>CM076259.1:21248976-31248976 GCA_038380795.1 Pyrocephalus nanus
AAAGTAGCACTTTGGATTCCAGTATCTTTGAATGTGCTGTGCATTTACAATAACTAAGTTAGCCTTTTAGGTCTTAGTTATAGATGCTTTTTCTAAAAATCTACTTTGCCACTTAATAGAAGTGTTCTATATGATGTTATTAGTGATATTAGAAAGGTCCAGGCTTAGGTGAAAAACCTCCACTGAATTAAGAAAAGAGGAAAGGTTAGGTGCCTGAATTATTCTCAGGAATGAACAGGACATTCCCACTAAACCACAGGCTGAAAAACAAGAAATCCCTGTTAGCTATCAGGACAGCAACACACAGGCAAGTGCCACATAAAAAGGTTTTCATGTGTTCTATCTCAGTGCCCAAACCTCAATCCCACTGCCAGACCTTGTGTCTAGCTCTGAGTAAAGAAGGCAAGGCCTTGTCTCACTGACTAAAGCCAGACAGCACATGGGCAGCAGCTGCCTCATTTACTGCTAAGTAAAATCCTGACCTGTGTATCACAACGTCCTTCTTCTGCCCCACTCGGTATATGCGGTCACACGCCTGGTCCTCGAGAGCAGGATTCCTGCAGGGTAAAACAAATAATAATAATAATAAAAAAAAATAGATGCCTCATTTTCCTGCCTGCAGTGCATCCTGCTTTCATCCTCTCTAGAGCTAAAACTGCTCCCAGGTTACCTTAGGTTTAGAGGCTCGCTGGCCAGTATTCACCCCTGGCTTTGGGTAGAAGAATGTTACAGCTCCTCACCAAGCCAGCTGTATGGCTTAGACCACTGGTCCATGCAGACCCATATTTCTGGCCAACAGTTTGGACTCAGAGAAAGCCCAGTAGATGGTGAGGAAAGAGAGTGAAGCAGAAAGGCAAACCCCATTATTGAAAGAGGCCATCCCTCAAGAATATTTGGATAAGAAATGGTTCCATTTAACAAAGTTATAGGGAATATTTGTTGGTGTAACTTCTATATTGCAGAAACATCTCCTTAATACTGCCACTCAGCAGCTGGTTTTGCAGTGAGGCACATTAGTTTGCTTTTAAGTTCCCATGAGCAACACTGAGTTTAAAAAAACTGCCATTCTGACTTTGATGAGGAACAACAAATATTAGGAACTCAAACACACTATTTTCATAGAAAAATATGTAAAACCCAAAGGTACTTTAGTTATGCCCAGTTAGTGACTATGCTCAACACAACTGATTTGTTTCAAGACAAAACTTCCTGCGGGCACGACTGTACCATTTTCACTATTGTAGGAAATTAGGGCAGGGACTGACTGCCAAGTCCCCAGTAACCTTTTGTGATACAGAGCTGCATACCTGCCTCTTTGGATTTATTTTCCTATTATCTCTTCTATTTTCCTACCCCTAAGGAACTGTATTTTATTGGATTGACAAATTAGTGTCTTGGGTGAAAGCTGTAGTAAAGACACTTTCCTACAACTAACACTAGTCCTTACACTGCCCTTCTATCCCAGTTGTATCAGACATCACAATACATGTGGTGAGAAAGAAAAGCAACATGGCCAACATATACTCTCAGAGATGGAACTTTTGTTTTTTACCAGTGCATGTCAAGGAGAAAGAGATGGTTTCCTCCAGTCAAGTTCAGGCCAACGCCTCCAGCCAGCAATGAGACCAACATTACCTTCAAAGGCCAAAAGAGAGTTAGGGAGCCCATTTCCAAAAAATGAATGCTTCATTTGAACACACTGAAGATTCTGACAACCTTTGAACTAGCTTTGGAGTTTGATGGTTTTAGTACAGAAGGTGGACATCAAAAGGAGTTTTGTAGCAGCTGCTCCTGCCTATTATAAGATGTACATTTGTTTTTACAGCTACCCCCTTCTCTGCTGATCTTGGCACGTAGAGGTCCAAACGATAGTGGTGCCAGCAAATGGAATCACCAAGTCAGCTATCACAGCTGCTCATAGCAGCAGCACTAGGGACTATGTCCTTGCCCCGATGGCATACCTGAGGCCCTTTAGGATTGCTATTGAACTCTTCTACCACATCCATTCTCTGTTTAGGATTGACAGAGCCGTCCACCATTGCGTACTTGAGCCCCAGTTGCTGGAGGTGCACAGCCACAACTTTCAGCATGCTCGTCCACTGGGAGACAACAACACTGAAGAGAGAGCAGGGAGCTTACAACAAAGTCTGTGTTACTGTAACAGGTTGGTTACTGCACTGTCTCAACCACGAGGAGACAACAATTCAGGCACTCTTCCCCATGGCAGACTGGGACCAAGCCCTTTCCAATTCACAAACAGATTCACCTCTAGGTGTAGTGGTAGAACCCGCCGTGGAAGGCTAATAGCCAATAAACTTCAGACAAATTAAGTCTGTAACTTTCACCTCTATTTTTGGATTTTACATTTCCACCTACCAATCACAATTCCAAGTCACAATGCCGAGCTTTTTCTGCAGTACACAAAAATCAATTGCAACAATAAACTTGGACTGATTGAGCCTCTCGCTCACCAAGTCTTGGACTAAACAGTTTGTGAGGTAATAATTTGTTCAATAGCTTCTTGGAAGGAAACCAAAGCAATGTTAGTGTTCCCATTCTTATGATGGGGATGCGTTTTGGAAAAGGCTCTAGAAAAAAGCTTTCTACATACGGTGCAACTCTGGAAATGTCCAACATGATGCCCCATTCCAACCCCCCCAACATAACAGAGGTGTCGCAGCTTCACAGCCACACACCTGTAAGAGCATTCTGCACTGTTGTACAAAAGCAAGCAGAAACCCCTGTATCGCTGCAGTCTGGAGCACAGCCAAGACAGAGAGAACCTGCTCAGTGAGAGCGCAGGACTTCAGCTGCACTACAGGCCCTCTGATCAACACTTTCCTTTATCTCAAACACGGTCAAGTTTAACCTCTACTTTATTCCTCCACTTTTTTGGGTGTTGAGCTGTGGGTTGCAGAGCAGAGGACAAATATTTGTCAGCACAACCAAGTTATTTCCGATTCCGTTTTTGGAGAAGAGAGTCCTCCTGGGCCTCAAAGCCTGAGATTTCTCACATATTCCCTTATGGTTACACTTACCTACATCTTAAATTCCCTTCTTTTGTCTTAGATTTTTTTTCTCAAAATCTGTGTTCAACTATTGCAGCACTGCTACCATTTTACCACACCTGGAGTTTTGTATACCATTATTTAAAAGTATTTCTGCTGTTGTCAAGTAACACGTTTCTCTCAATCACTATGACTAAAGAAGAGGACATGCTCACTAACCTTTTCTGAGGCTCTGAGTGACTCTGAATAGTTTTCAGTTCAGCCAAGAGGTGAGCTATCTGCAGGAAAGCAAAATAAAAGGTTAGTCTGCTTGCTCATAATCCAGCTCATGATTGGCTACCCTTAATGAAAATAGAAACTGATCAAAACAGCTTTTCAACTGCAATTTCTCCTGTGCTCAGACTTCGAAGAGGTTTTAAGAGTCATTGGTAAGAACACTGCCACCACAGAAAAGTGGGTCAAGAAATCAAATCATACAAACATGTCTTACAGATTCCAATCTTTCTGTGAGAAGCCAAGTTATTGCCATCTCTCCTCTTGCTGCCATCCATTTTTTTCTAGCTTTTCACAAGCACCATGGTCTCACATGCAAGCTTTTCTGAACTTCTGTGAATCCAGTGTTCAAGATTTTCACTGACAGTTTTTCAGCAGTTAGATTCTCACAGCTTTACTAGAAGCACTCCTTAACACCTGAGAAGCTGGAGCCTTCCCACAAGAGGTTCAGAAGGCTATCAATCTACTCATCTGATTTCATCTAAATTGGCAACTTAGCCTGATCTGCAATTACCAATTCATTAACAATTTAAAAGACAAAGTGCTGAAATCTAAGCTTCTCAAGGAAGGTAAGAAAGCCACAACCAGAATACCTTTGAGCTCTCCCTGGTGATTTCAAAGATATCTGTTTTAAAAGCTGTGCCATTGAGATAGACTGTTGATTGGGAATCAGGAGTCTGGAGCTCAGACAGTGTCAAAGCACCAAGTTGTTCCTCAATGGAGAGGGAAAGGCCTTCACTGTTCAAGTTTACTTGATCCAGAGCCTGTGGGAAAGAAAGCAATATAATGAGGGAACACAGTCAAGGCTGAGATCAAATTCAGTACTGATCCACAGTCTGCACAATGTCTGCTGAGGACAGTGGGTTTGAAGGATGCTGTGCAATATGAAGGCAAAAAGATTGAGGAACACTACTGGGTCAGACCAACAGTCCCTTTGGGCCCCTCCCCAAGAAGGGGCAGCATAAAGCAAGCATGTGAGCTTAGCCATTTTCTGTGGTCCAGTCTCCTCAGACTCCCTCTCCCACAGCATTTAACAACTGCAGGATGAAAGATATTAGAAGATAAATTCCTGCCTGTTCCCTTAATAGGTGAATTTATTCTGCAGCTGCTTTATAAGACAGAGCCAAGAACTTCTGAAAGAATAATCTACTTCATGCAAGCAACTTCAATCAAAGCACTTACTGAGCTTTCCAAAACACGAGCCCTTAAAACAGGCTAAACTTGTGCACTTTTCAAGGCTAGGTTAAGACAAAGACTTCTTTCACATTAAAATTCTGTCTGTTTTTTTAAAATCTAAATAATTTCCAGAGACACAGCTGCCCATATAAGTCATGCTAAGAGATGCAAGGGTGTTACAGTCTGTTCACTTACAGAAACACTCAAAAATCCCCACAAAAGACCTCACAATACAATACAATGCAATGCAATTACCACTTTCAGTAAGGAGAGATGGCAGCAGCACTGACGGAGCCTCAAGAGCATGGATAAGACGTGGACAGTACTTGAGACCTGGGAGGCACTTTGGGAGCCTGCTAAAAATTCCTTTTGACTGACTCCAAACTCTTGTGCAACTGCAGAGGAAGGGAAGACAAAACATCAAGAGCTCTTGGAGCCATTTACAAGCACTGCCCAACCAACCTCCAGGAAGAAATTTATCAGTAAGAGACAAGAATCAACAGTCAAGCAAACACCTGATTAAACACAGGAACCCATCAAACCCCACTTAAAAAAAAAAAAAACTAGAAAAAGACAATAAAACTAGTCAGAATACCTTATAACACTGACATCTATTGTCTGAGCAGTGAGACCTTTAGTTTACAAAGAAATTTTAGGCCCAAAGAGGTTAGGAGATTTTCCCAGAGTTGCAACAGTGAGAACATACTTTTGGAATACTGCAGTAGGCTTCTCTGTAACATCAGCGGATCATTATCCAAAGAATTTCTAAGTACTAACCCCATGTGGCCAGGTCTGTTCCCCCTTGTTAACTGGGCACTTAAGAGCCACTTCTGCAAATGTTTTTAGGGGAGGGTATGCTCAAACCTTTCTCAAATGGGTTACCACCAGCATATTCTCTGTCTTCATTTTTCTGCTCTTGTCTCTTTAGGTAGGATTGTAGTGTTGACCTGCAAAACCAAGACAAAGACACTGGAATGTACAGCAGGAAAAAAGGCAAGAAGGCCCTGAGCTTAGCAAGCAAGCTGATGATGCATTAAAAGGAAGGTTTCATTAATCATTCAGTCACAAAATGATCAGAAAAAAAAACAGTTTTGTTTAACTTGAGTACGATCAAAACCAAGAGCCGTTTTGGAAATCACAAGAAGCGGCAAGTCTGCTTATTGGAATACCTTGAGTATAAGGACACCTTTAAATACATATTTAAAAGGAATGAAAACCCTTAACATCGACACCATTAAAAGAAACCCTGGGAGAACACCAAGTGATGCAGGCTAGCATTACAATCATCTGGAGAGGCCTGCAAAATTTCTGATTGCACAAATACCACAGAGCAAAGATGACAATTCTCTCCTTTACAAGTGCTGGCACATCATCATTTGAGAACTACTGTTGCAATTCCAAGTCTTTGGCACTTGAAATCAATGAGATTAAGTGTAAGGCTAGAACACAAAGCTCATACAAGGCATGAACCTTTGGAAAAAAAGAAATTAATCAGTTTTGCCTACTACCAGTACAAGCAATGTATTTTCAAACATACTTGTCAAGTAAGTCAGAAAGGGAAAAAATCAACAGGAGTTTGTCCAAAAACTCTTCTCATCTGAAATTAGTTTCTTTTCTTGATTTTCACACCAGTAAGAAACAAAACCACAAAATACAGTATTTCTACCCACATTCATACCTGGATCTTGCAAAGAGCACATTGTACACAGACTGCTCCTCTGCTGATAGTTTTAACTGATGCAACTGTGTGCTGCGCTGGGGCAGAGTTACCTGAGGTACAAATTCACAGGATCAGATGTATATAGGGCAAAAATCTTATAGAGTATCACAAATATCAGCAAAGATCTAACACACCATTCTAAGTCTCAAAACACAGCTGTTTATTCTTTAAAGCTATGTGTGTGTTAATGCAACTATGACACAACATAGACACTCACAGAACTCCAGGTAGCCTGGTTAACACTCAAGATAAAAATTTTTATTCCAGCTTATCCAAGAACAGGAGACATGAACTGCTCAATACGAACTGCTCCATAACAACCACGGAGAGATTAATGTTTTGCATTGTAAAAGTAGCTTCTCATTTCCCCATTCAGAATCAGACAGTATTCCAAAACTACGACTTTTAAAGGCTTACAGACACACCAGTGACCTCAGTTTAAAAGACTATTTGTAAAGAGTTATGCAGAAAGCCAGTGCTCCAGCACACACCAGGTCCATCTGACAGGTAGCAGCTTTGATTCTCAGAGGTCTAGTTCAGCAGCCTAGGCTAACTTTCCACTTCAGCGGCCATCTACTTGCAATTACTTGACATGTTCTTGTCTGCATGCAATTTATAACAAAGGTTTAGTTACTGTGTATATTTCTGCCTTCTGCATAAGCAACTAAAGCATTCCACAGGTATTTGCTTCTCTTGCTCAAGAGGCTGCAGTAGACAGGAAAACCCACCCATTAACAAATTTATGCAGGTAAATAAGCAGACATGAGTGTCTGCTACAAGGAAAACAGTGGAATGACGGTACAGTTGTGTAGGGTGAAGTTCTTACCAAGGGCTTGCCAGTGGAATCCAGCTGGTTCTTAGTTCTCTGCAGTAAGAGGCTCCTGGTTAAGAGGCTTAGCCTCTCGGCTCCCTTCTTCGTGTTGTTGTCTACCTGATACTTCCACACTTTGTATTCATCAAAAGGAGGGCAGCGTAGAAACCTATGACAGGAAGGAAGGAGACTTCATACTAAGGGAAGAAGAGTTCAGTTACTCTTGAGTGACCAGAACCAAATTCCTTCCTATCCAAAACCAACCATACCCAAATGCTCTAACTGCATAACCAAGGAGCAGTAAAACACTTCCAGGGTAATGGTGGTGAAAATTTGTGCGCTGAAAATTCTTGCCATCACTAACAGTGTAATCACCTCCTTCTGATGCTGTAGCCATCACTTCCTCTTAGCCCCTTATGTCTCAAGCATCACCAGCAAATGAAGGACATCAAGGTGCAGAGGCACTTGCCAAAAAACATATTCGTTATTTCAAAATACCAAGCTTCTTACTTGAAAATTAATTTCAGTCCAAGACCACTTGTAATCTTTCCCCCCTCAGCAACGAAGAGCATCTGTTTATCATTTGTTCAGAGAAGCCAAAGTTTTCACCCTTTCCTCTTGTAGCACAACACTCTAAGAAAGTTCTCCCAGGCTGCCCTGGTAGCAACAAGGATTAACTCACAAAACTTCTTTTCATTACAATTGGTTGTGTGAATATTCATCTTGGAGACATAGATCTGAGGTAATTTCCCCTTTGTCCTCCCTGGAAGGAGAAGAGCTACACGAAAGCACAAAACCAACAGCAGACACATGGTCAACCTTGTGCCTCAGCCACAGCCTTTGCAATTCAGTGGCTCAAATGTTAATATAACTGGTCTCACTACTCCACACATCTCAGAAGCGTCTCAAACTTAGAAACAACTTCAGCCTTTCATCAGAGAAGGATTAGTAAGGTCGGGGCCCTGTCCCTGTGGTCATGTGCAGCCAGCTCACCTCAGGAGGGAGTACATGTCCAGCAAGTTGTTCTGTATCGGTGTCCCGGTGACGGCCCACCTGGCACTGGCTCTCAGCTTGCACACAGCTATGGAGGTTTGGGACCTTGGGTTTTTAATATTGTGAGCTTCATCCAGTATAAGTCGAGCCCAAGCTACCCTGAGCAGGGGGGAGCAGGGAGATGACCCACTCTGAAAGAAAAAGCAGCCTATTTATAACCTAGAGCAGTAACCTTATAGCTCTTTGGAGAGTCACAAACAGAAAAATTTTTCCAGCAAGAAGTCTTTTCCTGATGTTAGTCAGCAGTAATTTGTGTTCTTACTGTCAGGTAAGAAATGGTGTCCAAAAATAATTTCTTTAAAGCTTCCATGAGAGTTTATAAGCTGAAGACTATAACACATTTGCCTATTCCTAATAAAAAATTATAATATTTTGCTGTTTTTCTTGCTTTTTACATTACTTCTAGCTTCCAAGGAGTCATTCCATATCAGTTTCTCTAGGCAGAGACCAAGGAACACATATAATATTCTGATCTCTCAACAGTTTTATAGATGCCACCTAGAAGTTTCAGGAAATACAAAGTCCTGTTTACTTTAAGAGGAACTACATCTAGATCTGTATACAGCGGTAGGAGACAGCAATATCAACACCAACAAGGGGATTCCTCCATGCTGTGTAGTCATTTCAGTTAGCATTCAGCAAGCACTTAATTATTTTCACGGCCTAGCAAGCATACTGCTCTTTCTTCAAGGCAGCACATCAGCTGCCTCAGTCTCAGTTCAGACTGACCCAGAGCCTCAGCAAAAGAGGTTTCTGGTAGATTAAAGTGACATCAGTGCTTCAAGCAACCAAGAACATCTAGTGGGAGATTCTAGTGCTTGTTCAGCTCAAAAGGAAGAGTACAAGATTCATCACTGCATTCTTAAAATCACTTTTTAAGACATTTTCATTGTATTCAATGTAGACTATTCTACAATTCTACAGAACAGATTCATTGTGAGTATTGGTCGACATCGCCTTTCTGCACTTCACAGCACTTTCATCACTGTTTTTATTGTGCAAACTCAACAGGGTCTTATGGAAAAGAAAAATTCAAGCTGCTGCTCACTGTAGCACATATTAGGTGCTACTTGAAGCAATAATGGCTTTGGAACACCTCAGAAGAACAAAACCTTAAGGCAATTCCCTATCAGCAGTTTGGCTTCTCACCCCCACATCATGGTCCTCAGCAGGGACTTCCCCCTCCTCTTTGCTTGTGGGAACCTCCTTGGAGAGAAGGCTGTAGGTTGTGACAACAACATCATATCCAGAAAGCCTTGACAAAGGGAAAGTAGTAATCAGGAGCAAGAACAAATCAGGAATTCCTTTTGCAAGACAGACACAATGCATGCTGAAGGACACGTTTAAGACCAACACAGTTCTCCAGGAGCTGAAATGCTGAGTTTTACAGAAAACTGAGCTTGACAGCAGTCAAACAGGAAGGATGCATTGTCCCCATTTTATAGTTACTGAAAGTAGACAGAGCAAGCTCAAGGTGACAGTAAAAGCCAGTGGTACAGAATGCACACCACATGGGATGAACCCTGCTTAGAAATACTGCACCTAGAAATAGTGCTCAGCATGAAGAGGTGTAGAGAATTTTATGACCTATACACAGAGCTCATTAAAAAAAACCCCAACAATCACAAAACACAAGCACGGGAGAAACTGCAACTGATGATCCCTGCAAGCAAGAGACATTTTAGAGAATATACACCCTTTTTTCCTATCAGAAGGAATAACAGCTTCCACCAGAACCACTCAGTATGGGTACAGGCCAGAAATGTTTTGCTAGATACACCTTGACAGCAGACATCAACCTTCAAGCTCCTCCATGTTTCCATATCTCACATTCTTTCATCACTCTACAGCCACTGAATTTCAGCTTGGATAAGCACAATCTCTTGCTACATAGTATTTTACTTTTCTTGGTCATATTTATGGTTTAACACTTACGCCTCTGCATGCTTATCTCTGTTTGGCCCATGGTACAAATAGACCCTCAGTTTGCCAAAGGCAACACGTCTGTCAATCTCTTTCTTCCAGTGATGGATCAAGGATGCAGGACAAATGATTAAAGTGCCATGAGAAGGGATAACAGTGGAATCTGAAAGGAAATATTGCAGACAGGTTTCAATGTCTTCACCTCAGACTAGAATAAAGAGAGAAGTTTTGGAAATTCACAACAATTAAGAAAGCTGGTCCACTCTTCCTGTGAGCACAGTTTGTGGACATCTCTACATCACACTCTTGAGGGCTGTTAGTTCTGGGTGGGAAAAAAAAATCTACTTAAACACTAATGCACCACTTCCTGTCTGCTCAGTTACGCTATATACCTGTGCATTTCCTCTGAATAAGCCTAAAAGGTTAGAAGACAGGAACTAACTCTAATACCTACTGAGAACACAGTACCAAGTAAATTCTTCTTTGCTATTCTACAAGACTGAAATGTTACCATTTTGAACCACACAGGAAGAACACATCCACACAGTCAGAACACATCCACACAGTCAGTAAACTTGGCAATACAGGAAAAAGTAGTCCAGCCAGTCTCATGAGGATGCAGACAGTAACAGGTTGTGGACACAGAAGCAATACTCTTTAAAAACTCTGACATCCTTAATGTCTATGGATAAGATGAAAGTAATCTTGGGGGTGAGGGGGAAAAGAAAAAAGATCAGTCACAGGGAGCTGAGTAGTGACTATGTTAAGTCCTTATGAAAACTACGTATATGTTTGCTTATGTTTAAAAAACTGTGAAACTTTTTTTCAAAACAGCATATGCTGGCTTTAATTGGTTCAGGAAAATAGTCAATAAAAAAAAATAAATCCCCAAATAATATAAAGTAATGAACATAAAATATTTATTATAAATTATAACATTATAAATTCATTTATACTATTCAATATAAAAACTGTACCATTTTTGGATAGCCATATGTTTAAGGTCTCCTCTCTTTTCTCTGTCTTCAGCTGTTTCTGGGCCAGAATGAGAGCAATCATTGTTAGAGTCTTCCCCAAGCCCATGTCATCCGCTGCAAAGAGACACACAGAAGCTGTGATGGGCTGCAGAAATGAGCCCCCTTAGCTCAGATCTACACTGAGGTAAATACTACAACAGAAATTGCCCTGGGGAACCCAGAAATAAAAAACACACACATGAAAATTTCAGGGTATGTTTTTGTAATTGTTAATAGCTGTAATTGGTAAGAGGGAAGAGAAAAACAAGCCCTCTCAACATGCCTACAAAATAATTAGTTATTGGCCTCCAAGAAATTTACCTGCCAAACTGCTGCTGCCATAAATCTACCCCACCCCCCAATCCACTTTCCTGTTCTGTTGCTTACCCAGAATTCCTCCACACGGCCTCTGACTCTCTCTCCAGAGTAGCCAGGCAAGTGCCTGCTTTTGGTGCAGCAGCAGTGGAACCTGAAAGTGAGAGAGAGAGGATTTGAGGGAAACACCTTGCAAAATTCAGACACTTCTGATTCCTGTACCAATCACCCTGTTGAACTGTTCTACTACCATCTTAATAGAAGAAGTTTACATTCCTGTTCTTTTACTACATGGACTGGGATACCCAAGGTAAGCAACTCCTGCAGACAGGAGGTCAGCAGTGCCATAGATGACTCTTCCTAACGCTTCATGGACAAACTAACCCAGTGCCTCACAGTGCTCTGAGAGAGCAGGTGGAATATCCACCCAAGACCACCTTGCTCACAACAGGTATCACTTCAAGGAAAGGCATTGAGAACACTTCCCCTTTTCCCACCAAGTCTAAGACCCCTCCAGACTCTTAAAACAGGAAGAGGGACTATGTACTACCATCACAAAACATTAAATGGCCTTTCCCACTACTTGAGAGGTCCCAAGATGATGCGACAAGTAACACAACATATATGCATCGACACATCATCTTTTAGAGGCACGTGCCTTCCAATATCTTGCATTTAACCTCAAATATGGGCTCTGCATCACCTGACAGATAAGGAGCTGCTCTCTGGCAGATCAGAACATCTGTGGCACTGAATGAAGTCAATCACCTCCAACACTTATTTGAAAGACCACTTCTTGTAACTCACCAGGAAAAAAGAACAATAAGGTTCTCAGCCTGTTCCTCACGCCTCTGTTCTGCCAGTCACGTACAAACAGAAGGTTGTAGATTGGTTGCTTTGTCTGAGGCCCTGCTACTTCATTCAAACACTAAGTGTTCTGAAGGCACCACAGCAAGAGGACAGAACACTACTGGCAATATAAAGCAACACCCATGGATGGAATGTAATTAGAATATCTCCTTCCAGCACGGTGAAGACTGCAAACTACGCCAAAGTGGAAAGGAAGGGATGCTCTAGGGTATCACTCAGAGATTATGCTTCATTCATCAGCATGACAGCCTCCATCCTTGCCAACCCACCTTCAATCCAGCGGGATCTTCAGCTACTGTCTGCTCTGTCGGACAGGATTCTAGAGATTTGTGAAGCTGATTAATAGCCTCACATGTGGCACTGTGTACAGCCCTGAGTCGGTCTTGTGTCATTCTTCCCCCATATAGATTCTGCATACCGAAGCTCACTGCAAAGATACAGTATTAGGCATAAGATGTGTTTACAAAGATAACTTTCCCAAGCAGATCCTTCACCTCAGAGACTGACCTCAGCAGCTACAGATGCCTGGGGGGTGATATTCATCTCACAGTAACAAAAAAGTTTGAATATTCTCACATATGTCCACAAATTGCACAATTATTTCAGAAGTAGTACTTAACAGTGTTTTCTTTAATGAAAAAAAAAATCTTTCTATACTTACTTCCAAAACTTTGGCCACAATATTCACTGGAACCCAAAGTAACAGCAGCAGAAGGGTGACTGTGTGAGCCTGAGGAGGCCTTTGCTGTAGGATCCTGGAGCGGGAGTGCTGTTATCAACTTTGTACCACCTGGCCTGTCACATGGGTTAGGCAAGAATTCTTCATGGCAGCTGCTGCTTGTCCTATCCTGCCCTTAAGGAGAAAGGAATCACAGTCTACAAAGGTTTCACAGTGAACCTCAGAGCCAAAGAGCCTTCGTTTTGCTCAATAGTCTGCTTGCAAAATATTAAGTCGTCACTCCAATTCAATGGCAGGTCACGACATCACCTGAGCCACTACAAATGCTAACATGTGCTCTTAGTCTGCTCTTATGTGACAGGCAATGAGCTCAGCTCCAGCCTCAGTACATGGTTTTATAGCAGTACAGTGAACTCTGCAACTGTGATCAGATTAGTGCAAACACGAGGTCAGTTTTGCACACTGTTCCCAGACAACTTAATAATTTTGAAGACATCTTTCTTGTCAATATTTTGGACACAAAAACTATCAAAACATCCAAGAACAAATGGGCCAAGAACTTGTGAGCTTCTCTCTCCTTCACAGAAAGGTCTGTCTTGCTTAAAACCAGATAAGGCAGTGTGGCTGCTTTGTTGTGTTGTAGCTTGTGAGCTCCTGCTTCCTTGCTAGAGATCTTTCAGTTTCCAGACCTGTCAAACTGGATCTTTTCATGAACACCACAACTGATACTGTGATCACAAAGTAACTCTCCTCTTGAGGTGATTGTAGAGGTAACTCAGCAAAATGCTTCTCTCTTGCACAGGCAATTAATACTAGTTAATAGAATTTGGAAATCACTTCATAGGAATGGCAAACTGGAAGCTCCTTATTTTGTATCTGCTACCTGAAAATCCAGACACAACAACATGCATAAACAGCATGGTTCCACACTGCAACAGAGGAAGTTAACACTTCACTGCCACTGTCTAATAGAGACACCTGTCTCAATCATGTAGCCAAAGCTGGAAGGAAAACTAGCCCTAGATCCTAATTCTGGGAGGAAACTCCCTTGGGAAGCCACCACACTTCAGAGCAAACATTAGAGTTGTTCCATTCATCTGCTCCCAAACTCATACTTTACAATTAACACTTTTCATCTTCAGTGAATCTCAAGAGACAAACCACATGCAATTTTATACTATATTTTCTCAATATTTACAACTGTTGTAAGACAAGCTGTTTCATAAAGTTCTGGAGCAAAACAATTGTAGCCCTACCTTTTTCATTAGTATCTGCTGTTGAAATGTTAAGAGCACTGAGTGCAGCTTCCAAATCCTGCACTTGCTTTAATAACCTTTCTCCTTTATCTGGCAGCAGTTGAATGTTCACTCTAGCCAATGTACTCTGCAAAACAAGAAAAAACCAAAACCTGAATGTGGTTACCAAGCTCTCTGCCAACACAGAACAATCAGGTCAGAAGTTTAAAAACACTAATCTTATGCCATATTAACTTATATTTTGATACTGTTCTGCAATCTCCAAAAGCTTTCAAGTGCCATTCAATGCAATTAAGTAGTCTTTTAGCAGAAAATAAACTAACACTTAATGTTGTTTAGAAAAGATGGAAGGACACAAGGCATCCCCATTTTTATGAAACAGGTATTCAAGTGACTTGGACAATCTTAACATCTCTCAAAGCACCCAATGCTTAACCTACTTGCATGTTTCTTTCTACACTAGCACAAACAATTGCTCTGACTTTATTTTGAGGCTCTGTTCTGTAGTCTAGGCAAATGGGGGGAATAAAAACTATAGAACATAGTTATTGACAACTATTAAAAAACCCCAGTTTTATTTCATCTTCATGTGAGCTTTTGTAGCTAGATCAGTCAGTTTTATTTCATCTTAGTGCTTTTGTAGCTAGATCAGTCCTACTACACAAGGCCAAGAGAGACCACCAGTAACAGCCAGGTTATTTAAAAAGGTTAAGCTGGCTGTGCACTAATGCATCTTATGCAAATTACTTTCAGGGTAAGATAGGCACAACCTCAGGTAGGTCAAAACCGAGCATTCCCAAATACAGAAAGTTGTATTACCTTAGGGGTAAGTTGTCTTCCATCTGCTTAATACAACTAGTCTGTGCATAGGATGAATTCCCTCCCTTGCCCCATCTTCCTAAACCATTTTTTGAGTTTCTGCTGTGAGGTGATACTGTATCCTGATGCCTGTCATGAGTAAGGGAAGTCACCCTAAACACAAAACAATTAAACCCCCAAATAAATAAGTGCAATAAATGACCTTTTTCTGATTCAGCTGGACTAAAAGATGGTTATGAAGCTCTTTACAGTCCTGGGGTCTTTCCACGTGATGTGATGCTGTTGCTCCTGGCAAAGATGCCCCCTGCACACTCTTTCCTGAAGGAATCTCCACTGTTTTCTCAGGTTTACTTTTACCTGATGAGGAATGAACAAATTGTACTTCATCACTGTCACTGCCAGAGGCTTCACCAGCAGGCTGTGGCAGCCCTGGCCTGATTTGTGCCTCGGGCAGCGCTGCCTCCGCTCCTCCTGCCAGAGCAGCACGCTGGGAAGGTGGCACTGCTGGAGAAATAGCATCTTCTTTAGGCATCATTTTAGGTTTCAAATCTTTAGGTTTCATTTCTGCATTTTTCTGACCAGCGCAACCTTTCTCTCTCATTTCTTTATCCCTACAGATTTTTAAGCTTCCTTCTTCCAGTTGCTCATCCTCTGGTAGCTTAGTACTTGTATTTTGCTTTTCAAGATTTAGTGAAAAGACTTTTGATCTTGCGCCTGGCTCCTTGTCCGCACATTCAGAAGACTTCTTGGATTCCCTGCCACTGCCACCATATTTCTTTTCCTCCCAAACAGTATTTTTCCCTTTCCTGGTCTCAGAAAGGCCAAGTTCAGAGTCAGACACTGTAGTTTCCTGAAGTTCAGGATCACTTGTACTTCCTGTGGATGGTTTCTTTTTAGTTTTCAGCCCTTCTAGAGGTTGTGTCTCTACTGAGGAATCAGAGGTTGATTCCTTTTCTTTACGTGACACCAGCATGCTCTCCTCCTCTGCTTTCACTCCTTTTGCTTTACTTTCCTCCCTGTTTCCTTGGTTCATTTGTTTCCAGATTGACGGTGCACAATTCTTGTCCAGCACTTTGAATGGATTTCTTTGGCTGGTGGGATTGGAGAGGGGCGCTGTGTTGGGCTGGGATTCTAAAGCTTTTGACACTTTGGTAGCTTTTGGATCCTGCAACACATAAAAGTGAGTAAATGCTGACATACAACTTATTAAAGCCTGTTAACAACACACAGAACTTGATCATCTCAAGCAAGTCTTCATCCTCTAAAAAGATCACCTTTCCTATCATTTTAATAGAATCAGGATAAACATTTTACAAGAAAGCCAAAACAAAACTACAGGGTTTCTGCTTTCTTTGCCATTCCCATGTTTTTTAGGGATCAAGTCCCAAGAGCACCATCCTTGAGAAAAGAGACAGAGATCAAATCTGGGTTTCTTTTAAGACTGGAGAACATTGAGCTCTTCACACAATTTAGGAGAAAGAGAAGTCTCATCTACAGGACAGAAGGCTGATACACTTTTCAGCTAGAAAATATAAACTCTCCCACTAAATAGTCTCAGAGGTGATGACTGGATAAGGAATGAAAAGTCATGTTGGAATAAGGTGATACTACAATACAAACAAAACACTCATACCTGCCATAGGACACTTCCACACCATTTCTTCCCATTCAACTTACTTTTAAGGCATCGGTAAAACAACCTACCAAAGATTAAAACAAGATTTGAACCGCAGGAACCAGTAAAGAAGCTCTAAGCATTCTTTAAAAAGTACTTTGCACAAAAAAGTTCTCTTAATCTGTATTTTACCATCAGGCTTTAGCATAACAAAAGACCACGAACATTGGCAACAAAGCTTTTTACAAGAGCAGTGTTCTCTGGGTAAGGATTCCTAGGGGTTTGGGCTTATTTTGCTGTGTTTTTTTTTTTTTATTTTTATTTTAGCAATAAAAAAGAAACTGCTCAGGCAAAAGTATTGTCTAAGTTTGGAGCATCAGAAGAATCCTATGATTTCAAGGTGTAATTACACTGCACAGGCCACCTCATCTTAAAGCAACTAAGAAAAACTTTGGATGTGACTTCTTTTTTTTAACTGGCAGCCAACCAGGAGTGCTGCAAACTTTATCAGAATTAAAATTGGTGAATTTGATGCAACCATCGTGAATTCTGGATGAACTCAACCACAGAGTCATGTTCATATCTGTTAAAAGCAAACAATAGCTGTTGACTCAGCTTTTTATCATTGGATATAACTACTGATAACAGTGGCAAACATGCTAAGTGAAGGCCTCAAGGCTGGATGAGTCTTTTCAATCCTAGAAGGAAACTACAAGTCACCTGCCATCAAACAATTCCAAATGCTCTAACCTGTAAAACAAACCCTCCTTTCCACTTTGAAAGACTGCCAGTTCAAGACGTTTACTTGTTCACAAATAATGAAGAGAGTTAACAGCCTCTTCATTTTTAAGAAGTAGCATTCTAAGTCTTCAAATATGGCATAAAAATGAGATGTTTTAAGAACAGCCCTTCATCCCCCACAGGACACAGGTACAGCTTGTATGGATGTTGAAGCCTCATTACAGAAAAACTACTAAATCACAGGATTCAACTTTTCTGCCCTGTAACTGCAAAACCCAAAGCATCATTAGTCAGAAGCAGTTTAAGAAGGTTATTTTAGGCACTGAACATAAGACAAAAATGGAAAAAGGAATGTGGGTTTTACCTGTTTTAAGGCAGATATCCAGCTTTAAAAAAAATCGAGGAACTTACTGGTATTCATCTCTGTCCTGCTGCTGGACCAGGACCTGCAGCTCCACCACGCATCCCTCGTGGATCAAGCAGTGAGAAGCAGGGACACTGAAAGGAGGAAAGGACAAGAGGAAGAACACAGACGAGACGGGGAACAGCCACAACAAAACAAAACTATCACGTGGGACCAAACAAAGACTACGTGAGTCAGACAGCGCTGACACGGCACCGAGCTTCCCTGAGGGCAGCCGCGTGTGCCCCGTGTCCCTTGTCCCACCGCCCCATCCACTTACGGCGCAGGCAGGACGAAGCCGCACTTCGCGGAGCCCCGCGCCCCGCACACGTAGAAGCTCTTCCCCTTGTTGGGGCCATCGCGGACGCCCGTCTTCAGGAAGCAAAGGGACCCTGCGGGGTGGGGAAGAGCGGAACTGGTCAGAACGGGACCGCGACCGGGACCGGACCCCCCCTCACACCCAACCCGTCCCCATGCAGCCCCTCACCGTGCTCTGCGCACGGCACAGCCTCCATGGCCAGGGGGCACTGCCGCGCCCGCGCTTCGAAACAGCCAATCCCGCCCCGCGCCTGCGCGCTGACCAATCAGCGCGGAGCAAGGAGGGCGGTGAGCAGCCAATCGCCGCAGCGCTGTGTGCTCCCTGTGCCCCGCCCACCTCGCGCGCCCATGGGCGGGGAAAGGAGGGTGGGGCTACGGAAAGAGGGCGTGGCTATGGGCGTGGTCATGCGAATGGGGTGTGGCCACTGGACTGCGGAAAGACTCGGGCACCGCCCCGGGATCGGGATCACATCCAGCTTCCAAAACGGGCCGCGGCATCGCATCCAGCACCGCCGTGCTCCCAAAACCTGCCCCGTGCTCAGAGAGCCCTGCTCGACCTAAAATGCCTCCCCGTCCTGCGGAAACCGCTGCAGCTGCTGCCGCTGCTGCCGCTGTCAGGCTCATCCTGGGAGCTGAACGCGCTTTTAAAAGTAAAACACTTGAAAGATGAATTTAAATTGAAATTACAGTGCTGTAAACAAACAGCGCAGATCATCAAGAGCCGGAAATGAGTCTGGGTTTTTTTCTCTTTTGTATTTAGGACGGGGAATACAGTTTTACAAAACGTGTGCATTTCTTCGTTAATGACAACTCAGGTGAGAGAATGACTCGGGTAGTAGCAGAATTACAGAAGGGTTATAACATGTGTACAAAAATATTAAAAACATTTACACTAAATAACGGATTAGTGACATTAACACTGGCAGCCAAATTCAGTCACGGTGTAAACTGTCGCAACCCGCCCCCGACATGCCTGAAGGCTAAATTTGGCTCAGTACCTGTGTGAAAAATGTGCTTTTTACACAATACTAACGATTTTGTCCTTTCACAGATGCCCTGCAATGCCCGCCTGAACACCGTTTTGGGCCGGCACCGTCTCCACCACAATGCATATGAACTGTGTGCCCTTTTCACACTCAGCAACGACTTTGCTCAGCTTGTTTTAAAGCAGGAATATTGAATAAAAGGGATGCAGACAAGATACTTCGAGGCCAGCAGGCAAGCGTGTACCTTAAGGAGTGCTGAGTACTAGGAGCAGCTGTGATTGTAATGTTAACGATAGCAAGAATGGCCTCACTGCAGGGCATTTCCTGGCAAATACTGCGATTTTGAGTTATTTATTTTTAACGAGTGCCCGCAGGTGCCAATTTATCTAACACACTAGAAGCAAAAAATGCAGGAGTGAGAACCTCCCTCTCACTGTTTTGTTCCTGCATTATACAAAGAGCCATCTTATTGGAGCTTAAGTGTTCTTACTGTAACAGCCTGTTCTTAAATCAGCAAACCATGTACTGAATTTTAAGTATGCAGTTATATTTTGCATGGGAACTTAATAGGATTCAGGCAAGTTCATAAAGTCAAGTTGCTTTGTCCAGAGATGGACATAAGCTTGTGCTGAAATACATTTCTGAGTCGGGAACACAGACAAATAGGATGTCTAAATACAGTACTGGACGGAGGCTCTGCCTCACAACACTGTGCTTCTGTGTCTCTGAATAACTCACAAAAAGACACACAGTTTTTGCCCAGATGGAAACATCCTGCTCCTGATTTCCAAACAATCTCCAGCAAAACGTCATACTAGCCACTTCTGGGGAAAGGCGGAGGCACAGGGAAGCAGACACAGAGTAAACAAATGCAAATCCTTGGTCCTTAAGTCCATTTGCTACTCACTCCCCACCCCCAAGGAATTATCCTGATCACTTTTGTTTCCCTCTCTTTGAAATATGTAGTAAGGCAGGGCTGTAACCCCTCCAAAGTATGGAAGTAGGTAGCCCAGGAAGGCACAGAAAGGTTCCTGAAGCTGGATATACTTATATGATCCACCTCATCCCTCTTTTCATAACAAACCTTTCCACCTTTGCAGGCTGTTTCACTGCCAGCAGCTTGACTGTGCTGGATTACCCTTCTTTGGCAAGCAGGGCTGATCAACCCTCTCTCAAAGGCCTAACAAGGTAATTAATGTCTGTACAGTGCTTAAGAACATGCAAAGTGCAATACAAGTGCCAAATGTTCTTATTTTTGAGATTAATTAATACTCCAAGAAATAGAAGCACTGAGGTAAGTATAGCTTAAATACTACATTCCCTCATGATTAAAAAAAAAACCAAAAACAACCAAACAACTCTTTTCTCTCTAGAAAAGATGAATCCTGAATATGAAGTGGCAATATCTTGTTTATATTCTGTCAAGCTTAGCACAGCCACAGAGTGCCATTTTAGTAACAGCAAAACCAGGGACATGAGCTGAAGTTCTCAGAGAAACTAAGAGAAACTAAGAATTCTGCATTAATGATTTCCTCAAATACCATCTTTATGCTTTTCCAGCACAGGTCTGCTCCCATCCACTATATCTAGAGAGGCTGGTGCTCTGTACCACTGAAGCAATGCACTGTCCAGTGTCCGATCTGATGTGCCATTCTGAGGGCTGAACAAACAGAAATACCCCCAGCAAAGGTAAGTGGAACTGTAATCTGCATAAGCTGTCTGAAAAGTTCAGGTTTTGCACTTAGTGAAGTCCATGCTCCTCATCTAGGAGTCTGTGACACCAAGGCTGTATGTAGTATCCCATGCACAAGCTCCTATCAGAGCAGTCCAGCTATCAAGTATCAGCTGATTATCCTGGTGTTCAGAAGATGATGGATACAACAATAAATTAAACACTGCATATACTTTTCCTGCTTTTTTCCTGTATCAGCTTTGGCCAATAATGGACCCAAGATTCAACAGACTAATGATCTGGTCAGTGAAATCAAACCCTGCATTCCTATGAACTGTGTGATAAAGATATGGCACAGAAGAGTCAATAGCACCCTAAACAGTAAACAAACACTACTGTAAAATGCTGATGCAAGTACCAAAATTCAGCTGACTTTCAAGTGTTGAAAAAACACTGAAAACATCCTGACAAGGTATCTTGGTTCTGTTAAAACACTAACAGCTGTAATAGGTCCTGCTTAGTGGTTTTGTTCTGTTTTCTTACTCCAGTGCTGGTGTCAAATATTCCCTTCATCGATGCTCTGCAACTTCAGTCTTTGGCTGGCATGGGGCCTGGCACCACGCCGTGAGTTCGTGCTGCCTCCTGGCAGAGTCCGCACCGGGAACAGGGCTCCTGGTAAAGCATCTTCCCCAAACAAGCTGAGTTTCACGTCAGCTTCGATAGCTCTTGCTAGACTGGTTGCATAACTGTCCAGAGATTTATGGACTTCGGCTTTTACATGAAGAACGGAATTCTTTGCAGCTTCTGGGAAAAAAAAAGAGGTAAAAAAAGGCAACATAAGTGTTGATCAGCACGGCTGTGCAAATGCTTGAAGAGCAATATTGATCCTTTTGGACAGTATGATCACGCCCTCTGCAAAATAACTGTTCTACAGAGCACATTTACAAACCATTTTCTATGAACACAATATCCAGAGTGACCTGGGATACACCTGCTCTTCGGTGCTGGTGCAGTTGCTTTTGTAGCATCTGTATACTTCTCTATCCACCAACATGTTGAGCAACAAAGGTATTCATCCTAAATGTAACTCTTCAGTGAGGCTGCTGAATTTAAAGCTTCAGAGATCCTGAAAATCCTGAGACTTACTGGGGAGAATTGCTAAGCCTGTGAGGAACTTTTTCACTAAAACCTTCCTCTTTTGCTCAGATAAAAAATTAGATGTCAGCTCCCATGTCATCACTCAGAAAGATAATGGGCAATGTATATGGTAAGGTATTTGTACAAGGAAATATTCATCTCATGCTGAGAAGAGGACTAAAGTGAATTTTGCTAAGATGTTTAAAAATTCCACAGGAAGAATTCTCATTATCCCAGGTTTTATTATTACTTGAATCTTAAAGTTTTTCTGCTCATTTTCATACTGTCCACAATCACATACTGTTAAGAAAATCAGGTTGTTAGCCTTCTATTCCATATTACTGTAACTACCAGCCTAAATTAACTTTCCAACATTTTACAGATGATCATATCAACACTTTGCTAGCAGAGAATCAACAAGTGATTTGACTGAAATAAGTGCATGTGGTTTACCTATTTTCACACATAGCTGCTGAGGATATACCCAGCAAAGTGAAATAGAAGCTGAGTAAAAAAAAAGTAAGTGTAACAGAATGCAATCATATTCAGACTATTCAAGCATGCAAATAGAAGAATTTCAAGTTTGTGAACGATAAAGTTGAGAGGAGGCAGCAAATGAGGAACACGGGGATTACTGCAATCAAAATATGAGGGCAGGAAAATATATTCTCTGACAAACACAAAACAGACTGCAACAACCACCAAGATGAATGGAGTTGCAAAGAGGATACTGCTGTGCTACATCAATTATAGCAGGGAATCCCAGCTTCTAGCTCTTGTCCTGGTCTGTTGTTACTTGAGAACTGGAAGAAGGACCTGATCTTGCTTTCTCTTGTACCTGCATGAATGGTGAGGTCTGTCAAGGCAAGGAGTGGTCAGTGATGTTGTGAGACAATTATGAAGGTCCTGAGAGGCTTCCTGAGCAGGCAATATAGTTAGTTCTGAGCATTTTCATACTTACTCCTAAACTCACCTTTAATTTGCTCTACTTCATCTTCAAATGTCACTGAACTCCTCCTTCGAGGAGGACAGACACAGTGTGGGGCATGAGGGCCATCTGAGCTGTAATCTTCAAGAAGCATTGTATCTGTTCCTGAAACAATGCAAGCGTTCTCAAGTAAGACAGTAACACTGGGATACAATGTTGTGGCAAAAACTTTTCTATCTATTGAAGTTACTTCAAAAGACGTCTAAACTCAGCTTTTGGGAGTACATTTCAGCTCAAATTAAACACTGAACATGAATGAGGTCAGAGTTTTCATTCACAGGATTGAGAAATCTTTTCTCACTAGCCATCTAAAACTTCAAGCAGCTCCAAAATTCTCAGCTGCAGAGCTTATAATGTCAATAGGACAGCAGACAAAGGTGAAACCTTACCTTCAGTAAATAAAAGGTAAAGTTGAGGGGAACTTCCCCCATTTCCTGATGAAGACAAGAGGATAACAGTGGCTACTCGAGAGGCAGACAACCACAGCTTCCAAATGTCTGCTTGTAATCAGACCTGGGTAGAATTTGAACTGCAGAAGTTTTCTGTTTGATTTAGTTTGTCTCTAATAACCTGCTTTACCTGTCTTGAAGTGTATTTTAATAGGGAAAAATCCCTGGCTGGTTGGGAATGTATTTTGCTTGATGAGTTTTTTCCAGTTCAGGATTTTGTTAAATTTTTTTTTTTAATTTCACCTTCCTGAATCTGCTTTGCACCTTTCCAACATAAGAGTTTAAAAAGCACAAGGAAATTTTTGGCATCTCTGCAATGCTTTCACATAGAGGGCAAGACTGCAGCCTACACCTCCCTTGCAATGCTGGTCTCTCTGCATAAAGGAAAAGCAGAGCAAGTATTTTGTGGACACACTAGGACGCTGCTGAGAAAGCAGTCCTCGGGGAAGCTGTTGTTGGAAGACACAGATTGCACACATTTAATGTCTGGCACTCTACTATCAGTCCATTTACTCCTGTGATGTGACAACATCACAGGCCTAGGACAAAGTGCCTTCCAGATTTTGTAACTCCTCTGGATGGTGACTTCACATGCCTCTTCACCCACTTGACTGCTTTTGATCTGAAAACAGTAGACTTACTGATCTACTAGGGCACCAAATCCTCCTCAGAAATGTAACACGCAGTGGAAGAGTGGCACTAGGAAGAAAGATATAGTCTTCCATGGAGTAAAATTTTAGTGCTTTTTTTTCCAAAAGCGGCTGGTGAAGAAACTAGCCTTTTATTCTTACAGAGTGGATCTTTTTCCTTGGAATAATTGATCTTAAGGCAACATTTCTAGTAATTGGGACTCAGGTCTCACTTTGTATTTTCTGTACAGCTGGCACCACTTGGATTTTTTTCTTCTTCCATACTTTATCTGTTTTTCACAACATGAAGAGCTCAGTTTCTGTTTACCAGAGCAGAGAAAGACACAACTGCACCACAGACAATGTGGTGGTGGGATCCCCACCAGGGATCACGTACTATATGCAGCAGGCAACACTGAAGAGGGACTAAGACTTCTTTCTGCTCTTTAGTTCCTCACAGTAAAAGCTTCAAGTGAAACAGTATTTCCCAGTGGATCACTGTATATCCATTCCCAGGCTATGGACCATACTCCCTCCTTAACCAACAGTGGCACTTCTAACAGCATTCACTATCTCTTTAGTTTGTTCATTTCTTTAAACTGCTCACTGCCATTCAAAAAATTGTAGCACAACATCCACTTAACTGAGGCAGGTTTACCAGGATGCTATCCTCCTGTATCACATAAAGCTGCAGAACACCCACAACAGGCATAAAACCACCAGCATAAAACAACACCAAAAATAAATCCCAGCTCCACAGATTTCCTTTACAAAAAAACAAACCCCTTACACCAAGCAAACGTTAGAAGATCACCCTCTGCTGTCTCTAGAGCAGAAATACTCTTTAAACTAGTGCAGTTAAGGAGTGGTAGCTGAATCAGCTGCCAGAAAAATCTAGTAACAGTTCTGGATAGAAAAGTACTGGGAGAACTGTTTTTTCCCTTTTCCAAAACAACTTCAATTGAGAGATCTTAAGTAGTGATGAAATCATAAGCTAAAGCCATCCCAAGTGTTTATATCTACATTGCAGGATGAACAAAACAAGGTCTCTTACAAAATAGAAGAGAGAAGCACGTTCTCCACAGCCCTTTGTTGCTCTGTTCCTTGTGGATACACGGAAAGTCTCCAAAGAACAACAGAAAACTAAAGGAGAAGGGCACAAAAGCAGTGAGTCTTGTTCTCAGGACACGCTAACAAGAGAGTGTCATCATTCTGTAAACAGCATTTTGCAAGTAAATATATTGAGAGCAAGGAAGGAAAAAAGCAACTGCAGCAGTTTTGTTGTAACAGCTGGAACAGATGCTTCGTGTCATTCATCCACCAAGAGACATCTGTGTGTGTAAATGCTGACTATCCCAGTGAGTTCTGCTAAGTGCAAGCTTCTACCCAAGTAAAGAGAGCAAGAGACTTGTAGTTACCTGAATCCTGTGAGCAGCTAAAACCCGTGTCTCCTGTGCTGCTGCTGTTTCCTAATGGCCGTCCACCTGCCATGAGGGCAGTAAGATGAGGAGATAGACCCAAATCTGCAAGAAAGTTTTGTTCTTGTTACACAGTGAATGTTTCAGAGGTTTGCAATAGTAAAAGCCTCTTCCAGTAATACTCACTCTCCTGCTTTATTTATTATTCTGCATATAAAACTTACCTTGCTGATTCAGAGTGCACAGCTTCTGGACTTCCTATCATAGAAAACCCATCAGCATCTCTCAGGTATTTTTGGAGTCTTTCTGTAGGGAAAGTCTCCTTTCTACCTGCACCATATCCCTCCTCCTCTTGTTTCAACTACATGTATTTTTTGAGCCAGACCAGCGGAGCACTGAGTGTACACGCTCACAGAGATGGGGATATTTGCCAGGCACCTTTTAGACAGAGAATAACCTGGTAGCCACCAGCAACTGTTACAGGCCACTAGTGAGTAAATTTATGAGCAAGGCTAAAGCACAGAGATACCTGACTTCTTTCAAATCCTCAAAACAAGAAGGGAAGAGATCCTAGGTTTTTACAAAGGTGCCTTCTTTGAATCTCACTTCAAGATTTTGTTGTGGGTTTGGTGGGGCTCTTTTTCCCTTCCCTTCCCTGTCAGCCTACAGCTAATATATCTGATAAACTTGAAACTGTCAGCTTCTTATTGCTTGGAAAGAGAAAGAAATTTCCTGTCTTTTCCCTTCTACCTCAGTTCCCAATGTATTCATCCATAGCATCTCCTGGACACAGATTTGTCAAAACTCCTGGAGCTTGTGATGTGGCTTTAGCTGCAGAACCCTTTCATTCAGATGACAGTCTCTCCCAGTAATCTCGGGTTGCATAAAAGAAAACAGATGCCCTGCTGCTCTCACCTTCCTTCTGCATTTTAGGTCTTCCTTCCCAATTAAATAACTTCAGTTCCTGCCTCTGCATGAAATATCCCTGAAAGTGTATTTTTGGAAGCTTCTGAACAGGGCAAGGCAAATGATAAGAAATCAGAATGTCATTGTATTGCTACTTTAAAAAAAAAAACAACAGATCACCAAACCGAGCAACTGAAGCTCTCAGCCTGCAACATGAGGAGACACCAAACATACTATTTTTACATAGTTTAACTTTGTTAATGATCTTTTTTTCACAACCACTAAGCCTAAAAATTGAATTTATAGTAACACCAGTGTAACTTTAGTGGATCTCAGAGAGTTGTAGCATAAAGCCAAGAATCACAGAAGAGGTGTAGAAAAAGTACTATTGATAGAGCTCAAATGTGGGCAACACAATACAGAAGGCACATGAAAGGAAATGCCTGAGAAAAAAAAAAAAAATATTTTTTATTAACCTCATTACTGTTTTTCTCTGGCTGAGAAAATTTTACTAGAGTTGGAGAAACACGTTAACCATCAAAAAAAAAAAATTCTCCTCTCAAGTGTCTATGACAACCTGAGCAAAAGACTTGATGAAAACTCCAGAAACATCCCACTTTCTTTGGAGAGCCCTGAAACACTCCAAGCACACGCAGACATGAAACCTTGCTCTTATGGTATTAAGGAATTGTCTTTTGCAGCCACGTGTCTTACCTGTGATCCTGTTGGAAATGCTGAATAACCTCGATGTCCTCTGCCGCTGAACAAAGGACTCGCGATAATACCGATCCCCAAAGCACATCCCGAGGAGTTCCTTGCGCACTGTCTTGTTCCACAGTCCATAAATTAGCGGATGGCAAATGGCACTGGAAAAGGACAACCACGTAGCCAATGTCTCCAAGGCAGGGGAAATACTGTTTTTTCCCCAAAGTGCCTCTGATGTAATTACTACCATGTAAGGCCCCCATGTAATCACGAAAGCCCCGATGACAACCAAGATGGTTATGAAAGCTTTGCACTGGTTGGCCGAGTAAACAACCCCCTGGAAAGCATTTCTTCGGCTGCCAGACGAGGATGTGGAGGTGCTGGAGTTCTTCCTCCCGTTCCTCTGCGAGTCCTCCTCCACGATGACGACGCTACCACAGTGGATTTTGCGGGCCTTAATCCTCGCCACGCGGAATATGAACCCATAGCAGATCATCATGACCACGAAAGGCAGCAGCGCGCACCAGATCTGCCAAAAGGCAGTGTAGCCGGCCTCTTTGTGCCAGGCCGCCACACACATCCACTTGAACTGGTCAAACTCTAAAGATGACCAGCCAAAAAGAGGAGGGAGGCAGCCAATAAGGGAATGCAGCCACACGTACACAAGAGCTACCACTGCTCTGTTGCCCGTTATCTTCATTGGGTAAACCATCGGGTACAGGACAGCATAGTACCTGGAGGGCAGGAAAGGGAGTAGTCAACAGGAGCACAAAAGACATAGGACAAAGAAAGGAACATATTTTAATGATGTTGATATCTAGTCCTTTCTTCTTCAAACATCGAAGCAGGCTCAGGGACCCTATTTCTAAAAACAGTTACATGTAAAATTATGTATTGTTGCAGTTAAGACTGTCAAATTTGGTTGAAGGCACACATGTAACTATTAAATCTGTTCCTATGTGTAAGTGCATGCTTAGGGTATAATTAGGAACTTTCGGTCATTATTTCATGTTTCTCAAGTAGTATGTTATTATACCATCAAGTGCTTTAAAAATCTTTAGATGCATGTGTGCATTTTGTGTTATCAATGACATCACTTTGTCTTGGCTTAGATCAAAATTTCACACAGGCCTGAAGGAAAAATGACACCACAACTACGCCGTGTTACCCTCTGCATTGCTTCTCAACTCTATGAACAGCCAACAAGTCCCTCTATGAGACGACTAGACAATTTGTTACAATTAATTAAAAAAGAGCGGCTTACCGGTCTATAGCTATGAGTCCAAGGGTCAGCATGCTGGCTGAGCTGATCAGCATGTAGAGCAGGGCTGAGAAATTGCACCAAACAACTCCGAAGATCCATTCTCGCCTGATGGAGCTGGTGACAACAAAAGGCAGCACCAGTACAGAGAGCAGAAAGTTGGAAAGGGTCAGGCTGAACACAAACTTGTTGCTCAACGTGAGAAGGTAAGACTTCCGATACAGGGTGACAACAATCACCAGGTTGCCCAAACAGATGAAAATAGCGATGACGACGATAGCAATGGACTCGGTGACTCTGACTGCCCCATCTTCCTGCGTGGTGAAGTTCCTCAGGCCCTTCACATTGCCGAGGGAGGAATTGCTGCTCATGGTCAGAGCGTGCAGAGCTGGAGCAGCCAAGACATGCTGAGCAGCTAGAGGCAGAACAACGCTCAGAAACATTCAGGCAATATTTCCTCAAACTCCTTCCAAAGACTGGATGCCCTTTTGCCTGTGTTGAAATTTGCCTGTAGTATGCAGGAAATCATTTTAGACAGGCAAGTGAAGGGGCAGTAAATTGCCTATGGGCACAGCAAAGAGGTCAATGATAGCATCAAGCCTAGAACAGGGAAGAAACTGTCTGAAAGACAAGAAATAGTGAAGAGGATGAAACAAGAAAGAAAATTAGCACATTTTACTTTAAAATTTTCTAAGGATATTACCTGTTTCTAGGTCATACTTACCAGCTGTGCATCTTACTCAGTCCTTTCATCTAGGCTGTAAAGAAACAAGAACATCACTACAGGTCTTTGTTTCTCTTACTTAATTTAAAGAAAGTAACTTTTTAAAAAAATTCTGCCTGTTTATCCCAATTGTTACCTTGTATTCTGCCTATGGAGTGGTTGCTGGTCGTCTGGGGATGCCTGGCTAGTCATATCCTGCTGACTCTTTCTTAACAGTTGCTAAGTAACATTCAAAGACTCGGGAACCATTGCATGTACTCTCCTAACATCACTTCTCCATGTTCATCATCACCTTAGCTACAGATGTGATTGTATTTTGCTGCCAATACCAAAGGAGCAGGGGAACTGGCTTTTTGTGCATGAGGTTTGAAAGACGTTTCCTTGCATTAAGCCGAGGTCCATGCTACAGAAATGCTTAAGAACCTTTAGTCCTCGACTTCTCAGTGTTAGCATCCATCCCACTGACTCAAAACCTCATTCTGTGAAACCTTGTTATCTCTCCCAATTCCTTAGCAGCCTTTACCCCACTGCCTCCAACTGGCATTCACTACCTACTTCATTCAATCCTTCACCCATCTGCAAGACAGCATACTGAAAAAAAACCCAAACAAAACAAACAACCAAAAAACCACCACCAAAAAAAACCGCAGATATGCAGACCAGCAAAGCAAATGAGTCCACTAAACAATATGAAGTTGATATTTTTTGGAAGCTGGGGACTTGGAGAAAGTTATTTCAGCTAATTCTGTGGCTATGCCCACCCATGGGTCCCAGACAGCCAGGAGTACTCACAGAAATGCTTCCATCTGCGTGGCTGCTATGGGCTTAGACAGCAGTGTCAGTCTGGAGAGATGCCTTTTTTCCATTTCTATCTGTACTTTCCTAAGAGCGTAATTAAAGACATTACTGGGCCAATGCTTTGTAGAAACATAACTTAGCTCCTCTTTAGTGAAACTGTCTGAGGCTGTTTGCAAAAACGCCTCCCCTCGAGTTTCTCTCTAAGCGTGCCCGCACCACCTCTGCGGGCCTGTCCGGTACTCCTGGACCGGTGCGCGTTTTGGGAAGGCGGCTTTTCCCCGCGGCCGCTCCCGGCACTGGAGCGACGCCCGGGGCACCTGGCGCTCCCCATCCCCTCACGGCCCCGCTGCTCCCCGGGGGGTGAAAGCGGCCTTCGGCAGAGGTGGTCCGCCCGGGGCTGGGCAGGACAAGGAGCATCCCATCCCGGGGCAGGGGCAGTATCCCATCCCATCGCAGGGCAGCCTGACCAGGCGTGCCGGCACACACTCAGCGCGCGGAATCCAGCTGGAAATACGATGGCGAAGGGGGGGTTTCGCCATTTTGCCCCCGCGCTCCCTCCGGCAGCGAACAAAGGGCTGGGACAGGGTCCTCCGCCCCGGGCATCCATCGCCTCCCCCCGCCCCTGCGGCGAGCGGGTCCCGCCGCCGCTCCCGCCGCCTCTGCCCCCCGCCCTGGGTCCGCACTCACCGCCGGCCTCCGCCAGAGCGGGACGTTCCTGCTTAGGGCGCCTGGGACCCTCCAGAGCCGCCGCAGCCCCAAACTCCCCCGCCACGGCCCCGGCCCGGCCCGTCCCGTCCCTGCCCCTCCCGCCGTCCCGCCCCGCCGCCTCATCCCGCCGCGCCCCCTGCCCGACCGCCATGTTCCCTGCGGCCGCCCGGGAGGGGCGAGCGGAGCGCCCGGGAAGCCACTTCAAAGTGTGTGTTTGGGGGGGATGTCCGTTTTACACGGATCAGGTGAAGTGAGTTGCCCTGGCAAGTAGTACCAGGCGTTCGCAGAGGGGCAAGAGTCTAATCGCTAGACCTCCGAAACGCTACTGAAAGTAACACAGAGAAGATTTTTAGGAGGAGTTCTTTCCCCCAATACCACCTGAAGCAAGACACTGGATATGGGTGTCAGTATAAAGTACACAGTTTAAAGGGTGAACAATAATTAAATGCCGTGCTTGTGCATCACTGATTCCTGGCTTGCTCATATGCTGGCAAGGCCCTTGAGCGCAGGGGACGACTGCTCTGACATGAGCTGTGCTATGTTTTGATTGCTCTGGGGAGTTTTTCGTGATGTGGACATAAGTTTCCCATAGCTGTTGTCTCAGCTTGCCCCTGTGCTCCAGCAGCAGAAGCGGGACTGTGTGTCTTGCTCCCGTGCCGGGGGAAGTTCTTAGTCAGTTAAGTGTGCCCTTTCAATGATGCAGAAAAGCAAGACAACCACTTTATCAAGTGCCCATTATCAATTAGTTATGTGTCATTTTCAACCAGTTCTACTGATGTTTTCCTACAGGATTCTTTTAAGCTGCCATCACATTTTGGCATTTTTAAAAGATCATATCTGGACAACATTCAATAACTAATATGTTAAGAACCATTTCCAATCAGCACAGGTAATTTCAGAACTGGCAGAAACTGATATGCAGAAGTTCTACCTGAACGTGAGGAGGAACCTCTTTACTGTGAAGGTGACCACACACAAGAACAGATCGCCCAGGGAAGTTGTGGAGTCTCCCTCACTGCAGATATTTGAGAATTGTCTGGACTCAGTCCTGTGCACAACCCCACTTGAACAGGCAGGTTGCACCAGATGACCCACTGTCATCCCTTCCAACCGTACACAGTCTGTGCACAAACACTTGTGTACCATCCAACACAGCACAGGGTGTCTGTGTGATGAAGCCTGGAAATGTTTGCTGCACCTTTGAGCATGGGCAGGGAAATGGCGCAGGGCCATCAGAAGCTTTAGAGCTCCCCAGGTACCACTCAGCTGTCGTGCTGCTCTCGGTGAGGTACCCGTGGGGAAGTGGCTGGAGGCACGAACTCCCATGGGGAACACACATGTTCTCCATCAGCTGCCACAGACCGGCTCCCCGAGAATGGGGGCATGGGGGAGCTCGCTGGCTCCCTGTGATGGACAGAGACCAGAGAAAAGCCTGCTCTCCTCATGGTGGCTCCAGGAGCGCAGAGCACCATGGAGCCCTCCACGGGTGGCAGCACTTCCCACCTGCCTTCCACACATCACCTCACAGAATCACAGAATGGATCAGGTTGTAAGGGACCACTGTGGGTCACCTGGTCCAACCACCCTGCTCAGGCAGGGTCATTCCAGAGCTCATGGCACAGGATTGTGTCCAGACGGTTCTTGAATATCTCCAGTGATGGTGATGGAGACTCCACAGCCTCTATGGACAGCCTGTTCCAGCGTGTGGTCACTCACACAGTAAAGAAGTTATTCCTCATATTCAAGTGGAATTTCCTGAGCATCAGTTTCTGCCAGTTGCCTCTTGTCCTATTGCTTGGCACCACCGAGAGCCTGGCTCCATCCTCTTAGAACCCTCTCTTTAGACATTTATACACATTAATGAGGTCCCCTCTCAGCCGTCTCTTCTCAAGGCTGAACAGACCCAGCTTCCTCAGTCTTTCCTCATAAGAGAGATGATCCAGTCCCTTCATCATCTCTGTCACCCTCCTCTGGACCTGCTCCAGGAGCTCGATGTCTCTCTTGTTCTGACGAGCCCAGAGCTGGACACAGCACTTCAGACGTGGCCTCAGCAGGGCTGAGCAGAGGGACAGCAACACCTCCCTCTCCTTGCTGGCAAACTTCTTCCTCACGCATCCCAGGATTCCGCGCCCGGGCTCCCTTCCCGCGCCCCGGGAAGCGGAAGCGCCGTGAGGAGGCGGTCCCGGCGGCGCTATCGGTGCCGTGCGGGCTGCGCGGGGTGGAGAGGGGAGAAGAGGAGGAAGCTCTGCCGCCTCCGCCGCTCGTTCCGGCCCCTCTTGCCTTCTCCTGCGGCGGAGAGGAGGCCGCCATGCACCCGGTTTTTCAGAGCAGCCGGCGCGACTTCACCTTCGGGCCGTGGAAGCTGAGCGCCGCCCGCACGCACATCATGAAGTCGGCGCAGGCCGAGAGGTGGGGCGGGCTCGGGCCGAGGGGGTAGCACGGCACGGCACAGCACAGCATAGCACAGCACAGCACAGCATAGCATAGCACGGCACAGCATAGCATAGCACGGCACAGCATAGCACGGCACGGCACAGCACAGCATAGCACAGCACAGCACAGCATAGCATAGCACGGCACAGCATAGCATAGCACAGCACAGCATAGCATAGCACGGCACAGCATAGCACGGCACGGCACAGCACAGCACAGCATAGCACAGCATAGCATAGCACGGCACGGCACAGCACAGCATAGCACAGCACGGCACGGCACAGCATAGCACAGCACGGCAGGGCACAGCATAGCACAGCACAACACGGCACGGCACAGCATAGCACAGCACAGCATAGCACAGCACAGCATAGCACAGCACAGCACAGCATAGCATAGCACGGCACGGCACGGCACAGCACAGCGTCCCCGCCGCTCGGGGCCCCCACGGGGCTGCGGCCTCAGCCCCTCACAGCGAGGGCTTTGGGGCGCCTTGTGCAGGAAACACAGACCCTTCCCATGGCGCTGCTCAGTCCAGTCACTGGGCGGAGGGGGGGCTCTTCCTTCTTTTTTTTTTTTTTTTTTTTTTTTTTTTTTTTTTTTTTTTTTTGAGACGGGAAGCTTGATTCTTGGGCTGTAGAAACTGGAGTGATTTGGGTTACATGTGATTTCCAAAATTCGGTTTTAATGACTGCTGAAGGGAGCCTACAAAAAAGATGTAAAGGAGATTTTTACAAGAGTGTGTAGTGACAGGAATAGGGGGCAGGGATTCAAACTGAAAGAGAGCGGGTTTAGATTAGATAGTAGGAGGAAGTTCTTTACTCTGAGGATGGTCAGACACTGGAACAGGTTGCCCAGAGAAGCTGTGGATGCCTCATCCCTGACAGTGTTCAAGGCCAGGCTGGATGGAGCTCTGAGCAACCTAGTCCAGTGGGAGATACCCCTGCCTGTGGGAGTTGGAACTCAATGATCTTTAAGGTTCCTTTCATCCCAAACCTTTCTATGATTCTAGTGGTTTTGGAGATCTGGACCTCTGTGAGCTGACACCTGCTAATTAGAACCCTCATTTTTTAATTACTTTTTAATGGTGATTAAAGGCCTTTTAAATGTGGCCTATGGACTTGCTACTCCAGTATCGTGTCTTGGTAATAGCTATATTAAGATAATGGTTTTCATTAAAAATTTATCATTTGCTTTCTTCATTGGAGAAAGTGTTCCTGTGTCAGCATCAAGCACTTAGGTCAGATTTGCTAATGTGGAGCTCAACAGTTCAGCTGTGCCATAACTGACCATAGTAGCAGCTAAATTCATCAGATATTTCTTGGTTTCAGTTTCTGGAATAGTGGGATACAATTTTTTGTTAGTCATGTTAAATGTTCATTCATCTTGCTTTTACATTTCCTGAGATTAATAAGGCCTTCTCCAGGACAAACTGGCTGTCTGTGGCTTGGATGGGTGCTCTGTTTTCTGAGTGAAACAGTGGCCGGATGGCCGGGCGCAGGGAATGGTGGTAAATGGAGTTACATCCAGCGGGTGGCCAGTCACAAGTGGTGTCCCCCAGGGCTCAGCATTTGGGGTCGTCCTGTTTGATATCTATCGACAGTCCGTATGAGGTGATCAGTTGCACCCTCATTAAGTTCTCAGGTGATACCAGGTTAGATGGGAGTGTTGATCTGCTGAAGTGTAGGAAGGCCTGCAGAGGGGTCTGGACAAACTGGATCGATGGGCTGAGGCCAATGGTATGAGGCTCGACAGGGCGGAGTGCCGGGTCCTGCATTTGGGTCTCAACAACCCCAGGCACCACTACAGGCTTGGGGAAGGGTGGCTGGAAAGCAGCTCAGCAGAAAAGGCCCTGAAGGTGCTGGTTGACAGCAGCTGAACATGAGCCAGCAGGGTGCCCAGGTGGCCAAGAAGGCCAACGGCATTGTCGTGGTTTTGCTTTGGCTTAATTTGTTTTCCACCTTCCACACAATTACTACTAGTTGAGAGAAGGTTTTTGCAGACAAAAGAGAGACAGGATTTGGGGAAAATAGTATAAATATTTATTACTAGTAAAACAAGAACTACTAATAAATTAAAAACTAAAGAATTATATCTATAACAATTTCTATTCAAGTTAAAGTGTTATATATTTACAGAAATACTCCTCCCCCCCTTTATACCAGTCTAAGGAGGAGAAGTGGTTTCAGTCTCCATTTTCAGAGTTTCAGCTCTCTCTCTCCAGTAACAAATCTTCAGTAGCAGCAGCATTCTCGTTGCAGCTGGAACTTTTTCTCTCTTTCTCTCTTTTGCTTTGTGTCAGCCTCCAAGGCTGGGCTTACCCCCCTCCTGGGCTAAGACCGAAGGCTGGGGGTTACTCAGGTCTTGAAGGGTTTTCCTTCCATAGGCTTGCAAGGGGACACTTGCTTACTATGGATCTTCACCACAGGGTTACAGGGAATAATGGCTTAAGAGTTCACCCCTGTTTCCCTACGGAGGTCCCTCTCCATGGGAGAAACAGGCCTTGATAGACTTCTCAGCATGGGTCTAGCACGGATCCACACACACACGGATCTCAACATCTCACATGGGCCGTCTCGCTCCAGCATGAGATTCTTTCTCTTCCTTAAAGTTATAAATCTTCAACAGCAGTATGGATCCACACACACACGGATCCCAAACTTATTCGAGCCATCTTTGCTCCGGCATAAGCATCATCTCTTTCAAGGGTCACAAAGTCTTCAACAGGACTCTGCCTCACCTCAGTCTTCATGAAGTCTCAGTTCTCTTTGGTACATCCACAGGTTCCTCCGTTAGCTGCAGGGGGGGAGGTCTCCTTACTCCAACAAATTTTTACAAGTAGCAGGGATTACTTTTCAGTCTTTTCCCTGCTGGAGAGAGAGTGAAAAGGGAAGAAGCAGCTCTTCCCCCTTCGAATTTCTCTGCAGCAGTTTCTCCTCCAAGTAGTCAGTCTTTCTAAAGTTTTTTTTTCTTCACTCTCTTACAAGACAGAAGGGGGGACTTCAGTGCTGTACCTGCTTCCACCCCCCAGCCCAAGCCGGGGGAGGAAAGGGCCTTGGCCCTCTTCAGGCCTGCCGCTTCTCTACATGGCTGCTGCCCCTAATTTCAACTGCGCCACAAGTCTTCTCTTCCGTTTTCTTAAAGATGTAATTAGCAAAGGCGTCACTGGACTTTTTGATTGGCCTTTTTGTCCAGAAATTACCTGGACAAAACCATCCTCAGCCCCAGGGATGGGCTGGTGGGCAAAACCACGACAGGCATCCTGGCTTGGATCAAAAATACTGTGTTCAGGAGGACCAGGGGAGTGATTGTCCCTCTGTACTCAGCACTGGCGAGGCCAGACCTTGAGCACTGTGTCCACTTCTGGGCCCCTCACTGTGAGAAGGACATTTTGGTGCTGGAGTGTGTCCAGAGAAGGGCAATGGAGCTTAGGAAGGGTCTGGAGCACAAGTCCTGGGGTTGTTTAGCCTGGAGAAAACGAGGTTCAGGAGTGACCTTACCACTTTCTACAACTACCTGAAAGGAGGTTGTAACAAATAATAGAACAAGAAGAAGCAGCCTCAGGTTGCACCAAGGGAAGTTTAGATTGGATATTAGGAAAAATTTCTTCACAGAAGGTGTTGTCAGGCATTGGAACCTGCTTCCCAGGGAAGTGGTTGAGTCCCAGTTGCCAGAGGGGTTTAAAAGATATGTAGACATGGCACTCAGGGACCTGGTTTCCTGGTGGACTTGGCAGTGCTGGGTTAACGGTTGCACTTGATGATCTTAGAGGTCTTGTTCAACCTAAACAATTCTATTGGTGAAATCTCATGTCTGGGAATGCTATGCTTGTTTTTTAATTAGCATTATAGTAAACTATGTAAATGTTGATGTTCAAACACACCAACATAATACTTTTTTAAAACTGAGCATCTGCCTTAAAACAGGTAAAACCTATGTTCCTTCTTCCATCTTTATCTTATGTTCAATGCCTAAAATAATCTCAAACTGCTTCTGACTAATGATCCTTTGGGTTTTGCAGTTACGGGTAAGAAAACTTGAATCCTGTGGTTTAGTAGTTTTTCTGTAATGAGGCTTCAACATCCACACAAGCTGTACCTGTGTCCTGTGGGGGAAGGAGGGCTTTTAGAGCACCTCATTTTTATGCCATATTTGAAGACTTATTTTGTAGGATGCTACATCTTAAAAATATAGATCTTTTCTGTTTAAACTGGGAGGTTGTTAATTGGGAGGCTCTCTTCATTATTTGTGAACAAGCGAGAGACTTAAAATTCCAATCTAGAAGCCAAATTGCCTGCTCTACTTATCTTCTGATCTATTCAGTTACTTCAACTGTACCTATTTTAAATTAGTCACCTCTGTAATTTTCAGAAATTACCTTTATGTGTTTAGATGTTTTTCAGAAATGCACATTTTTTCAGAACATTTTGAAAAAGACTGAAAAGTAAAGTAGCAAGAGCCATAACACAGGCTTGAAAGAACACAGAGGATTTTGCAGGGTAGGGAAGAGAAGTCCAAAAATAGTCATTTATCTGTAGATCTTGGTACCTAGCATGAGATCTGCAAAACAATTCATCCCACTTCAAATGTGAAAAGTCAGAAACCATCTTGTTGCAGTGCTTTTAGTCAGCTTCCTTTTATAATGTGTTTCTCTTGGCATTTTGTCTTTTTCTATTGCTCGGGGAACATCATTGGTATCTGTAGGAGTTTTATTTCTGGCAGATACATGTCGCAAAAATCCCTGAGCAGCCTGTGTGGAAAAGTGAAGAATTAAATGTGCCATAGCCAAGAACTCCTTTCTGTGCTAGTGTTGGTTTTTGCAGGTCAAGGGACCTACACTTGATGAAATGGAAATGTTCATGATGTTATTCTGCCTTCTCTGGGAAAAATGTAGGATCTTATTCTCCAGGTCTCTGAATTTGCTTTTTTTATTTAATTAGGTTAGCATATTGTTCTTTTGAATGAAGGGTTACAGAAATAACCACTTTTGTTCCAGAATGCCTTATTATCAATGTGAACATTGTGATTAGGGCACTTTTCTTCCTCCCCTCCTTCAAATTAATGTATTTCCCAAAGTTTTCTTCTCTCCAGATATCAGGTATTCCTTTTTGATCTTAATAGGTAAAGTAGGTAGTGGTAGGGAGGAAAAGAAGTACCTGAAGCCTTTTAGTAATTAAAGTCAGAGTGTATATCAGGTGGTGGGGGGCGTATGTATTTATATATAGCACATGTTTATATGTACATAAGTACAAATAAATATATAGACTGATGCAAAACAGAATGTGAAATAGGATGTTTTGAGATTTTCTGCAGGGATGATGCTTACTTGGTTCATGCAGTGGCTCTGGCTGTTCGTTTTCTGCTAAAGTTATAGATACCAGTACCAGTCTTCTACCAGCTTGGAAAAGTAGTAGACCACAGTAGTGTCTTCTATGCTTTTCCCATACTCTGCCAGGGTTGTTTTAAGTGTCTTTTTTGTAGGCTTCTCTAGTTGGAGGTATGGACCACTGTGCCTAGTGAATTCAAACTTGCTGACCATGAGTGCTTGCTTCTAAAAGTTCTTTTTGAGCACCTGCCAAAGTAGTTCATGATCCACCCAGGGATTTGCTAGAAGAGGTTGCAAACTGCTTTTACATGCTTCTCAGATATTTTTTGATTCCTCGTGTGTGAGACTTTTGTACGAGCCTGATGGAGAAGGAATGTTTTGGAAATACTTTTGTGGAAAAGTCAACTTGAGAGATAGTGCATTTCAGGTCAAATGATTAACCTGGGAAAATACAAAATCTTGCAGAACATATTGATGATGTACCTTCTGAATTATCTGGGTCTAAAGAATGCTTATTCCAGAACAGGAACTGCTTTCTCTCAACTATAGCTGACTGATGTATCTTATTTTTCTCTGCAGATTGGCGGATGAATTACACATGCCTTCCCTGCCAGAAATGATGTTTGGAGACAATATCCTAAGAATACAGCATGATCATGGTTTTGGAATTGAGTTCAATGCTACAGATGCTTTAAAATGTGTCAATAATTGTCAAGGTATGATCAAAGTCGCTTGTGCAGAGGAGTGGCAAGAGAGCAGGTACAGTATTTTATCACCAATGGGCAAGTACTGGTGTGTTGCATGTAGAACTGTCATAAAGTAGTTAAAAGAACAGACTGACCTCTTGAAGACCATGTTGCATTTGGTTCTGCCCTGGATACAGCGTGTGATCACAGAAGTCACTTCGCTTTTCTTTGCTGTGATCACCCTATCTGTTAAATTGGGTCTGCTGTATTTTTCAGTTGTGTCTTGGCTCTCTTAAAATAAACTTCAAGTTTAACATGGCTCAGTGCTGTTCCTGTTTATTTGAAATCACAGGGCCTCGAGCATTACTAGATTGTGTGATGTTTCGAAGTGCAAAGTGCTGTACACGTTTAAATCCTAGCTTTAGGAATAAAGCAGAACAATTACCATGCATGAGAACTAATTATAATACTTGGTATTTACCAAATTAGTTGTAGAGCACCTGGAAATAAAACACAGAGAGAAAGCAAAGTAGTCATGAAAACTAAGGCAAAATTGCAGTGTCAGTGATTGCTGTGTGTCATCAGCGCATCACTTTCTGCCTACTTGAAGAAAAAATTATCTTGAAATACAAATTTTTCAGCAATACTGCATGAAATCTTTAGTTTGAGTCATAGAACTAAGATAGTGTTCGCACAGGAATTCTCGTAATGGTTTTCTAGGTTATTATGGAAACAGATGTTGTGAAAAAACTATGATTAAATCTTAACATTGTCATTGCAGCACAAACCTACTGTTTTTGTTGGAGAAAAATGTGGGATCCATAGTGCATAGTCATATGTGAGGTTGTAATTTTTTGAGAATTACTAAAAAGCAATGACTACAAACCTCTTTTCTCTTTCACTTTTTGAGGAGTGAGACTGAGCACACTAAGGAAGTTGTCAAGCCATATGACTGGACTTACACAACAGACTACAAAGGAACATTGCTGGGAGATACTGCAAAATTAAAGGTAATGATTTTCTCCTTGTTAAATGCTGACCACATATTGTTTCAGTCAAACACTTTTAAAGCTGTCATTTATGTTTCAGTAGGCTTCTGTAAAATCTAAAGCATGCTTCATAATTTCTGACTTGAAAGTGTAGTTTGGGCTTATCCTGTCTCTTTTTATCCTAATCAAATCATGGCTTATTTTAATAACGGGAGGGGTGGAGGGAGGGTGGGTGGGTGGTGTCTTAAAGCATTTTAGGATTAAAGCACGTGGGAATTTTCAGCACTTGCTGGGTGCCTTTCTTAAGCTCTGAGCTCTTCACACACAGCAGAGCTATCAACTGTGTAATTCTTTATTACCTTTGTGCTCTGCTGCTTGCCTGTTTGTCTAAGCAGATATGTAGATCTGTCCGCTTTCAATGATTTTATGTTACTGAAACAGTAACTCCTCTTATTTAAACTCACAGGCTCTCCCATGTCTTGAAAATAAAACTGAAGCTCCCAGTTTTTCTTTACTGTATACAGATTTCTTGCTACTAAGTAGATAATTATATTAATTCACAAGAATGCTTCAGTAAGAGATCATTTGAGTTATTCTGGAATTAAAAATGCAGCATAGAAACAAACCATGTGTTGTTTGCCTGTAGTCTTAAGGCACCAGAAGTGTATTAGGGTCTTGATTTATAGGTACTTGATTTCCACAAAAAGGCTTTATTAGAATCCTTCTCAGGGTCTGTAGTGAGAAGAGATATTAAACGCATGGAATCCGTTTATAAACCCAAACTTCCTATTTGCATGTTAAACATGAGGCATCTTCAATGTTTTGGAAAAAAAAACATTTGAAAGAAAGTGAACAGAATTGTTTGCAGCTGAAAACTTACTGAGCCCGTATCCAGAGGGAAGTTTATTCAGAATTTTCCATCTTAGGTTTTGCTTGATGTTTGTTTCCAAGTGGATACTCTTGCAAGCTTTGGTTTTAATTTTAACTTTTTCTCCTAGAACTTTGGGATGTTTAAAACTTAGAGCTCTAAAAGCTTTTTCTTTTCTAAAACTGTGGAGTTCAAAAGATCAGGACAAACTTCTTGTAGTTTGGCAACAAATAACGTGCTAACTGTTCCTAATCTTTTTATTTAGGTTGTTCCTACAACAGAACACATAAATACAGAGAAATTGAAAGCCAGGGAACAAATTATGTTTTTTGAAGAAGTACTTCTGTTTGAAGATGAACTTCATGATCATGGAGTGTCAAGTTTGAGTGTAAAAGTAGTAAGTACTCAGAGGCTTATACAAGATGCTTGGTGAATCATTTGACTAATAAATGCAAAATGCAAACGCTTTTTGCATGTTCTTCCTTCTGGGATTTAAACTTTGAAACACAAAGTTCTTTATCCTTGCTGTTAGAAATACAATCTTACTGGAAAATATGTTGTTTTGAAATCTTTCTGTCATCTGTCACTTGCTTCAGGGAACAGTCCTTTCCCTCTTTCTGCATCCTGCCTAAGGGTCTTTTGAGGCACTGTCTGCCCTACTGTCCAGCCATAGTTGGACAGTAAGGCAAATCCACAGCCCAGATTTTGGCTTTATTAGTGAAAGCTCCTCATACTGTCTTTCACTGTGAATATCTGATGTAGATAATTGCATACTTAAAATATACCTTTGTAATATGCTGAATGGAATGTCTTTATTTTTGCAGAGAGTTATGCCTTCCAGCTTTTTTGTGCTGTTGAGGTTTTTCTTGCGAGTTGATGGGGTACTTATCAGGATGAATGATACGAGGCTTCATCATGAGGTAAACCCTTATTTTCCATCATGACTATTTTACAGAGGTTCCCTTGCTGTGTTACTTTCATAGAGCTGCTGATATTCCTCTAATTTAATACTGATGTTTGGGAGCACAGAGGTTATCTGAACTGAACTTTCATTTGTCTTTTATTGTGATGGTGCTGAACTAGCAACCAGGTGTGGATGTTGTGGAGAGAGGTGTTAGATGAGCAGAGTAGGCTACTTCTCATATGAAGTAATCATTTAAATACATGTGACAGACACAGATTAGAGAAGGAAGTACAAGAGGAAAAATAGGCAACAGTAAATAGTTTGATACCGTCCTTCAAGTAAATTATTTCTGGCTTGTCTAATAGAATTAGACTGCAAGTGTTAACTTGGAAATAACTGTCCATACTCTGCTGAGTTCTGATATCTCATAAGTAATACAGAATGTTAAGATTTAAGTGGTTTAGTTGTTCTATCTAACTGTATTTGTACAGATGGAGTAGGTTTAGATGAGTAAAGATTAACAAGCGTATTCAGTCATAGCATTTTTTTTGATACATGCACACAGGAAGATGATTTTTGGAAAAGAGAACATTGATATCAACTTTCTCTGTGAATTTGAATATACATTTTTGCTCCCAGATGAAAATCTGTGGTCAACCAAATTCAAATGCTTACTAAATTCAGTGTATTTTAAATGCTTGGCTTGCACTGATATCAGATGATAATTTTTTTCCATTAGGCTGACAAGACCTACATGTTGCGAGAATACACATCCAGAGAAAGCAAAATATCAAGTTTAAAGGTATTGCATTTTCTTTAAACTTACTTTCTTTTTTCTTTCTATTTTTTTGTTTTATGGTCAGCATAGAAAGTACTGTAAGTCATTCTTTGTTAGGTTTGGAATTGATAGAGAGGAAAAATCTTTCTACTTATGCAGCATTTATTTTAGGGATTTCAGGGTGGATTTGCATTTGTAAATGCTCAGATCACATGGCAAGAGATGGGATTGGGTTACTTTTTCTACTTTTGAGTTACAAAGATTTTTTATTAATTATTTTTTCATAGAACTCTTCAGGCATAAAATCAGGTATTCCATGTCCCATGATGCTCAATTTCAGACCTGGTTGTATGCTTGGAGGTAGTGTTAGAGATTAAAATCTGTTTGGTAATAAACTCATTCAGTTTTTCTCAAATAAGTAATAGATTACCTTCAAACTCTAGGAATGGCTCAGAACAATTTGTGGCACATTTGGAGTTGCAGCTGTTGATTTTTATTCTTTACTCAGCACCCGATCATTCATATTCTTGTAACTTTCCTTCTCCCTTATTTTTCTTTCACTTGTAAAAAGTGACTAATGTGTTGCTAAACCTTCCAAGGAAATATTTTTGCAAAATGCTTTTTGTCTTGTGAGGAAAGGGGTCCTGTATAATTTCTTAACAATATATGATCTCTAGAAACAGTGCTAAATCCAGACATAAGCTTTTTGAATAGTTTTGTGATTTTTTAAATATTAATCAGTGATCTAGGTTTTATCTCACCTCATGTTTAAAAATTATCATCTGTGCTGTTAAGTAACTTTTCCTGCTTGTTGTTATAGAGGGGAAATACGTAAGGCTCTTCAGTTCCCTAGGTTAGCTTGCCGTAGGTAAAGCAGAAAAGATTCCTGCTTCACTGAGGTTTGAAATAATTAAAAATGGCTTCTTGCATGGCAAGGGCAGCCAAAGTGCAGGTTGCATTTGAATAGCTCTGGGTGCGCTTCTTAAAGAATGTTGTTAGGAAGTTTGGAGGTTATTCAGTATAGATTTATTTTTTTCCATCACATGTCTTGTACATGGTGAAATTTTCTACAGAGATCTCCAGAGAAAGATACTGATTCACTTAATGAAACCACCTTATTTCTTAAAATATGAAATTAAAATCTAGTGAATTTTAGTATTTTATATACATGTCTGTGGTGAACTTCATAAAGCTAAGATACATGTTAAGATTGATCAATTATCAATAGCTAAATACAAGCAATTCCAGGGAACATATCGCAATGGCTAGAAGACAGGGAACCCCTTGTGGCCATCCTAGACTCATCTAGAACTAGAACCTTGAAAAAGCTATTACATTCACATTTTAAATATATTTTTAAAAAACGTGGTAGCTATTTATGGATGTCTCTGACTTTCTTGTGCTCTTATAATCTGCTGCTTAAAAATGTTAAATACCTTTCCTTGGCTTACTGATTCACATAAGGAGTAAGACTGTATGTCCATTTGAAGTTATAAGGCAAATTTTAATAATCATACCTGACTTCAGGTGTTTTCATCAGGTAACTTATAGATTGTCTGTAAAAGTTTGGGTTTGGAGTACCTTTTTTCCCCCTTCCTTTCATTCACTTATTTCATATAAAATTTTTGCTTTTTAGCATGTTCCACCTTCCCTGTTCACGGAACCTAATGAGATCTCTCAGTATCTACCCATAAAGGAGACAATCTGTGAAAAACTAGAATTCCCAGAGAAGCTGGAGCCTAAACCAGAAGCGTCACTGGAAACCATGTGTGTTAAGTCTAAATAAATGTGACTTTATATGGACTTGAAGTAGACTGGGTGATGTGATCACATATTCGTTGCCATGGAGGGTGTTTCACTAATAGTGGAATGAAGAATTTGGCTAATTTTTCTGTAGCCTTGAGAGAAAACATTTCAAGCAGGTTTTGCTAATGGTGTTTTTTGTGGTTTGTTTTTTTTTTTTTCTTAACCTATATCTGGAATTGATGATAGGCTGGTGGTGAGTTATAATTTTCAATGGCACTGGAGAAATGACAAAAGTCTGGGTTCTGTTTAGTTCACCAAGTAGGCAGGAGTATCTTCTGGACTCTCTGCCACTAACACTTTTATGAAAATTTTGTTATTGCTGCTTCAGATATTAAGAGATTGCTGGCATTGTAAAATTGATATGATTTATTTTTATTGAGAAATCATCCACAGTTAAAAAAAAAAAGAAAAAAAAGAAAAAATTTCTCTGCATTTATTTTGATCTGACAGTCCTAAACTACACATTTTGCTTGGCTTCCCCTGCTGTGAGCTGATAACCAGCTAAGTTACTCTCTGTAGTCTCTGATCCGGAGTCTCACCTCAGAATATTCATTTCATCTGAGAATAGGTTTAGGGATGGGGGGAAAAAAAAAAAAGGATTTGTTTGACACTATATAAAGGTAAAATGACTTTCCTTGTGAGGCAGTTTAATCTGATGTCAGCCAGATTTCTCCAGGCAGTTCTGGAGACTCTCACTTGGGGTCTGGATGCTGCTCCAATCACATACAGTATTGGAAATGCCTTGTTCTGCATTGACCATTTGCTGGATGCACTGGATGGTGCCCACGTGTCATGGTTATACTTCCCTGACAATCAGATTGCCAAATTGCAGCATGGCTTGAGGCTGGGGAAGACAAGGGTATTTAGTCTGTAATCCCTAAAGGGTACTGTATTTGCAGTTTGACAAATGAGATCCTGTATGGCCCTAAAAGGATGCTGAAGTGTTCCAGATACGTAATTTTGGTTTATTATAAAATTCTTTAAGTTTTAATATCAATAGCAATGTGATCACTTGTACAGTATGGTTTTAACATTTTCTAGATTAAACTTAAATATTTGTATAGCTTTTGGAAATCCTACAGTATGTTAATGGTTTGGCCTAAGAATGGGGCAGCTGAGCGGGCTTGTCTCGGTGTACTGCTGACTCTCAGTGCAAGAAGCAAGTCACTGCAGTGAAAAGCAGGCTGTGGTTTAAGGTGATGACAGATGTGTATGCATTCTGATGTCTTGGGGGCTTGTTTAAAAATGTTAATATTCTACACTGCATGACTTAATAGAAACGACTCACCTCAAAACCTGGTATTTAACCAGATCTTTGGAGAAATGGTTTTCACATAGAGAAGACCCTGAGGTTTTTAGGAAAGAAGACCCAGTCTACTGCCATCTAAGGGACTGTTTTCTTGGTGTCCTGTGTCACTGATTTACTCTAACTACGGGGAAGACACTTCTCTGTGCCTCCGTTCCCTGTATGTAAAAATGAGAGTTAATATATGCCTACCTCACAGAGAGCCTGTGGGGATTAGTTTGTAAAAAGTTATTGATTAGAATTTATTTTTTTTTCTGAATACACCTTCAGCCTTATCTTTGGAATCCTTTGGAAAGGATTACTGCAAAATAGCTTATGATCCATAGGATAAAATGAGTGAAGAAAACTGAAATTAACCAGTCTCTGAAAGAAATTGTCACCTGGACATGGTTTCTGTGACTGAATTTATGGCCACTTTGAAATAGAGGTGAGATTCTCCATATTTGCTATTACAGTCCTATATTCTGTTGGTTTTTTTCATCTTCCTGCATTGTTTCCTACAGATTTTGATGTCAGGGTAAAGAAGGGGGCTGCAAATAAATGCAGCATCGAAATGGGACTAAAATTCATTTGGTGATAGAAGATGACTTGGGTCCACTCCAATGATAGAGGTGTACAGAGAAAGAGTGAAAAGAGAGGGAACAACGAATGGGGGTGAAGAGGTATTTTTCTGGTAGAAGTAAATCATGGCACTCCATTTACTCTCAGCGTATATTATTTTACATGTCATAAAGCTTATAAAAACACACTTTAAAGCTGGTAATGACCGAGAGCAGAGCTCATGTAGTGCTAACATGAAGGAAACTCTATCTGCATTAATTAATTAAAACTGTGATTTGGGTTTGGTCAGTGATGCTAATGTAAGCTCCATTGGGCTAAAACCTGCTGGGGGGAAAACTCACGAAGTGGACAGCAAGCATTGAAAAGGGCACTCTGCATGTTTAGCTTATACTGAGTATTTTAACTTGTCCATCATACACCCTAATCTGTGACCTGTTGATACAGTTTTATTGAATGGGCTTGTATCCTGACTATGTAGATATGTGATAGCTATCTATTTTGGGTGCATTTAAGTGGAACCACACCTGTTGGGGAAATCACAGGAACATGTTTAGGAAGTTGCAGTTACTACAAGTTCAAAATTGGAGCACTTTGTGACTTTCTTATGCCATACAGATTACCAAGAAGCAGCAGCAAAAGCTGATGTACTGCGAGCTTGCTGGCACAAAATTTCCACAGAAAAGTACCACTTTGGATACATAATTTTAGGGGGAGGGAGCAGGGGGGATTCTCCAGCTGTTTTGTGGCAAGTCTAATGTGGCAGTTTATATTGTTTCTTGTATGTTGCGAAATAAAATGTACCAAATGTTTTATAGTTTCGTTTTTAACTGAGCAAAATAAACTGAAATAACTACTTGTGATGCTGAATTTTGCCTGCTAGTAAGATGTTGCATCCACGTGCCTTTGTCAGGAGACCGCTCTGGCTAGTTACAAAAATAAAGTGGAGACTCTTTCAGACCAGGGTAGGAGCCACAGTAGCGGGAGCGAAATGAAGCCTGCATCACTATTTCTATGAGCCTCGCTGTGGCCGAGTAATGGACGCGAAAAGGGATGGGAGGAGATGGGATCCAACCACATCCGGGACTACATCCCCCGTCAGCCCGCGCGCCGCCCCGCCGGCCTTCCCGTACCTGGGAGCGCAGGTGGGCGCGGTGCCTGCCGGAGCTGGTAGTCCCTGGGGAGGGGAAGGGCAGGGCAGGGCAGGCGGGCTGGCCGGGCGGGGAGCGGAGCCATGGACAAGCTGAAGCGGGTGCTGAGCGGCCGCGACGCGGAGGAGCCGAGCGGCCTGGCCGAGGTACCGCCCGGGGCCGGGGGTGTGCGGGGACAGCGGGGGCACCCAAACAACGCCCTCCCCGGTGTGTTTGGAGAGCTGGCGGAACAGCCCCAGCGGGAAAGTTTTCGGTGCCGGCGATCGCGGCGTGGGCGGGCGGGCAGTCCCTCTCCCAGCCCCCCCTGCCCTGCAGGGACCCCGCGGGTCCCCAGCGCGGGTGGCGGTCCTGCCGCATCCCCCGCGCCTCCCGCGGGAGAGGGTGCCGGAATAGGACACAGCTCGGATTCCGAGAGGAAGTTTACACACTTAGTAGGAGGCAAGGTCTCATAGTAAATAAGTTTCACTTTTATTTTTCTCTTCGTTTCCAGGTTATTGATTCAACTTCTTTAGGCTGGGGCACCCGAGTGAAAGGCTTCGTTGCGTGTTTTGCAATAGGATGCCTGTGCTCGGTCTTGGTAAGGACTTTTTTGCCAGATCTCCCCAGTATTTGAGTTTCAGGAACCTAGGGATTGCAGCCTTGCTCTGTGCCGTTGCTTGATGTTTCTGAGTCTCTGGGAAGACGTCTGACTCGGTTCCAGTTAGATACACTAAGTCTTAACAAAAATGCTAATAAATGCGATTTACTTTTTTATGTGTGATTCTGCCATTTGGGTTTAAGTTTTTATTTTTATTTTTTTTTTAAGTTTCTTTTGTGATGTGATATTTTTGGGATATATTTCTTTTTCAATTTAAAAGCTATTAATTTCCACCCTCCCGTCTCTCTAATGTTCCTTTTTAGGGTAGTTGTCTGCTATGGATACCAAAGAAAGGGCTGATTCTCTTTGCAGTGTTTTATACTCTGGGGAATATTGCGTCTATTGGGAGGTAACAGTCTTTATAATTTGGTTCCATAATAAAGATGAGAAACAAAAGCAGAATGAAAGTGCATGTGTGTTAATAAGTGGTAGAAGCTGTTGCATTTGCCTGAGATTTGCTTTTGTAGATAATTTTCTTGTTGAATTTTAAAGTGTTTTCCCAACTGTGCCCTGAAATGGTAAAGGAAATTTTAATTTTATTTATTGTTATTAGTAATGCATTCAGGGTAGAAGTTACTCGTCAGTAAAGAAGAATCAAACTCATGCTTTGAGCATTGAGGTTTTTTGATTTTGTTCATTCCTCCTTCCCAAGTTAATAATAATTCTTTGCCATTTTACATTTGGTAATGTTTTGTGTGTTTTGGTGAATATATTTGGGGCAGTCATGTCTGTCAGGGTAGGCATATTTGTTGGGACTTCAAGTTTCCTGAAGCATAGCCCCACAGACTTTGTGACAGACACAACCTTCTGTGACTGAGGAAACTTAGCATCATGTTAGAAAGTATAAATAATGGAATCGAAAGTAATATACTAATGAGGCAGAATAACATATTTGAGACAGGAATATCACTTCAAATAAAAGTTTCACCTTGTATAATTCATGCAGTATCCATCACCAGGGCCCTAAATGAGGGCTGCAGATCTGGTAAGGGATCAGAGAATTGATCCAGGCCTGAAAATAGCCCTTTATAGGGGAATGGAGCTGGATTACCTGGCAATCCATGCAGAACCTCTGTGGATGGCATTCTTGAAAAACAGATTTAAAAAGCATTTTTGAAAAGCAGGTTAAAAAAAGCATCTGTCAAGAATGATCGAACTGGAGCTGACCTTGACCTATGCTACTAACTTGATAGTTCTGCTCTGCTTATGTTGATTTTAACTGAACAAGTGTGAATAAAATTAGAAATACTCTGCAGAAAGAAAAGCAGGAATGGATTTTGTCTCATATATTCTGTAGTGTCTTATGTAGTGTACTTATGTCCTGCATTACAGCAGACAGCTTAATCATTTCTAGTTTAACTTTTGCCTTTCTTACCTCTGTATTCATCCTGGTTTGTTTTTCACAGCACTCTTTTTCTTATGGGACCAATGAAACAATTGAAAAAGATGTTTGAGCCTACACGTTTAATTGCTACTGTTGTTATGCTAGTAAGTATCAAAGGAGTCAGTTTTAACTCATGCAAACTTGTGAACGATATTCTTTGTAAAGTCTTTTCATATGCGTTGATCTCACTGTGTCTCAGGATGTGTTTGTGAGTGGTGTTTGCCGGTGTTTTTTGTTTGTTTGTTTCTTTCTTTTTTTAAAGCATCAAACAGCCTGCAAATCGGCTATAGTGGAAAGGTAAGTGTAGGGTCAGAAAATCACCAGCTCTATTACAAAAGACTGAGAGGAAGCCAGACTGTTGTGCTAAATGGGCATTAAGGGTCTGTGGCTGGTGTGTGTGTACCATGCATGTGCTTTTTTAGGGTGCTTGAGGTCACAACATCGTATTTACACAGTTCCTAGAAAATGAAAGATGGGAAACTACTCCCATGGACGTTGTTAGATATTTTATTTTTCATAATTTTTTCTTTTTATATTTTACCGGATTTGCTTAAAAGAACTGTGTAGATATTTCTACCTTGATAAAATCGTCTATTGCTGACAAAGCAACGGAGGGAACTCTATGCTGTGGTCACCTTGCATTAAAAATACAGGAATCATCACAGCTTCAGGTTTTGAAACTTGTATGACAGAATGAAATTGCAAATTCCTTGTTTAGCTGAAGTCAGCCCTTAGAATTATTTTTATTTTCAGAAGATGGAAATTGTACCAAGCCTACTGTTTGTGTCTGTGCCTGGAAGTTGCTGCTAAGTTTCAGACTTAAAGTGAATGTTTTTTTGTCTCTGCAACTTTCCCATTTTCTCTTGGTGAGTCTAAAATCTGGAAGGTGGCATAACTTGCATGAGACTGTCCTCCCATTTTCAGTCTGAATGTGTTCAGAGTGTTTGCTTGGCATCAGCACTTCCTAATTTCTCCCTAAACATCCTGAGATGCTGCAGAGCTTGAGAAATTGAGTGTGCATGCTTGCAGATCCCAGCAAGAATCCTACTGCATGGTGTATGTGTTTTGTATGCGTTTAGGATGCCTGAGGTCAGGAACATGCCTGGAATGTTGTTCGCTGGAATAAAGCCAGTTGTTAAATGTATGATGCAGTATTTAGACCAGTATACAAATCACCACCTTAAAACTAATGGAAAAATTACATCTAAAGTCATTTATCATGGGTGAGGTGAAGTGTATCATTTCTTTGGAACTGCATGTGTTACTGTCTTGAATATGCAGTACTATATCTTTGGTTTTCCCTCTCAAGCAGAAAAATGCACATTATAATCACTAGTACCACAGTGATACATGTGTATCTAAGGCTGGTAGATGTTGATGAAGGAAGATGAATTATCAGCATCTGTCATTAGCTGTTGTGCCTTAAATGGAAAATGAAAACTTTTAACTAGTAGGCGGCTTCTGTTAAAACTGAGGGTTAAAGCAGAAAATAATTCAAAATGGCCTAATACCCCCTCAAGATTTTTACTGTAGTAAAGAAAGACACAGTGCAACTCTGAAAAAAAGAAAAAGCACTGGTTTGAATGACTGGGCTGGACTTCATATATATAAACAGGAGAGCTACTAAGTAATAGCCCAAAGTTCTTGAAAGTATATCACAGTTTTAGTTGGTAAACATTCCGTAATAACTCACCTTCAACCCCCATGCTAACCATGTAATCATCAGGAAATGTGGCACATGCAGAGGCAGAAAGACTCTTCAGGTACAACTCCGATCTTATGCAAAATGATGAAGTGTGGTGTGTGCCTATGACACCCAAGAAGTGTGTGGGATGAAGCAGGGACCCGCTGATGTCCCTTTGCAGCCACAAAATTATTTTCTGGAGATACCAGGCTGATATTTCCTAATTGCTTTAATTTGCTTCAGAAATGTGAAAACAAGATCGTTTTAAATACAAGGAACTTGTATGCAGGATTGGATAAAACAGTGAAATTATGTAATCCCTTTCTGTCTCTGTGAAGGAACTTGTAACAATGTTACAATATCTATAAAAACTGGAGTTGTTTCTATGTTTAATGGAAATTCTTTGTTTTCTTCTAGTTGTGCCTTATACTAACACTGTGTTCTGCTTTCTGGGTGAGTACCTGAATCCTATATGTGTATATATCTGGAGTTAATATAACTGGAGTATATTTTGAAAATCAGATTCTTACACTGTTGTCTCTGCTGTGTTTCTTCCCTCCTCCCCCCTTCTCTATTCCTTCAGTGGCGTAAGGCAGGACTCGCGCTCCTTTTCTGCATCTTACAGTTCTTTGCCATGGCGTGGTAAGTGATTGCCTCCTCACCTCCTCCACTTCTTGTGCACCTGACATTGGTAGCTGGGTGGATTCTGACCTTGCAAGAGTTAGAGGGAAGGAAAATTTTTACCTTGTCATTCCCTTAGATTCTAGGCAATGCATCAGTGAGGAGCTGACCTGTTCCCACCTTTTGATCTCTCACACCACTTCAGAGACTTTATAGATGGAGCTCAAGGCTCCATTTCTGAAGGAAGTTCCTTTGAACATGTTTAATTTCTGTGAGCTTGAAGTAAAACTGGTTTTTTTCTTTCTCTTTTAAATCAATTTGTTGCGAACTACCTGGTGTTCCTCCTTTACACTCTCCTGAATTTGTCTTGTTTGGAGACCCAGCTATGCCAATCAAATCGTCAGTGTTCTTCATGTTAACATATGCTCTGTGCAAGGTCACTGAACTAGTGCACAAATTGATATGAACACATAGCCAGCTTTCAAGACTAATCTTGCCTGTCTGTAGGTGTTGGAGCATGAAGAATATTGGATGCAGGAGAGCTGTGTTTAAAATGCTTTCACAACATGCCCCCCTATTTTGCCATAGTGTTTCGCAGCCTAGCTGGGCTAAGATGACTTGCAAGGATACTTATTCCTGTTGCTCACAAACTCAAAGCTTCATTTTAGTTGTGTATCTTTTAGTTCAGAGTATCAGAAGGGTTGTTCTTGTTTGTGACTAATAAAATCTGACATGAAGAGTAACTTTCAAAATATTTCTTCTTAGGTATAGCATTTCCTTCATACCATATGCAAGGTAAGCTTCCCTACTCCCTTGACTATTATCATTTAATTAATGATAAAGAAGATTGCTTTATAGGAGCATTGTAGTGTGTTGCTTTAGAAGATTGTCCATGGTATAGGAAATCCATGTAGTTAAATCTGAAAATAAAACTAAACAACTTCTGTAGTGCGAGGACACAAGTAAAAAAATACGTGAGTCTGCTGACCACACGCTGAACGTAAGGCTTGCCTTTGGAATGCCTGAATGTTGGTTCAAATGCTACTGAACAAGTGTATTCTTCTGTGTACCTTTTTTTTTTCCCGTTCTCCCCCGTGAGCACTGCTGTGTTTGAACACACGGTTCTCTCTCCTGCCCCATCAACCCCACTGAGGCCTTCAGTGCCTCAGTACAGCCTTACAGGTGTCCCTTCCACTGTGGGTGTGCAGGTGGACAGTGAGCAGACCCACTTGTCTCTGAGACATTTGTGCAGTCATGCAAATTATGTGAGTGCAATTAACCCATGGCCAGCTGATCTTTACAGTCCTCAGTGTCAGTGTGATAGGCAGCACCAAATGAGTCTCATCAAGCAGCGTAACTGATGTGACTGTTGGTTTTTTTTCTCTCTCCTGCCTGTAGGGATGCGGTGAAGAAATGTATTTCAGTCTGTCTGTCCTAACAGGAATACCGGATGCTTCACAAAGTTCTAGGAATTTCTGGGTAGAACTGTGTTAAGATCACCGTGTTGTGTAATTTCCTACTTCTAAAACACGTGCCTCTCAGCTTGTTGTTAGAAGCTCCTTGTGCTACATCCAGTGTATGCAATTGCTTGGGTTTGCAAGCAATGGTGTCTTGATCACAGGGTGTTTGTGATCAAATGAAATTCAGTCTGGCAGAAGAACTGGGCAGAAATCCAGAATTTGTTACGATAATACTTAAGTAAATTCATGTATTTGGTTTTGCAAATATTTCAAAGTAATACGTGAAGCCTGTGAAATGAAGACCTTGGCTCTGTTGGGACTGTGGCAGTCTAGGCAGTTTGTTTTTCAAGAAAAAGAAATTTTTTTTTTAAGAAAGAAAAATTTCCTTTTCAAGAAAAAGAAATCAATTGCAAATTGATTTCTTACTGACAACTTGGGGTTTTTTTTAAATAGCCTTATGCCACTTAATCTTTGCCCTGTTTGTCTTGGATAATGGAATATTGGTGTTCTTTCTTTTCCCGTCTATTTGGCAAAATTTTATGTTTATGAGACTTCTAAAAGATTTAATTATAAAGTCAGAGACGGTTTGGGACGAACCATGAAATGTTTGCATCTTTAATGAAGCATTTCATTTTCAGTCTATATTGATGGTATTTCCTTAAAATATGTGAAAGGGATGTTTTCATCTGTAAAAACTTGTTCCTATAGGGAATACACTTGTAAAATAAGGTTAATTGATTTTTTCAGCTGCTGGGAACTCGAGTTCTTTGCCTTGCTTACAGCTAATGGCAATATATACAAGGTAGGAAACTGCAATTTTTCACACGAAGCAAGGTGCCTCTCTTCTCCCTCAGCTGTAGCACAGAAGCAGTGCAAAGCTGAGGGCCTGATAGGCAAGCAGAGAGAGAATTTATTTATGTCCTTCCTCAAAGGACAAACTGTGATAAGGTGGATATGGGCTGTTGTTTAAGCAACTTGGGCCGGGGAGAATACATTTTCTTCTGAAATGGAAATAAGTTTCTTTTTTTGTAAGTGGGATCAGTTTTGTTTCTCCTAAAACTCTGGCACATACTAGTGAACTTCCTCTGCTTTGAGGAGAAAGTACAGTTTTCTATTACCTGTCTTAGCAAAGAAAGTGTGTAACAGTCTAGCTGCCAGCTCCTAACAAATGTTGAGCAGTCAGTATCCAAATTCCAAGGCCACTCTCTTTATCTTCTGAGCTACATATAATCATTTACTCCCAAACCATTACAGTGGTCAGTTGTTTAATATCTTAGCACATATTCCTGCTTCTGCTCTGTGAGGTACTGTTTAACTGCTGTCACCTTTCCTCTGACCCAACTGTCTTGCTGGAGTCAGTGTTTAAGATTATGATTATCCAGTGGACTCTGGTAGAAACTGAAGCCTCTCTTGCTCCATCTACCAAGAGTTTAGTCATTTGAGAGCATCATGTTTGCATAGCAAGTATGTCCCTGACTTATACCACAAAGATTTTAGTGTAGGAAAAACCTAGATCTACTTGGCAATAAATTATAAGCCCACAGTGAAGACAAATAAATCTGTGGCTTCCAGAAAGTTACTAAAATCTTGAATTATTCCAAAATCTTAAACTTAATTGTCCTTCTGGTAATTTATAAAGCACAGTACCATCCAGCTGTTTGGATTCTCTAAAAAAATTAAAAAGGATTTCCTTTTGCAGATAGGATGAAAGGGAAATTTTAACAACCTTTCTGTGAATTCCAGCTGGCCAGCATTACTGTTACAAAGGCATTTGAATGGAAAATGCCACTTTGAAAACATGGCACTGATGTTGGGGTAAATTAGTTATAAAGATTCAAGTGTTATGTCCAAGTGCTTTTTTTCTCCTCCAGGACTTGGAAGTTAGTGTTGAAAAAACTATGTTGACTACTACTCTTCTGGAAAAGTAGAACTGGTTAAATGCACAAGGGAGACTGGGAATTAAAGAAAACTGATATTTCTTTACCCTGACTAATCTAAGACAAGTATCTAAACTGATGTGTTTTATCAGGGAGTAAGTTCAAAACCTAATTTACATCTGTCAAAGGACATGTGTTAGTCTTTTCTTAGAACTTTGATAATGTTTACAGAATTCCTTTGTATAGAGGAAATTGAAATGCAACCCTAATGCCTTTTACATTCCAATCTTTCTTTAATTTTTGGGTGTTCCTGAAAAAAGCTACAAGTATAGTACACATTGTTTCTGCTTCCCCTTTCCAGGAAAGTTATGTTAATTGGGATCATCAGTCCAGGTTCATCAGTAGCCAAGATAATGGAACTTGACTTCTGGTGTTCTTTTTTTGATTACTTCACATTAGAAGGAGTAAAAGCCTTTTGCTTATTCCTCGGCTAGCTTGGGTAGGATTGTGGTAGCCTGAGTCTCTAGCAGTTCCTCTAGAAGAACAGTAGATTTGGGTGTGCTGAATGTTATTTTTTCAACTTGCATATTGGCTAACTGGAACCTTTGAGCTGACAGTTGTGAATACAGCCACTTGGAAGTAGAAAATTTATGAAACTACCAATAGATAGCAGGTAAACCTAAATTCATTTTTTCTTTCTTTCCCCCGTCCTATCATTTTTAAAACTGTAATTCCAGCTCCACAGCCTTTATTGAATAAGAGAGAAGAACAAATCTTTATTTGACCGCATAGCACATGAGGCTAAGCAATTGTGCCCTTAAAGAAAGGAAACCTAAGGAGAGGTGACAATGTCACAAGGATCACCAGAGTGCCACTAGGGTTTTTGTTGCCCTTTGGTGTTGTGCTCTGTTCCTGTGAAGGTCAGATAGTAGCATAAATTTGCTGTATTCTTGCCAATATGGGAAACATACTCAGGGTTTGTTGCTTCATCTACAAGCAGTTTTGATTTAAAATAGCTCTATCAGATCAAAACTCTTTAGATTCTTATTCATTTATAAGTAGTTGTGTTCAGGCTGTTGCCAAGTTTAACAGCAAAAGAAATTTCCATTTTATTGAAGTACTTTTTTTTATATGATTTTTACATAACCATGGAGTAAACTAGTATATGAATGTTCCCTCATGACTAGTTTTCAATCTAACTTAGATTATACCATTAAACTTTTTTTTTTTTTCTTTTTTTGGTTATTAAAACTACTTTGTGTTAAGTTTTAATATCATCAGCTTTGGTTATCAGCTTGGCAGGAAGCATGGTGGGCATTTCTGAGGCTTTCTATCTTAATGTCGTTCAAGGCAAGAATATTTGTTGTCTACAGTCCACTGCAAATAGAGATGTTTGTGGTTTAAATCACAAGGCTCTTTCCTTCCCAAAGTCCTTGCTCAGTTGCCTACAGCACTTAACTCAAGGCTGACTTCCCTAAAGAAACTTGTATGATGTTGGGTGCCTATCACAGTAGGATTTGATGTTCTACCAGAAGGTGCTTTTTGCCTAGCCTCACTGTTGGTCGCCTTGTCCACTTTTTTTTTTGCTTTTTGCAGTACAGATGTCATAACCTCAACCAAGCAGCCTTAGCATACAGTTCTAGCAAGAGATGTGTTTATCTGGGATCAGCTGACTTTCCAGCTATAGTAGAAGTGGAAATGGGAAGGGTGGTGGTGATCTGTTCCCAAAGTACTGAGACTCTATACATTGAAATGTGGGATTTTTTTTTTCCACTACTTCAAGATTTTGCTTTGTTTTATGTCATAAAGTCCACTGTGAATGCTGGTACTATCTGAGATGATTATACACTGATGAGGTGAATAATTTCATCTCATTTAGTATTTACAGTAATGAGATTGTTCATGAGCTATTACAAAAAAGCAAGAAATATTTTCTCCACCAAGTTGAAAGTCTTTTCAGAAGTCACATTTTAAAAAAGAAAGTGTGTTAGGCTCTGTAGGTGAATATGCAAATTTTGGGGAGGCTGCAGACTACTATGGGATGGCTTCCAGCTAGGAACAGGATGATGGGCTTGAATCTATTGTAAGCTGTTGGTGGATGCAGCTGGTGGATGCTGCAATGCCTTTGGAGGCTCGTGGCACTGTCCCTTACGAGTGGTCAGAAATACGTGTTCTGAGGACTGCCTGTGGAGCAGTGTGGGCGCTTGAAGCTCGTCCCCTCTTGCTGTGTGCTCAGAGATTGAAAGAGCCTCCGAACTTCTGAGAACACTTGTTGCTTAATTTTGGTACTTAATCATGCTCATGAAGGTAAGATCACTGTGCTGTTGTAGACTGTCAAAACTGAGGAGGAGGTTTAAACACATTTGTCTTAATGCTGATGTTTACAACCACAGCAAACGCTAACCATGTCGGAGAGAAAGCACAAAAATGATGTATTTTCTTAAAATCACGTGCCTTGCTGTGATGAGACCGCTAAATTTTTCTAACAGCTGTGGAATTGTTTTGTAAAATAAAAACCAAAGTCAGAAATTCCCCACATTATTTTATACTGTTACCGATTCTGTTTGCTACTGTGCTTTTTCTGTGTATTTACACTGTTCTATTTCTACTTTGATAAATACCTTTTTCCCTAATGTACAACTTTCTCTGTAATGAAGTGAAATCTTTGCAAGTGCAGTTTTTTTCCTTCAATAAAGTTTTCATCGCATTAAATGAATTGTTCTTTTGGTTAATATGGCATTTTTAATGATACTGATTCTCCAAATGATGCTGAAATTGCTCTGGGTTGTTCTTTTTTTTTTTCTGTTTGTGTGTTTGGTGGTTTGTTTTTTTTTTTCAAAGTTACTGTCTTGTCCTCGCTTCCTTTGCTGTGCACACAACATGTACTTCTGAGGGGAGTTTCTGTGTCACCGCTGCTGTGCCAGAGCTTCACCCAGCAGTTGCATGCACCCAGACAACTGGTTGGCACAACTGGAGTTGTTAAGGTGGGGATGATATTTTTACTACTTCCTATTTATTTATTTCAAGAGTCAACCTAGATACGCCAACCAACTATCATAAATCCATGCTACAGAGCGAAGAATGCCTGATAGCATTCTGTCAGCAAAGACAACAACAAGCAGCGTGCCTCTGAACTAAATATGCTCTGAGTGCTGATTGTACACTGGAAGTAAAATGCCAATGATTTATGAATGTGTGTTAAAAATAGTTAGAGGCAATTATTTTTTAACTTTCAGAAAGCTGGTCCTTTTAAGTTTGTGCTTAATGCGTGTCCAAACACTTGCTGTGGTTTGGATATTCCAAGCCAATATTATTACCACAACCCAGTATTCCTTGACAGTGTGTCAAGGCTGTGCATCAGGCTGTTCAGGGTGTTATATACTTTCTCCTGGTTGACAGGCAGTTGCAGGTTTGGGTTTTTTTGTTTGCAAGGGTGGTAGTGAGATTTGTGTGCTGTGGGAGACTGTGTTTTTTCAGTTACCTTTTTTGGTTTTGTTTTTTTTGACTGTTCTTCTAAACAGTCTTTGTCTCAAAGCTGACTCACCTGAAATTTGTCCCACGGGAGACTCTAAAGTTGTGTTTGTAGAAGAAGCAGCAGCCTGTCTTCCTGTAATATGGAAACCCAGGGGGTTGCATTTTTTCTCTTTGAAAAGGATAGAGCTTCCAAGGAAAGCTTGATACATCTCTGTCATATCAATCCAACTGCGATTCCTAAAAGGACAATAAATCCTTCCCATATCTCACAGCTTAGAGGTATTTTGCTTGCCTCATTCAACGTCCTGCATAACAACAAAGCTGTTGAACTTTTTTTCTCACTTTTTCAGAAGAAACCTTCTGATGAATTAGAGATGGAATAGTATATCTGAGCTGCCAATCTTTGGGATTGATATTTTATCAAGTTAGCCTGGTTGAAACCCTTTTAAGTTTCTCTTGCATTCCCTTGTGGCATCTTTAAGAGAGGTTATTCTTGAGAATTTGTGCTTTAAAATCTCTGTAGGAACAAGTGTGAAAGAACACTGGCATAGTGTAAAAATGGTACATTAAAAGTATTGTCTGGCCAACATGATTTCATTGCTCTGAAGGGCTGTCAGTCGAAAAAGCTGGAGAAGGACTGATGAGAGCTGGAGAGGTGCTTTTTTTTATACAAGGGTACGTAGTGACAGGACAAGGGGGAATGGCTTCAAACTGAAAGAGTAGGTTTAGATTAGATATTAGGAAGAAATTCTTTACTGTGAGGGTGGTGAGACACTGGAAGATGTTGCCCAGAGAAGGTATGGATACCCCATCCCTTGTAGTGTTCAAGGCCAGGTTGGATGGGGCTTGGAGCAACCTGGTCTAGGGAACGGTGTCCATGCCACAGCAGGGGTTTGGCACTAGAGGATCTTTAGGGCTCCTTCCAACCCAAACCATTCCATGGTGCAATATGTGGTGTGAAAACAAATATTTTATCATGGGGATGTACTTGGTTGTGTGTGAAGTATGTGTCAGGCTCACTACTTCTGAGAGAATCAGATGCTTCAACAGAATTATACTTGGAACTTAACTCTCATAGTTAACAGAAAGCTTTAACTTAAACACCCAAATCATAATTGCATGTTTGATTTACTCAATAAACTTTGAACTTACTACTTTTGTTGGGGTGTTGTAAATAGAATTTAAAAGTTCAGTTGGAATTTTAAAATTTTTTTTATTATTTCCTCTCTTAAAAATGGGGGCAATAATAGTTTTCTTTCTCTAATTCATGTTTGAATACATCACTGCAGATCTTCAAGAAAAAAAATAGGGAAAAGTATAATTATTGTTTAAAACAAACTTATTTATCAGCAGCCTAACTACACATCAGTGACAATGGTACTGTCCTGGCAGCGGTACAATACTTTAGGTAGTGTATTTGAGAAGGAGAAAAAACCCTGCACAACTGCAGCTGAGGGGATGAGAGAGAATATGTGAGAGAAACAGCCCTGCAGGCACCAAGGCCAGTGAAGAAGAAGGGGGAGGAGGTGCTCCAGGCCTTGGAGCAGAGATTCCCCTGCATTCCATGGTGCAGACCATGGGGAGGCAGGATGTGCCCCTGCAGCCCATGGAGATCCACAGGGGAGAGAGATCCACCTGCAGCCCATGGAGGAGCCCACACCATAGCAGGTGAATGCCCAAAAGAGGCTATGACCCCATGGGAAGTCTATGCTGGAGCAAGGTCTGGGAGGACCTGTGGCCCCGTGGAGAGAAGCCCATGCTGACACAGGTTTGCTGGCAGGACTTGTGACCCTGTGGGGGACCCACATTGGAGCAGCCTGTTCCTGAAGGACTGCACCCCATGGGAGGGACTCACAATGGAGCAGTTTGTGAAAAACTGGAGGCTGTGGGAAGGTCTGATGGAGAGGTTTGTGGAGGACTGTTTCCCATGGGGGGCCCTGTGCTGGAACAGGGGAAGAGTGTGAGGAGTCCTCCTGAGAAAGCCAATGGCGGGGAGGAGGCATTAAAAATCAAGAGTGAAGTTAAGCCTGGGAAGAAGTGAGGGGTGGAGGGCAGGTGTTTTAAGATTTGGTTTTATTTCTTATTAGGCTACTCTGTTTCGATTGGTAATAAATTAAACAAAGTTCCCAAGTTGAGCCTGTTTTGCCCCTGACAGTAACTGGTGAGTGATCTCTCCCTGTCCTTATCTTGACCCACAAGCCTTTTCTCTGCCCGTCCAGCTACGGAAGGGAGTAACAGAACAGCTTTGGTGGACACCTGGCACCCAAACAGAATCAACCCATCAAACCATACCACTTTTTTTCTTTTTTCTTTCTTTTTAATTTTTCTTCCCTTTTTTTTTTTAAAAAAAAAAAAAAAAGAAGATTGATTGATTTGTAAAGCCTCCCCTGCTCTCCGGGCTCAGAATTAATCTCAGTTATAATCTCAGATATACAATGAGGTACTCTTTGAACAAGCTGCCTGCCTCACTGCTAAAAACATACCTGGTGGAAGTTATTGAAACTGTCCCCTCACTGCCAACATTAATGAAAAAGCTAATCTTCTTTAAGTCTCTTCTAGCCTAGCAATCTCTTAAGGGGCTGGATCCATGATTAAAAAACAGAAGGAAAGCAGCTGTCTTTTTATCCTTTCTTAATTATTCTGTGGTAGTTGATAGGTGTCGATTTCCTGGGAGTGTCATGGTGATGGAGGTTACATTTCCCTGTGTTGGGACTGAATGTTCAGAGGGGGGTTAGTTGAATGGTGCAGTGGGAGCTTTGGAGATGGAAAGAGTGAGTCTTGTTTTCTGCAATTTCATCTGATGATGAAGGGCTGCCTTTTATTTGGAAACATGCACCTAAAGGCCAAAAAACAGCTATCTAATGTCAAGGCAAGAAAGGCTCTTTAATTACTTTTTTTCTTGTTTTGTTTTGTTTTTTTTTTTTCCTTTCTTTCTTTCTGTGTACCTAACCAGCTGGTGGCCAGGGCATTTTAGAACAAGCTTAATTAGAGAGTCAAAAATAACCCCTTGTTTTTTCCTGCTGTAACTAGGTGAGTAAACTCCAGTAAGTGTTGCAGGCTTGTTCTTTCACTGCTCAGCCCAGTCCTCATGGCTTCATTTAAAATTAGGTGTCACTAAATACTTATTAGTAAATTGAAGATGATTATGGGTGTCGTGCTTGCATTTTAGCTAGTTCTGATTGGCTCTGAGCCACAAGGTGTCTGATCCCTGCTTGGAAGTGCCCAGCTCTCTCAGCTGGGTTTCAGGGAAAGCTTACGACATTGCAGGTTTTTTAGGAGAATTTTCCGTTCCGTCTGATTCTGGGTTTCAGGGAAAGCTTACAACACTCCAGGTTTTTTAGAAGAATTTTTTGTTCCCTCTGATGCACCTACTGATTTGCTTGTCTAATTAAACAGGAGATAAGTGCTAGAGGGGTATTAGTCTTCTGTCCTTTGGCCCTGCTCTGTCCCACTTGCACTGCTGTTGAGTGACAGTCACCAGAAACACCTATTGTGCTTCTCTGTAAGTGCAGCTACCTTTTCATAAATGTTAAAATCAGGAAGCTTCAACTTCCAGCCCAAGAAATAACCCACCTGACATCTGAGAATGGATTATACTCAGTGCCCCAGCAATACCTACACCAGGGACATTAATCTGTTTGTGCTTCAATTTCAGCACCTGTAGACTCGGAAAAATTAATCTTGCAAGAAAGCAGGAGAAAGAAGGGGTGTTTGGAAAGCATTCAAAGTTGTTATTTAGGTGAACAGAGGGACATAATATTAGGTTTACTTCTCCTAAAACAGGCAAATATTCGAAGTAGATTTCCACCCATAACATTTTTGTTAAATGAAGAGCCAACAGGAAACAAATAACTTTGAGAAAGATTCTATCTCGATTTCCTTCTGCAGCAATCTTCCATGGCAGCTGTATGACACAGAGACAACATACAATTCTAGGAAGCCTCATTCATGGAATGGGGTTTGTATTGGTCTCGATGTGTATTTTAAAGTAAAATCTCAGGCCCAGCTATATTCAGCTGATCATTTGCTTGCCTGCAGGCAAACTTGTTATTTCTTTGGCTGTTTCTTTTAGCTTGGAAAGATATGGTAGTTGGAAAGCTCGCAGTGGGGAGCTGTGCCTTCTGCATATGTTGCTACATACATCACAAATTGCTCTTATGCTGAACTCTTACAGCTGAAACACCCTTCCCTATGCTGAAAATAGTAATTGGGCTGTTCCCACTAACGAACCACAGGTAACTACTCTCATTTTGGAAAATGTTGTGGTTTCAGGCATCCTGAGCTGTGGTAATATAGTTACTAAATTTAAAACTATATGAAAGTCAGGTATTTTTAAGTTATTAGATTTGTGGGTTTTTTTCCCCGTGGACACTAGACTTTCAAGCATGTCACCTTGTGTGAGTGAGAACTGTAAGCACCCAAGTGTTACCCACTTCTGGGATCTGAAAGTGCATTTTATTACTGTGCAGGATACAAGTTTTAATATGATACACCTAAGCAAACACATTCGTGCTTCTCCCTTAGGAATGCTAGATTTAAAAAATCCAGTCTTATTGATGAAAAACTTGCTTCCCAACCCATTACTGGAATAGGTCCATTATCCATTCCTTCCACATACCCTTCCTTCTCTACCGCTCAGTGCAAGGAGTGCTTTGGGCAAGCAGTGCGCTCCGAGCAGGACATCCCTTTCTCTTGCTTTGTGGTGGCCTCCATTTCCAATCCATCTTTGCTGGGCTTATTCTTTACCTCTAGTGATGCACCACTGTCTGCTGGTGAGAAAGTGTTTCACTTCCTCATTTGGAAACCCTTCCAGGAACATCAGCCCTTCTTGCTTTTGTGCATGCTTTTGGTCTCCTCTCAGCCCTGAGCACCTTGAGGAAGGTAGGCTGGATGTGATTTTTTGGAGGCTCTAATCCAGTATCACTCCACTTGAAGCCCTGTGAGAGAGATGGGCAGTCAGTACTTTTGAAAACCAGTCTGCTTCCCTTTTTATTTGTTTATAGAAACAATGGTGTGTAATTACTGAAATATTACTGCTTTTATGAGCTGTTGTCTCTTCACTTGCCTCAACTTTGAATCTCCTGATTTCTGCAAAATTGAGTCTAAAAAAAGCTGTAGAGAAATAGGGCTTCAACTAAAAAAATAATCCCAAAATGACATGTCTCTGTTTTAGAACTGACTGAAAAACTGAAGATGTTGAATTGAAATTCATGGTACTTCAACAGCTTCAATTTCTGTTTTATTTCATTTATAATATAATAAAAATAAAAACTGTCTTGCATAGTCTCCTATGCATTTGCTGTGCCATTTGATCATGTGCAGGGAAAAATTACAATAATAGCTTCTCTCTTCTCTTTGAGTATTTGGAAAGGGAAACCCAAACATAAACATATTCCATGTTACACAAGCATACTACCAGAGATGCAATTATTTTTCCAAATGCAAAGAGTCATGCTTCCAGGTACCTAAATATCCTATAGATTTTAAAGTACATTATTTAGTTGTTCAGCAGTGAAAGTGGGCTGTTTATTAACTAGAAGTTGCTATTTCACACCTGCTAGTGTAATTCAGAATGTGATCTTACTGATAGATTAAAATAACCTAGGTATTTTTGTTAGGAGTTGACAGTTAAAAAATGAAGAGAGGGAAGGGATTTTAGAGAGTCAAGTCTGGAGGCAGCATAGAATCATAGAATGGCTTGGGTTAGAAGGGACCTTAAAGATCATTTCGTTCCAAACCCTCTGCCGTAGTCAGGGACACCTTCCACTAAACTAGGTTGCTCCAAGCCCCATCTAACCTGGCCTTGAACACTTCCAGGGATGGGGCAGCCACACTTTCTCTGGGCAACATCTTCTAATGCCTCACCACCCTCACAGTAAACAATTTATTTCTAATATCAAATCTAAACCTACTCTCAGTTTGAAGCCATTCCCCCTTGTCCCATCACTACACAGTCCTGTAAATAGTCTCTCTTTCCAGCTCTCATCAGCCCCCTTTAAGTACTGGGAGGCTGCTATAAGGTCTCCTCAGAGCCTTCTCTTCTCCAGGCTGATCAGCTCCAGTTCTCTCAGCCTGTCATCACAGGAGAGGTGATCCATCCCTCTAATCATCTTGGTGGCCCTTCTCTGGACTTGTTCTGGCGGGTCTAAGTCCTTACTGTCCTAGAGCTGAATGCAGTTCTCCAAGAAGGGTCTCACAAGGGTAGAATAGAGGAGAGAAAATAGACCTGCCTAGCTTGCATCTTCCAGTGGTGCTGACATTTCTGGGAATTGAGGATTCTCTCCTAAAGTCTCCCATTCTGCAGAACATCACATTGCTGTATGCCTACAGCTGTGAAGTGTTGAGGGTTTGTAAGCAGGATCCTTACTCCATGTAGGCCTTGAGGGATTAATAGCAGGACTAGTTGCCAAATAAGGTGCCTTCAAGCTCTGGCCATTGCTGTTTAGGTAGATGGTATCTCTCAGCTTTTTAACTGTGAGATCTGTTTGTTGAGCCTTATCAAATGATGGATTTAAGGTAAATTCTCTTTTAAAAACTTTGGCATACTCTCTCTTGTCTGTAAAAATACCAATAGTGATCCACCAAGTAATTTCGTCTTTTAGAAAGAATCAGAAGCACAGGAGTTCAACATGGGCTATTGAATTAAAAGAATGCAAAGTTCTCAATAAGTACACATTTCTCTAAAAATGACCTCCAACACTACATTTTCCTAATGAAGTCCCTGACTCTGTTATGTCCAACAGACCAGAAATTTCAGAGACACTCTCAGAGATAGATGTATCAGGAGAAGTTAGGCACTCAAATGCCTTGCTATATGCCAAAGTCCAGTGTTTATGGGTCACTGGTATTCACGGGGCCTCCACTTAACCCTCTTGAATGGAACTAAATCCAGGTCTCTCACGTCCTTGACTGAATGCTGAAGTTGTTGGACTTCTCAGTAAAATGGTGGCTTCTTTGTGGAGAGTATGTGTTGTTGGATTAGGCTTGTCAGAGATGGTCTCAGAGGGAATGCCTGTTTCAGGGATGCTGAACAAGCCTTTGTATGAGATGGACCTTGAGCAGATCAGAAGTGCCAGGTCTCAGGCAATTAAGCTCACACCCAGCCCCAGAAGTGTGGAGTCTATTTCTGGAAATGCAGCCAGAAGGAAGTTCAGCACTTGTAAGGTGCAGCAGAGTTTTTTGAATGACAGTGGGACCAAAGGATGGACAAAATATGCATCAACAGTGGAATCTAGGGGTGCTACCTTCTTGTATGTTGAAGCCTCAATGCAGAATGGTCTCTTGCGATTACATTTTGATTTAGGAACGTGGAGGAATGAGGTTAATGCATTTATTTAACATGCCCGGTGAAAATATTTTAAGACTACCTTCTCTGTGTAACTATCTTGACTCTTACCAGCTCCTTCAGTCAGAGTCCGCACCAGCGTGAATGCAATTTCCATGCATTGTTTCAGTCTGGAAATGAAACAATTTTCATTAATGGAAACCTGGTTCTCAAGCAGAACAATTAGACCCACTTCAGGTTGAAAAAAGATAAAAGCATGCTAATTTGGATGGAGGACTCTTCTTTCAAGGCAGCCAATTGAGTCATCAGCCTGCCACCCACCTGACTGTCTGACAGGTAATTAGGAGATAGTCCTCTTTTTGTGTGGAGCGTGTGCGTAAACCTCCACACGCTGGTGTCACTGCCCATTGGGACTTCCAGAGAAAAGAGCTTGTCAGTGGCAAAAGAGTGAGGAGAGCATGTTTTGTCAGTCGTTGCCCAATGAACTGACTTGATTTTTTTATGTAGCTCATTATTTTTGTCTTTTCAGCAGCTACCTGAAGTTTCTGGCAGTAAAGTCGTGATGGCAGACCTGGGCTGCAAAAAACCCAGTGACTGCACTGTCTCCAGGCTGCTCAGCGTAGTGGAGAGCGAACTCCGGGCTGGGAGAGACAAAGGCGACCCCACTGAGAAACAGCTCCAGGTTGTCTTAGAGGATGCGACGCTCTGGCAGAGATTCAGGGAAGTCACTAATGAGATGATCGTGACCAAGAACGGCAGGTGAGTGATCTGTGGGCTGAGTGTAGGTGACAGACAGGGGGGCTAAGTGCTATAATAATAAACGGTGTGTGCAGACTTGAAAGAACTGCAATGAACACACAACAGTTTTTAGGGGACTGCAGCCTCACAGTCCCCTAAAACCAGCATATGAACAAAATGGGGGTCTCTGCTCCTCTTTGGTCATTGCCAAACCACTCCTGCCACCCTTATTCCTGCTGTGAAACATGCTGGCAAAATATATTGACTTACTTAAGGCTGCACAAAAAGGGAACCTTTGCAAGGGAATAGACGTACCTCTCAAAACTTTTGGAATGACCTCTTGTGCTAATAGCCACCAGCCTTTATTAGCAAGTCCTCACCTGCAGACCTCAAAGTACTGTACAGAAGCAGATTGGTGCTGTTATCCCTGCTGCAGTTCCCATCTCTCTGGCCTTGGATATTACCAGCTTTACAAGCAGTCTGTACTAGAATGGGGTATAATAAAACTGTGCTCTATATGATCTGTATGTATGCATGGTCCCACACTGGCATGGCTCCATAGTTTTTGCTGGTGCCCTTAGAAACAAGTGTGGAATATTGGTTAACATACACGGTTTTAGAAAGACAAAATATTTTGATGTTAATGGTTATCTTACTATTTGGGGAACACAGAAAGGCACAGTAAAAGAGTGCAAAACCTATCAAGAAGGATACTCTTTCTTAACCAGGCACTGGCTTGAGGGAGGCTCTCCACAGAGGTTCTGCTCTGAACTGGGCTGACAGCAGAGTCCAGCCCATAAGAGGCAAGCAGCTACTAAAATAAGGTTTGCCAGTACAGTGGCACTAAGGTTTTAATTTAATGTACCCTCTGCTGCAACTCCCACTCCCACCCCCCCCCAACATGCATACGTTTCTTTTGCGAGACCTCCACATAAGAAAGAGGAATTAAGAGATGGAAATTTATTAGTGGACTTTCATTGATTTTGCAGTCTTCATTTTAGCAGAATTTGTGGATGAAATTACTCTTGGCCGTAGCTTGACAAGGGACATAGGTGAAAGCAGTAAAAAGCAAAAATTTAGTCTGTCAGCTCAGCAGGGTTACTCTGGTGAGAGAACAGCTACCTTCCCAAAATACCAGCCCTTGGGTAACAGTACCTGTTGCCATTCTGATTCCTCTTAATAAACTACAGTGATAGAAATCTGCTGCTGAGGTTCTCACTGAGAAGCTGCTTTTGCTTCATTTAAATTGCTTTAAAAACTGCTGTTAGGCTACAGAAAACTTCTGAGTGGACTTACTCTTAGTGAACAGTCGTTTAAACTGACTCCTTGGCAGCAAAAGTGACCAAAAATGAGGTAAGAAGGGTTTGCCTAAAATTCATTAAATTGATACAAAGAGTTGCACTTTACCAACAGGTTTTTTTCAGCTTCTTTGCTCCCAGCTAATATAAATCATGACTGCATTGTGATATTAGTTCTCTCAAAAATGTCGGAGTGGGTGCATAGACAAAATCTTTTTGTGATGATAAGGGAATCTTTCGTTAGCTGAATTTGCCTGGTTACTTTTTATTTCATGGTGTAAGCTGCCTTATTTTAGTTATTCTAACTTACACACTCCTTATCAGCTTGATCCTACTTTTTTTAAAGCCAGTGACATCTCTAGTAATGTCCATGGGGGCAGAAAAAGGTTCTTTATGATCAAAATAACAAATCACACAGTCATCTGCATAAATCCATTTACCAAAGTTACTGTAACATCAGTGACAATGAGAAAGGATCTCTTGTGTTTCTGAAAGTATCCTTCATAAAAAACACATTATTGCACCAAAAAGAAAAAGGAAATACAGACTGTGGCCTGCAGCAAAGATCTCTGAATAAGCCCATGCTATTAAAAAAAGAGACTAACTTGAGACAGTTTCCTATGAGTGCTGAGTTTTTTTCAGGTTCAGAAATCTTGTCTCCAGAGGGATTCTCAGTAGAGAAAATACTGACCTTATGCTGCTGCTGCTTCAGTCGGTATAACTCAATCATTCTTGCTGAAGGGTATATGAATGCTTCTGAAAACTGTGTTCTCCTATGAAAGAGAATAGCCAGCCTAAATTTACTGTGTGTGAAATCTAAAACAGTTGATACGGACATATTGTTAGCAAAACCCAGAAATTAAACCGAAACCTGATCCAGGAGCATCCCAGAGAATGAAAGTCTAATTGACTAGTGATCCTTAGGCATCAAATTCTAGCATGCGGAGTTCTATCTGCTCTTATTGCATCATCTCTTGTTGGTACCAAGGGTCCCAAAATGCCATAGTTAGATGAACCATCTTCAGTGTTAAAACATAGATATGTCTCTGTGGCTGTATCATACTTCTTTATAATAATCACCTGCCCTACCAATATGTCTAGGTACACGGGGAAGACAGATACATTCTGACCAGGATAGACATCACTAAAATTAGACAATATGGTTTATCACAAAATACATCCCAGTGGGTGCAGCTGATACGGTGGGAAACCATGTAATATTTTAATCAGATTTGTTGTATCCAACTGACACTTCAATATCAAATACTCTGTTTTGTTATTGAGTAGATTTTCTCTCTCAGTGGTTAGACTGTATTAGCTATGCAGTATCCTGAGACTTTGCAATCCCTGTTATTGCCTGGAGGTAGGAAGGCACTGATCTCTGATGGGAACAATCCACAGGGGGTTAGTGAAGGCAAATGTGAGCAGGGGGAAAGAAGGCCTTTGCAGGCTTAAATGCTGAAGCATCTTTACTGGTTCTTGCACATTCAAGCTTGATATCAAACATCTTTCCACTCAAGTTCTGTTCTGTGGAGTAATTGTAGCAGATCTGCTCTAAATACACTGAAGAGGCTAAAGCTCACATTTGTTGCAGTAATGGGGGTCACATGTGCACCTACCTGATCACTGAAACAAACATTCTGACTGAAACAAATTTGGAGAGGTCACCATTTGCCAGGCTAAAAGACAGATGTTAACAGTAAAGCCACTTTAATCAGCTGAGCAAGTGAGATGGGAAGTTCTCCACCATTAAAATCTGTACAGTCAAGACATGCTGGTTCAAGCAAGGCAGGGATTAACTGTGAGTGAAACTGGTTAACAGAGGGAAGTGCTTTTAATCTTGGTGCTGCAGGAGGTTAACGTTCATGATTACTGTATTCTCTTGTGGCATTAGTCTAAAGGTCCTTTGGGGATAAACTCGAGCCTCTCAAACAGAAAGACAGAGAAGCCTGCGTTGTGGGCAGAGGAATTAACAACCTTTATGAACCACAAATAGCTCTGAGAAATCTAGTGAAATTAAATTTTCATGTGATTTATTTTCCCCTCTAATTCAATCTATATATCTAAATGTGTTTCTTTGAAGACCAACTGTAGAAGGTCTAAGGGGTGGAGGGAGCAATGCATCCGTACTTTCTATCACGTCAGTTGGGTGGCTGTTACATCCTGGTCAGAAAGACATATGTAGCACATAAAGCCTTGACTTAACTTTTAGAAAGATCATGGTTAGAAAGATCTTAGAAAGATCATGGTTCACAGTATCTTGGAGACCAGTGATGACTGGTGTTCCTCAGAGGTCAGTATTGGGACTGATTTTCAACACCTTTGTTGGTGATGTGGACAGTGGGACTGAGTGCACCCTCAGCAAGTTTGCCAACAACACCAACCTGTGTGGTGTGGTCAACACACTGGAGGGAAGGGATGCCATCCAGAGGGACCGTGGCAGACTTGAGAGCTGGGCCTGTACAAACTTCATGAAGTGAATTTCACAGTTCTGCATGTGTGTTGGGGCAATCCCAAGCACAAATACAGGCTGGGTGGAGAATGGTTTGAGAGCAGTCCTGAGCACAAAGACTTAGGAGTGTTGGTGGATGAGAAGCTCAACACGACCCATCAATGTCCACTTGCAGACCGGAAAACCAAACACATCCTGGGCTGCATCAAAAACAGCATGGTCAGCAGGGCGAGGGAGGTAATTCTGCTCCTCTGTTCCCGTGAAACCCCACCTGGGGTGCTGCATCCAGCTCTGGGGTCTCTAGCACAGGAAGGACATTGACCTGTTGGAGCAAGTCCACAGGAGGGCTACAAAGATGATCAAGGGCTAGAGCACCTCTCCCATGAGGAAATGCTGAGATAGTTGGGGTTATTCAGCCTGGAGAAGAGAGAGACCTTATAGCAGCATCCCAGTACCTAAAAAGGGACTGACTAGAGAGCTGGAGAGGGACTTTTTAGAAGGCAATCGAGGATACAACAAGGGGTAACTGCCTTAAACTGAATGAGAGCAGGTTTAGATTAGATATTAGCAAGAAATTCTTTACTGTGAGGGCAGTGGAGCAGGTTGTCCAGAGAAGTTGTGGGTCTCTTATCCCTTCTGTGTTCAAGGCCAGATTGGATGGGACTTGTAGCACCTGGCCTAGTGGAAGGTGTCCCTGCCCATGGCAGGAGTTTGGAGTGAAATGATTATTAAGTCTCCTTCCAACCCAAACCATTCTGTGTTTCTATAATTATTCTATGATATCTTCCTCAATGTTGCACTGACCCTACATCACCAATTATTAATATTAGATGAAAAATCTCAAATTTCTGAAATCCTGTCTTTTCCTGTCAGCAGAAGGTGCTGAATATATACAGCAAGAACTATATAAAGGTACCCAGAAAGGTAGGTGGTGAGGGGGATGTCATGGGAGATTGATTGTTAGCAATCTGTATTTGGATGTCACAGAAGTGGCTGCAGGGGCAAAGACTTCCAGTGTCCCTTGAAAGAGCCCGAAGTTTCAGCTCCTTTATGTATTTTAGATGTCTTGCACCACTATCTAAAACTAGGGAGCTACCTTAGCCCCATGGCCACAGACCTCAGGCCATTGCTGTGTTTTTTTTGGTGTGAACAGTCTTCTGCACCCATAGAGAAAAGGAGCTCAAAGATTCATTGGCCTATCCATAAAAACGTGTCATGGAAAAATGGCAATTGCCAGGAGAGGTCAGTGTGGAGGTGTCTGGGGCAGGGAGGATGTTACTCATGTGAGAAGAATGTTGGCGGTGATATATATAACAGCAATTACACATGTTCCTTGACAACTAAGAAACTTAATGAACAGGATACCTTTGTTGGGAGACTCCTCTGTTCTTCTGATCACAAATTATTCCCAGTTCCTAAAACTGTTGGAGCTTTACTAACTCTTTTGCTGCAGACTTTCAGGCACTGAGGCTTCAATTCAAAGCGCTGTGGCATCAGTCACAAGCACTTGGGACAGACAGAAAACTGCTGGAAGTCAGGCTATGAACTCCTGCAAACCTATTTTACAAAAGAAAAAAGAATAGTTAAATGGGGATGGAGGAAAGGGGACATTGGACCTTTAGGCACAAAAGGAGCATTTTCCCCAAACTAAACAAAGGTAGGATTTCAGTTTTAAATGTGCAAAATGGTAGAAGGCTGGATAGATGTTTAGAGTTTAGAAAAGGACAACATTGCATGTAAGATGGAACTAAAAGCAAAAGAGTCTGATCAAGCTGATGAAGTCAAGGAATATGGAAGTATGGGACCAAATAACAGGAAGAACTGCCAAGGGCAAGGTCCAATGGCAAGGATTTTAACCAGAACTTCTCAAACTGGATATTTATATGTTTGTAATGGGACAGTATGTAAATAGTTGCACTTAAGAAAGGGAGACAAAAAGTTTCAGCTGACTACAAGCTTTTTAATATATCCCTGTAGTAAGAAATCAGGATGTATTTTGAATGAAGGAGTAATAAAACAATGGAAAATGAGATTAAAAGGCATTTTATTAAATTTAAGTCATGCTGTACTAACATGACTCAACCCTGATAATGTAAAGAAAATTTTTTAGACCAGGAAAATGTAGCAGACTAGGGCATTTAGAATAGCGCTACCTGGAAACCACTGCTCAAGTGGGAGATGTTGGGTAGAACAACACAAGAACCATGGCAAGTGACAGAGGGAACTGACTGACTTTGCTCAGAAAATTCTAGAATATGACCATCCCTTCAAAGGAAGAAAGAAAACTTTTTTGTATAGAGTAGTGTGGTCAATAAATCTAACTGGAGTCTGTTGAATACCTCATAGTATTATGTCCTGATTGCTGGAGAGTGCAGGATGATTTCAGAGGATTCCAGAGTCAGACAAAAGTGGGACTTGGCCACTGGACAGAGCATGGTAGAGTGTAATAGGGTCAATCGAAACACCAAAGTGTACTTTTCAATAGGATTTCTGCAGTGAAGCTGTGGTTCAGTTTGAAATTCTCAGTAATTTTCATCTCTGTTTAAAGCTGTTTGTTCTTTCTGGTTCCACACCTAAGGATATATTTACCATGTCCAGATCCCATGGATTCTGCTGATCCTATACACAGTTCATTATGTTCATAGTTCTTGGCATGATCAAGACCTTAGTACCCTACTTTAAGATAACATGAGTTTTTTTCCAAATGATTGAACTAAACTAAACTAAAATATTAACCTTTAAGAGACTTCTTCAGCTGGATAGAAGGAGGGAGGGAGGAAGGATGTTTTCTACGCTCAACTAATCTGCGAGCATTTGGACACAAATATTCTGAGGACAGTCTTTCAAACCCAGCTTCTAGTGGTGTCTCCCTTTTTTGTTTCCTTGGCCAGGCGGATGTTCCCCGTTTTGAAGATCAGCGTGTCAGGCTTGGACCCAAATGCCATGTATTCCTTCCTGCTGGACTTCGCTCCGACTGATGGCCACCGATGGAAGTACATCAACGGAGAATGGGTGCCGGCTGGGAAACCGGAGCCACCAAACCACAGCTGCGTCTACATCCACCCAGACTCTCCCAACTTTGGGGCCCATTGGATGAAAGCTGCCATTTCCTTCAGCAAAGTCAAACTTACCAACAAGCTCAATGGGAGTGGGCAGGTATGGCCTGATGTTTCCACATACACCTCTTGGCTTCAATTGCAAGCACCTACCAATCAAGAAATATCAAGGGTGCATTTATGTAATTATAGAAGCCCTTACAGGCCTCTTCACCCACAGATGCCAATTATTCTCTGGAGGCCAAATGTAAACAGGGATAAACAGGCCTTAATTGGCACTTTCAGATTTTAATGGACTTCTTGATGTTAAGAGAGACAGAGTGCTGTGGTTTACTTAATCATCAGGGAGCTTTTCAGAGTTGGTCTTGTGTGCTGGGGATTTTTACATAGGACTTCAGAGAAAGAGGGGAAAAATGGTCACGGGTATTAGGTTTTTGTTGTGTTCCCCAATGTTGTTTGGTGTAAGTGGAATGTTGGCAGGAGTCAGATAGCAGAATAAAAGGCTGCTCCTAAATGAAATAATTACTATGTCTGCTTCTGCATGATGATAATTATCAATATTCTATTGAATCAGCTTTGGCCTTTGGAAAGAAACCACATGTACCAGAAATAAGTGACTTTCTCTTTGAACCCCTTAAAAATGCAAACAGGGAAATTAGTTTTGTTTCATATTTTATTTTTGATGATGCATCTAAAGGCAAAATGTTGCACAAGACCTTTTGTTTGCTCATTTGTTTTGTACTAAACTCCTACAGTGGATGATACTTGTCAGCCCGGAATCAATTTTTTCCATGTAAATGTTATACATTCTCTATCTGTTATTTCCATTAGGTTTGTGAGGTACTTCCATAAGCCTAGTACCCTAATTAGGTAGGAAATTATCTCAGTTTTTACAGACTAGAGAACAGGAAGATGATCTGACTTTTCGTAAGTCGTATATGGAACCAGCACACAAGAATGTGAAACACAGAGCAGGATCTGAGTTTGCATATGCTTTTCTTGGATCCAGGACCTCAGAAAAAAATAGTGGGAGGAGAAAAAAAGCTACAGGGAACTTGGAGGGTCAAAGAGACCCTGTGGAAAAAATACAGGGGAATATGGTATGTATATATGGTGAAGTGGAGAGGAACACAGTAGAGAGCAGGGGAGGAAAAGCCATATGAGAAACAGAGCCCAGACAAAAGTCAGCAAATAACAAATGACTGAAGCTTCCCCTGTTTTCTTTTGAAATCCTGACAATGGTGTTAAGGTAAATCATGTCTCCATTCTGTGCTTCATCTTCCCATTAAGTGATAGTACTAGAAGGTAGTAGAGGACTAGTGGTGCTTTGTGCTAATAGCTGTGTTCTTTCTTTTATATATGTTTGTATGTATGTACCTATGCACACATCACTTTGCTAAGTACAGATTTAAAAAAAAATATTTTTCTTGCAGTAGAGATAATTAAGCAATTTAATAGACTTCACATCAATGCTATTCATAGCTTTTAATGCAAGGTTAGAGAAATCTGCCAAGGCTTGTTTGGATACACTTCATCTTGCCCAGAGAGGTGACTGGGTGAGTCCTTCAGCTCCCTTCCAGCCCCAGTTTCTGCGATGGTGATTCTTTGAGTCTTTCAGATAGTAGAAACAGGACAGGGAGTGCCCCTGATCTGTTTCAGCAGCCTCTACTGCAGGGGGGCTCAATGTTTTGAGGGCCATAGCTGCTAATACAAATATTCACTAATGCTGCTCTATCAAAAGCTTTAAATACAAGTCCAGTGAAGTCTCATTCTGTTCAGTCCTGTGGTTTTCATAAGGGAAGGGAAGTGGTCACAGCAGCAAGCCTGTCTGAGTTCAGAAAGCGTTTAGATGATACTCTCAGGCACACGGTGTGACTCTTGGGGGTGGTCCTGTGCAGGGCTAAGAGCTGGACCCGATGATCCTTGTGTGTCCCTTCCAGCTCCACTTCTGTGATTGTGTGACGAAGGCATCTGTCCTGTTTCAGTGACGTCTGCTCTGTTACCAAGACAGAGCAAAAGAGCAGCTGTGAGACACCAGAGTGGTGTCATTCTCTCTGTTTTGCTTTCTGCAGATAATGTTGAACTCTCTGCATAAATATGAGCCCCAGGTACACATAGTTCGCGTGGGAGGCCCCCACCGGATGGTGATGAACTGCTCCTTCCCTGAGACGCAGTTCATAGCTGTGACTGCCTACCAAAATGAAGAGGTAGGTGGATGCCACACTGTGCTCTTGGTCACCATTGATGAGATATATTAAAGGTTATTATCTACAAGACCAGCTTGCTTTTTTCTTGTTTCCCCATCAGTCCCATGCAGTGTAATGTTCCATCCACTCTAATACTTTGTCATCTCTCTGCAGTAGAACATTGAGTAATCTAGAGTCTGGCCACGGTACTAAGCCAGGCTTAGCTTAATATCTTGCCACAGCTGTTCCAGACTGGTCCATCTGTCCTGGCATCCCAATCCTTTACCAGAAAAAAACAAACAGCCCTACAGCCATACAGTCAAGTCCGATATCTTTCTCCAGCAATAACTGATAGTTATAACCCTCTCGCTCCCTGCTCCTTATAATACATAAAATTGCAGAACAGCACAATATTCCATGGGAAAATTTCTTCCCAATCCTGAAAATGTAATTGATGTATGCTTTGGATTGCAAGAATTGCTAACTCCCGTGTCACATCTGTTAGCTAGTGTTGCTGCAGATTTTATTCATGCTTGATGGGAATTCAGTGTTTAAACTCTTGAAATGGTCTACCATCCCACAGGATTTCCCAGACTAGCTCATGCCAGGCTGCCCCAACTGGTGTTCTGCCTGTGGCACTCGGCAATGAGCAAAGCTGTCTCCTAATTAGCCCTGGAAAACATAAAGTGTGGGGATATATTTTAGGCTAACCCAGAAATTTTCACTTAAGATTACTCTGGAAGATGTTTTGTAAAGTTTCTATTCCAAATTGCCTTCACTAACATGCTTTGTTTTCTGTAAACTCAAGATAACAGCTCTCAAAATCAAGTATAATCCCTTTGCCAAAGCATTCCTGGATGCAAAGGAAAGGTGAGTTCATCTTTTTTTACTCTGTAGCTCTTTTTTTTTTTTTTTCAGTAGCATTTTGCTGATGATATGGTTAAAACTGTGGCATGACAATATGAAGGAAAGATTACATAACTGAATCTTGTTTCTGCTGTCTTAAATCCAGAGTTGCTCCACTGATATTAGTTGGGAGAATCTCTGTAAAATTATTACAGTAGTGTCTGAAATGGGTGAATATCCTGTTGGGGATCCTAGGACTTAGCACTGTCTACACAGGAAGCCTGAAATGAGATGGTGTGAACTTCCCCAGTAATGTTATACTTGGCATACGTTCACTACATTGTACTTACACTCCAATGAATTTGATAGGTCAGGGAGAATAAAAGTTAACTGCAGATGTCAAAAAACATATCTGAAGTGAAACTGCACTGTAACTACACTCCTGTTATTAAAACTGTGTGATAATATGTGGTGTGTTTATTAAACGTAACCCGTAGATGCTAAGATGAACGTTTGTAAGATGTCAAAGACACTTCCATCGGAAATAAATCGTGGTTTATCTTTTGAAATTTTACTTGCATCATCTGTTTTACTGCAGAGGGGCACCCAAATGATGCATTCCAGCCCATAACTGCTAATAAATTTTGTTTAGATCTGCTGTGTTTGCTATGTGAAGTGTCCGACGTGCCTGAAGGAGAATCTGTATTTCCTTTCATTCCTCTCACCACTTAAGAAGCTGTTGTGTCTCAGCATCAGGGTTTGCAGTTGCAGAAGTGGGAATGCTGCCTTCAGCTTGCCTGGCTGGGCAGGAGGCAAAGCCCTGCTTTGGTCTGGGGAGGAGGCCTGCAAGGAGGAATGGTGCCCACAGGTAGATTTAGAACTCCAGGTTCAGCCCCCAAATATGGCATAAACTTACAAACATTTTTGTGTATGTTGTAAAACATAAATTCCTGTTTTCTTTATGGCAGAACGTAGAAAGGTCTACTGCTACCTAGCAAGTGGTTAAAGAAGATGGATTTCCCCCTCTTTTTAACTCACTTCTCCAATTTTTAGTGAATAGTTCTGTTTATAACTTTTTTAATTTCTCATTGAGAAGTTTTACCACTAAGTATTTTGCTTTTCAGAAACCATTCTAAGGATGCTCCAGAGACAGTCTCTGAAGGTCAACATATGACATATTCTCACAGTAAGGTTTTTATTCATGTCATCTGGAAATTTTGTGTGATATGATGGGTGTTGGCAATCTAGGACTTACTTAACCTGCTCATAACTGGCTCAGTCATCTACTGAGTCCTGAATTATGTTCATAGAAAGAGACCCTTTAAAAGAAAAAAAAAAAAAAGGAAGATTGAAGAAACCTCACAATAGGAAATAATGTGAGAGGTTCTGCAGAGGGATCATTTTCCTTGTGATCCAGTTTTTCAGTATTAAAAGGAACCTAGAATCAAGATGATTTATGACATTTTTGCTTTCTTACTCCTTTTTCTTTTTGTATTTGCAACTGTGAATATTTTTGCCACCTATAAAATTAGCTTTCATTGGTAAACAGGTAAAAATGAGGGGAGCAGAGTTTTTGTTTGTTTTAATATAGTTGTTGTTTCATTTGTTCTTTGGTGCTTGTGACATGTTCTGGTAGTTGCTTTCAGGTCTTGTTTTTAGGGTTGGTGGTTCGGGGCTTTTGGAAGGCTGTTTTTTGGGGGGCATTTTAATTTTTTTTGTCAGTTGTTCCAGAAAACAGTGCCTTGGAATGACCTGGTATTTCTGAGGCACGGGTAGGTCTGCAAGAAGGCCAGATACTTTCTTAATTGTGTTGCAGCATTTTTGTGCAAAAATAATAGTTTTCTTCTCTCTTTCCCCTCAAAGTGGGTGGCTGGTTGATTTCCAACCCAGAAGCAATGTGTGCACCGGGAAGCTCTAATTATCAGTACAGTGGGGCTCTGCCTCTGCCAGCTCCACACACTCCCCACAGCTGCGAGAGGTACTCGGCACTGCGGGGCCATCGGGCTGCTCCATACCCACCTCCCTACGTGCAGAGAAGCCACTCACCTACAGGTACTGCTATAAAACATTCCTTTGTTTCCTCAGCATGCCTCACTCTTGCTTTAGGTTAGCACAGGCATTGAGACAAGCATGAGCTGAGGCTAGGAAAGACCATGACGAGTATGTGTAACAATCTGCGCCAAACCCTTCATGCACCGAGTATGTTTAAGGCAGCAAAACAAGAGGTACAAAGAGCTGGGTGCACTGTAACTGTTAATTATAAATGAGAGAATGAGCTTGCTTTAAGTGTAGCTCCCAATTATACAAAAAGAGCACTGCACGTCTTCTTTCAGTGTCATGCTGTGATGCAGTTGAGCTCTCGAGTCGAAGCAGCTTTGGTGGTAGGAGCTGATGTGAGGTGAAAGCATTTGGGTATTGGCAGAACATCTTTTGAGTCCCTTTCACTTTCTAGATCTGGGCCCTGAGTTTCAGAAATGGATTCTATTTTGATCAGAAAAAGTTGGTCAGAAAGAAGAGTAAGGATAAAGTAATCTGCTTGCTAATTATAATTTATCAAGAATTCCTGTTTAATGGAAATATTTATCACAGAATCATAGAATTGTTTGACTTGAAAGGGACCTTAAAGATCATCTTGTTCCAGTCCCTCTGCCATGGGCTAGGACACTTTCCAGTAGACCAGGTTGCTTCGAGCCCCATCCAACCTGGCCTACATCAAGAGATGAGACAATATTTGTAAAACTTTATTGAAGTATTTAACCTCAAATTATAAGGAAATCTGTATCAAAACATTGCCAGATATTGGTCAATTATTAATGAAAAACTATTAGTCAGGCTTGCAAAAGTGCATATCCTATGTCTGTCATGCTGCACCTTCTCAGTATCACACCTGGAATTACAATGGCACCTTGCTACTCTCTTAATGAACATAGGAATTTTGTCTTTACCTGTGGTTGGGAACCTTATGATCAGATTGCTGCCTCAAGCCTGCCCATGTTCTGTTGCCTTAAGACAATGTTTCTGAGGATTTGTTTGTTGCTTTTTTTTTTCCTCCCCAGTTAATTTGTTGGAGACTTCTAGCAACAATCTTCAGGTATTCTCAGGACATGACACCTGGGCTTTGCCATCCTCCCCACATGCTAACTTGCTCTCAGTGCCACACACAAAGGGAAGTGCCAGCCCTGGACCCAGGTAAGGTTACAGGAAAACTACTGATATGAGGAGCACTGAAGCTTGAGGGACTGCCCTAGTGATTCACACTTTGTCCCAAGCTTTAATTGGTGTCCAGGATTTGAAACGTGTCCTAAGTGCCAAAATCAAGATTCCTGGACAGATCTTTATGAGAATCTAGTTATCTCCTACTCTGAAATCAATGGGAGAAATTAATTTTTCCCCAGCACTGCTGAAAACCAGGATCTTGGAACAGTCACAGGGAACTCTGGTATCTAGAGTCTGTGATCATTGTAAAGCTAAATTACTTTTCTCCATTTATTCCTCACTAGTCTTCTGCATAAAATGAAGAACCCCTCTAGGAGTGGATGGAATTCAGACCTCAAGACCTTAATTATCAAATGTTTTCCCTTCTTTTCCCCAAATGAAGGCACACATTTCTTCTCTAACTTAGGTGCCAGGAAAATCAGCTGCAATTCTCAAAACTTTATATTGTATGCATACTATATATCACAACAAAGATCTTTAAGTCTTAAAACCTCATATCTATTTGTGTATTTCTCTCCATGCCTCTGTCCAAGGTCATCAGGTGTGATGGTGGCTGGTGATTTTTCACTTGAGATCTGCAGGGCTGATCTAGTTCAGTAGCTCAATTTGAATAGCTGATAATGCAATTGACTTTATCGTGGCAAGTCTTATGGAGGGGAAGATGCTTTGAAATAAGTCATTCAATTTTTACTGCTTTTTTTTCCAGCCACTACCCTTGCCTGTGGACAGTGAGCAACAGTGCTGTAAATGTTGCCAACCCAGGAAATGAGGTGAACAGCAGCCCTTCAAGCATGTTTCTAAGGGGTAATGTCCCCTTACCCACTTCATCATCAGTCCAAATCCCTCTGCAGGGAATGGTGTCTGGCAGCATGGAAACACAAGGGGAAAGCAGTCTAGCCAGACTGGCTGACTCTGCGTGGACATCCTTACACTCCTTTTAATGGACAGGCAGGTCAGGAGGGAAGCTCAGCCAAACAAGACTGGCACAAATGGCGAACGATCCCCTAGAACTGCAGCGCAGAGCAGAACGTATGCAGAAAAATGACTTCATCAACCATCGCTTTCCATAATGTATCTCTTGTGTGCCAGTGAAGCCAAAATGCAAAGGCAGGAAATGTTATGAGAACCAGCTTATTACTGTAACCTTTATGCATCATTCAGAATGATGTCCAGGAAGAATCTTTTTAGTTAGTTTTGCTTCTGTACCACATTAAAAATGGTCAGAGACATGGGACAGAATGAAGCAGACATGGCAGCTGGATATTTGCATGTCGTTTTAGAAGCCCTTTCTATCAAGTCCAGGGGAAATTGTGATCAAGTTCACAACTGGTTATTTGAAGGGGCATTGCTGCTTTAAAGGCTTTCTGAATCTCTTATATGAAGGTTTTCACAATACCTGAGACTAAACCCTTCAAGGGATGAAATTAGTCCGACATCCTTGTGCCACCTGCACACATTGTTCTCTGTCCCCTTCCCTTCTCCAGCTCCTGTTTGCTGTTTGTGTTCCATAGGGATAGTGAACACACTCAAGCTGAGAAAGTGGCTGCATTGTAGCAGCAGGGTGAATGGCAGCTAGTTTAGCATTTAGTCTGATGTCACAGTCTTTGAAATGGAAAGGTCCAGTGTTTCCAATATGTGCTATTTTTGAAAGGGTGGAGGGAAAAAAATTATAGAATAATATTCTGCTTGCATTTCCACTTTGCTTCAGATATGGAGTACAAATAAAATATGAATGAATGGCGTATTATCTCCTCAATGCCTTTCCAAGTTTTAAACACACATACAGTCTTTTTTACAAACTCTAAGCTGTTTAAAGCAGCTCTACCAGAAGCAAGTTGATGGAACAGGAATTTTCTATTCCTTGTCCAGTGACTGGCTGCATGCTCTTGGGCATGTTATTTCATGTCTTTGCACATGTTTCCCCTCTCACCTTTTGTCAGCTTCAGCTTCCTTTTTCAGGCTACAGCTTTTCCTAGCCTGTGTGAGTGTACAGCATCTAACATTGTGGAGACTTGATCCTGTCTGGGATTTCTAACCACTACTGTGCTGCACATAACAACAGTCATCCCCCAATATTCCTTGTCCTTTCATGTATCTCTTCAGGCAAACCCTATCAGCTTCTCAGAGAAGAGTACTGCTGTTTGATTTCTTGTAAAGAAAAAATTGTAAGCTGACTCGTGTAGATATGTCTTTCTATAATGAAATGCCCAGCAGCAATTCAGTTCTGTTTACAGCCATGAGCACTGATAGGGGACAATTCTCAGCACAATTGTAGAGGAGGATTCTCCAAAGCTCCTGTGAGCTGGTTTCTCTGCAGTGGTGTTTCTGCTCTACTAGGTACAGCAACATACCCTTTGTGAATACTCATTTATTACACACAAGCTCTGGGAGCAGCATTTTATTTTGGGTAGACATTAGAGGCAGCAGCAAAAGGAGCCTTTTCATCTAGGTCATCAAATGTGCATCTGTTTGGTGAACTCAGCAAGCTCCTGTTTCATATTCTATTACCTGGCCCTGAACCACATTTTCATGACTTCTCCATCTGGCTTTTCAGATTCACTGCAGGATGCACTTGGTAACACTCTTAGTTTTGGTCTGTGCTGCCACCCCCTAAAATCAAAGTAATGAAGTTACTTTGGATGTGCATTTTTATTCATAGAGGCATGGGTCAAACAGGAGCTACTAGAGTACAAAAAGCTCTGTGTTCTGCTATCAGCCTAATCCTTTTCAGTTATGACTATAAATCTTCCTTCCCATGTTCTGATGAATGCTTGATGATGAGTTTCTCAAAGTTATATTTCACTACCTTGCAGCCAGAAATGTAAGCAGATGTTTCTCTCAAAAATACCTCTTCTTTACAAATGAGGTTTATTAACTAACTTATGCTACCCTCTTCTGGCTGTTTAGCTCCCCACAGGCACACCATACACAAAGTCTGAATAAGATGATGATAGATGCTAAAAAACAGCAAGTGGTGACTTCTCTGTGTTCCAGGACTTGCAATGCTCCCTTCATGGTTAACAAGTCGGATAATTTCTCAGTTATCCCATATACTGCATTACAGTAGTACAACGGTTTTTATAAGGTGTTACAAAAACTGCATTTGTATTTCACAAATAAACAATATAGGAGAAAATCTAATTAGCTTTCCTGATAGTACCATAGGATTGAAGGGATAAAAAAGTATCAAAGTGAACAAGGAAAGTAAGTTTGCTTTCTTATCACTGTAAGAGAAACCACGATCCATGTCACAGGGGGCGAGAACTGAGATTTCAGAAACAGGCTGAGTTTTTATCATTTCAGACAATCTGATTTAAACCAAGCCTGAGAAATGACATGGAGGGATAAAAATACCCTTGGCTTGCTCACTACTCTTGACCCTGTCTCAATACAAACTGCATCTGTAGCCCAAAGCCCCTGGGCCTGAGGACAGCAGGGAGTGTGCTGATCCTGGGTTTAGTGCTGGGGAGTCCTGGGAGGAGCAGAGAGTTGGACTCCATTCTTATTGGTTCCCTTCCAAATTGGGATCTTACGTGATTCTATTCTATGGTTTTGCCACTTTGATAAAGAATTGGAGATTTGGTGTCTGGCTTAGACAGATACTTTTAAGTAGTGGAAGCACTGGAGAAAGCTTTTACTACTTGTTCACAAGAACAAACTGCATTTTTAACTGTGCAGATCTCCGTTCCCAGCACAGTGGACTTTCCTAAAGCACAGTAACAGGCTGGGCTTCTGGCTGCACTGTTCTTCTGTGGAAGGCAGATTCCCTTAAACTGTATATAAAACTGTTTCCCTCTGTATAAGCCATTATTGTGGATCTGGTTTCACACCTATAGTGCACTTGTTTCCCAGCAGATTTCTGCCTGCCATTGAAAAACATGCAATAATAATTTCTGAATGAATATTTCAGTAGTTGCTGTAAGCACTTACTGAAATGGCAGCAAGAGAAGAGACCAAACAGCCCCCCTCCTCAGTTTTTATGTATTTTGACAAAGTCACTTCTTGAAAAAAATGTGGAAAAAAATGCATAAAGAGACTAAAAGAGCTCTTTTCAGGTCTCTAGAGTAGCTATACTACCTGGCATTAATGATATAGTTCATATTTCTTAACTAGATTACAGAGTCTACGCTGTAGGTTTTTGACCTGACAGGAGCAATGTCGGGTGCATGGGTTGTACCTCTCAGGCCTCTCACCTGGACAGCTAAAGGGCAAGGGCTTCAGGACACAGCTCCATATGAATCTCCATGTGATTAAAAGGAAGCAGCCATTCGTTTTCAATTTCTGCAGGGCTTTAGCACTGTACCCAGTTACTAAACGAGAGGTTGTGGAGTGGTTTGTGTGACACCCCATTGAACTGTATTCAAAAAGAAGTGGGGGAAGTGGTTAATAAAAGGAGAAGATCTAGATGGTAAGAAAAGCCCCAACCAACTAACCAACCAACCAAAAAAAAAAACCCAACCCCCCAAATTTAAGACAACCTGATTGCCTCTGATGCTACTGTTTCTACTCCTCTAACAGGTCCTTAGTGTCCTTACTCTTGGGAGCAGTGACGAGCAAGGGGAGAGGTAGAGACATTGCCCTTGGTGGCTGCTGCCCTTTAATCCCTTCCGTGGGCTTCAACTGCTTTTGAATCAGGGCTTCTCCTCAGTTTTCCAACCCTTTCCTTGTACTGCCCAACTGCCTCTCCCTCCAGGCTGAGGTAGGTTCCTTTTGTCTCAGGCTTTTCCCTTGGCTTTTATTTTCCTGACACTTGGGCAGCGGTCTCCCAGGGAGGCAAAAAGCGCCTCTGGTACACCCAAGGACCTGTGCAGAAGTTTTTCCCTTGGAAAGCAGCCCACAGCTCCCCAGATAGCTCTGGTTTTACGATGACAAGAAAGGCTGATGTTTGCCCATCTCTGTACAGTGTGGTGGGTGCACTCAACAGCTCAGATTTTGTAATCCCAAAAAGTCACCTCCCCTGTGCTTTGCTGGGTCTCTTTCCAAGATGGGCTGTTCCAGCCCACATACCTCACCTGAGGCCAACAGAGAGGCTTAACAAATGGCTTCAGGTGTTCTCATCCACTATGGAGTTTTATGAGAAAATCCCCATGCTCCCTTGCAGGCAGAAAACCAGAGAGCAAATATTAGTATCCTGAATGCCCCAGCACCAGCCCAGGTGTTTCTTGTTAACCTAGCCCTGGGTGCTCATCAACAAAGACATCTGTGGCTCTGTTGCCAACAGAGAACAAGCAGCAGGTAATCTCTTCAGGTGAGATCTTTTCCCCTTCATAGCCTTGTCCCGCTCTGTTGCCCGCCCTGAGTCGGCTGTAACCTGCCCTCCCCAGGAAATCCTGCCTCTGTGCTTGCACTGGATGCTGTATGGATGGCCACCACCTCTACAGGTATGCATGCTTCATCTCTCAGACCAGACATAACAGAGGTGCTTCTGAGTTCTCAGATCACCAAGAGCTCTCAGGCTTACAAATTGTCAGGTATTTTTGGGATTGTTCAAAAAAATGGTGGCATTTTGAGAAGGCTGGGTGTTTAACAAGAGACGGGGTAAACCCCCTGCTGTGTGGCACAGTTCAGCCAAGTTTGTAGCAAACATAACAAATCCAAATGCCATGGCCTGGTTCCCAAAACACTTCCTAGGCAAGGGCACATCTGTAAAGGCCTCTTTTGCCAACAAAACTCTGCAGTGCCTTCTGTACTTATCTGGGGCATTGGCTCAGCACTGACTGAGGCAGAAGGGTGCTTCGTAGTGAAACTCTAGCATAACCATTGGGAGGATCTTACGTTCTCCTCCTCTCTGTGACTCACTCTGAACTGTTTTGCTTGCCTAGGTGTTATACTCACCGAAATTATCTCAGCCATAACACTGAAGGAGTTCTAGAAGTCAATAGTACTGCTGGAGAACCATCCATCCTTCTCCTTCCCTGTCAGAGAGACAGCTCACAGGGCACACTGTATGCCATATTCTTTGTAAGCATGACAGTTATGACTTCGCTCTTTGGATGCTGTATGTCTAAATGTCTTATGCTCTTCTCCATTCCCAAGTTGTTCCAGAGAGAAATATGAAATATAGGAGATGTAGACTAAACCTCTTGTCCAGAGGAGAAAGGCACTATCAGAGCAGAAGTGTGGCAGTTTAACCAAGGGGTGAATGTGATTGTGAAGCCCTGCTCCATATGAGATAACTGGCAGAGCTGACTCTAGTAGTGGATCAGGAGACCAAGTTGTTCTAGGGCAGGCTTTCAGCTGCTGTGAAATTCCACTGTGCCACCAGCTGAGCATTTTCCTTTGAAACCCTAAGATCTCCAGACTAATCAGTTTAAGCCCTAGGACAAGCTGTGTGTGTGTCTGTGTCTACACATCTGCCTGTGGATAATCTGTATTTGTAAACCTTCCCATAAAAAGTAGCTGGCACACAGAAAACTGGACGTGTTCTCTATCTGATGTGTTTGAATGTCCTCAGGTCCTTGCTGTCTCCTGCTATAGAAGTTCCTTTCTGCACAAGTGAATACCCAGGCAAAAAAATCAATTTCTGTAACATATGTTGGTCAATTGAACCAATTTTGCCCTGAAAAGTCAAATGTCCAAAGGGGACACATTGCTTTTGATCTATTCTGTCAGCTTGCAATAAAATGTTTTGTCCAGATTTATCAAAATCTTTGGCTTGAGTCACCTCAAGCGGTGTTTTGTTTGGCCTTTGTTTGTTTATTTTGTGGTTGGTTGGTTGGTTGGTTGTTCTGGGGGGGTGGGGGGAGTTTACATTGCTTATAGTAAAAAAAATTAGTTTCAGCAGCCTTTAAATGTGTTCAATAGTTTCTCTGTTAGAGGGGTTGATATAAAGAGACAATCAACCTAGGAATGTAGAATGGGCAGGGAGCTCCAGGAGCATGCTCTATTCCCCTGCTATTGGAAGGAAAATATAATTCATTTTATAAACTAATCAAGATTTCTTGGAATATTAATTGATGCTTAGGACCCAGTAGCCCATAGAGGACTGGCATTTAGAAAGCTTATTTCCAACCTAAATGTGCTTATGGTTAATTTGTAAATGTTAGTTCTTGGACTGTGCTGTCCTGAAATTGATTTCTTCTTTCATTTTTTTTTTTGGTGTGGTTTTAGGGGTTTTTTTGTGCTGTTGTGGGTTTGCTGCTTTTGGGGTTTTTTTGGAACTGCTGTGCTTGGCAACACTTCATAAATTGCCCTCTTAAGACAGTTTTACATTGTTTTATTTGACCTTTCTTCTGCTGAAGGAGATGATGTTTGCTTTTTCCTCAGCTGCATGTTTCTGCTCCTTCCTTTGTCCAACCTTGCCATGCAACAGCAGAGCAAGCTTGTGATTTGCCTTGCTCAATGCAAGGGGGACTATGGCACTGCCGCCCTTCTGATGGTCAGCTGCTGTTGGATCAGACTATTTTGTAGCTGCAATCCCAGCCTGAATTTTGCTGGCCAACCAAGCAAAGGTTTAGTTTTATTTGATGTTCCCACTACCTTTGATATATTTTGATTTTCTGTTGCTGTGTTCACTCTAAAACCCTTTTCTGTGCTGATTCAGTTGAAATTTATCCATCCTGAACTTAGTGAGCAGAGCTGTCTGCAGTATTTCAGAAGCAGTCTTACTGGTGTCTTGTACAATGCCACAAAAACTACCCTCTTTCTCCTGGAAATACTTCAGCAAATTCACCTTATGGTCATATTTGCCTCTCTCACAGAAGGTAAGCTTCCATTTTGGGCAGCACTGATGCATGAGGAATGACCTTATTTCCCCTAAGGGGATCCTATGATTCAGGACTCCTTGCAGCTTTTACAGCATTATCTGAACCAGCCTGCTTACTGCTGGGAGATTTGTTTTGCTAAATTACTGGTGGTGCTTCCAAAAAAGCTGGAGCAGAGGAAAACCTTGAATAAGGGAGCAGATGTGTTGTTAGCTACACAGGGTAAAATCTGGATAGTACTTGCACTGATTTGTTAGGTGCGCAATAGGAGTCAATAGAAAACTTCTCCTTTCACACAGTGTCTGGCTGAATAAATCTGGACCTTACATAAAATCTGATGTCAAACTGTCGAATGTGTGATGCATCCCTAATTTCAGTATGGAAGTAGGAAAACAGAGGGGAAAGAAAAGGAGTGGGAAGTAGAAACACAACCTCCACCGGGTGCTTTACATCTATCTAATGTAATTTCAGCCAGGCCTGTGTTTCCTCTTGGTGAAAGAAAAAGCTTAACCACTGCATCTCATGTTGTAAGGAACCAGGTGATGTGTGAAATAAATTTGACCTGAAGGAACAAGAAAGGGGGTGCAGTCTGCTGCCAAAAATAACTAATTAAAAGCTATCATCTTGCTTCTGGCAGCTGCCTAATTGGATGTTAAAAATATCCCTGCCAGTCTTCAAAAGTATGTTTTCATGGTGGTGAGATAACTGGTACTTTGGCCTTTGTACAGGATGTTAAAAGCCAAGGGCTGATGTCTGAGATAATGTCTGAATGTGTAATGGCTGCTTCCTCTCGCTGCACAGGCTCTGCATCCCCAGCTTCTGACTCATGCTGAGGTCCTGGATTTTCAACAGAAAGCCAGCTCATTTCTACACTTCTACAGAATTCTATCCTGACTTTGTAGAATTCTGCCTTGTTTTCCAGATAGGTTTTTGTTTTGGTTTGGTTTGTTTTCTCTCCTGTTATTTTCTTTGTATTTAATCGGGAAGGGGTAAAGTTGCTCTGCAGATCAGTGATCTGGAAGCATAATTGCATGGCAGAGCCCCCTGTAAAACTTGCTCCATCCAGAGCAGGGAACTTTTTGTGTTTGTGACTGCCTTTTAGTGCCAACAGTCCAGATTTGCCTCTTAGAAAGAGGAAAGAAAACAGAAATAAGGTGTGGATGAGGGGAGAGGACCAAGTCAAAGCTGAGCCACTGACACTTTAATGTTTGGGGCATTTTTTAGTTCCTTTCTGCCTGGCAGTGAGGTGCTGGTATAATTTTTTTTCTTCCTTAATGTTTGGGGCATTGTTTTCTTCCTTTCTGCTTGGCAGTGAGATGCTGGTGTAATTTTTTTTCTTTCCAATCCAGCAGATGGTGTTAGCTGGCTACTTAATGACTCGCATGGGATGAAAAGAATATCTCGTTGGTGACAGAACTAAAAGGAAGCAAGAAAAAACAGTTTTGCAGGGATGTTCAGTGAATCTGAAAGCTGTGATAGGCTCCTGTTCTAAGCATCTGTGTGTACGCTTTCAGCTTACTACTGCTAGGGGGTGGGGAGCTTCATAGTTGTAGTAATTGATTTAAATCAAGACTTCTATGACATCTATCATACTTTTTCATCTAAGGGTTTAGGCATGCTTGAGTGCAATGGAGCAGAAAAAAAATATAACTACTGGCCCTCGTTGAGCATTTTGGGGTTGGGAGGTATATAAATTATTTTTTTGTGTTTATTTTTCAGTTGCATTTTTTCCTTGCATACACCTGAAGAGTGAAGTGGTACAAACTCTGTGCCATGCACTCCTGTGACAGAAGTATTTCCTAAATCACACTATCCATACAAAAGACATAAGTCATGTGGAATGAGTAAAATGTGAGCTGAGCAGGTTGTATGCTGTCCAGCCCGGCTAAAATACAACATCAGTTTCTGACTGTTCGGTTAGCTGGTGTGATGAACGCACTGGGTCTTGATTAAGCTTCTACAGAACAAGTGTCTATCTATACTGCTGACCTAGATCTGTTATAGATGATGATATTACATGTGGATATTGATAAGTGTGAAACTATGAGTGCCTCTGGGTAAAAAAACAAACAAACAAAAAACCAAACCCCAACCAAACAAAAAAAAAACCCATAAACCAGCTTGAACAGATATAGAAACAAATAGGCTGTAAATTGCCATTTAAGAAAGATCTTGGGTTATTGTGGGTATTTCATAGATTGGTTAGCACACAGTAGTTAAAAAGTTAAGAATTGCAGAGAAAGATAGATAATCAAACATCTGTTCTGCTGCTGTATAACTCTGGTATAACCTACCTCTTGAATACTGCAGCCAGTTGTAATAACTCTGTCTTAAAAAGTGTATAGAAGAGCAAGAAAAAATATGGGAATAGGCAACAGGAATAGTCCAAGGCATGGACTCACTACTATGTGAAGAGGGCATAAGCGGATTGACTCTTTGCCCTGGAAGAGAAGGGACTAGGGTAGGATATGAGTGATTGCTGTAAATGAGATGCTAAACATGAACAGTGAAAGACTACTGCTATTTACTGAAATGTAGTTGGAGACAATGCCCAAAAGTTTTTGTTTTGTTGTTTGTTTGGTGTTTTTTTTAGGACTTTCACTTCCCATAGTGAAATCATGGAGCTTATAGTCTCTTGATTTTTCTTTTTTCTTTGTGGAATTTGGAGAAATAAATTCATCCAAAAGAGGTTGGGCTAGTTCAGAAAAACCCATGTCTGCTGTGAAGCATCAATGTATGAATTTGGGTTCTGGCATTATAAGATGAGAAGGGTCCGCCTACACTCTCTCTTTCTAGTCTCTTGCTAAGCTTAGTCTTTGCTGGCAGTTTCTGGCAGGTCACACAAAGGTTTGTTCAGTGGTTACTCTAAGTGGCTACTGAAAAAGGGACTACAGACTTGTGAAGTTCTTCCTTTCCTGTGAGATAATGATGCATATTTAAGCGATAGATTTAAGAGCTGGGGTTCTATAGGTGTGGTATGTAAGGCCTACAGGTAGGCTACTGCACCCTGTTATTCAGAGAGCTGCTTATACAACTTAGTCTACATCTGCTTCTGCCTTTTAAAGCTGCCTTTTTCCTGGACCCTGGAGCTGGGGTCAGGTGTGCTGGTAAGATTCACCTTAACATCAGACAGTTAACAGACTGGCATAGAAAATCATCAGCACAACAGGCTTGACATGCCAGTCGAAGGCATAATTTATACAGTCCCAGGAAATTTGTTTTTATAAAGTGACGGCTTTTAATGATGGGATAATGTATTCTACTTGGTAGACTTGTTCCCAAGCAGTCACTAAAGATAGCAAGCATTAGGGTATACAGATGTCCTGGGTAGAGGCACAGAAGATGAAAGAAAGGCAGAGTATCATGACTTGTCTGCTAATAGACTGCAGAACTGCTTCTTTTTGAGAACATTTTTTGTGAGTTTGTTTTTGTGGTGATTTTTTTGTGTGTGGGGGTTTTTTTTGTTGGTTTGGTTTGGGGTTTTGTTTGGAGTTTTTGTTTTGTTTTGGGTTTTTTTGTTTGTTTTGGTTTGGGGTTTTGTTTTTGTTTGGGGTTTTTTTTGTTGATTTTTTTTTTAATGGTTTTGGGCTTTTTTTTAATTTATTCCTCTGACAGGACAGGGGGCTGGCTTCTGTCCTGTAGGACGTAAATCCATATCCAGTAATTAGAATTATGTAGACCATAACATTTAATCTTAGGGCATCCCAAAGCAATTTACAGGCTACTGAAGGCAAAAGGAGCCTTATCAGAAGGTGATCTGGGAAGCTAAGTCATCCCGAAGTATGACTACCCCTTTCCTAGATGGAAATCATGTGTCCATTCTGGCCTGTAGAGGGGACACCCTCACTCTGCCCTACATGAAGAAACACCCACCCTCCAGGAAGCCCTGCTTCCTATATTTTGGCATTCCTGACCAGCTTGTAGAATCCTTTAGAGGCGAAAAGGCTATGGTCTTGCCTCATGCCCTGAGTTTTCACAGAGGATTTGCTTTCTTCCATGTCTTCCCTTTTGTTGGATTTCTCAAGAAACAGTAAAGGAAAAAAGCGTGGAAGGAAAGGCTTCTGGTTAGTGCATCTCAAAGCCCTTTCTGGTTTGAAGGGGAATGTTGTGCTTAGCAGTGCTGCCTTGATGCCTCATACATGTACAATTCTGCATTGCAGATCTGATGTAGATGAGCTGGCTGAGTATGTAATATCCTGTGCTTGGGCATTAAAGCTGTCTCCTCAGGCTTGCTTAGCTCTCAGTTACTTTTAAAATAAATCTTTAAACAAAAGGTAATAAAATCTCATCACTGCTTTCATCCTTTCTGGTTTCATCATCTGTAGATGCAGACCTCAATGGAAATGGACTCATCCTCACTTTTGCAAACAATAATTCTCTTAAGTTAGTGGGTTTTGATTGTTTGTGGGTTTTTTTTGTTTGTTTGGTTGGTTGTTTTTGTTTTTGTTTTTTTTTTTCCACTCAGTGTCAATTTAGCTCATCAGTTTCTAAGGCAGCTGTATATGTCCCCATGCTGTGTGAACTGAAGGGGACCAGAGGCTCTCAAAATGGTCCTTGGCAGCCAAGAGGATGCAAGTTCATAAATAATGGTTGCTGTGGCAACACATCAGTACTGTCCCTGGGCTGAATTTTCACTGGTAGGTGCTAACATCTGAAATTATTAAGCTGGACTGGGAGCTGTGTTGGTGACAGAGGACTGCAAAATGGGATTAATCACTTGAGGTATATTAAGCGAAAATATTCAGTCCTTGCCCAGATGACTCTGAAGTCTGGATGAAGGGATAACACAGCATTTAGTGGGTTTTGGCTCTTCAGATGAAGTCCACAGGTTTTTCTTTTGTTCTCTTGTTGCCAGTCTTTGCAAAAAGTCCAAGGGCTGATATAGGCAGATTTCAGGTGTGTTCAGAATCCTCCTATACTTGCCAATGACCACTAACCAGACACTGTTGGGAATCTACACTGCCAGTGTCCATACTGAGGCCTAGTTTTCAAAATCTTCAGCATGGTTTTAGCACAAACGGAAACATAAATTTTAGGAAATGGAAGCATTGCTCAGGAATCTAAGCATCTTCATTTCTTTTCCCAGTTATGCTTCTTAAAAACAACTTGCTCTATATTTAGAGGCCATCTAGAAATAAGATTTTCAATCTTTCATGTATTAATATTCTCTCTGGACTGGAAAAACAGCATGCATTATTCAAATGGCCTGTATGCTGTATGTTTGTTTGTGTTTTGGAGTTCATTATCAAATAAAACTGAGTCAGATTAACTGAATTGTATTTACACTGTTACTTTTTGGTGCATATGCATTAACTCCTTGCCTTTACATTATCTTTCTGGGATGATAAAGGTTTATGTTGCCTTTTTTTCCCCCCTGTGTGTGTTTCTTTATTTTCCCCTTTTTTTTTTTAAATGAAAATATATTTGTTACTTCCATTCATATAGCAGCTCTGGAGCTTGAGAAGTCTACTTTATAAAATATTTCCTGTTTTCAGCATTAATTAGATCATGTATCCTTCTCTTTATATGAAGTTGTTTTGTTTTTTTTTTTTTTTTCTGGTGATAGCTTTGGATTTCATGGATTATAGCTTGGATTTTTAAAAAAAAGTCTTTCTTTTAATAACCTATCTTTTCTCACAAAGTATGTTTTGTTATTATAAAACATGTTAATTTCTTCTGGACTTATTGATGTCTTAAGATATTTATTCCTCTTGTACTGTGCATGCAGTATCACACTAATGTACCTTAAATGGCCACATTTTGCCTGATGACTTGGTACAGGGCTCTCAGAAGTTCCAGATATGGTAATTGGTATATGACATTGGATCTTATTCTATTTTTACGAACTGTTGATCTTCTGTGAACTTGTGGTGCCAGCGGCTTTTGCTTGAAGAATTTTACTCTGCTTTCCCCGCCCCCCCCCCGCCCCCATCTCCTTATGATACTTGTCCCAAACTCAACCTCACCCATTATTTTCCATAGGAAAGCAGTGTTCTTATCTGTTTTCAGTGATGCAGGAAAATACTTGTCTGGCAACAGTGTAAAATAACTGCAATATTTCAACAGCCTCACAGTGATTTGGTGTCTGAGAACTGAGTAATAGTGGTGATTCTTTGCAAACGTGGGCAGTATCAACTTGCAGAGCTTCTGTGTGCCCATTATTGAAGAATACATACATTTTGCAGATGCATTTGGTTTAGCAAATAGTCTCACAACATAGTTCTTAAACTGATTCCCTCCATATTTGAGCCAACTGCTCCTCTGGAATGATTAGAGCAGATGGGGATTACCTTTCCTGCGAATCTGTGCTGCAGCCTTCCTCTTCTACAAAACCTTTTGAACTTTGACCAGGTCAGAAAACCTGTTGTAATAATTTGCTTGTGGTTGCCTTCAAAGGTAACCATCGGCTGATGCATCATCTCCTCACGCTGTTGAGGACTGAGAGAAAAGAGCTAATAATAGCTTTTCACCCATGCTACAGGAAGCTGAAGTATTTCTCCCCACTTTCCTCATCTGAGGTAAAAGGATTCAGCTTCATTCTAGAAATCAGTAACTGTACTCCAAGATAAGGAAAGCTTCTCACCATGGAAATCATGTCCCTGTGCAAGGTTGTGTAAGGTTCCGTCAGTTCTGCCCTCAGGCCTGGAATTATCTGTCAACATATTAAGGGAATTTAAACAACTAAATGAAATTTAGGTGAATGGCAAAAAAAATTAATTCAGGAAGGGAGCCAGCATTTACTTTGTCCTTCCCTGATCTCTTAGCATAAATAAGAAAGTACTGTTGATAGCTAGAGTTTGTTCTAGTGTGACTGTAAAGTCTCATACTCCTGCCTCCTCTCTCTCCCTCCCAACCCTGGAAGAGAATATTTCAGAACAAACTGAATTTACAGATAGCTGGATAGTTGCATACTATCTTCCTTTTGCACCTGTTGGGAAGTAAGGACTCCACAGGGCCTTGAGAATTACTGTTCCTTGCAGAAAAGATTTCAGGCAGAGACCTGGGTAAATGGCTTCTATTTTTTTGTTTTGGTTTGGTTTGGTTTTTTTGGTTTTTTTTGGGGGGGAGGTAGAGCATGATGGTATGTATGTTTTGGTTTTATGTGGGTTGTCTTTGTTTGTTTGTTTGTTGTGGGGTTTTTTGTTGTTGTTTGGTTTTTTGTTGATTTTCATTTTGTTTGTTTTGGTTAGGAGTTATTTGGTTTGGGTTTGGGAAATTTTTTTTTTTGGGGGGGGGAGAGTTTTCTTTTTTTCTGCCCAAGTAAATTGAAACGAGAGATTCAGAGGGGATCTATTGAAGTAACTTTTATTTTGAGGGAAGAGTCAGGCAGAGGGCAGGTTGCCACCAGAGCTGTGGTGCCTCCATCCTTGGAGGTTTTGAAGACCTGACTGGATAAATCCCTGAATATCCTTGTCAGATTTCAAAGCACAATGTGCTTTAAGCAGAATATTAGACTAGGAATCTCCTAAAGTTTCTTTCAACCTGCATTATCCTTTGAACACCAACCTTCCCTAAGCTCACGGCAGTGCAGTCACGCTTGGCACTAGCCTGTGTGAACAAACAAGGTCCCAAATTCTCAGCATTGCTTACAAGTTCAGAGAAGGTTTTGGATCATCTCTGCCTATGATGTATTCTTGCTATTTGAAAGCAATAAAGATACTACAGAGTGTATTTTTTTTAATCCCACGGGAATAACTGGAGTGCACTAGCACGCACTCAGTCTCAAGTGAGCTATTATCAGAGGGTTTTCTTGATCCTCACCAGTAGCTCTTCCTTGCCTCTGACAGACTTTCAGTTTTTGTTTACTTCCCAGCAGGACAGTAGCATTCTAATTAAAGTGTTAGAATTTGTGCCAGTTTATTGTAATTCCTTGTGTGGATGCTCAAAGCAACATAAATGACACCAGAAAAAGGTGAGTGTACTGAAGGCTAAGTTTATGTGCACAAGGAACCAACATCAGTAATGTTAAAATCATGCCAGTGTAGTTTTGCTGGAAAATCCTCCTTTGTAGGGAAGCCTGATGACTATCTCATACTTTTGAGTTTGATCTGAAAGGTCACATTAGGCTTGTGCTGTGCATGGTCAGCAAAATAGTCCAGTACCTTCATATGAGATCCAAAAAGCTCAGAAGCTCGTGTCATCTCTTCAGCTGCTTACGCCAAAATGCTGGACATGAAAGACCAAATTCTGTTTCATGTTTTGCGAGGCTTTCCCGGTCACTTCTGCTTTCTTTTTGCTATGACCCCCTTACTGAGTGGCTGAAGGGTCTGCTTTCATTCCCACCCTCCAATGACTGCTTTAGCTCAGGAATACTCAGCCTTTCCCATATCACAGATATCTTTTCACATGTCCATCCTCCCAGACCTGCAGGTACTCTCTGCCTTTTGCTAACAGGATGCTTAGGGCATATTTTTCACCTTTGTGGTTTCTCTGCTCTGTCTGTAGGGCAGGCAGTTACAGAGGGGCTTGGGCCATGGCTCTTTACAAAAGTAGATGCTTTCCTCGACTTCCAACAGTGTATTTCTTATGCTCTGCCAGTAGCAGACCTCAAAGCAGACTGGTTGGGTTTTGTTCTGAAATTGTCACTGGGCTGAAATGCTTTGCTGAGAGCATTTTCATGGTGGAAATGCAGGAATTATAATCCTGTTGCTGTGTCTTGCCTTGCTGCTCTGCATGACTCGTTTTCATAATTTGTTTACTGCACGATGCTGGAGAAGAAAAGAAACAATGTTTGTTCCTGTGACAAGTGAAACAGTTGGGACGTGGTCAGCAAGCAAGTCAGTCTACATGGTCAAAACAAAAAACTTTTTTGAGAAATTATAGCAAAGATTGGTTTTAGGCAGAGAAGCCATAACTTCAAAAACAATTTTTAACAAATCGTGGTCCCATTCTTACACAGGAGTCTGATGATCACACATAAGGAACAGAAATTAAAGGAATATCAGACTTCCAAAAAACAAACACCCATGAGAAAGGAACAGCTTGCCCCCTCCACCTTTCACAAGTGCTCAAATATTGTACCTAAGCTGCTGCTTGAAGATCAAGGCCAGTCTGGGAGCTAAACTAAAGCAAACTTCCTCCTGCTGAAAAGCTAGGTATGTCTATTGGATTGACTCAAAAACGTAAAACAAACAAACAAAAACAACAACAACAACAAAAAACTTGGAAAAAAAAACAGGGAGGAAGAGGAGAGTCTTATGTCTTAGCTTCAAGTTGCCATCAGATTGCTGTCAGGGATCAAACTAGCATGGCAAACATTAGCCTTGTCTCTTTGCTTCCAGCAGAAATGCTCCCCTGGCTGTCTTTTCCTTTTTTTGTCTCACTGGGAAGTTTTGCTTTATCTGTAGCTCTCACTTTCCTGTAGCAAATCCCAGACAAGTGGATGGTGGGGCCATTCATTTCATAGACCCAATACCTTCAGGCTCCTACCAATAGCCATTTTAAGCTGCCTTCAGGGAATAACTTAATTAAAAACAAGAGGTGAAAACAAAAGATATCAGACTAACTTTGTTGGAATTATTGAGTGGGCTCTGTGGTACATATGGAGTAGATAAATACTCAGATGTCCTTGTTTCAGCAAAGGTAATCTAACATCCATATCATTTACCCCCGAAGGATGCTAAAGAAGGGTTAACTTGAACAGCTTTGGGGGACTTTAGTATTGTTTAGCTAAAAAGTTTCAAGCTCTCTTCAAGCCTGTCCTTGCAGTTGAGAGGAGGTAAATAGGGTATTTCCAAGATAAGATGACTTGCCTGGACAGTAGGGGTTGGACCTAGAAACTGTAAGGCTTTGGCAGGCTCCGGATTTGTGCATTGGGCTGTGCCAGCCCCCACTTCCGAGCGTGAGTTTAAATTATGGAGCATCTGACGTTGATGAACATCGTAGGTTAATGTCTAAGACAGGATATTATGTTTAATTTATAGGTATTGCTCAGTGGAAATGGTAGTAGGGTTATTTGTTAACCACGCCTGTCTGGAAGCGGTATGAAAGTTGAATAAAACCAAGTGTTTGCTGTCTCTGCCCTTCTGCCCCAACTGTTTTATTTTTCCTTCTGTAAGTCCCAAGACTAGCACATTCAAAATGCAAATGCTCTTTGATAGGAGCTTCTGTGACTTTGTTGCATTATCTGTGCAGCTCCAGGTTTCAGGGGACCTTCACACAGACAAAATTGATCAGCAGCAGGAGGAGGAAAATAGCTGTTGCCGCAGCAACCGGTGATGACTCAGCCCGGGTAGCAGGCAGCGAAAGCTGTGAGGCTGCAGTAATTTTCCAGATGCTTAATCCAGCTCTTGGTTCTTTATTTCTCTTGCTGACAGGCAGAAGTCCTCCTCTGCCTTTCTATGCTCGGAGACCCACGCAGCCTGCAGCCGTACGTGATGCAGAGGAGTCCTTTGTGGTGCTTACCCAGAGTGGCGTCACAGAGACGTGTCTGGGTAATGCAGATGAAATACTCTACAGATTGAACTGTAGCCCCCAAAGGTGGTAAAAATAGAGCTGTAAACTGCCTGTCTGCAAAAATACCCCAGTGTGTCATTGGCTGCACTCAATTCCTATCTACTAACTAACATCATGTTTACTGTAGCTCCAGCTACGATATATTAAATCAGTTCATCTTGTTTCTTTTCAGTAATGAGGCTGTTCTTGTGCTGCATACAGAATGTGGTAAAAAAAGAAAAGTGAACTGCATTCAGTACATGCATTTTCATGAATTATCTTCTCATTTTTCTATGACCTACTAGTTTTTGTGGACAAATTTCAGTCTGCATGTAATGAAATAGAGCAGGTTAAGAAACTTATCCAGGAAAAGGGCACCTCACATGTCTTTCAGGGAATACCTACTTTGTGGTTTTTCTGCAATGATTGCATTGTAATACAAGCATCACCCCATCTGGGGCACTTTTATGAATGTTCAAGTAGTTATTTACCCATTCTAGTGGTGATGTGGAGTTCTTTGTGATTTAAATACGATGCTGAAGAATCCAAGTGTAACTAAAGGTAGCTTCAGCTTCTTTATGTAGAAGATACACATTCCCTTATAGAGCCAGAGAAGCAATTAGCACAGAGTGATGATGGAATTTGGTTTCCCTGCTCAAGTGAGTTCATCTAGCTGTGGGGAAAATAAACCTGCTCTGTGGCATGTGGGGAAAATAGGAAAAATACCAACTGAGCCCTGTGTTTATTTCAGGAAGGTGAGATAAAGTACTGATGCTGCCAGCTGCTGTCTCATGCAATCCCTGGAAGGCAGATGGCTTTCTGTGGGTGAATCAAGTGAGACCATCAGCTCCTTCTTCTATAATGTGGCCTCTGGCTTGCAAGCCCTCATGAAAGTTTTGGCAGGGTGTGCAGCTGCACTGCTGACAGGCTCTGCAATGTGTTTCTGCCTGCAGTCAAAGCCACCTAAAGCCACCAAGTGTGGTGCATGAGAAAGCTGTATGTGATGTTTGTTTTTCGCTTCTTATTGTGGTTGTCAGCTGCTAATCTGACCCGTCTTACATGAATAGGTATCGTCTTGAATCTTTGTCTCCTATCAGTAGATGGGATGTGTAAGCATTTAATGAATGTGCTGCGGCTGCTTTTCAGGGGAAACCACTTTTAAAGGGCAAAAATAGAGGCTCATCTAGTTACTGTGAGATCCTGAACTCACTCTTGGTATGCAGCTGCTCTTATCTGTGACCAGCTTTTGGATGTCCAAAGAAGAGTTCTACATCAATGCCTGATACTGTAACCTTTCTGGTTATAGTATCTGGTTTAGGACAGTAATCCTGTTTCACTTCATACCCTAATTGAAATAAACATACTATGCAATGGAGGAATTAGCAAGAAAGATGCCCTTTCCAGGAGCACACAGTTTTTAAAGTGTAACAAACTGAGAGCCAAATATGAGATTTTGATCCATTTGTCTCATCCCCCCAAGATGGGAATCATTTGCTACCTGGGTAGTATGAAATATGTGATAACAAAAATATTGCTAGTCAGGTTATCTGCAATTTCAGCAACAATTACTGCAAGCCTATGTAGTTGTGCTAGTTTTATTGTAGCATTCAGGGCTAGTTAGCACCAAAAGTTCTGCGGTCCTTGCAAGCTCCTTAAAGGAAATATTTAGATATCATAAATTGTGTTAAGCTAACGTATATTCTGTGAGCTCTAGAAAATATGTTGGCTTCTCTGTCTTTTTGGAAAAGAAAAAAAAATTAAACCCATCTGTTTAATGCTGTGATATTCACTATTAATAATGATATATTACTTACTAATGCATCAGTTAGACTTCAGTAGGTTGTCTGAAATCTATGGAAATGCATCTGCTCTACTGACTGTAGATAACAGCGTTTGTGATTAGTTGCATGCTGGTTTCTTGGTTTGTAGAAGCTGGCTAAGGCCACTGTATCCAGTGAAGGTCCCCAAGTGCTCTTTGGCCTGTGAAATGATTTTATAAGGGATAGAAGCCTGACTGACTCCTTTTCAAGGTAATGCTATATTTCCAGATGTCTTTTTGCTTTTGGAAGATGGAATCACTAAAAATTGTGACTGGATAAAACCTTTAATAAGCAGGACAGCCATGGAATGGTTGGAGTTGAGGCATAAATCATGTACTAGTAGTCTTGCTGCTTCTCAAAATATGAAAACCTGCATATTTTTCTTTCTTAAGCCTTTTTGTACTAAAGGGTAAACTCTTCCAAATCTACTTGCTGAGGATCCTGTACAATGGGAGCCTTACAATGTAGAAAGAAGTTCCCTCTTCCCTTTCAAAGTTATTCGATGCAGTGCCAGAATCAAACAGAAAATCACTGCTGAACTTGATGAAGCTCTGTAACCCGTGCCATGGACAAGCTACGGCATCTGGCCATGGATGAAAGCAAAGGATCCAGCCTGCATGTCAAAATCTGCCCCTCTCATGCACTCCCTTCTTGTTAGTCACTGACTATACAACGGCTTGGCTTCCAGTATTGCACAGAGAAGAACAGATTTGGAAACCAAAACTAGTTTTGCAGGTCACTGTAGTCTCCTTGTGGGGCAAGAGGTGTGAAGAGGGTGTTCAGTGGAGACACACTGCCTGATACAGTGCAGCACGTGTATGTGTGATTTCATAGCCAGCTGGCAGCCTCGAGGGACCTGGGGCAGAAGCACCATCCATCACTGCTGTTAGCTAGGGTGGTATTCCACTGAGGCAGCCAACTCTGCAGCTAGAAAATGGGCTGGTGTAGCACCTCTGTGGGAAAGCAGCAAAATCAGTAGCTACCCTTGACTTGACAAAACTCCAGGCTCAGTTATCTACTTGAACATACTGTAAAAATAGGTTTTATTTTTGCTTATCTTGTAGGACATTTTGCTTTATGTTAGTTTGCAGAAAAGAAACATTCAAGGATTAGGAACAGCGTGAACTAAAGTTCTAACCACTGACCGTATATTTTCATTTGGATTTTGAAACTGCCTGTGGTCCTTCTAATGGGCTCTTTAAATCCTTCTGATCCAAGCTACTGTTTACAGAAAATAGGAATCTTGTGTCTTTGGGATATGAGCTCTGGGGAAGCTTAAAATCTGGGTATATCGAGTCTCATGCTGCCCTGTACCAACAAGGAAGAGGAAAGCTCAGTTCTCATCTCAGTCAGTGCTTTGCACTTCTGTATGGAAATTATCAGTCAAGAAGCCATTTACTACTAATTCAGTTTTGGCATTTGGATGACTGTCCTTTGAAAAAAATATTGCAGGCTGTTGAAGAGAGAGCATAGCTATCCCACTAATGAGATTTATAATTTTGTCCACCTTCAATTTCCTGCATGATATTTCCTGGTGGTAAGATGTATTACTTTGGTAGTTTTGCAGGTGAAGAAATAGAAACACTACTTTTTGGAACATTAAAAGCCATAGCTACTGAGAGCTTCTGGGAGAGGTGATCTCCTCAAGCAGGTGCTGTTCAGTGTCCAGCATGGCAAGGTCCTAGTGGGTGTGGCTGCTGCATTACCTCTGACAAGCACTGAGACTCATCACAGTACTATGAAGTTGATGCTCTCTTTGCACAGTGTTTTCTAATACCAGGATGATGAGTGAGAAAGTCTTATATCCATTATTGGATGAAGGCAGAGAAAACTGAAGTCCTGTTACATTCCTGGGCTCCTTGTTCATGGGATTCATTTTTCTCCTTTGTGCTTCTTTAAAAATGCCTTCCTGAATTTCCCATTTCTAGAGATGCGTGGAGATGTCTGTTAGTATGTCTTCTGTATAAGGGACACAGAAGAAGCTGTTTGTAGTTGAGGTCCTGTTATACTAAAATTTCTGAGGTGACTAAGAAAGAAGAATCCAATGCTTTGGATCAGTTGTTATTGAGCTCAAATTTAATCTTATTTTTTTGTGGAAGGGAAGCTGAGCCTGTCAGCACTTTATATAGGATAGAAGTCTCCTTTCTTTACTTCCTGAAACAGTTACAGTTTAGTCTGGCACAGCTCTGGCTCTTTATTTTTTTTTTTAATACCTTGTTACTTAGTCAATTCTGTTTATCTCTCCATGGTGTGTCCCAAATATCTACGCCACTCCTGGGCAATGATTCAGAATTGAGTGCCATCTCCTATCTTTTGCGTCGTTCCCTGAGGTGTGCTGAGATTTCTCTGCAAATCTGTCTCTGAAGTTTGGGCCAAGTCTGCTTTGCCTAGATAAGAACTATCAGTGTTGTTGAATGCAGTTGTCTTTAACAGGGAGCAAAGTTATCTTTAGCTTTCTTCCTGGGCTGGCTCCTTGTACATTTTCCCCCATGAGCACTGCAGAATTTCCTCTGCTCAGCAGCATTGTGTCAGCTCTGAAGCTTAATTAGCACCCGCGTGGCGAGGTGGTTTGCTGCTGAGCACAGATTTCAAGTCAGGGAAGAAACTGAGGGCCGTTCGATTCTTCCCCACCCTCCCTTTTATTTTGTTTTCCCCCATGTCTTCACTTATTATTGCATTTGTGTCAGTGCCTCCTTTGGCTTTGTGGGTAAGAGTGCTTAAGGCCTCTCCTATCCATCTCTAGCACAGCACAAGACGTGACTTGAATGGCCTGTCATTGCAAAGAAGTTGGGTGAAGACCGCTGTATTTGAATAGCAGCCCTTTCTTCTAATCTCTGAAACAGGTCACCTGTGTGTATAATCACTTCTCTTCTACTTGTGTAGCAACACCTGTCATTCATTTGTCTGAAGCTTTTTATTGCCAAAGAGAGTACTCAGCACCTTTTGCTAGTGCTTCATTCTCCACAATACCTGCTTTATTTTAAGCAGCACTTACATAATTTCCCAGACTGACAACAACTGCCTTGGGATTCCTGGGAGCATCAGCAGAGAAAAAGAATTTTCTTCCCTTGCAGAACCATTTTCTTTTTTTTTTGCTATGATTTTCCATTTGAAGACACTGGATCTAAACCATTTTATTTTAGGGGAGGAAAAAAGAATAGAAATAAGCTCTGAAAAGAGGTTTGTGCTTTGCAGCACTCATCTAATGCAAGGGGCAAATATTTTTAAGGATACTTAATTTCTACAATATTATGTTGTAGAAATACACCACACTGTCCTCCTACAGAATACTTCATTGCCTCCACTTTACTTGGGAGTCAGCTAAGGGCTAGAGAGCCTCTGTTGCCCTGAAAGAGAGTATAAAACTAGCCCTTGAAGTCTTTGTTTTCAGTTTAGAGAAATGTAGCCTGAGACTGCATTCCCATTTACCTTGTTTTGTTTCCAAGTTCTGCAGCCCACTTGGCAAACTGGGAGAGGCAGTGTCTGATCACACAGGATCTTTTCTCTTGCCATGTAACTGAGGATGGTCTAAAACTTCCACGTGCACATGATAATTTCACTATTATCTGAAGGCCACTGTCCTTTGGCTTGCTGGCAGTGTATGAGATGATCACAGGCACTGGTACAATGAAGTATGAGCTCACTTTTTCATTTACCTTTACTAATACAGTTCTTCAGCTTTCTCAAACATTAAATAAGCTCTCTGCAGGGTAGGTGAGGAAAAGTGCAAGTGAGTACCTTAAGGAATAGAGCTTGGATGCTGAGTGCTCCATTCATGTACTTGGTAATGAGGAAAGCCCAAAGAGTTACATCCTTGAGAGGACTGCACCCAAATCTGCTACAAGGGTTTCGATTGGGCAAGAAAAATAATTTTCCCTGAGGTGTCTTACTTTGAAACTCCAGCTTTTCATGTGATGATGTGCCTTTGTACAGGGAGGGTCACAAGCTTAGACTTTGCTCCAGGCTGTCCCTGTTGCTGTGGCAGTGTCTGCTTCCTATGAGGGATTTTGGCTGATGTGACCAGGAGGCTGTTTCATGCTCCTGCTTCCAAATGGATGGGCACCCCTAGCCTCCCCTTACAGATGCCTCTTGCTTGTAAAAAGGATAATGATCCACGCCAAAGTGAAAGGCTTTAAGGCTTCCTAATGGGCATGGAAGCATTTTAACTATTCAGTGTGCTGGTTCAGCCCACAAGTTTCACCTGTCAGGCTTATCTGCTGTATCCTAAAGGAGTAAGCAAGGCCTTGATACCATCTTCACTCCCCCTCTGAAAGGTGCTTTTAATTAGGAGCTGCCAGAGCTTGTAAATCTGGCAGATGTCATCAAGGGCAGACAGGTTCTGAACCCAGGCCACCTAATCACATTCTCACTGCCAACAAAGCAGAGGGAACCATCAACTCCTATCTTTTTTGATGGTTACAAATTAATTAGTCTCTCTTTTAATGAAAACTAAATGAATTCACTCTGGGGGCAAAGCATTCAAGGACAGTCCTGGACAAACAATTTCCAGACTCCAATTGGAAATGCAAATGGTAGTTGATTCCACTACACTTTTCTGGAGCCCACAAAAAAAAAAAAAAAAAAAAAAAAAAAAAAAAGGTGCCAGAAAGAGTTGTGACTTAGAAACTTCAGCAAAAAGGGTATTTATCATTTTTTGTAGTAATAATTAGATCACAGGTGCGGGGTTTGGATTACCCTGTAATGTGGGATATTCAGTATAGATCTTCAGGAAAAAGTGTTCCACTAAAGTCAGGAGGTATAGATTGCTTGATATTGGAGGTGCTTTAGAACTATCATACTAACATGTTGGGGCATTAACAGGGTAAACTTGATCTTGTTTCAGAGAAAACATATGGACTGCTTGAGAGGACAGCTCTCCTTCCGCTGCATTTTTGGACTAGGCAGTTTCTCATTGTTGATTGTGATGATGTGCTACCACTGGTACCTGATAAGCACAGAAATGTCTTTAAATAGCCAGGGAAAGAGAGCTAGGAGGCCTAGGTTCTATTCTTGCTCTGCAAGGTGTCTATGGACAAATCCTTTTGCTTTCTAAAAAAACATTCTGCACCTTATCCCATCTCTCAACTATAGATTCACTGGTGTGGGGCTGATTCTCAGCATGTGTTTGCAAAGCACTGAACATAGCACAGCTCCAGTTCTCCTTAGGGCTGCAAAAGGATAATAGTGTAGATTTCTAGTTTCATTTACAGATGAGGGAAGCATAAAAGGCACAGTTTTGAACACTTGAAATGTTGTGTCTTAATAAGCTAACAGAGAGTATTTTAAAACCTTGGGAATGGCTACTGAGAGCAGGTTATGCGAGAAAAGGTGGAGCCAGCAAGATGGGCAAATTTTGGCCTTGTAAAGCGGATATATTTGACTGTTGTTTCGTTTCAAGTAGGGACTAAGGGATGTTGTAATGTTGGCAAATGGTCAGCAAGTAATCAAGATCTGGAGAGCTTCTAAAGTTACTACATGTGTCTAAGCCTGCAGGTTTGAGTCCTGAGTTGTGCTGGGTTTGGGTTTTGTGCCTTTCATCTGGCCTACTGACTAGATCTGAATTTTTGTTTTCAGTTAAGAGGGGAAAAAGTCACTTTTAACTTTGCTTCTGACATTTTTTTAGTGAGGAAAGTAATCATGTAGAGCTTCCCACCCTCCCTATGCTTTTGCCTGGTGTTCCTCATTTTGTTCTCACAATAAGCAAACTGGGTAGCATGGAGGAAAATATGAACAGAGTAATCCTTAGAACAATTCCACTATTCATATTTCTTGTGCCTTTGTTCCACTGAGATTACATGTGTGAAGTGTATTTCAGGTGCTATGAACATGGTGTACAGCTGTACCACAAAATTAGCATTTGAGTGGTTTGGGTTTCTCACAAGAGCAGTTTCTGCTTTAGAACGCACATCAGCAAGAAGCAGTTCAATGAGTGTTTTGATTTTGCCACTGTAATGCCTGGCATTCAATGCCTTGTTAGTCTTCTTTCTCTTCCTCAGGAGCGTCCTGCTGTATTGATACATGTCTGTTCCTTGCTTCAGTCCTGAAACACAAGTGCTGCATGAAGTAGGGGCTAGAATCAAAAAAGGTTTCCCTGCTTATGCCTGCCACTGCAGAGGCTGAAGGAAAATACTTCTCATCTCTATAGGGTACTACTGGTATTAATTAGTACTGGTTTCCAAGGAAGTAGGTTCAGCTTTACCCCACCAGGTGGCTGAATTCAGCCCAGCAGTGGGAAGCAATGTTCCTGACAGCAGGGTGTGAGCCGAAGGCCTGGATGTCAGAGGGCTTAAAATACCGAGGCATTTGTCTGTTCTCCCTTGTAGGCATTTGGTATGGCTTTGCCTCCCAGCTCTCTGCTTCTGGCTGTGTTGGGATATGAGCAGTAGGGCGAGAGAAAGTTGTTTTCCCAGGGAGAAACAAGTTTGTTTCTCTGCTTAGAAGCTTCTGTCTGGCTTTTTATTTATATCTAATTGCATATAAAGTCAAATACCTTTAAAGAAGCATAGATAAATGAATTTAGGCATATATTAACATACTTTTGCTCATGTGCTGTCCTGAAAAGGGGGTAGATTTCTGAACTGGAATCTTACTGGGTTTTATTTGTTCTAAAGTTAAATGAGATCTTTATTCTTAATATGACTGTTACAGTTCCTTTTTATAAAATATTTTCTTTTAAGACACCTTTTGGTATGGATTGTCTGAGAACTGAGGTGCCCCAGTGAAGTATTCAGAGATCTATGAATGATTCTTTTTTGAAGGTTGCTTAAATCTCTTGGAATACTGATATGCTCCACCTGGCTTGGATAATGAAAATTGTCAAAGTGGTATGCTGTGCAGATACTTGTGGTTTGATTTAATGTTGGCATTTTTTGCAAGACCACCTTTAGCTTTAGCTTCTTTAGCGATGATGTGGCAATATTGGGATGCCAGAGCATGATAGAGAAATGGGATAGGACAAGAAGATTTCTTGTAAAGTCAAGGAAGTGCATGTAAACCTGATCCACAAATGACAGTAGATCTGTGCAATTTATGACAGGTCATTATTATATGTAATTGATAACATGCCTTATTTTATCGTTAAGCAGCGGTAACCTGCTGATAACACTTTTGCTCTGAGCAGTAGAGAGGGTAGTAATTACTGCAGCCTTAGGTGTGAGGCAGATCACAAGATGTCTGTAGAGGAAAAATCTACAGTAAGAATGACCAGAGTTATTTCTGGTTGCTCATTAAATAGATAGGCTTAAAAATAAAATTAAATGCTCAGCGTGATTGCTAAAAGAGCACAGCCAGAGTGGGACCAGCCAGCTTAGGTATGACAAAGACTCCTACATTGATTTTTGTGACGCAAATATAGCAAAGGCAGGCAGCCATTAGGAAATGGCTTTTCACAGTCATTCCTGCTATTTTTAACACTGAATATTTCTGAAAACTATCTTTCACTACCTTGGAAGAAGTGAAGACATGTACAAGTTTTCCAGCTATTATTATCCTGCAATTGCCATCTGGCCACCAACTCCAAATAACTATCTGAAATAATGGCTTGGTTCCCGGGACATGTTATCTGTCAGGGAGATCTTGGCTGGAGACCTGATGTGTTACTGCCACTGTTACTGGGTAATTGGGTGTTAGCTTTTTCCCTCTGTGACCCTGCAGCAGAGTTCAGAAGCTGTAGAATACAGGGGGAATGACTCCTCTGTTGGTACCCAGGATGGAAGCTCCCAACCCCTTCTCTGTTAAAGGCTTTCTAAAAGTATTACGGTTGATAGAGATGCCTTTAAAAATGTAGTCTTTTTACTGAAAAAATCCCCATAGCAACCTGATGCTTCTGCTTCTGTACCAAGTGTGCTCATTCCATGAGTAGAAACCTGGGAGCTTCTTTTGTAATTACCTCCTCTGCAAACTCAGCCTCTGGCTCTGTGTGATGAAGAGCCCCATGACAGAAAGGGACAAGATTACATGTTCAGTCCACAGAACAAAAGGGATGAACTAGTACAAACTCTGCCAGTAAAAGTTTGGTCAGAAAATGTCAAAGGGGCAGCTTCATCTCACAGCTTTTATGCCGTGTCATTTCATCTCTTCTTCTGTTGCTGGGATAAAAAAATAAAGCTGGTTGACAGTGACACGAGTTCTGTACTGCATAAACTGCAGCTGAGCAGCTGTGCCTAAAAATGATCGTATTTGTTCCAAAGACTATCCAGCAGTGCACAGCTCCCCTTGTTAAGGACCACAGAACCACGGTCTGACGTGGGTTTGAAAAGCCCTTCCCCTGAAAAGACTTTTGCTAAGGATGCAGTTACATGTGCACTTCTTTCAGTGGTGGTGCAACCTAAACAATTTGAGTCTGGCACAGCTGAGATCTACCACATTTCCAAGGCAAAGATGGGAAATGGTTAGAAGAGAAAGAAAGAAAATGAAGGGCAGGGACAAGCAGGAATCTTTTAAATCAGCTTTGTTAACAGAAATAATGGAACATAGCTTTGATCTCACTGGGATTTGTAGTCAAAGAAACCAAAACTGGGATTGAACATGTCTGCTGATGTGGAGTAGATCTATGTGTGCTTCTTCAGAGCTGGGTTGCCTCTGTTTGGTAAATAGGAACAGAAAACATAAAACTCAGGACAGCCAAACCAACATTTACACTTTCAAGTAAATTTTTTTTTTTAAGGGAGAGAAGAAATAAGAAAAGGCTGTGTTGTTTGAGTAGTGTTTTACTTTGGTTTTTTTTTTGTTTTTTTTTTTTTTATATTACATTGTTCTTTTTAGTGCTCTGACACCTCACAGTGCACTTTTAACATTGACCATTGAGAGTAAGTGTGAATTCTGTGTTTGGGTCCTTATCCTTATCTGATGCTTGCTGTGAAATCTTCAACCCCAGAAAACTGGGATTCTGAAAACTCTCCTTCTTTCTTTGGGATATATCCTACCTTGGGTCTGTATGCCGAGTAGACAGATTTTGGATCCTCTCTGAGGAATGAAATGGAGAGGGGAGGACTCTGCTGGCAGGTTGGATGGTGCTGGTCTTCCCTGTGGAAACCTGTGCCTGATTCTAGAGTGGTAAGAGGATAATGTCAGGCTGGACTTTCCCCTCTACTCATAATGAATGGGTGCAAGATTAGCAGGACACATGTGTTACTACAGTTGCATCCCTTCTTACGCTAAATTGTCTGTTTTACTTCTCAGCTTTTCCCTTCTGTTTTCACCACTTCAGTATTTGTGCTGTGTCACTGCTGTAGAAGAAAAATGCCATTTCCTGAATACTTGATCCTACCTCCTGATGGTACAAATGTGCAACACTGTGCTCGGTGAGATCAAGCCACAAATGGTGTTGCTGCAGGCATGAACAGAGATGAGACCAGCAGTACAACAGAGAAGGCAAATGGGGTAGAAAAATAAAGTAGACCGAGGCAGAGAAATACATATGGTTGTTACTGCAGGAAGATATTTGTGTCTGAAATAAAAAGTGTAAAGAAAAGAAGTCTTTGTGACTCCCTACTGTAAATTCCTGATGCATCTGAATATAAATGTCAGTGCTCTGGGCTGAGAAGGTGGGCTAAGCATCTTACAGTAACTTTCCCCCTGCCCATCCCACACCCAGACCAAAGGTGTCAAAACCTACACATATCTTTGAAGAACCACAATCAGGAAACAAAGGCTGTCAGCTTTTTTTTTTTTTTTTTTTTTAGAGTTCCATAAATTTTTCAAGAAAATGAACAGTTGTGTCCCATCATTTGGTCAGTGAAGGCATATTAAGCTGTAAATCACTCACGTACAAAGTGAAATCTATTCTTTAGAAGCATAGGCTATTTTGCAGACTGGTTATGACAGAAAAATGGATCCTGGTGTTTTGAAAACAGGACAGCTATGGTTTTCTGACCTTACTTGTAATTTCTTTCCCCATCCTCCTTCCATGTAATTTTTGTTTTAGTACTTTCTAGTGTGGAGTCCTTAATTTTCTTCCCCAGGAAACAAACTTTCTAATACTTGTTTCAGAAATCAGAGAAGTTCTCTTTTAGTATTAGTGTGTGCACTTAAATCTGATCACAAGTGTTTGTTAGGAAGTATTAATGTTGGTCTGGCAGACATAGTTTGTCTACTCTAGTATGTGAGACATCTTTCTGGAAAATCAGGCAGGCATAAGAAGGGTTTTAAGTGGTTTAGTACTTGACTGTCTCCTTTCTGAGTAAAAACAGTCTCATTTTTGAAATAAAAGAACTGGATACAAGAATATAGGAGTTTGGTAGGTGGCTTTGTTTGGGAAGAAAAGCTGAGCAGAGGAGTGTCACTTGTTTGTAGATTTAACTCTCTATTTCCTTGCTTACTGTTCCTTGTGACTGGATGTGCAGTCCTGATTCCTTTGCTGTTAGTGGAAGAGCAGCTGAAAGAAGTTCATTTTTAAATAGGTGATGGTCTGAATTGTCCAGGATAATCCCTCTTCACTGTTCATACTGTCATGCCAGTATGTCTTAGTCTGGTTGATCTCTTCATGCAGACAATCTCCAGGCTAGTGGTTGGTATTCATGCTGGCGTTGCTGCTTGATTGGCACCAAGGAAGCAAGGAGGGACAGGCTGAGGGCAGTCTGGGTCTGTGAAAAGGGGAGTTGACGAGTGCCACAGGAACAGTCCTTGTCTGGTAAAAATTCTGCTCCACTCTTTCCCCAGCTGATGCTGGGGCTGCAGTTTACTTGTTTGCTATCAGTAGGTCAGAGACAAAATGTATCTGTAATAAAACAGTTTCCAAGCTGGTCTCTGTCTAAATCAGTATGGACTTTGCCACCTGCATGGCCGTAGGCTGGCTCTTTCTTTATGAAAATAAGAAAACAGCATGCAGTGATCCTTTAGCCTACCTGTGCCTTGCCCCTTGCCTCTCTGGAAAGGCAGTGCTGGACTGTGAATATCCCTGACCTTTTAAATTCTTTATATTCACCCAGAGATGAGGTTTTCCAATAAACTACAAGATTGGCAGCTTTCTGGAAGAAAATCATGGTTTCTTGTTATGTTTAAAGAATGGTAAGTGCAAGGGGATGGCAGTGTGTGTGTGTGAATAATGATGTTCACTAGGTTCAGACACCAGCAGAGGTCTGAGTGTAAGACATGGAGCAAGGAGAAGGTTTGTCTTTCCTGATGCGGAGCACGTCTCACAGTGGAGAGCCATAATGGAGGAGTGAGAGTGTAGTCTTTGGAGCTGCTGTCAAGATCAAATGCCTGCTTTGTTTGCTGCTTCAGTAGCTGTAATGAACTAATGGGTGTGCCTGTGCAGTAAGATAACCAGGCCTTGAAGCAGGATTGGGTTCACAATGACCACAAGTGTCACTTGATATTTTGGTTTATCTGAGCTCCTGAAGGGAGCTCATGCTATCCTGTGGGCAGCAGGAGCAGGATCTTATACATCACTCTAATTGCACTAAGCAATGAAAACACTGCTGGCATGCACATCCTAATGGATATAATTTCCTGCTTTTTATGAAGTTTGTCACACCTTGACAAATGGTTCTGAATAATGCTGTCTTGCTTATTGAGGTGTGCTTTCCCACAGAGCAGATTGACAGGCTGTTGGAAGCCAGGCAGAATGGTCGCATAGGGAATTTTTAATCCAGCCTTTCTGACTGGGCACTCATAAGCCTGACAGAGTGAGGAGATGGTAGTGGTGCTTTAACTGTCACAAGGAACAGCTGGCAACCTGTTGTTGGAAACATGGCTTACTTTTAGTCTCCTTTTAGTGGGCTGGCACTGTTTCTTGGGTGGGATGCACAGTGCCCCCGAATGCTCAGTCTCTGCAATGTGCATGTTTTAAAGCCATTCCAAGTTTGCTGTGAGCTCTTGTGGCATTGCTGCCTTGTCTGAAGTGGGCACAAAACATGAATGCAGATTTATTTACTTTTTGTTCAAGGAAAGATATCTGGTTTTGGGCAGCACCTGGCTTGGATCTGTTCCTGGAAAGTCACATGGACTCGTGTGCACTTAGTTTCCCCGAGCATCAAGAAGTTACAATATGTAAAAGAAAGATCATAAGATACTAAAGTAATTCTCAGTCTAATCACCTTGTTTATGTACAAGTGTCAGTCTAAAGATAGGCTATCGTATCAAATATGATAGCCATCTATTCATGACCTATGGCTTCACAGTTGGACAGACCAGCAGCTGAGGGTCACCACTGGTCAGTAGTTTCTGAATTAGGTCTACTGTTCTATTTGCATTTTTTCATTTTGAGATGTTTGTGAAAGCCGAGGGAGCCTTCATCTTTCTGACTGGCAGTTAGCACATGTTTTGCCTTTCCTAACTGAAGATAATCTTTGCAGATAAATATGGACTTGACCAGGTCCTGCTTTATGGGAGAAGAGCTGATCTCTTAAATTATTTAGAGTGGTGGATTACTTTATTTTCTCCTTGGAGTGCTGAAGGAGGGAATACTGTTCTTTTGCAGGCTACAGCCACTTCTTTTGTTTACTTTTGCTGTGCTGATTGTATTTTTAACTAACTGGGATATGCAGTGAATGAGCTGGATACTTCTCATGCTTAGTTCAAGTAAGTGATTAGGCCTTCTAGGGAACTCAACAACTTTAATGAAATTCTATTCTTGCCTCCCTTCCTTCCAGGCTGGCATGAGGGAGAAGTTATTTATTCAAGATACTGCAAGTCACCTGGGTAGTATGACAGTATATTTTATTTACACCCATGACAGCTCTTTGTAGGATGAATGAGCTGTGTTCTTTATTTTATGGATGGGTATCTGAAACACAAAGACTGTCACACTTTGAAAGGGATTCCAAGAGTTCGCTTATGGTTTTTTATGTGTTTCTGTTCTTCACATCCTTTCCTGAGCTTCACTGCAGCTACTGCTGGATACAATTGCTGTTCTTACAAACTGAAGACTGCATGTGTTAAAGCCTCAGCTTTTTCAGGACACTCAGCCACATTTTCCTGATAGTGGAGGAGGAGCATGGCTGATTATGTAACTAAGCCATGACAAGCCAAACTGAGTCCTGGTCAGGCCTGTGCTGCACGTTGTCATTTATTTCCAAATTCTGCTTCTCTATGATAATGTTAACTGACACTGTGTGGTCCTATTGCTGTTTCATTTATAGTAATACCTGGAAATCCATCTGAGATGCCTCTTATAGCTGGCAGGTCAGCAGTCCCATCCAACATACTCTTCTCTGAAGGTCAGAAAGGTGCACACAGCCATGGGGAGCTTAATGTCTTGCTGCAGGCCCAGAGCATGAGTTGCAGTATCAAGCTGGTTTTGTATCACAGCTGCTTGTCACCATTTCTGAGTAGGGAAGTCAAAGCTGACCGGGTATCATGACAGCTACAGTGCTCCTTGTACACTGTCGCTTCTAGAAGCAGGTTTGACTTGTCTCCTTTAACCTGAAGGAGGCATGCTTACAGTCTGGTTAACTATCAGACTTCCAGTAGTGTCTGAAAACTGCAATGAAGAACTAACGGTGCTGGTGTGTTGGTTTTTGTATGTGAGTGAGCACAGAAAACTTTTCTATGTTAAGTTTGTCTTTGGCACCAGTTAAAGGCTCTGCTGTCTTTGAGCTTGTCGCTAGTGCTGATGATTCATTACTGCTGTCCTGCTAGTGTAGAGTGGTTTTTTTTCAATTTGGGGTCTTCTAAGTTACTTACATAAAGTTGTTCAGTGGCCAGACAAAGAGTTGGAACCAGAATTCACACACAGCTGGATCTCTTCCTTCAGTGGAGTTTGTGCCTAGATCATTAGGTAAATTGAACTTAAGGCTGACTTTATGCTGGCAGAACATTATTATCCAACTTGGTCTCTGTCCAGAGTAGCAGGGGTGATACACTTCTCCAACAAACAGCTTAAAGTGTATTATCCTACTATGCCTGCCTGCTATTTCCTTCCTTCCCAGGTGGGAGTAACCTTGTAAGCAACTCTGATTAGCACAGATGGCTGTGTCTCTGTTGTTCCAGCCCTCCCAGCAGCCTGCTATGGTCTCAACAGATGGAGTGGGCTTGGTGTGCTCCAGTGCTAGGAGCTGCAGAGGACATGTGTATGCTTGGTGGAAGCAGCAGACTGAGTCACTCAAATATTTGTTGAAAAGATTAATGTGAACACGGAAAGTGCAGAAAAAAATTACCCCACTGCAGAAGTAACAGTGTTTTCCAGGGTGGAACTATAAACAGCTAAACTGTGGAGACTGATTTGTGAAGAACAATAAAAGAAGGAATTCTGCAGAGCTCAGTTAAATGATGACAGCTGTTCGGCCATGAGGAAGGCAAGCCACTGTTTAAAGTGGGGAACAAGGAAACAGTCAAATTCAAGGGAGCAAAAATGAGTGTACAAAATGCTGGCTGAACATTGCAGAAATGTTCTGGGCAGTAAGAACTTTCTTATACTTTCTAAGGAGAGTGGGGAGAGCCTCAGCACTCTGGATAATTGGTTTTGTGGTGAATAAAACAGGGCTACACTCTGTGTTAAAACCTGATTGCTGTGCAGAGATGCAGCACAGGAGGAAGTGTGGACTGTTCAGATCTCAGATTTAGACACTAAAATTATTGGTCCTAAAGCATCCCCCTCTTTTTGTGTTTCTTTTTATGAAATTGGTTCCTTAGATCCTTTTTTTAAAATCTCGTTTTTCTTTCCTTATAGCCTGAGCCAGTTCTTATATTACCTGCTTATATATTACCAGCTTATATTACCTACAGGGTCTTCCTCATTCCTGGAAGCTTCTGAGGAAGACTAATTAAACTGGAAGCAGGTGCTCAAGCTGTCTTCACATGACAGATTAGCTTGGAGATTTGGAAGGGAATGCATATGACACAAACTTTGGGAACAAATTCTGGGGATCTAGAGTCAGGTTACCCCATGTGCATATGCCTGTGTCTCTGAGATGGCAAAGATCATCCTCCTTTAGCTCAGCTGTTGCTAGGAAATACCCCAGACCCCAGATTCTTTGGAAGAGCTTCAACTCTATTCCTTCCCACAAGGTAATCAGTGAAGTTGTATTGATTGACTGAGTGGAAAAGGCTTTGAATATCAGATAATTTACCACCTAGGTGGAAATCAGCAGCAATGCCAATTAAATCAAAAGGTTATAACATCTGAAAGTGGTAGGAGAATGAAATGTGACACAACCATTTAGCAATGAAGCATTTATGATTTTTGAAGTATTTTTTCCTTCCTGAGAAGCATTCTAGAACAAAATGCCAGAAGACATTAAGATAAAATTTTGGAGTGTGATGTGAAATTCCCCTCAACACAGGGCAATGTTAGTTTCATTCAAACACTTCTTTCAAATTTGCATTTTTTCCACATTTTGCAGCCCATCACCCGGTTCACACAATGTTGCCTTCTTGATAGCTTGGCTTCTTACTTTTGATTAAACAAGTTGGTGCACTAGAGGAGCAACCCAGATACCTTTCCCCATATCCTTTTCATTCCTTATCAATTCCTGCATAGAAAGTACACCATTCACATTCAGCTTCCATGCAGAGATCTGCAGTTAGGTACTACAGTGCTTTCTTTATCATTTTACAAAATGTTTTCTTGGGGAACAGCAAAGCCAGTGGGTATTACTGAGTTCTGACTGTGTGAGTACAGAGGCAGACCACATTTTCTTTGTGTGATCTGTGTACAATACAAGAGCTGCTGCTCTAATGCATTGGGAAGAGCTGAACAGCCAAGTCCTACAGGGGGACAGTGCATGTTCTGTAGAAACAGGTGTAAAAATCACTTAAACCACTTCTCTCTTTAGTGATTCAGTTCTTTCATACCATCTGTGGAGAGCAACTTTATTGTCTGAAATAAGAGAACTGAAAACAAATTAGGATTTTTATCACTGGTGATTTTATCTAACTTTTTGTTGCCTTTTATTAAGTTACTGTATTGTGTAACACAGTCACATCCCATACCAATCAGTTTTCAGTTTTCCTCTTTTCATCTTCCTGGAATCTCTAATGCATAAGGTTTCCTCCAGCTTCTGCCATTTAATCTGGTTTTGGAGACAGACAAAATGCCACAGGTTTAGCCTGGGGAGGACTCTGATTTCAGTCGTAGTAGCAATCTGGGCTTTTTCTTCTATTGTTCTGTAAAACGTTTTCCTAGGTTACTCAGTGCACCTTCCCAGAGGATGCTAGCAGTTCATATGGGAATTGTGCAGGTTGCAAGTCCTGGGGCTATCTATCCTCCTACTATCAATAATGCCACAGAAATTTGCATCTGGCCTTTGCCAACCAAGGAGAGATGATAGGACACAAAATATAGCATTATAAGGATAAGTAAATATTCATTTGCATGAGATTTTCCCCTCTAAATTAGGGCACTCTGAATATGGTTTGACACGGGGTCCTTATACCCTTTAAGTGTTCAGGTGCAAAACTATTTGACTATTCACTAACACTCACATTGATGATTACTAATCATAGTAGAACTTTACAAAGCTACTGTATTTCTGCAGCATTCTTGCTGCTTGTCTGTTTCTCCAGATGTACCTGGAGTCAGTTTTGCTGCAGTTAGTTATCTATGATGCCACACAGTGCTTGGAGGGTTTCAAAGATGTGTTAGAGGGGCCAGAAAGCTGGTGTTATCTCCGTTGTCCAGGGATATCTCTTGTCCTTCATGGACAGCTCTTAAGCTTCTAAGAAGCAAAGCCCCTATTTCCAGAACTAAACTGTACTTTAGCTTTTTTTTATATAAGCATGAATAGTACCAAAGCCTCCAATAAAATTCCACTACTTCATTAAATTGCAGTATATAATGTGAACTAATATATATCAACAAAGTTAATGCACTGTTCTAGTAACAACACTGTTCGATATTACAGTCAGGGAAGCTTGTTACCCAGCGCCTAATATGGTCCTTCCTCTTACTGGATGGCAGGTAAAATGATTTACATATTTACCTGTGTTTGGTGAGTACCTTTTGGACAACGCTAGCCATATATTTTTGTCCTACTATTACCCATAAATTAGCTCTTTTATTAGGTTTCATGTGCTAACAGGAGTCACTCCTTCGGTTCAACAATGTATTGAACAGATCTTGGCAATATCGAGAAAAACAATATAATCTAGATCAATTTTTTGAATATTCCATTACATTTCTTATTTGCCTGTAATGATTTCATCCTCTGTGGACTGCGACCCAGTGCCTACAGAGACCAATACAGTTGTTATGTACTCTTGTTGAACTCCAGCTGTCTTTGAAGACAACTGGCTGATGTCCTCATCTCCAGCTACATATTCATTGGTGTACACTCTGCTGGGGCTTGATTATTTTTGCTACTAATTCATAATATACTATAATCCCTCACAGATTTTTCTCATTACATGATTTTGAAGACCTTGCAGGAATTTAACAATTTTTTTCAAGAGCTGCCTGCTGCTTTACACTTTGATAGAAGTCAGAAATCACTAGTGTAGTTAGCACATGAGCAGCTGGTTCTGAAATTTGCCTCTTTCTTTTAGACCTGGTGATCCCTTTTTCTTTTTTTTTTTTTTTTTTTTTGGAATGGGGGAATGTGAGGCCTTTCCTCAGTACTACAGTTGGGCAGGTCATTTATCTTTGGCAGCTTTACTATAAGTCTTCTTCCCCAGTGGCTTCTCTTTCTTGTTCTGTCTTCCTTCAAATTGCAAGGAAACTCTGGAGAATTTTTCTGTCACTTGCCTGAAGCACCTCTCCAGTAATGGCTTCCTCTCCAGTCACTCTCCTATTTTTATGTTTAATAATGGAGTTCCCTTTCTGTGTTACAAGTTAATTATACAGAAGCTCTAAATATTTCAGTCTGTGTTACTGCTTGGCTGTTGTCTCTTCTGAGCCCCCTCTTGAGCTTGCAATGGGGGGAGAGAAAAGATGGTTTCTCACTCTCCTGCTTCAGATATTTATTTATTCTGTCACTCATTTGGAGGATTGTCACTCATTTAGAGAGTAATCACTCACTTTAATCCCAAAGCTACATGTTTTAACCTTCAGTAGTGTTTGTAATCAGAAATATAAAGTAATGATTATGAGTTTGGAGAGAGTCTTCCATGATGAAGTAGGAAATTCATGACATAAAAATTTCATGGAAGAATAACTTTAAGGGACCTTATTTAAGATGTAAAATTCAAATTGCTTCCTATTTCTTGACATACACTTGCTTGAAAGGTTGCCTGTTGTTGATCTTTAGAAACTTGAAGAAAGGTTTGTACCAAATGAAAAAGCAGGAGTGTTAAAACATTCTCCAGCTGAGATAGAGAAGACTGTACTCTGTGTGCTGTGTTTCTTCAAACACAGATTATGAGGCGATCTGACCTGTTTGGAATGTGATTGTTGTTTGTTACCACTTTACCACAGACTATTCCAGTAGTAGTATCTGTGGGTTGGCCAAAAATTAAATGATGAATAATCTTTTTCTTGTGCTGCTCCCAGAGCACATGTCTGATGCTTGGAGTCCTATATACAGTTATGGAGAAAATGAAGATTTTTTAATTTTTTTTTAATTTTTTTTTTAAAGAAACTGTTCCCTCTCATGCCTAAGGCAAATCAAAATACCAAATAAAAATTGAGCACTGTAGATAGAAGAAATTTTAGAGAGTCCATTGAGACAGATATTTTTCATGAGATGCCAAAGACAAGGAAATTTACTCAGGGTTCAAGTCTGACTGCTTTTCCAGACTCCTAAAGCTGACCTGATATCTTATAGCTGTATATTAGTATTTCTTTATATCATCCTTAGCAACTAGTAAGGACTGAAAGTCAGATCAAATTTAAAGTCAGATCAAAGGCTCAGAAGTCAAGAATAGCTGGCACTTTTCCTGAATTGTTGCACCACAAGCTTAATTTGTTCTGGGTGCTTTTTTTTTTTTTTTTTTCGTTCTTCTTGTCACAGCCTATCAAAAAGATTTTCCTTCTGGAAGGAACGTGGTTGAGTTCTAGTTCAACTAATGATGAACAAACCAGAATGGAAGTGGCTTTTTTCTCTTTGTTGTTCTGTGTCTCCTTTGGGTTAATTAGAGGACATCACAGCAGAGCTTTGCTCCCATATTGACTTTCCAGTGGCTATGATTTTTTTCCATGCCTTTTTTCCCCCTGTGCTGACTTTTATAGACTTTGCACCATTAAAAACACAAATCTTCAGCAGCCACGTTTGTTAGCTACACCCTGGTGTTGCTACTCATCCCTTATAGCAAGGCTTTTGCTGTTGCAAGGCTGTGGGATCCCACACAGTCATGAAGGACTTCGCCTTCTATTCACATCAAGACAGCACCCACCCTTGTCCATGGCCTCTACTCACAGCTCCTTTCCATAACAGCAGTGATGGACAGGGGGATTTCGAGGTCAGTAGACAGGTTGCTTACTTTCCCTCTGACCACGGGCCTGTTTTTCAGGCATCAGGAGAAAAGTCACTTCAGAAGCAACCTTATCTAACAAAGGTGAGGATTGGGTATGGCATGGCAGGGGGAAATTCTTCTGGTGGCTCTTTTCTGAGTGACTTGAAGAAATAATGGGAATCAGTGAGCCAGTAAGGCACAGCTGATATACAGGAGCATGGTGCAGGACAGCCACCAGTGGTACAGATGTGTTCAGAAAGAGCTGCTTCATTGCCTGCCTTCCAATGAGCCAGCAACGAGGAACTGACTTTGGCCCCTAAACGCCTTCCCGTTTCAGAGGGAGGTGAGTGCCCGGCGTTCAGACTCCTCCCCACCCACCGCAAGTCACTCGTGCAGGATTTAGCATCCCTCCCTGTTGAGTGATCCCCCTCGGGAAAACCTCGGGAAAGGAGCTCCCTCTCCCGGCCGCGGGCCATGAGGGGGCCGGGGCTCGCAGTCCCGCTCCGGCTGTCGTCTGTCCGTCCGTCCTTCCGCGGAACGCACCTGATTGCAGCTCGCTGTAGCTCAGCCAAACAGGGCTAGCAGGATCAGTGCTAGGAGTATTGGGGAAAAAGGGAGTAGAAAAAGCCCCAAGCACCGGGTTCTGTCTTTGCCTTGTGCCGATAAAGTGCAAACGCTGTCTCAGTATTGGATTTTCCGTCTTGATGCCCGCTCTTGTGGTTAACGCGCTCTTGTGGTTTCTGCTCGACTTGATCTCTTTCCCATTATCCAGGCAGTGCCTTATCTTGATCCTTTCTGGTGAGAAGCATCACGATTTCTGGCTCGTGTCCTTTCCTACTTAAGACAGGACGGAAGAAATCATCTCTGCCACCTCCCCTCTTTCACACTCGCCATTCAGTCTTACCTTTCTGGGTCTGTTTTGTGCTTTGTACCTGTCATTCTGACCGACTCGGTGTCTGTAGGGTGTTCTATGAAACAAAATGATCAGGGAGCAGAGTTACTGCATCTGTGCTGTTTAACAGGTACCATCAAGTACAGTAACAGGTAACTGTTAAATTTGTCATGCTTCTGATTCTTACTGTCTGTAATTGCAATCTCTCATCATGGCAAAAGAAGTAGAATAATGCATGACAAATAACTGTGGTTCCTCATTTCAGTTGGAAGTCGGGGAAAATCATGGCTTCCTGTGGCACTTTCCATATGTTTGTCTCTTCAAATGCCTCTGTTCAGACATTTGCATGTGACAGCTGGCAGGAAAAGCCTTATCCACAATAATGTTATGACAGCTTTTCACTAACGTGATGTTATTCATTTCTCTGGAGATGGATAAAGAAATCCTAGGAGTTGCAGACAGATGACCACCCAATACAGAGTCACATCATTTGGATACCACCAACCCCAAAATGCAATAATGTCTTCATGGATATCAATTCCTTTTAATTTAATTATTACAACCCTGTTGATATAATTAGTCGTTCATTGGTCTTGAAGCTCTCCGTGGCGAAGCCAGTGGGGTACAAAACAGGAGATGCTTCCCATCTTTCATTTTCCCAGTTTTAGATCCTTCTGCATCACTCCACGTACTTGAAGCTAGCTGCTTGAACAGTCTTCAACATGAAACCAAGTTAATTTTGCGCTGACTCTGAAAGGTCTGGTTGTTTAATTATCTGCGGAGTGATGTGGGTCTGGTCAGTGGTGCTCTGTATCCTCATTAGCAGTGTGGGGAAGGAAAGATAGAGGGAGCTAGGGAATTTAGCCGATTATGGTTATTTGTTTCAGTGGGTGAAAGCTGTTGAGGTTTGTTACACACTCCAGGAGGAATTAAACATCTTGGCAGTGCAGTAAGAGATGAAATTTGACATGAAAAAAGGTACAATAATGCCCACTGGCAAAAGTAATCCAAATTTTTCTTCACTTGCCTGGGCTCGGAATTTGCAATCTCTGTGAAGACAGAACATTAGGGTAGATGTTATCACAGACAGCTTAATGAGGTGTGTAGCTGCAGTTTTAAAAAAGGAGCTGAGCTGCTTGTGTGTTTAAAAAAAACCCACAATGGTATAGCAACACAGAGTGAACTCTGATACATGAACTTTCTGGTAAAAAGTTAATGAAGAACACATACCACAAAATTAACACTGCAGTTGTCTCCTGCTGGGAACAAGAGCTCAGCAGGTCAAAAAGTATTATCTGCTTGCTTGGATATTAAAAGCACTTCAGATTAAATGATATGAGGGAAATACTTAAGAGGCTATTCTATCTCTATTATTCAGAGGCATAAGCTAACTCCTCTTTGAGGCACAGAAGAAAGTATTATGGACATGTGTATTATTTTTTTTACATCTTTCCTTTGAAGCATTAATATTGACTGCTGTCAGTGTGACAGAACACCAGAATGGACTTCAGGTCTGATCCAACCAGGAAATAAGATATATTTTCATAGCAAAATTACAGTGATACATAGTACAGTGCTCTGTTATACCAGTAAGCTCTCAGATAGTCCTTTGTTTTGGTAATCCCTCCTTTAAATAAATGCACTGTCATCTTGTTAAATGCTAGATCTGTGAAATTTTGTGCTGAGTTGGACAATACTTCATTCACCAGGAGATAGCTTCAGCAGTCTAAAACTTACATGCAGGAGGTGAAGTTTTAAAAGAGTCTGAGTACACAAAAAGTATTCTGACCTCTTAAGGTGAGAAGCATAAGGATGTACCAGGAAATAAAAGGAGAACCAAGGGCAAGCATTACATTTAGAGGCTGCATAATTTTCTTAATGCTTACAATGACCGACCAAAACATATAAAATAGGAAATACAAACTCTTTGGAAATGTATTTTCCCCCTTGCAAATGCACAGAGTAGACAATACTGCCTTTTCATAAGGTGATCAAATGACTCTGTGTTTTAAGTACTTTACTCTTGATTTGCCTTTTCAGTGCCAGATTACAATCCAAATCCCTTTTCCTGGAGCCATATTAATTTGGGAGCCATTATCACACCAGACAGCACAACTTTGGTTTCTATTTTTTCCTCAATTTGCCTGTCTGGATTTGTTTTTGTTTTTTTTTTTTTTTTCTCCAAGCATGATTATGCTGGAAAAAGCATCGTTATGACAATCTAATGGTGATATTCTCCTCCTTGCATGCTCTACCAGTACAGGAAGAGCCAAACTAAATTTCCAGTGAGCACACCCAGTGCGTGGGCATGGCCAGTCATTGTGCTGGTACGTGTGTTATGGGGGCTGCTGACATGACCATTTTGCAGTATGGACTCCCAGGCATAAACCTGAAGCCAATCACTTCATAAGGGCCCTCGGAGGCTCAAGTATTTCCCACTACAGATCTGAGGTTGTTTCCTGCAGAATACCAAGATGACAGTGTCGAGTTCAGCCTGGAGCTACCAGTGTTGTGAGAGTGGGAATTTGAAAAACCTTGCATCGTTTTTTTCAAAGTTTTGCTTGCATATCGTGGTCTGGCTGGGTGCTCAGGTGGCTTTACCTCAAAGATTGTGCAAAACACTTAGGGCCAGATTGTGCAAAAAAAATCTCATGCTTGGCTGTTCCCAAAGGGGGACAGTGGCACTTACTGGCTATTGAGCACTTTCATTGAGGGGCACCACTAATTACTGTGCTTCATGGTATGGATCTTGTATCCATCCAGTTCCTGAGACACTAGCCTGTATGTATTTAGTTGTTTTCTTTGAGGAGGGAAAATATGAAGAAACTTGTTTTCCCAAAGTCTTTTTATATGCATTTAGCCCTTTAATTTACACATTGTATGCATTCTCTATAGCAGCTGTGTGGTATGTTTCTTGAGCCTAGGTCATCATGTGTCGAGGAAACAAATCAAAGACTGACTAGATCCTCAGCAGATGAAAAATTTGAAGCTAGTCAGTTTTTGCTAGCTAAGGACTTGACTCCTGCTCTCTAAGAGACTACTTTCTTTTTCCTTTTTTCTTTTAGTATTTTTTGTGATGAGAGGCAATTGTGAGGTTAAAAAAGAAAAAGCATCCAACTATTCATGAGTGACTCTACCAAAATACAACTGAAGGATGAGAAAAAGAAGCATAAATCTTGTTTGTAAAGGAAAGTTTTTCACCCAGCTATTTGTTACTTTAGTATAATAGAGCAAGGACTTCTGAATCTGCTGCTGCTATAGAGTTTTGCTCCTCTAGCCACAAACACCTGTAGTCTCATCAGTGTAGGGTAAGACTGGTTATTTTCTCAAGTATTCTTAGGACAGTGACTGAGAACAGGATACTCATAATTACACTTAAAGGTATCCCTACAAGCAGTGCCTAGTCCTTAGTGACTCTCCCTCAAAGCAATTGAATTCTGAGTGGCTGCTGTCCTTTTTGAAAAGAACATTTAATTGTTTAAAGATATAATAGCATCAGACTTCATTGTTTTTCAGTCTGTGCTCTGCACTTGCAGCAGACTGCTGTTTACAGCTGCCTGTGTGGTTAACCCATGGGAATGGAGGTAAAGAGCCAGCTGTGCCCCTAAGCACAGAAAGGAGTTAAACATACTTTAACCATATATTGTCTGCTGAGAGTCCTAGAAGTTACAGTAAAGATGAATGGGCTGCAGTCAGTGTTTTTCATTTATGAAATCATTCCTCCAAGTCATGTTTCAGGCCTGAATATAGTTACTTACACCTTGTACCTTTTCTGCTGATCAGCAGAGGATTTTAATTTCTGAAATTTGTCATTGTCACTCAGTTCACTCAATCACCAGCCCTCTTGAAATCATAGAGCTTGATCCCAAAGGTAGAAGGTCCCTGTGGACTGGCCACTAATGCTCACAAAAGTGTTTCTGTAACAACTGACAGCATGAGGAAGGTCTGGGTTTCACAGGTGAAAGCACAGCTTGCTAAAGAGCACAGTGGTCTTGTGGCTGGGAAACAGTGCTTCTTCACAGTGTGAAACACGTGGTGAGGTGGGGGAAAATATGTGTGTGATTGCTGCATACTTGGAGGGGAAATGTTAGCTGAATGGAGGGGATGGGGTGTGTGTGGAAGGGCCTGTGTGAAGTGCAGTGGTAGGAAAGGGTTTGTGTGCAAGGAGGTTCACGAGACTGATGGGAGTGAAGGAAAGAGTGGGCTTTGCTGATGATTGCTTTGTGTGCTTAGTAGTGCTTTGGTTTGCAGAGGAGGAGAAATGTGGAGAAAACAGTGGTGTCATAGGGCTCTTCTGAGGTAATAAGGAACCTGTGGTTTCAGGAGACTCATGTATAACTATGGGTGGCCATCTGAATGGCTAGAGTGAGAATATGCACATGAGTTCAGTTTCCTATCCTTTCACTGGTGTCTGTAGTTTTAAGCAGTGGCTTGGAGTAAGGCCTTTCTGGTGAAGGATGGTGGAGATACTGGATACATTGACCCCTACTGATATACACTGCTTCCTTATCTTTTGAGCTGTAGAGCATGGTCTCTGGATCATGGGGGTTTCCAGAGATTACAGATCAACTTCCAAGAGCCTGCTATGTCTCTTTATCTGTGGTTTTGAGCATTAGAGAGCAAGTAATTAAGGCAGTGAGTTTCAACAGCATTTGAATGTATAACTTATTTCTGGATCCTGTGACAATTTTTGAGTTCTCTGCAATCTTTTAGGCTAAAAACCTGGTTCTTCCATCTTACAGAGGTACTTTGTGTGCTATCGTTGGTAGGGCTGTGTTCTTGCTCTAGGACAGCTACACCTCACTGAATTTGGACAGTGGTCTGTCAGTGCAATTTTGCCTCGTTTGTAGACATCTGTTTTACAGCTAATTATGTAGAATGCAGAGTACAGTTCAAAAGCCAAGTCTGGTACCGACAGTTTTTAAGTGCTACCTTAGGTCATCCTATCCCCGAAACTGCAGGCTAAAAAGCAAATAGCAAATTTAATTGCTGGTAACAGCAATGTTTCTTTCCATTTCTTTATGAAGGAAGGTCCAAGCAGAAGTTAAGATGCCTGTGAGGTTTTATTTTGAATTGAAAATACACAAATAATTTGTACCTGTTCAGGTTAAATCTGGTTTCTTGCTAAGGAATGGCTTGTTCTTACAGGGCTGTAGGCATACATGTTTACCTGGCAACGTATTCACTGGCATCTGTGGTGCCTGGTGCTCTGTGATATTTACCACATTGCAATACTTTGCTTGTCCCCAAAATGCATCCTGTGAAAACCAGCTTGTAAGCTGAAATTCTTCTGATTTCAGTCTGGTAGCTCAGCTGAAAGAAATGGCTTTGCACTGAAAGGGACATTGAAAATCCATTCAGGGGGAGGTAAACTCAGGTGCACTTTTAGGGATAGGTTTAAATGATGCTGCCAATTTTCACTTACTGACTGCAATGATGACCCCTGTCTGTACCTGTGACCTTCTTTTTCACTAACTTTTCAGCCTTTGATTCCAAGTAGGTCTGTGACAAGCCACTCAGCTTTTACCTGTTGCTGAATGCAGACCTTTTCAAAACAGCAACAAATTTTTCAAAAGACGATTATGTGGAGGAATGTGAGAGAGTTTTGCACCCCACTGGCTTAGAAGTGTACAGAAGGAACGTGTGACAGCTCGGTAGACAAGTAAATTGTGTGAAAGCAGGACTTCAGAGAGATAGTGAGATTTTGATACAGGCACTTGTAAGCCCTTATTTTTAGAGCATTTTGCCAGGTTTGGGGGATAAGGGAGTGATTCAAAGTGAAGGTGAAACAAAACTTGCCAGATAATATAGTGCTTTCAGTTCCACTGATTTATTTATGCTGAGGTTCTAGTATCTTCTGCTTCTGTTTCAGGTATAGTTCATTATATAATAGTTATAGTTATGTTGTAAGTGGTTATTATTGTTGGCATGGAAGACAAGGGAGCAGATGCAGGCTTTGTTTGCTCTGATTTTTGAATTTAACTTTTGGCAACTGCAATTTTGTACCAACGACTGGTCATTTCTTTTCCATCTATTTAATATAAATCCAGATAAATAAAAGCCTGTCAGCACAGAATTTGGAGGAATGGAGTCAAACCAGTATATGAAAAGCCAAAGACGATGAGATGAACTAGATACTAGATAGCCCCCCATCAATTATGATGTGGCAGTATATTTCCCAACCTGTGATAAAAATAGACTGTTTGTTTCTCATATAAAGCATTGTTATCTCCTCTAACTTAAGGCTAAGGCTGGGTAGAAAAATGTGATTTTATTCCTCTGAGAAAAACCTTTCTCCTCTTAGTCCCCAGGTTCTGATCAGGAAGCAGGGGAGCAGCAAAAGAGTATGCAAAGAGAGAGCTAGAAAACTTATGTTCAGGGTGGATCTGGAGTCAGTGAAACAGGATAAATTTAGGACTAATTGTGCTGTCATTTGTTTGCACTTCTTAGCTAAGGAACAGGAATGGGGAAAAGAGTTAGTGTAATGAATACACAACGGTTGTAGGACTAGCAGCAAGCTTTTTACAGCGGAGATGGCTTAAGTTGAATTTTGACCTGCTAAAATATTAAGCTAGTTGTCTAGTCATCTGACTGCATCTTGGAAATACTTAACTAAATGGCATATTGGGACTTTACTGTTGGTGCATTCCCACTGGAAAGGGAAGTGGTTATTGTTTCTGTTTGTGGTAATACACTGTGCACTGTGGGGAGGTAAAGGAAAGGCAGATAATTCACAATATGCTTTTGACTCATTAAGCCCCACTGAAACCCACAAATGAACTGTCTCAATGTTGTGCTGTCTTGAGAGCCTTGTAACAGATTTTTCCACATTCAGCCCTGTCATAGGCTTTTTGAGATATTGCTTATGGTCTGCATAAGATGTATTTTGTGTTCCTGTTTGTGCTCCCCCTGCGAATGCTCAGCTGTGCATGTTTGGTCTTCCAAGCCTATTTCAATTCAAACTAAAGACTTCAGGGAATATTACCTAGGCCCACAGAAGTGTTTACTGTATTTGAATCAAGTGACTTCAGTAACCAGAAAGAGGATAAATACGGACCATAGATCCAATACAAGAATAGGTTTACAAGGTATTTACATTCTTTTAGGAATTGTGCACTGGGAACTTTTTCTGGTTTTGGTAAAAAAGCTATTTCTTGAAAACCCCAATTTGAAAAATCCCTGAGAAGACCCTCAGAATTAAACAGGATGTACTCTTTTATATTGAACAGCTTAACAGCCTATAATGAAACACAATTCAGACTTGTCCTTTAGGAACACGGTATAACTTCAACATGTATAGTATGGACAAGAACTATGTTAGAAATATCTAATTATGGACCTCAGCTGAGCGTTGCTGAGAATCTGACCCAGACCTGGTTTACCACCTCACAGGCTCTTCCAAGACTAGAAATAAAAATTCTTTCATTTGCATTTTCTGAAACTTAAAAGATGAGTTGACTCCTGAGCAGATGCCGTATGTCAACGGCAGTTTCTGCAGATGAATAACAAAGCTCTTTAGGAGGGCTAAAAATAGTCACAAGCTATAGTCATGAAGAGTCAATCCCTAGTACCCAATCTGTAAATAAGCAAGACACTGACTAGTATGGTGGGTTTATATCTTTCATGTATTTTAAGCACTTTGGAAAGCAGAGGTAGTATGATCTAGATGTTAAAACAACAAACTAGGAACCGAGGACTTGACTTTCCAATCTCTGAGACATGGTTTATGTGACTTGCAGTAAAGACAGCCACAGGTTTTTGAAATCTTACAGAGCAGTGGTACTGTTTTCAATATTTACCAGTTTCAAAATGTAGTCAGGTAGGATGGGTGGGACATTTTAAAATGCAATTCCACCACTAGATGGGGGGAAATAGTTATCTTGACAGTACTTTACAGTCCCCCTTATTAGAAAAAAAAAAAACAAAACCAAACAACAAAAATGCTTAACTGTAATGCTGCTTCTGTATCCAATAAGCTGTTTTTAAGCACGGTTCATCTGACCCAGTGTAGGTGTTTGCAGAATAAGCAGGTTGCTTGAATTCTGTGAAGGGGATCCTAAGTGGTTTCAGATGAAGGCATCTTCACTGTAGCTGTCAAAAAGAGGATGAAGTGACCCCCCTCACCTTTGCTTCACTGTTTACAGGTGCTGTCTTTCACAATCTTCCTTTCTGGGAAAGCACGTTTGTCTACCAGACTGAAGGATTAGGGAGGGCTTTCATCTGCCTTTGTAATCTGAAAGGTTTGGGAAAAGTCTTGTTTGTTTCTCCTTCACCATCTGTTTCCTCTAAAGCAGAGTAGTCTCAGGAGTCTTCAGTTGCTTTGCCTCTGTCATGGGGCCCACTGTGGCCAGGGCTCCTGCATGATGTAGGCTGCCTGTTCTGTCTCATCAGTGTCACATACGCTCCAGCTCTGTGGTTATAGCTGAGGGAGACTTAGAGTAATTTCCACACCTACTCCCTTCTCCAAGCAGCTTTCATTTTAACTCATGAAAATGTGCCAGAGTTTGGAGGGGCCTTAGAGATGGGTTTCTGGAGGCAGTATTCAGTTTTGTAAGACTTTTACCTGTTATGATACCTAACCCGGGATGGAAATGTCCCCTCAGGTAGTTCTTCACTTTTAAACAAGTATTTCTGAAAGACTTAGGCCTTGATTCAGTCCACACAAAAAAAACTAACAGCAAAACTCCTTTGAGTTTGACTGGATTAAGTCAACAAATCCAGGTGGGTTTCTGTATTCATTTTTTCCAGCAAAAGTGCAAGCAATTACAGCTTTATTGAAGGCTGTTACATTGTAAAAAGCATAAAAGTACTCCCAGTTTGCATCTTGCAGGGTTGTCCAACTTGTCTACTTACGTTATCATTAGTTCATGCTAAGTTAAAAGCACACAAATTATTGTGTCCAGACTTGCTGATTGTTTATCTCTTTTTCTACTTTCAGAAGTAGACTTGCATGAGAATGGACACAATATACCTGCCAAGAACTTCTAAATTTTGCAGAGGCTTCCTCCTTCCTTTCTAACATGTAAAAATGTGGGTTTACTTGTAAACAGTCCACGGTGAGAAAATTGTCAGGCGTATCCACATCTGTATTTAGACACTGTTTTGTGTTAGTACTTTTTTTTTTTCTTAAGAAGTGATTGGTGCTGCAGACTTTTGCTGAAGGTCAATTTTTAATATCTATGTCTGTATATAGGCACACAAAAAACCCATACAAATTTTTTTTTTTTTTTTTTTTTTTTTTGCTCTGACCAAAGTGTTCTGCTTTGCAATAAATGGAACTTCAAAGTATAGCCCATTTGGAAGGATATATATATCTTAAAATTAAAGGAATAGATGTTTTTTGTTTATAAAATATTTGTATCTAATTGTCCTTTTAAAATAAAACCCTGAAAACTTTAATTTTGCGAATTTTAAAACAAAATATTTTCTGAGAATAGAAAAAAAATCTCTCTTAATCTAAGTGAAATGTGTGATTTCACAGACATTGCTTATCTTAAAGACTAGGGAAAATAAATGCAGAAGAGAGTGGAAAAAAAAAGAAGGAAGAAAAAAAACCTAAACCAGCAGCTCTTGTAATGCAATGAACAGTCTCATCAGACAAGCCAAATACAGATGTCATTGAAAAAGGTAAGGTAGTCAGTTCAGATATATATAAACAGGGAATATTTCAGTTTCCAAGGCTGATAACCTTGACTTTTATTGCCATTATAACTGATTTTTTAATATAAGATCCAGTTGAGAAACTGGACATTTTTTTCTATTATTAGAGGTCCAACTGAGAAACTTGTAGGCTCTTTCCCATCCTCTTGAAAGAGGAATTCTGGCTGGATACCACACAGGAGTACTTTTCCATCACTTTTCAATTCTACTAAAGCTTAAAAAAGCCCATCTCTTTCACTGGGAAATACAAGTTCAGCAGGAACTGTGAAAGAAATATGCTGCAGTTTCATGATCGAAAGGTTGCTTTTCTACCTCAGCTATGATATAATAATACTTTAAAGCTTTCTATTGTTCATCTCCCATCCAGAATAGAATTACTCTTTGAGGCATAAATTCCTTTATTCTGCTAGGAAGGCTCTGAATGAGGAGAGAAAGCCTGATTTAGGAGCTGAGCTGATAACCAGGAGAGCTACACTCAGTCCCTTGGACTGTCAACTTCAGCAAGTCATTCCTTGGCTTTATGCCACCTATAAAATGGGATGAGAGATGCGTTCACTTGCTGTTTGTCTCGCCTCTGTAGATTGTGGAACATATGGTGCACGAATTGCCTTTTCCTTGGTGCCAAGGACACCAGGGACCCAGATTGCAGTTGTGGCTTCCAAGACAAGCCATAAACAATAACAGGAAATGAGGTATTTGTCTTGTCTTGGTTTTGCACAGACCTCTTAAAAAATGCCTTTGTGTTCCTCCACTTAATCTAATGCCCAGCCAATTCCCAACTGGGGGCAAGCCACTGAAAAGGTGAAAGGGTCAAAGTCTCAGTCTCTCTGCCAAGAGAAAGCTCCTTCTCACCTACCCCTACCCTCCCGACAAGGAGCTGCTTCTTTTCTTTTCCTGAGACTGACCTTAGACTTGTGAACCAGCAAAGGTGGAGGTACTTGATGGAGAAGAGAGGAGCCAGCCTGTGGGTGTGGTGAGAGCAAAGAAACAGGATGCATAAGGCAGTGAAAGTGTTGGGACTGGAACAGATGTTGAGCAACATGGGAACACAAGTAGGACATACAGGAGTTTTTTCTAGATGAGGAGAAGGATTTGGATAAAGCATGTTAGTCCTGCACAGAGTGAATTAAGAGCTTCAGAGTCACATAGCTTGTGCTGCAACTGGCAACATAATACTTTCACTGAAAATTTCCATGGGAGAAATGTTGTCTTTGAATAGGAAACGGAGGTTTTCTTCAAGGAAAATCTATCTGAAAAAGATAAGATTAAATCAGCATTTTGAAGAGAAGCGATGACTTACATTTAGCTCTGTCTTAAAATGCTTTGCTCTATTCCTTGTTTATGAAAAAAAAAAACCAAACAAAAAACCCAACACACCCCACCACAATTCTGTTTTAAATTGAAATGGAACAAAAGTCATTATTTTACATCAAACCATAAGCTTAAGCGTGAAATGGGATTTTTTTCTTGGCTTAATAGTTGTGAATAAAGGTTTTTTTTTCACATGAATTTAATCAGTGGAAAAAACCAAACATCTGGTATTTCAGCTCCTTTTTAACTATCTCTGAGTTGTACAGTACCATTTAGGCACATGTAATGTTTCTTGACAGTTAAGATTAAATGTTTTGTTGGGAATGAATAGCTGCAGTGCTACACTCTTATGAGATGCTTCTTGGGTAACCATGGCTTGCACAGTCTCTCTCCTGCTGAATTTGAAGGCATAAAGAAGGTGTAGAAGGACCACCATACAAACAGCACTGATAGGACACTGGGAAATGGGTAGCCTTTGAGCAGCACAGAAATCCTTTTGCTTTATTGCCACCTACCCTTATCTGCAGGGCCTGTTGTTGGTGTAAGAGAAGCAGGCAGCTGCCCAAGTAAGTAGGTTGCTGTGGGCAGTAAGATTGCTGCCTCTGCCAAAGCCCTGCAAGGCCGGGCTGCTGCCAGATCAGGACTGTGGCTTGCCTTTCTTCAGACCACAGCTTCCACCACCCTGCCATCAGCCATTCAGCTGGGTCTTCATGTCCTGCAGCTCTTCATCCTGTGTTCTTCTCATCTCTCACCATGGCAGGAGCAGCCTGAGCCTGGTCTCTCATCCTTTGGCATCCAACCTGACTCAGTGTACATGGACATCAAGCCTTGGAGCTTGTTCTACTTGGCTGCACAACAGACAGACTCTAAGAGTCTGCTTCTCACCGCATTAGGCAGTGCTGAAGCATTCACCACCTGCAGCTGCTGATCAAAGAAGAGGGTTACTTTTCCGTGAAAATACATCTCTGCAGATTAAACTGTGCACATTGCCTGAGTCAATCTGATTTTTAACAGACTACCACAAATCTATGCATGTCTTGCTCTGTTTAGAACTGTATCTTAAACTTTCTTTTTAAGATAAAAACCTAAAAGAAAGTCAAGCTGACAGTAAAAGTAATTCCTTATACGTACATACAGTTGATATAAAATACATTTTGGTAATGTTTGCTGTGTCAGATGGAGAACAGAATTGGGTTTTTTTTCATTTACACTGTGTTTTTTAATTCTGAAATATCAGACACTCTGGAAGAGAGTGTTAGCCTAGTTGTCTCTGTATTGCAGCAATATACAAATGGTTCCATTTTTGGTGCACATCTAACATCAGAATAGACATCTTTGAGATGTCAGAAAAGAAACTAATTATGGTCATAAGTTTTGAGTTGCTACCCTGTCTTGACAAATGGCTTGTGTAATTGGAAGCAGAAGACTAACCCATGCACTCTAATCTTGTTAGGAAAAAAAAAGTCATCTATCATCAAGTAAATTTCTCCTCTTGCCAAATGATTGTTGAAATGAGAGTTGTATGCTCTGCAACATTTGCTGTGGACTGTATGGAAATGATAATCCAAAGCAAAATGTGTTACTGTGTTAACATTATATATATATATATATATATATATATATATATAGGAAGCTGTAAACCAAGTATCAGGAAAAAGGATTTAGAATTGAAAAAGTAGAGTAGGATCTGGAACTCTCTCTCTATATATACACATATATATACATATATACATATATATATATATATATACACACGCACACAATCTTGATATTCTTATGGTTGGAAACAAAGGCTGTATCTCTTAAAATTGAAAACTATCTGGTATGTACTTGGATAGGCGCCTTTTTACTGGCATCCTTACTTCTTGTCAGTGGTAGTAATTTGTTCTCTCTCTCAACCTACCCCAGACTGACGCAAAAGGGAGTTTATAGACCTCATGTGTCAGGAAATAACCAACCTTTAGGTGACATCTAAAATTGAAGACTTAGCCTTGCTTTTTATAATTTCAATCCATGCATTCCTTCAAAGCTTTGTGTTTGCTGTAGTTTTGTTTCTTGTTTCTTGCTGTGGTAAGGTCTGATTTGCCTGGTATTTTTTGTTTCCTCTCTTCAGGCTGTTATGGATGTGAGTTAAGCTTGAATCCCTTTTAATTCAAGCTTCTCTCCCTCATGCTCTTGTTATCTCTATATTAAGCTGAAGCCTGTCCACTTAAAGAAGTCCCTTTTGGAATTGAATGTAACAAGTTCTTTGGAAAGTTAGAGTCACTTAATGTGTTTGATGGTGCTTTCTAGAAGATGGCTTAAGCTGAAGCAGAGTCCTAATGAATTCCATACATCTCTATTATTGTTCGGAGTTGTATAAAATCAGTTGCCACATAGGGATCTGAGCCTTTTGCATGAGAAGGTGCATCTTCTCAAGAATCAGAAGTAGCTCTGGGAGAGTCCTTTCTCCCTGACACATGCAAACAGTAAACTCTTCAATCAGATCTATGAATTTAAAGGCTGTCTTGAGGTGGTATTTTTATAATATATCATACTTTTTGGTCAAAAGCACTAGGAAGGAATGGACCTTTGATGATGTTCCACTGAAATCTAACTGGAAAATTTCTGACTCAAAAATTTTTTTTTCAGTGAAAAAAATGTTATTTGTGATAGTTCATATGGAATGACTACTTTCCTCATACTTGTTTCCTTTTCATACAAATTACACACGTGGTGCTACTTCTGTCTCTGGTTGCATTTGGAGAAATAGTCTTTAAAAAAACAGTGAATATTGAGCCAAAAGCCAGGTCTAGAAGTGTACCCCGGAATACAATTCACAGTTGGTTTTAGGTTTCTTTGGGTTTTTTAAAATCTTTTCCCCCCTCCCCTCATGGCTGTAACAAAGGGATTTAGGGCAGCAGATTCCCAACCTTGCTTATTTGTTTCTGTCTCTTGGAGCTCTAGCAGCTAAGCTCTGATAAATCATACTGCAGCAATTTGAAATGTTACCTTTCCCTTGCTGTTCATTGTGCTCTCAGAGTGCTGGGTTTCATGGTTACATAACAGTACCAGCAGATGGGTGTTTTTGTGTCTTGGCTACCCCAGCTTGGTCTACAAGTCTGGCCTATTAATTTGTGTTTCTAATGAATACAGGCCCACACTGCTTTGCTAGGCTGGGAACTGCAGTGCTAACCACACAGATGCACCATTCTAAGCTGGTATAAAGTTGGTGAGATGATAGCAAAAATAGAACAGGCCAACTCTGTTGCTCCTGTCTTGGACTTGGTAGACTTGAGCAGGCTGAAGGTGGAAACGCTGTCAGATGTTGGGCAGAGTTGTCCTCAGTTTTTGCCTGTGCAGTTTCAAGTCAAGGGGGAAAATTTTCTGCTCAAGTGTATGAGTTCTGAAATCTTCACTTCTAATATGTAGGGGCTAGCAATTTAAGGAAGAATCTTGGAAAATATTCATTAGAAAATGAAAAACAATTACTTTAAAAGCAAACTAACAAGAATCTCAAATGTTACCTGTGCATTTCGGTGGTTCTGTTATAGAGCAAAAGATTGAAAAATGGTATCTTTAACTTGGATCATTGTCCATGTATCTCATTCTTCTAAAATACTTAAACTAGTATTGCTAAAGACTAAACTTAGTTCCCTCTATACTGCTCCCCTGGTCCAAATTCCTTCTGACTTTGGGCAACAAGGTTTGATTTGTTACTTATACTGCAGTGTTAAAGTGTCCTGTCCTTCCCCACATTTTTTTCTTTTTTTCTGATAACACTGTAGTTTCCTCTTCTTTCGTTTGTATTTCTCTGGAAATCAGAGAAGCATTCCTAGTGATTGAGGCCCAGAGTCTTCAAAGTTGTTTCTGTGGTCTCTGTTCCATAACCTTGTCTCTGGAGCCTCGTACATGCCCAGACATCCTTAAGTATATGCCTGACTTTTGCACAGCCTCAAAAAAGATACAGAGCTGGAGAACAGCGTGCTTAAGTAGTTTTGTTCTGGGAGTCCTGTGGTAGCACTGCTTTTTGTAGTCTCAGCTCACACAAAGCTAAAGCTACCAGGAACCACTGAGTGGTTTTGGCAAACCTGAAGGGGAGCAAACGTATTTAAATTTACAATTGGCAAGTTGTATGCTCAGCCCTAGGCATGTTCTTTACCAAGTCAAACATGAAGAATAGAACAAAGGGCTACTGATAGTCCATGCTCTGCTGGTTTCTCATGCTGCTGGCTTTTTTTTGCTTTTTTCTTTCCCATTAACAATTGTATAAGAGATCTTTCCAGCTTCTCTGACCAACTCGTAATGGTTTCCTCAGAAAGCTTTCATTCATGCAATGACTGCTTTTTGCATACAGATAATGTTTTGCTAGTTTTAATATTTATTTTATTTTTTAACTATTTTAATGATTTTATCTGTTCTTTCTTCCCTCTATAGGGTTTCTCAAAGAAAGTAGCAAGCATAATGCTTATTTGATGAAACTGAATCCATTGCCTGCTTTAGGGATGTGCTCACCCACTCAGTCTTGCTCCTGGCACTACTGAGATAGACGGGTTCACATTTTGTGTAGTGACATGCACTGTGACTGCTCTTCCAATAACCTTTCCAAACCATCCTTTCCTCCGGGTATTGTGCATGGGTATGCGGTTTCAATAATAAATAACACTGGCACAGGACATGGGCTGCTGCAGGGTTTGCTGCTTTAATACAGACAAACCGATTTATGCATGGCTGAAGTCTGAGGCAGAAGGTGCCCAGCATCAGTAGTGACCAGCCTTTAGCCATTCTCTTTAGAGGGCTGGGTTTACCTTTGCCTCACACCCACTGCTGCTGGCAATGTGTGTGTCTGTGGCTTTCCCAGCTCACCAGGGGCCATGCTATCTTGCAGGGAGTTACATTGCCTCATGTAATCTTGCCTTTTAGGACAACTGTTCGTGCAGCACAGAAGAATCTTTGCCTCTTGCCTAGATGAGACATGCAACAAGCATGTTGTGATCTCTTAGAAGCAAGGGAGAAAGTAAATTGTACAAGGGTACATTGGGTGCTGGATACAAACAGGACATTGGGGCTCAATCCAGCTACAAGGTGGTCTGGAGAGCATGAGGAGAGCTAATCACCCCTTTTTGCCTTGTGCTTTGAGTAGAGCTTGTGAGAACACTTGAGCTCACATTGTATTTATTCCTCCTCCTCCTTCCTTCTGGTTTATCTGTTCTCTAACACCACAGTGCTTCTCACAGAAAGCCAGACTGACCTGTGAAACATGGGGACCGATGAGGGCTGAGCAGCAAAGACTAAGAAAGGAGCTCAGGGCTTGGCCTTAAGATTTGTTTGTATGTTTGCTTTTGCCTTGGGCAAAGCACAGTGTGGGAAGAGGTGGATCTAAAAATAAGAAAGATGGGAGCTTATGTGAAGTGGGAATAACTAAAAAGAGGGTGTCAGGGAAAGCAGCAGAAATATATAGGACAGCATCACTAGCTTGAAACAGAAGGTGTGGTAGGAAAACTAAGGTGAAAGCAATCACTGAAGCCTCCTCTTCCTACATCATCTTACACATAGTTCTACACAAGACTCACCTTGTGTTCACACAAAACACAACCTATTCCTGTGGGGTTTTGTGTAGGTGTGGAGATCCATCCTCAGAGCTGCTTGCCACTTAGCTAGCTCTGCTTGAGGAAAGGGACAGTTGCCAGGAGACAACTAGGGACAGATAAAAAACTAATACTGGGTTGTAGCCATACTTGCATCATCTCAGCACCAGGAGAGGACCAGCTCAGCTCCTGTAAGAGAAAATAAGATAATTTCTCAGGTGACTGAAGAGATATGCTGGTCTCCAGGATAGGACAGAGGTTTGGAAAACATAAAGTACCAAGTCAGCACTTGACCTAGTGCTATTTTTTTTTTTTGACACCATTAAAATATCTAAACTCCATTTTAATAGTGGGAAAAATCTGCCTATTTTAATAAGATTATGAAAGCTTTTAATGAACATGTGCCACATCTGGAAGGGCTAGAGGGAGTAAACTTCAGATTTCAGGGCGTGGAACAAGGCATTTGCTGAAAGGGCTTTAAAATAAGTCGCAGAGGAACAAGAAGTCCTGTGGACCTGAAATAGACTGTCAAGGGAAAACACCCTTGCCTCCTCACTGAAAAAGCTCAGAACAAAAAGCCTGAAAATCACTGTGCAGTTGAGAAGCCCATTCAACTCCTTCGTGGAAAGTGAAGCTGGAATGTCAGAAATGTCTTCTCTAGTTAAATCTGTATTTAATTATAGGCCTATTGTATAGGTACATGCTGTGGGCTGGTTTACAGTTTCCAGGAGGCTGCTGTTCTCCTTTCTGGCAGTGCACAGTGGTAAGAATCTCACCCTGTATATATGAATGCATGTAAAATGTATCTGTAGCTATTTATATAAAATGAGGAGGAGGATGAAACCATGCTAGTTATTTCTGAAAACTCTCCTGAAACAAATCAGCTATGTTTCTGTCTAGATAGTATGCATATGTCTGTCTAATATACAATTTATCTCAATTTGTTCTTCAGAAAAAACTTGTTTTAAAAACACTGCCCTCACTGATGATGAGGCTGATGTCTTTTTTTGGAGCCATGACTTATCAATGATTTTAGTTGCAATTTGGTTATGTCATCTGAGACAGGATGTTCAATTACTGAAAGTGTATATATAAGACAGGGAAGGAGAGGTACTTCAGTGATGTAAGGAATTTTGTTATATACGTAACAATATTTGTTTGAGTTTTCTTCATAAGCAACATAGTAGAAGTTGGTATTAAGTAACACTTCACAGTTTCTGAGATCTTCCTTTAAGTTATGGATTTCTGTTTGGCTTGCCACCTTATAAGCAAAAATGAAAGAAAAAGTGGTTAGCCACCTTATCTGGAGGCAATATGCATGTTTAGTGAGTGCAACAATGATCTAATGAAAAAAGTCAATTTATCACTTTTTTGACTTTTTTTTTCCTTTTGAATTTATAAACTGAAAAAAAAAATCAGTCACATGCAGAGATAAAAAATATTAGTGAAAGGCTTTGAAAAAACTTCCCTTGCTTAAAGCTGTGGTGTCCTTTTCCAAGTCAGTTCTCATTCAAATCAAGTCTTAGACACCACTGAATGAGGACAGTTTTATGACTGATTCACATGGAATCCCAATTCTACACACAGCATTAGGTGTCTTTTTGGAAGTGTAGTACACCAAACCACAGAACAATAGAGAATCACAGAATATGTTGAGTTGGAAGGGACCCAGAGGGATCATCAAGTTCAGCTCTTAGCTCTGCCCAGGATCATCCCCAAAAGTCAAGTCCATGTGCCTGAGAGCATTGCCCAAATGCTTCTTGAGCTCTGTCAAGCTTAGTACTGTGACCACTTCCCTGGGAAGCCTGTTCCAGTACCCAACAAAATCCACTGTCAGTCCATTGCAGTTAAACTAACTTTTAAATTTCTTCCTGTTATTACACATGTGTTTGGTCAACATACTTTCTTTTTCAATTTAGGAAATCATTCTGTTCTCTCCAGTGGATGTAGATACAAAATTATGTGAAAAAATACATAGAACTGGTATATGAATGGACTGCAGTAGTTTCTTGCATTACAGATTAGAGGTCTGTCAGCAGCTCTTTTCTGGAGATGCCTGAGACTTGATGCATGTTTAGAGAATCCACTTAACAGAAGGAAAGGAAATGTTGTTTTATACTACTTGAACTACTTGTGTAGTCCTTAGGATATTTTTAATTAGATGTCTTGCTATATAAAGCAATAATAAAGACCAGAGCATGGCAGATTGGAGCCTTTTCCAAGACTCAGGAATGACTTGGAATGAAGACTTTTGCTCTGTTCTTAGGCCTAACACTTACTAGTTATTCAACAACAAAAGTGTCACTCAGCTTCTGTGTCATTTTACTCATTACATGATGACAGGTAATATTTATCAATACCTAGGTGCTGGAGTTATCATGAAGTCTTAACAGATGTTCATAATGCAACCAGACCCTCTCAGGTAGGAAGGGTTATCAAAATGTAAAGTTTTTGCAGCTAGAGGCAGTGAAAACTCAATATTATTGACCCTTGGGAAATTAAAAGTTCAGGGAGCAGAACTTTCTGTACAACTAAAAACGTTTTTTCCATTGTGAGGAAAAGAAAGTTGAGACATTTTATTTGTTTATTTGAAACATATCTTCTCTGGGACTTAAGATCTAGGGATTCTCTGTTCTCCTGCTAAGAACTGAAGAATAGCTGTTACCCCTTGGCATGGAAAGGGGATTTAGTAAACCATGATCCCAAAGGGTTCTTTGGGCTTTCAGTTTCCTAAGAAGGCCTGTGTAGCCAGTTGCTTTTGAGCAATGTTATTTCATTTGCTTCCCTGATGTCAGGGACCCCAAAGCTTTCACTGTGTGAAACTGTGGGTTTTCCAAGTGTGCTGCTCCAAGAGAATGGCAGGACACATGGGCTGTCCGGGGGCCAGGCCACACACAACTTGTACATGATCTGCTGAGCCAGACTTGTGGATGCTTTGAAGAGTGACTGTTTTCCCTGCTGACCCCATGGCAAGGGCAGCAGACACCCTAAGAAATCAGATTGAAGAGACAGTTATCAGCACTTCCCCTCTCCTTAATGCAGCATGACCCACTGAGCTCCTAGTGCTGTGTGGTGTCCTGTTAAAGTCTTGGGACATTCTCAGCTTGAAGGAGTTTTGTGGGAGCCTGTTGGAGTGCTTGTGGAGTCTCTTGAGAGTCTTGTTTGGCCAGCAGGAAGGAACTAGGCACAGAATCAAGAAAAGCTGCTAGGAACTGTGACATTTCTATGTTGAATTTTTGTCTTAGGGGATCACAGTCTTCTTTGTTAGGAAAGATGTGTCAAGGTGTAATTCCAGTTTTGGAATTGTGCAGGTATCTGTTGGACAGACTGACTTCAAGACAGCTCTGCCAGTGCTCCCTAGCTCAGCATCAGGCCCTTAGCGTTTCTATCTCCACCCTGAATTGTTGTTTGAGAATGATTTCACACAGCTACTAAATCTCAGTGCTCATTAATTCTTTGTGCCTTTGTTTTGAGGAAGTAAGTCATGGCATTTACTTCATAAGCCTTACAAATGCTTCGTCAGCTTGGAGATGCTTTGGGTGAAAGATACCCAGTTGACTCAAATAACAGCAGTAGAGATCTATTGTACCAGAACTCTCAGCAAACTCATTTGGTTATAACAAAATTCTTTAATTTACTGTCCTCTGCTAAACAACTGGTAACACCAGGATATGAAGGAAAACAATGGCTGACTTGAATTGAAAATTAGAGAATAACAAGCTTAACTCAGCATTGATTACAGAAATAAACATGGAGAAGAGACTTATCGGCCTCTGGCAAACAGCTGAAAGGAATATTTCAAATAAAACCTTTCTTTCTATTCAGCAGAAAGAGTCTTATTTACTTTGTTAGTTAGGCCTCTCTCTGATGCTCATTGTCTGGTTCCAAAGAGAGAGAGCATTATGTTTGTAGTCCCCTGAGCTCATCTGGAAAGTGCATGACACTCACAAAGCAAGTACAGGCTGAATGTCATCCTTGCCTATGCTATCCTACCTTCTCCACTGTGAGAGGGATAAGGATTGTGAAGATTTCTATAGAAACACTCTTGGCATCTTTACTGGTACAGCCCTTGGCTGCTTCTCCTGCTCTTCCTGCCTCACCAGTTGGTGACCACAGAGACTATTCCCATGGGAAAAGTAATTTGATTGTATCACTGAATATGGTAGTCTTGAGAAGATCCAGACTGAGAAGCCTAGAACTTGATGTTCTTTCCCTAGAGAGCAGTTCCAGCCTGAACATCTTCAAAACTAGCCTTTCCTCTCGGGATTTACTTCAGCTTTAATGGGTACCAGCAGAGGATGCAAGAAGGCAGGTTAATCTAGATCCATGCTACCTGAACTGTGGGTTATGCAAATGCTCAGAGGGCTTTATGAATCATAGAAAAAGTTGAGCAATCAGCATCTCAGTTCATCCAGAAAGTGACTGTGTAGGGAGGTCAGTTTCTTCTTGAAACCTTGAAATTTAAAATCTTTTAAATGAGTGTTTTCGGAATGTGGAACAGAAAGAGATTTAACAGTTTAAGTTTAAACCTGTGAGTTTAAACTCAGGAATATGTCCATTAGCTTAGTTAGAAGTTAGCAGCATATTTGTCTTACACCAAAGAATCTGGCCTACAGTAAGGAGAGACATTCCTATGCCTGTCTGGAATGGTTTATAAGTAAGTTAGAGTTAGCTCTGTTAGTCTAGCTAATTTGATCTGAGGCCAGGGAAGAGAGTTGGAGTAGTTCACATAAAAATGCAATCTCATGCAGTATTATTTCTTTCCTGGAAGTTCTTTTACTTCTTGTCTTACCTAGCTGTATGTGGAAGACCACTGACTCTACTCTGATTGTACCAGCTTGCATTTGGAGACTTGGAAGGATGGCTCTGGATGAAGGACATAGGAGTCTTGTGCAATAGTGGTTGCCTGTACCACCAGGAGCAGAAGCAGAAAGACAGTCATTCATACGCTGCTGAATAAATCCACAAAAGAACTTGGCAGAGAAAAGAAGCTTAAGGTTAGTTGATCTGAACAATCTCAAACTAACACTGCCTGCTCCCTCCCTCCCTCCATCCCTCAGATAGTTTGGACTATCTCTATATCCTCCTCTGAAAAATCAAGAAGAGCATATTTGGGTGTCAGCCTTGTCTTTGGTGATTTATTGGTCACCTGTGCTGCACCCCCTTCTTCCTTTAGGCGTGCTCTCTTTTCCTTTGGGCGTGCTCCTAGTTCTTTTGGATGCGCTCCTTCTCTCACTGCTGCTTCTTCTTCTTTTGCAGCCGTTCATTCGTCCACTACTACATAGCTGGATGGAATAGGTTCCATGGGGCTGGCAAGTCCTTTTGCTCCCTCTTCTTCTTCTTCTTCTTCTTCTTCTTCTTTCTCTTCTTCTCCGTTTATACGCCTTAATCGTGGAACTAGGCCTGTAGCTTCTGCATTATCCCTTATCCATATCTTCTTCTTAGTTAGGGGGGCAATAGTGATTTTCGGGTTGGTAGTTTGGGTCTTCACCTCCGTTGTAGCCTTAACATTAGATATTGTGGTTTGAGTTCCGGTGTCCATGAGATCTACGGTCTGGACTCCAGTTTCAACAGATTTTGCAGAAGCTATGCTGACTTCAAGTTGGGTCTGTGTTCCATGCTCAGTTGAATTAACGGAGACAGCACTGACTTCGGGCTGAGTTTGTGTTCCACACTCAGTCAACTTAACAGAAACAGCACTGACTTCGGGTTGAGTTTGTGTTCCACACTCAGTCAGCTTAGCAGGGATGGTGCTGATTTCGGGTTGAGTTTGTGTCCCGACGTCTGTGGACTCAATAGGGGCATCATTTGTTTCAGGCGACGTAGTTTGACCCTCTGCCTCGGCCCTAGGCTTTTAATAGTGATCTATGGCAGCTTTATAAGCTGTTGCTAGACCCCAGCATAAAGCAAGGAACTGCGTATTTGGGTCATCGTATGAAAGACACCCTTCAACTAAACAACGTGCCATCTCGTCAGGATTAGACACTTGTTCTGGTGTGAAGTCCCAAACAATGGGAGGCGTCACACGCCCTACCAGTTTGCCAAGATTTACCCATGCTCCTTGCCATCCAGAAACTGGCCTTTCCAAGACCCTTTTCAAAGCTCCAGCGAATCCTCTAGAGGTCTGGCCTTTTCTACAACACGGCAAGCAACACAACACCATTCTTCCAATTTTAAACAACTCTTTCATTGCCTTCACCAGTACTAGGATTGTTACTAAACAATTTAAGTAAAAATTAGAGCCAATTGTAATGATGGGGATCTCCTTTAGCAGGCCTTTGATGTCAAAATCGAGGAAAGTGAAATACTCCTTCCATTCATTCCAATCAAGGAAAGTAAAATACTCCTTCCATTCATCTCAATCAAAGAAAGGGACATACTCCTTCAATTCATCTCCAGTTGGGCGTTTCCCTACAGGATAGCCCAAGACAGGTACAAATATAGCTAATACAATGAAACAAGTAGTTAGAATAGCCATTGTTGTATTATTCTTTCTCTCTGTTCTTAAACAATAGGTTTGTTTATATAAACAAGCCTCTCTTGGCAGTTTTCCCGGTAACTGTTCTAAAACAAACCGGGATAACCAAAACAATCTCCCTGTACGGGCCACCAAAAATCTGTGATAGTTTGGACTTTGGCTCCTTGCCAAATGCCCAAACTTCCAGTTAGCGGGCCCCCCTCCTCTTCCCCCTTCCTTCTTCCCTTAGGGTAAAGAAAGTAAAGAAAAAAAACTATAAAAATTAAAGAACCCAAAGTCAAGCAGCTTATATAAATATATATATTTACGTAGATCACAGTTATATACAGTTAAGATGCTATATACACAGTAAAAGGGAATCAACCCCCCGAAGGGATAGGGAAAGGGGAGAAAGGGACAAGAGGGAACAAAAAGGGACACCGAATAGATATGCACAATCAAACCCGAGAACTAGTAAAATAACTAGTAAAACAAATCTCACCACGTTCCTTAAAACAGCAGGGTTGGCAGACACGGCCAGCACTCTCCAACTCTCCACGTGGCAGGACAGTGGATTCTGCAGGCCTCAGCCTTAGATAAGCGAGACCAGCGCAGGGACTCACTGTTTCCAAACCTTGCCGGAAGAAAAGAGAGCGAGACCTCTAATCTCCAACTCATTTATACTCCGGTTTACGTAAAAATCGTATGGAATACTGGGTACTTGGTCACTTCCTTGGTTACAAACTGGTCACCAGGAAGGCCTAGACTAAAACCATCACAGGTTAGTTGATCTGAACAATCTCAAACTAACACTGCCTGCTCCCTCCCTCCCTCCATCCCTCAGATCTGAATCAACTCTGCTGAAGCCTAGAAGTGCTTTCCAGTAAACCACCTTAGCAGGAGCAAAAAGAATTCCCATGGGAGTAACCAGCTAAAGCAACGGTGATTTTAGGCTGGTTAAAATTATTGGGCCAAATTCTGCAGGTCCTTCATCTGTATTCTGCTAAATTACTACTGGCATCAAAAGGAATAATTTTGCTTGAGTAAAAAGGATAGCAATTGTATCGTGCTGCTGGATTGAGCGAGTGTGTCTGGATCTGTTTACTATTTGACTGCAAGAGAACCAGCAACACTTGTCTGCCACATGAATGAGCAAGAAACCATGACTTGTGTTTGCCAAGTAAAAAAATCACACCAAGGGAACATGTAGAAGGACTTCATTGTGCCCCGGAACCACAGCTGAACTGAAAGATAAGAATTAGAAAAATAAATAGGACTGTGTGATTTGTCTGCAATTTTTAAAAAAAGGGACTGGCAGCATTTTCTTAAGAATGCTAGGAGACTTGGAAGATGTGCGTTTTTGCTTGTGTTCATCGTACTCTAGAAAGCTCTCTCTAGTCTCTCTCCTCCCTCAGTGCTGCCTGTGAAGACTGCTCTGGTTAAGAGGAGCAAGTCCCAGATAGTGCCAGATTGGTGCTATAGCCTGGCAGAAGGGGAGGCTTCGTGGAGCCCCTAGAATGAGCCTTGCTTACTCCAGCAGAATTACAGGATAGGGCTTCTTTTGTTTATTGTGAAACAATGAGGGCAGATAGGGACTATGTCCATGGGAAATTTATTCTGAAATAATAGGAGAGAGAGAGGAAAACTTACTACAGTGTAAGGCTCCATAAACTGTAGTTATGCTTTACTCCAGGTGTCTTTATCTGATGGTGGGCTTAGACAACAGTAGGACAGACTACCCATTGCTGTTCTATATATGAAAGGAGCTTGGATTCCCCAGAGGATCTTAGTACATTTAGCAGCTCTTTCAAAGTTGTGAGGAAGAAAGTGTATCTTAGTTGCTTTGGTAAATATGTTCTTTTAATTGACTCCTAGAATTACAATCATCTTAGGTTTAAGAGTTTCCTTTTTTCCTTTGTTTACTGAGTTCTCAAAGAGATGAACTAATTATATTACAGCAAATTCAAAGCAGCTGTGTGTATGCCCTGTGCAGCTCTTAAACATTTGCTTAAAGGTATAACAGGTGGTAGCTGATCACAAATAATCCTTTACTCTATTAAGTTATGTTTCAAACTTGCATCTAAGTTGTCTTCTGTCTCCTCTCCCTGCTCTTCCATGAAGATGGTGTGGGTTTTTCGGAGGGCAGTGCCTGGTGAGCCTCAGGACATTGTGCTGAACATTGAAGCAAGTAAGATAATTTCCACAGTTGTTATCTGAGTAAAAATGAGGTGTTGTTGAATCTTCCCCCCAACCACCCTCGTGGCTTTTTGTTCATTGTGGCTTCTCTATTCTGTATTTTCCCCTCCATTAGCCCCCTTGTGCCAGCCCACCACTTTGTCATATGTGTAAATGTCAAGTGGCTGTAAAAATGAATCAGAACATAATTTCTGTTACCCTTGGGTGTCTGCCTCCATCTCTGTACTTGCCCTCTAAAATTCTCTCTGTAATTACTTGTTATGAGCTAAGCTGGACTAATTTAGTAACGTAGAAGCGTAAAGTAAATTACTGGAACTTATTCAGTTCCTCAGCCAGATTTCAAACTTCTCACATATTTTTCCTTAATTGTAACAGCTAATATGTTTAGTACCTCTTCCCACACCATATTAGCATCAATGCCAGGATTTGTGAGGGTTTCCAAGAGTATCCGTTTCTCATTTGTTCTCAAACTAGGCCAAAATGCAAACTTTATAAAAAAAAATTTACCTCATCTTCCAGGAAATTAGTATTTGTGATCTATTTAATTTTCAAGCATTTAAAGACATATTAAAGTTTATATTATCTATGAACACGTTCTCTTAAATAATAAAAATACAATCAAAATTAATAATTATTTTAAATATTAAATTTAAATATGAAATGCAAATATAGACAGATGAAAAAGCTAAACCTCTCAAGATTTGTGTGGGATTTCCTACTTATATTTTCAATCCAATAGTTTACCAAGGTGAACATGAATTTGCAGAATGTTTTGGTCTACCTGAGACTTCTTTTTTTAAATTTCATCAGAATCTCAGCCACCAAATGTCATCTTCAGTTAAATGAGCAGGCTTCTTTACTGGAGTGAAATAATATAATGATGTGGCTTTAAGGAGCTGGTTTAGCTTGTTCAGTGAGCATGGATTTACTCAAAGGACTCTGGAGGCCTCAGAGAACTCAAACACCATCTTTCCATCTAATTAGCAATGGGCAGTATAACACATGTATTCCCCAAGCACATGACATAGTTACAGCTGTGTGGCTATTAACTTCTTATAGTATTTAATTCCCAGAAAATATAAGCAGAGATGTGGGGTTGAATGGAGCCTGTGTTTGTTCAGAGACTTTCTTGCTGCCTAGTGATTAACAGGTTTGAGTAGTCTGAGGTGCAGATGGTGAGTTTGCTGCTTCTTGCTGTGTTTGGTGCCATGTTTAGTCACCTGCTGTAGGTTTGTACTGTCACTCATGAATGGGTTTAGGAGCTACTGTTGCTCTTGAGAGTGCAATTGGGAGACTGGTTTAGAGTATAACTTTAGAAATGGACATGGCCTTGAGGGTTGGCTTGGGAGAGACCATGGCCCTGAGAATAAATTTAGGGAAACATTTGGGTCTGGCCCAGAGGGTGGGCTTGGATGTTAAAGGATTGTTATGAATGCATTTGGAAGATGGTGTGTTCTTGGGAGAAGCATCAGGAGTGGGCATAGTCTTTGGAAAAAACACAGTCTTTGATGCATTTGTCTTGCCTTTTGCACATATTAGGACTGGCATATACAGCTCTGTTGGAAGGCCTTTTTTTGACTTTTCATCTGATATTTCCATGCACCTCCCACTGGAGGTCAGTCCCCTATAGATCTTATGGTTTGTTGCAGTAAGGAACCCTCAAAAGAGAAGCGAAGCCAGGCAGCCATTACACTTCTGGTTTCTAACCCAGGATTTGCTGTAAATATTATAATGAGGTCTTTTGAATTCATTTGTCATCACATATTCCATGCAAGATCAGACAGCAATATCACTGTTCATACATTGTGCATGGGTATAGTTTATATAATCATACTCTTGCAATATATGAGCAGTCGCTGTTGTTGCATGCAACTGTGAACTACTCTGGGATGTCTTATATGCAGCAAATAGCTGGGGAACAGCTGGAGGAAGAGTTACTAATCTAAAAGAAAAAAGTACCTGGCAAAAAGCATCCTCTGTGCTTATAAAAGAAGCATGTTTGTGGAGCAGCACTAAGTACTGCTAGTGGGGACATCTCAACGTGTTCCTCAAGGACAGACCAATGTTTACACAGGATGAAAACTGTGCTCCCTTTCTCTCCAAGCGTATAAACTGTAGTGGTTTTGTTTTGGGTGCCAACTTCCAGGATTGTACAGAATCTGTAACTTCTGTATGCACAGCAGTTCAGCTCTAAAAGGGAAGGTTAATTTGTCTTAAGGTAGGCATCCAAAACTGGAAGCCACCTCCTTTCCCCCTGCGATGCAGTTTTGAAAAGAAGGAAGTGTAACTGTTGGAGGGCCAACAGCTTGGTCCTGACTGCTGGTGAAGTAATGGTGCTCCCAGTCAGCATTCCTCTCTTCCTATACAAGTGTATTCTGCAGAGACAATGCACTACAATGCTGATGACAATCTTGGCAGCTCTTACCAAGAAGCTCATAGTATCTGTGAGCAGGTTCTCAACACATGCTGCAGGAATCAGCCTTCTAATAGAAACTGGGAAATGCCATGAGCACCAAGATCCACATTTATAACTTAATTTATCTCCTTTTTTCCCCCTGTAATTCACTTTTCTGATCTTATTTTTTGCCTTTTCACCCCATATCTGCCTCCCACACTCCTTTGGCATTATTGTTGCTGCCTGTTGTTCTCTCTCCATTTCTTCTTTTCATGACAGGACCAATCCATCTCCACTCTTTTTAGTCCTTGCAATTATTTTCCCTCTTAAAAGGTATTGCTGCCTGCTGTGCCTTTAACACTGGCTCTTTATAAAAAAACCAAACTTGCTTCCAACAGCAAATTCCTTGATAAGTATCCTTACAACATAGTCTCCTAACCATACTTTTTGTCTCCTTTTCACTTAATTTTTGGCAAAATCTCTTTTCTTTAGCATGTTAGTCAACAGAAATATTAGCTACCTTGGTTACTCTTCTTAGCCTTGTCACCTCTGCATAGCCCTTGTACTTAACTACAAAAAATCCCAGGATATTTTTCTACAAACATTCTTCTGCACGTCTCTCTCCCCACGTGGGAATGTTTTATAGCAAATTATCCTGCTCAGAAAACAGAAGTATTTGGCTCTGAAAATCTAATAGCAATGCTACAAACAAGGAAGGTAAAATATAGAACTTCTCTTCAGGAAAACATTGTGAATACTGGGCAACAGTGATCTAAAGGTGTTAAATGCAGAGAGTCAGGAATATGACTTCATTGTATAAATCACTTGTACCCATTTGACTTAAAAGCTGTTTTTGTTTCCAATATCCTCACAACTACAAGGTATTTAGCAAGCTAAGAACCCAACCAAAAGGTAAAATACATTGTCGGGGGCTGACTGATAAATGAGGATATTAGAAGATTAGGTCTATATAGATTAGAAAAGGGCAAAGAAGAGGTGAAATACAAGTATACAAAATGAAAAGGGAAAGACTGTATCTGAAACTGACTTGGGAATCTTCACAGAACATCATTAACCCATGCAGCTCATTGCCATAAGGTATCAATAAGATTAAAAGACATTATCTATATGGCTTCAAGATTTCACAGTTACAGGAAAGAAATAAGATTTCTGAGGCACAGAAACTCTCCTTACATTATTTGGAAGATGGAAGGCCACTGCTAAGATGAATATTTTGTTAGGTGAAATATGCTGTAATTGCCTTCAGCAAAATTTCTTACTAGTTTGATTGGATGAATCGACTTGGTTTGAGAATGAATTATAAACTCATCAGACTGCGAGTGCACTGTGTTTGGGAATGCGTGTCTCCCTATTGTCCTCCAAATTTGCATCTCACTTTGTGCACAATGAAGAAAGGAAGCTGACAGATGACCGGAATACCTGTGGCATGAGTTTCCTTGCTGATGGCTTCTGTGTCAAGATAGAAAAGAAAGAGAGTTACACAAGCCTCCTTTCCTGGAGTTTAGGTACCGTTGTTCAGTTGTCAGCAATAGGTACATATGTAGAAAACTTAAATTCTGGTGGCAGAGAACTATGTCTTTCTTGTCCATTATCTGTTAGTAGCCCCCAAGTGAAAGCATTTCCTGCTCAAACCCTGTTGTGGCTGAAGTTCTCAGAAATAAGTTTTATTTTAGCCTGTTCCAATTTAGCTACTCTTCTGATGTACTGTGCTGTCTACATTTTGAACACTGCATGTAAAGAGCCCCACAGAAGCGCAGAATGACACTCACTTTCTGACCAACAGACCACTGACAAGGAGATGATGCCTCGAAGGAAAGCCTCGTTTTGTTAATGGAAGTGGGAATGAGGTGCCCCGACCTCAGTGGCTGTGTGTGCCAGTGGCTTCTCTCACTGGTATCTTTAGGAGCAGCTCTAGCATGTCCCTGCTGTGGGGTGGAACTTGCCAAAAGCTTAATGCTTTCTCCTGACCTCCAGGGAGCCCTGGGTGATACCACAGAGTCTTGGTCAGGCTGAGAGAAAGCGCAGAAGGCACGCCCTCCCCTGCAGAACGTAACCATCACCACAAGTCACCTTGTCAATCCTGCTCTTGAGCAGGGGCTCTGTTGGACAGCCATAGGGAAGTCTGTGGGGCTTCAAAGCAAAACACCTTATAAGAGTTTGCAGATATGTTCACGTAATTCCAGAATGTCAGCTGGAGGCCTGAGATGTCTTAAATGGTTTTTGTGATGCAAAATTCCACCCAGCTATAGTTCTGCTAAAATCTTTAGCTGTAACCACAAATCTTCTTTCCAGATTTCCTCTAGTTTAAAAGTCTGAATTTAGACATTTGTGTAATTTTTACTCACTACAAGTAGTCATGATAGGGAAGAATCAACAGTTTGAGTTTAAAGAGTGAAGTTAACCCCAGCTATTTCAAACAATAAATCTGAGCCCAAAAAACTTACGCCTTAGAGTAAGTTTTTTATAATCATATAACTGATTGTATCCAGTGAGCAATGACCACTTTACTTTTTTCTACCATAATAAAAATATAGAAATGGAGATCTGCAATATTGTGCCAGTTTAATTGCTTAACACATTTGGTATCATTACAACATGTTCTCCTGAGCAGACAAGGTCTCCCTCATGAAAGATGTTGATGCTAGAATGCCTTAATAAAGCAAAGCTGAACTGGACAGCACCTCACAAGAAGCAATTCAAGGATAGAATAGTACGAGATGATTTGACAACTCTTAGCATGGCAATTCCTGTTCAGGGTTTGTTTGTGGGCAGGTATGTTGACTCTGGAGGCAGATTGAAGCCCTAACAGTCATTTTCTTCTCACGCCACACAGAGAGGCACTAGGCAATTACCACTTGAGAGTTTTTGTGAGTCAGTGTTGTCCCACTGGGGAATACCAGGGTAACTTGCTAATGGTTTCAGAGCAGTTGGGCGTGTTAGAGCTGGCAACACGGTGGAAATCAGACAGCAGATGGTAGGGAAGAAGCAATTATTTTCCCCACTGAGAAGCCTATAAACCCCTTGTCTTGTATATGTATTCACATGTGTCCATTCACGTTTCATGCACCTTTACAGTCACTTTCTTCCACACCAATCTTTCAGAGAGACTCTAAGTGCTAGTGCTTAGTCTTACAGCAAATCCTTCTTCACCTAATTTTTCTTGAGGAAACTGTAACCTCAGAGTGGAACTAAAAGGCTCAGAAACCCAGAGGGAACAAAGAAGTTATCAGGTTTGTTTCAGGTGTTACGGTTTCTAAATAGCTTTTGAGGTAATTTTTTCTTCACTTTTTAAGGGCTTAATGCAAGAAATATTCCATATAATACATAATAATCCACCCAAGTCAAGTGACAGCCACTGCACAAAAATGAACAATGAGTCATTAGTAGAGCAGGACATGAGCTTGTATTTTTGGAGTCCTTTTCTTCTGCCTTGGTGACAGGACCAGCCTCTTTCTTTGCATAACAAACATGTAATAATTTGGTCTAGACTCTTTTATTCTAAGCCACAGACAGACAGGAAGGAAAAAATATTCGAGGAATGAGCCTGCTGTGCAACCCCATTTTTTCTGTGCTCTCTTTGGAGGAACAGAGTAGGGGCAAGAAGCAGGCCTTGCACCAGAACATGCTCTGGAAATATCTTAAATAAGCCCCACAAAGCTGGAAGGTTCATTTACATTAAAACCTCATACTTGGTTTTGGGATAGTTATTTACTCTTTCATACAACAGTAAATGGGAGAGAAGGTAAACCATGATATGACAGCAGAATATTTTTTAAATCTTCTAGGCAGAAGCTGTAGGAGTAGTCGTTGTAGATCTGTTCCTTTCTTTCGAGACCTTCTAAACAAACTACAAGTTGGGGGTGGATAGCATGGGGTGGTAAATAACAGACAAAAATAGCTCTCAACATAAGAAAGTGCATGGCCATTGTGGAATGCAGTAAGGGGGGTGAACTATGATGAAGATGAACAGATATAAAGTATTAATTGCTATGTGATGGTTAATTAATGTATCCTCAGGTTGTAAGAGTCTTAATTAAAAAAATAAATTATATTCACTTCAGCAAGATTAATTTCAAGATAGGATACTGTTGAGTATGAGCATAGGCATTAGAATTCTGCCCGAGAAAAACATGTTAGTTAATTCTGGTGCTGGATAAATTTGATCCGTGAAGCTGATGATATTCATCTGAGAGAGCTTACCATGAAAATGTTTCTATAGGGGACCTGGTTTTGGAGCCTACTGATAGTCTAATGGAGCTGAAGTGAACAGAAGTGTTTCTGTTGTCTGTAATATGAGGATCTGGGGCCTTGAGATCAGCAATTCAGAATTAATGAACACAGTTTATACATTGCAGTACTCCAGTAACATCTTACCCTTGACATTTCTTTCTACCTGGAAAGCCCTTCTTACAAAGTTTGTAGCAACATCTATTTTTTTGCCTAGTGTTGTTTATATTGAGAACTTCAGTAAGGAAGCATCACTCCATAAAACGGAACCACAGTAGCCTGCTTTGGCTCTGTTCTGTAGTGTAAAATATACAGCCATTCTTCTTTTCCCTGCCTGAGCAATAGCACTACTTAAAATCCTGTCTTGGACAATGGAAACTAAGTGGATTTCCCTACACAGGACTGAGTTCTGACAAAATGTGAGCCACAGGAGACAGATTCTATCTGCAGCTTTGACCAAAGCAGGGAAGTGTAAAGACTGGCTTTTAGAGTAATGTGATGTTTCTATGTGTTATTTCTATGGCATAGTTTGGAAGTGCTGTAATTCCATGAGTATCACTAAGAGGTTATTTGTGATGAAAAGCCCGTAAATTAGCTGCAGTGCAGGCTACATACATGTGGTAGTAGGAGAGGAAGTTTATTACAGGAGCACATCTGCCTTTAGCTCTCCTCATCCCCTCAAGCTCCTCAAATGCCATTTTTTTTTCTCTCACTGCCCAGAGCTCTTCCATGTTTGCTTGTGATAATGTGGGGATCATCCCAGCATGGTATGAAGTTTGCTTTTTAAGTACCTGAACTTTTGAAGAGGTGTTATTGTCTGAAGTATGGGCTTCACAGCTGTAATATGATGTAGAAAGCTCAGAATCAGATTATTTTTGAGCAGTCTGAGTCATGAGTTGGCAGTAATGTCAGCTCTAACAACTTGCCCCTAAGTTCTCAGATTTGTACTGTCATCTTGGTATCCATTTCAACAGTATCTGCCTTCATTAAATACAAGCAGACAAATGTACCACTTCATTCAAGTTCACAGTAGCTTTATTAAAATTCAAACCCTTCTGTTTGCAGCATGCATCAGATAAGACATTCATATGTATTCCTACAAGTTTGTGAAATACAGATTCCAGACATGGTTTGTTCTTACTCAGAGAAAAGCAAAGGAAAAAGCAAACCAGTTGTTTCAGGTTTGTCTAAAGTGGGATGAAACTGAAGTAACTTCACAGATGTCAGTGGGTAGAAAAAGTCTTCCCCAGGACAAGACAGAACAGGCTTATATTCCTAGAGTTACACGGAATCATCCCTCGGTGAGAGTATCCCTCCATCATTGTCAACTGAGTTAATGCTGCAATAGTGTGTGTAAAAATAGAAAGCCCAAGCATCTTCTTCTCAATATTGCACTGATCAGGTAATAGCCTGAAGAATAAAATTAGTTTGCTTATAGATTATATAGATATGACTAATCATTAAATTATATAGCACCTTCTTAAAACCAGCACTCAATGCAGAACATTCTGATCTCCATCAGGATGGAGGTCTACGGTCTTCAGCTCCATGAGAGGTCAACTTCTTCCCTCCAGTATGTGAAATTATCTGTCATTCATCCTTAAATGACAGACTGGTAAAGACAACAAGGAGGAAAAAGTATCTACATTCACTTATAAATAAATATTAGCAAGCATTTCAGAAAACAAAGTGTAACAGAGTTCAGCCATAAAATGAAGAAGTCAGCAGACATTTAACCAGTGATGAACAGATTCTGTGAGTTTGTGTTTGTTCAGAGATTTTATTGTCACTTAATAAATAGGAAATAAAAAACAGATACTGAGGTTCTCTTCCCTGTTATATGCAGCACTGATGATGATTCCAGCTGGTTGGCCTTAGATGCTTATCTAGGACAGGATTATTTGCGTTTGGCAGTAAGTTTTTCTTTTATCCTCTTCATAGCAGTCTGCACCCATTTCTGATCAGCACTTACACAGATCTTGATACCATCTCTAGTGATAAACCTATAGGAAGAAAGAAAGCAAACCAAGCAGCCGTTATATTCCGGTCTCTAAACCCAGATTTGCTGTTCTTGGTTTTCATGCAGAACATGGGGAAAATGTGGTTATACCAAATCAAGTTCTTGAGTTTGTAGATGCTAGCTGGAGTAACAGAAGCAAGTGATGTTAGTTCCTATTCATGGCACAGGTATATGTGTAACGTACGTGTCATGTGCATACATAAGGATATTTAAAAAAGGAGCGTACCTACTGGTCTGAGATTTTATATTAAATCATGATGAACATTTACCTCCCAGGAGCAGATCCCAGATTTGATAAAAATGCATGCTAGTGAGCTCGAAAGACCAAACACAGCTCCTAGCAGGAGTCAGTTACCCCATATTCTTTCCCATGATCTTTCCCCATGGCTCAATTCAGTGCACTGGGTTTCTGACTCCTCCACCCTTGCTGAGATTTTTTCCCCACGTGCTAGCCACCAAAGATCTGACTGTTCAGTGAGCTTTCTGCCAATATTCATGAACAGCAGACATCTCCCAGCTCTCTGAGGCCCACTCATGCCCCCTCACTCCCTCAGCTGTTGGGTGAGTCCTTCATGGCAGGACTGGAAGGGTGACCTGAACTCAGCAGATTTGGTGAGTTGGGCTATGAAGTGTCTTGTGATGTCCCCTCCTTTTTCGTTGGTAAAGTATTTGCATAGGCAAGTCTGAAGGTGAACAGTGCATGAGGTACTTACATGACGGCATTTGCTTGAGTGTGCTTCTCATAGCCTACAAGATTTCGGATGCTCAGTTGCTTTGTAAACAGATCCACACAACGGGCTTTGAGCATGGACTGACTTCCAGCACTCCCTGAAAGGGGAAAAGTAGATAAATTAAAAGGGGAATAAATGCCATATTTATATTTAGCCATATACTTAATAAATTATGAATTCAAGAAGGTGTCCAGTTGTAGTTAGAACATGAGAGTCTCATGATTTACAGCCACAATACCACTTCTACAAGAGAACTTAACCTATTTTTTGTGATGCATCCTGCCATCTTAAAGTGTTATTGCTCTTTCAGTCAAGATATTAATCTTCACTTGTTCTCCTGAACAATTGTATAATAATTCTGCCCCTAGGGAGTCCCTGCCTTCTTTAGAGGAAAAGGTATTTAATATTATTCATATTTGGGTTTTTGTCAGCTGCAAATAATTGTCCATATGGAGTAGTGCTTAGAACTGGCACCTCTACTGGGTGGATTTCCATATGGCATCTGAGTGTGCATCAGTAATTCCCCCTACTTTCCACGTGAAGAAAGGAAAGCAAAGCTAGTTTTCTCACAGTGGGCATCCAAAAGTAGTGTTGAAAATAGTTGTTGAAAGAAAAGAAGGTATATCTGCCAGAAGAACTAAGTACCTATATATCTTGCTATAAGTTTGGTTTCACAGGGAATGGAGTGCTACTTAATCCTAGCTTTCCTCAGAAGTTTCCATACAATTGGGGGAAATGGACTGGTGATTAATAAAGAGGATCATGACATTGGTGTAAAATTTTTTGGTCAGTTGGTATCTTACATAATGATAACTCAAAATGGGAGCTGATTTAAATGAGATGGAGTATATGGATACATATGTTTGTAAGTCTCTGCTTGCTAGTTTTGGGTTTTCTCTCTCTCATGAAAGACATGTGGGGCAAGTGTAAGTGTACAAGACTCTTTCAGAAGAGCTGTTACGAGGAGATTAGGGTTTATTTCCCTTAAAAAAGCTTTTGTGACTGAAGAGAGAGGTATCTTTCCTAGAGACAGTTTTAGATGTTTATTCTGCATTGTAGAGAAGCTCTGCCTGGTATGAGAAAGGATAAGTCCTTGTGGACAAGTTTGAAGGACCCCACAATGATGGGGGTGGGGGAGGCAGAGACAATGAAAGCCCTAAGAAGAACAGAAGGCGTGACTGCCTTTTCCTAGGCCAGGTGCAGATATGTGGTCTCGACTTTGAAAAAAAAAGATTCTCTTAAATCCTTCCACAGCCTGGTATTTTGGTGATACCTCAGTACCTTGGACCCTTACAGGAAGGCACGAGGGGAGACAAAAAGAATACTGCTGCACTCTGAGTTTCTTTTTAAAGAATTTATCGACAGACTGACTTGAACAAAGTCCAAGAGCTGTTCAGGTGCACCTTGCATAACCTCATTTTCTGTGAGTTTTTCTTTGTTTGAAATTGTTGGAATAGCTGAGACAAATGCACATCATCCTTTGGAGAAGCAGTAGCATAGCCAGTGCACAGGTACTGGCAGAATTGCTAATTCTTGAGGTTTTGTTTGCCTGAAGGTTTTGATGGCTCTTCTGACCGTGCTTTAATCACAAGTAACACAATGTATTTCTTTTTATGCTTCATTACAAATACCTTACTCTCTCAGTCTGGTTTTCAAAATGTGGCATCAAAAGAGCTCAGAGATATTCTAGTCATTCTTACTCATCCTGGAAATATTTTCTCTGCTAGTTCACTATTTTCAGGGAATGGATGCAGGGAATACCAGCAGAGCTTCTCTAAGCCTGGGAACAAACCCCAACTGCTCTGCACCTGAAAAGCTGCTAGAAAAAATGATAAAGAAAACAAATACACCTGAAAAGATACGCTTTTTCAAGTGTATTTGTTTTCTTTATCATTCTTTCTATTCCTTTTTCTACTGCTTGTAGACCAGCTCAGGTGACCTTTTTCAGCCTTGGTGATGTTTATGGCAAATTCTACAACCTGGAGAATGACATTGGGAACTGTCAGTCTGTGATGCAAACCCATGAGTTGCCAGGATGAAGAGCAGCATCATTAATCAAACATTTGAGAGAGCATGGGATCCAGCAATAGCACACTGGGTCAGCATACTCAGTGTGTAGCTTCCTAATGTTATGAATGCTTAGCAGGTGTCAGTTTGGTTTTAGTGTGGTTTTGTGAAGATACCATTTCTCTGTGTTTCTCTCTGCATGTTTGTGGGTTTGCATATGGCTTGCATATGAGTGTTTTCTGTGATTTTTACATGGTTGTTTGCATGAATCTGATTTTAATTGTGATAAGAATATGTGTGCTCATGGGTATATCTCCATGTTTTCCATGATCTCATAGCCTAATACAAAAGTCACTAACGTAAACACCACTGTAGACAGACTTATTTAAAGCATGGCTAATAAACATGGCTCATCTCAGTGCTCTTAAATGGTCTCAAATAAGATGATAAATCATATGATTCTATGAAGAGAGAAGCTATTGCCTAAATCCATTACTGCCCTTTTTAGATTTTCTTCCTGGTTTACCTGTCTGTACCAAAAGATTTGTCTATACACAAGCAAATAGGCAATATGTGATCCACGACTGGAAGAACTTTTTAAAATAGGGACATTAGAAGGATTCAAGCTATACAGTTAAAGAAACATAAATAACAAATAATACTATTCATATAAAAGTAGTGTATCTGGAAAAAGAAAAATGTACATCTAATTCAAGAATCATTTTTCATAAAATGTAATTAATCTCTAGTACTCATTGCTATATGGCATCAGTGAGATTAAAAGACATCGTATCTTCAAGATGTCATGATTTTAAGAGAGAAAATAATCCACAGAAAGCCTTTAAGTGCTCTAAGGCACTGAAAGTCTCCTTACCTTAAAGCAGAAGCCCACCACTAATTATCTGCAAACTTACCTTTCACTGTGTGCACAGCGAAGATGCCAAGGCAGAGGGTGACGAGGATAGCTGCAGTGTGGAGCTTCATTGCTGGTGCCTTCTGTGTCAAGGCGGAGAAGGAAGTGGCTGTTGTCTGCCCTCTTTCCCAGAGTTTATATATTGTCATTCAGTGGTCAGTTCTTGGGTTCACTTTTGTGGGTGTCATGGAGGGCCTGACTGGGAGTGGAAACACTGAGTGTCAGTACTTTTTCTGGTGACAGAGAACCACCTCCTTTCCCCCACCATCCTTCACTAGCCCCCCTGTGAAGGCTTTTCCTGCTCAAACCCACTGTGGTTGCACTTGCTTCTGTGCTATGAGTAGGGTTTATTTCAAGCTGCAAAAAGTGAGAGCTCTTGTTCTGTAGTGGAAACCTTTCAGAAACTTTCCCGTCCTTTCACACCTCGATTTTGAGACCTTTAGCTGAGCCACACTGCAGAGGCACAGAGTAACACTCAGAGTTACTTCTGACCAATGGACCACAGAAAGGGGGAACTGTGAGCTAAAGGAGGATGGAAAGAGGAACATCTTGGCTCTTTCCAGAGTGGCTGTGGATAGTTGGTCACGCTAACATGGAGCTTTGGAGGGATATCACTGCTATTTCTTGTGAGTGGTGAAGGTTGTCAGAACTTTTGTGTTTGCTCTGTGATTTGATACGGCCCAAGCTGATATCACCATGTGCTGGGAGGAGCAAGAGTGAACACACTCTTGCCTACAGCTCCAGATCCACTGGGTCTCCTGCCAATCAGGCATTAGTGCAGTGGTTTCAAAGGGGAATAAGATTTTGCAGAGGGTAGTGTCAGGCTTGTTTTCTTCTGTTTAGTTTGTGGTGTTTTGTTTGTTTATTTTGGGGGGAGTTTATGGGTGTTTGGTTTTTTGTTTGTTTGTTTGTTTGTTGTGATGGAGTCTTTGGAGCATAAAGAATGGACCCCAAGAAAATAACCAGGTAATCAGAGAGGAAGAAAAAATTTCATTGCACTTCCATTTAAAAATGGTTTTGATACCAGGTCTGTCAGCTTGTTACAATTGTACCTCTATTAAAAGTGCCCATTTTTGCAGTCTGTGCCGGTGCTGTCACCCAGGTTTAGGTGTCCTTTGTATGTTGTGGCAAGGTGGTTTGAATGGGCAACATTCCCACGTGCCAATAGTTTGGACCTGCAAATATTCTTCAGGCCAGTTATGGACACCAAGGTCACGTAGGAAGCAGCACCTGAGCTGGCATCATGATCCAGAGCCTTTCAGCAGAGATCCCCTCTCATGCTTTATACTCTGCAGCCTGGTAGAAGAAGCCAGGCTTTGCTAGGTCTGTGGAGATAAAACTGGTCTTCGTAGGAATAGGTGAGCACCAGGCTGCCCGATGCCTGAGGTTGTGACAGCGGTGTAGAAGAGCTGTCAGAGCAAAGCTTGGCCATGTCATATGAGTGTTCTGATTTCAGCTGGGATTGAGGTAATTTTTTTCTTAGTAGGTGGCATAGTGGTGTTTTTTTGGGATTCAGCAGAAGAATAATGTTGATAACACACAGATGTTTCAGTTGTTGCTAAGTAGTGCTTACCCTAAACCAGGGACTTTTCTGTTTCTCATGGCTAGCAAGCAATTGCACAGGAAACTGGGGGGAACGTGACCAGGACAGCTGACCCCAACTGACCAAAGGGATATTCCATACCATAAATTGTCCTGCTTAGTACATAAACTGTCCAAGAGCCACTGATGGCTGGCTGGGGATGGGCTGGGAATCAACAAGTGGTTGGTGAGCAATTGTAGAGTGAAGCAACTGTTTCTCTTGGATTTTAATCCTCTCCATCTCTCCCTTTCATCTCGATTATTACTGTTATTCTTAGCAGTAGTATTATATTTTATTTTGTTTCAATTATTAAACTGTTCTTATCTGAACACATGAGGTTTACTTTTTCCACTTCTTCTCTCTGTGGGGGCAGGGCAGGTTGGTGGTGAGCAAGTGGCTGTGTGGTATTGAGTTCGTGGCTGGGGATAAACCGCAACAGCAAGTATGATGTTTCCCTTACTCTTACCTCCAGGCCTTGCCTCAGCTGGTTACTTCCAGTTTTCCAAATGCTTTACAACATCAACATAAATTCCTTGGTCTGCAACCTCAGAATAGTCCGTAGGTCTTGCAGGCTGAGCACATGTTGTGTGGTTTATTTTATATACACTTATCTCCTTTGTTCCTATTGATTTCATTCTTTCTTTCTTACATAGCCTGTGGAAACCAGGAAAAGCCAGGCAAGAGCGATGGCAGGCAGAATTGTTTTAATTGAATGCCTGCTAAACCCACTTGCAGCACTAGGGAAGTTGCAATGAAATGGAAGCCAAAGCTTCAACCAAAGCCCCAAAAGGACATGCCTGATGCTACGTAGGGAAGGAACCATCCTGACCTCAGCTACACTAGTGGGAACTCTGTGTTAAGTTTGTGTCCAAGCAGCCTGGTGTTGTGCTACACACTGGCAGAAATCAGTGCTTGGATGAGATATTCTGATTGTTTGGTACTTGTCAGCTATGAGATGCAAGAGAGTAACCTTGCCATCGATGGTGAAGAAAATTTTTCTACCTATTAAGAGAGAAGATGCTCCCCCAGTTCTTACCTGGGACCTTTGGAACAGGGAGGAGCCAAAGAGTGAGTGTTAAAATTCCCTGAGCAGATTCTGTATTAATTGTAAGGCTGGATGTGAGTTTCTTCATTGATGTGGAATTTTGTGAAGAATTGGTGAAATTATTGGTCAAGAACAGCTATGCAGCCTGATCAGTGGAAGGTGCATGTAGAGGAGATGTGGAGCCCCTGTGAGGTGGGGAGGCTTGAGTCTCTCCTACAACAAAGATGGGTTTGGGAAACCCATGCTGGGAGAGGCTTCTGTCCCTCATACTATGCAGGGAGTGGTAGAGTCCCTTGATGCACACAGAAGGGAGGTTGAAGTCCCTTTTGTGTTTTTTTTTTTTTTTTTTTTTAATCAGGTAAAAAGGGTTTTCAAGTCCCTCTTAGTGTTTTAAATGAAAGGAAATAAAGCTAGCATCATTAAGGGGATGCCCATGGCCAAGGCTGTGCAAAATTAGGATAAATTGTTTGGTACAGCAGGAGTTTGCAAAGAGCATGCAGTGATGTTGTGCCAGCAGGATTGGTCAGCTATACCTCGATCTGCTAGCTCAGCAGGACAATGGCTGTCACAAATCTTCAATGGCACACTTGCAGTGTCTTTGTAGACCAGGCAGTCCCTGAAATCAAGAGATATTTTAAGAAGCACATGCCAGTGTGGCAGGGACCAAGACAGATATGGGACTGTTGGTCCCCAAAGGGAGGAGTGCCACCTGACATGAGACAGGACTCTATTCCCTGGGAAGGCAAGAAGAGTATTGGAAGCAGACAAAGTCCCACCCACTGTGAGAGAGGACCCTATTCCCTTGGAAGCCAAGAAGAGTATCCAGAAGCAGATAGACCGATACTTAGCCCAAGGGTTTTGGAGGCATTCCATTAGATGAAGAAAATCATCCTTTGTTTGCATTCACCTGGGAAAGACAGCAACTGACTGGGATATATCTTGCCCCAGGTTTTGCCAGATCCCCTACCATTTTTTCATGAATATTGAGGTTGATTTAAAAGGTATGAAATTACTGTGAGAATTGTTTCTTCTACAGTATGTGGATGATTTGTTATTAGCAAGTAGTGATGAGAATGCTTGCATATTAGACACTATACATTTTTGTATTGCCCTAGTGAAAAGGGGACACCTTGCATCTCCATCCAAACTTCAACTGGGTCAAAAGATATTTAAATATTTAGGCTTTATTTCAGGATAATGGCAACAGATAGATCTGGAGAGAATACAGGCCATAATTAAGTTCCCACATCCAGTGATCAAAAAAAATGAATGAAAAAAACCCACAAAAACAAAAAAACACAACCCCCAACCAAACAAAAAAACCCCAAACTGACTAGACATGGGAGAACAAGCTTTAAAGCTATAAAAGGAGCTTTAGTGTCTGCTGCTCCTGCTCTTGGCCTCCCGGATCATTTAATCTGTATGTACATAAATGTAAAGGAATAGCTAGTGGAGCAGTAATGCAGAATTTAGGACCCTATCAGAAACCAATTGCATATTATTCAGTTGAGCTAGATCCAGTTGCAGCAGGAGCACCAGCATGTGGAAACAGCAGTAAAACAATATTAGAAAAGAGCTGCCCCCTTATCCTGGGACATTATGTAACATTCCATGTTCCCTGAGAGGTGGAAATACTGGTGAGATATTACGCAGCCCAAGCTTTGACACCAAATGGGCACATAGGTATGAACTGATCTTCCTAAACAGCAAATAGTGTAATCTTGAAAAGATGTAATAGCTTGAATCCAGTGAGCCTGAGGCCTTTGCCTGATGATGGAGAACATCGCCAGTGTAAGCAAATTATACATATCCCAAGTAAACCGCAGTCTGACTTAAATGATGTTCCCTCACATAACCATCTAGTTCTAACTGCAGATGGCTCATCCAACGTACTGTAACCTGCAAGGACAGTGTTGGTCTGGGTATGCTGCTGTGAGCAGGGGACAGGGAATAGAAGCGCAACCACTCCCAGCAAGGATGAGCACACAAGGAGCAGAACTTGTAGCTTTGACATGTGCAGCCATCTGGGAAAAGGGAAATGAGTTAACCTCTAGACAAATCAGACAGAGATGCTCATTTTAGAGTGAATATAATTGAACAGCTGTATAAGAGAGAAAATTGCATAAACCATATAACCCGCAGTCTTCAGGACAAGCAGAAAGGATGAATAGGACATTAAAAGATAGCAAAAATATACACATGGACTAATCTTAAATGTCCAGAAGCCTTCAACTTGGCTCTTTGGGATTTCTAGAATACTGCAAGACAACCTGTAGGAGTAACACCAGCAGAGATTCTCTTTGAGAGACACTTAACTACTCCAGGGACTTATATCCCAGCTCAGATCAGCCTGTTGGAAGGAGATGAACAGCTGACCCAGCATGCTATATATATGCAGAGAGGGTTTGAAGGGTGGAGAAAATATGTACAACAGGATCAGCCCAGCCCATCTTTAATACAAGTACATGATATACAACCTGGGAATGAAGTGTTAGGATATTCTAAATGGAAGGACCATATCCTGTCTTACTGTGTTGTTATTTTACTGTTAAAGTGTTGGGTAAGGATAACTAGATTACCATTCTTTTATTAAACAAGTAGTGTATGCTCAACCAGTTGGTCAAAAAAGTTCCTTTTGAGAATCTTTCATGATTGTACCTTGATAATAATTTCTACCATATAATCTTGTTAATCCTGTTAGCCTTAACCCTGCTATGTTCATTACTTGCTACAATGTTATAAGACAAATGGTTGAATGTCTTGAAAGGTGTCTTTTCCCTTTTCCCTATGACAGTCTTGTCAGCCTCAATTGTTCTTTCTGTTGCTTGTTGTATATAAGGGCAGTGGATAAATGCCTTTAAAGTCTGTTTGATTCTTTCCTTTTAGTGTATTAGCAGGTGAGCTCAGTTAAAACAAAGGGAGGACTTTTGAGGAATATACCTGGTGCAGATAGCCTTGTTTGCAAGCTGCAGATTGAGATGCAGATGGAGCTCTGAGTGAGAGCCTGAGACAAGAGGCCAGGAACTGCCAACCTTTTTGTTAGCAAACAGACAGGGTGACCAGAAAGGTGGAATGACGCTGGGAGACACAGCAGGGGCAGAGGACTCAGGAGGAAGAATGAGACTTGCACATGGGCAGACTCTGAGGGTAAAAAAGCCCAGAGGTTCCTTTGGTGGGGGTCCTCCTTAGAGGCACCAGCTCAGGCTGCTGCTGTGTTCCTGTGCTGTGAATAAATTGCTTTATGGAACGAGACATCTGACACTCTGCTATGGGAAATCTGGGATTGAAATGTTAAGGAAAAACCTGGTCTGAGTGAGTGTGGGTGGGGTGTGCAGAGTTCAAAAGAGGCTCCGTTGGCTCACTGGAGCTGCCGTGAAGGGGCTTCAGTCCCATTAGTTAATGTTAGTCTCTGGGACTGTAAATGCCTGGGAGTCTCGTGGATGGTCAGGCTGGGAAGTTTCCTTAACACTGGAAGCTTCTTTTAAGTCATGGATTTCCTTTTGGCTTGTCACCTGAGGATCAAAAATGAAAGAAATGAACCAAATCACAGAAAAATAAAGAAGCATCTCCATTTTCAGTCTCATGCAGTCAAACTATCCATTAGCTTTCTTCCTATTGTTACACAAGTGTTTGGTCAACATACTTTCTTTTTCAATTTAGGAAATCATTCTGTTCTCTCAAGTGGATGTAGACACAAAATTCTATGAAAAAATACATAAAACTGGTATATGAATGGACTGCTGTAGTTTCTTGCATTACAGATTAGAGGTCTGTCAGCAGCTCTTTTCTGGAGATGCCTGAGACTTGATGCATGTTTAGAGAATCCACTTAACAGAAGGAAAGGAAATGTTTTTTTATACTACTTGAACTAGTGTAGTCCTTAGGATATTTTTAATTAGATGTCTTGTTATATAAAGCAATAATAAAGACCAGAGCATGGCAGATTGGAGCCTTTTCACGAATGACTTGGAATGAAGACTTTTGCTCTGTTCTTAGGCCTAACACTTACTAGTTGTTCCGCAACAAAAATGTCACTCAGCTTCTGTGTCATTTTACTCATTACATGATGACAGGTAAGATTTATCAATACCTAGGTGCTGGAGTTATCATGAAGTCTTAACAGATGTTCATGACACAACCAGACCCTCTCAGGTAGGAAAAGCTATCAAAATATGAAGTTTTTGCAGCTAGAGGTAGTGAAAACTCAATATTATTGACCCTTGGGAAATGAAAAGTTCAGGAAACAGAAGGTGGGAACAGAACTTTCTGTACAACTGAAAACACTTTCTCCATTTTAAGGAAGATGGCCTGTGTGCCCAGAATATGCAGTTGCTTTGAAGCAATGCTGTGTTATCTGCTTCCCTGATGTCAGGGACCCCAAAGCTTTCACAGTGTGAAACTGTGGATTTTTCAAGTGTGCTGCTCCAAGAGAATGGCAGGACACATGGGCTGTCTGGGGGCCAGGCCACACACAACTTGTGCATGATCTGCTGAGCCAGACTTGTGGATGCTTTGAAGAGTGACTGTTTTCCCTGCTGAACCCATGGCAAGGGCAGCAGAGGACCCAAGAAAACAGATTTAAGTCACACTTATCAGCACTTCCCCTCTCCTTATTCCAGCATGACCCACTAGTGCTGTGTGGTGTCCTGTTAAAGTCTTGGGACATTCTCAGCCTGCAGGAGTTTTGTGGGAGCCTGTTGGAGTTCTTTTGGAGTCTCTTGACAGTCTTTTTTGGTCAGCAGGAAGGAATTAGGCACAGAATCAAGAAAAACTGCTAGGAACTGTGACATTTCTATGTTGAATTTTTGTCTTAGGGGATCACAGTCTTCTTTGTTAGGAAAGATGTGTCAAGGTGTAATTCCAGTTTTGGAATTGTGCAGCTTCAAGTCAGTGTGCAGGTGTCTGAAATGTGCTGCCTGAAATGTGGGTTCTGCAAGTGCCAAGAGGGGTTTTGTGAAGAAGCATAGAAAAAGCTGAGTAACTAGCATCTCAGTTCATCCAGAGGGTGATTTATTAGGCAAATCAGTTTTAGGCCTTCAGTTAGGTCCAGATATTTCTGTCAGGTTCAAAAGTATTGTCATGTATAGAAGTCCATGAGTTGACTAGCACTCCAGGGTTGTTCTATAACACCTCACACCATGTGGAGGGGTCAGAGGGGTATGGGTACCCTTCTGGTTTGGCTGGTGCACAGGGTCTGCGGGTGTGTGGTGCTGGTTTCTCTGCAGTGAGTGACTGTGCTTGTAGTGCTCACCTGTCTTGTAAACTCCCTTATTAACATAATTGTTGTAACTGGTTATTTTCTAATTTCGTTGCTGTTTCTAGTAAACCGTTCTTATTTCAACCAGTGATCCTTACCTTTTGTGTCTCCAATTCTCTTCTCCATCCTGCCGAAGAAGTAGGGGGATGTGGAGTAGATGAGTGGCGCCTGGTCTGGGGTGTTTCACTGGTAAGACTAAATTGGGAAATACCATTCCTAGACGATGCTGACCTTTGGTCTAATTTCTTCATGGCAGCCTGCACCCATTTCTGATCTGGGCTTACGCAGATTCTGATACCATTTCTAGTGATAAACCTATGGGAAGAAAGAAAGCAAACCAAGCAGCCATTAAATCCCAGTCTCTAAACCCAGTTTTGCTGTTCTTGGTTTTCATGCAGAACAGTGGGAAAACTGTGATTATATCATATCAAATGCTTGAGTTTGTAGATGCTAGCTGGAGTAACAGAAGCAAATGATGTTAGTTCCTATTCATGGCACAGGTATATGTGTAATGTACATGTCATGTGCATACATAAGGATATTTAAAAAAGGAGCATATCTACTGTTCTGAGATTTTATATTAAATCATGATGAACATTTACCTCCCAGGAGCAGATCCCAGATTTGATAAAAATGCATGCTAGTGAGCTCAAAAGACCAAACACAGCTCCTAGCAGGAGTCAGTTACCCCATATTCTTTCCCATGATCTTTCCCCATGGCTCAGTTCAGTGCACTGGGTTTCTGACCCTTGCTGAGACTTGCTGGCCACCAAAGATCTGACTGTTCAGTGAGCTTTCTGCCAATATTCATGAACAGCAGACATCTCCCAGCTCTCTGAGGCCCACTCATGTCCCCTCACTCCCTCAGCTGTTGGATGAGTCCTTCATGGCAGGACTGGAAGGGTGACCTGAACTCAGCAGATTTGGTGAGTTGGGCCTTGAAGTGTCTTGTGATGTCCCTTCCTTTTTTGTTGGTAAAGTATTTGCATAGGCAAGTCTGAAGGTGAACAGTGCATGAGGTACTTACACGATGGCACTTATTGGTATACGGTGCCTTTCATACTTCACAAGATTTTGGATGTTCAGTTGTCTTGTACGCAGATTTACACAACTGAATTTGCGCATGGACTGACTTCCAGCACTCCCTGAAAGGGGAAAAGTAGATAAGTGAAAAGGGGAGTAAATGCCATTTTTACATTTAGCCATAATTACTTAATAAATTATGAATTCAAGAAGGTGTCCAGTTGTAGTTAGAACATGAGAGTCTCACAATTTGCAGCCACAATACCACTTCTACAAGAGAGCTTAAGCTATTTTTTTTGATGCATCCTATCATCTATAAAGTGTTATTGCTCTTTCAGTCAAGATACTAACCTTCACCTGTTCACCTGAACAATTGTATAATAATTCTGCCCCTAGGGAGTCACTGTTTCGGTAGCAGAAAAGGTATTTGGTATCATTCATATTTGGGTCTATATCATCTGCAAGTAAGTGTCCATATGGAGTAGCACTTACAACCAACACATTTTCTAGATGGCTTTCCATATGCCATCCAAATGTGGATCAGTAACTTGTTTAAAGAAAGGGAGGTATATCTGCCAGACGAACCTATATACCTTGCTATAAGTCTGGTTTCATAGGGAATGGAGTGCTATATATTCCTTGCTTTCCTCCAAGATTTTTATAGAATTGAGGGAAATGGACTGGTGATTAATAAAGAGACTCATGATATCAATGTAAAATTTTTTGAGTAGTTGTGATCTTAAAGGATGGTAACTCAAACTGAAAGCTCATTTAAATGAGATGGATACATGTGTGTGTACGTCTCCACTTACTAGTTTCTGGTTTTCTCCCACTCATTAGAAACAGTTTGGGAAGGCATGAGGGGTACAAGCAGAACACTGCTACACTCTGAGGTTTCTTTTTAAAGAATTTATTGACAAACTGGCTTGAATAAAGTCCAAGAGCTGTTCAGGTGCACCTTACTAAATATAAAACCTGCTTCATATAATCTCATTTTCTGTGAGCTTTTCTTTGTTTGAAATTGGTGGAATAGCTGAGACAAATGTACATCATCCTTTGGAAAAGCAGTAGCATAGTCAGTGCACAGGTACTGGCAGAATTGCTAATTCTTGAGGTTTTTGTTTGCCTGAAGGTTTTGATGGCTCTTCTGATCATACTTTAATCACACGTAACAAAATGTATTTCTTTTTATGCTTCATTACAAATACCTTACTCTCTCAGTCTGGTTTTCAAAATGTGACATCAAGAGAGCTCAAAGACATTCTTACCATTCTTACTCATCCTGGAAATATTTTCTCTGCTAGTTCACTATTTTCAGGGAATGGATGCAGGGAATACCAGCAGAGCTTCTCTAAGCCTGGGAACAAACCCCAACTGCTCTGCACCTGAAGAGCTACTAGAAAAAATGATAAAGAAAACAATTACAACCTGAAAAGTTACGCTTCCTCAAGTGTATTTGTTTTCTTTATCGTTCTTTCTAGTCCTTTTTCTCCTGCTTGTAGACCAGCTCAGTGAGGTTTTTCAGCCTTGGTGATGTTTATGGCAAATTCTACAACCTGGAGAATGACATTGGGAACTGTCAGTCTGTGATGCAAACCCATGAGTTGCCAGGATGAAGAGCAGCATCATTAATCAAACATTTGAGAGAGCATGGGATCCAGCAATAGCACACTGGGTCAGCATACTCAGTGTGTAGCTTCCTAATGTTATGAATGCTTAGCAGGTGTCAGTTTGGTTTTAGTGTGGTTTTGTGAAGATACCATTTCTCTGTGTTTCTCTCTGCATGTTTGTGGGTTTGCATATGGCTTGCATATGAGTGTTTCCTTTTTTTTTTTAAATTTAATGTGCTCGTTTGTGTGAATCTGATTATGATGTGATGTGTTATCTAAAGGATTTATCTCCATGTTTTCCATGATCTCATAGCCTAATACAAAAGTCACTAACGTAAACACTACTGTAGACAGACTTATTTAAAGCATGGCTAATAAACATGGCTCATCTCAGTGTTCATAAATGGTCTCAAATAAGATGTTAAATTGTATGATTCTATGAAGAGAGAAGCTATTGCCTAAATCCATTACTGCCCTTTTTAGATTTTCTTCCTGGTTTACCTGTTTGTACCAAAAGATTTGTCTATACACAAGCAAATAGGCAATATGTGATCCACGACTGGAGGAACTTTTTAAAATAGGGACATTAAAAGGATTCGGGCTATACAGTTAAAGAAACATAAATAACAAATAATATAATAACATTCATATAAAAGTAGTGTATCTGGAAAAAGAAAAATGTACATCTAATTCAAGAATCATTTTTCATAAAATGTAATTAATCTCTAGTACTCATTGCTATATGGCATCAGTGAGATTAAAAGACATCGTGTCTTCAAGATGTCATGATTTTAAGAGAGAAAATAATCCACAGAAAGCCTTTAAGTGCTCTAAGGCACTGAAAGTCTCCTTACCTTAAAGCAGAAGCCCACCACTAATTATCTGCAAACTTACCTTTCACTGTGTGCATAGCGAAGATGCCAAGGCAGAGGGTGACGAGGATAGCTGCAGTGTGGAGCTTCATTGCTGGTGCCTTCTGTGTCAAGGCGGAGAAGGAAGTGGCTGTTGTCTGCCCTCTTTCCCAGAGTTTATATATTGTCATTCAGTGGTCAGTTCTTGGGTTCACTTTTGTGGGTGTCATGGAGGGCCTGACTGGGAGTGGAAACACTGAGTGTCAGTACTTTTTCTGGTGACAGAGAACCACCTCCTTTCCCCCACCATCCTTCACTAGCCCCCCTGTGAAGGCTTTTCCTGCTCAAACCCACTGTGGTTGCACTTGCTTCTGTGCTGCGAGTAGGGTTTATTTCAAGCTGCCAAAAGTGAGAGCTCTTGTTCTGTAGTGGAAACCTTTCAGAAACTTTCCCGTCCTTTCACACCTCGATTTTGAGACCTTTAGCTGAGCCACACTGCAGAGGCACAGAGTAACACTCAGAGTTACTTCTGACCAATGGACCACAGAAAGGGGGAACTGTGAGCTAAAGGAGGATGGAAAGAGGAACATCTTGGCTCTTTCCAGAGTGGCTGTGGATAGTTGGTCACGCTAACATGGAGCTTTGGAGGGGTATCACTGCTATTTCCTGTGAGTGGTGAAGGTTGTCAGAACTTTTGTGTTTGCTCTGTGATTTGATACGGCCCAAGCTGATATCACCATGTGCTGGGAGGAGCAAGAGTGAACACACTCTTGCCTACAGCTCCAGATCCACTAGGTCTCCTGCCAATCAGGCATGAATGCAGTGGTTTCAAAGGGGAATAAGATTTTTTTTTAAGCTTTATGTTAGAGCTGGTGGTTGGGGGATTTTTGTTGTTGTTTTTTTTCTGTTTTATTTTTTTGGGGGAGATTGTTTGTTTTGGGTGATGTTTTTGTTTGTTTCCTTTGTTTTTCTGATGTGGACTTTCTAATATAAAGAACCGAGTCCGAGAAAGCAACCAGGCAATCAGAGAGGCAGAATTTTTAGCAAAGAAGAAAAATTTTAGTTGTGTTTTCTTGTAAACATGGTTTTGATACCAGGTTTGTCAGCTTGTTAACATTGTATCTGTATCAAAAGTGCCCATTTTTGCAGTCTGTGCCATCGCTGTCACCCAGGTTTAGGTGTCCTTTGTATGTTGTGGCAAGGTGGTTTGAATGGGAAACATTCCCACATGCCAATTATTTTGCACCTGCAAATATTTTTCAGGCCAGTTGTGGACGTCCAGGCCACACAGGAAGCATCATCTGAGCTGGCATCATGATCCAGAGCCTCTGAGCAGCAATCCCCTTTCACGCCCCTGTCTGCAGCCTGGTAGAAAAAGCCAGGCTTTGCTAGGCCTGCGGAGATGCAGCTGGTGTTGGTAGGAATAGGTGAGCACCAGGCTGCCTGATGCCTGAGGTTGTGAGGCAGTGGTCTGGAACAGCTCTCAAGGAAGGACCAGGAGCAATCATGCTAGTGTCCTAGTTTTGGCTGGGATAGAGATAATTTTCTTCCTGATAAGTACAACAGTGATGTGTTTTGGATTCAGCAGGAGAATAATACTGAGAGCATGTGGATGTTTCAGTTGTTGCTTTTCAGTGAGCAGGTGCACAGGAAACTGGGGGGAGCATGACCAGGACAGCCCACCCCAAATGACCAAAGGGATATTCTATACCATAAATTGTCATGCTCAGTACATAAACTGTCCAAGAGCCACTTGGTTGGAGATGGACTGATATCAGTCAGAGGGTGGTGAGCAGTTGTACTGTGGATCAACTGTTTCTCTTAGATTTTATTCCTCTTCATCTCTCCCTTTCATTACAATTATTTTTGTTATTCTTATTGGTAGTGTTGTATCTATTTTGTTTCAATCATTAAACTATTCTTATCTGAACACATGAGGTTTACTTTTTCCACTTCTTCTTTCCCCTGGGGGTGGGGAAGGGGATTGATGTGTGAGTGGCTGTGTGGTACCGAGTTTGTGGCTGGGGCTAAACCATGATGGCAAGTATGATATTTCCCTTGTTCTTATCTCCAGGCCTTGCCTCAGCTGATTACTTCTGGTTTTCCAAACTCTGTAAATTCCTTTACATGAGGAAATGGCAGCGTGTGGAAGTCAGTTTCCAAAGATTCCTCAGACAAATTAGAATTGAGCTAAGAACTGTGCTCAAGCTGGACAATTTGTGCTCAGATCCATGATTCCTAGTCTGTAATGGCTGGTCTGCAGCCTTAGGAATAGCCTGTAGGTCTTGCAGGTAGAGCACATGTTGTGTGGTTTATTTGTATATACACTCATATCCCTTGTTCCTATTGGTTTAATTCTTTCATTACATATCCAGTGGAAAAACAGGGAAAGCCAGGGAAAAGCAATGGCAGGCAGAATTGATTTAATTGAATGCCTGCTAAACCCACTTGCAGCACTAGGGAATTTGCAATGAAATAGAAGCCAAAGCTTCAACCAAAGCCCAAAAGGACATGCCTGATGCTACACAGGGAAGCAACCATACTGACCTCAGCTACACTAGTGGGAACTCTGTGCTAAGTTTGTGTCCAAGCAGTCTGGTGTTGTGCTACACACTGGCTGAAATCAGTGCTTGAATGAGATATTCTGATTGTTTAGTACTTGTCAGCTATGAGATTCTAGATAGCAACCTTGCCACTGATGGTGAAGAGAGGTTTTCACCCATTGAGAGAGAAGATGCTCCCCCACTTCTGGTTGTTGATGTGGTGTGTAAATGTATGTATATGCTGTCTACCAGCTGAATTGAGGATGAGCTGGATCAAAAAAACTCAGCCGTTCCAGGTTGTAGATTCTTCTGAGATGTTGCTAGAAAGGCTGTTGCTTCTTCAGTTTTCCAGAATCCTTCAGGTGGGATTGAAAAACTGCCCTGTGGCAAGCTTTTCCCCCTCTTTCTACTTCTCAATCCTGTGGTTCTGTGTAGTTGGCTTATGCCCAGTAAAAGTTTTGTTTCAGAGAAGGGTTTTGTGGATGGGAGTTCCACAGCCCTGTCTGTGGATTTCTGTTGATCTCTGCTGTTCTAATGTTGTATTAGGCTCATTTTGCATGTGCTCCAACACTAGTGGGCCCTGCCAGTGTGTCAGGGCAAAAGCTTAGCACAAGATAATCAGATGTATTATCTTTGTGTTTTCTTGCTTTAGCTTGCTTTAAGAAAGCTTTTGTTGTTTAAAGTCGTATTAAAAAAACCAGCTAATAAGTGCCCAAAGTGTTTTTTCCCATGATTGCTTCTCAGCTCTGGATAAGTTGAATGCTAATGATCCTTATCCTGGGCCTTGACTGCCTCCTGTATGGCTCAGTCATCACGGGCTGCACTCAAAGCAATCTGGAGGGAATCAAATGATTCTGGATCATTTACGGCCTTTGACACATCTGCAGGCAAAGAGACTTTAGGAGGGGATTTAAGAGCCTCAGCTTACACACATCTGTATCACAAATAACTGGGTTTAGGGTGGAAATTGTCCCCATTCCTCTTCCCTCCCAAGGAGATAAATATCTGTCTCTGTTATCTACAGAAGCAATCTGTGCATGTGTCTTATGCTGGACCCAGAAAGTAAGTGAAGTTATGTAGGATCTATCTGACCCCAATATATTTTCGTTTTGCATTGTTTCTTAAGAGTTTGAGTACTGGTTTAAGAATTACCAGCTCGTGATATCCAGCTGTGATATTTCCATGACCTTCCTCCCTCCTCTTCTTCCTTTGCTTTTTAATACTTTCGCTCCGTAGATTTCACGCTGATTTCATAGGTGCCTGAAATAGCAGTTTATGTCCAGTATTTTAATTTATATTGTAATGGAGTAGAAACAAACACATGCTTAGTGCTCACACGTTAGCTGAGAGCCAATGACTTTTAATCCAAATTGATGGCTTAAATCACATTTTTAATATCTACTGTTTTTCCTGGTTTTGGCAGAACTTCTCCTCTAGAAATGTAACCCTATTAATAATACTTTCTCTTAATCATAATAGAATTTTTACTTGTAGACCATCTGTTTCCACTACTTCACTGCCAGCTTTTTCCTGCCAGCTTTTCCCTGGTCCTGCCATCTTCCCTTGATGTATTATGTGCTCTTATTTAAGTTAGTTGTATCAAAATCTTTGTTCAGTCATCCAGCTTGAACTAAAATTAGACTGAGAATGATTTGGGAGCTTGAAACAAACATAAAAAGGTCCCTTTACACAATATAGACAACTCTACAGTTAGCTGAATGCAGACATGCACCTGTTTTGCTGATGTTTTAAGGTGACTCAACACAAATGTGGCATTTTCTGTATAGCAGAGGTCTTTGCTCTTTCTTTCATTCAGTGTTGTCTTGTTTTGGTTTATTTTGGTGAATTGCACGTTCACCTAGGACTTACAAGAGGAATACTCTGATCCTCATCTTTATAATCTTGGTCTTGTGAGTTTTGGTTCTTTGAGAGATGCATACTGGAAAGTTAACTAAACATCGAGCGATGCTATTGCTGCAGAGGAACACAGAGGTGACTGCAGCTCAATTCTGTGAAAGTACCTAAATTTTGTACATGTTGAAACGAGCCGAAATACCTTTGGGAATTTGTGGAATACCTTCTAGTAGCCCTCTAGTACCTGAAGAGAGCCTACAAGAAAGACACTCAGGGGCTTTTTACAAGGGCACGACGTGATGGGATGACGGGGAATGACTTTGAATTGAAAGAAGGTAGGTTTAAATAAAATATTAGGAAGAAATTCTTTACTGTGAGGGTGGTGAGACACTGCGGCATGTTGTCCAGATGAGTTGTGGATGTTCCATCCCTGTTAGCATTCAAGGCCAGGTAGGATGGGGCTCTGAGCAACTGGTCTAGTGGAAGGTGTTCTTGCCCATGGCAGGGAGTTAAAACTAGTTAGTCTTGAAGGTTCTTTGTAACTGATATAATTCTATGAGATGGGTTTTTTTTCCTTATTTACTTGGGGTTTTTCTTATTTCTTTTTCCACTTTGTCTTTCTCGGCTGTCATGAAACAGAGAATGCAGATTTTGTTTAGCACTTCTTTTTGCATGTGCCATATCTGCAGGGTCAAGGATATAGGAACCAAGTCTTATTCTGTTAGTTTTCAGGAGAAGAATAAAGCCTATTTTGTACTTCTTGCTTAACCATGATAGTCAGTGCCTGGAGCACTGGAGCTGGATCAGAACCAATATACCACTTCTGAGTAAACCTGAGCTGTCCTCAGAAAACTGAGGAAGCTCAGATGTTTATACTCTCTCAGTGGGTAACAGTTTTCTCAGTAGTACCTCATGCTTTGGTGAGCTCCCCTTGGCCAATCTGTATGTGTTTAGATTCCTTTGCTCCATGTGGTCATTACAGGGAATATGTTGAAGAGCTAAGATTGTTAGGGGAAAGGGGGAGTTACAGATGTAAGAACACACATCAGTGATATTTGTATGCCTCATACATGATAGCATGTGCTATTATTTACAAGAATACAGACTTTTTCTTATCACTGCCATTAAACACTTCTGCAGTCATATCTGTTTTAATGACATGTTTGAAGGGCAGGCTGTGTAAAAGAGACTCACAAATAAAGCACCAGATTCCAGAGAGCAAAGCAATAAGCAAAACCAGTAAGCATAGATTCAACTTTCAGGCCTTTATCTGCTATTTTCTCTCTCCTCCACCCAAAAATTGTTCTAACTCTTCAGCATATACCAAAGAAAAGCATGTGTGCCTCTCACATACTTGTGGCTGTTGAGTTCACGCATGCTGACAGATGTGCTGCATTGAATACCCCTATTCTGATGGATTTTCCCCACAGTGGAGACACCATCTTGACTCTTTCCCCTGTTGAGACACTAGGTTTTGGAAAATTCACAGGGATTTTTGCCTTCTTTTTTAGCATTTCTTGAAATTGACCAGTGATAAAACAAAACAAAACCAAACAAACAAAACAAAAGACCAAGGGACAGACGAATACTGCAAAATTCCTTTTTTAAAAATATCTCCTTCTTGAACTTTTTGAAAGGGCATCTTGGGATTTGTTTTTTTTCTGGTTTTTTTTGGTTTGTTTGTTTGTGTCTAATAAATGCATTTGTTTAAAACAAAAATTATCCTTCTAAGCATTTTTAATAACCAAACCTTCATGACGTCCTACCTCATGAGTTTAACAGATAAGACAAATTTTAATTTTTAGTTATAATGTTAACCCCTATGGCTTCCAGGAAAACAAAACAAAACCAAACCCCATAAAAACAGAGAAGAAGATAGGAAGAGATTATTCCAGAATCTTTGCAAGAGAAACCCATGGAATTTTTTTTTTTTCCCTTCATTCAAAGAAAGCTACAATAGCCTCTGGAATAGGTAATTTTCTACTTCAGCTCTCAAATGAAGAATTGTTACACTTTCTAACCACGCCACTGGTGAGATACATCATCTTGCTTCACACTGGTTACTATAATCTGATAATCTTGGGCCACATCCTGTTCCACAAAGTGTTTTAGAACTTCTTAAAACTGATCACAGCATTTGATCCTCACCTGTTCAGTGAAATGGAACTTGGTGTTCATGCAGCTCTACCTTTAAATAGATACAGAGTGAGAAGTACTTTTTTTAAGTTGGTTTTTGTGTTTCCTTAGCCATTCACTCAGTCAGGCCATAACAGCAATAGAGTCACTGTTCAAGTGAAGGCTTAAATGGGAGGGGTGAGGGAAAAAAAAGCTTACAGGGTATTGCAGCAAATACCCACTCTTGAAAATGTTCTGCTCTGAACTTGATAAAAGAGAGTCCTTGGGGTTTATTTGATCTGTGGGGTTTTTCCCCTTATAATGACAATGAGTATGAAACCATGTATTAGACAAATGCATCAGTCTGTATTATTCACCTGAGTTCTCTGCAGTGAGTGATGCAATGCGGGAGGGAAGAGGGAATGGGAAAATTTGCACCCTCCTCCCTCAAGTCAGCATTGATTTTTTTCTTTGCAGTTTCAGAGATCTGACTGTAACTGTTAAATGCTGTTTCACTTTCCCTTTGCAAACTACTTTTATCTCTCACTAAGGGATGCAGAAACCCCCACCATGTCTAAGACAGCAATAAATTAAGAGCTCCCTCCCATGGTTATCATATTTCTTGCACTTAATTCAGCTGCTTTTAGTGGGGTCATGAGACACTATATTTCTCACCCATGGTTCAGCACGACCCCACATGCAGCTCTTCACCCAGTCTAGCAAAGCTTATCAGGTGTGGTGAATGCCCTCCTCCTCTTCTCCTACACAAACTCAGCCCAAATTAGCCACAGGTTCCAGTGGCCAGTAAAGCTACCTGCTTGTGCTAGGTCAAGTGTCAGATCATCAGTTTCCTCTCTGTGCACCAGCTTGTTTACTGACATAGAGCACTGGTTTCCTTCCATCCCCTACACTACCTTCTTTGAGATATACGGTTATTTCCCCCATTTTCTACACAGAATGAAAAAGAGGCTATTGCTCTCATACTGTCAAAGACATGGGAATAGGCGACCTAATCTCTGCTTGATGTAGTAGTTTGTACTTCAGAGCTAAGCACGTGTTGATGCAGCCCCATATTAAATGGGATCAGAGTCACCTGACTGTTGCTTGTTAAAAAATTCAGGGACTGCCCTATTTATCCCAGTCCTTAGCTTGCTTTAGCTCTTCTCTTAGTAAGTCCACCTCTGAGCTCTTTTGCTTTCTCTCACCGTGTACAGCCAGCAGATTCATGTAAGTAAAAATGTTGCTCTTGCACAGTGCTTCTCTCCTGAGATTTTTCAAGAGGTTGTAAGAGTATTGGAAAGTATAATTAGCTCTTCTGTCACAAAAGAGAAAATGGGTCTGGCAAAAGCGGGAAGTAGTGCTGTAGCAGTGCACTGTTCCTCAAATTTCTGAGGCAAAGACCACTTGTCCTTGCTGCATTCCTGTGCTCTGTCAGTAGGTAGAGCTCTGTTGTCTAATTAAATGTAAAAGAAGCAGTATGGCCTGGGTTTCAAATGGATTAGAAAATAGCTCCTCTGAAATAAGTAGGAGTTGGACTCTTGCCTTGAGTAGTGGCATTTTTCAGTGACAACTTGCTAGAGTTATTAGTGTTTAGGTAAAACTGGTATGTGTGTTGTATTGTTTGACAGTATCTGGGAGGTATGCAGATCTGGTGCTCCTTGCAGAACTGCAGGAGTTCCCCCATGGAGAACAGGAACTGGGAAGTTTGGAAATTTTTCATCTCTGTCTCCAAAACTGTACCTCTATCCTTCCATCAGAGATTTGGCTGAGCCTCAAAATTGTGATTTGTTCTTCACCCTTGAAGCACTCTTATGCTCTTACTCATTCTCTTCTTTCTATAATGTCATGTGACTAAATGTATTTCATTCCTGTGCTAGGCCCTTTTGTGTCCATTTGGTTCTCCTCTGAGTGGGGTGAGACAGGATGCTCCCCTTTCCTTCTGACCTTGGCTTGTAATGTAGGTAGCTTGTGCAGAGAGTAATGAACCATGTCACAGTGCTACAAGGACTACTACAAGTCCTTCTACAAGGACTTACCACCTTGTAGAGAGGGAATGTAGAGCTTTCAGAGAACATTGTTAGGGGAAGAGGATGGAGGTAGCTGCAGTCTAGTCCCTGTAGCCTTTAATAGCTCATCTACTTCCTTCTTACCTAGTATCTGTTTTGTGGTTTAAGTTTTATCTTAGGGGAAAAACGTTTAAAGGTGTGCCATGCACCCAGGGCCTTAAACCTGGGAGAGCTAGCCTCTAGCCTGAGGGGCCAGAGGAAAAGAGCTTGAGAAGGAACTGGCAGGCAAGTGTTAAGCTTCCTCTCCCCCGGCAGAAGTTGGAGGGAGGAGAGGAGGGAATTTCGAGGCTTGGTTATCTTGGGCAAATGCAGCCTTGTAAAATGGATTTCAGGGGAAACCTGAGCTGGCTTATTTTATGGTGAGGAAAGAAACTGAATGTTATTTGCCAGATGATAAACAACCTTTATTCTTCTCAGTCAGGGACTGAGGAGACTGATTTTAAGACTAGCCCTGGCCTCACTGCCAGGTTAGGAGGTGCCTTTTCCCAGCAGCCTTTGTCATGAAGTTCAGGCTTGGTGGTCTGCTGGCCCTTTCTGGCCTGAAAAGCTGCTGAAAGTCATTTCCAGTCATCAGAGCTTGCCTTGCAGCAAATCATTTTCAGATGACTTTGGGCATGACTTTGTTTGGGCATCTTCACAGGAGGGGAAAAGAGGATCGAGTTCCAACAAGGGACATTCAGGTGTAGTACCTTTGTGGTTGTGATGGCTGTTGTGCCTTGGAGGCTCCCTGCTCTCTGGTTGCTCTGTGTGGGTAGCTATAGCTGAAGCCCAGCAAGGCAGGCACCTGCTGAGGCAGAACAGACGTGGTTAAAAATCAACAGGGTGTACCAGCCAGAGTTAACATGCTGTGCTCTCTGAAAGGAGAGAAATAACTCTCCCTCCTATTAGAAACTGACTGTTGAAGAGCATCTACTTCTAAGTTTCATTTTCTAGGCTGTGTGTAAAGTCTGTTTACAAAAAAATCATTGCACTTTACTGACTCTAATTTGCAGGCCAGAGCATTGGCAAGTAATTTGACTTGGGCAGAATAATAAAAAAATATACAGTGTTTTCCTTAATCAGCTACATCGTGATCTTTAATCTGAATTAACTGGACTACCTATACTGTCTTTCTAGAAACTTCTAAAGCCCCTTTCACTGTAGACTTGATCTGCTCCAGAACAAATTTCTCTTATTCCCCTCAGTATGACTGTACAATATAAAGCCAGCTTTGTGCAGTATGAAAAAGTGACCACATGAATAGCACTTAGACAAAGTGCACAGAGAGTTGCATGTGTTTTGTCACATCTTCTATGTGGTGTTTGGTACTGCCCTGATTTTACCTAACTAATAAAGGATTGGGAAAGAAAAAAGAAAAAGACAGCTGAAATAGAGCAGGGCAGAAAAATGTGATTATCCTTATTTTCCACCTTCTTGGTGTCACTGTGAAACAGTAACTCTTCCCCACATCATCTGGGTTAAAAAAAATGGTTCAAACTGACAACAACCCGTCTATCCAAAGTTTTCATTCTCATACATTTTGGCACTTCAAAATCCTGATGAGGGTCAAGAGGACTTCTCAGCTGGTAATCTTTGTGGGTTCAGAAATAAGAAATATTGGTTTATGAAAATGTTTAAGCATATCTAGAACCTGATTTGGATTAAGCTGAGGGAGCTTTCCAGAAGTCTCCTATACTCTCTGTTATGAAGGGGTAAATAATATTCCCCATCAGAAGTTTGAAACGATGAGATAAGTGAACCACCTGACTTTGTGAGGATCACCTGGGACATTTCTAAAGGCCACCTTTTTTTGTTCTCTCTATTTCATACCAGGGATTCAGCTTGTGCACAAATATAGCACCTCTCCTTCCAAATGGGGTTGCACAGCAGGTTCCTTCCAGAGCAGGTTTTGGTTTTCTTTCCCGTCTGTCGGTAGCTTCAACGAAGAGATTCCATGCGAAGTCATCAGAGTTGGATTTTATGCAAAAAAAAGGATCTCACTTTTTCAGAAAGCTCTATAAAAGTATTCTAAAAATCTGGATTTCTGTCGTGTGCTACTTACTTCCACTTGCATTCAAAATATTACTATGCCTGCCCAGTGAGGATGTTGTTGCTTTCTTCCTCTTTATTTAAAATGTGTGTTTTTAAGAGATTCATATATATGATAACCAACTTTTCCACTCTGGAATTCCTAGAAGCTGAAGACCTCCAAAACAAGAAGTTAGTTTAAAAAAAGTGGCACTTTTTTATCAAAGGGGGGGATTTTCTTTTCTGTGTTGATAATTAGGAGTATTTAGGGATACAGTCATGTAATATTGTCAATATTTTCTTCAAGATTTTGAGGGAAAGCATTATTTCCTCTAGAACATCAAATATAAATCAAAACCTATTTTCGTCTTCCGTGAAGCATGTGTGCCACTTCCTGATTAGGGAAGCAAAGTTAGGGAATGTAATTGTCCTCATTGTACCAGGAATTCTGGCAACCTTGAATGTCAGGTGACAAGTCCCTTGGGCACTGCTCTAAAATGATGCTGATTTTATTGTTTCCCTGTTTCTTCAGTTGGGTATATGGTTCCAAATAATGAAACAAATGAGATGAGGGCTAGCCCGGCATGTGAAACTAAATCCTTACCTTCTTTTGCTGCTCGTGCCTTTGACTCACTTTGAAATGACGTGCTGAGCATAGGTCTTGTTCATAAAAACAGCTGGGGGGCTTGAAACATATAAAGGCACCCCAGAGCAAAGGTGCTCCAGAGAGGTTGTGATCAAGGTCAACTTTGCTTCCTGCACAGCTCTTTTCCTCACAGTTGCAGACATGCCTCTCCAGGCCTGCCAGGTTGTAAGCTGACCCAGTGGGTGACATTAGAGTCCCAAATCTGGCTCTTCCCATTTTCCTTTATAATAAACAGTGTGGTAGTTGGTGAGTGCAGTTTTGGGGCCGTTTTTACTGTAGGGTGCAGACCTTGCCAATGAATTTTGGGATCCTATTCTGAGAATGTGAAAGGCTGTCAGCTTATATAAAGTCTTATGCAAGGAATTATTCTAGGGAGAATTCAAAGCTGATTTTTCCTCCCACCTGTGGCTATCCATTACATTTTGCCTACGTGTTCTTTCCATGCCTTTTTCATTCTTTAGTAAACTTAATACCTAAGCTACTGAGCACATTAGTAATGCTTGATTGCAGACCCTAGTGCCTGTGCTACAGTGCTGTAGCTCTGTTATTATAGAAGTGGGAATGTCCTTGGCCTCTTACTCAGCTGATCTATGAGCAGGAAGCAGCACCTCATTAACATGAGGTCAGACTTTTTGGAATGAGTCTGGAGGAGGGCGGCCACCAAGATGGTTAGAGGAATGGAGCACCTCTCATATGAGGAAAGGCTGAGAGAACTGAGATTGTTCAGCCTGGAAGAGAAGGCTTTGGGGTGACTTAACTGAGGCATTCTGGTACCTGAAGGGAGCCTACAGGAAAGATGGACAGGGACTTTTTCAAGGTCATGTAGTGACAGGACAAGGCAGAATGGCTTCAAACTCGGGGGGGGGGGTAGGTTTATATTAGATATTAGGAGAAAGTTCTTTTCTGTGAGGGTGGTGACACACTAGAACAGGTTGTCCAGAGAAGTTGTGGATACTCCCATCCATGGCAGTGTTCAAGGCCAGGCTGGATGGGGCTCTGAGCAACCTGGTCTAGTGGAAGGTCCCTGCCCATGGCACAGGGAGTGGAACTAGATGATCTGGAAGGTCCCTTCCAACTCAAAACATTCTAGGATTCTATGAATATCTTTTACTGACCAGTGGCTGCTAGGTGTTGCTATGTGGAATGAGAGAAAAAGAAGGCTATTTTATGGTATTTGGCCTATCTCCTAGATATTTAGAGGTCTACTCTGACTATAAATAAATGTGTATAGTGATTGTCTCAGTGCAAGTTATTGGTGGACCTAGTATTGCGTTGGCATGGTCTCTACTGTTGCAGACTTGTTTGGATGAATGTGGTCAGGGAGCCAGCTGCACTGTCAGTATGGGATGTTGGGTATTTTGGGGACATGGGCAGGGGTGGGGAGCTTGGGGGCAGTAGTGCTTCCACCCCATGAAGCAGGAGACCCCCATGGCAACACACCCATCAGGGCCTTGGGTGCACAGGGGAGCACCTTTATAACAGCTTCAGTCAGGAGAAGCTTTGTACTGATGTAAACTAGTAGGATCTGTGCTCTGCAAGTTTTCATCTCTCTTACGTGCCATAGAGTTGATTAGATGGTCATGTACAGTGATGAACGTTTCTGTCTTGGTTCATAATTATCTCCGTGGAGAAACCAAATGGTTCTGTACTGTAACAGTAAAACATAGAAATGCAGATAACAGCTTTTGTGTACAGGGATAGTACATAGTCTAATTTACATTTACTCTCCTGCATATTTCAGAGCTCTGCAGGACGGATTTAATTGAATAATGAGTTTCTTTCATTGATTCATCTACTTAAAAGAATCTTCCTTATGGGGTGATTAGTGACGGGACACTGTATGCTGCTTCATCCTGCACTTTACTCTAGAAGAACTGGTATTTCTGTACTTATTGTGTCCAAATATTGCTCTGATAGTGGGGATAGGCAGCTGCCTCTGGATTCAGTAGGTTCTAATGGTCAGAAGGGATTTGCACTTTAATTTTTCAATTTGGCTTTAAAGCATTTGTCCAGATGTATCCTGAAAGAAAGGGACTCAAGTTCTTACAATACTGTTTCTGCTGTCTTCTTAGATGTCCTGTGTGGATATTTGTCAGAGGTCTACGTAAGAGGTATCAATGGCTAATAGGTAGAGAATACAAGTGGAAAAGAAATTTACACACACAGGCATTTCTGCTCAAGAGCTAAACCTAAGAATTGTGCTTACCTGATGTCAAAAGGCAAGATTGTAATATGACTTGCACAACGTATACAGTTGAGGCTGAGAAAACTCAACTAAAAATTTCAATTTTGGATTCTCAGAGAGAAAATTATCTACCAGTAAGGCATTGCTGACCTGTAGTTATCGATAAATAATATTAATTATAATAAATATATTTAATAAGATAAATCAATTCAGAAGCTTTTTCACATTTGGTTCTCAAATTGGAATGAAGGAAACTTCATCAGATTAAATAATTTTCTAGCAGTCACAGTCTAACAATAAACAAGATCTTCTAAGGGCTGAGTCACTTCAGTGTTAAATCAATAAGTTTAAAATTGTCTTCTAACTCAGTGACTTTGAATACATTTTTTGGTACTTATATTTTCCCAAATCAAGAATTGTGGCATTAACTATAAAACATTTTACTTTGATTGTTGCCATCAAATGCAATGTTGACACAGTATGGTTGGTGTGGGGTTTTTGTAAAACAAGGATATTTTGTAGATGTGTATACTTCAGCAATTATATAAAAATATTTCTTTGTATTCTATCATTCTCATTGTAGTAGTTTTAGGAAAATGGGGATTAATTCCTTCATATTTCTAGCATAATTACCTTTCCATTTGCAGTCTTGGAAGGAGACTGGAACACAGATTGATCCACTGGAAATCGACATTCTAAGTAATTTCTAGTATGACTTAACAGATTTTCAAGACTGCACAAGTTTTGAAATTTTCAAGTTTTGAAACTTTCTATTAAATTGCACTTACAGAATTCTGGATAACAGCAGTGAATATGACAGTATAGAAAATCTGTAGGTGCTGACACTTGGATGAATAGAAAATTTCTTAAATCAGGAAATGGTTTGTTGTGCAGGATATGACAATTTAGTTAAAGGTATTTCACCCCATTCTTTTTGTAAGAAAATTAATTTGTTTAACTTACAAAAAGCTCACTGATTCAATAGATAAGTTTTTAATTGCCTAATTTATAGTATTATAATTAATTATTAATATTTATTGTTTCAAGTTAATTTGAAACACAAAATAGGTTCATTTTTCAAAGTATAATAGTACAATCAGATAAAAACTTGACTAAAATGAAGACTTCTATTCTAATACTCTGAATAAGTGATTTTTCTCTACCTTGTTTACTTTTAAGAAATTGAAGTTTAAAAAAAAATAAAGCTACCTTATTAAATATGAGGACTGCTGAAATTGAAGAGAATAGTAAGTAGTCAGCAGTGATTACAGAAAATTGCTGTGGGTGATTTGGAGTAAGAGTTCAGGTTTCTAATAGCAAGAGAAATCTAGTTTTTTCTCGTGTTGAAACTGTTGCCTAAAAGAGACTGGAGAAAAAGACTCCAGGCCAATTTGGTATAGGAGATAAGATAAAGAGAGCTGGTCCTTTAATGAGTCCTTAGGCTTAGAGAAATATATACCACATGCACCCTCCAGACAGGGGCTCTATGATTTTATAATAAGGTCCATCCAATCCCAAGTTTACCCACCCCTCGTTCTACCCCCTGACACACCCCTTCAGGAATTGGGTTTGGGGTCTTTGGGACCCCTTCTTCTTCCTCGCCATCTTCTTCGCAGCACACGCAGTCCTTGGAGTTCCTCCAAAGTTCTGGGCTTGAAGGTTGCTGTGTCTGTGTGATATCTTCTGGTCCAGGCCTTAGGGTGTTTTTCTACAATTCTACCTTGAAAAGAAGACTGAACACACTAACAGAATTTAGAGGGATTGATATGGAATGGGGTAGTAGGGTTGGGTATGTGTAAACACTATGTTAAGGGTAAGAGATATAATTAAATAAAATCTACAATCTACATTCACTACACAACTACTTATAAAATCTACAGAAGTTAAAAAACCAAAAAGCTCTGAAGCATTAAAACTAATTCAAGAGGTTTATTTCTTGCTTGCCTGTACTTTAAACTACCAGAATGTGTTTAAATTCTTTGCAGGAGAGGGGTGTTTAACTGGTGCTGGGAGAATGCCTGGTCTGGATGAGGACTTCACATGTCAGGAGGTTTTTTTCACTCCTCAGGTGGCCTCAAGCATATTTGCACCATGGGATTGTACCAACAGGATGCACATTCCTGGTGGCAAATCCACCCCCTGCTTACTTCTTTGCAAGCAGTAGTCCTGTGAGGTTCAAAGTTATGCTTCCTGAATGCTGAGTTGGTAAACATCTTATAAACTGGAGAACAATAACTCATAATTCTGATTTTTAAAAAAATAAACATATTTGATAACTTACTTTATATTCTGCCCCATTTTTGGCACTGAGAAGTTGAATTAACATGCAAAAGTCCTGAGATATTGCTTTGTTTTTTCATTTTACTCTTTCCCTTGCTGTTTCTATTGTCACTCCTTGCAGCTTTGATCAAAGAAAGCTTTGAAACCTTTCTTCTTTGGCTGTTAAGAAACTATAACTCTAGATCAACCAAGTTCATAAATGTAGAGCCCCACTCCCTCTTGTTTAAAGAAAGTCAGTCCCTCTCAGTGTGGGGAGGCACCTCTTCAATGACGAATCCAAACTAGAGAATTAGAAGTTTTAGTTCATCCAAAAGAATTCTGCAAGGTAACTTTGTAAAATGATCTGACTAAAAACGCATGGTTTAAAAGGCTGTTTCACATACATTTAACAGAAATTAAACTAGACTTTCTTTGCTTGCTCTTAATAACGTAGTCTAAGTGGAAATGTGAAGTTGTGTTGTGAGAAGACAGGAGATAAATAGAAGGATATCATGGGAAATAAACGCATTAACTGAGCCCATTTCAGACTGACTGAAGTGCAGAAAGTAAGCAAACAGATTCACTAATGGATCCATTTTACTGCTTTAGCTCTAGTAATTGATCCTGAATCAGGCTCTGCTGTTTTGCCAGTTGCCTTCATTTTATCCCTTGCTAGCAAAATAATGTGCATCTAGTATCTCTGACAGTAGTACGATCCAAAGATGTCTGTCCATCTTTGTGTTTTGTTACAAGAGATAGCATTTATGCTTTCATTGCTTCCTTTTTTTCTTGCCCAAGTTGTCAATCTCTACTCTTCTACCATTGTTAAAGTTGGAGTCATGATAAACTGGACAAAACCACAGAAAGCTTCTATATGATAAAGAGGAAATATATGTGTGGAGTATTTGGTTGCACATCTTTTGTCTCTATTATTCTAATTGTGACCTCCCATTTTAATTGAATTATCACTGCATAACATACTGTTGTCATTGATGTGCTATATGAATTCTATTTTATCTTGGCCTCAGCAAGATCATCATGTCAGGGTCCTGTCAGATTAATAAACTACATTTAAAGTAAAAGATTAAATACTGGCAGAAATACTAAAGCTAGGTCATGTATTATATTTCTTCTTTTCTATCTTGTTCCTAGTGTTGTCAAGAGTTTGTATCTGAAGACTGTTTACACTTTTTTGTCTAGCAATTAATCACCTCATGGACAACGAGTTACAGGGCATTTTGTTAGTCCTTCAAATCAAGAGTCGTTGGCTGCTATCAAAGGTAAAGTCAGCTGATCAGTCCTGATTCCAAAGGAAATGTATAAGCTTGGCTGTGTAAGCCTGAAGATGGATTGCATCTTTTCTTATTTACAACTTGCATCATAGGGGATCCTTTAATAGCACTGCACATCTTATATCTATCTGTGGTCTCATCAATTATTCAGAGCTATTGGCCTCATATAAGTGTAGCCATCACTTCAGTTGAAAGCTTTAGGAAGGATATTTTTGGTCTAAGGAAGAATTTTCTTTGTCATCAAAGTAAGATGCAGAAACTTCAGTCTTGTACCAAGAACCACTGTGTCAGATAATAAGAAAAATATGTAGCAGAAGAGCACTCTGTAAAGGACAACCTACAACTTAAGGAAGCTGGAAAGTCTACACCAAACAGGCACTCAAAACCATGTTTGAAGGAAGATCCCTCAGTATGACAATGAAGCTGTCATTGTAGCAGATGATTTCAGGATATGCTGTAGGTCTACCTAACTGCATAAACATTTATTTGTATATGTTGCAGACATTATATATGTTTCATATCAGATTTTTAGATAAGGGTAATAAGTCCTCTAATCCTGTTTAGATATGCAATATTAATAGCACATTGTAATAGCACCAACTACGTTGTTTACAGGCTGGAAGGCCTCCTAGCCTATTTCTCCTTCACTCTGCCTGCCACATACATATGCAGGTGAGGAAATGTTTTCCTTTCAGGGAATTTCTATTACAGCAGCTTCAGTGATCAATGCTGACCTGAGGAAGAGTTCATTGATTTCCCGGTGTTTCCTTTTGCATGCCTTTACTGCTCACAACACGGAATAGGGAAATAGGAAGGTATCTCTAAATCTATTAATGCTGAATTGAAGTTGAGAAGAATTCAAAGACATTCTTCTCGGAGAAGGTAAAGCTCAGCTAAACAATCTGCTTTACACAACAAAAGAACTGGAATTTTTTAGTTACATTCATAAAACTTCTCTCCCAGCTGACATTTATTTAAAGATTAGTACATTCATCTGCATGACAGCTGAAGGAGAGTATATACTCATTTGATAGGGATGGCAAGTAGTAAGCTAAAAAGGGGAAGCATCCTTATTAAGAATTAAATCAAAAACGATGATAATTTGGAATAAATACCAACAGTCTGTTTAATAATCAAATGCCTAAAAAATGCATAATAGTATGTTGTGTTAGGGAAATGTTATTACTTTTTTACAGCTGAAATACCAACAGATATGACCCAAAGAAAGACCACCTAAGGAATACCTTGCAGGGCTGGGGATGTATTGTGAGTTAGCTCCAACTGTCAGCTCAGCCCCACTCAGCTGATCACTACCATCCCAGTGGGATATAGGAGAGAATTGGAAAACTGAGTAAACTCTTGGGTTGCATGAATACAGTATAACAGATAACACAAAAGCTCCATCTGCAAGCAAAGCAAAATAAGGAATTAATTTACTGTTGTCCATTGCTTTCCATCTTTGGCAAAGCAGGGCTTTACCATGTGTAATGCTTCCTTGGGAAGCCAAATGCTATAACTATGAACAGTCCCCCTTCCTCCCTCCCCCCCTCAAGTTTATTGCTAAATATGATGCTATATAGTGTGGAATATCCCTGTGGTCAGTTGGAGTCAGCTGTCCCTCTGTGTCCCCTCCCAGCTTCTTGCTGGTGGGGCACAGTGAGAAACAGCAAAGGCCTTGGCAAGGTGTAAGTACTGCTCAGCTATAACAAAAACATCCCTGTGTTATCAGTGCTGGTTTGGTCACAAATCCCAAACATAACACCGTGCAAGCTATTACACAGAAAATCAACAGCCTGAAGCAATACAGGATACAATATCCCTTGCCTTTTAAAAGTACAGAGGACTGACTGCAGCATTAGAAGTGTCTGGAATCCGTACGTGAAACTAAAACAAATTTGATAGGAGTCGTTCAGCAAGGGAACTCCTGGGGACCTAGCTCAATTTACCTAATTTTATCTCTTTTTTTTTTTTCTTTCTCTACTCATGTGCTTTGTTTGTTTGGCTTGTTTGATTTGTTTTATTAATGTTATTTCATGGTATAATGGGTCTATGTTGAATATTTCATCAGGCTCATTTCCAGCTGTGCTGCCACTGGCCACGTAATACAGCTGTGAATAATTAGTATCTGAATCACCACTGGCTCATGTGAGAAGCAAGGAAAAGAATCTCAAGAAGCAGGTGCGCAAATAGGGTATCATCTCTGATGTTTTAGTCATTGGGTTTGTTCTCATGACACCTTGGTATCTGAGCAGGCAGAGGTTTTGAAGGAAGTGGTAGTATCTACTGTTAGACCAGTTGAAATATTCAGACTATGGAAAGAATATCAAGGGCATGAGAGGCTTAACTGAAGTAGAAATGGAGTTAACCTACCTTCAGTCTTTCAGGAACAGAAATGGAAATGACAAAAATATTCAAATTATAGACAGTCCTGTATGGAGTCCCTTCCTTTCTGCATGCCTCCTAATTTTGTTTCAATGAGTTTACATTTGGAAACGGTTTCTTCTTTTCTGTCTGTCAATAACTCCTTAGTGAATGTGTAGTCATAAGACATTTTTGTAAGGCCTTCTGAAGGTCCAAGGCTGGCTGTGCATGAGTCCAAGGGAAGATGGTTTTCACACAAAGAAGGAAAAGACAGTGTAAAGTGATGGATAGGATGAATTTTAAAATCTTGCTGTCTTTTTGAAAAGACTCATCTACTCCAACACCTCAGTGTGTCAGTGACACCATTGTTGGCTCCTGGCACCAACATTTGAAGTGATGGCGTAGGAGTTAATTGCTGGCAAGAGGTCTGGTAGATGTGTGTAGCCTGTGAGTCAGACCAAGCAGCATTTTATTTAACATTATTTACTGGATGCATTGTGGGAAAGGACAGACAGTTTTAATTTCCTTATTTTAAACTCAGTGACTATACCTATGCTAATAAACAGTCCCAGAGGTTGTTCCCATATGCTGAGTATGATTTTGTTTATAATGCTGTCATGTGAAAAGGGGAGATTTGCTGAAGTCCTTGGTGTTTGATTAGTCTGTCAGTGCCCCAGGAAAGACCTTTGTACCCGACCAAGTCTGTCAGCGTCCCGTCGTGGGGACCCTTCACCGAGCTGTTTGCTACATGGGAGGGCAGTTTGAATGACTTATTCATGGTCACAGAGAAAGGGTCAAGCAGAGAAATCCCCTCCTGGGTCTCCACACCTGTGCCCACTACCAGCAACTGCCAGGGCCATTGAAGGACTCACATTGAGGTGACAGAACAACATTTTTTATTAATATCATTGTGACAGGTCAAGGTTCAGCATTGCTGGTGACAGTATCTAACTGCAAAAGTGTGTTCAAAGCAATATACTAACAAGTAACATAATTCAAAGCAACATATTAACAAGCTCTAATCCCCAACAAAAATTAGTTCAAGGTAATTGTTCAGCACACATGGAGGATGCTTCTCACCCAGTAGGTGTCCCTATGGGGGAGAAGACAGGTTCAGCCAGTCGACTGATCCCAGAATTTACGATGTCTTCCACAACTTCTTCCCATTCTTAACTCACTTTTATACTATTTCTTTACGTTTAGCTGGAGTCTGAGTGACTTTAGTCATGCATCTTACTTAGTGAGGGACTGTCATACCTTGGGGGCAGATATCTCAGTGCAGTACCCAAGAAAACCTTGAGATGAAGACATGCTTTTGTCTAAGGAGAGTGATTTCACCACAGTTGCTGATTCAACAGCTGGACATCTTTCTATATCTCCCTTGGTTTTCAGCTGCTGTGTGACTTATCAGCTAGAAAGTACCACCGAGTTCCCTCCTCTGCAAGAGTTAAGACAGAACCACTCTGCTCCACCCTGTTTAGTCCCCCTTGGACTGTATTGTACGTGGGAGGTTGGGTATGCTGCCTACATACCATCCAGGGAGTAGCCACTGTGTTTTCCACTGTAATTTCTGTATCGTTATCTTTTTACCCCAATCATCTTCCCACAAATGCTCTGCTGATGTCGCTGACCTGTTTTGGCACCTGCCAAATAACACACTTCCAGACAATTCACAGGCACAGCTTGAAAGTTAACGAGGACCAAAATGTTTTGGGCTGTAAGGGGTTTGGACTACAAGATTATGTGAAAAAGGGCCAGTAAGTGTTAGAGAGTAAGTGTTGAGGGTGCATTTTCCCTCCCAGTGTAGACATTAGGTATACAGTGAGTAATGTACTTTTGTCAGGAGGCCTTTGCTGATTCACAGGTGGGGATAGCTGGTGGGAAACCTTTTTTCAGGCAGTCAGACATTTTCCTGCATGGTGTTTTGGCCCAAGTCCCGTCTTTCCCTTTGTGATTTCTAAAGACAAGTCAGCCAGCTTAAAGTAAATGGCTTTAGCTCATCCCTCATCTCTGAAAATGCTTTGCATTCAGTCGAAGTTCTGCTGCTCGCAGTTGATAGACAGGGAAACAGAGACATGGTGTCTGATTCGCAAAGAATAGCACAGCTTGGGAACGGAGTTCAGGTTGTGTGCCCCCCTGCCAAGTATGCTAGAATAGGTGGCTTAAAGCTGAAAGGCTGCATCTGTGAGACTGCTGGCCCTCCTTGTTTAGCAGTGATTAACATTCCTGAAAAGCCTGCCTAGGCTTATGGGAGGTAGTCATGATTTACTGCCTGTGAGCATCTTTATATAAGGATTTACATGCCAGCTCTAGTAAGCTCAGATGCCTGCAACATTAAACATTAATTTGTGTTATTTTAAAATCTCTCCTTGATTTACATAAGGAATATTCTGAAGTGTTTTTTACAGTAATAACATGGAGATATGTAATTTCTTCTGGAGGAAGTAAACTACTGTAAAATCTCACTTGAGGCATTGAAGAGATTTGTTTAAAAAGAGAAAATAGAACCCAGAACTGGACTTCCTAATTCAATTCCTTTCTGCACTGGCACAGCAGATCACTGGCTGTTACTGCATCACCCAAGTTTCCCTGCCTGCAGTGGTTTGGCTTTCCTGCCTCCAGTAATAAGGTACCTCCCCTTGTAACGCAGCAAAGCTAAATTTAGCCTCTGCAGAGTGCACAATTCCTATATTTAGTGCTGTGAAAGTCAGACTTCAGCAAGGAACTGGCTAAACTATGAGGTGTTCTGCAGTCCAGGAGACAGAAATAGAAACACAGCAAAGTGCCTCTTTGGGTTTTCCCCCTCTGGCCAGGCAGCAATGACAACGGAGGGCTCTGTGCAGGGACGGGCTTTTAAAAGGAATATATCTCCCGGCAGTTACCATGGGATTCCCAAACGTGAGCAGACAAAGAGCTGCAGAGCTCAGTGCCGCTGGGAGGGCACAGACCACAGCTTCTGGCTTTGTGACGGAGGAGGCTGCAAGCAGCTCGCCCAGCCCTGGCAGCGCCGTGGGGACAGCGGTGGTGGCTCTGGCAAGCTGATGCAGCATCCGCAGGTGCCAGGAGCACTGCAGGGGCGATTCAGGCTGCGTTTTACTCCGCTGCCCTACGCTTGGGTGTCTGCCTACATATGATACATGCAGAAATATGTCTGTGCTCGTGTGTACCTAAAGGGCCCGATTCTCATGTACCCAAAGCTTGCCTAGTATCAGCTTGGCACCATTTGTAAGGCAATATAACACCGTTTGTTAAGCCAGGTGATGTGTTTGGGAGGGAAACAGGAAATTTGGGGGCACGCTCCATCAGAGCAGGTGATGCAGGCCGCGGATGTGCAGAGGGGGTGGAAATGTCTCATGGCTTTTACTCGACACCTGACCAGGTGGATGAGTGAGTTGGCTGCGGCGGCACCCACCCCCATGGCCGTGTGTGCTCTGCCCAGCTCCGCTCCGGCCCTCGGGCCCCCAGGCACGGCGGGCACCGCTAGAGGGCTCGCAGGATGGGGCTTACCACGTCTAAAAGAAAACTAATTAAAACTGTAGGATGTGCTGGCACTGAGCCCTTTCTGTGCTACTGGCGGGTGTTAACAAAGTTAATGTAAATGGGTATTCAGTGATCGCTTCAGATTGCCTCTTGGGTACTGCCAGCCATGCAATTTAATTCCCGTGTGAATCAAAAAGCGTCTTTTGGATAAACATCAGATGGATTTGGTCGAGCAAATCACTTTTGGTTTTTGTCTGGTATGTTAACAGAGATAAGCTTCCATCAGCATTGCCTAAAACCCTTGGGAGGATCATGTTTTCAGAAGAAATGTTAACACTCTAGAAAGAGAAGTATATAGGGCTAGAAGATTCCTGAAATGATCCCCTGCTTTCATAGCCATCAAGCCATACAATGATAAATCTTTTTTCAGCTGATCTTGTTGTTTCTTAAAAATAGTCATGTTTTTTCCCCCTGCTGTACTCCTTCTGGGAGGTTCTCCCAGAGCAGCACAGGTAGAACTGTTCTCTAATTTCCAGTCTAATTTTATTGTGGCTCACTTATTCCCATTTGTTCTTGTGTCATTTTCTCTTCATTAGCTCTTCTTCCTCCCCAATGTATCTTCTCTATAAATATGCCTGGGATAATCATATTTTGTGCCAGCCTGGCTGGGCTAAACAAGCAGAACTCTTTAAATTGCACATTCTAAAATAAGCTATCAAGCTTCAGGATGGTTGCCACAAGGCATAAGTACTTTTTTCCCCCCTATTCTTTTACCCCTCTGTCTGTTTGAGAACATTGGACAAGTGGGGTTACTGTGAGATGGGAAAAATTTGCCATTATGTCTTATTATGAAGTGTGGCAAAAGAGTAGTTCTCTGAGGCAGAGTATTGCACTGAGAGACCCACTTTATGATGCAAATTGGCAGGTACTGGTCTAGATGGGCCATTTGCCTTTTCTAACACTTTGATGTCTAATTTTTTAATGCAGAATAACTTAGTTGGTGTAGAGAAAATCATACTGGTATAAGCCAAAGAACGTGACCTCACAGTAAAGATTGAAAACAAAGCATCAAGAGTAGAGAAAAAAGAGCAGAGCCTTCAAAACATCTCAGATTTCCCTAAATTTTCTGTGAGATTCAGAAGCATATTAAAAACATTTAGGACAGCTTTCACATATTAGCTGCTTCTCCCCTATGGGCTGGTTCTTGGAAAAGAGAAAATGTTTTTAGCCTTGTGATGTTATCCCAGACTGCAGTATGACCTCTGTTCCTTTTGTCTCTGTCTCCTGGCTGGATTTCCATGCATGTAATGAGTTGCCATTGATGTTTTTGACACTCATTTCGGCTGGGTGCCAGCAGAATGGAGCTGGAAGGCAGCAAAAATGGAATCTGTATAAAATGAGGAGAGGGAAGCCTCTCTGAAGAGCAAGGCTGAGTCCATGCAGTCCTCAGTCCGTGCTGCAAAGCAGAGCTCGTGGCTGAGAACAGTCAGTCAGTAACCATTGCTGACGACAGAATCACAAAACCTGAACTGTCCTGGGGTCAGAAGTGTTTGCTGCACACTGTGACCACGAATGACAGGCAAAGACAATCCCATGCCTCCCAAGTTCTGATTTAACTTGTCTGGTACCCACAAAGCATGTTCTCTCCTAAGTATTCATTAATTTAAGTATTAAGTGTATCTGAAGAAGTTTATCTGTCTTGACATTTTTTGGCCCGATGTTCAGGGCAATGCTTTGACAAAAAAGAGGAGTGAAAGGGCATTGTTTTAGCTGGAGGCCAAAAGCTACTAGAAAGGAATGGAGAGTGAGGGGGATTCCATGCTGAAGGTAATTAAAGAAGATGAAGTACTTAAGTGAATGCTTCACTGCGCATCGAGTTAATGCTGAATTTTACTGGTCTGGGGAAAAAAGGTGAAATGTTGCTGCTCAGATTTGTGTTAATAATTTTCTTACATGCTACTAAATGACCCAACTCACTTTCTTGTGGGAACAGAATATGATCCAACAGGTTTTCAGAACACTTCAGGAAAAAATTTAGTATAAAAAAAGCCAACTCTGTGATTAGACAGGGTGTGAATGATTTAATATTATCTCACTGGTAGATCCAAGAGCCAAAGAAAATGGAGGCCTTGTTGGGCAAACAGTGCCCAAGAGATGGAGTCACAGCTCCAGTAACTTGTAGTCTGAACGGATGTAAGAGAAACAAGGGAGGATGTGGTGTTGAACTAAAAGGGAGGCAAGAAGTGATAGCAGCATGGTCTGATGTGGGAACACGTGCTGCTCCAGGAAGCATTAATGGCTCACAAGCAACTTTATCCCCTCCTCACAGTCACTCTGCACTTAAAGAAAGATGATGGAAATTAAGTGGAACACAGCTGCTTCAGTAGCAGAGAGTCTATCAGCAGAGTGACTGCAGGTAGCTTCCTATGGCCTGGCTGTGTGGCAGTTGCCAAGGTGATGTCTAAAAGGTCAGCTCCCAGAGCCCCTGTCAGTGCATTGACTTGCCTCAGCTGCAGGGCCCAGGCACAGCCTGGTGTGAAGCCCCTCTGCCCAGCACTGGGGCACCTTCAGAGCAGAGGTGCCCAGGGAGATCTGGATGGGCTGCACCCACCTAGACAATAATGCAGTTCAGCCTCTGACTGAACCTCAAGCCTTTGTGATTTCTCTGAATCACATGGCACTAAAGCTGGTGAAAATTAGATTTGCACAGGTCTGTTGCCAAATTCCCAGTGAGACTAATGAAACCAGGATTTCAGCCTGGCAGGCTATTCAGCAATGTTCTCCTCTCAGCTGTAGCCCAGTTAGCCAAGATAGGCAAAACCCTTTGTGACTTCCCTCTTCGTGTTAATAGTTCACCTGCTAACTAGCTACAGAGTACCAGTTGCCCCTTTTCTGTCTCTCAGGTACTTACTTCTGTCTCCCTCCCTGGCAGGCAACATGAGGGAGGATGGCACCCCTCCCTCCTTCCCCAGATGGTCACTGCTGTCTCCTTCTCAGCCACCAACTGCTGAATGTGAAGAGATTCATGACACGAGTGTTGACATAGTGAGAGGCTGAGAAATTCCCTGGCTTGTAGTACTGTCCTCAGCCCGACCTTCCTCTTCATCTATATTTTCATTTGCCACTCAGGGTGGAGGAGAGCAGCCGTGAGTCATCCTGGGGGCTGATGACTCATATTTTCAGTCAGAGCAGTCAGCATGCTGAGGGTTTCTCAAGGCTCTGCCCAATCTTTCATGCCCAGAAGCTCAGCGCGGGGTTTGTGTATGGGTTTTCCTCACTATAATTTCTAGCCCCCAGTTGTTTTTTCTCTCTGTTTCTTTGTTTCCTCCCTTGCCAGTAGCTTTTCCCTCCCCGCACGATCTACCTCTAAGCTTTACAGTTCCAGATGGCATCTGTCTGGTCCATATGTGCTGGCATTTTCCTCTAACATCCTGTGTGCCTTAGCTGCCTGGAGAGAGCCCACTAGCGTTTACTGTCTATGTGAGATGATGCTTTCTCATGCCTTAGAAAGCCTGTGTCAGCGTTCTTTAGGTTATGCTAAGAAATACCACATTCTTTTAGATGCTCAGTTGCTAAACAGTACATGTTGATGTACATCGTCTCTTGCAGCTGATATCAGCATAGACTCATAGAATGGCTTGGGTTGAAAGGAACCTTTAAAGATCATCTTGTTCTAACCCCCCTTCCATGGGCAAGGACACCTTGCACTAGACCAGGTTGCTGCAAGCCCCGTCCAGCCTGGCCTTGAATACTGCCAGGGATGGGGTGTCCTCAGCTTCTCTGGGCAAGCTGTCCGAGTGTCACACTACTCTCATAATGAAGAATTTCTTCCTTATATCTAATCTGTATGCTCTTGTAATAAATCCCTTTCCAGGTCTCTTGCTTCAGCTACAGAAAGGCCAGGCTGAACAACCCCCAGTCTCTCAGCCTGTTTTCATAGGAGAAGCCCTCTGATCATCTTCCTGGTCCTCCTCTGGACCTGCCCCAGCAGGTTCTCATCCTTTTTATGTTGGGAGACCCAAAGCTGAATGCAGTACTCCAGGTGGGGTCTCACCAGAGCAGAGAGGCACTTTGATGCATCCAAGAATACTTGTGGCTTTCTGGACTGTGAGTTCGCACTGATGGGTCATGTCAAGCTTCTCATTTGCCAAAATCCCCAAGTCTTTCTCCTCAGGGCTGCTATAGGTTTGTTCTCCAACCAGCCTGTATTTGTGCTTGTGATTGCCCTGACTGGGTGTGGGTCCTTGCACTTGGCCTTGTGAACTTCATGAGGTTTGTACAGGCCCAACTCTCAAGCCTGTCAAGGTCCCTCTGGATGGCACCCCTTCCCTCCAGCACGTTGAACACACCACACAGGTTGGCAAGTTGTCAAGTTGTTGACAAACTTGCTGAGAGTGCACTCAGTCCCACTGTCCATGTCACCAACAAAGATGTCGAACAGCACCAATCCCAATATCATGCGCCTCTCCAGCTTAGAGACAAGGATGTTGTGTGGGACAGTGTTCTATGCTTTGTACAAGTCCGTGTAGATGACATCAGTTCTCTTCCTTTATCCACCACTGCTGTAACCCTATTGTACCAGGCCACCAAATTTGTCAGGCACTATTTGCCCATAGTGAAACTATGTTGGCTGTCACCAGTCACCTCCTGATTTTCCATGTACCTTAGCATAGTTTCCTGGAGGATCTGTTCCATGATCTTACCCATGGGTTAAACGGGCTATTTTCCAACTGTGCATGAGTGGTTCTTAAAATACCTATCCAGTCCCAAGATGATGTTTGTATATCATCCATGGTGACTGGCTGAAGCAGCTGCCAGGCCCAGGCATTACTTGCTGTCTCTCTTTGTTTGAGGTTCCCCTTCACATCAGACTACAGTATCTGGAAGCAGCACACGTGATCCTGGGGAGCAAGGGCAGGCTAGGAGGTTATCCAATGGGGGATATTGGAAGGAGGTCTGAATGACAAGGGCATATGAGAGGTGAAATATGCTGGGAAAACTGGAAAACAGGACAGCATTGGAGGCAAGAAAAAAAGTAATTGAAGTAACCCTTTCCAGCTCCTTTGAACTGAATAATATTCTGACATTCAAAAGCACCGAAAGATAAACACACATAAAAAGAATATATTTTTATCATACAGCGTATGACTGATGTGTTGGCAATGTTTCGTTGTTACTTTGCTTGGCTTTTAGTTGAGGTTACCTAGAAACAGTAAGGGACAAAAGTGTTTGACCATGACTGAGTTCCAACTATGGAAGAGTTTGTAGAAAAACCAAAAAGTGTCATGGTGAAGGATGAAAGCCAAATCACTTTGTCCTCAGTCTTTTTAGTTTCTCCTTTACTTGTAGACTTTTTAAGTAAAAGGAAAATAGAAGTTTTCCAAGCAAGTTACAGTTTAGTTCCATCATATGTTTTCTCTGATTTCTTTTCCCAACTTGAAAAGAAAAAGGGAGAAAGGAGAAATTGAAAATAAATTGTTTAGGGCTCTTAATTAAGAACCCTAAACAAAAGTAAGTTAAATTTTTAATCTTACTACAAATTTTCTTTATAATATAATTTTTTAAAGAAAGCCAAAGCTTTTGTGTTTGTTGGAGAAGCAAACCAAACCAATATGAATTGTAACTACAAACTGCTCTGTATATGACAGAATGGACAATTGGCTCATGCTTTCTGGATATGTTTTTGCTTCAGTAGATTCAAAGATGCTGTATATGTAAAGAAAACATAGTAACTATACCATTTACCAGACTGTAGCACATCTCACATTTTGTGTCCTAGGTTAAAAACCTTGTATTTCATCTGAACCAGGTCATGCATGGATAATAAATAAATGAGCTGCAACAGGCTATAAAGGATGTGAATCTGCTCTGTCCCCTTTGTCTGATTATGAAGTCCAAAAGAGTATTAGTCTAGGAAGTGTATATACGTAGAAGTTCTCAGATCAAAGTCACCCCGGAACAAAAGATTTGCTGGAATAAACTAGCTTCCAAAAAACTCTGGGTAGTTGCAGTCTTAGTGGAGCCAAGGCCCCGGGAAGCTGCCAGCCGTGTTGTGTGTCTTTTGGCACCTCTGCAACATATATAAATAGCTGGAGACCTTTCTGCAGCCAGGAACAAGTGAGATGAGAAAAGGCTCTGTTTCTAAATTTGAAAAGAAAGCTGTAAACAACAGGCATGCTGTTTTTAAGTATGCCAGGGGACTTCAGGAGTCTGATCTTTGGTCCTCTCCAAAGGCAAGGTCAACTTCCCCTCTGTTTTGTTTTGTAAACACAGACAGTGCCTGGCCACGGTTTGGAACTGCTCTTTCCTGAGGACCAAATTTCAAACAGGAAAGACAAAACTTATCTTGGTGTGATTGGAGGCCCCACACTCAAACCTTTGTTTTGATAAGGCTTTGCTTATGGGTTGTCCAGAGTGGCTGCCTTAACAATACTAGTGTGCAGTTTCTATACTTAGCCTAGCCTTTGAAGATGTGAGGCAGGGTTATTTTTAGGGGAAATCAGAGCAATAAATAGAGATCTTGGGCCATGAGACATAGTGCTAAGTTAAGTAAATGGCAATTCACTACAATTCAACTACAGTCCAGGACCACCCTGTATTTGGCATCTGGCCATGTGAATTCGTAACATCGCTTAGATGTCTTTGCTGTTCCTTAGTTCTGTTCAAATGCCAGCCATATTTCAAACATCCATTAACTCTGCACACTCCCAACAGTGACCTGGAGATTCATTCTGTTGACAATATAGTTTTAACCACTTCTGATCAGGAGAGAGCAACATGGTCTACTCAGAGAAGCAAAGCTGTATGTTAAGCTGTCATTTCCCAGGTTTCCATCATCTAAAGAGTCAGGGCCTCATTCTAAATGTTTTAATTTATTCTTCTCTAAAAATTCTGCTACCTTATTTTGCAGAAGCGTTTGTGTAATTTCATAAATCATACAGCGATTTAGGTTGGAAAAGACTCAAAGTTTCATGTCTACATGTTCGTGTATCTGAACAGAAACATAATCCAATAAGACAACTGAGGATTTTTCCAGCCACAGTGTTAGGTCAGTGGCATGTGAGTCGTTTTAGAAAAAAGGGTTATATAGTACACTAGGAGCACAACTGAAGGCAGTGGCTGCCTAGGTGGTATTGTGCATCAGTGAAAGCTGGAGCTGAGTTGACAGCTGCACATGGTGCATTTCACACCTCACCAGCTCATAACTACTAGAATAACTTTTCAATTATTCCTCCCTGCAGATAAGGTTGTAAACACCAGAAAAAACAGAAACTAGTGCCTAAACCCCCAGATTGCTCAAGGTGCTTCAGTTTATTAAGTTTTTTGGCTGCTTCTTGCAGGCTTTTCTGGATCACTTCCAAGTTTTCAGCACTTTACAGGGGAGTTCTGGCTACAAGCATTTTTTCTTAGCTTGTTTTCATAATGTGTTTCAAATAGTATTCTTTAGAGTAATTATTTCACCACTTCTTCCATCTTTGTAAAGCTACAAGGATCAATTTTTATACTGTTTTCCTTTTTTTTTGGTGGGGTGGGGGTGGGGCTAGACTTGACATGGGAGAGAAGGGTTAGTTCTATGTGCCACCAATATGTTTGCAGTCACTCTTTCTGTTGTACTATTTGAAAGGATGCTCCTTTCCCTATTTGACCAGTTACTTTTACCCTGCTGCTTTTTCCAGAATCTACAGCCCATTTATCACAAATGGTCCAGGAGTATTCAAACATTTGTGCAAAGCATGTTTTCCTCAGAGAACTTGTGGTTTAACCACAGCTGGCAACTAAGCACCACTAAGAGCCACTCACTCATTTCCACCCCCCTCAATGGGATGAGGGAGAGAATCTGAAGACCAAAAGTGAGAAAATTCGTGGGTTGAGATAAAGACGGTTTAATATGTAATTTAAAGGCAACGTGTGCAAAGAAATCAAAACATGGAATTCATTTGTTATTTCATTCACCAATTCCCATGGGCAAGCATGTGTTAATCCACCTCCAGGAAAGCAGGGTGTAATGTGTGTGTCCCCTTACTTCTTTCCTTTATATGCTGAGCATGATGCCATATGGTCTGGAATATCCCTCTGATCAGTTGGGGTTGGCTGTCCTGGCTGTGTCCCCTCCCAGTTTCTTGTGCACCCCCCAACCCACTTGCTGGTGAGACAATCTTAGGGGCAGAAAAGGCCCTGACTTGGTGTAAGCACTGCTCAAAACATCCCTGTGATATCAACAGTTTCCAGCACAAATCCAAACCCCAGCCTTATACTAGCTGCTGTGAGAAAAATTAACTCTACCCCAGCCCAAAGCAGCACAAATCTCCAGTCTCTTACAGCTTTTGCCTTTTCTTTATGTTTTCCACAACATTCTTAGGCGTGTCATGACACTATTCGTTGATTGCATCTGTCACCACAATAAACTTAACTTTATAAGTAGCATGTAATAATGTTTAATAACATATGCAGCAGAGTCTGGACACTACAAATGAGATCAATTTCTCTGTCTCACATGGGAGCACTGTTCTTGTTTTGTGGGCAGAATAGGGCACTGAAGAGTCTCCCAAGAAAACCATAGCAATACCCAGTTTGTTTTCTGAATCCTTTTTTGTTATCCTAATCAGAGGACCATCCTGCCTTGCTAGCATTCCTCTGGTGCTGTGAATTACAATGTGCTTAATTACCAAGTAGTGGTGTTCTTCCCTGAAAGAATATTTTGTTCCAAAATCTTCATCACAGCTTCAAGACACATGAAATAACTGTGTGGATGAAAGAGCTGTTACTTTAGAACAGCTGTTCAAATGCACATAAACACCCTGCTAAAATGGCTCAGGCTATTTTGCATATGATTTACATTCATAAGAGGCCCTAATAACTGTTTCTAGTATGAAATTTCAGCTTATGCTTAGAGCAAACACTGATGCAAGTTGCAGTAGTGCCAGAATGTTGTTCTGCTCACTTAAATGCAGAGAATGGAGATGGCTGGGGGAAAGCTGCCTCAGGAACATGCAAGGTGGGACACTTCTCACCTGTTGCCTAATGATATTTATCCATTTTATTCCCAAGGTTCCTACTTCTAATAGCTTTCTAATGTCCTCTGTGCTGGGCATTAGGATGGCTTCAATTGGATTCCTGGCGAAGAGTTTCTGCATAGCTGATGCTCTGGGGTTTTTTCTCATTATCATAACAAGGAAAGGATAAGGGCAGCCGGGAGACAAAGCTGTTCCCTGAGTGCAGAGCTAGGCTAAAAAGCTCATTGTGATGTGATGGAAGCATATTTGAGGTGTGGAAAAAGAGAGGATTGCCACCTCTATGACACTGCTGTTCCTCTTAAAGAAGGATACTTTATTTGTCATCTCACATGATGAGTTCCTGACTGCTTAGCAGGAAAATATGGGGATATATCAAAAAAGCTGCATTTTAGCTGCATTTTAGATATCCAATATAACTACAGGGAAAACTGTATGTGATGATGAGAAAGGCAAATGTGTGCCTCAGCACTGCACCCAGTGGAAGGTTTTATCCATGATCCTAAGAGGTTTTGTTCTGAGATAAAATGTCTAAAAGTGTAGAATGCTACTAGGCTGTGTCTGGGGCTCATTTTTCCACCTGCTGTTAGCATCTGAAATTGAAGGCTATTCCAGTTAAGGAAATGGTAGTTTTTAAGGCTGAAGAGTGGTAAATGTAGGGGATAACGAGTGGGAAATGGTGTTTTATGTGCTGGTCAGGTCATGACATGGCTGTGTACAAACTGATACACTAGCAACTTCACCATCTCAGCAGCCTGATTACAGAATCTGCCTCTTTCAAGTGAAGGACGTCATGCTTCTAAACACAATTAGATCCTTTAGGATGCATGGAGACACCTCATGTTATTTGCAAAAGTGACTACACATCCTACTTAAAGTTAGTAAGTGAAGTAATTTTCATTTCCTTATTTGCATTTTGGATTAATTATTTAAAAAAGCTAATGCTGAGAGGTCAGATATGTCACAGTTTATGCTTATTTCCTAATAATTTTACCTGTTGTACGATTGTACCAAATTGTACCTTATTTGTACCTGTGGTCATAAGTATTACTAAACATTTTCGTCATATTGAGACCCATCACATGCATGCCACAGGATTATTTTTCAATTGACTACATGGGGTTTTTTAAGGAATTTATAAAGATTATTTTCTCCCTACTTTCCAGTTCTCACATAAGAGGCATAAGTAATTGTAATAGTGTAATTGTAATAGGTATTATAATAGTAATATGTAAAATGTTAATCAGTCTGAATCTGAAATGACTTATCTCATGGGGCTTACTATGATTTCCTTTCTAAAGAATGATCCTTCTGTTCCAGAGAAATTTGATTTCCCAATGATTGCTTAATCAGGCCTGTTATTATAAGTGTTAGGTTAGACTAAGCTCAGAAATGAAATCTGAGTTTTAACAGAGGTTACCAATCAGACAAACCAAGTACATGTTGCAGAATGCTCACATCAAAATACATATATATAACACGATTGTTAACCAAACACTTGGTTTTCTTTTCTTCTTGTTACTTACTTGTTTTTTTCTTTCCTCTTCTTCCTTCTCCTCCTCTATATTTCCTCTTCCTTCTCTTTGCCTTCTCCCTCCCTGCCTTCTTTTCCTTTCTGTAGGCCTGCTTGATCACAGGTGGAGAACTACATTTTTAGACCTCAGTTCAGTACAGAGCTTAAACACAAAATTTATATCTATTGCTAGGTCAAAGTGGTAGGTTTTAACCTTACATTAGATATGCAACTTAGTGAAAGGATTTGGAAAGAATATGACTTACATTGACACTGGATGAAGAACCATCACTTTTCATAGGCCACCACTGGAATTTCATGAATTTCATATATATGTAAGCACAATATGAAATGCATTCTGTTACTGAAGGCAAAGAAGAAATCTGGTAAAAATCACTGCTGACAATGTATAGTAGAGGATCAAAGAAGTAAAAAAAACTGGCATTGGTGCAAAAATTGTATGTATCACTGGGCATTTAATGAAGGGGAAAATTAATTCCTTAGGGTACTGAAAAAATACTCTTTTTAATTATTAAACTGCAGTCTAGTTTGGTTTGACTAAAAAAGAGAAGAAAATTTGTCTGAATTTTATAGCTGTGGTCCTGTTTTTTCGGCATAATTTAAAACAAAATATGGTATTGCCACACTTGTTTAAAGGCTGTTCTTGAAATCCACATTTTTTTTGTTCTGAGCTGATGATCTGAGGGTTTTTAATTTTCCTTCCTCCAGCCAAGGTTTCCAGTATTGCCAGCCTGATTTATACTGAGACGTGTGTATTGGAGTTCTAGTTCTGGTGTAAGGGTAAGTTGAAATGCTTATTGCTGTCCCTCTCTGGCAGTGGTGAGGTGTCTAATTATGAATGCAAAACTATAAATCCTATTTACTAGAAGGAATACAATTGCGAAGGTGTCCCTTTTCAGGTTAAGTTTAGATGCAAAACCATCTCATATTGACCTATGCAATATCCACTAAGTCTCCATCCAGAGTCGATTACTCATATTATAGTAACAGCTAGGCCATAAGAGCCTAAAGGGAATGATGTAAATGAAAAGCACAGAATAGGAATGGGAAGAGTTGTGGTGGTCTGCAGCACTTGATCACTGACAGCTGTGTACAGCTGCAACTCAAAAAGCAGCAAACAAGCTACTGCCAACACAAGAAAATTCCAAGCTTACAAGTAGAATTTTTTCTTAGTGGATACATTTGGATTTTAATTTGACCTGTGTATTACCAAACAGAATTAGCTCTCTGATCTTAAAAACATTATTCAGACTTAATAATGTAAAAGGGAAACAATGGAAAATTTCCAGGAAAGCAAGCAGTCAATTCAGTTTCCTTGCAGGACACAGGGCAGTAGGCTCTGCAGGTAACTCTGATTCATCAGCCTGCCTGCAGTGAGGAGACAAACCTCTGCAGTCCTTCTTGTGCTGGAGCTGTGCCTGGTGTCATTTTGCCATGCTTCAGCCACAGAACTGGTTCCAAAAGCACTACAAGGCAGCCAAGTTAGCAACCACTTTGGGAGTGCATTCTTGCTATAAAACCCTGGAAACTGTCCTTTCTAAGTTGCTAGAAACACTAATAAAATCAATAGCTCTTGACATGCCAACAGGCTTGAAAGGCTGTCCTGCTGGTGGTATCCCCAGTCTCCATCAAATTACCATTCAGTAGTGAAGAAGAGTAGGAATTTGTGGTTAAGTGTGAGTCAGGCACCAGTACAAGCCTGGGATGAGGCAAATGAGGCTGAGAACAGGATTTGTATTATGATTAATGCTACTGAATAGTGCTGGATAATACTTGTTCTTTCTGTGAAGTCACTGTGGGTGATGGCTTGCAAATGCAAATGCTCCCTGTCTCATTGGCAGAAAGATGCCAGTGAAGCCAGCTTCGTTCCAGATGGGACACAGCAGTGCCTGCATGTGTTACTGCTGCTTCAGCTTTCAGAGGAGAATCATGGAGAAGCTGGTGGGGGGAACACTTAGAAATCTGAGTGAAGGCAGAGAATGGTAAGCAGCAAGTGCTGAACTCTCGGTGTAAAGGCTGCAGGCTTCTTCTTCGTGCCACAGGGATGGTCCTCACTGCTCTGCCCAGCTTCTGCTCTGGTGGAGAACAGAGCTGGCACAGTCTGTTTTTCTAGAGGAAGGCACCTACAAATAGATGGGGGCAACAGCTGCCCTGAGAACAGGAGCTTTCTGAGAAGCTGGGAAGCCTGCGACACACAAACAGTGCTCCTGTGCTCATTCCATAAAAACTTCCTTAATTTATCTTTTGTTGAGAATCATTTAAAATGGATCATAAGGAGGGGTATGAAAGGTCCAAGAAGCAAAGCGGGTGCAAAATGACTTAGAGTGGCATTACTTTCATTAAGTACTAGAAGACTTCAGTGTTTTATTCCCCATTTCTGATGCAAATCAGTTATAGCAGCAAGTTTTAACATTAGTTGCTCAGTAGAAAATCAGTCTTAAAGTCAGATGTTAGTGATAAGTCAGCAGGCTGTAAAAACATTTGGAACTTTCTTACACCCTTGCTGCAAATTTCCACTTGTAGAGGTCTTTTATGCTGTGGTGCATATTCTTTTATGCTTTTCCTGACTGCTGTTTGTGTAGCCTCACAGTACTGTAAGAGGAGTATCCTAGAGACAGCAGTCCACAGTAGTGGCAGTGGTTGACTTGCAGCTTACAGCACTCTGTCGGTACTTTGTTAACAGCTGTTTTTGTGTGCATTCCCCTCTAAAATTCCAATATATAATTTTCCCAAATTGATAACTACAGAAGACATTTTTTGCCACACACCTAGTTTTCCATGGGCTGAGGCTTTCATAGCTGATTGAGTGTTGTATGCAAAGTATATGTTTCACTTGTCTTTTTTTTCCATTGGCACTCTCCTATTTGAGGCAGAATGGGTACCAAAGTATGAAGTGAGAGACATGGATGCTTTTCATTTTGGGGTTATTATGCAGGGAGTTGTAATTATGAAACTGAACTGGCTGCCTACATTTTGTATATTACCCGTGATAGGATAAATCAGGCCATTGTTAAAAGGTCCTAGATATGAATGTCTTCCTTTCCCAGGCCTTTGCTTACCTACATTTGCTAGGCAGTAAACTAGTTTTCTGACTGACTTCTTCAGCAGGTTTTGGCTGAGTGGCGAAGGGATGTGAAGGAGCCATTCTTCTATGGCAAGTGAACATGGTGCTACTGTGGTGTGCAGGCTAGCTTGTAGGATGTGTTCTGAGTCCTGAGTGCATTTTAGTTGTGGCAAACAGTAGAAATATTTATAGATTTACAGAAGTGCTTCCTTCTAACTCTCCAAATAGACTTCTTCATGAGAGAGAGAACTGGATATATAAGCTTCTCATGCAATTAGCAGGATATGAACTGGGTTTTAACACTGTGGTGTTAGTCCATCAGATTCAGAGGTTTATGGACAGCCATGACATGACCCTCTTCTAAAAACAGAGAGAACTTTGACTATGTGTCACATAATGCAGGACTGCAGACTGCACTGAGTGGTGCTGGTAGAAGAGCTTAATTTGCTGGTAAATGTGTGCTTGAGTTTGCAGAGCCAGCATTTGGGAAATTAGGGGAATATTATTTTGCTTTTAGAGACTCTGTGTTTTATCTGGAGTTAATGAAAGGCAATAAATGTTGAATGAGAAAGTACCATATTTACTGAATTTCTTCTCAGGGACAGAAATAATGGCTTCTGAGCTGATTAGAAATGTTCATTTATTCTCATAATTTATATTCTTATTGCCTAACTGGAAGAGGGGTGTTTCGGTATATAAATTATAGGCAGGTGTGGCTGTGTAGTGTTCAGTAGTTCAGTCAGGCTTCCCCTTAAGCTAGATGATGAGCACAAATAACCTGGAAAGGTTTTTTTGGGGCAAGTAACTCTTGATCTTCTGAGCTTCCTGAGCAGCATCCTTACAATACTGACTTCTGCCCTCTGAGAGGAATTAGATTTAAATCATAAACTGATTTCTACAGCCACCAAGCATCACATTAGATTGTACCAGTCTGTGAAGCTGAACCAGACTTAAATTGGTCATGAAGACTTGAAATATTATCAATCATACTAAAACCATGGTGAATCATTCATTACCTCAGATAGATTAACTGCCTGTTCTCTCCTCATCAAGCAAGTGCTTTCCCTCAGTTTAATTTTAGTTTGTACATAATAGTAGCTGTTACTAATTTTTGTGTAATTTATTTTTCGTATAATTTTTGTTTTGTTTCTTCATCCCTACTATAGCTGCACTTTTGTCATAATAAAATGATCAAGCAGGTTGACGCTTTTACAGTAAACTAGAAGATAAAAGGGGGGGAAAAATGAGTGCACAGGTACCATCAAAATTATAGTCCAAGGGTAATTTTGCTAACAGCAGTTTCCAGTTTCATAAGATCAATTCTTAACGGAAAATCATTCTGACCTATCATTTTATACAAAGATTTATTATGACTAGGGAACAAACTGAGTGACTATTCCCTTGTGTATCCACACACCCACACACTTTATAATTTATTTCTTCTTTTTTTAACCTATAATGATGTGAGAAAAGTCCAAGTGAGAATTATGGCTTGGCAGAAATTTAGATTAGTTTATGTTGAAAGGATTTAATGTTGTTATGATGTAAAAACAACTCTTTGCTCCTGCATCAGAAAGGGCCATATATATCATCTTTTACCCAATTATTCCCCTAATTTTCTTCCTTGATGAAAGTATGTGACTGATTGTCATAAGCTATTTACATTTAATTCCAGTTTGATGAGAAAATGTAATAGGATGCATGGGCAAGTGACAAAGTTTAGTGGCTGACTAAGCCATTAGCTATTTTTAATGACCTGCTTGGCCTGCAACCGTGCCTGAGGTAGGATTAATTACTTTTCCCAAAAGCAGGAGACTGGGACTGCTTCCCCTGACAAGACCCCATAAAAAAAGGTATTTTGAAAATCCATATGATTTTGAGAGGCTATGTAACTGAGATTCAACTTTTCCAGACAGTGATTAGGTTGAAGCTTTATAGGAAGGTGTTTTCACACACTAGGTTGCTAGGCTGGGTCCCAAAATGTGGGAGTGACAAAATATGGAAGTTCAACATGCAAAAGCAAGAAAATACCCGAAAGTTACACATTCTCTATCTTCATTATCCACACCTGTAGGTAAGATAGCTTTCTTGGTCACCCAAGAAAGAAGACAGGATCTTAGTGATACTATCAGGTGAGTTACCTAATACTGTCTAGGAGATCCCTACTGGTGATAAATCTGTACAAATCCCTCTCCATTGCCTACTTTTGCAACTGAAGTAAAAATGTTGCAAGGTTCAGAAAAGAAGGCAACAGATCCAAAGTAGCTCATTGTTTCTGTATTCTAAGAACTTTGTGCTTACTGTTCTCTTTTCTTTTTATTTTGAAGGAAAATGATTTTTGGTGACAGCATCTGGATTGTGTGTGTTTACAATCCAACACATATTTTTAAAAAGACTGCCTTGACACTGGCCCATGGAAATGGTCCACTGTTTTTAAAACCTGAGTCTGCAGTTAATCTATTATGGTTATAGCTTCATTCAAGAGTTATCAGAAACTTTTACCTTGTAAGGTGTCAGCTTTGTTTAGTAAAGCTACTTTGATTTGAAATAAGTAGGTAAACTGGTCTGTAGGGGATTAGATTAAGAAAGTGATACATGATAAGAAGAAAATGATTCTTCCTGTTGCAAGCTTCATGGTCTGTTCTGGCTGTTGATAACTAAACCAAATAGCTGTAATGTCACTGTCAACCAGTCTGGTGATCTCTGATGTCAGGTTCAGTTGCATGCAAGATTTCTTCTTTCAGTGCTCTTGAAACCAGGGAAAATGTTTATGGTTTTCACCTGTATGGTGGATTTCTTTTAAATTAATGTCATCTTGCTTTTTTGTTTTATTCAGGCCTGTGAAAATTAGGGTGCACTGATTTATTCCTTCCAAAGACCTCATGGACTAGGAATGTGTGATAAGGTGAAGCAGATGAGGAGTTTACATAGAGTTTGCATATTACTTCTTACGCACTTATAAGTGCTATTCTTACAGGCTTTCAAGAGACAAGTATCAGTGCTACATGTTACATTTTGGAGATAAATAATCCTTGCAATTGAATATGATGCCACCAAATGTACTAAACTAAACTGCAGGTTGTTTCTAAATGGACTGTGGTCACCCTTTGCAGCCCCAATAGGAATTGATTATGAATTGGACTAGGCACAGGTAAATAAATGAAAGAGAAGAATGTTGAAAAGGTAATTCCTATGTTGGAGAGCTTGTAGCATTTGCATATGAACAAATGCAGAAAGGTAGAGGCTCTTGTATGGATATATAGGTCTGTTAAGCTCTTTGGAATAAGAGCTGTTCTTTCCCAGAGCTTGGCATTTGTTACTAGATGGGCTTATATCTTTAGTTCTGGAGTTGCAGCAAGCTTTCAAATTACCCGTGTGCTGCCTTTCCCTAAATCCCAGACTTCCTGTAAACTGGTTTGGAGTGAGCAGCAGTTTGACTGGTGTATCATTTGTCTTTGAAAAGTGCAAGAGAGACCATCCATTGAAACAGCAGCAAGATATCATGTCTCACAGCTTCTCTTAGAGATTCCCCCCCCCCCCCACCCCCCCCCCCCCCAAACAATCCAATACCTGCCCTCCCATTTCTGCCTCTCCTTTTCTGGGAAATAGATCAGTTAGATCCAATATCTCATGAGAAACTGGAGCACATTGCAAATTGATGAGATTTCATTTTGTAGGAAAGGGAAATAAAAAACGAAGAACGACTTCCTTCTTTGGTTACCAAAACAAAATGCATGACTTCTCCTCTGGAAGATCTGCCAGCCCATGGTGCACAGAATAACAGGTCATCAGATTGTGGAATACATAATCCTGAAAGAAGTGCTGTTCCTGAATGTTTCGATACAGCACCAGTGCCGTTCTGTGAATTAATGGACAATTATGCTTGAAAGACCTATAGCTGGGAGGCAAGTATCCCTTGGGGGATCAATGAATGGCCTGCTGGCTCTACTCTCAGCCTTACTCAGGTGCTTTGCCCTTTCTGAAAATCGGACATTATGTTCTGATAATGTATGAGCAAGAAGAAAGTGAGAATCACCCTCAGGAAGGAGCCATGAGAAGTAGGGATGGTGTTCACTTCCTGCTGTCTTCACAGTCTTTTCAAAACGAATCCAGTGTGCAAATAGAATAAACATTCCTTAGGGTAGAGAGAGCAGGATTCCTGTTGCAATCATGGCACTAACTCAGTATGATCCTGGATAAATCCTTTCCCCTCACTTATATTCCTTTTCAGGAGCCATTGAATAGTATTTGCTTCTGTGATCATGAGCTGTGACTGCAAAATGCTTTGAGGTCTGTAGGCAAATGGCACCAGATTTATAATACAAAGTGCTCTATAAAATGCTGAGCAGGTTTGAATGGGATAGATGAATAGAGGTGATTATAAAGCTCTTTGAAATCTGGGTTAAAAGTTTTCACAGATTTCTGTGTGCTCTGGATCACATAACCAGTATAGAGGGAGGAGTGGGAGAAAAAAATCTTTTTTATCAAGGAACCAAGATGGTACATTTGTGATTTACTGCCCTTTATATGTTTACTTAGAAAAAAGAAATCTGTGAGGGAAATGCTATTCAAATCTCATTGATGTGGATCCAGTTTTGGAATGGAACATGGAAACTCTCTGCATCATCACTGTCTGAATTTCTCTGTCTGCAAATGGTGATCCGCTGATGAATGCAGTCATAAAATGGAAAGAACACTCTATACTGCAGCCCTGCTCAGCAAATCCTCTCACAAATAGACCCTCCAGCTACTTGGAGTCACGTTGCCTGGATTATTTCAAGGGTCAATGCCCGGGTGAGGAATGTGATATCTTGGACCGTTTATGTAACCACCCAATCGGGTAACAGGTGAGCAGGGAGTTCATGTACAGTGTAAACAAATCTCTTTGCCATTTTCCCCTGCATTGTCTGACTGATTCTAATGAAGAAAACATGCAAAGCCCAAGCCAGGGAATCAAGGCTTGGAGCCTACTCAGAAAGGAAGTGCTTCAATGAGGTCACTTTCCAGTGTGTTTCAGGTGGTGACTAAAATATTTCCCCTATCTCCTCTGTCTCATTTGTTAGTTAACTTCTGCACCAGCATGCCTAGGTGCTGAAGATACTTGTGAGCCAAGGAGAGGAGAGAGGGTGGTTGACTCCACATCTTGTGGCGTGGTGCCAGGAGCTATGATGTGTGTGCCAAACGTTATTTGGTTCCTGTTTAAGTTACAGTGTCTTAGTTTCTTGTCTGTAAGCACTGTAAGCAATGTATTATAGAAGAGGCTATGTTCCTTTGGTGCTTCCTGAAGGAGGAGCTGGCTGTCTTCCTCGTCCCTGCTACAGACTTCTTACCTGAAAGCCAGTTAGGCACTGACTACAGACGAAAGAAATGTGCCCCTGACTGCACTTAGTCCCTAATGAGTGTGCACATCAGTCGATAATCAACAGCTTTTCTACCTCAGTGAATCTGCGTAAAAGAAGAGCTCATACATCTGTTTCCCATCATCAAAGAAAGAACATTTATAATGGGTACCTCTTAATTCAAGACCAACAATTTACTCAACCAGTGCACACCACAGATTCTGGCAGGCATTGTACATCTTTTGCAGGTTTCTCTCCATTTGAGTGCAGCAGACTGTTTCATTTATAAGCCCAACCTGATCTTTAAAACAGAAAGACATTTCTCCAGGTTTACTGGGGCTCTGCTGTAGTTATCATCAATAAGAATACTGAATAAATAGTTGCAGTTTCTTGAGGGAAATGCTCTGTATAGGGAGAAGCATTGCTTGAGGCCAGATGAATATGTTTTAGTCAAGTTTCATAAGCTGTTTCAGGTTTTCTATATGTACTTTCTCTGGCAAGCACACAGTTAAAGGCAGTGTTGTACATATTTTATGCTACATGGTTAATATTTTATTAGCATTATTAGTCAGGTCAGAGGGAAAGAATTGAAAATTAATAGCTTAAGTTAAGCTGATGTCAGAAGGCATATAATTCAGAGAGCTAATATAATTGTCATGTTTCCTAGTTGGTGACCAAGTTGTCTCGTATCTGCACAGCATTTCACCAGTCTTCTGGACCATTTTCCTCTGTGCATGTAATATTTATCGCTATTGTGTCCATTAAATCAGTGTCCTTTAACAAGTTTTTATGTTTCTTAGGTTTTCCCTGTGCAATGAGTATCTCATGTCTTGTCTGTCTGGGTGTTACTTTAATATTAGAGGAAGACAAAGGAGCAAAGAAGCAGCACTGCTCTGATGCTGAGTCACAGCAGGAGATCTTGCTGTGTGTGTGTCTGTGAGTGCATCCTCCCACTGCTGCCCTAAGTCAAGCAAGAACTCATGCTCCATGCATCATACATCAGAATCATAGCAACTCCCTGAAATTATCAGCTTTGTATTCTGTTCCCATGCAGACAAGGATTTAAACCTGGAGAGTTGGTGTATCAAGCTAGGATATTTTTTATTATCCAGAAGAGGGTCAGGAGAAGGAGAGTGTCAGAAGCAAGTAGATGTGAAGAAGGAGTTTTCCGTAGCTAGTCGCGAGTAGGCAGTACTCCTGGAGGCCACACAAGGTCCAAGGCAGAGGGAGAGAGACAAAAGCCTTTTGAACATCCTTAGGAGATCCAAAGGTGGGTCTTCTTTATGCAACACCTACTGAAAATGTCCATGGAAGTACCGAAATCTTGGAAGGAGATATACTCCACTGAGAATCAGTGGCAAACAAAGAATTGTGAGTTTTTTCTTGTTCAGTCCTGTTTGAAACACCCCAAGTACAGACCCTCAGCACTCAAACATCCAAACTGTTTGCAGCAACTGTCCATATGCTTTACTGCTAAGCAACTGAGACTTTATTTTTTTGCTTCCTTTAGGCTTTTGCCTAACGCATATTTACTGGAAACACAGTGGTGAGAAAATGGAAACAATTTAACAGAATTTACAATGAAGGCAATGATGCTATGCTGAACCTGACTCACAGTAAATCCACTAAGCCCTGTGGAAAGCCTTAGTTATGGCTTTGGGACCTTAGCTTTGGTGTTGAAAAATAAGCCCAGAATAGCTCAAAAATGAGACAATTTGTGCCTTACTGAGGGTTTTCCATTGAGAATTCCTGTACAAGGTCTGCCAGTGTCTGATGTGCTTAACCTACTGTATGAAGACTGCCTGAATCATCACTCTGTGCTGTGCTTTTCATTTGCTCACTTCTGGACACAGTCCAGTGTCCCTGACGTCCCTCCATTGATTTCGAATTGCACTGGATTAAGTCCAGCAGTCGCCTAAGCATATTCATGTCATTGTTTGTAGTTATGTTTTGGAGACTGTAAGGGTATTGACTGTTATAAATATCTTTATAGTTTGGCCTTATAAAAATGCAGAGCCTTTACCATGTTCTCATGCCTTTATTATTGTCATTATCGAGTTACCCCTTTGATATTACTCACTGGAAAAGCCTTCCTTAGAAAAACAGAGCAACCTCCTCCATAGAAGAATATGATTTAATGCCAAGTCATTAGCTGTGGAGCATTTTGACTTCATTTGTGAGCATTTACCCTAATCCACTAGCCAATGCCAGTTGCAGCAGGTGGGTCTCAGGTCACAGTACTCCACACTCTGAAGTTTCTTTAAGTTCTGTGAAAAGCTGTGCTAACTAGATCAGTGACTATGCCCATATGTCACTAGCTATCTATGAAGGCAAGTTTTGAGAACACTGAGCTAAAAAGGGTTCACATTTTCTTGGCTACTGTATCAAGCAGCTTGACGTCAACATCTTCAAGTTACATCTAGTCTTGACCTTCAGTATCTGACTTGGGACTTTCCAGACCGATATCTTTAAATGAGCAGTATCAAGAGCTTGGAGCCCAGACTGGTCTCTTTTGTAGAGACTCCTGGGCTACGACAGGAGATGGACATACAATTGCTCTGTGTGTTAAAGAACCTGTTCCACAAAGAAGCCTAAGTGCCTGCTAAGGTGCTGTGACACGTCCCTTCAAACCCTGCCTAGCAGCTGTTTCAGTCAAACATGCTTGATTTCTGTATGTGTATGAACCTTCCGTGGAAGTCCAAAATAACTTATGCCACTAGATATGAACTCAGCTCTTCTGTTGCTGTTGACTCCAACCTTAAAACCCAACAGGGTTCTCAAGCATCTTTTACCTGCAGGACCCAATTTTATAGGCATTCCTAGGGCTAGTGATCTTGTTCAGACTGTGCACAAGACAGCAGGGGTTAAGATTAAGAACCATCTTAAAATCTCTCCACTGCCTGATTTAGAGTGAGAATTTGCCTTCTGATTTTCCACTTGCTGGAAACCATTAGGCTGCCTTGTCTTCTGGGCTTCATTGCTTATTTTGCTGAAGCCCCTTTCCTCTGCATGAAAAAAACTTAATATTTGTTAAAGCACATTGCTTTTTACAGTTGAAAATGTGAATATTCTGTCTTTGGGGTCTCAGTGCTGTTGTGGGTTTACCCAAGAAGTTACTTTCTTCTGAGATGAGTAGAGGCAATAGGCAAAACAGACCTAGGCCTTGGAGGAGGTGATTAGCCTCTCCCAGTATCATAACCACGGAAGTGTCCCTGTGTTGAGCAGGGCAAAACCATGTACACACAGATGAACATGAGGTTCACTTCTTCCTGAGAGCCTTTCCCACCTGGGAGACCTTTCTTTTTTTATAGGAAGAGCCACATAGTTTGAGGGAATGTGTGAGAGTGTGTAAGAAACAGTTTTTCATCCACCACATCAGCACTTGGAAGAAAGAGTAATTAAGCAATTGCATACAATAGCATCTTTTCCTGATGGAGTGGCTTGGTGGTTATTCTCTTCTGATTAAATCCAGTATGTCTTTGCCTGTTTAAGTCCTGCATATGCCACCTTCAGCCACTCTTATTCCCTATGATGAGAGGTGTGAGGTAGGACAGAATAGAATAGCAAAGGAAAATAACAATGATTTATTATGGTGATTTTGAGTTAGAAAAATCTATTTTTACACCCTGTAAAGAGTACATGAAATCTCTTGAGTTAGTAATAACACAGCAATTCAATTGAATCACAGCTTGTATTGTTCCTGAACACAAAGTGTATGTCTCATTTTCTAACATAAAACTGGTAAAATTGTTCAGGGATAATATGTCCGGCAGCTCCCTAGATCAGTGTCTAATCCCAGTCTCACTTTGGTCCTTTAAGAACATTTTCCCTCCTTGCTGCTGTGGAGGTGTCCTTTGTACCACGTGTGTTGCATGCAGCACTTTGACAGTCGGTATTCCATGGATGAGAAGTGCAGCCTTAGTAACTTTGGGGCAGCAGAGTATCTCCACAGCTCTGTCCTGGAAGACTCTAGCCTTTCTAGAAAATAGGTAACTGGATTGACTGGGTAAGGTGACACTGGCCTAGACCACTGGTGCACCTCATCTATTCAGCAAGAGTTTCCAGAAGGGTATAGAGAGCCGAGTCCTTTTCACAGCTGGTTGATTGGTACCCTCTGCACGTGGTATCTGACCGAGCTGCAGAAATTGAGGTAGGTGACACGGTTTCTGGCCACATGAGTTGTTACATGCTGCCAATCCCTGAAGACATACTCATCTTTGATAGGTTAGAAATGGTCACCTGAACGGGGAACTTAGCACAGTCATTGTGATGGTTGTGCTGACTGGGGAGCTGCCATGCTGCTGGGTTACCTCTGGAGGGGCCTGTGGGGCAGCAGAGCTCTGAGGAGCCAGGCGGGATGCCCTTGGCATCAGTACTCTAGGCAAGCACAAGATGTTAGCGTGGAGCTAGCACTATCACATTGCAATTCATCTGATCTGTCAGATTTAGAAGTATCTCCCAGCCTTCTCCTCATCAGAATATCTTAAAGACTCACTGTTGTCATTGCATTTATTTGTGCATGGTGCCAGGGTTGATCACTATCCCTGATTTATGGAAAGAGAGATGAGATGCAGAGAGACACTGGGTATGTTTCTTATGTCCAAGGTATGCATGAAACAAAGCACAGTCCTAGTGTTAACTGAGCTATTCCAGAATCAGGCAAGCTGCGTTAGCTGAAGCATGTGCTTGGATTAATTAGCAGCTTGGGCACAATTAAATTATTGCTTTGAAAATGTGTGCTAGCATCTCTATGTGTGGCTTTTGGGAATATCATCCCACTTAAAGCTCACAGAGTGATCTTTTGCCTTCTCCTGCAATGTAGCCTGGGAGCATAACCCAAGTGACCCTGCTCTGCTCACATGGAGAGTGGATGGCCAAGCAGGAGCCTCTCAAGTTCCTGGCTGGCACTTAAGCCACTGGGCATTCTTTCCATAGAGACTATTCACAGTGGAACTGTTCATGATGACTTTTAAGGGGGTTTTTCATGGGACTAATCACATCTCAGTCCTGCTTGTGGATGCTTATTCCCCTGGATTCCCTTATTTTGTAAAGGTTTCTTTCTTACACTCATTCTGTCCCCTCTTTCTTTTTGCTGTGAAGCAGTCTTTGGCATGACTCAGATATTTTTTTGCCTTGCACAGCATTCAAGATGCAAATTGCAGCTTGAACAGCTTGTTGGAGCATGATGCTCTAAACAAAATAATGGATTTGTTCCCTGAATTGAAGGAGTTAGCAGGACTCTGGGAACCCTGGTAGATGACAAAGGTGTTTCTCCACTGCACTTTCAAACTGAAAGCTCCCTAAGAAACAGGTGGTTGTGATTATTTTTATTGGAATTATCTTCTGGTTTATTATCATGCGACCACACAAGCACCCTTCATTTTTTTAAGATTTCAGACAATTAACTGCTTCACTAACAAAACCTCATTATGACTATTCCCTCTTAATTTGCTTTTAATTGAAGTGTTCATGCATTGTAAGTGTAACATTTAGAGAAAACATCAGCTCTCTTCCTACTGTGAGGTTGACTGCACATGGGTTCAGGGTATATATTTCATCTCTCCTTCTCCCTGTGAGGGCTTTTGTTATTTTAGACATGTGCCTGGCTCTGGCATTCAAATATATGGCTGAATGGAGGACCATGTCCATTGTACCAAGTTGATGCTTGTAATGAGGCAGATGTCACCTCATCCTTTCCCATCCCTTATCAATCTCAATTTCTAGCAGTTTTTTTCATTGCCCTTGCAGAAATCAGAAAACTACAGTATCTCTTTACAGATGAGGAATGAAGAACACTGGGGTTTTGTCTGCACTGTACGCTGCACAGAGCACCATCTAGCAACATCTATCAGCACTGAAGGAAATGCTAACCAAACTATCTGGGATACAGAAATCATAGAATATGCTGAGTTGGAGGGGACCCACAAGGATCATTGAGTCCAACTCTTAACCCTGCACAGGACCATTCCCAAGACTCCCAACGTGTGCCTGGGAGTATTGCCCAAACACTTCTTGATGTATCTAATCATAATGGAAGGGGCTAATTTACTTTTTTCCTCTAGAAGAGTGTCAAACAGCATTAGGCTTTGTATCAGGAAGATCTAGGTCTCAGCAGAAAGGAAAACCCAATAGTAGAAAATAGTCTGTTTTCTGATGACAGCTCTCTCTGAAGCACTAGCCATTTTTTATAGTTTTAAATAACTCAGCAGGAGAAGCATGATGAAGTTCTTAGTGCCATGCTCTGGCCAACTGGAATTAGGTTGCTCTAACAATTTCAAGATGCTCCAGTGTGTCAGCACCACACTGCAGTCTGCTCTCTATTATGGCTAAGATCCTTGGTGACCAAGGGAGACAAAGGAAAATTCAGAACTAGCATGGGAATTCAGGCATGTCTTCCATGGCTCATCCTCTCACCCAGGGTGTTTGGCTCTGTGAAAACACGTATATCTTGATTTTCTTTAGTTCTTCTCATCCCACACTGCATCATCACCCTCTTTGTTTATTTGGTATGGTCCTCCAAGCAACAGATTGAAGGCTGAGTCAATTTTTTAATCGAGCAGGCAAGAGAATAAGTCAAGAGAATCAGTCACTTTCTCTTTCTTTCTTTTTGCTTGATCAAAACAGTTAATTCATTAATGCATTCATGCTGTAAACTTTCAGCTATCAAAAGTGTAACAACAGCTCATTATCTTTTCAGGTATTCATACAAAACATTATGGAAATATGTTATTAACTTTTTTGAATATGTATATAGAATTTGAGTGTTGTGATACAAGTGAATGTTTCTGACTCCACAGAACCAGAGTTGTTCGAATGTAACCCATGTAGTGAGATCAACAGGTACAACAAATGGAGAACAAGCGCACACATATGCTGTTTAAGTAATCTGATATCCTTCTATGAAAAGGTCACCTGCCCAGCAGGTGAGGAGATGATAGGTGTAGTTTTTATGGACTTTGATAAGGCTTTTGATACTGTTCTTCATAACATCCTTTTGGGCACGTTGTCCATCTGTGGGATGAATGGGTTTACAGTGTGCTGGGTGACAAACTGGCTGAATGGCAGGGCTCAAAGAGTTCTGTAGAGAATGGAGCTTCTTCTGGCTGGTGACCAATCACTAGCAGTGTTCATCAGTTCCCTAGGGTTCAGTCCTGGGCTTAGCTCTGTTCAATGTATTTATCAATGATCTGGATGCTGGAGTTGTATGTACAGTCAGCAAGTTCACCGACAGTACTGAACTGGGAGGTGCTGTTGACTGCCTTGAGGGACAAGAGGCCTTGCAGAGGGATCTAGATAGATTGGAGCATTGGGCTGGAATTTGAGAAGTTGAAATGCTGAATTCTGTACCTGGGATAGAGTAACACCGGGAACAGGTATAAATTAGGAGAGGAGTGGTTGGAGAGCAGCCCTGCATGAGGGGATCCAGAGGTGCTGTTTGACAGCAGGCTCAGTATGAGTCAGTGGTGTTTCCTGGCAGTCCAGAGGGAAAACCTCATCCTGGGGTGCATTAAAGTCCAATTAAAGGAGGTGATTAATCTACTGTACTCAGTGTTGATGCAGCCTCACCCCAAGTATTTTGTGCAGTTCTGGGCCCCAAAATTTAAGAAGGTTGTGAAGGTCCTTGAATGCATCCAGGGGAGGCCAACAAAGCTGTTGAAAGGGCTGGAAGTCATGTCCTGTGAGGAGCGGTTACAGACTTTGGACTTGTCTAGTTTGGAGAAAAGGAGGCTGAGGAGTAGAGGCTCATCGCTCTCTACAGCTTCCTGAGGGGGGTAAGTGGAGAGAGGGAAGTGCTCATCCCTTCTGCCTGGGATCCAGTGGTATCATGAATGGGAATGGTTCAAAGCTACATCAGGGGCAGTTCAGACTGGACATTAGAAAGCCTCTTTTTACTGAGAAGGTGGTCAAGCACTGGAAGAGGCTTCCTAGACAGGTGGTTGATGCCCCAAGCCTGCTAGTGTTTAAGAGACATTTGAACAATGCCCTTACTAATATGCTTTAAGTTTTGGTCAGGAAGTTTGACTAGATAATTATTGTAACTTCCTTCCTAATGAAAATATCCTATCCCGTCTCATCCCGTCCTTCATCCCTGAATAGAATCAGCTAAGTTTGAGAAATCTCAACCAGCCTGTTAAGCTGACCACTGGGTGTAGATGGCTGCTAGCATAAGGAAGATATGATAGAAGTAGAGCCAACCCAAATATCAGTTTAGGAGGAATTCTTAGTATCAGAGACAGGCATTCTTCAAAGGCGCCAGAATAGTGTTTCCTAACATGTTGTTATTTTGTTTTTAAAAACATGTGGATTGTGTTTAAATGTCTGAAAGTCCATATGGTGTCAGTGATTTCACTGCTGATGTTCCTGATTTGTTGTTAATAACGTTTAGTCTTTACAAGTGTTACTATGGTGTGAGGGGAAAGAGGGCAAAATGGACATCTCGGGGGGCTTGACAGGAGCCTGGTCAAACTAATTCCGCTGTGTTTGGGCAGAGCACAGAAGCTGGATGGAGATGCTGGCAGTGAGATACCCAGGCCCTGGGCAACCAATGTGGCCATGTGCTCAGTTCACATCAAGCTAGAGAGGTTCCACCATTGCTAAGGAATCTAGTGCCTTTGTACTAGCTAGAGGACCAGGAGACTGGTTCAGAGGAAAGTAATGACCTGAAGTCATGGCATACATTTCTTGCTAGTAATCCTGTGACTGTGCTGTGTGTGAAGTGGGTGCACAGCACCAAAGGTCTCTCAAATCACTATTTCAGATTAATGCCATGATGATCTATGTATTTAGGGTAGCTGCCAAACAATACTTAATTACTCAAAGCCCTTTTCCTCTTCTTTGCTTTGATGAATGACACAGAGAGTAACTGCAAATGGTAGCTCAGGTTTTTGGCCTGTGCATTCAGTATTTGCTGTGCTACAATGTTAAGTGCAGAATCTGAGATGTGTATGCTGTAGTTCCCATCTGCAGCCAAGGCAGATGTCAGAGGCATCTGGAAAGCAGGTACTGTTGAACCAGCAAAAGAGCAAACTGCAGGTTTTCATGCTAAAAAGGTTCAGATTTAGCATTCCTAAGTGGTAAAGAAGAATGTTTGTATCAATCTTGGATCATCTAGTTCCCTCTCTGAACTGTATTTAAGTAAGTTGGAGTAGGTGACATTTTCCAATCCAGTGCAGCACATTCAGCTACTGAAACTCTTGGGGGAAAAAAACTCTTCTTGGTTCTATAGTTAATGTGCCAGCTGTAACAAGTGCAAGCCTGTAACAATTTAATAAGTATTTCATTTTCTGATCTTGAATATGAACACAGGAAAGAGAGATTGAAAGCATGCAAACAGACAGCTTCAGTGCATAATCATGTGAAATTAGAGGAAGAAAAGCTTGACCAAGAAAAGAACAGAGGAGAAGCTACCTGCTTGCTGGCTTTCCAGGTTATAGTACCCTCACTTGGGGCTATCAAAGTGAGACTCACAAAAAGTCATCTTAGATGCCTTATGAGATCACGTTCCCTGCCTCCCACAGAAAACAGAAGTAAGGGTTGAGGAGATTAAAAAACCTGTGAGCTTGCCTGGGTGGAAAGAAGTGGATGGGAATCACATTCACCCCTGGTCATAGCTATGGCATTTGTCAGTTTTCAGAGGAAAGCAAAAGCACTTAATCTTGGATAACTAGTGTAATTATGTCAGTATTTTTGCTGATAAATATATTCATTTCCAAGTCAAAGATTGTTCACTTTAGCATGGGACTGAACCCAAGCCAGAATCTTGAGTAACTTCAAATTTTAAAGTAGCTTGAGTAATGTGTTTATGTTAGCTGAAGGAAAACATTCTATGCAGCCTCACACAACCATGGAAAACTAGAATTTCAGTTCAGAGGCCACATGTTGTAGCCAAAGGCCCATTTTCTTTAGTTTGTTGAGAATTTATTTGCTTTTGTTCTTTCCTCACCTCTTTGTTAATCTGTGATCACACCTCCTCCTTCTACTTAGGCTTCACTGGCTTATTCCTTCAGCTCTCATCTCTCTGTTTTCTTTGGTCAAGGGTTAAGAGCTCCAAACACAGATTAAAAGAATTATGTCAACATTATCAGTTGGTTCTGCTTCACTTGGCAACTCCTCTGCATTTTGAGGATGGTAGTTGATATAACTGTGCTGGCTTTTTTCTTTGCTAAGTTATTTGGGGAGCTTTCTCCAAATTCTTTGCTGGTATTAAATTATCCTAGTAATTTCATCTCCTAAGATAGAGGAGCATGCCTTTATTTTAGGAAATTACATAATGGCATATTCTTCAGGTGGCTTTACAGCTCTCTTTCACTGTTTTCACTTAGGTTCTTGTCATTCCCCTCAGTTTTCTCTCTTCTTCACCCGTGTCTTCTGTGTTCTCCATGATTTAGGATGATCTCCTTGGGATCAGGTTCTGCCCTGTGGTGATTTGTCTGGTTCAGGTGAGGCCTGGAGAATTTGATCCAGCATGTAAACTAAAACTCACATTCTATAAAAATATAGCTATGACTTTATTTACATACTGGTATTTATCCTGTTGATGAGGCTTTAGTGCTAAGCTTAGCAAAACTTCTCTTTATTCTTCTTGAATGATTTAAAGATAACCTAAGGCAAAGGGAGTCCTGGTCTTCATGAGATTGAGTCAGATTTTTCAAGTAGGATAGAATAGAATAGAATAGAATAGACCATTTCAATCAGAAATGATCTGCAGTGACCATCCAGTACAACAGCCTGACCGATTCAGAGCTTTTGTGTCTTAAGAAAGTATGAACAGAATATGTGCTGCCTTGGCCATCTGTGTGTATATTGGCACAGTCTTTGTTTTATTTCCTCTAACTCAAGATAGAGTTTTTCCAGTATTCCTTGTAGAGGTGTGTCAGCTAAGATTCTGAGAAGTATTTAGATGTGACTCTTGCTTAAGGCTGAACTACACCGATTTTGCCCAAAGATCACAAACTGGATAAAAATGAAATCAATGCTGTTCAGGAATGGAGGTCACAAAGACAAAGACAAGCCTGTTGGCTCTGACCCAGAGCAACTTGTGTAAGTTTTTAATTTTCAACACATGGGCAGCCCTGTGCTTTTTCTAAACATCTCAGTGCATAGGTCCCGATTACTATTCGGGGCATCAGCTTTCACACATGCCAGTACCTTGAAAAAGTGAGGAATAAAGTGGCAGTTCTCTGTGTAACTCGTCTGTCTTGTCAAGTAAATCTAGTCATAAGCAATGTTTTATGTTTGATAACATGTTATTAGCAGAACTCCTCCTGCCTACGGTTCACGCCAACAGCTCTGGCACAAAGTGCCACTACGAGTGATGCTCGTACTCTCTGATTGCAAATAGTACAGTAGCCTTAAAGATGCAGGTCAGTACAGTAACATGTTGGTGATGAGTTAAACATGGGCTTGAAATAAAATTTAAAACCAGAAAAAGATTTGATGGCTGTGAGTCAAGGGTCAAGTCTAAGTAAGTTTTCCTAAAGGCCAACTGGTCTTCTGCCAGATCTCCTGGTTCTCTTACAGACTGGTTTCTCTTCAGCTATGTTGGCATCACTCTGCTTGGATAACGCATGACTGTCTGCCAGGTTTATCTCAAATTACAAAATCCTTAACGCTAAATTGGAAGAGGTTGAAAAGTCTCTCTTGGTCTTACAGGAAATAAACCTTATTTCAACATGGCTATGGGTTTGCTATTTCCTCTTTTCACCAGTGCTGTGTTCCTAAGTCATATTTATCATGAGCCTCATAGTATTTGATATAAAACATAAAAAAAAGTCCTGATGTCTCAGCTCTCATTGTCAAGTGATTAAACAAGAATCTCAGCCTTCACATAAAAAACCACATTTTTAGGCTCAGCATCATTGAGAAGTAATTGGAAAATACTGTTTAAAGCACTTGAAAATTACTGAGAGTGAAAAATGTTGTAAGTGCTTATATACTCCGCAAACCAAGAAATCAGAATATATTAAAAAAATAGAGCTCACTTTTTTTTTTTTTTTTTAACAGAAGTCCCACGTGTTTTAAGTTAGCCTTGAGATTTAGGAGGAAAAACAGTTGAGTTCTTCCTTTTTTGACTGTTTTCCTCAATTATATGCACTGTTTTGCTATTTGAACTTCAAGTCAAGTGGATTGGATGGAGGATTTGGGTTTGGCTTAGCACCTACCTTTGCCGAGTTTCAACTTAAAGGAGACCCACAAAGGGAATTGCTATTGGTATTTCTCTTTCCCTGCCAGGCCACCCCACTTCACCTGTTTTAATTAGATTTAGAAAAGCAATGTTCTTCTTGTTTTTTGAATTTCCCTTTGAGAATGTGAAGATTACTCTGCCCTAGTTTATCTAAAAAACTGCTGACAGCATGCCATCAGCAGCCCTTGTAGCATGGTTGGGGCAATGCTCAGCATTAACGAAGGAATGTTTTCCTCTCAGATGTTTGAATTCAATCCCTGCTGTTGTTATTTGTTAAATAAATAGAACTTTATTTCCTAATATCTTATTTTTTAAAAAATAAAGGCTTATTTAAAATGTTAGGCTTTGTGTTGGCTCTCAGATCAGGGCTGACTTTTACTCAGTATAGTGCAAGTGTAAGTAGGGTGCTTCTGTGCTGTGGAACACATGAGAATAAAGAAGTGCTGTGACCTCCCTGTACTGGGCACCTGTGCTCAGTTGTACTTGATCTGACTGGGCACAACTCTGTTCATTTCCCTGCCATCTTATATATGTTTGCATGAGGAAAAGGTGGTTCATGTTCAATAGGGTGTCCTGAACAGGTTGAAAGGCTATCTTGTCCAGGATGGTTTTAGGAAAGATAAAACTCTCTTGATCAGGTTTTGAAGCTGACAAACTTTTGCAAGGCAGGCTCATCATCACCTTACTCTGTCCTGACAAATTTGGGCTGGAACCTAATCAACTTTGGAGCAATGTCTTCCCACACACAAAGGTTACCTGAAGATTAAAGTGGATGCAGCCACTTAGATTAAATCTTAGATAAAAATTAAGTCCCTAGTTTTGCTAACTAGTTGTCCTAGGACTTCACAGAAACCGCTCTTTCACTTCCTCAGTTCTGCTTTTTGGGGTTTTTTTGGTCCACATCCCATTTCTGCCCTCCCCCAAGACACATTCTGTTTCCCACCCACGCCTTTCCTCATCTGAGAATTACTTAACTTTCTGAAGAGGAGTCCTGTGAAATGTATCCTACACAGATGCACTGCTAGGGTGGAGCTGGGAACAGAGCATGGGCAGAAACAAGCATTTGGGACAGGGATAAGGGAGAAAAGTGGCATTAGCCAGCAGTGTGCCCAGGTGGCCAAGAAGGCAAATGGCATCCCAGTCTATATCAAAAATAGTGTGGCCAGCAGTACAAGTGAAGTGATTTTCCTTCTGTGCTCAGCACTGGGAAAGCTGCACCTTGAGTCCTGTGTGTAGTTTTGCACCCCTTACAAGGAGAAAGATGTTGAGGTGCTGGAACAAATCCAGAGAAGGGAAACAGAACTGGTGAAGGGTCTGGAGCACAAGTCTTATTAGGAGCAGCTAAGGTTGTTTAGCCTGGAGAGGAAAGAGGAGACTCAAGGGGGACCTTATCACTCCACAGCTATCTGAAAGGAGGTTGTAGCCAGATGGGGATTGGCCTCTTCTCCCAGGCAACTAATGATAGGACAAAAGGAAATAGCCTCAAGCAGGAGGTTCAGGTTGAACAAGCAGGACGTCAGGAAGAACTTTTTCACTGAAAGGGTAGTTAAGCATTGGAATGGGCTGCCCAGGGAGGTGGTAGAGTCACCGTCCCTGGGGATGTTCAAGAAATGGTTAGACTTGGCACTCAGTGCTATGATTTAGATGCCATGATGGTGCTCAGTCAAAGGTTGGACTTTATGATCTTGGAGGTCTTTTCCAACCTTGATGACTCTATGATGCTATGATATGGGACAACATGACACTGCAGCTCCAGGATAAGAGACCAGAACTGCTCCTGTCTGTGGCACTGTGGGTCTAAATCAGCTCAAGATGATACTGCACTGTCCCCTCAAATGCCTTCTTAAGCCACTGGTATGCACAGAGAATGGAGAGCAGCCTAAGTTGTCAGTTATGTGGGAGATGGGTGTCCATCTAGAGCAGGTGTTCTCAGAGATGATCCTTCTATGCCTAGTTTTAGTGCCCAGCCTTTTCCACCAGCTCCCTGGCCTTCTCTTCTAGTGCTCTCCTGTTTGTAGCTCCTTTGGCTTCTTTTGCCTGTCTGCCAGTGTCAGCTAACAAGCTTCTCCAGCTTCCCTAAGCCTCTTGAATTCTCTGTCTCACTGTTACATGTCTCAGCAACTTGCTCTCTCAGAAATTCCCTAATCACCTTTATGGCCTCTGAGAATGACAGAGAGTTTCTTTGGGTGCAAATTAATAAGCTGGTGTAAGTAAAATCAATAAAGAACAAGGCTACAGCAATGCAAAACCTATTATTCATTTATTGGACAGATTTTAATGCTCAGGCTTGAGGTTAGGCTGGTAAATATGTTAAAAACGCTTGGAACGTGGAAACTAACTGGCTGACACCACTGTTTCCTATGAAGCTTTGCAACCTTAAATTGGTACATGGGCTCATCATGGCCCTTGAGCCAGCATGATCAAAGCCACTGTTAAGTTTACCATTGACTTAATAAGCTTAGAAACAGAGTCCTAAATTTTGGATTGTTCAGGAGTGAAAATCCTACCTCAGATCTTCCTGAAAGAAATCAATAATCTTGTTGGATTACAGCTGTACAAGTGCTGTGCAGTCTTGAAACATGGTCAGCTTATACTTTACAGGGAATAGGATCTGCAAGTTAGAGGAACCGAGGTCACCTAAGTCATTAGCTTTATTTTTCTGCTCTAAACCAAGAATGTATTACCAAGGGCAGAGGGATGTTGCGCAGGCACCCATAGTGGAAACCCAATCCACCTGAAAAGCAAACTCCTGATGAGTGTGATATCCACATTTACTGGGGGTGTGAGTGGTCTGACCTACTCCTGGGTTTGCCCAGGGCAGAGTTTAGAGCTGTTTATGTTATTAGATACTTATAAGACGACATAAAAGAGACTCTCAATAAAGCTGGCTTAGGCTTCTGTTTTTATTGATGGATCTACTCTCATTTTTATCAGATATTGATGTCTTCCATTGTTGTAAATACCTGGAATTTCCGTGTGTTAGCAAACCTTTGTTGCAGTGGAGTTAAGCTGAGGTCTGTAATAGGTAATGCCAGATGCAGTTACATCAGAGACCTCCTGGTGCCGTTTCAGCACACTTCCAGCTACTAGATGGTAGGAAGCTAGTAGGGATCACTGGGTTAATTCCAAGTACAAAGCAGAAAACAGGAAAGTCTAATGTATTTTGGGAAGCTTATAGTATGTTTCCAACTCATTTGGAGTCGCTGTGCTGGGAAGCAATTTATATGGAGTTGCTATGTGAAAGAAAGTTGGATGTGTTCAGAATGGCTATATGTATATATAAGAAAGGTAACTGTGCATATGCCATAGAATTGTGTATCATTAACATGTATGTCTTAAGCAATTTTTATTGGGGGATACAACTGTCAGTGCAGCTTTAAAGAATCCTCCGAATTTGCTGTTGCAAGCACATGGGCTGGCAATTTATTTATTAGCTCTAGAGGGAAAGAATTACATCTTCAGCAGACAGCTGATGGGTCTTGGTACTTTTTTTGTAGCCTAATTGCCCTTCTTCTGTAATGACTAACCCTCATCACACCCTGTCTGTCCCCAGCCTTTCCAAGTGGGGTATATTCCTCATTTTTAAACGTTTTGAAATGGGCAGTCATAGTCTGTCATCCTGCAGACAATAAATTTCCACTGACGATCCCTGCATGAAAGAGAGACAAGAGATAGGTATTAGTGAGTCAGAACTGCAGAGGATGCTATACAAGTAAGAATAACTTTATACCAGATATTGTCACAACAAAAACATCTGTCTGCCATTAGCTGACTTTTTTCTGAGTGCTTTGTGTTTTCGTGGGCTGGAAGGACATTAAATACGTCTGATAGTTATAATTCCTTCATGCTCCCTTGCAGAGTAAGAAAATCAACTCTCTGAATAATTACACCTCTTAGCATCCTTCAGAAAATAATGAATCTTGATGGTGATCAGTCCTAAATCGACTTTAAATCAGAGACCAAGAGGAAAAGGATGATTCTGTCAAAAGTTGTTGTCATGTGATATATTGCTTAGGAATGTGTAAAAAGTAAAATACTTGGGTGATTTTCAAGCCTATATTTTTAAGTGAGGAGTTATTCATCCAGCAAATTTAACTTCTTTTTTATATATTTCCTTCATTACTAGGGCTTCTAGCTAGTGTCCTGTATTACAGATTTGAAGGAATCAATAGTGAGAGAAATTAAATTCATTTCTCATCCTTGATCTCCACAAGTCACATACGAGGAAGAGTAAGTTTTATAAGTATAAGGATAGTTTATGCTCTTCCCAGTTTGTGAGTGGTGGATGTCTGTATTCCCTCTCAGGAGACTGATATGAAACCTTGTAACAATTTTTAGTAGGAAACCTGACTGAAGAAACAGGATTCAGCAGTGGAAATGTGTGATTTAGTGTCCAATACCTGCAACATTGGCTATTTCCACCTTAAATAATAAGCTGCAAATTTCCACCTTAGTGTACTGTGCAGTAAATTTTCATTTGACAAAAAGACATGAGTTCAGATGTTCAAATAATGTTCTGCTGTGGAGGGAATGTTGAATTTAGGCTGCTTCATACTGGCTAACATGAATTTAGATAAAAGGTGCAGCTCTTGCAGGTGGCACCCACCATTTAAATTGGTAATGAGTAGTATTTCAAGAGGCTTCTGGAAGTTTGGATTCTACTAATAGTGATCTCCTAAATCGGAGGCATGGGACAGGTGATGCTGCTGGTGTGATTCCATAGGAGCTTGCTTTCTGAGACACTCGCACAGTACTGGTTTTCTGGAGATGGAACTGGTGCCAAACCTCTCAGGAATGTACTGAGACACCTGAGCCCAGATTTTGGTATTAACTGTGCTTATGTGGTTTCATTGACTGGCCGACTCTATACTGGAATAAGATTAACTTTACCCTTAAGCTCTTTGTAGGTATAAATTGTCCCATTTCAGCTTTCGTTAACTGAGATCTTTTAATTGGAAATACACTATGCTACTTCATCAGTTTATGCTGAATGTCATTTGGAACTGGGTCTGTCTCATGCTTCTCAGCAAGTCTGATGTTACATAATGTTTGAGTTTGATTTTCTTTAGATCTTTCCTAGATGTGTTTTAATTGTAATTTCTTCATAAAACTGTTACCAAAGGTTAATGAAATGCAAGATTCATTTTTAGGTTTATTTTAAGAATTCCTCATTTAGACTACGTGCATGCTCTTCAAAGACAGTTATTACTGTTTTGGTCACTAAGCTACCAAGAGAGATAAAAAAATAAAGAGGACTCATGCGGATTCACGGAATTATATGGGTCAAAATTAAGGTCTGCTAAACTGGCACCCATTGTCAGAGAGACTTTTAGCTCAAAATCTTAGGTTAAGTCATTTTTCTAAAATAGAATACTGTAAAATTAAAAGTCAAGTTCTTTAAAATAAATGTAATTTAGTTAACTGAATTAATAACATGCTTTAAAATACTGGAACAGAATTATTTCTAAAGTTTTCACTTAAACTTGTACTTGCAGACACATTAGCATATATGCACATGGTTGATACATTTAATGGCTTTTTACCGTTTTTCCCCCCATTACTTGTGTTTAAAGTAAAGCATATACACCTCCAGCTTTTCAGGATGCAGACAATTACTTTGTACTATTGCTGCTGTGTTCTTAATTCAGTAGTTATCATCCTGTTTCGATTTGTAGATCCCTTACAAGTTTACCAGTGGAGGTACAGATCCCATCAGGAATTTCCCAATGTGGCATACTCTGGAATGTATCTGAACTTGCCTTTGCAGATCCTTAACACCAGTTTGTAGGTGTCATCCCCCTCAGCTGCTAATTCCATGCATTTTGCTTGGCTTGAGGAATCAATATTGAACTGTCACTTTTGCATTCCAGATCTCATGTGCTGTCAGATTTAAATTTTTGATGTGTAGGGAAAATATCTTTTATCTCCAAATATTGTTGAATAATCTGTTTCCAATTCAGTTAAAAAATTCTGCAAATTCCTATTGATATTGAGTTTCACAAAGTCCTCTTTATTCATATAAAAGTTCTTAGGGACCTTAAATACCCTATAATTGAGCTCAGCTGAGCTTGTTAGATGTCCAGCTTGTCCAGGCATTTCAGATGCACTTACTGTTGGAGTATCTGGATCTCAATTTATCTTTCAGCGATGATGTCTGAGGAGTTAAGAAGTAACTGGATGTTCAGATCACCCAAATATACAGAGCAGAGAGCAGTTTTGTGAAAGAAATGAGCTTATGACTGTCTGCTATTTTTATACTATGTAGCAGTGGACAAGCTGTGGCACCTACCAAGCACGCCTGGTAATCCCCACCTCCCTGTCCAAGCTGCTCACTTGCAGGCTGGACTGCAGCGAACAGTGAATGTTCCAGTGGTGTTCTGTGGGCCTGAGAGGCTGATCCAACCTGACCACAGCCACATAGCAGTGTTCCACAAGGAAGCAATGCAATCATCAATTAGCATGTTTCAGGGTTCAGGCTGAAGCTGTTTTGTTGTTTGTTTCCTTGGGTTTAATTTTGGAAGGTATTTTGCCAAGGGTGTACTGCGTGGGCAGTTTCAGTTGTTGACAGCCTGTTTCACATGCCCCATGTCCTTCTCTGAAACTTGGCTGTATCAGTCTGTCAGACAAAAGATACTCTCTTTTCCTGCAAATGTTCCCTTACTTATGTCCTTAGGTCATCCTGTCTGCACAAGTGTTATAACCACGCTCCTGAATGGGCTCCCAGAGATACTTCAGGCCTTTGTTAATTCTTTCCAGCTGTTTCTGTCTTGCTTTATAGACAGTTGTTTACTCCTTTTGACCCATTTAGAATGAGACTGGAAAATGCAAACATGGTTAACCACTTCTGAAGTCTGTTCTCCACACACGAGCAGGTAAAACCCCTGATGATCAATACAACTTGTTCATTCATTCCTGATATACAGGCATGGAAACTCACTGAGAATGATTACAGAAAAGGAGGTGGGGATACCACCATTCTAAACTTTCTACATCCTTTACCACAAACATCACATGCCATTTCAAATATCTGTGTATCAACAATGAACTCAGTGATGCAATGTCTTAGGGAGCAGGAAGGGAGGATGTGATTTCTGCAAGTTTATTGAAAAAGTCTAAAAATACCTAGCTGTTTGAAGTGATTGGGAAAGCTTAAACTGAAACACCTTCACAGGCTTTTTTTTTGTGCTCAAGAACATCACCTATCGTGGACTAAATAATATGGACACAAATTTAATGTGCTTGAAAATGAAAAGCAATAACAAAATTTATACAGACATGCCCCACGTCTGCATGCTCCCGGCAGGCTGAGACTTGGAATAGCTTTTTCTTCTCCTATTCTGCCTCAGCCAGCTGCAAAGAAACATTTAGGATGACAAACTTTGCTGACTCTTGTGAGCAGGAGGAGTCTTGCAGCATGAGTTTGAATTCTGAACTGGTATAATTTTTTTTCACATCATACTCTCGGGAACACAAGTAGGCTTTAGTCATTCTGGAAGCTGAGAGCCAGAGAGTTCATTGGCACAGAAAAGTTTTCTAATGTGAGATAAAACGTTTTCTCTGTAGTTTTCACCTGCTACTACTGCATGTTCATGTCTGCCATCACAGCAGTGGTAGGACAAAGGTGTTGGTGGCTTCTTCCCTTTCCAGGAACTATGATCCCATAACCTGTGAGGACCTGTAATCCCGATGTACATCCCATGGCACTGCCTCCACTCCTGGCCAGTCCTCCCACTGCCACCCCATTCTAGAGGCTTCAGCAGTCATGGACAGAAATCTGCTCAGAGGCATTGGTTACCCCAGCTGCTTTGTTTTCCAGGCTTGTCCTTGTGATTCCAGACTTTACTCTGGTCTATATGTGAGGGAGTCTGGAATCCAGCTGCAGGGGAACACACTGTCTACTTTATTTCCCCTACTCTCTACCAGAGCCATGAGGAGCAAGGGTGGGGAATGTTTTAGAAAAAAAAGCCCGAAGCAGGGTTATCTCTTGCAACCTTGTAAATTCTTTATCTAAAGGGATAAATAGATACCTTTGAGTCAAGTATCTGGGAAAGTTATTCTTCCACTTGTAGGAACAATTTGCACACATGGCTTCCATTTGATAATAAACAGGACAATATATTTTAGGTAGGACATTACAGTTATGGACCTGCATCAGTCTTACAATGTGTTATCATTTCTGGAAAAGCCTCCTTGTTTTGGATAACCTTTGGTTGAGGGATCCCTAGTAAACACCAGCAAGCTGAGAGTATTACAGTGACAAAAGCATCTCGGTTGCTTTGAGTGTTATTAGAGACAGCTTGAAATGTTGGTGTGTTTAAATTCTCACTTTTCTCCCTCTTCTCTTGTAGCCAGCCTTTGCAGACCAGTGTAGCACACCTTGTCTTGCTGTCTGTGCTGTGTTTGATAACAAATGCTTTCATATACTGGACGGAGGTGTCTGATAAATGACACCAGCAAAGAAATAGCTCACAATTGATGCATTAGAGGTCAACTCAAAAGAATCAAGATCTCTTTCCCACAATCAGGTTTCAGTGACTGCTTACACTCTTCACAAACCTGCTCTGTTGTCCAGGGTAAATGGTACTGTCCAAATTTTAAAGCTTTGTGGTTTGGCATAGTAAAGAGGGAGAGACACTTCTACTTATCTGAGCAGAAAAATTTTGCATTTATTTGCCTGACTGCAACTTCAGTAGCCATAGGGCCTCTCACAAGAGCATTAGTAAATGTCAAGAATTGACCAGGACTGATCAAGAAAAAGTAGCCAACTCATTTTCTGGAAAGGGATTAATGTGCACTGCATTACGTTAATTCCTGGCATGGTCTTAAACCTGTTAGAATTGTGTTGAAGTGGATTGGGCAGTTTACAGCATTCACATTGCAGTTTGTGTGGTCTTATCGTGACTGGCAGATTCCCTGCTTCTTTTCAAAGAAAAGTGGACCAAAAGAAGTCCCTCATCTGCCCTGAAGGGACAGGATGTTCAGGCTGTGTTTTTACTGACCTCAGTGAAATGTAGTCCAAATAGAGGTAGGTGAGAAACAATACTGAAGGTCTGTTACTCTTTGTGGAGCTCAGACTGACCCAAACCTACCACAGCTATATTTTTTACTACTCTGATGGACATGACAAATGATATCCTTGAGCATGAAGATGCCTTGCTCCTGATACACCATCCTGGACAATGAATCATATGATTGTGAACTTTGGTCCTCAGAAGGACTGGTCTGATGCTGAGGACCACAGCAGAAAATGTGCAGCCATACACTGTTGGGGGGAAATAGAAAAGAAAGACTTTAAAAAAAAAAAAATTCTAATGAAACAGATGAAAAGCAAACCTGTCCACAGCAGAGAAAGTTGTGGTTGCCCCACGGATGTAATAGTCATAAGTGTACATCATCATATCCATATCTTCCCCGTAGTGTCCTGGATATTCTGTTGTTAACCTTTATATTAAAGAAAAAGAAGATAATACAATTTACCATCTTATAGAAGAGTCCAATTGACTGAATACAACTCAATTAGTCGATTTTTTTCCTGCTTCTTAAAAAATTCTTGTTTCTTAACAGCACCACCAGATGCAGTCTCACTTGAGACTGTCTTTCTCTTCTATGCAACCAATTCATGTAGCTATTCGAATAAATTTCAATAACTTGAGAACTGTTAAGAGGACACTGAACTGTTATATGTATGTACATCTGCAGATCTGGGATAAAAGCAACCTGAGAAGAAAGTAAAGCTTGTCTACTACTTATATCTTTATTACAGGGTTTCGCTCCAGCCTCTTGTAAGTCTGTTTGGTTTGTTGTTGCAGAGTGCAGTAAATGTTGCCAAGCCAAACAACTACAAGCATTTATCCATTTATGAATCATACTGGATAAATGTGGCAATTAATCCATTCCTTTTTGCTGTTTCCATTTTCTCCCTAATTTATAACATAAAAATATGGGCCTGGACAATATTTGTACAGATTATTTTATCTAAGAACCTCAAAGTGCTTCTGCAATTATTAATCAAATTGTGATTACTACTTTCCTGGGAAATAGGCAAGTAATACTGTACTACATTTTACAGGTAATGAACAGATTCAGGAACAGGCCAGGACTGCAACCAATACTTTCTGTCAACATTATGTTAGAGGTCAGGAGTGGAAACCTGGCACTCTGTCTTTCCTTGTATTATACCATTTTACATAGGAGTTGCCTGTGGTGTTGTGTCAGCTTCACTCTGAAACAGCAAAAGGAAGAATGAGGTTCCCTGTAAGGTAGATGCTGCCCCCATGGAAATAAACAACTCAATTCCTATTGAGATTAACAGGATTAAGACACCTTCACAGAAATCCTGACAACTGGTTTCCAGACTGAATCCAGCCCAGCAGCAGTTCTTGAATGATGCTTGGAGGTGATTCTAGCACATCCCACCAGCACTCATGTGCATGTTTACATTTGGTTAAATCAGTGGAGTTTAAGCAGAGGCTTAAATATTACTCATTAGGAATATAGTTATTGGGATGGTTTTGAGTTTTTATAAGGAGATGCTTTGGGGTATTTGGAGCCCAAACCAGTAATTGTTGGAGTACTCAGAAGCTGAAAGTTTACCTGAAAACTGAGCTGCTTTCCAGGTCATTTTCAGCTTTTGAATATGAAAGAAAAGCAGTTGGAACATTATTCCTAACAAATCATTATTTCTCAACAAATGAAAAACAGGCCTGAGTGTGAAACCCAAGTATGGTCTTATAAGATCCCTAAGTCTCACTGGTCAACTTTGAGCATATCTCATGGTCATATCTCCTGTCCTTTGACCATGGCAATTTTCAAACACATTCTGAGTTGTAATACAAGGACATCCACCCCAAAGTGTGTTTCAGAAGTGGAAGATCAGACCTGGTCACAGCATCTGTTCTCAGAGCTTTGACTGAGGACAGATGGATTTGCAAAGCCCCCTCTTGCAGCTGGCAAGAAATATCAGCAGGATTTCAGAATTCCTACAGACAGCTGCTTTGGACTAGGAGAAATAGAAGAAACCATGTCCACTGTTCCCTCAGCCAGTCCCCATTTTTAGTTTACTAATTTGCTGCCTGATAGCACATCTTCAAAAATTACTGGGTCATAGAAGGTTTTAAAATGTTGTATCAAGACCAGGTATGGACCATTATTTAATTTTGCCTTCTCCCATCAACTCCAGTTTTTTGGGGCTTTTTTTGGCAATTATTATGAGAAAACACTAAGATGTGTGTTTATATATGTTCCACCAATTATGTTTCATAACATCTGTTTGGTACTTGGCAAGGAAAATGTTCTGTAATCTTGACCAGCAGTATGTGCTGGGCGGATGAGACAGTGTACAACACAAGGTTAAAAAGCTACTTGATGCCCTATATAAATATAACTGAGAGTCAGTTCTCTGAAAGTGTTTCATGAGCCTCTCAGTTGAAAAGTAAATCTGATGACAAGCTTCTGAATTGCTGTGAAGGGTCTCACAGACCTTTTGCAGAAGCATGCAGTGTTATTCTGAAGTGCAGTGGGAGTCTTCATTTAGCTTCCCTCTCTTTTCTTTCTGACTGCTGTCATCTCCTCCTCCCTCTCTACTAACTTCTCCACATTACCATTCAGCCTCTTAAGGCTCCTCCGCTAAGAAATGTTCAAAAAGCAAATATATGCAATTACGGAAAATAAATGATTTGGGGACTTGAGCTGCTCTGAAGTGTGTCTTGTAACACAGACAGATGCCTACGGACTCCTTTTGTTCTGGAGAGAAAAATTATAAATAGTGCTGTGGCAGCAGTGTTCAAGTTCACTTGAGTCTGTGTGGTCTAATTCAGTTCTCTTTGATGTTTGCTGCGCTCATTTATGAAACTCTTTCTCTAAGCCCATGCATCTCAAGGTCAGCTGTCTTGCACTGTATCCTTTAGAAGGAAATGCAGTTGATTGTCCATGTAGCAGGGTTCTGTGGTGTGACCTAGCCCTTTAATATTATCTTCATTTTTTGAATCCTGGGGGTAATTCACACAAAATATGTGCACTGAGAGATGCTCTAGTGTTTAATGCAAACATTTTTTTTGAATGCTCAACTGAAAATGTTGTGTTTTACTCACTAATGAATACAAAATGCATATTAACTTTTGAACCACCTACCAGGACCTTACAGACACGTAAGTTATTTACAAACATGGTAGCATTTATAAGCCAGATGTGGCAATGTATGGTTTGTACCTGAGAGAAGTCATGAAACCAGTGAGAGACACTTTTTGCCCAAGGGTTTGCCTGCTCATGAGAGTTTAGATTTCTAAGGAGACCAAGCCCAAGGGCAAGACTCATTTGGGAAGAGCCAGCCACAGTAACCTGCACAGTGCCCTGTAAGCACTTATGGCATTGAACTCATAGCAAAGAAAACTTGGCTAGGGAAGCAGTGAGAAGCTTGGGAATTGCTAAGTGTTCAAAGTTACTGCTGCTCCTTGGGTTATACAAATTCTCTAGGACCAAACTGGGGTGCTTGTTGTGTCTGAGTGGGTACATTGCAAAAGGCCCTAGAAGAGAGACTTGCAAAGCAGCTGTGAGAAAATGTGTGTTATATGGATCATAGGACCTTGGGTAATTTGGTGCCAAACATATGCCGAGGGGCATTTGTAGGGATCTGTGTAGGGACTGTCAGGGTGCTTTTAGTGGAATTGTCTGTTAAACTCAGATGTACACATTGCTTTTAAGTTTGGGGAATGACTTGCAGGAGAGAAAAGAGTACTATGAGACCTTTAACAAGTGGTCGTCTTTTCAGTCAGTATGATCTATTTGCAATAAAATAGGTCTTATGAAATTGTTTTTCAAATCCACTTCAGGAAAGTGTTTGATGTTTGGACACAAAAGACTTAAAGCACTAGTGGCATTGTCCAGAGAGGAGAAAGCAGGTAATTCTATGTTAAAGATATGGAAAGAAAATCTTGTGAGAAGGGATGTAAGTAGTTTGGCCTGCGTGTGGGAGTGCAGGAATTGGTGACAGAAAAGGGTGTTTTCATAATGGTTTCTTTAGCTGGTATAGATTCGATGTGGAATGGTTTATTTTTGAATGGGTTGCATTGCCCCACCCATTCCCATGTTTTTCTAATGTATTTCATTCTAATCCTATAAATCCTGGTCAGGGTAGGAAATGTATTGAAAAAATGCATGAAATCTTTACCAGGGTTGCTGTTGTTATTATTCTAGCCTGAAAATCCTTGTGGTGTTTATTTTCCATGGTGAAGAATTGCTAGGGTAGAGATTAATAGAAAACACAGTTACTCATTTAGCACCGAGAAGAATGTTTTGTACTAATTTACAGTGATCCATAGCACTCTATTAACAATTGACTTCAGAAATAGTTATCATGAGTCTATTTTTTGCCAGTAAGAAGATCAAGTAACAGCAATGGCCTTATTAGTATGTACACCCTGCTCATTTAAGAAGTAAGTGGGAACTATGGGTATGCCTTGCCTTCAGATATCAAGCAGACAAAAGAAATGAGTCTTTTAAAATATCAAAGACAGTGATAGAGCTCGCAGTTTCTTGCTACAGCTGTTGAATATACTTATTCCCTGCTAGTAAGTACATTTTTTTGAAATGCCTACACTTTTCACTTCTTATGCAACTACAGTGCTAACAAGATGAACGGCTCCTCTTTAACCTTCTTTTTCCTATTTGCTGTTGAACTCTTCCTCTGGCAATGCCACAGCCAAAAGAAGAAGCCGTCACATTTCAAGAGGAAAACAAGCTTTAACTTTCTGACCTTTGAGGACAAGGAGTGTCTCCTGAACGACCTTATTGTTTCAGATATTTATAAGTGCTTCATGAGTGTGGCTCTCCTAAAGACAGATTTTTCTTTCCTGCAAATCCTCCCGGTGTAGATTGTTGGGCTGCCAGAGAACTAGAGTTGTCCTGGAGCTCCTCTAGAGATGAGCAGTTTTCTTGTGTGGCCATGTGATGTGTGTTTTCAGGACTGAGCTCAAGCTTCAGGCTCTAAGATCATAGATTCACCTAGACACATCACTGCTCTTTTCTGCTTGCACTCTGTTGTACTGAAAATCACGAATTCTCACAGGGCTGAGGAGCCATGAGGCCAGCACAGTGGGGCCACAGTTCTTCCTCAAGGCCTGCATGAGTTAGTGCAATACAGATACAACAGCAGAGAGCTCAGGGCAACCTATGCCTGTTCCTCAAGAAAGACATGTCTAAAATAGTATCAGCCAGCTTTCTAATGTTAGTCAAATGTGTTTCTTCGAAGATGTCTGTGGGAAATGGTCCTGGAGATTGAACTGTAAGGCTGTATTTGATGGGTTATAAAAACAAATAAACAAACCAACCAACCAACCCCAAACTGTTAAATACCTATCAAAAGGGGAAAAAAAAGGAAGGGAGGAGAATTGGGTTGCCCAGAACTGCATGTTTCCACCACATCTATTCTGAATTCACCTCCTGGTTTGCATCTCTGCTATTGGTTATCTCTGAGAAACCTGCATAGGATCACATCAGTTTCAATATGTCTTGTGTGGCAGGTTGAGTCAAGAGAACAAATAAGTACTTTAAACCCCATAACTCTTGGAAAATGTAATTGTTGCCTGGACAATGTCACCATGACAGAGAGCAGCCATAGACCCAGACAGACCTTCTGGCATTTGGACTGCTGGTTGTTTGGAGAAGGGAAACAGTCGTAAATAGTCTGTGCAGACTTGGGGCTGCACTGTGACATGTGTTTGCTTTTGAGAGTATGGAGTCAAGCTTTCATTTCTTGGCAAAGAAAAAAATCTAAACTCTAATGGGACCACTTAGTGACACTGTCTCTGCATCTGTGATGAATCTGCTTCCTTTATGGTGCAAATCAAGATACAGTTTATTTTATTGTGGTAGCAATCCCTAGCCAGGTAAAGTAATGGGAGCTTTTCGGTGTCCTGTGAGGAATGTTAATTATTTTCAGTATGTTGCAGAATCCATGACAAGTCTTGGCATGATGAGGAAGGAAACAAAGTACTCATAAAAAAAATTTTAGAAAGCAAGTGCAAAACTATGAAACTAGAAATGTTATTTTATACGTTTATTTATTATATAAGTTTACTGTACAGGTAAACTAGAGAAATTGATTGTGAGAAGATGAGTTGTGAAACAGAACTGTTGGGTTCTAAGAATAAGCATATAGATTCTGCCAAGTAAAGTCCTTATGCATGTATTTGACTTTAACCATGGTCTTAGGCAAAATGTTTAAGTATGAGTTTCAGTCAGCATGGTTGTGCCATAAATTAGTATTCCAATAAGCATTAGCAGGTCTCAAGAAACACAGGAATGTTCCAGCTGTAAAAACAGGGTCAAATTCTAACAAACAATTTGCATAGCTCATATACATAAGGAAAACCTGCCTTTACTCATTGTAGGGAAGGCCAACTCACTTCAGGAGGAATGTACCCCTGAAGCTGAAGAGCCAAGAGAAACCGTGCATAAGGATCAGCTGCTGCTTTTATATCTGCCAGAGAGCCCTCTGTGGAGAAAACTGGAATAGGAAGGGATCAAATACCCAAGGTGAGAGCTAATTTGAAACAAAGATTTTTTTTATACCTCAGTATTGCCTTTCTGCCCATACTTAGGGCTTCGTACTTCAGGATTCATTGCACATTAAAATTCAAGGCTGCTGAGAAATTCTGCAGCATGGATTGTCTTTGAATATGGATTTTTCTGTGTCATACATGAACCACAAGGCACCACCATCTTTGCATATTTTCTTGATGTTACTCTTCAAGATAGGAATATATAATGCTTTTGCATGAAAATAAGTTGGTTCAACCAAGAAATAGGAGTCAGTAGCATGTTAATAACCATTTCTCCACAGTTACTTTATTGACAGCTAGTTTCTGGAACAGAAAAAAGGCCATTATAGGTTGGGGCAGAAACTACAATAAATAATGATACTGTATACATACATATTTTTTGTTGTGTCTTATATGCAAATACATTTTGAGGTCTTCCCATGGCCCAGAACTGCTTTGCAGATTGTTTGGAAAACATATTGTCTCTGTCAAATGCATCTTAAACAGAAGTGTGCAGTGGGAACAATATCTTGTGACAATAACTTGGAAATGCCGATGGAAGTGAGAGAGATCTCCAGGGCTCAGGGAATGGGAATTTTAGTTGCTGTACACTGAAGTTTAACAATTCAGCCCAGTCACATCTGTAATAGTGTAAATGGGCCTAAAGGGTGAGGTATCACACTACTCCATTGCAGTTCATGTTGCTTATATGTTAGCATAACAATAGTACTCACCCAGAGTATTAGTGCAGTGTCTAGGCAGGGTGAAGGAAATAAAACAGAAAAGAAACAATTCCCAGAATACAATAGAAAAGAGATCACTGCTTTGGAGGGGAGGGTTTATCTGCATAGTGTGGATCCTCCAAGTAAAAAAATCCTCCTGTGTGGGACCCCAGGATAACTCTGGTGGAAAAGGACCTTAACAAGTCTCTGTGACAATCCTCTGCTCAAAGCAGGCTCAGCCACAAGGTCAGACCAGGCTTCTCAGGCCTTTACTCAGTTCAGTCTTAAAAACTTCCAAGGAGCCTCAGTGGGCAACCTGCTCTACTCTCTCACTGTCCTCATAGAGGAAAAGGTTTCCTTTATATCCCAGTGAACAGCTGTCCTGCTCTCAAGAGTGTCAGCTGTTCTCTTCAGTTTGGAATCTTATGCAAACTTGGCAAGCATGTGTTCTGTTTCGTCCTCAAGGTCGTTGACAGAGATGCTAAACAGGACAGGTCGCAGGGCAGACCATTACTTACAGTTCTGTGCTCCTAATGGGCACCCAGGAAGGTATCACCCTTTAACCACTTCGCTCCCAGCCTGTTAAACCCATCTAGTTGTATGTCCATCCAGACTGTAACATCCTACTTTGGATAAATGTGTGTGGAAAGAGCTTACATCCATCTTGTTAACTCTAAAGGCAGAATGAGAGCATGAAAGAAATTGTAAGAAATATATTGTAAGGAGACACTTCAAGAGAGTAAGGTCAAACAAGACTCTCGAGTAGGAGAAACTGTATGAGAGACCTTCCAGGCCAAGAGTGGACATAGAAGTGTTGAGATAGACCAAGTAGCTTGAACAGAGCAAAGTGGGCTCCTGCGGAATGACTGAGTCTGGTAATACAGGGTACAAGATGGTTTTATAATGAACCCATAATCACAAACTATGCACCAGAAGCTTTTCACAAGCCAGCTGACAGGTCTCTCCACAAGTTCTACAGCTCTCCCATTCCACAAGAATTGTCAGCACATGGGATTTCTACCCTGCTTAGAGGGAGAAACGCTTCACCTGCCTTTGAAATGCTGCCTTTTCTGCATGGAACTGCAGCTGAATTGCATAAAGCATTCTTTTCCAAGCATAAAAATGGAGTGTTGTCACTGTTGGAAATAGAAGGGCAGTATAGGAGTCCATGTGCAGCTGGGATGGAAACTGAAGACTTCAGTAACCCCAAACATTTATATTAGGATTTGCCTTACGCTGAATGCCAATTTGCAAGGCAGAGACAAAGCTGTTCCCTGTTGTCAAGACAACGTCTAAGGGAAGCAGAACTGCCAACAAAAGAAGTCAGAGAAGATTTCTCTTGTCTCTGAAAATACATGCAATATTAGAGGAGTAAGATAGATTGGAAGAACTGCTTAAAAGTCAGAGTGAGGTATGGTATGTAAATAAGCCCCCAGACAGAGAACATCCATAGGCAGTGTCAGCTGGAAAGAAGACAGAAGAATGTTCAAAAGAATGTTCAAAGACTTTGTTACAGAGTTTCTGTAATTTGAAGTCTTTATAATAATAAAAACATTTCTACCTGGCTGCAAGGAAACTGAAGGATGAAAAATAAGGCACTGCTGTTGTGTTTGGACAGTAGCCAGCCAGCCAAGTATAAGACCAAGGAGCATCTAAACAGTTTGTATGAATCTCAATGGGAAGCTTACTTCAAACCTGAGGTCTAGAAACAAAGATTCAAGGACAGATTTCCCCCTCCCAGATTATTCTTTGTATCATTGAGAATAGCTTAATTTAACCTGTTTGTAGCCCTGGAGTATGAAATTGTGAGTTCTGCTAGACAGAATGGACAGGAGCAGCATGAGCTTTCTCTACAGTCTGCTGCTGTCTTCAGTCTTAATTTAGAGAAACCACACCTGCAGACAGAGGAAAGCTTAGGGTTTGTAGCTTGTTTTTTCCACAGTCTCTGTGAAGTTGTCAGCACCAGTTGTCATATTGTGTTGAGGTGATACCACCTTTCTTTTTAGGGTTTATGATCAGTAGCTCATTTTGACTTTGGTCTTCAACAGCCTTGAGAGAGAAAGCAAGTTGTATGCACCACAAACACTTTTTTTCTGAGGTGACAGGTCTAAGTTCACTCCTGTAAGTCTTTGCGGCACAAATGGGTAGTGCAGAGATGCTCCTACTCCTGCAAATGTGCTGGATTTATAATGGGAAAATGCTATTCAACTTTGGAGACTTCTGTCATGGTTTCCTGCATAGCCAGCACTGCTGCTGATACCCAAACCCGTTCATTGAGGTCCAGATACTGTTGTGCTGTTCAGTGTAACTGTGCCCTCATTCTCTTTGCTCAGCCATGGATCCTTACAGTCCTGTAGCAGACTGGAAATAACATGCTTAGCCCCATAAAGCACAGTTTACTTTTTTCGGACAAGGTTTTTGACAGGCCAAGCAGCCAAAGAGGTTTATAGAGATTGTTGGGGGAAAGAGGCTCACAGGTTTGGTTTCAGCTTGAACTCACCAGCATGAATATGGGCATCTCCGGCTATAGCGGCAGCAGTAAAATTGCCATTCACGGTCCAGCACAGATGGAAAATACTGACTCTGGAAACCAGCCACCAGCCCATTGTTTGAGCAGGTTTGATACCTAATAACAAGGGGAAAGAAGAGAGAACACAAGGAAAACATATTAGATTCTTTCATAGTTTCAAGCATTTCTGAAAACAGCATTAAAAATTTTGATATAGTGTGGAACCTAAGGGTTTGGCTTTGTGCTGAGAAGCTCTGTTTGCACTTACTGTGCCTTGAGTAACCATTTTGTATGAGAAAGCAGTAGTAGTTAGCCAACATATAAACATTTATGTTGCACTTAAAACTATTTAAACTGGTTTAAAGCATTTAATCATTGCAGTATGCTAACTAGACAAGAAGATTATTCTGTTGTTGATATTCTCAACTATTTACAAATTATGAGACTGACTTCAAAATAGTCTATTAATATTTTTGTCTTTGACTATTGGTATTTGAGGAATTGGACTTTACTTAAATAATCTCTTCAACTGCTTCTCTATTAAAAAAAGGACCCTTGGAAACTATTTCATAAGAGAAGTTAATTTATTTTTGTTTGTTTGTTTCACAATTACCTATCTCCAGGAGAAGGGACTCTTAAATAAAAATGTTTAGGCTTGTGATGAAATCATGATCTGGTAGCAATCACGTAAGGAAAACCGGAACTCAGATTTTACAAAATTCTGAGACTCACATAAATGTTATGACTGGATTCATGCTTTCTGTGTCCTTGGCAATTCTGTCATACATGTGAATCACTGCCTTCAAAGAGAATAGACATAGATCTCAAAGCATGCATGCTTCTCTGTCTGCAGACCTTGCAAGCACCTGGACACTGTTACTCAAAGTAATTCAAGTGATAATCAGTTTGAATAGCTTGCTTCTTGTAGGTTAAAGACAAGGAGAACATGAAAACAGACAGGTCATTAATTCAGCTACTGAGTGCTCATTCTCTCGAGGACCTTCCTAGCCTCATTGTTTCCCTGCTGGGAAAATTACAGGAATTTGGTTCCTTCCATTTCCTGTCTTTTCTTTTCACTTTATCAAGGAAAACTGGCAGCCTAGACCTACAGCAAACCTTCTTTGCCATACCATAAATTATATTACAATTATATATCCAAAAGGCACTTGCAGAAGTAACTGTAGGATTAACAAATACCAAAAATTTCCCCTAGTTTCATTCAATGACCTCATGGTTTTTTCTAAAGACCTGAAGTTCCCAGAAGGGAAAACACATCACCCGGGAGAGTTTGGTGTTTGGAAAGTCATTCCCTTGTGCCTACAGGTGTCAGTGCCTGCAAAGAATACATGAGGCTCAAGTGTTTTTATGTAAAAGCTGAAAATCTGATCAATTTTGACCAGAGCAGGGATGAATTCTTCTGCCTAACTTTCAGCCTCCACCTTTGAACCCAGGGGTCTCCTCCCTATATCCCTTCCACTGTTCTCTGTTGTTCAGACACAAGTATTTACATTTGTTTGTGTCCCTGCATCTCCCACGTGTCTGGGGCCACTTTTACTTGCTGTGCTTTTTGAGAGTTTTTCAAGGACCTCCAGAGTTAAGTGGTGGTGGGGACTCTGAGTTGCTATGGTATCACACCAAGTAAGGCAGTTTGGCTCTCACTCAGAGGATTTCAGCAGGACTTTGATAGGAAGTTGCTCTGATTTTTGGCACATAGGCCATAGAAACATATGGCTCAAACTCTGTGTAAACATATTGGATAGTTGCAGATGATTGGTGTTATCCTGGTGGAAGAATGGTTGATATACAGAAACACAGGCATGGGTTGTACCTGTTGCAAGATGAGCATTAAACTGTGTAAAATAGAACCAAAACTGTGCCTCTTCTGCCATCCCATCCCTTCCCAGTTACATGCATTTGCATGGCTCCAGTCCTTGTGCCCCGGGACATTTTCAAGCTCTTTTGTGTAGGTGCAATAAAGAGAGCATTTTGTTTCTCTGTTTCCTTTGCATTTCCTCTCAGAGGCTCAGCACTGACCTGCAGTCTTCTCATCCCCACTGATCAGCACCTGATATTCCTGCTCATACTTGTCTTTGTGGGAGGTTCTTCCTTCTTTTCCCACCTACTCACATTCAGTCTGGGAGGTCCTGCCCTCTTTCCCACTGTCTTTGCCCTACAATAGATTTTATTTTCTTGACAACTCTAGTAATACAATCCAATTTTGATGGAAAGATTAGTTTTGAGAGAGATGTCACTGATGGACTCTTCTTTCTATAGGGAATTGAAACACAAAAGCAGCTAGAATAACACTTGTACATACATGTTTGGGCATCAGACTTTAGGAAGGTTTGGTTATTTTTGATCCTGATTCTATATTGTCACGATAAATTTGATTAAAAAAATATAATTGGAGTTGCCTTAAAAATTAGTCTCTTATATGGAAGGTATAGCTGGACATAAGTCATGTCATATACTGTGATTTTATTTTTAAATAATTCATAGTAAAATTTGAAATACACATTTAAGTTCATGTCCACTTCTCTCTGCTTCTGTCTCATCCACAAAGATGTATAATCTGTTACTCAAGCTTGATATTGGGTTCAGCGAAAGAAAGACAACAGTTGTGTTGAAGTGCTTTTCTTTTAGTTTGGAGGTAACATAAATTTTTTTTCCTTGATCTTTTTAATTTTCAATTAAAATACAAATATTCCTTCAAAAATTAAGAGATACTCTCAGAAATTGGAATTCTTATTTGTGAGCTCATATTTTCTTCTCTTCCTTTTTCCAGGCCTCTTTTCTACAAGCATTAAGTAATTCTTCAAGGGAAACAAACCACCCCTCCCCACATACCTTTTTAGTCAGGTGCTCTATGCACTAATTGGAAAATAACACTTAATATGTGAGAATTTTTTCCTTCTCTGTTGAATTCACTACTCTTGTCACAGCACATCCTGCAAGTGATTAGGGTGAATAAAAGCTAGTGATTCAGGAACTTTGATTTATGGCCAAGTCAAAAAAAGCCTTTCTCACCAGACCCTCTCTGTAGCACTGCTGTTATAAAGGATAGTTCAGTATTCAGAGTTAATGCCACTGGGTTCTCCTCACCCATGAAATCCCTGACATTGCTAAGAAGAGAGGAAGAAAACTCTCAGAAGGTGAATGCAGAAGAACATGAGAAACCAGATGGGACTCTGGGGGCTGAACTTGGTTGGCTCAAATTGCAATGCTCTAAGAGTTACCTTTTGGATCTGGTACTGGGAGAAGAAGAAGTGAGCTGGTGAGGGAGTGGGAAAATTGGTGGTGGTGAGGGTCTGGTGCTCTTGAATGGGAAGGTTCCCTTCCCTTGTGTACAGCTGTTGGAAATGACTGAAATGTTTCACTGAAAGTGAGTAAACTATACAGCCTTACTCTGGGAGGAGCTTTGTGTAGTAACAGGGATATGGTATCTGAGACTTTCCTGGTCTGCTGCAATTGCTGTGTAAAGCCTCTCCTCTGCCAGATCTTCTTCTGAACTCGTCAATGAGTGTTTTACAGATGAGTTCTGTCACAGCAAGCAACCAAAGCATGCATCCATGTTACCGGTTTAGTTCAGGTCAGGGCTGCTCTCATTGTTAACTGCTGAGCTTTTATCTGTGAGACCAAACTAGAACTGGTTTGAAATAAACCTGCTCAAAATGCATATGTGGATTTTGGGTCCTGCATGACCTGTTTCACCCTACAGGTGCACTGAAGTTGTGCCACATTATTTGCAAACATCGATACAGCCTCAGCAACCAAGTTTGTGCCCAATTGACTCAACAATTGCCTGCCACACTGAAGACAACTATTGCTTGCAATAGTATAATTCTTTTGAGCAATGGCACCAGTTATAGTGACACTTCAGAATTATGCCTGCATCTTATTATTGCTCTTTGCTAGACAAAGCCCCAGAATGGTGTGCACACCAATGCTGGTGCTGTGTGGTAAACCTTTTTCTAAGGCCCCCTATCCCTTGACACATCAGCAGCAGTTTATCCTGAGGATGACAACCCAAAGAGGAAGTCTGTTCACTGTAAATCTGCTCAGGGAAGCCCAAGTCAAGGTGCAGTAAGTGGTGCTGCTAGAGCCTGTACTGAATCCCTGCTGCACTGCTCATGACAGTGCTTGGAATAGAGCTCTCTGAGCCTGACACATAGCACGGTAGGCACTGGGTCATGCTACATTGAAGGCAATTTGTCCCTTACAATAGGGCACCCTGAGAGTGTCATTCCATGCCCCTGCAGAGAAGAGGACCTATATTGCTCTCCTGAGTTATTTTCATGAAGTGTAATTTGATTAATTGCATGATGGGAGACATAAAAGGCTGAGAGAAGGCTCAGGACACCTGAAACTATGGCACTCAGATGCAGGGAAAGATTTTTATGACTTTTGCTTGTTTGTTTAGGCCACGTCAGTCTCCACTAGCCACTTCTGTAGGAGTCTTCACTATTTGTTGTGGGGTGGTGAGACACGTCATGACTTCCACATTCCAAAGACAACCTCTATAGCATCTTCAGCACTCTTTTTCTTTCGTTTAGACATCAGTCATGGCTTATTTTCTTCTCCCTAACTTAAGAGAAGGCAAGGACCTATTCACCCTGATGATTTCTTTTTGACTGTAGCTGATGAGGCCTCTTTATCTACAGAAACACTCCTCTTCTCCTCAGATACTCCCACTGGATGTAGTCCATTGCAGCTGTGCTAAAAGCTTGTAGCACCAGTCCTTTAACATAAACCTAGGGCTCTGAAGAAAATTAACTTGTTTGTGTACATAGCACAAATGGGAGCATTTAAAAGGTCAGCTGGATTATTGGATTTGGGTAATACAGCCTCAGATTTGAAACTTGGGATTGGTCAGAGACTGAGAACAAAAGCAGTTCCTCGCAGATATACCGAATTGTACTGCCAGTGCCTGAACAGGAGGCTCCTACAGACACTTACTGTGCTCATTAGTCTGCCTTTGCACCTAATTTGTGTTGGCAAAGGAGCGTGAGAATGGGAGTGGGGAGGGAAAATCTAGATATCTGTTTTTTCCAAGTCTCATCTAACCACTTTCTCAGAAGTCTAAACAAGGAAAAAATGCAATAAACATGGATTAAACAGCACTTAGCTGGAAATGTTTCTGCTCTGTGCTTTACAGCTAACTGGGAGTATATTGAGGATATGGCATGGTTTCATCTCTATTAGGTGGTGTAAAACAAACATTTTTTCCTAGGAGGAAGAGTTTCTTGTCTTCACTTGCAAGCTTTCGTTTGTCCGTTTGTGTCCTTTGGCCTGATTATTTTCAGGCAAGAAAAATAGTTTTTCGTAAGTACCCTGTTCAGAGACTGGTCTATAGAGACAAATCTGTAGTATTCAGCAAGGCAGTGAAAAGCAGTCTCACCTGCAATCACTCAGACCTTAGGTGGTGAAATATTTATATGAGGTCACACTTCCTCCAGAACAACTCGAGCTAAGAACATAAATGTTGTGCTCCCTCAAAGATGGATTCTTTGAGATGTTGCAGCATATAAATAATTAGAAGGGCTGCAGAATCAGGGCATGTCCTGAAGACTTTTCCCTACTCCTGACATGAATACTTCCAAATTATTCAGGAACTGGTTCTGCTCCCAGTTGTTCTCTCTCTATTGAATAGCATCTTGGTTAGTAGATAGCCTCTGAAGGACTAAGGTGCTGGAACAGATTCAACAAAGGTATTCTACATGTACTTAACTTTAAATGTGTTCACAGATTAATGAAGGTGAGAATGTATCCCTGGTCACCTGATTCAATCAATTGCCAAAATTTTCCCTATTAATCTTGTAACATGTTCATGAGCTTTTCATGAGCATTTAGTAAAACACAAAAGCACATAATCTCTTCAGAAGTGTATGTGCATATATGATTAACATCAGGGATGCATTTATTGAGTGAAACACCACAGGTATATTCTGAAATGCCACTAGGTAATTCTAGGTAACTGTCAGAGGAGAATGGTCTTCATGAATCTGCGTGGGGAGAGAGATGGGGTACCCCAGAGAGCAGTTTTTAGAGTACTTGTTTCTCTCCACTGATCCTGGAAGGAGACAAAGTTCGTAAACCAGGCATTGTGATTAGATGCCTAATGTGAATCTATGTCATGGTGCTCATTCTATTCAACAGATTTTTTTCATATCTGAAAGATTCAAAGTCTTACCATTTAATTCTCTACTTTCATACAATACCTAGTGTTAGTGAGGGAAGCAAACTTACCAGGAAGCTCTGTCAGTGGCTCCCTCTTGCCTCCCAACTCTCCCAGCCCTATGCTTCCTATATCCATTTCTGCCATTTCTCCCCAAGGACTAAAGGCCAAAGAAAATTATGAGTTGAAGACTCTTTCTTCTCTGTTTTATGTTCCCACTTCATTTTCCCTCTTAAGCTTTCCTTGGTTTGTTGTCTTTTCTAAAGAAACCTCTCTGGGTTTGGCTCTGTTGTGCAGCTGCACAATAGTCAAGAATGGTGATTTGTGAAATGCCATAAACATAATTTGTCAAAGGTAATTTTTTTGGTGTTTCTGCCAGACTAGAGCTTCTGAAATATGGCTGAGAAACTGGAGGGAATTCAGAGAAGAGCTGTATATATGATCAGTACTTGTTGGACTATAAAATTTCCTAAGAACTAGAATAATGGAGATGTGTTCAGCCTGAAAGCAAAAGCATGGGAGGTGTGGGTGAGGGAAAGGCATAGCTGCTACCTATTATAAAGTTAAAGAGATTTTACAAAAGGATGCAAGGAGCTTGTTCACATTATTCAGTGAAGGTAAAGCAAGGAATAAAAAACCTCTATTGCAGCGGAGTAGCAGCTTTTGATACCATCTCCAATGGATACTCCTGGAAAAACTAGACAGACACATTATTGGCTGGTTTAAGAACTGGCTGGATGTGGTGGTGAGTGGTGCTGCCTCCAGTTAGTGGCCAGTCACTGGCGGTGTTCCTTGTGGATCAGTGTTGGGTCCAGTCCTTCTGTGTTATGTGTATTGATGATCTGCATGAGGGCATTGAGTCTACGTTAGCAAATTTGCAGCTGACACCAAGGTAGGTCAGAGTGTTAATCTGCAGGAGGGGAGGAAGGCTCTGCAGAGGGATCTGGACAGGATGGACTGACAGGCCAAGACCAAGTCCATGAGGTTGAACAAGGCCAAGTGCCAGGTCCTACATTTTGGCCACAGCAACCTCATGCAGTGCTACAGGCTGGAGACAGAGTGGCTGGAAAGCAGCTCAGTGGAAAAGGACCTGGGGGTGCTATTTGACAGCAGCTGGATGTGAGCCAGCAGTGTGCCCAGGTGGCCAAGAAGGCCAATGGCATCTCCGCTTGTATCAAAAATAGTGTGGCCAGCAGGACCAGGGAAGTGATTCTTCCCCTGTACTTTGCACTGGTGAGCCCACACCTCGATTCAGGAAAGAGACTGAGGTGCTAGAGTGTGTCCAAAGAAAGGCAACAAAGCTGGTGAAGGGACTAGAGCACAAGTCCTATGAGAAGTGGCTGAGGGACCTGGGCTTGTTTAGACTGGAGAAAAGGAGGCTCAAGGGAGACCTTATCACTCTTATACCTGAAAAAGGGTTGTAGCCCGGGGAGGGTCGATCTCTTCTCCCAGGCAAATTTTGACAGGACAAGAGGACACAGTCTTAAGTTGCACCAGGGGATGTTTAGATCGGACATTAGGAAGAAAGGGTGGTCAGACAATGGAATTCCCAGAAAGTGTGGTCAGATATTAGAATGGACTTCCCAGATTCAGATATTAGAATGGACTTCGCTGTCTCTGTAGGTGTTTAAGAAAAGACTGGACATGGCACTTAGTGTTATGGTCTAGTTGACATGGTGGTGTTCGGTCATCAGTTGGACTCGATGATCGTGGAGGTTTTTTTCAACCTAATTGATTCTATGAGTCACTGAAATTTTGGCAAAAACTTGTCAGATTTGTAGTTATTGGTGGTACAAGCCATTGAATCTTCCCCGGATGCAATGTGCAAGGTGAAACAAAATACCCTGTGAAACAGCTGAAGAAAGAATATTACAGTCCATCCTACAAGGATGGGAAATGAACTATGAAGTCCAGCAGAGTGCTGTGTCAGCTGACATGAGAGTGATGTATTGCTCACCAACAGATTGGTTTGTTGGGAATTCAGCAGGGAAGAGAGCTGGCTAAAGAGGAACTAATAGTACAGATGGTGATTCACATTTGTAGTCCCACTTGATTACTGAGTGAATCTCTTTAGAACTGGGGGTGGCTTCAAATAGCACTGAGCTGGGCGTGGAAGAGAGAGAGGGAAGAGAGGCAGCTATGAGAAGTAAGAATGCCAAGAGAGTAAGTAGGATTTTCAAAGGTCCCACAGGCTACATCTGTGCCATCACATTCATTTAAGGTTTGAGTTTGCACTGGGACACTCCAGGCTGGCTGTCTGCTGGCCTATACTTTCAGTCCAGTCTGGGATGAGACTGCTGAGTTCTTGGGCAAGTGTTGGCATGATGGAGTATGTTCTGTCTTAGAGCAAACCTCTCTCCATGAAGCATTGTAGATACAACTAGCTCAACTCTGGGTGCAGAAAACTCTCCCCTCACCCCAGAATAGAAGAAAGAAAGAAGCAGATCTATGCTGAGTAGACATGTAGATGTGAGGATGCTGGACTGGGAAGGTGGGCTAAGGCAAATGTGCTAAAATAACTCAAAAAGCTAGGAAAGAGAGAGAAACAGAGTTAAACACATTAAAGAGGGGTTGGAAAAGAAATACATTTGAAAAAAGATAGGGTTTGTTATAGGAAAAAGTGTAGGCAAGTAAGAGGACAACATGGAAGGATTTTTTTAAGAGGTGAAGGAAATGAGATAATACACTGTGGATGTAGTCATGCCAAGCATACGGAGCACGATGAGGAATGATTAGATAGCAGAAGAAAATGTTCTGTATAGACTTATATGGTATCTTGTTTGTGAGAAGTGAACTTGAGCAATTGCTGCCAGGGATTTTAGAAAGAGAGTAACAATTTTATTTTGAACAAAAGAAAGGTCTAATTCAAAATTATATGAAATAAGTAGAAACTGTATCAATGTAAAAAATATGAAGTCATCCAGGATTATCACGGTGTCTTCTTTCTGCCTGTTCTGCAGCCCTCCCCCTTTCTTTTCAGTCCTTATTCCAAAATTAAGTATAGGGTCAGTCTTTTTTTTTTCCCTTAGCAATTGCATCAGCCATAGGCATGTATCACATGGTAAATGAAAGAGTATGAATAATTCAGAACAAAATTTTGAATCATTTAAAAAGCAGAAACTTCACATTTCATTGCTGACCTATTCCTACATATAATCTACAAAAAAAACACCTTGCAATTTTTACAACAAAACCATTTCAAGTATTTGAAAATATTCCTGCATGCATTTCATTCTGTCCAAAGAATATTTCAATCTCAGAGTTTTCCAAAACTCTGTTTCACATTTCATGAAAAAATAATCAGGAGATAATTAAATACTGGATAGATGCTGTCCAAACATGAAATACTATACATATTTCCAAAAATTTTTGTGACTTTTGCCTCCAGCATTGGTGGAAAACATAACATGTTGTTAACCAGTTAAACTGACTGTATTAGGGAATTAACATGATCTCCTGCTATCATCATGCACATATAAGTATGCCACCATTATTGCTTGTTAGTGTGGATTTTTGGCTCCTGTAACAACAGGACAACTAGAAAACAGCCTTTTCTAAGCCTAAGCCAAAAAGCTTAGCAACAAAAACGTGAAGCAAAAAGCCAGTGCAATACAGAGATTGTTTTTTCTAGTGATAAGAGCATGAGGATGGAATGAACAGCTTTACAATTTGTTCCCCAGTTTAACCACTGACTCAATGTGACTTTTGAAGAGGGACTTTATCCTCTCCTCACTGAGGGTTCCTAACTCATTTTCCTTATCTTTGAAACAATAGCGGGACTGACCCACTTTACAGCTGAGGTTTTGAGTGACCAAAGGACACAGAGTTTGTAAAGCACACTGACACCTTCCAGCAAGAAATCGCTACAGATAAGGCAAATGTGATACTGATCACCTTCCATGCATCGTGATTAATGAGTCTTAGGCAGTTGTTCAAGGCAGTGAAGCCGCTGGTTATCATGGCATTAATATGCATTTACATTGCTCTGCCACAGTATTAGAACCCGCATTCCACAGGAGTTAACGAGGCAGTGCCCTCCAGGGACGGTGGGGGGTATCCTACCATTCGGTTCCTGCCCTGTTGATCTCTTCCCACCAGCACTCTGTCGGCTCACCGAGGCTCTGGGATGCTGGCATGCAGGCATAGTTCCACAGTCTGTCAGAGCCTTCCTTCTTGCTGAAAACACTTCTGACAGCCACGATCACCTGCCCGTGTGGGCATTGGAAGTTAAAACCCTGCCGGTACACATTGACCCATTCATCATTATCTCCATAATTATAGGGACCGTAGTAATAGTCACTGTACTGGCCCCATGCCACAGTCACCAGAGGCAGGAACACACAGAGAAGGACAAGGTCCATCGTGAAGATGTTCCTGTCTTAGAAATGCCCCGCTGGTTTGTTGGGCTGGCCCTTTTATATCGCATCCAACATTTGGCTTCCAGATGTTATATTTCCACATCCAAGTGCAATGTGTCATTGCTTAGCAAACCTTCTCTGAGTTACAGAGAAGTCCAATTACTCTTAAGGTGGAATTCTGCAAGTACAGTGAGTCTGCAGTTCCTAAGATCAGGGTCTTCGCACCACCACAAACCATCTGTGATCCTTTAGTGCAGAGCTACTGTATAGAGCAAGCTACACATCAGAGTACAGCTGTCACAGACATCCCACTTTTATCCTCAAGACAGCAGTGAAGTTTGAAAACTACTTTATTTGAAATTAAAGCTCTATTTGAAGTTGCCATTTTCTATCATTAGTAGCACGTGACAAAATGTGATCATGTGTGTGTGTGTGACCACCCTCTTTTCCCTATATGTGTGTGATATGACTCTGCCAATGCCTAGAAAGAAGGGAATTGGGCAAGGGCAGGGAATGCACCACTCATGTTGTAAAAACTCCTTTAGAAATTTTGATCTGGTGTGGTTGGAAGAAAGGTGGAGCCCAAATGACTGAGACTCTGTCTTGGCATATAAAGAGCCCACCCTGAGAAGTAGGGCATTGGCTCCTTCCATGCAGAACTGATTTTTGCTGTGACTCTATGTGAGCTCCATGAAACTGTGGACTTGGCAGGTGTTTTGATTTGAGGATAAAGCACATAAGCAAGTTGCAATGAGATAACCTTCATGTGTGACCAGAGCCTACTGAAACCTTGAACATGACCCTTTAAGCTACCTTGATTTTATTGTAGGATAGGAACATGCTGAGGAACTGTTGTGCTGCAAATTCATAATCTGACTTGCCTCTTGGAGAGTATATACATGCAACATCATTGGGCTGTTTCTTTGTCGTGAACCTACTTTATTCAGAAAAGTGAAATGGTGTGCTTTACTTAACTGTGTACTTGACCCACAGAAAACTCTGAGACTTGAGTATGCTTTAATAACTAAGTCCAAAGTCAAAGGATCTAGAGACTGTTTCTTGCTGCAAGTTTCTCCTCCACTCTTTTTACTACCTCTCTTCCTCATTTGGCTCATGCACAAAAAATGAAAAGTCTGTGAGCTTTTATTCTGTTGCTGGTACTGACAGAAAGACCTGTGATGAGTGACAATGGACTTGCTCTTCTCTAGGCATCTCCAAACCCATTGTGTCTGGTCATGGCTTTGCAGGAGCATAAGCGTCCCAGGAGGCAGGTGCCTTTACTAATAAACCTTGGATTTCAAAAGCTGCCTTCAGCCTCATCAACCAGCTGCTTTTGTGCCTTTAGCTAATGGCTTTTCTTGTAGCTGAGCGTTGTTTGACAAAACTATAGGCAGTGGTTGGCTCTTTTCCAGAAAAACAGAGCAGCAATATCTCGGCTGTCTGTGCTCACAGTCAGTGAAGATCCACATGCACCTGGCAGGTGGGAGCTGCTGATACAGCTCAGTGCCTCACCTCCTGTAGCAGCAGCAGCCCTAGATGCCTGGGAAAGGGGGCTATGAGCCTTTTCCTTAGAGCTGCCTTCTTCTAGATCTTAGGTAATAGTAGGGGACACAGGTAGCCAAAGTCTAAAGAGAGTGGAAATTTAAGATTAAAAACCCTGTAGTTAAATAATGGGCACCAGAGTGCATGAGCTGCATAATCTTACATGGGTTTTTCAGCTAACTCAATTGAGTGGTTTTTTTCCCTCTTACTTCCTTAGAAACATAGTCACATCTGGGAGCACTACACACTGTTGTATATGCCTAAGAGGCATTCTGGAAGAAGTTTTAGCAGAAAGAACCACATTATCATATATAACTGATCCTCACCTCACATAACCCTTTATAAGCACCATGCCTGGGAAGAAAGTTCTTATATAATCCACAACATTATGGGCAAGAGTGGGGAGGAGGGTTCTGTGGAGAGTAGACTCAGTTTTATTTTGCCTACCTCTGACATGCCTGGGAAGCTTTGAGGAGTCTGTTGTCACTTCTTACGTAGAGTCTACCCTGTCTGATACCAGTTAGTGAGTAGGGTGGCCCTTCCATCCTTCACTGTGATCAAGAAGTGGCTTGGCCGGGAGAAAAAAGCTGTGCAGGGAAGATAGTGAGCATGGCACATGTGAAACAACAACCCTCTATAGCAGTCATGGCAGTGTAGACATGTCCTGACCAGGGACTGACTGAAAATTTACAGTTCTGTGTTTCTGGATCCAGTGCTTTCTGGGAACTTTTAATATTAAATTTCATGTTTCTCTCTGAACTTAAGAAAACCAGAAGAGAGCAGAATTTCTTACAGGACAAGCAGGATGCTTTTTAGTCACCTTGAAGATGGGTAGTATTTCTGAGTGTGAGGAACTGTGACTTGAAAATTCCTGTAGGGGTTAAAAAAAGAGAATAGTGTGCATATGTGAATTTTGTTTCTGAATAACATTTATTCGTCTCTGCTGTTCACAGCTTCTTAGTTATGGAGCAAAGATAAGACTACCAGCAATGTTCTGCTAACATTTCACACCATTGCTGCTATCCAGGTAATTCCACTGATGTTGCCAGTGCTGAGAGTGGCAATTTTTGCTACATTTTCATAGACTCACTGGCACGTTAACCACTGTGCCTTATTCTGTTCTGCCTAGTGAATCAAGTATAACAGTTCAAAACCCAGTGGCTAGAAGAGCTGCAAACTAGTCTGCATCTTGGGGACTTTGGCTGGCTTCAGATATGGTTTCACTATGAGAAAACACTGATATTTAAAAATCAGTTCCCAACTGAAATTACTTGTCCTTTAATTTGACTTTAAAAACAACAGCTGCATGCCTTGCACATCCAATCTTTGGAAAAGCAGAAAGTGTCAGTGAAGTAGCAAATATGAGGTGCTAAGACCAATCTTTCATTGGAAATGGAACCTCTATTGGCTGGTAATTTTATTCCCCATCAGTTCTTAGAATTGCTGCATTTAATCCACACAAACAAATATTTATTTTCTGTCTTGTCCAGTGCTCACAGAAGGGAGTGATTATTCTTGGTACCTTTCCTCTCTGGCCTAACTTTGGAGTTAGCTTGAATTTGAGCACAGTTTGGACTAGAGGCTTTAAGAAGAATTTCTTTTCCAACCTGAATTATTCTGTATTTCTCTCCTGCTGAAGATGCTGTAGATGCAGTACTACTTAGTGCTGCAGGTGTTATTACTGCTTCGGAGCCATTAGGAGAAATGCTGCAGTGTTTTCTTACAGTGCTGTGTTGCAGCCATGAAATGGAGAGAAATTGCTGTGCTTCGAGCTAAAATCACAGGTGCAGTAATACTTCTTGAGTGAGTAACAGTAGCCAGCTTAATGGGTTTTATTTTAGCACCCAAGCTCTATACTAAAGTAGGAGCAAGAAGGGTAAAGCTTTATTATTTGGCAAACACTGAGACGCTAGAGCTGCAATGAGAAAAGCGAGGGTTCAGACTTGGTCAGTGACAGGTACAACTAGATCTGTGTATACAAAACTGAGTTGCATGAAAGTAGAAAGTAGTGTCATGTGATTTTATTGGAATATCTGTGCTACTCGGGTTCCTGTGTCTACAAGGGCTGGCTCATGGGAAGGCAGTTTATCCCCCACTATGAGGGTAGAGGGGGCGTATGAAGGTGTTACCTCACGGCACTTCATCCTATAGATGCACATCCCATATTACTCAGGACTATAGCCAGAAATGAAGCTTTGCATTTTCTGCTGTTGAAGGAGGATGAGTGTGAATATCCTGAGCCCTGAGGTCCCCTATACGCAAAACAGGTGTGACAGGAGCAGTGACAGTAGCAGCAGCAATTTACATCTGCTTTCAAGCTAATTCAGCCACATCGTGGTATTTCACTGAGAGAAGAAAGTGTTTTTCATGTCAGCTCATAGCAACACTGAGGTTGCACGCTGTGAACACATTTTCCATATTTTATTGCATACTGTCTCAATGTCATACTGGCAATTCTGATAAAGCAGAGTGGCTTGGATGAGTCAGGGAGGCTGCATGATCTGGGAGCTGTAAATTGAATTCAATTACTGATTACTTTTCCTTGTCATCTTTGCAGCATGACTTATATATATATATGTATAAGCTTTCTGCACTGTCAGTAGTTATGAAAGTTTGAGGATTTGGGGTTTCTTTATTATGTTTTTGAAATGACATTACAGAAGCCTTGGTATTAGGGAAGACAGAGCTGCTAGAAGACCATGCTTCATAAGGGAGAAAGATATATCCTAGTCAAATTTTTAGCTCAGAGTTATTGTATCCTTTTAGAGTAATGTATGAAGTGAAGGCTGGAGTTCATTTGTCAAGTTTACTATTAAAATTTTTCTATCCTCATTCTCTTGATGTTCTTAAAGTACTTTAGGTTCAACCACCCTTTTGAAAAAATAGGAAAGGTGGAAAAAAATTAATTTACACGGTAAGCCTACTATCCACCAGTACCTCAGGGCTAGAAACTGATTTTAAACTCCAGCATCTAGGCAACACTTAAAAATCAGACTCCAGTCCTGGGAAAGCACACCTTTTCCTAACCCCTTCTTCTTGATACTTCCCTACAGAGATTCTGGTTCAGCTTCTATTTTGTGTAGTTCTTTCTTTGCAAAAGGCAAACTACTACTTAATATCCTGTGACACTGTAGGATACTGCAGAGCTGTTTTCTTCTTGGAAGTAGCTGTACAAAATTCCGGTATGATACTGCATGGAATATTGCTGTGAAGAAAGAAAATCACTATCTGCAGTGCTATTTTTCCAAGTTAACATAAGCCTTTGAATTACTTTCGTAATAGCTTCCTGCCTGCATGTGTAGTATTAAATTAAAGATTAAGTAATAGAAACAAACAGGAAAAGCAAAACTAAAGTCATAAAGTCTCTGAGGAAAGGGTAAGAAAGCTGCACTGAAACATTAGTAAAGAAACACCTGAAACAAATTTTCCTGGTCTGGGAAACTGTCTAGATGCTGTGGTAACTGTTCTTCTTCTGCAACTCTGAAATCTATTATTTTGAAAACTCAGTTTCCAAATAATCAGTGAACAACTGTTTCATACATTGATCATCTTTGCTAGATCAGATTACCCCCAAAGACTGCTCAAAAGCAAGAGTCTCAAACCTTTGTGAGAAACTGTTTCCCTGCTCATGTAAAGCTTGGAGTGGGGAAAAGTTGGAGAGTGGAAAATAGCTAAATTCTGCAAGGGGAGGCATCCTTATCAAATTCAGGGTTTGTGCAGACATCCTAGAATGGCTACATAGAATTTCCTAGTGTTCCAAGGAGCCTTTTGCCATCATTACTGACTTCCACAGATCTCTCCCCAGAATTAATTTCAAATAGATTTACCAGGAGATATTTAACCAGTTCTGATACAGCCTTTCTTCAAATCTGGGCATATTCAGTAACTTGACTATTATGCACATACAGTAAGAAGTCATGCACAGTTTATGAACAGAAATTGATGTGCCTCATTTTTTGTTTGTTTGTTTGTGGTTTGTTTTTTGGTTTTTTTGTGTGTGCAGATCCACTAAAAGTGAAGAACCTCCTCCGTAGTTTAATCATAATCAAATTCAGGCTTTTGTCAGAGCAGTGGTATAACTGTTATTCCCTACTCTGGTCCTCAGGCTTGAAAAGTTGCCCTGTTCTAGTAACTCGTACCATTTATGCTAATTAATCAATCCCCTAAAGTTGTTGGAGATTACAGAGCTGTTGTGATTACAGCTTTTGTGATCTTCTTCCAGGATCATTACAACGAGGAAAAGCCAATTTGATGAGTGTGTGCTATTACCTTGTCAAATGTCAGGACAGGGCATGGTGTCTTTTCCTGGTATTTTTCACTAAAAAGGTCTATTCTCATTGCAGTAGCTGTTATCACTGTTTCTTTTAGCATTTATGCTTGAAATCCATAACAAGTCTTTAGCTACAGTCCTGTATTAAGCCTAGACAGGCAGGGTGCAGTGTCTGAAGGCGAAGCTGCCAAAACAAATTAAAAAAGCCTTGAGGCTACAGGAAATTCAGGTGGCATTGATTCAGGAGAGAGGCAGATGCTTCAGGCTGAGTCAGTGCTGAGTCTCCTCACAGATTTAGCAGACAGCATTTTACCAGGACCTTTTTATACATGAGCTGAGGAACTGAATCCCCCTTTTCATCGAAGATTTCATTTTTTTTTTTTAATGTGTGTGTGTGGAGAGGGATTTTTTTTTTCTAACATAATAGCTTTATATTTAGTTTTTGAGCTAAAATCAAGCTTGGATATCTCTGTGCTTTTGTTGGTTTCTAACTGATACAGCTGGAGAGCTTTCTTGAAAGAGCAGTCATCACCAGATCAGCAGAGACAGAAGTGTTCTAAAACTTGACATGAGTCCTTCAGAAAAAAACTTCTTCTTCGGTGGTCTCATTGGACATTTGAGTGAAATTTCTACTAAACTTAAAACATGAGGAGTCTTGTATAGATCTATGATAAATTACCTTTTCCCTCTTTCATCTTGTTCTAAGTTTGACCTCAAAATTTATAGTTTCATGTGGTTCTTGAAGCATATAGAAAGTCTGTTGAGATAAAACAGGTGGGAAAAATGTTATGTTTAAATGCAGAAGTTATGAAAAAGAATCAAAGTACTCTTAAGATATTCTCCATAATCTTCTAAGAGATACAAAAGAGCCACTAGTCATATTTCTTTTATTTTTGAAGTCTAACACAAAGCCTGTTTTCATGTAAGGGTCGGTTACCTTTTATTTCAGTTTAATCTATGGGAAACCTTTTAGAAATGGTCACAGCAGACAGCTGTAGCATTTTCAAAATCCATGGACTACTGACCTGGGGCTTAATATGGGCCACCCTTTTCCACGGGGGTGGCTGTAGCTGTCTGATTGAACAGCATTAAGAGATCAGTCAGCTGTGGTCCTTGCCATGGAAACCAACTGTTGTGGCTGGGGAGCAGGTTTCTCCTTCAGTGAATTTTGGTATCATCAGAAAGTTCTCACATGGCTTTCTCTAGCATAGACTGTGACCTACAGTTCATAGCATCACTGTGAAATGCTGGAGGGGAAAATCTGAACTAATCACTCATAATAACTCTGCACAGACCCATGGGGTAAGTCTGAGGTCAGGGCTAAATTGATCTTTGATGTGAGAATGGCAGTAGCTGTAATTCACTTGCTGGTCATGGGAATGGGCTGAGCCAAAGCCAGTGTTCTATGAGCTAGATAAGGGAAAAAAGGGCTGAGAATGTGACTTAGAAGTATCTCAGTTTAACATTCAAAAGACCCTATCTCTGCATGACTTTCAGGCCCGTACAAAGTGAATGCTGAGTGGGAACACTTACAGCTAGTAGTGTTTTATACCAGTTTTGTACTTTCTTTGTGTAGGATTCTTTGTGTCAAAATAAAATCTTAAGAGTTCATAATGATCTTGCTTTAACAGCCACTAAAGACAGATGCTATCTGGCAGCCAATGTTATGTGGGAACTGAAATGAAATGCTTACTTGATCCCTTTTGGCCATGTGCTTTGTGAATTTGGATAGCTGGAGTGACAGCGCAGACACTGAAACCCACCTCCTGGTGCCCTCCATCCATTTTGCATTCTAGTCATGAGAATGATTTCTCCGTACTCTTTTACTTTTGTGGTGCTGCAGATGGCATGGGAAAGAAGTGGAGAGAGAGGAAAACAAAATTTGGGGAAGGGGCTTCTGCATCCTGCTACTATAATTCATTGTGGTGTGACTTTCTGGATTTTCAGCCCCGCTCAGCCATCCATCACTCCTCATGTGACTGTCACCTCATATTATTGTAATTAGCAACTGACAGCCCCAGAGATTTGACAGTGGAAGTGAAAAAGTCCCGGGAGCTCTCTGCCAATTTGAAATTAACCCTGTCATTACAGGACAGATTGTCCTGCTCCAGAAGTAGCTCCTGGGCATTTGCACTGAGACAATCCCATGCTCCTGCTATTGTAAACCAGCTGCCTTGTCTCACCCTACTTTGTTGTCCTTGTGTCCTCCTAGCTCCCAGGCTGCTTCACCCTCCTTCCTCCCTACAAGCCCCCCCTCTTTGCTGCCTATGAGATTTGAAGCAGCTAATGAGAGCACTCAGGCCGGCAGTCCTAGGTCTGCGGGTGGATGACAAATCTGTGGTTTTCTGTGCCTGTGCCAATTGAGGTCTGCCTGCCCAGCCTCAGAAAAGACCCTGCTTTTCTGTGCATGTTTCTCTTCTTCCCCTCTGCCTTGGCCTTCTCCTTCCCCTGTGCCAGCATCACAGGCTACAGAACCACTGGGGTCCCTGCCTATTTATGTGGCCATTGGTTTATGCTGCTGTATAAGAGTCTGCCTTTGTTGCTGTGGATACCTCAGCCTGGTGGATGAAAGCTAGGTCAAATCTGCCTCTCATGCTACAAATTTCTTACCTTTGTAAAGGGCTTATAGACTTTCTCCAAGTGTGACTGGCAACTTCTGCTGTCAAGGCCTTCTTTACATGGCATTTACAAATCTTACTTCACTGTCTTGTAAGCAGGGGGCGGCTGGAGGTCATCCTTGTTGTTACTTAGTTTAGCTAATTAGGTGCAGCTCCTGCTCCCCTGCTGTACAGAGGTGACAGCACTGACAGCTCAAAGAAAGGTTGCCTTCCCCCGGGAAATATTCAGGGTTGCAGACAAAATAATGGAATATGGAAAGTGCAACAATATCCAGCACCCAATCTCTGAAGTCTCAGACTTAGTTCCATCTGCTCAACTAATAGAGCCCAGTCAAGTAACAAAGGTCTTGACAGTCCTGCAGTTTAACTGAGTTATAAGCTATTCCAGTGAGTGTGACAGGTAGATTTGACGCTGCCCTGGTTGAGATAACATTCTGATAAAGTTTGCGTATAACCAAAAATATATTTGTTTAACCTATTCTGCATCATCCTGTTAAGATACAGCTTTTTTACTCTGAAGTTCACAAAAAATGGTATCCATTAGTCCTTTAGGATAAGGCCATACTCCTCCTTGGCAGTAGTTCCACACTCCTGTAATTAGTGCTGATTCATGAGCACTTCTCCCCCGCCCACCTTGTTCTTGCAAGCAGTTACACATTGCTACAAAATGTCTATGTGTTAGTTTAACTTTTCTATGAGTCTAGGACAGATCAGCTCCTCCTTGTCGGCTCCTCATTGCTACAAGAAGCGTAACTGAGAGTCCCTGAAACATGATTTCAGGATCTGGTCTTTACTTAACTTAAGCCATTAAGTTCCCAAGCCTGCTCTCAGCTTTCAAATATGCATATTTGCCTTTGCACCACACAGCTTGTAGTGCCTTATACCTCCTCATGGCAGATCATATTTATGTGAGCACTCTTGTACTTTGTTGGTGTGCCTGACATGGCACTAGATACCAGCAGTAACTGTGTTCACCAAGAAGGAGGAAAATGCCTACATAGCTATTACTGCTTTAAGCTTCACAGTAAATTGTGATGGCTTGTCAACTACATCCACAGAATAATGCATCCTTTCCTTTTCTTTGTGCTATGTTCTAGGTTATTTTACTGCATTGAGAGGTCAAACAGCTGTGTTAGGGCAGCAGGCTCCCTGTGTCTCTTCTCACCTTCAGCCACTGTTCATCATCAAAAAAATACTGTGAATCTGTGGAAGAGCAGCCTTGAGAGTGCATAACCTTGGTGTTATTACATGATTTATATGCATAAATGAAGAGAAAATAGTAATATAAAAAAATTAGAATATAAAAAAAACCCCAGTAAATATAAACACAGGAAGAATGAAAAAGAATCAGCAGAACTCTAGAAAATATCTGGAAACAAAATTACATGTTTGGCTTGTCTATAAGGTGAGGTATTAGAAAAGCAGGCATGACAGGCACTAGGCAATAGTTTGTACTTGTATTTTGTGACTGCTTTCAAGGGAATATGACAAGATTAAGAGAAAATTCTGCTCATTACTTAAATGCCTGGCTAAATTTTAGGTCTGTGCAGTGCAATGCGAAATGTCAGCACTCGTTGGCTCAGGAGCTCACAATTTAAGATAATTAGAAATGCATGTGGGTAAGTCTTGCACTTACTATCTCTGTAGCCATACCCAGTCACTCTTTCTGGTAAAGCATGGAAGAGTTTGTCTTCAGTAGTCCTCAAACACCTGGCTCCAGCTGAAGGAAATAAAGGCCAGAAGCTGTTGTTCAGTAGAATCCATCGGTAACAACACCTCACCTTCCTTATGCTGCAATGAGCACAGCACAGTTCAGTTGGAAGGCACCTCTGGAGGTCTGTGGATCAACCTCTTGTTCAAATCAGGATTGGCTGAAGATCTGACCAGCTTGTTTCCAGCTGTATCCAGTCTTGAAAACCTCCAAGGACAGAGAATGTACAGCCTGCCATCTTTCCACCTGCAAACAGAAAGTATAAATTATATAACCCTGAAGTAGTACCTTTGTGACCAGAGGAACTTGGTAACAGAATCAAAGCTGCTGTTACTCTGCTACTTGAGCACTCCTCTGCTCTGTCTTTAGCACTACATCCTTCAAAGCAGGAGGTTGAAAATGGTATATTTTTTGCTTTAGGAGGCATTTCCTGCCTCTGTGACCTTAGAATACTTAGCAATGTGGTTGCACATGCATACTACACATGCAGTGAAAGTCAGACAGGGTCTCAGCCTATATTAGGCATGTTTGCCAGCTCTCACCTGGTTATTTTTATGAAGGATGCAAAACCCAGCAGCTAAAAAGTGTACATCAGTGTTCTTTATGTCAGCAACAAGTCAGACTAATTGCCTGGAAAACTACTATCCCTAGCCCAGTAGCGCTGCAACTCTCCAGATGCCCTGGGAACTTTGAACCCAATAAAAGAACTGTGCTAATTGCTTGAAACCTTTTATATATCTTCCTTCCAACAATATTTTTGTTGGAAGGTTCCAAATATCAATACTTCAGCTGGTTTAGTAAATCCTGGAGTCCTGGTTAATCAATCCTGACACACTAGGTTAGTCATAGCTCGATCTGGTTCTGCCACTTGACTATTTGGTCTGCTTAAACTGATATGTTGACTCTCCATATTCCTGTTTAACCTTCTGCTCATTTTTGGTATTTCTGGCCTGATGCTGTAAACTCACTTGTTAAGTGGCTGTCTCATTATGGATTTGACAATTGATGTCTTGCAACCCCAAGTAAATGCCCATGTTCTCCAGCTGTTAACTGTTGTTGCTTGCTTCTTGCTCCTTGTCTTTTCACGGGAAATATCAAGAGCATCTGACTTGTGCTGCTGTAGAAGAAGATGGGAAAAAAAGCTACCAAATATTCAGCAGAAAACACAAAAATATTTCCTAGCCAATAGTTATAATAACTGCTATGATCATGTCTTTCTTGATACATGACTTTCTGACATTAAGAGAATTTGACATTTACATCTGCTTTTATTTCTTTCAAGAACCTCGGATCTTTTTCTCCCATTTAAAGTGGTGTTGTACTCTTAAAATTGTTTTTAATATTGGCACTATGGGGGTCCCTATTTATTATGTCAAGTTCACTCAGAGCAGAAGCATATAGGTCGACAGCAAGAAAATCCCTGGCTTTTGTGGCCTTTGGATTATGGTGGAAACAGCTTTTGCTAACTCATAACCCTGCAAATGCAGATCTCAGAATCTTCCTGCACTGTTCAGAAGTGTTGGAGAGTGATGAAGGAGAGCATGACATGCAGTGCTGAGAATAAACTGTGCAAGAAAAGCAGAGACAGCAGGCTCCTCTCCCTTGTCCCTCTCTTGCTGCTACTGAGGATTTATGACGTTGTAATGGGCTTTGACGTGAGTTGAATATGAAAGCACTTCTCCCAGACTGTAGTACAATCAGCATTTTTGCTGCATTGGCTTCATTGCTTCGCTTCAGTACTCCAGTGAGCTGACTGGCAAAACCCCAAGCTGCATGCTAAGATCCCTGCAGCACTGCAGGCAAAATAGTGCCCAAGCTGCAGGAATAACGAAATAATGTACCTCCTAAGTGCCCTTCACTTAGTCAGAGATTCCCTGAGGAAAAGCAAAAAACCTGGAGAGGATGTTGCCAAAATTCCTTCTTTGCGGCAGAGATAATAATTTTCATATAGTTATGAATTGCCTGATACGGTCTTTGCCCTCCCCAGCAGAGAACTGCTGGCTGTCTTCATACCCAACAGACAGATCCAGATTTCTATAAACATGAAGCTTGGATGATGGGATCACTTATCATTTCATCAAGATGAAACCCAATTAGAAAAAGCAATTTCACTGCATTATGTACATCTCTTACCAGCTTACTCTATCCATTATTGTCTCTAACTTACAGTCTAAATATGCAACTCTTGAGTAAGGATCATTAGGTGTTCACAGTTCTGAACACAATGGGATCTTGATCTTCCTTCATCAGTCACTATCACCATCACATCAGCATTTATTTGTTTACAGTGTCTGTTCTTTCAGTAGGAAGATCTGCTGGGAAACACAGTGGTAGTAAGAAGAGAGTGCTGCTTTTCTCAGCCATGCCCCATTTTAAGAATATAAATAGCATCTGTTTATGGCACCCCAAATTACATTTTTCCACAGATACCAGTGATTATTTTCTGAGTTGGCTTTTCTCTTTTATGCCATTGTGATGCTTTTTTACACTGTAACATTTTATAGCTTTCTAGCACTTTCCATTTAAGAATCTTGAGGCACAGAAATACTGTATATGTTTTACAGACAGAGGGAACTCAGGAAAAGCAGGGTGAGGTTTACTTGTCATCAAGGTTCTGCACTGAGTTTGTAACAAAACTGGCATTTAAAAAACCCCATCAGTTCACCAGCAGTTTTTTCCCCTGTTCCCTTTCTTTGTGTCTGATCTTCCTCCTCTCTTCCTTTCCTGCTACCATTTTGCCAATGCCTTATCTTCTCTTTCAGCAGGTCTTATCCCTGAAAGTGAGGTTTGTTTTCCGTATTTGTGAATCTGGATCTGATCCCCAAACACTCCTTTCATATATGCATATGCTGTGCAGCACTCACACACTGCCAGTCCTGCTAACAACAAGGAAATTCCATAGCAAACTCCCAGCTATATCAGGGACCTTGGATACTGTTAGTAATTCTCATCTCTCCTGCTTTTTTTTTTCCTGTGGCCCACTAAAGTGCTGGCTTTTAACTTTGTGTTATAGGCCATTAGTATTTTCCTTTATAAACAGGTCATTCTGAAATATTGTGGAGCCTGCAGTCTGTGTAGACTTTAAGAACAATTTCCATGGAACTTTCCGGACTCAGTATCTGTTGTATCTCTATGTGCGGTAATATGCGGGAATGAGTTCCAATCTTTTCTCAGCTTGTATTTCAACAAAGATTCCTAATATGAATTTTCTTTCAGTATTCCCAAATTAAAAAAAAAAAACAACAAACAAACAAAACAAACAAACAAGAAACCAAAACAAAACAAAATAAACCAAAAAAACCCACCAAATTCTTCCTGAATGAAATCTTCAGTATTTGCCCTGCAGTGCACTCCAAAAAAACCCGCAGTCATCTGTGTACACTGCAGCTGGATAAAGGGGCGTGTTTAGGATTTGAGAGGATATTTGGTGGCTTTTTTCTTTTTATCCTTCTCAAAAAAAAAAAAAAAAAAACCCACAATTTCTGCACTTGGTTATTTGAAAAACCTCTGGGCAAGGTACTCTGTGAAGTAGGAGAAGCCAATTCAAAAATTCTGATTCCTATTGCTGTAGGCACTCTTTGTATTTTAGGCACTGTGTAAATGTCTTTTCTGGATAGATTTGTTATCTTGTTTTTAATACATTGAAACAAGGGGCAGCTGCTAAGGAGGAGGGGAGGCTCTTTGCCAATATAAGGACACCAGGGAAGCTGTCTGCCAATTTCAGTACAAGAAGAACATTTTTTTTTCCCTTTCTATTCCTCTACTTTTTTCTAGTGCTCTACTCCCTCACATTCACTTCTGGATAGAAGTAGGAGTTCAGTCTCCAAACTGAATCAATTCTTGCTCCCTTCAATAAGGCTGTCAGCAGAGCAAAGTGCCACAGCAGTGTTTTTGTGTTGTGAGTAGCTCTTCTCTCTGCAGTGGGTTGATATAAGCAGGCTTGTAGCACTTTTCCCCTTTCCCCTGGTCAGTGCAACCTAAACACTGCAGATCACTAAGGCTGAGATTACTTGGCTGTACAAAGCTCCCCTAAAATGCCTTTAACTCCTGTCTCTCTCCTAAAAGCATCACAAGATCTCTGAAACTGTCTTTCATCTGCGTGTGCTCAGAAGAAAAAAATCTTGATTTAAAGACCTATTTTTCTTCTCATTTGTTTTACATCACCCACCAGTTATCTATATGAATAAGTCATGGCCAAACAGTGATAAGAAAGAGTAGCCCCATGTTGATAAGCTGGCTCCTAGTTGATCTGACTTTCCAGCATGTTCCAATTAGCTCTACCCAAGAAAAGTATCAGCGACTGGAGTAACAACCCCACTGGGAGAGTCTCAATGGATTTAGTCCATTCCAAGTAGATCAGCAGCCCCATGTTGATGGTCTAGTACTGGTAGAATTGATACTTTTCAGGTGGGACAAGAAATTAGCTCCCTGCTATGCTGTTTTCCACAAGAGTAGAGACTGTTAAGATGTCTGTGCCACTTCTTGCTAAATGCTAGTTACACTCTGCCTTAGAATTTCCCAAACACTCTTCATTTACAGAAGCAATCCTCCCTGCTTTCTGCCCTGGACTATTGCAAAGTGAGTAGCAGTTCCTGTTGTGGGGACAGTCGCCCTGTGTGTGGAGCAGAGAGTATACTGGAAATAGCCAGTGTCAGCCATGGTGCAATGGAATGATGAAACTTGTTCCTGTTGCTTAAATGTTGTAATTCATATCTATGAAACTATAGTTTAATGGTGGAGTATTCATCTGAAGAGAGGAACTTTACATCAGCTTGGAAATCCATGGGTGGCTGACAGAACAGCGTGTAAAGTTGGCCTCTTGTTCCCCCTTAAAGTTTTAAGTGCACTTCAGCTTTTGAAGCTAACCCATTCTGCTGGAGGGCTGCCCAGTCTTGCTTTGGCTTGCCTGTTTCTCTGGATTCCCGCCACATAAGAGATGTTAGCTACTTTGGTTGTGTTTTAGAAACGTGGAAACATGGAAAATATGGCTCATATAAGCTTATGTTAATGGATTGCTGGACTCCTCCAGCTGATGTTGTCTTTCGCATTCTGCATTTCATGCTCAAGAATTCCCCTTGTGTAAACCTCACCCCTGTTGTTTGTTTGCAGAGAAAAGTCTTTTGGAGAGGGGACAGGATTTGCCAAGAGTAGGAAGGGAAAAAGACTTGCTGTGTAAGATGACATATTCTGTACCTCACTGGAGTGAAGCTCTGAAGCAGGATCGTGTTTTGCTGCTCTCTGATGTCCTCTTTTGCTGTACTGATGTTTGTTAATGCCTAATCACCAGTCTGCACTGCTTGAGCTATCTTGTGGCTTGTTGAGGTCCACCATCATCCTGCAGCCCACAGCAGCCCTGTTTTTGTAACATAATGGAGAGAAGAAAGCTGTCTAACAGAAGCTTTCAAAGAGACAGCCACAACTTTTTGTTGATAACAGGTGTGCAAAAAGTTATTTATTTAGTAAAATATCATATATCCCTCTCAAAATTTCATTTTGATATGAATTCGTATTTCCTACAAAATTAGAGACTGGCAGTGCAGATATTGAAGTGCACCGTTTTGTTGTGAGGCCCTCAGGCATATGGCAAGTTTCTCTCCATATTCAAGGCATGGGCTCCTCACACCCCTAAGGCTTACCTGCATAAGTATGGTTGTGCTAAGGTAATGTATGGCTTCACAGCTTCCTTTTCCTTTCTTCGAGTGTGACTTCCTGCCAAATGTATGGCAATATCTTGGCATCAGACTGGCTCCAGGAAAAGAAGGTTGGCTTAAGAGTTACAGACGTGGCTCATGAGACAGTTAATTTTTTGTTTGGCTCTTGCTTACTTCAAGTGCTTCAGCCATTTTTTATTTATAGGTCAGTGTCAAACTTCTCAAGCAGGTCTTAAGACATGAACACAGGGAAGAGTGGCGAGGTGCACATCTCCTATCTCGTGCTGTGGCCCTAATGGCTCTAAAGAATGACATACTTTGTCAAGTCCTGTTTGTAAGTACTCTCTTGATTCAGCCTATTTTCCACCAGAGGAAAGGGAAGGTGAACCGCTTGATTTGCATAGCTCTTGGAGGCAAAAATTTTCAGAAAAATTAGGGTCTTGACATGGTGATTTTTATATGCATGTGGATGTCTTGTCAGCCCATGGTCATTCTACAGAGATAGCATTTCCCTGAATGGCTAGGTAATGCCTTGTGCACAGAGTGTATGAAGTGCTTTTGGTCTCTGATAATGCCCTTAAAATAAATCCTGGTCTCACAGAAATCAAGAGCAAAATTCCCAGTGACATCTGTGGTGTCAAAGTGTTACAAAATTTGACCTCCTATAAATGACTTAAGTCTGAACAGGACAAGTTTTTCTAGACTACTAATAGTTTGCTATACAGAAGAATCTTTTTTCTTAGCCTTGTGTGCTGTGAAAACACCTTCTGCTTTAGAAACGGTCTTCCCATGGTGAGCAGGTCAAGAATGAATCATAACTACACATTTGATAAGAGAATCTACAGCTTTATGGGATGAGACCATAATGCTCTTCTTTGGGCATCATGGGGTCTCATGGAAAAATCCTGAAGCATCCATCTGAAAAGATTAGGGAGAAACCCAATTCCAGATCTGGGATTCAGCTACTCTGCTATTTTTCCATGGTTCAGATTTCAAGCCTGAACTTGGGATCCAAAGAGGGGCAAACCATAATTATTTCCCTATAGAAGATCTGAAATTGCAGGCTGGCATTTCCCTGACCTCTGAGTTGTTCCTGCTGCTGTGTTTTGTGGCATTAGCCCATCTCACCAGCAGCATTAGGTCAAAGGATTCCCAGAGGCCTTCCTGTCAATGAGAAGGGAGTTGTGCTTTCTTTCCAGACATACAATTTCTGCCAGGCTCTGAAATGAAGTTGGCCCAGGGGAATTGCTCAGACGTGCAGGTCATGGGCAGGCCAAAGCATGTAATCTTGAGTGAGTCAGCCTCAGAACCTCTGTGAGACTGACATTTGAAGATGGAGAGGAAGGCAGGCCCTGAGTGCAGGTGTCAGGAACACTTGTGTGTGTGCACATCTAAGCGAATCTGTGGGTGAAAATCTTGCTGCTGAGTGAGAAATGTGCTGCTGTGCTTGACAGGCAACAGAAGAAGGTAGACTGGTCCTCAGAGTGGGAGGAAAGGATAAAGGCAAGTTCAGACTCGAGAAGTGCCATCAGAGGGACTGGACTAGATTTTGTACCATTCTGTTGATTTCTGTGCCATGCAGCCATGGTGACTGTAGCCATATTTAATCCAGGGTTTTCCTCTACCTCTAGGAGAGAAGAGGGGTGGAAAAGAACCATAGCTAGCTTTGGAGCTGTGCTGGGGTTAATGTTCAGCTGGTGGCCTCTGCACTGAGTTTCTCACTGAAGTATGACTGGCAGGTGCTTGACACCCACTGCCCAGTGCTGCGTGGGATTTGCTTATGTGAGTGAGGGGAAGAGGTTCACTCTGGGCCATGCAAGGTAGCACCAACAGGAATTATAGGAAAACTTGTACATGAGAAGGAGACAGAATTACTATGTGAGCTTTCTATCTGGTCATATTGGTTATTTCTTTTCCCACTGTGTGCACATGGCAAGGCTGGCTGGACAGTGGAGCCAAGAGCAGAGCTATGTTTTCACAGAACACCCAGGAGCGAGCCCGGGACAGCAAACACCTCTGTTTCTGCTTCCATGTGCAACATCCTATGGCTACTGCAAAGAGAGGATTTGGGATGCTCGTAGGATCTTTCTGATACATATGAGAAAGGTGGTATCTTCTCCTCCGCAAAACATACCCTGTCCTAGCCTGTAACTTTGCCCAATTTCCCATCAGCAGGGAGACTTGCATGTAAGGTGTCTGCTTTTAATCCCCTGCCTGCAGGAGGAGTTGGTGATGGGGCTTGGAGGACATGCAAAGATACAAATATCCCTACTTGCTCTCCATTCCTAGTCTCCACTTCCTCCTCTTGCCAGATCAGGAAATGTCTATTTCAGGTATATCTTCCAATTTTATTGGAGAATATCTGTTAGTATTTTCTCGCTGACTGCATTCATTTTAGAGAGCAATCTTATAATTTTGTCATTCACTGTGGCCTTCTGTTCCCTCTAGTGGTAGCTGGGCTCTGTGTAAGCCATAGCTATATAGGGAGTTTGTTTTGGGTCTGAGCCTTCTTTCAAGATCTAGTTTACCCTCAAGCTTCGTTGTTCACCCCAGAAATTCACTAGGAGGGCTAAAGGACATTTAATCCAAGCTCTGGAGTTTGGATATAGTCCTTCTGCAGGCCTGTACTTCTCAGGACCTGGTGTGCCAAGCACCAATCCACCAGCAGGTGTCCCAGAAACCCACTGGTTTCTCAGCACAGTAGTCACAGGATCTCTCATACCTGGACTTGTATCATCTGAAGGGATGTATGGATGCTCAGCCACAAACAGGATACTGCAAAACAAGAAGTGCAATATACAAAAGGAAAGCTTGTGGATCATGGGATTGGGTGTGCTTGAGCCATGATCTTCACCTCACCACGTGGATACGCTCCTTGCTGAGGAGCCTGTTGTTGCCTTGGTGACTGGAGCTGGTGCTATTAGCACAGCCAGGAGAGAGCCTAATCCAGTGTAGTCCAGAGGATTAAAAACAAGTTCTTGCAGCACAGCACAAGAAGGGGTGATTTCAAGGGTGACATGAGGCAGATATCATATTTTGTGTCATGTTTAGCCAAGGCAGGGGTACTGGGTTGAGACAGTTGGCTGCTTATCATTCCCTCACACTGCAAGGAGAGCATTATCTTTCTCATATTCCAGAAGCCCTTTGCCTTTTAAAGGCAAGAACTTCACTAGGGACTCCCAGTTCTCTATTAGCAGTACCATCAACAGACAGTAACTTCTCCAGCTTTTGCGATGGAAATGAAACCTCTGTCTAAAGGAAAAGCCGTAATAATGTTATATTAGTCCATGACAAAAGCACAGGAGTATGTGCTAGCACCATCTAGCCAGCATCCCCATCATTGCAGCACCAGCTACTTCTTCCTCCACTTTTTTTCATCTTCGAGCTCTATGTAAGTAGTTGTCCTCTGTTTTCAGCTGCAGTTCTTATTTACTGCCTTAAATCCTTTGTCTTTCAGCTTTGTTGCACTTCCTGTCCCCCACTCCTCATCATTTTTCATGGAGAGGCTGCAAACCTGCAGGCAAAGCCATTGGCTATGTCCCAGTACTTAGGAGAGAGGAGGATATGTTCTTGTGGTATCCCAAACCTAAGACCCTCTGGCAAGGGTGAAGCCAGAGTATTCCTGCATTCTGCTATGGTATGTGCCTGAAATAATGTGAAAATGACTACAGGGCATACACTGAAGCAGCTACTGAAAAAAGATCGGCCTTGACACAGGCACAGTCCATCAGCTCTAAAAGCAGGGAGCTGTGAAGTCCCCTTTGCTACATGCTGTCTCGAGGTGTGGTAGCCCCAGGTATGGGTCAGCGGGACCATTTCTCGCTGTCTCATTTCAAGACCATGTGTCCAAAGCAGCAGGGGAAGGGCTAGATGAGCAGCAATTAATTACCTGAGGAAAGCAATCCCCCTAGATGAGGCAGTCCTGTGGGGCCAGCCACCCTTGCACACTATATAAACTGTGCCTTGTTTCATGCCATGGAGCCTGTCCTGGCAGCCCAGTCTGTCTTGAAGCTCATCTCCTGGCCTCCTTTTTCGGGGTGTGCTGTGGCTGGCTGGTGACATGGAGGAAGTACAGCAGCGTGTGAGTGAGGGCAGGATATCCCTGCAAGCCCTCAGTCCTCGTCCCCAGTGTGTGAAGGTCGCTGGCTCCTGGGTAAATTTCCATCGGATGCAGCATTCTCCCGTTGCGACTCAGCATTTCTGACACCCGACTGCAGCTTCTCTTTCTCATTTGATCATTTTCTTGGTAAGGGGAACTAACAGCCGTTACTAGAGTGATTTGGCCACTGTCCAACAGTGTGTATATTACTCACACATTTCCCTGCTAGCAAAAGGGTTTTCTTTTTTCACTGTCTGGTTGCAGCCTCTTCCTATCTTCATCATTAGATAGCTCAGAAGGTCAGTGCTAAAAGAGAAATCTCAGAGGCTTTTTTTACAACCCAGAGTAAGGGAGGGCTGGTGCGGGGGGAGAGGGAAAGGGTGAGAAGGAAGGGAGGGTATGCCCAACTGAGTTAGTTCTTCACTAGGATTGTCTCTGGTACAGCTGAAAACACAGTCCTGGAAAATGTAATATTTATAGAAACCGTACTGCCCCAGCTGGGTAAATCTCAAGGTCATCTGATGATCACTGCAGAATGAATGGCCAGTTACTGCTGCTGTTGCTCTGGCATCATGAGACTGTAAGACCTTCAATTCAGCACTGAAATCTGCATACAAAATGGGATCCTACTCCCTCTCTCCCTCTCCCTAACAACCATCTCTTCTGAAACTGCATTAAGGAGGAAATAGCAGTGAGGCGACTCAAAATGCCTGCATGGCTTTTTTTTTTTTTTTTTTTTTTTTCCCTATGAGAACATTAAGCTATTAACTCTAATTCCCTGGGAGGCAGAGGTCTGCAATTCATTTCACATATAGGGCATCTCAGGAGTTTGCCTGAACAAGCAAAGGACCAAGTGCTGGCCTGAAGCCAGTTCTTTCATTTTTGAGCCCTTTTCATCCCTTGAGGAAATTCTGCATGGACGTGCTGGATGCCAAAGTCCCCACAGAGAAAAGAGGAGCAGAGAATTTGTGTTTTCATTACATCTGTTATATTCCTGCACAAAGACAAGGTCCTGACTTCATCACCAGATGGACATGATCCTCCTACTGCCCTCATGCCCACAAAAGTACTACTGTCAAAGAAATTTGCGGTAATGGGGAAAGGCTAGAGCAAGGTCATGACTGCAGCTATTTCACTCTGGTCCAAACAACTGTCCAGGTCTAAAGAGTGAGGGGTCTCCACTGGAGAGAGTGGAGCCAAGGAGACACTGTACTGAGGCAGGTACCTGCTTATGAAAGTTTTAAAGGCTCTCTCCTTCCCAAATGTTGAAGGCAAACTAAATGTGACCTCTAGACCATGTTCCTGAATTGCCTTTCCTGAGCACAGAGCAACATCTTCCCTAATTTTTTCTGTTTCTGACATATTTTCTCCAGAGAGGGTGCTTGAAAGAGCCTTTACGTTTTGTATACGGGGTTAAAAGTGTAATTTAGGGTAAATATTCATGTCTTCAAACATTTATTCAGCTGTGAACTAAAATACTTGATTGCAGTAGCAGTGCAATGCAAAGCAGTAATAAAAAAAAGAAAAAAGACTGCCACAGTGATCTGTAATGAGTGTAAGGATAACAGTGTGGCAACTGCAACAGGGATCATACGAAGCATGCAGCAAAGGTGCACACTCACAAGAGCACAGCCCTGGAAAGGGACATTTTTGCTGTTGCATGACCTTGGGTCAGATTAAGGTAGACCAAGCAAATACAGGTGCCAAGATGTACTGGAGTGTGCCCTTTGAAAAGTGTGCTCACTCAGGTGAGGCTGTAGGACTTCTGCAAGCACCTCCCAGGTCCTCAGCCCCGCAGTACCCCAGGGATCCATTTTCTCCTGGGGAGCTGGAAGATGGTCTGCTTGTCTTCACATAGCAAAACAACGACAGGGATCTTTTCTGATGGAGAATATGCAGCCCAAGGGAAGTAGTGGGAAAGCACTGGAAGACTAACAAACAGGTTTGAACACAGTGGCTAACAACCTGAACCTGAGCCAAGTTCAATGGCTCATTAAACTCAGGTGACAGTTTTTTGTGGGTCAAGGGGAAATGGATAAGGAAAAATGCTGTGGAAAAGCTTAGCTTAATGCTGCAGCTGAAGGTGAAGACTTGAATGTGAACATGCAGCGTTTCACATAAAGCTGTACAAATATGAAAGGGAGATATGGGGAAGACAGTTTGAAGCATTTGAACTCAAAATTCCAAGATCAAACCTCCCTGCTCTAGGAAGAAAAAATTACATATGGGTTTAAAGGTGGGTGCCATGAGAAAAGCAGTGGTTGCTTGCCTCTCTGAAGAGCAGAGGCTATGAAGGATATGAATTCCTAGCCTAGGATGGTCTGCCTTGCTAAGACTTGTGTGAAATTGAATCCACTCTAGAGGATTCATACCAGAAAGGCTACAGCTAATACACATGACATTCTCAAGGATTAGAAAGATGATTTTTCATGGGCCAAATTACTTTAGAGGCATTGGCACTGCCATATCAAGGTGAATCCTATATCCATCCAGGGCTACAAATGACAAAAACGAAAGCACTACTGGGTTATGAAATGTAGAGAAGTCTTACTTTCATGGGATGAGATGGCTGAATGCATCAGTGAGAGAGAAGCCTTTATGTACATTGTTTGTCATGATGAACTTTAAAAGTTTAGGGAACACAGTGTTTCTCTGTCTTGTGTTCGGTGTTGTCTTAGACATATACTGGAGAATGTAAGGTTGGCTTTTACAGTGAGGCCCAGCTCAGAGAGGCAAAATATGCATGATGTATCTAAAGCAAGGCTCCTTTATTAACTCTACACTTTTTCTAAACAGAGTTTTTAGCTTTTCTTTGAATGCTTTCAAAAGGAAAACACCTTGCCTTGAGGACTAATGCAATGCTGAGACACTTGGTGTCTTCAAGTGGCCTCACAGAGGTGTCTGGTAAACAAGAAAGACATTGTGGAAACCTTTGTCTGCTTTTTTTTTTTTTTCCTTATTTATTAATATTTGCTGTGGAAGGAGAACAGTAGTGTAATCATTAAATCATTATTATGCTTATGCCCCAACACATGTAACGGAAGCATTAGCAAACTTCTCTTCTTAGGTCTTGTCCCTTGGGTGTAGCACCAGCTCCATATTAATTTTCTCCTGCTGAATGTGGGAGCAAAAGTAAGTTCATACATTTTTAACACTGAGACAACTGTACCCAACAATGCCAAGGGGGCCCTACAGAGAGTGTACAGGTTAGGGGTGTGTCAGGTAAGAGGAATGTAATCTATTAATTCCCTCTAACACTGTTTTGTGCCTTTTAAATTATAAAAAGTCACAAGAAACTCCTCCTGTTATGCACACTTTTGAAAGACCTCCAAGCAGAATGACCTCCTTCTCTGTTCCCTTGGTGAGAAGACACCTTTCTGCCTACAGTGAAAGGAAGCAAATAATAGCATCTGCTAGTCCAGGGGGTATCTTTCAGCTGCGGAAGCTTACAGGTTTTGCCTGGTATTTTCCCTCTTCCTAAAGCACATGTTAATGATTTTGACCTTTCTAGTAATTTGATTCCAAAAACAGCGTCGCAGCAGCTGAGCCCTAAGCTGTCATTTGGTAGAGAAGATTATTATCACTCTGAAATCAAAGCAAAAGACTGCTTGTTCAAGCCTGTGTGGAGATCCCCTCCCGTATGGAGATCCTCCTTTCTCATCTTTCTGTGTCCTCAACTCTGGGCCTGCTGTCAAGAAGTTCCAGTCGGGTTGGCCAATGTAAGGATAAATATGCTGCCAATTCTTTGCATCTGTGTAGTATACAAAAGCTCTGTGAGAGCCAAGCTGGTTGAATACGAGGTAATACCAAAGGAATCCTTGTACACAGGTACCTAAGATGTGCTGGGTGTGGGAGGGTGTAAAAACATTTCTTCGTGCAATAGTTGAAATAGGCTATTTGCAGGTACACCAGAAAGTGCTCTCTGCTTGCCTTAAGCAGATGCTGGCTCGTGCAAAAGTTCTCCTTCCAGATCTGTGTTCCCTTGGCTCCTCCCACAGCGTGAATAATCCCTAACATTTCCATGACTCAGTGGATTCGCTATGGAAATGATGGCAATATTTTCAGAGTCACAGTCTAATACCTGAGCCCCGACAGGATTCTTGCCCCCACATCTCTGGCATTTTGCATAGTTATGTAACGCGTCTTACTCATGGCACCAAAATCAGTGTAGTGTCCGTGTAGTGAGGAACTAGTGAAATTTGGAGTAAAATCCAAACCTCCCTTTTGCTCCCCCTTGAAAACCTTCTCATTCATGTTGGAGTTTGCAGCATTTTTTAAAATGCGATTTGCAGATAGCATGCTCTGTTGGTGGGAACAACAAGGTGACAGCTTTATTTTAAACTTCTTCCTTTTACATTGCAAGATTCAAGTCACTGTGTAGAAAGAAAATCTGATTAGCTGCTTCAGGAGACTAACATGAACATCTGCCTTCAGCTTGTCTGTTTCATCCCCTCTTCTCCTGGTCCCCTACCTCCTATTCCCAAATGCTTATAAAGAACAGTAATAGGAAGAACAGGTGTGTAAAAAAAAGAGGAAGAAGTAATCTCATCCATATAACCCCCTAAGCCCATGGCTGTGTTTCTTATATCACCTAAATATAAAGCTGCTGTCCTCAGAAGACTGATAAGAAAATTCATTTGGGAGGCTCACTCTTCAGTACAGAACAATGTCTGTCCTCAATGCAGTTTCTGGTTGCTCCTTTATGAAAGGTGTCCTATCTCCTGTGCATGACAGAGGGGGTTCTCTCAGGTTAGGTGGAGCATTGACAGTCATGTGTGGAGGCCACAGTGCCTCATCATTAGGCAGCTGCACTGGGGAACAGTCACAAGAGAACTATCTAGGTATTTTTGTGTCATATTCAGAGAGGATATTTTAGCTGGCTATGGGTATGGTATGGGTATGGGTAAATCACCTTGCAATGAGTTCACATTTATGAATGCAAACAAGATTTTAAAGTGGTAGGCATGCATGTCTTCTATATCTGCACCATCTGCCTTCTCTGAGCTATAATCACCTTTTCTAAAAAGCTATATCAGCCATTACTGCTGTCTGTAATAATCACAGTAACACTGACTGCTCTGTTCATATATTCATACAGCCATGGTCTCCCATAGCAAAAGCTGTCTCCCTGAAGGCTACAGACTTGAAAGCATACCCACCTGCAGGCTGCCCTGCCAGCAGCTGTAGAGCAGGCAGAGAAGCCAGGGCCAAAAAAGCAGTCATGCATTGCAAAGTCACAGTCAGGCTCTGTTTCACAGGTGAAGAAACCGAGACAGATGGAGGGCAAGTGATTTTCTCAAAGTGATATGACTAATATCACTGGCAAGGTTCAGTCTTGAAACTAATCCTGGCTTAGGCCAGGTTCAGTAAAATGTGCAGTAAACTGGGCAGCAGCATCCCTGGGCTTCCTCCTATTGCCCCAGGGAGACTCACTGCAGACATCTGCCACAGCTGGCACTGTGAATGCATCACTGTCTTGGCTCTGGTCCAATAGTACTGCTGGGGGTCCTTCCCCTTTCTTTCTCCTCAGGGTGTCTGTGGTGAGCAAGTAGTTGATTCTTTACACAGTAGGTGCTCTTTCTTAAATTAAAATAATCCCTTCTGGGTTTTAGTCCTATTCAGCCCACTCTTCCCTTTTTGGGCACATGATTTGGTTAGTTGGGTGACAGAATTATTTATAGGTAACACCTGGCAGGAGCAGAGACACTGACATGTAAAGAGTCAGTAGGAATGAAACAAAGGCTTTGTTAGTTAGTTGCTGATGCTCCACAAATAGGCTGCACTGAGAGCCAGCACACCTTGTATTTCTCCTCTGCTCCTCGTCCCTTTTGCAACCCCTCCCAATCCACTCTAATCTGCAACTTCCACTTCTTTTCTCCCTCTCCTTTACTCCCTACAATGGCTTCCTGGGGAGAGCATTAAGCTCAGGTGCTCCATGCCCTGGTTGTACCAAAGTTTCAGTAGATGATAGGCAAAAGTTGAAACTATCACCTTTGTTTGCAGTCAGATGCATTGCAGTGTGATGGATCACGACTCTCACTAATCTCTCCAACTGTGAGACAGGGGTGCATCAGTTTGCCTCATTCCTAGACTTTGGAGCAACAGTTTCATCTTTTCATCTGTCTAGGTCTAAGCATCTGCAAGACCTCTATCTCTGACTAAAGCACTGTCTCCCCATGAGCCCCATTTTGGACTTTGACCTTCCTCCTAGTCGTCCTGTAGCTTGGCCAGGCCCCGAGCTTGAGGAGGCTGGTCATGTAGGCAGTCCAGTCTGCACAGAGAATGAGGGCTGAGAAGGAGAGACATTGTGGAAATCATCCCAAACAATGGTTTTAGCAGCACTTTAGTTACCTGTAATGTGATGTGTAACCATCCTGGACCACATCTAATCTGACAGTTTTTCTTATTTTTCAGGAAAAATGATGGGGTGGAAAAGAGCCAAACAGAGAAGCTTGTGTTGAGGCTAGGAGTTTTGTGACTCGTATAGCTCTTTTATGGTTCCCATGGCTATGTCAGGCTAACCCATGACTCATTGCCTTTTCTAGCTATTCAGACTTTGCCTAGCTGTCCATCATCCTAGGAACCAGTTAGTTTCCTGAAAACTAATGCTCTGTGCCAACACTGCCATTTCAACCTGGTATCTTCAGCAACCCTAGAACACTCACTGTTTGGTATACTTGGGTCTGGCCAAGATAAACTAGGAGACTTTCCTATTCTTCTTTGAACAGCATAACTCTCCTTGCACTGATTAGCTTTTAGACCAAAGTATTTGAATGCTCTAGGTGATGTGCTTCACTTTTAAAAAGAGAAGGACAGAGAAGAGCCCAAATATACACACAGAAACTACCCATTTATGAAAACCAAAAAGGTTTCTAAAGTTCTCTTTTCAAATGGATGACTTGCAATCAGTGTTACTTGCCTATTGCTCATGTCTCCTGAAAAGATATTTAGAAGGAGGAGGGAGCTGCACATTTCTGGAGCTAGATATTGGAAAGGATAAGTAGCTCCCTCTCATAGTAACACTAGTCAGTCAGGCGTGTGCTGTGTGTCACTCAGTGGAGGAGTGCCTGCTCCGCTGAACAGCATCTCTGCTGTCACTGACAGCTTCAGACCTGTATTCCTCATTTAACTTCCCACTGTGACTCTCCTCTGCACCTTCCATCCTCTAGTATCAGGCTGCTCCCTGCTTCTGGGTCATCCTCTTTCTTGACTGTGCTATGGGTTTTGTGCCTCTATGCCTTTGCTGTCTCACATGCTGACCGTTTCTACAATTTTAATCTCCTTTATTTCTTTCCTCCCCTTTTCCTTTCCTGCTGTTTTCAGCATTATAATAGTATTTGGCACTTCTTTGAAAAACATTCTTAAGCCATAATCATGTTTTTTTCAGGTTTTTATAGTTTTAGGCATCTCACAACGCACTTTTTCAGAGTGGGAAAACGGAAACTAAGCACACTTGGTGATCAACACAGAAAATATTCATGTCAAAATCAGAAGCACACTTCAGGGTATCTCAGTCTCATACATGGCTCTGGCTCCCTTGCAGGGTATGAACACTGCACTCTGCTCTATGCCACTTACAAGGTGGCAGTTCTTGCCATCACAGATCAGCCACTGGGAAGGGCTGTGCCAGCCCCTCTGTAATCTGCTCCCAGTACAAGGTCAGCCAGGAGGTCAGGCTGGTGAGCTTTGGATAGTTAGGTGGGAGTCATTTACAGGATTCCATCACCAGCCCAGGTTTGGGGGTAACAACAAGCAGCCGGTTAGGTAAGACTATTCCAAATCTTTTCCGGATGCTTAAAACATACGCCTGGAAACCTCAGATTAAGTAAGAAGGAAGGATGTGGTAAAGTGGATAGATATTTTCTTTGCCCCTTCTGATCTGCATGATGCTATTGTCACCTGATGCTGTGCTTTCAGAGCATGAGCAGGCCCTGTGTCAGCATCAACACAGAGGTGAGTGTAACTCATCTACCTGGAAATACATACTTTAATTCATTGTGGGGAGTGATACATGGGGAGTAAACCTAAACATTCCTCCCATTTAGGGAGGATGGTCTATGTGTCTGCCATGTATTGTTCCTCCTTGGACCAAGCTGTTGAATGCCTGTCAGCACACTGAAGGCTTTTATATATAATAGAAGGCCAACCTAAAGTTTCCTCCTCTGGTCTGGGTAATCTGACAGATCTCACCATTCCTGATGAACAATGGAAAATTGCCTGAATATTTAAACATGTATTGTTCTTGGGGAAACAAAATGTTCAGCTAGTCTGGTTGCCTTAGCAACATCCACTTCTAAAAATACAAAAGAGGCAATCTAGAAAATAAGTGAACATGTAGAACAGGCGAGGAGAGAAAAATGCTTCTTTCTGCCCGACCCAAAGCAACTGGGTCGTGGGCATGAAATGCTTTCATTTAAATCTCAGTGAAAGACTTAGGGTGTATCTTCACACACTTGTTGAACAAGTTTCATTTTTAATAGCTTAGAATACAGCTATTATTAAACCCAAGAAAGCCAATGTGACATCTCTTTTACATTGGCTCCAAACTGATTCTGTCAATGTCCTTTAGAGTGCCCTAGCCTGGAAAGCACAGGTTGTGCCAGAAGGAAGCACCAGTTGCTGTATGTTGGGGGGCAAGAGGGCTAAAGCTCTAAAGATCAATTAAGAATGATTAAAGGCCAACCTGAGATATACCTTGTGAAGGCAAGTAGAAGAAACAACAGATGATTCCTTTGTGGCATGCTGTGGAAAGGACATGTTCATGCTTGGGGAAAGTAATGAGGGGATCATAGGTGTGACCCAAGTACAACAATTAAGTAATTGAGTTAACACTCTCGATTTTCAGTAATTCTGACAAAGGAGAATACAGGGCAAGCACTGTGTGTATAGAAAAGGAAATGACTGCATGCAGGATGACACAGGAATGTAAGCATTTTGATCAGCTCCAGTGACAGGGACCAGAATATCTCAGAATATTGAGATAGCTGGCGTATAAAATGGCAAATCCTACAGGGCGGATTTTTAATTAATCTGTCAAGTTGGTGGTGGCACTGTCTGACTGCAAAATAACAGATGCAGTACTTCTGTTATCTTTAAGAAAAGGAAAAGGGTGTAATCTAGGGAAATGCAGACCCATTCTCCTGACCGCCACAGTGCCTACAGCTTTAGAGCTGATCTGTAGGAGGGCATAATAAAAAAACACAGAGGCAAATGAACAGTGAGGTACAATATAATATTGTTTCGTCAAAGGCAGAGCATGCCAGAATAACTCAATATTTCTCTTTGATAAGAAAACTATTTTAGATTAGGGAAATGATAGAGATCTTATCTGTCCAGACTACAATAAAGTACTTGACACTGTGACATATTTGTGATTAATAGCTAAAATAGAAGTTATGGAAAAGTTAGAAGGTAGGCTGATGGGGAAGAGCTGGCTGATGGGCAGCCAAATGTAGGTTCTACAGAAAGGGAAAGTATCAGTTTGGAAGAATGGAATTCAGTAGCTAACTTTTCTAGTGCATTAGCTTTAATATGCAGAAATGTATCAGCATCTGTAACAGCAACACCGTTGTGGCCGAAGAGCTGGAAGTACCAGAGAAGGACAAAAGCTTGCACTTACTGATGTATTGCACTGTCATCACAGAGTGACTATGAGCCCCAATATGTTGCAAGTGTGTAAAGACAAATAGCATCCTACAACATATCCAGAGAGAGGAGGAAGAGTCAATAGTGGCATGCAGGACTCAGGAGAAATCTCATCTGAAAAACAGTGTGCAATTCTTGTTGCCTACTCCCCAGAAATATGAGATCCAATTGGAACAGGTGAAGAGTAAGTTCATGATAGCAGGACCAGGGAGACTCTTAGCCTGTGTGGAGAAACTAAGAGAGACTGGCTTTTTCAGCCAGCAAAATGAAGGATGAGAGAGGCTGGATTTCCTCTCTATAAAGGTATCTGAGTGTAAAAATCAGAAGAGGAAGTTATTAAAGCTGAAGGACATCCCAAGAACAACTAGGTATAAAATGACCATAAAGGAATTTACCCTGGAAATTAAAAGAAAGCTTCTAGCCATCAGAGCAATTAGGTTCAGGAACAGTCTCTAATGGGAGAGGCAAGGAAAGAGGCCAGATGCTTTAAAAAGATTTCACTCAAATGAAAGACATTTCGTTCTATGGCTTCCTGTGATAGCACTCAGTGACTGAGAGGTTTCCAGGGCTATATTTGCCTAATCACAAATCAGTTTGACAGCATCCATCTCCAAGAGGTCTCCACTTTATCTAAATTAAAGTCTATGCTTTCAGCCACACCACTACAACTCAGGGTTCAAAACAATGATTCACTGGAAAACACTTAGTGGGAAGAGAATGACAGCAGGGAAACGAAAATACTATTTCAGCAGAGAGCCCTTATCCTTCCCTGGTACTGAGGGACATGAGATAACACCACATTTGAAAATTGGGGATATAGCTCTGCAATGCTGATGCCAACAGATGAGCCAAAAGAGCTTCCTAAAAGTATAGCAATTGCACACTCTTTGTATAGATCCATCGTGAGACAAGCAGAAGCGTATTGAACTCCATTCCTGTCTCTTTCTATTTGCTTTCTTCCATGAACTTTGACTTTGCTGAGACTGTTGAAAGCCGTCTTTTTTTTTTTCTGGATTTTGTTCAGACTGTTTTTTCCACGTACGAGGTGGTTACCATTTTGTATTTGTACTCCCCAGGACTTTTTGTGACAGTTCATCTCACAGAAACATTTTACAGAAGAGAAACTTATGTTCAAACTGATGGGATGACTTGCCCAAAGTTGTTTGTGAAGTCTGTCGTAGAACAAATTGTCTACCAAATCCCTACTCCCTGTGCAACCCTAAAACCAGTGTCTATGCTAACTTTCTTCTATGTTTCATTTTCCCCTTCCATTTGGTCTGCTTCTGTCAAGCTCCTGCATGGCCTCTTCACTCCCTTCTTCTTGATAGCTGAAGCCCATGGCTCGGATGCCATGGCTGCAGCATCTGCCCTCTGATTTCTCACGGTTTTCCATTTGTTCCATCCATCACTCTCATGCCTCTCATGGTTGTAGATCACCACAGCAACAGCACAGGGGTGGTTAGGATGAACGTAGAAGAAATGAGTTATTATGACTCCAGCTGAGACAATATACACGTACAAATAGGAAGAGGGCTTTGGAAGAGCACTGGGCAGGTTTTTTTTGTTTATGCAGTGGATAGAAGCTAATATGACACACTTGCAAGGTCTTGTTCATCTAGGGTAAAACTCAGGCAATTAATTCCCACCTTGTGGTCCTTGCAGCAGGTGGGTTTTGCTCTGTGTTTTCTCTGCAACATTGCAACCTCTGTCTCCCCTTTGGCACTCTCCCATGCCAGGCGCAGCTGGTGAGCATAAATGTAATCCAGTGAAGACCATTTAGGGAGACAAGAGTGCCACAGAGCAGGACAAAAACTTGTCATGCTGTCAAGTGAGCCAATGGGCCACATGCAACTTCACCAATATAATTGCATGGAAGAGAAAAAAAGGGTTATCAGAGAAGAAAGCAGTCTTCAGAATTGAAATTTATGTGCAGTGGAGAAAGTGTCCATCAATGCTGCTGCAGGCCTTCAGGTGAGCAGGCCTGTGGAAACCTGGTGGTTTGGGTATGGAGATTTTCCCTGAAGAATCAGAACTTTTATGTGTTTAGGCTGTGATGAGAATGAAGACTTTTCTCATAATATGTGTGTCAAGTAGGGAGTCTCAAAAACAACTGTGATATGGTGAAAATGATATCTGACTGTACAGTTAAAGAGATTCTTGCCTCTCACAATCTTCCTGTCACTGTCCTATTTATATGGGTGTAACTTTTGGTATAATTGCAGCAATTGCTTGCAATAAAAAAATTACTTAGTTACATATAAACATTTTCAGTGCCTTTAAGTATTTTGAGAAATTATTAATCTTAATGAACCAGACCTTCAAATGAATTAATATTTTTCCCAGAAAAGTGTGAGGGCAAAGTGACATGAGCTAACATTTTACCCATTTTTACCAAACTCTCATCCTTCAAAAAGATTAAAATAGATCCAAGGATAATGCTATTAGAAGAAGTTTAGGGTTTGCGCTACCTAGGCCACTGGTATATGTCCCTTGGAGACTGCTACAGTGGCCAGAGATTTAGATGTGCTCTACCCTACCTGATTCTAAATAACAAGAGAAACAAGAGACATAAAGCTGTGTGTTTCATGTCAGTGCTTATGAAGTTGCTGTCAGAGATGATAGGTGCATGGTAAGGCATTAAAGATTTTCTACAAAGTACTGTAAAAATACACACCTAAAGAAAATATACACCTACATTCCTGCTTGCAAGCAACAACAAAAAGGAGAGGGAGAAAAAAAGCTAATTTATATAAACAGGAGGAAAAGTAAAGGCATGTGCAATTTTTTATCTAATATTTAGTTGATTATAAAGGAAAAGCAGTGAGCTGTCTTTTTTTTTTTTTTTTTAGTAAAGACTGGATTGCTAAGAAGCAGTGCTACACTCTGCCTCGGCACAATCCTTTTGATCAGCTTTCTGCCTGCTTTGAACCACAGACTCTCTGTCAAGGCTGAGGCCACAGTTCTGTCCCGCTCTGTCCCTCTTCCCTCCATCCTGTCTTCCAACTAAGGAGCTTACACACTCTAGTGAAGACTTCAGGGCTCAGATCTTGCTATCTCCACTACTGCACTTCAGTCTTGCCCCCTGGAGAGGTATCACTTTCATTATTGCCAAGATAATTAAAGGGAAGCCAACTTCTTATTTCAGCTGCTCCTTTGCAGAGCTTCACGCACAGCTTTTTACTTTGTTCAGGGAGATTCCTCCTCCCCATTACCTGAATGACTGATGTGAGTTTGTTGCCTTTTCTCTGAGGCATCACATCATGCTAACAGCATGAGATTCTAACCCTGTGGTTCAGTGGTCAAAACCAGTGTTCCTGTGATGTGATCTTCTCTTGCCTGCATGTGTATTCCTGCTTGGCCTCTGTCATCAGGCTGCCTGACTGTCACATCTCCTTCTGTGTCAGTGATTTTCAGCTGCTTGTTTCCTGCTACCCCTTCTTTGACCTGTGATTAAAGTATCTGTGGGAGTTTACTGGCTCTGGGACTGTCATCACAGGCTTTAATAAGTATGTGGTGATGTGGTAATGCATCACCTTGCAGTATGGGGATACAGCATAAGAAACAGAAAGGGAAAAAGTGGTGAACTAAATTCCAGCAAAGGTTGTGTCTGCTCAAGGATATGGTGGAAGGCAGCAACAACATCTGTATGGGCTTGTAATTTTGTGTAGTTCCTCTGTGGTGGTCTCCTACACCACATTCCATCAGGTGGGAGAATCTGCAAGGGTGAAAGTCAGTCTCAGTGGGGAGACTCTAGAATTTCTCTCTTTCAATCATGAAACCTATCCAGCTGCAACCAGCTTTTTGCTTGTAGCTTTGGTTGCAACTGGTCTGTTCCTAAAACTAGGGGCAGATGTGAGTAAGACAATAGTAATGTCTTTACTACTCTTTCCCCTGTAAGAAGGAAAAATGGTCTCAACTTAGAGATGGAGATCCAGCTGGACAAGGTGAGGAGCAGAGTGAGTCTCTCTGTTGAAGAAAAGACTGTCTTGCTCTGTGGCTACTTCTGGTCTCTCACTTTTAGAAAATGTCCTGAGCCCAGGAATATCTCTGCAGAGAGACACTAGTTAGACTCTTTATATCCTTTAGGCTGGAAAAGACTTTTGGGATCATCAAGACCAATTATTAACCTAATACTGCCAAGTTCAACACTAAACCATGTCCCTAAGTGCTATAGCTACATGTCTTTTAAACACCTTCAGGGATGGTGACTCAAACACTTCCCTGGTAAGCCTGTTCCAACACTTGACAACCCTTTCCGTGAAGAGACTTTTCCTAACATCCAATTTAAACCTTCCCAGGTGCAACTTGAGGCTATTTCCTCTTGTCCTATCAGCTTGTTACTTTGGAGAAGAGGCAGAATCCCACCACACCACTGCCTACTTTCAGGTAATTTTAGAGAGTGTTATGGTCTCCCCTGAGCCTCCTTTTCTCCAGGCTAAACCACCCCAGCTCCATCATCCACACCTCACAGGACTTGTGTTCCAGACCAGTGACCAGCTTTGTTGCCCTTCTCTAGACATGCTCCAGGACCTCAGTGTTCTTCTTGAAGTGAGGAGCCCAAAACTGAACACAGGATTTGAGGTGCAGCCTCACCAGTGCTGATGACAGGGGGATGATTCCTGCTCTAGTCCTGCCGCCCATGCTATTTCTGATAAAGATCAGGATGCCATTGGCCTTCTTATCCACCTGGGCACACTGCTGGTTCATGTCAAGCTTCTGTCAAGGAGCACCCCCAGGCTCTTCCAGCAGGCAATTTTCCAGCCACTCTTCCCCAAGCATTAGTTCCTAAGCTATTGCTTCTGCTGCACAGCCTGTTCCTGAGACCTGGTAGGAGTAGGAAGCAAAACTTCCATTACGGTAGAAGTGTGGATCATGAAAATTAGTCTTGGTGCCTGTCCTCATGCAGAAAACCAACTTTGTTTAAAGATATTTCAGGAAGAGTTCACAGGACAACACGGAAGAACAGGGAAAGCTATGCTTGTTCAGGTTTTCTGTCTGAAGCAAATAAGCCCCCCAAGTTTTCAAAAGTTTTGAAGATGGAGTGTATGATATAAGTACAAGTCTGTGTTTTCTAGCCAGCAATTTTTCTCATAAACAGGTCTAGATGGCATACAAGTGCACCATACCTACACCATACTGTGACTATGAGCAAAACCAATTCCTGCAGGCTTACAAGCACAGCAAATCTCCCCAACCAAACCCAGAGTCCAGTGAAGCCTTTCTCTGTCTTGGATTTCAGTGAAGCCAGAATTTTGCCCCCACATCTACTTTCATAAAATAATCTTTTTTAATCCTCCACGCTGCTCCTTAGCCACTGTACATCCTGAACCATTTATCTGACCACTGCCTTCCTCCCATTTAAATCCCTGTCCATCTTCTGCAAAAAAATCACTTAATATGAGCTTTTTCATTCTGTGATTATTTTAGATATCCATAAGGCCTTTCATAACCTGTCTGGTTATGTCATACCAGCCTAGACTGTGTTTATTGCAGTTGCTCTCCCAGATTGTGCCCCAAGGGTTTCCTTTCCTCTCCGTTCTCCTTATAGTAAGATTCCAGGTTTCTGAGGGGAACCTATCTAGACACGCTGCAACTATCAGGATTGGGTCTACCAGAAAGCTCCAACTCACATCTGCCTCTCAAGGGGGAGTGTCCCCACTATCTCTTGATGCCCCAGCTGATGTCCCTGGGGATGACCATGCATGCCCACAGAAGCATCTCACTGTGGTGTCCCCCCCAACCCTTGGCATTCTTTCCAGCAAATCTGGCTGGATCACAGCCCTGCAGTGAGCACCAAGAAAAGCTGCCCTGAAGGTTGCCTTTAAAGCCGTGAACTGATGATGTTGTCAGCACATAGTGTTCATTCCCAAGTCATGAAGTTTATTCTGGGACCACTTGAGAGTTTCAAAGCTCTCCCCTTGCCAGGAAAATATCTGTGCTGTTGAGCTCTCCTTCAGATTCTCTCCACATGCCATAAAGGAAATGTTCAGAAACCTAATCTGAGAGGGATCGGGCTGTGAGTTCTCCTCGTCTGCGTCAACTTCATGAGGCACGAAATCTGAGGGTGCTGTAGGAATCAGGCAGCCTTTGTAATGCACACCAGCTGTGTCATGTGCCTCCAGCAGGGAGGCAAGCTCTCATGTGTTCCTATTGCTTCGGACTTCACTCTTGCTGGTACCCTGCTCACTCAGAAGGACCCTAGTGCCTGTAGATAGGACTGCTGCTAGGTAAGCAAATAGGAATGACATGTTCCTCCCTTGGAGTAAGAATGAGAGATGAAGGATGGTCTTGTGACTGAGACATTGAGCTGTGACTCAGGAAAATAAAAGTTTCTATTCTCTGTTGCTCTCATCTCTGTTGCTCAATTCTTGTGTGACCTTGACAAGTCACAGTTACTGTTTCAGTTCCTGTCTTTGATCTGGGAAGGTAATGCTTTCTTGTTCCTTTGTCTACCCTGTGTCAGTGCTCCACTTTTTGCACCACAGACTGCCCTCAACAGTATCTTTGTGTGTCATCTAGCACAGCTAGCCCTTAACTCTGGATGAGCCTTTAGTTGCTATTATGATATCCCTAAGCAGGAACAGGAGTGGAGCCTAGGGCATGCATGGGCCAGGCACTGATCCTGACAGCTTCTTGCTGGTCCTGTTCTATTGGTGTGCTTTGACTCAGCAGAGGCTATCACAGTCCCTTGAGCATGAACCCCTTGGTCTGAGCTACAAATAACTAGCACAGCCTCAAGTGGATAAACACCAGGTGCTAAACATTCACTGTCAGATGCTGCATTGTAAGTGAAGGCAGATAGTTAACCTACTTTGTGTACCTCACCCAGGATGTCAAGATGTGCTCTCAGTTATGCTGACACAGACCTGAGGAGATAAGCTAAATCAAGCTACATAACCCTCATGACAGAGGGCTTATGTGCCATCATTTGGAAGGCCACAGAAGTGCCAAATGCCTGACAGTATTTGGAAAGGAGATGACGGCAGCAAACCAATGTCTGACTTGGAAATTATATATAAAATTCCTATAATTGTATAGGGGGTGTCTAAAAAAAGGAAGCCACTCCTGCAAGACAGATAACACACAGAAGTCAGGTGGGAGATGAAGGGAGAATATGTGCCTGTGCAGAAGAGAGACATTTCTTCAGTAGGACATACCTATTGGTAGGCTCTTCTTGGGCCATACAATCCCAAGTTAAATCAGCTGTTGAGAATGATTTATGTTGCCAGAAATCAACAGGAAGGTAAAGCCCTATATAAATGAGTACCAGAAAAAAAATTAGTTTAAGGATGTGATCCTGTAAGGTCCTGTTTCAGGATCAAAAGCTGGGTCAACATCCTGAACAGAACAAGAGTTATGGAATGGAACAAGGTGAATTGGGAGTGGAAAACTAAAGGGAGGACAATAGAGAAGGATCTAGTGAAGAAAATGAGTGGAAAAAAGGAATAGGGATGACAAGGTTTGAGAAAATGGGGTGAAAGAATGAAGTTAGTGAGTTAGTTAGGGAAAGGAAAAGATAAAAAAACTGAGAGGTGCTGAAAAGACAGATTTTTAGTGGCCTCTGGTGATGTGTTTGTTGAGCCGGCTGTACCTTGGAGCATGCCTTGAAAGATGTATCTGTGGCCTACCTGGTAGACCTTGGAGAGGAATATCTTGTGCATTCCTCTTACCTTTTGATCTAGATGGGGAGGAGGATATTACTAAGGTTTTTTCTTTAGGATCTCTGTGCACCAGAGCAAGCTAAAACCAAACCCTTTTCCCAAACATGTTTATAAAGAGTAACGTTTTTTCAATGCTTTAAATTCCTTAAACTCTTGTCTCTGATTTGAATAATCCCTACAAAAGCTATGTGACTTCAGGTATATCTTTCTGACAGCAAAGGCAGATTTAGGGAATGAGACAGCTTTACAGAGATATCCTAGGCCCTCAAGGACAAGGTCTTCTTTCATCAGGAAGTAGCTTTACAGACTCTTCCTGTTGTATTTATAGGCCAGTTTGAAACTCAGTGCTGGCTTAGATCTAGAATGAAGTTATCTTTGTTTCAGTATTTCTCCTAGGCCAGCCAGTTGCTGAATCTTCCAACTCAGAATATTCTCTGTGTGTGTGTGATCCCTCAAGAACTATGGCAATTATCTTCAGATTTCCTTAATTTATTGTGAGTTTCTCAGTAGTTAGAGGTTCTATATCAGAGTTTGGGGCTTAATCAAAGGTCAGCTTTCTTTTTATTGAGTTAGTGTGTGTTTTCTTAATGGTTGCTGAGAAGGGCTTTAAAATATGAAAGTTAGATATTTGAAAGCCAAGGGGGGGAAATTTAAATAATTCCATATTTTGGAAAAAAATAATTTTACATGAATACTATAATTACTAGTTGCCTTATTTGTGATTGTTAAACAGACTGTGCTTTTCAGAGGTTCTGGAAATGGAAAATGAGATGGTAGCCAGTGTATTTGTGTAATAAAATTTCTGCGGGATTTTAAGATAGTTGAGGCAAGAGATGTGCAATACAAACTGTCAGGTTAATTTATTTCAGTGTTTTTTTTTCCCCAAAGCTGTTCACTTTGAAACAGAGTGGCCAAAACCAGTGAAAAACTTCACAAAACTAACTCGCTAATAGAAGTGAAGCTGAGGGCTTCTTAGCATTAGGCAATTTGTACAGACAAAAACTCTTCCATTGCCTGAATGGGTCATATTGGGATTGCACATGAGCCCTGTCATTTCCATTAACACACCTCCAGCTTTTAAAGAAGCCTTAAAATGTGGTGGTATGCTGTGACAATGTGTCAGAAATTGTGCTGCCCAGGCCCGCGAGTCACCTTTGCCTCTGATTCCTGCAGAGGCCCCTGGTAATGCACAGCAGCATTGCTCCACTCACGCAGGCTTTTGCTTGACCTTCCAGACAAGCAGCAATGTCCAACCCAAATTAATCTTTGGCTGCTGTAGCAAAACCAATCAGACCTTAAAATACTTCCTGACTAAATTAGCAACTTCTATTTACTGTTGCTTTTACCACAACACAATTCATTAATAACCCGTAAGAGCCTTCACTATGAAAGCACCCCACTGGCTATTACAAGCTACACCATAGATTATAGGAATGCAACTGCAGAACAATAACCATGCACATAGCTCGAGTCCTGGCTCTATCCACCATGCCTGATGTTATCCAGCCTGTAAATCTAGACAGTATCCAAGAACTTCCGTGGTCTCAGTCCCCCCGAGCCCCCAGGAGCAGCCAGCATCTTCTCACCTGCCTGCAACCTGCCAGCAGCCCAGGGGCCGTTGTCCTGTTGATGCTACAGTGCTCAGACATGAGCCCTGGGGCAGGAGTGAAGTGCTGTCGGCCAGGGGGTGGCTCAGTACTGGAGGCATTGGACATGGCACTTGGCCCAGCAGAGTCTTGCTTATTTTTGCTAACACAGTCTTAGCTGCCCTTGATGCAAGGGCAAGTTGACTGCTGTGTTACTGTTTCTCCTGCGTGTAGGTTCTCAAAGGCTCCTCTTCCGCTTCCATCTGGTTCCGGATAGAAACATACCAGGCTCTGAACACTAGGCTGATGAAACCTGGTCCTTCCTTGCAACATGAAGTGTATGGTAATATAATCAATAGAAGGGACTGCCCAGAATAGCAGGGGTGCAAAAATAGTACGTCCTCTGTGTGTGCTTTCCCTGTGGCCCTTTCCTGTTCCACAATACAGTCAAGGCAGTGGTCTCTCTTGTTTCATTGCTTGTGCATAGATCACTGTAAATGGTCAGGCCCATGTCAAATACTCCCCATCTGCCAAGAACCCAGAGCTTGTGGCTCCTGTGCAGTCTGCAAAACTAGAAATTAAACCAACTGGGCAACAAAAGTAGATGCAGTTGCTCAGCTAGGAGACCAGACCCAATAGCAAGGAAGAAATGAAAGATTATTAAAATTAAAAGCATTTATCTTAAAAGCCCATTGGATACAATTCCCCAGGCTATCTGGTACCACATGCAGTTTCCATCACAATAGCACCTACACAAGCTGTAATCAGGACCATGTGGTCACACTGGTGACTTCTTTCCACACCTCACAGGCTGCAGTGCAGTAATAACAGCATCTCTTGCATTTCACGTGGTCTGCAGCCTTAGGATCACCAGCAGAAAACAAAATGGTATAAAGAGGCTCTATCACTGAGACAAAGCTGATTTATGGCCTAAAGGTAATATGAGGACAGATCTAAATGATCATTTTGGTATGTGCTTCACTCAAGCCCTACAGCCATCTACACTGCTTCACTCCTTGTGCTTATCTGGGCCTATTCTGGCATTTTTCTGGCTCCTCTTGGTGCACTTGAGGGCTGCCACCACAGAGAGTATGGAGGTGTCCTGAAAAAAGAGGGAGGAGTGCATCTATTCAAACCTGGAGAGAAGGACACAGAAACAACACTTGGTGGGAATACAGAAGTCTCAGTAAAGAGAGAGAAGGCATAAAGAAATTAGGAGTGTTACAGTGTAGGGCTGAAGTTCTTGGAATCCAGGATTTATGATGTCTCACCAGTTATGAGAAGGATGAACTTTTTAACTCATTTCATTCTTTCTAAATAGATGCTATATTATGACAAGACTCTCTTGGCAGTGGATTTGCATGAATAATGTGGCTGTACTATACCCAAGTAAATTATATTTTGTTCTTAAACATTCCCAAATGGTGTTTGTGCAATTCTGGAGTCTTAAAATGCTACCTGCCTGGCACGAGTTTGGGTGCGGTAATCAAAAGTAAGTGATTCATCCTGGAGAACAGGAAACCCTCTTCAGGACTGCAAGAACGTGGAGCTTCCAGGGCTGAAGAAACTTCACCCACCATAGGTCTGTAGCTACTTCTTGGTTGACAGCAGCTGTTGGATATTGCATGACATCATGACAGACCAAATTGCTTCAGGAAAAAGAAAACTGTCAAGCAGATGCTGCTAGGACATTCATGGTGGGAGGAAGTACTGGGAATTTTTATTTAGGTACATCATTTCCAATAGTGACACTCTAGAAAAGGCATCTTTAAAGAGTTGATCTGTTGTTGCTTTTACAGTGCATCAGAAAGCATCTTGGGAAGTGTAAGACTGCGGGATACCATGTGAGAGCATTGGATCAACCCTTGAGCAGGATTTTCTCTAAGGTCTCCCATCCCAATACTGACAAATGGAACTCAGTAAGAATGAACAAGCAAAATCACAGAAAAGTGGAATAAATAAGCAAGTATTATTTCAAGTCAGTGAGATAATAACTAAATGAAACGTGCTGAGCTCTTTATTTCTAAAAACTTAGTCGGAGAAATCAGCCACCAGGCAGCAAACGCCTCACAAGCTGAGTATCACTAGAAAGGGAAACATGATGTAAAAGTGGTTTGTAACTAATTAAACTGGAATTTTTTATTTTTTATTTTCAATTTAAGGTTCTGTCATTGCTAACAGGAAAAACAGAGAGGATGCTGTGGTAACTTGAAGCTTCTGGTGTGACTAAGGTAATTAAAGTGGCCCATATGGATTTCAGACCACCCACCTACCTACCCCAGCCCTTAGTCAAGTCAAAACAAAGCATTACATTTTTGAAGAGTTGCAGCTATGGAAAAAATACAGGCCTCTAAAAGGCTTGTTATTAGACACTGCCAAGATAGTTTTATGATGATCATTTCTGTTAATTTGGCAACATAAATATCAGAGTTTTTATTATAGTGCGTAATGTGAGGTGGAGGCTCTTTGGCAGGTATTCCTCTTCAGGGCTTGTCTCTCAGGCGTAGGAGATGAAGGTGGCAGGGCATGGTGGCATCTTCGCAGAGTTGCCAGTTTTCACACATCTCAGTGAGCCAGATTGTCCTCTCTACAATGTGGTAAACTGGGAATCATCCCATAGAAATTACTGGTATAGAGCCAGCGTGAGGTCATCACCAGGAATGTGAGGTCACAGGCAGCTTTTCCATACAGAGTAGCATGAGATGCCCTGTTCCCAGACAGCTAAATTTCTACTGGTATACAAAAGAATCTGTGGCCTCTGGCCAGGACTACTGCTCCTGCAGGTTACAGATGGTCCACTGTGAAATTTTCTAACCCGAGTGATCTAAAAACCTAATCGCCATTTACATGCAAGATTAGACTCCAAAGCAATTTGTGCCATGACTACATTTAGGAGATCTACAGATGTTATATTTCTTGTTTTGAAAGCACTGCTTTTATCATATGCCCAAAGATGGTACTTTCTTCAAATGTGGCTTGTTGACTAAAGTGCCCAGTGGAGGGTCAGCCAGTGCTATCCTTGGAGGCTGATACAGGCCCTGAGGGACATCTTTGCAGAGCATTCCTGGAGGCTGTTGTGATATGCAGTAGTGGGACTGTTGTGCCAAATTCTCCTGGCTTTATCTTCTACGGGCCTTCTTTCATTGTAACAGCACCTGTGGTTTTCTGCCCCTGAAGGTCTTGAGGTCCCAGTGCACCTCTGTCCTCACACTTCTATTTGGGCACATCATCCTTTTACCTTCTGCTCTTATGGGATTCCTCTTCTATTAGCCAGAAATTTTTGAATAGGATGAGCTTTAAGTCACAGTCTACATCATGCTCGGTTTGGTTGTGTTTTTTTTCAGGTCCAGGTCTGACAAAACTATATGAGGATTGAGCATTTCAAGGACACACTGTTAGGAGTAATTAGTTCAAAAAAAAAAAAAAAAAGGGGAAAAAAAAAAAAAGAGATAATAGAAATGTTAGGTTCATACCAGGAATCAAGAAAAGTTATTGTTTTCTATTTCTAAATCTTTTCTGTAATCATCTGGTGGAGATGCATGGAGATGTTTTCCTGTCTTTGGAATTGCTTAGCTTCACTTATTGCTGTCACCTTGCAGCAATAAAGTAAGGAAGATTGATAAAATAAGTCCCAGCCGAAAAGTGAAGGAACATGGCAGGAACTGTTTCTCTGGCTGCTATGGTGCAAGGTGGCTGTGGCTCACTCATCTCTCCTGGGGCTAACAAAGAGCTGGTGGGAGCAGATGCCTTCAAGCTCATCCCAAGTCACTTACTGCCCACCTGCTTTCAGCATTTGTCCCAGCCAAGCTCCTCCTTGAGGCTGTGGAAAGGGCTCCTTAGCAAATGGGGGCAATAGTTGTGCCATTTCTAGGGCCAGGGTTAAAGGATGAGAGCATGTGGGAGCAGTTTTGAGCTATTGGGATTGGATTCACTGTCTGCCTGTTCCAAAATAATTTATACCACTGAAAATCAGTGTAATTCTTTTCCTTCTAAGAGGAGAGTTTAGCATCCTCCACAAGCGGTCACGTCTTTGAAACCTGATACAATGTATTCCAGTTTCTCATGACGGAGAAAATACAAGCCTGTTCAAGGATCATGGAAGGGCACAATTTCAGATCTTTTCTGCTAAGAAGTGTTATTAAGAGTGGAGCTTTTTATTTCTGTCGTTTCACTTGTACATACACACTCAGAGATGGATATCAAGACATAGATAATGACTCAGGAATGTCAGACAGAGCAGAGCAAACTCTACAGCAAGTACAGCTCAAAGTCAGCTTGTGGAAGAGAAGCAAAAAGGGCTGTGGGTTTAAAAGTCAGTGGCTCCTGGGTGTAACTTTTGCCTGTTTTTGTGAAGTGGTACTGTAGGGAAGAATCCTGCACATTGTGACAATATTTCATGACAGAGAGTTTTGGGAAGCTCTCCAATACTGTGACAAGCCAAATCTCAAGAACTGTGATAGATGAATCTCCAAGTGTTGGAAATTATGTGGTTTGTCTACATAGAGAAATTGCAGTAGCTTTAAATATCCTGATGGAGTTAAAGCTCTGTGATCTTTCCATTACTGTGAATGAACATTATATTTGTATAGAGGTGTACGATGCCAATGCAATCATTTCAGTATGTGAGGGGAGGAAAAAAAAAAGAGAGAACACTCTTCCAACCGAAATAGTTGTGCCTGTAGAAGAAAAAAAACAGCTTAGAACTAATTAAGCAGAATATGTTGGTCATACCAGCTAGCCTCAAAAAGCCGCATTACAGTCATTAGGAGATGAAGTTTATATCCTAGATTAAGACTATATTTGAGACTGGAGTAAACTGGTCATGTCCTTCCTACTGTCTTCTGTCACACCTGCTAGCTCAAAGGGGCTACAGGAAAAAACTGGCCTGAAAAAGAGATCATTTTTTTCTTTTGCTATCCCCTCAGCATACATGGTTGCGGAATTCTTTATTGGCAACTATTTATGTAGTAGCTTTGGGAATTCACATGGGAGTGGATTTCAGGTCAAGTTAAGCAGATAAACTTAACATTTTTGCTGAAGTTCCCTAGCTTCTCATATAGACATGAATTACTCTGGATTTTCACAGTTTTCTCAGTTTTTATTAGGATAGATGGGTTGACTATATAGAGGTATATACCTTTCTGTACATATGTATCTGGACTTGGGCTCCACTTCAATGGAGTTGATAGTGGAGTAGCAGCATATTCCTAGTTTAGCCTGAATTGACTTCATTTGCCTCATTCCAAATATAATTCAGAAAACATTTTTCTAGGCAGCAGTGAAAGTCATCTGCACCTGCACCTATATCCTCCCTTGACCCTCATCGATGGGTGCAGGGGAGGGTATTTCTACAAACAGATGTCATAGGGATGGCTGCCCTGGAAAAATATAGTGTCCCAAAATAGTCTTCCCCAAAGACCTAGCAGAGGAAGGGGAAAAAATCAGGTGAGTAGATGGGGTGAAGGTCTCCATGTAGATAATTCAGTTGACACAGTGGCTGGTATTCTGACAGGGAAGCTTTCACTGCCTGACTACCAGTTTCCCTGTCTGGTTAAGACATGAACAAAGAGTTTCGGTGTTGTTCCTCCACAATGTTTCTTTACCTTTCATAAAACCTACAATTACATGAACTCACTAAATAGTCAAATTTCATCTCCCTTAAACCTATAATACCTTAGTGAAATTGCAACTAGTTTGCAGTGATGTTTCTGAATTTATCCAAATCTCTGCTAGCCTTTGTAAATTCATGTTATATATTAGTCTGAGTGCAAAGCCCATTATTATAGCTTTATATAGAATAACAATGATCTGTTTAGCTCAGAAATGCAGGAAAATTAATATACCTTAACCCTCCCACAGTGAATTGCTGTATTTGACTGTAGCACCTCTGCCTCAGTTTCTTCCCTGTAATGAGACCAGACCTGCTTGTGTCCAGGGCTTGCATCTTTCTAAATGACAGACCAATGCTAAAGGTTAAGAACAGCTTTCTTGCTTGCCCTAGGAATTTTGAAATCCACAATGTATGCAGCTTATCGTCTGAAATATTTATGTGTTCATCCCTATAATAGCACGTATCTTCTCTGCAGAACCACAGTGACACAAAATAGACTTACTATTGCTTAGAATGGCTATCAAGGGCATCCAACTGATTAATGTGGATTTCAATTTAATTTCTTCTTTAGTTCTCTTTGCTGTGTCTTCTCTTTTTAGGGAGCAGATCAGCCTTCCTGGAGGGCACACAAAACCTCATTGAGTGCAATGCATAAGAACAAGTTCCATTGCAGAAAATGAGTCTCAGTGTCAAAGATCTTGTATTAAAATTGCCTATCCAGTGGACCCTCTTTACTGAAGTTTATCCTCATGTTTGATGAATTTAGGACAATGAACAAGCAGAAGTACACAGCTCAAAGTCCTAATGCATTTCTTGGGTTACTCTGTGTCACAGAGGATGCTTAACAAATGGAATTATGGATGGAAAGGGAAGGAAGATAAAAAAATTTAAGCATTAGTTCAGACCAGCATTCAGTTCTTAGGAATGGCCTCTCCATTCCCAATCTATAAAAAAGTTTTAACAGCTGTAGCCTTTCTCTTTGAGAAGTCTTATGAAAATGGATGCATCAGCATCAAGAGAACCTCTATGTACCATACAGCTGTGTAAACCAGTAATGCAAGCAATATATTGAACAGTGTATTGAACAAATCATTTTTTGATTTATCATATTAAACTTATTAAACATATGAGTCTTAGAAATGGTGGAGTAGTGGGATCTTCTTCTCCCATTGGTTCCCATCATTTTAACATTTTCTGTAGCCTTCTATAGTCCTTTCCAAGGTTCCTTTCCAAGCCAGAAGGTAACTCAGGTATTACTTCTGTACCTTGCACACAGGACACAGAACACCAGGACACGGTGAAGAGGTGGTGAGAAAGTGTTGTGCAGACCCATGTGGAGACAGGAAATTTCCCCTGATGTCTCTGTCCACCTGGTCTGCTGTAGGAAACCCAGAGCACTGGAATTATAGATATGTTTCTCACTTGAGTTCTAGCAACTTGATGAAACTGCAGATACTCTCATTTTCTCTTCCCTGAAGCCTCTCTCTAGCCTGAGCTGAGATAGCAACAAATGCTTTCTTTGCTGGGAGGGAAAATGAAAAGGGAATGCAAAAAGTAGGTAAATAAAATTATCTGTAAAATGTAGTTGGAGCTGATGATGCAGTAAGTTCAGCCACTCGATTGCTGCTTTGCAGTTTGTTTTTTCTGCCATCACCCATTAATGCAGTTGAAAGGCTAACTACTGAAGTAATTGAATGCCTTCTGATTTATTTTTTTCATCTGTTCTACATCTAGTATGTCTTTTCATAAGTTGGACTATCATTGCAGAGAAGGTAAAATTTCTGTCCTTTTTCTAGAGACTAATTGCATAAGAAAATAAAACCCCAAAATATTTATAGTATCGGTTGCAGTGTATCTGAGTATACCTAGTGTCTAAAAATACTTATTTTAATTAGCAACCTCTTGGGGGTGGGGAGAGAGCTCCATTTTTAGTTACAAGATATTGGTGAAGGTGGAACTCCAGGACAGTTTCAGGGCAATAAGTAGCACGGATTTGGGTAGCATATTTCCCAGCCCGGCAGAGGAGTGAGGAGGGTTTGTGACTATGCAACATCATAGCGTGCTTGCACAGTAACTACAATGTGACTGAGACATCTTTAAATTCACAATGTTCTATATTAAAAATCCTGGTGATGCCTAAGTGATTAAAACACAGGGGAGTAAGAACTGCTAGAACCTGCTGTTATGGGGAAGCAATTATGTGCTAAGTACCAAAAATATTTGATTGAAAGTATTGGAACTGGGCTTGTAAAGAATAATTATCAGTTTATCAGTGGTATAAATCAAGTCTTTCAAAGAGTTACACTAGAAAATTCTCCTCCCAGTTCTGCTTTTGTGTTTCCATTAGCATAAGAATGTGTGTATTCCTAAAGCAAAAGGCAAAATAACACTAGCGTGTCAAATTGTTTGCCAGAATTATAGTCTGGCATATCCTGCTGTCTGACTAGCCTTGCTGGGCAAGGTTACTATTACTTTGAAAACTGAATTTAAGATTATCTGATTTACTAAATCTCAATCTTGTTCTTAAATATTTTATTAAGGAAGTGGGGAGTGGGAATGGAACTTTTATCTTGCACAATGCTATAAAACATTAATTGTCATTGAAAAGCAGATGTGTCTTATTACTTTTATTGTTCTGAAATAGTTATGACAGTGGACTGTTTCCTTGCTTGTATCCAGACATGTGCAGCTGTAGCTGGAGAAGGAGCTACCATTTGCTACCAGGAGTACCAGCCTGTGCACATACTCTGACCTTGCAATGTGTTTCAGTCAGCTGGCTCCTTTTTCACTAAGCATAAGCTCCTTCAAGTTTTTATTTACTGATGCATAAGAACATGGGAAAAAATAGATAATATTAACCTATTCCCCTGCTTGGTACAATAATAGCCCTGCACTGACTTCAGAAGAGCAATACCTGGTCCTGAAATCAGTGGGATCCTCAGGCTGGAGTTTATGCCATAGGGCATAAGGGAGTGGGGTCAGTATCCACTGGCCCATGAAGCTCCCTTACACCCTTATGAAAGCACCATATGCTGTTCTTATCTCTACATTCCTAGTTTTTAGCTACAAATAGTTTAATAACAGTCAAGTTATTGCTCTAAACTATGATCGGTATGATACACTGCTCATGTGCTATCATCTGGTACATCTGGGTCGCTTGGGGACAGGTATAGCTATCAGCAGTAGGTTAGGATACAGGAAGGGCTTGAGCAAACTCTGCTGAAGCCAGTGTGAGTTTTTCCCATGACTCTGATTTGAAGATAGAGAGAGACATATTTTGGCATGAGATTTATGCATACTTCTTAGGCAGTCTCCCTGTAGGGACAGCACTGAAATACAAAGTTGAAGGAGGGCTTAAGAGAAACTTGTACAGCTGTGATCACTGTTACTCTTAAGACTGTTCTCTCAGGCATACAGTTCAGTCTTTTCCAAATCTATTTACAGTGGGACTTCTATTTTTTTCCTGAGGGAGGTGGAATGTTTGGTGGTTTGTCCTTTCAGATGCTCTTTCTCCTCCAGCTGTTGTCAAACACACTGAATTGTTACACAACTGCTGCATTTCTTATGCTACTGTATGACTGCATTTGTAGGGACAAAGAACCCCGATGGGTCTGAAATGATCCTTGTTTCTCAATGGCAGGAGCAGTGGCAGCAGGTGTTTGCTAAGAATACCTCTGGAAGAGAGAGGAAGAGCAAGTATGCCTGTACGTATCACTTTGCACACTGACACTCCTTCCAAGGGAGCTGAGGAATAAGCCAGTTAAGCTTGAAAACTGCAGAGTTATTTGACGAATCTTTTGTCTGGTTCTGAAAAGGTTTTAACCAGATCTCTGAGTTTGTCACAAGACTCATTTTAAGAAACAACTGCTTAAAGAATTCCTCTTATCTGTATTCCTCTCTCCTCTGACTGTCAGTCAGAGTCTCAGTTTGCTGCCCCAGTGGTAAACATTCACCCCCACGCTGTGAGTGTTTATGTTCCCAGCTCTTCCAGTGGGAACTAACACCAAGGAGTCAGCACATCTTTATTACTGGGAAGTTGTACTGTCTGTGTGCAGATGTTGCTGCTGTTAACTTGAAAATAGCGCTGTGTAGTGCCACAAAAAAGAAACATTTGTAAACCTGGGATTCTCTTCCTGAGTCTACTGCTGAAGCCTGATCAGTTGAATGCAATTAATGGAGTCTCACAAAAGGTACACCAGCAAGCCTGGTACAAAGTATTCTCAAAAGAAGTATATATATTTGGGTAACCAGAAGGAGCTGCTCAGGTGCTTTTATTGTGGATTAGAAAGTTCCCTTGAAGATAAAATCTTCTAAGTAGTCACAGAATTGGTGCAGCAGTGGTAACAATTTCTACCAGTGTGTTCAAGCTCTGACCATATTTAAACCCTGTCATGGTATTTGTCCTTGAATTCATACCTGCAGGCTGTAGCAATGTGGTCCCATGCAGGTAATTCTCCACCAGGAACCAGATGAGGATGTTCATTTTCTCTGTACAGTCATATAATTAAATTGTTGAAATTAAAGTAAGTATTGGCCACAGTACCTTGGACTGATAGATGAGAGCATGGTAGGTCCCACTTTTATATGTTAGAAGAGCTGGGAAGAGGGTTGAGTACAAGATGGTAATGTTTGCTGGTAATTAGCTTCTTTAGGTTAGATAAATCTTGAAAGAGTGAGAAGCTTCACAGTGATATAGCCCAAGATATGGGGATGGGGAGCAGGCTGGCCATTCTGTGCATGAATGTCTATTAGGAACTACTGGGGAGCTAGAGGCAGGTAGCGATTATTTATACATCTGATGTGAATTAAATGCAGCCACAGAGCCAAGGCCGTTACTACCACTGTCTGTCTAATGGTGCTTAATTGGCATTATGCTTTTGAAATGAGTTCTGTCTACTATGGATTACAGGACAAATTTATACCATTTCTCATATTTTGCCCACATGTTGGTCTCTCACAGAGAAAATACCATTAACTGGATGATCTTGCATGAATTGATCTGCCACAAAAAAAACCCTTAAAAAATAAAGGGCTCTGTAGTCCACTGCCACTCTTCTGAATCTTCCACATTGTTAATTTCATCTCATTATAATGCCTGTTTTCAACAGGAAGCCATCAAATAGATCCCAAGAATGTGGTAATTCTGTCCCAGCTCATTCAGATTCACTTATCTCACGATAAAAAGTGTAGCCAGAATAGACCAGCTGTACAGAAGATAAATAGTTCAGATGTCTATTTGGAACCACCGTGAGTAGATCTTTTCTCTCCAGTAATGTAATTTTATCTTGCTGTATCTAATTGCAGGTAGTTGCTGAATCTAATGATGAGATTGCTCTGTTTTCTATCTTAACAATGTCTCTGAAGCCCGAAGCAATGAGAAAAATCAAGATTATTTAAAATTGTCTGGAGTGATTGATTCCTGTGTTGCACAGAAGGATATTTTTCTTGGGCTTTAATAGATTTCAGTAGTTCAAAACTATACTGTCTTCTTTTATGGAAAAGGAGTTCTAAAACCTCCTGTAAGGTGAGAAGGTTCATGAATTGGTTCAGTAGTCAACCAGTGACATGTGAGACAGAGACTGAACTAGCCAAGTAAATACATTACACCCAAAATCCATTTCTGACACTTCTGAAACATAAAATTATGATGTGATACTTCTGTTTTGGTGATATTTTACTGATTAACCCATGGTTTGCATGAGAATATCTGTCTACAACAGAAGAAATAACTCGTTGGTCTGCACTGTTAAAGCAGATTGGTGGCCTCATATTCATGGCCAGTGTGCCACCTGGAATACAACTTGGGAGTCTCCTTGCCAGGCACGGACCTCTGATACTTGAGCACAAGGTGGCTGACCATTCAGCTCCAGGTGTCTGTCCCACTTGTTGCTATCCCCATCTTTTAAATTATGCAGCACTTGTGATCCCTGCACTAGAGGGCAGTCAGAGTCAGCTGCACCAGCTGGTAGGTATGTCACACCAGCCCCAGGAAGAGTGGGACAAGTCTCAGGACTTGCCTTTTAGTCCTTCAGCCCCTTGGTATTAGCCCCTTGCCAGGGCCAGGAACGAGCAGCACAGGCACTGCCATTTCTCTTCACAAACGAGAAACTGAAGTGAGGTGGCTCCTGGATCCCTTTCCATGAGGCATTTACACAAGTTGATCCCTCTTCCTTGGCTATTCGTAACCCCAAATTTGCACATATGGGATATTTTCTGGGCCCACCTCATAAATTTTTAATGTAGATAAATCAAAAGGAAAATACATAGATAGGAATGAAATAGGAATGAAATTGTTGAATTACATGATTCCAATTGCAATTGATAAAAAAAAACATTTAAGTACTTGGGATTGTCTGGAAAATCAAGTGTGAATAGGTTTATACGGTCCCTCACACCACTGTAGAAGCCATCAAAGCATTTCTGTCTCCTGCAAAGCTTTGTGCTATTCACAAGTCCAATTGACCTGCTCCACATCGGCTTCATAAAGGACTACATTCCCTTGTTTGGAAGGTCTTGCAACATTTCAAATCCTGTTTGATTTGTAAGCAAGACACTAGGAGTATCCATTCACTCACCTTTCTCTCCAGGGCAGCTGAATGTGCCTGGCTTCTGGCAGCAGTTTTGTATGGGCTCTTGGGGTGTGCCCTATGACGTGTGGCACGACAAAGGCAAGGGATTTGGTAGATCCTTTCACAAAGACTGTGGGCTCTCATGAGACAGAGTTAGCCCAAGATTTGGAAAAGAAAGCCATCATGATGTGACTGGGGAAGTCTGCATGAAGCTCAAAGCAGAAGTGAAAATGGAGTTTGATGGAAATAGGTCTGGGATGTTGTGTAGTTGATTTATTTAGAAAGAAATTAATCCCCCCCCCCTCCATAGACAGCACTGAATCATCTATGAATTTGCCTTTTCAAAAGCAGAGATTGCCTGATGCCTCAGACAAGATATAGACTTGGTTGTTGCTAGTGTGACCTGGCCTCGCAGATCCTGTGATATGCTGAAGGGAGAAGTCTGGCAACCGCATTTGGATATTTCTACCCTAGCATGAAGCCAGATTTACAGCACCACCAGGATGAGGAAATCATATCAAAACAGAAATATCATGCTGTTGAGGGAATGGCAGCTTTTTTTAAAGAGCAGTTGAGTTTGCAGACTGGCTCCAAATAGATTTTGGGTAAGAGCTATTCTTCCATCAAAAAGCTGACAGGAGGCAGAGAAACAGACATCTCTTTATTACCTCTGCTTGAGGGTCCATGTCACCAAACCATCTTCCTCCTCCCTTTGCACCTCTCATGCACTGCTTAGGACTGTCCACAGCCCACTAGCTGCCAAGCCTAATTTCCCACTGTCTGCAATCTTTTCTTTTGGCTTGCTGCTCCTGCTCATGGCTCTGTCAGTTTGAATGGCAAACAGGGATACAAGCATCACCAAAAGCCAAGCCCCATGCTGAGGTGACAGTGTGCATCTGGAACTGGTCAAAACTGAGTAAGCGTTCCTTCTTTTTTTCACAGGCTTAAGCAGGAACCAGGAAATATCTGCAAGGGATTTTTTTTTTTTTCTAATTCCTTCTTATTCTATTCATAAGGGACCGGCAATTTATAAACATCCCCAAAGCATGAGGTGTGATCTGAGCTTTTGCTTGCTCAGGTTTCATGTCTGTTTACATTACATTAAGTCTAAATAAATGAAAGGCAATAGTACCATCTTTGTGCTTTGTTTTCTGGCTGGCATTTCCAGTCTTGTCCGGAACAGCTGAACCCAGGAAGGGATTCCCACTGTTGTCAAAGGGCTCTACATGACTATGTTCCAGGGCCCGTCCTACATTTCTTTTATTTTGCATGCCCTAAACTCCCACCAGTTTCACTGGGTGCTGACACTTTTTGCCAATGGCAGCATTAAATCGCTCAATGGGGATCTATCCCCAGTGTTGAGGCTAGAGGAGATTTATGTCTCATTTCCCTGTGCTATGTGTAATAATCCTTTTGCTGAAGCATAAGAACATAAGTAGTAGAAGGTCCTGCCATTCTGATTCCATAGTCTTTCATGACACCTTTGTACTCTTGGTTTCTGTAGGGGACTGTATGTGTTGCAGGGCAGTGAGGAGGGGGCCTTGGAAAGTGCTTGTTCTGATCATGAGACTTTCTAGCTCTTGGGCATGAACAAATTAATTAAAAAAAACCCCAAACCAACCAACCAAAAAAAAAAAAAACTAAACAAAAAACCAACAAATCCTCCTTTAAAATGTTGAGGTCCTTTCCTTTGTCTCCTTTCTCTTTCCCTTTCCCTTTCTAACTTTCTTCCTTTTTCTTTTTACTTTTCTCCTTCTCTCTTTTTAATCTCTTCTATGAGCACCAAAATTTCTTTTAACCTTCTCTTACAAATTTTCAGACATCTCTGGCCTCAAACAGGAGCTGATGTACCAAAACCCCATGAGAGAGGTCTATTCTTACTGTATATCTGGCCTATTTTTCTTACAAGGAGAGATGGGTGCTCTCTGAAGCTGAGAATGGTATCCAGAGCTTCAGATGCTTCCCCTGACCACTGTGGCACTTGACCACCACTTGTCCAGAACACATATTCTGTATAAAGTGTTTGTCCACCTACAAGAGAAAAAGAAGTTGCTGCAGAGGTGAACTGCTGTCAGTTTGGAGAGTGGGAGGGTGGGAAATGTCACTCTGCTTTCTCCTTTTTGGGGAAAACAGTGGGAGAGCATATCATAAAATGAGCACTTGAAAGGCAATGAAGGACAAAAGGACAGAATTCCAGGTCACATTTCAGGTTAGTTAGGTGCCTGCCAGGTTTTCTCCTATCCAAGGTCCATTGTTTGTTTCAAGCATTTTTCTTCACAGCAGTAATAGTAGACAAGGTACTTGATTTATGAATAAGAAACTGAAAGACAAAGAGATAAAGAGGGCGCTTGCTCCATAACCACAAAAGTGGGGCTATTCCCAGGGAGGAAAAGCTGGCTCATGGAGATGGACCTAGGCCACTTTTATGTGAGGCAGCAGGATATGTGGTAGTACAATTCCATCAGTCCAGTGCTTACTCTGGCACTGACAATAAGTCCTTGGGCAGTTATGCCTTTTTCTGTAGCTTTGTTGGCCAGTTTAGAACTAGCCCATTTGTGTCTGTGCAGGCTGAGGTTGAAGATGTGATTTTGGTTGTGAAAGAAATGGCAGAACAGAGACTGAACAACACTTACAGATGCTCCCCATCTTCTCTTTTTCCTGTACTATCCAGTACTGCACCCCTTTTGTCACCTTGCACCAAAAGAAACATCGTGTCAGATTGATTTCTGGGATATCATTTTGGGAGCACAGACATATTGGCCTCTGTTGATGAAGTTTATATAAAACGAAAAGTATCTTTAAAAAAAGAGTCCTACAGTCCTCTAAAACCCTTAATTGATCTGGATCAAGTCTTCCACATAAACACTCTTAAAGGCTCTGCAAGTCAAATCCTGCCTCCTCAATGCTTTTTACCATGGGTCCGTTATTTTGCATTCAGTGTTCAGAATTCAGGCAAGGGCAGAAGGGATGGCAGAGCAATAAACCCTACTGCATTTCACTGAAGTGAGAAGAGTTGCTGCAGAACCATTTCCATGGCAGCAGTTCTGTTGATTTAGTAGTAATTTTGCATAACAGTTTATTAGACTAGAACTGCAATTCCAAAAAGCTCCAAACCCTTTAATAATAAACCCTGGGTTTAAAGTAAGATTCATTTCACCTTTTTTTGTCTCTTTTCCTTTCATTTTCCTTTGGAAAAATGCCTAACAGAAACCGTATGTGTTACTTGTACACAGTAGTGCATAAAATGAGAAAACTTCTCACAAATTTTTCTCTTCTTGTTTTAGAAGTGGATTCAGGCCTGTAAACAGATGCATTCTTTACTGTATTAGGAGTTTATTCCATTTTTAATCAACCACATGATGCTATCCCAATATCATTTAACCTATAATCGCCTTTTGTCCATAAGCCCAAATATTTGTATCGCCAGTAAGAACTCATTAAGGTGGCACTCAGGGGTTTTTTGTGTCCCCTGAGTCCTGCCAAGTAGTTAAGTTGTAATATATTCAGAGATTTGAAAGGCTACAGTCTAAGTACTCTCCCTAGTTATAAAATGATTATTATGAGAACTAACCATCCAGTTAGTACAATTACTTATTTCCAGTAACAGCAGGTCCAACCTGGTTCAAAGGTAATACACCTGGTAATGTGTAATATCTATACGGAAGTTCCTCTCTGAGAACAGCTATGATCCCCTTGAAGCAAGTACTTTTAAAATCCTTGAAGATCCATACAGTACATGGTGTTGCTAGCAATACTGCTTTTCTTAGGTTCTAAACTTTTATTTAAGCAAAAAATTAGTAGACTTTTTTCTTCATTGATAGATTGTGGCAGTGTGTACGGCAAAGCCAGGTGACACTGAATTGTAAAATGCCTGACTTAGCAGAGCTGAAGGGAAAGTCAGGAAGAACATGTGCTGTGCATGGTAATCTAGAATTGTATACATAAGCAAATATTCTAGTGCCATGGATATTTCAGATCTGAAATATATGAGCAGCCTCTAGATCAAAGGATTCCTAAATGTTTTATTATGCCGATCTATCTAATAATATTGTGCAAATTCCAAAGTACCAGCATTTGGTAAACATTCACTTACCCACCTCTGATATGGAGCAATTGCAGGAATCAATCATAGTTACTCTCTAACAGCATGCCCCAAACTAATTTCAGTTTTGTGGCAAGGAGAGTGGAAGCTCTTACTCATATATGAAATGACAGGGGAAAGTCTTGCAGCTGATGTCCTTGCCACAGTTTTATGTATACATACCTCAGTCTTTCCAAAGGAGCAGAGAAGACTGAATGTGAGGCTGGGGCAAGGTCTTGAGTGCTGCTTGGGTGTGGGGATTGCCCTGGGGGTTCTCATGGGGCAGGGGATAGGATGTGGGGTGGGTCCACAAGCACTGGCCCAGCACAGGGAGATCATTAGCAACTGATATCTCCCTGAAAGCACACTGAGCTGATGAAGAGTGACTGGGAGATGAACTGGGGAATCAGACCTTCAGTGGTAGGGGCGTGGGTTTTGGGAAGAGATGAAGGAGTACAAGTGTTTGCAAGACAAACACTTCCCCCCTGTTGTCTGGTGTTGCACAGGTGGCTGTGCAGACAACAGTGGGGACTTCAGCACCTCTGCCAGGTCTCTGTGAGTGTCAGCTGCAGAGAGTGCACTGAAATGGCTGGCACTGAGAGTGTACAGAGTGCCAGCTGGATGTTCAGGCTGGGAAGTGGTATTGGTGGTATCAAGTGGAGCTGGTCCAGAGGTGGCACTGCTGGTTTAGCCGCTGTTGACCATACCAACACACAAGGCAGTGCAGCAGTGACTGTAGGCTTGTCTCAGCAGGTGACTGTGGAAGGCTAAGAAGGGGCAGCAGGCTCACTAAAGGACAGGGCAGCTTGATCTTAAGAATGCAGAGAAGTGACATAAAACTAGTAGAGGAAGGAAAGGAAATACCCATCCCATACTCCTTGAAATGTCACTGGGTCCTCATTCATAAGGCTTAGTGGTATTGCCGTGTTTTTCTGGCATTTGAATTGTGAAGAGTTCAATGTTGTTCTCCTGTAGTTGGCTGGAATACTGCAAATCAGCCAGAGTCACCTTTTTCCTCTGCCAGTGAGACAGAGAAGCATCACAATTTTTCCTATGGTGGGGAAAAGAAAAAAAAAAAGGAGTTAAGCTGTTGGAGCAAGGGTATATCCTTTTTCCTAGGTGTGGTTGGGTTTTCATTAGTTGTTTTTTTCTCCATACCAAGCTTTTTCAGGTCTGTATTATTTTAGTTAGAACATGTTACTATTTTAATCTCTCATCAGTCTAAACCATTGACCTACCACGTCTTCTGAGATAAAATGCATTATTTGATATAGGAAAATTTGTGTCAGTTTAAAAAAAATAAATTGCATTCTCACCAATGAAAGAGATCCCTTAAGGATAAAGTCTCAGGCTCTGAATGTGCAAGTGAGTGTTGATTCAAGTAATCCCATTTTTTACAAGCTAGGCAGCACCCCACAATGCCACATTGAGGCCCATAATATATTGAAAGCATCTGTTTGCTAAGATCGTGTATGTGTCCACCCATTTGTTTATAGAATTATCCTAAATAAAAGGTCAAAACTTCACTGTAGTTTAGTTAAGATTCTGAAAAGAAAGAAAATCCAGCATGATGTCCTTCTCAATTTCAGTGTATTATGTCTTAATTTAAAACTTTTCCACTGCTTTGGAAAGCAAAAAATGAACCTGGCTAGAGGCAGTGGTGAAGATAAAGACTTTGAATTATTCTGACCCTGCAAAGAGAAAATTCCAAGCACATGAATCAACTCTACTAACAGTAAAATAAATCAGGTCCTTAGCATTTTCACAGCTATATCTGAGTCATGGCATTTTAATAACACCACTAAGAATGCTATTGCAAATTATCTAATTATTCAAGGAAGAAAATCCCCAGCCTAGGCTTTCTACCAAATCTCTTCTCACCATTGCTGGAGAATTGCTCTGAAAAAAGATGGGTTTACGCTGGCAGAACCCTGTGGAAGTCTGTGGGAGTTTGCTTTCCCTATGAGTTGCAGGAAACAGTTGGTGAAAAACTAAGTCTGATGGCAAGGGCTGTCAGGCAAGTGGCCAAATCCAAGAAGGAATACAGGTACCTAAACACTCACTGATCTCTGTGACAGGCTGTGGCTTACATTTCTTCAGGTGGCTGGTCCTGTATCTTCTTTTGTCTTTCAGGATTAACACACCAAAGTTCAAAAGCTTGTTTATTTTCACATAGAATAAAGAAGGGGTGTGTTTTCAAGAGCTGTGGGCAAACTGGGCAGCAGTGCAGAAAGGAGAGTCCTGGCCAGGGGCAAACAGACTACTTGACATACAGATGGGCTGTGCTGAATGCACAGTGCTTTGGCTGTGCTGGGTAGATGGACAGAGGAGGACAGTGAGTGCTGGCACCTAAGAAGTGGTACCTCACAGCTTGCTGATGCTAGTGATGCAGCAGGTACATCCAAGGAATTAATCCCAGGGCAATTGGAGCTGATGCACTGGTGGCTCTGAGTGTCTTGTACAACCTAGCTGCCCTAGGTTTCCTGAAGAAAACTGTGGCATGGGAGGAATGAAATACCAGGGCGAGTTGTACCATCCAGTTTAAGGACCTTGTAGAAGTCCTCAGAGGCCACTAAACATTACAATCCTTGCAGCAAGAAAATGCAATGTGACTGAAAAAGCTTTCTCTTCCAGAGATCTAGGAATGCATCAGATCTAAGCATGGGTGGTCTACTGAACTGCAATATATGCTTTGATTTGGGAGTTGACAAGCCAAGCTTTCATTAGTGTCCACCACATATACAGATTTCCCCAAGAATTCTGTGGCCTTCACAGGCTGTGCCTCTTCAAGGTGGCATCACTGTCTTCTTAGAGTTGCTGCAGCTTATTGCTGGGGATACACATTCCGTGCTAGCAAAATCCTCACACAGCACCTTCTTTCCAGTGCTATTGCTTCTCTGCTCTGTGTGGAAGATCCTTCAGACCAATACACAGGTACAGAAAAACATTGCACAAGAAATTAATGTTTCCCTGGGCAGGCACAGAGCCACAAATCCCCACAAAGAGGATTTGTTCCACCCCTCGTCAGTATCTATAAGGTTGGTCTTGGTGGCAGTGCAACAACCTGAGATGTGCTCTTTCCTGACTCCCACCTTTCATGATCCACAATGGACTTTCTATTGCTTTGATACAAGGGTTGGATTAACAACCACCTCTCACTGGTTGGAGAGCTAACAGGAGCACAGCCCACAACAAAGTCAGCAGTTCTGCCTCCTGACTTGACACACACCTTCACTTGCTGTGAAACAATTTGGCTGTAAACCCAAGCAGACAGGCTGAACAGAAATGGATGTGGTCTAAGGAGACACATAAATGCTATTATTCTTTGTGAGAAGGTACAATGTTACTTAATTCACTGTGACAGGTCAAGATTTCTGTTAGAACAAGAGGCTTGAAGAGGTTTTTTTTTAAAAAGGGAGACAAAAAATAAATACAGTAAACTATCAAATATGTATAGCCACTGGACAACGAAAAAAAAGAAAAATACAAACACTACAGCACACACATAGCAGAAATCACATAATTTTAAACATTTTAAGTGCACCACTCATCTTTGCGGTGACAAATTATCCGTCTTTTTTCTGTCTTAGGGAAAAGTATTTTAATAAATTTCAGGCCTTGATCAATGGTAGATGAGTCACTTCATGACAAACTGTAGCATCGAGTCCAAACCTTTTAATTCAAGTACATTTTAATCTCCTGTCCTGTTTCGTTATCCAATTATGGCAACTTGGAAGGAGAGCGGTAGACTTTTCATTTCAAGTGACCTAAACTCCAGATTTTATTTTGCAAACTATCAGTGAAGACTAGATTCTGACCTATCCTGAGTGGTATTGCACTTACTTAAGCCAGATGAAGAGCATGCCTGGAAAGTTAAAAGGAGTTCAGAAAAACTTTAGTGAAACTGGGGAGTCATCACACTATGAAAGGAAGAAGGAGGAATATATGACAGCTTGCATTATGACCTAGAAACTCGGTCACTGCATTTTTATAACCCTTCTGCTAAAACCAGAACCATAACCCTGCCCTGCTCCAGAAATTATAATGTCCTGTCATACAGTTTGTCTGGAAAATACAAGTATTCTCTGAGCTTAGAGTAGCCCTTTGTTTTGCTTTTTATCTACCTTGTTTCTCCTAGTCTTTGGTCTTCTGTGTTTGCTAAAACTATTTAAGAATACAATGCCAAACAATGCCCCATTACTGCTTTCAGATTTTATTTGAGAAGGCAGCCTCTCAAATGTATTCATCCTAGGCAGCAATAGCTACTTTCACCCACAGTTAGGGTTGCGCAATCATTTCTATCACAAGTCTTTTCTTTTTTATTTTTTTTCCCTTTTTTTTTCCCCCCACAAAGTTGCTTCTAATTCTGTTAAACTTGATTATTCAGGCTAAAGTTTTCCATGCTGAGTGTCTTCTTCGACCTCTTTCGCTTAATTTAAAACAAAATAAATTCATTATCATCCATTTCTGAGAACAGGATGATGCAAAATGTGTACACTGCCCACATTAGAAATCTTAATGTAAATTGAAGAGCACTGGTGGATTCACTCCTTCGCTTTCTTTGGAGGTCAGTACAAAGCTGCCCTGCCTTTTAGAAGTGCCTTTGTCATTGCTGTAGTACTTCTTGAAGTTTGAATAAAAGCGTAGCACTGAAACACTTGGGCTGTGCCTGGTTAGAAGGGAGCTAGAGTTTGGGAACTCAATTCTGTAAAAATATGCCAGCCTTTCACATGGAAACCAGCCTAGCTTGTAGTGTCACAGCAGTGGCAGCACCTGCCTGGCCTCAGGCAAAGAGCACAGGCACCAGAGAGAAGAGGGTCAGCTACAGGCAGGATTTTTCTCTCCAGATCCAGAACTAAAGTCTTGGCCTGTTGTTCAGGATCAGCACATGATTTACGCTATTTTCTTCTTAGTGAAAGTCTTCAGATATGAGTTTTCCACCATGAGTAGTTGCTCTGTTATTTCAAGTGGGGAAAGGCTGATGAGGAGCTGATTTTCCAGCTACATAAGATAAACCTTGTAAGGACTAAAGTGAAATTTTGATGTTGCCATTGTTTAATTTCCTTTTAATACTTTGGAAGCATTGTGGAATGTAATTCACACACCACCATTAACACTGCAGCCATTCAGAAGCCAGATATGTCATTGCAAGTGTATTCAGCTCCCCTTTCGTGACAGTGGTGTGGAGAGTATAGAGAAACAGTTCAGAAATTATGATGTCAAGGTGACCAACTGGAGAGCTACATTCACCTCCAGACTCTGCTCATTAAACTGCATCCTCTGGGACTTCTGGCTCTTCCTTAAGAAGCTTCAAAGTATTACCATTTTCTTTATGTCAGGCTTCTTCCTCTCAACCCCTCTCCCTCTGGCTTATGTTAATGAAAATATTACTACATGGTGAATAAAGAGCATATATGTGGCTAAAAGCAAGCATTATGGCAAGATATCAGACCTTTCGTCATAATAACGAGGTGTCAAAAAGAAAAGGCAAAAGTGGGGGGCTTGATGTGCCTATGCTGTTTCAGAAACATTTTTTGTCTTCTGACAGAAGCTGTAGGAGCAGGTCTGTGATACTGCCACGAGTCTGGAGCAGCTAGAGGCAGGTCTGCTGCTAGCACAGAGAAAGCAGGTCTGCCTGGGGCAGCAGACGGCTGTGGGTGGAAAAGGGATTATTGCCACAGTGCCTGCTTGGCCAGTACAAAAACTTTGAGTACTGTTGGAGTTGTTGCTGTTGCAGCAGGGGTCAGGGTCCTTCCCTGGCAGCTGCTGGGGGCCCTGGTAAATAAGAACAGGGTCTCAGCAGATCTGTCCCCTGTTCTCCTGTTTCCTCTTCCCCTCCATCTGACCTGACACCTGCCTCTTCTCCCAGAGCAGCAATAATAACTTTGCCTGTGCAGCTCAGGTAATTTGTTCTGTAAGGGAAGATGGGGTTACTGCTGAAGAAATACTAGAATAAGATTCCTGGAAAAAATTCACTGATTTAAAAGTATTTAAGAGTGTTTCCTCTAAAATACAAAATGCTGAGTTCTAGGAATGAAATAGGTACCTGACTGAGGCTTTTTGGCTCATCAGCAATGCCAGCCTCAAGCCATCTCACAACTATCATACATATTCTTCAATTCTCTCTCCAACACACATCTGTAAAAAATTATGAAAAATGCAGAGATAAATGATGTCAAGAAATAATATACATCTAACTCTTTTTCAGTATAGGAACAAAACCAGCAAGACAGTGTTTCACATTTTCTGGTCAGGTTTGCTCCTGGGATAAACAGTAAAAGATGGATAACCCCAGCAGTTTAAAATTTTACTTGTGTTTTAGACTACGTTAAGATTGACCATCAAAAAAAGATCACAATGCAGATCTTCACTTGCACTCAACTTACAAAAATTTGCAATGAGGTCATGAATGGAAATGTTTTTGTTTGAGAAAGTTGCAGTGCTAAAGTGTCTGCAATACTGGATCTCCAATACCCTTTCAATGTTTTTTAACTCTTAGTACTAATGAGTTTTAAGTGGCTTAGTTATCTTAAACTGTTCTAAAGGCTTAGACTGTTTTAAGCAGTTTAACTTATAGTTGTGCCAGTCATGGTTTGCATGGTTGGGGATCCCAATTAAAGCAGTATATGGTCAGGACGTGTCAAGACATACAGTTCAGCTATGATGAATGTTCAACATGTTGAAGAAGCCATCATTTTTAGGCTTTTTTTCCCCATGATTTTTCTTTTAAATAGGGGACTATCACACATAAACATAGAGTCTTTGCAGCATCAAGGCTCAGAGCAAATACAAGTTTCCTCAAAATAAGGATGTTCCTAAATATTAACTGTGGAACTAAGAGGTGATCTGAAAATCTGAAACGATTTTTCAGTGCTTTTTGCCATACTACTTACTTTTGATTTTTCACTGCTGCCTTAGGATTTCTCCCTGGATCGTTGAAATAGATCCCAGCTCTTAATTAGTGCTTCCCATCTGTTAGCTGAAGTGGCTGTTTGCATTGCCCACTCCAACTTGAAGAAAAGCAGTTGACAAAAGTTTTAGAGGTTTGCAGCAGCCTGCCTGGAAACATTCTTGTAAGAGGCTTAGGCAGGTGACCATCCATTGCATACAAAGGAGGCTCGGGGCCCACAGAACAGAAATGGCAACCAAGACCTGGATTGGGCAGGGAACACCGATGGCCCCACAGTTGGTGACACTGAGCACACGCCCTGTGGCTGTGTGTTGGAAAATGTTGGCTTTGTTAATCAACATCTGTATAGCCTGACTTTTGCTTACACAAATTATATTATATTATCGCGTTGTATTCAGTTGTGCTGAAAGGCTTCTGGAGCTCAAGCTACAGAGGAGGGTTGCAGCCCTGTGTTTCTTCTCTAGTGTTGAAAGGGCCCACAGCAAGATGATTGGCTTCATCTTCCTATCACAACTCCTCCTGAGGGGTTATTTGCTCATTGGCAATGAGCTCCTTCAAGGAGGGATGGCTCTGCCATTGATTCAGTTGGAAATGTAAGAATGGACCTTGCTGAGTGGGCATGTCTGTCTGGAAGATGCTGAACACACTTGGCACATTGCTAGGAATGCTTAATTAATAATAGCATTAATACTGTCTCTCTAGCAAAGATCTTTACAAACACAGAAGAGAAAAGAGTAAAAAACTACAGCAGTTCATTCACCCTGGGGCAGTTTCAGGAAAATCCTTTGCCAGGGACAACTTTGAATTAAAAAGTCCATTTTACTAGTGCCACAAGCTCTATCTGTGAAAAGAAAGGGGCTGTTTGCATTTGTGCTGAAGAGGTACTGCTGATGTGTTCCCAATTTTTAGATAATACTGCAGAAACCCTTAAGACGATAAGAAATGCAGCTGAATAGCAAAGAATAAAACCATGCCAGTTGCGTTCCTGCAGTTTTTAATTTAGTTTTTAGAGTATATTGGGCACAGATACATTAGTCATAGGCAAAGATGATTGGGGGTTTGGGGTCTACTTCACATCTGTCATTTTAGGATGAGGCTGGGAACATTCTCCTGCTTCCCTTTCACTAGTCATTCAAATTCCTTCAGCACCATCATGACTTCACCACTTTACATTATAAATACCTTACCAACTTCCTTGTGAGGAAAAAGACTGTTATTGTACCCATGTGACTCAAAGGAAACTGTATGACAGGAGTATTACGTGGATTATCCAACAATACATTGAAAATGTCAACAAATCAGAGAGCTGAACCTGCATCTGCCAAATTCCAGACTTTCTTTAAGGCCACTGGACTTTAGCAGAGGGTGCCCGCACACTACTAACAAGCTTTTCAACTCACCTACTTAAAACCTTCAGAGTAAAACACACACAGAAATCAGACCCTTTGTGTCAGATCAGAACTTATAAATAAAAGACTTTAACTTACTAAATATCAAATATTAATTGTTGCCTTTAGATAGCCACACTTTATTATCAGGAGCTCTGGACTGTATATCCAGATTTATGTGTCATAAAAGTGCAATTAGTTCTGGAACAAAATGAAGTAGAAATCTTACTGCATCCAGCAATTTTGTAAGAAATTATAGAACAGCTTACAAAAAGGACAGAGAAGAGATAAATTGTGTGTTTGTAGCCTGGCTCAAACTCTTCTAAAGAGCTAATGCTTGAGAGAGACCAGAAATTTGAGCAACCTACCATGTTCTGCTGGTTCCTAATTGTCCCCACAAGATCCCTAATTATGGGAAGTTGCACAGAAACCAAACAAAGGCACACATAAAACCTCATCTGGAACTGCAGAACAAAAATGGAAAGCATACTGTGAATCCAGAGAAAAACACCTGTGCAATTAATGTGAAAGAAGAAAATGTAAAGCTGTAATGGTTTTTCTGCTCTGTTATTTAAGACAATAGGGATTTAGTAAAGAAATAGTTTCCATCAAAAAGTGAATAAGACCATTATCAAAGAAAAACATGTCAGAACCAGAATCTTCACTTGATCTGTGCTGTCAGCCTGTCTCTATGAAGCTGTGGAGTAGTGATGATCTCAGCACAGTACCTGCATGACATGAGAGTTTGCTTTCTTTTATAGAAGAGCCCAGAGAAAGTGAGAGAATCAAAGGTGCTTGTGCAGAGGTGGTGGTCACCCAAACTGCTTCTCTTATCATCAAGAGAAAAGATGGAGAAAAAGAATCAATCTAAGAGGCTGGAATGAAAAATGTAAGGGAAGTCAAAAGCCAAAACTAGGTCCAGAGAACAGGGGGGTCCAGGAGGAGATGTAAGGAAACATTCAGTGCTGGAACAAATTTTTGTGGACATAAATATGTAGTATTCACCCTTGGGCTGAAAGTGTGGATCCTGGAATAATTGTCCATGGCAAAGAAAGTAATCTCAGCATCAAAAGGGTTTTCTAATTGAAACATGGGCTGAGACAAAATGCAGGCTTTTTCTTAGCTTGTCCTCAGGAGCAGATTCAAAAGGGGACTAAAGAATTCTTTTTAAGGTTATCCCTCTTCAAAGAATGAAAGGGACTTGAAATAACTTGCTAAATATAAATACAGAAGACTTACAGGTCAGGAGGGTACTTTTCGTCCATGCCTGCATCCAAGACTAGTTGATCTTTAAACCTCTGCTCCTCATTTCCAAAAACTGGATGATACCCCTCACCTCTTGAAGCTGAAGCAAAGAACACTATCCAGAACTTAGTGAGTTGTATTCTGCTATCACAGCTATTGAACTTGCAGTCAGTTTAAGTCTGATGTGAAAACTGGAAAATAGAGATTGGCTGTGATTTTCATGAAGTTGATGTCCTTCCTAGCAAGGATACTAATAATTCTTAAAGTGTCCCTTGGATTCCTTTATTTTTCTCCCTGCAGATTTCGGACAGGACTTCTCTCTGAGCCTCATGGATGAATTTTGAAGGCAGATTTATCCTCTGTTATTTGCAGATATATATCAGCAGGTTAATGGGGATGTAGAGAGAGGACAGAACACACTATCTAACAGACATGTGTACCAGACACTAGTCCCACAGTGAGCTGTGAAAGATCTATGCAACAAATCACATCAAAAGAAGAAAAACTAATGTTTACTTCCCCCCAGTTTAATGCTCTCAGCTGGGAAGGGGAAACAAAGCTGAAGACAAATGAGGAATAAAACCCAATCATCCACGTGCTGTCAAATGGTTTCACCTGCTCTTGGAAGCACAGGTTGACACAGCTATGAGAGACTGACCCCACCACTATTCTAGTCTGAAATAAAGAATTGCCTGAGAGGGGCAAGCATTGCTGACAGAAGTTTTGTGCCAGATAAATAGGTAAGTGAAACTATGTTTTTTTCTTTAGGAATTCCATTTTATGGAAGATTACAAATTGCATTGATTGACCAGTTTTATCAAATGAGGAAGGACCCTGAAAAAAAGTAATTCCATTATATCTTAGACTTGCCAGACAGAAAGAGTTAGAGGTCATGGTTTTTAAGAGCTGGTCCCAGTAAGCTGGCCTAACACTTCATTGTGCTGTGGAGACCTGCACTGTGATACTGTGCTGAGAGTACCACGGAGAAATACCTACAGGGAAAATACCAGTTGTGCATTCAATGCAGGACCCAGCCTGGTGGACAGGATACGAGGTGCAGAGATTCACGTGGAATGAGGACAGTAAGGATCAGCATGTTTGTTTATTTGGTCCATGACTGTATAAGATGGTGAGTCCAATTCTAGGACCAGGACGAATGTACCAGGGCCGCATGATGCACAGTGCTGAAATGGTACATACTTACTCTGCTGTGTTTTTAAAGCAGTAAAGGGACACTCTGTTCTGGCAGACTGTATATCGTGCACAGTCTGTTTGCGCTTCACTGACTTCATGATGAGTCAAGTATGGTCTGTCCTTCCACAGCTGGTGTAAGTCCTCTATATGAATTTAAAGCTTTCTAACGGCGTTAAATCTTGTGAGCTTTGGCTGAAAAGATTATTAAAATGCGATTGTATGCTCGCATCTGATCCAAATGGAATCTGTTGCACGGTAACTCAGTAGTGTGCAGGCTGTGTATCAATGGTTGTAGAGTCAAAGTTCATCCCTTCCCTATGCAGACTGTGGTATGGGTTTCTCAGACAAAACAGTTTGTGATCCTGCAGTTGTAGATTATATCACAGTGCCTTACCTCCAACAGAGAACAAAGATTTCATAGACAGTTCTAATCCTGGCATTTCCTATCCATGAGGGGATGATTTTGTCCCCTTGGTGATGTTCTTTTTGTGTGTCATATGATCATAAGTCTACACCTGTGAGCATTTTCCATCCAATACTTGAATGTTTTGTCTATAACTCTTCAACAGTGTGCTTTTGTATCTTTCTTTGCAGAACTTTTGCTACTACTCAGTTTGTAATCCTTAGTGATCAATTCTGCCATGAAACAAAGCAGTCTAAGACATGATTGCTTAAGCATCTACAATAATGAGACTAAATGTTTTGGCACTGAGGAGCTGCTGTAAACAGAGCTTCCTTTGTGATGGGTTGCTACTGGAAGTTATTGAAATTTCATATCAGTATTTTTCGTTAAGTTTTAAAACATACTGCTTCCTTTATTACCTGCATCCCTAGTGATTATCTGTCATTCAACAAATTAATAACACAGCTGTGTTAGAAGTTAGTTTTGCAGGTGAACTTGAGGGTGACTTTCAGCAGAATGCAATTCAGCTGCATACTGTGCCAGATGCCAGGTGTTGAGGCCAACCTGGGACAAATACTGAGCTGGCTTGTTACAGAGCTCTTGGAAGGGAGGCTGCTTTTGTGCCTCTGCCAGAAAAGGAAAGGATGAGCAGCCTTCCTTGCTGTGAGGCTACTCATCATATCTCTAACCAGAGACTGCTGGTAGCTGTCCTCCCATTAGGAGCTACGGTAGCTAACCTGATTTTTAAATGGGAGCCTGTCCCTGGTAAGATCAAAAGCCTTCACACTGCGAATTGAGCACACTTCTAAATAAATGCATCACCTCTCCAGAGCAGTGTTAGGTTTTCAGCGACATAACAAAAGTGAATTTAGCTGACATAAGAAGAACAGATACTAAGATATAATTATAGAATGGTTTGAGTTTGAAGGGACCTTTGAGATCATTTAGTTCCAAGCCCCCTGCCATGGGCAGGGACATCTTCTACTAAACCATGTTGCCATGTGGCCATCCATACTGGTCTTGAACCCTTCCGGGGACAAAGCATCCATAACTTCTCTGAGCAACCTGTTCCAGTGTCTCACTACCCTCCCTGTAGAGAATTTCTTCCTGATTTCTAATCTAAACCTATCCTCTTTCGGTTTAAAGTCACTCTTTCTTGTCCTATCATGTCACGCCCTTGTAAAAAGTCTCTCTCCAGCGTTCTTGTCAGTCCCCTTTAAGTACTGGGAGGCTGCAATAAGGTCTTCCCCCAGAGCCTTTTCTTCTCCAGGCTGAAAAACCCCAGCTCTCTCAGCTTGTCGTCATAGGAGAGGTGCTCCAGCCCTCTGATCATCTTTGTGGCCCTCCTCTGGACTCTCTCTAATAGGTCCATGTCCTTCTTATGTTGGGGGCCCCAGATTTGGGTGCAGAACCTACCATGGGGTCTCATAAGAGCCGAGCAGAATCACCTCCCTTGACCTGCTGGCCACACTGCTTTTAATGCAGCCCAGGATACATTTCTGGGCTGTGAGTACACATTGATGGGTCATGTCCTCCTTTGATCTGTGATCCTAAGATCTACCCCTCTGACAGAAAACTAAAGGAAGGGATGGGTTATGGATGGGAAGGGCAGTGGTGGTGATGCTGTGTAGAGATCAGAGGAGGCAGGACAGATCATGCTGCTAGCCCTGACACTGGAAATAGCAGCTGTCCACATATTCTGTACCCAACCGGAGGTGGTGGCAGCAGAAGACAGTGTGACTCTCCAGTACTCCAAAATAGGCAAATTAGGCAGCTGGGTCATAGCTGATTCATATGCTTTATTTTCCTGCTCTGGGAAATTAATTGCTTTTTTCATTCCTAGAGCCAGTCCTGCACCTGTCTACACATGGCCTCAGTTGTTTCTCTTTAAGCTTCCAGTGCACTACTTTTTCCTTCTCTCAGCTACATCCCTGCCTATTCCTTTTTTCAGATCCACTGAGAGCGAAAGACATAACCAGCACTCCTTTGTATCAAGGATGCTCTTTTAATTCAAATACTAGCAGTGTATGAGATCATACTGAGCATCTTTATTTCAGTCTCCAGCTGCCTACCTCTGCAGGGTGGGCTGTTGCACGTGTCAGATCTAACAGTAACGTGATGGATTGTCTCATAGCAAACATGGCTCAAGCATATGAGAAGGCAATAAGCATTCCCCCAATTTGTCAGTGAGGGCAAATATTAGCTTAATTAGTGGAGACTTCTCTGGCATACCAGCACATACTTTTAGTGTTTGCAATAGCATCTTTACTTCTTGTCTGGGAACTGCTGAGGCCATGCTGACTGGGAAACTACCCATGTGCCTGCATCCAGGAGAGCAAGGGGAGCATTCTTCTCTGTGTTGCAGCCAAACCCCCTGTCTTCTAACACAACAAAAGCCTGGTACACAATCTTCGTGCTGGAAGTGCTGAGAGGGGAGTGGTAGATTAGGAAAAGGTAAAAGTGTGACCAGAAGGCCAGTGCCCCAGATACTGCTGGTGTGGAAGCTGTAGCTGTGTTTCAACAGCAACAGAAAAGCACAAGAAAATTGAGCAGTTTCTCTTTTGTCCCCAAAGAGGCCAACTCTAATCCAGAGAATGTGATGGAGGCAGCCACAATTTTGTCTGGACCCTGGGGCCCTGCCAGCTGTACACAGCTGGGAGCCAAGGCAGGAGTGAGGGAATGTGGGCATCAGCCAGAGAGAGATGATGAACAGAAAGGAATTGGCAGATGGAAACAGAGAGGGTGTCTGTTGGGGAAGTGGTTAATGTTCAGGAATACTTGTCCTGGGAACAGTGCTAGCCTATTAAGGGCATTGACTTGGAGATTGTTGTGCCTTCTGTGATCCAAAGGTTAGAAAGAATATTAAGCTTAGCAAGCCCAGCATTGAAGTAGGGAAGCCAAGCTAGCTCACAGAGTAAATTCCAAGAAATGGTTTAACTGTATCATAGACTTGCATAGAATTGCCTATTAAATTGCTAGGCCTTGCTGTTGAATGTGAGTTGCAAAGCTTTAAAATGCATCCTTCCATCTTGTTTCCATTTTCTGATACACAAAGTATGCACGGCAGGCTTGTTTGGATCTCGCTAAAGGCTGGAGGGGTGTTTCTGTTCCTCTGGAAAAAGAACAAGGAAAAATTTCCCACAGCGAGTTGTGGGTTGGATTGGAGCAGTGCCCCTGCTGCTCCCATACACCCCAGTGTCCAAACAGCCTCCCACACAGAGGATACCGTGTGCTTGCACACAGGGAGCGGGTGTGGAATAGCTTGGGTTCTGCAAATGATTTCCTCCATCATACATATAGGCTTTTATCACAGAAAGCTGAGCATCCATGCAGACATTTTCACCAGTTCCACCGTACCAGTTTAGTGACACAGCTGAGATTGTGCACTACTGAGGTTTCCTCAACTGAAAGAGCCCTCTGAAAGTTAAGAGGTGGCCTTTGCTCTGTTTTAAAATGAATCTTTAGAAATTACTTCAAAATTTCTTTTTAAGATCCCTTTTAAACCCAACTGGAGCAATTTTCTTGTGGTAGCAGAGGCAAAGAGAAAAAAGGAAGGGAAGAGGGCAGATATGGATCATCTGTGTGTGTGAGTGCATGCTGCCTTTAAAAACAAGGCCTAGCTCAAGCATTTGAATGTTCTGGTTTCTTTTCTCTATAGGAGCCAGTATAGGAATTTTATGAGCTGCCAGCTATTGATAATATACCTGAGTGGGACAGCCTCCAGTTGGATTTGTACTAGTTACTTTTTCATTGTGATTTCAAATAAGACAGCAGGGCAGAAGCATGCCTGGAGTTGAGAGAGGGCATAAGCATGTGTCACCATCTCTTAAAATTGTGCCAATAACTTGCTCTTTTCCTGCGGAAAAGTAATTTAGTTTCTCTGTGCCTGGGATGGTGGCTTGATGACACAGTCTTCTTTGGTAATGCACACTTCAGGTATTGCTTCTTCACTTGCCACCATCATCATCCTCTCCTTTGCTTTCTCCTTCCTCCACAGCTCATTCCTGCTCCTCTGACACTGCATGCTGCCATTGTGTTCGTCATTAGTCAGCATTTTCCAAGCACTATTGTCACCCTGGTAACTACTGAGACTACAAAGCAATAAAACACTAACAAAAAAAAAACCCCTGTGTTAGGTTTGTTTGTTTTTCAGTTGGAAGTTACACCATCTGATTTTAAAAGTAGCACACGGTTGAGGGTCAGCCTGCTGGGAGGTGATGATGGCGCAAGGAAGGAGTGAGAATGAGGCAGAAGCAGCATTGCTTCTGAAGACTTTGCTGCCATCGCTTTCTTTATACTGTCAAACTCCATGTCAGCATTAAACAGCAATGAGAGAAGGTGCTATGAGTCATCGCTAAAGGTTGTTTACAAAAGGTTTGGAAATCCTTACAGTTACCTTGCAAAGAAATGTCCTTGCAGAACAGACATCCTTGTTGTTACCCTACATTTTCTAGCAGAAAATAATAAGCAAGAATCATTGCAGGTCATGGCTAGTTTTAGAGCATGAACTTCCTCTTGTGAGGAAGGTGCCTGTGTCATGTAAGAATCATGTTTTGAGAAAAAGGAGGGAGGAGGTGTTGTTAGTTGGCTGATACATTTCTGTTGTCTAGTTGCAGGAAGGTGGAGGGTAGACTCACAGTTATGGGGCAAGCTTTTGACCCTGTTCAATATGCAGTTGGCTGAGCAATTTTTGTCTACCAGGCTGCAACTGTTCAGAGCAGTAAGGCCATGATTTGCAGTAACCAGCTTAAATCTTATAATTCTCCCGTTTCACCAAGTTGTTTGTTGTCACTCCTCTCCCACAACTCAGTTGTCCCATCTGTGGTTCTGGTACAAGCATTTATGTTGTATGTCAGACAGCCTTTTTGAGGGAAAAGTTACTTTTCATCCTAAGATAATTCAGCAGCCAGGTGAACAAATACTGGGTTCAACTCAAGCAAGAATGAGGTGCCAGGAGGATGAATGAGTGATTAAAGGTGAAGAGCACCAAGGCTTTTTAAGCCAAGTTAAGTAGCTGTGGCATCTCAGTCCAACCAGAGTGAAAAATGGAAATGACCTCTTGCCTATCTTCTGGAAGTTTTGGCTTTTGCCTTTTTAAAAGGCAAATTAACAGAAAACATGCACCAAAACTTCACAGCTAATTACAGCCAGGAGAGAAAAGGAGGAAGGAAAACCAAGATCTTATAAAAGCATTTTCTTTTGCAGAAATCTGTTTATAGAGGAACACGCAAAGGCAAACCTCTTTCAGTGAGTTCTCTGATTTGTCTGCAGGCTCACTGCCCTCTTAACACCCATCACACTGATGTACTGGAGATTCACCATCAGATCCTTGCACCAACCACTGCACAGCTCGCCTGCTACTTTGGGTAGCCCAAAAAGATGGATTAGACTCTAAGGCTGGTAACCCAGCTTTGATCTGGCTGAAAACCACCTCAGCAGAAATGACTAAGTGTAACACAAGAGAAGGGTTTGAATCATGCAGCAGCCCAGGGGTTGAGGAATTTGAGCCAACTGTGAAACAGCCAGGAGACAGATCAGAGACCCACATTACTCCATCCCATAGGATACCTAGCATGGGAACAAGAAGGTAGAATTTGGTGAATGCAGTTGGCCATGTAGCACACTATGCATTATGTACAGCACATGGTTCAAGCCAAGCAAGAGTTCTATTTTACAGAAGCACTGAGATCAGGGTAGTGTTGCATTAAATGTTTTGTGCATGAGACTGAGGTAGAGTGTCTCTGTTTAAAAAGCCTCTAAAGCCTCCAAAGACAGCTCTGATGTGGTGGGGAAAGCTATCGTCTGCATAGGACCATTCAGCAGGTAATAATTCCTCTGCGGTGACATTGGTGCAATATGGGAGCTCAGCGAGAAGGGAGTTGCTTTGATGACTAGAAGGAGTGGGGGAAGATTAAAGACGGAAGAGAAGTGAGGATGAGTTGTGGAGGCAGAGTGGTCTGAGGGGATCAGAAAGGAGGATATAGGAGCAAACTGCTATGTGAGAAGAAATGTCTGATTTAAAATGGCATTGAGAGAATGTGGATGGCATTGTGAGTAGAGCTTTGAGCTTGCTGGTGTGATTCTATGCCTGTTCCTGCCAGCCTTCAATACAACAACCTGTGCACCCCGCTCTTTGCAATACATATTTTATCTTTACCTTTTCTTCTTTTTTCCACACAAACCTGTATGGCTCTGGGGTAGAAGACTCCCTATGGTTCTCTAAAGGGAGTCAATCAATCTTGTAGAGTTATTGGTGTGAGGAATATTTATTTTTAGGGGAGTTTTTGGAAGTGAGGGGACAAAAGAAGGGAGGACCCATGCAACAAAAAAATATCTTTTTTTTCTTATATGCTGCTGCTGTACACTGCTAACCTGTTACCCCAAATACGGCTGTGTTTTAGGAGCAGGAAAAGTCCTTGAAGAACCCTGTGGGATCCCATGGGATGGGATGCACTAGGCCAATGTGAAAATTATGCAGCAATTGTCCTTCAATTACCAGCTCTGTCCTTGCTCATGGAGTCAACATGCTCTTCTGATTGGACTTCCCATTTCTGTAGAAATGCCAGACCTGTTCTGTAGAAATTCTGCATTATTTTATGTGGTGGCTGTTTTGTATGGCACAGCTTTAAACACTGCAGGCTGCTTCTCCTTTTCCCCCCTTTATTGTTTGCTTGCTTTTATTTTGCTCTTTGTTCCTTCCACCGTATTGTTCATTTATTTGCACTCCCTTTGTGCCTTGTCTCAAGGCTGTGAGCAATGTCTCAGTGCAGGGAATTCATTATGCTACCACGTCATAATGAAAAGAGCTCCCTTTCAGAGACAAGAGAGTGTTTTTTTAAAGGGAAAACCATGTTATCCGCAGCTTCATGTTCGTACAGCACAATGTACAAACACTCTCTCCTTTGGCATGACTTTATCTCCTACTGTTTATGACCAGGTATGAATTGAGGAGAGAAATTAGGGCAAAGGAGCAAGTTGGAGCCTGTTGAAGGGGAGAGTGAGCAAGCAGAGCAACTGTCCAAAGCCACAGATCACCTCATAGAAAGCAGCTATGATTTGGCACAAGACATCTAACAAATGGGTGGGAGCAGAGAGCATGTGTGAGGTGTTACAGTCACAGTTCTGCTTCTGAGCTGCTGCAGTTCACAGACAAATGCATTTCACTGGACTTGATGATCTTAAGGGTTTTTTCCAACTTAAATGATTCTACGATTACCTTGAGCTCACTGCTATTTGAGTGAAAAAGATGAACAGGGATGCTTGGAAGGGGAAAATTAAGGATGCTTTGTCAACTCTACCACACTACCTTAAAAAAATGGTACCTTCTTGAGCCTGGACTGCCAGGTGGGTAATAAAAGCCCCATTGGTGCTCACTGTAGTAGATTAGTTTTGTCCCGAGTTTGGCCTACTGGAGCTCCATGGAGAAACAGGAGACGTTAGTGAAAAAGGTAACGGAGAAAACTGTTGCCTGTGGGCAAAAGTGGGGAAGGAAATTGAAGGAAAAGTCCTGAAATTAGGCAGAGCCATAGCACAAAAACTTTACCAGCAAGAACCCAAATTCCATGTGGTATCACTCAGAAAACAGCACATTCTGCAAGACAGGAAGAGAGAGTGGTTTGAGCTGGTGCTCTGTAGTGAAAGCAAAACCTGCAGAGTTGCTTAATACAAATAGAGTTTGATGAAAACAAAGCTTCTTATCTGTGCTCCCCCATACACGCATTTGCCTGGTACTGTGACTTGGTATTGCTTTTGGACAAAACTAGGGCCTGAGAACTGCTCTTGTATAAATTCACTTGCTGACGTCCACATCTGAACACTTAGATTTGGCTTCCAGGCACTGTTGCTGAAATCATAGAATTATTTAGATTGGAAAAAAACCTTTAAGATCATTCAGTCCAACCTTTAATGTGTAACACAGTGAAAGAAGTTGTGTGCAAAGACCTGTTCCTTGTACCCGAATGAGATTTTCATGTTTATTCTTTGAGTGGTGGATATTTCTTTACATATTATAAGAGTCGTAGCCTCCATTTCAGACATCGATGTGACTTCAATTAAGTCCATAGCAAGTTAATCACTCTATAATTAGCTTCAATCTGTGCTCCCATTAGCTGCAACATCCTTTACCTGCCATTGAGCATCCAGCAGTAAAAGGTGTGAAAATTCTGTGACCTTGGAAATGCATCCTAAAAACTGAAGCAATCCTCTCCAGACAGATATTTGAGACTACTGCGAACGCATAGCAGGAGCTGTGTGGTGTCCTCAGCTGTGGTGTTTAGTAAAGTTTAGTTCTTTTCTTAGCCTTCAGAAACTATGACAGATAACTGATGGGAAAGTAAGGATAAATGGTCCCTATTAAGGTACTTTTTGTCTTGATGTTTATCAATTTTGAAATAGCTCTGCCTTTACAGTCAAGAAAAAAATTTTTTAAAGTCATATAATGGTGTAAAGACACAGGCACTTAATAGGATTTTCGGTTGCTACCAGGCACAGCAGGGAGGACAGATACCTTAGTCCCAATAAGTCCTTAGTTAGCTCCGGGAAAATTCCAGTCTGGGTTTTCCCCATTCTGTGCTTCAGGAAACGTCCAGTCTGGGTTTTTCCCCCATTCCGTATTCTGGGAAAAATCCAGTCGGGGTTTTCTCCCATTCCGTGCTCCGGGAAAACTCCAGTCCGGGTTTTTCCCCATTCCGTGTTCTCCCCTCACACTTCTAATGGCAAAAATTTGGACAGAAAGATACTAACAGTGAATTGTCTAGACAGCCCATCAGAACCATTCAGAAGGTCTGTACAGAGCATGGGTATCTATAATCAACTAATTTTTAACTCTGTGACTCGAACAACTGTATTAATAGCAGCATTATGCTAATAAGAGAAAAGCTCTTCCTTTGCAGAGCTTCCTGGCTTCCTAGGTCCTCCTTCACATTCAGTTATCTGCCCTGACAGAGCAAAGAGCCATGATGAAAAGGGGCAGAAGTTATATATGCACAGGGGAAAGCTTTAAGGTGTGGTAGGAAGATTCATATGTAAAAGATGAAGTGAGCATCCAGGACTGTAGCAAAGAACAGCATACTTGTGAAGGGAAGGCAAAAAAAAGCCAAGTTAGGGAACTGATTCCACAAAGACTTTTGGGGTAGTAACCTGGAGGAGAATAAAAAAGAAATTTTATTCTACAACATTTTTATTTTTGTTTGTGGTTTTTATAACGAACCATAATGTTTTCTCTGAAGTATAATTTTTCAAATGTGTAATTTAGGTTCAGCTCGAGCACTCAGAGCGGCTGAGAATGTTTTTCCTCCTTCTCATTGTTGATCTTTTGCTTCTTAGAAAGTTTGAAAATGGAAAATTCTCTTTTCCGTTCTGCTTGTCACAATGACATTGCCATCAGTGTGTGCTCTTGCAGAGACAGTGCAATTTTACTTTGTATTTTCCAAAGGAAAATATTTTGCTGAAATATGTTTGGGACTTCACTATCAGTGGTTTGTGCATACCCTGTAGAAGACTTGGTTGCGTCATGGGGAGCTGGAGGAGTCAGAGGAGCCTGCAACAGTTCTCTGTGCAACAAGCAGTTTTCTGTACATGGCAGATTTCATATGATTTAATATGCTGCATTCTCCTAGAGCATTCTCTCGTTCAGTTTACTTCCTCCTCCTAGAGAAACTGATGTGTATGGTCTAGACAAGGGTGGTAGGTAGTGAGCTGACTGGCAGGCAGCACCCAGGCCGTGGTAGTCCTTTCCAAACTAATAACCTATCACAAGTGGGGTCCTTCAGGGATCAGTATTGGACCCAAGGTTTTTTACCATCTTCGTGAGCCATCTGGATGATGGGATCAAGCATACCTTGATGAAGTTTTCCAATGATTCCAAACTGAGTGGGAAAGTGGACACTTTGGAAGGGAGAGTTACCCTCCAGGAAAACTGGATAGGCTGGAAGAGTGACCTAACAAGAGCCTCATGAAGTTCAACGAAGACAAATGTAAGGTATGCAAAAACATAATCTGGGAGTGCAGCACAGGCTGCAGTCTACCTGGCTGGGGAGAAGCTGGGTTGAAAAGGACCTGGAGGTCCTGATGGGCAACAGTTCAATGTGCCACAGCAGAACACTCTTTACTTAAGTACAGGATGCTGGGTTGCATCAACAAGGGCATCACCAGCAGGCATAAAGAAGTCACTATCTCATTTTACTCAATGCTTGTCGGGCCACATCTGAAATACTATGTTCAGTTTTGGTCCCTGCAATGCAATAAAGGTGTGGGCAGGCTGGAGAGGGTCCAGAGGAGGGTCACAAAGATGGTCAAAGTTCTGGGAAGCCTGCCTGATGAGAAAAGGCTGAGAAAGTGACTGGATTTTCTCAGCCTTGAGAAAAGAAGGTTTAGGGGAGACCTTATCACTGTGTTTATCCACTATGAAAAGGGTGTCTACAAAGAAGATGGAGACTCCCTTTTTGCTCTGAGTCACATGGAAAAGACAAAGGATAATGGGTACAAGTTATTTCTAGGAAGATTCTGATTAGACACAAGGGGAAAATTTTTCACAATGTAATTAATTAGCCATGGGAATAGTCTCCCGAGGGAAGTGGTGGATTCCGTAACATTGGACACGTTTAAGATTCGTCTGGACAGAGTGCTGGCATGTCTTGTCTAGACCATGTTTTTGCCAAGAAAGTTTAGACTAGATGATCCTTGTGGTCCCTTCCAACCCAGTATTCTGTGGTTCTATGATTCTATAATTCCGACACTGTCTTAAAATGACCCCAGGGAAAGCTTGCCATTCATACGGGATGTCTCATCTAGGCAAGGAATAAGAAATAGCTGCTGCATGCTCAGTGCACCCGTAGCTATGTTACAAATGCTGCTTTCACAGACAGGTGCTAACTAGGCACTTCAACTGTTACAACTTGGCAGAGTTCCTCAGCAGTTCCCCAAAATTTTATGACTGAGGGAACATATCCTATCTTATTACACCAGACCAATGGTTTTCAACATTCTTCCAATTTGCCAGCCACTGAAAATTCCAGCAGAGTGTAGGCTCCTGTGGAGAGAGTAGGTTTTCTTTTCTTGGTCTTTTTCCCTGGACTCCTAATATATAATTCACAGGCCCCTGGGATCTCAAATACTATGGGTTGAAAACCACAGTAGTAGATCAGTAAACAGATCCACTGGTGACAGTGGATGAACAGATTTATTCCTGGATGCAAGTAGTACAGAAGTAGAGTGCAAAATTAGTCCTGTTCCCTTTGCTTATTGTTAGGCAATGTGTTCTTGTGGATAAAACACTGGTCTGGCAGTCAGGAAATGGGGTAGCAAGCAGGACTTACATTTGTGCAACTGTAGAAAGCATGCTGAAATGTTTCTGCTTTGCACATCAGAAAGCATGGTTAATGCTTGTGGAGAGGTGAGATAAGTACTTAGCCCAATATTTCTGAACCATGGAAGCAATATTGGATAGGAGACTGGTTTCTGAAAAGGCAAGTAATGAAACATGTTCGTTGGCTAGAAGTTCTGAAAAAAACCCTTTCCTGAGATACTGTGTTACTACCTAGCAACATGTTCCTGGGACGTTGACAAAAGCAGATATCCTAGAGTGATGGCAGCAGTAATAGTGCTGAAGATTTTGTGTTTCCATTTCCCAGTGCCACGAGTGCAAATTTCCTTTTCTGTGCGTCGCAGACCTGTTTCTCCTGTACTACAGGAGGCAATAGTAGCATAAAAAACACTCCATTGAGAAGATCAGTAAGTCTCCAGTTAAACTGCGTGAGCTGGCTGTGGTTCATCCTGTTTGTTAAAAACACCATCAACCTTTTAACTTTGCCAACAGACTTCTGAGGAGCATCACATTCACCTAATAAAATACAAGGACTAAATTTTTCATTCTCTTTCCAAATTGCTGCGTGAATGCAACCAGCGGGTGGGACATCATCACCATACTTTACACCTCCTCAGTAAGCTACTGGGCTGATGAAGCTCTGTAAGTGGTCATGAAGGTTTTTGCAGGAGTTATGTGGAGAAGTGAATATTGGGGGATAGGATAAAGTCTCATCTTCCTACTGAACATGCCTTTTAGCCTGATGGATAGAAATATAGGAACAATGTGGATATTGCTTTCCTGAGATGGGATAGACAGATGAGGGCTGCTCTCTTGCTGATTGGATATGCATCAAAATGCTGAACAGGTTCCTGAAAACCTGCCACTAATTCTTCATATCTCACAGTGCCAGAATGTTTTAAGTGGTTCTTGCTGCTTTCCTCAACAGCCAGTTCTTGCAGCTGGGTGTTTGGAAAGCAGAGAGTTTGTTTTTAGTGATCAGTTTTAACTGTGGACTAAAAAAGGACTTATCTCAGAAAGGGAGACAGTATATGAGTATCTTAAAACATTTTCACCATTGGAAATGAAAGCTTCTGAACCTCTTCAGAAAGGAGTTTCTGAAGGAGAAAATACAAGCAGCAGAGGATATTCCTCTGTCACCTCTTCAAGGAATCAGCCCTAATTTGGTGGCTGAAGAGAACAGCATGCTTTAGATTTAGTCTGTGTGAGGTACAGAAGTAAGGGGTGAAGGGGCATCACTTCTTTTATAGGTACTTGGAGTATTTCAAGCATAATATCTCACTCCAATTGTCCTGCACCAGAATGAATCTGGATTCTTTCCACTGCAGACAGAGACAGAACACCCTGTGATTTACAGCTGAATCTTCATGTTTGGAGGCAGTCAGGGACAATTCTAGACAATTATCCGTGACCCACTGTACTTGTATGCAGTTTTTATTCTACATCTGACCTCATGTCACCTCCATATATCTACTAAGCACTGCTGATGTCACATTGAATTCTAGGACTTGCAAGTGTACAGTACTTGTCTAATAATCTTGTAACTGCTGAAAGGCTTCTCAGGAGTGGGATGTGCTGTTTGGGTCTGTTACTGCCTTTAGTGTGTCCAGCCACCACCTCTCTCTTATCACACATACTCATATGGCATTAGAGAGCTGCCTCACAGACACTCCTCTGCTGTCATTTTGGTGCAGGTGCCTGCTTTTTGATTTGGAGTTCAAACAAAGTGACACTTGGCATTTACAAACCATGCTGCCCGTGCAGAGTGTTGTCCAGGCATGAAGCTGCTGACCCACATGCCATTTGTACGAATTAGGTCACGCTGGCTGTGTTTTGTCTTCACAGTACAGATAAGGGAAATCACTTATCCTTCTGGAAAGTGGGCTGAAAGGCAGTGCAAGGATTTCAGTCCCAGCAGGACTTTTTTTGCTTTATTTACCAGCCCTGAGTGGGGATAATAAAAATGAACAGGGGGGAAAGAAGTCATAAAGTGCAAGGTGCATGCTGTGCCCCAGGAAGATTATGTTGTGTATATGAGCAAGGGCACTGCCTCTAAATAGAAGGCTGTGTTATCCTGACAATACTGAGAGATCCCAGTAGGAGACAAATCTTATTTTACTGATCTGCAAGTAAATGCATAGGAATAGACCATTCTTGCCCCACAACCATTACAGCACATTTGCACGATGATGAGAGGGAAGCAGGAAGAGAATACAGCCCGTGGAGATCTGAGAGGAGGTATGGCTTTTCCCAAGTAATATTCAAACCTGTGGCAGAGCCAAGACTTAAACCCCTTTGCCCTTTCAGTGTTTAACCATCCCCTCTCCCAGTGTCCCTCTGTGGCTGTGCCTGCAAAGCTGTCATTCTGAGGAGCATTAGGATCTGCCTCTGAAGTAACTTCAGTACAGTTTCTCTCTTCCTCACCCCCGCACCCCATCTCATTAGCTTGAAAGCTCCTATTTATAAACCTGCTCAAGCTTGCTTGTTCAGAAAGGAGGAGCCGAAACACTCCGCACACAGACTGGGAGACTCAGCAGAGATGCAGGCAAGAGCTACTTCTCACTCAAAGGGTAATAACCAGATGGAACAAGTCAGCAGGAAGAGTGCCTGAAATGTCACAGAAATGAGATCAAGCAAGAGCTGTGTGTCTGCAGGCAGAAGGGGGAGAATCACAGGATCTCAGGAAACAGTGAGAAAAAAGGGCTGAGTGGAAGCAAAATATTTAAGGGATAAGCACATTGGACTAAATGGCCTAATCATCTCCCTAGACCATCACAGTCCCATTATGCATGTTTTACCCCTCTCCCAGCTTCTCTGACACTGATGAACAGGATGCCTATAAAGCTGTCTTGCTGTGAAAAAGTGTGCCAGCCTAGTAACTGTAGAGTGACTTGTCACCTCTGTTGTTAAACAGATCACTTGCCTCCCTGAATCTCACTGGGATGCTGTTTGTAAGCACAAAACTTGTTAAAGTCAGGCTTGCCTGCAATTTCTGTAGCACCTGGTGATTTTGTGCTGGCAAGCTAGAGAACAGACTGATGACAATTTGAACCCCTGTGAGGGGAGAAGTGATTACCTAAATAGCTGTCCTACATTGTATGGCACGATATACAACAGCCTGACTTCCCTTAGCTTTCCTCCTCACTATATTTTATGGTAATGACCTGGACACAACCAAACTATTTCTGCTTTTCTGGAGAGCCACAAGACAATTACAAAAGACCAGACAAGCTCATCTGCTATTAAGATAGAAGAAAAAAAAAAAAAAAAAAAAAAAAAAGAAGAAAGAAAGAAAAACAAAAAACCAAACCAAAACAAAAACCCCATAACCCAAAACAAAACAAAACCTCCAATTCCTAAGTCTTATGTAAAGAACAAACAAAACTGCAGTAACCCATAAGGAGTTACATTCATGGGGAGAAACAGAATCACATTGTTCAATAAATCAGAGGAGAACAAAGAGGTTCAATGACAATCCAAGACCAAAGCCATTTCTGCTAAGGAGCTGCATCCGTGTATTGAACATAACCTCACCTCTTCCCCTTCCGGCTTAACAAGCGATTTCATGGAGCTCTTTGTGCCAACATGCAGGCAACTCCCTGAGCTGTTTCTCTTCACTGGGCTTCTCAGTACAGGGCAAAGGACTCGCTGTACTGCTCTGCTCTTTTCCAGTCTGAATTCCTCCCATTAATTTCAGCAAACCAGATTAACTCTCCTTGGCATCTATGCTCTTAGGTCCTTTGTCATCTGACACATCATTATGCTACGTCAAAAAAAACATGTTTTAGTGCCCACAGTCTTACCAGGCCTTATTCCCAATGTCTTAAGCAGTATGGAGATCTGGTAAAGGACAGGCATTCCCACCAAATGCCCATGAGGTGTCAAAGATGGACACAACCAGCGAAGGAAACAGGTAGACTGAGGGGGTGAGATCAAGAATTAGGGCAACAAAAGTAAAGTGATGCACACAGTTAGTAGTGGCATTTTAGTGATTTCAGTTATGGTGTGCTGGACATACCAAAGTAATGGGACACTCTTACGATAATACCAAAAAAAATTCCAAAAGGAAAGTCTCTGTATTTGCCTATTTGTATTCTCTATTTGCTGGAGAAAACCTGATCCAGTTTGTGCTATCATCTGACGTATCTTATGCATTTAAGAGGTTCTCTGCCAACATCAGAGAAAAAAACCACCAGCCTGTCTAAGCATGTCTCTGTGTCAGACAAAGACTGAGGTGGGTTTATAAATGAGCAAAGAAAACTGTCACAGGTCCAGAAAACCTGATCAAAGAAAAATTATTGAAGAAGCTATGTTTGCTGGGTTTAGAAAAAAGAAATTTGAGAAGGAACATGGAAAACTGTCTTCTAATATGGCTATAAAAAAGACAGGGATTCATTTGTTCTCAGCTTCTGTGGCAGGAGGGGTGTGCAAAAAATAGTGGCCAGCTTTGTTTGCATAAACAAAGATTTTGGTGAAGTATCAAAAGGAGATTTATTCTGAAAATAGGAAGTGAGAATTGGTGAAGTCCCTTTTTATGGAGTCCTTTAAGAACAGAGCTTTGGTAGTCAATGATGGTCCTGTCATGTAAAAGTGACAACCTTTGTTGTAAGGAAGGAATCACTGAGGTCCTTCCAGCCCAATATTTCTGTGATTTCTACTAAGTCTGCAGTTCTAGAACAGCAAAACTGCAAGCTATAATCTCATATAAATAAATGGAAATCTCCATTGTCTTCCAAATAACCAAATCTAGAAAGGCAAACATTTGGGGGGAAATAAATGCCCCAAGAACATTTAAGGATTTATAGCTGTAATTTGCCCCTGTAGTTTTATTTAGGAGCATCTGTGAAAAGAGGCCTGGATTGAGTGCATTAAAGAGGGAAAAAAACCATACTCCTTGTCCTTAGTTTTGTGACAGGACAAACTGGAAGAGATGGGCTTATTCCGTGTTTAAACAGGTGGCTTCAGAGCTGGCAGTGGGATCCAGCCTACATCTCAATGACTACATTCTCAAATGTACAAGTAACAAACTTCACATAACAAATTTTATAATGGAAATACCCTGATGTAGCTAAAGTGGTTCACTATTTGAAAGCTGGAAGAGGAGAGAAATTTATGAAATTAGGATGTCTATATTCCTTGTCCAAAGTCAGGGGGAAAATCTGAACAGCACACAGGTAAAATGCGTGGACTTAGAATTACATTATTAGTAACCGATGGTATAAGCACTACATTTAAGATTGCCAAGTATTTTTAAACAGTATCCACTGGACTTGAGTTGAAACATTGGATTTACTCAAGTGTAAATTCTCTTAGTTAATAAAACTCCATATGATTTGCCACTGTATACATGAAAATCTAGTACGTTTGCTTTGAGATAGCTTCCTTAGGTTTCTTTCTTCATCCTGAGTAACTTACTGATTGTTCATTTTCTGTGGTTCTGTTTAATTTTTGGTTTTGTCTTTTAATGTTTTCCTGTTCAAAAAGGGGTTTCCGTGTCGAATATAGAGATTCCTAAACAGTTATAGATCGTGACCTATGATCCTAACTCAAGCTCTCAAGCACACACATAGGACTTAAAACACTGTGAGCTTAACTCGGAAAAATGATAAGAACTGGGGCTCCAGTCCAGCAAACTGTATTTGTCCGAGGAATAGTCTGATTCAACTGAATTATTTGTGTGCCCCAATCCAATCACCAGGAAGGAGAGCAGTTAAATCAGGACCTGTTGAGATAAAGTGAAGCACTGCAGATCTGATCATAGCAATGAATTGCACCCCCTTATCTTCAATGCAGTTCCTCCGATGTATGCAAGGGTAAGTGAAACTGGATCTGGATCTGCAAGATCGTTTCTCACTTTAGTCTCCAGCTTTCAACATGACCTCTTTCACTTGGAATAACATCAGTTAATTGAGGTAATAGTTACATATCACTGGATTATGCCAGAAAACAATTGCCCACATTCTGTAGAAATTATTTGACTTTGTGTTAACAGAACCTAATTAACTTATATTGTCCAGAAGTTTAAGCTCGGAGTACCTTAAAGTCCTATCTAAAGTACCCAGTGGTGAAAAGAGCAGGCTCTGTCGTACTGCCATTGTTAATGGTGTGGAAGGATGGACTGCTTAGCCAGGTCAGTGTGAATTGATAAATCTTGGCCCAGCTCACAACAGACTATGGTTGACCTCATAGCTGCTCCATCCTTGCTAAATGAGGGACACATTCTGGAAATTTTCTCAAGCTGCAAAACTAAAAATGCTAAGGCTGCTAGCCTGCTAAGGATTACAACTTTCATTGTTGTCTCCCTGCCTCCCATGTTGTTATGTGATTAGATAGATTATATTTTTCTAGGAGTCCCCTGAGATAAAGCAGGTTGATGCAACTTAGCTGCAAAGGCATCAGGAGGAAAGTACTTAGGACAGGTATAAAGTATGTTAAGGATAAAGTATGTTGCTCTTTATCTTTAGATGACATCTCCTGTTATTTTTACTCCCTGATACTCTGTTTCTCTCCCGTTTTTTTTGGTCTCTTCCTTCCCTAACCAACTCAGATCTGAAAGCACGTGTTGTGGCCCAGAAGAGCATGAAAGTAGCTGTACTGCACTCACATTTAAACTGAGTACATCAGCACAGAGGCATGCTGCGGGGATCTGCAAAGGAGCCTTGGCTCAGCTCTGCCACAAACATCTCTGCCCCATGCTCCACTGCACAGGGCAGAGAAGTCCAAAACCTGATGGGGAACCCACAGAACAAACTGTTTCAGAGTTCAGATCTATCCTAGGGTCTAGATGTTTGTCAACATTTCTCTGTCTATCTGAGGCTTTGTTCAGTGTGGTCCAGAAATGAATAATGCAAAAGACTATTTGAATCATGTGGCCTTTGCTTGCTCTCAAGTTTCTTGGATGAACAGCTGTTTCCTGTAATACTGCAGCATCTAGGTCCTGCATCTAGGACTATTTTTCAACCCTTTCTTGCTTCAGAGAGAGCTTGGACCACTGGAAAACATTAATGGAAATGCAGAACAGCATCAAGTCCAGAACTCCTGGCTTAGAGAAATGGATTCTTTCTGTATCCTGCCTCACCTGTGCAAGCTCATGGCCTGGATCCAAAAGCTGGCTAGCTCACCTCACTGGTGGTCAGCTCTTTGCAGTTAATCAATCCAAAAGGACCCAACTTGGTGCAGAGCTATAGGGCCATAGACAGATTGTCACTCAGTAGTGCTTACTGATGTTGACCAGAAAAAGAAAAAAAAAAAAAAAAAAAAAGAAAAGAAAGAAAACAACTAACACAAGGTTGTTACAAACTGCAAAATAAGAAGGGAAACCACTGTTTTCCATTCACCTGCAATTCTCTGCTCTTTACTCTCTTTGCTCTTCTCTGTTCCTTTCATAGTGTCTCAGTGTGTAAAATCATAATTACATTGCATAACTTACAGTGTTGATGTCACTGTGGAATTTAGTGCTTGACTGTTGGACTTATTTTTATTAGATGTAGTGATTAGAATCTAAGTAGTCATCATAACTTTGAAACTTCTATAAATATGTAGCATCTTCCAGTAGGATTTTCTTTGTACTTCTTAAATATCTATCTGATTCAGAACATTTATGGCAACTTGGAGAAGTTGGAAAAGCAATGGAAGGGAAGTTTTGGATCTTAAAAGCTTAGTCAAATGACTTAAGGGCCTCAGATTTGTACTGTGGGGTAAGGCTTTATTTCTTAGGTTACTGATAAGTGGAAAATAGCTTCCAGAAGAAACATATGATCTCAAAATTATTGGTAAGGAGGTATGATGGGTCTTTTCATGGCACTGGTGAACCAAATCTAGCCCAAGGCTTGTAAGACCTATTACTATTGAACTTGCTGGGAACTGTGGGAAAGGGGCTCGAATTCCAGTGCCTGAGTTCCCAAACACCAGGTCACTAGTGAAAGATCAGGAATCAGTGTATACCTTTCCTTCACCTTTATGAGATGAAGAGGGGTCCCAGGAAGAGCAATAAGGAAACTGCACCTCAAGTGAATCCATTTCTGTACTACTGGTTCATCTGCCTATGTGGGGATGACCTGGGCTATCCCACTGAGGATAGTAGGATAGGTCACATGAGGAGGGAAGACTGTCCTTCTGTAAGTATTTGATTTGTTCGTTTTGGGGGGCTGTATTAAATCCCCATGCCACAGAAATGATAGTCTTAAAAGAGCTGATTTTCTCACTAGGCTAAACTCAGTGTTTTCTGTGTTTCATTTTGGTGGTGCCTTTCCTTGACGAATCTGTCTCTACCTGCAGTTGCAGTTATTCCAGAAAAGGAGTGCCTTTTTCTGGTTTAAGATAAGCCACTCCTGTACTAGGCTATAGGTGCTGCTCAGTGTTACCTTGATGGGTCTCTTCAGGACTATTTGCTCTGCTTTTTATGGCCATCTTGTCTCTTCAGTTTGACAGTTTTTCTGTCTTGAGCTCTCTGCCTGTATAGTCCTTGGAAGAGGATCTTATCATGAGAAAAATAAAATATTTTTTTGATATTTCCCAGCATGTGTTCATGGACACAGGCAGCAGGTATGTCCTCAGGAGCTATCAACTCAGAGTCCACCTTTCAAAATATGCTCTAGCACACGTTGTTCATTCTGGAGAAGTCATACATATGTACTTCTGAGACACCTACACCTTATTTATCAGTTCAATGTCATTGGACCTTTTCTCTTGTCCTTTCACCAGAAGGAAAAAAAAAACTCTGCAAGTGCACACAAAAGGGTCAATGTTTTTGAAAGGTCAGTAATTCCAGATGAAATGCAAACCTAAGTCTTAAAAAAAAAAATCTCCATTGAGCAATAAAGCACTTAGAGTTTGACTTTGTTACGCAAGAGAGAAACTTTCCAGCTGGCTGGCAGTGGCTCCAAAGGGTGTCTGTGTGGTTATTGATTAATTAAATCTATTGTTACTCACTTCTTTCATTAATCCAAGTGTTTTCTCTTCGCTTATGTCCCTGCACAACCCTGCTTTAAAGACTTGGAATCTGTCAGAGACAACTGCTTTGAATATCAGGTTGCTTATTTGAAATGCTAACTCTTCCTGTCTCAGAAATTTCTAGGTGTGGCATTTTAGACCTCAGAAGAATGAGAAAGGTACTTAAAGTCAAAGGTGTCTTCAGTCTCATGTTCAGTTCTGGAACTCTGTGTGCATCTGTAACAGAGAGGAAGGGTGCAAATGGCTGTCCTAGAGAGGTGGCTCTGCTTTTTTCTGTAGGACTGCACTCAGTTCTGGTGCTGAAACACAAACTTTATCAGGTTGCGTGAGGGGCAGGTGCCTCTAGTGGCTTGACACTTGCTGTTTGTGATCCCAAATCTCTGGTGGCATTGTGTGGAGGATGAGATTAGTAGTGTCAGCAAGCCAGCAGCAGAGTTTTGCTTCTCTATATGCCCACCTTGGCCCTAATGAAAATTTCTAAATAGCCTTGTACTCACACAGTCCTCTGCTCGTGGTCCCAACAACCAAAAAAACCCTGAACAGTACTTGCTGCCCCAGCAGCAGGAGGCTGTGTCTAAAAACCCAGAGAAGAGCCCAGCTTTTGCTAGGGCACCCAGTCCCTGGTGTCTCTGTTTGCTGTACTGAGGGTACTTTGTTTGCTGCTCCCTGGCCCGGTGCCACTGACTCATGTCACACAGGAAGCTGAACCCCTGCCAGCTGGGAGCGCTTCTGTCTCTATCTCCAGCCATCAGTGCTTGATTGGAGCCTGTTAACCAGGCTCCTGATGTGCCAGCCTTGCAGGTCCCAGGCATTTGCTTTCCCTTGCAAGCCCCTGAGATAGCAGCCTGTTTCTGCCGGGATGAATGTGTTTAGGAAATGCCACATTAGAACTAACTACTGCTGGGAATTTTTAGCTTGACTGGAAACACTGGCCAGAAACTAGGACGGACTGAGTTTAAGCCCAAGAGGAGGGCAGACCTCCTTGATAAAGCTTTCCCACAGCAGTGATTCTTTGTCACAGCAGTGACAAGTCACTCCTGCTTCCTTCCTGCTCTATACCAGTGTTATTTCCACTGAAACACAGGAGTCATTTCAAGGGTAAGCTGCTGCCATCAATAAGGTCAAGAGAGTACCATCTCTACCTTTCTGGAGCAGGGAAAGGGAGGAGACACTTTCAGTTCGTAACTAGTTGGCTGCTTTATAGTTTTGTTTGGTAGAACATAAAAGAGACCTGGAAATTTCAGAGGGCTATTTCAGGAAATCCTTTACAAGTTCCTTTAGGAGATGGTTTTACCTCAACAACTCAGCTAATTACAATTAGTCACTTGATCCTGAAAGCAGAAGGAAATCGTATCATGCATATTTCATACAGGATTTACTTAAGTATTCTGGTTTTTAGCTCTTTGGCACCTGCTGTTAGTCCTTTTGCCTGTAATTTCAGCTGGCAATAATACTGATGCCTTTGTACCAGAGAAATGGGCTTCCTCTTCTGAGGAGCAACAACAATAGTGTCTGCTGACAGGCTCAGTTCTTGCAAAACCTGGACATAAACAAAATGTGCGTACATTGGTCTTCCAGTCCAGCAAGGTATCACAGGAGGTATTTGGGCCTGGGGATGTCCATATTCCCCCAGCTGGAGAGGGAGAGGGAGGGAGGTGCCCAAAGATTACCTTGCTGATAACAGATCACCCCTGTTAGAGCAGTGGGGTAATAAACTCTGTGGTAAACCATCATGCAACGTAGTATCAGGAAGGCCACCTACTTTCCCTAAAGCATTTTCAAATAGGACCTTTTAACCAGTTCTAGCCAGAGCAATGTGTTGGCCACTGTGAGAGTCCCTCCAGAGGAGCTGAGACCTCGGAGGTGGGCTGGCACAGCAGATGGGGAGGAGCACCTGGTGATGTGTTTAGGTTGTGTGTTGCTTAGCAGTATAAATGCATTAAGCACCGAGGAAAAGTTGCAGTCAATTTGGTGTAAACAAAATAATATATTTCAGCATAATTGCAGTAATTAAACAGGGATGCTGCTTTTAACTAAACATCTGTTACCTTCTCCTGATTGAATTAAATAGTTATAAACCTCTGGGCTTGCTCTCTCTTTTCTTCTAGCTCAAATTTCTTTTCCTGTTGTCAGTTTTATCAATCAGGGATTATGCCTGAGGGTTTTGCAGTGTCTCTCTTTGGTCAGATTAGAAATGTTTGTGGTTTCTTGCTCTCTGATGCCTTGCACACACGGAGCAATTTTCTGCAGCCATCTTGGAAGTGCCTTTGTGCCAGCAGCTACCTATGCTGCTCTGCTGCTGTGGAAGGGACTGATCCTGGAAATAATTTGATCCTGATCTGGATAAGGCCATCAGTAGAAGCAGACAATTCTTTGCTACTCATACAGCAATATCTAAAACATAGGAACAAAGGTTCAGCGTTTCCCTGAATTACAGAGGTGCTTCACCTGCTTTTGTAGTTGTATTAGAGCAATGTAAGGTGCTGCAACCAAAGCAGATGTAGGCAAAACCATTTAACTCTGCACTGTGTCAAAGAATTGGATTGTTACTGTCTTCCTCCTGAAGAGTCACCACAAGCAGTGTTGTGAGTGGTGATGTTTACAAACTGAACCACCTGATCACAGGGCAGTAGCAGCCTTGTGTCCCTTCAGATCATTTTCTGCTGTTTTCTCATCATCTTATCCTCATTGACCTTCAGTGTTTTTCTCTCTGCACTCTTCAGATATGTCTCTGTTGGAGTTTTAGGTCACCTTAGTGGAGCTAGAAGAAAAACTGCTTTTGAAAGAGCCACAGTAATAGCTCAGCAGCACAACTCCTGTGTACTCAACACCACTAGGTTCCCTCGGATGCAAGTGCCTGGCCTCACCTGACCTGTGGCCCCAAGCAATCCTGTCTGTGTGTTGGTTTAAATTTGCTGCAAATAGGTCACCCTATCTAAGAAAGACCATAAGAAAAGAATCCTAAACATTTTAATTTCTGAACTGGCAATAATCTTGGACAGTGCATGATAGAGCTTATAAATAGCACTTCGAGTGCTTGTGATGTCACAAACCACAAGAGTGTCTGACTTGTGATTTATTACATCAGATCATAGCTTGTTCATAGGCTTGTAGCTTATTTACAGTCAGTACACCCACTATTATTCCTAAGCCATTCCAGTGTTATGCAGACACATAAATGCTGCTTGGAATTGAAACAGTAAATAACCAATTAAATGTTTAACCTCTTCCTTTCTGATCTCTTCCTATGTGATTAACTGAGGGTACTGTTGCATAAGGTTGTGTCAGATAATGACAAATTGGTGTCTTTCATTTGCCTATGTATCACATCTATACAAAAAATACTCACAGATTTTTTGAGTATTTATACTCACAAATAATTTATTGACTGCATTTATTTGAATACATGTTCTTTTCTTCACTGCGAGATTGTTGTTTTACAAGATTTTCTAGAATAAAATACCAAAAGTTAATTTCTAGAATTTAATGGAAGAAGAATTTTAATTCTTTCTATAGTTCTTGACATGGCATACACATGCACACAAATTAGTTTATCTAAAGAGCATTTTGCAAAACCAGAGTTGGGTAGTGTAATTAAAAGGGAAAAGCTTGCAATTCAGATTAATTAAGCTAAGGAACATTCAAATTTTATGTCACCTCTTTTTGGTAGAGGGGGTAACCTCATTTACTTTGGCCATGTTCTGGAAGAGGTTACAGTTAAAATTTAAATACAGGGCAATATAAACCTCAGGCATTAATGAATCCTGAGTGTAATGATTTTAAGTTTGGAAAAATTCTTTGTTCTGCTCATGTTTCCTATCTGTGTCACTGAGTTCCAGGGATTATTTGATTTTTAAAGCCAAGTTGCAGGGAAGGGCACCCACCTTGAAATCTACAGAAAGAACTAAGCCATTCCAACCAGCGCTTGTCCAACCAGATGCATTTTAGAATAAAGAAAAACCCACCCTGAGAAGAACGTGTGATTATATTCAGGTATCTAAAAACTAGTATGTCCTGATATCTAAGAGCAGGCCAGGGAGTAACTGCATCATTCAGAAATAATTTACATAGCTTGTCTCAACTGACTATGAGTGAATCTCTAGCTGGTACACTAGCATGTGTTCTCTATCACAGGTTAATTTAGAGCACTCCTAAACATATTGTTGTGATTTATTATCTTTCTATTTAAAAAAATCCCTCAGGTGAATCTCAGGCTATAGGAGGAGAAAAGTAATTACTAGTAAGTAATTATTAGTACCAACATCCTGTACAATATCTCAGTCTATGACTCATGGTTTGGTAATCTGTGATCACAAAAGCATAGTCCTCAGAACAGAAGCAGCTTTTGTATTCTCACAGGACAAAGTACCCTAAACCACCTAGTCGAAGGAGATCAAACACTACCTGTCAGTGTGATTTGCAAGAGGGACACAAAGGAAACTTCTGTGGCCAACTGGTTCTTTCTAAACACTCGTTTGCCTTAATTGAAATATTTACAACATTAGCAGTCCTTACTGGAGTTGGTACGGACTGCAGATATGATGGTTCAAGGTGCATGAGAAATCAGATTTATTGGAGTCTTCAGTGTACAGATTTTGCATTTTATATCTAATCTTGTTTTATAAGTAGTGAGTTGGCTAGCTAAGGTGTACCAGTGGCCATAAAAGAGAAATCTAATGCACAGCCTGTCAGCAGTATTTCTTCTAGCTGAGTTTACATACATCTGTAGGTGGCCTTCAAGAGGTTTTTTTTATTTTTTTTTTTTTTTTACTGGACCTGCTTTTAAATATGAGTGTTTTGCTGTGGTAGGCAGAGGGCACTCATAGGAGTACTGTGTGCTTGCTGTCTCTGAAGAAAAGAGAGCCAAGATACCTTAAATTGAAGAAATATGTTTATATTTTGCAAAGAAAAAATATTTGAGTGCACTGCTACTAATCTCAGGTGTTTAGTCATCAAGGAAGAGGCCTTCAGAATTTAGAAATCAAAGTATTAAATAAATAAATAGGGGGGAAAAAAATCCTCTTTTTATGCCCTCTGAATATGAGTGACTTTGGCGTACAGAGAATTTCTGTTTTCAGGATTTTTCACACAGTCATGACAGCTCAAATCCCATTTCCATTTGATCAAAGTACCTACGCAATCCCTTGATACCGGGAATTGCAGCTTTAAGGAAAATATTGCACAACTTTCCTGTATAAAAGTACGCAGATTTTTTGGTAACATTTATCATCGAGTTATTGTCAAACTGCCACTGGCACAGGGCAGTGCTGGAGGTTCACCAGGTGCCTCCAACAGCTATCACTGTGTATTTTTCTATGTCTTACCACATGCCTGGACATGTGGTAGGAGACAGTGTCAGAAGATGGGCAATGGCTAAATATGCCTCTGCTGGGGCTTTCCTATGTCTTATTTTGGATTTGGAAGAGTTAATAAATACACAGATCCATTTTTCTTCCTCCTTAGGAAGAAAATTAGATCCCAGAGGAAAAATGCCACAAGCCTCCACTACATCCTTAATCTCCTGAACAATAGAAACTGTATTTAAAAAAAAACAAATAACCTGTTTTCCTAGGAAGGGTGGATACTAGTCGATTAATCTCAGCTGGGTTTCTGGTTCAAGCCTTGCATGGGCTGGCTGGGGGCAACAAGGGGGGCTGCCCACTGAGGCGTGTGGAGGCTAAGGGGGCGTGGAGGCACCTCCTGCTTCGCTGGGCTGGGTTGGATTCCTGCCAGGCAAGAGTTTGTGGCTGAAAAACTGGCAGGGCAGTTTGCAGCTCTGTGGAGAGACATTAGGGAAGGGGAAGCCTGGGAAGTCAGGCAAACAGCTTGCTCACCGCTGTAAGAAGCATCTTCTTTCCAGGTTGGCAGTACTTTGGCAGAGGGACAGGGTTGACAGAAACCCTGCACTTGCCTAACTCAACTCTCGGAGAAGTGCCTTCCCTTTCCAGGTCTCTCATCTCCCCTGCACTAAAAATACTTCTCTGAAACGTGCCCTCTTTTGCACTCAGTCATGCAGAGAGCCTGACCCTCAGCTCGGCTGGCAGAAAGCAATCTTCTGGCACTTTCTGTGTACTTCAGGAAGGGCACAATCAGCTGCCTAGAACCATTATCAAAAGAATTGGGACAGGGAATAGCATACATTAACCTGACCTCTCCTCTCTTCCTCCTCCCTCTGACTCAACAAGTGGTGTAACCTGCAAAACAGCATCCTTATCCTACAAGCGTGTGTTTTATTTCCGTAACAAATTGAGGTATCAGGAATTTTAAACTCCAGATGTTTTCCAGAGTTATGTAAACCAAGAGGCACCCAGATGCTCACGTAAGAGCAGAGGGAAAATCCCTTTGGGAACATATGCCTGGCCCATGGCTGCTCTGGACGGCCGAGAAGTGTTACTCAAACTGTGACGTGTGACAGACTGAGATAGCAAAAGCCCAGGAAGAATGAGGTGAAGGTATAAAGTGACACCTTGTTCCTTTTCTTTTTACTCAGGTGGGCCTTGGGAAAATTAGAATATACTACAGTTGTAGCTTCCAAATCAAGAGCCAAGTTCTCCTATGCATGAACTCAGGCAGAAACCAGCTAACCAGAAAGAGGCACACATGTCAACAAATATCAAAAGAAAAAAGATGTAACAAGACATGTAAATATTAACACTAGTTGTTTCCCAGTGTACAGTAGTTCATTTTCCTCTCCTTGTTTCATTCCCCTTTTGAGAAAGAATTGTCATCTGGAAACAAGAAGAAATTTCCTCTTGTTTTGTTGTATTAGGGCATACAGGAATGTTTCTAAAAAATGTTTAGGTTTTTGAAAATAATTTTCTATTTTTAGAACTTTCACAAACACTGAGTCTGTTTCTTGGAGGTCTTTTGTGGTGGACTTGGGATGTTGATCAGGAAGTCTTTGAATTCTTAGAGAAAGTTGCTGGGACTTTATTTCCTTCCAACTGCTTATTTTGTCCTTTCAATCAAAGAGATACTAATGAACACACGTTAAAAACAGCCATTCCTACCTCACACTAGAGCTCATCTCCACCATAATAGCGCTGCTGAAAAGAGAAAAGCAATCTCCCGGTGTAGATTCAGTCCTGTGTGAGCTTTTGATCTCCTTTCTTCTATGAGGCTCTGTCCCTCACCCCGAAAGGGCTGCCTGCTTCTATGGACCTCCTACCTGCCCTGGGATGTCCTGTGTTATACAGGGATCAATGACACGACCCAGCCTATCTTGTTCTAGGAAATTATAGAGCTATTAAGAATGCGGAAAATACCTTTTCTCTCCCTCTCCTTCCACCAGTCTACTGCAATCAGCACAAGCTTTACTGTAAATGCAGTGATAAGAGGCGAAAGCAGCAGCAGGAGGCTTTTTACTGGTGTGGTTTATTATTACTATCTGCAAATGCAGTACTGAGGTTTGCTAGCTATATCACTGCCTTCGTAGCTGTACCTTGTTTGGTGGAGGCAAAGAGGGAGATTTGAAACTGTGCAGCCAGTGAGTCAGGATTTTATTAAAAGTTGCATCCTAATGAGTGAAGGAACTAAGCTGTAGGTACCTAATAAAAGCATTTGATAATATTTTGAGGACATCCGCATGCATACAGGGCCTTTTTAAGGAGAGCTTCACAAAACTCTGTGTGACTTCTCATTCCAGCTTGCCACTGTTGGGATACTAAGAAATCCCGAATTGGATTAACATCAGGCCTTTCTGGCTGAAAGGTACTGACTGTATTAGTAAGTGGCTGTCTCAGTTTCAGCCTAGTGGCCTCCTAAAACTCTCAATATGTGCCAGTTATAAAGAACTCTTCATCATGCAGGTATCTCCAAAGAACCAAATTGAGGTCAGCATATCCTGGCATGTAGAGTACTAACCAGTCCTCTGAGACTGAGTCACCACTGAATCTCACCAGACCAGGCTTTGAATCAGGTCAGAGGATCAGCTGTTTATTGTCAAAATCCTTAAGCTCTCTGTCCCTCCTTGCCAGTAAAGTTATTTAGCTTTCAAAGTGTTACTCTTTCAAAGTGTTACTCTTTCAAAGTGGCCTGTGCTTGACTTCTCCTTAGTGCTGCTCCCTGGAGAGAAGCAAACACAGCGTCACCCTTGGCCAAGGCTCCTGAGTGTCCGTGACCTTTACCATGCTAACCTACCCTCATCTTGCCAGGCAGCATTAATTGCCTCTTAAGGCAGCTTTGTTGCCAGGTCTGGGAGGTTAAGACAGACAGCTCATGCTTCTGATAGTTAGAAACTACTAATAGCCAGTTTGGGTCCCGGTATGAGGGAAGGAGAGACTGGTAACATCCCTTCTTCAGTGCCCCATTAGAGTGGAGGAATCCTCAAAATGTGGGTTAGTTTCAGCTGTGCCCCCTCCCTCTCCAGCCCAGGCTCTTCCTCATCTTCTGTTTCAGCTCTGCACCACAACCCACGTGAGGAGGGCGTGATGCTATTTATTCTTGTTTCCTCCCTCTCTGAGATCCTATCAGAAACACCAGTCTGAGTCAGAGGCAGAGGCTGTGACTGAAATGAGAGAGAAAACTCGGAAATGCGCAGATTTTAGTCCAATGTGGCTATCCCAGCTCCGTGAAGGAAAACTGGGCCTCAAAAAATGTGTGAGATACTCAGCAAAACAGCAGCTAAAGAAAGACTGTGAATTAGAAACTGCCTACCAAGCAACAAGAAAAGGAGTGGCTGGCTTGTCGTAGGTAATGAACAGCACTCAGAAGAGTGTTGTAGCATGGGTGTTACATGACCTTCTAGCCTTTTGCAATATCTGCTATTTTTGGACATTTGCTGAGAAGAATCCCTCCAAGATCACTCCTCTGGTTTATTGGGTGGTGATAGCTGGGTTTTCCAGCACAAACAGAACTGTGCTACAGTGAGAAGTTTCCAGCAGGGATACTTTTTCACATGCATTTGGATGAGAAATCATCTAAAAGCCTACTCTCTGCATTTGGCAGGTAGGGGCAGGGTACCACAAACCAACATGTGTCCAAATAATCCAGTCCCAGACACATAAATCTAGCTGCTTGCAAGGTGTTCCCATTACACACTAAGCAGCACAGATCTGGAAAGATCTGGAAAAACTTTCCACATCCAGATCTCCCCAGCAAGAACCATGTCTTGGGCAGATTGCATTTTTATTGCCTTCATTGCCTTGCTGAGATGATGTCCCCGTGCTTAAGGTGAACTGTGTGAGTAGTGGTACTTCAGTAAATTGGAGCCATTTACTTCTGCCCAAGTGAACTGGTGCTCAATGGTCTGTACAGTTATATGACCTTTGGTTGCAATCTGATCAGATAGCACAAACTAAATGTAGTGGAGTCTTTCTGATAAGGGGAGAATGGAGGGTCAGGTTCTAGGGTATTGCCCCAAGTAAGGACAATTGGTCAGTAGGTGGCAATCTTATATCTGAAGCAGGAAAGGCCCCCACTGCTGGAAAAACCTGCTGCTGGCCATGTCTTCAGTGAGACATGTAATCATGAGATCTGGGCACACATCGCTGTCTGCTGGTTCTAATCACATGGATTTAATTTTTCTTTGCAGTCTGTTAGCAGTACACCTTTGCCAGGTCCCAGATGTTATGACTTAGTTTCCCTTCCCTCAATTTCACCATGCCCTCTAATTGCATATCTGATAGGTTATATACAGCATTCTCCTTCATGAGACAGCAGCACAGGGCCAGACATGTAGCCTTGCTATTTGCAGCTAAAAAGCTGCTATGGAATGGATGCATGATGCAAATGTAAAGTCATGTATTATCATTAACCAGATCTGCTATTCAAATGGGTGAGAGGAGGGCATCTCAGTCCTTGCAGAGATGAATGACTCACTGACTCATGGACTGATTTGTTCATGCAAAGTCAGTCAACTGCAGCAGTTTGATCAACACCACCTTTAATTCAAAACTTCAATTTAGGCATCTGCTTATATAGTGCTGACTTGAGAAATGCTTTCATTTGGGGCTTTTTATTATATACAGAAAAGAGTGCCACAAACCATTTCCAGAGCATTTGACCTCATTTGCAGCCTGTCAAGTGGGAGAGAGGCCGTGAAGCATAAGGAGAGTGGTTGGGACCAGGCAGGGAGTATGCAGCAATGGCAGTGTTTTTGATACATGTTGTCCTAACAACATCAGTTTTCTCTAACTGAAGATTTCCTGTGCTAACATCTCGAGGAATCCTTGGGTATGGCCTGTTACCTGAAAGGCACTTCATGCACTTCTGGGGAGGAAGGAGGTGAGAAAAAAAACCTGATGATGCTGCTCCTAAAGTGAATTTAGCATTGACGAGAGTAACTTGTACCCAACCCTGGTGCCTGAAGCTTTGTCTTATCCACACGGTATGGGAAACAGGCAGGGCTGGAGTAAATGTCCCTGTCCTGCATTTGTTCTGGGTAAACTGGGATTTTGCACTCATACATGTGAAAGGCTGAAGGAAAGGGGCAGGTGTTAGTGTTAGCCAGTTCTTTCTTGTGGACCTTTCTGGGGCACGTGTTACCTGCAATGGCCAAACTTCTCACAGACCTCAGAGTACCAACCCTCAGTAGCCTGCTGTGCTTACCCGGATTTCAGGGAATCAGTGAAGGGCTAAAACTAGTGACTTGGGCATGGCTATGTGACAGGTTTGTGGCAGGTCAAGCAGTTATGCCAGAGCCTCCCAAATTCTTGCCCTTTTTTTTGGGTTAGAGCAGTTTCAGTTGCCCATTCAGATCTCAGCCCCATAACCAAACAGCCAATTTGGGCCCATTGCAAGTGAGATGTGAACCACTGAGGATTAAAAGTCATTTTGTTCATCCTGCAGGCAGTCACTGACTGGAACTTGACAGCTGAGCACTGCTAGTCTGTGCTTCACTTAATGTGTCAGCCTTCTTGCTGAAGTCAAGGTCGCTGGGAGTAGCGCAGTAAGGTGAAGAGGCTATTACGATACACAGGAGCCACTCGGGCACTCATAGGGGGCTGATTTCTCACCCCTTCTGCTGCCTGGTTTTCACAACACACATCTAGGTTATAACCCCAGAGGTGTTGCAATAAGTTATGGCTTGGAGCACATGTTGTCTGCAATGTTTGCACGGTCTGTCGTGTGGGCAGCCAGGGCTGTCCCAGGCACAGTGGCAATGCAGGTGGCAATGGCTGGCTGAAGCTCCGAGGTAGCGACTGGGGCTTTAGCTCTCATCCTTGTAACCCAAATGGCATCAAGCATAAGCTCTCTGAAACTGAAACCTCCCTACCTACTCCTTGCCTGGCTGCCCAGAGAGCTTGGGACACTGCTACAGGACAGATCAGTGATGCATGGGGAAGAAAGGGCAAGCATCAGAGCTGCACTGGCTCAGCCAGCTACCCTCACCCTGTCCACCAAAGCAGTGATCTGCATTCAGAACCTGATCCAATTTCAGCCCCTGCTGGCTTCAGAGGAAAAACACTCTGGGGTTTCCAGGAAGCATTTGCACCACAGCCGATACCAGCTGAGCTGCAGGCCAAGGCAGATGCATCGTCAAAGCAGTGATGGAATGTGTGTTGCAAGGATGAGTGAAGGATGTTGGCATTTTGTGTCATTCATACCCAGGGAACCATGTTCTCTATCCAAATGCAGTCAAAATGGAGGGGAGAAGGGAATAAGCATGGTTGTGACTTCAATACACCAGTTTTGAGTGGGAATGAGTGCCCGGCATAAAGTCAGTTCATTCAGTAATGCTTATGTTGTTTTTATGCTTGTAGAAAACTCATCAATGGATTAACACCTAGTAAAGGATAGGGACCTTTACTTTAAGAGAAGGGCTTTTACCTGGTGGTGTGAAATTACTGTGTTTTGGAAATTTTCCTCATATCTGACATTTTTTCTACATTTACCCAGGAGTTCTGACCCAAGCAACCATCTCTCGAAGGGCAACCTCTAATCACCTGTAAGTGCAAGTGTAGGATATATTTTCTTTCACAGGGATGAGGAGGAAAAGCAGTGAAAACCATAGAAACTTATAGGAAAAGTCCATTCTTTACTATGAACCAGATGTCTTCCACGCTGAGGAGCGTATGTATGGCTCACAGCAGAGTGGAGTAGTGTTGGGATGGACAAGAGGGCTTGAAGCTGCACATCTGACCTGGCCTGGTCATGCACGCTCCTTGTCACCTTTGGTGAAACACTGGTTGTTTATCTATGAAAGCCATTTGCTTTCTGCCTACCTACTGTGTCAGTCCTCAGAAAAGCTTGCCATGGAAAAAAATGCCTGGTCATCAGCCTGGTAAGTCAGGCTTCACATATCCGCTCTCTCAACCTCTCCTCCCAGCAGAACATTTGTCACATCCCCACAGAATCCACAGCAAAATCTCTGCTTTACCTTCTCTGAAACTGGGAACAAGTAGAGCACTAAAAGAGGGATATGAGAGGAAAAGATTGGTCAGGGAGGTATCAAAACAAATGGACAAGAAAAATGGTATCAGTGTGCGATCCCAGGCTACAGTAGGGTTATCTGAAGGAAAAGAACAAACAGGACTTCTGGAGAGTCCTGCCCTAAGGGAACTAGCTGGAAGACATGGGAAATTTTATGAGAAAGTTCTCCAATGCCAAGATGTTAAAAGGCTGTTATGAGCAGGGAGACAAAACAGTATTCATCTTGGAAAATGGGAGGGATAGGGATAGCTATGGCCCTGTGGAGAGCTTCACATTTGTTCTAGATGGTCTTTGCTTAGTTAAGCTGTGTACCAGTGCTTACAGCCCTGTTTATGCTACAACTTAACCCTGCAATGTTAGCAAGTGGCTGTAATGGCTGGCCTCAAACCACGTGGGTCAAGGTACCACGTGGCTTTCCTTCTTGGATAATATCCAACAAGGAGCTGCAGCAGCTCCACAGGTCCCATCCCCACCCCTGTCTGCCTGGAGGCCTCCCAGTGTCCTGGCCAACTTGGTGTGGGGGCTGGGAGGACAGTGGTGCTGGTGTAACTGGTTTGGTCAGCATACCAGACCAGAGCTGGTGCCAGACTGCTCCAGCCCCACGGCTGCTCCCCCGGCAGCTCCTCTGGGCACAGCAGCAGCAGGGTACCAGCATCCCACACCTCCTTGGGATTTTTGCAGAGCTGGGCTGGGCCCACTTAGGCGAGGGAGCAGATTTCCACTGATGAAGGGCCCCATGCTGGCACGTGGGCAGTGGGAAGCTAGTGAGGCACCAGAGCGAGCAGGAAAGAGTATGTGCCGGTGCCAGGTCCAGCTGCAGGTCAGCCCAGGTGACCGATGGAGCAGGGGCAGAGTTATCGCACATGAGGTGCCTCTGCAAGGCCGAGCGGAAGGACAGAGGAGCTTTACGTCAGCTCCAGCCACGTGTGCGCAGGGTCAGTGCCCGGCACCGCCCTGGGCAACGGCGGGTGCCACGGGCTGGTGTGCAGGGGAGCAGTGTCCTTGCAGAAAAATGACTCTCACGGTCACTCTCTTTTGCTGTCCCAAGCTGCCCTTAAGGGTAGTGGAAAAAGCCAGGGGTGGGAGTCCTGTTCTGCAGCATTTTCTCCTTGAACTCCAGAAGGAAAGTTGATGTTGCTGTAAATGCAGCAACACACTTTGCCACTAAGGCAGTTCTGTGTGGCTGACAGGGATTTTGCCTAAATGTCATGCAGGAGACCAGAAATACATGGTCCTAGCCTTAGCAGCTTTTTGTCCTCCTCCTGCTCTGAGGACTGGCATTAAATGTTGAAAAGGGCATCAGGCAAGAACAGCTAGTCCCCGTCTTCTACCAGTCAGTCCCAGCTGGGGATTCCTACTCTGAAGGTCATTCAGCCAAGGAAGCCTCCCTGGAACAAGCAGAAATACCAAATCTTAGACCCTGAGCTGAGATTTGGTCTTCACTGTTATCAGGTTAGAAGGATGAAGCCAGATTGGATTATTTCCTTTTCTTTTTAAAATTCTTTTTTGTCTAGAGGCCCTGATGGTGTGGACAAAATTAAGAAACTTCTTCTTAGGCCTCTCTTTGGGAATTTTCACATGCTGCTTGTATTCTGGGAGCAGGCAAACTTCCCATCCCTCTAACTACAGATTATATGTGTTTTTTTAACCCCTGTTTTCCACAATGCATTCCCAGTGAGAAATGTGTCCTGTAAGTTCATTGTCTCAGATCATCTTGCCCTCCACAAGCCAGGACTTGTGGAAAGGAAGTCTATTCAGGCTAGGAATGTTAAATGTTTGCTGCTGACTTCCCCACTGGGGGCTGTGAGCTGTGCCAGGGATTTTCCACCGGCTCTGCCTATTCCAGCTTTTCAGCTGGGTGCATTTTCCCACAAAGATGTGGCCTCAGAAGGGCCATCTTCACTGCTTAGTCACTCAGGTGAAGAAAATGGTTAGAGCGTGGTTCTCGTGCTGCCTCCTTCCTACCAGGTGCTTGGCTTTATCTTGCATTATAATTGAGACTAAATCTTTTTGAAAATCTCTGTGTCAGCACTGAATTATTTATAGACATGTCAAATATTCCAGAGTACATGGATAAAACCCAGGATAAAGTATCCTAGTGTGCCACTGATGACAAAAAAGTGTTTTGCCAGTCAGAGAGCTGACCAAGATACGATGTAGACTAAGATGGTTTTGCCAGCTGGGGGGCAGGTGGGGGTGTGTGTTTATTTTGACAAAATCAGTATGTCATATTTTATGATTACCTTAATAATCACATATATAATAATGTCATTTTTTCAGCAGCAGACTGCAGCAGGAGATAAAAACCTAGAATTATGTTTGTGAATTTGACTGGAGGAGATTGCAGACTGTTCCCAGGCCATGTTTGTTCTCTTTGCCAAAGCAAAGTATTACTTAAATAGAAGGCCAGAGACACTCTGCTGCAGCTGAAATATGACCCATTAGAACTGCCTGAGAAACCGCAATTAAAAACTCAAGGAATTTTAAGTAATTTCTCTCCCAGATAAAACTAAGGGGGGGGGTAGTTGTACTGGTGCATAAATTATGAATCTAGATCTTGCTTTGTAGCTGCTCGTTTTCCTCCTATGCTATTTGTCCTTTTTTAAAGAATAACACAGGCCTTATACATCTGCATATAAAGTATACAACAATATATCATCATTCTGCTTGTCCCTTATTAATTTCCTATTTAAAAGTCTTCCAGCACTGCAAGTGCTCATCCTTGTATTTGGAAACTGCTTGACATTTGTTGCTGCCCTCTCCTGTTCCCAAAATAATGGAGATCTCCACATCTCTAAATTTTTAATCTCATTTTTGTCTGTGTTCTGGCATGTATTGACCAATACCGCACTCCAATAAAGTAAACTGTGATTGATAGATCATGTCTTCAATTAGAAAAAGGTCTCTCAACCCTCTCAACACAGGCATTTAGGAATTCTTACTCCCTGCTTTGCTGTGAGTTCTCGTGCATTGTTCACATGAATGGGCTGGACTGTTGTCAAAGGAGTGGTTAAATCTCAGCCAGACCTGAGAGGGTTCAAGTGGGCAAGGAATGATAGCCTTTCACCTGTTTTGGTCTTCTCAGCCTTATCATAGCAATACATGCTTGCTTGGTCACTCCCTTTCGAAAAACAGTCAGTCTGCTGAAAAAATAGATCCTTCGGTTTGCTCTATGTTTAGGCAAAACCAGTCTTGTATCCAGGACTATACAAATGCACAATTTTCTTCCCACCCTTCAGCTAAGAAAGAAGGGAAAACAAACATTTGAGCAAATCCATCTATAGTAGTGTAATATTTTACATGTCTGTTTAATAGACAACTACAGCAGTGAGGGAAAACTGACAAGTCACTGCTGGGCAGTTCAGGCATTTTGTGTTGTTTGTGCTCTGAAGGCTGTTCAGCTTCTTCATTGTCCTGCAGAGTTTGCAGATTGGATTGTGATTTCTTGATGGGTTTAGTTCATGGGTATAAACTTATTTTCTGGTAGTACTTAGATGGAGGTAGAAACTTCTCAACCATAAAGGAATCATTGGCATCCCCAAGGTCCTGAGAGCTGAAAACAGACCACTGAAGGGAAAAATTAAATAAGAGGTGGGAAAATTTGAGTTACTGCTGTTGTCTCTTCAGCAAAGCTGTGTGACTTCTCACACTGGAGTGAATACTTGTCCCCAGGTTTGATTTTCCTTTTCACAAGGGTAACGGTGGTATTGATAACATGCATATGGATTACTCTGTATTGAAAATTTTTGCTGCCTGGTTGAGCTGGGAGTATATGGGAGAATATGCATCAAACTCATCACAATGCTGGCCCTAAAATAATTTCAATTAAACTTAAAAAAAAAAAAAAAAAAAGCAGCCTACTCTATTTAGGTAGCTGAGAAAATAACTTCTCTCTGGTATGAATAGCATCTCCATTACTGAAATATTTTTGTCATGGCTCTAGCAATATATACATATGCTAGAAAACTCTTTTTAGTGTAGACATACCCTAGAGGAACTCGGTGTCCAGCTTGCTGAGAAGGTCACCTAGGTAGCTAACTCTTCTAGACACATTCAAAATCACTACCTAAAGTTTCTCTTCTGCACTGACAGTTTAACACATTTCATCATGTTCCCCCCCAGCCCCAGTGAGGTCTTGATGAAAAAGATGATATCATCTTTCTTCAGTCTCAAATTCAGCCTACCTGTTGGTCACCCTGCCTTTAGCACTGCCTTTCAGACATACCCCAGGCAGCCAAGCTGGCAGAGGAAGCCTGAGATGGTCTGGAGAGAAAGTGGAAGGGTAGGACTAGTTCTGTCAACAACAGACAGCAATTTTTATTTTTTTTTAACGGGCAAATAGAGGGACATTTCCCTCTATTAGTGACAAGAACTGCCCATGTGATGCAAATTAAGTGGAAGATTTGCAGTGTCATACCAGTGGGTGTAGATTTCACTTCCTTTAAGATACACAAAACCTATTTTTCTTCTTCTTTTCTGCCTTTGGAGCTAATTCATTTAACTCTCAAAGAGGACACAGCTGGTTGTTAGCTTAAGCTACTCTTGATGTTCATTTTCTTTTTAAACAAGCTTGCATATTATTCTAGCTTAATTGTATCTTTCTGCAGATAAAATCATTGGAAAGGGTCCATCCCCCTCCCCCCATTCTGCTCTGTTTCTTCCTTGATTTCTTTCACATGTCCCTTCCCCAGTGAATACATCTGAACCTTACATGGTGTTAATTAAGGATCTCAATTGCATATTCCCCTTTGCAAAGCTTGCCAGTGTGCACAGGCAACCGTGATTGATTGACAGCACTCGAAGAACAATGGAGAAGCCTTAAAAAGGCTTGGCAAAGCAGTACAATCAGTGGGGAGCATGCAGAGAGGAAGAGCTTCACACAAGGGTTTCAGGAAGAACTGTGTTTGGTGACTTTTATTTCCTTAATCAGCATCAGGAAACAGTTCAGCCCTGCTGCAGCTTGTGATAAAGTAGCTCCCCTAATGCCCACTGCTAGAAGAAATAACCACATGGCTTGAGGTAGAACAAGCTGTTCTGGAACATGCACTTTTGTGGTTATTTGGGGAAATCTTAAGAAACTGTAATTCTTCCCAGCAGTGACCTGGAGGTGGGAAATTTTGATGTTGGGCTCTGCAGCTGTGCCAGGACAAGGTGCTTGTGATGCTGGTACAGAGTCCCCTCATAGTAGGGATACTGAGCTGTAGGCCCGGTGTTACACAAGTCAGCAATCTGTTCTGCTGCCATCCTAGGGCAAAGCTTGAGCACAGTGGAAGAGACAAAAGTCTGGATATACCTCAGCTTGTGCAGGAAGCCTTCCATAGGCAGGGTGAGCTTCAGTTGCAGCCTCCTGCCCTGAATGTCTGGGGTAAAGCTCATCCTGGTTCCTCTCATCAGGTGCCATACACAGGGCTTGCCTGTCTCACGTAATGTCGTGGTCTTTGGTACCACCAAATCTCAGTACTTCACAGCCTCCCTCAAATCTTTGCATTCTCCTCACATTCCTAAGGGGCTAAAAACTGCTGCAAGCCCTGCTTTACAAGAGAGAAGTGGACGCACAGAGATGTCATCTCTTCAGTTTCCTAAACAATGATGAGAAATCCTAGGGCAGAACCAGAAATAAAACTTGCCTTTCCCAGTGGTGTTCCCTGGTGTACCTCAGGGGTTTCCTGCCCGTGGGGCTAAGTAGCACATAATAATATGTTACAGTGGTTCAGGGAAAACTCTGAGGAATCACAGCAGACTAGGATCTGTTACATTTGTGAGCAATAGCAAAATGTACCAGCACTGGAAACTCCTTTCCCTCCATCTGTCATGCCTGGAGTGGCATTTACGCAGGCAGATCTCTATGCCAAGGGGTCATGTTACAGCCCAGTTCTCTGCTAACCATGTTACTGCATGTTTTTGTCTCACCTGTGTACCCAAGTCCAACCTGTGTTACAGCTCAGAGGACAAATTCCTTGCTAGAACAGAGTTTGACCTCATGTATACCAGCAGTAATGACCACTATTGCAGCACAATTCCCAGGCATGTTCAGTTTTCTGTGCAGAGGGGACTGCTCACACTAACAAAGAAGGCCATCAAAGTGAGGTGTGCCCTGTAAATCCCAGGGATGGGGTGGGGGAGTGATGATATGCTAACCTATAAAAGTCTACAATATCCTTTTAGCCAATTGCACAATTATTCTTTCTTGCCTATTTTGCCTCCTTCTCCTTCTCCTACACTTATCTCCTGAGTTGAGAAGCACAACAAATCAGGTGTTTGGGTGCCAGCAAAGCACTTGGGAGACCTGGACTCTTTCCCTGATGCAAAACTATGCATCTGAGTTGGGTGAACCCCTTAGGGTATGCCTGCAACAAGTGAACTAAGTGCCTGAGAAGTTCTACTATCCTATGGGCAACAACCAGATAAATTAACCTGGAGAGAACATGGTATGACTATCTCCTGACTGATTTAGAGCTGGTCCCTTGAAGAGGTTGCCTGAGCTGCATGGATGGCTCAGCTACTTATAAAACAATTGGTGAACCCTTGTGTTAACAACCCTCATCATTAAGGTAAAGCAGTGCCAACACATGAAGTTTTAAATGAAAAATGGGCACATTTAGATCACTCTATATGTCTGTATACTCTAGTATCCTCTCTTCATCAGTGGTTGATAGCAGATATTTAGAGAAAACTGTATGAGAAAGGCAAGCATGTAGTGGTAATTCTCTGGTGTAGTTGCCAGGCCATGGGTTCCTGAAATCTTCCTAGAATCTTGCTGTTTAATAGCACTTAATATATCTGTCCACAGCTTTGCAAAATCATTTTTTGAAATCTATTTTAAGCATCCATAGCACTGTTGGCAGCAAGCCTCAGAATTTAATTATGCATTTGATGAAGGGCTTCCTTTTGTGTGCTTTGAATCTGCTACCTCGTAACTTTATTTTATGCTGTTTCTTCTGCGTGATCCTGCCATGTGAGCAAACTGCCTGGAAGTCACCATGACTTTTTCAAGCTGGTACCTCAGCTATAGCTGAATGCCTGTGCAACTGTGGTGGTTATGCATATGTGTCAAGGGGAGGTGGTTTTTCACTTAACCAGGTCCATACCAATGCAAGTCCCAATTTTAAATAGCATTGCAATAGCGTGAATAGGTCTGCCAATGTTTTAACTCTTGTCTCTTCTTAGAAGTGAAAGCTTTGCCAGTGTAGAGCACTGATATATGAGGGTGACCATGCTTGCTCAGAGAGCAGGTGTAGTCAGAACAGCTTGTCTTTCAGCCACAGCTTTGTACAAACACTTTTCCAGCACTAGTGAGTTTTACCAGGCAGGTATTTCTGCTTTGGAGATGATGTGTGTTGAGGCTGAAAAAAGGGCCTTGCTGCAGGACTGATGCCAGCAAGGCAGCTCACCCCTCTTTGCTGTCCAGACCCATACATAGGTCAACAGAAGTCTCTGGTAAACCAGTCTCTAGGGCTAAGCCAGCCTGACGGAATGCAAAGCTGTCCCTCAAGTGATTTGGAAGTAAAAGCACAAATATCTTCATGAGGTCCATTGATCCCTGCCCAATAGCTGTACTAATGGCATGAAGTTCACTGAAGGCCTGTGTCTATGATTTGCATAAAAAGCCACATCCCCGAGACCATATCTGAATGTCAGTCTGATAAAAAACTTGATTTTTCAGGAACCCTTGAGTTTCTATTAAAAGCAGTGAGAGAGATTGTGAGCTCATTTCAGATTCAAGTCATTTACTCAGAAGTCTAAATATGGAGTTGGACTTTTATTTTATGATATACTGGCCTTTGTCTCAGGCTGTCATAAAGCAAACATGATAAGCTAACAACTGGCATAAAATTTTCAGTTACTTTCTAAATGTTACAGCAGCAGAGAACCAAGTAGAATTACTGAAGGGTCAAAGGCATAGATTAGAAACATCATTAAGGAATGGTAAGAATTACTGATAAGTCCTAGTGTCTTTGTTTTATTACTTCCCTATCTCAAGCAGTTCTGCAAACACACTGATTCATGTTTAATTGAACAACAGCTTCATTGTGAAACCTGCCATTCTTAGCTGCAGTATAGAAAATATCTTTAAAAACACCACCCCCGCTTTCTAACATTGTACAGACAAAGAATTACAGCTCAACTGCCATAGGATATACACTACAAGTGCCATCATCTTCCTTAAGTCTCGTTTCCTCTGTCGTATGTGGTGTGACAAACAGCAGTCTGGGGACCTGCATGCTGCGTGTGCCTTTGTGTGGAAGGGCTGCCCTGCACCTGCAACAGGCCCTCTCCTTCTCCCATTGTTCCCTCATGCATGCCCCTTGTGTGTGTGCTTTGGTCACAACCAGCAACCTCTGGGCCAGTGTCCCAAAGCTGCAGTCTGGGGCAAGGCAGGCGATGCTGTGTGGAGGTGTGTAAGAGTGGCCTTCTCTCTGAGTTCCCAAAGGCCCGTCCATGCTCTGGATTGTGCACAAGCAAACACGTGTCCCACTTTCCCAAGAACAAGTAGACAGTGAAGCGTGTTATGCTTTTGTTGTTCGTGGACTGCAACATTCACTACCTATGATCAATCGTATATATTTGATTGCTCTCATATGAATAAAAAGGATTAGCTGGCTCTGCAGAGCATTCGGCCTACATTTTACTACTTCGCTTGTGAAGCTGAGCTGGATAGGAGTGTGAAAAAAAGAGCTTGTTAAAGCCCTGGTGCTGACACAGTTATGTCAGCCAAAAAAAAAAAAAAATTGTCTCAATACCTCATTTCATTTTAAGGAATGTATTCCTTTGGTGCTCTTAGCTGTGGCTTTCATTGCTGTACTGGCAATCCCTGTCTCGAACATATCATGCAGTGCAGGGATGGTAGGGTACACAGTCCAGCTTGGCTGTGACTCCAGCTGTGTGGTGCTGGCACCTACTCAATCTAGGTAGTAGTCTGGTGTCCTTTGTGCAACCCCTGGGAGAGGTAGGCATCTATTGCAAAGTTTAGGCTTGAGGAGGACACATGAGAGGCTTTGACCTGCCTCTGATTTCAGATAGTGCATCTATGTGCTCAAGAGTGCGTTCAACTCAGCTTACTTCAATTCCAGCACACAGAGCACAGTGCTGTGGTTTGGAGGAGAGTGGATGGTCCTTTAGGTCAGAAGACAGATGCAAATGTATGCAGGATGCCCCGTGCTGTGTAATAGATCCCTGTGTCTGCCTCAGACCATGTGAGATTTCACAGCTCTAGTGTCACCATAAGTTAGTTCACCAGAGTGATCTAAATTGACATAACCAAGCTAAAAGTGACAGTTCAGTACAGATAAGCCCTTCATCTTTTAAGTTGGTTATTTACATTAGATCAGTCTGTGTGAGTCACAGTATCTGACCTAGCAGCCTGTTCCACTACCTGGGTAAGGATTTATCTGGCTCTGTCATTTTTTTGGCAATGTTAAACTCCTCATGCAGTCAAGACTGTTAGAAGGCGGCTGGAAACTTCTCTGGACCAGTGACACCCTCCCTTCTGCTCAGGGTTTTAACCTTTAGTCATTTTATTTTTAGCCAAAATTGCTGAAAGCTCTTTCCTCCTTATCTGTGCAGTGTAGATTATGAAAACCTAATGAGAAAAGCTAAAACTCATTTGCTCAGAAAGAATAATTCCAACTCTGTCCTTTGGCAAATGAGAAAATTAGGCAAACTAATGCATTTGTCATAGATTTAGTTGAATATGCTGTTTTATTCAGCTTCATGTAAGGGTGCTGTAATAAAGGTCTGGGCATAGGTCCCTGAGAGGTTAATAACTCCAACATTGCTTCTACAGGGCTTTTCAGAGCACTGTAGTTTTCCAGATGGAGGACTGGCAGCCTCAGGAAAGATCTAGGCCCAAGGGATCCTGGCAACAGGGAAGGTAGGGTGGTTGGGTATCTATGAGTGTTGCAAGAGAAGATCATGTCTATAGACCTCCACCTGAGGACTGTGCCCAGCTCTGCTGTGGACCTGCGAGCTTTGGACAGATGGTCTATGAGTTATGATGCCAAATGCAGTGTAACTATAGTTTGATTTGTGAGTGTTGCCTCCAGTTCTCTACTAAACATCTGTCTCGTGTGGCCAAGGCCAAGTCACTTTTTCCCATTTCTCTTTTTTTGCCTTAGGAAAAGGTAAGAAGCAGTGCTCTTGTCCTTAGTATTATGTGAAGATCCAGCACTAGAAAACTGCTTATCTGTATGTTCTGAACATTACTGTTGATCCCAGAATGTGGAGATGGTCCAGCACGGTAAGTCTGGTCTGATATCTGAGACTTAAATAAGTCTCAAATTAAGACTACAATTGAATCACCTAGCCTATAGATGCTATTCATAATTTTTCTGTCTTGCTCACTTTTATGTTTTATTCCAATGTGTATTTGAATCGCTCTGCACTGCCCAACCTCATTCTGCCATTTGGGTGGGGGAAGAGAAAAGGCTAAATTTGTGGCTTATATATGAAGAAACCTTTAAGCTGTCCACCAGATTCTCCTGTTGGCTTCTGGGGAGTGCCTGAGGCTGGGATCACCCTGTAAAGCTTGCAGGCTTTGGTATTCTTGTTCCAACTGCTTTGCTGGCATATTGAGGTAGACAAATGGACTCACTCTATGTCCTCAAGAACCTAGGCGTAGCAATGACAATAAGAGAGAGGTATTTGAGGTTAGGAGAAATTTGCATTCATGCTGGTGTAATAATTTCAGGCTCCTGGAAAGGTATGGGGGTTTCCCCTCTTTAAAAAAAATAAATGCTATAGGCCAAAGCTGCATCCCCAAGAAAGCAATGACTATGGTTTTGCACAAAGGCATGTCTGTCAGAGGGAAAAAAAAGATTATAAAAAAGTAGTTTTCTAAAAGAAAAATTGTTTTTAATGGAAAACATGTATCCAACAAAATGCCTGGAAAATTTGACTGCTGCAAATTTCTGACTTTATGTTTCAGTCAAAGATAAACTATCAGGCTGACTGAAGAAGTAATGGAATGAAATTATACTGTCTGTGTTATGCTGGAAGGGCAGAATAAATGATCCCTAGGCTGCAGTCTCAAAGGACCGTGGCATTTTCATGAATTTTCTACGCAGTGTTGCCGGGAGCTAGACAAGACACCAGCTAGCTCACTCTTCCCATCTTGCCTCTGCTGTTTGGATCTGTTGCAAAGCCTGATCTGTAAGGGGTAGAAAAAGAGTGCAGTGGGGCTAGATCTGCAAAAAGCATTTCCAGCAGTTCTAGAATGACAGTGGAGAGAAAAGATTCTTATCTGAATACTTGTGTATGTCTGGCCTCCCACAGTTCTGCTCCTGGCACTTCTTTTGGATGATCCCAAACAAGTTCCTTCTCTCTCTTGAATGGCTTCTTTACAATGGAAAATGGAGGGAAAAGTCATCTAGGTGAACTAGATGCATGGTTTTCAAATAGGCGAGTCATCTGTATTAAAGTGGACACCTTTAGTAAGAATAATGGTGGGCTAAATTAAACGTTCTTCCTAAGTTAAAATGCCCACATGCAGCTTTAATGTGATTTAATTAAGTTTTTAAAGCTTATTAAAAGCATTAGCTTGCAAAGTTCATTCAAATTAAGTTTCTGGGGTGTGTCCATGTAGGTAAACCCATAGTTTTTCCCTCTGATGAAACAAGGACTTCATTACCTTAGAAAAGTGATACTGCTGGACTCAGTTCACTAATACCTAGAAAGCACTTTGTTCTGTGGGAGGCAGGAGGCCAAACATGTGTAGTTCTCTCCTGTGAGTGCAGCAGACACAGGCTTTGGGCAGCAAAGCGAGTCTCCCAGCTGCAGCCCTCTCCCAGACACATGCCAGCTAGCAAGGACAGTGCTGTCACCTGCATGCAGCCATAACCAAGGTGCCAAAACACTGGTTCTGCTCTTTCTTCTGCCACCAGCTTCCCATGTCCCACACAGATCTACCAGCAAGAAATGGGGCCATAACAATGTATATGCATTTACTCTTCAGTGTGCTTTGAAGTCAAGAGGGGAGAGGGGGACTTGCAGGCTTGTTTTGAGTGCCCGATGTGAGTGACTTTGCTGTGCTGTTTCATTATGGGAACTCAACTGCAGCAGATTTCTGGAAACCTGATCCCTGAGATAAACGTGTAAGAACTGAAACAGCAGTATCTGTCCAGTGCTTCAGACTGTCAGTTCAGAGACAGGTCAAAGCCTCCATGGCCTGAACAGGGCTGTCAGTATAAGGACAGCTGCTCTTAGACATAGGCACCCAGTGGACCTAAGTGGAGCCAAAAGTTACATTAAACAGCCACACTGCTTTCCAAGTCACATGAGACCTACTGACATGCATTTTCTAAGAGACTAATGACATTTAAAGCTCTTTGAGTAAACTATTTGCTTTACGTTTATAACAGGATAATCATCCCACTGCTTGTCATGGGAATCAGGCCACTGATCACCATCCCAGTGACCAAAAACATTCTCCTGGAGAATAAAATATGCATCTTTATCATTTAATTCTGCCTCATCAATAATGCTGGGAAAGATTCTCTTACAAAGGTATCAGGTTTAAGAGAGCAGCCATTTTAAAAACCATGCCAGCCTCTTTCCAGATGGCATTTTGAGTACAATATAGACCAGGACCTTTGCTCTCCAATCCATTAGACAATTAATTAGTGCTTATAAATTAAATATGTGCCTAGCAGAATGAGTCTTTCCATGTGGTAAGCCTCGTGCAGCAAGGACAGATTGTGAGTCAGTGAGGCACCACAGGTGACATGGAGGCCACCACAGTTGGTCGTTTCAGCTGAAACATGAGAGGCAATTCGCATGGGCTAGGAGGCTGCATCTGAAGAAGGAGTGTACTTTATGTACTCTTATAGCCTAGTATGTTGTCTGGTAGTGATGACGTGTGGGTTCCTGCTTAAATACCACCATGACAATAAGGCAAACTACCACATGTCCACTGAAGTTTATGGTTCACTTGTAACTGCACATCCCATAGGGAGGCTGATCTGTGGCCTTCCTGAGGCTTGTGATGACTTACATAGCAAGACCAGGGACAGCTTTCAACCACCCTGTTAAGCCATGGTGAAACACTAGTGGACAGGCCAGTGCAGGCTCCAGCTGTGCACTGCCCTCACCTCTGTGCAGTTGTTGGCCTCTAAGGCTCACTCAGGTGAACTTGCAGAGGCTGCAGTCACACCACCAAGCTGGAGGGTGAGGTGCAATGTGCCGGATACAAACTGCTTCTCCAAAGTGAGACATAGATTAGGTGGGGACTACACCCAGTTTACTTAGCTGCCAGTGTACTGCCTGGCTTGGGAAATCCCTAGGCGGGGGACTACTGGCACCTGGGAGGTCACTGGTCACTTGCCCTCTTCTTAGGCTCTTTTTCTGAATATTTGGTACTGACCACAGCTGTAGAAGATGCACTGGATTAAATGGACCTTTGGCGTGTTCCAGGTGTTGCCAGTCTTCTGTTCTTTTGGTCACCAAAACTAGCTTATAATAAAACTGGTTAGCTAAGACCATTTTGATATTGAGTGTTCATTTGTGAAGCGCTTAGAATATCAGGTAATAGTAGCTAATCTTTGATTACCAGTAGTGACTGCTTTTTCAAAAGAAAATATGGGTGGGGAGAAAAAGGAATTTCTGTTCAGTTTCCTGGTCCTGGTTGCCTGGTGAATTTTTTTAACATGCAGAAGAACAGATTTGCATGTTGGTATTTTGGGGATGTTTCCCATGAGAAAAAAAGTGCAACTCAAAACTCTAGATGACTTGGGTGTCTTGTCACGATTATATCCTCCAAGGGTTTGTGTTATTCAGCTGATAAATAGGGTTTAAATAACAGAAAAACAACAGTACTGCCTCATGTAAATAACAGCAGTATTGCCACATGCTACCTGTCACATTGTTCATGCAGACATGATGGTTTGCTGATGGCATTCACTTCCCTGTGCCTGGCACTTGTGTCCCATTCATCCAGAACTGAGATTTTCTGAGAAATGCCTGATCAATCTGTGGACACCAGTGACACAAGTGCCCAGCCCAGCTCCCATCATGCTGTTGCAGAATGGATTCATTTTGACACAGGTCTTCTACAAATGACCATGTCAAATGTATCCTGGCTATCTGAGCACAAAACAAAGCAGGTTTTCCAAGGTATACAAACATCTAAAAGCACAAAATGAGGTTCATCCAACTTTTCAAGTAATCCACACAAGTCAGGTTCTTAGCTCTTGTTGATTACAATAAGAAATTATATGAGAATTATAATGAGAAAAGTGCTTTTAAAACACCTGTTAGATGTGTGTCTGCCTCCCTTGGCCTGTATGTGAATGCTTCTCAGCTCTGTGATCTGCTCCAGTTCACAGGACTGGTTAAAAGAGAAAAGGGAATTTCAGATTCCAGCGTGGTTACCACAGCACCACATTTACATCAGGGGAATGAAGACAGGCAGTTTTCATCACAGCTGCACGATGTCTTTTGTCATGATAACTAGATGTTCAGGACTATAGAGAGATTCTCCAGTGAAAATGTGTTTGGTTTTTACCTGTTATGTGTCACTGTGTTGCAGGTGATGGTGCAGTGTTGGTCATCCAGTGATGGTCATCCCAGGATGTCACAGTGGAACCACACAACCCAAAGCAAAGCAAAGTCCACCCAGAAGCCCACAGTGGGCAGCAGGCTTTTCTGTTTGCAGAGACATCTACCTTCAGTTGGTAAGAACTTTTAGTGCAAACAATGCTGGAGTAATCTTTAAAATTATCACATACATCTGTGAGTTGTTTTAGGTAAAGGACCTCCCATGAGGATAAGGAGAAAGGCCTCTGGATGGCATTGTAAATCATGAAGCATCCCACTGATGTTTAGGAACAAGTCGAACCTTAACTTACTATTCCCACTGCCAGCTCCTGTGTGGTGCTGCTTAGATAAGTCTTGCTCCTGATGGCTAAAGATAGAATGTTTTTCCAGTCTGATTTTGTTTTTAATCTCCATTAGAGCAGGCCTCAAAATAGTTTTGGAGTTTATTTATTTCTTGTTCTTTGACTTGGTTTCATGCTGGATGTCCCAGGCTGGCTGGTGCTGTAGACAGCAGGGCTCTAACTGGAGCAGACAAGCAGGCTGGTGCCCAAATAGAACCTGCCATCAGAAACCCTGCATAGAGTTTATGGCTAGGACTGAGTGGAGAGTGAAGCCTCATTGCCAAGACAGAAAACTAGTGGCAGCCTGTTTTACTGGTGCACTGTGCTGCTATCTCCAGTAAGAGCCGATTGTGGATGGTTTTGTTTGGACCAGCAGGGGTGAAGCCGTATCAGTCCCCCAGAATTGTGGCTGAGTTCACAAAGCTGCATGAGTTTGGTGGCTGCAGACCAGGAAGCTGATTGCTGCTGCAGTAAGGGCTCCAGGTGCCCATTGCCATAAAACGTGTTGTACTTGCTAGCATCAGACCTAGTTTCTGCGTAATGCTGCTTCCCTGTGTGGTGATCACTTCCAGATGTGCCAATGAAAACAGGGTGGATTTCATGCAAGGAAATATTTTCATATTGTCTCTGTTTTTCCCTCATCAGCCTAAAAGAGAAATTCTGGCAATATGATTTGACTTCTGCTGCCTTCACAAGTTGCTTTTGCCTCCATGTGTTGCCTCCAGTGTTGATAGCTGGCAGGTTTCACTGTAGCATCCAACAGAATTCTATACCATCCAGCAGAAGTATTCATCTCAGTTATCAAACATCAGGCACACAGATCTGTTGGATCTCCCTCTTCTGTCTCCAGCTGCCAGCCAGTCCACCCCAGAAACCTTCCCTTGTTCTGCTCATAGACACCAGTTCAACATGAGGTGAATTTTTTTTCTATCACTGAGCATATAGGCCTTCTCCTGCCAGGACTGGTCAAAAGCCTTCACCACCTGGTCATTGAGGCAGGGAAAAGTGGCTCAGCTCATGGAGGTTAAACCAAATCAGGATTGAAATGATATATCGATTTATTAAGGATAATCCATGAACTATACATTTAGGATCTATGTCAGCAACACAGCATTTCAACCACAAGGTTAGACACTTAGAAAACGCTAATAAATTCCTTCAAGTTCCTAAACACACTTTTGTAACTAATCCCCAGACACGCAGGCACCAACCCCTCTGTCAGTGGCATGGGGGCCACTTCTGGGAGCACAGGTCCTGCCACTTATGCCCTGCTCCCACTGGAGTTGTGGCCACTCCAGCTCTAGGACCACTCCAGCTCCACGCTACTCCCTACAATCAGCTAATGCACCTGCTGCGAGAAGGCGTGCCAGCAGGTCCCACACACCATCCCAAAGTGTGAGTCCCTACATGCTGCACCCCACAGGGTCAGGCCACATGTTGGTGCCAGTGCTGGAGCTTCTGCATCTGATCTTAACAGAGATTATGATGTGCCAGGCTGGCTTTTGACAGTCTGAGGCCTCTCCCTGCTCCATTATCATTTTCTAGGTTTCTTTTATACAGCCTTTCAGACCAACTCATTCTTTGTCTCAAAATTGTCTTTCCCTGGTTACTGTTTAATCCAGCTGATAGTTGCCATCCTCTTTAGTATAATCAGCTAAGGCCTGGTGATTATGTCCCTCTTCCATCAGTTTCCAATCAGTTTGGGGCAAATGACCTCTCAGACACTTTTGGGTTTTCCATCCGTACATGCTGTTTACAGTCACTTATCTGTCTTATCAGCTGTTGTCTTCCACAACATTTTGCCAAGTGCGAGCTGTGCAGGCAATCCCACACAACTATCAAATTGACATTAAAGAAAAGAATAGTGGCCCCTTATCAGGATTTGGGGGGAGGCTATTTCTACATAAATTTACTTTTTCAGTGTCTACCAGTTCATGAATTTTTGAATTTAGTTACCTCAGCTTGCGTAGCTATATACAATTGATCTGTTCAAGTGTAATCATTGTGCTCAGAGGACCACAGCATATAAATCTAATCCCTAATGACCCCACATCTGTAAGGGGGACAAGGAGAGAAAGAAGGAAGACTTGAAAGCTACTTTTGTCATACTGAGTTTGGGAGACTACTCTGCTTATAGTGTTAAATTGTGTAGCAGCCACTGAGTGGGCTTCTTTCTCCTGAACCTCCCAGGCAGAAAGTTGGAGGACAATCCTAAAGCAGTGTCCAGTAAGACCAAGAAGCTGGCGTGGGGACCAAACACCAGCACATGCCTTGCTGGGACACTGAGGACAGCTCTCAAGGCTCACACTTCTCCCCTTCAAGGCCTCTTGCAGCTCCCAGAGAAGTATAAAATGCCTCTTTGACACCAAGCATCTTGATTGTGGTCTGCAGGGCTGAGGTAAATCTTGTCACCTGTTTTTTCCTCATCTGTTGAGTGTGATGCAGGCTTGGTGCCAAGCTCTTGGCCAACTGCCCTCTTCCAGCTCCTGGGCATGCCAGCCCGAGGAACCTCAGTGGCAGTGTTTGCAGTGGCAGCCCACAAATAGTAACTTTCTGAGGCCATTTCTCACACCTTATGGTTAGAACTTGGACCTGCAGTCTGTGAGGGGCTCCCAACCCTGGCATGCCTGTCTCCTTCTGCTGCAGATCACAGCATCATCCACAGCCACTATCAGAGACGTTTCTAGATCGCACATTACCCAGAGTTCCAGTATGTGACCACCAGCAGCACAATCTCATTTCCCCTCCAAATGTCACTAATGGGCAGAATAGTCACCAAGCCACACAAATTGTTACTTTGCTTTGCTCTGCGCTGGGCGCTACGTTTTGCTGCTTCATTAGAAGTAATTGTTCACCCTCCTGCTCTGTAGTGAGACACCTTTCCTTGCCCAAAGTGCTTTCTCCCAGTCTCTCAAGGCAGGAGACCCAAAGGAAGCAGGAATCTCGCTGATGGCTATGCCCAAACCCACCAGAGAAAATCAGGGTTCTCTTCATATGCTAACTGCTCAAGGCAGTGAGACAAACTTCTATCTTGTAGGTTGTTCCTTCCTAGGTGCCGGTGCACAGCTTTCCCCAGCCCCGTTCTTCATCCTGCAGCTAATCTCTTGGACATACATTGCTTTGCACATTTTGTTCTTGGCAGTTTCCAATGTTGCCTCAGGCCCTTATCACCTTAAAAGATCAGATCATATAGTAGTGGCCTTAGAGACGGCCTGATTGATATCTGCACAGCCAAACAAACAGTAAATCTGAATAAAATTTGGCACCTTGTTGCCTATTAGTTCTGCTGATTCTGAGAGGATAATTCACAGACATCAAGTAAAGTGTGTGTACTGAGCATGCGTGGGACAGAGTTTTCGGTTGTGTAAAAGAGTTTGTTAGGATGGTGTGCAACCCTCACGGAGGGCCTTTTGCCCATTCCAGATCCTGCACACCCCAGCCTGTGCAGTCGTGAGGATTTGGTATCACTGGACACTGCCAATCCAACAGGACTTTTCTGTGTATTTATACAGAATTACAGATGCTTGCAGGAAGAGGAGAGAGTTTCATGGTGATCCTTGAACAAACACTGATGAAGCCAGGAGCTCCCGCAGTTCAGCTTCCACCAGCACCACTAGAGCTTGTAGTGAAGGTGTGAGTGTGCTCAGAGGAAGATCATGGTTTTGGGTGGCCATTTACAGTGTAATTGTGATAGTTATTTAGATACTCTGTAGTTGCTTTCTCCAAACTCATTCTCTGCAGTCATAGAAAATAATGCCGTGGAAGAGTGTATTCTTGTTCAAATCTTCCCTGATTTTAGTATCACAACGAGCATCCCTGAATATCCCATACCTGTTTTATTTTGGGTGACCCCCTTTCTCAGACAGAAGGTAAGTAGGAGAGGGCTGCACCAACTGCTGCTGTTGCACGTGCCTTGAACTAACTCGGGGTGTTTTCCTCTGCAGACCAGATGAACTGGGTCCTGGCCCATGGATAACACAAGACACAGCATTCAAGGGCAGGTTGTCTGGTGAGTAGGTTTGATGCTTGGGTGACACCACCACACACCTATACATAATTCCCAAACTGCTGCCCTCTGTAGAGTAGTATACCTGGGCTGTAAATTGCACCCAGGCCATTAGAAGGAGAATTGGTTCAGCTCCCCAGTGGCCAGTGCAGACTGGGCATCCCAGCAGCTGAGAAGAACAGACTAGTTGGTGAAAGCAGCAACTGTGCTAAGGTCTGGGGAGTTAAAAATGGGTGTTTTTTCCTTCAGCAGTGCTCATCTATTTATTGGCTTGATTGTAATCACAGCTGCCTTAACTTGTAACTGATACTATCCTCCCTGCAGCGTAGATGATGTTCACTTGGGTATCAGATACTGCTGTCTGTGTTTGCTTTTGTTATCACCCACCATCAGCAGGTTTCTTTAAAAGACCAGCTCTGACCAGACACCAAGGAGAAAGGAGGGATTCGAGTTATCCTCTTCCCTGTGGCTGACCAGCTCCTTCCTGTCGCATAAACACCACTGAGAGCCGATTCTCCTAACCCAGGATGCAAATCCGTGTGGCACACCTGACTCTCTTTGATCATGTATAATGTATCATGGAGCATTCAGCAAAGCAGACACTCCCAATTAAATACAGCCTTCTAGGCACATGTCCTCTCTGTGCCTCTAACCCACAAGCCTTCATGGCTTTGAGAAGTCTGGTTGTATGCCTGAAGCTAAGGAGGCTGTGCTCAGACAGTACCATGAACGGTGGTGTGACCTTGAGGGTATCTTGCCTGTCTGTGGGTGCAGTGAGTTAAGGCTGAAGCCTAAAAAAGCAAGTCTCAGTTGCTTCAGGGACTGGTTCTCGTTTGTAGCCATGGATCACTTGGAGAAGGGTGCCACATTATGACTTGTCTCCTGACTGCTAGTTTTAATGGCTTATGGAGGTTAGGAGATGATGGTGGCCACTTCTTGAGACCTAAGAAGAATGTGCTCAGGTTGGCTGGGTGGCAGGGTGGTGGTCAATTCCACGCTAGGTCATTCTGGCAGGTAACCTCCAGAACATGCACCTGATAGGTGGTACCAAGGAATGGCCAATCTTATACGCATTCAGCGCAATTCCCAGATCTCAAAAAAATAGGAGGATGGAGTTAAAGTATCAGTAGCTTAAGGGCAAGCAAATATATGGAATATAATGTTGCAACCCAAAAGAAAATTCAGAGGTAAATCCAAATATGCTTGGACTTCCGGATGTAATTTAACTGTCTTGTAACGGTACCATGGGATCAAGGCACCGTGGTTAATTGTGATCGCAGAGGTGTCCCTGCAGAGAAACCCCAACTCCCTGCGGGCCGGGCCGAGGGTGCGGCAGTGGCGTTTGTGCAGCGCCCTGAAGGTCACCCCGCAAGGGCGGCTGCGGCTGTCGCGTTGTGAGTCCTGTCTCACCCTCCCCCCCGGCCCCGGTGCAGGGGACGGGCCGGTCCCGGGGAGCCCCTGTCCGGCCGCCCCTCCGGCAGATGCTCCCAGCGCACGGTCGGCGGAGCGGGGCCGGGAGGGGAGCGCAGTTTGCGTTCGATGTTCCGCAGCCGCGCTACACGTGAGCCCGGCGGAGCGTGGCGGGGCCGGCGGCTCGTGCGGGGCCAGCCAGGAGCAGAGCAGGAGGAGGGGAGGGAGCGAGGCGATGCTCAGCAGTGCCCGGCCGATCACCTCAGTCGCGCCGAGCCGGGACCGGCATGGAGCGGGAGGGGCGGGAACACCGGGAACAGGCGGGCACGTGCGCGGGCCCGCGCGCTCAGGTGTTCGGGCGCGCGCGCGCGTGCAGCCACGGCCGGGCGAGGGGCGCGTGCCCATGTCCCGCGAGGGCGCACGGGCACGCGCACGCACGGGCACACGCACGGGCACAAACGGGGGTACAGACGGGCACACAAACGGGCACACAGGCGCACAAACGGACAGACGGGCGCACAGACGGGCACACACCCTCTCTCCTCCCGCTGCAACCCGGCCCGGCGGGTCAGAGCTCGGGTGCGCGGCGGGGCAGCCGGCACCGACCCACGCTGCCGGTGCCGCTGCCGGTGCCGCAGAGAACACCCCCCAGCTTCCGCCCCGCCGCCGCCGCGCTCCCAGCGCGCCCCGCCCGGCCCCGGGGCCCGCCCCACCCGAGCAGAGCCCTCCCCCGGAGCATCGGCGGGCGCGCATTGGCGGGGCCGAGGGCGGGGCGGAGCCCGCGGTGTATATGAAGGGGCGCGGCGCGGGGAGCGCGGCTGCTCCGTGCCCCGTGCGCTCCGCCGCGCTCCCCCCAGCGCTCTCGCGTTCCCCCGGCCGTTCCCCTGCTCTGCCCCGCCGGGCCGGCGCCGCCAGGGCGGGCGCACCCACCCGCACCTTCCTGGTGCCGCGGAGCCCGGCCGGGCCCTGCCCCCTCCGCCCCCCGAGGGCTGTAGACCTCTCCACGCCGCTCGCCCGCCCCGCCGCTCGCCATGGCCCGCGGGAAGGCCAAGGACGCCGACGGCAACTGGAAGAAATTCATCTGGAACTCGGAGAAGAAGGAGCTGCTGGGCCGCACCGGGGGCAGCTGGTGTGAGTGCGGGGCCGGGGGGCGGCGATGCGGCGGGCGCTGCAGCACGGCCCCGGCGCTCCGCCTCCGCCGGCTGCGGCGGGGCTGCGGCCGGGGCGGGGGGGGGCTGGGGACGAGGCGTCCCCGCGGGGCGAGGGAGGGAGGGAGGGACGGGGTCCCCCTGCCCGCTCCCCTCGGTGCCCCGTGGGGCCACGTGGGGGCCGGTGGGCGCTGCCCCCGAGTGCGGCTCCAGGTGGGGCTGGGGGTGAGGCAGGGTCGGGCCGACCTTGTCCGAGGGCGTCTCGTCCTTGGGTCTCCTTCCTTTCCTGGTGGCTGGCCCGGCCCAGGAGCATCGCCGTCGGGGGAACCTGACCTCCCAGCCCTTATCCGCTTTAGACCGCACAGTGGCTTTTTTTTTTTTTTTTTTTTTTTTTTTTTTTTTTTTTTTTTTTTGGTGTGTTTTCTCTGGATAAATGGAACCAAACGAGTTTTACTCCGTCGAGAGGTAGCAATTGACTTTTAATGTCTCCGCAAGAAGGAAATGGCTCTATGTGCATTCCTGATAATATGCTCATGATGTATTCCGTGGGTGCTGTACAAATACCATTTAGACTAAAGAGGCTTTTAACAATTTCTTTATGCAAATAGACAGTCTTCCAGTTGCTGCCAGCCACAGCTGCTGTTGCCACCCTTGCGATGTTGAATTCAGCTCCTCTTGTAGTGGATCAGCCGGAGATGCCACATCCAGAGCCGCCAGCTCTGACGGGCGGACTAGAGCAGGCATCTGCCGTATCTTTACGTGAGCAGAATTGGGTTGTGGGTGCGCATGGATAGGTATTTTCTGCTCCTGAGGCACCAGGCAACTGCGCAGTGCTTCAAACGCGGAGGCTGAACCAGGTCCTTCTTCCAGAGTGCCCGTACCTATCCGCCTAGGACTGATTTGCATTTGCTGAGTCGATCTGCAGGCTGATGATCAGATTCTTCTGTTATAAGCCTACCTGTTGCAGGAGGCTTTCTCGTTCAACCTTGTGGTGCTCGATTCCTAGACCCACTGCGTTTTTTCTGAGACCTTGGAGTGGTTTTGACCTTTAAGGTGTCTTTGGCGTTTAGAGCATCCTGGCTGGAAACCTGATTAAATAAGCTACCTCCCAGCGTTTACCTTTTGATGTTACAAAACTCAAAGGCATTACGCTGCAGACAACAGAATTAGTGTTTGGTTTGTTACAACAGCACCTCCTATGACCGTGCTCTGGAAAAAATTTCCACACGTCCCTGACGTCACGGCCATTTGCTTTACGCTGCCTGGATACCAAAGAGTGCTTTAACTCCTGGAGCACCACGTTACTTCACCCAGCTCTGCCCTCCAGCCTTGGCTGCCTCCTCTGCCTCTGGTGCACAAGAGGAAGACGAGAGGATGGAGTGCCTTTCTGACTGTCCCTCAGCCTCTGTGTTGCTGGCTGTCCCTCCTGCTTGCCTGTCTTTCATAGACTTTAAACGACCAGAACAGCCAGCTTTCATTGTGAGGCTTCTCCAGTGAGGTAGTGCTTTTTTTTTTTTTTTTTAAATGATGGGGCTGGGGAGTGAGGAGGAATACTTCTACCTACTGCTGCTTCCTCCCCTTCCCTTGTCGCTCATCACTTCAGGTCCTTCAAATAAACCACGTCTGTTTTGTTTGTAACTAGATGAGGACAGTCTGAGACCAAGCAAGCTCATTCTCAAGTACTCTTTGGCCTCTGCTTTTTCCTGCAGCCTGATTAGCATATAGTTGCTTGGCATGGGCTGGTTTATCCTTGTAGGCAGCCTGGTGATGTGTAGTACGGCATGTTACTGTGCAGTTAAGCAGTTGAGATAATCCTCGTAAACTGGTAACTGATACCCAGAGTCTGAGCCATCCTGCATCTCCAGTTTCTTCTCCTTGTTCTTCCCTCTGCCCCTCCACCCCAAGATTGTTCTAGACATTCCCTTTAGACCAAAACTGCATCCAATCTTTCATTATTACATAATTAACTCTTTAATTGGTGTGACCAGTGCCAGAGCGCCTTTGTAGGCACACAAGGCTGGTGAATCTGCAGTACTGTGACATGTTATGAGTACTTTCCTACATTTGAGGTGAAGTACTGGAGCTAATTTGGGTCTGAATTCTGTTTCTGTTGTCTTTATTGAAGGTGACAGCTTGAATTACTAGGAGGGATCAGGCTTTACAATTGCTTGTAAACCTGAATGAAACATTTACTGTTACTGCTCCCAAAAATAGCTTTGAACCCCAAGCACGCCCATGATTTGGCCTTTTGCTCTTGGGCACCTGGATCACTGACAATCTTGTCAGCTGCAAGAGCCCGCTACGGTAGTTCTGGGTCAGCCAAGGGATCCTTGAAAATATGAGGGAATGTGGTTTAGTCTTTTATAATCCCAAATCCTGATTCATAGACTTCTAGATTTTCAGGGGCTTATGCTTCCTGCCCCCTAAACAACTGGAGTGATTTACATTTCCTGTCTGCATCAGGACATAATCTCACTGTTACCTATATATCTTTTGAACATCTGAATTCAGTGTGCTGGCTCTTCCTTTCAAGTGGCAAAGGTGGGAAATTCTGTCCTGAAACGTGACTGCTGTGAGGGCTTGATTTGATTTCTCTTTCTATTTGTTTTCTCTTGCAGTTAAGATCCTCCTCTTCTATGTCATCTTCTACGGGTGCCTGGCAGGTATATTCATTGGGACCATCCAAGTGATGTTGCTCACTGTCAGTGAATTTGAGCCCAAATATCAGGATCGAGTGGCACCTCCAGGTAACTAAATAGGAGGCCTGTGTTTGACTTGGTGCAAGCTGTTCTGGGGAGGCGGGGTTGGTTACTCACCTCAAGAAGGAGGATGAAATAAGCATGTCGTTGCTGCAACACATATTTGTAGGGGGTGGGTATGTTCTCAGCCTTCTGTGTTAGCAGTACTGGGGCTTGAAGGCAATCCTGCTAGAATTAAAGGTTGCATCACATGAAAGATGTCTCCTCTCTGAGAGGAGCTTAAACTTGGTTTGCTTTTCCCTTCCCCTGTGCCAAAGTGATGAAGTGAGGCTAAGAGGCTTCACTTTTGGGAACTGGCTGTATGAGGAAGCTAAGTTCGGGGTTTTTTTCTTCATAGCTACTCTGTTTCACTGTGGGTAAGTGAAAGGGACAAAGGTAAAATGTTGATTTTTTTTTTTTTTAATGGAACTGGCATGCACAAGGAGACAGAGGGCAATCTCAGTTCTGGGTGTGCTTACTGACTTATTTTATCCAACACTGAACTACAGTGTGTGATCTAGAGGTGGGGTAGCCTCTGCTAGTGGGTATTTCAGTTGACTGTGTCATGGGAGGTTAAAGGTGGGTCTTTTAGCTGCTAATATATGACCCGTCTTTACATAGACAAAAGAAATCTCTGCTCGAAATTAAAATGATGGCCTTAGTGGTGTCTGTGGCCAGCCTGCCTCGGGTGGGGGCAAATGGAGTGAGTAGCCCTTGCCGCAGGTTCCCTGCTCCGCCTGTCCAGGCCGCGCTGCGCTATCCGATCCCCGCCGCAGCCAGCGGCGGCTCAGAGCGCGGGGGGGAGCTGCGCAACTGCTGCTTTCCCACATTACAAATGACCTTGAGGCTGCTTGGCACTGGGGTTCCTAACGATCCGTCTCCAGTTGCTCTGTAAAACAGTTCAGAAGCTTTTAATAACAGTGGTATTTAAGTGACAATTGTGAGGCTGATGGCTTGTAGCTACAGAAGTTGGCTCTGGTGCTGCACCGTGTCTTGCAGCCCTGCCGTCTGCAGTGCTGTGAATCTCTGCCCTAAACACGGGGAATGAATGTCGCCATCACCAAAGGGTGTTATATCTCAGCAAAGGATCATCTTTTGCAAATAAATGTTTTTTCCACCAGCACTTTTTAAAGACACAACAGAGACTGGAACTGCTGTTAGTGTGTGGCACTTCTTTATGTACCACCATGGCTGGGGTAAATGCAGCCTTAAGCACTGAAAGTAGTCTTTTCATCTCTAGTGGGCCCTGAAATCTGCAGGAAAGACTGTCACTGATAATGCCCAGAGACATTAGCTGCATCTGAAAAGCCAACATGGCTAATGGTGGGGTAGTTGTTACTTAATAACATATTTTTCCCCGGCTGAAGTCCAGTGGTCTCACCAGACATGAAATAATTAGCAAAGAAGCCCATGGATCTTGGGTCTCATCCAGATAGACCTGCTGTTTAGCCAGATGTCACATAATTACTCATTCTAAATAAACTGTTTGCTTTCTGTGAAGTAGCAGTTTACAATTCCAATTTCAAAGCAACTGGTAAAATTTCTGTGAAAGACTTCAGCCTGCAGAGGATATTTATTCATCTCTTAACTGTATACTGCACCAGTTTTTCTGGGGCTTTTTTTTTTCTAAACAAAGAAAAGGAATTGAATTTCAAGACACTCTTGTAGCGTGTACTGCAGGAATCAAAATGGAGGAACAGTGAAAAGGTTCTTGGGGATCTTTCGTAATGGGCTTTTAGGACATGTACTGAAATCAAGGAGAATGAAATCCATCTCCCTAAATACATGACAGTGGGCAGCCAGTAAACAAGGGCTTTGAACCAAGCTGCAATGTCACATGCATACAACTTCAAGGAAATAATTATTAGATTAATAGTGCTGGGCCCTTTTGGCAGGGCATCATGCGACAGCTTTTTCTACAGATGTGGACAAGCTGGGTGTAAGGCATGGTGCGGGCTTGCCTCTTTATGTCCAGTTTGTTCCTTGTCCTGTAGCACAGCAGCCATTAGGCCACAAGTCAAAAATAGCCCTTTGATGTAGGCTTTCAGAGAGATGGACAAGGTAGCGAGTTGCTGCACTGCTGTCTTTGGGAGGTCAGCAATGCCTATATTCCCCTGTGCTGCAAGCACAACTGCTGCTCTGACAGGGTTCACTGCTGCACTTGGTGAGCACCAAACTGGAATTTTTTGTGATTTAAGACATCTGCAGATGATTAACTGTATAAAATAGGATGTTGTGCAATTCTAATTCCTAGTTCTTGTGGGAAAATTTGCAAGCTGAGTAAGTATACTGGCAGCTTGATAAAGCCCTGGATTTTCTAGGAGGCCAGAAAACCTGGTTTTATTCTTGTCTGTACTTCTTGGGCAAGTCCCTGTTGTGTCAGCCCAGAATATCTGAGAAAGGGGAAACTAGACTTCCCTTCGAGGTTTGCAGGAAAAAATGCTGTAGGGGCTGCTAGAATATCATTCTTGTTCTGAAATACAACAGATTTCATAACAGCAACAGAACCTACAGGGTGTTTTATTGAGTTATTGACATGGGTATAACATTGAAAGCCATAAAGTGCTATTTTTGTAGCCAAGTGTCATTAATATGGTAATTGGTTTCTGCACTGAACACAACAGGAATGTTATGCAGGGCTTCAGGGCAAGCTGAGTATTGTACCTTTCCATTATACTATTCCTTCTTTTGTCTTGTGGTGGGGGAAGGGATGGTGCAGTTCACCTTGTCCAGGCCTGCCACTGCGACAGCCCCACCTCCCAGTTCCACGTGTGCTGCAGGCTTGGACTCTGCTTTAAGCATAGAGGACTTACCCTGCTAATAGGGAAGGATGAGGATATTGCCTCTTAAACAGTGTACTGAGTGTTTAAAAAATAATCCTCCTCCCCTTCCCCATCCCAATAAAAATTGGGCTGTGTATCCTGCCATCTTGTGGCGCACATCCTGTGGAACAGCATCTGGTTATCCCATCACTGGGGCTGGCATTAGAGGACAGAGCTCACTGCTACCTGAGGTACTTTGTAAGTGGTGGCTGGAAGAAAGAATCTCTGCTCCTGCCAGGGGATTTCAGGTGTCCCTGCTTCGAGTGCTGCCTGGGCCGTGAGTGCGTCATGGAAAAGGCTTCTCTGGTACGTGTCCCCCACTTGGTTTATTTAGCATGGAGAGCAGCAGGGAGGTGGCAGGAAGGCCTCAAAGGAACATGTGCTCCCTCCTGTGAAGCTGCACTTCTTTGCCTCTATCTCTTGTTGTCTCAGCACCTATGCTTGGAAAAATCTCTGAATCTCAGCTCCAGGGACGTTACTATCAAGCAGGTTTTGCTGTGTTTGTAGAACACTTGCACCTGCTTTTTGCAGTAGAGGGTGACTGGAAGCTGGGAAGGACATTGCTTGGTAGGGAGGCTTTTAAAATCTATCCTCATTTAGTGAGCTGGTGGGGGGAAGTGGGATGTAGTGATCACTCAATGTGTCATCCTAGAAGTGTTCAGACTCATTCTGAACCAAGATTACATGGTAATTAGAAATGACCATTGTATCATGAAGCAAAAGAGGTTACTACGGACTTATACAACCATTCCTAATAACAAGCCTCACTTCCCACTATTAGTTTCTTTCTCTTCACCCTCAGGATACATGCACCTCAAGTCTTACTCTTACAGCTTAAAATGATAACATCTATGTGGAGAATTGTTTTTTAAATGAACTTGAATAAAGGTGATTTTAATCTGTAATAACAGTGTTTTGAAAGTGGAACTGTAACTGTAAAAAAACCCCAAACAAACCACCACATGACTTTACATGGGGGTTTTTGGTGTTTCATATCCTTGTATATTCACAGGCAGCCAACAGAAAGTGGTGTCCATTACCAAGTCAAGGCATCACTCATCATTTATGTGGACAGTGTCAGTCAAATGAAGATGGGATCATATTGCCTAGCAAGAAACTCTTAAGAGCCAATTGCAGCAATTTTCTAATTTGTCAGTATTTTAGCAATAAGTTGATTCTTTCCTGTGGGAGGAAGAGCATTGCCACATGATGACACCACTGTGCATCTCTGTGGTAATAACATGAGACATGGAACTGTGTACATACATTGCAGTCTGAAGGTGGGGGGAGAGGGTTTATACTCTTGGCTGTGAAAGCACTTGAGGCTTTGTTTCTTTTCTTCCATAGGGCTTCCTCATGTGCTTGAAAACCCTTAGAGCTTCATTCATGCCAGTAACTCACTGGAGCCACACACTTACTTGGATGTCTAGCAGCCCATGGGAGGTAGCACTCTAATGGCTCAGCTTAGCAATTTTTTTTTCTTGTCCCTACTTGTTTCAGTTACCTAGTGGGGGTGATTGTTCCAGAAAGGTTAGTGTTCTGCAGAGGTTAGCTTCTGTCATCATACAACACCCCTTGTTTTTTTACACAAGATTGCTTAAGAAGAATTCAATGATTGTGCTGCTCTGATAACAGCACTGAAGCTTTTATTTTTGCTATGGGATGTACAGATGGAAAACAAGGAAGTAATAAATCACTGCTTAGGGCTCTGCATTCAGTCAGTTGCAGGCATGTCAGAAGGGAGGTTGTGGTGGAAGCCAGTAAGTAATAACTTTATCCTAATTTTACAAATGTATTTTTCATGACAAGTCTTTCAAGTAAATCAGGAAGATTTACTTCCTTGCTTCATAAGTGGAAAGACTGATCTCCACTTTGCTCTTGCCCTAAACAAAGAAAGCACTGCTGTACCAAAGCCTCGTCTAGTCTGGTTCATCAGAGTACCTGGAAATGCCCCCAGCTAGGCAGAAAGCAGCCCAGTGATGGCCACAGGCTACTTGGCAGGAATGGTGGTTTCCTTGTGCTGGCCACTGGAAGAGCTGTGTGGTGGTACTGCCTGGGCTTCAGTTCTGTGAAGACTTGCAAGACAGGGATGCTTTGGGATGGAAGTCTGTTCTCCCACCCAAGTCACTTGTCCATGGGCAGAGGGCTGGCTTTGGACTGTACCTATCAGTAGCTGGGTTCTCCTAAAGAGAGAACAGGGATGTTGTGGGTGGCTTTTACAGACCGCAGGGTGTGTATTGCTGACCTTCACTTCACCTTTGCCAGGCCTGTGTGGGTGTCCTTATGTGTTACCTTGGCCAAGATAGGAAAGAGATGTGGAGAAGAGCTTAACTCGCCTGACCAAGCTTAACAAGCCTGGCCATGGTTTCTTGATTTCTGCCCCCCCCCCCCCATATGTATTCACTTGAATGACACACCTGTAACTCGAACTCTGGAAAAGGCAGATCCAGGAGAGTACCCAAGGTCTGGCCTGCCTCTCCTGCAATTCTAGACAGCCATTTCAGGTGACTGAGCCTATTGCTTCCCAGCTGGGTGGTAATGTGAGAAGGGCTTGGCAGGACAGGATTTAAGTCCCATACTAAAATTGAATCTGGTGTATTTATATACGACTGTTTGTGAAGCAAGAAAATAAGTAATTGCTTGAAACGGGGTTGAAAGCCACTGACTTTGGAAGGCAGGATGTAATTCTACTAGTAGAATAGTAAGTTGCTTCTAAACTCAGCCTGGTTGGTTTGTATCAGAGAGTTCCGGGCAGTTAAAGCTGCTTCATGGAATAAAATGGGAAGCACCCGAGCTCCTTGCTGGACGCCTCGGTATCTTAAGTGACCGGGAACTGTGTTTAGGGGAACAAAGCTAATCTTTGTCCTAGGTTACAAATTCCAAGTTAGTGGGTAGTGGAGGGGGTGTGTGGAGGGGGAGTGGTGAGTCGGTCTGAGGAGGGACTAAGCAGAAGCACTTAACTAGCTTTGGAAAAATTGCTGGAGTCACAAGCTCTAGTGGGTTGGGGCCAACCAGCTAAGCTGCTGGTGTTTTGCACCAGAGGAACTTGTTGGCAACAGGCCTGTTCTGAAAGCTGTCAAAGCAAATGCTGCTCCCCTGTTTCTTTTCTTGATCTTACTAAAATGAAGATGACAAACTGAAATGAAGTCAAGACCTCAATATTTACCGCGGCTGCCACAAAAGCAGCATGAACTCCGTTCCCATTACTTAAGTTTTAAAGTGTTAGCCATGCGTCAATACATTCAATTAAAATGTGACCTAAACATTGCACAGGAGCAACTACTTCCAAGTTCTACAACGAAGGGCAAAGGAGTTGGTGCTTTTCATCATCTGTAGGCTTTTCTTGTCTATAGTCCCATCTCTTTTCCATGCATTATTTTTCTATTCATTCTCCTAAAGTCTAAAGCAGAGCCAGCCAATACAGCTCAGAATCTGGAGAGTCTTTTAAACAAACTCTCTTGTGTGGTGGCATTTCCTACTCATCTACTTGGTGATGAGCTTCTGATGAGAGAGCTCAGAAGATGAGTTCTGCAGCCAGAAATACCCACTTACGCAGTGAGAAGAGTGGAGGCAGCGATCAGGCTGATGAATTTACTCAGGGAGAAAATGTCTCCTGCCCTGCATCCTACAAGACTACACAAAGGCAATGTGGATTACAGCTAGCAGAGAGTGACCTGACTTGGGGAACTTCTCTTGTCTTTTATTGCAAAGGTTTATGAGTGGACAGCTCAGATGTAGCCTAAACACGGTGTGTTTTGCAGGCTTTTAAGTCAACCTGTTAGGGATATGTACATTCTGTGTGGTTGGTCTTGCATGCAGCTAGCTTCCCTTCTGTCCTTGAGGAGGAGGCAGAAGCGCACAGTGGACCTGTGGTTAACTGGTTTTCTTGAGGAGGGCCTTGACTTGTAGCCTCCCTTCTGTATTTTGTGGGTTTTGTCTGCTTACCTGATGCAAACATTGTGATAAATATGCAAAATTGTTGTTAGAAAGAGGAGATAAGAACTTCTCTAGTGAGCTCAAGCTGTCTTGTCAAAGTTCTTAAGTCTGAAAAACAGAGATGATTATTATTAGGAGTTATGTTCTTGGTGTGCGTTGTATTGCCTGAAGGCTGTGTAACCCTAAGGTGTACTTAATGTTTTCTTCCTGATTTTGCTTTTCTTAGGACTGACTCAAGTCCCCCAGGTTCAAAAGACAGAAATTTCCTTTACTGCCTCTGATCCCAAAAGTTACGATCCATATGTAAGGAACCTTGAGAATTTCTTAAAGGACTACAGTGCTGATCAACAAACTGAAAACATAGTGTTTCAGGACTGTGGGGGTAAGTCTCGATTATTTCCTATAGGATTCTGACTGATGCCTCTCTGTCAGGTTTACCAGAAGCTGAGAGTGAGGAGTGGTCGGCTTGGTCTTCAGCTGTTCCCTTTACTGCAGCCAGAGGCAGTAAACTGGCAGTTGGTAAACTACAGGTTCTGGTTTCAGTCATATGGCTGCTCATTAATGTTGTTTGGACAGAACAGACCACAGCTTACTGTAGAGGTTATATGGCTGGGAGCTCCCACACTTCACTTAGAGAAAGTTGCAGCTGACTCTCTGAAGCACATGGTGCTGACCTTATCCTCTCTGAAAGCCATGGGGGTTTTACTCACAACTTTGCTAAACCCAGTGTTGGTCCTCTTGAGATGCAGCCAAACATTTGGGAAGTGTTAACCTTTAATAGGTTATATGTAATCATGTAAATGAGACTATCACCTGATAGAATATGTGCATATCAAATCTGAGGGGAACCTGCTTGTAAAAAAAAAAAAAAAGAAAAAAAATCTCTGAGCCAGGTGATTTCAAATGTGATTTCAAACCTTGTGTTCTGGAAGAATCCTCAGTTATAAAACAAAACTCTTTAAATGTTCTGATCTGGGACTAGCCCCACGTGGCAGGCAGCTGTGTGTAGGTCTGTGGTGTCACTTAACTGCCTGGGCGAGGGGAAATCCAAACTACACTGGGAAGTATAAACGTTTCTGTTCCTGATAAGCAAAAGATCACATTGCATATGGTTTCCTTTTCATTCCCCTGCTGTGACAGACACACCTTCTGACTACAAAGAGAGAGGACCATATAATGATGTCCAGGGTCAGAAGAAGGTCTGCAAATTCAAACGTGAATGGCTGGAAAACTGTTCTGGATTAAGTGATCCCACCTTTGGGTACAGGGATGGCAAACCATGCATCCTCGTCAAGCTCAACAGAATTATTGGCTTCAAACCTCAGGCAAGTATCTCTTCCCTTTCTATCAGAAGCTACTGATCAGGAGGAGGAGCTGGCTGCAGATTTACTGTGCCCACTATTGGGTTTCTGGAAAGAGAACAGTATCAAGCCTTTTCTGCAGAGGATAAATTGTGAGACCATTTAAGTAATTGAGTTTAAAAACACTTTTCATTAAAAAGCAGTGAAAACTGTGCAGTTCAAGATGGTAACAAGTAGCAGTGAACCTTACAGTACCACTTCCCCGTTATTGAGCAGGTAACTTCTGAGCCTGCTAATGAAGTTCCTGTAACAGGGTGTTTTGTTCAAACCATAAGCCCCATTTTAAATTACTGTATGCTTCCATGGGACCATCCTAGACCAACTCTATCTGTAGTAACATCGGTACATTGTGTCATGCCCTCATCCACTCCATTCTTTCCTCAGGCAGTGTACACTTGTCTGCCTTGCTAAAACTGCTTAATCAAATGATGAAGTGCTAATATTAACAACCAGACAGAAACACAGGCTATAAAGAATAAACTACATTTGAAAGTCAGGCACAGCTGCAAGAACGGTGAGGAGATCTATAGGTTATTTAATGTGGTTTCCCAGAGGCTATAAGATGTCTCTGTCACCTGGTTGCTCTGTGCTGCACCTGAAGGCAAATTTGCAGTAATGCTGAGGGATGGTTATCTGGACGTGCATGGCTTTTACTTCTGTTTTGTTTTTTTTTCCCTAATACATTTAGATGCAAAAATTTCTTCAAGAATTCAGTGTCAAAGCATGTGCTGTTGAATAAGGTGGTGTGCAAAACCTGCCACTCCATCTTCTGGATGGAGAACAGTGCAAATGGTGTGCTACGCTGCCTTTACCACCATCTGTCAGGGCAGTCGAGGACAGGGAATGGTGCAGTCTAGCTAACAAGTCCTGAGAAACATTCTTCTAGTGGAGCCTGTCCCATGATAAAACAAATGAGTTTAATTCTGTTTTATCTGATTTGTGGTGAAAACAGTCAGTGCATTTGAGAAGGAATCTGCTGTGCTTGGTCTGTGGTGGCTGTGGGATGACATGAGATGTGCACATTTGATGGCTGGGGAAGTGAAGGGTTTGTTGTGTTCCTCTTTTCTTTGCCGTGGAGCTGTGGAAAGCTCCAGACTGTATTAGACAGGAGGCTCTAGTCAAGGAATGATTTTACATGCTTCATTTAAAAATGACATGTGTATCCAAGGCAGTATTTGTATTCCTCATTACACGCTCCAGCAGAGACACTGTAACTCTTGCGTTGGGCAAGGTGTGCGTAAAGCAGATCTGAAACTGCGAGGTTGTCAAGCAAAACTACTGCACTTAAAGAGACCAAAGACCAACTGGGTTAATGGTTGGGCTATCAGAGTTGCCCTGACACCCAGAGCTTTTGTCCTTCCTTGTAGGTGGTGTCGAAGTTCAGCAGTGTCAGGATGTGACTCCCACTCTTTGTTCTTTCTTATGCACTTCCAGTCCTGACTGCACACCTGGCAGGCAGGTGGCAAATCCTCCACAGTGCATCTTTTCCTGCCACTGCCTGAGCTTTGCACAAACAAGCTCTGCTAGCTATAGGCACTCTGCGGTGAAGCGCTTACCCCAGTGGCACCATGGAATTAAAAATAGACTTACCCGTTTGTATCCACAGCAGTTAAAGCTGTAAGAACAGACAACAGTTCAGCTTGGGTTAAGTTCTTCTGGTTTTAGTTGTGTTATGCTATTTGTCTGTCCCAAGAACCACCAGGAGCTGTTGCCTCTGGAACTGTTCTAGAAAGGATTCCAGTTAACGCGTTCAGTTCTGCTGAGCTTTGCTGCTGCAAAGATGCTCTGGTCTGCAGAGAAATGTCCACTATGTAATGTCCCCTTGTTCTGGATTTCTTCTAGGCTCCAGAAAACGAAAGCCTCCCTGTGGAGGTTATGGCAAAATATAACCAGTATCTCATCCCTGTTCACTGCACTGCCAAGGTAAGTTGAAGTATAATAGAGTTGTGAAGCTGCAGGGGATGACTAAGTCTTTGTCCAAGTGTAGTTATCCCTCCCTGCCTTTCCACAGACAAAGGGGATGGTTCTTGCTTGGGGTATCTCCCCCTCCAGAACAGAAGCTACTCAAAGTCCCACTAGTGGACGAGTTTGTGCTGCCCTCACAGTGGAGGGTAAAAGCAGGGCCAGATAGCTAAAGGTATCCTCAAAAGTAGCCATTTTGCTTTCAAGTGCTGTGCTGAACCTGAAAAAGGGATTCCAGGAAAGAGATTTCATACTAGGCATTTGCAAAGCAGCTGAGAAAGAGCAAATTTTAGCCAAAGATTGTGCATGGATGCAATAGGAAGGTGTGGTGGTTTCCAATTGCATAAAGTGGCTGTGATTTTAAATAAAGCAAGGCTCTTTTCCTGTCTGAAGTGTGCAGAAAGGTGCTTATTGTGTGTGCATTGATTAGATAGCGCTGACTTGTCCTCTCCACCACTGGGACATCTTCATGCTGCCAAGTTGGGGGTCAGTGATGACCAAAGCAGAGGTCAGAGTCTTGCTGGGAAACAAATGCCGCTAGGGAAAAGGGCTGCCAAAGGAGGGGAGCATGGGTGATTGTCATTGGTTGTGCTTCCTTTTCCCACCTCTAGCGAGAGGAAGATGTAGACAAAATAGGCACGGTGGAGTACTACGGGATGGGCGGCTTCCCCGGCTTTGGCCTGCAGTACTACCCCTACTACGGCAAACTGCTGCAGCCGCGGTACCTGCAGCCGCTCGTGGCCGTGCAGTTCACCAACCTGACCTACGACATGGAGGTGCGCGTGGAGTGCAGGGCCTACGGCCAGAACATCGTCTACAGCGACAAGGACCGCTTCCAGGGACGCTTTGATATTAAATTTGACATAAAAAGCAGCTGATTGTAAGCACAACTCTCTTCCTCCCCCCTCCTCCTCCTCCTCCTAGCCATTTAAAAAGGTTAAAAAAAAAAAAAAAGAACAAAAAAGAAAACCTACTAGTCTTGAACAAACTGTCATACGTATGGGACCTACACGTAATCTATATGCTTTACACTAGCTTTCTGCATTTACTAGGTTAGAATGTAAACAAAGTGTAGCAATAGCGACAAATATTTATTCTACTGTAAATGACAAAAGAAAACAAAATTGAGCCTTGGGACATGCCCATTTTTACTGTAAATTATGATTCCATAACTGACTTGTAGTAAGCAGTGTTTCTGGCCCCTAAGTATTGCTGCCTTGTGTATTTTATTTAGTGTACAGTACTATAGGTGCATACTCTGGTCATTTTTCAAGCCATGTATTGTATCTGTTTTCTACTTCTTGTGAGCAAAGATTTTTGCTGTCCAAGGTGTAAATACTCAATGGGACTAGAACTGGCATGATACTTCTCATTATTTTGTTCCTTTTCAAAGAAAGGCCCACCTGTGAGACGATATTTAACAGCACTCCATAAGGCTTCTGGCTTTTCTGTGGTGTTAGGGTATTTTATTTGGAGGGGTGGCAGGGGAAACTAACTTAAGTGAAGATAAAGAGAGTAGATGATTGTGTACTGTGCTTTGTAGCGAATGCTGTCTCTCCACCTCTTCCCTCATCCTCCAGTATGCTGTGTGAGAGACTGGGTCAGGCTATCACTTTACTCAGTGATAGGCATAACTCTTTGCTTTGTATATTTTCTTTTCTTTTCTTTCTTTTTTTTTTTTTTTTTTTTCTTGCTGAAGGCATCGCACACTGTGGTGCTAATGTCTTTATTGAATGTTTTAGCCATTTTCATGGTGGAAGAATTTTATATTTATGCAGTTGTACAATTTTATTTTTTCTGCAAGAAAGTGTAATGTATGAAATAAACCAAAGTCACATGTTTGAAAATAAAACTTTATTTTAAACTTTATTAAAGCAATGCAGTACCCCATAGAATGGTGTTAAATGTTGTCTAAAGTGCAAAACTCTATGTTCTAACATGTAATAATAGCCAGGAGTACAGTGCTCTTGTTGATCTTGTATTTCAGTCAGGTTGAAAACATTGGACAAATAAATGAATGAACACACTGTTCTGTGTGCATGTCTTTTGCAGGGGGTAGAGATGGAGGCTGTTAGTTGTCCAGAATCTTGAAGAAGTACTGCACCTATTTTAAACAGAAAATACACCTTTATCAGTCCCAGATGGTCTCAGTGGAAGGGAGCTGAAACATTTGAAATGTTGAGCTTTTACCCGTTAGCGCTGGTGTCTGTTAGTTACTTGTTTTCCCCTCTCCCAGCCGTGGATTAGAGGCTGCTGAGGCCGTGCCTGTCAGGAACCCAAGAAGTCCCTTCCCCATTACTACAAGCTCTCCACATCTGGAGGTATAGGCCATGTGTTCTAGCCATAACCACAAGTAAAATGGTTGATCCTCCGTGCAGCTCAAAGCTTCCTGCACCAGTGTGTGCTGTGCAGCCAGAAGGGAGGGTGCACGCTGAGGTCGCGCGAGTTTCACGGCAGCAACTTGCAGTGTGTTGCTGTTGGGCCAGTGGCCAGCACTGAGGACAGGCTGTGCCTGATGGGGCTGCTCAGATGTGACAAAACATGGCAGCTGGCTTCCTGCAGGAGTCAGGCTCACTTTATGCTGCATGATGCAGATTACGGGAAGAATTTCTCCGTGTAAAGTGGCAAAACATGACTACCCTAGGGCAAGCAGCTTGATAAAGAACTTCCTAATCTAAACACATAATACTGGAAAAGCAAGATGCCAAGCTTTTTGCCATTTGCTAGAAGGAAAAGCCTGGTTTCAGTACAAGCCATGCTGGTTTCTGCATTCCTAAAGCTGTTTCATGTTGTTCCCAATGAGCAGGTGCCGGCAGAAATTGCACTTCAGCTGTTTCATTTGTTGATCTATGTTTACAGCAAGGCAAGGACTTAACAAAGAAGCTGTGAGGAAAGGTCTACAATATTCCCTGATGGAAGCTCCACCTGCAACAAGAGCTTCAGGAAAACTGAGCCATTTTGATGGGTTCTTCCTGCCACCATTTTGGGTGGGAGTGGGGGTGTTGCTGCATGGCTCAACATTTGGTAGGATCAACTGTCCCTACAATTCAATTCTTAAATGCACAGTCTGTGACAGTTAATAAAACACCACCAACACAACAACAAAAAAAACCCCAAAGCAATCAACCAACCAAAATAAACCAAAAAAAAGGCCTAACTGCTTTATTTATATAAGACCCAAGTCATGGTTAGCTAATTTATCTCCTTTTAATTTTCTCTGCGAGTGCAAAGTCCAAGCATGAACTATTAATAAAGATAGTGGCTTATTCCAGGGGTTGGGATAAACACTGTGGAAAACTTACAGTGCTTGTGTTGGCTTCAGTGAGCAAGTGTCAAAAAGGTCTTAGGAGCTGTATATGAAATTAAGCAAATCAAACTTCTACCCAACACGTCCCCCCCATCACTTTCTTGTACCACATCAGTGAAAGCAGGATGGCTGCTCAGATCACTAATTAACCAGGCGGAAGGGCAGTAGCTACCCCAGCCACATGCCTGGCAGCTGCCCACTGAAAAGACCCACCTGTTCACAGGCTTCAGGACAACTCTGATACCAAAGGACCGCACCCAACACACCCCGCAAAGGACACACGGCCCACATGGTGAGATATATCCCTCTCCCCCATTAGCAATGCTGCAGCAATTTGTCAGACTTGGCTGAGATAAAGCACTAAAAGGCTGCAGGATTATAAAAAAAAAAAATCCCAAACAACCAAAGAAGTCCAAAAAAAACCCCTCACCCCACCCCTGCGACAAGCAGGTGTAGACTCTAGGCTGACCAACCAGCTTGCCCGGTGGCACAAGTACTTTTGGTACACAACAGCCTTGATACTAAAATGACCTTTCACAAACTGGCACTGACACAATCTTGCTGGGCTAAGTGGCTGATCAACAGCCCAGTGGGCTTCAGGCAGGAGAGGGGTCAAGATGTGACATCTCATCAACCCAATTTGAAATGTGCTTTGCCATCAAGACTTTTCTTTTAATATGTGCTGTATTGTCTGTAAAACCCCAGTCTCCTCAGAAAGGCATCACTTTCCTTACTGCCTAATAGGACATTATGTTATAAACTGCCAGTTTGAACATGTTGTTCTTTCTGCCAGATTGGCTCAACATAGTAAAGAATTGCAGCTATTAAAGTGAATTTTATCTCCCTTCTTGTTATATAGGACACCTGCATTTCATAGTTAAGAGACACACATAAAAACACTAGTAAGATAAAAAGGGGGGGGGAGGAGAGAGATGGAGAGGTTTAACTACAAAAACCTTTAAGGATGTGTCTGCACAAACACTTGCACTAACAAACACACACCAGCTACCAGTTTTACAGCTCTGAGCACTGGCACTTCTGGGCTTCTGTTCCCAGCTTGGCCCAGGGCAGCTGGCCAGCACAGGCCGGGCACGACCCTCAGCGTGTGAGGGGAGCTGTGCCAACAGGAAAGAAAAAGGCCAAGTGCAGTGGAATTTGCTCCTTTGTGGGTAATAACTCCGTGTCCAGCCTCAGCCTGGGGTGCTGATACAACTGCTGCCACCACAGCCCATTTCCCTGCCATGGGGCAGGTTTAATAGAGCTGAGTCAACCCCCACCCTTGCCTGGGCTGCCTTGGCCAGAGCTGCGTGGCCTGCCCTGGGGTTAGTCCTGATCTGCGCCTGCAGCACACACTGACACAGGTGAATGCTGTTCTGGCCCAACGTCTGCTCACCTGCCTTTAGCAACAAAAGGTGGTGTGCTATTTTACTTCCTAAAGGCCCTGGATTTTGTGCAACCAATTTTCCCAGGCCAGGCTGAACAATTCAGCTTACTTACAACCTGTGCAAAACCTCTTCCTCCTCAATTAGTTGTCGAAGATCCACACAGACTGTACTGGCAAGGCTCGCACATCAGAACAAACACACTATGGATCATATACTGCGCAAACTAGGTGCTGGTATGTTCTCTTTATACATAATTATCTTTATGTGGGTCAGCCACCACCCAGCTCCCAGTAAAACCACTTAAGAGCTGGAATACCTGTGGTATTCAGGAAGGATCCTTCTCTCCAAGAACCTCACCCTCAGGAACATGGCAGTGCTGAACAAGAACCACCAGAACTTACCCCACTCACATGAGAACAGGTATGGTGTTATACAGAAGAACCAAGACCAAGATTTCAGCATTACCAAGAGATTTGGGGTGCCCCAACTTATGAGGCTCCAGCTGGAGGCAGCCTGAAGAACGCCCATTCTGAAAGCACCGGGTCCTTTTCCAAGGGGATCTAAAACTTGGAAGATACTTGCATTGAGCATCCAGATGAAGGTTAGGCATTTCAAAATACTCTATATTTTAGGAAATACAGTTACTCTCTTTGCTAGGGTCCGAGCATAGTACAAACCATAAAAAAGGGAGCTGTGCCTGTACAAAACAACAAGCCTCACATTTTACCACGGGCAAGGTCAGTCTCTCTGAGCTTCGCGTACCTCTGGTCTCTTTACAGGACCCAAGGATGGCAGAGCACAAATCCACACCAGAACAGATCCAAAACCAATCCAATGCATTTCACAGATGCCACCCAAATGCCTTTTTCACATTCAGGTGTGCTCACTCCTTCCCAGGGATGAGACAGGATTAAATTTAACATCAGTACTCCCCTTACAGATCCCAGGAATCATCTACCTGCTTTACAGCATTGCAGCTATGCCCTCTCTAGCTCCTGTTCAGGGACTAATAGCAATAATGCTCAGGAAGTATCAACGGGTGAATAACCACGACCTTCTGGCTCCTACCCTATAAACTGCTTCACCAAGGAGGGGCTGAGAGCTGCTTCAGTTCTGTGAAGTTTTGCTTGTCACACGCTCTCTGCAAAACTCATGCAAACAAAATTTTTGTCTGCTCCCTCTGAGCTCTTCCACTCAGTTCCCCAAAGTTTCAGGAGTTAATACAGCAGGCAGTAACCAAATCCAGTCTAATGCCCTGGCTGAGCACAAACAACTGTCGGCTGAATAATGTGTGCCCTAAAAGCATGCAAAGGTTGGGCAAAATTTAAAAAAAAAAAAAAAAGAAAAGAAAAAAGAGGATAGCAAACCAAGTGAGACAGTTTTCCAGGAAGAGAAAAAGATGTTGGTATTAATGCAGAACGCAGCACAGGCACAAAGTGTCCTGAGAATTTCAAGTGTAAGAATTACAGGCACCTACAATTTAATTCTCCTTCTGCCCAGAAAACAAAGCAAACAGCAGTGATGTTGAGAGGTGGCTGCTGAGCAGCTTTGGAGTCAGGTACTTTCGTATACAGAAGAACAGACCAAGGCACACTTTGAACTGTTACCAGTACTTCATACAGGCAGCATTACAGCTTTCCTCAAAGAAAACCCCAGCAATGAAAGGGTACCTCATCATTCACAGTCCATTCCCCTTGTTCCCATGTCCTGGCTGTTTTCCTTAAGGGGCCCTGTTAGTATCACTCATGGCAAAAGAAAGGGGGCTGACAGGGAGACATACTAGCAAGAAAAATGCCGAGTTCACAGATTCACTTTTCATCCATCACCAGAAAGATGAAGGCAATTTCAGTCCTTTCTCATCCCTGCCAAACCAAAACTGGCAGCTGGGAGATGGAAGTCTTTTTCATCCATCGTTTGCATGTAGAGCCTGATAGTAATCCTGGTGCCTTCCATGCAGCTGGACAGATGCTCACCAGTACTCTGTCCCCAAAACCACCACAAAACTGTACCTCCTTGACTGCATCCAGGCACATGATCGAGAGTCTTTGCTGACTTGAAATTTCAGCATCATTACACTCTCCCCAAACACTTAGGTCTGATAATTTTTTACACGTTATCTCACTTTGAGGTCACAAGTAGAAACAAAAATCTCTTTTTTGCCCATTAATCTTGATTTGTACATCAGCATGAACTTGCCAACGCTGTTAGCAAGCACACTTGCTAACACCTACAATGCAATCCAGTTACAGTTCACTCAGCTGATTCACATGACTAAATCATTAGATTAACACACTGAAAGCCCCATGGATTCCTACCATCCTTTCAGCCAAAAGCAGTCCAGAAATAAAAATGCTTCTCAAAAAAGAGAGCCTTTTTACTCACTGTAGTATGTGTTTGGAAAATAAAGAATTATTTTCCCACATAAACCTGAAGAGGGTTTAGTCCCAAGAAGTTTGTTCAAAAAAAAGGGAAAGTTCATCACTCCTGCCTCTCTCTCAAGCATCATGCAATGTAAGAAATAAAGCTGACCAGGCTGCCCAAGGCACAGTACACACACACTTCAACTATCAAAGTTAAATTCTTAAATAGAGCTGGGACAAATTCCCTATGCACCAAACCCCCAGCTTCACAATGGAAGGTTTTATTAAAGAAACACTACGGGGTAACACAGAGCGCTTTGTGCTTTTGTGCTGTGTGCTCTTAACACAGTCACCTCAAATGCTGCATATGGTTATGTTCAACTCTGAAAACACAGCAGAAGAGAAGGGCAAGGAAAGACATTTAGAAATTGCACCATAAAATAAAAGATAAGAAAAATCTGAATTCCAAACAGGATGGAAGTGAGAGGACAAGACAGTAGTTCACCACACCACAATCAAAACACAAAGAAAGTGAGTTTTACGCTACTTACTCTGATATGCCATAAGAAAAATAAGTGAACCGCAAAACTTATTTAAAATAACAAGGTGTTGTTTTTACATCATACATAACTACTGTGCTGACTCAGACCACTGATTTCTGAAGCATAGATATTTGTAGATTTAACAAGAAGGTACAGGTTTAGTGAATCTCCCCACTCCACGAAATAAACTAACTGCTCAGTAGCAGGAACTAAACATTTTAGCCCAGTTCTACTCCTCCTTTAGCAACATCTTTGGTCACCATCAGAACACATCACTGGCCTGGTAGACCCACTGGAATGAAACGAAGTGTAAGATTCCCACTCCCATCACACGTGAAAAACTACAATGTGACAGCGAGTACTGCTTTCCTAAGAATCCCAAGCAGCTCACTGAGTCAATCACAGAGGATTACTGCCTCTGAGCTTCACACTTATCTCGCTTGCCTGCCTCCAAATCAGAAGCTCCTGAGAAGGTCTTGTAGGATGCCCTCGAATCAGTGAGGTTAGGTGCAGACCAGACGCAAGGTACCACAGCTGTCAGTGCAAGCTGCAAACGCATCCTGAGCACTGGACAAAAACACTGGAAAGGGCCCCTGCTGCTAGCACATGAAATCTCTAAGTAAAGCTGGGTTTGGATGTGCTCATACAAGCCACACACATTGCTGGTGCTGAGCGAAGGCTCTCCCGCCTGCTCAGAGAGCACTGCCAGTCATGGTTCTCATGAGCTACTAGATTATGACAGTAACAAAACATCCTGAAAGAAACCACCAAAAGCACCATCAACGGGGGTCTTTGGTGCACCGTAAGAAACCCCTGCATTGACTGTGGCTGACTGTGCTGATAGGAAACATCCCATCAAACTAATGGCATAAATTCCCCCAGCATTAGTGCTCAAAGTATCTTCTGAGACGTCACTGAATCTAGAAAGCTCCATTCCCTGTGGAATGGCTCTGTATTAAAAGGCCAAGAATTTTTTTCAAGTCTCAGCAGCTTTCTGTGATTTCAATACTCCTGCTGAGTGCTAAACCACTTACTGTCATGACAGAACTAGAGTCTTGACACCTCAGTGATCAAGTTACTATTCAATAGCTGGACTGAGTAAGATAGCTACCAGAGGAAGCCTACAGTTCCTGGCTTGTGGCTGGATAGTCTTGGTGCACTGCCTCTCCTCAGAACAGCAGTAACTGGCATCAATGTGGAAGGAAAATTGCCCACTTCGCAATTCTGACCACTTAAGGGAATTGCCTCTTGCTCAGAGACTTCCCTACATACATCAGTGTATCTCAGATATACGCGTAGATACATCATTCCTGCCTATTATGTCAGTGCACTTAGGGTTAAAGAAGAAGAGGAAGAAGGCAGCTCTTACTGAAACCAGAAGATGCTGGGTGATTTCGAGAAACTCTAGACTACACCCTCTCAGGTGACCACTGCCATCCTGTTCTGTGTTTGCACAGCTGCTAGCACAGGATCAAGACAGCCAGTGTCTAAGCCCTCAGCTCTGTGACAGCACAAAACCAAAACTGAAATGACACTACACTTTGAATCATGAGTTATTATTACTTATGAAAGAAGAAGTGGTTTCTAGAGCTTGACAAACTTCTAAACTTAAGATATCCCATGGTGCCATCATCCACAAGAGACAGGAAATCTTGTTCACAGTCTTCTATCGTATTAACATATGTTTGGCTTTGGGTTTTTCCTCCCATGTTCCACATACATTTGAACACGCATGTGCAGACAGCTGACAAACTCTCCTCTTAATTACTGCTGATTTACAGCAGTCAGTCAAGGAAGCTTCACTGACAAGGGAAGGGGTACAGGAAGTACCAATATTTGGCTATTTGGTCTCTGAGAGAGAGGTGGGAGATGCAGCTGGCTGAGGTCAGTAATAGGAATCCACGTAAAAATGTATATGTGTCTCTCAACAGTGTCTGCTACAGGACAATGGTACTGCCCTTAGGCCCCAAATAAAGTGCAGGGCCCCTTGTTTTAGAAACTAATTATATTCTGATCTACATAGCTCTGTAACTACAGCATCCCCTTACTGCTTTTACTGTATTAGTTATTCCCCTGGGCTTTTTTATCTTCTTTGATGTAATCTGCCCATCATGCAGATTAGCTGCAGCCCAACTGTTACTATGCTTCAGTTGGAGGAAGAGTGGTAATGAAAAGAGGACCTGGGCTTTTTGGTCTAAAATGAAAACATGCTGAGAGAAAGAAAGAAGGCAGCAGCCTCAAAGACACAAACTGGCCCTCAGATGAGTTATTAAGAATTGTCATGCCTTCCCTCCACCTTGACCTCCCCTCCACAAAATTACCTTGCTCAGCGCAACACAAACACGTGCCAAAAGCCAAGCCCTGTTTATCGCACAGGTTACCTTCAGGATCAGGTGAAACTTAGAGAGGTTTGCGAGCTGCTTGGTTCACACTCATTAACTTCTTCTCTCTGGCACTTACAAACCATCAGACTTGGCAGAACAAGGAGTAATTGGACCTCGGATTTTACCCAGAAGTGGAAGCACAAGAGGTGAACTATTTCACAACTATGTTTAAACAAGTTCCTAGTTTGGTTTGCCTGTCTGGCCCACAAGTATAATAATTATACAACCTATGCTCAAAATTAGGTGCAAGTGACCTCAGAATACCATAATTTATTTTTTAAAAAAGAAACTACCAACATGTGTTCAAAATCTATCCGTCTCCTATTAATATTTTTAATTCTTAATTTCTCTTCAGATAGGTCTAGGCAAAGAGATTACTTCATTCTCTCTAAAAATACATACAGAGCATCAGGAAACACTGTGAGGCAGCATTCCAGTGCTGGCTAACATCTTCTGATATGCAAAAACACCACCAAGTAAGACTAAGTTTTCCTAAACTCCAGATTCTTTTCAACCTGTTCCCACAGCTGTTGGATAAAAGTCTCAGAAAGTTAAAATGGAGAAGCACTTGAACCATAATAACCATTATCTGACAGACCTCTCTAGAAATTGCTTTGTACCAGGAGAGATTGATATTTCCAACTGACAAAAACAGCTACTGCTTTGATGAAAACTTGTAAAAAAAAGTGCCAAAACCAACCTCACCCAAACCGTCCAATTTTTATTTCTTTTCACTGGAGATGCTGAAAAGCATTTTACCCTGGAGTATGTAGCTCAGCAGGGGCCACTAATAAAAGACTTCATTGCAAAATTGCTGTACGACTGAGTGAAACAATGGCTTCTTTATTAAAATATTTTAAAGACTCCTGAGGGAAATGCGGCATGGCTGGAATGCCCTCAGTGAAAGGTTCATTGCCATGCTATGCACTTCTGCTGTGTAATGTTTTACAAGCTTGGCTGCCCTGTGAATGGGGAGAGTTAGTTCTCAGCTGGTAGAGGCAGCTTGCATAATACCAGACAAGTTAATCGGTAACAAGCAATGCAGGAGACCTTTGTTCCGAGTGTGACATACTCAAATTCCACACTAAGCACATTGACGCTTCTGAGAGTTACTCATTGACACGCTTTATTAAATCGCATGGACTACACCTTGATGCACCAAAAATGACTAGTTGAGCAGAGCTGCATCCTTCTGATACCTTCAATCCTAAACTGTTGCACTATAACCCCAACCCACAGATCAGCTCGGGACTGGTACGAAAGCATTTCCAGGGTGAATGACCACAAGCACCTTGCAGCAGGCCCACAGGCCCAGACAATGGCAGCAGGCAGGCGAGGAAGAAGCAAACAGGAGAATGCAAGTTGGCAGCCAGAAGAGACCTTCTGTAACAGGACTCTTTTCTTATGGAAATGGTTATGGGAAGCATGCCTCCCCACTTCAAGAAGAGTGCTCATCTGTCCACTCTGAATAGCTTGCTAAAACATCCCCCCCTCCAACCCCCAACCCCCCATTGCCCTCTGCCTCCATGAATAAATGCAAAGGGAAATAAGACATAAGGCATGCCTCTCCTGGCACTATCTGGAATGCCAGACCATGGACAGCTGGCCTTCAGCAGGTGGAAGACATGCTGCTCCAAAAGCTCAGGCACACTGCAGCTCTTAACTTCAGGCAGAGCATTTAGTTAATAACAAGTCTTAATAAGGAAAATGATCATGGTTTTCCTCGTCCACAGCACTTGCCCGGACAAAACATGTTTACTGAACTGGCCAGTCCTGTCATTGCTTATTGTACAGCATCACCTGCCATCTCCCCAAGGCTGGATCCAGGCAGCTGAACTTCCAGTGCCAGAACTCGGAGAGCCCCCATCTACCAGACCGCCATAGCAGATCTGTACAGCCAGATGATATTACTAGTTTGCTTTAAAGGCTTAGAAGCAGTAAGCCAGTCTCACTGGTGCAAGGCTGAGCAAGGGAATGAAGAGCTTCCGGTGGTTGCACAGTCCGCCAGTCCCCAGCCTTACTCCTGACCAACTGCACAGCTGAAGTTCAAAGACGTGACAGGGAAAAAATCCAACCATCATGACAGCTCCCTCAGAAGACAGACAAAACCCACTCTTCTTTGATAACAGCAAAGTCATCCCCCTTTGATAGGTTATTTTCATGTCTGTGGGTGCCACAAATAGCTCTGAGGCAGGGGAGAAGGCCAGCAAGCGATACTCGAGGAGGACCTCGCTACTGCGGGGCTGGAAAGCCGCCCGCGACACTGAAAGCTGACACATCTGCCCCCAAAGTCCTGCGGCCCAAGGCAGAGCCTGACGGCACCCGGCAGCCATGTGGTGGCACGGACACAGCACCCCGAGGTGCCACTGGAAAGAGCACCCATGGGGACACTGGAGTACATACAAGTACACACACACAGATGCATGTACGACTACTAAAGATTTTGTAATCACGCAAAGGGACCCCATGAGACCGACTGACTGCCCCAACACCATGGCATAGGAACATAAAGCCAGCGTGTGTGGCTCAGCAGGCTGCACTGCCGTGTAGAGACCTTTCAGGTTACCCCAGATGCATGCAGTCTCACATCCCCTGAGTGTTTTGCAGCATTACAAATGCCCTTTTGGAATTGCTCACGCACACACAAAAACCCCAAACCCAAAAACTTTGAACTGCACAGTATGAGCAACAATGTACATGTAGAGCATGCCAAAGACCAGAAATACTGGTTTTGTTATAACTGCAGTTCTAGGCTACTGCTTTTTTTAATTATGTAGATTCCTGCATAATCTGAAAGGTACTGAGCCACTTGAGACCCAGCAGACTGAGGTGTGTGTACAGCACCACCTCCTGTGGGAAGTTTTACTCACTGTACTTCCAGTGATGAGAATATGGTCTTCACTGACTGACTTTTAATTTGCCTTCACTTCTTTAAGGAGGCACATAAACTGTGAAGTTTTGTAGCCACAACACCTTGTTTGAAGTACTTTGATTAAAAACTATTCCAGGAATGACCAATTTCAAAGAAATTTGTCTAGAGAACGATGATTCATGAGATCCAATGGTTTGCGAGCTTCTATTTTACCAAGATATTTATCAGAAATGTTCCTCAGGTGAGTTGAGAAACAGAATCATCTTTCACCACATGTACATGACACATCTCTAGTCTGCTAAATAAAGCAGTTTCTTGGCATATAAAATATGCATGTTACAGTCCTTGCCCTACTTGACTCAGAAAGAATATGAACGCAGCTGAGTACTGTGATTGCTTGCTCCAAAAGTATCTCCCTTACAAAAAGCAGAAAAAAACAAACAGAGAAGAGGTAGAACAGTACCTGCTTTGGATGTGGGAAACAAATGCAACCCTCTGCTCTGAAGGAATGTCCTACACAACATCAGTTGATATGAAAAATTAAGAAACTCCTGAGAAAGCCTTCACTCACGAATCACTCATGAAACTCCATCATCTCACAAATACTCCATTGCTATCAGTCTCCCTTCTCTACTTCCTCCTTTCTTTCCTCTCCTCATTAAAATGGGAAACTGATGACAAGCCTGAGAAAACAGACTGTTCTGAGCTATTTGTGTCTATCTATTGTCACTTGTGAAAATACATTTTGTACTGATATGAGGACACACAAGTCTATGAAGTGAAAAAGTAAGTGCCTGACCCAGTAAGTCAAACAACTCATCTAAGAGGCTTCAGGGCAATATTCACCCTCCTCTTTTATCACTAAACTAGTAATAAAAAGAGCAGTTACAGCCCTACAACTGAAAATACACTGATTTTTCCATTGCAACCAGTTGTGTTTTCGGCTCAACTGCATATCCCCTCCTCCCTTGAGTCAAAGTGAGTTATTCATTAATTCTGATATTCGTTAGTCACTGCCTAAGACATCAAGTAGTTTGTAGAACAAAAACAGGAGTTAAGGGTCAAACTAGTGGGTCCAAGTGCTCATATTTGCTTTTGGGGCTGGTTTGTTTGTCTGAGGGGGTTTTAAGATTAAAAGTGAACTTTCCTTTTTTCCAGGTCCATGGAAAATAGGTCCAAGAAAAAACCATTGAAAAACTCCTGTACTATATTATTTAAATATAGTGTTCTAAACTAAGTGCAAAATCTGGCCCTTCTTTAGTTAATTAGTCCTTGCTATTCCCAAGACGGTTGTTCTCTCTCCTTTCCCCAAGTACTCCATGGTCATGATTCTTGGGAGAAAGGTCACAACCTTACACTTCCTAGTGACAGACAATTTAGTGCAAACCACCAAAGTCACCTAGAGTTTGCTATTAACTTCAGGAAGCATTTGATCTAATCCTCAATTACCTATCTCATCTCCTCTTAGAAGTCTCCTTTTGGGGACAACCAGCAGCTGCCATTGCAAAATCTTTTCAAATTTCAGCTGTATCTGAAACTGTGGGTGATGAAAACTGCCGAGAAGGGTGGAGAAATCTTAAGATAAGCAGTATCTGGCACTAAGGCTACCTGAGTTCTCTGGAAAGCCCTGGAGAGTTTCCTTTTACACAGGAACATGCCTTTATTGTGCTTCCACAAATACAATGTATTTAAGGCTCATGACGGGACAGTAGGTCAACCAGGTATCTCCCTTTTCCATCTCCATTTGGTTCTGGAAGTTCCAAAGTCACAAAACCAATTAACACACAGACCAGCCTATTCAGCTTTCTAACCACAAAGTGGCAATAGCAGTAGTCCCCCCAGCCTCCAAAGTCCTCTGGGCACTGCTGACCCTGCAGATGTTCACACAGAACATGTGGCCAAAAATGAGTTAGGACTGTGGCAGGGACCCCTAATAAGCTGCTTTAGCATTATCAGTGCAAGTACTGCACACACCAGCCAACAGATACAGCCAAGGCTCTCCTTGTACAAACGCACTGGGTTCAATTTAAGCTCAGAGATACTGGGACTTCCACTCTGCAGCCCTTACACCTGTAGGGAGGGGCTGCACTGGAAATGAGAACCTCTGGAAAAGAGTGACTCAAACATTAGGCATGGCCAAAGTTGTACAAAAGCTCTGAAATAAAGGCAGTAAATATCTTTATTCATGGTGTATCAGACTAAGTCTTCCTGCTTTGGGGCTGGAACAGTTCCCTGAGGCCCAGCTCTCTGGTTCACAAGAGTTTCAGAAAGCTTACATCACAACATCCTCTCTCCAAGAAAGCTTTATGGGTTTTGACAGAGTAATTATTTTCATCAGCAAAACAGGAGTGCAATATGCATAAAGTCTGGGTTTTGGAGCTATACTGGGTAGTACCTGCAGAAGAGCATTAAAACTGTACAAAACCCAATGACACCAGAAGAAAGGAAAAGAGACTGCTGGAGATGGACTCATTCTGAGGTTTTAGAAAGGATTATCTTTTTAGCATAAATATAGCAGACCAGATTTCTCTCTGAAATTTACTCCAGATTCCTCCTCTTCTAATCAGCTGGCCTAAAATGATACTGTAAAGCTTTAACAGGAACTGCAGCAGTAACATCTCAGCAACAGCAACATCTCCTACCAGAACATGGACACAATGAACAAACACTAACTCCATATTAAAAGAAGCAAGTTTCATGGCACCAACATGGCCAAGGTCATTGACAAGGGCCTTACCTACCTCCGAATTCATCTCCTCCAAGGTTGAGAATAACTGCTCTGTTAAACTCATTATATTAAAATATCCACTAAAGAATCAAAACCCTCACTGCCATTTACTGAACAGCATATTTCTTAAAGAGGTTTGTCTGGCTTGGTTTCCTTCTGTAGTTGTTTAGCAGGCCACACAGTCACTCTGCTCTAGCCCAACACTTACAGCACTGTTACAGTTACCGAGGCTGGGAAAGAAAGGTCTAGTTTCCACTTGCCAGCAAATGAAGCCTCTGTGACTGGATTTAAGCTCTTCTCACAGAAAAGCTCACTGAGGAAAAAGTCCTTCCCAAGGATGATCTCTGTGTACTGATCTCAGTATTTCTTTTTCATCAGTTGTGACAAGCCTTTGCACTTGAGCAAATCCAGAGGTTACTGTTTACTTTGCTTACCTATGTTTTCAGGCAACTATGCTTCTTACAGAAGACAGATCTAAAGATACTCCAAGAATTTAAGTGTTAGCAGTAAAAAGGCTTCTGTAGTTTACATTATAATGCTTATTTGCCAAAAAATCAGAATGAAACATTCACTGCTTTATTTCTCACTAAAGAACATTCAGCAATGTCCTTTACAACTGCTGGCTTAACCCGGACTGTTACAGAAGGAACTACAGACTGATGAAGAGTCGTAATCTGCGTGAAATTATGCTTATGGCAAAAAAAAAAAAATTAGATTTCTCTCCCAAAAAAATATAATCAATAAACAACAGTTAAAATGATCAGACTGAAATGGGAACTGCAAGGTGTGTAGTGAGACTAATATTAGATTAAGAACTTAGCTCATGATTCAGCTGCGAGATTCAAAGGACAAACACTTGTAATGGAGACCCTGAGAAAGAACTCCAGCCTCAGTTTTTGCTTTGGAGAAGCAATTCCTGCCTCACTTACAGTAGCTATAAACTCAATTTAAACAACCAGAAAAATGAGGTTATATTTGCTTTTCACCAGGAAAGGAAAACAGTAAAGGGAACAGACTGTGGACACAAGAGAGAGACACAAGCCATGACTAAGGGACTTCAGGCACGTGGTGAAAAATACCTGTTTGCTTGTTAAGTCTCTTTGGGAAGGAACTAGAAGTTGTCAACTTTTAACGACACCTTGGAAATACTTTAAAAAGCTGCAACTTTGTTGATACTGACTGCCTTTCTAAGTATTGAATTTCACTAGTCTACGCCTTAAACTGGATGCAATTTCCTAGCAAACAGCACTTTATCCCACAGGTTATTTCATGAAGGGAGATGGTGATGCAGTCAGCTCTTCCTCACTCCCCAGTGAAACAACCGTTTTGGCAATGTAAAATTATCCAAGCCAGGACAACTCTTGCTGCTCCATCATTCTGCTATAACCTGACAGTAAAACACTCACAAATATGTGCAACCAGTAAAACACAAGCCATGGATGCACTGGAAAAACATCTTCACTGACACAGTGATCCATCCAAGATATGCTTACACACCACTTCAACCCCTTGTACAGACTTCAGTTTTGAGGCACAGAATTAAGTGAATGAGCTTGTTCTGGTTTTCACAGTGAGTACTTCTGTCTTTATAAACTCCTCTAAATTTAACATTTTGCCATTTTACTGGACCTTAATGAAAGCATACAAAGCCAAAATCAGATAATAATTAGTAAGTTAATATAAAACGCAGGAAATACGAAGTGATGTTCATAAGCATGACTGTCTAAAAATAAACCTGGACCCTATCTGGAGAATTTGAATCCCTAGTGCCTGTAATATTCCAAGCTTCACAAAAGCTCACTGTAGAAACAATCCAGATCAGGAGTCATGGTGGTCATCCAAAGGCTAAGAAGGTGTCCCTGCAGGAGCACCGTTAGGGCTGATATTCAGTGCCAAGGACACAGGATGTTCAGACAAAGAGAAGACTGTTGACTTTCATTTAATTAAATACTTCACTGTACTATATTCATTCAAGAAAAATGCATGGATGAATTTTTTATAGTATCAGAATTAACTGAGCTAAATGCCCTAAAAAACTTCCACTTTTGTGTCTAGTCTGGTCCCCAACACAGCTACTCTACTTACCAGCTTCAAAGACTGTCAGGAATAGCTTTTCATGTTACAGCTTCCTGTGATATAAGAGCACATGTTTGTCTAGCAGGTCTTACCTCCAAAAGCCCGTCTTCAGGAAGGTCTGTGCAGTGAACAGCATTCTGAATCTTGTTCTTCCCAAAGAGAGCACGCAGAGTTCCAGGTCGGAGGTGACGGGCTAATTCCTATTGAACACAAGCAAACCAGAAGACCTTTGTGAACCACACTGTTCCTTTATATCATGGATGCAAATAATCTTATAAAGTAAAACATTTTTGTGCTATTAAAGTATGTGTAGTACACTACAAAAGAAAACAAAGATTGAGAACAGCCCTAAGAAGGACTTGGGAGTGCTGGTGGACAAGAAGTCGATGTGACCCATCAGCGTGCACTCACAGCCCAGAAAGCCAAACATGTCCTGGGGCTGCATCAAAAGCAGTGTGGCCAGCAGGTCAGGGCAGGTGATTCTTCCACTCTGTTCCACTCTGGTATGGAGTACCCCACCTTGAGTGCTGCATCCAGCTCTGGGGTCCCAAAAACAAGAAGGATGTGGGCCTGCTGGAGCAAGTCCAGAGGAGGGCCATGAAGATGATCAGAACACCTCTACTATGAACACAGGCTGAGAGAGCTGGGGTTGTTCATCCTGGAGAAGACAAGGCTCCAGGAAGACCTTATAGCAGCCTCCCAGTACCTAAAGGGGGCTACAAGAAAGCTGGAGCTTACTAGGGCATGTAGTGATAGGACAAGGGGGAATGGTTTTAAACTGAAAGAGGGTAGGTTTAGATTAAATACCAGGAAGAAATTCTTTAGGTTCAGATTAAATACTAGGAAGAAATTCTTTACTGCGAGGTTGGTGAGACACTGGAGCAGGTTGTCCAGAGAAGCTGTGGATGCCCCATCCCTGAAAGTGTTCAAGGCCAGGTTGGATGGGGCTTTGAGGAACCTGGTCTAGTGGAAGGTATCCCTGCCCACAGCAAGGGGGTTGGAACTAGATGATCTTGAAAGTCCCTTCCAACTCAAACTGTTCTATGATTCTATGAAGAGAAAAATTCCAGCCCGTACTACACACATAGATAACTGCTGAAAAAACATGACCAAAACTATGAAAACTACCAGTTGAAATTGGGCCAATCAAGCCACCTTGGGTGAAACATAGGACCCTTTATTGCAGATACACCTCACTGGCACTTGTATAACACAATTAGCTCATGTTAACACCTTTGCAGCTCTCAAGAACAGGCCTGCTGTCCTTACTGAGCAGACACAAGTGCTCTACCTTGCAGATTGCCTCCCCAAACACTGAACTACCTGCCTCAAAACATGACATTTATGAAGTCCAGCTCCTGAACAGCCTCAGTCTTCTCCTCTGACACCCTGACTACTGTCAACATCCGGTCCCCTTTAAGGATCAGTCCAGCCTCTCTCTACATCTTTCTCTGTTCTCTGAAATTAACATTTCAATACTCTTCTTCATCTACATGCCAAATACCTCCTAGGCCTCTCAGAGGCCTTTTTACTACAGGAGATACTCATGTCCTCAGATAACATTCCTCCTTTACCTCTTTACTGAGGTATTTCTCCCTTCTTATGCCACAGAGGACTGCCTTTATTGGCTCTCCCCTCCACCATACTCTTTCTTTCAAGCCATAATACTATTCTGATATACTTCTCTGCCCTATCACCTTGCAGTGTTGTCTTTTAACCCCTTTCCTATGCCACCTGAGCTACACTTGTTGGCCTCCCTTCCCAACACCTTGAGGCCTGTCTCCAAGCCTACCTCATGCACAGTGAAATTCAGTGGTAATGGCATTAACCCAGTTTTTCCTCCTTAAAACCCTCTGGATGTTCTCCTATGAGTACCTGAGAGGAGAGAGGTGGATGACAAGCTCACACTACAGCTACAGAACAAAGAAAATAATTCTTTCCTTGCTAGCAGAGCCTACATCAGCCCCTTTCTGAAAAGGCACTGAGTACATTAGGGTGTAATCACTTTGGAAGTGGCCAGTGCAGTTTCACTGTGCCACTCCCAAGTGTTTGTTTCAGTGTCTCAGCTGGAGGTTACTGTTCCCGCAGCCGAGTCATCAAACTGGATTGTCCAAGCATTTCTTAACTTTCAGTGTCAAATGGGTTCAAAGTGACTTCATCAGTAGCTCTTGGCTGACCTGGAAAACTTTGCACAGGTACGGATGAGAACCACTCTCATGGTGCACACTCTCTACTGGGATGGCAGTGAATGCTTTAAACTAGTCCCAAAAAACCTCACAAGAGCATTATCTGACAACGCCCTTTATCCACTTTCCAGCTTCACCCATTTGTCACGTCTCATTACTAAACTAAGACAACTGGACTTTAAGGGCAAGACCTTCTGTTACCCCAGGAAGTTCTAGATATTTTCCTGTCATAACAATTAAGTTATTATGATCTGTTACCAACCCAGAAGACAATTAAGGTTGGAGTGTGTATAACCCAAAACATGATATGAGAAGTTTCAGTTCCTCATTGTTACTGTGTGTACATCACAGGTTATACAAGATCTTTTTATATGGATGTCAAGGACATTTGAATAAGAAACACTCAACATCAAACGAATTTTGCTTCAGAGGAAAGTTCAAGAGTTTCACTTGAAAAAAAAAAAGCCCCAAGGAGGGAAAAAAAAAATCTCCTCTACATGGTCCTCATTAAAGGCTTGAGATAAGGAAGTCTGCCAGAGAAACAAAAGTCACATGCCAGTTAACTATAGCTATGTGACACTTTAATCAAGCCTTCCTTCAAACAATTGTTGATTGCAATATCAACTAGCTGTCTGGAAGCCAGCAATAGCAATGGAGCTTTCAATCATTTTAATGAAAGTTTGGGAACGTTAGAAAAAAAGTTATCGTGGCTATGAAACCTTTGGAAACAATTTAGCAAGAAACAGCTCAGATCTAAAGCTTGGTATTTCATATTCTGTTTATTTGCTGTCCATCAAACTCTTTTGCTCAAACAAAAGAGTTCCATCTTTTGTTCCATCCTCCAACAAGTGCTGTTTCTTATGAAAATTTCAAGAGATTTCCCTTGACCCATCTTTCTCATCAAACCCACTCTTTTTTTCCTCTCTGTTCTTTAAAAGCAGCAATGGCCTTCTGAGTTATCATTTGTCCTAAGGTCTCATTTCTACTTCACAGCTTCATAACAAAAGACCTCATGTTTCTACCTGCAGATTCACTCTCTCACTAACACAGGCAAAATCTCCTACTGTTGCACTGCACAGTCTCCTGTTCTTTCTTCAGTTTTTCAATGCAGGTTGCTACACACTCTCCTGCGCTCCTGAAACCCACCAGCCATCTTGCACAAAAAGGGACTCATCCTGTTCTGCCTGGGATTGCATTGGATCAGAAGTACACAAAGGTAGGTCCTCCAGCACTGTACATTGTTTGCACCTGATTAATAAGAATCTAAATAAGCCTTTCTTGCTCTCAGTTAACAAACAGGATGATGCAGTCTTTGCTTACATTTACATAACCCAAAAAAGGAAAATAATTGTCATTTCCAAAGTTTTACTATTGCAGTGCTTTCTTGCTATGAAGGAACAAGGCCTCTGCAAATGATGGAGATACAAAGAGCTCATATATAGGTGTCCTTCTGTATGTATGGCTGGAAATCTTGGAAATGTTTCAAGGAAGGAGGAAGAAGGAGTTACTTCCAGAACTTATTCCTCATAGCAAGTATTAATATACAGTCTTCTGGTTCATGACAGGAAGCTTACCAATCATTTTATTTACAAAGCCTCATCTGCAACAACAGGGAGATACAAACAGTGGGGTTTGGGTCGGTTCCACCACACCCCATCATCCCCCTTTAAACCTCTATTTCCTAAGCTTTCTGCTGAGTTTAGTTTCTGGAGTATGTGTTTTGTGCACTGGTTTTCAAAAACTTTTTGAAAGGAGTTGAGAGTGGGATGATGGAGGAGTTAAGAGCAGCTACAGCTCTACCATATGCATGACAGGAAAGTACTATGTGTGTGCTGGAACTTCATGTGCATGTGTAAATGGGGATGACACAAAACTGGCATCTCACACCAAGAATACACTGTCTGTGGCAAAACAAACCAGGGCTGGTATAGCAATAGGTTTTCTCCTCTTTAGTCTTACTCAGCAGGCTGGGCTTTGTTCTACCCTGAGCCCTTTGAAGATCCTTATCCTATAAAAGATACAGATACAGGTATCTTGTTTCTCTTTGGCATGTAACTGTGTCCAGTGCAACACCGCATGTATGAAGTACTTAGCACATTTCTAAAATCTTTCTATTTCTGTACAAGTGAAAGGAAATAAAAATGTCACCAATGCCAGTAACATGTCAAAATCAGACAGAAAAATCATCATAACCATATTCATAAGCGAAGCTCATTAACTGCTTTTCGTCCAAATGGCTGTTTTTTTCCATGGGCTGGATGGCAAGTTATATAGAACAGCAACATGTATTCCAGCCAAAACCTCAGATTTCAAGAAAATTTAGCCTAAACTGCAAATTTCAAGAAAATTTAGCCAGGTTCTTTACAGCATTTTTAATACTTAATTTGGTATCTAGAAAGGCTAAAAGACCACTGCCTTTAAATATTACAAACTCCAAATAGATCAAAACAACACAAAGGAACTTTTAAAACCTAAAACTTTGTCCTAATTGAACATGAACCAGAACAAGTGAACTTTGAAAATTAGTTACTGGTCCTCTTGAATGAAGCAAAATTAGAGAGTTGGTGATCAAACCTCTCTACCCACATAGGGCAGATTCATTCCTTTAGGTTTGCTTTCAGACCAGAAGCATTCAGAGAATTCCTTGGGCTGCAACAGACTCTGCACAGTCCCCTCAGCCCTCAGTAAAATAGTTTTCCTACTTTAACTGGGCCCTGACTGTGTGCCTGCTCCTTGCTCTTCTTGGCATTCCTTATTCATCACACCTTCTGAAGACTTTATGTTGATGGTCTCACCACCTCTGCTTTCTCCACCCTGCACTCATGAAGCTTTTTCCTTCTGCAGTTCTCGGCTGCCATCATGAAAGAGATGCTCCCTCTTTCCCTTTGAGGGTGCCACCTGATCCAGAAGGCAGTAGCCAGCCTTGGGCAAACAAGGAAGTGCCTTTCTCCTTTTAAGGACCAGCTTTGCCCTTGTCAAGAGAACAGAACACACATTAACTGTGAACAAACAAAATAATGTAAATTCAACTCACTGCGGAATTTGTCTGGCTGAACTTGAGGCATTGGAAAGCCGACTGCCTTGTCCAAGCAAGGCACCTCAGCTTCCTCAGCGGTGAGCTGAAGGTGATAAGACCTTTCAGGAAAAACAACCAAAACAACTTCTGCAGTACAGCAGTTATGCAAGCCAGGTAGGATAAATGCCTCTCTTTTCTCATTCTTATAGCTCTTTAGCTGGCTTTTATTTTCAGGGCATTTTAGCACAAGTCATATCACACCCAGCTGGCTGCAGTAGGGAGCTGGACAAAATACTCATTCCTACACAAGCCAGCAGCAAGAAGCAAAGGGATAAAAGCAGCACAGTCTTTGACATGCAGAGCACAATACTAAACAAGCATCCCTTGTAATGCTCATTGAAGCTAAGAAACACCTTAACACTACTGGTACTGCGAGAACCAACTCAGCTGATCAGTCTGATACATCCTCCACAGGAGTTCCCACCCAAAGGCAAATGCTTAACTGTCAAAATGAAATCTGTAGTCACAGGTGACCTCGTGCAGGACACCAAAAAGGCTAACTTGCCTCAGCTCTAGCCAATCACCTGTCATGTGTGTGCTTTCCCACTGGTTACTGGTTTTTATGCTCCTCAGTTCCATGCAGTAAGGTATTTTGAAATCAACATCATCAATTTACTACTCCAGTAGCAATTCAAGGTCCATTTCATCACCCCTAAATGCAGTGCTAAGCCTTCTGTCTAAATTACTGGAGAAAAATCTATGTAAGATGGTGCTGTTGCCACTGTAAAGACTTTAACTGGGGAAGAGTTTTGCCTTGAAACCTGGGGTCTGCCTGTAGAAAGTTACTTCATAAAGTTTCTAAATACAAAACCAGGTCAATGCTAAAGAGCATGCAAAAGGTTTCCTTTAGCTCACATTTCAAAAACCAATCTAGAAGTTGCTTGTTAACAGTGACATGTTTTCTCTTTCTTTTTTCCACATGAGCTGCAGCAATGTCATGTACAAACACGGAGTCAGTATCAAAGGCCTTATGCAGACTTCAAGGGAGTCAGCGTTACCTGAAAGTACTTTTGTACTTTCCACATATCAGTTGAAAAATTATCAAGCCAAAACAACCTCCTTCAAACACACACACACACACTAAACTCCCCTCATCTTTTAATTTTTATCACAAAACAAACTCAAAAGTCTGGAAAGGTTGCATTAAAAATCTTTGTAATATTTAGCCTAACCTTCTTTCCCCTTAGCACTGTGCATTTCACCTTGATTTTCAGGTTGTCTTCTCCTGGCAAAATAGATCACTTACTGGACATCCTGACATGTTCCTCATCTTTAAATGAGCCACAGAGTTCTGTACTTGAAAGAGGGTGGCTGTAAAGGTTTGTTCAGCAAATGAAATGATCTAATCCAAATGTCAGTCAAAGCCTGTAAAAAGCGCATCTGAGGTGCAATTTTCCAAAATCAAACAGTCTTGCAATAGTAGCAGGAAGTACTCAAACTACAGTCTATTTTATTGAGAAAGCCTACTGTGGTCTGCGTGGAAAAAAAAAAATCCATCTGCTTTTCTGTTTATTTTAAAGTCAGTCAACCTCTGAACTACCTACCAGTCTGAAGCCCTGCATCTTTGGAACTTTTGTTAACGGACCTAAAATTATCTTCCATACTCCAGTGTTGGCAGTTTTTCGGAACCTCACAAGTCTGTACAAGTTGTTACACTGTCTCCTTCTCACCCTCCATCCCCTCAGGCACTTTGATTCTCTCTGTTTCACTCCCACGAATTCCCTACCACTCCTCCTCTCTGGCAGCCCAAAGGTGCTGCACCAGCTCTCCACAGGTTCTCTTCTGTGGGCAGCAAGCGTGGCACATTTGCCAGCCAGAGATAGTATTTTCACTGGTCTTGGTGCCTCTGGTTGATGTTTAAGTGATTCTAATCATAACTGCCCAGCTCAAAAATTTATTTACTGTCACACTCGTGTGCCTATCTGCCATTGGCAGTGCGCTGAATTTAGGCAGCCACACTCCTGAGTTAAGTGTAACTAGACTGGATGGCGAAGCCTTGAAGATAATTGGCATACCAAATATAAACTGCTTGCTAAATAGGAATAAAGATAAAATATCTTGCTATCTATCTGGTCACATTATCTGGGTGCCATTGGGGATATTTACGTTACTTGACAAGCTGGAAAAAGGAAGCATTTGAAACTTAAAAGCAATTAACCCCACAAGACACCTGAGCACACAGTATAGGTGTAAATTTGATTACTAGTTCCTTTACTTTAAATTTTAAAGGTGAGATGGTCCTACTGATGCTTTTTCAATGCCTTCAAGGCATCCAGAATATCATCCATTTATTAATTCATCCGTAAAACAAGGATAAAAAAATACTAGGTGGCAAAGGATATTTTGGGATTTTATTAATTCACGTTAGCAAAATATCTGGAGAGCCTCCAGTGAATGTCACTATGAAGTTGCAAGATATTATTTTTAGTCTGCAGATATCTTGGCTGAGTTTTCCCCAATAAGAACAAGAATAATTATAAATTAACTTTTCCTCTGAAATTTTGGAGATGTAATTCTTTACTTGCAAAAGCAGGCCAGGTATCTGAGCTTTACACTTTGCAAAGCAGGAAAAAATGCTTTGAAATTCTACTGAGACTTCCCTAACCAAACCACCTTCAGACCATCCACTTCAACAGAAAACAAAGATGGGCTGAAAGAAAAAATTCACAAGTCTGCCGCAAACCCAAGAGATCCATTTCATCTGATGCTTAGCATGGAACAGACATTTCCCTTCCATTCTGTGCCCTAAAGCCTATCCAATGCAACCCAGGAGTCAGCAGTGCAGCCATCTCCTCCCGCACAGTTATGAGTAGCCCTGTTCTGATGGAAAGAATCACTCATTTTTTGTGTTATAACTACTTTTTAAAAGCCCCTGCTCTGTTCAGGACTAGCTGTATTAGCCAGTGTGCCTATACATATTAACAGATCGTTCTTGGCCTAGAAAACTTCTATGAAGAGACACAAAGAGAAGAAAATAGTAGAATGGACACCATTTTTTGGAGCAGGAAACCAAGACAGACTAATTTCCCAAGGGCACAAAGAAATATACACCTCACAAGGATCACAAGTTCACTGCCTAACTTTAAGCTCAGAGCTTTTGAATCCCAGGCCAGTTCCTCAGCTATTCCCTCTCCCTGATTTAATGCTGCTTTAATCCTTGTGTAGCACTCTGATGATAAGCCACAGTCTGCAGAACTCAGGCCATGCCACGTCACCTATGGGAACTTGAGAGCTCGTAGGGGAACACGAAGAACTGCTGCTCTCCCCCCCTCCACCCCGACCACGTTCCAGTCCCTCCATGTGGGAACACAATGGATACACAGAAAGACAGAAAGGTAAAACTTCTTACTAGGAATATCTGAGGGAAGTCCCATGTGCATCCCATTGAATGCAGTCTATCATACTGTAAGGGAAAGAAGCTGATAAAAATTCAGCTCAGGTGGCCCTGCAGTGGAACAGAGAATGTCAGCCCGAATCAAACAGAACAGCAAGCCGCACCCCAAATTATTTAGTAGGTTCTCTGAATTTGAATTAATCATTTTATATCCAGCTTTTAAAATGCCTTTGTTTAGCTAACAGTTTTATCCCCAGGCAATGAGACCAGTGATACAGAATGAAAACTATTGCTGCAGTTGTTCTCATGGCTGTCAGCAACTGCAGAGAGAAGGATTTATAATAATAACAATAACAACAAGAACAACAACAATAATAATAATCATCACCATCATAAATGTAAAACCAGACTACTTCTTTTTGTTACAGAAGGGAAGGCTGAGGCCACAGTATTTGTTTTCATCCACTTTGAAGCCTTAATTAATATATGCAGAAAATAACTGCAGGTACACTCTGACCACAGCATGTATTTCTTGCAATACTACAATGGCATGCAAAGCACCTAAGGAATTTCAGTCCATACACACCCTGTTGCAATGTACAGTACAAGGATACCTCCTCTGCTACCTAGAAAGCCAACTGATCCCTCTTAGGGCAAACCAGCTTGAGAAACTGATAGATCTCCTTCCAGCAATGGTCAATTCCCCTCAGATCTCTCTCTTGCATACTAATTTATCATCAAGACTACACAAGATACACTGTGCTCTGCAGCTCCTTTTCTGTTTGGTTATTATTAGCTCTACCACCGAGTTACTAACCAAGCAGAGACTGAATAAGCAGTCCTCTGGGATAAGAATGAAAAGAAAAAAAGTCACGCACTTCCAAGAATTGACTATTCATAACCTACTGGCTGAAAAATATGAAACCTTTTGGGACAGTTACAGTCAACTTCAGGATACTCAAGATCACGACATCATCATGGTTATATGGAAAAATGTCCTACTGCTGTTTTTCTACACCTTTATAACTTTCTCTCTTGTACATTTTCATCAAGCACCTTGGTGCACTGACTCTTGCTGATTGCTACAGAGCTCTAGAAAAAGCCTGTTCTACCTTTAAAGTTCTACCTTTATTATTTTCCTAATATTTTTAAACTGAAATATTATTCATATTACTTCATAACTTGAAGTATATGTAACAGCACTACATAATCAGCATGTTCCAACTAGAAGTCAGGATGAATTTAAGTGAAGGATGAGGATATCTACAGTCAACAAAAACCTGAGTTAGGCATGTAAGCAAATGCTCTTAATCTATTCAAATCAAAGATTCTACAAACACACAAGGTCACTGTGACCAGAATGCCAAGAAACTAAAGAAGGAGAAAATATTGTTTAGTGCAGCAATAGTATAATTTTCTTTCCCAGACAGAGTGACCTCAGAACTTTCTATATCTTCTGGAAACACTGCTCTCTTTTCCCAAGGAAGAACTGAGCCTATAAAGCAATTTTTTTTCCCAAATGCTTCTTTTCTGGGACTTTACATACTCAAAAATATTGCTGTTCAAGGTAAAAGAGTGATCTGCTGTCTGCTGTGACCAAACAGAACACAAGGGAAGCAAAGAAAACAACCATGTACACTGAAATTAACCCAGAACCATCACGGTCTCAAAAAGGCTCTTACCTAGTGCCCTTATGGACTGAATAAACTAATGAATCTATTCCCAGAAACCTCAGCAGCTACTGCAGAAGCTTAAATAAAACAGTCCAAAGGAAGTAGGAAGGAGAAAAAAAAAAATCCTAGTAAAATAAAAAGACAGGGAATCACTAAGGAAAGTAGACAGCTTCTGACTGCAGAGGAGACTACAGACTAACAATTATGACGACCAGCTCTTTGTGTTGCTGACAAAAACTATTTTCACAAGAGAGGATGTACTCTTATAATTAAAAAGTATTAAAACTCTCCCATAGGCAAGGTAAATCACATTTTAACCCAATGTAGCTGTGAGAAAGAAGTCCTAGAGAGAATCCTGTGGATTACCTTTGATCAGCCAAGCAGTGTAAAATTACATTGTGTATTTGTCTATACCAGGCTGGTATCACACTGGCAATCAGCTGATATGTTAGAAGCCTACCTATTTTTCTACAGTAATGAGAAACAAAACTCTTCTTCTCAATCCATCTAAGATACGTAAGCAGAGATACAATAAAGAAATGGTATTTTGAAATGTATTACCTAGTATTATTTAAAAAAACAAACCAAGCAAATGCCAAAAGAAACTAGGCAAGCACTTCTAAAGCTTTGTGTGGCCACTTTTTAAATAAAATACAATCCATCAATATGAGATACTAAATCTGTGACACCATTCTAATGCATGGCATGTATTCAAAGCTTGGAGAGAGCAAAACCAGGAAGACGCAATCCAAACAGGACGTGGAATCATTCATTTTGCAAAACTAGACCTGCAGATGGGACAGTTATAACCAAAACCCTGTTCAATCAGAAAAACTTCACTTCCTCAAAGCTGAATAGACAAATTTATGTAACTCAGAGCATGTATAAAAATCTTGTGTTCATCACAGATGCTTAAAATATCACTCCTTAATGACACCCACCTACTACTTCGGGATGCACTCAGTCTGAGTGCAAAGGGAGCCTTTATGATCTCTAAGCCAGTCTTTGAGTCTTCTTTCCCACCTACCTATAGATACAATTAGTTGTTGTGACTTTGGATTAGGTTATATATCTCCATGTGTCTGCAGAGCTCAACAGTACAAAGGCCTCGACCAAAAACCTGAGTTTTCTTAGAAAGTAAATATTCTAATTGTGACTTAAACTCTTGCAAAAATGGCTAGCCCTGTGATGCTTTGCAGGGAAAGGCCCAAAACACTAGCTGCAGGATACCCTGGCACATTAGCCATTCCGGAGAGTAGCTAGGAGGTCTCTCTGGTAGCACAGCAAGTCAAGGAAGATCAGTAACCAGTGCTGTCAATGCCTTGTGGCACATTCCTGCTCTCCTTCAGTCTCTGGGCTCATGTTAAGCTTCACTCCTCTTGCTAAAATAGGATAAACTATTCCAGCCTGGAACTAGGCAAGAGGTACCCAGGAAGAATCAGTTCAAAGCCAGAGACAGACTGACATAAGGGAAAGATGGGAATGCAGATGGGAGCCCTGAGGCTTCTGAAGTTGATGTTACTTTCCAGGAGGGCATACAGAATCTTTGACAAAATCTTGTTAACTTTCTGAAAATGTCCAGAAATTGCAGTTAAGAAAGTGTCTTGTTGTCAGGTGATACTGAAATATCACAGTGTCAGGTGGCAGAGGAAACTATCACAAAAACCAACCTACATCAGCTAGAGGAGCTTTGGTAGCTCGCTAAGAAAAAAACAGAAAGGATTTTAGCAATGGGAAATTAGATGCAAATGTACTCTCAGTTCTCTCCCAGAGGTCATCAGCACCTTCTCTCTAGAGGATGAAAGCAGCAGACTCCTCCATTATTGTGCCTCTGTGGGCCTGGTAACAAACAATGCAGTATCTTTTACCATCTGCTTTACCAAATTACTGTAATTTGGTACCACTGAATCCAAGTCCAGTGACCTCACATCCAGATTTATTTAGGCAGCAAAAGTTTCATTGTTGACACGTTCAAGTTCAGTAGCTCTGGAGCCTCAGACAAGGAGTGGCAAATAAAAGGGTTTTTTTCCAAACTGTAACCTTGCCAACACGCCTCAATCACGTTGGATTTAAAGCAGAGTTTGGTCTCGAGGGCTCTGTCAGTATTTAGTCTCCTGATGGAGACTGTCAGTCACCACTAATAACAGCAATTTTCAACACACATGCACCTACCCATCAAGAATCAAAGCGAGCCTACAAGCTCCAGCTCCACATGACACTGAACAGCCATCACATGACAGCAACCTTCTGGCAATAACAACTCACATTTAAAGCAAGCCACTTGCAAGTAAAAGGTTCCTCCACCGCTGCTCTGACTTTTGTTCTAATCTACACACAAAGGCATGCTTCTGTGAGGCTGAAGTCCCTCTTCCCAAAGGATTGCCCATAACCTGCAAAGGGTGGCTTGGAGAAAGAGCTCTAAGAAAGTCACATCAAAATAGTAACCAGATCATGTAAATGTGCCCCTACAAAGCACATACACACACGATTAAAGTGAACAGGGGAGTAGTGACGTGGTGTCGAGGGATGGCAGACCTCCACAGCACCTATTCAGAAACAAAAGAAACATCAGGAAAACTTACTGTGAACACTGAATTCATGCCTGTAAAAATTAATTCTTGGATTCTTAACTCTCAGCTGCTCCCAGGGCTACACAGAGGTTTGAGAGAAAGAACAAATATGATGGTTCTGTATCAGTCATGTTTCTGGTGCAGCTAGTGCAGATTCCATCCATTTTAAACCAGGGAAAGCAACTCACTGACACAGGTATGGTGTTAGGCATCCACACAGACATACAGACACAGGCAAGAAGCTATAACACTTCTGGAGGTAAATTACAAATCATACCCCAACATATTGACAGTCTAAAGCAGTGGTGACAACTCCTAGTTGCAGTCACACTCCAGCTGTGGGTCATTAGAGCACAGTTATCTTAACCCTGCCTATCTTCTACATCCCCTGCCTGTGCCCAGAGGGCTGACATGGAGCAAGACAGAAGTCCTGAACCCACAGAGACTTTGGGCTTTATGAATCAGTAGCATCAGCTCAAAAAAAAAAATGGGCTGCACTAGAAGGAAGAATCTACCTCCACAGACATCTCTTCAGGCAAAAATTACTATGTCTCCCGACTAAGAGGCCTTAGCACTGTCTAGAACACTTTTTCACTAGGCTTGCAGAGGCTGATGTGGAAATTAAAAACTGAAAGGACAGAGTCAGATGATTGACCCTAAATAACATCTAAGCAATTCAGTCATGCCTTTCCCATTGCTGGCTTAGACAGCAGGATATTATAACTGGTATTGATTGGTCTGTTTGCTACCCTAGCTGATAATGGTTTGGATCTGAATGAAAGTTTTTATTTTTATTACATGACTCAGAGTATCTGAGCAGATAATCAATTATATTAAAATCTTATTCATTAAAGAATTAGATAGAAAAAAAATCTTATTTCTCTTGAAACACATTATGTACTTCATTGTCAACACTCTTACTCACTAGGCTATAGGGAGAATCCACACTAAAAAAACTATGAAGGTATTACCAGAAAATGAGTACTTGGAAGCTTAAAAAATAATCTTTGCATTCCTTTATATCTTCCACTGAACTATTCTCTACGTGATGTAATGTGAAAATGTCATGCTGCTAATGTAGTTCTAGGAATGAACATGAACATTTTTGGCCTTGCATATAGAAATTTTTCAGTGTTAGAGATTCACAGGAGGTCTATACAAACAAAAATCTTATAGCAACAGTGCTCTTTGGCTCATACTGTTATCCCTATTTAACTGATGTGATTAACTGAGGCAGAAACATATTGAACTTTTTGTCCAAGGTCACAGAGTGAGGTCAGGAATGGAGCTAAAGCAGACTCCAGCTCTTTCAGTTCACTGCTTTGTTTTAAATCACCTAATCTTCTTTTCAGCTCTTTGATGCAAAAGTAAAAAAGACTGGTAATACACTGTTACCCATAAAAGTGCAAATCCCCAGTGTAAAAAGAATGCAGGTTAGGATTTAAAGCAAGTGTATGAAAATCCCTTTTCAGCCCACTGGATGCAGAAATATTGCAGCACATCCCATCACTTTAATAATATCTCACAACAGAAGGTACTTGACTCACGTTTAATGTACTGCCAATCCCAACTAAAAGCTCTTAAGAATACCAAAAGTTATGCAATCAGCCAGGAACACGTAGCTAATGAAGACTCCTGGAATCGCGTGTTCTAACCAACTTTTTCATTTGTGTATGAAGAAAGTTCAAAAGAAAAAAATAAATGCAATATACCCAATTTCTACAGCATTTTACAAGTGCCTTACAAACAGTAATCATCTCAACGATTCCATCTTCAACAAAAATTTTACCAGCAGCTATTTCAAGGCAGAAGCTGCACGAAGATGATGCGAAAACTGAAGCTGTAGCTTCAGACCAAAGTGTTAACAAAAAGCCTCCCAGTGCTCCAGAGGCCAAAAATACACAAATATTAGTGAAATGAAATATCGATGCCAGCAAGCCCAAGCAGTGACACGATTTCCTGGCCACCATCACCCTGTTCCAAGGTCTTGCATTACAGACATTGCGTCCTGGTCCATATTAAAGAAAGTCAAATCAATGCAGATCAAATCAAATGCACATTGCTTTTTTTTTTTTTTTTTTTTTTTTTTTTTTTTTTTTTACTGCACTTAAACAAAACCACTTTCTTGATAATTGCACACTGTGCTACATTTACCCCTACCCCTCCAAGTACTTCTTTTTTTTTTTTTTTTTAACAATGAAGAAGAAACACAGCTTCATTTCTGTTGAATTTTGATTCAGTTACTCTCATTTCTAAGTGATACTGCATGGTGAAAATTCAAACGATTTGTGTTCTGTAGTAACCCTATTTAATTAACTTTTTAAGTACCCTTCCCAGCCTTCTAGAGCAGTTACTTGCAGGCACAAAGCAGAATTTCTTTCTCTTGATATCAGAACTGCACCAGTAGAAACAGAGTGAAATAGCACCCAGCACAAGACCCGTAATTTAACATTGTGCATAGCAAGATTCAATAGTCTATTTTTAAAAAGGGCTTAAATGATACAGACACACCATGAAAATCAGTGGAACTCACAGTCATTTCAGAAATCCCATTCCTATTTTAAATTTAAATATGTAAATAAAAGTCCTCAGCTGCTCACAGGATATTGAAACCTCATAGCTTCAGATGCACAGCAGAGCCTATGGGTGCCTCCCCTCCTTGAAAAGCTACAGCCTCGTCTGAAATCCAGAGACCTCTTTTTTATTTAACAGCCCTTATTAACCTGGCAAGGAAACCTTTTCCAGATGGGCATTAGTGTGACTGCTGGCCTTTTATAGGGGTGCAGCAATAAGAGGTAAAGAGTAAATACCGGTTTATTATAGTAGATGTGAGAGAGCCTTCCACGCCTAAGGCCCACATATCAGCCACAGAAGTTCAGGACAGAGGGAACAAGGCACAGAGAGACACCAAGAGCAAGTCACACAAGAAGTCTGGGACCTGGCTGTGAGAACAGCTAAGCTAGAGGCTGCAATCAAAGACAAGAACAAGCATCACAACTAATCTGAAAGACTAAAGGAAGGCCTCAGAAGAGACCACCAGTGACACAAAAGAAGGAGCTGCACTCTAGGAGCCTAAGACAAGTGCAACTAAAGATGCTGACAGTTCAACAGGAGGACAGTGAGCCAGCCAGCCCCTCAGTAGGAAAGTGCCAGTGTAGCAGAAGAACACAAGCAGCAGCAAGATCTGCAGAAAGACACATATCCTAGGGTATATACACCTACCAGGGATAAATGTTCCACAAGCCTGCAGTCTGTGACACTGAGCCCTTAAACCAGGTCACAGTTATTTGGAGAGTGAGCACACCCAGCACTGCTCCTTACAGAGATGTGTCTTGATCCCACTGCTTGCTTTCCTGATTTGGTAGGCCATTCCTACACTACTACAAAGTGGCTCAAAACAGGTTTTGGGTTATTCATCCTCCCTACTTCCACAGAGGAGTTTTTAATATAATATTTATAAGCTGGTTTATAATGAAGAATATTTTTGGCAGAGAGCTTTAGTGACCTGCAGTGCTAAAAAAATATTACCCTGTTAGAGAAAATAGCCCGAAGTTCCATTTCATTTTTAGCATTATACACTTGGTATAAATTGCTATCTTATTAAAATATAATCCTCAAAATAGAAGAATTCTAACTCTTTCTTCAGCCCTAAACACCTTGCAAAACCAAAAACGGGCTGAAAGGCCTGCTAACATTCATAGCCAGTTTAGATATCTGACTTGCTATGAACTAATTATTACATTTGTTATGTATCTAAGATATAATTAACAGCACATGTGATGGGGAGAGATTAATTAAGAGTCAAATTCCAACACCTTTACTCACTTCAAACATCACCTTGCCTTGAGAGTAATGTCATTGACAGTGATGTCAATGGCACTGCTTGCCAAATAGGGTACTCTTTAACAGGAGCCTAAGTGATTTAAACAGGTACATCTTTGTAGTGAACTACATCCGTGTTTATAAACAGACTGCGCACACATCAGGATCCAGCATATATAAACAAACAAACAACTTACAGAGAGATTCAGGTCTCTCAATGATAATGAACTATTTTGCATGACACTTAGATGTAGTTTAACCACTAGAATATCAAGTCCACTTTATCTTCATAGTCTGTATATAACCTTGCTGGTAATGAAACTGCTGATAGGGTTACTTTTATTTGAGACAAATGTAACCACAAAGTGCAGTTGTGAGCTTCTGTGGCAATTCCAGTTGAGAATGACAAAAGCCACTGAAATACCTTAGCCCCTTCGTCCTCAAGGACAAGCCTCAACCACTATCTGAAGAGACAGATTTCAGGCAATGATCAGTCTTGAGAGCAGCTGTACTTACTGTACATATGCTTTATGCGCTTGGGAAATCAATTAATTTGCAGTTCTTACATAAAATAGCAGACAGAAATATATAACGCAGCTGCCTGTCTTCCAAACATGCCATTAATGTAACTGCTATGAAGTCAGTGTCCAAAACTTAGAGCTGCCTGCTTCCACTGGAAGCAGCTGGGTACTCATTTTCACTTCCCAAGTCACACAGTTAGCCATTGAAAGGGAAACACAAACAGCATCAGCAGGTCACTAAAAAGAGATCTGGGAGACAGGAAATTAGGTCTGTTTTCTTCTGCTACCCAGAGGAGCCATCAAGTTATACATGCCTCAGATTCCTCAGCTCATCAACAGTTCCATACACACATGTTGTATGGCTATGACAGCTCTCAGTGCAGGAATTAAGGAAGAAGAGTGAAATTCCCCTTGTATAGGTATACTTGTCTTTCATAACCAAATGCAGCTGTAATTTTTGCAAGCATATTTTGATTTTAACATATCATGCATTGAACAAGCAGATACATGAAAAGAATATAACAGGCCCAAATAAAATGACTGCATCTTTGAAAGTTTAAAAGACCAGAAACCTTAAACGCGGAATTCGAAACAAACCTGAAATTACCATATTGTGTACATTACTACTATCATCCTGCAGTTAAAAGATAAACTTAGGCTTATGCTCTGCTTACAAGATGCTAACCCAGCAGAGAAACATCTGAATGTTACCAAACAGAAGAGGAAAAAAGGCTTGGATAACGCCTTTAGCTTGTGCTTTCTGTAATGGAAACTCTGGATCTGAAGAAAAATACATCCTGAATAACTTGTTCTCCCTTCAAACACTCATTTGTGTGATTTTTTTTTTCCACGAAAACTGGTAAATCCCCTCAGTCTACAACTAAAACATCAAATCATAACCAGAAAATGTATAAAAACCTGACCTCACTTGCTTCACCTTGATATTTCACCTCATGGTTCTTGTGTGATATAGTAGCCTGTTTAACAAAAACCTGCAAACTTTCTGAGACAGCACTTATGCTTGTCTCCAAATTGCACACAGTGTCACACATATCCAACTACCCACCTCAAGAAATTAAAAATAAAAGCTAGAAGCAAACAGGTATGAGAACTTTGACACCCTTTTTTTTTGTTTGCTTCCTTCTGAAAATGAAAGGAACCAATTCTCTTTTCAGAGTTTCATCCCAGGAGAATGGCACAGACTGCAGTGGACTAACATTTGATTACACTGGCATCCACAAGCAAGAATTGTTTGTTCCAGGGCTCTGAAAGGTTGTGTTAGAGTTTGTGAACATTTAACACAGATCTTTGCTTAGATAGTTTTCCTTTCACTTAAATATCATCACAGTATTTTATCATCTGCTTTAGGTAAGATCAGAGGAGTTGCTAAAGGATTTGCAAATTGGTCCCCTAAGAGTAGTGTTTGACCTCCATAATAAGATAATGTCCCCATGTTTCTAATGAATGCAGCAAGCATGTGGCAGCCATACCATACTTTGATATTTTAATTCACATAGCATACCATTTTTAAGCTTTCTTTATCACTCAAGAAAGTACTTACAGGGTCAGAAGGACCACAGAAGTCTCTGAACACTTTTGGAGGCTCAGATGGCGTAATCTCCATTGCTATGCAAGGCCCTGAACACAACTCTGAAACCATCTCCTGAAAGAGAAGAAAGACAGAAACAAAGCTGAGCTTCTTTGGGCATTAGCCAGGGCTGGATTCCTCCCTAAAACAAAGTCAAAATTTACAGGACAGGAACACTTAAAAAACATTGGTTCGTTTAGGAAAGCAAGGACACAAAACAAAGGTACCATTAGTATTCAAGGCAAAAGAAATATTTTACATTTTGCTACTTGGTTTAGAAGGTGGAAATTGAAAAAAACTGGACATTCAGCCTCAACAGGATATAATAATATTCACAATACTTCGATCTGGACCTGGATTTCATGGCAGTGTCCCACAGCTTGTCAAACTAGACTGAATCTATGGAATGCACTTTGCTGGGTTTTAAGCCTGAAAAAATCACCCTATATTCAGCCAGTTCCACAGGCAGCAATGTACTTTGCAGTGTTCCATACAGGAAGCACAGTTCACAGCCTAAATTTGTTTCCAAATATACACCCGTCTGATGGTTTTAAGCCACTAAAATGTCTCCTGGGCTTTTGGTTCTCACAGTCTTTTCCTCACCTATTACTACAGAAGCCAAAAACACACAAGCCAAGAGAACCTGTGCCTGTGGCACAACTTGATAGGGAAAGGGTCCTTGATCTGGCAACATTCTTGGGGTGTACTATTACCAGAATCTTGGCTACACTGAAATCATCTGTTTCCCTGGAGCCTCCTGGAGAGTAAAGAGACATGATGAGTTCTGCGTGGGTGATGAAGATGGGTCTTACTTTTCATAAGCTTAAAATAACTCTGGGCATTAGTGCCAATTTGGAGTTTGTTAATTAGAGGTATAGGTTTCACAAGCAGAAAGAATCTATTTTGATGTTCTAGTCTGACTTCCTTTTTTAAATCATGCCCTTATAATTGCATACTTGTCTAGAAATCTGGGCAGACAAGCTTTAAACAAATCAGGACAATTGAAGGAATCAAAACCAATGAGGAAAGAGGAAAAGAGAAAACCCACAAGAAAATAAGGAAGGATGGGTAAGGACAAGCAAGGTACTGCAATCACGTCCACCAGCCACAGGCAGGTCAAGGATGAGCCATGGCAAAGAATAATAGCATATAGAGTGGATGTTAGAGCAGTAGGAAGACAGCCCTTCTCTGCCTTTTTTTGTAACAGAAACTAAATACACAAACACTCTGAGCCCAGCAGCACTGTTCCAAAAAGTTTCTATCCCTGTAAGAGATTCCATGCTGAGAACATGTGCCTAATCTTCCCACTCTGAATTTTAGTCAAGTGCCTCTATCATCAACCTGACCCTAGGAAATCTAGTTAGATATATTCCAGAGAGGACATGAAAAGACTGCAGACTAGTTTCATGCTCTACAACATGAACAAATATTTTAATTCCAAAACCTGTGTTATCACCAACAGATCCTCTGCTAAGAACAGGTCAAAGAGCAACATATTTCATTCTGTTAAGAAGCAGTAAATTGTCACAAAGTCCCTATTTAGCACAATTTCACTGAATTCTGTCATTTAAATAACTGTTAACAGGCTAGTGGAGAAAAAACAGGCTTTTAACTTCAACTGAATCAATTCTGTAATTCTTTTCTGCAAACTGTGGTTATTCCTGTTCCTTCTTTTTCTGTTGTTTCTGTATCAGCACTGACATCCCACCAGCAACAGCAAATGTGACCAAAGTTACCAGCACAAAGGCAGGTGGTACTGTGTCAGACAGACCTGGTCTACCCTACACATCCTCATCAAGTTCAGAGTTGAAGTTAAATAGCAGACACCACTTCTCCGGCAAGGTTCCCTGTTACAGCTAAATCACATTTTCTTTAGCAAATAGTTTATTTGTCAAATATCATGGCTCGTGGTCAGCCAAAACCACTCCTGGAGGTGAATCAGGCTCAAGCATTTGTGATTAACAAAGTGGATTGTGAGCTGACCTAAAATAATCTCACTTCTTTTTACCCCATTTTTTATTCTGGTTACAGCAGGAAATACAAAGCAAAACAACACAATAACTAATCAATAGTATGCAAAATCCCATGAAGGAGAGACCAACAAAGCAAACATTTTTTTGGCAATTATACAGCTTTCTCTTTTCACAAAGAAATACTTTAAATATAATGTCAAGCCTTTATCTGACTGACAAGGGATAACCAGAGGAAACGGGAGTTTTTTAAAAGGATTTCTGGATGCCAGTATCTTCTGTGCTCAGTTATTTTGGAATGATAAATAAAATTTAGATCAAAACAGATGGTTCTGAGTCACATATATAAGGTCATATTCTTTCTTCAATATCCTATTTTGCAACATACTTCTTCCTATTTGGCCTGCACTGGCAATATCCCTTGCTGTTCCCATGTGTGCCCTCTCTGAAAGTTCTTTTCAGCTGAGTCAATCCAGCACATCCAGCTTGCAGGACTGAGCCCTAGCTTCTCACTTTTCTTGAAATCACCTCAAACATATCTTATTTATTGACTTACCCTGTCTAAATGTCACTTTCCGTTCTGAGTAACTCTCCAATTAAATTATATAACTAACATTTGCAATGTGTTAGAGGGTCAGGGATTGTACAAAAGAGCTGCAGAAAACCGTAGAGAATTTCCAACTTGTTTCAAAGCAGAGACTTTTGCAGTACCACGGGACTCTTCAGGCCCTGAAATAATTTCAGACATTTCCATATTTTAATTCTGCCACATATCTACAAGTATGCCTGTGCAATCTCCCTCTGGTCTTTGTAAAAAATAATGTTATAAGAGGAGACCATAAGGGTATTCCCCAATCTGAGAGTGAACTACCAGTACTCCTAACCCACTTAAAGACAAATCTACAAATAATAAGTTAGAAATAAGTTAGACTGAACAATCATAAAGGAGGGGAAAAAAGAAGAAAAATTTAAATATCAGAGTAATATCAGGAATTGTCTGGAGTAATATTAGTAAATATGTAGAAAACTTCTAATAATTTAACCATTTAAAAATTAAGGATAATTTGCATTAATTGATAATTGATAATTACCATAGCATGGTAGTGAAGCTAAACTCGTTACTCTGAGTAAATTGCAAAAATTCCTATGAGGAAAATGAACTGAAATCCTCTGACAGAAGGTGATACAGAAATACAAGCTCATCTTCTTGTATTCCCATTGTTCTATTTGCAGTCAGAAAATTTTATGTGACAGTGTAACAAGGCATAACACTATAAAGATGTCCACTGGGATCACAGCATATCTTAAACTTCTTAAGTTTTCTGAAGATCTACAGAAGTCAGATCAATAAATCAAAGAATAGGTCAAAGTGTCATTAGGAAAGCCTCAAATATAGCAGCCCCACTGTAAATAAAATAATAAATATATATTCTGGTCCAAGCCACTACTGCAATATCAAATCAAAGAAAGATGCAGACGTGACACATTTTACAAATTCCTTGGCTGAACAATTTTCAAGGAAGGCTCTCCTTTGTGATGACACACATAGCATAGTTTTCAAGATTCATTAATTTATTTGAGAACAAACTAGAACTAATAAATACCTTGCTCATAAAATAAGTCATATCAAAATCCCAAGCAACAAAAAATGTGATCAGTTCCTCATTTAAGCATATTTTCTTTTCAAACAGATTTTTCCTAAACTTACCAGGTATTCAGGGACGACACCTTTGTAAATCTCATAAAATTCTTCTGCACTTGGACGCTCCATGTTGAACTAAAAAAACCAGAATGTTAGCCAGGCAGTATTAAATACCACCACCACCACCAACAGACAGACAGACATCCCTTATTAACCAGCAAATATTCAGAATTCTCTTTTAATTTTTACTGGTTAAAAGGAACAACTTTACTGCTGCAATATGATGAAAAAACTTAGTCAATGATGCCACAGACAACACAGGACACAATATCTTATTCCACCTGAAATATAAGTAGACAACTTAGTGTAGGCTTACCCCACTCAGACATGCAATAACATCTTTTTGTTGGATAGTAAAGGAAAGGGGTTATTATTCGCTTGTGATGGGGATTTGAGTGATAGGGGAATTCCAGATCTTGAAACTTTTGCAAAAATTGAAAGGCAGGACTTACTGGACTACTCTTGGGACCAATCTCAGTGATAAATTCCTTTAACTGCTGAGGGTGTGCAGGGTGTCAAAATCCTTACAGAATCTTTAAAAGCATTCCCCATAATCCATACTAATAATATATTTTAAAAAATTAAGGAAGGATATTAACAATAGCTTCATTAATTTTAGCTGGTACATTTTGTAAAGGTATCTCTAATTGCTCCAGAAGAGACAGATATCCTTATCCCCCTATCTAACAATAGGGAATCAGATGGAGAGAGGTAAAGTGTCTTGGCTCAGGGTCACCGAGCAAATATCAACAGAGCAGCTGATCAACCAAATAATAAAACACAAATATCACAAGGACAATGCTGATCCCAAAACATTGCTAGTCTGCACAAGGGCTTTCTATTGCAAGAAGACACCTGTGCAGTGCATATAGCACTTCTCCAACTTCTGTTTATCATAAAAACAAACACAAAAGGAAACCTACCATCTGCAAAGCTGAGATCTGAAATCCTTCCTTGAGGATGGCTTTTATAATCTTTCCAGTGAGCCCTGAAGAAACATGGAAAAGACAGTATTCAATTTTAAAAGCAGAATTTACAACTAAAAGTTATTATGCCAATATACTGCTTATTTTCAAACTAAAAAACCAATCTTGGTGTAATGCTGTGAAAGGAAGCAGAGAGCAGAGCTGAATTCACAAACTCTGTGTTCTATATGAAGTGACATGCTGATCGTTTCAAACAACTAAATTCCATGCAGCTGTTGAAAAGAATTTCTACCAAAACCAAGGTAATTATTGAAGTCTTTGCTTGTCTCAGATCAACTGCAAAATACCCAGTTGCTGTAAGACCAGGATTCACATTTTTAATGAAGATCCATTGGCAATACTGATGCTTAATCAGTAATCAATTCAGAGCACAGGCTGTCTTTTTTTTATACAGTGTTCACAAGACTGCAGGTTCTACTTTAGGCCAGAAACAATGCAGGACGATAACAAATATTACCAATAAACCAGCACAACTGCTCATGTCTTCTATGGGAAAAACACATTAGTGCAAAATAACCTACTCCTTCTAAGTTTATAGCTCACAAAGATGCTATTGCTGATCATACTGCTCGCTTTATTCTCTCCAGAATGGATGCTCAAAGACTGAATGATGTTGTAAAACGAAACACTAAACTTTGGAGAACAAGAACCACTGATTTTCCACATAATGTGTATTTTAGATTTGCCTGTGCTTACAAGATCAGGCCATTTTGAAGATTATGTCAGCCAAGCACAGTACTCTGTGAGTGAATTTCATAGAATCACTGTTTTTATAGAATGCAAATGCCTGTCCTCTAGTACAATTTGTGAGAAGCTACAAATTTCTGGGCATTTATTCAGAACAGAATTAACCATAGAAGAATACCCTGTAATGAATGACAACAGCAGGATTTGATTCCTGGTCATTAAATCCTTTTATTAACTAGTCCTTAAATTGCAGGATATTTTGCACTACATAAATTTAGGAGATAAGAACAAAACAAAGCTAGTACCAAGGTTATAGCATGCTCAAGACACAGTCTGCTAATACCTGTGGCATAGGATTGGTGAGCTTCCTAACACAGTGGGAGCTCTCGATAAATAAGATGGATAGTTGGAGGGCTTTCAAAAATTGTATTTACAAATGAAAAAACCTGCCCCTGAAGTATCTGCTATTATATTTTTACATTAAGTTTTATGTACAAAAACCTTCCCTCCACAAAACAGTGCATATTTCTTCCAAAAATCTTCAAACTACTAAAGGGAACACTTGAGATTTTGGTACACACTCAGTCCATACAGCTCTTTGGGTTCAAGGAACATAGAAACAAGCGGAGGCAGCTGCAGTTCCTGTCCCACTATACTGTTCCATCATGGCTCATTAGCACTGGTGAAAGTTTCCTTATAACACTCCTGTGAACCCAGGGAAAAAAAAAAATCACCTTTTTCTCAGGGGGAAAAAAAAAAAATTACAGTAGCAAAGGGACTTGGGCAGTTTTGCCCAGGAGATGCAAGACCACATCAGAGAGAGAAACCAGAGCTCTAGTTTCTTTTTGTCCACCCTGCTGGAAAGGCTGAGCAGCTCAAACACTTTCACACAGGTTTCACTGAGGCACTGAGCCTACTGTCTTGACTTCAGAGATGAATGGCCAGTTTATAAAGACAGTAAGTGACTAGCTGGGAATCATTCAGGAAATAAATAAAATAATAAATAATACGTGCCAGAGCATAAACATTTCCTTGTTCTCAAAATTCAGAGACAATATTTCAGTCATCTGCTTCACCAGAAAACGACAAAGGCAAAGAAAGGGCACTGGCAGATAAATGGTCACTGCCACTTGAAGGGAAAAGGCTATGAGAAATGTACTAGAAAGCTGCTTTGCCTGACAGGTGTCCATTTTGCACTTTATCAGTCAAGAATGGGCCACTCACATAGGCACTCACACCCTGCGAGTATCTAATTAAAATTAATTAAGAGGTTCTGGGGTACTGTGGAGATCTGTTTTATACAAAACTTTTGTCTTCAGCAGTTTTATGAGCTGTAAGCAAAAATCCATGTTTTAGAGAAACAAAGGGGGACTCAAATATTCAGCTTTCTGGGCTGTTTCTCTGCTGAAGTCACTAAGATATATCTTTTCTGCAGAGAGGAGATAGGCTCCTTTAATGACAGAAAAAAGTAGGAAGGTACTTTGGATAAAAGGTTTTTAAAGCAAGGTTTCTTTAATAACTAACCGTGACAAACCTATGGAGATTTTCCTCTATATTTTGAGTTCACTTTCACTCACCGGAGCAACAGAGCACTTTGTTGCTCCAGACAGATTGGCCACGCCTGCAACACCCAAAAGGCTTAACCAAAGGGCTTATTGTCACCATTGTAGACAGACAGATGCCTCACCAAAAAAATTTAAACTGCCTTGAGGAAGAGGCATGAGATTTCATTTATGTTTGCAAAGCAGGATGTTAGCTCCACTTCCCAGATGCAGGAATTAAGGCAGAGGATAAGCAAGCTGCCAGTGACAGCACAAATCTGCAAACCCAGTGACTCGGTCTCCCTTGTCCCATTGTAGCAATACACGTATCACTTCTCCTAGGAACACTTCCCTTTCAAATTTTACCTGAACCAAAATAGAAACAAAAAGCACAAAGACAATCCCCAAGCAACAGAAGAGTGGAAGCTCAAGGCTCAGCCTGGGATCTGTTTCAGGCTTTAAGCCAGTTCCATGACTGAATTGGGATGTATCCTCTCCTTTGTGGGTAGATAAGGCTAAGGAAAAGACAAACTAATTAGAGTGCCATTTCAGCAGCTTCCAATAATTCTTTTCAACTTTAAAATCCAAATCTGTAGTGAAAAAACAACTTTCTAAGGACTCTTCAAACGGGGTCAGTGAATGTTTAAAATGTGATTACACTAAGAACCCAAATCAAAGCTGCAGATTAAGCACCAGTTATGATGAATTTCCAGTCCCAAAGCACAAAAGAATCACAAGCATTACTAAATAAAATTGGGGGAATTGAATACTAATCCAAAAAAACAGGAAAGTGAGAGGAAGAAAAGGAGAACAGGAACACACTTTATGTCTTCTGGGCAGCATTGTGTTACTACATACCTAACACAGGATAGATAATCTTCCAACATATTTTAATCAGTTAAAATGCTAAGGTACCAAGACCTCCTCAGTTACATTCATCTTCTACAGTTTGTTGCTTTACCATAAATAGTATTTGAAAATTGTCCTTCTCTACGAAACAGAAAGTAGCAGGGAAGACATCGGACTGAAAAACGTTACAACTGTTTGCAGATTTATGGCTTGGGATAAAATAAAACAATTAATAAAAGTCACTTTTAACCTAATGTCACTTTAATCAATGAGAGGTAACAGCTGGGCTATTGGGACTATTCAGTCCCAGTGCACAATGAACCACCAGCCCTACAAATAGGAATGTTACATTCTCTTCCATTTGTTCTTGGCCAGTTTCCTAATTTAACCATTCCCCTGTTAAAAGCTTATTAGGCAAGACAGCAGACTGCCTCCAAAGCAAGGCAAGAACCAGCTTCCTCATCCCAACCTCCATATGTCATTTTTTTAAACCCTTCCAATACTTGAAAATAATTACTCTGGAACAACAACAGTTTGTTTTTTTTTTTTGACAGGAATTCATGAACTTCCACGACTAATCAGATCGATGATCCACCTAATCCAGTAACACATTTCTAAAAGTAACCAGTACAAGGTGCTTAATGTAGCACTGTAAGTAGCAATTTCATTTCATGTCTATTTTTGACATTTTAAAATGCAATTCTGCTTCACAGTATCATGAAATTATCTCATTCTTTGTGGCCAAGTGTTAAGGTCCTCTCCCAAAACTCCAGAGAAGCACAATCAGGCTTGACTTCAAGCAAAGTCCTTTTTGAATTCTGTAAGATGGAAAAGTGGGATTTAGAGTTGGGCCCTCCTGAAATGTATTTCAGTTGAAGTTCTCACTAATCTTTGTTTCAGACAACACTAAAAAACACTGCACAGTAAGAAAATTACAGATGTCCTTCTCAAAAGGTGCACTGCTTCCTATCAGTTGGTCAACTTGTTCCCTGGAAAACGAGATTTATCTTTTGCTCTTCCCATTTAGAAGTAACTCAGCCCTAGGCATTCTTACTATGCAACATAAATACACAATTTCTAGACTCCCCAAAAGTTTGATCAGAGTGATAATCTATAACAATTCATCTCCCAGCTCCACTGTGAAAAAGGACACGTGGTCATTTTTGTATCTGTGCTCTGGAGCACCAAGTGAGTCATGGAGGGTCTTCTGAGCGACAGACACTGGGCCCACAAAGGAAAAGAGGACCTCAAAAGCTACTCAGGCTAACTATAAGGATCTAGAAAAAAAGACAAGTAGATACAGACGGAAGATGAAGAGGAGCATGAGAGCAAAAGATAAGAGAATATCATTTATAGTGATAGAATCCAAGAATTTCCATCACTCCTCATTTCTGTCTAGGCTTTGGTATTAAAGGAGAAGCTCAAGAAGTTTGAAGGGCAGCTTTACAGATTTTCATGGACAACCCTATCAACACTGCAGCACTGGTGAAAATCTTTACAAACAATAATCATTTCAAAATGCTAAAAGGTAACAGGGTGAAGGTAAAAGATATCACCACCGTTTTACTGAAAAATAGAAGTCAGCATTTTGCTAGCACAAGAAAAATTATGCAGATAGTAAATTGCAGGAGACCTTGAAGCCCAAATAACAGAGCATATGATGCAAGTGAGAATGGGAACTGATAGAAAGGTGCAGAGGCGGTGAAAGGTTCAAAAGCTTAAACCCAGTTGCAACTTTCTGAAGTGCTATGAACAAGGCAAGACCACACTTGTGAGTGCCAGACAGGGCATTAAGACACAGAATGATGAAAATCTGTACAGAAAAAAGGTATTCTGGGGATTCTTGCATGGGAATAGATGGGAAGAGCTGCACAACATTTGGATACAAAGGCCCATACAGAAATTCAAGTCAAAGATCACGGACAGGCTACAGAAAGTATCCAGCAATTTGGCTGTGCAGAGTGCACCATTTGAGAAGGGAATCTGAAGAAGAAAGATTAAGAAGGAAAGATCAATATCTCTGCAAGAGTTATGCTGAACTCAAATTGATGGCTGTATATCTACAGAAAACCAGAAAGGCTTAGGTTTGTCTTTGTTCTTGTGTTAAGAGAAAGTTTAAAAAGAAATATCCAGCTTGTTTTGCTCTTTCTTTCAAGATGTTCATTATTTTGTACTCCTTTAGCACATCCGCTCTGATTTAATTTTTTCACTTAAGAAGATTATGGTCAATCACTCTGGATAGAAGAATGTTTCTATGCCTATAATGACTTTCATTTACTTTTGCTTATTTCTTGAGTGTGAATAAAAACTAAACGTGATATTTCAGCTGAGGCTCTACCAATGGATTATATGATGGCATTTAGTATTGTAATTCAAACCATTCATATACCTAAAAACATTTTTTTCCTTTTTTATCTGGTTATTCCTACTGAACACTGAGCATGGGACAATGGTTACAGTTACAGAGAGGAAGTGGTTAAAATTATGCCTTGGAGTGTGCATTAGCCCATAATTATAAACAATAACTTTAATCTACTATTGCACTGTCAATTAACTTAACTCTGGAGGTTAAAACCCTCATGAGATCTCCTATAATCTGTTCCAGCCTTTACTAATTTTATATTCCACTTCCTGGGGAAGGTTCGCCAACTCACTGTCCTAGATCAATAGTAAATGTACTGGAAGCTCTATAATTTATTTTTGACTTGGCAAAACACTATCACATATTCCTACATTCTGTGTCTTGTCTGTTTTCAGATCCAGCACCTCGCCCTTTTCCTTACACTCTGATTTGAAAAGGGCAGTAACAGAAGAGATTTCAATATATTTATTTTTTGCTGCAAGGTACAGTGAGTTAGATTGTGCATGGCTGCATTTTTTTTCACTTTCCTAAAATGTTTTAAAAAATTTCAGGTAAATTCTGGTTCTGTTAAATCACCAGACATCAGGCCAGTAATAAACGATGAAGTTTTCCTTCATACTTTGATTAAATCTTCTTTCATCTAAATTAGTAAACACGCACACATTTTGTAAATTTACTTCTAGAAAGCCGTATATCCCTGTTTTATCCATCTCAGGTTAAATAAATGAAACCTTTCAAGTTTTCATTGGCTAAATTTCTTACTGTTTTTGCTCTCAGTTGATTATATTATTTTTGAAACAGAGTGCCCAGAAACTGGGCATGATACACAAGTTGGATTCTCACAAGCACTGAGCAGGACTAGTGGGTCCAACATTGTGAACGCTGATTTTGCTTATGTTACATCACTATTCCAACCATTTCTCTACAGACTTTCCATTGATACCCTGCCAGTTCTTCTCTATTTTATATCTGTGCATTTATTTTCCCTTCTCTGTGGTAGTGCTGTGCAGTTTATATTCAATTTCATCGTCTTCACATCGCTTCATTTCTGCAGTTCATCAGGAATGTTCTGAATTCTAATCACATCCTTCAAAACTGCAGTAGGCACTTGGCACCATCTGTGAACATTGCAAGCTTGCTCTGTCCTTCCCCATTCAAGCCATTAGTGGCAACATCGACAAGAACTGGCCCCTGGATGGGTGACAAGACTTTATTTGCAAAGCCCTTTTAATTTCATGTGCTCATGTCCAGTCCAACATTCAGGGAAACATTTATGGATATGCTGCACAGATTTAAATGTAGAAATTCCTTCACTAAAGGAAAATTCTGGTTTCCTAACAGCAAAGAACTTTGATGAAGGCACTGATATTCAAGTGAATTAGACTACCTGGCTCTGTTTTACCTTCCTTTACAGAAAACATACTTAAAGAATGCAGAGATCAGCAAAGCTTATTTTCCTTCAAAAAAGGCATCATATCATCACTGAGTGATCTAAATGAAATTATAGACTCCTGATTCATCAGTGTCCTTGATATGAAAGAAGTTTCATTAGCCTGAAATTCCCTGGTCCACTCTCAGAATTGACTTTTCTCTAACCATTTAGGAGTGAAAATCCCAAAATGCAGTAATAAACACTAATTTCTAATGTCTTTTTTAATACCATCGTCCCTGCAGATAAGTCCCCTCACCATGAACACCACTTACATAAGTCTACTACATGCAAATAAGAAACACTCTCTTTCCAGTTGGAGGTTACTTACAAGCTTCAGCAAGGACTGGTTGTGCCATTTGATCTGTTTGTTTCTCTGAAAAACATCTCAGTATATCTCCTCCTCTTCCTTCCTGTCTCAAACTGTCAGAAAGGTTTTTCAGACTCAGTTCACCTCCCCCTCTACCTTAACCAGTTCAAATATAAAATATATTTTTCATACTTCAAAAAAATGAATGTCACTTCTCCAGTAGCCACTGACATTGAAAGTTAGTCTAAGCTGGGAAGCCGATGCCAAGCTGCTAAAACTTTATGCAGGAAATAACCAAGAAACAACATTGGCTTAGCTTCAAAAACAAACACCCCAGGCAAGGAATATCCATCATTAAAACTATTGCAAAGAATTCAAAACACAGATGGAAGCGGAGGGAATACTGTTCTCATGAAAGCTAGAATATTTTTCTAAAAAATGGTGATAGAGTGGTAAAGTAGGTTGCTTTCATGTTAATCACTTTTTTCCTAGTTTCTCAAAAGAGAAAAAAACCCAACCAACCAAAAAAACCCCAGCACCACTAGACACCACCAAATGCTTCACCACCCTATATATAATTTATTCAAGGAAAACACAAGAAACAAACTGCATTTAATTTTGCATAAATACATGTTCTGCCTGGGCAAATCTGTCTGCAAAAGAATGCCAGCATCTGAAAGCACAGTGCTTTACTAGATCGTTTTCTCATGATTGCAGCACCAAGATTGCCATGTTGTGCATGACCCAGAGGTCACATCCCAAATAGTCCACTGTACTTTGAAGTATCTGCAAAGACTTGTGTTCACCCCACAACTTTTTTTCCACTTTGAGATTCTGCTTTCAAATAGTTCCTTACAGACTTCTAATTGTTAGGTGCATCAAGGTTATCGCTGATATTCCTTGGCACTCAACCTTGCAGACAAGATCCAAAGAGAAGTTCTACCTATATTGAGGTGAACTCCACAGCATCTGCACTTCACCTTTTTATTACAAATACTTGTCACAAACAGTTAACATATACTTTCAGACTACTTATGAGAAAATTGCATTCCTCATTTTTTCTCAGGCATGAGAAGACAGCTTTCTGAAAACCTTGTCCTAATTCTAGGTTTGCTGAAAACAAATAATGAATTAGTCAAACTTACACCTAAAATAATAAAAAAAAAAGAAACAATTTCCAGGGTTTGTTTACAATTTTATAAAAAATCTTATCTAATGAATACAAATTGTCTTGATAAAAAAAAACATGAAATAGATGCATAGTCCTGAGAATGATAACAGATTTGCACCTCCACTATCCCATTCTCTTTCTCTTTTCCAGCTTATTTCATTTCCTTAGTACATACATGTAACCATACTTAGCATAATACAGGAGTGAATTGGACATTATCATAGCAATGCCTCCTCTCTTTCAAAGAGCAATGAGTATATCATGTGTCAGGAACAGTTCTTCAGTTGTTTGCAGTCAGACACATAATCCACTATAATGCTGGATTCCCACTCTCTACAATCCTTTTCTCCTCACTCTCTCTTATACAGTAACTTCACTTGAGATCCTACATAAGTAAACCTTGTTTCTCTATGTGCTTAAGACTGAACTAGTCCTTGATATTCTTTTTGTCAAAGTTAGGTTTGTCTTTGGAGCAACAACCTACTCTCTCAATTGGAATTTTTCTGCCTTTACATAAATATGATTCTTATGGTTACCTCTCATGCAGCATTTTGTTAATCAATGTAAAGTTCTACAAGCTTCTAAAGCTGTCCACTTACTACTAAGTTAAGATAGAAGAGGTCTGTAGGATTTATTATCCACTCAGAACAGGTCTAAAACCACGTTTCCACAGAATATCTTTTCCACTTGGAAAGAAACCATTCCTGCTCCTTTTGTTTTCTATGAGACTTAAATTTTAGTTGAAGAATACTGTGGAAGATGTCACTATATTTTTAAAAGAAAAATTACATAAGAGGAACAAGGATTTAACTTTAAAAAAAAGATAGAACAAAATCTCAAACTTAACACATACTAGGAGAACAAGCCTGTCTGGGTAATCAGTCTCATGCCTAAGAACTCTCAGGACCATAGAAGCTCCCTTGCCTCTAGGCAGACCTTTCAGTTTGCATCAGGTCCAATAAATTCTCGACTAGCAGCTTTGCTTTTCAAGTTTGTGGCACAGTTCTAGCCCCAAATTCATTTTAGGCAAAACTCTGATATTAGGAGAACCCATGTCACAGGCTGGGAGTGCAGAAAAGGACAGCAGGAATTCACCCCTCAAGCTCTGTGCTGCAACCTAAGTTCAAAATGTGAACTATAACACACCTCTTTAGCCAATTATCACTATTTTCAAATTTTTCCCCTGCTCATTTTTCAAAAGAAGTAACTAAAGGCCACATCAAAGAAACCAGTCACGAAATACCAAATTCTAATTCTTACAGCAAACATGACTAAACTGTTACAAATAAATATGTTAAAGCTAATCCCACTCAGTGATCTATAAGGTCCATTCTGCTATTTCTGCTCACAAAACAGTCAAGTCATAACTGTCCTCAGGGCATTTAACTGGTATTTATCTATTTTGGTGAATTTACAATTTTGACTTCTGAGCACTACAGTTAGTACCTCTGGATCTAGTAACATGAGGGGAATTACAAAAAGAGAATATCTAAGTGATTGCAACTATGATCTTGTATCTGAAATATCAGAAGTGCAAGAAGCAAGAGGATTATCGAACACAGATCCACACTAAAAATCTCAAATTATTAAATAGCTTAGCCATACAATCCTAGAGCTGCACTTACTTGACTGAAAATTGATCTCTGGAAAAGAGAAGACTAAAAGAAAAGGGTAACAGATGCTTGAGAGGTCAAACCACAACAGAACTTGTCAGAACAAGTTTGCACAGAGTAGCATCAGGTTGCTTTTGCATTCTAGCTTCCAATCAAGACGAACTGGATTGCTCTTGCAAATCCTCTTCAGAGTTAAAATACAACTATCTTACTGCTGCCAGCCAGGGACGCAGTTCATCTCCACCGGGAGAAACCACCAGAGAATGAGCTAAAGCTGTTTAGTTCAGAGCTCTGGGATACACTGCCTTCCATGGCCTTCCCAGCCATTTTCCCATCTCTGATCCTCCACAGAAGACATTATGCTGACACCAGACTGACAAAATAGCTACTGCCTTACTTCTTTTTAGAGACATGTACGATGCAGATTCCTAGAGGGCCAGTGACACCGTATGAGGAGCAGCTGAGGTCACTTGGTCTGTTCAGCCTGGAGGAGACTGAGGGGAGACCTCATTGTCATCTACAACTTCCTCATGAGGGGAAGAGGAGAGTCAGACACTGATCTCTTCTCTGTGATGACCTGTGACAGGACCAGAGAGAATGGCCTGAAGTTGTATTTAGGCTGGATATTAGAAGAAGGTCCTTCACTCAGAGGGTGGTTGGGCACTGGAACAGGCTCTCCAGGGAAGTGGTCACAGCACCAAGCCTGACAGAGTTTGAGAAGTGTTTGGATGATACTCTCAGGTACATGGTGTGACTCTTGGGAATGGTCCTGTGAAGGGCTAAGGGTTGGACTCAGTGACCCTTGTGGGTCCCTTCCAACTCAGCTTATTCTGTGACACCATCCCTCCAGCATTACCAGCACCCCAACAGCTGAAGTTAAGCTTCACATAACTCCCCTGACACCCTTTGTCAGGCCTCAGGGTTCCCCTGCAGCCTGGCAGACTATTTGGACACTCTTACTTACAGGACTTCTCTAGTGGGTGGTGGCTGCACCAGGTCCTGCTGTGGGTGGTGAGGCTGCGCTGCTGCAGCTGCCTAGGAACAATTGTTCCTGAATGCCTGTCAGGAGAGGGTCAGCAAGGCCAGAGATAAAACTACTACTGATTTTCCACTACTTTGTCACTGGATAGGAACCCTATAAACCCCCTATGGCAATCAAGGTCAATTCCTAAGGACTCTGTCCAAGAATTAACCAGCATAAACTTGGAATTACATCTAGCCTTCTGACAGCAAGGTAAGCTCACTGAAAAGCACCCTAGTTTACAGCTGCTTTTCAAGCAAACCATCTTCCAGGATAGAAAATTAGAAGATTTCTCCTTCTAAGAATCAGTTATGCAACAGACCCTGGAGAAAAAACAAGCCCTGGAAAAATGAGCCAGAAAGGAAAATTCAAATAATTAATTCTGTCAAATGTTTCTGCAGAAATAAAGACTAAAGCTCTGCATAAACTCCAGTGTGTAAGTGAAACTTCAAGTAATTGTAAATATGTAATGAGCAGCTTATATTCATGGTAATTAGATAGTGAAGTTCAAAGCCTCAGCAGTGCATAGGAAATGGCAAAAAAGTTTATTTTTAGAAACTCAGTACTGAAAATTTGTAGAGCACAAATCAAAACTCCAGTGCATAAGAAGTTCTGCTGCTTTGATCCACTTAAATTCTTCTCTATGCCTCTGGCTCTGCCAAATCACCTTTTCACACTGGCCACACAGGATTTCCTTTCCACCTGCTGCATTTTCACTTACCTCCCTCCCACCAAAACAGCAGGGTGGACTAGGGGTAAGCAAGTAGCTCATTTTTAAGACCAAGCAGTCTCCTGCACGCAATTTTGTCAAAAGGGCAGCTCATTAGTTGCTATAGCATCTACTCCAACTGAGATACAGGAAGACACAGGAGATGTTGCTGGTACAACCAGAACGCCTCGAGTGTCACTGAACACAGCTGCTAACAGACATTAAAAGGGAGATGAAGAGAACTCCCCAAAACTGTCACAAAGCTAGCTAACAGCTCTCTACTCTGTTGGAATTCTTCCAACTGTGACAAAAATGCTTTGTAAGATGACCAAATGCCCCAAGAGATGCCACTCAGTGATATTTTCATTGTTACTCACAAAAATAAGCTGAAGAAGAACATGAGAAATACTCAGGAAGACAGAAGAAGACAGGCTAAGAAAGCTAAATTTTCTCTCCTGCAACACTCCTGGCCCATTGGGCTGATGTTGGAAAGTTTCTGCAGCCCTTGGGAAGAATGATCCATCTCACATTAAACTGCAGACTAGAATCAGTCCAGCTGCAGTATGAAGCCACACCAGAGCTCTCAGCCAAAGACAGAGGCCACTGCTTAGCCAGTGTCTCTGCCCCTTCTTAAGACCAACTCCTCATCAGAAGTGAGACTTCTGCAAAGTTTTAAAAGACATCCTCAGTCTCATAATCTCTTTAAGAGATGCAGTGCCTGGGGGTTTTGAAATAAAGCAACAATGGAGAAAACAAGCTGGGACAAGAGGTCTTAGTACAGTAAAAACATGGCCAGTCCTGGAATTCCATCACTCTTGATGTTAATTTAAAATTATGTGCTGGTTTTGGCTGGAGCAGAGTTAATTTTCTTCACAGTGGCTACTATGGGGCTGTATTTTGGATTTGCGCTGGAGACAGCACTGATAACACAGGAATGTTTATGTTATTGCTGAGCAGCTCTTACACAGAGTGGAAGCCTTTTCTTTCTGTCACACCACCCCCCCAGCGAGGGGCTGGGAGTGCACAACAAGTTGTAATGAGGTGGGACAGCTGACCCCAACCAACCACAGGGATATTCCATACATTATGGAGTTATGCTCAGCATATAAAGCCAGAGGAATAAGATGGAACAGGGTGCGGGGGACATTCAGAATTGTGGCACCTTTCCAAGTAACCTGGAGGTGGCTGAACACTTGCCTACCAATGGAAGCAATGAATGAATTCCTTGTTTTGCTTTGCTTATTAAACTGTCTTTATCTCAACCCACAATTTTTCCCACTTTTACACTACCGAGTCTCTCCCCCATCCCACTGGGAGAGAATGAGTGAGCAGCTGTGTGGGGCTTAGTTGCCAGATGGGTTTAAACCACAACAGTCCTTTCTGGCACGCAAGGTGGGGCTCACAGGGTTTGTGATAGTGCCACATTTTACTGGAATGTGCTGGATTGAGTTTATAGCTGTTACTGTTGTTCAGCTGTTAATCATGAGGCTCCTGTGCTTCCATGGAGCTTATCTGCCTGAGTCTAGTGCTCGTGAGTGGTAGCTTTTTGCTTTCCCTGCTGGCTGTAGAGCTGTGCTGCCAATCACCTTATTCTGCTGATCCTGGGAACATTTGGATAATGGCCCTGGTGATGCACCTGGGCTGGCAGGTGGCCAGGACATCGCTGCTGTTTCTGTGCTGCTGTGCTGGACAGGCTGGAACTCCAGTATGAACTGGAGTCAAAGGGACTGTGGCCTGTGGATGAGTTCACATGGGATCAGGACACCTCAAAGCATCTGTGCTCATGGATAAGCCTATGCCAGATTAGGTACATCTACACACATCTATGACCATGGTTCTGTCTGTGCTGCAGCAAGTATACTCTGAAGGGATTGTGACTCAAGGATGAATCCATGCTGGAGCAGGTACATCTCTGAAAACATTGTGACCTGTGGCTAATGACACTGGAACAGGTGCACTTCAAAGCAACTGCAACTGTGGACAAATCTACACTGCAGCAGGCATTCCCCTGGAGACACTGTGGCACATAGATAAGGCTCCACTTGGAACAGGTACAACCCTAGGGGCTGCAGTGTGTGGAGAAGTCCAAGCCTGGGTTAAGGGGAGGAATTAACTGCAATGTTAAACCCTACAGTCTGATCCAAATGGAACAGAGGTGAAGACTGTAATGGATAAACCATTAAATTGTTGTAAGCTGTGATTTGAGTTGCACGTTACAGAAATTACTGCAGCAGGAACCACCTAAAACAACGAAGGACAAGTCTTAAAGCAGTGCAAGTGCAGCTCACTCAGAAAGTGAGCTGGCTTTAGTGCTCAGTATCTCCACACAAAATACCCTCTCCTGTCCTCTCCACCACAGCAGATGGAGTCCAAAGTCATAGACTAAATGAACTCAACAGGCCTTTTGTGGAGATTTGTGGACCTTCTGCAGGCATTTCACGAGGATGGTCCACAAATTAAGGGAAGTATATCTGCATATTGTATTAAAGGATGGGAAGGCGGGGGGGATGGTTAGTGAGGATGTATTGGATAGTGTGGGGTCTGAGCATGAGGTAAATGGTATGGAACAAGTCATGGAGAATGTACAGGTTTGGGGTGGGGCAGAGTTAATTTTGTTCACAGAAGCTGGTAGGCAGCTGTGTTTTGAATTTGTGCTGGAGACAGTGTTGATAATTCAGGTATTTTTATGTTATTGCTGAGCAGCTCTTACAAGGCCTTTTCTGCCTCTGACATCACCCCCCCAGCAAGTGGGTTGGGGGTGAAAAGAGGTTGGGAAAGGACACAGATGAGACAACTGACCACAGGGAAGTTCCAGACTGTATGATATTGTGCTCAGCAATAAAACCTGGGGAAGGAAGAAGGAAGTGGGAAACATTCAGAGTAATGGCATTTGTCTTCTCAGGTCACCATTACATTTGAAGGATTCCGGCTCTCCTGGGGATGGCTGAACACTTGCCCATGGGAAGTGGTGAATTAATTCTTTGTTTTGCTTTGTTTGTTTGCACTGGTTTTTGCTTTTCTTATTAAACTGTCTTTATCTCAAGCCACTTGCTTCCTCACTTTTACTCTTCTGATTCTCTCCCCCATCTCACTGGGGGCAAGCGAGCAAGTGGCTGTGTGGGGTTTAGTTGCCAGCTGGGGTTAAACCACAACAGATTGATAAAAAGCTTTGCTGACTTTGAAGAAATCAAAATTGAATTTTCTTTCTCTGCAAGGTAGTAATCAAAGCTGCATGGAGGGAGAATGCTCAAACAAGGTACACTTAATCTTTCAAATTTCAGTTCTGTTTGGCAGCTGTCATCTGCCTTTCCAGACCTCTGTGGTGTGAAAAAATGAAGTACATAGTGGATATTAAGCTGAACCTTAGGCCAGTCTTTCTAGAGCTCACACTGCAAAGCTGGGTGTGCACATAGATTTTTTGTTTATCCATTCCTCTCTCTCTCACCACTCTCAGCTCCTACAGACACTCACACTCCCAGAGGCGAATACAAACAGGGCCAGAATTTGTCTTTTGGTGACTCAGAAAAATTCAGGGAAGTTCAAGAAAAAGGAAAGTGAGTAAAAGACAGGGCACTATGAAATCTACAGAAACAAAGAAGATTAAAAATAGGAAGAGACAACCTGAGCTCATTAAGATAGAGTCTCAGTCTCTACATGTAATAGAAATTATATCAAGTATAGAAAAGCACAGTCCAAGCCATCTACATATCAATCCTGCCACATAAAAATTTGTCCTCTGCAAACATGTAGGTAGGTGAAATCACAGTCCCAGCTGCTGCCCATATTTCTGTAAAAGGAACATCACTCTGTCTTTGCTGCATGGCAGACTTATCAGTAGCAGATACCATGCAAGGCCTGGAAGAGATAACAGGCATATTATCAGCAGGGACTGCGAGACTCTTTCTTGTGAAAGCCTTTTCATTTTTTTTCAGCAAGCTCTCCAGACATCCCACATGAGGTGTGAAAGGCCTGGAAACTGCTCCAGCCACTTCTGCTGTTTCAGCTATCCACAGAGAAGTGATTAAAATGCTGCAGTGTGCTGCGCATCTTACTAAGAAAAAAACTCAATGCTCTCGCACAGCAATATTTATTCTGCACTCAAAAATACTGTTTCAGTGCCAGAGCCAAAATATTTTACTGCACTCACTGCTCCTACATCTAAGTACAGGACACATGAGTGAGATTATTTTGCACGGTAACTGTAGGGCATTAAACATTTCCAGTATTCATATGGCAAACTCACAGGACATTCTCTGGCACAGAAAGCATCACACAGTCCACCAAATGCTTTAGGTCTTTGGCTCATCTTCACTAACAAGCTTTTTCTACTTTCCATCCCCACTGTATTCAGCAGAACAAGAGTCATAAGAGCACAAATCTTCCTTTGTGAGTAGTTTTAATCTAATATGTTACTGCATGAGTGGAAGGCCCTGCAACATAGCCAGGTGTCCCATTTTCACTCGGTTGTGAGGATGCTAACCTCCAGCAGGTGACTGTGGTGGGCAGACAGGAGCAAGGACAAGGTAAGTTGTCACAGTAAGATTCATCAAATCTCTATGTATGTTTTTATCCTTCTTTTTTCACCTCTCCCTTCTTGTTCTGAAATTAGCAAGTATTCACATGGAAAGCACATGAAGCACTCACTCTTCATGGAACTGAACCACAGAAACACTAAATGTGCATGAAAAACAAGGTATCTGCATGCTTCTGTAAGTACTATGAAATACACCCTGTGCTCTGGCAGTCCCATTCTCCCAAAAAATGGGCATAGGAATGATCATGGATACAATGAAGCACACACTGCTTTCCCTTCTGCTATCTGCATTGCTTACCTTCATTAACAGCATGAGGCTTAATAATGCAACAAGTACAATTTGTGAATGTTGCACTGCTCACTGGTCCACGACCCCCACTGGAGGGAAAGAACAACTCCAGCTCCTGAAAACAAGTGTAATTGAATACATTTTAGATTGATCTAGCTGCATGTATCAGCTTTCATCATAAGCAACAACAATACGTGAAGTATCCAAAAGTACAGAAGACAAATCTTAAGTAACAGGTTGTGTGGTTTTTTTGGGTTTTTTTGTTGTTTGTTTGTTTGTTTGTTGCTACAAATACTTCTCCCCTATACTATTACCTCAAATGTATCTTTTCATCTTTGGCATCATTGCTACAATCATAAAAACATGACAGGAATACTTCTTGCAATGTCTTCGCTTTCACTTCTGCAATGCAATCTGTTTGCACTCAGAGCATTCAAAATGCTGCTGTCACAATAAATTGGTAGAGGTGCTCCCAGTTTTCCAAATTCTCTCTCTTTCCTCACTATCTTCCCAAATACACTCCCATATCCACATTTTGTCTTCCCTTTTTTCAAGCCATCTTTCCCACTGTATAAGCAAAAATACAAGTACTATCCATTTCTCAGTACGTTTTCTTTCCATATACAAAACTCACCTCCTTCCCATTTGTTTACATCTTTCCCCTTTCCTCTTAAACAACTAAACTTTGCCTAAAATTGCAGACTCATTCTTCATGCCTTATTGATCTTAAATATATTTTTTTCCTTAATCTTACTGAATTGAAGCTGATGAACTCAATTGCTTTGATTTCTGGGATAAATCAAAAAAACCTTTTTCCTCTGATCGCTTCTTCCCACCATTACTATTTGATTATCATATAGCTTTGGACCTTAGACCATCCTGGGGTGAGCTTGACAGTCAGGTTTTTTCCTCAGTGATATTTTTTCACTCTTCACTGCCAGCTTCACACTTTTTCCATACCAGTTATTCCCATATGTTACACAATCTGCAAATCAACAAACGTGCAAAACACAGATTCCATTTCAGACCTATTAGTCAAATTCACGTAAGAGAACTGATAAATTTCTCTTTAAGGGAAAAAATTACATCCAGGAAATACTACTACCAAATCTATCTGATTTTTTCCTTTATAGCAGTAGCAATGCTAAAGGCCATTTCCTGGAATTGTCTCATTTAATTTACTAGCTCAATTCAAATGGAATAGACTTACCTATCTCCCAGTCTTTAGCACTTGACAATTTCTGTAATCCTTACTTGGACAATTATACAATTCAAACTAATGGATTTTTCCACAGAAAGAAAAACGGCTTTTGTTTTTCTGCTATATCTGCTATATCAAAATAATCCACATTTTGAGTGGGCATATCTGAGACAAAAGGATTCATTGCCTACATCCTTATACTGATAAAATGCTGCATGTTTCAAAGACCTTGTCCCACTCTGTTAACTTCTGTTTACTCTAAAAGTAGTGGCCAGGAAAAGGCAGCAAAATATGTATACTATTCAACACTTAGTTTTATCCACCAAAATATATAAAAGGAAATTAACTTAATAATGTTGAAGGACTGTCAGAATGAAATGCCAAACTATAACGATGTAGAGCCGTAAAAAATAAAACTCTTTTCCTTTCCCTTTACTCCTCATTTAAAGAAATTACAAGATTTGGCTTGCAGAGAGACAGCAGCTTAGAGTGTGTCAGAGACATACTTTCACTTGTCACTTAGCCCCCAAAAGAACAATGCAGCCTTCCAGTGTAACTGTTCAGCTTATAATACGTTCATTAAATGTGTTTGGGACTTCAGTTTTCTGTCAGAAGAGTTCATTTAGGTCCCTTTATCTTATATTCCTTTCTTTTCAGTAAAGCTTCGGCAAGGCACAGCCAACTAGTTTCCATAGCAACCGCTATACAGCCATATAATGCTGGGCCTACTAAATTAAAATAGGCACAGGGGCATTAAATTCACAATTTTGGTTGATTTATTGAAGATCGGTATCAGCAACACCACAAAGATGCAACACCTACAGAGGTTCAGCAAAATAAACCCAGTGTCATAAAAATGCTGCAGATGAACGAGGCCTCTCAGATAGCATTTCAAAAATAATGAAATGCAAAAAGAACAACAAACTTAAAGCAAAGAACATACTTATGTTCCTAATCAAGATTTTATGCTAACAGATACCCTTTCCTACACTCTCGATTCAGAAGCTGGCACGGTTGTCATGGTAGTACACGAGAACAAAGAGAAACTATTACCCTTATATTTGAACACATCTAACTATTTAACCACAACTTCAAAGACTTTTCTGATTATAATTCTCCTTCATCAGAAAAGGTCAATTTTATCCGAACTCTTTCTGACTCTGTAACATCTTCATCAAGTTTGCCACCAGCATACGATTTCTTGCCAAAACCAGAGGCACTGGAGCCAGCAGCTGAGGCACGGTGCAGATCAGCAAGATGAGTCCTTGACCAGCAGAAAACTGCCCAAGCTTTGCAGTCAGCCTGCTACACCACACAGCCCAACACCAGCCACAAGAGGAGGCTGAACAACCCTGCGCTTACCACCGGGATATGATCTCTGTGTACATTTTCTAGTATGCAGTGCATGGCAGCTTTTAGGTATTCTGAGGCAGATCTCTCTCCAGCTGTACTACTGCAGCTGTTCCAAGTTAAACAGATGAAAGACAAGGATGAAGGAAGCAAAATCTGCTATCTTTTCCCCACTGGTGTACAGCTAAGACATCGCAGCAACATACCAATCAACCATGAGACAAACTTTATTCTCGACATCACTTATCAGCATGTCTATCCCACAGCAGTGCACACAAATAGTCACCTTAATTCTATAGAAATGTTGGCAATACCTATCACCCAAACAGAGGGCTTTTTCGTAGACACTGCAAAGAAAGCAAAGAGAACCAAACTCCTCAAAGCCATGCTCAATATATCATCTCTCAAAGCACAAAGCACTACAAAGTGGCCTGTTTTCATATTTTTTCATTCTGAGCAGCAACAGCAAAGTAGGCTGCAGGCAGAGGAGTAGTGAGGACTGTGGAGGAGAACAGATAAGCAAAACACAGGAGGGCACAGGAGGATTTAATTGTTTAATCCCTTTCTTTTTATGACCAACAGTGGTAGGCTCTAGGTAGACTACGCAGACTGTGCAATTAACTCATTGTTTGTGATGTACAGAAGGCATTAAAAATGACCAGGCATGCCCTCTTGATCAAAGGGCCCAAGGTTCCCCTTTGTGACAGAGACAAACTAGATTTCTCTTTTCAGACAGTTTATTTTTCCATGCTAACAAGGACGGAAGAATATGTAAACTAGTTCTGAACTCAAGTGTGGAAAAAAAATGAGATTCCTGACCCAATTGTTAAAAGACAAAGTTAAAATAAACCTCAGTCAAGAAAGTCAGAAACTTACTTTAGCAGCTGAAGCAACTGAATCTGGGCCATGAGCTGCATCTCTTAGGCCACCGTGTCCGAAGTTCTCTCTGATGCTGTCCAGGGTATCAGTTTCAGTCGCTACAGGGTTTGCTGGCCCCACTATCGCTTTCCACTTACTAACTGCATCATCTCCTAAGATCTCCATGGCAAGAACGGGACCACTCGTTATAAACTGGAGAAGCTCACTGCAAAATGGAAACAGCACATGGTGATCCATGCTACAAATTAAAGCCAGCAAAAACATGATCCAGTGGAGATGCTTGGAACACAACTTGGCAAGGCTTTGAGCAACCTGATCTAACTTTGAAGTTAACTCTTCTTTGAGGAGGAGGTTAGACTAGGTCACATGCAGACATTCCCTTATTATGGTTAAAGAACCAGATAACACAAACCCACTCAAGCTACTTTGTAAAATGTCAGATTTCAAATGAATTTGTAAAGGATCAGTACTGGTGTCCTGGCAACAGTGAAAATGAGACCCTGCTAACCACTTGTCTGACAGGAATGATTCCTAAGCATGTCTCCTCTGCACAGCAGGATTTCAAGGCTCTTGCACATGACCTGTATAGGTACCCCACTGACAGAACTTCAGCACCGCTTTTGAAATGGATTTCTGCACTGCCTCGTAGATCTCTCCCATTGATTTTGCCCAGCCAAAGCTCAAAGTGGGAGAAAAGGGAAAGACTTGTAAAGTTTGCGTGGAAGAGAGGACTTAATCATAAAGTGAGTTATTGCATCCTGGCATAAGCAGAAGTCAACTTATTTTAATGGGACGAATCCAAGGATAAGAAATTGTCAGGAGCAGCTTGTGTCCTATCCTGACCACCTCACTAACATAGAAAACAACCACCCAAAACTGGTAAACCAAACATTCTATTTAAAAACTAAACAAAACACCACAACTATAATTCTAGGTCTTTACAAAGCATGCATACCAACAAATCTGTCTTTTAAACGTGTAGTCTGGATAGAACCAACAAAGGAGAACATTGACTCGATGTTTTCTGCACTACTTTGTCAAAAAAAACAGAGCTTCACACAATTATAACTGTGGATGTGTATGCTTCTCCAACCACCTTCTGCCTAATGATCATTTATGTAATGATCACTGGGCAAAAGGAGAAGAGAAATCCTACTAGTTCTTTGCTAAAGAAACGATATTAAAACTATGAAAAGTTTCATACAGAAACTACGCAGCAGAAAGCTATTGGAACTCAGGTTCTGTTGGTCAGAGACTGATTGTTTAGGACACAGTTAAACAGCTTACACGTACATACATACAAGAAAAAAGCAATGTCTACAACACTGGTTACTGTCCAGACTAATCCTTGTATATTAAATATATTTTTAAAATTAAACCCTTTAATACAAAAACCATAATTTTCCAAACAAGTAGAATTATTATTTTTTCCCTACTATTCACTAGACTTATATTGACTTGTGAACTTGCAAACTAAATCTGAATTTAAAGGGAAGTAAAACAACATTAAACATAAATGAGCTGTAGATTTCACATTTTACTGCCTTGAAGATTCTTGTTTCTATTTGATTTGTAATGGTTTGGAACTATTTCTTTCTAATTTAGAGAAAAATTCCATAAAGAAGACGTAGCCAATAGTACTGTATGGGAGACAGGCACATCACAGTGGACAAAGGCTTAAATTCCTAAGACAATTGCCATTAGTGTAGCTAGACATCTGTGAAATAACACTGCAGGCAAAATTCTTGCTTATTTATCAACATATTCAAGCAGGCTTACTCAGCAAAGGCAATTCTAAATCATCTGTTCTCTGACCTCGAACATGGTCAGACATAGCCTGGGGCCATGTCTCTGTGAAGGGCTTGAGTTTGGACCCACAATAAATCAGCTGCTGTTGCAGGAGAGCTGCTGCTGATGCTGATTCTCAAGCATTTCATTCAGAACTGAAACCAGGTCTTCTGACCAAGTCAGTGCAAACCCAGGCATCAAAATGGCTGAAAAACACAAGGCCCCCTCTTCCTAAAAGAGGCAGACTGCCAAATCCAGAGAGAGGAAAAGAAAGCTGGCACCTTTAGGGAAAGCAGAAAGGTCAAAAGCTCTGGCTCATAAGCATCAGTCTGTTCAGTTATGGAAAAAGTAAGGTCTTTCACGTTAGGTGGAGCAGTCCAGCATCATGGAATTACGACATTTTGTCCAAAGGTAGCAGTACAGTTGGAACTGCCCCATGCACCATACTTCCAGTCACTTAAGACTTGGGGGACGTGCTACTAAATTGATTCTTAAAGCTTAAGTGTTCCCCTTAATTCTCATTATCAGCAAGCTCCACCCTGATCCTGAAGATGCTCCTTCCCTTGGCTTTGAAGTTTTGCCTTGCTAGGAGCGTTTTCACTTCTAAGAGACAAAAGACATTCCCCTGGTATTATCAGGCTGTAAAGAGTGTGAGTTAAAACCCTGAATAGCTGAAATAAGGATCTGTCCCTGGAGGAAGATGAAAAGGGTGCATACTTCTGAAAAGGGCTTCACTCAACTAAGACAAACTCTGATTTTCCCATGGTCCCGTGGCAACAAATGTAGTAAATATATAGTAAATCCTGTGCATTCAATAAATAAGCTTAATACACGTCAAGCTGAAATCGATATACCTACTGATAGAAAGGTTTTGCTCGATGGTCTACGTAGAAATCAGCTGCTTCTTTTCTGGAAAAGTAAAAAGACACAGATATAGCTATATATACACACACATATATATAAAACACCCCCTGAAAACCACAAACTATCATTCATCAAAATGTTTCTACAGGTGATTAATTCCTAAGCTGGACATCTTGTTGGGTGTTCATGCCCAGTAACAGAAACTGCATTTGATTTTGTCATATTTTGTGTGGCTACAGGTATAGCTGACGACTCCTCTGTGAAGGAGCTCCTGCTCTGGGAAGGAAGTAATTACTGAAGCCTATTTCGGGGTCACTGATGGTCCCCATATTGTCAAGTTGAGAAACAATGCAGCAGACAAGCCATTTGCTGTTATTTTCATCTTTTATCTGTAGAAGGAATATTGGTTAAAGAAGTTTAACTTTAAAGTAAAAATAAACAATTTATCTGCTTCACTGGAACATTTCCTTATCAAAGCTACTTTTTTATTACATTGGTGCACAACAAAATATTGCATAACCTTGTTTCTATACAGTATCCTCAAACCTTAAAAGTCCCATAGGCAGCTCAATGCCCTCCAGATTAAAACTTGATTTCTCCCACATTTTCACACTTCAAAACTCAATTTGGTCTTGCACATCCCCTCAGTGACTACATGCTGCTTTCTTCCAAAGCAATAGGGTTTCTGCAGTGAGGGGTTCCTCACATTGCCAGGCAACTAAAGGCACTGGAAGCAAAAAAAAAAAAAAAATACCCTTTTCAGACAGGGTGGTGGCCCTTTCCAAGCTCTGAATTGCCACAGCCACACTACCCAACTACACACATTTTGGGGACCTCCACAGTACATATCACCATCCATTCTCTGATGTGCATACAGTTTTGTGGCTTTTCACCCCACCACTCCCTGCAACCAGCCAACCTACTCTTTTCCCTGTCTTTTTCCCCAGCTGCTTCTCATGTTTAACTCTTGCTTACTAAATTGCTTTTTCTGCATGGCAACAGCTAGAAAAATCCACAGAGGTTTTTAGCTCTAAACCTGCTATTTTGTAGCTTCAGAATTCCAGTTCAGAACACAGGCTCAGTCATGCCTTGCTCTAAATCCTGCTGCGTGCCCCTTTCTGAAGCTGGAATTTGTGGAGAAGGACAAGCTCCTCAGGAGGACTGACAGGTGACAGGAAGCAACACTGCTGGCCTCTACTCTGAGTACAAAGTTCATAAGCAAAGCAGTATTTGTAGGGTGAGTAAAAGATTCCAAATTGTAAAACTGTTTTTACCTGCAGAAACAGTCTTCTAATTTTTTCTGGTCACTTTGAGCAGCTCTCTTTACTGAACGAAATTGCCTTCATATTTTTCAAATAACAGATTCCAAGTATGAACAAAGGCAATGTTCTATCATCTGAAATGGAATTTTGGACATCTCTCTCCCATTTACAGTCCAGACTTAAAACGTATATTGCCAGAGCAAACAAATAACATCAAGAAGGACCTAAGAAAAATTTAATTTTCCTAACATGTATCAATGTTTGAACAGTTCCATCTTTCTGCAGCTTTTTTATTAAAACAACCTGATTAATTCCTGTTTTATTGCTTTCAGTTCAGTTTAAGTACAAGTCACTAAATATCCCAAAGATTTTCATTAAACATATGGAGAATATGCTTTCCTTCCATTTCCCAACTGAGGCAGAAACATGATGTAAAAATTATGCTAGACACGTTACAATCTCAAGCTTCAAACCTACACTCTGTAAAAGTTTTGCCTACAATTCACTATTTCACCAGAAAATCCACTTCTGAAACTAATTCACACAATGATTTTGGAAAGCAAATATGAAAAAGGTATGCAAAGAGATTAAATATTATAATTTCTGAATGCAAAGGAGTATTTGAGGGATATATTTCTGAAGCAAATTGAGCTCTGCTACTCAGTTAACAAATTCAACTGAAATAAAGAATAAAGTGCAGCTGTGCTGTATAACTTAGTTCCTTTTCAATTTCATTATTAGTTCTATGTTTCTAAGGAATGGAAAATAGTGTTCACATAGGTATAATAGACTGAACTGACATACGATTAAACAAAGAGACTAGAGAAACAAGTGCCTGCCCACACTTTCATATCTTGGCTACAACCTTTACAGAAGGTATGAATCTACTTAACAGTAACTGACAGACAAATGTTGTTAATAATCCCTTTAAAGAAAGCAGTAGATGGTAATGATGATTTGAAAAAGAATGCCTGCAGAAATCTAAGGGTAGGACACTTTGGCAAAGCTGTAGTTCTATCATTTTAAAATGGCACAGTCCCAAGAAACAGAGTATGCAAAGAAACCACAAAATACTCAAGGTATTATTTAAATACATTCGGTATCACAGCAGAATCTTGTGCTCATTAGTAATTATTTTCAGTTATACAAGACAACCAGAAATTTTTATATAGAAATAGGCAATAAAAGTTCATGTCTCAGTTTCTTCCCCTCAGTATGAGTCAACTCTAATGCATGTGACTTGGCTCAACAGTTCAATTTCTCAGACAGACACTGAAATAAAGCACCGTACAAAATAACACATCAGATCAAATCTTTCAGATTTGCAGGAGAGGAAAACAAAAAAAGCTGGCTTGAAAGACACTGTGCATTGTAAATCAACATCAGAAACTTGGTTGAACTCGTGAATTGGAATTGTTTGACGGAAAATCTGGGACCAGATCTGGGACCAATCATCAATCATTGCAGACATGAGGAAGAAGTCATATAGTTGCTTTATCAGTATTACATAAAGCCAGAAAGGTTTTGAGGTAGAGGAAATTTGTTCCTGACCTCATACCTAAACCATAAGAACACATAAATATGGTACTGCGTAAGACAGATAGCTTTTCTTTTCAAAACCATGTTGTATATGCAAAGCAATAATGGAGAAATAGTGCAGTGACTTCGGGAAAGTCTTCTAAGGAAAAATGATCATGTTCTCTTTCCTCTGCAGTATGCCTTCTGTGGAGGATGGGGGGATCAGGAAGATGCACAAGTAAAATCTGTCCAACCCTGCAACATCACCATCAGATCACTTGCTTTGCCTGGGACTTCCAGTCATTAAAAAGCACAAATCTGAGAGCACAGATTAAGACAATAAATTTACTGAGAGTAAGCAAACCACATACTTCAAAGACAGCACTGTTAAAATGAGCAACATAGTCTGTACGAAGAAGCCATGAGGTGAGGACATACAGATGTGTCAGCAGTAAACACTGCCAAATTGTTAAAGATATGGTAGCCACCTTGGATTCATAGAGAGACATTACATACTTCATTTGTACAGCACTTTTTGATACTTAGCTTAAATCTCTACATACTCTCTGAAACCTACAGGATTATGAAACTGATGAGTCTTACCTCTGTTACTCACTGGAATAAATCTGATGTGTGGAGCAACACAGAATAGCTTTAGAGAACATTCTTAACTGCAAAAATACTTAGATACAATAGAGCTAATCTTAAAAATTCCTTACCTTGAAAGCCGCATCATTTTGGCTTTAGTTATTGTCAATCCTGAATTAATAATGATATCAATTAATTCTCCAATCTTGTGCATTGCATCAGGTTTAATCAAAGCCAGTGTTCTGGGGGGGGGAAACAGAAAAGTAGAGAGATACAGCCAACATTACTTTCCTTAGAGCATTTGGTGTGCATGTTGGGTTTATATTCAGACAAAAAAACATCACATCAAAGCGAGAAATTCTGTCACAGTCACATATCCCAGTCCCAGTGTCTCATCAATTTCCACGCTGTTCTTGAATGCTTGTGCAACACATTATTCTGATAAGAATGAGCTTTGCGCATTATAATTTCCTTGGCTTTCTGGTCCAAGTCAGCTCACAGTGTTCCACCAGCAGTCATTATTTACTGACTTGTCCCTTTGCTGTCAGAGCAACCACTTTGACCACTTCCTCCTTAGCTAATGGATCTCTCTATAGCTCCTCACTCACAGCTCCGGGTTAGAACCCAACTGACTTGCTAATCTGTCCCTGCTCAGCTCCCTTTTTATCTATCGTTAATCATTATACATGTAAAATTGGAGCTGTTAAAATTCCCTGTTTAAAAATATTACTTCATCAGAGGCCTCTTCCATAAAACTCAAAGGTAAATGTTGGTTTTTTTTGGTTATTACTTTTAAAGTATTTGTAGTGCTCAGTGAGAAGAAGATTCTACTGTACTTGGTACAGTACAAAAACTCTATGGCATACAAAGTGCATGCCAAATAGCTGACACTGTTAATAGACACACTGAAAGGATGGCAGAGGAGGTATTACATCTCTTATACTGACTGACAGCTATATTCTAAGGGACATCAATTCAAAAATCTTTACACTCTCCCCCACATCTTTGTTTCCAAGTACATCCCATCTTATGGGTAATTATCTTTTTATACTGTACATCCCCAAGGCCAGGACTGTTTCATTAGTGCACTTTGCATAGCACCCAGTACACCATCAGCACTAAACGTATTATTAATCAAAAATAACGAGCACAAAAAGAAGGTCTGTAAAACTGCATTTTCTATTTGCATTCATCTTGTGGTGAGTCAGCTTCAAATGTGCTCAGCTTACAAACCAACATATTTATTCAACCCTGTATCTCAGAAACTCCACATCTCTGACAATCCTAAAGAGCACTTTCCATCTTTTAAACTGTTTTGAATAAAGAAGGCTACCCAAGAGGCAATTTTTTATTGCAGTGCTTCCCTAAATGAAAGACAAATAATTGAAAATTATTTTTTTCCTATTTTATAAAGCAGCATAGTATGGAAAAAGCCTTTGCTGAGGATGAGCTTCCACTACATTTACTCTGAACCTTAAGCGACCCCAGATTGACAGATGCTTTGGCAAGAGACAGACTATTTCACAGCAAATGCAAAGCAAGGGAGGTGTTAGGACCAGGAAATGTAATGAGGAAGATTTGAATGTATTCGACATTTCATCTGAAACTAAGGGAAAGACACAGATGACCTTCAGAGCTCAGAAACAAACAGATTTCCTCAAGCATCATGAAGTTCATATGCACAGACCACCTTAGGCTCAGATCCATCGGGAAGTATGACACAAAAAGACAGACGGACTAAGGATGTGGCCAGGAACTGCATGAAAGTAGACAACCAAGACTATGCCTCAGTACACTGCAGTGCAAACTAAAGCTGGTTTAGCCTTATCTTCAGATCAGCAAAGTGTGGCCTCTCACCTCAATGTTCAACAGTTTGCCAGCACACTCCATGCAGCCTACAGCCTGTGCCCCTCTTCCCCAGGGAAGCTCCACCTCATTCTGTGATATTATTTATCATATGTCAGGGTGTTCCATGTGATTGAGGCCCATGAGGGGCAGCAGCTGCCTGCTTGACCGATGACACAAACCCACTCAGTCACACAATGCATGACCTGCATCCTGGCATAAGCTGTTCTCTACACTGTCATTTCCGACGAACAGTAAGGATATAACCACTGGACTGAGATCTCCAGTGCTGTTTGCATTTCCTTGAGGAACACTTCTTTGAGTCAATGTTATTACACAGGCTATTTGAGATAAACTGCTAATGCTAGAAATAAATTGTCCCTTACTTTTCTACTTTCAACCTTTCTATTAATACTGTAATTCCTACAGATATGTAAAGAAATACTGCATTATGAAGCAATTTACCTAGAAGACATTAATACAAACTGCAATGAGCAACTCTTATGACATCTTTTCTCTAACTAATATATATAAACATTAACATGTCAGTGTGAGCTTCTCAGACGTATGCAGGATACAAAAAGTATAGCTCAGGATGCTGAAGACTATTTCTGAGATTGGATTTTGATTCATGTGCCCTATTTTTACTTTTAATTAGGAATATGTTTCTTGTGGTTTGACAGGATACAGTCCGCAAAGTAGATTTTGAAACAGTTTTGTCTTTAGGAACAAAGGAGAAAATGAAAATTAAGTTAATTTGCTTACATTTTCAGAGGGACTATGAGACAGTACTGCAATGAGTACTGAAACAACAGAGGATGGGAACTGATCAAAGGAACAATGCACAGAGCATGCTGTGACTATGCTTTTGAGATCTACTTACTTCTAATAATAGGACTGCTGCATGTACAGTGGCTTATGTCTTGCAGGGGAAGAAACAATGATTATGTCAATGACTAGAAGCCTAAGAATAACATATCCCAATCAAAACAGAATACAAGTATTCCTGGTTGACATACAAGGTTTCTACCACCATTTTCAAAACCACTGATACTGACTCTAAGTATAGTCTACTTAGACAGGACACACTAGGCAGACAAATGTTTACCTCAGGTTACAACCACCCAGGATCACAAGTGAGAGGCTACAGAAACACAATTTGCTGTCCAATGCTAGTGATTCCTTCTGTGGCACACTGTAAGCAAGCCCATGCTCACTTAACCATTTTAGTCACTGTTGTGATGGTTTCCCTGTGATACACTGGCAAGAAGAGGAGCTATGGAAACTGAAACTCCATAGAACTGTCTTAATAATTCTTGCCTGATTCTAGAAAGGGTCTGTGCAAATCTAGCCTTTTTCTACATATCTGTTTTGTACCTCATATACCCAGGGTCACATTCATTTGCTCTACTGACAAAAATAAAGGTCCCTAATTTGAAACAGTCTTTTTACATATATATATATTCCTCAGTCTCCTTAAAGGCATCTGCTGAGTCCTTTCTGCATGCATATTCAATGACCAAGGAATATATTTCCAAAGTTGAACTAAACTGACTATAGTCCTGTACAGCACAAAGGCAAGAAAAATACAGGGAAATATTCTGCCTCATACAATAACCTTAAAATTATTAATAGAATTCTAACTACAGATTATTTTAGGCATTATCAAGCCCTGCAGAAATCTTAGTATCTCTGTCAAATAATAACTGCTGTAAAACCTGCTAGGAACAGGCTGAAAAGACAAATAACTCATATACAACTGCTTTGCCTAAGGAAACTCTTTTAATATGACCCTGTTTGCTCAGTGAAAGCTTCTGTGAAGAAACTGGATTTTGACAATCCCTTGCCCCTGTAAGGCACCTTTCACTATGTTCCTCTGGGCTATTCTGAATATGTAACTGCACTTGCATATCTATGTTATCTTTCAGTCGACATTCCTAAAATGTTTTCCAAACAGCTGACACGTCATAAATGCTCTTTCTTCCCTTTGTAGAGCAGTACAAAAATTCACCCCCTCCCAAGACCACTTCATTTGACACAACTACAGTGTCACCCTGTAGTCAGCAAAGTCTCCTACAAGAATAAATGTCATTTTATCATAAGCTGCCTTTTCTTGGTATAACTGCACGAGCCCTGCATCAGCTTATGTTAGTTTAGACAGAGCAGGAAATACATATTGATATAAAGATATAATCTACCCAAGGCTCCACTGAGGAACAACAAAAGTAGCCATATATACAGAATCCATCCCCTGGTGTTCTCCACCTGCTTTGCTACTCTTTCACCATGCCCAACCCCAGCTTGGATAAAAAGTACCATAACTGTTTCTGGAAAAATATTATGGCAGGAATTTTCACAGCAGTATTTTTGTGCAGTTAAGGCAAAGATGTGTGTTAAAACTTGAAACTCTTCCTCTAGGTCTGATTATGTACAACTCCCCAGAAAGAGTTCAAAATAAGCCCAGTTAGTGGGAGGGAGCAAGTAGGTGAATAGGGCTCACTGAAATACTATGCCTAAGAAAATGTTCTGTGTTCTTTTCAAAAAAAGCTGGGGTAAATTACCAAAATTAATAAATTTGCAAATTCAGAGATTACTTGCACTGTCAATAAACCAGATTTAAATTTCTTGTAAATTAATCTTAGTGTCATTTTATTAAGTTCCTCTTGATATTTTTGTTTTAGGATGGGCTCTTAATGCCTTTTCCAAAGCAAATCTTTAAACCAAAAATATGTGATGAGTTATCTTCATCCATTATAAACAAACTTTGTCTTAACAAAGAAGCCTATAGTTTTTATTGACATTCTCACTCTAAACTTTCTGTCCTCACACACAGAGTTTGAGAGATGCTGAAAAAAATTACCAGAAAAAGTCTCCCACAGTGGGGAAAAACAACAGAGAATGTGAGTGGGCCTCTAGTGTTTCCAGTTGCTACTGCTCACACAGATCAGGTGTGAGGCTTCTACACAGATCCCAGAGAGACAGGTGGCAGCTTCACAAGGTTCATGCCTTTGAATCCCAGCACACATCAGAATTACCACATTAATTCTGCCCTTAGAGAATCCACAAATCACAAAAATCCTACTGCTGCCTGCCCTGGGAAAGTAACAAAGCCGAACAGGACTACTCTTCCCCTCCTTGTCCCCCTCTTCTCTCCCAAGAGACCTAGAGGAGCCAGCAGTTAACACCATGGAGAAGCTGGCCTTGAAGATAACACTCAGGTAACTGTGGGAGTCCTGGGTTTGCCCACAAGCAGAGACCACTTTGCTTCTCTCCAGTTCTCAGTATGCCAGATCACTTTGAACCGCACGCAAACTCATAGCTACATTTTCTCCCCACGATTAGTACAGAAAACTCACTTCATTTCTAGCAAACAACTACTCTGAAACCCCAATCACAAAGGAAGATTTCAAAATCCTCCCTTCTTACCTCTCCTTGCGGCTCCCAAGCTTGCGAGATGTGTATGGGTTCCCATAGTCCACAATGGAGAGATGACGGGAAAAGACGGTGATTCTGCTGCCCACGTACAAATCCTCGAGGTGCAAGCTCTCGTACTGGGTGCGCTTCAGAAAGGTGCGACGGTTCTTCACATCGTACTGCAGGAGAAAGGGTATTAAAACCTATCACAGCAAGATATTTAGTAATAGGCAAACTCAACTCTTATCTTCAGAAATTTCCACAGTACTGTGGGATTGAATCTGATCACCCACTTGATTTAATTCATTTAACTCCTAGCCCTAACCCTTTGAATTCACAGGTATACCAAGAAAACTTAGGAGATTAAACCACAATTACAAATGTATTACATTTAAATAGTCTCAGGCTGACAGCTATCTTTGAATTCGCTTCCATTCTAATTCAAGCTGCGATAAAAGGTTCAGGTGCCTCGTGGATGCCTCTGCCCAGCCTCGCTGAGAGTCCCCTCAGCAGATCCGCGCTGTTTCACAGACCAATGGCTCGCACCACAGCGATCAAGATACACCCTGGCAGGTCTCCTCTTCAGGGCATCGTTCCAGTGATACTATGCTCTATTTGACTGCGTAGGACTCAGAATTAGGGACGCACAGATGACTGCAACACTTGGCTGAGATGTTCTCACTGCCTAGAGCTGCAAGCTCAAAAGCCTGTCAAGACAATTCAGCTTTATATATCATCATTGCAAGCAAGAAGCCAGACGTTAATGTATAGTTTTCTGGGTGGGCTGGCAAAGCACAAAAGGCAACCTGCTGAACTGTTTCCTCACTGCATGTAGATTTACAGATGCCTTCAATTTCCTGGGGAAGTGGAATTCAATGAAAGGAAAAGTTTTGTCCTCCTCAGGCTAAACTTCCCCTTGTCTTGAATTACATGTACTGTACTCCACTGCAACGATGCATCAACTAGAACAGCATTAAAAGAAAGCACATTATTTCCAAAAATTTTAGAGGGAAAAAAAAAATTAAGAGCAAAATTATACACTCCATGTTCTGAAGTGTGTAAATATAGTTCTCTTCTGTTAGAATGCTAGGGAAAAAAAAAAAAAAAAGTAAGGTTTTTCAGAACAGTCAAAACTTTGTAGATCATAGAATATAAATTATTTTGATACTTCCTCCTGCTGAGGGCATGATTATCAGGAAGAATCCTTCCCTGCTGAAATGTCTTTAGCTCCTCATACATGCTCCTACTAAGTGTTCACTATTAAAGTACAGCAGGAAATGAAATGACAACATGCTTAAAGAAAAATATCACTTGAATTCAGCTACTTGTTTTCTCCTGGACTTTGCCAGGAACAGTATTAACTGTCTTGGCCATATGCAAATTCTTCAGTATCTTGACTAAAAACCTGAATATTTCCTTGGTTATTTCACTAACGGTTCCTAGAAAAGCACCTGAACTGTCTCTCTCTTCTCAAGAAGAAGAAAAGGAGAGGATCTACTTGTGTTAAAGAATTCTTCTTTAGAGTGGAATTCTGGATCTCTTTAAAAGATCTTTTTATAAAGTGAACGATAAGCCACAGCAGAAGAAATACAAGACTGTTTGGACCGTTCCCCTGCTGCCCATGTACATGTAGAAGTAAATTACTCAAAACAAAACAGCTCTCTGCTAAGAATCTGTCCTTTTTAAAGATTTCTTCTCCCTTTTCAGGAAATCTTTTGTAGCAAGGAAAGTTATTCAGGTTTTAAGAATTCACCACGAGAGTTATTAACTTTGGAAACTCAGAGAATGGGGCATCTCTGTCAAGAGATCCAGTTTGACTGTCCTTGGACAAAAATCTATGCTGTCTTCTTCCCAGCTGAAAGCAAGCTGGAAACTTCTCTCATTATTCCCACTGTTATTTTTCTTTACAGGAACCAAGACAGGATAGAAAGAAAAGGTGAGCTCAGGACTTCATGTAACAAATGCCTTCAATAGCTCTGCTCCCCCTTCAGCTGAGGTGTGTAATAAAGGAGAGCTATTGTCAGGGAAAGGAGGAAAAACATCCTTTTCATCAGTAAGGAAAAGCTGCTCATAACCATTTTTTCCTTCTTCTCAGACAAGTTAGAGGTAAGAGCAGGTTGTCATCTCCTCAGGAAGATATCAAAAGATGCAGAAGAATTAAGCAGTACTAAAGAAAAAGAATCCCCAAATTCTGCAGAAATTTAAAAAAAACTCCAAAAGATAATTCTAAATGTAGCATCTAACCAGAAACTCATCCCAAAAGTGATTCTGAAATATTCTTTCTCTAAGGGTGTTCACATCCATTTTTTGGTTTTTTAGCTTCTGTCCTGGACACGTGCAGTCTGTGACTGTGTACACACCATACTATCTTCCCCTAAGACCACACTGGCAAAATGCAGAAGTTTACCAAGCCATAGACAGTGCATTAAGTAGTTCAAGAACACCTTGAGAGCTCTTGGTTTTGAGACGTCTAGATGAAATGAACAACAATTTCACCAGCCCACACATGGTGGTGTAGGAAGATTATTACAATTCCTGACTGATTAAACAGTCTCTGGGAAAGAAAAAAACAAAAATCCTCACATTTTGACAACTGCGCACATACAGACATCACACAAAGAACTAACCACAATGTGACACCACTATGATAGAGTTTGTTTAAAGAAACTATCAGTAAACAGTGCAAAGTGCATCTCCTCGTACAGATGGGTACCATGGTTTCTGTGAGCAGGAGTTTAGGTCAGAAAATGCACGTTCCACTAGCTTCTTATTTTTCCATTTGATATTTATAGCAGGAAAGTTAAAATTTGATAATGAAATTACTAAGTGTGAATATCCAAATCTAGGCTATTCTTATACTCTTAGGTCTTCATTAAAAATTGGAAAAGACTAGTCCAAACCATTTACTTATTCCTAAAATGAAGCACAAAGCATTGCTTGGCTTATGAGGATTATCTTTACAGTATACATTATATTTTTATATACATGCCTGCTAATGCAAAATGCTTGTTTTCACCTGCTATCATTAAAAAAATGGGGATTAGTTGTATGAACTTCAAGTCAGAAAGGGCTGCGCAACACCACTTATGGAAAAATTTAGATCCCTCTGCCTGAAATGTCCTACTTTTCATTAAAACCAAATTAAGAGCAATCTGCCATTTCCTCCACTTTGATAAGACTCTTTTACATTTTACTCTTCAGAGACTTCTGGAATTCCTGATGAAGCTTATTCCCCTGTTTGAAATTAGTTTCAGTCAATTCTTCTCAAGCAGTAGGTCAGTGTTGCTGAGTTTCAATTCTGAAACCCAAGTAGAGATTGAATGAAAACAGATTTGTGAAAATGAATCTCTCCACACCAAAGCAAGCTTTAAGAAAGAAAAAAAAATTCATAAATATGAGTGCTATTCCACATGCTTCACTGTGAATTCATATTTTTACTTTTCTTTTAGTTTTAGAAACAGTGCAAGACACATTTTAAATTACATTTTCTTACTTGGAAAATCAATAGGCATAGGGAGGGGCTTGCTGTTTTATGAACTGTTCAATTGGATATTACATTTGACAGAAAATTTTTTTTTCTTTCATTCTTACCATTTCAATTGATCCATCTTTTGGATAGTACAGAAGTTCATAACGCCGAAAGAGTGAAGCATTTGGGTCATACCATTCAGCAATGAAAGCATATCTCTCATCATGACTCTGGAAAAAGAAAAAGGGGCAAAAATGGCTATTACAGAAAGCATGCATATTTTTTATGTAAAAACACACAAATGAAAAAACTTCATTTGTTATCAAAAAAGTAGAAAAAAAAAAATCACTCGTAAATGGACTCACACACTCTGCATATTATCTTCTGCCTACCACAGCTGGTGACACCTTTTCAGTTGTTAGCTATCACCTTTTAAGTATAATGGAACTTGGATCATGGCAGTTTTCCAAGAAATCTCATAACTTATTCTGATTTCATCAGTCACAAAGTTGTTAGAAGTTGTTGTTAGACTTTATAACTTCGTCAAAGTATTTGATTTACCTTCATTTGTTAAAAAAAAAAAAATGTGTTTGCCTACAACTAAATTACAGACTCTTCACACATTTTCTACACATCCTACAAGAAAACACTTTCCACTTCCTTAACAGTCATAGCTAAACTCCTCTTAATGAGGAGATAAACATATTCAAGTTAAGGACAACATTAGTTTGATTCACTACTTAACTTCCTGAAATTTACATAAAGCATAAATAGCCCGACCTCATTTACAACTCATTTTCTGCCCTCAAGGAGTGCAGACAAGAAAGACAGATTGCAGTAATTCTAAAAGTGTGACCACATGCGCAGTTTCTCTCCACTCCTCATCCTCCAGAGGATAAACTCCCCAGCAAAGTAAGCAGAAACACGACACAAGGCACGAGGACGTGCAGTTCTAACACCTCTTAGAGGTATATGTTTGTCAGCTACCGATGCAGTATCAGTTATTTCACAGCTGTTAGACTGAGTTCTAATTTTTATTTTCCACACCTCCTCTCAATCTGATTGCTACTCCGAAGGGCAAGCATGGACGTGCCACGGGCTTCCACTCTTTGCGTGTATCTGTGCTCTTAGACACTATAAACATTGAGGAAGCACTGGCAGTTTAGGTTGGAGCCAGGTAGGCCTTTTTAGTACTTCAGATTTTAGAGGACAGCAGCATTTCAGCTGTTACAATGACAGCTTAATAAGCAAGAGGACAGAAAGAGTTCCTATGGGCTTCCATAACTATTCTGGAAAACCAGCAGGAAAAGAATAATAATTTTCCTAGTGAGTGGAAGACTACAGACATTTGAAAAAACAACAAAACAACCCAACAAAACAACCACTGTGATCTTGCTTCTGTTGTCAGTGCATTTTTTCTTTCAGCATCTTCAGCTTACCACTGACTCAGGACTAAGTGCTTTTGCAGGTTGAAGCCCTAACACAAGTAGCAGCAGGAAAGAATGAGACAATGAAGAATAAATTCAGAATTTTACAATGTGATGAATACTTGTACCTGTTCAGTTAAAAGCATCTTAGCAAGTGCCCCACCCTCCTGCCAGCCCTTATGATACCCCTACACTGCAAAACACAGATAAGATTGTACCATAGAAAGACTTAAGCAGTGGGGATGCAAAGCTTCCTTTTCTATCTATACAAATCTGTACAGCTCTGAAAACCTTCTTTATATGAGCTACTATAACTTCTGTATTATTTGTACAGTACACACTGCAGCCTTTGTCAATGGTTAAACTCCTCTTCTGGGTGCAGCATCCACCAGTAAAACCAGGGACTTACCCTGGTTTCTGGCTCTTACTTTAGCTAGTCATGCTTGGGTCTTCATTGCTATCACCACTGTTCTGGAGATACAGAAGTCAAAAAATACTCTTTTGTCAAAACTCATACCTTGATTTTTCTGCATAGGTATCTTGTTGGCAGTAAGCAACAAATAAGAGTTGGCAGACAATAATAAAATACCAATTTTAACCTTGGTTTTAAATATACTACTAGAAGATATTTGATCAATTAATTAGACCATCACCTTGTCAAGGATGGATGTTATAGAGAAGCAGATCTGTACCAAAGAGGTTGACTAAAAAGAAAAACAGTCCTATTTCACAGAACCACGGAACAGTTTGGGTCAGAAGGGACCTTAAAGATCATGTAGTTCCAACCCCGCTGCCATGGGCAGGGACACCTTCCAGGTTGCTCAAAGCCCCATCCAACCTTGAACAATTCAATCTTACTCAGTGTCTCAGCTATTAATATTTTTTATTCAGCAATCTCTGCTGGCCATTACTTCTTAGTCATCTGAATATGAGAAATCATCACTTTGTATTATCTTCTTTTGGCATTATAAGCAAAGGCAAGGTATAAATGATACTTAGGCTTGAAAAAAACTGCAGAGCTAATACTCAAACACTCAGTAAATGTTATCAGTAAGCAGCACAGTTTAAATCCACTTTTGGTTTGTATCTAGAAAATATGGAGAGCTAACAGTTTTCTAAAATAACCACAACAAAATCTCTAAAGTTTCTCCTGGACTGTAACTAGAATTTCCTCTGTTGTACCAGCATAAAATTATTACAGTAAACATTTCTAGATGTAGAGAACAGTACCAGTAGAAAGGTTAAAAGCTCATTGGAAACACTGTAAGACAACTGGAAATAGATTAAGTTTGTGAACAAGTAAATTGTTTTAAAGGCACATACCCCAAGTCAAAGAAATTCAACCCTAAAAGCAAACTGAAGACCCTCCCAAACAAGTATAATGCAAAACACAGTAGAACTGCAATCCTACTATTGCAGGTTCGTGCAAATAGTCTTAAACCAGACAGAAAACAATACTGAATACAACGTGATGAACATATTCTGGGAAGATCTTGCCAGGCATTTCTGCAAAAATGCCACTCCAAGTCATCAGAAACACCAACTAACTTAAAAGGCAAGTTTTCAAAAGTGAGTACATATTAAGCTCATAATATATGATTTTAAATGAGAAAAGAAGCTTTTATTTACTTATTTAAAGGAGGAGTAGGATTTAGGAGGCAAAACCCAAACACAAAAACCTGTCCACTTTCCCATCACATATCAGAAGCACTGCAATAAAATTTTAAGCCTTCACAGCCCTAAAATTATCTTTTCTGAACATTTTCTTTCTATCAGTTTACCACTAAATAAACAGAACTGGTATGGCACACAACTTTCTAACATACTCTTTGCTACTGTGCCCTGACTTGCAAAGTAGGAATTAGTTGCAAATATGAGAAAGAACTAAGGGAGACAAGCTAAGTTTCATCCTTAGCTTCTGTCCATCATCCTAACAAAGGAAACTCAGAAAATAATTGTCCAGAGAAGAGTGATTAGAGAACAGCAACGACCTGGCATGTGGTATCATGTTCAATGCATCACACTGCTCCAGACATACGAGTCCTGAAAGGGGGAGATTTCACAGCCCTTGACAAGAGATCCCCAGTACCTCATTCCCACAGGAAATGGCTGAAACATGTTAGTCACTACTGAAATCACATTCCTGGGAACAGCTCAAGTAATAACAAATCAAGTGAATCTAAAAATACATTATAACTCAGAAAATTCTTGCTTTAAAGAATTAGTTTACATTCATTTCTGTACCATACCCTCATTAAAATCACACATCGTCTCTGCTCTCATGACTATATAATTAACCAAGCAATACCTAATGGAGGAGAAATATTTTTTCATAACTGTTCACATCAGTGGAAAAATTACCAACATTAAAAAACCCAGCAGTGACTATGCAACTTTACATCCATATACTGATAGTTTAAAAATAGCTGTCTTGACCTCAAGTTTTAAATCTCCTTTCCATGGTAAAATCTAGGGCCATTGAGATAAGTGATGTCAAAAGTTCACATACTGTGAAGATGGAAAGAACAATTCTTTTTCATCTTCCTTTTATAAGCTGCACAGAAAAACATTTAAATGCATGTGGGTTTTGCTAGCTTACGCTTTTTTGTTTATATTGGCATGTGTGAATTTGCAGTAGGATGGCTCCATGCACATGAGAAACATTTATTCAAGTACAGCTGAATTAAAAAAAAATTAAAATTTGTACTTAGTTCTGAAAGTGATGGGGGAAGCATTAATTCTTAGCTAGCATGGGACTAAGTTCCAGAAACTAAATCCAAGCATTCAGCAAAGAGCTGTGCTCACAGAGAACTCTGCTGCAGAGGGAAATAATATGCCTGGAAACAAACTGCCAAGGATGCTCATAACCAGAAAGCAGAATGGCTGGGGAGCTGGGCAGGATATGATGTCTTGTCCTGTAAACCTTTTAAACTTCCAAAAGGCTTCTGTTCCCAGTAAAACAAAAGGAGATCTTCCAAATGTTTTCGTTAGAAGTAACAGTGGTAGAACAGCAATTCAAGGATTAAGGAACTCTCATGGGAAGGTGGAGAAACAATTTTATCCCTCTGGTCTGACCTATGCAGAACATTTATCTGGATTTGCTTTTCCAGCTTCAAGATGCCTCGCGACTGCCACATTATTGCAATCTTCTGGGGAAAGTACTTCTGTTCTCCTCCAGTTTTGACTAGAAATTTCTTGCTAGAGTTTCTCCTGCAAGTGGCAACACAGGGAATCAGAAGCTATTGAATTTTTTTTTCGACTCAAAAGAACTTCATGTGAAACAGCAACAAATTTTTCTTAAAATTAGAAAGCCCTGAGGTTTCTAGAAAGTGCACCTCTACGTGCTCTTAGCAATCTGGTCTCTATGAGGCTTAAATACGCCATCAGGAACTTCAGCATGGATGGTGTATCTGACACAGGCTCACGGCCACGTATTTACTGGTTTAGGAGTCGTGAAAAGGATTGCTACATTTTATGTGCACAGCTTCGTGTTTGCTGCTGCTTCATTTTCCTCAGTGACTCAGTGACTCTCCAATCAGACCAGAGAGAAAAAGAATCAAAGGATTTGACTCATCTCCTAATGAAGCAATAAACAGACTGCACAAACCTCAGTGAAAGTTGAATCCAATCCATCCTTATATCTCTGTTCTATATTCTGTAAAACTGTGCTGCCATGGGAAAAACCTGCAGTCAAGCACAGATCAAGCTGTTTCTACGAAAATCACTGAGAACAGGATGGACCAGCAGACAGGAACGTTTCTCACTCTTGAAAGGGTATTTCTCCTAATACACCAAAAAAGCTTTCTGAAAAGATTTCTCTGAAACTTCCTAAAATTCTGGCAACAGTATAAGGGCACATTTCTCTCACAACCTGTTCCCTCCTCAAACCAGGCTCGTGGAACTCTTAAAAAATACTTTAGAAGAGCAAGAATATTTTTATAAAAAATTAGATGGGTTTCAAAGCATAAGGGTACAAATTATTTTTAAACATTTCAGGTGAAGATGCAACAAGGCTGACTGACTCCAACATCAGGTAGTTTGCTTATGCATTAATGCTTATGCTTATCTTATGTTTTTAGGAAAAAAAAAAAAAATCACAAATGTCTGAGAGTTTGCCAACCACCTTCTGGGAAAAAAAAAAAAAAAAAAAAGTATTGATTGAAATGGCCAGTCAACATGTATCTTTATCCTTGTCTTTTCTCTTTATAGGTTCTATCAATAAAAAAACAACTATTGCCATATTTGCTGGTGCATTCCTTTGACAGATGTCGGCCTCGTGCTCTTCCAACAGTGGGGTGAAGTGACCTGACCAGCTGCCTTCATCAGGAACATTATTCTCAGAATTAGGTCCTGAAGTTATTCTTATGTATGATCAAATGTATATAAATGTACGATCAAATTCTCACAGCAGATATCTAAGCCTTGTTACGAATTATTTGAAGCAGTTCCTCAAAGCTCATAAATATCCAATCACTCAGTCATCTTCCAGGCAATCACCACTTCCGATTTAACTCTACCTCCTAGTCCTGAAGAGGACCTCAGCACAAATGAAAAGGAAATCACTGACAAACTCCTTGTCTGAGGAGCAAGAGCCAGGTATTTCAACCAGATCTACCCCCGCCTTCCTCAAAGGCAGCTTCTCACAGTGTTCTACTCCCCCAGCAGGCCAATGACAGAAGCACTGTCACAGTGTCACCTGCTTTCTTAGGAGCCCCAGAAACACTTCGATTGCTTTAAACGGTTGACTTGTTAGCTTTCCTGTTCTCCCATTTAAACATCTGGCTAGCCTTGCTCTATTTTCAGCTGAATGCTTCTAAGTGCAGGTTCTACACTACACCAAGCTTTTTAAGCAGCGCTGAGCACTCGTCAATTCAGACCACTCGACCAAAAAAATGCAACTTCAATGAGCTTTAAAGATGGTCTCAACCAGTGGGTTAGGAGTGCTTCTCTTTGATGTAAGGACATCTTCAATGCAACAGTCCTCTGCAGCCATAAAGATGAAAAAGACAATTCAAAAATTTAAAACAATTGGAATCTGTAATAAAATGTTACATAAAAAGTCGAGTACTTCTGCAAGCATGAGAAATAATAAGGCCTAGTTCTCTATATTCATATTTCCCATCCCTGTTGTGACCACAGCCTCTCTTCAGCTCAGGCATTTAATAAAGGCTCGTACCCAGCTGGACTCTCTGATGTCTAACTATGGTTGTGCTCAGGGAAGACTTTCTTAAAAGACACATTAGAGGGTTTCTTCACCCCCCTCATTCTTGTGAAATCCCTCTACCAAATCTGACAGAAATCTGACAGTAAATTTCCAACTTCCCAGCAGGAAAACTAAGGGGTCAGATACACACAACAGACTGCCATCATACAAATTTAGGTTTTCTGAGACAGACTGAAAGTAGCTGCATAAAAAATTATACTTGCATATTACAAGTAATTTTCCGTCATCAGTAATTCTTTAAAGGAAAAATCTCCATTTATGAAAGAAAAGGGAAAGGCAAAAAAGCACAGAAGTAGCTAAGACATTAAATGTTAGTGACAATTTTGCAAAACTTATACAAGACTCCTCAGACATGCTGATGGTATTTAACAAATAACATTCTGAGTGGTAGAAAGTGTTCTAATTTTCAGCATTGCAGCATATCTTAAATCCCAAAATGAATTCCCAACAGTACACATTTACCAAGCTGTGTTATTCAAGCCATCTTCTACCTTCACAGCTTGTGTAATACAGGATATTTTCCAGGCAAAACTTAAATCCACAACACTGTGTAGAGAGCACGCTTAATTAGCTCTGTCTCTTAAAGCTCATTTTCCTCCTCCTCTTCTATTCATGTTTCTGACACATGAGCTAGAATAATTTTTAGAACTCCAATTTTGCAGCCCCCTCACTGCTGCTGGTCCTCCCACTACTTTTTTAACAGGCTTTTCTTTAGCAAAAAAGTAAAATCAAAAGACCAGTTTTCAAATAGAGAAACATCTGGCAAGTGCAATTTCCGTGACAGTGTCTTGACTGCAGACAATTCTTAATCTAAGCCCCACATTCAGAAGCTCACTGGTGAATTTTGTAAGCAATATCCCTTTTTATCCTCTCCTTGTAGAAAGCAAACCTATTGAAATTTCACACAAATGCTAGACTATTTCAAACTAATTAAGTATTGGCTAGATTAGTAACATTCTTAATCATATTTGGAAATCGATTGAGTCAAACACTCTACTGCATTAACATTTACCCTTCTGCAACTTGTGCTACATCCTTTAGATGCACAGTTATCTGATTCCCAGTATTACTGGTACTTAGGCTTCTCAGGTACCTTTTGGACTAAAGATGATCATATGGCTACTGCTGCCTGGAGCATCTGTTGCCAAGTAACATGGGGATACTTCTGTCCCTGTAGCACTAACCAAGTTAATCTTGCTCTTCCATTGGGATCTCAGTTCAGCAAACCATGCCCATATACTCAGGGGCTGTGATAAACACAACTCTAGAAGCCTGAAGGCCTCAAATTTTCTTCTCAGATTTAGGAATTTGCAATTCCATGTCACATCAGCAAAACTATTTTGCTGTTCTGTCAATTTACTAAGAAATCTTCTTTTACTACTAGATTATGCAAATTATGTAAGCTTCCTAGGCATGTAGGCATGATTAGGGTAACCTAACTTTTTTTCTCCTCCAGTCTCCAAGGGAATCAAGAATTCAAATTCTCAACCACTAACTTCAATCCTCTGCAACTGCACGCCTAAAACACACGAAGGATGCCATACTGCTCTTCACTGCTCTGTGAAGACAGGTTTAGCTTTAAAAGACCAGCTAAACCTTGCCTTTAGAGGAATATGTCACCATTTAATGCATGTTTTTAAAGCTGCAGATCACAGGATGTATTAGTGTACTTTTAATCACATGACCACAGGTAATTCCCCTAAGAGTAGTCAGCAGTGCTCAGCACATGTCTGTGTGTCTATCTGCCTCCACTGACTCAAGCAGAGTCTGACAGTGATTTAAGCAATAGCAAAGCTGTTCCCCGACTCAGAACAGCATTTGTAACTCAGGTCATCTCACTAATAACATCTGAGAGTAGAGTTTAGGTGCTTTGCCCCAAATCAGTCATTACTGGCAGAACTAACGCTGCCATGGTCAGCTGCTGAACGCTGTCTCCACCCTCCAACCAGGAGATTAGTGTCTCCACGTGATCCCAGGAAGGGAAACAGGGCTACACATACACTGAGCTACCTGTGCACGTCCCGTTACAAGTTCCAACTGATACTGTACTTACAGGAAAAACATTTCTGAAAGGCTCAAAACCTGGTCTAACATAAAAGTTGACACAGATGTCATTCCTCTGGCAAACTCTTGGCTTCCAATTTTCCTGTATTTTTAAAACTGAAGTGTTTCAAATGAACACTGAGGTTTTTTGATTTTTTTTTTTTTTTTAATTAGGTCTCTGAAGCATTTTCAAATTTTCTCCCAACACATTCTTATTCAGGTATTCCATTAAATTTTCAGCCTCCAGTAGAATCTGTCTGGAAGTTTTCACACAGAATGGTTAAAATTTGAGAAAGTTACAAGCAGCTGGAAGTAGAGGTTTAAAAGGAAACACCTACAAATCCTAAACCAAAGCTGTCAACAGCACTTCAAAGCAGTATAATGCCTACAGCATTTTCAGATTATCTCAGCTCATAATAATCTTCTGAGGAGCATTTTTAACAAGAACTAGTTGGTTGCCTTGGAATCACAGCTAAAGGACAGAGGATCCCTCAGCAGCCAATACTACAAGCAATTAGCACCCAGGACTTTGTGTGAATGCTCTGAAGACCACACATGCTGTGTCTACCTTGAACACTCAGTTTGTAACAGTCTAGTAACCATTTATGATCCTGTGAAGCAGACAAACAGCTTCGCTGACGTTTCTTACTCACTACTGCAGGTATCTTGTCTGCACTACTGCACAACCAAATGTTGATGTTAAAAAACTACTTTTTCCCCCTCAGATTGTGTTAAGCCTCGATTCTAACGTAGCTGGACTAAATCCAGGTTTCAGCTAGTAGAGATGTCGTGATCATACTTCATTCTGAAGTCAGACTAATGACAAGTTACAAGTGAACAGAACTTATCATGACAAAAGCTGTTCAGCAATTTCCCATTAGTAAAGTAAAAAACTAAAACCTTCTGTGGGGTAGAGAAGGCAAAGTGGGTAAGTACAACCATATTATTAAACTCTGCCAATCGTTGCAGGCTTTTACAGGTTCATCTTATGAAGATTTGTTCTACAGTTCAAAGATTTATTTCTCTCCCAGAATACAGATTTTTGTCATGACAGTTTTGCTGACTGCTATTCCCCGAACATGAAAAGGTCTCTGCTGGATGAAGACACTAAGAGATTCCTATCCCATACACAGCTTTGATCAAGTTACTTAGTTTCACCTTCTCAGCTGCCCCCTGCACTAGAGCATTAGATGTTCAGCATTTTTTAAAAAAGGAGGCTATATTTCCCACTTTATCCTTTTGTAAAATGGGAATAATCATCACCATCATTCCTTTCACGGCAGGTTAGCAATATTTAATAGCTAAAATGTGTACTATTTAAGCATTATAAATCCCCCTGGATTTTGATGAAAACATGACAGAGGCAGCTCAGTCAGTTCATCCTCATTTCCTGCTTCCACAGACCCTTCACTGCAGCACAGGAATCAGGCACCTGCAAAAGAAGTCAGAAAATGCTGCCAGGCCCACTGTCCCTGCAGCTGCCTCCCGGAAACACTGCTAGCCCAGAATGTCAGTAGCTGCATCCAGACCACAGTTCCCTGCTTCCTCACCAGTGATTTGGGGATGTTCAGACTTAAAGACCACAGTTCAGTTATCAGAGTGTATTTTAACAGAAAACATGGGACAGGGCAAGGACAGCATTGGTGTAACTAGAAAACATACAGCATAATACAGTCCTTACAGTAGGAGAAAGAATACATGGAAAGGATAAAAATAGGAGAGATACTAAGTTTAGCGAGGGATCATACTTAAATGTGCAGTGTTAATGTGGAAGAACAGGTACACAGCCTCCAGCATGCCTGCCTACCTGCCTCCCCCCATTTCCCACGTGTAGACCTCTCAGTGTGGCTCTCTTTGAAGGGGTGTTAGAATATTCTGTAGGAAAAGTGTGATTTTAAAAAAAAGATATTTAAGGTAGTTACAATTATTGAAGGATCCATGCAAACAAAGAATATGCAAAGAATGTGCAAAAGAATAAGGCTCTCAGGAACACATCTCGGAAGAGCCAATTCTTTGCAAATACAGGAGCGTCCTCTGGTGCCCAAGGACAGGTTGAGCAACTTATTTAAAACGAGTATTAACTTCTGAAATGATCAGTAAGAAGCAATCTCTGTTTGCCATCGTTTTCTAGTGCACTATGCCTCAAAATTAGTAACCCTGTAAGTGGAGGTAGAAATGACTAAACAATAAAGCAACAGATCACAACAGTCTGGGTGATAAAGACCTTTCACGCAGAAAAACTCCTGACACATGGGTATAGGGCTTTCCTCACAGAATCATTTATGTTGGCAAAGACTTCTGAGATCATCAAGTCCACCCTTTAACTGATCATCACTTTAACAACTACACCACAGCACTAAGTGTCACGTCCAGTCTTTTCTTGAACACTCCAGGGGACGGTGACTTCACCACCTCCCTGTGCAGCCCATTCCAACATTTAACAACCCTTCAGTGAAGAAATTCTTCGTGATGTCCAACTTGAACCTTCCCTGGTGCAGCTTGAGGCTATGTCCTCTCATCCTATCACTGGTTTCCTGGGAGAAGGAGCCAACCCCCAGCTGGTTAAAATCTCGGTTCAGGTAGCTGAAGAGAGTATTAAGGTCCCCCGATCTGAGCCTCCCTTTCTCCAGGCTAAAGAATTCCAGCTCCCTCAGCTTTTCTTACAACTTACCCTCTAAACGCTTCACTATCTCCGTTGTCCTTCTCTGGACTCCCTCCAGCACCTCAATGTTGTCATGAGGGGCCCAGAACTGGACACAGAATTTGAGGTGTGGCTCCACCAGCACCAAGTACAGGGGGACAATCACTTCCCTAGTTCTGCTGGCCACACTATCGCTGATCCAGGCCAAGATGCCATTGGTCTTCTTGGCCACCTGGGCATGCTGCTGGTTCATCTTCAGCCGCTGTCAACCAGCACCCTCAGCTGCAAGAGCAGCTTTCCAACCATTCTTCCCACAGCCTGTAGCACTGCCTGGGGTTGCTGTGACCCAAGTGCAGGACCCACCACTTGGCCTTACTGAACCTCAGGCAATTGGCCTTGGCCTATCTATCCAGCCTGTCCAGATTCCTCTACCGAGCCTTCCTACCCTCCAGTAGACCAACTTAGCGTCATCCACCATCTTACTAAGATCATTCTGACCATCAGTAAAGATACTAAACAGGGTGGCCCCAGTACAGAGCCTTGGGGAACTCCACTGGTGACTGGCCACCAACTGGATGCAGCACCACTCACCACCACTCTCTGGGCCCAGCCCTCCAGCCAGTTCTTAACCCAGCCAAGAGTGCACTTGTCCAAGCTGTGGGCTGCCAGCTTTTCCAGGAGAATGCCATGGGACACAGTATCAAAGGCTTTGCTGAACTCCAGGTACACTACATCCACAGCCTTTCCCCCATCCACTAGGCAGGATGCCTGGTCATAAAAGGAGATCAGGCTGGTCAGGTAGGACCTGCCTTTCCTAAACCCGTGCTGGCTGGAAACACCCAGCCTCCAAAAATGTCTATGCCATAGGTGTTAGACAAGTATCAGAGCTGTCCACTCCAGGACAACTTTTGAGGGCTATCTCACATTGTTTCTCATATTGGGAACATTTCTCTTAGGTATATAGTATGAGGAAAAAAAAATCTTCCACCTCTTTTATGTGCTCATTTGATCAGGGATATGCCCTTTATACATGCAAATACTTGCTTGAGCTTTCATTCCAGTCACATACTAGGAAAAAAAAATTACCAAGAGGGTAGTCAAACACAGGCACAGGCTGCCCAGAGGGGCTGTGCAATCTCCATCTTTGGAGATGTTCAGGACTTGCCTGGAGAAAGGCTGGAGCAGCCTGGTCTGGTTAGACCTGTTTTGAGTAGACTAGAGGTCCTTTCCAACCTAAATGATGATTCTGTGATTCCTATTATAGCTTGGCATCTCTTTGTCCAAAGATAATGTACTTTCTTCCAAGTTGCTCCAGATCCTCCATAGACCTATTGGGTTCCTTTATTAAGAACAATCTAGATGTACTTTCAAAAATTAGGAACTCTGACACAACACTGTTAAGCATAATTTTATCCATGTCAAATCTGCCTGGAACAATTCTCTAAATAACCAGTGTCTCTGTCATTAAATCCTATTGTAAGTTTGTAACTGAAAGTTTGTAACTTTTCTTTATTCCTGGCAATGGTTCACTGGGTAATTCCTGAATTTGAGTTTCTAACAATGTGCATATTAAAAAAAAGAATCTCAGCATACAAGTAGGACAGAGATGTCAAATTTATTAAGATCCCACAACCCAAAGGATCTGACCAGCCAACTCTGGGTGACAAAGGGAGATTAGTATTGAATTTATCATTAGGTAATGCTAGATAACTTTTGCTATCATAATGTCACTCATTTGAGCCACTCCATCAGAAGAGCCACCAATGCATCTAAAACTACTTTTAGAGAGATGGCAATTTCTGCAAGCCAAAGCCAAGACTTAGCTACAGTAGGAGGTAATTTCTCCCATGGATTCTAAACCTGTCAACTTTATATTTGTAGGGTGGCATTTTATACAGCACATAATGTCATAAAGATGTCAGCATTGAAACCAAAATGAGCTCCTGGAACAAAGGAAAGTTATGGGGTTTTTTAACAGTTTTCATTTGTCTGACAGAGTGCCAAAGAATCTGTTATTTTACCAGCTACATCTTCTGCAATTTCTGAAGAAATAAATTAGCACTACTTAGAAACACTAGTTCAAGAAGAAACCATGACATATTTTTGATGGTCACAGGAAGACTCACCATGCAATAAATACTTAAAGGCTACCTTACCAAAAAATAAGCATGTTGCTTAGTTTTTCCTCATGCTGCATATAACATTTTCTTTTTCCCTGTGATGAAATGATGCAAATGACAGATAGAATGGCAGCTATTTTGCAACAAATAGTATGTAATTTGAAAATTATTAAAAGAAAAGTCATTTTATAAATGTGCACTTGTTCAGGAAAGTCTATTAGCAGGAAACAGTTTTGTCTGTTTATATGACAGCTCTGAAGGACAGATCTTCACTAAAGTTATTCCATTTTACCAGCTCATCCAGTACCAGTAGATTACTGCATCCCAAATGAAACTCCTGTAAACAAAGGTATATTCCACAGCTGCCCGATGAGCTGTATTGCCTTTATAAAGTCTTCAGCTGAAAATCTGATTACATCATGAGAAACCCAGGACTCCCAGTTCTAGAAATGCCTGATTCACTTCCTATTTTCTAAGACTCGTTTTTCAAAACAGTCTTTTCCACTGATGAATGAAAGTGTTTTTAAAAAATTACTCCTTCTTCTTCCCTGTCTTGCCTAAACTGATGCTTTCCATATTGATATTCTTTAAGTTGTGTGTTTTACCCATGAACTGATGATAATAACAACAGTAACAAACACAAGTTGTAAAATTTTCTGCTGAAGTGACCTGAGCTGCTCATCCCCTGATATATTCAAGATTTTGGTCAAAATTACAAGAGTGCAAGTTCTGGCAACCAGGAGAGTCTACTTCACATATACTTTCCCCAACTCTGCAAAAAGAACTAAGGTAGTTGCACACTTCTATTGCACTAACCATTTGCTTCTATATCCACAAAATCAATGCCAGATGGCATCTGCTAGGCAAGTCACCCATTGTTCTCTGGCAAATGCTGCATTCCTTTATCTGGAACACTTTCAAGTGTCAGAGTGCACCAAACTCATGAATAAAAAGAAACTAACATTATTAAGATGGACAAATTCATCTCTGCACATGATTACACAAAAGGTACCATTAAAGAATAAATCATTCCAGCAGCCAAGAGGGAGAGCACATCTCAGATGGGGATAAGCAGGTTTCCCTTTGGGAATTTACTGCTCACTGTCCACAGCAGCCATGAGTCACACAATCACAACCAAGATGCCAGAGTGCATCAGAACTGACTTGAAATACTGCCACCTGATGACAATGAAAGCTGTTTCCCAGTGATTAGCAGACCTGTAAAGCCAAGGTGCTGTTAGACAAATAACTGCGTAAATTCATGGCATCCAACAGTCACATAACTTATCCTTTCCCAGGATGCTGTGTCCATACCTAACTGGGCAGCACACGTTCCCAAAACATGTTTTCCCATCATCTTCCAGAAGAAAAATTATTCTTAATGCATTTTGATAAAACATCGGGAGGAAGGGTATGTAAGTGGGAAAACTGATGGTTTTTTAAGTATAAAAGAAACAAACAGGACTCCGTAATGCTTGAAAGGCCAGAAAAAAAAAAAAAAACAAACAAAAGAGAAAGGTCCCAGGGCACTGAAGAAGGGCAAGAGAGAGAGTCCCAAGAGAGCCAATCTTTAGGAAGATAACGCAACGAGTTATTAAGCAGTCAGTCACTGAGCATCTAAGAAGACAATAATAAAAAGCAGATAATGTGAATTTGTCAAGAACAAATCTTTTTCTGACACAGCGAGAAAGGGAAAAACCACAGGTGTGACAAACAGGGCATTGACAGAGTTTTTAATCTAAGTCACCTGAGAGTCTGACAAGCTGAATAAGGCAATAGGGCCTAAACTGAAGAGCTGTTATAACTACTAAATGAAGATGTAATTAGGAATACTTCCACTGCAAACTGGGAGTCAAATGGTGTTCCACAGTGATCTGCCATGCATCTGCTTTATTTCCTATTTTCCTTATTACACTGAAAATGAAACTATGAAAACGTACTTCCAGAATCTGGGCTGACGACTAAGATGGGAAAGATTGCAAGCAGTTCAGAAGCAGAACTCAAAATGATAATATGAAAATTCTACAGAGACAGATGTAAAGTACTGCAACAATGATCAGGGAAAAAAAATCAAATACAAGGGGGAAAACTATCTAGAAAACAAAATCACAGAAGAAAAATTTGATAATTACAGTGGGTTGCAGTTGGAGTGCAAAACAGTTCAGGAAAAAAAGGACAGTAAATTTGGCAATATGAAGATCTAAGACACAAGAAACAAACACGCTGCTTAGCTGCAATGAAACACACCGCAGTTGGCAAGCAACCTACAGGTTAAACACCACATTTAGAGAAATGTGAAAAGAGGAAAGGGCAAAGTTATAATCTTCAAGTTCTTTCACACATAAAAGCCAAAAATGGAATATCTTTATACCCACCAAGGACAAAACAACTAATCCCTGGCATCATTTGTGGCACGGAATATAAAAACACTCAGAGAACTGAATTTATAAAAATCGTCATGCAATGGAATTATGTCAACAGATCATGAAGGTCCTGTCACTGAAGGCTTTTTAAAAGAAATTAATTATCCATGAAATGTTTTGTTAGAGGTTGCTGTAAGATTCAACACTGCTTTAATGAATCAGTTCACTTGGTGTCACCCTAGAAATAAAGGGAGGTTAGAAGTACATCACTCTCAGTGACAGTCAGCTACAACAAAGCGAATGCTTTACCGAAGTGACATCTGCAGGAACTCACAAAGCAGGACTCCTGCCAATGTGAATAAATTCAACACAGGAATCGAAAATTGCAGTTGTGCCTGGATTAAAAGACTTACAATGCCTGTACTTGAAAATAAACAGTTGCATTCTTATTTAAGTGGCAAATGCTGATCTTGTGTTCTCAAAATGAGGTGCAAGCAAAGCTGCTGCACAGGCTGGGGCCAACCTGACCTGCATGAGGCAGGTGTTAGATGGTGTGCAGGTGCACCAGCCAAGCTGTTACATGTGTCTTGCACATGTCCTTGAATACAAAATTCAATTTAAAACTGTTGGGCTTTTAAACAACTTTAGGACACTGGGTTTAGCGTGCCTTCTTGGGCAAAGGGGACTCAGCTGAGTTGTATTATAATCACAGAACATGCTGAGTTGGAAGGGACCCATTGAGTCCAACCCCTGGCCCTGTATGGGACAATCCCAAGAGTCATGCCATGTGCCTGAGAGCATTGTCCAAACTTTTCTTGAACTCCGTCAGGCTTGGTGCTGCGACCACTTCCCTGGGGAGCCTGTTCAAGTGCCCAAACACCCTCTACGTGAAAACATCCTTTTCCTGATATCAAAGTGCAAATTGGTTCCTTATTAGTGCCCCTGCAGTGACAGACATCCTGTCGTCTGCTCTGCATTACTATACAGCGCATCCGGTGAAGAATAAACACCGTCGCACCCGAAACGTATTCCCTCCTTGACACCCAGCAGCTGCCTTCCCTCCCGAGTTCCTGAACCAGCCTGTTCCTAGGGAGGCCTAGAGCTTCCCAACAGCTTCCCAACAGCAGGGCATCCACGAGCCTGAACGGCAGCTTCAAATTCGCCCCGGCTGCACCCCACAGCATCCCTGAGCAGCGAGGCGAACGGAGCCGGGCACACCCCGGCAGCGGCACCGCCGTCCCCGGGGCGCAGCTTCGCGGAGCTGCCGCCGCCCCCCGGCCCCGCTGCCCCGCTCACCATGGCGATGGTGACGGCGCTGACGGCGGCGATGGCGCTGATGGCGATGCCGGGCCCGCCCCGCAAACCGAAGCGCCGCCCCCGCGCTCGGCCCCGCGGCGGGGCGGGAGCGGACACGACGCGCGGGGGGCCCCGCCCGCCCCGGACGCGGAAGACGCGGGTGCCGCAACTGTCGGGGCTGTCGTGACATCGCCGGGGCCGCGGGACGGTCTGTGGGGCTGGGGCCGGGGGTCGCGGCAGGGCGCTCCTGCGGCCGGGGCTGGCCGGGTGAGTGGGTGGGCGGCTGTGCGAGGCCCGGGGTTGTGCGGGGCGCGTCAGTGGGGAGGGGCCGCGGTTAATGATGCAACCAGGGAAGGAGCTCTGCCTGCGGAGATGTAGGAAGAGGGGGATACGTGGAAAGGCTTACACTGCCTCCGCACGTAGCAGGGCGGGATTGGAAACGCGAACACTGAAGGAGCAGGGTCATCAGCAGGTGGTCTCAGAGGAGCGGATAAGGCCAAATGCTCATAACGAGTCCTTTAACTAAGTATTCTTGTCTCCTTCTTTCATCCTCCTCGTTCTCCTCAAGTGAGTAGAGATCCTCAATCACAAAGGAATAAACAGCAGTGGTGATTAATATGTAATGCTATTAAATGAGTAACACACAATTCCAGTTGTAGCAGCAACAGGTGGTGAGACGTTCCTGCATGTGTAGTTTTGAGAAAGCTCAAGGCAGGAAAGGTGTTTCTTTCGTCTTCTGTTCATCAGAAAAGATAACCAAACCAAAACAAAGTAGGGATATACTGATCTCAAACTAATGTAGTTAGTGATAGACCTAAGAAAAGGGGGAGGAGTGACCTGTAGAATTGAGAGTGGGTGGACCTGTGGATGAAGGTGGCAATGGTCAATACCATTGGTGGATAAGGGAAAAAATGGCCAGGATGGTAGTTTGGGTCAAGCTGGGGGTAACTTTTTCTGTTAGGGTAAGCTAAGCATGTGCAGCCACTCAAGGCACTGACTCCTTCTTTGGCTGAGAATTGGCACTATCTAAAAAGCTGTGTATAGCAAGCAGGACTAAAGCAATTGTGCAACTCTGCAGTTGCCGTTGTTTCCTCCTCACCTCTTGTTCTGCTTGAAGCTCAGTGTGGGATTTCCCTTGTGGTTCTGTGATTATATTAGGTTATCTGTGCACAGTTACGCATTTGTACTCTGAGAGCATTCAAAGATTTTAAAGAGTAAGATGAGGGCTCACCTAAAAAAGGAGGGAGACCAGAAAGAGAAGTTTGAGGCATAGAAACTGGAACTGGATGAGGAGCAAGAGAAAGGAGTTGAAGCACAGCTCTTGGTGAAAAAATAAACCAGTGCCAGAAGCCTCACAGCCTTTTCCTTTTAACTCTTTGGATCTTGATGTAGTTTTTATCATTTTGGGTTTTTTTCCTTTTGTTTTGGGGTGGGTTTTTCACTGTGCTACTGAACTGGAGTTTAGAGGTTGTAGTAAAAAATAGGACAATCCAAGATTAACTGTCACTGTTACATTGCTAAAGATTTTTTTTCCACACCCCTCCTCATTTCTTCCTCAGGCTTACCTAGTTAGGAAGAGCTGGCTGCTAAAGAGAAAATGACATCTCTAGAAAAAGGTAGGTCATTCATATGACACTAAGCAATCTCACCCATCGTGAGGAAACTACTACAATAGAAATTCATTCAGCTGAAAACTTAGTGAACTTAAATAAAATTAATTTCAGTAAATGTGTGTATTGGGGAATACAGAGCAGAATGCAGCATTACTGGGAATACTGGTGTCGAGTAGAAATAGAGCAGAGCTGGCTTTTTGGCTTTTCTTAAACCTTCATCTGGACAGCTAAAGACACATGTTAGATAGTACTTAAAAGCCTGCTGAACTTCTTAAGGTGTCAGCATCTGTCTAGCTAATAGCTGTTTTTCATTTACTTCTTGCTTTTAAAATGAAACTGCTCTGATTCTGTCAGCTCCCAAAACCTGATTTTGCTTTCAGCCTATGAGTAATGTTGTCAAGAGTTTTTTCCATGCAAGTTCTTTTTTGTGTCTGCATTTAATCTTGTGTGGCAGCATGAAATATAAATAATGCAATTCAGATCAACGTTTGTGTCTCGTACTGTCAGTTTTAATGAGAAATACACAGTTGAGTAAAGACTTACTGCGAGGGTAGTGAGGCACTGGAACAGGTTGCCCAGAGAAGTTGTGGGTGCCCCATCCCTGGAAGTATTCAGGGCCAGGTTGGATGGGACATTGAGCAATCTGGTGTAATGGAAGATGTCCCTGCCCATGGCAGAGGAATGGATGAGCTTTAAGATCCCTTCCAACCCAAACTATTCTATGACTTTTCTGACTTGTGCTTGATAATTGCTGCCGCAAAGGACTATTTTACACATGCAGTGTACAATTAAAATCTGTAATTTTGAAGTACAGAAATTAAGGAAGAGTTACAATGAGACTATGACCAAGTTGAAAGGTGGTAAACTTTCCCTCCACAATTTCTAAATTCTAGTTGATGAGGCCTCCTCGCCCATTCGAGGACCTGGCGATGGCATGGAAACGGAGCAGACAGCTGGATCGGTGGAAGTAATTACTGGAGCCAGCACTACAAACCATCACATCCACCACAGCCCACATAAAAAGACAGCCTCTTCCCTGAGTCCTGGAGTTCTGCAGCTGGGGAAAGTACATGCTGACAAATCAGTGGAGATTGAAGCTATTCGTATATTAGTCCCCAAAGCAGCCATCACCCATGTTGTTCCAACTAAAAATGCTAAGGTAGCTAAATCTGTGGGACATAAAGGAGACACGTTCCATCAGTCAGAGGGAGCCGCAGATCCCAAGAAAGAACAGATAGAGCTAAAAAATGCAATTGAAAAGCTGAAAAATTCAGAAAAGCGGTTGTTACAGGATAAGGAAGGTCTCTCTAATCAGCTGCGTATACAGACAGAGGTAAGAAATTAAAGGTATTTTCTCTCATGCAGTTGAATTGTTTTGGTTTGTGACCAAAGAAAACTGCTATGACACTCTAGCCTTGAAACAAATAGTTTCCTTTTTGAACTTACAAGCTAAGATACAGAGTAGAAGTACATCAAAGTAGTCGAGTCCTGCTTCTCTGACAACAGATGAAAGAATCAAAGGTTTGAAGCTGAGAGTAACACATTAGAGGGCTGCAGGGAAATGAATCCTTTAATGAGAAAAGACTTTGCTCCTCAACCACTAATGAGAAATGTTACATTGTAGAAGGGGTGACTATATGTCTTGTCTCATCCTTTGTTAACTTACTGATTCAGGAGTTGGATACTACTGAAACTTAGTTTCTTGTAGCAGGCTTTCATTCTTCCTCTTTGGCTCTGTTAGAGCTTAAAGAAGGATATGTTAAACATGCGTTAGGCTCAAATGTTTACGCTTGCTTGGATGCGTCCCATTATGGAAAGGCAATTTGTTGTTAGCAATTTACAATAATTTGCACTGTATTCTGGAAGTAGGAATTGTTTTATTCTCTATTGATAGTCACAAGAGAGTCTGGTCTAATTCTAGGTCAATCGGGAGCTGAAGAAGTTACTTGTTGCTTCTATGGGGGATGATCTGCAGTATCACTTTGAACGGATGGCTCGTGAGAAAAATCAGCTCATCCTAGAAAATGAAGTCCTGGGCCGGAATATGTCTCAGCTGTCTGAACAATTAGAGCGCATGTCTATCCAATGTGATGTGTGGCGAAGCAAATTCCTAGCAAGCAGGTATTGCCTCTCACAGAGCTGTCATAACAGCATTCTCCTTCAGTCTTTCATCACATGCACTCATTGCAGCGTGTTTACATATGCAGAGGACAGCCACAACAGCTGTACTGACATCTACTATGACATTTGAGTATACAGGAAAGGTCTAAAGAAAGTAAGCTCCATGTAAATCTGAATAGTCCTACTTTTCAAAGTAGGAGTGAGTCCCAAACCTCCTAAAATATCAGCTACAGTTCTTGCCAGCATAGCAAGAGGAGTTCTTAATTCTGATAAACTGTGTGCAGTTTAAGGTTTAAAAATGTCTTCCAGGGCAGCTGTCCTGGCTTTTCTTGAAGATAATTAGCTTGATTTTCATCTCCAACCCTCAGTATTGATACAGTCATCAATTTGTGAAGAAACTGATGTGGGTAAAAGCTCCACTTAGAGTGATTCAGGGCTCTAGTATGGAAAAAAGAGTAGGGTGAATCTCTTCATCAAACACTGTGTTACTGCACAGAATCCCATTGTTATTTTACTTCTGTAACCATAAAAGCTGGTCTGAAAGTCAGAATATCCTTTGACAATGAACTGGACTTTTAACTTGCTAAGTTTAGTTGTCTTACTGGATTTGTAAATAATGTTGTAGGATTTTTAATTTTCTACTGTACTCGGATAAACTGATTGAATTATAATTATGATGCTTAATGCATATTACAAAAGACCTTACTGCTTGAAGGAAGTGGTAATAGAATAGAATTTCCTCCCTTTAATTTGCTGGTCTTAAGAAGTTTCAGCATATTGGGTGAATGGTAAGTACTTTCAAGTCCTAGCTAAGCAAGAGTTACTATCCTAACTTGTTTTTTTAGCATTAATAGCAGTTCAGAGGTCAGGCATGTGAGTCCCAGCAATGTGCTTAGAGTAACACTCTTCAATATTGCAACAATCCGGTTTATTTTTATCTCAGATTTCTAACTGGTGATTGTTTAAATGTCATTCTGGTTTTTGCATTTGGAATATCACGGGCATTTGAAATGCCTGCTGGAGGGGTCAGTGCCAAGCCTCATGGTGCAGCAAAATGTGACAACAGTTGTCTCGTTTGTAGCTCTTAAACACTTTTATCTGGCATCTAGTTATTGCCCCAGAGAAAGGCAAAGAGGTAAATGAATGCAGTCTGTAGTCATAGCTGTTATGTTTAGAGATGTGTGAACACATGTGATTACAGCATACTTGTGAGAAATGTTAGTAAAAAACGTATTCAGCTTTTTCTTTCATAGTATTCTTGTCAACCATGTTCATTTACCAAAGGTATTTTGAAAACACATTAGATCTGTATTAAGTGACCTAAAATTGTTTAAACTCAGTGAGTCAAAGCAGAATTTTGCACTTGTGTTGACTGGAGTTGAAGAGAAATTATTCTTAATACCTGTCCTTTGTAATTACGTTGATATAGGCTCTATATGGGGGAGGGAAGACAGAACAGCAGCTTAATCCTCAGTTTGAGCTGACAGATGATGATCTGCAGTATAATAAAGGTGACTTCCAAACTGTTCACTTACACTACTGACTGTAGATTTCTTTTGCAGGGTTATGGCTGATGAGTTAACTAATACCAGAGCAATTCTTCAGCGTCAAACCAGGGATGCCCAAAGTGCAATCCAGGACTTGCTGAATGAACGTGATCAGTTCCGTCAGGAGATGATTGATACACAGAAGTATGATTTTTCTAATCCAGACTACCTCTGTGCCAACTTCTTTTTTGCCAGTTTATTGTAGGCCAGAGAAGAATCAAATAACTTTCATCTGTTTCAGTGATATTCAACAAAAATTAATTATGCTAATGTATAGTATCATTACTTTTCAGTCTTAGACACAAAAGAGCAAAAGGAACGTATTTCTTTCTTCATTCCCTAGAGGTGTGAAGTCTTGGAGATAATAAACTATGGAACTGACATCCTTCATATCTTCAGGCTTTCTTGATTGAATCACTTAGTGTCTTGATTTCAAGTCTTGTCTGTCTCCTTCCAAATCATAGAGATTCTTCTACCTACATGGATTTTTTAGTGCTTATTCTGCCAGATGTCAAATAAGTTTTAACATTATTAGTGTTTTGGTGAGGTCTTGGAGAATAGCCTGTTTGTCTCCTTGTTTTTAAACACTTTTTTTTGGTGAAGATTTAGCTTATGCAGAAAGTCTTGGTAAGCAACAATTCTTCTTAAGTGTGCTGGGTGCTGATTATACAGTATAGAGTATAAAGCCCACTAATCCTGCTTCTTTCCTTCCTGCACAGGCTGCTAGAGGAGCTTATGGTCTCTCTTCAGTGGGGGAGACAACAGACATATTACCCTAGTGCCCAGCCTTACACTACAACAGAGCTAGCAGCTGTGAATTGTAAGCTAGCCAAAGCTGTGAGCTCGCATCTTCTGGGAAATGTTGGCACTAACAGTCCAAAAAAGACTTCAACAACTGTGGAGTTGTGCAATACCCCTGCTGAGAAAATGGCTGAAATGGTAAGAACTCTTGATACATGTCAATCTTTATATAGAAGTTCTAGATGGATAGATAGATAGATGTTTCAGCTTGGGAAAAAAAAATGAAAAATTGCTTTTGCGCAGAAATCCTTCCTAGCTGCTAGGGAAGGAAAAAACTTATGAACTGTATAGAAATATTTTCAGTCTCAATTTTTTCGTCCTTAGATGTTACGTGTACTGGATCCAGCTGCGCGTCCAGAAACATCAACAGAAGTTTCTTTTTCTGAGACTTCCCCATCTTCCTTCCTTTCCTCAAAGAAGAGTATTGGAAGGTTTCACCCATATACAAGATACGAAGATGTAACCTTCAATTGTTGCAATCACTGTCAAGGAGAGCTGATAGCCCTTTAAAAGCTCAGCCAAGACTACAGCACATGCACTCCTGAAGAATTACACTAGTTGATGTTCAGAAAGCGTCCCTTTGTCCTCTTTTCATAATGGGTGGGTTTAACATTGGAAATCATGCAGTTTCTGCTTCTCTGCCTCTTGAAGTTGGGGACTGATGGGATTTCTGTAGCTTCTGGGATACTTCTACTTCTCAGTCTGGAAAGCTACTTATTTTCTTATAAAAAGGCATGACTATTTAAGGTTTATAGTCTTATTAGCAAATCTTAATAAATTTCCCTTTAGAAGGAGACAAGTGTAAGTATACCAAAGTAAATGAAATGCTGATAGGTTATTTCTAAACTAAAAAAAAAAAAAAGGTAATGGAAAATGGTCAGCTCCATGCTTTTTTTTTTTTTTTTTAAAATCTTAGCTAAGGGGATGAACCATCCCGAAGTCTATGTTCAGCCTTTTAAATTTAGTAATAAAAAGGAATATGTGCAATGATTCTTTATAGCTGTAAGCTCTGAAAGGAAGAGCATACGCAGTGTCAGCCCTCCTGGCAAGAAAGGGAAGAAGCTTGAATGAACTCTAGCAAAATATATAAAATAGTATCTGGTTTCAAATGGATTATAGAAAATAGGGGGGGGAGGGTGTGGTGAAAATTATTCTTCTATTTTCATGAAGCTGAAATAATGGCTTTTCCATCTGTTTCAGCTTCTAGAGTGAAGCTGTTGTGTAGCTGAACCTCAGAAAAGGCAAACTGATGTACTTCTTTAGTACATGGTGTTGAAACCTGGCCTGTTGTTAGTACTCAGTCCTTGCCTAAGCTCTTCCTGAGTGTTACAGGAAGATGAAGATAAGCACCAAGTTTGCACAAGTACTGTTATAAAAAAAAGAGTATTTTTTTACTTGTAGGGTTTTATAACCTTGATGTAGGTTTGAAGTTCTTGACATATGTTTGAAGAGAACTTTTAGCAGCTAATCTGCTAAATCCAAAGAAGCCTATTTAAGTTTCTTAGTTTGAACCCTAGATTTGCCATATGTAGCTGTCTAGTTGAGGGAAGAGGTTTCTGAAATGGTTGCTTATACCCAGTTTTCCTTTGAATCTCCTACCACGATCAGAAAAGTAAGTTATAAGTTCTTGCTGTTGCTGACCATGCTTTGGTTTGCATGAAGAAAACTACAATAAACTTTCTTTGCTTGCTTTCAAGTTACAATTTCAGATTTAATATAGTCATATTTCTGACCCCATTTTCTCTGCACCATAAAAGGAACTGTATGACATTTACCTGTGAAACCCTTCACCCTGCTGGTCTGAGCTAATGAACTAAGAAGCATTTCTGTTGTAGCTTACTACAGTTAGGGAGATGATAGTGTGTGTGTGTTTGTGAACCTTTGTGAATTTCCCCCCTGGATTTGCTTGGTAGACACAAGAAGCATTTCTTGCCTTTGGTGTCAGGGGAAGGTACAGGAGGGAGGAAGGCACCTGCTACTCATGTTTCTCATTAGCATGTGAAATTTTCATCTGCATCCACGCCCTCTATTTATGTTGTCAAATGCTGCAGGACAGCACCCTCCAGTCCAACACCAGTACTCTCTCACTATGCCTGTAACTAGCTCCAAAAAAGGAGAGAAAAATGCTAACAACAAATCTGCTTTGCATCTACTACACTTCTTGCAGTACTTCCAGAAAATAATTTGAATGTGGAAAAATGTAAGAGCAATGCCAGGACTATGAAATCTGTTGGATGTATAGCTGGACAGAATATTCCTCCTCTTTCACTGACTTTATGATTTCATGAGTGACCTTGGCATGTTCTCTGTCAAGAGTTCACAGTTTAGCTGGATAAGGTGATGTAGTTTATTATAATAAATTTAGCAAACATTGACATTTATACAGGGAACCTAGCTTCCTTAATATTAGGAAAGGTCATAAATTGCACAATTTCTTAATTCCATGGAATACAAAACTACTGAATATGACTCACAGAAATAAGTTTTAAAAACTGTTGCACGCTCACCTACACGTTAGCCTTCAATGACCACTTTCCTTAAACCTTAAAAAGAAAATAGTCCTCGGGTCTAGAGCTGGTCAGCAGATCAAGAGGAAGTGGTACAAGAAACATGATTTTCCAACAACATAACACCTGGTACAGTCTTCATCACAAGCAGCAGTAAATAGCAATATTAATCCAGCAAAAATCCAACACCTTACATAACAGCCTGCATCCAGGAATTCATGGTGGAGTTAAGTTTAAAGTGCCTTTAAAAGATGGGAATGTGCATTTGCCACCCTTATATAGATCTTGCACTCATTTGGTTATAGATTTGGTTAAACCAAGAAGATCCCTGAGTTGTGTATAAAAGCAGGCTTTTCAACAAAATTACAAATAAATAAATAGGAAAATCATTGTCACTGAAGGTAATTCTTAAACTCCATTGAAAGCTTTAAATACACCACAAAAAGTCAGTAACTGTAAAGAGCAAAAACTCAAGCCATAAAAATTAAGAAGACTGTCACCAAGAACTCTGTGGTTATATCAAATTTTCAACTGTAATGGTCTGTAAAGTGAAAGGATTTTGGCTCTAAACTAAATACAGTGGATGTTCCGCATCTGCTTTGCTCTTCTGGCTTCTAATCTAAGCTGCCTTACTCTCTCTTTAGCAGCTAGTTCTGCTGCTCGTTTTTGTTCTCTCTTCCTTCTGAGCCATCTGTGGAGAGAGAAAGAGGACCAGAAGTACTGGCAGTTGCAATTTAAAGTTTTACATCACCCATTCAAAGAAGACTTTCCCACCCCCTCCCCCGCCCAAAACTGTGGAGTCACCCTGGCCTGAAGGGTAAAGTCAGGTATCATGGCTGAGACAGTCTAAAAGCTGCCACACCCAAACACAGAAACCACTGCCTTTCCACCCCAATTCTCCTGCTTCTGCAACCTTCTCTACCTCCCCCATTTTGTTAAGGCAGATTAATTTTATGCTCGTTTAATGGACTGAATCAGCCCAAGCCTGCTCCAAAGCAGGCAAAAAGGGTTTAGGGAGAAGATCCCTTTTTTTAGCAAAAGCAATTCACTATTTCAGCTCAGGTTCTGACAAGTAATTTCACAACAGTGAACAAACAACATCAAGGAATTAATGTATTTTTGCTAGACTGTAAGTTTAAAAGGGCATATTCATGCAAAAAGCCCCACCAAAACTGTAAGGACTTCAGCAGTAAAGATGTATCATAAGATATCTACAGTATCAAGCTGACAGACTACAGAAGTTTCAGATATGGAATGATCCTACTCACTCTTTAAAAGCTCTGTCGCATTCCTCTGTCCTTGGAAAAAAGGCAAGTTCCTCAGCTTGGCGTCTCAAAAGTTGTATCTGCCTTTCTTTCATGTGTTCTCGGTGCTTTTTTTTAAGCCATGAGTTGTAGGCTGCTTCTGGATCCCTGTTCCTCTCCTAGTTAATAAAAAAGACATGTATACATACAGCTTATCATTAAAGGATCTTTATATTAATCGCATTATAGTAATTTTTTTGAACTCTGCTGGCATCTCTCCACAAAACATACTTTATAAGCAAACTAGAGCATATGCTAATATGGCATGGAATATATACATGAGCCAGAATTCAGAGTGCTACATTTAAAAGATACTGAAATTAGCTGTTCAAACCCATCACTGCAATGCAGAGGAACTTTAGAACAGCATCTAAATCTCCAGCTTTTGATCAGGTCACGTGCATTAACTGCTTGCCAACATGTTCTGATGGCTAGGAACACACTTCCCAGAGTTTTCTAAGTGCTTGTTCACTGCAGGGTTCACCCAAGTCATTCTCCTGATAAACAGGAGTATCACTGTATCCCCTGTGATTTTATAATTAAGTTCATGTATGCTGCTTCTCTGACTGGAGCCACCCTGCCAAGCAGAACAACCCTAAACATGCAAGTCTATCTGGCTCTCCACTGAAAACAATGTAACAAGAGCATTCCCTATCCATGTAAATTTTCATACACTTTGCTAAGAACACAGGCTTAGAATTTGGTTTTCCTATTTAACAAGAGCACTATAGATCCCAGCTCTACATTACAAAGATCTTACTTTGATGCTCATCTCTTCCAGCTGCTTCGCGCGGCGAATTCGCTTTTCTTCCTGCAGTTGTTCTTTCTTCTTCTGTAACCAAGCTCTAAAAACCATCTCGTTCTCTCTTCTCTTCTGTTCTTCTAGTTCCCTTTGTCTTTCTTCTTCCTTAAGTGGAATGAAAGGTGAATAAACTTAGTTTTTAAGAGAATCATCTTAATCTGCAAAGACCTTCACAGGCAATAAATAAGCCATGGAATTATATGAGAGATGCACTAAAATACCAGTGAAATGGGAATACTCAAAGACTGCATCGTAGCTGATACTACTTCCAAGAAGAAATTACTTGGAGCAATTCTGTGGTTCATGACGCATTCAGATACGTTCAGTCTAATCCTTTTTGTGATTACCTCAATTTCCATGATGCATCTCAACTCACAGACATTTAAATAGCATCAGGTGAAAACTCTTAAAATTAAGTCTGCCCAAGAGCTCAGATTGGCTTAAAATCACTTCAGATTGATGCATTTTAAAAATGAATGCAGCTCTCAGACTTGATGGGTGACTAAACTCTACAGGATATTTAAGTACCTATGGATTGCAGGCACTACCTTATAAAAAAGGACTTTTTTCTGGATGTGAAGTTGTAATGTGTTTTCTTAAGGAGTATTGATAGCTTTGTGCTTTTTTCAAAATGAAACATTTTTTATGAAATGAACTGATTTTTTCAAAATTGAAAAAAAGGTTTTTTTAATTATTAATCACATTTTAGCTGAAAAGAAGTATCTACAAGGAGAAAAAATTTCAATTAATGCTTCAGGAAGCTGATTAGGACATTTTTTACCAGGATTTACTCTCTCTGACACAAAAGTTACAATCCGTACTCATTGCAACACTTGTAGAAATCTATTCTTGTAAATAGATGCCGTTCCTCCCACCTACACACAACTTTCAGACTATCCTCTAAACTTACAATTTTTAATTTATTGGAATGAAAAAAAAAAAAAACCACCAAAATGAAGCAGATGGATTCTAGTAATGTCAAGAAATGTTTCATGCCTGTGAGATCCATCACAGAAGGGAAGAATTTCATTCAAGAATGAAGAAATAAGGTAATACATTCTTACCTTTCCATGAGTCAGCCAACAAAGGAAGAAATTTAGCACATGCTGATAGGAAAATAACTTTCCTTGCCTCCATCACACCACCTTTTACTTCAAATACACACAGCATGTGTCGAGATCTAGTCTTGTGTGTGCAAAGAAAACACATCAATCGCTCATCACACTTCATACCCCTCTTTACTGAGCTAAGCCTCAGCAACCTTTTCAAATAAAGCAGGCTAGACTTCTTTCCATGGATAGTAAGCAACCTTGGAAACTACTTTAGCCAGCTTACTTAGTACATCACGGCACAGAAAAATGACAGATGCTTCAGGCTCTTTTTATAGAGCATACAAAGCAAGTTATGTTTTTGTAATTGTATCATCGTAATGCAAAGAGAAGGGAAACTACCAAAGATTTAAAAAACTTAGAAAAGATTTCTGAAGTCCCCATTACAGCTGTCAGAGGCTGAGTCTCTATTAATTTTTTTCTGATTAAGGAGCTGAGAAAGAATTAAAAGGGTTCTCACAGTCACGCTCCTGTGTAAATTTTGTATTATGACTGAACAATCTCCCATATGATAATTGCCTAATTCATACTTCATGAGCACCCAAATGTGAACCTGCCATTAACCTGTGGTTAATGTAAATTTCCTGAATTGCAGTGTAATCTGTGGTGATGTGACACCAAGTGCTACATTCCAGAAATAGTGGGACTGTAACGGAACCTAGGTAGGGCAATAAGCAAAAGCAGTAAGCACAGTATTGCAGAAAGCAGCCAATTTACGAAGAACATATTGAATAAAGACCTAATTTCTCCTCTGAGCAAGGCATGATCCTATGCCACTCTGTGGGAAAGGAGCTTTGAACGATCCTATACAAATCCCAGAGAATTATTATTATTATTGCTATTGCTAACTCTTTTATCTTGGAAAAATGGAGTAAATGCCCTGAGCATGTGGTCTCTGTGAAGCAGAGGAACAGGATGGTCACCGTGATTTACTAGTTGTCTCTATATCTTTACCTCTTTCCTCAGTCTTTCATTCCTTTGTTCTAACTGCTTCCGTAATTCTTTTTGCCTGGGAGAAAGACTGTAAGTGGAGCTTCTCACAGACACATTTGCAGACTGAGTCCTCTGTGGATTCTTCTGTTTTCCCAGACCTCTTGCAGCACTGACAGCAGAATTTGGACGATGCTTAGTGTTAGACGGAGGCTTAGTGAAAAACACACACTCTTCTTCACTAGGAGAAAAAGAACGTGCTCCTGGTCTGACTGGAGGTATTTCCTTTATTTGAGAGAGAGAGCAAAAAGAACTGCAGTGTGATTTTGGAGATACATGGTGAGTTTCAATATCAGTAAAAGAAACACTTATTGGGGGCAAAAAGCCCTGGCTTTCAATATCACATAAACTTAAGAGTTCAAACTTCCCGTCTTTTTCGACTAGGATTTTACCATCTGTCGTGTCCTCATCTGTGCCAGCACATGGTGAAAGGAATGTGCTTTCCTGTCGCATGTCATTAGAAATATGCAACTGAGACAGCCCACTTGAAACATCGTCTCCTCCTGTAAGGTCAGTTTTATAAACTCGAGAATCTTCTAGAGGAGGAACTTCAAAATCCACCAACTCGTCCTTGAATTTTAACTTCCGTTCTCTGTTTTGATCCACAGGAGCCTGATTCTCCAGCTCTTTGTTGGCTTCTTCAATCTTTTCTAAGATGTAACGCTTTATTTCTTCATCTACTACCTCATTCAGTTCATCCTGGCTTTCCAGCTTGGATTCCTGGCTAGAGCTTTCTCCACTGGTATCAGATCCATAGCTCTCCTGTCCAGTATCTGACCTGGATTCAAAACTTTCCTCACTGGAGTATCTCACTTTCACATTTACATCTTCCTCTGAAAGCTGATCTAGATTTTCTTCTATTTCCTCGTTGTCTTCCTCAAAGCTGTCTGCAGCTTTAAGAATTTGTTCTTCGATATCCTCTTCATTTTCTTCAGGAGTCTAAAAAAAAATTAAAATAAACTAGTCCCTTGTCCTAACAAAGAACAGTATCAAAGAAAGAGAAAAGAAACAGCAATAGAGAATAGCAGTACTACCTACTCCAGTTCTAAATGAGGCTGTCAAATAGTGTATGTACTAACAGCTTTTTTTGGCACTAACAACTCTCCTGCATATTCTCAGTGTTCACATTTGCACAAAGTTTAACTAATCATGGCTTATGCATAAAAACAAGAGTAAAACCAGCATAAAACCAGAGCAAGTGTTGCATAAAGGAACCCAAAAGCACTTTTGAGACAAACATATTATTTTCAATGAACACTGAATTTTCCGTTTTAAGGCAATTATAACCAAACTAGTTAGTTCACTGAAATGTTTTTCACTACAATCCCAAATAACTTTCCTTGTCAAAGTTCAGTGAATGTACCTACACATTTCAAATGATACTGAATTTTGTGCTTATGATTCCTAATACTACTCAATTTTGTCTTCTATATAAGACAACTAGCATTTAATGTAAAAAATACCTCTCTTGCACCAAGGTGTTTTTTTTCTTCTTCATTGGTCAGCCATTCCAGGTCTTTTTCAAAATCATCCTCATATTCTACATTTTCTGTTAAATCCTCAATATCTGATGGATCTCCTTGATATTCCCTTTCAGTCATTTTGGTGATGTGTTAGAGTAGTACTGCAAAAAGGAGAGAGAATAAAATATTTTAAAACTCCAGTGGCACACAAATATGGAACATTGGTATCTTCTGTTGCACCCAAAGTTGTCAGCAGTGTCAATACAACCATGTTAGACAGTGCCACAGCACCTCAGGACTAAGGATCACTGATGGTTTAAAAATGTGAATTATTTTGGCCTTTCCAGCTCCTGCTACTAGGGGAAGATTTGAGTTAAAGCAAATCAAGGTGACTTAGAAGTCCTAGAAGAACCATGTGAGCCACAGCTTACAGTAAATCAAATTACCAAAAAGCTTCTTATAATAACATATTACAATGAGAAGATATTAATTGACTTGACTCCTGACAGAAACCTCCTGCTAGAGTGCTTGAGCATTTACAGCAGCTTTCAAACCACATCCCCTCCCCTAGTAATAAGGGCAAATAAAGTTACAGAGACACAACCTGAGACCGCTGAGAAAAATATCCAGTTTTGGTTTGAATTTCTGAGTAGGGCAACAAAGGGAAATACTCATTAAGCTGTTAGTCAGGCTGGATATAGTCATGCTCATGATAAAACTTAAGGTGAGCTACTTTAAGGACTGAGTCTTTTAAATAATCTTGGGAATGCATAGCGCACAGGTACCACCAGCTCCTGAAGGACTGCTTAAAAGCCAGTGTTTGGTGCTCCAGGCTGACTGCCTGCTGCCCCTCGGCTCAGCTCACTCACTAGAAGGCATCTGCCCCCATTTAAAGACACAAAAGGGTTAAAGATGTGGAGACACTCACCAGTATAGAGAACTGATCCTGCTCTTGTTACAGCTTTTAGCCACTCATAATTCCCTCCCTAATTTGTTTATTACTGTTTACAAAAGCCACATGGAAGAAGAAAACCTTGATTAATCGAAAGTTCACGTTCTCCTTGTACCCTCTGATGTGGCTGGAAGGTGCCACTTCTGAGCGTCTCTCTAGTAGGACAAATCTGTGCCATTTACAACATACTAAAGATCATGATTGTTTTGACAGAACAAGGAATAAGGGGTACAAATTGAAAGAGGAGAAATTTAGGACAGATATTGGGAAGAAATTCTTTACTGTGAGAGTGGTGAGACACTGGAACAGGTTGCCCAGGGAGGCTGCGGATGCCCCGACACTGGCAGTGTTCAAGGCCGGGTTCGATGGGAACTTAAGCAACCTGGTCTAGTGGGAGGTGTCCCTGCCCATGGCAGAGGGTTTGGAACTTGATGAAAGCTCCTTCCAACCCTTAACACTCTATGATTCTGTGATATGAGCATTAGCTTATGGCAACACAATGTAGGGTGTAAGAGTTAGCACTGGCTCTGGATGGCCCTGGAACAGCAGGACAGCTCTTGCCATATGACCATCCTGACCTTCCAGACAAGAATCATAGAACCACAGAATCAAAAAGGGTTGGACCTGGAGCTTCCAATCTGTCCATGCATTTTGCAATGCTTTTTGTAAAACCCCTTTCATCCAAAGAAGAGTGCTGCTCTTTTAGACTTCAAAATTTAGTCAAGATTTGTCTAAGAGAAAAAAGCAGTATTAGAGGTGGACATTTTTTGATGCAAACTTGTACAGAAACTTTTAAAAGCTCTATCTTTTCTTTGATCCATGTTGTTCAAGAAAATATGACATTTTTTTTCTTTTTTGCTTCTTTTAAGCTACACTTGCCACCAGAATCACTCGTTCACACTAGATTTCTCAGAATTTAAATTTTTAGACCTCATTCAGACTATTGTTTTGGCTTTCCACGCCATGTTTATTTCCACCATTATCCTGCACCACCTCATATGACATGTAATGATTTTTGCTGGAAAATGCCCTTTCCTTCACAAATATTCTTGGTTTGGGTGGTGACATATATCTGGGTTCTTAATGGAGGTTACTTTACTCTAGTACATATTTAGCACAAAAGAACTATTTCTCTATGACTTCATCATTATGATAAGCAGCTGAATATATATGAGTTGAATATATAAGCTGAATATATAAGAGCTGCACAGCTGAACTGTGCCCTTAACAAAATTTATTCACATTAGTCTGTGGCATTCAACACAAACACTGAAAACTGTTCAATTAATTAGGTATAATAATGGGGAGCAGCATATAAATCAGTTTCTCCTATTGTAAGATAAAGTAGTCATAGCTGAAGAGAGAATTTCCAATTCTGTGTCCTTATTTCATAGAATCATAGAATGTTAAGGGTTGGAAGGGACCATAAAGATCACCTTGTTCCAATCCCTGTGCCATGGGCTGGGACATCTCCCACTAGACCAGGTTGCTCAAAGCCACATCCAACCTGGCTTTGAACATTTCCAGGGATGGGACATCCACAATCTCTGGGCCACCCATTCCAGTGTCTCACCACCCTCACAGTAAAGAATTTCCTCTATCCTAAATTTCTCCTTTTCAATTTGCACCCATTGTTTCTACAGTTCCTGATGAAGAGCCCCTCTCCAGCATCCTTGTACGCCCTATTCAGATACTAGAAGGTGCTGTGAGGTCTCCACACAACCTTCTTTTTCTCCAAGTTAAACAGCCCCAACTTTCGCAGCCCGTCTTTGTAAAGGAGGAGCTCCAGTCTCCTGATCAACTTTCTGGACGCCTCTGGACTTGCTCTAACACGTCTTTCTCATGCTGATGGCACCACAAAACCCAGATTCAGCTGCGATTCTATTTAGGGTCTTACGAACCGAAGTGATTCGGCTTTAAGAGGGACCAAAAGCATTCATAAAATCTCAGATCCTCATTTCCACCTGCTCCTGTCCCAGCCGGGGGGTGTCGGGGGGGGAAGCGTGCGCTGCGACCGGGCTGCTCCGCACAGCTGAGCGACACTTCTACGTGCTCACACTCAGGCACAGCCACAACAAAAGGCGGCAAACAGCGATGGGTTTCTGCTGCTTTGTCCCTTCGCGCTAAGCCGTACACACACACACACTCACACACACACGCGTGTGCTCGCACACAGACCCGCAAACCCGAGCCCGGCGCTGTTGCGGTGTGCAAGGTCCTCACCGGCACCACCCGCTCCGCTCGGCCGCGCCGCCCCGCCCGCTGCCCGGGTCCCGCCGGGCCCCGCCGCCGCCAGGCCCGGGGCACGGGAGGCGCCGCCGCCCGCCCGCCCGCGGCGTTGCCGTGGCAGCAGCGGGGCCGCCCCCGCTCACCTCCCGCAGCGCCGGTCACCGCACGGCGGCTCCCGAGGGACAATCGCCTCCTCCCGCTCCGCTCCCGCCGGGCACGGCGCTGGAGAGGCGCCACCGCCCCGTTGCCATGGAGACGGGGCTCCGCGCCGCGAACCCCCTCCTTGTCCCCTGCTTCCGTGTGACACAATTCCATTGAACGCCTGGGAATTAACGGGAAGCAGAACACTGAGGGGCGCCGGGGGACATCGCCCCCCCCCTCACCGGGAGAGCGGCCGGCGGCTCTCCTTGTCCAGAGAGACGCAAGTGCTTGGATGCTGTTAAATTATGCACTTGTCAGGGAAGAGCTTCAGTTTCTGTGTTGTATTATTCATGATGAGCGATCGGATCAGCGCAGGAGCCAGCAGTGTCAGAATTCGGGCTTTTGTTAATCACGGAATCATAGAATCACAGAATGGCTTGGGTTGGAAGGGGACCTTAAAGATCATCTAATTCCAATCCCTCTGCCGTGGGCAGGGACACCTTCAGCTAGGTTACTCCTGGCCTTGAGCAATTCTATAGCTGGGACATCCACAGTTTCGTGGGCAACCTGTTCCAGTGCCTCACCACTAATGACAGACAAGCAGTGAATCTCCAGAGAGACACCTCTCTGTGTTAACCACACTTTGCTCCTAGAACTTGGAAACGGGGAGAAAAAAAAGAAACAAAGAAAATCAGGAAAACACCCTGAATTAATTCCCGTCTGGGGAAACAAACAAACCAACCAACCAAAAAAGAACAAAAAACCCCACAACAACAACAACAAAAAAAACCCCACCCTGATTTACCTTCAGGGCCAGGGGAGCTGGCAGAGGTGTCAGGCTCCTCAGTAGAGCTGTGGGCGAGGTGGCACATCAGAGCCTCCTCTATGGGAGACTGAACAGTCCCATGGGTAGTGGATGCTGTGTCCCTGTGGTCAGCAGATCCCCAACAAGCTGTGTGACCGTCATACTCACCATGGAGCACACACAGGACTCGCTGCAAGGGGGAACAGCTGCCAGCAGCCCTTCAGGGTGACCAAGGTTCATGCAGCATCACAAGATGCTTCCCAGCACCATATTTTTGGGGATGACCCTCCTCAACCCTCCTGCCAGAATGTCACAGGATGGGCCCCCCTTGGGTGGAAGGAGGGAGTTGTCCTCACTGGAAGCATTGACGTGGTGCCTGTCACACCGTCCTTCACACAGCCATGACCCCCAGTTTTGAGTACTCTGGCACAGCAAAGTGAAGGATGACAGTCTACAAGGCCACAGACCTCAGAGGGCAGCATCCCCACTGTACTAAAGAGTTAATGCTAATGGAAGAAAAGACGTGCAGAAAACAGCCACAAAGCCAGGGCTTTGATAACTCTCAGAGTAACTCGAGTAGAATTACCCTTTCACTCAAAGTCACATGGGGTAGAAAAGCTAAACCCCTTCTAGGTGGTGTTCAGGAGATCTCTGAAGACATCTGTCATCATAGGCCACATGCCGTGGGAGGAGGCTGGACTCCATGACCTCAAGATTTCTGCTTATCCTATACCACATAGTGAGAAAGAGAAATGGGTTTTGATATTGTTTCCAGGGGGCTGGAAGGGCTCCCTGATATTTACTGGAGATAACACTCAGGTGTCTGCTTGGCAATGGTTCCTGTGGTACCTGGAATAACTTCAACCGCTGACCTCACCTAGGGCACACAGCTATCCCACACTTGCAGACAATACGTTGAATTTCTGATTTTCCACATTTCATAGATAGGTGTCTTTGACAAATTCATAGCACACTAAAATTCAGAGAACTTGGCACAATACCAAAGCTTTCCACTCTGCTTTTTTCATAAGCCTATTCTTCAGCTTAAAAGCCAGTGCTAACCCTTTCATTCACAGGAGATGCTTTATTTGACTAATAACAAATCAGCATGATTATTACAAGGATTAGATCCCATTGTTGGAATATCAAGCTGCGATGCTTGGTAATGATAACTTAATTATATGAGGTCAATCTAAATTCACGCACACATTCATTAACCCACATGTCATTAAACGTAGGTTTTCAGGTGTTCCCTCTGTGAGGAAGCTACACAGAATGGTTATGGAAAATGCAACGAAAACAGCAGCTAAGCAATGCAGGGCTCCAAGGACCGGCCCCGACATGTTGGCTGCTCTTTTCCATGTCACTAATGCATCAGACACTGCTCAGGGAACACTGTTTCATGCAGAGAGAGTACATTTCCACAGAGAAAGGCTGCATAACACTTCCAGAGCAATGGTGAACAAGCACCTTATCACCTTTGCATGTTGTGTAGGAAACAGTAGACTCTATTAAGAGCCGCTGCAAACAGGGGCCAGAGCTCTCAGTTCCATAGCCAAAGTCCCTCTTTCTTTCCCAGTACTTGGCTGCAAACTCACCAACAAAGAAGAAAATGCAACCGCTTCCATACAGAGCCCTTCCCTTTCCCTGAAAGCACTGCCAGAGCAGCCAGCTGTGTCACATGCATACAGCTACAGCAGGGTTGAGTGTAGCCCTGCCATGCCCTGGTGGGCTCTCACAGCCAGTGCCAGCCCAGAGGGACAGCAGTGGGTGCTGCTCCTGAAACAGCAGCCTTTGGCAGCTCTTACTATTCCTTGCATTTTGGACAGAATAAGCCCAGCACGTCTCTATGTAACAGTGATCCCAGGAGCTAAATCCCCTCTTTAGCTTTAGTCCAGGAACTATATAATCTTGATATTACCAGCAGGTAAGATCTGGTGCAGGACACACAGATTCAGTAGTAACACTCACCTCCAGCAGCCCAGAGCATCAACTGGAACAAAGGAACAGCCACAGCTTCCCAGGCAGACAGCCGTGTGTAGTATTTATCTCATCTCTGTCAAACTGCACTGAGTGCTGTGTCTCCAATGCAGAAATTCAGCTCCTTCACAGCAGCTGTGTGTCCCTTTTCAGCTCTCTCAGCTCTACACGATGTGGCAGGATGCAAAGGGAGGAGCAAGGAGGATTGCCACAGTTCACGTGGACTTGCTTCTCTTGAAGTCAGGAGCAGCCTCGGGGTTCTTGTCACATCAACTTGCACCAGCACCGCATGTGAAACACTTGAATCCACCTGAGAGGGTAATGCTATATGCCTGTATGAGCTACTAGCTGCCTTCCTGACATATACAAGCAGAGATTTTAATCCCTCACACTGTCAAACTCATCCCTGCTCAGCTTACTCCTGCATTCACCCAGGGAAGGCAGATGAATGAAATTCAGAGCAAACTTGACATGCCGACAGTCCTATCCTTCCTGCCTCAGCAATAAAGCTCTGAAGGAAACAATTATAAAAAAGCCTCCCCTCCCCTTTTTCTCCCCAGAACACCCCTTTTCTCTTGCCTTTGGTGTTGTGCAGAGTGCTTGTTGGACTACTACCCACACCAACCTACATCAAACTGGCAGCATATACTCAGAGATCACTTTGCCCTCTAGCCCAGCCTGTACTATGAGGTGCAAGACGTCTAGAAGCAGAATGCAGGGAGAGCTTTCCAAGGCAGACCAGTGTGGGTATGCCAGGATGTAGAACTTACAGCATTTCTTCCTTAAGGCCTCAATTTTGTAATTATGTCAATGTAAATAGAAAGGTCCTCCTGCATGGCAAACCTACACCTGCTTTCCCCTGCTGTCACCCTCAGTGAGATGGATGCATCCTGACCAGGTTACCCTGTATCAGTGAGTGGTGATTTCCCTCACTAGACCTGTCTGCACTGGAACCAGAGTTCAGCAATTAAGAATCCTTAATGCAAGACACTTGCACAGGGTTCTGCAAGCCTCCAGAAGCCAGCCAGCAATTACCAGCATTTTGAAGACTAGCTTCTTTTAGCATGTTTTGTCCTATATTGTTTTCTTCTTTGTTACAAAGATGCTCAGAAAAACCTGAAGCAGCAGTACTGTGGATTAGCAAGGTATCAAGATAGAAAACAAACACTGGGCACACGGGATATCTCAGAGTAGTTTTATTTAACAAAAATATCTATCCAATTAGAAACCAACAATGTCAACATGGTTACAAAATTTCATAGGCATCATTAACTCTGCATACAGCTCCAGTCAGGCCCTATAGTCACCTCATCACCACACCAACAGCACAGCTAGGAACCTGAACAACATCCAGGTGTGGCTTCCATACATTAGCAGACCTGAAGATGTACACAGCATAGTGTGCCTCTCTATTGCAGTTGCCACAGTTTCATTACTTTGGTAGAAAAATCATTGCTATTGCTGTAATTTGGTAGTTAATTTTTTTACTTGCTTTTAAAATAACTGGGCTTGTTCCCCATCAAAGATTTGTTCTGTGTATGAAAAACATGATTAAAATTGAGCTGCTCCTTTTGGTCACTAGACAAGAGTGCCATACAGCCACTCCTCTGGCCTTGCTGCAACTGCCATCAGAGCAAGGAACTCAAAGGACAGACTATCCCTGTACCAGGACAGCTCATCAGTTAGCATTTCATGGCTTCAGATTTTATTTTTTTAAAAACAAAAAACAGCAGAGAAAGGAATATATACATGGGCGGCTTCAAGTTTCCATTTCAGGATAAGGCTGAAGTTTATGTGTGTAAATGCCAGTGCAGCTGAGCCCTTCTTTAGGGGGTTGTTTTAGGAGGCAGTCTGCAAACACAGAGAAGCTTTGGCAAGTGGGTTCCCCTGAGCAGTCAGCCTGGAAGGGCTCCCCAGGCCCCAGATCCCAAACACATTAATCATTCACCTTGTGTGATAAAGGCTCAGGCTCACAGAAAATGATGAGAAATGTCTCAGTCAGAGGGAAAACACCTTCCCAACCCTAATGCTGTGAAGTTTCCATGTCACAAAAAGCAAGTGATGAACCTAAGCTGCTGCTTCAGCTGAAAGAAGGAAGAACCTCTAACCAGCACACAGAGAGAAGGCATGGAGGGAAGCACAACATGTTGCACCTTCTCCCTTGCCAGCTCTCCTGTACACTTAAACTCACCACAACTTGCACAGCCACAGGGACAGTCCACAGACCATTTCCACAGTATACTGCAGATATCTATGGCTGTGCTGATCATGGCGCCCGAATATCCAGTTGCCCAAGCCCAGGACAACTCTGTGCAACTCCTTCCCAGTGTTGAAGCAAATAAGCAAAAATAAATTATTTTTAAAAAAGAGAGATGATGCAAGTCCCAAATTGCTTAAAGTGGACAAAACAAAAGGACTGCCCTCTCCAAACATTCATTGTTCTGCTCACATGGAAAGAAGAGGTAGAATTTGTGGACAGAGACTCACCAGAAGCATAAAGGCATTTTTCAATAAGGGGGAAAAAACTGACTGACCATAAGTCATCATTTTTCAAAGCCTCAGACAGTCACTCTGCTAACTACCATAACTGAAGGTGTGTAGTCACCAGAGTCACAATTCTCCAAGGCCACAAAGAATAGCTTAAAATCCTGCAAGTCACCCTACTTCTTCATGTTAACATCCACCACCCCACTGAAACAGTCCAGCCCCCAGGGTTGTGAAGCAGTGACTTCTGTAATCACAGAAACTTGCAGCCCTAAAGGACAAACGCAAAGTTGTCCAAGGGTCCCTTGGATTAGCAATTTGTCTATTTAAACTCACTCTTAACTTCCCCTCCAGCTTTACAGTCCTTTGGGTACTGGCACAAGTAGTTCTGCTGATAGTCAGTCCAGTAGTGTTGCAAATTACCCCAGGACACAGTTGTGTTTTTGAGGAAGCACCATGATCAGCCATGGTAAAAATCTGGCAGCAGGGGTGACACAAGACAGGAGCAAGAGAAACAAACAGTACAAGCTCCTCAAGGAAACGTGCATATGGAGAAACATTAGTGATCCAGTCCTCAAAAAGGAACATCCAGCATCATAGGGCAGCCCTAGTGAGAGCCACACTGCAGAGCACAGCCCTAAGACCACCTCCTGTCCCAGGCCTGGGATGGTCCACAGAGAGGTCTATTAGTGTCTGTTAGTGTGCCCTCACTTCTGCCCTGCAGCAGCACCTCAGTGACAGAGAGAGCAGCAGTTGACTAGGCAATCACAAAGCTGCCTGCAGACAGACAGCCTTAGACCAAAACCTCTCTCACTCTTTAAGAAAGCTTTACTGTTCTTTGCTGCACATCCCATATATGCAACAGAAGAACGAAAGGCATTTTAGAAAGAAGATATTTGTTCTTACTTACGTAAGAGCTAATACATTTGCCTTCTAAAATGTGCTACTAATATAGTATAAATATGGATCAAATACCGTTAAGGTGATTGCTTTGGGAAGAAAAGGCAGAGATTAAAAACAGACCTATATCTTCATATGTAGTCACTAAGAGTCTTCACTTCGTGCACTACTTCCAGGAGATCTGCTTTGTGTCTGCTCTTGTCTTCTGTAAGCTCTCACAATACTGCATATGCCACTGACCAAGAACACCAGTGAGATGACCGCAAAGTAAGAGGCGTAAATCATGAACTGCAGGGAAGGGGAAAAGAAAATAGAAAGAAGCGGGTAAATCAAGCAATAAGATGAATAAATAAGCTTCATTCCTCTTCTAAAACATCAGGAATCAGTGATTATTTCTCTACATACCCTTGACCCAGAAACAGGCAGCTGAGAAGCTTTACAGCTTGGTTTACCTGCCTCCTTCCCTCCCTCCCTTCCTCCCTTCCATCAATTAAGGTAAGAGCATCTGTCATACCTGGGTGAAGATGTCCAACCCAAGCCCGCTGGCATCCACAACAATCAAAGTGAGCACAGTCTGAAGTGCTAAGGCAATGAAAGTATTGACCCCAAACACCAGGGCATACCGCTCCACGCTGAGATTTGTAGCGATCTGGAACCTGGAAAGAAAGGGATGACCAGAAAAATAAGGACAGGGAAAAAGCAAGGGACTGAACAAATAGGGGGAACATTTCTGGACAAGATGACTATGCAGCCTGAGGAGTTACATGAACTGGTCCATTATTTTTCATGGCTAAATTACCTTGCACTGATAGTGTACTTTTCTAAACAGGTTCACAATGGACTAGAAGCTAAATGAGAACCTTAGATACATGCAAAAACACTTCTTTTTTTTCTTTTCTTTTTTTTTTTTTTTTTAACCAACCAAAAAAACCCCTAAAACAGCACTTTGGGAGCTCTGTGGGTTTCTGTGTTACTGCAGCAGCCCTCCAGTCCAACACGGAGAGAAGGACTCTCTCGTCTCGGCACGCAGAGAAGATACAACACACTGATCTCAGAGAGAAGTTGGCAGTCTCGAAGTTTCAATCTATTGCAGTGTGGTCCAGAACCTCTGGCATCCTCCTAACCAGAATTCCCTTTGCAGTTACCAGTTTCAGCGTCACTCCTCTTATTGTGCTGTCTCGTAGTGATTATGCATGTGTGGTTCAACATCAGTGTTTTCCTCCCCAGAGTGACAAATAACATCGAAAAAGTTTTCCTTACAGATTAGGGAGAGTTGATGCTTCAACACAGGCAAAGCATCATCATCTTTTCATCTGCTAACACTTCACTCCAGCCATGTCTATGAGAAACCTCCCCCTGGCAAACAGCACTATCTAATATTAAGAAATAGTCACTTTAGTGTCATAAGATTTTTAAGCTTAGGCACACTGCCAGCTAAATATATCTCCATGCCTCAGTTTCCAACCTGAATCACAACACAAACCCTTGCAACAGACTCTTGTTACATAAAAAATACTCTGCTTTCACACCAGCTGTAACCTTGAGAGCAGTTTACATTAAAAAGATACTCACGTTGCTATTGTGATTAGCATCATGTAGATAATTCTGAAGACAACATAGGATCCATAGCACACCCAGATGTTATGAACAGTGTCCATGACATATACAGCAGCAGCAATAAGAAAGGAGAACAGGGCAAGTGCTACTTCACCCCACATTGCCCAGGATGTTTTTATGTGACCCACAACAACGACTGCAACAGCTCCTGTGAGAGGAAGGAAAGTATAACCATTAGTAATTGCAGCTGGAGCAATTTGGAGATTGTGTATTAGGGCCTGTACAGCCCCTGACAGCCAAACATGATTGAAGTGGAGGACATGAATGTGACCACCTTAGAGGCTCTCCTTCCTGACCCCTCCCTCGCCTGGAACCCTGCTGTAAACTCCCACTCACTTTCACAGAAACACACACAAAAAACACGTAGGTCAATGCTGATGGCTGCTGAAGTCTCCTCTCTGGCTCCAGAAGCACAACAGCCCCGGGACTCAGGACACTGCCACTAAGTCCTCTGCACCTGACTGTGGCAGTGTTGGTAATTGGGCAAATTCTGTTGAGAAATGCAAACCCTGGTTCTCAAAAGCACTCAGCTAATTATTTTGTGCTGCTTTAGAGAGGTAGGAGGACATCACAGCTGTTAGAGCTCTCTCCCAGGAGGCACAAAAACCTACATTTACTGTCATCAGCTCGGTGGGCTGTAAGAGTAAGTAAGGAGTCCAAATTCACATCTCCTGGGATGCAGCCTAAGCATAAGGTACAATCATGCACTACTGATTGCACAAGAACAACTCTTGGAAACCAGAACAGGTTTGTAACTCTGGCTGGATTTTATGAAGTGCAGATGGGGAGAGAAGACCGATCACAAGACAGAAAATATGTGACATTTCTAGCAAATCAATGAGCAGAAAAGGTGTTCATGAAAAACCACTGTTGTAGCTAATGAGAAGCCTAAATACATATTAAATTAATAGAAAACTCCCGTTTGGAGCAGGCCTTGTTCTGAAAACAAGCCAAACAGCAACCAACAGCATAACAGCACTGCTTTACAGAGCAAACTAGACAAACAGCTTACTGGGGATCTGTGAAAAACAGGACTGTATTCAGCATTAAAAGTACAGAAGGGCTACAGTGCAACATATAAGCGCTTTGTAGCCCTTAGATGCCCTATTATCTTAGAAAACCTTGAAGCACACCAAGACTCCTTGTGTTCCATCCGTGTGCACAAGCCTGTGGTCCTGTCAGGCCTCACATCAATCTTGTGTACTACAGAAGGGAGCTATGCCAAGGGAAAGGAATTTATTTCCCCCCATTAAACTCTTCTTCCCAGTGCTTGCTGTGACACTACCTGGCTGACATTTGAAAGTCTGGCTCCCCAGTAGCAAAACCCTGAGATGCAAAAAAGAAGGTAAGTCCCAGGGCCTTCTTCCTACTGTCTTAGCAATTCTGAAATTTGGGAACAGACGTGACTCTCTGGGATCTCATGGCAACTCACGAAGTTGTGCTCTCCCTATGTGTCAGGCTTGTATCAGCCTGACACCTAATCAAGATATTCAATCTGTGTCCTGCCATGAGACACCTGCAGCTGATCCAGTTGTTTCACAAGCCAACCTGATAAAGGACTGACACATTCCCAAGAAGGTACACAGATGCAGCTTAACAGCCAGCTGACCTCCCCAGAAGGAATACTATTTCTCTTGCCCAGGACAGGTACATGAGTCACCGTGCTCAACTGGGATGGGAACAGCATATGACACAAAGGTTGCCACAAATTGCTCATAACTGAGCACAGAATGACTAGGAATGATGAATATGATGAAAAATCAGATCTGGGATGCACCAGGAGAGGTATATTTCCTGAAGGGAGAGGAGTAAACAGTATGTTCTTTAAATCTGAGGCTTCCCTGAATAAAGCTGAGTGCAGCTCCAGTCATCCACCTTTAAAGACAATGAAACTCAAACTCAAAGAGGGGCTAATAAGATAATGAAGAAAACAAAAAACTTAAACTTACCCAAGAACACTAGAAAAACTCAATTTCTTTGGCTCAGAGCAAAGACTTTGTGCCAAAATACAACCTTGGCATGACATCAGAGATACATAAACTCCTCATTAATAAATTTTAACTGGAAATCAGAAGCTAGAGCATTTCCTCTCGTGCCTGAGGAGTCAGGTCATGCTCATCCTTAACAGGTACCCACTTCAAGCTTTTAGTTGTGATTATTACTTCACTAAACTTTACGTCTTTCAAGCAATTAATCTGTGTCAACTGAAAGGATCTTCTGGTTCTGTCTTTAGAACAGTTCAGGGCCAGAGGCTAATTTGCTTTCAGATAACGTCATGCAAAATGATTAAATCATTTATAAAAAAGATACTAGAGGGGAAAAAAATCAAAATGGAAAACTAAAAACTCCAGTTTTACAAGAGTTTAGTGCCAACCACCTTTTTTTCTAACAGGTCCATTGTTCACAGGCCTTTTAGACAAAGACCCTGATTCGCAAAAGTTTTTGATAAGGTTAGAAAAATACTCCTCCTTTTATTTTTTTTTCCATTTTTTAAAATCTGCTGACATTTGACCACATTATGGGTCTTCTTTCCCTTGATACCTATCCTTGGTCTTCCTGGGAACAAGGCAGGATGGCAGAGGAAGCCAATTCCAACAAGAAAGCAGAGCCATAGCATCATGCTAGGGTAGAGGAACAGTGTGTGACTGTGTGCTATTTAAGTGCAGGTTTAGCACACCAAGGACTACTGAATAACCAAAGCCTTCAAAATCAAGTTGCCAACAGTTTCAAACCCAGCTTTTAGAACTACAACATCCTACCAAACTTCAAGAGGCAGCTGAGAACGTCCAAGAAAGTACTAATCATTTATTTGTATACCCTGGTTTCTTTGCCCCCAAGTAGGGGATGTTCACAGCAGATGATGGAATGATGAGTCCATCAGAGAAAAGGAACATGCTGCAGCGACATCTAGAAAGCCTCTCTAAGGGTATGTTAGCTATATGAAAAAAGTATTGTCCTAGTTCTGGTAATGAAACAGTATTGAACAATTCAATAAACAAATGTTTGTGTTGACTGACCTACCTGTCCCTTTCAAGTCAGCCCACTTCTTTTATCTTAATAGCTTCTCCTCTTAACAGTGCTGAAATGACTAAACGTGGCTCACTGCAAGCTGTGTGTGTACAGGAAACCTTCATTTGTGCCCTACACTGACAGAGGAAAACCAAAAGCACAGGACCTTTAGTCTGACTCTGAGTGGTTAAACCAAGCATAACCCCACTGCCGTAGTGACAGCCAAGAACACACAGTCAGCCACATGCCTGAAGCCTTCTCCCAAATATTTCAGAATGCAGATTGACTTGGGAGGCTCCTTTAAACACCTACGTCCTGGATTATGGGAATCAGAGCTGTGTGCAGTGACTAACTCAACACTGAGCATCTGTGTCTGTCAGGGAAGCTTACCTAGGAGTGTCGAGGCTGCCTCCACGGCACCGTTGTAGATCTCTGTGCTATGAGAAGGCAGCACCATCTCCCACAGCCCCTGAGCATAGTTGATGACCTGGAAGTATCCGCAGGTGGACAGTGCCCACCACACAGACCAGCAGAGCATGGTCCGGGAGGAGTAGCACTGCAGGAAGTCCCGCCAGAGATCCTTGAGCACCTTTACGATGTCTACTTTCTGCTCCTGCATAGACTGGAGAAGGAAGGGGAGAGTAAATGTAAAATTTTTGTTTATAAATACTTCCCACTGCTCCACAAAACTGCCCCTTTCAGGTGGTCTGATCACTGATGAGTGACAATACCACTCTTGGACACAAACCTCCACAGGGTAATGAATAAAAAGCTTCCCCAGCCCACAGTCTCAGGACCTGGTCTCTGTACTAACCAGGGCCATCCCCTTACGTGCAGAGGAAGGGTTCAATCCCAAGCACCCCTCCATCTCTGGCTCTCCCAGTCAGAGAGCAGGAACTGCTGATGTTATGTGAGCAACGGAAAGGTACCAGAGAAGAGACACAGAAGAACAAGGAATGATATCCACTTCCACAAGACAGGATCAGAAGCCAGCCATTTAAACCATAAAGGCAAAAAGCATCACTGACACTTTTAAGTCATGATCCAAATTCAACCAAATTTTGTAGCACAAAGAACATGAAAGGCACCAGAGGAGTATATCTCCCCACAAAAAAAGTAGATTTTCATTAGTACTAGCATTTAGGGTTTATTAATATTCAAAGAAGCAATCTCATTACAACATACTCTACCCTCTGTTAAAGCTCACCAAGGCTTCAAGAAGGGGAGAGATTTCACCTGGGGATCTGAAGAGAAACAGAAGCTACTTCCACCAGACACTGCTGTCACAAATGGCAGCTCCTGTACATACAAGTTTACTGACAAATGGCATGAGATAAAAAAATGAAGCTTTCTACTCCAGAAAGAGCACAAAAGGGTTCTAGCAACAGGGGATGACAACAATCAAAATTGCTTTTTACATGCACACTGTTACAGTCCTGTTCTTTACCACTTTATCTCAACAGCAGCAGAGGAAAAGAGCACGTCTTTACTTTGTAGACAAGAGCTCCTGATTACATTTGCTGCATGCAAACATGTACAGAGACTGCACAAACAGGCAAGACCCTTCTTGGGTGAGTCAGAGGAGCAGTTAGACTGCTCATGTGAGACTGGGCAGAGCCCCAAGGCCCACCCAGCATCTCTGGCCCCTGTGAACTTGGATTCCCTGCAGGGAAACACACAGCAGTGTCACAGGACTGAGCTATTGCACATTGTGCTGTCACAGGTCCAGTTTCAGCGTGGTTTCCAGACAGCAGCAGCAACTTTGGGCTCTTGGCGGTATGCCCTTTGCCTGGGGGAACTGTGCAGCATGCCTGGGAAAGACTATTCTCCATGAGCAATAAAACTCACTTTACAGTGTTTCTAACACTCCCAAAGACCACAGCCTGAACCCTGTCCTGAACTCACTTTCTTTCACCCCTTAAAGTGTCACTGATTTCTAAGCATCTTTATTAAACACATGAAGTCCCATGGGTGCTTTGCTGATGGCATAACTCTTTTTCTGCATACGGATATCATTCTTCCAAAGCCCAAGAGAACAACTTGGGAAGAAGTCAGCTTGTGACAATGTGACCTTAGCACATAATGCCCATACAGAAGACTTCACACAAAGCTCAAGATTAGGCACAGGAAAAGAAGGGAAGGGAACTGTCACATACACTGCAAAAACTGATTTGGCACATTCAGCCCAAGCGTGTGCCTGATAAAGCAGAAAGGCCCATCTGCCCTCCCACCATCTGGCAGTGCTTCTTCAGTGTAGTTATTCCTGCAGCCATTCATGTTTGTGAGATATGGCTGTCGTTACCTCAGGAAGGAGGACTACTGTCACATGCCAGTGCTTCTCAATTTTAACACCTGGTATAACTGAGCTCTGGGGAGTTACGCAGGTGCACTTGCTCCTTTTTTAAACTATTCCCCATTACTTTGGAACCACAGGTACTCTTAGGGATGGAAGTAGGATAAACAAAAGGGATGGATAAGTTATGTGTTAGTGGCACAGAGCTTGTCTTAACAAATATTCTTCAGCACACAAGCATAACATGGTTTCAAGTACTTTTGCTCACACAAGATCGTGCTGGATGGGGCAGGATTAAGTCCCTGGAATGTTAATACCTTTAATTCTCAGCTGTAGCTGGAGAAGCTGAAAGCAGCCCTGGGTGCTGCCTCCCCCAAACCAGCCAACTGTGGCTTACTTCCTAAGTGAACTATCTACTGCTGACTAATCCAACAGCCGTGCTCACCTTCTGGCCTGTTCTCAGAACACGCAAGGCCTCCTTCTGTCTGAGGAGCAAGGCTGACCTTTCCCCAGGCCCTTAAATCCCCCTGCTGAGAATCCCCCTACAGGTTTTTCCCTGGAGCAGTGGGGCACAGACCTGCCCAGCAGGCAACTACACATACACACTGGGCCTCCAACCTGGAAGCTCCTCACTCATCACCTTGTGGAACCAAACACGTCCCACCACCCAACAAGGGTGCCTGCACACTTGTTTCCATACGAGTGACTTTGCTAGAGGTTAGGCAGCCTACAAAAGCCACAAGTCAGGGTACTACCTCGGTGCTCTCATGGGCTGCATTAAGCTGCTATTATGCAAAGGTGTTTCCTGCAATTTATCTGTATTCTGACCATCGATAACTCATCAATGTCTGTCTTCAAGTGCTCTCAAGAACTAATGCAGTTCCCTTCCCAGACCAGTTTCCTTCCAGGATCATAAGATAAAACCCAGTTACTACACAGCTTATTACTGCACAACTTACACAACAGTTGAAGTAACAAATGTCAAAATGAGAGTGCAGGAAGAATTGCCTCTTTTCTGCAAGTCACTGATGCATCCAGAAGCATACACAGAATTTGTACAAATAACTGAATTTTTAGTGCCCCAGAGATATCCCTTGCTTTGTACCATTGTATGGCAATTTGATGCCCAGAGCATTTTTATTATACCATTGGAAGACATGGAGAGCAATTTCAGAAAACTAAGGAGCAGCCTACCCTGCTCAAACAGCAAAAAGATGCCAGTAATAATTTTCCCTGTGCCACAAATAAGGAAGTGGGATAAGCAAAGGGATACTTTTTTGCTGTTAGATATTACACCTCTACTGCTACATACATATAAGCACATATGCATGTGTGACAACCACATCACTATGGCATCTTCTTATGAAAACCCAGGGCACAACCCACCTGTTTCTCTGCTGAATGACCCTCCCCGTTTAAGGGAACTTTTGTCTCATCCTCCCAGCCAGGTGCCCTCTGCACATCAGGATGATCTTGGACGGCCGATCCATTTTTACAGTCCATCACCTTCATTTCACAACTGAGCTGCTGACTTGACACGTGGTGAAAGAAAAGGCTTTTTTGTGGCATCGGCAGAAACCACGCCGTGCCAAAGGCAATGGATATGCTGGTTAAGGAGATAACGTTCAAGCTGAAGAGGTTCCATCCTGCCACCGACACAAGAACCTGCCCGGACACCGAGCCCACCGTGTAGCCCACCAGGGTGGCGCTCCGGCAGTAGCTGGTGACCTTCTGGTACAGGTTGACATCGACGATGCTGTAGATGTAGGAGTAATAGGCAATGTCGGTGGCCGTCCCCATCCCGTAGAAGAACTCGAGGAACTGGACGGCCCGCAGCCCCTGGGCGTACAGCAGCATGAACCAGGTGACGATGAGGCTCAGGCCCTGCAGCAGCACCACGGGCTTGTACCGCAGATAGTCCGTGGCCAGGAACACCGGGAACAGCAGCGCCAGGTAGGAGTAAGTCCACACCGGGTAAATCTCGTTGAACACCTACGGGAGGAAAAAGGCGGCGGTGACGCCCAGCACCCACAAACTAAACACAGACACACCGACAGACCCATCGGCACACACCACGGGGGTGCGAGGCGCCGGGGACCACCGTACCTGTGTCTCGGAGAGGTTCTTGTACGGCCCCAGCAGGTAGGGGGTGAGGAAGGGCTCGGACGGCCGTACGCTGCAGAAGAAGCCGTAGGCGCAGAGCAGCCCCGTGGGCAGCGCCCAGCAGCACATGCCGCCGGCCGCCCGTGCGGAGCGCCGCGCCGGCCGCCCCTCGCGAGGTCCCGCCATACCGGGTAGGGGCAGGGGCGGGCCGGGCCCGGGGCAGAGGCGCTCCCGGTGGCGGCCGCGGGCCCGTCCCGGTCACCTCCCGGCAGGCGCCCTCCTCCTCCTCCTTCTCCTCCTCCTCCTCCTCCACCGCCGGCCCGCGGAGCGGCGCCCCCACGCCATTGGCCGGAGCGCGCGAGGCGGGGCTGCGCACCGCCCTCTGATTGGGCGCGGCCGCCCTCTGTGGGCGGGGCCGGCAGCACGGGTGCGCGGGAGGGCGGCGGGGCAGGGCTTGGGGACACGCGTGGGTCACTCATCCCCCCAAAATTCCTCATCGCCCCGTTTCCCCGAGGGACAGGGCCTGGGGACACGCTTGGGTCAGTCATCCCCCCGAAACTCCTCATCCCCCAGTTCCCCCGAGGGACAGGTACAAGCCTTTCCTGACAACCACCTCAGCAAAGAGGCGCTTTTCCTGGTGTGCTGTGCTCGTTCTTCCTTTCCTGGCCCAAGCACGTTCGTCTGCTGGACTCTGCCACATTCTGTCCCTTAGCGTTGTAAGAGCTGTAATTGCTTTTGTGGTTAAATAAAGCAGCATCCTGTTCATCCAGGAGGAATATTAGACAAGAGGGGGAAATAAGACTATTACATTCAAAGTAATTATCTAAAGCTTTGCCCAGGACTATTCTTAAAGTTTTGCCAACCCTCTAAACGATTTGCTGTTTTGCTTCTCAATCTATCCCACAATTTCTTTTTATCTACTTGGTTTGCCTTTCCCTGTGCTCGACTCCCTTGATCTCTACCACATTGCTACCACTGCAAGGGCTTCCCATTCTATACCTACAGTTTGTTCTACAAATTGGCTGATGTGATAGAAAATTCACACCAGGGGTCAGGCCTCCCACCTGTGCAATTGCATATCCTGCCTCCTACCTGTGGTCAGCAATCAAGGGAGCAAAATGAAAGCTCTCGGGGCATCTGGCTATACACAGTTGAGTGGGCAAGAATAGGTTCCTCTCAGTCCCAGAACAGAATTCCTTGAACTACAAAATATTTTTGCTATCTCCATCATCATAGCTTAATAAACATAGCTACGAAAGGGTTTGGGGCCATAAGATTACTCAGCTGTCTGTAAAACACAAATAAACATTTTGGTCCTGTATCATTTGGCATCAGTGGTTTGCTGCTTTCTGGCTATCTTCCGGGTCTAGCAAAGTTTCCGTTGTTCTGCATGTTCTCTTTTGTAATAAACATGCAGGGTTTATCAAAAAAAAAAAAAAAAAAAAAGGAAGAAAAAAAGGTCAATGGTCATTTCACTACACTTTAACTTGAAGCAAAACCCTACATAGAAAGAATCAGCTCCTGTTAATATTGGAATCCACCTCAGCCATGTGCAAGGAACTGCTGGTCTCTTAACATAGGACAGTTAGAGCGAAATGAGCCAAAACAATGACTGATAAGCATGTTGCCATGGGGAAGTGAACAGAAACACACAGTTCCCTCTCACTTAGCTCTTAGCAGCACCTCTGTCCTGCTGAGGTGTGGCTCAGTAGCAGGTGATAAAGGGATATGGGCTGCTAGCAGGAGGTCAAGAGCATTGCCCACCAATCTGGGTCATCATTTCAGGCCAAGCAGATGCAGGAGGAAAGAAGAAAACCTTGGAGTTCCCAAGAGGCAGCTAGAGGCAGCAGTTCCCACAACTTCCAGGCTGCTCACAGGATCTGCTGGACGACCTTGGTCCCTTCCAAAACAACAATCCCTAGCGTTGTGCCACTGGAGCTCAACTGCTGTTTCCAGGGAATTGGCAGGAGTTGGTACATCCACAAGCCCCTTTCCTTGAGGAGATACACAGTTGGTCTGCCAGGCAACCTAGATTTCTCCCCCAAAAACTGCATGAGAAAAAGAAACTGCAAAAATTTTGATTTAAGTACTCCAGCTTTTCTCAGGGTTCTTTTGTTTCTCTTTTGTTCTCAAAAGTACTCACCTTATTTTGTTTTCGTGGAATACTTTCAGCCTTTGGAAACAATACAAAATTTTATTCCCTGAATTTTTGCTTCTATCTTTTCTTCCCTAGTCTCCCTCCACATTTTCTCTTTCCATCTCTCCAGTGTACAAGAAAAAGTAAGGAAAGGCTAAAGAAGTTTGATAGTAAAAACCTCAACAATTCCAATAATTTTTTTTCTCAGATGGCAGGCATAAGTTCTGAAAAGTTGGGTTTCTTATACTTTCTTTCCTTAATCTTATCTGTTCCCTTCCTCTCTCAGCTGCTGGCCTGCAGTGTATTGTGGAGGAATTTATAAAATAAATGCATGAAAAAATTCATGAAAAGTTTTCCTAAAGTTTTACCAAGTTTCTGGAGAAATGCTTCTATAAGTTAAAAACTGCACTCTTGTGAAGCTGTTGTTCAGAATGCTTTCTCAGTTGGTGAGAGCACTAAGATGCTACAAATATTTCAGGAACTATCCAGAATGAGGGAGTAAAACAGATTTGTCTTTTGCTGAGCATGGAAAGAACAAAGGCCCATAAATGTGACAAACAGCAGCAATTGCTTTCTTTGTTTTTAGGATTTTGGCTGTTGCAATTAATCTAGGGAAGAAGACTTAACTAGTATTTATAGTGGAATGAAACAGAATTAGCAAGAACAGAAAAAAGCTAAATTATTTGTGAAATGTAGCATGATTAGTTTAGAAAAAGCCTATAGATATAGTTATCTGTAAGAACAGTAGACTGGATATAACCTTGGAGGCCTGTGCCTTCTGCTTCTCCCCGCCAGTTGATCCTTTGATAATTTGGAGGCTTTGAACAGGAGACTCACAAATATTTTGCAGCCATGAAGGGGCAGTTTAAAAGTTTTGGCATTCATTACTTTATTCTGATAGCATGACTTCGTTTCTGTTCCTTCGTATTCTGCAAAGGTTTGTTAGTTCCAGACTCCTAAGATGTCAGATGTTGTGTAAACATGAGCCCACATTCAAGGCTACCAGCGCATAACATTTATTTCCCTGATATCAGTACCAATGGAACAAGGCTATTTCACAGGACCTTAGCTACTGAATTACTGTTTAAAAAAAAGACAGCAGAATTGACTCAGCTTCTTGATTCCTTTTTCTTAATTCTTTTACAATTCCTTCCCCTCTTCAAAAAATAAAGATGTATAAATCTTACTAGGATATTCTTTGAATGCCACAGCTGTTCTGGAGCCATCCTGGAGCCATTCCATCTTTTTGAGAGCAAGAAAAGTCTCAGGGGTATGTTCTAATTTTGTATTGTAGAGAGGGGAAGGGAGGGTCAGCAGTCATTGTCATAAATATATTGCTATAATTGGATCAATTATCCACGCCCTTTAAGAAAATGTCCCTTGCTAAGAGAATGCAACAGATCTCTGTAGCATGGACAGGACATATTTTCTGCTTCTATTTTACTATACACTATCTGGAAGTTCAAGATATTTTTGTACTGTAGTTCAACACAAATTCATGTTTTTAATTTTTCTTAGACTTCAGTTTGTACCTGTAGTTCATGCCTTGATGTCCACACATTCCACCCTGTATCTCCTCCTGCTCTGCCTTCATCACCTCGAGTTCCACACGCAAGATCTCACATTTAACAAGACAGGTATGCCAAGTATGTCCTGAAACTGTGCACGGGTGATGGGGGAAAAGCAGCACTGCAGTTTACTGCAACACAGCTGATAGAGAAGACAGTGTAAAATCCAAGCTACCAAGACCTGCAGAAGCATTAGGACAAACAGTCATTATGAGGCAGGTTGCTATCAAAAGCCTCTGGCAGAGAACTTCCCTTCTGCCCCACACTCCATAGCAGGCTCTGCATTGGACACAATGCAGACTGAAGCAAAAAGCTGTCAGAAATAAGGCATTTATGGCTGAGTTTGTGGAATCGCTTGCCACAGGATATCAGAATAACTCCTGAGCTAATATGGATCACATACAGCACTATACATTTCCATTATGGACATGACATTTTAAAGTATTTTGGAGTCAGCTACATGGGGAAATAAAATGGAAAAGCCCCTTAAGTCTGCTACAAACAGTGGACAGATTTTCATGAGAAGTGCTAAAAGAGAGTACAATTGTGGTGTTGCTAGGAAAAACAAACATCTAGAAGAAACATACCCTGTCCTTTTATTAAATGTGGAAGCACATAGGTTGGACTGAATGACTTGGTGCTTGGTGTATCTAGGTCACAGTGGGCTTAACACAATGTTGCTCCCAGTAGAAATGGTGTTACAGATGTGCTGGGGAACCCTGAGAATGATCCCATGGCCTGTTTTGGAGAGTGCTATACAAACATTCAAGAAGATGGAGTTGCTACCTGGAGAAGATTATTGTAATTAAAGCATGATGCAAGCACTGGGTGTAGCAAACAAATGGAGAATGGGGCACAGTAATGATAGGAAAGTGTAGGTGGATAAACTGGTTACGATGCACAGCTAGCATGAATAAACATAGCAAGAAGAGGAATATTTTACGCTGATTAAGTGGAGTAACTGACTCATACAAAACGGCAATTGGTCACCATAGGACAGTGTTACATCTCATTTCTATGGAATTTAAGAGTAACATATTGATAAACAGTCTTCTCTAGCACATATGTGGGTATGGGCATAGCCTCTACCCTCCTTCCTTAGGTATGTAACAAAAAATTCTTTTCCTGTCATGGAAGACACCTCACGAGCACCAGTGCTTGTGAAGTTGCAAGCCCTCCTTTTTCCCCTTAGCAGTATCCTAAAAGTCTGATTACCCACCAGTGTTCATGATCATTTCAGGGGTGCTGGAGGATGCTCAAATGATTGGCTATTTGTCTGGATCCCAATCAGGTTCCTGCTTGATGCTTTTTCTGTAGAGTTCTCCTGGCACTTCACATAGGCACTCTTTTTCCATGCATGGTTGCTGATATTTCTAATGTGGGAAGTGCCCCAAAGCCCAGATTCACATTTGCATCTGTGTTGATGCACAGCTCAGGAGGTTTCTGAGAGGGTGAACACAGAAACATGATCTGCATTGGCTTTAATCCACGGGCAATATGCAGCTTTATGTCTCTGTTATGCTTTACTATGCCAGTGGCGTGGAGAGAACCATCCAGTTTGCAGACTCCTGGGAACCTTGGTGAAGGTGAGCTGGCTCAGCTTCAGTCCAGCCACTCCTGCAGTGCAGGTGCCATGGTCAGAACCACCTTGCAGAGAAACTGCAAAATGGAGGTTACATCTACTCTGTAGGGAAAAGTTGTGCTTACAGTTCATATGAGGCTGCTTGTCTCAGCTTTAGTCTTTACAGGGCTGTCTGTACAAACCTGTCTGGATACTGGACTGATACATCAGGATCTGAAGAAACTACTGTGGTGCTGCTGTCAGTAACTAGATTAGAGCTGCTCAATCATCTTTACACATACTTCCAGCTCCTTTCCAATCCAAGTGCAGACACAGCCAGTTTCACAACATCTGTGTGAAGGAGTACAGTCACCACCTCTGGAAAGCAAAAGGAGACACTTGGTGGCACCTAGTGAGGTAAGCACAAGACATCAAGCACAGCGATCCCTGTGCTGCCATCACCTACAGATGGTCGGCTTTGGGCACCCTGTGTCCTCCTGGAAGCTGGAACAAGCATTAGAGGGCAGCAACTCCTTTGTAATGCTGTTGGAGGCCAAAAGCTGTTGACTTTGGCCCTTTGATCAAAGGGCCAGTGCCAAGGCATCCATCCAGATTTGTGAGTAAAGAAATTATTGACTGTATTACTCTGAACTTTGTCACAATTCTCCCTCAGTCCAAAAAAGCTTGTGTTTGCTAACCTTCACGCTGCCATATGTATCTTTGAGAAAACTGCAGGAATTCTTGCTCTCCTCACATATTTTGCAAATTAATCCCAACATACAAAGGATTTCATGCCACACCGTGTAAATAGTTGTGTAAGACTGACTGTTTTAACTACGAATTTCCAAAAGCCTTGACAGATTCAATCTAAGCTGTTTGCTTCATAAAATCGATGGAAGTTCTTTGTTTTCCAGTCATCTATGGGCTGAATAAACATCACTGTGGTTTGGCAGATCCACTGCAAATATGTTTTCAAATTTTCCTTGCTGTAAACAATAATTTGCCCCCATGTTTGCATTTGGAAATACTTTACACGGTCTGGCCAGGATAGAGTTAATTTTCTTCACAGCAGCCTGCATAGTGCCTTGCTTTGCATTTCTGACTAAACAAGCACTGATAACACGCCATGTTTCAGCAGTGGCTGAACAGTGTCTGCACAGCAGCAAGGCCTTTTCTTTTTCCCACCCTGCCCCTCCAAGTGGGTAGGCTGGGGCTGCACAAGAGGCTGGGAGAGGACACAGCTGGGGATATAATATCCCAGATTGTGTGACATTGTGCTCAGCAAGAAATTATGTGGGAAAGGAGAAGGAAGAAGGGACAATGTTCAGTTATGGTATTTGTCTTCCCAAGCAAGTGTTAGTGTGCCAAGGCCCTGCTTGCCAAGAAGCAGCTGAACACCTGCCTGTTGATGGAAAGTGGAAAATGAATTTGTTATTTTGTTTTGCAGCTTTGATTCACCTATTAAACTGCTAACCCAGAAGTTTTCTTTCCTTTGCCCTTCCAATCCTCCGCCCCAGCCTCTCAGGGGAAAGCTATCATGTGACTGAGTGGGGGCTTAGTTGGCAGCTGGGGTCAACTCACTGCAATCCTTTCTGGTGTCCATCGAGAGGCAAGAGGACTTTGAGATAAGACCCCTAATGTAAGAGGTAGAATTTATATCTGTTAAGCTGTTAATCGGCAGGGTTCTGTGCTTGTTTGCCTTACTGTATATTAGAGTCTGGTGCTTGTTAGTAACTGTTTTGGAGTTTTGATGTTTATTGTAGCACTTATCATCTTACTCTGTTGTGCCAGGGAACATTTTGCTATCAGCAAAATGCCTGGTCTGGCACAGGGCCCAGACATCACTGCTGTCCCTGTGCTGCTGCACTGGACAGGCTGGAACATCAGCGGTATGGGGTTGATTCTCAGCATAACAACTCACAGTGGTTTAGATTTGTTACTAGAACAGTATTAACAACACAGGGGTGTTTTAGCTGGTACTGTTTGCACAGAGTCAAGGCCTTTGCTTTTTCCCCTCTTTGCTCTGCCAGTGTGGAGGCTGGGGGTGGAGGGGAAGAGATGCAACCAGGACAGCTGACCCCAGCTAACCTAAGTCCCATCTATAAGCAGAAGCAGAATCTTCAACTTGTAAAATTGATGCAGATATATTGAGTCGTGCTCCTGCAATCAGTTTTGCATTTGTGAGACTTTACATAGACTCCTACATATATATATATATATATATATATATATGAACTAATTACTTATTTAGAACAGTTATGATCATGGCCTTCTTAAACATAAATGGTTTCATAGTTATCACATAAAAACCCGGTTCTGCTGAGGTTAGCAAGTGTTTATTAACTGTTTTCTAGGGTAAATCCTCATTCCAAAGTTTACATTTTTTCTTTTTTTTTTTTTTTACTGAATATGGCTTGGTATTGCAATTTCATGGCAACAAATATAAATTAAGCACTATTACAAAATATTTAGAAATTGATCTTTTAAGAAGAAATTATTCAAACAGTTTCACTGTTTAATTCTAATTAGCACTGAAAATTCCCATCAAGCTCAAAATTCCATGATGCAAAATTTCACTAAGTATTGCCAAAGAAGTACTACTGTCAGGGCTAATATACAAAATAAAATGTTGATTCTTTCCATGCTACAATATTATCTTTATTTTCCAGTGGAAAATGACAAGTTTGTAACACAGTATAAAAAAAAAAAGAAAAGAAAAAGAAAATATTTCTTTAGTTTGTACACTCTTTTCACTCACATTCTAAATCTTCTCTTTGAAATGTCTGGTCTATAAGACAGAGAACTGAAAAACTACTGAAATAACTTGGATAACACCATCCAGGGTTCAAAGACAAACTACTTTAAAAAATCCACCCTGCTGAGTGCTACCTGGTGTGATAAATGAAATGCTGCAATTAAACAATTTACAGGATAGAAGCCCAAAACACGACCGAAAGCTCAGCTAGAACTTTGGAATAATGAGTTCATGGACTGTATCTATTTTCACCAGATGTAGTCATCCTGAGAAAAATCCATGTAAGCTCTATGCACAAGAGTGAAAACACTGTTAAAGCGTAAGAGAAAGTGCAGATGTTTCTATTAACCAGTTTCATCTGACCCTCCTCTGCCCCCCCCCCCGGTTGCACTGTCATTGAACAGCTTCAGTTCTCAAAGCTTTCCTAATCAAGGGAGCTCCTCCTCCCCGTGGTCTGTGATCTGAGACTGAGTGTCAGGAGCTCTGGATTCTCACTTTGGTTCTGTCATTGCTGTTCCATGACCTGCAAGGTTAAATACTGCTCACTCTCCCTCCCCTGGCCAGAGCACTGAAGATGCATTATATGAAACCCATAACATTTCAGGTGTGCTGGGTACGCAAGAACCAAATGAATAACAAAAAGCCACGTTCTTTGAGAAGGGGTTTGGAAATTACCCCATGCTGAGACGTGTTCTACCTTTGTCACAGTGTAGACAAAAGACATGTGGAGGTGAGACCACCCCTACAATCATTTCTTACCAAGGCATTGCTGGAATGCAGCACCATAGCTCCAGATCAGCACTGGTTTTCCCTCTCAGCCCTATGTATGGAGAACATCCACCTGCTTTAGCTTTCTATTCCTCATCTGTGCTGCAAAAGCATTAAAAAATGGAGATAATCAGGGCTCAAGATTAAGGCCAAAGTCTCCATTCCTAGATCTAGAACTTAATATTGAGTAAAACGTAGGACAGAGTACTGGTCAGAATAAAGAAGTGATAATACAAATCAGAAGGGACATTTATTTCTTCCCAGAGAAAAGAAGCTGTTTTCTAAAGTGTGTATTCGTAGAAATGAAACATCTACCAGAGAAATCTCTTTCTATTCCTGCTGGCAAAACATCAAGGTTCTTTGATGAAACAACATCCAAACTACTAAGCATGACTGTTTTAAGGGTTTTTCAAAAAACATGTTGTTCTGCATGACAACTGAGGAAAGGTTAAGAGCTCCCAGAGTTGCCAGTCCTTTTCACAGCCAGACCCCCACCAATATCACAGCCATAGAGTTCTACCCGGAGGGCAATGCCACGATACCATGTTCTTGGAACAATGCGGATAAACCTGGACAGGATGGGTGGTTTAAAGAAATGCTTGACGTGCCCGTTGCTGTTTTCATTACCCAAGAAAACCTGCAATCATACAAACACACAATTAGTTGAAAACCCCCTGTGCTTTCTTTTTAAAATGTTTCCAAGCTCTTACATTAGCCATCCGGGGTAGATGGACTGGTTCATTTCTGATTTTTACAGAAGACACATCCAGTCTCTTCCTAACATACTGGGTCAAAGGCCAGCTATATCTGAGTTTCCATCCACAATGCAAAATTTGCCATTCTAATTTCTAATGGATCCAAAAAACCAAAATTCCCTTATTTTCCCTCTGCCAATAGCCCTTGTGGGTTAGGTTGGTGTAAGATGACATGGGCAAAAATATAAAGGACTGTGTCTGCCCTGTGGATACCTGAAGTTCCCCAGCTCTGTTACAGGAATACTGCTCACTAACATTAATTTATCTTATAAAATCAAGGCAGAAATAGAAAATAAGCCCTGGGAAATACATTATTCATTCAAATTAATTGTCCTTGTGCATTCAAATTTAGTGTCCTCCTTTACAGTGTCAGCTCCTTTTATCATGTTGACTGCCTTCTCTACAGATATGGCATCCTTTCCTTCTGCTATTGTTAATTACAATGACTAAAATCAGATGGATATTGTGACATTAAAATGCCAGGGAGCTAGGGTTACTACAGATAAAGTCCTGGGAGAATATCAGTTTGTCTGGGCATTCTGGCTTTGAGCCTTGACATTGTTCAGCATCTAAACCCAGGCAGTGATACAACTGCCTGAGCTGAGAAAGATACCTTTGCCTCTGAGCTTGAATCTTCTATGTAGGATTTCCAGTCTGAGCCTTCGTCGCTGTATAGGATAACATAGGTTTTCACAAAGTTTTCAGTAGACATGGATGTGACCCCCTGGGTGGCAATAGCAGTTATCTTCTTAACAGTGAGGAGATCAATTTGCAGCCACTGTTGGTTGTTGTTCAACTGCAATTGATAAAAAAGTTTGTATATTAGCAAACACGTCTATGCCCGTATTTGCTTAAGTGAAAAATCTTGTTTAAAAATAGTTAAAACTGCATCAAAGTGCATCAAAACTGTATCAAAGAAGTGCAGAACAGTAAAGCAGAAGCAAGTCACAAGCATTCTTGGTGAACCATACAACTGACTTCATCACTGCAGGTGGTATATTTGCAGTCTTAAGATTTCCACATTAATTTCCAATACATAACAAAAAACAACACAGATTTACCTCCAGCATTAAAATGTTATACATAATACTAATACCAAATGCTTATACAGAACAGCAGCTTCCAGCAAATTTCAAGGTGCTTTGTGAAGAAATGCAGCTCCATTTCGAAGGCACAGAAGCTCACACACCTTGCTGAAGGTCATCCAACCCCAGATCCACTAAACTGTATAGCTTATAAGACAACCCCAGGAAGGGAATTTTAAACCCTTTGAAACAAATATTCAAGTTGCATTTATCTCCTGATATTAAATAGGCTATTCCTGCAGGGAAATGCCGAAGCCTGTGGCCCAGAGCACACCATCCATCTCTCAAAATATTATTTCAGTGTTGCTGCCGGAAGTTCAACAAGTTTTCTACTGGAAGAGGTGACTGGGCTTCTTCCCAAAGGATGGTTGTGAAGTAACCCTGTCGCTCTTGGCACTGGACACAGCGAGCAGCAGGTGCAATGGTCACACAGCAGCACAAATTTATCAACTACCTGTCCTGTTGCCATCCCTGCTTTTCACTTGTTACCTTGGCTCGCCAGGCATTCATCTTTCCTTGCTGATTGAGACGAGCAAGTGAAGGGTCCCACGTGTTAAACCAGGAAGTCTTAGCAGATGAGGCTGTTATCTGGGAATTCTTGATCTCTCCATTTTCCATTCCAAGAGGCAAAGAGCAACCTGTTGAGAGAAGTCCCATGTTATCCCCAGTACATCCAACTAACCACAACCTAAGCAACAATTCTGGAATTGAGAACACCCACAATTTTAGCTTCATTTAAACTATTAGGTAAAATATTTGTCAGAATGGAAGCACTGGCACGTGACTCATTCTTACCATCTATTTCACAGCCCAGAAGCTCCATGCGAAGAGTAGGCCTGTTGTAGACCTCAGTGGGGTAGAGTCTGATGTACCTGGCAATAATAGGGGGATCAATGATGTTCTCTTTTACCTCATAGGCGTTGGAATTACCGTCAAAAATCTGTTAAAAAAAAAAATAATCCACATATAGTTAATTTAATCCAAACACAAGCTTGGATGCTGAAAGCCTGCTCTGCTATAAATATAGTTTCTTTTATGCCATTAGCCCCATCCACAGTGATGGACCACTCTGTGCTGCAGAGCAACTTAAAATATCTCATGGTCTCAGCATATCTGGAAGCATCTAAAGGCCTCAGTTTAAATAAACAACCCATTTCCATATAAGCCTGTAAGAAGACACGAGGAAAGAGACAAAAGGAGAGGTAAAAGGCAAGAGGTTTTCAATTTGGGAGTTGTACCACAGAAGCCCCAGGATAAACTGAAGGGAGCTGGTAACAGGTATGGCTGGAGCAGCTGTGCATAAGATGAACCTCTTTCAGGGTACAACCATGCTTGGCCTTCTGCAGGCAATTCAGACAGCTCAGCATTCAACTGTTGGGACAGCAGAAAGGGAGGGACAAGAAGAAGGATCTAATCCCAAATGAGGTAGGGCCTGATTTTTAGTTCAGCTTCCAGCCTTAAAAAACCTGACACAGGCTTAGGAAATAAAAGGAGGGAGAGATGCTTGTGAGAAAGCCAGACTCTATACAGTCAAGGTGTCAGGGCCAATCCAAACCCCAGTCTAGGTGGTTCCTCACCTTACAATTTGTGTTCTGGTCTGAATTTTATCAGTTTGGTAAATTCCCTTTGGGGCCCCAAGCTGCATTAGTAAGTCTCTGAAGGCCATAATTTTTTCCACTCTCTCTTGACATAAAACAAAACTGTCATCTCACTGCATCATCCAGTGATGTTGTTGCAGCCCCTATGGCACAGACAGACCTTTTGTACTGGTGAGCTGTCTCCTTTGAAGGTGTTCCACGTCCGTTTGTCTTTGCTATAAACAAGAAAAAACTTCTGGATGTACAAGGACTTCAAAAACTGCTTGGCTCCCTGCGTCTGTATCCCAGTTAACAACACTTGTCTTTGAAAGTCCACCTAGGAGCAGCAAATAGCATTTACAAAGTCAATAATGCACAGCAAAATCCATATCATTCTTTGACATTTGCACAATAGCTTTGAGCCCTGCCTTTTAACACCCACAACACTAACATTCTCAAAAAGAGCAACAGCCAGATGCCAGAGTACAAGTTAATGCTGTCTCACTCTCATTTCATTTTTGTGTATTTATTTGTGTGCGCCTTTAATTTCAGAGGCCATTTTACAGGGTTCAGCACAGCACCACAAAGGCACCTCAGAGTTATCTGCATGTCTGTGGTAAGCAGAACTCCACTAAGCCCATTTTACAGATAGGTAAAAAGAGCACAGGGAAATTAAAGGTTCACACTTTCATACGCCACCTCTACTTTTTGGATACCCAGGCTGCGAAAAGGCATACGACGTTCTGAAGGGCTGAAAAGCCACTATTCCAGCTGATATCATATCCAAGCCCTTAGGACATAAAAACAAATCAGCATGATGTTCCTATCAGCAGTGAAACTCATTCTTTGGGACATGTCTCCACGTCTGCATGGTTCACTGCCCTAACCTCAGCTCCTCACTACCATGGCCCTCTATCAAATTCCTTCTCCTTCCAATGTTATTTCCAGTTCTACATCAGATCTCCCAACCTTCTCCCCCTACTTAACTCATATTAATTTAGTTGCAGGACAAACACAACAGTCTGAATTGCCTGCTGAACTTCCACTGCAACACTAGCTTGAGTCTTCCTTTCCTCCCAACTGTCAATTTTAATGAGATTTGTAAGAAATCAACTATTCTCCCTAAATTTGGGTGCAAATTTGCTATCTGGTGCAAAAGTCACTGGAATGGAAATAAAACATAGAAGTGAGGTGATTGAATGATACAGTGCTTGAAGCCATAATTATAAGCCTAATTCCCCTGTGAAGCCAAGGACATAGAAGCATACAAACCAACTAAAAAACTATTTGAAGCAATGCTTGAGAATACTACACTTTAAATGATCATTCAACAAACACATACATATAAATATGTACCATTAGGTAGACAGAGGGAAAAAAAAAAAAGAAGTAGAAAGAACGACTCTGTTTGCCTATAAAATGGTTACAATATAAATTGTGAGGGTAACTGTCCAGTCAATGGGCCTCAACAGCAGTAGAGACTGGGTTACTCCAGAGACATGGACAATTATGACATCACCAGAGCACCACTTGCTACACCTTCTCAGTTTTCCCCAATTAACAACAAGAGCAGCATGAACTTCTAAAATAAACTCTTGGAAAATCATAGCTCAGTGATGGTCAAGCACATGTTGCATCAAATCATACCTGGATCCAAGAGAGTTCTCTTTCCTTCATTACAGTACTCCAAGCATTGTATGTTCCAGAATTGTCTAATCGGGCTAACTTAGGTTCCCAATAGTCTAGAAAGAAAATATGAATAAAGTAAGAAATTTAAGAGGCACTGAAAAAAAAAGAAGGCTGTAACTACCTACTGATCTTGAGTGTTTTATTTTTAAGCCCAAATCTGTCTTGGGGGAAAAAAACAAAACAACTGACCATCAAGAGATTCAAACCACAATCTAGGATAATTTGGACATGGTCAGCCACTGCAAGTCAGCTGTTACCATGCAAAGCTTTATAGTTGACAGAATGACTTTTAAAATAACAGCTTTTTATGCAATGTACTGTCTGCTGATTTGGAACCAGGGTCTAGAGTTTGCTAAACAAGTTTTGGCTGCCAGCAGGATCAGACACAAAATGTGCTCCACATTCATGGAAGACAGCACCCCTCAGCATAACAAGGTTTCCATGTTAACAACTGGTACAGAATATATAGACAAAACAGCTTTCAAGCCTTCATAATACTTTGTCAGGAAACAAAGAAAGAAAACCAAACCCACAGAAAATTACCTTTTACAAAGTAAATAGTTTATTTGCTATTTCAAGGGAAGGGATGTGTGTTCCTGCATGTGTGTGTAACCTGTACATCCTGATTTGACACTGTCTGTGTAAAATTCTAACAACTTCTCTACCAAATGATCCCACTTTTATACCATCGATAAACTTGATGAATTAAAGACTCTGCTGATTGCTCTGGATGCCAGGGTTCACAAATCTTTCAGAACAGATATACTTGTCCTTTCACATCTCATCCCACATGCAAATCTCAAAAGCTTTTTGAATGCTTGGTGTTCATTTTCAAGCAGGGAACCCACAGGACTCTCACGCTTGTGATACTGACAGCAGACCTGTGACACTGTTAAAACATAATGATGATGGCTACCTAATACAGCTCACAGCCTCTGCTTGCAGCATCGGAGAGATTTTTAACCTGACAGAAATATGAGATGCTGAAAGAATATGGAACTACACTTTTCTAGGGATATTTAGGAGCATGCAAGGACCTTTTCAAGTATTAACTCACCTATATGATCTGAAGCTTCGATTTGTGAATCAAGTATAACTCCACTTGCCAGACCCATTGGAATCCTGCACTCTAAAGAGAGCACAATAAGTTTGTTGTTAAAGAAAATGAGTGATATTCCAGTATATGTTCTGGTGAAATCAAAGACAACATCACTCAAAACAATTCTTAGTAATACTATGACACCACTCCCTTCCCACAGAAGTCCAAGTTAAGGTAATTTCTCTCAACAGATTAATCCACTGGTCACTGTGGGGAAACCTCAAATTCAAAGCCAGTACGCTAAAGGAGTAAAGGTAGCATGCTAAATAATAAAAAGCTAGTATTGCTAGAAGCTAAAAATTTTTCCTTTGAGAAGACATTTACAGTAACCACTCCATCCCCTCTCTGAATGCACAGATAATCTTCTATGTTTTTTTGCAGAACAATCTCCCAAATTTATTTTCAGTGATCCTGAAAGGGTAGAGAAGACTTTATAACTTGACTCCTCCAGCCAAAAACCACCTTAATTCAGTACCTTTCTCTATAACCAAATAGGATGCCTGCATTCCTGCTTGCTGATATTCCCCCACTTCAGTGTCTAAAAGCCACCAGCCAGGCCTCTGTGGCTTCATTTCAATTGTTCTAAATGAACCTTGGGAAAAAAAAGGAAGAGAAATGTATCAGAAACATTATATTACAAGGTTGATGAAAGCGAGACTGAATGTTAAACCAAAAACCATTCTACGATTTAATTTAGAAAATTTAAATACAAATTGCAAAAACTACCACCATCTCAATGATCTCTTTTTCTTAGCGAGGAAGTTCTAGCTGGGGACGGAGATTAGAATTAAATAGTCAGATCAAAACCCAACCTTTGCTGCTGGTGCAAAGTACAAAACCTTGGATGCCTGTATGTAACAACAGATATCTGCACACTAACTACAGTGCTGAGCTGTGTGATGAACAGTGCTATCAAGTTTATTACATAATGCAGAGATGGTGATTATGTGGTGATGGTTAGAGTTCTCATTCCTGCTGCCCCAGTGGGTTGTTCAAGTGACATAAAGGACAGACGAAAAGAAGCCAAAAGTAGATGTGGGAGAATCAGAACTACGGGCCCTCTCCTCACTTCTGCATGGCACAGGAGTGCCAAGGACTGAGCAGGAAGCAGATACTGTTTCGGCTGCTGGCTGCAATTTTTAGGAAGCACAGTACCTGCCTTCATTGCTTTTCCTACATTCCTTGTGACTGCAGACATGACAATTCATGTTCCCATTTAAACAAAATATGTAGATTTCATAAGGAAAAGCACCCCTTAAAAAGAATTAAATAAATTGTGAATAAACTACCAAATGTTCATTAAATCAAACTCCTATTACTCCAATCTCAGGTTTTTTATTTCCTTGTTGTCTTTTTTTTTAAAAAAACCTCTCGTAGCTGGCAATACAGGCTTCATAAGTGCTGTTATTGCAGACTCGCACTGCTGATAGCGATGGGGCAAAGGAATACATCCTGTAACCTAATGAGTACTTTTAGCCTATTTTCTTTCTCCCTGGACATAAGAATTCTTTTAGGGCTCACATTTGTTCTTTCTGTTCTGTATCACACACCTTGATATTACAAAAAAAGCTCTCACTGTAAGGAGACCTTGACATTGGTATGATGAGGAAAGACTGCCCTGGTCACTCCTCAGAACTTGCTCTGCTCTGATACTTACCTGGAAGGAGTGTGTATGTACCAAGCTGATGCTCTGGCTCTCCCTGTTCTATGAAGGTCTGACCATGAAAATGAACAACATGAATGTCTTTTGGCCCACCCATGTTCAGCAAATGCCATCGGACCGGTTCACCTTCATACATCCTCAAGCCTTGCAGACTGTAGGTAATCCCATTAATGGCTGGAAAAAAAAAATTGTTAGTAAGGAAAACTGCTCACAAAACAGGTCTCAAAGTGCTAGAATGGAATTATTAAAATTATTAAAATTAGTAAAATATTTAATGAAGTAATGCATTTGGGAAGAACAACATCTTTTTTCCAATTCAAAGTGCAACACACTTTACAGTCTATATATATAAATTCAGAAAATCCAGTAACCTCACCAGAGGATTTGAGCACAGTTTGCTAGCAACACATGACAACCAGGAGAACAAAGAGAATTAAATGTCAAATGTAAATGGGAATATCAGGCCCAAAACAAAGGACAATTTTCCAAAACACATTCTCCAGCTTCTACAGGCATACAGATACAACTGACACCTTTGATTAATAACTGATTTTACAGACCACATTTTCAAAAGGCAGATTCCACTTCTCAACATGTCCTTTTCAAACATGATCGCTGACAGCACACAAGCATCAGCTTTTCAAAGACAGAAACACAGAGTTTCACTACTGACCATTATTTCATAGAGGAAAAAGTGTGACCTTTGAACATTCAGCCACTCACTTAACTCTACAGCACTAAAATCTCTGTAGCCAGAGAGAGATATATTAAGGGCTGTTCTACAGCTGCTTCAAGTTCCTCAACAGAACTAGCCAATTTGTCAAATTATTACAATACTTTTAAATTTCTTGCAAAATGTTGCCAGGGTATTAGCTTCTGAAAAGATGAGGGGTTTTAAATTATTTTTTATTTTTTTATTTTAATATGGGGGGTAGATGTATGTGAGTGCAAGAGAGAAGTTTCCTATTGAAAGTTTCAGTCGAATATGTTCTTTCTTCATTTTAATAGAAAATTTCCAGTCATTGCTAACCTTTATATTGCTAACCCTGATGATTATGGGTAAAATGGATAATGACAAAAAACCATTCACATAATTAATGTGTAGGATTTACGCATGTTGAAGAGGATTGAGAGCTGAGATACCTTCCTCAAACATCTTTCTCTCTACCTCAATAAACTGAATAACAGGCAAAATTAAATAAGTACCATAGAATTTGTGGCATTGCTGCATTCCTTGCGTCTTCTCACTACAGGGCCCTCTAGATTGTTTGTCGAAGTACCAGCTTTTCTCTTCATCAAAGACCATAAAAAGTAAGAAAAAGTCTCGGGTAGATGTCCTGCTGCTGTTTGATTTGCTGAAGGTTCCTTTTTGACAGATTAGTATTGGCCCAATCAAACCAGAGTGAATATCTTTCTCCTAGAAGGTAATACATCCACATTAGATGTAGAAGTGGATTTCCCAAAAGATGTAAAAAATCCCATAGCATTCTGCAGGATCGCATCAGACCCTAAAAATCTAAAGCAGGCTCCAGAATCGCTGTTGCCTTGTATTTTTTTCTGTCCCCAGCTCAGTCTACCAGAGTTCCCCAATTTGAATTCTTCAACAGTTTATGTACTGTTTTAGCTGAGTATAGGAGATTAAATGTCAGATGGGAACACTGAGCCCAAAAGAAAGGATGGCTATACAAAAATGTGTTCTGCAGCTTGCATTTCTACAGTAACATCATCTGGACACAATCCTGGACAACCTACTGTAACCCACCCTGCTTGAGCTGTGGGAGTGGACTAGATATCTCTTGTGATCCCTTCCAACATAAATGCTTCTGTTATTCTGTGATCAACCCCAGCAACACTACCACTTCCATTTCGATTTCCCTACCAGATTTAAATCCGAGTAGTAGATCCATGACCGACAAGCTGCTCCTGACTGCACAGGTCCTGATCGCCTGTTTGCATACCATACATATATGTAGCTGTTATTTGGCTGGATTTCGTCATCTTCCTTAAACCAAGCAGTAGATTCATCATCGTAAATGCTTCCCTCGGAGGACTTTTCATAGAGGAGTCCATGAGCATGGAGGGAATATGGTCTGGATGCCAGATTCTTAAAATGAACCTTAAAAAAAAAAAATTCATAAAAAAAAAAAAATTCGTAAGAAATTCATAAAATTCAGCAAATTCAGGACTGAACCAAAGTCCCCACAAAATAAATTCCCGTGGCCTCAAATCAGGGTCAAGATCTGTAAAATGATTACAGGCTATGTTGTACATGGAAAAGTTGGCAGGGATAGCTTCTGACATTTCCATGCTGAGTCACCATCTCGATGTAGGTAGATAATGAAAAATCAGAAAGCGCCAAGTCTAGCTCCCTGTCTTCCACTGAGTCTAGGCTCCAGGGAATTTTACTGCTGCCCCTCATACCTGGAAAACTGTTTCGTTACTGCAAGCAGGGAGGTGGGGAGTTCCTACCCTCTCATGCTTTGCTGCAGTTGTACTAAAGAAAGGCACCAAACAGTAACTCTAGGCTCTGTATGTATCATTCTTACTGAAATCAGTGTCTCACACTTGTCCCAGAGAAGCACCAGGGTGGGCAGATTACACATTTACCTCTCCTTAGAGAATGACACTCTTGAGCTATAAAAGCCTTTTTCTTCATTTACTCATGTTTTAAATGTAGCTCAGTGTGCTCCTGTTGCACAATACTCCTACTGAAATAGGCAGAAAGCAGTGAGATCTACTCTCCCTAAGTCCATCTCTGTGTGTTGGAAGACTGGATGAAGAAGTAGAGAAGGGACTTTTTATAGCAATATGCTTCCTAACACAAGTATATCACTGTATCACCAGGAATACAGTTCCTCTCATCCTTGTTGATTGTATTAGAACTATCCAACTCATTTACAGCAAAGCCTTTTAGATAAAATTATATATTTTTCCAAAAAGTATATATTAATCTTGAATGCAAATTTACTAAGTTCTTTAAAAAAATTAAGAAGCTCCCTTTACATATAAAAAGTAGTATTTTTAGTGCAATCTGAGTATAGAAAACTCATTTTTCATTAACATTAAACCTAAATCTCATTTTACATTTGATTGATAAGTGAGTATTTAATGTTGGGAAACATTAGAAAGAAAACCAGAATTTAATTTACTGTGGATAGATGAGAAAAAGGATGTATTTCAAAGAAACATATCAGAGTGTTTGCATGTCCACAGTGCAATTTCTAGCTTTGAAAACTGTTTCCCCATCATTATCTTTTAAAATTCTGTGGTTTTTTTAGATCTGTGCTATGTCACACTCTTGTAAGACTCTTATCCTGCACACACATTGAAAACATGGACTTACTAGGATAACATCGTCCACTTCAGCTCGGATAACTGGCCCCAGGATGCCAAGGTGTTCTGTGTATTCATCTTCATCCTGAAGAGTCGTAAAGGTACTGTCTGTATAGCTTTGGAAAATCACCTTATATCTGCTGCCATCTTTACAGGTTTTGTCACTCATCATTGGACTGAAAGGAAATCCCCAATTAAAAATCCACACAGTGAAACTGAAATAATAGCTTTGATGAAACCTGAGAACTAATATGTAGGAACATTTTAGAATATAAAGAATATTCGCTCAAATGGCCTCAAGCTGTGCCAGGGGAGGTTTAGATTGGATATTAGGAAAAAATTCTTTACCAAAAGGTAAAATTGTTGAGCCCTGGAACAGTCTGCCCAGGAAAGTGGTTGAGTCACTGTCCCTGGAGGTATTTAAAACACATGCAGACGTGGTGCTTATGGACATGGTTTAGTGGTGGACTTGGCAGTGCTGGGTTAAAGGTTGGAGTCTATTTTGATCTTAGAGGTTTCTTTCCAACCTAAATGGCTCTATGATTCCATGAAATAGGTGTCACATGATTCTGCAAACCATGACTTGCAATGTTTAAGCAATTCTAGCTCTACAGTTGTGTGAGATCCTTCAACAATTTGGTCAGCTACCACTGAAAGACTACAACTGGTCTCTGAAAATCCAACTGAGCTCTATTTTCCTCTTATATCAAAGTGCCCAAAGAAACTGTCTGTCGTATTTTTGCAAGTGCCATTTATACACACTGAGATGAAGCAGAAAAGTGGAGGGAAAATATCAGTCAAATAAAATGGAAATTCAATTTGAAAAATAATATATGTTTGGAGATTAATTTTGCATAATGTAAATTTTCTTCCTCCTGTTTTATCTGCTTTTGATAAAAATCCAAAGTTGTGGCAGTCTTGGCCTTATTCATTTCAAGGGCTACAAAGTTTAGGTTTTGGTTGAAAAGTGACAAGGAATTCTATGCCTTGTAGGGTGAGCACTGATCCTAGCTTGTAATAAATAAGATAGTAAATTTTTAGTACAGTGTTTTTCTGAAGTATTTTTCACATATATTCTTTGCCCTGGCATAGTAGTCAGTCTTCCCTCTCAAAATATAAGAAGACTCCTCAACAATAGGGTTTGTGACCGAGTCACCTTCTGATTTCTCTAAACAGCAGGAACAACAATGCAATAATTCACTCAGCTTTGTTTTTATTTTACACCTGGGTGGTTAAATCACTTTGCAGCTTTCATATGCTTTTCAATACTGCAGCCTCGAGAATTTGTAAAGTGCTTTATCCCATTTTACAACAGAGAACTGAGACACCAGAACCTTTTCTTGCTAGTGCTAGAAACTGTGATTTGTCCTGCCTGTAAGCTCATCCTGTCTATATCACATCAGTTAGTCTGTTAAATTCCTCAATTTAACTCAATTTGCTCAAGGAGGTCTCTGTCCTATCTCTAGTACAGGTACCAAGAATCTGAGTTGGAACTAAACCAGGTCATTCAAGTATAACAAAACTAACTGCAAGTTTCCCTCTTACAGTGAATTTTTTAACTTCTGTATTAAAGAGTGGTTCTAATGAGTCTACAAAAGGGGGTTAAGAAAACAAAAAAAACCAAACCAACCAACCAAACAATAGAAGAAGAGTTCTTAGCTATGTTGGTCTTGATTATAATAATCTCTATCACATTTCTAGGGGGCCCAAGCCTCCCATGGAAAAATCTTAAGGTACTGCCACTGAAATGCTGGAAATCACATGGCACGTTACAGATGCTTTTATCAGCATGTGAATCAATCAACATTCTGCTAGTGTGTGTCAGGATGGTGTGCAAAATGAAAGGAAGCGATTTAGCCAAACCTTTTTTTATATCCTGCGTAGTTCCAGCAGACCTCTTCAGCCGCAATATAGTATCTCCTCTCATTCCCTCTGCTGCGCAGGTAATGCTCAGCAATGTTCTCTGGGTTACGTCGCTCGTTGATATTCACCTTGGGGTCTGTCAAGTACGGGTCATCCACGTTTACGTAATGGTACTCGTATTCAACACCCGATGTTTCCTCCCTGTCAAATTCTCCCGGGAGAATCTCATAGTCTCCATTTTCTTTGGGAAGCCCAATTGTGATGGATGGCCTAAGCTGCCGCGGGGTGAGTGTGTAATTCTGCAGCTCTCTGTGCCTGGCTCTACTCAGAGCCATTGCACGGTCGGCCTCACTGGGTGCCCCTGTGGTGTTAGTGCAGCAGGGCAGTGCCGTGTGGTTGGTCTCAGCTGGAACCATCACACGGCCAAACCCTTCCAAAGAATTGGTGATTCTTTGGGAGTTTTTACTCCTTGGGCCCAGAGAGTGGGTCATTTCTGGATCTTCCTTCTTTTTCCTTCGGATCTTGATGAAGGTTCCAGATGTACTTAAAGTATCATTCTTGTTTCCCTCTTTTCCTTTCTGAGTTGGGTGCATGTGGGTCCCTTTCTGGTTTTCCCCCACTAGATGTGAGAACCCTTGATACTTCTTCATATCCTCCTTTTTTACAAATGCTGTACCATTTCTGCCATGATGACTTAACTTACTGCCAAGAGATTTATCTAAATTTGCCTCTACTCCCATATTCTTCTTTGCAGACACCAAATTCCATTCCTCACTAGTCATTTTAGATGAATATTTCCCTGTTCTGGGCAATGATGCTTCTAGTAAGTTCTTCACTACTGCAGGACTGGAATTAGGGTTTGTATCACCTAAAGTATGATCTAAAGATATAGCATCTGCTAGTTGATCTTTGGATATCCTGGGTTCATAAAGTCTGGATGAATTAGACCCATCTCCTGCTATGAGGTCCAAAGCAAGTGTCAAGTTAATTGCACGCACAGCATTTTCCATCTTGTTTTCCTCCTTTTCCAGTTCATCACCATAATCATTCAAAAGCTGGGCAGTTCCCACCACAGCTACATCAGATGTGTTCTCTGTGTGATGCACAGAAGGAGGTGCACTAGTCTTGTCAGAAAATGAGACATTTTTATTTCGTACATGATTTAGAAGGGCATTCATCTTTTGGACAGAGTAAAACTTCATGGCCAATGAGCTTCGCCTTTTCCTGGTAACGTTATAATTTCCTGTGGTTTCCACTTGATGTTCTTCTGAAAATAATTTACTGTCTTTTCCACCAGCTGACAGCTCTTCTGCAACATTCATTGGGCCTTCCCCATTACTCAGCAAGTGTTCACCTGCAGACGTGTTACCATGAGCTATTTCATAATTGCTTTGGCTTCTATTCTCAAATACCAAGTCAGCCTTTCCATCACTTGTGGTAGCTAAAAATAAAGCCTCTTCTGCTGTGATTGACGTGTGATTTGACTGGAATGTTTCAGTCTTGATTAGGGGAAGAGGAGTGATATGAGTTTCTAAGAATTTAGAGTTGCTTGTTGATTCACTACTATTTATAGCTGTCAGACCAGAGCCAGCTGCCAACTCAGAACTCATGGCATCAGTGCCTTCATACTGATCCCAGGCTAGTGCTGTAAGGTTTTCTTTTTCTTCATCATCTGCTGCCTTCCTTGAGCTTCTGATGGAGTAAAGAGAAGCCAGATATGCCTGATAATCTGAGTCCTCTGGATCTTCCTCTTCTTCTTCCACCTCTTCCTCAACAGAGGTAGAAACAGCCTTTTTTTCAGTCTTGATGTGAGTGAAATCCACAAAATCAAACGTGTAATCTTCCTCATATTCACACCTGGCATCTCTGAACCTCAGCCGCATGCCGTAAGTCATCTCTGGGGTACCCCAGGATGCTAAAAGCCAAGTACCTGCAATGGAAATAAAAGCGCTATGAGAGTGGACACTGTCTATCATGTAAGTGGCCAAGGCAAGTTGTTGTGTTTGTTTCTACAGTACCTACTATAGCAGAAGGTTAATCTTCATTTGGGATTTTCATGAGCTCTCATTGCAATGAAAAATAATTAATAAATGTAAATAAATAAGAGCACATATAAATAAATACATACGTCTAAGAGATGGAACTCTTCTCCACAGATTAAGCTGTACACAGGACTTGAGTCCAAATATAACCCGTGAAAGAGATGGATATGAAAAGAAAGAAATAAAATGAAGGATCCTATGTTTAGATCATTATCTGAGATTTGGCCTATCGAGATAAAGTTTCAATTTTATCCTGTCCTTAGTGTTGTATGCACTGCCACACAGATAGAACATTCTAAGCAGAACAAATACATTCTGAGGCAATGTTGTCAAGCATCTGACACAGTGTTTTAAAAGCTTTCGAATGCATAAAGGATAATCTTTAATAAGCATAATAAAAATAAAATAATTTGAATTTCCAATCTGAGGCTGCCAAGCTGAGGCATCTTAGATTAACTTAAAAGTTTTATAATTCCTCCAAAACCTAGTCAGAAGTTAAGTTCTCTATTTGAAACTAGTATCTGAGAAGAAAATACAATCTGTTTCCCTAAACAACATCAAATGAAGTTCTTTGCTTGATACCATTTGCTTTTGGAATTAGTGGAAATGACAGAATAGACAGAAATAAGAGATTTTGAGTAAAAGTCTTTTTTATTCAAGAGATCACATAAAATTCTTCCTCTATTTATCAGAGTTTAAAGTGACTTGCATAATTTTCCTGTTTTCTAACAACAGCAAATTTATCAAAGAAAACATGTCCTAGATGAAAAGAATAGATCACATAACAAAATCAAGCAAAGTACAACTTTATTACTGGGGAGGTTTCCATGAAGTCTAATGGAGTTTTAATGATTCCTGAGTCTTGAACAATAAAAGCCACTTAACTTACCATACATTTTTAAGTTATAAGGTCTTGATGCTGTGCGAAAGTCAAAAACAAGCTTTGAGAACATAGAGAACTTATTATTTAAATAGCTAAAATACACAAAAAAATTGGTATTTTAAATGGGATAAGGATACCTAAACCTTGTGGGATTTTAGATGATGAGTAAAATCTCACAAACTTCAATGATGAAGAATCTCTGTCCTTTTGGAGGTAATTCCTGAAGTGTGTACTACATGGGTTCTAACATCCCCTTTTCAAGATATGCTGTTAATCCCAGTTAGACATTGAGGTGTATCTGACAGACCAGTGATCCAGTTCAGCCAGGCAGACTTTACTGCTGTTAAATGACCACAAGCCTAAGGTGAGGTGTAGCTATTTTGTCCAGTAATGACTAGAACAATTTGACAGTTCAGGCCCATTTTAGCCTGCTCAGGATGGACAAGTATGTGGCAAAACTGGGAATTGTACAGTGCAGTTGATACTGGATTGCTTCGAAGAATTCTTAGGATTGCCTTAAAATTATCATTACTAAGTCCAATACTAATTGTGAAGTGGAAAAAACCAAACTACAAGATGACCAACAAAAAGAACCTCAGTACAGCACACAATTATGCTGTGTGCTAAGTCTGTGCAGCCAACAAAACTCCCTATACATCAATTGCACTGGGGAGTGATTAAACGTTTTTCAGCACTGTGTTCATCTGAAAAGTTCTCTTTCCTAGTTAGGTAAGTCCTTATAGTTTGGAGACTAAATAATATCTTAGAAGAGCTGTCAAACACCGTAGTTCTACCACTTACCACCATTGTCCATTTCCACTGTGACTGATTCTCCACTCATTGGGAAAAGGTTCAATGTATCTTCATATTTCCCTCGATACAGAAAAGAGTGTCCAGAAAGGCGAACAGAGACAATCTCATCATGAGTGCCAACACTGAAAAAGTGCCACTGAACCACAGTATCTTGGCAAAATCCAAGGATTTCACTGCTGTCAGACACATAGCCATTTATTGCTAAAAGAAAAGCAAAGTAAAAGTGGTCTCAGTATTTTCAGAGTAAGACTTATAAAACCTCCCTTTCTTTGATGTCACTCTGCCAAACTGGACTTATTGTAAAGAGACTGGCATGGGGTGAAATCACAGTAGCCTTGATGGAGATTCCATCTCTGGAAATAGTAACTCTAAGGCAAGAGGGTGTTGCACTGAAGTTTAATTAACCCTTGCCTTTGCTTCAGGGTCCAGAGCAAGCCAGGTCCCTAGTGGCAAGGTGGGAGTTGGCCTCTTCTCACAGACAACAAGTGATAGGACAAGGGCAGATGGCCTCAAGTTGCAACAGGGGAGGTTCAGGTTGGATATTCAGAAAAATTTCTTCGCTGAAAGAGTGGTTAACCATTGGAACAGGCTCCCCAGGGAAATGATAGAATCACCATCCCTGGAAGTGTTCAAAAAACAAGTGGATGTTGCACTCTGTAGTATGGTTTAGTGGGCATGGGAGTATTAGGTCAAAGATTGGACTTGACTTGATTATGTGGGAGATCTTTTTCAACCTTAATAATTCCACAACAGTGCATATTTCTGTACAGTGCCACCTGGCTTGGTTAGAAGTTCCCTGACTCTCTAGAGAATTCCCTGATTACACATACTTCTAAATACAAGCAATTACTGAATGCTCAGATTCACATAAGCTTTCATATTATTCATCTTGATATCCCACTCACTGTGCATTACGTTTGAGTTATAGAACTTGGGATCATCCCTTTTAACGCTGGCTGGGTTGCTGCAGTACTCCTTGATGTTATCCTCTAGGTACCAGCTCTTATTTTCATCGAACACAGCAAACATTGCCTGCTGCTCCCCATCTGCCTTTTTCTGAAAGACAATCAACACAGCAGTTACATTTTATGAGCAGACACATGTATTAAGGACTCAACACTACAATCTTCCTTACTTACTATGGGAGCAACGTAAGCTTCACCAGAGTTGTGGTAAGTGTGATCCAAGGGCTGAGGGAAAGGGAGCAGGGCATCCAAATTTCAATGCTACTACTGCAACCAACCTGTGGTGGAGCACTGAGCAAGGCACTTGCACTGCTGATACACAGATGGTTTACAACTGGCTTCTCTGTAAGAGGACCAGACTTCTGACTTGACCTGAACACAGGTCTGACTTGACATTTTTTTTTCTCCCAGTTGGTGCAGAAGACTTTGCCAAGCCAGATTTTGATGAATGGCAAAGAGAATCACTCTTCCATGCTGTTTGGGTTGTTATGGATTAATTGATGCCTGAGATTGTCAGATGCTGTTGAATTATATCTGTTACAGAAAGGGACTAGGTCTGATCTGAATGTCTTTAGAGGATAAAGATATAATAGCAGCAGGAAAATTTATTATCAAGTCTAGAGACAGACTTCCAGATAGGCTGACCTTTTGCTGATATGCTGCTCTTGCTAAGAAAAATATAATTGCTCTACTGCTGTGGAAAGTTAGAGGACTGTTTCTTTGAGTGATTTCTTCAGGAACCTATTGGTTTAATTGTTCTCTACAGAGCAGCTCTCTAAGGGAAGCAAAACCAAATTCACTGTAGATCAAATACCATTATGTGAGCCAAATCTGTCTCTCAGAGGTTGCCAAACACGTTACCTGCACACCCTTCTGCGTCAGTGCTTCACTTTTGCAAATCAGCAGTGGGCCGATCAGCCCTGAGGCTATATCTCTCTCAATATTTACAGCACTATGATACAGCCTTGTAATACATTGAGCATCCTGTGCAGTGGGTTGGTCTGTTTTAGAGATTTTCCATTCGTAAGTGTATGTCTCCCCTGGTTCAACTCCTCTACTCTGGGTGCCATTGCCTAAGGAAAAATAAAGAAGGAGAACAGTAATGACACAAACTGAGAGCCAGATCTTAATATCAAGCTTCACCTATCTAGGTGCAGTTAGGCCATTTCAAGCTGCCTTGAGATAACTGAATGAATTTTGTCTCTATCTAAGATCACGAACAAGAACAGAAAACTAAGACACTAAAAAAAAGGGTATTTGTCTCTGCTTTGCAGATAATACCTTGTTCTCTCTATAAGGAAACACAACAGGTAAGCAGAAGCAGAGCACAGAACTGAGGTCTCCCAGTCATACACATTCCTAGACACGGCAGCTCCTTCAAAGCAACAAAACTATTCACAACAGTTAGTGATAGGCAAAATATATTTCACAAATTTTTTACTTGTGTGGTCCAGAGGATAATCAGCTCCTTCTGCATTCTTCGAAAGTGTCACTCCATGGAAGTAAATGCTGTAGGGTCGACTGGCCTTATTTTTGAATACAATCTATATTGATAGGAAAAGAAAAAAATTAGTACTCAATAAATCCTTGTCAGAATACATAACAAAGTTTCAATTATGGTAGAATTTGCCTGGTTTCAGCCCAGAAAGTGCCAGAAAGGCAAATGGATGTATTAAATATTGTCTGAGAATATAAACCCACAGTCTAAATAATGCTAGTACCCTGCTTCTAGACTTCATAGAGCCCACTAAGTGAAGTTCAGCTGCTTACACCTGGTCTCTGGAGAGTCTAAAAAGAACACTTGTTTTTCCACTTACTGGGCACACACTATCTCTGGAAATACAAAGTTTTTGACTAAAGTTCTTCATAACCCTCAATACGGGAGAAAACAAATTTAAAACCAAATCTTGTCCCCAATTCCAAGATTCAAAGTGGATATGTAAGGAAATGGCAAAATGTCCTGTCTATTCTTGAAAACAAGGGTTAAAAAAAGAAGAAAAAACCCAGACAACTAAACATGATAAACTCAAATTCAGAGTCACAGAGTCACAGTGGAAATTATGGAAATTAAAGGTCACAGAAATTTGTGATGCATCATTAAGTGACAACAGAAAGACAAGTGGATGTGACAGAAGCACAAGCTTGTAATGCAAATGCTTTGTAGTTTCATAGTATAACTTCATGAAACAACATATGAAAATGGAGTACCATTGTCTAAAGGAGCCAGAAAAAAAAAATCAACATAATAAATGAGAGGTTTATATAGAGGTTTAAATGAGAGGGTTAATAGTAAACAAGGCCAAACCCATGAAGTTTGGCCTGACATACAAATCCCTTCAGAAGTCTACCCAGGTTTAGCTTTTTTCCTGTTTTGGACCAACATCAACATATATTTTAAAAGAGTGCGAATGAAGCATGTTTATGTTGTAAAATAAAGCACAAACATGGAAACTATAGAGGGAATGCCAAGAAATGCAGGCTAAACACTGTCACTTGTGATCATACCTTTTAATAGGGCAAATATTTATAACATTAGCTGTTTCTGACAAACAACACAAATCTAACTAGTTCTTTCGTATCTCTGCCCCAATGAAAATTACATTATAGTATAAATAATCTCTGCATTTTTGTTACTTACTTTGACTTTGTCATTAAGTTGAGCTCTGATAACAGGGCCCAAGATTCCAGTTTCCTTGGGGCGGGGATTTTCCAGACGTTTTGTGAAGGTGGCATCAGTGTATTGCCTAAAAATTGCCTTTTTATACCTTTTACCTATGAGATTTGAGAAGTTGTCCAAGTGTTGTGTTTTATAGTGTCTTAAAAATAAAGGAAAAGACAAATGATTGCCAAAACTTGAATAATGACATCTTTTAGAATACAAAATTAGTACTCAAGCAACTGGTAGAAGCTACACTGCTTGAAAAAAAATCCAAATCCTAAACTGACCTAATGTTCTTCACCCCCAATTCTAACCTAAATTAGATAAGAAGAGTGTTGCCACTGGATGCCCAGAGGCCCTCTACAACCTGAATTATCCTGTGATTTCATGTTAATATTCCATATTAGGTTGACAAAGTATTACTTTACCTATCAAGGCTGGCTGGAATAGTTGGGGCATAATCCCAAGTAACTTCTTCCGCAGCAATGAAATATTCCCAGTTTTTGACCATAAGACGTTCTTTATAGGAGAGATGACTCTTCTTTACCTCTTTGTCTCCACAGTCTCTTACAGTGAGGTAACCATGCATTCCAGCTAATTGAGAAGAAACAGTACCACAGTGATTTCCCATCTGATGAGCTCTTACCACTCCAACTGTGTTTCTCATTCATTTAGCTAAGGCTGCCATCAAGCCTTTGTTCATCTGACTGCCATCTTTCCAGGCCTGAAAGCTACTTTCTCCTTTTTCCCCCCTACCCCAATCATATCTTCAGCTTTTATAAGACAGACACTTCTCTCATATTTTAAAACACTCAAGATACCACTTTCAGATAATGAACAGCAAATATTTTAATCAGATTTAGTTGCCCTTAGCTGAAATTACTCAGTTTCTCAGGAAACAAGTGATTCCTTACTCATTTTATAATGGTGCTTATCTGAACAGCTCACAGAGACTAAGATGCTGGAGTATTGATTCATTGTTGCTCTGTAACCTGCACACAGCAGTAAAGTTGCAGGCAAGTCTTTTAGTTCATCATGCCCTTTTAAATTCAACAAAATGCCCTGTTCTCCAGTGCCTTCTTACTGAAATTACAAACTCCCCTGAAACAGATTAACTGTACTGTTGCAAAACAGTAGAAGCTATCTGGGACATGAACAAGAGAAGGACAACTCTACAGGTGCCTAATAAATAGATGTTTCCTTGCCTTGCAGGTGCTTTTGCACAAGAGAAGATATGAGCCACCTTCCTTCCTCACTCACTGTCATGTTTACTGTGGTTGATGCTCCTCCCACCAGGTTAATGGTAGAAACTCGGCGATGTCTTTGCTCCATGGACTGGCCATTGATATGAATGGAGAAAACTTCTGGCTTGGAACTCATTCCTATCAAGTGCCAGCTAATGTTGTCATAAGCACAAGCTTCTAAATCTGAAAGAGACACGAGAATAGGGTTCAGAATACAGGAAAATCATTAAAGTTCTCTATGCACACTAAGTCTGAAGTGAATCTTCACTCAAAACATTAAAAAAAAAAAATCCGACTCCTCGCATCAGTGTTTGCAACAAGATGAAATTTCAGAAGGTTGTAAACGGAACAGATACCAAAATGTTCCATGTTAATGGAAGAGAGGTGTTTACATCTTACCTGCAAGTGACAACCTGGCTTACAGTGAGGTGGCACAAAAGGAAAAAAACCAGTGCCCTCTTTTGGAAAGCTGATCTGTCCTTGTTTGGGGGGTGAGGGGAGGAGCAGGGCAGGGAAAGAGATGAACAAAGCAAGGATCCAAGCTAAAGAATGACGTGGTATCCAGTGACAGTAACTACACTAACCAATATTTGCTTAAAAAAAACATTTGAGACAGCCTTTTGTATTTGCTCAATGGAAGGGAGAGAGATATGAAAGTAGTTCCTCAGGAGAACAAGGGAAAAACACTAGCAATAAAATAGCCTCATAACCACCTTCCTAATCTTCTCACTTACCGATAACTGACTTTCCACTTTCAGGAAGTTCTTCACCTAGTATGTTCTATGTGCCACAAAACAAACAGTTCACCTAACCACATTAGTCTCTCCCCATCAGCTGAGTAAAAAATTGAGGGAGTTTAATTTCTTTTTAGAGTTAATAATCCTGTCCTTCAAGCAGAATACTTCTAAGAAGTAATTTTATTGTTCCTGTCAGTAATTTGGCACGATTTCCTTCCAGCAACACAGCTTTTTTTCTAGAATTTAGATGCTCACAGATGCATTCTAAAAAAGGCTACAGTCTTTTTCTACCATTTCTCCACATTCCTATTCACATGCATGAAAAGCAAAGAAAGGTAATATTCAGTGTTCACCAGTGTTAATTTCATTTCACACAAGCCTGAACAGTACCTGGTAATGTTCCATCAGTATAGCCATTAATTGTGTACTTGACTGACGCTGATCTTTGCCAACTCTTGTTTTCATCAAACACACCAAACATCAGCACATACTCCCTGTCAAAAAGTTTCTGTGACCCATCCTCATTTAGGCTTCCTATGAAGGAGAAACAACAGGTTTCAGTTTGAAGCATAAATAAAGCAGTTTTCACATCCATGTATGTTTAATAGCTTGTTCCCCTGTTACCATGTACTTGCAGAGCCTGACCAAAATAAAGCCTTGAGAACACTCATAACATGATTTTATTTCTGAAAGTACTTTTGGGTTGGGTAACCACAAAATCAAAAGTCTGTAATATTCCAGAAGAGACAAACACCATGCAATGAATCGTATCAGACAATTCTGGCAATGTGTTGTAGGGATTGCCTTAATGAATGGGAGTGCCAAGCGCCTTCTGTTCACAATCAGGTGCTGCCCTCCCTTTTGAGACTGTGAGGCACAGAGCAAAACGATGGCAGAGTCACCAGAAGAGTGAACAGTACCTTTTCAAGAAATACACTGAGGTCATCGGCGCCTTTAAAAAGCTTAAAATGCAGCAAACAACATGTACATACAAAAGACTTCAACAGATACTGCTGAAATGGATCAGGTACAAGAAACTGTCTAGCTGATTTTGTGATACAGGTGCAATTTCTATCAAGAAGCAGAATTCATTCTGGACATGTCACACAGAACTGGTGTGATTTTACTGATTCTTTCTGTAGATTGCTCACATCAAGAACTTCCATTTGCTACTTTCATAACATAATCTGGTCCCTCTGGACTGCAGGGACTAAAAATTTGGGAACTTGCTGATTATTTTTCTCAGGAAAAGAGGCAGCGGAAGAAATTATCTTCAATACAATCCCTTTTATTTATGAGAGGTTACAAAGTCCTATTTTCTTTCACAAAAGAAGTCTCAAATCTACAGAAGAATTTATTTACTTATCATGCAGAGAACATTCAGGCAGTGCTTTAACTCGAAGTCCACATCTTATAACCTTCACCACTTATGCTGCTCTTAATGTGTCAGGCTGTGGTGAGTTGACCCCAACGAGCAGCCAAACACACACACAGCCACTTCAATGCCTTCCCATCCCAAATAGGGCAGGAGAGAAAATAGGAAGAACAAAAATTAGAAAACTCGTGGCTCAATAAAGATAGCTCAAAGGTGACGGAAGAAGGGGAAGAAAAGAAGCAACACAGAAGAAATCACTCATCATCTCCCACAAGCTGACCGACGCCCAGCCAGTCTCTCAGGAACAGCAATTCTGGAAGTCAACAAGACAACACTCCCCATTCTCCCCACATTGCTGCTTCTTCCTCTACCTCCAGTTTTTATTGGAGAATGATGTTGCATGGTAGAAAATACCCCTTTGGCCAATTTGGTTCATCAGTCAGATGGGTCCCCTCCGAGTCTCTTGTCCACGCCCATCCCCAACTAGGGGGATCTCCTGTCCATCCCCAGCTGGGGATGTCTGAGCAGGAAAAAGAGAAAGCCTTGACACTGTGCAAGCTCTGCTCAGCAATAGCTCTAACACAGGTGGGTATATTATCAATGTTATTTAGTCACAAATCCAAAACAGAGCACCATATGAGCTGCTGTGAAGAAAATTACCTTCACACCAGGCAGTCCAAACACACAGATATATTGCACACCTGCCATACACAGGGCCCAGTCAAAGCAACTGTGTTCAGAAATCTTAAAAACTTGCATAGTAAGCTGTTTGTCTTTGCTGTATCTTGAAACATATGGTCAAATTGTCTTAAAGGTAGTGGTCACGCCAATGCATTCAAATTCATATTCAGCTGAAGCCCACAATATATGCATGAATTTGAGAAGCCTGAGAAGGAAGTAATTTCAAAGTAATTGTCCAGATTAGCTCCACCAATATACCATGAAATGTATATAATCACAGAAACACAGAGAAAGAAACCCTAAGAAATTAGGAAAATAACAAGTCCTAGATAATACTAAAAGCACCAGTCCTCAAAAGAAAAAAAACCAAGAGGAAGATAATTAATAGTAATGTCACTCCTTTGAGGTGACATAAGTAGGTGTGTTCTGCAATTAAATAGATATCTATCAGTCAAGAGAGTGTTCTTGTGCAATCCCACACCAAACCAGCTTTATGTTTACTTTCAGGAAAGCTTCGAGGTCCAAGTCCATGGAGTTTACAGTCCATACAAAACTTTTGACTCAAACCGCAGGAAGAGGATCAAGCCAAATAACTACAGTGCTTTCACCACAACAAGGATATATAACTTGGAAAAACTTATAATTTAAAGGGACCAGCAAGAAGTTTAAGTAGCTTACACGATGGCATACTGTTTCAAATGTCCCTCAAACCAGTGGTATGTATCTAGCAGCTATTTACAAATCCTACAAGACACCAGTTCTTGTGGAGATGGAATTCAATGGTTCAGACTGCTAAAATCTGAAGTCTCTGCATGCAAAAACAATTTTAAGACTTATAATCTGTTCAAATTTGTCCATATTTTCAAATGACTAGCAAAAGACACACTGCTCTGCAATTTTAAGCCCTTGTTACAGATGAGAGAGTGCTCCAGGCTCTTGATCAGACAGTCCTTAAAAGGCATAGGGAAAACAATTATTTCTTGCCTTATTCTCTGAAGTGGCTGAGCCATTTCAAATGAAGTTTTAAAAAGTATATATTCTAAGACAAGCAATTTCAGGTCATACATTTAGCACTTAAGCAACTGAAAATGCAACCAGTACAGGCACATTTATCTATTTAATAATGCTCTCTGCACATCCTATAATTATAGGATGGAACTGCATGAAAGCTGGCATTTAAAATCTTTACCATCTAAAAGAATGATGTTAAAACCCATTTATTTTATACTGAATGTAAAGATGTGAAAAATAATGTATCTTCCCTCAATATCATCCAGCCTTAACTTTATTAAGAAATGAAACTGTATTACCTTATAGTTGTCTTAAAGCATTTCATTACCTTTCTTACAGATAAGCAGTGCTCCAATGAGACCAGAGTTAAAATCCATTGCCATGTTCACATGAGAATAATAAGCATAAGTAAGACAAGGAAGGTCAGCTTCTCTTGGACCAACTTCCTCGGATACATCCCACACGTATGTGTAGACCTGGCCTGGCAGTACGGCATCATCTCGTTTTTCTGCAGGTGATGTTCTGTCACCATACAGGGAGCCTGCCGAAAAAAGAGTCCATAAGGTGTCAGTAGGGTGGCATGAAGACAAAGAGCAAATAAAACAGCTGGAATATCCTCCTACAGTCAGTTCCAAAAGCTTTGTTTGTTGCCTATATGATACTTCAGCTTCAAACAGATAACTCATGATTCCACTCACACTGGGGGAGTACCACGGGGAGAGTAGCTATTCCACCATCCTGTTTCTTACAGATTAAAGATTTCCTAGAACTGTTATCACTGTCAAAAGATTGGGCTCTTCATTAGTCTGACTAGGCTTAGGAAGGCACGAAGCTTCAGCCTCTGCCCACTGATGCCCTGCAGAGGAACACTGCTCACTTTGTCACCTTCCTAACTGTCATAAAGCCACTGTGTGGACTGGCATTGCCTTGCTGCCTTAGGCCTTTTGTACACTGCATTTCCAGATAATGAGCAGTAATGGCTCATATCTGTTCCTGCCATGTCCAACAGATCTGCAGTATGACAAAGGGGAGCCAGAGAATCAAAATCCTAGGTGCAAAAGGCACATTGATTAATAAGTCAAACTGAACCGCCTATCACTTCCCATGAGATGTTCTGTTCAACTCCATGAGACGGGGTTGCAAACCTCTTTTTGTACCCATAGAGCAAACAAAGCCTTGAATACACCTGTACACTGCAGGTCAGAACTTTGCCTCAGTATCCTCAGAGCAGGGCAATCCAAGAAGCATGAGCAATCAAACTCACTTTGTGCTGGTGCAGATATTTTACTGTCAATTTAGCCACAGTTTATGATCTCTTTTTGTTCGTCTTGTGAGGATTCCAGGAGCAAAACACCACAAAGCTGAACATTAAATGCTGAGTATCACAGCAGCATGATCAGCACTGTTAACTGCCTTTACCAATAATGCCTTGATGTATGCCATTAAAAGGGGTTTGGAAAAGGGTTTAAGACCTGTATTTAAGAGTTTATATGTCCTGAAATAAAATATTTTGCAATTATGTGGGGGTGGACCAGATGACCTGCAGAAGTACCTTCCAACCTCAACCACTCCGTGATTCTGTGGAACAGTGTTAGCACAAAGGTCAGGAGAGTGCACATGTCAGGTGACACTAATATTCCTAGACAGTGCACTATTAGATTGTTATATTATTAGTGTATTATTAGATTATTATATTATTAGAATCTAATAATACACTGATGAACAAGAAAGGCCCTAACAATGGATATGAAGTTTCAATGCAGGATCAACACATATTTGTGTTACACGTATCCTCAAACATCGGTTTGGACCTCTCTAAATATTTTATGCAGTACTCTACAAGTAAGTGAACAAAACACAGAGTTTTAACAGCATTTACCTTCTTCACTTTTGCTGTAAACTATGCCTTGGGGATGGATACTGACTGGCTTGTCAGCCATATTTTTAAGGTGAACTACTAGAGTATCTCCCACTTCAGCACGCAGAGTTGGTCCCAGAAGTCCTGTAGTTATTCAAGACAGAGGAAAATATGAGCAAAGCAGTATGCTTAGTGCAACAAAGAATTCTCTCCCCCTGATATTCTTCCTGATACAATCTCCTTCCTGATATTAGGAAATATCAGCTCTCAAAGTACAAGTTACAAAATTAATACAGAGAATATAATACCACTACAATGAAGATTTACCCATAGAAAGGCATATGGGTATTTAAATCCTGCAGCTCATAGTCAGGAATGTTATAAATTGTATGTCTTGTAACTAGTACTTAAAAATCACAGGAAATAATAAATGGGGGGGGGGCAGGGGGAGAAGAAGTTATTTCCAGATACAAAAAAATTATCAAAAGATTCACGTTGAGGTTCATTAGAAATTTCTAGCTATTCTTCACATACAATTTAATTAAACAGTTTCTCTAATGGCATTCAAGCACATTTCTCTGAGTAGCACTCTAAATGCCAGAAATCATAGAACAAAAAGATCATTCCATCCCAAAATGTTATCCAAATAAATAATCAGATCCATGTTGCAAATTTCTTGAGGCATTTCCTGCAAAAAGTTTCAAGAGGAGCTTTTATCCCTACTCCCCATGTTGCAAAAATAAGCACTGGCTGAAAGTGCTATGACAACTTTTGGCTTACTAGGTTCTTTTCTTGTAAATTTTGTAAATTAGAAAGAAGCAGATTCGGAAAACACAGGAGAACAAACAAAACTGGAAGGAATCAGATCATAGACTAGGTCTTTCAGAGCAACTTGTAACAATTTCATGTCACCAACCTCACACACATTTACTTTGAAATCTAAATCTGAACATGTAACATCTGAAATTATTTTATCTACTAATATGAAACCCAGATAGACTACATAAGCATTCTGCCTAAGGACCAGAACACAAGTACCATATTTATGTATGGCACAAGTATGAGAACTCTCCTCCATCCACTTAAAGCATCTGCAAGCAGTCACAGACACAAAGGCAAGGGGACATCTTTCACACTCAGCCTTTCTGTTTTTCCTTTCCACTGATCTATCAGAAACATATTTAGCCTCAGGCCTTGGGCTCTTTCCATGTGAATTTATAGTGACACCACTGGGACAGTGCCACACAAATCTAAATGCATATGGGAAGTCTCATCAGATGCTGAAAACAAAGGGAGCAACTTTGTACACTGCAATTAATTTGAAGACAGCCACGGCCTCTGAGAGTTCAGCCTCTCTATGGCCTTTGAAAGCCTCGTGCACTGTGAAGACCTCATCCTCTGTACTTATTTAGTTTATGTGCAAACAGGGGACACAAAAATACAACCTTGCTTAGCTTATCACTGGATTTAAAACAAGCAACAAACAAAAATACTCAGAATATTTCCTTCATGTTTACCTGCAAATGTATTTGCTGGCTTTTCTTTTTTAAAATCCCCTTCATATTCTCTGTAAGAAATTTTCTTAAACACAGGATCTGTGTATTCCAATCTGAAACCAAAAGAGTTACAAAAAATAAAATAAAAAATTGAAAGGGCAAAGATTCTGAGAGATGACATTGCTGTTTAATGGATATTCTCAGAAAACGAATCCTGGAATTACATTTAATCACTTGCATTTTGCTGAAGGCAAACCACACAGTCCAACTCTTTGTAGTGTCTTCTTCCCTCTTACTCAATTGAATCTATGATGTTCCTGAGCTAGATCATTTCATAAGGGACATTCAATTACAGTACCTAGCACAATTCTCCCCTGACTTTGCTGGTGGTTTCTGTAGGTCTTCTTGATTTCTGGGATTCTGATTTTTTTTTTGTCCAAGACACAGATGAATATGTCTCGACCGTGCTTAAACTACAAAGCATCTGACAAAACACAGTGAAAGAAACCTGAATTTCTTTTTACTCAGCCCCATGCTTGAACTTTAAGACTCACCAGAAGGATTCTACAACAGTATTAATAGCAAGCTCCTGTCACAGCAATGACCTTGGAGGCAAGAACAAAATTTTTCTCTGTCAACAGCTAAGGATCTCACAGCAAGTTAGAAAATTAGAAACACTGCAAGTGCCCTTAGTCTTATTACGTAAATGATTTGGCACCCAGTAGACCACACAATGTTTTCTTAGAAAATATTTAGGCAAATAGATGGAAACCAGCACCCAACACTTCTGTAATGGAAATAATGATGAGAAGAGGGCTGGAGGGATAACAGCCTTTCACATTTATTGGTTGATTTATTATAGTATGTATGATAACTGAATCCAACAGTAATTCCACTTGCTTTCTTTGTAATGCCCTTTCAGTCACATTTGATAGTAGGGAGCTGATGGTCTGCTCAAGCATGGAGAGACTGAGCAGAGATATCACAGGGAGTTCACTTCAGTGACATCCAGGGTCCATAAGGGGGAGATCTCTTTTTGAGAGATCTTCTGTAAATTCCTCTGCGACACTCGCTCACAACAGCAGAATCAGGCAGAAGTGGGTAGTGTTTCAATTCATTCCCCACTTGTTAGTCACTGATAACATTTTGTTTAACTGTTTAAAGAGAAGGACCTGATCCATAATCTACATTGACAAGTGCTGCCCTAATGTGGCAATGTTCAATAGGATATGCCCATAAGACTAAGGGGTGAAAGAGGAAATTTATCAGTGCTAAATGTACAGCTAGAAGGAACATAATACATAGCTCACCAATACCTCAGAAATCTCAGACTGCAAGCATAGTTACCTAAGTTTTAGGAACTGCAGCAGCAACACTGCATGCACAGAATAATACATTTTTATTTTGCTCAGAAGTGCCTTACAAATATCACTTGTACATGGTAGCAAACCTCTATGAAGGTAAGACTGACACTCAGAGAAGTCAGGTATCCTTTTCTAGTCTGTATCATCAGAAAACTAATGAAATAGCTCAAGAAGAATCCATTTTCTTTTCAGCCTCTCTTCAGTTATTTAGAACTAAAAGCAGCCAAGTATCAGATTCTTACACTGTATTTAGACATTCAGTTTGTACTGAAATCAGCACAAGCTGCCATATCCCAATGCCTTTGGAATCCAAGCCATTAGCTTTTTCTCAGTGAGTGTCTTTGTATTGGTTTTTTTTGGAGGGAGACTGGTGGGGACTTACTTTGTTTGTTTGTTTGTTTTATTTTTAAGTCAAATATCTATAAGCTCTACAAAAGTCATTAGAGTCATTTGGGATGGGACTTGCTCTAAATACTTATGACAGATAACAGGCTTTGTGTATGAAATATTCCTGAGTTATCCCAGAGTATTTCAACTGAAGTTTGAGACAGTCTTGTGAGTCTGTACTGCATGAAACAGTCTATCCACAACATGACATTTAATAAAACAGCAGTTGATGTATATGGATCACCCAGTGCAGAAGAAAATGAAGTTCTAACTAGTAAATTCACATGCCCAGGTCAATACTTAAATGACATTTGGCTTCATGTTCCTACATTTAAATCCTGTTTTCTTCTGTCTTGCCAGTTTGACATTATGGTTATACCAGCTGTATTTAATTTCCAAATGGGGTTTTAGAAATCACAGAAACTTTGTTTTAATTAAGTCTTGAGGAAAAGAATAAAGTCTCAGTCTGAACTGGAAATATTTTTCCATATTATCCCAAAATGCAATACATGTTTAGAAGGAAAAAAATTACAAATGAAAAAATAAGGCAAACAAGTAGTTCACCAATATATATAAAAAAGCAGCAGCATCCAAATACACTTTCAATGTAGGAGAACAAATAATTTTTAGTTAATTTTAGTATTTAATTTTTAGTAAATTTTTTGCCTAATTTAAGCGGAACTCTAAATTACATCCACATTCTGTAATCTGTAGCATTGCACTTGCAGTGTTTATAATCCTAAGGATAATAGTACTGAAACAAATCACATATTTTATATGCTTGGTTGGTGTACACAGGTAGGCTGGCCATTCTGCAATGCTCTCTGAAAAAAATGAAATTAGGTTTCACTTAACAAGGTATAGAAATGCTTGATCCTTGACTCAACAGAACTCAGGATGTACATTTCACAAAACTACTGAACAACTCAGAAACAACATAGCTAGTTCCAAAGTTCATCAGGCTCTGAGTGAAGTGAAAGTGGCAGTATCCAAACTGGAACATATTTATTCCTTCAGCAAATTCTAAAACCTGAAAGTTTTTAAAATCTTACAAACCATGGCTTAACTTAGCATTGATCAAAATCCATATACCTAAAATAAATACCTTAGAAAACCATGAACAACAAGCACTGACCTACACAGAAGACGACAAAAGCAAGCCCTGGAACATATTTAACAAAAGCACTCTGAAAATATAAAAATAATTCTATTCACTAATGAAGCAAATAAAAAGGAGCTTTTATACTTCATTGGCTCTAGTTCAGATTATGCTGTTTAAAGTCAACCAAGTTCCTCTGAAATCAACACATCAGGCTCTAAAGTCCTCCTGGGCTCTACAATTCCAAAGGAGACAGGAGACACAAACCTTTTTTCAGTTACAAGGGAGGACTAGTTTTATCCTTCTTATCCCGTACTTTGTTACCTGGACTTTTCCTCAGATTCCGGTTTGTAGGTCCAGCTAGTGATCTGAGCAGCTATAAAGTGCTCCCTGACCTTCGCAGCTCCCACCACACGTTTCTCTGAGTCTGGCCACCACGAACCCAGTGCAAGCAAGAGAAACAGAGCCATGCAGTGCAGTGTCATGGTACAGATGCCTGTTGATGCTGCTCTGGAGGACAAGGCAGAAACTGCTGCTTTTATTGCTGTTGCTGCTTTTAACTTCCCCTCAGAAATGAAATAATTATGATGCAACAGGGTAACAGCATTTGCTACGCTCAGGTCATTGCTCTTCACCTCCTCCTCCCCTTACTGACAGGGATCCAACAGAGATAAAAAACTGTTTAAACTACCTTCCTTCCCCTCCTCCACACCACCTTCAGCAAGAGACAAGCACCAAGGAGGAGCAGCTTCAGCCCCGCTACAGACTGTGGTTGGGTCACTGTGTACTGAAGCAGCAGGATATCAGAGGCAGAAGACAATTATTTGGATTACTTCAATTACAGGATGTTTGACTTGCATGGTTAGGAAGAAGGGGGGCATATTTTCTATTTTCCCAGAAAACAGAAACCCAGCACATGGCTGGCACTGATGGAAATTTCCCAGGTAGATGCTACACTTCCTAAGAAATAATTCCCAGTTTAAAATCAAAATGCTGAGGCATTAGGTGTGGGAACTAGAAGTGGGTGCAGAGCTAGATCCAGTTCAGATCACCATGTACTGCACACTCCTAACAGCAAGCCAATAACCTTTCCAAACATGTCAGCTTCAGTCTGGTTCCAACTACACTCCCAAATACCTCAGGTAATGGGTAACGAATGGGCTTCTCAGTGGCAGCTAACAGGTCAGCCTGGAGACTTTTCGTCTAGTCTTGACTACAGTCTGTTGACATTTATCTAATGAAAAATCACTAGGAAAATACCTTTTGGTAAGCTAATCACTGATGTCACAAAAAATGTTTCCCTGCTTTTGCCAGCGCTGAGAAGCTTGTCAAAACAAGAAAATTGTTGATCATCTTTCCCACACGTTCAATTACTCAAAAAAAATAAAAATCTCTATTTTTTTCATGGACAGAAGATGAAAACAACTTTTTCAGTAATGTTTTGCTAATGTTTTCATTAAAAAATTATCTAAACCCTCAAATCAAAATACTCCAAAAACTAAACAAAATCTACTCCAAAACTAAACTAAAAGGACAAAATTTCCTCAGAGTACTTCTAAAGAAAACCTGACCAGTTCTTGATATATTGTTTAATAGCAGAATGGCCTAACTGGCAGCTTGGTTAATTCCATCCAAACTATACGGTACTATATGATCTTAGAAGAAATAGGGAAGATGGTTGGAAAACAAAAATTTATGAAGACAAATAGCTAAATGCTCCCTACCAAACTTCAGGGTCATTTCATGCTTAAACCTGAAAGCAATTATGATCACTTAGACTACAGACATGGTGGTACATTTTTCACTTTAAGCAAGTCTTCCTGTGATTCTGTTTAATGAACTAAGTGTTTGCATTTGACATTTCCATTATAAATAGGTTTCTAATAATTCTTCCCTGTAATAAAAAGCTAAAATATTGCAGGCTAAAAATTAATACCCAGAATACCTGTTTAATCCCCCTTGCTTTTTATCTGTGAGCTGGGCATCATTAAAGCTAACATCAATTAGTTATTTCTCTTTTATCAATTTTGATGAATTTGGGAGTTGTATTTTAACATTTCTTCGTCAGTGAACAATGCAGTACCAATCTAAAGGTAAAAGGAATTATTTTTTATGAGTGGCTGATACTACTGACAGTTTCAAAGAACAGTATAAAATTAGATTACTTTCTATTAAGCTACATGGATTGCCATGTATTACCCTTCTTTAACACTTAAAGAACAAGCAGTCCAATATTGGCTACTTGCTTATTTTCTCCCCTTCCCATGCTCCTTAGTATCAATGTGAAATTGAGTTGACTGAAAGAATTTGTGTCAAGCTCTTTTTTCTTTTTTTTTCTTTTATTTAAGCTACTACATCACATTGTCTGTAGGCTTTAGCAAGTTTCGCCGTGTTCTGAAAATCATTATTAATAACCCAAAGACTTTGTTCCCTTCCATCTGACCATTAATTTCTAATATCTGCAATTATATCCTGTGTCTGATGTGGTAAAAGTCTAATACATACATATAATTTTTTTAGTTAGCATTGGCTACCTGCAAGCTAATACTATTAGTCACAGGACAAGTGACTACAAAAGACATTCTTCAGGTGGAAGTCTTCCAAGACAATGCAATTTTACTGGCTACTCATATATTTAGCTGTTATCTTTTCTTCTACTTCACGACACTGCACATGTTGCAAACTTCATATTTTATCCTCACTGCCTACCCACATGTTCAAATGTAAATTACATTTCACCAGCAACATCAAAAGGTCATGTCATCAAAAGCCATGCACAGAGGAGTGTGGGTCTAGTCCATGCTGGCAAGACAATCTCTGCAGCACAGTGAGCAATCTTTCTGATGTACAGAAATGCCAAATGAAAACAAAGCATGGAAAGGGAAACATAAGCAATACCTTTTAATGCTAAAAGTAGGTCTGCATCTTCTAACTGCGTGAGATTACTGCCTGTTCTGACACCTAGTAATTATAATCTTGATTCTTGTTATGCTCCATGTGAAAACATACTAGAAGAGTATGCTCGCAGTCCTCCTCTAGAGCTGACCTGTAAAATTAACTGGCATTGCCGGTTTTTCACCCAGAACAGCCTAGGCTGTCTGAGCAATAAAGAATAGATCTTTCCAAAGAGCTGTAGAGTAGTGATATGCAATTTTCTGCAAATTATATGTTATGACCCACAACAAACTTGGTTCTACTTCATCACAAACACTATCCGAAGTGCCAGCAGGCACTTGTATCCTGATGGCTGCCATCAGTTTTTAACACTGTATTACAGTGACAAAGAGGGAGATAGACATCATACAGGGAGGGAAGAAAAGGTTGTAAAACAATTCTGGAATTGGTTGCTAATAATGCCCTAGCAGAGATCTCTCTCTCTCTCTCATCCAAACACACAAATCAATGCACAGTGGTACAGTGAGCACACTTTATTTAGTGTAGAGTGGATGGATTTCATGGGCAAACAAGGAGTTAATTATTGATCAGCAGTGAACACGTGCTTCTGAAGCAGGTAAAAGACAGAGGGAGCACTTACCAAATCTTCCAGGCAGAACTGGGAACAGAAACCATCAGACGAGTATCTTCACTTCTGCAAGTAGGCACTAAAGCCAAGAAAGGTTAATCTGTGAAATATCTCATTTTAGAAGTTTAAAGTAGGTGTGCCATGCCAAAAACTACATGAGCAGGGAAAAAGATGGCAGAAAAACTTAGGCTTTCTTTCAGATAACAACTTATACAAAAAGAAGAGGTGTATGTGTTTTGGTGACAGCCCTCACAAGAACACATTCTGTTAAAGGAAGGCAGGCTGTGTGACTTCTGTGTTCATAAACACACTACAAGGCAGTAAGAACCCAGAAGGGTGTCTTGTATTTCCCTGGCACTAAAGGGCTCATAAGACAGGTAATCATGTTGATTTAAACCTAAATACATTCACAGGTTTTAAACCTGTATTTTTCATTAGGAGAAAAGCATGTGTCGTTTGTTAGAACTGAGTGTTTCTCCAGTCAATGTTTGTCAAAACCAGTTATTTAGCAGGACTCAATAATATTTGCACAGAAATGCTGAATTCAATGCAGTTTCAGAGAAAAAGAAATACATTTATTTTTTAAGTATTTTAAAATGTAATTTCAGTGCTTTAACAAATTTGTCTAAGACTGTTGGCTCATGGTCTGAAAAAAAATTCTTTTAATGGACAAAAAGAGAAGAGGATACACTAGCTTCCTCTCTTCAAAAACTGCATTAATGATGTGTGGTTTAAAATTTTGGGCTGACCCAAACAAAATATTTTGTTTCCCCTTCTGTATGTTTAATTTTCGCAAGAAAATTTCCAGTTTGGCTCGACAAAGAATTTTGCTCCTACTCAGTGTTTGTGTTCTCTGTGTTCCAGTTTGTCTTCTTTACTAAGAGATTTCTGTATTTGCCCAGGCTTACAACTGATATGCAACACAGGAGCAGCTGCACTCATGCTAAGTCAGTCTAGCAGCATATTCAACTTGGATTTCTTTCTGTAGAGAATAACAACAGTAACGATATCAGTGCAACAGTTTGCAACTAGGAAGATTTGCATCTTTTTATCATAAATCCTTGCTGCAAATGAAACTGAATTATCAAAAAGAGAGCCTTTTATCAAGTTGTATACATACCTACTTCCAAGAATAGGTATGATATTCTGGACAAATTAAATTTTTCTTCTTTCATATGGTTGAATTTTCTACATCCAGGTTTGGTTTTTTTTTTTTCCAAATAGTGGACTTCAAACACTTCTAAAAAGTTAGTAGCAGAGAAGGTTATTTTCCAAAAGAAAAGCAGATAGGTGCGTTTCATTCTGAAACATGAAATCAGTTAGCTTTTAGCATAAGACAGTAAATTGTATCTGTCCCTACAGACTTCACCACACAGCCAAATTCAGGGCAATCTAGTTCTCCAGCAGTGGCTTAGGCTGTTTGTTAAACAAGCTGGTTAAACAAGCTCCATTTTCCCATATGTAAAAATGCAGTCACAGAAGGACAAAGTTGAAATTACCCTATTTGTTTAAACAGTATTTTCACCCTCCATTATTTATAGCTTACACTTCGATTAGACTTTTAGAAGACTAAATACAGGACTGAACTTCCCACAGATTGCTTGGAAGTTACTGTTTTGTTGTTTGTTTTTTTTTTTTTTCCTCTTCTACACTTATTTTTTATTGTAAGCAAGTATTTTTTGGTATTTTAAAAGCATTTCATGCAAATTGAGGACTAGGTATGTGAAGTTAGACCATAGAGCTTGTGATGGTTACTATTTTACACTGAGGTTATCCCCTTTGCACCATTACCCATTCCTTGTGTATAACTTTTAGATTCAGTACAATCAAAATTTCATCCACATTTTTGCTGCATGCACCATCTGTAAAGGGGAATGTACTCAAAGCCCAAGATCAAGAGGTAGAGATCTAAAAGGCAAATAAAGGGCCACAAGAGCTGTAAGATGTGCAGTAGGAAAGTGGACTGCAGCACAGCAGAACTTCTCAAAAGCTATTCTGATGCAGAGACAAAATTCAGACCATTAATGATCATGTAGGATTTGACAGAAGCTATAACTGAGGTTTACTACTATGTTTGCAAATGTTTATAGTAGTTCCTACAGCAGTAATTCTTCAGTTCTATCAGGAACTTGAAGTATTAGTCCCAAAAGAAGGGGAGGACTAAGGTACAGTACAACTGCTGCAAGTGTACCCAGGTCAGATTTGCTTGCTCAGGTGCAGCCACTCTGATATGCAGCCAAGCAGGGCACCACGTATGAGTCACCAAGCTTTGAGTTTTGTGACACCAGACATTTCTGTGCTAAGAATGCCATCAGGCATTAAACATCATGGTGCTGACGGAAGCCACTGGCTAGTTCTCTTCAGTTCTGCTACACCTCTGTTCTGCTTGGGTCACAGAAAAAAAGCCTTTATTGGTTTATATTTTTTCTTAAAAGAAAAATAAAAAATCACACCACTGACTTCCATCAACAGCCTGACAAGGAATAATATGATATTTGACAACTTTTTGGAGACTGGTGAAACTAACTCTCCTTCCTAAAGAAGAATAGACACCCTTCAGGGAGAAGGATGTTTCAAAAGATTCTGACATAGCAAAGGAAAAAAATATCCATCATTATTGGTTATTTTAAGTACTACTCCCTCTCTTTGCTCCCCTTCAAACTCCCCTCTTTATTGGGTGGAGGACAGCTACTTCCTTTGTTACCAGAAAGCCCAAAACGTCTTTGACATTAAACTGATACGAAAAATCCTATGGCATGACTCAGTGGGTGTGGTTAAGTTTTAACAGGTTTCAGCTCACTTACATAGGCATTGCCTAAGATATAGTCCAAAAAAGAGGAAGATATCAAAAGAGGAAAGCCAATTTAAGCATAGAACACAGAACTGATTACAGGCTCTCATGGAAGTAAGAGCATGGTACAGAGGACAGCCAAAACAGGGACCAGTTGTACCACAGGGACCAAACTTCCTACCCAACAGCAAATTCAGTCCACTGCAGACACCTAACTTCTGATTACCTTGCAGAATGAAAGATGGATGTTTGGGAGAAAAAGATGCTGTCCTAAAAGCCAGTTTAAGTGAACATAATGACTATAAATATATATGCATATCTATAGTGAGAGATGATGGTCCTATTCTCCCATTTTCATTATTAAAAACCTTACATTTTAAAGTGGAGAAGGTGGCTGCTGAAGCCTGGATGCATCTACAATATCTGAACTCATAAATTACTCTGTTTATGTTTACTTCAAAGAGGAAACCATATTATTAGACTACCAATTAGAGCAGGTGAGTCAGACAAATAATCAAGATTGAACCTTGCTCTGCCACTGCAACCTTCTCCTTTACCCTCAAGCTGTAATTTCGTCAATAAGACTGCTCTTGTCTTTATTAGAAGATGAACAGACTACATACCAATATTCCTGCTTTGTCTCCCAAAGTATTCCATCTCAAAACACTAGCCTTGCTCAGTTGTAAATCTAACTCACCTTTCACAGATTGGTTAGTTACAGTTATTTCAGTTTAAGATGTAGTCAAACTTTCCTAATGACAATCAATCACTCATTTTTTTTCAGCTATCAAAATCCTCCTACAGATAAAGGAAACATAACCATTCATAGCCAGTGAATAAACCCACATAACTCTCAAGTGAATTTAAATAGGAGGGGAAAAAAAAAAAAAAAAATTCACATTTTCAGGAATCAGCAATGAAGTTAAAAGCATTAGGCTTCTACTATAAAAGTAGATTTCAGTTTCTAACATACACAAAAATAGTCTTCTGATGAAATGAAATTGAAGGAATTATGGAGAAAAAAAATCCCACTTCTTAGTGCAGCGTCTGTATCGGAATGAACGTGATTTATTTATATTACACACAAAGATTTTTATTAAAAAGGCTGGTAATGGAACATTTTATTTTAATGCATCAAGTTGATAAAAGATTAGTTACAGAAATTGTGTATAATGTGTAAGTCACATGGATGGGTTATTTAAAAAAAGATTTTATAATTAGAGGAGTACATCTCTTATTTTAGTTACATTGTAAAGTGCCTTGTGTAGTCATATTCTATTGTTGGAATGACCGCCTGTACAAATTTCAAGAAAATAAGAAGGTACCTGAGTTTCATATTAAGGAAAATGTACAATAGCTAGAAATCCTGTAAAACAAAGCAGAATTCACATTCAGTGACCAGCTCAACAGTATTTCTTTCTAATAGGAAAATAACACCTGGCAATTATGCAGTTAGAGACTAGGGAATTATACAGCAGAATTCTGGTAATGACATCAGATGCTTGACCAAACATTCAGATCTTCCTGTTTTAAAGTTAAGAGAGGAAACCAGGAGCTATTTTCAATAAATCTTGCAGATAGCAATAAACATTTACAATACTATTTACATACTTAGTATTTGTAAATAAATGTCAAGGTGAATTCCACCCAGCAAGGTTAATCCCTAGCTACCCTCCTGTTGTGCCAGGCAAAGCAGGATCCTCCTCAGTGTTTCAGTGGCTCAGAAAAAGAAATTGGTTTTCCTGTTCTAAACCATCCTTTGAAAGAGGTTCTTCCTGTTAATGGGTGAAGAGATCAACCTTACTAACCTTACTTTGGAGAGGAGAGTTCCCTTGTATATATCACCTTCAAATGCATACTGGGTCTGACTTTGCAGTCTGGAGTATGTTGGATAATTATAATCTAAAATGTCAGTCCATGAGGGAATGAGGCAGTCAGGGAACTGAAGAATTAAAATAAATCACTACTTTCAACAACTATTAAGTTGCATTAGTACTGGATATAAGTAAACCCTACTATTTTGGTGTATCAGTCTCATGGACCATTTCTTCAAAAACATAAGCTACATGATAATGAGAGAAATCGCACATTAAAAATGCCTCAATTTGTTAAGTAATAACAAAAAAAAAAAAAAAAAGTAATCAAACCTTTAAAAGAAGCTATTTGTAACTACTGAGGAGTAGGGGACTTGAACTACCTTGCCAGACAGTTATTTTCCAGTTCAGTTTCAGTTGCTTGCTGCATAAATTGAGTGAGTCTCAGCTTATACAGTAAAGAGAATTTTACCAATTCGGGACCTATAGCTGCTCAGTAGTTCCTCCTTCCTTCCTTACAGCAGCAAAGAACACTATTCTGAAAGGACACACTTGCTTCTAACATGGAGGTTACTTCAGTCAGAAAGCATAGTATCATTTACTACAAAGCATAACTGAGTCAGCTTGCTAAAAGAAAATTCTAATTGTGAAGCATTTGATGTTCAAAATGGTTTCAGTTATTTTCATTGCCTTTCTGCCAGCTAACTTTTACCAAGTTACTGCTCACGTGCAGAATAGAGAATAATGGGACCTCTACATCTTTCAGAAATGAATTTCAGATTCAAAGCTAATACAAAGCTGTACCAAGGAGTGATTACAGTCCAGATGGAGTCTGTGAATCTCCAGTCTCACCCTCCTACACAGGGATCTCTGTTTCGTGCTCAAAGCTACCTCCTTCACATCCCTACAAACAAAGGCTCAATTCTGTCCCTTCAATTCTACCTACTTTCCCCATTGTTCCTGCCATACACCACTCCCAGCCCCCAAGCTACTTAAAAGAGTCTGCTTGTGCAATGGAGCTCATCTGAGAACTCTACTAAGTGCCACCCCAAGCAGTTGTCACTGCTTTCACACACAATTGCATTCCAGTTTAGGAAGCTTGAGGTTACAGCTCCTTAGGCTGGAGAAATCTCCCAGAATCGGTGCAGTGACGGAAAAGGATACATATGAACTCCAAGTTCTCCCCCACCTTCTGCAACAGTCTCAATTATTTTCTTCATGACTTCTGCATGCCTGAAAAACAGATCAGAAAATACTTTAAGGAAAAAGTAATACCCTGCTCCTCTCAGTAAGATTAGGTTCTCTGCAAATCAAATAATTTTGGACTGTTAGTTTCAGAAACAGCAAGAAGAAATTTTCAGTTTACTGAGAAAATAAAATCCCAACAGTAACTGAAAGATAACATTAAGTGATAGATGTAACATTATTTTTAGAACTCCTTACAAGGAAAGGAAAAAATTCTCCATGCCACAATGGAGACTGAGGAGTGCCATAATGAGTCAATACATACTGCTTGACACTTGTATAATTTTAAACTGCTGAACTCCAAGAAAGCCATCAGGTAAGCCCCCAGAAGGTAATCCTGGCTAGCAGGAAGCCACCAGAAGTTCCCAGATTCCTCCTGAAAAAGATATCTAGAAACTGCTACAATATTCTTGGCTGCCTCTGCTGCACTTTTAAATTTTGTAAAGCTTAAGAGGTTTCAAACACTAAAACAAATCGTAGTTTCCTAGGCAGGTTAAACCAACCCTACATAAATTCAGAACTGTTGCTCTAGGACTATTTTAGGGTATGGAGATTTTCTCTGGTGCTAACTTGGGTTCTACTACGGCAAATCAACAGTTTCTAAGGCATTTTATTCTCTCTTATGACTCTGTTATTGTAAAGCACTACAGAGGAGGATAAACATTTCCTCAGGTCACTAAGTTTTTACATTCTCATCAGTGACAAACCAAACCCACTATGCAATACACAATATTTATGTACACACCTGATCCTGGGAATATAACAGAGAATTACAGAATAGCTAAGGTTGGAAGAGACAGTCTTCATCTAGTCTAACCCTCCTTGCTCAACAAGCAGCAAACTAGAACAAATTGCTCAGGATCTTATCTGGTCTGGCTTTGAATATCTGTAATGATTAAGATTTCAAGTCTTTTAATGACCAGGTACAATTTGCAATAGCCTTGTGTTCAATTCTTACACCCCTGAAACCAGGGGTTGAAGAACATACCAAGTCAGAGGGGAAAACTACTGTACTTATGTTTTATCTATATACTTGTAACACAAACTCCCACGTAGTGTAACTAATCTTTCTTTTATCTATACTTCAACTTTGTTTCAAATACATGTTTGATTCCTTAGGTAATCTTTGTCTGTGATGTCATACAGGGCTATGGACATCCACGTACACAGCACTGCAGGTTAGTGAGCAGCACTCGGTTTGATGCCCATCCTAAAACAACCTACGTGCCGACTGACAAGTGGAGTGGTGAGCAGAGTTTGCATAACTTTCTGACCATGCTTTGATATCAGGACGTCAATCTAAATAGTGCCAGCAACTGGCACTTAGTAGTTACTCTGCAGTTAATTGCGCTGCCAGCAACTGCAAACAAGGAAGGAAGCTGTTGCAAAGCTACCAAGACACATTGTAAACAGGAACATGCAAGTCTGGGGAAATACTAAAGGTCAGCATTTGTCATTTGCCCTTGATCTTTGCAAATCAACTGACCCTCACAGTGGATTCCAGTTCTGGATCCCCACGACGTCTGTGTGGAACACATGCCCTTTCAGGTGCCAAGTCCAGTTGCTTCTATATAGGATCTTAGCCACTGTCAAAACTAAAGTTTTGACCTTATCCATAACTGTGGACTATTTTTTTTCTGATGGCACAGAATATAGGTCACCCTGAAGCTATTACAAGTCTCTAAGAGCATACTGGCTCAATTCATACATCTTAATGACATTTGTTCTTTTCTGTTTTCCAAGGACTAGTCAGATATCTGGAATTCTATAGTGGTCACAGTAATGGTCATTCTTACTGTCATACAGTCATGAAAAGCTTTGCAGGCGCTTTATAAACTTCGTAAAGCTTGTTTCTTGTTTTCAGTTTCCTTCTATAAGAAAACTTGGAGGAATTAATATGGAATATGTACACACTGCAATGGAAAGAAATAATTTTGGAAGAAATGTAATCTAAAATATCCTGCTATCTAGAAATCTTTTTTTTTAAACTTCTGAATAAAAGTTCTCCAGAAATAACTCTTAAATCCTGATGAATAAATACACTACGTGCTTTTCAATGTTCATTCCGGGATCTGTTTGTAGATCACTTGAGCTATCTAATAGATTACACATTTAAAACACAGATAAATCACCTAATTTACTTTGTGGTATATCAACCAATTCTTGAGGTGGTTCAAGTAACAAAAATGAGTTATTACTGATACTCCAAGTCAGCAATGCTACTGTTCCTATTGAAAAAAAATTGATATACAGTTTAAACCATATATTAAGGACTGAAAAATAAGTTGAAAGCAGCTAGTTTCTTAGACTGATTATATGACCCTCTATGCTCTTATCAGAAATGTTCACTTTCCAGCTGAAGAACCCCTCTTCTGCTTTGCAACTGACCAAAGCTGCCAGTCAAAATATTTGATTTTTACTTCCTATTGAAATTCAGCACAGGTCTGGAAGGGAAATATATACCATCAGAGAGAAAAGGTAAAAAATAAAAGCTTTCCTGACATATAGGGGAAAAAAACCCCACAGCATCAGAAATTATTTATTCCCACAGCCTCTTACTACCTCCTGCCCCAGTTTAAAGAGATAAAAGGCCTTTGACAGGACTTTTGGTGTAGTGGACAACAACTAAAGCTTCCACAACAGAAGTTAAAATGCAAGACATTTTAGGACAGTGTACTTTAAAGAAAAAAAAAATTACCTATGAATTTGATTCAGTGCCTGTAACTGTTCACACACAGTGACAGAAGGTATGTAAAAATCCAAAAAAGTCATCATTAGGGTAACATCTCAGAATCCTCAATAGCTAACCATAAGATCTACTCTGCTAAGAGTAGATCATGGCTAAGATTCACTGCTCCCTACAGTTGCCTCTAGTCACTTCCTTGCAGATATTTAGAGTGCATAAAAAGGAAGAAGAGCTGAGAAGGCTATCATCATTTAGTCTGAAAAGAGAAAAATAAGCCCTCAGAATCAGTGCAAGTAATTATGGTTAAATTGTAATGTGTTTAGTAGTTAAATTGTTTAATAGTCCCTTCGTAACAGCCACATAAAAAGCTGAGAATTGTGATCAAAGTAGCTTACAGCAATTAATGAGGAAGTTGACTACGTTCCTCCCAGTACAATAAAAATGCTGACAAGAAATACAACTTACAGCAGAGCTGCAAGATGAACAGTTTTAAATAACTACTTAAAATAGAAGCAATCTCAAACAGCTGACAATGGTATCCGACTGCCGTTTCTTTCCTTTCTCTGACGTGTGACATGAGGATATTCACGTCACAAGAAACAGATAAGTTAGTTTAGCATCATACAAATATCCTACATTACACAATTCTTGTAATATGATGGGAAGCAACAGTGGTAGCTAAACACTGGTATTTCCTAGCTGAATTAAAAACAATAGTTTAAGCTATTATTTTTTACCTCAGAAATCCAGACCTCCTTAGCTGTTAGCCTTACCAAATTAAAAAATAGAACAGCTCACTGTGGACAGTAAGAGAACATATAACCTTCATTTTGGATACACTGTTGGTCTCTTTCTTCATAGTTTCAAGATTAACTTCTCAAATCTTTCAAAAGTTAAGTAGTTGCTGGTTGCTTTTTGAGATGAACTAGACACAATGTTTCCTCCATATTTAAGATTAGCAACAACTCTGCCTCACCTAATTATAAATCATCTCTTTCATTCTTAAAATTGAAACAAAGCTCATGATGCAAACCATTCCTTCAAGTGTAGATGTGGATTACATAACAAAGGAACTGGCACTGCACCGGCTTCAGGGGAAGAAGTGAAAACATGACCACAGAGCTCTCACCCGTGAAGAGACTCAATCCAAATTCACAGATTACCATTACATTGGTTCTTACTCTGCAACAGTGTTAGCAAAGTTAAGCAGAGGCCACAGGTCAGTATAAAACCCACACTTCCACCCAGTTAGTGAGACTGGTCATGCCCAAATATCTGGTCATTACGTTTCTTCTGACAGCGCCCTCCTGGCTTGCATCCATCAACAGAAGCTTCTTCCCAACCAATTTACCAGCATAGCTTCCAGAAAACACAAACTTTACTAAGTCCATGAATTTATATGTCCTCATGATAAGATCAAAAGTAGCCATAAAATACTTCTTGCAAAGTTCCCTTGCTCTCTCAAAAGAATGGTATACCCTTCCCAAGATGACACCTCAGCTAGTGATAAAGATCCCTGTCGTGTTTCTTTAAGTCAAAGGAAATTAAAAGACTTAAAGGGGCAATCTGAACTTTTTTTTTTTTAAACATATGCAATATTACAAACGGTGGTTTTTTTTAAAATGACATTAACGCCCAAACTCCTATCTCCAAGAACTTAATACTGTCAAGAAACTGAGGAGTTACACTGTTTAAGATATTGGCTCTGTATCACTAAGACACCTAAAAGGATGCTAGAGCCTATAGCTAAGACAGAATGCACCTTTCAAAGACCTAGAAAAAATATCTGTGCAGCAAGTAAAACTACAGGCTTCCTCTGCCTTTGGTGAGAAATGTGGAAAATTCAACAGAAAACACCCTAAAAACACAGGTGTGTTTTGCTTGTATGGCAATCAGAAGATCTCTATAAGGGCAAAATTTCAAGGACTTCTAGGGGAGCAGAAGATAGTTAAAAAAGTAAGAAACTGTTATTTCATGTTCAAATAGCTTTTTCTGCTGCCAAACTACACATTATAGTTCAGTTCTCCCCAGAAAACAGCTGCAAGGACAGAATGTTATTCCACAGAGTTCTAGTAGTCTGCCATCTTCTGGAGTCTGTAGGGAAGCTGAGTAAAAGCAAACTGATCAGAGAAAAGACAGCACTAACTGCTGAACACACTTGCTGCAGTGAGCACTGGAATGAATTCTGAGAATTGCTGAACTCTTCCCTTCATACTAACTCAGAAACTAACAGACCACTACGGCAGCCAGCTGTGGAGGATGTCCAGAAAACCTGAACAAAATCCTTAACAAGGGCACTGAAGTGCTTTGTGTCCGCCTGCTGAATCAAACCAGAAACAAGGATTTACCTGCATGGATGAACTGAGCACATGGGAGGTGGAGGAAGATGAGGATGGTTTTCAATGGTCACTGTTTTCTTGACGTGATCCTGACTAATATCTTCATACATGTGCTCTACTGTTAAAGGCTGTCGTTGCTGTAGAGGAAAAAGGAGAAGGAAAACAAAAGCATTAATAGCAAAGAATCTGGCTCTTTTCCAACATCATTAACAGGTGATGCACCATAAATTATAAGCACCTTAAAATCAACAGGTCTGAAGGTACACAAAATCCATATGCTATAGAACTAGTGCTGCACAACTTTTTCTTTTTAATATACCAGGGGAATGATAAAGTCAGTATGTTTGACAAGCAGCTAGGTTCCCACCTAGGCATTTGAGCCGTAAGTTCTAACCAACTTTAACTCAAGAAATTTAGCCATTAACGAGAAGAATGATTTATTTAATCCTTTCCCTCTGAAGATGACGGAAACACATACCCACTTACTTGACTGAGTTTACTGGGGTTATTACCAGTTCTACAGTGCTAACAGAAACTCCAGTGACAGAGCACCATTTGCTTCCTTCCAAATGTGCTCAGTTACCAAGTGCAATTTTCATTTAAATTGTTCCTACTTCCTACTAATACCATAAGTCCTGCCTACAAGCCTGTTTAATGGCTTTCTCACCATTCTTTCCTTTAAATTTCTACTGTGAATAAGCAACAAAATAGCCTTGCTATTTGACACAGGGAGTCTAATTTCACAGAAGCAGGGAAAACACACCAACTGAGCCGTACCTCATCATATCCAAATAACCAGAGCCTTGGAGTTTGGTAATATTTGTCATAAGTGATGTAGAGGTCATAGGTTCTAGTCTGTAGAATAGCATCTTCCCCTCCAACATCAACTTTAGCTTTGCTAGCTTCTACAATCTGTCTTGTGTCAAGTGTTGCCTGTTTCAAGATAAAAATGACAAGATCAGTATAGTCTTGTTTGGGTTCTCTCCTTTCCCATCCCAAGTAGTTATGCAAAGCTGTAGAACTTTTATTAAATGTTCTTAAGTGAGCATTAAAAAAACTCTAGGCTTTTGGGATTTATTTTTTTCTTTAAATTATGAGTATCAGCTTCTCTCCCACAAGTATTTTTTGGTTTTATTTTTTGTGGGGTTTTTTACTTTTTCAAAAAAGGTCCGATTTCTTAAGGAAGTATGCAACTATCTTGTTACATCCCCCTACCTTCTTTCACAAGTAACAGACAATTCCAATGAAATTCAGAAGGAAGAGGTCTCAGTTTATGTAGGTTCCTGAAGACCTTAGGATAGTACCACAAATAACGATGGCCTGTTTTCTCTCATGACAGTCTGATGCATTAGTAGAATCTACTGAACCTACAAGCCACTCATCCTCCATGTGTAAGCCTCAAGAACAACCACTGCATTTTTTACTTCTCATGAATACAGCACTGTGTGAGCAGAGCAAAAAGGATTAGCAAAACCAACCAAAATGTCTGTGATCAGAATCTCTGAGAACCCAAGGGTTTAGGTTACTGCAGTAGGTTGTCTGGAGACATCCACAAGAAACCAGGCTCAGTAATCCCACTACTACGTTTGTTATTTCATTCATTTGCTTGTGCTTATATTGTAACAGACAAGATAGAGAACTGTTCACTCACATCATCTGTCTCCAATAGCCCACTTTCTTCATACTCTGAAAAGAAGACCCATAAAATTCTGTGTTCAGCTTGTAGCTAGTCATTATATTTGTCATTCATAAACAATCCCTTTAAAAAAATAATCTAGATGTATCTAAAAAACTTTTATTCACATAGACTTCCCCATCCCCAAACCACACTATTCCTTTTTTCATATAAATTTGACCAAGACTACAGTAAATGGGTGATGAGTAATCCTTCAGTGGTTTTATATAGGCAGATTGAGTTAAAGTGTAGGTATGAAGCTGAAAGGAAGCTGTGCTAAATCCCTAATTTATACTTGCTTGGATCTGTTCTGCTACATAGATCAACTTCCCAGTCACTCACATTCACACAGGTTTTGGCACACAAGTCAGAGTAAACATGCATCAATAAGACCACACAAAAGATGTGAAAGAGCATATGTCTGCTGAATGTTCCAGCATGCATTTTATGAAAATAAAGAGTGATTCTTAGAGTGTGCTGCTTTACTTAATAAAGTCTGAAATAAACAGGCCTGAAATAAAGCATGTCCCACCCAATTTAAGGAAATACCTTCCATGTCTGCAGCTTCTCCTTCATCTTCCTCATCATCATCTTCACAAGATGCTGAACACTCTGGTATTTTTAAATTATCCTTAAGAAGTTAAATTGAAAACACTGCTTTAAAGACTGTTGCATCTACACAGCTTATGGCCTCAGCAAATTTAAGATGTAAGTCCAGTCAATACATTCGGTGAACCAGAAGAATAATTTCTGCAATATTAAGAAATACTACACTGGACTCAAATATTTGCTTATTAACTCATCTTAATTTCAAAGTCTTAGTATGACATTAAAGGTCCACTTAAAACTTTGAATTTGCAATCTGGAATGATTTCATTCCTAAGCAGAGTGAACGTGGTGGTAAACAGTTAAAAGACCCACCTATCTCAAATGAAAGGCAATGACTTAACAGCTAAGATTAAATATGTAGGTTAAGATTTTGTAAGTCCTAACCCAAGTCCCACCTGTGCAGCAGTTATCATAAAATATCTCAAGGAAGGGACTCATAAGGATGATTAGGTCCAATTCCCTGCTCCTTGCCCAAATACATAAAACTAAATCATATGACTAAAAAGTGTCATCCATTTCCACAAACTACAAGCCTTGTCCAGTTCCATAACTGTTTTTAAAACACAAGAGAGTCCCAAAAGATACCACATTTTTATATCATAGTCCAAGGAAATGTAGTGCAATAGAAATGAATACAGCATGAGCCCACAGACAACTTTTTCTTTGGGGCCTTGCATAGCATTTGAATCCAACAGACAATTCTGGTGAAATTCAGAAGGCAGAGGTCTCAATTTACACAGGTTTCAAGACGACTTTAGGAGAATACTGAAAATAATTATTAGAATTCGAAGCTGCTCTGATTGCAAGCATCAGGTGGCTGTTTTTTTCATTTAAAAAACAGGAGACACCACAGGCAGTAAGAAACTAAGCTACCACATGCATTGTCAAACAAGTTTTTTTTATATACCACAGATTAGAAGTGAAATCCAGTTCAAAACACACAACAGGAGTTATGAATCCCAGTAACATTTTGCAAGTATTGTGTTATGTAGAAATATTGATCAACTTTAGCTATTTTTAGAGTGTTTCTTTCACCCTTACTGACTCATAAAAAAGCAGTACTTTTACTGCACTTAGCACAGTCTCACTTGAAGTACACATACTTCACAGTTCATCATATCAATAGCATTTGGAGCTATTTAAACTGTGCAGTGGCACTGGGCCGTCCATTCTCTATCCCCTTAATTTTTAGAATCCAAAGCCTAGTGCTTGGATGGTTTAACAAAATCTCACAGCACACAGACAGAATTCCACCTTAACAACCAACTCATCTTTAAAAGCATTTTGTGTCTGTGACTCTCTTCACATTTCTTAAACACGTTAGCCAATACATTCTCATTTCTAGTACTTCCAACTGTTCTGTTTCCTGAGGACTTCAATTTCTGATTTTGCTCCTGCTGCAGTGACGTTTTGGAAACACATGCAGAAACTGATGACTTCATAAGATGTATACATTTAAACAGTTTTACTACTTATAAACCAGAAGGCATAAGCCCGCCAAACAGGACCAAATGTGTTAAAATGCTGCTTGCAATAGTAAAAGATTACGAAGAAATACTTCATATCCCAACACTATTTTTCCATATAAAAATTAATTTACACTGGATCTCCAAACAGTAGTTTCTTGAAGTGCTAATGTGCTGTATCAGTGTAAACAGAACTTCATATTCAGTTTGTAGAAGCCTGCCTAAGGGCATTCTAAAAAGACAAATGCCTCAGTAAACACAGTAATAAGGAAATGCACACACTTATAATGCATATATGCACATGCCTGCAGATTAATACCACGGGCTATGAAGGTCAATGTATATCTGCAAGACAACTAGTGACAAAGTACATTTTAATCTTTCACAGGGAGAACTAAATTGCTACAGGTAAAACTTTATTACCTTTAGGTCCTACAATAAACCAACAAGAAAATTTAGAAACAAGTACCTTATTGTCTAGTGTGATCTCCTTAACTGCTTCTGTTGCGCCCGCAATACCTGTTAATTGAACAAGAAGTCTTTGTTAAAAAAGATTGTTTATCTGGTAGAGAATAGAAAAGAGGGTGCAAGGATTTCAGAAAGCAGCATACCATCTTTCCAAGTTACCTCTCACAACAATTTTGTTATTTAGAAGGCTGTTTATTTGGTATTGATAACGTGCTTGATGCTGGACATCCATAAGCAAACCACACCAGTTACACAGAGCACCACAGCACATACAACATTTATTGATGGAATGCTGCATATTTGAACTTCTATTTTTAAGGTACTTTTGCATAAAAGTGAGTTCAGGTAGGCACTCCCATCACAATAATGGATCTCAACTTCATGAGAGAGGCACACATTTTTGAGTATGTCTGAGTATCCTGAAAGCAATGACAAAGCACAACGCAGGAGAACACTCGATGCTTTTAGCTGTGAGGAAGTGAGAGTAAAAATCATCCCAAATCCCTGTAGTGTCTATTCTGGAGTTCCTCCCCATTAGCTTTATAGTTTTACTGCAGCTCTCACCCAGTACTTTTTGAGATACATGCCAAAAATGTGCTTTGACAGAGTAAATTTATCTAATTAACTCTTTAATTGAAAATAAGTTACATGATTGTGGAGAAAGAACCTGGAATCACATTACTGCTCATCAGAAATAACTATTTAAAGATCAGAAATGCCAGTTTAATGCTGCTTGGAAATAATACATTTCTCGTGGCTGTATGATCATCTGAACACATTTTTTTCCTACCACAAGTGCTACTATCAAAGACATCTATACAGATGGGTGGAAACAGATTTTGTTTTTATCTTATTTGACAGCGTTTGGAGATCTGGCCAGGTGCAGACAGAGTGTTACAGTTGTGCTACCACAGCATGGTGCCCAAACCAGTCAGCCCTAAAAAGAAAAACTTGGCAGAGGAGTCTATTCACAGCAGGGATGTAGACTACATCCTTGACTCAAGGACATGACAAAGATATTCCAAACCATTTCTTTGGTGTGGCGTGTTCAGTTATGAACTGCGATGCATTTAAGAACTGCCAATGATGAAAAATGTATGTTCAGAGAAACAAAAGGCATCATCTCCCACCCTTTTCCCCCCCACCCTGGTTGAACTATTCAGAGAACTTTTTCCTGTTAGAGCAGAAACTTTACACCAAGGAAAGTAAAAACTGAGAGGAGTACCTTTCGGGTTTGGAAATGGTGGAGAAAATATCAATGAGGGATATCAAGAAACAAGACTAAAACTAATATAATTTCCAATTCTTAGAAAAGAGCAAAAGGCTTTATAAGAGGCTGCTAGAAAAGCCAGTGAGATAGATTCATGCAGGCAGTAATTTTTAGACTTCTTTATCAACACAAGCTTATCTAAGGACTTATGATTTAAAAAAAAAATCATCTCCCACACATCTCTCTACTTAATAATATTTTCTTTCTTTTTAGTACTACACCCACTTCCTCTAGTTACCTCAGATACTAAGATAGCTATTTTCTAATGATTCCTTCTCTCAGCTCAATCTAACAATTCAACAGAATGGGAAACACTAAAATAATTAAGTCAGTTGAGGTCATCATTAAGATCTATATCTCAATGTGCTTCACATGCAATCTTAACTTAAAAATAAAGAAATATTTCCATATTCTTCAAATAATTTAAACCACCATTACCTTCACAGGATTCCCTTACTCAGGAATGAGCCAGTAGACAGCTCATTTGTTAAAATAAGTTTCTAGAAGTGTAATAAGAGAATACTGAAGTTATTGCCAGCACCTCTGAAAAGTAGCCTGTTTCAGGCATATACAGTCACAGGGTTAAACAGCTGAGCAACCATGTACCAATCAAATGGTTAACTGACAGCATGACTTATTTCTTCTACACTAGATATTAGTACAGAGTCATCTGTATATAAGAAAGATTTTACTTTCAGAGAGTGGAAACTGAAAATCAGATTACCAAACGCAAAGCCTGAGGCAAGACTCTGAGTACCTGCATTGTGAAAAGTGTCCACCCATCCCCCATCACCATCATCTTCTTCTATAATTGCTTCCTGCTCATCTGAGTACTCCATCTGCTTACACCTTTTATAGCACGGCACTGCAAAAGATTGCAAAACAAAATGAATGCGGTCAGTCTTATACAAAACCAGACTGGAGCAAGAAATTATTCCATGAGGCCTTCTGAAATGTGGCAGTCTCTCATATATCCCTTATTTAGAGAATCCTAAACCTGTATTTCAAATGCAAAAGCACAAACTTGCAAAATTATGTTGATGTGCTGTACAGATGTTTTATTTCATGTAAAATACAACAAGTGCAGTGGCCTTGAAAGTTCATTCTTCTGTTACTCTTTCACCCAAACTCTTAAGGATTAGAAATTAATTAATTTCTAATTTGCTAACAACTGGAGACAGTCTATTACTTTTGTTCACACCGGTAAACAACTTTTGGTTTAAGCACATTTTTGCCTGGATTGGCACTACTTTTCCAAATTGATTCGTCTTTAGAATTCTGCTAAAAGTGTGCATTGGCTATTCATGCAATATATTACATATATTTAGTTCTAAATTAACATCTAGCATTTTAGAGGGTTAGAATTAATGTGTTATTTAAAGTAACTTCAGTCATATGTGTTATAGAGCCATTCAAGTACAGATTTACATAAAGTTTTCAGAAAATAGTCAAAGAAAGAATGCATATCTGATTAAGTCAAACTAGACATTTTCCAACAGCATAAAAAAGGACTATGTAGAAAATGTGGAGAAATGTGGAGAAAAAAAAAAAATCTGCTGCATGAAGTGCGGAGTTTGAAAGCTGCTGTTTGACCTTTCAGAGAATGAGGAGGGGGGTGTGAAAGTCACAGTGAAGTCTTCCAAAGACTTTAAAAATGAGGTCGGTAGGAAGGCTCCCAGCCTCACCCATAGCCCACAGCTTTTACTCAGGTGATAGGACAATGTGACACAATCAACAGGGAACATATTATTTCGAAATGTGATCTAGAAGGATCAGAGCAATGAGGGAGACCCCAGAAGTGGCAAGAAAAGAGAAATGGTAGATCACTTGACCATCCAATTGTCAGGACCATCCTATGCAAGTCTGTCCACCACTACCGCAATAATTTTTACAGCAGTGCACTGTAAGGCTCCAAAAGCCAGCAAGTGAAATTCAAGCACAAAATATAACCCACTGCAGGTAAAAATTTCCTCAGGCTGTTCTCAGTACTAAAAGGTTCATCTAGTGGCACTGACAGATTTTGATACAAGATCTTTCGAGAAAATGATTTCCTCATGGTTGTGCCAAGATGTTAGCCTTCTTATCCATTAAAAAGGTAGTAACCCCAAGTAATATACATACATGACTTTGAAGCTGATATAACTTTATTTAAAATTGTATTTATATGATTCCTATTGACAGAGATAGTGGCATTAATTACATATCTGAACTAGAAGTATCAGTGTCCTCATGAAAGTCATTTGGGAACTCTTCAATGGCCTCAGTTTGCAAAAGAAAGAGGAAAATAAACATATTTTCCTTTTAGACACTGGATATTAGTTGACAGACAGGAGAAAGGAAGACAGACAGAGGTTCATAATGTTTAAACTTTAAGGCGAGCTCTATTATTCATATAAGCATTACTAGCAAGTGGTCTAAGGAAAAGATTTTAGAAGTGCAGGAAAAACTTTAATGTTGCGAAGCCAGAGCACCCGAAGTGCAAGGTATTTGCTTCCCTTAGCAATACAGACAACCAGTAGAGTAGATAGCACAGTCAACTATGCCATCAATCCTAAGAACACTTACATTTAAACTTCAGCCTTACCATTTTTAGTTACCAAAAACTGTTTGTCTGTTGGCAGATAAGCCTTGACTTTTAGTTCTTCTCCTGAAGCCCTGTAAAATGAAGTGCACCATTTGAGAATTTGATGATCTGCAAACAAAAGAACCCTTCTATTTTCAGCGTGTATCAGGAACATTTTATATAATCCTCTTGACCTACTCTAAGAATCTGTTTGCTATGACTTGACTCTTCCCTATTCACAGATTTGGATATAGACATGGCCTTAAAAACCTTGGCCACCCCTAAATTGGTCGGGTATCAAAACTATTTTCTCAACTCAAAAACTACCTTCATCTTGAGATGGCCAAGCAAAGATGGGTTGACAGAACAGTCTATTCTATATAAAATTTTCTAGGATCAGCAACAACATAGTCGCAAATGTCTGAAGAAAGTAACTTCAGAAAAAGCAAGAAATAGACCTCTATAAATACCAAATCTGTCCATAGACACTAGTGCTCAAGTAATATTTTTTCATTTCACAGGACTCAAGCATTTGCCTTCACCTTTCATGGTTTTTGGTTTGAAATAATGCAATATTCCAAATATTCCATTTCAAACATCTGGCACATAAGTCAGACTCAACATCATATTTTCTCTGAAGGAGATGGCAAAGGGGCAAGAAACTATGATTCAAGTATAATAATTCCTCCTTCAGCAATTCATGGCCCAGTACAGAGCAAGACCTTGATGATACCAACTGCACAGACAATGCTCATTCAGGAACTGATTAAGTTTCATAACAAAAGACACTGGTAGAATGTGAGGAAGCACCTTATTTGCATCCTTAATGTACATAAAACATACGTACATGGGATACATAAGGGATTTCAAAGGACAAGCACTGCACAAAGTGTTCTGCTGCGGGCCAACTTGAACATATTTAATTAACAAATGCTTGTCTAAAATACACCATTTACAACTACTTCCAAGCAATTCCAGTTGCACATGGCCTTTGATTTGTCAATCACCAAGACAAATTCAGGGAGACACGCTGCTGCTGCAGCTAAGCATGAGAAGCATTCACAGTATTTAACAACTTATGCCCTCTAAAATCTTAGAAAGACAAACAAAACAACAACAGAAAAATCCCAAACAATTTCTCATTCAACAAGTGCTACACAGCAGTAAGCAAGCCCCACCTGACTTAAATATAGAGACACCATAAAAATTCTACTGTAAGAGTCCATGTACTGTTCTGAAATGAGACAACTGAACCCAATGGAAACAAAGCACAGGTAGGGATGCCAGTTTTCTATAATTCTTTCAGTTTTACTTACCATTGCCAAGTAGGACAGTGGTGAACTAAGTGATCTCCAGCTGCGACAAACTGTTAAAGCAGGAAAAAAAATTAAAGTACTGTTAAATATGGCATGAGAAAACAATCTCCAATTTTCCTCAATATTAGTATTTCAGTTGTACATTCTTTTGATAGATTAACTATGTAACTAACAACTGTTTATATCAGTTGGATACTTTTTTAACTCCATTTTTCAGCTAACCATGAAAACACAAAGACTAAATCAACTTTACCCGAATGAAATGTGTACTAAGCTCCACAGCAAATTCAGTTAGTTTCAAAAGCTGTAGTATTACCTACCAGTCTAGAAAGAAGCCAAAAAGTTTCTGGACCTAGTAATATTGTATATTTTGTGATAAAAAAAAAGTATTTTTCTTTGCCACTCTTCAAAGTTTTACAAGGACAACAAAGAGCTTAATGTAAAAAAAAATGTTTAATTCTCTTTGCTTGTTCAAAACAATGTTGCAGCAAGAAGAAAAGCAAGAACGACATCAGTTCATTGAATCAATGAGAGAACTGCACAAAAGAATAAACAGTATGCATTTTAATGCCATCACTATAACAGTTGATCACTGCTGTTAACTAAATATGGATTACCAAGTACTTAGTACACTGAAAAAAATTACACATAACTTTGTTCTGAAGAAACAGTTTTTAAAAATATTCACTCTACTTGTTTTTAGTATGAGATATAAAGGCTTTTATAAGATCTCATTTCTATTTCAAAGTGACACTGTCATGTTAGACTTGCCAGCAATAAGTCACGCTAGACTTGCGTACAAACACAAAATTCACCCAGCAAAGTCTAACCCACCAGGCTTGTTTTTTGCACAGATTAACTGAGGAAGGCAAGCCTGCATTTAAGAAAAGTGATTTTTTGTGGTCTTTGCAGCAGTTATGTTTCAATATGAGGTGCACAGCTATTGCTACAGTTGCTTTCTTGTCCTAAAATGCCAGTTTATAAGAATACCCTTTCCAGCTGAGCAGCTGCTGCTGCAGTGATACCCCAGGCTTGCAGCGTGTCACAGCCATTTTCTCACATGCCCTCCAAAGCCAGGCAGGTCAGTTTAGGGAAAACACCACAGCACTGCCTGGGGATTAACAGATTAAATCTCTGCGGAAATGCTTCCATTTCACCCATTTTTTAACAAAAGCCTCTAGCAAAAGGGAAATATTCACTTTAAAGAGAACAGCAATCCTTCCCAAGACACATGGAAATTTTAAAACTCATTACCCTTTGCATGATAAATAACAAATGAAACTCTAGAATTATTTAAAATTCTCTGTTCAAGGAACTGGAACTCTATTTGTGACACCAATGTTGAAATATATTATTGAAATTAAAGATGAAAAAAAAAATGTTGTTCATGGGTCTAATAGATATAAAACCCTAAAACAACACTTGAAATGCCATTTACATTTTTTTCAGTTTAGGCAGCAAATTTATCTAGCTGGTTTCACTTTCTGTTTCTCAAGCACTGAGACTATTTAATTCCTGAATCAATAGTGCAAAGTGGAAGGAGATCAATTTTAGGACAACTTATTTCTTCTCCTGGAAAGAATGATTTTAAAGATTTGCCTGTATTTACATATATAATTAAAACAGGTGTCAACTTTTGGAGGTATTAACTAGTAAGAACTCATAACAGGCAAGAATTTGCTGCAGTTAAATCAAGTACACAGATATATTAAAAGAGGAAGAAGGTGTTGCGTTTGATTATTGAGTCATCTTTAGCCTCATTGCTAATTGATTCATCTTCAGAGGCAATCCACACAGACCTCACAACAATCTATAAAATCTATAGTATCTCAGGCTAGAATACAGCTAAAATTACCCAAGAAATCCAAACTCATTCAAAGATAACATCCTAGCTCCATTATCGATGACTTTCAACCCTTCTTTAGCAATCATTACTATATAAAGATCAAAATCATCATAGAAGATGAAAGACTGTCAAAGGGACAATCAGCAGATCCACACTCCAGCTTTATCTAAATTTAACAAAAATTTAGTCTTGCTGTATAACTGGTTACCCTTGACTACTGTTTTGAAGGATCAAATTTATCCATCCTAGCAGCATCTAACTTGGCACAGAGAACACATACAGTCTTACTGGTGTTTAAATGCTGCAAACTGTCATGTAATACAGCGTGGTTATTATTATATTCTATAGAAAAGACCTTTTCTTTCAGTACTCCTGCAAAATTTTCTCCCATAAATCAAGAAGGGAATAAGTATTAGCTGAACGTTTGCCTAGATGTTATGTGATTCTTGTTTGTATATAACGAAGCTCATGTATTACTATTAAATATATGACATATAAATATGTACATACACACAGACATAAGCACAGTTATCAGAACAGGAGAACATGTTGCTAAGCCTGTTTGTCTGTGTCGTATCTTCTGGGTCAGAGAAAGCAGCAGTGCTTGCTTGCTATACCACACAGCAGAAAAATGTAAGGTACCAATGATAGGAAAGATACTTCTGTCCACATTATCTACCTGCATCAGTCATCATTTGTTCCATTTTTTTCCACCTCATCTTCACTTTTCTGCATTCTGTTTCATTTTTCTTTCATTCTACACAATAATCTTAACACTGTTTTCTTAGACCTCTGTAAAGACAATGTTTTTGCAGATCAGTAGCATTTTAGTATGAGAAAAAAGCAGAACAGGGAAGTCAAAACAGCACCACCCAACCAGTGTTTTTACTAGTCCAGAAAAAAATCCCATTTGTTTCTCTTTGCAGCAAAGTCCTTAAAAAAATACAACTGCTTGGCAGCAATGCAAGATACAACCAGCCTGAAGCAGCCTACAGAAAAGAGGAGGGAAAAATAATAATCATTAGATACTTGGTGTGGCCAAGTATATGTAATGATCTTGCCAGAGCCTTGGAAGGAACCAAAAGTGAGGTAAGCAAAGACTGTTCCAAAGAAAAAGGTTCCCCTTTGAGTTGCTCAGGGGAAAGACTTCTTAGATCAATATATTCCTGCTTTAGTCCTGAACTCCCACGAGAAATGGAGCTGCTGACCCAGCTTCCTTTCAGTCTTTTCACAACATAACAGAGGAAAAAAAGCATCCTACTTTCAGATGTCAAGTGTCATCTCAAGAGGAATTATGCTGATACACTTCATCTGTTGAGTAAGAAGGCCATTTACAAGTGTCTCTTCATAAAAATCGTTTCAAGAGGCAACAATTATTTGGCAAAGATGTGGACTGTTTGAGATGAACATTCCATTTTGTGTAAAAAATTTACCATTACTCTCAAAATACTTTGTTCTTTCTAAATACTTACTTCTTCAGGTGTAATTACTCCAGTTTCTTTAAACTTGGACTCCTGCAATAAGAAAAAAGAAAGAGTTTAAAAATTTTGAGAACTGATGACAAATCAATCTACTCGACTTTACTGGAAAGACAAACATCTGCTCTACTTTTGTCTTGCAAAGAGCTCTCTCCAGAGATCCACAGATCAGTCTGGAGGCAACCTCTGCCAGGGCTGATAGGCAGCTTAGTTATTCTACAGTGTAAGGCTCACTAAAATTAATTGTTGCAGAATGTGAGGTATTATAAAAATGATCACACAGACAAAATTTTTGCTATCACAAATTACACCAATAATGAGGAGAAGATCCCCAGCACTCAATATAATATTTGCAGTAAGAGACAGAGATTCTCATAGTCAGGACTCTGAAGTTCTAGGCACTGAACAGCACTGCAATGCATTAACACAAAGTTTTGCAGTTAAAAAAGGTCATGAAGTGAATGACCAAAACGACTTTTCTCTGGGCTAGAAAAACTTACCCAGAGGGGCTCATTTATTAACTTTCTTTTAATGCCCATTTCTTTGCTTTCACCGTGCAACCCATGGAAAGAGTTTTGATTTTTTCATATTGTCATGGGGGGTTCTTATGGGTGAAAGAATAGATGGCAACCAGACACACGACTTAGTTCTGCATGAAGAAATAAAGTACTTTTGCATTAAAGGCAACATGTACAAAGGTTAAAGATAAAACATATTTTATCATATTCAAATCTAGATAAAGTGTATTTTGTTTTGACTTCTGGCTGCATATTTGTTTTCTTCAGAAAAGTCTCAAGTACCAAGGAAATCTACAGTTCCCTAGCATTAGAGCAATCCAAAAAGGGCTTTTGAAAAAGAATACAATTTCAACCATGGCACAGCTGACTTCTTGCCTTAAAGAACTCTTTTTTCCAATCAAGACTAAAAGCAGCAAGTGAAAATATCTTGGTTTTGGCCACAAGTTCACCTTATTCAAAGAGTCAAGAAACATTAAAAAAACCAGCCACTGCTTACTGGGTTATTCTTGTTCCTTCACCGTGGTGTGTGTGATACCACACGGGCCATGTAAAATGAAACGAGCACACCTGTTTCATACAGTACTGAACACTGCCTTTCTCCCCCATTTCTAAAGAAGACACATTTGAGAACAAGATGAAGATAGGCAAAACTGCAGCTGTAAAAACATCATAGCATCATTATGTGCTAGCTGACAGAAACCAAAGCCACTTGAACTGCCATAAAACTCAGAACCCTCAATAACATATTGTGCAACACCACAGTGGAGACAACTTACTATTTAACCTCAAAATGAACCACAAGCAAAAGGCAACATGCACAAACTTAGGTTTCTGGAATTGCAGAAAGAAAACATGTAAAATATCCATCCTCTGTTCCCTGAGGGTAAATCACTTTTTCCTCTCTATGCATTCCGTGGTACATAAGCTAGTGAGAGACACAGGTCTAGTTTCTTTCTAAAGTAACCAAGCTGGAGTATTTGTTTCAATGCCTTGCAAAGGGGCTTATATACTCATAATACTATAACCTCCCATTCCATTCTACTCCTGCTTCCTCTCAATAGTTCAACAGGACGAAGAATTCCTCCACTATTACACCAGCTGTGCAACAACTACACTACAGTAAACAAGTCACTCCACCTTTTAAGGCCACAACTTCACTGCAGCCCACATGTATCACGTTTGTGGGCAACTCTAGAAAAGTCCACCATCCAGAGAAGTGCACAATACATACCATAGAGGGTCAAGTTCAATTAATAATTGAGTATCACTGCTTTCTGCCCAAAGATCTCAGCTGCAGAGCACAAAGCACACAAAAGGTCAAACCACAAAGCCACAAGCAGAGAGACTGCTGTCATAAACAAGTACAGGAGAAGTACTTTTTCAAAAACATTTGAAAGTGTGAAAATCAGTAGTGAGAAAGCCACTAGCAAGTTAAGATGACATACACAAAGCTGGGGTTTACATAAAAAATATTTGTAAATAGGAGCCAGAAAGTGGGATGCAGTCTAACAACTGTAGAAAATCACAAATTGTCTCTACCTAAATAAGCAATAAAAAGAACTATAACAGATGTGCTGCCCACCTTCACAAGTGGACTATTATAAGAAGCAAATGGCTCATTTCTACCTTTCACAGTTACTGTAACACTCTAAGGCTTGTAGTAATACTGTAATTCTGACAAAGAAATAAGATATGCTGCATAACTTAACATCTGCTCACATAATTTAGAAGGATTTGTTTTGTTTGGGTTTTTTTAATGTCAGCTGAAGAAGTCGCCCCTTTACCCAAAATAATCATTGCAACGCATTCCTGAAACCAGGCTCCAGCCTGGCTGTACGCTTGCATTTCAGTTCCTGGTCACACAATCAGTTAAAGTTTCACCACTTTAACAGAAACCAGCAGCAAATAAGTCATTGCTTAAGAAGCAGGACCAGCAACAACCGTACTTCGGTAGGCCCGCACCTCCCAGGTGGGTGCTCCTCGCTCCCAGCGGGATGTGAGCTCTAGCCCGGGCTCCCTCCATCCCGCACGGCCCGTTGCGGGGTGAGGGCCGACGGCTCTGCCCCAGCACACCAAGCACGGCGCCCTCAGGGACCCGCGGCCGCCCCCTGGGCTGTCTGGGGCCCGGACAAGGGCAGGGAGCGCCGGCGGGTGTCCCGTCCCCCCTCCCCAGCCCTGCTCCCGCGCAGCAACGCACCTTGAGCACGGGCGTGAGGTACTCGGCCACCTCCAGAGCCTTCCCCTTGACAGTGTTGATGACGTTCTGCATGGCGGCGGTCGGTCGGTCAGTCGGTCGGTCGGACCGACAGACGGACACTCCCCCGCCCCCCGCCCCTCTGTCACGGCGCTGCCCGCACCGCCCCTGCCGTCACGTGACAGGCGCTACCGCCCACCCCTCAAGTCGCGCGCGCGTGACGCCACACCGGGCGCGAGCACAGAGAGGGAAGGCGAGGAGGGGGCGGGGTCAGGGGCGGGGCTCACGAGGGTGGGTGGGGCCGCGACCCGGGGGGCGGAGCTCGCGAGCCCGTCACGTGTCCTGCGGGGGGCGGGGCTTGGCCCTCTGTGCCCGAGGGGGGGTGTGAGGGCGCGCCCCCCCCGCGCGGGGCGGGGCAGTGGCGCGGGGAGGGGCCTCGCGGGGGGCGCGCGCGCGCGGCCCCGCCCCGCCAGGTGAGGCCGGTGGGGGGGGCGGTGAGTCGGGGCCGGGGCTGCGCGGGGGGATCCGTGTGGGGTGTCGGGCGGGGGCTGGGGGAGCCCGGTCAGGAGCGCCGGGGCCGCGTCGCGGGGATGAGCGAAGGGGAAAACGGTGCCGCAGCCTCCTGGGATCCGCCGCGCCTGGGAACGCCCGGGAGCGCTTGGGAGCGCTTAGCCACGGCGTCCGAGCCCCGTGCGCTGCCGCCTCGCAGCCCCGCTCGCCCCGCGCGGGCGCGGCCCCGCCGCTCCCGCCTGCAGCCCGCGGCAGCGACGTGGCGGGCGGCAGAGCCGGGCGGGTGGTGCTCGCTCGGAGGAGAGGTGGGTGCGTGTCCCCCCGCGGGGCCGGCGCTTCGGTTCCCCGCGCTCCCGCAGGGCTGGCACAGACCGCCACCGGAGCCCAGCCCGCAGCCAGCCCGGAGGGATTCTCCCCCTCCTTCTCTCCCGGGCGGTTTTTCAGGCCCCGGGGCCCGTTAACGGGCCGGGCGAGTAACGGCGGCGCTGGAGGCGGCTAACCCTAATGCCCCAGCCGTCCCTGTGCCTCCCCCGCCTCAGTGAACGCCGGGTCATCCCTCAGAGGTGCTGCTCTCGCTCCCCTCTGGTAGCGCTTCTCCTTGCTGGCATTAGGAGCAAGAACACTTAAAAAAATATTTAAGAAAAATAAGCGTGTGATTTATTTAATCCTCTTAGCTGATCGGTACTCCATAGATGTAGTCTTCTGAGAAACCAGCCTCTTTCTGCCATCCTCAAGAGTCCCCGCGTATATACATTGTTTACACCCCTTTGGCGGTCCTCTGCTTATCACTCTAACAACTACCTGAAGGGAGGTTGCAACCCGGTGAGGATCTGCCTCTTCTCCTGGACAACTAGTGACAAGAGGACATAGTCTTAAGCTGCACCAGAGGCGGTTTAGGTTGGGCATTAGGAAGAAGTTCTTCACAGAAGGAGTGATTGGGCATTGGAATGGACTGCACAGGGAGGTGGTGGACTCACTGTCCCTGGAGGTGTTTCAGAAAAGACTAGGAGTGGCACCTAGTGCCATGGTCTGGTTGACAAGGTGGTGTTCAGTCACTGGTTAGACTTGATGTTCTCAGAGGTCTTTTCCAGCCTGATTGATTCTTTCATTATGATTCTGTGATTCCCATTTTTTTTTTTATTTTAAATAGGAAAACAATAACTGTAGAACAAGGTCATGGCTTGCAATGTGAACATCTTTATATAAATTAACACAAAGCAGTAAAATACACTTGTTTCACCTGGGTTAAACAGTTTCTGGAAGTACTATTTATAGTGTGTTTTCATCTTGCCATCCAAAGGGCATTGACAGCGAAACAGCAGGATGAAGTTCGAGTGCCGTAGTCGATTTGTGTGTTGCACCAAGGCAGTCAACCAGACCTTTCTGCTGGGAGGAGTGTTTATTGTCTTGGGTTCAAGTAGAATCCTCCTGATGAAGTACTCTGCCAATGAAGGTACTGTTGGGCAAACATGGTGCACCTCAAATAAGAAAGAGTTGATGTTTTGGGCTAAAACAGATAAACAAAAAACCTACTTCTCCACCTCAGAGTTCTTTGAGTAAACATCCTATTATATGTATAGGGACACGTGTTTCTGCACGTGTAATCACTGGTCTAACATAAAGTGATAATTTGGGCTGTAAGGTGTATGAGCTACCCTTAAAAGATGAGGCAGTGAATTATTTTAGAGCTGATTTTTCAAAGGCTAAAGAGTTGTGTAAGCACTAGTGATGGTACATGTCTTGACTGAAATATTTTTACTGCAACAGGCTTAGGAGAAAAGTGGTATCACAGTGGGTGTGCTAAAACTGACTAGTATTGCTAGTCCTGGAAAAAATTTATGTCATTCTGGAAGCCATTTTTTTTCTGAGGGTAAAAAATACCATATTGCTCTTTGGGGAAAACATTCCTGCTTTTAATTTAATTTTGTTTCTTTTTAAAGAACAATGTTCTTAAGTCCTTACAAAAAAGTTCTGCTGTAAACTGGGACCAAATGAAGAAAGATTTCAACCCAAAAAAGAGGCTATTCAGGAAGTTGTATATCATAACATTTGGAATATTTATAATGAAAGTGCTGATATAGCCTTTTGCATTTATGGAAAATGACCAAAGTTCTGATTGGTGTGGTTAAAATAGGTTCTTGCTCTGATCATGAATGCAAGAGTCAGAATCTGATTGTGTACTCTTTCCGATTTGCCTAATTCCACAGATAACAAATATGATTACCTTCCTACAACAGTGAATATGTGTTCTGAAGTAGTAAAACTGGTCCTGTGTGTGGTGTTGGCACTATGGAAGAGGAAAAAACGTAAGTACCTATGTTTAAAATAACTAAAATGGGTTGACTCGCTAAGCTTTGCTGTCCTTCAAATACGTTCGTTTTGTTTGGGGCCTTTTTTATGATAGATGACACTTCCCATTACCCACAGATTTTGCATTGCAAGTGATTTTTTGTTTTTTCTTTCTTGACTTTTCTGTCCTGATGTAAAAACTATGAGAGATTAACCTCATAACATTTCAGAGTGGTAGAGAACAGATATTTAAACTGGAAGAGGTGTCACGCAGTGAAAGCTCATGTTAAATTGAACTGTTGTTTTTGTCAATGTTTTTTCCTTCCAGATGTTTGAGTTTTGCTGAACTCAGTGTGTTGATGCTTCAGGAGAGGATTAGATAACGTTTTATAGTCTTAACTGTGTCTTAACAAAGGACTTTTGTCATCAGCTCTAAGGTTTATCACAGTCTTCTTCCTAAAGTTTATGTCCTGAATACCTACGTAAATGTCATTCTTTGTGCTTTGTCCTTTCTTTCTTCTTTCTTCCTAGTGAATTCTGATTTAATTGGTATTTCTGACATTACTGGCTGACCTTTGGGTGCTCCATGAAGAGACCCACTGTCTGTGCCATTGTTTCAGTTCTAGATTCAATTGATAATCAACAGAAAAATGATAGCCAGTAATGATGCCATTATTGTGTGGGGACTCTGGGATGCTTTTCAGCCCTCAAAGAATGGTTGATATTTGAATTTTTGTTCCCATTGACAGAGGTAACAAGTTCTGTTATGTTTTCTCTGCTGAGGCAAGGAAGTGAACGTCTGTAGGCAGAAGATTGCTGCTCTAGCTGTGTTTTCTGCCCTGGAGCTGCCCTCGATGTTGCCACAGGGCTGTGATACCTTGGTTTTTTTCTGTTCAGTGATTTCCTGAATAGAGAACAGTGGTACCTATACTGTTACAAGGGAATGGGCTTTTGATAATAAAGATGTCTTTATTATTGATTTCTTTTCCTTTCAGAAAAGGGTTGTATGGATCATCCCTTTGAATGCCTTTCCTGGAAGAATTTTTGTAATTTGATGAAATGGTCTATTCCTGCCTTTCTTTACTTTTTGGACAACTTGATTGTCTTCTATGTGCTGTCCTACCTCCAGCCAGTAAGTATACATATACTGAATAAAGGAACTTCCAATGTCTTTGTGGTAGGTAATACTGCTCTTAGACTATCTACTGTTGTTACACTGCCAAGGCAAGATTTACTGGTGAAAGAATAATCTGTTACCTGACCATCCAGACTTTCCCATTCTTTTGCCCAATGCTCAGTGTTGTACAGCTTCTTTTAGAAAAGAAGAGTCTTTGTATTTTCTCCATCTGAAGTGATTTAGAAATTTAAAGGCTGAATTGCTTAAGTACTGGGCAAGTTTTTTACTTTCCCTCTTTTGGTTTCTTCAACTCTATATTTTTCTTTCAGTCCATTTGTTCAACTTGCTATTATTTGAGCTGCACTTTTCTATGGGGGTTTTACCAATTTCTGTACATGACATAAAGTGAGTACATAAAATGTAATTACATAAAATGTAATCTCACAAAGGGAGTAAGTGTAACAGGAACTGAGGGGGGGAGGAAGAAAACGGACTTAATTTTTGGTTTTGTTAGGTAAGGCACAAAATTTAATTTGGACTTTCTTTTAGCTACATCCATCCTTTTGGATGAATCTGCACATGCTTAGGAAATTGTACAGTTTTTGTGCTTTCTTTTAGTTTTTTACTATGATACCTTTTGATTCAGAATCTACATTTGAAGTAAGATGGAAACAGATGGTTTGTGCTTGCTATAAAATACTATGGCTGCCCTTGTTGGTCATTAAAAATAAATGGTTTTCTGCCTTCTCTTTCAGAATTTCTCTTTAAAATATTATTCTTTTAGGTATGCATTTCTGTTGGGGACAAGCTAGTCCAGAGTCTAGAATAGGACCCAGCTGAGAAAATCTAGTTAAAATCAGGAGTTTGGTATCTTAAAGTAACATGCCCAGATGCTTGGTTCTGCGGTTTGTTGTCTGGGTTTTTTTATGGGTGGATTTTTTTTTTTGTTGGTGGTAATGGGGTATTTTTACGGTTGGCTGGGTTTGGGGTTTTTCTTTTTCAGTTTTAGGAAGGAAATTGAGCTCTAATATTTGCAAAAACAAAGCCTGATATATAGGAGGTTGCACAAATACAGTTAGTTCCTTAAGCAATTTGATTTGGCTCAGTTAAGGTAATCTTTTGTAATATGCTCAGCTTTTATTTTACATACACACACCCCCAGATATACCTTGTCTCTCTCCCCTTAGAACATTTGCTATAAGATTCCTCTTTTTAGAACTTTTAGCATCTTTAACTAGACATATTTTATGATGGTTAGCTGAAATTGTAACATTGTTATGATAGACAAGTATTAAAAAATAACTAAACACCTGTAAGATAGAATATCTTGGCGGTGTACAAGACTATGACTGTGAAAAGATGGAGGCAAGATCCTTAAAGGAATGTGGCTGTATCTGACTGAACTTGGTTTCATGTGACTTTAAAAACAAAGTAGGTTTGGGACTAAGTAGTACCTGCGTGAGTAGTTGCTTTAAGAGTTGCTTTGGTGAGATTTTTTTGCTTGAGGCTCAGTTATAATCGTGGATATTTTAGTGACTAAATTTCCTAGTGATAAGACTTAACTTTTAAAGACTTTGTTTGTGACATGCAAATTAGTGGCATGGGGATCTTTGTATTCCTTTTAATCTAGGACAGAGGTCCCTTGAGGCTTCAGAGAACAAAGCAACTCAAAATTAGTTCTTTTTAACTAACCTTCTTAAGATTTTGATCATATTATGTTACCAGATGTTGGATGGGGTGCTTTGACTGTAAAGCAAAACCAGAGTATGCATGTACATTTTGCATCAGAATCCTTTTTTCCTCAATGGTTTCTGCCAGATTTACTTGTTTATTCAATATTTTTCTCTTTCCACAGTCTTCATTTAACATAATATTATTGACTTTTAATTTTGCAAGGTGGAAAATAAAGGTGTATTTTCTTAGGCAGATATCTCATGTCAGTCACTCCTCAGCTTACTTGAGACCCTGTGTTGTGCTGTTTCATGAGAATTATTATTCAGTAGATAGTTTGTTGGAATAGAGGGGAATGAAGATAATGGGAAAAGGGTCTGTGCTTTTCCTCTGGTAAATAAGAAAGGCTCTGCTCTTGCAAAATTGACAATGTGGAAATGCAGATGAGAAAACTCAAGACAAAGTCTGTGCTTTGTACTCCTGAGTCCATATACGCTTTTGTGTAAAACTGTCTAAAAAAAGTGAGTTCACTATAAGGCTGAATTGGAGGAAAGAGTTGAGATATTTGCATGTTTTGTACATGTACTGACTACACAGGGCAGGCCTCAATAACACACAGTCTGCAAAACAACCCAACCTCCTAAAAGAAGAGTTTTTGTCCTGCTGGTTTGGGTAGATTCTGACCTTTAATGGTAACTGCAGTGCCTAAAAGAGCCTCTTCTTGGTCCACTGTGCCAGTATTGAGTGTCTAATACAAAGACAAAACAGACAAGCCTTGCCACAAGAAGTTTGCAGCTTGGGATCATGGCCATGGATTAAGGCAGTGACATTATTATACAGTTATTCCCAAATTAGACAGAAGCTTTAGAATTGTCTGTAGTTGTACTTTGAAATAGCTGATTTTTTTATTACAGTTGCAGTCTTGAAAATTCATGCCAAGCACCTCCTTTACCTTTCATAAATTATGCAGCAAATGCACTTGACATGCAACAAGTTTTATTTTCTGCAAGTACCTTGTCCAGGTCTGGGTTTACCTGAGCACTGCAAATAGCACTGTAGCCAGAAGCAGCCTCACCTTCTTTGCTTATTTTCATTTTGGAGTAACTTCCTCCTTTGTGCCGACGCAGCTGGTTTTGCAGCTGACTGGTCAGCCTGGCTGGGGAGCTGATCTGATAGAAAACTAAACTGTTTTCTGTTGTGTTGGTTTCCTCACGTCTTGGTTTCAGTACAGCTTTCCCCTCTACAGTGGAACTTAGGCCGGGTAGTTTGCTTGAGATTTTGAAATGGGACTTGAATGTCCTTTCACAGGTGTGTTATTCTACGACTTGGGTGAGGAAGAAAATTAAGTACCAGTGCTTTTCCCTCTGCCACCTTGCAGAGAGGTGAAGACTTGAAGTCTGTAGGTTTTTGGTGTCTACACTGTGTCTGGAGTATAACTTTATTCCCCTTTTTCTCTTTCAAGGCAATGGCTGTACTCTTCTCAAATTTTGTCATTATAACAACAGCTCTTCTCTTCAGGATAGTACTGAAGTAAGTAATATTTACTAAAATAAATGAAATTTTTTATCTTCCTAGCCTTGATGAAGTTACGTTTTATCTCTTTGATGGGAAAAGTAATTCTCTTTTCTCGTGGCTACACCAGTTTGGAGAGATGGTTTTGTTTTCTACATCTGAAGGTATAGGAAATAGTATCTTATTAGGACTCTCTTCCTACCTCTACGCATTTGTTCAACTCTAATAGAAAACAATTGAAATCATGATTGTATAGTCATTGAATGGTCAGAATAAAGTTTGTGTACTTTCATTTATACATTAAATCTTTTATTTCATGATTACCAGTACTTCTTACCAGTCTGTTGCAATGTAGATGTGATCTAGCAAGAGGGGATGAGATCTGTAAGAGTGAAAGACAGAGGTGTCTTTGGTGTCAGTCCTGATGTGTTTCTGTCAACTCCATAGTATATTTTGAAAAGCAATTATACGTCCCTTCTTCATTATTCATGTGACGAAAGCCAAACTCTATCCTGTGTGTTCCACTTTGCCTGATTTATGGTTTTTATGATGTGATTTAGATTCAGAAAAGACTGACAGGGAAATGGATATTAACTTTACACTCTATAATTTGCTTGTGTTGAATGTGGCTCAAAGGTGTCTTTCCTGCAGGTGTTAATATACCAAAGCAATGTCTGATAGTCTGACTTGAAATGCTTTTTCTTGGTTTAGTTTTGTGTCTCATGTGATGTCACAGTCCACTTAATCTTCCAAATTTTTGATTTTCACCAAGATAAACAGGCTTTGCTTGAGTGAAAAAACAGTATAAATAATTCTAAAAGTCTTATAAATTACATTCGTAGATTTGTAAGAGTTACCATCATAAAATGCTAGAGAAGGGCACAAAATCATGGAGTAAAAGTGAAGCGTAGTGAAAGTTTACCAAAGAAACGATGAAATTATTTGAATGTATGTGATTTTATTCATCAGACCAGTGTTTTCATGGAGACAACAGTTGCTTTTAAGTTGTTAGGCAATCAGTTTCTAGAAATAATGGGATCTTGAAAGCGTTTCTTTTTCCTTATCTTTTCAGAATACCCCATTTTGTGCTTCTTTGATTACCAGGCTGGGCCCTCTTTGCCATAGAAAAACTTGTTGCGTTTTAACATTTTACTTTAATTCTGAAAAGCTTTTGAAAAGACTTTCCACTGTGCCTCTCTGTCTCCTTATCTGTGTGGCATGATGTCTTTATGTGATTTATAGACCTGGTTCTTCTGCCATTTAATTTATGCCACTGTGTTTCTAAATTTGATGGCTCTTTTTGTCCACTAGGCGAAGACTCTCTTGGGTACAGTGGGCATCTCTGGTGATTTTATTCCTGTCCATTGTTGCCCTGACTCGAGGAACTGGAGGCCATCAGCAGAGCTTGGCTGCACATGGATTTCATCACAGTATGTTTTTTAGTCCGTCTAACCACTGCCTTCTCTATGCTGGACCCGAGGAAACATGCATGGAAAAAGGCAACTGCGTAGCACCAAGTTTCCTTCACAGCTTCCAGTGGAATGTCACCAATACCATGGCAGGAGCATTGAAACCTCTCCGCCTCAGCCTGGGCCATCTGCTTATTCTAGTGCAGTGCTTTGTTTCTGCCCTGGCCAACATCTACAATGAAAAGATGTTGAAAGATGTGGATCAGCTTGGTGAAAGTATCTTCACACAGAACAGCAAACTCTACGCCTTTGGGGTGCTGTTCAATGGGCTTATGCTGGTGCTGCAGACGAAGGACCGGAGGCAGATAGGGAACTGTGGCTTCTTTTATGGGCACAACATCTTCTCCGTGGCTCTTATCTTTGTCACAGCTTTCCTGGGGCTGTCTGTAGCCTTCATCTTGAAGTTCCGAGACAACATGTTCCATGTTATGACTGCTCAGATCAACACTGTCATCATCACCACAGTGTCTTTCATCATCTTTGACTTCAGGCCTTCTCTAGAGTTCTTTTTGGAAGCTCCTGTAGTGCTTCTCTCCATATTCATCTATAATGCCAGTAAAGCAAGAGGCTTGGAATATACCAATCTGCGGGAAAGGGGAAAACTCGTCAAAGGAGATGGATGGGAGAGGTCAAGTGGGGTAAGGCTTTTCAGTACTTGTCTTCCATTGTTTTCTCTTTTGTTTCACCTCCATTTATGCTACAGAATGTTTGGAAGACACATCTTGAATTGTGACCAGACTCATCCCTCAACACCAAAGCTCCTCAGTATTTCTTAAAATCTTGGGTATTGCTTTCCATATGCTACTTTTTGAAATGATGAAGCCAATGTAAGCCTCGCTTTCCTGCTGTGACTTTAGGCAGTCCTGTGAGCAACTTCATCTTTGTACAAGTCCTTTCTTGAAAGCTTTGTAAACAAGACAGTTTACTTGCACGGGGCATTCAGAAATTGGAATTGATGCTTGGGAAATAATTGTATTTAAGTAGAACTTATAAATCTCTATAGCTTAGCCCACATCATGAAGAAGTCAGTATAAATGATGTTAAAATTCTTTCTACCTTAACAGTCAAAGATAGCTGAAGACAAAAAGGTAATATTCAAAATACTGAGTTTTGACTAGTTTGTTTGTTTTTTTTTTCTTGCTAAATATTTCTTCCAGGCCTGCTAGTGGTTTTTGTTCTAATTTGAATAGTGATGCAGTTAACTAGAACATGTCAGGGAGGGCTTTCCCTTAGATCTATCTGTCAGCTGAGCTGAGCAGTGACCTGAGGGGTACAGGGTAGTGTCTTGTGCTTTCACTGTGCCTGTACGGATGGGCTGTGGATACATGCTGAAACCAGCAGAGAGCACTGTCCCCACTGAAGTGTAAGAAACACTAAAACGGGAAGAGATGTTTTTCAGAAATTCCACGTGGTGTCTTTTTAGGTTGTTGTCTAATGAGCAATAAATAACACAAAGTCATATATTTTTGGTATGCCAGGTGTCATCTATTTTAGCACATACAACTGAACAGCTGTGGTAAAAAGAAATAGCACTATGTGAACAGGCTAAGCCAACTGTATCTTGTGTTGCATCAAAAGCAGTGGGACCAGCAGGTCGAGGGAGGTGATTTTGGCCCTCTACTCTGCTCTTGTGAGACCCCTACCTGTGGTTCTGTATCCAACTCTGGGGACTTAGATCTGCTGGAGCAAGTCCGGGGTGGGCCACAAAGAGGATCAAGGGGCTGGAGCACCTCTCCTATGAAAACAGGCTGAGAGAGTTGAGGCCGTTCAACTAGGAGAAGAGAAGGCTCCAGGGAGATCTTAAAGCAGCTTCCAGTATCTAAGAGGGGCTGACAAGAAAACTGGGCAGGGACTTTTTACAAGGGCATGTAGGGGTAGGACAAGGCAGCGTGGCTTTAAACTGAGAGAGTGTTGATTTATTTAGATGAGGAAGCAGTTCTCACTGTGGAGGTGTGGATGAACTTGTGGAGAACCTCCACAAGTTCTCTTGTGGAGGTGGTGAGGCACTGGAATAGGTTGCCCAGAGGAATTGTGGATGCCCCATCCCTTGCAGTGTTCAAGACTAGGCTGGATGGGGCTTTGAGCAACCTGGTTTAGTGGGAGGTGTTCCTACCCATGGCAGAGGGGTTGAAAATAGATGATCTTGAAGGTCCCTTCCAACCCAAACCATTTTGTAATTCTATGGAAGAATGGGCTACAAGCTGTTCTAGACAGCAAGTCGCTAAAAAGTGTTAAAGATGCAGGGAATGTTTTTATGAACATGTATATCCTAAATCTTATAACACACTGGTGAGAAATTTAAATTACAGGGTCTTGATTTTATAATAAGTGATCCCTTCAAAGTAAACCTTTTTTTTTTTTTTTCCTTCTGTTTTTTGTTATTAATAACAAGATTACTTTTGCTCACATTGTTCTCTTTTGCTTCTGGTTCCTGTAGGATGGAGAAGAATTTGAGAGGTTGAACAAGCCAGGCAGTGACATCGATACAGATGAAGATTCCCTCTAGCATGAGGCTGGCTCAGAGGATTGCTATTGCTCATAGTGAGAAAGAGTTAATCTTTTATTAACAGGGTCGTTTTTCCCCACTGGCGGACTAAACGAGACTGTTTTGGGGCTGGATCTCAAATGTGGTTGCGGACAATATTCAAGCTGTATATATGGAGAGTTGTATTCCTCTGTGCCTGTCTCCCAGTGTCTGGGAAAGTGAGAATCTGGAATGCCTTTGTAGCAGCTGGTGAATTTTACATGCAGCTTATGTGGCCTAACTTTGAAAGAGCTCGAATAAAACAAAAATGCGTTGAACAGTATGAATGCGTCATAGGGTCTTTTTTGTGTGTGTGTTTACAAAGGCTTTGTATAGAGGCTTAGTTTGCACTGGGGCCACTATCTGAAAACAAATATGCAGCTACAGCAATGCCCTTCAACATCTGGAGCACTGAGCAAGAGGGTGCAGGTGGTACTATCATCTGGTGTTGCTCCCCCCTCCAGTCAGACTGATAAGGTCTTGGATTCATTTTGTAGAGAGAGAAAACATTCTGTGGAGTGCCAGGCATAGTGATCTTGGAATTACTGTTGAGGCATCTGCTGGATTGTATTTTGAGTGAGATGAAAAATTAGTTAGGTTCCAAATTATTCAGAGAATTTTGAAACTGGGAAGGGAACAGGGATGCTGATAAGGGATTCTTGGTATGTTCCTAAAGCCTCTTCTCTCACAGCAGGAGAAAACATGTTGGCTTATAATTTCTTCCCTTCAAAAATATGTCTTTCATAGTTGAAAGATACTGTCAGAAAAATTCTTAAGAAGATAAGCAATGAGTTCAGTGTCAGAGCCTCATACCACAGTGTATAGTAAGCAGTTAGTGATGCATTTCTCTGGACTGAAGACAGTCTTGCCTTTGTTCCCCTTGGCCATTCTGTCCAGGCTTAGTATATAAAGCTTACTTATGTGTACTGTATTGATGGCTTATTGCTATATTAATTAACATAGCTCCTGCCATTGATCCATCAAGAGGGGCAGCCTGTTTCCATATGTGAGCAATGACTGTCAAGTCATAAACTATGAATCTAAAATTATTATAATTTTTCTGCATTAACTTTTGTCTAGTATATATTAAGAATAACTGTACAAAATGAATTTACTGTCGTGGTTTAAAAATCTTTTGCATCTAATTTCATTGTGCATGTATAGCAGGCCATTTCAACACAAGAAACCCTAGCTGTTTGTATCTGTACTGAATAGGAAGGCATATTTCAGTGTAAATTCCAGAAGTGTAGTTCTAATTGGTTTATGATGATGTATTTTGGGAAATGAATCTTGGAAAAGAATGCTCAAACTGTTAAAGACTTAGTGTCATTACATACAGCTTTGCATACCTGCCTGAGTTCATTGTCTTATTTCACTCATAAGCAGGCATTTCCAAGAAGAGTGAAAGTACTGTTAGCTTTAGATTGCTTTGCATTTACATGAGCAGTAGTAGCTTTTTACATGAAGTAAAAGCAAGAACTCTGCCTTGCATCAGGTTAGAACATAGAAATCAGCCTCATCCCTGTAATGACAGGGCATCAAACCAAAGATGAGTGTCATCTGTACAGATGCAAACATACATTTGACCTTCCTGTCTGAAATAGCAGCATTAAAAGAAATGAGATACAGGAATGACTGATCTGCAGCTATTATAAAGTGCACCTAGTTCTTGCTTTCAACTCTTGTCCTGCTTAATGATTTTCCCCTCTGTAATTTTTACCCATGTTATCATGTGTGGCTTACTTGACAAAGATACTGGTTATACAATTGTTGATCAAAATGTTTACTTGCACTGTGGAGTTGGTCCTGTCTAACATGTAGAAATCTTTCTCTTGGCTTCAGGTTGGAGGTCTCAGGGAGATTATTTTGGATGGCCAGGCAGGTTTCTTATAATAATGGAGGAGAACTGTGTATCTCCTTTGCAGCAACTGGAATGCTAACGGATGGCTTGAAATGGGTAAGGATTTGCATCATCTTAGTAAAATAGTGTGTTTAGTAACCCAAAAAGCATAATCATGCCAATTTTTGCAGCTGTACTATCCATGGCAATGGTCAAATTTAGTATGTAAATGAGATTTGTTAGAGGAAGTGACTGTAAATGATTGTCAGCTGGAGAGCAACCCTGGTTAGCAAGGGGGAGCAATTCTCTAGAGTAACACATCTCATATAGATCATGGGAAATCCCTCTTGATTAAGTATTTCCACTGTATGGAAACTTCTCCATGTTGGAAAGCTTAACTATATTTTGCCTTAAATGACAATAGAGAAATTTATGAGGATATTTTTGGAGAGCAGCATTAGTTTGGCACTCATAGCCCTTAATGAATACTTTGGGCAGAGAGCTTTTTCTGAGCTTTGATTTAGAGCCCAGATTCACAAACGTTTGAACTTAATTGCTGCTGAGGATGTTATGTTCCTCCCTCCAGGTTTGAGGAAATAGTTCACAAAAAATCCCAGGAAGAGAGGTGTGTACGTGTTTCTCTTGTTTATAACAAGCCAATAAAAGCAGTATTTATTTTGGTTAATTTCAGCTATTTTGTGAATGTAGCAGCTTCAAAGACAGACTGTGGATGAAAACAGCCATCTTGGAGCTGAATCAAATCTGATAAATATGTATACAAAAAAAGTTTTTCTTTATCATGTGAAATCTTCCCACAAGATCTCTAGGAATAGGATCTTCAGCTCAGTAAATCTGTCTATGAAGTGATGCTGCAGGGACAGATCCAGTGCTTTGGATTTGATTTGTGATTTGCCAAATGGAAGTTTCATTTGGAGTATTGTAGTTCTCGAATGCTTATAGCCTGCAAGATTACTACATGTTTCATTGAAAGGATATTTTGATTTGATATTTCTTCTGGCTTTGCTTTTAGTTTTCCACAGGGAAACAGGTAGGTTGCAGAATCAGGATTTTAAATAATTGCTAAAAGTTACTGGTAATTTCGAGCCATTTTGTAATGAAGGCAGAAATAGGCACCAGAATGTAGAATAGTACAGAATCTTCCTCGAATTTTATGAATATTTGAATGTGTCCTTTTGTTTAAGAGCCCAACCCAACCTCCCTTGATAAGCGTACAGCTTGTTTGAAGTTGTCTTTTTAATGTAATTCCCACTGAATGCCTAGCCTGAGTTTGGTACTTGCACAACTTAACTTTGAATTTTGGACAGGGTTAAAAAAAAGGCCATTTAGATTAGGTGTTGCACTCTTTCTTTTTGTAAGTTAACTGTATCTTCCCCCATCTTAGCAGAGGACATTTAGTTTATGTGATCTGTAGTGCGAGTTAAAAGAGCTTTCTTTTAAAGACTTTACATTAAAACAAGATTACAGGAAAGTAAATGAACACCTGAAAGAAAACACCCCAAAGGCGTTTTTCTTTATGTCTACAGGAGGTGCCTGTTAATCATCTGGGATACTTTCCTCTGTTTTTGCTTCAGGCAAGGAAAGTTAGGCAACTGACCTTAATACAGTGATGCACTTGTTTTCTAAAAGTGAGCTACAGGACACTCCATTTTCTTCTAGAAACCTGTCCATTCTGTGATTCTTCTTGTTTTTGTTTTAATTTCTCTGTCCACTGTTTTCAGCTGTGGAAGTGCTGTAGTCAATGAGAGCTTGGAAGCTCTCTGCAGGCAGCAGTCCTCTCAGATCGGTTCTGTCAAATACTTGCCTTCCCCCACTTAGCTCCAGTCACCTGAGAAAGGTAAGTCAGGAGCTGTACCCTGCACTGACTAGACCTTGTGATACGAAGGGCAGCCAGCCCCAGGGGATGACCCAGTTTGTGAAATAAGGCCTTGTGACCTCCACATCTGTCTGCCTTTCTGAAACCCAAAGGGCAAGCAGCGTCTGGCATTTTGTGGCTAGGTTTCTAAAGAAAGCATCTGGTTTTGAGTGAAGAAATCAGGAAAATGCTAAAACGTGCAGAGCATGCTTTGACCAGCTTAGGGCTGTAGCCTTCTCCCTATTCCTCTGCTATTGCTCTGTTGGCAAAACCTACTAGGAGTGCCCTGTTGCATGTATCTGTATGTGATGTGCACCCACATCATGGATTATAGAAAGAAATGTGACTGGTCAGGCACACCCTCAACATTAGAAGTGGCCACTGTGCCACTAAGAAGGCTTGCATGGGGTCTTCTTCACTTCAGGATATTCCATAATCTTTCTGCTGCGTCTTTAACGTTTAGAAATCCAACTGAAATGGAGTGGAAACCATGGCTATATCTGCAGCTCCTGCCACTGATTTCAGTAGGGTAGGGTGATGCAACAGATCCAATGCCCAAAGACATGAGAAGGGAGAAGAAAACCACTTCAGAAAGTGTGCCAGAAATAGAGATGGTTTAGCAGATCAGATTCATCTCAGATAGTTTTATAAACATTTAATCTAGATCGCTTTTATGGGGGACAGTATGAGAAGAAGAGGTAAAAGAAAATTTGAAATTTAGAGTAATAGTTTAATTAAAAGCATTATTATAGAGAGCTAGTTACAACTCATTTAAAATATAGGTGAATGAGACTTTGTTTTCTGCTAAAAATAACGCTTTTCAGTTTTCTGTATTTCAGACAATGCTAACTCTGGTTGGTGTTTCCACTTAGCTCTCATTAACTTGGATTTAATTGTGAGGTGGGCAGGACTTAAGAGGGACCCCAATTAAAAGAATAAATGGTTATGCAGTAAGCTTTGTAGTTAAGAACTTTACATTATATTGTATTGGAGCAAATTCTGCCATAGCCATAAATCTTTTTTTCATTGATAAAGTCAGCTAGTTGCAGTATTAATGCACTGTAGAAGGGATGCTGTCTTTTTAAACAAAGAATTTAAAAAAGATTTTATTATTGTTGTTATTTTTAAGAAGCATGCCCCGTGCTTCTTTCTTAAATTTTCCTCTTCTGGGGGAGATCTCAAGTGCAATCTTTCGTTTCTCCATAAGCTTAATGAAATCTCACTTTCCAATAAATATACTTATATTTTTTCTCCTTAGAAAAAATACTAAAAAGCACATTGCAACATTTGTTGGACAGTTTGTGTCCTGCCCTACCGCAGTGCCCATAGATTGGGGCTGTGGAGTGTTTTTTGTTTGGTTTTAATACAAACAGCACCTGCTGATGGCCTTTGTTTATAAAGGTTTAAAAATATAAAGGAGTCTTTATTGTTTAAAGCTTCAATACTACTGGTTTGAATTGCTTCACTGTAAAGGCTTCTGCATTTTTTGAGAAGGCAAATGACCAAAGTCCCTTGATTGAATGGTAGAAGAACGAGGCGTTGGATATCTAGTTGGCCCAGGAAGACTTTCTGCAACTGGCCACGTATTGCTCGGATAGCTATTAGAAGGCAGACAGGGGGCACTCAGAGGCTAAGTTGCCCTTTTCAGTATGGATATCCATGGTGGTAACTCCCGTGGTGACGGTAGTCATCTTGGTAACCTTCCTGGTATCCCTGGTGGTAGCTATGGTAGCCATACCCACCATACTCATCATCTGGGCACTGCATGCCGAGCGACTGCTGAATTGTCATCTCCTGTCTCCGAAGCTGCATGGAATCAATCAGGTCATACACAATCGCCATAGACCACATTGGAGAAGGATACCAGGACTTGACGTTTCCATCTTTCCCCACTAGAAGCATGGAGAAATATTCTGGACTAATTTGAAAATAATTTCGGATGTCTTTCACCAAGTTAGCTGGAATGTCTTCTCGGTCTACAGTTGAGCTTCCTAGAAAGTGATCACATAAAATCAGCATTGATGTTTTGTTAAGGCAGTGATGATGGTTGGTAGGTAATGAGTTAGCAACATGAGATAGGACACAGCCCAATAGTTGGCAACGTAAGATGCTTGTAGTTTACAAGTTCAGGATTTCTCGGAACCAAAATGGAGTTGCTCTACTGTGAACTAAGGATTTATTTCTACCAGTTTTGTTAGATTTAGTAAACTTGTCCTTTTTCTCTAGGCCAAAGCTACTGGGGTATGGTACACCTTTTTGTCACCCAGCTTCTTTGACTACTATGCAGCTTGGGTCACCAACTGAGGTACTGCAGAAGGTATACGTGAACAACAATCGTGGTGAAAGAAATTACAAGAATTGAAGTGTGACAGAAGAATTGCAGGATGAATTTGCTGGGTCATTAATGGCTCTATAGAACCTCTCTCATGATATGTGAGATAGGGGATGTGGTAGATGTCACGTCCACTTCAAAATACATTTCTAGTGCAAATCTGGTGAACTCCAAGCTTTTAAGTGTAAAGTGTGTGCTGGGTAAATGAGTAGAAACTATAAGACAACTAAAATTAGTGGGCACATATATACATACTTGGCCTGGCAGCTGGATGCTTACAAAGTGGCATCCTGCCTGACAGATTTGAGGTTCTCTGAAGGAGGTCAGCAAACCAGGTAGTTAAGGGTGGCCTGGCTGATAGAGAATAAGTGCATTTCCGGAAGACTTCAAAAGGTACTTTGATGATTTGGTTGAAAGGCAGAAACAAGCTAGGAGTGAGTGATCATCTGGAGTGGAGGGAGGTCATGAGTAAAGTTCTGTGGTTTTTCTGGGACTGGTGCTGGTTGGTGTATTTGTAAATGATGCACATAAGGTATGAGGATAGAATTTAGGAAGTATACTGAGGGCGTGAAGATACTCATAGTAGTAAGGGCAGGGGATTATTGTGAGGCATTGCAGAAGATCCTTGTAAGACTGTGTGACTGATAAGTAAAATTAGAGAAGAAATTCTGTAAAGATTGAAGAGATGCACATGGTGAAAATTTTTCTGACTCCACATAAGAAATGGTGAAGATTGACCATTACCACTGAGGTCTTAGGGCTATGAAAGAGAGTTTCGTGAAAGGCTAGTTCAGTGCTCACTAATGACCAAAAGCAAAACCAGATGTTATAAACCATGAGGAAAATAATAACAAAACAGTATTATTATGCTACTATGGAAACCTGTTGTTTGTGTGCATCTTAAGCACTGCATGAAATTTTGGTTCTCTCACCTCAGAAGACTACAGTAGAACTGGGAAAAAAGTCAGAAAGGCAGCAAGGTTGATTGCAGGTTGGGAATCAGGTCTGTATGATTCTATGTCCACATAAGTGGGGACTGCAATCTGTCAGGTAAATGGATTGGGAGAGGTCTGCAGAACTGTGAATGTCACTGCAGGGATGGATAGGAATTAAATGTTTACCTTTTTCCCCACACAAGAAATAAGGGGCATCAAACAAAGCTAAAGGGGCCATATTCAGGACAAATAAAAGGTACCTCTGTAGAGGTTCTCACAAAAGAACACATGGATCAAAGGGAGATTAGACAAGTACATAGAAAAGAGGACTGTTGATCTTAATAGGAGCTATAACCAAGATCATGAAGCCTTCAGTGAAAAATAAGCAGAGGCTGCAAGAACATTGATAGAAGAAGTGCAACATTTGCTTCTTCTGTCCTTATTCTTTCTTATACATGGACTTTATGTTCCTGTGCTGTAAAAGGACTAGGATGCTCTCCTGCACAGAGCAGTTGGAACAGAGATGGCATAAATGAATTCCTTTCTGTTTCTGTTCTTCTACTGATGGAGACAGTTGTTTGGATTAGGTAATAGAGGAACCTGTAGCATTTGAAAAGTACCCTGACAGTGACCTCTCCTAAGAATATCTGCCTGAAGTATCCTGCTGAGATGCAAGTGGAATACTTTAGGGGGATTTATAAGAAACACAGAGAAAGAAAGACTTTTTAGCAGGGCTCATAGAGACAGGACAGGGGGTAATAGTTTAAACTGAAAGAGCGTAGATTTAGATTTGATTTAAGAAAGAGATTTTTTAGGATAGGGATGTTGTGACACAGGAGCAGATTGCCCAGGTGGATGTTCCATCTCTGGAAGAGTTCAAGGCCAGTTTAGATGGGGCTTTGAGCAACCCAATCAAGTGAAAAATGTCCCTGCCTATGGCAGGGGTTGGAACTTGATAATCTTTACAAGGTTCTATTCACTCCAAGCCATTCTATGAATATGAATGAGGGACCCATATAGGAGAGTCTGCTGAGTGTGTGTACTATTAACCCTGCAGACTCTTGAGCATGTAAAAGACATCCCTTTGACAGCAAGGCTGGCAGAGGAGTGTACTGGGGAATGTAAGTTTAGGTGAGAGATTAAGATATGAAATAACTTCTAGATATTTGTGCTTTTACGTCCTGAAGAACCTAAATAAGGTTTAGCACAGAAACACCGAGAAAGCTTTTTGTTTACTTTTGTGTCATCTTATTTCTTCAAAGAAACAAAAGAGAAGAGAAGAACTGTCAATCCCTCTTAAAAAATCACAGCAAAGAAGCACTCAGCACTGTGTAATGCCCTTCACGGGTAGTACTGAAGAAACTGGGAATAGTTGCTTACCATTAATTGGATACAACTCTAAGACGCCTCCAATATCTTCTCCAACTCCTAGCAATTTGAGAATAGTTATGTGGCGCAGACCTGTGGAGGAAATGAAGAAGGATTTGAGTCAGACCAGAACTTTCTGTTCATCCTTGAGCAGATTTCAGTTTCATCAGCCAGGTCTGTGCTTGCTAAATTAGGGCCCCGTCTCAGCCAGCCCTCTGGAAGAAAAAGTTACTGATTTCTGTGGAGTCCCTGCCAGTCACACCACCTGTCACAAACACAGGGATAAACTGGTATGCTGCATGAATCATGAATCAGTTGCATAAAAGCAGTTGCTGGTGTGCCAGGGACAGCGGTGTGCTGCTGTGATTCTGTAGCACAGGGGTACAAGCATCAGATACGCCAGTAAATTGGAGAGGCCATTCTCCAAATCCATAATGTTTCTACACTGTTTTGTTCACTAGTAAAGCTTTTACTTGTCATACATACCGCAACAAATTATTTAGAGGCAATATAATCTATCCCAGTTAAACTCTGAGTGAGGGGAATAGCTTATGACAGGTACTCACTTCTTTTATTTGTTCTGCACAGAGGCTTGGCCTGTTGCCTCTGCTTTGAAGAAAGACCTTAGGGATGGCAGAAACTGCTCATGTAAAATGAATCTGTACAGTCTAAAAAAATCTCTCATGTAACTGTTTTACAACTTGGAAGTAAGATGCGTGGAAACATACCACTTAGTTAAAACAAATGTTGAGAAAGGCTTTAGAAACTCACTGGATCTCCTTCAAGCTGTCCCTAAAAGGGTGGGGATAATAACTGTTTTGGTTACATTTAATTCTTCAGAAAGCATTTTACAGTGGTCCATGTTGCAGTTTAGTTTGGTAGTTACCAAATAAGATGATACTGATGCTCTAAATGAAAGCCAGGTGACTATGAATAAACAGTGATACTGTGTGGATCTCCCTTCAGATGTAATTGGAATGTAGTGATATAGCAGCTGTTGAATGGAACCTGCTTCATTCTGTTGTGGGAGTCAAGTCTAGACCCTGTATGCTATTGGCATTGCTAGGAACTTAACGAGTCAGTCTCTCTGAGCTTCATTATGAAAAGACAGAAGAGTATTTCTGGGTTTTGCTCTTAATTGCCTGCTGGAGGAGCCCATGTCTCTCCACTGACTGTGTAGTTGGATCATAAGTACCTAGTTATGGGTCTGGGATGGCCTTTATTGGATTAAAGTGGCTCCCATTAATATTTTTACAGGTTTTGGCAATGAAGCAGGAAGGAAAAAAAAAAAAAAGAATAGCCCTTGTGTCCATGCATCTCTGATACCTGGCCCAGTTCTGAGCTGGGTGTTACAGGATTTGCCCTTCCGAAAGCATTTTATTTATGCTGTTCATCTGTGCTGCACAAAAAAGAAAATACTCTTGTTCTCCTGAAGTACAAGCCTGGAGAGAAGCTTAGGAGCGCTTGCATTTTCTGCCTCACACAAATGATTCCACAGAACACTTTGTTTAGCTGTCAGTGTGTGGAGAAACTTTTCAGTTATCAGACTCCTCAGACTGTCTACATTCAGACTTCAGCAAAGGAATCCATCACATCACCAGGAAGGATGTGGTTTGGGGGAGCAAGAATATAATTTCTTTTGACTCACCAAAATTGCAGGCTTGTCCACTGAGAGCAGCAAGCTGCTGGGAATAAGCCCAATCTTCATCACTGGGAGCAGAGATCACTACCAGCCTTCTTCTCCATCGGAACCTGGGAAGACAGTGTGACAGGGCACGGTCGTGACATGTGACTCAAATTCTCTCACCATATTCATTCTTTGTAGGCTGAGACATGTGGTAACTCTCATAACTTGTCAGTAACAGCTGGATGGGAAATCTTCCCAGTTCTGTCCATCACTGGGAGAGGATAAAGCTTGGTTTGAATTTTGCAGTTCTAAAACTTCCAAAGAAACAACACCTGCAGTGCCACTGCTTCACCAAACATTGCAAAGCATACAGTCTTTGCTCAAAGCCCCTTCAGTAGTTACAGCAATGCAGAGAAGTGTATATTTAAGAAAGAAAGATTCCTGTGGAATTCCTCACTAGGCATTTAGTTTTTACGTCATTCACCACTGCTGGAACTGCATAGTTATTTGCAGTTCAAGGGCTGTCTGAGAATTAGGGTGTATCTTCATTTCAGACATAACTCATACTTCTGTGTAAATAATCACTGACCTCCTTTTTTTTCCTGTACCACGTTTGCTCCAAATACTTTTAACAGGGCTTTAAATCTGAGCTTGCTTGTAAGTATGTGGTTGTGTGAGCCTATGGCTATGTAAGGCATGCATGGGGCAATAAGATAAACCTTGAAATATTTCTTTAGTAGGGGCTGCACCATCTAACCAAGATTTTGCACAAGGAGGTTCTTCCATTTTCCTGTCAAGGAAAGGCAGTGCCATAAGGACACTTGAAACCTTTAAAAATTCAAACTCTAGGGGATTTAAATATTCCCTCAATAATTTCTTTTTTGAATATAGATACTTCTCCACTTAACCTAAAGAAAACACATTTATAGGAATTTGCAAAGCTGCAGAGATATTTTTATAGCAGGAAATGATCTTTTAAATGGATGCAGATGTTACTCTGTTATAGTAATAACCTGCTTTTCTGCAGCACTGTGTGAAGATCTCAAAATAAAGGCTAATGCAATAGGTCAATTCTACTTCACTTGAGAGAAGCTGAAGATATGGTGGGACTTGCTCAAAGTCACAGAGTAAGTTGTTAAAAGAGCAGTGTATACTGTCTTTGTCTTGTTAATTGATGTCTTTGTCTTGTTTCTTGATACTTATATGTGTTTTTACAATTAAAAATTAAGTCCTTGAAAAGCAAACCACCCCAATTTTAATCTTGCCCAGGAGGAATAGGAAAGAGATGTTTGTGTGTGTGTGTGTGTGTGTACAGTTATACATCACATAGGTGATGTGAAGGAAAGGAGGAAAATTTTGTGTCATTATTCTGAAAATGTGTAACAAAATAATCTTTGTGATAGTTTGTATAGAAAAACACCTGGCTACATATGAACAGTGACTGAGAACATAGCTGTTGGATCATATTTTGCCTAGGGCAGAACTGTGAGTTTCTTTGAGGTGCTCTTAAATTGCTTCCTGGTTTTTTTTAGTTATCTCCTCCAGGGATGTACAGAGCTGAGAAGTGTTGAAAGGCACTCAAGCTATTTATTCCCCCACTCCAGGCAATGTGTATACTTGGTGTGCTTGTCTGGGGCTATATTTTACTGAAAAGTTAATTCAGTTGGTCTGTCTTAGCTGCTACTTCACCAACACTAATATACAGACTGATGCCTTATTTCTGACATCAGAAACCATGGATCAATACTCCTGACAAATCTGCCATACCTTCCCTGTGTGCATCCTTTCTCTTCTACCTGTTTTTCATTCTGTTCTGATTTGTGAGCCCAGAAGGCAGGACAGCCAGTGTTGTCCCCACTGTTACAGGGGACCTCCCTCCCAAACTTAAGGTTTTCCTCCTTGCACATGTGGATTTTAAGCATTACTCAAGCCGGCTCTGGCTCTCATGGTCTCCTTTCATGCCAGCCAGGCTTGTTAAAAGCAATATTTGCATTATTATAACTGACCTTTCCGATGAGCAACAACAGGGAGATCATGCCAGGGCTCTTGTTCAACTGGGAACATAACCTTGGACAAAGCTGGAATGAATCTTGCTGGGAATATGACCAGTTAATGGGGCTAGAGAAATCTACCCAATATTTAAAGCCTGGTGCTTCTTTCACAGACAACAAATGCATTCTGTGCAGCAGCAGTTCTGCTTATAGATGCAACATTCTGCATTTTTGGGGCCTGTTTTTTTAATGTGTGTTTATTGCTAGGGCTAATTCCAAGCAAAGAAGGATTTGGGGCCCGTCCCTTTCCAGAATACAAGCCTCTTTCTTGTGTTGATCAGTTGTTTCCAAACTGTGGTTCTTCTTGGTGGTCTTGGGGATGAATCACTGAGACTTAGACAGGAGGTGGTGAGGTGGGTGGAGTGGATCTTGTTAAAGGTTCCCTTTTTGTTGAAGTGGCCAGAGAATTTTAAAATGTTTATGAACCAACAACCTATTCATTTACTTGTTGCTCCTTTCCTCCCTCATCAGAATCCAGCATGCTGCCTCAGTTATTTTTAAAGCCATCTGGCATTAACTGTGTATTTCCATGAATTCGAACAGTAGGTGAAGAGGATGCAGTTGTATCAGGTAAAGGCTACCTAGAGCGTTGGGGTAGCCTTAAATTCATGTAAATTATCCTGTAGCTGCACAGCTCTTCTGTGGATCTGAATTCCCACAGTCCATACATATATATTGCCTAGAATTTAGGTCTCACAAGTAGAGCAATAATATGGCATATAGAGATTGCATGAACAAAACTCTTTTTGCAAAAGGTCTCTCAGACATTTTGCAAGAGACATCTGCAAGACCTTTAATAATATGCATGACTAATACTGGCCAAAACCAACTGTTATCTCAAGCAGGATAAAAAGGAAATTACAGAGAATTAATTACTGATTTGAAGTACATGGAAGGGATTAGAATAGGATTAATGAGATTGAGATGGTTGATGGTTGAAACACATAAACACTGTGCTTCAAACATTCAAAGCACTGAGCTAACATCTGTGAATTAATCCTTATTTGCTCTTCTAATGCAAACTAGTGTTATCATCTCCGTGTCATGATGGGAGAAACTGAGGTACTGAAAGTCAGTGTCCGAAGAAGGTGCAGTCAGTCAGGAAACATAACATCTTTCCTGACTTCCAGTATTATGTACAAGACTGCATTCAGTTCTGGCTGCATGTCTCTATTTGCTTAACATTGTAAATACCAAGTAATCTGTATTTAAAAATCACAGAAATAGTTGCATAAGTATTTTCCCTGTAAAACAATAATCAGTAGAAATAGCAGCAGATAAGAACAGAAGATAATACCTGGATAAGAAGCTCTCAAGGGATTGCTTCTTATCTTCTTTGCAGACAATGCCCTCTTTTTTCTGTCTTTCCATGTCTTTAATTCGTGACTGGAAGGTGTCAATCAAATCAAACACAGACTTCATTGCTATGGGTACTTCATAGTATTGCTGTTAAGAAAAAAACCCAGATGAATATAAGGATGTTCATAATAGCAGCCTTTCTGCATGTATCACAGCACCGTAATAATACAGAGATTCAAGTAGTCCTATTTGCACACAGGTAACAGGGCCTAAAACAGATTAGGAACCATGGAAAATATTTGTTTTGCAGTCAGACTGCCCTTTGGAAGTGGCATATCTTCAGTATTTGCCCAAAGTGATAAGGCCAGGACTTTGCAGGAAAAAAATTATCATTATATTCTTCTGTCAGGCCATTCAACTAGAGGATTGTCCATATGCACTGTGCTGGCATCCCTTTGAGTGGCCAAACTATGTGCTTCAAAATACTAGGTAGTACATTAAAACCCCTGTCAGCTGGGGGTCCTATTCCTCACCATTCCAGCAAAAATCCACAATTCCTGAAATCCCCTAAGTGCAGAAAATGAAGATAGCTACAAAATTCCTGAAAATTTCTTGTTGCTCTTTTTCTTGTCCTCCAGCAATGACCAAGTCACTGCATTGGTCTCTTATGTACTTCACATAAAAGGCTGTAATGTAATTTCCTAAAATTTTTCTTTCCTTTTTTTTTTTTCCCCCATATTATTCGAATGCCTTTTCTTTAAAGAGTTGAAACCTCACCTTGACCTTCATGTCAATGTCCGTAAGCACCATAAAAAAGTCATTGTAGGTCATCCCGTATTCTTTCCTCAACTCGCTGATGAGTTGCTGGTCAACAAGGTCTTCATCCTCTATCACTTTCATGGGCTTTTCATTATCTTAATGTGAGACAAAGGAGAAATAAAAATGGTTGTGGAATCACACTGTACTCTGCCTTTAATTTCAAACTTGAAAGAAAGGGGGAGATTAATTTTCCGGAAGCCCTCTTCCTGCTGCATAGTCAAGATATTAAAAACCATCAGTATGGTATTATGGCTTTTAACTTTCCAGTTTTCAGTCCCAATATTCTTTGGAAATCAGTCTATTCTAGAACATGTGCACTTCAATATTTTAGCATTTCTTCATTCTTTTGAAAAATCTTGCTTTTTCCTGGAAAGATCTTTTAGATTTATTTGGTATTACCTCATTCATGTATATGCATGTACTAATCATTTCACCAGCCCCTGTAATGCAGCCACTTCTGGAACAGACAGTAGAAATTTTCACAATGTGCACCATGTGCAAATGAAATAGCATGGATAATTTAGGTCAGTAAAATATAGCTAGAATGGCTTGAGGTTGGCCAGGACACTAGAGTTAACCTTGCCAGTTATTAATTCTTTAAACATCCATAGCCTTGAAGGCTGTTTCAAATTTTACAGTAGGCCCAATCTGTGTATAGACTGAATGAAACTTCTGAATTAAAATTTTGGGAAAATATCTGAATCAGAATCTGACCTTTAGTTTTCACACCTTGAACCCTCTTCTTACCAAAAAAATAGCCAAGCCAGCAAATGTTAAAATTTCGTTATACTAGTCAAGCTATAGATGTAATATATATGGTTTTTCATGGATATATGTAGCTCAGTTGAAAGTTTTGTAGAGAATTAACAGGTAGTGTTATCAGTTTCCCATTGGGTGGGTAGCTGCATATGCTGATTGATTATTCACTTTGTAAAACGTATGGAAACCATGTATCAGCGCTTCTTAAGTGAGAGTTACATTACTAATGGCAAGCATGATCATTAAACCATAGACCAGAGAATCGTGTTTAAAAGCAAAGATTATCTCATGGCCCTAGATAGAGGTAGAATAATGCAAAAATTGTTATTGTGAAATTTGATGTACAGCAGTACCTTAGGCCAACCAACCCAGGCACTCTTCTGCTTTAAACTCTAGATAATAGTATGAAGTTAGCACTTTAGAGCTTCATTGTTGGGAGATTTTCTTTCAAAACTTATGATGAAAAGAAAAAAAATAGATTACAGAGAGCAATGCAGAAAAACATTTCAAGTTAAAAAATAATGCCACAAAGGCTGGCCTGCCTTTCAAACTTGGAAGTGATTTCTATGGAGAAGGAAAAAAAAGAATTTAACTTAATTGCCTCTTTCCAATTCACTATTTGTCCCTGACCTTGACCTCATAAAGGACATCTGGGTTCAGTGTGACAAACCACAGGAGCTGAGACTGACTGCTGCTACCTGCAAGGTTCCCTCTCCCTTTGCTTTTTCTAGAAAGGTCACTGAAAGAGTGTGGAAATGTTTCTCCATACATCTTTGGCAGCTAGACAAGCTGGGAAGATGAGTTACTCTTTAGAAGTGACACTCAGCTTTTGTGTCATTCCAGTGGGAAACTGGGAAATACTCTTTGGTTTCACTATGAGCTGATCTTGGCCAGTGTCAATGAGCTCTTTCATTCACTAGTTCTAAATGTGTTTGAAATTTCAAGCGAGAATTCTTTTCTTTGGGCTTTGCTGTTGTTGTTGTTTGTATTGCAGTCCAAGATGCAGCACTCCGAGCAGACCTCATCGTGCTGGGTGCTCAGGCTTCTCACTGTAGGATACATGCTGGGAACAAAATGTTTCTTAGGAGAAACTTTTGCTGCCTCTGGTGCTCACAGAGAGTGAGCCTTGAAGAGGCCATGCAAACAGGAAGGGTAGAGGAGAAGGAGAGGTAGAACAGAAACATGTTTGTATTATTTAAACTTTCTAAAAAGCTCAGGATTTGGTGTTTTGAGCAGAACTGTAAGATGAACTTCATGTAAGGCTTAACCTATACCCTTCTAAGTTTCCTGAATTTCTTGAACAATTTAATTTCTCCTGTGAGAATTCAGCTGTTATATACACTTGTGTGGTTTGGGTAAAGTTTGGATGTAGGTTAAGTTTGGAACTGAAAGAGTATGGTCTATGTCAAAGTGAATATCTGTTTATTAGCCAGACTGGAGCTAAATATAACCCTAAGCAGTCCACTGACAGGCATATGGGTCTAGGTACACAAAGAGTGTCCTTGAGTAACCTTGGCCTGATGTGGAAAATCTTGTACTGCTCCCAATTTGTCATGGAGGTGCACAAATGGACAGTCTGGCAGTATTTGTGACTCACTGTCATTCATGAACACAAGGCCAGGTCCTCTGCTAGGTCCTGTCCCTCTGAGAGTAGCAGAGGCACAGCTGGAAGCCAGACATAAGTCTGTGATCTTCTGGCCAGTTAAATGCCCAACCTGCAACACCCTGGAGCTGGTGTGGTCCTGAGCTTTCTGTTCTATCACACATCTCTCCCCAAAGTTTGATAAAACTAGATGAACTTTGAGAGGAAAGCTGTGGTGGACTTATAAGCAAAACTAGCAGCTTTTATTCTATTTGTAGAATAGAATTGTAAAATATTTGTATTTCTTTGGCTTCATCCAGCAAAGCATTCACAGTACTGTTAACCTTTAGATGCAGGCAGCAATGAGACAGTGCACATGATTTGAGAGACACCTAAGATTAAGTGCTTTGCTGGACTGGGACCTGAAGTCTTTGTTCAAAACGTTATTATTATGATAGGAAGGATTCTCGCTGAGTTTGGCAAGTGCTTCCCCAGGACTGAACACGGAGAGCAGTTGTTTCAAAGCTGTCTAAGGGAAATGGCTCCCCAGTGTCACCTGTCTGTATGGGAACTCTGTATGTAAAGAAGGTGGCAAGTGTACACCCCTGAAAAGTAAAGAATTCCAGGACCTTATGAGGAGTGCAAAGGCATGAGAAAATATTATATGGCAGCAGGGAGATAATGATGTTGAACTTCAAAATGGGATTTACTTGGACCTAATTTTGAATATACTCTCAAACAACTCCCTTTAGTGTTTCCTGCCACCAGTCTCCTCTCCTTCATGACAACAGCCTGTTTCTGTAAGTATCTAGCCACCCATTGCTGATGTCTTGTAAAAACCAAGGGCAGGAGGGCATTGTATTAGTGCAGTCTTTTAGTTGAACAGTGAGGTTGGTATTCTGGATATTGGTAGAGCTAAGCCTAATTTCCCCTTTCTGTCCCATGCCCTTATCTCATTTTTTTCTACCTTTTCACTGTTCCACTGTTTTACTGGCTTTAAGAATTCTCACAAAGAAAGCTGAAGGTGCTCAAGTGACAGCACTGGAAACCTAACCATGGAAAATACCAGAGACACTTATGTAAATATAAAAGGGAGGTAGTTAGCATGGAAGGAGAAGGAATGAGTTTGAAAGTCAACTGGACAACAGCAACAGATCCTGCTTAGATTTTGACCCAAGCTGGGGAGATTTCTTCCTTTGCTGTCTATATTGTGCCCATGAGATGTAAAGAAATCATATAAAAAAAAAAAAAAGAACCTAGCTGGAAGTGGTCAATTTTCATGCTGCTGTTGTTCATGGTGCCAAAAATTGTAATGACTGAGATCTTCCTCGTTGCCATCTTGCAGAAGCTCTCCAGATACTCGTCTCGCTGCTGTACGTACATGGTGTTGTCCGCCTTGGGGGTTGTGATCAGCTGGTTGGTGGTAGAGACAAAAGAGCTTGTTTAGTATAAGGAATGAAGCAGATGAGTATTTTACTGAAGGAGAAATAGTCACTGTTTGCAAATTGGGCTCTCTTTCTCATAAAGCTCTTATTTATTTGTGTTTGGAGTGTACCTTCAGGCCCAAACCTAACCCCAGTGTGTCCAATCAGCCACAGGAAAACTTTTACAAGCATGTCCAGCTGGTTGCACAAGCCCTGCTACTGTTTCTCCCCAGTTCTGGTAGAAGAAACCACTGGATTTTACAGAAAACCATGTACTTTCCTATTATCCTTTGCCCTGCCAGTCCTGCCAGGTCCCCCTCACAGCCTGCAATGGTGCCATGAATCTAGGATTCCTGCTACTCACTCACAGTGGGAGCACTGGGAACAGCTGCTCTGGCCTTACCCAGTGGTCCAGCCAGGGCTCCCAGTGGCTATTTTGTCTGTGAAGGGGTGAATGAATAGGGCTACGTGAATATTTATGTAACTGATGGCCATATAAGAAGACCTTGAAGACTTGCTAAGGCCGCTCTGATGTCATCTTAAAAAGGCTGATTTAGCTTTTTTTTTTTGTTTTAAGCCACTTTGATGTCTTATGGGGACTTATATTTCCTATAAGAAGAGGAATAATTACAACAACAAAAGTATAAAAAATCTGGACAGTTTATAGTACTTATTTCAAAGCATTCTAAGAACTGCAAAGGTTTAACTTTTAAAAACTTAAAGCACGTGAGTTAGATTCTCCATCAATGCCTGAGATGCAAATATTCCAGGGAAGGTGTGTGTGTGTAACACCATTTAGTGGTCCTATGCAGCAGTTTCCAGTAGAAGATGGCTAGGGATGCTGCAGCCCTAGCAATATAATCCTTCTAACTAGCAGCACTGAACTGCAATCAAGCACCTGCCACTGATCTCCCAAACACAAAGGGAGTGGAAATTTGGATCAAAATTTTATGGTTTGCGGTCCCAAATAATCACCAGAATCCCTCAATTGCAAACTTATGCTTTAGTCTGTAACAGGTGGAATAATTTTCTAGCTGCCTTCTGAAGTTTGTAGGGCCTGGAGGTTAATTTTTATGATACACTCTTTTTAAATCCAATTCATCAATGTACTGAAATGTAAAATATATTTCTGGACTTATAAGATCTGCCTCACATTTATGCAAAGGCCCCTGGCACAACTACACCATTGGGACATGAAGGTGAATGATAGTCAGACACAAAGAGGATTTGATTTCTGGGCTATAGCATGTAGCACATTGCTTTTTAAATGGCATAAAAATGCTTCAATGGAACAAGAAAGGATCATGAAAAGGATTTGAGGACTGAGATCAAAACCAGACCATGGATTTTGTGTTGTCCTCCTAGTTTTAGAGGTCATACGCTGGAAAGCGGAGGCAGGCCTGAATTTGATCTGCTTCATCAAACCTTTCAGAACAAAGCAGGAATCATTTAAGAGGCAAAGCAAAGTTCAAATCAAATCTTTGTGTCAGGACTGTTTTAACCCAGGCATTATATGTGTTGTATCTGTCTGTTTTTGCATCATAGAATCACAGAATGGTTCAGGTTGGAAGGGACCTTCATGATCCCCAAATTCTAACCCCTCTGCCGTGGGCAAGGGCACCTTCCATTAAACCAGGTTGCTCAAAACCCCATCCAACCCAGCCTTGAACACTTCCAGGGTTGGGGTATCCACAACTTCCACTCTCCCTTTTCTTTATATGCTCCCTTTAGGTGCTGGGAGGCTGCTCTATAAACTGTTGGTCTGCATTTCATCACCACAGGGAAATAAACAAAGAACCCAAACTCACTAAGCCAAAATTTCTCAACAATAGTAAGACTGCAATAAAAGCCCCCTATAGAGAGGTGGGGCTGCAGGACTCAAAATCAATACAATTCTTTTAAGTTTCTGCACCTGGGACCTATATTTGTCATTAATTGAACTCAACCCACAATAGCTTTAAAAAATCTGGATGTTTGAAATTCATACTGAAACCTTAAATCCTTAATGATCTAGAACTTAAAAACCCATGTCCCTCCCAAAAGACATTTGGAAAAGGACTGAAGCAATGTCCTTGGGAACCAGTCTATTAAAGCATCTGCAAGATGCAAAAGCAACAGGGGAAAAAATTGCATAGAGACACTTCTGCAGCTTAAGTGTGGCTTAAGTCTCTGGGGGAGGATTCAAAAACTCATGAATGATAGAGTTCATCTAACTGGAGGGACTGACCCTAATGGAACAGAGCAGTTTGATAGGAAGGGATGCAAATAGGCACATGTGTGGGTTCAAAGAACCTTGAGAAGTTCTCTTTTTTCCACATGTGGCATGCATGGCAAAGAGGTAGTGGAGTTCAGCCACTGCTTTTACTAATAACCAAATCAAACCTATTCTCCAAGGCTGAGGATGATTTTAGGTTCTGGAAAAGCGAGTGCAGCGTGGCATAATCATATGTCTTCAGTGAGTTTTGGCCTGACAACCTGAAATTGTGCAACTTCTTCTTGGCAATCCAGCTGAGAAGTGGCCTAGTATCAGAAGGTTCAAATTTCAGACAACCCTTTCAGTTGCCAGGACTGTGGTGGTGTAATGAATTAGCAGCCTGACATCTGTGAGCTCTGCTTTTGGCGCTTTTTTTCCAAGTTTGTTTTTATTTATCCTGATGCTACGCATATTCTTGGAAGTAACAACATTGAGACCAGATTTGAAAGATCCCAACTTTTGCATAGTTTCTCTCTCGAGCTTTTTATTTGGCTAAATATTAGTTAGCAAATAACTAAGAGACATTATTTGCAAAATTCAGTCAAGTTCAAATTTTTCAAATACATGGCTTTTTTCCACTTCCAATGCTCGCCCTACAGGTGGAAGAATGGGGGAGTGAGGGAGGGAGAAGAAAGTTGCCTTCTGTTCAGGTCCATGAATCATCATCAGAATGATTAATTAAATTCCAATGGTTGGAATCTTAACTTGGCATCTTAGCTTGGCATCTTAGCTATTTGTATTGGAATATGGAATATGAAAGTCAAAGGTGTGTTTTAACATCGACTATCAGACAATAACTGTGAAACAGGCCAGCTTGCAGTAGAATAATTGCAAAAAATCAGTTCCCGCAATAATATTTTTAAAGAACTGTTTTTCAAAGTGTACCCTTCAGGACACGTGCCATCTGCCAGAAAAAATATTTCTATTACAACTAGAACTGTTTCCTGTCCCAGGTGAAGTGATTTTTATGATAAGTAGTTGGAAAAACATACAACACTATTAAATCCAGAGACAAGTAACTCCAGACCATGCTGAAGTTCTCAGACCTGAAAACTTTAATTAGAGTCTTATAGTTTAATAAAAACAGCAGGAGAAAAAAAAAAACAAACAAACCAAAATAAATTTTGCACAGTACCTCTGAAGACGTCTAGGAGATCTGAATGCCAAATTCCCATTAGATCTCAATCCCAATCTCCCCTTCCCTCAGGGCATCTGATCACAAGCCTTTGTGCATATCCTCAGTCAGACATGCACTAGTATTGCCAAAACACCTGGCTTGCTTCCAGTTTTAGGACACCAGCACCAATATGAAGCAGGTGTGCCAGCTGGCAGGACATGCTGAGCACTGAAATGTGGTAACATTGGCAAGTACCCTAAAGTGGTGAATGGATGTAATCCACACTGGAACCTCATTTTATTGATCATACTGATACAGATCCTGACACCTATATATCCCCTGGAAACAAGATAATCTGATGGCTATATGGTGGCTCATGGAGGTGACTGTGAGGAGGTTTTAGCCTAATTTCTGTCTACTGCATGTAAGATTTCCAATATGAGGCTGCAAAACCTTCCATGTTGAATATGATTGTTTGGGTCTAGAAATTTTACCTCTTAAACAAAAGCACCAAAAATGAGTAATATAAAACCACCATAAACTTACAGTTCCACATAATCCTGCCAGGAGAGAGATATGACTTCATTTAGGTAATAAGATTCAGATGAACAAGTTACTTACAATGAGCCGCCTTTTGCCTTCAAAATATTCTAGGAGTTTGGTTGCTGATTTCCTGGGAGGCTGGAGGAAAGCCTTCTTATTGGGTTTGGGAAAATCCTCATTCTCAGTCCTGCTCCCCTTCTTGTTCTTCTTGCTGCGATCTTTGTCCTGCTTGCTCTTTTTCTCAGCTTTGTCCTTCTTGGACTGCTTTTCACTTTTCTGCTGCTTGTCAGGTCTGTCCTTCTTCTTCTTCTTCTCAGGTTTATCCATTCGCTCATGCTTCTTTGATTCTTTTCCTTTCTTTGCGGGAATATTTCCCACTGCAAACTGCTCCTCTAAATGAGAACTAGCAGGCTTGCTTGGGTCATATTTATCTTCATATTCATTACTCAGTATCTTTTCTTGGGCCTTCTTTTTTGGTGGTTTAGTCTTAGTTGGTTTGTGTTGCCCTGGTGTGACATTCAGGTCCCTGTGGTTATAGTCCTTTCTGTCTGTTCGGTTATCTTTAAATCTACCCACATTTGCCTTTGTATAGTGCACTGAGGGAGCTGTTGGGCCTTCTGTGAAACTGTCATAGCGGGCAGCTTTGTTTGGTTTCCGTGTGGCTGCCTGTTGTTTCTCCGAGTGTCCGCGCTGACGGTCCCTGCGGTTTGCTTTCCACACAGGAGAGTAGAAGTCCTCAGAGGCTGTGACTCGTGGAGTGGTGGCTTCAGGGGCTACTGGCAGCCTGTGGTACTCTGTGGTGGAATGTGACTTTGTGGTCCAGGTCCTCTGCGTGGTGGGGAGGGGTGTAGTTGTTGTAGACCGGCTTGCTGTTGTCACTGCACGGGTGGTGGCACGAGTAGTTGTGGTGGTGGGAGGGAGGGTAGTGGTCCTTACTGTAGGCAGTGGAGTGGCTACTGTGGTTGTCATTGATTTCCTTACTGTTTTGGTCCTTGTTGGCTGACTGTTGCTTTTCCTTGGCTCCTCCTTCCTTGGTGACACCTGGACAAGTTCACTGCCAGGGGTAGGCTGGGTGCTGCCCCCATTGTTGCCTTCCTCAACCACTTGCCCCTCTACCCCAGCTGCTTTGCAAGTCTGGATGAAGCCCTTCTGCCTCATCTTTTCAATTTTTCTGATGGGGTTCTGATCAATGACTTCGTACATGGCCTCTAGCCTGACTGGATAAGGATACCTTTCCTCCACCTGCAGGGTTTTCTTCAACAGTACCATGCCAAATTTCCCTTTCTCCAGTTTCAGAAAGCTCATGAGCTTAGGGATGAGGGCAGGATCTAGTGGCTGTTCCAGGATTTTTCCTTCATTGGTTATCCTTCTGACTTTTCCCCCTTCTTCCCCTTCTTCATGAAACAACACAATCTGCTGGATGTGCCTCTCAGCCAGTTCACAGTAAACATCATTTTTCAGCAGGCTCATCATGAGCCGGTAGTAGCCCTCAGAGGCATGGGGGGCAGAAATGACCCATACCCGATTTTTCCCTGCAAAGCTGGCCAGGACATTGGGGGAACTTGACCCTGAAGGGAAACGTACCACTCGTGACTGTGAGGCAGAGGATATCCCTTCATCCTTAATCATCTCAGACTTGGAGTATTTGGTTGCAGCTGTGAGTCTCTGTACCCATCTCATTCTGGTCCCCATGCCCCGGGCCTGGGAACGTGCTTCCCCTTGCAGGAGGTTGGCAGGTGGTTTTGGAGGTGTGGAAGAATCCCTCTTGGAAACAGGGTGTCGAGGATTTGGACTTGAATTCCTCAGGGATGCTCCAGACCTTCTCAGGACGCTGCTTGAAGCCCTGTAAGCCAGGGGCACTTTCCTAACTCCATGGCTCCCTCTCTCTGCCAGCCTCTCTGTTTTCTCAGAGCCACACACTAGCCATGCTGCCCACAGCAGGGCTAAGCTGAGAACTGGCCTCCAGTTCATTGTGTAATCTGTGTAAGGAGGGGGAGGAGAAGAAGTTAGATGGTAACAGTATGATGATACCTTGCACAAGTGATAAAAAAAGCAAAGCACAGGCTGGCTAGTTTTTTTGATTTATAAGTGCTGATTACACCTCAGTCCTGCCCTAGTGGCTTTGTACATTTTACAGTTACTGTTGGAAAAACACAATTTTATGAAAAAATGAGATCATCCTTCTATAACACGACATTGTCTGTCCAAAAGGACACTGTGATCTGCATCCTTCTCTCTCCCTGTCATTCCCATGCTCTCACTATACACACATGCAAAGACACACAGAGAAAGGGTCCCGTACCTAGAGCAGAAAGCCAAGAAGTTGACTTGAAACTTACACTCTCAGGGAAGTTCCCCTTCCAGAGATGAGGTTTCACGTCTTTTTTCTTTAAAAGGAGACCATACAGCTTTGCTGCTGCTCAGTTATTTATCTTTACACAGCCCAACAGGTCCCAGAGCCTGTTTTGTGTATCTTTTAACTCTCTTCTTCACCTTCTTGACAAGCAGGATGAGGTTAGTGGAAATTTCCTTTGTGATCTCTGCTTCTCCATTTACCTGCAGGTCTGGATTTTTGCTGTGCCGGTTACCCACACAGGCAGGGATTTCATTTAGAGAAAGGGAACTCCTGGCTTCTCCAAGTCTCTCTGTTTTATACTTCCCAAGCCTCCTTCCCACTCCTTGCTTCCTCAGTCCCGTTTAGCTCCTTTGTTTCCAGAGAGGAAAGCACCAGCACTAATATATTTTCCAGGCTGAAGAAAAACACAGGAATGTGATGCTGAAAAAAAAGAAAGGACGCTTCCCTTTCCCCTTTCTCCACACTTTGACAAAAGCAAATTGTAAAACACTCTTCTTTTTTTCTTCTTGGCTGGCCGCGGTCCCAGAAATGTCAGGGCAACCCCAGCCCTGCTCCGAACCCGCCTCAGACAACGGTGGCCACTGGAAATGGGGGAAACTTCACTCAGGATTTAACAGCTCAGCAGAACCCGCCTCCTCCCCACTCCGACACAGGGAGGGAGGAGGAGGAAGGCTCTGGGGGCTGAAACACTGCACAGCATCACAGAGCACTTCAGAGAGGGTGACTCCAGCCTTAACTCTTTCCTTCACGCATCCCAGCTCCCTGGTGTTCTCCAGCCTCGGCTTTCTCTTTCCGCCCATTTAACGGACACCAGTTGGATAAAAAATAGTCCTGTGAGAAGTGCGTTTCTACATCAGTATCAATAACAGTTCTGGTGTTTAAGAGTTATTATTTTTTAACCTCATAATTTCTGCCTCCTGTTCCCCCTTTCCTTGTTTTTTGCTTTCTGGGAGTTCCTCGGTGAAATCCAATTTCTCTTCACTTTCCAACCAATTTATCTTTCAGGTCTTCATGTATGTCAGTATATTCTTTCCTCCAAACATCATATGGGCATAGCTGCTTGTTAATTTGTAGGTTTGGAAGGGATTAGCTTGTTTACTCTTGTACTTAAATTAGAGTCATGAGTATTTCTCATGAACATGCACCAGCAGTGGGGAAAAAAAAAAAAAAAGAAAAAAAAAAAAAGTACAAAAATACCTACAGAGACAAGGCTAAAGGCAGGGTCATGTTCTTTACTCTCCCTTTATGGTGTAAACTACACCATTCTATTGAGCTGACATAAACTGGCAGGGCTGTGCTGCCAACACCTGGTCTTTAACTGATTCACAGTGGCTTCAGAGTGCACTGTGAACCTTCAGTGTAAAACACCACTTAATTTTAGTTGATAGGTAACACCTGACAATATCCCAGATCTTAATATTAATTTTACTGTTTTCCAGGGGTTTGCTTATTTACAGAGATGCTGTTACATTTTTGAGATAACACACTGGCTTTGACCTTTGTTATATTGGCTGGAAGTGAAGGTACACCTTCTACTTCCCTTGAAATCAATATTTCAAAGAAAAAACCCTTTTAATTCTCTCTCTTTTTATATTCTTCATTTTTACTTCAAGTTTTCTAATGCACTGATAAACATTAGTAGTGATTTTGCCAATATATGTCCACAGTTTGGGTTCTGTGGTCAGTGGTTTGCCCAGGAGGTAGGGGAGGATGCTGAATGCCTGTGCTCTCATTAACATGAAGGCAGAAATGCTCAACCTTTTCCATCATATCATATCCTGTCCTACATCCACTGGGAGGTACCTTGTACCTCATACAAGGATCACAAAACTAGAAGTCTGTGGAGCAAAGGGGAATAACGTATTTCCACTTAAATTAGTGTCAGGTCTGTTCATTTATTAGTCTTGACAAAGAAAAAATGTCTTTAAAAATGACACTACTTCATTGTGACATTTTAAAGGAACTGTAATTAAAACTAGATTTTTTATTTTGATGTTTCATCCAGTTTTATTACAAATATTTCAAAAGAATTGACCCTACAATGCTGAAGCCAAGTATTTAATTTGGGGTAAATTAATTTTAAAAATTAAATTACTTCAATTTTACCGGTTTTTGTAATAATTTGAAACCATACAGAGGCAAAACAACACTCATCTGCACAGGTCTAAGGATGCCAAGTGAAACACACTCAGTATATGATGACAGCACAGGAAAGAAACAGATTTCCATAAGAGCTTTGCTGTCAATTCTATCCAATTTGCTTTGCTTCCCCAACCTGACTAAAGAGGGAGGATGATACAGAATCTGCCTTAAAGTATCAAAGGGTGGCAGATCAGTGAAGAAGATAGTTCTTAAGGCAGTTGTAGGGTGGGACTAGCACACAACAGGACATGGAACCACGGGGATTATTTTCAAGGCCAGTGTTTGTCAGTATCTTTATCCAAGGTGAGGAATAAAACTGAAATGACTGCTGGAAATATTTGGCATTAGAATTTCTTAGAAAGTAAATAGAAGTAAATAATTTATACAGGCCAACAAAGAACTCCTGGTAAAGTGAACATACATTTTAAAGGACCAATGCAAGATCATGCAGCAAGAATTAAAAAATAAATGCATAAAGCATGCTCAAGATAAAGAACAATATCCTGGAAGGCAGCTATTAGGTAAGAAACTTAAAGGTCACGGGATGTAAGCCACTGGAAATAAGCTTTTGGTGTGATGCTGCAGCAAGGAGAAACCCTGGCAACAGCCCAATGAGAAGTTGGGAAGTCATATGTAGTGTCAATAATGTGATTTATGCTTTACACATCAGGCTTTTCAAAAGGATTGCAAAGGGTTCAAAAAGTGTCCTGATATCTGAATATGATCCTACTGAAAGAGAGGTGGGGAACTAACTATGTGGAAGGCACAGCCACACGTTGGAAATGATCTTTTCATGCATACATAGGAAAGAGACATCTGCAAATAAATTGCTTTTTAATCCAGCAGAGGAAGGCAGAAGGATAACCAATGATTAGGAATTAAATCTTGCTAAATGTAGACTTGAAGTAATTGTAATTACTTGAAAATTTTAATAATGATAATAACCTCTGGGGTAATTTCCCCAAGAATGTGCTGGTTTTCTGTGGCTTAGTTGTCAAATAAGGGCTCTAGCAGACCTTCTTGGCTGGACTGGAAGTAATCACAAAAGGATGGAATGAAATCCCTATGGACACATCTACATGGAAAATCTGAGATCAAAATGGCCCCCCACCCCTGAAAAGTACAACTCTCTGAAGGCTTATAGAAATGAATTGTGTAACCCACTGAACTGAAATGAGCAGTTAGAGAAAGGTGGAATGCAATGTACAAATCCTGTATCCCTCAGAGTGCTTTTAATAAGGAACTGAAAGTTAATGCTGTGGTCACAAAGGGAATGGTCTGCTTAAGGATGACAGCGCCCTGTGAGTCCTTCTATACTCTGTTTTAGGTATCAGGCTTAAATATATCATATGTGTCAAGGGATGTGCACACAACTATACTATTTTAGCTGCTGAAGAACTAATAAGAAAGTCAACTACCTCCTGAACTAGGATTCTTTCTCAGTCCTACAAAACCTGGAGAAATAAGGCAGCAGCAAGAAAGGAACAGCCCGAAGAGCAAATGGGAAAAACTTTCCTTTTAAATAGACTTCCAGGCAATTCTTCAGGGAGTGTGGGAGAAACTGCTTACAAGGAAGGTGAAAGGAGTCAAGGGGCTTAGGAAAACTGGCATTGCCTGTGTTGTACAGTGCTGGGAAGCTGGGAGCCAGATAAACAGGTGTAGGTTCCCCTGCTGATGCTGGTGGGGGGTTATTAGAGCAGAAAGCACAAGAGCCCGAATCCTGTGAAGCCAGACATTGTTGATGCTCCAAGAAGGGACATATTTCTTGAACCCTGCTGGCTCCTTGCTTTCCTGAGAGGGAAAGAGGCTATTATTAGTAATCTGACTCGGGTCATAACCCAGCCAGCAGCTGGGGAAATAACAACTAGTAGTGTAAACAGGGGAACTGTGCTGCAGCCCCCTGTATGTAAGCAGGAAAGGGAGTCAGTACAGGGAGGCTTGCAAAAGCAGTGACCCGTAATAAAAAGAGCAGTGCCTGGTTAGTCAGATCAAGCTCCTAAAATAGAAGGGTGCTTTTGATAAATAGGTTGGCCTCATTTGAGACTTTGCTTTTAAAATATAAATTTTTCCTTAAGAATGTTGCTTAGAAACTGGTGATGGAAATGTGACCGCAGGCTTTAAGAATAAATATTGCAAACTTTAAGGTTAAATGTTTTAAACTGAGGCTAAGCTTTTTAGCTACTCGGTAGGGTTGCAGCCCCAAATGTTCGGGCTATAATTGAGATGCAGGAAAATTCTGATGTCTGGATGTTATTATTGGCCTGTGCTTGAGCTGACCTTGACTTTAGCACCTCTGCTTGTCCGGTTTACAGAGCTTCCTGGTGAGAGGAAGGCTCTCACATATACCCATTTTTTGTTCTACATCTGGTTGACATCTGGAATGGAAACATCAGCCAGGGAGAACAAAACATCTTCTGGTCAGGGTTGGCACAAGTTCTACACCAAACTGACTGATGCAACTGGTGTTATGTACACTGAGATGAAAGTGTAATACACGAGAGCAAATTAATACAAACATTGCCATCTGCTGGCCTTGAAAACGGTGTTACCAAGCCACAGGCAGGTGGGACTGATAAAACCACTGCAGTGTACTGCAAATGGTTTCTCATGATACAGCTACTGAGGTGTGGCATTCAGAAAGCCACAGAAATAGTCTTGGTTATAGACAGACAGTCTTAGTCTTAGTTATAGACAGACAGTCACAGAAATAGTTCACGAGATGAAAAGGAGAATGAGACTTCATTAGCTCAAATCATCAGCACAACAACCCTCTCCTACAGCTGTATAACCCCACTGGGAAGCCGTACTACAATCAGCTCATAATGCTGATGTTGAAGACTGTCCCATGAAGTGCCATGATTACCACTCCCAAATCACATGCCTGCACAGCTAAATGAATTTGGCCACAGCAAAAAGTCACCAGCTGCAAGGGCTTGGATTCTCATCTCACTTTTGCAACTCTGCAGGAGAGGGCTTTATGCTAGCAGTGATCTGTGTCATGTCCTTTCTCTGGTGTTATTTTCTTGTCCTTCTCCCTTTGTCTGAGGGACTGCCAGCTGATATTGAGCCTTCCTGAACAAGAGGGGGAATTGTCTCCTGGCTCTTGTGGATCCACTTTGTGGTACAAAGCAGATTTGAGCAGGAATGAAAGTTGGTGCTTATGCAGCTTCTCTCTTTGCATAAATACTAGGACTTGGTTTCTTAATGCAGAGCTCCCAGGTCTGATCTCTTTGACAGCTGTTTTGTTCAAATGCAATCACTTATGGCTTTGCACACTTGGAATAAGATCAAGTAGAAATTGTCTTGCAATACAATCAGCTCATTCACTTACCAGGGAAGACTCAGCTCTCCTCTCCACTGGTAGAGGAACTTCCGTGAGATTCTGCCAGAAAACAGAGCCCACTGATTCAGCGAGGATTGTTCCTTACATATTTGTGGGCCTCATTATCTATCCTAAAATATCCTGGCTTACAAATCTTTTCTTACACCCTGTAATTTAAATTAAAAAAAAGTTGGTTTGTTTGTTTAGGTTTTTTTTTTCTCAAAGACTTGTTTTGATTATGAAATTGAAGGGGTAGGGATGGAGGAGGATCGTGTTTAAAAACCAGATTGTGCTACAGTTCAGCAATAGAAGAGTATTCCAAAACAGGGCTGTGCACAGTGATTACTCTCAGTGCCTACGTGTCAGAATGCTTTAGGGATGAATATAAAAAATTACTAGTTACATGGCTGCACACATTCTTGTTTAACATTCATTAGTAATCAATGGAGAACATTCAAATTCTCTCATGGTTTTAAGTCAGAAAAGCGATTAAGCGTATACTGAAGTACCACCTCACTTTGCTGCTTGCATGGCTCTGTGGAGAGAAGGCAATGCAAGGCAAAAGACTGAGGTAGAACGAGAATTCAACATTTATGTCCCTTTACTTCAGGTCAGACTGAAGACAGTTTGAGCCTGAAAGTGACAGCAGGAAATATCACTTGCAGATAACACACCACTCTTTTTGTTAGGCTGTTTATGCTCACTTGCAAGCACTCACAGCCCTTGTCTTTATTTATATGCTATCAGGCAATTACAGCATTTAATCTTCAGTGGAGTCACTCTTTTCTCATTCTTTCATGTGAACAGGCACTCTTATGTCTCACTCAGTGGCAACCTTTGGCTCTCCCTTGTATCCCTTGTCCTGAACTAGATCTTCTCTGCCAGACACTTTTGGAATCTTTCCTTGGTGAGTGGCAGAGGAAGGGGGCACTCATTGCGTGGGTGCTCTGTCAGGTGCTCCACAGGTCAGATGTCTGTAAGTTGGGTCATAAAATTGGGGAAAAGGAGTACAAGCAGTTGGAAACCCAGGGCTCTTTAGTTCTTTCCTTGAACTAGTTTTCAGCACCAACCCAAACCTTGGAGAAGCACACTGGGAGACAGAGAAGAAATGAACAAGTATCTGCTTAAACTTGAGTATTTAGAAAATCGAGTCACAAGCTACGAGATCATTTAGAGTGGGATGAAGATCTATGGCCTCCTTTACTGGGTTTCATTTGCTTTGGGAAGGGCCATGCCATTCTCCTGAATATACTGTTTGGCTGGTGAATACAGTTCTTCCTGTTTCCTTGCAGAATTTTGTTTCCCTTCTGAGGCTGTGTAAGGGCAGAGCCTACTCATGTGAGAGAAAGGGAGAATGGCAAACCTGACTAGTGTCATCATTCTACCACACTACAGGGACATGAAAAATTTGACCTCCTTGTGCTACTTCTGGAAGTAGAAGTATACACAGAATGATGTAGGCAGCTGGTTCTTAAACCATAATTCATGAGATGATGGTGAGTGGTCAGCAGCTGGCAATAAAGCAATGCTGACCCCTCTGGTCCTTTCAACTAATAGCATATGAAGAGGCTGAAAAGTGTCCAACAGGTTGGGAACTAGGAGTTTTGTTGTTTGGTTTTTTAGGGTCTTTGATACAATCTCAGCTCAGATTGGAACTGGACCCTATGCCATTGGATAGATTCCCACCAGGCCAAAAATTAACAACACAGTTGAATCCTAATGTTTTCCCCAGCAGTAAAGAAGCAGTGAATAAAAAGGATCCTGGTCCCTGATAGTGTCTCACATTAAGTAGATGTGCATATGCATCTCTTTCCTGTTTGGTAATACTGGTACTACTTTTTAATCAAACAGTAATAGAAAAATAATAGAAAATCTGTGGTTTTGAGGTTGCTGACATGGTCTGCTTCACGGACAATAAATTCACAAAAGCAAAATTAGTGTAGAAGGGGTTAGGACTTACAGCAGAGTTAGGGAGTGGTCTCTGCCATGCACAGTCAGTGTCACTATTTTCATTCAGGATAAAAAAATACTTTTTAAGGGTGGAAGAACTCATGCATATAAATTCCACAGCTCAGTTTTGTACTGCAGGGTAAGAGACATTTTTCACAGTTATTGACAAAGGACATTCCAGCAACTAGTGAGATCTGGATTTCATTATATGTTTTGGGCTACAGTGCAAAAGTACTATCTGCCAGAAAAAATGTGGTCGAAGCATGCTTTATTAATATATTGCTGCTGTTCTTGGATTATACCCCTGTAGAGGTTCACATCTGAAATGAAACATCTGATTGGCTATATATTAGATAGCATTTCAAGGTTTATTTTTTGGATGGGATTCCCTCACAATATACAGAGACCATGTATATTCCTATTTTTAAGCATTCAGAGACAAACTCTTACTGCCCTTCTCCAATAGATCATTGCTCTGGGCTGTTTATGGAGCCTGTTAGGGCCTTTGTACTAGAAGCACAAGTATTATTATAGTGCAGTTAGTTCTTACTATTGAGTTTGGTACCTCTGTATGTATTTTATGACTAGAGAATGACTTTCTAGTCCAGGCAGCTTCTGTCTAAATGCTTGGAGTAAAGCAGTCCAAAGCTGTCAACAGTTCTGTCCAATGAATGGGCTAAGTCACTGGAGAGACAGTGTCAGGAAGCCTGAGCAGACCTGGAAGACCAAAAGAAGTGCATTTATTTCCCTGTAACCTCACCTTGGAGAGTTATGTTAATGATAAAAACTCCCTGAAAAATCACAATCTCCAAAAAGAACAGAAAAGAGGGGGAAATCTGTAAAACAGATTTCACCAGAGAAATAAACAGTAAGGACTGATATTTCCATTTCTTGTTTTGCTTTCTTATCTTCATGTTAAAGGCAGCCTTGTATGTAAAGCCACATGTGATCCTGATATATGGAACACAGCTGCCTTGAAATCAGTGGCAAAGTTCCTGTGTTCAGTGAAGACTCTTGGATTTTGCTCATATTTATAGGATACAATTAAGCTGAGAAGTTAAGAGAGACCACAGCCTTCCAAAATTAAAGAGGAGAGAGAAAGAAATGAGAAAGCAAATATGTGGTGAAAAAGATCCCAGGTGAAATAATTGGTCCAAGTTTTCATGTCTGGATGTTGTTATTTTTTCCATAATTACTATAGCAAACTCCTGCTTCCAACCAGGGGAGTTGACCTGGGATTTTTCCAGTAGCTGGGGAAATTTAACACAAAAATGACCAGAACTGTTAAAGCTGTTTTACTCTAGCGTGTCAGCACTGGGAGAATCACGACATAGCAGACATTGTTTAGTCAAAAGCAAAATTTTGTGAGAGTGTGTGTGTGTTCATGCAATCAAAATGCAGAGCAAGGAACTGAAGACTGCTGTCTACCAAGAAGAGATTGTCATAAGTACCAAATAATACACAATAATGTAGGCATGGTAAAACATGACTTAGATATCTACTTCTTGCAGTTGTCTTTGAAAGTCACATTGTTGGAATAGGGAAGTCTAATTTACACTGATACCACCTTCAGCTGTGAAAGTATCTGGCACAACACATCTACTGCTGTTGGAAATTCCACTGTATTTGGACCTCCAGTTCTCTTCAACATCCTTTCTACTGAGGTGATTAATATTAAACAGTCACATGATGCAGATGCTTATAAAATAGCCAACTCCACCTCCCGTAAGGAAAGATTTTCCAATCTCCAGAAGCATGAGGGCACATATCCATGCTCTGCAAAACCATTTGGGATCTATCACATCTCTGCAGGATACAAAGGAGGTGATCAGAAACCCACTCCATTTCCTTCCTTTTCCACAGACTTTCTTCTCTGATTTTCATTTGTGTTACTAGTGTTATATTTGCTAACCCTTCCAGAGGGAAAAAAAAAACAAACACAAAAAGCAAACAGAGAAAGCAACTCAAATCCTATTATGGACTAACAACATTGCAATTTATCAAAAACTACCTACTGAAAAGTCCTGGTTTCACACATCCACTAATGCCCCCACTGCCCTTCAAAACTGTCTGCAAATATCTATTGCTAATACTTGTCTGGTGCTAAAACTGTGACCGACATTCCAAACCTATTTGTCCTTAATCTTACCCTTGCAAATATATTGTTAAATCTGATAAAACTTTATTCTTTTTAACTGCTAAAAATTCCTATAAAGAGTAAGGTTTTATTATTTCATCGATAGTGGCTATTAGTAGCCTGGCTGTGGCTGTGATGCTATTGTACCTGCAATCAAAAATCTGGGACATCAAGAAAATCTGTTCTTCTGGGAAGAAGATAATCTCTGTTGAGACAAGGTGGATAGATGGATGCAAGATCTTAAGGGACAATGAGAGCATGGAGGCAGGAGTGCCAGGCCATTGCGGTAGTGCACCGGTGGCCAAAGTTATGTCAATTAACTCAGTGGCAGTGGTGTGGGGGCGTCTTAGCAAAGAAAAGATTTTAGGGGGTTTTAAGAAACAATATGAAGGAGAAGAATGAGCATTTTTTCCCCCAAATGTAACTGGCAAAATGTGATTTTATTCATCAACAGCAAGAAGCAAAGGGAACTCAGTACAGAACTCAGTACAGCCTTTCATTACTTAGTTCATTTAAGGCGAGATCTCAAGTTTTTGTGTTAGAGAAATATTTCTTTATTGCTGTTCTGGTAGCCAAAAATGTCTGACATCTGCATGACTAACATCTGCATGCCATCATGCACAGCCAGATGGTGGGCTATAAAATGTCAAGAAGTTTTGGTAATGGAAAGATCAGCAGCAGACTGAAACACACACCAGAACTATTTATAGAGGGAGAGATTTCATTTTCTTTGAGAAGAACGGTACAAGTGATTGAGAGACTGAGAGACTGACTAAGGAGGAGGTAGTGAAAAAAGCAGATCCATAAAGTTTGGGCAAAAGACCAGCCACCAGCCTGTGACATGAAGAACCAGAGACCAGGAGATTTTCTACTGGGAAGGCTAGAGCGAAGGGATCACTAGTCAAAGGCAAGTCTAGGGTGAAGCTTTTGAAGCAAAGGAGATGTTTTAAAACTTTGGAAATAACTTTTCAATAGCTCATACAATCATCACAGTTCATGGTGCCTGAGGCACTTGAATCTGAGCTAGGCAAAGCACTAGATACCTTGTTGGCAGGGGAATAAGTCTTAGATTATTGTATTGGCCTTTTTCACCCACTCCATCTCAATCTGGCATTCCAGTCCTGGAGAGTTTTGGATACATACACACATCCCGTGCAGAAAGAAGAAAGAAAACAGGAAATGCCCACCCAGGCTTCAGGTGTGACTTGACCCTATGTAAACATGAACCTGCTGGCTCTGCAGAACAGGTGCAGTTCTCAGCGAGGGATCTGGGCTCTCCTAGGCTCACACATCATCAGCAAACTCATTAGCTAAACTGTAAAGGCACAACCAAATTGTTCTCCCCTTTCATTTCTGCCAATTCTAATGCCCCTGGTGCACCTACACAGCTGTAATTGAACACAGACCCTGGGGGGTGAGAGGCAGTGCAGTTGTAATTCAGAGCTAAATTCATCTGACAGCCCTGGTCCAGGTAAGGAGGAGATGAGACACTGGCTTGATACCCAGAGCTCCCAGCAAAGTGACAAGGTAACTCCTAGCTGTTATTTTTCTAAATGTTAGGATTCCATGAGAAAGTCTCAAGGAATAATAGACATACCACCTGCCCGTATAATTTTTAGAAAATCAGCTGCATCACAAGCTTTAAGGGAAGGCAGTGAACAAATTGGCTGCTTGACGTTAGAAATGTGCCTAACAGAGTTTCCAAGTTAGAGCCATATTCAGTATGGAATCAGCCACAGCTTTTCCCCTGTCTCTGGTTTGAGTGGATTAGCTTGGTATGAATCAGTGTGTTGCTACACTTGCAGGAGTAGCAAGTAGGGTCTGCGGTAGAAAAAGAAAATGAAAAATTTCTATGTGTTTATTATTTCAGTTTATTCAAAAGAGATTTAAAAGAGATGGGAGCTGGTACCCATAAACATAAACAGGTTCTCCGAGGCGTTGCACAATAACACAACCTTATTGTCTAAGCCTATTACACAACCTTATCAGCCTTGTGGTTTGCCACTAAACTGTACCATAACTGTTTTGCAACGCCATCTAGTGCCACATGGGAATGCCTCAGAGGCATTCAGGATACTGCTCTTCTCTGGTTCTGTTGCACTGAATTGAACAGCCAGTGGCTTTGTAAAGAGAAGAAATGTTTGCATGCAACAGCAGTGACAATTAGACAAACAGACAGGAGAGGAGTTTTTGATCCACAGGATTTAACTGTTAATTTATTCTAAAAGAAAAAAAAATTCACTAAAGCAATAACCGGTTCCCAGGTACTACTGAAGTTGGAGTTTCACTCACAGTCGTAGCCCAGCTTCAGGTCTTGGCGTGAGGCTTCGTGATGTACTAATGTCCCTCTGCTTTTAATATCAATGAAAAAAACCTTCTTCCACTTATGTTTCATGGAAAAGTGCCCCCAAATAAACATAGTATGTAAATCACACTAGTGCTCTTTTAGAGTGAATTAAAATACCCTTCCCTTAATCATAGACCTATTAAAATGGAAGCCTCACTGAGAATTTACTGATGAGTTCACCATTTGATGAGCCTGCTACATAGCGAGCTTCCAAGATTTATAAATCTCTGAGGAATGAAAGGGGAAAAGAGTGATGCAGGGTCACAGAAAAACCAATAACCTCCTTCCATAATCTTTAACCATCTAGAAATCCACAAATAATTTTTTCCCCATATTTTTTCAAACATTAATATTTTGGAAAGTGTTGAATTTATTGTTGGATTTTTTTACTTTGGAACTGATTTTTTTCTCTACTTACAAAAAAAAATAATTAAAACCTTATGCTTGAAAAATATTATGATTATGAGGAACGATGAAGCCCTTGTTATCCTGCGACAAGTTTGTAACTAAATTCTCCCTCTTTCTAATGATAATTTTTACTCTGGTTCTTCATTTGCCATTCTTGTACAGAACATAACAAGAAGTTACTTTGCATCTACCAAATTCTTTCCATCCCATCCCTTTTAAGAATTCTGGACGTTTCACAGCACAAACGTTTGGTGGTGTGTTTTTTGCATTGAAAAGGTTTTGGAACAATCCCTTAATCCAAAACAGACGTCTCTTTGCTCATCCTTCTCTCTAGCTGACTCTACAGCTGGAGGGCTATGTGATTAAGGAATATGCAGCACCCAGTGCAGGCCAAACTCACCCGTAGGGGGAAAGATAGTATTTAAAACTTTCCACTCCATGTGTACATGGGGCTAAAATAAACACATTCAGACTGGGGGAATTCTCCATCATCCGTGCTAAATACTGGTGCCCTCTAGAAAGCAGCCTGTAGTTTGAACAGAAGCTGTGAGGGGGTGTGTGATGCAGCAATACTAGAAGCCCAGTTTGTGTGATAAGCCTACTTTACTCGTAAAATCTCTGACCACAGATCCATGTCTGTAGAAGGTAGGTTTTCTCTCTGTTATTCCAGGAAGCAAATGTAATAACACACTATCTGACAGGTCAGAAATACATGTGTCTAGGCATTGCTAAGTGTTTTTATTAGAACCGAGTGAGACAATGCAGAACAATGCCATGGTGCCTTCATTTAGTACATTCACTGACCCATCTCAGGCCAGTGTTTGTATGTGGATCTGTACAGATTCATATAAATACAAGCCTCAGTCCCTGTCGCGCCATTCACAAAGCAGATATTGTAGCGATGCTGTGGGGTTTTTCCTGTTTCACACATTGTGGCCTATCTTGGAGGATAATGTTGTCCATTTCTATTATTTCCTATTTGAGATCCTAAACTGGGAGCTGATATTTAGCAATATGTAAGCCTTTGCAAGGCACTTCTGAAATACAGCCTATGCCTCATGACAGCTTTTCTTTAGCCACAGTTTGCAAATACAGAAACGAAGATTGTAGGAAATTTCAGTGGTTTGATCTGTCTCTCCTATTTGGAACAGACTGCAACAATGTCAATTTCTGCTCCCTTTTAGTCTGCACAGGACATGGACTCAGACCTGCTGTTCTTGAAAGAGGGTTTATCTCTCATTAGCTCTTCTAGTCAGTGAAACTATGCAGAAGGGGGGAAAATACATGGACAAATATGTGGATGATCCTGCATTCATGTGTATTACCTTGAAGAGCTTCCTAATGATATGACAAAAGTTCTATAATTTTAATTCTAAAATGAATGGCCTATTAATTCCCATAATGCCCTCTTAAAGCAGCCAGTCTTAGGACAATGTGTTTTTTTAACTCTGGAATGTATAATTCATTGTTTAAAATGGTTTTTTTTCTGTTACTGCTACTAGCGGGCCTCTCATCACCTCATCTGTGTATATCTGCCTTTTCTATCCTTAGTGACAAAAAATAGGATTCCCATTAATGCAGCTTTTCCATCCCATAAAATGCTACAGTGTTGGCTGTGAGTTTATCGAAAAACCCAAAACTGTCCTGCTCCCATTTACTGAGCATGGTGCATGGATAGCAATGACTATGCAGCCCTGATGTCAGGGAAGGTTTTTATAGTTTAGCAAGCCTGTCAGGCAGCTGTGCATATAAAAGGAGAACAAAAAAGAGTGAAGATCCAAAATCACATTAGGAAAACAGCAGAGAGAGCAGAGGGCAGGCTTCAAAACTAGGCAGCAAGCAAGGGGACAGAGAGACCATGGCCTTGCCTACCAGACCATAAACACACTGGCTGGTGGCTGAGTGGCTTTTCCTTCTTGGCATTTTCCTTTCTACCTTGATCATGGCTGAGAAGCTCTTTCCTTTGGTTTTTAAAGGAGCTCTATGTGCACTATTTTTCTAACTTTTCACACATGCCATTGTTTCTGAATGTGTTGCCTTCTCTCCCTTTCTTCCATAGCATGTGACCTCCTTTTTCTCTCCCCCTGCCCTGAGTGGGAGACTGGATTTTAAACTTGCCTATGAATGACTGCATTGCTGCTCTTTGCCCGTTTCATTTCCACTTTGGCAGTGGCCAGGTCATAAATCATTGCCTGCAGCACCGAATGTCAGCATGACAGGTCTGAGTTGGCAGTGACAGTCCCGGACATGAGCAACGGGACCCTGCAAGTTCAGAGTTTGAGTCCCAGCGATTAGAAAATCAGAAGTTCTGATGAGGAAGGGAAGGGGCATGTTGGAGAGCTGGCCTTAAGCAGTGGACTTCAGAAAGAGCTTAAATTGGTTTGGGCCAGGTATTGGACCTTGAAGTCTGCATTGATCTTCAAGGAGATTATATAGGTCCAAAGAAGGGTTAGAGTCAAGGATGAGGACAAGGACTGTGTACTGCACTATATGAGTTCCAGATGTAAGCGGAGAAGCTACACCCACAGCCTTCCTCTTGAGCTCAAACATAGCAGATGTCTTCCTAGAGAGCAGGCATGGCATGCTGCACTGCTGGTGTCCTCTGTACAGTAACAGCTTGTTATATTTTCCTCGGTTTCTGAACATGATGTGGATGGCTGTGTGAGGGAACCCATTACCCCAGGGAGTGCTGTAATATATGTGAGATACTTGGATGGGTGCTGTGGAGCTCTCTGGTCCCCAGTGGTTTGAGAGGAGAAAATTTTGGTTTGTCCTCAAAACCAGAGCAGGAAGAAGGAATTTTAGGTACACTGTGTTACAACATGAAGCCTTGGTGACCACAGAGAGTTTTTCAGACATAGTGATTGTCTAAATAAAGGTGGGAATGGTTTGAGTATTATGATTCCAGCTTATTTGAAAGACTGTGAGAGAATAAAGCTAACCATTAAAAAAATCCCCCAAATACCAACAGGAGCAGAACTGTTCAGGGGAGAGAGCAAAAATGTAGTGGATATTTATGTTCAGCCACTTCACAAGTTCAAGCTGAAGGAAAGAAGAAGGAAATGGAAAGCCTGCAAGGGATAGCCCTAGACCTCTTGAAACTGTCAGAGTTCAATAGCATTCTGCAAGCAGGGAGGTAAACTGAGTACCTTCATTGAATTAACACTGAATATGTGGCATAATTTATTACTAATGATAGAAATACAGCTACCTGATTTTCCAAGGACAAAAAAAGCGAAAGTCCTTTGTGATGTTTTCTCGGTGTTCAGACTGCCTTCATCAGAATATCTGCAGATGCCAGTTAGAACAAATCCTTACAGACTTCATCCACCTCCAGTGCTGTTCCCCTGTCAGTTGAAACAGGTGCTAGAGAGTTCCCAAGCATTCATAAGACTTAGTGTTTATAAAGAGATTTTAAGATGCAAATTAGAAGGCTGCAGAAGGCCAGTAAGAATTAATCCAAGAAGATTCTGTGGCTGCTCTTTGAAGGAATACTTTGAGAACTTCTTGTCTTTGGAGGAGTCACTAAAGATACATATTCACAGCCCAAATCTCCTAGTTTGAGACAGTATCAATTACCACCTTGGCAATGCAAGTGAGAATGAACAAGAAGAGAGTAGTTTCATCCAACTTGTGCACTGTTCAATTGAACTGGTGACCTGAAATAAATCAGACATATCTGAGACCCTCTTTCATTTTACTAGTTCTTTTTCAGGGCAAGGGTGAGTTGTGGAGGAAATGGAACCATCTTTTGAATCATGGCATCTTATAGAAAATCCAGCCTTTCTCTTGGTTTACTACCTGGGTAAAAAGTGTATTTATATGAAATGCTGTGAACTACTTCAGCAGGCCAAGCCAAGCTGGTCTTCCAGCACCATGAATTTATGTCCTTGCTGTGGCTTCCTGCCAGCATCCTCTGCATTGAACTGTATTTACATTAGCACTGTAAAACATTACTTCATTCAAGTGTCTGAAGTGAAGCACTCACTCACTCCATGCACTTTGTTCTCAACTGTTGCCAGCTGGTGAGAAGGTAGTCGATTGCCTTTCCCAGCTGGGCCCTGCCATTCTGAATGTCATGAGAATTAAATGATGAGAAATAAATGATTCACTGGGACTGCTCAGGTTCCAGTTTCAGTTTTAGTTGTCGTAGTATAAATGCAAAATATTGGGCAGTTAATTTCTTCAACTAAGATTGAAAGATAAATCTTTTGTTTGAAAGATAAATGCCTTTGGCAGGCGTTGCTCTTGGCATCAGATCTTGGCATCCTTCGATCTATGTACTGGTAAAGCAATCTGATGGTTTCACTGCATTTCAGTTTGTTTCTTCTTCTGTAACTTTCAAAGCTATTTAGGAAGGGAAACTGTTTTCTTTTTATAGAAGGCAGAAGTAGCAGGAGAAAGAGGCAGATCATGCTGTCTAACCTGGTGTAGCTCATGTAACCTCATGTGAAACTTTTCTAGTCTGCTGAATCAATGGAATGGTCCCAGGCTCTCTTACTGACAGAACTGACAACTTCTATAGGAATGAAAAATAAAGAAGGTTTAACTCTTCTTAGTGTGCCCTAGTGCACAGGCTGTATTACTTCTGAATAAACACTTCAGAATGGAATTAAAGTCATATGTTCTTCTACATGTTCTAAAAAGGGCTTTCCAAAGGGCAAGCTTTGCTTTCTCTATTTCAAGATAAGGTTTAGATTTGTTAAATAGTTTGGAAATGAGGTTTATCATGGAGTTGTCCCTGTTTTGGAACATGTACCTATCTCAGTGTTAACATGCAGACTGGGGTAGCGGAAAACTTTTCACACAATGATCAATTTCTGGTTTAAAATGCAGATCTGCATGTCAGGAGACTGCATTTCCCTTTCTGGCTTAGGGGTCCTTGCTTTGAAAAGGGCAGTAGTGCTTACTATTCAACACCAAGGTGTCTGGGCTGTGTCAAGTGCCTTAAGATGCTTGAATAGAAGATCTGAATGAGCTAGTAAGTACTGCTATCTCTCTTAGTATTATTGTTTCAATTTTATTCCTTCCTGTTTCTTAACTTGCTCAGAGTTTATCTTTAATCTGTGGAAACCACAAGCAGAGAATAAGGAAATGCTTTCAGAGCTCAGTGGGTGGCCAGCAAAGAAAGTGTGTTGCGGGGCTGTAAGGATGGTCAGCTATGACAACCATGGGCACTGCCTTCTTCCCTAGGGGTAAAAAAACCCAAAAAAACAACAACAACAAACCAAACAAAAGTAAGTTTATCCATTATTGTTGTGGTACCCATCAGTGGAGCATCGATATTCATTAGGGTGTCTTTACAACACCTTCAGGGTTTGAAAGGAAAATTAGGAGAAATTAATGGGGAATTGTTTTTTTTTTTTTTAAATTTGCCATATGGGTGTTTGCATCTTCATGGGAAGAAACCATTTCCACAAATCAAACCCACTGGACAACTGCAGTCTTTCCTGGGGGTACCTCACTGGAGATGAAGCTCACCTCTCACTCCTGGGCATACAGGCAGCTGCTGCCCTCTCTCATATTCAAACAGCTTCCAAGTGCTGTCAGCCTATTTGGGTCTGACTCTACCTCACTGAAGCAGGTCTCAGTTTCTGAATCTTAAACATACTGGCTCTCTTACATGCTAGCAGAAAATACATCCTGCCCTCCATGTTACCTGATATGCTGCTGGAAGGATTCTCATGGAGAAAGTGCAGGTAACACCTGTGGAGATGCATTTAAACTTGCCTGGGAACTTGAGTATATTTCTTATGAAGAATATATTGACTACTTTTGTCTACAGGGTCATGGCTGGTCAGCAATGAAGAAACATTAAAGGCTCTGGAAGTCCATTTTGAATCTGTCAAAGACTGTGAGCACATCTATTTTTTTATTCTCCCCTTCCCTCTCTTTGGTGTAGATTAGAGGTAAAATTCTCCAGAGAGTGGATTCCTCATTAAGATTTCCGATACCTCCCAGTATGCAGAGGCTGGGATTACCACATGAAGGGCATCCTACTATTTTTGCCTCTGGTCCAGTCCCTTTGAAGGGACCCTGGAACACTTTCCAATAGTGCAGATTTATGAGGACTGTGCAGCCTGCCAGAGCCTTTCTGACATAGTCCTGTAAAGTAATTATGGGAAACTGCCCCAGGCTTCTGTCATTAAAAATACATTCTTAGCATTTCATGAACAAAGCTTAGTTTCCTCCTTCTGTTCCTATAGGATATGATCTGTTTCCTGACAGATGTTTATCCTAAAACATAAATGATTGTTGCTGAGGCAAGTTAGTGAAAAATAGTGTGTCACCTAGGATGAGTCACAATGTGAATCCTGAAATCCCAGCATGATCTGAACTTGTCCAATACCCAAGGAAATTGCTTTTTAAGGTTTTTAGTTGTTTAAATTCATCTAATTAGAGACTGGGCACTTTGAATTCTGTAGTTTGTTGTCAAGCCTTCCTTTTCAAAACTGCCTTAGCATGGCTTTTGACCAAAATCCATTACCCACCCACTGGCTATTTGGGCACCTGAACAAAACGAGTTGATCCATCCAACTACTTGCGCCTTGCTGGCTCTTAGATGCTACAACATGGGGTGCCAGGAAAGGCAGACAGATATAGAATAAACAAGAATGGTTGTTGGCAGGAGTGGAGCTCTGGCTCATGAGGGCAGATAAACACATCGTGTCTTGGCTGGCTGAGTCTCATGTGTGATCCCAGGCCCCGGAGAGCAGGGCAGGCTGTGTGCGCATGGGCCGTGTGGGCCTGCAGCTGATTCAGAGGTTCCACATGCAGATGTAGATGTTATTGGTGTGCACATTGTAAACAATGCCCTTGGAAACACTTGTTCCCTGTCTAGGCAAGAGCCACTGGGACAAGGTGGAACACAGAGACCAAATTCAATTCATCCCTGTGGAGGAGACTGAGGCACCTTCTGGTTCAGACAGGTGGTGAGATTATCACCACTTACCTTATTATCTCAGGCCAACTGAGTTGCCAGAACTAGATGTGCTTCAGATTGTCTAACCTGTTAATTACTGTATCATAACTCAAACCTCAGTGAAAGGCCTGACATTTGTCAAGTCATTCACCTGAGCTATAACTTAAACTTGCATTTTGCCAGTGAGCAGGGTACTTGTAAGCACTTTTGGTTGTTGCTGCTGTTGCATGTGGAGGGTATCAACTGAGGTCCTAATTCCTGTTAGGACCTGAACTCCTGTGTGTGTTTTAGATGCAATATGTGTGTGCACAGTATTCACACAGATCTTGATTTTAAAGGAACTAAAAATTCCAGGGTGGAGTTCTTCCCAAGGCTTTCAGTTTGTGTATAGGTCAAGCACCAGATGATTTGCTACAGCACAAGGCTTTGAACTGATCCCTGAAATTCTACAGCCATCTCCTGTTATAAGGTTTTGAGCTGCCAAGTAAAGTGCACTGGGAAAAATAATATGCAGAAGGATGTCCATATTTTCCATCTGTAAATTCTTAAGACCAAAGATTCCAGAGGAATGGACATATCTGTTTTGTGATAGTATTATGTAATAAGTTCTGATTTAAATTAACCTCTCCTTTTCCCATTTTTTTTTTTTTTTTTCGATGAGGGGAGAAGATTGGTTGGCTGGTTTTGGTTTGGGGAGTTTTTTTGTTTAGGTTTTTTGAAATTTTTTTTTAGTGTTTTGGTTTGATTTTTCCGGTGGTGTTTTTTTGTTGTTTTGTTTTGGTTTTGTTTGTTTGTTTGTTTGTTTGTTTGTGGTTTTTTGTTGTTTGGGTTTTTTTAATCTCTTACAGGGGATTTAGGTTAGTAATGGAGGCTGAGCCACAACAGGATGTTTACCATGAGGTCTTCTGGTGCATAGATACTTTTTTTCCCCCTGAAAATGATGGGTCTGAAATTCTTCGCCAGAGGGAGGTCACACACAAAGAAGACCCTCTTCCCCCTGCCACACATGCCCAGCAAAGGAAATATTGAGGTCTTCTGTGGGGTGAAGATTTGCAGGGGCAGAAGACCTCTTGCAAATGCTGCTGGAGATGACAGGAGCTGCAGAGAAGTCAGAGAGAAAAACGATGTTGAGAGATAAGGTTAAGGGGCGTGCAGGAAACTACTGGTGCATGTCTAGACCAACTGAGGTGACTTAGAGAAGAATTGTAGGGTTCTTTTCCTGTATCTCATCCCATGAAGAGTTGTGCAGTCAGGGAGAGACCCTTGCTAACAGGGATGGTGTTTAACTGATTTCCATTAGCTGAAGCTCTGGCCAATGACCCGATAATTTTCTACTCATTCTTTACATTGGTGTAAATGATTAAAAAATCGAGGGAGCAGAGAACCAATGTGTGAGTCCCTGGAAATACTGGAAAAGCAACACAGCACAACCTCCGTTTTGAAATGGGTATGGGTGAGGCAATAATTGAGGTGTACAGGGTGAGAAATGATTTGGTCAAGCAAAGAATTGGTGGAATTAGCTGTCTGTTTATGCATATGGCTCTTCTGGCTATTTTTCCTTTTCTCAGCAGCATAGTTTGGATCTGAGCCTATTCCAGACAACTCTGACTTTCCCCTTCCTAATTTCCCATAGTAAAGGTTGAATAAAATCAAATGCTAAACAAACTATGGGCTCAAACTTTCCTTCAGAAGTTAGAGGAAAAATTCCCCCCACTTCCCCCCCACCTCAATTTCTCAGACTTTTCCAGCCTGTTTTGTGAAACAGTCTTTCCTTCTGAAAGCTGATGGATGATTTCAGCAGGGGACCCAGTAAACTCCCACAGGAGAATGGGGCAGAAGTATGTGCATCCCTCTGATTTTTCTGGAAGTGGAAAATGAGGGAAGGAGTCAGGCTGCTTTGAAGCTAGGGTCCTCTACAGTGTGAAACAATGCCAAACAAAAAACTCAGGTCAGAGCCCAGAAAAAAAATTAGGGGTTTTGATGGCCTTTGGACTGGCTGATAAACAAGCTACAGAGGCTCTGTTCTGCTACAAGCCTATTGATTAACCCTACCCTCCAAACACATCACTTGCAAATAAACATAAACAAGGCCTACAGTAGATGAGGCTGAAAAGCTGTGGAAGCAACATCCTCTGTGGATCTATCTTTTTTTTTTTTTTTTTTTTTTTTTTTTTTTTTTTTTTTTTTTTTTTGCTACAAAGTCATGTGATACAACAGTACTGTCTCCTGTTCCAGAGCCGGTGCACCAGCTTGAAAGGCATTTCCACCACGTTCCTTTGCACAGCATGGACACGCTTTTTGCTTCTCGGGGTCTGTGTGTGTGTCTGTGATCTGACATCATCCTGTTGCTGCAGTATCAGCGGGAGACAAAAGCATTTTAATGCCACTAAAACTTATGAACCACAGGCTTCTCCACTCCAGCTTTTCCACTGACTTCAAGAGCTATCTTATTAATGACTTTTTTGTGAAAGCATGAGTCAATGCAGCACTGACTTTTTCAGCCCCTTCCATCTCCTTCCACTCCAGAAGAAACCAAAGGTAGAAGCAATATATTTGGTCTCACCTAATAAATCTCTGGCAGTATGGAATAACTCCTACTACTCTAATGCTGATATTTATTTTGTTATATTTCTTACAGTGTAAGTGCTCTCCCCTCCCTGTAAGTCTATTTCACACCCTGACAGGCTTCTCTATCTTATGTCAGTAAGATGCAGATGAACAAGAAAGAGTCATTATTGGAGCAATGAGAGTGATAAGAGGCTTAGAGAACATGAACTGTGAGTAAAGGCTGAGAGAATCTGTTCTGTTTAGTCTAGCAAAAAGAACATGGCAGGAGCAGAGGTGGGAAATATAATAGTGTTTAGACATTTTCAAGAATTTTGCAGATAGGACAGTGATCAAGTCTGCAGGTCAAGATGGGGTAAAGAAAGGAGATACTGGCTTAGGTTCAGGAAAGAAGATTTATGTTAGATCTTTGTGAAAGGTAGGAAAAGAAAACCCCAAATCTTTCTAGCTGAAAGAATAGTTGAGCAATGGCTGTCTAGGGACTATAGACTTATTGCTCTTAGGAGGTTCATGAGAACTCTGGATGGGTGAAAACTGTAGAAAGGGGATTCCAAAATTTCACTGCATTTCCACGATAACTTTTATGTATCACTACCAATACTAATTCTGTTTAGTTTTGCCTAGATTCAGCTGCTTGCAACCATCTGTCTTTTCATTTTCCTTCCCTACCCCACTTCCTTCCAACACTGAGTTGTTTTCCTGTATCTTCCTCTTGAGCCATTTCATATCGCCAGATCAAAACACTGAGTGGTTGTAGACCCAAATGGTCCTGTTCCTGTAACTGTACCTCATCAAATTCGAACACTATTTTTGTAAAGTAACAAAGCTCAGCATTTAGCTCTTGTTTTGTATGGCATCTAGCACAGCAAGATTCTTTACTGTTACTGTAACCCCTAATGATCACAGAATATGCTGAGTTGAAAAGGACCCACACGGATCATCGAGTCCAACTCCTGGACCTGCACGGGACCACCCCAGGAATTACATTGTGTTCCTGAGAGCATTGTCCAAACGCTTCTTGAACTGTCAGGTTTGGTGCTGTGACTTTCCCTGAAGAGCCTGTTCCAGTGCCCAGTCACGCTCTGGGTGAAGAACCTTTTTCTGATATCCAACCTAAACCTCCCCTGACACAATTTCAGGCCATTTCCATGGGTCCTGTCACTGGTCACAGGAGTGAAGGAGTCAGCATCTGCCCCTCTACTTCCCCTCATGAGGAAGTTGTAGTAGCAATGGGGTCTCCCCTCAGTCTCCTCTTCTCCAGGCTGAACAGACTAAATGACCTCAGCTACTCCTCATACAGCTTCCCCTCAAGGCCCTTCACTATCTTTGTGTTCTTCCTTTGGATGTTCTCTAAAAGCTTTATATCTTTCTTATATTGTGGTACCCAAAACTGCACAAAGGATTTGAAGTGAGGCCACAGCAGTGCACAGCAGAGCAAGAAAATGCTGCAGGAAAAATAGTATGTGTAATAAGAAGAATTGCAATTATCACTCTTCTACAAATAACTCAGTTCTATCTGTGGCTGCAGTTAAGCACTAAAGAAAGACTGGGATGTTTGGTGTGTTGAGCTGGATAAAATATTCCCTCTTAGCTATGGTGGGATAACTGCAATATGGAAGGTACAGTATGTTTCAGTTGCAGGGTCCAGGACTGATTGTGTAATACTGCATGACAAACACATTTAATGTTTTATAAGTGTTCACCAGGGAGCAGCAAATCAGCAGTAAGATTTCATACTTTGGAAGAGTACACTGTGCTACACACATTTTTGCACCTTTGAACTAGTGTAACTAGTTGTTTTGAAAGAAATTGACTGAAGACACATGATGCAACCGGACCTCATGTGTCAGCTACCTATGTTAGCTGCCCGATGTGGCGGGACCAACACTGTAATATTGTGTGAGATCAGCCCCTGATCCTGAGTGAAACAGATTGGAGGCAAAAGGAGAAGAAATGAGTGTTAAATCATAAGTCCTGCTTAACTACTCAGTGTCTTTGAGCAAGCTACAATCATCCTGTGCTTGACTTTCCAGAGGCATTACTGTCCCTGATAAGGAAGAAGAGGCTGAGTTCCTCCTCCTCTGTCTGTACAGGACCACACGCTGCTTCTGCATTAACATCCTGATTTACAGCCCACTCAGAGTCATGTAGGACAGCAGAAAACGCAGCCAAGGCTTCCTGTGGGGAAGCTGGCAGCCCTCAGGAACCCCCTCCAGGTCCATCTTGCTCCCTGCCTGTAGCCAGGCAGCCAGCCCAGAGTCCCCGTGACAGCCCCCCACTTCTTAGTCTGGGGCTGTGACCCTCCCATTGTCCTGAGCATTGACTGTCCTGGGGCTGCAGCTTTTCTGGGAGCACTGTAGCCCAGCAGGCACTGAGACAATCCCTTCAAGGGAGCAGTGTCTGCCTGGGGAGTGTGTGTGCTGAGCTCTTGAAACACCTCAGTGTCCAAAGCCAGCATCTTCCAAGCTGAAGCAAATCAGAAGTTAAGGGTTGCTTGTAAAGGTTAAATTGTGGCATTTTTAAAGGGCACTGAGTCTCAGTCAGTGCACGCTTTGGCAGTGTGTTACACTGTTACAGTCCGGTACAACCATGTTGTGCCATCCCTGGGAGGCTGTGGAAAAAGGCAGCAGCTCATCTCTGCTCCTTACTCTGCTGGCCACCACACAGCCCACCCTGCTGGAAGGGGCAAGGGGGGAAGGACCTCCAGGCATGACCTGGGCTTCAGCAATTGGATAAAGTTAGTACAAACTTTCTTCTCAGTCCATTTCTATCAGTGAGCAAGTGGCAGAAGATGCAAACAAGATGAAGAAAACATCAAGCCCCTTACCTTAATGTATGTAGGCATTGTTTGGAGGTAATGGACAGTCAGGACCAATGATCTACATGGAGATTTCCATGGGAAAGTATCTGGCATCAGGTGATAGCTGCTTCACTTGGATTGAAGAGCCTCTACCCAACTTGTCATTTTGTAAAAATAAAAAAGATTTGGTGGAGTGTTTGGTTTTGAGGTTGATGTGTAGAATATATGGGGAACATGCCCTTTTTAAAGCTTTTCAACCTGAACACATGGCCTCTTTCCTCCCTCCACTTTCCAGACTTCCCAGAGGTTTAAGCCCTTCTATGGTGCTTCCTCCTCTACTTGCTGTTTCCCTCCACCACTGATGTACTTACCAGCTGCCATTCAAGTACGCTGCTTTTCAGTCAGTGAGGCAATAAGAAACTGGAATTTACATTACCCCTTAGGATGTTGATAACACTGTCCCCTACTGTGTTTTAGACCATGCTGGCTCAAGCCATCTTGTATCTATCCAAAGTTATTGCAGACAAGGCAAGCTTTGATCTTTCCAAAAGTGCAGAAGTGTATGTCTGCTGTAATGTGATGTCTCTCCTATTATTGCTGAGCCTGGAACACAATAACATCTTATAGAGGGCTTTGGAGTTTAGACTCCAGCCCATTTATTTATTTTGCTGGAGCACTGTCCCATAAGGAAAATCCTAGGCTGGGTTTAAAGAGCCAGACAATGGAGCAGCCGTCACATTTAGATGTTGCTTTTGAAACAATACCCTAATGCTACATCACTTTGCTCTGCTGGGTTCTGCTTCTACTTGTCAGTGGCAGAAATCACAAGATCAGAATTAGTGAAAGGGCTTTGGTGATGTTTAGTGCAAAGCATGTTGAAAATGAAAACACCGAGCTCAACTCTGCTGAAAAAGCAGCTCTCTGGTTCCTAGGTTTCTTCTTGACCAGTGGATAGAGGCATTACCTCACACTCAGTATGAAATCAGGCAAGGGACTGTGTTTTTCAGACTTTTGCAAGAAAATAGTAATGTTACACTTAGAGTAAATATTAAGAGTGCCAAATGTATGTCAAAAATCTAGACCATCTACTACCATGGAAAGGGGGTTGACACTCCCAGCATTTATAGAAAAGAAAAAGAGCCATGTCTAGTCTTACTGTCTGTGAAAATAATCTTAGAACATTTTTTGATTCTGCAGGTAGCCCAAAATAAGAGCTTAAAGCTGAATGACTTGTTGTATTTCCAGCCTACTGATTTTTAGCAATAAAATGAAAAAAAAAGAGTAGTATCTTTTACCAATATATTCTGTTGAAAAAAAACTTATCAACAGTTTTTATTGAAAAATTTTGATGCTGTTTTGCTTGCTCTGTTTGCCAAGCTTGTCCTCCTGCTCCCAGTTTTTAAAAATACAAAAGTAATAAACAAATAGAAGTAGCTGCATATTGCGAAGAGGCATGGGGTGAATAACTTTTTCATTTATTAAAAAAATATGGAAGTCATGACTGAAATTGGCAAACAAAAAAACCTGAAAAAAAAAAAAACATTGGAAAGCAAACACTTGACATTTATTCTGTAAAGTGAGCTTTCAGTTCTCATTAGCTTGATTAGAGCGATTTATATAACAGTTTTGGTTTTGGCTTCCCTGTGATATTAGGCATCTCTTACAGTTTGCTTAATATCTTAGATGTCTTCAAGGACTTCCATGTCCCTTAAGCATCTCTGTTAAACTTCTAAATCTCACTTGCTCTCTTAAAACCAGTGACTTTCACAATGCAATTATGTGCAAGGATTTTGAAATCTGGAGTTGTGTATGCATACATCTGTATATATGTGTCCAAGACAGATACTATGGTACTAGTGTAAAGGGGATTCTGTATTACATAATAATTTCCTGATAAATCCATTGACAGTGTTAGTACTCTTCAGGTTTGTGAACTACTTGAGATCTCTCTGTCACACCAGATTGCTGCAAAACCTGGGAATCTTGCCATGAAAATTAGGGCTAGTTTGACATGGATTACATGCGTTTTTGCTAGTAATTACAGAAACAGGACATTTGGCAAGCTGGCATTTGATGGGGGTGCAAGTATGACAGGTCAAGCAGGGTAACAGGAAATACTGGCAGCAGCTCTTCCAGGCAAGTTTGGTTTTTAAAGGACCAGGTCAGCAGTAACAGACCAAAGTGAAAGTCTAAGTCTGAACCAGAACAGCCAAGGCTGTGTGTGGTACCCCACCTAATTGCACAAATCTTTCTTATTGATTACCAATTTTGGTTTAAGGCCTGTGTTTATTATGAGTGTGCAAGAAGCTTCTGAGCCCTTGCTATGCATGTGGACACACAGTCCTGCATATGTGCAGCTGCTAAGATCCATTTAAAACTTATTTTGTGCACAGGGACATTCTATTCTATGAACTGAGAAATATCAGCACTAAAAACATGACACACATGCTTGGGGGCAAAGCAAAGGCTGTGGACCCAGCTGGGAGGCTGAAATCACTAACTTCTGAGTGATTAACTGTGTGACCTTTGAAGAGCCTATACTGCAGGAGCTTCATATCTTCAGGATTTTTGTGAGATACAAAGAGCATAGGTCTATGATCTTTCTGCAGAATAATTCAAAGCTTGGAAACCTTACCTTGGGGTAGAGATATACGAAGCTTAGTCTATTCATTTTAGCAAAGAGAAGGTGAAGAGGTGGCTTGGTCAGAGCCCACAAGACTTCAGTGTGGTAGAAGGTTTCTGTGAACAAAGAACTCTTTTATGCAGCAGAGAGAGGCATAACAAACCCTGTGTCTGGAAGCTGCAGCTCAGTTTATACAGATGGGAACTGAGGTGCAAAATCATGGGCTTGAGGCAGAAATCACTGACAGAAATTCTATGCCTGGTGTTACACTGCGGATCAGACTGGGTCATCACAACCAGCACTCTTGGCTTTGAAATCTGTGTGCCTATGATTAACGTGATTCCCACATTATATGCACACATCAGCATTACATTTAGTCACTGAGGAAGAGAGAGAATGCATTCAATTAACTCTGGGCTTTCGGCCTAAAAAGGGAAAATAAAGTGAGATTTTTGTTTAAGGACAACTCTGGTAAGTCTGAAAAACAAGATGGAATTATTAGCATTTGGGCAGATTTATCAGGTTTTCAAGGCCCAGTACAAAAGACTTTGCAGAAAGATCTCTGTTCTCAGTGACCTGCACAGAAAGAAGGCCAGAAGGAGGGCCTGTGCCTACGCTACTGGGGCTTAGTTGTGGTCTTAGAAAGCATAGGAAATGTTTAGATAAGCAAATCAGACATAGGCAGGGCTATATTAGAACCCTTTATTTCAGTAGGATCTTGCATAAATAGAAAAGGGAATATCCTTTTGTCTGAGGATGGTCTTATTTAAAAAGGGTGGTATAGATGATGATAATGGAAGGGAACTGCATCCATTTCAGAGCAGCCCTGGTTTAAATGTTTCATTTTGCTGGAAAATCCCTAAGTTCTTATAAGAACTTTAAAAGAATCACTTTGAAGTGTTCCTGACTCACAGAACAGGAAATCATTGCATTGAAAATCTAATTTTCAAAATGAAAAAAACATTATTTTAAAATGTAAAATAACTTGCCTTTGAAAAAGTAAGCAAGAAAGTAAGCACTTTCAAATCTCGTTTAAGTACTCCGAGGGTATCAAAATGAAATTTGTTTGTGATTTTAGATAGAAAACATTTTAATAAAAAGTATGGTGCATGAATAGTGTTTCATCTTTTGAAGTTTATTCAGAAGATTGGAAATACTTTGAATTTGGTTATCTCAGAATCACAGAATCACAGACTGGGTCAGGTTGGGAGGGACCACTGTGGGTTATCTGGTCCAATCTCCCTGCACAAGCAGGGCCACCCTAGAGCACATGGCACAGGATTACATCCAGATGGTTCTTGAATGTCTCCAGTGAGGGAGCACAGCCACCCACACAGTAAAGAAGTTCTTTCTCATGTTCAGGTGAAGCCTCCTGTGCATCAGTTTCTGCCCATCGCCTCTTGTCCTGTTGCCCGGCATTACTGAGAAGAGCCTGGCTCCATCCTCTAGGTGCCATCCCTTTAGGTACACGACCCTGAATTTACCTCTTCTGAATTTCAGAAAGTTCTTCTCAGCCCTTGTCTCCAATCTGTCGAGGTCCCTCTGAAGGGCTGCACAGTCCTCTGGGGTATCAGCCACTCCTCCCAGCTTTGTGTAGTCAGTGAACTTGCTGAGGAGGCAAACTGCCCCTTCATCCAGACATTGATGATAAGATGGGATAAGAAAATCACTTCCTATATAAAGTCTTATTTTCTGCTGCCATGGGGTGCTAAAGCATCTGTAGTTGTCACCCACATGTATAGGCAAGCCCTTTCAATACAGCTGCTTTGTTTTGCTTTTCCATTCTTTCCATCAGAGTGCCCAGTTATTCCAGACCAACATTTGTATTTGTTGAACATTTCCTGTCATCTGCCTCCAAGGTCCTCAGTTTAAGCACAGTACTAAGGCATAGATCATTGAACTTACTTATTTGGGAGTTCAGGTTGGTTTTGACTTTTCTTCTCTCTTGCAAACTGTCATTTTAAAAGATCGCAATTTTCTTTGTCAAGTTGTGCAACTTGGTCTTTGATTTTGTCATTCTGTTTTCCAGCCATCTTGCAAAGGAAGTGTCGTGTGGAGTCATGCTTTTGATGTTACCTAGGGCTGTGGGTCTGCACTATGCACATCTGAAATAGCTGGTTTAGACCCTTTTCATTTTCATCTTGTTGATTTTGGCAGGAAAAAAGGTGTTCAAAAGTAAGAGAATTTGTTCCCAGCTGATTTGAAAACTGAATGGCTCCCTGTTTGTTTTTTTCTTTTCTAAAAGTCCTTTACAAGGGACTGGTTTTTGAGGGCTTGTGATCACGCATGTAGTTTGCTTTCTGTCTGGCCACAGCAGTTTACTGCTTACAAAAGGGTCTTTCAGCACCTGACCCTATATTCAGGGCAAGATCTACAACCTTTAATTGTTTGATTAGCTGGTGCTAGCTTAAAAATATTCAACAGTGCTCTCTGAGGTAAGTAGGTTATTTCAGGAAGCATCCCCACAAATTATTTTCATTTTTTTTCCTTTGCTACTTTACCCAGCAGAAGGAAGCAAAGGTTGTGATCTTTGACAGTGGTCAGCTCACCTTCAAAATACTTGCAAGTAGCCCTCATCTTCTCAACTAATGAAATAAAAGTGTCTATCAGAACCCTCCAATACTAGGCTGTTTGTGCTTGATGTGCTTTCTGCTGAGGAGGGGTGTGAGTGGTGGTGGTAAAAAGAAAATGGACCTTATATCTTTTAATTGCTGCTTTGTTTGTTTAGTGGTGAGTGGGCAACCCTTTCATCTGAAAACCTGTGCGTTCTTTTCTACTGTGTGGAGCCAAATATAATTCCAAATTGAGTAGGAAGGTACTTTATGTACAGTAACAAACAGTACACAGAACAAAGGCTGCTTGTCCCGACTTCCTCTGTCAAAACCAAAAGATGATGAGTAAAGGTGAAAGGCAGTACTTCTAAAATGTATCCTTTTAAACATCAGTTAACTGCACAAAGTGACACTGAGAGAATATGAGGTTTTGTTTTGTGGGTTTGCAGATTTTTGACATGATGAGGAGAAAATTGAGCTGCTGAGTTTTTCTTTTTTTAGTGACATTTAGCCACTCCTGCTACGGGAAGATGAGTTAGCATTTGCCACCTTCATCATGCTGCCAACTGATCTCTCCTAGTTTGTTTCTGGTACAATTTCCGATATTTTTAATACCACAATGATGGCATATAAAAGATTAGGAATAAACTGCCTGTATTCTTATCTTTTCTGTGAGAGATAAACAAGAGTGAAGTTAAAGTACGTCAGTAGCATTTTTATGGAGCCACTTTTTAGACTAGCTTGCTTTTAAAGTCAGCATTGCACTTGGCTCAAATGATGAGATACTGACATTAAATGCTACTCAGGCAGAGCCAGTGTTAATATTTTCGATGCCTTATTAAAAAAGAAAGAATGTAAACTAATTCTACTTCTGTTATGATGAAGTTCCTTCAAAACATCTGATCAAAATCAAAGCTCTTTGAGGACTTAAGCAAAGTATAATTTTTCTGATGTTTATTTGAGGCAGGGAGCAGTGAGGGAATGATTTTTAAAATGCTTGCTGAGAGTCAACTAATTTTCCTCATCCCTGTTTGAATGTTTCCAAAAAAGGAGCATGAAGAAATCAGGTTGACTCCCATGGTCAACAGCAGCCAATGCCAATACATGTACTGTTGGTTAGTGAAACTCATTATCCCTACGTGCCAAAACTGAGACAATGCAGACAAAAGTCTGTCATGACTAGGAAAATGATCAATCAAAAGAAATTACTATGCAAGAAAAAAAAAAAAACCACTTTTTTTTTCTGTCACCAATCTCTTGTCCTTTGCTACAGGGCACTTAACTGGGTGCTGTTATTTAGCTACAGGAAAGACATCATTTCTGCGGCAGCTGAGCACTAATGCATAAATTCTGGTAACCCCACTGCAAAATACTGATATGTTAATCTATCCATTTTGCAGATGAAGAAAAGGGGCACTTGCTAGCGTGGCACTTCAGCGTTAATCAGTCTGCCTTGAGTCCTACCCATGCGTGTAGAGTAGACTGACGTATTTTAATTTTAGCAGGCTCATCTGCCACGTGCCTCCTTTAGAGCATGAGCTGGTCTAACTCCTCCCCTCTGTGTTGCTGAAGTTGTACCCTGTGCAGCTCACACATTGGCTCACAGTGTGGTCACTGTGGTCACCCTCTATTCGAGCTTCTAACCATAGCAAGCTAGTGGCTCTCAAACACTAGGATGTTGCAATTCATCTAAAGAAGGTTCCTCAGATGAAAATCTGGAAATGAAGACTGCTGACTGGGAAGCAAGAAACAGACTGTCTGAGAACTAGACTATCTGATAAACTTTGTTTTATCAGCTTGTTGGTATCAAACAAGATAGACCAATAGCATTCCATCATCACAGTTTATCATCGGTATTCCCTCTGTATCTTACAAACAGATCTTAAGAATGACAACTCCTTTCCAAATGCTCCACAAAGAAATATTGGCTCCAGTTGGTGTTAAATACCATGAGTTAGCTTAAGCAAAGTTTAATGCTTTGCATTCTATAGAAGATAATGAATATTTCTTGCCGTTCTTTTTTTATTCTTTGAATGACACTGTCTTCCTGGAGGGTGGATAAGAATTTGAAATCTGTGAAGATAAAGCAGTAATTCTTGCTGTGACTCAGGAGAGAAGGAAAGTGAAACAGACTGTGAACTAAAATCAATGGGATATATGAAGATTGCATACTTCTTGTCAAAGTATGTTGGCTGAACAGTTCTGTATCGTGATCCAAGGCTCTGCCTGGTACCAGCTCAGCTGTATTTCAGCCAGGTCTTCCATGAAGAAAGGTGGACTTAAGAAATTTATTCTATTCAGTCTCCATGTTCCAGGAGAAATCCGGTGCTGCCACAGCTGAGGAAATGGTATAATAAACAGATATGTTAAACAAAGATAGAAACCAAAAGAGTACTATGTACTCATGGTGAATAAGTAAGGCATTAAGAAGATATTTCTGTTGGAAGAAACATAGAGGTACACACTATTCCTCTCCCCAGTTAAACAGTACCTCCATAAGCAAAGAAGTTGAACTGAAAAATACCTTCATCCATGTTCCTAACTCCTCTAACAGAAGTCTAACTAGGTCCAAAGATTCACCAGACCTGGCTCTGCAAATAGACAAAAGCAGTGAAGATGTGAGGAAAAAAATCATTTTAGTAGTTTTTAAGCTGCTGCCTTTCATACTTACTGTAGTCTATTCAGTTCTCTGTTACAGTGAGAAAGGGACATTACAGTCTAATCTGTTATTTTTATTTAACTGCTCTCTTAGTTCAACAGTCAATTATATATTCACCAAGTTCTTGGTTTAAAATCATTCTTGGGCTTGTGGAATTTTTTCTGCCAACCTCAGGAATCCATCTACTTGTCTTTGCTACAGACTTGTGTCAGCTTAGACAAGTTGCACTTGGCCAGACGGGCAGTGCCCTTGCCCATGGTAAACAGAGCTTTGCTACACAAACAGGCCTGCTGTCAGAAGTGTATTGCTCAGCAGAGGAGGTTTGAGCTCGCTGCAGTAAAATCTGTTGTCTTGAGATAAAAATCTTCTGTGTGATGAGAATCTTCCCCATATGGATGAAGAAAACCTGTTCCTTCCTTCCTTTGCTGAGCATGTTGAGCTCTACAGATGTAAACCTGTCCGTACATGCTAAATACACCTGAGCATTTTTAGGCATTTCAGTGGTACCCTGAGTCAACAGCATTGTGAAAGAATCTGTCAGAAGGTAGAGAAATTATCTTTGAGAAGCTGGAGATATTTTTTTAAGAGCCAGAGGGAATGAAAAAACCAAAATTTTGCCAGGGAACAATTTTTTAAAACATTTGGTCCAACGATTTGCTAGATGCTAGATCTATTTGTTGAAATCTATGTTCTATGTATTAGAAATAGATGCACTGTATTTAGCAGAGTATTTATAGAAAAGCTAAGCCCTGCTTCTAGAGCTTGTCTCTGCTTTTCTCTTTTTTAAAGCTTGCTATTTATATCATCCAACCATTTGGCTTGCAAAATTGTGGCTGACCAAAGTCCTGAGGGCCTGCCACATGAAAGATGGCTTGTCCACTGGTTAAACCCCATCAAAAACAACTTTTCCACTGGATGTGCCGGGAAACATCTCACTGAATAAATCAACTTTTCTAAAGAGGGAAAAGTTTTGTGGCATAATTCTGCTGACTACACTGAACTTCTGCCCCAGAAGGATTCTGGCCCTTGCCTCTTGCCTTTGCTGTTATAAACTCTTCTGCTTTTAATGAATAATTGAATGTTGATGAGTTTCTTCTGAGTAAGCTCACACAGCCATAAGACTGCAACAGGATTTTCTACATTTCAGCAAATTGCAAAGAACAAATCACTGTGGTATTTTTCATACAAGTGAGGAGAAGAAAACAATCATACTCTCAGCTGTTTGAAAATCTTGGTAAGTTTAATGTGAAAAACAGAGACCATACAGCTTCTATTTCATAACATCAGAAAAGCGAGATCCTCAAATTCTTTTTGACAGACTCTACCACTTTGGTAGCAAAAATTAACATCATTTAAGGTAAAAGGCCATTGCCAATTTTGTCTGTGTCTTATAAACAGAAATTATCTAAAATTGGAATTTTACCATCTTACCCATCCAACCACTGAGGTTTAGTTATAAAGGAACACTGATATGGGCCATCCCATGTCTGTACTAGCAGAACAAAACCAAAATTGGTGAGGTTTTGTGACATCAAACTAAATCTGCCTCTCATAACAGAGATGAAAATAAACCAAAACCTTTCATCTGAGTCACAAACTGTGGTGGTTTAGATGGGTAGGGACCAGAGGTCCAGTTGCCCACAGAAGGTGGAATGCAGCCACCCAGGTCAGAGTCTGGCCCCAGCAGACTTGCAGTTTCTGAAGGGAGAACTGGAATATCTCTCATGATAAGAAGGCTGTCTTTCTACTGAGAGAAACCCTAAGTGTTGACATCATGATAACAAAGCTGCAGCCATTACATCTGCAAAACAAGCTCTTTCCTTTGCCAGTCACAGCAGAGCACTGTAGCCAGCTCTTTGTGAAAGCAATAGCCTCATCCATAATTAGTGGCTGAGTGGATACACACATAAAATGCTCTTGTGATGTTCTCCTGCTGCAGAGACAAACATAAGTGACCTTCAGGTTTCATTTGGATTTATTAATCTAATGACCGCCTGTGGCCTCAGAATGACACTTGACATATGTCATGTGGCCATTTGATGACATCACTGTTTACTCAAGTTGTCCCATGTTTTTCATCTTCACGTTCCAGATGAGTTTGCTTGGCCTCCATTAATATCCCACCAAGAATGATGTTCCTATTCAGGCTTTAGATAACCTTTCCCAACCCAACTCTCTTTCTGCCAATCTTTCAGCTACTTGGAACATTCTTTTTTATCTTTCCCCCCCCCCCCACCCCATTAAATACATAGATATTTAAAGCTGAAATGTGGAAATGCTTTTATGAAAAGGGTGTATGTAAGAAAAACAAGGAAACAAGGTTGGTTCAGTCACCCAAGCTGTAATTTAGTTTAGGGTCTCCTAGCCAAATGATCTATCTACCATGCTTGAGAATGTGAACAAATAGATAACCGAAAGCACATGTGTTCTTGCAGAAAGTCTGACTCCATAAAAAAGATGAAATTTGCATTTGTGGTGTTTAAACAAGATAGTTTTTGACTGACCTTTGTCCATGGCACCTTGGAATGCTTTATGTCAGCTGTCTCTCTCTGTCATTTTCTAATTAAATCTGTGCAACTCTTCACACTGGAACTAAAACTCAGCAAAGGACATCTATAAGGTTGCAGGGGGATGTGTCTTCATTATCTATTTTTCTCATCTCATGACTCATGCTGAGTTACATTCTGCTAAAACAAAGCAATATGGTTCTTACTATTGAGAGCACAAGAGTGCAAATATCATGCTAGTCCATGGTTTTGCTGTTGTTTTGTACAGTACCAGCTGGTTTTTATTGAGGAAACAGTATTATGTTATTGAATAATTTTGGTCTCTACAGGCCTTATTGTTCTGTGTTGGCTGGAGTGAATAAGAAAGTACTAAATCCTTTGAAGAGTTAGGAAATTACAGTAACTGGAAGAGTATGTTCTCCACAGCTGATGAACAACCAGATGATCTTTCTTTTTTTTTAATTTTTACTGAAAGCACTGATTGACTTATGATGATTTTGCTAAGGAGAAAAAAAAAAAAAAGGAACTTTCTTCTGTTTTCCTTCTTCTAGTTTCAGAACTATTGGAATGTAACACTGCTCTTCCAGAAATCCACCAGCTCTGAACTGTCCTACTATATCACTACCTAAATAGCTCAGCACATTTGCATTATCTCAACATGCATCAGTTTCATCCACCGTAAAATATTTTGATCTCTTAAGAAGACTTCCCATTCTCTAAAGGTTGTAAGCAACTTGCAAACTTAGAAATCTGAGGCTGAAAAAATGAAGATCACACTGTAACTACTCAACAAATTGATCACGGGCCTCCCGTTCTGACACTAATGCTGACAGGTGTCCAATAAGGAATATATTTTCTTTCTTTTGCATACACATTTCTCTGTGCTCTACGCTGGGGCCCTTAAGTTTTTGCTCTGTTAAGTGATGAATTTGACACAGAAAAAAGGTCTTTCACAGGCACTAGTGAAGAGCTGGGCTGGTGCACTAAGCAAAACTTGTGTCTGTGTTGCTATCTAGAGCACACAGGTTGCAAATGGTACTTGCAAAAGCCCCCATATTTCATGACATTTTTTGACAGCAGCCATGAGATGAATGACTTTGGACTGCACCTCCCTACAACGGGGATTCTTTCTGTGAGTCAGGTCAGAGGGAGAGAATCAGCCTGGGAGGTGGCAGAGGTATGAAATGTCTCCTTGTTCTTTGCCGAGTCAGTTTTTTGGGAGGACAGATGTCTTGAATATATCAAAGCAAGAAATTGTAAAAGATCAGAGCTCAACTCTAGACTTCATTACCCAGTTTTCTAGTGTACTTGTGCCAAAGCAGAAGGTTTGGCTTGCTTGAAAGGAACATCCTTGTGGAATGGGGACACTTCTTTAAAATGAATGAAGCTGGATGGGGAAGAGTAGGGAAGACTGAGTGCAAAATTTATCCTGTTGCACATTTCACATGATGAAATTTCCCTTGCTAAAACAAACCAAGCCAAAAGAAAAAGAAAAAAAAAAAAAAAGGAATGAGGTTTTTTGTGGTAGAGCTGTGCTTCACATCCTGTGTTATGAAATGAACCCAACTGTATCCTGCAGACTTTAATTACCTTTTTATTAGGAGAAAAAAAATCAGCTCTACAACATAAAAGTTTATTTTAAAAATGAAGTATCTTGGCTATTTTTGATCCCAAATGCACAAAGGAACAAGACTACCATACATTCCAGTGGCTTGAAATATTTCGATTGGAATAAAAAAGTGAAGTTAGTTTTGAGTCATGCAAGAAGACATGGACACATCCTTAGGTTTCATTGCTTTTATTGGAACTGAAATAAATAGAAATCATTTTGTTCTGAAATCAGGAAGAAATTACAGCACCACAGTTTAGACCTTTGTGGTTAATTTCTGCTTGGGTGAAACATTTAGAGCTGAATTGCTAACTTCTTTAAAAAAATCTTTATCTGAATGGGACAAGTCTATGAAGGAGAATGCTGATTCTGGGTTTAATATTAGCAGTATATCTGTCAATGTCAGAAATTACATAAATAAAGCAGGAAGCATGACCTTGGAGGCCCTCATCATTTTGTTTCCACTGTTTAAAAAGTTACTAAGTTGCTTCTAACCTACTCTCCCTCTAATTTCCTCTGGCAAATTTTCTCTGGTATAATGTTTTGTTAATATGATATAAAAGGAGATTGGTTGGTTGGTTGTTTTTCTTTTTCAGCTTATTTAGTAGTCTATCTTCTCTAACCCTGGTTTTCATCTTCATCTAGTAAACTTTTGAAACTGATGGAAATCTCAAAGATAACTGTTTTCCTACAAGTTTTGTGCAACTTAGAAGACAAAAAAGGTCCAAAGTAACTCCTTTATGAAGGAGACACAGAAAGCAAGCATTCTTTATTTTCACCAGCCACGCTATCTCTTATGCAGGAGTGTACACAAGGAGACCCTTCGAAGAGTGGAAATTGGCTTTTTTGTAGGGGAAAAGAATTGTGCAAAGTAGGGGAAAGGAATCTTACAAAGTCATTCCACCAAGTAACTTTTTTTTTTTTACAATTTTGGGGCAAAATGAGTAAAACCATTTTGGAAAAATGCTAACACCTTGCTCTGCACCAAGAAAAGGCAGAGTATAGCATTTAGCTAAGTCCTTTTCTTGAGAGTTATATGCTTCTGTCCCAGAACTGACAGACTAAATTTTGTTCAAATTCAGTTATTTTCTAGATTTACAGAAAGAAGAAGGAATAAATCAGTTAAAACGCATTGGAAGAAATCTTCGAAGGTGTAAATTTGACTCAACTTCTTTCAGTTCTCAAAGAAATACAGCAAATAATCTGACATCCAGGATCCAGAGAGCAAAAATATATAAACCAATACAAGCATGTTTTCTGTCACATTCAATTGTTCCTGAAGCTAAAATATATTATATGATAGCAAATTATATAATATGGGTGGAGATTTTAGGCCATAAATATAGAAAAAGGTCTATAGCTGAAGTCTAAAAGATTAATACTTTAAATTCAGACACTTGTTGCTGGGGAGAACATTCATGTTTTGTGCAGGACAAGAGAGCAAGCTACAGGAAGTGTTTAGTGGCTGCACACTTTGGAACGGAAATTGCATTGAGGGCCACGTGCCCCAAGCAAGACACAGCCTCTGCTGTGAGGAGCTCACAGCCTGAGACAAGGACCCCTGGGTCTCTGGCATCACTGACTGGCTAAAAGAGCTGTGCATGATTTGCCTGCAGATCACAACTTCCTCAGTATCACTGCCTGTGTGTCAACAAAGGCTGGGGGCCATCGGTATAAGCAGTGGCTATAAACTGAACTGGGAAAAAGGGAAACTGGAAACTCCTGGCATCCAGCCCAGGCTTCAAACCACACAGCTATCCTATGTATTTCTCTGTGTATCTGAACTAGGGTTCTGTTTGGGATTGTCTTTATGATCTGTGTATTCACCCCAGGACCAGTTCTTTATATAGCACACTTGTTTATGTTGCCTTGCTGTGCCAGAAGCCTTCTCTCCAGGAGATCCACATTGTTGACTCATTTCATCATTATTCTTTCCCATCTTTTGCTGGTAAAGGGCTTAGTTGTTGCCAGCTGGTACTCTACTGAATTTGCAATTCATTGTATATCAAATAACTTTCAAAACAAATTTCATAGTTTGATCTTTCCAGTTACACACAGTCTCCAGCTTTGTGCTGCTGTTTGATTCTGATTGTAAAACAGAGTTTACCTGAGGAGAGGGGGATTTCTTAAAAGACTATTTGTGTGTGCAGGGGAATGGGAAGGAAACATCCCAGGAGTAGTTAACTGGGAGATATATCTGGGAGTAAGCCATTTAAGTTTAATATGTTGCTTTGTTTCCAGAACTTTGAGCTTTTACAACTCCTGTGAGCTGCTGTTCATCCCAGTGTAAAACTCCAGGGTTTCTGGTGACCTCCCAGTGATGGCCCACAAGTTACTGCAGCATCTCCTGACATACAGATGGCACAGGTCTGAGCAAATTAGGAATACAAGGATAATTCTAATTTTGGGCAGCTAGATTAATTCCATCCTGTGGTTTACTGTGGTCCTCTAGTTTTCAAATTTTCCTATTCATCATCAGAAATAAGCCTATCTGGGTGGCTGAAGGCAAACCCAGGAAGAGGTGTGGCCACACTGGGGCCGCTCTGGAGCCCAGGATGAGGATGACACAGTATGTGGCAAAAGAGTATGATGTTCACAGAATGTCCTCTGGTACTGATGTTATTAGGAGCCTTCAGTGAACAACTGCAGTGAGGATGGCTTTACATGCTGAGCTTTGAGATAGGGAAGAATTTGTTGATATGCTTCTCTTCCAGCTCTGCAGTACTACTTATATTTCTAGCACTACTGCATGACTGTTTCTCCGTGTCTCCCTAAATAAGCCTTGTTCAGCAGAAAAATCAGAGTGAAGCTGTGGCACAAAGGTGGGAAGGTACGGCATTTGGCAGGGAAGGGAAAATCAGGATCACCAGCGTGAAAGGACTAGAGGATTTTTGCCTTCCCTAATTAACCTGTGCCTGTGCAGTGCATGAATATACACATGTGCATGTGGGATCTAACCTGCACTCAAAGGTGTATCCAGGTTCTTGGGTTGGATGGAGCAGACACAGAGATATCTCAGCAGTCTCACAGCTAATTTCAGACAGAGGACTAAAAAAAAAAACATTAAGTTTCTCCAGTGAGGAGCATCAATTTAAGCAGGTGAAAAAGTTGCTGTGGTGAACAGCCTGCTGCAAAGGTCTGCAGAGCAGTGCACATTTGGGCAAGACATATGGGAAAGATGATGAATGGCTAAAGCTGTGAGGTTCAGAGTCTGCTAGAAACAAACTGTTCCCATGCAGAAAGGTCCCTGGTGAAGCTGTCAAGTTCTGATCTCTTATTCTGAACCAGAAAAATCAGTTTTCTCATCCTGGCTCAGCTTCAGCAAAATCATCATAATAACAGTTTACTGTGTGGTCTGAGATGGAAAAAATAGCAGCTCAAAATGGTTTTTGTTCAGATTCAGTTCAGCACCCTCTCCAAAAGGCATTTAATCTTTGGAGGAACTGCCCATTCTCAGAGTGTACCTGTGTGCCTGGATGGTAAAAGGAAAAGTTTTAATTGCTCTGTGGATTTTGACCTCAATTTTACCTGTGTTTTGTTGCACCTGCCATGTGTAAATCGCTATGTCCCTGCTCCCTAATCACTCAGCAGCTTCACTGGGAGGAGGAGATGGGCCACAGACCCCTCTTTACAAAGTCACTGCTGTGCTTTGGCTTCACAGAATTAAAGAGGCCAGTGGCTGACTAGGCCATGGAAATGGGCTTCTTGCCCTTAAAAAGGAGCCTGGAGATTAGAGTTGCGACACATCAGCATGTGCTGTGTTGGCAGTAGCCACTGCTATAGCTAATCTCTGAACACGTGGAAGATATCAGGCTCCGGGATCATCAATCACACATTCATTTATTTTAATGAAAGGAAAGAATGAAGGCTTCGGTTTCCCTGGAAAAGGACAAAGAAAAGTTTGACCTAATGCCAGAATAAAAATGATTAAAGGGAGACTGTCCCTTTCTCCTTCTCTATGGATATGTGTTCTGCCAGTTTCTGGGCCCCAGACACTCCGGTCACTGGAGCAAAAGAGCTGTCTTCTGTGCTATTCTCTGTGCAACAAATGTAGTGTTTAGACCAAGGTCAGGATCGAATTAGTGCTTTTCCCCCTGAGGGACATCATCACTGTATTATGCCAGAACCAGTCTGCACTGGGTGAAGTTCCTTTATGGGATTATCCCTTCCCATCCTGTCTGCCTCCATGTCCTGTGACCCCCAGCTTATTCAGAGCAGTGTCCTTTGGGGCGCCTGCAATGCTGGCATCCAGCTGGCAGCTTACCAAGAGTTGCTCTGGTAAAGGTTTTGGTGGGCTATTCTCCTCTCCCTCGCTCCCACCCTAAAGCCACACGCTTTCATACTTAATGTATACACAGACATAGGCACACATGTACTTGTGCAACAATCTGCTTTATCAGCCTGGGCCTTTTCATACAGTGAGATTTGCACTCACAGCTGCCATGGTTACAGCCTGACTTCACTGGCCAGGAATTAGACTACTGTATGGTCTCCTAAGCTGTGTAGGCATTTGAAAGGCAACTGCTTTGCAGTGAGCAAATTTGTTTTGTGCAGAAGGAGGCAAATTTGTTTTGTGCACAAATTTGTTTTGTGCAGATCATTTTGTGCAAAATGATCAAGTTATCAGTTTTATTTTATTTTGGGCCAAATCTTCCCAACTTAACGACCTAAAAATCATTGCATATATGGTAACAAATGAGAGAATTTGGATCACACAATTCAAGACCATTGCTATAGATAGGGTGACATAGGCTGTCTGGTAATGATGCAGTGTACTAGAAGAGTTCCTTTCAACTGTGTTTGGGCGGTAGAATGCTATTTTATTTTATAGTCAGGATTCCCATTTAAACTACTGCTGAATTGGTTCCATTGCTATGAGTGAACTGTTCCAAAAGAATCTTTATTTTCCCTTGTAAGATGCATCCTGCAGTGACTCTTCCTTTTGCTGGTAAAGTTTGTAAAACATTTACTGAGAAGTGTGACAAGAAACAAGTTTTGATGAATGGTTTATTTTCCACTGACAAAAGTTTTGATATTTGGTCCCACAGGAGAAAGCAACAAGAAGAGAACAATAAAATAATAACTAGTGTAGCTGAATTTCAACAATTATCTTAATGTCTGTAATTTTAGCTTATTTTAATTCTTGCAGAATAACCTGAGAAATCATAGGCAGCCCACTTGTCAAGTACATTTCTCTCACCATTTGTTCTACTGTATTTGGTCTTCTGTAAGACATTTTTTATTTCCAAAAATATAAGGTTTGCCACAAGGGATTAGTTGAACTTATTCTGGTATTTTGTATCCATATATTACCACTATGAATTGCTTCAGGGAAACTGTTACAGTCTCAGTAGTTAATGCTAAATAGCTGGCTACCAGTTGAAATTATGTCCTTCCTCATCTCCCTCAACTGGTGAGAAATTGGTTGTGCCCAGCATAATACACTTCATAGCATATTCTGTCAGTCACCCACTCTGCCTTTGTGTGGGCTTTTTCCATTCCTACATTTTGCCTTATGAATTTTCCAATTCCGTGCCACCAACTCCATGCCACCAGATTCCTAACTACAGTGACTGTCTCAGTGGCTTCCTGCGTTTTTCTTTTCTTCTCTCTGACATAGGAACTGGACTTCACCTCTTCAGGGTACTACTCACCTTTTCAGTTTGATGTTAATCTGACCAAATTTACCACCACTATAACATTCCTTGAAATCATTGCACATTTCTGACAGCAATAGGATTGGGTCCATGGTACTCAAAGCTGATGCTACAGATTTACACAGCCTCTGTGGCAGTCATCCAATATTCAGCAATGGTGCAATGGTTTTGGATCATTTCCTGATTTTATTTAAGCATATTCATTCTGAGCTCAATAGCCCCAGTCTCCCCCTCTACAGAAACTTTCTGTTCCTAGTCGTATTTTTTACTTAACTCTGTAATGTCCTCTGTGTCTCTTTTGGAGGTGAATAGAGTATTACAGGCAAGTGTGTGCCATTGATTCCGATAATGCTTCTATAAAGTTCAATGCATTATTTCTCATTCTGACATAATAAACAGTTTTTTAAGTTTTAGGAGATAAGCAGGTAATGCAACACTGTCTTCTAGTCATCCGTCACAGAAATTGTTGTGCATAAGAGAAGCCCATTGTTTCATTTGCAGTTCATCCATTCTGTTCTTTGGTCCCATCAGGACTTTTGGTGTGTCTGTTATCCAGCCTTGGAAGCTTGCTTCTTTTTTTTTATTAGTTCAGTGCTTCTAGTTTCTGATACATTGTCTGAAGAGGCTAACTCCAGAGTAGACTTCTCAGTGCTGTTCATTTAAGCCAAAGGCCAAGATGATGAAGGTTTTCTGCAGCAAAATCCCTGTGCATCAGATACACAGGTTTTCCATCCAGCTTATTTCAGAAACACTATGAAAATATATATTACAGGAGTATTTTGTCAAAGGGAAGGAGGGATGAGAGCAATTAGTACTAACGTACAGAGCCTTTCACCTGGAAGTCAGTAGTTCTAACCTGTGATAAACAAAACTTGTTTAATCCATAATATCTCTGGTTGTTTTGTGCTCTCTCATTTTTTAGTGAACACCTGTGTAATAACAAACACTAACAGCTCCAACTTCAGTGTATTCTGCAGCAAGGCAGGCTGGTTTTAAAGTAGCAATGAGATGGATTTACGCTGGTCCTGTACAGCTTTCATAATGGGGAAGAAGCATGTGGAAAAGTGTTAAACTAGTGCTAAACAAAACTTTAAAGGAATACACTTACTGATCAGTTATTCAGGTGTGAATTCTTGTCCAAATGCAAACACTGGAAAAACTCCTGAATTGTTCTGGATTTAGCCACAGGCCCCTGGAATATTCATGTGAATAAATATGGGATCTGTTAAAGAAGGCTCCAGGCCAAGGTGATATGGGCCCCTGCCTTACAAAGTGCCTGTTGGACAGGTTTTGACTTTTGGTGTTTATCTAATATTTTAAATTGCCTGGGAGGGGAAAGTCGGGAAGAAGTAGATGGAGTTTTACCTTATCTGGACCTGACTGCTGTTCCACAGCTCTGATCAACATGATCAGTTTACCATGATCAACAGGGAAACGCTGCAGTGAAGTCTGTATCACTGCCCTGACCTCAGCCACAACCTCTCTCTGGGTGTGAGCTCACATATGTCTTTATGGTGCCTGCTCTGAATATTTGCAGGCTGGAACGGCAATTTGAACTGCTCTCAAGCCGGAAGGGAGAGCCAAGGTGCATTACATCATGCGTTAGTAATTCAACCAAGAGGCACTTCTACCAGCACTCACTGAACTTCTCTTTTTCTCCCTCTTCTCTTAGAAAGCTAATTTCTATTGTAACAGGTGCTAATGACATACTATGACTGTCCTGAACTGCCCAAATGGCCTGTTGAGAGTCAGGGAATAAACTATTATTAAAGAAGTAAGAATTCTTCACAGCAGTACAGTCAGAAAAAAGACATTTGATCAAATCCCTTGCAGACAAATGCTCCGTAAATAGCTGTCTCACTGTTATACAATATTTTTGTGGGAATATCTAGATTTGTGTGGATCCTTATAGAGAGTGTCTTTTAGGATTCTGTACAACCAGTGATTTGCTGTCTAGGTAAACAGATGCCATTCAGAGAAAAAGCTACAGTAATTTCTTGTCTTTCATTCTATATTTTCATATCCTATGATTTCACAGTAATCCTTAACTCTCCCAGCTAGCAATTGCCTTCAAGAAAAACTCCTGCTACAAAGCAAAGGAGAGACTATTATACTTCCAGGCATTATTCAAAAGATTGAAATTCCTCATATTCATTTGTTGAATATGCTGTTTAAACTAATTTGCCTCAATACTGATTTCTAGTAATGAGATGTCATGAAGCAGTTGGGCTAGGACTAAGCACATACTGTTTTGGGCAGAAGCACCTTGTTACATGCAAGCCATAAATCTTGAATCTTCCTTAGATTTGCCAACAAATTCTTCATGATGCATTGCTTAGCTACTGAAAAGGAATTCCTAATATAAGGATGTGCCCCATGGATCTTGGGAGCATGATGTCAGTAGCTACATCTGGAAGACTGAATAAACTAAACATTTGTTTTGCCATAGCAGTGACGTTAGGGAAGGTTTCCTGGAAAGTTTGAGGCAGCATATGTTAATGAAGGAGACAGACACTTGCTCCAACGTCTGGCTGATATCCATTGTTTTGTGCAATGTAAGGTCTGGTCTTTTTTAATCGATGAATATTTTAAGTTAATCCTGGTTTAGTGCTTGAGATGTTGTGTATTGTAGAATTAGCATATAATTTCCTAGGAGACTAACACTCCTGCTTCAGCAGATCTTATTTCCAGTTGTGCAGGAATGTCTTTGAGGACAAGACATTTTAACACTCAGAGATGGGGAACAAGGAGAGGTAAAGCTGGTATCTGAATACTGCACAGCTGGGAGAGGAATTGAGGAGCTTGTAATTAGATACAATCTGTCTTTACAACTATTATATTGCATTTACACTTCACAATTGATGAAAGCACTATTACATTTGTATGTAGAAAAAAAGGTTCAAATCTGAATCTGGAAAAAAACTCTGTTAAGTTCCACTCAACATCAGTCGAGATTTGCTTTTATCAAAGCTGATGGCTTACTCAGGTTGGGATGAGGTACCTTATCTCTCAATTCATGTTATAAGAATGGCTCACGATTACTTTTAATGTAACAGTCAAACAATTTAGTGAAAAGAAATCGTTTTTCTTCTGCTTTTTCAGTCTTCAACTTGATCAGGTCAACACACCTACATTGTCAAGAGCACCTTTTCCAGACCAAGTGGTGTAGTGTGGCTCATGGCTGTGCTTCTCAGGGCTAGAAAGAGCTCTAGAAAAAGATGGCAATGTGTACACTGAACGTCCCCTAGATCTCATGTAATTAGCCTTAAATATAGTCAATAGTTTAAAATAATTTTTTCCCATTCAAAATGCAGCTCACGGGGATGATGTTTTCATCAGATTAATTCAGTGGTATAAATTATGCACAGTGCAAAGCATGCAGTGAAGGTTTGTTGGAATGTGTGAGAGTGCAAAGCATGATGAGATCATGCTGTAAACGTGGGCTCAGGTTTGGTGTGGTTTGTACCTATAGGTTATGTCTATGCCAGCAGTCTGGAATAGACCTTAGAATGAACAGTCCTGCTAATAGGGTTTCCTCTTGCAGAGACCCATTTGGCTCACTCCTGACAGAACATGAGGGGTAATGGAACCCATATGGAGCACAGATAGACAGGTATTCCCAGACTGGCTGGGAAGTTCCTTGACAGTGAAGGCACCCTCTTGGGAAACCTATGTGTCGGTTCCAACTCAGCCATAGGCCTTGTGTATGACCTGAAAGAAATTACTTAATCCTCTTCACACCTAGTTTTCCCATCTAAAAAACTTCTAACACTTGTCTTATCAATGTAGTGTTAAATCCACTAATGAGGAGTCTCCTTTCTTTGTGTAGAAAATTTAGCACAGTAAAATGGCTTAGTTACAGCTTGCAGGCTCTGCTATAATACAACCGGTAACTGTAGTAAGAAAATAAAACATTCAGTGCTAGCTTTTGTACATTATCACCATCTAAAAAATCTTATTGATATGGAGAGTATCCTTTTTTGTAGTGTTTTTATTTGGTTTTAGTGTTCTGGCCTTTTAGGAATATTTTAAGCTGATACAGAGGCAAATCTCTTAGTTTTCCTCTTTCATAAATAAGCACATACATTAACCAAGTAGAAAAAGGAAGCATCTTTTTCACACTCAGGCTTTCCTATAATCATCCTGTGCATTCTATGCATGCCAGGTGAAGCAGTCAGACCCTCTGAAGCTGTCTGCAGAGATGGAGGCTTGCTTTGGTTGGTGTCCAACATAAAATCATTTCCATTTTTTTCTGAGAGCTCTTCAGATCTCTTACAGAGCATCAGCCCTGAAAACTGATCCAGAATTCCTGGGACATGACAATAAGACCTGAACTGTTGTTACGGAACTGAGTCACTGATGCATAAACCAAGCCAGTGTAGAGGAAAAGAGGACCACAGTGATGGCTTAGATTTGCAGACTCTCCAAGTTGTTTTCTGATGTTGTTATCCACTAGTTTTTCACTGTTCATGAACTCATCAATTTTGCCTTAAAAGACCAACAATTGTTTACATTATTTTGTCAACACTAAAAGTGATTTCACAAGAACCTACTTTATTGACTTCCGTATATCACAGCAACCATTCGGAAAACTTGGAACCAATCCCCTCCTTCATGTTCAGGGTCCTGCTACTAATCTGGGCACTGTTTAAAGATGTACCTAAACAAGAGTGAGTGCATGAATCAATGAGTCCAGCACTGTTCTTCAAAATATGAATGTACTTAGCACCTTGTTGAATTTATGTCCTTACTTAGACATGCAGGCTCCCTTGTAACCAGTTCACTAGGGTTTTTCAGAGCATGATTAGCACTCCCAAAGATCCAAAAAGGTAGTAAAGAAGTTATTTTGAGGTGACAGAAAAGGAGTGGAAATCCTTTGCTGTGTATGAGATGGTTTTACATGTCAAACAGCGAGCTGAATAGCCTGTTCTGCATGATTATGTAATGAAAGACCCTGTTGTAACAACGTGATACATCCAGGGAGAAGGGGTTAGAGCTGTTCTGTGAACCTTCAGTCTGAACTTCCCGATCTTTCTGCAATTAAAATTTCAGACAGCTTTGCATGTGTGCATTCTTTTGACACTGAATTCCCTGAGAGGGTGGCTGTTTTGATTTTGGGCAAGGGACTTGAAAACGCTGTTGGATAAATAAATGTAAATCAACTGCAGATGCCATTGTCTGACTATCACTCTTCCCTAAAACTCCTGCAAACACTAAATGTCTGTGTAATGCAATGAGTGGGTTTTGTTAATAAGGTAATTTGAAAGGTGTTAGGGTGAGGTAAGGGAAAACAAAGCAAAGGATCAGTGAAGTGCTTATGAAGTTGAGTCTGTTTTTCCTTTCACTAGCAGTGCAGCCAAGTGCTGCACAAAACACACAGTTTTTGCCCTCTTCTTTAATTCACTTTCCTCTACAAATTTCAAGTAGGCCTAACACTTCTGAATGTTAGGCACAGACCTGTTCTTCAGGCTGTCCAGCAGCCGCCTTTCCAGTTACAGTTCTCAGTCTCCTGTAACTTGTTAATTACATGCTGCATAACTGAATATGCTGGATGACTATGTGAACTTTCTATAACTTAATATTTACAGTGTACTAGCTCCCTCATGCCCCATCTGAGTTTGGATGGAGTAATGCAATATAATTTCTGCCATATAATGTACAAGCATGCCTTAAGAACAGTATGTTGGAGAGAGATGTTAGCCAGTCCTGTGTATGGAGTCTCCTCCTCTAAGCAAGGTCAATTAGCCCAAAAAGATTTCCATGCTAAACTGTTTCTGAACTGGTTTTGGTACCTGGACAGTGCAAACATAGCTCTCTAGAGACAAGGCCTGAACCTGGGCTGCGGACTTTGCTGCCATCCTTTGTACATGTGCTAGTTAAAACTGCAAGCCTCGTCTTAATACACTCCAAGGCACTTTTAAGGTTTTGACAATGTAAGCCTGCAGGAACCTGAGAGCAGCAGACAGTACAATTTTCTGCCTGAGCAGTACTAAAGGCTTTAGTGGAAATGGTGATTAAGCTCTTTGATTCTGGATAATACAACACAATCAGTGAGACTAAGTCCTTGGAATTCATTCTTTTATTTCCCCCAAAATGAGAACAACCACCCTCCCAAGTCATGGGCTTCTAAACAGGGAATATTTCCAGATGGAAAATGGACTAAGCTCTGCACACAGAGAGGCCTCTCTGGTATGGAAAGAATGAAAAACTATGATACATGTCCTCCAGTATAGTGTAACTTTAGTAATTTCCAAGCGAGATAAAAGCTTTTATTCTCTACAGGACAAGGCAATGTATTCATTCACTAGATTCACCTTCATATGTTCTTCTCCCAACCTCTCTGTGAGTATATTCTGGTTATGAGTTATCCAAGTGTCATAATCAAGGCCTAATAATACCATACAAAATCAGTCTCATGCAAGGTATAGCTCCCACAGGGATGCAGAGCCATGTAGTGTTTCAGTCATACAGTTTCCTATTTAAACTTATTTTTGCAGTCCAGCTCAGGTCTAGGCAACTGTAAATAACAATCCAGAAAAATCTACCTAATATTCCTAATCTGGGGAGTAAGAGGAGAAAAAAGAATTAAACCTTACTTGGACACGGTCACTAGCACAAAATACAGCTGTTGCTTGGCTGAGGAAGGTGTGCTCTTGAAGACAATGCTCTTGAGGGCTGAATTTCTCAGAACCTGCCTGTTGTGCTCTTTATAAGAAAAGCGGGTCTTTTGTCAGTAGCAGGAGCACCAGTACCTTCCTGAACTGCACAGGTAGGCAAGGGCATAGAACTGGATTGGCACCAGGATTCCCACATCCTACTTCCAGACATAGTTTGGATTCTCTGTATGGCATCTTACTTTTCTTACAGAAGAAGAAATCGCTCAGAAAGTTTGATTAGTATTTTGGGATCCTGTGTAAGAAAGACAAGTAGTGGAGACACAGATAATCTACTGACAGTAACAGAAAGTTTATAAATGGTGAATAAAACAGGGTTTTCTAAAGAAAGATTGCTTTACATAAGATTTCCCCTCAGGTAAATCAGTGTGATTAGGAAATTGTAGTGTCAGCAAGGATGTGTCTTGTCAGGGGGTCAAGCAAGTTGCTTTTTTACCTCCGTTCCAGTTCAGGTATATCTGGAACTGAAATTGTTCCTGCTCAGTTTCAGTTCAGGCCATTAGAAGTTTGTTAACTATGATGGTAACTTGGAACTGACTCGTAATAGTCAGTTGCTGGAAAAGATTCAATGGAACAGAGCTTCAGGCACAGAAAATATTACCTCCCTTTGCTAATTAACTAAAGTAGATTTTGAGAGGGTCTAGTTCCAGTTGAGGTTCCACATGGCTCCAAAACTACTCTCCAATTCTAGTTCAAAAGAAAAAAGGACATTTTTAAGGGGCTTTGGGTTGGGTTCAATTCTCTGGCTGCATTGCCTGCAAGCATGAGGTCTTAGTCACCTGCTCTAAGACATGATGGGTGCTACAAACAGAGAAGCCTTACTGACTCATTTACTCAGTGTCCCTGATGAAATGGGTCTATTTGATTCCATACATTTGCAATTCCTTAGTCCAGTTAATTGTATTTGAAACAGTCAATAAAGCTTCATTTACTTAAGAGACTGCTGTTCCGATTAACAGATTTTCCTATCAGGAAGGTCTCTTAATTTTCTTATTATTTCTTCCAGCATCATTGTGGATCAGTTTTTCTCCAAGGAGGCCAGACCAATTAAATCTTGTGGTAGCTTTTTCTCCCTCTGTATGAACCCATACAGAGGAGCCAGATTTGCTCCCTCTCTCCCCATTGATAACTTACTCACATGAGTAGTCCTACAGAAAGGAACACACTTGTATGACTAATCTGCTCAGCAGCATACAAAGTTCACTGTCTGGACTAGAATTAAATGACTTTTCTAAAGAGTGCTACAGAGGTTGCAGAGGGGGTGGATTAAAACTCAGAAGTCCCTAGTGGCAAATGCCATACTTTGAGAACTAGACTGTTCTTCCTGTCTAGCTAAACTGTCTGGACACCAAAATTGTTTCTCAGACATTTTCTTTCCCCTTAAAAAATAAATAAAATGCAAAGGTTTTCCTGTAAGGGTCTCCTAACTTGTGGAACTCTGAGCTACTTGGATTAAATGCCTGAAAATGTTGATGGTCTTTTTTTTCCCAGACATTTGCTTGCCAAATTTGTTGAGCTAGCAGGCCTATTGCTGTATGTTGGCGCATACATTACCTCAGCTTAAACTAATTTATGGGATGTGGCACCTCTGACACAGTTCCCCTATTCCAAACAACAGTCTTAATCAGTCACACTCAGAAACATGTATAATGCTGAGGAGCTGTAACTACTAGTAGCTTTTCTCTTGATTAGGACTCTGGCACTGGTCCATTATTCAGCCCTCTGTGAACAAATGCGTGAAGCAGCTCACTGAAGCAGAGATGGCACTGACAGATGGGTCAGAGCGGCTTTTTTCTGTCCGGAAGAACAAAAAAGTGTTGAGACAACTAGGGGACAGGGAAAGTCATACAAGAGATTCTTGCTTTCTTAAATTTCCTTCTTGAAAAAAGATGTTTGGAGTGAGCCTGCACTAGACCATGATAGCATTTACTTATTTTTTTCTTGGGATGCTGTGGAGGATAGAGCTTACTGAGGTAGTGGAATACCCCTACAGTCACTTCAGGAGACAGGAATGCTGATGCTGGCTCTCTGCTGTGCCTCCTAGAAAACTGCAAAGAAGGCACAGACTCACAGAGGAGAATAAAATCTGGATTTTTGCCTCTGTGTGTCCTCTTTCACCACTTTAAGTAGCTCAATATGTGTGGTCCTCAATATAAGGATAGCCAAGAGGGTGCTCCAGGTTGTAACAATGTTAGGTTCCTGTTTGTGGACTACAATGGAGTTTAGGAGGAATAGCATCTGTACTGTATATCCCTCCTAGCTGAATTCTGCTTCATCTTTTCTAAGCTAAGAACTACATAAGAACTCCATAAGAGAGCTGCTAGTTATTCACCATACTTGTTCTTGCATAGGCTGTGGTCACTTTCTCAGCAGAGTTGTGAATTTGGCCTGACATCCCCTTCAGCACTACTTTTACTGAGGAAAAGGAAGGAAAAGCAGGAACGAAGGGTTAAGAATTTACAGAGAAATGCTAGATACAGTCAAGTACAGAGAAATGCTAGGTACAGCTAAGTACAATCCTCAATCCATCTGTTTCTGCAGCTTCTTCATAAGTCAGAAAAAGAATTAAGGAAATTAGCCAAAGGAATTCACTTTAAAGGGTGATCAACATTTAGAAGTGTTTTCCTTAAAGTTTGCCAAAAGTGTTTTTTCTATTTAACTCAAAATTTCTCACTGCCTCTTCATTTATTTTCCAACTAAGTAGGTTGTTTCAAAAAATACTTATCTGTCCTTTAAAAGAAAAAGGAGGAAAAAAGGAAGGAAGCTAAAAAAGTGGTCAACAGAACCAAATGAAACCTTGCAAGTTTTTGCATTTTCACTAAATAACTTGAAACTGTGAACAACCAAATCCCTATGAAGTTTGGTTTGGCCTTTTTTTCATCCTAAAATGTGTGGATGCTCAGTAAGATGTGTGAAATATTACCATGGGCAATGGGCTCTTGGTGAAGGGCCCACTGGTGAGGGTGAAGCAGCTTCCTGCTAAGCCAGCATAACTCACCCTCACGGTTGGCAATTTTGCCTTACTTTGCCCTACAAAAGACACTCTGAAATACAAGATCTTTCACCCCACATTTCAGACAAAAAGCAGTTAAAAAAGAAGCAAAACATGACTCTGTCCCTGGATATTTTTGTCAGCCTGGCTAGGGTGGTGCTGCTAGCAGCGCACCAGACACCGGAGCTGGCGTGGGCTGCACTGAGCTGGGCAGGGAAGAAAATGGAGCTGTTTTCAAGCACTCTGGAGCTGCCAAAACACCCCTTCACTTGGCACTAACCCTGCTCTGACCCTCCTGCCCTGCAGAAGAGGCTGTTCTGCCCTACCCCAGGGCAGTGCTGCCTCTGCACAAGGTTTCAGCCCGTGCTGTAGGATGTGAGGGTTATGCGATGGCGTTTGGGCCCTGAACATTCCTGCGCCACAGCTGTGAGGGCAGGGGAGAGGAGAACACTCTGTGGGCAGGGCAAAATTGTGTGAGGGGAGGCATGGGCAAGGTCTTGGAGAGGCTGTTCCTGTGGAGCAGCAAAGGGGACTGGACTCCCTTCAGCCCCTGCCAAGGTAAGAGATGGTGATCATGGCTCTTTCGAGCTCTCCTGAATTGGAGAGAGAGCTTGGGCTCTCTGTTGGTCCCGTCTTTCTTTTCAGCTGCTGCAGTGCAGCTCCCTCGCACTCATTTCAATACTCCTCACCATGGGCTCCTTCCTCCCCTTTTCCTCTGCTCCACTGCTCCTCCTTGCTTTTACTCACAAAGTCTTCTTCTGACTCCCCTCCTCTTCCCCCAAGCAAACCACCAGCATGGGACCCCAGGGCTGCTACACAGCCAGAGTCCTGTTTGCTTTTCCCATCTTACACTGTCCTGGCAGATCCAAATTAATGTGTGGTGGCCAAGCTGCCCTTCAGCCAGGTGTACAGGCATACATCTGGGATACAGGTGCTTCCTCCTGCTGCTTCTTTCAAGCCTGATAAATATCCTGAAATCTGTCACCTCCACCAAAAGCTAATGGGATATGCAAGTATCTGGAACACCTGTCACCTACATATAATGTCCTGTCTGCCTGGAATAGTAAGGTTTTTTTGCACCTGTCTAGAATGAGGTAGGAGGAACAGAGTGGACACTGCGTGATTTTTGAAAATACAAATAGGCATAGATGAGTCCATTTTTTTCAGTGAATAGTGTCTTGTTACATGAGAACTAAACAATAAGAAAAAAGTGCAAGAAAAACTATGCCCAGAGGAGAGATTGGAAGTACCTCCAGTATTCTAGCTGTATCATATTAGAGTTACATCCTCTTAACAATCTGCAACCAGCCTTCTCACCCCTCTGATTTAATGGTTTTAAGGCAAATGCATTTGATTGTGTACTAAGGGCTGAAGAAAACAAAGACAAAAATATTGTTAAAAGCTAAAAAGTTTGTCAAAGCCAAACCCTAAAACTTTGTAAGTCAAGCTTCTCACATTTTCCTTCATAAGTTCTGTGCATTAAACTAACCTGGCACCCTCTTCTCACTGGTAACTCCAAGGAGGACTTACAGACTCGGCACATGCACCTCTAGGTTTGTTTTTGTCAGCATACCGTCCTCTCTGACTGCCAGCATCCCCTAAGAAGCAAATTACCATGACTAATAAGTTCCATCTCACACTTCACATGAAAAGGTTTGGTAGCTTTTTCCAGAGCCTTAAACTGAATCAGGGATAAGCCAACAAAGAGATTACAGATATATTAAGAGTTTACTTTGCGTGATTGCCACATATTTGCTGCCAGATACAGTATCCTGTTTTCCCTCTACACTTCACTTGGAGATCACATCAAATAAATCTCAACTTCTTAGTTATTTAGAAATAAAGCAAACTGCCCTCCAGTTCTGAAATTCTTTTTATATAGCCAGATATGGAAAAAAAAAAGATAAATAAAAATCCAGGCATTATGCTCAGGGAAATCACTGTGATTTGAGAAGAGATTTTGGTGAAAGATTTTTTCAAGTCTTAATGAACTGTGAGCCCAAACCATGACAAACAAGACTGGGGAGGGGAGAGAAAAACAATCCACTGTGGACTTTTTGACTTAGAAGTATTTTGGCAATTTTCTGAGAACTTTTCCTCTGAGCCCTGACCTATTTCCACCTGCTGCATGGCATTTGCAAATTACTACAATGAATCCATTGTTATGGCTGGAAATAAATTTCCTCACTGGCAGAGATTAGAATAGGGATGCTTTTTACAGCCTTAGACCTTACAGTCAGCACATATTTGGGTGGTTTCTGGAGCAGCTTCTGGTGCTGACACTCCTCTTAGGTCTCTTGATGTGACTGAGCACAAATGACCTTTTCTTCTTTGATTGACAGAGATCAGTGTACCCTCTGTAGCAAAGTAGCTGCTTAATACCCAGAAATGGTGAGTTCATAAAAAATGCTCCACCTTTTACCTGTCACAATGAAACCCATGTTGAATTGCCAGTATAAAAACATCTTCGGGCTAATTATGTTGCAAGAATTGGCATATTTAGAAAGTTTAGCCGTCTTTAGTTGTGATCAGTAAGCAGAAGGACTAAAATGATCCTACTGCTGAATGTCCTTGGAACAGACAGGTCTTAATGAACACAATCAGCTCTGGTAAATAAGGATGTGTGAGTCTGTGATGTCGCAGTACATGAGCATGTGAGTCATGACTGCACAACTTACATGCCCACCAGACTTACCTGTTCCCTCCTGTACTATATATGTACTGCTCTGCTTACAACTTGGGCCAGCTCAGAATCTGGCTTCTGAAAGTCAAATAAATCTATTAGAAACCTGTAGTTCAAACAGCCTGTTGCCATTGAGGTAAATCCTTTCTAGCTTCTGGTGGAAAAAAACCCCAGCTGATCCTATGAAATGCAAATTTCTCTCCAAATGATCTAACTAGAGAAGCAGAAGTTGTGAACACTGATATGGAGGATGGAGGGGGGAGCTGAGGAAATCACTTTATTGGCTTTGATGGGTGTTAAATGTTTGTATGCATTTTGCCATGGATGTTCAGTGCAGGAACTGTGCAGACAGTATAACTTACTTCATCCATCTTCTGTGTAAATCACAGCGTACTTAACAGCAGATTCTTAAGGCTTTATTGTCATGGTAGGTAAAATATCTGAAGATGTGAAAACATGCATTGTTCTGTACAGAAGAAAAATAAAGCAGATTCTTGCCCTGGGAGCTCATCAGTTAGATTCCAAATGCTCACACTGAATTCCAGCTTTCAGAATTGTAAGTACCAGGCAGGCTTTCCCCATGCCTTGAACTCAGGGATTTGCTGGGGTCTCAACTCTTGCTACATAGCTCCAACCCTTTCTTTTTCTGCCTCTTAGGGTGGGCTTAAGCGGCTGTGGCACTGTGAGCTGTGAGACAAACAAATGATTATTCCACCCTTGATTCCAAGATTTGTAGTGCTCCAAAATAGGTAGAGAACTGGGAAGTGAATTTGAAAGTTTATCCCTTGACACTTTCTCTGTAACCTGTTGAGCCTAATAGGTGTGAGCAATGCATTCCTAGTGAAATGTGCAATCTCTGGAAAAACCAGCGGTGAGCTGGAGCCAGGACACACTCAGGCAGAGGGAATGAGACTGGGTGCCTTCCTCATGATCCCCAAGGCCTGGCTTTGTTTTTTCTCATTAGAAACAAATGTGACTCGTGTCTTCACATCGCAGGGTTTAGAGGAAAAGGTTGAAATTCAGTGGTAAGCTGAACTGGTTGGCTCTAACCCAACCATAATAGGAATAAGAGCCTTAATGGATATAAGTGAATATCAGATCTGAAGGCGAGAGACTTGACAGGGTGGGATGGAGAACACTGTAGCACACTAAAGAATATTTGACTTGCTCTGCCCTATAATTTTTGATATGTGCTGCTTTTTCACTGAGAACCATTTCAACATGAGAATTTGACTGTTCTCTTCAGTGATTTCCTTTCATATTACGGAAGCTAATTCTGTTCTACACATCCCAATATCATTGGGAGAGGAAGCCTTGTTGCATAACCTTAAACCCTGTTGAGCTTTGTGTATTCTTACCAAAATGTTGCATGGATTGTTGCCGCTTTCTGTGGATGGCAGGAATCGATCTCAATGAAGTACCTAGAGAACAGTTGCTGTGATGCTAAAGAAATCGCCACAGCATTAGACTCCAATTCCTGTTTTCCAGCAGAGCTTTGTGGACTGAGACAGTTGCTGTCTCTTAGTATCTTTTAGCCCCTTACTAAAATTTCTGTGCATTAGGCAAGGGCTGATGAAGAGGACATAAGGAGAGAGGCTCTATTTTTCCTGATAGGAACTTCATTTTTAAAACTCTCAAGCAAGCATTAAGCTCATAGGAAAGAATATTGACATTATCTTACAAATGCTTTTATCTGTCTCCAGAGCAGAAAGCTGCTTTTCTGGAGCTTAAACTGTAGCCTTTAAAGCATGTAGGCTTTGGGAGCCTGTACTGTGTGGAGAACAGGCTTGCCAGTGAAAGTTACAGGAATTTGCAGTTTATAAGTATGTAACGCTTGCAATAACATCATAAATATTTCCTTTCACATCACACTTGCAATTCCCAGCACTGTTAATACAGATGTATTGTCAATCCCCAGCCACTGAGGAAGGAGAGCTTGTCTGGAAACTGGTTCATTCCTTTACTGGAAGGCCCATTCCCTCCCTAAGTCTGTAGTGAGCTGGTTGTAAAGTGTGGGCCCCTGGTTTCCCTTCTAAACACAAGGAGATTATTTTTGTTATTTCTTCCCTAACAGAGACTCTGGGGTCTCTCATCTGACTTCCTGACATGTTTGTTTATCCTGGGGTTGAATAAGTCCTCCACCTTTTAAAGCTACAGACAGAAGGACCATGTCTTGGGGTAACATCTCAATTCCTTTAAGTCTGTTGCTGGGTAGGTGGTAGAATCACTTGTGAATGCCAATTTGATCAGTAATGCAATGAGAGCAGGACTGTAGCAGCAGTAAAACAATGTTGAAAATAATGAATATTTTTCCCTTGCAAAGCAATGTTTGTACACACACATTAGAATCCCAGCAAGCTTCCTTAATCCTTTTGTGCTTCTGTACATGTTAACATTTTTAGAAGTGGTTAGCTATGAAATAATCTGAAAAATAAACAGATGTGTTTACCTGAGAAATTAGTATAATTTTGTATCTTAAGTTTATTTTATGTATCTTTGATAATAAAAATTTTTAAAAATCCTCTCTTTGCATTGAATCTGAGCGAAGAGTGGATCTGAAAAAGAAGCTGATTTTGCTCTTTAAAGCTTTTAAGTGTGGAGATATAAGTGAATGGCAAGATCTGTGAGAATACAGGTGGAGACTTCAAGATCCTTCTGCAAATTTAAAGAGATTCATGTCCCTGGAACTGCTCCATCATCATCTCCAACAGCTAACTTTAAACTCAGAGCTGAGAGTCCAGCAAAGAAGATTTTTGCTATCTTAATTTGTACTCACCTATTTCTGTGCATGTCAGATAGTGGCCAGAAATCTGAACTGCAGTGGCTCAGCCCAGCAATAGCCATGGCACTGTTTGGTGTAGCTCACCTTGAGCTCTGTTGGCACTGGCAAAGCTCCATGGAAATGAAGAACACTACAGAGATGATGATGATGAGTTTGCTTAAGAGCTGAAGACATGGCTTTAGGTCTAAAATCTTTGAAAACTATTGAATGGAGAGCCTGATGGACCTGTTTTCAAGTGTGTTATTGAAGGAACCCATTGGCTTTGCAGCTGTAATCTTGCACAATTTCCATGTTTCATAGGGTGGAGCCTTGCAGAACCCAGCTCTCACTGAGTACCCAAACTCTACCAAGAACTAAGAGCTTTAATTCTATCATGTTTTTTTGAAACCTGCAAGAGCAAAATCTTCAGTGGAACCCTGCATGGGGGATGTTACAACATCCAGCTTTCTGCAGGGAACTTAGATGCATAAGATTTGACTGTCAAAACTACCATCGTTTCTGAAGAGAGCATTATCCTGCCTAATGACACAAACCCGCATTATAAACCTTTGATGTCACCTTGTGTACTTACAAAACCCAGGGATACATTCCCCCAAACACAGCAGGGGTCAAGGTGTCTGTTTTCAGTTCTTAGCATTTCAGTGACTTCATGGTAAAAATGCCTTTCTAGACTTTTTCTTAGAGTTCCCAGTACTTCTACTTATATGCTGAATTTTGTTTCTTTTCTTTGCTCTCACTTGCACAACTTCCTCCCTTACTCTAATCCACAAAAAAGCATGCATGCCCTTGTGATATAAATATGTACCTCATGAAGACATTTTGCTGATGTGTTTTGGGGTTTCTGAATTGCTTTTCATTTACCTATGCCTTGGGTGGTTAAGGTACCTGTGGTTTGAGGTTACTATCAGCTCATATGGTTAGTTATCAGACTTTGATAAATTGTTCCTAATGACTTCGTTTTTAATGACTTCATCCAAAGGACTCGGACGATCTTTAAGGCAGATTTTAAGAACTCCATTAATTTCACTCTTTTCCAAATCCAGATAAGCAAATTAATGAGGCAAATGCTGATCTCTCTGAAAACCCAGCTGGACTTTTTCCATCCCTTCACATACCTTACCACTAAGAAATACTCTCTTGAAAGTGAGACAATAGTTACATTAGCAGTGGCTGTTGCAGACTGAACCCTACCTCATAACAGGAGAAGGTAGATGTGTAACCTTGCTTACCAGGAAACAGAGCAGTCCACAGTCCAGTCTCCTGTGGATAAGACTTGTTCTTACAAAAAGAGCAGGAGAGAACTATGTGGCACCTTGGACTCCTCACAAGGGCAAACCCATGTCAGTTTACTTTGTTGCTTTTATACAAATGACCAGGTTTTGAGGGAGATTTTATTTCCTCTCCCAAAGTTTGCATATTGAGAGTAGCATTTCCTAAAACAGACTCTCTGCTCGTCCTATGTTCATTGTCCTTTCATCTCCAGCACTCCAACATTAATATTTTGGTTCTGTGGTTTCCTGATTGTTCTGCAGTATTACTCATGGATGCCTCCAGTTTAGCTAACAGCATGTGCTTTGCACTATTATTATTATTAATATTCCTATTAATATTTCTCTTAGAAATACAGAGTCCCTAGACAGAACCACAGCCCTACTGCAACAAGTGTTTTATACACGAGTGCACTGTCTCTTGAGCACATCTAGTTTTCTAACTATTTAAATAAATTTCTAATTTGCTAGCAAACCAGAAATCTTCAGCATTTCTTTAAGCAGACATTTTGTTCTTTTTTTTTTTTATTATGAACCCAAACTTTTCATTGTTTATTTGCTTTGTAGGGCTTGTTGCCACTGAGTTTTGCTTTTGTACATTTTTATCCTCATCATTGCATTTCTGTAGATATATCTTGTCAGTATTGTCTTTAAACACATTCAGGGAGAAGACAGAAGGGAAAAACAGTATTCTCTGCATAGTACCAAGTATAACATTTGTCTCTGAGACTCTGGACAGGCTTTGACGCACATGGCTGCTGGTCCTTTGCAGCCAACAAAGTCTTTGTATTTCATTGTCTAACACACAAGCACCAACTACATAAAATATTGTCGATATTGAAATACAATGTGGTTTTGCCTTGTGTGAATCACATTAATTTGGATTTGCTCAAAGCAAATCTCCATTCAGTTCCTATGAACCTAAACACTGTTGAAATTTTGGACCCTGATGTGAATCCTGTAGTTCAGGCTGAATTCTGTAGCATTTTAATTGCTGGATATTGCTAGGACCTGATTAGTACCTGAGGGTTCAAATGCTGACAGTGACTAATTTCCTGTTTACTGCCAAATGAAATGTGCTTCAATATAAGGCAACAGGGAGGAAAAAAGGACAGGAAAAAGTCAGCTCACTGCCATTTCATAAATGGCATTAGACTGAAATTTTTTGTCCTGGGAATTGTTTACAACAATGCATGGTCTGTGAAAAATAAGCTGGAAAATCTCCATGTTGAATCTCTCCAGACCAGAGCATACTGTGAAATCCAACAATAAATAGACCACAAAACTAGTTTTAGCCAAAAATAAACAGACAAAAATCAAAACTGAAAAACCCATTGTGAGGCTTGTAATTTAGGACAGAAAATGTAAAATACATTAGATAGACTTTAAAAAATAAAAAAGGCGTGTTCTAACTGGTTGCAGTGACCCATGAATTCTATCACTCCTCTGTTCTTCCAGTGAAGTAGGACAGATTTATATGTACTTTTAGAAGGGGAAAAAGAGCAGATTCTCTCCAAAATCGGTTTGTTTCAGAGCGCAGTCTGGTGTAGCTCTGCTTTCTGTCATCAGTGAATGAAACAGCATTTTTTCTTTACACATAAAAATAATAAGGTTGTTACTTTCTCTTTTATTGGTTTCCAATTGCTCTTTCTATTCTTCTAGAACTCACTGTTCTTCCTGGAAGAGCCTCTTGAAAGTGCTTATGCAGATCATAGGCAGGTCTTTATATCTTATGCCTGTAATACTAACAAGATATCCTCAGTACATGATAGCTCATTTGCTCCTTGAAGTCAGCCAAAAAGCCTCCGATTTACTTTAGTGATCTTTGGCTCAGACTCTGAATGTTGATTTACTAATGTCACAATAATAAACATTGCTTGAGTTTTGTGAAAAACAGCTAAAGACTGTATATTTATGCTCCTTAACTTACTTTTCTCTTGGAAGAAGACACACACATCCTTAAGTCAAGCCTAGCTCGAATTTACTGCTGTCAAAGAAAATCTGACATAAATAACGTTGTGTTAAAGCAGCTACATTAAAGGAAGGAATTTTTTAGCTCTCAGAGTGTTCTCGAACTCAGACCTGCTACATTAATAGGACCTAGTATATAAAAATTTGACTAAAGCATACTGAAAAGCTCCCTCAATTAGCCGTATCCCCTTTGAACTGGTGCTGCTTCCATGCTTTTCATTAGAAGAAATATATCTGATCTACAGCTGTACTTCTAGATATGTTTCCAGGAACTTCCTCTGCACATTACCAGAAAGCTGCTTTAAGATACAGCCACCCACATTTCCTTAGAGGACCTTTAATGACAACAACTTGGAGCAGACTGCAATTTTAAAGATATTTAGTCTCAAACATAATGGGTGAGCGACAATGGGCGTGTTGTTGTCATGGATGTTGAGTTGGCTCCTTGGCAGAAAATAACTGGGGTATATCAGAGTTTGTCTTCAGGAGCTCCCTATGATAAAAATGGTTCTTTTTCACTGATTGCCTCCACAGCATCAAATTTAATGACAGGTTTCAGCAGTAACATAGGAATCAGCTCTTTTCCATCCTAACTCAACAATAGGACTTTGTACGTTAATTTGCTTAGTGAAAATACTGCAGTTTTGTCCATGCACAGATGTAAGGAAATAAAAAACAATTGAAAAATATTCAAAAATATCTGAAAACACTTATGTTCACTTTTATAACACAACTCCTACAATGGTCTCTTCTACAACAGGAGGAAATATTTACTGAGATATCTATTTCAATTCAGAAATATGCTTGATGAGTAATCAGCTGTAAGCACATTGAAATACTCCTAAATTAGGATGTAAACATAAAGATCTTTGTGTAAATCAGGCTCACAGTTTTGTGATGAGATTTCCTATTATGACTTTGTTAATTTTATGAAGTAAAGAATGTTTACTGGAAATGTAATGCATTATAATAATTTAGCAATGATTGCCAAAGTTCCTTTTATAAGGAGCAGACTTGGTTTATATTTTCTGTCCTTTTATGTAGTGAATATTCTTTTTAAAATCCCTCTTTTGGCTTTTGTCTTCTGGTCAGTGTGGATTATTGAAACTCTGCTTTATCATAGGGATCATCATATAGATTGTCATGAAGCTTCTCTTACAGGTATAAGTTTGAACAACTTACCTCTGCCTCTAAATGACACCCAGCAAAGGGTTTTAGTCATGTTGCTCATATTCCTTCCTCAGGAAGAACTTCTATTGGTATTTGCTGACTTCCTCAGAATGTGTTGGGTGCAGATGAAAGGCAGGCCTGTCACCCCAATGAAACTGAGTTCTACAGCAGTATCAGGCATTTGAGTTTTATTCCCTTTGTTAAGCAGTTTCTAGAGAGGGGTTAAGTCCTGAATCTGACACAACAAATACTAAAGGGAGAGTATACATGTTTGTGAAGTGTTGGAATGATGTTTCAGCTGCCTTGAGCTGAAGAACATTTTTGTTCACTTGAGATAACTGCAAGGCAGCCAAATGATTACATTCAAACTTTCCAAAGTTTGCAAAGATTTGCTTCTGAGTCACAGCCAAACATCAGTAACTGCTGCCCAGAAGGGATATTGTTGTTTGGAAAGAGAGAGACAGCTATAACTGATTGCCATGCTGAGCCTGGAAATTCCATCTCAACCTTATCTTCAGCATCATGCTTTTGCAGCGCTCTCACAAGCTCCACCAGTGCTGAAGCTGCAATTCAGGAGCAGCAGACCTACCTCTGTGATGCAACAAACTGCTCCAAAAAAATTGTGGTGAATCCCTACATCAAGAAACAAGTTGTGTAGCAAGCAGGTAGCCTGGAGAACAGAAAGAAGTTGTCAGTGTTTCTTCTAAAAATATAAATGTGCTGCATAAAACTCAGCAACAAGTTGTTTGGTTTTTTGGATTTTGTTTTGTTTTTTTCTTTATTTGATTTTAAGTTTTTGATTTGTGAGGCCAAACAAGATGTTCTGCCAGAATTGAATACAGGTTAGCCTTTATCTAATGACTACGAATAGCTGACTGTTAACAGGGAATTTGGGCCTTCAGGTCTTCACCTACAACAATTTGTTTTTGTGTGTTGTGAGTGAGATTTCATCTGTTCTTTGAAAACCAGTTGTTCTTGGAGTAAGAACTAAACATTCCTAGGAACAGTCATCAATTAAAAAGAAAGAGGTAGAATCTTTGCAGAAACAAGTCAGCACAGGAAATACCTTCAGAACAGTTTTGTATTGGACTATGCAGAGATACCAGTTCTGGGGTACTTGAGGACAATCAGAAATTGTGGACATGCAGTATTTGTTTTTTAACCTTATTTAAGACACCAACATGTCTCTACTCAATCTTCCCAAGGAAAGCTTTCCTGAAGACCGTAGCATGATCTTCCCTTCTTAATCATCCTGTCATTTTTAATGGGAGAAGGGATTAACATTAGAAAACAGTCAAAAAAAACCCACTTCCAACCTGAAAACAGTGCTTTTTCTGTGGTTATTCAAGTATGTATATGGGTTTCATTTAACACCAACCAAACTGCTCCTTTTCTAAGAGGAAGAAGACTAACTCTTGCAAAGGACTAAAAGATTCTGGGCATTTGGAGTCTCTCCTTGGTTCCAGCTTTTCAGTTAAATACAGTTGCAAGCTCTCCACTTTGTGTAGGGGGATAAAAACCAGATGTCTTTCAAATCCCATGTGAAGTTTCTGCAACTGTCATTTAAAAGAAAACACCTTTTACTTGTGCACCAGGCAAGTCTGAACTGAAACCACAGAGAGAGAGTAAATATGATCCTCTGGTGTCATTTTTAGAGCCCCTTTTCTGTCTGTAACTGCTCTTAAAATGTAAATAAACACTGTTCTCTTAATATGTGAGTTTCTGCCCTAAGAACTCTATTAGGGATTGCACAAATATTACCTCAGTGTATATTCAGACATTATTAAAACAAATTACTCTCTTGCAGTACAGCTAAGGCCCATTCATTCACTCAAAATGGTGGAGAACTGTGCAGAGTCCCTGTAGTATGCCAGAAACAACCATTCTGTTGTAAGCTTACACAATCAGTTATTTAAAATTGATTTATTTTGTTAATATCCTGTAATGGCTCCCAGGAGGAGATGAAAACAAACAGATCAGAGCTGATTATGCCTCCAGGTTATAGGCTCAGACAAGGCAGTCACTCGTGGGTCTAGAACTCGCAGCTACAGAAAGATAGTGCTTTGTGCTCCGTGTGCTTTTTTCTCCCTGCATCCCTTTGAACCTCAGGGGAATCATGTGCCTCAAGTCTTAGGCCACCACAGTTCTGCATTTGTGCAGCTTGGCCCATGATCTCCAGATAGCCTGAACTGTACCTGGCAGAAGTCCAAAGGGGTCTGTGTTGTGCACACTGCTATGGTTTTAAACCAACCATAACAGCTCCTCTGTTCGTGGGTTCCTTTGGTCTTGGGCCGCCTATTGGCATGGGTTAAAACTGGCCAAAGAAAACAATCTCCAATGGCTGGAGATGCCTGGTGAACAGAGACAACTAGTTTGTTCCCCTTTTTATAGTCTGTGTATTGAAATCACAGAAGGCGTGACCTAGAACACAGAGATCCAGAGATCTGCGTTAGATTTGGCTCAGTCCAAGCAGGAAATTTGGAGCCATATTTTGACTTGGCTTACAAGAGGAGTTTTAACATTAAATATATCTCTCTTCCTCTCAAAACCATTGTTCATGTGTTGCATGTTCCTGACCCTCCATTTGTTTCCATTTTCCTGTCAGATGCAGGTTTCTGTTGGCTTTCATTATCAGGTCAGTGGTATGACCATACAGTAGCTTTCTCTTGCCACAGGAGAGGTAACTTCTTTACTCTGCTGCTGAGATCAAGCCTTACCACTGCTGCTGTAAACAGCCCATGAATTATTTTTGCAGGAACAAAGTAAAATGTCAGAAACAGAACGAGACCAATGTGCTATGTCCTGTGCTCACACACTCTCTGAACTCCTGTGAATGCTTTCAAACCAGAGGCTATTAAGCCACTCAAATAAGGAGCAGTAGAGACAGTGGCTACCAGTGTAATTTACTGGGTAGGACTGTTACACTGGCTGCTATCACTGTGGCCAAGGGCCTTCTGGCTACAGTCGCACATGAAGAGCCTGCTATAGTGGGAGCTGCTTTGTCCATATAGAGGTGCACTACAAAGTGGTGTGTATCATACATACCATTCCCCTTCCCAGCAAAGCTGCACACAGGCTGTCAGATCTTTGCTCTAAACCTAAAATTCACACCTTGGAGCTGCTTGGCTGCTGATCATAATGCAGCCCAGCAAGAACAAATTCTAGGGATTCTGCTGCCTGGCTGTGATTTCCTCCGCAATCCATTTTTTTAGATAGGCCCTGAGAAGAAGAATCTGCCTGGGCTGGATGGTGACAGATTGTTGAAAGCAAAGTAGTCCCCTATCTATAGGAGAATCACAAGTTTTGCTTATATTCCTCACCTCTGAGACTACAGTGGATAACAAGATCTTATTTCAATCCCTTGGCAACTATCTAACAGTCTGTCCAATAACACAGTTATATTACTTCAAATAAAATGAGGCCAGGACAAGGATACATTCCTAGCTTCCTTAATGCCTAACTTAACTGTTGCTACTTTAGTGATATGTTTGGACTTCAGATTTAGGCCTTATTCAAATCTCTGAGGGCTGAGCTTTCAAGGCAGAGTTGTCAATACATCTCTCAGGTAGCTGTATCAAGTTTATGTACATTAGACTGGGTGAGGCTGTCACAACTGTGAACCTGGAATGTTCTTACACCTGTGGCTGACATTGTATATTTCTCTGGGAAGCTGGTAAAAAAATGTTTTTTCAACAGATTCAGAGGTGCTGGTGTTCATAATTTTGTTGCAGGGAGCAAGAATGAAACATTCTGCAGTGTGGTCTTTAGAAAAGCTCTAGAGGTGACTATACTCTCTACTGTGAGAGTACTGCCTACCATATATCTCTTTGATCTATTGCCTCCAGTAAGATTAGCACACCACATTATCACTCCAGTTGTTACCAATACCAGTGATATTTTGGGGACCTGATCCTGTGCCATCAGTTTCCAGCTTCCACTGATTCAGGGTCACAATGTGTCCCTGTGGTGGTCCATCTTCCTCCCTGCTCCCACTTGCAAGCTCCTAACACAGATATGTCAAACTGTGCTGACAATGGCTTCATTCTTTTGGCCCTGCCAATTGCAAGATGTTTTCGGGAGTTTTTTTTAAGTGATGGGTATAAAACTCATCATGTTATTTAATTTACAAGTTCCTTTTCAGATGCATGAAAGGCATGAGGAAAAATGGATTGAAAGTATACATCTGTCATGAAGACTGGATGTTGTTTTTTTCCACACTGTGCCTATTTTGACTATTCAGATTATAAACCCTATAAGGTTTTCACTAGGACTTCTAAATTTGCCAATAATGCAGTTAAATAATAGTAATGTCATATGCATATATTTATAAATACATACAGTATATATACAGCACAAATCTGTTTTGTAAATATCAACTTAGGATTCTAATTTTTGATTAAGGGCTTTTTATCTAGGCAACATTTTGGTTAAATTTAGAGGCACGTGAAACTGCCAATAAAAGACAAACCCTAGAAAAATAACAGAGTAGGGATTGAGATAGAAAGGATGAGCAAATAATGAAGTTTATATGTAGAGTATGGATCAGATTTCAAAAGAAAATGGATTAAACTTAAGCAAAACATCATGTATTCCAAACTGCAGTAAGCTATAATATTATGAGAAATCTGTGTACCTCCTATTGTAAATATTTGTGGTTTTGAATTTCCTTAGTAAACTGCCAGATATGATTCCCTGAAGAACATTATTTACTTGTTTTAAGTTTTAACTAATCTGTCTTTCAATTCTCCAGTGAGATAAAATTCTCACATTACTGACCATAGGGGGGGGGTTATTGCAGATCAAAGGGGGATACAATTTGTACATGCATTACAACATCATCTCTTAAGACCTAGCAGACTATAGTGACTAAAATTTGACATCATAGAGTATTAAAATTTGCATATGATGCCAAAAAAAGTGCCATAAATCTCCCTAGAACTGAAATCCACTAGTTATCCTCACATATGTAACTTCTGCACAGTCTTCCCTATCCTAAATCCCTGCCTGTACCTCAACACAGTTTCAAAGGGAGAACTTCATGCACTCAAAGATCAGTGGATTACTAGTGCTGGAATTATTCTACTTAAATATACATAAGAATTCCTGCTCTGTCTCAGTGTAGCTGCAATTACAAGATTTCTGACACATATACAGTCCGTTGATCAATATTGCTCAAGCTGATGGGACAGACCCTGAATTCTGTCCTACCAATTTAATCCCAAATTATTGAGTATCTGTAGATAATCCCTGTCCCACCTTTTATGCCTAAAATTCCATCTGCTGCCTACTTTCCCAACTCCACAGTAAGAATACAGTGAGACTTACATACCTTTGACTTAACTGCCTCTATGCCTGCCCAATAAAAGTCATCATAACAACTTAAGTTTTTATTTTTGCTTTGAGCCTATAAGTGGAAAATGCACTATTAAATTCTATGGTATAAGATTCAGCATTTGTTTCTACAGAATGTTCCAACAGAAATAGAAACTACCAGTGAGCGGGGTATCTCTTCAATAGCTCACAGAGTTAGTAATTTAAGGTGAGCTTGCTCAATGCATTTGTGTACCTCACACTCTTTTTGAAAATCTTCATCTTAATCCAGGAAGGTGAGGTGTGACTGGGCATTAAACATGATGCCACAATTTGCACATTCCATCATCACTGATAACATCCTGTTCTGTTATGTTGGTGTGTCTGTTTCAATTGTAAGTTCCTTAGTTCAAGGACTATGTACAGGTTCCTGTTTACATTGTAATTACTAAATCTTTATCCATCTTGATTAGTCCCTAGACATTACAATAATAACAAAGCAGTTAGGAATCATCAGACCCTCAGATCTGAGTCAGAAGCATAAAGGCAAGGCCTCATCATCTCTTGTGCCATTCTTTCATTCTTTCAGTCCTTTTTCAGCACAAGTTGTTTCGACCACCTCTCTCCCAGTAATCCCCATTCCTTTTTTTTTTTTTTTTTGTGGCTAAACATCAGGTAAGAAAACAGCCTCTAAAGCTCTCTGAAAAAAAATTGTCCTCTGAGCCCCTCCAGGTCCTTGACAACAACACAAAAACAGAAAAGTTCCTACAGAAATGTAGGGGAAAAAAAGTGTCTGGTTTGGCAAAACGGTTTTGATCAAAACAGCTGCTGTTTGCAAGGATTAGATCTGGTCCACTGTCCTACAGAGGTAAGAATTGGACAGTAACTCTTTATGATTTCACAGCCCCCTGTGTAGGCTGCCAAACTAAGCATGTTTTGGATGAAAGTCTGAAAAAGGGGAAAAAAGAGCTGGCATCTGAAAATGTTCTGGTGTCCACTTCCAGCCCTAATAGTTTTCTTTTAATCTTTAGCCAGGTCATGGGAAATACAATCCCCCTTCATTAAAAGCATTGAAGAGATCCTCTGTTGGACTGTATGTGACTTGATATTTGCCCCCTTTATGGGATGAATAACGCGCATGGAATCTGGTTATAAACTGAAAAATTGCCATGGAAATTTTTGCAAACTTTCTCTCCTCTTTATCCCCAAAAAGTAAGTTTTTAATTTCTAGAGCTATTTTCCTCCTTTGATGGTATGTGAGGACTAAAACAGGGAGAGCATGCATCTACCTGGAGTAATACCTAAGAATTCATCAAAGTTGTCCTCCTGTATTTTAGTTCCCTAAAATTCTCTTTCACTGTCATGTGGTCATCTAAGTTATCTTCTGTGTGCTTTTGTATGGCTACAGATATAAAAAAGGAAAAAATAATGATTTAATTTCAGCCTGTGCAATAGATTTTGGAATAAATGAAAGAAGATGATGAACAACCAAAATCTCAGTACTATACATTGGTTTTCCAAGCTTTTTCCTAGTTTTTTTGAAATGCACACTCCCACCCCCACATACACGTGGCAGTGTTTGTGGATTTTCAGCCTTAGAAGTGTTAGCAGCTGAGTTCTGTGTAAACTTTCCACTTTAGGGCATGAGCTCATCAACTTGTATGGCTAAACCTCTGCTGGTCAGTGTGAAGTGAGGAGACCATGGGAAAACAAACAAGCAAACAAAACCCAGTGTCCTCTGGAAAGCATTACCTAATAAATAGACAAAAGAGAGTGATTTATTTGCTGCTAAGTGAGATCTTACATCAAATACCAAATGACATTAAAATTCTGTCCCTTAAAAGCTCGGTATTATTCTCTGTAAGGATATTATAAACACTTAAATGACACAGTGCAAATGGGAGGGTTGAAAGACAGTTTGCCCATCCAAACTCAAGCTGCCAGTTTCGGTTTGATGGTACAATTTTCGCTTTCTATTCTCTTAAAATAAACTCTTAAATAAATTTGCAGTTTTCTCAGCTTTCTGTGTTCAGGCTCAGAGGTGGCTGTGCTTTGATGATAAAGGTAATACTTAGTTTTTACACAGTATCTGTCATCAGTGGAAGACAATGCACTTCACAAAGTAGGTCAGTACTGTTACCCTTTTACCTAAAGGAAAAGTGAGTCTTTTAGAGGTGAAGAAACTTGCTTATGATAATTAAAGTTGGGGTTTTTTGGTTTTGTTGGTTTGGGTTTTTTTACTTGGATTAGAGAGTGCTGATTATGATTTTGATTTTTCCTTATTCTTGCAGTAGATCTGTCCTGATTTTTGAACAGGTAAATTGTAGTTCTTGGTGACTGAGTGCAAATCACCGAATCCTTCTTCCACTTCATATTATTGTCTATTAAAAATATTGATGGTATTTTGATTTTAATTTTAAAATGTTTATGATAATTCAGAGGAGATTAATAAAGTTAAATTTATAAGTAATGGTGAAGTGCTGCAATGTCTTTGGCTACAAGGTGTTTACTTAAAGGCAGAGCAATATTATTCATCTGCTACAGTGTTCTGGAGTGCTCTTCAAATACTGATGCTAAGCCAGAGAGTCTACTTACATCAGCCTCATTGAATCAACAAGGAGGGCTATTCTTTAAAAAAAAAATCACTTTTTAATTTTCTCCTCTACTGCTCTGCTATGGCGCTGGCAGTTCCTACATTTGCAGCAGCATCTTGGTTTGGATATTCTCTAAAACACATTTCACCATGATAGCAGATTTGTGATGTGCTGAGTTAGTTTCCTGAAATGGAGGTCCTGGAGATGGAGAGAGGCAGCTGCACTGCATGCATCCAGTGATAAATACTCCTAAAAAACGTGTTATTACACTCATTCCTCTATAAGCCACCTTCATATAACCTCTCCTAAGGTTCCTACTGCAATTTTATGCTGGTCATAATAGCAACAGGATTAACCAGCCCAGATGTCCCCGTTTTTTGCTGGGACCTCACACCCACCTACTTCCCTTTCCTGGAACAGCATGCCAAGGAGCATGATGGATCACACAAGTCCATGCCCAGACATCTGTTTGCTTTCTCTTTGGAAAAACAGCTTTCTACATCATATAGCCCAATGTGCACATCCTCAGACATCTGCAATGTGTCTGTAATGTGATGATACAGGAGCCTTATTTTGGCAGCATTCAACATTTTCATCAGCATTTCAGTACTAAGAGGTCTGAGCGCTTGTAGAGAGGGGTGGGTTGAACTGAGGATATGAAGTGGCTACAACAAATGTAAAGGGATTTAAGATGTGGGACTGTGATGGGATGCAAACTTTTAAAAATTATTTGGTCCCTAGTTCTCACTGTGAGAGAGACATAAAAGTGCAGGGGAAGAGTCAAAAGGCTGGTGAAATAAATGTTCCTGAAGGGTGTGTATGCCTATGTTTCCCTGTGATCAGGAATTCTTAGCCACTTTCCTAGGATTTCCTCAAGAAAGAAAGGCCCCACATAGCAGAGTGGTAATATATAAGTCATGCATTTAAAAGGTAGGGCCAGCATGAACTCTCTTTAGTTTACCAGGCACTCCTCAGCTTAGTCCTTCATGGAAGCACAGGGTGACCCCTGCATGCTTTCTCCATTATGTTTCCCATTAGGTTTTGATCACAATTACCCATTGGGATGATATGTGTTGATCTCTCACCCATTCTTTTTCCCTTACCCAAATTAAAAGATGGAGATTAAGCTTGATATCAACAGTCCTGTGATGCCAATGGATCCCATAAAAGGATCCCACCCTGTCAAGAAATGTGTAACTTTCTAGCTTACAGGTGAGGGACGTACAAGGAAGAAGAGTAGGAAATTTAGACAATGCTGACTTAAAATGTTTATTTTGTTTAAAGAGTAAGGACCAATTTTCTGAAAAGAGCAACCAGTGGAGCAGATGGTATTCTGCTCTACTGTTACTCATACTGAGGTCAGGGATCTGTGGAACTGAAGGGATGATTTTTACTGAAGGCATGGGACCTCTCCTGAGGTTTCTGCTGCAAATCTGTGGTTTGGTCCTACCAGCAACAGCACTAAATAGCCCAGACATCCCTGTCCTTTGCTGGCTCCCTGTCTGACCTCACACACACCTACTTTCTGTCTTGAAACAACAGCCCAGAAGGGCTGGGAACAGTGAGGTCTGCAGGAAGGAATTAGCTGCTCTCTGGACCCCAGGTAGCAGACAGATTTTGATACCTAAAATAAAGAGAAGAATGAGCCTTCCCACTGTGAAGCTGGAGTGCTGAAAAAGGAGAACTCCTGTTTCTAACTGCAGTCCTTCAAATTCTCATTAATCACTCCTTCATCTTCTTCCTAATTTGCCTTTTACTACCCCAGCCTTAGAGACCCCACTGACTTTTCCCTATTCTCTTCTCCATACTCTCAGAACCTACTTACCACTGTACATGAGCTGTTTGTATACCCTTCCCTTCCCTTCCCTTCCCTTCTCTTCCCTTCCCTTCCCTTCCCTTCCCTTCCCTTCCCTTCCCTTCCCTTCCCTTCCCTTCCCTTCCCTTCCCTTCCCTTCCCTTCCCTTCCCTTCCCTTCCCTTCCCTTCCCTTCCCTTCCCTTCCCTTCCCTTCCCTTCTCTTTTCATATTTTTTTTAAACATCCTGCCACAAATGAAGTTCCAAAGGTACAAAAATGAGTCACTAGAATCCCAAATCTAATAAGAGGGTATGTGGAGAACTAATATTTGCTTGCGGCAGTGTTTTTCATAGCGTGAGGTTAAACTGTCATCTAGTGGTCATAATAGGTGTTCCTGAATTACCATTTTCATTTGGATATAGCCAGAATGTTTCTTATTCCCAGGATGTATCACCTGAAAATATTAAGCTAAAAAAATTATATGTATCTGAAAGGCTTTTAGGTGAAGGGGAAAACCCGGGAATCTTTGGTAGAGAATAAATGGATTTATAACTTTGAGCAATGGAGCTTTGAAATGCTTTTTTCCTCTCTATCCCACAGTTTACCACAGTGACAGACCACTTTCTGCCTTCCTGAACCGCTGTGGGAGGCTGAAGATCAAGATAATTGAAATTAAAAGAGGGCAACAAAAGAACCTCGCTTATTAGGTATTCTGCTACAGTCATTTTACAAGTAGGTCTCAATTTCAAATTTCCCCTTAAAAAAAGCACTAACGCTTCACCCTAACTCATCCTAGAAGGTCAAGTTCTGTTACAGCATCAGTGCAATGCCAGTGTTTTCAGTTGGACAAGCACAGGTTGTGGGGAGAATAGCCTTCAGCCTAAAGAAGTAGGTCTTCTGTTGTGCATTAACTTCAGCAAGTTGCATTAAATCTGCAGGGATATATCAAGAATCAACAGGCACCATGAGTGAGCCTCTAGGTCTTTGATGACACACCTCTTTATGAAACAGCTACTCTGCAACAAGCATATTGTTTCTGTCAGAAGAGAGCTATGTGCATGTTATTGTACTAGTGTTTTGGGGGTGGCTGGTTCGTAAAGGTGATACAAACACCTTAACAAAAATGACTGGATTTCAGCAAATAAATGTGAAAACCAGAAGGACAGGTACATAGTGTAATAAGAATATGCTCTTACAAAGAGGAAAACAGGCAGAGCAAAGTGCAGAGTTATGAGTTTGATGACTCAGGGTGGAGTATTGCTGCACAGCATTAGCACCTGCATCTAGTATCTGTGATACTGTGGACAGAAGAGGGTGTGATTCCCAGATTTTGTATTGAGAGATTCAGTTGTACTAATCAGTGAGGGAGCTTTTATGAAGCAATATCTCCTGGAGCAAATTGGCTAATATGATTCATAATGCTTAGGAAACAAACTTCCTGTCTAGCTCGGTTTGCAGATTCTGTTTATTATTTGTATTTCCTCAGGGAGTTGGGCCCTCAGTTTTTGATCAGGATCCACTTATTCAAAGTGCTTGAAAACTCAGAGCTTCAAGATAGCATCTGCCTTGTAATGCCTGAATTTTTAAGTAGATATTGAAGGGCAATGCTGACAGAGGCAGATTATGGGGAAAATGAGGAAATCACAAGGTAGTCAGATATGTGTAACCAGCAATAATTTCAGTATGTCCATACTCTTAAGAATGTAATTTTTATTGAACATGTGTCACTGAAGAAGTTAAGCAAAGACACTGAAAAAAAAAAAATAACGAGTTACCTTTCTGGATGCTTGTGCAGTTTCCTGACTGAGGAAAATATCATCTAAGGTAAATGTCAAAAAGCATGAGGGGAATTATTTTTAAACTTGACACATGTTTAAAGACAGCTGTCATCTTTAGCCCAACAGAGAGAAAAGATTTCTCAACAGTGAATGCAAGGGAGAACAGGTTAGGCTGTGAAAGTCTTTCTTATATATTCATTAGTGAAATATATTTAGCAGAGAAAATTCTTTGTTTAAAATTTTCTGTGAATAGGTTGTGGTCTGACTGCATAGATTCCAAGTAAATGTATTTTTTGAACTTCCTTTCTAGTTATGACTAAATGCACTGCACAGTTTTTTTCCCTCCCAGTTAAATATGAATCAGCTTTTACTCTGCTTATAAAGATTTCAGATTTTTTAAAATTTATTTTAGTAAATTGTTGTTTTGGGTTTTTTTTAAATACTTAACATTCCCTTGCCAATACACTCATTCTTCAGATTTGTATAAATACACTCATTGCTTAGATTTGTATGAGGAAGTCCCTGGGATATCTAGAGGCAGGTAGCTATGTCAATGCTCCTATGAAAGTCATACAGCTCTAATGTGAGACTTAAATTTCTATAGGCAATAGGATGAAAACAGAGGATCATGAAGTAATTTTAATTCATAACTGGAAGCTGGGCAAAACTGCAGAGCAGTCACACACTGAACCAAAAGGTCTATGATGGACACAGGATTACAAACTAGACTGTAAGCAGTAAACCACAAATAAGAGTAGGTGATGTTGGCAGGAGAATTTAGTTGTAAATCCTGAAATTTATTGGGATGCAGAGAGAGGGTAGCACCTGAAACACTAGAATAGGTGAGCAGCCGCTCTGTGGATGCACAACATCTGCTGGTGTGCTGTGCATGTGAGCTCGGTGCTTGGGACTGTCTATAGTCATAAGATAACTATGGTTATTAACTGCCTGATTAGAGCAGGAATGGCAGTTGTAAACTGTCAAGAGACTGGAATGTGTGTTTCAAGGTAAAATATAGCAGCAAAGGTGGCAGATGCAAATTTACCAAAATCAGATGTTGCAGCAAGAGATAGCATTGGTAAATGTGGTTAAAGCCAAACCCTTTCTTTACGGGATGAGCTGAAAAGCTGCTGACTTTCTTCCTGTGACTTTGCAACATGCTGGGGACTTCAGAGGGCAGGCCTGCATGACTGCCAAGAAATAGTCAACGCAGCACTTTTGTGGGGAGGATGTCTGCAGCACAATAGCAGCACAGTGCAAAGAGGAGTAGCAAGTGCCCTGATGGAGAAAGAGAAGCTCAGGAAGGGACTTTCTGCTTTATACCTTCTGTGCTGCTGAGGACAAAGAGTGTATTTGTGTATGTGTGTAGACATAAGACTCTTAACTCACGGTATTTATCACAGTCCCAAAGTAAAATCCTGGTTTTAGAAAATAATCAACCAGTTAGCAACTGAGCAGTGTCCAGGTCTGGAACTCACATGATTAAGTCCAGGGAAATTGGCCTGTAAAGGATCATAAAACCCTACAGCTAGACAGCAGGTTAGCAGGTAATGTACTTCTGTAAACATATCGCATATAAACTGGCAATAATCTACCCGCAAGAGCTGATTTGTCATAGGATGAACACTGAACAGCATAAGCCGCTTTCCAGTTCACAGATAAAAGTCCTAAGAAGTGATGGCACTCTGTTTTGGAGTGGGAAGAAAGATCGCTGAACAGTATTATACCTATTTTATGTGGGGAAATTCAGAGTATTATGACTGAGTTGACTGGCTCTCTTCCTTATTAAGTCACTGGACACTGAGGTTCCTTTAAAACTTGTTTGTAGCTGCTTGATATTCAGCTTTGATCCACTCTAAAATGACATGCAGAAATTGAGAAAAACCATACTTGCATGCAGAGAGCACCTGGACAAAAGTGGCTGTTTCATAGCTGCTAGAGAGAGAATAAAGAACCAGCTGTATTGGTTTACATGAGTAACAGCAGTTAACATTTAGGAACTGCAATCAATTTAAAGTCTCTTTTCTAAGCACTATGTCATGGTCCTTGGGAGCTTAGCTCTAAAGAAACGTGTGGCAAAAGACATTTCTATTATCTAAAGCAAAAATCTGGTTGTTGTGATGTTACAATCAGACCAAGTACTTAGTCAGTCTTTGAAAATACTGAAGTAAAAGGTAGTCAACAGAGATCTACGAATATAGTCCTTTACTCTTACTGTAAAGCCAGTTCATACTTTAGCTATAAAGACATCAATCCAAAAAGTTTGAGAACTGCTATTAAAATAAGGGCAATTTATTTGACTTATTCCCAAAGGATATTTTGGGAAGGTGAGAAGAAGTTACCTCAACATGAGACACATTAAGATATATAAGCTAATTTACATACAAAAAAATCAACTTGCAAGTACATTTAAAAGATAATCAATAAAACATCTAGACACAGGAATGAAAAAATGTACAATTGTTGTAGTTAAAATAAATACAACTAGAATTAGCAAGCATTTTATCCTTTTTATACATAATTGCACATTTATAGAAAATATATTTTAACTTGTTTTGTGAAATATTTTATGTTTGTTTCTGATAAAAGTAGCCTATGAGATTTCAGTAACATAATTATTTTACAGTATCTTAATGCTAATACTCTTAAGAAAGAGGGGAATGTCATATCTTCAGAGTATCTTATGAAAAAGTAATCATAACAACTATCTGAAATACAGAGTGAACACATTTAGTGGAAATCATGGAATCATAGAATGGTTTGGGTTAGAAGGGACCTTCAAGATCATCTGTTTTCAATCCCTCTGCCAAGGGCAGGGACACCTTTCTCTAGACCAGGTTGCTCAAAGCCCCATCCAGCCTGGCCTTGAGCACTGCTATGGATGGGGTATCCACAACTTCTCTGGGCAGCCTATTCCAGTGTCTCACCACCCTCACAGCAAAGAATTTTCTCCTAATATCTGATCTAAACCTACTCTTTTTTAGTTTGAAGCCATTCCGCTTTGTTCTGCCACTATATGCCCTTCTAGAGAGTCCCTTCCCATCGTCCTTGTGGACTCCTTTCAGGCCACAATTAGGTCCACCCTAACCCTTCTCTTTTCCAGGCTGAACAATCCCAGCTCCCTCAGGCTTTCCTCATACAACAGGTGCTCCATTCCTCTAATTATCCTGGTGGCCCTTCTCTGGACCTACTCCAACACATCCATGTCTTTCTTGGAGACACCAGAGCTGGAAGCAGCATTTCAGATGGGGTCTCGCAGAGCAGAGCAGAGTGGCAGAATAACTTCTTTCCATCTGCTGGCCATCTGCATACCTTCTTCTGAAGCAGCCCAGGACACATTTGGCTTTCTGGCCTGTGAGCACACAGGGTCAGGTCCTGCTGGGTCAGGTCCAGCCTCTCACCTACCAGCAGCTCTGAGTCCTTCTTGGCAGGGCTCCTCTCGATCTGTTCATCTCCTGGCCTGGATTGATACCATGGGTTGCTCCAACCCAGTTGCAGCACTTTGCACTTGGTCTTGTTAAACCTTGTGAAATTCCCATTGGCCCACTTCTTGAGCTTGTCCAGGTCCCTCAGGATGGCATCCTATAATGGCATCCTGAGTTACTGAATATGAAACTAACAAGTAAATTATTCACGTTAGTGAAGACTCTTAGTGGATAATCTTCTAAATTTATCACCCATTTCCATTTTCAGAACTGGGTCTTCCCTACCAATATCTTCTGCTATTTGAGGTATTCAGTGATGATCAGTACTTGGGTCACTATGTTAGTAATGTGTGAATTAGAAAAAAGTGGCTGCTGATTGAAGAGTGTTTCATTTTGGTTCAGAAATAACACTCCTCTGGTCTCCCAAATGTGTGCATCATAGTGTCAAGTGTATCAAAGTTACAATTAGAAGTGACTGACAAAACTAGAACCTCCAGGGCAAGAACAGTAAAGGGAAGTAAAGGTCACAACATCTTTTCCAGGAAAAACTGTGCCATGGGGTCAGTCACATTTTTGCAAGGAATATCGCTTCTTCCCAAGGAAGAAAATAAAACGGGGGAAAAAAATAGACCTATACAGACTCGTTGGCAAGCCCATGTGTTTGAAGAGACCTAGTTAGTTATGCTGCCCCAAAATCTGAAGAAATCTTCTGAGAAGTTTCTTTATCTAACCAGTCTTTTTTAAAGTGTGTCTTTCCTTTTCCAGCGTTGTTGAATTGTTCAAGTTTCTGGCCATAGCTCTTGTGGAAGATTCTGCCCCACTGTCAGATCAGACACTGAGTTGTAAATTACGTTTTCCTTCTGCACATAAGTAGTATAAGGTTCCACTTCTGTCGTGTCATTCTAGCAAAACAAGACCAAAAACCGTGAATGCAAGGAGTAGTTTAGTTTGGCAAAACTCAGCAAGCCTTTGATATGGACTGAAGAAAATAACTGAAAAATAGTCCTCTCATATTTATTCCTCTTCAACTCAAGAAAAAGACTCCTTTATTGCTTTTTCTATCAAAGAACATGTGTTGCTGTTTCTGGCAAAGATTTGGAGGGTAAAGCTGAGGTATTGGTTCACTTGCCTCCTTTTCCTTCCCTTCCCCACCACTTATTTTTTTGGCCTGAAAAAAAGGTTGTGTTAGGGTCTAATTCTCTAGAAAGAGCAAAGAATATGCTGAAGTCTTGACTACAATTGATTCCTCCATCGATATACAGTTTTAGTCTACAGACATGCTAATGAAAGTTATATGATGCAACAGCAAGGACACTGGTACTTAAACCATTATTTTGCATTAATGCAACTGCATCTGTCAGCAACAACTTGGAGGTAGGGCAGCAGAACAGCAGGAATAGCAATAACAACTAGAATTGACTAAGTCTTTTCAGAAGCTGAAGCATCTTTATAAGTTGATGGCAGAATTTGAGCCTAGTGTCTACTTTAGGTGCACACATACTCACAATATAGTTGTAATACATCTTGCCTGCAGAGAGATGCTTTTATTTGGATTTGGCAGCAGAGAACAGAGAGACAGCGCTGATGAGTGAATTGCTCAGCTACACAAGAAGGTTCTAACAGCACAGGGAATTCAATAACATCTCCCAGTTTGCAACTCAGCACTCCTTCCATTGTTTTATAAAATGTTTTGTCTTGAGTATGGCTGGTTCTTTGACTGTGGATTGACCATACTAGATAAAGAGGGGCCTTCAAAACTCACACATTATCATTCTGGACATGAAGAATCCAGTCCTTTCCCTTCTGTCTGTTAATTTGGTTGTTTAACCTTGTTTACTAATAGTTCCCTTAATATTCCCTAACCCATGTTATTGCCTCCCTTCCTCATTACTGCTTGGACAGGAGTTGTGGTTGGTGTATCTGATATAATCAGGAAGATGTGGTTGGAATCACTCCTTGCTAAGATAAAGAAAGGCGGTAGCTGGGTGTTTTCTGTTGGAACATGCCTCTAGTGTTTGCTCCACATCAAAATTATGGTAAAAATAAGCTTTGTTTTGTCCTATAAATAGCTAAGAACAAACATACAGAACATGGTAATACCTGCTTAAAGCACAGAGTAAAAATCTATTGTTTTCCCTTTACTGATTATGTTTTCAGGACTATCAGAAGATCCCTGATTTGATGAGGGCCTAATCTGCATAATTCTCCTTACCTGTATAGGATCAGTTTCAGGAGGTTTCGTTTTGGGGCACGATCTGTGAAAAAGATAGAAAGTGGTAAACCAAATTCTTTCCTCAGTTCTGTGTTTGACTGGATCACAGCTTGGTTTCTTTGATCAGAAGCATATGAAAAATTTCTTATTCTTGTCTTCAGGAGTAAAGCTGTCTCATGTCTCTTTCTCCTTGACTTTAGATCCTGAAATTATAGCATCCTGACTTTCTTAGTTAGGATGCTTTCTTAGCATTACTCAGTGAAGATGTGCACAATGCACAGTGTCTGCAGTATAGAAATATTTGATGAAGTTAATTCTGTTATTCATAGCAGCACAGACTGACAGAATCTTATGATTTCAAGACACAAACAGTACTTTAAAATTTCTTCTATCACTACACAATTTTTTCTTAGCACCCTATCATACATACCCATTACTGTGGTGCTTGATGTAGTAAATGACAACCATGAAGATCATAATGCTCAGGAGGCAAATGATAATGGAGACACACAGGATATACTTCTTTTTGCCTAAACACAAAGAGTTAGTTTGAGCTATATCTTCTTACTACTCATTTTCTGCATTGTTTCAGTATAAGATTAAAGTTGCTTTAGCACGTACACACATTTTCAGCATGCTTGTAAAAGAAATATAATGTCCTTCAGCAGAAGGAAAAGTCAGCAATGAAACACAAATGGAGTCTGTGCCAGAGACAAAAGCAGATCCCACAAATCCCACAGTGTACACTCATGATATTTTTTCACTAAGCCACACCTGAGCCTCTCTCAAGAATTCAGCATTTCTCAGCACTGCGACTCGTGTATAGTTTTCAAAAGCAACAAAAAAAGCAAAAACCAGAAACCAGAGGTCATAGAGTGTCAGATATTCACAACTCAGAATGAAGTGATTTACTTATTTCTGCTGGCCACACTAGAGTTGGCTCTCTTTCTCTCTCTTACCATTACATTTAAATTTGCATCTGAAAAAACCTTGCTAATGTTCCACTTCCGGTTGGTTATGACTGCTTTGTATCTGTTTCCAACAACGTTTTCAGTACCAAAAGAATGCTATGACACTTACGTATATCCATTTTAGGGAAGAAACTATTTGTGTCCAGAACACAAATGAGTGATGATGTTTCTGGACAAAACTCAGTTGGGGATAGTACTCTTGTCTTTGTAGCACTTCACTGAAGCTTTCTATATCTTTTGTATATTTTCCTTCCTAGCAGTATTGAGAGTTGAACAAGCTAAACAGGCTTTTGAACACCAAATGCACAAAGGGAAGCTTACCTGAGGAACAACAGGCTATGGACTCACTCCAGTTCCCAGCTGGGTGGAACACCATGCAGGTTGTGTCAGTCACACTGGTGTTACATGCTGTCAACCTGTTGACAACAGTCACTGTCCCATTGTCGTGGCTTTCTTCCTCAAGGGAGGAGTTGCTCTGTAGGAGCCACGAGACCTGAGCAGGAGGCTTCCCTGCCGCTGCCTCGCACACGGCGTTCCCATGCTCATCACAGTACAGGCTCAGCCTGGGGGGCACTGCAAAGCACCAGGAAGGGGAGAACAGGGAGTTAGTTTCCTGCAGCTGGGATGGGGTGTTCTTGTTCTCCACCCAAAATGAAAGCAGTGAAAAGAGGAGAATGAGTTTGGAGGTGCCATTCCATGGCAACAAAGTAGATCCAAGTCACAAGAGACAAATATCCTGTCTCTTTTTTCCTTTTGGACAACTCTCCCATGTTTAGGTGAGCCTTACCACAGCCATTCTCCATATCCTCTGTTAGTGTATGGAAAATTGCTTCACAGCACTAGACAGTGGAAAATGGGACAGCAGAAGGGAGAAGAGTTTTGGGAAATAAGTAGAAGGGAGACCCGGAGACACTATCAGTGATATGCATGGCAGTTTATCCAACAAGAATCACAGCTCTGAAGGGACTTTAAAAATCATCTACTTTCAATGCCCTTGCAAAGGTCAGGGACATCTCCCCCTAGACCAGGTTGCTCAGAATCCTATCTAGCCTGGCCTTGAACTTCCAGAGATGGGGCCTCTACAGCTTCCCTGGGCAACCTTGCTCCATTGACTCACCACCCTCTCAGTACAGAGTTTCTTCCTAATATCTTATTTAAAGCTACCCTCTTTGATTAAAAAAAAAAAAAAAAAAAAAAAAAAAAAAAAAAAAAGCTCCATTTCTTACTCCCCATTTCCCCAGAGCATAGGGAGAGGACATTTGTATGTCCAGGCCCAGACATGGTCCTTTGGAGAGCTGGAAACAGAGAAGGAGTTCCTTACCCAGCACGGTCAGGTGGTATGTCTTGTGGAAATTCCCATCTGGTGTTACAATTTCACAGATGTAATTTCCCTCCTGGGCTATCCCCACTTGCTGTATCTCAAGGTCGGGACTCAGATCTGGTCTGAATTTCCAGTTCATGCTGTCACTGCAGTTTGTTCTGTCTGTCATGTTCGTATCAGCCCTGTATCCCAAGGTGCAGGGGCCTCCAACCTTGGGACTTATTTTCCATGTTAGCATAGTTATTATATTTGAGTTGCTAGGGCAGGAGAGCACTGAGCTGTCACCTATGGTCACTGATACTTCCTTGTTCCCTGAAGGAGAGAAGGAAAGAGAAGGATGTGAGATGGTGCTTGGGAGTGTCATCCATAGTCCTGAAGTTGTGGTCAGTGCTTCACAGGGAAATGTCTGCACTGGTACATGCCAGTATGAACCGTGTGTGTGCTCATCTGCAAATTGGCTCTCATCTCATACTAGAGCTGTGGATTATGGAGCCAGTGGCCAGTCACAGCCCACCCTCTGAATACTATCAACAAATTTCCCACTGGGGTTCCTCTTAGTGGATAAGACTGGATATTGAAGGAGAACCCTAATCCTTCTCATTGTCTTAGGCAGTTCAGAATCTGAAGAATCTGCCTCTATCAGCAAATTCTTCAGATTTGCAACTCCTTTGGGTTGCTCACACAGCTGTTGCCACTTACAAGCTAAAAAAATAGAAATATGACTATTGCATTTGACCACATGATAATGACTTTTCTCTGGAACTGTTGCCACCAACAGAGTAAACAACTATTACTTCTGCATTCATACAAAATCCAAAATTGTGGGCAAAGGCATTGTCTACGCCTCTCAGACATGAAAAAAGCACAAATAACAGTGGTGGAGCTTTGTGTACAGGTAAGGATTTTGTCTTGTGTGTCAGGGATGTCTTTTCATCTTCTGAATCTTTGTGAGCATCCGCATTTACTCTATGAGTGTACATAATGTGTACAGATGCATTCACACTGTGACTGTACTGTTTTTACTGCAGCAGTTCCCATAAGACATGAATGTAAGTCCTACCCATCTTTGTGTCAGATACACAGCTATGAAGATGTAAAATGTGCCCATATCCTTGTGCGTCTTGCTTGATAGACTATGATAACAGAGGAAGCTTATTCAGTTGATGTATTAACGTGTGTTGACAATAAGTATGTCTTGTTCTTGAATTCTGTTTTGCATTTGCTGGGAAACATTTTTTTTTTTCTGTCTAGACACTGACCTTCTTTTACATTTTCAAAGATGACTATTGCTGGGAGACAGGAAATACTTCTTTTCTGGGTTCACGAACTATGCACTTGAAGCCACCAGATGAAAAGTTTGGACCTAGTCCTCTTGTTCTTTTTGGTAGTTATCACATTGGCCATTTAGGGATGGAGAGCCAGACCACTATTATGGCTCCACTGTGCGTTGCATTTGTTCAAGACAAGTCGCACCTCAGGATTGCCCTTTTTTTTTTCTTATGGGTCCCTGAATTTCTTTTTAGTCAAGAAACTAATTGCCTGTGATTTCTTCTTCCATAAGTTTTCAGGACTAATTTTTTTTTTTTTCATATATTGAACATGAGTCATGCTTGCATTCTTCATATTGACCAGATTTGGGAAACCTCACCTGCCTATGTCTTCAGCTGACATATCCAAGGGTCAGGTTTCTAGCCCCAAGACTCATTTCACTATTTCCTTGACCACTGAAGCCTCTCAACATGATGCAACCTTTGGGACAGTTGGTTCTTTTGCTTTGTTTCAACTGCTCACATTGGGACCATTTCCTTTAAGAAAATATTTTGTCATGGGTTTTGTTTGCAGGTAAGGTACATGTGGGTGAGCATTCCAGGATGAAAGTTACCCATAACTGTTCTCCAAGACAAGTTGCTTATGTGTACATTACTGTTGCCTACACTTTCACAGGCAGCCCACCCTCCTTCATGAGGCACTTGTGAGACAAAGAAAAGTGTGAGGCACAGGTTGTAAAACAGTCTTAAGAGTAGGTGAAGGAATGGGACTGTTGTGTCCTTGGGCTCCTGCTGAAATAGAAACAAACAACCCCCAAAATTCACAATGTATGCATATATTTAAATAACCACCTCAAGAAGACTTGTTGCCAGTAAATAATTTTTCTTTTTCAAAATCTCCTATGTGGAGCAATTAGTGAGTTAATAGGAATAATACCCACAGCTGTTGTCCAAACAAGCCTCCATTTACCACCTCCCTCACTTCCCCTTTTAATAGATGACTGTTAACCTTTTAGACCATAAACCACCGATCTCTTAGTTCTCTGTGTCTCTGATGGAACCCGAGTTGTTCTTTCCTTGGGCTGAGTAATGGTTTCAGTGGCATTCTGAAGGCTGTGTGAGGAGAAAAGCAGAGTACTACTTTCAAACCATGCATTAATCTGGATGGACAGCAGAAGTTCACCAGCCTGACTTGTGCTGAAAAATAAGTGTTTCACAAGTTATTCCAAAAATGTTAAACCCCTCCATAAACCTTTTAACAGATATACTAAAGCAGCAATTGAAAATTCAGGTGGCATATGCAAAGAATTAGAAGACCTAATTTTTGTGTGATTAGTCAGTCTTCCTCCAGTGTACCATACCTGACTTAGATGTTTTGCTACTGCCTCCCCAGATGTGGAATTCTATTCTCTCAGTTGTCTAGCATAATGTGAAGCCCAGTTCCTGAACATTCACAACGCTATAAGAAATGGTCTTATGAGCATCACCTTTAAATCATTAGTCAAATCATAAGCTTATTTGAGAAAACTACAGTTGGTTTTACCTTAATAATATTGTCTGAAATCTCATTATCTTCTTGAATCTAGGTGAATGAATCATTCCAGCTCAAACCCATTTGCTTCTGTTTGACTGCATTCTCAGAAAATGATTTCCAACTTGTGAAATTAAGACAGTTCATTGCATTTGCACTTCATACATATTCCTTTAAAGGTTTTTGCCCTTTCATTTTGTAGTTAAAGTATCCTTTGGGTGAATATGCTTGAATTGTTGACAGTGTATTTTTCTGCTTAATGGCATTTCAAGAAAATGTGAGGTGTGTGTCTTGAACTCAGATGATTTTACCAGGAGTAGAACTGAAGGAAGCCTTTTGTTTCGTGAGAGTTTCTGGATGAGTTCAAAGAATGTCTCTGAAAATTGGAGAACAAAGTGTTTCCTCTCCTAGTTTAACACTGCCAAGAGTCTCAGAGCTCCTAGTCATGCACATAAGTGTGGCTTACCTCATCTGAAAATGACTAAGCAAATCTTAACATTCAAACAGCTTGTGTGTTGGAGATGGGGGGTTTTTAGATAATGTTTGCAAATGTTGAGCAAAAATGACAGTGTTGTGCATATTTAACTGTATACGCTTTTATTTACATTTTAAAGCAACATCATTTTACTTGTCTTTCAACTCAGCATCTCCTAAGCAACTTATTGTAATGTCCAAGTTCCCCAAGATCACAGCTTCAAGGCTGTAGAGAAAGAGGCAGTGAAAGTGGTGCTTTCTGCTGTGCCTTTCTGTCATATTCTCCTCTGAATGAATCCAGTACCACTGACTTCAAATAAGAAGCCACATCAGTCAGTTTAAAATGTGCTGAATCAAGTTTAAGTACAATTTTAGGTTTACAAGAAATCTGTAGAAGGATTATGAAATCCCCTTTGTCTTGGTATCAGTTCAGAAGGCTTTTGGTAAGGCAAGAGCAGCTTTTCCACAGATGGCAGATTAACTTGTAAAAAATCTTATTTATCCTATCCTTATACACAGCTTCCTACTTTTGTAAAGAGGTCCTTGATTTGCTTCTTTTCTCACATACATGCTGCTATAAACATGATCTTTAGACTTCTTTTACAGAAGAAGAATGCATATGCCAAAAATCCTGAAAGGTTTGGTTAATTTATGTTTCTGAAATGACTTTGACAACCTTCCTTTATGGTGGAACAGGGATTGTTTTTATCTCTGTAGAACAGAAATATATTATTAGGAGGAAGTGTTATCTTATATTATGACCCTATTAGCCTGTTAGCATTCTCCCAAGAATTGTCTAAAACTCTGACTATCTTAAAGGCAGGGAAAGAAAAAAGAGGGTAAGGGAGCAAGGCATAACAGCAGAGTCTGCACCTGTTTTGATCTTGGTCTGGTTCAGTGTGGCATGGAAGCGTTTTGTGTTGGCAGAGTGCTCTGCATACCCACTAAACTGAGTCCCAAAAGTGGCATAGCCAGGCTGATAGTTCTGCTGGGCATTTGCTCAGCAGCCCTTCTTGTCAGCATGTGGGTAGTTACAGTGCTTCCATTTCTGTGGGTGCTCACTCACATTACCGTGTGGTGCAGAATCTTCCAGCACACTTGCTACTCTCCTAATAAAGCATATGCAAAAAGAAAGCTTTGCTTAATTTTACCACAGAATATAGTAATAAGTTCAGATAATTCAAGGTTTTGAACTGTGTGAGCTAAATTCTCGTCACTCACAAGCAAAATAGGACTGGGTCTGGGTAACACTTGATGGGAAGCTTTCAAACCATGAATAATAATGTCAGCCACTTTTCATGACAGTTTCTGGTGGAAAAAGGATTTGCCTTCCTTTCTATTTCAAGATAAAATATAATCTCAGGAAACGTCAAAACTTGCTGGTTTTTACAAGAGTTAGCTTTATTTAAAAGCACTGCAAAATGCATATTCTCAGAAATTAATATGTAAATAGCTATGGAATCCACCAGCACAAAGACAGTTTCTTGAATAGATATAATCCTCATCCCTATCCCATCCTTCCTGGTCATCTTAACATTTCCTCCAATTTGGAGATTTTGCTAGGATCTCAAGTTGGACTAAAGTTGGACATACTCTGCTTTCTCTTTCTAGGGAGCATACCAAAAGCCATCTAAGTCTCTAAAAGTATATTTTATTAGATCAGAAACCAGTATGCTAGCAAGTGACAGCTCTGCAGGGAACTCATAATTGCCAGCTATGCTTACAAAAATGAAAGGACTGAAAATAAATCTCCCCTGCTCTCTGTGGATCTACGGAACAGGTTCTTTCCCTCATTCCTCTCTTGTACTCCATAAGCTTTTGATGACTTCTCAGGCTGCACATTTTTCACATGATCTCTTCTGAGCAACTTTCCCATAACTTCCATTACTTCCTGTGGGTCTGCTGCAATCAAGCCCTTTGCCAGGATCTCCCTATATGCTTTCTTTGCCCTCCTTATGCTGCTTGCTCCAGCCTGCATTCTTGGTTATGTACTCAGCAGCTCTGAGGGAAGACACAATCTCTCCTTTCCTCCAAGAATTTCACTAAACCTAAAGGGTGTATATCTACTCTGCAGGAGAACTAAGCAAACAGAAGTATTTCTTGTGGTTAAACCCCAGCTGGCAACAAAGCCCCCCACAGCCACTGGCTCCCTCTCACTCACTCCCCCCACGGTGGGATAGGGGAGAAAATCAGAAAAGTGAGAAAACTCACAGGTTAATAGTTAAAGCAAAAGCCAAGAGCACAGGCAAAGCAAACAAGCAATTCCTGTGGGCAGGCAGGTGTTCAGCCATCTCCAGGAAAGCAGGGCTATCTCATGAGTAATGGTGACTTGGGAAGACAAACACCATTAGGTCCTAATATCCCTCCTTCCTTCTTCTCCAGGTTTTATGTGCTGAGCATGATGCCATATGGTGTGGAATTTGGTGTTGGTCATTCAGGGTCAGGTGTCCCTTCCCAACCTCTCACTGGTGGGGTGGGATGAGGGGCACAAAAGGCCTTGGCACTGTCTAAGTGCTGCTTGTAACGAAAACATCCCTGTGACATCGACTGTTTCCAGCAGAAACCCAAAACATAGTCCCATAGTAACTACTGTGAAGTGAATTAATTCTATGGTTGCAAAACCATCACAGTATTCCACTGTTAAAGAGGAAAGGTTCAGTGTTACAAGTATTTAATTTCAGCTGCACTGCTGTTTTCTGGAATGGTGCTTTCATAACGTAAAATGGCTAATAGTTGCTGAAGGAGGAAACCTCCATGATAACTATGGGGTTTATGTCCAGTGCATTAGGGCATATATGCCATACATGTCAGCATTTGTCTCTTCAAACAAAGGCTCAGAAACAAACCAGCACATTCCACAGCTACTTCTTTCAAGATGAAATCCCATTTTATAGCTGACTGAACTGACAGGTTGCTGTAGCTGAAAAGGGCATAGTTAGTGCAGCAATGGCCTCATTCTCTGTGGGCCTGCAGGAAACAAGTGATTTGAAGAGGTGTGAGCTATCGGGCTCATTTCTGTGCAGTGCTAACTGTAGGATGGTAATTAAATGTCAGCACTGTTAACTATTTCATTGCACATAAGAGAGATTAAATGAATGATCATATATCTACATATTTTTTGTAAACAGCTTCTCATTTTCACTAGTGTTCTTCACAAAAGAATTCACTCTGGAAAACAGCAATCATTTTTTCTGTTAGACAAAAGGAGCAGAACTCAGGAGTACCTGCTTTCTGTCACAATGATGTAGAAAACAGATGAGTCAGGTTCTCGGAGTTCTGTACAGCTCCAAGCTGAACCATTTTATTTTGGTTGTGAGCAGCTTTCACCTTGGAGACTAATCTGACAGGTGGTAGGATAGAAGGCCTTTATACGAGGTCCTCCACTTTTACTCCAGCCTGCTAATTATTAACAATAGTACTAAGCTATCCCTCATTTTATCTCCTTGACTGTTGAAGAAGTCTTCAAGCCATGTCTGAGAAGGTTCTCAAGTGTGTTGTAGAGCACATTCTAATGCACTGATAGATTCCATTTCTATGTTTGCAAATGCATATATCCTTTCTCAGGAAAAAACAAACTCAGTTGAGGAGCCCACATTTGTGTTTCCAAAATGTGCTGTCATGCTAAAATAACAAAAATGTTGTCATGGTGAGATTTCTGTAATTTGAAAAGATTAGGGGAAAGACTTTGCTCCGTTTTTTTCAGTGTGATTTATGTAGGGTGTTTGACAGCTATCATGAATAACTAGTTGCACCAGTTTCAATGCAGTGTCACTGATTTAGTCATTTCTCCTGTTTCTCAGAGACTTTGTCTCAATAAAAGAAGAAAGAAAGACTTTAAAAACAGGAAAATTTCATTGTGAAGCCACTAAAGTTTCGAGGGGAATAACTACAAAATCAGAGAGCTACACAGCTTGAAAGTGCTTTTAATTGCTTTCAAACAGGAAAGATTTCTAGCCTATGTTATTCTGCATAGCAGGTTTTAACCCACAGTAAGACTTCTTCTTGCCTCCAAAATGACTCAATTTCCATGACAACCTCTTCTGAAACTTAGCTGTTAAAGAGCTTTTCACACTGTAAAGGGATTACTTCCTCAGACGTACTTCTCACACGTCCTATTGAATCTTCATTTCTTACAGTAACAATTTACCACAGCATCTCCCCCTTACACCCCGTGGTGTGGATTGTGACATATTAAACTCAGAGGTATCATGAACTGAAACAATGATCATACCAGAAGCAAACTACCAACTGTGTCTTGGAATGAATGTCTTATATGAGTCATAGCAAGTCATAACCAAAAAGACAGAACTGGACACTTGGAAGAGGTTGGAAGAGGTCAGATATAACACTCTGAGGTCTGCATCTGTTTTCCCCTTCTAAGTGCCTGTGACACTTGTGAAGTGGAAGATAAATAGAAGTACTTTGTACTAGGGTAGGAATTGCTAACATACTGACAGACTTTTCTACAACATAGCTTTGTGACTCTGAAAACACAGTCACAACAGGACAGAGTGTAGGCTAAAAGCCAGCCCTGTGTTTCAGGTGAACACTAAGTAGTTTGACTACTCTAATTTTCATCATAGAAATACATGAAATAAGTGACCTGAGCTCATATGACTCTGCTTCTTGAAACTGAGATCACAGCTTTTTCAGCATGGATGTGTCTTTAAAAGGACACATTAAGAGACTTATACCTTAATTATTAGTTTCACAATCACACTCTTTTATCCATGCTTAGCATTATTCTTTGAAAATATCTCCCATTCCCTTTAGTCAGGCTTTTTTCTTATCTTCAAAAATTCTTTTCTTCCTCATACTCAAATTCTTATTTTGTTCTCCTTTCAACACATCTCTTTTCTGCAACTATTACCATGTCACTTGCAATACTTTCCTTGTCCCCATTACTGTGTCACTCTTTCTTGATGTTTCATATAAGCTGAAATAGCAACCTTACACACTTTGTCACTTGTTTTCCAGTATGAAGTGCCCACAGCATGGCTGGATTTTTTTTACATTGCAAACTTCAGTATGACTTAATAGGTTGCAGAGAGGTGAGGACACTCACCAGTTCCTAGTTTTTCTTTTTTCTATGATCTTTCAATTCTATTAAGCTTTCTCCAGTATAATTTCAAGCAGTCATTCAAGATAGCTAATTTTGAAGGAAAAGAAACGGTGTTAAAGCCCAGATATTAAGAGATGTGGTTTGATACAGTGTCCTCTTGAAAAATTACGCTGAAGAATAGAGGGACAACTGAAGGGAAACATGATGGATAAAGAACTGGATTAAAGAGAGAATGCAAAGACAATGTAAAAAGGAGGTGTCAGGTTGAAAGTAGCTTGCTAATAATATTTCTCAACAGAGACTTTTTGCCATAATTGCATTTAACCTTTTTACTAATGGCATTGGCTGTGTGAGGAAATTTGTTAAAAGCAGGAAGAATATAGTGTTATTAGTATAAAGAATTGATATGCCATACAAAAAGAACCAGTTGACCTTGATGAGTAGAATGGCAGGTGTGTGCTGAAATTCAGCAGCTCAAAATGTAATAATAATAAAAATTAGTAGTATAAGAAATTTAGAATAGAGAATCTTGCCTCAATCAGGATTAAAACCAGCCTTTCAATAATATGGATGCTTTTTTTGGTGCTCAAATTGTTTATGAAAAGTGTTTTGTGATACAATATCTGGGGGAAAAAAAAAAAAAAGAAAAAGGCAATTTAACTTCATTCCAACACTGCAATTTAATTCAGTGATTCAGTGATTACCCTCACTTAAATGGGTTATGTCTCAATATAAACATGAATTTTTAGAAAAAAGGATGGGTATGCTTCTTTAATGAGGGAATTTGTTGGTATTTAAATGCTGTGTCAGTCATGCAGCTTAGAGAACAAACACTGTTGGCCAAATCCTCAGCTGATAATAAATCATCACTGAACTTAACAAGCTGTCACATATTATATCAGTCTTGTCCTAAACTTTGAACTTGATATGGCAAATTCTACATGCAAAGATCTTTGTCCTTGCAGAATGTGAGCTGGAATGGATGAGGGGAAAAGGGATTTATACCGGATGTCAAAGTGCCTTGGGTGGTATTTCTTTCCAAGTAGCACTGTGACACCATGTGTAACAAAGTGCCTCCAACTTCTCATTATAGAAACAGATACAGATTGTTTTATATTTGGTTCTGCATGCTGAACTTGTCCTTTCACTGTCTGCCACATGAGAAGAAAAATGAAACAAGTACTGTTTATTCATGCTTAAGAGGTATTTTCCTGCTATTCTAAACAAAAAATAGATCATTGACTGCAAACACCAGCTTGTATGCTTTCTTTTTCATAGTTTGCAGAGAACAGATAAGGGACTGCTATGAAAACAGGGCTATGATCTCACTTTCATATGGTTAAAATCTCAGTCATACCTTGTTTACTGCTTAGCTTTAGCATAGTAGTTTTTGTCCTAGCATTTTCTTATTCAATATGAAGATAAGGCAGCACAAGAAGATCCCCTACTCTTGTTTCTTATGAATGATTGTACTTCTAAATATAAAATACATCAACTCTGAGTTTTAAGTAGCATATACCTCTACGAGTACATTCACAGTTAAAGCAAATCTGCTTGTTTTGTAATTCATGGAGTATGTGGTCAGCTTGCAAGACTGAACTTCCTTTTAACACATTCAGACACAAATGAATGGACCACAGCACAGTAAAATATTGGTATCATGAGGACGTGCTTTGAAGATTGTACTATGGCAGTTGAGATGTGTTCTAGGAAAATTTTTGCTTGGAGAAATTCAGTACTAAATTCTGTTTCAAGAATTTGGATGAGAAAAGCCAGCTGTTTGGATTCAGATATTTTTAGGGTAAAAAAGGTCAGAATTATTCCCGCACATAGTCCCAAAGGAGCAGCAAAAAAAATAGTGAAATGGAGACAACTGTAAGACTTCCATAATATTTTTTTAAGCTATGATTTTTTGTATCTGGAGCAAGATTCCACCATAAACTAGAATAGAAGGCAAAAGAGACAGAAGCCGTGAAACACACTACAACAGAGGCAGTAAAAATGCAATAAAACACTAGTACCCTAGTGAAAAAGAATTTACCAGCTTTATTAAGGAAAGACACTAAATGAAAGCAGTAGCATCCAAGAAGGTTAAGTATGTAGGTAAACTTGAACATCTCCTTACTGACAATGGATTTCTTGCAGCTTCCTCTGGAGCACTTGGACATATCTGTTGTCACAAGATACAACTGTAGATGCAGGACTTACACGGCCCAACAACGCAAATGTTATTTCAATAAAAAGAGATTTGTTGCATGAACTTCTCATGGAAGATCTTCCCTTTCCTTATCTCTTTCCTTTGGAGTATGTACACAACCACTTGAGTTGTTCTGTGTGCTAGAAATCTTCAAAGAATTACCAAAAAGGTTTTTATTTTCTCTGCCACTACTATGAGGATTGTCACAAAAGGATTGTTAGTAGAGACCATGCACCAGCAGCTTCAGTAGCATGCTATCCAATTCTACCTGATGGCAGATGCAGCAATTACAAAGCAACCTCGGCCTGGCTTCTGAGCTGCCCCTTCTGCTGTCATAAAAACTAACCCAACCACACAAAACAACTTACTAAGGAAATACTAAGGAAAATGTTAATGGAGATAAAGCCTGGTTACACACCACAGTTTTTGCATGACCTTATTTAGATTAGAGTAGCTTGCTCTAGTCTTCAGAAGGCGGGACATAGTTCCTTCAGACCTTCATATAACACTACAATTCTCTGAATAGAAAGCACTCATTGGATCAGCTTGATATATTTAGCCTTTGATCTCTGAAGAAGAAAAACCCTTGTCACTACATCTTGCTCAGAAGAGTCACCCTAATAATGAAGGAAACAAGTTTAAGAGCAGTGTTAGCTAAAAACTTCCCATCAAAGATGGGCTGCTTTTTATTGGGAGCAGGATTCTGGGGGGAGGTTTCAGGAACGAAATTACATTTTAACTGCACACCTTTTTCTACATTCTTTGGAGGGCAATATAGTTGATTAACCAAGACGCCAAAAAGCTGAATTCCAAATACCTTTGAGTGAAAAATAGCTACTTTTTGGCACTGGACTTTTTAAAATATTTCCAGCTGAGTCAGTTTTTAAAAAGAATTTTTCCAAGTTTATTCCCCTTTGTCTCCCCATTTTCTTCAACATTTTTTGATGTAGTCATACTCCTTTCCTGGAGTATTCAAAAATGTAGGCTGTCTCTGATGCTTACCATGATCTATTTGCATGATCTTGAGCAGGTTCCTCAGTATTCTTTTGAGATAGTTCTTTATCTACAGAAAAGGAACAGGGTTTTTTTACCTACAATGGGCCTGTTGTGAGGTTACTGATGCAAAGTTTAATAATTTTTGTGGAGTATTTAAATTTTTTCCAAGGGGTAGCACTCAGGTAACTATTTGGGATCTTTCATTATCACCCAAACACATTATAGACAGGTATTCTGTCACTGCCAACAATGACTGCATCTGTTTTGCTTTAAAATATCATGAAGGAGACATTTTTATTTTCTGGCCAAGTGGAATGGAATAGCTTATGTCCACATAGTTTAGTTCTTCTGTCTATAATAGAAATGGACACATGCACATTACATATTATTCAGAGATGTCTCTAATTTAATTTGGATCTCACAGACCTATCTGCCTTCTCCCTCTATACATAGACAATTTAGGCTTCTGCAACTGCTCCCCAAATTCCTAGATCCAATACCAGATTCCTGGCTTCCTGTATGGTGCCTGGAAGGGCACAAGCTCTAGAAATGCAAATGAGCAGCATGTGGGAAACATTAATTGCTGTAGCTAAACAGTATTAAAACTAACTCAACTACACTAAAAGACAGAAGCTTTGGAGTGCCACTGCCTTTGGCACAAAAGCCTTTCCCAACTTGATACTGGCTATGTCCCTTAGCCTCAGAACAAAAGTCCAGAAACTGCTCCCTACTATCAGAGCATCAGGGGTCTTCCGCTACTTCACAGAAAGATGCAAGAGATTCCTGCCCTATTTCAGAGTACCTGCAGCCTCTCTTCAGCAGAAACTGCATGTCCAAAAGCTTCAAGTTCACAAAAACTTTCTCTGGCATATTTTTAATATGTTAAAAGGATCAGTTTCTCAGATGATGTGGATTTTGAGTTCTCAGTAAAAAGGCTTTTTGTTACAAGTGTTACATTTCCAGATGAAGGTGACTAAATAGTTTCCTACATTGAAGTCACAAGGATAATGCCTGGCAGCTTCGTGATCACTAAGAAAAGAGGAACAGGACTGGATATTGGGAAAGCATGTTTTAGTTGTGCTCCATAATTTTTAGCGCTTTATGAGAGCCTCAGAACAATTAATAGCTTCTACAGAAAGAAAGTAGCTGTGCACATTCCCCGATCTTACATCCCAATGGCCAATTGGTTCCAGTTAGACTCACCTGCTGATCTCATAACAATGATGGTGAGCAGCACAAACATACACACAGTCTTCCCAGAAATCTTCATGTTGGTTCCTGCTTTCATGCTCTAGGCAGCTCTGTCACTCCATCCATCCCGACACCAACCTAACTGTGGTCATGGGGAGCATTTATTGCCTGCCAGTGCATCCTCAGCAGTCAGTGTCAGTGTTTCCTCTCTCCCTTTCCAGCTCCTGTCTTCTAGCTGTGCATGCTCTTGATCAACTGGCTCCTCAAAGCTGGAGAGGTTCCTCCTTCTGACTTTTCAGAGCACTAGGCTTCCTGTGCTGAGAGCCTGGGCGAACACTGAGGAAACAGACTGAGCAGTTCTGCCTTCCGTTCATTGGCTCTCCTCGGGAGGATGATAAGTGAAGATAAACCCTGCAGCACAGTTCAGAAAGGGTAAAACAGAGGAGATTATGCAAGGCTGAGTTTAATATCAAAAAGGAAATGTTAGTCTTGGGAAGCTAGAGAGAAATTTATTCTTCATGTTTGTCATTTCTGTTACTACTTCTACTTCTTTGGCACTTCTTTGGTACTACCTCCAAGACAGTTCTTCCTCCTGTCTTCCTCAAGAGAAAAAAAAAAAGGAAAGAAAAAAAAAAAAGCAGTCTCAAATCTTTTCTGTAAGTGATATTTTTAATTATTTCTTTCTTAAATAGCTACTTAGCTACTGGCAGCACAGTTCTCATCTTGAACAACAAGTCTATCCGACCCTGAGAACAGAAACTGAGTATTGAGGGAAAAGAAAAGCCCATTTTAAATTCTATTCGACAGAAATGATACAGAAACTGAACGTGGCCTACATCTTTCACTTAAAAATCTGTTTGTTCTGGAATTTTTTTCAGAATACCCTTGTGTGGGTAGTTTTAAAATAATACTGTACCTGTTTCTCCACTTCCTCACTGATCTACTAATTTCAGATTCAGAGTTCCGTCTCCTTTTTTAAGCCACAGCATTTCCCCAGCACAGTTCTATGAGTCAAGTAGACAAAAGGCCTCAGCTTTCTGTCTTGTTTGAAAGCTAGGAGTCAGAGTAATTACCACTGAGGACAGAGACAAAAGAAGTAAAGACAGAAAACAGATCTAAGTTGGCAGGAAATGAACTGCTCAGGCACTAGGACTGCACTCCATGTTTGAACTCTACTGATGACAGCAGTCTGATGTTCTGATAATTTTGTTTGATCAGACTGGTGTTCCAAATTTGTCTGCATCGGCGTTCACTGCAACACAGAAGTGTGAGTTAAGGTCTTATGTAAATAAGTAAAAAAAAGACTGATAATGATCATGTAAAGAAAATAATATAAGACAGATATTCATCTGGATCATCTTGGTCTCAGGATCATCTCATTTGCTATAGTTTTTTGTGGGAAGTTGTTCTGTATATTTTCCCCCTTTGATTTTTTAAATACAATATCACATTTTGACACTCCTCCACACTGTTCTGAGGTTTTCAATGTGCTATTCTCAATAACACTGGTTTGTTTTCTGAGTATTTATCATTGACCTAGGAATGAGTAATGCGTGTGAATAGATATCATAGCTATATTTTAGAAAAGGACATGGAGAGGAAGAAGAGGTCTTTACGTAAGTAGAGATTAAGATACAAGGCTGGAGAGAGAACATGTAATCAGTATCAGGCCTCAAAAGGTAAAAGAAGTGGTGCTCAAATTTGATTCAAAGACAAGAAGAAACTAAGGTGGTATAAATGTGCAGATGTAGTGTATTGGATACAAGATTTCTGCTATAACTATAAAAATTTAAAATATTCAATGGGATAGAGGAGATTTTGGAAGAGAACAAACACTCTTTTAAATAAGAAAAGTCCTACTTTAAATTGTCATCATGAAAGATCTTTGCTACAGGAAATTCATTCAGAACCACAAGTTAGACAGATGGATTCTTTTGGTAGGAAAATATTATTTAAGATGTCATTAGGACTCTTTGGGAGCAACTTCTGGTTGAAGGCAGCAGAACTTGGGAAATGAGATATGAGAAGTCTGCGGCAGGACATGACAGGAAGCATAAGTTTACCACAAGAAGTGATGAGCGCTTTATTTCTTAATCACAGGAGCCTGTTCTCTAACTTGCACAATGAGAGCCAGGATCCCCACGACATAGAATTCATAGGATCCTAGAATGGTTTGGGTTGGAAAGAACTTTCAAGATCATCTCGTTCCAACCCTCCTGCCACAGGCAGGGATACCTTCCTCCAGAGCAGGTTGCTCAGGGTCCCATCCAACCTGTCCTTGAACACAGGCAGAGATGGGGCATCCACAACTTCTCTGGGCAGCCTGTTCTAGTGTCTCACCACTCTCACAGTAAATAATTTCTCTCTTATATCTAATCTAAATAAATACCCTCTTTCAGTTTAAAGCAGTTCCCTCTTGTCCTACCACTGCATTTCCTTGCAAGCTCCCTCTCATCTCTCTTGTAGGCCCCCTTAAGGTACTGGAAGGCTGCTATAAGAACTCGCGAGAGCCTTCTCTTTTCCAGGCTGAGTAACCCCAGCTCTCTCAGCCTGTCTTTATAGTACTGGGGCTCCAGCCCTCTGATCATTTTTATGGCCCTCCTCTGGACTCGGTCCAGCAAGTCCATGGCCTTCTTATGTTGGGGACACCAGAACTGGATGCAGTTGTCCTTGGGGGGTCTCACCTGAGCAGAACAGAGGGGGAGAATTACCTCCCTCGACCTGCTGGCCACACTGCTTTTGATGCAGCCCAGGATGTGTTTGGCTTTCTAGGCTGTGAGTGCACACTCATGGGTCCTGTTGAGCTTCTCACTCACCAACACCCCCAAGTCTTTCTCCTCAGGGCTGTTATAGATTCATTCTCCAACCAGCCTGTATTTGTGCTTGTGATTGCCCTGACCAGGTGTGGGACCTTGCACTTGGCCTTACTGAACTTCATGAGATTTGTACAGGCCCAGCTCTCAAGCCTGTCAAGGTCCCTCTGGATGGCACCCCTTCCCTCCAGCACGTTGAACACACCACACAGGCTGGTGTTGTTGACAAACTTGCTGAGAGTGCACTCAATCCCTCTGTCCATGTCACCAACAAAGACGTTGAACAGCACCAATCCCAATATCAACCCCTGAGAAACACCACTCATTTCTGCTCTCCACTTGGACATGGAGCCACTGGCCACAACTGTTTGAGTGTGACCATCCAGCTAAATCCTTATCCACCATGTAGCCTGTGCCTCTCCAATTTAGAGACAAGGATGTTGTGTGGGACAGTGTCCCATGCTGTGTACAAGTCCACGTAGATAACATCAGTTGCTCTTCCATCATCCACCACTGCTGTAACATTGTTGTAGAAAGCCACCAAATTTGTCAGGCACGTAGTGAAGCCATTTTGGCTGTCACCAGTCACCTCTTTATTTTTTGTTTGCCTTGGCGGAATTTCTGGGGGCATCTGCTCCATGATCTCACAGAGGTGACACTGAGCAGTCTGTAGATCCCCAGGTCTTCATTTCCCTTTTTAAAAGTGGGGATTATGCTTCCTCTTTTCACTCAGTGGGAACTTTATTAGACTGCCATGACTGGTCCTGAGAAAGGCCAGAGTGGGACAGAGGACAACCTGGATGGAGAAATAATGCATGTAGAGGAGTGAAAGTTGTCAGGGTTTGCTGGCTGCATCAATTAGAAACCTGGTGTGCAGTTGATGGAAAGGAGGAAAAGTGGAAAGAAAACAGATTGTGATTGCTGAAGCCTGAGCATAGTTGAGGATGAAGACATTGTCAACAATAGGCAACTAAGGATACATTTTCAGTAAGTTTCCATTTCCACACAGCAGTAGAGAAAGTCAAGCACTCTTTGTTAAAGGTGCTATGCAGAACCATCACAGCCTTGCTGGAGACTGAACTTTCCCTGTCTTCTGAGTTCTGAGAGCACAGATCTAGACTCTGCCTGTGGTTTTCAGTGTGGGTTAATGCAGAACTATTTTATGTTAATTATCATAATGTCATCAGATATTATTTGACAGCCCTTGTGATCTGTTCTGTTTGAAGTGGTTTTACTCAGCTTAAAGTCCTTGCTGACAGCAGATTCCATGCTAATAACTCATTCAGCAAGAAGCGTAGGAGCTGTAAAGCTGAATTTTAATCAGCAAGGTGCAGACAAAAATTGAATTCATTCCAGGAACTTCAATTCCAATGGTGACCGGAATATGAGAGTGCTGGAACCCCATCTGGGATAAACTTAAGCTGGCCTGGTTTTGTTGACTTCAGGTGAAGCTACCATGACTTTCTCCATGTAAGAATTCCCCCTGCTGTCTCTTTCTATGTCAGCTGAGGATCCTAAAGGTACAGATAGCTCAACAGGCTGCAGACAAATGAGTAAATCCAATTATCTCTGAAGCTGGAAATGGTTCTGAAAAAAAAAAAAATCACGATTTTCTGTGTACTGACAGATCTGTTTTTCTCACTAAGTACTCACACCATGAAATACAATGGTTTTGTGTGTCAATTTGGCAGAGAAGCAAAATTAAGGCTGGATTGCATTATGCAATGGCCTTGTTCAATGTATAGAGCATTAAAACCAATGTAATTCTCTCAGAGATAGCAGTGTGTGTTACACTTGTCCCTGAATTTCCTGCCTTTTGATGACCTGTCTTAGAACCTAGAACTTGTTATAATGATGAAAAAATAATTTCAGAAGCTTTCTTTGCATACTCAGTAACAAAAGACGTTAATTTTGTAAATGGAGGTATGAGAAAGAGAAAACAAAAGTATTGGATAGCATCAGTTCTTGTGTGGGCAGATGCAAAAGTTCTGTATCTACTTAGCTGATATCTATATTCTGTATCTACTTAGCACTTTGCTCTGACTGGCTGTTCCTTCAGCTATTCCAGTCCTTGATTCTAACAGAGTTCATCCAGTCTACCTGGAGCATGATTGACAGGTCTGCCTCAAATTTGATTGTCTCAGTGTGTGCAATTTCAGACTGTACTTTAAGCCTTTGCTTTCAACACGCCATGAAGGCCACTGTGCAGTGGTCATTCCTTGCCCATAGATCCCACCACATGGCAAGTCCTCTAGTAGAATGGCATCATGCAGAAGCCTGGCTATGGAGATATAATTTATAGACTCCGTGGCAGCAAAGTGGCATAATATGCTTATAAAGCAGCTTCCTGGTGGTTCTGTGGTTGGACGTTGTTTATTCCTGGAAACACCCACACGCCTGAAAGTCCTAACGAGAATAAAGTTTCTTTTACACAGCTCTTACTGGGGGGTAGGTGAGGTTGAGGTAAAGCCCACACTCCCAGAGTCCTTCTCCCTTTAGGGAAGTTTGCATTTAATAGCAAGACTGAAACTGGGGGACCTGACTTTGAATTCAGAGCTGTTGTGCACACTCTATACACATGTATAGGTAAATAAAAGATTATGTTTCAAAGTACTCCTGAGGTGCTGAATCTAGGAGTTAAATGTGCTAGTCTGCAGCCTAGTCTGAAATTCTGCTTCCCATCACTCCCTGGAGTCCTGTCCTAATAGCTTCTACAGGCCATGTCCATGCTGTGCAGATGCTGACAGTGCAGAGCTCCCTGAGCTGGCTTGTGAGCTGGCTTCAAAAATAGATGTTGTGGAGTCAAGTCAGCACATCAGTGCACGTAGCCAGGACACAGAACCTTGGTCATGCAACTAATTGCTACCCAGTGGAGAGAAATGAGTCCCTAGTGCCATGCAATGAGCTATCAGCTTCCTTGGAGCCAGTAGGATCACTGACATACACCAAATGCACACAGCTCCTGCTGGTATGAAATGTTGTGGCTCTCTTAAAATTAGCATTAAGAGCATTAAAATGCATGATGTCCACCTGCCTCAAACACCTGCACAGATCACAAGGCCTGGGAGCTTCATCTTGTGATTATATTGTGGTTGTGTTTTAGCCTACCTCCCAACAAGGCTCCCCTTGAACCCTGCTCCAGATTGGACAAGGAAGACTGGCTTTAGTTGCAAAAGAGCACCGAGAGCAGATGACTGAAGAGCGGGGAGGAAGTGAGTCAGAGGACCAGACGAACTGAGATAGTTGTTTCATGAGACGAAAGGAGCAGGAACGTCCAGATAAATCCTAACTCCCCTCTCTGCTGGAGGTCCAAAGCACTGGAGTTAGCACCACTTTTCTTTGCTCAGGAGATTGCACAGAAATGAGGAATTGTTAAGGCTCTACTTGAATAATAGGAAGAAGATGTTTCACTTCTCCGATTCCTTAAAACACAGAAATACTTGGCTTGAGGAAGGAACAAGATATCTTCACTTGACAGCAAAGCCTGAGGCTATTTTTTTCCCCAAGGATGTGCTTCCTAGCAGTCCCCCAGGACAGGCAGGCTAACGATATGAAGGAGGAAGTTTTGCATTTGGACACCACTGGCAGCACCTAATGATGTGGCCTGGAAATCTGCTAGCTCAGCTAGTTTGGGATTAACCTTGGCACTGCTCTGCACGTCATGCTGTGCCTATTACCCCCAGTGTGTCTGCACAGAACACTAAGACTGTATGTGATATGTCCTCCATTATTTCATGGGCTGGACTAAGAAACCATGAGAAATCTGTGAGACATAAGTCAGTGGAAATTAGTGAAAAGAAAGTGGTGTATGGAGATATTTGCAGGGTATAGGGGCATTTATTTCATTTTCTGCAACAGATGCGACATGTGTAAGCAGAAGCAGGAGATTCTTCTGTCTGATTTGGGAATTTGGACAGTTATTTCTGTCTTATTTTGCAATAAGGCTGAGAGAAGATAATTCTAGTAGGAAGGACATTTCCATTTCTATTGAAGAAATTCAAGTCCAGCATCAGATCATTCACAGAAAGGTACAAGAGACTTTCTAATCTTTTGGACTTAGGTATTAGTTTAAATGACAGTACATAAAGCTTAATATTTGTTTCAGTACTGTACCTGCATTGTTCTAATTTCCATTGTCTCCACAACTCATGATTATCTCTTTTATTGAGGCTTACTTGTTTTCTCATTTCAGCAATATATGGTGATAAAGATGTACGTGGCCCATTTAGGCAGTGAATGGAAAGTTACTTCCTTTCCTTGCCTTGAGGTTGATATGAGATGTGGTGAGGTAAGTCCATCACAGTTGTATTAGGCATAAAATAGTTCAGTTACAGTTGGTTTAATTAAGATATGCAAATCCAAAAGAATCTCTAGTATAACTCCAGAAACATCAGTTTATTCATCAAGCCTTCATATTTCCTGGTAGTCTCAATTATTTTAATGTGTAGGATGGAATTTCCTGATTTCATGATGCTGTTCTGGACACCTTTTCAAGAAGGTAGATTTGATCTGGGGGTTTTCAGGTAGTCTAGAGTTAAAGATCTCTCTTCCAGTTTTGCTACTGGCTCATTCTGTCACCTTCCCTCTTTATAAGTGAATTGTAAACACTGCTTCTGTCCCAGAGAGGCTCCAGTCCCAAGGCTACATGTATCCCATACATTATGCATAGGTTATGATGGGGATGCATACATTGGAAACTGAGAACAAACCTGCTTCTCCCATGAAAGCAGATGAAAACCTAAGCAGTTAATTTTTTCTGATACTGATGCTTGACCAGAAATCAGCCCTGCTTGCTACACCAGAACAAACAAGGCCTGTCTGGCACAGGGAAATACCAGCTTACAGTTTGCAATGTACGACTAAGAAGAGCATCAGGGAAGGTGTGGGGGCAGTGGGGTTCTGTATGGCATCTACATGAGCTGAAAAAATGAGCCTTGACGTCCCTGAAAGTTGAAAAGTAATTTCTCAACTTGCTGGCCACAAATCATATCACTGCAAATGAAATGCATTTTCTTGGGTAGTTTTGCTTTGTAACAACAATGGCTAAAACATGACATCTCAGAGCCATGTGACTGCAGCTGGAGTAGGACCCTAAGTATCACTTAATTTGGGAACTTGGCAATACTGACAACACTTCAGGTGAAGAAAAGAACATTCAGGTGTAGAATGCTGGTAGTGACAATAAAATTTGCTTTCTATGTTTTAATTGGGTCAGAATTTCTAAATTAGATATTGGTGTATACAAGTGATGACACTGGACATTTTCAGTTCCCTAATGCTTGGCAAGCCTGTCAGAATAGTAAGAAGAAAGAGGCAATCAGTCAGAGGCTGAAAAATTGTAATTTAGGGACTAACAATGATGTTTCCTCATGCTGCTTTGTTCTTTCTTTAGAAACTGCTGTAGCTGCTCTTTGGGATGAAAATGCTGAAAGTAGAATGAAACAGCACTAAAATCTACAAAATGCTGCAACTTGAATTTTGATGAGACAAAATTCTGGTACTGAGCAGAGCATTTTAAGCTTCCCACTTTTGGCTGGCTTTCTCAACTCTGTGCCCTTTGATTATAATGGGAACTTACAACTTGAGCCCTGTAAAAAGCAACTGTTTACCCTGATAAGCTATAAATACCAACAGTAGCTTACTAATGAGTTTGGCACAGCTGTCAGGGAGTGTGCAGCAGGGGTATGGAAGCTATTTGTTCTCCCAAAATCACCTTTTCAATATACTATTGTGATGCAAATAACTGTCTAAACTGAGCACAACTTCAGATTAAATCTTTTGTAATCAAATATTTTCTTGCTTTCAGGAGATGTTGGGATACATATATTGTTTACTTCATTACCCAGACCAGCTGAAGCTTCCCAAATTTTCCCTGCCAAGACTTGCTTTAGTAATATCATCCAGAAGATAGAATGACTGTGTACGAAATAGCATATATAGTTAATGCCTTGAAATCACTTTTTGGCACATATTATTGTTTGATTCCTGTGAGAATCAAAGATCTAAACCCAAGTTCAGAAGAATCAGAACAAACAAACAAAACAAACCAACCAAACCAAACCAAACAAAAGCAAACAAACAAAGGCAACATGGAGTTCAGCCCAGGCTCTGTACTGTGTAGATATACCAAATCTTTTCACAGGTATGGTCTTGATGAGTAAAAATAATGACCTGGGAACTCAAATTATGTGACTGTCCTAAAAATACCTGGCTTTCAGACAGCTGATATAACTAATATTTATTACATTGGACTTTCTGACTGATAAAGTTGACCACCCATACCATTTGTGAGAAGAATTCTGCAGAATTACAGCTGCCCTTTCTCCATGGTTGATAAATGTGTCACGAGGTCCTGTTTCACTAGAAATACTGAGCAACCAGAAATTATTTCAGAAGTAACATCCCTTCTATGATTCAGAGTTCTCTCACTGTATCTACCTACATTCCACCCTACTTTTCAGCTATTGTAGGATCTATTATTTCTTCTAGAGGAGAAAACTGTCCCTTTCCTTCCATTCTCTCCCACGGGTTTTGCCAGAATTCACAGTGATCTGAAGTGTCTCTTTCAGAGCTGTTTCAAGACATGGTGTCTGATAATCATAATTTTTCTCATTGTCCAGTGCATAAGACCAGGCAGTTGGGATAAGACACATTTGACTTGTGGGCTACCAAAGTAGATTTAAAAATCCACTCTAGTTGCCCTTTCATCTCCACCTTGTGGGCAAAACAGATGATGCTGCCCTCTTTCAGAAACACATATTAGTATGGAATGAAATACTTTATTCAACCCAGAGAAATTTGTGTAGGGGGTGAAAGTATATTCCAAGGTCTACTTTTTGTGACACTTTAGGAGAAAGCATGTACCACTGCATAACATAATTGCTTGTACGGGTCTGTCATCATTATATGTAGATTGATTTAAAAATATTTAAATTGAAAAGTTTTGTTAGTTTGTTGGTTTTTTTTTTAGTCCATCGTGACATTCATTCATCATGACTCCTGTGAAGATTCATCTTTCTCTGAGTAAGGTAAGTTCATTCTTCTGTACATTTGAGAATAAGAAAAGTGAGAAAATATAATTTAATGAGAGGTTTTTTTCCACATAAAATCTGAAGAACTGAGAATTTAAGCATCAACAGAATTCATTCTTGAACTCCATGGCATAAAGCCTGAAATAAGCAGGATTGAATGAGCGGAACAATGCCTCCAATATACTTAAAACCTGTGATTTAAGCCATTGTTTTTCAAATACAAAATAGAGTTTGTAGTTGCCTCTCAGTGCAGTGCATATAAGTGGGCCGAATACAGGCACAGTTTCTGCTGTGACAAGGTACATACAGGAAGTAGTTTTCATAATTCAATATTTTTCCTGGTGGAATGGGCTACCTGCCTGCAAAAAATAAGACTCACAGGTTTAGAGGGTTGTTTGTGCTTGCCCTGTCTCTTAACATATTGTGTTTTGATGACATTATCAGGCAACAAATAAAATGAATAAACTGTATTTGATGCAATGTTAGATAAACTACTGATATAGAGATATTAAGCTAATTACTTAATAGGAAAAAGTTCATATGCATGACTGGAAATACCAGATGCAGTAAAAATAAACAAGGGCCAACCAGCCTGCTGATGGAAAGACAGATAGCAGTAAGTGAAGGTTAGGCAGGCACTACTTATTTTTGCCTAGTTACACCAGATGTATTGTGAACATTTTCAGTCTTAACCTGTGAAGATCTGGCACTGAGCAGTCCCTCATCACTGACATTGTCCCAGAAAGGAGATCCTTTGACATTGTTGGTCAGACTAGAACTTGTAGATTTTTAAATCCTTTTGCACAGAGACAAGTAAGGCTCTGTCCAGGCTGATTATTATCTGAAGAATGAAGAAACTGAAGCAAGAAACAATTTTAATTGTGAATAAAAATCTGAATGCTGACAAAGCCCATAAGAAGCCCTAGAATTATGGTCACTTTAAGTGCAGCCCTCTGGACCAAGGCTGTCCTGCTCAGTGGTAGCTTTAAGTGACACACAGCCTACTTTACAATCCTAGAAATAGCAATTTGTACTAAAAATACCACCTCAAATATGTTATTAACTCCTTGATATAGCAGATATTCCTGTATTTGAAATTCTGCCCTTTTACTGTTGTAAATAGAAACTAACTCTGACTCCAGTAGTGCTATTAGATTTGCAATCTCATTACTGAGAGAAATCTGGATGAAAGCATGTCTGTAAACCTTGATAGATACCTCCCAGCCTTGTCAAGCTGGGCACTATAAAAATCTTTTTTAATGGTAGCTAAAATCTTCACTGATAATGGGATAAGCGACAGTGATTGCAACTGCATTCTTATGTCATTATTTCTTTAGCAATCCTTTTTAATTCAAAAGTATCGAAATCACTGGTAGTATTAGAAGAAAAGTTCCCATCTTAGAACTACATGTCTGAATGAGATGTCAGGGCTCCATATAATGCTGCTGTGAGCAGAAATCATCCATGAGTGGTGACACCATTTGCCTTTAAATATTGTGTTCAGAAAATCTTGTAATATTTTCATCACTGAAAAAGAGACATTACAAAAACATGCAGTCATTAGAACTGCTTTTTAAGCACTTACAGAAAAACCATGGATATACTCTACATCCTCAATGATATTTATCTGGTATTTAGTTTTCTTAAGTTTAATATTTAGTTCATAAGATAGGTTGTAAGTTTTGTAAGTTTGATACTTAGTTCTCATAAGCTTTTACTCCTCCCTGAAGTCTGTTGTCCTAATGCCAGCATGAAGACAATTAAATTCCAGAGGACCTAGTCTCTGGTCAGCATCCAATTATCCTGGAGCATGTTTATCTTTGGAACAGCAGTTCTGCATTGTGACTGCTACTGATACATTGGGTTAATGCAGCTCTTATTCCCTAGTCAGTTGGGACAGACATTTGGCCTACACGCCATTTCAGGATGTAATGTGACCCTTCCTCAACTGGTCTCCACAACTTCAGTATCCCCTACCTCATTTAAACACCTGGGGTTCTGACCAGGTCTCTGATGTGATCTCAAAGACCATGACGAAGTTAGGAAGGAACAGCCTGGGCACAGGGCTCTGCCCTGGCATGTAACAGTGCCATGTTCCAAAGAACAGCCTGACTCACCCATTGCTCTTGTGGTCCCCTCCCACAAGGCAAAGGCAGCTTTTGCACTTAATATTCAAGCCTGATCTTGTCTCTGTCTCAGATGGGTCTTCCATACAGTCTGGCTTGTGCCAGATTCCTGTTGTGCCAGTACAACTGCAACCAGAGTCATTGCTCTCTCTTCACTACTGCCCTCTGACACCCCATTATTCTTGTGGCTTAGAAGCAGAGCTTCCACCCCCTGCCCTTTTGCAGAACTGGCTTCCTGTACCTTCTTTGCCTTGCCTCTCCTCATGGGGCCAATTTATGGCTGATAAACCCTGCAGCAGAGCTTAGATGGGGTAGGAGTCTTTTCTTGTCTGTGTTTCATATCAGAGGGAGTTTTCTTATTCTGAGCTACTAGAGGAAACATATCCTTCTTTTAGCACTGGAAATGCAAAAATTATACAGTTCCTCCCCGATGCTTCTGCAAAGTGATAAAAATAGATGGTTTTTTACATTTGTGGTGTTGATACTTTTTCCAGTGAAGAGGTGACAGGCATTAGCAGAAGTGGAGTTCTGAGCCCACGTCCTGAAAACTGAAGGCGTTCCAGATACTTCGAGAGAACACGAGGAATGAGGCAGAGATGATGGACACCTGGCACATTCTTCTCAGGCTTGGGAACTGGTACCAGTCCTGTTCCATATTCCTGTTCTAGTGCCTACTGTCTGACTCTGGAAAATTTAGCATAACCAGAAGCAGAACCACATAGCCTGGGGGAGCTTTGAGCACTTGTCAAGCCTGTTTGTCCATTGGATACTTGCCTAAGTGAGAAGTTGTGCTGGAAAGAACCCTGTGGTTAAGTTGCTCCTGTCCCTTCTGGAAATTATTTGCAGGCCTCACAGGATACCTCAGGCTTCTGTCCTTTGCTCCCCATCTCCAAAATACTAAAGAAATCACCTGACTTCTCTCAGTAGTAGAGGGTTACTTGCTTAGATACCCAATCAGCACTCTGATTTACAATAACCAAGCACCATTCTGCAGCAGCAGGAACCACTTTCACTGTGTGAACTTGATCTCTATGGTTATTTAAAATATATATTCAGGACAGTGTAGCTTTTTGCTATTGAATTCTTTGTGGCTTTCAGTCATGCAGTTGCATTACCACAAAGAACGGATAGCAACTCAGTCTAGTTTTGTGAAGTGCTTGCTGTGCTGCTTCTCAGTGCAAAAGGAAAATGTTCTCTTTGCTCTGATGACTGAGTTACACATCACACCTTTTTTTTTAAGGAAACTTTTAAAACATCCTTATTTTAAAATGCAGGTTTTCCTTGCTTAGAAGTTCTACACAAGCACACACATAAATCTGTGTGTCTATGTGGTACCTCTTAGCATATTTAACTTTTCTTCAAAATACTTAATAAGACAAGGATGTGGTTGTGCAGAAGCCTCTTATAACTGACAGTCAAAATACTGATGATATCGGGTGGAAATTTTGTACCTATATTCTTCAGATATACTGCTGACAAAGGAGTAGCTGTGAGGGAAAGAGCATGAGAAATGTCAGGGAGATAGGGAATGCCAAACCTTTCAAAATCAGATTGTAGTGGGTTTGTCTCTGCCTCTTGCTCTATGTAGTCATCTACATGGTCATTCTTTTGATCACAAGAAAAGAGCTTGATATGTCAGGGCATGCCACCGTGCTGGGCAAAGAGAACAAGATGAAGAGGTTTTTATCCAATGCAGACATGTTTTGGCTTTTGTGGAAGTTCCCAACACTAGTTGCAACTTCATGTGTCTCAGTGATATAGGATAGAATAAAAATGGAAAGAAACCTATCCATTGCATCTGCCTGTTTCCAAAGAATAGTTTGATTTATTTATGTCCCAGAAACAAGAGGAACCATAGAATTTCTTTGTAGAAAAAGCATTCTTACAATTTCTCCCTTCTGAAGGGGCATACTCATTGACAGGTTTGAGGCTTCACAGACAGTGAGAGAGATACTAAATACTTAATAAAGTTGAGATTTTTCTACTTTGGACACATGTAATGAAACTCTGCAGCTCTCTTCCTCATCAATGGCCAGTTCTGTGCTGACAAGCCAGAATATGGGGCTAGCTAGAAGTAGCTGACACTGGTAATGGTGTTAACACAGCTAGAGGCAAAAGAGGCTGGTGCATGACTTTCTTCTTCAGTCACTGGCTCTCCTGGTTTTGGCCTATTTTCTAAGTGTCTTTATGGGGGTATTCTTCTGTAACCCCCAGGACAGCTACTGACCCACACAGAGCAGCTAAAAATTAGACTTTGTCTTCCCAGCTCTTCACCCTTGTCATCTTTCTGGCACACAGTCTTCAGGGTAAGGCAATGTACAAGGAAACACTTTACAGGTGAGTTTCTAAAGCAAGCTCCTTCCGCTTCACAGTATGGGGTATGCGGGCTAAATACGCATACTTGTTTGTCATCTTCCTCAGTTTCCTCGCTGCTCTTCAGCAATGATAGGGATTTGGTTTGATGATCATAGTTACAGGTTTCTTCTTTAGATACCTCTATGGGGCTTTCCCTCTGAACCCTAGAGGCTCATCGGTTTTTTCTGTTATTTTAAATCTAGCAATCCTAAATCCCCCTGATTTGGGAAATGCAACAACTGTTCTTCTGGTCTGCTATTGACAAAGGGCTGTGTCACTCTGTCTCCATTTCCCTTTTCTGAAATGGCTCGCCTAGCCCTTTGTTTTTATTTTGCTTCTACTTAAAGGCTTAGAATTGGCTAGAATTTGAATTTATACAAATCTCTTCCTATCTTTAGTAATTCTTCTGTTTCAAAATTATATACTTGTTTTTGCCAAGACTCCTGGGGTCTGTGTCTACATTTACAGTCTGTGTATAAAATCTTATAGCAACACTAGACTATACCTCTGCTTTTACTCTCTGGATGTTCCTTTGGGAAGAAAGGAATATACATAAATGTCTTCTCTGGGAAGAAAGATTCAGTGAACAGAGCAATGCATATATGAACTGTACATTTACGAAGTCCAGTCCGCTGATTAATTTTGTCCAGGCCTTTATGGGACTCAGCACAGTGTATCGCTAAGAGAAAGGCAAACACTGTAAAATATTAACCACCTCATCTAAGATATGTCACTGCTACAGGTTTTCAAATGATATATTACCCACACTTTCTGGTATGGGTCAAATGTTATTGAATTATTTATCTAAATTAAAAAGCAAGGGAAAAAATTAAATATCAGGCTGGGGCACATATCTACCACAGATAATTTGAGCCCAAATTCATAACATTTGGTAATATTATAAACTGTAATAACCAGACTTTTATAATGGGAACTGTGGTACACCCTTAAGAGCAGACTGTATCAGTCCCATCTACAAGCACTCACCCAAGCTTCTGCACAGAACTTGCATAAGCTTACTTGTGAAAAAAACACAGTATACTTTCATCAGAGTAAAAGGGTTTTCCTCCTACTCATGTTTCAGGGTGTTCTTTTATAGATTAAAGGTTTTCAGCCTCTTTTTTTAATTTAATCCCCTTCCAAAGTGACATGTTTCACTTAGCAGAATGTCCTGAAGCCTCTCCTATGGTTCCTGTCACTCATAGACTGAAAGGAAAGGGTCTATGGATTAAGGTGCCACACTGTCTGTAGCATAACCTTGTTCCAGACTGCAGACTTCCTGTTTGCTACTGAGCATGTAGTTTTCTAACTATAATCCCATGCATATTAGAAGTGCTATTGTGTGAGTAAACATACTGAAGATGAAGAGAGGCAACTTGCAAGGTACTGCTGTTATGGGATAGGTGGAACGGAGGTCACTGGGGAGCTCACAAGCTGAGAAGATGTGGGTGGAATTTTCATAATCTTCTGATGGACAGATACACTGAGTAAAACATAAAGAACCTGTGGTCACAGATTTGCTGCCTTGCAAGTAAGCATGTGTGGCAGGGGAAGACTTGAAACTTACTGATCTCGGTTTGTTTTGGTAATGGAAAGTTAGAAGTAATGGCTGATTTTCTCACAAGATGCTCCACCTACCCCTTGTTCACTTTGTACCATTAATGCAAACATATTACATCAAGAAGATGATCAGAAAAAAAAGCACAGAAAATCATATGTTAAATGCATATTAATAAAGGTTTGAATAGGAAGTAGTTGGAAGCAGTAAGAAAACTGCATAGTATTTGTACATTGTTGTACAGTCAGTCACAGTGAGGCAGCGGACACAGACCACAGGGAAAGACTATGCAGAAAGAATTAATGGGGGGCTTCCTTATTTTTCTCATCTGTGGCTGGGCCTTTGCTGGAATGACCTGCAGCTGAGGCAAACTGCATCTGTAGGACTCAGCACTGGTACTGGTGATAGGTTAATAGGGTTGTCTTTCACTTGCTTAACACAGATACCATGCTGGAACTTGGAGTAGTCTTTTCTACTGTTCTGAGGTCTGCTCTCTTTATTCCTTCAAGAGAGTTCAAGAATGGATTATCTACAAATTGTGGCAAAGCTCCAGTTCGCTTATGACCCTGTGCTATCCAGGGTGCAATGCTGAGCCTTGCTGTCCTCAAGAGAAGCGAAATCTGTGGCTGGGCATGCAGAAAGGAGTTGTTAAAAGAGGTGCTGGCACTTTCTTTTCTCTCATGCTCTGGCTGGATACCTCCACCTGCAGCGATGATGCTACTGCTCCAGTCTCAGCCTGAGAGGCACTAGTGGGGAAGGACCAGTGCAACTTCTCTGTGGCACTTGTGAAATTTTGACCCAGCCTAGTGGTGGCTCCTGGCTGTAGCATGTTGCTTGGATGCAAAGTGCAATGAAATGTAAGTATTCTTGTTAATGAGGTGTATCCTGAGAAGTGTATGCAAAGCTCAGCTGATTCAAATCAGCTGAGTGCCTCCCATTGTGCTAGGTTTGTTTTCACTCACCAGTGTACGTATGCTTTCTAGAATATGTTTCTGCAAATCAGGGTGTTTGAAGAAGAAACAAAAGCAAAGATTGATTAAAATAAAATCCCGGATTCTAGAGTTATGTGGCAATTTCAGTTGTCTCAAGTCTTAGGCTGTACTGTTCTTCAGAGCAGTATTAGGAATGACTGTAACATAGAGCAGTAACTCACCCAGGACTGCATCCACCAAAATAATGCTAAACGCTGCAATCTTTTGCTGCTATGTCATGACCTGATGTGCAGAATAATGAAGTATCTGGGTGAACGTGGGGGGAGAAATGCTCTTCATCTCCAACCTTTTCTGTGATTCAAATGTTGACTGAAAAAGCTATTTCTCTTACATTCTCATGGGAATGCATTTATTGATATGGCTCCACATAATTTTTATCTAGTTATTCATATCCTGGTGCATGAGACCACAGAGACTTGCTTATGTTCTTTCTGACATGTTTGTTACATGTTAAACCAAGGCAACAGTTCAGGGGAGGATTTTTGCCTGGAAACACCTGGCAGGACAGGCCTTTTTGCCAGTGCTCTGACAGTTTGGGCACTTGGGCACATGTTACTGCTTCACAGACTTCAGGGGACACTGAATCAAGAAGATGTAAACTCGTAAGTGTTACTGAACTAATCCAGCCTTACTCAGCCTAGAGCAGGTAGATCTCCAGGCTGGTGTGACAGCTTGTCAGTGGGATGACATGGGTTTGTATCCTTTTCCCAAGCTTCACAAATACTCTAAAGTGAGACCACCTTCCAGTCGCCCGGTGTGTCTGTTCATCATATTCACACAGAAGTAGTAGGGACATGAAGAGGCTTGTACTGGGCACTTGTAAAACTGAAATGATGTTACATAGAACAGACACGGCTGGTGATGCTGCAGTGGCCTCTCTGAGAAAATGTGGCAACTGAACATGGTATGTGAGAGGGATTTTATGTAGATCTTTGGGTCAGGCTAACCGAGTGACAAAAAACCGCTTCTGTGGTCTCTCAGTAGAGCATTCCTGTTGGGGAAGGACTGAAACTTAAAAAGTGCAGTTCTCATTTAGAAGTAAAGGCCGAGAAGTTAGTGCAGTCTCTGAATTTGTTAGAAATTTCCTCCCCTTCTTGAGATGAGTGGTGGAGATGTTTGTTTGGTTTGGTTTGCTTTGCTTTGCTTTTTTTAAGAACACTAGTTTAAAATTAATATATGTAGAAGATCAAAGAAAAGTCTCACTAAAAGGCAAACAATCTCTTTCTGCTGTTGAGGTTTAACCCTGGACAGCAACTGAGCCCCCATTAGCCACTTATTTACTCACTACCTTCCTGGTGGGATGGGGGAAACAATTGGAAGGGTAAAAGTGAGAAAAATGGTGGGTTGAAATCAAGACAGCTGAACAGTAAAACAAAGCTGCATGTGCAAGCAAAGCAAAACAAGGAATTCATTCTCTGCATCCCGTGGGCAGGCAGGAGTTCAGCCATCTCCAGGAAAGCAGGGTTCCATCACATGCGACAGTGACATGGGAAGACAAACACAATAACGCCAAACATCTCCCAGGGTGTCCTGCTCCCACGTGAACTCATCCACAGGTCACAGTCCCTTTGACTCCAGTTCACACTGGAGTTCCAGCCTGTCCAGCACAGCAGCACAGAAATGGCAGCGATGTCCTGGCCACCTTCCAGCCCAGGTGCATCACCAGGGCCATTATCCAAATGTTCCCAGGATCAGCAGAGTAAGGTGATCGGCAGCACAGCTCTACAGCCAGCAGGGAAAGCAAGAAGCCACCACTCATGAGCACTAGACTCAGGAAAACAAGCCCATGAAAGCACAGGAGCCTCATGATTAATATCTGAACAGCAATAGCAGCTATAACCTCCAGCACATTTCAATCAAATTTGTCCTTATCATGTAGTGGACACACCTTTATGAAGGCAAATTTGCAGTGAGAGAAATGATAGAAATGTTCTTAGTTGCTCTTGTAGCTGTACAGGAGACTGTGCTGAAACTCTGGCTGTAGAATGCTGAGGTTGCTGTATCCTCTCTCCTGCAGAAGCATTTTGTGATGGCTTTGAGAGTAAATAGAGCAAGGAGTAGTAACCAGCCAGGCTGGTTAAAGAACCCTGTGGACTCTGGTATGCGAGTCTGATCTCTTTGATCCCTGATGGGAAACTGCAATCAAAGATGTGACATATTTTTCTTTCTGGCTGGAGACCTGACCAAACTGGAGGAAAGGTAAAGAAACATAGTGAACAGAACTTAAAAAGAACATGTCCTAAATACCATGGACACCAGTGGGCTGTTACTAACCGAGGTCACATCTATGTTGGTACCTCTGAAATTTTGACTTGCCCTGAATCGCGTGAAGAGAGGAAAGGAAGATGAGTGTGTAGTCCCTTTGTCTGTAATACACTTAGTAAGAGCCAAGCAGAGCTGTGGCTTTGCGGATGGTCCTACCCTACAATGAGGGTGCTGGTGGAGAAGCTCTTTGCACGTAGGTTTGTGTGTGCAGGTGCTCAGGGCTTGCTGAGCTGCTGCAGAGATGAGATGTAGCTGAGTACAGCTTGCAGGCAGGCAGTTGATGTGCACTGTGGAAACTCAGGTACCAGAAGAGCTACAAATATCAGCTGAAGTCAGTGTGGTTTTCTGCTTGCTGGCCTCTGGGTAGTCAGGTTACCAGAAAGAATTAGCAGTAATTTGTTGGCTTCCAAACTGTTTGTTCCTCTAGCTCTTGTCTCTGAATTCATCTGCACTGTGTGTCAGCTCTGCAGAATGAAGACTGTTGGGACTAAACAGCTGTACATGACAACAGATGGAGAGAATGGAGCTGGTCTGTAAGAGTGAAAGGAGCAGTTCCATGGTGCTGTGCCAGCAGAATTGTTGTCTGAGCCTGCCAATGTCCTGCAGAAACCTCCCCAGGCAGTGATTTACACCAGGTTACGGGCTGCACCAGGAAAGGCTGAGGGGCAGCAAGGTAGTGGTATTAAAACCTGCACAAGAGAAGGAGTGAAGTGACATGGCATTTCCTGTTATGTATAAAGCTAGAGAACTACCCCAAATCTTAGTTTGCTGAAACTGAAAAGCATGATCTTTTTATTACTGGTGTTTAGGCCCTGACTCCTGCAGTAGCTGGTTCAGATGTGAAATGAGGCTCACAAAGCTTGAGACAGTCATGCACAGGTAGAAACAGTGAATGAACAACAAGGATATAGGTTATGTTCCACCTTGGAGTTCCTTGTTCTCTCCCCTCTCCTCCTCACTGCACTTGTCATGCAAACCTATCTCAGCCTTAGACAGGTATTCTTCTACGGCTCAGAGGCTTAGGCATGGCTGTATGTCATCAAACGAAAGATTAAACTCAAGGGCTCCCTTGTGATAGAACCAGTTAGATGTGTTTCAAAAAATCAACGTTAGAGAGCTGTGCTCTGTGGGATGCAGCTCTCTGGATTATGCCAAGAGGTAAATGAGTGTGACATTTAGATCTCAGGATTGTAATAATTTCTGTGCTTCATGTAGCTCAACTTTATCTTCAGTTCTGTGTGATCATTCTGGGAAGGTTGCTGCTCCTTATTACACAAGACAATTTATTCTTGATTTATTTTATTCTGTAAGACATGCTACTTAAATACTAGGATACAAAGTATTTGAAATGGAATGACCTCAGTTTATACAGTATTGATTAATTTCCAATTGCATATATGTTAGACTTGGTCTTACAAAAAAAGATTGAAACTTGCATGAGTGATTACAGCATCTGTAGTTGCACTGCAGGGAGAGATGATGAAAGACACAGCTGACAAAGAGGGGGTAGGATTCGCCCTGCATGCCGTGTTTCTGCACATTTACACATGGCTGCATTGTATATGTTTGCTTCCTTCTCCTGAACACTTTGGTACTGGTGAGTTCTTTCTGCGTGCCACATTGCTGAGACGTATTGGAACTTCCTTTCATCTCTGCCAAGTGCTGAGACACTTCTGCAGATGGAAGCTGCTGTGCTTTGTACTAGTTTCTCATTGTCCTAGGAAACAAGACAATAGTCTTAAGTGGGAGGAAGAAGCTGTTGTGGAAATGCAATTTTGGTTTCTAGGAGTGTAAGAACAGAATTCCTCCCCTTTAGTTGGTAAAGAAACAAGAGATGTCACATGAGCATGACCAGAGATTGCCATGCTCCATACGTACCTGGTACCACAAAAGGTGTAGAGCTGAAAAACAGCCTGCAGGAAGAGAAGGTCCAGGAGGCTTATAAGGCTGATGACACAGTGAAGAAATCTTCCAATCTCTAAAGGGAAACAGTGGCTCATTAAGGTACATCTCAAAGGCTGTGTTCACCTTGTGCCTCTGTCAGGATTTCATCTTCTGGACAATGCTTTCTTCGTGCTTTTCTCTGGATGGCCTAAAGCCTCCACCTATCAGCCAGTCTTTGGAAGCTGGAAGCTGCCTTTCAGTCTTCCTGTCACAACCTATGTGTTACTCAACAATTAGCAAGATGTAATGGCACCACTGGATTACAATACATAGATCTGGGTGATCGTACCATTGACATCTTGGTGTGTCATGAACTTGTAAATAATCCTGCCTTTCCATTCAGCCCTGGAGGTGGGAAGGAAAACCACTGTATCCATCTCCTTTCCTAGAATTTCACAAAGGGCTTTATAGTTCTGACAGCACTCATGTTTATCCTGTCCCCTCCCAACAAATTTCTCACTGGAAACTTAGCTGCACAGTTCCTGCTGCAATCCTGCCAGTGCCACTGATGTTTGCTCAGAGCATGAACAGAGGGCTAAGCAGGCTTTTGTACACCAAATGGACAAAGGGAAGCTTACCTGAGGAACAACAGGCTATGGACTCACTCCAGTTCCCAGCTGGGTGGAACACCATGCAGGTTGTGTCAGTCACACTGGTGTTACATGCTGTCAACCTGCTGACAACAGTCATTGTCCCATTGTCGTGGCTTTCTTCCTCAAGGGAGGAGTTGTTCTGTAGGAGCCACGAGACCTGAGCAGGAGGCTTCCCTGCCGCTGCCTCGCACACGGCGTTCCCATGCTCATCACAGTACAGGCTCAGCCTGGGGGGCACTGCAAAGCACCAGGAAGGGGAGAACATGGAGTTAGTTTGAACAGTTGGGCTGGGAAGTTCTTCTCCACCCAAAATGAAAGCAGTGAAAAGAGGAGAATGAGGTTGGAGGTGCCATCCCATGGCAACAAAGTGGATCCAAGTCACAAGAGACAAAGATCCTGTCTCTTTTTTCCTTTTGGACAACTCTCCCATGTTCAGGTGAGCCTTACCACAGCCATTCTCCATATCCTCTGTTAGTGTATGGGAAATTGCTTCACAGCTCTTTTTTCTAACTAGACAGTGGAAAATGGGACAGCAGAAGGGAGAAGAGTTTTGGGAAATGAGGATAAGGGAGACCAGACCTACTATCAATGAAATGCATGGGTTTATTCCAGCACAAATGATAGAATCATAGAATGGCTTAGGTTGGAAGGGACCTTAAAGATCATCTCCTTTCAACCCCACTGTGATGGGCAGGGACATCTTCCACTAGACCAGGCTGATCAGAGCCCCATCCAGCCTGGCCTTGAACGCTTCCGGGCTGAGGCATCCACAGCTTCACTGGGCAGCCTGTTGCAGTGCCTCCCCATCCTCTCCATATGGGATTTCTTCCTAATACCTAATTAAAAACTACTTTCCTTCAATTAAATAAAAAAAGCTCCACTTCTTACTCCGCATTTCCCCAGTGAATGCAGAGAGGAGCTTTATATGTCCAGGCCCAGACATGGTCCTTTGGAGAACTGGAAACAAGGAAGGAGTTCCTTACCCAGCACAGTCAGGTGGAACATCCTGTGGAAATTCCCACATGGTGTTACAACTTCACAGATGTAATTTCCCTCCTGGGCTATCCCCACTTGCTGTATCTCAAGGTCAGGATCTGGTCTGAATTTCCAGTTCATGCTGTCACTGCAGTTTGTTCTGTCTGTCATGTTCGTATCAGCCCTGTATCCCAAGGTGCAGGGGCCTCCAACCTTGGGACTTATTTTCCATGTTAGCATAGTTATTATATTTGAGTTGCTAGGGCAGGAGAGCACTGAGCTGTCACCTATGGTCACTGACACTTCTTTGTTCCCTGAAGGAGAGAAGGAAAGAGAAGGACATGTGAAAATGTGCCAGGAGATGTCATAGCCTCAGAGTTGTGATCTGTACTTCAAAAGGAAATATCTGCCCTAGTACAGGTGAATAAGAGGCCCTGTCTGTGCCAGCCCAAGAACTGCACCTCTCTTCTTAAATGGGAAAAGATTTCCAAATTCATGGCTGTGTTCACATACATTTGGCCTTGTTTTCAATCTCTCCCTAAGGCAGTGGATAAATTACATGATGGGGAAGCAGAATCTGAATGAGCTGCAGAGCCCATTTCTGTGGGGAGATCTCCCAGCTTGCTTTTCCCTCAGCATCACTGCCTAGTACAGCAGGAAAATGAATGTCTGGAGACATTAATATTCTGTGATTCACCCTTCATTTGTTCTGGACACAAGCCACCCTCCAACTCAGGTCAAGCACAGGAGGCAATTTCTGCCCTGCCACTCCAAAGATTATATGAACCAATTTCCCTGATTATAGCGGTGACAGTTAAAATAATTGAGGAGTATGGCATTCCACTGGAAAGTATGCATGCGTGTTTCCTATTAGATGAAGAGATTTCCAAGAGACTCAAGATCACTCCTCTGTGACCTGCCTCACCTGTGGTAACAAAAACAAACAAAAAGAACAATCGGGAATTTGCAAAATTAAAGTAGAGTGGGGGGGAAGTATTACAGCTGCATTTGCATATCCCATATTTCTGACATTAGCTCTAGTGAGTATTTAACTGACTTTGGAGAGGGAAAAAAACCTTTGCATTAAGTCTTATTAAAACTTTCACCTGAACCTATTGTCAGAAAATCCCAGTATACTTCATTTGTCAGGATAAGTCACTGATCCCTAAGAGTAAAGTTTGACATAGTGCTCAGACTAATCATAAAACCTCCCATCACTTGTGGGTTTAACAAATTTGTTAATTATAATGAGAAATATTGTACTCCGTGAAAATCATTACCAGTTTCCATCAAATCATTGAAAAGCCCAAGTTCAGCATCTTAGTGGTTGACAACAGAAAAAAATCAGTTTGCAGCTAGAAATGTTTTGATTTGCAGGTTATTGGTTTTCCATCAAAAAGCCCCTTCAGCAATTTGTAAAGATCCCTTCCACTAGATTTTTCCTTCCCAAAGAAGGGAAAGCATCCCCCTGATGCAGTCTTTTCCTTCTCTGCCCTCAACAGACTCAATACCAAAGTAGAATCAGAAGTACCTGCAGCGCCTATGACCGCAGTGATGGTGAGAAGGACAATGGTGTAAATGGCCTTGATGATAACTTGCAAAAATTAGCTCTTCCTTTTGTGGGTGATGGGGGTTTCTTGCCCCATCCAGCTTGCTGTGAGCTCCCCAGCATGCCCTGCCAGTGATCCTGCAGCCAGAGTCTCTGCTCCTTCTCCCCTCCTGCACAGTGCAGCTACAAAGAAATGGTTCTTCTTCCTAGCATGAAGCTTTCTCTGATGAGAGTTGATGATCAGAGAGGTAATGCTTTTAGTATTTGCATTCTGACCAATGGCCTTCCGTCTAATGTTACTGTGGGAGGACACACTCTACAGCAGAACTTGCACAAATCCTAAGAGCTCTGATTTTTTAATATCTGATCTCATTAACAAAATGTTTGACACGAGACTGTCATCTCCTATTAGACAGGTTTATTGGCACAAATCAATTATGGTATCTGGCAGCTCAAGTCAGGGGCCTCAAAAGAGGCATGAGGAATAATGAAAACTCTGGGCAGTTACACTCGTACAATGTGAAGTCCCCATCCCTCACTTGACAGTCTCAACAGCAGTATTTGGGTCTGGGGTTTTCTCACTCTTCACTGGCTCAGTGTTTCCTTACCAAGTGGTTGCTACATGGTCGTCTTCACATCCTCTCGGGTCTGTTTTGGTGGGGGTTTTGGTCAGTTCCATAGTCCATACTGTAACGTGGTTGTTACAGTTCACATCACAGAATCATTTAGGTTGGAAAAGACCCCCAAGATCTTGAAGTCCAACCTTTGACTGATCTCTACTTTAACTAGACCATGGCACTAAGTGCCACATCCAGTTGTTTCTTAAACACCTCCAGGGACTGTGACTCCACCACTTCCCTGGGCAGTTCAATGTTTAATCACACTTTCATTGAAGAAATTCTTCCTGATGTCCAACCTGAACCTCCCCTGTCACAGCATGAGGCTGTGTCCTCTCATCCTGACACTAGTTACCTAGGAGAAGAGACTGACCTCCACCTGGGTACAACCTCCTTTTAGGTAGTTGTAGAGGGTGACAAGGTCCCCCTCGAGCATCATTTTCCCCAGGCTAAACACCCCCAGTTGCCTCAGCTGCTCTTCATATGACCCTTCACTAGCTTTGTTGCCCAGCTCTGGACACACTCCAGCACATGATCTATGAGATCTTCACTCTAGCAATTAATTTTCAAGTAATATTTAGGCAACTTGCTTTATTATTAATTTTCAAGCTGTCAACTTCAAGTTTCATATAATCTATTTTTTACTTACCCAACATAACTGTATCATTTAGATAAAGTTGAATTTGCAGCCTATCCATTCTAGCTTCTTATTTCAAGCAAGCACTTAGCTACTTTCAAATAACATAAAATTTCAACACTTGCGGTGAGAATTTTAACATTAGGAACTCTCTGCCTACAACTACAGTCACAGCAGATTTATATATTTCCAGGGCTGTGTGAAATGTGGCTGGAAAGGCTTCTTCATTTCTGGGGTAAAATAGATGCAAGACATCCATGAATGGAGGGAATTACATCCCAAATAACGAGTGCCATTTAACTGAGAAGAGGCATAGCACCCATGAATGACTCAAAGGAAAAGCTGGGTGAGTTCAAAAACAAAGTTAGGCAATCTATTATAAGATCATCTCTATTATCTATTATCTCTATTATATTCAGTATAAGAAGTTCACACTTCTTATATTCAAAAAAGACAACAGCAGCAATATAGTGAAATGCTCATGTCTGCTGGCTGTTGCGGCTGCAGTTATCCTTTCCAAAAAGTCACTTTGTCAAACAATTTCACACAGCTGCCTGCACCTTGGTCAATGCAGCTTCTGCTTCAGCGCTGTGTGGTTTGGCTGTTCAGTGCAACAACCTATCTCAGGTTTAGAGGCAGGTCCAAGATGCAAAGATCACATTTCGATCTCTGTGGTGGGAGACATACCATAGTTTCAGCCATATAGTCTGTGGGTAAGGTAGTTCAGCACTAAAAGGCAGAGGCAACAAGAAACTATGGTCCAAGTCACAAAAATCAGAGGCTTTCAGGGTCTCAAACACTGCACATTTAATTGGGAGCAATGCACCCAGGCACCTGGAAGAATCTAGGGCCATTTTAGAAAGTAAGACAGGAGAACTCCTGATAAACAGGCAGAATTCCTTACAGCAAGTGATGCAACCTAGTCCACTTATCTTTGGGTTAAACCCTTGTGCTTTTGAGTTTGGGGGTTTTTTGCCAAAGATTCTGCCTAGTCTCTGATACTCAAAGTGATGGCTGGAAAATAATTTTCTTATTTTTTTAATAAGCCTTTTTAGATTTTGAGTCTTTGGATTACAGTCTGGCCACAACACAGCAACTTACTGCATGACTGTGAAGAATGGAAAGGTTCTTTATGGCAAATTTGGCAGGGGGAGGACTGATGTATGGTTTTTTGGTTTTGGAAGACCAAACTCTCAGTCTGACACCAGAGCTGGAGCCAGACAGCATGGCAGTATTGTGGCAAGGGAACCACTGCTGTGCCCCAGGCAGCTGATCCAAGCTGATCCAGGTCCTGCTGGACTGGTTTGTTCTCCATCCACCTCCATCACAGACCTGTGGAGCTGGTTTGAAGTGTCCTTCACTGTTAGACTGCTCCCACCTCAGCTCAGAAGGCTTCTGTGTTTTGAGACGCTGTTTTACTTGAAGTCAGAGATCACCATGAACGACTGCAGGACATCCTATTTACTTTATCTTGTTTCTTGCTTGCTACCTTACTTATTTTAGCCATTCTGCAAGACCCCTATACAGGGTTCTACATGTCCATCATACCCCTAGCAGAGGGACTTAGCCTCCCCCTTCTGCCCCTGTTACAGACATACCAAGTGCTGTTTTTAGCTATCCTTCTGCTATGTGGCTGCTCAGTTGTTATTAGTGGTTCAGTCCCTGAAGAACAGAGTTTTGCAAAAATTGGCTTTGTGGTGCTGCTGCTGCTGCTGCTGTGCTGCTGTGCAGTCCCTCCCTGAGGGCTTCTGTCAGGCCCAGGCTCTAGCTGTGCTTTTCTCTCCATCTCCTGCTCACCTTGAAAAGTTAATTTTTGTTTGGGGTTTTTTTGGGTTTTGTTTTGCTTTATTGTGTTTTTACTAGTTTAAAAAAAAAAAAAAAAACACAAAAAAATTTTACTTACTTTCAGAGATGTTCTTTTTTTTTTTTTTTTTTTTTTTCCTAGTATTGATGTGGTAAGTTTGGGTTAACTTTTAAGGAAAGTGTTTTAATTCCTGAACTAGGGCACCTCCTTTTGGGAGTGACAAGGAAGGCATTTGCAGAAACTATTACTGGATTTATAAATTATCAAATAAACACTTTGCCTGCATCAGAAATGCTTTTGGTCCAGATCATTAAAGAACATTGTAGTCTGAGCAAATGTGTTGTAGATCTGCAAGGGACAGAATGAGACCGTACCCACCAGCCCTTACAGCCTAAACTCAGAACTGTGGCTACATGAGCCATCAGTGCCCCTGAACTGTGGTTGCGTGACAGTTTTTGGATTCTATGCCAACAAAAACTTCAGCATGCTAAATAGGGTAACCTCAAACGGATGAGGTAATAAGATTACATTTCTAGATGGTTATTATAAACAAAACAAAGGTTTGTTGTGGCATCTCAGTCATGCAACACTAGGTTCCTGCATAAGCTGGTACTTTGCTTGGAAATTTTTAATGTTTGAGCCTATTGTTTGAGCCATTTTCATGCCATTCCACTGTTTTGGAACAGCTATGGATTGTATGAAGATAGGAGCTCTGATGATAAACCCCTGGTGATACCTTAAGAATGTGGAGTACAGAAATGTCTTCACATAGCTTTGATGTTCTGAATGTCTGCAATAAAATCCCTGCATGATGTGAGGCATATCAAGCCTGGAAAGGAAACACATGGCACTGTCCTCCTTCATACCAATTCCTTTATTTCAAGATTTACCTGCTGCTACCCAGGTCATGGTCATGGCCATAGCAGCCAGCACTAAGGAAGCAAACGTTTGTCTCAAGTCAGTTCTTGATGCAGTGGTTATATGGTCCCCATCCTATACGTACCAATCATAAGGAGCTTTTCCATTTGTGTGTCCTCACCAGTCAGTGTTATTGGCACTACTTTCATTTTTCCAGCCTGGATTCAAGGAGTTTCTAATTGCTTTAGCACACTTAAGACACAGAAATTCCTTCTTTTCTGAGCACTCACAGTGCTTGCTGCGTCCTGTGCTACTGACCAAGTCCGACTCTGAGAAAATGGATGAAGTAGTTCTGTTTTCAGCTCTTTGCCTGAAAGCCTGAAGTGCAAAACCAAATGCTGCAGCACAGGTCAGATCAGATGCAAATAGAAAAAGTCAATAAAATTTATGATGAGTACTGAAAAGAGAATTTCAGCTCTAAAAAAACTAGTAGAAACTACTTTTCAGCTGGGACCAGCAATATTGGCTTCCACATGGACAATAGTCCCTCTCTCCTCCAATACTTTACTCCAGAACATTTAAAAACCTTTCCCAGTAACAAATATAATGAGTATTTAATTCTTTAACTACTTTTTTTGTGTGTGTCTCAGAATATCCAGGCCTTGAGAGTTTTGTGGCCTTAAATTCCTTATCGGGGATAAAGACACTTCTCTACCATCCCCCCCCCACTCCCTCCCCCTGCCCAATAGAATAATTTGCATAGAGGAAAATCAGAGTTTCTTAGTATTTTATACATAAATTTAGCCTTTAAAACTGCATATCCTAGTAACTCAAGTTCCTAAACCACTTCCCAAATGAAAAGAATATAAGATTTATTTAAGGGCAAGCACAGATTTGGACACAGTCAGCAGTGCTCTCACTGTCACCAAAAAAAGTAGTCAGGTTGGTGCGTGTGCTCTGTCTTTTCCAACGTGCTTCCTGGTGACAATATTTGGTCTGAGTTTCTCTTTCTAGAAATGAAACTCAAGAGCCCAGCTGGTTTTAGTTCACAGGACACAAACTAACTGTCCCAAATGCACAACAAGAGGCCCTAACTGCTCTCACAGAATTCCATCTTCAGCTGGTCTTACAGATACCCTTCTCTGAGAGATATCTGAAATGAATGATGGTTTGACCTGTCTCACGATGCTGGGATCAGACCAGACAAGATCAGACCAGACAAGACAACCAGTGTTACCACTTCCTTCCAGCTCCACGCTCTTGGCCATTGTTTGGGATTTAGGTCAGTGTCAATGGTTATAGATTCCTCTTTCAAACTCCAGAGGAATGATTGTCAGAGTTTTTAATGTGGACTAAACTTGTAGTCATTCCCTAACATTTGAACTACTTAACCATCAACTGAAAAGAGACATCTGCTGTCACAGACATAAGGCATAGGCAATGGCAGTCAGAATGCCTAATGTTTGGCAATAACACACAAAATAGAAAATAGTCTTTTGGGGAGATGCAAAGCAGGCTTAAATGTTGCTAATTTACCAGCTCTGTACACAGTAACCTGCCATTTTACATCTTCATACTCTGTTCCTAGAAAACCTTGACTGCAATTTAGTTCAGGAAAAAAAAACAAACCACCTTCCACTGAAATGCACATTTCTGTACTTCAGGTTTTGGATGTGGGTTTACTGGATGCTCTTGTTTATCACACCCTTTGCTATAATTACAAGTATTCAGAAGGTCCTATACCATCTTAATTTGTTCCTGCCACCTGTGTAGTCACATTAAAAAGGGAGACTTAACAGTGGCTGGGGCACTAGCCTGCGAACTGGGCACCTCTGTTCCCATCATCACACCTGCAGAGGTACTGTTAAATGGCCCAGTTGGTTCCCTGCTGCCTTCCCTCCTGTCTCTGGCTGGCTGTTCTGGGTGTAATGTCCTGGAGAATGTGTGCCTGGTGAGGGTAACTAGTGCAGGGTTATTTGAAGCAGGCAAGTCTGCAGCAGTGAGCTGTGTGAGACTGCAAAAGTAGCACTTGATCTGTTTTGCATGTCACGGTTTGGCATAGAAATGTGGAAATCCGCCTACTGGAATGGTTATGGATGTATCTCTGGACAGTGTGGTTTTGCTGCTACCAGATTCACCATGGATTTCAGTTAAATTAGGTTGCTACATTACCACCGCAAAGCCCCTCCAAAAAACAATTAGCAGTGTTCCTGAAGTAATTCTTGAAAGGTTTTGCTTTTTTTCTCTACATTTTTGTCTGGTTATTCGCACCACTGGGGTGACAGGAGAGAGGCCTGCTCTGTAGATTCCAAACTGGTTGGAACCAAATAAAGGGCATTTGTAGATTTATTTGGGAGCACTCTTCTAAGCATGCATGTAGCAGCCAGTGATTGTGGTCTGTCCTGAGCTATGCACATCTGAGCTCTGTCTTGCTGTGAAACAAAGCAGATTTTATATGGATTTGATTTACAGGACTGAAGTAGAATACAGGGGGTTTTTTCCCTAGGTTTATACAGTTAGCCTCTGATCATAAATTTGAGAAGCAGAATTTCCATAGAAATTTGTCTTACTACAAAATATTTGAAGCTATCTCTGAGTGACATGTATGTTGGTGGCTGGCCTTTTCCTAAGGGATGGAACTTCCCTCCCTACAGCTTTGTAACTGAGCTCAATACAAAGAAAGTAGGATATAGCCTCTGTTATCTTCTAACAGTCCTTCCTGGACTCAAATCTACTCATTGTAATTATTAAACTATTCAGAATTATAGTACTTTAAACAGAAGTCTGTGACTGCAGAAGAAAAAGCCGTCTCTATCTCAGAGAAAAGGCAACGTTCCCCAGGACCCCCAGGCTTGCCTGGCTGTTAGGCCAACATCAGGATATTTTTATATATTACTTTAATAAAGATACTGATGGAAGTTTACTTTCATTTGATGGTACTAAAATTGCAGTACTTCTTTGAAGCTGAAATGTTTCAAGGACATACATTTTTTTCTGTTGGTTTTGTAGTCCTGTGAACTGCAGTCATGGGAAAAAAATAATGTAAAAAGCTCTGTGGTTTTTTTAAATATGAAAACAGAGCTCTGATACATATCAATTAAGCAGTGAAACTTCATAGGTTTCCTTACTATACTGTGAACACAGGTGGCAACAGTTTTGTGGTTAGTTTGGTTTTGTTTATTTTATCCAAAATTGAACTGACCTCTATATAGCTCAACTTAAACAGAAATTACTGGGGTTTTTTATTAATTTCCTAATTTTTGTACTTGTCAGGATAGCTCTTGGAAAACCGATGGTTGCAGCAGAGAGCCAGAGGATGCTGCAGGACTGGGTTGTTTTGCCCCGTTCCATGGCCAAACAGAGCATAAGTGCACAGAGCCCTCAGCAGCTCAGAGGTGTTGTTGGGCTTGGCCTGAGTCTCTAAGAACACAGATAAGAAGACCCAAAGCTAAACAGATGACAAAAACTCAGAGGAGCTGTTGACTTCCTCAAAGGCAGAGAGACCCTGCAAAGAGGCCTTGATAAATTAGAGGGCTGGGCAATCACCAACCATATAAAGTTTAACAAGGGAAAGTGCCGGATTCTGCACCTGGGATGGGGCAACCCTGGATGTTCATACAGACTGGGGAATGAGCTGCTGGAAAGCAGTGCCACACAAAGGGACCTGGGAGTCCTGGTCAACAGCAAGTTGAAGATGAGTCAGCAGTGCCCTGGCAGCCAGGAGGCCCAACCGTGTCCTTGGAGGCATCAGGCAAAGCATCACCAGCCGGTCGAGGGAGGGGATTGTCCCTCTCTGCTCCGACCTGAGGCGGCCTCACCTTGAATCCTGTGTGCAGTTTTGGGCACCACAGTATAAGAATATAAAGCTATTAGAGTGTGTCTGAAGGAGAGCAATGAAGATGGTGAAGGGTCTGGAGGGGAAGCCATACGTAGCTGAGGTCACTTGGTCTGTTCAGCCTGAAGGAGACTGAGGGGAGACCTCAGTCTTCAACATCCCCATGAGGAGAAGCAGAGTGGTTGGCACACATCTCTTCTCCGTGGTAACCAGTGGCAGGATCCGTGGGAATGAGTTGAAGCTGTGTCAGGGTAGGTTTAGGTTGGATATTACAAAAAGGGGTTTCACCCAGAGGGTGGCTGGGCACCGCAACAGGCTTCCCAATGAAGGGGTCACAGCATCAAGCCTGATAGAGATGAAAAGCGCTTGGACAATGCTCTCGGGCACATGGTGTGATTCTTGGGGCTGTCCTGAGCAGGGCCAGGAGCTGGACTCCATGGTTCTTGAGGGTCCTTTCCAACCCAGCGCATCCGCCGCCGAGCCGGGCCCTGACAGCACCGCGCCGGGCGGGGGCACCCAAGATATCGCGCCCGCCCCGCCCCATTATCCCTCTGTCCCGCCCCATTATCCCTCTGTCCCGCCCCATTATCCCTCTGTCCCCCCCCCTCCCTCTGTCCCGCCCACCGCCTTCCGGGCCCGGCCGGGTCCTTCCTGCAGCCGCCGGGATGCCGCTGCCACGGGCGGGCGGTGTGGCGGGCCGGGTCCCGCCGGCGCTGGCCGCCCTGTCCCAGGTGCTGCGGCTGGAGCGGAGCCGCCGCACCGGGATCATGTTCCCGCTGCAGAAGCTGGAGCGATACCTGGCGCCCGGCACCGACACGGCGGGGTTCCACATCTTCGAGCCCGAGCTGGGCGCCCTGCAGCGCGCCGAGGAGCTCTTCAGGTCCGGCCCGGGCCACCCCATCGACTACGTGAGCTCCGCCGTCCGCATGGACCACGCTCCGCCGCCCGCCCTGCCCGAGGTCAGGGCTGCGCTGCCCCCATCCCCGCCTGGGACCCTGCTGGGACAGCGGCTCCTCTCCGCCCGGGCCAGCCTGGGCCAGGCTGAGCTGCTGGGGCAAAGGGTGTTGGCATTGGCTGTGTAGCTCTGAGCACAGCGCACAGTGCGTGCTGCGCTTACTGCTGCTGCTTTAAAATAGTTTATTTGTTGTTGCTCCCCGTTGTGCAGCCCAGCGGCCTGGCGTGCTCGTGGCACAGCACACTGCTGTCCCCAGGCACTGGCACCAAGGGCTGGGAAATGACCAGGACTGGCTGTAGTGGGAGAGGGTATCCCTTGTCCCGGCACATGGAAGGCAGGTGTCGATGTGCCCTCTCTGCCTCTGCCTGTGCAGGTGTGCTTCATCGGCCGAAGCAATGTAGGGAAATCATCTTTAATCCGGGCCTTGTTTTCACTGGCTCCAGAAGTGGAGGTCAGAGTGTCAAAAACTCCGGTGAGTGACTTTTGTAACTTCCCTCCGTCTTTGTCAGAAACTGGTGCCAGGCCAGAGAGTAGAGCTGAGAAGGGTGGGAGGGGACAAGCTCCTGAGTAACCTGAAGCAGCAGGAGAATGTGCCAGCTGTGGTGGCCACGAGCTCACGGCTGGCAATGGCAGGAAGAGGCAGAAAGAGCCCAGCTTAGCTCTTCAGCCAGGCCTGGCACATGTGCCAGACAGAGGAGTTACACAGCTTGAGCAGATGTGCTGTTAAGTCCTTTGAGAAGAAGCTGAGACACCCGTGAAGGTATTTTCAGTCTGTTTTATGGATAGAGCCATGTAGGATTGCTACAAGAGTAGGAGACTGGGCAGCTTAAAGCAACAGTAGCATTTTGGGGCGGCAGGGGCATGGAATAGAGACATTTTGTAGGGCATCTCTTAGTACGCTTCTTAGAGCAGCTTTTTAAAATCACTGCCTTCCCTCAACTTGCCTAAATCCTCTTCTCAGGGCCACACCAAGAAGATGAATTTCTTCAAAGTAGGGAAGTACTTTATTCTGGTGGATATGCCAGGATACGGCTACCGTGCCCCGCAAGACTTCGTGGAGATGGTGGAGGCCTATCTGCAGGAACGGCGCAAGTAAGAGACTTAGCTGTACCTCCACAGCAGTGAAAGCCAGATGCTTATATACAGTGTCATATAATTAGGTGAAAAAATGAAGAGGGGTAGGTGCTTCCAGGGTAGCATTGGTTATTTCTGACATAATTTCCGCGAGAGCTTCCACAGTGTCATTCGTTCATGCTCAGATCAAAACAGCAGAAAAGACTGAGGTGTTGCTCCATGCTGACCTTCATCTTCCATTCATGGCTTCTCTTGACTCTTCCCAGATCCCACATTTTTATTTCTCCTTATGAATTTGGAAGTAGCAGAGCAGGCATGAAATAATGGTTGCAATTACTGTTGCTTGTCTTTCTGGCAGCTTGAAGAGGACTTTTCTGTTAGTTGATGGTGTAGTTGGACTTCAGAAAACAGATCATATTGCAGTGGAGATGCTGGAAGAATTTGGGATTCCTTATGTGGTAGGTAATGCTGCTTTCTTGGGTTGGTTATAAAGTATGAGTTATCTATAAGGGTACCCTCTACTAGAGCTTATGCAGATTGTTCTATCCAGGCAATAAGCTTTTACTGTTAATAAAATATGCCTAAAATATGTTGAGTGAGGCAAGTGGGATTTAAGGGGTTTTTTTTTGCTTTGTTTATTAAATGAATACTTTTTTCTTCAGTGCTCAGCTTGAGGAGCTTGAAAATGCCTGCTCTTTATGCAGGCTATAGAAGTGTTTTAGTGAACTGTGTTAGACAATTTTTTCCCCTAGATGTGGCCCAGAGTTTTCAGTCTGCCTTGCAGGATGGTCCAGAACTCTTACAGATGTTCCAGACTAGCAGTAAAATAATCTTATTTTCCTCTTTTAATCCTCCCTTTCTGGATCTTTGCAGATGGTGTTAACCAAAATTGACCGAGCTCCCCGGGGACTGTTGTTAAAGAATGTACTGGGGATCCAGGAGTTTGTCAAGGAGAAGACTCAGGGATGCTTTCCTCAACTGTTCCTGGTCAGGTAAAACTCTGCTGCCCTGCTGCTGTTTCCTTTTGGGTGATAAATTCAGTAGGGCAAGCTAAACTGAAATGGGTTTGTCCACTTTAGAGGCAGCCCCTCTCTATGCACCAAGGATGGAGGGTGGGCTGCTGATGGGGAAACATCCCTTTTCTTCTTCCCCCTCCTCTGCAGAGTTGTTTTCAAGGTTGCTTCTTTGGCCTTTCTTGGAGGTGGGCAGCAGTCCTGATGCTGGATGTTAACAGGCTTTGCCACTCTATTTGGAGTTCTGGTAACAATAGCAGCTGTAATTGTTGCATTAGGGAGTCCAACTCAAGGCTCATACCAAGGTGTACTGCATTGTGGGAGAGTAATTAAACACAGCCAGTGGCTGTTTGCTTGCATTACTCTAAGATGCAGCATTGTCTGGCACTAAACATCCATGCCTCTGTTTCCACAGTTCTGTGGAGTTTTCGGGAGTTCACTTGCTAAGATGTTTTGTAGCCCATGTTACTGGAAACCTACCTGCTATAGAGACCAGCTGAAAAGACTGACTCCTGATCTGCTCAGCTCATCCAGAACAAAAGGTCAGTGTTTTTTTGTTAAAATAACGCAAGGTACTAGAAATTATTTAGGATAAATTAATACATGTAAAAATAAGCTTTTTGCTTATTGAGTTGGTCAGTTCAGGAAGTTTTCAGTGTGAGTGAATCCAGGTTGTTATAAAACTGTTTTATGAAACCTACATGATTATGCAGAGAACTTCCAAAGAGAAGCAAAGTTTTAATTCAACAGTTCCTTTCCCTCCACTGAAATGTTCAAAAAGATACCACTGCATGCCTAAATTCCGCTATCATTAGGATATAGAGATAGTCTAGTAATATCTTTAATAAAGAGGCATTTAGTTTAGAACAGAAAAACTCTAGTCCTTACATTAAGAAAAACTGTACTTACCCAGTTGAACTTAATGGTACACAGAAATTCACTTCTCTCCACTGGGGTTAGGATTAGGATAGCAGGAGCCACAAGCTACCACTTGTACAACCTTCCTGCTCTAAGGCCATCTAGAGTGGAAATAGCCAACATATTGCCTGTGTGGGTGTGTTTAACTTCTAGTATGTTTTACTTTTGTAACTTTCTGTGTTCTGCATTCAGTAGTTGCAGCAAAATCGCATGCCTTGCTTGCATACATCGAGTTGTCCCTGTGTGAAGGAAAGGACACATCTTCAATGGGGTCCATTTTTCGATCACTGTTGGCTTGAAACAGTGGAATGAAAGACTGACATCTAGAGGAACCCTCTTCTTCTGTACATTATCATCAGTCAGTGCTGCATTTACTCTCTGTTCTCGATCCAGCATGAAGTTCTGCAGCTGCACTCGGATGAATTGCGAGGTCTGAGACCTGTCGTCCATTATCTGCGTCTGTTCTACCCTGGCAGCTTAAGCACAGTACTGATGTGTCCCATGCTCCTTAAGCATACTGTAGCAGCTCGGAGAACTGTGTCCCACACCAGCTGTGCCTGGCTAAGAGCACCTGAAACTGTGCAGTTACAAGGTACAGAGTCAGACAAAAGGAGAGCTGTCAATAGCAGCAGTCATGCAGGAGAACTTAGACCGAAGGTATCAAGTGCCTGTGTCGAACTCTGGCTCTCTGACTTTGTCATGTCTTGACGTGGCAAAATATGGGTGTGCAGTTGTCGAAGTTACTTACATTAAGTGTTTAAACCTCATGACAGTTTTTTCTAAACCACTCTGAGGGTGAGAAGGTGACATTTATAGCCCTTTCATTATGCAACTTCTTGTAACTCTCAGACTAGATGTGAGGTGAGGTTTGTTTTCAACACTCGTGTAAGAAGTGGGGAATGTGATAAATTCAGTAGAAAGACATGGCTCTCTAGCTTCTGCATTTTAACAGTAATCAAACCTTTAAATCTCTTAATATTTTACCTCTAATCCCAAAATGCTACAGAGCAAACCAGCCCCGGAGATGCATGATCCTAGGGGAAGTGCAGGAATATCTATCCCGATGGAACAGGTGAAAGTGAACACTTCAGGAAAAACTCTTTCTTAGTATCTTAAAAGCAGTCTTGTCATGGCTGTCATTTTCAAGGCCTCACCTATTGACTGGAGAGCCTCTGAAAATAACCCTGTATGTGTAAAAAAGTGCAGTTCTGGTTTTAGTCCCTCTTCTGAACAAAACCCCTTGCAATGCTAGGAAAAAGGGGCAGGCAACTCAGCAAGTGTTCAAGGATGTCATTAGGTCATGCAGAAAGAAATTAGAAAGGTGAAAGCTCAATTAGAACTTATTCTGGCCACTTCTGTAAAGAATAATAAAAAGTATTTTTATAAATAAATTTAATAGCAAAAAGAGGAGCAAGGAAAACCTCCATTCTTTATCGGACATGAGGGGAGAATACAGTTTTACCAAAGACAGCTGGCTGAGGTACTAAACACCTTCTTTGCCTCAGTTTTCAACAATAGGACAGATCATCCTCAGGAGAGCTGGCCTCTGGAAGTGGTAGACAGGGACAGGGAGCAGAATAGCTCCTCTGTAATCCAGGAGGAGGCAGTTATGGACCTGCTGAGCCACTTGGATCCTCACAAGTCTATGGGCCCAGATGGGATCCATCCTAGAGTGATGAAGGAGCTGGCAGAAGAGCTCGCTAAGCCACTCTCCATCATTTATCACCAGACCTGCCTCACTGGGGAGGTCCCAGAAGACTGGGGTTTGGCCCATCCATAAGGGGGCTGGAAGGAGGATCTGGGGAACTAAAGGCCTGTCAGCCTGACCTCAGTGCCTGGCAAGGTTTTGGAGCAGATCATCTTGAGTGCAATCACACAGCACCTACAGGGTGTCCAGGGGATCAGACCCAGCCAGCATGGGTTTAGGAGAGGTAGGTACTGCCTGACCAACTTGATCTTTTATGATCAGGTGACCCACCTGGTGGATGAGGGGAAGGCTGTGGATGTGGTCCACCTGGACTTCAGCCAAGTCTTTGGCACAGTGTCCCAGAGCATACTCCTAGAGAAGCGGGCAGCCCACGGCTTGGGCAGGGCACTCTGCTGGGTTAAGAACTGATCAAGGCCAGGCTGGATGGAGCATTGAGCTACCTGGTCTGCTGGGAGGTGTTCCTGCCCGTGGCAGGGGTGTTGGAACAAGATCTTTAGGGTCCCTTCCAACCCATTAACATTCTATGATTCTATGAACAGGGCCAAGTGCGTCTTGCTCAAGAGAAGGAAAAGCCCCTGCAAACCACACAGGCAAACCTAGAAAAGACCTTTCTAACACCATGGCTGACCCTCTTTGAGGCAGGGAAATGGACCAGGCACCTCCCGTGTTCGCTTTCAGGCCACCATATCCTGATCTGACAAGTCAATAATGAGCGTCGACTACGGATTTGGGGAGGGTCACCAGATGTGTCCCAGTAAATCGTTGGTGCCGCGGCTCCAACCAGCACGGCCCGCCCGGCAGCACCGCCCCGTGCCCGCCCCTCCGCAGCTCGGCGGGGCCGGGCAAGGGGAAGAGGAACAGGAATCCCTTCCGGCGCAGCCTGGCAGCCATGGCCGATGAGGAGGAGGACGTGCCGGTGAGTGGCGGGAGGGGCTGCATTCCCGTGGTTCCCATCCCATCCAGCCGCGGGCGGGGTGCAGCGGGAAGGGGCCGGGTCCCGGCGGGCACTGACCGCGGCCTCTCCCCGCTGTGCCCGTGCAGTTCGAAGAGGACGCGGAGGACGCCGGCGGGGGCCTGGACGGCGGGCAGGGCAGGAGGAAGAGGCTGTTCTCCAAAGAACGTGAGTCGAGCCGGGCCGGACAGCCCAGCCCGGACGGGTCACTCAGCTGAAACTCCGAGCAGACGGCTGTGGAGTTCCTAAACTCACTTCTCCTTAGCAAAACAGCGGCTTTCGTTCTGTGCCCTGGCTGCAAGTGCAGAAAGCTGTCATGTAGACCTCCCTAAAAATACTGCTGGTGCATCTTCTGAGCTGAGCTATGCCCACAGTCGGTTGTGCTGTAAGTCAGTGTGCAGCACTTTGCAGGGTAAATTAATATTTAAAGAGCTCGTCATCAGATGTGCTTTTCTGTATGTACAGCCTTGGCTTTTGTTGCCTTCTGTTTATTTCCTGTATGTTTGCTCAAGAATTTTTCTGTCTAACAGACAGGAGTTACATTCCTGTACCACCTGGAGCAGGAATGTGCAGGCTGGTGAGCTCTATGTAGGTGTGTGCTGCTGACACTACTGAACGGGTGAAAGGAGCCTCACACTGAGTGTTTCTTTGTGCAGTAAGATGCATGATGTATGGATTCGGGGATGACCAGAACCCTTACACAGAATCCGTGGACATTCTTGAGGACCTGGTAATAGAGTTTATCACAGAAATGGTAAGTCAGCTCTAGAGAGCGTGGTCAAAATAACCTCACAAGGACTTTAGCCTTCTGAATAATACCTCTGACTCAAATACTGCATTATCCCAGGTGTCAAACTCATGGTGCTAGTAGGAGAGAGCTAAACTTGGATTTTGCTTTTCCAAGAGAAAGGAAAAATTCATTCATCTTGCTCCATGTGGATTTAGAATGCTGTCTGAAGTCCTAAATAGTGGTTAGATTAGTATTGTAGGAGGGGAAATTCACATCTGCCTTTGGGGCTCACTGTGACATTGCTGTATGTGCAGCTGACAGAAGGCAAGGCTCAGCTTTAAAAATCTGTCAACTTTTTGTGTTGACCCAGTGCCTTTACATGGATGAGAAAGTAGCTCTGCTACAAAAGAAAAGTATTCTGGGGCCTGAAGCCATTATTCTTCCAGGTATTTGGATACTCTTTAAAGTATCCAAGCATTCCCCTTTCTTTTGAAAGGCTGCCCTTGCCTTTCCTTATCAAAATACCCTACACTGTCCTCTAATAGGGTTACCTCACATTGCTTCCAAGTTGTGCCTGATCTTCAGGCTTTTTGCAGGCTGGGCATCCTACTTGTAATCTAGCTTAAGTTTTGATACCATTATATGATGTATATATACTGGTAAGTGGTAGGTGTAAGTGACAGGGAGCTGGGGACAGCAGAACAACAGTGAGTCCATGGTTTACTGGCAAGCTCTCTTGTGACTAGGATGATGGTGCCCAGGTCCTGCATTTGCTTACATTTTTATAAAATTAGAGGAAATAAAGTGGAATTGAGAGCTTAAAAAAGTAACCCTGTTGACTTTCCTTTTTTCCCTCTGACAGACACACAAGGCCATGTCGATCGGGCGGCAGGGCCGTGTACAGGTCGAGGACATTGTCTTTCTAATTCGCAAGGACCCCCGGAAGTTTGCCAGGGTTAAAGACCTCCTTACTATGAATGAAGAACTGAAAAGAGCCAGAAAGGCCTTTGATGAAGCAAACTACGGATCTTGATTCTGTGCACAAGCTGCACTGGAGCTCCCTTTGGGCTGCCCATGTAATGGCAGCTGCCCAGTAAGAAGGAAGATCATGTGTGTTGTTTGGAGGGGTTATTCAGGATAGAGGTCACTGCTGGGGTGTCTGCTCTCATTCCCAGCTTTTTCTGAGAACTATTCAAGCACCTGAAATGTTATCTGATTGTATGTGGTATACTTAGGTATTTTTATACCATTTAAGAAAATGAAAAATTCCTGTAATGGCAGTAAGTCTGTTTGAAGTAGGCCTTTGTTGTATCAGATGGCTAGAGGGCTGATGATCCATGATTCTCTACAACTATTTTGGTTATCACTGGGTACTCCTGTGAGAGGGAACCCAGAAAATGGATCTTGGTTTATCTGGACATGGGCTTCAAGCCCAAACTACTCTAAAAGTTCTGCTTTTTGCTCTGTATATGCTCTTTGAATAAAACATTTTAAGTTTGCGCCTACTCCGTATAACTAAACTTACATAGATCAATTCACACAAGGTGCACAATAGAGGGGATTTGGCACTTAATGGGCTAGGAAGGTTATTTTTATTTCTGTCTTGGTGGGCACAGCTCTTTTATTTTCTTCTGCTCTTAAACCTAAGAAATTGAACTTAGCCCATTCCTGATTTACTTGCACTTACAGCCTTTCCTTAATCCCTGTTAAGCAGTTGCTCTCTACCAAACCAGATTCCTGTTCTTAATTCTGAGAATTTTTTTCCTTACTATTTCCTGGTGATCATGCCCATGGGAATTACTTACAAGCAAAAGCCTGGCAGAAACTACTCTGCCCATTGCTTGTTCTAACACTGTGGAATACCTGTACCTTACACTGCCAAGCAGACAAAAACTGCATTTGTATTAAAAAGATTTTGGGACAGTGAGAAACATGTTCATCAGTCAGGAGTTTACTGTTGCAGGCCAGACCTGTGCTTTCCCCTATTTCTGGAAAAGCAGTAGGTTCAGCTAACTTCATTTCAGGACAAAAGTAACAAGTGCTGAAACAGCAATGATACTACATGTCAAGGCTGTCCCCTGTACAAGCAGCACAGAAAGAAGTGTGTAACAGACTTGGAAAAGTGTCTGAAAGTCGTTTGTTCTAAGCAGCAGTGCTCAGCTGCAGCCTTCTGCTGTGGATGGTAACTAATTGCGCTGTGGATTTGACAGCAGCACTTAACATGTGGTCGAGCAATAGAGAAGTGTCACTGAGTAAGGGTAACAAAGTCACTGCTCGTGGACAAGGCCAGGTAAAAGGATGAAGACTATTCAGCTATTTGGAACACCCTTAAAATATAAAAAAAATACCCAGTAAAAAAAGCTGTTTTACAAAAACATAATAAAATGGTTGCTACTTTCTCAGTAGAATTCAGGATTTGAGTTACTAAGACACCATTAGAGTTCAGAGCATTTTACTGTAAAAAAATTAAAAAATAATTGGAATTACTTCTTCAATCCAGGTTCAGACACCTATTGCTGCAAAAATAGAATCAATATCCATGTTCTCAGCAGATTCTTTACACACAGGGCTGGGGCTTCCTTTGAGCAGCAGCTGCTTAGAGGTCCCTGCTGTGCTTAGTCTGACAGGGGCTGTATCAGCATCAGAATGTTCTTTCTGACTCAGAGGCCCATCCTGGTAGGCAGGGAGGATAAGAGATGCAGTTGTCTCACAGACCCCAGAAAGCTCAGAAGGCTTTTGCTGAACAGTCTTCAGAGCTCTCTTCAAGCGTGCAGATGATTTGATCCTCCTTGGACAGAGCCACGCCCCGAGGTACTGCCTTGGCCAGCGTGTGTGTTGGGACCCATACAGGAGGTACTTACGGACAGATGTTTTGACACTGCGCAGTTTTCTCTTCAAGCTTAAAAGGAGGAAGGTGCACAAAACATAACTTTATAAGATACTGAAGTGTTACTTCATTTGCAGTTTGGAAAGATTTGGCTATTAGCCTTTTTCATTTTCCTTGTCATACCAAGGAAACATAACAGCACCTTGTACAATAGTAGCCAGGGCAGTCTGAAGGAAGACAACCCTTGCATCATACAACTGCTACCATTAAACATGCAGATTATTTAAGTTGCATTTGTTATGTATTTGTGCATTTGTCAGCCTTTTACATCCTTTCACAAGTGACTGATGCTAAGCAGAACACTTATGTAAGAGCATCCACTAGCCTGAACTAGTGATCCCGAGTTTTTAAAGAATGGCTTAGACCACTGTGTTTCACTATACTGTAGCAATATACATATTAAAATGTGAAGTGTTGCATCCAGAAATCCCACACCCATGCAAGAACTACCTGCATCCTTGAGCCTCCACGTGGTGCAGCCGGTTGCTTTTCAACAACTTGTTACGCAGAAAATAAGCTTCTGATTTGAATTTATTGTTTTTGCACCACAGAATAGCTTTTCTGAGTGCCTCTGACAGCTCCCCAAATGATGCAGCTGTTTGGACCATCTGTACAAGAGATTCAGTATGCTGGGACTTTGCTACACGAGAGGGTGGTGGTGCCAACTTTGCTTTAAAAGGTGTTGATGACATGTCTATACCCTGAAACAGTAACAGAAATATTAAAGAGATTATGTGTCTGGTCCTTTTTGGTAGAGGGGAGCAGAGTACTGACGTTTTCATGAGAACATTCCTTACTTCCCAAGAGGAAAGAGCACTCTTGTTTTTTGGAATACAAAAAGAAGATAATTAGAATTTGTATTCCTGTCTACTACTGAGCGCTCTGGTCATTTCACCTGACAAACCAACAAATGCTCATATTCCTAAGCAGAAATGAGTAGCCATTTTCTGTGCAAAGCTTCCACACTAACCTGGGTTGTTAGACAAGCAAAAATAAACCAGGGAAAGGGGACATTTTCGATCAGGGATATTGTGTTAGGGTCTCTAAAACTGAAAAATAGTGTGTAAAAAGATACCATACAAACCTCTTGTGCTGGATGTCTGGATGGCTTAAGCAAGCTCTTCATATCAATCCCCAGGTGCTTCCCTATAGAGAGAGAGATTTCGCATTACAGTGTTGAGATAGTTTTACGTCTTTGTTGCACAGAGGTGCTGCAGTGCTTTGCCACACTGAGCTCTCAGCAGGCTCACACCTGTACTCAGCATTTCCAGGCAGCTCAAGGGGACTACACTCATCTTGCACTGCAGCTGGCAAGGGATGAAGAGGATGCAGAGATTTTCAGACGGCTGCAAAAACTTAGTGGGTAAAAGCTTCACACAAACACCTGGATGCCTGCAGTCACTGGTCATAGCCCTCAGTACAGAGAAAGTCTTGGGCACAGTCCAGAACCAGCAATCATAGGATACCTGCATCCTGTACTTATAGCCTTGCCTACTCTTGTATGGACTGCAGACAGTGTTCTTAGCCTCTCACTACCCTTATCTATGCAGAAGGAGGAAAGTAAAAATAACTGTTTTCAGGACCTGTACACTGCATTCATTATCTGCTTCTCTCCAGGCTGTATTATCTTTAAAACAACCCCCCAAAAAAATCACAATGCTGACATTATCCACAGCTTTATAAAAGGCAAGGTACATGCAGCATTCTCTTCTCCTAAGGACAGAGGAGGGGAGCTTGCACTAGAACAATGCTGTGGTAGAAGTGCTTGGCTCTGTTGGACAAAAGCTGTGGTCAGTCTCTGAGATGTCAGAAACCATTTACACTGTGGCACAAGGCTTTACCTCTGCTGGCTCTGGGCACCAGAACTGTCTCTCCGATGTCCATGGGGCATGGGATGCTGTGGTTTGTCACGTCACTTGTACAGGTTACAAAACTTGTCTTTTTCCCAACCTCTGAGACTGACTCTGGCATTGCTGGGAAGAGCTTCTTCAGCCAGCTGGTAGATTTTTTTGTTGTAAGCATTTTAGCCTCTTGCTTCTTCATCTCAGAAGACAGGTTAACTCCAAGAAAGTTACTGATATCAGAAGGGAAGGTAAATCCCTTGATATAAGGCATCTGTTGGGTCTCAGATACCAGATGAAGTGTTGTTGACAAGACGTCATACAAAGACATGAGGGTCTGCAATACACACCTGTACTGAATCCTGAAGAGAGAGGACAAAAAGGTATGGAGTCTCCTCTAGGAAAACTTTATGCCCACTGAACAGCTACCTTAATCTCAAACAGAAGAGATTCCAAGCTGCCCTTTCCCTATTTTCCCTCAGTGCAAGTTTAGCTTTTTACACTCCGTCACCCTGCTTTCCTTAATTCTGAGCCTTAAGGAACCATTAAGGATTGGAATCTAGGAGTGACTTGACTAGTAAATTCCCAATCAGGAGCCCCTCTGCTTCCCTAGAGTTTTACTGAGTGCCACACCTGGGTCACATCATGTTTTCAGGTCACATCCAAATCATTTGCCATGAGGTCTTCCCCCCAAAGCACCCTGTACCAACTAGGCTGATGCCATACAATTGCCTGCTCTATGTTTCCTGAAGATATAGATTTCTTGTGCCAGAGAACATTTTACTGAGTTCTTCTACACAATGATGTTAGTCCCTCAGCTACAGACACCACTTATTTTCCTGTACTGAGAGAGACCAGAACACCAGTTTCCCTGGAAAACTCTGCAGTGTTTATCCCAGCCTCTCCATTTCAGCATGAGGCAGGACTTACTGCTTGTTGCAGAGTACCAGGTGTCAGTGTTTGTGTCAGGCTGGCACTAACACTGTGATTTCATTAGTGCTACATAAAATTTGCTATGATCCAAGAACAAAGCCTTTCATAAAAGCATGTAAGAAATCTCTCTCCACTGGTACAGCTCTTCAGGTGCTACAGTCAAGTCCAAAAGAATGGAGAGACACCCTGTCTTCCTCCTCCCAAATGAAAAAAGCTCACTTAGCAGCAAGGCCTAATTACAAGCCCTTCTCCCTGACAGGCACATCAAACAGACAGACAACAAACAAGACAGACTTTTGAACACACAAACCATAGTCGGCTCAACAGCCCCAAAGCCACCGTGTTCAGAAGTATGAATTCCTTCGAGCAGAGATGTTTAATGGACAAGCTGAAGATTACAGTCGTTAAGGATAAAAAAATAAACAGCGTGTAATGAGACTTGCTGAACACACCAACTAGAGGCAATTCGCAAGGCAATATCCTGGAATAATTTGGGAGATGAGTATCCAAATTTTGAATTGCTCAAGGCTGGAACAGCAGCCAGCCAAGAGCCTAAGGTTCCTACATAATAACTTGAAAATAAGGTGTTTGGCTATCAAACAAACTTCAACTTGCATGTATGAATTGCATAGTTGAGTCCATCAGCAATAAAGGCCCTCCAGCAGACCTAGTTTTGGATGTTATGAGGTGCTAATAGTGAACTGTAAGAATATTTTTACGATGAAAAAAGGATACAGAAAAGTTTTACTGCAACAGTCCAACAGACGGAGGATGAGCTTGCAGCCTCCCAGTACCTTCAGAGCCACTGTTTCCAGCATGGGCTGGCTGGGAACCAAGCACTCTGCATGGGCTTCAGATGTATCTTTCCTGGGTTGATACAAGGATGAGGAGTTGGTTACGATGTAGCATCCCCCTCCTTTAGCTCTGAAGATTGAGTTATTGGATTGTATAAAATACAGGATCATGACACTTACTTGGGAATCAGTTCTACCAGAGTTCCAAGGCAGCCCACCAAATTCATTTTCCATAGGCGCTTCAAACACTGTTCTACCTAGGAAAAAAGAAAACTCTTTTGACTGGTATTTTGAGAGTGGGAGTGCCTTGGTCTAAGAACCATCACTATGTTAAATGACACCTTCCCTTTAGCAGTTTAGCAGCACAAACTGCAGGTTTGTGTCATGAAATGTTCTAGGATATTCCTATATCTGCCATTCATCACTCTGCTGTAAAAATGGAATTAAGAGAAGGACTGGAGTAGGTCATGGTTAATTGGTGCTGCGTGGTTTCCCCTGCTGTATACAATTAGCTTTGGTATTGGCTGTCAAGAACAAAAACACATGAACAAATCAAGAAGGTAAGGACCATTCTTACTCTGATTCAAAACGATTATTTGAAGATACTGACAATCCCTTTCCTGGAAAACCGGTAAGGAGTTTACTTTTCATGCTAAAGCAGTAAGCACTTAATAGGGCAGTTTAGGACTATTCTTCCCCCCTCCCACTATTCCAATTCATTGAGAACCAAGGCCGTGTATTACTCATGCATTCAAAGGTACGTAACTGTACCTCCTTCAGGCCTCAGCGTGAGCACAAGCCACCACATATCGGTGGAGAAGTGGAAATGACACTGGCTGCACAGCGCGGCCGCTCACCTGCTGCAGGGCGAGGAAGGGGCGGTGGCGGAGCAGCCTGCTGTGGAACACGTAGAGCAGGGCGCGCAGGACGCGTCCCTCGGCGGCCAGCCCGGGCCCGGACAGCCGCCTGCCGGCCGTGTCGCACCGCCTCCGCAGCACCGACAGCCGTCCCACTGCGGGGAGAGCCGGGCACGGCCTCAGCGCAGGGCAGCGCCTCAGCGCCCACCGCCGCCCCAGCCCCCCGGCTCCCACCGCCCGGCAGTGCCTTCAAACCGTCCCGTCCCCCCCCCCCCCCCAAGCCCCTCTCGGCACAGCGCCGGGACCTGCGGGGTGTTCGGCCGCCAGCGCCACCGTGGCGCTGCTCGTGGGCCAGGGCACGTCCAGCCGGTTCCAGGGCGCGTCCAGCCCGCTGCACGGCACATCCCGCCTGTTCCACGGCATATCCAGCCCGCTGCACGGCACACCCCGCCGGTCCCGCAGCACATCCCGCCCGCTGCACAGCCCAGCCCACGCCTCTCTGGGCGCCGCCATGTTCCCGCCGCGCACCACGGAGCGGGCCCCCACCTGGGCAGGACCATCCCCGCCGGGCCGGGGGAGGGCCGCGGGCCGGACCAAGTCACCCCGCGGGGGTGAGGCAGAGATCGGGGCCTGGCGGTGGTGCCCTGCGTTCCCAAATGTTGTAAGCGCGAAGAGGACTGATTGTAAATTATGAGTGTTAATCACGCTTTCCAAACCTCGCAATTCTTCAGTGTCAGCCTGGGGAGCTGGGGCTGTTGGTAGCCAGCGCTGCAGCCTCTCAGCTCCTCGTGTGAGGCGTTGCAGGAGAGCCCGGGGGTGACCCCAGTCACGGGCCCTACAACTGCGCCCTCCCGTGTCACACACACACACTCCTTAAAGTGCAAAAAAATCTAGGAGATCGGCTTCACACGAGTAGCAATTGCCATCCGGATGAGAGGACATGGTCTTAAGCTCTGCCGGGGGAGGTTTAGGTTGGGCATTATGAGGAATCTTTTCACAAAAATCCTGATTAGACATTGGAGCAGGCTGCCCAGGGTTGTGGTGGAGTCACAGTCCCTGGAGGTGTTCATCAAGGAAAGACTGGACATGTCACAGTCTAGCTGACTTGGTTGGACTTGATGATCTCAGAGGTCTTTTCCAACCCAACTGATTGTGTGATTCTGTGATATCAACACTCCGAACAAGGACAGGCCTTGCTGCCCATACCCTGGGTGCCCCCCTGGCCATCCTGGTCCCTGCATGCGTTTGTCCCATCTCCTGGGATTTGCCATGGCAGGGACAAAGGGCCCAAAGCCAGGCAGAAGTGGGTCCTGTGGTGGATGCAGGTGCCCCATGGAATTGATTGCTGTTATTTATTAGTGTTGTTAGAATAGTTTCCTACCAAATGGATTGAATTTTTGTGGTCTTCTATGAGTACTCCTCCCCCAAGTAAAGACATTATTTCCCACCTCTTTCCCTTTCTGCCTGTAGTTGAACTTTCCTAACTGCCAGCACTGGTACTTCAATTAAAATATTTGTTAGGAACAATGGAGCTAAATCAGGCACATTTTTTTGTATAGTCTTATCTTCTCCTGATTCCATTTGGTCGTATGCTTTCTATTTTCTTTTACAGAATCTTGTACAAATACAGATTAAAGTGATGTCCTTTTAAAAAGATAGAGCAAAGATTGGCATTAATGGTTGCACCTGTAGGGAAGAGAGATAAGAGCAGACCAAGAGGCAGAACCCATAAAAGGCTGCTGTGAGCACTTGCCTGTCCTGGGAAGGGGAATGTTAAGCTTCCTAGACTAAGAGTGGAGGTGAACGTAAAAATGGAATCACCAAGGTGTGAGCAGAGGATCACAAAGGTCTCTCTAGCTGAGCTTCTGAGGTGTTTTAAACATCCTATAAGTGAGGAGCAAGCCTGGGCCATCTGCTTTCAGTGTTGCTGTAAAATGGAGGAGTTGGCTGGGGAGCTGTGCCCACCTCTCCATTCCGTATTCATAAAAGGTTGTGGGAGCATCTTGATCCATGCTGATGGTACTGCTTCCTTCAAGGTCTACCACAAGTCTGGTAAGAGCATAGGTAGTTGCAGATGCCAAGGGCTGTTCTTTTAACAGGCTGAAATGTGGGGACAAAGTAAGGAAATTTTCTTTTTCTCTGCTTTCTTTGTTGGTTATGTTTGGGTTTTTCTTCCCCTCTCCTCTCTCTGTATATTGTCATGAAGCTATTCTCCTTCCTATACTTTATTTTGGAGGACTGTAGATGAATGGTTATGCAGATGTATGACCTACTAATTTCTCTAGTCATGCTCTATCGAGTCATTTGGTTCCAGGGAATAGCTGGGATAAAAGCTTTCCACCACTTACTTTATTTGAAATAAGTAATCTGAAGCTTTATTATATGTCCTGCTCTGTTCGTCTTCCAACCTTCATCTTCTTACTTGTGTTATGGTAACTTTCACAATGGATTTATGATTGCAGTTTCCCTTTTACTGTCATTGTGTCCAGCCAGCAAGTGGCAACAAGTTTGTGTTACGTACGGCTTGGTTGGGCTGCTGCAGAGGTCAGTGCTAGGCTAACTCTTCAGGGATTAGAGTGGGTCATTGACGATAAAGACAAAGATCCCATGCCTTCCTTGTGGTTAGATATCAATTAGCAGACAACAACAACAACAAAACCCCAAACAAACAAAAAACCACCAAAACCAAAAATGCAGCAGCCATTAGTTTGAGGCTAATGCTCACAGTAAGAAAAGCATCCCATGTTGCTTTCCAGCAACATAGGATTTTCCCAAATATAGGCCTACTTTCCCCAGGTGGGACTGACTTTCACCAGTGGAATTAGTTTCCTTATTATCAAAGATTCTTCCTGTTTCCCTTTCTTGAAAGGGTTTCTAAAAGCTGTTTATCAATGCCTAAGCAGTTGTCTTTCTCCCCCAACCCTCTTTTTTTCCCTTTCAGATGTTGGCAGCATTCAGCAGTCAGAGGGCAAGGTAAGCTTGTGTCTTTACCTTCATTATGTGTGCAGATATAATCCTGCTTTAGTAAAGGCCAGCTCAGGAAATGGGGCAGAGGAGGGTACATGCATGGCTGGGAATTGAGAGCTGTGGCATTCTCCAGTTTGTGCTGCATTGCTTCTTGGTTTCTGTCTGCAGCTGTTGGAATACTTGGCAGTGGTAATCTATGAAGCCCTGGACTGGGGAATTGACAGCCACATGGAGCGAGAACTGACTGGTCCTTTGGAGAAATTGCTGAGTCTCATGTTGAAACTGGATGATGAGCCAATTAAACCACAAGTCACCCTCCAGGATGTTATCAAGGTTTTCTTAGTCCCATTTAGTAAATATAGCAATTTTAGAGGAGCTGATGGAATGGTGCAGTTAACCAAGGGGCAAGTCTGTTTCTGGGAAAAAGCTGGGTAGATTGTGGGAGAACATAGAGGGAGCTTGTGGCTTTCCCATCAGAGGGAAAAGGCAATACCATCTTAAGTACTTGCAGGTGCCCATGGAAAAGAATTAAGAAGGAAGACTACACATAGCTCTCACACAGCTGTGTCTACAAAGTCCTTCTGTACATAGTCTCCAAATTCAATACCCAGAAGACTATGGATATTGAAAAAAAGTCCCTTGTCTGTAGTATTCAGTTTCTGCAAGGGCTGGAATTTCAATGTCTCAACTCAAACAGGTACTTGCCACTCAAATAGAATTTAAAGGTATGCGAAACTTCCCATCCCTCTGTCTGATCAGGGCTGGGGAAAAGAACAGGGTAAGTGACTCTACCTGCTGTGGGTTTTTATGCTTTGTCTGCACTGGAGGCTTTCCCTTTCAGGTATTTATTTCAAAGCACACTCTATGGAAGACAATATACATAAATTACACAGTTACTTCCATTATCATACATATAGGATTGGACATTTTTCTTCTTTATTCCTCTGTATCTTCAATAGAAAAAAAAAATATAAAGGGGCTATGAGGAAGATGATTTTTAACCATGGATTGAGGAAACTGAGTTTTGCTTTATTCCATTCTCCCATGGGATTTTTTTTTTTTTTTTTTTTTAATTTGAAGATCTCTTTCAAATAGCTGCAATTCTTTCAGGCCTGTGAGGAGCACTTGCCCAGGCCTTCTGAGGCTACCAAACATTATGAAATGACCTGTAGGAATCTGTTTGCTGAATATATGGAACTTCAGAAGCTTGAAACCATCATGCAAACCTCCAAAGAGGTACATTTGGGATCACCCCTTGGCTGCTATTCCCCCCACCTTCACACTCATCAAGTTCTAAAGTAATCTTCCCATTGCACTGAAAGTGGAGCATGTAGATGTTGGGGTTTTTTTTTTTCACAATGGGAATGGCCTCTGTCTCTGCACCTTTTATATTGTTGCATTTACAAGTTTAGGTGTTTCGGGTTTGTAGGCTTTTCAGATAAACATTAGTAATTTATACTGGATAGATAGGAAATCAGTGAACAGTGCAATGACCTCATGTGCTTGCTTCTCAGCAACTGAGAAAAATGGATGTGGAAGATTTGGTGGAAAATCCCCTTAAAAAGAAGAAAACCTGTGGCGTAAGGGATTTAATTTCTTCATTATGGGCACGGGTTTTTTTCTTCAGCTGTAGCTCTCTCAGCTTTCCACTGATTCTTCTGTGAAAAATAGAGGTTGAACACAAATTAAACTGCTTAGGTTTTTTCAGGAGCTTAAGTAGTTAACAACTTGTCTGCAAAACAAGCTGGGGAGTGAACTTGAAGTTAAACTATTTCATATGTCAACCTCACATGGACATTTATTCTACACAAATATTGTCTTTGTGGTCCAACTTAAACCACTCCTAAAAATGAAGTTGGAGGCAGTCTTTGGAGTAAGTGTCTGCAAGCAGTTACTCAGGCTGTTTCTTTCTGCTGCTGAGCCCCAAACTACAGCTCTTGGCGGGAACTGCCACCTGCCAAAAGCAATCTGTTCCTTTCTTGTAGCTGGACTGAAAAATCCCAGAAAACTGTTCTGTTATTGGTAGAACTGGGGTGGACTATTTCAGTTTTACTGTGTGGGGTCTATGTTGGTTCAGGACTGGCAGGGACTGAAGGCCAATAGCACTGTCCATCTCTGTGGCTGTGCAGCTCCAGCAGCTCAAAGGGGTGAAGGGGGATGAGGCTGGAGATGTCACTTATACCTTGGGCTCCCTGCCTTTCTTGTCTTTGCATTTTGTCCTTCCATAGGTCTTGGACTGCATGTTTGGGGCAGAGAAAGCAACTTACTCTGTTCTTTTCAAGGCCCTGCACAGTCAGAGCTCAATCAGAAACAAATAGCTCTTCCTTCAGGCTGGAGCTCTGCCCAGCATAAACAAATACACTGTAGTCTGGAGCCTGTGGAGGCAAACAGCAAGCCCCGAGAGACTTGTGGACTCTCTCCCTTTGTCTAAATAGCACTTGCTTTGAAGCGTGCTCAAACTATTCGTATGAAAATGTTTGTGAAATGTGTGTTTGGGCATATTCTCAATTTTGCGATCTATTAAAATAAACTGGCAAGCTATCTCAAACCACAAACTCATCAACTGCTATAGCTCTTTTCTGCAGGGAATACATGAATAAATACATGGGCTTTGCTGTGTGGCCTGAAGGCCAGTGTATTTGGCCTCTGCTCCTTCAGGAGACATGAATTCCAAAAGCTGGATGCCTGTTGCAAATCCTCTGCCTCTAGTTTCCAAGTCCCTAAGCACCAGTTGATTGCATTGCTCTGAAAAACTCTTGAGTTTAAAATAACCGGGATGCTAACTTCACTGGGATCCCACAGATCAGAGCTGATGCCTTGAGTGGTGCTAAGAAGCTAATGCTCTTTATGGGCCACACTTTTTTTTGTTGACTGCTACAAAACAGGTCTTCTGAAATGCAGACCACAGCCTGACAGCATGCAGAGTTGCACAGTTTCAGCACAGCTTATCTGTATGTGTCACAAGTTGATGTTCACCTAGAAATCTAAGCAGTGAGACCTGTTAGAAACACAGCTTACTGCTCATCTCTTGAATTCAATGAGATGGATTTAGGGTGTTGTAGCCTTTTTGTGTTGTGTTGCACAGGTGTGGGAAGTTCAGGTGGCATTTGACACTACATGGGAGGGCCCAAGTAGAATAATTGCAGTGATCCAGTCAGTAGGGAAAGAAAAGTATGAATGATGATGATGATGTCACCAACATCTGAAAAATGTTTTGGGTGTGCAAGTTGCTCTGAAATGGACAGCTGAAGACAATTCTTGTTCCAAAACTAATGTGGCATTATTACAGTACAGAAGTCTCTCTTCAGGTCGTGTCCTTCTGTCAAATGAGTGCTATTTCAAAAGTCTCTAGTACTGATGGGTTTGCCCAGAGACTTTTGTGTGTTCTCCCACACAATATTAAATATAGCCTAGGAGATATGGCTTGTATGGGGTCACTCTTTGAAAGTTCTAGTTCTCTGGAGTTGAGGTATGACTGTACCAAAGCCAGGCTAAAACAATCCAACAAAAAAATCAGTCAGAGCTTGTATAAGACTCTTCTGATATTATACCAAGATGTCTGAAGGGATAAGTTGAGAGAAGATGCTGTAAGTGGAAAAGGAAGAGGAGTCTATGTCAGAAACTTTGTTCTGAGGCAGTTTTCTGAAATGTTTTGCTTCCCTTTTACTGTTTATAATATAATCACTTGTTCTTACTCAATTTGCCACTGGGATCCAGATAAGCTGTTGATTTAGCACTTCCATTATGATGTAGTCTAAACATGCCATTGAGCTGATTATTTTTTATCCTGTCTTTGTTGGGTTACACTGCATGCCTGAGCATCCTCAGATACTAATACAGGAAGAGGATGAGCAGATATCAGTTTTTAGCTTGTGTCTTCAGACTGAGACTGCTAACATATGCTTCTGTGATGTATGAGACCCCTTCCCACTTGTCTTCCTCTTTTGTTTGTGAACACTTCAACCCTTGGTTTCTGAAAATTCAGAGGATTTTAATGGTGAGATTTGGGATTTCATTCCCAGTGTTTGTTAGGATTCAATAATATGAAAACACTGGCACCTGGAGCGCTTGCAGAAAGAAAATGGGTCTTGCTACCAGGCAGCAAAAGCTGTGTTTTGCTGAAATACATTCATAATGACTAAATTTGGGAATGAGCCTGGTGATCCAGCTCCCAGTTTCCTCATTGTAAATTAATCTCTGCAAAGAGAAGCAATTCTCTGCTCTGGTATTGTAGCCTGATCTGAAAGTGAGTAAAGGCGGGTGTTTGGGACACAACTGTGTGTTTCTGAATAACTTCAGTTTCTGAGTGTGCCCTGTTATGTGGAGGGAGGGGATGCTGCTCAGTGTGCTCTAGCCAGCTATTGACTTGGCCCTTCCTGGTTTCTCCAAGGCACCCCTGTGGCCCAGTGTCATCAGTGAACTGCAGGCTGGCGTGAGGCTGCACAAGGCCAGTGAGCGACCTCAGCGTTGTGTGCCTCCACAAGAACGTGCCCTCTCTCCCTTTGAATTGCTTTTGGATGATATTCAGCACAAGAGGTACACCCTCCGGAAGGTGAGTGACTTTGAAAACATCTGCTCTACTTCGTGTCTAAGCAGTATGTGTTGAGACCTCTTCTCCAAAAGCTTGTCTTTCTCAAGGGTACTTCCAAGTCCAGAAGTGTCTGGGTATCCCTCTCGGTTGCAACTCAACATTAGATCACCCTATTTTTCCACCGAAGTGCTTCATTTCCAGTAACTTTTTAGGTCAGGGGTAGTCATAGTTTCATGAAGCTAAATAAAAAACCTCTTCTCCCTCCAGGGGTCAGCCAGTCCTTTACCTGGAGCAGATATTCTGCCCTGTGCACAAGTTTCAAGGAACAGACTCTTGCTTGCTTGTGCTTTCCACCTTTGACACTTATGTCCTTCCAGGCTCCTTTAGCTGAGCTATGCTTGGCAGCATCTCTTACTAGTTTCCTTGCCTTCCCAGATGTCCCAGATGTTCTGGAGTCTTGAGACAATCCTTTGCTCAGCCTCAGGCAGAGGCCTCTAGGCAGTGTACTTGAGCTACTGCAGGAGTTTCATCAGGGTAAAAAAAGTTAAGCCCCTCCCAGGGGCAGCTGCTGTTCTGACTCAAGTGGCAGTGACCTCCAACTTCACCACTTGGTTAGCGAAGATGACCAGATACAAGAATGTCTGGGGTGTCTCTAAAGGCTTGTGATGCTCTTTGCTTGCTGCAGCTTGATCTGGGAATGATGAGCAGATCTAAAACACTGGCATAAGGCTTTGTGGCATTGGCGTGCTTTGCAAACAGACGTCTTGGCAGAAGATGAGACACAACTCTTCTTGTAATAAAAAGCAGTATTACTAAAAGTGAAAACTTTGCATACCACACTAGGCATCAGCTTTTTTTTTTTTTTTCCTCTTTGTTGGTGCTGCTGGAGTGCAGCAGGTTTACAAGCTTCAGCTAAACCATGCAACTCTTTAAAGCCCCAGCTCTTGCTTGGCTTGACTGTGGCTCCAGCCTCCAAGTAAGGCTATGTCATTTCTTTGGAGATAATATCTTTATTGATATATAAATGAATAGTAGTGGAAAGGAGATAGTGCATCATAACTACTTGTGTTCCTTGTATATCTTGTGTACACTTGTATGTCCTTGTATACACTACTTGTGTCCTGTATATCAGTGCATTGCAGTACAGAACCATAACTCAAGGTGGCAGAATGCTCTGAGTCTTGATTTTCTCCCTTTTTTCTTCTTTAAAACAAAACAAAAAAACAACAAAACCCCACACACTTTTCTTTTTGAGAAGAAGCACAAACATGTTTGAAGAGTAGTAGACAGAAATGCTCAAAGAAAGCAGAGTGCTCAGGTCTTTGTGAAGGCTCTTAAACTAGGATTTCCCCATCTGCAAAGCTATTTTAAAGCTTCTCTAGCAAACAGTGGTCTAATTTGCAAATGAATGAAAGCACAGCTAGTGTGGGAAGCTGTAGTGTTGTTCTACCTGCACTCCCACATGTTCTGAAGTTGTACACACAGGGAGCATAGCCTCAAAATAAGAATAAATGAACAAGGCAGCTAAAGACATGCATGTGCAATTGACTTTTCTGTCAGTTCTCCCCTCTGTAGCAAGCACAGGGCTCAATGTCTCACATGAATATCTGCCCTACAATTCTATCATGGTATTGTTCCTAGTTTATGTAGGGCTGTAAGCCAATCTCTGGGACTCTAGCTTATGCATACAGCTGCCTGCTGCTGCAGTTCTTGTTGCAGATCTGTTAACCCATTCCATTGCTCTCCTCCCTGGAGCCTTCTCACTGATGAATATGATGTGACCATGGTGGTTACTGGGATCACTCCTGACATTAGAATCTGAGTACAGTGTTCTCCAGCAGCTTATGAACAGTTCATGAGCTGCTGGTGCTGGAAGCCTCTAAGGGCTGTGCAGCACTTCTGATTGTCTCTAGCTTGCCATGGGCAAGTCTGTCTCCACTGAGAACCCACACAAATAAATCTCATCATTCTACACATCCCAACTCATTTTTGGTGCCATTCCTACCTCCCCCATTCCCAAATCCTGAATTGCACTGTTCAATGTGCCACTGAATGGCAGGGTATACCAGGAGGAAGGAATTATTGTAGAAAAAGAACTATTTCTTAAGCATCATTTTTCGTCTTTCAGGTGATGGTTGAGCAAAAACACAGGGATCCCAAAGTTGATGTAGCTTCTCCCAAGCCTCATCTAAAGCTGGTAGGTGGCCTGGTGCTGCATCTGGTGATAGCAAAAAAAGGTAATTCAGGAGCTGACAGGACAGCTTCAAGGAACATAGAGGTAATGCCTTAGCTACTGGTTTGTGTGTGGGAGGGGGATATATTAACTTTAGAGCAGACCCTTCTGCCAAACCCGGGGCCTAGGAAAATTGACATCTTCATAGGAGAAAGATGATCAGCCTCCCTACTTCTTCCACTGCTTCTTTCATTTGGAACATTTTGTGGTCCTGAAAGAACTTCTGGAGTTCTCCATTTCAAATTTGAGAGTCGCCGAAATGTTCTGCTATGCGCAGTGCTGGAGGGTATTTCACGTGCCCAGTGCCCTCCTGAGTGACAGGCACTCGTAAAACAGTGCCATTGCTGATGGATTGTTCTGTCACCACTGGTCTCCTTGCTCTATCCACTGGCTCTTTGTGGTGCTGTGCTTTGCCTGCAGGTGTTGGAGAGGCAGCTGAAAGAGCGTGTGCCATGTGAGACCAGCTGGCATGAACAGCCCGTGGCAGAAATAAAACAACTACAGAAGCTTCAGTCAGCAGCAGCACAGGAAAAAGGGAGCAGGCCCAAAGGTACCTGCTACAAAATAATGGCTGGCCTTTGAAATGAAAGCCCACTTATCTATTCAATAACATTTATAATGCAAGGGGGGTGGCAATGCAAATTTTGTGTGATAGAGGTGGTATGGCATAAGAATAGTTATTTCTAGAAAATCTGTTTGTGGCTAATTAAGACTCAAAAGATGGTGCAGCTTACCTGATTTTTTTATGGACGTTCAAAATTGTCCACTAAGTGAAAGGACAGAATTTTGACCATCACTTAACACTAAAAGTTTATGTAAGTTCCAGGACAAAGTCTGGCCTAATCTCAAATTCTGATCTGTGGGCATCAAATCTGTCATTTTCTTGTCCCAGCACAATATCTCATTTAGTCTGTGTATATGAAGGTTTTTGTTCTCCCTCTCCCCTGCAGAAATGCTTTTGACACCAAGTACAGCCTTGAACTCTCCAAGTGACAGTTTTTTAACTCTCCAAGATGCCAGTACTGAGTTTAAAGTTGTCAACATTAAAACACAGCAGCTGGGACCAGGAGTTCAGGTAAGGCTTTAAGTGAAAGGTCAGTGGAGGGGCTTTAGATCTGCAAACATACACATGAAGGTCAGGAACAAATCCTAGCATAGTAAATCTTGTCTCAAAAGTGAACAAATGTGGTACTGTTGGGTTCACTGAACTTCTTTCCTCTACAGAACATACCATATTCAGACAGTTCTGTTTGTGGCCTGACTGCAGCCCATAGGTACAGCCTATAGGGGATCCCTTCTCTCTGACCAGTGCTAGGACCTGAGGGACTGGCCTGAAGTTGTGTCCTTGGAGGTTTAGGTTAGATAACAGGAAAATGTTTTTCGCCCTGAGGGTGGTTGGTCACTGGCTCCAGATAAGTGGTCACACCACCAAGCCTGACAGAGCTCAAGAAGCGTTTGGACAAGTGTGATTCTTGGGATGGTGCTATGCTGGGCTAAGAGTTGGACTTTGCTTGTGGGTCCCTTTCAGCTCAAGATATTCTATGATTCTATAGAACTGAGGCCTGCTCTGGTCTCTTAAAACTAGATCCTGCAGAAGTTTTAATATGCATGGTAGTCTAGCCAATCTTACCTCACAGTGAGGCATTTGATGCTAGGTGTATGGATGTATTTTGGTTTCACATGGTGTGTGAGCTCATGGAAGGAAAACTTAATTACTTATTTTTAAGAAGTAACTTGATTGGTGAATTCCCACTCTTCTGTCTGTGGAGTTATTTTGGGAGCACCACTCCTCAATAAACCACAATACATAGTCTTTGGGTTCTTTTACTCCTGGCTCAATCAAGAAAAGCTTGACTTACTTGGTTCTGGGATTCAGTCTCAACATTTTCAGAAATTCTGTGGAACAGAATTTAAGCCCTAAAACATCATGTCTAGCACAGATGCTCTGGCATACAAACAGGAATCTGTTTTCTGTAAATATTTCTGTCTGAAATGCAGTTGCTTAACTGAGGAAAACGGATATGAATTAATAAAAGCAGAAAATCTCAGCTATATTTTTCCCCCCATCTGTGCGACTTGGAGGAATGTTCAGCCTTCAAGAACCCTGTCACTGAATGTATTACTGCTAAACTAGAAGGACCTTCATATGGAGACCAATTTGTTTTCTGCTTTTCTAGAGAAGGTAGAAACAATGTTGTTGAGATACAGCATTGTGTTTCAGTTGGGTTAGTGAGCTGGGTTAGTCATAGTCTCTTGAACTGTTCTCCAGTGTTGCTATGTGTGAGCTGTAGCCAAGAATATGGTTCCAATGTACTCCATGGATTGCTTAGGGAGGATTTTGCAAAGTTGGTTCCTGAACAGATGAAACTTTGGTATTAGTTTCCACACTGAACTTGGGAGAGAGAGAGCAGATGAATTGGAAATTTCACTAACTTGGCTGGAGCTTCCTGGTTGTGGAGTGCAGAGGGAGGTTAATTTTATGTTCCAAGAAGTAATAGAAAGTTCCTAAATGTACTCTGTTGATTGCTTTCTTTGCTTCACTTTTGAGTGAGCCTTGAACATTTCTGGTCAGTCCTGGGTATCCTGGTTTTGTTTAGCAGCAGTACTTCTGATGAAGTGGGCTTGGTGTCTCTTGCTTGCAGCTTATGAACATCCTGTCCTCTGATCTACAGGAAACCACTCCCGAGCTGCCTGACAGTGCCTGTCTTTCCCCCAGCAGGTCATCACTAGTATCCTACAACAGCACAGGTCAGTGTACTTCCAGCTGCATGTCCAAACCAGGTGACAAAGTATAGTCAGTGGCCTACTGGGTTCCCAAAGCCTTAGGTTGGGCTCACTGTACACTTTCTTTTCACTCTGATCACGTGGAGTTACTTTACAAAAGGAGCTCCAACACTAAGTAATGAGTCTGGGGAGGTGGCCATTTATCTGCAGTTGACTGAAGCCTGTGTAGTTCCTGCAGCTTCAAAACAATGATAGCATGTCCCCAAAGGCCTAACTGGAATTTGCAGTAAAAGCTAAATGAATGTTTTGAATATTCAAGTAGAAAGTGCACCAGTTGATTTCATTAAACTAAATGGTGCTAATGAAGCCTCATCAGTGCCTACTGACAAGCATAATTACTGTAACCTCTCCTTTTTGTGATCTGAGCAGATGGGGTGGAGGAGGAGAGACGTAAGCCTTGAAACCTTCAGAGGGCAGTGTAGTGCTCCTGAGTGTTCAACTTTTAGGGTGAATACTTAAAAGCTGCCAGTTGGTTTTCTGCACCCTAAAACTCTTCCTATCCAGGTCTCACTGCAAATTCCTCGTGTTCTCCATGTCCACCCACACCAGGAGACGTTAAACCCAAGAGTTTCCTGAATACTGTCCAACAGCAGCTGCCTCCTTACAGAAGAAGGTCCAAATCTTTAGAGACAGGCCTTCAAAGCAAGGAAATTGTAAGTCCAACATGTCAGCAAGCAGCCCTGGTCTGATAGATCTCGTAATGACTAGAGCTTGCACCTTGATCCTCCTGTAATCACCAAGCATGCTCTGTGGTTTTTATCTTGGGGTATGCTGATTTGAAGCTGGTATACTGTTCTCTCACTGGAGACAGCTTAAGAGAAGACTGAATGCTGTAGTGTCCTTGCAGTGCCTTCCCAGTTTGAATGATATGAAATAAAGTTGTTTCTCATAGAAGAAAAAAATAACCTCTGCACTACTTGAAAATGTCCATCAAGACTTCCTCAAGAGACTGTAGTTGACAATAGGACTGTCCTGCTTTCTCCATCTCTCCTCATTCTTTCTAGATTCTATGTTCACAAGTGTCCTTTAAGCTGCAGTAAAGGGAACAAGCAGTTGACAAACTGTAGATAGCACAGCATTGGTGACTTTTAAATGTATAATGTATGCGGTATTGAAATCATCAGGCTCTGCATGATGGTAGTCAGAGAAATGCTGGGATTTGTGTGCTTCTGTGCAACCTTCTGAATTATGGCCTTGCCCTGTTCTGCCCTGACAAGGTGTGCTGTGCCCTTTCCTCCTTCTTTGCTTCTGCATCCCTCCCTGCCTAAGTTTTGCAAGTCTCTAAACTGACCTGGGGACTGCTTAGACCTCTTTGTTCAGCAGTGTGGTGGGGGATGCAGGTGGGTTGGGTTCCCCACCCGGGGGTAAAAGCAGGTGGTCTCTCTCCTGTTAGACTACCAAACCATAGTTGCCATTGGTGTGGGGCCAGTGATTCCTGGAAAAGAGAAGGCAAGACAGTGTTGTGCTGTGGAAAGGGATCTTGTACTCAGGAGGGCCAGGGTGGCAACTGTTTTGTAGTCTGCTCCAAAGGGTAAAACTCCCCAAAGACTGGCTCTGGAGATGCTTTAGCTGCTGTGGTGACCAATGGACCTGCTTCCTTTATGAAGTGTTAGGAACCTGCTTGAAAACTGTAGCAACCACTAAACCCCCTGTAGTAGTTTCTCTGCTATCATCATCAAACAGTCAATTGATATTCCCCATCACAAGCACAATTGGGTTTTGGATACAAATGCTCCTCAGCCTTTGGGACCCAGTTTTGAGGACAACCTCCCCAGATAGCTGCTTTCTTCAGCTTTCTCTGATGCTTAACTTCTGTCTTTCAACAGGACTGTCTCTTTCTTACCAAGTGGCCATCACCAACCATCGCTGAGCTTATTGGAATCAGATATTCAGAGATGGTGCTGGAAGGGCAAGACTTCCTCCAAAGAGGTAGTGATGGTGTCTTTCTAAGAGCAAAGGTATGTTTCCTCTCTTCTCTTTGTGTGATCCTTGGTTTTTCAAAAGCTGGCTGGTTTCATGGCCCTCAGTGCTGAACTGCTGAGGTGCCCTTTGCCTCAACTTATCCTGTTCCTAACAGCTGATCCCAGTTTGGCCCTAGGCTGGAAACGGTTTTTAGTACTTGTGTGCAGTGATGGCTTTTAATTCATCTTAAACTGCCTTAATTGCTTAGAAAGTAACCCAGCCTTTGCTTGTTACTTCTTGTCTGTGATTTCCATGCTAGGAGAGCTGACTGCCATGAGTGTTGGTCAGTTCTGAAATCCTGAAGTAAATAGTTGGGATTTGGTATTGCTAAAGAGTGAAACTGAGGCACCCACACCTGAGCTGACCTGGCTCAAACCACCTTGCTGAGTGACACAAAGGTCGGGGAGGTGGAAGGGACAGAGAATGGCCTGCAGCCCAGGACTGCTGACTGTTCACATTTCTTGACTACTGCCTTGCTCACTGAGTCTCCTTTAGAGGGGGTGTTGCAGCCAATCCTCCAGAACAGATGTCCTGTGTACAGGCCCGTTGCAACACAGATGTGAGGAAGTCTGTGCTACTGGGCTTATGGGTCAGCTTCTTGCCCTCATTTATTTAGCAGTACAGACAGAGTCAAAGGGTTCTACTAGCAAAGCTATGCTACTTCCACAGTCTGTCTGATGCTCCTAAGACTGAATCCTTGTTTTTATCTCCCCTTACCAACCCTGCTTTAACTTGCCTGTTCTATGCCTATTCAAAAATGGCTCTTACCCCTTTTGTGTTCTTGCTGCTGAAGTTTTTTTAGCTTTCTCAAGCTCTACTTCTCAAGATAATATCACTTCTGACTGCCAGCTGTGTATGAATGTGCTCTTTTTTATAAAGTTCAAGCGACTCATCAGCTTCCTTATGACTCATTTTTTGCTTCAGGATTGAATTCAAATTTGCCCTGATTTAATCTCTTTGGGATTGCTGCAGTCTACCTCAAAGAATGTCTCTCTTCTTCCCTCTCTCTTAACTAGCTACTGTTACACTCTTGCACAATACAGCTATTGTTTGCTCCAGAGCCTTTTTTTAAACTCCTGTTGTCTGGCAGCTGCCCCAAACCTCTGCATCATAAAAACACTGGCCTACAAGTAAGAATTTTTGTTTTGCCTTTTTAGCTTTTAATTCCTGTGTCTTTGCTGTCCTTTATTCGACCTCTGTTATTGTAATATGGATTTAAAGCCTTTAGAAGGTTGGTTTATGTGCTTGCTCTTTGACAGGCAGTGGATATTGTTGGTATAAAGATATTTCCCTTTTGCATTCACAAATAACTTTCCTTTCCACAGATCTGTTTCAGCTGCCATAAGCAGATGTTTCTTAAGTGGCCTTACAACTGTTACCTCTGCAGCAGGTGAGCTGGTACAAAAGGGCTGAACAAGGAGGGGAGAAAAGAGTGAAAGAACAGTGCTGAAAATACCCAGTGTTCAAAGACTTGTAGTACTGGATAGGAACAGGTTGCTGAGCCCTTCAGTTTTGTCTTACTGCACAAGCCAGGCTGAAGTGTCTACAGCTGCAGAGGATGTGGAAAAACTTCTCTGAAGTGGTATTTCAGTTCTAATTCTTAGTATTAAGCTAGCAATAACCAAATTTACTTTGCCAGTATTAAATTCAATTTCTCTGAGGTCACTCTCTGAATTTTGCTCTAAAGCTTGGATCTAACAGCAAAGGCTTGAAGAATTTCTGGGAAAGGGTCTTCACCAGAATCTTCTGCTGAGGACTGAAAAGGAGAACTCCAGACCTTGTGACTGGGAAAGGAGTTGGACCTACTTGTATCCACTTATTTGTCAAAGATTTTCTGTTCATGAGAGAGGGAGAGAGATACTTCAGGCTCATTAAGGCTCACTTAAATCTATTTGAAGCAGTGGTGAAGCACTGAATTGATTACAAGCAGCAAGTAAACAACCACTGGAAATTGAGCAACTGTCTGGTGGTAGTGCTGGGTGAAATTTAATGAGGATTTGCAGAGAAAGCCTTGAAGCTATGGATGCTGACACATTTCAGATGAATTAAACAACCATAAATAGGAGAGCTGTCAAACTGAATGGGGGAGTTCTGAGCTTGCTTGCTTTGCCATCAAGTGATTCTGCCATGGTCACAAATTCTGACTTACTTGGGAAAGTCACCTTCAGCTGCCATATTAGTATCTACTGAGCTTTACCCAAATGATAATGCTGGGAACTTTTTTCTTTCAGTGTTGTCTGCTGTGACTGCTGCATCAAGGCAAGTCTAGTCTGTACAACAGCACATGGGTTTTTACATTTTCTGTTTTCCCAGTGCCTCACCTAGTCATAGGAAGCTTTCCTTCACCCCACTGATACCTCAGATCTACTCTCTACCTTGTTTCTAAGAAAAGAGAAGAGGCAGTATCATGAGGTGCAAAAGCAGCGAGGGTGCTGCAGACATCTCTTGTCATACTCAGCTAAAACACTCTGATTCCTCTTTCATCCTGTGTAAAGTGGTTGGGATTACACTGTGATCTATTTATACTAGGGTCAGAAAGTTCACTGCATTAATGTCTACCTTTTAAGTGCACTAATAAATCAATTGCATGCCATGCAAATTCTTCAGCTAAGCAGGAGGATGTGTTTCCCTGAGAACTCAGGTGACTTGTGTTATGATTTTAGATGTCGATGCCCTTCAGAACATGTGTACATCTTCCACTTCACTTCCTAAAGTTTTTGAGACTCTCCAGAGAGGACGACCCAGCTACTGAAGAGCAGAAGAGCTCAGAGTTGCTACATGAAATAGAGCACGGGCAGTATTTTGGGTAAGCTGGGACAGGAACGTTCTGTTTTTACCTTGAAAGATATTACCAGTTACTTATGTAAATCTACAAACATGCAGACAGCAGTATGTAGTAATAAGTTGGTCAGCTGCATGTTCTGCTGAATGACTGGTTTAGTCCTTGGTCTAACTGGTGTATAGTTCTCTGGAAGTATTGTGGATTTTAGATGACCAAAAGGGAGGATGTATAGGTGCTCTGGTAGCTTTTCTGTCAGGTTTCTGATGTGGATTTAGAAGTGTCCACATTAGCTCAGATACAGAAAGTCCTTTGCAATAACTTCATTTGTATAAGAATTTCCAGACTGCATTATATTCTATCCCCACAGCTGGAGGTCTGTCACTGCAACCCAGGTGTAGCCCCTTTATACCTACAAGTCAAATATGCTAATTAAGTACAACTGACTGAAGAGTAATGCCTCAGTTTCCCTCCACACATGTACAGATACCCTTTCCTTTTTGCCCACAGAAAACGAAATATTACAAAAAGACCTTTTGACAGTTCTGAGTGGAAAAGACAGACCATGTGTGTATAAGTGCAATATCTAAGACTGAAAACATACATTGTTTCTTCTCTATATTCTCTTCTTTCCAAAGCAGTTAAGTGTTCTACTGGAGAAACTGGTGTCTTTTTCTTTCCTTTCTTCTCGAACCATTCTTTAATGTAGTCAGAATAAAGTCACAGCAGTTTCTGGTTCAAAGGCTTGTACCTCAGTTGCCAAAAAGCAGGGGTAGTGTTCACTATTGAAGTTAACTGTGTGGGGCAGGCAGTGGTTTGGTCTGTCTTATAATGCAGGTGCTGTAGAAGAGGTCTGAGAGGCTGCATTGCTGTCATACCTCAGGATGGCAAAGAGAAATCCTACTGCATGAGGATGCAGTCACAACCTTGGGTCAGACATAGGCAGTCCTTAGCCCTTTGACATATTGTCGATAGAGAGAAGGTGTCAGTAAATGAAAGTGTTCTGATGCTAAGTAGCCTTCCTAAGTGGTGCTGAGGGCTCTTTTGAACTCATGCAATTACCTAAATCACTTAGCAGCCTGAAGGAAGGATGGAAGAGCACCATGCCCTCTAACAGAAACCTGGGTCAGCTTTTCTGCTTTTGTTTTCCCCTCTCCCTCTCCAGTGTACCCATTATTTTGGAGCCCCGTTGCCTAGCACGGCCTCTGTGCTGTTACACAAGGGTCATGGCAGACTGGCTGACTGCAGACATCTGTACCCACTGTGAGCAATACCTGATGAATGTGGCTTCCCATCAGCAGCACAGCATCCCTTCCAGAAGAACTTCCTGGGCTTGATCCAAACTGCAATAACTATACCATGCATTTCTCCTGTCACTCGTTCTGTACCTGAAATAAATTAAACCACTTTATGCATCTTTTGACATTAGGCCTGATTAGAAGACCTCCTGGTGGTCAGTCTAAGCAGGAAGCACAGTTAGTATTTCTCTATTGTGAAGTATTCTAAAGCTTTGTGGGTTTTGGAACTGTTTTGATTCTTCTTATGTTTCTTTGAGGAAAATAAACATTGAAGCATTATCACGTCTGTGGCATTTTCTTCTTTGCACCTGCAGTTGCCACTGTTCCATGGCACTGTTTGCATTCATTGCTGAGCAGGCTTTACCCAATGTAATGAGTACAGGGACACTTTTAACCTAAACCCCCTTTCCTCAGAGAGTTGGAAAGTGGAGCTCACAGTTATGTGATCACATCACCATGCATTTTGCAAATGCTCCTTCCTGATAACTCACTAAATAGCACTTAAAACTCACTGGTTTGATGCATGTAACACCATAGGGACAGCTGCCAGGCAGCCTGCTCAGTCTGCTTGCTTTAGGAAGCAGATTTGATTTAGGAAGCTTGATTTGGTTTAGGAAGCTTGATTTGGCTTTTGTCTGTGCACTATCATCCTTTGGCACCAGAGCTTCCTGGTGTGTGTCACTGAAGTACCTCGTATATCTCAATGTCATCGTCACCTAAGAAGTGGATGTTTTTTCTTGAAAGATTCTTCTCTTTGTATTGGCTTAAAGCTTGGCCCTAAGGTGAACTGAACTATTGCAATGTATATGAAAAATAAATAATGTTTTGGTAGATTTTTTTGTGTGTGTGTGAAAACCAGAAATGAGATATTTGATAGTATGTGGATTTCTCCCCAGGCATTGCCTGTATGGAAGGGATGTAGGGCCTAAATGGAATTTGCTTTGATGAGTTTTGCAGTGTTGAAGGATACAATGGACTTGTAGCTGGAATGAATCATGCTAAAGAAAATAATGTCTGGGAAGGGCCAGTTCTTCTAGGCAGAGTAGAAAGGAAGAAAGACATGTTTAAGCTGAGCCTAAGGTCTGCATCCAAACTGCCAGGAGGGTCAATACCTCCAGCTGACTTGCACTGGCCTGACTCTGCTTCCTCCAAACTGCCTGTCTGCAAGCTGGCGCCTACTTGCAGGTTTAGGCAAGCTCTGCAAGTAAATGACTGTGGGGAAGCTGGAGCTTGGGCTTCCTTTTGGAGCATGTTCAAGTGCTCCTCTTCCTTCAGTCAGTTAGGAGGGGTGCAGCCTGCCTGCCCAGGTCCTCTCCTGTATGTGCTAATCGCTGGTGCTGCTGGGAGGCACATCCATATCAGGCAGGTGGGCTCCTTGCAGGCTTCAGGGAATGGCAGCCGAGCCACAGGTGCGCTTGCTGGCGAGATGGGCACAGTGTGGGGCCAGGGGCATGAGGTGCAGTTGGATGCTTGCTGAGTGAGGTAGTTTGGGTAAAGCTAGAAATGAGCTGAGATCAGCCTGTTTTGATTAATGTGCAAGCCCAAAATGCTGCTCAGAGCCTGAGTGCAGCAGCATGGAGAGCAGTCTGTATGGCACTGAGGTAGATTTCACTTTAGCTGGAGAGCAAAGGTAGTTCTACGTTCTGTCTCTTGCACCTCTGCCATGGTGCAACATGAACTGCTTTTATTGCCTTTCCCTTTCCCCACCTTGTGACCATGACAGGGGTGAGGAAATGCCCTCACTTGCAGAACAGACAGGCAAAGGGGTGGGGGTGGGTCGATGCTGAGGGACAGCCTGACCTTCCCTGCCTCTCCCTGATCTAACAACCTCATGGGATAACCCATGTTCCCATCATTCCTCTCAACTACACTGGTTGCATTAACCACTGAGCAGGCTAGCAAAACCCCCTGTATAGGGGTGACATCTTCAACCCTGCTGAGGAGCCATTGCTCCTGACCATGGCAAGTCATGAGAGCTTGCGGGGGCAGACTTACTAGAAAAGTACACCGGTTTGAATACAGTCAAAAGAGCCTACTCATCTCCTTTCCCTGGCTAAGGAGAGCCTTCAGGAGGAAGCAGTGGCAAGGCCATTATCTGGGCTCCACAGAGTGAAGAGCAGGTACAGGCACAAGACAGGCAGCTTGAAGCAACGCTGCAGAGAGGGAAACTCCTGTGTAGAACAGATCTGGGACAAAGCCTTGAAGGCACCGGGAGCAGCACTTTCCAGGGATGTGGAAGGGATTGTGCAAAAATTGTTCTGTCCAGACCCCCTTAAAGGTGAGAGTTGGGAGGAAAGGCTTCCCTCCGCAAGCATGCCGCGGGATTGGATCTTTTTTTTTTAGCTGGTTCCTCTCATCGTATGGACCAGAGCCTTCAGGGCTTGGTGCTAACTCTCTAGGCGAGCTTGCTCCCACCTTTTGTCCCCGTGGGGTCAGCCCTGTGTCGCTGTGCCGGGGTCAGCCCTGTGCCGGTGTCCCCGAACCCAGCGAGGGGCGAGCGGGGCCGCGCAGGGCCCGCCCCGCCAGGGGGCAGCCGCGGGCCGCAAAGACAGGGACATCTCAAAAAAGGGGGATATTTTTACCGCCCTCATTTATTTATTTGTTTGTTTGTTTGTTTGAGGTTTTTTATTTATTTACATCCCCCTCCCCCAAGCCCTTGTCCTGAAAATGTCGCAGTGGGCATTTCCCCCTGGCAGACAGGGCCTGGGTGATGGGCAGTGAGTGGGGAGGCGATGCTGAGGGGGAAGGTGGGAGCACGTGGGCCAAGGGCAGCTGGGACAGAGGCACAGCAACACAGAAAGGAGGCTTTAGGTGGAGGGGAGAGGCAGGACAGGCCTGACTGCAGTAATGTAGTGTGGCTGTCAGAGTAGTTTGGTACTTCCGGCTTGAAAACGTGCTCCAGTAGAATCATAGAATGGCTTGGGTTGGAAAAGACCTTAAAAGATCATTTATCTCCAATCCCCCTGCAGTGGGCAGGGACACCTTCCACTAGAGCAAGCTGCTCAAAGCACCATCCAGCCTGGCCTTGAACACTTCCAGAAAGGAGTACAAACCCATTTGAATAACGTCACCCACGCACCACTGCCAGCACCTTCTTGTTCAGATGAAAGGTGGATTTTGATCAGGGTTTCACCCTACATCTGACTCTGTTTGGCATAAGTATTTTTTTTTGTTTGTTTTGTTATAAAGGATAAACATAAGGACTTCATATTTTACACATGAAATAAAACCATAGAGGTAGTGTTGGGCAGGATCAGATTTAAAAACAGGATTAGATTTAAAAACTGTGTGGGCAAATTGGAGAAATGGTCTGGAAGAAACAGGAGGCAGCTGAAAAAGGAAAAAGTGGAAGGTCGTACACTTGAGCAACAATATGAACTCCCAGAGTACAGAGGAGGGAGTGATGGGTTAAGTAGCAATTCTTCAGAGAAAGGATCAAAAGCTGAATGCAAGTCAGCTATGTCATGGTGTTGAGGTGATGGAAAATAAGTTGAGGGTAGATGTGGCGTAATTGGATCCAGCCCAGTAGAGAGCAGGGAGAACAAGCGGAAGTGGAGAAACCATTACCTACCAGGGAAGCCTGAAAGAACTGAAATTCTCTAACCCAAATGAGGAAAGAACTGAAGTCTTAGGCACATAAAAGGACATAATCGTTGCTCCTTGTCTGTGATGGAGGAGAAGAAAAAAAAAAAAAAGAAAAAAGAAGGCTTAAGTCACAGCAGGAAAGGCTCAATTTAGATGTTAGGAAAAACTTTCTAATGACAGGGATAATAAAGAATAGACTGCCTGGGGAGTGGAGAGCTTTAAGATCAAGTTAAGCAACATCTGTCAGGGATGTCCGAGGTTTAGGTGATCCTGCTTGGGTTAGTGGGATGGACTGGTCTGACCTTTCAAGGTCCCTTTCAGCCCTAATTTTTCAGTGGTTCTGTGGGTCGACATTAATCTTCTTGATGGTATTTAAACAGTCAGCAGCTTCTCTTAAGTAACTGCTAGCAAGTCTCTTCTCTTGCCTGCGGTTTAAAATTAACTTAATTTCCATGCATCACTTTCGCCCTCCAGCTCCCAAGTCCTGCACAGTCAAGCAGCAGCTGAATTCCTTAACTGCTTGTCAGTACCTTCCTTGTGGCTCTGTAGCTATTCACAAAAAAAAAAAAAAAAGAAAAAAGAAAAAAAGAAGGGATACAAATGCTGCATACGGGTTACTCTGCCACTAGTGTGGGGGTGCCCTCCTTTTCTGCACTTATACGTAGGAGATATGGTCCCCCTTCTTGAGACAGCGGGATCTCATATGTGGTTATTTCATTTTGTGCGCTGCAGGGACCTGCCTCTTTGTGTTGCCTGCAGCCTTCTGATTCTACGATGAGGTTTGAGTGTCCAAGCCCAGACACTGCCCAGAGTGCGTGGCACTTCTGAGTAACAATGTGTACAACAACAGGTGGTGTAATTAATACACTGTCCACAAGTGATCTCTCTTCAAATGGGGCAGACTCCAGAAGGAAGAAGGCTGGAGTTGGCCCTGGGGGCCCTTGAAGCTACTAATGAAGGTGAATTTTTATCTGCCAGCGACAGACTAAGAGGGAGAGAAAAAGCCAGGCCACAACAAGCAGTATCCGTAATCCTTGTTGAGTGCCTTGTTGAGTTGGAAAACAGGAGAGGTGAGGAACATATACTGAAGGCATAGTGTCTGAAAACTTCTTAGTTTTTTGCTTAAAACAGAAAACACAGTATTTCTAGAGCTGGGAAAAGCTGAAAAAAAGCTGAAATGAGAGAGAACCACTGCCTGGAAGTCCTCAGCTTTGGAAAATAACTCCCTGCCAGGCGCTGAGCTGCACATATGGATTGTGAAGGATGACCATGAAAACTGGGTGAGTATGGCACCAAGAAGATCACTGACCCCACATCACAGCTAGAAGATCAGCGATATAGGAGATGGCCATAAACCAAAGTCAGGAAAACATGAGACTTCCAAACCTTCATTGCATCCTCCTTAGTTATTTACTTAAACCAGAAAAGATTACATTCCTATAGCTGGGAAAAGTCATTCCTATTGAGAGAGAGAACCACAAGTATCTTACCTGCCCACAGAGAAGCAGTCACAATTTCTCTCACTAATTTTCTCCAGTGGTTTTAACCAGCCAAGATAATTTTGGGCCAGATACACAGGCCTTCACACTTGCTTTTGTTAACAGAGCAAGCAAGGTCTGTGTTATCTCCACGCGACAAGTATTAAGAACCTTATTTCATACGTGTGAGTAAACGTATAAAGAAACGAAGCAGCCACCACAGGAGCAGGTTGGAACACAGGGTCTTTCACTCCCAGCCCTGAGCTCCTTCTTCCAGACCGTGCTGCCAGCTCCGAGACGTGGCGGGGCTGTTATTTATATGCGTAATAAAACGCCACCTGAATGCAGCTGGAGTCCTACCTTTGAGCAACACGAGCACGCTGGGGACTTTATTTACGGCTATTTCACTTTGCCTCTCTTGATGCTGGGAATGAGAGTTTCAGGTGTGCTACCCTTTAAAAAAACCCACTGTGAAATATGCATATGTTAAAGGTGGGTTGTGCTTTTGTGGAGCCTGTATCCCAAACTACACAGTAGCCGCTTTGTGCACAAATTGTACAAAGGCACAGTTCCACCCCAGTGAAAATGTATTTATCAGAAATAAGGCAGTATGAGTCTGATTCATTAAATAAAACCTCATTTTTTTAAGGGGATGTTAGGAGTGATAGAAATACAGCAAGCTCATAAGGCCCTTGAAAGGTAAGGGTAAAGCAAGCTTACTCTTTTAACTGTTGGCAGAGGTGTTTTTGGAAGTGCCATAAAAATTGTAACTTTCTCAAGGTATTCTGAACACTACTGTATCCCGCAGGATTCAGGGGAATGGTGAGATTACCCACTCAAATGTAAGTTTATTTGAACAATGCAATTTGCATGAAGTGCAGGGTTTTTCAAGATAAGAGAAAATCAGGACCTTTTTCATTTTTTTGCTCAGACAGCTGGGGATCTTGGGACCAGCTACACTTGAGAACCCTGCGTTTTGGGCATTGCAAACTCAAAAGTTTCCCATCTGAGGGGTGCTGCCAGCTGCAGTGAGCTTGATCTCTGCTTAGCTTTGGAGCTGGAGCCAGACGGCCTGCTAACACAGTATGGCTGCAGGCCTTTTTGGTGTTTTTACTCTGTGGAGTTTTTATGAGACCATATCTGTCAAACGTATGTGTGAAGATAAATCAAACAAGCACAGCCATGGCTATTAAATAAATGTGAAATCTGAGTGGCTTCCACCAGCCCCTCGGTCCCTCCCCCTTGGCTGCTGTGTGCACTGAGTGTTTTATAGGCACAGGACAGTGAAGGATGGCTGGTTATGAGAAAGGGGAAGCAGTGGGGAGGCAGCTCCAAGGGAAGGGAGTGATTTCATTGCAGCGGGAAGCAGAGAGCTACAGGATAGGTTTGGGGCTCATGCTGCTGAAATGTTTGAGTCTGGGAAGAGCCTGTTTTGAATCTTGATGACTTTTGAAGAAGGAGAGACTCAACAAATTTCATCAAGGATGTGGTCTGACTCCTGTGATGGCACATCCAAAGTGCAATGAAGGTGGGGATTCAGCAGAGGAGACAAGAAGGCACTCCATGCAGAAGTGTAATGAGGTAGTTAGTCTTGGACCATGTTTGGGGCTAATGCTATGTAAGCACCACAAGGTTGCTGCAACTTGAATACCAAAGCATGAGAAGGACATCAAGTTTCTTCATACCTCACAGCCTGTCTTCTCCTGGAAAATAAAATAATCTTGACCTGATCACCACTCACATTTTTCCACTATTCCCTAAATTGTTCTTCCCCCAGGAGAAGGGTGGTCTTTCCAAGGTCAGGGTTGAGGTTACTGACAGGTCAGGGAGGGCAAGGTCAGGCTTGAAGCTGGCTGTCTGTGCCAAAGCTGTCCCACATAGGGAGAGGGCCTTGCAGTTTCCAAAGCCATCAATCTCCTCCCCACTTTCACCAGCTATTCACCTCTCCCAGTTTTAAGTGGAAGAAAATACAGCCAACCTCTTCAAGTGCTTGTGTCATGCCTCTGGGAGCTGCATTCTTGCTCTCGAGTGCTCAGTCACTGAAACAGAACAGCCAATATATCACTCCCAGTGTCTTTATTTGGGGGTTGAAGCTGGATCAATGTATCTGAAGCCTACTGTAACCAGGAAATGATTCTTCTTATTTCTAACAATGGGGCCGCTTCTGCCACCAAGAATGCATTTATCACTTCTCCCTGGCTGCACTGGGGTTTGGGTGAATGTGCTTGTTTACCCTGGCACACAGGGAGAGCATCCTCATGGAGGAGATGGGGACTCAACAGGAGTTAACAAATCATGTGGTGGTAAAGTGAACGGTGCCAGTGCTAAAGGTGAAGCAGGAGGAGCAGGACATGGCCCATAAAGCAGGAGTGTGGGACAACGATTATTTGATGTGGCTGCCACATCTGTGATATCATTGCACCTCCATCGATTTTTAATGTTGATTGACACTAGGAGAGGATTTGACCCATAAGATTATAGTTTGCTGCACAGAGGATGTCATGGCAGCTCTTGGTCCTTCTGTGAATATCACCAATGTTCAGCTGAACGAAAATAAATACTCAGAGATGGTTTTTGCCAGTAAAAGCATACAGGGGAAGAGAAGGCTAATGGATTAACAAATGCATTTCTGCCGAGTTGCTAATGGAATGCAAAATGATTATTAGTAATAATTAGTAATGCACGTGAGACTACCGCTGAACAGATGATCCATGAACACCCAAAAGGCCAGGGAAACACTTAGAACAAATCTTTCTTTCAAAGTCAATAATTTAGATTGGATTCTGTTAGCTCATAGGGCAAGGTTGCTTTGTTGATGTGATGGCACTGTTACTTTCAATGAAATCTAGATCAGCCAGTTTACACAAGCTGAAAATATTATCCCAATTTTTCTGTTGATCATTAGAGTAATTATTAATGTTAAATATTTAAGAGACTAGCTTTTAATTCTGAAAGTGTGTACCAAGACTTTTCGATTTCCTCACAGATCATGTTCTCTAGACCTCTGACGATACTTCTTGTTTTCATCTGGATTGTATTTATATAGCCCGCATCTTTTTCTGGCTTTTTCCAAGAGTATGGCACTGATGGCAAACAGTTTGGTTTTTAATCTGTGCTAAACCTCAGCTCCAGTAGTTCCATATCCATATTTGTGCAGTCAGTTATTCCTCAGTATGGAGTCTCCTCTGTAGAGATTCCTGCTGAGTCCTTTCTTTTTTTCCTTTGACTGTTTCTTTAATTTGTCAGACTGTTGTTTGCTTTTTTAAAAAATTCTAGTCCTGTCTTCATTGTCCTTGCAGATTCTTCCAGCTTTGGGCATCCTGCAAATTTAATCCTCTCTCTTCTAGTTCACAGTTCAAGTCACTAACAGACTGGAGCTGGAGACAGAGAAAAAACTGTACATCTCTGTCCAATAGGCTCCTGCCTGTGGAGATTGAAGTCCTGTTCACAGCCTTCTGGGTACCAGTGCTGTGTCTGCTCTGCAGTAGATAGACCACACATTCCTTGTTGGTTTATGAGAATTTCATGTGAGACAGTGTCAAAGGACTTCCTCGAGTCAAGATACTGACATCTGCTTCTCCTTACTGGCCTGCGAGGTCTGTCTGCTTGTTATAAAAGAAGATGAGATGGGTTTGTCAAGACCAGACTATGAAGCTAATACTGGTTGTTACTTATCCCATTACATTCCTTACAAATAGCTTTTGTTATTGCTAATTCCAGAATTTTTCCCATAATTGAAATTAAATTAATTAGTCTATAATTCTCCACTCCTTCCTCCCCCTCCCTCCCCCCCCCCCCCCCAAGACTTCTAGATTTTTACTTTCATTGCTTTTGCTATGCTTTTATATTAATTCTTAGGAATCCAGCTTAGGTTTCACTCTCTACATAGCCTCTTGAAGATCAAGATCAACAGTGGCATTCTGGTCAGTCTATTCTTTTCCTGGATTTCTATTCCTCTCTCTGCACTGCTGTAGAGCTTGCTTGGACAAACTGTATCTTGCTGCCTTCCTGTCCCAGCAACTAGCTGAGTGCAAAAAAATCCCCCTTTACAACCAAAGCCTGGGCTGTGATTGAAGTCTGCTTGTTGCTTCTTGGCTCATTGGCTTGCAGGAGACTTGTCATGATGCTGAGGCCCACACCTGTGGTGACCTCTGGGCCACTCTATGCTGTTAATGCTCATGTTTTCTCCCTGAGCTATTTTAGCTATGGCACTTCCCCTGGCAGAAGTTCTGGGCCACCCAGCTCACCGCTGGTGCCACCTTCTTTCTTTCTTTTTTTTTTTTTGGTCTCATCAGAAATGGTTGGCATGAATGAGATGGCCCTATCTTCTGCCATGTGCAGCAACTATCCATTCCAGCTACTCTGCAGGAGAGGGAAGGAATACTGAGCACCACTGGCAAGCTAAAGCCTCCCCACTTTGTTACTTTTCTTAGCCTTCGAAGTCAAGGTTAGATCAGCATTACCATGTTGGCAGTGAAGTCCTAGTTCAAGCCAGCTTTGGATAATGTTTGCTCAGGTGTAGTATCTTATAAAGTGAAATCATCGCTGCTCCTTTCCCAGAAAAAGTAGTCATTGTTTGCCACATTTAATTAAGTTTTCCCCTCTGTTCACACAGCCTCCCCCACTCCAATCTGAAGTTGGTTTTATAGTTTCCTCTCAGCCTTCTCCTTTGATCCTAAAGGAGCTGTCACCTCAGTACCTACAGCCCTTCCTTTCTCACCTTGGACAGCATAAAATGTGTTTGTGTGTTAATGACTTTCTCCTTGGGGGCAGTTGACTCTCTTTACTAGTCAGCTGGATGCTGGATGAAATCATTCTCTCTCCTTCAAGTATGTCACACATATATATTTCCCTGCCTGAGTTTTATGTTCCATCCCAGCCTCATTCATAGGAAATGATTCTGTTTTAGTTCATTTTGTTTTGGAAAGTGAATCCATTGCCAGGGGAATGTGAGAGATTTCCCGAGACTGGGTCCAACTTTAATGCAGGAAGGTGCTACAAAGACTTTGCCACACACAGCCTGCTCTGCTGCTGCTCTATGATCCTGCACTGCAAGAGGCTGTTTCCTCCTTAGAGCCTCCTCAGCACCAGCCATACTCAAACCAACGTGTCTGAAGTTGTGTGCAGTCTCTGGTCAGCTGTGCCTGTGACCTGCTCTCTCCACCTTATCTGGCTTCTGTCAGATGACTTGCCCTATCCCTGAACTAGCACCAACGCTCGAATCCTTAGGTCTGTGCAACAGGGAAAAACCTGCTTTGCTAAAGAAAGCTGTGTTACAGCAACCAAAGGGCAGGATCAAGCCTTCAGGTTACGGTGAAGAAGGCTTAAGAGAGAAAAAAGAAAAAAAGCCACTTGATATAAACAAACAACAAAATTACCCGTGTTGCGAGATCTAAGTGCAATTATGAGTGGTGCCATTTTTAGACTGTTTGTTGGGATACAGCACTGCAACAAAAGTTATTAATAAAATGCTTCACCACGAGTGTGGCTTCAATAGCGTGACTCAGAAACCTCAATCCAACGACAGCTTGTCTGCTGCAGAGCCTAATATGGATGCTACATTCAGCCATGCCACAGCAGGCTAGATTCAAAATGCTCAATTAGTATGATTAACCCAAAGTATAAAGCAGACTGCACATTTTCTCTGCTGTGCCATCAAATCAGTGCTGTTCAGCTCCGGTACTGGGATGGGACGGATCAGCAGGATCCATCTCACACGCATGATGTATGAAGAGAGCTAAATGGGGGAGACTGGTGATTTAAGGAGAGTCTGGAAAAGCAAATCTAGAAGGGAGGAGTAACAGCACGTGGAGTGAAGTGCCAGAGAAGAGTTGCGTGCAGTTACAGGCAGGGACCCCAATCGCTCCCCCTCTGCTCCTCAGAGGTAGAATCTTAAGCTGCTGTAATCGGTGACAGATGCCGGCTGCTGAGCCAGAGCTCTGCTTCATCTCCAGAGAGGGAAGTGATGAAGAAGGCACAAAAGATGTGTGTTAGAGTGGTACACAAAGAACTGTTACAGATTGCACTGTCTGAAACAAACAAATGTTGTTCTCTAGTGTTTGCTGTAGATGAACTTTCAAAAGTACCCACGCTTGTAAAGAAGGTTTAGAGAAAAAGTCTGATTTTTGTTTTTTTTTCTCTTTTTGGTGTATTACTATGTCAACAGGCTTATTAAATCTTACTTCTACAGATCATTTTCAAATTCATGCTTACATTATGACCCAAAAGAATGAAGGAAAAAATCACCTCCATCCAAAAAATTGCTGGCAGAGGACGAAAAAAAAAATCTCTGGTTTGGAAATGAACACTGCCTCCCTCTCTCTCATACATATGCACACATACTCTTGCTAGGCAGATCACTGAAAATCAGGTTAACTAAGAAGAGCTAAGGCCAAATCTGGAACAAGAGAAAACTCTGTCAGTTGAAACAGCTCAGCAGATGCACATTTATTACATTCACTGAAGCAGCAAAATAAAAAGCAAAACAAAACAAAACATATTCTGGGTGCCTGTGTCTGATTTGCCTGCAATGACCTCTCTTTCCTTCAAGCCAAGTCCTTTCTTTCTGCAGATCTCCATGTATGGTTGGCATTCCACAATTAGGGAAGCATCAATAAATCAGTGACAGACAAGCAAGGACTTCAGTCTTCCCTACAGCTTGCAGTACTAAAAGTTCATCTCCAAGTGCTCCCTCTTCATTCCAGCCAGAGCCAGGGTGCTTAAGGTTTGGGAATAGGAACAGCATGGGCTCAGTGCTGGCCAGGCTCTGAAATTGGAGTCGGAGAGGATGGGGATGCAGATAATACTGCCCTGAACTGAACGCCGTTAGATATTGGACACAGCGAGCCAAGAACTTGGGTGGTAGCTGTTGTGAATCATGATCAAGAAATGTTGTTATTACATAGTGCTTTATACTGGGTTGAGGCCTGATGCAAACACTGGGGATCCAGCTTCATACAACATAAAGAGCAAAGGAAGGCTCAGAGAGCAAAGAGGCAGAAAAGCCGATATGAAGGGAGTCACTGTGGCAGAGAGAATACTGTATGAAGCATCAGTGGCGAGGTTCAGTTGCATAGGTAGCTTCTGTGATACTCACAGTATACTTGTCACAGAATACTTCAGATGAGACAGGACCTTGGCAGAGCTCCAACCTTGGCCCCCACTCAGAGCAAGGCTATTTTCAAAGTTAGGTCATGTTGTCCAGGGCTCTGTCCAGCTCACCTCTGAAAATCTCTAAGGACAGGAGTTTCTCAGTGCCTTTGTGAAACTTGTTCCAGTGCTGAAACATCCTCCCAGACAACATTTTTTTCCCTGTGCAGTCTGTCTTCTCTCTAACCTCCTTTAGCTAACTGAAGAGTGCAAGAAATCCCCCCCTAGCTAGGGATTCTCCCCTTGTTCCAGGCTAAACAGCTCTGTTTCCCCCAGCTTTTCCTGATATGCTTCTCTGTAGCCCCCACATCTCTTGCTGAGCAATAATTTTCATCTGTTCCATCTATTTAGACAGTAAGGTCTTTGTGATGGGTAATGTTATTTGACAAACGCATGGCAGATTGACTGAAGAGGCAAGGGGCACAGTAATCCTGTTCCTTTGCCTTGAGGTCAGAAAGGGGCTGTATGTAAAGCTGCAGGCTCACTTGTAGAGTAGGACAAGGAAGGAGTACACCAGTGAGTGCTTGGTTATAGTCTAGTAGGTGTCCTCATCTTCTGAAGCAAGATTTGTTACACCTGAGTCATCACTGACAAGCATATCTCCAGTCTCCACCTAAACTGTGCTCATGAAGAAGAGTCTGCGGTATCCCTTATCAGCTCCAAAGCCTCCCTCTAACTACTCTGTTGGCCTAAATCTTTGCTGCAAACCAACCCCAGTTTTTCTCATTAATCTCTGCTGGACTCTGAAGTCTTTAGGACAAGCCCTTATATATGGAAAGGCTGTTAATGCTCTTAGTTTTCTCTTCTCCAGACTAAACAAACCCAATTCTTTCGATCTGCCCTCATAGATTATGTTTTCCAAAGCTTTTTATCGTGCTTGCTCCTGCACCTCAGAGCGCTCCCCAGTTTGTTTACCCATTTTGGAGAGCGCTGTGCCCAGTGTCCCCAGCTGAGGCGTCCTTGGGGCCAACTGCAGCACAGTCATTTTCTCCCATGCCTGTCCTATGAATCTCTCATTAAAAGGTCCCATCAAGAGACTTGCCTCTTTTGAAACAGCATGACAGTGTTGACTAAGTTTTTGTCTGCAATCCTGGGAGCCTTTCCTGCAGCAGTGCTCTTTATCCAATTACTCCCCACTTTGTGTTTGAGTTCCAACACCTCGCTGTGGTATTTTGCACTCACTCTTGTGTGATTTCCATCCTGCTGATTTGAGACCAATTCTCCAATTTATTTAAATTGTTTTGAAATCTGCTGAGGCTGCCTTCCCCTCCATGCAGACCCCATGGCTGCAACTCCTCCCAGCTCAGTGGTGCACATGAATGTTATCCTGATTTCTCCGCAATATCGCTGACATTCTGGTCCTCATTATCTCCAGTTCCGCAGTCAGGCAAGCTGCTGAACTGCCTGGGGCAGAAAGCTGTTTGCAACAAACACAGTAGTTAACCTTTTGGGACAGTGTTACAGTGAGCTGCACACCTGCTTGTGGGATAATTTCACCCACCACAGGTTCCTGGTGATCTATGAGGCAGCATTCCAGGACACCGAAAGTGTTATTGCTTGGCTGTGGTCTCTCCTGATGGTCTTCTGGTAGCAGCACTGCTAAGTGCAAAGGTTTGGGGAAAAAAAGGTACCTTGTGGTCCCCAGCTGTGAAAGTCATCCAAAGGGAAGTTTTAGGCAGAAGGATGCATGGAAGGGTCAGGCAGACTTCCCTTTCTATAGCTTCATAAATACTCAAAATACCCTGGCCAGCTGGGGAGAGGGAATGCATCCTCAGGACTTGGGGGTTCACACCAGCCCTCCTTTGGCCCCATGAGCTCTTGGATGAATGGCCCCAGGGCCCCACAAAGCACCAGCTCATGCCTGGGACCAGAGGTGTCCCCACAGACTGAGCCTGGAGCAGGACCCCTTCCCCGTGCTCCCTTTGGTGCCTGGCTGTCTCTAGGTCCTGGCTGCCAGGCTGGGATGTGGGTTAGCAGATTTTTTCCACGCTGTTTCTCTGGGATCCCTGACAGAGCCCATCAGAGCTGCCTTTTATCAGCACTGCACGCCTTAGTGAGCCTGTCATGACTCACACACAATGTGCTCTGTGCCGGATTAATCCGGCCGGCTTTCATGCTCAGGATGTGGGCGATGGGCAAGGTGGGGGGGGGGGGGGGGCATGGGGACAGATGCAGGGCTAGTGGGGGCGCAGGAGATGGGCAGATATGAGGACCCTGAAGTACTGAGGAGAAGGACTTCGTTTCAGGATGTTCTGAAGGGACAAAGAGAGAACAAGCCCAGGGGCACAAAAAAGAAAGTGACAGGTGTGCATGCTGCCTTCCAGCTGCAGGTACTAGTTGCCCTGACTTTTTAACAGGCACCATGCCAGGAGTTGTGCAGAGATGTTCAGCCCCATCAGTGACTTCGTTTGCACTGTTGCACCCCTAGCTTCACTCCCTTAGCTTTAATTCCCCCTTCCCAGCAGTGTCAGTGTTTGGGCCTGATGGAGCCACGGGTGGGAGGCAGCCCTTGCCACATGATTGTCTCCTGACACCTCTTGAGTCTCTCCAGCTCCCGGCACACCAATTATCCAGTCAGCCAACAGTAACTTATCCCCAGCTTTTGGAGTCTCATAGTACTAAGCACGGTTTGCAAGATTTCCTGCAGTTCTGCTGCTCCAGAGACTCAACTTGTTGGTCCAGCTGGGATCATGCCAGTGTGTTGCTGCGGGTACATGCGAGTATAGTTAGGTGTTCACCTCTGTTACATAGCTCTATCCAACCCCAAGAGAGAGGGAGAGATAGATATTTGCAAATTCAGGTGCAAAAACATTATTTGATGCTGCTAATACTTTTGATTTAGGTTTGACATTTCTTTGATGTATAAACACGTCAGTTGAAACAGATCACTTGGGGGGCTTACTGAGGTAGGTATGTCTGAAGCCTTGGTCCATGAACTGAGGAAGGACAGTGTTTATAGCTCATCTTTCATCTTTTATCTTTTCTGGACTGCAATTCCAAAGTAATTAAAATTCCTCAAAAATGTATTGGTTATGGATGTCTTCAGAAAGGGCTGCCATGAAAGTCATCCCTGAAATATGGGGCAAGCTTGACGCAAGCTGCCCGCTTTCATTCCAGAGTTAACTGCATGCCACTCAAATATGGAATCTCTTTCTGCTTATTTTTGGAAATTATTTGCCCCTGAAATAAAGACCTGTGAAGCTGAGCTATGAGAAAGAGTTATGTCTACTAGAGGTAGAAAATATCCAGTAAATTATGTTTCCTCCACAGCTAATTTCTGTGAGTCCATCATCACGGGCATTTAGCATGTCTCCTAAATCATGTCCAAACTGTGTTGATTCAAGAGGAGTGTAGAGAAGTCATAGTTTTGTCTTCCAAGCTCTCTGTGCAGCAAGTATCCCCATGACGTGAGCTGCAACCTGAATAGTGCCACAACAGCTCAGCGGCACAGAGGAGGGAGCTTAACCTGCCTTCTTGGTGCTGATGTACCTTGTAGGGCACCATTATGGACACTGCTGCTGCCTTCACTGCTGGCATCTACCTAGTGGGAATGACAAAAAAGGCTGGGCAATTACATTCTGAAGAGCCAAATAGGGTGTTCAGGCTATTTTGGAAGTCTTCCTGCAGTGCATCACACTGGGGTTTGGGGATGTTGGTCCAGCACCTGGTTAAATGGCCTGGTTACTTTTTATTTAAAGAGCTATAAATTTGCTCAGAGGGCCCTGACCTGCACTGACAGCTTGGTTAATGCCTTTGAGGTATGCAGAATGGAAATCAAACATTACCATGTCTTTCTCAAAAAAGACATATGTTTCACATCCTATGGAATATAAAGAAAAAACAGGGAAATGCAGGAAAGTTTACATATTACTTGCCAGTTAAAGGTGTTCAGTTGTGTAATATACCACCACATAGCTCTTTCTCGTTGCTTGATTATTCCATCTTCAGTCACCAAGTAATGAGGATTTTCATTCATCTTCATTAAATGCAGAATGGAGAACCTGAAATGGTTCATTGTTCCAAAAGCTGCTCCTCTATTCTGCTTTGGCAGCTTTTTCCTTTCGCTTTCCTCAGGTGTAAGGTCTTGATTTAGCAAGGTGTTTAAACATCTCTTTAAGTTTAAACATATAATTTAGCTTATTCCTACCCGGCAGCGCCTCTAAGTATGTTCTTAACCACGCACTCCAGTTGCAGTGAAGTAAAGCAAGCAATTAAGCAGGTGCTTTGCTGAAGCAGATCCTAAATGACTACTTAAGTCCTTTGTAAGAAGGAGTATAAATCCTCCTCCTGACAGGGGTGGGAGTGGGGATGGATACGTTTTATTATCATCCTCCTCTTTAAAGCTTGACTTGGTCTTGCAGACTGCCCGGGTCCTTCCTTGGGCTGGTAACCAGCTGGTAAGCGGCTGTTACCTCTGCGAGAGCTGCGACTATGTACAAAAAAATTCAGATTTACAGCAACAATGACAAGATCATCATCCCTTTTATGGAAATGGGAGCTGGTGGCAGGGATGTTGGGAGCTGGCTTGTTAACCCAGGCAGGGGGAAAACAGCAGGGCTGCCCCAGTTTACACCTGCTGGGGATGGAGGCAGCGAGGGAGGGAAAGGTTTACCCTGGTTTTGTTTCACACCACACCACTGTCTTCCCACAGGGGCTGCGAGGCCCTTCTGCGGTCACCGTGCTGCTTGGAAATGAACACCGTCTCTGTTTAATTTTAATGCAGCCCATTAACTAAGCTGCCTCACTGCACTTTGTCCATCTGGGTCGTCCCATGCACGCCAGAGTTTCCTTTTCATATTATTCCCCATCGATTCAGGAGGCCCTTTTGACTCACCCCCCTTCCCTCCTCCTCTCCCCAGCCCATCAACATTGTGTTGCTCAGCCCTGGAGCACAAGCCGCGGCCATTCCTTGCGTTCCGCTGCCAACACAGAGAGGCAGCAACCTGTGCAAAGATAAGTTGCACGTGTGTTCGCCCTACCACCACCAAAAGAAATTGCTGCCACAAGAAAGGCAAAAAGCATGATGGAGGGAGGGAACACAGCTATAACAGTGCACACTTGTTAACCAGGAGAAAAAAAGGGTAGGGAGGAGGAGGAGGAGAAGGAGGAGGAGGAGGAGGAGGATGGATGTAGTAACAGCAAGGGCTTGGTCGGGAAGGGGGCTGGGGGCAAGGGAGGCAGCCAGACAAGTAGGGTCCCTCTGCTGAAGCCATCAATTATAGGGCCTGTGGTGTGTTTGCTGCCATTGCTGGCAGCACAGAGAGTTGGGGTTTGCTTTTTTTCTTTCTTCATCTTTTCTTCCTTTTTTTTTTTTTTTTTTTTTTCTGTGAGGTCTGGGCTGCAGCTCGGCCAAGGAAGGCTGGGGGCGGGGAAGGAGGGGTGAATACGGGATTTTGCCCAATCCACTGACTCTCAATGGAGGCTCCAGGCAACACTCGAGGCGCTGTGAGGCAGCACTGTCCCGAAGAAAGGAACCTTCGTGGGCTGTGGTGGGAAAGCAAGCAAAAGCAGGCATCCCTCCCCGCCAGGTGAGCAGGAGTCCAGGCAGTCTCCCCCCACCCCAGGTCCATTATCCAGTTAAGTACTGGGGATGCTGTGGAGATTTTGGCCTCTGAGCTCGGGCCAGGCAGTTGTGCAGCACTTTAAGACCAAAATGGGTAAATAAATAGAGTGTACAGAGCAGACCTTTGGCTGAGGAAGTGATGGTCTATGCCAGCTGGGGCTGTATGTGTACTGGGGCTACACATACACATGTGTGTGTGATGCGTGTATATATATATAAATACACATTCCTGCACGGAATGTGGGCTACAAGGCCAGTGTACAGGCGGTGACTGTGACTTTCCAGCCTGGGCCCTCCTGGTCCCTTCCCTGTGCCTGCCATCCCTGGCTAGGTGATATCATCTCTTCCAGGGAAACATCTGGTCCTGATTTCAGGCCTGCCGGTGACTGAGCCACCGCTGGCTTTCTAGGCAGTGTGCCCTACAGATTAATTACTTTCACAGTTGCAAACGTGCACGTTGATGTTCAGTCTGAATTTGTCTGGCCTCAACTGCTGGCAGCTGGTTCTCATAAATGCCCTTTTCTGCCCGATTAAAGAGCCCTTTGATATCAGGAATCTCTCTCTCTCTTGAAATGCCTGTAGATCAAATCGCTCCTTGGAAGAACCAGGGAGACCGTGCCTTTTTAAATTGCACACCATAGTGTGGGTTCAAAAGTCCGACTTCAAACCTTTCCAGATAAAGCCATGTGGCATTAAATATTCTTTGGCACCCACACCTGTTCCTGCATCCCTCACTGGCACCAGGAAGGGCTGCCTGCCAGCCCGGGACGCTTGGTGCCTTCAGGATGGCACACACAGCCATGCACAGACCGGCGGAGAGTGGAGACTTCAGGAGAGACCTGACGGATGCATTTGAAGATGGAGGGGCTGCTTCTCGACTGCAAAAGGACTGATGAAAATAAATTTGCTGCTTTTTTCTGCTGCTGAGGAAGTCATGGCATGCTGAGTGGGTCAGAGCAACTGAGGCTGATTTCTTGAGGGTGGGAGGGAGACTGCAAACTGGCCAGCACATTGTGTACCAGAAGCCTTGGAGAAACAGATTCATCTCTTGGATCAAAGGATGTTTGGCCACAGTAGTTTATATATGGGGAAAAAAATTGTTGGCTTGCAACATTTATTTTTCAGATTTTAAATTTTTGTGGTAATATGGCATAAAAGGGGAAAAAGGTCTTTAGTGAAGCCTCGGGCTCACAAAGTGCAAAAAATATCTTCCTGCCCAGCTTTGCAATAAAAAGATGTTTGTGTCTGAGAGAGCACCCTGCAGAATTAAATGGAGAGCACCCTTGTATTAAATGGAGAGTCATGTTGTATCTCTATGCTATTAAATTTTATAGCTTTTGTTTGTTTGTTTGTTTGTAAGCTCTGCAGCCCAGTATCTGCTGTGTTCACCAAGCCCACAGCTCATACAGAATGGCATTTCTCTGCAGCTCTGCTTGATTGCTGGAGTGGCAAAGTCTGTAACACTCATAGCCTGAGATGCTGAGGCATTGCTACCTTACCATGCTTAAAACTTTCTGGGGTTATAACCAGGTGAGGTTACAGCCACTTGGGTACAACCAGCCCTGGTTACAATATCTGGGGAACACGAAACACTGTCCTTGGCCAAGTAATTTGCAAAGGGTCAACCAGAGCATCTGTGGCAGGGCAGGACCTGTACCCTGATTCTTTTAACTCTGCCTCCTCATCACAGAACCGTCTCCCAGATGGGGCCACTCCTCAAGGGCTTTAGATCAGGCAAAGCTGTCTGTGCAGCCTTTCCCTTTAAACTGCATTTCTAAATAAATTACTGATCTCTCACAATTGTGCATTTTAATCAGGGCTACAAGTCTTAAGGTGAGGGCAAAGCAGGCCCCTACTTCCCACCTGCTGAGTCTGAGAAGTAAATCCATAGGGTATCTCAGGAGGGAGCACCACAACAAGCTAGTCCAATGCAGACAACAAAACTGTTTATCAAAATTTGGATTAAAATTCACCTTTCAGAAAGATTTAATTTCTTTACAGACTCGGTGCAGACTCCAATTTTGCAAACTAAAGCAAATGGTAAAAGTCTCTTTCACCTGGCCAAGTAGGACCAGCGCAGTACTCCATCCCACTGGGGTGCTGAGTGGTAGGATATTTCTCTTAGGCCTGCATCTCCATCAGGAAAACTAGGGAGAGTGCTTGGCTATTCAGACATCAAACCTCTTTCTTCCTGTGTGTTGCTCAGTGCTAATGGGAATGGAAAGGAGAAGAAAGATCTTCTTTATTGCCTCAAATCCTCCTACCCCCTGTCCCAGTCCCAAGGGTCCTGTGTGATATGAGACATGTGTTTTCCTTTCATCCCTGACTGAGAAACTCATGTTTCAGCATTAGCATGCAAGATGGAAGAAAGCCAGCATTTCTTTGGGGCTGCTCTGGGAGGATTTCATCCCAGAGTTTGCTTTCACCTTTTCCTTACTTCACCTTTTCTCCAATGTCGACTGCAGCAGGAAATCCCATCAGTTTGTTACCTGCTCACTCCTCAGAACTGGATCTCTTGACTCTGTCAGTGATGCACTTACACATGGTGACGAGCACCTCTCACCAGAGGTTGTTTTTGGCAGCTCAGGTGCAAGGTACTCTATAGAGAGCAAAGGAGGCATGTAGGGGGGAGGTACCTTCTTGTTTCACCTCGTTAAGAGGTGTTAATTAAAGGAGATATTTTGACTTTTTCATGCCCTAACATTCTTCCTCACTGTGATGAGAGCACATGTGACCCAAGTGGCCTCCCAGCAAGCACTGTGTGAGATCCACTCTTCACCATCTCCCATTCATCATCATCTTCAACCAACCTCAGTGCTGCTAATGCATTTCCATTATTTATGAGACATCCCTTGGTGTTTCCAGTTCAGCCTTTCAAATTCACTCTCTTACTGCTCTTTGCTTGGCATGTTGAGGTCCATGGTCCCGAAGTCAATATGGTTCAAAACTCAGCTACCAAACACAGGTCCCTTGAACTTTTCCTTTCTAGCAAGGTTTGTTTTAAAGGAGCAATATGTGATCATTGTACATAGTTGTATGAACAAAGAAAAATTCTCAAGTTCTGGATTAATGGCAGTGGAAGCCAGTGCCTTCTCAGGTTGGTTGTAAAAATGTAGAACATACCATCAGCAGTAACATGGACCAGAATCCTGTCAAGAGAGGGAAAAGAGAATTAATCTTTTCAGATCCAACACCCTCTGAGTTTACCAATACAGCAGCCAGATGGTGCCTGACAACAGGTTTCTTCTGCCTTGCACTAGGGAAAAAATATGAGATGTAATCAGTGCATTTCTCATGTGCCCTCATCTGACAAATCCTTACCATCACCAATCCCCTGCTCAGGGTACACAGCATTTTGTTACTGAGTTCTCGTTATGTGAATAACACTTTAAGCTGCAGGAAAAGCAGGTCTGAACTCATTGTGGGAGTTCACTCATTGCAGTACTGCTCTGTAGGGAAATGGGCCTTTTTACAAGGCCTGCATTTGCTCGCTGACAGAGGAGGCCCAGAGGAATGCTTCCTCACCAGACATCAGCCAGACCTTAGCTGTATGACCTTATGGCTCGCAGACAGCAGTTTTACTAGCACATCCAAAATAAACCTATCCTTTGTCCTGATGCAGAAACTGCTCGGAGGCTGTTTCATTTAGAAGCTGTTCCTTGGACAGCTTATTCCTCCAGTGGCCTGAAAAGGCTGTCAGCTTCTCCTGTGAACTATTTACCACATCTGCCCTTTTTAACACCAAGGCTTTTTTGCCGCCTTGTTCCCTCTCCACCACCCACAGCATGAAAATAACACCCAATTTAAGCCACGCACAAGTCCCCCAGCATCTTCCACCAGCCTTCATGGATGTCCATGGGTTTTTCCTCTCTGAGTGTAGGTTTCTCATTCCCACTCTAATAGCCTAGAGCTTGTTGTCTAAATTTGATTTTGGATTAGGCAAGGGTCCATGATTCTATGTCAGCGCCAAACTGTGGGTGGGAGCAGAGGGGAGGATTTTTTTCCTAGGGACTTGAAATCTCTTCTTATGGTGTTTCTGAAAGATTTCATCTCTCCAGGAAGCAGAAGTCTCTCGAGATGAGCTGTTTGTGCAAGACTCTGCCGTGTGGGCTTGAGCTACAGGCTTCAGATGCAGCCAAACCAAAAGACTGCTTTTTTTCTGGGTTGGGTCCGGTCAGGATCCAAACTTCAGGGAAGGATTTTGGTCCAAGAAATTGAATCCGAGCTGCTCTTATCTTCAAGTGTTTCAGATGAAAGGATTGTTTGAGTCCAAGAAGGCGTGTGAAATGCAGTCACTCTGACTTAGTTGTGCCTCCAGGCAGAAGACGTGGTAGGACAGTAAGAGAAGCTGCTTATGGCTCGGGTGGGCGCTTGATGAAGTGACTTGACAAGAGACACACAAACAGCCTATAGCAGAGACAAGGAAAAAATTATCTAAGTCCTGTTTTGTTACCCCTCTTTGATCCACAGAGACTACTTTGGCTGGGCCAAATCCACAGCTGGCCTAAGAGCCTTCATATTATCCAAATGTCTAGGAAAGATACAAACATAGAAATCGAGTTAGGATTGAGTGAGCCCCATTTCCAACTGGAATTTACGAAAGGAGCCAAAGCTGGGGTTCGCATGAAACACATCCCGTTTCACATCACTAAAGCCAGTGCCTGGGTTGGATTTTCTTCTATACCAAATATCAAGGCTGAAAGCGTGGGAATGCCTTTTCTTGAAATATATCTTATTTCCACGGTCTGGCTAAAGAGGTCCCTCACTCCCAAACCATTACAGCCTTTGTTTCTTTCCTAAACCTCATAGCACCGACGTTTGCCGTGAAATCACTGGGTCAGCATCCCCCTCCTGGCTTTACTCCCCCATTCTCTCTGAGCTTGCTGCGTTACACTCCAGGTTACACACAGAGAGATGAGCTGAGAACGCCCGGCAACAGCAGATAAAAACGCCGCCGTGTGAAACCCACACTTGTTGCAGAGCCGTGTTTTAACTTTGTCCCACCCCTCCCCTTCCAAGAAGCCAGCCTGGGTGGGAAAGTCGAGGAGAAATAAGATGTTACGTTCATCCCGGGGAGCTGAGAGACGGGGGGATTTGTAACTGGAGACCGGGATGAAGGCGGGGGAGAAAGAAACATGCAGGGATATTGATGACCCCCTATCTCGGCAGGTCGGCGGTGGCCGGCGCCCCTCTCCCAGCACGTTTCGCATCTCCCGGCGCCATGCATCCCCGGACGTGCATGTCCCTGCATGAGCGCGGGCGGTGGGATTGGGGGGGGGGGGGGGGGCGGCTTAAAAAGCCTCGCTGAGAAAGGTATTTCTTGTGGGGAGAAAGACGCGGGGAGGGGGAAAGAAAGAGGGCAGGCCCCCTCGCTCCCCACTGAGTCCATTTCTCCTGCTTTGCCGGAGCTGTCAGCCTTGAATCCCGGTGGCGTCCCGTAACTAATTGACAGCAATGGGGGCCTTTGGGAGCCGAAGAATACGCATCCTTGCTGGGCGAGCGCTGGAGCAGGGACTGCGCGGGCAGCTGTGGGGGGATATAAAGGGCGGCTTTTAAAGCCTTTGTGCCTGCCCGCAAGTGCGTGCGTGCGTGTGTGTGGCGGTTTTGTGATGGAGGTGAGGGGATGCTGAGCGGGGCGGCGGGGGGAGAGGCGGAGGGAGAAGCCGCCGTGGAGAAGTAAGTTTCTCCCAGAGAAGAGGGGAGGCAGGGGGGACGAAAAAGCCACAGACGGCGCGAGGAGCGAGGTCCCCGCGCTCTCAGAGGCCGTCAGCTCTGCGAGGAGGGAGCAGGCTGAGATTTCGGTGTAAACCCAGGGCCATCGAGAAACTAGATCTCTGTTTTTCATCCTGTCCTGGCCCAGACTGTAAAATATGACCTGCCGGCACGGCCGCCAAGCTGCAGCTTCGAGAAACAAAACCCCTACTGTGGTTTTTTTTTTTTTTTTTTTCCTGGGCTTGGGAAATGGGCAAAGAAATCTCCCCTCCCAGGTGTAACCTGGCAGCTTTGTCCCCGTGGTCATCTTACTCCTTCCTGAGGATACTTAGATACCCTCCAGAGGAAGGGCTGGATTTTTGTCTTTGTCCTGAAGCCAGTTGCACAAACATGTACCCACATCGCAGACAAAATACTGTCCAGGAGACATTTTTATGCTTCTGGCTTGACTCATGCAAAAATGCCCTATTGTCCGTGACATTTTCAGAGACAATCTGTGATAAAAGCATTTGCACATTTACAGCTGGAAAGAAATAAATAAATCGCTTGCATTTCTCCGGGGTCTGTCACTGTGGAATTTAATAACAGAAGCAACCGAATGGGGACAAGTGTAGAAGAAACAGCTCCCAGGAGAGCAGGGTAAGGGTGAGACTACCAAGCAAGCCCAGCACAACTGTACTGGCAACATGGGACACTTATATTTTAGACCTAATCTGCATCCAGCTCTTGAGGGAGAAAATGAGTGTTTGAAAGATGGGGCATCAGTTCATAGGTCTGAAGGCCAAAAGGTATCATTAGACCAGCTAGTCTGATCTTTTGTGTTATAAAGACCCCCAGATGACAACCAATTACCCATATGTTGAGCTAAATTACTTCTATCTGACCAATTGCCACTTTTTTTTTCCTTTTTTTTGGTCACAGTCTTTAATCTCTCTATTTCAAGTAGATTCTGGTCAATTGGCAAAATGCATTTTTCATTCTGCATTTTCCTCACTTAAGTAGATTTTGTACTTTTGCTACATCCTATGTGTGGAGATAAAGTATAGAAGTCCAGACCCTCACAGGTTTGCTTGCTGAGCAAAGCTTATTGTCCTTCTAGGCTTGAAGAGAGGTGCCAGGCTAGAAGAGAGGTGCCAAGCTATCTCCCAGGTCAAGTCCAGAGGCCCTCGGAAGTAACCCCATTCACAATGTTCTTCAAGCTGTGGGCGAAGCAGTGAGTCCTCCTCCTTTCTGTTGCTTGCAAACTATGTATTACAGCAAAAGGGGAGCTGGTACTCCAGCGACAATGAACAGTTTTTGCTTGGCAATAGGTCACTGTGGCAATCCAGGTGCTGTGCAGCGAGCAGCTTGGTAAGGTTTTCCCATGAAGCCAGAGTGGGCATGTTAAATGCAGGGAGCAGGGCAACCCCTGGAGAGGCAGGGGACTTGGCTCAGAGCACCCAGCCCCTCTGGTGCCTATCCAGTAGCTGACTGCTGCCTCTGCTGGTGTGAGTTAATGATGTTAAAAGGTGTCTGATCAATTTGTGCTGCTAAAAGAGGAGAACGTCTTATCCAACTGGAAAAGCAGGATCTCATGCTGCTGTTTCCTTAAAGGAAGTAGAGAAAGGCATGAAGAAGTATAGTCATTTATCAATAGATTTGAAACTTTTTTGGTTTTTTCTGGTTTGATTTTAGTCACATGGATGATGGTCTTGCTTTCTCCATGCCCCAAATATGATGCTTGGTCCATTTAGCAGCCACTGGCTTCAGCCTGAGTTCCCAATGAACTCAATAAAAAGATTGACTCAGCTTAAAAGAGAACATGACCTTAGTCTGTACCTTGAACAACAGTTCAGAATTGCCTGCCTGGCTGCAAGCTTTAGTAACCGGTTGCCACTTGTGATAGTTGCACTGCAAGCTCTAGGCAGTACTATCTTTAAACTCCATGTTTACAGAGCACCCAGTGTGGAATTAAAATCAATTTTCTGATGGGTGCTTTTACACGTTGTTGCAGTAGATATGTGATAGAAGAGCCTGTCTGTGCAGGAGTGAGCAGGGATGGCACCACTTTCTCCCTGTGAGCTCTCGCATCTCAGGTAGCCGTTTTGTCTGCAGAGGGGTCGCTGGCTTGTGTGGGAAGAAAGGCTGTGACTGCTGGTGGAGGCATCAGTTCAAGCCTCCTGTTTGCTCTCTCTCAGCTGACAGTAAAAATAATTCAGTTTCAGATAATACAGCGTTGTTCTTTCCATGTGGAAAAATCGGAAAGGCATGCAAAACTCTCCCTCTTTTTTTCCTGCTAATTGCCTTGGTTTCTGCTTCCACACTCCCAGCTGCCGTTCCTCTTCAGGTTGCCCTTTTTGACTCCTCGATTAACTTCTTTGTCCACCCGTTTACCACTCAGGACATGGCGACCTTTGGATGTAAATCTGTGCTGACGTCCCTCCCACTTGCATGCTTTTGCTGGGGGCTGACATCTGCGAGAGTCCTTGGGGCAGAGGTGGGAGGGAGCTGGGTGGATGTGGGTTCTGGTCAGTGCTGTCCTCTGCCAGGGCTGCTGCCCACCTCCACCTTGTGTCGCTGGCTCCCCATCCCAAAGCTCAGTGCCTTAGCTTGGAATGAAAAAATCACGGATTTTGGTCTGCAGCTACCAGGTGAGACACATGAGTGTAGGTGTAGCCTTCACCCTCTGGTGTCTGCTGAATCAGGAGTTCCTCAGCTGATGGTGAGACTGCTTCCTAGCACCTCTGCAAGACACAGACAATCATTACTATAAGTTTAATTTGGACTGGCATTCTTGATGAGAAAGCAGAAACTTGCCTATGGTCCCAGCCCATATATAGTGCCCTTTTTTGAGTGCTGGAGCTGCTGCTGTTTGAAATGGGAGGCTTAATTGGAGGACACCTCCAGAGCCAGGACAATGCATTTGCCTCCTAATGTTGCCTCAAGGTGCAAGAGGTACTCACAGCACAGCAAGTCTCTGACAAGCTTTGCAGCTGTGAGAGGGCCAGAGACCATTGCAGAGCCCAACTGTGCACCTCAGACCAGAGCTGACAGGTGGGATGGCCACAGCACTTTGCAGAAGCAGGGCCCTGTAGACTTCTGAAGCAAATACACAGCTCTTTCCCAAAATGATGTCCCAGGCTACAGTATGAAGGCATTATTTGCTCTGAAGCAGGTTTTATTCTGCACAGAGTTTGACTCATGCAATGTGGAGCTACGCCTCCAGGGTCCACTGTAATTTTTGTGATTTTTGGTAGTATCTCCTGAATCCTGCTCCAAAGCTTCCTGCGCACCTCGGGCTCTGCCCGAGCCTCCACCACCAATGGGAGACGCCAGTTAAGGTTCCACTTTCCAGCATCGTGCAGGGTTTTTGGCTTTAATTACACAGACGGGTCCCCCTTCCCCCAGCCTTCCCCTTATCCCCGGCACAATGAGTTCAGACACCTGCAAAACTGAACTTTTAGCGAAGTCTCCCCAGTGAAGGACAAAGGCATTAGCGGCGGGGGAGGACATGAGGGGCAGTCAAGCAGCTGCAGTGAAGGAGGCACAGCTGGATCCCTGCACGCTGCTGCCTCCCTGCCTGCCCCTTCCTCATCCTTTTAGAGCCTGTTAGCAGCAAGCGAAGTAGTTTCTGCTTGAACCCCACAGTATCACCTGTGCTGCCAGGCTAAAGTCCCTGGATAAGCTCCTTGCGGAAAGTGTCTCCAAACTATTAAGGGAAGTGGTCTGTTTGATGTTTATTCACTGAGCCCTTTTCCTCTGCTCAGCATTATTCAAATAGAGAGAGACAACTTTTTGTGGAGGTTGAAATAAATGAGCTCTCCCCATTGGTCCTGTAGACATTAGGAATGGGCAAAGTAGAAATCCCCACCTTGCCTCACTTAGATCAGTCTTTCTTCCTTCATTGGAGGTAGCACGCAGATGGCATTGCCAGCCTGTGTTCAGATGCTTGAAAGACTTGGTCTAAATACTTTCCTAAGTGAAAAGGAACCATGAGCATTGCAACTCCACAAAGTGATATGAAGTTGGACTTACATGCTCAAGAGGTCTGGGAGCTTTACAGAGCACTCTGGGCAAATGAGGTTTAGTGAAATCATATGTGGGTTGAGCTACATCTGGGTTTTTGTTTGCCTCTTCACACTTAATAGAAAGAAAATTATACTCATGTCTTTAAAATAAAACAAAATAAAATCATTTAAGGATTTAGAAAGAAGAAGAGAAAAAAAAGAGCAGGACTAATAGCTGACCTATGTTTCCACCACTCGTCTGCTCCTCTGGGTTCCCATGTGGATAATGGGAAGAAAAACAATGAATAGATAAGGTAAATGGAATCGCAGATAGGGATGATTAGGTGGATAATGAGGGGAAAAAAGATTAAAAGGGTCATCAGTTCTCATGCTTCAGGACTCATCTCAATATATTAAGTGCCAGGAGGAAATCTGGGGAGTTGCATCATTCAGCTGCTTCCAGCAAGATTTTTTGCACTTCCTGTTGACATTGGGCAAGTGGATCTGGCCCAATAGTACCTGCTTTCACACAGCACTTCTCTCTGGGGCATTTTATGAGCATTGTATGAGTATGAGAAAGCATCTCTTACTAGAGGTAACTGGTTGGAAGGGCCAAGAGAAGTCCCTGCCCCGTAAAGGTCTACAATGCAGCAGTTACAAGGCAGCAAGTTATGCATGAGCTTCTGTTGATTTGAGGACTTCCAGATTAGGTTCCATGTCCTTTAGGAGGGGTCTGTTCTGCCCTGGAAGGGTGTCAGGCTTGAAGTCCTCTCGCCATCACACTGTGGGAATGTTGCTGAGGGGGTGCTGTGCCTCTCATCATCTCTCCCGAGGTACAACCCACTGTGTTGCTGCCTGGGCTGAGAGGTGGTGGTGAGGGGTAGGGATGGAGGGGAGGGGGTGGGGGAAGAAGTTGGTGAAGAGGGTAAAGGAAGCAACTTTTTAAATAAAAAAAAAATAAGTGATGAATAGATCGGCTAATCCCGGGAAACCTTGAGAATATAGAGCAGCGTCTGTGGAGCCTCCCTTTTTTCTTTTCTTTTTTTTTTTAATTTTCCTTTCTTTAATTTCGCTGCAGCACGTATAATCAATTATGGCTTGAATCGGGGATAAGGGGAGGGAAAGTACTTCAATTCATAAATCAATTTTATACGGTCATCAGTCAGGTTGTGAATGCAAATACCTCTGTCGGTTTAGGTTATTCAGAATTAATTGACTCCCACCGGGCTGGGCTGCAGATGGAGAGAAGCTTTCTCACAAAGTCTGCTCAGGCTCAGCATGGGGGCAGGCAGGCGGGCCGGCTTCCTCCTCCTCCTCTTCCTCTGCTTTCCTCTCCTGGAGCATTATACTATTGGCGTTGAGGAGAGTTTTGTGTGTGCGTGTGTGTGTCCCCGTCTGTGAGAGGGAGAGATGCTTGAAGAAAGAAAGGGATATGCAAAGATTAAAGTCACAAGCCCCCTCTTCAGCCCTGGCCTGCGCAGACACTTTTATGTGATTAGGAATGCTTTGCTTTCAAGGGTTTGCTTTTAAGCCTTGAGCTTCTCTTGAACTTCTCCAATAAGAAAACAAACAGCAGTGTCAAAGCCTCCCCCTGTGCCTGGAATTCGAGCTCAAGTCGTGTCATTAAAAAGCCACTTCGCTACTGGGACTTTGGCATCTGAGTCACTGTTTCAAAGCCAGTCTGGGGCAGGAGAGATCGAAAGTCATTAAACATCTAGTGGTTGTTTTGGTGGCCTATTGAAAAATGAGTTTTGGAGGGTTTCAGGGCCACAGAGAGGACGCAGAACAAATGCTGCCACCTGAATGCCACCCCCTTCCTCCTCCTGCACCTTTTCCCTGAGGCCTGCATAGCCAAAGTGTCTGGCAAGGCGGGGCTGTATGGAGAAAACCCAAAGGATGGATTTGCTGGAGGGTGAAGAAGGGTGTAACCTGCAGCCCCTCTCTTCCTCTGCCATTAGCACTATCCAGTTCTGGGCTAAACAGTAGGACAGAGATGGCACTGGTCCGCAGAGGGAGCTCTCTCAATTTCCCCACACACACACTTCAATCCCTTTGTGGGACTGCATCCAGTCACTCTACATGGTGCTTCTGGTCGGTCATCCCACTCCTCTCCCAGCCCTGTGACCCCTTCCCTCTTCCATGGCCATCTCCCTTTATCTCACTGGTTAGATGATGCTGTGATCTATGCTGTGAGTTCCCTCACCTCAGGGACAGTCGTCCCAGCTTTTTTGCATGGTCTCACCAACCAGAAAAAGCTTCAGATGTCACAGTGACATCTCTATGGAAGGCAGCATGGAACGGGTGAAAAACACCACTCCATGAAACCCTATGGCAGGGAGAATTAGTATTAAGGCCCAGGTATGTGCCTTTCTCTGTTTTGGCTTGTCACACCTAGGCCTTTTCAGACCAGGACATCTCAGCTTCAAACTGCAGAAGCTCATCAAGAGCAGGAGACCATCAGATATGCATCAGTAGGTACCTCACTGCGAGATCAACTGCCAAAAGCGATCCGAGCATGTCACCCTGTTTTCTGCCTGGGGAAACTGAGGCACAGATGAAGATGTGGCTCAGTCCAAAGCATCCCCCTTTAAAAAAGTGGCATAGCTGGGAATAAAGCCTAGGTCCTTTTGTCTCCACTCTCGTTGTTATACCCACCAGGACCCAGACAGCAGATCACCAGACCACATAGGGCATATCAGTGCCTGCTGCCGTACAATGGGTTAAGCACATGAGGTTTCAGCAGGGCTGGAGGAACTGGCATATTAGTGGAGTGCCGGAGATGACCCAGTGGAGCTGATCCCCACAGTGCCATGGAAACAATAGGTCAGAAACACTAAAAGCTCTGAAGAGGCTGTGGAGGTAGCAATAACAGGAGAGGAAGCTTGGCTGCGCTTAAAGCACCCCGGGAGGAGGAGGCTGCAAAGGAAGATGAAAGGAGCTGTCTGTAACTGTCTGCAGTTAAGTGGGGAGGTGGGAAACGGCTTTGCAGTTCTTCAGCAGGAAGCGTGGGGAGCAGGTCTTGGCAAAGGGAAGCGAAAAGGAGAAGCAGAACAAAAGACCCATGCAACTTCCACTCAATGCTTTCCTCCATTTTGGGCAAATCTGCTATTCGAATAGCAACCAAAGAGCCAGGTGCTTTGGATGGCCTTCTTCAAGGCTCTGCCAACTTCACAGCACCCCTTATCTGCAGAATTTTCCACTAGTTTTCACAGATGCAATTTTGCCAAAACCCCTCCCCTCAGCCCATGTTCCCTCTGCCTCCACTGCAGTCGTGGGCACTCCTACACACACCATCCTGCCCCTCCATTTCCCCTCAGTGCTTCCCCTTCATGATAAATACTATGGACAGTAATTGATGAGAACACAATGCCCCAAATTCCCCGCCTTGCATTTTTCAAAATGAACTTGTGCCACAGTCTAGAGAAGGCAAAGATGGGTTCATTAGCTCCAGCACCAACTTGGAAGCCTCAGGGAATACCACTCCTGTCACATGCCAAAGTAGGAAGGATGGGCTCAGTATTTGCAAGCCTATCAAGTCTTTCACACTGAGAATGAGAATCACACCGACACTTCAGACTCTCTTCTGCTGGGGTTGTCGCCCAGTGGGTTCTCCATGGCTGGTATGTTGTCTCTGCTGATCCTGATGGCAGCCCCACTGGGATGTCCTGCTCTGGGGCCGGCAGTGACTGGGAGTGTGGGGATGGGAGTACTTTGTATGTTTTGAGTGTGACGTGAGAGGCCTGTCAGGCTTATGGGGGTACCAAAAAGCTTCAGCCATATGGCTCTTCACGTTGGAGCCGTGTGCTCCCTCTCCCTGTGCCAAGCGCCAGGAAATCTATGAATCAGATAAAAAAGTGTCATGATGGCCTGTTCTGCTCTTTGTGCACGTCTGAGTCCCATCTACCCACCAGCCTGACAGTAACCATGTCTGACTCTTGCTAAACACACATCCCTGGGGCTAAAAGCTGGAATCTGTGCTGCGTCTGCTAAGTCTTGGCTAAATTCCCTGCTGAATACCCCTGGGAAGGTCGGCTTGTGTTCATCAGGTTGGAAAGCAGCTTTAAAAAAAAAAAAAACAAACACCCTTTGGGATCTTCAAGCAAATCTGTAATATGAGAGAATTAACCTATTTTTAATGCACTGCCTGCTTTCCCCACACTCCCTTGCTGGCTCGAGGCTGGTTCATCTTTCAGAGCCAAACAATGCTTCGTGTGTTTCTGTTTGCTCAACGTTTAGAGGGGAGGCCTCCTTCTCTTCAGCGCTTTCTTAGCATTTTTTAATCATGTTTATAAAGTCAAATACCTAAGTGACCAAAAGAGCGGCTAGAACTGCTTCTCTGCTCTGCAGGGTACTGAAATCTCCTCTTGAAGTCAATGGGGAGAGCCATGCTCTGCTGAAATCCTGATCAGAGCCCGGGCTTTAGCAAAGGGGAGGAGTGAGCCCCTTGCTTTATTACATAGCTCCTTTCACAGAGGCCCGGGGAAGGAGGGGAGAGGTGTGGGGGGGGAGAATCTTTACACCCGTGGTGGGACTTCTGAAGAATTTACAGTCATCTTTCCTAGAGACACTAAAGATTTTATAGCCTTGGTACCAGTGGTTACAATGCCCTATGGAGCACAGAGCTGAGCGTATGCCAGGGACCCCTTCATCTCACCAGAGGCTGGAAGGTGGCCAGGGGCTTCACACGGGGAAGTTTATTTCAGAGAGAGAAGGGAGTGAGGAAGCGGGAGGGAGAGAAGAGGGGAGAGAGGCTGAGCGGAGGGGGAGAGAGAAGGGAAAACAAAAGCATGTGAGATGGGAGAGCAAGGGAAGGAGGCAGGATGGAAAGCCAGGCTGGGGGAGCAGGGGGAGGCAGAGAAAGGAGAGGATGCCAGCGTGGGAGGAATGAGAGACCCAGAGAGGAGGAACAGAAGGAAGAAATGAAAGGGAGGGAGAAAAACATCTTAAAAAGTGGCAGAGGGAGGAAATATGAGAAGAAGGAATAACAGAAAAGGAGCCAGCCAGAGGGAAAGGAAGAAATAGCAAATACGAGGAAAGTTAGAATGCAGAAGAGGATCTGAGAGCAGGTACAAGAGGGAGGCTCAGAAGCAGCCTACAGCCCAGTCCCCCAGACAAACTCAGCACAGAAAATGAGGCTTTTCAGCAACTGTCCCCATTCTCCTGCCAAGTCTTTAAACTGAGGAGCCAGGGAGCATTTCTCTCTACCCAATTCCGTATAGACCTGCACACCCAGGCTCCTTGTGGGCAGATACAAAAATGAATATGCATCTATATATGCATGTGTGTGCACCTGTGTACGCACCCCTACCTACATGCATGTGCAAGCATGTTGTACATCCAACCATATGACATCCATGCTTTCCCTCTCTTCACACTTTTGTGCACCTGCTGTGCATGTGTAGACTCTCCACGTACCTTCACCTGCCTCCACAGCCACCCACACACCCGGCTCGAGCTCCACTCCCTCTTCAGCTGGCTGCAAAACAAGGCTTACACTTTGTGAAAAATGCTGAGGTTTGGCCGTTCAGGTTCATTCCATGCTGGGGAGAAAATGAGCCTTTAAGATGTTGGTTGCTCTTTTTTCTTTTTTCATGAGGCAAAAAAATCCACCAAAAAAATGAAGCCAGCAAGTGCTCCACCCCAGAGCACACGAAACACAGACATACATTTAAGGAATGGTTTCTATGACCTGCTGGTCTGTAAATGCAGATTTAGTGACAATTGTAGTGGTCAGCCTGCTCATTTATGGACCTATGAGGCTCTGCACAAGATCCCTAGCCTAGGAGTTACCGAGCTATCAGGGTATAAGACAGTCAGTTGCACGTTCTTCATCCTAAATCTGGCAAAATCAATGTGGTAGCGTATCTCTGGAAGTAATGGGGCGATTTCTGAGCACTGCATCTGATTGGTTTGCAGATGGGGGGAGTATTTGCTTGGGATTCCCACACAATGCTGAGCCTCCTGAGACCAGAGCCACGGCAAACCTGGGGCTCTCAGGACAGGGTGGATATAGAGCTACTGCCAACATCCACTGCCCATCACTGCATTCCTAAAGCACAGTGTGCCAACTTATTCTCCCAGAGGATCAGCAACGATCATAAAATTCCTTTAAAGTGAGCATTGTGCTCAACATGCTTCTATCTCGTTATAATGAACACTAAGTGGTTTGAAGCAGAGATTTGCTAGACTTTTATAGGTGTGGTCAGAGCCCAGAAAGGGTAGGGAAGGAAAGGGCAAGAGACCTGGCAACCATATATTGGGATGAAGAAGCAACAGTGGTTTAATATTTTATTAAAATCCCTCCCCACAAGCTGTGCAAACTTTCTCCTATTACAAAAACACTGTACAAAGGCCTTGGGTGCTACATTGTTAATGGGTCTTTCTCATACCGATGGTAACCACAGCTCTGTGCTGGAGGACTGAGCAAACCACCAGAGGAGGTAGATTTGTGCATGTCACCATTGCAGGAGCGTGTCCTGATATTTGAGTACCATAGCAGAGTCATGAGGATGCCAGGCAGGCATCCTCTCCATGTCAGTGTTAATGTCAGACCTCCTGTAGCACAGCTGCATGTTTTTGCATGCCTGGGGACATGCTGTCGCCTGCCATAATTTGGCATCAGTTGAGTCCCTTTGACTTGAGATGGATGAGATGTAGAGAGACAGACCTCCAGTTAGATGGCTGTTGGGGAACAGCTTGAGGAAGTGAGGCTTTTATTTCAAGACCTTCCAGATGTACTTTTCCTTCAGCTTGTAATTCAGCCTTTCACCTGTTTGGGGGGTGCTCATCTAATGCTACTGCCTTTTACAGTCTCCCTGTAAAACACCACTACTTCAGAAATACCCCTGTCCCCTTTCTCCCCACATTGTCTTTGATTTTTTTTTTTTTTTGCTTTCCTGTAGAATAACCAAGAAATGCGTAGAGTACAGTGCTTGGGTCAAGGTGGAGAAAGCATGAATCAGGAGAACAACAGGAGTACAAGCTGAGCACACCCTCTGTGTGGTGTCAATGAAAGTCAAATTTACTTTATATTTACTGTTCAGGCCCTGTTCTTGTTTGGTCATCAGAGGCAGCTGTAAAGTCAAGGCCGTCTGCTGTGGAGGTGTGTGGTCATTTCTGCTATGAGAGAGTACCAGTGAGCCTACATGTCTGGGCAGGAATAGGAAGGAACTGGCTCTTTTGCCAAGACTTTCTTGGTAATCCAAGAAATTCACCCACAAAAAATGCCAAATAAGTTCAAACTATAGTCCAGAGGGGCCCTGGCATCCTCAAGCCATAAACAAAGAAGAGAAATGGATCTGATAAAACGCTGCATTTCTGGTAGGCTTGGAGGAATGCTGTGTGCTTAGTACACAGGAGCTGGAATCTGCATGGCTGGGCACAGGTCTTTACTCTGGGGCCATGCACTACTGGCTGATTAAATCTTTTACTCCTGCTGGTGAATAATTATTCGCCTGATCTATTCCACCGTAGGCAGCAGGAACACCTCATCAGTGACTTCTCCCCAAAAAGAATGGGGGTGCTCATTTCTCATCTCTACCTGGCCTTTGACAATGATGCTCAAGCCAAAGGTTTCATTGCCAGATGTTGTCAGGGAAGTCCCCAAGTTCAGGGACCTGGCTCTTGCAGGTAAGGAGAGCACTGGGCTCCTGCTGCCTCCCAAAGGAACGAGCTTGGCACCTTGGGAGGTGTGGCCCAGGGCCTTAGTTCTGATGTTATTTTGTTCCCTGATTTTGGAAGGAGCAGTGGAAACAATTAGGTCTCTTAATTTCTCTGAGGCAAGATCCAAATACAGAAAAGAATACATCTCCCAGGCAGGGAGAAGTGGGGAATTAACTGCCTTTTTTTGGATGAGATCAGAGAAAGCTGATTTATGAAGCAAAGGGAAAGCAAAGTGCTTTTATGGGTAAAATGTTCCCTGCTTATTTCCTTTCTGTCAGACTACGTTCCTCCCACGCTTCTGGCTGCGAGCTCGCTCCTTGGAAGCCTGTTTAAGCATTTCAGCATGTGATGATTTAACTGGGCATGGATTCTGACAGATCTTTGCAAAATAACATCACAGGAGTTGCTGGAGGTGACTGCCTAATGCCGACGCAGAGCACGTTCAGGAGGACAAGGCTGGCAGACAGAAACCCAGCCATCCCTATGTGCTCACAGCCTCTCCCAGGGCACCTGAGTTCCAGGCCCCTAGGAGACACCCCTTACCATCCACTGGGATGGGGGGCACCTCACAACCTGCTCCTTCTGCTTGTCTCCCTCAAGGACATGGAGGCAAGGCCAGTCTACAGCAGAGAGGGCTCGAGAGCTGGAGCCTCATGAAGAGCGGGGGCGTTTGGTTACAGCTCAGGCAGAGCGAGAGAAAGCTGAACAGGAGAGAAATTCAAGAAGTTGGGTGGGGAATGAGAAAGTTTCTGCAATTGAATTTCCACACACGGATCTTTCAGCTCCTGCCAATGTACATATAGGAAGGGATGAACTCAGGGGAACTCAAGAGACTTATTCCTACTAAGGGATAATGTAGCAAGCAACTACTAATTTTGACTCACGGGATACCAGAACTACATCTGAGGCATCTTAAATATTGATGATCAGGCTGTGCTCTCTGCCTTGACAGCATGGTTCCTAGTGACAAAGATGTCCAACAGTGGTAGGTACAGGTCCTGACAGATCTATCTGCAAAGATGCATCTGCTGTGCCCATGGATCCACCCACCCATGCAAGCAGAGCCCAGTTTTCACCTGTATAGGTGCAGGCATCAATACTGTCTACACTGTCCAGAGGAATCTCAAATGGAACCACACTGGTGATCTGTGGAGCAGATGTAGCATGTTTTGCACACCCAACAGACCATTCTGGGAATTGCTGAAAGGTTTTGGTACAACTGGCTGTCACTTCTGCTCAGGCACCATCCTGCTGATGAGATATCAACCAGAAAATACTCCACATACAAGGACACAGTAAGGTCCAGGGACACTAACAATTCAAACACTTGACATATCCTCACAGAATAAAATTAGCAAAAGAAGTGAAATGAAATTAATCCCCTGTGAAGTCAGGCAGAAGAGAAAAATATAGTTTAATAACTGATAATGATATCGAGAAGCCCCCATGCTCAGACACCAAACTGCGGTAGGTTTACAGGGAGGAGGGGAGGGGTGGGAGGTGGGGGTAGGGAAGAGAAAGCTGTACGAATTGACCTCTCTCCCCCCTTGCCCCCTCCTTTTTCTTTAAATCCCCACCTAGTCAGGAGTGCTCATTAAGGATGGCTCTCGTTTCCCTAATTAGGCTGCCCCCTTCCCTTCACAGGGCTCCAGACCTCTGCCATTCAGCAATAACAAGAATAACAAGAAACTCGTTATTTTACAACCTGGGCTGGGGAGGAGGGGGGGAAGGAGAAGATGGCTTTGTGATGTGCTGCTTGGAGGAAAACCAGTATAGAAAAACCTGGGTCAAGGGAGGAGTCCCTCCTGCTAGCGAGACCTTGTCTGCTTTTAAACACCCTCTTGCCTGCATTAGAAGTAACCCTATAAGGAATGGGGATTTGGATTTTTTTTCCCCTTTTTTGCAGGCTCATTGTTGAAAGTTGTTTTTCTTTGTAGCAATCATATATATGTGCACTTAATTTTATGTGAAGAGTAACCTTTAGGGACTCTGACAAGACAAGAGCCATCCCAGCCCTGAACTGGGGAGGAGGAGGTGGTGGCAGTGGGATGCTCAGTGTGTTGATGTGGTCTTTATTAGGCACTCAGCAGCGAGAGGGAGGCTGGGATGGCTTGCCTCGGGGAGGGCAGCAGCAGCAGCAAGCCTGTTCTCAGCCTGGGTTTCCAAATTCACTTTTCCTCTCAAACGCAGATGCTGTGCACACTCACCCAGCCAGCGGGCCCAGCAGTGCCCCAACCATGCGAGGTGCCCCCCTCCCTGTTGCGATGGCCACCGCCTCGTGCAACTCTACCATCTCCACTCTGCATCCCGTGTGGCCCTGGCTGATGATCCTCTCTTTCACGGCATCCCGGCAAACCTTCTCACCAGTGGATGTTTTATTCACAAAGCTCCTGTGAAAAATAAAAACAGACAAGGAAACCTATGCCTATTTTATACCCATAGAGCAAAGATAAGGGCAAGTGAAATGAGGGCTCTCTGACAGACTCTTCTGGGTCCCCAGTAAAGGATCAAGAGATGATCTTTCCTCTGAGTCGCATTGTGTAGCATCCCACCCCAGAAGTGAGCAAACCAAGTCAGCACGACCAAGCATGTGTTTAAGTGTTGTTCTAGATGAGGGGAAAACAAATAAATGCTCACCACCTTGCAAAATAAGACGCTCCCTGAGCATTTGGAATTAATTTTGTCAAAACCAGCTTATCATCTCCATAAATTGCCACAAATCCACTCCATTTTACAGAGCTAAACATTTCAACATTTTATGCACGTTACCAATTGAACCATCTTTGCTCAATTTATGCCTCATTTAAATAACTTATTACATCAGATATAGAGCTTTTTTTATAGTTCAGTTTTAAGTCTCTTTCTCATACTCTCTTTAAGACTTGTCTAAGTCTTTCAAGATGTTCTTTTAAGCCCTCAGTCCAAATTAAAACATCATTCACTGGAGCTTCAGCACTTAGCAGTTTCTCACAGATCTGGCAAATACTCTTTGAAATACCTTGGGAGCAGAACAAATGCCAAATAGTGTCTGCCTTAACTTACACTTTGACATTTGAGAGCATGAATTTCCAAAATTCTGCCTCAGAAGTAGGTGCAGTCATGTAAGCAAGGGATCCTGAATTTTTCTGAGATGACAAATATCCCACAACAATGTCCTGAGGGATTTATGATATCAATTACTTGGATTTTTCCTTTCTTACAAATGATTGTTCATATTGTTTTCTAAATTCATGTTCATGCTTTAACTCAGTTACATCTGCTAACGGGTTTGGATTGTCCTGATTTTAAATAGACAAACAAGTATGCATCTGCTGGGACTGAGATTCACGGTGCCAAACCCTTTTTAAACCCTCTTCTCTTCCTCCCACAAAAAAAATCCAAAGCCCAAAAAGACCCAAAGCCCCTCCAGATCTAGAGCAAGGTAAATTGCTTCAGCTGTAACATAGTTTTCTTGTGGTAGGTTTCTTTGTGCCAAAGGCCCAAAAGTTTGGGTCACTTGAAACATTTAGCAAATTTACATCAGTTTTGCTGACTTATTTTGACTTACAGAAAAGAAACCCTTGTCTGCAGTGATAGAAACACCCAACCTCCACTTAGATCTTCACCATTTTTCTGAAAGTAAGGTGTCTCAGCAAATCCAGAAGACTTAGGAAGAGTTGTTTGACCTTTGGCTGTGATCGGCTATCTCCCACCAAGAAACACTTAGCGAGGGTGCAGGCTGGAGAGAAGGTGTGTTACAGCTTCATGGACAGCCTGGGCTGGTGGAGCCTCTTCTAACCTATGGAAACATTCAGAGTGTTCAAGATTTTGCCTTTTCCTTCTGGTAAAATATGGCTTTTGCTTTTCCAGTTCTTCTGCCAAGAGGGGAACCTGGATATTTTGTCTGTGCTGATCCTCCAGCTGGGGCAAGGAGATGTCTTGGCCACAGCAGGACGGAAGAGAGTGCCCCGGATCATACATATGGTTTTACATCTCCTCTCCCTTCTCGTGTTTCAAGCAGAAACATGTGGCAGGTATCTTTACAAGCAGGGGATATCTGCATTACACCAAGTGCATCTGCATTGCACTTGGAGGGGAGCCCAGAAGTTGCTTCCGAAGTCAGATTTGCTGTCTACACTGAAAACAGTGGACATGGGAGTGTGGGAAGGACCTGGCATGCCCCTTGCTGATTTGGAGCCATCAGTATGGTTGCCCAGGGGCTGGTGGATTAAAAGCACAGTGTATTTGCATCTACCCTGGGACCCCTGTGTTGAAGCTGGGCAGCACAGCTGGTGCTATTTCCTGGCAGCCAGAATCGCTCTTGTGCCAGTCACACGCTTTTTTCTCCTTAGTCAACTTATATACTTATATGCTGAGTGGGCTGGTTGGGATCACAGCTGTCAGATCAAGAGGCAGACACAGCCTGGCAGATCTCACATCTCATGGAAGAAGAGGTGGTGGTAGAGGTGGAGGTGAGGGAGATCTTGCCTTCAGGCAACTACAGCACTGGCCCAGGGTCACCAGCATCACAATGCCCGCCACACTCTCTCTAATATACAAGCACAATGGAAAGGGAGGCATTCCCAGCTGGGAAAAGGCAATTTGCAGCTATCTGAGATGTACTGGTTGGAACCCACCTGTGCAAACAGAGAGACGTCCCTAGTTGCTATTGACTAGCACTGATGTGGCAACACAGGCAGCTTTATTTGGTGAGAGGGGGGATAGAGAGAAAGGCCCCAAGTTCTTCTTCCGCCCTGCTCTGCTCCATCCTTGCTGCCCTGGGGCATATTGTCCCACTTTTTCCCCTGGAAGCACATGTGTCCGGTAGCACTGCAGTTATTTTTAGGCGGACTTGGCCAGCGTCCATAGTGGTGGTGGCTTTGGTGAGCCGGGAGAAGCAGACTTTTCTCTCCCTGCCTTTCAATGTTTGGAAACAGTGAGGCTGCCAAGGCAGCCCATCTACTGCTCTGCACTTCCAGCCTCTGGAAAGCGAGAGTGAGCCCTGAAAAGCCTGGCAAGCTGACTGGGAGAGCCTGCCAGGCAGCCGGCAGCACCCTGCCAACACCAACGGCTCCTTGCTGCCATCAGCCAGGGAAAGTCGGGCCAGGGGGATGGAGAAGGGGAAGCAGCAGAGGATGGAGAGGCTGGAAAATTGCACAGGTCCCCCTCAGGGACAGCCTTTTCATTTCCTGAGCCTGACTCTACATTTGTTATGGATGCAACTGCGGAGAGGGGCAGCACCCCCCAGCTCCGACAGCACAGATGTTGGAGCAGGAGGAGGTGGGGAAGGGAGAGGCATGCAGTCCCTATGGATTTTTTGTACACGTGTTTGAGGGGAAGGAGGCTGCTGGCATTGGCCAGGCTTGGACACCAGAGCGAACTTGCAAGTGGCAATGCAGTTGGCCTGGGCCAGGACAGTTGTGGGGCTCCACCGGGCTTCCTGACTCCTGGTTTGGCCATCCCTGGTCAGAAGGAACCAAGACACCCCTCTATGGGTCAGAATGAAGAAACAAAGAACTGGAAGAACAAAGAAGGGATGATGCAGACCATGAACAAGGCTGGGTAGTGGGCAGCCCAGCACCTGGATAATGGAGGGATGTGCTCTATCATTGATGGAACAAAGACCAAGTCTAACATAGTCAGCAGCCCACTCAGCCAGCTGACAGTGATATTGCTATTTTTGCCCCAGCTACTTGAATCTCACCTCTGAATGAAACCAATTGTTTTTTTAAAAAAGGAGCAGGAGGCATGTTTTTCTACCAAAAGCTTTGCAAATACCAGGTTAGCAGGTCTAGGGCAGTGGCTGGAGGCCCCTTTTTCTCTCAGAGCCCCACCATTCCTGGCTCTGAGCCGTACCGCTGCCAAAAAGGCAAGGGACGGCAGGGTATGAAGGGGAGGGGGAAGGAAAAGAGGAGATGCAAGTGTGTGCGCGCGCGTGTGTGTGTGTGCTGGGGGGAGATGGAGACATCGGGTAAGAACAGACCAGCTTTCAGAGTTTGGCTAACACCCTCTCCAGCCTCTTACTCAGCATACACGGGGTCCCATGATCTGAGTAGCAGCCCCTCTCAAGCCATTGTGTGCCTGACCTGCTTAAATAAACGGTGTTATTTTAAGCAAGGGCAGTCGAGCATTTGCTGAAGGTCCTTCTCTTTCTTGCTCCTTTTCTCCCATCCTCCTTCCCCCCCTTTCCCGCTGCTTCAGTTTCCCCTCCCACCCCACTTTCCTTTACACAGCACGATTAATCCATCAAACCGAATGGGGGGGAGGAGGAGGGGCAATGAGCCCGCACTCCACTGAGCACTGAAGAGGCCCCCATTCATGGGTCAACAAAACCAGGGAGGACTCTTGGACTTAATCAGCCAAGGAGCGCTCCAGCCCTGGAGACAATTAACATCAAAGCAATGCAGGAGAAAGAGGAGACGGGACAGCCAGGAAGCCTGGAAACCCACATACAAATCCCGATTAAAAAGGGAGGGAGGGAGGATGCTCGGCAGTGTGCAAGAGGAACTGATCCGCGCCTGCCTTTGGGAGTGGGAAACTGAGGTGTGAGGAGCAGGCAAGACTTGCTCGAGGCCAGTGTGTGGGGCAGCAGCATGAGCTTGCTGAGGGCAGGGTCCTGGTCTCCCAAATTCTGCTCAAACCCTCTTGCTGAGGCTGCCCTGGGGTCGGATCCCACACCATCAGCAGCTGTGGCACATATCCCTTACACTAGCTGAAGTTTCATGAACGTCAGTGGGACTAGGATTAAGAAGCAACATGTGGCTGGGTGTTGCTAGATTCCCACACCTCGTTTTGAAGGTTGTTTCCAACAGTCTTGTCATAGTATTGTCACGATCCACATAATTGAGAAAACTTAATAATACTTTATTGTTACCTTTGGGCACTACATCAAAGACTGTGTGCACCTAAGCATAATAATCATATTTTGCCTTTGTAACAGATGGTCACTTGGCTGCTAATGTAAACTGGCAGCAGTCCCGCTCAGTCCTAGGGACTCCATGGAAAGAGCCTGGGGCTCAGGCTGGATTGCCCCTGGGGAGAGACAGCCAAGCCCGGAAACTGTCCTTGCACTGGAGCTTGGGGTCTGTTTGCAGCTTTCTTTGGAAATAAAAGCAGCAGATGAAGTTATAGGTGAGAAAGGAGCAGCTCCTGCCCCTGTGGCTGTGGGACCCCACACGCACGAGTGTGCTGAACCAAAAAGAAGGGGCTTACACACTGCTAAGGGGAAGGGTAATGGCAAAGGAGGCTACAGGGCAATTTTCCAAAACGTTTGCTGCACGCTTCCCCCTTCATGGGCCTCACTCTGCAGAGATCTTTCCGCACCTCGGGAGCACCATGAGGAAATGTTAGGCTGCTAGTGAGCTGTTGCAGTTGCAATTTACCATCTCCTTGAGTTACTGTGGGGTTATTGAATGGAAAATCAGATCTGTGCCACAGCTTGCTAATGTATTCCCTCTTCTTAGCTCCAGACTCTTAAGGTGTCTCCTCCCCAGAGCTCTGCGACAGGTAGTGTTGCCACCAGCCTGCAGCTGCAGCTGCTGCTGTGCTGAGAACTTGCAGTCTGTGCTGAAGCATGACAAGGTTTGCATTACCTCCCCTACCATCACATGAGCACCGCTAAAAAATCACAAAGGTGCTGTAGCCCTCTTGGAGGGGAGCAGGGTCTGTGGGCACTGCCTAGTTAAACCCTGGCATCTCAGGTGCTCAGAAAGCAGAAGGTACAGGACAGGTGGAAATGCCACCTCTTTTCCCAGTGACACCATTGGTGTTTTTCCTGACTGTGCTTGCCTGTTTGAACCAGTAAAATCTCCAGGACTGGGACTTTCTCCTGTGGTGAGAAAGTACAAATCTTTAGAGTCCAAAAGTTGGTGCCATAATCCCACTTGATTAAAGTACATAGAGGGGGAGTGCACAGTGCATCATAATGGTTAGGCTTAACTCCTGATTCAGTGAAATGGGGGATTCTGGCTTCTGTTTTTAGAGATAACTGCTTTGAGATACAATTGTGTTAAAGGCTGTGAACAGAAATCATGGAGAACAGAGTACAAAGCCCAGGAAAAGCTGAGCAAAAACACTGCCAACATGACCTACCACTTCTAGTTGAAAGGTGACATCTCTATCTCTAGATTGAGAAGAATTGCTAGCTGGCCCAATGAAGCACTATGCTTCCATACCAGTATTTACCCCAGAGTACATCACCCAATTCCGAGTAATGTTGGAGTATTTTGAAAAAGCTTTATGTTTTTCAGTATGTAAATGTGAGCTCCATCCTTCTGTGCACTTGGAGCCCTGATCTACACAAACCTCAGTGTTCAAGGGCAGGCAGCTGACAAACTTTCCTGATGCTGATCTCCAAAGCTTTGAACTGGGCATGAATATCCCTGGGTATAGGGATAAGGATAAGTGGATGCCTCAAAACATAGGACCGTGAACGATAGGCTTGGGTCAAGATCGTGGCCTTGGGCCAGTTGAGCATAGGACTAAGTAGTGCATCAGATCCTGCAGGAGTAATGGCTCTTTCCAGAGGGGTTGGGGCCACAGAGGCAGCAGGACATGAATTGGGTCCCCTCACCTCCTGAACACATAGATGGCAGCATGGGCAGGTCCGTGGAACCAGTTATTACCCCCAGGAGAAAGGGCAACTTGAAACCAGTCCACATTCCCTGTCCTGGGGGTTGCTCTGCTCTGGCAGGGTTTGGCTGCTCTGGCTGGATGTGGTGGCCATGCAGTAGCTCTGCTGGGTTCGTGTCTGGGCAGTTGTTGCCACTGTGGGCAGACAGGCGAGGTAGAGGTGAGGGAGCACGAGCACAAGGGACCAGCTCTCAGTGTATCAGTTACATCTTAATTGCAGCTGCCTGGTCGCAAGGAAGAACAGGAAAGAGAGCCAGCCTTGGCTTTTGTTTCATGCACTGAACTTTTGGGCTCCTCTTTCCTTTCTTCCATCCACCCCTTTTTGCTCAGATAGAGCCACCCATGCTTGCACCACACTTGCTCATGCTTTCTCATTTTGTCCTATCGTGGCTCTTCTCCAAGAGCCTGGAAAGCCTCTTGAATAGGGAAAGGGGGAGACGGGGTTGCATGGAGGTAAAACACTGTGCAACACATTCCTTCACCTTCCTTCTCCTCCTCTGTGCTGTCTCTTGAGCATCCCTCCCTTTTCCTCAGCAGGTACCTATAGAAAGTGACACTGTCAACAAAACCCCAGCAGGATCAGCCTTTGGTCTTGCTCAGGCAGCTGGTTCCCATTAAATGTTCTCAATCATGGAGAATTCTTTCTCTCTCATCTGAAATATTTTATTATTGCTTTTCCTTTCTTTCAGTTTCCTAAGGAGAAGGGAGGGAGTTTGCGTGTGTGTGCATAGAGTGAACTAAAGAAAGGGAATTTAGAGCTCAGTCTTATCATGCCCATGTGTGCCTATGTGTTAACTAGCTGCTGTAATATTTATTCCTTCTTACACACACACTGAATTATTGCCCCCATTGTCTCAGGTAGAGTCCCCAAGGATGAGAAAGGACACTTTTTTTTGAGCATGGACCCCTCCATCTGCTTCTCTGCAACTAAGCGAGGCCAAGATTTAAACTGGGCTGGATTACCCACAGCAGGAGGCTGACAGGACTCATAGGAGTGGTTGAGAGCTGTGGCATTCTGGTTTTGCCCAGGTGCCATTGGTTTTGGAGGACAAGAGGAATAACTTGGCTGGACAGTTTGTCAGTAGCCTCTCTCCTGAACTGCCACATGTAAGACCACTGTTTGGTGACACACATAAGAACAGTCTCTGGGCTCTCCCCAAGTCTGGTGAGGACAGGTCAGCCCAGGCAGGTGGGGACTGGTTCCAGTGTGTGCTCCTCCAGTGAAAGGCACCTAGGGAAGCTGAACACAGGGGGTCAGGCACTGTATGTAAACACCCTGAGTTGTGCTAATCTGCCTCCTGGCTTACAAACCCTGGCAGAGGCTCTGCTGGCTGGCTCACCTGAGGCAGAGGGACTGACCATTCCTTGCTGTATGGGTGCTTCTAACACTGGGTTTAACACATAGAAGCCTGCTGATGGCTTGAAGACACAGCCCTGGGGAAGCACAACAGGGCTGAGAGGTGAAGCATCCCAGGGACAAGGGAAGACGGATGCCTCGGTCTTTTCCTGGGGCAGCCTGGTTTTCCCCCCTTTGCCTTATGTGGGAATCCTTTTGGCCAGCAAGCTTTTGCCTTCACACTGAGCACAGACAGGTGATTTCAAGCCTGAGGCATCTGCTTGCTAAGTGAGTCCTCCTTGTCTGTAGCTCCCAGGGCTGCCACTTCTTGCTGTGGAGCTCCCTCACTGCAGGACTTCCAATAGGTCAGTAAAGAACCTTGCTTCATACCTCAGCCTCTGGACCGGGGTGGACCTTGTGAGATTGTCAAGGCTTGCCACAGGCTGCCAGCACTGTTTTTCCTTTGGGAGATGCTGAAATGAGCAGTGGGCTCTAACAAGGAAGACCGTGGCTTTGGGTGGTTAGTAACCAGGGTGGGAGTTTTCCTCAGGAAGAGATGAAGGTATATGACTGAAGGAACCCACAGTTTTGCTGAGACTGACTCAGCGCCTGAGTGGCTTAGCTGATCCTAGGGCTTGTTGCAGAGCTGCCATGGCCCCAAATGACAGAAAGGGTTATGTAAATTTTCCCTGGTAATTGTTCAACCTCTGTTGCTTTTGAAAAGACAAAGAAGGCATGAAGCTCCCTGCTCTCTAACAAGAAAATGCCTGCACTTGGTTCTCTCCTCTGGAATTTCGACTCTTTGCCTCTGCTGTTTGTTTCTGCCCTACTGCCTGGCTGTGGCCTGGTGCGATGCCTGCAATATTCCTCCTGGGACAAAAGACACGTTTCTCCTCACAGCTCATTAGTAGCAACCATCATATCATCTTCAGCCATCTGAGAAAGTATCCTTGTCTCCTTGCTTGCAACTGGCTTGCAAACAGTTTACCCGCAGGGCTGGATGGCAAAGGATCCTGCAACTCTCCTGCCTTAACATGGACACATGAGAAACAAATCAATCCCAAGTGCTTCGCAGTAGGGATGTAGCGCTGGAAGGGATCTCCTATTTTACCATGTCTTGTCCCTTGCTATTGTCAGCAATCACATCGTGCAATCTTTTGCACAAATGTGAAGATGCAAACAATCCTAACAAGTTTTAAGATTCTTCCACTGCCCCAATTAGGAGGCTCTTCCAGAACTTGACAGCTCTGAGGCTTAAACCATTCTTCTTATTTCCAGTCTCAATTTATTCCTGGCTGGAGCATGCCCACTTGTTCTTGCGCCAACATTGTTCCAAGGCTTAAATAGCTCTGCTCCCTCCCTGGTGCTTATCCCTCTGATGTGTTTACCAAGAACAATCATATCCATTCTCAGCCTGCATTTCACTGGGCAAAATAAATCAGCAATCTCCTGCCTCATGATAGGCACTCTCTTCCCCTGACCATACAGCTAGCCTTTGTCTGCACCCCCTCTCTTCTCAATTTTTCTCCTTCCAGTGCAAATGGGGAGAAGTGGAGGCGGTTCTCCGTCACCTGTGCCCTGAGCAGGGTCCTGAGCAGTGTTCCGGTGTTTGCTGGTGCTCTAGTGTCCAAAAAAGGTCAGAGTATGGGGATATCCGTATCCCAGATAATCCAATCCCAGTGGATTCTGGTTTTGACCCTTGAGTGATGTGTAGAGTAGTGCCTCAACTCGAGGCAGTTTTTAAGGAGCCAGCAGCCCCGCTCTGCTCTGAAGCTGTCAGTGCTTGGCTGTTGGTAAACCTTGCAAGACTTGCTTGCAGAACTGTAGGTATGAAGTTACTCTTGAGGTTTTGACTCATTTGGTGGCACTAGCTGTTGAAGTTGGCTCTCTGATTTCCCAGTGCAGCAAGGCACCCTGAGCCATCACTGGATGGGTTTACCAGAAGGTTTTGTGTATCTGGTAGTTTTCTTACAGAGTAAGAGGTCCATGTAGGTTTTTCCTGTGATGCTTTCCTGGACACTCTGAATTCCTGTCAATAGGATATTGACAGGCCCAAATAAAATTATCTAAGTGTGAGTGTGTTTTTTACCTAATTTAGTATGCATCTGACCACTTCATTTTTCACTTATGAAAGGTGTGCAAAGTGCAGATGATGGATTTTTAGGCTAGAATATGCTGCAACAGAAAGAAACAAATAAGTTTATTTTTTATTTAAGCCAAACCTGGACTTGTTAACAAACAAACAAACAAACAAACAAGCCAGTTTGGCTCCTCAGAGTGTATAGGAACTCAGCCATACTCCTAATTTTTAATTTTGTGACTCAACCCTTCTATACAGGATGCTCAGTTAGTACCATGCCCTACAGATTTAGGAAAGGCAAGCAGCTGTGGAAGTACAGTGTGATATTACTTTAAGAACTGGTGTCAGAAGAAATGACTAGCTAAACAGGAGAGATGCACAGGCTGCAGTCCTTGGGGGCAGAGTCTTCCTCTGGATGCCTCAAATCAGCTCTTACTTGCAGTCTTGAATTATTCATCTCACTTTTACAAGGATTATATAAAGAAATCCTATTTTTTTTTCCCAATATAGCTTATTTTGGCCTGCAATGGACCTTTCTGCGTAGGTATCCCCACGTCTGCAAATTTATGCAGATGTATTGCCACACTGTTCAAGTTTCATAAACAATGGTGTATAATCCTGGGAAAGAGGTGTTGAAAGACACCCTTCTTTCTGCATCTTTTCTGCCACCTGAAAAGTTATGAGTTAGAGAAATTTTCTCTTACTGGCAGCTGTCCTTCAGTTTCATTCAATTCTGTTCTGTAGATGTGTAACGCCAATTCTTATATCTTGGTCCAAATCCTGCTCTGACTTTGCTGGGTCCCAAGATCTCAGAAGACTCCACATTGTATAGAAGCAGCACAACAGAGTGATCTGCTGCTGGATAGACCGACCCCCTGCTTGAGAAAACGGGACTCTGTCAGAGCACCTGTGGCCCAGACTGATTTGGGTCCTTTTCGGTGCCAGGCAAGTGCTGGTGTTGTACCACAGCTTGCTTTCTGTCCACACAAGGAGGCTGAGGTATAACAGGAAAAAATACTCAAAAACCTAAATGGCTTCTTTTTTCCCCCCTGAAGTCTTTTGTTTCTGAAACCAAAGCACAGTAAATCAAGGGGTTCTGCCTTAAATGAACTTGAAGTGCTCTTTATTTTAAGAAAAACAACCCCCAAACCAACTAAATCCCCAAGTCCCCAAAAGGAAGAGGAGGAAAAAGATGGTGCCTCAGAGAGGATTCATAAATCACATTGCAGTGGACCTGGTACAGATGTTCCTGCATTCAGCCCACCAAGCAAAGCATAGCACCATAATGGGACTGACGGGCTACGTGTGAAGGGAGACAGAACACAGCTGACTCAGAGGAGACGTGCTCTCTCTGGCACATATAACACATGCTCCGTCCCTACCCCGGCCTCATTTGGTCTCTCCTGCCAAAAAATAAACACTCCAGATCAAACCTGTCATGGTCTAGAAGTCTTCAGCTATCCCTTTATTTTAACATGGCATGCATGGTCTGGTTTCCTAGCACTTAATGCTTTGGCATAGAGCTGAAAACCTGTTAATTCTCCAGTTCTTGGACTGTGGTTTCCCACCTGGTTGTCAAGGGTGTGCCCTGGCCCCAGGAAGCAAGAAACTGGAGGGAGAGGAAGGAAAGGGCCAGGCATTTCTCCACAGCCAGACTCAAGATTTTTCTTAGCGGACTTCTTGTGAAGTTGCAAGGAAGCCCCAGGACTGCAGCACCTGAAGTCCAGAAAACCACTGCATGACCCCCCCACGCCCTGAAGCGATCGGCCAAGGGCTGAGGCAAACATCTGGGCACATAGGACAGAACCAGTGAGGAAGGGCTGGAGGCACATCAGGCTGTGCACCCATCCCCTGGGGCAGAGGCTGCTGGGTGCTGCTGCCTCTCTGCCTGCACACCGACCACAGTGGTCTGCCCCAAAATCCTCAATCCCTAAGCAACCTCAGTCACATCCAAGGGTTTCGCAGCTCCTTCTGTAGTAGTCCAAGCAACCAAAAGGTCACAAATGTCAGAAGATAACAGCTCACATGTTACCCAGAGTCCATGCCCTCCATCCGGGAACACGGGAAGTAGGTGGCAGATGAAATTGAAGGCCAGATTTTTCTGTGGTTTGCCTCAGAAATTGACTTCTATTGTACTGCAGAAGCCTGAAATGCTGCTGATGTCAGAAATGGCCTCAGGATGTTCACTGGGGTTTCCCTCAGTGTCCTTTGGTGGATACCCACAGTAACAAGATAGGAAAGAAGCGAAATCCGTGTTTTACCTGTACTGGAAGAAGCTGCATAGCAATTATGCTTTTGTTTCCTATGCACCTGGGTATTGACCTGCCAGTATCCCAGGGTCCCGATGAGTGCAGAGACAGGCACCCACCTTGCCTTTGGCCCCCAGCAGGCACAGAAGCAGGCAAGTGTGATGCAATATGGGCATGTCAGCATGGGATATGTTGGTTTTCTTTTTTTTTTCTTCTTCTTTTCTTTATTTGTCCTTGTTTCAGGAAGAAGGAATCACTCTCATTGGGACTGTTTTGTCCTTTGTGTAAGGAAGGGAAAGACAAATAGGGAATTCCAATGGGTTTTAGGGCAGCCAACACCTGGGTGGTGCATTGTGTTTAAAATGGTCTCCAAAAATAACTAGGACCACAAAAGGGGAAAAATTAATAAGGATAATTAACTGGTTTCCATCTCCAAGTGCTTCGGAGACATGAGCTAATCAGTCTGTAGGCACATACAAGCACACACAGTGTCTGTAATTAGTTTGCTCTTCTACTTCCTTACCTCTTTCCCCAACAGATTGCCCACCGAGATTCCTATCAGACAGAACAGGTCTCTTTCTGCCCCTTCTACAGAGGCCTGACAGTCTTGCCTCCGCTCAAAGTGCACTGTCTCTGTCTGTCTGTCTGTCTGTCTACTTCCCTCCCCTGCTGGCCATGATCAGGTTTCACTAAATGAATCACAGTCTAGTGGAAACTCCCTCCGATCTTTGCCAAGAATTGCAAAGTTGATGAAAATGGGACTCAAAGCCAAAGGGTGTTTAACACGGTGCCTTACTAGTTCCAACCAACCGGATTCCCATTGCAGTTGGTTGCTTCTGGTTGTCCTGTTTCCGCTTTCAGCCTGGCACCTCTCCTCCACCTGGAGCATCTTTCCTAGGATCATCATGCTAATTACTAGATGCTGCAACACACCTCCTGGCAGTCACAGGTTGTTTGATTGCTTTCTTTCACCAAAGTGTTCCCTGTTTGCTTTTTTTTTTAAAAGAAAAGGACTTGCTGAGACCAAGTGCCCATTTATCCAGATCACTGGTGGGGGCTTAAACACCTTCTCTGTTCCCAGTTATCTGGTGCAGTTCTGCTCTTGAACCTGAATTTCCATCTCTCCCAAATGGCACCTGGATTCTTTGTGGAGCCTTAGGCAATGTTACTTTGCTTCTCTGGCCCTCATTTTCTCTACTAGACCTGGATTTAGTGCTGGAGGGGTATCTCAAGATGGAGAGGAACCATTGTGCAGTTTCCTGGGAGTCTCCAGCACACAGAAAGGAGGTTGCTTCATGCCACCCTCAATCTAATCTGCAAGGACTCAGCAACAGTCTTTTCTTCAGCCCCAGGCTGAGATGCTGAAGCAAAGGTCATGGGGATGTAGCACTGGAGATCTTCAGGTTCTCAGTCCAGACCAAGCTGGAGTGTCAGATCATTTGGAAGAGTTACTGAGAGAAAAAAAGTCCCTGTGCTATCAGCCTTACCATTTCCTCTCCATGGCCACCAGGACCGTGCTGTGGAGTGACATCATGGCCCTGCATCACGCCCAGCCAGACCCCTGGCCACTTGTGCACTTTGTTCGAGTCTCTTTGTGTTGATGTTGTCCACTTGTCCAGAAATAGATCTGCCCCTTGGGCAGTTAAGTCTGGTGAGACATTGAGGAGTAGCCCCTAGACATTTATGTGTTGATAGGGAGCTCTTCAGCCCTGAGACTGCAGTGAGGTCCCAGGGCTTCCAGGCAGGACAGCACACATCGTTCCCTGGGGCTCTTTGGAGAGGCTGCAGCCCTGTCTGGCCGCTAGCACAGCCTCTCCAGGCCACAGTGTGGTGGTTGTTGCAGGCTGTACAGGAGCAAGATCGTCATACCATACACCATTTCCTTATTCTCCAGCCTTCACTTCTTCTCCTTGCCTTTTCCCTTCTGCCCCTTGCTTTTTGCAGTACCTCCCATTCTATTTCCTCTCCAAGCCTCTTCCTTTTCTTATCCCGCCTGCTCTCACCTCCCCAACCCCCGTCCCTCTTATTTTCTCTCCTCTCTACCTCTGATCCACGTCCAAACACCCCAGCTGGCTCCTCTTCTCCTGGAAGCCAGCAGGGATGTGTGACAGATGCCCCAGATCAACAGGGAGAAGCAGCTCAATCTCAGCTCCCAGCTGGCTCCCAGCTCTTGCGTCCCAGCTTCACATTAGGAAAGCTCCAGACCTGACCAGTCTGGGAACTGGTAAAGCCCAGGTGTGCCCCAGCTCTGCCTTGCTGCCCCCGTGCAAGCAAAAGCCCCCCCGCCAGGAGCAGGGAACAATCCCCCCAGCACAGACGTGGGTTCTCAAACAGGAGAAGGCAATATGTCTCTGCTGCCTGCTGTCCCACACACGACCCCCTCGCCTTGGGACACAACCACAAGCCCTTATCAGAATTCGCCCCTTGCTGTGAGGAGGAGGGATCGTTTTCCTTTCTGGGTCTCCCTGCTCTCCCTCTAACCCTCTACTCTCTCCTTCCCTCTCATCCATTTCCTTTGACACTGGTCCCAGGCCCACTGCCAAGTCTCAGATCCATTAGCGAGGTGCCTTGCTGACTGAAGCACAAATCAGGACGGATCCGGGTGCAATTAGCAGCTTCTAGCACCTCATCTGGAAGGCATTAGCTCAGCTTTTGGGGGAGGGGGTTATGGGTTGGGAGGAGAAGAGGGAATGGATATAGATGCCAAATAGAATAAATAAGCTATTTCTACCACTCCTAGGAACCACCATCATGCATCCAACAGCAACATACAAACAGATGTGCAGCAATCATCTGTGAGGGACATAGTTGCTGTATCAAGTTGGTGTGACCCCACAGATCTGCCCTCTTAGAAGGAGGTGGTTTACCGTGTCCAGGGAGGTACCAAGATGGCACGAAGGTGTATGGTTAGGCACAGTTTGTGGGTGATATCCCTCCTGATTCTCTCTCACAAACCAAGGCTTGCGGTTATGGTGTTTGTAAGTGGACTTGGTCTACCTTGCCCTCCATCTCGCTCCCAGTGCACTAAAATCCCTAATAACACAATGATGTGGTTGGTGTCTGTCTTACATGTGAAGAGCCAAGATAGACTAGCACATATTAGTTATCATGGCCTGTATGTCTTGCAGACACAAGATCCAGATAAAATAGTTCTCATCAAGCCAGGATTCAGTACAAAAAATATTTGCCTTACTTTTCTTCACTCAGCCTTGTAGATACCTTTGAGGGAAACCTTGGTATTGCTCTCAGCAGAGACACAACCCTCCCCTGCTCTCTTGCCAGCTTGCTCCAGGCTACAGCCAGGGTGTGGGGATGCACATGAGACTGTGAGTCTTGAGCAGTGTCAGAGCCAAACTAACAGGACAGACCAAATGTACTCAAAGCATGGCCTCTGTGTTCCCAGAAATGTCCTGCTCTTTCATAGGCCCAATATGGAACATGTCTCTGAGGGATTACGAGATTACTGACCATTAGAGAAGGTGACTGTCAGGGTGAGTTTGAAAGCAATTTTATACTCCAGAACAAAGCTGGCAACATGTAGACTTGTTCCCTGTCATCTCTACAGAAAAACAGGCTGGGCATTTACCTTTTATTTTTCCTCCAGTCCCTACTTTATAAAAGGGACCAGAGCCAGCCTGTTCATTACCTTTGCTTTTTCTTTTTGCTGGATCTCAGCTTTAGGGAGAAGACAGAGTGGAAGTGAGGGAGCTGGGGGCTGTCCTGGGCAGAGAAGTGTGCTGGGAAGAGGGACCCCGAGGGCTATGGAGGGTTGCTGGCAGCAGGTGGCTGGCATGCCTCTGAAATGGCCTCTGTTGAGCCAGGAACATTCAGGGGAAAAGTCAAACACCAATCACAGTCTTCTCTTGCAGAAGAGCCCACTAGTCGGCAAAGCAAAGGGGGCTGGCTTTTATTTGTTCATCTGTGTTTGATCCCTGTATCCACACGCCACGTCCTCCGTGCCACAGCATGCACAGGCCATTCCACTTCCCAGGGGCCACCTGCTGATGGCCAGGGGCTGGGGAAGCCAAGGCTTCCTCTCAGCCAGTGATCTCATGTTTTTTCTGTGCAGGCAGCAGCTGGAAGTAGCTGGAAACTTCTCTAACAGTAATTTTTCCTACACCAGCTGTTGCCAGACGATGGTCTGTGAAGCCCTGCTGGTTAATGAGCTCATGGAAAGTGACCTGCACCTGGGCTCAGCCAGGGGCCAGCCCTATTCTGAAGATTTCCAGTCCTGAAACGGTGGTGACAAAGGTGTGGGAGTGCCCTGGAGAAATGTCGAGGGCTGATGATATTTGTTGGGACAGGTTGTTATTTTCTCTGTTCTCTGTTGATTACCCCCTGGTAGGTACAAGGTAAAGGTGCTGATGGTTTATCCTGTCAAGAGAAACAAGACTGCCAGTGAATGATGTTGGGTTAGCTTAGCAGGACAGTGACTGGAGGGACCCTGTGACAGTTCTTTCTGGTTTTGGTACAAGGAGGCAAAATCGCAAGGCATGACAGAAAGCCTGCAACTCCTCTTGCCCCATCCATGCCTCTTGCTAGCAAGCTACGGCCAAAGCCACAGGGATGGCAGAAACCGTGACTTTCATCCTTTCAGCATCCTTGTTCATCAGCCTAATGTGACACGGAGGCAGCCCTGTGGTACTCTGCTTCCAATAGGGTGGATGTGCAGTGCCTGGAGAAGGATAGTGTAAAACAGCATTTGGGAGCCTCCTCTGGGTGAAAAACACCAAGGAGATGGGAGAGGGGCAGAAAGGCATGAGCGGATGTGCAATGAAGGGTGTGAGTGCCACGGTGGCAGCAAGTGCACCTTATGCCAGGTGCTGCTGTGCAGGAGCAGTGGACAAGGAAGGCCACGTGCCCTGGGGGTGCCCCACGAGTGAGTGTCTGCCCTCCCTCTGGTTGTGAGTGGCTGTGTCTTGCCTACATGCTTGGAGGCAGAGGAGGACACCCGTGCACGCTCTGCCGGTGGCTGCCTGCACGTACTCTCTTGTTTTCCTGGCTGAGGCAGAGGGAGAAGGCCTGGTTTCGGTTAAGCCTCGGTCACACGAAGATGCCTTTCCTATTACTCTTTTGTTTTTCCTTCTAAGCAACGTTCCCATTTAACTCTTTCAACTCTCCCTTGTTAGTGTTGCCTGCCCTGCCTGAGGACTGGCCCAGGTCAGAGATAATTCAGGAACAAATGGGAGTTGTTGCACTGTAGGGCTGGAAAACCCTCAGCCCCACAGAGAAGCTTTGGGAACCTCAGTACATAGGAAGGATGGCATTGTTGAGAAGATCTAGGAGGCAAGAATATAGATACTCCAGTGGTGTAGTGCTGAGCATGGTAAAAATACCTAAAGAGTCACTCATGGCATTATCATGTCTGAATTTGGCACCAAACTCCAAATCCGCAGAGGGGGAGTGGGGGAGGCGGAAAAGAAAACATGCAAAGGCCTTTTCAAAACCCAAGACCACAAGAAAAAACTTCCTATAAACAAATCAAATGGAAATATTTTTTTAGTTCTATAAACATTTCCCCTTGAAGCGTTCAACCCAAATATTGCATCACTGTGCTAAGACATAAACAAATCTTGCAGTGAAAGAGATGCGCACCAACAATAGACTAGCCTGTTTGCCTTGTCAGGGCTGTGAGAAGTGCAAAAAATAAACAAACAGAGCAAAGAGTGACAAGCAGAAGAGAGATGTCTGAGGACTACTTGTTTGAATATTCAAGGGAGAGAAGAAATACACACCCCAAATCCCACTGAGGTTCAATAAGGAAATTCATCTCCTTCAGGATCCTTAGAAAATCACAGCTCTGGAAGGTCATAGGACACCAGCTAGACTTGTCTTTTAGACAGCAAAGTAGCTTCTGGTTTTCCCCAAATATATTATTCAGAAATATTCTTCAACACGAATATCTCCTGAGTAGAGATGTATTTATTTTTGCAGTGATTGCAATGGTGGTATCAAGAACTAAACTGTGAAGCTGTGCGGTGTTTTACACCAACAATATTGTTCTTCCCCTTTGGGGAGCCCAGCCACTCTCCCATGGGAAGGTGGTTGTCCTCTGAGCAGCACTTAGCAGGTCTTCAGCAGGATGCAGGGGGCTGGAGCCTGGCTCTTAGTTGGTAAAAATCTTTGGAGGCACTCTAGGTGGAAGAATTTGGGACCAGATTAAAAAAATGTAAAGTACCCCACAAGAAACACATCTGCAAGGAACAGCAGCATGAGGTGATACTGGGGGCCTCAGGGCTGCAATTTTCTCTATCTTCCTGGCATATAGGTTCCTCTAATCTGGCTCTACCCCCTCCACTTCTCACATTTTTTTGGGATGTAGTATGACCCTATAGACATCATACCCCTGAAAGCACTGCCTCCAGTCCTTCCTCTTACTCATGAGCCAGAGAGAGCACTCTCCCTGTGTGGGACAGGAGAGTGGACAAGGACATGCTGAGGTGGAGGCAGTGGCAGAGGCAGATGAGGGGGCTATGGTGGCAACAAAGCACAATTGCACTCAGCAATTTTGGTACTGCCTGGCATCATGTGTTCGGTCACAGTACCGTGCTGGGATCAATATTTGGCTCATCCCTCAAACAGACACTTTAAGAGCTGCAAGGGACCTACTGGCTTTGTCGCTTTCATCATGAGAGACAGGCAAGGAGCTGCATAAGTCACTCATGGGAGGAGATTTCACTCTTTTTCCAGCTCACAAGAAACACCAAAACAAGCTGCTTAGCAGTTCAATCTCATGGGAAAGTTTCGCTACCAGAAAGTATAACTTGAAACCTCTTGGGCAGATAAACTGGCTCTACATTCAGTTGAGATGAAACAGAAATATGATTATGCTTGATCCTTTGGCTGGGACCATACTGCTCAGTCCGTGCAACAAGCAGATGCAACTACAATTTCTCTGGTAGCTTAATGTGTCCCATCCATGAGTCCTCCTGGCAGTGAGCTGTACTATGCATGGTCCTCACACTCAGCAACCCTGGCTGAGCTGCCTGCAGCGCTGCAGGGAACAGCAAACCTTCTGAGACCATTTGATCTCCCTAGACTCTTGACAAAATTCTCTCCATGCATGCTTTGGTCTTGAGAAAATGACTTCAGGTGCTGCTGCGGGAGCTGATTTACGAGGGGAGGCTGAAAGAATAAAGGGCCTCACACACTTCTCATGTTACATTGCATTTTAGCTGGTGTGAATTCAGAGGCGTTTACGCCCGGCTAACTGAGGGAGAATTGGGCCCAGACCCAGTATATCTGTCTGACCAACAGAGAAGATCAAAGACCTGTAAATGCTAAGCAGGGGTGGTCCAAAAATATTAGAATCAGGAGTATTAGGATGAACTCTATCAGAGTAAAATTTAGGTTGTAGAGAAAAGATTACAGCTGACATCTATTCCCTAAGCCAGTGTTCTGCCTTCCACAGGGAGCTTCTAGGTATGGTTTACATCAATCAGAAAAGGAGATTAAATGGGTTTTGGGTTTAGCATGGTCTGGCATGCAGCAGGCAGACTAGATCATGAGTATTTTGAGCACTGATGGTTTGCAAGACTTCAGAAGGCAGTCTGCAAGTGAATTACAGCACCCTATTCCAAATTCCCATCCATACACTCATGCCTCATGCAATATCTAACACATATAGTCAAATGAAATGGCAACAAGTAAGAGCAGCTGGCAGAAATGAAAAATGCAGAATTTCAAAGCTTTGCCTGATTTTTATTTGCCTATAACCACCGCCTGCTGCATTGTATCACACCATGAAAGAATGTGTTGCTTTCTTTTTTCTTCCCCGAAAGGTTACTTAGCTTTTTGGATTGAAAAAGGATTGGAAACACTAGGTTGCATAACCTTTTAAAGTTCATCTAACCCTTGTTCTCAGAGACTGTAAATTCCTGAGCACTGTGGCCTTGGTATCAGCCATGATTCTTTTTTCTAAAAGACAATCTGGTTCCTAAAGTTTTGAAGAAATGACTCGTAGGTGCTTTGCTATCCTGGTCTTTAAAATGCAATAGAAGTGTATGTGTGCACAGCCTAATGAAAAGGCAAAGCAAGTCATATATGCCCAGAGGCACAAATCGGGAAAAGCAGCTCGTTTTGGGTTTTTTTTGCCTTTTTTTGCCTACAGATAGCAGTAGGATGACAGTATTCCGTGGACAACACAAAAAATGTAGAGATGAGAGTATTAAGAGGATACTGCAGATAGACAATACATAACCTGGCTGATCAAAAGGAGAGTAACTTAGAAAGGTTCAAGCATTAGTTTCTGCAAGCCTTAACACCAGAGAGTTGGAGATGTTGATGAAGATGATATAAAAGGGTTGTATGAAGAATTATGAACAAAGAATGGGAAAGTGCGGGCAGGTAAAATACTGCAGTTCTGAGAAATGTGTCCTCCAAGTTGTACAAGAGCAATCTCCTGCAGGCTCCCCCAGCTGGGCTAGCTGCTGGGCCATGGCAGGAGAAGGCAGGTTTAGGGAGGGTGACACCTCTGACATTGCTTGGGAGGCCAGGAAATATCCTTTGTCCAGCTGGTCAATCCGGGGAGAGGGAGTATACCCTAGGGTGCATCTTTAGGACCTGGGGGCTTGCACTAGCCCTCCTTTGGCTCCATGAGCTCTCAGATGACCCCAGGGCCCCATGAAACACCAGCTCATGCCTAGGACTGCGGATTTCCCCGCAGGCTGAGTACACAGTGGGACCTGCCAGTGTCGCAGGGGCTTCCCCGTGCTCCCTTTGGTGCCTGGCTGTCTCCAGGTCCTGGCTGCCAGGCTGGGATGTGGGTTAGCAGATTTTTTCCACGCTGTTTCTCTGGGATCCCTGACAGAGCCCATCAGAGCTGCCTTTTATCAGCACTGCACGCCTTAGTGAGCCTGTCATGACTCACACACAATGTGCTCTGTGCTGGATTAATCCGGCCGGCTTTCATGCTCAGGATGTGGGCGACGGATGGGAGGGGGGGTGTTGGGGGGCATGGGGACAGATGCAGGGCTAGTGGGGGCCCAGGAGACTGGGGATCCCCAGCCTTTTCACTTGTTGAAGTTAAGGACTTGCTTGAGGTCTGTTGCAGAGGACAGGGGAAGAACAAGCCATAAGCAATGAAACGGAAAGATGGAAAGGCAACAGGTGTGTGGGAAAGTGGCAAAGGAGGAGAGATTACAGGTAAATAATAGGTGAATAAATGGACTACAACAAAGACAGAATGTGATGTAAAGGGAGATCTGCGTGCCTTAAAATGTAAGCTCCCTTGTTGATAGACATGACAGGTAGCTATTTCCCATACGTGTAATTACCCAGGGACTGCACTCCAGCTAAAGGGATCTTTTTGGTCTTCAGCATTAACCTGGAACGCCTTTAAGATGCCTTCCCATCTGCACTGTTGTCTGTAAAGCCGCAACAACCTACCTCAGATTATGGGAATCATAAAAAGTGTGAAATCCGGAACACAGTCAAGTCTGTACTGATGGGAATAGGACTCCCATTGACTACTGTAGCTCTAGGTTTCCATGCAGAATCTCCACAGAGAAAAGAAATCTCACATGAGAAGAAACAAACTAATTTTTCCAACAAACCTCTGCCAAGCTAAAAATGAATAGCAGGGGAAAAGGATCAGTAAAAGCTGCCCAACCACTAAAACATCTCACACTCTGCCATGATTTCCAGCTGAAGGTGTGCTTCACCAAAAAAAAAAACAACTCTGATTTTCGAGGAGCTGGGAATGCTGCAGTTTTATGTGTGTACATGTAATGTGAATGCATAAACTAACACATTATCTACATTGCACATATATATATTTATATATCTCCTCCAATTTGAGATTCACAATGTTGACATCATTCTATCTAATGCATCTTACCCATGAAAGTTGTATTTTCAGAACCTACTGCCCAAGTTCCCATCTCCACTTGGAAGGGTGTTATTTTATAACATCCTGCCCTGACTATCCACTGTACGTGCATCCTAAAGTTTCCAAATAATTTTCCACTCAATGACTTGAATAAGCTTGACTGCTGCTGAAATGTCACCTTCTCTGGGATAAAACGCAACACCTATTTAGTAGCACAGAGCAATGTTGTCACTGCAGAAGATGACAAGCATAGTCCTATTTTTACTTCCTGTCCATCAGGGGAGCATTTGTTAGTATTACTCTGAGATGGATCTTGGTAATGAACCCAAAGGCAGGAGGACATGCACTACCTCTTTCTGCACACAGCAGGCTCGTGGTGCTCTTGTATCCAGTCTTAGGACTTCCCACAGCCAGCACTGGCAATGAGGTGTGTGGACATGATCACAAATAAGGTTGCATTTGTTTTCACTGCATTAGAAGTTTTAAACTGTAGGACAGTTGTTGCTAAGTTCTGAGGAAGGAAAGCAGGATTTGGTGGGGTAAGGGGGAACTATTTATGTAGAGCATTTCTCTGATCTTCTTACTCAAGCAAAAAGTTTTATCTATTGCATTTGATAATTTCCCCTTAACAAAACCTTTTCTTAAGGACCCTGTCCATCACCCAAAATGTTCAGTGTTTCTGTAAAACACTTGTCAAATACAAGAGGATCTCTCTGGCTGCTTATCCTTGAACATTTTAAGACAAGGAAACAAATGGACCTGAACTGAGTCTTCTCATAGACTTGGGAGCCCACTGATTCTCCAAATATTTCCTATCAATGACCTGTTTACAAACAGGATGGTAGTTCTTTACAACATCCCCTGTAGGTAAGTGGCACAGAGCAAAGAAACACCTGTACCCATATATAACACATTTCATCCCAATATATCTATCACTGCACAAAAGGTGAATGACACCTTTGTGGGGCTGTTTCTTTTATATTGTTTTTACCATGTCTGAAATAGGAACTCTACTAATAAAACTACCCCATTGCCTACCCCTCTCCGACATAGGGCAAAGATAGCACTGGTTCACTGAGATTTATTTGATTTTATTTCAGAATATTCCTCTTGTGTGCTTGTTTTGCACACGAGGGGTAACATATATATTCTGAAATAAAAGAAATGTCAGTGAACATACAATATTTCTGTCTGACATCAGGGTGAGCATGTCACAACCAAGTCTACGTCCCTGACTCTGGCCCTAGTGGTAAAACTAAACTGACATCGAGTTGGTTTAGTTTACAACAGTAGAGATTTCCTAATATAGACAGGTCCTATCTCTTGTCCTCCCATCCCACCCCCCTCTTTAATTTGGCTCTCTGAGTTTTGATGACTGAATCACTTCCCCCTTTGTTTCTCTGATTTCTTTCCTAATCTTCTGCTCCTGAAAGATGCTTAGTTCTTGAATCCCTATACAAATACACTTTCCTTTCTAATCTTCTCACCAGCCAAACAAGGTTTTATTTGTTTATTTAATTTGACATGCTGAGAGAGAAATGATCCCATTTCCTATGGATTATCGAAGTAACAAATAGCTTTACAAGAGGGTAAACAAAGTAAAACTCATGCTGAAACTCCTTTGAACCAGGGGCTTTCTGTTCCCATCCCTTTTGTGATGTGAGTCTTTCCCCACTCCTTTACACCATACATAGGATGAATTTCTGGTTGCTTTGGACCATGGTTGCTACCCTAAGATCAGGCCACTGCTGGGACTGAGCTAGTTATTACCTCCTCATCCTTCCTTTCACCATGAATTTCCCACAATATGGCCAGAACTTACTCTGAGAAGGAGCATTTTATCCATTTAGTCTTTTCCTTCATAGCCCAATTCCCCTGATAAATTTTTCATTTTCGCAAAGAGGCAGAGCTGGAGAAGCTTGGGCATGAGCTTGAGAGCCTCCATGGAGGTAGGGATGCTGCAATGCTGCATTGATTTTTGCTAGGAATTTTGCCTTACTCAGGTGGCAGACATGGACATTTGAGAGCATCACTCTGCAACATACCTCCTGCCATATACATTTCTGGAGAAAAATAGACAAAACTCAGGCTAGAATATGGGCTCAAATTCATAAGGACTTGGAGCCAGGGGTGCTGATGAGCTCCTCCCAGGGTGACAGACCCCAGTAGTGTGTAGCTCACATTTTTTTGAGAGGGGGCTTAGGTTTGGTGGCTCGGGCTTGGCCAGCTCCCCCGCCCCCAACATCCTCTTCTGTTTATTACTCCTGCCGTAATTGGGAGGCATGTGTGGATGAATTAAACATAGCAGGACAGATGAGAAAACTCTCCCTCTTAGCTGGCTGAATGAGCAAATTTAACTGAGCCTGTTACCCACTGAGTATCATACCGACATGCCAGGGTCCGGTTTCCTTTGAGCTCGCCCTTTCATGCGGAGTCCCTCTGTGCCCCCCGCCTTGCTCCTCACAATATCAAACAGCTGGAGTTTCGGCGGCCCCAAGGAGGAGCCTTTGCATCCAACGGCAGCAGCAGTGGGAATTTTGTCTGGGATCAGAGAGGGACGGGGCTGATCTGCACAAGCTCATAGCTGAGAATCAGGGAGCTCTGGCATCTCCAGAAGGAGACAGTTCCCCCCCACCCCCCCCAGCCACAGGCCATGCCTGGTCAATGCCCAGAGTAAAAGTTTCCTTATGCCTGATGAACTGGGGCTAAATGAAAGGGGGTTTGCTTTCACACTGCTTAAACCTTCAGACAGGCCAGTGGCATCCAGAAGTCAGTTCTGGTGGGGAGTTTGATATAAATGGGTCCCAGCCTAGAGCAGGCATTCCCAGCACAGCAATAAGAGAACTTTCTGAAAGTGGGACTGGCACTGGCATGTCCAGGGATGCCAAGAGGATATGGCTGCACAAACCAGCACCCTGCTTCCTCCCAAGGCATTTCTTTCAGGAGGCAGGTGGGAATCGCAGTGTATGAATTGCAGTGTATGAATGGCACCCACCGTTTTACTTAGCCCCGGGGATAAACAGGGAATGTAATCCTGCAGGGCTGCAATATTTTTCCCCCCAGCAATAAACAAGCCCCGGGGCACTTCTTTGCAAAAGGTACCTCTAATTCTTCTCCCTCACCTCTTTCTTCCTACCTCTGTAAGCCTAAAACTAATCAGGACTAATTCAATTCCTGCTTCAATTTAGGAGAGTTTACGACTGCTCTAAATTAGGAAACCACTGTTTTTTCAGACAAAGCAGGTGCTAGAGGTCTTAGCACTTGTAAAAATTAGGCCACTTAGTGAGGTGTCTACATATGGATTTAGCACCTGAGGAGTGTGTTACTGAGCAAAACAAGGGAAAACTTGGAATCTTGGAAACAATTCTTTAGAAGATAATTAGCAAAGTTAACACTTCAGAGGCAGGAAGTTCTCGTTCAACCTGATAAGCCTTTGTGTCCAACCTGAGAAGTCTACCCATTGAAAAGCAAGTTGAAGCAGCCATCAAAATACATTCCCTTGAAACTCACGAAATCCTGCAAAAAAATCAGTTTTGATCTTATCAGTACCCGTGTCATAAACCAAGTAAATAAGAAACCAAAATCCAAATAGAAAAAATACCAAATCCTTTGCATCATCCTCATATGTGAGCAATCGCTAATCCAGATCAGACACCTCCTACAGTGCCAATAAACAGGAATAACTCTGAAACCTAATGATGATGTGATGAAAAACTGCAACTCTTTTTCTTCTTTGAAGACTGAAGGACTTCAGATTCAGAAAGAAACTATAGATTATGTTTGTGATCTATGCTCTGCTACAAGGCAAAGTTGTGAGAAACCTATCCTGACCTTTCAGTGATAGATTTGTTTCAAGATAGTCTTTACTGATCGTCCTTGAAAGATGGAAGATTTCCCAGCACCTCTGGGTAAATTTAAGTTTTGGGGTCATGAATTCATTCTTTGGTGTGGGGAGACCCAGTGAGCAGGAGCTGGTTTGGTTTAACCTGAGGGAGCGGTGCCATTGCTTTTTCCGAAAAATTTGTGCCCGAGACACTTTCCGTGAGAGCCAGCACCTGCCGGAAAGGGATAGCTGGAGGAAAAGACCTTTTCTTTCTTGTGGTTTTTACTGCAATTGATGGCTACCCCGCCACAGTCGGGATGAGGCTGGATGGCCGCCCGGGAGGGGCAGCCGGGGGCTCCGTGAGCAGCTGGAGCGGCTGCAGTGAGCGGTGCCCCCCCCCGATCCCCCAGCGCCCGGGCCGCCCCGGCCTCGCAGCCCCCGCACCCCGCATCCAGCATCCCGGGCCGGCAGGGCCGCCTCCCTCCCTCCCTCCCTCTCTCCGCTCAGCCCGAACTTCATCCCAACTTTCCCGCTTCCGCCTGCCCGGGAGAGCGTGGCGGCGAAGAGCGGCCGGTGGGAGGGGGCAGGAGTTGGGACAGAGGCTCCCAGTTAGTGTTACTGGGGGGATGAGGATGCTGGGAACAGGGGACGGAGGTCGGCCGCTGCCTGGCTTTAGAGAAGGGGTTTTCTTTCGCGTCTTCTCTCTCCTCTGACTCCTCCTCTTCTTCCCTCCTCCTCAGGGGGAGGGGAGGAGGGAGGCTCTGGGGCAGGAGTAGCCGGAGCAGGGAATTGTTTGGGAGTTCAGTCATCCAAAAGCCGTCTCCCGTATGGAGGGTCTGGCTTCCCGCATCCCGGCGTCTCTTCCCTCCTCCTCCTCCTTCTTCTCCTCCTCCTCCTCCTCCCGCCGCGCCTGAGCTCAGCGCGGCCCCCCATCCCCAGCGCTAACCCGCAGAAAAAGCACAACCACCACCCCCAAACCAAGGGCCCCGCACTTCCCCTTCCCCCCCAAACAGGCTTTCCCCCTCTCTTTCTCTCTCCCTCTCTTTTTTTCTTTTTCTTTTTTTTTTTTTTCTTTCTTTCTTTTATTTCTGTGTGTATGTGTGTGTGTGTGTAGTGAATTCCCCGCAGATCCGGCCTGGAAGTTCACAGCTCCTGGAGTTAAGCCTCTTTGTTGCTTCCCTTCGTTTGGGGCATCTTTGTGTTTCCCCCCCGCCTGCTCCACTGGAGATCGCGGTGAGTGACGAGAAGGGGGCCCGGGCCTGGTGGCCCTGGCGAGGGGCCGGGAGAACGGACGGTGGTGGCGGGTGATGGGGCGCAGGGTTTTCCCCCATCCATCTCCAGGCAGCGGCAGAGTTTGGGAAGTTGGTGCGGGGATGTGAGGAAGGGGGTCTGCGTAGGGATGCGGGAGACGTGACAAGGGAATAGGGGAGACCTGCTGGTCCCCTCCAGCCCGGGGCTTGTTTTGGCTCAGGCAGGTGAGATGTGGGGGGCTCGGATGTCTCCCTGCAGCTCTTCCTCCTCGGCGGGTCGGCAGCACTAATGGAGGGCCCCAGTGCACGCACACTCACTGCCGTGCTCCAGTGCTTGCCTGAAACTCTTCAAAAGCTTGGTCCTTCAAAAGCGAGGACCTTGCCCCGTCCTCGCTGCAGGCAGTCGGGGAGGGACGGTGAGTAGTGGAGGGAGAAAAAGGGAAAAGCTGTGCAAAGTAAACCATTCATCCTCCATTGCTCCAACTCTTGTCAAAAGCTGATGGGAGTTTGGAGGCAAGAGCTGGCTCTGGCAGATGCAAAGGCATTTCGGTTTGTGCTCTGTGAAGGGGCTGCTGCAAAAAAAAGTGGGGGTGGGTAGTCTCTTAGTAAAATCTTTTTCTTTCGCAACTGTAGAGTTTTTAACCGTGGTGCAAGGATGAGGAGCGATTTGAGTCAGGGAGAGTAATTTTCTGCCCGGCAGTGGGATGTTGTAGGAATTGTGCACGCGTGCCTCCCTGCTTGGACTGCAACTTTGGCAGGTCCTCTGGATAGTGACTGTAAATAGAAAATGTGTTGGGGAGAAAGTGGGATGCTGAATTTGTAGCCGTGTCCAAATGAGACTTTTTAAAGTGAAGATACGAATACTTACTTTGAAAAATAATAATAGACTTTAACTAATACCCCTGGCAAAAGGTATTTAATACACATCCCATATCTTTGGGCACTTCCCCAACTAATTCTGGTACCCCATGTGTTATTTCACTGGCATTGTGCAAAAGGCAGGTCAGGTCTATTAAAGTTGGTTGTGGTGTTTTTTTTTTTTTTTCCCTTGTTTGTTTCAAAGAAACTCTCTTGACCTCTCTGCAGCATTATGTGAGTAGGATAACAGGAATCCATACACGCACTCAGCACCCGTTTGTAATTCCCAGCATGTCTTAAGTGTTTTTCTTGGTGCCCAATTCTCTTTAATTTCTACATTGCTACCACAGTGTCTTTTTGATATGTTCATTTGCAATCTGCCATTTAAGTTTCTTTTCCCATGGGCTAAAAAACTATCATGGAAAATATTAGAAGAATGTGGGCGTTTTGTAAGTAGAATTTTATCTTAGTTTTCTTTTCTTTTGAAACTAACTGACTTAGTGTGCATATGATTAGGGGAGAGTTCTTCCAGATTTATGCCTATATACATGTATGGCAGACACTTTGATTTAAGGGGTTGGATGTTGAGGTTCGTGGCTCAGGGAGGGATTTCAGCAGAAACACATCATTGGTTTGCAGCAAAGATTTGTTCTGTTTATTTAAGTGACCTAAAGAAATGAAGGTGAAATAACTTCCCAAGCTAATAGGAGTCATCTGGGGATCTTCTGAACTAAATAGGACAATTAGAGAGAGCTGTGAGTTCCCTGCTGGGTGCATGATATTCTTTTAAGAGAAATAAATGGAGTTTTGTTCCATATCCTTTTCTTAATCCTCCCCTTCAGATAAAATTAGAGGAATTCATCCTGTATATACCATGCAGAAGAGGTCCCAGTAGGTGTTTGCTGTGAGGGCTGAAGTCAGATACAGTGCAGGTCTCCCTGCTTCCCGCTGGGGAGTATGAGCCAGGTTCATCTGAAGGATGCACAAAGGTCCTCTGCAGGTTTGAAAGGCAAGTTCAGCTTTGTCCCTCTCATACACATGCACACCCACAGAACTTTGAGAGATATCTCAGTACAAATAGCTGAAAGCACACACATTTCCTCTCTGCTTAGAAGCAAGAAGAAGTATTAGAGGTGCATGATTCCAAATATATGTGCTAGAAAATGGCATGTAGATCTTATGAGTGTTCTGCATCTCTGCAGTCTGGAAAATGCAGCTTTTCTGTACCTTGCACTGACCAAGAGGTTCTTTGAGGTTGCAAAGTGAAACACAGTGTCTGGTGTTTGCAGAGGTCTTTCCAGCCCTCTGAGTGTGGGACTCTTGGCTTGGAGTTTTGCCCTGTTGAAGGACAGGTGAATCATTGCCCAGTTCACCTCACTCCTTGAAATTCTGCTCTGCCCTCAAAACTAATAGCAGACAGATCCCTCCAAGCCTTCAGTACCAAACTGGCCATCCTACAGTGCTTTCAGGATGCTGGTACAAGTCCTTCGTTTGACTAGGGCCAGGAGAGTTGCCCCTTCAGGAGCCAGCTGGAGCCTCTTGCCAAGCAAGGAGTATAGCAGGAAGGGCTTTGAAGCAAGCAGCCTGCTTTGTCCCCATTCTCCCCAGTGATGCAGAGGAGAAGCTTCCTTTCCCAACTAAAGAAAATTGATCCATTTAGGGCAGTGCTGAATTTTTGTACTTTCTGGTCATTGTTGCTGAATGACCACACTTGACTGAAACACCACCAGATCTACTCACTGGTGTTTCCTGGCCTCTCCCTGAGCCAGATGCCCTTAGGAGCACAGAAACCTTGCAGTCTGATAAGAAGCTCAACATGAAAAAATAACTGTTTTTTACCCTACTTGTGGTGTGGGAGAGAAGATGGGTGATAGAACAGGAAAGACACTTAAGTTGGAAGTATGTGTTTGTTGTATCCACTCTCATGCCTCTCAGAGCAGAGCTCTCTGTCATACTGAGCCTCCTCAGGACTGCCACAGGGCTGGAGAGGCACCTCTGTGCCTCTGTAATCGCCCTCTTCCCAGGCTGTTTCCCATACCCCTCCTTTTGTGCCTCATGAAGAGAGGGAGCAAAGACAGGGAAGAGTATGTTGGGGGACCACGCTGGTTGTTTTAGCCTAGGTTGGCCTGCAGGTGGGTTTTCAGAGACTTCAGGGTCAGCTGGGCTCAATTTAGTCACTCAGCCTGCAAGATGTTCCAACGGCAGTAGGTCAGTGTAACTCCAGGTTAACCAAAGTTCTTTTGACAGTAAATGGTGGTAGGTTGTTCATTTTAATATCAGGTGCCAAGTACCCCAGAGGTATGAGGCACAATTCCCTTGGACTTCTTTAATGTGCAAAGATGACTTGATGTGTTACTGCTGGCGTTTTACGGACCAAGGCTTGCAAATCTCTTGGTTTAAACTGTTACCTCCTGGGCTAAAAACTTTGCAGGGAGAAGTCTACAGTTAGGATGGGACATCCCACAAGGAAAAGGCTCTCTTGCAAAATCTTTGGAGACTTCCTGTTTCTGATTAGACTGAAAACATCCTGAGGGAAAAACCTGCTGCCATGTATTTGGTGCTCCTGTGGTAAGTCTCAGTTTAAGAGGTTGTTATGTATTCCAGTTCCTAGGCCACAAGAACAATTTAAGGTGAATAATGACTAAATGAATTGAAGCATCTTTTTCTATTTCCTGGATTTGGTTTAGTTCCTCTTAGCCCCGAATCATTCGACATTGTATCTTCTGATTCACTGGCTGAACACAGTGCTTGCAGCCGGTTTTCTAGAGGAATGCTTGCAGGATGGGAAGCTTTCAAAATTTGCTTCGTATGCATGTTTGCACTTTTAAAATCTCTCCGCAGGAGCATGTGCTCCAGCAACACAGCTGTAGGAGTGTCCATGAGAAGCTAAGACAAAAGGAGTATAGATGCAGTGGAAGCAAGTTGGCTGTAAAGCTCAGAAAGATACTTGTTTCAGGGAAAACACCTTCTTGATGCTTACACAGTCCCAAAGCTCCTGCAGGCAGTGCAGGGCTTTCTGCTTAAACAGGGAACAACAGATCCCTGCCCTGAGGATGTTGCATGCTCCTTTTATTAAAATGGTCTCTCTTCCCTGCAAAAGGACAAATGGGATGGGAGGCTCAGCTCTGCCTAGTGGGGTTGTTAGCGAGCACCTGGCACAGCACAGACAGGGTGCCTGAGAGGGGCTCTCAGGGCTGCCATTGTGTGTTGTAGGAGCTCTTGAGTAAGAGGCACTGCCAATTTATTTTGGCTCTGGTGGCATTGACGGAGGGAAATGTGCTTCAGGGAGCGTGTGGGACGTGCTCGAGCTTCTTCTCCCGCCTTGTGGGCACTGTGCCAGCACAGAGGTGAGAGCCAAACTTTATCCTTGCTTTCTGCTCAGCTGCTCTTGAGAGGCTGCTGCCCTGTGTCCAAAACCCTTCCCTGAGCTCCCCTTAGATGTGAGGATGATGACTGCACCTTGTGCCTGTGCAGCTTGCTGGAGGCTTGCTGGGCAAAGTCCAAACCACACCACAGCATGTTGCCCCTATGAAAACCCAGTGTTGTCAAGTTCCTGGAGGTTTTGGGCTGTGGTGTCTGTATATATGTATGCGAGAGCCAGATGGTGTTTTGGAAACAGGTCATTTTTCATTAACTTCTGTGCTCGGCATAGGCAGTAAGTCTTTCACCCTGAGTCCTGAGGTGGCAATGCCATTTTGGCTCTCTAAGGTCTACTCTGGCAAGGAGATTAGCCAGCAGGTCATACTCTTATGAACAGCCATAGCCCTGGGGCCGTGCCAAATGCAAGGGATGCGTTCACTGATTGCAATGTCAGCGAGTCTGAACAAGCTTGTGTGTCTTAAAGACTGCATCAGGCCCTTCTGCTGTTCTTTAAATCATGAGTGGAGAGGGAAAGGGTGTAAATATCCCTGTCAGAACTGTGTTGTCAGCTTTCAAATACCAAAAGGCTTTTTATTTTTCTTCTAGCTGACAAAAGGACAGGTTAGGCAGAGCCCTGTGAATTAATGTGTTGAGTTTAGTGTGGTTTAGAAAGCCTGTGGTGATGTAAACGTACTGAGGTAGTCTTTTAGAAATAAACCTCAAATGTGGATACAGTGGCCTGGAACACAGGATTTGTATGCAAAATGCAGCTTCCTCTGATAACGTCACTCTAATTTATCCTGATACTATTAGGGAGAGCAGCCACCTGGCTTAGCGATGCCAGTGCTTTAGGGCTCAAGCCTGCGATGTGAGGAGAGATGCCTGTCAGTCTCCACCTACACTGCTGATTTCCCCCCAAGTTGGGGCAGGTTGCTCTTTGCCTCAGCTCTCCACCTGCAAAACCTGTAAGTGGCACTTCCCTGCCTCCTTGTGGTGTTGAGAATAGGTTTGCTGGAGATCAAGAGAGACCATACATTTGCTGGCCCTCGGAAAACCTGTCGGACAAGGACCATTCTGGTTTCAGCAGAGAGCCTCCTGTGGCATTGACAGCTCAGTGGGGGGCTCCTGGGCTGCCTCTGGGGAACATCTGCCCTTGCTTGTCGCATGGATATGGGCTCTGTAAGGGCTGTGGGATGCTTTTGGTTTGGAGGGCAGGCTGGGTGTGGGGCTATAGAGGAGCCCCTCTCTGAGTGTGACCCTCGGGGAGTCCAGCGTAGGTAGTAGCACTGCAGCTGCATCGAGTTTCTGGCTCCAGCCAGTGGTGGTACAGAGAGGCCATTATAATCCTACATACTGTACAGTGTACATCTCAACAGGCAAAGTAGCTCCTGGGTTGGTTTTTTTCCCCCCCACCCTCCTCCTCTCTATCCCTTCAAATCTACTTTATGAAGTTCCTTCCCTTAAATTGCAAATTTGGCCTTATCTTCAAAGAAACCCTTTAGTGCCAAGCTTTTAAAGGTAGGGAGGAGGCGAGAGCAAAAACATTAAATCCATTGGCAGCCCAGTTGCCAGAGAAAATGTTTTTTAAAACATAATCTGAAACCTTAGTGTTTAAGAGCCAAAGCCGAGATTGAATACAAGTATGGGCCTTGTCCCCAGAGAGTCGCAACGCTGGGAATACGTTGGCACAAAGACAGGCCATGGAACAAGGATTCTTGTGCATGCACGCACACAAATAGACAATTATTTGGAGGCCAATAGTATTCTGGATGCTGAAGAAACTTAATCTAGTGCCTTCTGTCCCAAGTTGCTCCCTGAGCTGTAGCTGACATGAAGAGCATTCTCATCGCTCCAGTGCTCTGCAGGATGGCAAGTCCCCTCTGGGGCAGGAAAGTTCCTGCTATTCCTTGACCACGGGTAGTAAAAGGACTAGCTGGTTCTGCTTCTTTAGAGCCTGCTGCTGTCAGTGAGAGATTCCTTTGGGCTCCCCCGAATGGTGATGGGAATGATTATTTTTTATTTCCCATAAGAAAGTTGCTTGTTTAACAAACCCAAGCCCTGTCAGATTGAAGGGGTGGGTTTGAGTCCCAATGTCAAGAGGTGTTTTCAAAAATGTGATGGATGGGGTATTTAAAAAATACCTGGGCTGACTTTAATGTAGTGGTGGAGAGTCAACGAGATTTGTGCATTCAGGGATCAGACAGCTCTCCTCCTCACTTTTAAGTACAGGGTCACACTTGGTGGGTTTGTGGGATGGTCCCAGTGTCACCAGTGTAGCAGCTGCCCAGATTAGTCCTGACCACTGACTCCTGCATGGAAGTGGACTCTATTTCAGGGGTGGCTATCAGACACATCTTGACTTGCAAGCAGTTGAAGTGCAGTTTCTAAGCCAGAGTCATCTGGGCAGAAGGAGGGCAAGATGCCCTAATTATCCAACTGTAATGGGATTTGAATCCAGTGAGGAACACCTCATTACTAACTTTCTCAGGAGCCTTGTGGCATGGCCAGTGAGACCACAGCAGAGCTGTGGGACCCTTGCAGGAGGAGGGCTTGTTATCTACTAGCTCTTGAGTCCCTGTGGGGACTTCCCTACCCCTCAGCTGGCCAAGCAGGGTACCTGGCTTGTAGCTGTCAGCAACTTCTGGAGCTGGGGGCCTGTAGGGTGAGAAAGGGCTGTGAGAAGGGGGCGCATAGAGAGCGCCTCAGAGAGGCATGCCAGCTGCTCTGGATGTGTCCATCATCACTGTTTCATCACTTTTGGGGTATCTGGGACGGGCCTAAAGAGAAAAGATCTTTGCTTTCCAGGTGGGGAGGAGTAGAGCTCCTGTTTACACATGCAGCTTGTGCCTGAACTCCTCTGTAATGCTACAGAGGAAGAGTCCAGGGCAGCACAAGGGCTTAGATGCCTTTGAGGACCTCACTCTTCTGGGTGCCTGAGCTGCTGTGAAGGTTGCAAGAGTAGTTTAGCAAATTGTCATCCCAGCTCAAAACCCTGCCAGAGATGACTGCCCAACCAGCAAAGAGGGAGGTTTTGGGACCATGGTCAACTGTGCTTGATGACCATGCAGCCCATTAGCTCCATGGCGGATACTGGGAAAGAGAGGTCACTACTAAGGTGTAGAGCTGGAGCTGCTGGGGCCTGAGTGTGTATTTGCTGACCCTACTCCCCTCTTGGCAGGGAGGTATGCAGCCAGTTTCAGGAAGCATTAGGGAAGAGGGATGGTTTACACGGCTACAGCAAGATAAGCCAGCCCTGTGTCTCATAGGACAGGCACTGGTCTACTTGAATTCTCACCAGAGAATTCACTTGCCTGGTGTGCAAATGTGCAGTACAAGCTGTGGGATCCTGCTGATGGCATCAGGAAGCCTGTGGTCTTTTGTGGGAGCAAGGGTCAGCTCCTTACATCATGTAACAATTTAGGCAGGAACATACTTGCTAAATATACAGTTGTCCGGTTTTCTTCACAATTGCATGGAGTTCAGATTTGTGGAGGAGGGAATAGGAGCACAAAGAGAACAACATCAAGAGCAAGTGACAAGCTGTGTTTACCATTGATGCCTGACCCTATAATCTGTCTCCCTGGGGATAGCTTTGGACATCTCCAACCTCTGAGCCACTTGAAAGAACCGCCTTTAGAAAAAATTCCCAAACTAGTGACCAAGCAAACAAGCACACATTTCATTGGCCACAAAAATGTGAGCAAAACCCAGTTTTTGCATAGCTTCAGCATTGAAGATAAGTAGAGGTTTCTTGACTCTCTGGATGAAGGCCTGAGAAAGGCCTGCTATGCCATCTTCTGCCATCACTGTATTCCAAAACCTAAATTATTATTTGTGTTATGGTTGCGTCTACAAGTTTTAACCAAGACTGGGACCCAGCTGTGATAGGTATGTTAACTTGTAGTGGGAGATGGTTCCTACATCCCCATTCAAACCAGCAAGGCTCTTTGCAGAAAAGAAGATAAAAAAAGAGCCTGAAAAGGACACTTGTGCCTTGGAGTGACTCAGCAGGTCAGGACTGGAGCTTAGTACAGCCCCCATGTTGGCTGATACTCAGTCTTGTGCTCCTTCCTCCACCTTACCCGGCTTGTCAGAAGGGGAGATCAAGGTCGAGCATCACTAGGGCTTGACTAAAGGTTATCTGCCTTGAAGCTGAGAGCTGCCTCATCTTCCTAAGCCATCAGCTCACATCAGTCGGTAGAGTGTGATGTGGCTACATGTGCTCCAGTGAGTGGTTTCCCACATGGGGCACGTGGCACTGCAGGTGTTGCTGGTGACATCTTGCCTCTGTGCCAAGCCTTACATTGGGGTGGGCAGCTGGTCTTGTGGAGCTGGGGGTGGGGGCAGGTGGAAAGCAAGAGTGTGTGGCTAAAGGGGAGGGAAAGGAGCCACTTATGTCTTTAATTCTCTCCTGTCAGCTAGTTTTCAGTTGTGGCGTTGTACTTTGAAAGATAGCTGGAAGAGCAGAGAGCCAGTGCAATAAAAGTGTTTTGCTTGCAGCATGCAATCTCAAGTAAAACAATATCATTACATAAATATTGTGTGCCTTCTTGCTACAGAGGTTCTGGGACTGTTCTCCTCCTGCTCTGGAGGCATTGCCTTTCAGTGCACAAGCCAAGGATAAAATCTAACAGATGCTGCTAAGGCCAAGTCTGTGGCTTGCACTGCACCCAGGTGCAAGAGTTGTTCACGTTTCCATGGTCAGCACAGAGGTACCTTACACTGGAAGGAACAGGGATGAGGGACAGCTGGGTCACCAAGAGCTGCTCTTCCTTAGAGCTGCCCTTCCTTAGAGCTGCCAGCCATACTGAGGGTATGTCTGGGGACACCCAGGGGTACCTGAATGCTAATCTGACCCCTGCAGGCATAGCTAGGCCAGGATGGAACAGCTGTGGGGACACCAATGGCAGGACATGAGCAAAAGCTGGCTTGATGGGTTAACTGGGATCTATTGCTCAAGAATGGTAGGAGTGCTTCAGTGAAACTTGGGCAGGTTCCTTCACCACTCCTTTCTTGTCTGACTTAGAACACTGTTTGGGGGAGCAGGTGGAGATGCATATGCATCCTCTTCTGGTACCTGTTTGTTTGCAGAAAGCTGTGGGCAAACTCTCCTGAGGGGCTGTTCATGGCCATACCCTGCTGCTGTCTGAGTAACAGCCTGAACTGCAGCTAGAGGCTTTTTGCTCAGAGGAATGCTTTTAAGCATACTGTTTTTAATGGCACTGTGTTGTCCTTGGCTCTTTGTGCCTGGGTGAAGACATGATTCCATGCTCTACTGTGCAGGGACAGGAGCCCATCTGAAGCAGGACTCCTCCATTTTGTGAGTGGGTTTGATCTGCCCTCTGCAAGCTAAATAATTGAATTACAGAAGAGATCTTAGATGAGGTATTTGTGCCATTACAAAGCTCAGTCAGTGCCTTGGGAGTGGAAGAGTGGAGGGAGATGTCAGACAGCTGCAAGGTTATGGCTTTTTCTTTCTCTGTTGATCCCAGGTCACTCCCTGTGAATGAAAGACTGCGAAGAGGTTGTTGCCTTCACTTCTGTCCAGCTGAACTAGACAGGGTGTGGGATGGAGAAGGTGTCAAAAAATGGGTTTGTGCCACCCGTGCCTCCTCATGCTTTCAGAAAATAATCTGTTCCTCTCTCCCAGCACACACACCCCTTTCAGTTTTGCCTCAGACCCCAGAGAGAACAGGATTGCAGCTAAGGCTTCTAGAGCGCCCCTGTTCCCTGCGTGTATGCTGCCTCCCAAAGGATGTGGGTGCTGCTGCTAGGTCCTTGCACCCTCCTTTTCCCCCCTTTTCTGTCTTTATTTTCCCCTCCTCTGCCTGAGGTCCCTGTGCTGCCAGCAACAGTTGCCGGGGCTGAGAAAGGCTTGTTGGGCCATATCCTGGATGCCCCTGCCCTTACTTGTTTTGGGAAAGGCTGATAAGGAACAACTAGAGGTGCTTCCCCAGGCGCCATCCCACTGCCAGAGAGGTGCTCCCAGCCCTCTCCAACCGGAGGCGAGTGCCGAGTGCTGGCATGTCGGAGCGGGCCTGGGGAGCCCTTGCCCGGGCAGAGTGGCTGCCTGCAGACACAGGCAGGGCTGCTGCCTCCCCAGAGGTTATTCTGGAGAAACACCGTCCTTGAAACGAGAGCCATGTCTCCCCTGCCCTTCTTTCTCCCCCAGCTGGTGGACTGGGGCTTGAGGGTTCGAAGGCAACATTTTCCAGTCTCCGCCAGCATTTGCCATCTCACAGGGTTTTGTGGGCTGGGAGGGCTTTATGCTGCCCTGTCTCCTCATGGGCAGTCAGAGAAGCAGCTCAGTGGGGCTGGCGGACGTGGCATGCGCTGAGGTGCCAGCATCTGCACGGGGCATGTAGGCACCGGGCCAGACGGGCTCAGTGAGCTGTTAATGAGCCACAGATGGTCAGCTTCATCTGGGAGCCTGCCGACTTGGGCTTCTAGAGCTTTCTGCTGAAGAAATACATGAGTAAAAGCTGGTGGTAGGTAAGGGTTGGGAAGGAAGCCCCTAAAATAAAGATCCTTCCGAAGGCATATCTGGGGGATCTCACAAGATCACCTCTGCTGGAGGCTCATTGTGTTTTTTCTGAAGGTCTCCTTAACTACTTGTGAGCTGCAAAAATAAAGAGTAATTTTCCATGTAAGAATTTTGTAGTTGATGGGTAAGACCAGCAGAGGTTTATATTAGGCTTCTGCAGAGGAGGGTCTCCAGAGGCTCTGCTGGGGTACAAAGCCCTGAAGGCTGTGATGGTTGCATTCCGCTCTTGCACGGGAAAGGACGCTCCCAACAGATGTTTGTTATCAGAAGAGCAAAGCAGAGAAAGAGAAAAACTTCAGTTGGCCAGAAATGCAGAGGGAAATTGTCATTGTTCCCCTGCAGAGGGAATTCTTGAAGCTGCTTTTTGTCCCATTGTAATATTTTGTGTTTATATAGCTTATCTCCTTCATGAGGGACTATTAAATCCTGCAGCATACTGTGGATGTGACTATATGAAAATAGCTTTTTTTACCTATCCTGGAGCAGAGTGTGCCAGCTGCACAACTGGATCTAAAATCATGGAGCAACGTTTTCTCACAACTGAGTGGTTTTTTTTCCTAAAAGAGTTCATGGTATTTCCCGAATTAAGAAATGGTCAATCATTTCCCTAATGGTCAGTCTGAAATTGTGTTTCCCTTAGATAGCTGAGTTTTCCCAGTCGCTAGAGAGAGGGGGGAAGACCTAATTCCTTTCCACTTCTAATATCTGTAACAAGTGACAGTATTTAATGTAACATTTAACTGTGGAGAGTAGGTGCTGCCTGAGCGGGTCTACAGATAACTTTACACTGTTAAAGTTTCTTCTAGGGGTATTTCATGCTATGGGACAATCACAGACTTCCCTTCTCAAAGAAAGCGTTGACAGTCCCTGTAAGCAATTAGAGATAAATGTCCTTGAGGCAGAGGATGGCTTTCCTAAAGCACCTAATACTGAGGTCTTAAAGGAGTCTCTGTAAAATGAGACAATCCTTATGTTCCTTTACTGGACAGTAATGTAAGGATCTTTGGAAGATCCAGATGTAGTTTTTAGATTCTTTTTTCCTGCTGGACAAGCAAATATTAGGGTTTTACCATGTTTTCCCAGACCAGTTCTGGTGACTCTTTGGAGAGCGTGATCTGATTTTTCCTGTGAAATGCATACAAACACCTCTCAAGCAAAGGTGATTTTTGCATCAAAAAGGCTTTCTAAATTAATAAAGCAGTTCTCAACACAAAAGCGTCTTAGTCCTTTGCAACAGAAGGAGAGGTAGACTTCTTGGATTAGACTATTAGTCTTAGATTTAGGCTTTTAAGAATATCTTGGGCTGAACAGAATAGGTTGAGAGATGGAGAACAAATTAGAATCTCCTATTGTCACCCCTCAAAGCCTAGGAGCTGGTGTCACTGTTTATTCTTGGTCTCTTTACTGCTTACAGTTTTCTCCAAAAATGACTAAACATATAAAAAAAGGTTTGGGTTTGGGGTTTGAGGTTTCTTTTTTTTCTTCCCAAATTCTAGGCCAGAGTTTGACCACAGTCATGTAGTTGTTTTTTCTCCCTTACTTCCAAATGCAGTCACATAACAATAGCCTGGAAAAAAAGTACTGGAAATGATTTGTTCATGAATTTGTGTCCTTTTTTGGGCTACAAGGAGCGGGTTAGCATTTGGGTAAGGAGGCTACGAACTCCAAGCCATCTCTTTCAAGGTTGAAGGGGGTTTAAATGGGAATCATCCTGATGAAATGAGATGTACTGTAGAGAGGCAGCCTTTCCTGGGCAAGCATTTCCACTGCTCCATGTGCAGAGCCTCATGCTCGGGACACCTTTTCTCAGCTGAACCCAGGACTTTATTTGCTATTTCTGTAGTAGCAGAGTCTTGTACAGACGCTACATAACAGGCTTTGTCTGCCACAGGCAGGCAGGGACCAGAAGAGAAATGCTCCTCCTGTATTAAGGCTTCTCCAGAAGTGGGTGATTGTTTGCTTTCCTTAACAATCTGCTAATGGGAGGTGGAGTGTGGTGTTGTCCTTCTTATTTATTTAATGTAGGATGTCATGACAGATAGCGATTTCGACTGTTGTCCACAGCTGTAGAAACTGATGGCTTCCTAAACCAGGTTGACTAGGATGGGGGATTGTAGCTGAAGAGATGTGGGATCATCTGTGAAAGAGGAAAACCAGTCAGTCCCAGTTGGCTGTGTTCAGTCCTCTCTCTCTCCTGAGGAGCAGGAAAAGAAGTGTTTTGCAGACAGGGTTAGGGGATATGTTTCTAGTGTCTGGAATTTTGGGTCTTGGGAAGTGATTCCTCCGATTAAAACGGAAATGAAAGGTCACCAGATGGGACAAAAATGAATATGGGGTTGCTGTGCTGATCAGGAGGGTGTTTGTTGAAATATCAAATAGTACAGCCAGGGAAATCTTCCCATTTTATTGATGTTTCAGTGAATTTGGTCCCTATAGGAGAGAAAGCAGAAGCAAGTGGAGCTTGTACATATTGACAAGAGAATATAATCTGATAAGGGCTAGACCAGTTGGTAAAGTTTTCAAATCGCAGGAAATTTCCTCAAAGTATTTATTTATTTATGGCTTTGCTGAAAAATTTTCAACCAGCTGTGTTTAAAAATATAACAGTAATGAGATACTTAAAAAAGGAGTTAATCTCTCCCTCTCTTTGACGTACTACAGAGTGCCAGCTGTAGCACAAGCAAGCCCTGGGGAATCACAGTGGCCTAACCCTGCAGCCTGGGAGCCTAAGTCACACCTTGGGAAGCCAAATACCAGAGGGAAGCACCAGCCTGTGGCAGCTCATAGGGATGCTGGGGGGGTGACCATTTGGCCATCCTCCAGGGGCAGCAGTTTTAGCCTGCCCAGCTCTTCCGCTCTCCGAATCTCCCCAGTTCTTACAGACCCCGGCCACTTGTCCTCAGGGCAGCAAGACCCAGTTTTGTCTGAACTGCTGGGAGGCCTTGAACTGTCTCTGACACCCCCAATGGGGAAATGCTGGAATGAGGAGGAGGGGAAACCAAGGGCTTTTGTGCTGAGGGAACAAAAAACATGCTCTGCATGTCCCTGGGTTCAGCTTTTACAGACTACAAACTGGACTGGGTTTTTTTTTTTTGTTTGGCTTTTAAATGCTTCTTTGGCCAATGTGCTTTTTTTTTTATTTTTTATTTTTATTTTTTTTGTCTGGAGGATGTCTCTTTGTGAGACAGAGCCAGTCTGGTACTCTTCGTTTGGCCCATCGAGCTTATCCACAAAGTATGCACAAGCCATCTTCTCCAGGCTCATTTCCTCCAGGATTCCCTATGGCTTTACAATGGCTAAGCCTTTGTGTTTGATATCGAAGGCAGAAAGGCCATCAAGGGCAGGCCAGCTGTGCTCTGTCCTCCAGCCCTGTGCCAACAGGGCTCAGTGCAGGGTGGGGAAGCTCTGTGAGAGCTACAGCTGTGAGAGCGGTGAGAAATGTGTGTGGTGATTGGCAGAAATTGTTTTGAAGAAGAAGATGCCTCTTCTGATGGTGGTGGGGTGGCACATTGTGTATGGGAAAGGTAAAGCAATTTAGTTTTGGTCATAGGTGGAGGACTGTGTGGAGAAGTCTTGTTTCCTGTGGGCCTGCAGCTTTCAGCTTCAAGATGCATATCACAACAGAAAAATCTCCTCTACTCTCTTTCCTTTTTCTACCACTGGTAGCTAATCAAGATTCAGTTTTAATGACTTCCCTCTACTCTCTCTGCTTTCTCTCCCCCTGCCCCACACATGCCTTTTTTATATTTTTTAATGCATTTTTTTGGCAGAAGTTTAAACGCAAGAAGCGCTTGGACCAAGATGAAAACAGTGGAGGAGCATGTTGGGCAGTGCAGTGCTTTGTTCTGAGTTCAGGGGGAGAAGAGGGGGAAGCGAAGGGGGACGGATGTCATTTCCCAGATGGGGACCCTGCCAAAGATGTTCTTGCTGCAGAAAGCACAGAACGATTTTTGAGGTTATACCAGGTTTAACCCTTTGTCGACCCAATTCTTCCATGCAGGGAAACACCAGACTCCTGGACCTAAAATGGGATTGTTATGTGGCCCAGGTGACCTGAATGGTCTCAAGCCAAAGTTTGCTGTTGTGACTAAATACCAGCAACAGTCCAAAGTTTTTATTGGAAACCCTAATGAGGGTGTGAGCAATGTGCACTTGTTTATGAGTGAGGGTCCCACACTGGCGCAGTTGCTGTTGAAAAAGAAAGATCAGCATGTTCCTTACAGGGGGTCAGGACTGCTGTGCTATCTCCTGTCCTGCCAGAAGCACCTGGTGAGAGCTGGGATGTTGCTGAACCCTGCCTCAGCTGTTCCCATTGTGGAGTAGGGAACTTTTGCCTCATGATGCTCAGAAAACACCTTCTCCTTTGACCAAAAAAGCCCTATGCTGCTGGGACTGTGGCAGCAGCAAGCCCCAGCCCCTGGTAGCTCATGGTTGTGCTGGGGACCACTGGGAGGTCACAGCATTGGTTGCTCCTCTCTGATTTGAGCCAGTGTCTCGTGTGAGAAAAATGTGGGTTTAGAGGGCATGAGGGGTAGAAAACCTCCATAGGCTTGTGCTGCTGCTATATATGTGTCTGCCTTGGGCCATAAATATTGCATGGTGTGTAGGCTGCTGATGTCATTGCCCCAGGGCTGTTGTACAGTAGCAAACTAAGGGTGAGGATACAGAAAGGGAGCAAAGAGAGAAAAGTTAAGGCAACTTTGTTGCTTCATTAAGATCTCTTCCAGGTTATAAATACTTGGAGCACTCATGTCAGGACCCCAGAGGAGTTCATTTATCTCCTGATTAAAAAACGTGAAGAGTTTTTGTTTGTGGTGCTGGACTGTTTCTTAGTATGGAGGTCCAGCATCTTCAATCTGAGTGGGATTCTCCTGGGAAAGACTACCCTCTTCCCTCAGAGTTGGAGTGGACCAGTGCATAAAGTCCTTTTGTGTAAACTCAGGCAGAGTCACTGTTCACCAGAACCAAACCTGCAAGCCTCTTCTTTGTGGAGACCAGCAGTTTCTCTGGCCCTTTTATCTCTCAGTCCTTTCTCTCTGGCCCAGGGGGATAACAGCTTCCCTAATCCCTCCATGAACCTCCTGAACATAAACACAATCTTCTGCTACAAAGAAGGTGTCAGTAACTTTGGGCTGCGGGCCACAAACTTCCTCTTCACAGCAGCTTTGGCTGCAGCACGTGAATTTTTGATCACTTGTGCAGATTGCTGCGGGCTGCAAACATGGCAAGGGGTGGTTATAGCAGCACCACTGTGGGTGCATCCATGGCCTGTGACTAATAGAGAAGTGGTGCATCCAGTGCTGGCCTTGAAACGTGCCTTGTGTCTTGCACACTTCTTTCTAGACTGCCAAGAGAGGTCTGATCTGTAGGAAATGAATATAACAGCACTCTGGTGTCACCCGTTGGGATGCAGCAGGGAAGAATAAGGACATGTGGATAAAAATCAAGTGTGCAGGATTGCCTGTGATGGGTTTCAGCTTTATTTTGGATGTGCAATCCTGAATGCTTTCCCATGGAAGTCAGCAGGCCTGGTTGGAAATTTCATGTGCGCAACTCACTGCACAGCATGTCTGAACTTGCATATTTTTCATCCCTTTTCTTGGACCCTGTAAGTCATCCAGGTACCCTTTTGAGCAGCCTTGTGAACTATGGGTAGGAAGCACTGACCGATGGACAGGCACTTGGGTGGGAAGCAGAAGACCAGTGTTTTCCTTCACTTGCCCAGTGTCCCCGAGCTGGGATCAGCTGGCTTGCCCTTAGATGTGTGGTGTGTTTGGCCCTGGTCTCTGGCTCCTTCTAGGCACAGTAACTGCCACCAGGTTTCCAGGTAAAGTGGGACTTAAATGCATGAGACCAATAGCTGTTGGGTATCGCTCACTGTCTTCGAGGACGCTCTTCAGCCTAGAGTTTTTGGCTTCATTTCACTTGCCCAGGTGGTTGCTTGTGTGTGGTGCAGGAAAGTGTCCGCTGAACCCACTCAGACTGCTGTACCCATACCTGCCCAGGTCTGCAATTCCTGTTCATTCTGAAGGCATGAATTGCTCCTTGTTTGTCCAGCCTGGCGGTGGGTCCTCCTGCAGTAGCTCAGCCCCTTGGCTTCACTAGTGCCTACTGATGGGCTCAGTTGGCCTGTGACTGCTGATCATGGGGTATTTGCAAATGGTGCCACATTGGCTCTGCTGCTTCTCCTTCTCTGTTTACTTAGTTCTTGGCAGCTGCACGTTTGAATGTTTGCTTGACAAACACTTTCCCTGCAGTCTGTGATTACAGAAAGTTTAGTCTGACAAACACCACTGAATTATCCAGTTCTCTGTTGTCAATAATATCTTGGTTGCTGTCTCCCTTAACCAAAATATTTTGTGTGTGGTGCATATTCATATTTTTCCCCTTGTTGCAATCAGCCTGCCCCTCCCTGCTTGGTTCTGTTACTGAGGCAGTATCCTCAGGATGCTGACATCTGTATTTTACTAATCCAAAAATCCTGGGGCTACCAGGAAGCAGTACAGATAATAACACTACATACCTGTCTAGCACCTTTCATCTGAGAATCTGAAATTGTCTGACTCATGTTCATCTGGTTACTGCTTGTACCAGCTGGGCTCTGTTATTCCTGTTTTTGCAGCCTGGAAAGCTGAGACACAAGGTAGGATATGTTTTGTCCGGTAGAGGAAGCAAATCCAGAAATGTGGCATCATAACTTCCAAGACTATGAGTTTCTATCCCTCTGTGTCTTGCAGTACCTAATTTGCCTCCAAAAGGGAAAAGATCGGAGTGGGATGGTTGTTTTTGAGCAATGTTTTATTTGTAGTGATCCATGGCTTTCATGGCTCAGTAAATTCCACCCAAGAGCAAAAAGGCAATTGCAAGGTTTCTCCAAAGTCAGTTACCTTCCTTGACAGTGATCAGGGGTCCATAATGCAGTTCCCAGGACAAGCACTATCCAAATATTGCCTCTTGTTGTCAGTTTGGTGGTTTGGAGCGATGCTGAGGGACGAGTGTTCCTGGCTGGCCCGGAGAGGGTAAAGATCTTACTGTGTTTCAGGTTTGGTAACAAGACTGGTGAAAACATGTCTGCAGGTGGCTGGGTGGTCAGACTGGTCTGTTAATCTGTCCAGCTGCTGGCCTGTTTTGGATGAGATCCAAGACCAGGTAGGACACTGCTGCTTTTCTTACAGCCTCCAAACACAGCTGAGAACCTTCCAGGCAAACCTGGGCTGGTTTATGGGTTTGGGTGGAAACCACAAGCAAACCGCGTCAAATCACTGGATTCTACCCCAAACCAGGCAGAGTGCATAGGCTTCTGTTTCTTTTTGTATGGATATGACTGGGAGAGGTGGGAGAGTGAGGAAAACTGCGTGGATCCAGTGTTTATGTAAGGCCATGGGTGATCATTCCTAAAGCCTGCAAGTGCAATTCCCTTGGCTGGACCAGACTGGTGAGGCCAGAATAATAAATAATACCTGAGCTGACATCTCCTGGGAACTTGGGTTTGAGAGGGGGGATATTTTGCCTGAAACCCTTCCAGAAAGGGACAGTTGGGAGGGAATTAGTGTAAATGTGTGCCGTCAACATCTGTAATCTCAGCCGAGGTGATGGGGCACTTGGGCCAGGGTTTCCTGTGGTGTGGGGCCCTGGAGCATAGTGTGCATCAGAAATAAGAAACCCTAAGAAAGAAAGGGGGAGAATTGCATGCCCCAAGGGGTAGAAGTGTATTTATTTTTCACGTGTTGCATCAGAACACACTCATTTTACCTGAGAGGGAGGACAAGCACATGCAAAAACAGTTCATCTTGCTAGGAAAGGGAGTGGGGAAGTGTGATGCCAAATAGCTTGGGTAATGTGGCTGTAGGGCTGTCTCTCCCCTCCACATCCACACAGGGCACAAGATCAGCACCCATACGTAGAGACCTTCCTTCAGGCATGTGCCAGGGCTTTGTATGTGCCACGCTGTCCCGTTGAAGCCAGGGCACCCCCGGTCCCCACTCTACCCCCCTTTCTCCCCTTCCCCCTTCTCCCATGTGCTTTGATTCCTTCTGCAAACAGTGTATGCCAAATCCAACTTCACAGCTGGCTCTGCTCCACGTGTTTGTTTTCTATGCCTGCGCGGCGCTCGCCAGCTCCGCTTGCGCCACGGCTCAGAGGTGGAGGCAGCGGGGGGAGAGCAGGGGTGGTAGGGAGGGAAACAGGAGCAGGCTGCTGCTTGCCAAGCCCTTATTTGTTTAAAGCTTAAGCCTGTTTGAGAGAGCCTTTTTGGAGTGAGGGGTAAGTGGCAGGGGTGGGATGCTGGGGAATGGAGAAAGTAAACTGTACGTCAAGGAAAGCAAACTTTACAGCTGGAATTGCTGCTGATGCTTGTTGTGTGAAAGGCCTGGGGAGGTGCCTTCGGCTCTGTGCTCCTGCTTTTAACGTGGGTACGAGTGCAAATAGGCAAGGGTGAAAAGTGGGGAGCCAGGGGCAGGTCTGTGCTGTGCCCAGTTGTCACGGGCGCTGCTGCTTGGCCAGCACTGGCCACGGCACTTGTCAGTGTGTCCTAATGTCTGGCTGAGGCATGGGCAGGTGAGTCTCCCTTCCCAGGCCCTGAGGCATCAGTGTTTTGCCACCTTTTTGTTATGGAGCATCATCTTGTTGACAGGGAGAAACCATATGCTGGCCCTGCCCATCTGTCTCTGCAGGGTAACTTGAGGTCTTTGCTCCATCTCCTGCCATGTTTGGCTCACAGTCCTCAACACGACCATTATTTTTGGAGAGGTATATTTATTGTTGGGGTGACAAATGAGGCAAATCACATGCAGACACAATCTTTAAAAAAGCCCAAACGATGCTACCCTGTCCATAGCTGGGACAGGGGAAATCTGTCACCCATCCCAAGACCCTAAGGTGAGTGCCTCCCCCATAATTTTTCGCCTCTGTGTGGTTTTGGAGCAGCGTGGCAGCTGCTGGTCATGGCACAAATGTGGGCTGTGACTCAGCCCATCTGGGTTCTGGCACTCGGTGCTGAGTACCCACACCCCACCTGGGTGTTTGGCACCAGACGGAGCATTTTCTGTGGGCAGTCATTTCTGTCCCTTTGTTTTGCTAGCCTTGAGCTTCCTCTTACGTTTTTTTGAGTAGTGACATGTCTTGCAGGGGAAACTTGTCCTATCAGAGAGTTCTAGAGGCTTTTGACCTGCTCCCGTAAACAAAATTATTATTGTTAGTGAAAAGCAGTTAAGTGACAGCTATGGAGAGTAAAAATTTCCATTTATTCGCAAATTTATAAAAGAAATCTTCAAAGGACAAGAAAAATGGGCTTGTGCTCTTTTGCATCCCAGCAACAAGTCATTGCTGAAAGGAGTGCAAACTAGAAGGCAGTTTCTCTTTATGGTGGTGATGGGGATGTCTCTAAAGCCAGCCATCTGGGGATTAAACTTTGTATTGACGTTACTGGCAAGTACTTTGTCCTGTCTCTTTTGTGTGCTCTTCTGGATTTTGATGTCAACGGTGTTAAACTAGCCTTGCACTTGTTAATGCAGTTTCTGGGCCTGCTCCCATTGAAGTCATGGCAAAGATCAGGCTGATTTTGGTGGTAGCAGAATCAAGTCCTCTGTTTTGATCGAGAGGATGCACTGTTTTAGCAGGTATTTCTGCTGTGCCACCGGCTTATATTTAAGATAAGCTCGGTCAGTTTTTTACTACAGCTGTTTTAAGCACCCCTGGTCTTCAAATACACACTGGAAGAAAGTTCAAAAGCTAGGAAAACTATCCAGGTCTTTGCTCTGCTTCAACAGGAAAATTTCCCCATAGCAGCTTCCTCCAAGGAAGGTTTAACAATGTTGCTGGCAGTTTCTATGAACTTTTCTGGTTTGTGGGGGAGGGGTTGTTGGTGTATTTGTTTCATTCTATTTTGTTTCTGGTTGGACATGGACAAGATTTTTCTATTGTTCCCAGACAAAGATGATTTTTCTTTTTTTTTTTTTTTTTTTAATTTGGTACTCAAAAGTAGGCTTATGCTTAAGGATATGAAGACATGGGCTGCTCTCAAAAAGCATCCATAGCTGCTGTCTCTCTGGCTTGTGATCTTCTCTGTGAGCAAGAGCATCCAGGTCTCAGTTCAGAGGTAGCCATAGCTGACAAACACACTGAAATGCTCCTTCCTCCCTGAGCACTCCCGCTGTGCTTCGTGCAGATGCTGACCGGTGTGCCTGGTATACCATTCCTCTGTGCTGTGGTTTATGTTATACAGAGAGGGGAGTGTTTCCACTGGTGGTTACCAGCATGAATGGGTGCTGTGATATTTATTGTCTGTCCTGTGCAAGCTTGACCCCATCATGTGACAAACAATAAAACAGGGATGGGTCTTTTCAGGGCAGCTCCATGTCACACCTTTGCCATGATTTGTGGTCCTTCTTCTTGTTCCTGACCATTGATCCAGCTACATGTAGGATGATTTTAGATAGCCTAGGATTTGGGGTTTATAGCATTGCTGCCACATCAGTGGCAAAATGGTTGTTCTGGTCAACATGTTGGTGTCCTGTGGTTGGGGAGTGAGAGTTGGCTGGGGGTGTGTGCCCCCCAAAAGCTGCTGGGGGAAGTGACACAGAGAAGAGCTGAGCAAAAACACCTTTGGAGGATAGCATCCTGCTTTCCCATGGAAAAATGCTGTTTTGCTGGGACCAGAGCACACTGTGGAAGCGCATCTGTTGATTAAGCTTTTGTCTTGGAGCAGCATGGAGTATCTGGTGAAAGCAGGAGTGGTTTTCCTGCTATTGTAAGTAGGCCACATTTAAGCAAAGTGGAAAAGTGGCAGCTGGGAAAGAGGTGATAATCTCAGGTGACAGCCCATGCTTGGAGGAAGGCAGGGCAAGGACTTGAACCTGGATGCACACATGGTAGGTGAGCTGTGAAGTTGCCTGCTCCTTGCCTGACCAAGCTCTGAAGCAATGGGGACAAATGTAACATAAAGAAATTGGCCAAAATCCCAACTTCCCCATTTCTTTGTCTTTCCTGACCCTCTCATCTCAATTTATTTTCCTGCCTTTTCCTTTCTGCCACCTTTATTCCCCACTTACCTTTAGTATCTCAGAGGGCTTTTGCCCAGCATCACTCTCCCTGCATCTGCTGGGGCTGCCTTCCCTCTGACCTCTCCCTGACCCAGGAGGCAATTAGAGCCTCAACATCAGACTTCAAGGTTTGGGGTTTTTTTTTTTGTTGTTTGAAAAGGATGAGAAGGGAAAAACAAAAGCAGTGCCCTGAGTAATGTAAACTAGCCACAGACACATCTGTGCCTGTTTGATGACAGCTCCTGGTGGTAACTGCCTGTCCCTCCCAGCGCTCTCCTCCACTGCAGTTGCTGACAGGGAGGGGAACAACCTGACGCCCAGCTCCTGTTGATGTGGGATTTGGCATAGTGGAGCCCAGACTAGACACAGCTGCGTGGCCTGGTGCTCTCCACTCGTCCTGTGTGTCCCGCAGCATTCGGCCCCAGCAGAGCCATCCCCTGGGCTTTCCCTGTCCAGGTGCACACTCTTCCTCATTCCTAGGTCTTTGTTATGCGCTTTGCCTCTCGGCCCAAACAGGAAAAGGTTGTATATAGATAAATTTTATTGCTGCTTGTATCAAGTGACCCGTGTTACCCAATGGTGTGAAGTCTGTAGGACATGGGATGGTTCTTACTCCGTGAACTTACTCTTACTGCTTGCAGCTCTGGCTGAATTGACGCTGATCTCTGGCTTTGCTTGTGATGGGAATGATAAAGTGGGTATTGTTTTCATATGGCAAGAGAGAGGATGCTTCAGGCAAGTAATACTGTACAGTAAATCCCTTGCTTCTAAGACTGAAGGCCTGTTTTCACATCATACTTGTGTCAGTGGGGAACCCCTTTCCTGCTGCCTTCTCTGAAGTGTTTCTCACGGTGAAGATCCAACGTTGTCCCATTGCAAAGCCTCAGATAAGTGAGACTTTGTTGCTGCACCATGAGCTGAGTTTGTAGCAGGTATGAGCAAACTGAAAACACTCCAGAGTACGTAGTTTGTCATAAGTATGTGACTACACTGATGTGGTTCTCGAGGGGATCCTGACCCTTTTTGTCTGACACCAACCTTGGCAAGAGAGTAGGTTGAGCTGCACCCCTGTGGGGTCAGGGTCACACAGGACCTTGATACTAGTGATTCTGCTAGTTCTATGACATTTGATGATCAAGACCATGAATACACAGCCTGCACCCCTTGGTAAGTGCTGCAGGTGTACACCCTCTTTGGGATTCCTTAGCTCTTTAAATCAGGACCTTAGCTGGGAGGCTGGAGAGCCCACAGGTGGATCAAGGATCAGAAGGATGGGGAGTGCAGAGAAAAAGTAGGTCTAAAACTATGGCAACTCTCTCAGGTTGGGAGTTAAGTTGAACTGAAAGGTTTTGACCAGAGAGGCATCCTGTCCCAGCCACGGGGGCAGCCCCGGCGACTGCTGTGGGGCCGCTTTCTCCCCTCGTGTGCTTGGGAGAAGGAGACGGAGAGCAGCCAGCAGTTCTGAGCTTGTTGCAGCAACAACATCTGTTTCCTAGGTGCACTTTGTTTCTGAAGAGGCTGTGCAGCACGCTCCATCTGCGCCCTTCTCTTTTTTTTCTTTTTTTTCTCTTTTTTTTTTTTTTGCTTGTGCCGCGTTCAGCAGACAAGGACGGAGGCTCTTAGGAGAGGCAAGCGCTTCCCGGGAGGACCCTGCGCCAGCCTCTGTGCCAGCGCTGGCTGCCGGGCTCTTTGCACCCGAAGCAGTATTGTCAGCATCTTGACAGCTGGCCGGCTGCATGCTTATTAGTTACTACTTTCCTCTTGCCCTCCACCTCTCCTTCGCCTCCCTAACCACCTCCACCCTCTCCCTTCCCCCTTCCCGCTCCTGCCCCATCGGCTGGCCAGCCCTTCGGGGAGCCCCTCAACCTCTCCAGATTAGAGCTCTCCAGGGACTTGGTCGTTTTGAAAGGAAGAAAAAAAAAAAAAAGAAAAAAAAAAAGGGAGGGGGAGAAGGAGGGGAGGAAAAAAATTTATTAAAAAAAAAAAAAAAAGAGAGAGAGAGAGAAAAGAAAGAGGGGGAACAGAAGAATGAAAACAGACCCAAGGGGCAATAGTCCCTCGAGCCATTTCACTGCATTACAATGAATATGGACTCTATTAAGCTCCGTTCTGCCTGTTAGTGTTTCCCAGGGCAACACAGCTCCCATATGGCAAGCATGCAGCAGATTAGGGTAGGCCTCCGGGCTTCATTGAGGGCCCGAGGCTTGACTGACAGTTGAACCCCATCCTTCCCCCCCCCTCCTCACACTTGACACTGCCTGTGTTTATCTAAAGCAAAAAGGGCTGGGGTGGGAGAAGGGGGCATTTGGGGGGTTATTGTCCCGGGCAATGGGAGAGGGCAGGAAGAGGGATGGGGGGGTGATGAGGGAGGGAGGTGGGATGGAGGAGAAAGGGGGTGGGGGGGTGCAGCCCCTCATACATATTCAGGAGGGGTCTTGAATGGGCAGAGGAGAAATAAAGCAGATGGAATTCATGTTAAAGAACAGCCACAATCGCCCTCCAAAAACAAGGAGAGAAAAGCGGGCAGCCTTAAAGGAGCGTAGGGAGCAGCGTTTATCCAATTAGCAGGGTTGTCAAATTGAATTTACTCAGAATGGAGGGGGAAGCTGGGGGGGAGAAGGAGGGAAATTAAGTGTCTAGGGCATGGGGGGAGCATGATATTGAAGAAAGGACGTGGGTTTTCTTTCTTTCTTATGCTTTAGCCTTGTCTTTTCAAGGACTGGAGCTGTTTTCAGGGCACGCCAAGGGGCAGCAAAAGCCAGCATGCATAGTCTGTTTTAGCACAGGGCTCCTCTCCTGGTAAGCTGTGGAAAAAGGGAGGCGTATCCTGCGGGGCAAGGCCATCCCTGCATCCCTGGCCTGCCTGTATTAGGGCTGTCCCAGGCTGGTGGGTCCAGCCACCCTGGGACCACCATGCTGCAGGCAGCGCCCAAGGCAAGCCCCATTCGTTGCGGTGTCACCACCGAGGTGACACTGTGGAGCCTGTAGTCCGTATGAGGGTGGGATTTCGTCCTTCAAGCAGCCTCACGCTTGCTGGCTGACGAAATGCCAACGTGAGGGGGTTCGGTGGGGCTCAGTGAAGTCAGCCTGATCAGTGCCAGCTGGAAAGTGGCACTCAGTTCAGAGGAACCGTCGGATGGAGAGGTGCCAGAAACTGCAGGCATTGGTTCTTCAGGGATATGAGCAAAACTCAGACAGGCGATGAGAAGGCTTTGCATCCTGTTGCTAATTCAAAGCCAGCATGCCCAGTCCTCTCCCTGGTGATGCTGCAGGCTGTTGTAGAAAGGAACTGTTCAGGAAAGTAGCTTTATCTTGAGGAAGACGAAAAAAAGTCACAAAGATTGTTGCATGGTCAGTTTAATTTGGTTTGTTGCTGGTTCAGTTAGCATGAGCAGTTCTGTTCAAGGAAAAAGAGCTGTTCCACCTGGAAGTTTTGTTTATTTTTTAGAGAGGTGTCTATTGCTGCTGAATTCCTCAGAACTTGCTCAAATTAAAACTGTGGCTCTGCTTTAGGGTCACTCAGTGTTCAAGTGGGATTTGCAGGTCTAAGGAAAACTCACTGATTTGCATGGTGGTTGTGCCATGCCAGGTTTTATTGTGGATATTTTCCATCTCCTGACTATAAGCATGAATTTATCCCAGGCCTTCTCTGTTGTGGCTTCTTGATGGCCTCTGAGCTCACAAGCATCCAGTAAGAGAGGCCTTTTTTTGCCTAATCACATTAAAAGAGAGAGGAGGGGAACTCCTCATAGTTAGTCAAGGGCTGTGTTAAGAAAGCTAATACACTCTCAGTGCTAGAGGGAAAAATAGGCAAGCTTTTATCCCTGTTTGCACATACTCTGTGCTACCTCCTTGACTTCAAACATGGTGGTGTAACATTGAATTCTGCCTCTCTGCCCATTCCTGATACCAAGCACTTTCTATTGAGGATCCTGCCTCTCCATATGGCATCTGCACCCTCATCCCCATTGGGTGCCCATGCTGTTACATGGAAGGGGGAGCATCTTTCCTGCTGCCAGCTTGTCCTTTTCCAAACCCTTTCAGGCATAATGAGTACAACTTAACAGCGTGAACGTAATACTTTGAAATGGGGATAGAGGGTGGGGAGAAGTTAATTTTGTCCTGCGGGATGCTACTGTCCGGTGGGTTTGGGAAAAGCAGTCAGGGGTGCCCAGATTGCTGTCCATGCCCAGGAATCATGCAGAAACTTTGCAGCTGACCTGCTCAGGTATGTCACCTGGACAGTATTTTTTTAAACTAGAGGATTACACAGTTCTATAGTATCATTTTTCAGATGGGATGCAAAAGATATGGGATCCAAGAGTAACTTGCCTGATGGGATGGAGGTACCAGTCAGAGAGCTTTTGATTTAGAGCGTGGTGCCAATAACACCAAGGTTGAAGGTTTGATCCCCATATGGGCCATTCACTTAAGAGCTGAACTTGATGAGCTTTGTGGGTCCCTTCCAACTCAGAATATTCTGTGAATCTGATTTCTAGCCCTGCCACTGATTTACTGTATAACCCTAGGCCAGGTTGGCTTTCTCTTCTAGCCCTCAGATTCCCTAGTTTGTAAAACAAAAGGGTACTGTGGCTCGTTTATATTTTCTTTTTCAGTGGTTTATACTCTATGGAAAAAAAATACTGTCTTGTATTAAAAACTAATGATTACAAGTAATATTGGCACACAGTACTGTGTAAGACATTGCTTTTTCTGAAGAGCTCAAGTCTCAATGTATAAAACAGAGAACTGGGAGTATCATTGTCCCTACTTGACCTGTTGGAAACAGAGACCATCTGCAGTGAATTCTCCAGAGTCGCCCAGGGTGTCCCCAGCTGGTAGCTGGACCGAAGTTGCTGCAGCCTTTCTTTTAGTGCAGAGCAGCCCCTTCTCTTCAACCCTTGCACGAAGAGGTGCTCGAGGTCCGGCCGCCTGACACGACCCCAAACCACCCCCACGTGCATCAGTGAGTTTTCCGCAGGTCCCAGTCTGCCTCTGCATTCCCGCGGTTGAGCTGGGATGTGTGGTGCGGGGATGCTGCCCCGGAGCCGGGGTAGAGGCTGGTTCCTATTTGGGAGGCTTGTAAATTACAGGCAGTGTGGCAGTAACAAGGGCTGCTTGGCTGGCCCTTGTTAAGCAGGAGGGGGCTTGGGGCTGTGAGCAGCATTTCCTCAGTAAAACCTTCAGTTTCTAATCAGCAAACACCTCTCCCGCTGCCTGTGCTTAATTCAGGTCCCTTTTTCCTTTCGAGCTTTGTTGCCCCCCCCGCACAGGCGCGCGCCTTTCTTCCCTTTTATATCTTCACCTCTGGTTTTCCTTTCCTTTGCAGTGCCCTCCGTGGCCGCGGCGAAGCTGGGGCTGCTCGCAGGGGCCTCGCTGGGCTTAGGTGTGTGGCGGGAAGCCGAGCCGACAGATTTTACACCCCTACCACCCCTCCAGAGCTGATGAAGCTCTCGTTAATTTTGTTCTCTTAATGGCCCCTCCTTTGATTTACTGGTCTGTCTGAAAGGGACTTAGGGCTCCACCGACAGGAAATTGTTACTTTAACCTGGCAGGAAAGAATTTAAAATAAATAAACAAATAATTTTTGTTTTCCCTCCCCCTTGAAGCACTTTAAGTTACTTTAACTCTTTCTTTTCCTAGATAGCAATTAAGCAAGAGCTCCTGAGGCCAGTGGTGTCGGTGGCTGCAGAAGTGTCAGCAACTAGGGGCACCTCACAGGGTACCTGCCCTGGGGAGAGGAGGCAGCAGAGCAGGACACTGTTATGCAGCACCCTGGCAGTTCCCAGTGCAGCCCCCTTCCTGGGACACCACCTCTGGGAAGTCAGCTGGAGTGCCTGGGGCCTCCTTCACTCCCTGCCTCTGCCGCCTGTCCCACTGCAGCCTGCTCTGGTGCCGCTTGCAGGGACACCAGGCAGATCGAAAGCTGCCTGATTAATAAAGTTCCATGCTTTGCACTATTGCAGGCTGCTTAAGGGCAGCATTTTCAAAAGAGGTCAGCTCCCATTTAGGCATCGAAATAAGTTGGTTGTCTATTCAGGAGAGCTCAGCATGTCAAGAACTGAATGCTTTTGAAAATCTGGCTTCAATTGTGGAAGCTGAGAATTTCAAAATCTGGCCCTGGATCCTAATAGTTCTTTTGGAATTGATGTTTTCATTCATTTTCCTCATTATTTTTATGCTAGCTATTTACTTTTTGTACTTCACTCAGCTGTGAAAGAAATGGCCACATGTCCCTATTTAGAGCTTGTACTCTTGCCTGGAGGTTTGGGGAGGTACTATACACTTGTTGCAACACACCTTCTCTCCTCATTCTCTGCTCAATACTGTTCAATCTGCCCAGTGCCTTGGCCAAATTTTTTGAGCTCCCCTTTTTTCTCCCCACCTATTGCTCTTCATCTTTTTACAGACCTGGGAGCAGCCAGTTTAGTCGTTGCATCGATGTGCCTGGGTGGTCCCAGCTCACGAAGGGTCTAGTGCACATTTCTGCTCCTTTGGCTTTGCCCTTCTGGCCAGAGGCTCCGTGCGATGCAGAGCTGCAGGGAGGTCTGGTTGGGAACGTCTTTGCCTACCCCCTCCCTCAGCATGGGCTCCAAGGAGCAACTCTTTTCCGTCCAACATTTTTCCATCCTGCTGCCAAACCCATCCAGATAGGGGGAATGAGTCAGCTCTGTAGGCTTCCAGTGCTGAGGAACAGGAGGTTAAGTCCTACCCCAAAATGTTCCTTCTACATCGGTGTAAGGCTTTCTGTCTCCAGTAGACATTAGAGTATGAGGTGTCTTTAAGCCTAAACTAACTCAAAATCTTTTCCAGATGAGTGTAAATAGTGGGACATTCACTTGTGCATCAGCAGTGGTGTCAATAGTGCATGTCCTGGTACAGGCAGACCTAGGGCACTTTTACAGCCATTGTCAGTGGTGATTTGCCGAGGTGGCTCTTATATAATGAAGGGTGTTTTGGTGGCTATCTTAAATGAAGAAGTGAACTTGAGTAACTCAGGTGCTCTCCAAGTCAATCACTACAGTATCTTGTACAACAGTGTGCGCTGGTTGTTGGGGGAAATGGTCGAGACTCTCTTCTTAGGTGAGGAAAGTGAATATCAAGAAGGACAAGTGTGTGGGAGGGACATTCCTGTCCTGTTGCTTTGGCACTGGAGGTTGCCCCCAGAGATTTTTCCCATGGTATAAGGGCTGCGGTCTGCAGTAGGTAGCCAATGAGACTCCCTGTTCTGTGGGTGCCTTCAGAATATGCCCGTTGTCTGAGCTTTGTCAATGCTCCTGGATGCCTGGAAGCTACGTTGGGCCATGCCAAGCTTGACCTAATTTAGCCTGCCTCTCAGCAAGGCTTGTCCTCTTGGCCTCACAGCCATGCTAACCATGACTATGTGGCTCTCAGGAAAGAGCTGCCTTGCATGGAGCCCACTGGGCCAGCCAGCCAGCTGAGCTCACATGGGCCAGCAAAGAGCCATGTAAAGATGCCCTTTGTGGTGTTTGCAAAGCTCTAGGGGCAGGTCACTTTACTTGGTGTTGCTTCCTTTCGAAATCGCCAGCTCAGGGGAGGCTTTTCTTTTTATCTTCTCAACTTTATATGAATGTCTCCTCCATGACTTCTACCCTAGGCAGTGCTCTGGGGCATGGTGGGGACAAAGGGGACACCTTGTGAGGCTGCCAGAGGGACAGCCCAGTTTGCAGGGATGCCTATGCCTGCAAGCCAGCTAGCTGGATTCTTGCTATCACAACATGGACCTCAGCATGGTTGGCCATGGACATTGCCCTGTACTGCACTCTTGCACTTTTGCTGTAACCAGAGACCAAGCAAAGACATTTGAGAGTAGCTCACATTTCCCCAAATGCTGTAAGTTCCTTGCTAAGAGTAATCAGCCTGGCCTTGAACAACTCGCCAAGCATCTTTAGGGGAGTCTGGGTCAGTCCCCACTTCAGGAGTTAGGAGGTTTAATAAGGGAGGTTATGCTGGAAGGGACTTGTCCCCTCCCTCCCTTTAATGAGATAGTTGTGGAAAGGGCATGTTCAGACAGTTGATGGCTGAAGCAGCGGTAAAAGTGGGGAATACTGTTCTGCAGAGTCCAGGTGTTCTTATGGATGGTGATTGCAGCTAATGAGCTCATTGTGTATCTGCAGGAGGAGCAGGCAATATAACTGCTGCTTGGGCTGGCTGCCACAGCTGCATTGGTCTTGGGCTTCTCCCTGTAGATATGCCATAGGAGCAATTCTGCAATGCCTTTGAGACTTGCAGGTCACCTTAGTGCTGCATCTTGAGGGAGCTCAAAATCCTGTAACTGAATTACAATGTCTGTAGAGGGAAGTCTCCTCTTCACTTCAGTCCATTGCCTTTGGTTAAAGCTGAATTCAGTCTTGAGATCTGAGGTGTCTCTTGGGGCAGCCACTAAGGTCTTTAATCCCCCTCACCTGGCTTGTCTGCCTTAGCTTGAGTTTATGAGTCTGCCCAAAGCAGATGCTGTAGTGTGCAGCTCTTCTCAGCAACCTGGGTTGTGACAAGTGGCCTTGCGCTTCTAATTTTTTGGAGGTAGTTGATGCTTTCAAATATGAACCTGGTGGTTTGTCCAGACAGGGTAGTTCTACTCAAAATAGGCTGTGTATTTCAGGCAGAACAGTTAATCTGAAATCTTTTCATAGATTAAGCCTCTTTGTTTAGAATAAAGATGTATTTTGCCGAATTAGTGTAATCTGCCCCCAGCTTACTGCATTGAATTTAAACAAATTTAGAACTGGGCATTTCTTTTTCCTGAAGAAAAAGTGTCCCCTTCACTTCAGAATAATCCCTTTCAGAGATCCCCTGAAAAACTTTTGTATCTCCTAAGGAGTTCCATCTGGATTGAAACATAGGCATGCCCAGTAGCTACATGGCCAGTGCCTCAGGAAGAGAATGTAAAACTGCAGGATCACCTCTGTTTTCATGTGGCTTGGGACTTATACTACTCATTTATGTTTGTGTTCAAGATAGAATATATTCCAGACACAGCCAAGAAGTGGCAGCAACTCTTACTGAATATCTTCAGTGATGCTTTGTTGGATTGCGTTTTTCTCCTGAAAATTGCCTGTTGTGCATTGCTCTCATTGACCGTGCCAAGTCGGAAATGGGGAAGGGGAGTGTGTGTCTGTGTACACACATGTGCCAAGGGCTGAGGGTGGGATGTCTTGGGAGACTCACAACCATGCCTCGGGAAGAGGCTGGAGAAGATGAGTGCTTGCATTAGTGTCTGTAGCTTCCTCGGGCCACTGTCTCAGTGAATCTGTGGCATTTTAGGGATGTTGGTAGAGAAGCCAGGCAGGGCTGGAAAGCAGAGGGAATTCTGATGGTTTCATCCATGATATCTCTTGTCATCCACAGGAATCTGCTGCCACACATCCACTGCAGCATCCATCCTGAGGCAGCTTATGGGACCCTTCCCTGGGCGCCCCAGGTCACACTGCATGGGATGGCAATGACACGTGGAAAGAAGAGGCCGATGTCCCCCATCCCTTGCCTCATGCTTGCAGCCGCTACCTGTTTCGCCAGACTAAGTGAGTTCCTCTTCTCACCTGTTTGTTCCATTTTATTTTGCCTTGTTGCTGTTTAGTGTAGCCATGCCTCAAGCATGTGGTTTCCTCTCTCCACTACTTCCTCAGTAGCCTTGGCCAAAGATCAAACACTCCTCCAGAGAAGAGAGAGATACATTTGGAGATAGACTGTCTGGCAGTGCCAAGAAGAAATAGGACTGGTGTGCATCTTCAAGCACTAGGATGGGTGTGTAGGGAGCTAAGGTGAAGGTGCAGCACAAGCAGAAGTGATGGGGAATGTAAAATGTACAGCACTGCAGCTTTTTCCTCTGTCCTTTCTTTTCCTGAGTCTCACAGAGCTTTCTTCTTCCCATTTTTTCCCTCTGTGCAGGTGAATCTCTGCAAGTCACAGTGCAACCTGCTTCCATTGTCCAAAAACTTGGGGGTCCAGTCAGCCTGGGGTGTGTGGTGGACCCCCCCAGAGTGAACCTCACGTGGAGACTGAACGGGAGGGAGCTGGCTGGATCGGATGAGGTGCTGGGTATCCACGTGGAGCGAGGGAAACTTGTCATCACGGCTCTCAACAACCACACCGTGGGGCGGTACCAGTGCATTGCTCGTGTTCCCGAGGGAGTCATTGCCAGTGTCCCTGCAGTGGTCACATTAGCCAGTAAGTAGCTTTAGTCCTCTGCCATCTCCTGCTTTGCTTGGGCTATCCCTCATGCTTCCTGGGAGGCTCATCCATACTCGGATGTTCACACTGGCATCAAGGGAGGGCTCTTTTGGCTTAGGTAATTTTGTAGCATTTTTGATCATGGACTGACTGTCATGTTGTGGCCCAACCTTGACTCAAGAAGTTCTCCTCCTGTGGGGGGTAGGCTGCAGACCTGTCCTGCAGTGACAAGTTTTTGCAAGAGCAGGAACTACCTGAGCTGTGGGGTTTGTGTGTGTGGTTGGTTTCCTGAGTGTCATCCTACCTCCTCTGGTTGCTGACTTCTTGGCTGAGTTTACAGATAGTACCTGCTGGTGCTGATGGCCAAACTGCTGCCTGGGCTGCTGTGGGACTGCTGCCGGCGCAGGGAGAGTGTGTGCTAAGTTTTACTGCCTTCCTGAGACACAGCTCTGAGTAAGGGACTCACTTCTATCCCTGAACTTACATGCTCCTCACTGCTGCCCCCTGGCACTGGTGACAGACCAAGACCTATGCGTGGGAGGGGTTGTCTCAGAGTGGGCAACTTTTCTTACAAGCACCTGGTTTTGGCCAGATGTTATGCTCAAATGTGAGAAAGTGCTATATTTGGAGGCATCTGAGGAAGAGCAGTGGAGAGCCAAACCTTCTCAGAAACCCACACAGTTTTTGGTGTGTGCAGAGGAGACTGACATCCCCTGGCAGTGACAGCCCCTGAGTGTGGAAAGGGCTTCATCTTCTGGACAAGGGGGAGTTTGGGGCTGTCTTAAGAAAATGAAGAAGTGAAGATGTTTGTACGAAGTGGGAGCTGGCTTTGCTTTAAAGCCAAGAGCTATTGGCCTGTCACTGATACATTAATCAGGAGTGAAATGTTTAGGCCAGGCTGGGTGGGAGGAGGAGGCCAGGGAAAGCGAGGAGAGAGTTGCTGAACTCTGAGGCAGGGTGGGAGGGGGTTGTAACGGGGCCGAATCTGTCGGGGGATTTGGCCTGAGCCCCATGCCGAGATTAAGTTTCGTAGAACACATTCCACAGCAGAAAGGGGGCTGTGTGTGCTGGTGGCCTGATAGAGGGAAGGAGAGGAGGGGAGAGGTGGATGGGATTACCAAGGGCATGGTTTGCATTTAGGAGAGCAGGGTGTGCACAGCTCCTCAGCCTGATCAGTTCCTTCTTAGACTGATCCTCTCTTCTTTTTTTACTCTCACCCCAACCCACTACCACTAGCTTTATCTCCTGGGACAAAATATGTCTGATCTGTCTGCTTTGGTCAGTGGTGGTTTGGTCAGTGTCAGTGGTGGATAGGAGACAGGTCCTAGAGCACCAGAAGGTCCCACCTTGTCCTCCAGAATTGCAACTGGGGATGTGGGTGCAAAAGAGGAGGACTTGACCTTTGCTTTGGTCCCTGCCATGGCAAAGGCACTGCTGCTGAGGGGAGATCAGGAGCACCATTGAGTGAAGCTCACAAAACTGGAGCCAGAGATTGGATGATCATGCAGCTAATGGAGCGCTGCTGTGCTGTCCTGTATTGCTCCATTTTCCTCAAGGGGAGCTGGGAATGGCAGGGGCCGTATCCCATGCACCCAGACAGCCTTGGGCAATAGAGAGCCCCCAGGTGGGTAGGCTTGGCAGTCAGTGAGTGAAGAGAAAGAGTGGGCATCCCAGGAAAGCCATAGGACTGAAGGTGTAGGAGGGAAGCCTTCTGGAGGGGTTCAGATAACCGGTTTCATGTTCATGGGCTGGAGGTTGCTTGCAACAGTGGCTTTGCAGTAGTCTGAAATAACAGGGAGCATGGATTGGTGGTGGGACTGAGTTGGAAAGCTGTGGTAGCAGATGTGTCACAGGCTCTTACTCCTGGTCCAGACCTCCTCTACAGGCCCTTGTTTGGAGCTGATTCAGGGCTGACCATGGTCCTGGAAGTGAGAGGGAAGCCCCTGGCAGGTTGGCACTGCAGTTGATACTTCTCTTCTAGATCAACTTCTGGACTACAAGAAAACTCTTTGAAAAGTCTTAGCTCCATCCAAAAATTATTTCAGGGTGGCAGGAGGAGAGTGAAACTGGAATGTGAATTAAAGCTCTGACTTTGGGGGTGGGAGGGTGAGGATGGAAATATTTTCAAGTTTAGGTTTATTTTGGAAGATGACCTGGAGTAGCTGGAAAAAGTGACTTGCTAGGTTTGAAGGGGTGTAGATAACTTCATCTGGCCAACTTCTAGGCAATTTCCACTCCTTTCTCTTCACCTCCTTTGGAAGAAACACTCCCGAATGCCCCAGGCTGTGTGTGCCCAGTCCCTTGGGGTTTCCTGTGCTTTGCTGACAGTCAGCAAGCAGATAACCATCGCTGCAGTGCTGGCAGCCACAGCCTAGCCCCAGGACTGATACCTCCTTCTCCCATCTGTGGCACAGTGAAGCCACGTCCATCTCTGTCCTCCCTGGCTCAGAGAGCTGCTTGAAACTAACACTTGATTCCTCCAGCAGAGATAAAACAGCTATTGTATAGCTGAGGGGTGGAGGGAGGAGAGATTTGCAGAAAGGGCAAGATTTCATAAAGTAACAAAAGGACCAGCACTTCAGGCATTACTTGGACACTTTTGGGTCCATTTAGAGCTGACCTGGTGCTCTACACTCAAACATGGCAGCCTGGGGCGTATTGGTGCAGATACACACCTGGTGATCCCTGCTGGCCTAACTGTGGTGGGCTGCAGTCTGGGACAGCTTGAATAGATAAGACTGCGATATTCTTGGTTTTCCAAGCCAGGCCTTAAGCCTTTGTATGGCTGACAGCTGCAAGGAAAAGATACTTTCTGTGCCTGATTCTAGGTAGCAAAGCAGCCATCACGCCAGAAGCCCTGCCCCAGCACCTCTCCTGGGTAGAGGAGTAAAAGGTACGGCTGCAGTGGGCTCAGGTGGGGCCAGATAAATCCACAGGGACACAAATGTGCTGCAGTAGGGCTGGTTCTGTGGCAGCAAAAGGCTTGGAAGGGGTCAAGAGCTCTCGGTGGAGCTTACAGAGCAACTGAAGTGCAGGGCTGGAGCAAAGCTAGTGAGCAGAGGTGGCAAGAGCCGTGTAACTCCCAGCATTCAGCTGTATGCATGGAAAATGAATGCAGCAAACACAACGGCAAGCCTGACCTGGATAGATGTGACATTTAAAAACAAAACAAGAAAATAGATGAGGGGTGCAGCTCTGGTGTGCCCCTATGGCCAAGGACATGGGAGTGCAGGGCACCTGTGTCCCAGGGATGCTGTGGAACAAGGAAGGCTCATTGCCCTGTGGCCCTCCATCGGTGCCACTGGCAAGGTCAGTCCTCAGCTTTCTGGCAGCACATGTGGGAAGCTGGGCCTCAGTGCATGGAGCTCATGGGCAGTGACCCTGCACCAGGTCGGGCTGGGCATCCCCCAGGAATTTGCAGCTGCTTTCTGAAGACAGCCCCATTCATTTTCCTCCACCTGGGCCTCTCCTCTGATACTCCCCAGAGGCGACAGCAAGAGGGAGGGAGGGAAGGGGGTAACTGCCTGTTGGAAAAGCATTTGCTGAGCAGGCACGGGGGCTCTGGCCCCGGGGGCAGAGGTGGTATGAGGAGGGGAGAGAAGGAAAACACAGGTGGTGTTTCATGAGCCAGCAGAACTGTGACGTGAGGACTGTGAGGTGGGCCCAGGGTGGAATAGTGGAGCTGAGGCAGTGGGGGGGATGTGCTGGTGGGGGTGTGAGTAGGCAGGAGTCCGGGGGGCTGTGCCTGTCCCAGCAGGGTGGGAAGAATCTGGTGGTGACAGCACCAGTGCCCAGGCTCCTGCAGTGCTGGCTGGTTGGGGGGAGAGAACCAGGCTGCTCTGACAGGCAAGGGGATTAATGAAAGGTGCCTGCCCCCGTGCTGGAAACCCCATCCCTGCCTATTCCCCTTTTTGGGCTCCCTCCTTTCCCTCTTTCTCCCTTCCCTACAGCAGGGAGGGCTTTTACCTTGAGGGCCGTCATTTTATTTACTACCGCTTCTTCTCCAAAGTTATTTATGGTCTCCCATTCATTTAATCTGGTCTGTCTCGCCTGCCTCGTTGCTTGGCCCACAGCCCTGGGATTCAGCTGGTTTCCCTCCCCGATGACAGCGGCACAGCCAGCTGCAGGGCTAACCCTCCCTGTGCCCCAGCTCGCCCCATCACGCCTCGGACCCGGGTGCAGATGAACACAAGCAGTGGCCTTTGGTTGCACCCCCTCCCAAACAAAAAAAGGGAAAAACAGGAAAAAAATAAGCCCTGTTATCCCAGCACGGCTGGGATTGGCAGCGGTCTTGTCTGTCCACAGCACCTCCCGGATGGTGGCTGGTGGATGAGGACTTGCTGCTTCACTGTGGTCAGGCGTGTCTTTTAAGGACAAGGACATGGGCTGGCACGCTGGGTGCTGCCATATGAGAAGGAAAACCCAACCAGCGAGAGGGGATGTGGTTTCTCCCAGCTGCAGTGGATGTTGGGCTGGGGGTACAAATTGCATGTTAGACGTGGAGCATGGCTGCTGCCGGCTGGGCAGCCAAAGAGGCGAGTGCTGCTTTGCCCTGGTGCTGACCCTCTCCTCCACTCCCCCTGCCCTGCACTGCCTGCTGGGGAGAGCAACTCAGGAGCAGCATGTTTGAAGCCCCCAGAACAAAGCTGGCTGTCCCAGCCCGGCATGGCACCCTCTGTTTTGCTGTGCCAGATGCAACAGGATGTGTGAGGGGGAGCTCATCCCATGCACAGAAGGGGACAGGGTTGCCCCTGACCACCCCTCACCAGCCCTGGCTGACCCACTGGCATTAACAGATGGCTTTATGTGCCCATACCAGCAGGGAGCAGGGTGGTTGAGGCCGCCCATGGCCAAAATCCACTGGCAAACAAACGAGTTTTGTTCTCTGTGGGGGAGCAGGAATTTAGGGGAGTAGTTTGGCAGGAAGTTCATACACTTGCATCTTGGAAAGTAGATTGTCCTGGTGCCCACCTGATGTTTTTCCCCTCTCCCCTGCCAGTTTTTCTCTGCTTCTCCAGAGGCACCTGGTTCTTGCTCCTGCAGCCACCTCAGATCCCTTTCCTCTGTTCTTTCCCCCTCTGTCCCCAGTTTCACCCCTCATCTCCCAGGGCTGGGCTGAGGGAAAGCCAGGAAGAGCTGGAGGCCCTGCTCCCCACCATGGGGCTGCAGCACTCCCAGCTGTGAGAGAGGTGGGCTGAGCTGCCGTCTGGGGGGGCTGCATGTGAGGGGTCCCCATGTCTGCCCAGCCTGGAGTCATTCTGGGGGTCCCCTGGCACAGGGTCATCATTTTCCATCTCCAAGATGGCTCCGCCTGGCAGGACCATGGGTCTGCTCTTGCTCTGGGCTCCTGGGCCCCTTCTTTTTTTCAGGGTCTATGTGTGCATGTACTCGTGCATATGTGTGTGTGTGGAGATCCCTGCCAGCAGTACTGGAGCCTATGCCTTGGCTCCAAAATCTTAATTTGGCTGTGATGAATCCAGACCACCAAGGCGCACATTAATTTTCCTGATGCTCGTTTATATTTTGTTGATCGGAGAAATATGCATGATGTGGGCAAGCAGACACTGGGCTTTTGCCACTTCTCCACCTCTTTCCATTTCTGTGGCTCTTACTATTTTATTCCTTGATCAAATATAAAAAGCAAAGAGGAGAAAATATCCAGCATCCTTCCCCTCCCCAGCAGTAACTTTCGTTAGAGGAGGAGCGCGAGGCACTGCCAGCTTTTCACAAGTTAAGAGTTAACTTTCATCTGGCTTTAATATCCAGTGGAAACATGGCTCCCCTCCTCAGCTTGTCTTAAAGGATTAATCACATTTCTGAAGTTCACCCGTGTCCCTTCTTTTTATTATTTTTTTTTTAAATTGAACAATGCCAAGAAATTCCAGAAGTATTAAGCATGTTCACTGCAAATCATTTTTATGACATTGCAAAACCTCCCCTCTTCTTTTCAACCTCCTCCCCTTCCCTCAGATCTGGGCCCGGGAACGCTGGCTCCCCCAGCAGCCACCCGGCAGCCCCTCCGCGCCGCGCTCGGGGAGGCTTTCTGGACGCCTTGCCAAGAGAGCTGTTTTTTATTTAAACTCCATAAAGGATCTTGCTTTAATCAGAATGTCTGCTTGAGAAATTTCATGTCACTTTTCCATGACTGTGGGTGGGAGAAGCTTGGAGCCAGAGTTGTCTTTTGCTCTTGGAGCGCTGCAGCATTTCCCAGAGAACAAAAACACATTTTTCTGCTGGCTGGGGCTGCCAGGGGAGGCTGCCTGCTGTCCGCCCGCCGCCAGCCCTCCTGCTTCCCCCCGGCTCTCCGAACTGCCCGAGGTCGCGGGTGCCACGTCCCGGGATGGGCTTCTAGGGGCGAGGGAGCTGTCGGCAGCACGTGGCTGTGTCGTGGCGACAGATGCGACGTGCTGCCTTAGCGTGGGGTTTCGAAAGGGAAGTGCGGTTCTCATCCAGATTTAGCAGCAGTGCCACGTGGGAGTGTGTTCGTGCTGGGTCCCGGGAAGATGCACCAACCTGGGCCTTGATGTGACAACATGACCTGTGACCAAATGCAGCATGTGCAGTTGTCACTAGTGGTCGCCTGGGCTGGTGCGTGGCATTGTAAAAATGGATGTGAGGGACGTTTTTCCTGGCACAAAAACTTCTCCTTCCCACTTCAGGGTGTCTGAGGCAAACTTTGAGCTTGCAGTGCCCCGCAAGATTTGCCATCATGCTCAGGGAGAGTGGAAACCAATTTTCTCCATGGAAAGCTTGGTGGGGCCAGGCTGGCATGCTACCTGTCCTGCCAGATCTGTGGGGTTTTGCTGCAGTCCTCTGCTCCTGCTTTGAAAAACAGGGCAAAGAAAACAAAAAGTTGGCTCCCCTTCCTCCTCAACCCTGTGCTTCCAATCCTGCTGCCCTCATCAGGCTGGCCAGGGTGGGAAATCCCATCACAGCCTGCTAGGGAGACACGTGGTGGGATGGGGTTTTCACAGCTGCCTTAGCAGGGGAAGCGGCCATGCTGTGTAGAGGAGGAACTGTTTTTCCTTGCAAGTCCATGTTCTTTTCACTGGAGCATGGGCACTGCTCGGGCCCACGTAAAGTGTCATGGTTAACCAGCCTTCTGCTGTGAGATATTTGATGGGAGTGAGAGTGCCCAGAGCAGAGATTGCTCAGGCATTGGAGGGCCTCGGGGAAGCTCTGGGAGCATCCAGCACTCACACACTTTCTCCTACCTGTTGTCTCACACTCTCAAAGTAGGCTGGGCTCCCTGCATTGTGACTACAAAGTTAGCTCCTCAGTAGCAGGACAGCAGCCGTGTTTGAAATAGCAGGCGTTAGAAGGACCTTTTTTGGCCGCCCTTCAGTGCTGCAATAAGTTGGCTCACTTTTTACTCTCAGGCCAGGATTTTTCGCACCCAGTTTCCCAGCCCTGGAGCAGGCGGTTTCTGCAGAAGCTGTGTTTAAAGTTATTCATTTTGTAGGAAGGGGGAGGAGAAAAAAAATAAAGCTGTGAGACCAGACCAGTTTCCCTAGCTGCTGGTGTCAGAGCGATCCGCTGCCAGCACCACAGTGAAACAGTCCTGAGTCCACAGGGAGAGGGTGAGCTGACACTGAGATGCTTGCCACTGAAATGCCCTGTCTTTTGGTCTCTTTGCAGATCTCAAAGATTTCAAGTTTGATGGCCAGCATGTGATCGAGGTGGATGAAGGGAACACGGCTGTGATCGCCTGCGACCTGCCCGAAAGTCACCCCAAGGCTCAGGTCCGCTACAGCGTGAAGCAGGAGTGGCTGGAGGCTTCCCGAGGTGAGTGCACAGGGGTCTGTTCCCTCCTAGGACCCTCAGTTTTTCCCTTCCTTGCCTGCAGTAGCTTTCTCTGCTTGCTGCCTCCTCATTGTCCCTTTGCCACCTGTCTGAGCACAAGTTAGTTTAGGGTCCCTGGCAGGTCTCCCTGATGTCCCTGCTGCTTGGGACTGGGGAGCTCTGTCTAACACTGGCTTGCAAAAAGGCGAAAGGAAGCAGAATTAGGTGAGGCAAATCACTCTTTACTGGGCGTCTCTTTGTGTCCATTAAGAATTTTTTCATCCCAGCTTGGATAAAGGTGACTTCTAATTTGTTGACATTTTTAAGATTTAAGTCTAAATTAAGTAGCTTCATTCCATTTGCTGCATGTACCTGTGACAAGCTAGCTTCACTTGAGGCTCTGTTCCTTCCATCACAGCATGATTGATCCCCTTGATATTGGAACTAGAAGGGGTCATTTTACTGCAGTCAGTGTTCCCATGCTGTTTTTAGCTTTCCCACTTGTTCACCTTTTCTTTAGGACGCTGCATGTCTTTGAGGAGGCTGGGCAGGGGCTTATTTTGTGACCACCTGTCACCTTCTCTTCTCTCCCTACAGACAATTACCTTATTATGCCATCTGGGAACCTTCAGATTGTCAATGCCAGCCAAGAGGATGAGGGGACTTATAAATGTGCTGCCTACAACCCTGTGACACAGGAGGTGAAAACTTCGGTCTCCAGTGAGAGGCTTCGTGTGAGACGTAAGCCACTCTCCCTTCACTGCACATCTCCATAGTACTTCCAGCTCTGGCAGCATGTACCAGTGCTAACACAGCTGTTTTTCTGTGTGAACCAATGTTATCAGTTCCTGTGAAAATGCCCTTCTGGCAGCAGAAGGCCGCAAGGTCTTCTCCTGGAGTATGTGTGTTCTGCCCTGGGATTGCCAAACTTCCTTAGGATTTGTTCTTGGTCATGGGCAAGCAAAGGCCCTTAGGCCTTTAGCAATGCTGCTTGCTGTGTGCATTCCCTTAAGCAATGTTCAGCTTGGCCGGTGTTGTCATTTATCTGCCCCAGCACAGGGAAACAGTGTACTAGCCCTGACATTAATCCTACCTACCCACTGCACAGGGTGCTTTCCCACCCTGCACCTTCTTTCCCACCCACTTCCTTACTCCCTCTCTCTGCCCCAGGCTCTACAGCAGAGGCAGCCCGAATAATCTACCCTCCTGAAACTCAGACCATCATTGTCACCAAGGGCCAGAGCCTCATCCTGGAGTGTGTGGCCAGCGGGATCCCCCCGCCGCGGGTCACCTGGGCCAAAGACGGCTCCGGTGTCTCGGCATACAACAAGACACGCTTCCTGCTCAGCAACCTCCTGATTGACCCCACGAGTGAGGAGGACTCGGGCACCTACAGCTGCACGGCTGACAATGGGGTTGGGGAGGCCGGAGCTGCGTTCATCTTCTACAATGTGCAGGTGTTTGGTGAGTAGCCTGCTGTAGCCATTGTTTCAGGAAGGGCTTGGACTTTCTCCACTGCTTTTAGGGGAAAATACTAGCACTGATGTTCTTTTACTCTCCCTGGACAAACCACAATGTAATGCAAACCCTTGCTTGTGGTTCCAGTTTCTAGGAGACCAGACAAATTCTTCCTTGAGGGTGGTAGTTCCTCCTTCATGGATTCCACCATGGGCTGGAGATGGGGGAACCTCCCTTCCTCTGCAGTAGCTCTTCTCTTGTCATTTGTGGCACTGTGTTTCTTCTAACACTTTCTAGTGGAGGACTGGCTGCTCTTTAGACATTTGACATTGGCATAGGGAAGGCATCAGAGTGTCTTGCTTTTTGTTCTGTTCTGTAGGGCAGCTCTTTGTGGGGTGGGAAATGTAAGGGATACTACCTACACCTTATATATTTCTACCATGCATCTTGCCCTTTTCACAATCACTAGGGAGGCTAAGCCTCTTCTATGGATTGCATTTCATCTAGGTGCCCATGTGTTGTGGCACAAGCACAGTCTTTGCAGAGTAGCATTTCAGCTCAGCAAAATGGGACTTGTAGGCGGCTATCATCTGAGAGAGGCAGATGGCTTTGGGCCACCTCTTTTTGTGGATTATGTAGATTTGGAAGGGGAGGTGCATTGAAGCAGACCAGTGTGCGCCTCCACAGAGGGAGTGGGACTTGAGGGTTTGAAGGTTTCATTACTTCTTCACTACTCTTCCCTCATCCTTGCCAGAGAGGAAAGTGCAAAGCCGTGACTGTGCCAAGCTCCCAGCCAAGTGGCACTCAGCAGTTGTGGTTTTTCCCTGCACAGAGCCCCCGGAGGTCACCATGGAGCTGTCCCAGCAGATCATTCCCTGGGGCCAGAGCGCCAAGTTCACCTGTGAGGTGCGAGGGAACCCCCAGCCCTCCGTCATGTGGCTGCGCAACGCTGTCCCCCTGTCTGCCAGCCACCGGCTCCGGCTGTCCCGCCGGGCACTGCGCCTGGTCAGCGTGGGGCCCGAGGACGACGGGATATACCAGTGCATGGCGGAGAACGAGGTCGGCAGCGCACAAGCCATGGTGCAGCTGCGGACAGCCCGGCCAGGTGAGTCCCTCTCTCCGAGCTTGTGACCATCCAGTCACAGAGCCTATCACACAGGGAAAGAGCAGGGCAGGGAACAGGAGAAGGAAGTCAGTGTGTAGCCTTCCCGCTTGCATTTGATCTGCCTTGCTCTTCCCTTCTTTTTAACCTATGCTTCGACTACTATTTTGTCTGGGATCTCTGTATCTCGCTTTGGGAACAGATGACAGCAGAGCAGTTTTGCTTCTAAGGGCAGGACCATGTTTGCATATTTGAGTGATTTCTACGTGAGAGAGATAAAACATTCTGGGTGTAGTGCCTTGCCCCTTGGCTTAGCTCTGCCTCTGAGCTTGGGCACGATGTGGGTGGATTCACCTGGGGTAAGAGAGAGACCACTTGATTCCTTGGACCATGTTGAACTTCTCCAGGGTAAGAGGGGCTTCAAAGAGGGAGGAAGCCCCATGAGGCCAAGGCCTGTTCTCAGAGAGGCCCCAGCTAGATGTGTTGGGTTTAGAGCAGGGGAAGGAGAGATTGTTGCCAACACCTTTTTCAATGGCACTGCGGGCAGCATTGCACAAGGGTCTCATAGCTCTGCCATCACTACAGACTGGGATGGACATTTACCCTGCCTTGGCACCTTATCTTTCAGGAACTTCACTCAACCCTGGGCGAGATGCGCAGCTGGGCTCAGCTCAGCCTCCAACACCACCTTCCAGGGAAAGTGCCTTAAAGCTGCCCCTGGATAAAACTGGTCTGCCAAAGCTTGCGACAACTCCGCTGGCAGTGTCTCCACAGTGTGCAGCCAACAGGGAGCTGGTGGCTCCAGCCGAGGCCCCCATCATCCTCAGTTCTCCCCGGACATCCAAGACGGACAGCTACGACCTGGTGTGGAGACCTCGTCCTGACAGCAGAGCCCCCATCCTCTATTACGTGGTGAAGCATCGCAAGGTATCGCTGTTTTGCCCTGCTCCCATCTCTCCTCTGCGCCGTTCCACGGCTGGGCTGGTGGCCTCACCACGCGTTTTCACACCTCGTGAGCAGGTGTGTTGGGGCAGGGGCACCCACTGCTCACTGGTGGCACTGGTTGGTGGGACCTCCTGAGCTGCAGCCTCAGCCTGGTGAGGTGTGACAAGTACAGGCTGCAAGAGGAGGTTTGCTGAGCTGTCCAGGAAGAGCCCATAGCAGTGGCCGTCTGCCTCAGTATGCAGAAGGCATATGCACATATATGTGTTTCCAGTAGCTTCCACTTAAAAAAGTTGTGTGCTTGCACAAGTAGGAATTCCTGAGGGCAGACTGCGCATGATTTGCTCTGGAATGCTTTTGTCTTGGTGAAAGCCACAGGGACACCTCTGCCTCGAAAGGCTTGGGCTGCAGGACACTGAGCAGCAGCTGCATGTACCTCCGAAGTGCCCATGCTCACTGCGTGTGATGAGCCAGCAGAGAGCCCTCACAACTGTGCTAAATCCTCTGGGAAGGTCCTTAACCACCAGTTTTGTTCTGGAAGTTGAAAAGCAGTGCAATGTTGAGTATGTCTCTGGCCAGTGGCACGTGGTGCAGTGCCTGGTCCTGCTTGAGTCCAAGGGCTCTCGCCCTCTGTGGTGCTTCTCAGCACCAGGGGAACACTGCAGGCAGAGCTGTAGCCCAGCAGTTCCTTTAAATAGCAAAGTATTGTTGATGGAGATATTCTGCATTTGAGATGTCAGGTATTGCTTTCCATTTTGCTGGGGTTAAGTGGAAGAAAGTGGAAGAAAGGCTTAAATTGATCTGTTTGCTGCTTGTCTTTTTGGGTAGTCAGGGAGTTGCAGTAGAGAGGCAGGTTTTGCCTCAAACCCCAAAGGGTTTGAGTATATTCCAAAAACATGCCAGATTGCGTGTTTTGGATTCCCAGCCACTGCAAGGGACTGTTTTCAAGTACGTGTCAATATATGTATCTGTTTTCCTGGAATTGTTTGATTTTTGTAAAAACATATTGTAGGCTGTTATAATCCTTGGTTTCTTTCTAAACAAAACTTAAGCTGAAGATTTCAGCTAACTGTCTCTTTAAAGAGCCCTTTAAAACAAAGGCAGAAGATGCCAACACAAGAACACAATAGGGCAAGCTTCAATAAAACACAAAGATGCCAAAAGCCTCACCAGACTATTGGCTCTGGTTGTCTGCCAAGAAGAGATTTGTTCCCCAATGGTGTATCACATAACTACCAATTCTGCATGTGATCTTAACTTACAGGCGTGGAGTTTGTCCATATTTGATTTGTTTTTCAGCGCTTCACCTGGAAGGGGCCGTAGGGCAGTGGAGGTCACCATGGGTCACTGCAGTTTGCAGTAATATGTTTTCAGTGTAGTCCAAATTCTCAGCTGGAGACTCTTTCTTGGCATGCTTAAGGATTGTGTGGAAAGGAATTAGTCCCAATAACCCTTAAACTTGTTTAGAAAGAGTCTTTCCATCTGAGATCCTTAGGATAGGGTTATATAATGATCTGGTTTTGACATTTCTGACTGGAAAAGCATGTGTGCGGAGAGGGAAGAAATCAATTCAACAACAAAAGAAAAGGCTCTTTGTGTAAAAGATGGCTGAACCGAAAGTTAAACCTACAGACAGGAGACTTACATTCGTACTGGGCAAGAGTCTGCTTCTTCTCTGGAAAATATCTATGGATGTCTCTTTTTTCTCCCTGTTCTTGCACTGTCCCTAAATTCTCAGCAGCTTGCAAGCAGTCAGATGCCACACAGCCCTTGTTTTTGTTTCAATATTAGCAGCCTTTAGGGCTTCCCTCCCTGGCCCCACAACTTCGCGGGTTCAGGAATAAAAATAAAACGAGGCAGGCATTAATCAGTCAGTGTCAAACGCTTGGAGAAGATGAATGATACAGCAGAGTCTTGGCATTTCCGTTTTGTTGCGTTGCCTGCATTACTAATGCTCCTTTCGGCACCGGGTCACTTCAGTGTCCTGCCTATTTGCCTGCAAAAATATTATCCTTGCAGCCAGGAAGAAGGAGGAAGGTCCCACCTTCCCTCCCCCTCCGCATGGGGCATCAGGGCATCACTGAAAAACAAACTCTGTTTCCAAGCCTTTCTCGGGGCCGTGGCCATGCACGGTCTCTTCCCTGCAGAAACCTGGGCTCCAGCATTACGGTTCTTCATTTCAGCCTGAGAGTGCCAGTGGTGAGGCTGGATAAAATTAGATAAAAAGCCATGGGTCAAATGATTGAGATCCGGATGACCAAAGTTGAGTCTCTGGGCGCCTCATGCTGTGGAAATGGCCAGTGTCTAAATGAGCAGCTCAGCAGCTGGGCTGCAGGAAAAATTTGGCTCCTAAAGCAGCTCAGTCCTCTGGCTAATGCTGCTTTTTGTGGGGCATGCCTGCTCCAGGGCTTTACACCCATTGAGGGGCTGTGGTATCAGAGGGGTGGTGTCACAGCAGACAGAACAGGGCTGAGTGAACCTCTGGGGTCAAGACAACACCCTGGTGCTTGGGTGACTTTTCCCACATACACCTGAACCCCTCGGCTTTTCAAAATCAGGCTGGAAACATCTCCCTCCATTGCAGACAGGAAACTGGCCTCCAGACAGGGGAGGTAGCCCCTGGCTGGTACACAGCCTGTTGTGAAAGTTTCTGAGCTCAGTGCCTACGAGAAGCCCGACCTGCCCCCAGCTTTGAAATGCCTGTGTTGGTCTCTCAGCAGGTCACCAATGCCTCGGACAGCTGGGCAGTGAAGGATGTGCCAGCCTCGCAGCACCGCCTGACCCTCTCCAGGCTGGACCCTGGGAGCCTCTACGAGGTGGAGATGGCTGCTCACAACTGTGCTGGAGAGGGACAGACGGCCATGGTGACCTTCCGGACTGGTAAAGATCAAACCTTTCCCTGGGTGTTTTGCTCTGAGTCAGGAGAGGGCCCCTCGGAGACACCCTGTCCCAGCCCTGAGGCACAGGCACCAGGCTTAGGACAAAAGGGCTGTTTCTGCTTTGGAAATCCATCTGCCCTCAGCTTAGAGTGACTGTCAGAGCAAAAGTGGAAGGGAGGATGGGGAAAATCAGGTCTTCCCCTCTGTATGGGTTGAAACAAGTCCCTTCCTCCCTTCATGTCTCAGTTGAACACCTGCAGAACTGTAGAAAATTGGTGTAGCAGGGATGTCAAGAGGTTTAATCCATCCTCTGGCTGGAGACACCATCAGCCTATGGGGATTGTTCCCAAAAGGTGTTCGTCTAATCTGTCTTTAAAAGCTTCTCCTTTGCTAAAGGAAACTTCCAGCTTTCCAATACAGTATGCTGGGTGCTGCGCTGTCTTTGCCACTGAAAGGATATTCCAAATGTCCACACTAAGTTCCTCTCTCCTGGCTGTTTATCTTGTCTCCAGCACATGTGGGGAATGACATTCCCTTTGTAGCAACCTTCCCCGTGGTGGTGGGCTTGCTCACATCTCCCCTGAGGCCCCCATCTTGTGCTAATTACTACCTTCTCAAGGCAGAAATCTAGCAACATTTCAAGAAAACCAATTAAAAGTTGTAGAAAATTAAATATGAGGGAGACTTTAGCTTTAGTTCCTGCCTGCAAGCTGAGTGCTTTGAACCTCTAGGGTGTCTATGGAGTCCATAAAGTACTTATCTCTGCATCCTGGCTGGGAATATTTTCTTTCCTTATCATGTCAAAAATTAACTCTGAGCTGCAGCTCCGTGTCAGTGATGCCACCTCTCCCTTCTGCACAGGTCGGCGCCCAAAACCAGAGATTGTTGCCAGCAAAGAGCAACAAATCCAGAGGGATGACCCAGGCACGAGCACTCAGAGCAGTAACCAGTCTGACAACAGCCGTCTGTCCCGTAAGGCCCTCCCGGAATGGGGCAAGGAGGGAGGGTGAGGGGTGCTGGATCTCTTGTGGGTGGCAGTGGCCAGGCCATGTGGAGTTGAAGTCTGCACTGAGTAAATCAAGACTGTGCAATGCTGAATGGGTGGTTTCTACCTCCTGACAAGGAGAGGTCCTTCCTGGACACCCCTGCTACTGCCCTTGGCAGACTGTCTTAGGAGAGCAGGGAGATCCTACTGCCTGGCCCCACCTTTGATGCAAGGACTTGTCAGAAACTCTCTGTCACTTGCTGAGTTTCAAGTGGAGGGTTCAGAAAGCCTTGCCATGAAGTCTGTGAATGTGCAGGGCACAGGAACAACAAACTGCAATGCACTGGTGGGTGCTGGGGGAGTGTGAAGGAGGAAAGGAGACCAAGTCCCTGCATGTGGTGGCATTCTCCCCTCAGTCAAGGCCTGCCAAGGGGCAGTAAGTGCCCATTTAGGGGTGCAGGGTGCTCCCTTTGGATATTTTGCTGCACTAGAGAAACATCAGATCCCTACTGGTTACTCAAGTTTATTGTTTCCCACCTTGTGTCTGCCATTACTATTGCCACTATAATGTCTGTGAAGTTCTCTCCCTCAGTCTGTATCTTTTCTGTGAAGTCCCATCCTTCAGCCTCCTCCACAAGCAGTCATGTATTGCCTTTTCTTTCATGTTCACAGATTCATTCATCTCCTTCTCTCCCATCTTTTGATGGTTTTCCCATCAAATTGTATTTCCCCAATTTAGAACTTTTCCATATTTCCTCCTCAGCTGTTTCTTCTCAATCTCTCTTGTTTTCATCTCCTACACTTCTTTGTCCCCAGTGTCCGTCTCCCCCTGCTCACAGCCAGGCTTTTTGCTCCATCTCCAGCATCCACACGTCTCACTTCTCTCCCTCCCATGATGGGTGCACACACTTCAAACCTTGTCTCATCCTACTTAAGCTGGGAGTGGGAAAGGAGCAAGATGCCAGCAGGAGTAAAAGATGTTTGCAGGCACAAACTGAAAGGAGTGAGGATTTGGGGGTGCCAGCTCTAATGAAGAGATGGAGGGAAGAGAGCATTCAGGATTTAAAGAGCATGTGGGTGGGTACAGTGCAGGTCATCCTTCACCCACATACCTCTGAGCTACAGGATCCCCCAGACAGGGCAAGAAGAATATGTTTCATGGCCTTCTGTGCCTTTTGCAGCTCCAGAGGCACCAGACCGTCCAACCATCTCTATGGCATCAGAGACATCTGTGTATGTGACCTGGATCCCCCGTGGGAATGGCGGCTTCCCCATCCAGTCTTTCCGTGTGGAATACAAGAAATTGAAGAAGTTGGGAGACTGGGTCCTGGCCACCAGTGACATTCCTCCCTCTCGCCTCTCTGTAGAAATCCCAGGCCTGGAGAAAGGTAGGCAGGTGTTTTCCCTTCCCTGCTTCCTGGAGGTCTGCAGGAAGGCTGCACAGTCCCTGTAGGATGGTTATCCATCTGTCACATCATGCTAAGCCCCGGCATGTGTGAGCAGAACAAAGCCTCCCCAGCTCCCCCCTTAGGTGCATGGGGAAAAAGCTGCAGATGCTTCTCCAATTTCTCCAGCTGCAAAGACCAGCGTAGGTCTGACCTCCCTCAGGGAGGCTTAAACATGCTTTTCTGCATTACAGGATATGGTTACTAAAGGCATTTGGTTTTGCCATTTACTAGACAGGACATAACTTTCCTTAGCCACAGGCAAGACAGATGGGCACACAATTCCCGTTGCACTTCACATGAGAAAAGATTTCATCACTGAGGTGGATAGCTGAAGAGGAGACATAACTACCCCAACTTAAAGACCAGTAAAAATTACTTAGGTTTTGAGCTTTTAACTGATCTTTATGTACTTAAGTCACATGGAGTAGAGAAAGAACACCTTTCCATACCTGCTTGCAGGTCAGGATATCCTTTTAGGCATCTCTTAACTGTCACACAAATCCAAAACTGCTCCCTGACCTTTAGACCATCCAGACAGCAATTGGGGAAGGCAAATAAAAACAGGCTCCATCAAGAACATGGCTGAAATGTGGCCATTCAGTGTTTATACCTCAGTCACAAACTCTCTGCAGGCTTTTTGCATTCTGGACAAGATGTAGCCCCTCCTCACAGACAGGCCTGTGCTGACAGTAGAAATCTCTGCAACTCTTTTATTTCCCATTTTCCCCCTAGGCACATCCTATAAATTCCGTGTCCGGGCACTGAACATCCTGGGAGAGAGTGAGCCCAGTGCAGCGTCTCGGCCATACGTGGTGTCTGGGTACAGCAACCGGGTCTACGAGCGCCCTGTGGCGGGGCCGTACATCACCTTCACAGATGCCATCAACGAGACCACCATCATGCTGAAGTGGATGGTAAGGTTTGTAGGGGCCAAGATCTCTGCATGTGCAGGAAGAAGGTGTGTGGGAGCTACTTGCCCAGCTTACACCTCTTCCAGGTTACCACAGTGGAGCCTGTCACCAGCAGAAATAGATCAGGGATCCAATAGCTGTCTCTAACAAAGGAGGACTGGGTTTGGGCCCCATAGAAGGGCAAGAAGTCAGAGGGTCTAGGAAACTCTTGAATCCAACATTGTATACAGGAAGATTTCAGTGGGTAACCTCAGGGTCTTGACCACTTTGATCAGCAAGCACAGTTCAGCAATACATTGGGTGGCTGCTTGCTCTCCTGGCCAAAGTCCTGGAATCCATTAGCACCTCTGTCTGTCCTAGTAGTTTCCAGTGGGTATGTCCTTCACTCTCACTTGCTGGAATGAGAGTCCTAGGACTTAGCAGTCCTAAGTTCTAAAAATCACTTACAGCAGTCCATCCCAGAGGATTTTTCAGAGTGGGCACGATCTTTTGGATCACGAGCTCAGCTCCAAGTGTTTTCAACAGCTTAGAGCTCATTCAGAGGGATGTGTTGCCCTCCTCTCTCCTAGTTGCTTCTAGCCGGAAATTGCTACAGGGCAGAATGGGCACTGCTGTTCATTTGAACACAAACAGTAGCTGATAAAATACTGTGTGAAAGACAGCAAGAACATGTGCAGCTGGGACAGTATTGCCCTGTGTGTAAGGGAGTAAGAGAGGTGTCTTCAGAAACACAAGACTCCTGCGGTCACCGGTTCATGGCAAGACATAGTTTATCTAGAAGCCGTGAGCCTACTGGAGTCAAGATGAAGGTGTGTTTGTTCATGCCCAGCTGAGTCACTGCTGTTGAGGAATTTTTTCTCTGAATCATTTGCTGTGGCTGCTGAGAGGGAGCAGAGCACTGGATGCTGGGGGTGACAGGCCCAGACTCATGGCTTGTCTGTTACCTGAGAGAAGCAAAGTGTGAGAGTATAAAATAGCACTGAGCTCTTGTAAAGAAACCCTTACTGTGCAACACAAAGAAGATCCCTCTCCTAGGTTTTCTTCCTGTCCCATCACACTTATCCAAACAGCTCCTCACCTAGAACAATATGGAGCACAGACATCTCTACTAATTTCTGCTCTCCCTCACGTTCTCTGCAGTATATCCCAGCCAGCAACAACAACACTCCCATTCATGGATTTTACATCTATTACCGCCCCACTGACAGTGACAATGACAGCGACTACAAGAAGGACGTGGTGGAAGGTAGGAGAAATTGAGAGACTGGTCCCAGGTGTTGGTTTCTTCTGGAAGATGACACAGCCAGAAGGAGCCCTGTGCACAAAAGGCGGCGGCTGTCTGGGCCTACTCTTCCTAGCACTGCTGCAGAGCTGGGCCAGCTGTGTGTTCCCTGAGGAAGTTAACGGCACATGTGTTTGTTCCCTCCTCAGGAGATCGGTACTGGCACTCCATCAGCCACCTGCAGCCAGAGACCTCGTATGACATTAAGATGCAATGCTTCAATGAGGGTGGTGAAAGCGAGTTCAGCAACGTGATGATCTGCGAAACCAAAGGTAACCAGATTCACAGGGCAGCTCTGGGAGTGCAGCCTTGCTGCCTTCCCTGCCTGCAGCTGTCAGAGCACAGCACAGGAGGTGCCATCCCTGCCTGACTATATGTCATCCAAGCTCAGGCAAGGTGATGGAGGCAGCAGTGGGGAGAAGAGAAACATAGGGTCATTCATGCTGTTGATCAATATGTGTATGTACCCACAGCAGTATTCATAGACCCTTTGTGCCGAGTCCATCACTGTCCCTCAGAGTTGTAGTTAGCTTTTGTTTTCCTAGATGGTGACTTGAACCAGGACTAGTTTTCTCTTGCTGTGCCAAACTCCTGCACTGGGTTAGAAGCAGGTCTTCCAAGCAGCTGCACTGTTGTGATAGGAACAGCATTGAGCCCAAGTGTGTGTATTGGAGAAGCTGTTTTCATTTTTGCTTTTGCTTTAGCAGTCCACAAGCAGATCTGGCAAAGTTGTAAACGAAGCACAGAGGACTTTGTCAGTATTGCAGTGTGCATCAGCCTAGGAAATCCTGTCATCCAGGGGTGCTTCTTTAAAGCCACCGTAGCCTGCCCCCTCCACAGCAGCATAGAAATGCCTGGAATGGGCTGCTATTCCATCTGCCATGTCTGTGTCTAACGCTCACTCTCTCTTCCCTTTGCAGCTCGGAAGTCTCTTGGCCTGCCAGGTCGTCTTCCACCCTCCACGCTGCCGCCCCAGCAGCATCCCCCACTCAGTGGTGGGCACAGTGGCCTGGGGACAGGAGCCATGATGGCCCGTTCCAGTGACTTGCCATACTTGATTGTAGGCGTTGTGCTGGGCTCTATTGTACTCCTCATCGTGGCTTTCATCCCCTTTTGCCTTTGGAGAGCCTGGTCCAAGCAGAGTAAGGGTTCTTTCTTGACGGCTAATTTACAAGATATGCTTTGGCTGTGGATTAGATCTGACCCTATAGTAGGGTCAAACGCCCAAAATGTGAGGGCTGCACATTCTGGGAAGCACGGAAGGGGTGGGCAGAGGGCAAGTCTTGGATGCTCTGTGGAATCCCATAAAGACAAAGACCAGTTTGTCCCTTGTCCTGCTTACCTTTTTGAAAAGGAACCTCGGGGACTAGGGGCAAAGGAGGACTCCACTGCCAATTGTGTAGGGCCCCTTTCCACCATTTGCCTCCAAGGGTGCCTGGGGTGCCAAAACAGCTTCCTGATAGGATAGCCTAACCCCTATCCCTGCTGAGCTTCAAGAAGCTCAACCTTACCTCTGATTTTTCCCTCAGACTTCCTTTTTCTTCCCTCTGCAGAGCAAACCATCGACATGGGCTTTCCAGGAGCTGGGCTGCTGGTTTCATCCTGCCAGTACACCATGGTGCCGCTGAGGGGCATCTCTGCTCCTCGTGCCAATGGACACCCCTACGTTAACGGGCAGCCCTATGCCAACAGGGCACATTTGAATGGCATCTGCCCCTCCTCAGGAGTGGGGTATGCGAGCACCAAGCCCCGAGATTACAGCCCAGATGAAGTGCCACCGGTATGTCCACACCTGTGGTTAAAAGCTGGCTTGACATGAGCTGGAGGCCATGGTGGCAATGGGAGGGCTTCTCCAGACGTGGCTGCCACACGTTGCAGCGTGTAGAAGAGACAACACTGGCTTTTTAAAAGAGATTTCCGCTTTGCAGTGGAGCCTGAGACATGGTGGGGAACAGGAAGGTCTCCAAAACGCTGGTGAATGGGTGGTTTCTTGGGGCAGTGGCTCGTAAGTCTGGAGGAGGTTCCTGTTTCTCCTGAGCGAAGCTCACAGGGACTGACAATGCTGAGGACTCTGTGTGTAAAGAGTAACACAGGCCAAGACAGTGCCACAGCAGAGACTATAAATTATTGTCCCCCACTGATTCAGCAGTAAGTGTGAAATGAGTTTTTCAGTGCTCAGTTTCACTGTCCTCTGTAGCAAAATAAACAGTTTCAGCTTTCTCTGCCTTCTGCCATAAGAGCCTCACCAATTTGCCCCAGGGTTCCTACTCCCAGATCACGGCACCTGCTTCTTAATGTGCTGTTCCTCCAAGAATCCTTCTCTCTCCTTCCAGACACATGAGGAGACCAACGCCTTGCTGCAGGCAAGAGTGCTGCAAAATGGGAATGCCCAGCAAGACTACCAGCCCTCCAGGTTAGTCCTGGCTTGTGGAGGGGATGGATGGAACACTGGGACCCACAAGACTACATGCTCACAAAAGATTGCCCTCAATACATTCCCATCTGTCCCAACTCATTTGGGAAACAAATCCATGCTCCAGCACTAGGCCTTCTTGGTCCAAATTCTCTTGTAAAGCTCATTCCTCTCATGATTTCAGGGAGGAATAATTTAATTGTAGAGGTGGCCAAGACCTACTTCCCCTGCCCCCTTTTCCTCCCCCTGCTCCTAAATAGGAGACTGAAAAGCAGGACAATAGAAGCAAACAGCTATGACTGGATGCTGATAAACAGCTGCCCCAGAATCTGCCTGGGTTTCAGTTGGGGGTGCTTTGTGTCTCACTGTTCAGATGTCTTTATTACCATGATCCCTATGATGCACTACTTTTCCCAGCTCCTATGGCACTCACTAGCTGTTGGATCAGGGATACCAGGTCCCATCACATCATTCCCATCTCACAAGTAGATTCCCATTTCTTCCCCTCACTTAGGAATGCTGTGTGTCACTGCATTGATGCAGCTGACTGTTACACAGGTAATCTCTCTCAAGGAGGAAAGATCTGTTAACAGCACCAAACCTCCTTGCCTGCCTCCCCAGATTGCCCAGCTCAAGAACAGAAGACAGCTCTTTCCTCTACAGTCTTCCAGATGACTCCACCCACCAGCTTCTTCAGCAACAAGATGACTGTCCTCACCTTCAAGAGCACTTTGTTGGCCTCCATCATCCAGTAATGGGAAACAAAGTGGGATGCCCTAGCCTGGATCCTCGACGGGACACCTTGTTCCACCAAGGTCAGTTGTGGAACACTTTGGAAAAGTCTGTGCCTCCTTCATCTCATCATTTGAAGCTGATCTTGAAGGGAAATCTCACTGTAAAGCATTTCTGATTGTTCACGTTCAAATTAGGTGAATCCATCTCCTTAGGACCTACCTGATCCATTGATCGACACCTGTAGTACGGATCTGACTTGTTTTGTACAGTCATGGGATTGAATTCCCATATAGATTTTCAGAATGCATATCTTCCTCTTTGATCAGAGTACCTCTCCTTATAAAGTGAACTCTTAACTAAAAACCTCCCATCTCATCTCTCATTTCATCATGCACTGTAATTATTTCTTTCTCCTTTCCCTTTCAGGAAGCCCTTGCTGCCTAGGCCTAGTGCCAGTTGAAGAGGTAGAAAGACTAGAGTGCTGCCAGTCCAGAGGAGATCTCCATTCCCAGAACCCAGTGATCACATCTCTGGGTCAGGATCTACCAAGACACCTGAACAGCAGCCCGCCACCACTGAGACCCTTAGAGACTCACCCTCCCTCCAGCTAGGGACCAAGCTGCCTTTTGCAAAAGACTTATTCTAAAGAGAGAAAGAGAAAGGGTATTTATTTTTGTATAACACCCCTATTTATATATTTATGCACTTGTATATAGATGTATATGTGCCTTTTATAATGCTACGGAGACAGAAGGCATCCTCAGCAAGGTCACAGGAGGAAAACAAAGCAGCAGCTCTCCGTGGCACTGGCTGTTCATCAGAGCACAGGATTGATTGCAACAGCTGGACAAGAGACATTGCGGGACACGGGTCCAAACAGAGCTGCCACCACCAAGGTCGAGAACCCTCTTGCAGCGAGGGCTTCACAAAAGGTCTTTTCCTGTTCCCTACAGGAAGGTTTGTTCCAGGAACACACTCCTGTGAATGGACTGGAGTTACGCACTCTGCCTGATCAACTTAAACAACCCTTCACATACACGCCATCTGCAGCCGCCTATCTGTAAAGACAAACCACGCTTTAACATCTCAAATAAAGGCTTTAGTCTTTGCTGTGCCTGGCTTTATGCTAATTCCTCACAAAGAATGAGCCTTCTCTTTTTTTTCACTTGCAGACATATAGCAAGCAGGACACCTGGGGAATGGTGACATTTTCCTGCAGTTAGAGTTTTGCAAATAGCCACCAGGGCGAAGTCTCCTTAATGCTGAGCTCAGAAGAGGGACAGCTCCTACCTGTGCCAGTTAAGTGACATGAAACTTCTAGTGAGGAGCATAGCTAGAGGACTTGCAACTGGATTAGTTGCATGGGTTTGGTGATGGAGAGAGGCAGCCTGATACTCAAATCTCCGCCAGTCTTGTCTCCTTTACCCACTCCCACCCCCCATCCTGTGGCTTTCCAGCTTCAGGAACTTTCAGCATGTGGATAACGGTGACTTTTTGCTTACAGAAACACAGAATGCTCAGCAGCTCCAAAGGGACTGCTAAGGAAACTTTCCTCTCTGAGCATCCAGGAGCCACTCTGGCAGTCACGCTCCCTCCACCCAAGACTTTAACTGCTGGGACCGAAGCCTCTTCACAGTAGGCAGCTCCAGTGAGGCAACAGGTGCCCCTCTTGACTCTCTGTACACCCCCCACTCACACTGTCAGACAAGTTTCCCTTACTGGCTCAACCCTGGATTCCCCAAAGCCAAGTCTGTTTGGTTCCTTAAAGTACTTTAGTTGTGGTGCAACAACCCCATAACAGCTTGAGTGGGTGCTTCCCAGAAGGGATCCCGAACAAAGGAACCAGACAGATGCAAAGACCAGTGCCAAAAGGCAGGGAGCAGGGAGGAACAGCAAGAGTAGCTTGTCAATAGATTGACAATAAGTTGTCCAATGTATTCAATTAAAAAAGAGTAACAACCCCCAAGTGTTCCCATGCACCCTCAGAAGCCTTGCACTGGAAGACCTGTGCAGCACAACCCTTTGCCCTGGGGGTGAAGAAGTTTTCTCAGTAAGGGTAAGTGCTGTAAAGGATCACATGCTGTCACCATACTAAATGCAAGAGGCAAAAAAGAGTAAGACCTGAAAACAAACTGAGCCTGGCTCTCTCACTCTGATCAGGCAGGTGTAAGTAAAGTTACAGGCTGACTTTACAGTTGCTGTACCCTCCTCTTGCCAGGTAAATGTGTTTTCTACTGCTCCATACCCTTCTTAGCACCATAGGCCCTGAGGAAAAAAAGCTCCCCTTTGCTTTCTCCCAGTAAATAGCACTTTCCTTAACTAACCAGCTCAGTTAGCAGAGCAGTGCCATTTGTGCTGGGATACTCAGCAATAACAAATGCACACTTAAGGCAGACCTCTTTTACCATTTTTGAGAACAAGGTACCAAAGCTGTATTTTCCCACGTGAAACTCTGATCCAGCTTTCCACAGCCACTTCTTTGAAGAGCAGACATAAACATAAGGCACATACACACACAGGGCACCTGTCCAGTGCAAGTCTCTCCACTGGACCATTAACAGTAGTTTTATTTGCAATTTTTTTACTCCATATCTGTTGCTGCAGTCATATTTTGATAGAGGAAACAAATGTAACCCTTTACAACTAACCCACGTATAGCCAAAACAATTCCTCACTCCAGCCATGACTGCTGCCACAGTTAATTTTAAGGTCGACTTGGATTGTTAGTTACCACTGCTGGTGTAAGAACAACGAATGCTTCAGTTAGAGTCTCACAGTCCTGTGGTAAAAGGTGTAGAAAGAGGCACCCACCTTTCCTGCTAAGGAAAGCAAGTTCTTCTTTTCAGAACCCACTTTTTCTGCCCAGATTGATCTCCTCTTTCAGAAGGGCTACGTCATGAGCCACGCGCAGGAGCCGTGACTCCAGCCTGCCTCTCTCTTTCACGTCCGTAGTTTGGGTGCCCTGAAATTCTGCTCCCTGTATGGAGAGGAAAGAAATGGCTCCTATAAAACGTGGGGATGAAAAGTGGAAATTTATTTCATGGGGGGAAAGTGAACCTTTCCAAGAAGCAGGACATCTCCATGATTTCTCCGTTCCATAGTGAGAAGAACTTGAAAGGTAAGAGTGAGGGACCACTAATAGGCTGTCACTGATGGCTGCCTTATTCTCTAGTACAGAACAATAAACCCACTTTTCACTGGAACATTTTGTTACATGAGTGTTTCCATGTAACAAAGGAATATTTTTTAATTCCTGCAAGGCACATTTTCATTAGAAATAAGATGAATTTGTTTCAGTCTTAGAAAGCAGCTAAGTAAGAAATTGCAGAAATGCCAAGGTATGGCTTCTTCAGGATCAGCTCATTCCTCTCCCTTTCTACAAGACCTGGAGCAGCCATTCTTCCTGTCCCACTGTCAGCCCAAATGGCAGAGCAGGATGCAAGACCAGACAGCTGCTGAGGGCCAGATGATCCCCCTTACCCATTTCTGAACAGTCCCAAACCTGCATGTAGTACAGTGGCTAAGAGGCTTACCAGATCATTTGGTAGTGAATCCAGCTTAGTTTCAAGTTGATGCTTTTCCCGGCAAAACTCGTCCAGCTTCAACAGCTTGGTGGTGTTTTCCTTTGTCACCTTCATTAGCTGCTGCTGCAGTTCTAAGATTCTTTCCTGGAAAGATGTAAAATGTTGAGTGGGGATGAGAGCGAGGTGGGGGAAAGTGTTAGGCACAGTGTGTCACAGAAGACATGTAAACAACAGACTGATCCCGCACACACCACCTGATCCCACAGTATCTTTAGTGCAATCTATCATCTTTATATATATATATATATATTGCAAATGCCTAAGTAACTAAAGCAGTTAGGCAAAAGTGTGGGAAAGAGAAAGCCGTTAGTTACATAGTACTCCTGTACTCTTCTGTGCCCTTCTGTAAGGGCAGCATAAGCATGTTGCCTGCTTGCAGCACAGCAGCTGAGCCTTAGGTTCCCCCAGATAGAGACATGAACTTTCCAGACTGCACAGACTGGCATCCCAGGCATGAGCCAGGGCTTGCCCTGTACTCAAACAGTTTGTCACCAAAGGCAGTGGGGGAAGGCTGCAGGTGCTGAATGCCACCTGAGAACCAAAGAAATGGGTACTGAAGCAGAAAAATGCATCTGAGGAAAGTAAAACAAAGAGATCATCAACTACGTCCATGAGAAAATAGGATGTGCATCAACAACTGGAGGAGAGGTAGGAAAGATGATGAGAAATTGGATATTGTATTCTATTAATGACAAGTGAAAAAAATCAAACATGAGCATGTTCACAAAAGATTTTAGTATAACTATTCAGCCCCAGGGAAATGAAGCCTTAACTGATCATCACAACATGTGTCTTCCTCATTTCCCTCATCCTTACCTCCCACTTTTTAAGATCCAGGTAATGTTCATATTCTTTCTCCATTATTTTCACTTTCATGTCCTCCATGGGTATGTTAACAGAGTGTGCTTGAACTGCTTCAAAATCAACCAGCCGACCAAACTTCTCCATCATCAGATGATTGCACTTCTCTTCCAGTCCTAACAGAGGGGCACAAATGGCAGCACTGTTGGTTAATAAGAATTTCTGCCTTACCCTAGCTTTTTGTCTGAGCTCTTTGGTATTCGTTTTGTAATAAATAATTTACACAAAACCACACAAAGCTCACAATTGAGTATTGCCATTTGTCCTTGACCATGATCATGCCTGTGTGGTCACCAAGCCACACTCTAAGCCAGTCCTAGTAAGCCAGTCCCACACCACAGACAATATAGGGCCTCTGCAGGTCTGGTGGTGCTAGTCACAGCTTTGGGTTTGATTCTTGGAAAAGTGTTTTGAATAGGGCTTGTTTCATTCTTCTGACGTTACATAGAGGAGGAAATTGCCAAAAATAGCTTACACAGCTTTGGGGAAGCAACTTTCTTCCTGGGAGTTCTGGTTTACAACCAGAAATAGCAATCATGTATCCAGACTTCCACTGTCTCATCTCAGTCAACTCTACTTATACTAAGGTCACAAAGTATTTCGCACAGACTGTGCAAGTATAGAGACAGACACGTGGTGAGTTACCCACACCCAGTGAGGGGGACAGAGTGAGCATTAGCATGCTATGTAGTTCAGAGTCTCTGTTACTCACGTTGAATCTCTGTCTCCATCTCCTTTTTGTCCTGGACAAGCTGCCTGTGTTTCTCTCGGGCCTTCTTATAATGCTCCCTTTGCATTATCTTCTCATTACATAAGTCCACAACTCTCTTCTGCAGGTACTCCAAGGACTGACTGGTAAATACCAAAGCCTGGGAGAAGTCACTGGGCATCTCCCCATCAACCAAGCACTGCACCTGCAAGAAGCAGCCACAAATAAGCAAGGCTGACTTTACTTATTAAGGTGACTTTCCTTATTAAGGGTGCTGGTGGTCTCTCTGGGTAACTAATGTGTGAGCAATAGAGAACTAATGAGAGAAATAATAGTAAGTGTGGGCAAAACTCATGTTTTGGGCCAGGGGATTGTTACCACTCAGCAAAGCTGAAAGATGACTTTTAGATCTACCACAACAGCCTACACATAAAGCTGTCTACCTTTCAATGGCCCCTGAAACAAAGGGGGAGTAAGGCACTCCCTGTCAGCTGTAATTTCGAATTATCTGGGAGCTGCAGGATTGCACAGTCAGGCCTTAGACTCTCCTGTCTTTATTATCAACCTTTTAATGATGGGAGATAGAAAAAAATGGAGAGAGCTTGCCTCAGAAGCACACAGGCACTAACAGGCAGAGGCCTATCTTCTCTCCTCTGAGGACATGATTCAGCCCAGTATTGTCATTAGTTTTCCTCTTAATTTTCTACTTATCTTCCCTGTGCTCACAGCTGTATAAATGAATGCAGTGTATCCAATCCAACATTATTGAATTGGGCAGAACTCACATGAGTTTAATAATTTGGGGATTTTATTTGGTTTGCTTTTTTTGGGAGTGGGTTTTGGTTATTTTTCCAAGAGAATATCAGTAGGTAAGGACCGGAAGGAAAATACCATGGCAAACCTGTAAAGCTCCTGAAGACTATGCACATTTCAGCAATGGACCAATCTGCCTATCCTTACCTCATTTCTGTCAGTCCAGGAGAAGGGAAAAATAAAAAAATTCTAGAGGAAATAGCAGCATGAAGTTCAATTAATGGCATTTCACTCCCAGGAGAGTACAGTGAATCAGGGCCCCAAAGAACAGTAACACCATTGTTTATTTATACACAGGCCATTCTGCACCTGCAGTTGCACAACATCTTGAATTACCTGATGGAGTTTCAAAGGCACAACTACATACAGCTCATTCAGTCTCTGCAGCTTTTCCCACTGAAAGATCTCCAGATCCCTCTTTGTTGTGTCCAGACTGGTTTCCACATCTTTTTCCTGCAGAAAGACAAATCGTGGACAACAAAATCCTGTAGTATTCAAAATATACAAGGTAGCAAGGTACTGTTAGAGTTCCTCATCCAAAGTGAAAGAAGTACAGAAAAAAAATGCTCTTTTTCTTTTTTTTATTACATGATAGGTGAGTTTCACAGACAAACACGAGGCTCATCTATATATTCAAGCAGTACTGTAACCTGAATACATCTGTATACATGTGCACCCATAAATGTCTCCTTAGAGAAGCCCTGTATATATCAAGAGACATCTGCTTTGTTTAACATCTAAAATACTTGTAGATCAACAGAGCCTGCAAGATAATTTTTATTGTGTTATGCCTGGAAATGCTTATTGATTCTGCATGAGAAAGAAACAATTCAGACTCAAATGTCAGACCCCAGGGTGAATATGTGGCAGCTGGCACTTAGGAAAGCCTTTAAAAACTAAACAAAAAATGTTGTAAGTTAAGCATATTTGATGGAACATTTTTGAGACACAATGAAAGAAAGACTTGCATAATGTTATTTTGGTAGCACACTCTCTCTATCCCGGATAACCCTTCATATGAAGATATTTTTGAATTAATGTAAATCAAATGTCTTAGTGAATGCAGGAGTTAAAAAAAGATATAAGGAAAATTTGCATCAAAAGAGTTTATTCAGTGATTAACTGTGACCATGCAGTTTTATGCATTTATTTTAACCTACATTTGTGTTAGGATAAGTATTCTTCAATCTCTCCATCCCCATAGATGTGCACAGAGGATAGGGCAGGCTACATCAGGTGTTTCATCTGACCCAGAGAATCCAGTTTTTGCTGCTGCATGACGGCTAAACAGCTGGGAAGGGACTGGACCTAAAACCTGGATCCAGCCTCCTAGAAGCTAAGCTTGGACCACCTTGATTCCCCCTTTTCAGGAGAGCAGGTGATCCATGTTGAGCTGCCTCCTGCCTCTGTGCTACCACAGACACCTCTACCCAAACTGAGGCCTCTCAAAGGCTTAGGATTTTGTTTATAAATCTTAGCCAAAATCACTTGCACAACATCTTCAGTGGAGCATGCTAATGCTTGCCGAGAAAACACTACAATACCTTTTCGGCCAAGGCAATATATTTCTTTCTGAGGTCAGCAGCAATTTTCTTTTCCTCTGCTAAAGCTTTCTCAATGTCTAACCGCTGCTGCCGGAGCTGGAGGGTGTTTAGGAAGAGTGCCTCGTCACAGCCTGAGGAGGAAACAGCCAAAGAATAGCTTAGTTCCATTATGACTGCTCTAAGTTGCCCTTTTTGCTCTATAGTTACTGGCTGGAGCTGGAAGCTTCTCCTGCTGTGCACATTGCCCCGTGTTCCCCTTAATGCGATCAGGGTTTTGGTTCCCTAGAGCTTTCTCAACCACAGATCCCATGGGCCAAATTTCCATGAGGTGGTAAAGGTCTTGGATGGATCTTTTTTTCTTTATATTCAGTAAATTTGTGTTCAGAAGTCACGTTAAATACATCAAAGCCAGCATTAAAGCCAAGTGCTCAAAAATTAGCTTTTTTATGCAATGCAGTCCCAGTAATTACTACGTTACACTAAACTCTTCAATTATGTGAACACATATTTTTTTATCCATAGCACCCTTCTCTATAAATTATGAACTTTGCTGTAGAATTCAGTTGTATATAAATTCTATTTGTAAACAAAGCTGTCGTTCACAGGACCTGTTTCATTTGTTTAATGGTAAGGAAGACCTGTAAATTTCTATATAGCACTGTGATTTCAGTCATAATAATCAAGTGAATAATTATGTCCAAGTCAGCAGGCAAAATAATAAAAAAGAAGCAAATAATAAAGGCCAAAAAAATGACACATGAATAGACAAGTATGAAGAGGCTAATGCAACATGTAATTTCCATATTAAATTAGCAATTTGGACTTTTTAAATAAAAAGTAAAAGTCTTCATTTCTTCCCAATATTTCATTGAAAAATGAGATGAATGAGGAGTTAATAAAAAATTCTATTTGTGGAAATGCTATTAAAATCCAATTAAAAAAAAGTAAGGTGAACAGTTAGTAAGTTCTAACTTAAAAATGAAGCAACATTGTTACATGGTCATTGACATATCAACCAAAGATTTTTTTTAAAAAACAACACCCTAAATTATTTTACTCATATAAAAAAAAAAAGTGGGGCAGAAGTTGCTTGCCTTTTGTGAATGCACAAATGAAGAGGATTTTGCAAAGTAAAGCTCCTAACTTTTCAGATACCCTTATGAGAGCAGCCTAGCAACAGGCAATTGCTATGTAAATCCACGAGGTGGTAACAAAGAGCTTCAATTAACAGCATGGCAGAGTCACCTAAGAAATTCCCTGAACAGGGAAGGATCCAGGTAGGCCAGGAAGCAGGTTTGAGAGCAGCTACAGCCTTGCTACCACTCCACTCCTGATGGGAGACTTTTTTCTCCACAAAACAGCCATGGAATGGTGAGTGGTTCTTTACACAAAATAATTAATTCTTATTGTTAGATAACTTAAGTTTTGTTTTTCCAAAATTTTTAATTAGAGTACCCTACGCTACCAGCTGTTTCATTATCTTCACTGAGATTTCCTGGGGAAAAACACTGTACTCAGGAGGGGCTCACACATTCCAGCCCTTCAGGGCTTTAATATGCAGTGAAAAATAAAAAATTCTCTGTCTTCTTTTTAAATACACACTACTGTCCCTAAAGCTAAACAATCAGTCAATGCAAGGAAATAATGGCTTAGGTACCATCTGGGCAAACAGAGTCATCAAAGACTTCATCTTCAGATCCAGAATTTTCTTCATCAGGCCTCAAGTCAGACTCTTCATCATCCTCCTCTTCATTTTCATCTTCTTCACCTGAAAGAAACAGACAGTAATGCTGGCTTGCAAAACATCTCCAGACCCACCAGCTGTGCATTATGCCACTGTGCTGGTTAACACAATCCCAATAATCCATGAAAGATCATCCTGGTAATGGGTGAATCCAGGCACCTTGTGCCTATTGCATTGACCTGATGATTTCACAGAAAAGAAAAAAGAGGGGAAAAGGAAGAAGGAGAGAGATCACCTAGTACTGGCAAAGGCATAGACGCAGGCATATTTTTGGGACTTCCTTCAATGTTTCTGTACATGCCATGAATTTAAACCTTGTGGATTTAGCATTCTACTACAGAGACTAATCAGCCAAGCAAAATATGGAGGCACAAATCTATTACAAAAGCATCACTGTTGTCTGCACTTTTTGCTAATCATGTCCCACTTGAAATCAAAAGCCAAGTCAGGAAGAGCACAAGTATTTTAGCTCAGTAAGGCTGCCTAGCCTTAACAGTGTAAAACTGAGCCACTAAGACAAATTAAATCCTTTTGTAATATGTCTAGTCCTGTGACTAATAGGTGATTGCAGATTAGGTTTATGATCTCTCATTAGTCAATGGACAGATTAAAGCAGAATGTCATGAATGTGACAGACTAATCACTTATCCATAGCTACCATCGGTACAGCCTAGGAAGTACCTATTTAAAGCTTTGCCTCTTCTTCTTCCCAATTATCAGTCATCAGTATTGACTTACAGGAAGTAAACTGCAGGACCTATCATCAGACCAACTGTAGTCATGTTAGAAACTGGATTACAGCATTGTAATCATTCAGGATGGTTGCCATAGAACATGTTGTTAGTATACAAACAAATCTGGGTAGGTCTGATCCATGGGTTTTCGAACTGACTTGAGTGCTGCATGTACTCAGGGCCCCAGGTAGACTGAGAGACATTTACTTGACCACACAGACAAAAAGAACAGAATCTCCAACCTGCTTCTTTTCCTACTTCTTTTTTTTCCACACTCTCGATTTTCTTCTTCAGAACCTTGGTAAGAAAATGGGCAAATTCATTGTCTTCTCCAAGGGATGCTTGGAAGTTGGCATAAAGACCTTTCTTACATTCCCGAAGCTTTAAAATCTCACACTTTTTATCCTCCATTTCTGCAAGGTAGTTCTTCAACTCTTGCTAAAGAAACAAAAAAACCTACTTCAGTTAAAAGGTACATCCATGGGTATGTATATATGATGCATCTGTGAAGATCCGGATATGCAAAACTTATCTTTCTCTCTTTAAACCCATGGTTCAATCAAGCAACACCTAGGAGCCTGTTCTTAAAGCATATGATTTGTCACTTATGCCACATCATGAAGTACCTATTAAAATGCAAATGTTAAGATTATGAAAAGATTAGTATTTGAAGTTAAATGTGACCATCCCAGGTTGATCATCAGGAGTTTCTTGGTTTTCAAAATCTAGCACTAGACACTGGATCAGTGCTGAAACGAAATAAAAGCATGCCACCATTTACTTTATAGCTTGCTTTCGTTTCAACCCATGTCTTAACGGTACCATTAAATCTAGAGATACGTGGCCTATTTACTTGTGTGGCCTCCTGTTCACTGATGAGGGTGTCAATTTGCTCCTGGAGAAGGTTCTCATGTTTCTCAAGTTTCTTCAGGATAAGCAGCTCTTCACAGCACGTGATGCAGCGCAGGTCAGCATTTTTCATCTGCACATCCATCTTCAGCTTCTTGTGCCGCAAAAGGCGAAGTTCAGCATCAAAGTTGATCACCAGCATGTTGATCTGGAGCACACGAGAGTCAAACCAGGAATAGGAAAAGTATTATGAGTGGAGGTAGACATGTAAATCTAGAGAAGGAGCAAAGGGGAAAATTCTCTCTGCCAAATCAACAACTCAGGCATGCTATTTCTTATGGATTACTGAAGCACTTAGAAAGACAAGGTTAACCCCAAATGTTTCTTCATTCTCAGCTTCATAGTAAAACAATCACCAGAGATTCACAGGAGTCTTTCACTGCAATCCACTCCACCCCAAAAATATTTTACTCTTCATAGAATGCTTTATTGTAGTAGTAGTACAGTCTGTAGTTTACAGTAGTTTATGTAACAATAAATAAGTCTTCTGCCTTGACAGACTTCTTTTGGAATATGTGCCAGCTCTTCCTTAAACATTTCCAGTTAAATCAGTACTAGCAGCTGCCAACATTAACTTACATATATGTGGTGGTCACAGCAGAATTTGGATATTCCCTCAAAACATTCATATGCATGAACACAAGAGTGTCCGTGCTGGGGAGGACCAAAGAATCGATGGCCAGTAGCAGAAGTTAGAGAAAAGACAGCAAGAAATGGAGCAAACGAGTGTATCTCTGGTACACTCCTCTCCATACCCTCCTAAACTCTGACTGGGGGACATCCTGAGCTTGAAGCAGTATGCTTGTGTTCAACACCTTTGAATGGATTTTTCTTCCAAAGTTTATCAAATTGTGGCTTTCCCCACATCCTAACACTGAGTTTCAAAGCTTAGCTATTGTTGGATAGGAAAACTATTTCCATTTGCATGCTTCAAGCTTTCTGTGTGACCATTTGATTTGATATCTCTTCTTCTTTTAAGAGATGATTCCCACTCTCCTTTTCTATGCTATTCATAATTTTATTGCATCTCTACCACTGTTTCAGTTGCCCTTTTTGCAGGCCAAAGATATTTTATCCATTTAGATGTACCTTTAACAGATGCTTTTCCATTACTAATCATTTTGGCTACCCTTCCTCACCTTTTCTAATCCTACAAAATAATTTTTGAGACCAAAGAGTTAGGACTACAGTTATTTAAGAGCTGAGAACATTATGAATCTACAAAGTTGTAGTGATGCTCCTTTTTTAACTCTTTGTAAATTTTTCAAGTACTGTCTAACATTTTACTTGAGTTTTTTGCCCACAGTTTCACAGAACAATCAATAAGGAATCTAAGATCTGTTTTTCAAATTATAATAGTCAGCCCACAGGTCATAGTTATGGATTTATACTGATTAACACTCCAAATTTGCTATAGGTATCATTTTTTTTTAACTTCAGAAAGCAGAAAGGTAAGAATAGCTGCAATCCTGAGACAGAAAGGAATTTGGTTTTGGTTTTGATCCAGTGGGCCTGTTTAATCTGACAAAAATAGCTTTTGATTTCCTACCTTTTTAATCAAGGTCTCCTGCAAGTACAGATTTTTTATCTTCTCCCTCTTTAAAATTTCCAGTTCTATTTCTGTTGGCTCTGCTTTCTCAGTCTCAAACACCTGCTGCTGCTCTGTGCCCACAGATGATGGGTTCACCGGGTGTGTATCCGCAGCCTGTGCCGTGGGGTCAGTCTCCTCAGCTGAAGGAGCTGGAATAAACCCACGCCTAAACGCGCGAAATGAGGCAGACCCTTCCAGCTGTTCCTGGGGCTTTGCCTTGGCCTGCTCCTCTTTGAACCTCTGGAGGATGTCACTGGTGCACTCAAATTTTTTTTCAGGAACCTCATCTGGGTATAGCTGAGGGATGGGGGGAAGAGGGAGACGTTCTGATAAATCCAAGGTTGCCTGTATGGATTTCAATTCCTTCACTAAACGCTTGATTTCATCAATAATAGAAACCTTGAGGTCCCGCAAAGAGACAATCTCTTTGTTCATATTCGCTTTTTTCCTATGGATCTGCAACAGAAAAACAATTTTAGTAGAATTCCCCAGGAATACTTGCATAGTAAGAAGTCTTCCCCAATACAAGAAGGCTAACATTATCCTGGACTGTGTCAGGGAGTCACAGGTCAAGAGACATGATCCCTCCTCAGCAGTGGCAAGGTCACATCTGGAGTTCTGTGTCCAGTTCTGGGCTCCCCAGTACAAGAGAGAAACAGTGCTACTGGAGACAGTCCAGTGAAAGGCCACTAAGATGTTTAGGAAACTGGAGCATCTCTTCTCTGAGGAAAGGCTGAGAGAGCAGGGACTGTTCAGCCTGGAGAAGAGAAGGCTTGGAGTGGATGCCATCAATGTATACAAATACCTGAAGGTATTTGAGTGTGCAAAGTGGATGGAGCCAGGCTCTTTTAACTGGTGCCCTCTGACTGGCTAGAGGAGATGGGCACAAACTCAAACCCAGGTGGTTCCCTCTGAACATCAGGAAACACTTTTTTACTGTAAGGGTGACTGAACACTGGCACAGGTTGCCTAGTGAGCTTGCGGGGTCTCAATCCGTGGAGATATTGGAAAGCCATCTGAACGTGGTCCTGGGCAACCTCCTCTATATAGCCTTGCTTGAGCAGACGGTTTGGACTAGATTACCATCAGAAGCATCTTCCTATTTCAGTCATTCTGTGATAAGGAGATGCTGTATTAGTTGACCCTTTTCATATGAAATAACTGAATGTGATCTATCATTAATAGATTTGGCAAAAACTTCTCTGATCTTCATAAAAGAAAATAAGCCTATACACCAGCCACCTGTAGTATCTGGAATTCTTCATCTGTACAAACCTGGAATTTATGGCAAGAACTGTTCCCTTTGTATTGCTTGTTCTGATGAGTTAGGTTAATCACTGGGTCGCTGGTAGCATTAGCACTACAACGAAGTGCTGAAGCCCATGCATGAGACTAAAAGGATCCAACAAACCCCCTGAAACTGTAGCATTGATTCTGTAATGCTTAGACCTCACTGTCAAAGTCATCTGGCATACAGGGTGCCTGAGATTAGGCAATTAGGGTTCATGAGGATAAGGCTGGAGAAGACTCAGGGCCACTTCACCAAGCAAAGAGAAACCATGCAGCAAAGAGGCTCCTCTGTCAGTAAGCAAGGTAAGAAAGAAGTCTTCCTACCAAAAAGCAACTAGGCAGTTCCAAGTGCAATAGATGTAGGAGTCCCATCGCAGCAAGGTGGCTCCAAAAGACCTGATTTTTCAGGAAGATTCCAATGCTTAGCACACAGAATCAGTGATAGCCAAAGTGCAAATATGGAGAGGCCACACTAGAAACATTCATCTTTGCTCACACCTCTGTTTTTGTAAAGGTATTTTATGGGGGCAGATGTATTTAGCTCAGTGTTTTACGACATGATAAGACTTTCTGAAGAATTCAAAAAGAAGGGTGTTCCTACTAATAATTAAATACTAGTAATGGTAAATTCTCTTTCTCATTTATAAAGAGCCATATGAAGACTATCTTGGATTGAAGGTGAAGCACTAACAGTTCACAAGAAAAAGGCTGATTTGTAACTAAAGCTGACTCAACATAGCAGTCTGTCCTTCAAGGCCTATTCCTACATCCACTTTGATTTCCTTTCAAAAAATTTCTTCAGTGACTAATGCCCTATCCTCCCTTCTCTCCCCAACAAAAGGGGAAATATACACAGCAACAAATCAGTTTACATACCAACTCCTTCAGGGATGCAAGCTGCTTCGCCTTCTTCTCAGTGTTCACATACTCGTGTTCAGGGAGTTTGTAGTCAGAGGCAGTTTTGAGCTTATAACATCCCATATTCTCCCGTTCTTCTTTGATCTCCTCAGCATCTTTGGGATTCTTGTAGTCATTGCGAGGTTTGCTCTTGTATCTGGTAGGTACAAAATAAAGCTGAACTTTAAAACAGAGACTTTAAAACAGAGACTGTAATGGCCTAGGTGTCTCTCAGTCGTGATCAATTTAGACACATTTTACTGCCTATCTGAAAATGCAGCTACCTAGCTGAATTCAAATTTGTTAATATCTTAGACGAACCATAGAAACTAACTGAAATATTTTAATGCTCTCTTGAGACTCAGAGATACATGAAAATTCATCTATTTTAATTATAGCCCTTAGAAATATTAAAAACCTAAACAGAGAGATTATAGTGCTATATGACAGCTATAGAGCATTATTTGACATCAGACAAGAAGCACAACTAAAAGGGCACAGAGAGAGTCCAGTTCAAGACTCACAATTCATCCCACTGTGCCTTCCTCTTCATGATCTTGGCTTTAATTTTGTCAGATTTCTCAACAATTCTTCTGATTTTCTCACGTTTCATTTCTATATAAGGTGCAGTTGGCTTTTGGACCTCTGGCATCTTCAGCTCTTCAGCCTCATCCATAAAATCTCTAATATCTGGAGCAAAAAATAACTATGTGAAGTTGTAAATACCACACAGCACAGTGCAGTCCCAACTACTGGAAACACTCTGGGACAACTCCTGTAGAGCTGATATAAATCAGTATGGTTACAGTGTAGTGGAGGTTCTGAAGGTATGCAGGTCCTTTGACCTGACTCTCAGTCACATTCTATCCATGGGGCTGACAGACAATAGACCTAAACATGGAAAACTATGTATGAGCGTTACTGTGTATGTAGGTACTGAAAAAAAGCACCACATTATATTTCTTTACCTGCACTTACACACATTATTTCTTTAGCTGGGACTCAGGGAAACAAACTGAAATGAAAGACAGATACCATATTACTGCAACATTTAAATAGTTATCATTACCACTACGTATATCCCTTGTCTCTGAGGTGATCTCCGTTTCTTTTGCTTCTTCTGCCCGTTTAAGTGCTCTCCACTTCTCTTTAAGTACTTTCCACTTGCTGCCCACTTGTTCCTTATCTTGGCTGTATTTCTCAGTCACTGGTAGAAGTCTGTAGGTGGAAACCTGATGATTGCTTTGAATAGCATGAACAACAACAATAAATTCCAGCGAGTCCCGAAACCTGAAGAGCCAAATTAGAAAAAATTGTCAGTAAAAATTTAGTCAGTAGGCACAACATACCCTTTTGCCTTGACCAAAAGGACATGATTAGTGTAGTTTACTTATTGCATATGCAATCATTACATGAAAATTCACAAGTAATAAGTAATATTTAAGGGCTATAAGTATTACAGCATATGCTATTACAGCATAACATCTGACACTATCTATTGACATTTATCCAATCTAAGAATGGAGATGCTCAAGAATAAACATATTAAGACCTCTCCCAACACTGAAACTTACACCAGGTTCTTCATGAGAATAACTGTCATCTTCCAGTAAGGAATTATTAAGAAAATGCTCATTCAAGCCTTTTTCCCAATCACGCATTCTGTGTGCCTAAAGTGTCTAAATTGTGTATTATTTATATTGTGTATTATTTATATTGTTTATTTATTTTTAGGGATTCATCTTTTGCTAGATACTTAGATCTACAAAAAACAACTCAAAATGCACCTCATGTTTAAACTTGTGTTCTTGTGAAAGTTTGTTTCATAACTTTAAATTGTATAGAGAACACTGTGTTAGCAATGACATTAAAATACCTGACGGACATGCAAATATCTGACGTCTGAAAAAGGGGCGTTTATTTCAGTCAGTGAGAGTTCTGGGCTCTTAAGTGAACTTAGAGGTAAAACTCCAGGCAAACAGTCTCATCCAGCTTTCTTGAGATAGAAGTGAATCAGAATGAAGCTCTTTATTTCATTTGACTATCTGAATTTTACCAAAGATTCAAAAGAACTAATTTCACACAAAAATTAATATGTACTCTCATGTATGTTCCAAATAAAGTAAGAAGAGAATCATAACAGAACAGATGAAATATTGACTATATGAAGGAGAAAAAAAATCACATTCTTTTTCCTTGTTGGAGGTGTAACGTTGTAAACAATAAGCCCCATGCAAGGTCAGAGGGAGAAGTAAAAGTGGTACTTAATGGTTTCGTAGTTTCTGCAGTCCAATCAACTGTTTCTCATGCTCCCAAGCCAGCTCCTTTTGCACTGACTGGATTCTCTGTGCTTTTTGCCTATCCAGCTCCTCAAAGATCCTATGGTCCATCTCATACTCCTGCAGAAAGATGGAAAACCCACCATCACATTATCTTGGCTACTAGGTCTTGATAATAAATATTTGTGCCCAGGTGCTTTTGTTCCATGCACATCAACACAATCCTTTATTTCAGAAGCTACTTGGATCTGCACAGAGAACCACATTTTTCTCCTATACTTCTTAATTGGCACAAATCATCAGCTGTGATTCAGAAGTTCCAGCAACTTAATCCAAAGTGTTGGACATCTTTGGCCCCAACATGATGGGCAGCAACATTTTAGAAGAAGGGGCCTCTAAAGTTAAATGACCCTCATAAACCCCAGATGTACCTCTCTGCGCAGCTGCATGTGCTTGGGCAACTCCTGATTCTTTTGAAGGAGAAAAACAAAGTCACGTCTCAGTGCAATTATCTCCTCTCTTTTCTTGTTTTTCTTCTCTTCAGCTTCCTTCATTATCCGTTCAGACTCCTTTTTCTGCTGGACTTCTTCAATACTGAAAATGAATGAAAAAGGAAAGTGTTATCTTAATGAAAGACAGGAAAGATCACAGTTTATGTGACCTTTTAGATTTCCCTGACAGCCTTAAATTCCCAGTGAACTCAATGACTCTTAAAATTACTTAGAAAGGAATCATCTTCCTTTATACCTGTATATTCCTAGCATCAAGGGGCTTTGACCCTATGTTGTCACTGTAGCCTGAAGTTAAGTAAGTCTCACAGTACCATATTTGAATTACTGCCATAGAAAAGCATGGAGGGAAAGGATGAAAGAATTTCATGCATAACAAAGAAATGGCCCAAATTCAGGTCAACTTCTCTCTCATCCAAGTAGGATAAAAGAAATACGTGGTGTGAGGAAAGAGCTACAAACACTTGAAAATCTCTTTCATCGTTATTTAAGCATCTCTTACTTGTAGGCATCAGGGTCCTCAATGTCTTCAGCAGCCTTCTCCTTCTCAAGACCACTCTGGAATAAAAATGTTGCCTTGTCTTTAAACAAGCAGTAATAGCTTCAACAGACAATAAGGCTTTTATAAACATTAAGACAGAGCTCCCATTGCATCTCACAAAACCAAAAGAAACATATATGTTCAATATTACTACAGGGGCCTTAAATATCATGTTTTAATGTTTCAAGAAGAAAAAGCAATGAATCTGTCTTTTATATGTAAAAGAACTGATGAAACACAGTTCTTAGGGATAGAGAACACAAATCCTATATCCTCCCCTTCAACATTAACCATTTACATCATTGATTGTCCTAACTTCTCTCTATCCCATGACATCTTTGGTTCTCCCAGACCCAATTCTCTTGTCTTCCCTCACTGCCACACTGACAAGAGTAACATATCCTGGGCTAATTCCAAGTTACATGTGTAATTAATCTGGTTTGCTTTTGCTGACTGCTTAATGGGTTCACAATTATTAGCTGTGAAGAATGACAGATGGACGGACACTGCAGTCGCACAAGCCTCATTTCCCTAGGCAATCACGCTCTAAAAAAAGAGGGGGCCTATCACCCAACAATTTAGTTGTGCTAAATTGATCTGTAATTTAACTCAATTAGTTTCAGATGATTTGTATTTGATTCTCTAAGAATCTCATTTAGTTTAATGAAGATAGAATTTCTAAAATCTTCCACATGACTTAAAACTAGAATAGATACTTAATGAAAATATACTTTGAAAAGGGAAAAACTCTCTCAGGATGGTCATTAAGCAATGTTGCTAGCCTGAACAATAGAAATTGACCATAAGCATCTTTATATAGAGCTACTTACATATTCAAAATTATAAAGCTGTATATATGCTTTATAATTTTGTATTAATGACTTCTTGTAGTACTGGAGCTAGCAATACTCTGATATCAAAGGTTCCAATCATTCACCTATAGGAAATAACTTTGAGTCTATTCTCAGTGCTGTATATTCTTGTGATACTGGTAAAGAATTCCAACTAGTCATGAATAATGTGGCTGAATGACCAAAATCACAATTTCCTCATTCTCCATTGTCAAGCATCCTTCAAAATGTAGTTTCCAACTAGTATTTACAATGCTTATAAGTTGAATTTGTTCCATATTGACACTTCCAAGATTTTTAAGCTGCACTGAATTATAAACATATCTACTGGAATGTTAATTGCATGATAGCACTTCTTTACTCAACAGGTCTCACTGATTCTTTCAAGTTATATTTATTTAATTCAAATACTCTAGAGATTTTTTTAAAAATTCAATAAAGTCTGAAAATTGTCAGGGGGGGGGTTGATATCTCTTTTCTTGTGTATTATCAATACAACTGTTATTCCAGTGTCATCTGTTCAAACGTGCTAGAGATGATGAGCTCTACAGTGATTGCACCTGTAAACTCATTACTGCTAATGCCGTCCAAGAGTGAAAGAGCAACAAGATTAGCATCATGCTGTGCTATTTTGCAAGTGGAAAAAATCCAACTTGTGAATTTTAGATGAAGGATACTAGAGGCATGGAGAAAAGACACATTTGGTATTCTCCAACATTATTTCAAGAATCCCCATCCAGAGCAGAATCATACTTTACTGGAATTAAACCCAAGAAAGTATGAAGTATGACAAATCCCTGTGGTCCTTGCATTCTAGGAATATACATGATTACACCTCTGAGTGGGAAAACACTGGTAGAGTATTACATATGAACAACATATACCATGTTTATTTGGAGAAAACCAAAAAACATTGAGGAGAAACAACACAGTCATAGTGTCTGTTTATTAGGGAACGTTTTGCAAGAGCTATTCTTTTCAATTGTTTGGAAAACCTCAGCTTTTGCTATGAAAGACCTATGATGCCAAATAATTGAACTTCATTTTGCCCATCTACTTTCATACCAAAGAGGCCTAATTTAGTGAAAGTAGCAACTTACCCTTGGAGAGGGGATTTCGGCTTTTCGCTCTTGGGGAATGTCCTCCGGAGACAAGATGTTGAACGTAAAAATGTTTCCGTCCCCACCACAGGTAATCAGAAACCTATCATCATAGCTGGAACAGATCCCCTGGATCTGGCCATCGTCATTGTCATGTACATTGAGGCACCAGTATTCCTTCAGGGTATTCACTGAGAGGTCTTTCTTAGGGAGAGGATAAGCACGCAGTGAGCCATCCTGCATCCCAAAAAACATCATTGGACTGCTGGCACTGTCAAAAAAGCAACAAGAAACAGTAATAGCAGACAACCTGTAACAAGTAAGCTCAAAACATGATACTTGAAAAGAGCTAATCTAGCTTAATAAAAGTCACATTCCCAAGTTCGGAAGATGGGAGTGAAATATTTGGATCATTTAAAGTACAAGTGATTCTGCTACAAAATTTTTTTTAACTGACTGGCTGCTCAGGAATGTTCCAACACTTGCTAAGTATCATGGAACTAGTCTCTACTCTGAGTTGGGCAGTGTAGCAGACACCAAGTTAAAAGCTAGAAAAGCAGTTTTTCCTCCCTGCTTCCCATTTAGTACAGATGGTGGTGAATGCAGCCAGCAGTAGATTAAACTGCCTTCTTTGATGCAGAATATGCCCAGTCTTACAGCAAACTTAACACTGGGAGTCTGAAAAGAATCCACCCTTTTCATTCATACAGTTCACAGAATGTCCTGAGAAGCCTATATTCTTCACCCAAAAGGGATGGACTGACCTCTTCATGTTTTCCTTGAGGGCTCTTTGCTAACTATGAAAAAGAACTGCTGTTCTGGGGGATCACTACATGCAGGAACTTCTAACAGTTCACCTGGAGTTCTACAATCTAGGGTGTTTGAGTCCTAATCAGTACTTAATTGGAAATCAGACTTTTTCATTTTTGAAAGGCTTTTTAAATTATTCTGTCAGACACTAGGCCCAGTGATGTCTATTAAGAATTTTAAGTGAATCTCAGTGCCAGGAAAACCAGAGAGAGTTCCTGCATACTAGAGTTGAGGCACAATTAAAAAGGGACTAAGGAGCATACACTCCTCCCTTCCAAGTTCAATTTCATCAAGTTTTATCACAGAGCTATCTTCTACATTACAGTGTTTTACCAGAAGGAGATTTGATGAATGGGATTATTATCGGTGTCCTCAATAGGAATCACTTCAAAGGGCTCATCTTTCCTTTTTTCAGGGTCTTCTTCATGATCATGTGCGAATTCACAATGGTAGAGAAACCCTGAGTCATACCCACCCTAAAGAAGAGGACCATAAAGAAAAGGTGACAAAAGAAAACTGAAGCAGCTCACCAGGTAAATGAAACTTTCAGAATGATCCTATGATATGGTAGAAAATATTACTTCCAAACACCTTAAGATCCTATTTATCCACAGACAAAAATCTGTCATGATCACTGGCATTACAAGCCATTCTACCAACATGTTTAGATTCTATCTTCTGCTTGTGAGGGAACAGCTTGGTCTTTGTGCCCCTTCAAGCATCACCAATAGGGATACCTATTAGAAATTTACTGAACAAGCTGAATTGGAGTGACACTGCTGGTTTATTTCACAAAGACCACTGAAACTATTAAGTATGAAGGGAATTCAATGTCCTAGAGACGGCAGGTTTCAAAAAATCAGTTTTTTTTTAAGGCAATCATATGTGAAGGGAAGGTTGGCACATCATGCAATCCCGTCAACATGAAATAAAAACTGATTTACCAAGGAAAGCCAAAATTTTCCTGGTGTTGAATAAAAACCACAGAGGATGGGACTGGGCTCCTCTGGTATGTAGAGAGGTGGCAGTGGCTCTTCTTCGGGTTCCTCTTCAGGTTCCTGGTCTATCTCAAGCCCCATCTCCTTTTGCTCCTTTATCCATTGAAGCCTTGCCCTCTCCTTCTCCTTCCTTTTTTTCTCTCTCCGTGCAATCTCCTCTTCCAGCTATTACAACAAGCAGAGAAACAGAGATATGAAACCAAGGCACTGCATGCATCACTGACTGAAGAAGTCTCACAAATGAAATCCAAGGTGGTCCTGGCATTATACATATGGAATATCTAGAGAAATCTCTTTTCTGTCAACTAAGCAGAGATCAATCATGGGACTCTCCATTGGAATGCCCCATTTCCCTTCTCTAAAGTATTTTAACTCATGATCCTCTGAAACAGAAATAATTCTGTATGAGAAGCAGACTTCAACATGTCCTCAGAGAGATTATTCCAAATATTCACCACTATGCATACTTCTTCTGCAGAACTCCTAAGTCCTGTCCTTTGTCTGCCCAGAAGAAAGAAAAGTATTATAAGGCTGAACTCAGATTTTGAAGATCTAGTGCATCCTTGATGTAGAGAAAAAGAGAGAAGCTGTAATGGACTTTTTCTGAACAGTTAAGGGAAGATATGCAGTTATCAAATCTTTTAAACTCCTCTTCCATTCAAGCCTACTGTACCATAAACAAACATCATTCTCTTCCTAAGAAATTAGATAGCAAATCATAATAAAAGGTCTGGAAAGGATCTCAAAAGAACATTATTTTCCCCAAAAGCCGAATCAGCAAAGCCTTATATATTATCAGCTGATATTTGTCTGATTTACCTTTTTAAAATCTCCTGCTCTGGGGACTTTACAGACTATGAAAACTATTCCAGTGCTACACCACCCTTACCATGAGAAATCTTCCCTTGCATCTTATCAAAAACATCCTTGTTGTAACTTATTAATTATTGATATATTTCTAGATGAAAAATAGGGCAATTAATATTCTTTCTCTCTGTAGAAACCTTTTCAATTTTAAAGATTTATAGTGTCTCCCAACAATATTCTTCTCCTTAGACTAAAAAAAAACCCTACTCAAAAACCCACAAAAAAACAAACCCCAACAAAGCTCCATACATATTCTTTTAATCTTTCCTTTCACATGTATGCTTTATGATCATTCTTGTGGATCTTACTGGGAAAAAAAACACCAAGAAATCTTTCTCCTGAATACTGACCTCCTCCAAGTTATAACATGAAATGAAGCTTTGCCTGACGTTCAGTAATACACCACCCAGAAGGCAGAGAAATCACAGACTAACAACAGAAGCAGAGAGGCTGTTGGATTGTAGTGGACTGCAGATGGGACTGAGAGCCTTCTCACTGGAGTTCTCCTCCTGAGCCTCACATCAGCTTGCTTTTTACTTTCACAAAATTAACTGTAGCTGAGAGCTGGCATAACTCTTTCTCTTTGCCCTGACATATTCTTTTAAAATGCTAGCTGTCATTCAGAAATAAAGCACACACCTTTCAAGTTATTATGACATTTAAGAAATCAGAAATATATAACTGCTGGGGGGAAAAAAAGAAAATATGTGTTTCATGTTTGCCTCAAGGTCAGTATATGGGTGTTTTATAACTGTTCAAAGGAATTTCCCATGGGGCTAACATCAACCAGAAGAAACATACTTTTGGTGAAAATTAGCAAAATTAAAATATTTTGAGAATTAATGCACTATACTATCTTTCCCTTTCACTAATGCTACCTTCTAATTATAATCAAACTGCACATCCTGCTTTCAGTGTGATGTATATTCTATCTGAATAAACAAACAACAACTTGTAAGTTTAAATGTTAAAGCACAGCCATAAATGGACTCTTCCTAGCCTTCCCTTTCAAAAGCTTAGCAAAAATCCTACGATGCAGTACAGGGACTAGAAACCACTTTGGGTAGGTTTTTTTCCTCTGGCACAACAAAGAACATGAAATTCTGCCACAGTAGAGTTTTTTACCTTGATTCTGGATTTAATACTATAAAAATGGAAGTACTGCATTGGTAAGTTTTTTATTTGATAGGTGGACACTGTATCCTGTTTGCCAGGGAGAGGGGCAGGAACCTGGACAGCAAAACCATTCTCACAAAGGATGAGTAGTGTGCTCTTCACCTGTATAAAAACACAAAAAAATACAAATATAGGGCAGATGCATATATGAAATCAAGACTTATGAGAAAAAAGGTTAGTCAGCAGATGCATAAGGGACAAAGCCAAACTCCAGCCACTGTGCTCCTATTAAATGGACACTTTTAAATGGACATCAGAAATCAGTGAGCTCCTTTTATGCTATACCTGCCAGGCAAAGCTGAGTAATTGAAGAAGTCCTTGCCATGTACAAAGCAGCTATAATTCTGACATTGCTTAGCTTGGAAGCAGCATGATGATATTTTGGGAGTTTGTTTAAATTAAAAGATAGATCTGAGCCAAGAGTTAGGAGCTGAGGTTTTGGGTTGATAATTGTATGAAATTTCATATGCTTCTATACTAAGTAAATCCTTTATATATTCAAGACTTGGCTCAGAGTCTTCCCAAATGCTATTTAGCTTTGAGTTTGTTTGTTCTTTAATAATACATGCCAAGTCCTTTAAAATGTAAAGTTAGGAAGAATAGGTGAGGGTAATAATTATTTAGAGTTTTGAAATTCTAAAAGACAAGTGTGTATTTAGTTTCAATGTGGAGAACAGAGAGAGAGGTTTATTTTATCTGATCCATTACTAAAAATGTGCAAAAAGGGCATATTAGAGTTGCTATGGAAACCTTAACCAGGACTGATATGGCTCTTGTTTTTATAAGATCTCGGTTTAAAAATGCATTCATTAAATGTAATGTATTTAATCACCAAGGTGCTTTTTTAAAGTGCAAAAAAAAAAAATAGAGTAACAGATGCTTGTACTATGTTTAGCAGGTGTTCACATCTAGCAATGGAGACCTGATACTGGTAGACAAAACTACTCAGTCAGAATCCAACATATCCAGGATACAGTAGGTGCTTTTTTAGTAAGTAGGAGTACTTGTCTTCAAGGAAAGGACTCAAAATGCAACTGTCATATCGAGATCTGTCACATGAGCAGTAAGACAGAATTCATACCAGTCCTTTTGCCAGCACAGTGTTCAGAAGTTGCAATGAACAAGCAGTAATACCAGCACCTTGCCACTGTGCACCTGTACAATGTATCGTGTCAGCATCTAAATATAATGAACAGTCTCTTCTCTAAATAGGGATACTGGACCAACCAAAAATTCAGATGTTACCCTAACCCTATAATTCTTTTTAAATATTAGCAAGAATCTATTTGGATATGTCCCAACACACTTCAAACACAGAATGGGAATTCCAAGAAGCATCCCAAATCTTTCTTAATGTGGTCGGTCCAAAAGCTTTGCAAAAGCCTGTTTTAACATGGGCAGGAGTCACAGGCAATAACACTCAAATAACCTCCTTTATCAAAGAAGACTAAGACCTTCCAAAAGATAAGGAACAGGATTGTTTCTTAAAGGCATCAGTTCAAAAAGCAAAGCAAAATCTTGTGGTTTACATTATCCAAGGTCCAAAATATGTCCAAAATGACTGAACCAGTGATACAGCAACACAGAACCCGTCTCTCATATTGAAGTAGCATGATGAACAAAGCAGCAAAACATCTTTTTCATTTTCTATAGAGAACACAGCCAGAGTCATGGGCCTTCATCTATTTTCATTGCAAGTTCTTTTCAAAATTATATTTTAACACTGTAGGGAAGGAAAGAAAGCAAACATGCACTACTCACATGAGAAGGTGGAGACCACTGTAACGCCTGCACAGGCCCAGGGACACAGATAAATCCAATTGGCTTGTACTCATCTTTAGCAGCAAAAAAGAAAACGGTTTTGTCTTTACTCTGAAGGAAAAAAATAAAAACCAAAATAAAGATGACAACTGAATCAAAGCTGACCAAAAATTCAAAAGACGGTAAGCACTTTGTGAAATAAACACATAATTCCTTTTTTTTTTTTTTTTTTTTTTTTGTTACAGGTGCCTTGGTACTTCGAATTGGATTTCCATGATGATTACTGTGAAGAAATAAAAATTCTGCCCAAGTTGCTCCAGGGCCATGAATGCACCCATACCTCTTAATTGCTCTCATGGGCCTTCTCTGTCATCCCCAGCCATGTGCTTTCTGACCATTGCTCCAAGAATTCCTTTCAAGCTCAGGCTCAGGCCTGATTTTTCAGATAAGACAGCACAAGCTGACTTTGCCAGACAACAAGAAAATCTAGAACTGGTGCACAGCATGATTCATGGCAGCTTAAATCCCACATTAAGTGAAACGCATGGCAACTCAGCTCAAGGAACGTGTAACTGCAAATGGACTCATCATGGCTAAGGACCAGCTTTTAAAAAGAGAAACCACATTAACTTGAAATCATCTCAAAAACTACCAGGCACACTGACAAACCGACTGGCTGACCCTGTGGTAAGGCCAAGCAGTGCTGGGTAGCAGCTGGAGTGCTGCCAAGGTGGTGTATAAATGGACTTGCTTTTACTAATTCCAAGATCCTACTAAACTAATTCCAAAATGAACCAAATCCATCTTCAAAGGGGATTACAGAATTCACACTAAACCGTCCAGCTATTCACAATATGAATTGTTTGAATTGCATGGTTGCTTTCCTTCAGAAAAACAGATGTGAGTGCAAACAGATCCCTCTCCCAGAAGTGCAGAGAACTACAACAAGCAATCAACAGCAGTAACAGAAGTATCACTGTATTGTCGGAGAACAAACTTTACCTTATCTCTTTAAATAATCTCTACATTTGTGGCTTAATAAAAATAACCAAAAGAAATTATACATACCCCTGTGGCAAACACGTCTCCATTTCGTTCATATGCCAAGGCTGTAACTGCAGCAGAATGAGGTTTGAAAGCCTGTTTCAGATTTATCTCTGCCTTCTCTGTACTGGCCTGTTCTGCACGACCAGGCAATTGTTTGGGATCATAAACTTCAATTAGGCGGACAACACCATCTTCAAACCCCACAGCAACTAGACCTCCTGTAGGATTTACCTTTAAGTGAAATGAAGAAAAAAAAAATAAGTGTACATCTGAGACCTTAGAAGAATCCGTATGGCACATGCTCTTTTGTTTATCTGTAACTCATCTTACATGGAAGTGTTGCTGAAGCACAAAGAACATTTCATACATGGGAAATGCTGTTTATTCTCTCTAATATGCTACCATAAGGGAAAGGAGAGGATTGGGGGTTATTTTTTTGGTTGGATTGTGTTTTGGGTGTTTTTTAACCAGTAACATGTCATTGAGACTGGAAATATTAATGAGGATGTGGTTGTAATGTCTGAGGAAGAGGTAATTCATACTGACATAAAGATATATTGGTAGCTTCTTAAGAGAAGAGTTGGAACTCAAAACACAATCATTATATTACTCTGAATATAATACTGAGCACTAAATGTAGGTATGATTTTTGAAGAGGTGAAGGGACAGGCGTGGGTCTGGTTGACTCCACGTAAACTACAAGTGTCAACAGGGACAGTTACTTGAGATGGAAAATAGGAGTTTTTACCGTAAGTCCTGTAGGTAAGCCAATTGCTGCCAATTAAGACACTCAAATTGTGAGAGAGAAAGGTTGGCAGAAACAGGCCTATGTTTTAGCTGGATATGGCTGGACTTGCAGATTTAGCTGATATTAGCCATACATGATAGTGCCTTAAAGTCATTTACAAGCTGAGCCAGCTCCAGACATGGCACATTAGAAATGAGACCAGAAGCAGAATTGCTGTGTGAAGAGGTAAATGTAAATGGATAAGGTTTACCCATTTGTCCAGATCCTGCTGAATGGCAGCACAACCCTTTGGAGTATCAGCCACTCCTCTCAGTCTTGTATCATCTGCAAACTTGCTGAGGGTGCATTCTCCTCCAGACTCCAGGCAATTAATGACGAATATTGGCACCCATTATGACCCCTAGGGAACACTGCTAAAGACTTGCCTCTAGTTGGATTTTGTGCCACTGATGCACCCCCTGGGATCTGGCCATTTAAGCAGTTTTAAATCCATGTCACTCTTCACTTATGTAACATGTACATTGCCAGCGTGCCTATGAGGACATTATGTTATACAGACGCTCCAAAGTATGCTGGATTAAATTTTCTTAGATTAAAAGCACAGATTTTCAAATACATTTGAGCACCTTAAGCTGGGTGTAAGTATCTAATGGGAGTTTAAATGCAGCTAGGTAGACTAAGTACCCTTTGTTTCTCAGACTGTGTTTAGTAACAACTTTCATAAAACTGAACTGAGTCAGTTTTGTGATGCTGTACAATTTATTGTGGCAGACAGCTTACCTCTTGCATGTATAGGTCATAACTCAAAAGCATCCCTGAAAGGATGAATGCCCAGAATTGCACTTAAAAAAGCACTCTCCCAATGTAATCCTCACCTTGAAAATTCAAGTAAGTACTTTCCTCCTGAAGTTGCTTATAATTAATCCACCAGGCTTGCTACATTTCCACAAGAACATAACTAGACACTATTTTAATTAAAATTAGCAAATATGTCTAAAAGTGATAGACTCCACACTCCACAAATGATCAGTTCTGGCAACAGTTTTTTATGATTTATCTCCAAATGTTTGTGAATTGTCTGGGCTGTCATTTCAAAATGTGTTGACTAACTTGTGTTAATTGACAATTACTCTGCGTGGGTTAAATAGAAGCTGTTAGTCTATAAACTAAGACTACTTTCCAGGCTGCACACTGAGATCTGATTTTACAGTCTCAGGAAGACACAAAGTAGGAGACCTGATAACCCATAGTATAGTCAAACTGTACACTTACTATATACGTACATTCTCCTCCACAAAATTATAGACATACTCCTACAGTATATTCCACCATAGCCCAACAGTGACCTCTGTCATGTCCTGTTTGGTGAGCAGCCTTCTTGACACTGGCAGGCTCATAGGCCCCTTTATGAACTTTTGTTAACATGCTAGCAAAAACTCACAATATATGGTGCCCATGTCAGTGCTGTTCCTCCTTGTTTAAACTTAATTTCACTCAGTTCAATGTTGCTGCTGAAATCATAGATACGCACTGACCCTGCGTGGAAATAAGACAGTAAGAATTTCTTTCTTGCAATATCTCTTACATGTTAGGATTTACAGAGAAATGTCCATTTATTTGAATTAAAATCTGGATAGAATGTATTTTTTTCTCTTTTCAGTAACAAAATGCCTGCCTGGAAAGACTTGACTGATGGCACCAGAGTCCCACATGGTGTTCATGAACAAAACATATTCTTTCTTCACTTTTAACTTACAAAGAAACAAGAGTTGTCAAGGCTAAGGGTTGTAGTAAGAAGTTCCATGCTGACCATCCACATGTAATTTTCAAGTAAGCACAGAACTGTGGCATACTGTAAGGAATATCTGTACTGACAACATAGGAAAAGATGATATGCTATGACTTGGGATTGCCTAGGGAGGAAAACCTTTAAAGGGAGGAAAATATTTAAAGGGAGGAAAATGGGAAATTGTCCTCAGAAGATCCAGTTTCACCAGAGGTAAAATTAACAGATTCGCAGGCACACATTTTGGTTTGCATAAAATTCCATTCCAGCTGGCATATATCCAAAGTGTCATTTGTTCAACTGGTAGGAGTTTGTCTTCAGGCTAGAAGAGTATGTGCATTGCAAAACACAGACAAAGTACAAGATACTACTAACAAAAATTGAATTAAAAGACCTTGTAACATTTTCTGAGCATTGTAAATGACACTGATGACATTGTTAATGTTCTGGCCAGTCATTCTTCTTTCAAAGCGCAAAAAAAGCTAACAGTGAGAGAGAGGCCTAAATGGCAATATTTACACAAGTTAAGTAACTATAATTACATGTTATCTGTTGTTGAGAGCATAACAGTTACTGCATTTTCTAAGAAAGGCACAAATATTAATATTCACAATGGCTTACACAATGCTAGAGGTGTATGTAATCCCTTACAAAACAAAAATCCCAGCACTTATCAATCCGGAGTCTTGAATACAAGTGCTGTTATTCAAACCAGATGTCTCATCTTTTCAGACATTCCTTTAGAAAAAAAAGAATTTACAGTGTTTCCTATTAAAAACTTCTGTTTGTTAAAATCCCAGGTTTTTAAGGTGAAGAAGTCCTGATGACTTGTTTCAAAACATTAATGATTTATTTGCTTTAACTATTAAAGAATTGTGTGGAAAGTGACTTTTGCAAGAGCAAATACGCAACTTCAGTATAAAACAAAATAGTTCCAAACCAGGACTCACTGCTCTTCCAAACCAAACATGGCAGTGGTATGAGAAGAAAGAAATAGTGGCACTTACGGTCAAGAGCAGTGGTGGCCATAAGGTATGTAATGGGAGAGACACTCATGGCCTCAATCCTCCCAGAGTGAAAGGTACACAGGCACTCTGGATCATGGGTCTGCAATGGGAAACAGAAGAAGAGAAATTCTGCTACGCTCTACAGCTGAACTTACAAGGTATTATCAGACATTTCTGGCAAACCAGGAAAATCTAGACAGGTGCTCTTTGTGTGAACAAAATCTGTCAAGCACAAGATATCTGTATGCAATTCCCTTTATTTTATTTAAATGTTCATAAGAAGATCATGAGCAAAATTAGCATAGGAACATTTTGTTCATTTAAAAGTCCATCATTTTCTATGTGAATATAAAGGGGAATGCCTTTTGTTAAGTGGCTTCAGGCTTGGAATTAATGCTTTAAACAATGAGCTGTTGCTCTGAAGACAAAGAAAACGCTCTCAAGTTTGGGCTTATGCTGCCTGGGAAATCATTTCATCATCCAAGGAATTCTAGGTTTTGTTATACATTTTTTACAGTAGTTCTTTATAGTATGGTTTGTAAGTCTTTATTTACTATGAAATTCTTGAAACGCATTTTACTTTTCACAGCAGAGTTTTATTCCACTCATAGGATTGTTCCCATTTACTTTAATATGCTCAGGAGCAAAAATTAAATGCCCCCTTTATTCACCTGTGTCATCTATTTCTCCATCAAAAACATCCCAGCAGTAACACCGGTTACCAGTAGGCTAAAACATGTCAAGTGTGTTTCATCTTCTCCTTGTTTTTTCTAGTTCTTTCTGTCATTTAGAGACAACAATAAGGATTGTTTAAAACACCTATCTAGATAGGCTATATCAACAGTCCTTGAACTCATTTCCTGCATCCATGCAACTTTCAATTAGTGGTTTATGAGAATAAAACTTCTTTAAAGAAGCTTGAATTTGGCAGCCAAAATTTCAGGAATCAAAAATCAAATGACTCTCTATAATCCTGCACAATCATTATAATCTTACATTTGAAATTTTTAATGAAAAAAAATCCGTTTCAGTGCTAAAATGTTCAACTGTGCAACTTGATAAAACACAAATTTTATTGCAGATGCAACCAGCATGTTTAAAGGATGCAATAGGATATGGTTCCTATTACAAAGGAACTGAAAAAATCAGAAGAAAGAAAAAACAAGCTTACCATATTTGAAAAAGTCAAATCCAGCTTCCAGATTGCTCCATTTGTATCCTACATGAGCAAAAATGAAACATGTAAATTGAGTATTTTCAGACTCAATTTAGAAACAAAATTGCACACTTAAAAATTTCGTAATGAATATCATTGTGAAACAGAAATCACTAAATGTGATGATGTTGGTCCTATGCATCAGATCAGGGTAACAAAACTTGGATAGCCCTTTTTGGCATTCTCCTATTCTTACGCAGTTCTGGCTCTGAAAGCCAGACTCTCACATCTCATACACTAAAAATACAGCATAGCATAATATAGCATATTTCAGCTTGGAGGGACATACCAGGATCATCTAGTGCAACTACCTGACCACTTCCCGGCTGACCAAAAGCTATTTTTAAGGGCACTGTCCTCTTAAATGCCTTTTTAACACTGACAGGCTTGGAACATAAACCACCTCTTTAGGAAGCCTGTTTCAGTGTTTGAAATAATAAGATTATATATCTGGAGAGAGAAGGAGAGAGAGAATTTTCTATATATCCAGAAGACTGAACTCTACCAAAAAGAAATGCACTGATTTGTAATAGACTCCTGCTGTTACTTAACATCACCTCCCTCATTCTGTATTTCTCCACAGAGATGTATGTACTTACCTGAGCGTACCAAACAGTCTGTCCCTGGTCCTGAACTTTTGACATGAAATTCAGGCTGACATTCTTACCAACACAAAGTTCATTCATAGGTTCCACTTCCAGTAACCCTGTCTCATCCACAGAATCAGCACCATCTATTATCTCGAAGTTCCACACCTTCAAGGAATTCAAAACATTCAAAACAAACAAACAACACTTTTTTTGTAAGGCCAGGTTGTTTTCATACACAATTAATACAGAAATTCAAAATTTTAAGAAAGCAAAATCACTACTTTGAATGTAACTTAGAACAGTGACAGTAGCTTAAATTCAGCCCTGGCCTGAGCAGAGCTATACATGGCAACTTCAGAACTATGGAGAGTAAATGATATGTGGGCTCTTGGCATTGCTCAGGCAGCTCAAAAGAATGGGAAATATAACACAACCATGTTCTGCTCTGTGGGATAAGGACAAGACATCAGCTAGCACGTTTATAATCAAGTGAATTTTCCTAATGGGATAATACCAATTTATAAAACACAACAACAACAACAAAAATTCTAGGGCGTTTGAAACCCTTCACTGTCTATAACAGTCAGTCTCCTGTTGATTATCTGGGTCATTTCACACCCCAGCAGAAGACCCATCATATCTTCCCTTCCGTGTCTTTAATCTGTGTAACTTTAACATTAATAATCTGAGCTTTCAAATACTCAGAAAATTAATTTCAAATATTCCTGCAGTTTATTATTTATTTTCTAAATAACACCACATGTATTGATAGTCCTGAACATTATAAAGAATCACAAAAACTGCACATGAAAAAAATGTTAGAATGCAGGTAAGAACAAAGCTGTTAGAGAATAGCTGAAAATTACTTTGATTCACTACAGTAAAAGGTGATTTGTTATTGTTAAACGGGGAACACTTTGTGAACGCTGTCTGATTCAAACACATACACTGTGGAGATGTGCTCTTATTTTGTTTGTTCTAAAAATTCATTTTCAGAAACTGCACTTCAAAATTTCCCCCAAAAACCTGGCAAGGAAAGTAAGTAACCTTTACCTGTTGACCATGTATTTGCACTGCTAAAGGCAGAGCAGAAGGATAACTCACCCGAATGAACCCATCTTTTCCAACAGTGATAAGTTCTCCTTCCTCAAGAACTAACTGGTTGACAGGGCCATGGTGACAGGGCTGGTGTCCCTCTCGACAGAGCTCTACTTTAATAAGGCCTCCTTCCCAAAGCAGCAAGTTGCCCCACTCAGTTCCTGAGACAACCTTCAATGCAAATGAAGATAAGCACATAAGCACGTGCATTTAATTGCGCAGAAATACTGGCAAGAACCCAGCTAACATCTGTGGCTTCCTTCCACAAAAGCATTAAATCAATAGCAAAGTACAGATATTTGCAAAGGAAGATGTAAGGGATGAGAAGGTTCAACCTTTCAGCAATGTGACATAATTTGCATGCACTGAAATGGTTATTATCAATATTATATGATCAGAACAAAGGTCTAATATTATATTATCATCCAGGGTCTAATTCAAATCACTTTGAATCAAATAGTAACTCTCCAACTTATGTAGTAAAGTTTATATCAAAACCTAAGAGGGAACATAAAATCATTTCTTTTCCTTTTTGTCATTTTTTCTTACTTACCTTCCCATCGGGGAGCTCCACAAAACCTAAAATGTCGGACACTGCTGTTTTTCCAAACCTGCCCAAAGCTCCTTGTAACTTGAGACCAGTTAATGTGAGAGCCATCTTCCAGAATCTGGATATAGAAAAAACATCCCTCTCTGATACGAGATTTCTTACACATTCTCCAGTCCCTCTTAGACATTGCAATACTCTTACTAGGGCTGTTCATTTATTACTATTTTTCACAGGAGAACTTGTGTTTTTTCTTTTGAAAATGAAATAAAGCTTTGTAACTACACAAACATTTCCCTATACAACCCCTAAGAAAAAGCTAGGAGAAACATTTGGAATGGGCAGAATGAAGATTAAACTACTACCTAAAATTAAGAAGTGTAAAATCAATCGCTACATCTTTCCAGATACAACCCCTACATATAGTTAGGGATACCTATTTTATTCTTGCTGTCTCCAGTGTATGATGCTCAGCTTTGTAAATCCAAGGGACTGAGGTCTTCACTGAATGCCATACAAGTACTCTCATGGACTTGAACTGTACTATAAAATCTTACCGAGCCAAATGTTTTATCCTAGGTCTTAACAGTTCTTTTTTCAATTACTGCATTACAGAAAAATTAACATCTGCTGCAATTAGGGATGGTTCACTGTGTGTGCAGAAGACGTTGCCTTTAAGATAGTGTCGGAAATTGAAATTTAAGACCACATTTGGGTGAAAGCTCATGTTTATCATGTTATAAAAGCTCTGCCAGAGTTTATTCATAGCATTTTAGCTCAAAAGAAAGTTTACAGGAGAGTTTGTTTTGTCAGATTTCCATAAATAATGCATTTTAAAGAACATTTGTTCTGGGTCTAAATAAGTAATTTGCCATTTCAGACCCACCTTGCAACCAAACTATAAAGTAAATCTCAAGTTTTGATCTGATTCCTCTGTTAAAATATAAAGAAACTTTAGATGCATTATAATCTTAAAGGTATAATTTTTATTACAATAGAATCCCATTCATATCTTAAGTCTCTGATGTGTTAACATTGAGTGCTAGGTAAATACAGAACACAAAACTAGAGCTTAAAGTTCTTGTTTATTTTTTATTACAAATGGATCCATGAAGTTACTAGAGGAGGGAAGAATATCTTTTGTAAGCCTGCCTTGGAGGCTTTTGGTGAGATCAGAGGGTTTCTGATCCTTGAATTGGCAACCAGCTCTAATGGGTGCCCAAACAGCAGATAACTTCAAGAAAGGTAGAAAGCCCAGAAGGCATATGTTATGTTACCAGCTAGAAGACATGTATATATAAATATTTTCTATGACTTCTCCCCAGTGCTTGTTGAAATTACAAGAATGGAGCCAGTGGTACTGACACTTTACATCAAGCATCATCCTTTTTGGACAGTGAAGGTTTTAAAAGGCTTGTTTGACTGGCTGAAGGATTTGAACTTCCCCATTTTTGTAATTGTAATGCCTGGGTAAAATAGCATTCCTCACTGGTCCATGTTTGCCAGTGATACATTCCTGTTAGTCATCTTCTATCTATTATGATTTCAGAGGTGATATGTATGAATCCTAACCAATAAACCTACTTGATGTGTCCTGATCCAGATGTAGTTAGATGCTCTTCATTCTCAGCTGAAAACCTGACCTTGTAAACATCCTGTGCAAAAGCTTTTGACCTCAACACAATTTCTTCTTGTTTCCAGTCCCAGATAGTCAGCATATAGTCAGGGCTGCTCCCAACAGTGGCCAACAAAGTGCCAGCACGGTTGAAGTCACCAAAAACATAGGCTTTCTCTGTTCCACCTGAGGAAATGTACAACCTCAATACACATGCACAGGAAAGAGGTAGAAACAATACAAAAATCTACTCAGAAGGAGTTCAACTGTCACTGTAATTATTTTTTTTCAATAGTTAATAGCTCTTGGTTGGCTATCTCTACCAAATAAAAGTTTCCTCCCAGGCAATAATGAAAAAGCTTGAAACCGGTGTTTCCTGGTTTTGCTGTGAAGGATTTAAACGTTGTATCTCGTTCTAAACTTAAAGTGACCCACTACTCCATCTGCTGGGATCTATAAACACTAGCCCATCTGTGTAAAATGAAAACAGAATTTTTTACACTACCTCGAAGTATTCTGTAGGGTCTCAGTGAAGGATATTTGTAGACGATAAGGTTTGGCTTCTTTCCTTTTTCTCCTACTGCAAAGTACTGCTTAGTAGGGTGTGCCTTGAAAAAGCAAAAGTCCTGTTGCATGCTGCAATGACACCTTTGTCTCAATCCTGCTAGTAATTAAGTTATTGTATTTACTCACTCATTAGTCAAAACATACTGCCATAAATACTAGGTTGCATTTTTCTGTGCATTTCTTCTGAACAACTGCTATTCTATTGCTCAATATCAGAATGAAGCCACTATGCACACAAAATGGTATATTGCACATATATTCAGAACCATGACAAACTGTGAAATAACTTGCTTTATGATAAATTCTTTTACTATTTCTACCTCACTCAAACCTCACTAGCTAATCTTTCCATAGCAGCATTTGTGTCAGCAGCCATCTACTTCTGCAGCCATCAACTTCAGCAGCCAGCTGCACAAAAGCCATTCTGAATGACACTATTCTGAAGATGTAAAAATGTACACTTTATTCCCCAGAAGAGGCTGCTTACAATAAAGCAGAACAGCCTGAGGCTGGTAGTCTGAAAGCCTTGCTTGTGTGAAATAAAACTGAGAGATGGCAGAGCTTTCACAGGGTAAGGTGCTTCAAAATCAGAGATAGCACTTCAGAGTTCAAGCTCTTGGTAAGTTCACTAGAGTGAAACCAGATACTTTTTCTCTTCATTTGTGTAGGAACCTGATTTTCTAAATTTTGATGGCAAGTAAAACTCTATATTAGTATCACTATGACTAGGACAGACGAAGTGTTAAAAAATAAGAGTTGCTATGAGCCAAAAGATTTTGAAAAGAATTTAAATTAATTAAAATGAAATTAATTGTATTAATTAAAATTAATCCCAGCTGGCACTTATCAGTCTTTTTAGGTACCTGAGCCTAAGACTGAGGTGAGCAGATATTTAACCTCTGCCAATTATACTGAGGGAATGAGTAGCCTACACTGCATGGTTCACACACTCCTCTGATCAATACCATACTTTCTTACATATATGCATGTGCAGCTGTAGAAATCTCCCATATCTGGCAATCAAGCAAACATTTTTTTCCTAGACAGTGATTAGCATTCTAAAGCAAGAAACGAGCCATACTGCGATAAATCCAATTCCACCACTGCTGCTGCTCCGGAGATATCTCTGAGATTTAGTTTTCAGATCCTGGATCACCACCTGGTTGCCTGCTATATACAGCAGTTTATGGCTATCCATCATCTGCAGGTTTACAGATCTGGTGGACTCATATCCAAAAGAATATCTGGGAACAGTCCAATAAGGAAAAGATTAGACAGTGGCTTTCTAGAAAAGTTTACTAAGGGGATAGGAATGCTTAAACCGAAACTGAAATGGGAATACTGAAATTAGTGACTAAAAGCCTGATGGCAGGAGATAGTTTTCTTCAGTGTACAGTGAAAAAATATATCAAGCCTCTATAAGTGAGAGGAAGGCACAAGTGAATGCCTTCTAAAGTTCACATTCCATCCTTTCCTCTCCACCACAGGCCACACCTCTTCCTTCTGCTGGATCCTCTGGAGCTGCAAGGAATTCATATTCTACTCATGTTCTCTTTTCAAACACATGTGAGAAATGTGCTTCAGATTACTAGAAACTGTTCTACAAACAGAGAGATCAAACCAAGAGATCAAACTAAGGCAGCTTTCAAGCTCACTTCTTAAACATTTATAGGCAGATGTAGAGAAGGGAAAATCCAGTCTTCAACAGCAACTGAACTGTGTCTGCAGAGAAAACCACCAGCACATACAGAAGTCATGTATCATACCCTACTTGACCATACCTAGCAAAGTATTTATTGTAGCTCTTAACTGATGGGCATCACTTCCTTCATTCTATCTAAACTGATCTTATGAGCACCAGACTACAAATCTACCTGGTTTCTTCCCCACTTCCCCCTAAGTACTTCTGTGAGGAACTATGAGCTACACAACAGCTCTTCTGCCCTCCCCTCTGCTTCTTGTGTGGTTACACAGTAAGGGAGAGCTTTGCAGTGGACATTCTTATGCTAGTCTTCTGCCTGGTCACATTAGCTTGCCCAGGATCTATTTCTACAGCAGTACTTATGATAGTAAGCACTTTGTCTAGTAAGAAATGTTTATGAGGTCAAGACAACATTTATGGTTAAATTCACCCAGAACCATAACTGGTCAGGATTCTTACCTATGTCCCAACCAAAAGCGTTCCACTAACGCCACATAAGCAATTTCAAATTTGACAAATGCAATTTTAAGACCACCTATTAAATATCATTAGCTCTGAATTTTCACACGCTCAGCAGAAAGGATACTTAAGAGTAAGGAGGTTAATGGGTATCTCAGAGTCTTCAGTGACAAATGGTCGTGAATGTACATCTTCATAATTATAACAGAAGGTTTCCGAGAGTTTCCTTTTTACCTCCTCAGGCTTTTTTTGGTTTTCCGAGGGTACTTCACTCTTCCCTTGGTCTTCTGACTCACCTTTGGCATCTCAGAAGTGGGAACATAATGGAAATTTATATTCACCATAAATTTTACGTTCCTTGCTGATATTTGCACCTAACCTCAAAAGGGGAGGAGTCACATATCCTTTGCCTCCTTTAACAGAGTACTAAGTACTTCAAAGCTCAAAACAGGGGTGCCATGTCTTAGTAACTACTGGTCTGTAACAAGTGCTCCCTCAGGCAGAAAAATTCTGAGACTGTTAAGAACATTGATTTTAAAACTTAGAGACTTACCAAAGCAGCTCAGTTGAGGTTTGCTTTAGGTCTCAGCTTTAGAAACCAAATAAATTTTAGAGTGTCTCTTTTCAGTAGCTATTGAACGCACATTGTTGTACAAAACAATTAGTAAAACCACATACAACCCACCACCAGAAGACACCATTGTTCTCAAAAAGTCACACTGACAATGTGTGACACAGGGTAGTTCTTTGCTGGATTGTAATGCACAATGACATTGACTTGACTTCCAACTAGTCATAAGCGTTTGTTGAAAGTAGTTTCCAGTTGGATATCTCAGGACAAATCCCCATTATCTATTTTGTAAGCTTTTCATGCTGTTTTGACCTTTTTCACTCCTAGGTGTTGCATGGAAAACAACCAAAAGGGATCAGAGAGCAGCTATGGGAAAGAGCAAGTTAAGTCAACTGAAGGAGAGCAGAGAAGCTCAGTCACTGTAACTTGATGGCACTGGATGAGATGCTGTCCATAATAATAACAGTGACAAAAACGAAAACTAGAAAGTACTGGGGGTTTTAGGTTTGTGCCAACATCTCCTCAGTGGACAGCAGTACTCAGCAATGCTCTCAGTGTCTGACTCAACTTGCTCCACTTCCTCCTGCTCCTCTGCAGTTGGTGATTCCTTTGGAATACTATTTTTGTTTTCTTCCGCAAAGTATAATTGGGATCACTGTCCTAGGCATAAATTCCTTGGACTAATTTGCTCACACTTGTCATATTAAATAAATACATAGGTCTGCAGTAGTAAAAAAATCCCATCTGTCCAACAATAGACTTCCTGCTGTTAGCAGTAAGTGTAGGGAGGAGCTTGCTTTCAAAAAACAGTCATTTAAAATTTAGGGGAAGGAAAGAAGCATATCCTATAACCGGGAAAAAAGTTATAATAGTAAGATCAAAAAAATTCCAGAAGTAATCCAGCAAGACATCAAAAAATTCTTCCGAAGCGGATTTTGTTATCCATGCTACCTAGATGTAGTATGTTAGATGACATAAAAGACACCTGAAATAGACACTGGACAGGCATTTCAAGATGAAAAAGATGTTAAAAAGAGAAATACAGGCCTCTGGCTGAAAGAGTCTGGTGGAGTCAACACCTTGATTGCAGTATTAGCTACAGAGACAGGCTAAGCAGCAAAAACTTTCAGGGGAGGGACTCTGTGAGCTGAGGGACAGCAGGAGCTGCAGGTACAGTGGTTAGCCCAGAACTTCACTTTGACCGGAGTCAAAATAAAATTGGGCAACACCAAGAGCAGAAACTGGAGATGAACACTTACTATTAAGGAAACAGTTACTGGGGGAAGAAGACAGAGGCTACTGTAGGTTCAGTATTGAAATCACTATATAATGGGCAGAAATACTCACGGACACCACTAGGATCTTCCTGTTCATCTTCTGTTGGTTCCTCATCATCTCCCTCCTGTTCCCTTGGAAAAGATGGCATGTCTCTCTACCTGGTGGTGGTGAGGAGGAACCTTTAGTATTTTTGCATTCATCTGCCATTTAGAGCATTTTCATTTCCTCTCCAATGCTTTGAGATTCCCAAAGATAATATTTGCCTTCTGTCTGTACACAAACACAGATAACCCAAAGATATGTCCTACTTTATAGAGTGAATTAATTGGTTCAGGTTTTAGGACTCCAGGCTCTGCATACAGTGCTATAGAAAGACTTTCATCTAAATACTGTGCAACAGGGGAAACTGATTTAAACTGATTTAAATGTTTTGGGCTTCTCTTTAATATACTCTGTGGGGAGATCTGTTTTTGAGACAACAAGACTATTCCTTCACCTTTCTGATGGACTTCACTAAACTATCAGGATGCAGACATTCTGAGAGCAACTAGTATCTCAAATGGAAAAGCAGGAGAGATGAATCTTTAAGAAAAAAATTACTTTTCTTCAACACATTCTATAATAACAGAAAATGAATTTAAGAAATTAATACAATTTAAGAAAAATTGAAAAACTTAAACAGCTTAATAACACCCACACACACATGATTTTTCATCTTTCAGACTATCATTTTCAGAGTCCTACAATTTCACTAGTTTCTATTATCCTTTGGAGTGGAAAATGTCCACATTTTTCATAAAAAAACCAAACTATTGACCACTTTTACAAAAGTCTCAGAAAGACTCAAAAAAAGCATAAGCATTTCCCTAATTTTGTTCTGCCTTCTGATTTCAAAGGTGTTCTCCATTTCCAAATAAAACATCTTAAAATGAACACTGAAGCAATTTTTTGCAGATATTACTGTTATTAAAAAACTATCAAAAATCAGAAAATTCAGGAGTTGAATGTAAAGAAACCTAAATATTCAGAATAAGAAATACAGGCAGGATGTAAGCATATCTCTCTTTATTTGTAAGCATAACTTTGATAACAAGGAAAAGTTCCTAAATATGCATTTCCTGTTTCTGGTTTGGATCAGAATCCATTTGGGAAAAGATATTTAGAGGAATTTCATACTTTTCAGATATTTCAGGAAAGGCAAAATGCCCAAATATAATGGCATCCAATAGAAGGTCAATGAGGACAAAGAACTATTGCAGATATGTAATTCTTGTCATTAAATATCCAATCTTCATCCAAGGATTCTGAGTCTCTGCCAGACTCTGACTTTCCTGCATAATTTCACTTAAGAATTACCAATGAGCTTTTATCCCTCAGCAGTGCTGAGAAAAACTTGAAAATAGACGTTCAGAAAGTTTTACATTTAGAAAACAAATGAAAACAACTGCAATATATCTCAATATATTTAAATGAAATTAATGAGTTTTTAATGGGGTACCAAAACTGATATCACTGAAGTTGAAGAAACAGTTATAGACTATTTGCATAAATATATAGCAGAGTGTTCAGAGACCTGAATTCTAATTCTAAACCCAGTAATGACGTGTACAATTTGTATCAGCCATTTCACCTCTGGCTGTCTCAGTTATCTCCTGTGAAAAACGAGATAATAATACTTACCCATCTTAGCAAAGTGTTTTGATATCCATAGAGAAAAGAGCTATAAAATTTCAAATTATTGTAGCTAATTAGCAATCATTTATCTTCTAAAAATTAAGACTATCATAGTTTTCATTATAAATTAATTCCTATCTCAAAAATGCTTTAGGCTGAAAAAGGGTATGAACATTTCTGCCTGCATTGATATCTATGCTCTAGTTAAAGAAATCTATTGCAATGTCCATTGTGCATATTACTGTGATAGCGTTCAAGCACTGTGCCAAAACAAACTTTGAATTTAAAGACTCAGAGGAGGCTCAAGGGGGTAACATGTCTACTTTGGCTGCAGATTGTGGGTTTCATGAGTTGGCTGATCCAGCAAATTTATGTGCAGGTTCAGCATGCTGAAAACATGCATTTCTCCAAGTGTTGATTTTCTTTCTTTTTTTTCCTCCTTTTTTTTTTTTTCTTTTTTTTTTTTTTTTTGTTTTTGTTTTGTTTTGTTTTGTTTGTTTGTTTGTTTTTGTTTTGTTTTGGGTTTTTTAGAGACAGATTTCCTGAATCAGAAAGAATTAAGGCTTTTGATACAGAACACTGAGATATTGGCAAGTAGAACTGGTGTGACAAATCTAGTGGGCAAAAAGCAAGTTAGCAGTCAGAATTTTTCTGCCAACAGCTGAGCAGGGCAGTATATTTTTCCTTCAGTCCTAGTAAATCAAGTCACTGACTTGGAACACTGTACCAGATCCACATCAGTTCCACCATTTGTAAGAACTCAGTCAGGAGTGAATCTGTTTCAGTGGTCGGTGCTGCAAACTGTAAATTTCAGCAAAGCTTCATTTCCTTTCAAATTGCCCTTCTCTTAGCTTGTGTTCTCAAAGGCCGCAGAATGGAGAAATGTGTTCATTCTGGTATATGCTTTAAGTTATTTCAAAACCAAAATGTTTTTAGCAGTTTTGCTCCCACACAGAATCCTTACATATGGGAGCTTCTCAAAAATTCTCATCTCAGACAATTGTCTCACTTATTCAAAACATAGCATGATTAAATGAAATAGATGTTTATTTGGTAATATGTAAAAAAATTCAGTGAGATTACACCACTTTCTTTCTAGTTTGTCATCCTACACTTTTCATGTTTCCAGAAAAAAAAGATGTTTAAATGTGTAAGCCTCATAAATCCAGTTCTTGCCATCATAAACCCTGTGACTGACACTTCAACTGCATAAAATATATCAAATCAAATAATGATCAAAATGGAACCCAAAGTTTTACTGCAGAAACAGATCATATCTAATAGTTATTTTAAACTGTCTCTGTCCTACCATTAAGCAAATGTGCTTAAAAGGCATCACCTATAAGATTTTACATCTATAGAAGAGGGATAATTCTGTCCACTAATCCAGGATATGTAGAAATAGGGAACAATTAATGCTGAACATAACTGCAGTGCTATTAGTACCAGCAATAAGCAAGAGATTAAAAATTCATCTCTACATTGTGCTACTTCTTCAGGATTTTAGTTTTTGGTTCACCCTAAAATATGCCATTTTTTGTAGAAAAGCTTTGGCTACTAGTGGGTTTAAAAAAAAAAGAAAAAAAAAGACACTTTGTCTTTCTTTCAGAAGAGATTGTTTTGTGTGTTACTCCTTTGTCTTTATTCCACATGAAGGAACTCAATTTGTCCCAGGACTTCCAATCCTGACTGCTCTTAGCACTGCACTATGATTCTTAAAGGCTACTACACTCTGCTCTTTCTGACCAGGGAGTAACACTGGCCTAAAATATGGCTGCAAAATTTGGCTGTCATGAGGGGTATCTGCTAAGAGGAACTACATACTAATCATCTCTTCCAGGATGAGGCATCTTCTTCAAGTCTAGCTCTGCTTTGGATGTGTCAGATTTCTTTCCATCTGCCAAGACCTGCTTGTTTAACTCACTTTCAAATATAGTCTCCTGTCTCCTCTGAATCTTCCATTTATGAAAAACAGCAGACCAGTGAAAAACTGGCCTTCAGACCACATCAGAGTCCATCAGAAATTTAGTGGGCTGCTGATGAGCACAAAATGTGCGAGCAAGAGAGTTCTGCAAAATTTTTTTGAGTTCACTCAAAAATACATTGAAGTCTTTTAGAGCTTATACACACAAAGAAAAATATCTAAGTGTAAATCGGGCATAGCTAACCAGTGCTGTCTGTTAATCATTATCCATCAGCATTACTACAGAATTAGTAATGAAAGTCAGTTTTAGGCAAGCAGCCTAAGATCCCAAGGGAAAAAGTTCTGTATGAGAGAATACTGCTGTCTCTTTTACAACAGCTGTAAGACTTAAGAGCAAGGAGAATAAGAGAAGATATCAATTCTCACAACAGGGAAGTCTATAAATTATTTACTAGTCAGAGACTGAGACGGCAAGGAGAAAGCTACAAAGCCGGATCTAGACACACCGTCTTTACCATAGCCCCACCGTCTCTTTTTCCCCTGATCAAAGAGAGAAAAAAGTAGATAGAGAGCCCTGCTTAGAGTCATACTTTTGCTATGTTGCACACATGTAAAATATTTTCTTATAAAATTAGGAGAAATAAAACCCAACTCTAATCTCCAATTTACACCTAAAGTTGCCCTCTCTATGATCCAGATATGCTAGCTCTGTCTCATGCAAGCAACCATTTCAAGTCTCTTAAAAGTCTGCCTTGTGAATAAAGGTTACCAGGTTTTTATTAAGTAGAAACCAGAGCGGGTGACATCACCAGTTACTTATTAACTTAGAGCATAAAGGAAAATCAGAAGAGTGAGTACGAGAACACTGCCACAACCTCAACAGGTCACAAAATTAACCGCCTCGCACGTGGTAAATAAAACCCAACAAGTTCTACGTTGCAGATGAAGCACGGGATGTGCTGCAGGACATTCACTCCTGTCTTGCCAGCGGGTACCAAAGGGACAGGCAGGGAACACCCGGCGCTCCCCAGGGGCAGCAGGGGAGGGCGCCTCGGAGGGGCCACGGGGAGGGTGCCTGGCTCGGAGGGGCCACGGGGAGGTTGCCTGGCTCGGAGGGGCCATGGGGAGGGTGCCTGGCTCGGAGGGGCCACGGGGAGGGTGCCTGGCTCGGAGGGGCCCCGGGCGGCGCAGCGCGGGTGCATGAGGAGAGGGGCTGCCGGGGACAGCCGTAGGGAACCCGCGGGCCCCCCGAGGGGCGGTGTGGGGCCGGAGCAACCCCGACCCTTCCTCCTCCCTGTACCTGGGGCCAGCTCCGCCGCGGCGTTGCCGGTCTCTGGGCAACGGGAGCCGCGGGGCGCCCCGGGAGCCGCCGGCCGGTGGGGCGGGCCCGGCGGCTGCAGCGAGCGAATTAGAGGGGCCGGTGGGTGTTTAACTTCGGGTTGGTTTGGTTGTGGTTTGCTTTTAAAGTAACCTTTGTTTCGGCCGCGGCTGCGGGCTTTCCAAAGCTCGGCGGGAGAACGGGAGGAATTCCCCAGACGTTCCTCCTGCCCGCAGGACGAGGCGCGTGCTCCCGTGCGCCCCTGGGGTTGGGAGGCGCTGCCCCGGGCGAAACTCCGTGCCCGTAACTTCCCGTACACCTGCGTGCGCATTACGTGTACTTTTTAAAATTTTATTTACTATAATAAATATACACTGTGGAATACATCTTTATATTATACATATATAGATATATCTGTATGTAAATCAGTTTCTGAAGCTGGCGGCGGGTGTTTTGCCTGGCTTTGTGGAGCAGGGCGCAGGTAGGGAGGGAGGGGACTGCAGCCGGCGGCAGCGCCCGGCCCAGGGACAGGTGCCACGGAAGGGGAGGGACAGTGGGCGCGACGTCCCCGGGCGGCGGCGGAGGAGGAGGAGGATTGCGCGCCATGGCCCCGCACGGGCGCTGCCGGTGGGCGCTGGTCCTGGCCTGGCTGCCGGCCGGTGAGTGGGGCCGTGGGGTCCCGGCCCCCGCCGGGGTCCCGCCCCAGCCGGGGACACCCCCGCGGCACCGGGCCGGGCCCCGGGCGGCGCCCCCGGGGTTCCCCCGGGGTTAAGGCGATGCGGGGTCGCGGGGAGCGGCGGCGGCCCCGCGGCGAAGGGAAGGGGCGGCCAGGGCCGGGCGAGCGCCGTTCCCCCCTCGGTGCCCTTCCCGGGGCTCTCCCGAGCTCGGTGCGGAGCCATGCGGAGGGGAGTTTCGCTGTCCCAAAGGTGCGGCTGGGCGCTCTCATAGGAGGAAGTGGCCGCCTTTTTCCTGGCAGCCGCCAGTATCGGTCGCGTGCGGCTGGCCCGGCTGGGACCCGGGAGCAGGGCACGGGCACGGAGGGCCCCCCTTGACCTGTCACAATCGCCCACCCCAAGCCTTGCTGCTGGCTCAGCCTGTTTGGGGATCGGGGGAGCCGCAGGGCTTCCTTCCCGTGGGGACGAGCCTGTGGGGAACGGGAGCTCACCTCCGTGTCCTGGGGCGGCCTCCGTCAAGCAGAGTTATTTCTGCCAAGCTTTGCGGGTTGCCTGACAGCTTCCGACCTCCAGTTGGAAATAAAATTATCGTTTTGCCTCTTGGATGCCTGGGTATTGGCGAGTGATCTGGCTTCAAGTACTGAAGTTCAGCTTTTCACAGAGAACGAGTGAAAGAAGCAAAAAAGTGTGGAGGGATGCATGTGTGCTGTCTTGCTTGACAGCAATTCCTGGGTGATGCTCTAACCAAACCTTGGCCTCACTGGTTCTGAAGGGTTCATGTCTTCACCACGAAGCCATAGGCCTGAGGTAGCCATGACTTACTTGGTTTGTAGTGTCCAGATTTGTTCTTACCTGCCAGGATAAGAAGGACAGCGGCCTGCAGTGGAGTAATGCAGTCCAAGTTTAGGAACCAGCCTTAATTTTCACAGCTTTTCAGTTTTCTTGGAGGAGGTTAATATGAACCATCAGACATGCAGAGACATCTGACTCCAGTGGGAACAGTATGTTTTCAATCTCCTTAGAAAATAAGGAACTTACCTTTCAATTGTGACTCTTTTGCAGAACAGAGTTAATGAGAAAGGATCCCCTCCATAAAAAGATTTGGTTTCTGTAAGTGAAAAGTACATAGTGATTTTGAGTGTTTTACTCTTGCCAGAGAGATCCTATTGTAGGAAACCTATGTTCTGTTCCCATGAGACAAGTCAGAATTCATATGAGGTTTCATTTGATTGACCCAGAGATCATTGTTTTGCCAGTCTTGAGAGTTTGGATTGATTTATTGTGATTTTCTGAATTAAGATTCCATGAGTCAAGTATTTCACAATGAAAGCTGAAACAAGATGTTTTGAACTACAGTGCTTTTAAATAAGAGCAACTGTAACTACCTGTCTGCAGCCTGCATCTTGCTTTGTTACAGCATTGTAAAAACTTGTTTTTCCTAGAGGTTTGCACAGCTGCTGATATTTCGGTGTTTAAATGAGCCTTGAATTCAGGGTTTGCCCTGATCCTCTCTATGTTTGTGTGGTATTTTTAAGGCAAATTATTTCACTCTGCCTATGCTTTCAGTTGGCTGACCAGGAGTCCATTTCAAACCAGAAAGTGAGCAAGTACTGCATTGACAATACCCTACTGCAGAATTACTTGCTGAGGCAGAGTTGCACCTCTGCAGCATGTTTTCCACCACGTGGAGACTGTGTGAACTCGTATTTTCCTGGAATGTAGTGCAGAGGTCCAGCCTAAGAGGACACTGAATGATGCTTGGCAAAGAATGATGCTTGCAGCTGTGATCCAGATGTTAGTACACAGTATTAGCAACTTGTTCCCTTGCTCTCAACCTGAAAACATGGAGTAGAAGGAAAAGTGTTGGTTAATGGAGACCTGTTCAGTTGGTACCTTCCAGGCCTCCCCATTTCCTTCCCGCCTTTCTTGCTGTCATGCTTCCCAGTTAAGAAACAACTAGCACAACACTGCAGTCAGTGCCCTGTTCTCTGGCATGTATTCAGGCAGGGCATCCCACACTTGCTCTGCACTGTTTGTATTCCCTTATCAAAGGCAACTGGTGATAACTTCGCTATTGTTAATGACAAGCACAACTTACTGTATTATCAAAGTTTAAACAAGATAGAAATGTCTCTGGAGTATGGCTAAAAGAAAGCATAGATTATGAGAAACTTTGTAAAACCCTCCTCAGTGTGTGCAGCTCCTTAGATAGAAAATGCTGTGGAGGTTGCTAGGAAGAGTTCTAAGATACATAACAATAGCTTCATTAAAAAGGAAAAAAAAGGGTAAATTATGTGTGCTGTTCTGAAGTTGTGATAAACAGATTAACTACAGTGCTGCAGGATGAAAGCTGTATTGTCTTACTCCTGGTCACCACTAGGTAATGTTCTGATGACTGTCTTAGTGAGACCTTCATAAAATTAACTTGGTGTTTATATGAATGGGTGGTGCTGCAGAACTTTTCCAGTTAGGATTAAAAGCCAAGGCAGTCCCATCCTGTGTCCTTCTTCTGAGCCCAACAAATTATCCCTCTCAGCTTGGAGGGATAGTTTTCTCCATGGAGAAAAAGTGATTTGCTTCATAAGGCAACACAATGCAAATCAAAAGCAACTCATAGTTGCTTTTGGAGAAAATAATTCAGTCCATAGGGCTGGCCAAAGAAGCTGCCTTCAAGGAAAGATGGAACTCGCATTCTAACCAGGGTTTGTAACCCTTAATATCTTCACCAGAGGGGCTGGAAGGTCTGTACGTGCAGGTCCTGGATGAGGCTGAAGGAGATGTGCTTTGATCGCTGGTCTGGTGCAGAACACATGGTGTGATGTGAGGTCTGAGTCTGTGGGCTGATGGCCTTCTCTGTGTTCTTGTTTGCAGGTTGCCTCTCCCTCCTGGTGACAGTGCAGGATGCTGAGCGTTACACCACCTTATTTGCCACTGTCATCCTTAGGTGTGACTACAGCACCTCAGCTCAGCTGCAGGACGTGGTGGTGACCTGGCGCTTCAAATCCTTCTGCAAGGACCCCATCTTTGACTACTACTCAGCCTGTAAGTGTTAAGCTTGTTCTCCAAGGAATCCCTCTTCAAGTGGAAAGGAGAGGGAGGGTGGACTTACTGGGTAATACAGGTTTTGACCCCTTCCTACTCACAAACCAGGTGATGGTATTTCTCAGTGCTCCAAGGAAAAATAGGTCATGTCTGTGATTTCCCTTGAAATGTCAAGGGCTTGCTTATGACACAAGATTGAAGAGAGTGCCAAAGCACTTCATTTGTCCTCCTTGTCATCAACTCAGAAGGCAGAGCAGCTCAGCCATGTTTGACGCAAGTTAATTTTGGTGGACCTATTTTATGCTTTAACATGTTTGAAAAGCAACGGCCCTGTAACAAGTTGACTATGATTCCATGGAGGACCCCACAACTGGAGATAGATACCTGTGACCAGATGTTACTGATCTTAGGAAGTAGAAGAAACGCATGCATTTTGGAGGGTAGAAAGACTTCTAAGTAATAACATTTAGCACTGGTGGGAGCACTTCATGTGCAGACACTCTGGTGTGGGCAGCCTTAATTCAGGAGTGTTCAATATGGTATGCAAACTGCACTCCAGGGTACACCAAACACAGTATAACCAGCTGGCCAGAAGAGGTAATAATCCCACTATATTTAGTGTTGGTGTGGCCTCACCTTGAGTACTGTGTGCAGTTCTGGGTCCCAGAATTTAAGGGTATTAAGGTACTTGAATGCATCCAGGGGAGGGCAACAAAGCTGGTGAAAGGGCTGGAATGCATGTCCTGTGAGGAGCAGCTGAGGACTTTGGGCTTATCTAGTTCAGAACAAAGGAGGCTGAGGGGTGACTTCATTGCTCTCTACAGCTTCTTGAGGAGAGAAAGTAGAGACGAAGTGCTATCTCTTCTCCCTGATATCCAGTGATGGGATGTGTAGGAATGGTCCAAAGCTATATCAGAAGTTCAAACTGGACTCCAGGGAGCATTTCTTTAATGAGAGGGTGGTCAGACACTGGAACAGGCTTCCTAGAGAGGTGGTCAATGCCCCAAGCTTGTCAGTGTTTAAAAGGCATTTTGACAGTGCCCTTAATAATATACTTTAAGTTTTGCTCAACTCTGAAATGATCAGACAGTTGGACTAGATGACCTTTGTAGGTTCCTTCCAATTGTTCTGTTCTATTCTATTTATTCTATTCTATTCTATTCTATTCTATTCTATTCTATTCTTATTCTTATTCTTATTCTTATTCTTATTCTTATTCTTATTCTTATTCTTACTCTTATTCTTATTCTTATTCTTACTCTTATTCTATTCTACTCTATTCTATTCTTTTCTATATAAACCCTGCAGTATGTTTAAGTGGCCTCAGCTTAACTGTACACTTTGGACTAAGCTCAAAGTGGGTGTCTGGATGCCCAGACTCTCCTTTATACAACCTGGATGGGTTAGGTAGGCATATTACCAGGTGTTCTACAGCCTAGTCCACAAGCAGGCAGGTCCCTGGCTCAGCTGATCCCAGCATATCATGAGTGCTTTTAGCCCAGGCTCAAGCTAAAAACCCCAGCAGTGACAGAAAGCATGAAGGTCACGGTGTCTGCTTAGCTGGGTCTGCTCTTCATGCTCCGTGGTAGGTACAGCAGTGGAGGAGACTTTGACAAGCTTTGTTCTCTCCTCTCTTCATTGCAAGCCTTTTGCAGACAATGCTGACTGAATCAGTTGTCTCCCCAACTCCCAGCTCCCAAACACCTGCAAATTCAATGTTTATATCGTGAGTCTGTCACAAGAGTATTGCACAGAAATTGCCTCTAGTCCTCCATTCATTCTCTTGGATGTCTCTACACTTAATCCTTAGCCAGAATCAGATGATGGATTATTTTCTGTCTTTATAAGATTCACAACATCTAATAGGATATAGGAGGGAAAGGGAGACAATCCCTTTCATGTATGTCTGGAGGTTTTGTTTGGTAAATAAACACACTTTTGTTTTAGTTCCAGTACTCCTTGGTGTTTTATGACTTTTCCAGGCAGTTTATCTTCATACTGGGAGCTGCCCTCCAGCCTACCACCATTAGCTTCTTTCTATTGCTGTTCTTTCAGTTGTGAGTACAGGAGGGATCTCCTCTGCAGCTCCTGCATTCTCCAAATCTCTGCCATTCCTGTGGCTCTACCTCTGTTTGTTTTTGAGTACTTCAAAGTGACTTGTCCTTGCCGGTTTTGAAGCCATGCTTTGTATTATTAAACTGAAACAAATGCACACACGCACTCAAGAGTTTCTCTACTGCTCACAAGGGGATAGAAATTGGTCCTTTGAAATAACCTTTGGCATCTTATTTGCTGCTGTGTGTTTGCAGCGTACCAGACTGGTTTAGCCCTTGGCCAGGACCCGTCTAATGACTGCAACGACAGCCAGCGAAAGGTGCGCATTGTCATCCAGAAATACGGGCAGAAGGACCCCGTGCTGGGAATCGACTACCAGCAACGCAAGATCACCATCCAGAACAGTAAGTGACTCGACCTCCCAGGCAGGCACTGAACTCAGTAACTGTACAATATGTGCTAAGTGAAGAAAGGCATAAACATTGCTAATGTAGTCTGTAGCTTACACATTCCGGGAGGTGGCAATGGAATAAGAGCTGTGAAGGGCCCTGTCCCCGGTTGGCCTGAGGGTGTTGGAAGCACTACAAACTAAGGCTGAGCTGGGAATGCCTGAGCTTTTTGCTGAGGAGCACAAAAGCTGAGGAGCCCAGAGGCTAGAAAACAGTTAATTCTCCAAAGAAGTACTGGGTAATTGTCCAGGTGTATTATATGCTCCCTGCTGTTCCTGGAGCAATAGCTGTTGCTCCTGCCAGACAGGCTATTGGGATGGCTGGCCTAAGAGGGACAGTGAACTGTGTCCCAAAACCAATAGAGCTGGCAGTTGGCAGCAGCTGGTGTCTGTTAACATTCACTACCCAGCAGCATGCTGGTTATTTCACTCTACACAGAACTAGTACCACTTCTAAGTAGTGTTGCCTTCTAGCAACAGAGAAAAAAGGGACTGGCAGTGAATGTTGTCTATAGGAATTCTCAGTGGACTCAAATGTGATTGATTGAAGGTGATGGCTATGCTTGGAACAAGGGGAGATGCAGTACTCCGTGTTGCCTGCTGGCAGAGGTTTTGACTGGGGCCTGAAAGTAGTGTCTGTCAGTCCCAAATAACCCACTGACCTCTCAGTCCCTCTCCCACAGGAGCAGACCTTGTCATCAGTGAGGTCATGTGGTGGGACCATGGCGTGTACTACTGTACTGTGGAAGCACCAGGAGATACATCAGGTGATGCGGACAAAGAAGTGAAGCTGATTGTTCTCCGTAAGTGCCTGTGGTTTGTTGCCTGGGTGGCAAGATATCTTCTCCTATTCTCCCCCACCCCAAGACATCTCCAGCAGTGGAGAGGTGCTCAGTAACTTACTACAGCCAGATACATCAGGATCAATCCTTTCTCTCTCCTTTTTTCCCCACAGACTGGCTCACAGTACTCCTCATCGTTCTTGGTGGCCTCCTTCTCCTTCTGCTGATTGGAATATGCTGGTGCCAGTGCTGCCCCCAGTATTGCTGCTGCCACATCCAGTGTGGCTGCTGTCCAACCCGGTGCTGCTGTAACCAGGAAGGTGAGGTTCAACCAAATGTGCATCCATTTATGCCTTTTGTCAATACAAAAGCTTGACTAGGACTTTGCTGAGCTCCACATTCTCCCTTCTGCTCAGCGTCCGTATAAAATGAAATATTTCTGTGGCCAATGTGACCTCCAGGACCAGCTTGTCTGAGTTTAGAGGAGGACAGCTGAGATACATAGAACCCACCTTGCTCTTCTGTGTCCAACTTTCAGGAGTTCCTCCTCACTCACACCTTGCTTCTCTCATGTCATCCACCACCCTTGTATGAGTAGCTCAGGACTTTTCTTCTCTGTCTTGTGGTTCATTTGCCTGTGCATGTGAGTAAGGCAGGTAAATGCCTTTGTACTACTCTCCAAACTAGCCTGACCTTCAAGTATGTTGCTCCAAGAGGAATTATGTAAAAATTGGCATTTTCTATCTTCATGTTTTCTTCATGTTATCTTTATGTTTTATTTGTTTTTCTTGGAGAAAGGAAGTGAGAAAAAAAGAGGAGAAAGATGGTCTCTCTTGGTGGTCAGCTGTACAAGTGCATTTTTGAGTTTTTGAGGGTCAGAAGAAAATTTATTGTGTTTGTTTTTAGCAGTAATAAAGTTTCTGTAGCCAGATCTAGCTTTTTTAATAAGGCTGCCATCTGAATGTTGGCTGCTAAAGTCACATAACCTGTAAATGAAACTTAGTTAGCAACGTGGTGGACAAGCCCCTCTGCAGCTTACACAGTCTGACAGAAATAAAATACAACAAATAAGTTTATTTATTGTTGAAATCACCAGATTCTTCCCCAGATGCTACAAGGAGAGGATTTATGAACAAGGTGCTGGGTTCCTGGTTCCCTTTACCTTCAAAAGAGCTATTTGGTATCAGTTGGGTGTAAGCTGTAAGAGATTTAGGCTTAAGCCTAATTTGCTTAGCCCTTGCACAGAGAGAACAGAACATCCCTCTTACTGCTAAAAACAAAACACTTTTGGGGGGCTTTACAGGTTGTCAAGTGAAATGTGTAGTGTTGAGGAGGCTGTGGAAATTTGGCAGAAAAATTAGTTTCTGTGAAGGGAGAGAGAGGTGGTGGAGATGAAAGACTCACACCTCCAAAATTACTAGTTCTCAACAAAAAAGTGATTCAGAATTTGTGTGAGCTCCTTTCTGTTTTTATGTGCAGTAGATTAGAGCTCACTCCAGACTGCTGCTGTTATTTCCTGCCTCCTGCTGAGGAGGAGGAATTCCTGCAAAAAAAAGAGATTCCCAAAATCTCTCCCTGTTCATGAGAGAAGGTACAGACAAGACCAGCCTCCTTGACTGGCTGCTGGGTTCTGTGGCTGTAATTTCCATCGCAGCTGCCTGCCCTCTTTATCCTCTTGCCAAATTGTCCTTGTGCCTGCACCCCTCCTCTAACACACCTTCTCTTCACTTCATCCTGCCTTTGACTTACTTTTTTTTCACTCCAAAAAATGAACTGCAGACCTTAAAAAACACAAGAAGATAGATTCAGGGAACATCTTAAAACAGTCCTGAGGAATAGCAGTTCCATACAGCTGAAGAGAAGGCAGAAATCCTCATCTCCTTTACGATTACAGTGCGAGCCGAGTGTGTTTCTTCCCAGTTGTTGGCCACTAGAGGGCAGCCTAGACCTGCTGAACAGTCGCAGATGCCATTGAGGCCAGGTAATCCTGCGGCTGTGAATCACGGCACTAAGTACCGTGGTTTTAAGAACCTAGCAATAAAAGAAGTGCATTGTTTGAGTTATTCAGGATTGGTGTACCGAAATATTAAACATGCCCCAGGGGCAAGCCAATTACATTCCCCATGGAAAGCTCTGAGAAAAGCCCGTCAGGGTAAATATATGTATGACCTCCTTCTGTTTCCATTAGTTCCTTTTCTTCTGTGGGCTTCTTCTAATAATGAATCAGTGAAAAATAGGATATACTTGCACCTGGGTCTGACTAGGTTGGAAAATATTTTTTTTGTAATTGGATAATTGGCCCAGCAGCTGTAAGGTCCGCCAAAGGTAAAGAACTGCCTTTCTTTGCAGGGAATAAGTAAACAACAATCTGCCAAAGTTTTACAGCAGTTATGAGTTTTGGAATTAGGGTGAATCTGACCTTTCTCAAATAAATATGTTCACTTTAGAAAGATCTATAACTTTACTTCCATTTTGCAGGTAGAGAACCAGAATATATATTGGATTCAAACTGGAAAGCAAAGTATCTGGGGAAGGAAGAAAGGTTAAAAGTAGTGAAGGAAGTCCAGGGTTAATTCTGCATTTGTTCAGCTGTAGGAAGAGATCAGAGAATTACAGGGACACGATGACTTTGGTCCTTTGGTCCTAGTGACTGCCTTCATACCTTAAGGGGGAGAGCCCTAAGTAGGTATGCCCACAGCTGCTGGACCTCTGCTCCTCAGGCAAATACCATGGTCAAAACCCAGGGACGTGCACTGAGCAGGTTCTAGGACATTCTCAAGGTGGTAACTCTCGAGGTATTCTCAAAGAGGAATGAGAGAGGGAAAGATAAGGCACTCCTATTCTTTTTATCCTTCGTCTTCTTTCTCTCTTCCTCTAACTTTGAAACCTAAACTGGAGGGAAATCTCTTGGGACAAAAAAATAAAAAAAAGAAAAGAAAGTGAATCAAGTGTGGCATAAAGTGCTTGAAAGCTGCTACCTCAGGCCACAGAGCTTTGAAGATATATCAGAGTAATAGGATTAAAACCCCTGAAGCTTCCAGCTTTGTAGTTCTTTCTGGTTAGAGCCAGACTGAGGAAGGAGTCTGAAGTGGAGAATGAAGTGGAACTGCATGACCTGTGGGGAAAAGGGTAGGATGAGTTGAGAGGCTTGGTCAGTCCTTGTTTTGCTGCAAGTGGTGTTCTGTATAAATTCAGTGAAACAGTTAAAGAAGAACATGTTTAATAACTGGAGTGCTACCTGAAATGGAAAGCTCAGTCCCAGAGAACATGCAGTCTAAATGCTGCCTGCTACAATGAACCCAGGGGACAGAATTAATTGGAGCTTAGCTGTAGCCTGGTTTCTTAAAGAAGCAAATCTTTTGCAGTCAACCTGTCTGTCTATCCCCTATCTCTTTCCCTCCAATAGCTTTTAATTTCATCAACCAGATTTATCAGAGAAGTAAAAGTCTCAAAGGCAATTATGTTCCTATCTGTTTCCTCAACTGTATAACCAGGAATGTTCTGTTCATGCCTGACCAGAGATGAGGCTGCAGTAAAAGCCTATCACTTGTGAAACTCCAGGGAAGCCATATGAGAGAAATTTTGCAAAGGCCCTGGTGCAGAAAGGCTTTACTCGGTAATGACAAACAAACCAGGCTTTGCAAAGTCTGGGACTTACGTAATTTGCTTGCTTGTAAACCTACGTTTTGAGGTAAAAGTAGTAAGTTTCTGTAAGATGTTTTTAAGTATTCCTCCAAAAGAAGCAATTACGAGCTATGGGTTTGAAGGCAGGAATGGTGAGGTTGTCTATGTAGAGCAGGTGAGATGGAAATGCTAAAAAAAGCAAATGGAGCCTGACCCCAGGAGTAGGGGTCTGGAGATGGTGGTGGAAAACCAGTGAGGAAGAGATGTTTTCACTGAGTTTGCTCTTTTGGCACACTGGACATTGCTGTTGAAAACTGGAAATTTAGTCTGTTCGCCAGATTGATCACACAGTCCTAAGGGATTTAATTTTAGCAATCATGCTGAGGTAAATTACAGAGAGAGACTAGAAAGGGAGAAGCTGGACAATGCACCTCTGAGTACCCTATTTGTGGAACAGAGAGGAAATGATGGAGTACAGAGCGGAAAATACGATCTGGACAGAACCCACATGAAAATGGCAAAGAAAGATCTTGTTTAGCTGTAAATAAAAGCTAAAAGGGGAAAGGACTGATGATGAGCTGAAAAAGTTTTGAGAGAAAACTGTGATATGTCTTTCTGTATGAAACATTATTTCACGCCTTTCCACAACTATACTCATACTGACAGGGCAGGTAAAAGTCTTATACCTGGTAGTGCTGCATACTTAATCATAGTGTTATTTGTTCCCAGTTGCTAGGACTGGACTCTGAATGTTAGGCAGTAACCCTTTTCTTCTGTTCTAAGTATCTTTTTGAAAGTGTACAACTTCATATTGGAATTTCCCATGTTCTATTTTACCTTTGTCATAGGGTAGAAAGAGATTTTCATTTTGCGAATTTCCTGTATCCAGAGACTGCAGCCTAACAAGCAGAATGACATGTGATCTGCAAGCTGTGCTCTCTGGATAGCTGCAGTAAGCTTTCTTCTTCTTTTACAGTACTGGAACGGCATCGGTTCATAAAGCGGGCTCAGGCACTTGCACCTTGGATATCACCCAACATGTTCTATGGAGGTGGTGACAGGAACTCAAAACTTTCCTCTTACCAGCTGAACCCTCTACTGCAACAAGGTAAGACCATGGGCATCATTTCAGAGGGAAATCGGGATGAGAACCAGGTAACTTTTTAGGGAAGTTCAACATTGAGGCTTTAGCCTATCTACTACAAAAGAGAGATGTTTCTAGCATGGTTGCATGTCCGAGCATAACAGCTCTGCTACATCTACAGCATACTGCAGACTTGCCTGGGTGGATAAATACAGCCTGTTCATCTTAAGCGTCTTGCTGGGCTCAGTGCTGGGTGAAGTAGTTTAGTGCTAACTAAGGTATATCTGTGCTACACCCCAGCGACTGCAGGGTAAATATACCCAGCTTATCTTGCTTTGTGTGGCAGAGGAGGGTACTGTCTCTTTGTTCTGCTGTGCTGGTCACGGTCAACTCCTTATAACCAAAACTGATATGACAAGTGAGGTGCAATTTGTTTGAGTTCTTATCAAATCTCTTAATGTCTTAAATGATTAAGGGCAAACTGCCTTCTGTGAAATAGATCTACGCTGCATGCAGCAAAAAATGAAACTCTATAATGAAACGGGAAGAATTTTAACAGTTGTTCTGCCCCAAAATCACTTGTATAGTGGAATGTATTTGTAACGTTAATGGAGGAGGGAAGTCTCTGAAGTCCTAGAGAAATAATTAAATAAAATAACTTACTACCAGTAATATTATTTTATTATTTAATCACCCAAGGAAAACAGAGGAATTAAACATAATGGCTTCTCAAAAGTATATAAGGTATTTTTTATCTGAAATTAGCTTTTCATCACTGTGCTGTAGTCACAGATTTACTCTGTGTCTGATGAGTTTTATCTGTTGTTTGAAGAAACCATTTGCAAACAAATGCTAGATTCAAGATGTTTCAGTATATACTTCTTCAGCCTACTAGTTAAATCTACAGTTACCATTTTTCCTAGCCAGGGCACCAGTTTTCCTTAGAAAGGTCCAGTGGCTGAGCCACCATGATTTAATACAAAGTACGCTGAGTCTTCTTAAGGAAATGCAGCTACTAGTTACTACTCTCTGTACCTTACATTGTTTGGTCTGGCTGTGCTGGCTGTGGTGCTTGAGAATCATGCAGCTCTTGCAGTGAGGAGCAACAGGCGGAGAGAAGGGACTCAGCCAGGCTCATGAGTGCAGAAGAGCCCTCTCTTCGTTCCCTCTTGACTTGCTGTGTCTCCTGCGCTTTTATCCTTAGATGTGTCTCTGCAGAACAGTCTTCCACTGGTGCAGCCACAAGCTCAGCTTTCCCATGGCAACGGTGTTTTGGACTATCTGGAGTCTGAAATCCAAAACCTCAACATGTCACAGCTCCGGCCACCCTCCCACCAGCGGCAGGCTGTGCAGCCCAGCCTGCTGTCCTCCCTGGGCTCCGACATTGTGCCACCTCCTCTCACTGATCACGTCTCTTCCATCCATGGGAGCAGCAACTCCTCACGGCCACAGAGAGCCACTCGCACCCCCGGACCCTGGGACTATGCAGCAGAGGACAGAAGGGAAAACCGGAGGTGGCCCATGCCTTCCAGTGGGGATTCTCATTCCAGCTACAGTCAGGACATCTGGGACAGGCGGCGAGAGGACCATCCTCAGAGGCAGAGGACAGGTGGCTACAATGGCAGGCCACAGTACTCCAGACGGAATGCGTCGCCCCCACGCCAAGCTGAGAGGGGCAGGAGCAGCAGCAGCAGTTTCTATCCAGAGGAGGCCAAGGAGCGCTCCAGCCACCAACATGGCAGGAGACAGGAGCACTCAGGGAGGCGAGAATACGAGAACCACGCTGGGAGGAGCAATAACTCAGGCCAGCGGCGGCACAGCTACTCCCCCCCTTCTCGCAGGGGGTCGTGGAGCTCCTCAGAGGAGGCAGTCCGTGTCCCAGCCACAGACCGCAGGCGGAGGAACCGGTCTCGGGAATGGCCGGAAGATAAACCCCCCAGTTATCGCTCCTTAGAAATCATCCCGAGTCAGGACAAGAAGCACAAAGGCAACGCAGGGACACGTTCGGTGAGTCAGCTGCCTTTTTGCCTTCCCAACCCAAGGAAAAGGTTGGGTTTTGGGGAGTGAGAGTAAATGTTTTGTACTTTCTATAGCCAGTTGTGTTTCTGACAGAGGCCAAGGAGCAGGGAGTGCTCTGTGGAGCTTGGTTGTAAAGAGGTTGCTGAGTTCTTTGCCTTGTGACATGTTTTGCATGGCTGTAGAAGTAGGCCCCTACAGGGTGATATGTTATACCCTCTCACTTTTGGGGGTCTTTGTATATGTTGGTGTTAAAATAGCTGTTGTCTGGCACTGACTGGGGAGAAAGCACTTCCAGACTAGGCAGCAGTACTGAGTTCCCCTCTGCAACCATCTCTGGAGTTGGTTTATTTCTGATTTCTTTTACAATGTGCATGATTCTCCTGTTATCTATCTTTAACATTTAATTTTTATTGTATCTTGGTGATATTTTTGAGATGATTCTTATCCATCCAGGTAAGATGCCTAAAGCTACATCCATGCTTTCAGGTAGCATGGATGAGAAATGTGTCATTCTCCAAGCCAGGTGGAAGAAAGTGACTTTCTTCTTGGAACTCCTGAGAACTGAACATGCATTATATGGGCAGTGAACAGCCCTTGTTTACAGCCCATCTTATCATTTCACACTGGGACTAGATTTTAGGTGGCAACCTAAATATGAAAAACTTCATATCCAAATGCTAGTCTCCAAGTTAGACAGTGTATTCTCCTTTAAAAAATGGAGATTCTTTTAAATAAAAAAATGTTAAGTGTCCCTTATCACATATATGCAGGTTTTACCAGGTGGGAGTCTTCTGAAGGGGCTGTATTTGCACATTTTCACTTCTGTGTTTTGGAAAGAAGCACAATTCAAGTTCCAGCTGGGATGTATGTATATATGTATGAATGGGTTTTGCTATGATGTTCAGAGCAGGTAGGAAGACATGATTTCTGTTCATCATTCCTTGTTCCTGAATCTTTTATTTTCTCTTGCAGGACAGAGCAAGTTCCCACAGTGGAAAAAGCATAATCATTTAATGTCAGTACTGAAAGAACTACGATTCCCACTGGACTCCTCTTAGGTTTTTTACTGTGTACGTTGGGACGGCTGCTTTTGATTGAACAGACAACCAGCAATAAAACAGATAAAGCAGCTTCTCCTTAGATTTGCAACTCTGAAGAATCTATGACTTGTGCCCATAAAAGCCATACAAAACTCATTTTTATTCTCGCTGTGATTGGAAACACAAGTTTGCAATGGGCTGTGGTTCATTTTTATTGGAAACAGCACATTTTTTTCAGTAAATAGTATATTCCCAGTGTGTAGAGAGAGATACCAGTTCTCTTTTTGAAGTGCCTTGGCACTGCAAGGAGCCCAGTCTGTAGAATGCTGGTCCTTTGCACACCAGTTACCAGAGAAAGGCTCCAATGTTCACAGAGTTGTAAAGTCACAAGACAGTAGAATAATTTCAATTGGAAAGGGCCTCTGGAGGTCATCTGATCTGCCCTCCTGGCAGTCTGGTGTGGGGAGGCACAGCATCTAAGGCTCTTTGTTGTGCTTCAGAATGTGTAATGTTTGTTGCTTCTGCCTGGTTGCTCAGCATAGTTGGGGTAGTTGCTTCCTTTTGTCCCCACTAAGTTTCTCTCCTAAACAGGAGGATCACAGTGTTGGAAGGATGTTCACTGCCTTAAGATCTCACTAATATGACTGCAGATTTCCAGGTTATCCACCATTTACTGACTGAAACAACCTGGCCTACTTTAAGCTTAGACCTTAGTGCCTTAAAAGATACTTGTTCTAGCCTTTCATCGAGACTTGAATTGATTTGTAACTTAAAGGGCTAAATTTACCATGGTTTGGCTTTCTCTTCAGGGTCTGAGTAAAGTATGACTGCTGTCCCTTGCACCATGGACAGAATTTCCCTCAACTCGAGGAAGCACAGTTTTGGTGCATATATCTTTCCTAAGCCAGGTACTCTTTTCCATGCATTTTATATTCTCCCTTTGCTCTCTATGCCATGTATCATATACATGGGGTGAGATGAAAGGCTCTGAAGAACTCTTACACTCACCATTTTTACTGTTGTCCGTGATCTTTACCCTGGCACCTATACAATGCTGCATGTGTGGTGCATCTCATGTGTAGCTAGATTGTAGGGTTCCCTCATCTCTCACCTTGCAGCTAGAACACAGAATTTCTTTATGCTCTGAGACCAGTTGTGAAGGAGAAGAACTTGCCATTTCTCCTTGATGTGATTAATCCACTGTTTTAATTTAAAATGTGCTGGAGAAGGAGAAGCTCTCTGGATGCTGGCTGCTTCCACGGGAAACTGGCTTGCCAGAGTCACTTCTTGGATTCAAGAGACTCAACGGTTGTCAAGGAGCTCCTGGAGAATCTTGTGAATTATTTTGTAACCCAGAAACACTGGAGATTGGCCAGTACCAATGACTGTCTTGCCTAGTTCATCTCCCAGCCAGTGCCTCATGGGACACTTGATACTGTTTGTTCTTTAATTTCCTAATTACTGATGTGGTTATGCTTTCCCTTGGAAGACTGACTTGGAGAGACTTTAATTTTGTCCACCTCCTTGTTTTTCTTTTCTTTGGACAATGATGGGAAGCATCACACTTCATACAAATGGTCCTAGTTGGATACCCAGTGCAGTTGCTGGTCGACCAAAGGTTACTACAGAGAGTGCTCATCTTCCTGCAGTTTCTTGGCTGAAAGTACTTATTCCTAATTTCTGCCTCTGGAGATAAAGCAGGAGGATCAACTAGCTTCTCTAGTTGACTTTTTTTCAGAGCCAAAGGCCTACTTTTTGAGGACAGAGGGTCTCTTTGCCAGCAGTTGCTGGCTATCACAAAAGAAGAGCTAAAAGACTAACTCTAATGTTTGAATTTAAGAAAGGAGGGCTGTGTTAAGCATAATACTTGTCTGCATTAGACCCAAACTGAACAATATGAATTGACCCATAAGTCACGTTTGAAATATTGGGAATTCATTGTGTTTGCAGAACTTGCAAAGCCAGTATCACTCTTAAATCTGTTCCCCAGCCACTGGCTATGAATACTTTTTACTCTTATTTTATGACCTGCTGAGGATATTATGAACCCCCTCTTCTATAATGGACTACTATTTTTATTAGTTAAGAGGAATTTATGATGACTGCAATGACAGAAAATAATATGAGACACCTTCTTCCAAAACTAGCATCGAGTTCTGACTTTAGCTTTGCCCTCTGGTGACTTTTAGCAGATAGCTGGCACTCTGCAGATTCTACCCATGGAAGTTGAATTGGTAACTTGGAATTTGACTCTCTCCTTGAGCTTCATAGTTTCATGCAACACACAGGACAACTTTTTCCTGTCATTTCAACCAAGCCCAAATGTTCAGGTTTCAGGGAAGGGCTGCCCCTTTCTCCATCAAAGAGTAGAGGCTATTTGAGACATAAGGGGAGATCCCAATATGGTAGCATGGAAAGAGTTCACTTTCATTGACATTCAAGTGTGTATAAGCCAACATATGTCCAGCAAGTTTTCACAAGAGCAAGAACCCCCTCACACTGCAAGAAAACCCAGATGACTTTCTGTAACAGGAGCAGCTGTTGAAGCTTGCTGCTGTAGTATAACACTAACTGCAGAGGCTGTGCTTTTTTATCTACATCCTATGAAGGAGCCCTCCATCTTTATTTGTTCTTCTAGTCCCCATAATTGAGCTAGGATGACTAATTGCAGATTGTGTGAACACAATTTGTGCTGTGTGAAATCTGAAGAGTTTTATCTTTATCATACTTGATATCCTCTTCAGTCACTTTGTTCATATTTATAGAAACATTAGGCAAAACTTCAGGGAAAATTGATTGTATCTGAGTGTTAATTCTGTAACTTCTTAAATTGCAACAGAAGTAGATTAAGTTATCCAGCAGGGAAGCAGAAATGATACCAGGTTTACTGGTCCACAGACCACTGCGGTTCATAAAACACCAGTTGGTGGTGGGCTGTGAAATAACGACAAAGGAAATCTATATATGCATACTTTTCAACTGCAACCAGACAGAAAAGTGGGAAGGAAATAGGCTCTGCTTATTTCTAATTTTAATTGGCTCTAAATGAAACCCATTGTAACAGCACTGCACAATACAATGTGAACTCTTTTCCCAGTAAGATTACAGTGTCTTTGACTTTTGAAAAGAGACTAAGAACTGAGCAGATCCAATACAGCACGCTGAAAGAAATAACAGTAGGAAATCGCCTAGCCTCATTCTTTCTATTTTGCAATTTATTCATGTTTAATTTTTCAGCCATTCCAAAGAGCTGATGTTCATATGTCAGCCCATTCGTGATGGAAAAAGTTGAATGTTTCACATATGGGAGTTATTGCTATTCTAGGGTTTTGTTGTTTTTGTCATGCAGCTGAAGGAATGGAATATATCGTACTCCCCAAAAATGAATCTTCTGACTTCATAGCCACTGGAGTTACCCTAGTTTAAAGTAATGTAATGAATAAGTGACCATGCCACCTAGATAGGGCCAGATAAGGACACCCATGCTACAGTCAGCTGCTTTCCACTTCAGACCTGTAAGATTCATAAGAGAGATAAAAAATCGTGTAACTTTTCTTTGATTAAGAAAGGACCTGCAATATCTGGGTTTCTTGCTTATTTGCAGAGCGCCCTGCCATTCTGGAATGCCATTCCAGGAATGGAGGGCAAGGGCTGCTTCTGTGCAATCATTGATCTGGTCTTGGCAAGTGCCTGCTTGGCAGTAGAAACTGCTGAAATGCCCAGTTGCTATCTCTGGGATTGTATTCATGATAGCACTAGCTAAAGCTGGGCTAACTAAGCTGGGGAAGTTACCTTGTGTCATACAACCCCAAAGCAAAGCCCTTCAGCAGTATGTATTACCACACAGGGCAGCTAAGTCCTCTCTGTGCCACTACCTCCAGCAGCACATCAGTTAAAAACACCCACATAATGGGGTTAGAGCCTTCCATTTGTTGACCTGACATAGGAGAGAGATGACACTTGAGGTTATATTAAATTAACCCCCTTAAGTAAGGACTGCTCATTTCTATTTTTGCTAAGTTTAATGCCTATAATGTGCCTTTTTATGGTCTTCTGAATGTTACCCTTAGCTGTAAAAGCAGATTGTAAATGTGTAGATCCTCTTCAATGAATGTCAAATGTCAAATTGAAATATAAGAGAACTTTCAACCAGTTGCTCTTGTGTGTTCTTCCTAGACTATAAATTGCTTTTTAGTGTTTGCACCAGAAGTGGAACTGAAAATTCTCTGTTCTTATTTCTGGAATTAACCTTGTTACCCATTAGTAAGAATCTGCTGTTGTTATTTTTTGGACAAAAATGCAAAATTATTTGCTTCAATGGGGGATTTTTTTTCCTTATTTTGGGAGACTTTTTTTCTCTGTTTTTCTAAGAAATATCATTTGAATAAATACCAAGAGAGGAGAAAAATACATGAGAAACCATTGACAGCCCTCTTTAATGATATGACCCACTCTAGCCATCACTGACTGGCTGCCATGTCTGTAAAATGAGAACAGTTACTGTTTGATTCTAAAGCACTTGAAGCACCATGAGAAGAAAAGTCTTCTAAAAATTTTGTTTGGTTGATAAATGAAGATACTGGTTGAGCTTTTCACACTTCCCACATGTGACAGTCACCTAATAAATAAGTGGCCGATATAAAATGGAGGGGGCTCAGTGGTAGGTTTAATTTATGTCCTCCCATTCCCCTGAGCTGCTGCCCTTTGTAGCTCAGTGTTGCAGCCTTTCTGTCTCTTCCCCCTTCTCCTCAGCAGTTCCATGTGGTCAGCTCAGATGGCTGGCCCAACTGGCACTTGGAACCTGACCTATGGGAAACATGCTCTACAGCAGCAATGCCACCACTTTCTGATTGGGACCAGGATTCTTCGGGAGACATTATAGAATCAGAATGGTTTGCATTGGAAGGGATCTTAGAAGATCACCTCATCCATCCTGCCCTGGCCTTGGGTGGGGACATCTTGCACTAGAGCAGGTTGCTCAACGTCCCATCCAACCTGGCTTTGAATGCTTCCAGTGATAGATAGAGTGTCCACAACTTCTCTGGACAACCTATTCCAGTGTCTCACCACCTTACAGTAAAGAATTCTTCCTTGCATCCAATCTAACTCGATCCAATTTCAGTTTAAACCTGTTTCCCTTTCTCCTGTCACTACAAGCGTTGGTAAAGCCTTTCTATTTCTTATAAGCACTCTTTTAGTATTAAAAAGCTATAGTAAGATTTCCCTGGAGCCTTCTGTCCAGGATGAACAGCCCCAATTCTTTCAGTGTTTCCCCATGGGAGAGGTGTTTCAGCTTCTGATAAGTTTTTGTGCCCATCTGGACACGCTCTAACAGGTCTGTGTCTTGTCAGCCTGTGCAAAGAGACTTGGCCATGGGGAAAGAAGAAATGTGAGAGGAGTGCACACTTAACCCCTGTGCGCCATTTGCTGTAAATGGAGGGGAAAATGCCAATGACCATAACAGCAAGTTCCAACTATCAGAGCAGGGAGGTTAGGGCATAGGCCTTCCCACAGGAACAGCGGAACAAAATTCAGCCCAGGTCTAGCTACTGTTAATGTGGAATTTGGCCAACTTATGAAAGGGGCCTCTATGACACAGATGCCTGTGAAAGTAGGGGACTCAGTGACCCAGGAGTTGCCTTCCACATCTCTTAGGCTCAGGTCAGACTGACCCTCCGTTACCAAATCTCAATAACAGGTCCAGAGTCCTCCACAGCATCTTACCTGTCCCACTGAGCTGCATGTGCTTGCAAAAGAGCAAATGGGGAAACAGAGCAGGACCTTTGACCCCTCGCTATCATTATATTCGCTCCATAAATGCCGGTGTCTCAGATGAGGATCTATCTCGGCTTCAGCCTGAGAAAGAGAGGAGGCAGGACAGGTAAGTGCTGAACTCTTTGTTCTGGGTGGGATGGGCTTTGTGGCTGGTGTGTCTAGATCAAAGGGAAGTGAGTGAAGATGATCTTCTATTTTTCCCCATTTCTTATTGCAAGCCAAAGTGTGAGCCCTTCTCACACTCTGCAGGCAGGAATACTTCTGAAATGGAGGAGGGTGGGGGTGCTTGAGGTGACCTGGATTGAAGCTGAGTGATGGATGCTCCATAAGACATTCGTAGGAGGGTCAAGCCCATGGTAGGAATTGCAGAGTTTCAGTGTTGGAAGATACATAATCTTTTCCCAGCTGCCTTCACCACAGGGATTACAGGCTCTAAAGTGGATAAGAGCACTTCTTTATGTGCTTGGGAAGCAAATTTATGCCTTTTGTGCACATGGAGAAAAACTGGCTCTGGGATTAAAAATCAAGGTAGGGTGGTGTAGGACCAACTGCTGCTGGGCAGCAAATGTCTAGTAAATGGAATGGTAGCTTTTGGAGGCAGTCTGTGCATAGAAGGATGTAAAAATGGATGGCAATTTCCTTACTGTGGGATGAGAAGGAGCACTGCCTTGTAGCCATCTGATATGGGATTTAGCAAAGCATTCACATGTAATAGACTTGCAGCCTTTTTTGCCATTGCAATTCTAGAACTTCAGTGTTTCCTTCACGTTGCTCTAAGTGATGCAGCCCTATAATTGAAGGCATAAATAAATATTAATTTCTAAACACCTTTTTAAGCTCAGCATGTTTGAAAATCTTGTTTAGATGTAATGTATTTTCAGTGTACCAAGTACAAAATTTTCAATTCTTCAGTTCCAACTTTTTTAATAGCCAAAATTAAAGGAAGTCAGATGAAGCTAAATTTTGTACCCACTCCCTTTTGAGAACTTGTTCTGGTTGGGGTACTATCTGCTGCATTAATCCCAGAGTGAAAAAGACAAGTGAATCTAGTTGGCTAGCTGGCAACTTTGCTCAGCTAAAGCAAGGCAAAATACTCACGTCACGGGGTCACTAAGATGATCATTGTATGTGATGCACACATGCACACTTCCACAGCATTCTTTAGAGCAATTTAACAAAACAAATCAATCAAAGAAATCCCACATTATGAATTTTTCAGTTGTACTTATGCATAGAGGAAACCTATTCTGACTTCTGCCAGTTTTAGTGGTTTGTTCATGTGCTGAAATAAGGGATTTTTAGCTCTCATATAAAAGAGCTAGCTTTAACTGTCACATATTTCTTTGAGCTTGGAAAGTTATTATTGTGGGTATTTGTGATTATACAAATAAAAGGACACCTTCATTTTTATACCATCTTTTCCTCTCTTCTTCAGAGTAAATGCACCCTGATCTTTCCTGTTCTTGTCTTCATTTGTTGGTTAGCTTTGTTGCAAAAAATCTGGTGTTTAACCAACATGTTTTATTTCTCTGAAAACAAACAAAACATTGTATGCTGATTCCTGCAGGTCTCTCAGTATAGAGAGCAGAACTGGTACTGCAAACCATGTTGCAATCCAGGGTATTGGTGATAGCTCTGATCCTGCTCCTCAGCACCACTCTCCCCGGTAAGTCTGAAAAGCTTTCCTGTCTGCCTGAGACAAGGCTCAGCTCTACAGGTTCTCATTGGTGTTAAGCCCAGCAATACAGTTGAAGACCATGAATACTTAGTGCTCAGCAGTGTGAAACAAGTCAGTAGAGATCTGGCATGAAAATTGTCCATACATGGTGCAAACACTCTGCCATAAAAGGCCTGTGACATTCACCATGAATAGGTGAAGAGGTGCTGCTGGATGCTGCTAGAGTGAATTCAGGGAGAGGTTCTGAATCTCAGAATTCCAAGAACTCTTCGCACTGCACCTGGGGGAGAATATGAGAGACTTGAGTGACTGGAAAAGCCTGATGGGGTTTTGCCTTCTTTTTTTCAGAAGTGCAGTCAAAGTCCATCTTTGAGAGAGACCGTCGTGACTGGCTGGTCGTCCCTGATGCAGTTGCATCTTATGTCTATGAAGCTGTGAACAAGGTGTCCCCTAGAGTGGGTCAGTTCTTGGTCGATGCTGCCCAGACTCCAGCAGTTGTTGCAACTAGGTATGGAAAGCTGGTCTGTGCTAATGCTGAAATAGCCATGTGTGAAAAGGGAGAGGGGGGAGTGGGAGGAAGAACAAATTAAGTATCTGTACGGGGAGATCCAATGGGAAATGAATCAGCAACCAAAGCCTGATGTGACTACCATGGGAGTGAGGTGCTGGGAGGTGGGGTGAGATGATACAGTCTCATGTGAAAGCACAAGCTCTTCCCAGGGATACACACTGTACATGACCATGCTTGTGGGGACAGCAGGTTCTGCTCTTTATTCTTGGGTAGTGAGGGAGGAGGACGCTGGCTGGTGGGGGATCAGCTCCCCTGGAAGGGTTCTGCGGTGCTGCTGCCTGTGAGGGGCTCAGTACTGACTGTGCCATTGTCACTTGATGCAAATCACAGAATTGGCTCTAGCTGTACGTACATATTCCTCAAGGAAAAGGAATGAACTTCCTCACAAAAGGAAAATGATGATCACCCTAGAGACAGAGTTTCATGTAACTCATGGCACACACATGCTGCCTATTCCTGTCTTCTGAGGAAAGCCCCTCTAAGACTGCTGAGGAGCTCTGCACTCTCAGTGACAGGCAGTGTGATAACCACAGCAGATGGAGATTACTCTCATGTATTTATGTATCTTATCACATGCACTGTCATCTCCTGCAGGAACTTCCTCATCAGAGAAACAACTAAACTCAGTATAATGGCTGAACAGCTGATTGAAAAAATAAAGAACCTGTGGACAAGAATCCGAGGCTATTAGCCAGAAGAAGACAAGTCAGCATCTCCTGATGTGAGTTGGTAACACCCTGCAGTGTCCTCTTTCCTCCTGCTCCTACTACGGGCCAAGATCAGTCGATAAGACAGAATCAATGCTCCTCTTAGTGCCACTAGAGGGAACCCACCGTCAAAGACCAAAAGATGGAAGGCATCTGCTGAAGCCTCCCCTGGGAAAAAAAAAAAAAAAAAAAAAAAAAAAAAAAAAAAAAAAAGAACACGCAGCTGGGCATGGGGAAGGCAATGAGATTCTAGAGCTCTTCTGTAGCCAAATCTTGAAAATTAATTCCTCCTGAATGGCTTGGCCATTGCCCCTCTAATAAAATAATGTTGGTTGTTACACTTCCTTAAGTTTCTTATTTTTATTGACTATTACAAAATCACACCCACCTTGGCATTCCATTCTGCTGAGAATGTAGCTGTTATTCACAAAAAGTTGTTTCAGGCAATGCTAACAAACTCTGACTGTTCAGGCACTTTTAAGTAAGCTCAGATTTTTCAGGGTAGCCACAATATGTCAACTGTAATCTCACATCAGGGAAGACCATGAAATTTAAGTCCTGCTGATTGTGCTCCTTGGTTAGGTAAGAAGCAACTAGCTGCATCTATATCAAAGGTATGAGGATTTCAGACAACTTGAAAAAACCTGGCAGGTCCTCATCAGCCCTGTGTAACTGCATAATTTCAGATGCCCACACTGGACAAAGAAATTCATCTAGTTTCTCATTAAGCAAGCAGAAACGAGTAGGCAATTTGACTGAAATCACAGCGTGAGACTGTGGCAGAGGCTAAAATGAAACCCTGCTACCCTGAGAGCTAGAAGTCACATGCACATGGGTAGAACTACTGCTTTGGAGGGAGAGCATTGCTACAACTGGCAAAATGAGATTTGTCTAATAACTGCAACGTGACTGTCTTTTTAGATGCATCTCCATTTACTTTTCCCTCATAGGGGTCTTAAGCCCAAACTTTATTCTGCTTCAGCATTACCCTTAAATATTTGTCAGGACTTGAGAGCAGCAGTAATGACCCTCTCCCATGCACTCTGCCTATGGACCCAGGAACCCCATCTAAGCTCAGGCTCTGGACACCCAGACCTGTGGCTGCTCCTGGCTGTCTTGGCTTACTGGTGGGTTTTCTTGCATTGGTGTTGGACCTACACTGTAGGTAGTAGCCTCATTCCATCCTTAGTCGAGCTTCTTGGATGGGCCTTGGATCTGTGCCAGAGCCTTGCCTCCAGCTCTGCCTCCCGCTGTCCTGAGCAGACTCCCTGGTATGACTGAAGGGCCCTGTCAGAGGTACTACCTCACCTCCACTTGGGTACAGTGGGACTGTGCCTTGCCTGGGGATGTCACTACTTATGCTGTGGTCTCTGCTGGCTCCTGAATTGTCCTCACTCTTAGAACATCCCAGCTCTTGATGCTCCCTGACACTATTTCTAGATTATCGGGTAATCAACAACTGAGTAGGGAAAGCAGGAAAAGCAGAGAAGCCCAAGGAAGAACTGGGAGATGTCAGTGTTTGGCTCTTCCCATGGAAGTGTGCAAGAAGGCAAAGGAAGAGAATGGTGGTGACAGGGAGAAGGGAGAAGCAATAGAGGAGATGGAAGGAAGTATAAGAATCAGCAGCAGTTGTGCTAAAAGCTGCATGTATTTTCCCAAGGCTATCTTTTATCCCCCTGATGGGTTTGACTGTGAAAATGAACACAAATAAATGACAAAAGACTCATTAATGGGAAGGCTAATTAACAGATTAAGGCTATATTTCATCCAGTATCTTTCTGCCAGTCTCCATTAGCATCGGTGGGAGAACTGCCTTGATCTCACAAACATAGTTCCAGACCTTTATTTTAATCTGGTCTCCACATGTTACAGAAGTATTTGACCACCTCAGAAGAGCAGGCTTTGCCATTTTTTGATATTCAATACTCCTATTACTTCAGTACTACCTATTACTTTGGTAGGGGTGGGGGATGAATGCCCTAAGCTAACAGCAAGGCTCTTTCTCCAGCCTGAAGTGCTGGACGTTGAAAATCTGTCTGTTCACTTTTTTTCTCAATGATCAGAGAGACTTACTGCCAGCAGTACTTAATTCTCCAAAGCTTCCTGTTGCCCCAGTCTGAATTTCATCTTCCAAAATCTTTGCTACTGAAAAGTTTGCTTCAGCACAAACTGAACATGCTGTGGCCGTTGCCCTGTTGGAGCAATTTATTAGGCTCTCAGTAATGCAGGAGAAATGATTCCCCTCTGTTTTGGGGTTTGTTATTTTGTTGATTTATTTTGTCTCTTTATTTTTATTTTGTCAGTCAGATCAGCTGTAATCTTGCACTTAACCACCTGTCTGGAATAAAAATCCCTTCTTTTGCATTTCCTTTGTCCCAGCAGCTCCTTGATACCACGTGCAATCAGAATGAAATCAGTGTCCCCATGCAGCAGCAAGTTCTTCCATCTCCGGTTACTTTACCACTTTTGCAGATCTCTTTTGCAGGTTTCTTTATTGCTGTCTGTTTTGCTTAGACAGTCTGTGCTTCCCTGGCCACGAATGAATGTGCACATGCATATGTATTATGTAAATGCACCAGTATTTAGAGGAAGATTTAGAAAAGCGGAAGTTTAGGCTGATAAGAACGTTCACCATGTGAAAAACCCAGGACATTTAGCTTTTTTGCTACTGGGATGATTTCCTACCTGCTTGTTTTGCATATGTCTGCTCAGTCTTTCTTTTTTCCACAAATGTAACCCTTGTAGGACAAGTACTGCAGCTTAAATTCCCCCTTGCCCAGAGAAGAAATACAGCTTTCTGAGTTTTCTCAGAATTGAGCTTTTCTTCTGGTATTTCCAAAGTATTCCTCCCTGAAAGAGTGAAAGTCATGAAAGAGCCTGAACGTGCCCTTAAGGGTTTGGTGTCCTGGAAATCGTTGTTTCAGCCTTTTCAATCTATCTGTATGCACTGCCAAACTGAGTAGGAAAAAGTTTGGAAAGTATAGGAGTCTCATATTGCATTTGGAGCCTGTTGTGTGACTTCGCCAAGCAAGCCAGAGGCATTTCTGTATTGCACCATTGCACAGCTGGAGCAGAGCAGTACCTGGTGTGAATTCCATGCTAAAACTTAACAAAATTTTGATATTTTGTTAAATGCACTTAATTGTACATTTTGCTTTTCTGCAATGCAAGCTCCAGAAAATTCAAGCCAGCCACATGCTCATTAGGTGTTTGATTTTAGAATATGGTAAAAACTGAATCAGCCCACAGATCTCTGTATTCGTTTGTACTCAATCTCTTTATCATGTAGTTAGTTATCTCAGCATTTGTATGCTTGAAAAGAAGTAAAAAGAAAAGCTTGCAGGTGGTTAATCTGCCTTACAATCTACAAAGTAGGGCAACCTACAAAGAGCAAAGTAGAAAATCTCCCACTGCCACTTCTGATGTTATTGGCATCACCCTTTGACGAATTCCTTAAAGGCAGAAACTAAGCAGCCAGGACAGCATTCAGGCAGGAACAGGGTAGGAAAATAAAAAAGCTTTTTATCCCCAGAAGAATCTTGCAGCAAATTCATAGGACATGTAATTGGGGGGGGGGGGGGGGCATATATTTTACTCTCAAAATTCAATTTTTTCATATCGGCTCTCACTTTTCAGCTGGAATAAACAGGCTAATCTGTAATTTCTTTCTTAAATATATATAGAAATCAATTCCCAGGTGATGTCTGTTAGAGTTCACTGAGTGCTTCAAGATTCTTGGAGAGGCTTCATAAGTGAAGCATTCATTTCAGCGAGATTCATGCCACAGGAACTTTCTTTGTGAGTAATCAGCATTCACTTTGCAGCTTTGGAAAAGCTTGTGGTGTAACGGGTTCAACTGAGTCCATTGGAAAGAAATCTTAAGAAATGTCAGGTTCCTGTTGTTTCCGAGATGGGTGAATAACCTGATTTCTGCAAAAATGCCCTTTCTTTGAATGTATTTCTTATGGTAAATACTTCACACCATTTTCAGTGGCTCAGAGTGTCGACGGCTTTTACACTTCCTAGTTCCCCTCACCTTTTACTTTAACACCTGTTAGAATCCCTAATTAATGCTGAGGAACGCACGCCTCGGGCTCTGCGCTGCTGTGAGCAGTAGCGGCTGCTCTTGCCGGCAAACAGCCCAAGTACTTCAGCAGCGGAAACCCCAGCGCGGGGTGTTCTCTCCTTCCAAAGATAGAAGACGAGAACTGAAAAAAAAAAAAAAAAAAAAGTCATGTAAAATATCCGAAACTAATGGCTGGTAGTCACCCCTACACACACGGACTCCAGATTCTGTATTTTCTTCCCTCTGGTGACGGCTGTGCGGGCAGGCACAGCGAGGTGAGGGAGCGGACTAGGATGGTGCGTGTTCTCTGAGGCGCAGGGCTGACACGGCCGTCTGTCAGATGGCTCTGCGCTTTCCACGGACTTTTGGCAAAGGGGCTTTTCCAGATTACTTAAAAGTAAACGCCAAAATCACCAACGGGGTGCCTGTCCGTGGAGCCAATACCGAGCAAAGGCAGCACAAGGAAGCGGCAGGTGGCTGAGGGGCAGCGCTCTCTCCAGAGGGAGGGGGCCACCGCCAGCGGGGCAGGAGCAGCGCCTCGGGGGCTCGGCGGGAGGATGGAAGCCTTGCGTGCCAGGCGGGCCCCGGCGGGAGGCAGAGATCAGTCAGCGCCGTTCTCCCTTTCGCTCCCCGCCCGCGGTTCCCGCCGCAGGGCGAGCCCTGACTCAGAGCGGCACCGCCGCTTCGCACGCGATGCCGCGGGCTCGGCTCCCGCATCCCCCGCCTCCATCCCGCCACCGCCCGCTCGGGAGCGCAGGTGGGCTCGGGAGGTGCCTGGGAAGAGAGGCCAAGGGGGTCCCCAGCCCAGCAGGGGATGCTCGGGGAGGCGGGGATGCTCGGGGGGATGCTCGGGCAGAAGTGGCTGGAGAAAGGGAGGAGCAGCTTTACAGCCATAAAGCCACTCTCTGGGGCGGCTGGGACAGGTAAAGTGCTCCCTGCTGGGCGTTTGACCCCGTGGAACACCCGGGAAGGGTGTTTCGGCATGGGCCGAGTTGGGGTGGAGAGGCTGCAGCTGGGACGGCGTTGGGTGGGGAGGGTTTGAATGTTGTTTCCGCAAATACGCAGAAAGGCAGTTTTTCTCATGTTTGCCCGCTTACCTGCCTGCTCACCAGGGAGCTGGGGGTTCCTTTCGCTTGGGTGTGTAGTGATCACGCTGTGCTTTGCAGACCCAGTTTTTGGGAGTAGTGATGGTGTGCCAAATTAGATGATCCCGTGTTGCAGACTTCTTTACATTTAGATTTGGGGATGATACGGGACTAGGTCACTTCTCAAAAGTGTTTCTTCGTGAAATGTTCCTTAAAGCAGTTCTGGGTTTAGCCATTCAAAAACTTAGAAAATTGCAGCACAAGTACAAGTTACCTCTTTTGACGGTAGCTGTGAAAAAACTTCTTTATTAAAGTTTCCCAGTTCCATAACATGGTGACACAGCATCAGGAGCCATCCTTGTTGCATGGGAGATGCACTAACCTGCTCGCTGCCATGACGGGAGTGTATCTAGAAATGGTTTGTAAGAGCAGTTGCTATCAACCTCGAGCTGCACTGATTACTGAAGATCTTAACAGAATAAATATTTACAAGTATAGCTATGATATATGACAGTGAGGAGCAAAGATCGTTTATTTTCACAGCTTCCTATCTCCAGGTTTACAGCAGTATCCTTGTTAAAAGGGTTCAGGTGTTGGGTTTGAGGCTGCTTTATTCTCAGAATCCACGTGAGAGGCAAAAGCTGCAGGTGTGAGAGAAAATGTGTAACTGACCCAGTGTTTGGATCAAGTTCACTGCTTAGAAAAACCACATCAAGATTGTTATTTTTTTTCCTAATTGTAACATTTTCTCTTCTCTCCAAAGGCCCCGTTGTCTTTTGCCTTTCTCTGGGATCATGATGTTAAAGTTCCTGCCAGTGAAGGATTGCTCCCTCGGACTCTCCCAGGTAATATTCCCTGCAGCGACTGCTTTGAAATGGCGTGCTTAGATCGGCTTTGATGACTGGAGAGCACACAATTGTAAAATAGCCGACATCTGTTTTCAGCTATGGTGGTTAAATGCAAAGTTTTGTGTTTCTCGTTTGTTGTTTTTGTTGGGTTTTTTTGGGGGGGTTTTTTTTGGTTGTTTTGTTTTGTTTTGTTTTTTTAACGAAGAAACCCACATAAGTCAAACCTTGTTAACAGCTCAGGCTGTTATATCCTTAGTTTAGTGCTCTTTTGTCAGTTTAACTGCCACTGTAGCTAATTCAGCATTTCAGGTCTCCCTTGTTTCTGAGACACTTTTCTTGGCATGAAAGTGGGAAGTCTCCCATTTCTTCTTTTTGCGTGTCAAAAATAGCTGGGGCTCTTTTTTTTTTTTTTTTTTTTTTTTTTTTTTTAGGTAAAAGCTTGTGGGGATTTTTAGATTTCAAAGGAGCTTTTAATATGGTAATAATAACGTTCACTCGATAGAAGTCCTGCATTTTGTAAAAAATAACTGCTAGATATTGCTGGAGGGAGCAAATGCTACTTTTACTTGGAGTTACCCATTTTTCCAAATAGTACTCTTGATACCTCAGAAAAATAAAGATCTGTTGTATCAAATCAACACACATACATGCAACATGTAATACTTTACTACTTATTGAGGAACAATGCTTTATCCAAAATCGTCATTCAACTGATTAATTGTATATGTTAAAATGTCCTTTATCCATAGAAATTCTGTCCTTCTTTTGAGGACTTCTTATTAGTGGTTAGGTTTAAAAATTTTCCACTTCAGTTGTAAGCACCTTTTGTTCCATCATATACTATTGTGGAGGGTGCACTGGGTGGATGAATGGTAAAGGCAAAGGAATATTTCTTTACTGAATTGACTCACTGTAGGTCAGTACTTTTTGCCAGCTCATGTGCAATGTTAGAAATATGCTGCAGGGAAGTCTTATCTGTCAACCTAGAGAAAAATGCTTGTAGTAAAAGACAAAAGACAAGAACACCAGGTACTGTTACAAGTGTTTTGGGCACCTCATTGGCAGCTAGCCACCACAGAGAGTTGGGTGGTAATGTGGACATTGCTAACTCATCCTATGTCATAACACATAAAATCAAAATACATTGAAATACAATGAAATGAAAATACAATTCATCAAAATACATTAATGCAGAAAGTACTTCAGTACTCAACATGCATTTGCTCCCACAGGGTACCAGGATTTATAATCTATTCCCTTGATGAAATAAATCACAGGCCTGACTTAAATAACTGAGTAAATAAAAAAAAATGGTTTTGAAGCATCTAAATTGGTACGTGAGAGCGTGTCCATTCCATGAGTGAACTATGTGGTGATTCTAATAGGTGGTTAATATTCTCAAAACCTTTGAGCCTTCCTTTTAAATTAAGGTTTGTTGCAAAGAAAGCATGTGGTTAAAGGGTAAACCTATGAGTTCAAAAGCAACTAAAAGGAACCTCTGAATATATTTGCATGGCATCTTGTGATTTTCAGTGGATTTCAGGATAAAAGATGACCACCTACCCTTATGGTTTTTGACAGATATATTTCAAGGATAGCCTATATGTATTTGCTCTTAGTGAACCTGATGATCGCCTGGGGTCTTCTCCAGCTCTGCTGGTAATGCCACCTGTGTTAAAGCATGAGTCAGAATACAAGTTTGCCTTTTTCAATTTAAAAGGAAGAAGGTTGCATGTCATATTCGTCCTTTCTATGAACATGAGATACTCTATGTTAAAACCCAGTAGTATTCTACATTCTTAGCAGGCACTTCAGCCTTTGCATTTTTACACTACAGTTTATCACCTTCTCACAGCCACTGAAGAAGAGCATGCACACCTTAGCAGGGGGTTCAGATGTTTTTAATAGCCTCAGGACGGCTGCAGTCTCTGAAGTGGCTACGGAAGTGTGTGAGCCTCGGCCATCGAAGCATGTTGTCAAAACGTTAGTCCTGGAAGCTATAAGGGTTGTTCAAGGCTTATTCTCTTCTTTAGTTAGATCTAGTCCTTTTTCCATGCAGCAGCTCTGCTCTAAATGTCCTCCTGCCCTTTCTTTGCTTCTTAGCACCCCTTTATCCATAATGTCTTGGTTGGTTATGAGGAGAACATGTGTTTCTTGAAAACTGTCAAGCTTTTCCTCTTACCTGCAACACTTCTTTAGGTGGTATGATTATGCCCATGCCAGATAACTCCCACGGGTTCAAAGACAGACAAAAACAGATATGCATCGCTCTCTCTCTCTCCTCTCTAATTTTTTTTTTTTTTATGGTTTGAGTGTTTTGCTCTGCGTGAGGCATGGGTAGATGTTTCTGTGGTTCCCAGAGCAGGGAGGGTGAGGAGTGGGTGACAGGGGAAATGGTGGTTGTGGTCACGCAGTTGTTCAGGCAGTGCATAGAGGGAAGTCAAGTGAGTGGTCAAATCAGGTGCATGGTACTATAGATGGCAAACATTTGTGGTGTATTTATTTATACACAGTATTTCTCACTAGAAAAAAATGCTCTTTTCATTTAAGGTCTGACTTCTGGACACTTTGCGTACCAGATTTAAAGCTAGACTGAAATTTTGGATTGATTTTAAAACCACTGACCAAGTTTCATTCTCTGAGCAGAATGCCACACAGTTTCACAATCTGGTTTTCTTTGCCTCAGATTGAGCGTAAAAGAAAGGGCATCCTTTGGGGAACAGCTGTTCTTTTATATTCGTATTAACTAGTTTTGTCAGTGTAGAACAAAAGAGGGCATCAGATTTTGGGATCTCTGTGGCACTGTAAAATACAGAGGTGTGGGGTTTTTTTTCTAGAATTCACTAGTGACTTTTGGATGCATCCAGTTATTTCCTGATACTATTAAATCCATTTATTTTTGAAAGACCTGCTGTTTCGAAAGAGCATTCAGCCCTTTCTGCATATCAGTGCTTTGCAAAGGATCTGAAGCAAGGCATTTACGAGGGAAAGCCTCTGAATTTACTAATCACTTTGTGGGACGAATTCTCATTCAGCACAGATCCTTACCTTACTTTCCCTGTGCCCTGCTCTAGTCCCCAAAGCAGCAAAATATAGTCCAAATTTCAAGAGAAACATTTGCCTCTTCTTTTTTGAGCTCTGCTGTTGAGATGCCTCTTGTAAAACCCATGTGGTCTAGAAAATATGAAAAGTAAACAGTAGAGGAAGTTATGTTCACTTACTAACTTAGTGGGAGCTTCTGACTAAGAATGTGGTTTCTTACTAATAAGGAAACTGTTTTGAAGTTGGAAAATATGTATTTTGGTCACAATGCATTATTTAGGTGATTGATACTGATAATGTTGTGTGCTCTGAAACCATAGCCTGTGGCCTCGATTTCCAAAGCTGCTGAAATCTGTTACAGAAACATCGGTGAGGTGAATTGGGAAAATAAAATCTGCAGTTCAATTCATATTTAAAAGTAAGTACCAACCCACCAGCCTGGCCTTGGGGAGGACTTTTTACCAACTCACATGTGGAAGACTGTCTTTCGTCTTGAATGCTGTTGGTTTCCAATGCAGTTGCTTTCTCATCTCCTATATTTTGCATTCTTTATGAACTCAGATCTTAGCTGCCCAGATGTTTGGAGCCAAACTCCCTCTGACTTTTATTAGACTCCAGGAGTACTTCAAAGCCTCCTGACACTTGCAGCAAGACTCCAGCAGGATATTGAACACCCACATCTGCGAAGTGAGCAGGTGATTGGGTTGTTATTGAAACCTGAAGTGCACTAATTGCAGGCCTTGTGGTACAATATTAAAATGTTATATGAGGTAAAATGGGCTCCTTCTGATTTTTCTAGGGCTACCCAGCCACCTCTATATGTGACATTCCTTCGGTAGCATCTTAATTACTTCTGAGGCTATTTAATGCATCGGTGTGTGTTTCCATCAGTGATGGATGTAGGTAGCTCTTTGTTCCTATTCCTGAACCGATCTCCCTTTCTCAGACAATGTGCAGAATGCTGGCATATTTGGTAAACAGTCCGAGAGGATGGATTTTCCAGTGCAGGGTTGTGGTCTCTGCTTTCTGTTCTTCGCCTGCCATGTAATGTGCTTCTTAACTGGGTGGAGCCTTTTAAACAAGAGAAGAATCATTGAATTGTTTAGGTTTGAAAAGACTTTTAAGATCATTGAGTCCAACTGTTAATGTTATTTTGGAATAATAATAATAAATATAAATTTTGGAACATGTGATGAATTGTGCTCACAGCTTGTAAATCTACACAGAAGTTCCTGCTGTCCCCACAAATGTTAGTGATCATACAGGGATAACAAAATAGTATTCTAGTAGTGTGTAACTGCTAAAAGTACATGTAAGTGTCCCCACCGCTGAGCTGACACCTCTTTGTACTGTATGCCTTGCAAGTACCTGAAAAAAACTCCCTTTTTCTGTCAACGACCTTACTATTCCTATGCAGCAGTCAACAAACATGTCATTGCAACATCTTTGCAAAGTCAGGAAATGTTCTTTTTGTAATTCACCCTCTTTGAAAACCAAGACACTGCTTATATTCGATCTGAAGCTATTCCCTGTGTGACTTTTCCCTCAGTTCTATGCAATTCTACGTACCATTTAGCTGCGGTGCAGTTGTCAGTGTTAGCACATCTGCTGCTGAAATTAGGGTTGCAAAAATTCTTTGCCTATTTAAAGTAAGCATCAGGTCTGAATACAATTTTTCTTTGTGTTGAGATGAAATACCCTATTTCTGAAATAACGCTGATTCACTCAAGCCAAAATGGAGACCAGGAGATGCACCTAACCCCTGTTATATATAACCCCTGATTTATATCAAGAAGCAGAGGCACTTCCAATTTTGATTATGCACTTCTCATGAAAGTGCACCAACCTCTATATTGTTGAGGGTGGTGCTGGTGGAGTAGTTCTTTTCATTAAAAACCTCAAAAGATCTTGATTTTATTCTAAGGCAGTACAAAAGCATCTCTGAAATCATGAAAATGTTTGTGGGATAGACAGATGAATGTTCCCATCCAGATCTGCTGACAGATTTTCTCGTAATGCTTTTCTACTTTTTCATGACAATGAAAGCAGAAGTTCAATTACAAAAAGCCAAACCATATTTTTTCAGCAGCAATCACATTGAATTTATTTTAAAATAATGGAAGAGGGAGAAAAAAAACCCCAATAATCCAAAATACTTACCAAGATCTTCCACAGGTGTCATATCAGAATTGCACCATTTCCGTTTCACATAGCAAACCAATTTACACTCATTAAATTCTTATAATATGCATAAAATAGGCATCCTGTTACATTACTCAAGCCTACCAGGTTAAATAGAATCATAGAATTAACTGGGTTGGAAGAGACTTCTGAGATCATCAAGTCCAACCCTCGATCCAACCCCACTGTGATTACTAGATCATGGCACTCAGAGCCACATCCATCCTCATCTTAAAAACCTCCAGGGATGGTAAATCCACCACCTCTCTGGGCAGGCCATTCCAATGCCTGATCACTCTCTCTGTAAAGGATTTCTTTCTAATATCCAACCTAAAGTCTTCCAGATAGATAGATAGATATCTACCAAAGATATTGTACAGCTTTGGCTGGGGATTGAGGAAATAATGAATGAGTCTTAGTGAATTTTTTTTGTAATAAAAATTATAGCTTAGTTGAAATACAAATCTTAGGCTTATTTTTGTAAAAAAAAAGAAAAGTCCCTTGTTATACACTAGTAAGGTAGAGAGAAGATAAGAGATTGAGAAGAGACGGTAGTTTTTGAGGGTCACTGCAAATAACTTTAAAATTTGAACTGACACTGTTCTGATTTTCAAAGATTGGAAGGTTTGAAAACATAGTTGATGCTTTTCATGTAATTGTAAGCCTGAAAAAGGAGTTTGGCAGCTATGTGGAGAAAGAAAACCAAAATCATTTAGAAGAGGTAGTGGTGGAGAAAAAAATTGCATGTAGTGAAGGGAGGGGAGAGCAAAAAGCTAGTGTGTGTTTCTGTGATACCCCCATCCTTATAGCCCAGGCACATATCCCAGTATCTTACCATGTGCCCGAGAGCACAGTGCCACCACCAATTGCTTGAAAGATACTTCTGCCTCCACAGACCCTGTAGTGCCAGCTCTCCACCTGCTCCAGTGAGGGCTTGCTCCGTTGCCCAGTGGGTCCAGTATGGAACTGGCTGGGGAGCTGGGCAAGATGTCCATGCCTTGGTTTCTAGGTTTGCACTGCCATTGGGTGAGATCTGCTTTCATTTCCCTGCGTGCATGACACAGCTCAACTGCAAGGATCAATAAAGAATGCAAATACCAGGATTTATTTGTAATACTCAAAATAGTCATCCTCATTTACAGATGATTAGAAAATACAGAGGTGTGAAAAGAAAAGCTATGGTGAATGTACTTGTGCTGTAGTTACATCAGATACCTTCCATCATTCAGACTCCAATTTTTTTTTTTTCCTGCTGTCCAAACAGTAGTCAGGACTTCAGGCTTCACTCATTTCTCTGCTTTTCATTAATTACATTAGCTGGTACACCTGTCTTCCCTTTGAAGCCTTTTAATAGGTTTGCATGAGTATAATCATTCATCCTGGAACTCACTGTGTCTTTTTCCTTATTAGGAGGGAGTGATTCTTTACTTCTGACCCAAGCAGTCCAAAATTGTGTCAGGTCCTCAAAAATGTCCTAAAAAGCACAAGTGTGCTTTTGATGATCTTTTTCCTTTAAGAGAAAGGTTGAATGCAGGACCTTTTTTTTTTACTGAAATCACAGGAGCTAGACACTTTATTTATTTTGATTAAAATTAAATATTTAATGCCATAATAAGAAGCTGAGACTTAAAATGCACAGGACTTAAGTTATAAGAATTGAAAACACACAAATTCATTAAAAAGTTGGATTTCTAAATTCAGGAAAACTCCAAAAAACCAGAATTGATCAGGTTAGTTTGAAGGCATGGTGACATGTTTGTGGGTAAGCTAGGAACCAAAAAGAAACACTTGTGTTGTTTTTCTTGCACAGAATAAAAACCTATATACATTTAAGTTCAGAGCTTTTCTTGGAGTGGCTTTGATTGAACCACATGATTCTTTTCTGTAGTTTGCAGCACTTGTACTGGGGTTCCAGGCTAAGTCCATCCACCTGAAGTGCTGATTGCATTACACTTGCACCTCTGTCTGTGTTGCTTATTTCTCTTTTTCTTTTCCTGCTGTCTTTGGAGAGAGAAGTTCCTTCTTCCACAATCCCAGCTCCCAGTCAGAGGGACACAGAGCGCTTCCTCTTCCTAGCAGCATACTCCCCCCCCAAAAAATTGGATAAGGAATGGCTGAGGCGAGTGTCCAGGGTATCAGAGTTGTTGCTGCTGCTGCTGATTTTCACCCATGGGCACAGGCACTGGAGCATGGCTTTGCGGATGTAGCTGTCAAAGCAATAGTAAATGAAAGGGTTGGCACAGCTATTGGCAAAAGCAAAAGGACTGCTCACCTGCATGCCCAGTTGGGCAACCATGTTGGAAAAACAGTCAGACTGCTTCAGGAGTCCCAAAAGGATGGCCATGAGCTTGAACATATTGAAGGGAACCCAGGAGACAACAAAAGCTGCCACTACAATGAAGACAATCTTGATGGATTTTCTCAGTTTCTTATCATGTTTCCCAGTCTTCTGATAATGCACACAGAGTCTCTTGGTGATAGAGCAGTAAAAGGTTAAGATGCTCAACAGAGGGAAGAAGAAGGCCAGGATTAAAAGCGTCAGCGAAAAAATCTGTTTGGCTTCTGTCATGGCTTTGTCTGTGCAGTAAGTCTTTCCATATTGCTTCCTCAGTTCTCTGGACAAAAGGGTTGGCATCCCCAAGCAGCAGGATAACAACCAGACACCGATGCAAAGTGCTCTGGAATAGGATCTTGTTCTGATCCGTCTGGCAATAGAGGGGTGCATGATAGCCAGGTATCGGTCAGCACTCATACAAGCGAGGAGGAGGATGCTGCAGTACATGTTGACTGAGATGACATAGGAACTAGCTTTACAGAGGAAAGATCCTACCCTCCAGCTCCCATCCGATGCCTCCTTGTCCACCCAGAACGGCAGCGTGATGAGGAAAATGAAGTCAGACGCAGCGAGGTTGATGATAAAGACGTCAATCAGCCTCTGGACCCGTCGCTTGAAGACCAAGGCTACAATCAGGACTGAGTTGCCAGCAATGCCCACCAGGAACACAGCAGTGTACAGGATGGGGAGGAAAGTAGACATATGTTGCAGGTACTGATACTGGCAGTTGTCCTCGTAGTAGTACTCATAGCTGAAGGTGACTGGAGACACAGACGAGAGCTGGGTGAGTTCCATTTCTGGCCAGGCTGTTCTCATCCCCTCTCTGACAGAGGCTCTGAGCTCCCCTGCCCTTCCTTTCAAAGTCTTTAAAGACATTTTAATGAGTGAGGGGGGAGGAGTGGAGGGAGGGAGGAGGAGAATAGTGGTTTTGTGGGGAGATAATTTATATACTTTTAACCAGCTGTGTAGGCAACAAATAAGCAACAAGAGTCTCTGATTAGTCAAAACTTTGTCTTCAGAATAAACACTTGCAGCTTTTTTTAAAAATCAAGTTTAATTTTACTGATTCTATCTCCATTTTGCATTTGCCTGTGAAAGCAAACCCGGGTCAGGTTTTGCTTTTTTTTTCTTTTGGGGGAGGGAAGGTAGTTTTCAAGATTCTGAACTTTTTACTTTTTAACACAGGATATTGGTAGCTTGCAGAGATTTGAGATTGTACCAGCTTAGAAGAAGTCAGAGAACAGTGAATTCAGGTTCCACATTCTTTATCTACTCTCAAAATATTTTGTATCACTTGCTTGTCAGGGCAAGTTCAACTTTTCTGAGGCTTGGAGTTTTTTACTTTACTTGTTCATTTATGGTTGTTGTTTTCTCTTAAGAGTAGTTATCTCATACGAAAATATACAAGGAGAAACACTTAAAACTACTATGTCCTTTCTGCCCTGTAGTTGGTTGTTCTCTATCAGTCCCAGGCTCTTTGCTGCCTTGCCAGTGCCCCCCTCCTGCTCTGCAGCCCCTCCAGTTCCCCGAGACATGGACTCTCCACACCCAACTGGATGAATGTATTAGAAACTTAGAGAATATTAGAAACTTAGAGAACAGTGTCACGCATTCTTCTGCAATGTGAAACTTGACTTGATGCTCCCATCCCCCTCACAGACTTCCTTATCAGCCACAGTCCTGGTCTCCAGAGCAATGGTTTGTTCCTTCTGCTGCTGACTGCACAGGCTGCATGGCTCTTGAGCTGTTCTTATATACAGTGCTCACTTCCCTTAAAGAGCTCTGATTTCCTTCATCTTTCATTTGCAGTATCTGTATCGCTCCAGCTGTGACTTACCTTACAGACAGCCCTTTCAGCATTGCATAAATCAAATGGAAATTCTCATTTTTTAACTACTGAATTCATTACAGATTTGTCACCTCTACTATTGGTCTTCATCATCCTTCCTCTCTTCTGCAGATAAATTAATTTTCTCCTTCCTCTCCCTCCCACCTATACGTTCACAGACCAGGCGCTTCTTCAGGATTCTCAGAGCTTTGAGGAGATTGCCTACTGGTGCAGGCTCCACCCTTGGGCACTTAGATTGCATCTGTGTGTGTCTCCACAGGCAAAGAACAACTGCAGATTGTGTGGGCAGCAAATTAGTCCCTCCAGCGCACTCTGGATGCACTCAGATTCACTCTCTCAGTGCTCACGTTATGTGCTCCTGTGCAGCAGGTGCCTGGTAGACTATTAAACAGCTGGCTGCTGGATGGAAGGATATTTAGGTGGGCACTGTCTCTTGTGTATATGTGCTGATGTCTAATAAGGATGTAGTTATATACAACTGCCTTTCTATCAGTAGGGCGCTTAGTGGACTAGTGACTATTTTTAATGGAATGAATAAGGATTTGCTTAGTGAGTGCAATTCAGCCATCAGGAATTCTGAAAAAGGATCAAGGTGTATAAAACCACCCCAGATTAGATTACTGATTTGTATGCCACAGATGTAAATGTGAACCTCTAAGGAAGAAAAGGCTAAACAACATCTTGCCATCTCAACTTGAGCATAACCGTTCACGTTAAAAATCACTGTGTCCTCTTCCTAAGTAGGAGGCAATGACTTTTTTTAGTTAGTCCACTCAAGAATTAGAGCAAAAATAACATTGCATGGATTTTTGAAATGCCTCATTGTTATTCTAGGACAGTAACCTTCTGCACCTGAAAAGACTATTCTTATTTTCAAGGAAATGTGAAAGTCTCTTCTGTGGTGCTGAAAGTGAGCAGATACGATTGCTGCAAGTCTTTTTTTTTTCGTGAGACTTGTCACTGGTCAGTTACAGCATGGATTTGTGTGCCAGGTTGTTCTTTCCCTGACAAAGCAGAGAGAAGGGAACGCAGAACAGAATTCATAAAACTCTTAAAATCATGTTGGGTTGAGGACATTTTGATTTGTATGTGACAGAGGTAAGTGTAAACCTGTAAGAAAGCAGAGGCTGAAAATCATCTTCTCACCATCTGAAGATTACAAAAGATATAGCAAGTTTTCAGACAAGACTTTGTGAAAGTGCCCAATAGCTCACAGTTTACAGAAATTATGTTTGATGGATTCAGTGCAGAGGTGAGTTTTGTGTTATCTTTGCTTGTTTCTGCTTCAAAGAATGTGTTTCAGGCTTTTTCTTTCAAGGAGCCCTGGGAAATAAAGGCATTCTCTTTCCATCAGTACTAGAGTAGAAGATCAGCTGAACCCTACAGTCTGCAGTATAATAGTTCTGCTTCTCTAACATAGATGGACCTATATGTTATTTTACTCTGCAGTTAGACTCTAACAGCTTACATGCAGTTACAAGCTTTAGAAATTAGGCACAAACTTCTCTTCATCTTACACTACTTCTTACTCCTTGAAATTCATTCCCTTCCTCTCTCCATCCCAGAGCAAACAAAAAAGTGAGTAACTGTAAAAAGCTTAATGGAACTATAAAGGCTCATGCCTGTGCATTTTTGTCTTTGTGATTCCTCACTATGTTGACTCCCTGTAATTTAATAGCCTTACTCACTAAAACAAAAAATTAAATACTAAACATTTTCCAAGAGGGACCAACTCTGCTCTCTTGAATTTGCTCTGTATTTCTTGAGTGCTCTAAACAGACTTGTGGATGTTGTTGTGTGTTGCCATATTCCACAAGTAACACTTCCTTACCTGGGCAGAAGTTTTGCAATGATAACCTAAAGCATGGTCATGAATAATGAAGCAATCTGTAATTATCCAAGTGGAGCAGGAGCAGGTGTATTTATCAGTAGTCTGAACATCTTGTGGGGGATTTATGCGATATTGATTCACTGAGAGCATCACCTAGAGTCTTACTCTTCCCAGAGCTCACTTCCCTGAGGTAGAGCCAAGCTCTCAAAAATACTGAGTACATAGAAATTCCCCTCATAACACTCTCCAGGAAGTCCAGCACATAATGTGCAAAGATCCGAGAGATGTGGTGAGATGTTTTATAATCAAGAGAAAGCCTCCATTCTCTCCTCACTCTTCTAGATTTCCGCAGAATTTTTTTCCTCACAGACTTTGCCACATACATGTAAACCCTTTTCCTGAACAAAATTCTCTGCTGAAGAAACCAGCTACTGGCTTGGCTTGGGTGTATGTTCTTCCATTTGGGATACCCATCCTGTCCAGCCCTTGATGCAGCTCTGAAAAAATGCAGCTGCTGGGTGCTGAGTAGTTTTAAACCTGAGAGTAAACCTAAAGCTTCTGTAACCAGATACTCTGAGCTCCTGTGATCATGGCCCTGCATTTGGCCAGTTCTGCTTGAAAGGAGCTGCTCTGGTCCTGCCTTTCTCAAATGCACCTGTGAAATTCGTCGTGGCAGTATCTGTACCATTCCTAAAATCTTCCTCGTAAGAAATGCTGAGGTGTTTCCAACAGTAGCACGAGAAAAGATTTCATGTCGTTGTTCACCGTTCTGTAGTGCTTGCCATACATATATTATAGGCAGGCAGCCACCTATTTTTGTGACAAAATCCGTAAGAGCTGCACAGCGGAACTATCAGCACAGGAAGTATGCAGGGTTGTTGATTTAGTTTGCTACGTGCACCACCTCCTCCTTACAAATTTCTGCAATTGAAGCATTTCAGGTAGTGAGGTGCGAGTTTGTTTTTTGTGGTTTCTTTTTTCTTTCTTCTACATTCTCAGTTTTACTGATAATTTAAATGTGGTCTTATTCCAGCTTGTACATGGCCTTTTATACAAGCACAGGCATCTAGATAAAATAAGCTGTGTATCTGTAAATTATTAATGATGATAAATGCTGAGAAGGACAGAGGTTCATTTGGCTGTAAAAGAAAGTGTAATAGTTTCTAAATTATTGTGCCTCAAAAATATGTAAGAAACAGAGATTTGCAGACCTAATTTAAAACCAATCCAAACCCCACACTAAATTGGCTGAAACTGCCCTACTGTGCTATAACTATTTGAAGGCAGGCTCAGAGGTGACCAGTGAATGACAACCAACTGCAGTTTCACCCCTCAACAAAGAGGAGAGGGTGGAACCAATTCAGGACAATGCATTGGGATAGGTTGAAATAGTTCCATGCTGAGAGTAGTGGTCTACAAAATGCAGTGCAGGAAGAAGATTTTTTTTTGTACACTTAATTTTTGAATATTTATTATCTCATCCTTTTTTAATTTATATATTTGTATATGTTTTATAGGGTACATAATCTATTGGTATAGTACTACATTTGTATAATTCTAAAAAAATTTATACATTAGAGGGGTGCCTGCTCACAAAGTTTTTACTGATGGGGTGCATGATAAAAAGGTTTGGAGACCACGGACGTAAAGGACGAATGAGTATAATTACAGTGCACCAGTCCTATTCATGGTATTTGGAAGGAGAACATCTAGAAGGTCTTCTCTCTGTGAAAATTATAATTACAGTAGGATTTTCTTATCCTATTGTATTCTGTGCCACAGTAGGAAAAATAAAGAAGGCAGAAATGAAACAGACAAAACTGTGTAAGGAGGTCTGAGATGAATCCATGGGATTTTCTGGTCCCTCTAGCTATGTGAAATGCTCATAGATGGTGCCTAAAACACAAAAACTAAAAGTGCCCTTTTTGTTATTACAAAGAGAACACTTGTTGGGAGAGGCAATATCTCATAAATTAATGAGTAGTATTGGAAAAAAGACTTTTGAACACCTTTTTCAGATCTGAAGCGATAAGTCCTGATGTGAATGTGATATATGAAGGGGTTTTTTATCTTCTCGTCCTATATCAGCTTCATTTAATAGAGATGGTGCCACCTCCTTCAAATACTTGCTTACTTCCTTAGACTGTGAGAAGTCAAATGACAAAAATTTTGTTCTAAACCTTTTTTGTTGTTGTTGTTTTTGTTTTTGCAACATACTCGGAGTTTGTTTGTCTCGTTTGCAGCACTCTGATGTTAAACTGTCTCTGCCTGAGAACTTACTAAGGCACATGATCCAGGTCTGCTATTGAAGAAACTTCACTTTTACAAAAAGCAGGAACAACATTTAAGCTGTAGCCCTCAGCATTATTTCTTTCATGCTTTCCTGTGCAAATGGCACAGTTTCTGCACAGTAAAACAAACTTTTAAAACCTTCCCAAATGATCCTGTTCTGTAACTAAACTGATCAGTTAGTGGTTCTGCTGAGGCAGACTGAAGTGGGGTGAAAAAAGGAGAAAAGGAAAAAAGATTGTTGTTGACAAGGAATGACCCTGTGCATTCATTTGTAATGGTTTTATTGGGTTACTCAAAATATAGGGGAAGGTATTTTTCCAGGAAAAAAAAAAATCCAAGTGAAATCTGGTGGGAGTATTTGAATTTAAATAAATAAAATGAAAATGAAAACACATCTCTTCCCTCTGGATGCTTTTGAGCAGCTGCACACTTCATATTGATCAGTGCAGATTATGAAAAAGAGGCCACTGAAGTTTAATAACAAAAGTAGCAATGGCTACAAAATTTTACAGAATGGATTCTCATTTTTACAAAATTAGATATAAAAAACCTGTAAACATTTAGGAGAAAAACTTACATCTAAATATTAGATAATTTGCGACGATTTACAGTTCCAATTCTACTTATCCTATGGCTCAGAATACAGACAAATGTTGTTTTTTTCCTTTTAACATTTTCTAGCTTCAACTGATCAGCTTCTGATCATTTTTCCAGGTATACAGAAAAAACTGTTACTAATTTTTTTGTTCCCTATTCCCATTACATGTATTTTATGGTGTTGCAACTCCTTAGTTCAATATATTAACTCCTTGAATAAACTCTTCTTCTATAAATTAAATTGACTGACCTGTGATATATTTCATTGAGAGAAGTTTTCTAATTGTTCAGTGATTTTCAAATACCTTATTAGGTTTATCTCAACACGTCAAAACTAGACATGCTATTTCATCACCTAACAGCAACTCCAGATGTGATAAACTTCTTTCCTCCCTGTTATTTTTCAGTTTATATATCTGAGTTTGTAGGAAAGTTGGGGGGTTTTTTTGGCCACAGCACCATCTTGGCAGTTGGTAATTCACGAACATTTTTCCTCTTCATTTTGTGCTTCCCAGGATAAAGTCTCATGTCAGTCAGTCTCCAGTCTTTGCTTTTAAATTAATGAGCTCATCGATGACCTTATTGAAATGCATGTTTGCTTGCCCCAGCTGTGAAATGATCAGGTCACCCTGTACCAGTGCCCTCTCCATGTCATTATTTACCCTTCCCTCAGGCCTTGTGTCATCTGTGAGGTTTATCAACAATGCTCTGCTTTCTTCCAGGCCCCTGATAAAGATGGTAAGTATTTTAGAGTCTAGAATAAACCCCAGTCAGACCCCAAAATACATCATTGCAGACAGTTACATTATGAAGTTTTGGTGAGACAGTTCCTTGGTCTGGAAAGGTAGGGTGTATAGACAGAGGTTTCTTTAGTATAACATTACTTCTAGTACTTTTTTTTAAATAATCTTTTTTTGCACCAAGTCAGAGACATTTCTTCTATCACCGCTTTCACCTTTGCCATCTTAGCTTCTTATGTTGCTGCAAAAATGCTTCCTCGCTGTTCTGGTAGAGGAGTTGGTTGGGAAAATTCCCCGGAAGGTCCTCAGTGGCATGAAAACCTCATATATTTCTGTTTTTTCCCGAGTATTTGTTTGTTAGTTTGGTGGTTTGTAAAATCAAAACTGGGTGGGGTGATCTCTCGGCCAGAGGAGTTGTGAACCACTTTTAAGAGTCCTCTTGTAATTCGAGTGGGTTCATGTACCAGGGAAATGTCCAGTTCAGGACGTGGAGCCAGTGTTGAAAAATTTTTGCCATTTTTACTGATTTTTTTTCCTCCTTTACTTGGTGTTTTTCCAAGTCATTCCTTTTTTTTACAAGCACTCAAGCAAAATAGAAATAAATGGAAAGGAGGTTGTAGCCAGGTGGGGGTTGGCCTCTTCTCCCAGGTAACTAGCGACAGAACAAGAAGACATAGCCCCAGGCTGCACCAGAAGACGTTTAGGACGGACAAGAGGAGGAATTTCTCCAGGGAGAAGGGGGCTGGACGTGGGAAGGGGGTGCCCGGGGAGGCGGTGGAGCCGCCGCCCGGCGCCTCCGGAAGGGGGCGGCAGAACTACATGGCCCAGGGTGCCCCGCGCGGGCGGGCGCGGCGGGCGGAAGCGGGGCCGGGCCGGGGTGCGAGGGGGCGGCGGCGGCAGGCGGTGGGTACCGGGATCGGGGCTGTTCCCGGCGGTGGGTACCGGGATCGGGGCTGTTCCCAGCGGTGCGTGCCGGGCAGAGGGGTCGGGGATCGGGGCGCTTCCCTGGTGTTAGCTGCCAGCCGGCGGCTGCCGCCTTCCCCCTGCGCGGGGCTGTCGCCTGCGAGGCCCGAGCCCCCGGGGGTGGTCGCGCCCGGTGGAGATGCCCGGCTGGCCCGGGCCGCGGTGCTGGGCTGGGCTGGCCCTGGTGCGGCAGGTGCTGAAAAACCCTAGGGCTTTGCAAGTCGTTTTCCCCTCCCCTTCGTATTTATTCCTGTAATAGCACTGGGAGATATCCGTGAAGTAATTTCAGAGTTAAATGATTGTTTCCAACCGTTCGGTTTGCTCTCTGCTTCTAGATCACTTGTTGTGAGCTGGTGGCGTGGAAGGAGCTGAATGAATGGCACAGTCGGGGCAGAAGGGAAGTTTGCGTTTCGTGCTCTCCACTGGCCACAGGATACAGACAACGCTGTGCCTCTGAAGCCACCTGGAATCATTGGAGCTGTGTGTCCTGAGGGACTCCTGAGGACCGCCGAAGGTAAAAAAGTGTTTGGTAGAAATCTTTCCTAACCTTCCGTTGCCCTAAATATTAAAAGGATGATCCCATTCGGTGCTGTTGCCAGCCCTCTCACCACATTAACACCTTCTCGTAGGCCTTCTCCCTAATCCCTTTTCCCAAAGAGCAGTCAGATTGCAAGCATGTTTCCCCAGTGAATGCCAGTGAATGCAGCCTTCCTCCTTGGTGATGTCACGTAACAGGAGTTTTTTAAATGTGGTAGCCCACTGTTGGCTGAAAGGAGTGACCGCAGTAACAAGATAAAAATCTTCATGTTTTTGTATTCCTTCTGCCATGGTACAGTAACTTCCTACAAAGGCTGTCCATTCTTCAGCCTTAAGTTGATTTTTTGCCAGAACACTTGTTTTTGTTCTGTTCCATGTTTTTTCCCTTTCAGCTCTACTGACTTGCCCCCTTTGTTTCTCCCCCCCTCCCCCCCAAGTGCGTGTATCCAGTCATTCCTTTGAATGTTGCTGCCAGTTTGGCCTTTGCCTTCTCTGTATGAGGTGGCGCTTTACAATTTTTACGTCTTGTTTCTTTAATAGTTACGATATCATGGGAAGCACTTCTGACTGTTTGCTACTGCCTTGTGTTGTCTTAGGCTCGTTGCATAGTTTAGTTGCAGCCGTGACTTGTTTGAAATAGCCTCTGCTGTTAGAGTAGAATGTGCTGGCAGTGCTATATGAACAAACCTCCTATAAAATAATGAAGGATCTTGCTGACAGCCTGTAAAGACAAAATATTTTTATTTGTAGTCAGTCTTTATGTCTTTATAATTCATGTCAACTTTGGCAGTAGTAATGTTATTTTTTCGTAACCAAGTTTATTCTGAAGCACCTTCTACACGTTGTTCTGTACAGAACATTTGCAAAGTGTGGCATAATCCTGTAAACGTGCCGTGTCTTTCTTCAGGGTCGTGTCCGGTAACTATTTCTTACTGGCAGTGCTTTGCTACTGCCACTGAGCCCTGCCTGGGGCTGGGCGGAGGGTTCTGCCTTTCAAAAGGACACCTCGTTTAAGTGGGAATGTGTCTGCAGTACCTGATGATGCATTGGATATACAAAGTGAATGGGCAGGGTAGTCAAGTCTACTACACCGTGGCAGGAAAAACTAGTTCAAAATTTGCCTAAATGTTGTGGAGTTCCTAATCTTTTCTGTAAGCAGTTGAAGTGTCAGGCAGAAGCATTGAGGGGACCTTTGTTGTAAGGAATTGGGGTGTGCTCGTGCCTTTGCACTATCTTGTCCATACTGAAAATCCGCGTGCGTTTTTTGGGACAAATGCCCCACAGAGCCACACACTAAATTTTGGGTGTGTAGCCCGATTAGCTGCTCTCTACCTATGCCTGGAGTTACGTTACAGGGATTGAACGTCAATAGATTGCCACATCCCTTTTACCAAGTGGATCATGAACACTGGGCAGTGCTTTAATTTACTGTTTGGTGATTACCCCTTCATTTTGCTTATGATCTGTTCCTGGTTGCCAACTGGCATCGGCCCTGCCAAGTCCGCAGTATGTGAGCACACAGGAGGCTGGTCAGAAGGGTGTGGTTGTGTTTTAGTGGTGGTCTGATAGGGGCATTTCCAGCACCAGTGTTCTGCACCTGGCAGCTGGGATTTGTATCTGAAAGTAAGATTTTTGAGTCGGTTTTCTTTCTGTATGTTAGGCACAAAGTTGATAGGGCTTTGTTATTCTAAGCATTTATTGAGCATTTGTTATTATAAACATTTATATTGAGAGGCAGTTACAGCAGATCAGTGGCCCAATAATGTCCTGCTTACGTTCCTTTTTGTTAGACACCACTCTGAGGAGGGAGCTTGTACGTTCTTGTGATCCTTCCACACAGACAGAGCCCTTTCTAAAGAGAGGAGTCTGCTGCAGAGGTTCCCTCTTGCAGTGAATGTGACTGCCATATAGTGGAAAATCCAGACCAGCCTGCTCGCCAGCCTGTTCTGCTGCTTGCTGTGAGAGTGGGTTCCCGGAGAATCTGCTTAGCTCTGAGCTCAACTGGGCAGGAGCTTTGGCTCTGGAGGTGCCACATGGCCTATTTGCTTCCTGAGATGTTTGTGAAGGGGAGCAGATCCCTCAGTGAATTCAGTGGGGCTGAATGGTGAGGCCAGAGTTACACAGCACGGTGCTCTCTCCCTGTCCTGCTTACCCCACGGCCTGTGTACCTTGAGCTACATGCTGGGATATCAGAAGAGAATGAAAGTATATAACCAGGAATTAAACATTGCACAGAGAATTTGCTTCCAAGTGTGGGCTTGATTGTATGTTTTCTAAGATAAATAAGCCTGGATACGATGTGTTCTCCCTCTCAGTATTTAAGTTAGCTTATAAAAGTTCACAGCTTGTGGATTATTATTTAAGGGCAGTTGTGGTATGCAAACTTTGCAATATTTTAAATGGGTGCTTCTTGTCAGTTCACCAAAAATTAGTTCTATTCTTGCTTGTTGCTAAGGATGCAGTTCAAGGATGGATATTACAAAGAGTGTGCCTCATTTAATATGGAAATGAAGCATAGAGAATGGGTACACATAATTTCTCCTCCTTGTTAGCCAGTTTCGGATAAATAGAGGAGCAGATGGAAGGGAAAAGAAATAAGAATGGTAGTGTTGACAGCAAACATGGATGCCTTTGAAACTCCCTGCTTTAATTTGCACCTTGTTTCTTAGTTCAGAATTTCTTACTGGTAGGTCTGACTTGAGCACCGGTGTCTTTCCTTGTGAATGTTGAGTTTTAAGGCACTTGCTATTTCCAGTTGCGGTTCATTCACTTGCAAAGAAACTAGACCAAAATATTTTGATCAAAGTATGTGGGAGAAGGGAGGTAGAGCAAGCAGTGGACAAGAGCTGATTAGATAGTAGCTCCTGCCGCTGGCCTAGCTGCCGAGTTAGCTTCCATTGATTTTTTTTCTTCCTTCTGGCTAGTGCATCAAGCCTGTTTCATAGTAATCCATAAATTTAATCAAGCACAGAAAATGCATGAGAACAACAGGCATCTGAGAGGAGTCCTCTGGCACACTGCACTATCCACAAAACATTTTATGTGTTACCAATCACTTGCTCATTGAAATCACAATATTGTCATAAGTGTGTGGTATTTGTATTTTCCTATGCCTCCTTTCACCCTGAATCTATGCCATTTGTGAACACAACCCTGCAAAGGAGGGCATAAATGACCCCTAATAGAGGGGAGGCAGAGCAAAGTCCTTGTGGGAACATATGGAGGTCTTTCAGTTTTGTCACCTTGTTCCCGTGGAATAGGGCACCCTCCTGCATTGCTGTTGTTCTTCAGAAATATCACAAATATGTATTGTGGCATTAGTGCACCATTTACCATAAATTCAAATTTGTCTTTAAGTGCTTCCTTCATGTTCTGTCTCTAGTCCTTAGGTGTGTTTCTTTGCTTTCCTAAAGGCATTCCAGCACTTTGGCATGGCTGGCTTTAGTGAGCAGTCTTGAAGAGCTTTTTTGGCATGCCTGTGGTTCTTATCTTTGCTGTAAACACAAGCTGTGAAAGCCGTATGGGGTGGCAGGCTAAAAATAACTTTTACCCTTGGTAATCGCCTAAGGAAAGATAAGTCTTCTGCCTGGACACCGTGGATGGATTCTCTGACGTTCCTTACAATCAGGATCACAAATGGCAGCGAGCTGTGCCATCTGCTTTGGGGACAGAGTTGGTGTTGCTCTGTCAGTTGCTCTTTCAGAGAGAGCTGCTAGTGCAGTGTGCCTGGGAGAGCACACTCCCTGGGATACTATCCATACTTTGGACTCGCAGATCCAATGTGTGCTGGCCAGTACTGTAGATTTGCTCAGGGTTCCTTTGATTCCAGCATGTTGGAAGAGGAAGACATGGGTATCCTTACAGGACATTGCATAAAAGAGGGATGATGTGATGAGTTTGACCCTTCTAAGATCACTTTATATGTGCCATCAGAAGAGTTGCTTACTTGTTCCTCTCTTCCCGTGCCGCAGGAAGGGCGCCATGATGGATAACCGGTTTGCCACAGCACTGGTGATCGCCTGTGTGCTCAGCCTCATCTCCACCATCTACATGGCAGCTTCCATTGGCACTGACTTCTGGTACGAGTACCACACCCTGTCCCCAGCTGAGAATGTTAGTGAAGCTGGTAGAAGCATCTGGGAGGAGTTTTTCAGCAAAGAGGCAGATGAGAAGACCTACACAGATGCGCTCTTCCGGTGCAACGGCACGGTTGGACTGTGGCGGAGGTGTATCACTGTACCCAAAAACTCTCACTGGTACAGCCCACCAGGTATCTCCAGAGCAATTAGCGCTTCCTAGCTTGCCTGGGGTGGTATGTGCTAACTTCCTCAGAATGTATTCGTACCACTTTGTTACTCCAGAAGGGTTATTTCTAACTTACGTTTTGTTTGTTTGTTTAATAAAGACAATCCAGATTTATAAAGAAGCAACAGGCAGGATGGTCTGTGGCTGTCAGCACTGCAGATTCTGGATTTGACACATGATACTTGATCTAAATTTAGTTTTACACAGCTTGTTTTTTTATTTTGCATCAGCTCTCCAGCTGGGGATACAGTTACAGTTGCTTTATCAGTCACTGTCTTTTTAGGACAGATCCTGGGATCCAGTAATGGAATAAAGATACTACTTTGTCAAGGAGGAACTCACTCATTTTAGCTAGTCATTCACTTTGTTTGCATGTCACAAATATCCTGCCATTGCATCAGCACATTTTGGATATGAATGGATATAGACTGAAATATTTTTCACAACAGTTGGGGGAAAATAGGTGCGGTAAACAATTATTTTAATTGCTTCAAAGTAGATTTTGTGTACTTATTGTGTGCATGTGAAGCCCTTCATTTTGAACCCTCTTAAAAATGTACCTTCAATTACATTTTCTGAAGGAAAAACATGAAATTCTTTTTTTTTCCCCCCTCTTATGAAAATACTTATTTTGGAAGACATTTAAACCAGCTCTGCTCAATAGTATTCTTAAAATCTAACTGAGGCATAAAAGGAGAGAAACTTAGTGTAATGAAGTAAATATTTCCTGTTCTTTAAATAGTTCTTTCTCTCCCATTTTTGAATTAAATGTTTAGTTCGAGACTACATTCTGCACATGGAGATAAGCACAGCTTATTTAAGGGACTCTGAGCACAAGAATAGTTGCATAGTTGAGCATCATATGCCACATTTCTTTCCCAATCTGTCAAGCATGGAACAGTTCTGTGGATAACCCAGGTAAGCCTGAAGATTCTGCATGTTTGAATGCTAACTACATCATAGTAAGGCATCTACAGATCTGTTTTGAGACATAATGTTTTTCTCTCAGTGGAACTCTTCAAGAGCTTCCCAGCTCAAATGATTGGGAAATGAGGATTTGAAAGGAGGGGGGAGAGGGAAGGGAAGACACCTAATGGTAACTTTTTCCTTTTTTCCCTCCTAGAAAATGACATGACTACAAACTGCATCAGTTTTTCCCTCTCTGATCAGTTTATGGAAAAGTACATTGAGCCTGGAAATCACAATAGTGGCACAGATTTGAATCGGACTTGTAAGTGTCTTTCACTTCTGGCAGATAAACAAGTAGGATTAAAAAAAAGGATGCTTCTTAAATACAGTCACTAGTAAGGAAAGCTGCTGTGTCTTGCTCTGCATTTATTTTTACAGTAGCACAGGCAGTAGATCAGTTTTAAAGGAAGATGTAGATGTGTTGGCAAAGGCTTTGCCCATGAATGCAGTACAGGAATTTGGGAGTTAACAAATTAAGTTCTTTCTACTTCAGTGGAGCCTTTGGTCCTTTTTAGCTATGAATGTAGAATATCTGGTGAAGAAGAAGCAGCATGGGTAGAAGGTAATGTAAGATGGTGGGAGAAGATCAGTTTCTAGCACATCTTCAGAAAACTTGTTTTGTGTGTTTCTTTCAGATCTCTGGCGACTGCAGTTTCTCCTGCCCTTTGTCAGCATCGGCCTCATGTGCTTTGGGGCTCTGATTGGGCTCTGTGCCTGTGCCTGTCGCAGCCTTTACCCAGCCATTGCCACTGGGGTCCTGCATTTCCTAGCAGGTAGGTGTCCTGCCATCCTCCTCCCATCACTGTGCCCACCAGAGCACTGCAGGGGTGAGCTCACTGTGCTTTGTCGCTTCCTTCCCCAGGGCTCTGTACGCTGGGCCTCGTTGGCTGCTACGTAGCTGGGATTGAGCTGCTCCACAAGAAGTTGCCTCTGCCTGATGACGTGAGGGGTGAATTTGGCTGGTCCTTCTGCCTCGCCTGTGTGTCGGCGCCTTTGCAGTTCATGGCAGCTGCTCTTTTCATCTGGGCAGCTCGCACCAACAGGAAGGAGTTCACCCTCTTGAAAGCGTACCGGGTAGCATAAGTGCTGCTGCTGCGCTTTGGGGTTTCCATGTTAGAGCCTCCTCTCCTCCCAACCCCGTACTACTTTTTTCTTTTAGTCAGAATTTTATCATGTACTGCATGCTTCTTGCCAGTGGAGACAATTTAGCCTGTGGGCCCTGAAGACAAAAGACCTCTGGGCTAAATGACCAAACTCTGCCAGAAGTCTGCAGAACTTGAACAGGTTTTTTAATTGGGTTTTTTTAAGAATTGTTATTATTTTTTAAGCTTCATTTGGTTGTTGACAATTCCCCTTAGTTAGGTGTATATGCCCCTTCCTAATTTTATTACCCTGTCAGCCTGGAGGAAATAGAAGTGGTGTTGTGGGGTGAAAGAGAAATAGGAAAAAGTGCAGGTAGGCAAGAATGGGCACCTCAGTGCACAAATGATAAATAATCAGGAGCTGTCTGCTGTGTGACCCAAGCAGGCAGAACCTACAAGGGAGCACCCAAGAGAAATGGGGGAACTCGGAAACCTCTGTTACGGGAATACTGTAGTTCAGTCAGTCTGTAGCTTAGCTCTGGGTCTCCTGTTCTTGCTGGTTTGCTACATCTTGTGGCATCTGCCAGAACTGATGGAGGCAGAGCAGCCAGCTGTGGGAGTGCCTGCACAGCACACCCTACTTAGTGCAGGCTCAGCACTTGCTTCTGCCAAGGAGTGGGATAAGATGGCCCTCGCGGAGCTCTGTGCTGCTCTGGCTACACTGCTTCCAGGACCCAGGCTAGTTTGGTATCTGCACTACGTGTGACTGTGCACTCTAATCTTAACTTGTGGTGCTTTTGCTTGCTGTGAAATAAGGCTTTCTTCTCTCCTGTTAAAGATGACCCCCTCACAAGTTTTTTTGGTTTTAATTTGGTTTAGTGTATGTGTGTATATGTACATATATAAACTTAACTTTTTTTTAAATCTCACCTGTTTGTCCTATATAACACACAACAGGTTTTTTTTAAAAGGTGCTGCTCTTTTCCCATCTTGCCCAAAACCTAATGTTTAAATGAAATAATAAAAACTAAAAAATCAGAAATTTTCAGCGTTGCATGAATCTAATGGGAGGGTAGGGAATGATCTAAAGTGAATTTTGCCTGGGGAAAGTAAAGCCAATGTGTAGTTAACTCTCTGTTTTAAGGGATATGTCACCAGAAGCAAAGATATTAGATTGGGGGTTTTGAATGAAATTCTTGGGCTCCTGTTAATTTTAAATTTTCTCCTGCTCATCACTGGGGGCACAACACCCCATAAATTCTAATTAGTTCACAACTGCACATACTTCTTCCAAATTACTGCAACTCTAGCCAGACTGGGTGACGTCATTTCTAGAAAGCAGTGTTCCAAGACTAAACTATTTAATTCTAGGGCCTTAACTCTCCTCGTTTCCTTACTCCATGCTTAATATAAGAAGTATGTGTCAGGAGAAATAAATCCTGACAAAATGAGTAAGTCTGTGATGGCAAGGATTCTGTGAGACACTTCGATGGCAGTGGCACAGATACAGGCATTTTTATCTCATGGCTGCTTTTCTATTTTGTTTTGTGCTTTTCTTCTTTTTTTTCCCAGTAGGTGTTTCTACCCAGGCTGTGTTTGCTGGGTCAGCAAACAGCCCTTGTCATGATTTCCTTGAAGATCAGGTATATCTGCTTGTATCATTTTTTTTTTTTTTTTTTCTGAAGTGTGTGATAGGGATCAACCTACTTCTTTTATTATCATCATTGGAATCTTTACAAAGTAAAACAAGGATGGTGGTGAAAACCAAGATAACTGAAAATGGCAGGCCATTCAAGATCATCTTCTTTCTCCTGGTTTGGAGTAATTTTTCACTTTTCCTTCTTAAGCAGCTTCTTTCCCTCTCTGCCATGTCTGAGCCAGGTGTAACATTGTGAGAGGGGATGAGATACTTTTGTGACTGTAACTGAGAGTAAATGAAAATCTGTGCTGCTGATCTGTACTGATATGGTGCTTTTTCAGTGTAATTATCTCTGACTTAGATAAGGCCTAACTGCTTGTGTTCCTCCTGCCAGAATTACCAGGGCACGCAAACCTCAGCTTGGGTCAAAGGGACTGGAGTTGTTATTATGCAGTTGGAGAGGAAACACTGCTGGTGTTTTTATCTAATATAGTTTGTGGGGTTTTGTCTTTTTTTCAGGAGCTGGCAGAATAATCGTATTGTGTGATATTGATCTGAGCAATGGGAATCCTGTGCCCTCACTCTCTCTCCTTGTATCAGATACTTACTTTTCTGAAGTGTAAATCTCAGTTTTCAAATGTAAACTTTCTTGTTTCCAAAAGAAGGATTATTATGGGGAGAAAAGGGAATGTTAGAGATGCTGTCAGTGCTTTCTTGATCATTTTAAGTATCATGAAAACCAAGATTGCTTGCTTGTGTCTGTGCCTAAGATAAATGTTTCTGGTTTTCTCTGCCCAGAAATGAAGAAAAGAGACTTTATTGAGCCTTAGTTTGGACCATTTGAACTAAAATGAGGGTCACCTTTCAGGTTTGGTGGTTTTTTTTCTGCTTCACTCTTGTGTAAAGATTTCCTCATCAAAGAGGATCTTGGTGAGAGGCACATTTCACATAGAAAGAGGGGCTGGTCTGTTTTCTGGGATGGTGGATCTGTGTATCACTCTCTTCCTTTGTATCCATGTGCTTTGCTCAAGATGTAAAGGGAGCAAGAAGAGTGCTTGGACTGCTGGCTTGGGTCCACTAAATGGCGTTGGAGGACAGAACAACAGAGGAGATGTCAGAGGAGATACTGAGGATGGAGTGATTCTGTAAAAGAGAGATGATTAAGTACACTAACAGATAATGAGGGCTCTTGACCCGATGGCACAGCGTCTTCACACTGTCAGAGCCTCATTTCACGTTCAGAGGCTGCATTCAAGAGGATCTTGAGCTGTGTGTTTATGTTTGTGGTCACATACATGTGTGCAAATGCAGACACAAGTGCTCCACAACTGTGGAAAATGATGAGATCAAAGGCTGATTTGTGTTCCTTGGTATTTTGTGTTCTGACCATGTGAGATGTTTACTGATACTGCTTCAGTGCTGGAGACAGGGATGAGGCAGATACACACTGTCATATGAAAATAGGCATGAGGCAGATACACACAGTTATATGAAAATAGATGAAAAAAAGGGATGTTCTTGTGTGTCTGTAATCACAGAGGAAAAGGCACACGTCTCTAACATACTTGTATGGGCCAGTGAAAGTGAAGAGAAGGCATATCAATGGAAAAGTGAGATTAAATGTGAGAACTGAGGACCCTTGGCACTGAATGGGAGTAAGCTCCCAGGACTCCAGCAGGAATTCCCTGCATAGTACTGAGTAGCATAACAAGAGCCAGGTGCTGCTCTTTCACCATGGGTGCCTTCCTCCCCGCTCAGAAACAGCATCACAGTGGCAGCATAAGAAAGTGGGTGAATTCTCCTCTTGCGCTTATGAGAAGCTTGTAAAGGTTCTGTCCCCTAAATCTGAGGTGAGCAAGCTGCATTTGCCTTTCAAATACGCCTTTATAAGACACTGTCCTTCATAGGCTTGGGTTTGTTTTGCTGATGACACTGTGAAACCTCTGGGAAAGCAGGACTAGCAGAAATCTGCACAGAGCAATAGAGTTTTTAGTTTAGGTAGCAGACTTATGTTTTTTCCCTCAAGTTGATGTTTTCCCTGTTTTCTCCCCCTGCTCCAAACCATTCTGAGAAGGGACTGGTCAATGAAGCTGCAAAGACGGGTTTTATTATTGTGATTGTAAGGACAGTTCCTGCTTGTATTAGAGGAGAGAGCACTGAAAACAGGAGAATGGTCCATCCCATTTCCTTACTTTAATAAAGAAGCAGCAAAGAGCAGACACCAAAAGTTGCTTTGTTGTGTAAAGAGGACAGTTTGCCACTTCAAAAAGGGTGCAAGTGATAGGAGAGTCCTGGATGACTCAAGAGGCCCTTCTAAATCGACCTAGCAGAAACTACACTGTTGAACCAGTTTTTCTTCTGGATCATGTTCTGGCCAAGTGGCTCTTCCCAGCCAGGTCTGTTGCAGTTTTCTTGCTTTGGTAATAATGAATCTCTCCTGATCTAAAACGATCTGAAGTGGTTTTAGAGAAAGGTGTTTGCATTGTTGGGGTGTTTTTTGTTGGTTTTCTTTTCTTTTTTGTGTCACTTACTGTTGGCACCAAGTTATGTAACAACTCAAAGTTAGTCTCCTGCAGTGCTGCTGTTCAGTGATTCAAGGCAATGACTTCAGCAAAGCTCTTTCCCACTCTCTAGCCTTGCTGTGTATTCATCCAGCACCTGCTGTTGAAAGGGAAATTCTGAAATGTCAGCAGCTTGTCATCGGTACATCTGGGGCTGATTGTCCACCCCATCTGTGTGTATTTCCTGCTCAAGGGGATTGTGTGTCTCAACAGAGAGGATAACATCTTGAAGCTGGTTTTTTTTTTCTCCATTTCCTCAGGAATAGCTAGAGTTTGTGCTATAGAACTTCTTTATCACCTGGTTTCCAATAGGAAAGGATCAAAACTTTTTGTGTTTACTGCTAACCTTCTATTGCTATAGAGTATTGCCCTGTATTTTTAAACTACAGCCTTCAGGACTACAGAGTGCAAAATGAAGCCTTTGTTCAAGTTGCAGTTCAGATATATGACAGTGGAAGGGTGGATACTCTGTAACTGGGAGACTATGTAGGTATCTGGATATGGCAATAACAGGCTTATGCAAAATCAACACTTAACAAGCACGTGTCTGCCTACTGATGCGTGCCAAACCTTTACACAAATGATGAGCACTGAAAAAAAATATGAAAGTATTAATGTATCCCACTCCTCTGTCTCCTCATTCCTTCTAAAGTCACTCCTTTTAAAAACAACCATGGGGACAGTGTTTTTATTTATTGATCAGATTAGAGCAATGAGTGTCGGATGTGTCTGCTCCATGCTTTCTGTGTACAGACAAAGGTGAAGGTGACTTTTGCAGAGGATCTAAGCATCTCTCTAGCCTGGGGTTTTCCTGCCTTCAGGAAAACTAGATGCTTTTGTTTAATGAAAATTAATTATTACTTAATCATAATTCTCCTAAAAAAAATGGTTTTTTTTTTCCAGCTTTCTCACATCTTTCATTTGCCTCTTACATTAAGTGTCTCTTACATTAAAACATTTTAGAATATTATACTTTTTAGATTGATGTTTGCAAAGAGGATATCTGCCCATGGAAGCTCAGCCATGGGGAGTTGCATTAGCTCTGTTAATATTGAGTGTCCTTTGCTCCGTGCCAGGCAAGTGTGATTAGAGCCTTCCCCAGCAGTGTCCAACTGCAACATGCAGTATATGTACTCTTGGACTGAGCAACGGAATCAGCACTGCAGTGAATTTTGATTGTTTTCCCCTTCCTCTGAGACCAAGTGCAGCTTGTACCTTTAGCTAATTTGATTTTTTTGGGAGATTTTTCTACAGAGCCAGGTAGCTGACACTATTGGCCAAGTGACCTGTGACAATACCTTTTTCCATTAAGGGGTTTCCATTTAAATTCACTGAGATCCTCCCTCATTTTCAGAGGATTTGCCTTTGACAAACACATATGAGAGCACCAAAGCTGACCACCCAAAGTGCTTACAGTGATGTTGATTTCATTGTTGATTGAATCCACCAGTTAATCACCAAGCTGGTGTGTTTTGGAGCACTGGTTGGGTGAGATCAGGAGTCTGCTGGAGTGGCAATGCAGAGCCGGTGCTAATTTTCTGTGATGTCTCAACTCCTGTCTTCCTGCCTGCAGGTGATTTTGATAGCAGGTGCTGGAGAACTGGTTTTGTGGCCTCTCCAAATCCTTCCTGGGTCTCAGCCTGCTCGGGACTGTCCTCACTTACCCACGGCTAATTCCCTAACTTAAACAAACTGCATATGTGGGTGATTTTGTGGTCCCAGTGACTTTACTCATTTCTCCATCCCTCATTAAATTGCTTTGATTTGAGAAAGGGGTGTGGTTTGTCTTCACTACAAAATCAGCTCTGCTTTTTGAGCGTTTTCCGGGGCTGTTGCAGTAGTTTCTTTTGCAAACAAATCCCTTTTGTCCTGTGCTGAAGTGACCCATTTAACCAGCTAGCTTTGATTTGCATTTTGATGTTTACTTCCACACAGAACAACAGCTGTGGTGGTGTAAAGCCTCAGTGTCTGCCCAGTGCTGGAACTGCTCGGGTTCTCTAAAGGTCTTGGAGTTCCATCACAAATGAGGAGGATGTCACGAGTGGTGTTAGCAGTGGGACGCTGCTGGCAGGGTCGCCCCAGCTTCCCAGCGCTGAACTGGGAGGTGAGGAGATGATGAGCAGGACAGGGGAAATAAGCAGCCCTTGAGAGTGGGTTCCAGGTTCTGGAGCAGCTTCACCATTCTTCTTGAGGCACTGCAGACCTGCCTGGGAACAGCACTCGGACAACTCCATCAACCATGTGAGGGACTAAATGGACCAAACTCTGTGAATCCCCCTGTGGGCCGGGGGTTGAAGTGCAGGCTGTGGCAGCCAGGGCTGTCCCTGCGGGAGCACAAGGAACTCTGGCATGAGGAGAGGAAGTCAAACCTGTTCTGCAGCAGAAAAGTGTGCTTTACCTTCAGCCACCTTTGTGAGCTGACAGGAGTGTCATCATCCAGGTGATAGACCTGTGCCCCTTCTGTGTCTCCTTGCTTTCTTCTCCCAGCTCCTGCACTGATTCTCCCCACTCAGTTCTCTTTCTTTCATACCCTCTTTTACCACAATAAATAAATAAGCTACTCTCTTCAGAGGAACTTTGGGCCATACTCAGAGGACCTTAAATCTGTCCACATACCCATTCCACGCCCAGTTGGGTGCGTCTGGAAGCTGCGGCAGAGGAACACGTTAGGGCACGCAGCTCTGGCCATGAGTGCCTTAAAGCACTGGCACCCTGTTTAACATGGCCTGGATGATGTTGGCTCTGTTCTGCTGGGTGCTCAGTTTGCAGTTTAAACTCTCTACATCCAGTGTTTGCACAATGAGAAATAAGACCTTAATTTGCAGTAGAAGATTTGCATGGTACAGTGTGGGCTGTCTGCTTCTGTTATGCTCCCTACCCCAGGTCATCTTCACCCCAGGAGATGCCAGTAGAGGGCTGATAACTTCTTTGATATATGGACATTGTTTGTTCAACAAGCTGGCAAGAATATAGGAATCAACTGATGAAGCAGTAAAGAAAACTGCAACGGTGCCATCATACACAATGCAAAGATTCTGATCTATAGGTAAAGACATTACGTGGGGAATTTTTTTCCCAAATTTTTCAGAGGCTGTATCATATATTTAGCTTGGGTTTTTCCTTAATTGCCAGTAATTTTTAGATTAACTGCTAGGGTTCCTAGAAATTATGGGAGTCACCTTTGTCTTCTCATTGGAAAGGAAGATTTTCAACAAAGATGTCACAGATTGCAAGCTCCCTGACCTGACAGAAAATTGGGAGGGTCAGTTGAAGCAGTGAGAAGTAAGTGAACAAAGTAAATTACTGATAATGAAGGTTCAGCAAGTTGATTTTCAGATAAAGGTAATGTTTTCTATAGGTTTCCTATTCTGGAATGTAATAACTTGGGATATGCATAAAAGATGCAAGAAATAATTGTTCTTCACTTGACCATGTTCAGCCTTAGCTGACATTGTGTGTTGAAGTTGTAAATAGCTGGGGATATCCCAACAGGAGTGAAAAGCAACTCTAGAATTTTTAGAAACCATAACCTACAAGAAAGGGAGCAACAGAGCCATTTTGTAAAAGGAAGGACACTTTGAGCGGGGCAAGTAACATTTTTTTACAAAGGGAATTGATACAGAACATGGCTGGTAGTTGTGCACATCCACTGGTGATAGGACAAGAGGCAATCAGCTTAGTCTGTAGTAAAGGAGAACTAAAATGATGGACAGAAGAAAGGTCTAGGTATGATCCTGGCTAGATGATTATCCATCCCTTCAGCACTACACTGTACTTCATCCAAGCTGTCTTCAGGAAAATATTTTACCAAGGGCTCATCTACTGAGTGTTACCAAGAGACACCATTTCTGAGGGCCTGTCTTAACTTAATCTGTCGCAGAATTATTTAGGAAATACAAATAACCAAACCTGCTAATTGAATGGACCCTCAAATGAGTATTGTGAAATATGGTGAAGATCCAAGTACTTATTTTACCTGAGACACTTGCTCAAGATGTGTTCCAAAAAGTCACTTACATAGGTTTTTTTTTCCTAACGTTTTTGTTCATGTTTTTGTTTGAGATCTATTTAGTTTGGGGCTTATTTAATCTAGTTTCTCAGCGAGACAAACCTGAGGAAACTATGATGTTTGTGTATTTATGATTATTGCCCTTCCTTCTCCTTTAGAATTTATTGGCCAGTTCAAGATGGAGTTGCTGACATACTGCTTCTGTTTTCTATAAAGGAGCCTCATAGAGGACAGGCACTCTGTTAGTGCCTCCACTGAAGGCAGCATCACCATCTGAGTGCTTACTAAGCAATAACAGTCCTTTGTCTAGATTACAGTTCATAGTCCTCTAACCCTTCTTTTTTAATCAGTGGTGCTACTGTTATACAATGAATGGGAGGTTATTAGGTATCTGGACTTCTTTAGGTGATATTGCAAGGCCTGAATGAAGCACACTGGGGTTTGCATCTCTTGGATTTAGAACAAACAAAAGAGTAGCCTTGGAATCCCACACGCACCTGAGTGATGCCATGCAGATCTGGTCTGTAAAATGCACAGTCTTATGTAATTGTTTTGAACCTTGGTGCAGCATTTTAGGAAAGTCTGTTGCTTGGTGTAACAAAAGAGCACTGATTCACTCTGCGTGATACATCTCATCATATTCCTGTCCCATTTACAGCATTTCCTGTAGGGGTGAAATGAGACCACACATTATTTGTAGCTCAGAATTGCTGTCTCTGAGACATTGATGAAGTGGTTCATATGGAGTTACATTAAAAATGTGTCATAAATAGCAGAATAAGGGCAGATGTTTGATGTGCAGTGAGTCTTCTTTCTGATGTTTCTTATGCTGAGTCAGGCTGAAATGAAAGGGATCAAAGGAAAGCATCAGAAATTAGAGGTGACATAAAACTTGACAAAGGCAAAGTCTGGAAAATAAGTCTGAACTGCAAATAATAAAGCTGATATTCCTTCTGGCCTTGCAGGAAAGCAGAAAGCTTCATATTAGTGATACATTGGTATCTGTATTCTTCTTGAGCTTGTTCACGAGAAAGTACTCATCAGCTGTTTGTCCACAAACTTCTTTGGAATTTACCACTGAAAATGAGGCTTGTTAAACAAAATTTCTTCCTTGTTATAGATTTCTCTTCCTTGTCACAGATTTCTAAGACAGAACTATCTTTCAAATAGGAAATACTTTCTTTTTCATCAAACTACTCATTTGTTTCTCATCATACTGTTCTTCTAACAATAATTTCTGGCCTTTCTGAAGTCATGATGTCTTACCAGAGATGCTTCATTTTTGAGCTCCCCTTTGTTCTCTGTGTCTTTATATTTTAATGAAAATTCTTTCTAATAAGCAACTCACTTCTCCCAGATGAGTTCTTTGAACTGTTCCCAGCTCATAGTATCCAATGCTGCACAAATCTTCTCATAGTGACAAAATTTAACAAACAAGAAGAGAACATTAACATCATCAGCAGGTAAACCCATGGAGAGAAGAGCCAGCCTAGTTGGAAATAATCAAATTTGAAGGAAGTTTCTAGCATCCCAGTGTGACAGTGTTGTGCACTTTGTGTTCTGTGGGTATATGAAGGTGATGGAGTAGGTCTTGTATTCAGAAGTTAGAAGGAAACACTATGAGTTCAATTCTGGTATGACCAGTTCTCATATTTAAGGGCTTTAAATAAAAATTTGGGATTTTAGTGTTAGATGTTAATTTTGTTTCAAAATCTTGCCTTAAATCTTATAGAAAAATAAGGAGGAAGTTTCAAGACTTTGTTGCTTGCCTAGAGTAAGTGGTATAGGGAATTTGTTTTGAAACCACATTGTGATTTTCATTGTGGTTTGCTTTGCTTTGAGGTTTTGTTTGGTTTTGAGGCAAAAAAATCTTAGTAAGAGAACTGTCTCCCCAGAGATCACTGCACCAGCACATTTAATCTCTAGGATTATGTTGCTTTGTCGATTGTCAGAGTGCTTTGAAGTTGACACATTTACCTCATTTGAGGCATTATCCTATGAAGAGTCACAATAATATTGGCGAAGGGAAAGTGGCAGCCAATTGAACATTTCCAAATCCTACTTTTTCACAAAGCACTCTGCCATTAGCCTGTTAATATCAGACTCTGTATGATGGTACAGAGAGAGTTGAGCAAAGAGCACAGCAGAGCCCTGAGTATACAAGTTGAAGTAAATGCACAAGTACAATACTACAGACATGGGCAAAATGTCAGGTTTGACACCTCTCACCATGTGTAGGTGGTAAGCAATGCAACTTCAGAAATGTTCTTTCACTAGCCAAGTACAGTAACTGTAGCCAGAAAAAGTATGCAGAGAAGAACATAAAAGAAAAACTTTCTTTCGAAGAAAGTATGCCATGACTTAGAAAACAAGATTTTGGTCATATCTGGCATTAACATAATGCCAATAAGTAAAAATTATTTCAGCAGTATTCTCAGAAGAAATACTCGCTGTACAAACAGGAAACAAAGCACCAAACACATAATTTGGCAGTGGTTGAAATGTGTGAAGACGTGCTCAGTGCTGTGCAAGGGAGGATAGCAAACTTGCCAAGCTAAATTTAAACTAAACAGTGGACTAACTATCACTCTGCCAGGGAAAGACAAACTGCAATGCCAAGGAAAATATAAAGGTTAAAATATCAGGGGATATAGCGATTACTGAGAAATATGTTTTGATTGATGGATGTATTTATTTACAGTTAAACGTGCTAAACAAATGGCAAGTGATGACCTCGGTAGATCTACAGACAAAACAATTGCTACTGAAAGAGCATTCGTGCAATTTTGGCTCTTCTCTAGCAAAGCTGCAGAAAAATTTAATGTTTTGGAAAGAAAACAAATACCAACTTTCGGATAAGTTACTCCAAGAATTAGATTACTTGTGTCAGTCAGTCCAGCAGAGCTTTAGAGAGTTCTTTTTGAAGAAAAAAAACAACTACAATAACCTGTATTTCTAAAGTAAGAGAAGAAGTTAGGCAAATAGACAGAATCCTTGTCCTGAAGTACATAAATTCAAGTAACCAACTGGCCAGTCAGCCTTGCCTCAGTCCCTAGCACGGTAATGGAGCGCCTCGTTCTGGAGGCCATCTCTCTTCCCATGGATGAGAAGGAGATCAGAAGTAGTCAGCACGGATTCACTAAAGGTAAATCATGCTTGACCAACCTGATTGCCTTCTATGATGAAGCAACTACCTGGGTGGATGAGGGGAGAGCAGTGGGTATTGTCTACCTCAACTTCAGCGAGGCTTTCAACACTGTCTCTCACAACATCTTCATAGACAAACTCAGGAAGTGTGGAGTGGGTGAGTGGACAGAGGTGGATTGAGAACTGGCTGAATGGCAGTACCCTATGGCACAGGGTCTAGTTGGAGGTCACTAGTGGTGTCCCCCCAGGTTCAATACTGGGCCAAGTATTGTTTCAGTTATTCATCAGTGTCTTGAATGAAGGGGCAGATGCCCCCTCAGCAAGTTCACTGGCAACACAAAGCTGGGAGAAGTGGCTGATACCCCAGATGGCTGCAACCCTTCAGAAGGACCTCAGCGTGATCCAACAGGAGAGATGGGCAGAGAGGAACCAAGTGAAATTCAGCAAAGGCAAATGCAGGGTCCTCTACCTGGGGAAGAATAACCTCAGGCACCGGTACAGCCTGGGAGCTGGGCTCTGGAAAGCAGCTCTGAGGAGAAGGACCTGGGGGTCCTGGTGGACAACAAGCTGTCCTTGAGTTAGCAGTGCTCTTGTGGCCATGAAGGCCAATGGTATCCTAGGGTACATTAGGAAGAGCATTGCCAGAAGGTTGAGGTAGGTGATCCTGCCCCTCTATTCAGCCCCAGCGAGGTTGCATCGGGAGTGCTGTGTCCAATCCTGGGCTCCTCAGTATGGACAGACAAGTATATAATGTCGGTGTCTATAATTATCTGAAGGGGGGGTTGTCAGGAGGATGGAACCAGGTCCTTCTTGTTGGTGCCAAGTAAAAGGAGAAGAGGCAAAGGGCAGAACCTGACACACAGGAATTTCCACCTGAATATGAGGAAGAGCTTCTTTTCTGTGAGGGTGACCATGTACTGGAACAGACTGATCAGAGAGGTTGTGGAATCTCCCTCACTGGAGATTTGCAAGACCTGTCTGAATGCAATCCTGTGCAATGTGCTCCGGGATGACCCTGCTTGAGCTGGGAGGTTGGACCAGGTGATCCACCGTGGTCCCTTCCAATCTTACTCAATATATGATTCTGTGAAAACTCAGCCAAGATGCATGTTTGCCTACATTCAAACAATTTAAACAAAACACCCTCATGAGTTGACTGCCAGATGCACACCACGAAAGAAACATCATCCGATTTGGATAAAAGCCATGATTTTCTTACAACTTGATACCAAAAATGAATATCAGCAATTTGGATAGAGTGCTCCCTACTGTGTTAAGAACATCAGTATCAGAACAGAGGGGCTGAGAATGTTCCTGGGGACCTGATTTAGGGAATACGTGAACCCTCACAGCACAGTAGCTGTTATATTACAATGTCATCCACCAGGAAAATTTGTATGATTGTGAAGACAACTGGTTGAATTATTCTTGTGTCTCCTAGAAGCAGCCAAAAAAGCAAAACTAAAATGTTGAGCATGCATGGCAGACGTGCTCATCTCAAGGGTCTATGATACAGGGCTGGAAAAGCTCCCACAAAAAAGCCCATGTCTGTAGCTCTCATCATATGCTGCCTGCTCAAGAGCAGAATTTGAGAACCAAAGGGATCTATGTCCTGAGTCCAATAGAAGTAAGAGGAAATATCCATTGAGTTCCCTCTGAGCTAATTTCCAGGCAGAAGCCACGGCAAAACTATGAGTAAGCAAAGAAGTAGCATAAATTTGACCAGCATTCACACTCACTCTTCTGACTGGAGAAAAGAAAAGCCTCATCTTGTCGTATGTCCCAAACTATCACTATGGATTGAGTGTTCAATATAGCATCACTTATGAAGATACTGAAACCTTCAACAAGTCTTATGTCAGGGAGTTCAGGAGCTGATTGCAACATGTATCAGAGTGTCCAGAATGAGAAGAATGCCTTTGGGCAGAGACAGATGCTGCTTACTGTGAAAATATGACTTTGATAGAGATCAGGGACTTGATGTCCAGTGGAATATATGGATGGGAACAAGATGCAAAAAGAGACAACGAAAATACACAACTTCCAAATGTACAATGGAGCGAAGTAACAAGGGTGAGTGGCTTGACTGTGAGAAAATGCACTGAAGTAGAACGTAGACATTTTAACTAGGGCTTTACAAAGCTGACCTACGCATTGCCGCCCAGCATAGAAGGCCAGACAGCCTACAATAATTTATCCACTTCTTTATCATTGCAGATTTTTTTTCCTGCTAGCTATACAAACATTCTTATTGCAGGCAGTTTCTTGGTGTGCTGAGAACTGGGTGAACTCCTGAACTCCTAAGTGATGACTGACATCCATGAAGTGATAAGGCATTTCATCAGGCACAGCCTGCTATCTCATTCCACCACCTCACAGCCAACAGCATTCTAATCACATATTAGTACTTAAAATTATAAATACACTGTCTGTGTCCTTCAGTGTGGTCTTAGGTTTACTGCTAAGTACTATGACTGGTATGAGAAACAGGCAAGAGAGCCAGGTAAAGGTTGAAACTGTACTTGTAAGCAAGAGACTACAAGAAATGAAAATGCCTCATAGGATTATATGCTTAATATAAAAGAGGCAGCTTTACTGAGAATTGAGGAGATCTCTATGGGGATGGGAGCTTTCTGTGTTGGCAGTTCCTTGCTGTGTCTCAAGGAATATTGGTCACAGGAGGCACTAAGTTCTTCAGCATTCAGAGCACAGCAGCATCCAGCCCTCACCTAACCTGTCCCTGGGTGAAAAGGTATTGGCTTTGATCAGATAAACCCTTGTCATGTAAGGGAGGAAAGGACTGGCACTGGGACTGCAAATGTGGTAATTTATCCGCTACAAGCACAAAGCCTGAAGAGTAGATGTAATACAGGCAGAGGGCCCTCAGCTAGGGGCTGGTCAGAGGGGAAAGAAACACAAACCAACTAGGTGACCACAGTGGCCAGCTCAGTTCTGCCATCCCAGCAGAACAAATTGCAGAACCATCTCATCTCTTCCTCCTGAAGGGTGGAGCTCTTTTCACTGTCCTGATGTTTTTTTCCTTTTCTTCTTTTTTTTTTCCAAACCTTTTAATATACCAAGTATGGAACTCTGAAGACAACAATTTCCACAGAGGTGGTGAGTCATGTAACAAAATAAGGTAGCAGCAGTAAATGTGAGCATTACTGCAGGTGTGTATGTATGTTTAGAAAGAGAGAGGTTTTGTAGGGCCTGTGGAAGGATATTAACCATGTGAATTACAGCATTTGAACTTGGGCTTGATAATTCAGACTGCGATTGTGGAAATAGTAAAGAGGAGTTTCTAGGGTATTTTAATCAATATAAGCTTAACCATATGTCTCTGTGTGAGTTAATGAAATCCTGGTCTGATGAACAGCAGAGGGATTCTAGGAGTACTTAAAAGCTTGCTGTGATGGTTTTACTTGCCATATGCAGCATTGGTTCATGGCAAGAAAAGAGAGCAGCTAACCCCTTGTTCTCCAGTGTTTCTTCTAGTATGTCCATAACAGTGAGCTTGAGCTCATGGCCAGCCTTCACAGAAAGGCTACAGGAAAACAGATGGTGAATCATCACAGTAGTATGTTCAGGGAATGATTTCACATTTCCTGTAGGAGTAGCAACACCACCTAAAATTTAGCCCATTCTTGGCTTTCTCTTTATATACTCAGATACGAAACATAAAAGACGTTAGTCTGTGCACTCAGTGCATCCTAATATAGCATTCTGAATAATGGAGCAGAGGTGTTACTTATATCCTCTTTTCTTCAGGAAGTCTTTAGTTGCCCATCTTCTTAAAAGTGGAAAGTTCAGAGCTCCCAAGTGCTAAACAAGACCAACTGCTGTTATGAATGGAAGCCTTCCATAAAGAATAACCCCAAACTTTTCTGTCTCTGTTGGTGCCTGAGGCTTGAGACAATACCAGTGTGAGTCTTCAAGCTGTTTCTGATGTTGTAGGTGAAAGTGGTAGGTTGGGACAAAAGACGAAAGGAGAGAGGTATGAGATGGCAAGTGTAGAAGCAAGAAAAACTTTTAGCAATCGGGAAAAAAAAAGAAAAACAAAGCCTGAACAATGGGGAAATGAGAAGCTAAAGCAGACAATGCATAGCAGATTACACAGTTAGGCAGCACAGGAATATATTGTGGTCTAGAGTTGTCAGGATTTAAATGTACTTGCAAAGGTGAAATAAGGATTTTATGTGCTCCTGATCTGCATTATGCTTTCTCCACCCAGGCCATCCCTTCCTCTGTCTCCCAGGAGGATCTACGAACACACCTCTGTTTACATTACCTTTACAACCAGAAAAGAAAAATGTAATTTTGCTCTGTTGAGGACTGCCTGTGACTGTAAACAACAGACTTCAAAACACTGACACATCAAAACAAGCATTTTAGTGGGCTTCAGAGTCTGGATGAGTATCATGAATCTTGGTGTCATGGGTCTTTCAAGGTTGCCTCTGACGGGTTCTTGTTAAATGGACACAGATATTTATGTTGGCCGTTCCTTTTCAGGGAACTCAGGGGCATTTCAGGAACTTGTCTGGGATATCAGAGTGTATGTTCATCTCTGTGTGAGTTTCTGTGTTCTCTGAGTCTCTTATTGGATAAAGTAACCAAAACTCCTGGTGAATCTCACAGACTAAGCAGCTTGAGAGGGTGTCAGTATTTAAATAAGACACCTTTATTCAGCTTGTTCCCATTTTAAGTGTTCTTTAACCCTGGTGATACAGTCATATATGCTCTCTTTTAAGTGGGAAATGTCATCAGGGCTCTAAAATAAAAGCCAGCTGTCTCAGGGTGCTCAGCTGATGGTATATGCCTATTTTTCACTACAGGCAGTGCTCAGTGGGGCTCCAAGGAGATGCACTTTTCCCTGTTTTGTATCGACATCAGTGCCCCCAGGTGGTGATGGCAGCAGGTTTCTGCACTGCCAGGGCATGCTGAGTTTCTGGTTCCTGGCTATCTGTGGCCAAGGGACATTGACTGCAGTCTTGAAAACCCTTTTGGAGTCATGGCCCCATTGTCCTGACAGATGCAGCAGGTTATGTGAGGCCCGTCAAAGCTCAGAAATTTCTGGAGGACAGAAGAACCTCTCCGTTCCTGAGCGAGCCTGTCCCTCAGGCGGCAGGACAGCTGCTTGCTCTACAGCAAAGGGGGCAGAACAAACTAGGGAATGGACACTTCTGAAGGCCTCAGCATAAGAGAGAGTGTCACTAACACTTGGGAAGACTGTTAAAGTTAGAAAGCATTGACATTTCCAATGACAAGAGAAGGAGGCAGCCAGGGCCTGTCCCCATCTGCAGTGACTGCACAACAAGGGAACACATGCACCCCGTCTCCCTTCTGTGGATTGCATCTCCTCTCTCCATGGCCTGTGGCAGGGATGTGTGAAGGGTTGCAGTTCTGGGTTTCATGTGTAATGAACAGAGCTTGAGTGGTGGCAGATCCTCATGAGGGCTGGGTGGAGGCAGCTATGAGGATGGAAAGGCAGCCTGCTGGGGTGGTGTAGCTCTTCTCTAGCACCTGACCCACAATGTTTACCCCACATCCAGCAATGCTAATAAGGAAGAAGCTACTGCTTTCTCAGCATATCACACAACCCCCCTGTTTCAACTATCCATCATTTCTGACTTTCATCAGCTCTGCCTTCTTTCCTCCAGCAGAGGTAAACATATGGGCCATGAGGTCCACTCCTTCTTCATCGGGGAAGTGCTGAAAAGTGTGCAGAAGAGGAACATCATATGTAGAAACAACTTCCAAGGGGAAGATCCCCCACAGTCAGCTCAGGAGACAGCACCTTCTGAGACGGTACTGGGAGAAATCTGTGACAGCAGAAGTCTGAGAAAGGTGGCCTTTCTCCTTTGTCACCTGAGAGAGGTGTGTGTGTGACTGACTACTGACAAAAGCAGGCACTGACTTTGAGAGGGTGCTGCAGGCTGGAGGCATCCAGCTTCACTGTTCAGAAATGCCACCGTCAAGATGAGAATGGTACACAGAAGCAGTGAAGCTCAAGGAGATACATATTTGACATCCACAAATCAGAAGCCACTTTTAAAACTCCTTTTGGGGCTGTCTTAGAAACTGGAAATAATAATAATGTTGTCTTTCCTCATCAAAGTCTGACTGGGCTGTATCAGCAGTAAAGTATGTGCAGACCTTCCATGCAAGTCAATATTAAACAAGACTGTTTACTTATTATATTGCTATGTTAACTCTGTGACTGGTTATGTCACCACAAATCATGTGGCAGTCTTAGAGTTATTTTTCTTCCTCCTGACAGGTAATATGGAGGTTTTTCCCTTTAGAATTGATTTTGTCTTCTAAATCTGACTACCAAAACAGTCGTTCTGTATCCTTCAGTTTCTTTAGTCCCACAGACCAGTCTTTGGAAGGGCAGATCCAGTATTGCAAGAAAGCCTCTCCTGCCCCTTATAGGAAAAACCCTTGCCTGGGCAGCAAAAGCATCATTCCTTCTGCTGGTACTGAGCAGAGACCTCTTCTTATTGTTAGTGGTGACATCCACATAGCTGTCTGAGTATTTCATTCGAGGAAGAACAGCCCAGCTTCTACAAGAAGATCTGACATCTTGAACTGTGTCAGGTAAACTTTGTTAAAAACTGTGGAGTCCTTAGAAATTTCTTCTCCCTTTCAACAGAAGACTTTTCCCTAATATTGTCTTTCAACAACAAGTCCAAGAGCATGAAGCAGTATCATCCCTGAGGGTCAGCTGGTTTGGTGCTACACACCAAGGGAACTCTGTTTTCATCAGAGCTGAAGAAATAGGCCTCCAACAGTACGGATTGATTGCCCCACGTGAGTGACCTGAGGCTCAAAGTAAGTTTATTGCACCTGCAGTTTTGGATAGACAGTAATCTGCATAGCTGAGTTTGATGATGATGATATCCAACAGCCTCATGTGCTACCTGTTGTCACTAGTGAGAAATGGAGCTCAAGCAGGTAACATGCAAAATGCATATGAAGGGGTGGGATCAGGGAATTCATTTTGTTTCCCTAAACAGTAATGAAAATGCCCTCATGATCCCAGTGCATTTGACATAACATAGTAAGAGCATGATTAGCACTTAATACTGTTTAATAAATATACCCATTAACTTAGGCAACAGTAAGTACTTGCATGGATAAATAACAAACTTGGCCAGTCAGTGGTGTGAAACAATCATGAGGAAGCAATACATTAATTCTGCTTCCCACTTTAAGGCTGAATTTGGACATCCTTCCCCAATACCCTGTAGAAATCTTCTTCAGACATTTCAAACGCATTTGACTATTAAAGGAGTCTCTATTTCTTTATTTCCTATTTGCCAAATGGAGGGCAAAAAGACTCGTCTGTTATTTGGAGGGCTGTGAGAATGGGAAGAATAAAATTAACTTGTGATCTGAAACTTTATAATGTGTTTTTTTTGATCGAGTTTATAATTCATCAAGGCTTTGAAAGAATGATTAAATATCAGTTTCAAATCCAAATGACTGATAAATCAAGTCATAGAGCAGATATTTTCAGCCCTTGGAGTCAGTTCCCAGGCTTGAGGACCCAAGGAATCCTGTAAAGCATCTGTAGAGGTTCCTCACAACTCTCTCTCGGTTCCCACTAAAGAATAGGGCCTGCCAGGCACCTGTCAGGGTGGAGCTTGCTCTAAGAGGGCATGTTGTTCAGCCAGGGCCCCCACGGTGTTTCAAAGCCTGAGTTCTCCCATAGGATTGGTATACACAGAGCCACTGATCACACCACAACTGCCCTCCAGCATCCTCCTTCCTCAAACTTATGTTCTTGTGGTTAAACATTTGCCAACAACACCTAACATACACAGGAAGCACAAATACAGGCTGGGTGGAGAATGGATGGAGGGAAGCCCTGAGGAGAAGGACTTGGGAGTGCTGGTGGACAAGAAGTTGACATGACCCATTAACGTGCACTTGCAACCCAGAAAGCCAAACATGTCCTGGGCTGCATCAAAAGTAGCGTAGCCAGCAGGTCAAGGGAGGTGATTCTGCTCCTCTACTCCACTCTGGTGAGACCCCACCTGGGGTCCCAACATAAGAAGGATGTAGAATGTTGGAGTAAGTCCAAGGGAGGACACTGAAGATCATCAGAGGTCTGGAGCAGCTCTTCTGTGAAGACAGGATGAGATACTTAGGGGTGCTCAGTCTGGAGGAGAGACGGCTATGGGGAGACATTATATCACCTTTCAATACCTAAAGGGGGCTGACAAAAGAGACATTTTACAATGGAGAGGGACATTTTACAAGGGTGTAGAGACAGGACAAGGGGGAATGGCTTTAAACTGAAAGAGAGTAGGTTTAGATTAGATATGAGGAAGAAATTCTTTACTGTGAGGGTGGTGAGGCACTGGAACAGGTTACCCAGAGCAGTTGTGGATGTCCCATCCCTGGAAGTGCTGAAGACCAGATTGTATAGGGCTTGGAGCAACCTGATCTAGTGAAAGATCTCCCTGCTCGTAACAGAGGGGTTGGAACTGATGATCTTTAAGGTCCCTTCTAACCCAAACCATTCTATGATTCAATGATTCTGTATGATTTGACATTAATACTTGAGTAAATGAATAATTACTGAAGGGAGCTTCCAAGGGCAGAAGAGTAAGCTGTGCAGCTCCTCCCAAGCCCCTCTGAGGTAGTGCAGGGAGCAACTGGTGTGCTTGAGCTGTCCTTCCCCCTCCCCTGCTGCCAGCACATGGCCCATCACTGGGGTGGTGGCAGGCAGGAAGTTTCAGGCTCATAATTGTCATGAGATTTACTCAGTTCTTCTGTTTCGTTTGTCCTGTATCAAAGGCACCCAGTATAAACTGTATTCTGAAAATTTGCTTGGCAAAGAGTGCCAGCAGCTGCACTGGGGCAGGTCTCAGCCGAAGGAAGCCCCATAAACGACTTGCTGATGACCTTTGATTTGAGTACCAATATTTAGAAAGCAAACGTTTAATTTAAACCCATGCCGTTAAGAAAGGAAGCACAGCTTTGCCATGGGTAACTCGGACAAGGGGTGCTGCTGAGACACTCCTGGGCAGTGCAGGGGAAGGGGCAATCAGCCCCCCTCCCCTCCTCTTCCTCACCCAGCAGAGCAGCCCACCCTGCCCATCATGCCCACACCAGGGCAGGGGCAGATGTTTAGACCCTAACAAGGCAGGTGGCTGCTGCACCAAGAAAGGTGGGAGTTTTAAAGCTGTTTCAAGCCCAAATGCAAAATAACTTTGCACATCCCTCCTGCCCACATTGCCTGAGACCCAGCACAAGTGGAGGCTGTGTGACGGGGAAGACACCTTCCAATCCAGCTGTCTGCTGTGACCAGAGCTTGGCTGGCCCTGTGGGACCGGCCCCAGCTCCTGGTCTTCTACCTGGCTGGCATCCACATACTGATGGGACTTTATGAAATCAGTTGGTGTTGGTCAGGTGCAGCAATAGGCCAAGAGGGTATTTTTCCCTCAGAGTGGTGCAGAATTAGCTCTGTTGGTCAGTTCATAATTGGGTACTTGCACTTAACAGTATTCTTTCTGTTGGATTTTTATAGTTTTGTCTCTTCTTTTTTAAACATGAAAAATAATCAGTCTTAAAATAAAATAATTTTTAAAAAATACCCTGGAAAGTGATCTATAAAAAGAGAAAATCCTTGCCAGGGGGATGCCACAGCAGTGAGCCCAAGCCACAGAAAGCCCGGTTGAAGGCTTCCCTTTTCCGCAGCTACTCAGAGGTTAACCAGGGTCTGTAAGCAAACAGCTTAAAGAAGGAGCCCGGCTTAGTGCCTGGTGTCTTGGGCTGTCCCCGAGACTACCACCCTAATGCCCTTCCAGCAGCCCCTCCCTCCCAAAGGTGATGCTGGGCAAACAGAGCCAGCCCTCGCCCTCTCCCCACGCAGCAAGGAGCCTTCTGCGGGGACGGGCTTGACCCGAGCTGGGGCTCAGGGACATCGCAGAAGAGGGTGTTTCACTTCAGACGGGCGCAGAGCCACGTATATATAAACCCTGGAGCAGCAGCCCGGGAGGATTGTTTAGCACAACCACACCTCGGCTCACTTGGCAGCACGGCGAGGCGCTGCCGGGAGTGCCGGCGGCTGAACCCCGAAGTACAACACGAGCGTGGAACTGATCTGCCCATGGGCTCCCGCCGGCTGCTCATACTGATGCTGCTTCAGGCAGGTGAGTACCACCTCTCGGTCCCTCCGCCTTGCCATGCCTCCCCCCTGTCTGGGGACAGCCTCTCCCCTTGCCATCATCTTTGCCTTTTTCATAGCAGGCACCTCGGTGTGATTTGGCCAAGAGAGGGGAAAAAAAAAAAAAAAAAAAAAAAAGAAGCATCACTAGACAATTTTTAACTTTACAGTGAGGGGCTGTGCAAGTGACCTGCCTGCCCACCTCATTTTCCAGCCCTGGCTATGGTTTGCATAGCTGGGCTGTATAAACACAGGTCATTTTCTTTTTTAATAGTTTTCTGCTACAGAGTTTTTAGTGTCCGTTTTTCATAAAAATATCTTCTTTTTTTACCAGTGACCATGGAGTAGGCAGTTTTCAATTCATCTGAATTTTAAATACTTTTTAAAAAGCTTGTTTATAAAAGCCATAAATGACATAAAGCCCCCACACACAGAGGCAACAGTAAACCGGCATGTCTGAGGTTATACCTGCAGTAGAGTTTCAAAATAAAAAGAAAAACTCTACTTTAATCTAAAGGCTGCCAGTATAAGCAGGACACAGAAAGTGTAATTTGTCAGATCCACCTCTGGTCACCTCTCTGCAGATATGTTCTTAGCTAAGGTGCTCCATTAGTAGTATAACTAATAACTGGACATGCTCCTAGTGGGAGATATGGCTAGATGCTGGCTACTGTGGAGACTCAGACTTTTTCAAGGCTTTCCTAGCTGTGTTGGCTTGGCTGCCCAGCATAGAAAAAGCAATTTCAGTTCTTGGTCAAGTTATTAGCTGTGCACCTGAATATTAAAATGTACTTTCTGGGGCTGACCTCTCAGCTGCAGCAACCCGCTGCTGGCTCAAAACCCAGACAGCTTTCAAAGAACAGGAACATCAGAGGCTGCCTGGATGTCTCTTGCAGAGCATGCAGTCCTAAGCACATTAATTGAGTCTTTTGGACTCAGTTTCCTTTGGGGCTTTCACTCCACTTTCATGAGCAGGTCTGCACTGTAATTACAGTTCCTTGATCCTCAGAGATATCCCCAAAAGAAAAAATGGCCTTTCTTCTTCTGAGGTACAGTTACCTTACACTATTTTCAGCCAGTGGCCAACAGATCAAGTCCAGCAGTCCTGGCTTAAAAGGCCAGTGAAAGATAGCTGTGAAAAATTCAAACTGTTCATCAGGAGGCCAGAATGCCTACAAAGAAGTTTTTGTCTCCATTGGAACATTTTCAGGATCTGCACACTGCAACAGGTTAAAAAACCACGATTTATTTCCCCGAATCCAGAGCAGCTCATTGCTTATGATTTCCCCTGAGGTCCTTGAGAGCTTGAGCCCCCTTCTAACTCCAGAGCCCCGCTGTTTAGACAAGGAAAATAAATGGTCTCTTTAGTTTTGAATAACACCCATATAATGTGTTTTTAGCAGAAACCTGAACACTCAAGTACTGTTTAGGTGAGCAGAGCAGTTACTTTTTCAGGAATGTGCATTTAATCCCCAAGGAATGCCCCAGGAAGCAGAGGGAGGCTGTGCTGAAACCCCTTGCCAGAGGTGCGATCACCGGGGTGAAAATGGTGGAGGACAGGGATGAAAATAGTGGAGGACGGTTCTTGCAGTGGACAACCAGTTCCTGCTGGGGGCTCGGGCTGCAGAGAGGGAACAAAGGCCTGCCTTGTCCTTCATGAGGAGAGACCCTCGTTGTTCTCGCTGGCACTTGGATTGGGCTCGGAAGGCAAGCTAGCCCAGGAGATGTGGGGAGAGGCCCAAGCAAGGGGATTAGAGGCTAGGTTTTAAAAGGAAAGCAACTGTTTTAATAATAGTATTGAGTCCTTGGGTGGTTTAGGGGATTAATTAGTCCGTGTTTGCACAACACTTTGAAGAGGTCAAGCGTGCTGCAATAGCCAGGGGCAGGTGGCAAAGCAACTTCAGTGGCAAGTTCCCAGCTCCCAGGCATCACTTCCCTCTCCATCAAAGCGTGCCACGAACTCCCCGTTTCTTTTTGGAGTGGCTGTGCATGAGTGGGATGGGCAGATGGGTTAGGCTGACAGTCTGAGGGGTTTGATGCTACTGCTGAGTAGCTTTGCGATTCAGGATAGAGTGACGCAAAGTGCACTTGGTCCTTCACAGTAAACCCAGGCATAAAATACTGCTATTTGTCACTGTTGTTAGCTTGATAAGCATCAGCATTTGCAGCTGAGCACCACAGTAGTTTGAGTATTAGGGGCAGGGTATTCTTGGTTTTCATAGCAGTACTGCAGAGTCTGTGGTTTCCAAAAAAGTTGCAAATTAGCATGTGAAATCACAACACTGAAAAGTTGTAACTCAGAAATTCCCAGACTGGTCTGGGTGGTAATTCAGACACTTCAGCTGACATAGAAATCCTTTTTTTTTTTTTTTTTTCCCAAATTAATGTGGCCAGCCTGAATAACAGAAGTTGATGCAAATGTTGCCATCACTTCCAAAGTCTCAAAAGAAAGGTGATACATACATAGCTCTTGGCTAATGTAGGCACTCTATAGATACACATGTATCTGTGGTACATGATCATGACAAAGTATGTACTATACAGGCTCAGGGACTTGTAGCTACCCTTTATGCAAACTAATAGTACTGTCAGCTTTTTGCCACCTAGAGGATGGGTTAAAACATCCTAGACAGCAGGGGAAACTCAGATAATGTAAGAAATCTTGGGCAACATAGAAACCTCATTTTTTTTCCAGAGAGCCCAGGCTAGGTCTGGTTGCGTGGTTGTTCTCTGCTGCTTCATGTCCCACTTGGGACCACATCATAGCTGGAAAACTTTCCCAGGTTTGGGAGCTCTGGAGTGCCGTGAAGCCCAGCTGGCTCTGCATGATGCTGGCACAGGCCCTGCAAAGCTTCGCAGCTTGGGCTTTGTGATGTGCAAAACCAGGCACGCTGCTCCTGGGTGCAGTAGGGCTGCAATCACAGCCTAATGCACCAGAAATAGTAAGTCTTGTTTGAACTGAGTTCCCTTAGAAGAAGTAGCCTGCTTGGGTATTTCTGCATCACCTCTTGGTTATCCCAGGCCTCAGGCAAAGCTTCTTGCAGAGTCCCCCTTACCAGCTGAATGTCATGGCTAGTTAGATTGTCAGGGCTGCACCCAACTAACTAAAACCAGAACCATTTCCCTTTAAGGACTGTAGGAAAATCAGTGGCAGGTGGGTTTAATTCCTGTGTGTAGCCATGTCCTGTCTTTGCAGTTTGGAAAGATGCTCTGGGAAAATCGCATTCACTGCACACTCGAGGAATCATTGAATTGGCTGGAGCTATATCGTGTGGCACAGGACGGTCTCCCTTGGCATACATTGGCTATGGATGCTACTGTGGACTGGGAGGACGAGGCTGGCCTAGAGATAAAACAGACTGGTAAGGAAAACACCCATCTCTGTGTCCAGAAACAGTGAAGATCTCCCAACCCTTCCCTGTTTGTACTACCGTGACTCCATGGACTCATTTCCTGCCTTGTGGAGAGGGAACTTAGTATATATGAACAGTACTGGGGATTTGTGTGTAAGGACCCACATATCACTTGGGATTTGAATGAGAGTTTAACCTTCTGGGTGAGACCAAAGCTCTTGGGACCTTGTACTATGTGGGGTAGAAGGTAAAGGGGAAACCAGGATATAATATCCTGAAATAGCTGAATGTGTATTCATGGAGAGCAAACTCTGCCTGACAAAAAGAGAGTGATCCAAGGTATTTGGAGGGTTATTTTACCCGGATCTTTAAAATGTCAGCAATGGGAATATCACTGTTTATCCTCTTGAAGAAATCCAAATTGTTGCAAGGAAGAATCAATCAAACCTGTTGCCTTCATTGCCTGTTAGTTCACATTGAATCAGGGAAGAACAGCAAGGGAGAGCATGGTGTTATTTCCCGTTCTTCGTTAGTGGGGGGAGATGATGTGCTTGTTATTCCCAAGGCTACAAACAATGTGTCTAGGAAGTGTTGCAATCAAAGGTTTCTTTCGTGTTCTTTGTGATTAGCATACATGTAAAGCTTGAGCATAGTGGACTCCTGTGTGCTCTGAACCTGTTATTTGCAATCTTGTCCAGTTTGAAATACCAAAGACAGAGCACACAAGTCTATCTTTACCATAGTCAACACTCCTGGCATTACTTATAAGCAAGCCCTGCTTTTAGCAGTGGTCAGAGCAGTCTGCAGCTCACTTTGAAGGGAACCGAGCTTGCCAGAATACCTTGGTGCTGAGGACATTTCACACTGCTACAGAATTCTGCTGAATTGTCAGGTTAGAAAAAGGAAGAGAAAAAAAAGGAAGAAAAGGTGTCTAGGTTAAAGACCAGCTCCTCTGTGAGCAGGAAAAAAAGTTGTCCCTTAAAACTAATAGAGCTGCCTTCATCAATGCAGCAATATGTTTCACTCCCAAAACCATCTCATCATGTCCTTTTTTTTTTTTTCCTGTGAAATATTTAATCTATGAACAGTCAGTATGGGGCTCACAAATGATGAGTAACTACCTACAAAGGGCCATAGCTTTCAGGTGTATAGGTTTATTTTAATTTTTAGTAATATCTCTCAATCTGCTCATCACCATCTATAACAGTGGATGTGAGGTGTTTAATTGTTTCAATTACCCTTTACCAATTCTCATAACAAAGCCTTTAAAGTAAAACATGACTTCACTAATTTGAAGTACTGCTTTTATTGAAGGGCTGAGCAGAGGGACCTAAAAGCTGTTTTCCATAGAGGCTGAGTGACCTCCAAGTTTATGTGATTCCAGGAGATGCAAGTAGTCAGCACTCCTGAAAAACAGAGAGCAAAATATGGCTACATGTTCAGCAGCCAGTGTTTCTGATGTTGTTTGAATCCCATTGGATATGGATTTTATCCTAAAGGCAGAAAATGAGACTTTGCAACTGGAAATGCCTCAAAATACCAGATAGTTTGTAAAAGGGAAGCTTGATCCTTTAAGTACAGTCATTATTATTCCTTAGTTGCAATGCTTAGCTGCAATAGAAAAACTGGGAGGTTTTAGTTGGGTTCTTAGCTGGGAAGAACCAGCAATGCCCCACTAGATTTAGCCCTAAAATATTATATTTTCTCTTTGTTAAAGAAATATTGATATCTGTTACAGAGAACTACTGCAAAGATCAGTGTGGTTGAGGACTCCATGCCTGTGAAAGTGACCACGTTACTTTCTATACTTGCCATTCTAAAAAAGGAGGAAGCAGAGCGGCAAAACTACTGGCCATGAGTGACAAACGCTGTCTGAAATGACTCACATCCTTGACATTCTAGGTTTATTACTGAGACCCTTACAAATGGAGTCATTTTCTTGTGAGCTACTCAGTCAATCTGTCTAGACAGGGCTAGAATGCTTCTAAGCACCTCTATTTTATTTGAAAAGAAAAAAAGCCACTAAGTGGGTAATCCTTTTATATGGTTTATTCCACACGCTGACTTTGATGTGGTGTTGTCAGTAATTACCTTTTCTCTTTTGTTCCACTCTTACACACTTCAAGACATAATGGCAAATCTTCCACATAGTCAATAGATTTTTTTTTTCTTCCTTCTGGTTCCCTGGGTTGCTGCAGCACCTATTTTGTAAACCAGGACCTGACGATGCTCAGCGTGTCCCTGAAAACACCAATGCTATGAAAGGCAGGGTGGCATGTATGACTCATCTAAGTCAGGATTGTTAAGGTTGGAAAAGATTTCTAAGACCATTGAGTCCAACCTTTAAGTTCTGGCAAACTCATGGGAAGAAGTAAGATTTCCCCCCTGTCGCAAAGTTAAAGCAAAAGAAAAAGCCACAAAGTAATGATGGGGCTGTTAGCATGACAAATACAATGTGACAAATTCTTACCTTATTGGCATTTGCTCCACAGCAGGGGTCTGGCCAGCTGATCCCTGGGGACCAGCCGGAGCTGTCTGTAGCCATTAGGGCTGTCTCATAGCCCAGAGGTGATGAACAGGTTGTTTACTATCTAGATGACACAGTTGTATTTGTTTTCCATACCAGTTGACCAGTGCTCTGGCACGGTGTTGGCTGGCTCTGTTTGTGTTGATGTTAGCAGGTTATTAAAAGCTTAACACCACTCTGACCCAGGTGCAGCAAAGGGCATTTCCAGACAGGAGGGGACTATCTGAAGGTGGCAAAAGACAACAAAAGGCTTCCTCAGTCTTTGCTCCCTGGCATCTCACTGCATCTGAAACAGATGGTTGTAAAATATGAACCAAAGTCTTCTCGCTTTGAGTTGGTGCAAGCTACATGTCACCCTGCTGCAGCTATGGGTATCATCAGGAGGAACTGCTGTAAGTGGAAGCAGAACTGTGTCCCAAATCCTGTGGTCCTGCAGAATTTGTGGAATTCTTCCTGATTTTACCAAGCTAGATAAGGAGCAGTGAGTTCTTACAACTAGCTAGCTCACCTCTCTAGTGCTTGTTTGCTTGTCCTTGCCTGATTCATAGACCATCATTTGCCTCCAATAATATCTGTTCCCAATTCTCCTACCTCTTTTTCTGTTTGTTCCCTCTGGCTATCCGTGAAGAGCAGTTTCTTTTCCTTTGGCAGAGGCTCCTAACACCTTCCTTTGCCCATCTACCTTCACATTGTTCTTCCTCTTCACATACCTCCATCCTTGACATCAACTTTCCCAATTTGCCTCTTGATTCACTCCCCAGACCTCTCAAACTCTGATTTCTGCATCTGGCACTCTGCCTCAGCTCAGCCTGATTGTGGCTCTCCACCATGGTCTCCTGTGAGCTATGTCCCATGTATGAATGAGACAGCGATGATGGGCCTGCTCTGCTCTCTGTCATCCCCCGAGGATGGATTAAGCTTTGCTGAAGCTTCAGGTCTTAGCCGGGATTCCCTGGGCTACAGCAAATCCTGCAGATGACACATACCCCAGTTGTAGCTCAGTGCCTTAGTCCATCCCTGTCATATTTTATGACACATTGTAGACGGACTCAAATGTTGGAGAAAGCCGAGACTTTCACACTTTCCACAAGGCTGCAAATTCTTCCCTCCTTTAGCCTTTCATGTCTAACCTCTTCAGGACAAGCCTAGGAGGCAAGTGTTACCAGACCAACAAAGGTCTGACCCACAGCCTGCTACTCTCATCCTGTCCAACAGAACTGGTTCCACAGGCTGGGTAAGGTCTTCTCAATTATAGCAATTGCTGCAATTCCTCATGGGAAAACTTCTAGATATGTATGTCTCATAGGGCTTAGTCCCTTTCCAAAGTCCTTTGAGGAGTTGGCATGGAAGAAGATACTCGTCTGCTACTGCTGACTTATATTTCTAGATTTCACAATGCAGTGAGCAGTCTGGTTGTAATCTTCACATAGGTTTCATCTTCGTAGGCTGAGAATAAAAGGCATTTAGTTTGCAGACTCAACTGTGGGATGAAAATGCTACTTTTAACCACTAAATTGGGACCCCAGTCAGTAGGGAAAGCAGACTGGACTAAATACAGCCTCCATAAAATCACAGGGGTTACATGAAGGCTGAATTTGATCTGTTGTCTCTTTCACATGATTCACCTGATCTAGTTCCAGGGATTTTATTAGAATTTGCATCAGTGGTGAATTTTCTTTGCACTTCAAAAATTGGTGGGTTTTTTGTTCTTGTTTGTTTGTTTCTTTTGGTTTTTTGTTTGTTTGTTTTCTCCTGGACTTTATTACCTCACAGAGCCCACCATCCCTCATATCCATAAACCAATTTCTAAAAGGGCAAAATCCTCCTGAAGCAGAGGGTAATGAAGTTCCTGATGCTCCTAAGCTCTCAGGTAAGGTACTGTCAGCTCCCAACTTGTCCCTAGAGAAGCCCTATTTCTTGAACAAGAAATCCTTCTTGCAGTGTTTTTCCACTTTTCCACAGGGACATAATGATGGATCCCAAACTTTTATTGACTCAGCTCTTCAACCTCTTGTACTGATTCACATCCACAACTTCTCTAAAAGCTGTCCACTCATCATTTACCCCAAAAACCAGCCTGTCTCAATTCTTCCTGCTTAGTAGAGTGGTTTCTCTGTAGAGTCAGAGTGATCTTGCAGGGATGGCTTCTGGAAATATAGATCATTCCCATAGGCCTTCAGCCTCTGACCTTGCATCTTTGTTAAAACAACCTTTTTTATTCAGCAGAGAACCTCTTTAAGTGCTGAATCTTTGCTCAGTGTATTTTGAGTCCCTAAACTACCAGAATAAAATTCAAGGGGGGTCAAATTTTATATAAATTCTAGAGTAATTGACAGTGAGATTTATCTAGTCTGTAGGACAGATATCATCAGCTGAGCTACTCACCCTCATCCCCCTCTGTGGTCAGTGAAACGCAATTGCACTTTCAAATGCAATGCTTTTCACTTATCTTAGATCTCTGCAGCATGAAAATGTGAACTATGCCCCAGATATGCATATAGAGAGCATTGAAGGATCTGAAGTTAGCTGATACAACTTTCACCACTGTAGCCAGCCCTCAGAAGGCAGATAAGCCAAAGAGTATGGGGCAGGTCCAGGTGACTGAAGAGATGAAACTTCTTGGTGATATTGAAGAAGGCAAAAAACATCCTATCTCCAAATTCTCGGATGGGCCTAAGCTAGTGAGCCACAATCGCTCACCTTATAGGAACACTTCAGCTCCCTTTCGGTGAGATTACCATGTTTTGACCATACATGCCTTTTTGAGGAGAAGGAAGCACAGTGGTGGTGGAAGCAAATACGGCATTAATGAGCTCCTGAGAGATGTGAACCTTCACAGAGATGTCAGGATACGTGGCTCATCAGCAGATGATTTACTGACAGCCTGGGGCAAACATTGCTGTCTCAAGCTGTGTGTGAGCTGAGCCGTCCATGCAAACATGCAGGAGGACACCCAGACTCTACTTGTCATTCTCTCCCAGGTGCTGCCACACGCACGACTGCTGCTACGACAAGGCAGAGAAGGCAGGCTGCAGCCCCAAGGTGCAGCGCTACCGCTGGGCGTGCGAGCAGAACACCGTGCGGTGCGGTAAGGAAATGTTTGCGCCTGTCGGGTGTGTCTCGCTCCCTCTGCAGGCACTAGGCTGACCAGAGAGCTTTGTGCGCCCCAGAGGTAGGTCTGGGTGAGCTGAGCTGCTCTCAAAGCTGCTTTAGGAAACGTCTGTTCTCTGCCAAGCTCTCTGCCCATCCCTGGATTGATAGGCTTGCCAAGAGCCCCCAGCTAGAGCTGGGAGGAAAGCTGGAGCCCCAGCACCACCCATTCCAGGTAACCCGAATGCTCTGCAGGCTGAAGAGCAAGAGGGGGGGTGTCCACGAGCCATCTCAGTTTGGCAGGGGTGCAGATGCCTTTCTGTAGACTTTCTGCTCACGGCATTAAGCATTGCCTGCTCCTAGCCAGCCTCTTTCCACAGCTGTACAATGGTCTACGGGGATGCTCTTCCCATTGCAGTTTTGGCCCTCCCTCCAGCAGCACTGTTTTAAGTACCCTTATGTGCTGCTAGAGAAGAGCCATGATATTTTGCATGGCTGCAAAGCAGGTTAAATAGGTTGCCAGCCTGCATCTCCGCCTCGTGTGGGGCTCCAGCCTAAAATCCTAGGGTTCCAGCGGGCATTTTGAAGCTTGCAGAATCAAAAGCTCTCGAGTGCTGCAGGCATAGAGCGAGTGTAGGCTGTGCTCAGCTCTACAGCTGGTACCCAGTCAAGAAGCTTTGAATTACACAATCACAGCCCGTCAGTGTCTTGCACAGTTTGTTTTGACGTGCACCAGATGACTTGAGTCTTAGTATTTGTCACTTTTATTTCTAAGACTTCAAGAAGTCCCTGGTGGCAAAATCCATTGTAGAACACTTTGAAAGTTTGAAAAGAAGCACGTGAGATTAAAACTTGTCTCCACAATCATCAAAGCTACTTGCTCAAACATTAAAAAGATATTTCTACCTTATCAGAAAACCATATTCTATTGGTGCAATCCTCAGCCTCACCAGCAGCTGAAAACATGCCAGCAGGTATGGGATGTGGCACAGCACATCTGCAGCTGCTCTTTTCAAAGTGCCAGAACAACCTATGTAATACAAAGTGCTGGCTAAGCAATGTACCACTTTAATGTATAACTGCTCTCACTCCTGCTTACCCATATTTCCATAACTGATTGATATTCTATGCTAGTCATCTTTAAATGAAAAAAAAAAAAAAAATCCTGTTTCTTTTTGCTGTGAGGGAGCAATCCAAGTTGTGTATATGAGATGTATCACTGAGTCCATGAGACATGTGCAGAGTCTGTCCTATAGGAATGCAGTGGGCTGCAGTTGCTCTGATTTGGCTATCAAGCATTAGTTAAACAAACACCATTAATTCCCTAACTGATGTCCAGGCAAGACCTGAGATGCATCCATCAACTGTTCTCCATAAGCCCTCAGCAGGTTTTACTTCCTCTGACATACCCAGTGGGGAGGAACTATAGAAATGTGTTCTGAAGGCACATTTCCTACCCCAAGCTACAGCACAGCAGGTGTTACTGGGGGTGAAGGTATAATGTCATTCCATTCAAACTAAAGGGATGAAGAATTAAATTTCCAGGCATGCTTGCTGGGCCCAGGGTAAAGATGTCTGGAAGCTTTAGAAGCAGAACTGTCATTTCAATGTAAAAGGAATTAAATGCCTTTTACCTGACACTGTAATATAAACACTGATATTTTCACATAAATAGAAACTCATTTTACCTGGGATTTCTCCTCATTTTACTACTGTTGAGTGGTTTTATTTGTGACATGAAAATAATTGGCAAAACCATATTCTTCAGTCCATATATACCATAATCTGTAGGCAAATTCCATTCAATAAATACCTGAAATATAGAAAAGTAAGTTGTGGAGGCTGATCAAAAAAATTGTTCTGCTCTAACAGAAATGCTGCAAAGCCAGGCTTTTGTACTTGCATTAGACAGACAGTGGCTGGCACAGCACAGGAAGAACTCGAGGAGAATATCAGGCAAGATTGGTAGCTAAGAAAAAAGTGGCCTTAGTGCTAAAGACCTAATTGGTGGGATCCTTGAAACACTTTTTACCAGTAAATGTGTGATTATTCAGACCAGCTTAGGAAACACAGGCTTTATTTATCAGATACATGGCTGATCCAGCAAAGTCCAGTGTAATCTGAAAAAAAAACCCTATACTTGTTGCAGTTGGTTTTGGAGCGAAACTTTGCATGAAGTTATATATTAAACTTTGCATACTGGAGGGTTTTGTGGGTGTTAGATAATCCATGGTAGCAGCCTCAAAGAAACAAGGCACTTTGCTTTGAAATAATATTAGCCCAATGGCTGCATTTAAGACACCTAGAGGTGGTATGGGGTTCATTAACTCAAAATCAGTCATTTTCAATGTAGCCATCTAAGCTAGTGGCTTTGATATTCCTTATGGTCCTTGCTTAGTCATGTGGTCATATTGTTGCATTCTCCATAGTTCCATGTATGGCTTTGATCAGCTTTGTTAGCTGCTGGCTCATAAAATTCAGGTACCTGGCCCTGCTGCAGAGTTCCTTGGCTCCTCTGCCATGATCAGAGAGAGATGTAACAACAACTGATGGAACATGAGTGAAGAATGCCCAGTGGGTGCTTCTATGCCCTCAGGTTTCTGCCTCTGGGAGGCTCCTCCTTTCAAAGCAGCATTTTTTTTCTTTCGAAATCGGTCTGTTTTGCAGAAGGAAGAATTAGAAGGGAAATTTACTGACTGAGGAAAGGTGGAGTATTTTTAGTTCAGGCTAAGATAAAATAATTTTCTTTTTTAGCTTTGACTGCCGATTTAAGCCCCCAGTGATCACAGAGCTCTAGAAGCAGGGAATGTTCTGTACTGGGCAAATTTTTATAACCACTGTTAGCTGCTACTTTCCGATGCTCTTGGTCACAGTTAACATCAGACCTTTTGACAGAAAGAGGACTGGGGAGGGTCAGATCCACTCACAACATGAAATTTTGGGCCTGCTGCCATAGCCTCTGATCCCTAAGAGTTGCTTTTTCAGGGAACTGTTCCTCCTAACACTGTTTCTTGCCTTCATCTGATACAGAATCTCTCATCGTCCACTCACATTTTCTTTTGCAGATAACCTGACAGACCAGTGTGAAAAAATGGTGTGCCTGTGTGACCAAGAAGCAGCCAAGTGTTGGGGAGCAGCCCCATATAACCCACACTTCGTCCTCTGGCCAGATTTTTTATGTGGACAGACTCATCCCACCTGCCATGTCAGATATGGGGGGCCAGAATAGTCTTTTTGGAACCTTTCTTCTAACCCTTTGAATAAAAAAGTGCTGGAATAAAATTTTTCTTCCTTTTCCAGAGCTAACAATGATGTGAGAGAATTTCTATCGGTTTATGGGGAGGAGAGACAGACCAGGCAGGTGCAGTGGTGGAGTTGCCCTCTATGTGAGGCAACACTTGGAATGTATCGAGCTCTGTCTTGGGGTGGACAATGAGCAAGAGCTTTTGGATTAGGGTAAAGGGGCAGACCAGTAAGGGTGACATTGTTGTGGGTGTTTGCTACAGGCCTCCTGGTCAGGAGGAGGAAGTGGATGAGGCACCTTCTACAGGCAGCTTGAAGCAACCTCACAGTCACAGGCGCTGGTTCTGGTGGGGGACTTTAACTACCCTGAGATCTGCTGGAGAAGCAACAGGTGACAAAAATAAGTAAGAAACTGGAACATTTCTCTTACGAGGACAGGCTGAGAGAGATGGGCCTGTTTAGTGTCGAGAAGGTATGACTGAGAGGGGATCTCATCAATGTCTATTAGTATCTGGAGGGAGGGTGTCTGGAAGATGAAGCCAGGCTCTTCTTGTTGGTGCCAAGCAATTGGACAAGAAGCAATGGGCAGAAACTGATGCACAGGAATTTCCACTCAAATATGAGGAAGAACTTCTTTACTGTGCAGGTGACCCCACACTGGAATAGGTTGCCCAGAGAGGTTGTGGAGTCTCCCTCACCAGAGATATTCAAGAACCAATTGGACAAAACCCCATGCAATGTGCTATGGGATGACCCTGCTTGAGCAGGGAGGTTGGACCAGATGACTCACTGTGGTCCCTTCCAACCTGACCCATTTTGTGATTCTGTGCCAGGGTAAAACATACACTGAATTAAGGACAAAATCCTGGTCTGATCATGTCCTTCGCAAAAACAGAGGGTTTGATCTGCAGTGCAGTGGGGACACATTACCTGTCACCAAATGGTGTTGTTTGTTGTTGTGGTTTTTTTTGTTTGTTGGTTTGGGGGTTGTTTTTGTTTTGGTTTTTGTTTGTTTTTGTTTGTTTGTTTGTTTTTGGGTTTTTTTTTTTTTTTTTTTTTTTTTTTTTAAATCACAGAATCATAGGATAGTTTGAGTTGAAAGGAGCCTTTAAAGGTCGTGTAGTTTCAATCTCCCTGCAACGAGCAGGGACACCTTTAGTCAGATCAAGTTGCTCAGAGCCCAGCTGTCTTATCTCTCATGCTCCTGCCTCATTGCATTAGGGACACTTCTCAGCTGTGTTGCAAGGGCCAGTCTTTCTGACTTCTCCTTACCAGTAGGTGCAGCCATACTTTGCAAAAGAATATACTCCTCACCTGTTACACATGCTCCAGAGCTGATATGCTGCTCTCTGATACATATAGAAGTGGTCTCCTATATTGGTACATCCCCCTGCCACTGACCACCTGGGAATCAATTACTGTCATGTTAGGAAAGGGAGACTGTGGAGAACATCAGTCATGTCAAGAACTTTTTTTTTTTTAATTTTTTTTAAGGGTATCAGAAGGCTTATATCAAAACACTAAGTTTCCTTCTGGCAAGAGTAAAACAAAATCCCATTCTTTCAGCCAGGGGGTAGCTATGTACAAGTGGGCCTTCTTTCTGCCTTTGTTACAAGCCTGGAGGCTGAAGCAAGGCAATGGGACAAGAGCTTCTATACCAGGAGGCACGGGCAGATGGGAGCCATGGCTACACCCCAGAAGCAACGCTTTCAATTTCTTTGGGTAGGTGGAAGTAGCTGGGTAGGTCCTTCTGCCTCTGCTGAAGCACAGCTGACAAACTTTGAATACCACCTTTAAAGTGGTATTCACTCAGAAAGACCCTAAGTACCTCATCAGAGTTTAAATGCAGACATATGTGGCCAAACTAAGTGTTGTTTTGGCAGATGAGAATACAAATTTCTTCACAAAAGGCTGCTTTGCTCCTTGCTGCAGGAGGATGGTGAATATGCCACTGTGACTGTCAAAGCTGCAGGAAAAGAAACAGGCTAACAAAAATTAAAATACCAAAGACAACAGGTAGAGGCAAAGGCTTTTATTCTGTCTAGAGGTCCATTTTTTGGCTTACAGGGCATTAGGAGTTGTTCCACCTGCAGGCGTTGCATCTTCCAGCAGCTCCTGTAATGTTGCACCTCAAGCGATGCTGAGCAAGAGGGAAAGGAGAGAGAGTAAGTGAACGATGCAGAGTCAGTACAATACAATAAACTCCTCCAAGGCTTTCTGGCAAGTAAAGAAGTTGTGAACTCTTCATGCAGAGGGTTTGCAGAGGGCTGATGCTGTGTGGGCAGCATTAGTCTAAGGTAGCAAGTATGCTTCCTTGCAAGGAGTGGAAGACCCTCCCCGCTGAGGGAGGCAGAGCTCCTGGCGCGTCCCTGTCCCTGCCACGCTGTCCATCAGGTGGCGGCAGCGCTCCAGTGAATGGCAGGAGCAGCTCTTCCTTCAGCCTTTGCGGGAGGGGATTTTTTTCAGCAGGCCGAGCAAGACTTTTGAGTGCCAGGAGAAGAGGTACAAATCACACATCTCCTCACTGAAAGCAAAAAAGTCAGCCGAGCTCGGTCTGAAACGCAGACCACACCTTGGGTTGCACAAAATGGGAACTAGGCTTGCTTCAAAATCCAGCCTTCTGTGTCAGCCTCCTCAAATTAGACTAGCTGACAGAACCAGAAAAAAAACCAGGTGAGCTTTCAGGCACATCAGCCTCTTATTGGGTCATTTCTTTGGCTCATGTGTGATGAAAACATCTCGTTTTCCCAACCCGATCAGCTGATGTAATAAAAGAGATAATTGGGTTTTGCAAACCACACCTCACTCACTTAAGCCATCACAGGCCTTCTGTACACAAGCGTTACAAGAACACAGATATAAGCATGAAGTGGGTAGGAGGAAGAACCCTCCTTCACCATAAACCTAAAAGAATGAATGAATTCTAGGACTTTGTTGAAAGAAGCAGCAGCATCTCATTGAACAACTCTTTGACTAAAGTGGCAATTAAAGAAGATCCTATTGTTTTGTTTATAAGTAGCTCTTTAGGGCCCATGCATCAAGGTCTACACAGCGTAAACAAGGAACTACTTGAAAAAGAGATGGAATATAGAACAAGCTCCATTAGCATTTTATGCGCCCTGCTTATTTCCTGATCCAGATCCCATGTCTGACCAGAGGTAAGTAAATGGTTAATTCCTTAATAAGTAAGTTAAAAAAGGTACCTTTGGCGAGACTCTTGTCTCATGCAGAGGATGCACTTCCTCAGCTGGGGGGTTAAAACAATGATCAGAACCACTATGCCTCCAATACCAGCTGCCACAACCCCAATGATTGTTCCGATGGATTCTTCTATACCAAACAAGCCTGGGGGAGAAGGGAAGGTAGAGAGAGTAACATAAAGTGTGGTCCAGGCAGGTATATGCAATGCAGCCAGCATGTTTTCTGCTGTGGCTGAAGAGGAAGCCACTTACTATGATATCGATTATGCTGATGTCTTGTCTGACATGAAATCATGGGCTTTTACACGGGAGAGAGTGTATTGCACTACAGAGGTATTGATTTTTTTCACTCCAGTGTAGCAAGCTGCTACACTTTCTGGGGCTTTACAGACGGGACAGCCCCACTGCCCTAGGAACTTCCCTTAACAGCTAGGTGCTATGGGATGGCAAAAGGTGCTGCTCCTTGAATTAATGGGACTTACACCATATGGTTTATTTTCAAAAGGAAAAAAAATTACTCTGACAATTTGAAAAAAATCATCGGTCTCCTTGTCTGTCTACAAAGGAGAGAGTGGACAGAGCTTTTCTGAAATCCTTTCTTCAATTGGTTCCTCTTCGGGACTGTTACATGGCAGAGATGGCATAGTGCTGAAATTATATATTTCATAGTCTCAGGAACACACAAAAGCAATTATACTGCCTAGGGTGTAGACATTGCAAGGGTAGCCTGTGCTACTGAGACTATGAGATCAAACCAAGAGAAGAGCCCATTAGACACACAACCAAGCCCTTGCAGAAGGGCACAGTTTTCTTGCCTTGTTAATGTTACAGTTTAAACTGATAGTTTCATACAAATTAGTAAATCAGGCTCAAAAGGGCAAAGGCTTAGTGAATCTTGGTGAGCTAGAAGCTTTGGTAATTAATAAGGGGGAAATGGCACTTGCATAATTTACTCTTGACACAGAAGGTGCTATTTTTTCTTTTTTTTATTTTTTTTTTTGGTAATTAGATAATAAGTTAATAGCCCTTCTGATGTGTTGACTTTTGGGACTGCAATGTGTTTAGCCTATAGAAAATGGTTTGACATTTCCAGCTGATAAAGGTAAAGCGAGTTATCTCTTTACTTAATATGCCTAGTGTCTATCTGAGAGACTAAGAAGACATAGCATGGCACTTTTAATGCTACTTTGATTTTAATGTGAATAAAGTTAATCAGAAATTATACAATGTGATCCTCATGTTTATTATGGGATTACTTATGTCATCCAGAGTTAAGGAATGACTATGCAAGTTAGTGGGTTGGAGAAAAATAACGTCAAAAAAAAAGAGATCTGGAGCTGTTCCCTGAGATGGTATCTTGACACCTGTCACTCATGGGGGTTCTGCCAGAGCTGTGATTACAAGGGAACTCATCTGACCATTTCATTCTTGACACTGACTTAATTTTTATGGATAAAATTATTCCTTCTTTTTTTGGTTGTATACACTTCTCCTTATATAACACCTGTGTGACTGCTTATAGAGACAAGCCAATCCAAATTAGCTTACCTTACAAAAATAATGAGAAATGCTATAGAGCAATTGCACTCCATGACACCAGGCCCTTACAGCTAGAGGACAAACAGGCCAAATTCCCTTACTGCAAGCGTGTAAATGAGCTTTGGATAAAAGGCAAGGAGAAAAGAAGACAATAACATCAAATGTTACCCAGAGCCCTCCTGATCCTGAGCTTTGTGCCATCTCCTGTTGCCACCTTCCCATCCGGAAGTGTAACCTCACAGAAATAAATACCATGGTCACTGGTTGTCACATTGAGGATAACCAGGGAGGCATCCCCTTGGGACAAGTCTCCCGTCATGAAGACCCTGGAGTTATTTGGCAAGATGGTTACATTGTTTTCTAGCAGGTCCATCTGCCCCTTTTCATCTTCTTTGTACCACTTCACCATGAGGTCACTCAGGGAGGGACGTCGTGGACTGTTAAAATGGCAATTTAAGACCACAGTTTCACCCTCTTTGGCTTTCTCCTTGGCTGGTGTTTGAGTCACCAAAAGGTTCCATGGCTCAAGTGTTGTCAACAACAAAGGTTGTGCTGTTACATGAGTTACAGCTGCTGCATTCTCCTTGCTTGCACTTCCACCAGTAACACCAACATCTGTACCAGGAAAGAGAAAGAAGAGGATGGTTGAGGGTGATAGAATGACAAACCTTACAGCTGCTCCTGACCTTTAACCAGGACAAAGAATGGCTCCTGGAATTAGCACTTGAGGGCAGTCACTATTATGATGACAGGGGTTTTCTTCCTAATTCCTGCTTAGATTAAGTTGTTGTGTACAGATGGGTCTTTTCCTGAACCTCAGTTCCTTTCTACTGCCATACTAGACCAGTCAGCCATGTTTTCCACTTGGAAGACTAAATTCTTTCTTTCCACCCCAAAAAGCATCAGGGCCTGATGTTCCTGCCTCAACTGGTTTTGAGGCAAAGCAAAAAATGCACATACACTCACACACTGGCAATTCTGTTCTGGCAAGTATGGTGAATAAGTTTGCATCCTAGTGCAGCAACCTGCATCCCAAAAAATAATGTGAGCTTCTTAGAAGTTTTGGCATGCACTTCCAACTGTGGAAATTGAAACTGTAGGAAGAACCTCCATTGCCAGAGACCGAAGCCCCAGCAGATCTGATCAGCAGTATGGGAGACAGAACCTCAGCTTTGTGCAGGTACTGATACTGAGGGTGACAGCTGTTGTCTCTGAAGAGACCATTGTCCTGTTAACTTTTGCTAGAAAAATATGAGCATGACTGCAGTAGATATTTAAACCTGCCTTCTTGCACTCAGGTGCTAATCATAGTATCAAACAACCTCTAGCTATGAGGAGGGAGAGTGGATCCCATTTCTGGAAACAATAACCTGGATGCAGAAGATGAGAAGAATAGTTCCTGTCTCAAAAAGAGGGGAAAACAAACCTAAAAATAAGCCAACAGCTTTTGCCAAGAAAGTGTTCAGACCAGTTTTTGGAAAAGGTTCTTCCTTTGTTTTATTTTGTTCAAGTGAAATAGTCTCCCTTCCAACTAGTTGGTGTCCTCTCAAGGACTAGAGACAATTGCAGAGTGAAGGTCTTGATTTTCCATTGTCTTGGATCTTTCACTGCCATCCATAGAGTGTGAAACGCTATTGTCTAGGTCTGGTAAAGCTTCACAATGACAATAGATGCTCCCTGCTCAGGGACAAATGTCTCAAGGCAATGGAAAACCAACCCCCTTGATAGTCGGTTTGGGAGTTACTTGAATGGCTCCTCTAGGCATGCTTGTACACAAAATCACAGTTGTATTCTTAGTTATTATTATTTATGACTCTTTTGGGAGTAGAGGATTTCTTTCAGACAGCAGGGCTCTGTTGTTCTGAGTGCCTTATAAAAAGCTTACAGTGTAAATATCAGACAAGAGATAACTCATGGATGCAAAAATACAGGAAATATAAATAGGCTATGAAACCAGGCAACAACAAAGCACGTGAAAAACCTTGCAAGCTGTTTTGGCTCTTACCTCAAAGTGAAAATTTTGGCCTTTTAAATGGAACACTAATCCATGAAAATCGAATCCTGAGAATTAGGAACCCAAATACAGTTTTGAATCTGGTCCCCTAAAACTAGTGGTCCTTATTAAAGATACTAGATCAAATACTATCCTCCTGTTCATATGTAATCTTACCAATGCACTTGCTGAAGCTTCTTGGAGAAATCCAAAGTCCAGATTTTCCCTTTTCAGTTATATACATGTATTGATGCAAGAGTCACAAAGTTGAAGTATCTTGACAATATACTTTGACAAAATACAGAGTATAATTGAAATACTTGACAAAGTTGATAGTAGCTTCACATACTACATACATATTTGTGCATCAAATATTCTGATGTGATATATTTGGTTATTTATTGAGTGAATTTGAGGAGTTTCATATATCTTTTAAAATCTCAGTTTATTAACCATATCTTCACCTGCTGCTTTAACTAAAGCAGTGTATGCTAGTGCTACCTTGTTTCCAAGGAATGGCCACAAAATTTCTTCTCTGCTACAAGTATTCTAGCCTTGCCATATGCATCCCTGTAACACAATTGTAATTTTTATTCCTATTAGTGATGCAAAAGGTATCATTTTTACAAAGCCACTTAGTGGACAGAAAACATAACTGAGCAGGAACAATGTGCTCCGATGTTGCCTCTGTTCATTATGAGTTTTATTTGCATCTCCTGTAATGAAATAACTGGCCTTATCATCTGTGTTATTCCAGATCTTTGATTCAATACAAATCATGTAACTTGAAGACAATCAGGAAAATCAAAACACAAGAGGAATAGGCCATATTGTTTCATCCCAGCTCTGTTTGAGTGTTTCACTGAGAAAGTCACAGCACTGCCTCTGTTTTTCTTTATTTCTTTTTCTTCTTTAAGGCTGCAAAACTGGAACATATTAGTTCACTGGTATTCAAATACACAATGCTCATATCGTATTGGCATCTGGGAGCATACCATGCCAAATGCTTTGTTGACTCTGCTTCAAAGCTCTTTTTAAGTCAATTGCTTCATTAGCAAAGTGATGTGTAGGTCCCTTGTCATGCGGGTTGTAGGGCTGGAGAGGAATGCAAAGCTTTTGGTGAAAGCACTTGAGCTAGACAGAGTACAGAGAAATACACCATGGATAATCTTGTCTTGACCTGGAAAAACGATTAGATGATCTAATAGGTCACTGTCATATAAAGTCCTTAGTTCACATTCAGTTTTCGGCCATGAGGGGAGAAAGCTCTCTGGGACTCCCTGTAATGTGGCAATGTGCTCCACATTTGGCAGTACTAATAGGGCACCTACTAAGCCCTCAGCCTCCCCTTTCCATAATCTTCAGGTTAATACTTTCCCATGTAAAGCCATATCAGGCCTGTGAGCAAGAAATACACAAAGCAGGCTAGAGGAGGTAGGGTGACAAATGGAAAGAATAAAATATAACTGCACTCTCTTCCTGTCCTGGAGCCTCTGCCTGACTCTTTGTTGCCTAGAGTAAACCCGAGCAGCCCTGCAACCCTTGATGCCAGCTGCCAACAACGTGGGGGAACAAAAATGGTGGGCGAAGGTCAGCCCTTGTAGCTGGAGGAGGAGTTGAGGGCAAATAGGGTTTGATTTCCAACCCACAGAAAATCCTCTCCTGCTGAAATGACTGTTTTCCAGGTGGTTTTGTCTGCTTTAGAGCTCAGCTTCACACTCACACCGTGCTAGTGCCGTGAAGGTGCTTTAAAAGTTGTGTCCAGCTTCCAGACATCTATGATTAAGTGATCAGTGACTGCACTTTGCTACTCTTAATTTATATGACTTTTGCCCCGGACTGAAGTTAGCTTCACAAATGGATATGAATAACTACCTTGTGACAATAACTGGTTGCTAATACATCAGAGAACCAAAATAGAAAAGAAACTTCTGGCAATAATGATACACATCTTGAAAAAGACAGGAAAATACATTCTTTCTGAACATTTATATTAGCTAAACAGGCAAGTATCTAAAAAGAAAAGTATGTTTTAATGCAATGAACAACACTAAATACTGTTTCCCTACAACCTGAGGAAACCTTCAGCGGAAAGTTGCTTTTTGAAAAATAGAAGAGAGCCTTTCAAGCCAAACTTTAAGAATAAGCTATGTTTCTTCTAATTAAGGTTTAGTACTCACCCACCACCAAGAAGAAGAGGAATGAAGACACTGCAGACCTATGGAGCTTCCCAATGTGCTGGATCATAGTTGCTGAAGTATATGGCCCCACTGTCTCTCCCTCTGGTCGTACGGGCAAAAAATACGTGTGTATTGTAGCAACAGGACCTCACATTCTGCCCAGTGAATGTCACACTTACTAAAGTTACCACAGCTTTGAGCTCACAGTGCTCTGCCTGCTGCCTGGATGACAGCCACGTTTGAAGTGACAACAATGACTTCCCCGGGGGCTGTTCTGAGCTCCCTCTGAGATGATGTCGAAAATGCTCTGAGAGCAGAGGAAAGATAATACATTGTTTTTCACTTCAGCCTTGTACAAACCACAACTTTGGTTTGAATACAGAGTATCCAGATACTCCAAAGAAGACCTTTCTTCTGCTGAAGCCCTCCCAAGTAAGCGGAGCTGAGAAGAGAAAGAGCATTGATTAATTTTCTGAGCAGCTGGACTCCTATCACCCCAATGCACCACAAAAAGAAGTTTCAGGAATTCAATATTTTTGTGACTATGTGCATATAGTGTTTACAGGTAAAATGTATTCCCCAAAGTATTCTTTTCAGTGCAGAACAAATCCTTTTTCATCAAAAGTTGATTATTTAAACTTTGTTTAAGTAGAGCTCATCCATGCCACCTAGGTGGAGGGGAAAACTGTTGAAGCAGGTGGTCTATCTCCAAAACCAGCAGGTCTACTCTGAAACAGAGTCTGGGTTTGCAGGGGGCACACACAGAGCATGACTTCGTGGGAAGAGCTGCAGCAGCTCCAAACCCTACCTGTACCATCCAGCCCCTCCAGCAGTGTACCCCTGTACGGAGCATGTGCCACTCCCAGTAGCTGGCTGACACCTTTTCCCTCAGCTACAGGATTAGGGATTACTGCACACTTTGTCTAATGATCTTGGGTATCTTTAAAACTCTCCAGGTAGTGGAATTGAGTACCCAGTAAAAACTCAATTCCCTATCTCTTCAAACACATACAAACCACAATTCAGCTGAGAGACGCATGACTATTTCTGCTTTTCTTTGCATTTGAAAGCAAAAAGGACCCACACCTGATTTGAAAAACTTTGACCAAACAATATTAAGAGGAACAATTAATTCCTGTAGTCACCAGTTGGTGTGCTGACACCAAAGCAGTAGTATCAGCAAAAGCAGGATAGGCTAGAGGGAGTATAGTTAAAGGAACCTGGAGGGCAAATACTTTTCTGAAATAGCTTGGAAGAGTGGGAAGATCTAGGATCACCAGGCAGGAATCACTTCAAAGTGAAGTATTAAGAAGGGAACTGGGATCAAGTGCAGAGCAACATAGCACTTCAAAAGAAAGCTAGAAGGAGGTTTGTGGGGGTCTTCTGAAGGAAGTACTGCCAAAGTGTTACTGAGCAAAACCAAATTATCCATGAAAGCAAAAAATTAGAGGAGTCAGAAACGATCCAGAGTTTGAGGAGAGAATAACCACTTGAGTCAAAGGCATCTGGCAGATGAAGAGGAATTGGGACGAAGTTACTGAGCTTAGAGTATTGGTCATGACTGCACGTCACAGAAGTCAGCGTGGGAAGATGGAGGTGGACCAAAGGCAATTCAAACAGTGTCTGATTTAAACCCAAGTATTTGGTGTGCTTCAAAAAATCCCTTCAAGTGTGTTGTGATGGACATTCTACCATTGTTCCTGCAAATGTTTTCTATGTTCATTTCATCCTGTAATAGCAATTCTCTTGTGAATCCTCCATTCAATAGGTCTACGCCTGAACAAACCTGCTAGATCAGTCAGCTTTTAACCGAGGGAATACAAAGGAGGTTTAGTGTCGCTGGCAGCCAGTAGTTGAAAATGGAGCTTCTACTACTTGGATAACCCAATCCTATCCTAAGAGAATGTCAATTTTTGGGCAAAATAAAAAGTAAACTTGGTACACAGATTGTTGGTGAGAAAAGCATGGAAAAAAATTGAGTTTTAGAGGTCCAAATCAAGAAATCAAGGAACAAAAATGAAACAAATCACACATTCTTTTTCACACTTCCTTGTAAATTTTGGAAACTCACACTCTTGCAGTAAAGCTGTCCTGTCGGGGCCAACAGCTGGAAGAGGACATCAGCCACTGGCACCTTTGCTAATGTATCAGAGGGCAGATATTGGCAGGGCCCTGAGATGTCCTTTCAGGGAGAGCCTTCACACGCTTTCAGGGAAATCGGTGGAGAGAAAGGGGACAGCAGGAAGAAACAATGCTGTCACAACAGCCTGCTCTACCCTCTCCTTCCCTTGGCCATCCATCCATCCAGCCAGCCATCCCTCCATCCCTCCCTCCCTCCCTTTTCAACGTCTACCAGGCAGCCACCCAGCAAGGTGGAGATTTCTTTGCACCTCACAGGGCTTTTCTTTCTCCTGTAAAGTGACCTGACGGCACAAATCTGCGAGCCATCGTCTCACTGGTTGGGTCCTCTGACTTCAGAGGCATCGTGTAGTGCTAAGACGGACCCCAGCTTTCCAAACCTCCGTGTGCTCACAGCTTGGGGCAGAAACCACTTGGCGCTGCTCAGCAGATTCAGAAACAAAACCCCGGGTTTTCAGAGATGAACCACTCCCGCATCGTCACCTCATCCTCGGCTGAGCCCGCAGCCAGCCTTCCCTCTTTCCCCATACGTGTCCCCTTGGAGCGGCCTCCCGGCGCTGTTTCCCGTCGAATCGTAGGAATTTAGGATTTGGGAACCCTTATGCTGTCCGCGCGCAGTTGAACCCCCAGCCGGGGCTGCGCGCACGGGGCAATCCCTGGGGAAGGAGGCACTGAACGCCCCCCCCCCTCCCGCTGCCGGGAGTTCTTCCTGCCACAGCCCTCAAACTTTCGGCCGGCTCCCAGTTAACTCTTGTGGAAGGCGCAGAGGGGTCGCCGGGGCCGGCCGGGGGCAGGTTGGGAGGCGCCGCCGCCCTCTCCGCCCCCCATGCCGGCCCCCGCTCCCCGGAGCGGCGTTGCCGCTCGCCCTTGGCAACCCCCTGCAGCCGCGGGCCGGCGGCGCGGCCGGCGCCGGCCCCTTTAAATGGCGGCCGCGGCCCCGCCGTGCGCCCCGCGGAGGAGGCAGCCGGCGGGTGCCGCGCCGCCCTCGCCCCCCTCCATGGTAAGCGCCGCGCTCTGCGCGCTCCCCGCCCGCCCCTCCGGCGGGCCCCGCTGCCCCCTGGGCCGCGCAGGTAGGTGCGGGGGGCGACAGCCCCGCTCCTGCCCGCGGGCGGGCCCCGCACGGGTAGTGGCGGGGCGGCCCCGCGGGCAGCGCTGGGAAGCGCCGCCGCCGCCCCCACCCCTACCCCTTTCCACCGAAGTTTTTTGGTTTTTTGTTTTTGCGGGGGAGGGGGGGAGTGGTGGCCCTCGGTGAGGAGGGGCGGCGAGCGCCCCGCCGCGTCTCCGCAGGGAGGGTCTGGGCTCTCGGGAGCCGCCGGGGGGACACCCAGCGGGGAGGCGGCCGCGGAACTCCGGCGTTATGGTGGGTCGGGAGCGGGCGGGTAGCAACTGGTGGAGGTTGTAGCCATCCCGGGTGGAAACCCCCCCGAGGGGCAGCCCTGCTCTCAGCCACATATCCCGGAGCGTCCCTGCCTGCGCCTCACCCCGCTGTCCGCCCCGGAGCGTGTCCCCTGCCTGGGCCGCGGGCTCGGCTGCAGCCCCGGGAGCGCTGAGCGGGTGTGCGCAGCCCGGGCTGGCTGCGGGGGCGTGTGTGTCCCATCATCGGCTCGGGGTTGAGTCGGTTTGGACTCGAAACTCAGCGTTGTCTAATCCCGGCGGATCCGGTAGTGCAGGCGGTGTTACTGGTTAGGGCCCTGGGCTGGTTTGGTACCGTTTGCTGGGTGAGTTGGGACGAGTGACTTTTTGTGGCTCTGTTTGCCTTCATGAAGTAAAACTGACCTTCAAAGCGAAGACTACTGATACCAAGAGACAGTGCTACAGAATTAGAATACAGTGCTACTTACTATCTAAGTGATACGAGTCCAACTATGTGCCTCTGAAATGTTGTGCTTGTATTTATATACAACAAAACGTACAATTTATAGTGTAAGTATAAATATTTGATGTATCGTTATTATAATAATATATATCAGTCTTCTGGTAAAAGTGCTACAGCTGTATGACCATTCTCAAGTTTTGAGAGGTCTCACAGGTTCCTGAGATGTGCTGCATGTTACGCACTGATGTCTCATGTTGAAATTATTCCAGTTCTATGTATCTGTGCAGCTTCAATGGGCAAGTTGAGGGGCTGCTGTGGAAATGAAATACTTTGATAAAAATGTAAGTAATAATTAAATATAGTATATTCCAGAAAAAAAAAAAAGTCATTCAAAAGGTTGTCAGTGGGAAGTGTTTCAATGCCACTCACCTTGGTGAGACCAGCATGCCAATTTTGTTTAATATACAGATTAGCCGTCTTCTTATTTCACCTTTCTCCACCACTGCTGAATTACATACCTTGCTTCTTTGTTCACAGGAAGTTCATGAAGTGGATCATGGTCTTATTAACCAGCTACTTGCTGATTCAGAGGAGGTTCTTAATTCGTGCACAGAGAAAATGCAGGGTCCTGCTCAGTATAGCTGGAGTGCTGACTGGAGCTTTTGGGTAATGTGTTTTATTTCTCTTCTAATTTGTTTTTAATTTATAAATGTAATATACGTATATTTTAATTTATGTATGTGTGTATATGTACAAGCTTTATATCCACTGTTCTCAAGTTGCTTTGTAGTCATGAATTAGTAAAGTGCTCTCCACCCATGTAGTGAGGTAGGTAATTTTATCATTGCTGGTTTACCAAAGTGTAAGCTGAGACTGAGAGGGAGTAAAGTTGTTTATCTGATGTCACATATCAAATTAGTAACAGAACTTCTGGCTTCTGTGCCCAGTCCTGTCTCCCAGTTCCTGGCATGGTTCATTAACGTACCCACTGTCTCTTTATGCCTTTAGAAAAACATTATTGATGCTTTTTCACCATAAGGGCTGAACTTTGATTCTCATTGTTGGGTGGTTCTTCTGATGTGCTTTCTTACTGTCTGTTTTTTGTCAAGTAAACATATTTTTTTCTACAAGAGTAAGTAAGCTTCCTGTGTTCTGTGTAAAAATGGCATTGTGAATAAGAAGTGCAGAAATGAGGGGTTTAACTTTGTTCCTCTCCAGGGAAATGCCTCACTGAAAGTAAAGGGAGTGATAATAAATGCTGATTTTAATACTTTTCTCATGCTTTTGGTGGTGGTTTTTTTAATGCCTTTATAGAAGGTAAATATGTTTTGCTGCTTAGTTTGGTAGATGAGTTGCTGCTGTTTGATAAGGAAGAGGACCACTTGTGCATGCAGCCACGGGGAGGGTAACAGCTGATCATGTGAGAGACTTATGTCCCTTTCCTCACAGCTCTGGCAGTCTGACTCAGGTGCTGGATCAGGTGTCCTCAGTAAACTGGTTTGCTTCAGCTTGTGCATAGGATCATCCTCTGGACTACTTTGTCCTTCTGGTGAGGTCATCAGAGCGTTCATTGTGCTCAGCAGGTGAAAGATTAAGTAACTGGCAAAGGCCATAAGGAATCTGTGGCAGAGTTGTGGCAGAACTGGGGGGATCAGATATCCAAATTCCTTATTTATAAATCTAGCTTGTATGTGTTTTCATCCCTTCTGTTCAAACTAATTGCATGTCCTAATGGTCAGAACATCGGTTTGTGCATCTCAGGCCCTAGGTTAAATTCCCTACAAATGTATGTTTACTCTTAAACTGAGCAATAGTAGTCTGGAGCCAGTGGAAATGGGACAGGCCTAATGAATCCCAGCAGGTTGTAGACTCGTGTTGCTAGACAGTGAGTACTTGGATTTTTCAGTATTTTCTCCACTATTCCTACAGAGACAAAGGTGATACAGAATTGTCCTTCCTGTGCCCAGCTGTATCCCTGTACTTGAACTGATAGTAAATCACGCTGTGCAGATATTGGATGTGCCAGTTATGCTCTCATTAGATGGCAGATTAAGTTGTGTAAACGAACTCGTGATGGTTTGTATACAGTCATTAATGCAGGTGGTAGTGAGGAATAAGCTTGTTCAGGTCTTGGGATCAGTTTGTTAGACTTGCAGTTAGTAACTTAGTGTTTCCTTGCTAAGCTTGGCAATTGAAAATTAACTGTATATATTGCACATATAATCGGCTTTGCATTCTTGGGTTTTAGGTGCATGATGAAGTTTGTTTGAACAGAGCTTTAAGCCTGTACAGTGTGTCCTCACAGTGCCACTTTCTGCTTCCTGTAGTAATGCGTGCCTGTAACTTCAGGGGAGCGGGATTCTTCAGTGCAGTGCCAGCTGCTGTATAAGGTGTTTTCCAGCATGATTAAATGATTGCCTTCTGTCTATGATTTATACTTTGAGACTCAGTATTTGTTTGATGTTAGTGTTTATCTGGTTCTACAAATATGACCTTGCAGTTAAAACAAAGTAATTGTGTAAATACTTCCCTCCTGTAAGATAATGCTGTGGCTTGGATTGTTTTAGCCATACTGTCTGTTACTGATTAGTTTTAAAAAATAACCAGTCTGGTTATAGGAAGCTATGGCACTTATTTTGTCAGCCTCAAGGGGGCTGAACTTAAAAGTAACAGGAGCCAAAAAGTCATAGATTCAAGGCAAAATTAAGATCTTCTCATTAAAATGTTATGCCATTGGCATCTTTCCTCCTATTCTTGACAGAAAGTGTATTTCAATAAATTGCATGGTTGATGATCAGCTGCTGACTGTAAAAACAAATCGTTAAAACTCCCTAAATTCTGAGTCATAGTAAATGTGTAGGTGATAGCATGGAAGGCAGCTTGTTGCAGTGTGTAAAGCATGTGTCACTGACACTTGACAAAGGATGATCATAGTGTCCTGTGGCAGGTGTAGATTTGTTATGCTCGTTCCTACTCTTCAGTCAGCAGAAGAAAGGAATTGCTACAACTACAGGATTAGCCTGTGGTAGCATCCAGGGATCAGCTTTGTTGCCTGGGTTATTTGGTTTGAGAGGCTGCACGTTTCTGACAAGTTTGGTTGACTCCAAGGGTTCATTTTTTCTGAGTATGATGCACCCTTGTTTCTCTGATGATGGAAGCTAGATGTGGATGTTAGAGCCTGACTGGTTTGACTTCAATTTTTCATGGATTGAGTGGGAGTAGGCACTTGTGCCATGCCCCTGGAAGTCAAGCCAGGTATCCTGCATGCTCAGTAGGTGCTGTGAGCACATGTAATTAGCAGCAAGATAGGGTTGGCAGCCTCTGGGATACAATCTCTTTCCTGGCTATGGTGAGTGGGGAGAAGAAAGGGTAGCATAAAAATTAGAAAGGAGGGAAGAAAAGAAGAGAATCCTACTATGCAGAATAATATTGAAAAATTTTGAGAAATAATTAATTTTCTTTTACTGTAACCTTAAACTGGGAGTGTTACTAACTGCTGTTTTTAAGGTTGATAGTGTGTCGTGGATGTTTTTTGTGTAGGTTTTTTGTTGGTTTTTTTTTCCAGCTGGAGGTGTACAAAGCTGGACTTCTGTAACCTCACTGGAGGAAGAAGAAAGACTGCTTACAAAATTAATTTCCCCTTTCCTGGAAGTCATAAAGCTTGTATCTCCATTTGATTAAATTATTCTAGTTTTGGCAACTGCCAATAGAAGTGATGAAAGTCAAAGATGATTTGGAAATTAAGTTACATCTGGAAGCCCTATCTCAAGATTATGAATTCATCTTTTTATCCTTTTTACTCCCTTCATACTGAAATATTCAATTTAATATCCTTGGAAGGAAAAACCTGTGAAAGTCTTAAATGTTCTCCTACTGTAATGAAGAAAGTAAAGGTGAATGAGGAAGCTAATGAAAAGGATCTTTGCATCAAAAGTGAGGGTGTTGTGTCTGGGGACTCTAGTTTATTTTAATGAACAGTCAAAGAAAGTTCATGTATGTCTACAATAAGAAGAATGCCTATGGAAATAAAGAACAAAAAAGTAAGTCCTTCTGTTGCAATGAAAAGGTAGGTGGAAAGAGTGAAATTGCTTGTATCTGGGAGGCTTGTTTAAGAATTTGGATATGTGAGGTGTCAAAGAGGTGTTGGATTGAAAATAATAGAGGCTTTAAAAAAGCCAGTTAATTGTAACGTAATGCCAGTTTAAAGAGTTGGTCAGTACAAAGCAGTCTGACAATAGAAAAAATGATAGAGTGAAAAGTGAAAATAAGCTTTTACTTGTCATAATAGAAGAGCAAGTGAGGTTGCGCAAGGTTGGGAAAATATTTTGAATTGTTACATAAAATTGGCTTCTATGAGGAAGAGCTAATCTGTGGGAGCATGTGACAGTATGTATGGCAATAATACAATAAGCATATATGACTCAAACCTGCACAGGAGGGATGCAGATACACATCACGATTTGGAAGATAACTTATTGAAGAACAGAATCAAGTTGAGGTACTTTGTGGTCCAAGACTGGTAAAGGTTGAATGAGATATTTCTTGTATTTATGGTTGTTTGAATGCTCCTTTTGCTTTTCTCTGAAGACTCACATCACTCTTGGAATGGTTTACTGGGCTGGTTGAATTGGTAACTATGTTTTGTCAGGCTGGTATTTAAGGCCCTCTGACAGCAGCTACATCTCCGGTGTTGTGTATTTGATATGTTGCTTCTTCTTAACTGTGCCTTCAAATCAAATGTTTGGGATGTGAAGGAGAGACATCAATGTTTATTGATGGAGGAGGATTTTTAACCTCCTTTTTATTTGCTGGTATGAAACAGTCTGCTAAGGAGGATGAGAATTGGTTAACTGCTCTGTCTTCAAAGAGAACATAAACTTTAATCACTTTAGTGCTAGGTTTTGGTGTGGCTTTTTGTTAGGCTTTTTAGTGGTTTTTTTGTTTGTTTTTTTTTAATGTCATAACTTTAGTATAAATAGCTTTTGTTTCTGTACCATTGGTGTGTTGTTTGTTTACATGTCTGGAATTCCTATAAATAGGTGCCTTTTTTCAGCCCTGTGATAGCACTCATTATATAGCAGCAGTGTTTTAACATGGTAGGAAAAGACAAGCTGCAGTTCTGACCAGCCCTTGAACATGGCTGATTAGCCTAAAGGGTTTTTCCTCACTTCTTGTCATGCTGGAAATCTCTTTATTGCTGTTGATGCAGCTCCAGACTGAGTGCTGGGGTAGATCTGACTGTCATCAAGTTTCAGCCTGTCCTGAACAAAGACTGACAGTGGTGCCCTAAATAAGCTTTTGCCAGCTGCAGTAGTGGGAAGCTCTGTATAATATGGATTATTATTGCACACATGTAAAGAATTAGTTTAGAACCTGAAGAATAATATTCATAGATCAGAAAGAAAATACTTCAGATTTGTGTGATTTACTTTTTTTCCTAAGTCACTGTGATCAAAACCATTAGAAATGCAATATAGTTCAGAAAATCCACATGGAGTTGATGGAATATTGCTATCCTTTTAATGGAAAGGCAGTTCCCGAGCTGCAGAATGAAAGGTTTAAAAGACAGCTCTAGGAGATGGGAGTAAACTCTCTTTTTGGTCTTTGTGGTTTGTTTACAGCTTGTATTTCTGCAAACAGGCAGTGGTGGAGAACTGTCTCTTTCAGGTCTGCTACAGGTGTGCCACTTGTATCTAAGGAGAGGGAGAGAAGACAGGTAAACAAAACAGGATGTGATTGTTTAGTGGTACATTTAAGTCATTTGAAGTAACTAACAGAAGAAAATTCTCTGGGACATGCTGAAGAGAGAATCAAAATTTGAAGTATTTGACACTTAGAGTATTTGGGACATGTAATTACCTGTCCAAAAGCATAAGAGTGTTCTAGACAAAAGTATATGGCTTTTCTGCTAATGATTACTTTGGAAGTTATGTTTGGTCATCCTATGTAGGAGATGGTTATGCACTAATCGAGTTACGTCAAGATTCCTTGGTGACACTTGGCAGTATTTTAGAAATTATGTCGAGTAAGAGGGTTTTTTAAGTAGTGTTTTTTATTGGAGCTGCTTGCTGAGTCAGTAAAGCCTATACTTGTGATATTTGTGTATCTGCAACCCCCTAAAGCCTCTAGAGAATGACAGATAAAGTAATTCAGGTCTTTGGCCTGTTCATTCAATCTCTCAGCATCTCCTCCTGTTTTCTGCTGTACCTACTACCCCCCAGGACTCAAGATATCACTTCTTGTTCAGGTATGATGGCATTTGGCCGTGAACCATTGTGTTTCTGTAGCTCTGATCAGCTTGTACGGATTTGCAGGTCTCCCAACAGCTGCCCCTTTGCATTTCGCTCTGTATAAAGTTGAAGGCAAATTGTGTGTGGTTTGTCTTTGAGAACGGTTCAATCAAATGTGATAGCTGCTTTTGATATAGAAATGACTAAGAGCAACATCAGTGTTTTTCTAAGGCATAAAGAGATGAAATAGGATATTTCATAGGAAAAACAGTTTGGGGGCAGTTGCTTGCTAAGTGCTATTTTTCATGTAATTTCAAGTGCAGTAGGGCTACTAGTAGACTTAATGAGATGACCAGAGTAATTTATATGAAAGTAGTTTATGTAATTGGCTACAGTCACTACTGCCTTAACTATGTAACTACTCTTGTGTCTTAATATGCCCCTTCAGGTTTTTGCCCTAGTCCTTATCCAAAGCATTTATGTATCCTTTCACGAGCTGCTGAAAACTGAATGGCACCAAAGGGAATTCCTACCAAGATGACTGTTTCTTTCCTTTGTGATTCTTTTTGATTAATAGTTGGGTACTGTTACTAAACTTAAATACAGATCAGAAATGCAAATATAGTGATGCACATCTTGCTGGCAAAGTAAGGAGGGAAATGCCCATTCTTTTGCTACTTCTGTATTAAGTAATCTTTGGGGTACTTTGCAGGTAAGAAGACAAGTTCGAAATTCATATTTTATAGTTCCTTTGTATGTGGGTTTTTTTCTCCCCTGAAAAATATCTGGATTTTTTTCCCCTGTTTATTAAATGGATTAAATATGTCTAAAGACAAGCAGTTTGAGGGCAGCCTGCAGTGAAAGATCAGGTGAGAGAACAGATGTTCTGAAACACTAACATTGGCTAATTGTTTCATACACATGCTGTAGAAACAAACATGAGTCAGATGGAACTGCTGTTCAGAAAGGAATGGATTTTGTTATCCAAAAGGAAATCATCTTGACTGAGCTTTTAATTGCTCTTGCACCATATTAGTTAGTACACTTAGGGTTGCTGAAACCTGGACAACATAGTTTCAGGACTCAAAATTAAATTGGGGAGCGGATAAATTGTCTTGAGCTAAAGGATATCTTTGTGCTGGGAGGGTGACAAACTCACTTCAGTTACACAATGTTAACTGCAGAGTTCATCCAAACATACTTGGTTTATTTGTATTAAACTTGTTTTAGAAGTCTATGTATCATAGGTTTCTGTTGTTGTATTTTGGTTTATTTTTTCTTTTTTTTTTTTTTGTTAAATCTTCATGCAATGGATGAAATTACTAAAACAGAACAAAAAAAAATGCTTGAATGGTGCATCTTTAAAGTCAAGGAAGTACATACAGATCCGCATTTTTTCCCTAAAATGAAAAGGAGTTAGGTATTTAAGAGCCTTGTGAACTTGGTTTGTGTTTGTGTCCTGGGGGAGGGGAGGGTAGCATGAAACATGGTCTCTGGCATGGCCATTACATGCATAATTTTACTACCAGGTTCAGAGGAGTTATTACCAGCTATGGATAGTGTTGGTGAGGATGCTGAGTAAATCTGAGATTGAAGCATCTCACCTCTTGGAAGCTAAAAACACCTCAATTTCTAATTCCCTGTTGAGGAAGATGTTTATCAATGGAAGTGTCCAAACCTCTTGAACTTTTTTACTTAACTTTCCTATTTAAAACTTAAATGTTTGTTTCATCCAAACTCAGAGGTATTTGGTAGCAGTTATATAAATAATTATATTTGAAACTGAAATAATGAGCCTTATTTCTAATTGCAAACATCCAGACTCAGGTGTTTAATCAGCTACAGATGGTGTTATAAACAGGAAATGCGCTTAAATCACTTCATGCTTATGCTACTTCTGAGACCTGAGTCATGCTGATACCCAGGCTCTGGCAGGACTTTTCTGAGAGAACTGTGAATCTTACCACTGTCTTTCTGATGGAAAGAAATTGTCAGTTAATGTTTTTCAGTACAGATATGCTTCCCAAGATCTTGCTGTTCTTTCAGCACACAGATTCCCTGTGATGTATCCTGTCTGCTTTGGGAAGGCAGAAGAGTTGTCTTGTTTTTCTGGTGAAACCTGTTCCTGCTATTTGCATATGTAGCTGATCTTGACAACAGAACTGCGGGCCATCCAAAGCGCCACCACCCAGCGAGGTGCACAGAGACAGCTACCTATCCTAGCAAGCAGCCTGGGCTGGCAAAATGACTGCAAATATAGCCTTATTGTGTTCAATTATCTTCTTCTTTCAGGCTTTCAGATTTAAATCCCGGTGATTAAAATGCCTTGAAAAAGCATATTTCTGTTTCTTCTATCAGCTTCCTCAGTAGGGCTGTGCTAGGAGAGTGATCTCTCTTTGCTGCTCTTGAATCATTAGTGCTATGTTCAGCTCTGTGCCCAAGAGGATTGGGCTTGTAGAAGACCGGGCCTTCAGTGTGTGATGTGGATGCAGCACAGAGACTAACCTGCCTCTTCTTTAGCTCTGAAACTGTATGTTGTGATAACTTCTAGGGATGCAGTCTTGCAGCTGGGGATGTGGATGGTGCTTTGCAGCCAAGAGGGCCTCCACAGCCCCTCTCTGCTCTGATGGCTCACAGCCTGTGCAGGATGAAGCCCCTGCACAGCTTCCTGTTCCCTCTATGATCTTCCTTGCTTCCAGAACAGCCCCCGACACAAGTGGCATCCAGACCCTGACTTCATGTAGTTAGTTGCAGAAATGTGGCAGAGAGGTTCTAGGTAAGGCAGATGGAAAGGGATAGCCAGCCTAAAGAGAGAACAGATGTATATCTGCTGTTCCCCTTTCAGAGCAGGCAGAGATGTGTCAGGCATGCAGAGCCCTGTATCCCTTGCCTCACAGTGCCTGTGAAGAACTGAGCTCCAGGCAGCTGGTGAAGGGGTGGGTGGTAGTGCACACGTTTGGGGAACATGGCTATGCGTGAAGCATGCCCTGCTCTCCTCCCTCTCCTGCTCTGGAGCTCAGACTGAGAAGGCCTCTTAGCAAGGGCTTGACTTAAAAAGTGGACAGTAGCAGAGTGCTGTATGAAAGTAGAGTTGGGACAATGCCAAATTACCAGGTGTAGATGTACTCTGGGACTGGTTCATGGACTGTAGCCTTCAGCAATCCAGTGAGGAAGAGCACTGGACATCGAGTGCTCCTTTCCAAGCTATTGTGTTTCCCTGGTGATCATACTTTTCTCTGCTATTCTCTTTGGGACTTTGCGAACTTGAAATGATCAATGCTACTGCAGTGTGTCTCCCAAAATCCATTTTGGTGATGGTGGTTTTAGGTGGGAGCTGGGCAGCTCTAAAGCGTGACCCCCTCCTCTTAAGTTTTCTTTGACCACTTGCTGCAGCACTGGTATGCCTGTTCTGCAAGGCTGGTGTGTTTCAGCCTGCTTTCCAAGCTGGCATGCGAGCAGAGGTTGGCAGAACATTAGCTAGCTCTGCTGGATGGTGTCCAGCACCAGCTCTGAGCAAGTGGGTGAGAGAGGGGGGAGCTGGAGAGGGTTTGGCCAGGGATTTGCATGGTTTGGAACAGGCTGCAGGCAGCTAGAGGAGGAGGTATGTGTAGGGTGTGTGTGTGTCTTCTGACTTTACATTAGCTTCATGCCTCAGTCACTTTCATTCTGAAATGGAGCATATGCTTTGCTCTGCACTGTATGTGTCAAACTTGCGATTTTTTTTATCCCCAAATCGGTTGTTAGGAAAGTACATTGGCTCCCCGGTGAAAAATGCTTTAGAGCACTTATTTGCAGAAAGAAAATAATGAATACTACAAAACGACTGCTCCAGAATACACAAGGAATATTCTCAATCCAAACTTCTGTTTTTCTGGAAAAAGTCTATAATACTGCTGATGCCAAGAGGCTTTCTTATAATTGATAAGAAGCTTATCAGCTTGTTTCTGAAGCACCTTGTTTGGAGTAGCTTCAGCTGAACCTTATTTCAATGAAATGTAATGGCTTGTGAACTTGAGCTAATTCTTGTGGGATCTTGAAAGAGAAACTTGGAAGAGTTCCTCACATGTTCTAAACTAAAATACTCTCTTACAAAATTCTTCCAGGTCTGTTCTAATTTTGGTTTTGTTTGTTTGTTTTAGAACATTAAAAACGTAATTTTTAACCAGTTATGCAACTAAAAGTTCTTTGAAGAAATACCTTTGTATAATTCAACTTTTAAGTCTTTTGAGTTTTCTTTCTGCTTGGGAAGGATGCCAGATTTTAAAATTCTTCACAAAAATTATACTTTTGTTATAATTATATAATGTGATGTTAGCAGCATAGTATTTCATATGATGCTAAATTTTCTTGTCTGTCAAAATTGTAATTGTGACAGCTTTGGTTGTGGATTTTCTAGGCTGTTTTCCAAGCTGTGCTCCAACATGATTTGATATTTGTACTTACGCAGGTGATGCCCAAGTATGAGACCTTCCTTCCTGCTCTTGGAAGGGCCATGTGACTGATGAGGTGCAGGAAATGACCAGGCCTTCTGTGAGCAGGATTCCAGTTCAGCCAAGTTCATGTCACACTATGGAGAAACAGTTGTGATCTGGTCTCCCTGCTCAGTAGTTGACCAGAACTGCTTTTCAGAAAAACAGACTTTCCCCATGTGGTAGGTCAGTGATTGCTTGATGAGTCTGATGTCCACACTGGAGCTGGTGGGAGATGGATTACTCTTGTGGCACACAGTGCTTTTGACATATTATACCTAGTCTTGAAAATTAAATAAAGACTCTTCCTTTCAGAAGTCCCTAATCAGTCAGTTTCATGACTCTGGGTGTCAGAAGTTTAAGTGGGTGTCCAATGTTTCAGGTGATCTCCATAATGAAATAGTTCTGAGGAATTTCTTTCTACATGGATTTTTGTAAGCTACTGGTGTTAGTGGTAAATAATAGTCTGTTAAACATTTTCAGTGTGCCTGCCTGTGCATCTGTGAGAACTAGTTAATAGTAACACATTTGGGGGGAGTAGGGACTCTGTCTTTAGCCTTATTTATGGGATCTCATAGGCTTAAAAAAATGCAACCCACCTCTCATTCCCGCCCCCCCAAACAAACAAATGAATCCCTAGAATATACAATAGTTGGAGTATTTGCCAATGACCTGTATTTTAATATCCCTTCGTTGAAATTTTAAATACTGTATTTCCAACAGAAGAAGGACATAGTTTCACCAAGTGCTATTGGATGCTACTCTGCCTGCACACAGATGCCAATAAAGAAGAACTGCCATTGGTCTGTTTTCTGCTTAGTCACTAAGAAATCTTTCTCCTTTAGCCTCTACAAATAAGAGGGGGGCTGGGCCACAGAAGTAGCGATGTAATGACCCCCATACATACTCCTGTGCCTGCCAGAGACTCCCCTCCCCAGAGTTAAGGGTGAAGGAAAAAGCATATAATGAATGTCATGAAAATAGTCCCGGCTCCCTAAACTCTTCCTCCTCCCACTGTGACTATGACCTTGTTTGCATTTCCTTGAGAGCATGGGAACTTCTGGAAAGCAGGCTCCTAAGGAGTACAGTGGCTGAGCAAACCCTGGCAACAGTTGCTTGGGTTTTTTTTTTTTTTTTTTTAGTTGGTTGATATGCCTTCCATGACCTATGAATTAATACAACTGTGTGGATAAGCAGGTGTGATCAAATACCTCTTTATTTAAAAAAGCAAAACAAAAAAAACCCCAAACCCAACAAAAGTGAACCGAAGTGTACAGCATACTGTACACAGCACACTAAGTAATGTGGTGCTGTTCTTCACATCCTGTGAGTGGTTCTTTGAGAGTTTAATGTTTTTGTCCTTTAAGAGAAAGAAAAGAAGAGTAAATCACTGCTCATAAAGCTTTTGAGCACTCAATGATTAAAAGTTGTTCCTTACCCAGTTGGTTTTTTTTCTGTGATTCTGTTAGGAAATGGTTAGTGAAAATAAATCACTGTAACAGTGGATCTAGACTGTTTACATGTGATAAGGTATACAGAACAAGTCTGACACTTCTAACATACAGCCTAGTGCTTGTTTTCAGAAGAAATGGAAAACTCTGCCCTGTAACTGCAAAAAGATAAGGGAGACTGGTAGTCATGCTTTCACTGTGATTTTTGTGCCTAAAAGCAAATGTGAGTCAGCTTTGTGTGTTTGTGTGGCAGTGCTATATTTAAGCTTTCAAGAATGACATTGAAAATAGGAGGGGATTCTGAAAAGCCAAAAGAACAAGTCTGAAAAAATAAAATCTTTTTGCTATTATACTTGAGAGGCTTAATCCCTACCTCAAAAGAAGATACAGAGTAACTTGCTTGGAATTCAAAAATAATTCACAATGTGAAGATAAGATTAACTAACAGACTAGTAGAAGAACTATGCATAGCTAGAATGGATTTTTCCATCAAGAGTGACATTTAGTTTAAAAAAGTGAAATACATATATTAGTCTTTGCCAAAGGGAAATTTGATCATCACAGCTCTAGTTTTAAAGTAGGAGAGCTGTGGTTTGAGTGATATAGGTTAGATGGATGGTCACAATGACCTTTTCTGGACTGAAGAAATGGCTACAGTGGTGTCCACATTTCTCTGATGGAAAAGCTTGTCAGACTCAGCACCTTTTACAGGTAGCCGCAGCAGGGCGACCACCATCTCAGTGTCCCAGGGGAGTTGTTCTTGTGTTTATAGGTAAGCATGCCTGAATTTTTTTTAGGATATATGAAGTCCTAAGTTTGCCTGCCTTACACTGCTAAATGAGGCTTTTGTTCAGGACTATTAACTTGGCTTTCAGCCTAGTGAGGTTTTAGTCTCACTGAAAGTGGGATGTTGGTATGGTTTGGTTTTGCTTTTTTCTTAGTTTGCTTTTGGGTTGATCCTGCCCCCCCCCGTCAGATAAGTTTAAAGAATATTTCCAGTATAAAGTAATCTTGTACAAAATCCAACCTCCTCTCTGACTGTGTGTTCTTCTGGAGTCTTCTTTCTTTTTCTTTCTCCTGATGCAAAGAAGGATTTTAGATGAATTTGAAGAGGGAGGAACACAATGTGTTCTTCAGTAGAAATGCAGGAGCTTTTGCCAGAATATTTAATATTTCTTTTAATGTACTAGTGTAGGATTATAATGGACTTTCATCCTAACCTTACTATCTCCAGATTTGTTTTTGACCATGTCTAGAAACTTCATAGGGAATTACTGATCAAGGTCTTCTGCCCTTGGGGGATAGCATGTCAGGTGGCCTTTAAGTGGGGTTTAGAGAGAGTGGCATGGATTTACATGCTTTATATGGATTTACAGAGAAACAAAGCCATGTGTTCCTTGGGTCATATTTTGATGATTAAGTGAGGCTTCTGAGCATAAAAGGGGAGTAGGTGGGGCAGCTTCCTTGTAGGTTTATTTGATTCTGGGACCCCAAGCACTTGGTAGTAACTGATACCAAGACTGAAGCTCCGTGGGAGACTTGTGTGCATCTCTTAAAATGTGGTGACATCAGAGTTGTGTTGCTGTGCTGGTGAGGTCAACTTACCTATGATCTCGTCTGTTTGTATTCATAGCTGCATGTCAAAACCGTGGAATGTAAATTGTCAGGTGACTTGGGTTTTATGGTTTCTCAAAGGGAAACCACTAACAAAGTAAATTCAAAATTATTACTGTCATTAGTTGATTGTTAAAAAATGTGCAAACCATTCCGCTGAGGTTGATTTGACTATTTACATGCTTAGTGATCTGTGCAATCAAATACTTTCATAACGATTGGGATTTTTGCTGTACTCTTGGGAGAAGTCATAGCTTAATTTTCCCCTATAGTTTGCTAAGAGGCTCAAATTGTTTGCAGTGGCCACACTTTGAAGATGTAAATGTGAAGGGAAGCTGGTTTTTTTTCTGTCCTATAAATAACTCAGCTTAGTCCTATTTAAGTTTACATATTTTTTTCTGGAACATGACTTCATGTAGTTGGACTGATCTTTTTCTAAACAACATATGAGAATCACTTGATTATGTGTATCCAAGTAATACTTGGTTCTTACATAAATGTCTTCTGTAAAACTTTTTGGTTGTCACTGAAGGTGATTTTCCATTTATGCTTATTTATAGTTTTCTGGATATTTTTTTGCTTCAGATGGAAAATGCTAATATATTGTTGGCTGGACTTAATTTCCTTGGTGATTAAATATAACATAACCATAAATGCCTAAGATTATCCTCAGGCAAAGTGTTTGCCTGATGACTTATAATTAAACCTAGAAATGTGTATATGTTAAAAATGAGTTGCTGTTTTCATCTCTTAAATGTCATACTACAATCTGATTTATGTCTTTCTTCTTTTAATAATTTATGCTAGATTTTGTAACCCAGATGTGGCAACCTGCTTCAAATGCTGCCACATGTTGGACATTATAGTACTCGTTTTAAGAGATGATGTATTCATAGAAATGTCTTATTTTCTTCATTTCAGGGAAATTGAAATTGCCAGTACTGTTAAAATTGTCCCTGTTGTTTCCCATTGAGGGATCTCTTAATCACCAAGCCATATACTGAATAGGTAACAATTACAGATCTAAGTGAGCCTGTTTTCATGCAAAGTAGGGAAAAGATAAGGGTAGAAAGTTTCACTGTGCTCACTCTCTCTTTTCCTGCTGATTAGATAAGGATTCAGAGCAGGCTCCGCATAAATAGCCTAAGAGCTCAGTAGAAAGCTGCAATTAATAAGAGGCTTTTTTGTTTGTCGCTCATGACAACACTTCTAAATGCCAGCAAGGATTTCTCAGAAGCTACAGCAGGTTTTATGCTCTAGAAAAAAAAAATCCTTTCTAAGTAAAACTTGGTATCTTGAGTTTGGACTCTTGGAGCTATTGAACTGGCTGATTCAGGCACTAATATAAATGTGTCTGTGATACTATGATGTTTCTATTTTCCTTCTGATTCCTTTTGTCTTATAATGGCAAAAATGCTTACCTTCAGTGTAGCTCTTTTCTCTTGCATACAGTGTGTTTGAGAAACTACTTTTCTCCCTGAAAGTATTGTTTTCTAAATCATGGTTTCATAAATCAGACTTGGAGATAGTGAGTTTTCTTTTGCTCTCATGGCAGAGCAGTTCTTTTATCCCCTTGTATGCTGGCATTTTCAACACAAGCTAGAATTCAGTCAACTGAGGTATGACTGAATGTAAACCATAGGGTCTTTGGACCTACAGGGGGAAACTTACAGATATGAGTTAATTTCTCACTTTTCCTTATGTCTCTTTCCAGAGTAATTGCAAAGAACTCAGTTTCTTCAAAGCAATGCAGTTGTTGAATGCCTGTTTTGGATGACCAGTTAAAAGTGCTTTCAGTCTTTTTCAGTTAAAAGGTCAAGAAACTACAGCCTATCTACTTCAGTAGATTACATGCTCTCCAGGAATGTTGTTTTTATAATCTCAGAAACAACTGAAATATAACTGTCAGCATACAGCTTAGACGACATGTTAAACATATTGCCCTTTACCTACACTCAAAGCTTTCACGTATACTTTTCTCAGAAGGGGGAGGGGTGGATGTCTTTTCTGTCTCCATCCCTCACTGCTTTTTTTGCATTACGTGCTCAGGATATTAGTGGACAGCAAATACCTCCTCAAACAGTGATCAAACATAAAGACTTACCTTTAATTATCATGAATAAAATAAACGTTAACATAATTTTTTTTTTAAAAGCTGAACTGACTCAGGACAACTTTGCTCTCTCCTGTGTCAGGTGCACTTAAACATTTGACCTTGAAGTAGCACTTACGTGTTGTTGTGGTCAAGAGCTTGATTTTTAAGTATAAGTAGATGACATACCATCATAATCTGTGAGTCTAGGGTGGTGTTCAGGGAACTTTTGAACTGCAAGAAGCAGGAATGTCCTCTGTGGAAAAAAAGAGGAAAAATATGAGAATCTTGAGGAGGTGGGAGCAGTATTTGCTGTAGTTTAATTAAAAGATCCTGATAAATCTGTCTTTGTTCTGAGATTGTTTTGACAACAAGCACAAACATAATGAAAGGGTAGACTAACCAACGTACAACAGGAGTGTGTCAAAAGTAGTAAACATCCTGCAAGGTTATACGGTCAGAAGTGGTTCCTTGCCTCCTTTCTTCCCCCATGCTAAAAGAAAATAGCAATGAATTTTATGGCAGAGATGGATTTAATGGTGAATATGAAGTTCTGGAGTAATACAATTGCTCAAGGAGAGAATAGCAGCCATGTGCTTAAGATCTCTAGAAAGGTTAAAAAAAAGTGTAAAGGAGGTCTTTTCATTATATTTATACCTAGTTTTACTAACACTTGAAAGTGATTTCTTCCTGTCTTAGCTATAGTCCAGCTGAGTCATGGCCTTATACAGCATTTAGTTAGGTAGTTAGGACAGCCTCTAAAATAAGTGTCTAACATCTGTCAAGAAAAACAATGGCCCTCTTATAACTGCAAAATGAAAAATAGGGCTTTCACAGCAGAATATTTTCTGGAGAACATGCTGAAGCTCTTTATTTGAATGGGAGCAGGAACATTTGTTTATAAGAATAAGGAGTTAAAAGTCCCTCACAATAGTCTTCTTTGCTGTGAGTTTGCTGCCTAGTTTGAATCTCAAACCAATCATACAAACAGTGATCTCCTTGAATGTGAGGTGAGATGTAGAACAGATCAAAAAATCAAGAAGTGATGGTGGTGCTGTTATTTGTGCTTATTGGAAGAAACTGTTACCTTTATTCCTACAAGTCTAGTTATACCAACTGGAGAAAAATCCAGTGCATTGTAATGTTCCTGAAATGTTACTCCAAGTAAGACATTGGTGTTCTAGGTTGTGTCCTTGTAGCTAGTGACCTAAATGAGGGCTTGATCTACTCTGTCACCTCTGTGTTGTGACCTTGCTGCCTCTTCATTTAGCCTGTGCTAGAATATTTAGTCCCAGAAGGGCTCTCATCTCCTTATGAGTGCAGCAGATTGCCATCATACAACTGTAATGCCTTGTAATTGGCATCTGGCCTGACACAGGGAATAGTTTGGCCCATGCTATCCTAAATACTCTTACATAAGCAAGCATAAAGTTACAGTGATGATCACATTTAGATACCACCTATTCTTTATTGCTCTTTTGATGTTCATTTGTTCTTCAAGATAAAATTACCCTTCCAGTATGAAGACAGTTGAAGGCTGAAAATAAATCTGTTTGCATAACCTTTTTACTGTTCTTTGTTGCAGCTCTCAAGTTCCACTTACAAATATAGGAGTGAAGAATTCAAGAGGCAGTTTTCTCATCTGCCAGACTCAGAGAGACTCATAGTAGGTAAGACATAATCACAGCAAAAATCCTTGTCTTCTGACTGATAACTCTGGATTGCAGAAGTGTGAAAGCATTTTGATTTTTTTTTTTTATGGCGAATTCTAACAACAGCTGATAACTTTCTATTCTCCTGTCTCTGAAATAGCACCAGATACCTTCAGGGAGAGTCAGGTCCATAGTCCTCTCCTGTACTGACTGCTTTGGGAAAACGACAGATTCATTTTGGGGGTTGAGAAGTGTAGGAGAGGGTGCAGAATCCTCCACTTCATCTACTTACAGGATGGAAACCTTTTAATGACTTTTCCTGATGCTGCTTTTAGTGGATTTTTAGACAAAACCCATAGTGGAGATATGACAACGGACAAGTTGGAAAGAAAGATCACTATGCAAGGTCAGGGTGAGCACTGAGCACATAAACTTTGCACACATGCATTAACAGACTTGTGAGATGGTAGTGTGAGAAAAGCAGAGGTAGTATGGGAGACTGACTTGGTGTACCTCTTGCAGTGTTACAATCTTTTATTTTCTATACTGGGAGTGTCTGAGTCCTCTCTCTTACTTTAAAGAGGCAAATAGTTATGACAGTCAGTTGTTGTAGATGTTGGTGAAGGAGGGAATGATTCCGCAGTTGTAATGGTTTGGAGCTTGGATACAAAGTTAAGGGATGTTTCAGAGACTGTGTTAAGTAGGTAGATCTTCCTTAGCAGAAGCTTTCTCCTTGTTCCCTGGAACTAACACCCTTGTCTTGGCACCTTGATTAATGTGACTTGTGGGACTGAGTGACACAGTGGGTGTTAGTAATTTAAAAGACTTTTTCAGATGAATAGGAGAAGAAAGAAGCTGATGTCAGAGAATATCAAACTATGGTGCATAACGTCTCAACACAGAGATGTTCCTTTTGAGCTCCAATTCCCTGATTCGCTCCACTGTAGAATCCATAGAAGGCAAACATGTAACCCTATCTCTTTCAAATACAGTGATGCACCTTATTCCCTCCTTTATCACCTGTCTCCACTGTATTTGTTTATCAAATACCCTGTCCAAGAATCGGGTGTTATTTTTATACAAAAAGTGATATTGTGTCTGTTTAAAATTAATTTCTCGTTTTATGCAACCTTTAGGGAAATTATTACTGTGAGGCTGTCAGTGTACGCTCACAGAGTGCAAGCGACAGCTCTGAAACAGTTAAATCCTTATGTCTTTTTTCAGCCTCAGAAGGAGGCAGTTATCCTCTGAAATACCTTCTGAATTTTTAAAATACTTTAGTACCCAAAGTAAAACAGAAGAAATGGGTATTACTTCAAAGCATTGTTTTGATGTTTCTCCCTACACTTGATTGATACAGAAAGCCATGAAGCAAACTCAGAAGCACAGTTTCAAAGAACAGACTGCCTAGGACTTAGAGAAAGATTTAGTAATGGGTTAATCTCAACAATTTAGCACTTGCTCCATCAGAAGCAAAGTCACTACTTTTATATAATTTTTTTTTTACCCTGTAAAAAGCAGTGCTTCTTTGGAATGACTTTTTGCATCCTCCAAGCAAAGAGCTCTTCCTTTGCTTGATGCAGAGAAAATTATTGCAGGCTTTACAGTGCTAAGAGAAGCCTTTACTTTCTGCTGTTCATTAAAAGAATTGTACCTGCTCTTGTTCTCAACTTAGCTGTTAAAAAGAAGAAACTATTGCACTGTAATGAACACAGTATACAAAGATTGCAGGAAATATTTTCTTAAAAGGAATTACTTAGACTTTCTAAATCAGAGCTTAAAGGAGTGCTGTTATAATTTGCCTGAAAATGTTGTTTACAATCAGCATATTTAGTTACTGATTCTGAAAACTTAGAAGGAGAAATGCTAATCTCTCCCTTTTGTTTTGAAATTTTCTTTTGTGTAAGTGGGTCAGATGGGGTTGCTCACTTGCCCAGTGATGACCTTTATAGGTCTGAATCCTTCCCATGCAAACTTCTTAGCAATGCTTTCCTCAAGTCCTTAACCCCAAGCTCCTGTTGCCTTCCTCTCTTAGCATTTTGGTATCTGACTTTTTGTCAAACATGCACTTATGGTTTAGATTTAAGTTTATGTAATTCTGTTTACAGTTATGTCTCCAAGGGATTGTATAAATGTCTCATTCTTATTGCAAGAAACTTTATTTCCACTTGATCATTTGAGGGGAAAAATGCAAGGGAACTTTAAAAATTATAATAAAAGCTTCTGTAGATGCAGACTTAGCTTGAAGTTAGGATGCTGGGGACTCATGAACCTCTCGATATTTGAACAAGAATTGTATTCATCTTGTAGTACACAAAATCAAAATTCTGGCTCGGACAGTACCAGATACAATGCTTTTCAAAATAGTGAAGATATTTGATACCTTCAAAGTTAAAATCATTAATCTCCCGCATGAATACCTACATTCTATACATAAGGGGTATTTTCTATACATAAGATAGCCTTCTTTAGCTTGGAGCTTCAGGAAGAGGTCTGTCTTAATTATCTAGCAGTAGTACTTCTGAAAATTCCTTTTGTTTGAATCTTCAGGCTCTGAAATAGTGAAAGCTCTTTGAGATTTTTAAAAAGTGCAACCAAATTCTTTGCTCTATTTCTTAATTAGCAGGTATCTGACGATGGGTAATTGCATTCTAGCTGGAACTTGTTTCTCAATAGGGATGTTTCAGTCAGAGACAGTATTGTAAAAATGACAGTTTCTGGAAATATCCCCTGCCTGAAAAACTGGATAACCTTGAGATGCCTTTTAGTGTCTCACTCTGCAGATAGGTTTAGCTTGTGATAGGATCTGTTTAGTGGAAAATTATCTTACTACAACATATGAACTACTATTATGTAGGAGTTGACAGTATAATCTGTTATATTATAAAATGTTTGTGTATTTTGTTTAGGTGCTTTAAAGTTTCAATAATGAATACTTCTCACGTGTTCCTGGTCTTGCCTGATACCTCTTCTCTGAAAGCACAGGATAATACATAGAGGGGTTGATATATGGAGTGCTATCCTTGGAGATATTCCATTAACTCTGGGTGTTCCCAGAACAATGGTCTGGATGTAACCCAGTACAAGTCTGCCTTTGTAGGCTTCTTAAGAGTGAAAGAAATGGCTTTTTATTATGTTGAAATACTCCTATCTCATTCTAGTTAACAAGTTTGGGTCAACTGTGCTGCAGTGAGTGAGTACCTTGCTCTTGCTCTCTCTACACAGATTATGCCTGTGCACTCCAGAAGGATATCCTGCTGCAAGGGCGCTTATATCTCTCTGAAAACTGGCTCTGTTTCCACAGCAACATTTTCCGATGGGAGACCACGGTAAGATCACTTAGCACCCTTGAAACCCACCTTTTCTTTGTCCTATGCTGTCAGGAGATTGGGGTAGAGTCCCTCAAGCAAAGTTTGTCCAGTCAATCTCATACTAGTGACTTAGGGCTGTAAAGAAAGAGCCTGCATGCCTGAGTCAATATGCAGATGCATTGCTCTGTAAAATGAGAACAGCACTGGAGACATCCTAATGCTGAAGTAAGCCTACTCTGTCAATCATTCAGCATAGGAAGTTTAGGAATTATGCAAAAGCTGATCTTTTACATTCCTAGGTGACAATTTGCCTCTCCTTACCAAGGAGAGTTACCCTATAAAGGGATGTAACACATAATCTTCTCCTGTAAGATGAGAAGCATGACACAATACATGGTGTTGCCCTATTTGAGAACTCTCCAGCATTGAACTTCCTTTGATTTAGTCCCACATGTAAATATCAGCATCTAAGAACAGCAAAAGAGAACTGATAAATGATGTCAGCAAGTTCTCAGATTGTGGTCTGTAGCTTTTGAACAGTATGGACAAAATTTGCTATTTGTGATATGTTGGCCCTCTATTTCTATAAAAATTAAATAAAAATGTAATGAGTTAATTTTTCATTCAAGCAATTGTTGCACCTGTTGCAGAACTTTCATAAGGCAGTGAATGAGAAAAGGAAGACAACCTGGCTAGTAGGTGATGGTTTTGCCAAAATGTTCTGTGAGCTGTGAGACTGCTCATACCTTAAGTTCATCTCTTAAAGTGCTCTGAAATACACAGGACAAACAACAAATAGCTGGTATACTTAGGACAGTGAGGGTATGTAGAAATACTTAACTAAAAACCAAGCTTAATTTCATCAAATGTATTTGATAAATGAATGCTTCTTATTTGAGACTTGAAAGAAATTAAAAATAAACCCTTTGAAATTACACCCTTGAACATGTAAGCTCTTTTAAGACTGATTTTCCAGCCAAAACAGCATGCATCCTGGTATGCTGTGGCTGCCTGTTTAGCAGAGTGGCATCTTCAGTGATAATCTTTAGGCAATCTGAGCTCATCAGCTACAATGGTTAAGCCTAGTTTGGGGACCTCCTTAGCAGGCTGTGTTGATGCAGAGAGAGAATAAGTGGAGGACCTCCTGCACACAGGGGAAAAAGCAAATCCAGATGTAGGTTCTTCCTTTTTCCAAGCTGAATGGCAGCACAGCCTTGCCTTCAAGGGAAGAGGGTAGGCCGAATGGAAATGGCTTGTTGCAGCCAGTCAAGACCATGCTCTTCTAAATTCAAGTACTAATATACAAGGCAAGCACACCTAAGCAGATTTTCTTGCAGTGTCTGCACTGCAAATAAACCTCTGAAAATGGGATATATTGCAAACTTCCGTGAGATGACAGACAAGAGAGATCAGATAATAGACTGTCCTGCTTTATGTCTAGCATGCTGATTGAGATTGGCTTTCACATCTGTGGTTTTTATTTGGTTGAGATTGTGAAGTATGGCTGGAGGAGTGGAGGGAAAGAAGAAAGAACCACTTGCTTCTCTAGTCCTAGAATGAAAGGAGATTATTCTTAAGTCACCTTAGCTTCTACTTTGGAATACTTGCTGTTAAGCTTAGCAAGTGAAGACGGTAATGGCCTTTGTGATCTCAAATAAATTGCATCCCAGGGTTTAAGGTTAGTTAACTTTCCTCTTGCATGTTCTTTAATTTCAAATTTTTAGCCTTAACAATTATTTTTTATGTCTTATTAAATCTGCTTCTGCTTAGATTTCTATTGCCTTGAAGGATATCACTTTCATGACAAAGGAGAAGACTGCTCGGCTCATTCCAAATGCCATACAAATAGCAACGAAAGGAGAGAAGGTGAAAAGTTGTTTTAAAATATATTCTTGTTGAATGATAATGTCTAGGACAGAGCACTTGTTCCAGTTTAAATTTGCATAAGTAACTTCCCTGTCAAAGTTTAAGTGTGATTGGGACTGACTTGGTGCTTTGGTCCCTGTGCATATTGGCTTAGTAATTCAACTTTAGTTTGATTGCAGAATCCCTTCATAGTGTTGATGCAGTAACCAGGAAGGAAGAGGCTTTGTCTCACTGACTGAAAGGAAAGCCATTTGAAAACTATAAGTTCAGGGCATGAATTGAGAATGTGCATTCTTGATATCAGAAAAATATCAAAGTCACTGGATTTAAAGTGCCCCCAAAAGAAAACTGCTGAAAATAAAAGGACTGTGGTGTCATGGGTTTTGAGTTATGGAGAAATTTACCCTAGAACACACAGTTATATGTGCTGGGAAATTAAGTTTGTGAATGTGTATTTGAAAAACTGAAAAGCACGATGCAGAATTTTCTTATGTGCAACACAGATCTTCTGTAAATGCCTTGAAAACAATAATTCTTGGGTGGATACAGAGAATAGCTTTCCACAGTTAATGTGGAGCTGTTCTTTGTGAAGGAACTGTGATTCCTCATATTTGGTCGTTCCCTCTCAATTTATCCAATATTAACTTTCATCAACAAGGAAGACAGACCTCTTTACTAAAAAATAACTTTCAAATGGGAAAGATTTTAATACTGCAAATGATGCATCTAATTTGATCTCATATTTTAATTATTTTAATTTCACATCATCTCATGTGAAAATGTTAGTAAAAGGAATATGTGGCAAAAGGATGGAAAGAGCTGTGGCCTGTAAGAAATAGGCATATTCATCTCTGATTTGCTTCAACTCCTATGTGGAAGTGGGAAACAGATTTAAGTGTGCAATTAGTTGAGGAAGAGCTCTTCCTTCATGCCAAGGGTAGTCAGATGCCCTGAAAAGCAAGTGTCTTTATATACTGTGTGGGCACTGGGGATCTGATTCTTACTTATTGAAAGTGATAAAAAGTGTGGAGTTGGAAGAATATACCCCAGATTTCCTGAATGTGAAAGGTGGCATGCTGTTGCTGAAAACCTATTACAATATTCAAGATAGAAGGAAGCATTTTGGCATTCTTGAAGGTACCTACAAATGAGCTTTTTTTTTCCACCTTGTTTTTCCTGCAGTTTTTCTTCACATCATTCAGTGCAAGAGACAGAAGCTACCTCAGTATCTTCCGTTTATGGCAGAACGTGTTGCTGGATAAGGTGAGTTTGTCCCTGTCAGTACCTTTTTCTAATGTGGGCAGATGTGTTTTTGGAGGATAAGAGAGAGACTTGAAGTTAGCTTTTCCTTTCTGACTTAGAATTCTAATCTGATATTCTCCTTTGTTTCCCTGTACTTTACATCCCAGATAAAATTCTCGTCCTTTCCTTGCCATACTGCCACTTAAACTCTGCTGTTGATGGAATGTATAGGTTGTGTGCTTCTCTTCACTACCAGCTCAAGCATATGTTACTAAATTACTATGCACTTGCTTTACATTTTCTATGATTAATTTGTAATCCAAAAGGAAAGAGGTTTTCTCAGTGAAAACTTTTAAGGAGGAGGGCCTAAAATGTCCTCCTCAATTAAGTCAGCTGAACCTTTGCCATCCTTCTCATTACAACTCCCCTGACCTTGAATAAATGCAACAAAGGCAGGCTGTATGATACGAAAGTGTATTTTGGCAACCTATGTGGGTTAATTCGATTTATATTGCAATTTGTAGATACTTAAGCTAATCTTCTTTCTAAAAATGGACTGACACTTTTGCAGAACATCACTGTAAGAAAGATAATTTTTGTAAACCAATTTCTTCCTGTTTATGGCTCTCATTGTTTAAACATTTTAACACAGTTGCAATTGCACACTGAAATATCCACATATAACTGTGCTACAATGGTTCCCAAAGGCTTAAAGCTGTTGGACTACTTTTAGGTTGTAGCTACCTTTTTTTTTTTTTTAAGGTTAATTTTAGGGCAGACTAAAGACACTTTCAGTCAAACAAAAACTGAAAATAATAAAGAAGTGTGATTTAAGGCAAAGCTAATGTTTCCTGCTAATCTCTTCTCCCTCAAATCAAATATTATTTAACTGTAACATCATAACCATCTTGTCTTAAATCCAGTCACAATGTACTGCGTTGTCTTTTAACTGGAATGTGCAGCTGGAAGTAACTCTGCTTTCTTCTGTTACGCAGTTTCAGGAACAGCAATTACCTTATTCAGTTGATTAGTTTGTCATGCTGGAGGGTGAATGTATGGACATTCAGGTACACAAATCTACCCAAGGGGCTGGAACAGATGTAATAAGCTTTGTGCTGTTCAGTATTAGCTTTCCTTGTGTGTTTCCACTCTGTGACACTGAAATGAGTGTCACATAAGGAATGACTTTTCACTTCAGAGCACTAACTGAAGGATAGATAAGAAAGCAGGAGGCACGGACTGCATGTAAGATGAGATGTATTAAGTCAGCAGTTTTTAGGCATCGGTGCATTTGAGTAGCTTGGGAACTATCTTTATTCCTTCTATCAAATCTTGCAGTTAGCTTGCTTGCATCCTCACTGAAGTCTTTTAAAAGGTAAGTCTGCTGTGAGGTTTTCTGCCTGGGGGTTCTTGGTTGTGATATGGAACATTGCCATGAGGTAGATGTAGGGCTTTTTAATGGAGTATGTTTGGAACTAGTTACTGAAGCAGGATTTCTGCTAGATTGAGTACCTACTTCTGCAATGTAGTAATAACTTCTGATTCTTTGCTAGAATGTGTTTGAGTCACCTGTCAGCCTACTTTAAGATTCTTTACTAGATCAAGCTATAGGAGGGCACTGTGGAGTTGAAAGGAGAAACTGAAGTTGCTAGAGCTGGATCCACTGACTCCACTACAGTGACAGCTGTCTACTGAACGGCTGCCCTTGGTACATACAAGCAGTTTTACTGCTTTCTCCTCACCAACCCATGGCAGGGACAACATACATTTGAAAAATAGCTCATGCATCTGAGGCCCTGGCATACTAAATTGTGAAATAAAGTAATTCTGCTGTAATCAGAAGTATAACTCTGACTGTAGCTGTCACAGTGCTGGTTTGCGCCACCTGATGGTGAATAATCCCCAATTTCCAGGATTTGGATCCAGGGGACTGGAATTGTATTTGCTTCAAATCATGTCTATGCTGAGGTAATTTTCAGTCACTGGCCTCTTCAACACTTCCTGGGCATAGATTTCCTGTTATGAGGTCTCACCTCTGAAGAGTGACCTGTCTGCTTTACGTGAGACACCTGAAGCTTTCACCACCTGCAGAACTTCTCGGTGGGGTCAGCATGCCCTTTCCCAGATCTCCATCTTGTGGCCGTTCTGCCTTGTACCTCTTTAAGTATTGCATGTCCTAGGTGGTTGAACAAGTAGTCCTTTGTTAAGTCTGCCTTTCTTCTAGAAGTGGCTTGCACTGTGCTAGAAAAACATCAGATGTGCTATTCTGTGCTTAAACTTATCCATCCAAATGCTCTCCTCCAACTTTGCATCACTGTTCTGACAGGACTCCTAGTCCTCTTTATCTGAGTTGTAATTCTCTAGCTCATAACTTCTCCTTTACACCTTGCTCAGAATACAGTACTGTGCATCTGGTGCCTTTATGGGAATCAGTGGGTACCTTCCTCTTAAGATGGTTCTTTCTTAGGCTTTTCATGCTTTAAATGTTCATGTAAAGATTTTTTTTTCTTTCAAGCCAAATTCTACCTTTTTTTTTTTTTTTTTTTTCTCCATCCCTATTTCAAAATGTGTGCAGAGTGAGTCTCTTAGGCTTTTACCTTGCCATTGTTTTTTAAATGATCCAGCATCATGGAAAATAAGGAATCATTAATGCAGGTCTGGAAGAGACATGACACCAGTGTTGATAAAACAGATAGCTGCTTCCGTATCCACTGCAGCTTTCAATAACATATTGGTTTATAAAATCAGCTGAAAATCCTGTTTTGCAATAGGCTTTCCAGATTGGTAAAACAAGTTTACTATGGCTGCTATTGACAGAGCAATGACATTTATACCTTTGCTTTATTTTCCTAAAGCTTATGGGTGTCAAATATCCCTCCAGTTTAAGGGAGAAGGAACAAATTAAAATGTAATTAGACGGGTCATTCAAATCCCAAACAAACACAGCACTCCTTATTTCTAATGGAACAAGATCTTAACTTAATCAGTCTCAATTCCCATGAGTCCCCTTCCTTAGAGTTGGATTTACTTTCCTATTGTTCTTTGTATGCTATGCTGGGTAGAGATTTGCACCTGTCTCCAGAGACATTGTAGCAGGTAAGTCTAGAGATGTGAGAAGGGACCAGAATTTCTGATCAGTTGGGTTTCTTGTGGCAGACATCTTCCAGGACAACACTTCTGCCTTCTTCAGCAGCTTCTCAGGGAACGTTGAGAAAAGAGAGGTTTATTTGCACCTTTGTGTGCAACAAGGGTTATTTTAGAGATCAAAGAGGGGTTGGTTTGATTCTGACCTTCATGTTTGGGCAGTTTGAGAGCAAGCTTGCTGTTTTCCTCCCTTGTTCTGCAAACAAGCAGTCAGACAGTTCTGTAGCAGAGTCGCCTGGCAAGAGCGTGGTGTATGGTGAGCTGTCTCTTGAGACAATCTGTATGGCATGTCTTGTTCTTATTTCGGCATTTGTCGATAGGGGGTAAAAATCAGCAGCTTTGCTTCTGTCAGTGGCATTCCGTAGTATTGCTTGTGCCATGACACTGCTTTGTCGAGTGTGAAGCAAAGTATTGATGTTTTATGCTCTAGCTGAAAAGACAAAATTGTATTGCAGCTGCTTGTTGTAGCCTTTGTGTTTGTACACAAAGAGAACTGAGGGAAAACCCCACATAGACCATCACCTTGAATGGGTAATTCATGTTTAGATTCAGCCTTTCAAGCTTCAGAGCTTCTCTAAACCATCCTTTCAGAAGCAGAAGTCTGACCCAGAAAATTTATGCCCTTCTTTGCCTTCAGAACTGATCCTTTCTGATAAAATAAAGCAAGTCTGGTTTGATCTTGGGTTGTGACCATTAAGAACTTATTATATCTAGCTGAGCTAGGAATAATTGGGCAGAGCACAAGAATCCTGTTTTAGAAGCAGAAGTCGGTAGCATTGACTTTACAAAACCACAGGAAACAGCTTTATAGATTCCTAAAATGCATAGCTGAAAAGCTTCTCTGCTTTCCTCAAACTGTTGAGCTCACTATTCAAGGGCAGTCTGATTTGCCCATAGAGTGCTGCGGAACATGCCAGTGAATTTAATTGGTGACATTAACTATTTCCCAGTTATTTTCTCATGACTGGAAATAAAAACACTGGTAGTATTGGGCAATGGAAGGGAAAGCTTTCCCCCGTCCTTTGATTTCTGGTTGAAAGGTGTGTGCTGTCTAGACATATCTCTGTCATATTCTGAAATTTTTTTGTAATATATTTGAAATATTTTTGTAATGCTTACACCTGTTTTTGACCACTTAATGAAAGCAGCTGTAGGTAGTTGTTTATGGTTATGAATTTATTGTTCTAAAAGACAGCATGCCTGCTGAAAGTAAGGCAGCTGTATGTTTATGCATGTGTTTTTAGCAGAGCATTGCTCTGTAGAGCAAACCCCCGTGGCAGAAGGAGGCTGGCAGTAGCCGCTATGACCCTTGCTTTATGGCTGTGTGTTTTGTGTTTTAATGTTTACTTTGCCCTCGGTAGGATTAAATACCTTGAAACTGATCTCTGCCAATAGCGTGCTTGTGCCAGCTGCTTTCTGAAAAGCCTGAACCCCTGTTGTGCTGGAAAACACACGAGGGAAAACCCCCTCCTGATCTCCCGAACTGGGCCGGGCTTGCCCCGGTCCTCGCACGCTTCCCTGAGGTTCGGCGGGAGATGCGATGCAGCGCGGGGGTCCCGCAGCGGGGGCGGCGGGACCGTGATGGAGCTCCCGGTCCCGCCCCGGGCCGGCGGGAGAAGCCGGGGAAGGCGCTGCCCCGGCCCCGCTCCGGGAGCGGGGGCGGCCCCGGCCGGGCCCCGGCGCCGCCGCCCAGCAGGAAGTGGGAGCGCGGCGGCCCCGGCAGTGGCTCCCGGCGGGAGCGGGGCTGTGCCGGCAGCGGCGCTGCCCGCGGGAAGCGCCAGGTTGGTGTCGGTGCGGGACACGGCGCGGGCAGCGGGCGGGGGGGAAGAGCCGCGGGGCCGCGCATTTACATTCCTGCCCGGGGGTCAGCTCCTTCGTGTCTGTCTAAAATTGCGGGTAGTGTAACACTCTACAGGTGAAGCAGGGAGGTGGAGAGGATCATTTAAAAGCCCTTTAAATAATGCATGGGTATTTAATGTCATCATTTTATGCAAATAGTAAGCAGTACTTGTGTTACTGCCTCATTAGCACAGTCCTGTTCCCTTGATCAATATGGATTGTGGCCGAGGCACATTTTCCAGTGTGGTGTCTCTGTTTTTTAACATTGCTAGTGTTACTCTCTGAGCTCTGCTAAATACCAGAACCTTATTTCCTTATAATTTCTTTCTCTCTCTCTCTCTCTCCCCCCCCCCCCCCCCTTCTTCTCTCTATACCCTTTTACAGCTGAGGTGGACTTTGAAACTTGTTGCTTACTTTGCAGAAATGAATGTGTCATACTGCTTTCACTTCCAAACTTTGGATCTAAGAGAACTGTTCCAGTAGTTATGGGAATTCCTGGAGCAGGGCAAAGATATTGTAGAGAAAGAGAAGATGGCTAGTAGTGAGTCAAGGTAATCCTGAACAAAATCAACTATTTTTCATAGAGGCTGCTGGTGGTCTGAAGTGAGGACCTCCTGTCCCACCTTGGCAAAGTGGGCAGTTGGCTGGTGTGGACACCACTGTAGTGACTGAAACGGAAGCCTCTCACAATTTGTAAAGTACTCTGAGCATTCTCAGGAAACAGGCAGGTTAAGTTAAGGTCTGTTAACAGGCAGGTCTGTTAAGCAGTTTGTCCGCGATCAAACAGGGAGTCCTTGGCTGTCTACTAGTTACTAATCTTGTGCTGTATCGAGTGAAATTCAAGAGGAGAGGTACCTTGAAGGTATCTGTGAAATTGTTGGTGACACATAAAGAAGCAAGTAGTGGCTACAAGTGTGCGTTTTCTTCAAAGGACAGTCTTAGGTCTGGTTGAACAGTGGTTGGTTGGGAATATGGAGTAGACAGGAGTACAGTTGCCCAAAATGCTGAAATCCAATCTTGGAATGTGATACCTAAATGCTTTCAGTCCTTTTCAGAATTGAGGTTAAAGGCTGTGGCGTAATTCAGACTTGTTGCTTTTTTACCTCCAGTGCTTACTGTCCCATACTGTGGTTCTTGACTAGCTTGCTTTCTTTCAGAGGCTAACCAAGCAGGAATTCTGGCAGCTGGTACACCAGAGCTATGGCTCTGAGCTGGGTCTGAACAGTGAGGAGATGGAGAGCTTCCACTCATCGTCTGAGGACAACGGGCAGTCTCGGTAAGGAGAGGCTATAAAGCCTATTGAAACACTTGGGGAGAAGCACTGTCCTCTTTCTTAGAAGTTCTTTTCCCAAAGTACTGCTGTACCCTTACCAGAAAGGTTGAACCTGTAGTAAAAGGATGCAAAAATCTGACCTGCATAGACTGATCATGCATAAGAATTTAACTGTGTTCGTCTTCTAAAATAGTGGGAGCGCAGCGGAGGCCCCATAAGGAGGGAGGTAGGAAGACCTTGTTCTCTCTGGATCTGCTTGGGCAGATAGCAGCATAGGACAGTTTAAATACCAACTTTTTTCATAGTGGTGTCTAGTCAGGACCTCTTTACCCTTCTGCAATATGGAAAGGCTGAATGAAATGGAGCTCTATGATTTTCAGATACTTTTTTCCCTCCTCTATTGAGACTGAAACACTTGTTTTGCTTTGCTCTCCTGATGTCCGTGGTCTTAGCTGAATATTGTATTGTCCTCAGCTTGAATTAGGAAACTAGAATAATAATAAATATAACGAGATGGAATAATTGTAATAACAATGTGGATTTTTAAAGACTTGCCTTCATATTTTTTTAAACAAATGTGAATAAAGTTAGGAACTGCCAGTGTCAATTAATAACAGCACTTTATGCAAATAAGTATGATTCTACAAAACTGATCAATGTAACTTGTCTCTTTTCAATTCTGTGTTATCTGAGTATGTTTGTTTAGAAAAATTTATGTTCATGGCAAGCTTTAAAAGATGTCCTATTAAATATTTTCTGGGTGTTTTTCTTGGTTTGTTTGTTTGTTGCCTGTAAAAAAGGCACACCTCTGCAACTCTGGAATAAGGGATGCATTAAAAAAAATTATTTTATCACACTTGGTTAAAACATTTTCTTTCCAAATTTGTTCTAAGCCATCTCTGTTTCATCTTTCTGCACAGCACTCACTTTCTCTGTGATTCACCAGTGCCTGGTTTTATTAACTTTATGATCAGAAGCTGAATCTTCTGAGAGGTGGCTAGGATGAGGAAAATGGCTTAAGAGATTAATGAGCTGTATGTAGCGAAAAAGGAGTTGGTAGTTTTTAATGTTAGCTTAACAGCCATGGTTTGAATGCAAAAATCATCCATAAGCTTTCTCAGATTTTTCAGCACTTATATCTCCAAAGATACTTTCCTTTTTGCTTTGGACAGATCCAGCATTTGTGATGATTCTGGAGAAAGGGATGAAAAACTACCTAAAATGATCAGTTTAGTTCGTGAACCCACACTTCAAGCAGAAGGAGAGTCACTCAACAGACACACGTTGCCAGGAGTAAGTGCTGACACAGCTTTTCCTGCTATTTGTAACTGATAGGCATATATGCTTAACTTGTGTATCTGTAAGCATAGGAGGCATGGGGATTGTAACTTTAGAAGCCTTTGAGAATTCAAGAATGTTTCATTAATTTGAAAATGAACAAAATTCTGTATAAGAGAACATTGTTGGTGTGAGTTTCAGCATTGTTGGTGTGAGTTTCAGCATCGTCCTGTTACTAATTCACTCCATAACCTGGCTGGAACACTGAAGCTTATGCCCTGGTCTGTTTTATCTGTTTCCTTTAAAAACAAAACTACCTGGATTTTTTTATCTACCTCCCTAAGGACCATATGTGTCTTTATCCAAGTGCTTTATGAAAGAAACACCTTTTTCACTTCCAGTACTTTCTTACTTGTGCTGTTTGTAATTTAAAAAGATATCTTTCCTGTATATAAGGTTTATTAGAGGGGAATAATGCTTTTTCCTTGCTTTCAAAGGTCAATTAGTCTGCTGTTGTGAACATGTGACACCTTTTTTATTGAAATTTGTGGAAATGTTTTAGAAGGAAGGGGGGAACCCCCACACTTGCTATTATAAAGATGAGTTTTACTGTAAGTCCTTGGGTTAGTAGAACGGAAGAAACATGAATGTTTCACTCATGTTCATTCATGTTGTATGAATTTGTGAATGTATTTGGCTGTTTGGAATGGCAGGTGCATTAGTAGCAATATCTGAGATGGGTACAGTGTCTAGCATAGTTACAGGGACTCCTGTGTGTAGTTGTTGTCCTAAAAGGTTACGGACATTTTCTCTTGGTTATTAGATATCCAAAAGATCTTTAAACAGCAAATGAATCACTAAAGCATTTTTTTAATAAGCTTCACTAAGGTTGGGTACTGAATTGCTGATTTTGCTTTGGAAAATTTGGGGAAGGAAGAAGGGAGATGATTTTAACAGTTTTTACTACCCTATAAATCTCGCTTTTATCACTCGCTAAAACTGATCTGGAGGTTAAGTAGGCTTTAAATAGTTTTGCCACAAACCAAGTTAATGGCTAAAGACTCATATCCAGCAAACAATACTGATGTTTGTCAGATGTTAAAAGCTTAATTAATTGCATGATGGGTATCCTTCACTGAAATCCTGGCAATATAGGACATTTTTGGAAGTAGGGGGAAGCCTGAGAGGACTGTGGATGCTGCTGGAATTTTTGATTTTTAGCATAACAAAAAATCTACACAGGTAGCCCTGGTTTAGACTTGTAAGTCTTATTCGCACAAGAACAAGCCATTTAAAAATAATTGCTATGTTTGGAAAAGAAGCCACACCCAGAAATGTCTCCTGTGAGTGCTAAATCTAATTGGGCTTGTTGGTAAGGAGGAATGCCTGGGGATTTGGTCTGTAAGCAAGGAAAAATGCCAGGATTCTCCCTTGAATAAACTGCCTTTAAAAAGTCTTTTAATTATAGTGTAAAAGTGCAATCTTGATAAATGTGTAACTAAACTGTTTAGTTTACTGTTTCAGGGTAACTAAAATGCCTAATGATTGTGTTCAGCTATATGTGTCACTTGGCATTTCTCAAGAATGTCAACACTCTCTCCACAGCACCAGGATTACAGCATATTTTGTAGAACCACAAGAGCAATAGGAGGAGGCAGTGGTGCTTAGAATGTATTTATCAAAAACCATTGCAGTGATGACACAAAGCACAGTTAATCACCTTCCAAAGTCTGGAGGGAAATAGGCTTAACCTCCCCTTTACTGCTCTGATAGACAAAGCAAGTCCCAAAGCCCTCTTCAGTGGAAAATCTGAGTTGACTGTACTACTTGGCCCATCTTGGAAAAAATGTTGTTAATGGCTGTCTATAGTTGATTGAAGAAACTCTGTGTGGAACATCAGTCATGGCTCATCTGCTTCTCCTAGTACACCTTAATGTGGGCACCACCTTATTGCCTGTTTACAACCGTCATCTTCCCTCTGCCCCTTGTAGAGAGGCCTTCTAGTCTCAGAGCTTGCTGTTCACAGGCTAAAAACCAGAAAAGCCTTGACACAGATTTTAGCAGTACTGTACTAGCTCAGGAGATAAATGTACATAGGGAAGAAAATACACATCTTTAATTCCAGAGACAGATCTAAAAATCATTACTCTTCAGTGTAAAGAAAACCCCACCAAACCAACCCAATACCCCAACATCCAAAACCCCAAGAAAACAGTGTTTAAGGTGATCAGTAATTCCAAAAGCCTCAGCATGAATGTCCTCTTCTTGGACATCATGAAAGGCTTTTTTTGTTGAAGCTATTGCTTGTCTTCTGACTTGAGCCTGACTTCCCTGCTCTGCTCATAGCAGGCTGTTCTTATGCTGCTAGTGGGAGCTCCACTTGTTCACCAGATCCCTAATTGACATCAAAATGCTATGAGAGTTCCTTGGATTTGTGCTGAATCTGTTGTCAAGTTTTAGACTGTTCTATCACCACTAGCTCCTTTTTGACTTCCATCTATATTGGTAAAGTATTTTGACATCTAAATTAGTTCTGTCCTAGATTCTGTTGTTTGACTAACTACAGGCATGGTAGCTCCTTTCAATAGCAGCATTTGTTAATTGATCTGCTTTTCTGATTCAGTTTTCTTCTTCTTTTTCTTTTTTTTTTTTTTATTTTTTTTTTACCTTGACAGGAGTATTTTTTTCTGCTTAAACTGCAGTCAGATTCATGCCTGTTTTCCACCCACCCACCTTTTGCTAATGGCCTTTAGTTGCACAAAAAAAAGTAAATGGTTTTTATTTTGAAAAAAGCCAAGAAATACGGGAAGTACATGATGACTGTTCAAACAGCGGACGCTTTTCCCTTCTTGAGTCAGTGCTAAATAATTTTTAGGGGATAATGGTATTGCAGATGAATCAGAACTACTCAGTTGAGGAGGCCTGATCACATTTACTATGGTCCCAGTACTGCTGCATGTGGAGGCTGTACTGTTGTCGATCCCAGGTGTTCCACAGGGGCTTTGTGGGGAGCTTTAGAATTAAAACTATGATTCAAAGCTGCTAGATTAGCTTTTTGGGTGGCATTCATTTTGAGATACAAGAAGTAAATCTGCAATCAAACTGTATGGACAAGGTTTGTGTAAGTGTGCAATGGCATGTCTGCGTAGCCAGCAGTTATTACCGCTTAGGGTAAAGAGCTGCATCATGGATTCAGGGACTGATGTTCTGGGGGATTTGGAGATGGCAGATGATACTCCATCGCTCTGTTTCTGAGCAGTAACATTTTATAGGTAGGAGGGATCTAGACAGTATTTTAAAAGGTTATGGGTTTGGTGTTTTTGGTCAAAGGGTAAAGGAGTCCTGTGAAATCAGAACCTTTCAAAGATGTAATTGGGATAATCTAATCTTACTGAAAGTGGAAGGCGCTGCCCGTGTTTCATTGTTCTTTCCCCTCCAGAGTGTTGGACCCTTGCTAAACTGGCAGGAAAAAAAATAACTTGATCAATACAAAGTAAATTTGTGTTAGGTTAATGAATTTATATTACATATAATATATAATTTATGCTTGTGTTGATATAGGGAAGGGGACCAAACTGTGCAGGTGGGTGCCAGGGGACTGGATAGGGTGAAAACTGTCCCTTTTTAGGCACCTCTTGGTACCAGCAGCACATTCAAGTAAGTCTGTTCCTTTTTACCAGGATTTAGTGAAAGATTTAAATAAAGAGGAAGGGAGGTGGTCTGGGATAGAGGAACAGGGAAGAAATTAGTGCTTAACTGTGCCGTGATCAAGCAGATAGAACTTGTGGCTTCCTTTCTATGTCTGTCTTCTTTGAAAGTAACTTTGTCTTTGGGTTTTGGTGTGGGCTTTTTTTTTTTTTCTTTTGTAATGGTCTGTGATTACTGATTTTTTTTTTTTTTTTTTTTTTTTTGTCCTCTGTGTTGTTTCAGGTGGAGGAGTCCCCAACTGAGAAGCAAATAAAGAGCCCTCTTCTATCTTCAGAAAGAAAACCTGTTAAGCTAGTCAGGAGCAGGTCTTTAGAAAAGTCCTTGGACCTTAATGAGAATGAAAATCTTCCAGAGAAGAGCAGTGCCTCAGATAGTGAAGAAGGTAAATCTTATAACAACTGGGATCTGTAAGACAACCTGACTTTGGTGTTCCATCTCACTTGTGGAGCAATTTAGAGAGCCTTTTGACCTTATGAAACTTGTTTGCTTATTTGTTTCACAGAATTGCATCAAAAACATCTTTGGATCTTAGTTTTGGGGGAGAAAAAAATGTTGCTGGGTGTTTAGAATGAAAACAAACTGTGGTTTTGATTTTTCTCTCTTGGTGGGTAGAGAGTTGCTAACAGCTTAAACTAAAAAAAAATTTATTGACAATGAAGTGGTATTAGTTCACTTTTTATGTTCTCATGGATATTGAAAAGATTTTTATTTTGTTTTGTTTGCACTTCTTGGAAACTGAGGGAAAACATTTCAGGCATAACAGTTCTTAAGTTTCTGAAAGATCTCCTCAATCCCCCTTCTTTACACTTATACTTTCTGAAGGTTTATGGGCTCCAGTGTTACTGATGGAGTAAACTGAGGAAATCACTGAAAGTCCAAGCAAGACAACTTCCCAGCTTTCAGGGGATTATGTGCATATTCTGAATGTGATCTGAAGATGAAAAAACTTTTTGAAAACCTTAATGAATATCTTGGAGCGGATTACACTTTCTGTGCTAACAGTTAGTATCTTAATGGGTCCTAATATACCATCCTCAGAACTCATACCTCATTACCCAGTACGAGATGAGAAGAAACTTGGATACCACAGTAGTACAGAGATTGTAACGTGACTGTTACATGTTTCTTTTGATCTTCTCACCATAGGAGTGAAACTGTAGCAGTATCTCGAATAATAGTTTTGGTAAAAGAATTTTTGCTATGTCCTTGGGAGAGAGGCTGGAGCACACCTTCTACCCGGGCTGTGTGATAGTGAGACTTGTGCTGAGGTCCCACAGTAGCCCCTTGCAAGTTCTCACTTTCTAAGGAGAGCTTTTCACTTACCATGGGGAACTTTTCTGTGCCACAGGGCTCTGGTTGTTCAAGCAGCTCTCTGAAGTTGTGGTGGATGTTCTGTTAAATATCTGAATCTTGGACTCTGTAAATGCCTTTAAAGCGAAGTGTGTAAAACCTGTACTGGTTCCAAGGTTATGTGGTGGTGTGCAAATGAAATACAGAAAAGCTCAACAGTAGCAGTGTGCTCAGTAGCAGCTGAATATTTCTTTCATATATGAAGAGAACTTACTTTCATCACTTGTTGGCAGGAATAGAACAGTTCAGGTAATTGAGGATGGTTCCTAATCTCTGAGAAATTTTGTATCTTACCCTTTCAGAGTTGACAACTGAAGTTGTTTGCAGAGGTCCTTATGTTGGGATCATTGAGGAGTCCAGAAAAAGTTTCAAAGTTATGGATTGAATTGGCTGCCTGCAAATAATGATTTTTGCCTGGGGATATACTTTATATTCAGCTAATTTTCCTTTGCGCACCATACTCCTGTTTGCTCAAGTTCAGATTCAACTTGATGGTTGTCAGGTTTTATAATTTTTGTGAATATACCTAATTGAACAGGATGCTGTTTATGCCATACTCCTACACACTTAACAAGCTTCACAAATTAATTTACTCCTTCACAGGTGTATCTTTGAGAGCAGCAGAAAGTTTTGGCCTTTGGATGTTTTAGATACCTTGCAGTTTTCCTGTCTTATTAGTACTGCATCTCTCTTCTGTCTCTGGATTTTATTTTTTATGGGAAAGGTCTCCAGTGGAACTGACTGAAAAACAGTCCTGTTGTCTTTCATGCTGCTAGTTGCCTGAATGATAGCAGTACTGATACACCCTGTCATCCCTGCATTAGTGATGTTGAATAAATAGAACATTTTAAAGTGGAGATGTCTCTTTAATAAAAAGACAATTGACTTCATGCTGCTTTTCTTACTTCTCCTCCCTCCCCCAAGACTAGTCTTTTATTCAGAGCAGGATTTTCTAGACTCACAACATTAATCTTTTCTCTCAGATTCTTCATGCTTAGAATTTTTTTCTTCTGTTTCTGTCTGTTTTCTGTTGCAGTTGCCCCATACCCTTACAAGGTGAATTCCTTCATGCAAACGAAACTAGCTTTCCTACATGGCAAAGGTTTACTCATGCGATTAATTTCTCTTGTGTCCTCTGGCTCATACTCAGGCTGCCCATGGAGGTGTCCTGGCAAATAAGGTGAGGGGCAAGCTCAAGACTCTTGTTCTTCCCAGCATTAGTTCCCTTCTCCTAAGCAGTTCTCACACTCTTTACTTGGGGGAAGTGGGGTGTGCATCCCACTAGGCACCGCTGGTCTATGGACCTGCATCTTGGTGCTTTTGTCTGGTGTCATAAATCGGAGTAAAAATTCTTGAGCCATGACAAACGTTTGGCTTAGCTAAAAATTAATATTGTGGTCTTAATTGTACATTTTAGTAAACAAATTTTACTTCAAGCATGGAATACATGTTTCCGAAACAAGGCCGAGATATTTTTTAAATTTTCTCTAATGACTTTTTTGTACGCAAGGTGGGTTTTTTTGTTTTTTTTTTTTTTCCTGTCTTTCATTGGCAATGTTCAACTGCATGAAATACTTCGAAGAAAAAAGGGGAAAGCAGGAAACTGGAAAACAATGTTTTATGTTGGAAAACTTTATATGGGGACATAATAAATTTCTGATCTCCTTGCATAACTTGACAGACTTACTGCATTGTTTCTATTTGTACTAATACCACCTTAAATATGTGGTCTGCAGGAGAGTGTAACTGTCTGCACTGTGATGCTGTGAGATGGGTACAGCAGTGGCTTGCCCTTTCTTGCAGACAGGGACATATGGGACATACAGTATTTGAAATACAGGATGGTTGAAATTGGTTCAGCCTTGTGTTGGTTTCCCCCCACCTCAAGATATGAAATTTTGGATACACAGTGTATGTAAGGAAAAGTAGCCCTGTTGTCTTGTTGGCATTTTAATCAAAATACTGAAAGGACATATTTTTTTGAATATGTGTCTATATTAATCTATCTGTCTACCCAGCTGGTTTGGGGGATATATGTTTGATTTGTCTAAAGGCAAAAGGCATAAGATTTGGGTTTTCTTATCTTGTGAACTGGAAAAAGCTAGCACTGAGACAGTGCTTACTCAGTACCTCCACAAGTTAATTTTGGACCTAGTCTTTTTAAGTATAGGAGAGTTCTCTGAAAATGGTAATTCTGCTGATACAGTCTTTAAATAGATGATGTCTGGAACATGTTCACTTCTAGCAATTGGCTTTATTAACTTGATTTCAGGTGTATCTGGTTAAAGGCTCCTACCTGTATAGGTTCTTCATGCAGTGTGCACTTTTCCCCCCATCCCCAGTGGTACAGAAATGCTGAACAGTGCCAAGATTTGCATACTTTTTGTGTTTGGTGGGTTTTTTTTGTTTTTTTTTTTTTTTTTTTAAACCCTGATCCTCCCCTAACTCTGTGGAGTGGAAAAGTCAGCCTTGTTATTAATTTGTTTGGTAGCCTCTGCTCTTAGCAGTTCATCTTTCTTAACTTGCTTGTGATGTGTGTTTAGCTTTGAGCAGTTAGTTGTTGATGACAATTTTAAGAACAATTTTTTTCTTACTGCCCCCTTCCCCCGCACCACCATTTTCTGTCTCTTTTCTTGTACTGCACATGTTTTTAAACCTCTGCAATCACTGCTGTATTATATTCAAACATTATTTCACAGCTTGCCTTGCAGTGATGAAAATGACCTTACAAAGTGCAAGGCAATAGAGGGGGAGGTAACAGACTTGCTATCTTCAGGCTGAACCAGGACACTCTGGGTAATATATTTACTTCTGGATTTTTGGGTCCCTACGGATTCTTACCTAAAGTCAAAATAACCTCATGTTCTTTTATCAGACAGCTCCAATTCAGCTATAAATGTATTCAGGCTAAATGAGTTAGTGTTGATGATTGCATGCTGCTGAGGGGTTAGAACAGCATTAAGATGGAAGGAGTTAGACTGATATCTTTATACCTGTACAAAGCATTTTGTTCATAAAGAATATTTGTAAGCCAGTCCTAGGTCAAATGCATGATGTTGCTCTAGTATAGAGATAAATAAAGACAGATACAAGTTTACCTGTGTGAGGGTAAACAAACAAAACAGTAGACAAACATGCATCTTTATTTGTAGCAGAGGTAAGTGGTTAAAGCTGTCTATTTGAATTGCAAGCATATAAATTGTACATTTATTATTGGCTATGCTACTGGTTGTGCTTGCTGCTTTGTCTAGGATTTCTACAGATAAATTTTGAGAAACCTGAGTGAAAGTGGAACTCAGAGCAGTATTTATACATATGTGCACCTTCCAGACCCATCATATAAGAGATTTCCAGGCTTTCTGGAGAGCACCTATTTGAGTGCTAGCATCTAAAGTAGCTGATGGGCCTGATATATAAAACCACTTTCAGAGTGGAGTTTCTGAAAATGCTGCTTTATGTGCTAACAACATTTTTAAAATTTTTTTCTTTGTTTGTTCTGAGAACTGAGAGGGATTAAGGTAAAAATGTATTTCTCGATAGACACTGTCATGCACTTGGTACTTCATTAACTATTCCTTGTTAAAGACATGATTAGAGAGAAATAGAGTATAGGTAAATCAACTAACAGGATTGTTTAGATCTCCCTGTGCTCTTGCTGAAGACTCACCAGAAGGAGGACAGGTTTCATGGATGAAGCATAAAATAGCTCAGTAGCAAAGTCTGCACCCCGAAGGTATTAATGCATCGGCTTTGTGCGTATCAAAATCTGTAGCTTGCCAAATTACCTTGCATCAGCAGAAAAATAGTAGCTGTCCTCGGGTATTTCAGGTGATTGTGAAGTTGTGCTGTTTAGCTAAGGCCCACTGGGGCAGAGGTAACTTATATTATCATATATTTGCTAAGACATATACAAACAACTGACAAAGCTTATCTGATGCATGGTGACTTGATCATGTGTCTGGACCTTCGTATTTTTGGTTTTTAAGTGGTAGCAGATTCCTTGGGCATGTCAAGATCCAGCTGAGTAATGCCCAGCTGGAGTAACCAGGTTTGAATTACCTGGTATCTGACTCCACACATGTTAGCTGATGCACAGTAGGCAAAGGGGATGTCAACACCAATATCTGAAGCTTCCTGTCTCTTAGTGAAAGAGAGGAAGTGGTAGGTGCATTCTGAAAGGAGAGGTCTGTAACGTTCATCTTGTTAACTGAGGTCAAATTTACAGTTCACTTGGCCTGCATTTTGTTAGAGTTAGATTTGGCTGGGAGAGGAAATATAGTGAGCATAAGCTGAAAACTAAGGCAGAATTTCTGGCTTCCCACAGAACGTTTCAGCACAGCAGAATTTGTATTCTGCGCATAATAACTGCATATTGACTGGTTAAATAGGCCTCTTGAAATGTGTGTTTGCTTTCTGTCCCATCTTGTAATTGTGTAGAATTACAATTGCATAAGCAGAACATGGCACGGGAAGGAAGTCAATCTCTTGTGCAAGCACAAAAATATGGTACTCATGCTTCACTTTTGGGGTCCTACATTGAAACCTGATTAGATCAACAAGAACTCTTTTTTTGAGGCACATGTGTAATGGGGATTTTTAGCAGGCTAGAAGCAGCACTGTAGAGGAAGTCTGCTCAGTCAGAATTGGGTTTCAGTGGGGACTGCCGTGGTGTTTAGTTGCTTCATTTGCATTTATCAATCCTGACTTCTACCAAGCAGTAATGTTTTAAGTGTTGTAACTTTAGCTTGTAGGCAATATGTGAACTATAGCTTGATATTCAGGCTACCTTTGTGTTGGTGGCTGGCACTGACCTTTCATAGCTCTGAGCACTCATTTGTATCAGTTGAAAGGTTAGGCTTCCTGACTGTCTGTCTGCTGCAAGATTTGCTTTTGGGCTTTTTTTTTTTTTTTTTTTTTTTTTTCATTTTAGTAATGTGTGTGTTTTGGGGGGGGGCTGTTTTGTTTTGGTAATTCCGTGTAAGCAGATTGAGTTGGCACAGGAGACTGCTTGCCCTCCAGGATTATGATTCTGTCCCTTATCTCTTGCAAGAGTGGCTGAGACAACCACAAAGCTGAGTCATGCCAGCAACCACCCAGAAGCAGAAATAGCAAAGATCACTACTGCAGCCACACACCACCTCTGGGGTGCTTGGTGGCTTTGAAATGGGTGATGCAATTGAGCCCCTTGGTGCATTTTTGGGACTGCAGAATGGAGCCGGGTACCTCCTGTATTCCTGTTAAATAGGTATGGAAGGAGGAAGGGTTTGAGAAACTGCTTGTGAGTCCTAGACTGTGGACACTACCAGCATTTCAAATGTTGAAAACAGAATTCTGAAACTAGGCACAACTAAGAAGAAAACTATTATGGTTTCACTTTCCTGCTTGCTTGTCCTTTGTACAACAGGTGCACATAATAATAAAGATTATGTTAACTTTTTGTCTTCCCCCAGTGTTTCTTGTAGGATTAGTAGAATACTGAAGGCAAAACTAAGGATATGGGACCTTTTGATGCTGATTTATGAATTTGCACAGGGAAATGGTGGGGGTGGTGGTAGTGGTGTGTGTTTGAAAATCAGCTCTGGACTTTGTTCCTTAAGGCAACCAACCTGTGAAATCACGTGCCACTATCATTACTGGGTTTCTGAGAGTGAGAAACAAATGTTGATGCAAGCTTGGGAAGTATTTGAGCTGTAATAAAGCTTAGAATAATATAAAGGTGTTTCATAATACTGTTCTTAACCTGATCTCTCTGCCTTTCTTAGCAGTGAAGGAGACAGTCTCTGAGAATGAACTCTATGGGAGACTTTTTATAAACAGAGTTTTCCACATCACTGCAGACAAGATGTTTGAAATCCTTTTCACCAATTCTCACTTCATGCAGAGGTTTCTCAATTCCAGGAGTATAGTAGGTAATAAACTCTTCTGCCTTCTATGTCACAAACTACCCTGAAAATTTTGACCACTAAGAATTGCTAAATAGGGCTAAGTTGAATTTTAAGTTTGTTCTTGCTTTAAAAGAATTTTGAAGCTTTAAAGTTGCACTATGAGAGAGGACATTTAAAGCTAGACTGTTGCTTCCATAGATATGTAGATCAGTCATATTTTGGAGTAAAAACCTTATTTTAATGTGCCTTAATGCGAAACTGCACCTTAACGCCTGAATTTTGGGTAGGCTATTAAGTTGATGCATTCTGTGGGGTATTTTTCGTTACTTTGTGTCCCAGAAATAGTGGCATTTGTATGGCTAGCACAATCATTGCATCCTCTTAAATGACACTCACAGGCTTTAATTTTCTGGATGAGTAAATTTTATTCACTGAGATCATAAGAACAGAAAATTAAGTCAAAAAGGGTACTATTTATTCAGTGTCAGCTTGGAAGGCGAAGTGGCAAAAGCGTTTGATAATGCTAAGTGAAATCAACTTTAAGCAAATGGGAAATGACATATTTTCATTTAATTGCATATACCTTTCTATACCCTCAAGTCTCTTCGAGTACACTCAGGTTCAGCTACTTAGTGCTTTCCCTTTGTTCATCAGTGAGCTACAATTTCCCCTTTCCTGAAGAAAACCACAACTATTTGGAATCAGTTTTTTGTCTTTCTCCCCACTGCTGTTCTCGAGCTGTTAAGATATGACTGGGCAGAGATAATGCCTTTTAGGTAACTTGTATGTGAGATTTTGCATAACTTCTCATCTAGATGCTGTATCAACCCCTTGGAATAGAGATTCCAATGGCAATCAGTTGAGAACTTTGACGTACACTGTAACCATTAACAATCCACTTTGTGGGAAGTTCACAACTGCAACTGAAAAGCAGGTACTGTGCGCATGTGTGTGTCTGTCTGGTGCCCTTTAAAGCAAGGGAGAGGTCAGCTCTGTGGTGTGTCAGAGTTCTGACCATAGATTAAAGTTCAAGAAGCAGAATGGGGATCTGTAGTTTAAACGTGGCATCTCTAAGGGTGGCTTGCAGCTCCTCTCAACATTAGTGAGCAAATGGTCATGAAATCAGAGAGGCTTTCTACCTTTGCAGATGGCTGTTAACTCCCACAGAGTTTGTGGAGAAAAGTATTAACGCCTCTTAGGAATTGGGGGATGAAAAAGTGCAATTAAATGCTTTCATTGTTCATTTCTGGGCTTCCCAGTACGAGAGGTGAAGAGTCCAACAAAGGGCCACTAAGATGATGAAGGGGCTGGAGCATCTCACAGGAGAAACAGCTGAGAGCTGGGAATGTTCAGGTGGAGAAGAGAAAGCTCGGGGGATCTTACATGTATAGAAGTATCTGGAGGGAGGTGCAAAGAAGTCTGAGCTAAGCTTTCACCACCAGAGGCCACAGCTTTCAGTGGTGCCCAGTGACAGGACCAAGGTGATGGATACAAACTGAAACGCAGGTGATTCCTTCTGAATATCAGGAAACACTTGTTTACTGTGAGGGTGAATGAGTACTGGAACAGGTTGTCCACAAAGGTTGTGGCATGCCCTTCCTTGGAGATACTGGAAAACCACCTGGACGCGGTCCTGGGCAACTCGCTCTAGATGGCCCTGTCTGGGAACAGTTTTTGGACAAGATGACCACCAGAGATGCCTTCCAATCTCAACCATTCTGAAATTCTGCTTTGGGAAAGGTGCAGGTCTCAAAGAGCTGTGGTAATGAGTCAGTGGCCAGCCTTGCATCTGGTACTTGAAGTGACAGTGGAGGAGTACTGCTGCTGCCTAGGCTGGTTCTAGCAGGAGGCATCTTCTCTTTCCTCATCCCATCTATATTTGACACTCTTAACTGATTTTTATGGTGGTTCTTCTGGCTTCCTTGATCTAGCCTGAGGAACTTAGGCTGAAAGAGGGAAAAAAATTGTGTACCATGAATATACCTTCTTATTTTTACTTTCTCTTATGATAGATCCTGCATAAGCAGAGCCAGAAAGGTCAGTCTTATCAGGTGGATGCTGAGGTACTGACCCATGATGTCCCCTACCACGATTATTTCTACACTGTGAACAGATACTGTATCAGCCGCACGTCCAGTCACAAGTGTCGATTGCGGTGAGCCTGGGTGGGGCACAGTGGGAGGGGAGAAGCCAAGGCACAGGTCTTAAAAGTTGGTGATGCGTGCTTATTAAAAAAAAAAATCTGCCTGCCAGCAGCATAGAGATTGTCAGTTTCTCTTTAAGTTGGAGATATCTTCTGAAACATAAGCTTGGTTTATTCTTTGTCACATGTATGCTGTATTTGGATCTCATTAATGCAGTGAGAAATGAACTCGTGTTGACTCTGAGGTACAGAACTCATCTCCAGCTGGGTTCTGACCAGCCGTGGGTTTTGGAGTGCAGCTGTTGTGAGTGGGATAGGTTGGAACAAATGGAGATGTTTTATTACAGAGTTTCCTAGATATCCTTGCTAAGGGCCTGCAGAGGAGGGTGGTTTCACCAAAAGGTGTAGAAAAGATGGAACATACTCAGCTTTCCTGGAAGGGTACTCAACTAAACTATACCTAGATAGGAGAGTTCCTCTCTCGTTTGTTGAAAACATTTGAAGTGATCAAGTTCTGTGTTCAGTGCATTTGCATGGCTCTCTGATTATGTAATCCTTGGTAGTTCTTGTGCAGTCATTAGTAAGACTTTGTATCCTAAACTTCAGCAGGAAAGGTAAGCAAGCCTGGATTCTGTTCTGGCTTATTTCAGGCTATAAAAGTACTTAAGACCCCCCCCTCCACTGGGAGGAGGATGGAAGAAAAGTCCTTGAACAACTGTTCTGGATGATTTTTTTTAAGTGAATCACTTCCTCTTTGAGAGCTAGATTTGTTTTATCTGAGACACATGACAACCCTAGGGTAAGAGTAAAAACCTAGGTTTCAATATGGTGCACAGAGCAGGCATGTATAGAATGGAAGGCACATGGTGATATTATAGCTGCCCTTATTATACTGTGTTTAAAATGGCTCAAGAACTCTATTTGAAAGATTTTATTCTGTTAGACTAGAAATGCAGTGGGCTTATACTGATTTGGAAGACTATTTGAAAAGTTGAAAAAAGTATATTCTAGGATGGTCAGTGTTCTTGACTCAAACTGAGGTCACAGGCTACATTTTTTGTCCTTTATGGAGAGCTTTGAGATTCACTCAGTTGCTAGAAGCATCCTTCTAAAGGATTCTACTCCAGTTCATTTTTATTGTGGAAGTGTTATTGATTAACTTGACCTGGGGAATGGAAGCCAGGAATGCCATTTCCCCTCTGTCATGCTCACAGAAAGACAGACAGATTTTAATTTCTGTGTACTCAGGGTGGGGTCTGAGCACTTGATGTGTGAGTGGTGATAATGAATTTTACTTGCTGCTTTTGAAGTGCCCATGCAATATATATAATTTATATATATATATTTAAAATAATTTCATATCATAAAGTCCTGATTTTTACTTTGTATGTATACACATACAAAGTAAAAATCAGGACTTTATGATCTGAAATTATGTGTATGTATGTACACATACAAAGTAAAAATCAGGACTTTATGATCTGAAAGCCTGAATCTTATTTTAAATGTATGCTAAAATGAGAATGCTTCAGTGGGTAAAAATGGTCTGCTAGTCTGAGTCTGAAGGAAAACAGTTCAAAATGTTTCCCATAATTTGGACATTCAGATTTTGAGGCTTTAGCTAGAGATGTTGTCTTTACTACTGTCTATTTCTTGCCTTTCTTCAGTGAAAGTGCTTCCCAGATGTAAAGCCAGGGCAGTTCCAGTTGGTGTTTCAGATAATAGACATAAGTTAGAGGCCTACTTCTGGTAAGAGATTTTTGTTATCACCGTGATGCCTGGAAGAGCACTCTTTCATTATTGCATTCTGTTTACTAGGGTTTCTGCAGAAGTCAAGTACAAAAAACAGCCTTGGGGCCTTGTCAAGTCTGTAATCGAGAAGAATACATGGGGAGGAATACAGGAAAACTTCAAACAACTTGGTGAGGCATTTTCTTCTTTGTGCTGGAGTAAGGAGGCTACCTTTTGCTCAGTATGCTTTCACATCTGTCAAACTTGGTTCCTTAAAGAATGGATTGAAAAAAAGGCAACACCTAAGCAAGTCTCGAAGACAGAATTTCCTGTCATCAATATATCTGCCAGTTCCAGGGTATGAAAGCAGCCTTGTGGCTAACAAGGAGCTCTTGTATATCTTGTCGTAATTGCTTTCTGAAGGAAACATGAAGAGCAGCAGGAAAGCTGTTACTCTCAACTACATGTGCTTATCTCTAAGTATTTTCTTGATTGTGCACATGAAAAGAGAAGCAGTGGAACTTGGCAGACTCCATGGATATGTCTGTTAACAGCCTGACCAGCCACAGCGTCAGGCTCGCAGTCTAACACAATTCCTAGTCTCAGTCTAACAGTGTTTTGCAGTGCTCTTCCGGATGCTGTCTTGCATATCATTAAACAATCCTGCCTAGGCTGAATATTCACCCATTTCTGAAAAGTGTTCCAAGTGCCCTCTAGCAAGGAGGACAGGTGGTACAGGTCAAGGGGTAGCTTTAGACCTGCTTTAAATTTATTCACTAGAAGATGCACTTGTTACTCTCACTGCTGCCCTCCATAACTCACACTTTTAAGTCTTCAGTGCTAAGCTTTTCAGCTTTGCTTTTGACAGTTCAGTAACTTTATTTTTTCTACTGCAGAATCAAATCTCCTAATGGAGGAATATGCAATTAATCAATCCATAGAAGACTCTGGAAAATTAGTTGCTCTGAGACGAAGACGACGCACTTTACACCGGGGTCTGGCAGAATCACTTCCCAAACGCTCTTCCCAACATTCCTCTGGTGACGTGGGAGTAGAGTCCCAGGGCAGCATAATAGGTAGGAATTTTTATATTAAGTGTTTTCCAAAAGGTGTGTTCAAAGAAGCACAACTCTTACTTCTGCAGAGTAGCACTTGTGTATATATTACTCATGTCTTTATCTAATCAGTGTGATAGCAAATACTTGAACATGTTCAAGTTTGCATAAATTAGATTTGGAGCATGCATAGTCACTTTTAGCATGATTATCTCATGAAATTAAGCTTAATATCACCTTCAGTTTTAAAACCTAAAATGCTGCTCTGAATGTGCATAAGATTGAAAATGAGACTGGATCAGAAAAAAATATTAACCTGACTACTGTACAGTTTCAGAAAAATTGCTTTGTTTCTTCAATTAACAGCATACCCAAGTCATGAGTTGATTAAACTTTGTCAATTGCATCTTGGCCTGTCACCTCATTTTTTTATTAATTTTTTTTATTTTTAATGTTAAGAAGTCTGTTTCCCATCTGCTTTTGTATTTTCTGGGTCACTGAAGCACTTCTTGCAGTTCCATTGCCCTAAGGCCTGACAGACTTGGCCATTAGCACATACAGTATTAGCTATACCTAGAGAGATCAGAAGCATCCATGCACTAATGTGTACTAGAGAATGGTGGATTCCATGACAGAAGTTGAATTGTAAACACTGAAGTAGGAGCAAGTGCACTTCTCTGAACAGGGAGGCAACGCTGAGTATAGCACTGAGAGAATATTTGAATCAGCAGCATGTGTAAAGGACTGTTTACCTATCTGAAATTGCTTCTTGATTACTTAATTTGCTACTGCTGCTCCACCTTTTCACGAGTGTGTCTGTCTCTGTATACAGTACAACTTCCATGTATGTCCTTCTATCCAAAGCAGGAAGTGTGAGTGTCTGAAACTGTAGTTACATTTAAAGATTAGCCTGCCCACAGAGGTAGGTGACTGCTTCTCAGTGTGGAGAGGACATGCACACTTCCTCTCCCTGCAAGTGTCTGGTCCCTGTTGCCTGATGAATAGCAGATTGCCTTTTGAAAGGCTGTCTTCAAAACTATAGATAAACCAAGCCAGTAATGATGGGACAGGTCACAGGAGAACTTGATTGACACTGCTTGTCAGAAAGATTATTGTGAGCGTGCGAACAAGCAGCAAAGAGCCACTTTGCAGCCTGTTTCTGCTCATGTGTGAACACCAGTACATATTGTGAAGGCATGTTAGTAAGGGATGGAGTGTAGCCTTCTCAGGCTGTCTGCATTTAGTGGGACCATACCCCAGTGCTGTGTTCTCCCCAGCATACTGGGGTAGGGGGAATTCTGATGGGAGAGCCTGACTGTTCAGCTTGACTTGTTGGAGATGACTGCAAAAATGCCTTGGTGAATGTTGGAGATGATCCTGTGCACCCACATGATCTGTTATTTTTTTCCATCAGAAGCTGTTGAGCTATTCTCTGTGAAGTGCTGGGCACTGACATATATCTGCAGGCATCCTTTAGGAATGTTCTTCAGTACTTTTTAACCTCCTTCTCTTCCATGCCCTATAGGAAGGAAAAGAGATGCAGTAAGTAGGACCACCACCATCATTGTAGTAATGAGTGTCTTGTAAGTACTCACTTGCATTGAAATGTGGCTTGACTCAAGCTCATCTTAGTCTTTATCTGTTTTTGTCTATTCCTCTTTTGCATGTTAATATTGCATGTAGCATAATAGAGCTTAACCTAATTTGAGTGGAACACATGGGTATAGGAGGGTAATGGATTGACTTAGAAATAACACTTGGAATGAAAATGCTGATTTGCCAAACTACTCTACCTTCCAGATTTTCTTAGATCTGATCATATTTTTAAAAAAGTCTAGAATTTACTAATTCTTAGTTTTAAAAGTTCCAAGAGGAGATACTGTTTTTCCATTTGTTCCCATTGCACAGCTTAACGTTAACTGCTAAGAATTGTTTAGATAGATCTGTTTTCAGTATAGTTCTGCCCCACATCTTTTTTAATTCCAGAAGGATTCTGTTTCCTTAGCTGTTTTTAGCCTAGATCTTGCTTTTGTAGCATCGCAACTGAAATTCTTACAGGACTTGGATTTTTGTTGTCTTTACAGTTTGCTGCTCTTGGTCTTGCTGAATATAACACTGTTTCTCAAACTGTCAAAGATAGAGCATGCAGCTCAGTCCCTCTATCATGTCCAGCTTCAGGAAGAAAGCTCTTTGAAGTAAGTCGAATTAAGAATCTTTGTTTGCTTTCTTCCTCAGCTTATGTGAGAATTCATAAGTTGCTGGGGCTTGCTGCACTTCTGTGGTCTGCGTTGAGATCCAGTGAAATGTCTGACTGCATCTTGCAGTAATAAGTTTCTCTTTTGACAAGCTGGTTTTTGGGGAACCTTAACCTTAATTCGCATTTATCACCCTGCTGTGACTCATCTTCTGTGAATATCACAGAACCGAAGTGTTCATCCTGTGTGAACCAGCATGATCTCAAGTGTAATGTTTAAGATTCATTTAACTTGTTGGCTTCTTTCTGTGAGTCTTATGGTAAATCTCTCCCTCACCAGCGTCCATGTTGCATGCCTTTTTGTATTCGGACACGGGAAGGTGTTGCTTCCTCTCTTGAATACAGTATCAACAATTAAGTTAAAAGCCATAACCTGATGTTGAGTCTGGAAATGGTGTGGTGACCTCCCATAGTGACCATCTCAGAACTGATTAGAACAACTTTATTTATAAAAAAGATTTTGCTCACTGAAGTGTGAGAACTTGTTGTAGATGTAATGTGAGCACATTTCTTGCTTGGTGGCTGTTGTCTACAAAGGTCTGAAACCATATCTTCGAGGCAGCAGGGATTGGAATTCAACTGCAGGTAGCTTTTTGTGTGGCTTTTGTAAAAGGATGGTTTTAGCAATGGCAGAGCAAGGGTGGCAGAGAGCAGTTGTTTTTAAAAGGTGTCAGGGTTCTGTTTGATATTTCTGATGTAATCTCAATCTTTTTCAGCATATCCCCAGAAATGGTATCAAAAGAAGAGATCCCTCAGTATGACAAGGAACAGGTTCAACATGTAAAGGGAGTCTTAAGAGACTCAATTGAAATGCTTGAGCAGGTAGGTCTGACAGTCTTTCTCTGGTGATGTTCTTGTTTCTCAACTCAAGTTTTCTCTCATATGCTATCATACCTTTTGTTTGATGTCCTCTGGTGCTAACTAAAGTTTTCGTGATTTCCTTGATCTGTTTTGCCCTAGGCTTAAATTTAGTAAGTAGGCAGTGCGTAACGTTTCTGATGGTTTTGGTTGGGTTGGTTTGGGTTTTTTGTTTGTTTTTTTTGACTAAGATATAAGTATTAATGTCAATTTTCTTAAAACTTATCAAGTACCTGTGTTGATGAGAGATGTTGATGCAGTTCTGAATCATGACAAAGCAAAGACTGGAGTGTTTCAAAACACTTTGCTTTCTAAGACTCATGTTGAGACGTATTAAGTATTTCCCCACCTCATTATGGGGTGTCTTTGTTTATCCTGGCTTTTGCTCCCCACTACTCTTATAGATATTGGCTAGAGCTTCACTTAGCCTTGGTATCAATGGCCCACCTAATCTCCAGTGAAAAATAAATAACTTCACACCAAATGTTTCTGAGAGGCTCCATAGCTATAGAATTAATCCTTCTTTACAGTAACTTGCTGAATGCTGTTGTCTCTCTGATCCTGAAGTCTCTGACTGGTAAATCCCTGGCTGAAATTTCAACTCAGTGAGGGACAGTAATTCATGCTTTAGTTTTAACTTGCAACCCATGAATGTTCTGATTTTAAGTTCTTCTATTAAACCTTAAAATGTGATGGAATAAATTATTAGATTAGGAAAGCTGCAAGGGGAGTTCACATGTACCTCTATCCATCACCAGTTTGCTCTGGGTTCTTCCAAGCACTAAGAGTGGGTAGAAAAAGAAAACATTTTTGTATTCCTTGTTTTGAGGTGTCTCTGCACACAGAATTGCCATTAATCTATTAATTAACCACTTTGATCACAGCATGGTTTCTGTGCCCTTTTCATTTTCTCTCCTTACTGTCTAAACAATTCCTTATTCTGAAGTGTTAAGTGCCTTTTGAACACACAGTGTAAAAGAGAAAAGTGAGAATTTCACCACCTTTTTCATCCTAAGTAACACTTTTTGCCTGGAAGTTCTGACACAATGACTGTTATGTATTTTCTGAGGGTTGTCAATAATCTAAATGCATTTTGTGCACCAGAATGTATAAGGAGGGCCAGGTATTGAAAGGAAATTCATGTTTTGCTGCCATGTTCCTTAGTATTTGCTATGAACATTATCTGTGACTAAAACTGAGTGGGGTGGCTTATCTTATGCACTGTTGTCTGGTGAGGTGTTAAGACTTTATCATCCTGGACTGTTAGTATTTATAAACTGTACAGGATATAGCTGTTAAGAGAGCACAGTAAGCCAACTGTTTATGGAAACAGGGAGGAGGAAATCACATGAAGTCTTGAAAAAAAAAAAAAAAGGAGTAGAGAGACATTATTTTCCTGATACCACTCACCCATGCAGGAAATTAACTTCAGTAATTGGCGGGGGGGTGTTGTGGTGGTTGTGTCTTTACAGCTGAAGACTTCCCTTTCCATGCTCCAAAGAAGCTTTGACCACTTGAACAGGACACAGAGCAGCAGGACTGAGAGTTAATACCACTTCAGCTTTTTGTTCAAGATGTGGGAAGAAGACGTGTGTGTGAGGACTTGTGGGGTAGTGAATATAACTGTCACCTTTGGACTCTTCACTGTTTGGCTCAAAAGCTATACAGAATAAAGGTTTGTGGAAGAAGTAAGTTGGGTTCTGCATTCCCATAGCTTGGCAGCTTTGTCTGTCCTGCCAGCCCTCTACCCTGGGGAGTCTTGCTTACGACCAGTGCAGAGCTCTTGGATCCTGTGGTGAGTGAATGAGGGCAGCTGTACTGCTGGTTAATGGATCTGCAAATTCCAGAGGGGTGAGAACACCCTCAGCAGAGAGCAGGGCTTGTCTTGAGAAAAATCACATCTTTTTATGTCAACTTAGAAAATGACCACCAGTGAAGAGTCTTCTGGAGAAAAAAAGTGGTGGTGGTTCCTCAGCCACTGGATCTTCATATGCCTTTTTTTTTAGCCATGGGGACCTTGTAAAACAACTCACCATCCTAAGGATGAATATGCCTAAGATTAATTAACAGGAAAAGGCTTGATATCTCTTGCACACTGCAAGCTTTGGCAGTCTGCCTTTTGCCATATGTTTCCAGCTCTCCCAGAGAAATTTCAGCCCTCGGTATTTTCCCTCCGTCGAGGGCTGCGCTTCAGCTCTGTAGTGCGGTGTGCCCACTGATGATTAAACACCTTGGAGCAGATGAAACCTGCTTTTTCTAGGCAGGCTGAGGGGAAGAAGATGAATATGAAACCCCCAAAGCCTGTGGAACGCCTGCCTGCCCGCGGGCTGGCCCGCGGTTGTGGGACAGCACTGGCTGCGTGGTGCTCAGCCTGTGTGTGCTTGGGCGAGCCCAGGGAGGTGCAGGGTGTGGGTTGCACGTGTGGGTCCCACAGAGTCCTGGGGCCATATCCCTCCACTGGGATATGGGAGGTGGAAAACTTTTCCCAGCCTCGTGAGCGGGGCCGGGCCGGGCCCCCACGCTACCCCCGCGCCCCCCCGGCCGCCACCTGTTGCGCTGCCCCTTTAAGGCAGGTGCCCCCGCGTCACGCGCGGCCCCGCCCCCCCGTGCCGCCATTGGGCCGTCCCCTCGCCGGGCCCCGCCCCCCCGCACACCTCGGGCGAGGCCGGCCAATGGCGGGCGGTCGCTGCCGGGGGGGCGGGGCCGCGCGGGGCGGGGGCGCGGCGGGCGCGCGGCACCTGCGGCGGCGCTAGCGGGCGGGAGGCGCGTCCGGCCCCGGGAGCGCCCGGGCGGGCGCGATGGACGAGCCGCTCTGCTGCTGCGAGTACGTGGACCGGCGGGGCCGGCGCAGCCACCTGGCGGCGTGCTGCTGCGACTGCCAGGAGCTGGACGAGGGCTGCGACAGGTACCGGCGCCGCGACCCCCCGGGGGCCGCCCGGCTGCGGGATCCCTTCCCGCGGCGGTGTCCCTGCCCTCGAGGCGGCGGGACTGCGCCCCGCTTCCCGGGGAACTTGTCGGGAGGGAGGGCAGGGGAAGGGCACGGGGAGCGCGGTGTCCCGGTGCCAGCCGGCGCTGTGCTTCACCGCTCCGTAGGTGGCTGGCGTGCAAATCCCTACCCCCGGGAGCACTGGAGAGCATCGCCGACACCATCGCGGACCGGCTGCGGGTCCCGTGGTTCTCGGGGGCCGTGAAGATCAACGTGAGCCTCGTGCCGCCGCTCGTCCTGCTGCCCGTGCTGCTCCACGTTGCCGCCCTGCACTTCCTGCTGGGGCTCCTCATCCTGACGTCCCTGCCCGTGGTGCTGCTCTGGTACTACTATCTCACCCACCGGAGGAAGGAGCGGACCCTCTTCTTCTTGAGCCTGGGGCTCTTCTCCCTGGGCTACATGTATTATGTGTTCCTCCAGGAGGTGGTTCCCCGGGGCCACGTGCAGCATTCCCAAGTGGTCGCTCTCACCTGCGGGTTAATCCTTATGCTCGCAGCCCTGTCTCGAGCCAAGAAAGACCCTGGCTACCTTCCCATCCCGACAGGCAATGAGAAGCCATCGCACCAGGGCTTGCCCTACAGGAATGTTAGAGGGAGCTCCAGCGGGCTCCATGGTGCTGCCAGCAGTCGAGCTGTAAATGGGGAGGCCAAAAGCTATTCCAGGATGGCAGCTGATGAGCCAGAAGGTGTGAAAAAGGACTGGTGCACCAAATGCCAGCTGGTCAGGCCAGCCCGAGCAGGGCACTGCCGGCTTTGTGGCAGGTGTGTAAGAAGGTTGGACCATCACTGTGTCTGGTAGGTTTTGCACTGCTGAGGCTACATGTGCTCTCTCTGTCTCTGAGTTCCCCCCTTTTTAAAGTTAACTTCTTTTTTTACAGTCCCTGTCAAACGGGTTTGCTTTTGCTGTGTGCAAGACCTGGGAACATTCTTTAAATATAGAAAGCTGTTGTATTTCCCCTTTTAAAGAACAGTTAGAAGCACTGTTTATTCTAAGCGGGTTGACCTGATAGCTAATAATTTCTACAGCATACTTCAGAATTGCCTTTACTTTTCTACTGGCTTTCATCACTCTGGGGTTTTTTTTGGTTATTAGTACTCTCCTGGAGGAAAGGAACCCAAAACTGCCCATGTGCAGGCAGTGCTGGAAGGAGCACTGGAACAAGGGTATGATGGTATGATCGTACCCTACAAGGAACAGTAGGGTATGATGTGTCTCAGCAAAGGATAAACTTGCTAAAAATTTGAGGCAAACAATCTGCTGCCAGTCTACTGACTTGTGCTTATAACTCTTCTATAAAAAGCTTTAAAGCTTCTTTGAACATATTTCAAACTTCTTAGCCTGTGTTTTGTGGAAGCACCTTAGAAATTAGTTTCTCTGATGTCTGGGGGAGGGAGTAAGAAAGAGAAGCCAGTTTCTTTTCTTTTTTTTAAGCAAAGTAATCTCTTCTTTCCTTTTGGAGGATTAACAGCTGCGTAGGGGAGCAGAACCATCAAGCATTCATCCTTGCACTCTCCTTCTTCATGCTCACCTCTGTGTATGGGATTACACTGACCCTGCACACCATCTGTAGGGGCCGAACTCCATTTGTGGCATTGTTCTACTGCCCTGGGGCCTATTCTGACTACAGGTGAGATGTCTGGGAGAGAGCTGGGGTGGGAACAGGATTGGATCAGGCAGCTTAGCTCCTGTTGGTCGTCAAACCTGACCAAAAAGTGCTCTCTGGAAAGCAAAGGTGCATCACTGCTTTTGCCAAGGTAGGCAGCCTGAGACTTGGAGAGAGCTCACCATTTATTTGGAAAAAGTTGTTGGAGAAGCTGTGATTTGAGGTACTTATTTATTGTGTCTTCTGTAGATACATCTTTAAATGTGTGCACCCAGATGCAGGTAAGGACAGTCAGGAATCCATGAGCTGTCTCTCCCTCTCATTCGTCCCTGTTTATCAAGTGAATATCCCTCCAAGTTGTCTGTTTAGAATAGTCGGCATCAACATGCCTTGTCTGGCAGGGAAGGTGCTGAAAACTGTTGGACACGAGTTCAGAGACCAGCACTACCACTGATGAGCAGGGCATAGGGCTGGTGAACAAGTGACTTTTACCTTCCTCTGTATTCCATCTCGTGACCTGTTGAGTGTGAGCATTCTTGTGTTCTTTACAACAGGAAGAGTAAAGAGCTAGGCTGTGAGGTAGCAATGTGCAGGAGTAGCTCTGGTAGCACTGAAATTCCTCATTAAGTGAGTCCTGAAGCTTTAATTTTGAGAAAGCCTTTAAGGATTATCTGATGAAAGCAGCCAAGTGAGATCACTGTGGCAGATGTAGACAGGGATTTGAAAGGATAGTGATTACCAGGGAAAGTCACTCTAAAACAGCTGCTCCAAAACTAAATGGCTTCCTTCCCATCTTTTTCCCTGCTGCCAGCTCTGCTCTGTCGTTCACCTGTGTATGGTACTGTGCCATTGTAACAGCTGGCATGGGATACATCCTCCTCATCCAGCTGTTGAACATCAGCTACAACGTGACCGAGAGGGAAGCTCGGCTGGCTCTGCGGGACAACACTGGGCGCAGACTCCTGGGTGGGTTGGTGATAGACACTGGCCAGTATAACAGGGGGTTACTGTGCAACTGGGGCCATTTCCTGAGCCTGGGGTCTTCTCCTCCACAGCGCTCTGCCGAAGACATCGTGTGACACCCCTCTTTCTGCAGATGATGTTGACTGACTCTTTTTAGCAGGGGAGCGGCCCCTTCCACTGGGACTCCTTCCTCGCACACCCTTCCTTCGTGGTCGGTGTATGGGCTGCCTGTCCCCCCACTGACATCATCAGAGGTTTTTCCAGGCAGAGTGGTTCTTCGTGTGCTGTCAGCCAGCAATAGGATGCACAAAGCAGTAAGCCATATGCACAAACGTGGAGAGAAGGAGCCTGCTGCTTTTTTCCACCATGGGAAACAGGAAGAAGAGCACAAGATTTTGTGAGAACTTGAGTTTTCATTAGGCGTGAACCCTGGCATCAAAAGGAACGCACTGCTGGGCTTCAGAGTATGCACTGGTTCCTGCAGAGGTTGAGAAATCCCTGGTTTGTACTTACATGCAGCATTTTGGAGATGTCAGGAGGATGAACTTTGGATACAGATAACAGATGGACCCCTGCAGGAGCCAGGCTGTTTGGCCAAAAGAGACTGTCTAGGCAGTCACTGGGCATTGCTCTCCTCTCTGGTGCATTTATTTATTTTTACTATCTCTTATTCCATCCAGCTGTGTACATGCTTCCATTAAGTGCCTTTGTGAGCTACATTCCTGTAGGGCTGGGTCTGCGCTAGTTTGAAGTCCTGGCTCATCTCCTTCGAAGTGTTTCTGCTCTGATTATGGATTGTGACTTGAGACAGCAGGTAAATATACCAAGGAGGAGATGTTTTGAAGCAACATGTAACAGTGAACTCTGAGGGCAAAACAAGAGTGCTGCCTGCCTGATGTTACTGTAGCTTTATGGAAATTACCATCCCCCCCATCATGGGAGAAGGCAGTCTGTGGGAGAGTAGGCAGTTCTACTAACTGTTTTTGGTAGGTAGCATATTAGCAACACAACTGACCAATAACATAGTGATCCTATCTGCTCTCAACCCAGTTACTGTGAAGCTGCCTGACTGTAGATCTGTTTTCTCAAGCTAAGAAGCCAAGGAATATATCAGCCTCTGTGTACGTAGGGAGAAGAAAGATGATGTGTTGGAGGTCTCTGTTTTGGGGATAGATGACGTGTACTGGCAGGTGAATGTTAGCATGTTGAATGTGCTCTGCAAGAATGCCATTTGTTCCTTATTACCCTAGAACTGTATTATTGCCTTGATTTGAGCTTCAGCTGAAATAACAAGGTTTTGATGGAAATGGTTTCTGTTTTTTTTGTGGCTGGAGTTTATTATTACTTTTTGTTTTAAACCCTTTATGTTTGCTGTAGGCCCTGCAGTGAAAGGTGGGGCTGGGGAAGAGCTGGGGACCACAGCACAAGAGTTACATGTTCGAACTAAGATTCAGAAGCAGAGATAAAAGCCTTGTCCTGGCTACTGATGTTTTTTGATGTTAGTGCAGCAGGCAGAGATCATGCCTGCCCCTGACTCTGTTTGCATGGCAGGCAGCTGGGGGATGTTGGCAGAGTGATGCAAATTCTCTGTGTGCATTAGCTTTGAAGAATGGATGGATGCTACATGGTGCCAAAAGAAAGCAGGGTTGAGGGTGTCCCTCAAGATCTCTGCTGTATTTGGTGTGTGTGCTCTTGATTTTAATGTAAAGACCGTGTCTCTCTTTGCACTGTTTGGTTTCCTTAAGTGGCACTTTCCATAACCAGCAGATTGAATGGATGCTGCACTTGGAATGTGGCTGTGCAGAGTTACTGACTTACTGAGTTTCCCTTATTTCCTCTTGCCCCCTGTTCATCCAGTGAGCAATCCTTTCTAAGTAGGTAAAGGGACACCTCTCTTACTTGCTGCCTCTAACCAAAAACACTAACAGGTTTGTGACTGCTTCCCTGGCCCTAATGTGAATAAAGAGACGCCCAGGTAGACTGTGCAGACTGTTCCTCTACAACCCTCTGTTTGGATGTTGAAGCTTGTCCCTAGGAGTACAAATTGACACAAAGTCCTTATTTTCACATGAATTTTCTGTAAATGTTTCCATGGCATGTATGCATTTTGGCCTGCTGAGATGAACTGGAGCTTGGCAACCCTGGAGACAAGGATGCTGTGGGCCAGCAGGTTTGTGATCTTAGATTTCATCCTGCTGATGCTGGGGGAATATAAGGCAGAATGACCTTCTGGGCTAAATGAAGCCTTGTAGTGGAGACAGCCAACTTCTCTGTCCCTGTGTGCACAGAAATCAGTCATGTGCCCACGAACTGAACAGGCTCTGGGAGCATTTGCAGGCTTGAGATAAGTGGTTTCTCAGAGTCCTACTACTCCTGGCTGGGAGAAAGCAGAACAGATCATTTCCCTGGCAGCGCTGACCCTGTGGTGCTCACCTTCTCCTACAGGCAGAGAGGTTCCTTGCTACTCTGCAGCCTGTGTGTCAGTATAGCCTTGTCCCTTTTCTCTTAGTGAACTCTTATTAAAGAGTGGGAGGTTTCACTTGAACTGCTTGCACCGAGACTCTCTGTGCTGTTCTCCCAGGCGGCATGGATTTTGGAGTGCAGATTAGGAATGAAGAACCTGGGACTAACATAACCATTCCATCCCTTGGTTAAGCCTGCTCAAGTATAGTGAGGGCTAAGTGCTAAAGTAAATTTTTTTTTCACTCACTCCAGAGGGAACTGAAACAATTCAGGACACTTAAAAGGCTGCAAGGCTGGGGTTTTTCTAGGAGGAGAATGCAGTGCTGATTCCCCAGTGAACAGGAAGTTCAGATAGCTGTAGTCTGCATAGCAATGGTGACTTTAACGGCATGACTTTTGTTTACCTCTTCTTCCTGAGAGGATTTACCTTGTGAATGCCTTGGGAGATGGGAAGCATAAACAGGATATATCTAAGAGGCATCTTAAAAGAAGGGATACTTGGGAGCTCTCCTTTTAATAGCCCTAAGAATTAGCAGGGAACCCTTGAAGGATAACTCTCCCTTTTGCAGTTATAACAAGGGCAAACTGTTGTGATCTGGTGCACTAAAGGACAATTTTTTTTTTTCTGAGTAACTTTTTGCTGAGCTTGTTAGTGACCATGCTGGTAGGAAAATGTTAAAATCTGGCCATAGTCAGTCCTGGGTCTCACTGTGTTAGTAGCTGCCTAGATCTGTGCTGCCTGGGGATTGGAGCAGTGGGAATAGCCTGCATTTGACAAGTGACTTGTGGGTCATGTGTGTGGCATTCTTGAGGGGAGGACCAGTGTCTCACCTGTAAAACTTCGTGCCTGGCAGTGCAGAAAACTGTACCCTGCTGACCCTTGAAGAGTTTTCCCTGTGTAAGAGAGGACCCAGAGCTGATCAGCAGCAGGGAAGGATTTTGGTAATAGCTAGCCCATACTTGGAAATTAGTTTATCCTGCTTTAACCATGACCTTTTAAGAGGGGTTTGTTGTTTCACAAATAGTGTGGACTTGGCAGACCAAGCAGCTTTTAAAGGGCCAGGGTTCTGATGTTGCTGCTGTTGTAGTATTAAACCCTCCGTGTCCAAATGCCAGCACCCTACTGTTCGGTGACTGTAGTAAGAACTGTGCACCATTAGATACACCCTGTAAACAGTGGCTTGGCACTCTTTAACTGTGTCTTCCTGCTTAGTGGTTTTTTGTAGGCAAGTCACAGGTCCCCACATCGACTGTTTCTCCATTTAACTTGTCCTTAAATGACAGAAGTCACTGGTGAGCCCGAGCTGGTGCTGCTTGTGACTCCTAATCACATTTCAGCCTTCATGCTATGATGGTGCTTTTTTTTCCTTTCAAAGTAGGTTGCTTTCAAGTGTCTTAATGAAACCATTTGCTGTAAAATTTCTTCTGAAGTTAAAATGGATACTGCCTCACTGCCTAATGTCTTAATAATGTGCTTGGTTTTTTCCTTCTATATGAATGTATATTGCCTCATTAGGGCAGGAAGCGTGTGTGATTATGGATGTGTTTTCATGTATTCCTTTCAGTGAAAAATTTTAGTTACCTAGGATTTTTTTTCCCCACTACCAGGATGTTTGGATAGCAAAAATCTTTCTGAGGACAGGTGAGGTTCTTTCTGAAATGTGGGAATTCAGCTTCCCAAGATCTTGTCTTTATGGAACTCCTCTAATGTTAATATGAAGCAATGGGCTCTGGAGAGTGGGGTGCTTTGGGGCTTCTTTTTTAACCTAAGCTTGAGGAAGAAACTGTGAAACATTTGTGAGCCTTTTTTGAAAGGACTGATGTGTGTGTGTGTGTGTACGTGTTTGTCCATTTTGCATCATATTCAGTGTTTCCAAATGGATACAATTATGACTCAAAATAAATTATTGGAAATTATCCGTGGAGTGGCCTGTTGATTTATGCCCACACACTCAGCCAAGACAAATGACCAAAAGCTGCTATCATCTCATGGCTATTTAGCTGTGACTTGGGAATAAGGGGGAAACAGGTGTTCTCCCAGTTCTGCAGAAGCTGACCTTTGGGTTTGTTGGTGTTGGGATAAAACAGACCTGCTGGCAATTCTCACCATACTGGAAACCAGGCATATTCCCCTGCAGTAGGAATTTGAATGGGGATCTTTCATCCTGTGAGCAATCCATTATCATTATCTGATCCAGAACCCCCAAAATGAACAATCTCTTACTTTAAACCCTTTTCTAAGCTGTATTTGGAAATTACATGGATATTCTCCATATAGATAGTGGGAAGAGATGTAGCCTTTGATTCTGCTGGTATCTTGGGACAGCTGCTGAAAGGCAGGATTACTTTTAATGAGTAGAATCACAGGTGCCTTTGATTGTTCCAGAGCTCTGCTTTGATTTGCCTGTGTAGCACTTCTCTTTGCTGTTCAGCTGTTCCTCTTTGAAGATTACTTTGTGCTTGCTGACAACAAGGACCTTGCACTAGCAGTGACTCAGGATTTTAGTTAGGTGGAGTGGTGTGTGCAGCAGTGTCCAACTTCTGACACCCAAGCAGTGCCCAGCTTCTTTAACTCCAGTGCTGTTGATGAGGACATGTGAAACTTCTGTTTCTCCCAGCTTTTTTCATGAGTTTTTCCCCTCATGGCTTGTCATGTTGTCCCTGCAGAGCAGGGCCATGTCTGGAGTGGCAGCTCCTGTGCTGCTGTGGCTGGTGTCCATAATGCATAACAGGTCTGCAAAGATGTGAGCTGTGGATCGCACTGCAGTGGTTCATGGACCTTTCCCAGACCCTTCATTGTCCCCCTCCATCTGAGGGGAGCAGAGGGAGTTAATACTTCAGGCACTGTTCCAAATCCAGTTTGAGCTGGGCCTGGGAGACTTTGAAGAGAGTGGTATACAGATTTAATAAGAACCTGTGGTCAAGGTTCTTGGGAAACTGTGTAAGCTCTGGAGGGCAGGTGTCAGCACAGGATGGGGAGTTTGCAATTACTTCAAGGATCTGCAGTTGCTCTTGTATCAAAGTGAAAATCTTCCCCCCCTCTCCCTGTGCAGAAGGAAAGTCTGGCTTTGCAGCCACCTCCCTCTCTTGCTAAGAAAAGCAAGGAGCTGACAGGCAGGAGTGTGCCTGAGCTGTGAGAGTGTGGGCTGATGACCAGCATTAAGGCACTGACATCTGCATCTATCCAAGTGCTGGAGCAGGAGGAATGCTCTGGCACAGCTGCTGGCTGAAGCTGTTTCCTCGGTCTGATAAACCCTCTCACGTGTCAACCTCCTCCTGGAGCTTCAGTTTGCAAAACACTATCCTTGTGCCAGGGATTTTAGGGGTATCCTGTGCAGTATCTCAACAGCATCATCTGGCACAGCCTTCCAAGGAGGTACAAGTTGTTTCAGCCAAGTGTGGATTAAATGGAGAAAGTCAAGTGGCTTCTTATCTCCTCTTTGATTTAGACCATGTTCAGCATGAACGTGCCTGATCCCTCAACATATCTCTCTTCCATAGCTGGATCCAACTGAGGCATCAGCTCCATGCTCACACTGGCAGTAGGCAAGGGCAAAGGGTTGTCAAATCACAGCTCCTTCTGAATATTCTTCTGGCTTCTTGCTTCTGAACTGTCCAACCAGGGAACATCTTGCCAGGAGAATCTTTCAAAGCTACTAGGAATATAAGAAAACCCTGGAACATGAGAGTACTAGAGACTAAGGCCAGTTGCAAAAGTGTTGACTGTACTTCAAGTTCTTAGGGAGGAACTCTGCTCCACGTAATCAGCATTACTTTCTTGGATGGTGAGTTGGCACTGAGATGAGTGGAAGCTGTGGGCCTTGAGGACAAAATGTGCATTGCTAGGGAAAGAATCTGCAGTTTAGAAGACTGGATGCACCCCTGAGTAGCCAATGGTTTAGGGCACCCTTTTAGCTGTGAGAGATGTAGATTCGCTCCCTGATCAGCCTGTTGCTGGAGTCAAGACCAGGCAGCGTGTGGGTCCATCTACTCTACTGCTCCATATTCCTTTACAGCTGCAGCGTGTCCTGTTTCCAGCTGGCTGTAATGCTGCCTTCCCTCCTCCAGTGGAAGAAAGATGTGACCTTGCCTTTTGTCCTCTGGGTCACCATCCTGCTTATGCCATGAATCCAGATGGAAGGTGGGCTGGGGACTTTCCTTGCTGTGTTTGTCGTCAAGCCTCACGAAGGAGGAATTCAGCTTTGGAAAAGGCCAGAAGTAAAGTGGGAGCATAAGGGCTTGTTCAGAGGTATTCCAGGAACTCATTAGGTTCTACATGGCAGAGGCTTCCAAGACTTGTACAGGAGAAAGTGGATTGCTGTTGCTGTGCTGCCACAGCATGCTGCTGTTAGCACCAGGTGTAGCTGCTGGCTCCACTGGGGCATTATTTGGGTAGCTCAGCCCTCAGCTCTGCTTCTCCCTGCCTGTTTGGCTCAGTCCTTTGCAAAAAACACTACCCTTCTGCAGTGCCTGTTCTTCCCTGCAAGACAAGTTATTCAGCCCTCTCTCAGCTTGCCGCTTCCTCTCACAATCTGCCTTTTAATGTAGCCAGATGGTCTGTACTCGCCCACACTCCACGCAGGCACCTTCAGCTCCCTGCACTTTGATAATGTGCTTGTCTGACCTGCTGGCGCTCAGGTTTGTAAAGAGCCCTTAGGAGACGGTAAATGTTCATGTGTTGTAGAGGATGGATGTGGGAGGGAACCTGGGAGTGACAGTTGTTTTCAGACTTGCACCAAGAGCCTGCTTGACAGTCTGGCTTTTGTGGGCAGGGAGTTTCTGGCCACATCCCTGTGAGATCTCCATGTGGACAAATTCCCAAAGCTAAAGCTCTGGAGCCTGTTGATGCGCTTGGGCACCTGGCCTGTCCTGTGCAGGTCATCTTCATCTGCAGTGCTTAGTGCTGGTCTAGGTTCCCAATCCTGGACTTCTGTCTAGAGCCATTCAGCCAACTTCTGACACAGAATCTGCACTACCAGCTCAGTTGTGTTCATTTCAGATTTGGGTTTATTGGAAATTTTCAGTGCTTATATGGGTTTTACAAATGATCTAATACAACGTAACAGTAAACTGTTGTCTTCTTGGTGTTATTCAAGGTACTGCCAAATGCTTTTGGAGAGAGCTTTGCCTATCTTGTGAGGGGGAAGTGATTCCATCTTCCTGCCCTTATGCTGTTGCTAAGACATTCTGTACCTTAACAGCATTACCCTGTCTGCATTATGCTGCAGGTTAAGTAAGAAACCTTCATTTTAATCATGTCAGCTTTAGCTTATATAAAAAATATAATCTGCCTTTTTCTTGGATTTTTGTCTTTTTTTTTCTTTGAAGTACTAGATCAAATGAGATGTCCCAGACAGACTTGCACAATACACCCTGAAATACTACAGTTAAACAGTTTGGGAAGTGTTTAAACGACAAGATAATGAGGCTCATAAACTTGGGATCCTTGGGATCATCAAAGCACCATGCTTGTGAACTGACCAGTGCTGCCAGCAAGGTAGTCCCTCAAAGAAGAATCCGGGTTTTAGATTATCCATATGCCATGCAACGATCTGGATCATTAGCAAATATGGTTTGCATAAACAGATCTTCCTCTCCTCCTCCCATCCAAACTTTTGTGGCACAGCCAGAAACTGTGCTCTGGGTGACCAAGTTTGCATCAGTGGTCGGGCATCAGCTGACAGTCAGGTCTGTCTGCTCTCTGAGTGAGCTGTCACTGGCAACAGAAAAGCACCAGGTTACTGCTTAAGGAAAAGGTGTGCAGTTCAGTCCTGTGTGCTTCCTTTGGTGGAGGGCTCATGTCAGTGCTGCAGCTCCGTGTGTGGAAATGGCCTTGGCCTCAAACACACCCTGTGCTAGGCTTTGGTTACCGAGGCTTCACAGCCACCAGCAGAGACACCCCCCCAGAGGCTTCATGTGAGGACCTCGTGGGGAATGACTCCGTGAAGTGCAAAGTGAAGCTGTCAGATAAGCTTCCATATATGCTTAGTTCACAACAACAGTGACTGCTGGGAGCTTCCTTTGGCCGTCACTTGGCAGGCCTTCCCCTTGGACTTGTGTCAGTCAGCCGGGACACAGCATTGAACAGAACTGGCCGTTCCTCTCCTGTCCATCTCCTTTGACTCTCTTGTCACGTTTGGAAGTTGGGGAGAATTTCAGCTACTCTCCTCCGTAGCTGGTTTCTCCTTTCTTCTCTCTCCCTTTCCTTTTTCATCAGCAGTGGGTACTGCCTCCATGCCTTGAATGCATTCAGTATAAGTCTCCTTAAAGAAATTAGGGACACAAGGAACAAAGTGACAATATGCAGATGTGTACTTAACAGGTAATAAAAAGATGACTTCTATTTGAGGGGGGAACTCCCCTAAAATAGCTGTGGGGATATGGTCCTTCTGCTGTTAGTCAGGGCTGTGAAATGTTAAGCATCTACATGCAGATCACTACATTGATACGCCAATCATGCTGGGGAAAAATAATGCGTTGCCCTTTTCTACTCCTCTCTACCAAGAATTTTGCTCCTCCCTCTGACAGAATTCATTAGCTGCTGTTTGCTTATCACACTGAAGAGGAAAGGTGTTTCTAGAAGAATAAACAGAGCCTCTGGAAGAAGTTTCTTCAGGAAAAATGCGGGCTCATTTAAGTCCAGACCAACCCTTTGAGAGTACAGGCAGCTGGGCTCCTATTCGTACCTGAATTTAATCACCCCACCAAAGGTGCCCTAACCTGGCTTCCCATATGGGTGATAGGGAATAACTGTCCTGTCTAAAGAATAGTTTGCTATGACAATGTCTGAACAGCCTTTTAGCAGTGAGTGGGGGAAGAGATAATGAGGAACAACAGGTGATTACCTCCTAATAGGAGGTCATATGTAGAATGAACCCAGTCTCTTCCTGTGCCTGAATTTCTCCTGGTTCCTCCAGTTTGCTGGCTTATTAATGTTAAATCATGCACTGTTCAAATCTTACTGACACAGCAAGCTAGAACAGCTTTGCTTTACCACATCAGAGGTGACTTTAATTTTTTCTCCAAGTTGTTGCAGATCCTGTTTGGTTTGTATGTACAGACAGAGCTTATTCATGACTGCATGCAGCTAACATGCTTTCATAGTGAGGCCGGTGAACATGCTTCACTTTTCTGCTGAACTTTGACAATAGCTTTTTCTTCCTGTTAAAATGCATTTTATGGGACAAGGGTGTGTCCAACCCCAGTCATGACTGGTAGAACTGTCTGTTCTAGTTCTCCCTGCCAAGTCAGGCTGACGACAGCACAAATCGAAAGACTCCTTAAGTAGGATTTATAGTTGATCAACTTTGGATTTGTGAACTAAATCATCTGCTGTGGACAAAACAGTACTGTGTAATTCCTACACAATCATTTGGCTTGCTATAATTGTACTTAAAGACTTTCCTAAGGGAGCTTTTAGCAGAAGCTGCACGGCCAGATCTGCTAATCAGCTTAGAAAGTTTCAGCTACTTATCTGCTTTCACTGTATTCTTTTTCAGCAGATTTAAAAGTCCTGTGAAGGGTACCACTACATTTTCTTTTCCAGGCTGCATGGAAACTTAGCATAAACCTCTGCTGATGTTTGTCCATATAACAGAAGCAAAATAGCAGCAGTATAGAACCTGTTTCATGTGCTCCTGGGGAGCAGATGACTGACCTGTCAAAAGTAATCCCTAAAATTAGTCTACAGGGTATATTACACCTAAGTAAAAAGAACTGCTGCTGAGGGTGTATGCTTACTTGTTACTGTGTTCAGTAGCAATCTTTAGCTTCTCCCATAATGTCCTTTTTTCCTCCATGATAAGATCAAGCCATGCCTGCAAGTACTTCCTTCTGAGGCAGCCTGCATGGAAGGTACTCGCTCTCTCCTCCTGAGTAGAGAGATAATCCTTGTACTGGGGAAGGAGGACAGAGAAACAGGTAAGAATAGCTTTTTTTTTCCCCCTCCTCTCTTTCCCAACCTTTGGCCCAATAAACAGAGACAGAGCAGTGGTGAGACTGTGGCAGTGAAGGGTCATGGGCACAGGAGAGGAGGAAAATCAGCAGGGTGAGAGAGCGCAAAGGTGGAGGAGGAGTGTGTAGGAGAAAATTCTGGGTGAAAGAGAACGATGGAGAGTAAAGAGCTGAAAGAAGGACTCTGGAGAAGGGAATAGCGTTGCTGGAATGGGGACAGTATAACTCAGCAAAAGTTGTACTACAGGTGTGTAAAGTGAGAGGAGAGTGTGGTGAGGGGAAACTGGGGCAGCAGCCAGCTCTCTTAGTATCATTTCTCTGCTGTGGTGCAGGCCAACCTTTAGCCAGTTCCTGAAGCCCCGTCTCAGTAACATATGGGAATAGAAGTCCTCAGCCTGAGACATCTTCTCCATGAGACTCTGCTGGGTGTCCTGAAGCCAGGTCATCAGGCATTTCCTCTGCAGGCTCAAACAGTGGTGCCTTTGTGCCACCTGAGTGAAGACAGCAGAGACAGAAAGCAGCTGGTTACTTGGGCTAGTGACTACGTAAGTATAAAGCTGCAGAAAACTGGGTGCACTAGAAAATCACCTCAGCTTTCTGGGGCCCCCAAAATGCAGATGTCTGACAGCTGGTAGTGTCTGACCCACACAAACTGGGGTAAGCATAAGGAACAAATCCAGTCTATCAGGCCAGTGCTGTGTCACTTCTAGAGAATACCCTTTAGATGCTCAGTTTAACGTATTGTAAATGGAGCAGAGGCAGGGCCTGTAGCAGTTTAGGCCAACCCTGTCCATAATGCTGACCCGCAGGGTGGACATACGGAGCAGCTTGTATCCATCTACTTCCCAGCTGGAGGCCCGTGTGCATTTGGTGAACTACTGTGAGTAGCTCCAGTTCCAGTGACTTCAATGGAAGCTTGCCAGCTTAGCCCTGGGCTCTGGCAAAATCTTCAGGATACGGCTGAGTGTTAGTGTGCCCCTGATAAGGCACATCAATCCAGTCCCATACAGAAATGTTTCATTTGCATCAAGGTCTCAGAAGCTGTTCTGCACTGAAGCAGATATGGACAGGATAGAATAGATTGCTGGATCATCACCTGTAGTGTCCTGCCACTAGCAGTGGCCAACTCTGCAACCAGCAGCAACTCCAGAGAGAAGGAAAGAAAGCCCTGATGATAGGCTGGGGTCAACAACTGTAACTACAATGGCTTGGTGGTGTCTTACTGATTAGTTTTGTTGTGGAGTAAGAGAACTGACTGGCTCATGTCATATGACTTCAATTTAATTTTTTGGCCATATCACACTAACTTACCCTGTGCTATTGGCATCAAATCATATGGCAGTTAGTACTGCAGACAAGTGGAGGCTAACAAAAGATGACTTCTCAGTAGATTGAAATGCTTTGCTTTCTCTGTCCTTTTGGGTCCTGTTTATTCAGCTATAAATGAGGATGCCACCCTTGTGGGTTTTTGATGACTTTTCATGATTATTGTCAGATGGGCTGATTTAAAGAGCTAATATAGGATAGGGTGTGCAGGAAGAATTTTTGCTTTTTCTGTCTCTACCTGGCTTAAAAGCCTATTAAGGCTTCTGCTAAGTGCTGCATCGAGGAAGCAGCACTTTTTCCCTTCCTTCCGTGGCACCAGTCATTTCCTTTATCCTCAGCACTTACCATCAGGTTTTCCTTGGCTTGCTCCCTCAGCCTTTTCCATGGCACTATTCCCAGCTTTCTAAGCAGGACCTTCTCATAGTGATCTTTAGCCTTTTTCTGGAGCTGCTGCTCTTTCTCCAGCCTCCTCTGCTTCTCCAGTTCTTTCTGCAGTACAAAAAGCAGTAGTTTTAATTCCCTCAGGATGAAGAGGACGTTAAGCAATTACAATAGATTATCATATTGGAGCTGGAGGTTCTGACCTGACAGGAATTGGGAATCTGCATCATCTTTAGGAGTGCAGACCAGAGATGACCCCATGTACTAGAATCTGGGTTTGAAAGCAAACTGTCTTGAAAATTCTCCTGGGAGATGATGGTGTTTCTGAACCCTTCCTTGGACCATGTATCAGCACTGCAGTTTGGTAATACTGTAGCAGACGTATCATCTGTGGCTACCAGGAGGGCTGATGTAGCAGGAACCTCCTTTTATGGACCAATTCCATGTGGGGCAGGGTGATTTAGCGAGCTTGGGGAGTGCAGCTTTCTGTGCTTATAAAACTAGATAGAAAATGTGTCCAAAAATGTTCAGAATTTATGCATGGACCCTACCACTTAATCTAGCTTAAATAGTAGGGGAAAAATGTGGGTATTGTCTAACTGTATAATATTACTTTTGACTGATACTTAGGGATTTAGGCCAAACATTCTAAAACACTCAATCCAAGCAGAATAGTAGTTGCAGGTCAAATTCCTATAGGATTTAAAATGTGCTATTTGAGTTATTAGGACAGCTCATTTCCAAGTAACAGTAATGAAGTGCAGCTATTCCTAGGCTAGCCCCAGTGAGAGGATGGTTATATTCTTCAGGTGGAAAGTCGACCTTAATATACCTGCCAGGCTCATTTACTTTTAAATTGTGTATTTGTGACTAGTATTGTGTACACTGGAGAGGGATCACAAGTGAAAGGAGCAGTCTGAAAGGAGACTGAACATGCTGCCCCTGTGGAGGCTGATGTGACTATATCTCACACAGAATGTCCACCTGCTGGGGCCTCTAGTCCTGCTTTTGAGACAGACATTATGGTACTTCACAGAGTGTTTGGTACACAGCCTTTCCCCTAATATTGCCAAAAAGAGGGAAGGTGGTGAGTCTGTGGAGTAGGTGCTGTGCTCTACCCTGAGTTTTGTGTGGAACTCCACTGTACTAATGAAGACCTTCACGTCACATTACTCTGGCTGCTGAGTACTAGTCATGGCTCTTCCTTATCCCTGCTAAAGAGAGAGAAACAAGTGAGGTGTTTGGTCACCAGCTTCTGCTGCCTTCTCTCCTCCCGTCGTTTTTCCCGCTGAGCTTCCTTTTCCTCGGCCTTCTTCCTCTGTCGTTCTTCCTCTTCAGCCTTCAGCTGGGCCTTAACATGGAGAAAGGTGAAATTTAATTTGATTCATATGACCTTTACAGTGAACACAGACCTCTAAGTTTCCCTAGTATTCCTCTAGTATTGATCAGCACCTGAAACTTCAGAAGGAAGCAGACTGTCACTTATTAGATGTGATCTGTGCTCAACAATGAACTCTGGAAGGGAGAGGAAGGAGTGGCTGTTCTTTTTACTACCTACCTACCTATATATATATATATATAAATATATATCTTTCTACTACCTATCTTTATTTTTCTTTGCCCTAAGTTATAGTATTTGTCCACTCTTCCCCTAAAAAAATGTAAACCATATACCAAGTCATTGATAACTTGATCACTAAAGTCAGTTCTGAATCCCTGGGCTCTGTTCTCAAGTTTCATGTCTACATGCAAAGCAGCATTACAGGTACCCAAGCATTTCTTTTCCCAAACACTGAAAATCAAAGTTGTTTTACTTCAGTATTATCATATTTGGCAAAATATTCTTCTCTGAATATTTATCTACTCCCTTTGCAAACCCCACTCTGCTCTCATTTCACAAAGCTTCTGCTCTTGGTGTACACATCAAAGGCCTAAAATCCAAACCAACCATCATGCAGGATTACTATGACTGTGCTTGCTTCCTGATCTCTACAGTTGTGGCACCTGCAGCTGATGAAACCTAACCTGAAGCTGTCAGTCTACTTTACGGTTAAGTGTTCTGTAAGGCTTGTTTCAGCCTCCTGTATGTGAATTTCTCTTGCTTGGAGAAAGAGGAAATGCTGGCTGGTTAAGGACCCCAGTTATAAGCTTTTTAATTCTAATGCAACTTACTAGCAATATTTTCCGTAACACCTTAATGCCCTGAAGCTAAGAAGGCTCCTTTATTGGATGTGTATCACAGAATTTGTTTATTAACTATGCAAACATTGTCAGTATCTTCTCTCTTCAGCAGAGATTTGCTAGAAAGATGATTTACTAGAGACTGCATGTCCTTGGGCTGCACTTGATCAGACAGGAAAGGTAAGGGGAAACCCACCACTGCTGGGTCTCATCAAGTGGATGTCTGCATGGACTTTCACACTTACAGCAAAGACAAGCTATGGTCATGGTTAGGTGTGAAAAAAGTGTTGGGGGTGGTAAGGGAGGCTGCTTCTAGAATTGCAATTTCAACACTGAAGTGTGTGCTCATGATACATCATATCCACTGCCATATGCAAAAGCAGCAATAACTACTCCTTTTGATGTGTGACAAAGATATCTGCTTTCTCACAAATTAAAAAACTCCTCCTTTGGATAAAAAGCCTTTTCTTGGTTGCTGACTCTGGGGTTAAATCAGCATTTGAACTCTGAGGTTGAATCGGCTGGAAGGCAGGAGGGCTCTGCAGAGGGACCTGGACAGACTGGAGAGTTGGGCTGATTCCAACGGGATGAGGTTCAACAAAGCCAAGTGCTGGGTCCTGCACTTTGGACACAACAACCCCATGCAGCACTACAGGCTGGGCACAGAGTGGCTGGAGAGCAGCCAGGCAGAAAGGGACCTGAGAGTTTGGATTGACAGGAAGCTGAGCATGAGCCAGCAGTGTGCCCAGGTAGCCAAGAAGGCCAATGGCATCCTGGCCTGGATCAGGAACAGTGTGGCTAGAGGAGCAGGGAAGTGATCCTTCCCCCTGTACTCAGCGCTGGTGAGGCCACACCTTGAGTATTGTGTTCAGTTCTGGGCTCCTCAGTTCAGGAAGGATATTGAGGTGCTGGAGCAGGACCAGAGAAGAGCAACCAGGCTGGTGAAGGGACTCAAACACAAGTCCTATGAGGAGAGGCTGAGGGAGCTGGGGTTGTTTAGTCTGGAGAAGAGAAGGCTCAGGGGAGACCTCATCACCCTCTACAACTCCCTGAGAGGAGGTTGTAGAGAGGTGGGGGTTGGCCTCTTCTCCCGGGCAACTATCATTAAGACAAGAGGGCACGGTCTTAAGCTCTGTCAGGGGAGGTTTAGGTTGGATATTAAGAAGAAATTCTTTACAGAGAGGGTAATCAGGCATTGGAATAGGCTGCCCACAGAAGTGGTGGATTCTCTGTCCCTGGAGGTTCTTAAGGTGAGACTGGTTGTGGCACTTAGTGCCATAGTCTAGTAACCTCAATGGTAGTGGATCAGGGGTCGGACTTGATGATCTCAGAAGTCCTTTCCAACCTGGCTGATTCTAGGGTTCTATGATTTCTTGTAACTGGAATGGTGTGAAAGACACTGTATTTAATTTTCCACTTCCCTTACCAGTTTTTCCTCTGCTTTTCTTTGTTTGGCTTCCTCTAGTTTCCTCCTCTGTTCTGCCCGCTGAATTGCTCTCTCCTCCATCCCTATAGAAACAGAGGACATAAGGCTTAGTGAAAATAAGCTATGGGACAGTGACAGAAGTTTGGTGCTCAAGGATGACCACATCACTCTACTGCCAGGTCCCCATGGCCCTGGCACTGCCTGTGCAAAGAGACTTGCTTTCTGCTGCCTCTTACGGCTGTCAGTGTCATGAACAAGGAACTTCTAAACGCTTATGAGATGACTCAGGACTCCTGCAATTACATTCACTCCACCCTCCTTGGTCGACAGTCACAGCCATGAGGCTCAGTTATGAAATAAGCTGTGTTCAAGGAGTTTGTCCCTGTCTTTCCTGATTGAGGGCTGAGGCTCATGGCACATGATTTAGCAGCAATTGCTATGAGGTCTCCAGTAAGCTCTAACTGCTTGTGACAGAAAGCATCCTTGTCACAGTGACATAGGGGTATTTGGTCCCGCTAGTGAGAAACTACTGCTTAATGCTTCTTTTGGGAGATAAATTGCAATGCAATGATCTTGCTGGCCATCAGCAAAGCTGTTACAGTGCTGATGTGACCACTCAGAACACACACAGTGGGGTTGGGAACCTGTGCTTGCTTCCTCTGCAGTCACAATGCACAGGCTGGAGAAATCAGTAACTGGGAGTGTCACAGTGTTTTGAACAGAATAGCTTTCCTCACATCCTTTTCTCCTTCAGTTGTCCCAGGATCCTCTGCCAAGGAAAATCATCCAGTGGTAACTTACTCACTGAAGTTTTGGGGATCTTTAAACAAAAGCACTTGAGGGCTCTGAAAAATATGCTTACTATCTCTAAGGTGTACAGAGTTCAGGCAAATCAGAGTGAGTGATGGCTTCAACAAGGTAGCATTGGAGCTCAACACAGGCAAAGAAAGGCAACTTCTAATGCCAAACTTCCAGACAACCTTTAATGCAGACCATGACAACTAGTGTTGTATGTTTATCACGTATATGCTGTTCTAGTGTGGCCAGAGCAAGGGAGATAGCTCACAAAAGGAAGGGATCTGGACCTCCTTCCACAGCCTGGCTACTGTTGTCTCAGAAAACCTTAGATAGGTGCTTAATTCCCTTTGAAATCTCAACACCTTTGTCAAAGTCAGATGAAAATGACTGGTGAGTTTAAGCATCTCTTGGATGCGTAATGAAGGAAGACTGATGGGAAAAAAACCTGTAGAGCTTATCTCTCTGGGTCTTGTCACACCAGAAATGATCACAAGTGTTTGGAGTAACTGCTACAACAGTGTAAAAAGTGTGGGCATGAGGGTCTTGCAGTATCCCATGTTCTACATGACTTGGGCATGAAAACAGCTCACCCTCTCACAGCACTGGTCAGGCTGGGAAAGAGAGACATTTCGAGACAAACTGTTGAGAAAAGTGGTCTGAAATGGTTTTTGCTATCTAGAACAATACCTTTCAGTATTGGATGAGCTGAGGTCAGACGGCTGGAGGGCCTCCTGACTTGCATCGCTACCCCTGTGTTTTCTGGCCCATGAGAATCAGGTGAACTATGAAAGGAAAGAGTTAAGAAATTTATCAATTAATGTGGTAAAATGATGTCTCACACCTACCACGTATGGCCTTGTAATTTCTGTTCTCCATTTTGCTGCATTTTCATTCTGAATCCCTGATACAACTTTCTTCTGCTTGAAATGGGATTAATGATGCATCCTTGTAAAGGAACTGAGTTCCAGGGCTGCTGTATGCTCTGAAATACTGAGGATGATGCTCTCATTTTTCCTAACTAAAATGAATCCCTGCTGCTGCTATGTGTGACACTGGTGTTGCTATTTCTAAGTGGATCCCGTATGGAACATGGGGTGTCAAGCCATTGCAAAAAGGGGAGAAGGACAGAGAACTGTGGCTAGCCTGATACTATCCTTGAGGCTAAGACACAACTGAAAGGAAGAGCAGATAGCACTAGTATGACTGAAATGTGGCTGGCACATTCTGGCTCAACTTGAGTGGAAATGAGACATGCTGACTAACTGACCCTGATTTATTGAGGGCACATACCTCAAAGGGGTTGTATTCTTGCATCTGGATTGTTTTTCCTCTCTGGTTTGAGAAATAGAGTTGTCAATCAGCTGGGTTACATCAGTAGCTTGTGCTGCCTCTTCCTTATCTCTGCTCAGCCTCTGATTTTCCTGCAGCTTACAGATCAGCTCTTGCTGTTTCTGAAGCTGCTGCCTCTGCTTCTCAATCAGACGTTGCTGGAAGGCATGACGGTGCTCAAAACGGCTGCCATAAGCAGGAGATGTCTTTGGACCAAGTGCCTGAAACTGTTGGAGGGCAGTGGCTACTTGATTCCTGCACACAGCCTGGTCCTGGACACTCAAGGCAGCATGTTTTACAGTAATCTCCCAGGCAAATTTGTGTTTTCTGCAGAAACGAGATGTGTGAACAGTATCCCAACAAGAGTGGTCTCTGGTCTGATCAGGCTCTTTCTGTATGCGGCAATTTTCAGTTGGCTGGGGGAAAAAAAAAGAGGAAAATTTGGCATTGATTAAAACCAAGCACTCTTCTGCCCTTACTACACAGTGTTTTTTTAAATGCAAATCTAGTGAGATGCCTGAGAAGTAGGGTAATCTCAGCTACGAAATCTTTATTCAGTTCCTAGTCAGGCCAGAGGGGCCCCATTATGCACAAAATGGGAGGCTGTGGAAAAGAACTGTTAAGGAGCTGTGTGCCATTTCACTGGGAGGAAGAAATCTTGATCAGGCAAGAGCTTTGGCAGGAATATATCCTGAATATTTTGCTAGGGAGCACATCTTAGGACAGCTTATTTCTGGGGGATTAGCACACTCCTTTTTGTACTATGTTGTCTTCTCTCTGTGCTCAGATGGAGAATAAAGGACAAACAGTCGTTGAACTGATCTGTGTGACTGAATGGTCCCTTTTCAAATGCAAGAGAAGTCTACACAGTGCTGCTTCCTCATGCCTCTTCTCCAGCCTTGGTAAATAATACCATGAAACAGGTGCACAGTGGGGAAAGAGGCTGAGCCTTTCCTGACATGGTCATTCTATGAAGCAGCATCAGATATAATGCCTGCTTTGTGGTTCCTAGGTCAAACCCCAAATTCAGTCCCACTCTTCCAGCACAAATTTTATCAAAAGAAAAATATAGGCCTACTAGGATAATATAAGCACTGAAGGAAAACTTTTGCTGACACTTAAGCAAATGAAAAGCTTCACCTGAAATATGTGTGTGAGTTCTCATGCTGAGATCGGGATACTGCTGTAGTACAAGTTTTAGAGACAGAAAGAAAGGTCAGGATCCAACCTGAGAAACGACAATTTAAGGAAGCAACCTCTGATTCTCCTCTCCTACCTGCCTGTGATGTGCATTATCCTAAAACAGCCAGTGACAACCATTTTTTTTTCCCCACACTTAAATACTGGAGAACTCCACGGCATGAAAAAACTCTCTTGTCATGCAGTCAAGTTACTCTTTTTAAGTCTAAGCTGCCATCAAAGACATAACTAATCTCTCAGTAAAAGTGATCTGGGGGTGGGATGCTCATTGCAACTCACAGTATATGAAGGGCTGTTCTCTGGCAGCACTAGAGATTATTTTTAAAACTCATCCATTGCCCTTCTCATCTGCCTCTGATTTTTAGACTTCTCTCCTGAACAGCTGCAGGCAGGTATTTGGGGATTGCCCTGGGAAAGAAGCCTTACTCTGGGACAACATGCTCTTTATTTCAGACTGCACAAAAGAAGTACCTTGTAAGAGTCCTAGGATGCCAACAGACAAAACTATGTGGGAAGGATTTACCTTGTCTTGCTGCAAATCTTGATGATGGATTACTACTGCTGTCCCAGGCTGGTTAACCTCCAGTGTCCTGTGCGGACTACCCTTCCCCTGTGACACGGCTTCCAGCAGCTGTGCCATCTTTCTCTTCGTCTCCTCCCTCTTGATCTGCAGCTCTCGCTTTTCCCTCTCCGCCCGGCTCCAGCACTGCCAGGCCAGGAAGCAGCAGCGCAGGAGCCGTTGCTGGTTATGCTCTGCAGCCAGTTGGTTCTTCCTGAATGAGAAAGAGCTTGTGTTATGACAGGAGTGAGGCTTCTGCCCAGGCACAAAGCCCCATAATTTCCTGAGCCTTTTTGTTGCTTAACTCTGAAGGCCCTCTGAAGCTGTGCAGGCTTCCTCCAAGGAGGAGTGGGAGGGCAGAAAGGATGCCTGCTATTTTGAATTAAGTTTCCCTAGTTCACATTTTGCCATTCCTGTGCCAATCCTGGGCTGTAGGATAGTTGCAAAAGGGTATCATGTTCCCTGGCCAGCATAGAGGAAGCAACAGTGTCTCACCAGTGAAGCCTGCCAGACACCTGCAATGGCAAAATTTTCTCTGGATGATAGGGAATTCATCCAACAGCCTCCTTAATGAAAGGCATTATCCAAAATGATCATTGCTATACTACTACTGAAATGGCAAGTAAGTATATTAATCAGGAATAAATTTGGCAACTCATGTTCTCCAGACTTCAGAGCAAGTCAGGGTGAGATTTCCAGGAAAAATACCTACAGAGAGAATGAGACACAGGCTTGTTGGAAGTGCTAAAGCTCTTGTTTATATCTGTCCTCCTTTTCATCTGTGCCACAACGCCTCTGGCAGACTGCAGGCAATGTAGCAATTTTCTCCAAAAGCTGCTGTTTCCCCCCTGCTGGCTAACTGACAAGCTCCTTTTACAGCCCCTGATCACTGCTCTGCCCAAATACTGCTGCAGTAGGAGGAATTCCACAGTATAGGGTCGCTACCTGTTTTGATCTTTGAGACGAACTTCCAGTTGCTGTGTTGCCTGCTCTATTTTTTGGGCCCAAGTATAATTTCTCCAGGCTCTCAGGGCCTTCAGTTGGCATCTCCAGTCAGCAAGGGCTCTGGCTTTTCCCATTTTGATTCTCTGCTCCAGAATGACTTTCAGCCAAGCAGAGAAATGTTGTTGCAGGCACTGCATGGAAGTTTCAGAAAACCAGTGAGCAAGATACAGCCTGTCACACAAATGCTCATCCTCTCCGCCCTTCCCCTTATCTGACTTTCCTTTTTGAGATTCTTTTTGGAATCCTCACTTTCAACAATTACCTTGAGGGTAAAAGAAAAGTAATGCAGAGCACGTGCAGGTCTTCTACAAAAACCAGAAAGGGTCTAGAAAGACACATCATGTCATGTGGCTCTATGCTTTGGAGTGAAATGCACTTAGTTTACCAAGTGTAAAGGAATAAAATGGGTGAGGAACATAGAATTTCTAGAGACAGGGAAGATGTTTCAAAATCTAGATAATGTCTAAGATGCTACAGGTAAGAGTGCTTCTATGAAGAAGTGTTGCTTTTTAAATTTTTTTTTTAAACTTAGACAAAAATCAAGACATGGCATGGCCTCAGCTTATCCTTGTTCCAGTAGGAAGCCAAAACTTTCCCCTATTGTGTAATTAGACTTTCTGCCTTTGGGAGTGATTTACATTGTACAGAACAGCAATTTGCTATCTAATCTACCCCATAATTCTAGCCCTGTCACTGCAGACACTGTTCATTTTGACCCTCTGAGTGGGTCAACTCACAGGACTCTGCTGTTCCCCTTTTGTCATAGTGCCTTGTGTTAACTGCGTTCCTCTCCCTCACTGAAATCTTCAAATGAAGACTTACAAAAAGCCAGTGCATTAGCTACTTCTTTCTGCTTTGGGAAAGTAATCAAAATGTCACGATTGCTTAGCTCAGCTAAACTGTGGCTTCTCACAGTATGCCAGTCCTAAACTGTTCTGTGGTTTCATTCAGGCTTATCTTCACAGCTTAGACTGCGCTTGGAGAGAGGTTGTGTACTGCTTAAGAGCAGCCAAGCTCAAATCCAGCAGATGGGCACAGATGGAGTGGGCCATGAGAATAACCACCATAAAAGCTAAGGGATTCTAGAAATCTAGATATAGATATGCAGACATTGATGATGGTGACTGTTCTATTAATTAAAAACATTATGTGATGGATAGTATTCATACCTGCACTCAGAAAATTTATTCCCTTTGCTGTCTGCCTATATAAAATTATTCAGTACAAAGAGATCAGTCTTTAATTGCAAGTACTCGATATACCGTGATTAACCCAGAGCTGACCATGGTATCGAAATAATGAAAGTAAAAGAAAGAGGTTCCTACTGGGAATTATTAAAAGAGCTGTTGCAATAACACAGAATATTCTACTGCACCCAGCAGGAGTGGATCCCTGAGGAACCCATTACTGCAGATGTGCTGACATGCTTCAACTGCCAGAGACACAGCTCAAAACTCATCCCAGGCTGCAGCACTTCTCTTTCTTCTCCCTGCTCCTGCACCAGGGTCTGGCAAGGAAATCTTTCAAATGCCTTTACGCATACCAAATAAATGCTTCCCAGGCCTCTTTTCTGCCACTTTCCCCTTTTAATTCCTTCCTTAAGGGAAAACCAGGACTTTTAACTTCAGTTTTGCCAAGGGTAGCCAAGGGCAGGTAGCGCAGAGTCTCAGATAAAGAGAGGTGATGCTCACTCTCTGCTTACTGGTGTGAATCCTGTGCAGCAGCTCCTCAGCCTTTCTCTGTTTCTCCACTCCTTGCTCTTCTTTCCTCAGGACCAGGGGTGGTGACACGGTAACAGGTACCTCCTGCATTGACAGCTTCTGAATTTTCTCTTGTCTCTTTCCCTCCCTGGAAAGTGAACAAACATACAGAACTAATGCAATTATGTACAATCTAATACATTCTCTTTTTGACCAATCCTAAGAGACCTCTACAGCTTAGAAAGTTGCTGATTATTTAACTCGGCCTTCTTAAAAACCACCTTTGTAATGGTTTGGGGTCCCAGAGATTAAACAGTCTGAGCATTTCCAAAATATAGCAGGCAGAAGAAAACAGTAAAGCATTTCAGTAAAGATTTCACTAAAGCACTTATATGAGAAGATTTAGGATCTCAGGGCTGCCTAAGTAAATAAATGGCATCCCTAAAACTAACATCTCTGTGACAATCCAAGCTCAGCAAAAGGAAAAAAATTATGTCTCTGCAGAATTCTCAGCCAAGAATGCTCTTTATTCTCTCATAGCAGAGGAAGTATTGCAAGTGCTAGACTTTGAACAGACTATTTTATTCTTTTATTTTTTTCTGTGTACTGCCTTTCATGCTGCATTAGACACTAACAAGGCTGGATGTGGCCATGGAGTTGATGGAGAGAACGCACAGTGGTGCAAACACTCCTGCTTTGTGATTCAGTGCACATACTGGTAATGGCTGAGGGGAGGATAACAGTATCTTTAGCCCATCTTCCCACTGTGATAAACTCTGCCACTGATGTTGGTAACAAAGGACTAAAGGGTTTTGAGAGAGGTTTTTGACAAGAGGAATAACAGCTGTTTCCTTTGGTACCACCACTCCTCTTACATTTACACAGAAGGAGCTGATAAGTGTTCTTCATTCTTTCCCTGCCTCCCTCTCCTTCTTACATTCTCCATGCTTTGGCCACAGTGAGCCTCTTCTCAGCCATTTCCTTTCGCAGCTTCACCATTTCCCTCTGGATCTCTTCCTCCTCCTTCTTGGCCTTCAGGGCCTTCCTTCTAGCCTCCTCCTGTGCTTGGAGCTTGGCCTCAGACAGCATTGCTTTCTTCAGGGACTCTTCTTGTCTCTGAAGCTCTAATGCCTTCTGATGCCTCATTCGGTTTTCTTTCACCTAAGAAGGAGGAAATCGACAAAAGCAAACACCAAAGGCTGAAGAATTTGAAGCTCCTTGTACACTGACAGGGTGGGTCACAATCCACCTTTCACATGAAGCAAGCAAACCTATCCGTAGCTGGCACTGACTGGAGAGATGCTGCTCTCAGACCAGAAAACAATCCATTCCAGAGAGTGACGTTAAACCAATATTACTTGATGGGAGCAAACTCAGAACTAACTGCTGTGGCAGCTTTTCCTGTCAGTCTTCAGGAAGGGGGTAACCTGAACAGATGTAGTGGAAGATGACTGTGCAAGCTAATATGCCCATGGAAATGCAGTAGTGTTTCAGCTGAACTATGGAACAGTATCCTTGGGTATTTGCCTCCAAGTCAGAGATCATTGCAGGCTGGGAGAGAATGCTGGGCAGGTATCACTGAGCATTTACTCTAATCCTATAACCCTCCATCTTACTCCTTTTAACTGCGCTGCCTTGCCTGCTCACCTGCTTGTGTCTGAGCTCCATGACTATTCGTGGATCTGCAAGTTTTTGTTTTTCTTTGATGTCTTCAAGTCTAAGATGTTTCATTATCCCACAGTTCACATCTTCACTCTGCAAAAGATGCTGTAGGTATTTCTGGACAGAAGAACTTTCCATTTCACGTTCCAGATAGCTGCACAAGTCTGAAATGAGTTCAGATTATCTCAGGCTAGTCTGAAATGAATAAACCCCTCTGTCTCAGATCACAAAGCCTAATGTAATTAAAGGGATCACTTCCCCAGACTGTGAATGAACTTCTGATGAACACGGACACACTGACTGCACTCCATTTATCCCCAGTCATAATCAGGCTCCCATTGAACAGGCTAGAGCAGTAACAATGTTTCATCCATTTTTCACTGCTTTGCCTCTGAGCATCTCAAACGGCCGTATAAACTTGACAGGCCTCAAAAATACCCGTTCAAAAAAGAAAAATTCTTTTACAAAGGGCGACATTGGATGTTTATGAGGTGAATTTGTGCAGCCTTACAGCAAGCTGCTGTAAAAACTGGGGGAGAAAAATCACCACATCTAATCTTATTTCTACCAAGTCCACTATCTTGGCCTCAAATCAACTATTACCTCTCAGTGTGACAAGCGAGGAGACCTGGCCCCCCTCCCCAGCACATCCTCAGCGAGGAAGCAGGAACTGCTTTGAAATGCTCTCACCATCAAACTGCTCAGACTTCGGAGGGGCTGCAGAAGGCTCTTCCAGGGGGACAGAATCAACTTCATCTTCTCCGTCACTCAGCTCCAGTTGCAGTTTGGACTTCATCCAGTTACTGAGCAGTTCTTGGGCTATCATGAAGAAACAGACTGATTACTTCACTTGCTTAAAAAATACATGGATAAGTGTAAACTAGTAAGACTGTTTCTGGGATAGTTATATCACATGCTGAGAATGACTGAAAGCTGATCTGCAACAGAAAATGGAATAAGGCTAATAGTTCTGCTCTCATCTTGATCTGTAAAGGAACAGGAAGAGAAAGTGGCAAACTTTTTGCCTGTCACACGTCACATATTAATTCTTCTCCACTTCATTTTTCCTTCAACTCTGTGGATATTTAGATCACTCGTGTGATTATTACAGCATTTATCAAGGAGATGGAATTCACTTGAGGTTAATTCATAACTTGGATAGCTTTCACGTGTTTTACTGCTGCACTTGCAGACACTTAGATCTATTTTCCTCATGTACAACCATGTTTGTCATACCTTAAATACAAAAGAACCACTGTTTGGACAAACATGTGCTTCATGTGTACAAGTTAACCTTTGCAAGTACCACAGCTCGAGGACCAACTAGTGAGTCTAGATTACAAATCTGTCAGGTGGCAAGCTTCACCTGGGACTACCTGTACTCAGAATTAAGACTGCCACTACAGGAATGCACCCATGATACTACATGTGCTACTTCTCAGTGAGCTCAAATGCTGCCTAATGAACAACTGGGTATAAAATTCTTCTATGGACTACTTGCATCTCCACTCTTCTGTGGGAAAACACAGTATTCCTTTTTCAGAGTTCCTACTCAAAAGCAAGGACAGCTAGCTGCCTGCCTGCTGCCTCAGCAAACCACCTGGCCTTGCTGCATGGGTGGCCAAGCTGCTCCTGAAGCAGAACACAGGGCTGTAAACTGCAAGGCATCTGGGGCAGCCCCCCGAGAAGTGGAGCCATCCTGAGCCATCCACCTGGTGAGGATGGGCAAAGAGCCGGGATCTCATCTCATCTCAGCAGCTGATGGAGTGCAAGTCATTCCCTGTAAAGGCACACGGTCAACAGACAGGAGGAAGCAGCTGCTGCAAATCTCCAGTTCTAAAGCAAAATGAAGATGCTCCCCGGTACTAGGCAACAAAGCCTTTTTCAAATTGTCTTAAAAAGGGATGGGTTTTTTTGAAGAAAACATAAATCTAATGTTTATTATCCTTCAAATTGCTTTTATAATCTCTCAGGCCAGCTGAGGAGCAGGGAAATATATCTGATAACAGGAAGAAGAGAGAAAAACAACTTGTCACTTGGGGAAGGGTTACTCTTTTGCCTGGGATTTGTGGGTGATCTTATCATAGCTGGAGTAAAGGCGTTCTGGCACTCCTCTTATTGATACCTTTCTTTGCAAAGTGGGCTATGTGCAGTTAATACCATTAAGTATTCTAATAACATATTCCAGAGAAAAGAATCTGAGGGATTGGTAGATACAAATAGGAAAACCCTAGCAGAAAAGGACAAACAAAAATAGAAAACATGAGGAAAGCAGCAACCTTTCCACCACAGCAAAAGACAGAGCTTTTCACCAAAGCAAAGACAGCTCCTTTGGAGCCACTGTGCTATATAATGCATTCACACAGTGCACTGTAAACAGACAGGTGTATGCCTTGCTATTAGTTGATACCTTGATGATTACAAGTGAAAAAGCTGAGTTCCTGTATTGAAGTGGATACTCTTAGGATATGTCAGTGTTCTGTTCTTTATGGCTGACTTTTGACTCCAAAAAGAATGGTTAACTCAGTTTTTAAAATCCTGTCTCCTATCAGCATTTTACACTGCAGACATACTTCTAGCACTGATGGAAGGTAATTTCCCTCCTTTTTGTTTTTTAAATCTACCACAGCTTTATTTTCAAACTTCAGGTTGTGGCTGCAGGCATTACAAAAGTAATATTTAGCCAATTAGTGAGAAAAATGTTGCACAGGAATCAAAGCAAAACCACAGTTATTCATAGATGTGAAAGTTACACAGAGCAACTCCACTTCCACATCTGGCCTGCTATCAAAAATATGTCCGGTAATTTTACCTGGTTTCCTATAGCCCACTAACTCGTATTTGACCACACAGTGCATCTTTAATTGCAGAATTTGTACTTGTCTTGACCTGATATCTCCAGGAGAGAAAGAGTTGATCCTTCTCTTAGGCATGCTATTTAAGATCTGCCTTGAACTCCAGAAACTGATCCTTCTTATGCCTTTCTCCATTAGATGAAAGACAGCCTACTAGGAACTGTTTTTTATGATCTCAAGATTTATAAGAGACTGTTCACACCACAAGGCTGGATCAAGAGCAGTTTATTTTAGACAGCTTGTGGCAAGCAGAATTTTAGCTCACCTTCCTCATGGGCCTCATCATGATCTTGCAGTTGTTCCATGGTTTCCAAACTTGTTTCAGGACCCCAAGGCCCCTGTGGATAGCTTGACTTTTGACAGGAAAAAGCTTCAGAGACAGCCTGGTCCACTCTCTTTAAATTAAAGAAAGGAAAACGTTTCTAAGGATTGCTGCAGATTAATTTTGACACTTCCTATATCCATGTTTCTCCTCCAGAGAGAGCAAACATCAGTGGGAATGTAACACAAGACAGCATGGCTGTTATATGAAATAGATTTCTTTTGAAACATGTTTCTCCAATTGCTCAATTGACTGGATAAATTTGACTTAGAAGTCATTAAGCAATAAACACTCATTTGGCAATTAGTGTTGATCATAGAGGTTGGAGAACACATAGGGAGAATGCAAACACCCATCCCCTGGAGACTGGATGGAGACTTGCTGAGCCAGTCCCCAACAACCAGCAACTATGAAATTTGATACCAGCCTTTTGTCATAGCCAGGCTGGCCACTGTGCAAATACTCTGAGAGACTTCCTGTCCAGTATTCATCTCTGTGAGATGTAAATGGTCCTGACATGTCACTGTGTTTTTACATGCAACACCAGTACCCCAGACAGTCTGTACTTCTGCAGAACTCTGTCCCTTTGTGTGGTTGCCAGGGGCCTGGGATGCTGCCTGAGGAGGCACACTCCTACCTGCCATAAGAAGCAGGCTGAGGATAGGAGCATGGGTGTGCTGAAGAAAGCAAAACAAAAGGAAGTTCACCCTAGAATTTCACTTCTTCTGATGTCAGGTGGTTGTAGATGTAGGAGATGGTGCTTTAGGGTAAATCTCTTGTATTACTTGCCTGTACAACCAGCAGTACTGCTCAACAGCACATTTTGTGTGCTGATCTATGAGTTTTTTGCATGGCAACAAGACACCTTACTCTTCATAGAGTTTGGGTTGGAAGGGACCTTTAAAGGTCATCTAGTCCAACACTCCCGCCATGGGCAGGGACATCTTTGATAACACCAAGCTGGATGGGAGTGTTGCTCTACTTGAGGGTAGGAAGGCTCTGCGGAGGGGTCTGGACAGGCTGGATCGATGGGCTGAGGCCAATGCTATGAAGTCAACACAGCCAAATGCTGGGTCCTGTTGTTGAGTCTCAACCACCCTAGGCATTGCTGCAGCCTTGGGGGAAGAGGGGCTGGAAAGCAGCCCAGCAAAGAAAGACCTGGGGGTGCTGCTTGACAGATGGCTGAACATGAGCCAGCAGTGTGCTCAGGTGGGCAAGAAGGCCAGTGCCATCCTGGCCTGTATCAGAAATAATGTGGGCAGCAGGACCAGGGCAGTGCCTGTTCCTCTGTACTCAGCACTGGGGAAGCCGCATCCCTAGTCCTGTGTCCCAGTTCTGGGCCCCTAAATTCAGGAAAGGCATTGAGGTGCTGGAGCATACCCAGAGAAGGGTAACAAGGCTGATGAAGGATCTGGAGGATAAGTCCTATGAGGAACATCTGAAGGAGCTGAAATTGTTTAGCCTGGAGAAAAGCGGGCTCAGGGGGACCTTATCACTCTGTAACTGCCTGAAAGGAGGTTGTAGCCAGTTGGGGTCAGCCTCTTCTCCCAGGAAACAAATGACAGGATAAGGGGAAATAGCCTCAAGTTGTGCTATGGGAGATTTAGACTGGATATTAGGAAAAATCTCTTCACTGAAAGGCAGAAACAGGCACTGGAACAGGCTGCCCAGGGAAGTGCTTGAGCCACCATCCCTGGAAGAGTTCAAAAACCGTGCGGATGTGGCACTTGGGGATATGGTTTAGTGAACACGGAGGTGCTGGGTTAATAGTTGGACTTGATGATCTTAAGAGATCTTTTCCAGCATTAATGACTGTGATTTTCAACCACCCCAGGTTGCTCAGAGCCCCTTCCAACCTGACACTGAATGTTACTGTGCAAGTTACCCCACCTCGACTCCACCACTGTTCCACGCTACCAGATCCAAACCTCGGCAGGGGGATAAGAAACACAGCACCGCTCCAACCACCCCTCTCCCTTCCTGAACCCGAGTTCAAACGCGGCCAACTTTGGCGCCGTTCGCTCCAGCCCTGCGCGGATCTTCCCCACCCCCGCCGGCAAACCGCACGGCCGCTGCTTGGGAAACCTCATCCCTGATCCTGACGCCGGGATGCCAGGGGACCGTCCCGCCCCCGGCGCTTCCCCCCGAGCCGTGCCCTGTTACCTCCGGGAGGCGCCGCCAGCGGGACGGCGGCGGCCGCTGCCCGGCCATGGCAACGGAAGGGCGGTGCCTGCCCGCGGCGCCCGCTGATGACGCCCGGCGCGGTGGGGAGGGAGCTCCGCGGTGCGAAGGGAATTCCGCGGTGCCTCTGGCCCCGGGCGCTGCCGGAGCGAGGATGAAGATGCAGCTGCAGCTGCTCGGGACGGGCTGCGGGCGGCTGGGCGCGCTGTCGGGGCTGGGCAGGAGCGGGTCCGGGGCGCTGGCGCTGCCGGGCTGCCTGCTGTACACGCGGACCGGCTCGGCGCCGCACCTCACCCACGACACGCTGCGGGAGGTGCGCGGCGTGCCCGGCGTGGCGCAGCTGCCCCTGCCCGCCATGTGAGTACCGCGGGATGGGGGGGGGGAAAGGTGGAGCTGGGGGGGTCCCTCCGCTGCTTCCCCGTGGAAGGGAGGCGCAGGGACGCGGTGGGAAAAGGCGAAGGGGAAGGAGCTGGAGGGCCGCGTGGCTTTCAGCGTGTTTAGGCCGAACCCCCGGGAGTGACTTCAGAGCTGTCTTCCCATCTCGGCCGGCAGGTCGAGGGAGGTGATTCTCCCCCTCTGCTCTGCTCTGGTGAGACCCCAGCTGGAGTACTGCATCCAGTCGTGTGGTCCCCAACACAAGGAGGACATGGACCTGTTGGAGTGAGTACACAGGAAAGCCAGGAAGATGATCAGAGGGCTGGAGCACCTCTCCTGTGACGACAGGCTGAGAAAAGCTGGGGCTGTTCAGCCAGGAGAAGAGAAAACTCCAGAGAGGCCTTAGTATCAGCCTCCCAGTACCTAAAGGGAGCTTATAAGAAAATTGGGAACAAACTTTTTAGCAAGGCTTGTCCCGTAATGGGTTTAAACTATAAGAGGGTAGACTAGATATAAGGAAGGAATGTTTTACAATGAGAACAATTAAACACTGGAACAGATTGCCCAGGAGAGGTAGTAGATGCCCCATCCTGGAAACATTTGAGGTAAGATTGGACCAACAGTTGACTCTCAAAACTAGTTAGGTAAGTGGCAACTGAAAGGGAAGATAATCATCATAAAGCTTGTGAGAAGCTCTCCCCTCCCTGGTACTGCCTTTGCTGAATGATGCACATAAGTGATGCTACCCAAGAAGTCACACTGGGGCTGCGTGTTCTCCAGCAAGTCAGTGGGCGCTGGGCAGTGCAGGTAAAAGCTCTGCCTGTTTGACACAGAATTATGAGTGCCCTGGGTTATGGGCTATGATTCTTGAGCTCTGTGTCTCTGGAATTTAGTTCCATCTCTCCCTGCCTTACTGCCTGATAGCTGGATGGCAGAAATCAGCGCTTAACCAATCCAGTTTCAGATAATGCATAAGTACGGAAACAGAAGCCTTAGTTATGAAACCACTGATTTTTTTGATAGTTGTCTGCTGAGTTAATGTGTTTCTGTATCTGGTTGCAGGGCAGAAATTCATGATGTCCTGGAAGAGTATAAAGAAGGAGCTGCAAAATTTATAGGTAAAGTGTGTGTGTTTGCTTGTATGTCTGGAGAGATAACACAGGTGGATCCCACTAGAGCATATTCAGGCAGTACAGTAGGCAGAAAATGGAGGTACAGACTTTCTACATTTAGGCATTTTCTCACTCAGAGTGGCACTAAGGAAGATTTGAAATAGTGTGTTGACACTAGTATGGCCAGAAATCCTTTTGGCCAATTGTATGGCCAAAAATCCTTCAATCAGCCTACAAAAATAAATATTTTCGCTTTTTTCCCTCTTTTTCTACACCCTTGCAGGCTGCAGCACTGACTGGGGTGGGCTTAGCCCAAAAGTTGAGATTAGAACTGAGAGAGGTTTCACTGTAGCCCCCCAAGTCATTGCTGCAAACGAATCTTACCAGGTGCAGTTTCTGACTTCTTTTATGAGGGGAATGAGAAATTTTCATGAAAAGGGCCTTCCCCACACAGCTGCTCAAATATATTTCCTGGGTTTTTTGGTTCCCTTAAAATAATTAATTTCAGCTGAAGATTTCCAACACGAAATCTTTACGCGTATGAAGAATGAACAGGTAAAGCACCTACATCAAATCAGTCTCAGCTGGTGGGCACTTCTATCTCTGAGCTGTTTCTGTTCTGAGAATATGTTAGGGGAAAGACCCACGTTGGATTTGTGGGAGCTTTGAGGAACTGAAGAAGCAGGTGGAGAAGCTCATTTTTCCCCCTGTTCTTTATTCCTGTCTGTTTAGCATTTGGACTGTACTTGCTCCCTGTCTTCCTCTTCCACTTTTCCATCTTAAAGAGTCAGTTTTAAGAATTAACTGAATTTTACTTATGGATAGTCACACAAAAAACAGCCAATGTTGCCACATCCTTTGGCTACTGCCCCAAGCCTTTGTGATGTTCATTAGTCCCTGTACTCCATTCTTGGAGCAGCTCCTGAATGGAATCTTTGTCTTAACACCTTGGTGATAAGAATGAGTGAAGCAGCAGTTCCTGTGTTTGTGACTCTCCTGTTTTTTCCCTCTGGTTGTCACAACAGATCAGTAAAGGCCTGACTGCGTGCATTGTGCAGCTCAGATCACTGGTGTCAGGCTCATGTGGCAAGGGACCCTGAATGCTCAGTGAATGCAGGGTTGGCCTCTTGTGTGAATATGTGTATTATAGCCTGTATTTATGTCTGGGGAGGCAGCTCAAAGGATTGGAAGATGATCTGCCAAGTCAACAAGTTTCTCTGGGATGCTTTTTCTGGGTATCCCAAGTTACACTGGGCATGGGTTAAGTCCTGTGAAAGTGATGATGTGTCTGTAATTTCTGTAATTTATAGACAATTCTTTGTGTATGGAATATAGCAGACTTTGCAAGAAAAAGAATTCCGTGTTGATAGTGTGCGCTTTTTTTTCTTAAGCGCATAAAAATTTGGGACATACATTTCATTATATAAACAAAGTTATGGTTTGCCTTTCCAAAGGAAGTTTGCACCCAACTCTCAGTAAACTTCGACTGCTTTGGGGCAACTTATTCCTTCACAGAAAATGGAAGAATCTCTTTATCTGACACTTCTTAGAGGCTTTACCCATTTCAGTGACTGTCTGTGAAGAGAAGACTGTCATTGAGACCTACTGTCTGCTTTCTGACATTTGAAGCCTCCAGTCTGGCAGGGATGATACACTTCTCATTTGTGTAGCTGATATGTTCTCTCAGTATTCTGTTCTTTACTATGAGGGTGGTGAGGCACTGGAAGAGGTTGCCCAAAGAAATTGTGGCTGCCCCATCCCTGGAAGTATTCAAGGCCAGGTTGGATGGGGCTTTAAGCAACCTGGTCTAGTGGAAAGTGTACCTGCCCATGGGACAGGATCCTTAAGGTCCCTTCCAACCTAGACCATTCTGTGATTCTATATTTCCTTCCTTAAAAGTTCTAGGCTTGGGATTGTTGCTCAGTTTAGATTGTGTCAAATGTCAGTTGTCTCCAGTGTATCAACTGAGTGGTCAAGTGAGTCAGCTGTTTGGTCTAGAAAATTTTAGTAGGTAGAGTATTAATCAAGAAGAAACGGAAATAAATCTCAAAAGAGCTATGTAGGTTGCAGAACCAAAAGGTGTTATTTCATGGTTTGTAGTGATGCTGCACTCTTGTCCCTGCAGATAGTAAAACGGAGGAAGAAGTCTGCCTTCTTTGATGCTGAGATATCAAGTGTTTGATATTTTCTTTGTGAGAATGGATGTATCTGTGTGGGAGAATGCCCTGTTCCCTTTTGCAAATTGACAAGCCACATCTTTGCATTAACTTTGCCGTAGTTCATGAAAACTCTACTCCATGTCTGTCTCTGTGCTCCCAGGTATGCCAGATGCTGTGCTGTACTGCTCCCTTCATGACCCAGTCAGTCCCTGTCCATCTGGCTACAACACCAACAAGGTATAGTAGCTGTAAAGACTTGGAAGGGTCCACCTAAAGTTCCCAAGAGAAAGCTGCCAGTCCCTTCATCTCTATGAGTGTGCTCAGACAGCCACAAGATTTATTTTTCTAATCTTTGCACAAAGAGGAATGTAATTTACATGCTCATACCTCCAGCTTAATAAAGCTGTACATGTTCTTACTTGTCATCATGTTCCCTGAACAATTCCTGAGCAGTTAAGTTGCAATTCAGATAGAAAGGAGAGCTCTGGCCTCCCATGTTGTTGTGGTTAATATGGTAGTAAAAGAAAATACCTTTGTTTTAGTGTATTTGCTGTACCAGCTTACAGTGACGCCACTGATAAGCAATAAATCTGAACCCCTGTGTGTGTATTTAGTCTGCTACAGGCCCACAAAGGAGAAGAACTTGGAATTTTTTCAGGAGAGTTGCTCAGCAATCCAGGAGTGCATAGTGTTGCAGGCATTTTCCTGTTCCATCCCACAGACACACATTCCCTATGCAATCCACACGCTACCTGCCACAACTTTGTCCTGGAGGGGCCACTTCTGGCACCTGCTCAGATCCAGTCAGTCTCAAGGCTTGTTTGGGTATGGTCACATGTGATGAAAGGTGACTGCATGACAGAGGATAACTACTGCCATTCAGCTATCAATGTATATTCTTTGCTGCCGGGAACCAGGCTGAGTCCTGCCTTTTTTCAGGGAAGGAATTATCTGAAGGTTGTCCTACCATTGTGCAGCTATGAGGTGATAGCAGCAATCTGAGCCTGGATGTTGCAGGTTTGATTCAGCTTTTTTTTTTTTCAATAAGCTGGTGAAGATATTTGTCACCTTGTTACAAGGCCTTCTGCAGCTGAATCTGTACTGACAAATGCTTATGAAAGCTTTTTAAAAGCAATGGGACAGAAAGCTGTGGATACTGTGCCAGAAAGTCTAGCATGGGCTGGATTTAAATAATCACAGGATAATGCTCAGTCCTCTAAGCTGCATGGCTATTTTATTTATTAAAGCTGCTTTTTTTCTCTTGAGAGCAGAATGAAGGTAACTAGATGTGATTACACTCTGCCCTTTGGCTCAGACAGTTCTGACTTTCCTCTGCCTGCCTTCACCAGCTGTTCCTCGATGCTCTCACAATAAGAGGCAGCAGGTACTATCTGATCAACATGCTGTTTCAGAGCAACATACAGCTGCTGTCTTCCCGTTATTTTGCAGGTACTAATTTTGGATCTCCTTCCTTTGGAGTTGCCTTTTTTTAAGTGGGAATTTTACAAAAATGTTATTACTTTGGAGACTTCTGTCTTTGTTACTCAAATTTAGTGAAACTGGCTGACGAGGACAGAAGTACTCAGGAGAGATGGATGGACGGACAGGCAACAGGCTTTTGGATGTACTACCAATCCTTTTCGGTCTTTGTGGAGACCAAACAAAAAAATTATTCTTCTCATATTTTTTGCATCAGCTGATCGAATTCAATTTGCAAATTAGTATGCATGAGAACTACACTGCTTAATCTGACTGGCTGGCATAGGCTAGCAGAATGTGTTTAAACCCTCAGGCCCCAAAAAGTTCCCATAACACTTCATGTTATATGCTGTTTCTGATAGCTGAACACACTTCCTCATTTAAAAAAGCACTGACAGAATTGTAGATGAAAAGAGACAACTTCTAAAGGGCTTGAGACCAATTAACTACTTGAAAACCCGTTTAAAATTTTGGATCATCAGTGTCGCAAGTCTAACAATACAACAAAATACAGCCAAGCTGCACTCACAAGTTAATTACAGATTCTGCAAAATAGGCTGAAATGTGGTATGAGGTATCATTCCAGTATCTGGTATTTCACCAGACCAATTCCTCCCCTCCTTTTACCCTTAGGATCTGCTTTTTTTTTTGCAACTAACATTCTTCCCTGTTTTTCCTTGACAGACAGTCTCCCTGTGGGGAAGCTCAGGGCGCATGGAAATGACAGCTTCCAAATTCATGGACATACAGCGGGCCATCCAGCCGGACTGGTTCCAGTGCATCTCTGATGGAGACACCATTTCTGGGGAAGTTGGTAGAAAAAGAGCAAAGAAGTCTGTGGATAGGTCACTTTCCTTCCTGGATGTATGTCTTGAGCTGCAAGAAAAATCACCGGTAAGGTCCCTAAAATACTGAGGCGGTAGCTCTGCATCTGCTTTTTGGTCTGTGCTGCATCCTTGGCCAGTACCAGGATGTGATTTAATAGGAAATCGTGTCACATGTACGTATCAGAGAATGCCCAGGTGACAGTCCTAGATGAGGTATAACCAGTAGTGTAGTGATTTTTCCTTTCTGCTTTTAGTAAATTGTCTCCTGCACTAGAATACTCATCCCTACTAGTTGAGGAGAACTACTATTTTTTTTTTTCCTTGGTTTTGAACTGTAGTGCATTTCTTTCACTTACCTTATTTCTATATGCATGGGCAAAGTGGGATCTTCTCATTCAGGTTGAGAAAACCTATCTTTTTGCTCTGAAGTCCCCTCAGTTCCAAGTGAGGAATGACTTGATAGAATTAGTCAGTGCTTCATTTCTTCCAGCAGCTTTGGAGCTTTCCTCCCTTTTTGTGAAAGGAGATATATATTTGAGTGTGCACTACAAGGGAAAGAAAATGGGTGACAGGAGCCGATATCAGTATCTTCTGAAAGGAAGTATTGTTAGATCTGGTCTGATCATTATGAGTTCTGACAGCCAGGATAATGGCACCTGTTTTGTATTCTGCACTGACACATGTATTGCTGAGGGACCATCCATAAAAAGCCATGTCCAAGGGTGGTGTGTGGTTATTGCCTTCAGTAACAGGGAGGTGGGAAGAATGGCGTCAGAATTCTCAGTGAGTTAGAGTCAAGGTAAGGAGCAGAATCTTGTCTCCCCTAATCCCATTTCTTACACTCACACATGGTCTTCCAAGTGTTGCATGGGGAATAGTCTTACATGGGATAAAACACTGTGGTTCTGGCAAATTCCTGGAAATGTGGGGCTTAAGTAGCAGGCATCTGAAGCCTAGGCTGTGAGATGTCTTGCATGTCTTTGGCAGAGCACGCTCTAAGACTTGTAGCTTTCTCCTGGGACAGGAACTACAAGGAAGTGTAATGTTTGGGGCCATTGAAGGTGGAGATATCTTGGAAGAGAGGCTCAGATCAGCCAGGGAGACTGCCAAGCGGCCTGTGGGTGGCTTTCTGCTAGATGGCTTCCAGGGATGTTCCATGGCCATGGAGACCAAGTTGAAACTGATAACTTCTGTCACAGCAGAGCTGCCAGAGGATAAACCAAGGTAAGTCGTGTGGGCAGCATCCCAAAAAATCCATCTGTTCTTTTATGAGGAGCATCTACAGGCTGCTGTGCAGCATCCCTGTAGGAAATAATCGCTGTATTGCACAGCTCTCTCTGTGCCAGGCTGCATAAATTTTACCACTTCCTGGCTGCAGGCTTCAACCCTTGTTTCAGTTTTTAGCTGCAATTGGCACCAAGCTGTACTCACACTCTGGATATTCGTATTCTCCACATTAGTCACATTTACATTTTTAGGAAGCATTACAGGTAGGATATGTCGGGGTGCTTGCATTCATCATCTGAGGCCATGGTTTACTTGAAGTTCAGCTCAAACAAGAATGTTATTATCAAGATATTATCCAGGGACCTCATCTTATGAGGGAACCTCATCTCGTGATGAGGACCTTATCAAAATCTGTAATGTTTCCAGTTCTCTGTGGTCTCCAGAGAGGGGTGCTGACAGAACCAGCCAGTGTTTACGTGATCTTTTGGCAGCCAGCTCTGACCTAATACCTGAGACACTGAGCCTGTGAACTACCAGAGGTGGTTCAGCCTCACTTAAAACAATAGCGTTCTGTTCTCAGACGATGTGGGGCTTATTGTGTATCGGAGTAGTTATTTTTGCCCATCACATTCATGGCAGAGAGTGGACAGGGGTGGCAGCTTTTTTGATTGGTACCAATGAGAAACAGTAACTAAAGACTTCCCAAAAATGTGTGTTAATACTTGCTAGCGGTTCAGAAGTGGAGGGGTTTCTTAGCATTGGGTCGAGCTTGCTGCATTGCTCTTATAAGAGCAGCTGCAACAGAAATAATTTGAGTGCTTTTTTAATAATTTCCTAGAGAGTGGCTGAGGCCCCATTGTCTTCCTGCTTCCCTCTGCTAGCTGAGCATTGCTCCGGTCTAATGGTGTTCAAAAGGAAATTAAACGCAAAAGCACGTGTCTGGTGTTGCAGCTTGTTCTTGCTTAATGGTGCCTGGGGTTTGAATTTTCCTGACAATTAGAAAGCTTGCTGTGTTGTTGCCATCCTGTCGGGTTGAGCCACTTAAAAGATCCCCTGGGAGCATTAGAGTCCAATCTGCTCAGCTAACCTTACTGGCTACCAGTGCATCTGCCTCATCTATCAAATAGTTTGCTTGTCTGGTTAAGACAAGTGTTTCTGACCTCTCTGTAGGAAGAAAGCTGGGTAGCCCCAGGGCATCTTGCAAGTACCTCAAGTGAATTTCAGACAGTCCTTGTTCCTGAATCACCCTTGCCATTCTGGCTGGAGAAGTAGTTATGCAGCTGTGTTCTACCCCAATATGAAATTCAATATGAAATTCAATATGAAAATCTCTAGAAGACAAACACTTTCTGTGCTTCACTCAAGAAGTGACTGCTTTTTGTGTGACCATATCAATGTCCTTTTTAAGAGTCCTTTTATGTATCTATAGATGCTGAAGTCTCTTGGTAAAATTTTTTTTCATTTCCAGTAGCAATGGAACCCTTGCAAGAAGAAATGTTTGTCCTTAACTGTGCAGAGAAAAGTTTCAGCAAGAGCTTTGATCATGTGTGCAGATCTACTGTTCTGACTTCTGCACATCATTTTCTCCCTGCCATGGAAACCTGAAACATAAAACACTCATGCTGTAAACTTCTCCCATCCTTATTCTGTGCTCATCAATTTAATTGGAGTACTTAGAAAAGTGACTAAAAATGGCACCTTGTGACTTCATTTATCAGCCCCTGTGTATTTTCCTAATTATCTGTTTAGATCATTGCCCTACATTAACTTCTACTGCTGTCAGCCCAACCCATGCACCTGCAGAAGAGCAGGCACTGTTCTACTCTCTTATGCTTCACCCACCATCAGCAAAGCTGCCAACTAAATTTGGCTAACAGCAGGATCTCTATTACCATTGATGGCAATCCAGCTGGGCTCTTCCTGGCTCTTAATGCCGTGTCTCAGGAGATGTTATAGCCAGGTTTTTGGGTAAATCATTTGAGCAGGTAGAGTGTAAAGAGAGGGAAGACTAAAGCAAGGAAGCTCTCTCTTTCTAATGACATTTCTCAATAGTGCATTCTCCTCTAGGCAGGTTTTCCAAATGCAATATGATGTGTCTGTCTCCTGAAGGAGTTGTATCTTTGACCAGCCATCTACTGCTGTCTATGCTGCTCTTGATCAAGCCTTTTCAGACTGTCTTTTAAACAGTTAACAAACAAAAGGGTCCATGTGTCTGCAAATTGGTAGTTCCCTGGGGCACAAACATGACTAAGGAAAATATCTCTTCTATGGCACAGATGTTTTGAATCTAAGTGTATTTATGTTTATGTGAAAGAAACCAAATTACTTCAAACATAATGAACAGAATGAGTTTGTTCCGCAATAAGTGAGGGATTAGTGTGTCTTCCAAATGGCAGATAATGAAAAGCCTGCTGTGTACTGGTTAGGTTGGAGGTGGAGAACTGGAAGCACACAGGATTCTGGGTGGTGACTGTTGTCGCCACTTGCCTTCTGGTAAGCAGTTGCAGAGATAAGCTACGTGAGCTGCATGTGACCTGAAGGTCTTCAGGTACCTTCTTGCTTCTACTCAGAATATTGTAGATTTGTCTTCCTGTGGGTCTCTTACAGAATCATTCATGGTGTGGGCAAACCAGATGAGGTGCTTGAGTGCATTGAAAGGGGAGTGGACATTTTTGAGAGCTTCTTTCCCTTCCAAGTGACAGAGCGAGGCTGTGCCTTGGTTTTCAGTTATGACTTCCATCCAGATCCTGAAGCAGCAGGTAAGCTTCTTGATGGTCATTATAATTTTTACAGTTCACATTGTGGCAATGAGAATTCTTATTTTGGAGGAATCTGTATTTGAGTGTTTTGTTCCTGAAATGAGTGCGGTAACCACTGGAAAAACTGGTATTCCACTGTCAAGTGTTGCTTTTGAAGGTGGGGTACTTTGGTGGGAAACCTGTTGAGTAAAACTTGAGGACTCTAAGTGTGACTAGCCAAAACATGATTAAATATTTCTTAAATACCTACTGAATAGAGAGGTTTTAATTTGATCCCCTTGGGAAATTTTCTGTTACCTTTAGCAATGAAGGCTGGACCTATTAAGTGGAGATGTAATATGTTTAAATTCTAGAATTAACTGAATATGTATCTGTAATAATAATATATTTTTGAAGTTCTTTCTTTCTAGCTGTCAGAAGTTTCCCATTTGGGCAGCTCTTTTCTTTGTCCTTGCATTCATCAGCACATTTCAAAACAAAAATGAGATGTTCATAACTCATTACCTCATTACACTGTGAGATGGGAACATGCATGTCGCCCATTAAAGCATCTATCAAATGTATTTCAAGCAGCTGTTTTGTTTTGGCCTATTAGATGTTTTTAATGCAGGGAAACATTTTACATTTTTTTCTCTTGGGTAAAACCTAGTGGCTTTTCATGCCTGGATAATTTAAAACCATCTGAATAGAACAGAACATCTTGTTTCTTTGTGGTGCTGCTATTTTTTTAACCCTCGTCTTGTTAAGGTGTCTTATTTCACCATATTCTTAAATCATAAGATTCTAGGTAAGGAGAGTGGTGTTATTCTGTGTTTGCTTTAAAGTTGGCAGGCACAGATTTTGCGAACAGTAATACTGGTATTTTCAGATACATCTCCTTAAGAACAAACTTAAAATTGCAAACCTACAAAGTTATGGGATGATTCTTTATTTTTCAGATAGGTGCAGAAAAGGCAGATGTGGAATCTGCATCTTCTGAATTAATGTTACCAGCCTCTTTTGATTCCAGTTGATTAAAAAAAAGAAAGAAAAAAAAAAGAGGCCTCTAAATCCCTGAGTCTCGATCACAGCATGGAAAGTAGAATGATTGAATGCAGATGAGTTGCCTGTCTACTCTAATAAAATCTCAATAAAATCAATTTGTTCAGGTGATTGCACTCTATTCAGCATGCAGTTCAGATGAAAAGTTCTTATTTTTTATTAAGAATTTAGCTCAGTAGAGCGGCAAAGTTATACTGTTGTTTCAGCTTTAACTTTTGATTAGTTTTAGTAGATTAGTTTTCAGTTGTCTCTTACTCATCTAAAAGTGTATTTGAGTTAACTAACCTAGGGCAATTAAGGAAAATAGCTGCTTACTACAAGAAAGTCCCGTAAACCTGTGGCAGGAGAGTAGCAGAAATACGTACTCTGAAGTTGCTATCCTTCCTTTGCCCTTGCTCTGTTTGTGAAAGGCTGTTTTTTTTTTATTTCAAGCAGTTTTAACACAAAATGGGGCCCAGGACATGGAGAAGAATGGTGCTGAAGAAAACCAGGATGCAATCTCCAAAGCTGATCCAGAAATGACACCATTTGAGATATGTCTGAAGGACAAAAGGTATGTGAGTTTGTGAGGAGAGTACCTGCAGCTGTATCACTGAATGTGATACTTTTGATTTCTGTTTTTGGTTGCATGTGGTCAGCATCTGGATGGGAGACTTCATAAAACATAAAGCTGTTGAAGACAGTAGTTCTGGATATTTAGTGGAGAGTGTTGGATGAGCATTCTAGCTTGTTATCAGGCAACAGTGTATGTCAGAAAGCATTGTCTCTTGTCTGACCTAAAGCCAGGGACTTTCTGGTCATTTATCCAGCAGACATACTGTGGTCATAACTATGCCCCAGCTGAAAGACCATACAAAGCTTGTCTGGGGATCATTTTTGTCTTCCACATCTAACTTGGGTCATCTCAAGATACTAGATTTTATTTAAACTGTGGAGACCCTCTGCTTTCTGACTCCATTTAGGCAGCTGCTGAGCAATTCTGCCATTTCTAGATACTTCACAAATACTTTGACCACTGTTGCCATGGTCCTTCCTTCTCTTTGCCACGGGTACTTCTGGGCTGTCTGAGTAGACAATTGTGTTGCTTTGCTCTCCAGCATCTAACATAGAGGGGAATATTGTTTTGTGAATAGAGAAATCAGTAAATCCATAGTTTTGATAGCTTTCTCCTTCATAAATGTGATGGCTAGTGAGAGGTGTCTTGCACTGCAGCTTTTCTGTCAGCAAAGGCACAGATAGAGCCTCTCTCTGCTGTTAGCTGTGATGTAGTCAGAGTTATCCTGCCTTAGATGTGTGACCTTTTGGCTCCGAAGTGAGTTCTGGCAAGATGAGGCTTGGGGCTTTGTGGGCAACCTGGTCTAGTGGAAGATGTCCCTGCCCATGGCACGGTGTTAGAGCTAGATGGCCTGCTAGGTGAGGTCCCTTCCAATCCAAACCATCTATGATATTTGAAGTCCTTTGTGCCAGTGGTGCTGGTTTTAGTTGTCAACAAATCTTAGAGCAGCAGGGCTCAGGTCCCTGCAAAAGGCCAGGCAGTAATTGGGTACTCTTTTTAACTTGAATGGATCTTCTAACCTTTGATGTTATCCAACATCGCTTCTTCCTTAGATACCAAGATGACTTTGGTCCTTTGCTGGAAGGATGCACCTGTTACTGTTGTCAGAGGCACACTTGTGCCTACATCCATCATCTCCTCGTGACCAATGAGCTGCTGGCTGGTGTCCTGCTCATGATGCACAACTTCCAGCACTACTTCGGTTTCTTCAGTGCCATACGGGATGCCTTAAGAGACAATAAACTGGATCAACTGAAAAACCTTGTCTTCAGGCAGGCACTTCAAGGCCCAGTAAATGTGAAGCTGAGCCACTGAGTTCAGAGAGGATAGAGGAGATTGCAGGCTACGCCCTTATCCAGTGGAACTGTGTAAGCTGGACTTCCAGCAGGGTCACCTGGATCTGTCAGTAGTAAAATGCCTTTTTACCTTCCTAGAGGGAACTGAAGGAGACATTTCAAGAAGATCTCACTTCCTGGTGGGGAAGGATGATCTTGTCCAAATGTCACTTTTGGTTAATTGGCTTGGTATGTTCTTGGTGTATGGAAAACCTTGGACAGTTCACAAGACCAGTATGCATAGCTTTGTTTTCAGATACTCACTTTTGGTTTTCCATGTGCAAGGACAAAGTTGAACTTGTGCTTGAAGATAAAGCAGAGCATATACGTAAAATTAATTGAGCTGCCTGGAGGCTCAGCAGCGTTTTGGGACTCTTGCTCCATACCCAACAGTAATTACCTTTCTAGAAAAACCTAGTGTGTGGTTATCATGTAGCTCCTTGCCAGCATCCTTGAAAAGAACTGACTGGAAGTGCTGCTCTCTGTTTCTCCCTCAGGCTGCCTGCAGTGCAGAGTGTTCTCTGGGCCTAGAGGAAGCCCTGCACCTTGGCCTGGCCTTGAAAACCTCTGTCTCAGGAATCCCAGTCAGTGACCTTAGAGCAGAAAGAAGAAAAAGTGTTTAATCCATGTCCTGCTGTAGAGATTTTTTGTTTCGGTTTGGGTTTGGGTTTCTGTTTATGTTTATGTTTTTGTTTTGTTTGTTCGTTTTGGTTTTTGGGGGTTCTGTTTGTGTTTTTTTTTAAATTTTGTACTGTTATTCCAAATTTCACGCCCGTGTTAGCACATGGATGATAATGAATTTATCATTCTTTCCAACTCCCCTAGCACTGGTCACATAGCAAGCTGTGTTATGTGAGATGGAGCTGTGGAAGAAATGTATCACAGGAAAAGAAAACATTCTTGTGGCTCTGTGCTTTAAAATGCGACAGTTATGTCACATTCCTCTCACTCAGTTTTTTTAAATTCCCCTTATTTTGGGATCATGAATTTAATTATTTTATGTTACAAAGCAACAATAAAAGAAACCTATTATTTGTCATACTGGCTCCTCAGTGTGTGACAGAGGTGATGTACCAGAGAGCTTGAACTCAAGAAGCTGTCTCCTGGAAACTTGACCTAGCAGTCTGATGGAGGACAGAGACTTATCTAAGAGTAGGATCCTGTCATGTAGCAGGGTTCCAAATAATTTGCTTCAAAAGAGTGTCATAATAGACCTGGAAGTGTTAAAGACACCTGTCCATCCCTCTCTCCATAAGAATTCTGCTACCTTAATTAAGCTTGAAAAAATACTACTGGTAAAATTGCTGGCCTTAAAGCAATTAAGGATTAATCTGTAGTTTGCTCTTCACAATTTCTGTAATGTTTTAAGATTTTAATATCTCCCATCAGAATGACTTCACCATAGAGAATAAGGAGTTTTTAGATCCCCTATCTCCTTGGGCAGCTACATAAGGTTGTCAAAGTCTTTTCTACCATTCTGGTCTTATTAAGCATGTTGCACTAACTACACTTCTGTTCCACAGGATCCTAAACAAATGGTGCAAATGTTGTCTTCAAACAGAAATTACAGAGAATGATTCAGCCACAGAAACAACATAAAATACAGGTATCATCATCCTCACTCCAAGTAGTACCTTTTGGTTGTTAAAGTTTATGCAGCACTGGGAAACTTGGAGATGGCGTCCTGGATACACAGCATGAGATAGAAGGTCTGCTTAACTTGAAGGGCAGGGAATTCTAATGAAACAAAAATTGTTCATGCTGTTTTCAAGAGGAATGCAGGATATGACGGTAGTGTTTGGACCTTGTCTCTGCAGTGTCTATTTCTAGTTGCCAGTGTCAGTGCTAAACCTTTTGGGAGGGGCCAGGGTTTTTTCTCTCTCACTGGTACTGCTCTGTGCGCACACTCAATCACCAAAATGCCCCAGTCAGGCCAGCACTTAGGCACCAAGATGTTTATGTCCAAAAGGTCAGTCTGGGATGCTCTGTGAAGAGAGAGAAGATAAGGAACACCAGCTGTTGTGTCCTCCTCGCACATACTCCTGCATGCTTCTGAGGTTGGTAACCACACTGCTAGTCATGGAAGTGCCATTTTGTATCTTTTGGGAGATACTTGTGATTGATCATTCTCCCTGTCCTGCCCCACCTCTGAATCATTCATGTCTCTTTGTCTTCCAACCTGGGTATCCACAGGAGCTACCTGTAGCTGTACTGGGATCTTAGTGACCTGCTAAGCTGAGTGCCAGTAATGTGACATTCTCAATAACCCTTCTGTTCTTCCTCCTGGCCTTCTGGTCTTTCTCTACTGCTGTGTTCCTTTTCCAGTCATACCCATCAGGCTTTCCTGTTATGGTTCTCTGCTTAGCTTTTATGTGTGTACATGTGTGTGCCCTGGCTTCACATTTTCTCTTGTGCAAGAATTGACCAGCTACATCTACTCACTATCTAACTAACACAGTAACAAACTACTAAGTCTGGAGCAACCTTAATGTATTGTATGTAGACAACTTTTCAATATGTCAGTCTTCTTCATTCATGTTGTAAAAATTCAGCAACATTTTTCATGCCAACTTAAAAAGTTTTTTATTCGTTTCCAAGCAGAGATCTATTTCCTTTCAAAACTAGAATTCTTGCCCTAATATGGGGAAGAAAACTGCATGACAAAACTAAACTTTTCATGGAGAAGTGAAAATTAAAATTAGTAAGGAGTGGAAAAATGTGTGTGCTAAATTAACTTCACTAAGCACAGAAGACTGCAAAAACATCCTTGAGTGCCATCCATCTCCAAAGGGCAGAATATAAAAAAGAAGAGCAGAATACAAAAGAGATGGTGCGTTACAAAAAGATTAGACCCTTGAGAATCTTTCCCTTAGCAACTTTTAGTGTAACCTTCCCCTTGATAAAGAAAAATCTTTCATGCTGATGAGAATAACTGGCAGGGCCTCATGGTAAGGGCCAAGTGCTGTGCCTTTCTGACCACTTCATCAGTATTCTGCCTGGTGACTTTCTCCTTTCAGAGCTATTTTAATATTGCAGACTCTTTAGCAATTTCAAAGGTATGCTTTAAAATATATTAAGGGGAAAAAAATCAAATTAGTTTATCACAAAAGTGTTTTATTTTTTCCTTGAGGTATGTAATTTCTCCCCCACACACATTCACCCACCCCATCTATCCTCTAAATTATTAGGACATGGTGTCCAAGAGACATATCAAGCCTTGTCTGACAGTTTCTAGGTTTGCTCTACTGTGATTCTGAAGGATTGCAGGAGCTGCCCAAGACTGGAAGTGTTCCAGCAGGGTGTTCAATTTATTTCTACATCTCTTAAGGTTCAGAGGGCTTTCAGATCATGGTATTTTTATGCATAGAAAAATCAGTTCCCGGTGTGTTTCAGAGGTGCTTTTAAGCATTGGGTAGTTATTTTTTTTCATCCTGAACCCTGTTGGGTTTTGATTCATAACCTGAGTTGGCAGACAAAGGCCCCCAATAAAACGTTTAAACCTTCCTCTCAGTAATTTCAGAGTTGTTTTCTCTGATGTGGAAGGCATACACAAAATAGATGATGGTGCAGGCCAGTTTAATGGTTTTATTTGTACTCCATAATTCACTAGGGACTCATCTCTTTTCTGGTAATGCAGCACTCACTTCTTCAGACTATTAAAGATGTTCAAGCACATGTTACCATCCTTTCATATGCACTTTCTGGAGGCATGACAGGACTTTTCAAAGAAAAAGAGAATTAATTTAAATTCCTTTGAGAAGTTGGATCTAGACTGTCAGAGCTGGTGCTGGCACAAAAGTGGTGCAGCAAAATGTTCGTGCCTCCCTGTTGATGCTGCCAGTGTGCTGGTGTCTGTCAGACACTCTCCAGTGGCATATTGTCTCGGAAAGGCAATACCTTCCCTGCCTCACAGTGAGGTGATGATGAACTGCCTGGTTATGTCTACATCTGTCGTCTGTATGATTTAATTACACTGCTCAGGTGAATGTGCAACAAAGTGGGATGCTCTGTCGTGTGTCTGACATAGCTCCTCCAGCTCCTGGCCTTGCTTACTCCCCATCATTACAAAAACTTCGGAGAAAACCTGCTCTGTTTGGCAGCTTTTTGTGTGTCTGAATATCTTGGAGAACTCTTTAGGAAGGAGGTTTGAATGAAAAAGGGTTATCTGATTACTTCAAAGTTGGGCCTGAAATTTAGGAAGGTGTGTAGTGGGGACAGTGCCAACAGTAAAAAAATTATACCTAAAGGCATCTGGATCTGCTAGGCAGCTCAGGATCAATCAGCTTTCTGTCTTCCCTCTCACTCTGCTACAGTGTAAAGCATTTTCTGGTCCAAGGGGATGACCATAGCGCTGTGAAGGACAATGGCCGTGGTTCATGCCCGCAGATCCACAGGACAAGGTGTATCTCACCTGCCTGCACTTGCAGAGCAGATTGATTTGCAGGTTGGTGATCACAGAAAGATCTAAAAACTACAGCTCTTACATGTAATGGCCCAGCACAGATTTTCACAAAAGAAAGTAGTGGTTTCAAGATCCTTGGCCAGAGTTCCTGGACCCATTCCTGTGCTGTGTGTGTGACGCTTTGGGCTCTTGAGCTGACTGCCTTTCTGGGCTGTTGGACATGCGTTGCAACACGTGACACAAAGGTGGCTTTGTAGCAATGCTTTTATGCTCATTGCTTCTTCCTTTCACAGGAGAACATCTGGTTTGCCTTTTGATGAGGTAATCAGGGGAGGTACTGATTAGCCAGCATCTTGCAGGAAGTCAGCAGAGGCTGCAAATCTCTCTGGAGCTTTTTTATACTGCCCTTCCCAGACCAGAATGGAACTGTCTACAGTGTAAAAACAGCTTTAATGGTGCCATGTGCTGAAAAACAGCTGAAGAAACTCGCCCTTAGGAAAGCCAGATGCTTTCCTCAGACAAAGCTGAGTGAACTGGGATGGGAGAGAACATAGAGACTGGCAGGCAGCCGAAGCCTTCAAAGAGATGCAGGATCTTCAAGGAAAGAACAGGAGATGGAGCATCTGGGAGGAGGGAGCATAGGCAAACAGGATGATTAGGATTTGGCAAGGCCAGCAAGGAAAGGAGTGGGAGTTATGCAGTATGTCCATGTGTAGCACTGCCAACATCAAGCTGCAGAAGCTACTGGAATGTGCCTTTTTACATCCCTTGTTTTGCACATGTCTTGAGGAGGAAGAAGCATTCTGTTACTGTTCAGGAAGCAATGGCTGCAAAGGCAAAAGGCTGCAGAGTAATGCTTGTGGCCTTCAGATCTGAGGCTGACAGGGGGACTAAGTGCTGGACTCAACACTGGTATGTGGCTCCACTCTTCCCCACAGCCAGTGCCATCAAAAATATTGGAGGAAATCCTGTTGCCTTAACGATCTGCTCATCTCCTTTGACCAGTTCCTCAGAGAGAGACAGAAGTGCTGCTGCCTGTCAGCTGAGGCATAGCAAGGTAAGCAGTCCACCTGCACCACAGCCCTTCTGCCATGGCACAGCATGGCAGAAAGAAATGTTAAGTCCCATAGTAAATGTGCTTGTGCCCAGTCAAAAGTAGTGTTTATTTGGGCTATTCAATTTGTCATGTTCACAGCTGCAGGGTAAAACTTATTAAAACTGACAAGAGTCCCCAGGGCAGGGAACCAGAAAGGTCTTCCCACATCACCAAACAGGCAGCAGCCTGGTGCTTGTCTCGCTGAGATGCTTAAATTATTACACTGAAATTAATTTTTAATTATGTTCGTTTTCTTCTTTGGCTCTAGGGGTTTTCTTTGCCTCACATTTCCAGAGGCATTCAGGGATGAGATGAGACTAGTGTCTGGCAAGAAGAAGTTTACTGATATGTAGCCAGAATTATGAAGGAGGCTCAGGAGAATTCCCTGCCTATGCCTGTGGGAAAGCATATCCCTGTTGGAGAAAGGTGTGGTTGGCATCAGAGCTGATGGGCTCCTGATCTGACACTTGAGGCAGTATGAAACCAAGGAAGAGTGGCATGAGTGATGCCGGGAAAGCAGAACAAGAAAGGTCACTGCTCTGTCTTGAGACTGACTGACTGGAGAGGAACAGAGCACATCTGGTTCAGTGGCTTTTGAGACTGAAAAGCAGTATTGGTCTGGGATATGTCTTCTACATCCTGCTCAATGTCATTCAGCAAGAGGTATGTAGCAGCTGATGCTGACTTTGAAGAAATATAGTTTTGAATCCCTCACACCTTCAATTGCCTTCAGCTTCATGAGCCTTCCTTTGCTCCTAAGGCAGCAGGTCAGGTGGTATAATACTCCCAGGAGATGACAAACATGTTAATTCATTATTACCTTTAGATAAGGAAAAATTCACTTCAGTGGTTCTCTCAAAAGCTAATGCAGATTTGGGGTACTTGCATTGGTCAGAGAAAGAACTGATGTGCCCATTCTTTTTTGGGATATGAGACATCTCACAGCCAGGAGTGTTTGCAAGCTGAAGGCTGCCAGAGTGTGTCATCACTTCATGAACAAACCATCACACACTTGGCTAAAACTAATCAGATTGCTACCCGTGTCGTCTGGGTTGTCCACAATTCCCATTTGCAGTTTTTTAAGTGTCACCATATCAGCAGCCTTCAGCCTCTTGAGCCTTCCTTGAAATGTTGTCATTGATTAGACATTCTTCAGAAAACATCACATCAGTAACAGCAATAAGCTTCAGCCAAACTCTGTCTTCCCTAAGGCTGCCCCTTCCAGAGGAACTGCCCAGCTGTGGACAGAGGATTCCAGGTCACTCCAATCCCCCTCAGAGAAGCAGACTCCAGGTGTACCCCCCACTCTCTCCCCAAGGGGAAAGCTGCTTGTGCTTAGCCCCACAGCAGGGTCCAAGCTGAGTATCTGGCCTGCCCATCTCCTAAGGAGTCCAGGGAGGATCACATGGGGAAGATTTTCCACAAGGCTTTGCTTTGCCTTTGTTGTATGCTGACAAATGTGGATTTTAATGTTTGGCTGCAGCTGGGATTGTTGAAACAGAATGTTCAACAGCTGCTGGAAGGTACACTGGAGCATATTAGTTGAGCAGTGTCACCTGCAGAGCATTGGGCTGTGCTAGCAGGTGAAACCCACCTCCTCTATAATTTCCTTGCCTTCCCAGTAGCTAGCTTTCTCTTGTGGAAGATTGTTTTACCTTCTGCCCCACAGACCTTTGTGCTTTCCTGCTTAAAGACTCCTGCGTGACCCCGTGCTTGCTGCTGCCTCTGACAAGGTAGAGTGTTTTATGGTTTCTTTTCTATTTACATTTTTACAATATAAAACTCAACATAAGAGCTGTTGTTTTTAGCTCTGAATGGCTTCAGTTCAGTGCCTGGTACCATTTGAGGTTTTAGTAACTTTTGTAACCAGTGGTTTTGCTGCTAGACCTGAGGTCTAACATGTGCAAGGTGTGGCACATCTATCACAGATGTACCCCTGGGGAGCCCGAGGTATGTGTGCAGAAGCAACCTGTGGGGATATGCGGGCTCAGTAGCTCATTTGTCTGTGCTCCTGCAGCTCAGTCAGAGCCTATAGCTCTGTGGACTGGGACACAGCTTGGAGAAGGTGGATGCAGGGGATAAATGGTGTTTTTCAGTCCATTTCTCAGGCGTGCTGTAAATGTGTCTAGACAGGCAGTACTTGGATGGTTGCCTTGTACCTTGTAGAGGGGGCTGCTCTTCCCAGTGGATTTTGCCAGCTCTCCTTCATCTCCAAAGGGTCTTAACTCTCCTTAGCTACAGTAGAGATGGTTCCTGGCTATTCTGTCTGCTGGCTCGTTCACAAATAGCAGCCAGCACAGGGCACCTGAGGTAATCCTGTTCCAGCTGCCTGGTGAAGCAGAGTGAGGGTGAGCAGACACTGCAGGACCCCTTGCTGCACCTGCACATCTGCCCAGCTGTGCTGTCAGAGCAGGTCTCCTGACATTGGGAATTATTTACAGCCTGTGACTGTCTCTGAGCCCTCTCTTCCTCTCTCCAGGGGAGCAGGTGTCTGCATTCCCCAAAGGCTCTTTTAATGTGAATATCAGCAGGTAAATGAAACCCTGGAGAATGCCTGTGGTTCTCCAGCAGAGCAAAGAGTCATGGCTCACCTCTCCTCTTTCAGCCAGTCGTGGAGCCAGGTGAAACAAAACAGAAAAGAGGAAAATATTGTAGAAAATTAAGGTTAGGAGGAGGCACTGAGGAGCTGAAAGAGGAAAATGCAGATTATTCTACTGTAAATAATGAATGGGGATGTGTGAAACACAGGTCTTGGGGGAATCCTCAGCAGTCCCTCTGGCTTGCTGGAGAGGGCAGAGGGGCATTAACTTGTTGCACCTTTGAATGCTTTGGTTCCTTGGAGTTTCTGGGGGGGTCACCTATAGCAGCACTTCAGGGAGCAAGAGAGATTGTTTTGTTTTGGAGCTGAGATTTTTAAGTGTGTAAAGGGTTTGTGGTGCTTTTTTTTTTTTTTTTTTTTTTTGTCCATGGCAGGTTATAAGTTTGAGAGGTTGCAGTCAGTTTTGTGATCTGAAAGTTCAAATCTTAATTATTAAAGGAAGGACCATATGTTTAGATATAGAACTTTTCCTCTTCCTTTATAGCTGTGTGGATACAAAAATACTGCTTAGTTTTCTGCCACGCCTCCTGTTCTTACCTCTATTTGGAATCACCTTGGGGATCACTGCTTGAAGGACAGGTTCAAATTCAAGTAAAATCAAACTAAATATGACCCCTGAGAGATGCTAGGCCAGGGTTTGAAATGGACCTACTCATCCTTTAAAAGATCTTTCTTCTCGTTTCCTTCGTTCTGACAACTGTGTGTATAAAGCACCTGAAACTGGTCTCTGGTGATCTCTGTTATGAAGCTTTGAAATGGGAGTTACTTGAGCGGCCACCTGTCCACAGGTTGATTCACTCAGCTGACACCTCCAACATCCTGTGTGCTGAGTGCCTCCTGTGCTGTCTGGCGTCTTTGAGCAGATGGAGCAGCACTGCTGCATGCCTGCCTGGCCTAGCTGGCAAACTATTTGAACTTATTTTCAGAATTCATGTGTTGGAAGTGCTTACAGCGGCTCTTGATTTCTTTCCTAGTCACAAGTAGTGTGCAAGTAATAATAAAGACCTCTCGTGGGTGTCCAGGTGGATGATAATTTTTTACAAGGAAAGTGTTATGAGGCCTACAGTGAGAAAAGGCTTACAGAAGGGGATATGTTCACCACAGAGGAACCAACACTTTCAATTACACTTGTATTTTATTGGATTTACGCAGTTACAATGCAGTATGGAGGGCATCTCCCCATGTAAATGACACATGCTGTCCACAAGATCCTCCTCCCAAAACCCAGATAAAACAGAGCAGCAGCTAGAGCTCTGCTATGTGCTCCAGAGGCAGAGGACAATGGCTTTGCCTTTATATTAGGAAATAGAGGAAGCCCTTCCCAGATGGAGAAGCTGGGGCATTGACACAGGCAGGGGCAGCACAGAGTTGTGCCCAAAGCTGTCAAAGGAGCATGGCTAACAGCACAGCTAAGCCTAGTCTTGGGAGTGAGAGCTGAAGCCTTGATCCAGTAGAGCAAGGGGGGAAAACAAGAGAAATGAGTTGAGGCTGTCTGTCCCACATCAGGTTTGTCTGTACAGAAGAGCATTCATCCAGTAACTACTGGAGATGGCTGCTGCAAAAGGAGACCATGGCAGGTCTGTATTTGTCCAGCTCCTGGGTGCTGGGATATACAGATGCCATATGTGATGACAAGACCATTAGCAAGGGGAGGCAGGGAGAGTCCTGGGGCTGATCCCGAGGCACCTGTCTGTTCTTACTGGAAGGGATGTTATGAAACAGCTCTCCCCTAGGTGTGGGCTGTGAAAGGATTTATTTCAGCAGCCAGGTGGTACAAACCCTTAATCTAGCAATGCTCCTTTTAGGGAGAGGAGCACAAGTGAAGATTGGTTCCAAAGAGACCACGAACAAATTTTGAGGTGAGGTGCATGCAACCTACCCCAGCTGAAAAAAACAGGTTTGAATCTACTGTGGGCATGACTGGAGCTATGATAGGCCTTGTTCAATTAGTGGCCCTGGTAGATCACTGAGGTGTGTGATAGTTAAGTAGCAGCCAATCTATCTGGTCCTTGGGTCAGGAAGAGAGGGGAGAGTGGAATAATGCTGCCCTTCTCAGGCGATCTGACCTACCAGTGGGATGGCAGCCACTTCTCTACCTTGCAGAGAGAAAGAAAATACAACCTGGCAGCACAAGGGAAGATTTCATTTGCAACTAGGGCAATTTTCTCAAGCACTTAGACTGACCCAGTTTTACAGGAAAACCTTTTGATTGAAACAACAGCAAAGTTGTCAATTCTCCATCAGTGCTCCTTTTCCAAATTTCCTTGTCTGGTTTTTGCTCTTGGCTCTTGATCAAAGGGATCAGGATCCTTATCAAAGAGGTCATGTTCTGCCCTCTTACTAGGACTGCTATGCATGAGCTGGGTGCCTTCTGCAGGCTGAGGCTACAGTTGTGGGAGGGCAAATGTGTTTTCAGCATGTAGGCAACAGAGATGCCATCTGCATTTGGGTCCTGTGTGCTCTGTGAGCCTGGCAGGTCCCAGGAGCAGTGCACTGCAGGGGCTGATCTACTGCTGCCCAGCCAGGTCCAACTTTCAGCACCACTGTCCCTGCTGAGGGACTCACTGGCTTACCACTTTTTCTTCTTCCCTTTCCTCCCTCCCCAGAAATAAGAAGAACTTGTACTCTCTTAAGCAGGAGCTCCGAGGCTTGGTGTGGGAAGCCAGCCATGCAGGTGGGGCATATTCCTGCTCTTCACTCTGGTGCAGAAAGTGCCTGGATGTCAAAAATGACCATGTCACACTGACCACCACTGCTCACAGCCGAGGGGAGCACATCCCTCTCCAATGTATGTAAAGCAGAGGGAGGGAAGGGCCCTGTGCCCAGGAGTCTGCTGCAAACCCGTGCAGCCTGGTGCCGGCCCCGCAGTCAGCAACACAGGATCTTGAGGAAGGCTTTGCGGAAGTCAGTGTTGAAGGTTGTGTAGATGATGGGGTTGAGGGCGCTGTTGACGTAGCCAAGCCAAGTGCTGGCACTGTAAAGCCTTGGAGGCACATGGCAGGATGGGCAGTGGGCATTGAGGATGTGAATCAAGAAGAAGGGCAGCCAGCAAACTATGAATGTGCCTGGGTTTAGAGAGAAGAAGAAAACAATCGTGAGTTCGGGCCTGCACTTGTGCCCTCTCCCTCCATCCCCTTACTATTTCCATGCATGTGTCTGTATTTCACAAACACTGAAGGCAACATTTATTCCTGACACAGAGGGACTTGGCAAAAGCTTGGGCTCCTGGGGACCAGCTTTGTGAATGGATGGATGGGGTTTAAGAAGTGGCCTGGTGACAGGCAAAAGCAGATGGCCACCACTTTCAGGGAAAGACTGATGCCTCAGCTGCTTTAATCAGTTACAATTAGGGCTGAGTTATTTCCCTGCTACTACTGAGTTAATGAGGGGAAACAGTGAGTCTGGTGACCATAGCAGGTGACTGGGGTACCATTCACCTGGCTTCTCTCTCCAGCTGTATGAACTGTTTCCTCTGGAGCTACTTGCTTCAGTTTCCATTTCTGGAATTGAGCCTAATAGGTTCTGCATGTATGGAAACTTGGGATTGTTCCAGCTTCATAATGGTAAAATAAAGGAAAAGGGAAAGCAAAGGTGTTGGCTGTTGCAAGCAGAGCTTGTTGGCCATGGATTTAAAACACAGGGGTAACAAAACATAGCAAATAATACACTAACAGACTTGGCTTTCAACATTTGGGAGCAGTACTCTAGAGCCCTAGATGTCCCACCACTGTCTCTCCTGAGTTTGTGGAGCACTGACAGCTGAAGCCAAGGCCTGGCTTGCATTTTTTTAAATCGCAGTACTATATTAGGAGATTCTGTGCTCCTGGAAGTCCCAAACCATCACCCCTTGCATGCCACCTGACAGAGAGGCTCTCACTCACCCAGGACAATTGCTAGCATCTGTGTAGCCTTCCTCTCTCGGAGCTGGATCAGTCGGGGCTGCTGCTGTGCCAGCTTCAAAGAGCTGATGGTTTTGCCATTGCTAAGCCTCTGTACCTCCACTCCTGGTTTCGTACACTTTCTCCTCTCTTCCTGCCTGCTGTTTTGTGTAGTCCCTGGTGTCTTGGTGAGGGATGCCTCACGGCAGAAACTCTGGTACCGCTGCAGGCTGAAGACAGTCAGTAACTTCCTTTTGGTAGACATCTCCTGGCCTGTGCATTTCAGTGGGAGACAGGGGGAAAAGGTGTCTTGGCATCTGTTTGGCAAAGCTTTTCTCTCCATGTGTTCCTGCAAAAGAGGATACCATAGAGGAACTGGAAACCATCCGAACTGTTCAGTGGGTCAAAGGATGATGAAGAAAGTTGTAGGAGTCATCCTTAGCCCCACTTGTCTCTTAGGTTTGCACCATATCCTCTGGACTGCCCTCAGGACTGAACCAGCACTTGAGAACTCCCACCAAGGAGAAGTATAAAAACAGTAAGATCAGAAATGCTTGCTAACCTTTCATCTGTATTTTTGTGTTGGCCCTGCTCCCCTCAATATCCCTATCCTTTTAATGTAGCTCCACTGTGCAAAAATGGGTAAAAGGAGTGGATATGCGTGACCAGGCAATTCCTTTCAAACCGTTGTGCTGGTTCCCATGGTTGCAGATATTTCATCTAGAAAGGTCAGTGGAACAAATGCTCCATGCACTGTGAGCATCTTGACCTCTTAAGTCTGTCAGATAAAGAGGGTTTTCTGTTTTATTAATGCGGGTTGAAGCCTGTGAAGCCCTTAAAACGAAGCTTCATAGAACAGAAATCAATAAATGAAGACATTAAAATCAATAAATGAAGAAATTAGCCAGACTTATGCTCGGCTGAGAAAGCCCTGCTCTGAAGAAATATTGAAGTAGGCTGTGCTCTATTCTAGTTGCCAGTTCTAGAGGGCAGAAATACACAAGGGAGTATCCTCTTTCTAGAGGGCTGAAATGGATTTAACTGCAGTTTCTGCATCTCAAATATCATGGTGTATGAGCAAGGGATGGAATGAAAACATGTCATGTCCTTATGCTTTCTGTTCTGTGTTTTGACCCTTTGAAGAGATGATGCAATGCCCTGTCTTTTCTGGCAGTTCCTACTGCATTCACGTGGATCTTACTTTGTGTGTGTAGCACGATTTGGTGCTGGCGCCATGGCTGCCCTGCCGGGTGAGGGTTCTCTTCTTTTGCCTTTGTCTTAGCACGAGGTAAATCCGGACATAGAGCAGCAGGGTCACCATGAAGGGGAGGTAGAAGGACACCAAAGAGGAGTAGATGACGAAACTAGGGTTGGATATAGAACAGACACTGGGATCCCCTGGGGAGGAGAAAAGAGAGAGAGAGAGGAGTGGCTGAGCTGATTCAGTTTAGTACAAGGAAGGTCTGATGTGTTGGCAAAGCGAGTCAAAAGGTGGGACAAAGGCAGTCCAAGGAGTGCAGATTATGCTGTGGCTTACCCACTCACCTAACTGATACTTAAAATTAACTCTTCATAGGGCCATCTAGCATTATTAGCCAGCATGCATCTGCCTGCTTTTCTGGCCAGCAGCTCTGTTCTCGTCTCTTGTCTATTTCTATCCTTTCTCATAGGATCCTATCTCCTTTTATCCTTTCTCCTATTTCCTTGACAGCCTCTGAGCTGTTTAGATGTAGAGATGTGCCCTCACCCCCATCTGTCTGGAGTAGCAGCATTTCCCACTCCCATCCCCTTCTTGCCTCAAGCACTGCAGAGAGGATGGATGGGGAGCAGAGGACTTCTGCTCATGGCTCAGTGGGAAGGAAGGTTCTGCTGCTCCTCTGCCTCCAGGGAGAACAGGTTCTAGCCCTATCTGAGGGAAAAGAAAAAGACCAACCTGTTTCCAAGGTGGAGGCTAAATTGTTTGCTCTCCTCAAGGGATTAGTTGAGGAAGCAGATAGCCAGTTGGATGGGAAAGAGGTTTCTCATAAGCAGTGCTAATATGGAACCCTTGCTGTTTAGAGATGTGTTCTGTATCAGACTTAAAACTGTGCGTCTGGATCTGTTGATATGGGCAAGATGCCATTAAATCTGATATATTTGTGTGTGTGTTGTATGAGCTGCACGCTTGGAGATTTGCTCTGTGTGCTCCAAGTGGTTGTTTGACAGGAATCTGTAGACCTGGATACCTTGACAGGCATTGATTTGGCAGTAGAGCAGGTAAGTCTGCCCTCAGAACAATAGTCAGTGTCTTTCTGAGCAAATGGCAAGTTTATGGACAAGAGCACATGGAGATTTTTTTCTCACCCTTCATAGTGTGCTTCCCGTTCCTTAAAATTTCCTATAACTTGGCAAGTCTGCAGGGCCCACATTACACGACCTGGCGATACACAGGGCAGCTCCATTTCCAACCCCTCCCTGCATGCTGTTGTCCAGGACATCACCTACCTGTAGTATTGAAGCCAAAGAGGAGAGGACATGACACTGCAAACGCCAGAATCCAGACTATCACGATCATGAGAGAGACTCTCCTGCAGGAGCTCTGCCCAGTGCTGTACTGGTATTGAACTGGTTTCACCACTGCGGTGTATCTGCAGACCGAACCAGGTCCAGGAAGAGGAGAGGTAAGAATGCAGGGTGGAAAAGGACCAGGTTTTTAAGAGAAGAAATGAAAGCAACATGGGGAACAGGATGGTGAATGTGGTGAAGAAAAGGAAGAGGAAACAAGAGAAGATCAGGTGATGGGATCAGCAGTTTGCAGAAATGGAAAGTGGGGCATTGCGGGGAGGAATAGAAGAAATTAAGAGTTAGTTGGCAGCACTGCAGAGAAACTCTCTGCAGAACTGACAGCATGTGAAGCTACAAGGTTTGGGATACCAGATGGATCAGAAACCCCAGGAAACCCATATCCCTCAAGGCCCTAAACTTATATGTGCACTGTTGTGAAAGAACACGCTCTGGAGCAACCACAACCTACTAACTCTTTGTCTCAGCTGCCTTGTCTGGTGTCAGCCTGACTGACAGGGGATTGCCCATGGACAGGTGTCCAGGACCTTCAGCTGCTGGGGTGCCCCAGAGGGATGCAGCTCAGCAAGCCTCAGATTTGGAAGGCCCAGGAGTCTCACCTTTAGGATAGCCTGGGATAGCAAGGCTGTTCCTTGCAGACAGAGCTAAAATGAAATGCAGATAAAGATGCCCATGAAAGAACACTGGACCAACCCAGCACTGAGAGCTGTCTTGCATTATTACCCTTGAACCATGTATTACAAAGGTACAGCATACAGTATTTTTCCTTCTCCCACTCCTTGGTCCTAACAGCACAACGTGTACCAAGATCTTGGCTCCCAACCCTCAGCATTGCTTAAAATAGGCTCAGTCTTAATATGCATAAACCAAGAGCAAAGTTGAAGATTACAGAGCAATAATCTTCACCTCTCCCTATGCGTATGGCAGGATTTTCTTTATTAAAACTTCATAGGTGAGATCTCCAGAAGGAGAAACCCTCTTTGAGACTCAGTAGGAATTGGATGTTCCTGCCTTCAAAAAGCACAAGGATGTGGTTGACTACCTACCAGGGATGTCTCATTGCATGTGTCTCTCTGCCCTCCAGTGCAGACCTGTTCTAGGTCACGGTGGGCAGTCCCACATTATCAGCAGTAGGGACAGGGACAGACTTGCAGAGAGGTTTGTGATCCTGAAGACACCGCTGCTGTCTGTGCACACCCCACTTCCTTGTCCCTGCCACACTGGGGTACAGGGTCGACCCCCATACGTAGACTATCCCCCTGGATGTTGTTGTCTCTCACCTGTCGATGCTGATAGCACAGAGGTTTAAAATGCTGGCTGTGCACATCATCACATCCATGGTGACGAAGATATCGCAACAGATACGGCTGAATGTCCAGACTCCTCCGGTCACCTGCACCAGGAACCACAAAACTGTCAGCCTTGTTCTGCAGCAAGTCCTGATAGTTACATGTAAGGAGGTGCTCTCCTTCAGGTATCTCAATAGCTGGATAAATTCATGTCCCCAGTCATGTGCACAGGGAAACTGAGGCACCCATGTTGTGTTCAATATAACACCCAGCAGTAGGTCATGGAAAATTATCCTCACCTTAATTTCATTCCTTTATTTGCTCTTGCAGAGGGAGGCAGGGTGAAAAAACAGGAGCTATTCCTTCCCTCAAGGCCTAGCATGATAAATTGATTTAAATTTGATATCCCTGTATATATCCCTTGATTAAGGATTATTTGAGAAAATCTAAGGGCTGAAAGTGTTTCTCAGCTGACGGAGTGCTTTTGCAGGCAGCGAGCTGGAAAAGTGCTGCAAATTTTATGCATTTATGTATGAAACAGAGACCTGAGACTGAGGCTTCTCTAAAACCTTATTTGGATTCTTATCTCAGTTAAATTTTGATTATTAGATCTGAGTGAGAACTCACAGGCTATTCAGGAAAAGGGTCTTGGGTTGCTACCACATTGAGCTGTTGTTCTACTTGTTTTGAATATTTAATCTGAAGTGTGTAGTTGTGAAAGCTCAGCTGCAGCCAATCTTTGTGATGGAGAAAAATGCTGGGGTTTTTGTTTGTTTGGTTGGTTTTTTTTGTTTGTTTTTTTTTTTTGGACCAGCCATCAAATTCTTGACAGTTACCTTTTTGGTTGAAGATTATATCCTCCAAGCACCATGTGGCCCCGCTCTCCTTGGGGCTGGGATGACAGCCTGACTGAGCAAGGTGTCTGTCTCAGGACCCACTCCTTGTAGGATATGAAAAAGGAGGCAGCCTAGCCTCCAACTGCAAACACACCCAGTGCTGTGCTGAGTGGGGAATGGGGTAGGAGAGAAACAAGGAGAAAAGTTCATGCTTGGTAGAGAGCCTGGATTTTATCCTGCAACCCCATAGATTCTGCTGTTTCAGCTGGATCCTGGGAAGCTATTAGAAACTGGCACTAGTTACTGGTCTCTCTGCTTACATTTAGACAACATCTGGAATACTGCATCTGGTTTTGAGGCCCCAGTAGAGGAAAAATATTGATTAACAGGAGTGAATCCAGTGAAGTCAACCAAAACAGTACTTAGGGGCTGGAGCAGCACTTGTCCTGTGAGGACTAGCTAAGGGGACAGGACTTGTTCAGCCTGGAAAAGAGATGGCTTGGAGGGGTGGGAGGCTAACAGCCTTCTAGTGCCTAGTGGGAGGTTATTGAGAAAGTTGGAGGCAGGTTACTAAAAAGACGCAGCCAGGTTTTTCACAGCAGTGTGTGGTGGGAGGACAAGAGGCAACAGGAATGAGCCGGAGGAAAGGTGCAAACTGGTCATGAAGGTAACTTTTCTGACCACAAGGACAGTGAGACAGTGGAGGCGGTTGCTTAGTAAGTCTGTACAGGATCCATCCTTGGAGGTTTTTTAAGACCCACTCAAATCACCCACCCCAGATCAGGCTGGAGAGTAGGCTTGGCTTCTAAGGCAGCAAATCAACCCTGCAGCAAGTGTCGATGCCTAGGAAGGATGCAGGTCCCTGCAGAGAGAAGCACTTGTATAAATACAGAATTCACTCTGTGAGAATGGTTTAAGAAATAATCCTGAGAAATTTAAATGGCTTTGATAGTAGCAGCATTTCCACACATGGGCACAGAAACTTGCTGAGGTGAGCTGTGTCTTTAGGGTGTTCTCTGCTGGACTCAGCTGCTACATTTCAGAAGTCAGGTATTGAACCAGGCAGTCCTCCATTAGACCCTCTGACCCTGAATGAAGGCAGGGAGAGAAATGGGAATTGGCTTGCAGAATGCAGAAAGGAACTGTGCTTTCCTCTCCAGTTCTCTGATACTTGTGGGGCTCCTTTGTTTACTTCTAAAAAAAAAAAGTCAGCAAAGGAAAAAAAGCCAAAGGAAACCCACTGAGCTTTTCTGCACAGTTAGTTGAGCTGCAAGACATGCAAACTGAAGATCGTCCCTCTGAAATTAGGGATTTCAAGAGGTAGGTTCAGCTTCCAGAGAAACCCCCCCACACACACTGGTTTTACTCTAGTTTCAGATTTTGAGATTTGCTTGACCACCTCAAAATATATGTATTAAAAAAATAAATGCAGGAAGCCTTTGCAGTGGAACCCAGTAAAGGATGTTTCTGCAGTCTGAGGCAAAAAGCAATGCAGTTTCTATGGGATCTGTGGAGTCTGAAGAATATTTCACCAAGAGTCAGTGACAGGTGTTTGCATGAAAGCCAGCTGCTGCTAGACCAGCAGATGTGCAAACACTTAACTGAGGGAGTTTCCAAGGTCTTGAGCACATTAATCGCTAAACCCAAGAATGTGAACCATTAAAACTGAAGGAGGTGCTGGTGAAAATGGCTCTGAAGTGAGCCCTCTCAGTATGATGCATTCAGATCACACCATCTGCATAACAGACTAGCTTATGTTAAGAGGATGCTCAACAGATCGAAATGTTTGGACTTAAAACCCATCCTGATTTCCACCAGCCACAGCTTCTAAAATGGGGAGTAGCTTTGCTGAAGTCAGTGAAGTAGTTAATATTTACCCACGGGGTATGTGAACCCAGAATTTATTCCAGAATTTAACAATGAAGAAAAGCCTTTATATTATAGGCCCAGCTCATAATTTTTAAAATTCTATTTCTGCTCTTACTTCTATTGCTCTGTTCCACTCACCTTTGCTACAGCAGCCAGAACTTGCTAGTGTGCATTTCTGGTTTTCATATGCTGGCAGGGTACCTGTTCTTTATCCCTCTAGTGCCTTTTGTCCAGGAATCTCAAAGAACATCCCCAGGTATTAATTGAATGAATCCTCACATCTACCTGGGTGAGGTGGATGGTCAAATATTATTCTCTTACAGCTGATGAGAGCAAACCACAGAGAGATGAGCTGATACAATCTCTCATTACCACTCAGTGACTGCACAGCAGAAGTGGGAACAGTGTCCAGATGAAATCCTGGCTCTGCCAAATGCTAAAGCTCCTGTAGACTATTCATGTCAGGTTCTCACCTCATCTTTCTTGATAACCAGTCTGCTTTATCTACAAAATTGTGGTGTTATTATTTTTACCTTCCCAACTCTATAGGAAGTTTTCCAGTTTATGAATGCACAACGATATTTTCCTTAAACTTATGCCAACCCATCACTTTCCTGAATTCTCAAAATAAACAAAAGAATCTCTACAATTCAGATGGGAAAGTAGACAACCAAGTTGCATCAGGCGATGACTGGCATGTAAGGAGTAGTGTCTCTAAGCATGCTCACTGAAGGGTTTTGTGTTTAGGAGAGCTGCTTCTTGGGGGTGCTGTTAGCTCCAGCAGCTGTGAAATGGCTGCTCATGGTTTTGCACAGTGGGAGAAATGAAGAGCATGCACGAGGTCAGGACTGCTGACAAGTGGTGAACTGCTGAGCTGCAGTAACTCAGTTGTCTGTCCTCTCTGTTGACAGCAGTCCAGTCCTTGAGCTTAAAGAGCAGTTGTAGGTCTTGCTGCTCAGGTGTGAGAGACACAGACGAGGAGGAGACAGTGTTACACACTCACAGTGTCTCACATTCTGAACAGACTGGATCTCGTGACAACCACCTTCTGAAACTTTCTTCCCCTCTGGAGGTAGAACTGGATGTTGCGAGAAGACTAAGAAGGATGTTCCCAGCCATGCTGCACATGTCCTCCTCCATTTATACAAAGACTGGAAGGCACGATGGTGTCTAATGCCATCAAACTTCGGTGGGCAGGATACCTTAATGCCACTGTCTGAGAAACCTTGGTGAGCTTCAGCAGTCGCGGCCGCCGCAGCATCAGAGTTCAGTAAAGAACCGGGGCAGCACTACTGGTATATTAGACCTACCTGTTGACCCCAGATGATTGGTAGACACATTGCTGAACAGCATTTTTGTGCTAGAAACTTCATTAGGTGGTGATGAGGATTTTGAGGCTATAAAATGTTTCTATTGCTGCTTTGTCACAGCCTTCTTGAAAGATTTCTCAGAAAGAGGCAGTTCTAGTCTGCATGACTGGTGAAATAACATATTTCATGGCCAGAGACAACCCTAACAATGGAGTGTAAAGCACAGTGTTCACAAGAGGCATTCATCCACCTTTAGCTTTTCCATAAATAATGGCCAGTTCTCAAACGCCTGGTTTGGCAAATGTTCGGTAGAGTAATAGATGTTGTACATGGCTTTGGGGACTCAATGATTTTTTTTTTTTATTTTTTTATTTATTTTTGGGCAATTTCCAGGATCAGAGTGTATTGAAGCATGATGCCATTTCTGCTTCATCGGTAGCATCGCTGATCCACAAACAGCAGCAAATATTGAAACAACTTTGATGCTTTTTGGACAGTTTTTTTTAAATCTTAGTCTTGCTGCAGTCCTACAGCCCAGCTCTCTAGGAGACACTGTGCAGTGCCAGGAGTGGTGGTTTGGGACGTGTATGGGTTCTTTCCATGTTGTTTGGATGACTCTTACATCAGCTACTTCAATTATCCAAGCTCCACAGATGGAAATTAGTCTTGAATGGGTCTACAAACACATCTAGGGAATAGACCTACTGCTGTGCTCACAAATTGTGACCATGGCACTGCATGGGGCAGAGACTGCTCTGCAGATGTGCCTCAGTCCCACCCTGTCCACATCAAGAGTGAGTGCCAAACCTTTTCTAATGCAAAGCATAATGTGATTTCATTAAAGATTTTAATGCCCTAGAGCTGATAGACTATTGCAGTCTGAAATAAAATTAGACTTTTAATAAAATTCCACTTTTAATAATATTTTTTAGTTGCAATCAAATTGCAGAGTCTAATGGGATGGCTTCCCACACACACACACACTTATTCCTTTCTTTTTCATCATTTGATGTAACACATTCAAGCTGTACACATCCTGCAGGCCAGCTCCAGAACTGCTCCACAGAGGTTAGTCTAAATTTTGCTACTGAGTTTGTTAGGAACATGATCAGGCACGCAGTGGTGTGGTTAAATTCTGTTAATCTTTCCCGAGATGCACTCACCTCTAGATACACCATCCATGGCATCACCAAAGTAGCCACCAGCAAATCTGCCACTGCCAGGCTCACCACAAGGTAGTTTGTTGTGGTTTGCAAGGTGCGTTCCCTCAGCACAGCTAAGCAGACCAGCACATTCCCGAAGATGATGGCCAAAATCAAGATGCAGTAGCAGAGGGCATAGTAGGCATGTGAGTGTGGCAGGGCAGGCTCTGTAGCATTGTTTGTCCCACACGGAATGGGGTCAGTGGTGTTAGGATGACTGGCTCTTGTGAAGAGGGCCATGGGGGTGCCACTGGAAAGAGAAAAGAGAGAGATGACCGAAAATCAGAGCTCTACAATAATTGTGGAGAACAGTACCCTCTATGGGTGGTGTATGACTTTCATACTTCCTTTATGAATGCTACTTCAAGCCAACCATAGAGGACTTTTTTCTGCTCATATATAGGCAGAGCTTTGCTTAAAGACTTGCTTGGTCTGTTTTGTTTTTCACTGAATCTAAGCCAAGAGAAGAATGCAAGATTTCACTTCCTGGGTGCACCAGAAAGCTGCTTCTTACCAACCAACGCAGCTGTATGGGATGTGGCAACTGTTTTAAGATGCACCAAAGTCACAGTAAAAGTCAGCTGGGCAAGAGTGCAGTCTGAAAGGCAACGGTTTGAAATGCTGAGGAAGGAAGACCCAGTGCAGTTACCCAAACTAGGGCTTTAGGCAAAAGCTTAGACCTTGTATCTTTTTTTTCTGGGAAGTATCCTCTGCATTCCCTCATAAAAAAAAAAAAAAAAAAACATCTTCAGTAGCTTCATGCACTTGAGTGCTCGGCATCCTGGCAGAGAGGCTGCACCTGCAATGCTCACATAGCCTTTTGATCCCTAGCTCTCCAGCAGCAAAATCTCCAGAATTTCTCTTTTCCTGCAGCTTGTTTCTGTCCCAAACCCTGCCTGCCTTGCCAAAGCTTGACTGTCAATGCTGTTCCTATTTCATGAATACTGTGCTCTGTGTTTTTCATGCCTGGCCCAGAGATGGGCTTCCTGTGCTGAAAAGCAAACCAACTTCAAGTTTGGGATGAAATAATGCAAAGATGCTTGCAGGGTACTCTGCATTTCTTTTTCTTACAATAGATTCAAGACTGTGCTTAGGAACCTACCCTTTCTTGATTTAGGAGAATGAATTTTTCCAGAAATGTGAAGGCTGCTGTCCCAAGGTTGTTCTGTGACATTTAATTGCTTGTATCTGATTTTTTTCTTCTTTGCTACTGCTCCCGTTGGTGAACTCATCATCTTTGTGACAGGTATGAAAGGCAAGGGCAAAACACTGCAATATCAGTGGTATAAATATTACTCTGTTTCTCCTCACCCCTTGAACAGCAGCATCTGTGATGCATAGCTGCTACACAGCTACACTCCTGGAAGAGTAGCTGTGCAATAGGTATAAATTGCTCCAGTCCCTTGGGATATACTCATCCTTGAAACTGGTGCCACTCTCTCCTGTTGCTTTTTAGCTGGGAGAGGACAAGGGTTGAACAAGATAGAAACTGAACTTCCCTCTGTCCTGTGGTATCCTCAGGATACCTCTTATACCTTGTGTTTTGTTTGAAAGTGCTTGTGCTCTTGTCTCTCCTTCTCTTTCTTCCGCCTAAGTTAAGCCTTCCACTGGATCACAAGGATCTCTCATAGCATGAGCTGAGTCCAGGACTGTTCATAAAACAGGTGAGCTGCAGCCACCCCAAACAGGACTCATTTTGTTGTGTCCCTTGCACTGACACAGCTCCCTCTCTGGGAATTCTGTATTGTCAGAGGCCAGGAAAGGCTGGTTCTGTAGTGCTGGAAAAAAACTACATTAAGCAGCTGACTGATAAGCAAAGCCACGAGAGGGAATAAACAAGACATTATGCATAATATAACCAGAAGGCTTAAAGCACCACATTACATAGTTAATCTGTGGGATATCTGTCCTGTCTTCCCCTTACATCCTTGAGCACTATTTCCAACTCTCACCTGGAGGTCAGTCTTCCCTACCAAGCTCCCCAGCCTTGCCTACCCCTGAACTGCCCCCCAGCCCTACAGCCCTGCTCAGTCCACACCGGGCCAAGGTGCTGCCAAACCAGGCAAGTACGAGCGTACCTGGATACCCGCATACGGGGGTAGCAGGACACTCACCACCCTGGGCAACAAGGGACAAGAGTCGCAGCCGTGGGGACGCGCAGACGGAGAGGAAAGGGAGGAAGAGGGATGCTCCTCCCGTGGGTCTCTGCCTCGGAGGGGTCCGGGTGTAGGTCCCGGCGCGGATGGCAGGTCCAAGCGCGGGATACAGGGTGCAGGGAAGGGTCCGATGTCCGACCGCAGGGTCCAGACGTCTTTGGGTCCGTCTCCAGCTGCGGGTGCTGCTCCCCAGCAGCGGCGCCGCTCCCCGTCCTGCCCCCGGCCCCGGGCTGCGTGAGCCCGGGGGGGCGAGGGAGGCTGGGGAAAACCGAGGGTGGGGAGTGAGGGGCGAGAGGGAGGCGGAGGGGCTGCAGGAAAGGGGACCTCCGGCACCGGGCAGGAGGGGAGCGCGGGGGGGCAGCAATCAGGACTTACCCCCGGCCCGTCGGGCCGTGGCACCGCCGCCGCCCAGCAGGGCTCGGTCCTGGTCCCGTTGACTCCCGGCCCGACCCGTTCCCTCCCGCCTCCTTCCCGTTGCGGAGCTGCGGGGCGGGACTGGACTGGCCACCTCCTCTCCGCCCGCCCCCTGCCCCGGGACCCCGCGCTGCCCCCAGAGATTGCCCTTCTCCCAGAGGGACCTGGCGAAACGGGTCCGGGCGAATTTCGGAGCCAGCGGCGTGCTTTACTGAGGGGCTGGAGGCGAAGCCGGGAGCTGGGAAGCCGAGGCGCCGGTGCTGCGGCGGAGCGGGGGGAGATGTCTCGTCCAGCGGATAGAAAGTTGTCAGTTAAAAAACAGTTAGTTGAAAAAAATTATCAAAGCAGAGATGGTTTTGAGAATGGGGAGATTATCTATCTATCCATCTGTCTATCTATCTTTAAATAAACTGCCTTAAACCCGAGATGAAAACGTGCAGGTAATCGGAAAGAAGAGTGATGTTGGGAAGTATCCTTGTCCAGGGACCACTGCCAGTAGGGACAGCACGCCACATCTACCATGGCCAGAGCATGGCTGCAACCCCTGTCTCTGAGAGGTGGCTTCCCCTGAGGTCTGAGATCAAGTATCTGAGGCACAGTTCTCCTCTGACTGGGGGCACTGAAAGAGCTCTGTGGGGTACAAGTGTTCCCTGTGGGCCTTTTGTCTCCTGAGGCTGAGTTGTGTCCACCACCCACTCTGGCATAGCAAGTGGGGCATGCAGCAGGTTGTCATGAGGGTGCAGGATGCTCGGCTGCGGGGCTGTGCATGCAGGAGTTGTAGTCCCAGAAGGGAGAAGTAAAGGTGCTGTTCCCCTTTATGTACTCACTGGTTAGGGTGGCTACAGGTTAACTTGTAGGTGGGCAAGTAAAAGAGAAGGTACTGTGGAGAGCAGAGTTTATCTTTAAGACTTTACTTATCTTAAAAAGTGTGCCTTGGGACTCCGGCTGCCTGGATTATCTCCCCTGATTGCAGCTATGCAAGATAATCTTTCTGTGGGCGAGGGTGGTAGCATAGAGGAGTGCACTCATACCATCAGGTGTGAGGGGTGTGAGTGTGCCATCTTTAGCCTGGTTGGGGATGGTGGAAGTGCCCATATAGGATTTGATGGGGACTAATCAGCACCAATGCCTTTAACTAAGGCTGCGACCCTAAGGCAGGTCGGTGGATGGCGCTGGATGAGTGTGATGAGTCATTGCCTAGTCCCTACGGGCAACACATTCACACGTGTCCTCGCTGGAGGATATAGCTGCTAGGCTATTAGACCAAATGACCCATGAAGGGCTGTACAGCCCCTTTGTTCCCTTGAGAGCTCCAAAAATGGTGTGACATGGACTACATTTACCATGCTTATGTTATATGCACGCAGTTGAACTTCTGCTGTCATCTGTACTGTACTGCTCACCTTTGGGGAAATGCATTTGCTAACTGTGCCTGGAGCAATCAAGGAAGGGGGGAAGCCCTCCTGCCTATGCTCAGTGGAGGTTTTTTAGCTGTGAGCTTGAAAGGAGTCCAACACACCCACACTTGTGTGGTTAAAACCACAGGGGAAAGCACACACTGTAATGCTTGTTCTTACTGGTGAGGGCTGTGCGAGTCACAGGCTGGGTGTGAATGGCCGGTAAGCACAACTCCTCGCAGTGGGGCTAGCAAAGAGGTCGAGGCATTTTAACTTCGCTTCAGCAGTTTTTAAATGCGGTTTGGTTGCGGGCAGTTCCCAAAGGATTGTGGCCATCAAGGGACCACAAGGCACCTCAGCAACAGCCTTTACTGCTGTTATCTGCTCAGTGTAGCAGCTAACCACTGATCAATTAAGAGACACTGACTTGCCCTCCTCTAAGATAAGTGGCGTGCAGTAGGGGGAATTCACTCCTTTAGCCACAAAAGCACTGCAGTTCTGATTCACATCTTTATCTTCCAGTGCCAAAACCTTCCTTTTTGCTTTGCCTTGTGTGTCAGTGGATCCCCTCCCATGAAACTTGTTTCTTGCTTTAATTATTTTTACCTAATTTCTTGATATTACTCTGACTCCAGAAAAAGAAATAATCAGAGACTCATAGAATCATAGACTGGTTTGGGTTGGAAAGGACCTTAAAGATCATCTAGTTCCAACCTAGCCTTGAGTACTTCCAGAGGCAAGACATCTACAGTTTTTCTGGGCAACCTGTTCCAGTGCTTCACCACCCTCACTGTAAAGAATTTCTTCCTAATATCTATTCTAAGCCTACCCCCTTGTCCTGTCACTATGCGCCCTTGCAAAAGTCTCTCTCTGTTTTCCTTGTAGGTCCCTATAGGCACAAGAAGGCTTCTCTAAGGTGCTCCTGGAACCTTCTCTTGTCCAAAGATAATCTAGTTGGAAATGTTGCTGCTCTATTGAAGCTCATTCTCCTCAGTGCTCCCTCCCTATTTTCTTCCTAGAGTGGCTCCCTTCATGCCCCCTTGTATAGTTTTCCTGAGACTGGAATCTTTTTGGGGTAAGGACTTAATGACTTTCTTGTGTTTGCTCTGCAGAAGAGGTCTTGTGGAGCAAGATAATAATTCGTGGGATCATTTAATCTAGAATAGATTGTACCACACACAGAGGTAGGGTTGGATTAAAATCGCATAAGCAATCTTGTGGTGCAATTTGCCATGACTTTTTTTCTAATAGTACAACTTCTTCAATACAGTGTGTAGTGCAATGTCTCTCTCATAAACTCTTCTCCTTCCTCCTTCCCCAAAATCAAGCGTGTGGTATATATTTGCCCCAGTTAAACACTGGACAGGTTGCAGACCTTGTGTGTGACAACATGGTATCACTGGAGCATGGCAGAGAAACAGGCCAGTCGTGAGTTGTGAGAACCTCAAAATGAGAGAATGGGCCAGCAGTTTTCACTGCTCAAACTCCTGGTTCTGCAGCTCCAGCACAGGCTTTCTGTTCCATGTGCAGAAAGCTGAGAGAGGCCATAGTTCTTAAACCTAGTCCATTCCCTCTGGGTCCCCCCCAGCCTGTTTCTTTGCCTTCATCTCCAACACCAGCTTCCTTACTTCTTCTTTTCAGTCCTGTATGTCTACAAACTCTTCGGTAAAGATTTCAGATAACTTGTCAGTGTTCTCTCTTAATTGTCCCCACCTCTTTGCCCATCAGTCCCATCATTCTTCTGTACTAAGTTAATCCAGTGAGTGTTGCTGCACTCCTGTTCCCTTATGTCTCTCTCTAGTCTGTGCTCATGTTTCTTCTTGTGGTTTCTATCCACAGTCTCAGCATCCTGTCCAGTTCCTAAACCTCTGGTAGCTTCATCTAGCCTATTTGTCCTTCCCTACTACTTCTGCTTCCTAAACTCCTCTTCACCCTGCCCTCTCTGACTGGGTTGCTAGTCCCCTCCACTCCTGCAGCTTAAAGGATTGTTTGCAAATGGTATTTGCTGTGCTTTCACACCTCAGTTGCTGTCACTACAGCCAGTATTTGATGTGCAGTGTCTAAAATGTGCCACTCAGGTGGAATAAATCTTCCATCATTCATTTTGCAAGTAAGGATGCCTTCCTGACAGTGAGTATTGCTACAATACTCTGCATCCAGGGGGGTTTTTAATACCTGACTACATAAAGCCCTAATCTGACCTCATGGCTGTCCCTGTTTGGAGCAGGATGCTGGACTAGACAGCTCTAGGGAACCCTTCCCAACGTGAGTTTTCCTGTGCTGCCTTGAAAACAACCTTGCCTGATGGCTGTAAAGTAAACAGAACTTTCCTGGCTGGCACAACCTGCAAACTTCAGATAAAACTCAAGTTCATACCCATACCATCTAAGCAGGATATGCCTATTTGGCCTCGATAGCTTTAAATTTTTTTACAAAACTCACCTGTTTTCACGGTGGTGACCAAAAAGGAGCTCAGACAGCTTCAAGATAATGTATGCATAGCAGCTTGCAGAAGCAGGACAGATTCCTTGAAGAAGCTACCACAGCTCATGTCAGATAAGATTCACAGGAGATTCAGATCCTGCCGATATTGATTCCCTTCTGCTCAACATTTACCTTTCCTGTTCCCTCTTCTGGCAATCTGGAAAGAGGTGGCACAAACCTGCACAGCACACAGATATGAGCTTAGCCTGCAGGGAATGTTTGTCATGGAAATCACATCTGCAATGGATTTTATACAGCTAAACAATATTACTTCAAGGGTGGGTGGTAGCAAAACAAATGTCTTTCTCATCCACTGCTTAGGTATTAAGCTGGGACTTTCAGGTCCAAGTCCTTCTTCTGCTTCACCTCAGGCATAATCTGGTGTAGAGGAGCTCTCTCTAATTAGGCAGAACTGAGGCTTCAGGCACTGCATCCCATAAAGCAGGATGATTGGATAAAGCCAGCATCCTGCCAAACTCCTCTCTAAAATTACTGTTTTGATCCTGTTTTCCTTTCATTATAATTTGGTCATGTTAGAACACATGTTTTGCAGTGTGTAAGTGAAAGGATGGATCCTGCCACAGTTAGTTTTCTTCTGCATCCAGTACTGGGCAATCGGTTCTGCTTGTGAGGAGAGCAGATGGAGCTTTTAAAAATGAAAAGGGTGACTCTGCAGGGATGCCTGACAGAGGAAGGGCTGTGGAGAGGGTCAGGGTATCACACTTATACCTCACCTTGTGGTGTCTTCCCGCAAGCTTCATGCTACATGCACAGGGAGCCCAAGGGGCTCATCCGAGTGGAGCAGTTGCAGGAGATAAGACGAAAAATACCGATGTGAGAAAAAGGGCATCAGTGTTCAAAAACATTATGCCCTTTAGGGAAACCTGTTCACATTTTCATGCAAAGAAGCCATGGAGCAGCAGGACTCTCTTTACTCTGTCCCTCTTTTGTTCCTTGGAAAACAAACCTGTTTGGTCTGTGATGAACTCTGCTGCTGGGGCTCTCACATGAGGCACAGCCTTTCAGGAGCTGGGGCAGTCAAGTAATTTATCGAAGTGGCCCTAAATCTCAGAAAAACTGGTTATGGTTTAGCACCTGCCAGAGATACGTCTGGGGGCAGGGAGGGGGTAGAATTTTTTTTTCCTTCTGCATGGGACAGCTCTGCATTGCTGGAAGGGAGCAAGCACTGCTGGAGGCAAGACCGGTTGCGTGGAGAGTTGTTCAATTTAAACTGGAGGAGGGGTTCTATGTGTCAAAGCCAAATGTTAAAGCTGCATTCTCTTCTCAAGACAATACACTTCCTTCTCCCATTTCTCCCCATCATCTCAGCCTGAAGAACCTCAGCAAACAGGATCCCTTCTTAGAAAAGGTCTGCTGTGGCATCAGCTCTTTCTGTGGTGCCTGTACCCCTCTTCTTCCCTCCTCCATCCTGAAAGGCTTTTGGGGTCTTGTCATCATCAGTAATAGTACTGAGGCATTCTATCCTATACCTGGGATTCCTGCTCCAATCTGACTATGTGATGCCCACGGCTCTGAGGTGCTCTCACTGCTGGTCACAGCCATAAGCTCATCTCACAGCTACCAGGCATTTTTAATCCTCTTTTCCTGTTCAAGGTAGGACACTGCATGCACACACAGTTTTCACGAGGCAGTGGCTTTGGATGCCTCTCCTTTCCAGACTGTGGTGTGACTGAGCAGCAAAAATCAGTATCACTAGGGAGGATGCTCACTGGGGTGATATCATGCTTCCTAAATAGACTTGGACAATCCTAACTGCCACTGACTGAGATGCTCATGTATCCCACAACACATACCAAACACTTAACTGTCATGCAGGAGTGTTACCTCTGCTAAATTTTGACTTTCTAGCCCTGAGGCATGACCCATGAGTAGAGCAAGAATGTTTCAGGACACTTTCTACTTTAAGAAAGGCCACAGAAGATCCCATTTCCAATTCTTTTCAGAAATTAGTTGTTAGAGGAGCAATGGGAGGAGTAGGGTCTGCCCTCCCATGAGTTTGAGACCCCTGCTTTCCTCCCACCACTGTAATCCTGTCTGTTCCTCTTTTACTCCCTGACTGAATGGGAGAGTTGTCCAAGCAAGCACATCAGCACACCAGGGAGAGCAGGTAGCAGTGGAGCCTGGGCTGCTGCCTTTTTCCTCCTCATGCTGCTAGTTTGCATGGGGCTTGGAATAGTGTCTTGCTCTTTAGGCTTGCTCCTACTCCCCCTGTCAGACTTGGTCACTGGGCTCAAAATTTTTGCTACTGTATGATTGTGTGATTGCACGAGTCATGTTTTCTTCAAAGAGCTATGAAGCTAAAACCATCTGAACCATTTTTACTTAAAAGCACTGGAACACTGTGCTGAGGCAAGGCCCACAAAATTATAGCCTGAACAGTGAGCCAAGAAATTAGGCTGCATTCTGGTACTCTCCATTATAGCTTTCAGAGGTACTTCAAATGCTATATACAGACACACCATGAAATGATACCCAGTGAAAATTGCTGGGGTGGATGCAGCATTGATGCATTTCCCTGGCTGTGAACTGAAATCTCTCTCTGCTTTCTGTCTGCCTTGAAGTCATACTGCCTCACAGACCTCCCCTTTCTCTTCTGCATCCCCTCAAATACCTGCCCTGAGTCTTACTTATCTACTTGCCTCAGTGAACTCTGATTTACCTATGGTTTCTTGTGAACTTTTCAATGCAAACCTCTGTTCTGGGCTGTCTGCTGGGACAGAAAATGGTGAGAACTGCTACACTGGTTTTCTACTCTGTATCCCTGAAACGCATTAGAAGATGAGCCGTGGTTTAAAGTGTAATTCAAAACAGCATCTTCTTATCTCACTGCTATTTGCATGCTGCTCAGGTTTCAAAACCTGGCTCTAAGTGCTTTTTCCTGAAGATGCAAACAACAGCTCCATCAGAGTCATCTGCAGGGCACTTGCAGTTGCACAAGTGTTATGGAGCTGTAGGCTAATTTTTTTTTTTTCTATTAAACCAAGCCTCTGAGAGCCAAAAATTAGGAGTTCCTGCATGCACCTATTTTAAACTTTGGGACCCTTTTCTCCCAAACTGAATTGTGGAGCAAGTGCTGCGAGTGCTATGGGAGCTGGGCCACCACGGCTCCTTGAAGCCACATAGTGGTTCATTGTGGCTGGTGACAGGGAACGAAGTGGTTTTGTGGGGGGATGTCTCGCCGCGGAAAATGCCCAAAAGCCAAAACCCTATAGCATTTGGCTTGCTAGATCTGATGAACAGATGTTCTGTTTAACATCTGAAAGCCTGTAATACTTTCACTGTCCTACTCCTGCAGCAATGCTTAAGGATCGCTTGCTCAACACGATTTCAGAAGGTGGCTCAATGACCTTCTGCTTCACTCCTTTTAATTGTGCTACACGTAGCAATTTTCCATGCCGGTGGCCTGATTCCTGCTGAACGTTTTCAAAAGTGTTAAATTAGAAGTAGAACACAGGGGAATAAAATGCTGTTTTGCCTTTGTTGAAACCCTACCTCTTAAAATTGTAATCTCCTGTGGTTTTGAGCACAGGCTCAAAATTTGACAGGGAATTGCTGCAGGAGCTTTTCTGCTTATATAGGGATTGCTCTAATGTGCCCCAACCCAGACTTGAGGTTGCACATACAGGTAATATCTCATGAATGGGTTTGGTCTGAGTGCTCTGACCAACTCTGACCAGTGCTCTGGGGGTGCGTGGGCTCTGCTTACTTGTATCACTTGTACTGATTTTTTTAATTTATTTATTTATTTTTTTTTTATTACTTGGACTGCGTATTTTTATTACTTCAGTATCTAGGAGACCTGGCTGAGGTGAACACCCCTCTAAGATGGGTGCTGGGCATACCTCTAGTAAGATGAACCTATTTCCCTGTACACAGGCAAGACCTACATCACGGGATGACTGCAGCTGGAGTCGCAGAGCCTTGACTCCTGCCAGTGCAAGGGCTGTTGAGGGAGGTAGGGAGCACAGGAGGCTGCCACAGGGCACATGGGGTGCCAGTGACAGAGCAGTGATGGCAGCCCACAGGCCTGTCTGTGGTATGTGAGGGGACAAGGTGTTGCTGCCCAGAGTGAGAATGGATGTGCAACTGGCTCTGCAAATGTACTTGAAAAAAGGTTTTTCATGTAGGAGGTGCTCCGTTGAGTTTGATACATCCCCTGTCTTCATCCCTCCTGCCAGTGGCAAGGCTGGATGTGCCCCACAGCAGTGGGTGGCACAGGAGCAGCATCTCCCCATTCCCTCTTGGAGCCCAGTCCCGCTGGCGGTGAACAAAGCTGCAGCCTGTGGCTGTAGGCCGGGATGCTGGGAGTGTCCGAGCACCCACAGCCCCATGTGGGGCTGCGCTCCCAGGAACAGCCTCTGCTAGAGGTACTGCAGCATCCTGGCGTCAGCACCAAGCCAAACTCCAGCCCTTTTGGGTGGAGCACCCTGGTGGCTCAGCCAGAGGGGACTACTCAAAGAAAATGTAGAACTGCAGAAGAGCTTCATAATCCTGCTCATGACCGATGCTTCAGGGAAAGAATGAGGTATTCTGCATTGGCTTCCCTGTATAACACAGCTGTGTACAGTCTTCTGACTCATAAAAACACCATGTGTTTTTTTTTTTTTTCCAAAAAATCTATATCTAACTTCTTGGTAGCAGTGATAATGGTGTGGCAGTGAGTCATACAGGATAATTATGGCATTTAAAAAACAATCTTTGTCAGTGCTGAGGGTTTTCTGTTCTAGTTTCACTACCTACCTTCTTATGAGTGAAGATTAATGACACTGAATGTCATTAATGCTCAGGAATGGCCTCTGTATGCACAGCTCTGAAGAGGTCATCACTGGGTTACAGTATGAGGGGCATTTTTAAACTGCCATGTTGTGGTTTAACCCTAGCCAGCAACTAAATCCCACACAGCCATTCACTCACTTCTCCCCAGTGGGATGAAGGAGAGAATCAGAAGAACAAAAGCAAGAAAATTCATGCATTGAGATAAAGACAGTTTAATAGGTAAAGAAAAAGCTGCCCATGCAAGCAAAGCAAAAGAAGGCATTAATTCCCCACTTCCCATGGGCAGGCAAGTGTTCAGCCATTCCCAGGAAAACAGGGTTCCATCACATGTAACTGTGACTTGGGAGGACAAATCACTTCTAACAGCCTCCTTTTCTTCTTCTTTTTCTTTCCCCCACTTTATATGTTAAACATGATGACATATGGTCTGCAGTACCCATGTGGTCAGTTGGGGTCAGCTGTCCTGGCTGTGTCCCCTCCCAACCTCTTTGCACCCCCAGCCCAATCCCTGGTGTGAGAGGCAGAAAAGGCCTTGAGTTGGTGTAAGAGCTACTCAGCAATAATCTAATCATCTCTGTATTATCAATGCTGTCTCCAGCACAAAACCAAAGTGCACCCTTCACAGCTACTGTGAAGAAAATTAACTCTACCCCACCCAAAACCAGCACATGCCATGATGCACGTTCCTGCTTTGGTTTGGCTACTTACTGATTTTCACTGTGGTTTGGTCTCTGGTGTACATAACTTCAGATTTTTGGTGCTTGCTGAACAGGCCCACTCTGTAACATGAGGTGCCTGAAGGGTGTTTTAGGTTCTGCTCATCCCACAGCCTTGTCCACTTGACTTTCCCTAGCAGTCTGCAGATCAGCCAGCCCTCCCAGGCAGTCATTAAATCATAGAATGCTTGAAAGGGGCATTAAGGATCCTCCAGTTCCAACCCCAAGTCCCATGTCAAATTTCAGTTCCTTCTCTGGAGTGGAGTGATGATGTTTTCACTCCAAAAGGCAGAAATAAGGAAATAAAAATGCTAGTTCTGTGTGTTTCCACCTTAGGCGTAGGAGAAACACAAAATGATATTAAGTCAAGTGCCTTTTGTTACACTGATCAATGAAAAGCCATTTGTCTGTCTTGATGCTCTGAGTGGCATAGGAGAGCAGCAGAGAAGTTATTCATACTTTTATGGCTCTGTTATTTGCTCCGTTTATTCCATTCCTGGCTCATAAGTTTGCACTGCCCAGAGCAAAGGCCTGCTGTTGTGAGGCCCATCTCCCGTCAATGTCCGGAAAGATTCAAACACGAACACCCAAAGGAGATTGCTAATTGTCCCTCTTTGGTCCTAGGAAGAACTCCACAAATAAACTGTGTTTTGCCATCTGTTACCTATCTGCTGGTTCACTTTAAACTACTGAAACTTTATCCTTGAGTTCACCCCCTGAAAGCTTTTGGTTGTATAGAGATGCTCAGGAGAACAGATGAAGCCTCTGCACTGTAACTCTGGGCAGTCTCCAGGCAGGACTCGGACTCCTCCTGGTCCAGCCCCCTCAAGCCATGGTGCACTTCATGGATTCTCCAGCTCTGTGTAATGGAGTGTGGGCAGTCACCTTGCAGGCAATAGGGTCCCAGGGGATCTTCCTCCAGGGGCTACCTCTGATTAGCAGAACCAGCTGTCTCGGGGCTTCTTCCGCCAATGCTAAAAGCAGTGTGTTTTTGCTTTGGAGACGTAATCCTCACAGTAATTGCAATCGGTCTGCAACCGTAGGAAAAATTGAGAGCCCATTCTTTCTCCGGTTTAATATGTGGATGTAAGAGCACTGATATCAAAAGACAGAAAACAATCACACTGCTGGTATTAATGTTCCTGAGGCAAACTCTGCACCATCAACAATTCAGTTCAGCAGATTCCTCCTGCTGCTTACAGGAATCAGTTCTTACCCCTTGGCCTTGTGTTTATGCTACTGTGCCGAGTAAGATGTGGACTAAGCTATAGTGTATCTGCATCGAGGAGCTGCACATTTACAAGATGAATGTGTTAGTCAAAGGAAGGAAACTTCCAGATATGCAAAAAAAAGCATCAGCATTCATTAATTATAAATATAGCCCAAAAAGTCAGGCAAGACACCAAATGCGGTGAGAGAAGAGAACTAGTTATTTTTCCAACCTTTTCCAATGCAGAACATTAATCTTTTCAGTCCCTCATTAGAGATGACTGTGCCTTATTTTGTCTTACCTGCTGGGAAGGGAGTCAGAGGTACTCCATGGGGTGTGGTGTGTGCTGGCACACACTAGTGAGGCAGTTCTTGCACCATCACTTGTGGCTGTGCTACCAAGGCAGGAGACCCAGGGTACAGCTGGACTGGGAGGCCATCCTGCAGCCCAAGCTGGGATTGTCACACCAGGGCTAAAGCAAGGGTCCCTACAGTGGACCAGAATAGATGGCTTGCTGTACTGTGAGTGCTTTATTTCTTGAGTGTTTGGAGGTGTTTTTTGTCTGTTTGTTTGTTTTTCCTTTTCCTCCCCCCCCCTTTTTTTAATTTTTTTAAAATTTTTTTTAATTTTTTTTATTTTTTTTATTTTCCACAATGGAAGCTTCACATGAGGTGTTCTTGCAGTAAAACAAACTTTTATATGCCCAGAGTTTAGTGCAGCACTGCGCAGGACTGGTCATCATTCTAAGAGGGACTGAGAGAACTAAACTGCTGTTACTTGTCTTGCTTGCCAGCTGTTCCTGCCTCAATGGGTCAGAGCTTGTCAGTATGGGCCAACCACAGTAATTAACTCCTTGCCCAAGCCTTCCTTGGGGTACTAAATGTTTCCATAAAAGTCCTGGCTGTCTGTGTGCTTCCCTACAGATTCTGAAGTATTTCAACATATTAGAGTGGAAGTTTAAATTATTCTAAGCACTTACACACTAAGGACATCTGCACTAAAGGAAATACATGCTTTGATGCATAGGAGTGAGGGATGGTCTCCTGTCATTTGCTGACATGGATTTGTAATGACAGAAAAGGGGAGAAATTACTCTGATCATTTTATCATGAACTTTTAGAAACCATAGGAGATGTATTTGAGAAAGATATGAAATGCATATTAGGTTCAGGAGAAGCTTATCCAAAGGGAGAAAATGGGATTAAGCTGCCATGCAACAGCTGCTGAGCTGTGCTTGGTGCAGTCAGGAAGAGGTGCTCGTACTTTAGTCCTATCTGGGGTGGGGCTGGATTTTGCCACACCAGTAGATTCAAGGTGGAGCTTGCTGCTGAAGGTGGAGCTTGCTGCTCAGGCTGGAGTTCATAGAGCTTTGCTGCTGCCCTGTTGTTTTTTTGCTGGAAGAGAAACCTGCTGGCTCTCACCAGGCCTCCAGCCAGCACATACATCAAGTGGGCAACTGGGCAATTAAAGCTCTGGATTCAATGTGCACGTTAAGATCACTTCCATAGGTTGGCCATATAGGTCTTCAGGCGTTTTGGCTGGAGGATAGTTCAAGAGTAGATGTGAAAGGAGAGGTGTTTCCTGGTGGCCTTTCCCAAAAAGTCCACTCTAGAGCATTTTCAGGTAGTTATATATTTTAGACAAATGCTGTCAAGATCAGGCCTTATAGGGCCCATGGCTTATGAACCATGCATGTAGCCGACATACGTGTGCTTGCCACCCTTGGGTCCCTGTAGGCATCCTAACTCCCAGACATCCAAGGGACAGAAGGTGCAGAAGGCACCAAGAGCAGCAGCTCTGCAGTACCAGCCTCACTGCCAGGAACCTGGAAGGATACCAGCACCTAAATTTCTTTGGTATTTTTTCAAACATCACCCAAGGCTGGTGCAGGATGGTTTGGTAACATTTGTCTGTCTCACATATAATTGCAGACTAATGGCCTTGTTAAAACACTTGAGCTTATGATCTTTTTTTCCTCCTAAGCAGCTGTTTACATGCTTTATTAATGGTTACTAATTAAGTCCCTTGGATGAAGTCCTTTGGAGACTGTCCAAAGACATAAACCCAAATAAGCTTGGATCACAGGCACTAAAATATCTTCCCAAAACCCATGTAAGCAAATGCAAATGGACCAAAGAAAGGTCTGAAGAAAAGAGGTGGGTGAGTAGATATATAGTTTCAGATAGCTGTCACCTAAAACCTAGGGTAATGGGAGGAAGGAAATAGGATTTAAATGCCTTGAGGTTCCTTTTGCACACGAGATCTTTAACTCTGCAGCTTGTATTTATGGTTAGCTCAGGTCACTAATGTACTTCTGAGCCAAGGGGCACTTGGGAGCCCCTGCAGCCCTGAGCCATCATGCCACCGTGCTGGTGAAGGCCATGAAGGTTTTTGTATCCCAAAAGCCGTGAGCAGCTGTGAAGTCAAGCTATTGACCTCAATACGCTGGATTGTAAATCCCATTGGAACTAAGCCTGCCTGGCTTTAAAAGGAGTTTGGGTAGGCAAGAGATAAAATATTAAGGGAAGAAAAATTAAGAGCAGTTCAAGTTCTGGTGCACTGTTAAAGCAGGGGATGGAGGCAGCGAGTGACGTGAGCACCAAGAACTGTGTTTGCTGGCAGGGCCAAAGGATCGTCCGTCATGGCTGTGCCTGGGCACCCCCAACAAACCTAGGCTTTGCCCTGTCTGTTCTGCAGCCTGTTTGGCATGGGGATGGGGGGAGGTGTGGATTCATTAGAGGAGATGTACACTGAAAGCTGAAGTGAAGAAAAAATATAATTTGACTGATGCTGGAGAGCTGGCAACTGCCAAACCCATCCTCCAAGGCAGTGGTCGCTTCCTGAAAGTTTGGATAAGCTGCCCTTGATCAGTGCTGGGTGGGTGTGGGCTTAGCAAGCCTCTCCAGGCAGGACTCAAAAGACAGGTCTTGGGCAAATGGTGCCTCAAGTGTTCAGGGCTCATCTGTATGATTGACTTAGCAGAGATGTGTTAACAGCTTTTCTTCTGTGAGGCTTCGAGGGGCTTTAAAGACCCAAGAAAGCACAAGTTGTAGCCAAAAATTTTAGAGGTATTTAAGATACAGCTTGCTCTGTATCTTAAGGCTAGGACTTAGGTAAAGGCAAAGCAACTGCTGTTCAAATCCCTGGGGCAGGTTTAGCTCCCGTGGGCACAGCTGTGCTGGTGGACTAATGGGGCTGCAGCCCTGCACTCTGTTGGGGATGGGGTGGTTGTAGAGGTGCCACAAACTCAGCACTTTGTGAGATCGGGTGTGCAGGTCTTAAATTTCAGAGGATGAGGATCTATTGGGCTGAGAAACTTTCCTTCTCCACTCATCGATTGCAGATGCTTCTCTCCTCTTCCTTCCCCCATGAAACATCAGAGCAGTGTCCTTACGGGTTATTTCCACTGGAGGGGATGCAGGAGGGGTTGTCTCCCACCCTACAGCTGCCACACTGGGAACTAGAAATGCATTTGCAGACACATATAGCTGTCTGCTGGTTTGTGGCATAAGCTTTTATGCTTATTTTAGTGAATAACTTAAAAATAAGCTCTTAAATTCTCTCTGTAATAGCAATGCCTGCTTGAGTGGGAATTGTGACAGCTATTGCTTGTTGACTTTTGTGGCTTTGTGGCAGTGTGGCCTGGTTGCTCCTGCCAAGGGGTGTGTCCTGGTGCGTGATCAGCATCTTCGTGCTGGTACAAGTACAGTCCTAGGAAGCTGCTAGCTTATGATGGCTTTCCTGGGTTTCAGACAGGGAATGAGAACTGTGTTTGACTGAAATGCTGCCATTCATCTGCAGTGGGGGCAAGTTGCTTTTATCACTTACTCAGTGCTTCCCTTAATGCTTCAGGCCTCCAAAATCATGCAAGAAAAGAAGAAAGAGGGTTGTGCTGTTGTCTGGGGAAGTTGGGCTCCTGTTGTTTGCTTATTTGTTTGTTTTCTTTCTTTCATTTGATTGCTTTGTTTTTAGTCTCTCCCAGACAGCTGGCTCTGCCTCATTCAGCAGGCTGATTGATGAAGGACAGTGTGGCTATATGGAAAATAGGATTTGTCTGAATAGTGGGATTCTTTTTCGCTTACTTATTTTAATGTGACAAGATGAGAGAGATAGGACTGTGGTCAGTAATACTGCCAGTATTATTGCTGTTATCATGCGCTTCTTCTGGCTTGGGCAGAAAAGCCTGGCATGAGATCCCTGCAACACAGCCAGAAAATTTAAAACTGGGGAAAGGCTCAGCCACGCTATTGGTGAGATGTTCATCAGTGCTGTGCTACAAGGACAGTCCCTGGGTGAAAGAGGTGCTAAATCATTGTTGCCTACAACCTTCTAATGGCACAAGGGCTACCACTGAGGGGGACATGGGAGCCCAGTACTTTTCTCCACCCATGTTTGAGTTTGAGTCCCGTACTGGGACTGATGTGCGTAGGGAGATCCTTGTCTGTTGGTTTGTAGGAACAGAGAGCTTTGTTGGTTCAGCTGAGTTTCCACAGACACTTCTAATTCCTTGGATTAATGATATTTATGTCTTCCCTCCCTCCTGGTATAATGACTTGGTCTGCAAGGTTATTGCACAGTGTCTGTGTAAGTGTTGCAGAGCTGTTGATGATGAGGGAGATAATGATGATTACTAAAAGAAACTCCTATGCCAAGGCCTTGAAGCACAGTCAACCCCATTTCACCAGGGCCATGAAGAGCATCTCTGATACTCAAGAATATGTGCAGTGGGGGCCATGATGGCACTATTCCTCTGGTCTCTCTCCATACAATTGTATAAGGGCACTTTCCTGTGTCTCCCAAATGTGAAATAATATTTCATTCTCCTATTGTGCTTCAGACTTGGGTTTCAGTGCACAGACCCACCACTGAATGGGTCAGCCAAGGAAAATTGCAGGAAAGCAAGTACTTTCAAAGCAAGGCAATATTTCAAAAGCAGCTATATCCTGCTTTCAGAAGGGTCAGGGACTCAGCTCTGAGGAGCTGTGTAGATGCTTCACCCCCTTTGAAACAGAGCCATGTGAGAGACACAGAACTGCCCCCACAGACCTGACCTCACAGCATTTCATAAATCTGTGTGGGCCTCGGAAATCAGAGCTACTGTTTGCAACTGTTCTACATCCCATGGGTATCCGCTTGGAACATTAGGACTGCAGCCCTTCTGAAGAGACAAAGCTATTTTTAATGGATTTTGACTGTAATTTATTTTTTTTTTTTATCAGCACTTACCAAGAGTTGCAGTTTTGATAAAAATTACTTGAACCTCCCACATTTTCATGGGAAATGGGGATTATTCATCCCAGTTTTGGCACCAGGAGGCATTTCTAGTTTCATGAGAGAGTGGCTCGAAAAAACTTGAGGTTCCTGTTCTTTTTTTTTTTTTTTTTTTTTTTAAATTATGTTCCATTTTCCATACTCTGAGAGATGTGAATGTGAAGCTTTAAATATACCTTTCTGAAAATCTTGATTTTGGAGTGGTGCAGTAGTCTGAGTATTAGGCCGCAAATCTCCAAATATGGGTCTTGCATTTCTTTCTCAATGTTATAAGCAATTGTACATCAAGAGGATAAATTTTTTTCCTATGTGGGCAATTTAGCCATTGACTTGTGAAGTGAAAGGTCTTCAGAATAAAACAAATTCAGAAAAAACCAACAATTTAAGATTGATCTTGACAGAACTGCAGCCATGTATGTCAGCTGACAATGAAGCTTCACCTCCCTGCTGGTGGTCTAGAAAAGGTTGTTGACTGGTTATGGTGACTCTGGAGGGAGTTGTTTGCAGTTGTGGCTCCTACCTTGTCATATGGCTTGATGTACACCCTGTGCATGACCAATACATTCAGCCATACATCTATTTTGTTGTGTGTCTGGGCACACAGACCTGGATGAAGGAAGTTGCAAAAGACTTGTACAGTCCAGCAATGCCTGGTCCCAGGCAGAGGAGGGGAATGGAGGTGTTAAGAATGGAGGCTACTGCTCCAAATAAGATCCACTGCCCAGTTTCATGGCTTCAAGGAGCCTGAGGACTGGGGGAAAGCCCTGAAAGGAGCACTCTTGGGACCATGTTTAGCTCTGGGACATAATGCTGCACTCCCTTTGCCAGTCTTGCCCTATCCCAGCAGGTAAGGCAGATCTGTGGCCATGGCCCAGCCCATCTGTGATTGTTTTATGCATGAAATAACTCAACGAGGCAGGGCTTATTAACATTTGCCACTTGCCTCTAACTGAGGTTGGACCCATGCAAGGTGAGGTGAGGGGACCACGAAGCCACGTGGCTCTTTACTGTACTGGGGGAAAACTGGTGCATCTCCAGCATGCCACGTTGGGCCAAGGAACCCGACCAGACCCTGTCTGAATACATGACTCATGGCTGCTCTCCCTGGGGCGGCACCTGCTGTCCCAGCTCTTGGCAAGCAGCTGGAGAACCTCCCGAGCCAGCAGGGTCTCATTTCAGTTGAGCATTTCAGACTAAAACAAATGTCTTCTGGCCAGAAGTTTCTGACTTAGCAGCTCTGAAGGAGGGTATTGAACCCACCCTAATTTTGTGCTTTTGTGTTCAATTGCACCTTCCAATCCATTTTGGGGCCTGAGGTCCAAGCCTCCTAGAGGGTTGAGCTGGGGCCAGGACTCAGGGTCTCCTGGGGGCTCAGGGTAAGGAAACCTCTCTGTGATGGTGGGAATGAACATCTGCATGTGCATGCCATGTGTGTCCATGTGAGATGTCCCCATGCCCTTTTAAGTGTTTACTGAGGACATGCAGTATATTTCTAGTAGTGTTTTTCTAGGCAATTTCATTTTCCCCACTCCCAGCTACTACAGGTGCAGTTCTGAGGAGGGGCTCATGTCAAGGTCCTCATTTTAGGCTTATCTTGTGTGTCTGTGTGTGTGCTGGAATACCTTACAGCTGCATCCACTCTGTCCCATAGAGAAGCATAGGGGGACCACCCTCTCCCTCACAGACCAAAGGTGAGGGTACAGCTTGGGAGACTTTATTTCTTCCTTGACTGCTGACAGGTTTCCTACAGGAGCTTCTACCTCATCAACTGAGTGTGTGACACCTCTAAGGAGCACTCCAGCCTATGGGGTTGGTATAGACACACATCCCACATCACCTCTACTCCTCATCTCCTCCTTACTCCCCCACTGAGTTCCCACCCAAAAACCTCCTCAGGAGACAGTAAGGCTCTCAGTTGGGTCATACCAATGCATCTTCCAAACTCCTTGAAATGCTGGTACTAATCAGTAGCAGGAACACTGCAATAAAAATGGGCTGATCTGGTGAAGAGGAAGGAGGGTGAGGCTGAGAGAGGAGAGCGTGTGGACATGAAATCAATTGCTTTTCCTGGTATTAGTTGTATCTATGCCTCTCTGGCTCCTCCGAGGTCTGTAAAAGTGGAACCAGAGGTTGGAATAAGGTTGCAGATGAAGGAAAAGGAGTGGTTTAGTGGAGATTAGTGAAGTTGTGTGAGTGACTGAAAGGTTGAGTGGTGGAGGCCCCTCCTGAAGGGTTAGAGGGCTTCTTGCTCCTCTATGCAGGGAGGAAGAGAAGTGACCACCACATGTCACAAACAGTGGTAGCAAAGCCTCACAGCCAAGAGGTGAGGTAGGACTGAAGGCTTGGGCCACCCATGGCCCAGCAAACATCAGTATCCAGAGCTGATCCCTGTGAATTTGTCCTCCTGACTCAGAGGGAGATGTGGAGAGTTAAATGTGAGATAGCTTGGCTTTTCTGCTAATGGTGGCTGACAAACAGCATTTTAGTTCCATGCTAAAACTCCCCTTATAGCTGTTTATGGAGTGGTTTATCCAACATGGTTTCTCCTGGGGGGAATCCTTTCCTTTCTACCATTTTTGGGTCAGAGGATTCCATGGGGACAGTTGTCCTTCATCCCACTGTGGAAAATGAAGAAGGTAACTGTTTCACATGCGGTGCATGCAGCAGCAAACAAAAGGCCAAAATGGTCCTAATTTCCACAAGGAGAAAGTTAGGAGAAAGTACTACAGTCTTACCTTTGGGTCTCACTCTGCTCCAAGCACAAAGCTGGTTATCCTAAAGTAAACCTAACTCTAATATGTGACCTGGAAATGAAATTAGGGGCTTTTCTGTATCTAGTATGGTTTTGGTTAAGGGAGCAGTGTTTCAGCAGTGAGCAGGAGCTCAGTTTAGGTCTGCATTTCCAGTTCTGGTTTGAACAATAGTACTGATTTTCAGCCTCAGCAGCCCTGTTTTTCATATCACACATCACTTCTGCTGTAACTTGAAGCAACATTTTCTGCATTTCTATGGCACTGCTGCCTCAAGTATGACCCAGGAATGAGTTTGGTGGGGCTTGGCAACCAAATGTTTTAAATGAAAGGCATAAAACTTAAGATATTGCAACTCAGTGGTGAATGGAGGGGAAACTGTAGTGAAGAAATGGAAAGTTTAGAATGACATCCATTATGAAAATGGCAGGGCTGAGAGGACAAAGCCAAAGGGTAGAACTACTTACATCTTCAGTCACTTTTAAGGTATCATAGTTAACAAAATGGGCTCCATTTTAAAAGTTTGCTTTTAAAAGCTGCATAAGTGTAGCACTGTGCCTGTTTCATTCAGAAATGTCTCAGTGGCACAGAGCCACTGGGGAATTTTGACCATTCCAACTTTGGATCTGCAGGACAGATTGTTAGTGAATAGCATGAACCCACACTGTTCAACAGGGTAATTAGTAGCTTTTAGGGATTTTTCTTTTTAATGCACTTGTTGCAATAATAGAGGAAAGAAAAATGGAAACTATAGGATTGAGGACCAGTCGTTGTCAAAGAGGGGAAATCCAGGAGAAATGAGACCCTTCAGAGTGAGTGTGGATCCTGCTGCTCCCAAGGAGCACCTTGCTGTTTCAGAGCCTGAACTGACTAGCAGAATATGTTTCTGATATTTGGAGAAGGCTGACAAGGGCTGAGCAAGTGAAATGCCTTGTTTTGATAGACTTGGTGCAGAGTTCTTAAAACCGGAAGAATGGAAACTCACTAATTTTATCTCTGAACAGTATCCCACTAACCCAGTAACCCAGAGTTTCAGGTATCTGGCCCCAACATCAAATACTGTTGATGTTCCGACTTGACAGTAATCTTGATATGGTAAAGTTTGTGGCTGATCTTGCACACAGCCACCAGCAGGACTCATGCCACGCTGCATCAGAGCTAAGAGGGATTCGCAGGACACTTGCCATCAACTTTCCGTGTCCTCCATAGAAAAAGAAACACACAAAGACACCTGCCACATTCTTTTGTCTTTTTTTTTTTTTTTTTTTTAATTATTCCTTCATATTCAAACTTCACAAACAGTGTGAACTTGTACAATACCTCAGAAAGTGAAACTTACAAAAAAAGTGCTGGTAACATTAAAAAAAAAAAAAACAAAAAACAAACATCATTCTTAGCAACATCAATTACTCTTCCACACAAAACAGAAACCTTGTAAAATTTATTTCCGTATTTTTTTAAGGCGTAATACTTCCGTATAAAGTATATGCAAGAGATAAAACTTCACAGTATTCCAAAATGTCACAATAATAATAATAATAATATAGTATAATGAAGCGCTACAGTTAATTTTCTTTTTTTATTTTTTTTCCTGTTTTAAATAACAAATACAAGTCACAGGTAAATATACGTGAGAAAAATACGAGGCTAATATTAAATGGCAGGTAAGGATACTCTCACTGTAAGAAAAAACTGGCAGGATGTGTGTATTTATTCTATATTTTAAAGCACTTGATAGAAAAGGCGTATGCAAGGTTTTTTTTTTTTTAACAATTTTCTATTTGCTTGTTTTTGATAACTGACATACCATTTACAGAGTATAATGAGAGAAAAAAAAGGAACTTAACCCCTCAAAACTTTTGACCTGCTCTTCACATCGTCACAAACCATGTTTCTCGAGAGATGCCTGTACAGCGGGGGCGTGTGTGTGTGTGTGTGTGTGTGTGTGTGCAGGCAGCAGTGCGTGCTTGGGGTGGGGGGGGTGTGGATGGGTGGGCATCCAACAGACATGTATGACCACGGCAAGGTGTCTCAGCACCTGCAGAGACCCATCTTCTGAGGAGACACATCCCTGCCACTCCTGTGCCAAATCCTCAAGTCTCAATGTTGGCAAGCCGGCACCCGAGGTCATCATCATCGGCTGCCTGCATAAAGACCTCAGGATTTAGGCCTGGGCACAGTTTCCCATTCACTCAGCATCTGTTGACTGCTGCGAATTTCTTTTGTCCCCCAAGAAGAAAATGTCCAATTTTTATCTTCCAGATCTGCACACAAGAAGTGTGTGCTCTCCCCTCTGCCATTTAGCAACGAATTTCCACCTGGATGCCCCCTTCATGTGCAAGGCCGACGCCCACATGCGTGTGCAGCGCTGCAGCCCCCACCCAGCCATCCCTGCACCCCGCACGCTCCGTGCCCATGCCAACAGCCAGCCACTCGGCCCACGGGAACAAAAAGACAGCAGATAGCATTAACACATCAGTAAGGTGCTCAAAGAAAAAAAGGCGGCTCCCACTCCTGGAATGGGCAGCCACATAAGGTGCTTCAAAAAAGTTTTTTTTTTTTTTTTTCTTTTTTTTTTTTTTTTTTTTAATTTTTCTTTCAGTTTCAGACATTTTAAAAAAAGGACTGATTGAGCATGTGGTACGTGAGAGCAAGGCCGAGAGTTTTGAGACTTCTGACATCCTCCATAAACAAGAGCTTCCTCAGGCCAGGATGCATTTTTGTTTGCTTACTTTGTTTTTCTTATCATTGTGGTGGATTAGTTTAGATGGAATTTTATTTTCATATAAACAAAAAAAAAAAAAAAAAAGGGTAACAAATCAACCCAATGTGAGAATTAGCATAAAAGTCAAACTGTGTTATTGGGCTGAGTTTTTGTTTTTGTCTTTTTTTTTTTTTTTTTTTTTTTTTTGCCCATTCATTCATTTAGCACCGTTCCTTTTTATTCTGGTTACAACCCAATTCCTTCTGTAATTATTGAATGTACAGAAAGGACCAAGTAGTTGTGTTTGTTTTTTGTGATCTGTTTCAAGAGCCCAACCGTAATTCCTCTGCTGCTGCTGTGTTTGTGTATCATCTGGTTTCATGAGCTTAAGGAGAAAGGTTAGTCTGTTGATATTTAAGGTTGACGTGTGTGTGTGTTTGTATGCATACACATTGTTCTATACATACACACTGCATGGAGTACATTTTAACTGGAGATAAAGTCAACTGGGTTCAAACACATATGCACTATCTTCTCCTATGTATTTGAAACAGTCTGGAGCTTTGATTTGATTTTTTTTTTATTTAAAGTGCATTTAAAGCAAAATAACTGGCATTCACATACCCCATGGAAAACATGATTGCAGTGGAAAGCTTGACTATGCTAAACTCCTTGGACTTGACAACACTAAAAGCAAATGGGGCAGTGACAGGCCTCAGTGTAGGCAGCTATTATTGGGCAGCACCATTGGCAAAGAGGGAAGGCAGGAGGTGGTGGAAGGGAAATTGCTTTGCAAGTTGAATACTTGTACTGTTTTCAATTCTGACACAGCTGTGTCATTCCCAATACAGCTTTCTTTACAGTGATTAATGACCTCTGTCTTATGGATGTATACATCTGACTCTCCCTAGTTCTGTCTTTCATCGTGTGTGTGTCCCAAGTGCCAGCATCTATTAGGAATAAGGCACGGTTGAAATTACAGTTTTACAAAAGATGCAAAATAATCCAACCCTAACAATCCTGATTGCCCACACTGTTCTCCTCCTCCTCCCTCCCTTTTTATAGGGGGGGAAATATTGCATGTGACAGGAGTTTATTTTTATGTTCTCTGTGTCAAAAGTAGGCCTTGGACAAATGCTTTAAGTCCATCAGCACCAAAGATGGGTAGGACTACATCCTTTCTCTTGCAACATTTTCATTTACTGGATCATTTATGGAAGGAATCAAGGGATTTTTCATTCCCACCACTCAGGTGCTACAGGTTTTGCAGGTGGATTTCTGAAAGGCCAAGCTCCAGGAAAGCTGCATGGAGCTTCCTGATCTGCAGAAAAACAGCAGGGGCAGGTGTCCACCCTTGTGCTTGCCTGACAGACAGACACCTCTCAGGGGCTGCTTTGCACTGATTCTTAAAATCAGAAAAGCTTCTACAGCACATCTGGCTCCTCCATGGAGTCAGGGACACTGACTGTGCAGTGGGCAAGCCTGTACAGAAGCTGGGAGGCAGTTGGGTCCCTGTCTTTGCCCAAAAGCAGCTGTGGATTGCAAGCTGCTTTTCCATTGTCCCAGTGCACTCTTTTTGCTCCATGGTTTTGATCTGGGAACAAGCCACGTTCCAGCAGCTGGGTAGGGTTTATTTGCCCTAAAAACACTGCAGTCAGCCTAGCATAATACGCATTTGCTGTGGTAGCTGGTATATCCTTCTCCTGCTACAAGGCTGAAAACAATCCATGAACTACCTTCCCTGAGCCAGGATCCCACTGGCTCCTCTCACCTTCCACCAAAGGCTAGGGCTGCCTTGTAAAGCAGAGAATATAGTAGAAAATGAGAAAAGCAAGCAGACAGTAGGGGAATAGCAAACAAAACATGAGACCAGACGGTCTAGCATTTAAGCTCTAGGCTAGTCAGTTTAGCCACCATCATTAAAATGGACTGAGATTAAAGGAGCCTAAACTGCTATGGACTGGGTTTTTAGAAGTGACACAAACCTTGGGCGGGAAATGAGTTGCCTTTTTTTCTTTTAGTGGTTTAAAAGTCATCTCAATAAGGCCACAAACTGCATTTGTCTTGTCAATGTGACTGCTTGCAAATGGCATGAATTGAAATTGAGTGAGTGCTTCACAAAGGTAGGATAGAAATGGGAGAGAAGAACCACCCCACCATGCTCACTACGGCTGCACTGTAGGAGAGAGGAGTGTCTGAGGAGGTGGTGGTGAAGGGTGTCTCCTTGGGAAGACCTGCTACGTGTGGAAAGGGAAAGGAGCTAATAGCATCTCCCTTGCTCCTCTTCCTTTCACCACCACCTAACTGTTTTGCTGGACACCTATAGACAAGTAGCACTTCTGAAGAGCCCCCTCCTGTGTCTCTCATATGTGTAAGTTGGGGAAGGAAAGGAGGCTGGTATAATTACAAAAGGGGAAAAGAAGGCACATGATTTTACTCAGTCCTGACTGAACCCACATTTTGAAAGCAAGGGCAGTTTAGGTGGAGGGCAAAAAAGTGCTCAGTGGAGCAGGTGCTCACTGAGAAGAAACCTCAGGGTAAAGGAAGAGGGAGAATAAAAAGGAAAGGCAGGAGAAATGAAGGCCACATTCAGCTTTCTGTCTGCTTGACAGTCTCAAGATTTGGCTGCATTATTGTCCAGGAAGGAAAAGAGTCTGGTTGGTTTTGAATGTAGCCCAGTTACATATCTCCAGTTTTTGTTATGGCTGTTGGTGTCTTCCTCCTTCCCTTTTCTCCAGTCCCAGAAGTACCCAGAGCACTGCTTTTAAGTCTTTTAAGCCTGTTCTTCAAACATGGAGAACATGGCACACCTCTTTGGTCACCCTCAGCCTCTACTTCTCCTCCAATCCAGTCCGGAGATCAAACTGAGTAGTGCTCCCCGCTGGCCGCTCCCACTGTTGGGGTGCCAAAAAAAGGCTTTGATCAGTGACTGAAAGTGTAAGTCACCCTCATGGTTTCAGTAGGGTTGGTTGTGTTGGTCACAAAAGCCACTGGCAGTATGAGGGCAAACCAAGGGAGCTGTTGACTGAGAAACCGAGATGTCATTTACAGAGGTCATTATGATCATCATGTCTCTCAGTCACTTAACCCCTTGTGCACTGCCACATCTCAGTACCACGATTTTCCTTTCTCCTCCAGTGACTGTAAGTCTTTTTCATTTCTGTGGTAGATGGGAGAAGAAGCAGGGCTGATGGTCCAGCTTTGGGATTCCAAAACACTGTTTCTCCCCCGAGTCTCTGACTCAAAAAGGCATTTAGTTTCTCTTTCCTCCTCCCACCATCCCCTCCAAATTTGCTCAGGAAATCATAAGGCAGAGTAATGAGAAGGAGGATCATCAACAGCTCTATGAAGACACAGGGTGGTAAAATGCTTCCCTACAAACTCACAGTCCAGTGTTTGTGACATTTCATAAATAACTTTTTCTTAAAAAAAAAAAAAAAAGAATAACACAAGAACAATCCCTTTACTTACTCATCTGAAACAAAATAAACAGCAGTGGCTACAAACTTCTTCTTGTAACAATTACAAAAAAACTCCCAACAATACAATCCCCCAACTTTTAACACACGCCTTGAATGTTTTTTTTTTTTTTTTAAAATGTTAAACCTCAAAACTGCAGCATATCCTTAAGGGCAAACTTTTCAATTAGTTTTTTCTTTCTTTTCTTTTTTTTTTTTAAATAATGTGTTCACCAAAAAGAAAAAAAATTCCACAAAACAGTCTTGTACCAAGAAAATGCATTCAAAAATAGAAAATACTACACAACAAAAATATGTACCCTTCCTTTCCAAAAGAGTCTTCACAAAAATGTAGAAAAATGCCAACCATTTTTTTCCTTTCCTGAACACTTAACTTTCAACCTAGGGCACAATTATTTATTGACTTATAATGTCTGTTTTTGCATAAAATATGGAAGATAAAAACCAACTATCAGGACTGTGAAGTTACAAACAACACCTCGTTATTCTCCCCACCCCACATTCCCTCCTTAGAAAACAAAACAGAGAAAGCCAATGTTTCAACAACTGATTGAAAGCCGTCAGGCTAGGAAAACCCATCAGCTGATATGGGGATTCAAAGACGATGGCATAACAGGAAAATCATCTGTCTTTTAAAATGTATGCTTTTTGCATTTATCTCAACACAAGTCTCTGCCCCGCTGTACTCAAATGACCAGGCACTATGGAGACAGGACACTGCTGGGCCAGCAAGATCCGGGAAGAATTTGGGGTGAGGAGCCCAGGGTGTGTGGGCGTGTGTACGCATTTGCACGCGTGATGTTTTACTCACAAAAGAATTGCTGCCATTTTGAAAGACAGAGAGGATGTTTCCATATGCCTTAAAAGTGCAAGGGCCATTTCTGGATCATAGTAGTTAAATATGCAAAAGTTTTACTACGCTTAATAGTCAAGTCCATTTTTCTGGCAAAGGCAAGCCAGAGATAGATCACATCAGTTCACGTCTGGGACTGGGTAACAGCTGAAAGCTGGTAGGCAAGAAGTGTCACACCAAGGTGCATCCAGAACTGATTTATTCAGTGGGAAAGTGTTTTGCCTACCTTGAAAAAAGTTCAAGGGATTTTATGCGATTAACACAGCCGAAAGACCAACTGTTCTGACAGCAATAAAATCTAGCAGTGGGGACTTAGGTACTATAGGGAAGGCAGCTGTATCTTGCACGCATGTGGCTAAATCCATCCTTTGGGTACCTCCTTTGACTTCATTGCAATTACATCTGCTTGCACCAGGGATGAATTTGCCCCATGTGGTTCTGGATTTTATGACTGTCGGCCATTTAGGAGCCCAACCCTGCAGAATACTGTGCTAAAATACTCCAGATTGCAGAGCTAGGATCAAAGAGGCTTCTCTCTTCTTCTCTTTGAGAATATTTTTTTTCTTTCTAGCATATCTTTTAAAGGATGCTTCCATAACAAGAAAGAAGAGGGGAGCTTTTTCTTAGCCTTTTCCACTGCGTGGCTGTGTGTTTTCCTTTTTTTTTCAAATGGCAAAATGTGTGTTTACTTCCAGTGCATTTTTTCTCAAAAATTCAAAACAAAAAGGAAACATTACTTTTCCCATCCTTCAAAAGGAAACAAAACCAAAACAGACTGATAAAGTACAATACAATAAAAATCAGGCATTATAAAAGACAACATGATGTGCAACAGCAATACCAAAGAAACAAAAATAAAATATATATATATTAGGATACAAGTACAAATGAACCAAGAAAGCTATCTAACCCCACTACTGGATGATTGGTAAGCATTGGTTAAGAAATACGTAAGGCTATTCTGAGATTTCTAACTTAACATAGTTAACCACTGCTTCTCCTCTCACACCTTCACTTCCTAAATTTTTCACCTTTCACTCAATGGTCTTTTATGTCTTGAAACTGATTCTTTTCCTTTTCGTATTTTTTGGTCTACAGTAGAATTACATGTTAATAACAACAGCAAAACAAAACTCAAGCTTGTTGTGAGAGTAAGTTGGTGCCACATCCATGATGCAGAAGAAAGAAGACAGACAACAGAACAACTGCATTCAGCTTTTCACACACAAAGCATATTTGAGGGCAACAACATAGTTGACCAAAACAAGTTTGGAAGGGCAAGCAGCAGAAGCTGTAGGTTTATAACTACACTATCAACCAGAGCCTGGTCTTTTGCTTTTACCAATGTCCTTGAGGACAACAGTAGCTCAGTTGCTATGTGGCTTTGCCATTCTTATCACCTGGAGCAACAGCTGACCTGTTATCTACTTCACCACTAAATGCACACCTGGTTCAATGGAAAACCAAAAGGAAAAGAAAAGGTAAAAGGCTCCTAGCTGGGGCCAGGGCTATCTCTTGGTCACCTCGGCTGATGTGACAAATCCCCAGCCAGGTGTGATCCTAGGATCAATGAGGGAGGAGAGCACCTGGCTGGCAGGCCATTTGGGAGCAGTCTTGAAGCAAATTCAGACTGTGTAAGGTGATGTGACAGATTGCTTAGTCTCCTCCATTAGGGAAGAAGTGTGAACACTGACCGGTTACTCTGGGATCATTCTGTTAGTATAAATTCTCTTAGTTCAGCAGGGATGAGAAAGCATACATTCTCTATAGCTTTCAAATTGCCTTTGTAAATGTCAGCATCACCAGCCACCAGAAATGCATTCCCTAAAAACTTGGCTACAGCACTGTGACTGAAGCTCTCTCCTGATTCCTGGCATTTTCTTTTTTGTGGAACTTCTGAAACATAACTTTTTCCTCAAGGGTAAGCTCTGAAATTACCATAATGTTGAAAATATCATTAGCATCTTCTTGAACCATAACTACGCCACAGTCCCACCAAAACCTCAAGCTGATCCTCAGTAGTGCTTGCCATTGTCAAGGAAAGGAACGTACAGAAACAAGATGATCAAACAGTACAGGAAATTCTGTTTTGGATCTAGCCTACTGGCCAAAGGGATTTTCATTCAAGAGAAAAGGTGCAACAATGAAGCAGGATGACAAATGGGGGGGAATTATGGAAGTTAGTGTTTCTCCTTCTGGAGAAAAAATAGGGCATTAGGTTATGCGGCATCTCTAGTCAGCAACATATGTTTTGGCTTCTTAAAATAAACCTCAAGTTATCCTTGGTTTCTCAGTCAAGCACTGTCTACATGGGGCTTTAGTACCATGCTGAAAAAAAAGAAAAGAGTTTGTGCTATATTTAAATGCAGTTCCAGTTAAACTAGTTTCAAACTGACCATGAAAAAAGGAACAACTGATTTAAAAGCCGTTAAAACTATACTATCACACTTAGGCCCAAGAACTGGTCTGTTTGAGCACTGAACTGAGTGGAAACATAAACTGGAATCTGGCTTTTAAAAAAGGTTTTAATTCCTGTTTACATGGACTAGACTAGTTTTTTTTTGAAACTGAGTCAGCTGGAATCAGGTTTAACCAGGCTGAATTCAAACCAGGATTTGGAGCACGGCTTAAAGCCCACTTCTTCGGGTTGCAGTACTTTTAAAAAACTAGTGCAAATGACATCTTATCACAGCATTGCAAACATGCAGTGTTCCTCTCCCTGTCCAAATATGGTTGCCATCAGGTCACACCACAAGGGAGGAATACGCAGCAATCAGTCAGCCAGAACAGCTCAAACTACAGAAGTTCTTCATTTTACCACAGCAGGAAAGGCACTCTGGACACAGCAGGCTCAGTAAACCCTCAGCTTCACTTTTTTTCTGGAGCAGTCCACTACTCCTCTTTGACAATTCAAATCCACTCTGACATAGCAATATATGCAGCTGCCTTAAACAAGGAAATAAAACAAAAACTCACCTAAACAACAAACAGGTGTATTGGCTCATAATGTGAATTAACTTCAGCAGACTGATTTCATTTCCTCCCATATCATGACTCTGTAGCTGTCACTAGTCTTATGGAAGCAAATGCCACTTTACAAAACAAAGGTGCTCTCCTGCCACTCTATTATGCTGGCTCTCAAATGAACTGTGCTTTTGTTGGACATCTACTGACTCATTCCTGGAAGTTGATCTTCCAGTGGTTTTCATCTTAAAGGGTTCCTGTAGATGGCAAATAGAGTGCATCTTCCACTGTCCTGCTTGCTTTCAAGGGAAGAGTCATTCAGTAGTTCATCTAACAGTACATCAGGGGATATCTCCAGTTGTTCTCTTCCATTCCTTTCAAACCAGAATGGTTGAAATCTAAGAGTGAAAATCTCAGAGCTCACCAGAAAAACACATCCTTAACTCCAAAGTGTCTCCTGGCTTCAGACTTGTTCCTTCCCACCTAGCACCACCTCTTGTATACCACTCCTCTTCTAGTTCTTGACACTTTTCTCAAATGAGGCAGCCCAACAGACTGATCAGCAACAATCTGCTTTGCATTGTGCAGCTCTGTGGAAGGTCTGAACTACCCATTTCTCGGTGCTAATGAAGCCAAAATATCTTAGCTTCAAGTCTAAGGATAAATTCAGGCCATAAATACATTTCTAGTCCCCCCATTATTCTAGACCTCCCTCAGCAACTGGATGACTACCTCCCCTTTTTTGTCCATGAAACTTCTGTGTACACTAGACAGATGGCCCCTCCACTACAGGACGAAAGCAGATGCACTCATGTTTTACATTCTTGTCCCAGTTGCTATACAGAGCATTTTTCATGATCCTATTTTGCCATCTGGCTGAAGTTGCTATTACAGTCTTAATGAAGAGATTCAGCACAAACTTTTGAGAGTTTATAGATCACAAGGAGCTACAGCAGAGATGAATCTTGCTGCACATTACTACTGTTTTAGTTTTTCTCATATTATGCTTGTTACAAAATTAATGACCAAGGCATAGGCCAACATGCATCTTGACTGCAACAGTATTTTTAAACTTAGGATTCCATTTGGTTCCAGCTGAAAGCCTTCATAATGCTAGACTATCCATTTAAGAAGACAAATCAGTGAGAAGATCTTAAAATGCTGGACAGCATCTTTTCCTAAGCAGGAATATTTATGTACTGAATTCCACACCACCCTTTCTTGCCCAAATGTCCCTCCTGCTTCCTCTTACCCCAAAGGTTTGACTGGAACACCTGTAATTGTGTGTTCAGGATGACTGTTTATTGCACTGTTCCCATAACAGCCTCAGAAAGACGTGCTTTTTTTCCAGTGACCTTCCCCTTTGGTAAGTCTGCTTTGTGGCTTCACTTCTTGAGCTGAGAGATCATGTTTATACTGAAGGGATGCTAATCACAGTCAAACCTCTTAAGAGATTCTATCTGACAATGCAAGTTTTGACATCTGAACTAGGAATCGGTATCTTTATGTTGAAGCCTTACCAAATGAACAGTTCTCTGAACTTTCTCACAGCCCCAAAGAACAGTCTCTAGAGAAAGGGGGAAAAAGATCTGTAGCACCCTGAAACCTGTGATGCCTCTTCAGTTTCTATTATAGTGCTTCACTTTTATTTTAAGAGAAGGTATCTAATAGAGCTGTCTCAGTGTCTGACTAGTTGCTTAAATAAAGGTTACCCTAGTTCTTTTTCAACCTGGTCAGGTTTATGATACATCCTGTTTTCTGTGCCTATCCCTTTCTCTTCTCCCTTCCTGCTTAATTGGCCCCTTCCAATCCCACCACATGTAAATACATTTCAGTAGTGCAATGCAGTGCAGTGCAGTCATACTTAGTGCAAAAATAAAAAGCCTCATCCAGACCAAAAAAGCACAGACTCCCACCCCACCCAGGCCCCAAGAAATCAGCACTCAGTAAAAGTATACGAATGCCCCAAAATAAAGGGGGATTTGCAGTCTCCCAGCCACACTTTCACATGCCTCATTTTCTCTCCTCCCACTCGATGTGGAGATCTCATTAGCAGATAGGACATTTACTGAAAACAACAATAAGTCAAATGACAGAAATTAGAAAGGAGACAAGCCATTGTTGGGGGCTGCAGAAAGAAGAGAAAACTAAATGAATACAGCAAAAAGGTCAGTAGTGGTTTTACACAAAGTTGTTGGATGCAAACTTTGCAAGGGCACACCTTGCAAAGGGCATGTGTAAGTGTGGATAAAAAAACTAAGAAGCTTCCCTGTTCCAAATATACAGTCCCTATTTTAACAGTGCCCAAGCTAAGGTTCTTTAGTGCAATCAACTTTTGAAGCTTTCTGTGGCCACCCTAAAACAAATGGACTGATCAACATTAACTTCAGTTCTCTCCTGCTCATGCAGGCACACCTGTGCACAAATAACACCCTCCTTCATCCTGCAAATACTTGAGGATATATGTGAAGTATTTCTTTCATGGCCCACCTAGGGCTATGGTAGGAAAAACAGGAATTTTGATGACAGGCATTTAAGCTCTTAAGTACCTTAAAATGAAGACACATAAGAAAAACAAAATAAAGCTCACTAATTACAAAGGCAATCAGGTTATTGAGTCCCAATCAGCCCATACCTCCCCTAGCCCATCTGTGTCTTTTAACAAAATAAAACATCTGCCAGGGCTTGCCACCTGTTAAGATAACACTTGGGAAAACAAAACAAAGACTTTGGGGTATTCACTGGTTTGGAGGTTATAATTTCAGTTTGGACAGCCACAAGAGCCTCCATCAAACCCTCGTAACTACTAGAAAGGAGTATGGGGAACCACTAAAACAGTGTAAGAGGCCACAAGGAAGAGCAAGAAAGGGGAATGAATGAAAAATGGAACACACTAGGACAATACTGCTGCTGCTGTTAGACTAATCTCAATGTATTTGCTCAGTGTACAGAGGAATACTGCATGCTGATTCATTTAGGCTTAAGCACATGCTTCCTCTTTCCTTCTGCCACTTCTCTCACTCCCAGTCCCTTACTGAAGATGTTAGCCCACCCCAGCATGTAAACAAAAGCAAATACCAAAAGATAAACCAAATTATAAGCAGGAAGCAGGTTTCTCCTTTTTCTTTCTCTTGCAAAGATACAAGCCTTGCCTGCAGGCAGATACACTCTGTTTAATCCCAGTGGAGAAAAGCATTTCACATGCACAGAAATAAGGAAAGGACCTAAGAGAAGGAAACTAAGTAGAGGTGCAGGGATCCTGAATACCCACCTCAAAAACAGAAAAATGCCAGGCTTTAAAGACTTTTGCAGTTTATCTTTACCAGTGAGCTTTAATGAAAAACAAAGGCAGCACAATGGAATCCCTAGCCGTGGCAAAGGGAAAGGACCTAAACCCGCTCTCTCAGGGTGCAGAGCTACAGTGGTGCATCCCATGCCTGAGCATACATGAGACAAAATGAATAACACTTGCCAGCTCTTTTGTGAAGTCTATCAACACCATTTTAGCCAGTATAATCAGCAGTAATGAATTTTCATGCTATTCAGCTGTGTGAACTTTGAGGGGGTCCTACCTGTTTGTCGAAATGCTGTTCACACTACAAATTCTCCTGCATACCCAATGCAGTGGCACTTATTAAAAAAAGGTCCACCAAACAGCTTCATGTATTGAATCAAATTTGGGGTTATATAATCAGATCTTACAAAGAAACAACTTTATTTTACCCACATGAATATGTGACCATCATAACAGAAAAGGTATGGCCAGAGTGCTTCTGGGTAAAGCAGTCAGAAACCTGGAATCGAGTAACTCCAAATACCCAAATACCCAAACGATTTTACATTGTTCTGGCAATAGAAAAGGGACACAGCAAGGGTGTAAATCAGGGAAAAGGTATTGCAATGAATCATATATCTACACTAGCTGTTGTGGCTCACTATTTAATTATTTAAGATAAACATGCTATCACCAATCAATCAAACCCAAAGAAAGACTCAAGGTTATTTAGGATTCTCTGAACAAAACAAAATAAAACAAAAAATTCCATGCTTTGTTCAAATGGAAGCAACCTTCCTGCTTTATACAGTTCTTGTGAATTAAGTCTCCCAGCAAGGAGAGACTATAACCACAGAGCCCTTAACACAGGCAAAATCTGCCTGGTGGAGTGAAATCAAATCTTGAGTCAGTTTTATGAAGAGTACAAACTTTGGGTAGAAACATGCTAAATTATGGGGAACAATCCTGTGGCATCTTAAAGGGTGTATATGAAATTAGGACTACATATGCTTTCCCTGTCAGAGAAAATGGATTGAAGTCAACAAAAGAGCATGTGAGTCCTGCCTGCAGAATTTGGCCCAAGAAGTATTGGTCCAATCAATTTTCAGGATAAAGCATAGATCTCACTGATGCTGACAAGAAAGGTCATGGAGTACATCCTGCCTGAACTGAGCAGCCTATTTATATTATGTTTGACAAACAAAAGCTCATTATGGGTGGAGTGTATGGGAAATCACCGATTTTCTGCTTCATTTCATTATAAGAATTTCTTTGAACCTGAACTGTGGAGCAAGAATCTAGGGAACTGATTGTTCAGAACATATGAAACTGGGAATAAATTCCAGACTTAAAGGACCTCTATCAGTCTGACAGCAGACCAAGCTACATCCTGGCATTAGGACAAAGGAAAACAGGGCACCCCGAAAGACAATTAAACTTGTTGAAGATACTTGTGAAAAAGTAGTTCTGGTTCTAATAAAGGAAAGAATGACACTTCTTCCACCAATAAATAGGAACTGTATTTTTTTTACAAATTATTAATACATTAAAAAAAAAAAAAAAAAACGAAACAGCAGATACTGGGGATTCAGTCTTTTCCTCTAAGTGGCACGGGTGAAGAGCAAGTCCCTTGTATGGAGTTCAAGCATTCCCCTCTCTTGGGAGGCCCCCTATCTTTGGTGCAAGCATCCCCAAAGTGGGGGACTCTCCTCTCGTTCAACCTTGCAGTGAAAAGCTTTAAAATCCCTTTCTGTCCCGGCACAGTAGAACAGAGCAACATTCTCTTAGTACAAGGTTCTCCCTCTTGTGGTGACAGTGTTACCTACTTCAACCGCTGTGTTCCTCAAAAGCTGTATAAAACAGAAGAGAAGTGCAAAAAGGAGCTGAGTATAAATGCTGTCGACCACAGAAACGTGAGACCATTGCCTGCATTAGCTCTAGAGGTCTACTTGGTCAATCAAGGAGGAGACGAAAGATGAAAGCAATAATGAAAACCATACACTAGAATAAAGCTAATATTTGGACAGTCTTTCCTTGATGTTTATATCATTCAAGAAAAGCAGCCACTGCAAGAATCTATAAACTGTAAAGTTGATATCACCTTCTGTTTCCTCTCTCCTTAAAAAGCAGAAAATATGCACATATGAAATGAGTTTCTTAGAAAATCACAATTCTTAAGATTAGTATTTCTTCAAAGAATGAAAAAGAAAGGATATATGTTCATAAAAAGCAAGATTTCTGGATTCACAAATGACTGACTGTCTTTTATGTAAAAGATATGTTAAAATAGTGTTCACCAGCTGATTATTTTGTTAGTTTCACTTTCCTTTAGGCAATTGTATCTGTACACACTGCGTTCTAAAAGTACAATCTCTAGTGTGGATAATCTACCTGTTTGGTACCATCCTGTTTGTAAAACCACTTCTTAGCCTAAAAATATAAACTGTAAACTGTATAACATGCAAAATGAATTGAGGTGTTTAAAAAAAGCATTAGGAAAAATAAAAGGCAACAAAGAAGTTAAATCAAGAAACACATTAAACTAGTAATTATGCTAAATGAATTACTGAACCTTACAAAGGATTAGCAGGGCAAGTGTGGAATGGGTATGCAGCCATTTAAATGATCTGGCATTCTCAGTCAAGTGAGAACACTTTCTAAAAAAATATGTATGATTCAGCATTCAGTCAAAGGAAAAGGCAAAGAGCATGGTCAGAAAATGTGGACCACTGAATCAGTACTCTGTTGCAGCAGCTAAATGGAATTAATTTGGGAAATGGCACCTGTTTGGCTTAATGGGGCAACGCCCATCCTTCATGTAGTAGGGTAATCTAGTTTTGTTACCTGCATAATTAATATTGAGAAGATAGTTTCCTCCTTCCCTTACAAATGGGTATACACAGAGTAAAGAAAAGCCAGACTTAGAAATCACTGCTGGAAGACCATAACTTTTAAACTGCAAGTAGAAAGAATAAGAATGTGGCCTCCACATAAGTGCAAATGGCAGGAGTCTGTAAGGAATGCTGGCACTTGATGATTCCCATGCTTGAAGTTCTGATTGTAATACCCCGAGATGTGGCACAGGTAACTCCTTCCCTCTCTTCTCACTCCAATATAACTATTTATTTGCAGAGACATGGATTTGCTCATTTTCGGTGAAAGCACAGTTTGTAACGGATGTGACCATCTCTCATTTCTTCCAGTCTTCAGAGTCAGGAGAAATGAGATATAATGAATACCTCCTCCACAACCCTCACCCACTTGGCTTTGCACATTTTCATTTAGAAGTGATATCAACCAGAGGAGTGAAGGTCAGCTGAGACGTACCTGAATTAGAAAAGCAAACATAAATTCTCACGCTCTCATAAGTTTGCATTCTTACTAATTTTGAATCAAGACTTCCTGCCTGGGACATCTGTTTTGCAAGATGAGAATACAGAAAGGATACAAAAAGCCATGAGGCTTGGGTGTCAATCAGCTTTCCCTGGGCTATTTGGATCTAGATGTTGACATATCCCTCCCTAGTGACATTTTTTTTCAACAGCTCTGTGGTGACAATTAAAATCCAGTGGGACTGACACAAAATTCAGACCCAGTAGGAATGTCCTATGAAGATGGTAAAGGGAACACTCACCTTGAAAAACTTATGAACTAAAGCTAAAACTTTCAGAGGTTGTTTTATTGTGAAAAAGGGGTGATCAAGTAGATGAATTAGGATGCAATTGGAATATATTACTAGCAGTGGATGGAGGTATTTCTTATCCAATTCCTAGCAAAATCCATTGGCCACATTCAGCATAACAATATAGAGAACAATGGTTTTCTACCTCACCTTAATGCAGCAGATAATTTTAGGAAATCTTAAAACTATAAAGAAACAAAACTTGGAAGGAGTGAAAGACCACTTGCGGCATCTTTCTCCAAGGCTAGGAATGGAAAAGGAAAGTCTGACATACGCTTTTACAAATGAAATAACAGGACATCTTGGAAGAGAGCTAATAGATAACCTTAATTGTCTTGATTAATTGTTCTTCTGATATGAAAGGGTAGCAGGAAACAATGTCTAACTTTTGTAGAGCCTAATACTGTTTTACCTTTTCTTTAAAAAAAAATAATTTTCTACATCTTACTACATAGAGATTTAAAAAAATCCTGAAAAAAATGCTTGTAAAGATGATAAAGAAGCCAATAATATGAAAAAGCACACTAGAGCTGTAATATTGGTAAATGCTTCAAATAGCTGCAGCAGTTGATTGGGTTGTGAATGATACATGTGAAAAATTATTTTTCTATGATCATAGGCAGATGCAAAAGTTAAATGATTATACTATGTATATATATTGATATAGAATTGCTATATATATTGTGTACTGTATGTTCTAGCTTTCAGAAATACTGTATTGTAGTGTACTGTACTTAACTAAGCAGATCTAAATAGCAACTTGTCATTTTCCACAAAGTCACTAGTACTGTTAACAAAAACCAAAAAGCCTATTTTCTCCAGTAAAAGAAATACATACTGTTACAGTCACAAGACATTTTGACTATAGAGAGACAATGTACATTTAACCAAAGAAAAACACCAAACCAAAATAAAAACCTCACCCCAAAATCAACCAGCCAAAACTGTTGCATTATCACCTTACTCAAAAGGGGAAGGGAAATGCCACCAATCTAAGAAGAGGAATATAATTTACTTAAATTTTTATGACTGGAAATGAAAGAAAAAAAAATCCCCCCAAATCTTCAATTATCCTGTATGGACCAAGGAAAAACTCCCTAGTCAGGCAAAAGAGTTAATAAAATGCTACTTTGAGGGCCAGCACGATACCAAAAATAAGCAGCTGTAGCTACACATACTTATTCATCCCACTAACTCAATGGGTGCAAAACGAGTTCTAGAAATCCTGCAGTTCTCATGGATTACATACTAATTAATCTTACTGACCAATTTCTTCTGCTTCTGAAAATCTACTGGTCTTCTAGACACACTAACCACAGTCCTGAAAAGATTTTGGCAAAGATCAAGGGAGAGAAAGTTACTTGTTATTTGGTAGTGACTGCACATTTGAAATGGATTACTCAGATGACATGTAAAGATACTGATAATCAACATGTTTCAGAGTACATGAGGTGGGGAAAGAGCTGTTTGACACGGCACTTTGGAAACCAGAGACTCCAGACCTGGAATATTCCAGAGCCTCTCAGTAGAGTGTACTGCTAACTGTTGATAATTTCTTACTGTTCTTTTTAAGGGGGAGTGAACAAGCAGGTTATTTTGCTTGCATTTTATTTCTCTGTCAGGTGAACATGTTGAAATTCAATGGAAATGAGTGACTGAACTCAACAGTATTGTTCCAGAGCTGTCATCCTCCACGGATGCCTGTCTCTGCTAGTGAGGCCTACTGAGATTGACTGTTTTATTTATTTATTTGAAAGACCACACAAGGCTCTGAGAGACATAATTCAGCCTTCCCTTCAGAATGGGTACTCACAAAAATACACTGGATGAAATCTAGGTATCACATTTTGAATGAGGGCAAACATCTTATTTGGGCAAACATCCAACTAAGAGCATTTGGCTAAAAGAATTTTTTAAATGAATATATGTGTGCACATATACTGCACGCGTAGTGTACTTATTTTTCACTAGAGTCATGCCAATGCTCCACAGTTAATGCTGTAATTGTTGTTTCATCTAAACCCTTTCCTGCATCTAAACCAGGCATATCCACACACTCAATCAGCAACCTGTCTGTAAAGGCAGGAGGAGACAACTGGCTCTCTACCCGGACATACATACACACACACACACACACACACACAGACATACATCTGCACACACACACACACACACACACACACACACAGAGGCCATATAATTTGGTTTTACTCAAAGATCCAACAGGTGCCAACAGGCTCTGTGACAAATGAAAGTAAAGGACTTCGTGGGAAAAATGAAAGTTGGGCAGTTGAGTGAATGGAATCCTGCTTCCTGAATGCAATGATATTCTCTAGTCAAACAGCATATATTCAACATGAGAGTTGAACCTTCAGGCAACTTTATAAGGTTTAACAAAGAATATGGCAATATCCAAGCGGCAAAAAGAAAAGGAGCAAAGTGAAATAGAAAAGGTGCTTAATTAAACATATAGATCTCAGAAAGATGACTGTCCATTTAGCAGGAATGGGACACTGCAGAATCAGAGCACAACAATAAGTATCTAACCAAGCTTTGCACTTTTCTCAAGTGCCATAGGACTATGAACTTGGCAAAAAATTAAGTCAACAGTATAAAGTGTAGAAGCCTATAGTTCTGCCTGGAAAATATCTAAAGCAAGTAATGCTTTGCTATACTGGTAGCAGATTTTCCAGCAGGAAAAGTCCCAGTGGGGACCTTATGAAAACATGTGGGCTACTGTAATATCTAAGCTCAATCTGACACAGAGCATCTAGAAGGGATGTTTGAGGTGTGGCTGCATGACTGTGCATGAAATTTCGCAGCACAAAGAGGGCTCAAGTGCTAATGAAGTTTGCATGAGGGGTAGAAACAAGAATTTACCCATGGGCTGAACTGGATAGAAGTTCTCATATGTGATGGGATGTCGGTAGATCTTCTGTTTGTGTTATGTTATTGCTACAGCAAAAGGATATTTTTAGAACATGCTTTTCTTAAAAGGAATCACAGTTAAACTAATCAAAGGGTCTACATTTATCGCCAGTGACATGCATGCAATCTCAAAAGTGCCAATAGAGGTTGCATTGATAGAAATTCAGAACAGAATTTGCCACTGGGAAGTAGCTTTTCACTGGATTTCTCTCTCCACTAGCACTGGAGAGGTTGGAGTCTGTAGTCAAATCACACAGCCTTACCCCCATATAATTAATTTGGTTTAGGAAGACCATTTACCCTCACGAGTTTTAAAGGGAGCTGATGTCCATCAACCCAGTCAAAAGCGGGAGATCACTCTAAAAGAGGACCAAACTTGGAGCTGCAACTGAAGGTAAGAAACAGCAGAGAAGCACCTCCCAATATGAAGAGACCACTATGCCTCACTAATAGTTCTTTACTTCTTTCCTACCCTTTCAAACAGAAAAACACAACATATTTCGTATGAAAGGAATGTTTTACATAAAACTTTGTTATAGATACAAAACATAAGTACACTCCATACTGCTCAGATGCATTTCTGTTTTAAGGCATCAATTGTCCATGAGGCTGTAGTGTATTAAAGGCTGTTGTGTATTTTCTTCTGAAGGAAGTATCTTAATGCTCTTTGCTTTTTGAAAAATAGATGAGGACAAATGTGTAAATTGGGAGGTTAAAATACATTTAACAAAGTGTTTAGAAGGCTCCACATAGGAATATGGAGAAAAGGAGATTGAGGGGGGACTTTGTTAGTCTCTACGACTACCTGAAAGGAGGTTGTAGTGAGGTGGGGGGTCTGTGTCTTCTCCCAAGTAATAAGTGACAGGATGAAAGGAAATGGCCACAAGTTGCACCAGGGTAGGTTTAGATTAGATATTAGGAAAAATTTCTTCACTAAAAGGGAGGTCAGGCATTGGAACAGGCTGCCCAAGGGAAGTGGTGGAATCATTGTCCCTGGAAGTGTTCAGAACGTATGTGGATGTGGCGCTTTGGGACATGGTTGAGTGGTGAGCTTGGCAGTGCTGGGTTAACTGCTGGACTTCATGATCTTAAGAGGCCTTTTCCTAATCTAGCTGTTTAGTTATCGGCACTAGGAATAATCATATGGACATACACTCTTACCTAATATGTTGCTCATTTACATATTTTCTTAGAAAAATAAAAAAAATATTCCCCCTTTTGTTCCCTTACAAAAATAGGTTTAAGAGAGTTAAGTATGCTTATTTTTCAGATAGGTTGTCTCTCTGTCAGTATCTCTCTTGCAGGCCAAATCTCTCTGTTCTATTCCAGAGAAAACATAACCTACCTTTTTTTTTTTTTTTTTGTCAGAGTTAGTTTGAAGAATAGGCACATACCTAAAGCTCTCTCCACATTTCCCACAGGAGTCATCTGTGAAAATATGGGGACTCCTTTGCTCCTGCTGAAATGAACTGGAGCAGTGAGTAGCTTTATAGGAAACTAGCTGAGAGAGCTTATTACTTCTTGCAGGAGAAATAAGGTTAACAGCAGCAAGAACACTGACTTGGCCTGGCCAGAACAAGCCCCTGATGGACATGAATCTAGCACTAGGCCACCTTCATGCACTTGACTGTCTTGCTGGACATGCTGCAGAAACTTGCTACTTTCAGCATCTGCCCCTCTGCAAGGTCTTCCTACCTGCATTTGGTTTCTATCAGCAGGACTGTCAAATGCTGGGAAAGGCTTTCAATTAATTACAAACTCAGGACTACAGACAATGTATTATCTGTAGTTTCCCTCGTAAGCCTTTTTTCACAGCAGAGTTGTGATTGCTTACGGCCTAAGATCTTACTGAAGAGAAACCTTCTGGGTGCAGAGGAGACTCAAAACCTCTCAGGGCCAAGTTCTCCTCACATTACACCTCCTTCACAAATTTTCACATCCAGCATAAAAACAAATCAGAGAATGTGAAAAGCAGCTAATTTGCTTTAGGCTGATCAGATGCTGCTGCAATTAGGCTACCTGCTGGTTCTTTTCTATCAGGTTTATTTCAATAACTCAGAGGAGCTGAACTGAAAGCGCTGATTACTAAGGACTAATCTATCTTGGCAGAACAGCCATGAGGTGGTAATTTGATACTAACATAGAAGGGTGTGGGTTGGAGGGGACTTCAAAGAATTATCTAGTTCTAACACCCCCTCCAGTGGGCAGGGAACCTTCCACTAGACCAGGTTACTCAGAGCCTCATTCAGGCTGGTCTTGAACACCTACAGGGGTGGGGAGTCCACAACCTTTCTGGGCAACCTATTCCATTGTCTTTACCCTTGTTGTAAAGAATTTCTTTCTAATATCAAATGTAAACCTACCCTCCTTCAGCTTAAGGCCATTTCCCCCCCCTTCCTGCCACTACATGCCCTTGTGAAAAATCCCTCTCCAGTCTTCTTGCCAGCCTACTGGAAGGCTGCCATAAAGTTTCCCCAGAGCCTTCTCTTCTCCAGGCTGATGCTTTTTTTTCCTTTTGAGTGGCAAATCATTTTCATCAGTGAGAGTTGGAGGATTTCCTTAGCATAACATTCAGAAGGGTAGCAGATTTAGGCACTCTGAAGGTCTGGTCATGTTTGAAATGATTTGGGTGCTTCTGATTTTGGACTGGACTCAACACTGCTACAAAGAGTACGTTTTGTATCTTCTCCCTTTGGGATTTGTTTTCATTATTAAGAGACACAGCAAATGCTAGCATAGTACCCACTAAAGGGGAGAGATCTTTTCCTCCACCATGTGAGGGATCCAGTCTTAAAAGAGTAGCTCCAGGTTGACTGAAATCAATCAGTCTGGGGTTGATAAGAAGTGAGGGGGCTGATGGTATTTGGGTTATTACTCAACTCACCTTTGGATGAAAAAGAAATTAAAAGAGGAAAAATGGGTTCCACTTGGCCTCTTTGATCTTAGAGCAAAAGGAAATCTCACTCACTTAAAGTCAATTAAAAAAGAAGTCAATTAAATGCTACTCTTCCCTGTTAGCTTACTGTGAACTTGAGCTGTTTTTGAAGCTAACAGCATGGGCCAGAAGTGGGTCTAATGAAAGCATGACAGATGTTGAGAAAGTGTCCCCAGAGTAGCTCCTGCAAAACATCTGTAACTATTTCCCTTACAAGAGATTATTAATATGGGTTTTCTGAGATGAGGGACCAGATTGAAATACCATATTACAATTTATAGAGCGGTGTACTGTACTGGTATGTTCCCATTATTTATGAGTTGTGCCTGCTAGTCCTCTGCAAGAGATCACTGTAGGAGAACCTCACTAATGCACACACCCCAGACATGCACACGGACACACTCAGTAGCTGTTCTCTCCTTGCCGATCAGCAGATGCTGAGGTTGTGGTCCTGCATTCCTTGGGGATTCATATTTCCCAGGTAGACCTCAGTGGAACGGGCAAGAGAAGTTAAATTTTGGGTTTCTGATTTATGATTTCATATAATACAAGAACATGGGTATTTCAGTGAACAGCAACAGAATTAACTTGAAAAGGAATCATTTCAATGAGGGGGTAATTTCCCTGAGGAACTCACTTCCACAGGATGGCATGGGGCTCAGCTAGGGATTAATAAGATAGATCTTTAAAGGACAATGAGAATTACCTGCCACAATATATAATTTTTATATGGGATAAAAACTTAAAGCCATAAATTATTATGTCTTCATGTTATAGGCAAATAAATATTCAAATTTATATGTTTTTTATATGTACAAATAGTTAATGAGGATTATAATAAATCTTCTCCCTTAGGCTTATTGCTTTGTAATTATCCAACACGGGTCTTTCATCTTCATTCAAATCATCTCTAAGTGGCCACATGTCAGAGACAGAGTAGTGGGTGAGACAGACCACAGGGCAGATCTGCTCTGGCCAATCCTACATTTCCAATTCACTTCACCAGCCTCAGCAGCAGTAAGAGAAGGTGCTTACTTCTCATTTACTCTAAGGCTTCCTTTATTGCACTTTTGCCTTCCAGAGAGGCCTTGATTTGTAACACGAATTTATGTTCTATTTAATGCCCTTTTCCATTACCAAAGCAATATAAAGAGAGCTTAAGGGAAAGTGAGAATCAAGCTCAAGGAATGCAGGATATTGCATGCTTCATCAGAAGGATGCGCGCTACAGTCTGCGTTTTCTCATCTGTATCATTTTATCAGGTGTTTGGCAGGAAACCTTTCAAGCATAGTGAGACAGATTCGCTCAAACACTGTCAGCAGTGGTTTCCAGATCACTGTGACTGCAATTCTTTCTGCTAAGGAATATTGTAGCAATACATGAAGGCTGAATAAACCTGCAACATTTGGATAATAGAGTTGTTTCCAAGTAGCGTGTAAGTATTTCAAAGGTGGGAGGAAACGTTACTAAAAATAATTTAACTTGTAAAAGATAAAGGGGGTTATGTTTGAGCTCCTAAATTCACAGTGACCTGGCAAGCACTTTCAGCTACATTAGCAGTCATGCTGCAGGTTGCTTCATGTTTTACAAAATCAAGTCTCGAAGTTCAACAAAATCAGTTAATGTTTCAGGCACTCATTTGCGAAGACCTCGGCCTAAATTCTTTGAAAAGTGCTTTAGAATTCAATCTACCAAGCCTTATCTTTACTTGAAGAACTTTATTTATTTTTTTTTTAATTGGCATCCTTCATTCATTCAGAACTGATCTTTAATTTACTTCAAATTTATTAGACCTCATAAAAAGTTTGGATTTAAAAGGTGATACTTCTTTGATTTAGGGAAGGATAAAAACTGAAGGATTACAATTTGGATAGGATTTTTCTCTCTAAACATGATAGTACTTGGATCTTGGTGGATTTAAACCCTGATTCTTGTTTACTGGTATATCTCATCTGGTATCAGAACCATATTCCAGAATATGCTACATCTTGACTACAGTTCACCAGAGTTACAACAGCAAATTAAACAGCTTTTCCCCAGACCTCAGATGACAAATGAGCAGCTACATATTTTTAAGCCGGGTAAAATTTTTCACTCATTCCTCATATGGGATAACATTCTTCTACATTAAAAATCTCAGAAGAAAACCTCCTTTCCCCAGAGAAAAGCCTCTAATCCTTTAGTCTAGGTTCACCTTCCCCATTTTCTTCCACACCCTTGTCTCCACAACCTTTGTTTTCTGTACAGATTTAGTGTGCCTTTGCATGGCAGATATTAGTTCTCCCTCTCTGTATCTTGGGCTTTGTCTTTTCACTTCTCAGTTTACATGCTGGCATTGCTTTTTCCAGTGTGGTTAAAATAACAGTATTTGTTAACTAACTTGTGCTATTTCTCCAGCCCCTTATCCAGCTACCCAAACAAACTGGTAACAAAGAAAGACGTTACCATAAAAGAGACTCATTTGCTCTGGCACTCACCTCAAAGTCTCTCTATGCTGTGTACTGCAGATTAGAATCAGGGCTTCAGTGTTTAGGATCTGCTGAACAATACCTTGCAGGGTATAGAAAGATTGTGAGACTGAACCACCTGTCAGGTTTTTTTCCCCAAAGAAATTGTAATGGAACAGGCATAGAACATATCAATGAAGTTACCTGTAATGAATGACAGACATCTGATAGAGAAGCCACGGGTGTAAAGAACACACAAAGTTGTATATGGAGATCTATCAAGTCAATAGTCAGAAAGTTGTCCAGCATAAAAAAATTTCTCATGTGAAATGCTCAGTGTTCACAAGCAAAGTTCTGTAAACTTAAGAAAGCTTAATTTAAATATAAACACAAGTAAAAGCTAAACTAGCAATCTTTTTTTTTTTCCTTTTTGCATATTTTTGTTAGGTGCTTCTTCTCAGCCTAAAATATGAAGTCCAGAGTGCAGCTGCTGGAAGTCCTCACTATGGATTTCAAGCAAGACAGTGTCAGACTGTCACTGATCCAGCTGAACTAAGGACCCATGTACTTTGGGAGTTGGCTTTGGGGGAAAAATTCTTACACAGATACACAGAAGACAACTAGGGAGAACACCAGTTCAAACACAGTAAAACAAAATACAGAACACCAACATATATATGCAGAACAGGAATCAATCTTTCACACTGATCCTACATTCCTTGCATAGCTTGGTATATGCAGAGAATGCGGGATGTGGCCCTTCCTTTAGACGTTTTTGCAAATGAAGGGAAGATTATTTGCAATGGTAACATTTTAAGTTATTTTGGCATCAGCACAAATTACCAGGGGCAGGATCAGATTCCCACACAAATATGGAAGCTCTCTAGCGAGCAAGGCAGGGATGAGAGAACAATACAGCAGATTAATTCTTGTCCAGTGATCAAAAAGAAGGGAAATCCTAGTTATTACACACTTCCAAAACTTTCATTATTTTTTCAAATAAGAAGAAAGACTACAGATTATATAATCCCCCAAGCCAGGGAAACATTGCTAGAAAAATCTCTTTCTCAAAAGAAACCATCCTTCAGCAGAAACAAATTCTGAGACGGAACCAAAGAAAGAAACAATAGAAGCTTGGTAAGAGCCAAAAAGAGAACCATGTACTTCAAAAAACAAAGTAGCAGTTCAAATGATACTGCAGGATGCACAAACACTAGTAGATAATCTCACAGATGACTTCACAGAGCCCCTCATCGACCCAGGTAATTCTTGATTCCATTAGAAAAGAGAGAGAATAATACTAGAAAAAAAATTAAGAAACATCCTTCCTCTTTTTTAAAATAAAAATCAAGATCATCTCCCCTCCCCCCCCCTCTATCTGGAAGCAGGTTAGCTAACCTTAACAGTCTCAATTTAAAATAAAATATATATTTTTATATATATTCATATATATAATAAAAGAGAAGATATTAGTGGCAGTGTATGCAAAACAAAAAAGAAAACAAAGAAAAATTACTTTTAACAATCTCGCTTTTTTTGTTTTTTTACACAAATACTGTTGTAAATATATTAAAAAAATCAGCATTCTATCTGGTAAACGTCACTTTTGCCCCTCTATAAAATTTTGAATTAAAAAAGTCCCAAGAACTCTTTTTTTTTTTAATTATTATTCCCCTCCCCACCCACCCTCTATTCCTCTTTCTTCCACAAGAATAAATCCTGATGCAACTTTTTTTTTTTTTTGCAAAGATTGTGGGAACTAACCCTTCTCTTGTACCTAGATCCATAGGTTGCAACCTCTGATATCTTTGATTTTCCTCTGTGTTTCTCTTTGCCTTCTGTGAAAGTCCCTCTTGATTGTGCTGAGGCCCTGTGCTCAGCGAAGACACTGAATAAATTACAAAAAGCCACCGTTGCTCGTTGTTTGAATCTTCTTGGTTTCTGCTATAAGGTGGTGGTGGTGGTACGAGAAAAGCAGCGGGGAGGGTGTGCCAGAGAGCGTGGGATGGAGCAGAATCCAGGTGAGGAACCTCTGATTCTTTTTCCTCACCCTGCAGGGACTCCCCACTATCCAAGCCACACTGCCTCACATTCCCCTCAGCCCTTTTGTGTGTTTGTGGATGCGTGTGTGTGTGAAAAAGCAGACACGTGGTGGAAACCAGCAGGGCCTTGTTTCTTCTGGTTGCTGCTCAACCAGAAGCAAAATATTCCACAGTTCTAACTGGATACTGTGAAGTCCAAAAGCGGTCAGCAATGTGAATCATGTCCATTGAAACACTGCAAGCGGTGTACTTATAATGACAGTAGGCCTTGTAGATTTGTAATATATTTTGTTTTGTTTGTTTTTTTTGTAGTGCTCTTCACAAGTGAGAAAAAAAGATTTTTTTTTTTATTATTTTTCTGTCTGTTTTTTTTTTTAATTTTTTTTGTCATTTTTTTTTGTTGTTTGCTTTTTGTAGTAAAGAAGGGTTGTATTTAGAGGCCAGTAGCTAGAGATCCAACCAGTGGAGCTCATGAAGCACTACCTGGCCTTAAGGCCACCATCCAAGGGAGGTTGGGAAAATTATTATTCACCCAGCCTCCGGAAATGTAATGTACCAGCAGGCAAAAAACAGTTCTTCATGTAGTACAAAAACAACAAAACAAAATGAACCCAAAAAAAGGAGGAAAATAAAGGTAAAAATGAAACAAAAATAATTTCTTAAATTCTAGTGCCATAGCTTTCTTTTTTTTTTGTTGTTGTTGTTTCTATTTTTGTTGTTCATAACAAAGAGAGAGAGAGAGATTCTACTTATCCGTCTGACACATGCATCCTCATGTGGTCGTTGAAATGCTCGATTTGGTCAAACTTAGCTGGACAGACAGAGCAGACGTACGTGGTCCCCTCCGTGCAGGCCACCACCCCGGCGGGGACGGCCCTCGCGCCGGTGCCGGTGGCTCCAGGCGTGCCGTTGGTGGCACTGTGCAGAGCCACATGCCTCTCCAGCAGGGTCTTGTGGGAGAACTTCTTCTTGCAGATGTAGCACTCGTAGGACTTCTCCCCGCGGTGGAGACGCATGTGCACATTAAGGGAGCTCTTCTGGGTGAAGCGCTTGTTGCAGATACTACACTGGTACGCCCTCACGCCGGTGTGCGTCACCATGTGTTTGATTAGGTAATCCTTTAAAGAGAAGGAGCGCCAACAGATGCTGCATTGGTGTGGTTTCTCACCTGCCCATTACCAACGAGAAAGAGAGAGAAAGAGAGAGAGAGAGAGAAAAAGAAAAACAGACAAAAAAAGAAGATCATAAAATTAAACCAGTCCAGTATAATGCTTTGCAATAAACGAATGGTAAGTCTCATGAGGGTCTTTGAAGAGGTGCTCTGGCTAACAAAGAGTAATTCTGTTAATAAGTGTGTTTTGATAGGCAACGTTTTTTGCAATCAGATGTTTCAAATGCTTTACAAAGGAGGCTGAAGGTATTCCCAATCCACACACAGCAAAAAAGAGCTCAGTTTCAATGGCACAGCCTCTTCTGCCCGTGTCCTCATGATCGCTTCTACACAGGTGTTAGCCAGGTTACTTTACCTTTCAGTGCCTCCATTTCCCTGTATGCAGTAAAAGCATGGACAAAACTAGTGATTACTATAGATACCTTATCTGTAACACATTTATTTTGGCCAAATTGCTTTAAATTTCTCAGAAGAGAAATGCTAGAGATTGCCAAAGGAATCCAATGCTTTATAAGAGGTTTACATTTGTTGTCCCCTTTTTTCTGGTCAAATCTCATAGATGAAACATGGACAAGAGTAACTGAAAAGGGAATCTCAATACACAGAATTGCCTAGGCTGGCCAGCACCATGAGAAGGGCAACCTAACAGATAAAATTATAGTGCAAGAGACAGGAATTTTGAATGATTTGACTCCCAATTAAATAAAACACTTTATGAGGTAAACCAGAGATAAAAAATACTTATGAAATCTACCACACTGTCTTGGGTGTCCAGGACTGCTTGCAAAACTGATTATGGTAACTTGTATAACTGACAAACAAGTGACTACAAGGATGAACTGGGAAAATTACTCATCTGAGAGCATATGATTGCTTTTTTCAGGCTACTCTGAAATCCTCCTCATGCTCAGAGTTCTGACAAACAATGCCATGATCTCATGTTTCATGGTATCAAGCAACATTTTCATGATATGTTGCTCCACTGATAATGTAGACAATAAACAACACCCTGAATGCCCCATCAAAAGCTGCTTTTTAATTTGTTTTCTGAATCACTTGTGGTATATTTCAGGTGTGGCAAGTCATCATCCCCAAAGCTGTTAGGGAGAGAGAGAGTTCTGTAACTATCAAAATTATTCTGTTTCACTGATTGAAAAAATTATTTTCCTGCAGTTATTCTTCAATTTCCCATCTAGCAGAGATTCCCCCCCTCCACCTGCAGACATCCTGCTTTCTCTTTTTTACAGTCTGTCTGCACTGTTTTAAATCCTGAAGAGTCAATCTTCAGGGACCATGACACGCCTGTGGTAATATATAATTTACTCCTTCTATAGTGAGATTACAATATGCCACTTATATTCAATTTTAATAGGAGATAATTAATATGGATTGGATGTGAAGGACCTACTTTTTTATCTCCCTGAGCCTCTGTTCCTTTTTATTTCATGGTTTGCATGTATGATGATGACATCCATGAATGAAATCCACTTGTTGATCTTTCTTGCACTCATGATGAGTTTGCCAAACACAGTAGTGTACTGAGTGCAGGCAGACCCATTTGCTTGACACATGTTGTGTGGAAAATGATAGTCTGTCAGTTAGAATAACATCTGATTAACTTAAAAGAGACTGATTATATTTACAGTGCTCATTTTTGCCTGGAGCAATATATGTCCCAGAGTTTGTACTAAGTTGGTCTCCGCCACTCTAGACCCTGTTAAGACTATGCTATAAAAACACCTTAAGTTTTTCCTGCATATGTTCCAAAATGACACTGGGTTTTGGATTTTTAATCTCAGCTTCAAAGCTTTCCTGGGATTTTTCCTCTCCTAAGAATCTCAAAACTTTTTAGTTTTTTTTTTTTTTTTAATATACAAATACATGTGCTTCCTCAGTAAGCACTGTAGATTCTTTATTCCCATGATTCTTCATCTTGAAGCCAGACAAAACTTTGCTCAGTGAGTTAAATGTGCATGTTTCTCCTTTTGCTTCTTTATTTTGTCTTTGGCTGGTATTACACAGCAATGTGGGACACTAAGAAACATAGAATCACAGCATATCCTGAGCTGGAAGAGGAGACAGCGATCTCAGTGCCCGGCCACGGTCCCTTTGGCATGCCTTTTCCAGCTCCAGTGTTCTAGAGCTGTAGCCTCTGTGGCTCTTTGAACTCTTACCCTAAGCAAAATGGATGCTTGGTCTGACACTGAGGCCACAGAATCCTAGAATATTCTGAGTTGGAAGGGATCCACAAGGATCATCAAAGTTCACCTCCTGGCCCTGCACAGGACTACCCCAACAATCACACCATGTGTCCAAAAGCATTGTCCAAGTGCCTCTCAACCTCTGTCAGGCTGGTGCCATGACCACTTCACTGAGGAACCTGTTCCAGTGCCCAATCACCCTGTGGGTGCAGAACCTTTTCCTAATGCTTAACCTAAATCTACCCTGAGACAACTTCATGCCATTCCCCCATGTCCTATCACTGGTCACCAGAGGGAAGGGATCAGTTTCTGCTCTTGCACTTCCCCTCCTGAGCAAGCTGTAGACCACAGTGAGGTCTCCCCTCAGTCTCTTCTCTAGGCTGAATAAGCCAAATGACCTCAGCCACTCCTCATATGACTTCCCCTCATCCCATCACCATGGGTGCCCCAGATTAGAAAGGAGGCAGCAATGTTGGGGCCCTGCCATGATCACCTTGATGTGACTTTTCCAGCCCTTAATCCACTATTAACCGCAGTGTGATACGCAGGAAAAGGCAATGGTGGTTTTTAAAGTGCACAGACACTGCATCCATTCTAGCACTCTATTTCCACAACACTGCATGTCTTGGAGAACAACATTGTAGGATACATTAAAGCCAATCTGAAGGGAACATGGAAAAATACTCCTCTCTAGTATGTTTGCATCCATGTGAAAGAAGAAAAGGAGGCTGGTTTCTGTTGCATGGAAAGCTACACCAGACTATAGGTTTTGGAGCATAAGAACATACAGAGATTTGAAGACCTTTAGATTGTTGAATTCTGGTTTATGATTAGACTCCTCCATGACTTTTCTTGTGAGCTCTCCAAACAGAAAGCCTAATTCAAATATTTATGTCCCAAATCTTTCCCTCTTTCTGTGGATCTTTTCCAGGGCCACTTTGCCTGGCTTCTTTTAACAGGGATAGGGAAAATCACCCTGACAGTGGAAACGGCTGTCTCCTCTCCATTTTTGTAATGATCCTGTCCAGCACTAGACAAGGTAGCAGACATGCTATCTCTGAGGCTGCACATACAAAGATTATTTTCAGAAAGGTTTTCTGAAGTCCAGCCCTCTGTCGGTTGAGGTGCAGTTATTCTCCCAGACATTCCAGGAGCCAGTTTGTTGCCAAATGAATTCTGAAATAATTTATCTCCCTGAATCTCTCCTTGCCACCACAGTTCATTATTCTGGGCATTCTCAGACCCATACGAATAAAACATTAATTAATGATTAGAGATGCCTACCAATTTCCTTGGTTGGCATTATGTGTAATAGCTAGGAATGTTTCAAGGTCAGATCTTCCAGTACTACTCTTTATCTGACTCCAAATAAGAACTGCAGTGCACAGCTTGGGGGTAGGGGAAATAAAGCACCTAATCTCAGTGAAATTATTTGTGAAAAAGTCGTTCTAGCTTTTAGAACAAGGATGCAAGGAGATATATTCGAATGTGTTCTGAAGGGGATATTTTTCTGAATAATACAACACTCTCTATGTAATAGTTTAGCTACTCATCCACAACAGAAAGATGAAGAACATAAACACACAAAGGGTAATCTTGGGATTCAGGACTCTTGATCCTTGCAATTATACATTTTGTACCAGTCCTGAAATGTTGATCTTTTTGTACACGTACACGTGTGCCATAGATGTCTAGAGAAGTTTTTTCATTTAAGTAATAAATACAGGTAAACTGAATTTAAAAGTTTACATACGCACATGGAATTGAAGCCTATTGCATACAACTGAGAGACACGACCCACATTCCTCCCATACTTTGGGTCATTTTTCTAGGTTTCTATTCACAAACCAGCATTTATTTTAAGATCTGATGTTAACAAAACCACTGCTTGGTGAAAGAAATATTTACTCTTTCTCTAAACTAGAATTTCTCTCCAATGTCATAAAGAGCCAAGGGCTAAAGCAAGCAAAATTTAGTCCTGAACTCAGGATAGCTCATCGGTGTAAGATACATATATCTCCTTGCTTTGAAGTCTCATAACTTGAGAAAGCTAGAAAAGGCAGTTTTGGCTCAGTAGAAAATATGGTTACCTATACTGTCTCAATAGCCCATAAACCACATACTAAAACAGCTGCACTTTTAAAAACAAAAGCGCTGATATTGTTTCTGTTGTGTTCTACATATATTCTTTTAAAATTTTCTTATTGAAACCTATATTTCTGTACTCACAGCTAGCGAATTATCTGACTTACCAAGAGATAAGGGATTACAGCAATCAGCTTCGAGGTACTACAGAAAGACTTCTTTCCCTCCTTACTTACAAAACTCACAGTTTACTTTCTTACAGGAATATGCAAGACCAAGAAAATACGTGGCAATGTGTGTAACATCCAAGCCTGGACCTACTGCTGCAGCTCTACCAGTAATGACTTTGCCCTAACCTCATGCCAATTATCATTACTGGAGCTTAAACCCCCGTAGCTTTAAAACCTACAGGGGTATGCCCTTTCTCAGTAGATACAGTTTTTCCTATGACTTATTCGAGTTTCCTCATGCCACTTCCATTTAACGTCCATTAACACCATTCCAGGTGACGCCTAGTCACCGTGCAGGCTACAACAAATGCTTATCATTTCCTTGGACAGATGCAGGGCACATTTTACTCCAACTAAAATGAGCTTGTTTCTGCACCATGCACAGTTAGGCCCCTGCATGAGATCTGTACGTTTCTGCAGGGGCTCAACTTCAGTGCAGTAAGCTTGGGAAGTGTTCAATGACACCCTGGATAAACCCTCTCTTCTGTTTGTGTTGGGGGCTGGCATGTTGGCAAACAGAGTCTAAGTCCATGGTTGTGAAGGACTTTCTCTGGCTTCATAAATAAGCCAAAGGGAAGTACTCTTACCTGTGTGTACAAACATGTGCTTGACGTAGTTCTGTTTGGCGGTGAAAGTCTTGTTACAGAGAGTGCACTCGTAAGGCTTTTTTTCGCCTTGCCCACCCGCTGTGCTGTGGCCCGCAGATGGGGCCAAGGGCTGTGGGGCTGGCAGCTGGGCAGTAAAGGTTGACAGGCCAGGCTGGGACACTGTCACAAACTGTGTCTGTTGGCCAGCTAAAGGCTGGGGCAGGCTGAAGAGAAAAGGTTTAGGGCCACTGCCAGCAGACTGCGTGGTGAAAAGGGCAGGCAGGTAGGTGTTGCCAGCTGTGCCAATGACCTGAGTGTTGCTGGTCAGAGTCAGTGGCATCCTCAGATTGCTGGTGAGGGTTTCTGTCTGGCGTAAGTAGATCTGTGTGGTTGGCAATGGTTGGGCAACAGTTGTGTTGACAGAAGGCTGCAAAGCCCCCTTTTCGGTGCTGTTATTGACTGTGAGCACTTTGCTGTCCATTTCAACGTCATTGCTTCTCTCTGGTGAGGAAGAGTTGGCATCTACATGTTGCTGCTGCTGCTGCTGCGGCTGAGTGCCATCAGCAGGGACGTCATTTTGATCTGCTTGAGAAGGTTCTTGCTGCCCATCCCGGCCCAGAGCAGCCATAAACTGCTGCTCCATGGAATCAGGCTCAGTGCCAATGGAGGAACTGACGCCCGAGTCAAAACTCTCCCCTTTGGGCTCACTCTCAGTGCCTTCTGCTTGGTCAGTGTCCTCAGTGCATTCCTCAGACTCATTGCGCTCTAGGATCTGCACCCTCTGTTGGCCATAGTAGTCATAGTCATCCTCCATCTCCTGCTTAATATGGATGTTGCCCATCAGGGTTTGAATTCGGACAGGGCGCGGTTGCTTGCGGCAGTGTGTGGTCTCTGGAGTGGTGGAGAGGTACCGCTCCATCTGTTGCGATCGTTCATGGATCCGGGTAATCCAGCTGGGGTCTTCTATGTGATGGTCCCTGGGGAGTCCCAGGGCTGTTTCATGGTGGCTGACCACAGCTCCACTGTAAAAGGAGCGCTCCCCACTGCCATTTTGCATGGAACAGGCATAGAGGGCCGAATAGATCCTGTCCACACTGTGCTGCGAATGGCTCTGCAGGTAGCCAGACTCTGTGTCGGTGCTCTGCCCCGAGGTGCCTGATTCGGGTGTTCCCCTGGGTGTCTCCTGGCCAGAATCCTGAATCACTGGGTAGACCTCTCCCACATTTTGTGAGACAATCCTTGTGCACTCATCAATCACAGTCTTGATCTGCAGGATGCTGGCAGCTGTGAGGATTTGGAGGGCCTCTGACTGTGAGACCCGCAGCACCCCGCTGTACATGAAGTCAATGAGCTTTTGCACAGACTGGACTGACACCACTGAGGGGATCTCGATGTCACTGTAGCCCAGCAGCAATTTGTCCTGGAAAAAGGGGCTGCCAGCCGCCAGCACACAACGGTGGGCGCGTAGCATGCTCCCGTGGATGCGGACCGTCACGTCACAGAAGTGGCCACGGTTGCGCTGCTCGTTGAGGGTCTCGAGCACAGAATTGCTGAAGTTGTGAAGGTTGATGCTATGAATGCGCTCTGTCATCCCCTTGCAACTGATGTTACCTGGAGCAAAGCAGGAGACAAAAAAAAAAAAAAAAAAAGAACAGATTGAGTTTTGTCCTCTGCAGGGCCACTGTCAGAGCACTGGCAAAGGTGACTGCCCACTGGGTAATCAAAACTGACTGCACTGTAAAAAATCACACACAAAGGCATTGGTAAGAAGACATCATTTTTGTAAGGCTAGAAGTAAATTTTGCTACTCATTTGCAGATGCTCAAGTCCTGAATTTTTGGGCAAAAGCAATGAAGACAGGTGTAGCAGGGCCTAAATTCCAATCATATTACTGGGCCTATCAGTTTTTCTGGCTTTAAAAAGCTTAGAGCCAGCCAATTGTAAACACTGAGCACATGGATTAAAGCTGGCTTTTAAACTGTTTGGATGTGGACCCACGCCAGAAGAGATCAGAATCTTACTTTAATGACCCTAAGTTGTTAATGCAAAGAGTATATATGAAAAAGTGATTTCTATCTAGATTGGTATTTTAAGGAATTTGGATCCTATGTTTCACAGTACAGTGAAAAAAACTGGCAGTTACTTTGTAAAATCCAAATCTGGTTCAAGATTTAGGCTGTAAATGTTCCTAAAATCCCACGCACAGTTTTGTCTGGGGTTCTGGTTTAGAACATTTGCTACCCAATAGTGACAAACAGTCCTCTGAAAGAGCCCAAAGCAAAAAGTTAACATGAGCTGTCCCCTTAATTTTTAGCATATCCCAAGTTCTGACTTGCAGCAGAATGCCATCATACAAAAACAAATGTTCTCCTGCTGTTATTTACTTGACAGAAACTGGAAAATTACAGACATTTACTCCAAGGAAGATTTTGTCTTACTTTGGCTGGATTATCTAAATAGAGAACAGTTTAGAAAAGCATCTAACCAATTTGGGTACAGAGCCAATATAATCTTCAAATTTAACTTTTACGAGTGACTGAAAAGTAACTTCTTAATCTCTCTATCCACTGTTTCTTATCTTCATCTTCCAAAACCAATTCCTTTGGTTTTAATGCTTTTCTACTTCCTTTCCTGTTCTTTACCATTTTTAGTTGTATTCAGATTTTGATGGGCAGAAACTGTGGTTCACCTTTTAACTCTGAAGAACCAACTGCCTTTTGAATGGTAAACAAATAAAATAGTATTAATAATTTTCTTCTCTTAGCATTTGTAGTACATACATCACCTTGGTTCCTAGAAAAGTGTGCAGAGAAAAGTAATGCTAAATCACTTCTAGTATTACAGGCATTTTATCTTGAATATTCCTACCTAAAGCTACAACCCCTCTTGCCACAATTACTTGTCAGTGTGTGAGGATCCAAAAGGAAAATCTGGTAAGCAACCACGAATAAATTAAACAAGCTTATTGTCACTAACAGAAATATAGAGAGCAAATAAATAGCATTGAAAGCAGTTAAAAGATATATATGTGCCTTTTAGCCCAACAAAATCTCTCTGGTCCACCCTAAGAAGTGCTTTACATCTCATACACAGGTAGTAGAACACTATTCACTGCAATTTGCAAGAAAATGTGACATCTTCCCTGCTCTGCCTTTTCCTTCCCATTTATTTACTTCTGACATCTCAAGCACCCTCTATTCTGGAGGTTCAAAGAGAAACCATCTTGGACACAGGTGGTTATTTTAATTCTCTGAAGCAGCTAATGATAAAAGGGATGCACAAAGGTCAGGAACTGGAAATCACGATGGGGCCTGGCTGTCTGAAGAAGTCTGATGTTAACAGATGTAAAGCAACCAGTACCAGAAGGGTACTAATTGCCATGTGTGATTAGCACGCTGCAGGGATGCTCACATAGCAGAAACAAGGAGGAAACCACTAACAGTATGATGGAGGTTGTGAAAAACATCTGCCTTGTTCATAAGCTTAGCCAGGAAACCGGAGTTTCTTCCTCTGATGAGACTGACCATAGGACTGGAAAAACATCTTAGGCATTCAAGTGCAATGCAACTATTATTACACAAAATAATGTACAGAAGAGACATATTTCCTCCTCCTTGCAGATAGAGTAATTCTCCAAATGCCTACAGGGCAGTTCAGGACGCTTCCCTTCCCAACATGCCAGATAATACAAGAATCCAAAATGTATTTACACAAAAAGTCGTAATCCTTGGCAAAAGCTTTGTTCTGGTGGAGCAACAGAAGAGTGGAAAATTCATAATAAACAGATGACACCTCTTTTCAAGACCTACTGTAGGCCACAGCAAATGATTGTATAGCTACCCATTTATCTCTGTCTCCCTTTGAACAGTATCAGTGACAACTTGGTTTGATCCTAGGACTCCCTTTTCACAGAAACATAACTTGAACTTCATGTTCTGCTTTGTCAAATGAGGTATTTGATAATAAGAAGAAATATGCAGCAGTCCAACTCAATTACCAAAAAATCCTACTTTGCACATACATGCGCAGTGTGGAATATTCTACACATACCAGAAAGGCTACAGACAGGTCTCTTGATTTGAGCAGGTGCAAAGAAATCTACTTTTTCCCTTATGCCCCCTGGCAGATAAAATAATTTTGTGAGAGGAAATCTGAAAAATGAGTCCTTAGGACAACTCCTTTCCAGAAAGGTGTAATATGCATCATGAGACTGGATGACTTCTTGGGAAAGTGAACTCTGCCACTTACCCACAAATCATGTACAGAAAGGAGGAAGGGCAAGGTTCATCTATAAGTTTGAACAGCCCTTCTCAGGTCCTAGCTGTGGGAATCAATAGTTGTGTAGCCATAGAGTATTCTGTTGTTAGATGGCTTGATGAAATCAGGCAGCTGGGCTTAATCATGGAACAGAAAAGAGGTTTGTTTGCATTGCTGAGAGTGATGCGATTATCTCTCTTCTCTCCTACAGAAGCTGATTTAGGATGCACCTTGTGATGTAGGACCTGATCTGAAAACAGCTGAGTCACTTCATAAATGGCATGGAATACTTTTTTTATTCCTATTGGTAATAACAGAGTTTGCCCTTAAAATAAAAATCCTTTCCTCCTTTCTTTACTTCTTCAAGTGAAATTGGAACAAATACCATTTCTTCACCTGAGAAACAACTGAAATTTACTCCTTAAGGATAAAACAAGAAAGTGGTAGAAGAAACACACAACAAGTGGTAAAAAAAGGTAATAGAGATTTTGAGGAGATTATTTTAGGCCATCTTCCTTGACATTCAACACTGTAAACTATATCTATCCAAAGTACAGGCAATCAAATAATTTGCAATACTGTCAGAGACACTACTGCACAAACCACAGCAGTACAAAGAGCAGCTTTAACAAATTCCAGAGACTGGTCTGTAGCAAAACCTGCTGTCCCATGCAGATCCTCTCCCTCTCTGCAGGAAACTGGGTATAGATTTTTGTCCTTGACCCCTACTTTATGCCGCTCTAAGCTGAAAGTCCAAAGGAGATGCTTCCCATAAAACGTGGACTTGCCAACGCAGGTTTGATTCTAAGTAATGCCACATTCTGACAAAGGCTACTAGAGCCTTGGACAAGCCCAAAAGCGTGTCAGCTCTTCACAAGACCCAGCTATACACAGGCACACTCACCTACTCGTCACTGCACAGAATGCCTGGCTCAGGAAAAAGACTCCTGTCTTGGGCTCTTCTCAGGCCTGCCACTCTTTTAAACCCGAGACAGTGGGAACCTTTCTGCGAAATTCAAGTGCTCTTTGTTAAGTATTCCCCCCTTTTTTTTTGTCCAGTAAACACGATGTAGAGATCCCAATGGACTTGTTCTGAGAAACTCCTGTAAAATGGTTTTGTCCCCTTTCTGTGAAGCAAGTTCTGATTGGAAGGGTATTCACTAACCATATAGGAAAGAATGGGTGTGAAAATGCAAAGGCCATTCTTACCCAGATGGGCAATGAATAGGCATTTGCCAGTTTAAAAAAAAAAAAGGCAGAAAAAAAAAAAAGAAAAGAAAAAAAGCCCAGACAACTGCACAGATTATGCACATTTGAAATCCTCCTGGGATACAATTTGAAGCTGGCATGGCATAAAGGTGAAACATATTACTGTGCAACTTTGAAAAAAGCTTCATTTGCCCGTATGCAAATGTACCGATTAAACTGTCAGGCTATTCACAGAAACATGCATGGAATTCATCCTCAACTAGTAAGAAGGAGCACAACGTGGATGGGAAAGGAAAAAACTTTTGTTGTGTAATACATGACTGAATGCTTAGATTAGTGTTTCCCTGAATCTCATCCACCCCTCCTGCTGACTTTTATGCTATTGGCATTCAAAAGAAAGTAGGTTTTACCATGACAATAACAATGACAACCTCTCCAAGTACAGTACCAAAGAGGAAGGCAATAGCAGAAGGAAACAGCAGGCAGTGGACTCCTGGAAGATGCTATAGAAAATGTGGAAGTGCTGCAGTGAGGTACATCAAGCATGGCCTGAGGCACCCTTCTATTTGCCACGGTAACTATACACAGACCTACATAAACTAGAAAGTTATGGTTTGCAAAGGTGATTTTTTTGTTTGCCAAAACCATAAGAAATGGCCCCCAGCAAATACATGATATAGAACAGCTAAAAGGATGTACAGAATACTGAAGACTGCAGGCCAAACACAAATGGCTATGCTGTACATTTTAAAATGCATTGAGAAAGGATTTTTTTGTACAGCCACTAGATGTCCCTTTCTGCAAAGCCAATTGCCGACAGCTTTAATGTTCGTAACTGAAGGATATCAGAGAATTTGATTTTCTCTCTTGTCCTTAAAAATCACAGTATCTCGAAGCTCATTGCACAGTAATGACTACCATTTCTAGAAACACAGTGATGATGAATCCACCACAGCTACGGTAACTCAGCAGTACCTGAGTGCATAGCCTGCACAACAAACCTAACTAACTCACTGCAGCTGGAGACAAGCATTATCATCTACTCCTTACTCTCTTCCTCTACCATGGGTGGTTTTGGAAATCTCTAATCCTCGGTCTTCACACCAAGTGCTGGACGACCACAGCCTCCTGTTTCTATCAAAAGGATGCACTAGGTTCTTCAGAGAGTCAACTAGTCTACTCCCTCACGGTGAGAACAACTTACCTACACTATGTCTTCAGTAATTTGTCTACCGTGTTTGCAAAAAATCAACATTGTCGGGGATTTCCACTCCCTCCCCAGACAGACTGTCTGCTATCTTTCTAGTAAGAAAGATGTTTTAGTATTTAACTTCAAAACTGATTGTTAATCTTTTCCTCCAGCAGACAGAGAGAACTACTGAGCACTTCCCTCTATATCACACTCTCTCATATATTGGGAAGGGACTCACTTTTCTTCTTTAGACCTATCTTTTCTAGGAAATACAAACTCAGGTCCCCAAATCATTCTCACTGGTTATAGGTATTCTCCTCGTTTTTATCTTCTTCCATCTCCTTTCCAATTTGTCTTTCTTTCACTTAAAATACAGCCCTACAGTGGATAAAGTACCCTAGCTGAGAGAGGTGAATGAAAGAGTTGCTTATTTATCATCATATATGATACTCTTTAAAGACCTTACAGAATAAATAAACCAAGCAAACAAAATCCTGTTATCAAAACAGATTTGCTCTAAGATATATCTCAGTAAAGAATCCTTAAATTGGGATGAAAATCTCAACTCATGCAAAAACACAACAGTTCAGTGGAAATACAGCATTTCTACCACAACATATGAAAACTACTATAGACCCACAATTTCCATAGGAAGCTTTTTCATTTCCAAACATTAGTGTGTCATATTCCAAACTCGGCACCCATAGCCATTGGTGCTTTCTTTAGCTCCAACAACCTGATTTATCCCAATTGATAAAGCTTTATTTTCTGCTGTTCTAAAGTTACTTACTCTAAAATAAAACTGGATTAACAGAGCAAAAATGTCTATATAGCGTTTCCATACACAAAATTAGTCTTGCATCAGGTTCCAACTCTCTGGGACCAATTTAGTGGAGCAACATTTCTTCCACTCGAAGAAGTGACGAGAATTCAAATCCTGAAAACCTGGTAATGTCTGACTTCTCAGTATATCTCAAAGATGATGGAGAGGCCATTTTACTCACTCCTGCTCAGACTGATTCTCCTGAATATTTGCCCTCATTCTAAGCAGAAGCCTGCAAGAAGAAAAGCTTATATGGAGTTTCAGGAACATAGAAGAACATTTGCATCCTCAGCAGGAGATCTGACCAGGAGTAGCCCTTGCTTTCTGTTGCTTTAAAGGTTTGCTGGAGTTTTCACCCAATCATCTGCTTGAACATCTTGAAATTCAATATCTCCTTCTATAATATCTATCCAAAACAAACACCAGATGACACTACACAAATTGCCCTAACCCTACCAGATTGTTGTTAGAATCAAAATATGTAGCAGTCTACATTTAACAGGAAGTACTGTATTTTTACCAGCACAACATCTATTAATGTGTCAGTAATACACTCTATGGAAGAAAGAATTACTGCGTTCTGAAAGCTGTCAAACTTCTCTAAATTTCATCGCTAATAACTACATTTGTTTGAAAGACATAAATGCATGCACACACAAACAGAACCTTATTCTGCAAGGATAAAACATTCTGAAGAGACAGCAAACAAGAAAGAGTTTGCTTAAACTTTGTTCAGGAAACAGACTTTTTCTGAGACTAGAGAACGTTCAGCAAATTTCCTATGGATGATTTATTCAGTTAATTGCCCTGTCCTTTTTAGCATTTACCTAATGATGAGATATCAATTTTACATAAAACTGAAGACTTAACCATAGGTGTTCTGTACATAAATGGCTTCTATATCCAGTGGGCATAAATCCCCAATGTCAAGTACAAAAGCCTCTATTTCAGCCTACACGCTTGGGGAGCAGGCAGTGAGTCACCTTCCTGTGCTTCGCCTGAAAGACCATGGAAGGTGTCCATCAGCACTAATCCTGTTTGCTCTACAATCCACAGGCGGCAATGTCTGTGCCTCAGTTTGCTCCACTGTAGAACAAGGACAGCATCACTCACCCTGTCCTGCAGGAATGCTTGCCTTAATTAATCCTAACAAATTGTTCTGCATTCCTTGGATAAAGAATACTACAGAACGATGGAGAATTAACTCCACAGTTCTTTTCAAATTTTGTCCTCCAGGATTACCAAAAAGTTGTTTTCTTCTCAACTGCTTAGTGCTTTACTTCCTCCTATACCTCTTTATGGCCAGCATCCAACTTAAAACTGTAAAACACCAGGTAAAAAGGGCTCCAATTCATACCAGTGTGGTGACCAAAGCCTTTGAAGTGTTACAGCATGTTCAGCTATTTTTAAGTTCGAGAATACTACATTTTTAGTCACATTTTTAGCCAGGGTATTTACTTTTCCCACTTTCAGTCCAGTCTGTATACTTGCTATTTTAGGAATTTCAAAGATACTTTAAAGAGGGTATAGGCAAAAGCCATTTTTTATTCCTAGGCACATATTTGGGGTCCAGTACAATATACCTCCACATTAAACACTGGCACACATATACACACACACACACACACACTGTTTTTCTTAGGTCCTCTCTCAGACCTTGTCTGCAGACCTTCTGTTTCTACAGCCATGCCATTGTATACTCCTAACATAGACACAGACTACACTGATGGGGGATACTTCTCCTGTTGGTACCTATAACACCTCCATGCAACACATATGCCATTAACAGAAGAACCACTGAAGCTGTCATCACAGCTGCATTAACTGGGATTTCAACAGGCTGGCTTTATCATTACAAGGGTGGTAATTCCTGTGGCACAGCCAGCTGCAACCTATTTATGCTAGCAAAATATAAGCTTGCCAAGTAGCATTTTAATGCTCTTTTTAAAAAATGTAAAGGGAGAAAACTATTCAACTGCCCTCTTAAATTTGGAAACAGAGAAACAACGTGGCCACATGATGGCACCATTTCCTAGGAAGAGAAAAGAGGCTGTGCTCATCCTCTTTTTCAGCAGGGAACATTTGCATGTTCTACTTGAAAACTGTTTCAACCACACTCGCTTGTTCCCAGGGAGTCATGCACGATCCTGCCAAGCCCCAGCATGGTCTAACTGTTTTAATTGGCTATAAGTTTATAGCAGTTTGGCTCTTTAAAAATCTTGGTGCATCTATTGCTAGTGTTCCCCCACAGTGCCAGGTGCTGTTACTCAGAGGGCGTGTCCCGCAGCAAGAGAGCCACTGAACAGGGAAGGGGTGAGATTGGGCCAGCAATGATGGTGGAGTTACGGTCTGAGCACTCCCCAAACAAAGAATAGAAGGATGCTTCTTGGGGAAAAAAAAAAAATCATAACTTTTTGGAAAATGGAGGCAAACAACATCATTTATTTTGCCATTCTATGAAAAAGATTACTCTAGTCCTTAAGAATACCTTCACTAGCTTTAAGGGCTTTTGTTTCAATCGTACATAGTGTATTTCAGACTGAATACCCATAAGGAAAGTGCATTAGGATTGCTTTTGGTTATCTTGCTGTGGGGGAACTGTATAAACTTATACCCCCTCTCAGAAACATTGTTTAGGGAGGAGAAGGGGCTGGGGTTGGAGGTAGAAGTGAAGTCTGGAGAAGGAATGAATTAAAAGGATAATAGGTGCAAATATATTAAAACATGTCTCCAAAAGAGACAATTTTTACTCCATGAACTCTTTCACATTTGCCTTGTATTGTTAGATTTTTCCCCCAGGCAGAAAGACAAGGAGGAAAAGCTTATCAGCCTGAGTGTGGTTAAATACAGTAAGCCTGAAAGCCTGTGGGCTTTGGTTAAAAGGAAAATATAGATTAAAACCTCTTAAGGTAATTACCTGTTTAGAAGGTTTCTATTCAAGCTAGAATCCTCTACAGGGAATGTTTGTAGCACTCTGTTAGGAAAAGGGTGCAGTCAGATATGGTTGAGTTTTGTGGGAGAGCTGCTGCCTGCAGAAGAGCACTGCTTATATCCTGCATGGTTCCAGAGAAAGGCCTTTCCATGTAGGAGATTTTGTTCTGGTCAAAAAAACTACTGGTTGATGGGAGAAACAAGGGATGGATGAAAAATTGTAAATGCCAGTCTTCAGGGCTGACAAAAGGATTCTTTTATCTCTTCCAGTGACTTTATGTAAGCTCTGAGTAGAGGAAAGCTATCACATGAAAATGCTAGATTTTATTTGGTTATTTTTTCCATTTATTTTTTTTATCTACTAGTGAAAGGGTAATTGTCAACTAGTACAACTGAGTGCTTTGGTGAATATTTCAACTTAGAAATATCGTGAGACAAATATCCATACTGTTTTGGACTGTGGCTTTTTTATTTTGAGTTTATGGGATGAGTGTTCAGGCCTGCTTAAAATTCAGATTTAAATATCAGTGGGAAACAGCACATGCTCATGTCAACAATGCTGAAGGCCAGAGGGAAAGTTTCTGTGATCTGCAATCCCTGGGAACAGACATATTTCCAAAATCACCTACTTAGTTTTGATAGGAATAGAAATGTATGGCAGAATGCTTTAAACTAATAAATCAAGGAAATAAACAAGAACACAGCATTGCTGGGTGGCTGAATATCATCAGATAGATCTCTAGCATTAAATGTACATTGTCAGTTCCACTGCTTCTCACTACCCTCCAGGGAAAAGGCCCTGGAATTACAAGTATACACAAGCATACAGACACCAACAGGTGATACTAATGCAGTGCATAAGAGTTATTTCTCAGGTCTGCCTTCAGGCACATTCTACCCTCTACTCAGCCAAGAACATTAGAAATAGCATCTGGGAGTTTTGTTTTGAATACAGGGAATATGCCCTGTTTTGAAATGTGGCATAGGATCAAAGCACAAGGTAGTTCTGTTAAAATTGACATAGTTGCCCACATAGGCATGGAACCATGGGAAGAAGCCCCTTTTTCTGTTTTTATTTCCTCTATCATACCCCTTTTCACACAAAAATTGCTACTTTGTGGATTTTTTCTCTATCTGTGTAACATCAATAAATTACACGTTATCACTCCTATCATCTAGTTATAAAGAGCCTTTCAAGATTTTTAATAGATGCACAATATTGCTACACTTACATTTTCACTGGTTAAGAACTCAAAAATAGCTGTTGTGAGATTACTCTTAATTTATACTACTTCTCTCTCGTGGGCTTTCAAGAAGCAGCATTTCACCACATGTCACAGATTGATACAGAGTATATATTGCACATCCCAGCCAGGCAGAGATCCTTTCAGTGTTTAACAAAACAAAGCTGGGATGAGTAGGGGTTCCAGGATTTATCCTTTTTCGTAGGTGCAGCTAATTCCTGAAGGAGCTAATAGAGCTGACAGATTACCTAGAGATCTTGAATTCTCTTTGTACTCTAGTTCCTGACTGGTTGATACATAAGACTAGATCTCATGTTCTTTTAGCCTTGTAAGTGACTCTGTGGACAACGAAAATCATCACAGAAAACGTAAATGAAAAGATGGCACGATGGCATTCTCTCTAGAAACAATGTAATTGGCATCCTCGGGACTCCAAATGCACAATGCCAGCCAGAGCATGCTGCTGTGGTCTGCAAGGCAAACACCACGATGCAAATGAAGTTTAGTGACATTCTGACAGGCTTACAACTGACTTTCACCTATGGAGTAAACCAAACACCACATTTCTTGTGAAAATACAATGACTTTCCCCCACAACATCTCCTAGCACACTTTATACACATTAGTAGGTGGTATTAAACAGTACCTCGGTTTTATGTTTCAGGTTCTCTCCCAGTACCATGCTAAGGCTTCAGTTCAAAAAAGGTTTGGATGAAAGAGCTCTCTTTGTTCAGCTGTTCAGTGGAGAACAAGGCAAGAATTGTTTTGGTTTTCTCTTATTAGAATACTGATTTGGTCCTACCTTTTTCTAAAGTTACTGAGGGGATCGCAGCACAAAGATTACATGGCTACTCTACCATAACCAAACAAGAGAAAAGAGGAGAAAGTGACTATGGAAGCTTAGAGAAAAAGAGCAGAAAGTTCCAGTGCTAAAGAGATCACAGTAGTGAACAGGAGCAGAAGGTGACCAAGCAAGTTTTTTACACCTGTAACTTTGGAGCTGCATAGTTGCAACAAACCAGGCAACCAATTGACCATGGTTTCTCACACCATGGAAAGTGACTCCTGAGAGAGATGCAAGCCCTAAGCTACACAGCGTTTTAACAATCCACAGTAGCATAAAAGGAGATGTAGATATATCTGGTTTATTTTCCTTCAAGCAAGAGTCACCTGTCAAACACTGAAGTGGCCCTCTGCAGACCATAATAGCAAAATGGTGCATTTGGTTTAGTCTTCTCACTCCATTAGGACAGAGGAGATGATGGCAGTGGCACGTACGGCTAAGACAAAATAATAACAGTTGTCATGATTTCGTTTGACATGCTTCAAGTAGTTCACATAAAGTGACAGTTTTGGTATGTGCAACTTTGGGAAGAACAACTACTAAAAGGAAAAAAAAAGAAGAGGAAGTTAGTCAGAAAGAGTTTGAAAGGAAAAGATAAGGAAGTAAAATCTGTAAGATCAGCAGGGAGGAGGCCTTAATATTACTTTAATAGAGTCCCTATGCATATCCAAGGACAACAAGAGAAAGATGAGGAAGTAGAAAATGCTACAATGGTTAAATAACAAGGTGTAAGAGTTCATTAAAGCTGAAAATATATTCTCTAAACATGGAAACGATGTCCAAGTGACACTAATAGAACTGAGCATAAACTGTAGCAGGCTAGATGTAAAACAAAGATTACATAGGGTAAAAAGGAAACCTAAAGAAAAACTCACTAAAGGCATAAAGACAAATACTGCAATAAAACATTATTTAAACATATCAGACAGAGAAAGTTTACAGGGCAATGACTGGTACCTGGGAAGCTCTGTAGATTATGTTGATTCAAAGGAATCCTTAAACAGCATGTAAAGCACACTTTTATTACAGCCAGGGCCACGCAGGGGCTCTTGCCCTCCAAGTGCGTGTTCGCCAAGTAAAAAAAACCCAACAGCTTTTATACCTTTGGAAGGAGTAAGTTTCAAAAATTATCTATCATGTAAATTCTTTCAGAATTGGTATGAAGTCTGCCTTATCTAAATATACATTCCGTTACCTACCCCCTATATTTATTACTATAGAGTAGTTACATAAAGCTTTATCATTTCAAGCAACTATGCTTCCCCCACCCATCTCCTGTCTCCTTTGCAATGCTATTGATTACTCGTTTTGTGCTAAAAGCCCTTCTTTTCCCGCTTTCCCTGTCAGTCCCTTATCTTATCCGTTCATGCAAGACATAGTTCCCCTTTATCTTAACTTCCCACAATTGGGCAGACCCCTACTTGCAGGCGGCTACAATTTGCAAAGTCACATTTCATGCTAAATTTCAACTAAGATGGCTAAATTTTTATTTTATTTTATTTTGTCTTTATTTCAATGTGGATTGATAGATTACGTAGTCAAGTAGTAGATTCAGTGTGTTAGCTAGACTACTAGTCTATGAAAGCAGTAAAGGTAATTAAAGAGGTTACAGAAACTCTATAATGGAATTGACATTATTGCTTTAATTTTCAAAATGGAGTGCGATAGAAGAAAGTAAGCTAGCTCAGGAGGAGAAGAAGAAAGCACTGCTCTGGAGACTCTTTTTAAAAAAAACAACAAAACCAAACCAAACACAAACCCCCATAACAGAAACAAAAAACCCGAACAAAATCCCAAATAATAAAAAAGTACTGGAAGATCTTAATATATTGAGCAGTGATAGATATTTGTACAGTATTCATCAGTCCTTCATTTCATTTGTACAGTATTTATCAGTCCTTCATTTCATGAGTGAAGCTATTGAAACACTTCTCCAATATATATATAATAAGGATTTTCCTGGAAGACTCACAACTTAAAGAATGGTAATAAAAATCTTGGAGGAGGCAGACTTGGAAAACATGAACAAGTAAACTCAGAGTGCAGATATCTTACTGGACAGTTAAAGTATGCCTTGGTGGCTGCAGCATGACTTAGAAACAGAGACACCACAGTATTACCAACTCAGTCACCTCAAGAATGGAAGCTACGGAACAGTAAAGATCAATAAAATTGATCAAAAAAAGATCAATTATCCTTTTCCCTGCTATTTAGAAAGAGCAGATACACTGTGGACACATCTTCAAGTTCTTCCCTGGAACCGTGAAAGCTACGTACTTGTATGGCAGTTTTAAACCAAAGCTGAGATTACATGTTATCACCGAGAGTTCCCTAAATGAAGGGCAGGAAGAAAAGTGCTGAATAACACAAGAATTGACAATCTAGCATCAAGTCAGTATTAAGGGGTCATCAAATAAGAGAATCAACATTTAGGATAACTAGACAAACTTTCAAAGGAATCCATGTGTTGGAAATGTGATTTATGCATCAGTGAAACTTAGGCTCCAAAGTCACACAGTTGCTTCTGAAAACATACTCACTAACTTCATAAGTGAAGTACCATATGCTATTAGTCATTTCTCAAGAGAAGAAAAGCCCAAGAGACCAACCTGACAAAACTCACTTAGTGTACTGATTAGGAATGTAGAGACCAGTTCCTATCAGTAATACAACATTTTACATTGCCAATTCTTCAGTGTATTGTGATGACTTTTTCAACAGAGGCAGGGTGAGCTCAGCTTATAGTTTTGCATAGCTGTACTTGTACTTCTGTCTCTACACAACTCAAGCAACATATATCTGCATGTATGAAAAAACAAGTAATTCCTGACTGATATTTCTTTGAGAGTTTTACAAACAGAAGTATAAGTGTACAGGACATAGAAACCACCTACGATTACTAAAAAGCAAAGCATTTATTAAACAAAATTTCAAATATTCCTCAAGATGAAAGTATAATTAAGTGTTGTGACACTAGTATTTGAGAACTATGGGTACCCTTGCTTTCAGTTTAGCTTTCTACAGAAAAGGCCTGTATCATTATTATTATATCATCTAAAATACATATCTAAACATACATCATTTCTTAGGTCACCAAAAACAACCTAAAAATATTCAGCATTAGCTAAGACATACCATACATAGATTAGCAAAAACACAGATGAAATTACTATTGATATACTGTCTGACTATAAACAAAGAAGCTATTGGAATCAGGGCCCCTCTTCTCCTCACTGAGAGTGGAAAACACGTGAAAGCTCCAAAGCAGTTCCTAGGGAATCATAGCCACAAATTTCCAGAGGGAGAGGGAAGACCATAAGGGCATGTAACCATTCTCTTCCTGCCACAGAACCTCAAAGAGAAACACAGGAAACCTAAAAGGTAAAGATGAGGCCAAACCACCTTCAGATCCATCTAGCCTCTATATTAGCCCCAGGCAAATCAAACTTGCAGATTCATGGGAAGAGAATGGTAGGTTCCTCTAGCTGCTCAAAAAAATGAAACCCAGAGTTTCCATATCTATTCTCAATGCTCTGTGGAGCTCAGGAACTTCATGAGCTTCCCTCTCTTGACTTTCCCTGCCACGATGGAAGGCTGTGAAGCTACAAAAATCAGAACTTAGAAGGAAAAAAAGAAAACAGACTGCTTCAAAGTTCCCATCCTGTGAAAGCTGGAAAATGCTGGAATTAGATCAACTCAGTCATGCTACTTGAGCATGTAGGGGCATAAAGTTCAGATGTAGTCTACCACTGACAGCGTTTATAAAGTGCATTCTATTTAATGCACAAAACCTCCCTGGTCCCTTGCTAAAACATAACTTTGGAAAGTCCTCTCCTATTTCAACATCTTGCCAATGATTGTTGAATGGATTTTTCAAAAATATTCATGCCTAACTTTCCTTCTCAATTCACTCCTTACCAGAGTCTCAGGTCTCTGCAAGAATTCTGTGTTCTCTAAAATCATAAAAATTGCTTCAGAAGTTTTTCCAGTGATTGTCCAACCTGTCTCTCAGTCCCACGGAAATTCTTCGCAAAGATGTTGCTTTTGTCTTGTCTGGAACAAATTCCTTCACAGATGGACCATCCAATATCTAAGAATAACTCTTTTAACTATCAATAGAGACAAAGAGATTCAGTTGCACTGTTCCCGTGGGATTCCTTTGAGTTTGAACACATCTGTTAAGATGCATACATCAGAGCTTGAATGAAGTTTTTGTCTGATTGTATCTCTGAGAAAGTTTCTGCCAAAATGATCTTATCTCTTAGCACTTGTAGAACATATATAGTTATAAATGCTTTCTGAAATGCTCCCGAAATAAGTGGCCTATACAGATCAAGTCAGTTTAAATACAGCCAAGTCCTGATGACTTTCTTCCTCTCAGTAAAATCTTCAGAAGCTTCACCTGAGGCAGTTCAGCGTTTGAACTACAACCCTACCAACTTTATGCATTCACTATCCACAAGCAAGGAAACACGAGAAAAAATGCGAATAGAACAAATCACATTTGCTTTCCTTTGCTTTTTTGTAACCTTTCCAGAAACTGTGCTTGTCCTTGCAGCTTTTTGCACAAACACCTTTCTTTTGGGTAAGCAGCTACATCTGTTTGTGACAGCTGAGTAGCTAGAGGTATAACTCAGCTGGAGCTCTATCAGCTTACTCTATCACTTAATTCCAAATTAATTCAAAGTGGTACTTTTTATCTGCCAAGCCCTCCATGAAAACAGTTATCTCAGGAAGACCTCTTCCCCTAGATTGTTTCTCCAATTGCATTGCATGAATTAGCATTTCCCAAGACTGAAAGAGATGGAACTGGACACAATGCATCCTACGTTCTGGATTTTGCCTCAAGGATTCATCTGTGCTAGAAATGTAATGCTCAAATCCAGAATGTTAGGACTCAGACCCAGTCCTACAAGTGTGAGAAATAATACAATTTCATTTGGAATAAGTGGCACCAGAAACAGCATGTAGAACATGCTATGCTACACAATTAAACCCTAAATTAAACTGGGCATCACATAAGACTTTAACCAGGGGTTTTTTTTGCTAAGCATTCATATCAGTAAGAGTGGCATTCCTACTATTGCTTAGGCTTTCTTCACCTCTGCCTTTTACAGCTGAGGAGCAGATGGCTAGCATGGAGTTTTTATTTCCTATGCTTGGAAAAACTATTTTGATCTGAATCATTCCACAGGCACCCTGATATTTTAAAGTAGACTGGCTTCTGAATAATTCTCATAATAAATATGTGGTGGTGTTTTCTGCCAAGCTCTAGTGACTGTGCATGCAAAATGGTCAGTGAAGATTTCAAACTGATTTGAATAGGTTGCCCACAAAATCCAAGTATTATGTCCAGATACATGAATTAAGCCTTATGAAACCATCTGTACATCTGTGCATTTTTCCAAGAATTCATACACCCTACCATGCTGACTCTTTCTGGGTGTTTCTGATATTTTCAACAGAAATTTCTTCCAACTTCCTAACTAACACTAGGTTTTAAGTATTTTTATACTATTTGACATCCACTAGAAAACTCCCCATCAGAATGAAGAATGTCCTTTGACAATGAAACATAATCTGCCCAGCTGTGGGGGAAGAGGCAGTGTGATAATCTGGGCAAGAGAGGAGAGCAATGTTGTACTGTCTAGAAGGTAGAGAGAAGGACAGCAAGTGTTGCTGGCCCAAAGAAGAAAAGCATCACCACAGGTGATAGAGAAGGAATTTGTAATGACAGGCCTTTTTCAAATGTTGGGAGCCAAAAATATTAATCTCTCGTGTCAAGGAACATACTCCAGCAGTAAGGCTTGAGGCGATATTAAAAAAACACCACAGAACCTGAGAGAAAGCTATAGTAAACATGCAGTAAATATTCATCATGCCTTGTTTTAGTTCATGTGAGAAACTGGCATTGCTATTTTGCAAAGGCATGCCAAACAATAATTATGTGCCTACCACCCCAAACAAATACAGCCTGATAAAGGTTATAACCCATCATAAATAATGAAAGTTTTTCTATGGGTTTCAAAGCACAAGGAATCAACTAACAGAGATGAACACCACAAGAGGTCTTACCATTCCCTGAATTTTTGCAGAACTGTAAATTTTGGGAACTAAAATTCAACAATTCATGGTAGGACAATATTGATGGTGCAATTATTATTAAACCTCTTTTTTGAAAAAAACCCTACACTTTCATTGTGAAAGGAGCATCTAACCTGGCAGTTTATTCATATTTATAGAATCATAGAATTGTTTAGGTTGGAAAAGATCTTTGTAATCATCTGGAAGATGATTTGGGAACATTAAAAACTTAGGAGTCAAAAACACTGTACACAGAACAGGTAGAGCATGAAGAGCTGCAGGCTCCACCTCCCCCTGCTGCCCTCTGCCAATATTCCTCACCCCTGAACTTGGCCACTTCAGAAAGCAAAAGCAGGATTTCATTCTCCAAGTTCCCTACAATCCCTGCTGGCCTCTGTCCTAAGGTTGCTTTCACGGGTTTCCATTTGTACTGTCAAAAAACATCAATGTGAGGTTTCAAATCCCATTTACTAATGAACTCTTTCATCTTTGTGAATGGGATAAAGGGATTCTTTGTTTGAAAATAAGGATTATTTTTTCTTGTTGTTCTGCTCATTTTTTGCATCTTTTCACAAGCTTTTTGTTTTCAGAAAACATTACAAGACAAAACTGCACCCCAGTTTTAACAAAGAGCCTGACATCTCCAATTTGAAGAGAATTCTTGTATATACCAAATTGCATGCTGCCTGCTGTTCAATTGTTTCACATCTCTTTCTTCTCCCCAAATCACCAGGTGAGATTTAGGAAAGTCTCCCCAATGTTTACCAGCTCTATTAAAATCAAGATCTCTTGCAGAAGCTCATAATGAATAAAGTCAGAAGCCAACAGGAATGAATTGCAGCTAAAGTGATTTTGATAGTGATGATCCCTATAACCCGACTGCTTCCAAGCTTGGCCCTGAGGCAGGATTTTTAAATTAAAAAAAGAAAAGAATACACATACTTTTTAATCTGATTTTTTATTGTCATGCCCTGATTTTTTTATAGGTTTTTGCAAAGTCTGGTTGGCTTCTGAGCTCTTGAAACTTGGTGTCATCATCTTTCTTTCTTCTCTTCCCCCCTTCTTGTAAATTTTACAACATCCTAAAACCACCGCAGGAGAGGTAAACTACATATTCTAAAACTAGGGAATGATGAGGTTCACAGTACCCTGCACATTCTTGCCCAAGAGACTTCCAGGCAGGGACCACTGTGAAACAACGTTGTGAAGAGCTGACAGGGTAAATTACGACTTTCCAAAATCCAGTTTTAATCATTCCCTCCCTTATTTTTGTATTTTTTGGCAAAATGGAAAAGAACATTTTAAAAGGCCAATTAACCCATGCTGAGTAATCTGAAAGTGAATGCACTCAAAACAAGGGCCTTAAAACTTAACAACCAAACAGGTCTACAAAGATTTTCCAGACTCTCACAGACTGATCCTCTCCACAAAACACTCCCCTTTCTTTGTGGAAATCCTTTACAATTCTGGGTGCCAGAGCCAGACACTTGTTTTCTACCACTGCAATACAGCACAGGCTGAAACCCCCCAGTCAGCAGATATGCTTGGGTAATGAGAAGCATGTGATTACCTGGAGAGGAGCAACTAAGTTCTGGTTGGACAGAGACACGCTTGAAGAGTCTTCCCTTTTTAATTTGTAAGAAGCAGCAATCTGACCCAACAACGTGCTCTCAGCTTCCTCTGCCTGACTGCATTATCACAACCTTAACAGAAAAATGCTCTGTTTCAGTGGTAATTCCCAAAGAAGGGAAAAGGTAACCCCTGAGGAAGTCCTGCTTATGACATTATGGAAAGAGCATCCAACTGGAAAACCTGGTCCACAACAGGGAATGTGTTTTCAAGAACCCCAGCACAACCCAGCAGCATGTTGGTGTACTCACAATCAGATGACCCTGTGTGTGTGTGCAGGTTTGTTGGTGAATGTGGAAAGTGGATGAGGGCCGGGCCCAGAGACGGAACAGCTTCAAGGTTCAGGCAGGGAAGGCCCGGCTTGGCGCTGCATGCACCCGTCTGAGTAATCTCATTCTCCTCAGACGCCTTCTGGTTTTCAGCTGTCTTGGGTTTCTTCCTGAAAATAAACAAAGAGACCTTTGAAGGGACTGACTGCATATTTGGGAAAAGGCATTTTTAGAATCTGTTAAAGATAACTTTCTTCCCCCCCCCCACCACCCCCCTCTCGCCTCTCTTTTCCCTTACAGGGAAGGAGGCAGAGAAGACTTTCCTCCATGCTTCTTGTTTGGAAACAAGCTGCTCCTTGTTTTGACTCTGATGCAATGGCCCTGAGACTGTATTACAGCAAATAGGCCAAGCACGAAGCTCCTCATTCTGCCCCTACTGATGACATATAAAATGAAACTCGTCCCAGTGGTTTAGACAGTCGGAGCTCCATTTGACAAATATTAACCAAGGCTGTAGCATTCTGAATAGAGAGAGTTATACAGAAATCTAACAGCATTGTCTGAAAAGCAAACAAATATGCAAGTTTCCAGCTCAAAACAAATCAGTGCAGAGACTCACTTTGTAGGGAAAAACACTGAAGCAATTTTGAGATGCAGAGGTCATCTAAGTAAAGCACAAAGACTTGGAGCCTGGAATAACGGTCTATGAGCACTGTGCACATCAGCTCTCATCACCTCCCTTGATCCAGGACCTCCAAGGAATTAAGCCTCAGTGGCACATCATCAAGCAGGTACTCAATCACCACCTTAGTTTCCACAGACGGAGAAACTGAGGCACGAGGTGAAGTGGCAGGTTTTGGATGGCACAGAGAGCACCCTGATCAGGGAGGCAAGCACCTGCCTCTCTGTTTCCCCCCCTCGGTTACACAGGTGCGGGTGCTCCCCCCTGTGCTCCCCGAGGCCAGTCGCAGCCCAGCCAGGGGCACTGCTGCCCTGGCCCGGGGCACACCGATGGCACCCTGGCAAACATTCGGCAGTTCCCGCTGCACGCCGGGGGGTGAAAACCGTGGTCACACTTGCAGGGGAGCAACAGGAGGTGTGGAGGCCGAAGCCATCCAAATAAAAACGCCGCTATCTGCCGCTGACACTCGGGGTGCGAGCAACGGCAGATCCCCCCGGGAGTGGGGGGTCATCCTTCCCGGGGCAGCGCCGCACACTGCGGGGCGAGCACGGAGCGGGGGCAGCGTCCGGCCCCGGCAAGGGCCATCCCAGAGCACAGAGGTGCTGCTGGAGCCCAGGCAGCGCTGCCCTGCTCCCCGCACACATAGTCCTGCCTCCCATCCGCGGGCAAAGCCCTTCCCGGCAGCGCTGCGCTCTCCTCCTGAAGTGCCAAGGCTGGAGCCCTCTTCTCCCCGCACGCCCTTGCCCCTCCTGTACCCCACCCAAGGCGGGCGGCGTGCAACCGACACGCCAGAACACGGCTTTTGAGAGCCGGGCCGGCCCCCTCCGTCGGTCGGTGTTACAGCAAGGCCAGCCCCGGTCCCGCGGGGGGCGAGGAGGGGCAGCGCGGCCCGGCCGGTTACATAAAGGCGTTACATAAGGGCGGCACGCCCGGCCGGGGGCAGGGCCGGGCCCGCCGCCATTGCCGCGGCCGCCGGCGGGGGGCAGCACCGACCCGGCCCGGCCCGGCCCGGCCCGGCCGCACAGCCCGGGGCCAGGGCAGAAAAACTGCAATGGTAATAATAAAGAAAAGTTAAAGGGGACAAAAAGTAACAAAACAAAGCTCCCACCCCACCCACTCCCGACGTGCTGGGTCCAGTTGGCCGTCGGCACCTGCCTTGGGCTGCCCGGCGCTGGAGGGATGCCCTGGGCAGAAAGGACGCCCGGTCTCAGCGGGACGGGGTTCCCGGGCGCGGCCGGGGAGCTGAGCTCCGCAGATGGGCCATCACCAACGCGGGTCACACCGATAATCCCGCAGCTGCCGGCAGCCCTGATGTGCTTTGTCCTGCTGGGGCTACAAACCCCCACGCCAGGGGACGGGCCAGCGGCACTGTTGCTGTGAAATGCATGACTGTAAACAATGTACTCAAAATACACTGGCTAAAACCTAATCTGATTTAAACCAACAGCACATGACTATATGGACCTTGCTTTCAGTTGTAGAGGTATAGAAAGGGGCCGAACTGATTTAAGTCTATTTTAAATAGAAGGAAAAAGAAAGCATTTAAAAGTGTATTTTTTTGCATGAAGAATAAAACAGAGCATCTTGTCACTCTAAGCTTGGGCACCTATCCGTCTGTTTCCCGTTCTGTCATGGGAAGGATACGTCTCTTGCAGCGCGAATGAGAATGCATGAGACATGGAGCTTGTATGTGGGCACATACATATTCTGAAGTACATGGACAGCATATGTTTTGTTTGTAACGGTCTGCATGGATCCTTGGCATACAAACTCTGGCACACCTTCACACGTCTCATTTCCAGATCCCATGATGTTCCCATGTGCCGCCAGCATGCACCAGGGGCTGCAGGAAATATGTGCATAAAACAATGGGTTTTTCCAGCATTGCTACCCAAGCAGCTTTCAGATAGCACACCTTTTTGTCCAGGCAGCAAAGGATGTATGTAAGGTTGGACTCCGGATGCACAGGTCAATGAAGTTCCTTGCACCTGGAAGCTGAACTGCTGTATTTACAGTATGTTTTCAGCTCACAGTTAAGCCAAGTTACATGCTTGGAATATAGCCTGTGACTCAAACTCTAGCCACACACAAAGCCACCTACCCCGGGCAGGACATTGCTGTTATTTGTAGAGTAGGGACTTAGTTCAAGTAAACATGACTTGCCAGCCACTAGCACAGCCATAGTTTTGCTGTTAGAGCAAGCACTGACTGATGCTTCATCCTGTGGCTGATCCTGCATGTGCCTCCCAGGCTTTCAAAACTCATTAGAGGGATAGGTTAAAAAATGCTGTAGCAACAGGTAGTGACACCAGGGAGGCTGTGCAAATCAACTCCTGCTTCTTCCTTTCCAAAGCCTTATATTTTCTACTTTACTCTTGAGGTTGACACTGTGTTATCAAGATGCTCTTGTGTTATCACTTTTCCACATCAGAGTCCTGCAGCTTGATGACTTGTGCTCACTAGGATGGCAAGAATAGCAATGGTGCTGACTGGCACTAGAGACAATACCTCTCCACAGCAGTTCATTTCTGTCACAGTTTAGACATGCTCTGCATCTCAGTACCACCTGAAAGGAATGCAGGCTTCCACAGGAGGAAGGCTGAGTAATGGAATCAGCCAAGTCAGCTAAGGATCTAAAGAAAACTTCAGGAAAGAAAAATCCTGGGGAAACTGTGATCAAAACTACCTATGAAGAAACCCAAACAAAGTTCTCCAGTCTCAATATCTGACTGCTGTTGCCAGCAAGGGCAAAGCCAGAACAATCCTGCTGTTGCTGTAAGTATATTGCAATCCTTTTGTTCTACCTTATCACACATATAGAAAGCTCCTATTGTTATGATCTTCACCTATATATTCTAATTAAATAGTCTTACATTCTCTTACATAGTCTACTTCTATTGCTATGTTATTACTATAGTTTTCATGGGGAGAGTTGTTAAGTGCTGAATCAGGTTGTGGTACCTCCATCCTTGGAGATTTTCAAAACTTAATTGAACAAGGCTCTGAGTAACCTAATCCAGCTTGGAAGTCAGCTCTGCTCTGAGCAGGGAATTGGACTAGACACCTCCAGAGGACCCTTCCAACCTAATTTTTTTTCTGATTGCACACTTCTTCTATGAATACTTCCATCAGCAAGCTCTCTAATATATCTCCAAGTTCCAGAAGCTAAAATAGCACACTAACTGTGGAAGAGCATGACTTGTTATAGCTACATGAAAAACCCTGAAAGAACAAGTGTAGGAGTGAAAATGAAACAAATAATAAATATTGTTCATGGAACCTTCCCAAACAATACCTACTTATGTACCATCTCTGGACTTCACTGATTGGCAACCCTATGTGATTATTTCAGTAGGTAGGGTCAGTCTAGCTTGCTATTTTAGTTCTTGTGATTATGTTCTTCTCTACAGACTAATCCTGGAAACGAGATGTTTACTATCTACTTGTTAGTCAGGGCAATAAAAGTTGCAACTTATTTCAAAAGACTTGGAAATGTGCTCTTAGATCAAGGGGCTCCCTTCTGCTGTCCAGTTATCTCTGAGCTCCTTCTCCACATGCACGTCTGGTGCATTAGAAGTCCTTTCCAATACTGCACTCATTCTTAAAATTATCAGAGGGCCATCATCGTCTTTGCTTCTTGTGAAGAACAGCAGAAGGCCAATATAACAAAGAAATGGCACTTCTGTACATGGACCTGATGCATAGACTCCCAGAAGTTGGGGATAGAAAAGATGATGACGTTTCTAAGACTAATCTGAGTCTAGAGGGTCACTGCAGAATTCGTATTTGCTACTGATTTACAGGAGATTCATCTAGTCTGTTTCTAAACATCTTACCCACTCCATCTCTTTAAATTTTCTATACTTTGTCCAGGTACTTTTGTTGGTATTCACTTTCACCATTCCCTTATATTTATTGTGTTTGTTTTCATTATGTTAATTTACACCACTTAAAATATATTTGTGGGGGAGCCCGGCTGGCTCTGGGCTCTGTAAGCTGAAATACCGAAGATGGAATACTTACACCTGGCATAGGTTCAACCACGGACAGTAAGGACTGTGACACAGAATGGGTTTCCTGTTAGGAATATTGACCTATTGTATTCAGACATGTGTGGCTATGTCCAGTCATGAGTTGTTATGTTAGTGGTAAACCAATGGTGCGTATACATGTGTCACCTAGTACGGTATAAAGTAGCTTCACTGTTGTAATAAAGTGAGCTGGTATCCTGAAACCATGTCGTGTACCACCCCAACCCATGACATCTATTCTCTTTTTTCTTCATTGTATGCTCTGCAGTACCAGTATCAGGCTAACTGCATCCACTGTTATCCTTGAACTGAACTGTGCATATCACTACTTGCCAGCTCATGTGTAAAGCAAGATGTGTAATCACTGCCATAATTTTATTTCTGTTTCCTGTCAGTATCTTCATTGCACTGAGATATTCCCTCCTGTCCACATACCTTAACACTGCACTATCATACAACAAGGTGGTGGGCTACTCACAGTGGTGCAGTGACTGCAATGATCTGGGCACTGGCTGTAAACTAGAATTGGCTCCATTCTGTTTAATTTGAAGGCAGAATGGGTAATATTTTGGATGTCCTAACCTCAAAGCTATCTAGAAACTAATTACTACCTCTGAGCTTTGGAATGCCTTTAAAACCCCTGCTACTCTTCCCCTTTCTTGCTGCCACTCTTGCATACAGCTTTCTCTCCCTCAACCCTCCACTTGCTCTCCACAGTTGACTTCTTTGCATGTATCTCCCTTCCAACCATTGGAATGAATTTCCCCTGGATGAGTTAACACGTTCTCACAGCGGGGCCAGCAAACCAGCTCCCTGTCAAAAATAGACAATGCATGTTGTACTTCTCACCCAGCAGCTATAACTAATGCTTCAACCTTCCCTTACAAGGGGAACAGCTCTCCGTCCTGCAGAGACACCAGGTTAGCAATGAACAAATTAGCTCAGGTATAGGAGCCAGTGTAGCCGCGCAGAGCCCACAGTAGCATCCTGGCTCTCAGGGGAAGCTATGATAATGTGACTGCACGAGAATAATACTACATAATGAACAATAATGAGGCAGTTTTCAGCCTCTGAATACAGGGAGGGCTGGGTCACCAACCAGACCTTTGTTCATTGCATATTAAACAGCACGGAGGGAACACACCACAGGGTTGCTGATGTTGTTATGAGTGTTGCTGCTGGCTGAGTCTGCCCACCCATGTTCCAGGCATTAATTCACCTCCTCACAGATACGGCATCACCTTATAGTAAGTGCCCTCAGGTCAGAGATGCCTGTAGTGTGCAAGCACTGCACTTAACTCACTGATATACAGTTCGTTTGTAACCTTAGTAATTCACGGAGGCTATATATAATTGAAAAAAAACCTCCAGCTTTTCAGATCCTAAAAATAAGAGTGTGAAAATAGTTCATGTCTGATTTTAAGTAATATTTTTCCTGAGTGTTCTGCTGCACATTCTTCCTCTGCCTGTGTGCGGCTAACACAGCTCCTGATATCAGTGCTTATCACTGCCAGTGTTGTGTCTCTTCCAGACGTGACATTGACAATACATATTTAGAAACTGACAAAGTAAAGAGAGAGAGAGATGAGTACAATCACTGAATATAAAACAAAAAAAAAAGGCTCGAAAGAACAACAAAATGCACTGAAATCTGCCCAGAGACCTCACCTCAAAATTCAGGGCACACTGAACGCCAGAACTGAGGGTGAAGCTTCCCAAGATGAGCTCGCTTTACCTGAGCCATAACAGTTTTCCTGCTAGAAGTGTTGCTCAGTAGTTAAAAGTCCTGCACAGGCTGACTGCCTGAATATTCACTGAGCTTCTCTGATGATTTTGCAGCCACATTGATCTTCATGCTGTTGCAGCTACATGACTGGCAGTTTGTTTAAAATCTCTGATTGCAAGTTTGTGTCATACAATGGAAAACATAAACTCCTGAAAACATCGCCATAAAATGTAATATGAAAGAGAAATCCCAGCACAACACTGCAAAGCAAGAATGGGAGGCATGGAGAACTGACAAGAGAGACCCAATGTTCTAGTGCAATAAAAGCCTGGAAAATTTAATCAACATAGAAAAGGAAAATAAATTCCAAAATCCCTTACAGGAGACTGATTAACATAATTAAATTAAACTCAGAGATTAAGTTAGAGTGAAATTTGCTGTGTCTTTTTTTTTAGGCCTGAAGTGGGGTTTACATGCCCCCAAATTTGTCTGTTTTTTCCGTCTCAACCACAAGTCTCATGAAAGTTGGGCCCTGGCTACAAAACTTGCCTGACTTAAAACCTCAGAGAATCTCAGCTACAGTAACACTGTGACAATACCACCAAGTACTGAGAATTAATCATAAGAATTTAAAAATATGGGATCTACAGGGGGAAAAGTGCAAATAACAGTGAACTGGTCATTTTACAGCATAATAAAACCACAATGCAAAGTCAAAATTCTCTCAGACAACTTTATCTATATAATCCAACCGAATCTAGCAAATCATAATGGCCTTAAATCATAAATGACTCAAGGCTTAGAAAGAACAGTGTAAACCTTTAAGGAGCTGCAGCAGATTTCATCTGTCTTGCCTGAAACACCAGCGAGAGAAAAGGTGTCTCATTAAAAAGTTATAAGAATAAAAAAGAAGATAAACACTCCAAAGACAAACATGGATGAACCAACTAGAACAGCACGAACTAGAGCAGTAAGTAGGGAAAACCTGCCAAACTAAAAGATACAAGCAGATCAAACCAGCCATTGCTGAACTATGCTGTGAGGCTATGACTTAAATATTTAACAGTTTTTTATTGACATACTTTTTGCCCACATATTTCCTTGCAAATTTCAAAAGCAAAACTTAGTTTACCCTCATCAGTAAGGCTTGCAGGTGCTACAGTTTGATTTTGTTTTTTTAAGATGTCTCTTTTTTTGCTGAACAAGAAGTCTTTTATAAGAGATAAAATATACTTACAGTGGTTTCCAAATGGTATCACTCTTCAGGTAAATTACTCCAAGCCTTGGACCTAGTGCAGACGTTCATTGGGGCAGGGAACAGAGAGAGGCTGTGTCTGTACCAGGAAGAATCAAAAGGAAAGGTCAGGGGCAAATAATAATTATTTACTGAGAGCAAGAAAATTTGCTACAACGCTAACTGGCATTCTCCACTGTCAGTACAGCTGGCTGCAGCCTGGTAGCACCAAATTCTTCCTGCTTCAATCCCTCCAGCTTTGGCTGTAAATTACCACAGAGTCAGTCCCCGGTTATCCCAGGCTGCCCATACAACTAATCTGGTGAAGCGAGGAGGAGAGGGAGGATTAGCCAGCAAACTGCTATCAGTAGGATTCATTCTGAGAAGCTGCTCACTCTAATGGCATGAGCACGGAGCAGTGATGGGAGAGCTAGCACAAACTTGGCACACTCAAGTGCATCTCATCAGAACAACAAGGCTAGTCCTGTTCAGAGGAGCAACAAATGGTTCCTCAGGACTGAAAGGCAGGAAAAAGAAGGAAAAAAATCCCCCTTCGTGTCTTTTGCTGTCTTCACATCACAAAAATGATGGCTCATATCAGAGCAGAAAGCCCACTTATCTCCCATCAGCCACCAGGTCTATTGCAGTGACACTTATTGTCAGCCTTGCAGGAAAGGTTCAGCTCAGCGGCAGTTTTATCTCTGAAATCTTCTCAGCTAAAGAGAGAGTTGGAACCAATGGACTAATACAGAAAGGATCCACAGAAAAACCTCAGCTCTAATATTTATTAGAGGGTGATTTCACCATCCAGACCAAAGCTTTTGGAAGTATTTACATTTTTAGGGGACTTGAATCCCTCTCTAGACTAATGGAACTCCGCCTTTGCTAACTTCCTATGATCCTTGGGTGGTTCATTGTGGATGTTGGAAGTATGTCTGAAGTTAACATCCAGGGACAGAACTAAATCCTGCTTACTTCACTTATACAAAGAACTCCTGGGACATTAGCATATTCAGTCCTACCCACAGTGAAGCCACTGGTGCTATTTCTATGAAGAAATGATTTTGCCTACTCTGATCAGATAAAGCAAATAAATATTTGCTTTATCAAAAAAATCAAGAAGGGGAACAAAAAATTCTAAGAGATGTAATTGTTATTTCACAGGTAGCTAATGTCACTGTGCAAGCTGGAATTTATGTCTGTAAATGCAAAACAATAAAAAAACCCACTGTTCATGCAGCAGGAACACTGGAATGAGTGCCAACAGACACAATGAAGGATTTTAGATGACACTGTAATAATGTACTTCACAAAATATACATCCGGTTTTATGTTCAATTCACACATTTTGTAATGATGATGATTATTAGTGACTGGGATAGATACTACATACTGATTTCAACAGGCCACATGAAACCTGGCAGCTACACTTCACAGGGGCTCAAGCAAACACTTTCTTTGATTCCATTTTTTTGTAGGTTCTTCCCTCTTGGAGTCTGCTTTGAATTGCAAATTAAGTAAATTCAAACACACACACGAACAAAAATCCTCAGCTTAGCCTGAACCTCTGAGTTTCACCAGGGCTTGAGAGAGGAACTATATGTCAGCATCAGGTTAGCTCAAAAGAATTACATAAAACAGTGACACCTTTCACCAGTACCAAGAATTTAATTTCAAAGGTGCAGTAATGCCCAAGGATTCTGTAGATTTAAGCCCTTGCTAACACTCAGCATGGCTAACTTTCAAGCTCTCCTTCCCACTTCCATATATGCCTCACCTGCTCTATTAATGCTGACCTTGTTTCTTTTATCCACCTTGCACACATAGGGTCTGCCTTTTATCTGGCTATTCCTCACCTTTTTAAGGCACAAATCCCATGTGCCCTAAAGACTGCCTAGTACTTCAGTTCACACTCATTTTTAAGTTGTACTAGAAGCAGAAAAATCACAGGACTGGGTCTTTAGTCTTTACTTTGCAGAACTCCTGCTAACTTCACTCCTAATTTCACACAAGAGAAGCCTAAGAACTGCATGTACTAATCTTGCATATTTTTTCACCTTTCTTTTTTTTGCCATTATTGCTCTTCTAATCTCTGGGATCCCAATCCAAGTAGCTCTCTCTTGTAGCACTGCCTAGCACTCAATCTGGCTTCACATCAAGGGTCAGGCAGACAAGTTGTTAGAGATGGGCTGTTCAAAGTCTTCTACAAAATCTGGGCACAGAAATCTCTGTGAAAGGCAATACTTAAAATATCTTCATTTTGCTCCATATTTTTTTCCTATGGCCTGGGAAGAGGTTATCTCTTTCCTCCAGTGTAATGAACATAAAGCACAGAGATACTCATCAGTTGTTAGGTACTTTTAAAATACATAAAATCAAGAAAGCTGATGGTGTTTCTGAAGACATGGGGGGGGGGGGTGCCACAGAGAAGAAAACACTTCAAATTTTCCTAAAAGACTTAGTTTTGGGAAAAGTTAGAGGAAAAAGATCTTTGACCATAAGAAGACTGGGCAAAAAGAGAGGCAAGCAGGACAGCAGAGGAATGGGATGTGTGACAGTGGGTTAAGTAACTCCCCCCCTCTCTACCTGAGCTCCTCTATCTGGAAAAGGAAAGCCTTACATTCCTGCTCCATGATGTACTGTGTGCTTAATTAAGATTTTGGAGGATAAGTTTTCTGCGTGAATGCATTCCAGAAATGCAGACTTTTATTACTTAAATATTCCCACTAATGGTAATAACTTGGGCATTTTATATATGCTCACTTTTATCCCACCTTGATCTTTCCAAGCTTTATCTGTTAATTTAGAGGGTGTAAGACACATTAATTCTATCAGTGTTTTTATTAAGGAAGGTCCCTTTTATGATAGCAGGGATGTACTACAGATTGTGATTTAAGATGTACACTTTAGGTCAGTTTTATACTGACTTCAATGCAGTTGCAGTGGGCATAAAGTCAGGAGAAAATGTGGTACTTTACATAATAGTGCTGATGATTAATGGACTCCTGGACCATAACTCTATATTCTGAGGCACTGATCCTCCTTTTCCCTCCTGAAATTTGTGTCTTGACCCTTTCATCTCTTTTTAGCTACCTTTCCAGAACTGTTCATTAATCAGCACCATTGATCTGATGTGCTCTGTCATATCGTATTACTTAAAACACACAGAAGCAATCATTGGCTTGACTCTGCTCCTTACACAACACACCATCATATTTCCTTTACAGATGACTTAAATATTATAAACATCAATTTACTGCTGGTGCTTCGTCCTGAAATTGGCTTTTTCTAGATTGGCTCCCTGCAGGACATTTCTGTCTCTCCCCCTGGATGTACTCCTGTCTGCTCAGAGACACCATCAAACACCTTCAGTATTCCCTGTTTGCTAGGGGCACTCATATGTCTGACCAGCAAGGGACAGTCATCAAAACAGCCCTTTCTTTGCTTGAGACCTGGTACCACAGTCTCCTGTTACTTTCTTTTAGTGAGTCCTGATCAAGCAGACCCAATTTTTTACTTAACTGCTATTTATTTTATCCCTGCAATAGTCTTTTCCCAGATATCTTCAGAATTCTGCTTCCTTCTGCCTTTCCTATGATCCCTAGTAAAGAAAAAATTAAAAGATGAGCTTCTTGTGAGCTTATTTCTGATTATTCTTATTTGCTGTGCTTGTATAGTGCTGTCAGTCATGAGGCAATGGAAAATAACTTGCTTGTGCCTTAGAAGTTATCATGTCTGATCTTAATCCACATATTGTACAGGTCTCCTGAGTAAGGTGGGGTCAGTTTTAATTGATGCTTTCACAGTCATGATATATTTTCAGACTGGGCTCTCTAAGCTAAATCCAGTTCTTTTTTGGCCTCTTTTTCTCTCTGGAAGTAGCAGAGGAGATGAGAACATCAATGTTAGTCATCAATAAACATTCAAGAATCAACTTTCTGCATGAAGTGGGTTATTCCATATACACTTCACTGTTTCTTATTCAAAAGAAGGTACATCCTCTGACTAGGACTGACTATAGTATTTATGTTACATGAACAAGGTTAGTCCCCTGGCTACCTATAGGTAGATATCCAACCCCAGTGCCTAATACAGAGATCAAGACAGACTGTGATATAAAAGCCACCATTCCAACAGATGCCAGAACTTGTGCCAGAGAAAACATAAAAATTTAGCAACACAGGATATGCTATCAGAAGGCCATAAGAATGATTTTTTTCACAATATTCAAGGCTTCATTTAGGACAGGAAACTGCTCATTTTTGTATTCTACTGGGAACACTGTATGTCCACTATCAGTATGGTCTGAAATTCAGAAATTAATTTGTTAATGGATTAGACATTTGCAGAAAGACTGTTTAAAGAGGCTAGACTGCTCTAGCCTACTAAAGGCCAATTTCCCACAAGGACATGTTTGCAATAGTACTAGAGAAAAAATCTCTCCTTGCAGTCCCAGGGGTACTTACTGAAATCCAGAATAGCAAAGTAGTCTGTTGGAAAGTCTACATTATGTTCCCACTTTTTGTCTTACAGGCCCTCTATTATTTGTCTGCATCTGTTTCTTTTTCCCTTCTTTCACTGCCTTTTATCTGATAGTATAGAATTCCACTGCTCTTAAGCTGCAATTCTTTTCTTAAATTTGACTTTGGCACTTGGAATAGGCATTTTTAAGGACTCACTTTTGTCTGTTTGTTCTTCTGGTATTCCTTTCTATTTGTAAGCAGTACTCTCAATGTAACAGCTACCCATACCTAAGAGCTCAGGTCAAAAAGGATTACTCTTCTATTGACTTTCCTTTCCACTTCCCATGCTGAATGGCCCCTCCTACCAGGGACAGTAGTACAAGCCCTCAACCCTGAACATTTCGAAAATTTATCTCTCATTTAAGATCTAAATCTAGGTGCTGCCTATTTTTCCATGAATGAAGATCTCATCACTCTTAATCTATTGGGTGTATAAACTCTACACTTGTAGGTGAGCCAGGTTAGATAGTGCCCAAGCACAGTGTGTGCCACCCTCTTGGCTGCACTGGCTACACCTCACTGTGGGTGGAGCAGAGTAAAGCCACGTTAGGCAATGTTAAGCAACTGTTTGGACTTTGCACACCTGATTTGAAATGGTGCAGGGAAGAGGCAAATAAATGCCAGTGGATGGTAGGCTTAATGAGAGCAGAAGCAGGTCACCAAAAGTCCTGATGTAACATTCAGAGAAAGACTTAAAGGAACACAAAAATCTGTGATGCCAGACTGAACCATGGTAGTGTGTCAGACCACTTTTCACTAGTGGTAACATGAAGAAACAGTATTGTACACAGACATAGATATACATATATGTTAACCATATATTTATAGGTATGAATAATTATATACATGATTACTATTTTTAAATTATCTTGCTCTGGCATAACATTGCTGGGTATAAAACACAGAATTCTCTATATTCATACTACGGAGCCTTCACAATTGTACCTGAATGTTGAAACCACATACTTTTCAAAATAGTTTAATAAAGACGGGTGTGACTGAGGCAAATAGATAAAGTCATAATTTTATGATGCTGGTCAAATATGGAGTAAATATTCTGTGCTCCTACATAACCTTTTCTGGGAACAGATTGATTTGTGGGCAGTGCTTGTATATTGGTAGCGCTGTGAATCTTGAGTGCTAGTGTTCTACAGATACTTAGTATTTACAGAAGCAGTTTGAGAGTATAAACAGCCTCAGGCATTTATGTGCTGATGCTGTAGGTTAAAAGGTATGAATCTCAATGGAAGAGGTTAAGGTTTTGAAGCCATGAACACTAAAGATGGGCAACGCAATCAGACTATGGCCTTGTTAACAAGAAGGTGGCACTTGGACAACACGATAGCGCCTTAAGCAGGGTTCTCACAAAACCAAAGGTATAGTTGTGCTGCAATTAATACTGATGTTTCCGCAACTGAAATATGAGTTGCCATCACTGCAATCACCAGAGACAAAGAAAATGTGTAGAAATTAAATTGTTACAGTAATATATCTGCCTAAGCTACTGCTTTGGCTAGATGAGCCAGATTAGCTCATGACAGATGAGCTTCATGAACATTTCATTGCCAAGGAACCCTGTCAAAATATTGGTGATTTCTCCGAATCTGTTCAACATCATGGAGATGTCAAACGAAATCTGAAAGGACATTATTTTTCAGGAAGAACGAAAACAATGAAAGCATACGAAGAAAATGAGCTGAGTTTTTTCCTCCTTCCCTAAACGTTGCTTTAGTTTCATTGAATGCTGTCCTTGCAAGCACTTTGGCCTAAATCTGTAAACCCTTGGTCCCATAGGTTGGTGAACTGAAGAAAGTACTGAATCTATTCTCAAAGAATAGATCTCCATGTTTCAGTAACCGGGTTTTCAAACTGATAGTATATTTTCAACTAAGTGCAGGGACCCTATAATCTCAATCACATAACACAATTTAATGAAGATTTAGACTATTGGCTCTGGTTCTGCCATATGACCTCCCTCCTGGTCACAGTGGTACAGCACTTGATGCACTGATGTCTGGCCACCAAATTTGTGGCTCTTATGATGAAAGATGATCTCAATCACAAGTTGGAAGTACATCCTCATAAGTATGGAACATGATACAAAATGGCAACTGATAAAAGTAGTGAAATACTGTTTTTTTCATGACTTGTTGCTTGCAGAGATTATGAGAAACTGCTTACATTAATTAAAGGTATAATTCTATGAAGGACAATGAAATAAATTTCAGCTATAAATTTCCATGGATTTGATCCATTTGTCACAGAACCATCCCTGTCAAGGTAAACTAGAAAATAACCATTTCACAGATACAACTGGTTTTCTCGAGCACCAAGATACAGGTTATCAAACAGGTACACAGAAAAATTGAAAACCCTCCTCCACCACAAAAACCCAGCATCTTCTTGATGGAATTCTTCCCTTTTCCTGAACTTTTATTATATGAATTGTTTTATAAGGAGAGGAAGATGCTTGCATGATTTTTACCTGCTCTTACTAGGGGAAGGTTTATATTAAAAATCTTGTTCGCATGGATTCTGAGGGGTAAATTCTGAGACAAGGAATGTTTTCCTTAAGTTTTAAGATTCATACCACCACTGCCTGAATGCTGAGCTAAACAACTGCGTTACTGACAGTCACAAAAAACATTAAAATGATTTCTCACTTTTTTTTTGTTTTGGATGACTGTCTCCTGTCTCTGAAGTTTTGCCTTGCAAGTCATTCATTAAAGAGTTGGTAACCAACACAGTGAAAAGACTAGGTAAAAAGCACCATGAACATGTTTTCCCATACCATTCTTCCTGTGTGTTTGCTGCCTCTGGCCTCAAACTGTACAAATGAAAGCTTGTTTGATTTATGTCAAAAACTATATATAAAATATCATAGGGGATTCACAGAGAAACAGAGTCACTCTGGGCTTTGGTTTCATTATCCATTGAGGAATAACTGACTACAGCCTTGGAGTATGTAAAACTGATCAAAGCACTTGCTTCCTCACATGCAAAGAGAAACCCACTGTAGATTTCCTGTTTCATGCTTCAGTGCCAAAACACAATGGAAAAAGTTCTAGATGAGCATGTGAATTATTCTAAAACATTGTTAAATCAAATCTGATGGTTATGCACATTTGTGAAACTCATCATTTGAAATGTCAAGTCACTGACAGCAGTGTGTCCTGAGGTGTGATGTATATTTGTGATAATTATTTGCTTTTTAAAGTTATGTATCATCTGCATCAAAACAGGATTTTTCTTAAGTATGCCTGAAATGTGGAGATGTCAGTGCCAGCTGTGTTATTCAGATCTGGGTTTTAAGCACCCTGTGCCAGGAAAACACAGAGTCAGGATATGACTACAATGCCATTTTTAAGGCACTCTGAGTTATTTTTCACTTTTTTCTTAAAACTGTATGCAGTGTGGCTGATGGAGAATGATTACTAGCATTAGTAGTAGCTACAGTGATTTCTACTATGTGCAGTATGTGCAGCATGATGCATTAAGGAAAATAGCATGGCAATAATTGCTGTTATTATTACTTCAGTATTAGCAAATGATAAACTCTTGGAATTTACTGGAATTCAGTATTCAGATCTCTTTGGTGGCTCTTAGAGGCCTCTTCTCTGGTCATTTCAAAACTTTTTTGAATGAAACTGAAGGCAGTTGGCTCTGTTGTTGGGTAAGTTCTGCTAACGTAGGAGGGCTGTCTCCTGAGTGTTAAAAAGACCATTTGCAAATCTTCAGCATCTTCTTCCTTGACAGCAGAAGTTACTACGCAGAATGGTTTAGATGATGCTGAAATGAAATTTTACAGGAGATCCACAGTCTTCCAAGAGGAGACAAGGCAGTGACTTGAGGGGACACAATAGCAACTTCCCCACATTTTCTTTCTGGAAAGTGACACTGTAAATCAGCACCCCACCAGTGTCTGAACTCAACCTTTTTGCCTATCAGGAAAGAAATTCTGTGAGGAGGTGACTGAGTTTTTGACTGTAGAGAATCTGGCAGCTACCTTACTCCTGCTATTTCCTGACAGAAATGTTATAAGAAAATTGCCCAGATGAACAAAATTATCAGGGCGCTTGCAGATATTCTAATCTGTGCCACGACCGGCAAGAAGTACCATAGGAGATGGATCAGGAATCTTAGCTGTAGGGGAGCTCAGAGCTATTCCAGTTCAATCAGATTTCACAATTTGCTCTAATGAAGACTGCTGGCAGAAGTTCAAAGCTACTCCAGGTCTCGACTCTCCCTCCACATTACTATAAAAATGTCTGTAGAAGTGTTAACTGCAGAGGAGCCAAAAGTTGTTTTGGTTCCAGCCTTTCCCAGCAGGAGTAACTGAGAAAATAGAGTAGGAGTGCTAGTTCTGCTCACAGCTCCCTCAGCCTCCTGTAGAACACCAGAGACATTGCTGGGAACATGGCAAAGTGTGCCCAATGCTTTCACCCCTCAGAGCTCCTGCAGCCTCAGCCACTCCCTCCAAACACCACCGACACAGATGCACTGGCTCAGTAACTCCAGAAGTCTTTGGAATTACCATCAACCTCTGCTGCTGATAACCTGAAGGCTGTTTGAGAGGCAGCAGGTATCAGGAGGATGGCTGTGTTCAGCCAGCATTGATTTCTTCAGCCTTTTGTCTGTCTCTGCTTTCTGTCTCGTTTGGAGGTGGTTACTGTTACTACACGTAGCATGAATCATGTCTCTGTTAAAAAACAGAGCTTCAATTGTCTTACATAACCCCTGGTAACTGCATGTCTAATAATAGCAAGCGATTTCCAGGTAGGGAATCTGTCTGCGTCCCAGACCCAGACACATCCACATGCACGCACACACACACATTCATATGACTTTCTACACCTCACTTCTGGGAATGAGTGAGCTTTTCACATGCAATATGACAGTTCTGAGCTGCAGGACCTGCCAACGATTATTTTTAAATGCCATTTTCACTTATTGCCTTGAGAAGCCAGTCCAGTACGTGCAACTTGCTTCTCAGCCCAAGTAGCAAGAAGGAGCAAACCTAAAACCTGACAGCACTGTTTGGTTTTGAGAGAACATTGAATGGTGAGGGCTATGGTTGAATCCTGTCCTGAAAGCTTGAATCTTTCTAGATGTTAACTCTACTTCTGTCTCTTAGGGAAGGCCCACATTTTAATAAAGTTGTTATTTCTCCTAATTCTGACAAACCTTATTTTTTCTCCTCTCAGCTTGTCCCTTGGAAAACTAAACAACAATACACAACTCCCTCATTACTGCCAGCCTAATTGAGATTGCTGCAAATCAATGATGATGTCTTCAAATGAAACTTCTTTATAAATTGAAAATATGATTATTTTTGTAATCTATGAGTGGTTCACAGAAAGAAGGAGTTTCTGAAGATTACTATGGTGTCACAAAAAATCTGAACTTTCATTCAGTAGGAGGTCAAAGAAGAAATTCTCACTGGCAATGCTGCTGTTTTTCTGTGAGACACTGAACTGCCTATCCTTTTCCCAAAGAGACAACATTTTTCTGCAGAGAAACATGATTCAAGTCCATCAACTATAGTATCCTGATTGTGGTGAATAACAAACACAAGACTCTTCAAAGGGAGGGAATCATAGAATCATAGATACCTCAGATTGATCCTATGAGGATCACTGAGTTCAACTTCCTGTTCCTCACATGACTAAAACTAAATCATATAACTATGAGCACCATTCAGGTGCTTCTTGAACTTTGACAGGCTTGTTTTGCAAATGGAGTGGTTCTAGACTGTTTCACAAGGTTTTCCAAAGAAAACTATTCCTTCTGACCCTCTTGCCATCAGTCACCATATCCAGGCATCTAAGATTGGATTATATGGTATTACCAATATGAGAGCCAGGCTTCGGTCATCCTAAACTTCTATATTATCTCAGTTTAAGAGATGGATTGAAGGCAGAGATTTGGAAAGTCAGTTCCACTTCTGAATTTGTTCAGCTTTGAGATTTCAGTTTAGGTTCATTTCTTCACATTGTGTGAATAAAACACACGTGAATAAGCAGTTAAAAACTTAACTGATCACATAATAAAAAATGATCTCCTTGAGCTTTTATTTCTACATCTATTATCTTTCTCAGCTTAGATAATCTTCCTTGAAAGTTTGCTGGGAGTACTTGAAAACAATAAAACTTAGTGGATCAGATGTCAGAATCTGGTTCTATGCCTACTTCTGACCAAGATGTACCATGTAGCCAGGCAGTATCTTTGAAAAAAATCATACTTTCCTATTTCTTGGGATCTACAGACAATGACTAACAATTTGGTATTGTTATTCTGGGATCACGTGTCTTTCTTACTTCTTGGATCTACAAATCACCTTACAGTAAAGTCAGAACTGAACTAAACCTAAATTGGATTTGAACTCACAAACTGACTGGTCTGGCCAACAATTGCAGACCAGCTTTCATGGATGCCCTCCCACTAACTTTGTGTACAATACTCATATGATCTCACAGAGATTTCTGTGGGTGCAACAGGGAAAAAACTGGACTGGTACTTTTATTTGTTATCAAATAAAAGCCTACGGTTCAGCAGTAAAAAAATACCCAAATCAAACAAGAAACCCGCTGAGTTGTAAACTGTAGTTTATCAGTGTCGTGCAGTCATGAGCTGACTGTGTTACTGCTCTAGGGTAAGAAGTTCTTACCTTTTCTGTAGAAAGTCAAATTAATTTGCCTTCACTGTCTAGTAATCCCCTTGTCAAGCAGTAAGAAATTCAGATATTGGCCACTCTGTCTTACAATGTATTATTTAGAAAGTTGAAAGAGAGAAACAAATGGAAATCACAGAGCATGCATCAGTTGCTGAACTTTCAATATTCCTGCTGAAAAAATAATATTGCCCAAATTCCAGCTAAGCATCTGAGGGCACAACGGATCTTGTGCACTCAGGTTATTTTTATTAGGACTGAAGCTCCTGTAGGAAACACTTTAAGTGGTGACCCACTAAAGGGTTAAACAAAAGTTGGACTCAAGTTTACAAAGCCATCTGAACTGGCTTCAAGTAGACATGAAACATCTATGCATCTGGAAAATGGAACTTGCAATTGACTTTTCTGTACCATCTGCTCTCAAGAACATTTTCTGCTTGGGAGTTGCATAAGCAATGAAAAAAAGCACACAAACAACTTCCTGTACCATGTTTTTGGTCACTTGTAATGACGCATTACAAAGCAAACCAGCTAAATATGCACAACTGTGCCTCACTCCAGATGACAACATGTATTATATAAGAGCAATGCCTGACAGAAAGACACGTATTTTAAGATATCATGACACAAAGAGCACCCAAGGGGAAATATTCACTACATGTGAGAGTTGGGGGCAAGTGCCAGGGAGAGTTTTGCCTCCATCTCAAAAGGCCAAGTGCAGTTAAGAAAAATAAAAAAGAGGACTCTTTTTGGTTTATAAAGTAAAATGACAGAACTTGTTGCACCTCCTTCTGTAAAGGGGAATTTAACTTGTAATGAATGTAAGCTTTTTGTTGTTATTTAATGTCACTTTAATGCATTTTAGATTCAAAATTATTCTTATCCCAAAAGCTTTCAAAAATATAATTTGTTTAGACTCACTTTGTTTGCCTGTTGGGAAGCCATGGCCTGATTTAATCTTGTATTGTGGCATAAATAAAACAATATCCACAGGAATTAGAGTAGTTTCACCAGAATAAAAATATCCACCTCTTCAAATGAGTCCCAAGCCTTTAAAACTATGTGTGTGTTGGCCTCTCTTTTTCCAGTGACTGCACTAATGGAATTGCATGGAGACATATGGGGAAATCCCAGTACCTGTGCAAAGACAGGGAACTGCTGAAGCTGAAGAGGGACTAAAGCCTAGACTGGAGCAGGGTGTGCAGCTAAAGAAGTCAGCGTGCCTCGGCTTTGGTGTATTTTTGAAACTGAAGTTGAGATGAGTTTCCCCACTAATGAACAGACTCAGGCTATCAGTCCACAGCCGCTACCACAGGATCAGCTGGCAGTATAGATCTGACCTGGTTTGAGCATGGGCACATGATCACATTACTGTTAAATTAGCAAGAGTTTGTGTTGCTGCAAGAGAACAGATGACATATAATCTAGCCTGAAGTCAGAGCGGATCAGACAGGTGATACCTGATCTGATATAAAGCCTCCTATACAAAGTTAATCCATTTGTTCTGAAAACATTCAAATCAGTATGTGAATTTATCCTAGATCAACACTTCATGTTACACGGCTACCATGGTTTTGATACGGTTTTATGACTGAGATCCACTATGCCATCAAACCCCAGCTTCAGAAACTGATTTTGCATGGAAACAACCAATTCTATCAACCTACAGGGTAAATCTGGGGGTGCAAATAATTCCAGGGGAGACAGAGTCTCCCCCAACCTGAGAAGCAGACTGTCTTTTTAAAGACAAGCCATGGAAGAATAAGGGGGTTCACTTCCAAATCAGTACCCTTTACTTTCCATGGGACAAAAGGATTTAAATGCCAAATCTTCTTCCTACCTTAAAACAACAGTGTTTTTATTGTTAATACAGGGTCTTCCTAGATAATGGACCCTGTAGTTTAGAACCTGCAATTTTGGATTATTCTCAGGAGACAAGTCCATCTCCAAGAAAACATCTCTGCCTGTGGCAACAAATTCTCAGGTTAATGAAAACTGTTTTAAGATTTCAGCTGAATTAAGAAGGTGCACAGTTCATACAGGTGACCTCTGCATGGGAGGGAACATCAATATGTTTTTTATACCTACAATTCATTAACAGTAAAACTTGGTTTGTATCCTCTTTAGTACAGCATCCTTCCTTTCCTGCCTAGCCCCCTTCCTGACTCTAATGCTTTACACCTCCATCCATCAGAAGGACACCACATGAAATTTTGTTCATAATTACATTGGCAATTCTCCTTTGGGTTTCATGGAAGTTACATACTCATAAATGGGAGCAGAATTTGGCCCTCTGTCTTTTCAAAAGGAAGACTAACGATCAAATAATTTTCTCACATCTCTGTTTGCACTTTCACAGTCTGGTTACATTGATTTGTGTCTCATAAGTAGACATTTCCTTTGTTGGTTACAAATCAATGTTATAGACCTAGCCTGCCTGCACATTTTCCCCTTCTCTCTTACTGTGAGAAAAATAAAGTGCAGCTTCAATTCTTCTTGCTTTATAAATGTGAGTTTCCTTGATGAAGCATGAGAGAAACATAGATAAAATTCCAGCTCTCCCTCAAAAAACAGGAAACGTCTGTGCTTAAATTTCTAATTACCAAGATGCTTTATGGTATGATAAACACCTTTATCATTCCAGTCCTGCCACTGATTTGTTAACCTAGTTACAATCCTCTCCTTCAGATATCACAAGGTTTCCCAGAGCAATCCAACATGATATCACAGACAGCTATGACTTCATGGCATGAGTAAGGAAAAAAGAGGCAAAGGTTTTAGTCTTCAGCAAGATGAAGCTGCCACACAAATCTCCAGAAAAGGATGGAAAAGAAAAGGGTTTGCAACTGGTGCCTGAGAGGCAATGAGGTTTTTGACTGCAGTATGAAAATACAACAGTGAGGATAGATGGGTATTTTACTACAAATGGATACATATGATAATAGAAAAGAAGTAGTAAGAAATAGAGCCATCAATCAGAATATACCAAGTAAAAGAAAATACAGGTGAAACTGTGGAACATATCAGTTTGATTTCCCTTTATTAAAAGAGAAAAAAAAGTTTTAAAGAAAGAGTAGAAGCAGCCTCAAATCAATCTCATCAATTTTAATACTATGAAGAAGTTTAATAAGTGACAGTTCTACCAATTTGATGGAGGACTCATGGCTGCCGAAATAAAAATAGAAAATTTTTTAGAGCTGGCATCAATAATAATAATAATGATAAGGTTTAAAGGACATGAGATCAAAAAGGAAAAGAAAAATTTTACAAATATGAAACAAGAACTGCTGCACTGCCGTCACCACCATCAAAGAACATCCTCAGAAGTCAAAAGGGAATTCTATTTATTTTAAAGAACAGCACTAGGAATCAGGAAATCTGGGTCCTACTTACACCTCTTCTGGGGAATCTATGCTTGGCCTTGAGAAAGATATTTCAGTGCTCTGTGCTTCAGCTTCTCTGTAAGGCCAATCAAGATAATAATAGCTCTACTTCACAGGCATCTTCTGAAGCTTAACTCATGGGTACCGAGCAAAGAGCTTTAAGGTCTTTATGTAGAAACTATTACATGGAAGGAAAGACAAAAAGGAATGTAAAGACTTGGGAAACACTTGATAAAGGGATTCCACCGCTCAGCTACTTCCTGGACATCACAAGAAAAGAACAAATAACTTCCTTTTCTGTATTTTATTTCCAAGAGAAGTGTAAAGCTTCCCAGCTAAATGCACAAAGAAGTTGCCCCTGCAAACAACACCATGTAAGTGGTAACAGGGAGCCCTGGCTGGCTGCATCCTTACAGCACTGTGTACACGTGCCTGTGTTACCCCAGTGAGGTAACACCATTCTGCTGGGCCGATGAAAACAGAGATGAGGAGAAGTTACGAATAGTTGAGAGTTGTCTATTTGCATGGACTCTTGATAGCAGCAGTTCAGGCAAGAAACCATATTGCTCTAAGACTTTGGGGATCAACCATTCGATCTCTCTGTTCCACCAATCCATGACCTGAGGCAACTACCTTTTTGCTTTTGTTTAAAGTAGGCCTGGCTTTCTGAAATTTTTAGTTTTCTAATAGTAGATGTGGTGGAATAGGCCTTGATAGAATAAATCCATAAACTAAATCAGAAAGAAAGAAAAAGAGATAAAAAATTAGAATGCTAAAATGAAGAGAATTATAAAAACAAAACAAAATTATTCTGATTTGATACAACTTTGATACAACTTTTCCAAACCATTTTACTTAGACATAAAAACAGAAGACACAAGATATCATGAGTCAGATCTGCAGAATCGAATAGGTTCGTTGATGTTTGTCACAACTCTTGTATCTAGTAAGAGTTAAGAAAGAACTCAAGAGCCAAAACTTCCCAAACTCTGGTTAGTATACTGATTAAGAATAAATCTACCAAAAACCCCAAACAGTAATGTGTTACCAGTCCAAAAGGACTATCACAACTGTGTTCATCTATAGGACAGAGAGAACTCAATATGCATTCCAATGCAAATATATTTATAGCTGCTTATTTACATCATGTGGTGCATTCCACTGTATTCTGCATATTTTTCTTATCTTGAACTATCAAAGTTAGCAGACAGTGGAAAGGTATGTATCTTTTTCTTATCTTATCCTGAACAGGCTTTGCTAACAAGGACATAAATTCTGTCTTTTCGATACCAAGATACAATTAGCACGGAGGTCACGACATTGCAGTTAGCACAAAGGGTCACAAGTAGTGTTGCCACTCAGGGGGTTCCATACTAGAGCTAAGCATGAACCCAAAGCACTCTGGGCATATGGAAATGAGAAACCTTTTCTATGTCTGCATATATGAATGTCAAGAGTAAACATTTAAGGAATGAACAACATGATAACAAAAAACCCCCATGTTCATAAGCATAAGAGGGGTCAAAATATTTAACTGTCAGATGGGCAAAGAAGGTTTACCTGGTCGAGAGCACTGTAGGTAAATGAAGTCTTGCCCTTTACATTTCATGCATTTTAAGAAGCTACTAAAATTATTTGTTTACTTTAACCTGATGTCAGTTCCTTTGACAGTAAAAGAGCAAAATTTGTATTGGAATGCAAACACCTCCAAAATTTGCAAAATATCTCAACACGTTGTTTCTTTTTGGTTCTTTTTACATGGATGAACATCAAAAGGTGAAATATCTGGGCGTAATTCACCCCAAAGACTGGGAAGAAGTACCCAGAATGAGCATTTTGCTGCAGGTGCATGTTACTTTTAAAACCTAGTCTCATGAAGACTCATTACAGGACAATATCATTCACTTATCCAAACTTTTCCAAAAAAGATTTGGATAGATTTAGCTAACTAAAGCTGAGTGCCAGTTTTTGCTGCAGATTGGAACAAGTAGCCTCAAAAAACTCAGCCCACAGGACTGGCTCTGAAAGCAAGTGGAGCTGAAGTGTTAACTGCAGTATCCAAAACACACGAACCACGAGAGGATTATACTGAGCTCTGTGACAACTACACTTGCAGGAAAAGAGGGAGGAAAGGGGCTGAAGGAACATGAAAGGAAAATGAACAAATTCAGATCAATGGAACAGACCTGGAGGCTTCTAAAGAGGATCTTTTAAAGAGCCACAGACAATGGCCACAGTCTAGACTGAACACACAGAGAAAAGTCAAGACAAATCATCACCATTAAAAGCTAAGTAATCACATCACATAACAGCAAGATTACAGCAGTAGTGTCTCTGTCTCTGCTCTGAGGTGAAATCACCTGGAATGTGACATTTGTTTCTGGGCACCTCCTCATCAGAGTGATTGGAGAGAGTTCAAAGAAGAGCCATATAAATGACCAGCGTGGTGGAAAGACTGAGCTATTAGGGAAAGAGATGAAGAGCTACATCTGCAATAGTCCAGTTACAATGCCAATGACTATCAGATGAAGGGAAAGGCATGAAAACAAGCTGCATATAATTGAAAGTTGCAAATGCCAAAAACAAAAAAGAGGAAAATAAGAAACAAAAAGGGAAAGAAGAGAGGGTAGCTAATAATAAAAAAGTGTACTGATAAAATCAAGACCAGTAACATAAAGCTGACATTCCAAGGAGCAAATAGCATAAACCTGAAGAGTAACATCCTTAGGGAAGGAACTGAAGTTTGACTGTGTATTTAAAACTGAGTTAGACAAAACACTAGACATGTGATGCACACACCATCCTTCACTGGCCCTGGGAAGATGGGCTGAGCAGATCTTGATTGTTTTTCCAGTTTGATGACTCCAAGGTACATTTTGTTTTTCTGGCCTAAAAGCCATCCGTAAAAATATGGAAACCCATGAAACACACTTTGGTAGGCTAGAAGATGATTAAACAGAAGGAGACTAAATTCATGATAATCCTGTGAATTAGGCAGAGCTGTATATGAAAAAAGAAGTAAAACAGCAAGGAGCAAAACCTAGCCAGCTGAGGAAAGGACTTTTAGTGTCAGACAGTACGAGGAACAGCCACACAGCAGAGTGGATAATCCATTGTGTAAAAAGTGAACAGCATGTATGGATCAGGCAACAAGTTTTGAGAATGTAGTTGGGGAAATGACTTCAAAGGATATGTGACCTCCTGAACCATGAGCTTGCTAGGCTGTGGAAAGTTTAAATGCTTGCATCACAAATCCAGAAACCTGACTGTGCAAAAAGGGAGCTAGTCTCTCTAGAAAGCATCCTAAGAAGGTCAGTAACAGACAGACAGAGTGAGCCTTGAACCTTTCTATACTATTGAATGGATATAGGAAAATATAAGAAAAAATAATACTCCACTTACTTGAGTATTAAAACACTGCAAAAAGCTGCACACACAGAAAAAAAGTATATTAAAGTCATGCAGGGGGTGGCAGCGGAGGAAGTGCAAGTGTCTGGACAAGATGAGATGAAACACTGCTGTCACTTCCCATTCATAAACCCCCAGCAGCAAGGAGTTCAGACAGGAAAACCACCAGCTAAACCTGAGACATAGAAATTATTACATAAACAAACCAGATCCTAACTGATTTCAGCCTGCACTGGAAATAGTCCTTAGTTATTATAACTGGAAAGTAAAGGACTTATGGGTGAAAAGCAAGGGGTAGGTAGAGACATAAATAAACTTGTTTTCACTGACAGTTTACAGCAGTGGTGCTATCAAAGAGAAAAATTAGGTTAGTGGTATCTTCATTTGAGTCGTGTCTGGTTTTACATTTTCTGGAAGCAAGGGGAAAAAAGACAACCTTCTTTGACCAGGGTCACTAACTGATTTAACTCCTCTATGCTTACTTCAGATTTGGTGCTGTCACGTAGCCCTGACAAGGCAGCACCTTCCCAACACTGCTAGCTCAGCCTGAGGTCTTATGGGTACAGCTCTGCTGACTGTCAGATCCCTCCATGTTGTGAAGGAAAAACATCTCATGGAGTTTCACGATACAGAGATTATATTGGCTTCTGAGTTATTTTTCTGCTAATATTCCTCATTGGTCAAGTATGATATCCAGAAGACTCTTTCCCTTTGCTCTACTTTCAGGAGCACAACTTCAAATTCAGCATCAAAATGCATCTTTGAAGAGGTCGAGCTGGTTGTACCAGCAATAGTGCTTCCTGCACAAAATGGTAAACATAAATGCAGCACTGATTACTTTGCAAATCATGCCCTGAGGCTTGAGGTCCAATGAAACAGTGATTTTAGAGGCAATATCAGATAAGGTATTCTCATTACTCCCCAGGCCATTGCAACAAATTACTCCCCAATCCCTGCAAAAATTTATGATTTAAAGAAAGATTGGTTGTCTCTGCTCATAGCCCAACTCTACAAACAGCTGTGCTGGCATGAGTGGGGGAATTGTGCAATATGCTGGCAAATCTGAGCAGCCAAAGAGGGAAATGTTTTCCACTGGTTTGGTCCCTGAAGCCCATGTGTCGGCAAACCACAGCCTGTGCACCTTATTAGCTTTTTGCAGGTCCCTGCTAACTAATGGGATGTACCTGTCCATCTGCAGAGCCAAAAATAGCTACTTTTAAAGAACAGAAATTAATTCCTGCTGAGCCTGACAGAAGACAAGCCCGCTATGTGTCTGCCTGGTGCCGTGGAGTCCTGTGACAAAGGTGGCTTGAGGCAGTGCATTTATTTTCCAGCTGATGTGCACTGATAACCTGACCTCTACACTTACAAGATTCGTGTAATATTTCATCACTTACCTCAGCTTCTACTGGCCCTGTATTCAAAACTCCCATGTACGTCACAAAGGACCTTCCAAGCAGCTGACAGACAAAACACTTCTGACACCCATTCTGGGTAGGATAACACTTAAATATGAGGAGGAAATACAATGCTGCTCACTCCCCCAAGTGCAAGCTAATTTTAAAGTTAATACTGTAAGTCCTTATTGATACGATGTTTTAATTACCTTCAGCCTGTCCAAACCAGCACTCCTAGCTCTATGTGTACTGCTGATATGACTGACAGCTGAGAGCTTTTCTAAACACCAAGCATAACATTGCAGTCACTAGCAACTCAAACTGCCTAAAATGGTGTGATTTTTATCACTTTGACAAAACTTATGACAACTCTCTTTTAAGTGTAAAGGGATTTTGAAAATTTACTAAGATTTGTAAAATAAGCCTACCTAAAAGTTTGATGTGTGTATGCAAATTGATCCTCAACATCACAGTCTACAACTTTCTCGTGAGAGGAGGAAGAGAGACAGACACTAATCTCTTCTCCGGGGTGACCAATGGCAGGATCTGTGGGAATGGCCTGAAGTTATGTCAGGGGAAGTTTGGGCTGGGCATTAGAAAAAGAATCTTCACCTGGGGGTATTTGGGCACTGGAACAGGATCCCCAGGGAAGTGGCCACAGCACCAAGCCTGACAGAATTCAAGAAGTGTTTGGACGATGCTCTCAGGAACAGGGTGTGACTCTTGAGGAGGGCCCTGTGCAGGGCCAGGAGTTGGACTCAATGATCCTTGTGGGTCCCTTCCAACTCCGCATGTTCTGTGATTCTGGGATATACAAAGAACAGTCTGACTTTTCCTCATGCCAACATAAAAAAAGGTCTCTCTGCTCACAGAAACAAGCTTGGCCCTCCTTTGCTCAGTTTACACAGCCTCCCACTCAAGCCTGGGAAAACAGATAGGGCTTTTTCCCCCAATATAACAATATTTGACTTTCTCTGAGGAAGGGTACACCAATGTAGCCAGTGAGATAAGGCATGCAAGCGAATCAGTGGCAGAGCTAATCAGGCTAATTTAGCTGTTAAGAAAGCAACCAAACCCCATAAAGCCCCTCAAAGTTCAAAAAGCATCTCCTACATTATGCCTGAGAATGACTTGGAAGTCAGTGTCATCCAAAGAGTGTTACTATATTAAATTCAGTGGGAGAAAAAATTTTATGCAAGCAAGAACTTGCTCTGTATACAAACTGAAGTTTTTAAACCATCCCCCACAGAGACAATCATAGTAGGATTCACAATGAGAAAGATCTTGTTACAATTCCCCACCAGATACTAATGCAAACAACACCATGAGTCTATATTCAGACAGCATCTACATTTCTGACAAGTCTAAGATTTCTGAGACCAGAGCAACAAAAGACAGTCAAATGCAAGTTTAAGGCTTAATTTCCAAATACAGGTATCTTGACATCCAAAAGGTGCAAATTTTTTTGGGCTTTTTTCTGGCTCATAGAGTATTAGGTATTAGAATACCTAATCTCTATTTTATGTCTGATTCAGTTCCTGCTAAAATAAGCAATGTCGGTGGACCCAAATGGGAGTCTATGACATTTCAAAAAACTTTAACCATTATTGGGCTTGGCTGGCTATGATACATAGAGATGATTTTTCAGGCAGAAGCAATGAACATGGCTCCACCCAACACAAACTGTGGTCCTGCTAGAGCAGTCCCTTTAGTAGAGACCTGTACACCCTCCCCTGTGTACCTGACAGTCTGTATACTGCCACTGTAGGTGCACCTACTGCTGGTGCAACAGATGTTAAAGCAGGAAAACCTGACTTCCAGGGCAGAGGGATTAATGGGACATTAACATCAAGGCCCCAGTTGTGGCCATTTGAATGCTAACAGCTTTAACTAAGTTATCCAAAACACGAGCTTACAGTGTGTGCCACTAGAACTTTATTATAGGACATTTGGCATTTGGGGCCAAAACTTGCCCCAGGATACAGATGAAGTCATCCTGATGATGCTAATGGAAACCCATGTGCTGTATAATAAAAAGCAACTGGTTCTAAACAGGGCTATTTTAAATCAGAATGTAACAGGTTATCTTTTACTGAACAGTCCCTTTACTATTTACATTAAGAAAAATTGATCATGTCACAGTTGCTTGGACGCATCAGCTAGGCTTCTTCACTAATATCCCCACAAAAATGGTTAAAGAAAAGCTTGGTTTTAAAGCCTAGCAGGTTAAATTAACGTTCTGTTAAATCTGGCAGATTTTGTCCATGGCTCTTTATTGACCCTTGCATTTCCCCTTTTGACACTGTTGTGATGCACCTTTTCCCATCCAAAGCCCAGAGATGGTTTTTGATTGAGGAGAGTGTATTTTCACCTCCTCTTCACCTCCCAGAGCAGTATTTCAGGGCCCATCATGAGGTGTGCCATTAAAGCTAAAGCATGCTCATGGCTCCTCTCACATTGCAGCAAACAGATCTGTGAGATTTCAAATCTGCTGAGCAGCAGCAGGTAAACACAGCTTTTGTTTTAGCAGCTCAGTTACAGCTAAGTGAGCATCTGCCCTGGCTGTACACAATAAACCTTCTATTTCAGAGGAGTATAGTTGTCATTGCGTTTTGTTGTCCTTTGAAACTTGGAGCAGGAGGCTTCAGCCTGAGGGTCCACTTCTGTCTTTAAGGCACTAAAATACCCACATCCTTAACTGCTTACTATCATATACAATTACTGATATCTGTGTAAAATGGGAAGAAAATATCACATTACGTAAAGCCTCAAATGATCACCTGGCTTGGGATTCACAAGAAGCAAAGCTGCAAAAATTCAGTATTGATACATGGCTGTGGCACTTGCTATGTGCAATATACTCAGTAAAACTCTGCTGTCACTTTAAAGATTCTCTTATTCTATTAACAGGTTAGGAGGCTCTAGAGAAGTGTCTTATCGGATGCTACTTTCCAGTTCTAATGAAACTTTCTGCTAAGTGGGAGCTGAGCTGACTCCATATGCCACTTCTCTTCTAGGAACTTCACTTGAAGTTATGGACCTGCTTCCTTATATGTAGCCCTTTGGTCCACCCCCACTCCCCCCCCAAAAAAAAGACTTTTATATCAGGAATATATATATTTTTTTCTTCAGGAAAGGCATTAGCACTTCTTTCTGGTTTATGTCTCAACGAATGGCACAGACGGAATTTTGAAAGCAAATCTGTGGTGAAATTCAAGGCAGGAATGCAGCATGTATGTGTTCAGAACAGAGTTTCCACAGTATAAAGACTGCAAAGTAATCAGTAACTGATCCAAAATCTTGGAACGAGCAATTTCTGGCAATTTCTATGTAAAGTTATCTATAGCATGTAGGAAACAAACACACACATGCATACGTGCCTTTGAGAAAAAAATACCCAACCTCTTGGTACACACTGACATTGCACGCTATATGCGTAGGAGTTTAATAAAATGTTTGGGGCCCATGCTAACTTTGATTTGTAGAGCTTTGAGTCATGCAGCCCATGCTAATGTTACTCTATGCTGCCATGAATACACAGAATAATTTTTAAGACCAGCTTGGTGTGTTACACTCATAACTCTCATTTTATTTCAGTTTAAATTGTGTGTTTAATCTCTTTTGAAGGTTTCAAAGATCCTATCTAGCTCTTTTTTTGGGCACAGGATCTGATTAAAGGATGCACTGTAAATTCCATTCCACTGTGCTCCTCCCTTTTCCACACTTTTCTTTCTGCCTGTCCCTTTATCTGCCTTTTCTGGTCTCTCTTTACTGATTTTTAGTCATTCCTTTAGCTTGCCACCTGTTCTCTACTTTCACGTATATATTTTGTAATACTCTCTAACATAGATCTTTTCCCTGCTGTTCCTATTTAACTCTCCTGGCACCATCAGTGTTCAATGCCACCACAGTACCAGGATTGTAATTTGTGTGTTTACCTTTGCCTTCCACTTACTAGGATAAACTCTCTCTGTCTCACACCTTCACCTTTCGTTAACTCTGATTTCCTATCCTCTTCAATTCCTGCCACTCCAGAAAAGGCAGGAGGAGGAATGAAGTGCTTGCGGAGGCAGTGCTGGCTGTCACAGATTGATTGACAATGAGCACGGTGCCTCCAAGCGCCGAGATGCTGCAGTTTGTAGAGTGAAGTGAGACCTTGGTGCCCGGTACGCCCTCCTTGATTGAACAGACATTTTGAGTGTGGCTGCCGATCACTCTTAGCCCAGTGACTCCCTGCATTCTCCTCACTTTCTTCTCTCAAGCTGTCAGACTGGCAAGATTCAGGAGAAATCACAGGTTTCTTAATTGCATTTGTGCCTGCATAGAAAGAAAACTTAAATACAGGCTGGTCAGATCTGTACAGATGATGGAGAATATTTTGCTCCATTCTGCATTAGTGTGGGCTCTTTGATTTGTGCCTGGCAGCTTCCTTATTCCTGAGGACAGAAAGATAAACTGTGGCTTTGTATGGATGGGGAATACAACAAAGCAAAAGGAGAGAAAAGGAAATTCATTACATTTATCTGTGCAAACATTTTCTTGTACAATTCATGCATCGAGCCCACTCCACTAGCAAAGCTATCCTGGACGGCTCTATCTTGAATTTATAGAAAAAGCTTGTTCCTATGTATACACAGTCAGATTGGAGCCTTTTATTGGTGCTGATCAGTCTGTCCAGACTCTTCTGACTGCTTCTTGCTCAGATTCAAGGCATCATGGACTGTTTTGAATGGCTATTTCAGTGGTGAGTGGGCTTTGGTAACCAGGCAGTCCAGAGGGAACGTGCAGCAGCCACAAGCAGTCTGGGCTGTGATTCTGACTCAAAAGTGATCAAATTTTTCTTTGACTCCACAGGATAGACTCACCTTTAAGAGGTCATTTTCTAGTCAAACCAAAGACAAAAGTTGACTAAATCAAGATGGTCCAGTGACTCTTGGGAATCCCAGTGCCGTTAGGGATCGGAGAGAAAGCAGAAGCCACAGACAGTCCTTCCCCCAGGTTATGGGTGGCTCTATGGGCAGCCTTAGTTTATTTGGCTCAGTGGCTCACAATTACTGAAATAACAAGTTGCTTTCTTCTTTTTTATCGCAAAGTCTCACGGGAAGCTTGATTTGCATACAGTGACTCAGAAAGCTGCCTGCTAAGCTGCACGTACTGTATGTCTGTCTGGAACAAGTCAGAGTAATTTGTCCTCTTGTTTACAGCAGCCTATTTATAACAGTACAGAGATGACCCAAGGATACACCAAATCCACCCTCCAAATACCCAGAAAGGGGCTTTTCACACTCATCACAAAGCCACTAGAATACTACAGCTCCCTCAACTCCTCCTTCCAAATGAAGATGATCTCCAAGGGCAACAGGGAGCAGAGCGGATTAGAGCAGGTTTTGATGAAATACATCAGCAAGAATATTTGTTGTATCATGATCACAGTAAGAATCCACCTGTCCCAAGATGATACAAAGCCCAAAAGATGGAGGACTAGTGTCCTTGAATACCTATGGATGATGATATCCACTATTACTATTTTCCCCAGAAATAAGTTCTTTGCAAAGGGTAATGTCCTGAGTGATGCAGACGGTTGATCTGCGGCTTTCAGGATTTTTGTTTAAAAGCTTCCAATGCTCAGAACTCCTACAATGGAATCTATAAAACCACAACCTTTCTCAATCAGATAATTTCATCTCCTAATAATAACAGTTTCAGAAAGCACCATATGTCATGTATGTAGAAGCAATAGACCTGTAATGAATCATATATGTGTATTCTAAATTAATTTTCCACAGGAGTAATTTTAAGTGTCCTATATTAGCATCTCCTGCTGGTTAAGGTTTCCCCCCAAGAATTAGATTAACAGTTCCCCAACCTGTGCACCTTCAAACAACTGCTTCTTCCCAGACAAGGATACAGGTTTTTCCTCTCTGTTAGAGGTATAATATTCTTCAAGAGAACTGGAAAAGCCTAAGGTGCAATTTTTATCCAAAATTTTGTCTCATGTACAATTTCTATTTTGCATTAGAAGAAGGTCAGTGTCACTGCTCTGGAGAACAGAGCAGGCTTCTTAATAAGGCATGTCATGCTTATTTTTGACCCTGTTACTAGTCTGAAATTAGTGACTATATGAATACATATCACATATTTAATATACAAATATAAACATATATGTCTGCACACACACCTTCAGTTATACATATTCATGCATGCCTATGTGCAAACAACTATTTAATTTTATTTTTACATATATATATTTACAAGCATGTTTGTATATATACTTATACAAACACTCACATATGTAACTTGTAAGCATTTTACAGTCATGGAGCACTTCCTAATCTTTCTGATGTCTCTTTCATGATATCAAAAGTATTTGGCTGAACAGCAGTTTTGATTCCTGGAGCAATGACAAATACAAGGTGTGACTTTTGCAATTCATGATGGAAAGAAACAGAACAATTCTGTATGAAGCAATACAATCCCTTTGATTTCCAAGGACGATATGCAGAACAGGGTTAAAGGTGGCTTGTAAGGTCCTGAGAGATCAGCAATGCTACTTACACGAACACTATGTACAGAAAAGCCATATATGTAATTTTTCAATTATTCTGACATGTGTTTGCAGCTTTCCCTATCTCTAAGGCTGGTCATGAAGGATTGGTAGAGTTGAATGTACAACTGATGCAGAATGGAAAAATTTACCCCCTTTTTATTTTTGGTACCCAAGTCTCAATCTTTTCTAGTCATGTTTTTGTTCAGTTGCATGAGCCGAACAGTCTTGATACATGGTATATATACCTTTGGCAATACACAAAGGATTCATTTTTTGCCATTTGTTATTTATACTATGCGTCTGGTCATCTAAGTCATATGCTTCCTGTTTTTCACTGAATGACAAACTTTTCAAGCAGGAGGACAGATTCCAAGTGATGCAGAAGTGCTCATAACCACAAAAATCTTCACCTGAATGTTTCGAAAATGTTCATTAGGAGAGAAATATGGCAGAATAAAGTAGAATCTGGAGAAGTATGTGCAGATGTCACCCTGTAGTGTTTTGCAAGGTCTAAGATTAAAGACTCAAAATACAAATAGGTGTAACAAGGAACTCTTAATATTTTTGCAAATGGTTTTACTTTAAAAAGAATTGCATGTCATGAGTTAGAGACTGGAATTAAGGTTTTATGACATTAATTTGGGAAGATTTACTAACTTATGAGAGATTTTACTTCCCAGGAAAGTTATTCTCCCAAAATTTAAAGATGTTATGCCAGATGTCAAACATTCTCTAGCTATATCACAGCAGTAAGAACAGAAATCTTCCCACTATTTTCTCAGTTTAATTTGTGGCTGCATTTTGTTGTTTCCTGGCAATCTCACTTTGGGTCCTTGAGCCTTCTCCATCCAGAAGGAGTGGGAAAGAAGGGGAGGTAACAAATATGATTATTGGTTGAGAGCAATATAAAGCTCTGTCTTCCCAGAGAAAAGATGTCTTCAGTAGTATGTGACAGTAGTGGAAGGCAGCAGGGAAATACATTTTGGAGTGCAGCAAGTTTAAATTATTATTCCTTGGCCTTGGGCAGCTTTTGGGTTCACTTGTGCTATGCTCCCTCAGCGTTACAAGAACAGAGCTGGCAAAGAGCTGCTTTCCCATGATGCAGAAGAACAGCTCATGCCATAAAAACATCACCTGGAGTGGACATGTGAGCAGCGGGCAATGGGGGCTTGCTCCTGTTGCTCTGGACAGCGGAGTTAGAAAGGGTTCTGCTTGGGGGAACACCACCAAAACCATCATAAATGTGAACCTGTCTTGTGTGTTTAATGCATTCTGAGTCACAAAACTAACTTCCTTTGCACAATCCTTTGAAAACTACACCTGAGATTGTGAGGAGAGCTGGACATCTTTTCTTTTATGATGGAAGAGCATTTTGTACAACCAAATCTACGTTCCACTGCTCTCAAGTTACGTTTCACTCCATAGATCCGCATTCCCAACATTTCGTTTCTAGATATTTATGCAAATCATACAGCTGTAGCATGACCTCATTGCAAGACCTTCAAAATATTTTGTCTCACAAAATCCTTTTAGATTCCTGAAGTGCTAGGATTCTTATCTTACAGGCTAGAAACTAAGGCTTGGAGATGATGTTACTTGCCAGGGTCGCAGAAGAAAATGATACGCAAAAATCTGAAAATCAGACTTTGGAATTCCAAGTCGGTGATGTAACTATTGGAATAGTCACACTGTCCACTTTGGGATTTAAGACCCTGCAGACCTTTTTCCTCCTGCCCTCCTACATAATGAAATTGGACCTTGAAGCGTTGTAATTTCTAATTAGGTTTTGTCCTATGATTTTACTTAACAAATATTTTGTTGTGAATACCTTTTTTCCCCTCCCAGTTACAACCACTATGCCTGTTCCACCTCTGCTTTTCCTTCTGCATCCATTTGGTTGCAACTGAGATCAGTAGAAGCTGCTGTGCTAGAACTCCCATGAGTCAGAAAAACCCCACTAAGGATTTTTAAACTTTTGACCCTATCTTCTCCCTTTGCTTCATTGAATTGCTTAAAAATTCATGCACTATGCAAGGTTTGAGTCTAGTTTCTCCATAGGCAGCATAGACTATATTTTGTTATGGCAACATTTTCTAGCACTGTTAAGGGGAGATGCACACTTCTTCCTATTGCATTGTGCACTTCTGATTTCCTGAATGCTCAGAGAGCACTGGATATTTATTGAGTCTTTCATTAACCTGAACTCCTAGTCTACATCAAGATTCAGTTTCACAGACCAGTTCAGAGCATGGCTGTTCCCCAGTCCTGTACCTCCTTTCCTCTTTTCCCTGACATTCAGCCTTCAAGAGGTCTTACCGGTTGTGTTCTCTCCTCAACTCTACTGCCTTGTGCTTGGTGGCAGAACTATCACATGCAGCTGAGATCATGCTGACCCCATAAGTGAGCAATCTTGTATGCCAGCAGCAACAGTAGACTGAGGTGTCGTAAAAAGTGAAGTGTGTCTGGCAGCTACAAACCTCATTACATCCCTAGTAAAAGGCCTTACACAAAATGATGCTCCCCTGGTGCAAGAACCTAGTCTTCCCATATTTCTTTACAACTTCAAGTACAATCCTACAGCCAAATTGATAGCATGCAAGAAGTAGGCTGAAGGCTCTTTTCCTGATGGAGACAAATTGCGAATGCGAGCTACTTTCAATACCATGCTCACTGTGCTTTGGCATTTGGAGAGATCCTTAAGCATGGATTTCTTGGTTTCTATTGTTTGTATGTTCTGCCTCAATGCTATTTCAGTGTACATTTTAATGAGTGAATTTATTATATAGCTCACTGCACAAAAATTTCAGTTACATTATTAAAAACTCCCTAGTACTGATTTTTGGATCAGATATTTCCTGCATGTGTTTTGAATCCACCTTTGGTTATTGAGTAGCTTTTCTCCATTTTTTTTTTTTTTTTTTTTTTTTTTTTTTTTTGTCCTTGGTCCTGTCTGGGAATAAAGACTAATATGGGTCTGCCCTCAGTACTGCTGCCTTTTTTTTTCCCTCCCCTGTATTCCAGACTAAAGCACAGACCTCTCTTAAACCCAGAGAGACAAGATAAGCCTTTTCTGCCTGGCAGCATTTCAGAGACATTAAGTGTAAGAGAGAAGGTAAGTAATTCACCATGCCTCCCCATTTCTGTAATGGGGGAGGACATCTTGATACATTTACAATACTCCTCTGGGGATATTTCATCAGTTATACCTAACTCTAATGGACAAGAATTGATTTGAACTTTCTACTTAGTGCAGCTCTGTAAACACCTTCACTCCAGGTTGCAGGAATGAACTGGTGTTGTTTTGTAAAATTGAGAGAAATTTGGAAAACTTCTGTGTTGATCTATTAAGTAACCAAGTAGCTGAATGATCCAGGGGTTACTAGCTTGTCTTCTCAATTTTAATAACAGAGAGAGCAGTTGTTAACTTAGATGATAAAATTTTTCATTCTAACGTCTCTCTTGCATTTTTGTCAGGGTATTGGCATTTGAGCTATTTAATTTACTTTCCGTTGAGATTTGTCAAATCAGGATGCAGTCTGAGAAGGTATTTTTATTGTTCTATTTGATGTCAGATGCTTATTTTTGTAGTTTTCAGAGCAAAAAGTCTAGAAGACTCTTTGTCCTGCTGTAGTACTATCTGCTAATGTTTAAAATCTATCAAAAAATAGCATCCAAGGCTCTTGGGGTATTCCCCCCACCATCAAGTTTTCTATTGGTTGGTACCTTAGGCAGTTTTATTCCTGGGCATGAAAGCAAAATTCCATCATTTTAAAAAATTTGGCAAATACAGTATTATATCTTTGCCAAGGTTTGCAAAGTGAAAATACAGAGTTCTTTGTAGCTCTGCTAGGGAGCAACTAAGCAGCTACTGTTATCACATGCTGTATTTTTTAATGCCTGTTGTGTTAGAGATTATCTAGAAAGGGTGAAACTGGGGCAAATGATCACATCAGTAATCCATATTTTAAGATCCCTATTTTCAACATACTGATCATCATGGTGAGCTACGAAAGCACTTTTGTAAGGCATTAACAATTCTTTACAGATAATACCAATAGTCAGAGAAAATAGATAAGCAAAGGAGATACGTTTTATACTAATTCTAAAGTTAAAAATCAGGCAAACATAAGCAAGAAAAGCCAAAACGATGACCATCTCAGCTCAACCTTTTGTTCCTCTGAACTAAAGATGTTATTCTGCACGACTGTGTTTATGCGCTGTTTCCTTGCATTGAAGACAGAGAGAATTGCCTTTTTTTTGGTGGATCGTCATCAGCAACTGCTGCTGAAACAAGACAATAGCCTTGAAAGCTTTGCCATGGGGCCACAGAATTGCCTCTAACACAGGCAGGGCAGAAGATGTCAGCTGCCACCACCATCTGACATTGAATGGGATCGCGACCTATTTCCAGCCAGTATGAACACTGAGAGCCCAATCCTCACAGGCCTTTCTTATTTTGGTAGTCTCACCAACACTAGTGATACTGGCCTTTTGTTACCAATTTTTCTAGTTGCTAGCAAGAGATGACTTGAACATATATTGAAACAAAATGGCAGAAGGCAAGACTGCCACTAGACTATTGTAACTTTGATACTGTGAACGGTGGGGATGAATAATGAAAACCAGCCTATGTACCTTCAGAAAGTTGAGAACCACAGTATTGGATACACAGCTTCTGTATCTCTGGCATTTTAAGAGAGAAAAGCTGTTAATTTCCTGCTGGTCCCATGTTAGAGCAGAGGTTTTGGCATTCATCCAGCACCAATTTAAGGAGTTAGTAGCAAAAACTAGGTCTAAAGTTTAAAGCCTAAATTTTGCTCCCTGGTTTCTACTGGTGCTACAAACATGGCAATAGGGAAACTGGACTACTGCTATTAACAGGCTGTGTTCTTGTCTGCAGTTTGTAAACATCTGATTAAAATGTGTATTTTCATATTATAAGGGTCAGGTGAACCACATTTAATGCCAATATGTTTCTGCTTATTACTTTGGTGCTTTTATTCTCTGATTTTTTTTAATAGTTCAGTTTAACTTGATTTTATAACAAGAGACACAGCTGTATTTTAAATGTTTTGTAGAGTTGCTCTAAGATACACATTTCTCGACCCAGTACCTCGATTTAGCATCTTTCTTGAGACAAATCTGCAATTCGGGAATGGCAGAAGATGAAGAGAGAGAGGTGCTAGCACAAAGGATTTCATCTTAATGCTTCATATTCCAACACATTTCAGGGAGAAACTGCTAAAAGGAACTGGCTCTTCTAATACACTCCTTATCGTGAAACCACAAAGACAGACTGGAACGAATTTTTAACTTCTGTAGTGATAACATTTGCCCCATCTCTTCTATCCTCATGGATATCCTGGGAAATGGATCCTGGATGCAATACACAACGCTAGCTGCCAATTACTGCTTCACAGACCAGCATCTAGCTGGTAGTGGGAAGCAGCAGAACCTGCTGGCATTCAGTACTTTAGAAGGTGCCCATCCGCAGAGATGACACCTGGGACCAGAGGGGTGGCTTGTTTGCTCAGGAGGCATTAGGCATTGAAACACTCAGGCATGGACAGATTCTTCCATTTGTGTGGAAAGAGCCTACAAGAAATTGTTTATGGTTTTAACCACAGTGGTAAACAATTTACAAACTTCCAAAACAAGGTTTGCTAAATTAACTCTAAAGATGACCACTTGGTCTTTCAAAGCAACTGAACAATCTTTGAATCTCCTTGTTTCTCCAACTAATTTTAAGAACAGATTACATTTTTTGGTTTTTTGTTTTTTTTTTTTTTTTTTTTTTTTTTTTACTTTTGGCTAGGAGCACCTACACCTTCTCAGTTCCCTGAATGCTCTAGGATTCATATGAAACATAATCCTAGATGATATGTCACTACACTCTCTCTGTGGAAGGTGTCTAAAAAGGATCTTAATCAGCTGAAAATCATAATGATCTCCTCCAATATAAACAATGATGACAAACAAAAAGATATTCTTTACAATGCCTCAGTATTCCTATCCTTGTGTCTTTCCTCTTTTTCTTGATACTGTCTATTCCCCCTCAAACTGGAACTTAAGTACAGACACTCCTATTTCTATGGGTTTACTCTTTGCTTTTCCAACCACTGTTGCATCCTTTTTTCTTTAACTCTTATCTGGGATTTATAAACCTTTCTTATGGATCTGCTTGGCCTGGACTTGTGCTTAGTGAAAAGTATTTTTTTCCCTTGAACAACTTACAACTTTGCTCATTTGGGCACACTCACCTTCCTGCTTCTTACTCTTCTCACCATACCATGTCTCTGATATGGTAAGAAGTCTTTGTGAACCTTTCAGTTTTGAATTTTACAGTCTGCCTTGAATTTTCTTTCTTTTCTTCCTTTCTTTCTTTAAACCAAAACAAAATAGGCTACCATTAGGTATCTGTTCTGCTATTCAGCAGCATCAGAAGTGTTTCTGAAGGAATTCTGAAACACTGCAGTGTGGCCTGGGCCAAAGAGAAGTTCTTTAAAGGCATTTTATAAATGAAAACACTCTCCATAATAAATGCTATTTGCACAACTGCTTGACTTCTTCCTTCTAGCCATTCACTAATGAAAATAATATTTCTAATTTACCTAAATAATAAATAAATTGTAATGTCTGGCAATATTCTCATTCCTACCAAATAATTTTAAAGGAATGTATTAAAATGCAGTGTGATGGATTTATTTTCATGAAAACAGGGAGGAAGACAATGAATCTGGTAAGACAAGATGCCAAGATCTTTATACACAACATTCTTGAAAATCTATCTCTTCCCATTCTATTTAAGAAAAAAATTTTGCATTGAAGCAGCTAATTCAAGGTACTATAAACTTAGGAATTCAAACTAGATGACCATTTTTTCAAATAATTCTTAGATACAAACCCATCTTACATGTGGTTCCTAGTCATGGACTCCAATATTATATTGCTAAAGGAAGGTATAATTTTTATCGCTTATCCTCTCCAAAACTTTCCCCAAGTGGCAGCCCACACATCTGATCCTGATATTTTTCACTTGTGATTCTGGATAAATGCAACAATTGTCTGGAAGATACTGCGAGGTCCCTTTACACAGGGTGAATTGGGTAAAGACTCAAAATAAGTGGTGCCAATCCTTTATCCATCTGGTTTATGACTGTTCCAGATGGAAGGAGGCTATTAGAACACCACTCTTAACTCACAGCAAAGGCGGAATATAGTCTCCAAATTAATGATTTACCATATGAGCGACCTAAGCTTCGTCAGAAGGCCAAGAAAGTATTTGGCCCACTCGAAAATTTTCATATCCGTCTCGAAATGGAAAGGACCAGATTAACACTTCCTGAAGTTTAGTAGCAAAGGGAGCTAGGACAGCTTGACAATGCCTGGCAAAAGCAAGACGGAAGTCAGCCCTTCAACTCTTACGCCAGCTAAATACACAGGTCTTCAGCCCACAGTATATTTTAGGACAGACATGCTCTCCTGTGGCAGAGTTTTCCAATCCAGTCATGCAGGTGCAGCCTCTGACATCCAGCTTTGCTTAAAATGAGAAAAGCTACCAAAATGAATTACTTTCATTTTTGTTAAACTGTTACATTATGCAACTAGTGCGGACAATTGATGCAATCATGAAGCAAAGGAGGCAGTACCTGGGGGGTGACCAGGGGGCCCCCGAGCTGCTGGGGCAGCTGAACGGCAGGGCAGGGCTCAGCACACAAAGGGCCGGATGAATAGGAGGAACCCAAAGCTTCGAGTGACACCTAAAGGCAGCTGGGATAATAGGGATCTTTAAAGAGGTCTTTGAAAGTGGAATGTGGAGCAGGGATAGCAGGGGTACAGGAAAGGCATTGCTGAGGATTTTTCTGTTCGTTAAGTGAAGTAAAATACAGCCCTCGCTCATTATGGAGGCAGGCAGCCTCGCCTGGCTGATACATCTCATCAGCCTATTAATAAAGCTCTGCTCGAATCTAGTTTCACAAGGCAACCCATCAGAGTCTGTGCTTCCAACGCGTGGTACAGACACAGGGCTATGGAAAATCTCACCCTCCAGAGAGACCTGAGTGAGGCAGTCTTTTTCATTAATACCAAGTCTGCACAATGAATCAACAACAGATTCAATAAGGCCAGGAAGAGCAAAAATAGAGCTTCTGACCAAATAAAAGATGTAATGAGATCAGAGTGAATTTAATGGGAACCTCTATTCCACTGAATAGGCAAGGTCCCAGACATCCTCTTTCCTGGGTCTCAGGAGCTAAGCCAATAGACTTCAAGTTGCATCATTAAGTTCAAAATCAGACGAACTGTAATTGAAATAAAAGTCTTATTTTTGGCTTGTTGATCAAAATGGAGCTCAGATGTGCCTGAGGGCATGATTTTCATCAGGACCTCAATGCAATCCTTGATTTCCCAAGCACTGCACCTGCAATGAATCATGGGCTCAACTAGTAGCATATTAATACCCAGTTACCTGGTGTGCAGGTGGAAATAGAAAATGCAATATTTAAATGCTTTAAAAGCACCTGCCATTTATAATGAACACAATTCTTTCCAGGCACAAAATTGCATCTTAACACACATATGCCATTACTGAAAATCATGCCCGATGATTTTGAAATAGTATATTCACATTTGTGCCTACATCCTGATAGCCTTTCATTTCCCCTCCCTCCAATAATTAGTCTAAAAGACCTTCTTCCTGACCAAGGAAGTTAGTCGAGTCTCCATATCCTGATCATAGCAGATCCCTTAACCTTGTGGGAGAGTATCACAAAGCTCACATCAGCCGAAAGCCAAGCAGTGATCCTACACTGTAACTTGTAGTCAAAGACCACTAGTTAAAAACAGCATGTGGTCCCGCCTTCAATATGTAATACAGCAGGTGATGGAGAACGGAGAGAAATGAAAAATCTTGTTCTCATGGGTGAATGGACAGCCTGTCATCTGTCCAATTTTCCCCACACATGAGTAGGTAATAAATACAAATTAGCATCCATTGTCCTAACGTCTTGAAGCTTGGCCTCTAACTTGGTGTCACACACAGATTCAGCAAGTCCCGTGGGATACTCTGGTACCTAGGCAGAAGAGAAGATAATTTGGGAGTTTGGTGATCTGGGGCAGACAAATGAAAGAAATAAATGGCTTCTACGTTTCGCTTGTTTCCTGCAGAAGAAAGCATCTGCATCAAAATGAGTTTAAACATAAGGGAATACATTCTCAATGTGTTGCACAGGGATTTAGCCACATGACTCCCATTGATGTTTATGGGAAATGAGTGGCTAAATCCCCATGTAATAGGTTGAAATTTTAGCCCAAGGAGACTGACTGTGGAGGAACTCATCAAGGTCTCTGCCTACAAAAATTGTGAGCACATCAACCATCCTCAAATACCATCTCTCTTTACTGGTCTAGAATCAAGGGGACCCCTTGAAAGGGACCAGCAAAATTAACTCTTTTTTAAAAGGCTTCTGAAAAACCTATAAAACTGCTCTGCTAGCAAGTGCACAAACATGATCTGTGGGTGCAAGGGCATGTCAGAGGATGATAACTTTTGTGTTGATCATGTCACTATTTACAAGCTAATGCTCTCCTGGAAGACAATAATGGATTATTGAATGATTTAATGATTCAGACTTCAGCAACAAAAGGGTATCTAGCAGCATGGACATCCTGCTATAAAATGCATCAAGAAGAGCTTCTAATCACAGTTAGTAGGTTGCAAGAAAAGAAGGAAGATGCTAAATCCCTTGGCTTTTCTCCTGCCTTAAGGAGCATGGAGATAAGCGTCAGATTAAAGTGAGAGAATCTCTTCTGTTTTCCAATTACACAGATACAGGCCTACCACAAGCCAGAAAGTTTTCAGTAGCCAAAATTCACAACCAAATCGGCAATATGAATATCAGATTAGGAGTTTAACCAGGAAATACATGTCTAATTCTTTCCTCAACCACATGACAGTTACTGCTCAGGGTAAATTAGCAAAGGACTAGTCTATTTCTGCCTAAAATACATAATCTGGGCAAGAGTGTTGCTGTGAGACCTGCATCCTTTCTGCAGCAGCAATGACAACTGGATTCTGCAGACATTTCCTCTCACTCACCAGGGTGTTATGGAGCTAGTATGGACAAAAATGAAGTGTCTTAACATAGCAGATCATTAGATTATATTCCATCATCCAAGTTCAGGTTTAAAGGGAATCTTGTTCAAGTACAGTTATTATAGGAAGCAGGTTCTTCACAGATGTGCAGCCAGCAAAACGATTGTTACATGTCTGTAGTTTTTTTAATATAGCTGCTGAACAAAACCCTTCCTTCACAGATTTCATGGTTATTTCATAGACTTGAGAAAACTCTGAAGGTTGTGATTGCAGCAAAAGATTATTTTTACAATTATAAATCATCACTCAGCGGCATTTGATGAAGTTTGAGCAATGTATACCTATTCCTCTTTGGCCATCACACTACAATTTGAAAAGATAAACTGCAATTCTCTGTGTGTTTAAACTCTGAAATAGTGTATATGAGAAAATTAATCTGGCAGCCTCTTCTGAAATCACAGGCTTCTGAGATGAGCAAATGGGTACAGTTTTCTTTTAACTGTTTTTTGAACCCCATGTGTTGAGAGAAAACAACAGAATGGAAATTGCTCATCAAAATGTTAACTTGTGGCACGGCAGAGCCCCAAAGCAGGTGTGTGGCATGCCGTTCCCTTCGCTGGCGTGCCTACCACATGGCACCCAGTTCTGCCACCTCCATCCCTTCCTTTTGGAATTCTTCCTCCTGCAAACACTGAAATGTGGCTTGACACTGAGTCTAGCACAGAAGTGATGTGACCTTTCAAGAAAGCAGGCAGTTTGGGAAAACCTTCATTTAGGGTAATCCATCATGGAATAATCCCTTGGATTATCTGTAGTGACTACAGTTCTTCCAGCCCAGACATAACTGTTTCACGTTATTTTGCTACTAGGAGCATATCTAGTCAGAAAAATAATATTATCTCGCTAATTCAAGCTAACAGCTAGGATGCTGACCTATCACAAATAGTTGAATTTTTCAAATTAACAAACACTTGAACAGACAATACAAAATATAAATAAATAAAGGATAAAGCATCACAGAGCACACTTTGTTCATTTATTTTGACAACTCCTTAGGTTTTAAACTGTGGAAATACTTTAGAATGTACAAGTAAATGTGCTGTGATGAACTTTCTAAAAATAATGAAGGCTTTACCATCTTTGAATGAATGTTTATCCCTGTAGCATGTAGCTGGAACTGAAAGCTAATGGAGAAGTTACTGTACAAAGGTGGCTGAGATTTTCAGAAAAAATATGGGAGGAGAAATTTTTTTTTTACTTATTCTTCATAGTGTTGAGTGTACTTGGACATCACAGACTGCAAGAAGCCAAAAGCTATTCTATGTCTCCTTTAGCCTTCTGCTAAACCTCAGTGAGGGATCACTCAGATTTCTCTGAAATGTCTAATGAAAAACACTATATTGTTTCTCAGGTATCCACATCCATTTGCCTTGTGTAGGGCCTTGCCAGACTTTCACAGGGGTCTCAATCTGATATGCTAAATTTCAGATACCTGCTCACAACCAGTTTTTGGATAAAGAGATGGATTTGAAATAAAAATCCCCATGAGCCTAAAATAAAATTTCACTTGCTCCAAAATTCCACATTTCTTAACATATTACTCAGAATTTTAGAAGACACTTTTGAAATAGAAGCTTAAGAATATAAAATGTTTATCTTCACAACCTTTCTCCCCCCTCTTAAAATGCAAGAAAATGTTCCATTTTTCTAAGGCATAAAGACAAATGTTGCACCATAAACTAAAGAGCAATGCTCTTCTTACAGTTGCATTTTTGTCTTTTTCTCCCACAAAACACAGTGGAAGCATAGGATACCTTATTAATGATATTTGAAAAGATGCTATTAAGCCTGTGCTACGTGAGTAGGTGTCTCAGGGCTTAATCTATCACTCTCTTCCTGGGCAAAGCAGCAAACTAACATTTCACCGGTTTTCTTATTGCATTGGTTCAGTGTGGCCTGGATGTGCCAGAGATCACTCTATCACTCTCTTCTGGAAGAGCAGAGGAGGTCCTAACATACTTCCAAGGGTCCCTGCATCCCCAATGTGAATGCATCTTCTATTTGCTTCCAATTTTCACACAAGTGTTTCCCCATGGGTTTACATTTCCCTTTCCCAGCAAGAGAGAGAGTATCACCTGAATGGGGAACTCGAGAGGTTTCAGAACAGAGGAAATCTCCCTGCAAAAAGGTAATGGCACACAGGAAGTTTAAGAAAATCCTGATCATGACAAATGAGTTATCAGGCTGCAGGGAAGTCTGTGGGCTACAGTGGCCTGTCTTTGGAGGCCCTGGTATATTTGCTGAATTCATGTTTTCTCTTAGAAAAGGCAGTATGAACAACTACTGTTTCAGGTGGCAAAGAAGGGTTACCAAAGCACACATGCATGGCACTCTTTCCAAATCTTCAAGAGGAAAAAAAAAAAAAATTGGACAAAAAATCCTCACAGATTCTGTCCCTAAAGAAATATGAACTCTCAACAATTTCAGCCATTGGGTTCCAGCAGCTGCTGTTTATTCCTTTCCCCCACAGAGTGAAAGCTGAAGAACAAAAGGCTGAGGACAGAGTATTGCGAGTGAGCTGGCACAAGTCAAAGAATTGCACTCAACATAAATAGGCTAGAGATGAAGAGGGAAGTTGGTAGGACACGTTATGCTGATAGCACATTTATTTACCACAGTACAGGGCTGACTGAACAGGCAGGGGAAGCAGACATCGACTGGACTGGGCTGGTGGAGAGCCTGATCAAAATTTACTAGGAAAAGTATTCCTAGTAAAATATAATACAGCAGAAATCATTGTTATCATATTTATTACAGCATTAGTGTAGTCTTCTACTCAGGTGTGACAGTATTCAGAGGTAAAAAAGAGGCAGCTCTTGCTATGTGGACAGCACTGTTGGATTTTTCAGGTTTGCCCTTTTCCCTGTGACTGGACAATCAGACATAGTGTGATTTCAGCCATGGAATGGCAAAGGGAGAACCAAGTCATAGCTCTGCAGATACTCAGTTGCTCTACTGGCAGCCTCAGCCTTTCCCTTCTTCTCAGGATGGAATTTATTATTATAGCTCTGAGCTCTGACTTCATTCTTAGTGGCTGAATTCGTGTCCAAATGTGTCTTTGCTGGCTGTTTAGACTAGGTGGGGGGGTATTGCCCTAGAGGATCATGCTGTTTTAGAACAATAAAAAGCTCTAAAAATCCATTACTTTTTTTTAACCCCCATCTCCTCATTATCATTTTGCAGTAGTAAATACAAAGTGCAGATAAGCAGTGAAAACAGAAGATATGAAATACCTATGACAAAATACAGAAGTATTGAAGTGATGCTTCCTCTGCTTTTACTTGGAGCAGAAGTTAGATGACATGGTAGAAATCATAAAACTGAAAAGCAAAAATATTTTCAGCAAAAAAGGTGATTTGATAATTTTTAAAGATTATTCATAACCTATATTGCACTAGAGAACCTAAGTCCCCAGGATATGTTGGGATACATGCTGTGTGGCTTTCAGGATGGATACCATCTCATACTACCAGCTGAAATGCATTAAGAGCCCTGTGGTCTAACAGCAGAGTATGCAGCGTGGACCAACCCATCCCTAAATTTGGTGGGCACGATATTCCTGGAGCAAAGCTCACTCACACCCTTATCAAGACAAAGCTCAAGAGTCTTTTCTTGTCCATGACTGTTTTAAGAGAGAGATGTGTCCTTAGAGGAAAATGTTTAAGTATTATTCAGTATTTTCCTGAAATTTTCCGGTGCTGCTCTTATTCAGGATTAAGTCCTACTTTATTGTGTTGTACCAACAAGCAAACAACAAATCCAATTCCAGAGCATTTAGTCTAAATCCACTGGATTTTTATTGCAGTACTTCTTAAGTGGGAACAGACCTCAAATGCTACTTCTCCTTTTCTGAAGGCAGAAGACCATAGCACTTGAGCTCAGAAGCTTGACCATTAATTGTTTGTATTGCAGAGCCTATGACATACTTAAGTAGCTGAGCACAACAATAAACACAATAGCCAGTTCATTAAATCATTCTTTGTTAAGACTTCCCAAGGCTTTGGGCTTAAGCCTCTTAAAGTTGAAATCATTATGCTATTTTTTTTTTAAACAAATGAGCAAACATAACTCACATAAAAAGGAGAAAGCACAACAGAGTCTTTGATGTATGCATCATCACTGTGATGTCTTACTGAGATTAAACTATATGTCTAATACCGCTAAGAGGTTTCAACAGCTCTTTCCAAAGAGAAGTTGAAATCAGGAAGGGCTATAAAGTGCTGCTGTTGCTGTCACCTCTCCTGCAACAGCTTTCCTTGGCCTGTCATATCATGAGAGAGGCTATCAATAAACTTTGTAGAGTAGTGTTTGTGGTCCCTCTTGTGTCTGTAAGATCCTGTCAAAAGCTTGACTTGTTGACACACCCTGACAGGCTCTGAGGATGACTGGAAATGACAAAAGGTGGAAGAAGGAATGGAGGTTTGCTGCCTTGGGCAAGTTTGTTCTTTTAACACCGTGTACTAATATTCCAGCTTAGAAAAACGGAGCTGAACTATTCACAGCCTTAAGTTATTAGGCAGGCATTTTACACAAGGCTATTTAGATATGGATAAAATACCTTAATAAAATGCTACTGTGATGAGTGCACCAAGTTATGCTATTTTTTAAATAAAATCATAAACTGCATCCTTTATTTTGCTACATAGCTCTGGCTGTCTACAGCTCATTTCTTCTCTCTGTGCCAACATTGCAGCCACACTGCAAAAGAACTCGGTTTCTCTTTCTCCATAAAACAATCCTGCACTTTTACTCACATCATACTCCATGGGCAGAATCTTTGCCTTTCCCTTCCTGTAAATACCTTTAGTATGTGAAATCACACACTATTTGCATAAGAACATATTCTAAGGAAAGCAGAAGAGATATGCAGAGCTAAGCAAAGAATTAAAAGAAGAAATTACCATCTTTTCCCCCACTGTTGCTACTATCTGCCTTTTCTCTTCTCTCAGCTGTGTTGGTTATGATGTTTGTTGTTTACAGCCATATTGCACTAAGAGCCAGTTTCTGATGGGTGCTGAGTGACCCCTGGTTTTGATGTGTTGTGAAAGTTGTTAGGGCCTGGTTTCCTTTCCAGAGGAATCCCCTAGACTATAAGCAGTATAAGGCTGGGGAATGTTGCTTACAGGCTTGTGAAGGGACATGTTCCTCTTTGGAATAACAAATACAAACAATAACAGCTATGTTCAACATCCTGCTCTATCAGACCATTAAATCACTTTCTTGCAATTTTTACCACTTCTTACAATTGTTATCACTATGAATTTCAAGACAGAGCTTACCCTGATATGGAAGTTACAAAATCATAGCTTGGCCAAGGACTCCCTCTCTGGGAGGGAGGCACACCAGCCTCCAAGGTAGTGTTTCCTGAGAAGAGGAGGGTGAAAAAAAAAGTGGGAAGGGGAGAAGGAGGCAAAGCCTGATTCTTTTTCCCAGTGTAAGGTACCTCAGCCTGACAGATATATGTGCCCAGGACAGTTGTGGCCTCAGCTCTAAGACTAGGCTTTTTCTGTGCAGACACAAAACACTTACAGCTTTAAAAAACATGTATAAATGAACTGAGAGTTAAAAACTACTAGAGAATACTCCATGGGATTATCTGTACCATCAAGACAGGAAAACTTTGCAGATGCTACTGTCTCTCTAGAGGAATAAATGCTTGCATTTTAATATTCTCAGCAGCTGGTTCCTGTTGAATGCCATCAGGATGATTCAGCCACCCACCAGGAACACCAGTAGCAAGTGCACACACAGAGAAATCTGCAAAACTTTCTGCTCCTGATGCCAATGTTGCTACTTTGGCAGAGTCTGCTCTGTATTAGCTATTCTTCATTACTACCAGTAGCAGGTTTAACTTTACTCCAGGATGGTGAAAGAAAAAGAACTAGTCCCTGGGGCTGCTCTAATCAATCCAATTGTCTGCCTCCTATCAGTAGTGCTTCCCACAATCCACATCATTAGCAGCTTACTCTGTGGTTACCTCATTCACTTTCAGCCTCGCCACAAGTAACATATCTTCTGTGAGCTCTGTCTCTTCAAAATGATGGTTCAGGCAGTCTGATGTCCTTCCCCCTACAGTGGTCAACATCAGATGAAAGGAACATCACCTTATAACATGCTTGGTTTCTGCATGAGACTCAACTGCAATAGATTACTTCCTCACCCTAGCTGATGATCAATTTATGTCTAAAAATATGACATCTGCTATCTCTCCCCATTAAAAAAAAAAAAAAATTCAACCTCAGTGACGTTCTGTCTGTGGTCTGTGGACCACTTCCAGGTGTTTTATGGAGGTGCATCTGTCTAGCAACAATAATGAGGCATTTACTTTTCCTCAAGTGGCAATGCTTCCTGACAGTTGTTGACTGGGTCAAATCACTCAAGGTTTCCTCTGATTCTACCGGGACAAATTTCTGCCTCTCTTTTGTCTGGCATTTCTTGGAAGTAAACTGTGATGCCAATCCACAGAACCCTACCTGGAGAGGCCAGAAGATAGAGAACTAAACAGCACAGTCACTCCTGGAGGCTGTTGAACCCACAATTATGGATTCTACAGTAGGGAAAAAGACTTTCAGTTCTAATCTGTGTGATGACTGACAGCCAGAGAGTAAAAATAAACAGCTCAAATGCAAAATGGTGGGAACATAAAGGAGCAGATGCATTCATCTGGTCAATAATACCCACTTAGGTGTTCCTCCTTAATACTCCTGCCATTTCATTCAGCTTAATATGGAAGATGCTACAGGTGGACTGCAATGTCATATCAACATCTACATCATTATAGAGCATCCTAATTTAACCATTATTCAATGTTTCGGGAAAAAAAAAATCATGCCTTCAATGTGGAGATAAATGTTAGCACAGACCAAATCAGTGGTGTTGGCCTTCCAACAGCAACAACCCCAAATACCAGTGCCATACATATAGATAACTGCTCAAGTAATCTGTCAAACAAACGAAAGAAATTTAAGTTTACTGCCTGTGCCATGTCGTCCTCATGTGGAAAACAAGCCAAAATAGATAAGTCAGAACTTGTGCATTGGGTAAGTGACAGAAACAGTATGAACACAAGTGTTCACATGTCAGATCCCTGATGTACCCGTACAGCTTGTGACATCTACTGCTGACTGCAATGATATTCATCTTGATTAGAAGTGATACTATCATATTCCTTACTTGCTTTGCAAAGAATATCTTCAAGAAGTTGTGTCATTTCCAGAATCCAGAGTGGTCCCTACCATGACCTCACCTTAAATCAATAAAGTTATGGAACCACCACTTGCTCTCTCTAATGAGTGAAACAGCTAAGTGCCATTCAGAGTCAGCCAGGAGTCTGTAGAAATATGGAAAAGAGGGACAGGATGGCAGCAGAAAGTGAGTGAATAATCTTTCATACTGACTTAAAAATGAAAAAAAAAAAAATGAAAATTTTAACCTCTTGCACAGTTTTCTGGTATTTCATCTCATGTGAAAGATGAGAATTAAAATTCACAGAAATTAAAATCACTGAAAAATGGGGATTCATTTAAATTAAACAATAGAAAACAGTGTTTTGCTTTTTTTTTCTGCCTTGAAAAAAGAACGGGGATTAGGGGAAAGAGAACATTTTCATTTCTTTTACTTTTTTTTTTTCTTTTTTTTTTTTTTTCCCCCAATCAATATTGAGGGCTTATTGACCAGGTCTTCCAGTAAGCTATCTCATTGGATGTGATGTGGCAATAAGGATCTATCACCAATTGTGGTTTCAGGGCTGAGAATACACTGGATTGTCTTCTCTGCTATTTTAGCCCCAAAGTATATTTTAAATAGCCTTAAAGAGAATGAAAATTCTTCTCATACCAGTGACAGGGAGAAATTGCTTTAGAAAAGACTTTCATGTTTCCAACAGTTTTTACTTCTTTCTGCTTCTGAATATTTTTTTCTTTGCTTGCACAAATGCAACAGGATAGCCTTGTTTGAAAGATTTTGGAATATGACACTTGGTAATCCATCAATCAGTGAGAACACCCAGATATGTGTTTCTAGTAAGTGGTGAGTGTCATGGTGTTAACTTCCACACACTTCATTCACACTGGAGACAAGTCAGCCATACAAAACCAGTCTGAAGGGATGGCTTTTTTTTTTTTTTTCTTCATCTTCTTAAAAGTACATTATCTTCTTAAGAGCTAGTCTGAATGATCCAGACTGGCCCTATTTCAGTGCTTGGCCTACAGTGGCAACTTAGAAATTATCACTTTTCTCACTCTATTTTCCCAGATTGGTTAGGACTACACATGCATTTTGAAAAGCAAATCAATATCCTTCAGAAAAATATTTTTACTTTCTTGATAGAAACCAATCAGGCTTTTACCTTGGGCAGAGGATTTTATCAGGTTTTAAGAGGAGAACACTAATACCTTCAAAGCATGAAAAACTCATTACACTTACACTCACTGATCTTGTAGCATCAGTGATGAGCATTACCAGAGCTATTTCACAGGTAAAGGAAGACAGGAGAGGAATGATAGAACATTTGAAGTGAAGACACAAGAATTCTTCATACTGAACTGCATGAAATCCAAAGCTAAAGGTAACCTTGCCAAATGTGACTCACGATTTCCTAGCATTTTACAAGCCATGTTGACACCATCTTCTCAGCTGCTCCTGAGATAGGAAACCACTGGCTGTTTTGAGAGTTGTTTGGAGCAATTTGAAGCCAAGGAGTTAAGTGACCTGTTCCAGGCTGCACCATGAGTGGGCAGCAGGTAAGGAACATGCCCATATTGTGATGTCCCAGCCACCAGAGCAAAGAGAGGTGTTGCTCTGGAGAGGGCTAGAAGAGAAACAACTTGAGAAAACTAACAGTATGCTTACCCTAATAAAGTTTTACCCTATTCTTTGCTCCTTTATTGGCAGGAAAACAAAAAAAGAGAAAGAAAAAAGAAAAGAAAAGCTATGTGTGTCAGAAAACCTTTATCTTGCCTAATTAGGCCTCCCTTTCGTTATGCCCTGAACACTGGAGTTTTAATCCTGAGGACAGAGAGGCCTTGGGCAGAAAATTTGGCCAGTCTTTTTCACAAAGTTTGAATATGTTCAGACCTTTCAAAACTGTACCAGCCTCCCACTAACCTTCAGATTAAGCAGTGCATTTTCAAAGCCATAATGAGCTAAGCCCGCTGGCCTCCTGTGAGAAGGGAAAGTACCCGCTGCTTGAGAAGCTACAGTCCAAAGTACCCAAGGTGAATTACTGCTACTTTTTGTTACATTCTTAACATACTCTAATATTTCCCCATTTGGTCTGACCTTATTGATCACTGCAGACTACCTTTGTTTCTTTTTCTTGTTGTCAATAGCTTTACGTTGCTTTTCACACTATTCTCTGTGTCTATTCTCAAGACCTTTTCTCTTATATTCCCTCTTTAAAACTGGGTCTTTGCCTTTACCCACATTTGTTTTATTTCTGCCTTAAATATTCAGGAAGAAAAAGAAACCCACTCTCTCTGCATAGTGTTTCTCTTCTCTATTCACCCACTTCTTCTACCACCAGTAATTCCTCACCTCTTACTTCAAAGTCCACTACTCACCTCCCCATCCACTCAAATTATATTCTGGGTGTCAAAATATCACCATCCATCAGCCAGACCAGCAAAGTTTATTAATACCAAGCACGGGGAAAAGATTTCTGACAGTAGAGGGCTCCTTAATACACCAGACAAAGGCACAGATGAAGTTAAGTCAAATTCAGGCTCAAAAGAAATGAACTAGATTTCAAAATCTTCAGAATAATTATCTTAAATATGTGGTCGTTTCTGATGACTATATACCAATTACTTAAAGATTTTAAGATTATCTTTCTGAAACATATGTTCTAGTTCAGCAGAAGAAAAGTGCTTTCAGAAATTCAGTAGGCTTTATCACATAAAGGAAACTGGTTAGGACTATCAGCAGTGCCCTTGCTGCTTAACCATCTTCAGAGATGAAAAGGCAACAGTGCCAATCTGTCTCGGACTCTGTTTGGCATTGCCCCTGTTGTTTCACCTGCTAACAGATATTGGATAGTTTGAGACAATTCCTTCTCTCTTCAGCTACAAGGCTATTTCTTCCTGTTTGAGGGTTTACCCCTTCCCAAGCCAGGGCTTCATAGCTCCTTTAAAAATGGTAACTGTGAGGATCTAAATGGATGTGTTTCCCTAGCACTCATCTGTACACTGAGCAACAGAGCAACTTTCACTTTTCAAGAGCCTTTTCTCATTTTATAGCTCCAGTCCTTGCCCCAGCTTCTGCTCAGGGCTTTTCCAGACTGCCTCCAAGAAGACTGACCTAGTTCTCCTTGGCTCACTGAGGTCCCCAGAAGCATCACTAAGAGCTCAACATTAATACGTTTTTCCTACTACATGTTCAAAGGACCGTAACAGCCCCAGAGCTGTTAGACCCAAGACACATGAAGTTATCAATGACTCAATTTACATTAAATTACCATTTGGATATTTATGTTCTTAATCATATCTATGAGAATATACAGTCATGTCTTAACTAAGTACAACTGACAGATATGGAACCAATCAGCATCGAATACATGGATTTTTCAAGGTCTGTTTAAACTCAGTCTAAACTGTGGGTTTATGGCATCACAAAAATTTACTGAAAAAACATGAGTTAATATTTGTCCAGTTCTTTCACATGAGAAGCACTGTTACTGTTGTCAAAAAGTCTACTGTGAGCTTAAGTAGCTGTCAGAATGCAAAACAGTTTAAAATTTGAATAGTTTTCGTAACTAATAGCAAGTAGGCAATATAACAGATGGTGACTTACATGAAAGATAAACCACAACTTAATAACAATAACTTACATTCAGAGGGGTAGTGTTTCTTAGTGCTTAGAGCATGGGACTGGGAAGCAGGATTCCCAGGTTATTCTCCTGGCTCTGCCACTGATTCACTGTGTACATTTAGAAAAGTCACTCAAACATTTCTGTGCCTCACTTTCCTCCTCTGCAAAACAGAGATAGTTCTTACAAATACCACCACAGCACTGAGGGAACAAGGCCCGAGTTGTTAGATTTTATAATAAGCATTTTGAGACAAATGAAGGTATAGAAGAGAGGTGTTGGCTGTTGTCACTATTCAGTCACTGATCAAATTGCAAAGTGGTTACTTTGCTCAACACTGAGCTAATAATGCCATCCGTGGAGTGGGAGGTGGCAGCTGCTTAACTATGCTCTATACCCTTATGGTGTGGATCAGGCCAGAAAGTGAATATTGCCTCATGCAACTGACACTTCAGAGGGAATTCAAGGAGGCCAAATACAATTACCTTCATTGACATTTAGCCAGGGCATTATGCAATCTTTAACAGCGGTCTGAATCTCTATTTTTATATCTCTGATAAAAGGGAGCACCTACAGCTCTCCAGGTTTCTGTCATCATTAGTTGGCACATTACTTCATTTTGAACAGAAGTAAGATTGCTTCTCACTTGCTGACTTTGCTTTGTATAGCTCCACAGAATTTCAGAAAGATCCTCCAAAGCAAGCACCAGAACAGTCTTATGCTGTCTGACATGAGCATAATACAAAATGAATAGGCTGCAAATCAATGTTCCCCTTTGCTTTCTAATATATATCAACTTTTTTTTTTTTTTTGTATGAGGTATGGATTGAATTTTTAACCATACAAATAGTAGAGACTACTCAGAGAGGGTCCATTTTTTTCCATGCTTGCCAGACAGAGATTTCCTCATGAATACGGTGAGAATTTCATGAAAACAGAAGTTAAAGAATTGGACCAGGATGTTAAAAATTATTACAGAGAGGAAGATTCCTTGTAGGGTACACCCTGGTGCTTCAGCAATGTGCAGGCAATGGCACAAACTAAAGCTTGAAATGAACTTGCTGGCTTGTCTCATTAGTGGGGAAGGCTGCCTCAGATCAGCTCTGTTTAGCATTCTCCAGCTGTATAAGGTTATTGTGGCACTGATAATTTTCTGTGGCTTCTCAAGATTGTGGGGATATATTTCAACAAGCAAAAAAAAAGGCACTATGTATATCTATATCTATCTATCTATATATAAAGAACAGTTGATCTCACTGAAGAAGACTCCAGCGTCTTCCTGTGAAGACTTTTCACTGGTATTTCCTGATTCTCCAGCCAAAGAAATCATCACTAAATCCTTTTCTCTGGGAGGATAGAACAAAAATTATTTCTCACACTGGCTTTATGGGATATGTAGTAGAGATTAACAGGTCAGAGAGTTTTAGGTCTCCTGTTCAGAGGACTGCCTAAAGAATATTCTATGTACAACTGCTCTCCAGATGGTCAAAACTGAAAAAGCCATCTGAGCAAAAATCAAGTTTTGGAAAGTGCCATGAGAAATTTTAACCAGAGGATGTGGATTCTGCTTGTGCTGGCTTCAGTGGAAACAGAATCACTCTAAATGCTAATTACTTTTTAAAAAAACCCTTAAGTTCATAAAAGGAAATGTCTGGAAATTCCATGTTGTTATTTTCAAAAGTGATGAGCTCAAATCACAAAACCTGGATCTGGATGCCTAACAATGCCAGAAGTTCAGGAGAGTTTGGACTGACAAGGCTGGCTCAGGCAAGTGTTGAGTGTTTTCCCAGGATTTTTTGAAGGCCAATACAAGGGTTTCAAAGAGGAGAGAGGCATGTGCAACATGGCAGAGTTACAAAAAAACATCGCTTGGAATTTCCTGGGTTTTGTGAGATTAAAATTGTAAGTCTAATTAGTTTAAGGAAATTAGCTCTTTATAATTTTCATTTTGTATTGAAGAAATAAGAAAAATTAAAAATAGAATGAGAATGGAAAAATTAATGGGTTTCAGTAATTAGTTAATCAGAAAATGCTCCTGTCTTAGTGTGACTGCCCAACACATTAAAAAAGAAAAAAAAATAAAAAAAAGAAATAAAAAAAAGTAACCATGACTTTCCTCATACTTTCCAAAACAATATAAGCTTCACCTCTGAGCTTGGAACGACTACTTGACATTTCAACTCAGCTCATTTTTTAGTGGTAAGCCACTGAAATTGGTGTTTAGGTTGAAATAGCATCTCACCATAATATTAATACAGACATAGAATAAATACATACATCCTGGCAAAAATAAACCAGAATTTGTTGCTCCTACTGGCCACATCACATTTATATGAGTTTCATGCTCTAATAAAATGTTAAATGGAAGGGAAGCCTCTTCTGAGAGCAGACCTTTTCACCAAGTGGTGAACTGGGGATCCCTGACATCTGAAAGCAGCAGGACAGCTTATTACACTGTAGGAAAACACATTTCTCTTGACAGTGGTGATCCAGTCTGAGGCCTCACAAGCCACACACTGGTGCACTAAAGAGACATGTGTTAGACAAGCTGTTTTGTCCCTTGGCTATCACCCTCCTGAGCACTGAGCAGATCTGGATTGGGCTGGCTTAGAAAAAAAGTCAGATGAAAGCAGTGAAGTTAAGCCAAGTCAAAACACAACTTTGGTGCAATTCCACCAAGTCCAAGTTATGCTAACAAAACTTCAGCAGCAGTGAGCCTGTCCTTCTCTGCCCAGCCCAAGCCACACTTTCAAGCATTAGTTGCAGCATTTGCCTTTCAGTTTTCCGTACCTCTCTGCTATTTATTTTGCAAGGTAGCTACCTATGTAGTTTATCATTATTTGAGCTTTTTTTTCTATAAATAAAGATGCTGAGCAACAATACACTGAAATGGCCAAAAACTTGAAAGAAGTCTTCTACCTCCCACTTATATAGATCTCGAACTTCAGCCTTATCATGGGGCTGTTTATTGGTTGTCAAGTCAACTAAATTCATGGGCAGCTCCGAGAACGAGCTCACAAATAAATACCCACAGCTAGGGCTGCTCAGAGCACTGGAGCACACGTAGAGTAACAGGGAACATCACGTACCATGCATGCACAGCAATCTTTAAACATTCTTAACACTTACTCCAAAACCAGATTTCTTCCAACAAAGTCAGTAACTCCTTCCTCAGGACCATGAATGTGCCCAAGCATGAAACATTAAAGTAAAGTTGGTTTTAAGTTGCTAGAGGAAGAGAGAAAAGGAAAGAAACCTCAAAACATTGTCTATGGTCAAAGAACCTCTTACTCCTCCTTGAAATGACTGGCAAAAACTAAACAAAAAGAAAAAGTGTGCTGTTGAGAGTGAAGCAGAGACATCGGTACGTTTCTGAAGGAACTCGAGGCATATGCAAATAAAGTTTCAGACTGCTGGAGTCATCTCAGCTCTAGCAACTCCACTAAAGCAAGTGTGCCCTGCAGGCTCCAGAGGGATGCTAGGCTGTGCACATTCTGGGGTGTCTGGTTTCCAACACTGATTCAAGGGGACCACTCTAAATCCTGATGCTCTAGCTCTGTTTTTCATCAACCTTTTCTCAGGAAAACCTGCACTGACTTCAGTGGGAAGTTGGATGAGAAATAAGAAATACCACCAACTAGCAGGGAGACCTCAATTCGGTTCAACACACCTACAGTAAGGCTGAAATGCAGTTGTTTCTGGATTCTTAACAGAAAAACCTCTGGCCTGTATTTGCCTCACTTACAAGATTTCTTTTGTACACTGGCCTAAGTATACACCAGAGAAGAAATGCTAAAACTTGGAGCTCTTCAGCTGCGCTAATGGGAATATCAGCACGAAATGTATATAAATTGTGTGTACAAAATATGCCCATACCGTCCCCGGAGCGTGGTGGTCGGCCTGCACACAGCCAGCTGCTCAACAGCACAACTTGGTGGAAGGACTGGCTGGCCAAAGCATCTAGTCCTGACGGAAAGTATCAGTAACTCCTTTGTGTCTCTACAGAGCAAACAGGATTTCGGCTTTGCTAATCTTACCGAATTTGGATGAATAAAACACCAAGTTCCATAAAAATACATCAGTAATTACAGAGGGAGCAAAGTTGTGTAAAAAGCTCATTTTCTGGTTTGCTTGACAAAGTATATTAGGATTCAGGTTGCATAAAACTGAACAAAAACTGAACAAAAACCTGAACACTTTAAATTCCTCCTAAAAAATCTAAATCTCCCCCTTTCAAAATCTCTCATTTATGAATGTTTTAAGGATTCTCCCTCGCCTTTTTCCTTTAAAAATAAATTCTTAACAATTCTCAAAATATATACTTAGTTTACAAAGAGAAATTAAAATATTGCACAGGAAAGTATCAAAACAAAACATTGCCTCTCTTTTGGAAAGACAGACTTTTTCCTTGCAACAATTTAATACATTTGGCATGAATTCACTGTTTCTATTGACGTGACTTAGCATTTTCAGGCAAAAAAGTTTTGCAGCAGTGTTTGTCTAAATAATGCAGTACTAAAGACAGCACAAATAGGGGGAGAAAAAGAGAAATCTCATCTTCCTTAACTAAAATCTGACTCGGTATCAGAAATATTGCTGCCATAAGGCTACTTGGCTGCACACCTCCAATTGTTAGCTGCTGTCTGGCTCCCCCCATCCTATTAGAAGGCACCAGTGTTCTGGTTCAGGAAACTTTTACGGGTGGCGTACACAAAGCGCATCTAATTTCTACCTCGCACTTCATCCTTTCTTCCTTCAGCACAACGTTTCATTTTCTTACAGCTTTAACCTCCCCCGTTTGCTCACCTAAATGCAGGAAAGCCTGGCACAAGAATCGCTGCCTGACAGCTTTTCAAACTCGGTGTGAAGAAGGTGCCCAAATGAAATAAATAAATAAACAGAGGAAAGTTTATGAAAGTGAAACAAACGGCAAGAAGCAGCAGGAGCGGCTGCAGGCAGCTCTGCACTTCTGCTTAGACTGATACAGGTGTATCCCAACTTCACCCACTCAGGCAGGAGATACAGAAAGACATGCTCGAGTATATACGGACACACCAAGAAGTGCCAGGGCAAAGGAAGAAGCAAAAGAGAGAAATAAAACCAAAAGGTGTTATTTATTTTTACAACTTGACAATGAACTTCAATTTTGGCAGAGGATTAAAAACAGCCCTGGGAAATGATTAAGTTTTTTTTTTTCTTTTCTATAAAGCTTCAGCACAAAAAGAGAGATTATAAAGGGGATATGCTCACACAGGCACACATAAAATAGGGGGGACTAAGGAGAAGGAAATGAAAGGAAAAGAAAACAAACAGCCTCCTAACAGGCCCATACTGCTAACGGGAGTCCAAATAAAGAGTCATATGATATCTGATAGTGCAGGACACGTCGCCAGGAGCTGGAGCGGATTGCCTGCAGGAAGAAAGAGCCAGTGTGTTACTGCTCAAAGAGCTTTTCTTTCCCCTTTTTTTAATTTTTTTTCCCCCTCTTTTTCTTTTCTCCTGTACTGTGAATGTGCTACTCTCAGGTCAGCTCCACGGAGTCCCCAAAAGACAGCTACCGTCTTTCTTCCTACTTCTGGATGCAGTGACAGCCACTGGAAGATGCCTTCTGGTTGAGATTGAGGGGGCTAAATCTAGGTTTCAGCTCTGTTCTGTCCTCTCTCTTCTGTCACCATCTCCAAGGTTGCAGATACAAAATACTCACAAAAGCATGTTAGATTTAAAAAAAAATCAAGGGGGAGTAGGGGAGAATAAAAAAGACTGAGGCAGAAAAAAATTAGACCGCTTATCCTACAGAAAACTTCAAAGATCAAGTCCCCTTTCTGTGCTCTTTTGCTTATTTTTCCTGTGTTCCCCCCCCCCCCCCCCCCCCTTTTCAGAGAGAGCAAGGGAGAAAAGTCACAGAAAACATTCAGACCATGAAAAACATCAGGAGTTGGGAAAAATCTCTGGAGGAATGAGGAAAGCGAGGATTTTAGGTAAAAGAGAGGCATTTGTAATTTGCCAAAAGTTGTTCTATTTGTAATGTTTGCCAAGAGAACGACTAACTCTTTTTGCTGGTTCATCCCTCTCGGCCAAGCATTTCACATTAAACTGGGGAGCCCGCAGAGTACTTTTGACCGGGCGCCACTATTGCTGTTACCTGTGGAAAGGCAGAGCACCTGGGTGACCTGCAGTGAAGGAACCTGGTCTTGGAGCAGAGGACTTCAGCCCACGATAACCCCCCAACTTCTGCTGGGAAAGCTGTGCCCACCACAGCTTTGGAGAGGGAAGAGTCCCAGCTAATGAAGCTGGAGAGTTATGAGCCCCCAGACTGGATACCGGCATGAAAACAAAACTGTGTTTTAACTGGTGGTTTCACTTGTCGTGGACAGTTTCCCTTCACTTCTGCAAAGGATGGGCTGTATCCTGCAGGACGTTTTGCCACTATAGGGTAGTGGGATTTTTAAAGCAGTGCAAGCAGAGCCCAAGAATGGATTTTTCCCCTTTTCATCCTATAAGATGTAAATGGACTGATTCTCCGTGTACACTTACACAACGCAGAGGTGTTGCTTAAAAACAGTGGCACAAATGCATATGTGATACCTATGTAGCTGTAACAGACAGCCTCTCCTGAGGGAAGCCTGCAGCATGAAAATAAAAATCAAGGTATTGCAGTAATAGTGCTCTGCATCCAGAAACAACTGTCATAACTCTCTAATGATTTGATCTAGATCTGGGTATAAATTGCTTATGGTTTTTAGGGGGGACATAATATCAAAACCAAGAGTTTCCTCTCTTGTTTTCTGTACCTCTGCTATATGATGCTGGTCTTAGACTGGCAATTTGTCAAAGCCAGGAAAATACAAATCAATAAAGGAAGGAAAGCAGAATTTGGGTAAAGAAAGCACTTTCTTAAGATACTGAATTCACAACAGTATATATTCTCAAACATCCTAACCACTGTTCAGGAGAAACTGTAAAGAAGCTGTCCTGTATGCTACATACTATATGCAATAAAAATCAAATCTAAATACCTCCTTAATGCGATGCGCTATTCCCTTCTCTATTGCATGTGCCTTTTTCATGTACAAATAGACAAAGAGTGTATCTACAAGAAATACGTTCAGAAGAACAAAAAATCTACAGTGCAAGGGGGTCTATCCTGAAACCCTCCGTCTGGGGCTCAACTAAAGAACTAAACTCAGAAGGTGAAATGGAGCCATTTGAGAGAGGGTCCCACCGAACAGGAGGAACAAGCAAACAAACAAATAAACAAAAAAATCCCAGAGCTCCGACTAATCATTTGAGCTGCCAGTGAGAGGTGACTTTTAGACAGATGGTCAGGGAAAAGCTGGGTCCGTGGACACAGACGTTAGTGCCCCATCTGTATTTTAGGATCCTAGCTTCAACAAGCCATTACCAACTTTTTTTCTAAGTGACAGAAAGTGAAAGATTTCTGTTCCCACTCATTTGTTTCTTTTCTACCATAACCACCCCACTTCCCTCCATTTTTTTTCCTCAGTAAGAATTTGTTGTTTGATTTTTTAAGTAAACAGAAACTGTTTGCAATATAACTTTTATGGGGAAAAAAAGATGCTAGGTAAGTTGGCAAAACAGCAACTGGAATTTAAAGAGAGAGTTAAAAAAAAAGGGAGAAAAGAACAACATACCAAACTCACTTGGTCTTGTACCCCTTCCATTCCTGTTCTTATTAATTCCAAATTATAATTTGGAGGTAAGGGAACTGCATTTCCTTTCAATCTATTTTGTTGCTGCCACACATTCTGTGCTTTGCTGCTCTCTTTCTTTTTAGGAGGGGGAAAAAAATCCCTAATAAAAATAGAAAAACATATCTCAGGCGTTAAGCTCGCTCTCCCCCTTTCCTTTGTAAAGAACTCTTTGTTCTCTAGTGAAAATGCTGAAAAAAAATCCCCGGGCTCCCTGAAACAAGTGCAAAACACTTAGAGGCTTTTGGGCTGGCGAGGAGCCAGAAACCCTCCCGCTGTCTGGTTAGGAAGAGAGGAAAGAGAGAGAGAGAGGAGAGAGAGAGGGAAAAAATTGGAGCTTCGTTTAATAGACATAGGAAGCAGGTCCTTTTTTTTTTTTTTTTCCCTCTTTTTTTCTTTTTTTTTCAAAACTGGCGGTCAAGCGTTAAGTAACTCCCTGTCTAAATCCACCTGCTGGAAATGAACTTGGGTAACCCCCCCCCAGGGGTGCACAAAGAGGAGACACAGTAACACACTCCCGGCTCTTCTCCCACCCGCCCCCTCCCCGCTGCCCTGCTTCCATTCTCCCTGCTCCCGGCACACAAATGCCCACGGCTCGCGCTCCCCCTGCCACCACCAACCAACGCACCAAAATAAACGCTCGCTCCATCCCCTTAAAGAGCAGGGTGGGGGGGTGAGGGGAAAGAAAAAAAAAAAAAAAAAAAAAAAAAAAAAAAAAAAAAAGGAGGGGGAAAAGCGCTTTTTTCCATCTCGGTTGCGACAGTGATAAGGGGTAGGGAACATCTCATACCTGGTGTGAATGCTAATCAGCCAGGAGTTCTCCTTTTTTTCCCAAGACAGGGAACTGTTTCCTTCCAAATTTATTAGAACCTCCTCCACTGCCTCTTTGAAAAACCTTCTTTTGTCACCCTCTTCCCAAGTCCTGATACTTCTTTAAAAAAAAAAAAAAAATGGCTTCGGAGCTCCTTCTATTCTTGATATTGATTCTCTCTCTCTCTCTCTTTCTCCCTCTCTCTTTCTCTCCCCCCCCACCCCTCCTCCTTTCTCCTGTCTCTGTCTCTTCTGAGTGGTCTATTGATAAGTCCCTAGAGGCACTGGGTCAGCCTGCCCGTAGGAAACCAGACACAATGCACAAATCTCCGAGTGCCATTCTGCCATCAGCAAGCAGACCACGTTTAGGAGAGAGGAAAAAAAAAACACACACACACACACAGAGTAGAGCAAAAGACAGAGAGAGAGAGAGAGAGAGAGAGAGAGAGAGAGGAGAGTGTGAGAAAAAGACTGATTGGAACAGGAGGGAGCGAGGGAGGGAGGGAGCGAGAGAGCGAGGGAGAGAGAGCGACACTGCCAGTCAGGTTAATCATCCCTACTTTAATTAGCTGTTCGGCTTAGACATAAAACAATTGAATTTGAATGATCTGTCAGTGGGCTCGGCTGAACCAAAGGGGAAATGCGAATATTACAAAAAAGACTGTTGGTGTATTCAGATAAGCTCGCTGGGAAAATCCTCAAAGGATAACTATTAAAACTTACCACCAAACAAAAAGTACAGATTCAAATGGCATTATACAGAGGCCATCTCCAAAAAGCTGGGAGATCCCTTCCCTCTCTTTTTTACGCATCACTGCAGCTCTCACCGAAATAAACACCTGCACCTTCCTATAGTCTTCAAAGACTACCTGTCCTGCGGGGTGGGGAAGGGAGTGAAGGTTTGCCTGCTACTTCAGCTCACTTAAAGCAAGACCATGCTGCCCTTCAGTTGAATTTTCCTGGTGGATCACTGGAATGTTATGATTCTGGAACTACACAAGCTCTGAGAGCACATCCTTGCTATGCATGTCTGCACAAACACAGACAAATCGAGTACCTGCAGGATACAGACGGAGATGCTGCAAAAAGGCAGTGCTGGGTATTGGGATAAGACAAGTCCCAGTCACTGGGGAGGTGGAGAAATTATACCCAAAAATAAGTGTCAAAGCAATCTTTTCCTTCTACCCTGGGCTGCAAAATGAAGTACAGTTCAAATGGATGAATCCTGGTGATATCCAGCGCAGCGGCAGTGCTGTGTGGCAGGCCAGGCAGAGATTTATGACACTTCTGCAAAGTCTGCTTCTACAAAGGTGTGGGGCAGGCGGCCTCTCCTTCTGAGAGGGAAGGCAGCAAGTAACACGCTGCTCTGACAGCGAGCTGTCAGCATGTTTTGCCCCAAGACATCAGCCCCCTGCCCCACCAGAACTTTCCCCTGTCAAATGCAAGGGACCTACTTTCTGTTTCAGGACACTGAATGCCCCCTTATCAGGGCTCTGATGTCTCCTTCTGAGTGAATAGAGCAAGGAAGGTGTGTGAATTTATTGCACAAGGCAAATATATTCTCTGTGTTTTATATATATTCTCTGTATTTCATACAGGGCTGCAGCTACAGCAGCAAGTCCATAATTCCTGATCAGCTATGTGAACATCTGCTGTATATAAACTTTGAAATGGGCATGGCTAACCTGCAGGCACTGCTCAAAAGCACAGGAAGAAAGTAGAGAAGGGACTCACAACGTGGCTGACTGCTGGCCTTTGAGAGGAAGTGCTGGGATTCCCCCGTCACTCTGCATTTTGGGTACAAATGCTTAAGGAAGGAAGAAACAAAAGAGACAGGGGCTCTAGCAATCTCTCTATATTAATTTCATTGTCTTTTCTACATGCATGTCCAGGCAAAACTGGCACCAGTTTTTATGTGTTCTGCCATTAATGAGAAGTTGATAGGAGGTGTCATTATTATTCATTCCTTCTATCACCCTCTGCTATGGAAAAAGGTGGGTTCCTGCCCTTTTCCACTCTTGAAAATGTCACATGCTGTGTGGCTGTGTCCCACCTGCCTACCAGCCCACTGGAGCTTGTTGAATCAGCACAGATTACAGGAAGACCTAACCAGGGTCAATAGGAGAGGAATGCACTGCAGAAGCAAATGGGACATTGGACTTAATAAGGTCTGTTAAATGTTATTTATGAGTTTTCTTCCTAGCCTCCCCAAAACACGAATTGCTCATACTTGCAATATTATGGAAGGTAAGATGCTCCCAAGAAACAGAAATGGAGATTTCAGAGAAACAGAGTGCCATCAAAGGCCCCAGTCCCTTTCCAGAAGAGGAGATTTTGTAGAGCACAGTGACACAGACAAGTGGCTTTCTCTTTCCTAGGTCAGTACCAAAGTAATAATGCAGCAGAACAGCTCTGGACTACACTTCTAATGAAATATGCAGAGGACTTGACCACCTTAAGCAGGGGTTCAGTGGAAGAAACAGTGTGCAGTCATGTAATTACAGGCTATGGTAATGGTACAAGGGACCCTCCCTAAGGTGGCAAAGACATTAACTGTGGCATTTCCTAACTTGTGTTTGACTTAGTAACATTAACATTACAGTAATGCATTTTCGGTATAATTTTTCAGGGTTTTCTTTAAAAGTCAACTTAAAAATTGAAATCTCTTCCATGTTGCTGCTGATGCTGAGGTGGATTAGCACCTGTGGAGCTGTAATACAGAACTTCACCACTTCAGCCGGCAGCGTCATCAGCAGCACGAGTGAAACGGTGCTTACGAGCTGATCAACCACTGGAAGTCTGTGAGGATACTTCATTCAGTGATTTGACAGTGTCTTCCTGACACTGCTTACTCCCTGCTGAGAGTCGGGAGCCCTAGGCTGACTTCCAAGGAGCAGAGCAAAGTGCACTGCCATGGGAAAAGATCTTTTGGTTGCTGGTCCCCTAAACCCATACATCTTCTGCTGCTGTTGATTTTGCTTTCATCCCTTCCATTCTGTTGACTCCCTGGACTGCTTTATCTCCTGTTTTCTAGCCTATTTTTGCTCATACTATTTCTCCCTCCCTACACTACTCCTTATTGCAGTCTGTTCCTCATCCCATTCCCCTAAAATAAGCATCCCCTCAAATGCCTCTCCACCTCTGCTCTATCCCAGACACAGATAGACCTTCAGCACGGAGGAAAGGAAACTGCTTAGTATAGTAAATTAGGCCACGTGGTGTTCCAGGCTGCCTTAACTAGACCACTCCTTGCAAGACTGTTTAAAACTAACTCAGATATCATAATTTGCAATCCACAGTGTAGACATATCAAAATGTCCTTGTTCTCATTTCCAGTGCTTGCTGCCATAGCAACCCCTGGTCAAAAGGAAATTTCCATTGATATCAGAAGGAGCAGCATTTCACCCAGGTGAGTTTTTACTATGTGGCACACATTTTATTAGCATGTGTTCCTGATATGGTGATCCCCAAATTTCCTATAGCGTTTAATGTAGAAAGCACTACTATTAACTCTGGCTCTCAGCTGGTCCCCTTCTACTAGAAGCTACACAAGTCAAAGACCTCCTGCTTTCTACATGAATATCATCCAAGAGCCAGCCTGGAGTCTAAATAAATGCAAAAGGCCAGTAGGGGCTTCACAAAATGTACATCACCTTCCCCTCCCGAGATTTTTATCTCAGACTTTCACTTAGATACACGGTGATGATCTCTTGCTTTGCATGGCACCCTCTTGCTTGCTCTTCCTTCATATAAATTATTACATGTATCAGGGAGATTTAGGCAAAGGAGCAATAATTCAAAGCTCAGTCTGTCTAATCAGTTGAATAAAGTTTACTCTTTGCTATAGAAAACGCAATCAGTGCTGCAACAAGCTTTCAAACTCACATGTATGATACTTTCTCCATAAGAATTGCTACAGAATTGGAAAAGATCCTTATGAGAATTATACCTGGATTTGCCAGTGGCAAATGGCAGGATTTCTGAAAGGAACAGCCACCAGAACTGCTCCTCACTTTCTGTCTTGTACATGCATCACTTAATGCCAGCCAAAATCAGGATATGGAAATGGCAGACTACTTAGTCCTTTAATGTATATAAAGCATTCTGCAACGCAACTTGTAGCACTCAGTACAGCTGACAAGAGCTGACATTAATGGAAACTCAACAGATCTGGGTGGCACAGAGAGGAATTTGGTTCCCTTGCAAAGAAAGAGCTCTGCCTCCTTGAAAAAACGGCATTTAACTATGTAATCTCAGGATGAGTTGTATAAATATATTCCTCTAGATTTATTGGCTTGTCTTCATAAACAGCTGTGAGTTTGTGCTTTTTGTTCAGAGATGTAAACCAGCACAGCATGTTGGTGAGAGTGAATATAGTTATCATACAATACATAAGAAATTAGTGAAAGAGACTGGGAAGTCCATCCTATTACAGAAATCGACTACTTGCTTATCTTTTGGGTAAGCATCATTCCTAACTTGCACCGTTGTGCTCAGTAGATACCTTTGTATGCTAAAGTGAGATGTCTTGCATCTACTTTATTTCTGTCATGTACACAGCTTGATTTTCTGGGGTAAAACATACCAGCTTATTTCTTATTACACTGATTACCAGGATCAGCTCCCCCTGCACCCTCCACTCCACCCTAAACTACATGAAATCTCCAGGACTGGTTCCTAAAGCACCTTTTACTGACACTGTACAGTTCCCAGTTCCCAAGGCAATTTGCTTCAGAGATTTGCTGACAATAGGGAAATGTAAATGGAAACATCACAGAGGCTCCACAGTTTTACTCTCTTAGGCAATTCAAATATAATGGCCTATTTTGTGGGAGAACCTCTCTTTATTTAAAAAAAAAAACCAACAAAACAACCACGAAAACGTTGCAAACTGGTCTATGAGAAACGCTTGGTTCCTTTGTTTTAGCGCATTATCAGCACAGTAAGGTGCTGAAAAGTGAGCCATGCCCTCATGGGCACCAGTGCAATCCCCTTGCCTTCACAGGAAAAGCAACAGTGCAACCTAGGGGAACTCTATAAAACATATGGCTGAGAAGACACAAGAAGAGCAAGACTTCTACCTTTCTCCATCCTCAGCTGCACTGGGTCAAAAAGTAACACTTCAAAAGTGTGTTTTTACAATAAATTAAGGAAATCTAAACACTGGTTAAGAAGCAGGTAAATGAGGAGGTGACTTTCACAGGTAAAATATTTTCTGTATTAATATTTTATAAGGATGTTTATTGTGAAGGCCTCAGAAGACTTTTAAACACCAAAAACATTAACTCTCTACCTCACTCTCTACCCTCTATCATGATTTCATACTGTTGTTACTGACTGCACCTCTGCTCCAAAATTAAAAAAAATGAATATTACTTAAACAGCATCATGTGTTATATTCAGCCTATTCTACTCTGCTCTATTATATTTTATTCTATGATTTTTGAAAGAAGCATAAGTATTTCAGGATGTCAGGAGGCTTAATTTTCTCACACACTTTCATAGGAAGACAATTATAATTCTGATTTGAAGAACTTTAAAGCGGACGTCTGCCCCACTTCTGTTCTAAATGCTGATGGGAAACATGGTATATATCCCTCTTGCTAACTTTGGTCCTGTCACATATTCACAAACCTTATTTCCCACATTTGGAGCTGACAGGTATTGTGCCGCTGCCTCCAGTCTTTCTTATCTAAAGATGTCTTGTTCCCGTAGGCTTTTCCATAGGCTCAGCACTGAGTAAAAATTGTAAGTATTCTCACATTCCTCATTCTAGGCAAAACTTTTTAAGAACAGCATTGCTAGCATTCTGGGAAGTTCTATAGCCTCAGCATACCAAAACTGTGAGATTCCCACCGAAATAACCCCACTGAGGGCTTCTGGTTTTTCTGTCCAACCACTAGTTTTGTCTCAGGGACAGCTGCAAAAGGGTCTCTATCTGCACATTCCACTTTATCTCTTAGACTTGGATATAAATAGAGTGGGAAGACAAAAACCCAGAGGAGGGTGTAGAGTTCGGAATATTTCCTGCATCTGATATAATTGCCCATCATGTCCTTGGGCTGGGTGAAGCCATAAGGGAAGAAGACGCAGACAGGGTTGATTTCCACCTTCAAACAGACACAGCTGCAGCTTGCACATTGACTAGAACAAGACCAGCTCAGGAAATGAAGAGTAGCACATCCCTCATTTTTCCTGCCTGTTTGCTCCTAATTATCTTGCAATACATTTCACTGGTAGTTTTATCATACAGAAAGACAGAAGGTCCTTCTGGTTACAGCACATAATGACTACTTTTAAAATGGCTTGTTATTCACTCATGGGCAAACTTCAGTCTCTTCCTCCCTCCCTCAAGCTCACTACCTCTTCTTCTGTTTGTTTGTTTGTTTGTTCGTTCGTTTTTTCCTTTGGGAGGTAGGATGTCAATTCTCTGATAATGTTACCTGATAAAGGAAAAGAAGGGCCAGCAGAGGTGGTGTTCACTTCTGATGAGATTGTGGCCGCACTGAAAGAAGTGTCAACAATCTCAATAATTTAATTTTGGCTAACACAACACTTCTTACAGGCTTGAGCTGTGCATCTCCTGTGTAGCCCCTAGTACAAATCAACAGAGCCACTTTTATACCCATCTTCCAGTATTTCTCTCCAACCTTAGAAGAAACAGAAAATTGCTAGAGGGCAAAGAACTCTCATTTTGCCATTGACATTTCTGCAATCCATCTCCCTGAATTGGGAGACCCTTTCACAGATCTGGAACCTCACCAGCATAAGGAAGAATTAGTATAATTAAGAATTAGACACAGGGTCTCTAAAATGGGAATCATAACAATGACTAACGTCACAGGAGTGTTTTCAGAATTAATTCATGTAAGTAAAGCACTTACAAGATAAAAATGTAGGAGCTGCTACATCAGATTAGACCACTGCTCCATCCAGGAGAACATCCTGTGTACCACAGACAGCAGCAATAAATGCAGGGTAGCAGAAGTGGGGTCTCCCCTCTGTGCAGGAACTGGGTTCAGTCTAAGAATAGTCAATGCCAGTCCTTGGTTACAGCATTACTTTATGACTTAGGTTACATATTTAAGCCTCTACTACTCATTGTCACTAAACAAAATAGTCTTGCAATCAAAGGAAAGAACGAGGCTCAGCAAGAGTTGGGTACAGTGATTGTACAGCTGCGCATTCATTCCCGCGCAGGACAGTTTCTGATCAAGAGTTTCTGCTTATCAATGAGTAATCTTAAAATTATTCTAAAAATCTCAAGTTTCAGAAATATGGTTATTGAAAAAATACACAATAAGATATAAGTATTTATATAAAACTGATGTATTTCACATATACATATATTTATATATATATATATTTATATAAAGAAGGATACACATGGACGTGAACAAGCTGGTTAAAAAAGTAACCTCATCCTCACTGGTGCTGTTTTGAACAGGGTGAGGGTTGGACCCAGATGACTTAAGGGGGTCCTTTCTGATTTTCATTATTCCAGAATTCTGTGAATCCACAATTTTCCATGGCAGAGCTCTGTCACTGAACATGGAACAACTTGTGGTAAACATAGTTTTTAAGGAAAGTATTAGGGAAGTTTCTTGGGTCCAGGATAGAAACTCAAAGTTTCAAAGTCAGAGAAAGATGCTGACCCTAGACTTGGGCGAGTAAGGATGTGATGAGGGAGACCTGGAAGTGAACAAGCTCCCACACTCCCTCATCCACTGAAGAAGTCCTGGCCCTGGTCTTTTAAAACCTAGTATTTTTATGAAAAAGTTTCATAAAGTTTCATTCTCATACTCCAGAATTGCAAATTTGTTTTCTGGCCAGCTCATCTATATGACTGTGCATTCTGCAAGTACCTGCAGACCTTACGCAATTGCTAACATTAGTTGTGACAAGGGTAATGACAATCTTTCTGTGATATTTCACTATCTCAGATGGTTTGACACCTTTACTTTAATTCTTACAAATTTTTCACTTTATGAAACAGCCTTATTTTAAAAGTAAGTGGATGAGTTCAGATGAGTTTTTCTTAATTTAAGAGTGGGATTTTAAAATTTGATTTACCTTTGTATTAAGCACACAATGTTTAATAGAAACAATCTATACAATGCAAAACCCTCCAGAAAGACAGAGCTGCAATATATTTTCATGCATGATTCTGTTGTATTCCATATTCTACTTCCGGACAGTGTAACAAAAAAAGCCCAATAAATTAGAAGATAATCTGTAAAAAAAACAAATCCCTCGCAACTGACCAAACCATAAATGAGTCTTACATTACTGGGACTGGATAAAGTGTCATCAGTATCAGATTATTACATAAGAATATGTTAGTAATGTAGCAGCCAGCAGTCTAGTCTTTTAAGATGTGAAAGAGCGTTATCTAACCTCTCTGCAAAGTTCAGGAAGAGGAGCCATATGTCCAAATAATCATTTTCTTCCTGGTGTTTAACATGTCAGCTTTTTCAAGGGGCCTATTTCAAGTTAAAAAAAAAAAAAAAGGCGTGAAATGCATTTTGATTTTTTTTTTTTTTTTTTTTTTTTTTTGGCAAAAGCAGCTCATTTTCAAGCTTGCAAGGAAACAAGAAAAACAAAATCAAATGTCAAGTAGATTTGCTCTTTGTTGTAATTAATACACAAGCATTTGCTTGTAGATAGTCCTGAGCCTGAAAACAAGTAGTGTCAGTTGTGGTGCTTTTAAAAAGGAGTAGTTCTCTGGGCTTCAAAGGGCCAAATGTTCAACGACTGAAAATCCCAACTCAAATCAATGGCCCTAGGCAAGTGTACATCAGCTAAGGATCTGACCACAAAGGAAGGATAGCATGAAGCCTGATGGCTGAGAGCATGACACACGCTCGCAGCATTGGGCCCTAAGTGCGATGAGACAGCAAAGAAAGGCAGGGCAGACTTCTGCAGAGCAGAAAGAGGGTATTAATTAACTGAAAACGAGGAAATTGCAAAGCCCTGTGCTGCAGACTACATGCATGCTCAGTTTCTGGTCAAGGAAGTTACGTGAGATTTCTCTTTGAGTCAGAGCAATGTAGTGGATAAAAAGGCCCTGTCTAGCCAGGGGGATTTCCTGAGGCCATCACAGACCAGCTCAACATGCTGTTAAGAGGCTCGTTTTCATGAGAGTTCTTGTTGCATTTGTAACGCTGGCTCCAGGCCCCTAGAGCTTCAAGTGCCACATCACAGTGCTACAAGCCCAGTGCTGAATGCTTGGCACAGGACCAGGCATCTTCCCTTCCTTCTCTCTGTTTCCTCAAGTCAGCAGGTGGGGCTCCAGCACTCCATCTTGTTTTGATTTGTAGGGGGATTTTTTTCTCCAGAAAAAAAAAAAAAAAAAAAAAAGGAGAAAAATTTCCCATTGAATATTTGCTATTCTCCTTTTCCCCATGTTGTTCTGTGGAGGCATTTGGAAAGAGAGAAAAAAAAAGTACTTTTCTCTTTTTTTCTTTTTCTTTCAAGGTGCTTGGTATTTTTCCTGAAATGGGCTGCTGGAAACACCTCATCACTGAGGACTACTGGGCCGAGATCTGCTCGTCTTCACACCAGGGTGAACAGTAGGGATTCAGCTGAGGTCATCCAGAATGCTCTGGCAGGAAACTCCCCTCGCTGGATGCAGGAGCCAAGCTCCTCGCCAGGAGTAGCCAGGGCCCAAGCCCCAGTGCAGGTCACAGAATGGGTGTAAATGGATGCAGGGCAGAGACAACATAAACCTCTATCAGCTTTTCCTGTGAGATAGTCATAAAAGTGCTGCAACTCAAACGCTGGAAGGAGGAATTAGGGGGGGCAAAGCCAGCACAAGCAAAAAACCCTACCAACACAAGTGTGTGATACTGCCAGGATAAGAGAGAATCAAGACTATATATATTAATTTGGTACTTATTTTCCTACATACTTGTATCTGATGTGTAATTCTACCATGTAGGTCACTGCTGGATTTAGCCCGATGGGTTTGAACAATTAATTATTTTGAATGATAAAACTATTCCATTTTCAAAACTGGATTGAGAAGTAGATTAGTTCTAGATTAAATAATTTAACTACAGATCAGTAGTAGGTGTTTTTTCTGTACTAAGTTGGCATATCAAAGAGCAGATATTACTTTTTAGCCTTTTAATATCCTTAATAATTTATAATACTACATTATAAACTGGGTGGACAACCATCACCTTGGAACACTACAGCCAACACCTCAAAATTTAATCTCTTTTCCAAAGAGCCTTGTTCAATCTTTTAAATGATCAACTACGAGGAGAAAAGAAGAAATGTAATCACAAAAGACTAAGAAAAGCAAGCCGCTTAACTCTGTGAGCATAAGCTATCAGGTTGCTTGACTATAAGCAAATGCTATGCCTTGGTTTTCCTATCTCCACATAACAATGGTACCTAATTAATCGATTGCTATAAAGACCAAGCAGTTATTTGTCAAATACTTTTCAGCAGACTACTTGAGGCAGACACTTCAAATGATTTCTCAGGAAGTCTTTTAAAATGACACTTAAATTCAAAGAAATCTGTGCTCAGGTATTCTGTTAAATCCAGAAGTGATTCGTCCTGTGCCTCAGTTTCCTCTGAAGCTAAGTGCTGAAACTATGACCCCCTTAATTCACAGAAATCCAGGGAAAGCTAAGTCATTAGCAATTACTCAGTAATTGCAAATCCTTGGAGAGAAAGTCTTGGAGAATGCAGTAACATTACATACTACGGGTAACTGAGGCAGAAGAGACCCAGAGCTCACACTGTAAGAAGTTTTGAGGTTCATCATATCAGAACCAAAAGGATCTGATATGATCCTTTTGTGCTTTTGTGCAGAGCAGCAGCATCTGTGAACAGGGAGGAAATATGCTCCACTTCCAGGGGAGAGAGAAGGGCTTCAGACTGCTCTGTCCCACGCCACTTCTCATTCACAGCGAGAACTGCAGGATGCTTCTGCTCTGAAGAAAACAGAGGCACCACACAGATGCCTGCTTTCTAAAAGGAAATGCAAGAGTAAGAAGAAGGTGTGGACAAAGAAGGAAGGGCATATTTTCAGAGGAGGGAAAACCATCAGACTTCCGGAAGTGGCCAAATTACTTTCCAGAAAAGGAGAATACTGGAGATACATCAACAAAATGGGCTGCTGAAATGTCATAATAAGGTTCAACGGATCACCTTAAGGGTCAGAAATTATCAGTTTGGGTTACAGAAGTGTGCAATTGGCCAGCTGCACTAAATGTGGCCTTTACCTTCCTGAAGTGCTTACATGGGGACAGATTGAAATCAAGGCACTGGAGGTTACTTCTGATACGCAGAAGAGAGACTTGTCCTTCCACTTATTATTGTTATGAGGTCTGAAACACTGCAGATGGAGGACTTGTCATTCAGGAAGACACAGTGTACATTATGGAAATAAACTGGAAGCACAGTTAAAGTCTTTTTCCCTCCAGCTGCCATTGATACTAATGAAGCCCATTCTTGCATGGGCAAAAGAAAGAAGAGTTAATGCCACTTTCTTTTCTCTAAATTCTCAGATTTGACGACTAACAGGGTACCATATTTCCCTAGGAAAAAGGCCTGTTTTTTACTTAAAAGCTCTAAAAGTATACAGAGAAAGTAATTTTCAAGGTCAGAGGGTTGTTTTGACATTTAAGAAATACTAAAACAGATTTTGACTTTTAAATTTGTAAACCAGAACTACTTCCCGACCTGAGAGACAGTCTGCCAAATTTCTAGCTGACCACAGGCTCTTCAGGGTAAGCTACAATTATCAGATATATCATGTTGTCTGCATACACACTTCTGTGATTCTAAAACAAAATGTTGATCAACTTAAAGAGAACACAGTTTTTGAGACCCTTCATACAAGAAACATGCACCCCCTTCTCACAGTAACCGAAGAGGCAATCTTCTCTTTAATAACTGCTTTGGTACAGTATTTTGCTTACTACTGGAGAACTCAATTGCTTAATATACTAATAAAAAATGAAGGGAAATAGAAACATTTCAGCACACAGAAACCAAAAACCTCCTTTTATTTTACAGTAAGACTTTGATCCTCCCACCAATCCTGTTGCAATACAAACCAATTTCATTTAAGGCTACATCTGACAAGCCAGACTTCTATGAGATTGTGAAACTCTGCTAAATCCCTGGGCAAACTGTAAATGGGAGGAGGGAAAGGTTCACAAATTCACAAATAGCCCGTATATGCAGGTGGGCCACATATACAGAGGTAGCACAACCTTGCTGTGCAAGCTCAACAAAGCTTTAGTTTTAAAGGGTCATATTGTTGTTTAATACACGCAAGAGATTGCACTGCTTCTCCTTGCAGCCTCTTTCTCTCACAACCCGTCCTGCCTACCGCTGTGGCTCCATTTGTGCAAAGTGGGCTGTAAAATAGTTATGTTATTTAAAGTGGGAGAGGCTGTACTTTCTGCCTTGCCTTTCATGCCAAAACAGCCAAACCAATTTTGCTGTTTCAATCAGGCAGGAAAAATAAAACTTTTAATTCTTTCTCTCCATACTTTTTTTTTCAGTGATGAAGTCTGAAAACTTTCAGCCAAAACTGGCAACAACTTAAGATGTAGTCCAGCGAAGGCAGCTATGCTGAAGAAAAAAAGCCTGCTGGAGTGGACTGGGAGTAAAGAGGATGCTGCAAAGCTTCTGCTGCTTCCTAAATGCATCCCATATGCACCTGTGCTATTTAAATCATGCCAATTCTTGTATGGACTATAAGGGGAAATACTTTCCAAGACTGTTTACTAGATTTGTTTGTCCTGCTTCAATCAGAGTTCAAATGTAATTGCATTTTATCTTCTATTTGTTGTTTTTGTGCTGTTTTTTTTTTTTTTTTTTTTAAGTTCTGTTCATAATAGTTACCAGAAAAACAGAGAATTTGCCAGCCTGCAACTCTGTTTTACTCAAAGTGCCCTGAGCATTACAGGATGCACCTTTTTCTCTAGGATAGGATTTATCTTCAGCAGACTAACCAACTTGCTGTCTTCTGCCTTTTAGTAATTCTTTTCCTCTTTTCTCTATCCAGTCATCTCAACATATCATCCTCTAGCCAACAAATATTTTAAAATCATATAACCTAAAAGATGATTCAGGAAAGCAAGAACTGATGAGTTCTAATAAAAAGATCCATGAGCCTGGCACTTCCTGGTGCACAGGATATGCACATAACAAGAAGGAGAGAGATGTGTAACAACACTGCTCAGCAGCTGAGTTTTTTTAGGTACAAGAACTGCAAAACACTTAAACACAGTAATGGAGAAGTTTTGGATCAGATAATGATTTTTGAAGCTGAGGAAGTGATACTGCTAGCAAAATGAGAAGATTGTCATTTCCTTCTAATGCCCAGTTAAAGGCTGGCTTAGGCTGTGATTCTGGTTTTGGCAGGAGTACAAGGACAGCTTCTTGTGAGAGCCACTGCAACACTAGACACCTCAAAGTGGAAATGATAACAGGAAAACAAAACTGAGGCCGTTCATGAGTAAGACGGTCAATATATAGGGCACACAGCCAAAACTTTTGAAAAGCTGAGAAAAGATTGATTACATCCTGCATTTGCTGAAGGAATTTGTGGAGTTAGGTGCTCCTAGCTGGCTAAATTGAAGTTTTTTCTTCCTGTGAATGCATAGTTTATGTGCACAGATGAAATCTAACCAAATCTGGGGCTACTGCAAATGTGCCTGCAAAGATGGCAATGTCTCATGATTACCATTTCTCAAGGAGCTCAGATCAACTGTGTTTAGAAAATTAAATTATATTTATGTCCCACTGAAAATATTAGCACCAAACCCTTAATCTAAGGTTGCTACTGAAAATCTGCATAATGCACAAGGCAGCACTGAGTCTTGCTCTTGCTCCCAGAATTGGTGATTCTGCACAGTTAAAAAAGTGAAAGCCATAAAAGCCTGTTTAGTTGGAAAAGTAAGAAAATGATACTCTGAACCTTGACAAGGAGTGGGCTTGTTACGTTAGAAAAGATCTCTACAAAACCTCTGATAACATCTGGACTTCAAGAGGAATGGTATTCTGGTGAGCTGGGTCACAGTTGTCACCAACACATAGAAGAAACTGAAGTGCAATAACAGGAGATCGAGTGATTTTCTCAGCATTGGATGGAGTTTTACAGCTAGGGTTAAAGTAAAAAAATCCATGTTCTTGGTCCCATTAGCAAACCACAGGCTCATACTGCTTTCACTACAAACAGATTTCCCTTCACCATACTGTACTTTTCTTCTTGCTGACTGTTCAGTGTGACCATCCAAAAACACTCCTATTTGTGTTATTTTTCACACACACCACCCTGAAAAAAAATTCAGTATGAAAGAAGAGCAGTTTCCTCCAATACAGCTCAACATCCAAACTAAGCAGCAGTAAAATCGTATTTATTCAGTGACTGAGGTTTCAAACAGTAAAGTGATTGTTACTGAGTTATAGACTGAACCATGCACTGAAAAAGACCCCAGAATAGGTTTCTGGTGACAGCTCTCTCACCCTGACAGTCCTCAGGAGCACTGGGGGAGAAGGAGGAGTGTACGTACACTTGTAACTGGGGGTGATATTTGAATACGGCCAAATCACAGCAGTCAGAATTTGTCAGACTTTGCCTTTGGGAATGAAGTGGGGAGACAGAAAGAAGGGAGGTGGGTATCTGAGCCCAGTGCATGTGTGTGAGCGAGGCTCTTCACCTGCAAGCTGGGTGTGCCTGAAATGGGAGTCAGAGAAAGAGGTAAGCCAGGAGCTCCCCAATGCCAAGTGTGCTCTCACGCTGCCAGGCTGAGTGATCCAAAGGCACTGGTGCTAAATGTGATCTTCTCTTTCTGTGTAAAGTCTGGCAAGCCTTCTACCTTTCTCTATGTCTTTGTTTTCCTGTTTGAATATGTGGTATTCCAATGAAATATAAATATTAATATTTGATTAACTCTCATCTACAAAGCTTAGTTCCCTAAAGTCTAGGACAGATCTTTGAAATCCTTGAAAAACTATATAAATACAAATCCTTTTATTTTTATAGCATTACATTAACGACTGTACAGTGGAAGTTGATGAATTAAATAATCTCTGTCTATATTTGCTCATACCTTTGTGAAACTGTTACCTTTTCAGCTGCTATTTCTCATACCTTGTCTCAATTCAGAAATGTCATTTTTGGTAAAGTTTTGCAAAAACCCATTCAGCTGCTCTTGAGTCATCCAAGTATGTAAAAAACAGTTTCCAGCTGTTAAGTTTTCCATAAGCTTTTTTTTCTCAAACATGCTTGTATAATTATAACACAGCTTTGTTTTAAAACATCAAACTTGACACGTACATAGTCCTGAAAGAGAAGTAGCTGCACTGACATGTTTGAAACCATTTAGTTTTGAAATGAAAAGGTTTTTACCAAATTAAAATATATTTATTTTCTTAAATATTCTCCCAGACACTGACCTATGCTTTTCTAACGGCAGACAGTGAATTGTGTACATGACCAGTAAAAAAAAAAAAAAAAAAGAAAAAAAGAAAAAAAAAATTAAATAAAAGACACTATTCTTGCAATCTGTGATTGAGCTGGAACAGGGAGGACTGGGAGACACTGTTTACATTGGGAGCAAGGTGAGACCTGCATATGGGGCACTCTGCATACATACACACATGCATTCTGGAAGAGCATGGCTAAAGCTCTAGCCTGGTGTTTTCACAAGACCCATCTTAGCTGCATGCACTCCAGAGAGGCTGGTAACAGCTGGACACCCAAACTCCAGCCTTGTCTGCTAGCAAGTGGCTCAAGGTCACTCTCTCCAAGCCCAGGCCAGTCACCACAAATTTTAATGGTTGGTGAACTAATAGCTGGCAATAAGGCTAGAAAACATGAAGGTGACACAGTCTGCTTTCAAGATCATGCTTCAGCTACTAGTAAAAACCTATGATTATCTACTTGCTAAAATCCTTGGAACTGGAACTTAAGGTGGGACAAGGACATCCTTTCGCCTTGCCCATAACACCTGGCACTCTGCTGTGATGGCCAGAGCTTTCCATAAAGATTCTGAATTTAATTTAGTGTTCCATACTTCTAAGGTTTTAATTATTGACTATTTGCATTTTGGTATAGAATGGCATCAAATCAGATGGAGATGATTCCTCATTTATATTCAGCCTAGATGGAAATGGACTGACATGATACTAGGCAGTTACGAATCAGCCATTTCACAGAATCACAGACTGGGTAAGGTTGGAAGGGACCACACTGGGTCATCTGGTCCAACTTCCCTGCTTAAGCAGGGTCATCCCAGAGCACATTGCCCAGAATTGCATCCAGATGGCTCTTGAATGTCTCCGGTGAGGGAAACTCCACATCATCTCTGGGCAACCTGTTCCAGTGCACTGTCATTCACACAGTAAAGAAGCCATATTCGGGTGGAACTTTCTGACTGTTGCCTCTTGTCCTATTGCTTGGCACCACTGAGAAGAGCCTGCCTCCATCCTCCTGACACCTTCTCTTCAGATAGTTATAGATACTGATGAGATCCCCTCTCAGTCATCTCTTCTTGAGGCTGAACAGATCCAGCTCCCTCAGACTTTCCTTGTAAGAGGGATGCTCCAGGCCCTTAATCGTCTTTGTTGCCCTCCACTGGTCCTGCTCCAGGAGCTCGATGTCTCTCTGTACTTGGGAGCCCAGAGCTGGACACAGCATTCCAGATGTGCCTCACTAGGGCTGAGTACAGGGGCAGGATCACCTCCCTTGACCTGCTGGCAATGCTCTTCCTAATGCACCCCAAGATGGCCTTCTTGGCCACAAGGGCACACTGCTGTATTTATATACCCTGATAAGATTCCCTCTCAGTCATCTCTTCTGCAGCCTAAAAAGGCCCAAATTCCTCAGCCTTTTCTCATAAGAGGGATGCTCCAGTCCCCTAATCATCTTTAGATCTCACTTCATTTAATCTGTAATATTCCAGGTTCTAATGTCTTCGAGGAATAAGTGTTGGTTTTGAGAATATTAGTGAAGGCTGAAACAGCAGCTATAGTCTGATGGATTACTGGATTAAATGGGTTTCACTCTCAGAACTATTTTTTCATATGACAGTGTAAAGGCGTACGAGACTTTGCATGAACACTGGCCTCAGCATGAACTCTTCTGTCAGGCTAGAGGAACTCCTTCTAAAGATGCAGAAGGGAAGTCACTGCATTTATAGGTTTTTATATGAGACTCAACTGTGCTGATTTGTACAGACAAGAAGAGACTCCATAGCTGTTTCTTATTCAAAGTAAATAACAGTACCTCCTGCTCTTGCCTTTCCTGGAACATATCCTCCTACAATGCAGGTGTGAGTCGACAGAAACCACCAATGTAAGTGACATGATAGTGAATCTGAGAAGATCAGTTCACATGACAGTGAAGTCTGAGTAATCTGAAAGTAGAAGATACATCTTCCGTACCTTACACAGCACACCTATAACTCAGTTGTATGTCCACTACTTTGAGAGGCTTTCTGAACATGTTTCAAAACACACCAAACATACAAGCAGTGCTCGACAAACAAATGTCACTAGAATACAATTACAGGGAAAAAAAGCAGTTCCTATCCATTGCACTGTCTTCTCTCTGTACTTTCTGCCTTGGAAAGCCCACAGGTAGGGATCAGTAAGAGGCCCTACTGTAAGCAAGGGCAGAGGTAAGGTTGCTGTGGGAACCTTAACTCTAAATTTCCTGAGTTTAGTGAGATTAAAATCTAAGCCATCATATCCCATTAACACACCTTGTTGTGCATACAGAACATGGCCTAGGAAAGTGTATTGTTTCTAAAGGAAAACATATGCCATCAGGTAAATAGGTGTCATTTGGCATTGACATTTTGGCAACTCTAAGCTAGATTATTCAGTTCTAATCGATGTTACTGGATTTTGAAACCCACCAACATGACAAAGAAGTGGAAAAAGCAGTAGAAAAAATACAGACAAGCTGTATGTTATGCTATATGCTCTACTATTCTGAGTTTCAGTGTCAAGACAAAAGAAGAGTAAGAGTTTGCCATTTGCTAGTTGTAATAATCAAGAGATGATCTGCCAGACGCACTCTTTAAGGGGCTCTGTCTGTCTGGACCAGGTAAATGCTGCAATACACAAAGGACTTCACACACAGAGAAAGAAAGAGTTTTCATGGACAATGATGCAGCGTTCTTAATTAAGATTTTCATTACTGATACATACATTAAAGTTTTGCTAATGCAAGTGCCCAAGCACTCTCAAGTGCAGGTAGATGTCTCTGATTCTATCTCTAGAAATCTTTTTGCACATCATTGCAAACATTCACCAGCCAAGGCTCAAAATCAGCTCACCTGCCCTTTGCTATAATGACAATGAAAAATAAAAAATTATATTTTATTTGTCTGACAGATGAGAACTTAGCTTTTGGCAGACATGAAAGTGAGTGAATAGGCTTTTGCAAGGCTGTGCTACAGTGTATTGAAACTGATTCTGATCTCACACCTGTTTGATGTTGATGTAACATCAGGATCTTCACTAGTATGAGTGCAGCAAATGTTGAAGGAAAAAATAATGGAAGAGGCATGTAGGTAAACGGAAAATTGGATAAAACAAAACATGAGTTTGCCAAACGTAGTTTGTAGTAGACTATCCTGATCACTTTCTTTGATAAGATAACTAATTATCCAGACAAAGGAAATGCAGTAAATTTAATTTATCAGTAGAGCATTTGATAGAGTATCACAAGGGAAATTATGAGTTTAGATCAAGATTTGAAAAAGGACTGTAAGGTGAATAAACGCTTACCTGAAGGGGGAATGGAATAGTGGTGAAGAAAGAATTACTGGGCAAGGTGAAGGCTATATATCCATAATTTTTTAGTTAAAAAAATAGCATTTTCTATCTGATCAGATTTGGGTGGGGTAGGTAACATTTCTTTATGAGGTGCCTCAAAGGGAGGGGCCATAGATTAGGAAAAAAGTGGGAGCATGCTTAACAGCCATAAAGGTATCAATCAACTTCAATTGCTCATTAGCAATATTTAGGCTGCATTTATCTGTAATGTTTTAATATTATTTCTATGGTTCTGTTCTTTGGGAAGTTCACAGATGCTACAACTCTCAGCATTTTACTTGTATGGTTGAATCATATATCTAGTTCAGTTTTCAAATATTCTTATTCCCAAAACAGGATGGCCATTCATCTACAAAGTCTGTTTGCTGAACACCTTAGATCTCATTGGAATGCTGGACCCTGTCTCCCAACAAAATGCTGCTGGATAAGGTGTGGAGGAGAAATACTTGGTGAACAGAAGTACTTACAAAAGCATTGCCTCTCCCTGAACATGCTACATACTTTTTTTGATCTAGTCAGGCTACGACATATTGAGAATTTCTTCAGTAGCAAAAACCGAGCTCCCCACCAGCAAGGTGATGGTGTTGCCCTGGCACACTGCATGTACCAGGATGATGTGCATCAAAACACAGCCATGCCAGGATAGAAGGCGAAGACAGTGCCACAGAAGTCACAGTAAAAGGTATCAATGTGAGATTAATTTGCAGCCTCCAAAATAAATGATCTGACAATCTATTTTCAAGAAGCTAAGAAAAAACATAGGATTTTTGACAATCTTCCCTGAGGCATGCCTCAGTCTAGAGGTATTTCAATGACTAAGCCTGTTACCTTTCCATTAAAGTTCACTGGAAGAAAAGCTGCATCTCTGTTTTAGCCTTCTTTGGCAGAATTGAATTATTTAATGCTGTGACTGGACCATGCTAAGCATGCATGGACATTCACGGAAGAAATTTGCCCTAAAACCCAAAACTTGAAGGATTTTTAAAGAGGAAAAACTGAAAACCAGTACCTGAAACACTTCATTCTTTGGGGTTGATTATATGCTGATCACACATAGTAGGTTTCCTTCACAACCTTCAGTGCATATTGCAGACCATCCAGAATGTAACACATTATTTTTTTGTCTTTCATGCAAAAGTGGATTTACTACAAAAAGTGAAATCAATTAATCCCTTTTACAGACATGCAGGATAAGTGAATACAGAAAAATATGAAATTTAAATACACATCCAGATCTAAATGTTGCAACTGATCCTTACTTTGGTGATTGAGTGAAGCAGGAATAATTCTAAATTGTATGCTATTTGAAGATGAGATTCCAGTTTTGTCCCTGAAAAGTCAAGCTGTTTAAGAGTATGCTTAAGAAGCTAAAACATTAGAAAACAGCATTCAGAAAACTGATACAGATATTCTATTAAACTTAAAACTCAGTATGATGGAATGGGAGAGAGTGAGATCTATTCAAATCCAAAAGCATTTCCTTTCAGTGATGTGCAAAAATCTAATATCTTGGGCATGCAAACATATGAAATGAAAATATTACCTGGGGGGGCTGAATTTGTGAACCATATTCAGCATGATATTATCCAAAATGATGGAAAACAGCAGCATTGAACTTCAGAGGAAGGAAACATTATTTCTTAATACACGGTGAATCTTTTATGTCTAAGAGTTCCCATTTCCACCAAGAGGTAAAACAGCCTTCATGAAGCACGGCCTGAAGACTCACAAACGTTCTGACAAGTTACGTAGTAATGACACACAAATGAACTACGTGACAGATGACCACTTCTTTTCTAAGTGGGAGAGGTGGAAAGGCAAAGGAGATGGAGGAGATACTCTTTCAAGCTCATTTTCAATCATGGTGTTTCACACAGAGGACATTCAGCATGAATATGGACACATGCTCACGCATTTAGACCTCTGTGAGTATTCATATTTTGGTGCCAGTTTCAATAGCCAAATCTATGGTGCCTTGATCAAGAGATGACTTTTGGGAAACCATGTATTTCTGGATACTGTGTTTCACAGTAACCACTCCTCTAGCGCAACTTGTTCTTGGTACCATTTTTACCTTATATCTGGTGTGTACATTCTCTGGGGAGAGATATACAACATGATGCTAAAGCAGAGTGCATCAAAGAGGATTTCTGCACTAGGAGAAGGACTGAACAATACATTTCAGAAAAGACAGAGGCATTTGGTGATATAACTGTAGAATAGCAATGTGCTTGCCAAAGCTGAAACATAATTTACCAGAACTGCAAAGGGAATATTCCGAAAAATTCTGCCACACTCTGTAGTTGCTCCCATTTTGCACAGTGATTTTGACCTAGCAAACTCGTCTGTCTTAATATTTTGATGGTTGGTGTTCAAACTGCTGTAGGAAATGCTGCTACTGATTCAGAAAGGTGATCTTTTCCATTCAAATATAATAAAGTATGCCAGCATAGGGTAAAAGCACTTTGAACAACTACATTTTCTTTCTGTCCCTTTATTTTTTCTAGCTAAATCTAAAATATTACTCTCCTACAACTGTCTAGTTAAAGCCCATTTTTTTTCTGCCGTACTCCATAATATTTCAAAAAAAAGCTAACAATCAGTACATAATATTACACTAAGTAAGCAAAAAATAACCCAGAACAAAGAGACTGCTAGTATGCATAATGGCAGAAAGGTGTGACATTTTCAGCTGTCATGCTGGCCAATCTTAAATTCAATCTCATCCAGCTTCAGTGGATGTATTATAGGCATTGCAATTAGAACGCAGGTTGCAGACATGCCTCTGTTGTAATCCACACATCAAGTTCACAGCTATGTGCAGCCATTATTACCTGCTAAACTATTTGAATGTCAACACTTAAATTAATGCCTGAATGAAAAATTGGTACCAAATTTGCCCCCTTTTTTTAACCTGGCTATGTCTCTGATTTTCTGGATACCGGGTCTATTTTTATCACAGATGTTTTAGAACAAACCCATGAATATTATCAGATTTGTTTTAAATGAGGAGGGGTTTTTTTTCTATATACATCTATTGCTTAATTCTATTTAATTGCTCTGTCTTCAGATAAATAATAAAGTTGTGTCACATTTTCAGGAACATTCATCCCAAGGTGTACTCCCAGATATACAGTTTGATTTCTATAAACACATCAGAGTAGAATTTCAGCTCCATTGCCATTTCAAGGCTGTTTCACCAGTTCTCTCATTTGCAAATGCCAAATAAAGTTCCTCTGCCCATGTTGTTTTCTTTTTTGGAACATTCCCTTCCTTCAGGAGACACATAAAAACTGGGAAAATAATATTCCATTCCTGTCTCAGATTGCTGCGTAGGTGACCATTCCCTTCCAAAACCTCCTTATTTTCAGCTGCAGATAAACTGATTCTTCTGGATAATTTGCATGTGTATTTATTACATTAATTATGATAATTCTTGAAAAATGCTAACTCTTGAAAGCTGTTGTAAACATAAGGCTTATTACATGTAGACTTTTTTTGGCATTTTGCAAATGTTCATTTCTGATTTATGAATAAGCTTGACCTGGAGGTTATTATCCTCCTCCAAAGTAAGGGGAGAGCTACTTAAGAAACCTGAGAAGAGAAAAGATGCCTCCTCCCTCTTCCTGATGTAGCAATCACTGTTGCTGTTCCTCATCTGCCAAACAGCACTAAACACATGAAGTAAATAAAGGGATTCAGAGGGTGCTAATTAGTTGCTATTTCACGATGATGGTTCAGAGTGGTAACAGATGACAGTTTGGTGGTGAACAAGTACCAACAGCAGGGACATATACATAGATATCAAAGACTGTTTGAGGATCATCATGCCTGAAAAAGTGAATACATATTCTCAGAAACTGGCAACTGGCAGGCTGGAATACTGCTGGGTGTCTTTTGACATACAAATCACTGACCATATGATGGATGGTTCTCATAACTATGATGAGATCAGTAAGATGATGCTAAGCTTCCCTTAGGTCATCATTACTTGACCAAATACGTCTTCATGAAGCTGGGGAATAAATGGCACTTTTTGCACTTTTTTCCTTCCTTTTTTTTTTTTTTTTTTTTTTTCCTTCTCCCTCCCCTTTCTTTTTAAACTAGGATGTCAAATAACAGGAATTAGAATCAGTCAGTGCTGAATCTGATAGGAATGATGCTGGAGCTCAGCAACTCAGTTATATCAGAAATGTATTTCAAAACAATGCACAGATGTTCATGGAATTAGGTTAACGTGTCCTGCAACTTCCTCGTATCTGGATCACGCTGGTGCACTTCTGATTTGCACTTACCAAAGCTAACAGCAGATATCTCTTCAATATTGTATGGGTTCCATCTGAATGGGTAGTGCTCTGGAAGTAAAGAAGTACCCTACTGTAGCTATCTGTCCTACTGTAAAGCGCTGTTGATACTGCTACACGCTGTTGACATCATGAGTGAAAGGCTCAAGATTGGTTGGAAGACTTCTTCCATGAAAAGGATGATTTTTGCTGAAGAATACACCTGCTTCTCTCAAAGTCCCGAGGACACTTGAGTAGAGCAGAGATTAATTGTGTTCCTCTTAAGTGGGAATATAGTTTAGGGGAAAAATCCACAAAATCCTTCCACCTCCAAAACCCTGATGCAATATAATCAGACATACACTTGTGTAACCTTGGGGAGGAGGATAAAGACTAAGTCGTCAGCAAGTCATGGGTAGGGATATGAAAAGAGAGCCCAGGTGCTAGACACTGAGGCAGAGAGTAGAACAAATCTGTTGTCTCTAGAATAGAAACATGCTTGAGAGGTACCATTAACAACTTCTAAAGTAAAAATGTCCCAATTATACTTCTACTGTTACCAAAAAGAACTCAGACTATCAGTGGCCTGAAGGACCTGACTTCCAGAGAGAAAGGAGAGAACCAGTACAAACAAGACAAATTCTACGCACATGCCTGAAATATAGTAGGGCTCCTATGGAGCTTGCTAATTTAGGAATGGAAGAACACCTTCCTGGCTGTGGAATAAGCCTGACTTAAGGAAGCAAGAGAGCATGTGACTTGTTTTACATGTCAAAAAACAAAGGCAGGTAGACAGGAAACAACTTATGCACGGTCACACAGCAAAGCACTGTTGAAGGGGGATTTCACCTCCGGTTTCCACATGCCTGCCTACCATGAAGCCAGCTTGCTGCTTCCACATTAAATGCCTTGCCCTGCAGAGGTAGAACAATGATAAACTGGTGCCTTTGTGCAAATGTTGAAGGCACATGTTCTCTGCCACAGACAAATGGCTTTGCCACTGCTGCAGGAAGTGTTTCACAAGCGGTGTTAACGCTTCACGTCCCTGAGCATCATTAATGCTTTTTATTGATATTATGAAGTTCTGCAACAAAAATAATGGGATTTGTCAGGGGCTGTTATAAACCGCCCCTGCTGGATAAATACATAATACATGATGGCAAAGGTCTGATGGGCCCTTAATCAATTGCCTTTCTGAGTCAAATAAATGTCACATGAGACGTAAGCCATGTTACATTCTGTGGGTGCCTCTGCTCCCCTCATCTCACAGGCCTGACACCGCCCCAGGGAGCTATGGACGCACACGGACTCCTACTTATTTGTAGCAAATATATCAGAGCAAAACCGGAACAGCATGTTGTAAATTACAGATTTGGGACACCTTATAATGAAAGGCAAAGGGGAAAGGAAAGAAATATGGGGACACCATAGGCATGATAGGTCAGCTACCTTGGGAGCTGGCATTGTCATACCACTTTTTGCAGCCACTGCAGCGTAATCTCATCTTTCTGCCCACAGGGCAGGGTAGAAGGGGCTGTGCCATTTCTTTCTGCACCGCAAAAGTAGTGGGTCAACTTTAAATGTTAAAGTCACATATTTTAGGTCTAGAATCAGGAAAAGAAAGCTCTTTCATTGTTTCAGTATGCACCTGAAAAAGATATGAATGTCCATTTGCACTTTAGCACCTCTTTGAAGAAATTCCAACAATCAAAACACTACGTGAAATTAAATTTACAGATTTTCAGGTTGACTTCCTCTCCCAAATATGAAAGAGCTATTTTTCTTACTGTGCTATGCCTTTTTTTTTTTTTTTTTTTTTTTTTTTTTTTTTTTTTTTTTAAATTTCAGGCAGCACTTTTACAGTCATCTACTTTCCTCTCTGAACAGGTAGGAGACATGAATTTAAATTGCAAAATGGAGATCTAAAGTAGCACAAAGTCTAGGCATATTTGGATGTGGAGTTCTAAAGCAATTTTAAAGCCCTCATTATTTTTGGCATTCACTAAATAGCTTCACCTTGGACATCCCAAAACAGTGGCTTAAAATGCTGGACATTTGAAAAACTTTGGTCTGTCTTTACTTAACTATGGTAAATATTATGAAGTGGTAGTGCTATATTTCCCTTTATATTGCAACAAGAAGAGTCATTGTTTTAAAAGCACTAGATTTCACTGCCAATATGTATGAAGGAATCCCAGAAAAATGTGAGTTTTTGTTCCAAATGTGCAAAATCATCATGTGTCAGAACCTGACAAAATTAAAACTCAAATGATAACAAACAAATACTCCCAAAGGTCCCTTATTCCCAAAAAAAGGAAAAAACAAAACTTAAACTATGAGATAATTCATTCTTCCTGTTATGGGTCTTAAACTCACAATTATCTGAATAAATATAGTATTTTCTTCAGTTAAAAAGGCCACCAAATCAACAACCTACATAGCAGTAGACAAAGTCAAGTGAGTGAGACTAGGTGAAAAGAGAACCCTGCATAACATCTTTCAAAGAAACCATTATTAGATTTTTAATCATGATACTGTTAGATGTCAAAGAAAATACAGTGTATTTAATCAACCCAGGTAAGAAGAGCAGGTCAGAGAGCACTCAGGACTGGGTAAGGAAGAGTCTCATGCCACAAGGTCAAATTACATCAAGGACAGGTTGCAATGCTAGTTGACTGGTTTTTGTACTTGTTTTGCACTTGCACAGCATGGAATACTGTTCTATTCTGACTTATAGCACAACATTATAATGTCCATCAGAACATGTATATTCCCACGTATAAACAGAAATCTTCCATATTGTCATCCAGAAATGCACATATAAATTCAAGATCAATCAATCACACAATGTCACTGAACTAAAATCTGAGTCCCATAAAGTGACACTGCTTCAAAATCTTGGACTGCATTAGAAGAAGACTCAGTATTGAGTCCTGTGGCCATGGGGGGCAACAGGAAAGTTTACAAGGGCCCTGGGCTAACTTTGATGGAACTTGAAGAAAATACAGAACAAGTATAAAACGTTTGGTATAAATACTTACGCAAGAGACAGAAAAGGTTCCTTCAGAGAAAGGCCACAAACTGATTGTGAGTGATCTGAAAAGGGAGAAAGAAAAAAGGAAATCAAGTTACAATAAAGACACTAAATTATACCAATACAACAATATAAAACTGGCATTGAGAAGACTTACAGATGGTGTCAATTCCCACAGAAGAGAAAAAAAAAGAGCAAAACTGGTGTTTTAAATTCCAAAACTACATAGATCTTGAAAGATTTGAAACTACCTGACCCCAGAACTATGTAGCTCAGAAAACTGGTAGTGGCTCAGGAGCCTTTCAGTCCTGGGATAATTCCAAGCCAGCAAAGACTAAATATTCTCTGGTGGCCTTTCAACAGTCTCCGTGAAATAGGCTTGTGGCTCCTATGGACAAATGCTCTTATCACAAAAACACTGTCAGACTTGAATGGCATCCTTCTTACTAGTCATGCCAGATATACAGGATTCTGAAACAGAACTCGCCTTCTTGATCCTGACCTTCACAGAAGAGGGGTTAGGCTTATTATTAGGGCTGAGAATGCTTACATCACAGCTGAAAGCTGCACAGAAAAATTGTGTTGTCTTAGTTCCTTCTGTCAACATAGGACCTTTTGGACTTGATTGATTTGTTAACCTAAGGAAAAAATGACTGCATGAAAGTGGAATGGCTAAAAGATTGCAAACTTTTGGTAGACCACAGGTCTGCTATGGAGTATCTAAGCTTTATTGTCAACCTATCTATTTCCATATTTGTTTCCAAAACATATTAACCTGGGATGAAGCAACAAACAATATTAATCAAAGCCTGATGCTCTGAATTGTAACAAGAAGATATACTCCTGTTGGACACACAATAAACAAAGGCAGATGCTCCCCAAATGTTCAAAGCTACAAATCAGTCCTGTACCAGCTACCCTTCACCAAACTGAGACAAAATTTTGGTAGACAGACCAGACAGAGCTCTCCATAAGGTTGCTATCAGGGGATGAGGAGCACAGTGGACAAAGAGCATGAGACCCATGTCTGTGCTACAGTATTTAAGACATGGCCTCAACTACTGTTTCCTGTCTAGTTACAAGGAGAGATAAGGAAATACAAACCTGACTTGAGACAGTGAAGGAAAAGGGAGCTCTCACAGCACAGAGAGCAAAGGCAGGCAGAAAATTTGTTCAGAGTTGTGGCAACTATTTGTGAGGCTTATGGTCCTGGTGGAGGAGAGTGTGAGAGAAAGCATTTTTGCATATCTAGTGGTTGGTCATCTGCAAGGGAGGTGGAGGAAATAGAGCAAACAGCGTCCTTCAGATAGGCCACCCAGAGAGGCCCTGTTTAACTGCAAATTTCTCTTTAAAGAAGCTGACTGATCCACATGTATGACTGCTCTCACATGCATGAAACAGGTAACAGGATGGATTCTGCCCAGACTGAAAAGCTGAAATGACATAAAATGAAAGGAAGGGCAAGATCAGGCTGGTAGAGAGAAGGTCACTCTTTACTTTGAAGAATTCATTATTCTAATAAACTTCAAGGGGGAGGTTCTCCTGGTGGAAAAAAATCTCCATTGCTAAGCCCGTATCTCTTATTCTCCTTTACATTGCTCCTGAAGATTTAACCATGGAAGCCCATGGGCTCATCTGTAATAAATGATATGTGAAGGACTGCTAGTGGCTGGTAGTTGGGTAGTATTTCTTTCAGGGTTCTGGGCAGATGGGACTGTGAGCTGCAAACCAAGGAAGAACCTGAGACAAGAGATCTGAGCCAAAGAATGTGCCTTGGAGGCCCAGAGTTAAAAAAAAAAAAAAAAAAAAAAAAGGAAAAAAAATAGGTAAAAGAAAAAAAAAAGTGGGAGGCATCCAGTATGGGAAAAAAACCCCAGAGAATGGAAAATTTTAGGCTGAGTGGTTAGAGTTTGGCTCTGTTATAAGCAACATAAAACAAGGTCTCTTAAGGGAAAACGTCAAGCAACTTTGACAACATGGATGCCAAAGAATTCTACAAATTACAGCCTGAGATTCTGGAGGTGCTGAGTAATGACTTAAACCAACATTACCACCAAATTTGCTGAAAGAAGTGAACGAGATTGTTGTGCCTAATTAAAACTGTAGGGTAATTTTAGACAGGCACAATATAGTAGAAGCTGCAAACCAGAATCTGGCAAATCACCAGAATTGAAACACCGTAATTTTTTAAATGATTGCAATTGGTCTGGACACTTGATTACCAGTTTTGTTCAAAATAAAATATATGAAAACAAAACTTTCCCTGTAAAATACTGGAAAAACAAGATGTGTCTGAGGAAGCTATGATTCATTCCAGGTTAGATAACTGCAGAACACGTATGCGGGAGAGAAGTGGGCCAAATCCTGTTCTCACTGCCCTGTGCAATCATGCTAACTTAATTGAAACCATGAGCAGAACCTGAACCATTAAAATGCTGGGGTGAAACATTTTATGATATGGCACTGTTGTTCACTAGAGACATTTAACCTAATTACATTAGATTAACACAGTAGATTTCTTCAAGATATATTATTATATAACAACATAAGGAAATGCAGTTTAAGAAGGCTGATCGTTTTCTCCAGGTCGCTCTGTTACAAGCACAATAGTAACCTGTCTCTATTTATGTTGTTTGTTTTCAATCCAGTATAGCTTTGTTGGGTGGAATGGACAAATGGAATGCACTGATCTTTTCTATATTGAATTTCAAGTGTTAATGAATCATTATTACTTGGAAGCTGTTTTGGCCATTGGACAGAATAACCAAGGGCTAAACTTAAGCCTGTCCTTGCTTCATTGTGGCCAGATTCTGCTCGCTTTCTCTTTCTTTGCTGCATGAATAAATTTTATTGAAATCACAAAGACTAAAAGACAAGCAAGGTCTGAATGTTAAGGCTATTTAGGAATCTAGTCCCCCCCGGAGTTTAATGAGAATAAGGTTCCCAAACACTGAAGAATCTCTATTTATGGGGAGTTGAGATGGTGAAAGCCAGTGGTATGAGTTACATTACATGAGCAGATAACAGATTTATGAGGCTAACTACAATTTTCAAAAGTGACTGAGGCATTCAAGTCAAAGTCCATCCGAAATCAGTGAAATTTGGGTTGTAAACCATGTAGGGACTTGAGAATATTTTACCCTTGTTAGCTTAAGCATTACTTTCTTTCAACAAACTTAAATTTCTTAGGTGCCAAAGACATTTTTGCAATTGGCATTCAGTTACTTCTTAGAATTTATTCACTAAATGGCTTGAGTTAACCTGCTTCAGCTGCAATTCTGCTCCATTTTTGCAAAGTGATTTAGGATCTCTCTGATATACTGCACTACCAAGGTGCGCATTCTTTCAGCCCCAGATTGGGAAGAAGCAGGCTTGAAGGACTGACAACAGATTCAGATAATCCTAAAACGACTGGTCTGCCTGGAAACATTTTCACCCTTTACTGACACGAACCAGTGAAGGGCACAGCTTTATCATACGTAATCTACTCAGTGAATTGGATCTAAGATGTAGTCTTGTTTTCCCTCCCCTTCTGAATGCACTACACCTGCTATCTAAACTAAAATTTAATCCCAGTGGAAGATAAAAAAAAAATTTACTAGAGAATTCCTCAGTTCAGAGGGGGTCAAATGGAGCCAGTGCCATCCTGGGGGAACGCAGTGAAAGAGCAGACTCAGCTGAAATTCAGTGGAGCCCTTTAAATGTTCTGAGGGGGCAAAGAGGCTGCACTGCATCTCTGACACAGCAGAGACAGATTACAGCAAAATTAAATTGAGGATTTTAGTGGATATAATTGCTGTTTTTATATATTAATGAATAACAATAATACGTGATTCTAAACTGAATACCAGGTTTGACATTTAATCTGAGCGCTCATACTATCCATAAATGTTCATAAACGTCACAAGACCCCTACCCTTTGATTGAATTACAATCTAGTATGCAATTTAGGAAACACGGATTAATCTACATAGATTTATATTTCTGCAGGTTACACAGTTATTTGTTGATTTATACCCTTTTCCCCTAAGTGTCCTTTTCACTGAGAACCCAGGAACATACATGCAAATCCTTAATAGGAGAGCAGCTCAAAATCCAGTGACTAGCAGCAGATGGAAACTTGTTTCAGAGAAATCTATACTAATTATCATTTGCCTTTTGAAGTCACCTCTGCTAATGGCCAGCAGAATTTTAGTCCCTGTGATATCTCCTATTACCTTCACATTACTTCTTACTAAAGCCAGCAATCACCTAACATGTTTCTTGGCAATGCTGTGCAATTAAATCACCTTTCAATCAGCTTGCTAAGGAATCCAGAGATGGAAAGTGCTTTAATATTAGGAGTTAATTACAAGAATGCAGAGGAAGGCAGTCAAATGTTATGTTAGCATACCAGAAACATGACAACGCCTTAGCCACAGATGTCACACAGGAGGTAAGGGGTCACATCAGGAAAATTGACATGGCAACACAGAGAGGAAAACGATCCTCAAGTTCTCCCTTTCTTTTTTTTTTTTTTTTCTTTTCTTGCAGTCCTTCTACTTCATGTGGCCACCTCCTTGAACAGTCAAAATACCTGGAATTTCAGTCACCTATATTAACAGGCTTCACTGCACAGTGGTGTCTGCTTAGGGACTGATAATGACACCTACTCAATCAGTGTGTCACAGCACAGAAGTGGTCCAAAAGGCCCATCAGAGAAAAGCAGTTCTCCAGATCTTGACCTTTGCAGAGGCCTAATTCTGCTGCCTTTGAAATCAAGCAAGTCTTTGCAGAGGATTAACTGGGCAGATTCCTGTTCTTCCTCTGCATCTTTAGCTCTGTATGCCTCCTCGAGGAGGAAGCTCCACAGCCTGGGCCCCTGTCCTCGTGGGCTTGTTTAGTCACACAAGACTGAAGAGAAGGACTGGCTACTCTACCTAATATGAAGGGAAATTACCACTGAGCTGTTGCTAGGAATGGGATGAACTGAGGGATGCTTTTACAACTGAAAACTTTTTGCAGTGAGGGAGAAAGCTTGTATGTAAGAGGAACACTGCAAATTTGGCTTTAGAACCAAGTATATGGCCATGTATCAGCTCTTAATCTACAATACCGGAGAACCAAAATAAAATGACTTTTGAGAAATGACGGAGTTTTTCTATTTACATTGAGATTAACATACGTTTGCATACACTGGTGCACGGATATGTATTTTTGCTTTGTATCATTAAAGAATTTGAAAAAAAATCTACTCAACTACAGGTGCACATGCCCTTTTTAATGCAATAAACAGCCAAATTGTTGTTCTGTAGAGAATACAATGATGACTTGAGAACAATTTTGAGTCAATATTTATCAATAATGCTTCCATCACTATTTTTCCAAAGACAGTTTATTTAGAAGCTACAGTCCACAAAAGATAATAGAAAAGGCAACTGATTGTTTCCTCTCTTAAATTTGAAGACAGTGCCTTGCAGTTTACCTTGACACATACTGTAAAGGATTTATGACACAGCTCAAGCTTATATTTTCTTTCACTAGTATATTATTTAGTATCATTGTTAAATTTGGGGTGGAAAATTTAGTCAAAGGAGCTTTTTAATTTTTTTTTTTTTTGTAATTAAGAATACTTAAAACTTTAGCCTTGTCTTTTTCAAATTGAGAAATATGTAGTGAGAAAAGGAGACTTTAAATGTGTGATACACATGCACACACATAAAAATACTTTTATAAACCAGAACCTTCATGGACCCTTAACTAGAAAATACAAAAGAAAAGTCTTGATGGAATAGATGTTTCAGCACGCTCTGTTTGCCAAGAAGGCTGGATAATATTATGTTTTGATAAGACAAAAGAAATTAATGCAATCAAAATCGGGACTTTCATGTATATGTAAGCTAATTCAAAAAGACATCAAGCTGACTCATTCCACAGGTAACTCAGCCCAAAATAAGTCCTAACAGCTGTTCTCAGTGAACACAATGAGATAGATGAAAGAAGAAAAGTAATCTCTTGCATCTGCAAACTGAACTCTAATTAACATCCTTTGGAGGTCTCCTGCTCCCTAAGAACTTCAGTCAAGAAAGGTCTCTATACAAAGCACTACCTCTGAGGAAAACATCTTTAAAAGAAGAGAGGGAGAGCTCTCTGGAAGCAACAGTGCATTACAACTTCAGTTGCTTTAACAGGCTCAGGATGAGAGCAAAGGTGGCCAAAAGTGAGGAAGAAAAATGTTAAATAGATTCTTGTTTTCTAATGTAAATGTAGTATTTCGAGCATGCACCTTGACTTAAAGATGGCCTGAAATAATACTGCTTTTATCTTTCAGTAACTCTAACCACTGACTACATCTTTGAGGAATTTTTAACAGTATGTTGGAACTTATCTTTGAAACCTTAAATAGAAGAAAACAGAAAACATATCTACCTAAATATACAACGATATATACCTAAAAGTTCTGCCTTTCAGGAAGGGGGAACTTTTTAAGGTCAGACACAAGACCTTACAAATTATGTCTTGTGTCTGCTCACACCTGTAGGTGAATTTTCTGTTCTGATGGAGTGTGGTCTAACTGGCAGCTCACAAGTTAGATCTGTTGCCTTACACCATAGCCACAACAAATTGTGCTCTCCTTATTGTGAGCTGGATAAGCAGTGAAGCATATCTTCTGCTTCCTTGCTTGGAGATTTGAAGTTCTAGTGCATGGTCAGTGTTCCTAGCACCCTCTCAAGCACCTGTCCTGACATCAGCAGTTCCAAAACTGGACTACACAGCATAAGAAAACACAATCAAATAATACTGAATTATTTAGGCAGACTCAACTTCAGTAACCAAAACGTTAAGCCGAGCAAATAAGGTATTAGGAACTAAATGCATCTTTATTAATAATAGCAATTAGTGAAGTTACTATTAATAAGGAGATAATTGCTATAAAATCTAGTGATACATACAAATAGGTTACTAATATGAGGAAGTGACCCCGGAAAATGAGTTTAAGTTATTGGTTGGGAGCTTTCTATTGCTAATTATGATTTCTTTCTGGGTATTAATGTTCCTCCAGTATGATCTGATAAATCTGGTGGTGTTGTGATCACTTCTCTAAGTGGAGTCTTTGGATCATATGTGGTCCCAAGAGCCATGACACCCCACTCTATGTAATTTATTTCCACAGTGAGACTTGCTGACTCCCCATAATATTTCTTTCATTTTAATGTCTGACTAACACTCAATTTGGGACATAAGTACTCTGGTACATCACTTTTCCCTGATGGCACTGCAGATCAGAACTAAAGGGCACTGGCTGAGTTTGTGAGCACCACAATGCTCAGAGAACAGGTTGGGCTAGGGTGGGGGGCACTGTGAAGCCTGAGGTGCAAGGGGACTGGAGAACTGTGCAGGGATGTGGAGGTTTGCATCATCCATGGGTGCTGGGGGGCAAAGGGTATGAGCAGAGTTCTTGCAAGCCCCAGGCTGGGGTTACATTGAACTTTAAAAATCCAGCTTGCTCGCTTTGGTGAGAGCTGTACGGTTTTGGACTAGAACATGAGAGTGTCTGTTAAATCAGGAGCAAAGTGGCAGCAAGATCATTACGGAAAAGTGTGAGCATGTCAAATCTATCGTCACAATCATTTAAAGAAACTGTCAGGATGTTTTCCTGACTGCCTATCCAGTAAAGAAATAAGAATTTCACTATATGAAGACCTGTACGAAAATCTTAACCTGACAGATACTGTACACAAGAACTGCACATCCTTGAAGGATAAGATAGCATATGGTTTCTGCTCCATTTTTTACAGTTTGTGCTGTTTCAAACATGAACTGTGTTCTTGTGACAGTATGCAACATTTGGAACAAGACTAAAAGCATTGCAGAAGTATTTCACTTTCCTTTAAACCCCTGCAGACCCACTGAAGTCACCAGGGTTATGCAGCTGTATGCAGCGTTAAGCCTTTGGCATCTACAAAGACCAGTTAAGTATGAGCCTTTTCTGAGCTTTCCAGAAGGAGAACCAATTTGTTTTTTCCTAAAAGGCCATAATCAATACTTTGGAATTTATTTTTCACCTGTTTCTTCTCACTTTATGTGTATTAAAATAAATCAAAACTACCTTTTAAAGACCCACTAAAATGGCTTCTGGGAACAATACTCTCCATTTCATATTTGGTATGAGAACAGTGTACTCTGTAGAAATGCTGTTCCTTTTGTGATGTGTGCCCTGACAACGCAGTTTCAGAGGAACTAAGTTTTTCATTGCTCTTTTATATGGGCATGCATGGTTGAAGCCTCAAGAATGCAGTCTCTTATCACTGAATCTGATCCCTCTTATCAGCAAATCTGATGGTATTTTATAGGATCCTGTTCCTAATCCTATGTTTTACTGCTAATATATCCAAACCACCTCCTCTCTTGATTCCTTGTTGTATCAGTTTCACTTTGACATGCCTCCCTCCCTGACCCTCACCACCTACATGACGCTGCAGGAAGGGAGTTTAGGTTGTGCAAGAGCAGACTAGCTTAGATGGCACTTTTTATCAACTCTTCTACTGTAACTGGATACTCCAAGACAGGGTAGTAGACTGAATCAAACTATTGCAAAATGTAACTGAAGGGAAAAGGTATATGCCCCAGTCAGACAGAATATAAAAGAAGTCACACTTGTGAGTAGCTAGCACCTTCTCTAGCACGAGCATGAAGCGACACTTCTGTTACACTCCTGAACTTTCCCTCTTGAACAACCAAATCATCTTCGGCTATCTGAGCCTGGCAATTCCATTTGCTGACCCAGTCAACAAATAGAAATTAGACTGATACCTGAATTACAGATTTGTGATTACATGAATTATTTCTTCAGTTTTCCAAAGTTCCCAGTTTTCCCCAACACAGTACAGCTTTTCTATATCTATATGGCTCCAGAGAGCAACTAATATGCCCTAAAGCTGTGAAATTCAATACACATAGTCTCTCTTTTTTTATTATTTGTAAAAAACCCCCAAACAAACCACCAAAAAGCTGAAAATCACTTTTTGCTTTACAGGGGTAATTGTCCTTATTCCAATGTTATGGAATGAAAAAAAAAAAACAACAGAAGAGAGAGCTAAACTAATCTTGAAGCTGATCAATACTAAAGCAGAACTACAAAATGAACTCACATCTTTTGATGCTCAGTTTAGAGCCTGTATCACATCAAATGAGAAGAAAAATCCTTACAGAAACCTGAAAAGCCACCTGCATGCTCTTTTCAGTGAAGAAAAGCCAATCCCTTTGATTGCTGAAGCCAAACCAAACAGCAGACACAGAGATTTTACAAAGTCTCTTAGTGGTGAGCCATAGTTTATGCTACTTTTCAGCTTTCCTGTAAAGCTAAATGTCCATTTCACAAAGACAAAACCAAAACCAAACAATTCCAAGAACTTATCCAAACTCAGTTTACATAGTTCACTGCATCCATTCAATTCAAAAATACAAACCCTTCTTTACAGGTTGGATTTGAATATAATCATCACACCATTTTCCCAGTTATCTAAGAATGCAACAACTTAACATGATCAAAAAGAGGTTTATAGGTCAGTCAGTTTAAGAAGCAGCACAATAAACTGGCTTTATAGTCTAAGAACCCGTCACTTCTATAGATGGACCCTGTCTCATAAGTGACTGCAGAACTATATTCAGGAATAGTTTGGGAGACAAGTGGGTAGGTGAGGAAAGACTCAAATCCAATGGATACTGTAAAGTGTGAGAGCAATGCTAGCTTTATTTTGCAACCCATTATTTTCATATGAACATGAATCAAAGAGATAAACTTTGCCAATTTCTTCATAGCTGACTTGTTACAGGATATTGTGAGTCTTCACTAATGACTCCTTGAGGTTGGATATAACTGTGATTAGGAGTTGGGAGGATAGAGGTCTGAGACCTTTCAAAGGAAACATTTTGTTCAGAACTGCTACAAGAAAATAAAGTCAGAATTGCAGTAACTTTAACAACCCAACCAGGATAATGGTCTGTTCATGCAGACAGTGCTTTTGCTATTTTAAATGAGGGAGATAAACTTCATGTAAGATGGGAAGCTGAGATAACCAGCTATTCAGTCTTGAAGATCAGAAAGCTGTCACGTTGAGAAATATGAGTATCTGTAGAAACACTCTGGACAAGAAAGGAAGGCATCTATTAGCAATTGGCAAAAAAAACCCTCCAAACACTTTAAAATTTACTTTTGGTTTGTGGCACAGATAATTAATGAATTTGAGACGCTTTGACACCCTTGGAAGCCTACTGAGATAGAGTTTGGTTTTATGCTAAAGCAGGCTGTAGGCAATGCTATTCTGCACTGCCAGTTATCCCAAAAAGACTGGTGGCCGTGCCCATCATCGAGGTTGACATGAAAAGCTCTACTGGCCTCATTGAGAGTGAAGCAAAGAGGTACCTCTACACTATGTTCCCTTGTAGCAAAGGCAGATAAAGAGCATTCCTTTAAGACAAATGCAGGTTTTGTGGGATCCTATTCCCCCCCCAGTTCTTATTGGCTTGCAGCACAAAATGCTTACTACCATAAAACTGAGCTTAAAATAACAAACTTCCTTAGAAAGTATGCTGTGAGGGGATGCATTTTAAAATAAAGCATCTTTTTTCTTTCACTATCAACTCTATCATTTATCAGCTCTAGCTTTTATCCGCAGCATCTATCACTCGCCACTGTGGCAGGATCAGAGGCAACAGACCCCTTTGGAACCTCCAATAGTGCAAGGTATCTGGCAGAGGTATCACCATTTTGTGGTGAATCTTCACTAGAGGATTTTCAGTTAACCATGTATGTGAGAACAACTATCTAGCTTTTTTATTCAAAGCACTCAACAATTTCCATTTCAGTGCAAGTGAAATGGTGAAAAATACTGAGAAGTATCTTATGTATTCAGAGCTTTTTAATGCACAGAGATATTAACAAACCAATCTACACAGCTTAAGAGCTTAGGTCATGTCTCCACCCCAAAAGAGCCTTGAAGAAAAGTTATGGACTAGACTAATGAGAAGACTCTATTTACTAGGAGAGCTATATAGGAAATGCCTGTGTTTCCTCAAAATATGTTTTCCTGGGGACAGGTCAGTGGAAAGACATACCATGTCACCTGAGAGATGATCACTGTTTTTTAGCTTCAATGAAGGCAAAAACCATGTGAGGAAACCATCTCCCCCATGCACACCACATAAAAGTGAGCCCTGGGAAGGGTTTAATGGAATCAGATTGTCAAAACGATGAAGCTGAAAAAGCTTTTACAGATTACGTCCATGACAAAAACTTTAGCATAATGTATATAGTGCAGAGTGGTTTTTGTCATGGCAAAAAGGAAGGAATATCATTAATTTAGACACTAAGTGTAAAGTTCTGCTAAAAATCTCCATGGGATAAATCAGAGAAATACAGCCTTGACCAGACAAATGGAGCCAGGCAAGTCCCAGTTCTTGTTAGAAGTTATCGAAAGTGCCATTGAGTTTTTAAAGTCTGTCATCTCCTGTAGATGATAGGAAAAGGGTTGGGCTGTTTTCTTCAGATCTACAAGCATCTGGCTACAGTCTTGCTGGGGCATATACATGATTGGAATCAAAAATGAGCTCTTTTAAGAGTGCTTCTTAAAGGGACCCTATTCATACACAGTACTTTCTCCCCAAATCTTTTATGGGAAAAAAGCTCATTATGGTCACACAGACAAATGCTGTATAATCTTTCACCCTGTCCACTAGCAACGTGTTCAATCCAATTTACAGCACTTCCCGCTATTCTACTTCTGGACTCCCCACACAGCTCTCCTAAATGCATACCCATCCTGACCCACTGCTCCCCACCTGCTGCTCTTTCAATTTCAGGCTTCCCTGGAGCACTGACTGCCATTCATGCCTAATAGCAAGGTGGAGCAACTTGATTAGACAACTCTGAAAAGTGAAATTTCCGAGCCTTTTTTAGACACAGAAACACCATAATTAAGACACATAGTACTGTATGTTGGAATGCTCTGAGACAGAGATGAGAATGGCATTCACTTCAGGAAATGTCATTTTGTACCCGTGACAATATATATTCATCTGAAAAAACAAAACTTTCTGATTGAAGCTCCTTTAAACTCCTCAGCTTGCTGGGAGATCTATCTTTGCTCTTTGCATCCACTTCCATGTCAGCACTAAGGGCAATAGGGGCTGGCAATTAGTAGAGAGAAATTTTCAAGGAACCATTTACTTGGCAAATTCATATCCTTATCCTCTTCTGGAAGGTCCATCTGCAAACTGCAATTTTTTTCCAACGCAGCCTATTTTTTTCATCTACCTTGGCCAATTCTGCTCACTAAACATATACAGTCTGTTTCAAGTACTTGGCATTTGGAGCAGGGGTGCAAAGGTGGGATCAAGCAATGCAATAGAACATGTCACACAACTGATGTACGGCATTGTTTTTGCATCCTGACCCGATTAATGTTAAACCACTGAACCCTCAAACCATGTACTTAAGCCCATGCTTAACTTCAGATGTGTGAATGCAGTGGGATTCAAGCATGTAATTAAAATTTAACCCTTACTTCCTTAACTTTAACCTTTACTACCTTAACAGAAATGGACTTATGCAGATGCTTAAATAGTTTGCTTTTTAAAGACTATTTATAGAGCTGAAGTAAGAATAGGGAAAAAGAGATGAAGACATTATTGTAATTTGGATACATTCAGGATTAGAGAAGAGAAAAATGCTACTATGAAATCATAAAAGATGGTAACTTCTTTTGGAAGACAAAAAGCATTTTTTGATGCAATACTAGATTTATTAATACTCACTCTACAGCTTTCCAGTTAGGGATGCAGTTTGATTTTCTCTCACGATTTTTTCTTAAGCTAGTCTTATATGTATGTCCATCACCATTTGGTGAAGATCAGGGCAGCTCCTGGGCTGATTCCTTTGCCTGCACAAGGCAGGTAAGAAGCATGTGCAGAAAGCCATCTCTCACAGCACTTACCACTTACAGGGTAAGGACGTATGTGAGCAGATAGTTCAGTACCTGAAAGTATATGAGCATGTGATTTTTCAGGCAGGCCGTTTGCTTTGACTAGAGTAAAGCCTGCCTTGCTTGAATGTTTGCACAAAGCAAATACACAGAGGGCGTGACTATAGCAGGAGCAAACTCATTTGTAAAAGTAAGTGAATACTCACGGACTTACTGTCTGTGTGTGCGTTCATGTCCACACAGTTGCTCTTTTATTAGGTATAAGTGGCCTTTCTGGCTGACACTGAGAAACAGTGCATCAGTGCTTATCCCAAGGAAATATTCACATCTGCCAGCTTCCCTCATCTGTCAATATGCCCATGCACAGGGCAGGAGCAGGGGTGAATCAGAAGGACTGAGCGGGACTGACAATAGAGCTTGCATCAAAGGTAGTATTTCTCTGTCTCTCTGAAATGCAGGCATTTTACAAGCCTTTCTCCCTGAAGGAATTAGGATTAAACTTCAAAGCTGCAGAACAAAACAGAGTCATACAGGCACACAATTATTGGACTAAGTCCATGGACAATGATACCAAGGGGTTTAACGTTCATGAGATCTTTTCAGACTATTGTAGTATCCTTTCTGTTCTGAGAGTTCTCTTGCCAGCGAAAGCCTCCAACCCCTCTGGTAGTGGCCCCAGTATTAGCTGGTGTGACAGAACCATGTGTCCCCAGCCTCACCGGTGGTATCGTATTCCCACTAGAAAGGTTCAGTACACATCTTTCATGTTTCTTAATAAAGGAAAGGATTACAAGGTACTAAGAGTATCAGACATAACCCTACCAGTCCCTCTTTCACCCCAATTCTCTTCTCCCAGGATACTCATTACATCAACTCTAAATTAATTTATCTTAGGTAAACAGCACAGAAGTATTATAAACAGAATCAACTCCTCTTCAACTTGCAACACTTTTTTTCTTTTACATTCTTTACAAACAGAAGTGGAAAAAAATAAAATATGTACATAACAGCAAATGTTCTCTCACTATTTTTCTTTTTTTTCTGTTTTTTAAACTGTTTTTATCTTATATAAACAGTGGTGATGGAACTATAAACACCATTATTCCACCTCCATGTTAATACTCTTATTATCTTGCATAAACAGAAGTGAACGAATATGTACATGACACCAATCAATCCTTAGGAAAAAAAAAAAAAAAGGAGAGAGAAGTTTTTATCTTTTATAAACAGCGGAGGAAGAACTTAATGAATTCAAAATGTAGTTTTCCTGTTTATACTATTATGATCCGAAAGTAGAAACCAAATGATGTATATTCAACATCATGCAAGCAGTCAGTTATGAAATACCTTCTGCTGACTCCAAGAGTAAATGCAGCATTAGTGAAATCTGCAGGTCTGAGGGATTTGAAACCAGTGATCTGACTTTAACCACAGAGGAGGAGATGCACTGTCTTCTCCTATGATACTTTTGCCAAAGTTCTTCAGCCCTTCCTTGAAGTGCCACCCAAGATAAAACAGGACAGCTCAATCTCTATGGTGAACCCTTAGCACTTGGTCCTTCTGGTGAGATTGCCAGACACAGGGAGGTAATTAATATAGACGGGTTTTGTGTAATTTGGACACCTACCATTAGAAACTGGGCTCAAACCCCGAAGTCATTTCACAGAGGCCACCCAACAGCTGTTCGACAGTAATGACGTAATGACTTTGGGGCATGACTGACCTAGGTCAGATTTAAACATGTAACTACAAGCTGATAGGCTCCATATGTCAGTACTAATCCCCATAACCACCCACGCCTTCTGCCTTCTTATTTTTGTGTGTGCTTGTTTCTGGCTGATCTTCTAAAGCCCATCTCTGAGCTTAAAAGATTCTTCCCTCTACCTCATATATCAGCCTTAACCAGGATGAAGTGTAGTTTCAGGTTTTTTCCCCCTCTACCATAGTTTCCTATGGTGGACCCTGTTTTCCTTTGCTTTATGAATGCAGTGTCTACCTCCTCATCCTAAATTTTCAGCAATGGCAACTGGGTTTCCCACAAAGGATGCTTAGAGGAGATTTTTTTTTCCCAGAGCCTGTTCATTTTCAAAAAAGGAGCTGCTCTTCAGATTGATGATGCTCCTCTCTGCTGTTACCCCTTGCAAAAGCAACATGCATTTTGTTTCAGCCAGTCTGGGCATAAACACAAGCTGGGGTCTCCTGCATAGACGAGTGCAACTGGCAGCCCAGGTGGTCAGCCTTGCATTTCTTTTAAAAGCATTTATTCCCAGGTTTCAGAGTGAATACAGCTTTAACTTTTATCCTGCTGCCCCACTCCCCACAAAGTTGGGACCTTTGCACAAGAGGAGAAGATCACTTGAAAAATTAGAACTCAGTTCCACTGCACAGATTTTAACAGCATTCATGGTCTGAACCACCTGCTAAAGGGCAAAAATCTCTTCTGTGGGTTATCTATGTGCTAAGGAGATCATGAAGGGAAACCTCTGTAAGAAAATTCAGGGGAATTAGGGCCAACCAGGGAATGCAGAGCCCCTCTGTTTAGGAATTAGAAGAAAGAGTTTTGCTTGGCAGCAATCTGCTTTGCTGTTTCTCAAACTGTGAAAAGAATTTCCTTAAAATAATAATTGCTCAGATAATCACGATGCAGTGATCATGAATATAAAAAGTGTCGTTCCCCCTTGTTTGCCTCCTTTCTTTTCCTTATATTTAATTTATTTTCTATATTTGTAAATACTGTGAGACCCAGTTAGTGACCCTTTTGCTTTCCACCAGAGAAGAGCCCTGACATGCAAAGTTCTGCAGAATCTGTGTCTGAATTTTCTCTCCTCACAGGGATGTTAAGTCTACATTCTGCAGCCTTTATCTAAAAAGGCTTCTTTAAGCACCAAATTAAACACACAGGGAGAAGTAAGGCCTTTCAGAGGAGGGTAGCCAAAAATTGAAGAAAAAAAAACATATTTCACCATTTGTTTTGAAAACACCAAAAATGATTAAAACATATTATAAATGAAACCAAACTAAGAAAAAAAAAATCTTACCATATGAACAAATTCCCTGCCAAGTTCCATTTTTAAATCAAAGCCATTTTAGGCTCATATGTTGAAAAAGAGAGTCTTAAACTAACAAACTTATGTAATGGATTTTAAAAAACTGCACAGACGTGCTTAACTGAAATTGCCAAATCTGTTTGGACTACATGAGGAGAGAGAAGGAGGAAAGGGAAGGACGTGCAAAGGTTTGGGATTCATCTGTGCAACTGCCCCCAAGTTGAGACTCCCTTTGAAGTTGGTTCCAGCTTTCAAGGAGCCAAGAAAGATGACTCACTCCATTCTAGTTTCCCCCCCTGCCCCCTTTCAGTAGACCTCAAAGTTTGGGACAAATACAAACGGGCTTCCTTACCCATAGTAAAAATTATGGAGAGAAAAGCAAAAGGAGAGAAAAGGGAAAGAGATGGGTGAGGAGTGAGATACAAATCCACAAAGACTCTCAAGCAAGAAGTAACAAAGTTTGAATAGCTTTTGGGATCAGTGGAAAAATATAGACTGTAAACAAGGACAAAGAGATTGATCAAGTGGTAAGCAAAACTCTGTTATATATCATGAACAGAAAAATATAAATGACAATTAAACACTTGTATATCTAACCCATCTTTTTCCACTAAGAAATATCAGGCTTTGCTTTAGCTAAGAGGATATCACTGCATTTTTCTAAGAAAGTATAAGAAAATATAAATGGCAAGATAAAGGATTACTTAGCCCATTGTGTTGCAACTGAAAAGGCAAAACTAGAGGTCTCATCCTGTCAAGCAAGGACTCCCTGCTTCAAGCACTACATCTTCTGTCATCCTGAAAAGCATCTTGATACTCCAGCCCTACACAACAACAATTCCACAACTTCCATGACCTTCCCTCTGTGAAGAATTGAGACGTTCAGCCTGCCTTGTACCTGTTCCTTTGAAATTCTCCAAAGGCCAAATGGAACACCCTCTGGCCTACTCAGGTGCACCTGCTCCTCTCTTCATGCCAAGTTTTGGGTGGCCAGGAAGACCTGTTCACCCTCTCTCAGATTGCCCAAGAGAATTTCCAAGTCTTCCTAAGACATCTGACACTTGCCAAGGTCAACTAGCAGGTCTCTTTCTTTCCCCTTCAACAGGTTCTTCAATCAAGTTTTGTTCCTTTAGGATTTCAGCATTAGCAATAACAACAAAATTACATCTGCATCTGATGACTGCATGGCCTTGCTTCCCTGGCACGTTTTTGCGCTCACTTTCCGGTGTTCAGACAAGATTCTGTCTGTATTCAGGTTTAAAAAGCCCTTCAAAACCCATAGCTGGTGAGGTGGTTCAGGGGCAGTGTCCTGATTTAAGCCTCTCCCTGTACTAATCTGACAAGAATGCTGTAAAGACCAAAGGGTAAAGAGTTATAATTGCTTAGTATCATAATTATAGGAGGGCAAAGGGGGTTCTGCTGCTTTTTAAAAATTAAAAATGTGTTCAAGTTCAAGAATGCTTCTCTGTTAAATTTACACAGAAAAATAATCTCAGCTCATAATGATGAACAATGACTTAACAGGAAAAATAAATCTCAACCAGAAGGCAGGTCACAGGACTGTGCAGTCAGTAGGAGATATAAAATATAAGAAAAGTTACAATAGGGTCACAATAAACTATCCATGTTTGATGGCCTAAATCACTCTCTCTGTTAACTCCTTTACAACCCAGACATCTTCAGATGTTTCTCCCAGTCACATGTCTCCAGCTACAAGTCCTAAGAAACAATTGTTGGTGATCCATTCTCTATTCTCCTACCTTCCATGAAGGGCATGGGCGCAACCTAGAGAGAATTCACCCATCTGGGATGAGGGAGTTCAGAAGTCACCTCAGGAATGCCTCATTATAATCGGATTTGCAGACTATTTATACAGGCTCTTCTTTAGATTTCTTGCTTAGATTAAGGTCCCTGCACATGAGGCGCTGAAAATAGGGGTTCCAGGGAGCCGTCTCTCTCAGCAGCACCCAACTACAGCCTTGTGCTGACAGGTACATTCAAAGGGCATGATGTTTTCAGTCTCATTTCTCCAAAAGCAAAAGCTGGATTAACAGTTTCTTGGAAGGTCCCAACAGTAACTGGCCATCAACTCAGACTGAGGAAGGTCCAATTTGAGTGTAAGGATTGCTTTGTGCCTATAGCTTTAACCTAAGAATCACCAAGTGATATTAAGGTTGGACTTGATCTTGGAGGTCTTTTCTTTTAATGATTCTATTATATGCCATATGCTATCATCATCCCCAAAGCGAGGAGTTGTATCAGGCGAGCCTGGCCACTGATCCTGACCAAATCTTTAAAACAGATTGAGAAATCACTAGGGACAGTGGCAATGAAACAAAATGCCCATGGTAAATCAACCCCTTCTCATGGTCTTCCCACAGCAGGAATAACATGATGGTAAGTAATTATATACTTCCCTAACCTATAAACACTGTGCATCAGATTAAGCACCCATGGGTTTTGCTCAATACAAAAAAGGGGACTGGGACATTTGAGCTATACTAAACAGCAAAATATCAGCAAAACAAGAGACTGAAATATGCCTTCATTTACATTTCCATTTGTCTAAAACCTTTTACATTGTATAGATAGAGGATGAATTTTGTTCAAAAGGTTTTAGATGATCAATCCTATAAGGTCCTAATGCTCTTGGTTTTTACCAGCTTCCAAGGAATTTGTGGTGCTCAGCACCTTATCATAATGATATGGAAAGAGTTATGCATATTTTGATCTTCAAGACTTCAAATTCCAGTAAGAAATCAAAAGTAATGAAATGGACACTTTTGTTTAATAAATGAAATTATAACAATAAACCAAAACTGCAACTCCCTCAGCTTCAGTTCACCTTTTATGTATGTATGGAAGTGTATGGAACAGCAGGGATGTTCTGGGAAAATGAGTAAGTTCCAGCTGGGGCAATGTAAAAATAAAAAATTGTAATTTGGTCAAGGAAGAGATATCTCTTCCTTTCTCAGATCAGTATTTGCTGCCCGATATGGGAAAGCTGTGACTCAAATCTCTAAATGCTTCTGAAAACATGATGGCTTGCAATGGAATGTGCAAGCACTTACAGCCACCTCTTTAAACATAAGTAGAGAAGGAAGCATGGTCTAGGGGCTAGTGAATCTTTGCAAAATTATCACAAAATTACACTAGCCCCATGGTGAAGAGCAGTTAGCCTACAGCTATCTGGTACCACGGGCCTGATGGGTCAGTGATTAACAACAGTGGTAAAGAGCAAAGATCTTTTCAGCCCCCCATAAAAAACCTGACAAACATCAAGCTCCCCACATTCCTGCACCCTAGAAGAATCTCAGGTTTTTCAAGACTCGTTTAGAACAAACAACAAAGAAACAAGAACACCTGGGCAGTATCCTCTGAAATTAGGGTGACTCACAGTGAATCTCAGGGCAAGTAAGTTCGTGTGAACACTTGTGACCAGCTAGAGGAGAACTTGGTTTTCCACAAGGCTAAAAAAGCATGAAAAAGTACAGTAGAAGACAATTAAAATGCATCACCACACTACAGCGATGCTGTGTTCCTTTAATGGGCCCATTCCTTTAACAGATGTTTGAGCAGTGGGCTGCAGCCTACAATAGCTGAAACCCACAGAAAACGGACGCGCGCATTGTTCAGTTTTTGGAAAGTACTCTGTGGCCTTTTAGAGTCGTGGTGTAAATGCAAGCCGTACCTGATCCCAACTCCCAGGAATAATTAAGAGCCAGTGCCAACGTCTATTCCAATTCTGATTTACAGTTCTTGTCAGTATAAATACAACTGTCCTTTTCTGCCAGGGGAAGGGTGAACTGCCTTACAAAAAAAATGCAAACCAGCCTGATCTTTTACCCAGAACACTGCTGAGTAACAAATCCTTTAACCATGCCAGTTTGGGAGGCAACAACAAAGGAAACAGGCATTTTCTTCTGGGAAATGTTGCATATTTGGACACTGAATCTTCTTCAAACTTTAAAAATGCTGATGGAATTACTGAACTCTTTCTTACTAAATTCATACAATGAACTTTTGAAAAAACTTTGTTTAGACATACAATGCATTTTGCTAGGCCTATGACACTAAGTGACAAAATACTCTCTTCAACATAGTTCTTAAAGAACTTACAGTCCAGTTTTGAAAACATAAACATTCAAAGGAGTTCCTACCACTCTGGATACCTAGCTAAGCTGAACTTCCTAGAACTTTAGCTATAAGTACTCAGAGGTTAAATGGACAGAAAACAGATGAAGAGCCTGGAGCTATCTTTGGAAAAGCTGGTCCCACCATCCAGCTTTGCCTTTGATTTCAAGAAGCCAGCATTAAATGTGGGATTTCATTCTCTGCTTTGATATGAACTCCATTGTATGATCTAGTAATTTTCTGCCTCAGTTTCCCCTTCACACTAAGGAATAAATTCAGTTATAATTTAAAACCAGCAGTTTATTTTACAACATGCCACTGTCTCAAGAAAAAGCCCCGGATCCCTGTAACATACTTTGAAGAGGGGAGAAGACTGAAATTCCATCAGTCCTAAGACAGTCAATACCTCAGCAAGATACTGAGAGCCTTGGCATAAAGTCTGTGCCTCTAGTGAGCTTTCTTGCAACTTCTGTTCATATTCTGTGAACCAGGAATCCTTTGGAAAAGGAAAACCAGATCAATTTAGAAAAGAAGAACTCTGAAGGGAGCTTAAAGAAATCTTATACGCTGCAAATCTTCTGTTGACCACTGAAGCACAAAGTTTAAATGTTTTCAGCCAAACCTTTAAAAATACTTATACATTGTAGATCTGCTCAGGGCATTTTGTCCTTTTCAAATCTAATACCAAGATAGATATACTGGATTAGGTACAGAACACCAGATCAGTATTCCTGCTGAGCAGATGGAGCACAGATGGAGGATGCACCTGACCTCAATGCTAGAGCAAAAGGAATTGGTATGACTTAGAATCAGTTCTAGGCATTGGGATGTCAAATGCTGCTGTCACCCAGCTCTCTATCCACCACTGCTACAATGCTGCCTGAAATGCTCACAAAGCAGACTTTGAAGTGCCACAGCTCACATTTCAAGGTAATAGACCAAATAATAAGTGGTGATGGGTTTCTTGAAAATGTTTGGTCATAATAAGCTGTTATGTATCAGAGGTTGCTTCAAAAGAATGTCAGATATTTGTAGAGTTGGGATAGAGCACTCAGCTTGTGCAGGTAACTTTACTTACCACACCAGTATAAGCTGTCTGCACTCACGAGTCAAAATTCTTGGCTTTTCTACCCACCTGAAGTGAATCTCTCCCCTGTGAACCCCAGTGCCACAGCAGAAACTGTATAGCCAGAGAAACCTGGGCTTTCTCACAGCCCCCTCAGCCCCCAGATTCTGGGCTCATTCTCTCCACCTTTTTAGGTACCTGTATAGTCCACAGCAGACATCTCTCCATTTTTGCAGCAATTCTTTCAAAGCACCCTTTAAAAATTAGAGAAATGTACATACAGGTAGGAAATGGAGACGCATTAAAAAACTAAGGCTGAGGTCTGCAGTGGTATTTTGCTTCCTATTTCCTAGGAATTCAAACCAACTTCATCCACGTCATCTGCTTAAGAAGAGTGGAAGCTGAATTATCCGAATATCATGCAAAACCACTAATAAGTATTTGGCCAGTCAAAAGTTCAGATAATGTAGGCATTTTTCATTGGAATAAACAGGCTATAAAGGACACAACCCACTTTGAGATAAATGGAAATTATTCTGTATCCTAAACCAAAATAAAAATTACTGAACTTGAAGCTTCAAGTGATGCTTGGACTCCAATCTGCTTATTCCGAAGTGCAAGCGCAGGACTCAGTGTCATTTCCGCTATCACTTTCTTGTTTTCTTCTTTCTGTACCACATACCATACGACAGAACATATCATGAAACTGAGTATCATCTGGGTGCATACAACTAGGACGACTTGAGATTTTTCCAATAGAACATATGGCCATTGGAAGATGCCTATTTATCAAAAGTGAAGCACTGAAAATACAACAATTTCAATGAAATTTTGTTTAGGGAAAAAACTGAATTATCTGCTACAATCAAGTCAATATTGCATTTCAATATTGCACCTTCTACAGGGTTTTTTTATTCAGATGGAAGTGCAGAATAGAAATTAAAAATAAATGTAGAAGTTAGAACAAATGTAGTAAGTTTTCAATGGACTATCAATTAATTTTTTGGAGTAAAACCAGGGGCTCTTATGCCAGAAAAGGAAGAAAACACATACCACCCCCTCCCCCTGAACCAACCCAGAGAATCCTACAGTGCTGTGAAAACCTGAAAACAAATTCTCTCCGTTCACGTCTACTTCTGCACACATGCTAAAAGAAATAAAAATCAGTTCAGCTTTGTTATGCAAATGAGAGTGGTACACTTGCAGATAGGTTTGTATTTCCTAAATGCCACGGATGCCTGCAATGTTTCAGGACCATCTGGGGAGTGGCAAGAAGAGGAAATAACATGGAAGACATACTGTGACTTAGATAACTGGGTATACAGGACCTCCTGCCTAAATGCTACATTTATAAACTTAAGCACTATCAGTGGAGTCTATTGGAGTCCTAGGGTGACAATAATTTCTGCAGGGGCATCAGTATTGTTTGTGGGCTGGGATAAAAAGCTCCCTTGCACAAGGGAATAAATGGGCTGAGGTTGCACAGTCCCTCTGAATTTCTGCCTGACACTACAGGACTGCGCCTGTAAAAAAAGTCTTTTCTGGACTACACAATCAGAGGATGAGATTGTCCCTCTGATGTTGATTTCAGCATGGCCCAGGCTTTAAAGTGCTGCTGTGGATCAGGGCCAGATGGGTCTGTTTCCCAAAGCACCTCTACTGAGCCCAGGCCTCTTTACACGGAGTTAGCACAAGGATCAAGCTAAGTATTTCAAAACATGGAAGCATGGCAGATACCATACGGAAATATAAACTGATGTTAAACTCCCCTAACTAATTCTCAGATCTCCTTCCTGATAATATGCTAACCCTCCAGCTCTGCATTTGTCTCAACAGTATGGCTCTTGAAGAAGAAACATTACATTCTGCTCTGACTCCATGGGGGGGAGACCCATCATTCCCATAGCAATCAGAAAATGAGAGACATACGAGGACATAGTTCAGGCATGAGAAAACTCTAATTGCTGATTACTAAAGTACCATAATGTGCTAGAGAAGAAAGGATTCCTGAGAACATCAGGACAGGACATTAGCAGATTAATATTAATCTCTAGAGTTCCAGATTCATTTCCTGTCCATGCTAATGTCCTCTTGATTACTGCAGAAAACAATCATACAAAAAAGTTCAATTACAAACATGAGAAGAGACTTAAAAATATTAAAATTTTTGAAGCTTTCAACAAAATATGTATAATTAAATGAAAACCTAGGCTAATGTAATGTTAAAGTTGAGGTTTTAATTGTGCAAAGGTCAAGGAGTTTACCATAAAAATTCATCAGTACGCTTAATCAGACTGGGCCAAATTCTGTTCTCAGTTACACTGGCATAAACTTAGAATATCTTTATTTCATTAAGGAGAGTTGTTTTTTTGCCACAATACATACGTGTGCATAAACACTAGAACTTCCCACAATGTATGCAATGCACAAAACATTACATATGTACTAAAAGGTGCATTGTAGATATGAGACAAAACATAGTTAAACTGAATTACATAGCCTATGCAAAAGTTCAATTAAAAAAAAAAAAGAAGAAGAATAAAGCACTGCCTTTTTAACTGCACAAGACTTTATCACTTGTCAAATTATTTCACATTGTCTAGGACAGTATGATGAAAAATTGTTTTCCATGCCTTAAAGACAGCAGAAGTATATTCACTGTACTGTTGCACAAGCAATACCTGCATCATCAGATATATTAGCATCACTGCACAACTAAAGACCTATATTCAAAAGATGGCCTCATTTTGTCTATCTAGCCTTGCACTGTAGTTAGACTTGCATATGCACTGTCAACTATCCACCAGAACCACATGGGATTGAACTGTTGTCTTCCTGCAGAGAACAATGGGCTGAACCCCAAAAGCTTTTGCACTCATAAACAGACCTATTTGTGAGCTAAGTGTAGCAAGCCAGTGTGCTTGCCTGCACAAAACTGCATGTGAACAAACCTTGCTTGAAGCTCATCTAAAAATCTGGTATAAAATGTCCTCATTCTCTTTTAAAAGACAACATAATTTAAAACAGGAGAAAACAGAATAATAATGTACTTTATTGGGATAAGTAGGTCATCAAAAAATAAATGCGCCTACGTTTATTGGAACGTCTAGTCCTCATAAATGGCTTAATGGATTTTTTCAAACTTACCGAAACATTATTCACCTCTGAGCTTAGAACAAGCTTGAGAAATTTCAGCCAAAAAGGTAATTGTTTCAGAAAGTTATAAACCATCAAAGATAGGGGGCTTGCAATAAAAGTGCTATTTCAACCATAACTACAATAAATACAGCTAATGAATAAATGTGGTCTGGCAAGAACAAATAAAATATGAAAAGTCTAATGTGGCCTGCACAAAATGCAGGAAGGTAATTGACTGAGTAAATGTCAAGTGAAGGATGATTCTGTCTTCTGAAGAATTCATCTCAGTGCAAGATTCAGTGAAGGACCTCAGGACCCAGAAGCACAATAACTACATTCTGAAAACCTCTCCTTATTTATTAACAGCATCTGTCTCTAAACCCTGCAAGCAATAATGATGCGTCAAAGATCTCATATTCCTATAAATGCCCACACTGGTAAACTCCAGCTGAAACACTGCCATGACCCTACCTTCTTTCTCTTCCACAACTTCCTGTGCTCAAACAATACTAATCTACACAAACACCCAGACACAGTCTTTCCAGTGGCAACTCTTTCTGTGGTAACTCCTGTCTTAGACATCTTGGGCATCTGCAGTAGGATTATGTGGACACATCACATCTTTGTGCTCTAGAACTGTACAGACAGGCAGACTCAGGCACTGCTTTTGAATAACATTATCATCTTATGACACAGTCACAAGTCCCTGCACATGCAGGTGCAGTCTCAAAAAACCCTTACAAAAGGGTACAATTATTTTAAATTTGATTCAAATTTCCACTGTCAATAACCAGAAGACATGCATACCCTAGTGCCACCTAGATATCATGAAAATTTTCCTCTATCGATCCTTTTGGAAAAATATAGTGCAGAAATCTTAGGAGCAAAGTTAATCTTACATCACTTGGATTCAAAATACATCGACAAAAAATTACAAGAAAAGCTTCAAAACAACCACTGATTTTGCCTTGAAATCCAGCCACATCCATAGTTCAGCATGACCTTTTTGGTTCAGTTGTGGAATGTGATACTTCCAAGGGAATGTCGTTCTCCATGTCCTAAGGCATCGTTTGAGGAGGATTTGGCAACTGACAGAATAAACTGTTGTTTATTCCTCAACTGCCTGGGTGTTATAAACTTCTCCACCAAAATAAATTAACAAAATCAAACAAATTCCCAATTATGATCAACTATAACAAGTTGTTCAACCTGTGAAATGGTAAGAGAAAAGGAATTAGAACTCCATTTCACATCTGATACTTATACTTTCCAGGCAGCGAAGTCATGGAAGAATTTGAATGAGGAAAAGATGGGGGGGCCCTTGTATCATCTCAATCTTAAAAAGAAAGAAGCTGTTAAGGATGCTGGACCATCATTTCTTTCACAATTCTGCTGAACTTCATACAATGCAGAAAAAGGAAAGAAAGTACATAAAAAAATAAAATCACCTTAACAAGTGTTGCACTTGCAAACAGTGCCACAGTTATTTAAACATTAAACACACAAAGCTTTATTTCAAATCAAGGTCCTCCTCAAAACCTTTATCTAAGCAGCCTCTCGCAGGCATTTTACTAGCTAAAATCCCACAAATGCCTCATTTTGTAATTCATTCTGCCATACACTTTATATAGAATACCACCTTCATCTCTCTCTGAAAAACTTGCATTGGGAGTTGCCAGAGAACTAAACTAGCTAGCTCTGTCAAACAAAGTCTAGGAAGAAATGTAATTCAATGCTTGTGTTGTCATCCCACTTTTTCAATTAAAAGGTTCCCAAAAGCTATTCCTTGCTGTTTTTAGGGGTTCTGGATTGCCATTAATCTGATTTAAGGCATAGTGAAGTTGGTGTGAATTTCTCTATCATCAACCCAACATTTTTCTTATGTGATTCTTCTGGAAAATATCATCCAATAAAAGAGATATGTATGAAATCATGGTATATTTCTTATATAATGCCATTTAAACTACTTCCAGAACACTTTCCAAGTTAAGAAAACTCCCAAATTCTTGCAAAATGTCAAGTATGTTGAATTCTTCTTTGTGTAACTGCAAGTATTCTGTTGCTATTTGACATAGGTGTTTTACTGGAAAATCTCTGTCCTTTTTGATTAATTCACAACAGTGAGGGTATCTATGGCTTTGCAATTTGTAGATTCCAGTTTGTCTCGGGTTTTTCTTTAGATGTTTTATGATTCAAAAACCCCAAAGAATGAGACCTGTTACAAGGAATGACATTTCCATTTAATTTGGTTTAAAAATGTGTGTTTGAAATTTTAGAATATCAACACCCCTACAGAAATACTTAACTACGCACAGGGATAAAGCTCTTACTTACATGAATTATAACAAACAAAGGGCTGGATATTTTGCAAGTATAACTTAGCATGTTTCAACTGAGATCTAAATAATCATACTGATTTTACAACATCTAAAAATGCGGCCAGACATTCTTTTGGCTAGTCGATATGCTATTTCAACAGCTTGGTGTTTTAACATTTCCTTCTTGCTTGATACTTAGAGCCATCTTTTCTCTATCAGTGTCACTAAATGTACCATTTGGAAGCACATAATAGTCAAAACATAACATAAAGGAGAACTTTTCTCTATGCCTGGACTTGTGACGTAGGTATTTTCTTCTGAGAGGCTGTTTATCAAGCCAAGCTATGCTGACTGTTGAATGGCTGAAGTTCATATTGCAGCTGATGTGTCTTGCTCAGTATTTCAGTGTGACTGGGAAGCCCACACCAAGCATGCCATCCTTCAAATCCATCTCATCCCTGCTCAGCAAACACAGCACAATGACAACACCGTGGCTTTCAGTGCAATGCTCATTGTACAGGCTTTCTCTATCCTTTACAAAGTCGGTTGAAAAGTCCTATTTTTCTAGCTCCCTCTTCTCAATATTTACGTACTTCTCAGTACTTTGAGAGAAGTAGACTGGGGCCATATCACCTCCTCACGGGCTTCATACAGGAGAAGCCTAGGGGGCACACACAACTCCGGTGGGCGAGCTGGCAAGCCTTGGAGGTGGCAACAAAGATCTTTAGAGAAATTGTTATAATCAAACATAACAGCAGGCAGCAACCGGAATTTTAAAAGGCATCCAGTGCCAAAGCAACGCCCCTAACCTGCTAATGTGCTCTTGAAAATACCTTCAGGCAATCAGTGACATCTTTAAACATCTAAATGCTTTTGATAATCTGGCATCCAACAACTAGATCCCTCCACTGCAGTTTCTGTAAATGGGAAAAGTGACAACAGTATGAATGTGTTGCCAAACACAACATATAAAACACTGCTGTAAGGGCTGACATTCATCTCTCATCCTGAATATCGAGGTACGATCCAGAGAGGCTACACTGTCCATCATGCAGCAATCCCCTATCTGGTTCTAGGTATCAGATCATCCGTTCATGCTACAGAAATAACTGCAATCTATTTTCTTTCTGTATAAAGCACGGGTGTCTCTGAAGCTCCAGACATTATTTGCCTGAGGCAAAATTTCCATTTACTTCAAGGGTTCAGAAATCATTGTTCATTTACTTTAGTATTGTTCATTTACTTTATTAAAGCATTTGTTCCAGTTTCAAAACATAGAAAATGCCTAGTCAGTCAGATGTCTGGGTATCACCAAAAATTGGGTTGGCAGGCCATTTTGAATCCTTGTTTTATGGAAAAAATAACTGTTCAGGAAATTGTTTTCCTTACCAAATAATGTTTACAATTCAAAGGATCTAAATAGGTTCTCCAAAAACAACACCAACAAAAAAAAAAAAACAAAAAAAAAAAAAAAAAACAAAAAAAAAAAACCCCACAAATGATTAGGTTGGATAAGCAAATGATTAAACCCAGTCAGAAACCAGGGTTGCTCTCCATTTTAATTTGATTTTGCTCTCTACAAAAGAGCGCAAAGCTCTTCTCTTACAGAGAGCTAAATACCAGCTATTCCTGAAGCATTATGAGAGTGAAGAAAGGGTTCAGGAGAGCTTTCTCCTCTGAACCTCTTTATTTATCTGACTGGGATCAGGTAAAACAGTGTCATTAGCACTTGCTCAGCTCCAAAGTCCTGGGTGCATCATGCCCACTGGCATCTCCGGACTCCCAAGGGGGATGACTGTCTGTTGAAGTGCAATGCCAGCCTCCTCCTATTCCCCCGCTCCTGCTGGCACCCTGAGGCAAGCATCTGGGAGTGTACGCTGCCCCTCTCTGAAGCAGGTGCAAAGAATGGTAGTCAGTGTGTTTGCTCCCCATGAGCCTGCTGCAGGCAGACAGAAAAGCCTGGAAATCCCTCCAGTAACCCTCCCGGGGGAGAATGAGAATTTAGCCAAGTGCACTTAAGACCAAAATTGTTGCAGAAAGGAGACACATACACTTGTTAAAATCCGTCTGTAACATTCCCTCCCATCCTCCCCTTACTGTGGACCGATCTGGATTTCTAGAGTATAATTATGTCTTGCACAATGATTATGAGCTTTGGGAGCTCTCCGAGAAAATTTCCTCACTGCACATGTGGCCATTGGCTGACATACCAAACACATATCACTCTATTTTTCAAATTTTTTTTTTTAAACTACGAATTTTGCTGAGAGAGAGAGGCCAAAAAGAAAGGACTGACACTCAAGCCCAGAGCCAGGTTCTGCACAATGTTGGTGTGTCCTGAAAGCCAAAGGGAAGAGCCATTCGAATGGCCTTTATTTCCTAACACTGCCTCGTTCTGCCTTCCCAGTGCCAACAGCAGACCCTATACCAAGCATTCACAAATACTTGATTTGCCCCACTTATGTTATGTTTTCCTTTAACTCCCGTATGAAATAGATTCTGTCTTCCCTAGAGCAGGTGTTCAGAATTCACTGTATGGCCATGCAGTGACACCAAGGTTTACAATCATCGTCAAGCTACCTGGAAGCTTTAAAAAAAACACCCCACTGACTGGCAAAATGCTAACAGCAAAAATTACTATAATACACTATTCCTCCTTTCTAAATGCATCACTGATGGCCTGGACATCAACTTTGTCAATGGGAGATGCCTTTGTACTGAGTACAATTAATGTTTTTATTAGAAAAAAAAAATCTTTCCTAAATGAGAGAACACATTGTCCACTCATGTGAAAATGGCACAACTATTTATCACAAATGATACAGCCAGTCAAGAATAAAAGAAATTATTTTACCTGCATGCTGTGAAAATTTCAAGGCACCTGCACTTGGTAAAATGGAAGGCATCTAAGAATAGCATCAGTCAGATTGTATGGCTGAGGGTAATGGACATCATCCTTTTTCCCATCCCAGTCACCATCTTTTCCATTTCCAAAGGGCCTCCAAAGATGAAAATGAATTTGACAATCATTTTGCAAGGCAAACTGATCCTGATTCTTCCAGTCACTTTGTAATTCACTGCAGATGGTAAGAGTGAGATGTTTACTGGCTGGCAGGTAATGAGCCTCGTTGTAGATAATAGTGATGGACGGGCAATCTTGCCTGCTGACAAGGAGGCAACTCAACATGGGCACATGGCATTCATCCATGACTTCATGTAAAAGGATAGCTGTGACAACGTACACAGGTTATAAACTACCCTCCTCTGTTAATGTCAGCATGCAGCTATACTTAAGCCTTTCCAGTTCACATTAAAGTAGCATAGAATTGATCCTGATTGTCCATGAAAGTAGAACAGCCAGATTTGTGACCTAATGTTTACTCTTCTATAAGAAGAAACTTGATCTGTTTAAACATCTAGATATTCCCTCTTCCCAGGTAATGCCATTCATCACAGCTATCAGTGCTTCTTTAAAAGAGAAATGACCCTCAGGCATAGTATAAAACTCCATGGAAGAACTACGTACACCTTTGCCAAAAGAAGAAATAGCTCCTTTTTTCACTGGGCTTGTATACACTTTGTGAAAGGCCTACACATACTGAATTATAAATCGGTATTTCCATTTCCATCCCCACCCCCATATAAAGCAACTCATATTAAGACCTACACACTGCCCTGTTTTTTTTTTTTTTTAATCTCAGACATAAGGGTAGTGGATTTGGACAAGCTCAGCCATTTGATGAGATATACTTAAACAGCTGGTTCCAGGGGAAAACCAGAGTAATTCAGAAATGCAACAGAAGATAACAGAAAAGCCCTAACTCCATTTCTCCTCTCCTTGTAACTTTACGAAGTAAAAATAAAAAAATCATACACTCAACCAAATACCACCAATGTCTTTTGTTTCACCATAATATATTTCACTTGAAGAAAGTGGGCATGGCTAAAATTCATAAAATACGCACTTTAAAAATGTGTTTGTTTATATATATATGTAAATATACAAACATTTAAACATGGATATTGTTATTCCACAGATAGGCACTTGGTCTTAGTTCTCTTATTCTGAATCGAATGTTCTTTCCCTCCTTCCCTGGTGAAATCTGATCATTTGTACTGTACTCGGGCTTCAAGACATGATAAACGATCCCAGTGCTATGCAAGTTTCATCCAAAACCTGTCTCTTCATAGATTCACTCCACATATTCTTTTTACTTTAAAGACTCATGTGATCATCGCTTTGATCCTTTCTCCCTCAGCTCTATTAGGGGCACCATCTCTTCAGGGCTTGCAGCTTATAAAAAGACCACCATATTTTGATATGCCTTTGATGTTGTCTTCCAAAGTATCTTTGATTTTTAAGTTCTGTTCAACTCTTTCACCATTAACCTTGATTTCACTTAGGAATTAACAGATCTATAGTTTCATTGGAGGACTAATTTAGAAATTCTGTTTTCTCTGGCACTATCTTCCCTCTCTTAGCTGGAAAGCCAGGTAAAACAGTGCAAAGAAACTGACCAGTGTTAAAAAAAAAAAAAAAAAAAAAAGGAAAACAAAAAAGGAACTATATTAGATAAGCTAATACCTTTCTTGAGTTTTGAGTTATGCTTACTGAACAACTCTCTTACTGAATCATTAAGCTGCCAGCAAATGAAGTGGTTCTGCAGGATGATAATGAGCCACATAGACCTTCCACAAGGCCACTGGTGACCGAGAGCTGTTACTAATGGATGTTACTCAGTAGGACTGTGGTCTCAGTCCTGTGCTTGGAGACTGTCTCCCCTACATAGGACACTTGCATTTCCCCTTCCTTTGACACTCAGAAAAGATGCTGAAGCTGAAAAGGCCAAAGGAACTATACAATTTGAAGTAAACTAAACACAGAGCAGCAAAACACATTCTCAAAAGGAGAAACTGGCACTGTCTTTCAAGCCTCTTTAGTAGGTATTTTCAATTTTTAGCTTATGATATTTGAGATTTATTCCCTCTCCTCAGGCACCACTAAGTGCGACTGAAGATTCATTTTTGCTGGTATAAAGAGACAGATGAAGGCTAAAACCAGGTCAGCCATACACACGTGCACACACCCTCTCAAACCCCTTCTCCCCTTCCCCCCCGCCCTCGGATTTATTTATACATCCTAACTACGTTCAGGTGACATTCAGATACATTTCAGGTTCTTGAAAAAAAATGAGCTCCTTCTACGGGAGCTGTATCTCAGCCTGCCTTTCCTTTATTTAAAACTATCCTGCTTTTCCTCCACAACACTATTTCCTAATCTTTAGAGGAACAACTTAGAAGACTTTACCCCCTTTCCTCACTTAAATAAAACTGCTTCTGATGGAAATGAACACGTACTCCTTGCAGCAGCTGGCATGGGCATGCCCATCCTTTTCAGTAACTGCATAGGGCTATCACTGCAGCCTGTTGCCCTTGCTAAGGCACCAGCAGCACAGTTTAAGGGTTCCTTCCCAAGAGCACTCGTAATGCTACCACAATAATCATTCTGGGCTAACACTCTAACACCTAACCCTGGGGACACCCGGAGCTTCTGATAAGACACTGCGATGAGAGAATCCAAATGCAGCTCATCAGATATGTGCCCTTTCCAGTGATCCTTCCTATCACTCATCGCACTTGCTATCTAAAACATCTTTGGCACAGAAGCACAGGCTGGGCGCTACATGACCCATTCACAGCACTTCTCACCCTCCACTGCTCAAGCGCACAGTCTAACGTTGTAGCGAGAGAGTCCCACCCAGGGCTCCCTGCGTAGCCCCACAGCCCAGCACAGTTCCTACTGTATCACGCCTTTCCCAGAATCTTAGCCCCGCTGGAAAGCATTCAGCATTGAGAGGACCCATCTTTATGCTGATAACACTAAAATATAAAATAATGCCAACAGCTGGTGCTACAAATGGCTTTTAAAAACGATGTTCATTCACTAAAATTCCTCTTGCTACTTTTGACATGAAACACGCAGTCTCTAATTATTCTGATCAAGACGGTGAAATACAAAAACAAACTTTAATTGTGTTTAACAGATATTTAATCAGGACTCACTGAACTACAGATTAAAGCTGAAATTCATAAACCATAATTACCCAATTGTCGCAAGCTTTTTGGTCCACATTCTGCTTCCGTCTGGGCGTCTGGCACTTTGCCCCGAATTTCTTTTAGTGTCTTCTCAGTTTCATTGCTGTTCATGTTTTCCAGCAGAGATTTAGCACAGATTATAAAATATCTGTTCTTGGCAACTTTATTAGTTGTTTTTTTCTCAAAAAGATTATATGCCACCTATCCCCATTCTGGGGCTGAATGAACGGGCACATACTATGAGTTATTTCTTGTCATAAGCTGTACTTTCCACCTGCCAGGGCCCATGGTATTCCCCTATTCTACTCAGGTTCTAATTCCCTGACCATGGCGAGGTTACCAGAGCATCATCCAGATATTGCTTTGAATATGCCATCCAACATACCTACCATGAATTACTCCTTCCTTTCTCCAAAGACAGAAGCGGGGACCATATGGTTTCCTATTTTGGTAGGGGCTTTCTTATGTGCTTGACAGTCTGTATTTATATGTAAGAAGACACGGTAAAAGCAATAAACTTCCCATAGGAAGGAGAGAGTGGTAAAGTATGTGCTAACCACCAGTTCCTCAGGGAATTAACTGCACAGATTCAGAGTGCCTACCAAGAAAATTACAGACTGTCCTTTAGCACAGAGAGACTGATTGTGCCACAGAAGCATGGCTGTTGACAGCAGTTTTCTGGGGACCTCTGTACATTTGTGTGCAGGTTATGTGGGCACTCTGAAGGCAAGGATTCTCTCCACAGGAAGCATTCTCAGGACCTTGCAAGGGAAGATTATGTGGCCTTTCAGACACAGGAAAAACAGCTTATCAAACTGCAGTCAGAGTGGTGAACCTTATCAGAATAGTGAAGGAGGTTCCCACCCTGGCACCAGGCCACACACCCAGCCTGCTCAGTTGGGGTAAAACACACAACTCCTGTTGGCCCTAATGCCTCTGAAATTTGGAGCATGAGACAAGATGAGGGGAGATATGGGGAAAAGATGACACTGTGGAAGCTGGGATCTCAGTTCTCTGTTGAAGACAGAAAGAAGAGTGAGCTTGATTAAAAACCAGAATGGCCTTCCCTGCATACCTGGTATTACTTTTTCTCTTAAGAGCTGGAGTATTCTTGAAGAACTCTATGTCTGGGTGAAGATATATGGAACCACATACTGAAGTTCTGTCAGAGGTATTTGTCCTTTGTGGTCATTCATAAAGTTCAAAGAATTTTCTGACAAGAAGTATGAGAGTGCAGGCTAAACCTTTACCTATTTCTTTGGACCTGTTCTTATCTAACATGCAAAACACACATGCCTTTCTAATTTTTTTTTTCATCTTTCAGATATTTTTCATCATCAAAAATAGTATTTCATATATTTATTTCTATCATGGTCATGATGCCCTATCTTCACTTCCACTTAAGAGCCAGGCACTGAATAATCATACCTTCCTCAGATCAAGTCTTAAACAAGAAGCAATGTACCACCTTAGTAGTCACTGTTGCATGTATATCAAACTGCCTTTTTGTTTGTTTGCTTTTGAAACCTCCTCTGAAGCTTTCACGACTTGAAGGTCTCTGCAAGAACCTGTATCTCACATTTCACAGCAGTCAGATACCAGCATGTGAACACAGAGAGACAGAGAGAAGTATGCTATTTCTTCTGTTTCTTTTCGTACATAAGAGAGATTTGATTCTTCTTTTGTCAGCCACACAGTCTGAAGGCCAATCACAGTTAGGTCTTTGCAGCCTATGCAGAAGTCTGACAAGAACACAGGATGGTTGATGACTTGCCATACAAGGCAGGTCTGATTTCTCACAGAAAAATTGTTTTCCAGTTTGGCACAATTGTTTGTCCAAGGGTTTCAAGCTCCATATTTAAGCAGCGATAAAGAAATTGCTATCCAGTGTTAGTGTCATTCTTCATTCAGACTGTTCCTCTGAAAATAGCCTACAGCCTTTGAGATGCAAAATGTATCGTTTTAATGTAGTCAAGGTCCCTGCTTGCTACATTGCTAAATCTATTTAGCAGATTCTTCTTGCTATAATCTGTCCCCAGACCTGAGGAAGCTCAGTGATTTTAAGTGTTTTAAGCTAATGATAATGGTTAGTGCTGAGAACAGATGTACCTGGCTGTGGTGTGATCTATTCTATTAGGCTGTTAGGAGCTGTGTATTCATATTGACTTAACATTTTATGTCTGTTTTCAAGGTGTGATGGCTGCATGGGGTGTAGTCTAGTTTTTTCCCCCTGACATATGATGTATCATGATATCTGTACTTTTGATACATGGCGACTGCACAGAGAGAGATGAAGAACATGTGCGTGTTTGTTTTCCTGCCTTCCTAAGACTCTGTATGTCTATTTTTGCTGTCCACTGGCATGATTATGGGAAGCAGTAATGTATACCTGTATTCATACTAGACCATAACCCAGGAAATGGCTACACAGATTAGATGTGCATGCAGAGGGTTTGATGACTATGCTACGTATCACAGAGGTTTACTTTCCCTGGTGTGAAGGCATTGTGCATGACTGAATTCCCTGTAATTGGTGGCTGCACGGATAACATGCCAAGTAGAAGCTGCTTTACTATTCTTCTCTATCCGTAACACAACAGAATGTAAAACTCTTCGGTCGTATCAATAAATGGTGCTTCACTTTCTTTCAGCACAATGAAGTGAAATTTCCGCTGAGAATTATTTTGCTGATCATATTGCAGGCTTGGTCTCGCCATTCACAAACATCTGCTATTGCCACCCTCTGGGGACAATGCACTATTTGGGCTGTGCTGTAGAGGAGGTCCTGCATCTTACGGCCTCACCACAGTCTTCCAACACATAAGCAAACCCTTTCTACTTACATAGACTATACCACTGATGTTCTGCCAGTAGGAGCTACAGAATTAAGCTCTTGCAGAATAAATGCAACCTTAACTAGTCCATGTTATCACAGTGCAACAGGAGACATGTCTCCTGAAAATGAATACAGCCTCCTTGAACAAATCTAATGCATGCAACCTCTTGCTGGTGAGAACTCAAAAAGCAGACACAAGTGAAAAACCACGTGGGGCTCTAGTCAAGACATCATTTCCACACTGGCTAGATGAAGGGAAATTTTAAAAGGAAGATCCAACAAGGTTAAAATCCAAAACCATTGAAACAAATAGAATCATGGACAGGTTGAGAGATATGCAAGCACAGGACAAGACACTAGATCTCAACAGAGACATTTTCATTACTATCCTGATCCAGAAAGATTAACTGAAAGTGTCACAGTGCAGCTCTGGACTAGCACACCACCAGTTCAAGTTCTGAACCATACTTTGAACAGTTCTTGGGCTACAGGGCAGTAAAGTGATGTGCTGCGATGCCAGAAACCAGAGATTAAAGATTTAAATTCAAAAGCCTAATTTTCTCTGATAGTTTGGCCAATTTGACTAAAGCAGAGCCCTACTAAATGACAGGCACTGTAAGCTTCACGTATCTCAATCAAAGAATTACACCAGTACCACAAAAAAAAACAAACCGTAAAGCGCAGTTTCTCAGGTGTTACTGATATACATTCTCTCCAATCCCTAAACTATATCCTAGGTTCTTTGTCTCTTTGGAAATGGAAATGCATTCCTACGAAAACATCACAGGCTAAATACCTAAGATATTGTCTCATGAAGGAGACAACTTTACTATGAAAAGAAATAATACAATCTAATTCTCACCTTTGAAGTTCTGCCTCTACATGAATAAATTTCTATTTTTTTTTTCTTCTGTTACCCCATTTCCTTTTTAAGTCCACCTAGTACAGAAGTCAGTTTCCTTTACACAGCCCCTCAGAACATGTGCTATATACATCCTCCCTTTACCCAAATCCTTCTTTGCCCTGACAGGACTTTATACAGAAGCATGGGGGAAAAAGACCTGGTATCTGACATTTAATAAGAATCTCAAAGAGAATACATAAAAAGTGCATTAAGATTTTCCCCCTGGTGTTCAGAAAGGAGTGAAAGCTGCTTGCCCACTGCTATGGGATTGGTCTGTATCTGAAAGTGGGATCTCTGTTTTTGGAGCTGGCACAGCCATTTCTCTGTTACATTTTACATTTCAGCTAATAAGGTTCATTTTTTGGGCTGGGAAAAAAACATCTTCACTGGAAATCATGATTGTGGAATCAAGTATTCCCCAATAAAAAAGAAAACAACTTAAACAAAGAAAAAAACTTAAATGGCAGTAATCTGGGATCTCACACTCTGAAACATGATACTCTACCGGCTATGCTTGACTCACATTTTTAGGGCATGTTTCTCAGCTATGATATTGAGAAATTTCTATGGCTTTGGTTTTAAATACAAATTGCTGTTGACAGAATTTTAACTGAAGTTCATGATGCAAAATACAATAGGAGAAGCTCTAAAAATGGTTCCTTACCTTACATCACTCTAATAATCCTACTCATCTCCTCTTTGTTTTTGATGTGTGCACATGTTAACTGTATGTACTAGACAGTGGGTCTTTCAAGAGGCAGCCTGGACTCAGCCAAAGGTGCCTTTCAAACTTCAAGTAACAATGGTGAGAAGAAGTATCACCTGGAAACTTCAAAATTCATGAGCATAACCTCCCAGGCAAGAAGAAAAGCAGATTCCAAAATGGTTCAGGTATTTATACAGATATTGAGAATACGTGTGAAAAAAACCCCTCAAGTTTCCAACACAAATGAGCCACTTGGGTCTTTCTGGCACTGATCACTGTTGGGCTGCTCAATCTTCTCTCTGACATATAGATATCATGGGCCACTGTATAGGACGGGGTGTAAGGCTGGGGAAGGGGCACAGAGACCATTACAGGAAGTAGCAGTGTGACTCAGCACGAGCACACCACTGCTGTCCTTCACACAGCCACCAGAGCAGTGCTCTTTGTCTGGCCAATCCTGCTCTCCTCCACCCCTGCTGCTGCCTGCACCTTGAAGGACCACCCCAGGCAAGGGGCAGCAGGGGAGCCTTTCGGGTAGATCAGCAGCTTAAAGGGACATATGGGGGCAGTGGGAGAGGAGCAGGCAAGGAGTTGAGGGGGCTGCTGAATGACAAGAGGCCCCAAGGCAAAATTTTAGAAGACACACAGAAGCAGCCTGCTACACCTCCTAGCACAGAGCCCCTGCAAGGCAGCAGTTTCACCAGCTCAGACAGGTAAAGGACTGAGCTTCTCCCCACAAGGACCACAGCCCACAGAGGAGGAGTGTGGAGCATGAGACAGACAGCTGTTTTCCACCCCTAAGTCTCTAATGTGAGAGGGCAAATATTTCTTTAAAAGCCCTTAGGGGTGAGCTCTGACCAGCAGGCAGTGAGGCCAGAACTCCCCGCACACCGCCAGGGGCAAGCGGCACACCCAGCATTGCAGCCAGCTGAATCAGGACCTGAGCACAAATGACAGATATGCACTGGGTCGCATGTAAGGTGTGCCACGGCTTCCGAGATACCTGAACATCTGCCTTTTCCAGCTTTGGAATGTAGTCGTTCCAGCAGCCATACTGATGGCAACTCGCAGCCCAGAACTAAACTGTGAAGGGGAGGGAAGGGTGCAGGGGCCTAGAGAAGATGATGATACACCCACAGTGTAGGACAAAGATGATGCTATTCTGTTAAGCAAACAGTAATTGTTTATTTAACCAGAAAGGAAATGTGAAGATGTCAAAAAACTTTTTCTGACATGACAGAGAAAGGAAAGCATTAATTAATTTCTAATAATGGTCTTTATTCCTGTAATGACCTTTATAAACTGACCAGAGTTACCATTTGTAATCTGCTTGTCAACTCAACACTCTTAAGGAATGTCTTATAAGGGAGGGGAAAAATCACTAATTATTAAAACCAACCCTAAGCTGTACTTTCAGGTTTTGGTTTGAATCCAGTACCCACAACAGAAACCTTTCAACAGAAGGCAGCAAGGACTTCTCAGGGAAAGGCTACAGGATCAGGACACACATTTCCAGTAAAAGCTGGTCTTTCTTCCCCCTCCTCCCAATCTCCTTATTCCCAAAAGATACCAAGAAAACACAAGATTGTTGGGATTTCTATAAGAAGATTTGGCAGGTTTTTCATATTTGTTTAGACTGTAAGATATAATTTGAATTTGGGTCTTGCCTCTCTCTCTCTCAGAAAAAGAATGAGTTATTTGTTCTCTGAATAAGTATTTGTTATTAGTGGATCAGACATGGATAAGGTATATTATTACAACCATGTTTGTTAGGTATGATTTACATTGTTTGCTGCATATCATCTTAGGCTGTCTTTAATTTTGTTATACTTTAGGGGGTTTTTGTTTGGGTTTATGCATTTAGTCACAGTTGGTTGTGTTTTGAACTTTGAAAAAAATTAATACAAAGGAAATTAAAAAAAGAAAAAGAAAATATTTTCAAAATGATGTGGAAATCAAATCTATCCCTGAGTAATTTGATTTGTAGGAAATGGAGAGCAAAGCATTACAAAGCATTATAAACAGAATGCCTTGAAGTGCATCATAATTACTTACATGTGCAAATACATTGTCTAGGTTTAGGAATTCAGTTAATAATAGTCATAATAATTCTATGCCCTCATACAGGGTCTTTCATCCAAGCTTCTCCAGGTTTGCTTAAGCAATTATTAACTAATGCTTGGGTGCCCAGGAGTACTCGGCTGCCATAAGGATGGAGAAAGGGGCAGAAGGGGCAGAAGCTCTCCAGGGTCAGGGACAAATTACAATTTGCTCTCCAGGTAAGACAGAGCTGCAGATGATGGTCTTCTAACCACAGGTGGATCAGAGATGCAGAAGTTTGTAGCTCACCTGACGTTTCTACAACTTACTGGCTCTGTAAGAATGAAGGAGTGCAACAAATGTGCATCTTAGATCTTCTATTCCACAAAGTTTAGCAGTTGAAAATTGACATAAATCAGATCCATGACTGATCTTTGGTGGAACGCTGTTATATGCAAAAATATATGTACCAATATTTTGTACCAAAGCACAAAGATGAACAAATTTGCCTTGTTTGGACCTCTTTACCAGTGTGAATGGCTTTCAACTGAAACTCCAAAAATGGTTTTCAGATCGAGTGTACCCTTTAAAGTTCAGTAGTTACAGAAAATCCCAAGCTTGTTTATTATTTTCACATTGATCTCTCAAGTTTTAAGAAACCTGAAACTCTCTACAAAAATCTGAGCATGCCATATTACCCAAAAGCTTTTCCACAATTCCAGGCCATGAAGAAATGTTGGACTTTATCTTCTTCTACTGTTTAATTCCATGCCACTTCCTAAGGGTACATCTACATTTCTTTCTGTCACAACCCACAGTTTCTGCAGCCCAGGCCCTTTCCTCCTTGCCAGCCAACACTCCATCCTTATTTTACCAGAATGTATGTTTTCATGCTTCACTAGATGACCAAAATCCAAGACTGACAAATTATTTCTGCTGTTTCATTTAGCCATGCAACAATTCTAATGCTTTGAACTACTACCTGCTGAAATGGCAATAAGTGCTGTGCTGCAGTTACTGACCCACGCAGATACACAAGTGCCTGTTCGAAGGATTTGACACCAACACATCCCATTTTCTTTTAGCCTACATTTCTACTCCTTGTAGCTGCAACAAGGAAGTGTTTCTCCATACATTTCCATTACCTGTTATGCTTTACACTAATAAAAACACTGGATATTATTTATTTGTCTGGCTGACTGACAAAGCCAGGCATCAAAGCATCATTCGGTGTCACATACTTCAACACTCTAATCTTTCAGAACTTGTAAAGCAATCTCTTACAGCGCTTTGTGGGCTGTGAGATCACCCTGACAAACTGTGATAATGTTGGCAATCTCCAAATGGGTGTTCATTTGCAATCTTACTACAGAGGAATTGCTATGTTTCCAAATTTGAGGGCTTGACATAATCTGTCTTCACAAAGCTATCAGGGTCTGTCATAAGGCTGTCTGTGACCCAGGGATTTTATGGGGTCAATATCTATCCCCAGTGCAACTTCATTGCAAGCAGTGGAATTACCTAGAGTATGACTTTCTCTATCTATTTGCTTTCTTTTTCTTTATTTAAAATAAACCTTCATGTTATTATTTTTTTTTTTCAGTGCAAACAGCACCTACTAATAACATCTGAGCAAGGCAGGTGAGATTACTCCTCCAAATTGTGGCCAATTTCTTATAGTTCATGCCAAACCCTCTGCTCCCCTCATCACACTTAGCGGCTGAGAAACAATGCAAATGTCAGGTCAAGCTACAAAGCTATTGCCATCATCTCTTCCCTTCCGTATGCTCCCAGTACTGGCAGTCTCTGGGCTGCAGTCCACAGGATATCCACAATTATGGCCCAGATTGAGGGAGGGGTAGAAAAATGATGGTACTCTGCCAATTATGTCAGAACCTAAACTTGATCCATTTTAAAACTGAAGCTGGGGACTGTGGGATAGCACTGTGTTCTCTATAATCTGTCTAAAGAAAGGAAAATAACTTATCATCTCAACAAAAAGAAAAAGAAAGAAAATAAAAAGGCAGTGTTAGTGCAGACCTAAAATAAATATTTTATATTTGCCTCTGAATCTTATTCTTAACTAAAGAAGTAGGCTGTCTGGACATAGAAGGAAGATTTTTAAAATGCCATAAGACCGTTAAGCACCCCAAGAAAAAGTGATACAGAGAGAGCGTCACTCTTGTTATATCCACGAGGGCCACAAAACTGCTAGTGAAGTAATTTAGTTTCGAAATTACTTAGGATTCCTTTAGAAAAGCCGGGAACACAGGATGGAAATAGAAAACTAAAAAAAGTGCATCCAGTGTTTCAAAATAAGTTCCCTGCACAACACCCTTTCCCTGCTATTATCTCCCGAGGCAAACTTCCCAGCTCAGCAGTGCCTCACACTTACCAGAAGATCCTCCCCAAATCCTGCTGCTCAGGGTGTGAGTGAGCTGCTGGGACCTGGCCACAGAAGTCCATGACAGAGCACAGGCGCTCCATGTCAGAGCAGCACTGGAGCACAAGCTGAACTTTAAACACTGCCTTGGATATTCTGCTGAGCTAATGTTGGGATGTTTTTCGATGTTTAGTACGCTTTTACAAAAGAAGTTCTCTTCCTTGGCTTATTCCATCTAATCAAAAATTGTTAAAGAGGCACCGTAGTTTGTTTTATCCCCATTTAAGCTATTTCATTCTGTCTGCATTTCATTCTCTATGGAAAAGGAAAGAGAGTGCCACTATCCAAACTTAGCAATAAGGACGTAGCTGCAATGCTAATGGAAAATTTTGGGACCCAAATAAATTCCGAACTTGTATTTTGGCATGAATTTACAGCAAACTTGCTCCTCCTCTTGAAACGCCCACAGCTTTTACCAGGAGCAGCAATTATCCCTTGTGTCTCCTTAATCCTTCAGAAAAGAATGCACAGCCTTGGAAGCCCAAGGTAAATGTTTTAATGTGTCTGTTATCTAAGTGAAGTCAGTAGGTTGCATGGATATTAAAAAAAATGGTTGCATGAAAAGACAGTACAAAGACCCACGGGCTTCAAAAGGTTAAACAGCTTCACTAATACGAACGCTGCAGTTGGGACAGTCCTGAACAGAGCAGTGAAAGGGGCATGTGCTTTTCCTTCCTAAAGCTCCTTTCTTGAGGGCAAATGTTTTTATCTCACAGTAAGCTGTAAATTGGCAAGTAGACTTGTATACTAATTATTATTTGACTCTTTTCTACATAAATCTATTTTTAAGACAAACTTAAAGGAAAAAGCCCTACCTCTCAGCTAGTGTTACTTCAGAAGGTTTTTGCTAGTCACAGATGAATTATAGTATTATTTGTCCTTTCAAATGTCTAGATTTTTAGTATTTTCAATACTGAAAATAAGATACTATACACCTAAAATTTTGTGAAAAGGAGAAAAGACCATCATTGGTAGATCACTATTTATAGATGGAAAGAACACAGAAACATATTAAATTTACCTTAAACAAGGGGGTTTATACCATGACAGCAACTTTTAATGTAATTCATTTGTCTTATAAATTACATCCCTGGGGATAACCCTGAAAATTAATTAGGTCAGAGAGGGAAGGAAAACAAATTGAAAACTTCTCAAGACTCCAGGAAACAATACATTTTAAACACAGCAGTATCAACAATCTCACTATAAAGTTCTTCCCACCTCTTCCCCTATTCATCTTTCCAGAGACCAAGATAATCAGATCGAGAATCATCTTGGCCCACCAAGGTCAAGCAAACCATACATGTTCAAGTACAGAATATTGCTGAAATTGAGGCTTTTGCAAGCAGCTTTCCAAACTACAAACTCCCCGGAAAAATTCTGAAATATAATTTAGTAAACACATTCATTGTGACAATGTGGCTTTTAAGCACAAAGCTCCAGTCACGAAATGTGGACATGATACATTCATCACACAACACAGAAAAGCAAAGAAGAGGGAGGCAAAAGAAAACAATAAGAATTTTAGATGAGTTTTAATACTGGCCAAATTCATCCTCAAATAAAAACTCTGAAGGTTTGCCTTTTCATTAGCCTCTCTAGAGTTTAGGCAGAAAGGAACTTGCCCATGTACTTTTCCTGTAGCACCCTGTCTTCATTCTGCGCAAGAAACAAGACTTAGCTTTTTTCACTCTTTTCAACACAGTTCACTGAATTGGAAGTGTTGACCCACAAGTACAAAATCAAAGACATTTTATGATCTCACTTGTAACATAAATCAGATTTCGTACTTCCTGATGCCTCTGCCAGCTTCCAGTACTAAGGGAAGAATAGAAAGACGAAAAAATGCAGGGGAGTAACTGAGTTGATGGTGCTTGAACACTGAAACTTTAGGAGAGTGCACTAACAGATAACTCCACAGTACAGACCTGGATCATGTGAGGGCATGAGACCACATTTCTGCCAGCCCTTATATGTGTTAACATTAGCAGCAGGGAGCAAAAGGTATCAGATAAGGCATGGAGCTTGCTGGTAAAAGTCAACACATCAAAATGTATTTTAAAAACTGCATCAGAGAATTTATAATGGATCCGTGCTTTGCATTTTGAGGTGACAGAGTTCTCGATCTGGTAGAAAGTTCCCAAAGCTCAGTTTACTATACTGTCAAAATATAGCCTAAGGGGACAATCTGACTTACAGCATCTTCATGACAATGAAAGAACCTCGCTTGGCTTTTAGATCCCAAGTTTGGCTCAAGATAGTGCAGTAGAGAACAGAACATCCTCTATTTTACTCTGGGTGTTCACAGTGTTCCTCTTCAGCACAGAATTAGGTTTTACTGTATAGAATTCTCACACACAGCTTGATGATGGGTTAGAATTCACACCTTCAGATTTTGGGGATATACTTCACACCCTGCATTGTTACTACTACTAAAGACACAGATTAGAGTGTCCTCATGTCATTGTAGCATCTGTAATGGAAATCTTCACAAAATTCAGGGAAAAACTGTGTCTTTTACAAGGCCACAGCATGTCTTATTCAGCCTTGGAAAGGCTTTGGAGCACAGTAACCACATTAATTGGACATTATATGGACAGCCAAGTATAGCTCAGTTACTGTGCAGCTTTTACTGTTTTTTTTCATGTTGCTTCAAAACACATTTTGTGTTTTAACCAGTCATATATACATATGAAAGCATTTCACAACACTGGACAATGCTACAGATCCACAGGAAATAATTGTTTCACAAACATGAAACAATCTGCATGAATATAAACAGTGTGGCCCAAACCTGTTCTAAATTGTGTCTACAAACCCATGGAAGTCAACTAGAACCACTAACAGAATAGAACAGGTAAGAGCACATAAAAATAAAAAATATGGCTCTACGACTCATAGTCCAAAGCCTTCTTCCAGCCTGACATCACTTACATTTTCCTACTTTCCCAGCATGGATTTACAGGAAATAACAAAAAACAGAGTATCTGGGATTTCTAGTTCTTTCGTGCACTGGAGGACACAAGTCCAGGAACATATGGGCTTAAATGTGTCAGCATCCTACATCACTCTTATTTCAAGAATGTTATTAATTTTTGTGGGTGGAGTCCAAAATTTTAATGCCATATCAACACACAGTGGCTGTTTCTGTAATGCATATGTCACAGGGAGCATATGTGTACCAGTTCAAGGATAGCATTTTAACTTGATTTCAAATGACTTTCTGAATTGTAATACTCTCAAAAGATGAAGTACTGATGCTACTAGCAGGGTATTTAACAACTTCTGTCTTCACAATTTCAACCAGTCACCTCAATTCTGACCTCTAGGCAAAAAGCAAGACTAATATCAGAAGATTCTTTTCCATGCTAACTTTACCTAAATTTCAATTCAAATCTTCTCAAACGATTTAGCCTCTTTACCAAACTTGCAGGTACAGATACTGTGGGAATCAGCCATGTAACTGTTCCAACTGGATACAGTGAGAAAAGTATTGCCAAGGGCTTTTCGGCTGTGACTCAACAGGTGGTTTGGCACTGAGATTTCTACCTGTTTGTGGTTTTCATCTCTGGTTTCAAGGCAGAAAATGAGATTATTATACCTTTCAATGCTGCATCTCAAGCAGGCTGTATGGAGAGCAAGGTTTCATTCCAACCAAATCTCTCTCTCTCTTGCAAGGTTGAGGAAAACTGCCAACCACTGCTGCTCTTCACATCAACATGCGATGGAGATGTCAGGAAAGGGAAAAGTAAAGGGAGAGAAGAAAAGGAAAATAAAATGGTGAGTTTTACATAAACAATAAACTTTACCTAGTGACTACATCAGAGAAAACCAAAATAAAAAGTACTAGCGTTAATATAAGGAAATAAATAAACAAAACCTTGGAACAGCTTAACCTAAGAGGTTGGTTGTGGGTTTGGCCTCTTGTTATTGTTGTTTGTTTTTGGGTTTTTTTTTGTTTTGTTTTGTTTGTTGTTGTTGTTGTTGTTGGTTTTTTGTGTGTGTGGGTTTGGTGTTTTTTTTGTTTGTGGTGGTTTTTTTTTGTTTTTTTTTTTGTTTATTTGATTGAGAGAATAATTTTTACATTTCTTTTCAAGAGATAGAATACTTTGAAAACATATGATAAACTTAAAGGGCAATATTAAAGAAGCAAACCTATCATAGCATCAAAATTAACCACTCCATTACTCAGACAGCAGCCTAAGCCCCTTCAACAGACATCCTGCAAAGCAGCAGAAGCACTCCCAACATATGTTCTTGCCTGCAAATAGCCCAGAGTGCAAGAGGTGGGTTTCATTTTTTGATTTTTAAAGTCTTCTGCATAGGCCTAACTCTGCCTTTGTTGAAGGTAGTGTTAACACACATTGCATACAGAAGGAACCAAATGTGGATAACTGCATACTTCAAAAAATCACACCCAATATGTTCAACTGATGCCACTGTTCCCTGAGGACAAGTGTAGGCTATGGAATACTACAAATAATAAAGAGCAGCAGTCTAAAGTACACTTTTCAGAACCAAGAAAGCAGAGTTTCCACAGATAATTGGGAATGTGCATCTTCAAGATAGTAGTCAAGAGTAGGTAAAGACTGTCTAGAGATGCTTACTGTGACAGAATTCTCAATGCCTTTTCATAAAATAAGAGTTCTTCAAAGCAACTCTCAGTAACCATTAAGAGAACAGTCAGTGAATCTATGCTTTTCAGATTAAAGCAAGAAAATGAAAGTCAGTGTTCTCCACAGATGTAGACGTAATGAGAATGACTTCAGTACATCTGCTAGTAATCAAAATAGGTCCACCTTCACCAGTGCACAGAGAAGTGGAATCCCAGTACCAGCAAGAACTTTGTTTTGCCCTGATAACTGTAAAACCATGCCAGGAAATCGTATATACTAATTTGCCTAAAGAAGATGAGAGCCACATGATTAAATTGTATTCAATTATCTATACTAACAAAGACTGACCTGAAGAAAAACTGGACCTATCTTATCACGAAGATATCCCTCCCCACTTGAGGGAAAGGGGCCCCAAAATTTTCTGTTCATGAGTTGGAATAAAAAAAACCCCAGCCAAGTGGGTCTTTTTTCTCCATGAGAAGGTGTTTCCACAAAAATACATCTCTCAGATAATCAAAATAAAAAATTTCCATCAACTACCCAGAAAAATGAGGTGAAAAAATAAAAAAAGAGGATAGAGTCTTCCAGAACGAGCAGTTGGGAAATATTTACTTTGACTTTTCTTGGGTAAAATCTTTATTCCCAAAGAAAATTTTCATTTCAAGAAAAAGAATTTTCACAGAAAAAATAATTCCAATGGAAAACACCTGGCCAGGGCTACAAAGGATAGGACCACTGGCCTCAGCCAGGGGAAGGCAAATACTAACCAAGGTCAGTGGACTGGGTCTGCCACAGTCCTCTTGGAAAATCACAGGCACAGCACATCCATCCTCCGCGATGTTAATTCACCTCCAGCTTTTCTGCCTACGTAGACTCGCCATGCCTAAGGGTAGGAATCCTCTCTTGCTGTATATTGTATACAACCTAGTGTAACACGTGTGTTTAATGATTTTCAGCACTACAGTAACAACAGTGTTTGTCCCTCCTACAGCAGCTAATTTCCAATGTCGAGATGAGGAGAAAAATATGACCTATGGCTACAATACACTGCTAATCAAATGCTATTGTACAGCTTGGTGCTGTGGGGGGATGCCTTTTCATTGTACAACTAATCAGGGTTTATACACACAAAACCACACAACTAGATAGTCCAGTCTTGTGATCTGTGTTCCAAGCTGCCAGAAGTAAGGCAGGAAAGAGGGGTGTGGGGGGGGTGGTGGGGAGCATCTCCTGCGTTCATAATGAAAGAAAAGAGATGACTGGACTAAGAGCTGATGAGGTTACAAGGCAACAGCAGTGCCATGAGTTGTTTGGGCTTAAAGCCAGATGTCTTGTATTTCCTTTGATTGTTTCTAAATAATTAATGGTATTAATTTAATCATGTGACCCACCCACCCCCCTTTTAGTATTTGGCTCTGTGTACTAACACTAAATATAAAGGAGAAAAACAGTACTGTCTATAGCATACTGAATATTGATGCCGTGTGTTTGGACTGCAACAACAGCTGATACTCATATCCATGAGACTACATATTCTACAGCACTCACAGAATGTTTGCATGGAGTAGATGAAGTAGTATCCTTCATACTCCATCCATAAACCAACTCAACTATGACATATGGACACTGCATGTTTGAAGTAGTAAAATAGAGGGTACATCGCTCTCTCTCCGCCCACACTAAGATGAACCTGCCACTACTATTTCACGTAACATTTTCTGGCAAGCTCCCAGTTTTCAGTCATGCTGGTTTGCTTGAAAGAAACACTCAGAGGAGACACTGCTTGTCTCGCTGTTCGAACAAACAAAATAATCACGCATCTTGAGTTAATGGTCCAAAGCTTAATGAAGATCATAGAAAAGAGGCTGCCCATGATGAGAGCATTCCCTTCTGACTTAGCCACATAAGTCACTGCTGTTGGCAAAAGGAAATGGATTATGAGGATAATAATTAACCCTGAGCTCTAGTCTAGACAAACCTTTGCTTGGTACAGTAGCAGTAAGCGCACAAAGAAAACAGCAACAACCAGAAGTAAAAATTTCCCCAGGGCACTGGCAGCAACAGGAGGAGGACCCCTGTTTCTTGCTGGGGCTTCAAGTGTCACAGGCATCAAATAATCCCATGGTAATATTGGGGTTGAGTACTAGGACTGCTGAAATCCAACAGCAGAATTCCTGAACAAATAAAGACTACTGAAGGCACCTCCCTACATGCATGATTCTATTATATGCACTCAGTAAAAATGTTAGCCCACCCTCCTACATATCACAGCATACTCTCAGCTCCCCTAGTCAAGTCTCCAGTTCCACCCATCTTATCTACCTTTTTTTCCTACCACATTTTGACTTATCTCGAATCTGTGGTACTTTTCCTACCACATTTTGACTTATCTCGAATCTGTGGTACTTACCACAGAATAAGAATCATACAAGGGTTGGAAGGTACTTTTAAAGGTCACCCAGCCCAACCTTCCTGCAATGAGCAGGGGCATCTTCAACAAGATCAGATTGCTCAGAGCCCCATCCAATCTGATCTGGTTTCCAGGGATGGGGCATCTACGACCTCTCTGGGCAACCTGTTCAAGTACCTTACTCACCATCAGATAGTATTAAATGAGGCAGTTGTGAGGCAATGGAGAAAGAAATCTGACAGCTTGGAGCAGACCCTCACTTTGTCCAGCAGTGCCCCAGACTTCTGGAGGTAAGGACAAACTGATAGGAGGCCCTCAAAGATGTCAAAAGAAATTTCTGGAAGTGTGCAAAACCTAACCTCATCAAAGAGTACCTATGGGGAGTCCGAGAGGGCTTGCTCAAGTCTCATTTCTTGTATGTTATCCGTGGCTCTTTACTTGGTTGTCATTCTGCAGTTACACTATCAGATCAAGAATGGCAGTGGTGTTTTTCTACAGTTACAATTCTTCACTCAAGGGAAATGAACACTGAAGAATTCTCCACTAGAAAGCCTGGTCCTAGTCTTCAAGGACTTGGCAGTCAAGGCCTTGCAATCCTATAGGCATCTTCCTCCACCACTAACCCAGTAGAGGTTCATAGGAAGAAGTCTGTTTTATTACATAAAGATCATATGAGACGTAAGCTCTTCAAATGGGACTGGGGCAGTGCCAAAACAAGCACTGGCTCTGCACACTACAGAGAACATCACCTGGAGGAAGAATCACAATTGCCAAATCACAGGCTGAGGCACTGCAGAGAAAGTGGCAGAGTGCCCTGAGTATCAGAGCTTAGGCTTATGGGGCTCTTCTACAACAAAGGAGCAGAATGAATACCACACTGACCGTGCTGGGAAGAAAACATCTCACCCTGTCCTATCAGTGCATCTCTAACATGATTATAAGGTTGAATAACATCATGAGTTTATCGCTCCCGGATATATGTAAATGGAGAAAACATTAAATCATATCAGTTATAACAAGAAGAAGAAGAGTAACGTACAGCCAAACTTAAGAGTGACTCCTTCAGTTCCTATCAGCTACCTACAGTAGAGAGGCAACATTTAAAACAAGCAAAAAGGACATCAGGAAAACCTGATACCAGAGTCCTCACCTTGGGTAAAATGGGCTCTGTGGTTTTGAACTGGAACAAGAGGAAACTGCTTCTAGACAAGAACGATCATACAGAAATTACTAAACTCTTTGCAAGGCAGAAACACTAGAAATAGACAAAAATAAAGCAGAACAGTCCCAACACTTTATGAACAACCCCTGTACTTAACCGCTTGGTTTTCAGGATTTTGGGAGGTCGTGGTAGAGTGAGAAGACAGCATTTTTCCTGTGGTGACAAAGATCTCTCAAAGTATCCACATGTCCCACTCTGCTGAGAATGTATCTTTTGTTCCTTCTTCAGCATTATTTCCCTCTAATGATAGCTTTGCAGTGAACCCCCTTTGTGAATTGCTCAAATAAATGTAAATTTTATCTTGTAAAGCAATACCCTCCAAAATACAAACTATCTACTGATAATAAAAATCTGAAGAGCTAAAAGGCAGTGGGTTTCCCCCAGTGCCCTCATCTCCCCAGTGCTCTGGACTGCTTTTTATTATTATATATGGAGTTCCAGGAAGTGTACTTGTTATTATAAATATGTACTGTATTAAAATATATAGCCCAAGTCCCCAGGGCCCAACATTTTAATTAGAATTACAGTTGTGCAAATAACTGATTTATTTGGCTATCTGACCAAACTGTGAACATGGAAAGGAAAAAAAGCCCTGAACAAAAATCACCTATGTGTTTAACAAAATGGACTAGGTTTTTTGTTTGTGTTTGATACATTTCCATTAAAATTGACTTAGTTTCAAAACAAAACCAGAAATCTTGTTTAAAAATATCAAAACAAAACCTTTTGGCTTTCCAAAACTTTTCTTTTAATTTTTTTTCTCAGTTTATTTTTTTTTTACATAATTTTGGCTAACCCTTATCTGAGGCAAGCAGTGTTCAGCAAATAAAACATTTAACTCAACAATTTTACCCAGACTTACATCTAAGGGCTGAACTGTGAGTTGACTAGCTCTTGACTTAATGAAAGAAGAGCAGGGAGGCAGGGGATCTGTATTCTCTTCTTGGTTCAGCCCCTGTCTTTGTGTCCAAGGTGAGTTATTATTTCATTTCTTTATGGTTGTCTCTCTGTCCACACTTTGTCTCTGCAGTCTCTGAGCTCGCTGGGGTTCAGATGCACCTCCTACAGCATGTCTGTACATTGCCTAAAATAATAGACTGCTCATCTCAACTGGGGCCTATATGATTTACTATAATATAAATAACTCCTCAACTGCAGTCAAATCTCTTTTTAATGCCAATAGTTTCACTTGCATATATTTAGCAGGCCATCATGGGAACATCATCTTCCTTTTTAATTAATTTTATTATTAATAGACGTAAAATATGAACGGACAGCAAGTCTGGATTTTTCTTGCTTCATCAATTTCAGCCCTCAAAGAAAGCATCTCGTTTACAGCTACCAGGAGCCAACAGGGACATGTACTGAATGAAACCTGAAACCCAAGATCCCCTCAGCACTTTTGTACCCCCATGATTTGGGGACAAATCCTCTCCTCCCTCCAGGGAAGGAAAGCTAGCTGGATTGAAAGAGCTGATTAGTGGAAAGCCTCACAGGCAACCTCCAAATTCTCTGCGCAGGGCTTTTAGGCACACAATTGTCACCAGCAGGAATGGGAAATGCCAGTTCGCTATCTCCAGAGAGGTGGAAACAGCCTATGGGACTGCAGGGAAGAGCTCTGCCTGTCCCTGTTTTGAAGACCTGTAGCATCTCACAAGGCCAACTTACCTAGTTGAAAGACAACTCTAGAGCTCATTAGAAAATAAACAACACAGAAACAGAAATTACTGCAAAACTACGAACTCTTCAACTTGCATGTGCACGACTTAGGGCTGGGGGTGGGGAGGTTTCTCAGAGCACACATGGCTGTCACTGACAATAAAGTCAGTCACGTTTTTAAAACACTGGGGACAGAGTTGCAAATGTGCCCCATTATGTCTTGAGATGTACTCCCTGGGTACAAAAGGTGCGTGGGTTACGGCAGCTCCTGTGTTACTTGGCTGAGACCATAAAAGGCAGTGCAAAGAACAGACTGAGAAAGAAAGAACTGTGGAGAATACAGGGTGGTTATTCCTACTGTACAGACATGATACATGTCAGTACTACAGGTACTACAGGTATCCTGGAGTCCCACTGCAGTTTAACCTCATGCTACTTTTCTCCATCCCTGGGGCTGCTGCTCAGCTCTGGGAGATCCCACTGGTATTTTGCAGCCCCGGTGTCCTGCAAGGGGACTGTGACAGAGGTACAGACTGTGCCAGTCGATGCCAAGGCGACCACACTCTGTCCAAGGGCAGCATTTGCAGGTGGCCATTCCCCTCTGTGTTTGTGTCCCCCGTGCCATGCTAAAGGAGCAATTATTATCATTAAAAATAAATCATCCTCCCTCTCAATTGACTGTACTTATTGGCCATTGCTGCCATCTAGCCAGATGCATTTCCAATATTCACAGAAGCCTTGAGCCTGTTTATTTTCCCATTGCTGCTTAGCCTGAAGCAGGGATAAATGCATCCCTTGTTACTCACTGCCTCTGCAGAGACATTTGTAAACTTTCATGGGGTTTTCGTTTTTTTTTCCCCCAACAGGTGACAAAATACCGTATAACTGCAGGTGCTCTGGGACACAAATAGGAAAATGAAGATCAGATGCAGCTGTAGTTGGAGTAAGGGGAAAATGAAGATAAAGGCAGCAGATAAGAGAGTGCTAAAACAAGCAAAGAAATTATTGAGAAGGGGTAGTTAGCTATTTTTGTTGCCAACTTACTCTTGCAAGGTAGCTATAACAATAAATTTGTCTATTTTGTTATCATGCCAAATTTTTTCAGGTGTTACCAGGGGAAATTTGGAAGTTTGCTGAAAAAAAAAAGGTTTCTGAACATTATTGGAAAAGGATGAAGAAGTTGTCAGCTCAAGCTAGCACTGAAGGATGCGCTGGAGGTCATAGCTGAGGGGCACTGGCTGATGTTACTGGGCTTGTGAAGTAGGAATGATATGGAAGTGGTTTCAGACAGCTTCTGAGTTCAGATTTATTCTTCTAAGAATTTGTTCCCGAAATTCAGTCAGGAAAATGTTCACAAGGAAGGGCTTATTCTCCACCCATCCCTTCGTCTTTTTTGGTATGAAATAGGTTGAAAAATTAATATTCTAAGGAGACTCAGAAACTGAAGGATTCAGACAGAAGTTCTTGGCTTGATTGCCATCCACAATTCAGCTCTACAAAGCCAATGCAAACTTCCAGACACTGTGGCCTTTCACTTCTCTAGTCAACCTGGTTTCAGAGCCATACTCAGCAACATAATAAAAAAGAGGTGAAGCACAACGGGTAAAGAGAAAATAAACGTGACTGTATTATAAAAGACAGTGATTGCTGTCTGGCCATAACATTCCCTCCAAACAAAAGGGGGAAGGAGGATATCAATAAAGGTCTGTGAATTCAAATTTCTTTTACTATACCTCCTATCCACCAGAGTAATGACAAAGAAGTTGTATTTTGCTTCCCTGACTTTTCTCCTCTTTGAAAAGGGAGATTTGATGGGTAATCCAGAGTAATATTCAGCTGTGAATCCAATTTATGCAGTGGGATAGGATTAAAAAAGGAACAGAAGGTCTGGATTCTGAACCTGCTGTAACAGTTTTGATTTGAATACAACCCAAGTCTTGAAATGGCTTGTTTTCCACTTCTGGTTTGGAGCTGGTTGAAATACTGCCACAGTAGCACTTCCTGCAAAATTTATGTCCAAGATTCTCATTATTTGGAACTGAACTCTAAAGATTTTGGCACCATGAAATCCAAACAAAACTCTGTTCCTGACTCAACTGGCCCAGAAGTCAACCCAAGCTTAATCTGGTTCTGGGTCCAAATCCAGCTTCAGCCCATTTCCATTGTTATATAGATTATGCCATAATACCACCTCTAGCCTCAGGATTTATGATGCCTCCTCACAGGATGCATATTTGTGTGTAAATACATAAATCACATCAGATAAACAAAGAAGACATGCCAGAAAACAGGAGGGGAGGGAAGAGGAGAGATACCTACCAAGCAGTTTGTCTCTAAAGTGTTGCCAGTTGTGAAAGGACTCGACGTGCTAATATCCGCTCATTCAGACTCTTACAGACATGCTAAGAGCGTGACGGCTGGCAGGCAGTGCATTTAAGCGCTGTTACTGAGGCCCCCAAATATTGACAGAGTGCCAGACTCTGAGAAACTATTGATGTATGCAGCCGGCCGCTGCTCCAGACACCTCTCAGACAGAGTCTTTAAATGTCACAGATTAATGAATTTTCATGAAACGGAGAATGAGAGAAAGAATTAAAAAAGAAAATATCCCATAGCACCAACATGAAAGCATCTTTTATCCCTACACAAAATTCTGCCCTCAAGCCTCAAGATTCCTAATAGATTATAACAGATTGTAAGTCGGCATGAGATGTGGGATGAGGAGGTTAGACCCTCTAGATCATGCAGAGCATTCTCAAACAAAGACAATATGAGAGATGTTCGTTTTTAAAAAAAAACGAGAGTCAAGAGCCACTCAGGTCTCAGTTTCATTTTTACCTAACCCACGAATTACAAAGGTTAAGGAGTAGACCTCGTTAATATATATTTTTTTTTTTAATTTTTTTTTTTTTAATATGAGGTACATAAGGGGCCAAACTGCAAAGTTCAGCTGTTGACTCTGAACGACCCTAACTTCAGAGCCATTGAGACAGACAGCTGTACTTGGACCCTCTCTTAGTATTTGATCTTGTGTTTGATCTTATCCAAGAAATTGCAAAAGTTATGATAGAACATTTTTATGCCATCAGATAAACCAAGTATGCTGATTATTTCTCTTTTTTCGTTTATATCAGTGAACTCAAATATGTATGCAAGAACTTCAAATATCATTAAAATGTAATAATGCAAAATGCAGTTGGAGTGTAAATGACAAATCTATGCATAACACATCACTAGAAGAGGAAGGAAGTGAAGGGATGATGTAGATGTTCTATGCAGAAGTAAAAATAGGTCATTTATACACAACCATGTAAAAAATACAGCTTTAGTGAGTCCCTCTGCACACAGCCACTTGGAAGTGGGGCTCCCATGAGCCATTTTCTCCCTTGTTCCCAAAGGCATAGGCACTGATTCCTGCAAGGCTCTACTGCCTGCACCGCCCCCAGGCTGTCCTGCAGGATTTCTCTTGAATGGAATGACAGCAGGTGGGGTGACCACCGACATACCCAGCTCCTTGCTGGACACCTCCTTCCCCCTCAAAGACAGAGAAAGGGAAATTGGCAGCACCGTGACAGCAAGGCCTGTTGCAGAAAAATCCAGAGAAGCTGAGAGCACCTCACCAAGCAGAGTGCTGTAAGAAAAGCCAAGAAACAAAACACTGTTGATGGGACAGCAAGACCCCGTGGTTTTCCACTTTGTTGGAGAGAGTCAAGAAGAGCATAATGAAGATGCTTGGAGGGCTGCAGCACCTCTCCTATGAAGACAGGCTGAGAGAGCTGGGGTTGTTCAGCCCAGAGAAGAGGAGGCTTCGGAGAGACCTTACAGCAGCCTTCCAGTACGTAAAGGGGGCTGACAAGAAAGATGATGAGGGACTTTTTATAAGGGCATGAAGTAACAGGACAAAGGATAACGGCCTTAAACTGATAGAGCGTAGATTTGAATTGGATATAAGAAAGAATTCTCTGTGACGAGAGTGGTGAGGCACTGGCACAGGTTGCCCATAGAAGTTGTGTATACTCCATCCCTGCAAATGTTCAAGACCAGGCTGGATGGGGCTTTAAGCAACCCGGTTTAGTGCAAGGTGCCTCTGTCCGTGGCAGGGGAGTTGGAATTAGGTGGTCTAAAGATCCCTTCAGACCCAAATAATTTTATGATTCTATGATTACTGCTGCAGAAAAGTCAATATTCTTAACTGAAAACTGTTCCACTAACTTCTCTCTTATCTCTGGCCACAGAAGGCTTCAGAGCCACTATAAAATCTCACTATAAGAATGGGGACTAGCATGTTCAAGAGGTGCTTGTTTTCACATCATCTCATTAGTCAGATTATTTGTGGCAGCCTTTGCCAAAGCAAAACAATTTTTTTTTTAACAAAAAAATCTACTTTTCTGAGCATGTGGAGCCAAGTGGAAACAACTGCAAGGACTCTGATGGCAACCTCCTGCTCCTGATGACATAAAAGTCTTTGGTTTTCAAAAGCCAACACACTTCTGTATTTTGGCATATCTGGCAATTACTTGTATTGTGGACTACAACAGTCAGCCATTTGTGTTTTCCACTCTTGTCACTACCCAAAGCCTGTCCTCCCTACCCCCACACATTCACCACACATCCCACAGCCACCAGAGTTGCAGCAGGGTCTCCAACACCATTATCCATTACCCATAGCTCTACATATCTCTGGATAAAGTAGCAAGAAACCATCTTTTGCCAAAAGCCAGAGAAGACAAAGCACATATGTGTCTAAGAGGGGATGACACAAATGACTAATTAAGTACATGAGAAGGCAAAATGTCAAAGCCTTTCTGTTCTGGGAACAATCTCTGTACAAACAAAGAAAAGAAAATCAATATAGATTTTCACACAGGGAACTATTTTACACATCATTGCAAACTTCCTTTAAAACACTCAGTACCTTTCCTTTAGGACTTTCAAAGAGCCTGTCTAACATTGCTGCCCATTCTGGCCTGTTTTTAATCCTCACACACCCCTTTTCCTTTCTCCTTTCTTCCCCTCTCTCTCTTTTTAAAAAATAGTAACTGAGGAGCTATCAGAAAACAGTAACCCAGCATTTCATTCACTCCAGTAGCACATCTTCAGCAAAGGCCAGCATCAGTTATACTGAAGGAAGATATAAAAAATCTCAGTATTCCCATGCTACAAAAGTCTTCAAATACCTCAGCAGAGATGGGTTTCAGTCTAAAGACTGAAGTCAAGCATCATTTGGGATGATCCCTGAACCTTACAGAGAAGCCCAAGTGCCCAAGCTATGAAGTTGCCCTTCACAAGGGCTGATCACCCATCCTCTGCAAGACAGACACGATGATGCCCCTTTGAGTGACGTCATCTCTTGTGTATGTGCTAGGGCACAGTCGGCTCAACCAAGAGCTTGCCTGACACCTCTCTTTCCAGGAGCACAGTGTGAATCCCCAGGCAATGCAAACACTGTCTCCTCCAAGACTGCCTCACATGGAAGCCAGCAACAAATCTCCCTTAGGAGATTTGTCTCTTTTCTGGAGAAACAGAAAAAGGAAGCAAAATTTCTAAAAACTAGCAAAATTTTGTAAGTGAGCATGCTGGGAAAGGAGCAAACTGGGCAATTTTCTAATCCACTGCAAAGTTAGGACACTTTTGTATTCCAGTGAGCCTCTGGCATTTTAAGTAAATAAAGGGACTGAGTTAGAAGACACAACAAAGTCTTATGACCTATCCAAACTTATGCAACAGCCTTCTCTCCCTGTCTTCTTTTGCAAATGCTTGAATACCTAATAAGCCTTGTCTGTGCTCCCTTTGCATGCCAACATTACAACAGCCATTCCAGCTCCATAAACTCTGCAGCATCTCCAAGACTGGGATTAAAAATGTGGGCAAAAATTTAGAAGAACTGGAAGTATTAATGGTAGCACAAAATTTATAATGGGAAAGAAAAAGGTTGAATACCCTACACACACAAAATAGCAATGGCAAGGTAATGAATAGGAACAAATCCATTACAGAATTAAAATTATTAGGTTTGAAAGGGACCTTGGAAGTTCCTAAGTTCAATCTCCTTCACTAGGTTTAGGACAGTATCAAGGACCAACTCCTTTGTCTCGTCTTGTCTCTTTGATTGTCACCATAAAGTTTCCATCAATTAATTAATTTCTTGTAGTCATTTCTGATTAATGTTGTCTACCTTCTGACTTTTTCTTTCCTTTCCTCCATGTGCATGTGTGCGCATACATCACAACCAGCTCACACCCCCCTCCTTGTTAAAAGTCCCACCTCTTCTGCTGACTTACCGCACTCTTAATCAAAAGGGCAGGAGGAAGCCGCCAGGATTCATTCTTCCCCCCTCTCCTCCTCTCTCCCTCCCTTTCTTCAAATGGCACAAATGTCAAACTTTCTAAAAGGATGTTTGGCATAGCTGAGTTCAGTCATGTAACGTACAAAGTCGGTATGATCAAAAGGTTGCAGGGCTGCCCACTGCTAAAGAAGAGAGGGGAAAAAAGGAAACAGAGATCTTTTCTAAAGTGTGAAAGAATGCATGAGCCAACTGTTGCCACTGGAAACACCATGTCTATTAGCAGCAGCAGTGGGTCTGAAACACAAAAACCTCGGTCCAGATTCCAGATTCTCTGAAAAACAGGGCTGTTCTGATCCAATTTTCCGCCCATGAAGAACAGGGACAGACACAGCTACGGAACTGAAGACTTTTTTTTTTTTTCCCTGTGCTTTGCATCATTATATGGAAAATAACTGTATCTATGTGGAAGTAAGAGCACTTAGTTTTGTAGTCGAAGTTGCTGAAATAATCAGATGGAACATAGATTCACACATCCAAAACACATGGTCTCTCTGGTACTTCTGTAGTACTACCTTTCACCACAGCATTTTCATTCTTACTCTACCCACTGCTAAGAAAGAGGGCGAATTATTCCTCCCTTTTACATATCTAAGATTGTTATGATTTCATAAGGCAACTGGTTTGCAATCGTAGAGCACTTCACAATTACATGCTCGCATCTTCCTCTACACTTCTGATACAACTCTTCTGGTTTTATTCATCTGTTTATTTGCTTCACTTTGCTGAGTCCTTGTGAAAATGTCCGCATCTTCTTACCCAACATCAACTCTAGAGAACAGCCTAGCTATGCCACCAGCTCCTGCAAAATGTCTACACTCACAGTGCCATGAAAATTGGTGGTCAGAATCTACCCATGAGCTGAGATAGAGTTTCCCTCCCAGAAGATAACCCCAAAAATGTAGACAGAAAAGCTCATTGTCAATATCCATTTAATAGAAAAATCTTAATTATAGATAGCTTTCAGTCCCAGAACAGTAGACAGGAACTTGAGATTAATTCCCCCTATGACAAAGTATGTGAACAATAACCAGAACTTGTAATCAATACCCAGAGGAGAGAGCATCCAAATTGTAATGGGGATTTGGGATTCATTCCCAGAGGGCGTAATATATGATTTGGAACAGGTAGACTGGGATTAATTTTTGATTATGAAATATTTGAACAGCAATTTTCAACTTTTAATGAAGAGAGGATGTGGACACCACAATTAACATAATTTCTAAGTCTCTCCATCATATTTCAGGAGACAGATGACAGATCACAAACAGCTGTTCAGGTCATACACAAGTTAATGTGGGAGTGCCACCTAAAGGAAAGTGCACTAGGATGGTACTCTGGAGAGGGGCAGACAAAGACCAGAGTTGCACTTTCCTCATTTCTAATAAAACTTGCTTATTGCAGAGTCTGCATTAGAAGTAATTATTCCATGTTTGCTGACTTTACATGGATAATTGTAAGTCAGAAAACATCAGTATGAGAACATGGCTTTTCTCTTACACAGGGAAAAAATATAAAGGTGTTCACAGGAGAAATAATTCTCACTCTGAAGGAAAATTTCAAAGTAGGAGTGCACAAGGTAAAATATATAGAACCTCACCGTGTCCTGGGGGGAAAATACAACCCAAATTTCTAAAGTTCCTCAGAATATAATAAAACAGCTAATTGTTTGCCTAGAACAAAGATAACGACTGAGCTGTGAATCTTACCCTTTTCTGTTAGTTTCCACAAAATAATTTTCTTTATGTTTTTCTCACAGGCCAATGAGTAATTTTAATGATTATGAGCTGCATCTGTAGTCATGTAAGACAAGGCAAATTTCCTCTATCTGCATATCTTGCCATTTATGAATGCATCTAACAAAGTGCTGTAAGAAAACCTATTCTCCATGTCCAGCGTTCAGTATTGCTCAGTTGGAAGGAAACTGTCCAGACCAAAAACATCTTGCCCTGAAACAACTGATGGTAGAAGAAGTGATGAGATAAACCAAAATCTTCTTTCAGCTCAACACATACTTTATTCCTAATTTATCTTTTCAATCTTGCAAAATATTTTAAAAGATGCTCTGAATTTCTGAAATTGAAGATTTACCTCTTCCATTGTTGTGTTAAACTTTTGGGTCTTTCATTGAAAAGAGACAAGACAACTGGGGTTCCTTGTGCAGCTACCCCATCCCTCTCTCCTTAAACCCTCAGACCCACATCTACCCAAGGATCATTTCCTAAGCCTTCAAAATTATATATAAGTATGCTGTCTCTGCCAGGTCCTATTAATCATAAACTTCTTCTCATTTCATTTCAGTATTAAACTCATCTTGTTCAAATCTCTAATTTTCCACACTGACAGAGAAGTTCTCTATACATCATTCAGTTCTATTTCCTAGATACGTTCAGAATTACAAAATTCATTCAAGCCCATCTGATCTCTTCTCACTAAACCTTCTGCCTTCCACTGACTGACAGAGAAGAATTAGCCTTCCTCCTGTCAAGTATACATCTTTTCCCCACAGAAGTATGTGAAAACACATTCAAACACAGGCAATGACTCAGCTTGCCCTTGTACTTGTGTCTTTGCTCTACAGAGCAGTCAGTTTTATGGAGCAGCAAGTCCCATTGATATAATATCAGACAGTCTACTAATATTTCTAAAGTAAAACCAGCTGTAGCTACATGGCAGGGTACCACACACTGAAAGCAGAGGTACAGTCAGCACCCCTCATTCTAGTGGACGCAGGAAGTCTCACGATGAAGTCATACTACAGAGTGACACTGCTGAGCTCAATACGTGACAGGTCATCTAAAGTAACTAAAAAGTAAAATTTGCCACCCACAATTTTCTCCTCAGTGATCCTATCTTATCTTAAGCAGTTCTCAGGTTTGGGAAGAAAAAGCATGTCAGATATTTTCTGCTCTTTCCCTGCTGCAGCAATGTAATCTATTTCATTTCTAACCAAGTGCCACAGCTTCTCTCCACTTTTACAAAGACACTGCAGCACTACTCCAGCAAAACAAATTATGGTACTGCTGTAGCAAACAGGAGATGGGACTAGAAGAGCACTTTATGCTTTTTTCTGTTGAGCCAGAGATTCAGTAGAAACAATGATGGCTTCCCTAGAGGATACACAAGGAGTTTGGTGCTCCATAGCTGGGAATAGCCCCCTTCCTCCCCTAGGGCCTGGCATCACTGCTCTGAGAGGTTTTGGTTCCCAAGCAGCAAGTTTCAACCTACAACGTGACTCAGGGACCTGCAGAGTTCTCTGCTCCCACATCCACACACAGGCTACACCAGCTCTTCTGGCAAGTTAATAAACGCAGCTATGGCAGGGGACTCAGAGTCAGATAGACTCCATGAGGGCATGAGGGCATGGTGTTAGATTAGTCACCTCACCAATTTCTGCCTCAGTATCCCCAAGTGTGAATTAGTTTTTGGCACCTACAAGTTAAGAGGCCGGCAGCTTTAGAAGAACTGTATGTTAGACAGACAGATCGATACTTCATTTTAAAGAACAGTTTATTCTACTGTACTTTTGCTGATTTGAAAGAAAACAGACTCTGTTGCAGTATTTTTTGACTAAAAACCTGTAGAAGAAATCGTTTCAGTCTTTTACAACCAGAATCTGGAAGGGTGTCCCATTGTAATATTTTCAAAGAGAAGTTGTGCATGCAGTATGTATGTGCATATGGTGTTTATGAATTGTTTTTTAACTTTAGATATTTTATTCATTTTTCCACATGGTACAAGTTGAACACACATCTTTGTTGGACAGACACCAATACAGTAACATAGCTTTTGATTTAAGGCATTCAAGACTCTTTAGGACAAAAGGCTACTCTATCTTCATGCCAGGACATCACATCCTGAAATTAGGATGCATGCCATCAGGCAGTTAATATTTCACTGAAGATACTCAGCCCTTGATACGTTCAGTTATACTAAATGAAGGAAACTGTAACCACTTCCAATTATTCCATACAGAGATCAAGGTCCATGAGAACTTTGCGTCTTGGCATACAACACCCTATTTTGATTTCACTGTGTTGTGGGATCTGCTGTTATCCACAGTTTGTGGACTTCGTTGTTTTTTTTATTCTCACTTGCAGCATGCACACAGCTAGCATAGTAACTTCAGTCATAACAAGGTTCAGAAGACCCTAAAGCAGAGGGAATTGGGTAAGAACTGGCACAAAAACACCTTGCTAGAGCCTTTTAGGATAGCAGCAGAAAGAGCACAGATGCTACTGATACCTGCATCCCCACCCCAGAGTCAGCAACATGGAGGTCAAAATTCACTTCTGCCATTTACGCTGTGTGCATGTGTGTGAGCTGCTCCCGCAGACCCACGGAGAACACTGAAAGCACATTCTCTAGGATAACTGCCTATCCAGACTCACTAGTATAGTTCACTGTGCAAAGTCAGATGCAATGCAAGCATGAACAGTTTACCTCCAGACCAGAAAAGTCCTGTTACTGCACACTGCCATGTCTAATAACTATATAAACCTTGTTTATTTAATTTCAAAGCTGCTGTTTCACTTAAGTTGTACCACCGTCTCAGGAATCACAAGATGGTGGCATTTAAGAAGTAGAGGCGATGCTTTCACTGATTTTCCAGGAAAAAGCTAGGTCCAAAAGCAAAATAAAGTTTCCTTTATAAAGAATGGAAACAGTAATATAAATGAGTTCTTTATATCATTTAATATTGTTAACTATCATTCTGTTATATGAAATATAATAAGGGACAAATCAGTTCAGAGAAAATACATAAATATTAATTCTCTTCCCACTCGTAATTTAATACCTATCTTGTACCCCAAGGTCTTGAAAACACCGAGTACAAAAAACAGTTCTTTCCCACTATCTGGAAAAAACCACGAGGATAAGGGAAACAAAGATTAACATTTACGTGAACATGAGATACAATGGTTTAAGAATAGCCAAACTAAAATGCCTACGCTGAGTATCTACGGCACACAAAAGTAACGATTCTTGCCCATTGTCCTACCGAAAGTTTCTTCCTATGACTGGCTTAAATTTGAGATTTCTTGACAAGTTCCAATGAATGTGTTACCTCACTTTCCTGATAAAAACCAAATGCTCTCTGACTTCACTCTTTACTTGAAACAAGTATATGTGGATGAAATATAAAAACTTCTGTCAACATGACTGCTGCTCTGTGCATTATTTAAATGCTAAAATAAAAAAGGGGGAATTAATGATTTTTGGGTTTTGTCTTCCCCCCCCCCCCCCGGCACGGCAGGTTCCACCGCGGGGAAGTTCAGCTCTGCTCTCCCAGGCGCAGACCTGGGGCAGTGCCAAGCCCTCTCCCCTCACCCATCCCCTTTCCTGCTCTCCCAGCAGCGGGGCAGCCCTGGGGCAGCAGGCAGCGATTCCAGCGAGGCGCGGTATAAATAGGAGATGTGCTGTAGCCTTGCGGATCGCAGGTGGCACAGAGCATTTATCTTCACACGCGCCAGGGGTGGATATCTACAGCTTACGAGTGGGAAAGGTCAGGTATGTCAGCTATGATGGCAACAAACAGCCTCACTAGCGGGCACGGGTGTATTCACCTTTCGCTGCTCGCAGCCGGCGGATGCCTCCGGAGCTGGAGCGGGAGCAGCAGCCCTGGAGCACCGGCTATCCGGGCATGCTCCCACCCTGGCTTGGGGCTCCCTCTCCTTCCTCTGCAGGTTGGGAAGGCGCCACTGCCTGCGAGGGTGGCAGATAACGCCAGTATTTTGGAACTGCTCTCTTCCGAAGCCACTGAAGAGATTTATTATTTATAGGCAGAGGGATGAAAACATGAAGTACGTACATGGGAGCCCATGGGGGGAGGGCCAGTTACTGCCAGGCAGTAATTTCAGTCTAAAGTTCCTATGACTTAAATAGCCACTTGAGCTCTGCTCTTGCAGTTTATGATGTCAATAGAACCCCTAAATGAAATTACAGCCTTCTGATACGCAGCGGGGTAGCTTTTCTTCACCGTGTAATATACCCGGCCGGGAGAAATTGCACTATACGCAGAGTTCCACTAAAGCAGAGTTTATCATAAGAATGTTCCTGCTAAAATATGATTAGGCTTCTTGTTTGCCAGATAACACATCTAATGAATCAGGGTATGCGTGATAGTCATGTTTTGTGAACGCAGACATATACCCTGAGGTGAACTGGGCACTCCACTGCCTCAAAGCACCACTATTTCATTTCCACCGTAATTTGCACCTGCTTTGTTTTGCCAGCAGCACAGACCCATGCTAGCTCTGGAACTTGCCTCCGTTCCAGGAACTCGAAGCTTGCAAAGACAAAAAAAACAAACAAGGCAGCAATGGGGGGATCTACACGCTGTATTTTTTTTTTTTCTTTTAAGCATGCCTGAGCCTGGCTAAACCTCATTAGTAGCCCCGTGAGGGTAGGAAAAAAAAAATTCCACTTTTCAGATGTGTAGTGAGAAATAGACAGAAGTAAAGATCACAGTGATAGACCTGGGATACAGATTCAGGCTTCCTAAAGTCTATTCCATTTATCTCCACTGTCATTATGTTACTCCTACAACCCCCTTCTCAGCCCAGGACAGGAAGAAAAACCCTTACTCTTACCGTTCATGAACCTTCCTATTTCTTTATCCTTGAGCTGAGGACATGACTGCAGTTTACAATTAGAGATCTGTAGTTACTGGCTGCTTTACTTGAGTAACTTGCAAATCCCTTTTACTTTCCTAACTTTCCTCGTCATATGACTTAATTCAAAATCAAGTTTCACTTTCTTTTCTGAATTACAGGAAGGATAACTGGTGCTGCTTCAGTGTTGTGACCCAGGAAAAAAAGCTGTTGTTTGACTTTTGGAAAAGATAGGCTTACAGTATAAAATAAGAAAACAAACTGAGAATACCTTAGAACTGGCAATGCACTCAAACCAAGGCATTTTTATTCCTTTTTGCTTTTATGTACTATTACTGCAAAAATTGTCTCTGGATATTGCTTAAGTTCTTATACTTCTGAAGCATCCAGTACCTATGAATCTGTGTACCTTTATCATTACATATTTTTCTGCGCTTTGTTCTTGTCTGATGCAGTTAACAGTCATAGAACAACAAGCATATCACATCAAACAATTGTGCAGAAAACAGTGGTTTTCATTCTACTACATAAATATATATTCTCTTCCCCAAAAGTATAAACTGGTGGTTTGAACATGAGTGAAAGAATACCATTTTCTCTTTGGTGGTGTCAGAGAAAGGGTGACAACTTTCCCACTTGATCTATGGGTAAAAGAGAGGTTTGAATTTGGCAGTGCACATAAAGCACTTTGAGATTACTACTTGGAAGGGATGCTGTAACTAAAATGGCTACTGCTAGAATCAAACACTGCATGTATAAAAGAATGACCATATGTATTAATTTTCATTTTTTAAAGCAACTATGATAAACTATTACACAGTAGACAAAGAAGCTACTACTAATGAGACGATTTATCATCTTACCATCCTAAAGTGTTTAAATAGCATGTTAGAATATGATTTGAAATTGCAGATTTTCACCCTAATGAGTTTAGACCATAGACAAACCATTAGAACCTTGGCTTACAGTCAATAAGCAGCTTATACCATAATAAGCAAAACTGCCTATTTTTTCCACATTGCTGTACATAAATACCAGCAAAGACAAGTTCCTTTGCTACCAGAGAGAATTACAGAATAAATAAATTAATTAAATAATTTAAACATCAAGAGGTTTAGAGCAACACAGAGACTCTTAAAAAAGAGATTAAACATTGTTTTGCCTTCTTGGTGAAAGATGCCAGAGTGACAGCCCTTGACTTCAGTCTACCCAGAGAACAAGTGTTATACAGGCAGAAGTTTGAAGTTTCAGACATTTAGCACTGTGCTTTGAGAACTTTCCATTTCAGAAGTACTTATGTCTTTCAGACTTACACTGCCTGGAGGGAGAAAGTAAATCAGAGATAAGCTTCAAAGATCAGACCCAAAAGTGTGTGTGGGCGTTCAGTATAGCCCATTTAGAGAAAAGAAAAAAAATCCATTATGTTTCTATCTGTGATGTGAACTGCCTGAAAGTTTGGGATGTTCTGACCTGTCAGCTGCTTTGAGTACACTGTAGAAAGGTGATGCAACAGCTAAGTCGGGATCTTAACATCAATTTAGTCAAAAGCTGGGACCATTTGGATTGGGGCTTTGATGTATGTAAAGGTTATTTCTATGTGTATGTAAGACTCTTTACTGAAGGGATCAGTCAACTTAATTGCGGGTTTTGTTGAGAGCTGGTGATTTAGTTGAAGTTCAGAGAGAGGTCTGCAGCACCAGGGAATGAAGAGAAACAGCTAACCCTTGCTGCTCAGTGCTGAAAAACGTCTGCGGTCAGCTTAGGGGTTTGTATATGAAAAAAGAGAAGTTCGCAGTTCTTTATGGTTCTAATGCAAAACCAGATGAAACTCAGAGGTTTTGTCTATCTTTCACTTGAAGTTTTCAGGCTTTCAGGCAGTCAAACTGCATGCTGAAATTGAAGCAGGGGGAGGGACTGACAAGCCACATGGATTGAAACCAACAAAAATATTTGTAAAAATCGCCAAGCAGTAAAACCACCAAATCTTACATGACTTTACTTATTGGTTATAAGAAATAGAAAGCACTTTAATATGGGTTGGACGTGATTTGATACTGAGCTCAGTTCTGAAGTCAATGTCAAAGCCTCCGACAACTTTAGTGAAAGACTGCTCAGCGCCAGCCTTTACGTACCGGCCTCGGGACTTACACTGGGCATGAAACCAGGGAAAAGGTGACTGGACTTCTCTGTATGTCACAGGTGACCAGCAGCATTTGAAGAGGGGCTGTCTCCCTGGGTGCCACAGAGACATGCTTGTTGATACATGTGCTGAATGAATCCTACTCAAAAGCAAGACTAAGGCGAGAAGAATGCTTCCTAGTTAATATCCCATGTGAGATATATTGGTGCCATTAAAGATCTTGGTCTTTTGCCAGGGACATGTTTTAAAGAACAGGATAATAACTCAAAATATAAATATTTTGACTGCTGCCCTGTGTTTCTTATATGCCTACTTTGTTAAGAGTAGAAAATGTTAGTCAAGAAATGATTCATTTCTTCAAGTCATATAATATGGAAGATGATGAAGGATTAATGGAACAGCCCACACATTGCCCTGGCCTTCTTTATCACTACAGAAGAAAAATATTAACTTCTTAATATTAAGAAGTGATACATTCAGTGGGGCAGGAGAGGACAAAAGGATACAATCTAGGCCTGGAGCTAGAGATGCTCATCCTACCCCTTTTTCTTTTGCTGGCTTTCCCTTGTGGCTGTGAGCAAATCACTGCAGATTTCTAAGTCTCATCTTCCCTATCCAACAGCTGAAAATAACTCTGTGTAAGTACCTTGATGTTGGCTGAGACACTCAATTCTTTAGCATCCAAGATTTTGTATATTGAGTTCTTGAAAGTACATTTTTTTTTCTGATTTACAGTTCCCCATACAGACAGAAAGAGAACATAAGGGAATTGAGAGAGTTAAAAAAAAAAAAAAAAAAAAAAATCTCCAACCCTTCCCTCTCCCTCAAATGGACCAGCAGCCTATAAACCAACTCCTTCCTATTCCCAGAGGTGGCTTCCACAGAAGCATTTTCTTTTACTATGCATCCACTGTAGAGTTTCTTTTCTGCTTGGCTGGGCAATCAGGTATTCAGAGCATAATGTAAATGCTCAGAACACAGAGGCATGAAAACTTGCCAGACAGAAACTCCAAGCGAAGGATTAACATTCCCCCCCCCCCCCCCCCCCCCGCTCCCTCCTTCTCCGGCTCACCCAGCCCCTCCTGCCCGCCCTCCCCGCCGCAGCCCGGCCGCGCTGCCCAGCCTGACCCCCGCTGGTGGCGGAGGGGATGCCGGGGTGGGCGCAGCCCCCCTGCCCGGGCCACGCCGGGCTCCCCGCACTCGGCTCGGCAGCCTCCGCGCTCCGAGCTTCATATTCCTCCTGTGCTTGTTGCTGATCTTTGCTTTTATAGACTACCAAAAAAAAAAAAAAAAAAAAAAGGGCAAAACACAACAAAAAAAAAAACCTTTATTTCCTGCTTCGCCGCGGCGGCCCCGAGAATAGAAGCCTTGACACATCAAATTCTGGGAGCTCACCACTCACCAGGGCTGTGGTTCCTGGTCCAAGCAGTGACGAAGGAGAATCACCTCACAGTCTCTGGAGAGTGGCAGGGCTTGGCTGCGAAGCGCGCCCTGCGCCGATGGGCTTTTTGAGTTCGCTCTGTTCCAGAGCGAGTGCCGAGGCAGAGAAATTAGGGAGGGGAGAGGTGGGAAGGAAAATCACTGGAGCCTCTTACGATCAAACTTCCACTAAGCAAGAGGAAATGTCTTATAAATAAACAACAGCAAGAGAAACAAAAAAATCCATCCCGTCCTGCCAGAGGAATGTACATTATTGTCTCTCGACGGAAAACTTTACACCACACCAGAAAGCAAGAAAGCAGCCATGTCTCCTGAAGCCACCCTCCCTTGAGCGAGGGGGTGGGGAGGAGGAGGGCAACGCGAACTTAAAAAAAAACATTGGGAAGTTCATGCGATTTCCCAGTAGACAAACAAAACTGTCCAAATTCAACAGATGTCAGTATTCCAAGGTTTCACACAGTGCTGAATTTCTTTAGGTCTGATGATCATCGCTTTGCCATGAGGACACAATCAAGGAGGAAGTTCAAGGCAAGGGGAAGGAAGAGAAGGTCACAGTATACATATCTGTTTGTGTAGATCTGTATGTATATATATTGTATATTTTTGCCTAATATTCACATTTTATGATTCATATTTATAAGAATATTTTTATATTAGTATTTAAAAACCTGAGGTAGATGAAATTCTCTTATCTTGTACTTCCCCATAATTTTTGAGATTTATGGGCCAGAGTTCCAAGGCCTTCATTCTCACAAGACTGCAAGTGTAATCTACTTAAAACTAAAACTACTGCAGCTCACAAGTGACATGAGTTTGGTGATTTCTGGACAGTCCCTAGCTTTGCAAAAAACTATCGCATGATTTGGCACAATGCACGAGAAATAGCAGTCTCTTCATGAGGAACTACAGATGGCAATTGAAAGAGTAATTCAAATAATTTATCAAGCCCATTTGGAGACTTAGAATGGGGGATGGCCCAAGACTATGAGAAACCAGTATTCTACGAGTCATTATTAGCAAGCTTATTAAACCTGCCTCATATGAACAGCAGTAAAAAGATCAGAGCTTGCTGATGAGAATCGAGGTGCTTGGCAGCGCTGTGTCTGGGGTCCTGACTAGGAAAGCAGAGTACAGGAGGGGAGGACCTACTTCAGAGGATAAGTAGGGCAAAAGACTAAAAGACCATGAGATAACTGAAAATGGCATGGCACAACCTGCACTTTAATTGTAGGGGACTCCACCATTTGAGACTGAGATGTGATGCTGAAAGTGTATAGTGCCCACTCCAAAATTCAGCTTAGCAATTCTCAAAAAATTTGCTTAACCTGTTGAGTTCCTGAGGACTACCATATTCACAGAACACAAATGAAAACGTGTTTTTAAAATGAATTAGTTTTACATCTGTGCATTCTTGCTGTTGAAGTATTGCTGTCATAGACTTTTGCTAGCAACAATCAGTCTACTGTGCAGGTGGATAAGATTGAAGTATGTTTGAAAATAAAAGCCAAGAGACTTTAATGCAAACTTTATAGTAAATCACAGTTTCTTCAGGCTCAGATCTTTAGGAGAAGCTATTGATAAAGCATTTCTAGATCTACAGTACCCAAGGTGATCTTAAATAAAAGGAGGCATTTTCAAGAAATTTCTTAAGACAGAGCAGTAGAAGTGACATCACTGACACAGCACCAGGGGAGCTGTGTGAAGGACATGAGTCTCATTGATCTTACCAGATTAATTGGCAAATTGTAAATCTGACCATCTAGCTCATACATGCTGGTACCAAAGAGGTCCCTAACCTGGAAGGACACTGGGTGACAGAGAAGCTGTTGGCTGATCTGACCTCACCAAGAAAGGCTTTGCTCATTTGCAAATCAGCTCAGCATTTCACTTCTGTCACTACATTTATGTTTACCAGCATTGCCAGAAATATTTAAGAAAACTGAGACAAATGTGAACTCTTGCAAGTGAAACCTTATTAGTGAGAGGTGTCCAGAGATCCAGGTGTTCAGAGAAAAGAATGGTGCGCAAATGATAATGGAACAGAATTTGAAATAGAAATTCCTGTTTGTGAGGAGGAAAATCTTTAACATTTCTAAGCAGGAAACACAATTAGCAGGCTGATCAACTGACCTCAGGTTCCCAATACCTTAGCTGCCTTTAGGGGATTTACTTAGATGGAAGTGGGGGCAGTATATGGCCCTCTGTTTAATAAGTCATTTGCGAAACAGTCCAGAGATCAATAGCAGACATTAAATTAAGTACTCTGGCATTCTTATTATTTAGTATCATTAAGCATTAGGGATGCTGTACTGTAAACACAGGGTATAGAGAAACAAATGAAATCTTCTATTTAAAAAAAAAAAAGAGCCAATGAAGTTTCTGACTAAACAAAAAAACACATGCAGCAAACAGATAAAAATCTCAGTAAATTTCAAGAGTCTGCCTGTCAGCTCAGACTGTTTCCATTACAGATTTCAGGAGACGGAACTGTGCCATTCTTGTTTCACTTGCATTAACAGTGGCCACAACCTCGGAACTGCAAAATAATAAGAGCCAGGAGAACAATCATTTTCCTCAGATTTTTTATTTTGACATTTCCCATTTGTGCCCTTTTTCAAAGTTTTAATTTGGTAAAGGCACTTTTCAGCCTGTCTTTTAACAGGTCACTAATAACTTGGGATGCAAGATCTCATATTTCATTTTTTGCTGCTGCCACCACTAAATATTTCATTTACCTTGAGTACAGCAGACCACTCTGGAAGGTTTATTTCTCTTTTTTTTTTTTCCTTTCCACAATCCTGTTCACAGACTAGTTTTTGTGATTCCTTATTTGCATTAGGCTAGTTTCATCCTACCTTTTAAAGTAAATTAACAGACTGCATACAGAAATATTTTCATTCTTTAAGTAGCTTGGTGAGGCAACTGTACTAATGTTCCTTCTTCTTGGGATCTATACGCAAATAACTGGGAGTCTTGGAGGTGGTACCCTATTATAACACAAGCTTGTTCCATAAAATATTTTTTAATATTCATTACTGTGTTACACACACAAATATAAATGTGTACATTTGTACGTACACACATACATATAAATAAAATCATCAGTTTTATTTCTGCCCCCTGACTTGGCTGTTAGCCCTTGAACCAGGAGACTGAGTGCTTTCAATTCTGCATATATGCACATACACAAAATACAGAGCTAAACAGAAGCATTTTAAAAACAACAGTACAACCTAAGGGTTTCTCTGCCTGCCATGTACCAGTCTAGAGAAGCCAGGTTTCAGAAAGGGTGACCCTCTCCCCATCTCAGCAAAGACAGAAGAACCCCAGCATATGCAACTGAGTGCTTGGAGACCCTGACTTTTCTCTCCTTCCCTCTGTGCACCTTTCCATGCAACTAAACCTCTGTGCTTAGAGACAGGCCATGCTGCAACCAGACCTAGGGAGCAGCTGCAGATAAGCCCATGGAGGTTAATTCTGCTTTTTGCTCCGTTAACCTCTGCTCCACCTTTGTGACACCCTCAAGGAGGAAAGACTGCAAGATGGTGTGGACAGGGGAGCCAGGCACATGCCGGTGCCCAGGCAGCACTGAAAGGGGAGTCATACCATGACAGGGCTGCCAGGATCCCAGGCTTCACAGGATTCAGAGAATAGTTTCCTTTGCTCCTGCCAGTTCTGCCTCAGCACTGAACACTTGCAGGATGCAAGTATTCCCCTTCTCTGCAAGGCAAGCTTCATGGCAGTTCCCTGCAGCCTTTCCCTCTGCTGTATGTTCCTCTCTATAGGAGGAGATGCACAGCCTTTGGCAGTGGATGCAAACAGATGAGATAAACAAAAAGAAATAAAATAAACCTAGTGGAAAAGTCTTCTCCAGATGTAGTGTCTCCACCTATAAATACAGATTCTCCTGGTGTCCTCCAGATGCAAATACAGAGTTGAGATTTTCCTTGTTTTCTTGTTTAGTACAAAGCAATTAAAATGTAAAAACCTCTCAAAATCTTCCTTTATTTAAAAAAAAATAGGTCACGGACACAGAAGCAGTCAGTCGTGCTTTAGAGTGGGCAAGCAAACAATTTTCATTTGATTGTGCCCTTGTTTTCGTAACTAGCTTTTCTGCTGTGACCTGCTATACTTACCCTGTCTGCTGTGCTAACCAGCAACATGCCTTTTTAATCTGCCTTCCTGGGGTCTGCATTTGATTACAGCATTCATGTTCTATTTAGATTCTTTTGAATCATGCCCTGTGGTGCTAGCACGAAAGGTGTTATTTATAAAATGAAATTCTGTTGTATTGCAACTTGGATTCAAAGAGGACAAGCAATATTAAATACTTACTTTATTTAATAATATCTTGGATTTATTAACTCAATTTCATTACAAGATTAGAGACGGTAACCTGGAGGGGGTTATTAACTAATAAACAGGCTTCAGGCAACTCTGCCCTATATAAAATAAAATAAAAATACATATATATGCATTTAAATTACTCCTATTTTGAGGGCCCAGATATACACCTCTGGCTTAAAAGAATAGGTTTCTTGATAAAAATGGTTGCAGAGAGCTCTAGGGTATAATCCACTAAGCTCATGGTCCCTTTAGGACAGCAGGCATCCACATTCAAAAGCTATCCCAAGTGACTGACCCTGTTTAGGTGGTTGCATCCCACATGGAATCAAGTCTACCACTCAGCTGTGACAGAACTGATGAAAACTGCAGTTACTTTCAAACCACGAAACTTTGCCAACCCATCTGACCCTTCTTGACTTGCCCAGCATTACAAGGCTCATATTAGCGACCTATTCCACAGCTTTTACTTTCCCAGCATCAGTCCTGGATTACCACAGGCAAAACACCTCAAGCATTTGGGTAAGCTCACAGGCAACATGCTATATCTCCCCAAAACAATCTCCTAAGCTATCAAAGAGCTTCTCTTTTCAGAGGACAAGGGGACAGAAAGTTCCCGATTGTGTATCTAGTACGATATGAATCTGTATTCTGATATTTAGGTATTCATGATAACTTAGACAACATTTAAAACCAGTGCAATTCAGTCAGATATCGCACAACTGGCAGCTGAATTTAACTGCACTCTCTTCACCTAGTAAGCTCAAGCACATTTGCTGGCATCCCAGGTTAGAAAATTCACAGAAGGTTCAAAGCTCCTCAAGAGTACAAGAATACTGAGATGCATTTTTCTGTCCATTTCCAAAATAAAACTAACAAATGCTAATACACTATTAAAAGCCTCTTCTCTGAAACATTCTACGACAAGATGTAGCTTATGTGACTTTGAACCTGTCAGGTCCACAATAAAGGCTGAGTCTGACAGGGGAAAATAGCACAGTATCAATGTCACAGATACTACAGGCTGGGAATTCCCACTTGGAGGTGCATGGTTGCTAAAAGCTTTCACCCCACATCTGTTGCATAGTTAGCTGTGAGTCACCTGCAGTCAGCTTCATTAGACCTGAAGTGTCACTCAAATAAGACAAGCTATTGCTAGAACAAGAGATCTCAGATTTTTAGGCATTTGATAGATTAAAAGGAAAGTGTCATGATATGTTAAATGGATATTCAAATACTTTAGGTCTCAGTTTTAATCTACTTACAGATTGTATGCCTTTTCCTAAAGCTGGATGGTAGGCAGAGACCAAAAATAAAGGGCAATTTTTTTTTTTTTTCACTCATGTGGCGTTGTTCGTTGCAATGACTCAGTGAAGTATAAAATCCAGTGCATGAAGATCATGAAAAGACAGAAATACTAACTAATGAATTAAATCTAATGAGGAACAGATTTGAATTCAGAGTGATCTCTAAAATTCAGGAGAGAACACCTACAGCATAGTGGTGCACAGATATTCCCAAGAGAAACTGAGGTTAAGTAACAGAACTGTATGGAGAAGAGGTTAATTTGGGTCAAAAATGAAGGGAGATTGAGAAACAGATTTATGGTAAAACTTTCAAAGGCAGAAGCAATAATTGCACCCGCAAAAGGCATGTGCATCATTGCTACAAACAAAAACACATGCTTGGACTCTCTACAGGCAATCTGGCATCTGTCTCTCATTCCCTCCCTCCTCCTGACCCCGAGACCTCTCTCTCTGGAATTTTGTTCCATGAATATTCCATAATGCTACACTCAGCTCCTATTTTCATGAAAAGTCAGCATTAGCTAATAAGTGGAAGTTCACAGCATTACTGTCAATCAGTGGTTGGTTTCCATGAAAATGGAGACAGATCTCAACTAAGAAAAATAGTGAGGTTCAGGCACAAGTGATACTCTGTCTACATATGTTATGTATATACCACTTTGAAACTACTGAACTAACTTGTTTGGCATTTGATTTATTAGCAGACTCTCAAGGGTATCTACAAAATAAGCCAAGTTTAAACAACATTGATTTGGGTCATTTTAAAGTGAGGCAGAAACAAGATATATTATTTGGTATGTTAGCAATACTGCAATTTATTCTCATTCTCTCTTTGCTCACTTCTTTCTATATGCTAAAAACCACCATTAAGAAAAAGACTATAGCTTTTTTCTAGCTGCCTTTTTTTTTTTTTTTTTAATTTCATCCCACCAGGTCTCAAAGTATAACAGTTTCTATCCTAAAATAATTAGTGAGAGAAATTTGTAACTGATATTGTGGATTCTAATGGGAAAAAAATTCTGTTTTATTGATAAGAGCATGCTAGTATTTCTGAGTTGATGTAGTCTATTTACAAGTAACAGACTGGGGGAGTACATTATACAAGGGCTCAGGGTATGCACGGGGTAGAACTTTACAAAGGCACATTTATCTTTTACTATTTTTACCCAGTCAAAGTTTCTTGCATATTCTCCTCTAGAACTAAACAAAGTAAACAGTCCAAGAAAATAAGGAAGCCAGTTATTTCCTTTTTAGGGGCCATTAACACCAGAAATGCTGTAAAATGTAGATACATTTCTAAATTTCAAATGTTGTTAAAATTTAATAAAATTGTGTCAATAGCTTTATAAGAAAATGCTATGAAAAGAAGGTAGTTTCATTCACTGTACTAGTTTTGCCCTAGAAATTTTAATATAAAGAAGGATTAAATTTTAAAATATACCCGAAATTTAAGACTATTCATATAAAAGCCCTCGGTTTTATTTCTGAATAAATTAATGGAGAATGAGCTCACAGGCAATGAGAGAAACACCAGCAAACCAAAAACCATTTAACAGACACAGTTAAAATGCCTAATTCCATGCAGTTGCTTCAGTGTGACTGATCTCAGGAAGAATAAACTAGTTCTGCAGGGACATACGGTTTGAGCAGTGAATGGAAAAATAAGGAAGAGACACTGGGGAGAGAACAACACTGGGTGAAGCCTGCACAAGCTAGAAATCACTTGGCCTCTCAAAGACCCACCAAGACACAAGAAGAATAAATGAAATGCCATCTGTATGCATTCTTCCAAGTCTCCACTCTCTTTCTATTCTTCTCAACCAAAAATCTCTCTGCATGTATCTACCTAATGAAAAATTTATCTTCTTTTCCTCAGTGAAAGTTTAAGAAGTTTCTGGGACAGACCTGTTTCAAAGTCAAACAAGAATCACATTATAGCCACATAGTGGAAGAATTTTCTCCCTCTTGGGATGCTCTTTCTTTGCCCTCATGTGAGGTCAGCCTTTGAAGCGCACTCACATAGCTCTGTAATATAATGTGAGAATTCTTTAATTAAACAGACACTAATATAAAACTGATACTTGGTTTCCATACTGAGATTCATGTATGCACTGTAGGAAGCTGAAGGACCTGGGTCCAACACAGCTGTAATCCTGTTTCGCAGTAATCCAGTGAAACCACAATGTAAAATTTTTTTCTAGAGTGTTTTCATCCAGCATTCTGTAGAAGGACTGAGGCCCATTACAGCCAGATTACACGGTAGAACGAACCAGTCTGACTCCAGGCAAAGACTTTATCCTCCCTGTATTTCAGTTTCCCCGGGTGTCAGGCTGGAAGAGTCATTCTTTTTCACTTAAGAGGGATGCCTTGGGAACTATCTACTTAACATCCAGATAAAAAAAGGATCAGAAGGGCAAATTACTGTAGGGCCAAGCAAGTAGGCTTGCTGCATAACATGGCTGTTGCCAGCAGGCAGCAGGTACCACAGATCTCATGAAAGATCACTCGTCGATTTTAAGTTACGTTCATTTTTGTGTCTGTTCTGTAGCCCCCAGAGATTAAATACAGCTGAGCGCTATTATACAGTTAGCTCCAGCGAATGAAAAATATACTCTTTTAGCAGTTTTATTCCTTTATCAATTACTACTTTAAGAGACTTGCACTGTATTATTTTATATTGGCCAGTTGTAAAAATAATTTATTCCCTGAAGAGTTTTATTCCTTTAACATTTCAAATTTTTTTGTTCAATGTTTACCATGTGACCATTTTTGACAGGGAATGAAAGGAATACTTTATTAAAGGAGCTAATACAAGCTCCTTTTCTTATGCACATTTTGACCATTTTTTTAAATAAAAGATCTGGATAGGGTTTCTAGTAATGCAGAAAATCTAGTTGGTGTGGGTGTTTTTTTGTTTTGTTGGGTTTTTTTTGTTTGTTTGGCTTTTTTTGCAAGTTTCTTTGCATTACTGTAATGTCACCATGAGGGAAAAAAAAAGGAAATCCTGTCCAGATTGTCCAGATTTCTTGTAAAGCATCAGACCTACCTATGGAGGACCAAATTCACTTTCCTCCCTTCTTTTATGTACATCTTTTTTTTTTGAGCTTGCTCCTACCAAGGACTGTATAGAATAAAGATGAGTTCCTTTTCGACTAGAAGCCCAGTAGAAGAGCCATGAGGATGAAAACCTGTCAAGCGAACATAGAGCCACTACAGAATTAGGAGGAAAGCTTGCTCTAAAGTACTGTTCAATGACTGACATTGTCAGGTGGCTCTGTGACTTATTTTTCTCTGTAAGTAGCTCAAACCATAACAAAAAGAGATGTCATGATGAGGAAGGTGCCCAGTTGGATTGAAAGGGCAAACCTGTGTTGCATTTGAGAACACAGTATCATGGAGGCAGGAACCCAGGTCATGTTCAGCAGAGGCCTGTGACATCACAGAACAGGGTGACTACATTACACATGCCTCACCTGTGGTCACACATAGTTCAGAATCAATTAAGGATGAGGCCATCTGGGATGAAGTTCATCTAAGGATGAAGAGGAGAATGAACAGGGTGTGCAACAGAGCAGAGCTGGCATCTGAGCATTGCCGAAAGAGAGCTAAGCTTTTGCGGAGACAGTGATGCACAAACTCATAAAACCTTTGCTGCTCACCAGAAGATGTGGATTTCATTGCCAATTCATAATTCAGATCAGATGAGGAAGGATTTCCTGAAGTTCGCAAGCCCTGTTAACGATGGGGGGCCCAGCTCAGACTAACCCTGCAGCTGTTAAAGCGAAAACATGCTGTATACAAGGTTTTGTACAACTTCAGCACAAACCCTGAAGGCACTGAAGACTCACCTGAGTTTTGCTTTGGGCTACTAAGCTCAAAAGACTGGCAGAGCTCATAGCCAGCAACTTTCATCAGCAGTTCTCAGAGTAGTTACAAAGGGATTTCCTATTTTATGAGGGCAAAACTAGTACATGCCTCATTCAAGACCATTTAGCATAGCAGCAGCAGAGCAGGGTTACTTGGGTTACTTGTGGTCCAGGCCACCATACTTCTCACTAGACATGACGCCTGAAGAAAATGAATGCTACAAATTAGTCGTTTCAAATTAGTGGAGTTTCATACAACTCTAATCAGCAGTCATAGACACACCAGTCCCCCCAAAACATCTCCTCCTGCTCAGTCACGTAAGTTTATTCACTGGATGCGGATGAAAAGAAATCCTTCATTAACTGGAATGACTTGTGTCAATCTTTAGCCCTTTAAAACACTGACTAATTTTAGATTTTTTTGTGGTTAAATATATTCATAAACTAATAAAACAGTCTCCTGGTACATGGAAAACATATGGTTTCAACAATGTTATTCCTTCATGAAGGCCTGTTTCTTCAGTTTCCTTTAGTTATACACTAAGCTTGCTTTTCGTTCAGAATGCTTACTTTTAGAGCTATTTTTCCTCCTTTCCACAGCTATTTACTGGAGTGATATATATGTGCATGAGTATACATATATTTATAAAACACATACTTTCATTGATTGGAGATGTAACGATATGGTGCGAATCAGAAAAGTATAAAAAATGCATATCCCCAGGAACACATTCCCTCTCATAGCTGGTTCACTGCAAGTTTGCAGAGAGCAAATCCTGCTCATTGTGCAGTTTTTATTTCTTACACATTTGGTTAACACATTAAAAAAGAGGGAAGAAGACAGCCTGCCGAGACCTAAGCATAAGTTCAGAAAGAATCTCTACATTTTATTGAGGCTACACTCTACTAATGAAGAATTGTTTCCTCACCACTTCCAAAATATTAAAGCTATAGTTGCTCTCAGTTTTAAATGTTTTTCCTGGGACTATTTTTCAAGTCAGACTGTAATCACCATTTTTGGGTAGCTCTACAGCCACTCTGCTGCCTTCTCTGATCCCAGCATACCTTCATTGTTTGTGAACTTGAAAGAAACTGTGTTTATCGTGGGTATCTTGCTTGGCAATGTGGACTGCTGTTGGGTAAGCAGTTAACCTTATTTTGCACTTTATGGTTGAAAGGGAGAAGTACAGCAAACAAGACCAGGCTAGTGTTAAGTGAGAAACAGTGATCCTTAATGAATGTTCGGAGCAGGGTGTAAAATCAGGAACTCCATGAATTCCATAAGTCTTTGGTGGACAAAAACTAAGGAGGCAAACTTTCAGCAGCCAGGTGGGCTACACTGAGCATCACTTGTTCGTTTCAAGAGAACAACGAGTCTGGCCTAACCCCAGGTCTGAATAAATGAGAAGTGGACAAGAACAATATTGGTTATATGTGAGCAGTAAGGTTGCTTTAAAGAAATTGCGAACCATGTCTCTAGGAAACACACTACACCTATAGTCACAAATTAGGGAAAGCAACTGAGAAAAATGAGTAAACAGGATGGAGCAGTAACAGAACTGGAAAAGGCATGGTGACAGAAATGCAGGATATAAGTTGGGTACTGTATTCTAATGCTGGATGAGAAAAAGCAAAAGCCAAATAAGTCCATATATTCATGTCAGATATTAGCTGCATTGCTTAATGAACTTCTGTGACATGTTCAAATACTATGAGTGCAGAATGATCATCTATAAAATAGAATTGAAAACTATTTCAGGCATGGGGTTTTCTTCCTTGCAATTTACTGTTCTTTAGATTGAATTTCTTTTTTTTCCTGTGTGAATTTATGCTGCAAAGTTGGGACTGACTTATGTGTATGCATCTTGCTTGTACAAAGAAATCTAAAATATTGCTCATGCAAAAGTCTGGATGCAAGTCAAAGAGTTCGGAGCACTTATCCATGGAATCAGAATGAATAAATTAATAGATTTATGCCTCAAACAGTCTACCCAAGTAGCATGGTTTTACCTCCTTAGTAATGTAAGCTGCAGAATTTCATTGGGTTATGGCTGATTCAATCCATAAGGCAAGAAACTTCTTCAAATTGTGAAAACAGAAGAAAAAAATTAGATAAAAGAGAGATCAAGGAAATGAGAGCTTGACCTGTCATGGGAAAATAACTGTCAGTTAAGAAGAGGCAATGAAGGGAGAGCAACACTTGAAAGAATAGGTGTCTGTACACTGAGTGGACGTACTTGCAAAAGATCTAACAAATCTGTAATGCAAATGCAGAGAAGACAGCACCAGGACAGCAAAGGAGTAAGGAAATATAAAGATAGATTCTCTTTATGCCTAAAAATGACCAAGGACATATTAATTATAATGCACACTTTTTAGGTGAGCACATCTGAACTATCATGCTTGAATTTTGACCCCTTGCTTGATATAAAACTAGGTTTCAAAAAGAGAAAAAGGAGAAATGAAATTTGCCTCCAGAAGGGGTGAAAGAAGTGCTGCTTCCTTTATCTGTCCATGAAGGTTTTTTGCCACTCATGCTAGAACAGCGTGAAGGACAATTATTTCAAGTGTAATGAAATGAGTGCCCTAACGTGAGCACTTCCCAACAGGAGATCCACAATGCCTTGACAAACTGTAATGCCAGAACAGTCTGCCATCATTGCTCTGTCCGGATACTGCCCTCAAATATTTGAGACATTCCTGGAATTAATAAATAAGTGCTGATTTGGCCTGGCTGGTTGCTGCCTGGTATCCCTAGCTGGCACTGCCTTACAATGGATGGCATTGTTATGTTGCAGCAATTCTTTTGCTTTTCTTCTTAAATTTCCAGTGCCAGCAAGAGGAAGACTGATTAATTTCAACTAATGTGACTCTTGAAGCAAAGATATGACTCATTTTATGGAAGCTTTTGTTGGATGCTTAGTCTATCAAACCATGCATACTTTAGATTACTTGGCTCCATAGATGATATGATCAGGCAGACACAACCATTTCAGTTGAACTAAGGTACACATTATTTTTGTACTGAAAAGCTGGGCATGAACAAAAGTTACAGTGCAGCCTCACCTAAAGTCCATGAGCAAGCCTTTCTGTGCTCTTTGGAAAGAGCTGCTTAGTACAATATGTTTAACCTCTCAGAAAATGACAAAGAGCAAATAAAAAGGACAAAAAGTGTTTTTCAGTCCCAAGTCAGCAAAGCTGTAGCACTCAGAATTTGCTTTATGCAATATACATAAATGTCAGGTCACAATGCAAAAACTGGAAAAGAGAACATTTTCTCCTGTTATGCTTTTGTGCATGAAGCAGCCTGTAACACATCATTTAACTTTGGGGTCCTTGCTGGACTAAACAGAATAATGTATTTCAAACCTTTCTTTAATGAATAAAACCTTTCTTTAATGAGTAAAAGCTAAATGTAATACTACAGATATTGTCTCTACTTTTTAAAGCTCACTGATACAGTGAAGTTTCAGGGCAAGTTCATCACAATGCCTTTGAAAAATACCAGTCTAGGATCATACCTTTTGCTTTTATATCTGTGTATTTCTACAACTAGCTTTTATTTGCAAAAATGCTTCTAAATGTTACTTAGTCAAGACTCACAGTGGCTGAAATGGGAAAACAGTGGCACAGTGCTGTTGTGATCTACTCAAGACCACAGAAGGAAAACACTGTCAGATACAATGCTGTTAGAAACTAGGATTATCAGAAAACTTTCTTGTATCTGAAACATGCTTTCATTATCATAGAAATAACTGCTCAGATCACCTACACTTCTTTAAGACAAATGCAGTCCTGAGCCTGTTATTTGAAAGTGTCTGGAAACAGCAAGTTTGCAAGGTAGATATAGGTAATATGCATGGTCCTTTTACAGGGAAGAGAAGGACTGCTATGGGCATTCCAATTACCCTTAAGCCTTTATTACCAAATCATTTGAATTGAAACTGCTAAATACAGAGCTTCCTTTGGGTGCACATAAGTACACTTGAATACTTTCAGGTATTTATACACAAACTATATATAAAAAACATCTACATATACAATATAAAGTGACTAAGGAACAGTTCATTGGCATGATAGCAGCCCTGCATACTTGGGACTTGAAAACAACTAGAAAGCATGGAAGTAGCACTCCTGCTGTCTGGGCAGGAAGAACAGCAGTTATATGCCCTCCTCTCACATCAGTATCTTAACAGTCCCACTAGCAGTCTAGTCCCATATAGTGCTCAGAGGAACCCATATAGGGTTTCTTTGAGAGAACTATTCTTTTCCATCTCCTGGCAAGACAGCTGAAGTTGCCCCTATCAAAGAGTTCAAGCAGGAATGATGTGTGTGTAGGTAAGAGGAACTGTACTACGACCTGAACCTGAACCAAGAGGCTCTGCGTTCTTGATTCATATGTTTGTGGGATCTGCTACCATGTCATAGGAGAATTTTGTGTTTCCACTTACCTATTTATCAGAAGTGGAATGAAAATAATTACCCATAGTACTTGGGAGACTCAAAGTCTTGATAGGTGTACGTGTACATTTGCGTACATGCATAAAGTCTCCTGAATGACATGGAGATATATGGGGGCAGATGCTCCATTTAGCCCTGTCCTCCCTCTCCAATGGAGGTCAAGAGTATTCATCTAGAAGAAAAGGTATAAAAACAAAGCAAGCCTCCTGTCATACCTTCCCAGAATATTCTCCTTCCCTTCAGTGATTTAGTGAGATACCAGGTCATTTGGAAATAAAGGGTAACAAAAAAAATTTAAACACTTTGGAAATAGGTAAGATTTCCCTGCATTAACACTTCTGCTGTGAGCCTGATCACTGTCTGAGTTAAAGGTCCATTTCAATAAATCAATATCAGCTCACAGAAAACCCAACTGTAAAGCTCAAATTAGAAATGAAGAAAACCTGCTATCATTTTTTTTAACACATCCAAGTGTGGCAATACTGGATAGTGTTCAACTCACTTATTGTACCTATCTGTAAAGTCTGCATTTAGCCAGGTACCCTTGCTAACTAGTGGATAGAGACAGACACCTACAAAGAGGAATCTGTCCTATCATAACAGGACTATCAAAGGAGGGGAATAATTCACACTTTGGAAGGGCTCATTTATCTTGATTTGTTTTAGAGAAAAATCTAAAGCCCTGACTTTCAGGTTTCCAGAGTTAAGCAGGAAGGATTTTTACCCTCAGCTGCTACTTTGGCTCTGCCAGCTCACAAAACAGTGGTGGGTTAGACTCAAATGCTGGATTTCTGAACTTCAGAGCTTGGAGGAAGTTTAAATCTCAACTCACACCAAACTTGTCAGAATTTTCCTGTGTGCACATGCTCCTGTTTTCCTGCACGGGAGGTCTGCTATAAACTGGTACTCTTTTCTGCCTTCTCGTCTGATGACAGCCTCAGTATACAAACGAGAAGACCAAAATATTTGTTTTTCCTTCCTCTGTATCTACAAAAAGGATTTATGTATGAATCCAAATAACATTAGCAGAAGTATTGTGAAGAAATCTGCACTAAGAAGAGAATATGATCCTGAGTTTAAAAAAAAAGTCAAAGCTCAGACATCTGGGGAGCCCTGTCACAAAGACAAACAAAGTAGTAAGGAATGCAGCACAACCTATTTGATGAACAACAGGACATCTACCCTGATAAATTCGAATTGGCTTGATTCAGAAGCAGAAACTATAGCAACTTACACATTTTCAAGGTAGTTTCACTTTCGTTTATAATTTTTTCGAATATTCAAAAAAAAGAAACTGGAATAATGGAGAGATGCTCACATAGAAGGGAAAACAACCCAATTCCCTTCATCGTTTTAAATACAACAGAGAGTAATGCTATTTCCATTAGAAGAAATGGATCATGAAGCTACTCTTCAGTTTGTCCAATCTCTGCTGCACTCAAAAGAAAGGTACAGAGAGGATCCCTAAGCATACTCTCCTGTTTCTCTCATTCCACCAGGAAAAGAAGGACGAGCTTGTGCACAAGTTACTCCCAGTACATCCAAAGGCACTGCCTGTGGGGTTCTGCAGTGAATTGTCTGCCTACAGGGAAACCTTAGGAAAAGCTTTTAACAGATTCCTGCAAGAAGAATTAAATAATTCTTCAGAGAACAGATGGAAGGAGAAAAAAATATTTTTCCATACCCAGCACCTGCTCCAGCCTCATATAACTGGATGATTATAGCATTCCTGTCTTAAATCATTCTCAAAAGGGGACCAAGTTAAAACTTTACAAACCTCAAACCCTAATTTAACCAAATAAAATACCACTCAACCCTATTGAATGCTTTATAGGAATTCTTAAATAAAAGAGAGAGAGGCATCATATTTATTTTGACTTTAGACCTAGCTCAAATCCTGCAACTCTGTGAATAAGAAAGAAAGAAAAATAAGAGTATTTTAAGTGCACTTGCCAGATTCCAAACTGGGTAAATACAATTTTCTCATTTCAGTCCATTTTGCAGTTTCAACAGTTTAACTTCTCCCTCTCTATTTTAGGTTAGTAATGCTCTTGTTCCTTATTCCAAAAGGAGGTCCTGTGTTTTTGAAGTAGATGATAAGATCCCTGTGCAGTTTCTTTAAAAATTTAAAGCCCTGATTATGAAAACATGCACTCATATACTTAGCTTAGAGCTGGTTAGCTATTCCCCTGAATTTTTAGTCCTACAGGACTAGTCACACACTTCAATAGTAAGCAGTTATACGTATTCACAAGAGTTTATAAGTTCCATCAGAATTTTTTCAGGTAAAAAAACCTACTGAAATTCAGAATACTAATACCAGGGTTTATATTACTGCTCTGAAAATATAACAAATATATAACATAGAATGCATATGTAAGGTAAATATTGCAATATTTACAAATGCAGTTCCCAGCAGAACTGAGATATCCCAAAATCAGTGACATTCTCAAATTCCAGAAGAAACAAATCTTTCTGAGCCATCGTATATTGCAAATTGCAGTACACATAATGTAATTTTTATAATTCTTATTGGTAGCTTTTCATGTTCTTACTACTTTTTACATCAAAAAACTACTATTGACCAGAACAGCTATTTTATATTACATGTTCTTTAAACAAGAACACAAACTATTTTTCGATAGACTCAGCTCAGAAGTACCTGCATATGCAGCCCAGACCGGGGCACACAGGTGTTACTGGAAGCATTCCCACTTAGGCAAATGGGTTTTGGTGTAGGGTTATTGGGAAAGTTCCTGGAGCTGTAACAGTAATTGCACTGAGGCCAATGAAAGTTCTGGGTTTGCCATTAGATGAGAAAGAAATAGGTCCACATGGGCTTGTACAAATTAGAAATAGTCTAAACAGGCTGCAAATCTCCTGCTGATACCTTAATTTGGATTTTTAAACTAGAAATTCCTTCATCTGCTTTTCATATAGTAACATCTTCCTTTCGTCCTGCCTTTCACTCAGAAATCTGGTCACATACACGGTCAAGACCAGCAACATAAAAATTAAAACCTGAAGCACTACTTGCTTCTTTCTCGGGAAAATTTCCCTCTGAGATCTATAAAAGAGTACGGGCTAAAAAAAGCTGCTGAGAATTTATCTTACTCGAATAACAGATGACATGTTATGACATGGTCCTGTGACAGTCCTCCCAAACTGGAAGAACTGACATACAAAAGGATTTCTTCCCTGACCTGCCAAATGCACTTTGACCTCATTTTAGTAATTTCCTTAGGCCTTTTGCTGGAATTCAAAACAGTTCTGAAGTCCATTGTAAAAAATGAAGATACCTTACAGTGCTTCACTTTTAAACCTCAGGAAGACATCCATGCACCTAAACTGTTCTCTCAACTCTGCCAAATATTTTCTCCAGTAAAATGATACAAAAAGACTGACTGACAGGCTAGGCACTGCATTTTACTGCTGAAATTATGTATTTCTAAACAGCCATAAGTAGCATTAGGATTAACTTAAAACCAGTGCATATTACTTATTTCATTTTCTTTAAGAAAAGATATAGTTCACAGAAATTACTGTATGTCCCAACAAGCTCCTGAAGTAGGCATTCTCTCCGAAGTTACTCAGTAAGAATGTCACAACATTTTGCTGATGTGTATGTTGCACTTTACATTAGATGCTACACAAAGAGTCCAGGCTAGAAAACATTTGTGTGGATAGTGGATCACAAAAAAATTACAAAATTAACAGGAAATCATATTTAAAAGAAATAATTCATCAGCTACTGAATTAACGGATTAAATGCAGTTCTGGAGATGAGAATGATGTCTGATCTGTAAAGGGAAAAGACCTGAAGTAAACAGAAAATTTCTAGATTCATCTTATTTCTCTATATCAGAATGATCTATTAGGTTATGGAAAAGAATTTATGGGAACAAAGTGTGTCTGCATTGTGAAGAAAATTCTCTAGAGTAAGATAATAGGGTTTCCACTATTTTCTTCTTTGTACCTTTCCTGTACACAGTTAAAAACAAGCCTAACAGGACCTGGAAGCTATGCTACCTGCAGAAAAATTCCATGCAGAAAAAATCCCATAGAATCATTTAGGTTGGAAAAGATTTTAAAATCATCGAGTTCAACCGTTAACCCAGCACTGCCAAGCCCACCCCTAAACCATGCTCCCAAGTGTCACATACACATCTTCTAACCACATCCAGGGATGGTAACTTCATCACTTCCCTGGGCAGCCTGTTCCAGTGCTTGACAGCCCTTTAATGGAGAATTTTTTCCTAATATTCATTCTAAAACTCCCTTGGTGCAACTTGAGGCCATTTCTTGCCCTATTGCTTGTTACCTGGGAGGAGAGGCTGATCCCCATCTTGCCATAACCTCCTTTCAGGCTATTGTAGAGAGCGATAAATTCTCTCCCAAGCCTCCTTTTCTCCAGGCTAAACACCCCCAGCTCTCTCAGCCACTCCTCATAAGACTTATGCTGGAGACTTTTCACCAGCTCCGTTGACCTCCTCTGGAGACCCTCCAGCACCTTAAAGTTTTTGTTGTAGTGAGGGGCACAAAACTGAACATAGGATTTGAGGTGTGGCCTCATCAATGCCAAGTACAGGGAGACAATCGCTTCCCTGGTCCTGGTGGCCATGCTATTGCTGATACAAGCCAGGAAGCTGTTGGCATTCTTGGCCACTTGGGCACACTGCTGGCTCATGTGCAGCTGTTGTCAACCAGCAACCCCACATTCTTTTATGCCAGGCAGTTTTCCAGCCACCCCCAGCCTGTAGCACTTCATGGGGCCGTTGTGACCCAAGTGCAGGACCTGGCACTTGGGCTTGTTGAACCTCATACAATTGGCCTTAGCCCATAGATTCAGCCTGTCCAGATCCCTCTGTAGAGCCCTCTTGCCTTCTTACCTTCCAACATTCCTTGCCCAACTTGGTGTTGTTTGCAAACTGACTGAGGGCACACTTGATTGTCAGTGAAGATAAACAGGCTTGGCCCCAATACTGAGCCCTGGGAAATCCCACTAGTGACTGACCACCAGCTGGATGTAACTCCATTCCTCACCACTCTCTGGGACAGGCAATCCAGATAGTTTTTTTTATCCAGTGAACAGTGCACCTGTCCAGGTCAGGACAGTTTCTCCAGGAAAATGCTGTAGGAGATGGTGTAAAAGGCTTTACTAAAGTCCAGGTAAACAACATAGCCCTTCCCTCATCCACAAGGCAGGCCACCCTGTCAAAGAAAGCGATCAGGTTGATTGAGCAGGACCTGCCTTTCCTAAACCCATGCTGGTTGGGCCTGATATGCCAACTGTCCTGTAGGTGCCATGTGATGGCACTCAAGATGATTTGTTGCATCCATAACCTTCCCTACAGACCTGTATTTTCCTAGAGTCTCCTTCCAGCCCCTCCTGTAGATGGGCATCACACTGGCCAACCTCCAGTTAACTGGGATCTCCCCTATCAGGACTGCTGATACATGATGAAAAGTGGCTCGGTAAGCACTTCAGTCAGTACACCCACTGTGTAATTTGGGTGGATTTCATCTGGCCCACAGACTTATGTGGGTCCAAGTGGTGTAGCAAGGTGCTAACTACATTTCTCCTTGGGTTATGAGGGCTTCCTTCAGCTCACCATCCCTGTCTTCCAGCTCAGTGGGCTGGGTGAGGGACAACTGGTCTTACTATTAAAGACTAAGTCAAAGCTCTAACACTGCATGCCGTCAGTCAAACAAGGATTCTTTGCTCCCATGGAATCAGCATCCCTTCTGACATAATCTAGAAACCTGAATCACTGTTTGCTGTTACCTTACACCCATTTATATGTGCAGCTGTTACCTGTTTGCTCAGTAGACAGGGCAATGAGAAGAGACCCAAAAACTCAGTACATACAATGCAAATCTATTAATCCTATCCTCAAATCAGTGCCAGGCTTATGAATCAGTGCACCACCTTCTGAAAATACAAGTATTCCTGACAGAAATACCACCTTTCTTTGGAAATCCTAATTTTATAAACACAACCTTACAATGAAAAGCTCACAGCCCTTTTCAGGTCAGTACTATTCTGACCTCCTCCTTTACATAAGCAGAAATAGTCCTGGGGGGCTGTCACAAGTACTACCTCACATCAGACTCTATCAAGTAAGAAGTAGTATAATAAGGACCTTGTGAATGCTCCCCAGCAAAGAAAAAGAAGACATAGCCAGTGAACCTCTGCTCTCCTGAACCCTAGGTTTATGCTTAGTCCATTGTAACCTCTGGATAAATACAGGATATGAAGGCTGATGATTGTGAATGCTGATCTTGTGGAAGTAACTACTACTGACTTTGGAGATCCTTAACACTATGTCCAGAGCAAAACAGTCAATAGTTTCGTTCTACACGTTGTCCGTTTAGTGTGCAATGCCGGGAGTTCTCATCATGTCCATCAGCTGCACTCATGAGCCACAGCAGGAACAAGCCTCCAGCAACAGTCAGAAGTCCACTGAGCATAAGCCAAACTTGAGTTTTGGAAAAGCAGGCCTCACTGAATCTGGAAAGCATTACCATATCTTGCTTTCCTGTGTAGGAAGCTCTTCACCTCCATTTTAAGCAAGACACAGCAAACAAAAGTCTGTCTCCTGTAACATGGCAGCATGTGACAGTCCGAGTGTTTGCTTGTCTCTCCTCAGAGTAGGTGCTGCAGATTAGACATGCCTGTAAGGGAGAAGAGCGGCTGAGGTTTGTTTTGGGGGTGACCAACAGAAGATGTGAGTTTTCTTATGCACCACGTCACCCCCTTGGTCTGATGAAAGCCTCCACACCTCCCCTCCCTCCCCTCTCCTTTAATCTCTGCATGCTGCTATGCGGAAGGTGCCAACTCGAGAACAGACAGTTCTGAAAAGAAGGCAATTAAAAAAAAAAAAGCACAGTACTTTAGAAATTTAAACAACAAGCCCTGTGATCAAAATAATTCATAAAGGGAAGGATTTTATGAAGTCATTTCACGAGCACACAATGCCTTTTTTTTTTTGCTTTGTTTTTTAAATAAATCCGTCAGTACACATGCCAAGGCAACACATCTGAATACAATATCAGTAGACACACCCTGAATCCCTGTGCCTGTGCTCTCCTAAGTTACAGCAAAAGCTGAAAGTTGGGCTTTTTGCCTGAATTTTAACAATTATCAATTTATTTCTTTTCATTTGGGTGCGTTAGTTAAAACCTCTTTCTTCCCTTCGCTCTCTCTTTCTCCTCCTTTACGAGCACTTCTTTTTCTCCTCCCTCCACAAAAAAAAAAAAATCTGAAAAATGGATTTTTCTCTTACTGACGGTAAGTGTGTCTCTTTAAAAAAAAACACCTAAAGAGATCTAACTTATAATGAATCCCTCTGGCATAAGGAAGCCTGTTCTAATCTCTCTTTATAGGGCTTGAGTGATAGTTTTGCTCAACGAGTATTGACAGGGCCGTCCTGTTTCTCAGGCTTTCATTTTCCCTGAGTTGGAAAAAGAATACAGTGCATTTTCACATTCTCCAAGTCTGCAGTTGTTTTTATATAAGAAGCAATTTGCTTGGGTCACATCAGGTCAAATGGGAAGCCTGCCCAGCTCTTGGTTTTAAAGGAAAAACATACAGAAAGACACAAAAACACAGCAGTTTCCTTCATTAAATTCCACTCTACCTGCCATGGGCTTGCAGCCACAATGGAATTTCCCACCCTGGCTGACCATAGCTAAACTTCTCTTTTTTTTTCCTTTTCAATAAAAAGTCTTATTAGTTTTCTTTCAAGTGAACTTTGAGGTAAGGGTTATTAAAGTCAAAGCATTTGTCCATTTTAATAAATAAATAAATTAATAAAGGGCTTTACAGGACTGGGGCCAAATGCCGAAGTCTTTACTGAAGCCCAGATTCTGATCTTTGTTACAATGCTGTAAGTCAAAAGCAACTCTTCTAAAGCTGTTGGAGTTGTGCCTGGGTAAAAGATCAGGATCCTGTCTCAGTTTTTAACTCATTTCTCACTCAGGGAAAACCTCAGCTGACTTCAGTATGAGTTTGCCTGAGTTAAGACTGCCTGTGAAGCACAGCGTGAAGCCTGTCTCTGCAATGTGTTAGGCATTCTGCTGAGCTTCCAAACTCACAGTGGCTTCAACACTTAAAAGGAATGGCACCCAAATAACTGCCTTTCTTATTACTTAGTAATTGTAAAAGTTACCAGAACTAGGAAAACTTACTCCCAAGGAAAAGGAAAGCAGCCATAATCCCTTCCCAGCCTCCCAAACAATCACTGAAACCTGAGGTGAAATTCTACCCTGAACTGCAAGAAGAAGATGCTGAGGAAGTGACTCAGTGTGAACACTTTTAAGAACAATAGATCACGAAGATGCTTCACTGATTTCAATATAGCCCTTAGGAGAACCATAGCTGCTTTGCTTTGCTTATGATTTCACTGTACACAGGCAACAGGGGAAAAAGAGGGAGAAAAAAAAAAAGAATACATCCTAAAGCAGAGGTGAGACTTTCTTCTAAGATGCTAAAAAGGTGTCTAATTCAAATTCGAATCCATTTAACTATCACAGCATTTGTACCTGGCCTCTCTCTGCTGAGCACCCAGTTCTTCCCACTGCTTTGCTACTAGTTTGCATTTAACTGCAAATGCTGAAATTAATTTTGCAGAACAGTTTCCATTCAGACTGTTTGCCCATAACTTTCTGCAAAGCTCTCCTTTTGGGCTGAAAGACTGGGCTCAAATGATGCAAAGTGTAAGGCAGATTGGGGACAGGTGGAACGGAAGAAGGGGAGGATCTGCTCAGCCTTAACAGGCCACCACAAGTGGGTGGCCCCCTCCCTTTCTCACAATTTTCTCCACTTCGAAAAGCCGTTCAGCTTTTTTTTTTTTTTTCTTACAATAAATTAAAAAAAAAAAAAAAAAAAAGGAAGATGAAGAAAAAAAGAACAGTTGGCTCAGTGCCCCTGTATCCTCTGTTTTCCAGACACTCATGTGTGAAACAATGGCAGTTTTGCCTGAATCAGGGCTGAGGATTGCTGAACTTGGCCTTCGAATGATTTTTTGGACTTACTGTCGTGACTTTCATCCAGAGATCACAAAGGGCTTTGCACTATTTATCACACCAGGCAGACCTTTGAAGCAGTTTGAGGCATATGAGAGCAGAGTCACTTCTTCCCTTGCAGTCTCCTTCCCCTGGCAGCCTAAGAAACAAATGAGTTTTTTTTTTAAATTTCATCTACCCTCTTCAGTTTCAAAGGCTGGCTAGTAAGATACTGCAAAGTTCTCTATTTTGTTTTCCTATTGTCAGATTGTTCTTTTCTTTTTCTTTTCTCCTTGCTCTCTCTGGTTTTTCTAGTTGATTCATCTATTATCCCTCTTTATGTAATTAAATTTCTCTACTCAGTGTGTCATTATCCTCAGGCTGTATTGTGCTCTGTCACCTCCAATTCCTTTCCTTCAGAAACTCCACATCCCAATTCCTCTTTAAAGTTGCTTGCTGAAGCATTTGTCCTTTCAGTATCCCCATACGTTTATAAACTGGAGATTAGTTCACTTTGTCTGACTTCCAAAGCCATTTGCTGCTTGAGACCATATCATGAGCTTGTCTATTCATGTGGATAAACAAAAAAAAAAAACAAAAACAAAAAACAACAACAACAACAAAAAAAAAACAAACAAAAAAAAACAAAAAAATCAACTATAATATGAATAAGGAAGAAGAAACAGCAGTTGCATGGAACAAACACCAGTGAGGGTGAAATTAGTAACAGTCACAGTTTTCACCAATGTTGCCCCGCCTGAACTATTTTACTTTGGCAGATCTTTATACAGTAGGATTTCACAAGTTAAAAGGATGATATACTTTTTTAGTAGAACCAAATGATGTACCATAATGTTTAGCTCATGATTCCAGCATTTCTATACTGAAGAGTCCCTAAACCCACAAACTTCTGTCTAGATGATTAATCTGAATACTCTGCAGTTCCCCAGAGCAGTCCATTATTTCCCACAAAGCCTTTAAAACTTTCTACTAAATTCAAGATTTTGAAGCAATGTCTGGCTAACAGATGTGTTTTCTCCAAAACTTTTAGTTATACCTCAAAACAACAGTCCTTTCAACAATTTAAATTCAAGTCAATGGCAAAAATCCTACTGATTTAAGAAGATGTGCTCAACTCTTGAAATAGGGAACTGGGCCTGAGTGTCAGACACCTTGTATGTAACATCAGAATAAATACAGAAATTCCAGTCTCTAGATGTATTCCTCAAATTTTTTTCATTATTTGCAGTTTAAAAACATGGCAGAAGAGGGGAAAAAAAAAAAAAGTGTTCAAATGGTTTACACAAGAAATGATGCCTGAAGTTAAATGTAGCCTAATAAGCTACCAGGAGCAGCAGGTTTTGAGCAGCTTTGAGCACCCTGGTCTAGTGGAAGGTGTCCCTGTCCATGACAGGGCAGTTGCAAATAGATGATCTTTAAGGACTGTTTCAACCCAAACCATTCTATATGCTTCTGTGGTAAGATGTGACAATTATGGCAGCCTCCTCAGCACATTTCCACTCCTCTGAAACGGTCTCACCCAATTTGCAAGTCATCATACACCCATTTCTCTGCTTTAATCCCCTTGGACCTGCATTTCTTCTCACAGAGATGCTGAAACCTTCCTGGCTTCACAGTCTACACTCACAATCTGCAAGACTCAGAGGAAAACCGGATCATCTCTGTGCAACCACAAGTGGTACAAAGCAGATAGAAGCGAGAACCAGAATATTTTGCTTATCTGGTGCAAACCTCTACATAGTAAGTGGCTCATCACAGAGCTATTGGAGAAATAATGTGGACCCCAAGTGTACCATTGAAGTCTTAAAGAAACACTAGCCAGCAGAGCTTCAATTCTGGTCAGGGAAACTTAGCAGCCTTAAACACCACAACTGACTAAATAAATGTCTTATAATTTTATAAATGACAGCAGGAATGACTGCAATTATGCTTATTAGCAGATAAAAATGTCTCTAAAGGATTGGACTAGGGGGGGCTTATACAGCAAAACAGGAAACAGGCTCATTGAACACATCTGTGGTGCATGGTTAATCTAAGCCAAAGCCTTGTGAACGTTCATTTTCCATGCCAAGCATGATCAGTATAAGACATGATTTTAGTCAATCGGTTCTAGGGGTTATAGCTTGAACCACTATAGAAAATTAGCTTAAAATTATAATCATGTTAAGATATTACATGTATTTTCTTAAAGATCTGCTTAGCAATTTCATATTTTGACTGCTTCAACAATATTCCCAGAATCAAGCCTTTAAAATTGACTACTTCATTATTTGTGTTGCTTAGGATTTTTCTGAGGGCAAAGTAGAAAAAAAAGTTTCAAAGATGTTACAAGTTCTCTATAGCCTGCTTGTGCTGCATGCAGTTTGATTGAAATTCCATGTAATTTATGATTTTTACAGCCCTCAAGAGTGGTAAGCTTAGGAAAGAGGAAGTCAGAGATATTAATCAATTGTAACTCAGTGATTTGGATATTTAGGATAAACCCATGGACCCAGAAAGAACACATTTATTTCGATGTATCTGGGATTTCAGATTTCTTATTTGCTTAAATTGTAGATAATTTAATAACTAAAGTACCTAATTGGTAAAATAACTGGCAGAGGTAAAAAATCACTAACGATAAGTTAACCACCAACAAACCCAATATTTACCCTTTTAATTCTCTTAGATCAAGAGCAACTAAACTTCCTGCCTTTAAGATCAGGTAGGCACCGTACCTGATCTCTACACAGCTGAAAGCCACAAGACACATTCCACAGACAAAGAAAGATATGAGTTACGGGACCTCCAAAAGCAATTCACAAGTTGGAGATCACAAACTCTCTCAAGGATCCTGCTGTTTTACTGCACAACTGGGCTGAGCTGAGCTTGCAGCTGGGACGCCGAGTCAGTTGCTAATATTGGCCTCCCTGGTCCTCACAGTGAGGGACGGAAATGATTCAGCGGTGCCCCGTGCCAGCTCGGCCCTGCTGTGCATCATACATCATCCCTCCTCAGCCCTGCGCTGAACTTAAAGTGCTCACACGCCCGAGTACAGCTAAAGACTAAAATTTTTTGCTATCGTTGTTAGGAGACCTGTAGATTAAGGGTCTGTGAGTCTACACTGCTTCAGCTGTGCTGAAGGGTAGATAAACCCGGACCAGCTCTGGGCAAGTAGAAATAAGCCTCACAGGGGTCTTTAACAGTGAAACTCAGTTAGCTGCCTAATATGAATATTTGAAGATTTTTATAAAAACCCCAAAAATTTCAGTGGAGGGCTGACTTTGCAAGGTAGGTGAGGATACCCAGAATTCTAATTTAAATTTTATTGATCACCATAACTGAAATACTTGGATTTTTGTTCACATTTCAAAACCTGCGAACATCATACTTTTCACTAATGTAACATTATTATCATTATTTCCCCAAAATGTGCAATTCCTGCATCAAAAAAAAACTAGCTGGGTACTATGTTTGAGATGGTAAAGCTGTATGAATTCTCTAGAAATATTCAGCATTCACTTGCTCAGAATGGCAAGTTTCAGTGAGATTTTCCTTGCTTTAATCGGTTTGAGCTAGCTCTTTGGCATTGTCTTATAAATAATAGAAGCTACACACTGCACTTTTATAACATCATTCATCTAAGGATCTCATAACTTAATTAAGAGGGACACTGTCAGGTTAAAAATCATATATTTTTCATTAAGTAATTTCCTTATCTATGTTACTAATAACATTTTAGGCTATTAAGCTGAAACAAATTCTTAAAATCTAATTTAACATCTACTACTAGCATGTATATATTATACATATACACACAGCTGGTTTACTCTCCGGGATATTAAAACAGATGTCCTGGCTTTACTTTTGTTCCAAGTTGGTTTCATTTACAGATTTTCATGTGTGAACAATGTTCTTCCTTGGGAGTGGTATAAACACTCCACAAGAACATTTAAATGCAAACAAAAAGCTGTATTAACATCTAAGAAAATAAAACATATGTTTTTGCTAATATAAGACTTGCAAGGATTCAACAATAAAACTTTAATTTTGGAGAAAACTGTCTAATATCGTGTGGTGGTTATTTTAACTTTTTCTAAAGGGAAGGTGACAAGTACTACTTCTGTATTGCTTAATTACAGGAGACCACAAATCTGTTTGCTGTGAGGGAATACATCGTTAATAATTTCATTCCGCTACATTTGAGCCATTTTAGATATCCAGAAATGTGCTGTTACTTCACTGAGGCTTTAAAGCAGAGGTTTGCTCTTGATGGGAGAGGCTAGCTGTGGGGAAAGTTAGAATAATGAAGTTTCTACCTGTCAGAGTTTAGCTAAACTAAGTTGTTAAAGTCTACGTGACACTTCCATAACAGGCGGACAGCACCTAAACCACTGTGGGGTCTCTTGGAATCTATTTAATAAAGTGTAACATCAAAAACTACAGTACATGTTTTTCCAGTCATCACTTAATGAAGGGAAAAACTAAGACACATGATCAAAGTCACACAGTCAGTTGATAATAAAACCAAAATAAAACCCATAGCCTGCACCACTCACTCCTCACTAAACTACTTAGTTTCTTCCTGCCATTTCAATGTATTTTTATGAAGCACAAAAAAAAAAAAAAAGCTATTTTTCACTTGTAGTCCTACTAGCTAATACAGCAAGCAAGGTGGGTTTTTGACTTCCAGTAGGCCATTTTGCTTTGAAAAAGAGTCTTCCTCTTTTCTCCCTTCCTGAGGTTCAGTGATCAGCAAAGCAAGTGTTCCCTTGCAGATCCAGAGCTCCTGACACATGAGCAAAAAGGAATTTTACATTTCATTTTGCTTTTTAATGGTCCATTGCTCAGACATCAGTCCCAGGAGACACTCTGCCAACTACTAAACTTTTTAAGCAGGTGGGGGCTGCAATGAGAAGCAGGTCACAGAGTCAACAGCAGCGAGTCTGCTCTATGTTTTTAAAAGAAAACTGCAAGAAGACAGAAAATAATAAATACAAATAATAAAACATACAGCCAAAAGGCCTCTCAAGAGCTGGTGAGGAGCCATGGAGGTGTGCTAAAGTCAAGAATGGTGGTACAACCTGATATTCAAAACTAAATGCAAAACTTGCACACAAGAATCCCTTAGATGAGAAATACTAGGGTTCTTCAGCATTAAATGAGACTGCCTTCCAACTCAGCAGCAAATAACTACATGCTCAAGGTTGATCCATTTCACAGCGCAGAGACAGGATGAAAGTAGGCCAAGGACCACCTTCTACTACAGAAAGAATTAAAGAAACATATTATTCTTCTGTCTGAAAATGTGTTTTATACAGTAAACGTGTGAGCTTTCATAGGTACTCTTTTGCTGTCTGATTGCAGTAGTGGGACTTCAAATGTATATTTGTTTGCTCAAAGCCAAACCTCTGATAAAACTCTCATTATTTCACATTAGCATCATCTTATGTCAGAGTCATGCACCTAAATGAGAGCCAGAGTTTCCAAAAAGAGCAGGAAAATGTATCCAGGATGCTACAAAATATGGATCCCTAAAACAGGATAAAATTTTTTAGCAGACTTTTCATGTTGCACCTGGATTCAGGATCCAGGACATAACAGCTGAGAACTTATGGCATGGGTCTGAATGGTGGCATTCCTGTGTCATCTGCCAACCAGGAAGTTCCTTCAAGGGCTTGGTTAAATCTTTCAAATCATTGTTTTCTTAATTAGTAATGCATGGGACTTGAGTGACAGTGCTTTAGTTCTATTAAGTCCAATTATCATTACGTACATTTCAGCCAAGCTAGCCAATGACAACTAGAGATAGAATAAAGCTTTTAAAAAATGTATTTGTGTCTTTATGTTGGTGTCTTAAAAGTATGAGGTCTGATTACTCTGGTATTAATGTGTATAATTGTCTCATTAATCAGCACAGACCTTTCTCAACTGTATGTATGCTTCAGCAGTGAATAAATTGTAACCGTGATGGTATTTTTCAAGTAAGACAATTTTTAAATGTCACACACACATACATGTCAGGAGATATCTGCCTTCCTCCCTGACTCTTCCTGAGACCGGAATGCTGAATTTAAAAGGTAGCTTGCCTAATATAGCAAAATCAATCCTAAGAGTCAAACACAGCTATCACCCTTCATGCCCACTTTGCCTGTTATGTTAATGCCCAGAAAGCAAATTTAATCCTGGATTTCTATGCCTAGAGGGGTTTCTCTCAAAATTTAAAAACAAATCTCTTCTCTTTTAGATCCTTCGTGGATCTAAAAATACTGCTGAAGCCAAAGTAAAAAAGAAAAACACAACACATTAAGACTTGATACAACTTAAAGTTCATATTTACTGTAATAATCAAGGAAAAACATCACAGCAAAACAGTTGTACCTATGTACAAAGGAATTTAAGATTGACTGTGGGGTCTGATATCCTTTTCTCATGGATAGGCTGAGCACACAGGAAAGATGTTCACGCTGTAGTACTCTTAAATTACTAAAACAATTAGCCAGAGCAACCATGAGCCAATGGCCTCAACGCTTTCCTCATAAAGGCTAAAAAATTCAAGTTGACCATTGTCCCAAAATAATCCTGTTAGGCCACCACATGGTGATATTTGTTACATGTGTCCAGTTCAAAGGTGTTGCAAAACACATGTAGAGAACTTGTTTTTTCAGAGTTGAGCATTAACAGCAAAACCACTTGTTTTTTCAGTGTTGATTACCCAGGAAACCAAACGAGTTTCTGCGTTCCAGTAGCTGAAAGCAAATATGATTGTATTCCACATCTTTCTCTCCTTTGCCCATTATTTCTTGGGCTTACACACGCACTAATTCTCCCCCTCAAACATGCACTGTCTTATTTACTTTCTCCCTTGCTCTTGCATTTCTCCAACCTCTCTGTCCATAACCAGCTATCCACCCATGGTTTTACAAGGTGTTCATATTTTCTATTCTCTCTTCAGCCATTGCATGAGCCTGCAGCAGGGCTTTCTCTCCCAAGAGCCACCTTCCTGTCAGGTTGTGTGGAGCCCAGTAAGGCAGTAGCTGCTGCAGAAATTCTCTGCTGTGAATGGGACACTCTAGGGTTCATGCAAAGCCCTAAAATGCAGTCTTTTGGTCTGTGTTTGACTGAGATCATCATCAGACAATATAGCCACTAATTATAACTTTGCCTTGTCCCTCACCTCTCCCTGAACCAGTTTCCTCACTTCCCTATGAGAAGAGCTAGAGGCAGTGAAGTACATCCTTTGGGTATGTAAGGAAAGCCTCCTTCATTAAATGCTATGAAGTGCTTTGATATCCTCAGAAGCGTGGTGTTATTTAAGTGCTAATCACTCTAGTCTTCAGTATGTCCAAAACTATTTCACTTGTTACCAAAAAGCTCCGTTGTCACACATTACATTGCCGTAGCACTGAAAAATAATTAACAGCCTACATTTTGGGGTCCATTATTTGAGCTGTCTGCCTGATTGGGGAATTATCCAGAATTCCCAAGTTTTCAACAGAGAAATTAGAAAACATTAAAAAGGTAGGCCAGGGAACAGCTCTATGAAACAACTCATTCAAAGAAGAATAAAAGACACCATTCCTTCCAAACACTAAGACAAGACAGTAGGTAAAAGTCAAGGCAATCTGATGTAACAAGCAATCTATATGATAATTTAAGAAGGTAATCTTTCAGATGGAGTCACAAAGATTATCAAACTCAAGTGTTCAGTAAACTATCCTTAAATAGCTAGAAATCCTACAGGTTATGAAGAACAGCACATAGTGCTCAAAACAGAAGGAGTAACATATGCCTATACCATTTTCAATTTCAAACAATGTACAAAACGAGATGTGTACAAGAGAAACAACCTCTAGCCCTTGGAGCACTAGCAAATGAGAAATTAATTGTCTCCTCTTGATTGTTCAGAACCTCTTCAACTCTTTGCCTTTCATCACCTTGAAGTCTAGCTAATACACTGTTATACTTTTAAGTCAGAGAGTCAATATCCTTGGGTGACCCCAATGAAACCAGATGTGGCTAAAACTAAATCCAAACACACCTCAGAACTTCAGCGCCCACCAGAGTATGACTTGCATCACTTCCTTATCCTCCAGAGCTCCCAGATTCAGTTACAGATGACAAAAAGCAACCCCATTAGACCACCATCTCCCAACCAAAAAAACCCCAAACACCAACACAACAAACCCAAACCACAAAAAACCCTAAAGTACCAGTGATACAGAAAATCCAAAAAATAAATAAACCAACCACTAAACTCTCAAACGATATGTAAGTAAGCTGAAAATTTGCTCAAAATCAAATCTTTAACTGGAAGTAGAGGAGAAAATGTCTTAGAAGGCAGTACAGATATATTAAGAACCTGAGCCCCAAGATCAAACTCAGCCTCAGAGGAGCTGCAGTCTGGGAACAGGCCTTTTTGAAAGACTCTTTGCTTACAATCCAAACTGGGGGTTTTTTATGATTTTCTTTTCCCCCTTACAGTCTCAAAGCTGTAGAAAGTCATCTTTCTTTTCTTTCCAGCTCCAACTCCTGACTTCTAACACTGCCAGCCAGGCCAGCACCCAATGCACTCTGCCCCTATCCACTGTGGAATTTCTCACCCTGGCACCACATGCCCAGCTATGCTCATGGAAGTGGAAAATCTGACAGCATTGTCAAAGACACAGCTTGAGATAATTGTTCCTCATAGTTCCTCTGTCAGTGAATATTCTCGTATTCTTCTCACAGGAAAGTTACTATACCTCTTATATTCTTTCGCTTGCAGCCACAGAATTCCTCTTTGCCATTAAAGCAGCAGTTAAGTATGTTATAATGTGACAAAAAGTTTAAAAAACTTGTGCAGATTAAAGCTAAAAACTCCATAACTGTATCTGCTTTAATAACTTCTTTGTGCAGCATAAACATGGGAAGAAAAGGAGAAGGAAACCAAAATGTACCTATGTTTATGTAACACAGATGGATGCCCCTCATGCGTGTAAAATCCTTATTTTACAAATAGAATATATAGATTACACTTGTCTAAATGCAAGAAAGAAAAAGATCACTATTACACTACAAAAACTTTGGTGTAAATTTTAAACAAAGCATAGAAAGAAAAGCTGTGCAGCAGCTCACAGTCAGGCAGATATCTGGAGCCCACACGACAGATCCCAGTATGAGGAACCATTTTCATCACAGATTCACAATTTCCACCTTTAGATCAATCAAACCTTGGCATCTATCTAACTTCTTTGGAAGGCTACTTTTACCATCGTGCCTGATCTCCTCGCCACCCCTAGTGCCTTCATGTCACTGCCCGTGGGAAGCAGAGCATGCTGCTTCCCCAGGATCCTCTGGGAGAGTGGCGGCAAAGTAGGAGACAGCCCAGGGCTTAAGTGTTTCAGGCTGGTACTCTGTTTGGTTTTCCTCTTAAGTGCATGTTACAAGTTTTGGCTCTTTTTTTTTTTTTTTTTTTAGGGACGCAGAACTGAAAGAAAGATGGTAACAAAAATCCTGCTCACTGCAGCAGGGCAAGGGCTGCACTTTCTAATGTCCTCCACTGTTTTTCTCCACTTTTCTCAGTCCCCCTTTTCCCAACCAGTGATGTTGTACCTGATTATTTGCAAGTAATCACTTTTCTTTTTTTTTTTTTTTTAGAATGGTAGCCAATTCTTAAACTGTCAAAACCAAAGTCATGACTGGAGGGACCTTCTCTCCACTGCGTCCTTTTGTTCCTTTTACTACAGGTAAAGGTGTCATTGTTATTTCAAGGGGAAAGGGGAATAAACAACATTCCTACTCTATCCAGAGAACTTGAATGACAGTTTCTCTGAGCAATTTTCCACCCTCATATCTGTGCACACTGCTGTAAAGGCAAGCCTTGCTCTGATCTCAACACGTTTAGGTGAAAGCTTATGTTAATACAGCAAATTAAGCTGCGCAGTTTCACACCATCTCTATCTGGTTCTAGGCCAGGCCTGATCTCCCATCAGAAACAGAGATGACTTGAAACCAAAATAATTCAACCAGAGCCACTTGAGTATTACACTGGTATCTCAAAGTAGATTTGGTGATCCAGAAAACGTAGATAAATAGCCGATACCCATGTGTGGGAAGCAATGCTGTTGGTGATATATTAAGTGATACTCTTTCTTTTGATTACATAGAAAAATATCCATAGTCTCTATCTCTTCTAGTAATCCCAACAAGGCTCCCCTCCATTTGTTTCTACAGAGAAGAAGGTGTAACGTACCTATCCCTTTGTCTCTTCCAAAAATTAGTCATGATGTGAAGTGATTAAGAGATACCTTAACAACTAATAGAGCTCTTAAAATGGAGGTGCACAAAAATCTTAGGCATTTAATGAAATTTTGGCCAAAAAATATAAAACATGCATAAATAATAAATGTATTTGGTGCAATGGATGCATTTCCCTATATATTTTGTATGTTACGAATTGAAAGAAATAAAAAAACATGAAGTAGATACAAATACATGCACACACACAGAGAGAAAATTATGTGGCCCTTTCTAGCATGAAAAGGAAATTATTAAAAGTTGGATAAACAACAACCGAGGATATGACAGGGGCAGCTGGAGAACCACACTGGGGGACAGAACTTCTAAGTGAATCCACACAAAAAATGTCTCCCCTGACAATCCGTTGTTCTTCAAAGAGAATAATGATTCTAGAGATGAGTTTGCATTTGTCTTCGGATGTCACAATAAATGCTAAGAAAGCAGCTGAATGAGAGTTATTATTTCCTCTGAGCAACGAAGGATTTGGGTAGACTGTCAGAACACCAGCACCCGCAATCTGAGGACAGATACAAAGCAACAGCAAGCTAGCAGGAAGCTCAGAATCTGTCCAGGGCCCTGAGAAAGGAAGATGAAAGAGGCCATGGGGCAAACTGGAGATCTAAGAAAGGTAGATCTAAGAACCACAACTGTAAGGCAGCTGTTAAATCATGAGGGAAACACCAATGTTGTTTGAGAAAGCGATCGCAGGAGGCATAATGTTTTCCAAGACCAACAGAACATAAATGCTTGCAAATTGGCGGAGAATGTGCTCCACAGAGGTCTATGCTACTTTGTTGGAATAACTGAGACAGTTTGGGGGTACTGGGGCTGCATCCAAGTCCTTACCCTATTCACATACGCGCTACTCTGAGCACAGCAGAAGGACTTGTAAGCCCTCGGTGCTCAAGAGTATCACAGCTATATTATGGGCTATCTAATCCTCCCTCTCTAATTGAGCGTGCTGGGCAGAACATAAATCCAGCCCTACCTCTCAGTAACAAGATGCTTTTCCAACTGGCCTGATGGAGTACTTGGCCTGATGATGACTCTCACAGTCAGATGTGCAATCTACCCTCTGGCTCCCTGTTGGTTTGGACTCATTGCCTATATACTCTAATACCCAAGATTGCAAGAGATAAAAGAGGGATTCCTGTTTGACTGTATTTACAGACAGTAGGTAAGCCATGTCCTTGTCACCTGCTGTTTGCAGAAACCGGCCCTTTCCACTGCACACTCTTGCCTGCAGTGTTCCTATGTCGAAGAAGACATGAAATAATCTTTAAAGACACTGTATGGCAGCTGGAAAAACATCACAAATTGACCTGAAAAAGTAGGGTGCAACCTCCCAATTGGTCAGGCTGCTTTGGAGTGTCAGTGTCACAATGCTAAGGAACTTAGGACTATTTGCTATCTTCCATGGCACATATGAATATCTTTGTTTTATCTGAACTAAGTCTAAAATGGACTATGGTTTGTGTTATGAAAGCACAAAAATATTTTTTAAATCCACAGCCCTGCCCTCCGCCCCCATACCATTCTATCAAAACATACACAGGAAAATGTTTACAAGTTATAATCTTCCAGCTAGGCTTAGTTTCCTGTATATATTTCAAATGCAACGTCTAAAGGACACACACATACAAAAAGCTAAAATGCAGGTGGGGTCTGCACAGAGCTGAGTTCCAAATTTGAGATATGAACCATGTTATCTTCTTTTACCTTGGCTTTGGTCTTTTAGTTTTTCCCATTACAACTGGGCTATGAGACAAAGATCAGACTAAAGCTGAAAGAGGGAGAATCTGGAGTGATTCTTTTTCTGTATGTGAAGGTGCTCACAATTAAGGGGAACTCAGAATCACAGTTTAATTTGGCATTTTCAAAGCTGAGATTTATTAATTTCAAAGACTGAGCTAAGTATGAAAATTTCAAAATATCTAGCACACATCAAAACCAAGAAAACGGAGCAGTCACCAGAAGCGAGTCAAGTGTTTAAACTGTGACAAAGAAATAGCTGACGTGGTATATTGGGTTTGCATGGCAAGGCTTTGGTAGCAAGAAGTCTAGAGGGGTAGCTTCTGTGAGAAGCCGGCAGAAGCTCTCTCTCTGTCCAACAGACACAAGGCCAGCTGGCTCCAAGATGAACTCACCCCTGGCCAAGGTTGAGCCCATCAGTGACTGTGACAGCACCACTGGGATAAAATATTTAAAAAGGGGGATAAGAAACTGCAGAACAGCAGCAGCAGAAAGGAGTTAAAATATGTGAAAGAAACAACTTTGCAGACACCAAAGTCAGTGGAGAAAGAGGGGGAGCAGGTGTTCCAGGCACTGCAGCCCGTGGTGAAGACTATGGTGAAGCAGGATGTCCCTCTGCAGTCCATAGAGGTCCATGGTGGAGCAGAGATCCCCCTGCAGCCCATGGAGGACACCACACCCATGCAAGTCAATGCCTGAAGGAGGCTATGTACCCATGGGAAGTCCAGGCTAGAGTAGACTCCTGGCAGGACCTGTGGCCCCATGGACAGAGAAGCCCATTCTGGGGCAGTTTTGCTGGCAGGACTTGTGACAGTGTAGGAGACCCACACTAGATCAGTCTTTCCTGAAGGACTACACCCCGTGGAAGGGACCCATGCTGGAGCAGTTAGTGAAGAACTGTAGCTCTTGGGAAGGACTCACATTGGAGAAGTTCTTGGAGGGCTGTTTTCCTGTGGGAGGAACCCCATGCTGGAGCAGGGGAAGAGTGTGGGGAGTCCTCCCCTCCTGAGGAAGAAGGAGTGGCAGAGACACTCTGTGATGAACTAGCTGCAGCCCGCATTGCCCCTGAACCACTAGAGGGAGGATTTAGAGAAAATCAGGAGTGAAGTGAAACTCAAGAAGAAAGGAGGGGTTAGGGGAAGGTGCTTTTAAGATTTGGTTTTATTTCTCATTATCCTACTTTGATTTGATCGGCAATAAATTACAATAATTTTCCCCAAGTCAAGTCTGTTTTGCCCATGATGATAATTGGTGAGTGTCCCTGTCCTTATCTCGACTCATGAGCCTTTTGCAACATTTTTTTCTCCCCTGTCCAGCTGAGGAGTGTCAGAGTGGCTCTGATGGGACCCTAGAGACGAGTCAGGGTCAGCCCATCACACATGGAACTGAGATTTTCCCCATTTCACTCTCACAGTGCTGTGCTAAACCATTTCACTTCAACCTCAGTTTAATTTAAGAAAAAACTACTGAAAACTCTTATGCTCAGAATGAGCACATATTAATCTTTTGTTCTGAGTAATAAGGTGCAAAGAAATGAAGTCCTGGCAGGATACTAATTTCTGATGTTGTCAATTAAAAAAACTTCTCCTGGTGTTTTGAATGGAAAAATCTCCCAGAAAGTGTTTTTATCGAAGCACCCAGTTCCAAGTCCTGGATTATTAGGTTAAGCTCCGTCAGCAGAGAGACCAACATAAATGCTTTTCATACCATCTGCCTTGATGTTTTGACAAAAAAATAAAGAAGAAGACAAAATATGTAAGTCCAAAATACTCTGATTTTAACCTGTTTCCCTTTAATACAAAGCTCAGAAATTCAGGTCCTAAAAATATAAAATGAAAACCACGTGATTACTTTTTTCTTTTTATCTTTTCTCAAAACCTTACAGAACATCCAAAATCACCCAGTGTTCCCAGGGCCTGATTTCTTTTATATTTTAAAATCAGAAAAGCAGCTTTAAGTAAGTATAAGCACTAGCAAATAATTTTCTTCACTTCCTTTTGCTATTCTGAAAAGAGCTTGTTACAGTGCGTTATTTTACCTGGTGTTTATTATGAGGCTCTACACAATTACCAAGGTTTTGATTTCCCTGTTTAAAAACAAATTAGGGTGGTGTGCAGGGCCTTGCAATATTAGGCAGCAACTCCAACAGCTAATGATGGAGGACAGTGCCTCAGTGAAGGTGTTAGCAATCCATCTGGCCAATTAAAGTGTAACTTAGGCAGAGCCCAATACTGTTTCTCAATTATGGTGGCTAAGATATCAAGAGTTGAGAAGCAGTGAGATTTGGTGTGAAACAATAAAGTGATCCCATACAGAGAAAAAACAGGGAAGAGCTACTATAATCCCACAGCAGAGAAGAAAGGGAAAACACTAACAGCCAGAGATGTACCTTGACTTATCAACAAGAAAAAAGGCTGGACTTTAAAGAAAACAAAACAGCTCAGATATTAAAAAGATACTGATAAAGTCTGTCTTCCTACAGGTTTGCAATCAGAGCCTGTGAGTGCTACACAATAAGAGTACAATTGTCATTGGTCTCCTCTCCCACAACAAAGATAATGTTCTTGGTGAGCAAAAGACAGCATGTGCTGTGACTCTGCTGGAGCAAAGCCTGGGCTGGCCAGCCAACTGTCCTCCGCTGAAAATGCTTAGCTGATAAGTTCTGCTTGTCTTTCCCTCAGCAGGGGAACTAATTTGAGTTTTTCTCCTCTCCTTAGATACCCATTCTGTAGAAGACAAATCATCTTTTCAGTTCTTTCAGACTTGGCTGAAAGAGATCGGCACACTCAGCAGCTACGTATGGGTGTGACAGATGGGCACAGGGACAGGCAGTCCCATAAACTTAGATGAGATAACTTGGCAATAAGTACTCCAGAAATCTGAGGTGCTTAAAATCTGGAAGTGGATCCAAACTTGAGCTTTAGCCATGCCCAAGGTAGAGAGAGACCAAGGCCTTGTTCTGTTTTCTGCCTTCCCATTTGTGAGGTCTAACCCTGCATTGTTTTCTCTTGTGGGTTATTTCTCATGACTGCAGAAGCAGGCCAGCAGGATTTCCCATTGCTTAATGTGGACATGGATACCACACAGGACTACATGTATTTCATTTCTTATCACACACTATTTTAAAACTTTTTTCCTTTTTTTTTTTTCTTTCTTGTCTTGCAGCTTCAAAAGCACCTAATTTGAACTCAGAAGTCAATAACAGCAATTCTTTCTGTCCTTTCCCACCTGAGAGACTTCTTCTGACCCCCCTTTTAGGAGCTTAGCATATCCCTTTCTTCCCATAGCCAGTCTCCCACATCAGTTTCTACTCATTTCTCTCATCTTCCAACCATGACAGAAGAAGGAGTTAAAAAAAATCTCATGCTGCTTTCTGGCCAGTACCTTGTTAAGTATGTCACCCCTCCCCACGCACGCAGGAGTTGCACTGCCCTCTCTCTGGATGGTTCCACATATCTGTTCTCTGAAGTTACAGAGATGAGAATGATTTTCCTCAACATGAAATGCTGTATAAAGAGTGTGGGTGGGAAATATGCAGTGTAATGGAACTGAAACCCCATAAGGGAAATCAACGCAGGCAGCTGCTGATACACTATTTACTTGGATAAATCATCCATTTTTCTCTCGGGCCAGATGACTTGAGGTATCACCTACCCAGGATGGCAAGTGCAAATATAAATAATAAATAAAACTAACTGAGGAAGAATTCTCACTGTAATGGGTTTTGTGGAGAACTAAGTTTCAGTTAAACTTAATCCTTGCTGTCTTCTGTGTCTCCAGCAGCAGAAACATCTGGTCGGTTTTAGATTCCCCTTGGATTCCCAACTTCAAAGGGAGTTATAAAGAATAACAAATACATGTACTGGCACTGAAAAAAAAAATTAGAGCAGCAGGAGAGAATGGTAAAATTGTCCTTATTTGACTGCTAGTGACAGGCGCCACAGGCAGAACTGTGAGAAAAAATCTTAACGGCTCAGGCAAATAAGCTTTTTTTTTTTTTTTTTTAATGACTGGCTCTCTCTACTAATGACGCAGAAAATCTATGGGATCTGCCCCATAATGGCAAGAAGCACATGTGCCAAGGAATATGCACGCAAGGGTATGCAGAAAATAGATTTCAAATCAGATATGTACTAAATAATAGGCAGGAAAACAGGAACTAAGTTTTGTTCCCAGCCTTTTCACTGATAGTGCCCTGTGTATATTACTGGCTAAATAATGCAGGTCCAAGTTTTGGCTCTTTAAAGTCAGTAGGATGTTGTAAAGTATGGTTAAACACAATGACTGTCATATGTGCTTTTCAAATCCTATTTCAAAAGCTCCAGATACAGGGGTAGGTAAGCAAACACAGTAACAGATGTCTGCAGCTCTCTGTCTTTCCTTTACTCTCTGGTGGCTAGAAAGTGAATGCTATGCTCCTTTTATGAATGCAGCACTACCAGCAACAACTTCTGACATGCTTCTGCCCTTGTGTGCAGTGAACAGAAACATCTAGCTTCACTCTGATCTTCTGAATCAGTGCACACGTGAAATAATCACATCCCATTCCCCATTTCAACTATGCAGCATCAGGAACTCCTTTTTCCATTTTTTTGTTCCTTACATTTTACCTTTTCTGTCATAGGGTTAATAAAATAAATGTAATGTGTAAGATGTGTGAGAATTCAAAAACCTGTGCCTATCTGCCAAACACTAACTCATGTTGTATGAAGATTAAGTCTTATATGAACACTAAAGTTACCCTCTTTCATCAAAACTACAGATTCCTAAAAACCTGGCATCATGTAATGCAAGTATACAAGATGGATGCCAGAGAGGAAAATTACAGAATAGGCTTTTGCAAACAGTATTAAAACCACAGCCATCCTTCTTTCACCTCTCCTTACAAAGAGTCCATAGAATATAAGTTTTGAAAGCAGTCATCAAATAAATTCCAACGATTCCTGAATCTTACAGAGTGATCAATTTGTGTATATTTGATGGACAAGAAAAGCTATATTTGGCACATAAATTATTTGTTGGAAATAATTAATTCAGTTCTGTTGCTGGAGCTGCAACCATGACTTTTTTAATGACCTTATTTTACCTTGCTATGTTATGAGGTAAGCAGCTTCCCATTGTTTCATCTTTAAAGGTATTTCAGGATTTCTTAAATGCTCCACATAGCAAAATCATATCAAGGTTTTCCCATAAATACAGTAATCTAATATTTATATCAGAATTTTAAATAGTAAAAATCCTAAGTGCTTGTACAATGTAATGATCAAAGGACTTCTGCACTTCTGCAATAGGCTCCATACTGAAGGACCCTATTCCCAATTTTATTTCTCACTGAGTATTAAAAAAAACTGTAAGTGAAGATGCTTTACAAACTGTTATAGAAATAGGAATTAAAGAATATACTGTGAAACTTATCATGGCTGAGACAGAAATCAGCAACTTCTGAAGCCCACTTCCTATCTCTATTAAACAGTGGAAAAGGGAGTAAAAAATTAACCTGAATGTCAGAGAGGCAGGATGAGCCAATTCTATGTGTGGTGTACTGCTAATGGCTTTGTGGGATAAACTAATTTCTTTTGCCCAGGAACTACCACTCAAAGCAATGCTATGTGCAATAGGATATCTAGAGACAGCAGACTGTCAAGAGCAAGCTAACACCTTTGGAAGAGCTACAATCCAAGACATACTGAAGCCAAATTAACTTTTGGGAAAGTCTCTGACTTCTTGACCTGAAGACCTTTGATTCTTGAAATGGAGCCTGCCTTCTTAGTAAGGTTTTATTCCCTGTGTTGCCAAATTCCTCCTGTTAGGAACCCTTTTGGATTAATGTTTACAATCTTCATTTGCTTTCAAAATGGCCCATTTACTTCTAGAGACAGTAAGAGAAGCTAAGAAAAAGATGAGGAAATCTCAGGGTTCCCCAAACTCATACTCCAAGAGGGGATTTGACTCTAACACTTAAGACAAAGTTAAAATCAAATCTTTTCTGACTTCTGTATTTGCAGTCAGGCTTTATTGCCAGTGTTGATTTGGGGCTGAAGGCAGCACAGGCTCCAATAGCTTGAACAAGAACCATGGGTTCTGAGTGCATCCAACAGTTTAAATGGAGAATTTCCAGTATGAACTTGATCCCCAGCCTGCTAAAGCCAAAGAAGGAACTTAGACGAGGCTCAATACATGTTCCAAGGGAACTTCATCTGTTTTCTACAAGAAATACTATATAAAGCAAACATAGTTAATTCAAAAACCATACAGTCATACCTCCTGTCCATACCCCTGAATCTCCATTCCTATACCCTGCAGAAATGACTTTCTGAAGACAGACTGGAAAGCGAACATCAAGTTCAGTGAAGGCCTAGTGAGACATGTCAGTATTCCCTTATTACAAATAGTGAGGGAAAGGAAAGGTACTGAATGAGGAGAGGCAGAATAGCTTTCTCTTTACATTTATGACACATTTTTAACGATACAAATCATTCCAGTTTAAATTGTATCTCTGAGTTTGACGTGGTATTTATTAAAAGCAATAGCAGAACAAAAGGGACATACATCAATCCTGCGACATCAGCTAACAAACACTTCAGTTACATCCCAAGATTTCTCCAAACACCTTTCTAAATGTTTCTTTACATCCTGTTTATAGCTCATTACATTCTCCTGTGACCAGAGCTGGTAGACCAGATCCTGCATGGTCTAATAGTTTCTCAAGTAGCTTTCCTGTCCTCTTGCATATCTGTAGGCATTTGGGCACAATGCAGTAATTGAATATAACCATTATAAAGGCAGTTCAATTCCTGGCCAGCCCTCAGCATGCACATATACATTTGCAAAGCATTAATGGCATGGTAAGCTAAAAACAACCATCCCAATAATACTAAGCCAGCTAGGCAAGATCTACAGATGCTTTCTGTTTGCTTGGGATATTTTACTGCTTATATTATTATCTTTTTGATGTGCATTGCTCCGCTAGCATGCAGGAAATATTGTGAGTGTGTCCAAAACATAAACTATTCTATTTATTTATTTATTTAGCTCTGAGGTGGGGGAGATTTTATTGTTACATTTTTTAAGGCCTAAATACATCAACACCTCAGCTCTTCATGTCCAAGACTAGTGCAAAAGTAGTATTCTGATTAAGTCAGCCTTCTTAAGACTAAATTCAATTTATACTGATATAGCAGGTTACATGCTCAGTCACATAAAAAAATTCTGATGGGTACAGGAGAGAGCTGTTGGACAAAGCATATCTTCCTGCCTTTCATGTCACAGGTCTGTTTACTGACAACTACTGAACCAACAACACTATTGTCCAAATATATATTTACTTAAAAGCAGCTTTTCTGTATCACAAAATACCCCTTTCCTGGTTTGAACAACAGAAATAAAAGGTTAAGTGGTCTAATGAATGCAAAAAATTTTCAGTTTGTATTATTTTGTCATCTTCTGTTTACCTCTGATAGGAATGAACACTCCAAAGTTTGCAGAGCCACAGTTCTCCCTGAATGGGTGATCAGACTGATCTATCTCTAACTTTCAAAAGTTGCAGTGCTGATATTCTCAAGGACTATGACAGATATGACAGACTATGATAGATACAATGTCGTATCTATCCAAACTCAAGGATGACAGATCTAAATAACCAAAGTATCAATGAGTGGGTTAAGTATCTCAGTCCTTGTTAAAAAGTAAGGATCACTGTTGAGAGAAGGTCAGATGCTTTACATTTTCCAGCAATAGAACAATTCTTAACTATGCTCTTTGCTTTTAATCTTCACCCTTGCCCTAATTGTCCAAAATACCCCCCATACGTTCATGTTTTTCCTTTGTAGGGTGCTCTCACTGAAACAGATTTAGGCCACTCCTGAAGAATTTAAACTTAGCCAAAACCATAAGCTAAAGTAAAATGCCTCCAAGGCATAAACCACATTGTGGCCCTTGACAAGACTGCTGCCAGAAGAATTTTACTGTTTAAGTATACAGATTCTACATGAGAAAGAAAAAGAGATAATGTGTTAGGGGTGTTATAAGGACAAGGAGAGACTCAAAGCAATAAACAGAATGTGCTCTTCCAGGGGAAGTTCCCTCTTAAATCAAATCTAAGAAGTAAAAAATAAAAGTGAATGCACTAATATTAACTGCATAGTCTTTACACTCACACTATCAATTACCTTCAACTGTTTGCTCACTTTGCAAGCAATTGAACCAAGATAGGCACCCAGAATTTGGAAGGGTCGATTCATGACCAGCCCACAAAGAAGGAAGACAGAAGAGCTGAAATGGTGTCAAAGGCTTCCCAATTTGCTGAGCAGAAACACAGAATTCCCAGGGGAGATCTACTTACAGTTGCTAAGACAGATTCTGATCAACTGTTACAGAGATAGAAAGTCCCATTATAACATCAACACAACAGGACTTCAGCATAGTCTCAGGGTCATAGAATCATTAAGGTTGGAAAAGACCTCCAGGATTATTGAGTCCAACCTTTGACTGGACACCACCTTGTCAACTAAACAATAGCACTAAGTGCCATGGCCAGCCATTTCTTGAACACCTTCAGGGATGGTGACTCCACCATCTCCCTGGGTAGCCCCTTCTAATGCTTCACCACCCTTACAGTTAAGAAATTTTTCCCAATGTCCAAACTGAACTTCCCCAGGCACAGTTTGAGGCCATTTCCTCTTGTCCTGTCAGGTCCTCACACACATTTTAAAATTTTTGTCGATTCAACAGATTCAGTAGTGATGAAGCACTCCTTGAAGCGCAACCTAGAAGAGCCCAAACACAACCCTATATTCTTGCTTTACAGGATAGCTAGACTTTGAAATTTGCTTTTGTTTCACAGTTGAATTAAACACTGCATTGCAAAGCTACCCATGAAACAAAAATAAAAAATCATTTCAATCAATTGAATGCTGTTTTGACAAAATAATTTTGTTTTGATTGCTAGTTTCAGGTTTGATTTAAATTTTATATTAGAATATAAAATACATTTTCAAAATAAAAGTTTGAAACAAATGCAATTCTGTTCTGCAAACGCCAAAAAGCTTTATATGGAAATATGAATAATGAAAGTAAATAAGAGTCCTGGAAATATTTTTTTTTTAATGAACCAGTATTTTTTTAGTGCTTCTAATCCTGATCTTCAGTACACTATAGTGAGCCTCAGAAGAAGCTTCTAATGCCTCTGCCATACTATCAATATATCAGTCACAATCTAATTATTATTAATAACCCACCTGTTATGTTGTTCTTGCCCAAAAGCTGGTGAAGCTAAGAGGCTTTTTCAGACAGTCAGTTATGTAACAACTAACACACATCTCGTTGGGTCTAGTACCAATAACTACTACTGCCATTTGGGCAAGTATCAAAAGCAGTTTTGAGCAGGATAAAGCAGCAGACTGAAACTCACAGAAGAAGAACGTGGTGTGAGGAGAAGTGAGGGGAATGCTAGTTGTTTCTGCTCTGTCCTATAACCTTAAACTTAACTCGTAGAAAAATGTAAGAGCAGTTGTGATTAATAAGATATTTAACATCTAAAATTCCTTTTTCTTTAACTATTTGCTTCATCTACTAAGAAGGCTCTTGATCACCGTTCATAAATTTTCAAATTACTAAAACGTGAAATACCATGAAGTTATGTGAAGCTTGACTGAAGCTATGAGAGAGAAATCCTGGCCTAAACAGGGAAGAACTGAGGGATTTCACCTAGATCAGGTAGCAGCAGGAGTGCCGACACCTGAAACTTTATTTAGGAAGATCATAAGGAGAGCTGAAGTACAGCTCGTCCTTTAAGCACAACACTCATCATTCCCAGTCATCCCTGGCTGTTTCAGCATTGAGATGCTTATAAGAAGTGGTCGTCTTCCATGTCATTTGGTGAAGGGTTTTTTGCAATGTGATCAGAATCTCTGTAAGAACCAAATAATTTTTGTTTCTTATACAGCAAATTTCTGAATGCAGTGCTTGGAACAGAAGTCCCAGAATTCAAACAGCCATACTACTTAGTTCCCCATGAAAGCACATTCTAACAGGAGCTTGAACTGACCTACCAGAACATCAGATGCCACGATTCACAAGGCTGAGATGGGCAAAGTCTTGGCGAAAACTGTTGGAATTACCTGACCTGTGGGGTTTTTTTAAGCATTGGATTTGGGGAGAGGTATTTGGGAAGAGATTGAGTAGCTAAAATAAAAGGAGTTTAGACTGCATATCCCTACCAATAGGTTATTAACACGAGGGAAACATAAAGGTTTTTTCAAAAGCCTAAACTATAATCACCTCTACCAGAGCTTTTCCTGCTGCACACCGAGCAGCCTGTTGAATTTGTGTTCTGCATACTGGAGCCATGTGCTAACACTTTGCAATATCTGAAAGGAGTTGAAAACTCTCTCCCTCACCTTGTGTGTGCCTTCATCTAAGGCTGCCTATAACCCTTTCTAACAGTAAGATTTCACAGCCCAACCGCCTGAGGAAGATGACTGAATCCCTCATCATTCACAAAATTAAAATACAGATTTAGAGATCAGAGAAAACAGAAAATACCCAAAGGCATGTCCATGCCTCAGCATTCTCATCACTAGCAGTCAATGGTCCTCAGGCTTAGATCCACATCAGACAAAAAGTTTCCCTTTCCTGAACACAGTGCCTCTTCTGAATCGGGAACTTTCAATCCTTCTACCACCAGCTTCCCTCTCCCTAAGCTGGTCTTTTTAGAAACAAACAAAAGAGAACCACCCCCTGCTAAGCATTTGTCCACTCTCCTCTTAATTTTCCTTGGTTTCCTCCCAAGGTTTCTATTTTTTAAGCCCGTGTAGTAATACCTGCTCTCTTTGTTCTTTTTTTTTTTTTTTTTCCCCTTTTCCTTCTATTTGCTTAAAGCTCCAGCCCCTAAAAGCAAATTTGGAGAAAACTGGCTTTCTCTAGTTATCCCATTGTTCTTCTCATGCAAGATCTATTTCAGATGTTTCTATTTCAAATATTTAATGAGAGACCTATTCATACAAAGACATGCCAACACCACTCCCCTGTCTCTTTGGCATGATGCAGAGCACAGAAAAAGATTGTCACAAGATACAAGGACTCTGTTAGTCAATAAAATCAAGTTCTAACTTATAAACAGTACACAGCAGATTCCATACATTGATATGCTTCCCAGAAGCAAAAGCCTGAGAAAAAGCAGTTTCAAGGGAGACCCCGTGGGACAGGCCCATCCATTTAGCACTACCACAATGGACCTTGGCTGACTTCCCTTCCAACAGGACCTGTAGAGAAGCCAAAGACTGTATTGAGCCTTGGAGAGTTAACTTCCTTTTGGGGTCTTGTCTTCATTGCAACGCTGTTTGTAATGCTAATGTTACCCCCAGCATGATTCCCACCCACAACAGAAGCCTCTTGCTCAAACGAAGTGCTATTTTAACTTGACTCTGGCCTAAAAACAGATTAGAAGTGGCAACCCACGTGTTGTAGTTACTAGTGTCAGTAACACAGTGGGAACTCATCAGTTCTCCGGTTATGGGTTTAAAGTGCCAATCTAAGATCCTGTCTTGTAACTGGGGTCTAGACTAAGAACACAAAACGCTTATACCCACTTATCTGCAATAAGCTCAAGCGGGTAGCAGGCGATGGTCTAACGTTAACAATCTGCTTCTCGTCTCCTCAGTCTCTGCAGTACGTTGCTGACAAATAAATACTCCAAATTTGCAGAAGAAACCACATGCGCACAAATCAGGATAGAGGACCCTTATAAACCCTTACAAACATCAGCCTGTAACACTGCTGTAACAAATGGATTCAATGCATGTAAAACAATACCGGTTTCAAGCATTTTAACCCACTACCTCTGCCTGCCCAGGCTATCGTTTGGAATGAGGAGGGCTTTTTCTCAAGTACCTTGGAGTCACCATCTGTGAAACAGAGCACAGCTGCACCAATAATCAACGTGAACACAGATTTTGGCTTTGTGAATTGCAGATCTTATCTATATAGTCAAGAGTATTTTAAGGCCCATGTGGCATGTGAGAGCAAGCCAGGGTGTCCATACAGTCAGTCGCTGTTTGGCAAATCCAGCCTCTCGCATATTGAGCGTTACCTACATAATCCTTCTCTTCACTCTAATAAATCGGCATGAGATGAGCAAATCTGACTACAGGCAACTAATACAAACTACCACAAAAGGGGCCATATTGTCATCTAAACATCTCATGCTCTACTTTATTTACAGTCTCCAGGGCTGTAATCCCAGCTGGCAGTTTTAATTAGTAGTGAATGTACTTTCACAACAAATTGAACCTTCTCCTTCTTGGGCATCAGGGATTCCTTCCACAGATGACTGTGGATTATGCAGAGACAAATTTTGGGGATGTTGGGCAGGCAGCTTTCTCTTATCACATATCTAAAAAACTAGCATCACTCCCTGGCTCACAAGAAGACTTGGCAGGAAGTCAGACTATGACTATCCAGAAGACTCTTCCCTCAGCCTCAGAGTAGTAAGATACATCATGGAAACTTGTAACAAAGCATAAATAATTCTATATAGAAGTCAATACAAAATTATGGACTACAAGGCCAGCTGCAGGGGCTGTTTTTTGCTTATGAGTTTAAAGCCAAAACATGAATAACATGGCAAGCATCACCAGAGGACGTAAATATCTACTCCTTTGCTGTTATTGCTAGCTTTGCCCATTCTGTAGCCATTAGTAAATGCCTTACTACAAAACTGCAAGTGCAGCAGGGTTTTAACAGCTTTTTTCCTCTAGCTGCTCTGGGATTTTTCCTTTCTTGGCTGTAACCAGTTGCAACCAGTTGTGAATAAGTCGTTATCCCTCTGTGCAACTCACAGCAACTAAAAGAAACCAGTGTCATTATGCAAGTTTCAAAAAAAAAAAAAAGTTTTGTTTTATGGTTAATTATCCATGGTCTATTTACAAAATAAATCAACCCATTGTGCACCACCAGGATTTGTGGCCTCATTTGAACTTTGCTTTTCATTAATCACTTTAAAAATAAAAGCTAACTAGTCTTTTTTTTTTTTTTTTCTCCTTTTTGGTTTATTACTTGCATCTGGGTATAAATTGTAAAAATGGGGAGAGAACGAAGTATGGATTATTAACTCTCAGTTTCATGACTTACATGATCTCAGTCTTGTCTTTCTCCACATGCCTAAACAGATGCACAGTCCAAAATTTCCAACATTCTGTAGGAAATGTAATCACAAGAAGATTGAAATACTTTTTAAACTCAAACTTTGAGTTATTAAAAAAAAAGGCAAAAAGCTTGCCTTAAGAAACAAAAAGGTGGGCAAGCATTTACAAACATATTTAAGCTACTGGAGGAGGCCAATAAAATTACTCATGTAGGTATCTAAGTAATACAGAAATGTTTGTGAGCTCTGAGTGCAAGGCTGTTTTGTTTAGAGAAAACCTACTTGCAGGCAGTCTGGAGAAGGCAGAAAATGGATATCTGATTTCTTTAGAGTGCTTACAATTTATACAAGAAACCAGAAATATTTTTTTCTGAAAATGTTTTAATTATATAAGAAGTTTAGATTTTGTCCCTATGTGATGACAGAGAACTACTGAATTTCTGAAAACTAGCCAATGGAGAGGCAGACGAAGGACATTTTTAGCTGCTCTGTTAAAAAACCTAAGTGTATTAACACTTTTTTCACTTTGATAGGGAATAAAATACATATTTGCATAAAACTGAAATTCTCCTCAGCTTCAACTAAGAAAGCTGAACAATTTATTTATGTCCGCTATGGACTCTTCAAGTAAAACTATAAAAAGTAAGAAAGGCTCATAAACAAACATGATAAAAGCATATAAAATGACAGGATATAAAAATGTCACCCCCTCTTTTTTTATTTTATTTTTTTTCATTTACCAGTCACTCTTAAGTGTCCTTTGCCTTTACTATGACAAACAGAAAGTCACAGCACTCCACTTAATCCTTAATGAAATGCTTTAGAAAAAGCTGTGCTGTCTGTAGGTAAAAAAAAAGTGGTTTTGCTGCACTCAAAACTACAACTTCTTATTTCAAAACTCCTGAGCTGGATGCAAGTATAAAGAGACTGAACATAACCAACAGGTATATTTTAAAAACTGAAATAAAGAGCCAAAGCTAAGAAATTAGATCAATAATACTACATATTATTACTAATAGGAGCTCATGAAGGTAATTTTTGCTTGCCTGTTGGTGTGAAAAAGAATTGTTGAGATTTGAAAAGTTAAAAAAACCCACTGCCTCCTCCTCCACTTTGCAGATGGCTGAGATGCTTTAACTTTCATTTCCAAAAGTAAATTAGCTCCTACTTAAATGAAAGTAAAAATTAAAAGCTGCCTCCACCTGACTGCAAAGCACAGCGGCCAGGCTGGGAGAGGAATGGATAGGCCTTCAAAGAAAATAAAAGCCTTTTTAAGCAACTCCTAATATGAACGCCTGCCCTTGCAGCAGCAAGCTGTGGCCCTACAGCCGCTTTCCATTATAAATGCTAAATTGGGAAATGTTTAACATTCTTTGTTTAATCTTTGCAGCATAAAGAAAAAACAGCTGATTCTCAGAAACATGACAGCCCGAGCAACCATTAGTTATCTGCCTCTCCCTTCCTCAAAGCAGAACAGGCCATTTCCAGCCTCAGTGGTGACTGACACTTTATAATCAGAAATGTATATTTAGATGTATCCTAGAAGATGAGATTGAAACTTTGCCTTTTTTTTTTTGTTCCAGTCATGTAATGGGTCTAAGGCAACCAGGATATTTAATAAAAACTGTGAGCAGAAAAAGAGTTTAAGAAACATATGCAGTGGAAACTGTGGGCAAAGGTGGTTTCAGATTCTTTCTGCATTGTTTTCTGTCAATATATTTCCGCAGTCTTTCCATGAAGAAGAACATTATTATTTATTTTGATTTAAAACATTATCAATCGAGTGTATTTTTCTCTTGTTCACAGCACAGTCCATCTATTCTGCTGTCACACATAAATCAGCACAAACTCGTGAGCAAGCAACCTTTTCTGCTGCTTAGACAAGCGAACTCTCCTTGTATCTTGTCTCTGCAAGAACTTCCCTAAAGGGGTGAGTTTCATCATGCATCCTAAAAGTCAAACTAGTTTAGAGGCTTCTTCAGTTGAAATTATGAAATAATACCCCAAATCGAGTCCCCACAGAAACTGAACTAACTGAAATAGTTAGATTTTTTACAAGATTTTGCCCTGGAGCACACTTTCCACATCATCAAGTTCATTGCTCTCTTCTGCTACAGATATTAAAGGTCACATCCTAAAGAGTTGTTTTTAAGGCTCTGCATCAACAAGGTGAAGAGAGCTTATCCATCCTTCCCATCCCAGCCACCAGCATTCAGCAGCAATGAGATCAGACATCCAGGAAACAAACCTGTGAGCAAATGAGGACGTACTCCTTCCCCAAAGGGGTTCTGACAAGGCGGCATGGTACTAAGGCGCTCAGTCCAGAGTCCTCGCTAAATTTAGTGACAACAGGAAAACATTAACCACTGTACAGAAGAAAAAGTAAGGGACATCGAGGTGTTGACCCTGCTCTGAGCACTGCACACATCCCAACAACTCCTCTACACCACTGGACTTCACTGATCCTTCCCTGCAGGTGTCATGGCCCACTTGCAGATATCAGGTTTAACAGCAACGGCAAGAATATAGAGGTTCTCTGATGGGAGAAATGAACTGTCTGCTTTGTTTGCTGTGAACATGGAAGATAACTTCAAAAAGGAGGACTGCAGGAACATTCAGTGCAGCTAGGCCTGATACTTTTGTTACAACTATTCTAAAAATATTGCTTTTTGCATCATTTTCTAGGGACTTCTGCAAGGCAAAAAGACCAGTGAAACTACTGAAGGCAGTAGCAATGAATTACTGATAGTGAAGGACACAAAATTGTCATAAACTTCAACCAAAGTGTGAGAGTTGCAAAAAATGCCTGTTCTGAGGAAGGGAGGGAGGGAGGAAACCTTGTAGAATAATTGCTAGATAAAAAGCCTACCGTAGCTAATTCAGCACATTGCTGGATACAGAAAAATCATTTAGCTAGCTATTTTTCAAATATACCCCAAGTGTGTGTCAGGGAAGAAAAATAATGAAATTTTAAAATAAAAATTAATGTAGAGCTGCTTTCATTTTTGTTGTTGTTTTTAAATCTTTAGTGTTCATATTTAACCTTTTCTCTAAAAAAACAAACTTGAATTTAAGAAAACTAAGGCACAGATCTTCATGGAGGCAGGATTCAAACAGCTTATGTTTAAAAATAAAATAGCAGTCTTTTTAAGTTGTGAAGTCATTAAAACTGAATATTAACATCTCATTTCGGAAACTGTTCAAACCATCCCTTTTGCCTATTTTGCCTATGAATTTAGGAAGACAGAAGTTTCACAGGTTGCATGTCTAGCATCTGGTCAAGTCAAATCACCCTCTCCTCCATAAATTAAAATTAGATTTCCATTCTGCAGAGAACACAAAATTCCCCCATTCTGGTTGCTGTTCAACCGTGTATATATAACCGGAGTTTGGCAGCAGGCATTTCTAAGGTTTTTTATCTTGTTTAATTAGTAAATACTCAGAAAATAATTAAATGTTTGTTTGACCATTAAGGAAGGCTAGTGCCTTGCTAGTAGTCCACCTAAGCATACAAAGCAAAGCTGGGGACTGAAGACTGGAAGTTAGTAGTAACCTAGTGACATGCAAAGAAATGTCAGAGTAACTGAAAAGCATGCAGACGCCTTTAGGAGGGAAATTTGTGTCTCTACCATTAAAAGTTATCAGGTTTTGTACTGCTATTCCAAGTAAGTCTCCCATTGCAATCAGTGCAGACAAAAAACTTACAGACCAAGACTCTGAGAAGACAGGCAGAAAGTAATTTTCATTCAAAGACAAATGATCACTCTTTTGATTAAGTTAAACACTGGACTCATTATTGATCATGTTCTCTGTAAAGTTACACCATCTACATCTTCCAAGCATTTTCTGAAGGGCTGACAGCTACGAGGAACACCAAGGTAACGGATTTTAAGGAGGTTACTCTCCTCTACTGCATGGAATTACATTATAAACTGCTATTGGTATGCTGATTTAGCCCCACTTTACAATTACATAGATTTTCAGGCCTATAATTCCTACAGGACAGTCTTCCACCATTTAGTCCTCTGGTGACTATTGCCATTTTCATTGATATATGATCTTTTATATTAGATAGGGTTATTAAGACTTATATATGGTTGGTGCCCAAAGTTTGGTCTTTGTGCAACACCAGCCTGCAGTTTAAATAATTTTTTATTCTCTAAAAATTATTTCAACACCTTCTCCCTATGCATTTAAATAGATTTTATAAACATAAATAATATAGCTTGAAAATATTTCTGCAGGGCACAATAAAGCAAGTATCTATGACTGTAATCCCTAAGTGATTCTGTACTGAGAAACAAATGGAGGCAGAAAAAGTTTTCATTGCCCAGTGCCAAAGCAAGGGCCAGTTTCCGAACCAGGCAGGGAATCCAGGTGTTCTAATGCGCTTTTGAATACATACGTACTCCCCAGCAATTTGGTGAAATATACTTACACAGCTTTAAATATACTTACAGAGCTTAAAATATTCCACTTCCTGTTTTCACGAAATACTGTTTCATTTAAAGTTTGTCACAGGGATCACTGTTGAAAGTTGTCAGCTTTAAATATTTTTTTCTGTTATGCCTGAAGTGGGCATAATTCACAGGCAGACCTATTTTACGGCTCCTTTCCAATGCCAGAAAAACACTTTAAAATAACTGAGGATCGAGCCCTATAACTTTATAATTGACCTAATAAGACTCCTGACATCATATCAACAGAATTAGCAGCATTACACTAGGGAAGAATCTGTCCAAGAATGTGCACACAGACAAGAACGATTTGTAAAGGGCAAAAGAAAACAAACCCCGACACAATGCTCACAACCACAAACAGGTCAGATCCTCAGAGGATACAACTAGGAATAAATTGCTTGCAATAACTACAGGAATAATTTCTTTCTGTAGGGTAGAAATGAAAAGGGAAAAAAGTATGAACTTTTCTTTCGTACTGACCCTTTTGTTCTCTTTTTGAAGCCCACAAATCCCTCATTTTTTATTTATTTATTTTTTTAAAATTATTTTAGCAGGGCAATATGTATTTTTGCTTCCTGAAATATCCCAACCAATCCTAATCAGAAGAATCTTTGGACCTTTATGGACATCAATCACTTGAAATAGAAACTAATAAACAAAGTTCAGTACAACCTAAATTTCACTGTTCTTCTGCACTTGCTGCTGTTATACAGAAACCAAACTGACACTTGCATTAAAGTCAGGAGAGGAAAGGGGAAAAGCTTTCATTGTATACATCCAAATGTTGGAGGGAGGGGGAGGAGAGAGGCAGAAACACTGTGTAGAAGCCAGGGATGTTCTAGAGCACACTGTGACAAGAAAATACTCAAAAAGAATTCCTCCAGCCAAAACCAGATCTTAAATAGATCCATTGTCTTCCCAGCCTGAAGCCCTTAAAAAGGCTCAAAATTAAAGTCTGTGCTGTGGGCACCCAGTTGTTCTTTCCTTTCATCAGGATTTGCAGGTTTTAATTCAATCTGTCGTCAGGAAAAACAGTAGAGCTGTACAGTCCAGAGAGGTAACAAAAGCGAAAGGCAGGCGAGAGTTACATAACTGGCTTTTTACATAAATATTACATTGAGAGATATTTTGCTTTTCAGAAAGGAAAAAAGATTAAAAAAAAAAAAAAAAGGCACAAACCACGTCAGAGAATTCAATCCAACCTCGCTTATTCCTCGTCCCTCTTTCACTTTGCAACATGTATCAAATAGTTGAAGTGAGGTGTTTCTTTTTCTTATTTTCACTAAGACTAAAGAAGTAACCAATTCAGACTTAAACACTTCATAAGAGATTGTCTTATATTACCTGCAAAGTGCACCACATCATGGAAGCTGGAAAAAAGTCTTATTTTCAAGTACAAGGAAGCCTGCCTTGCTTATCTGCAGCACGGGGCAATTAGAAATGACCATGGATGTTAAACGAACTCGCCTCTGTACAGTCTGAGAAAAGGGAAAAAAAAACTGCAAGTCTCCCCATCTGTTATTTCCTTTTTTTTTTTTTTTCCCTCTTTTGGCTGTAGAAAAGAAAATTATGCAAGAGCTTTTGAATGTAAAGCCTGTGTGTGCTTTTTCCCTTTTTGTCTCTGTGTACACGGTATGTGATATTGCGTAACTGAGTACAGAGTGGGCGGTTAGCATTTACTATTGATTTACACTACTCCTTATATTGAATTCAGAGCTCTTAGAGGGAGATACACGCAAAGAAATGCAGGGGTGGGGGGGCGAGATGGATGAGGATTTAAGGTGTCTGCCATAGAAAGAGGGAAGCAAAGCATGTAGAAACAGAACTGTGCTTTTCTGAACTAAACATGCTTTTCCCAGCCTTTTTAGTTTTGTGTCCTTTGGTAGAAGAGCAGATGCCTAACAAAACCCACAAATCTCTCAGTCCAAAAGTAAGGTCTCTCTCCTACACCCATGCTCAAATCCTATTAGAAACTACAAAAAAACTACTAATTAATGCTTTTGTGACATTTTGTGCTAGGTATAAAGATGCCTAGCAAGCTCTTATTGATCATGAAGTTCATTAAGGCTACTAAGAGATGTCTTTCTTTAGAAATACTATACATGAACTTTTTACTTATTCCTTCAGGACCTACAGGCTTGTAGGAGCACAGACATTGTAGACACTATGCATAGTATGCAATACAAAGCCCTGCATTTTTTGAGATGATTGGATGAACGGAAAAATGGGAATTAGAGATCAGAAACAAGGAAAGTTCAACTTATTTTGTTCAGTCATTAATATATCCACGGTGTTCTCTCTTTTCCACAAGCGCACACCCACAGTCACCAATTTAGACAGACAGGCCTTTAGCTCATTAATGAGAATAATTTTGAGTCAATAAGGAGAAATCCTCTCCTTCCCCTCACATTGCTGAATCCTTTGCCTCCAAAGTGAGACATGGCTATCCAAATTCTTCCTGCTCCCACTTGACACTAGATCCTACAAAGCAAGGAAACACCACTAGGCTGGCACAACACTGGACTTCTGGGCAGCCATTTATTTATTCATACTGGGTTGGTTTTTTTTCTGATAATGTCAGTGAGATTCTAAAGTCTGTTAACATGGTTTCTAAAGGATGTTGAAAGACTGAAGACTAAAAAGTAGTTTATTACAAGCCACAGCAGACACTGAGCCTAGCATCAGAAATTAAACTGAGTGTGCTGATGAAAAAAAAAAAAATCAACTATCAGTGCTCTTCAAACTTCTTTTGCACTATCTTTACTGGAAGACACACATTTCCCATATTAATTTCTTCAAATTGTGTTTAATGGGCAACATGTTTTTTCTTTGCAGATCTGACATCACGCATTTTTACAGGTCCTAAAATAGCACAGTGTGCAAACAAAAAACTCCACGTTTTAAGAAAGGCAAACCCTATTTTAAGGAAATTACACAGATATGCAATGTTTCTGACTATCCTGTTTATTTTTTTTCTTTTTCCCAGATCCCCATCTACTAACATTAACTAGGGTCCTACCAGCCGGCATGCAGTCGGGATCTTCATCAGGATGTCAGGAAAAGAAAACATAAATTCAGCGTCTTGCAGGTGCTTATTCATTTTGTTTGCACACAACTAGAATTGCATTGAAATTACCCAGCAAATTTTACACAAAAAGTCATTTGCAGCCTAGCTAGTCTGATTTGTGTGAAAATGAAAGTGATCCTGAAAGAAAAAGACAAAGGCCTTCATTAAGAGGGACCTAGGCATGCAACCTGTATTAGGCTAATACAGATGGGGCCAACCCAAAATGTGCTCAGGCACCTTTTCTTTGCTCACTATAGGAGTGGTGGGGGAAAGAAATGAGACACAGAAGACAAACTCTACCTCACTGTCTTGCAGTCGCTAGAGATGACGCTCCACAATCAAACTTTGAGTGATGCTATGGGGAGCGTCTCATGAAGACTGGACCATAGGACCAGTGTATCAAACAATGAAATCCCGCACTGAAAAGACTGTATGTGAAGAGGAACATATTTTTCAGCACCATTTATACACTTAAAGTTAGTCTGGATTTTTATTATATCCTCATCTTATGGGGTGCAGCGTTAAATCTTAAAATGCTTTAGTCTCTTATAGGATGTTATATAAAAGAGATGGAGAGAAACTAAAGAAATGCCAGCTAAGAGAAAGCAAGCTCAGACATTTGTAAGAGTACCTCCAATGCTGCTATGCTTGCTTTATCATTGTCCAGAGGACACATATTTTTAAGCACTTGTTGGCATGTCATATTATAAGTAACTATCTGTGAACTGTACATATCAGGTTCAACCAGAGATCTGAAACCCCTAAAAATATGGGGAGACAAATTAGGGAGTTCAATTCTGATATATTTGTACTTGAGGGCTATCAAGCAAAGCTGACAAAATAGTCCATCTGCCTTCAATCACTCAAAAATGTTGGAAACTTCACTATGTAAATTTTCTATTCTTAATGTTTACCTAATCTTAAATTTCATGAAAACTTGAAAAAATAAAAGTTCATTTGTTTTACACAGAGGGAATGAGGAAAAAAACACAACAACAACAAAACCCAAAGCAAACCAAAAAACCAAAACATCCAGAGATTTAAGAGAAAGGAGGAAAAAAAGGAAATTAAACTATCTATAGCAAAAACATTAACAACTGAAAATATGAAGAGACTCACAGCATATAAAGTCAGTACTAGCTAGATTCATGTTTCAAGAAAAAGTTTTCTACTAGGATGAAAATACTGAAGTTTTTAAAAGTCCACACAGCTACAAAACCCTACCAAACCTTTTATGACGTGCTTCTTGGATATACATTTAGGTCAGAAAATCCTAAAAAACCCCTCTGATGTATGGTCTCAATAACCTGCTGTACTTGTATTTAACTGTATATTACTTTCTTAAATGTCTCTGATACATGTTCTCCCTACAAGAGAACACACCTACAAAGTAATATTATTTTTTGCTACATTAGACAGCTGGTTTGGTTAGGTTTTTTTGATTTTTTTTTTTGAGTTTTTAGTGAAGCGCATTAATAATAGGTGCCATTTGCATGTATCAAAGATTCTATAGCTTGTATTTGCAGAAAAATTATGTGACTTCTCATTAAAGACTGTATCATAAGGGAGAGACTAAGGTTATAAACAAGTTATTACTCTAGGATTTCATATTTTACATGTAAGCTTAATGTTTCTCAATACAGATTCTGTCTTTTTAATGACTGTAGGAGGAGATAAGCACAGTGCTAGGTCGCCAAGGGCTTTTAATGGCAAAATGAATAATAAAAAAATATTAAAATGATAGAGACAAAACCTAAATATAAGCATACTAGAGACACTTGCCAACTGTCCCTGCTAGTTAAAGAATCAATAAACCTTTGCAGACCTTGTGCAACATGACTTTACTTGCAATAAAAGTAATTCACAATAAATATGCTTTTCTTGGCAATTTACCTTTACTTTTCTCCTGCTGACTTCTCTTTCACATGAACCTTTTGGACTCAGTGTTTTGGAATGACCATGACACAGCAGAAGTTGCTAAACTTTCCCCACCCCTTAACTAACCTATTAAACATGTGTAATGATGTTATTTCTTAATGGTTCCTACAGACTGACGTGTTTCCAAGACAGTTTTAGTCAAAATGAATGGCAGCAAAATTGGCAAAGCCTCAGAAAGCAAAGTCCAAGGAGACTAGCAAAGAACTCAGTCTGAAAAAATGGTCTCTGGATATTTTTGACATGTCTGCCAGAACCAAGAGAATAGAGGTTATGTCAGTGTTTCCATAATAAACATCAGTTTTCAAGATTATAACTCAGCTGCAACGATCTGATCCGAGTCAAATTAACACATGCATGGTTTTAGATCAAGAGCAGTTTTTTCTTTAAATATATATTTCCCCTACTGCAAAAGCAATCTAATGCTATAATTTAATCTGGGAAGGAAACACTATTCATCAGAATTAGGGAGAGAAAGCAGAAAACAAAATTAGAATTCAGAAAGTGAATGCTTTTTTGGGATTGCGTAACTTCCCTTCCAGATTTTCCCTATGAGATTTTGAAAAGACCATATTTCTAAAGTAATTGGTGGCTCAGTATAATCCCTGTCCAACAAACCTTAATATTTGTTTTGGTCCCTAAAAGCAAAATCTTGTTTTGAAGCAAGTGTGACTTTTATAATGTGCAGCAGACTCAGGAAAAGACTAGGAGGGTTTCAGAAGAATTTACTGGATAGGCCAGTTAATTTTTTAAGTACTGTAATTTATCACATTAATTCACCTTATTCCTCTCAAACATCACTCTTAAAACACATAGGTTTTCTCCTGAGGAAACCTGAATAACTTGAGGATATTCAGACAACAGGCAGTTGGCACATCTGAGGTGTCCCTGAAGTGCAGAGGGTGCTCCTGTGAGGCGTGAGGGTTGTGCCCAGAGCTGAGAGCAGCCTCCAGTCCAAAGGCAAGAGCAGCTGCTGCCACCACAGCCACCATGAGCAGCAAACAGCACCTGAACAAAGTCCAGGTCCTGGTTTTATAGAACTTTTTTCATTAGGTCATTGATCAGAGAAAGTGCCAACACCTCCTGTATCAGTCAGGGATTTCCCATGGTTTCATATGACTTCAAACTCCTCCCGCTTAATTCAAGTATCTCAAGAGATAGAGTAAAAACAAGCACCTTCACGGGATACTTCACGTGACTCAAAGATTAATTTTTCAGGAAGCACCTAGGTGATAGGACACTGGCGTGTAAACTGATCACTATGTTAAAATACACCTGGAAGTGCTTATTTTCAGGTAGCAAAATAAGAAAACTGAGTATAAAATGGCTTGTGCCAAACCCAGTAATGAGTTCAGGAGCAAATCCCAGATGTTCTGGGCTGCCTTTTCCCTTTTAATCTGCAGAGGAAAATTATTTTAGACTAGATACTTTGAGAAAACCTACACTATATGAGCTAAAGCCACAGCAAGCCTTTCATCACTCAACATCTTAATTTTCTGTCTTTGGTTATGTTTTGTCATATTGAGTACTGGTGGTCTGAGTATGAATATACACGTTTACCTTTCTTCCACTTTAAGTTCCTCAGAATATTGAAACTTGACCACACTCATCAGCTAATGGCAAATTTTGAATACAAATAAATTAAAAACAAGCGAATTGTTTGTAACACAACATAAAGCATCAGCAGTAGTATTTTCTACTGCTATCCCTTCATTTTTCCTCAAGACTATCAGAGTACTTTGTAAAAAGAGATATATTCTTATTGAACACCTTGGTCCTTGAGTATTCCAGTGGAATCATGAGACTGATTAACAAAATAACGTATTATTCAATTACCCAACTCTTTGATATAATTACCAACAATTCTACTCACAAACTGGAAAATAAATACATAGATTTTAAATAATTTGTGCAAGATCTCACTCTAGGCAAGTGGTCAAGCTAGAAGTAGAACACCAAACTGCTGCTAGCTTCTTGCTGTAAACGCCTCAATATTACCTGTTTATATTAAAAACAAAAAAAAAAAAAAAACCAAACAAAAAAAACCAAACCCAAACAAACAAAAAAACCCCACAAAAACAACCCCAAAACAAAAAACCAAACAAAACCCACAAAACAAAAATGCACACAAAAAAACCCCAAACCAAACCAAGCCAAACCAAAGAAAAAACACCCCCCCCCCCACCCTGCATTGATAATTTTCAGGCATTTTCCAACAACCATGATCTATCTGAAGACCCTTATCAAAATGCTACAAAATAGGAAAAAAATGACTTTTCAGGCCCCTCTGAAGAGCTGTAAAGTTTTCCTTTTATCAAGTAAGGTTAAGACCTTTTTGACTTTAACTACTTATATTAAAGCTATGGATTAACCAAAGCTATATTGCTACAACAAAGAGAAAGACTAGTGTTAAAACAAGCATCAGAGATTTGCAAACAGAAGGCTAAGACAAACATACATGCACACACACTCACAATATTATTTCTGAAGGCAATTTTGTCATGAAGTTAAATGTTTTTCCCAGTACTCTGCCACCCAAGTTCATCTGCAGAGACTGAAGGACCTGAAGCAAATATCAGCTGTACAGCAGAAGCAGAAAGTTGACAAAAGCAATGTGTGAGGCTTACTGTAAAATAGAAACTAGATGTTGCACTTTTCAGACTGGGGGTCAGGATTTTTATTTTCTTTACTTATTTTAAGGAAAAATTTCAAATGTTATGCTTTGTTTCTATCCTCTGACTTCAGAAGAAACTACACAATTACTTGTATTAAGCAAATTATTAAAGATAGTAAATCTGTCATTTTTGCTGCTCTTATTGGAAAGAAGCTTTCTTACCTTTTTACTTCGTTTGCTGAGAGCCAACAGTGTCATCCCCTCAGTCATTTCAGTGCCAGCGACTCTTTTCATTATACAGAAACACAAGTAATAGCAAAACTGTGCTGATCTGCTTGCTTTCACTCTATATATTCTCTATATTTATAGGCTTATGCTTCTATCTGAATCTATATTTATCTGCTTTATCTGCCTACAGTGCATCTGTTTCTCGTACACACAGACATATATACACACACACACGTGCATGCATACAAATATACAGACACATATAAACACACATACGGCCATACCCCAGAATATGTGTACTTACAGTGGGCTTCTGTTCAACAGCAAGATTTGTATAAATATAAACATATGCAGTATACACAATATAAACGAAGACACATGCACAGAGAAAATCATAAGCTATTGCGTGAATATGCCTCGCTGGCTTTAGGAAGGTTTATTATTCAGCAGGCTGCCTAGTCAAGAGGATTGTATACAATTAGTTTCCTTTACGTTACTCTGCCATTGTAGCTTTACAAGCAGTTGCAGTTTCTGCTGTTATTTTCCTTGAAGTTTTTTCTGTTTAAGTGTACTTGGCATGGTTGTGAAATCACTGCCATCCTGTCAGTAGATGGATTCCCTGTTGGTACCACTAACAGTTTGCCTCAGGCTAGTCATTAAAAAGGCAAGAGTTAGGCCACCCTGTACCAGTTCAGGAGACCATCCCCTAGAGGGCAGGAAGAAGGTACAACCCCAGATCCAGGTCAATCTGGCAATTTTAAGACCAAACATTCCCCAGGCCTTAAAAATGAACATTTACCCAAATTACCAGAGCATAAATGGGAAATTCACCTTCACATGAGGAGAAAGCAACATGCCACACTTCCTTCCCTGTATCACCAGAGAGAGGTGCAGATATATTCTGCCCCATTACATAGACTGGAGTTAGGTCTTGCTCAATCTTTCTTCTTGCTGGCTAGGCTTCTAAAGTCTATCAGAACTGCCGATGGTGATGATGGAAGTGAAGTATGTGACACTAAAGGTCTCTGATGCCATAATGTGATAAAGCCTCCCTTAGGCCAATTTAAACACATTATAGCATGCCTCTGCTGGACAATCGTAGTTCAGTACTGTACTTGTTCACATCCTATTGTCTCAAAGGGGTGTTGGAGGAGGAGCTTCCACAAGGTAAGAGCAAAGCCAGGCAACAAAGTCACTCAGGAATTCTTTCTATCCCTCTCATAGCAGAAGTTATATTTTGTCTTCCCAGTTGTTCATAAGGCTGTGAAAATAACTGCTGATTTCATGCATGACCTCTGGATTCTTCTGAGAGGAGTAGGAATCTCTAAGCCAAAAAAATACTGGGTATATAGGCTAAAGAAATAAGATATAAAGAACATGCTGGGTTACCAAGGGCAGCTAAGAGGGCCTTACCCATAATATTTCTGAAATCCTACGAAGCTGCAAATAAGGCCAAACAACACATCTTGGCATTTTACAGGAGTAAAATACTATCCTCAATTATAAAAAAAGGAGTCTCTTCTGAAATCGAGGTAATAAGTATATTAACTAGTAACACTTAATGAATAAATAATTTATTAGGATGTATTAAAAAACCCAAAGAAGTTCTATAACTCAAAATCAGGTAAAAAACCCCAAAACAAAACCAAAAACTCAAACAACACCTTAAGAAGACTTTTTATGTCAAGTTCATGTTGGATAACTAAACCAAAAATACTGCTTCCTAAATCAAAGACTTCTGGATAATTCTTTGATTCACTTGATCATACTGAAGTCCTGCTCCTGCAGTAATTTTATGCTTATCTGGTATTAGATGGTCAATTTGAAAGCGTTTTCAGAAAATCTACAGACAAGATGGTACTTAAATAAAATATATATACTTTTCAAATTGATACATTTTCTACGTATCTTCTTTTAATTTCTTTTTGGTCTTAATATTCCCATTTCTCACTTATTATACTGAACTGCAGCTACTGAACAAAACTCTGTTCATGGTTTCCTCACTGGTGAAGTTATCACTTCCCCCTGACGGCTGACACAACCCTTTCGAAATTTTTAAAAATATAATTCCATCCTCTTAACATACTATTTTTTAACTGCTCAGCTCAACTTACAAAGTAACATGGGGTCCACTCTACTTGAAAAGTTTTACCATCTACAAATAAAATATGAATTTGAAAGAGGAAAGAGAAAGGATTTTTGGTTAACTTCTGCATTATCTGAGCATCATCAATCTGGTATGATCCATGATGAAAATAGTGCTAAAAATGACAGTTTGTGATTACTGTAATGATTCTACATTTATTTTATCTTTAGCAGTGACCATTTAGCAACAAGTCCATTAATTTTTTTCTCAGCAGGGTATTTTATAGTTTTAGTGTATTTAAGAGCATTTCTAAATTGAAAAACATTATTTAATTATTCAGGTGGCGGCAGATTGATTACAGAATAAAGTTTCTCTTTGAGGGTGCCCTACAATGTACCTTTATACATATAAGAAACTATTCAAGCATTTCTTTGATGCACAAATGTACAAACTCCTACCTCATTTGTTCAGCATTCTTTGAAATTTTGTAGGTAGAACATAAAAGGAATCTGTTTAATGCAAACTCTCTCCTTTTTTATGACAAAGAGAGTGAATATTATTGGAGTTCAAGAAATGTACCCTTCTCTCTGTATACATTGCACTGAAAAAATATAGGCTAGGAGAGACATCTGATACATCTTGCATTGCTTGATGAATCTGAACATCTGACATACATCTATCCCTCCTAAAGAATCTTTTTATTAGATTTGCTAACTGATATCTAGGATCTTAAACATACTATCTTATTACTTGGAGCAGATTTAATGGTATGTTAAAATTTAAATTAGTTAAAGTAACCCTTTACTTCCAAATAAATAAAAATATTAAAAAAAAGACTCATGTCATTTTATGGTGATGCAACTGTATGGGTTTATAATGCAATCTTACATTAGTATAACCATATCTATGCATGAAGTTGATCTAGTATAATTACTTAAGTAAAAACATCAATCCTTTCAAATAGAGCAATTATATTAGTCTAAAATCTATGCACATACTAGACCTTAGTAGATGTATGAGACCTTCTCCGACAAAATGCTCAAGACCATCTGTCTGTTCCAATGGTAACACTTCCTGATTAATCTCAACAAAGCTGAAACTGCCCCAAATGTATCAGACTCAAAAGCAAATAAACTTTGTGGGCCTCACACTAATGCAGAGAATCAGAATTTCAGAGACCAACAATAAGCATTTCAATATTAAAAGAAAATATTTTTTTCCAGTTTATCATCAGACAGACAGTAACGAGAAATTATTAAAGAGAATTCTTTCGCTGGAGTTCAGTTGGACAAATTCAAAGATTTATATGGACCTGTAAACCAACCAAGTCTGTTTAGCAGCTCTGCAAAGAACCAGCTGAAATCTCATCAGCAACTGATCAGTGCTGCTTCCTAACAAAGTCTTAAGCCACAGATATACAACTTGGCACCATCATCACCTCTTTATGAAGCAGAAGATTTCATGTGGCCAACAGTACTTTAAATTTGGTAGCAGGGTAGGCAATGAGATTTCTGAAACACATCATGCCATCACCATCTCAACTATTTTACCCATAACTGTAACAAAAAACTAGAAGTGTGACTTAGAAAAGTCACTTACAGAAACAATAGAGCTGTACTAAAATTTGAATGCTGCAGGAATGCCTAGCTTAGCACAACACAGTTTTCCTTTGTTTTTTCTTTTTTAAAGCACCCTCGAGTAATATAGATGACTTAAGAAGAAAATACACTCTTGAAACTATGGTATCAACAGATGAATTTTAAAACATTATAAAGAGACTTCCCAAATGGAAGTATTCCTGGGTTTTAGCACTGAGTTTGATATATCTTTTCAGAAGCTCCTAGTTCTTTATAACCTTTAAATACTTTGTGATTTTCTGAACACAGAAAATAGACTTATTCCTCTTTAGAACACAGCAGAAACACATTCTTGAGAATAAAGGGAAAATGAAAAGAAAAAAAGTAAAGCCTGTAGATCATCTTGAGTAAAATAATTACTTCAATAAATAAAATGCTGACAAAAACCTAAGAACCTGACTATCTTAGTCCTATCACTATTTACTTAAATTGATCATCTCAAATTTCCTGTAGAATTTTTGCAAAGAACTTGTCTCTACACAATGGAAGAAAAGTATCCTACTCCCTGCTGTAAGCACTGAAAAGTTATTGAGTAAGATTTTTGTACATTATTATTTCAGGAAGTTATCTTGAAGACTCGGGGGGAGCTTCACCAAATATCTGATGTGGGGGAGTAAAGAAGACCACGTTTTCCCATGGAAGGACAACAGAGAATGCACACAAATGGAAATATAGGAAATTCCATTTAAATGTGAGAAAAAATCATGGTGTTGAGGGTACTCAAACACTGGAATTGTCACTCAGAGAGATTCAAATATTGGAATGGTTACTCAGAGAGGCTGGAGTCTCCATCCTTGGAGAAACTGAAAAACTAACCTGATGTATCACTGAGCAATTTGCTCTAGGTAAAGCTGGTTTGAGCTGGAGGATTAGACTAGACCTCAATGGTTCTGTGAATTCTGCCCAGAAATATAAAGTTTGACTCGAGCTTGTATAGGTTAACAGAACAGATGGTATAACATGCTTTTATAACAACTTCAGTAGTAGCAAAAGGCACATCCTTTGTCATGTATTTTGTTGATGATACGTGGTGGAGACTGATAGAGACTCAGGTCACTATAATCTATACACTATCGTGTCTCCTTATCTCTGCATGACACCTTGCTTTAGAAATCAAATCTTCATTCTGCATCTCAACAAAGCCTGAAGACTCTTTGATCCATCTGATGTAAACAGGTCCAAGAAAGAACTAAGGATTGTCTGTGCACATTCGGCCAGATGCATTTTTCTAGGCTAATAGTTACTTCTGAAAGTCCAACCCATGAATGAACAGATCTGACCCAACTGATTTACCTCATTAATACTAATATGCAAGCTCTTAGCTTCCCTAAATTCAGTTTCTAAAAATTATCATTATTTACAAGGCAACAGGAAACAAAAATGTAATTCCTAAAAGTCTTTCCATTATTTCTTGTTTTTTTTGTACAAATAAGAGCTAGAAAGAGACACGACAATTGCAGCCCAGAAAGAGATGAACAGGAATCATTCAACTGAAGTTTCAGAGCCAGGAAAATACAGGCAGATACCAACCACCACAACTAGAAAACCTGTATCTGGAGAGCCCCAATTGGATGCATATAGAGCTATCTATATTCTTAAGAATTAAAACCAGCTTCCTCTCTTACTCATGATCTCCAGTCCTCTGAAATATGGGGAAAAGCAATAAATGGTAAATAGGATAACACAGTCAGAATCCTTTGGCCATTCTACCAGTCTAAAAGATGTAATTATAAAAGACATTGTTCTGAGGCACATCAATCTTTGCAAGCTTTTACTAGAGCACAGTGCTACTGAATTTTCAGCTGCTCAGAATTAAAATTAATTTACCTTCTTGTGATTTCTGTTACTACCTTCAAGTGAGATTTTTTTCATATGTGATTGCTAAAAGATGTGATCATTCTCTACAACAACTGATTAGAAGAAATGCTTGGGCTGCAGTGTAATGTAAAAAGAGGTTTTATCACTGCTGTCCAATTCTATTTTAGGAAGAATTTGCATTTGGACCGTCCATCTTTTACTCTCAATTCAGAACATATAGATTTCTTCAATAGCCAGTAGGTTATTCTTTCAAGGAGGCTACTTCTGAAGGTTTAGAAAATGATTAACAAAGGCTTCAAATAAATGCTTATTAATTGTTATAAAGGATTGAGTGGAACAAGCCAATTGATGTTTTTAATAACCTATAGATAGATATGTGACGTGCTTACAAAATGCGCAATACTTATCCATCTCAAAAATGTTCTTAGAATGATGATAAATCATATATAAAGTTCTATGAATTCTTTATAATGTTTGTCATCAATATAAGTGTAGCTGGATAAACAATGCAAGAAAAAACTTGCAAGGAGGCTATTTACAGTAGCTGTAAACACATATAATACTTCATTCTGCAAAGACTTGAGTAATAGTCTTCTGCTTTCACAAGGATTAATCCTTCTCATCCCTCAGCTGGTGATCCAAATCTTATCTCCCTCTCCTGCATAGTACCAGCAGATATCTCAAACATCCAGGAAAACTGAGCAAATAGCACCCATAGAGACATATGGACCATCAAACCCCAGAGCATCAGCAGGAAGATGTGTGGCTACAGATTTTCAGAACCTTGAAGGAAATTCCACCCTAAGGAACATCAGGGATTACATATGTAGGGGGAATATGTGAATCTCCTTAAGGAACTTTATAGTAGTAATCCATTCACTGATTAACTCATGCAAGTGTTACCTATGTAACAATTATAATATTGACAGCATTTCTCCCTTTATGCCTGTGTAGTTGTAAATTATGCATTCTGTTATTAAATCAGTAAAAATCCTTTCATATTAGTCAAATGACCTCACATTTTATTGAAAGCAGAATCTGGTCCTGAATGTCACATCAGTGAGAACATAACAAAAGAGAATTCTTTTGTAAGAAGGCAGTGCAGAATTTCATGGCACATTAATGAATCTTTTCTGACTGTGGTAAAGCTTTCACTTAATTGACACATGCTAAATAGCAGACAACTACCACTCTTTACTGTCTTTTTTTAAAAAGAAATTTCCTGGTGACAAGAAATGCCCATCCAAGAAGTTATCTACTGTCAGGAAGTTTGCTGGATGGAAGTAAACATACTATGTATTACTTATTGAAAAATATAAAAAATTAGGCTAGAATTTCCAACTTCAGCAACACCATTCCTCATTCATGTTTCTGCAGAATCCATTGCTCTGCTTTAACAGTAATATCATATATTGACTCTTGTCAGTAGAAAGTATCAAGTTTATCATGCTCTAAGAAGTAGTCTATGTTTGTAGTTTGTATGTAGTTCGTAGTTCTATGAAGAGAACAGGATTGTTTATTAGTTATCCCGTAATTCTATTATTTTAGGCAGGCGAGTGAACTATAATGTCTGAAATTCAAACCCAACTTCCTATCTAACACCACTGACTGAACCAGTATGCTTCCACAGGTTTTCCCAGAAGCACAACTACAAATGAGTGTGATGGTTATGCTCAAGAAAATAGAGATAACATACTGGTTTGGGAAACATTGCCAGGTGAATACAGTGCTCCACATCAGCTTTGACCGTGTCAGAGTAGCACATCAGAAACACATTACAGTTCTGATGGGAGGGTAAGTGAATACAGGAACATATTACACTCAGTACAGGAAAAATCTAAGGGTATCATAGAAAAGCTGGAGAGAGTGATTATATAGGCTCAAGGGGATACCAGTAATTATGAAAAGGACATTGCCAGCCACAACTGAAAAGCAAAGAACAAAGCCAACAATATGGTATTAATCACATGCCCTGTCCGCGTACGATGCCAAACTATTCAAAGCACAGAATGTTCTTTATTCACCCCACTTTATATTGCTTGAATGAACTTAGCATTTATGAAAATGAGAGATTAAAAACACTGATATCAACCAACCTTTAGGCCAAATCCTACTTATCTTATTGATGCAAGTAGTTCCACTGATTTTAATGGATGTAATTACTATTGACTTCAACAGAGCTACTCACAGAGTCAGGAGAGCAGGATGTGGCTCATTGCATAACCAAGCTTCCCTTACCACCATGAATGGTGCCAACTCATCCATTCTGATGCAATGACCCTGTTTTTCTGGTAATGGATCCCTTGAGCAGAAACAACTTTACACACTAAATGCTGTGATACTTTTGATGTGAGCACAGCAACAACTTGACTGAAATGACCAATTCTACTTTTACTCCCTTCTTCAAAAGCAACAGACAGGACCTTCTGACACCTAGAACTTCATAGCATGGTTTTAATATTCATTCCTCCAATTTCTTATAAATGAAACATCTGTGTGGGGTTGGAATTACACTTCTGCAAGGACTGCCTATTCTCTGACGAAAATGTATATTTGAAAAGGATAGTACAAACCAAATTGATTTACAGTCAGTCTCCTGGGCAGAGGAATAGACTGTTTCCAGTAGCAGGTTTCTAGCAGTGGATTGCCCTTTTCAAGGAGATCAGTCTCATCCCATTCTCCCTACTTTCAAACTTAGATGCAGAGTCTCATTTATGACCACACCAATTTTCTTCTGCAGTATCCTTTAGGACCATGGCAGTATGGAGGAGATTTGAGGGACAAAAAAGAGATAACACAACAAACAACATGAGTGAGAAAAAGGGGAAGGGAATCACCTTGGGGTTTGCCAGTTTAGGAGTGATGCTAAGATGTTGTCTTTTAGGGGCTTAGTCCTTGTTCTTCAGTCACCCTGCTTCAATGCCACAAAGCAAGGAGCTTTTAAAGGTGTAAGATGGAATGGAACACAGAAAGACAGAAGCCTGGAACTCTTTTTTCAAAGAATTGAAAAGGCAGAAACCCAGTTAAACACACTGGAATATACAATAAGACAAGAATTTCTGTCTTCAATCCCAGCTTTCCACAATCCATTTCCTACAGCATATTCTCAATGGCTATTCATGATAGGCACCAATTCTAATATCTTTTTTATTTCATTATAAAATTTAAGTTATCTCTATCAATCTTAAATTCCTTTGTGGGCAGCTGAGATAAGAACCAGTCTAAAGATGTTCTGCTGCACTGGTTCTTACTCATCTTAGTGAGAGGTTATTCATTGCCCTCTGAAATTCCTTACTGGCTCCTGAATGTAGTTACAGATTCAAAGCTAACACAGATCTATATATTTAAGGACACAGAGTTCAGATACTTCAAGAAAAAAAGTGATCTTTTCTTGCAGAGCAAATTTTTGCATGTAGGACATTATGAAATTTTTCCTTTATAGAAAAAATACAGATTTACCAGGCTTAGGTCCTGTTATGTGCACATTTTTTTTAACGATTATTATCTCAAGCACACAGAATAATGGTTAATATTTCAGATTTTAAAATACAGCAGAGCCTCAATTATCCAAATTCAGTGAACCCAGACAAGGTTTTGCCCCTTGTCATTTATTAATTAAATGGTAAATTGCTTCTATTACTAATTATTTCCACAGATCCATGGGCATGCAGGGCATTTTGGTTACTGGTAAGCGCGATTATCAAGCACTATTCAGTGTTCTTCTCATGTTCTTCAGATAATTGAGATTCTGACATACTCTGGAAACCATTTAAACTATTTTTTACAATGTATTACTGGGAGGGCTTCCAGGTCCTGTAGGTCCTCTGGGGTAGAGGCATCCCCGAGATTGTGGGAGGCAGCACTCCTGACAAGCCAAATGACAGGAAAGTGTGTCAGCCAATACGTAACACAAAAGCAAAACTATTTTGTGAGCTCAATCTGACAAATTTCTAATCCCAGCAGTATGTTAGTTTGAGTGACTGATTGTTTGAATAGGATGCTAGCAAGTCAGATATTACATTAAAATTTGCTCTTTTTCTGAGGAGAGTCTTTTTTTAAGGATAGAGAAGTTTAGCTAAAGAATCCCTTAGATGTGAGGGATCCTACAAAGGAGAAATGGTTCTAACTAGAGCAAAATGGAGCAGACTTAGAAATACTATCTGAGAGATTTTAAGGGTAGAGTTATAGAACTGTACGCAGGCCAGAATGACGCATCATCTATGGGTGAAACCATGAGATTCTGTACAGAAAGAACATTAAGTTGATAAAATTCAGGTACCAAATACAGCAAAGAACTGCCTCAACAGCCAAAATAAGTCTGTTGTCACTGAACAGAGTATCTAGATAGCCAGGGCAAATGCATAAGCACTTCAACACAAAACCTAAGGACTAAGAGGAGTGCAACATCTATTAAAAAACCAACCAAACAAAAAACCCAAACAACTTATATAAGACACAAGTTCAGCAGCTGGAGATGTTGTTTGCTGCAATACAAGTGCACTTCATAATTATCAGCAGAACGCACAGATGAGGGATTGTTGCTGTGAATTAAAAAATATCTAAATAAAAGGAATAAGTGAAAACACGGAAGTACCAAAAGTGTCCAGGCCTAAAAAGAAAGAGAATGGTGCTAGAATCATGCTATGCACACCATCCTACCAAAGTGCTGATAGTGACTATGAAAAGCAAAATGAAAGACCTCAGAGGCAAAAAACTTATGAAAGAAGAAGCAACTTTCCTTTAGTGCTAAATCTACTTTAATAGGTGCATATTAAATACCACTTTGTAGTAATGAACACAACACACGTAAATTTGGTTCTCTGTAGGACTGAAAAAACAACAACTTAATCCACTACATCAATATATAATTCCAGAAAGAAAACCCTATTTAAAATAAGGAACACAGAAAAAAAGAAATTAAAAAGAAGAAGGTAAGGGTAAAATGTTTTGAGATGCTACTGTTAGAAGATATTATATCAGAGATCCATGTTTCTTACAAGTAACAGGAAAGCCTTACCTTAGAATAGCTGTAATAATCCTGACCCCCAGTTGTCTGCCTCAATCATTTTGAGAAACATCTCAGCAGTTTGTCAGGTAGACACAGTACAGCCTGAGGTACCAAAGAGATCCCTAAACAGTTCTGATTTACCTGAATATGCTAGGTTGTAAACTGTCATAATTCGGTTGCCACTTTAGATGAAAATCCTTAGCAAGAGGGCAAAAATCTCCAGAAGAAGCGCATAATATGGTTCCTTTAGACACAAGAACCTTTAAAGTTGCCCTGCAGTAATTTATTTCTACTCAGAACTCACAAAACAAATGTATAACCACATGTAAAAAAAGAAAATAATAGAATTTTTAAAGCAAGCCAAGTGAAGGGATCTACTAGAAGTAAAAAGACACCATCCAAAATGAGGAATTCATAGTGAAATGCAGAAAGCAGGAAAAAAGTGTATATTTTGTTGATATTTTTTTAAAGACAATAAATGTTGAATAAGTTAGGCCCATGGATATGTCGAGGAACAACTTTTTAAAGCTATAAATAACCTTGCTAGGTCCCTCACACAGAACCTTTTTCTGCCAACAGATGAGGTGTAATAGGAGTCTTCAAAAAGCAAATATCCCAAATTAATTCTTTGTATTTGTGTTCACTACGGTATAGTTTAAAAAGGTTTGCAAGTAAAATCCCTTCTCTGCAAGGTCAAGTCCAAGAAAATGTATAATGGAAAGACTAAATGGTTCCCATCTAATAGTTATAAAAGAAACTGCTATAAAGAAACTCAGTCATGAAAGAGCTTAACTAATAAGTCTTGCACAACAAAAGAATGGAAAGTGATTAATGGCAATAGTAAAAAAAGGGCTTTAGGAAGATCACTTGGTGTATGGTCTATACCATAGAAACTGGTAGAAATCACAATAAATAATAACAGACATTTGAGTAGATAGAAGAGTGAAGATATAACATGAATTTTTGCAGAAGGAAATTCTGATTCATAAATCAACAGAGTTCTGTGAATGAATCAATGGGCATGTGTGTGAAAGATTCAAGCAGTGCTAGTTGCTAAAAAAATAAAAAAGATGAAAAACCTAGCTAAAGTAACTTTCTACCAGAAAGTTATCATGACATAAGAGAAGAGAGACTAAATATTCATGCAACAAAATAGGACTTAATTTAGCTGTTACTACATGGGAAAGACAGCATGGAATCCTTGTGGATATACCTGCGAAAGCATCGGCTCAATACTCAGTCTTGATCATAAAGGAGGAAAAGAAAACCTTTTAAAAAAAACCCCTTGGGAATTATTAAGAGAGAAATAGAAAGTAAAACTAAAATCACAGTGATATCCTTCTAATAAAATCCATAGCAGACTCACACACTGATAACTGTATGTATGTTTCAACTCTCAATACAAAAGAGAATATAAGCAGCCAGATAGATGCAGAAAAGGGAACAGAGATGTTCAAAGCATGGAATAACTTCTGTGCAAGGACAGATTAAAAAGAGTTGAGTTCTTTGCCCTGGAAAATAAATGATTGAGAGAAATGTAAAGGAGCTTCATAAAATCATAACAAACATGGACAAGGTGAACTCTTAATAATTGCTCCCTATTTCTCATTACATATTTCTAGAAAGCATCCAAAGAAGTTATCAAGCACCAGGTTTAAAGCAAACAAAAGGAAGTATGTTCTCACACAGTATGTAATTAAATTGTGGAATTCACTGGCACAGGATGCTTTCGATGCCAAAAGCAAAAATGGTCTCAAATAGCAATCAGACAAAATAAAGAAAAAAATAAATCTTAGGCTTTAACAGCCCTTTCTGTCAGGGCTGTTAAACACAATGATGCAAAAGCAGAAAACACTACTCCACACTAAGAAATGGGAAGGATCGTCTGCACATTTCTGAAGAGCAGAGTGAACCAATCTGACATGTGTATCAGACAGCAGCTAAGCCTCAACATAGCTAACACATAGATCACAGAGATTCCAGCTTTAAAATGAATTTATGGAGCACATGGATTATGGCTGCAACTGATGATTTACTACTGCACTGTCAACCTACTGGATGTTGATTAATATCCTTGCCCAGGTACAACCATAGTTAAAGTGTATGTTAAGGAGAAGAAGTTAAGAATAAAACAGAAATGTTTGCAGCAAAAGGTATTCTTTCAGGAGACTTGTGATATACAGGTACAGCATGATTTCCTGACTGACTGAGAGTCCAGTCAGTGAAACTCATTCCCGAGATGAAAGCCATCAACCTTATGTAGTTACCAGTGAGGATACCCCCCTTTGGTTCTAACAGGTGTTCCACATTCGCACTGTGGAATGATTTCTGTGGGAGCTGCACTTAGTCTATTGGGCATGTTACACTCAAAAATGCCATTTAAAACAAAGTAAAAACATTCAGGTCACAGAGCAGAGCATGCCAAAGTACGAAAACACCAAAATGAAGTCTGTCACAACAGCTGTAGTGTTACAATACAATCTTCCATGTTATGATTGTATATTTTGTGTTCTGTATAATGGATAGCATCCAGGGAATGAGACTAATTCAAATACTCTTTTTTTATCCTCTCTGTTCAGTGTGTGGCCCCAAGCCTTGTTTACTGAGTGGCATCCAAGTCTTGCATGAAATAAGATGGTTTTTTGTTTCTGGATTTTCTGTGGTACTCATCAATATAGCATCTGAATATCTCAACAATCTTGGTGAATTAAACCTCACAATGTACCCTCAGATGTCTGGAATTATTTTAATTCCTCATTGATGAAAATTATGAGAGAAATTATGTGAATTTTTTTGTGGCCACACAGGGAGTCTGTATCAAAGACAGAAAGACAATTTGTACCTGTTCATTATAAGGGATGCTGAGCATCTCCTGAACTCATCTTATGGAAGGGGCACTCCAAGAATTCATGCTCTTCCAGCAGATCTGCAGTTCATCTGTACCATAAACCTTTCCAATGGGGGGAGGATACCATGGACAGGGACCTCATTGCTACTACACTGTCTGTCTGATCCTGCAAACTGGGAAAAGCGTCTCAAAGGATTCATCACTGCAAGATTGGTAGAGCCCTTGGAGATACTCAGATCATCAGCACAGTGAAGAACAAAATTATGACATTCTGTTGTTACAATCCTATGCAGAAATTTCTCCTTCAGATTTGCATTGTCTAAAATTCCTGTCAACATGAGGTATTTTAAATTATATTTTTCTAGAAGGTCTGAGGCAGAGGCAGTGGTATGGATGTAAGAAATCAACAACTGGCACATGGACTGTTTCTGCAATGTTAAAGATGGCAATTTATAGTTGTAGTGTAGTTCGTAACCATGAATTACAACTTTATGAAACACTCTTTATACTGCACTTGTGATCTAAGTGTATAAAAAACATTAAAAATTGCCTCATACCCCACTACCTTAAGGGTCTGTCTCTTCCAAGAAACTAAGAATAAAGCTCAGTGTCTGTTCTTCTATTGTGCCTATGTATTGCAGCATTTGTGGTCTGTAAGATCACACATTGTAGGAACAACTTTCAGTTCTCTGTGACAATAGGGTGAGCTGAGGACAGACTGGCAATCTTTGGAGATGAATTTCCTGCCCTTTGTGGGTTTCAGTTAGACTCTTAGCATTATTTGAACTTTTGTGGTTTAATTTTCTTTGTTGCTGTTTTAATTCTAATGGCAGAAAACAGGAGACAAAACAACATCCCTCTGGAGGCAGTGAATCTCAGGATCTGAAGAGTTTTCTCCTTCTGCCATTTTAAGATACATCAGCAAACAGAGAAAGGACATAGCAGATCTGTAGAACAGCAAAGGGACATAGAACTTATTTTCTGGTAAAGATACCAAAAACCTTAGGATCTGTTGATGTTTTATGGTCCTCTGAACTAATTTCTTCCCATTAGCATACAACCCCAACTACAGGCTCAGAAACTGCTCACTACCACTCTCTTAGTAAGGCCTGAAAAAGAAGAAAGGCTATTGCATGAAGGCTGTCCTGCAGCTGCAATAGTGGTCACACAAAACACATCGAAAGATCCAGCCTGAGACCCAAGTATTTGTTTCATTCAACTGTTACGGTTTATAGCTGTGCACATCTTATTCAGAGAACAGGAGGTCCTAATTATTCAGGGAGCAATAGAAGCCCTTAGAAAAGACAGCCAAGAAAAGTCCTGTCTTATGTTCCTTATTTCTTGAATTTATAGAAGTACATTAGACTGCACTTCTCACTCCCTATTTCTAACATCTGTGGGCCAAATCCACTGCCTTTAGGATGAGAAAGTAATGAAAAAGATGCTTTCTCTAACTATGTGCAGGCCCAGCTGGGCAGGGATATTTTTCTAAAACCACTTGTGGCTTTCAAATAGCGACCCTTTCAAATAATTGTGAATTTTGGACGCAAAGATGAGATCCAGAACAATACTTAAGTAACTACAGGTAATAAATTGTTATTGGGGTCAGATCTGTTTGTTAAAGTCTCCCTTCACAGACACAAAGAAGATTACGAAATAGTATTCATTATGTATATGCAGGGATTTTTCCCTTTTTTATGTGTTTGAAAAAGAATCATAAAACAACTCTATTGTAAAACTAAATAAGTACTAAAATGAATAACAAATGGCTTCTCCGAGGGGAAGAAGTGCCAGTTATGGGATAGCAGTCACTAACTACTGCGAGGAGTTTTCTCAAATTCTGGATAACATCAGCACGAGAGAGTTTTATTTAGGTCCATCTTGACTAACATATGTGGAAGAGAACATTTTTGATTCTTCATTCCTTCATTCTCTTGGGTGTCACAGCTTCCTATCCTTTGCTTCTGTTTATAGTTGTCTCTCACCATGTATTTCAGGAAAAGAAAAATCTAAATAAAGATCACAGCCTGTTCCATTATGTGCCCTTCCTCTTCTTTCTCTCCTCCTTTCTTGCATTTGTGCAGTGTTGTGGCACCTATTAACTACCCATGTTTTCAGAATGACATTATACAAGGTGCAGGATGTACCACTGTGCCCTAAAAATATCAACAACTGCATTAGTCTCACAATAATTAATGGCAGGCATTATGCAAATGACAACTTTTTCACTGCAAAATAATGACATTTCTTCATTTTGAGCAGAGTTATGCAAAACAATGAATTGGGGATGATAAATCACACGGGAGAATTAAGAAAGCCATAACGTTCCTGCCCAGGCAGGCAGAAAGACAGACAGACCAACAATTTAGAACACATTGTTTGTTCTCAAACTGCTATTAGGAAATAAATAAAAGCATAGCCAGCCGGTCATTAGAACGTATGTATAATTTAGTTTCCCCCCTTTAGGCAACTGTGCATAAGGGAACGTTAAATTCTAGCAATCGAATTATTACAAGTCACAAGCAAATTTTTTTTTATTAACCTTAATAAGTCATTCACTCAGAGACTACAGTCATCAGGCAAATAAAATGTATCACATGTCATTCTCCTACACATTAACTAATTTCTTATGCAAACATCACAATGTATAGCAATTACCACTGCTCAAAAAAGCCCCAAAGTCAGTTTCAATTTATTTTATTGCTTTTGTGCGTGGCCATTTCCTGTAGAGCTTTATTTTCTATCCCCATGGCTTAGGTGCAAAAGAAAATGAATGCAAGTAAGAAGAAGCTACTTCTCTAAAAAGTTGCCACAGCTTTTCCTGATTGTGGATACTGTTAGAAAAAGGTATTGGTAAAATTCTTTTGTGAGCTTCAAGAAGCTTCTCAAAGGTTAAAATCTAGCACTGACCAGCCATACGCACCCTCCCTTCTCCATCCCTTTCTTCACTACTTGCTTCCCACCTCTTAAAAGAGTAACTCCCGCCCAGTCCTCCCAGTACCTCCTGCAAGGAGCCTGGTGCAGGATGGTCTGTGAGCTCCCCAGAGCCACCATTCCCACACTGTTCCCTGAGGAGCAGGCTTCCCCGTGAGAGTGGGACTGGAGGGCAGCTTTGAACTCCCCTACGTACAACACTCCTTCACTGTTCCTTACAGTGTCTCCTGCTGCAATGGAAGTATCTCTAAGCTTTTAATAGACAGCACTCCTGGATCTTTCTTTTTAGTGATTCCTGCTGGGAATGTCTGATGTATCAAAGAGTTACAGCAATTAAAGCTGGAAAAAACCTATGGTATTTAATCATTTAGTCCATCCTCCCACCTGAGCTGGGATATTCCTTACACTATTTTTTCTGATGCTCTATTTAGTCTAACTTTGGAGAGTGCCAAATAACTGGGCTCCCTTCCCTGGGGAGGTTATTCCACAGTGGTATGTCATGAGACTGGAAATTTCCCAAGGTATTTGCTGTACTTTTACTGGTTTATGTTTAGTTTTATTAAGAAGGCACTAGTTTTCAGACTCCCAATAAGATTTCTTTTCTGTTAGTAGAGACTGCAGCTGCATCAGACTTCCTCATGTCCATAGCTCAGCATGACATTTAACAACATTGTCCACTGGGGAAAAAAAAAAAAAAAAGTTGGATTTGCAGCACCTAAATATTGTCCAAACCCTGTTTTTATTTTCCACAGTGACTGCTGACAAAAACTGGTATGCAAAGGGATCCAGTACAGGACCTTTACAGCCAATGCAATGTCACCTCCCTTCTAGCCCCATCAGCCGCTCCCCTCAGGAAGTGCTGGTGGCAGTTCCAAACACACATAAAGCAGACAAGGACTACATATTCCCCATGAGGAGATTAAATTGCACAGCTCCTGTGAAGCACAGCGAGGGGGTCTGGAAAACCCACAATTCATGCATGACAGAGAAGATTCAATTCCAGCTTTATCTGAAGCAATAGGAAGAACAAATGCCACTTTTTCTTCTCCCCAGATGTTAGTACCCTTGCCTCCACCAAAAGGGAGCTGAGTAAGTCATCGACATAGACATATAGAGAGCTAAGGAAAGAGAACAGTTTTGCTGGAAATAACTGGTGTCTTTGAAAGCAAAGTGGTAGCAGTTGACCACCACCCTCCCACTTTTAAAATTCAGTGTAATTCACTCCCCTCGGAACACTGCAAAAAATTCTCCACCTTCAGCCTCCCATCCGGAAGTTAATAACATTTTGCAGCTCTCCTTAAATAAAATCCAGCCCATCCTGGATCAATAAGACTGATGCCTATTTCCCTAATGGCAGCCGATTGCCATTTGCTATTCAAATCAGACTAGATAAATTACAGTACATGCCAAGGAACAGGCCAGTGAATTAAGACAGGCCTCCTGAGGACCAGCGATATTATTAATCTTTTAAGACACTATCATATTTCTTCTTGACAGTGTGCGTAGACTCTCAGACATGCTGCACCCAGATTGAAATATCAGCTGCTGCAAAAAATCAATAGCGTTAGAAACACAATAATTTTCTGTCTGCAGGGCCCCCAATAAGCAACACTTGTGTTTCTCCTCCTTTCCACATCTATGCTCCAAATGCATTTGTTTTAAAATCCAGGCCTACATTCTGAATAGTCATTGTGGTGGGCAAAGTTGCTTTTGTTGTCATCCTTCGCCACAGAAGCCACAACTGTTATTCTCGATAAGGTTGCGGTTCTCAGAGACAGCACGAGGTATTCAAGGGTCAGATACTCACCTAGTATATTCTACCCTTCTCCCTACACCCTCTGTTGCTCAGCCTCTTGCTTTCTCACTGAAGGCTTTATAAAGACAGATATTGCCAGAGCTCACGCTATCCCTAAGAAAAATGAAAACGGGGACCTTGGACGTGAACTGACAAAGGGAGACTGTACATGACAAGAAAGCAAAAAGCTTAAGGGATTTCTCTTCAGACTGGCAACAGAAGGGGTCAATTCAAACAATTTTGATCTCTTTAGACCTGTGGATGAATTCAATAAAGGCTCTGACAGTCAAGTAAGCTGCCCCTGGTTTCTTAACTACTCCTTGTGCTGAAGGGGAGAAAGAGTCTACAACTGATAACTGTTCCAAAAAGGGTATTTTATGATTTAGGAGAGTGGCAAGCTTAGAGAAAAATCTGTAGCTTAGGGGTTTGGCAACAAGATGTTAAAATGAGGTTTCTCCTCACCCTTGACATTATATAGTTTAACAGTGTGAAAAAAACCCAATTATAAAGGACAACAAAATCAGAATTCTCCACACAATTCTAAGTATGAGATTATTCTGCATATAACTGGGTAAAAAAAAAAAAAAATCTACAGAAATGGACTACAGTGGATAAATCAACTCCAGGTTGGCAAAGTTGCTATTCAAGATTGCCAGATTTCTAGCATCCCAGGTCAGCAGTGACCTGAAAGAGTTGATGAATGTCTCAATAGGGTGAGAGGAGTGAGGCGATGAAATCATTCAAGTTACATCACAATTAGCAGTTGCCTTCTGCCCCTAAAACATTGCTAGCAGCATTGGTAGGATTGGTGACCAAAAATATTAACTCTCCTCTGGCTCTTGCAGAATCTCAAGAGCTTCAATTCAACCTCCATTTAAAAAGTGGGTAAGCATGGCCATGAGCAATATAAACACAGCTCTGCCTTCTGATGAATGCCAAGGTGACCTAACTGATGGACACAGCGTATCAGCAAGGCGTTGTTAGTAAATGGATGAAGAGTCACCCTGTGTGCTTCCAGGGTGCGCTCTACCTTTTCTGTGTTGAGCAGAAGATTTGGCTCCCCTCCTTCCTCGGGTTTCTCAGCACAACACCTCTCTCTGGTGCACAAAGTGATGTGCTCAGCATTGGCCCAAAACTATGAGTGAGCAAGCAGTAGTAGGGCTAAGGAATAAATACTGAAGGACCAGCACAGAAAACATCATGGGTGATAAAGGATGGGATTTGAGTCTGCCACTTTTCCTCTCTGATCCTCAAACAGCTCCACTGCTTGCTTCTCCTCTAGTGTCCTCCTATCTGTGCTATGTCCTCTAAATACAGATCATTTTTGCACAGCAAAAATCATTAATTCACATACTATTAGGGGTAGCAGCAGTATATTTTTGGAAGATGCCATGGTACCTATTCTAAGACAATGGACCTACAAATATCACTGAGTGATAAAGAGAAACTCATTTTGCCAGTGTAGATAAGAGGCTAAAATATCTATACAGCCACGAATATTCTGAGTTGGGTCTTCTGACAAGTTCCTATGTCAGTACAAATAATGTGGTGGTAGTCTTAAGCTTCCTCAGAACAGGTGCTACATCTATGCAGAAAGCCCCAAAGTTGTAACTGGGCTGCAGTACAGCATCGTGCACACAAAATCAAAGTATGTGAGACCCATTACATTAAGAATGCCCTATTTTTATTGTTGTAAGCACACCAAACACCTGAGTATCAACTGAGATCTTCAGAAAGATGGGAACTTCACATCACTGAACATTGAAACAAGGCCCTTCCACACTAAACCTGTACTCCACCTCTATGTATCCTTTTCCTTTTATAAATGAACACAGTTTATTCCAAGCAATACAGACTAATTTCCTCTTTTGTTTTTAGGTGCTTTTACTTGCTACCCTATGCCCTCCATTATCCTTGCATCTGGAAAAGAATCATTTCTGTAGTAACTGGCCATGCAACTACTGTTCAGGTTCCCCTGAAGGTTTTGTCCTGAAAGCAAGATCACCAGTGCAGCAGACTGGTCTTAGCAAAGCCATGTAACTAGATGGACTCTTTCATGCTGAAAAATACGCTCGGGATTTAAAAGAAGCTGTGCACAACTTCCTTCTGACATTCCTGTTTCTAAAGGAAAGGATTAGACTGAGGGTAAAAGTACTGTCCAAATAAAGCATTAGGGCCATTGCTGCTGGTCACAGCTGGTTCAGAGGAGATTCTCTAGACAGCCTCTTCCAGATAGATCCTGCTGGAACTGAGTCTGCAGACTGTAATGTTTAAATACCATTCAGAAGTTAAAACAGTAGTGACAAACCCAGTTAAGTTTAAAGCCAGATTTCCATTGCAAAACACCCTGCATGCCATCCCTGCTGACAGGCAATGCTAGGCATCGCTGTCAGCTACAGGGTACAAAAGGAAGAGGAAGAAAGTAAATGTATTGCAAGTTTAAGGCACAGACACATACTGCTAACAACTGCTGTCTGATATTCTTCCTCACCCAGTCTCTGCCCCTAGACATTGCTCTGATTTTGCAATACAGAGGAGAACCAGTCTGTGCATAGAAATCTACCCACAGGCTACAGCTCCAGGACACCTCGAGAGCATTCATCTTACCCTGTGCTTGGCCTCTTTAGTCATAGGTATTGAACAAGCCCATCCTTTGAGGAGAAAGCAGCACAGGGATTATTCTCAAACTTGGTTGTGACTCATGATATTCTACTAGCTCATTCGATAAAAACGAACGGATAGAGATGGAAATTGCCAAGTACTTTCAGGGGAGAGGAGCTGGGAGAAGAGCAACAGTATAAGATTTCCATGCTAAAAGGGAGAAATAGAGTCAAAACTGCAACTGAGATGGTATGGGCTGACTGACTATATCACGTAAGAAGAAAAGGGAAGATCTGTCTGTAAATGGCCAAAAGACATAAAAGATGTAAAGGGAAAAGCAGAGAAAACTAAATGATAAGCAAGTAAGGTAAGATAAATGAGGATTTTGAGGTGGTTGGGAGAAGAAAACCCAAGCACTGAAAAGATGCCAGTAAGTCCAACCATACTGAACCCAACCACAGGTTGAGTGCCCTCTCTAAATGAGGCAACTAGACAAAAACTGTGTTTTTCTTTCTGTTCATTAGCATCTATGTCTAGCAATAACCTGTGAGCATTTTTGGGGGGTTTTCTCAGCTATTCTTTTTTCCCATACCTCTACCACAACTTTCCTGGCATGGCCTAAAAAATAACCAAATAAAACATGTATTAAAAACTTTGGCTCTTCTCACTTCTTGTTAATGAGCCAGTTCTGCTGAGGTCAGAGGTGAGAGGAAGTCACTGGTATTCAGTCAGCTCTGTGAAATGAGCCTGGAAAAGGTAATGAACTTCTCCAGAATAATACTCTGCATGGTATATTGAAAATAAATTGCTGCCAACGCTCCCTGGTTGCACCCTTAATAAAGGAGGTTGGGGGGAAGAAGGCACCAAGAGAACAGGAGCATCCTATATTCTCCCTTTACCTTCAGTGGGAATTCATGCAGTGAGCTTGCACAGAGCAGCAGGAAGTGAGACATACAGCTATGCAAGAAATGTTAAGTAATGTGTTTCAGTAAGCCATGGCCTCTCTCTTCGTCTGAAAAAAACACTCCCTCCAAATTTTGGCTGGTATCTGCTAAGAGGGGTAGGAGGAAACATCTCACACTATGACAGCCCTGCTGCCTCTCTCACATGAGTAGAAATTTGATTTCTCACACTCACATGACTCTACCCCTGCACTGGAACCTCTAGTGGAGACACTCCCAGATCAGTTACAGGTTTTAATTATGAAATGACAGTACTGATAGCTGGCTTTGCTTGAACCGGCAAACTGAAGCCAATGGGAAATATCTAAGAAAGAGATCCAGTTTAATTAGCCTGAATATTTTACATTGATTATTTTCTACAAGAAAACCATTACACATCTTGATTTGTCACCTGTCAGGCTGCTGTTCTTATCCACCATGATCTCTCATTGCCTCTCTGTGTCATAAAAATCCAATGGTAAAAATGACAGACAGATACAAACAAGATTTTGGTAATTACAGCACTGTGGCTGGTGCTTGTTTGAACATCGTTTTATATCTCCCAATCAAAGAAGTCCTTGGACTTCACAGCCCTAGAGCTTCAGACAGGGGTGAAGCTGATTATATTATGACATTACAGTGCAGACTGGCAGATCAGACAAAGTGGATTTCACTCAGTAATTAAACTACAGTATCTTTTGTCTAAAGTCCAGGACAGGATTAACCAAAAGGTAGCTCTTTATCATTGCGATTAGTGCTGGGATTTGAAGAGTGAGTCCACAGATTTCTGATTTGATAGCTCATCCTGGGTACCAGCTTATTGGAGGCTGCACATCTGTCTGACTTGCAAAAATAGCATAAGGTCAATATGTATTTGCCAAGTTGCACCATATCCTTTATTTTATTTTTAGCTGGAGGAAATTCCAATTGATTTAAATATTACAGTGTCTTTTGGCTTTCTATGGCAGTATGAAGATTTATATTTAATAACTCTGCCCCCATCCTAAACTGCATGGTATCTATAGGACAAACTCACAATTTTCTCTGTAGCCTTTACCATTATTCTTCAGGGTCCAAGAAAATACACCTGCTCTTAGGAAACTGAACAATACAAATCTAAAATACAATAGCTTTATAGCTGCTCTAAAGTGGTCTAGCAAATGAAGTTTCAAGGTTTCAAGGAGCTCCTAAGATTTTTTGGATGAAAACAGTCTCAAGATTTTGGGGTTTGTGTCAGCATTGCATAAAATCCCTAACATAAAATGCCAGCTGATGCCTTTCTTTTTTTTTTTAAGTTTCCAAAAAGCTTTAAATGCTTCTGCTTCTCCTCACAACTTTAATAAACACAGGGCTGGGAAAACTTGCTCAGTACAATGAGACAGTTTCCTTATGCTGCTGGCTGGGGAAGCAGCACTCCTGGCAACTGCCCTGATTTACTCACTAGAGCAGACTTTCTACAAGTGGAAGCAAGGCAGGGAAAAGCAATGGATATCTCTTTTTATTTTCTTCTTCAAGTAGCCATTATGTCTAAGAAACAGAAAAATCAAGGTAAGAGAAATAAAAACACTACTTGTTGTTGACTCCCGTCAACAAAACAGAGTTAGGAAGTGACTTCAAATTCTGGAGATACTTTCCACCTAAAATCTGTTGAAGGTAATGCTGTTTTAGGTGCAAGTCCAGGGAAAATATCCCCCTAAGAATCCTAACACCTTTCAGAAGTGTATGGAGAGTGGTTTGGCACTTGCCTTTAGAAAGTCATATACATTTTTAGGTTCCTTTCAACAAGTTTTCAAGCCATGATAGTCACAAAAAGTGACAATCCATAGGCCACTATTACTAGGTTCCAACTCTACCCCAACAAAGGCTGACAAAAAAGAAATGCATTTGTGAAGACATCAATAAAAATTGTATTTGCAACTGAAAAAAAGTTTTTGAAAGACAAATACTCTCACTGTAGACTGAAAGAATTTTTTGTGGAAAACAGCTGAAAATCCGAATAAAATAGTTTGTTATTTGGGAGTTGATTTTCAACATAGTTTTAAAAAACTTTAAGCCTTAAAAAAAGAAAGTCACAGTTTTGTTCTGTTTTGTTTCATCCACAGAATAGTTCTGTGCCTACCACATTCTGCACAATTCAGATGTGATTTAGAATTGCTTGGCCCATCTTTACAATAGGATAATCTCCAAAATGTCCTTTGATATTTGGCCTATAGCAATGTCTCCTCTCATTTGTATGAATCTCTGATGTAGATTATGAAAACCTAAAGCTGAGGCAATCTCTTAATTTCCATCCAAATGTTTATTTGAAACAGACCCTAATTCTGTTTGGGGGCTGGGTAGTGCTACAATCCAAATAACAAACTAAACAATTCCCTAGGCAAACAAACTATTTTATTTGCAGTTTTATTGTTATTGTTATTTTTGTAATGAAATTTACAGAGAAAACCCCCAAATTATTCATAATCATTCATTTTAAGTCTTGAAAGCTATTTCACAGCTCTCAGAGCCATGGAAGACCCTCAGTATCATGCAATCTGATTCCCATACAATAAAGAACTTACAATTCCACCCAGGAATTCCCATAGCAATTCTAATGACTAGTGTCTGAATGGGCACATAATATTTATTAACACTTATGATCTTAATTTAAGGAATTAAACCAGCAGAATATCACAAAATACCTTGGAAATTTGTTTTAGTTATGCACTTTCACTGCCCAAACACTTACAAGAGAGGAGAGAAGTGGAAATGTAGCAAAGCAAGCAGGCAGAGGCACAGAAACATCACACAGATGAATGATCAATAGTGCATTTCTTGGTCAACTAATAAAGACACAGATAAGTAATACAAGACAGTTTTGGTAATCTTCGTTTAAATGGCTAGCAAAATATGTAATAAAATCTCACTGCTATACTTGTTCTTTGTAGAGGTGGGAAGGTGTGAATTTTATTCCTAGTCCTGCTGCTGATACTGTAGATACAGACTCAACTCGCATAGGGATTTCAAAGGTAGTATTCAGACCATTAAATTATTCCTCATCCCAAACTGAAAACAAAATGCAAATGAACTACTGCTGATCCTGAGCTCATGCTGTTTCCCTCCTGCCTTTCACAATTTCCCCCATTTTTCCCCTGAAAATTCTAAAGTTTTAAAAATATTATTAACCAATCAAATAAGTACCAGCCTTTATATTTATATTTTTTCCCTTTCTGGGTCTTTGTATTATGCTTTGATCATAAATTCAGTGTCTTCTCTCCAATCATGAGGACTAGAAACTTATTTTACAAACAAAAACCAAAGAACTTGACATTATCTGTTTACTTCAAGAGTACAATCTTTAAGAAAAACATCAGATATTATGACACTTTCAGTAAAAATGCAACCACTTCCAGCAAAATAAAACATTAATATAGGTGTGCACATCCCTCTGGCTTTCACATCATGCGTAAACACTGAAATTCCACAAAAAGAGCCTTGTAGTTGTGAGTTGCTCTGGAGAAAAGCTGGATAGCATAACATATCCATGATTTCACAAAGTGGTCAAGTGCTTCCTACTAAGCAGGAATGGACTCTTAAATGCCAAACCCTGGCTTTGCTAACACAGTGGTAAATTTCATATTAATGTAAACCAGTATAAATGTAAATATAATGTCCCAGTATAAATATAACCAGAATTAATATTATGTTTTACAGAGTTCCTAAACAGCTACAAATTTCTTCTACCAAAGCACCTGGAAAAGGGGGAAATACATGTCTTGCAGCATGCCATTGCTTTTTGAAATTAAATCACAGTTGAAAGCTTGGATAAGTCCAGTTAAGAGAGGAAGAGAAATTCCAAGCCATCAACACCAAAAGTGACTGCATATGTTCCCCAAACTCAGAAGATGCTATCAGCATCCATTTCCTAAACCATATGTTAGTCAGATGAACTTAACTGACTCATAAACCTAACCAGGAAGTTTTCATGAGGGCTGAAACTGTGATGGACTGATTAAGGATCTGTTTTTCTCAGTTAAAGACACAACCGTTACTGCTTTCAGTTGAGTTACTCACACTCAGATGTGATGTACCCATCCTCAAAAGATACTTAACATTGTATATTAAGTATGTCAAGCATTAGTTCAACTCATAATACTTTGCACTTCCATTGTGCTGGTCTCTGCCAGGAGACCAAAACACTTTGTGATCATGAATTAATTAATGCTATCACCAATATGCACTGGAAATAGTTGGCTGGTTGGCTGGAGCCCACCTAATGACCCTGGATGATAGCTGGAGATGTGATCCTCACTCTTCCTAAGTAGTAACAATGAGTAACAGTGGCTTCCCCAAATTCACCAAGTACTGAGCACAGTCAAAATGAATCTGTCAGAGTAAGCAGAGATCATAAATTTTGCCCTTGTCAAGGTAGAGCATATGAAAAACAGAAATACCAAAAATTAAAAAAAGAAAATGCACAGCTTGCAACTTCCTAAATTAACACCAAGTTGGCTAGGATAACAGTATCTTATTCCACTGATTGATCATTAGGCAGGTGTATATTCTCCATCTCCCATGCTATGTTTACAGGGAACAAATGAGACAAGTCCATTATAGAAGATTCAAAAATTGGAGAATATAATAAATTATCTGACCTTGATAATTTCTATTCTCTAAGTTTGGTTCTAGGGAGAAGTTTCATGAAACTAAATCTATCTCTGATTGTCAATAAAATATAAGTTTCTGGAAAAGTTTTTAACAGGACCGGCCATATTCAAAAACTCTTTGGATTTCACCATCAAATAAATCTATTCTTTCAAGTTCCTCTGAAAAGCACTTATAATCCTGATATACTTTGCTAACTTTTGATTTGGTTTCTACTTAGGTAAAAAAAATGAAGTCAGTGGGAGCTTTGCTGGAATAAGGTCTGAGAAGAAAGTTCATAAAAGACATTATTCTTATTTTCATGGTAGAAAATAGCTGAAGAGAAATATCTGTGCCTGAAATGAAAGAAAAAGGTTCAAACTTCACAGTGTTGCTCTAAGTAAGGTTTATATCTATAAAAAAAGGACTCAGCAGACCAGACTAATCATGTCTGATTAGTTAATATATATCACTACATTACCAGCTTAGAAGAAATAATGCCCATAGACTAGGACAAAATCAACACGTGTTATACACTATCTAGAATTAGAATCGAAATGTTTAAAACATATGGTATATATACACCTTGAGTAACTTCAGATAATACATATTTTTCCTTTGTACTTCAGATTTTACCAAACTGCAGATATTTAATATTTCCCTCTCATATCCTGAACAGATTTCAGTAATATGGACATAAATTGCTTTTCACTTTTGTATGATATGTATTGCTATTAGTACAGAGGTTAAATAAAACAATTCAATTTCTAGTAAATTTTTCTATGATTAACAGGCACAAACTCATGCCAGTCTGGGAATTCATGTCATATTCACAACACACAGCCAAACGTGCTGAGGAAGCTTTTATACTGTGTCAGGTATTCTAAGAGTTAAACTGTATGCTAACTACTCCTAACTGCTCATCACACCCCCAGTACATAGTACAAGTAAAATGAGCATTTATAGGTAAAAATCTTGGCCTATGGGCTCATCTAAATTGCCACAGGATTACTGAGGTAATCAAATCAACATTAATGAAATCAAGTAGTCTAGATCTTGCTCCCCTTCTTTATATTATACACCATTTTAACAGACTCAGAAATTTCCTCTAATAACTGCTATAAAAGTATTTATCCTGAAATACTCTATGGTGGGATTATCATCTATAAATCATATGCTAAATGTGGTTTCAAGTATGTAAAGTTTGGGGTTTAGAGCTCAAGGCATTTGCTTAAACATAGCTTTCAAGTGCCATCAGGAAAGCCTTAGGGCTTAAGCACATCTGGACATGGGTAGCAAATACGACTTACCACTTCTGAGATAATTGTCTTTTGGGAAAAGCAGATGAAGGCCAGGCAATGTATCCCACAGCATCTCACATGGTAATAAATACCTGCATTTGAGCCCTTGCTGTACAGACAGTGCACGTGTACCTTTCCATCTACTCTTTGCTTTCAGACTCTCTTGTCGTCAGCAAAAATGTAAAAAAGACACATTCCTTCTGTTTCTGGCCAAACACAAGATAGCAATGAAAACTCTGCTCACAAAACTTCACTTTATGCCCTTCGTGTCTTGGCTGAGGAAATTTATACACTATCTCTGCAAATTAAACTGGCTGTAACATATGCAAAATTTCCTCTGATCAAGGGAAAATTTGGAATTCTAAGAAAGAACATCACTTTTACGTTTTATAAATACACTGAGCTCAATCCTGACAGGAATTCACAAACAAAGTCCTGACTGGACAAATTGTGTTGGACTGCATTTCCCCTGGCTCTTGAATTTTCCTTTCAAGCTTATGAGATTGAATTTTCCAGACTAGATCCAGAGACTACACTAGTCTCTTATACCAGCCAACACACTTAACCCACTGATTTCAAATATTTGCCCAGATGCTGCAGGAAGAAAGTATTATTTGCCCTAGTTCTTACCTTCCTTCTTCATGCACTGTGAAAGCTACCAGGAAGTCAAACTGACATGAAGAGGCTTCTCTAAAAACCCAGAAATATCTGCCTGTAAAGCTCACACAATGCACTGTCAAATTTGAAAATATGAATTTAAAAACACAGAGACTTATCCATATTTATTCAAGATCTCACAGAGATAGTAAATATGATTAGACAGGGATTTAAAGATAAATAATATCATCTGCTGTCTCATCTTCACTACTCTAAAATGAGAAGCCCAGCATTGGTAGAAGCATTCAAACTGCAGCCTGTATTTTTGTGATTCTACAGTTTCTTTTTATTTCACCTGTACTTGCTTTTTCCACTGGCAGTGGTGGAACTTTTCAACGCCTGCACTTTCCCCAGTACGGCCATTAGGAACAGGACTTTTGGTTCACAGCACTGAAACACTTGGTAGAGCAGCGTGCCCCACAAAGGAGACACGGGTTTGGATTGAAAGCAACCTTAGGGACCTCGGTCAGTGGAACACAGACATCCTAAAACCACACATTTATTGAAATGGGAGACTTCTCGAGCAGAGTGCTTCTGTTGAATTCTTGAGTGTTTTTCCTTCAGAGGCAGTATACTGACTCTGAATTCAACAAGAAATCAAAATTAGGGCTCCTGGGTTCCATTTCTGCTACTTACCCATGATAAGATATTGGGCAAATCACTTAACATAAATAAGCCTCAGTTTGCAGAGCTGAAATACTGCACATGGGTGTAGTAAGACTGATGAAAAATACTATAATGGTATTATTAAAGTGCTTTCTCCAAGATTTTTAAAATTTCTTATCAGATGTTGTCTTAACCCTCCTTGCTGAATTTTAATGCCTCCTTGCTTTCTTAAGAATCTCCTTTTCAAAGGTAAAATTTGACTGTCTAAAGATTTCCTTGCAGACATTTGTACAAGATTTTAGAATAAGACTACATATCATGCCAGTAGACAAAAACAATTTAAGAAATTATTGCCTTCAAGTCCCAAAAGAGAGTAGAATAATGTTCTAGGATCTCTTTACATGTTTTTATCTGACTAGCTTATAGTTCTGGGTATGTGTGAGAAAGGGCAGCTTTCCATCGTCTCAGTTCTGCCCCAGAAGCTGTTTCCTTTCACTTGGTTTGGTCTTGTCTTGAGCTTTGTCAAGCAACTATTGGTATGTGTAACTGTTTCAAACCAATGAAATTAACTTAAATTCAGTCTTTTAATGCACAAATTAATGTTCATCTAAACCTTGGGGATCAGATGCAGCAGATTAGAAGTACTAAGGGGAGTCAGGCTACATCAATTAATATTTAAGCGAGACCAATAATTTCACATACAGCCAAATTTAGCAATAGTGTAAGGTACCCATGCTGAGACATAACCACTCAGTGCTAATCTATACTCATACTGAATGTGAAACTAAAACCAGCTCATAAATGTAAATGCAAACCATTTAGGAGCTAATAACTAGTCACATCATCATAATTACATATCAAGTAAGAGAAGTCCATCTTCCATAACCTACAAACCTGCTTAGCACTCCCAATTTACACACAGAAACAAAATATTGAAGACTAGCATTTCTAGGGCAACTCCCTAATTTTGGTTATTAAGCTTTCAGCAACATGCATAGAAGAATCTGAGAAAGCTTTTAAACTGCTTACAGTCTTCATCCAGACTTCATAGTCTACGAACATAAGTGATCCCTTGTACGAGGGAGTATTTCAGATGCCTTTCTTTGTGACAGGCTGAATCACACCTCTAAGTGCCTAATGTTCTCCAACTGACTACAAAGGGAGTCCAAATGAGGATGGAGGTAACTGCACCATGTGAATGACAGTGAGGAGATCCTTGGACCCTGGTTTTCAGAAGCTCTGAGCATTTCTGCTATTTCATGAAATCCACAGAAGCTACAAGTGCTTAACACTTACTTGAACCAAAGATGCATAAAAAGAAGCTTTCCAGAATTAATGCACAATAACTGGGAGATCATGTTTGAATTCATCAACAACAGTTTGTTAATTCAAAACAATAGCATCATAAGCACAGGGTAGGAGCCTTCTGCAGGTTCTGCAGCTTCTGCAGGTTTTTTACTTTTTTAAGATGGTTTCATCTCCCCAGCTACAAATAATACAATACTCAGACTGGCCATGAGGAAGTCTAATACAGGATACTCCTCCAGGGACACCATCACTTTAACCACAATCAAACCTCTGGTGCTACCAGGAAAACTTTCTGATTAGCTATTCTGTTGTGATAGCACACACACACTGTACCTGCTTCAGGGCAAGAGCAGTCTTCAGCAAATTTGTCACCAAGGGGTTTCCTATAGCTTTTGTGAAAGTTGTGAAATTGTCTCTCTTTTTCTTCACTAATACACTTTTTCCTCCTTTTCTCTTCAGTGGAAGAAAAGATATCTGATCTTCACAGATGGAAAATTAGGTATTGCCAGGATGGTCAATATACCCAACAGCCATTCAAACTGGTCTGATAAATGAAAGCATTTAAATACTTGCAACCAAAATAAGCGACAGAAGGTGGGAAAAGAAATGCATAATTATGCCAGCTACTAGGGTACTGTTTATGTTTTATCATTTGGAGCACCACAAAGTACAGAACACAAACTACTATTAGCATTTGTGCCTACCTTAGTATCTGCATACTAAATCACAGGTATGTGTGATACATAAAATTTAGAGAGTACAAACTAGCTCAGCTTGCCCAGCTGATGTGTCAGTGTTCTCAACTAGTCATTCAAACCCAACTGCCAGGAAGATTGGTCAGTAATATAAAATGGCCAATCCCAATTATGACACAATACATTTGCTTTAAATTGACTCTACACCTTACATGATGTTTCCATGTTTGCAGGCAGTGCATGTCAGAAATATCAGAGATGAGGCAAACAAGATTACATAACAGACTCATCCTTCTCTTTCACATGGTCACCCTGACCTCCAAGGGCCCAAGTAGCTGAGATAAGACAAAATAACAATGGAGGGAAGGCCTTCATGACTGTCCTTTCTTTCCCCTTCACTAAGTAACTTTTCAGGGACTTTCCTGCATGTTAAGCATCTTTTTTGCATTGCTTAATATTGTTATTAATAATTCATATTTTTGTCTTTCTCCTCTCACTCTGACAACTTTTATTTTTAATCAATGGGCATGTGTCAAATTGCTTTGTTATTTATTTATAATGTAAGCTGACAAAAGAATGGGATATGTGGTATAAAGATGAGACAGTGTTTCTTTCCTACAGCTGATATCCTCAGTAATAACTATGTGTCTTGTTCTAATCAGTAAGGTCCTAAAAACTGATTTTGACACAGATAATTGAGGACATATTTAGATTTGTACAAATGGATGCCTGTCCTCTGTCCTCATAGCCATACATTGAAATAAAAGTTGAAATGTAGGTGTATTTGTGTGCATTCACATTGTCTTTGAGAATGAAAAGAAGTGCACAAAGGTGTTAATAATGATGTGCCAAATACTGATGCACTTATTCTGACAAATGTATTACTAGGATCAGTGTGCATTGTCCCCTAATATATCAACAGTTCTCTCAAATTGTTTATGGCAGAAACCTTACCATTCTTTTCTGCTCACAAAGCATAAACAGAATCACTAACTTTTCTAAGATTAAAAAGAAATTCAGTAGCACAATGCCCGCTTCAACCGGCAGCCTCCCTTTGCCACATAGCACGTGGGAAATCCCTTGCAACATAACGCATGGGAAAAATGCATTACAAGGCACCTTGCCTCATAAAGATGGGAAAACAATTAAACACTTCCTCATTGAACACGTGAAAAGTAAGCTGTTTGTTACAACTAGCTTCCACTTTGCCTACTTAGGATTTGACTTTTACACTCCCCTTTAAAGCACATATATTTTACCTTGACTGCTACTTGAGAAGTCATTTAGTTACTCTCTGGATTTATTTTTGTCAAGTAGTAAAAACATCTCACAGTTTCAGCTGAATGAAATTCACTGTTGTGACCATTCTGATGTGTCCTGATGCAGGAGTCAGCCCTGTGTGGACTGTGGAAATGGTTTGGTGGAGCTTAGTGTTGTATTCCACAGCAGTGTTTGCCTGCTGGACAGCATATTTCCATACAGGGTGTAATTACTGTAAAATAAAATAAAGCACAAAGGCATAGGGAAAAAAAGACCCTTTTTATTTTTTTAAATTTTTTTAAAATTTTTTTTTTTATAAAAAGGGTACGCTGCCATGCATCTTTTAATTCAAAGGAGGGCATAAACTGAGCTTGCCTACTTAAACCCTTTCATCCTCAAAAGCTCCTACTTCCCATTTTCCTGTAGTCACCACTATGTGCTGGGCACTCAGAGGGGACGTGTTTTAACTTTTGATTTCTAAGCCTAGTGAGAGTGTTGGTGCAATACAGTGACATCCCTTTACATCCTCTTCCAAGCACAATGTAATATCAGCAGACACTAGGTCTGAGTTACCTGCTGTAGCTCTGAAAGCCAACCAAGCAAAAGGACATCAAATACCTCAAAGCAACCATATAGTCTGGTCAGCAAATTTGAGAAGGTCCATCAGAGCAAGTAAGGTAGAGGATTAGGTTGTTCAAACATTAGGTCATTAGAACTATGATCTGGGAGGAGGGAGATTTTACTTTGATTTTCAGAATAAACTGCCATAGTGTACACATGCACATTTGTTTTTATTTTTAAATTTGCTGGCGTTTCATTCTGGTTTAATTAATCCACCATGGAAGGGAGAATAAAAACTGAAGCATTTTCTTTGATGTTGTCCTAGCCTTAATGCCTTCTTTCAATGCCTTCTTCACCAAACGCATCATGCTGAGAATAAGCAAGGCATTCAAAATGAGGATCGTCCCTTCTGATTTACAGCTCAGGAACACAAAAAGCGCAAATGTCTATTTCTAATGAGTAAAGACCAGTTGGGAGCCAGATCTCCTCCATCTTAAGTCTGCTTTTGATACAGTTACTAGAGAATCCAGACTTCAACATGGCCACAATGAAAGTGGGCAGTTCACATATTTATCACGAACACCAACAGTAAGTGAATTTCCCCTCATCTACAAACTAAGAGGCCATTCAGATTTTGAGTGCCAGGGGAAACTATAGCCATTTATCACACTTTGAAGAACAGAAATACAGTAAAACCAGGATAACTCTCAGATAGCATAACTAACCCCACTGCATAACCAGGATTCAGGCACATACAGCATCTAGACAACTTGAGAATTGAAGAGTGCTGCCCTGGAGAGCATTGACCTTATCCAGGGAGAGGAACTAGGCAGTCCAGATCTTGTGACACTGATGGAGATTCAGTCTGTGATTTCTGACCTCAAAAGGCTAATGCTCTCCTCATCAACTTTCTTCTCCCAGAAGAACCTCACAGAATGAGCTTTTATTTCTATTTGTGTTATCAGTTAGAAATGGCATAAGCAAGTAAAAAGAGAAGACGGTTCTTGTCTAGTATTTTCAACAACTTTGTGGATTTTAAAAGGCCAGAGGAAAATCCTCTGGGTGCACAGATGAGCTGACTGTGAGACAATTAAAAACCAAGCAATTTTGAAATAAGGCTAGGGTGATGGAAAGCACCAACTCTCCCTGAATAATTCCCATTTCTGTTCATTGTCTTCCCTTATCTGATTCAGGAAAAAAAAAAAAGCAAATGTAAGTATCAGTTATTCAGTTGTTGTTGGGGTTTTCTGTTTGGTTGGGTTTTTGTTGTTGTTTTTTTTTCTTTCAAGTAAGCCTGGCTTTATTTAGGGGTGAGGTTTTTACAGTAGGTAGTACTGGTTTGTTTCACCTAAAGTGCATGGTAAACCACTCATTGACTTCCATACACATAAAGTATTGCTGACTTTTGAGAAGTTTATCCTAAAAAAAGGCAGCCCCTCCAAACAAACAGAAATCTAAAATAATCATTTAGTGTAACTATGTAAATGATGTTTATGGGTGGTCTTTTCTCACAATAATTTTTTTATTTCCTACGAGCTGAAGCTTTTACCTTTTTCTTGATTTATATTATGCTTGACTAACAGATGTAGTTGCATACTGAGCTGATAAAAAGCTTTAGATATCTAATGGAGAAAAGGGATTGCCACAGATAATACAGTTAACTTTTCAATACATACTGATACATACGTATCCATATCATTATAATCTGTCAGTAATATGTAGTAAGTGCAGTTCAAAATGTTGCTCTGTGTGTGTTCAGTTTAAAATCTACTAGAGATAAAAAAAAAAATAAAAACAAACAAACAAAAAAAAAAGGAGGCTTGTCCTTGAAGAGGTGAGACTACCTAGGATTACTGATTTTATGACTTGGATCTTGGGATGAGAGGGTCAAAGCAATTGGATCATCTGAGGTTACACAGAGCCTGAAAGCACAAAAATCAGCTTGAACTGTAAGGACATGTGCATGCTTCCAAGGACTATAGATCTTCTGATTTAAACAGAGAGGAAAAGGTCAGGGCATCTGTTTTTTTCTTCCTCAATAGCCACTTTATTTGCTGTGTGGCCTGCTACATTTCTGTGTCTCCATTTCCAAATCCTTAAATAGGAAATGTTAATTGTACACAACACCAATGCCTCAGGATGATGTGGGTGCATTCTGTTCAAGTTCTTTTGCCGTTGACTGAAGAGGCTGGTGGTTTTCATGTAAAAGGTAATGGTACTACTGCTGATGTGAAACCAGAGGAAGTTTATCTTTTCATGTAGTCACTTTTCAAAGTATTTACTTCTATTCTACAAGTCTGCCTTATGCCGTATATTAAGAGGTAAGTCTCCTGATTGTATTTACACCATGAGCCAAATTTAATCCTGCCTTATACACTGGGTAGACACTTTGACCTTCAAGAGATACCAATCAAGACAGAATTTATCTCAGAACCTTTCTCTGCCAAAGTTTTCCGCAACCTTGCTCATGTGTTTTACAGTAATACTTTCTTTTTTCCCTGTTCATTAACTATTAAAATAAAATATTCACATGACAGATTTTTGCCTCAGTTTTCCCACAGCAATCATATTTCCTCACCCAAGAGGATGTCAGGAAGCTTCATTAATTGTTTCTGAAACATTTACAACTTTTCATGGAAAAGGTAAAGCATCTGTCTCCTAAAGGAGAAAAATCATTTCCAAACGGATGAAGTATCTCAGCTCCCCTCTGAAGCACACATGCATTTTAATTCTTCTTTCAGAGATAAAGAATTCAAGACACAGACGTTACAATCAGTTTGGCAATTTCATGTGTATTATCTGAAGACCAGAACTTGTGCCTTTTTCCCTGCAATTCATCTTTAAACTCAAAACAATGCTGCTTTTTTGAATTACCTCTGGATATGGTGACAGACAAGAGGTTATCTGAATTAAGCAAGTCATCCCACAAGAAACAGCAATTTCCACCTCTGCCTCATTTCTGTTTTGAAAAAACACCTGTAGGAATTGGGTCTCTTTGCAGCCTCTCCACTTTTGCCAAGCTTGCTTAAAAACAGACATTTTTAAGCTAACAAAGGAGGAGGAGGGTGGTCTCCTAGAAATAAGGCATCTTCTCATATCAGTAACTTACCAGTACAAACACCCCTGTCACCTTTACATGTATTTTTCTGCACTGATGGACTGTTATAATGAGTTGATGCAGTTGATACAGGTTAGCATATGTAAAATACAAAGCCCACTTACAGAACAAAGAAATTACCTGCTGGCAGCAGTTCACTTGAGTTCATCTTATATGAGGGGTTTTTAGAATTTCTTTCAAAAGCTGAATTAGAGAAATAGAAAAATTTTTAAAAATCTTGTGAGATTTCTAAACCAAAAAAATCTACAGCAGTTGATGCAAATACAGAAACAAGTTAAATAAATAAAGAGAAAAATAAAAAAAAAGACCTTGAACTTTAAACATTTTACCAAGAATACACTATCAGAGTGTATCAGATGATCCCACTAATTTAAAAACTGTATTGTCCCTTTCAGTGAGAGAATTTACTTTCTTTCTTTCTAGATATTAGGACCGAAGCAGTATTTTAACACTAGGTTAAACTATTAATATTAAATGATAAGTTAGGAATGAGCTCCACAGGTATACACTGAAATAGTTCTCTGCTGTAAAGTGAAAAATGGAGATTTATGCTTGGAAGAGATTAGGGATATCTCAGGATTAGGGGAAAAAAAAAAACATGTAAGAAAGCTATGTCTTCAGGATAGAAAGCCACTGGGAGTTTGTGGAGGATATTGAACCACTGTTTGCTGAGAACTTGAATTAATGTGCTAAGCCTCTGTAATGATCAACTCCAATGAACATATCCAGTCTGAGATCCACTGAAGGAATGATTAGTACTGAGTTACAGATCTGAAAGCAAGAAGGCATCACATATATACTATTCTGCCTCTACGCATAATACAGGTCCTAAAGTCCTGCCTTGCTACGTGCAAACCACATGAGCCCCAGGCAAAATAAACATCTGTTGGATTTCACTTGTTCAGACTGAATCTCCTCATCCACTTCCAGCCCTGCAGTCACCCCTGGCAGCACAGCACCACCTGTGCAGGGGAGTGCTTTAGCTTCTCTCCCATCTTGTGGTCCCTTGTGCCAGGCACAGCCTGGCAGCTTGTCCTCTGCTGTGCTAATGACACTGCAACCACTGCCCGGGGCTGGGGAGGAGCCATTGGCATGTGCTGCAGAATGGCTGTGCTGCCTGAATGCCCCCACACCCCAAGTCCCTGCAGAAGCAGCACAGGCTGTATGAGCCCAATGCTGTGGCTCTTCTGCCACCACGGGGCTGGTCACGCGCGGACCCCTCGGTTAACCTGGCTCACGACCTAAAGAGTGTACATTCCTCTTAACTCCTCTGCAGTGTGACCCTGATGCACAGCTCTCATGTGCTGGGCCTGAAAGCAAACAGTACATTTGGGGAGCCTTGGATTTATTTCAAAATAGATGAAGTCCTTTTCCAAAAGAAACAGGAACATTAAAGCCTTTGTAATGGAAACAGTGAGACATGGGTTTCAGACTGATCGAGCTGAAGCAGTCTTCAAGGCAATCCTTTGTCACAAACAAGCAATATTTTCACTCCCTGCCCTGCAGCAGACCCCTGTGATATATTTTATTTCCTTTGCAACTGGCATCAACTCATTTTCCAAAGTCAAATACATCTACCTTCCTTGCTTCTCTCTTGGGACTCTTTGAAGGAGAAGGAAAACATCAAGACTAGACTGTGTTGTGGGATTAAACATGTCAGGAGAGAAACAACAGAGAAAACAATTATAGGCATGATACATAATACAAAATAAATTGGGCAAAGTGTGAGTAAAAGTAAAAGCATAGCCAAGTCATCTGAGCTATGGCTGGAGAGAGCATAAATCCCCCTATAATTTGCCCAATCACCATCCCTTGGTTTAGGATTCTGCTGTACTTTGATTCACCACTGTCTATCATTTATACACATAAAACTTGTGCTGCTTTGAGCTACTCTGCTTTATCATAAAAAGCCTACCGACCCTCAGCACCTGTCCTCCTGCCAGCACATAAATCCCAGGTTAATCTGCCACACAGTATCACCTCTTCACAACACTTGGAGCTTCTGTGCCACATCACTTTTTATCAATCTCACTTCAAACATCATTTTTTGAGGACTGACTCACACCATTACTTCCTTTATTTCTAGGAGGACAGGGTAATCTGCCCTTTGTAGAAACATCCATTTTGTCTGATTTCCACTCCTCTTGGAATTTCATCACGTAACATCAATTCTGTGTCACAGGCGAGTAGGTGAACTAGTGTGAGGGGGGAAATCACCATGGAAAGAACAAATGTCTTCATAAAAGGACACTACCACTGCCTTACAACTATTTACATTTCAAATGTCATCACAGTTTTGAATGGCAACTCTTATTCTGCCTCTGACATCTCCCTGTGTGGAGATGTTTGTGCCATTTCTCTGCTTTTCCTGCATCATTTATACAATATGCTAAGTAGAATTCTAAATGAATCCATTCTTTTGCTCTTCTTCAAAACTCCTGCTCAAGTAGTTCTGAAACCTCCATTCACTGACCACCTTTCACATCCAAGGCTAAAGAAGCTCTCGGGAACTTCAGCTGGCTTGCATTTTCCTCAGCTTCACAGTAAAGGGATTGTACAGTAACCTGAGGGATGCCTTAAATACGCAGAAAATAAGTAACATCTTTATAATGAAAAGGTGAGCCTTCTAGTGAGAGAGGTCACATCCTAGTAGTGATGTGCAAAGAAATGCTGAAGCCTCATTACTACTCACAGCTATAGGGAGAGCTCCTTCAACTCAGCTGATAATTAGGACCAAAGGACCAGGACAGCTAGGGCAATTTGCCTGAAAACAGGAACAGGAGAACAATCTTTCCTCCAACAGTACCACATGTTCATAGTTGGCTACAGTATTCTTCCTGCTTAACTCTCCATCAAGACTCCATCTTTTAAACAAAAGCAGAAAAAAAATTTCCCCATTATCTTCTTTTCTTCCAACTTCTCAAAAAAGTTTTCCATCCTATTTATCTTTTCATTTTAACTTTCAAAATGTTTTATAGCTCTTATGACTTGTTTTTCCAATTTCTATAAACTTTGCTTCAACCTGATGACTAATGGAAAAATGTTTTTACGGAAAAATTGAGAGTATGATGCACCAGATTCCATAACTCCCAGAGAAACTTTTACATAAGATTATTGATCTATATTACTTTCTTATTCCTGTATTCATTATCTTTAAAATGTGATTATGCTTAGGAATCTGTTTTCTAATGTGACTAAACACACGAAAACACTTTCCTTGCAATCTAGACTTTAAAGATTTTATTATATAATGCTTGGGCAGCAAGAGCATCAAATGCCCAAGCATTATTTGCTCTGTCCTCATTTTCCATTACTAGCTAAAATTCTGATTAGCTATCCTCTTGGTTTCCTTTACCTTCTCTTCAGTGTTCAAATTAGAAGGCTAGAAGTTAGTATCTGTATTTTTTTCTACCTCCAGCAATGCAAAAAACTGATTTTGTTGACTTGTATCAATTATTTGCTTCCACAAGGACAACTCTTCAGACCTCTAGAGAAAGGTTACACCACAGTGCTCTGTTATTCCAAAACTGAATCTGCATAAGAGCACCTACGACAATGAAGTGCTCCCAGCCTAATTCAGTAAGCACACACTAGGGATTTTCAGCTGGACAGCTCAAGCTTAAGATCACAAAATTAGGGCCTAATGATGTTATTAATAATGAAGCATTGATATTCTCCAACCATTTTCGTTCTGAATTGGGATTTATGGTAGTGTGAACAAAACCCAGTATAAATTATATCTGAAGGTATCAACAGCTCACAGAAGTCAAGTTCAATCAAAATGTGAAGAACTGAGGAAGTGCAGACATAGCTTCTTAACCACTGGAAGGCTGGATAGATACTTTGTCTACTCCATATTAACCGTGTAAGATAGGACAGATGTGACTAGAAAGAGGTAATGTTGATGATATGATTTTTCTTTCTTTGTTAACGACCTACATGTGTTGTTTTGCTTGAGGTATTCAGTAATTTACTCTCTATATTACAGAAACATGCACTGAGTTGCCTCAGTATCTAGCGTTTCAACAGTAATACACTTCTCCTTCCTTAGTTTATCCCAAACAGGGTCCACAATGATGAGCAGAAGGAGACATTAGTTATTCCTCTGCTACTGTTCTGCCTTTTTGTAGGAAACAGACACGAAACGAGTTTTGCAAATCACTCAGCTCATCAATAGCCATAATGGAATTTAGTTTAAGTCTCTGCCTTCCAACACTGTTTTAGCCATTAAGCTTGCCTTGTTCTTAGCAATGGATGGTTACTTCCAGCAGAAAAACACTGTCCCTGTATCACCTACCATAAAGATGATTAAAAAAGTATATGTATTTGCACTCTTAAAAGTCCATCTTTTTACTATTTCTCCTAGTTTTTTTCTTGTCTGGGAAACAGGATTTCTTTGCATTGCAGAATCTGAACAGGGAGCTGCACCTGTTAGCTCTGCAATACCTTAGGGCTCTCTAGTCAACCATCTGCTTTTCAAAATCTATTTGTTATCTCTGGGGCGAACAAGAAGGCATAAAGTATGCTTTATCACCTTAATGCTGGAAGTGATCATTTACAGTAGAAAAATATACCATGCCAGGTAGAATTTTTACTAAGAAAAAGGAAGAAAATTTCTGGTGGAAGGCAGGGAGTGGCAAGAAGAGGAGGCAAAAAGAGGGTGGGGGGTGGTAAACTGAGGGGAAAGGAAAGGGAATAAAACTCACTTGTTTTCAGCAAAGTCAACTTGGTGTTCTCTACTGGGAACCGGGGACTGCGTATTATATATTTCTATAACATGCCTCGATTTATCTGCAGAAATAAAAAGATTTGGCAATATAAACTGAAAAAAGTGGTTTTTTTCAGACATTTTAACATGCTAGCTGGTCTTGAATTAGTGCTTGAAAAACACATCTTTCAAAGGAATGAAGTGTCGCAGTACCACCCAAGGAACAGTCCCGGGTTTTGCCTGTTTTTTCCAGTAAGAGTAGACCAATGACTGATTCATACTTCCATTATATCACAATTGTGCTTTTGTTTGGCACCCTCTCATCTCTTGCAAGTCACTTGCAGATGGTCTAGAAGCCACAGAACAAGCTGTACTTCCTTTCTATGTCAGCCATCCCCATCTTATGGAATCCTTCCAGTTTGTTGCACACAAGGTACAAGGATACTACTCTACAGATATCTCTCTTGACTTCCAAAAAGCCTCCACTTTCCTTAGGATTTTGTAGCTAGTCTTTCCCATTAGCAGAAATAAAGAAATAATCTGCACTGCTACCATCTCTTAGTGCTCAGTAAGTTCACATAACCCAACTCAGGAAAGGAAATGGAGGGATTTGGAGGGGTTGTTCAGTGCCTCACAGTGAACAATGGTGGAGGGGGGGTCCACAGGAAATACTTCTGAGACTACTATAAGTAGTCGTAAGTAGTTATGTAAGTTATGCTGTTATACCAGCACATGGATTTTGTAGCCAACGTTGATCACCCTGTCTTCAAGTAGGATAGAGAAGAAACAAAAAGGGTTCAGAAAGTAAAAAACAAAGACTCAAGGGCTTTTCATGCAAAAAGTTTAGAAAGCTTCAAACTGACAGAGAAGATGAAAAAGACTGAGCAAAGTGGAAGTGATATAAATGTAACTGCACAGATAAAAAAAACAAATCTGACCTCTCAAGAAAAGATGGGACAGTCATTAAAACTAAAAGGCAGAATACTAAAACCAATAAAAGGATTATTATTTTTTATCCACATACTATTGAATAAACTTACAGTACTCTGTACTCAAGACATCATATAGGCCAAGATTTTATGAGTTTAAAAAGGACTAATTATTGCAATAATAATAATAATAATAATAATGCCCTTTATAATAATAAATATAATTACAGAAATAGCATAATACTGAAAAAACAGAATATCCACAATTGGGGTACAATAAACCCTGAGGACTGAAAACTACCCATGTTTAAAGACATAAGCCAATTTCAATTTGATATCTATTAATGAGAAACTATCCCTGTGTGAAAAGTTAAACCACCATCACTCTTTACTCTTTTTTTTCCTGAAGGATCTGATACTGGGTTCTGTGAAGCTTACTGTGTGGCTTTCTAGAGGTGCACCTGCAATGCCCATCCCTCAGGTGTTCAGCTTGGATACCCTTCCTGAACATATTTATTACAACCAAAATAAAACCCCCACAAAATCAAAGGAACGTGTTTGTTATTCAGGAGTATGTGCTATTTTTATTTACTTGTGAGATGTGAGATTGTTTTAGCCATTACTTTTAATGCACGATGAAATGGAGAGAAGAAATAAAGGACAACATTCTGTAGGTTTGATTAAAAATGGCAATGTTATTGTTTTGTTATATGATGATTAAGATGTGAGTAAGATTAATATTTTAAGATAAAGTATTCTTAACCACGTATACATCTCCATGCCCTAACAGACTTTTGTAGTGTTAGAAAATCAAGTTCACATGTGGAATAAACAAAAATAAAATCACCCATCAATTTGAGCCTGCTCATGGAGAGTCAAATGAGCCTCCTTTCTTATGGTTTCTGTCAGAGTGTGGTGTCTGATGCATAATTTTGAGTGCAATTGCAAAGCAGCCTCTCCCACAGCAAGGCCATTAAAAGAGCTTTTCCCCTTTGCTGCCTACTTCCAAAAAAATGTGGAAGCTCAGGTATCTTGGAAACCTTCACCCATCAAACTTGGCTAAAAGTGCTCAGATTTGGGAAGGAAAGGAGTATGAGACACGTATGAGAAACTGTATACAGGAACAGAGTGGGTTTCCAAAGGTCTCATTTCCCTAGGCAGCCACACCTAGGGAAGCCCTCGGGACACAGGCAGTCCCTAGGAGTCACCTAGAAAAAGTTCTTTCCCTGCAGCATCTCACAAGCATTCCTCCAGTGAAATCAGCATAGCAATGCAAGCACATGTTCCTGCCCCACATTAAGCTGATGTGTAGTTTTTTAATTAGAGGCACCTCCATAAAAGCCAGAACCCATTTAAACTAAATAAAACCGGGACGTCCACTTTCTCCCAGCCTTTGTTTTGTTTTCTTGTACATCGATACATCTGACAGAAAAGCACACACTGCAGACTGCCTAAAAAACTATCTTCACTTCCCCAACTTTCAGACAAAATTTAGCTGTGAAACCAAAACACCAGTACTAACAGAAACAGAAAAAAAGCAGTAGTCCTGTAAACGATGGACAATCTAAAGCTTTAGAAGAAATATATGCAGTAATACACACATTCTTACCTGCACAAGTCTGCACCATCAGCCTTTGAGAGTTTTTTTTACATCTACTCTGTAACGATGCATTTTTTGAAAATGGTTCTAGTGCTCAGGAATGCCAAGAATTTAGGAAGAGAGCCACAGCTTAAGAGCGCAATTATTTGCCAGTAAATACTCAATTTGCTTGTCCTGTGATTTTTCTTCTCCTAACTTGCCCTCTCCATAATCCGTCTCTTGCTGCGTCATGAGCACAAGAAGTCTTTTCTTCATAACATAACACTTCAGTTTGCTATTTTGTTAGCATTAATTAAGAATTCCCTCTACTGGTCATTTTCTATACTCTTACAAATAGCACCTTGAGCCCCGGACATTAGAAGGCAGTGAGTCAGTGTGTGGGATTCAGCCACCATTTATAAACACCTTCGACCACATTCACCCAGTTTACAATATTCAGGACATCTCAGCTGAATTACTGCTTTGTGTCCAGTTTGTATTCAGATGGGGGCCATATGTTCCTTCATGTATTAGAGCAGAGCTCATTAGCACTGCTGCAGTCACGCCACAAAAAAACATTTTTTTTTCCTATCTTGCCTCCATTTTAACCTGATTAAAAACATTTTCTCCAGGGTAGATTTCTGGAAAAGAACTGCTTAAATCCAAAGTACTGTTAAAATGGATATGTGTAATTTTAAAATTAGTTTTAAATTAAAATTTGCTGTAAAAGAACTCAGCTGTTACTTAGGATTAAACTACTTACTAAAAGCACCTCCTAAAAACACAGAAAAGTCTTCACAAAAACTCTGTTGCATTAACCACAAGGGCTAAATATTCAGTGAGCACACAGACCTAGAAAAACTCAGTATATGAGATCTCTCATAATGATTTAGGCACACAACCTATTTTTAAAGAGGGTATGTATGCATGCATCTGTGCAAGCAGCATCATACAACTAGATTAACACCTTGCAATAATGGAGAGAGTGGGTGTAGTTAGAAATCTGGATGTGCAAATTGTATTTCCTAAGAAATTTTGTGTAGGCAAGTCCCATTCTGCTCAATCAACAGTAGGCAGAGAAATACTATATTTGGAAAAAATTCATAAAATACAGAAGGAGTGACTTGAATCACCCACATTAATTGCTAAATGAAAATCTAGGTTCTGAAATAAAAAACAGGAACACTATTATTGGGAGCAGAAGAAAAAAAAAAAAAAAAAGATGCACCTGGGATTGAGCAGTATGATCCAGAATCCCTTTAAATCCATTTTAGGGTAGAAATGCATCATCTGTCAAAATCAGTTTGGGGCTAGCTACTTCCTACATGAGTGAAAACAACTTTTGGGCCCCAAACTGAAGAACAATATCATATCATAGACACTTTATTGCATTTAGAAGGATTGTGTGCATTTCATATGATGCAGTGACATTGTAGAAAACTGTGGAATTCCCACAAATTCAAACCATAGCATGATAAAATGTGATAACAATTTGTCACGTACAAATAAGCATTTCAAAATACCACATTCAGGGCACAAACTGCATCAGAGGCATCAAACCTCCCTAATAAAATGCATTTATGTTGCATATATCCTATATATCTACCGTTAAAAAGCAGACAATTTAGAAACATGCTTAAACCACTCAGTCATCTTTAGGATTATTGTACACATATATCCTACAGTGCCATATGTCCAAATTGATTGTGAATTCATGTTAGAAATTATTTGTTTCTCCCCACCCCTCAGTCAAACAGCAACAGAACAGCAGGATCCATGAATTATTATAGCACACTGACCCTCTCCTCCACCCAAGACAGTATTCTCCAAAATCAAAGTAGGGTGGGGAAACAAATGTTGTGAGAAAGGTGAAAAACCCACTTCGAGTGCATTGTTTCCTTCTTTGCTAAAGCTGATTTTCCTCTGCGAGCTCTAAAAACAGTGCTCAAATAATACATCTGGTGGCTAAAACATCTGTACAAGTGCTTCCAAACAGGAGAACTTCCTAGTGTCAAGGTAGAGCCCATCACGTATTCTTTGAAGTAGCCAACATATATTTCAAGAAGACAGCAGCGGACCTGCTCTTCAATGCTCATTTGTGGGGAAAACACATACTAAACTTTAGTTAAATAGAGCTACATACTAATTGTACATAAGATTAACTGTTCTCCCTCAGGCTTTGACTTAAACTGACATAAACAAAGCATTTCAGAATGAAACCTGACTATTGTTGAGTTTATGTTATGTATAATTTAAGAAGAGGGCAGAACAGAGTAGATCAGTCTTAAGAGGTACTTTCAGGTCAGATTTTCAATATTTAGATGAGAACCTGAAAATGAAACTTTAAATCAACTTTAAACAAAACTAAAGTACATAAAAGAAAATAAAAGTGACAAGGATAATTCTGTTGCTAAGATTTAAAAGTGCAAAATAAAAAATAAGAACAAAAATAAATTTAATTTTTATAAATACTGTAAGCAAGCAGAGTTTGTTGCAATATTTTGTAATAAATAATTCTTTCTGAAAAATGCATAAGGACTTCCCAGTTTTTCTTGTCTTAAAATTACGTGCTTTCTCATTAATATACTAATTTGCCTTTGCACAGCAGAGCTTTTGAAAGAAGAGCTGACACACTTAATAGGGACAATTGGGTTAAAAGGGAATTTCCTGGATAAAGTCAGAATATAACAAATTCTTACTTATCCAGTGGAGTTAATGCAAAATTATACTCTTCTCAACAGGGACTGCATGGTGAAAGGGATATCTGGTTTGTTTAGGAGGTGCCCCCATTAACTGGATTTTTTTTTTTTTTTTTTAATGCTCTAAGCAATCAGCTAGTAGAGCCAGACATTGTCCTCAGGTAACCTCACACAGCTGCCTCCAGTGCAAAACGCTGTTAGTTCTCAGACTTCATACCCTGTGATCTGCTTCCTTCCCTCACATTCGTCCCCCGAGGGATGACAGCCAAGTGCAGCGGTCCCCGCTCGCCGCGCAGCCCGGGGAGCGGGCGCTCACGTGGCGCGATGCTTCAGCAGCAGGGCCGAAACACGGCCCGTGTCTTTTTGGTAGGAATCCCTTCCAAATCCAGCCGACAGGAAAACGGCCACATGGCCACTCTAACGTTTTAACCTCACGTTTGTTTTCTCCCTCGCTTGCAGCACCCGAAGCTGGACAGGCGTGCTGCGGTGCTTTTCTCTTAACAAGAAAAATTCGTCTCAAAACAACTCGGTGCTTATTTTCTGTGCCACAAAAGCTCCCAGTACTAACATCTCTATCCCATCTCTGCACTGAATTAACTCTCTGCTTTATCTACATAATGTGTACTACAACTACACACCAGATACTGCTGGGCATCTTTAGCTACTTTGAAATGAAGAAAGTAGACCTCCAAACAATAAACTTCCAGAAATCATTAACTTTGAAGAAAAGGCAAAAGCAAATTAAACCCACATTTAAGTATGTTAACCTGATAATGTAAAGTATTCAGCTGGTTCAGAACAGTTAAAATGCAGCTGCTTAATGATACGTCTTTTTCCAGGCAAATTCCTACTGAAATCAACAGACAAGCTTCTGGTCAGTAACACTGATACAAACCTGAGCTATTTCTATTAAAATCCCACAGATTATAAAGGTGTGACTGTGCCCAAAACCTGACCTAAGGCAGTGATGCTTTAAGGACAACTGACAAGATGATTAGTAAGAAACAGCTTGTTATAGAAAGCTTTTCACTGGAAAACTGTCTCCTGGCAGACACCAAGGTCCACTGCAGCTGAGTGAGGAGATAAAGGCTATCACCATTTCCCACTAGCAGTGTTAGGAAGCTAAGGAGGTACATAGTGACACATCTCTCAATCTAAGCATATCACATGAACTTGTATTTATTTTTCTCTCTACACTGAAGCGATATTTTCCCTAAATAAACCTTACCATTTATTTAGTGAAAAAATATAATTTCTCATTATAGTATAATGGATTTTAAAAATAATTGTCTGTACACACTCAACAATAGATTATCCTACAACATGGCAATATGATATAACTTAGGTCAGGCGTGGAGGCGTAGTTTGTACAGGCTGTTACTAAGTGACAAAGGAATTTAGGGCATCAGTGAAAAGGTTGCATTTGTTAACTGTTCATTTCCAAACAGTGGTGGCTCCAAGGGAGTTGCATTTGTTTGGCTGGGTTTTTTTGATGAGATTTCCTGCCTAACTCTGCTGAAAGTTGCTGGAGAAGAGCTGGTCAGGTATTTTGGTTGAAGAATTGTTCAAAGGAGATTTAATAAGCAGCCCAGATGCTAAGCAGACATCACTGATGTACAGTTCCAGCCTCTGCTATTTCTCAAGTATTTTTTTTTTGTTTGTTTTATATTTCCCCACTTAGAGTTCATGCAGTGCAGTTATTTCCAGCTCAGACATAAAAACCGACCAGGAAAAAACTGTAATACTTTATCCTATCAGACTAATAATGCACAGCTTATGTGCCATTTAAATCAGAATTGCTTTCCCCCAGTGAATGGTGGATAAAATTGTTCTAGACTGCAGCAGATGGAACTGGAAACTTTGTCTTCCTGTTTGTATCTGGGGCACATATGATCAGCCTTTGTGAACAAGGCTTCAGCAAAACATTTAAAAAGAAATGTATCAGGAGCACAAGCATTTGCAGATAATAAATCACAGAAGTAGCACTACACTGCTGCTCTAAAACAACCACTTTCACCCTGCAAAGGTTATCAAAAACTCCAAATTATTGAGCTAGGCTGGGCAAGCTCACTCACTGCATCCTGCAAGGATGAGAGGAGCACATCGAAGTTTCCTCTGTGTCAACAGCCCTGTGCAATAGGGAGGGAGATGTGGAGATTTCCCAAAGCAGCTGCTGCCAAGGTCTGCCTTGGAAGGAGCAGAGAAGACTGCTGCAATTACCTTGAAGCACAGAGAATGTTCTGGGGGATCTTCAGGACCATGTGCTGTCACAAAAATATGCCACCGTGGTGCGGACTGGGAACCCGACCCACATGCACATTTTCCAGTACTCACCATCAGTTTCAGAGAGCAGGCTTATCTTTAAAGTGCCTCTGCAGCAGGGAAATAGCATCCCCTTCCTTTTACAGCTCGGGAATGTAGGCACAAATATATTATTGACTTTTCCAAGGTTACTGAGCCAGACAGGAGAAGCCGGATCTTGGTCTGGTCTGCTGATCAGAGCCTTAATAACACCAAGCAACCCTCCCTCCAGCTTCAAGGCCACAACGTCTGCGGTTTAGTATTTTCACAGAGGGCATAATCTGGGCATAAGTGAGGATGTGTAAGACAGAAAAAACCCTCTTGTTTGATCTTCACAGGAAACCTTAGCCCTGAAGTAACCTTGAGGTAACAAAAATAATGAAAAACATGATTTTTACTTGCAAGTTTAACACATGAGGTTTGAAGGTCATCGAAGTGCTTTTGTCTCTGAAGTGAGAAATGGTGTTTTTACACTATACTTTCAGCACAGGGGTTTTAAGTTATCTCTGCAAAGATGGATACAAGCAGTTTGTTTACCAGGTTAGGAATTAAGGAAAAAACCCCAAACAAACACCCAAATCAACAAGACTTAAAACTCTCTTTGGCTTAATTACTCTTAACATTTTATTCCCTTAATCAAAGGAAATGAAAAAATAATAGATTTGACTTTTTTGACAGCAAAGTCAAACCAAGTGGAAAATTCACCTCCTACAAGAAATTTTCAAAGGGAAAACTCTAGATAGCAACTGGATTCATGTTAGTGAAATGCTTTCTGCTGCACACAGAACTGTATTGTAATGAAATATTATATTTTTTGACCCCCTACATCTCCTTTCCTCCAAAAGATAAGGAAAACTACTGGACTTGAATATTAGTTTTGATCAACTTGTTTCCCATAGGAAGGGCCACTGATAAGGAGATCGAGCCATACAAAATCATATGTCTATGAATTTACTTTGCAGACTACCTGTACACTTAAAAGCATGAAAGAAATTATGATAAGGTTAGAGAATATGACTATTTCTTAAAAAATTATTTTTCCCTTCTTTAATGCATGATGTTAAGCTACATAAGTAGTCTGAAATAATTTCAGAAATAGGGATTACCGGAGACCACTTATAGTTTTTTACGAATACACAAGAAGTCAGCAGCAATGCTGGAAACAGACTGGAGCTGCAAGGTCCTTCTTCGGCATCTCCCCAGCACTTTTCTTGGGCCCCAGTGATCTGTAACCACTGGGAACGAGTGATTTTTATATTCAGAGATCAAAGGGGCAGAATCTGTTCTCTGAGGACATGAAGTCCTAATACAAGCTAAAACTAAATGCTCCTAAAATTGTTCACTGTAGGGAACTTGGAAAAGAGACTTTGTTTTGCACCATTTATAGTGCTCTGCAATCAAAATATTTTAGAAAAAGCAGAGAAACATATACATAAGTTTAGGTTTGAGAGAACCCTTCCAGACCTCATCCTGAAGTGATATTATATAGAAAAAATAATAAAATGGATGGAAATGATCTTTCATAACAAGCTTCCAGTTTTATTTAGTTCTATTTAAACAACGTATTTTGCTGTGGCCAACTGCATTCTCTCTGGTCTCTTAGACAGTGGGTTTCATGCATTCTTGCATATATTTGAACTTTTGATCGTTTTCCAAAAATTCACTGCTAGTATCCTAGGCAGCAATCACTGGGCAGTGATATGGGTCATTCTAGTTTAGAATAAAAAGGAGATGAGTGTGACTGATCCTCTTTCTCAAGGCCAAATCTCATAACAAATCATCTGGAGAACTGCCAACAACTTCAATAGGACCAGAAATTGTTCCTACTGTTAACTGAAAATCTTATCTGCCTTATGAGAAAATCAGGGTGCAAATTCTCCAGTTAGACTGGATCCATTCTCCTACAGACTTAGGAAAAGTATAATCAGACAAAGGAGCAAAGGGAGGGAGAGTAGTCTTTACATATGCCTGTATACTATTGCTCATTGAATTTCAAAAGAGATGGCAGAAAAACAGGGAAATGTGAGCAGCACTATATCAGTTTTTTCTGAGCAGAAGTGGAAATATTACCTTTTTTTTTTTTTTTTTAAAAAGTACAATTTAGAACAGATTTAGTATCCAAATGCTGTATATTATACATATATAATAATATACAAATATAGCACAGGGCTGCTATTGTCTTAATCCTTTAGACTTTGCTCCCGGCAAAGAGTAAATGAAAGAAAATAAAGCTGGAATATAAACAACTTAAGAAGTTCTCTTTTTTTTTTGTCAGAAAGTGACAGGACAAGGGGAAAAACCCATGCTTTTGTTCCCTTTTTTTGAATTTCAGGCTTTGGAAAGATGTCAGTATGTCTACACAAGTATGCATGTGCATGTATGTATGTCGGATTTACTAGAATGGCAAGGAAGAAAATGAGCTGATCTCAAAAGAAGCCAAGAATCTGGGACTTTGAATTCTCTGACTTCAATAGTGTTTCAAGGACTTGGAATGTGACAGATACTGGCATAATGTGTCTTGCTGTGAATGAGGGCTTGACTCTGAAACTTTACAGTGTCTCTGTTCCTAAGGAGGAATATGCACAGCTCATGAGGCACATCTGAAGACTTGGGATGTGATGAGCCATTCTTGACCTCTCCCTTTCTAGTGTGCAGTGCTTAACCCAAAGAATGCTTGGCCTTTTACTGACCTTTAATTTCATAATAGACTCATGTTGACAAATCATTTCAAAATGAGATGAACATAGATAGGTAGTTTGTGCTGTGATATAGAAAGGAGTTTTCAAAAGCAGGGGAACAGAGGAGATAAGCAGTAGTAGCATATATACTGCAAGTTGCAGGTCCAACTGTTTGCATGTTGGGCTATCATCTTCAAGTACTGCATGTTACTAAAGTATCTTCTTTTTTTTTTTTTTTTTTTTTTTTTTTTTTTTTTTTTTTTTTCCTAAAAGCCTATAAAACTTTGGGGGCTTTTTGCTGTTTTTGGTTTTTGAAGTTTATTTTAACTAGTCTTGTATTTCACTCAGTTCTATTTGTTAGTCACCCCTAAGGTGAAAGACAAAGGCAGATGGAAGGTACAAAGAGTTTGAGAGGAGTACCCAGAACTAAAGAAATTTCAGGCTTGAGCTTCAGACCCCGTAAGCAGCCATTTTAGCAAAATTACCTTGTCTATTGCTCTTTAAGTTACAGGGCAAATACTTAAAGCAATAATTTAGCCACAGAATGTTTGTATTAAACAGGGGCCTCCTGCTCTCAAGTTTCTATAATTTACAACAAAGAGTTTATTAAACACAACTCTTTCTGTCTAACATTCAAATCCATCCCTGCAACACACTCTCCTCTGGATTTGCGCCACCAAATGAAATGCTTTGGAAAAACAAAATAAACCAAAACCCTGCTGTGGAAACAGGACAAATCTAGTTTCACATCCCCTGCAGAGAGAGAAACAAGACGGAAGTAAAAAGCACCAAATGGAGCTCATAAAGCTTCACTCTGATCTCAGCCTCCACATTCTGGCAGAAAGCACTACCTAAGAGATGTGCTCTGCTTCAAGTGAGAACAGCCTCTGATTGCACCGTGAGCACAAAAATATATTGTCTGTGAACAATTACCCTGAACAAACTCTGAATAAGGGAAATCTGACTACAGAATAAGGGGAAATGTGGTGGGAGGCAGGCTAATTGTCCCCCTCCCTTGCCAAGGCCTTATCTTGCACGCCAGCCATCTGTAGTGGCTGTGCCTGCAACTATAGTTTTGTGGACTACGCTGAACCTCCTTTCCACAAACTCTATCATGCACCACAACAAGGTGCAATCATCTTGCCCATCAGTAACCATCCACCACAGAAGGGAAGTAATTTGAGTCCTGTAATAAAACCAGTTTCTCACTTTACGTTCATTTTATCACTGGTAGCTGCTCATATTCCTTATTACATTCCATACAGCAGTACATAAGCAGAAAGAAACCCATCCTAACACACAGGTGCCATGGGGAGGTAATGGGGCTGGTGTTAAAATTCATGAGCTCGTTCTCTTTCAATATATCTACAAATAAAAATAATTTATTTTCTGGGAAGTCACTGCCCAAAATAGGAGCATATTTTGAACATTTTGAACCTAACACAGCAAATGTCTAAGAAGAAGAATGCACACCTGAGTACAGTCTCTCCATTCCTGGATCCTGGACATCTCTAATTACATTTTTAGGACAATCAGCAATTCAGAAAGTGTGGGTCACGCTTTCAGGTTTCTGTTTTGCTTTCTACATTTACACAGAATCTGCATGCACTTGGTACATATATATGCAGATAGCAAAGAAAAGTGAAAGCACACAAGTAGATACAGGGAGGCCACCTTGTGATCAACCAAGCTCTCATCTTGCTTGTAAAACTACTCTCAAATTCAGGTAGAAAACAGCTTTTTCTGCAAGAGAGCACAGCAGAATGCTTTGCCCTAATATGGGAGACGTAACACAATACATTGCTGACAGCTTTCTTGTGACCCCTCCATGATCACATTTGCTTCTAGAACTTTGAGTTTGCTTTATTAGTATACTGAACACTCTGCATATATTCATCATTGTGTTTTTATGGCAGGAACATCTTTGAATCCCACGTGATAAGACAGTCTCTGTTTTGAACTTTAGTCCTTCGTTCCTTTAGAAAGGCAATGTTCCGCTGCTATTTTTTTTGGTTGTTGTTGTTAATCAATAAATTTGAGATTATTCCTTAAATTTTCATTTTAATGCATTCTTTTGTGGGGTATATTAGTCACTTCTGAAGTTGCATACAGCTGTCACTGATTTAAAGTTGTTGTTAACGTACATAAACAAATCTTTTTGTGTTAAATATGCACATGTATATATGTACATGTGTGTACGTGTGTGTATGCACGTATTAAAAAAAAAAAAACAAAACAAAAAACCTTTTCAACTGCATCTTCCTCCCTCCTCCCTTCTCTGTTCTGAGCAGCTTCTTGCTATCAACTGCTGGAGTGTGCTCACTCTACACCTAGAGCTATAATTATTTTGCTTTAATTTTACAAAACCTTTTGTTCCATTCCCACGAGCCCACCTGATCCTTATATTACACTTGCTCTATTAAAACACTCATGCAGAACAAAGCACAGTTGTACTGATTCATAAGTAACTCACCCCCCACCCCCTCTTTTTCTTTCTACTAGGCTCATGCATCTTACCACAGTTTCATGACACTGTCCCTGATACCACTCCATGGTCCCATTTTTGCCTTTTTTTCTTCCTTTTAAACTGTTATTTTTATGTGCTTAGGGTCCAATTACACTATTGTGTGCTGCTGTTTTGAATTGCTGTTGTTCTCAGTCATTTTATGTTATGCTCTTTGGCACGACAACAGATATAGTGCAGAGAGTGTTATGGAATTTATTTGTTGTAATCAGACTCTGGGATTGGATTTTTTTATTATTATTATTCATTGAGTACAATCACTAAGGCTAGCCCAAGACCATTTGTGCCCAGCCTGTGACACCAGACTACCCTATCTGCAGAAAGAGGGCCCAGCAGCAGCTCAGATCAAGGTGATCACTATTACTTGGGCATGGCCTGCATGAACCACTAGATTTTACAGAAGACCAAAGACACCAACAAAACTTGTAATAGGATCTTCACAGCAGCACTGGTCATTTCAGAATTAAAAACCCCAACTCAACCTCTCATAAATTATTGCTGAGAAATAGAAGGACAGAGCACAGCTGGTCAGTAAAGATGGGAACAATAGAAGGGCTGTCTCATCAACTTGTCCTGTACAACTTCCTTGAGCTGAGATAGCCTTCATTTTCTGGCTTATAAAGCATCAAGCATTTTGTTAGGACTAAGTAACAGATAAATAATCATCAGCCAGAACTGCAAGGAGTGGGTGTATATGAAGACAGTGCTAGCAAAGAGCAAATAAAACTGAGCTCTTGGTAGACACCTTTTCAAGATGGGGAGCAGGACATTTTGCAGCGCCCTACTGAGCACCAGAGGAGGCAGGTGAGTACATGAGAACAGACCAGATGAAGGTGTGAGAGCAGGCAAGAAGTGGAAGGAAAATGGGGTGCCTATATATTTTTCTGGGTGACATGTGTAACAATGGTGAATACTAATGATTTCTAGCAATTAAAGAGAATAACAGGAAAAAAAAAAGAGGGGAATGTGGCAAGGCACAGAACAAACACGTCTGTAAGGGGTATAAACGAAAGTTGCAATTTACCAAAGAATAACCATTCTGCACATTTTATGTAGCATGTCAAATCTATCAGATTTTTCTCTTATTAAATCATCATTCTACAGCAACAATCATTCTCTCAATCAATCCCCCGTGTTAACAACTCTTAGTAATGACTAACTTGGCAGGAACTGATGTTTACATATATTTGAAAGTCCTGAGCACTGTTCTGTAGTTTTGGATGTTAAATTTCCTTTACATTTTGTCTCTTATTTTTTAACCTGTTTTTAAAGATGGATGCATTCAATTGGAAAATAAAGTTTTGTGACACAGACACTCAGATTATGTTAGCTCAGGAAATTGGCAGTTGAATAAGAACAAAACCATTCACCTTCTGATTGCTGATTCAAATCTAGTCCAAGTGAGATAGTCACAGAAGCTATAAGCCTCCCATGGTGGCTTTGTGATTTGAGATTATTTTTTATGAATCTCAATCCACTTCAGGCCAAGAACCAGAATCGCAAATCCACTGCCTCAATGAGCATTAACTAGCATTACTGTGCACAGTAACAGGGGAGATGCCAAAAACCAAACCGGTCCTGGAAACAGACGTCCCACGTTATTCTGGGAAACAATCACTAAAAAACAGGATATTTTTGTTCCATGTACATGTGGAGCAAGGAAACACATATATATCTATCTACTAAATAGGAAACAAACCTGAAGTCACCATCAGCTAGTTGCTGCTACATTCACCTGAAGTGTGAACTGGTTCTCCAAGACTTCAGTAGTCTTAACCTTCTGCAAAACCAGGAGTATCTTGTGTTGTGGCCCTGTATCACTTGAGAACTGAGAGACAGGGGAAGAGGACAATACAGCAAAGGTTTTCCATCATAACTCCTGAAGAAGAAGCAGCAAGCCCATGCAGTCCTTAAACCTTAAAATCAAAAGAGCCTCAGAGCAAGTGCAGGCTTTGGTCATTATTTGGTCCATTTTTCCTGCCTAGATAGGAGAAATAAATGGGGCATTTAATTTTGCAGAAGACCAAACCTCAGGAGGGTTGTGTTGCACTTTCTATTTTATTTGGGACCTGACTGATTAACAAAGCTAGTAGCAAAGCTATTTCACTAAACAAACATCCTGTGGCATACAACAAAATAATGATGCTTAGGCATATTTCTCATGGCTCCTTCTTTTAGGGACCATGAATCATTAAAATCTTTTGGGAATTAGCTACTCAGCTTCCTACGTTAGATACATTTGCTAACCTGAGAGGGGTAAGGATCTCAGGACTCAACAGTAGATTTAAGTTTGTCCATCATCTGTGCTGAAGGGCAGCCAATGCAGATTGCACCTTCAGATCTGCACTTGGGTGCCTCTGTGCTATGTTTCATTTCACGCTTCTGACCTCCCTACCTTAGAAACAGGAAAAATGCACAGCTGATGAGCCAAGTTTGCAGGCAACTTGAAATTGTTCTTCAGTGGCTGTAGCTTGGACGTGCACTTGACTATTCGAAGGTAAGTGAGATGAGCTGCCTTTAAAAGGGCCAAGTATTGTTAATTTTACATGGGGAGTTTCGGAAGCAAGTAGTTATTTTCAAAGTTTTCAGAGGCATCACAAGAAAAAAGTTGGTGAGAAGGTCAGACATTTTCTCCTTCCTTTGCCCTTCATTAATTTTTTTTCTTTTCCCTTTTTACCAACAAGAAGAAAAAGATACTAACAAATGAAAAATGAAAATGATTTGATGACCCTTGTCCAAAATAAAATTTTTGAGAGGGAGTAGCCTTACAGGCTATAAAGTATAGATGTGAACACATACACACATAAATGCTTCTATCATAGCAAGTTCCAGTAGAATGTATAAAAATTCTAAGTATACCTAAGTAGAAAAAGTGCAGTTAAATTCAGCTGCTAAACTGTAAGAAGCAGACAAAAAATAGTAAAACTATTAAGAATTTGGGAAAAAGTCACATCTTTTATGTGAATTTAAACTTAGGAGCTGACACAGAGAATGATAATTTAATTTAGGAGTCATAAGGTTAATAATGCTGATTCACTTGCAGAGAATTCAAATACACATTGCTTCCTTCTAAACCTTTTAAATTGTTTTAAGCATGTTTTAGGGAGGCTCCAGAATGAGCCAACTTGCCAAGAGAAGCTGTATTGCAGTGGAAGCCAATGTTCAGCACATTGAACAGTCAAAATCATAAATTACAAGTTACATTAGTCCAGCAGAGCAAGGAACCACTATTTCAGGGAACAGGTATGGCTTCACTGAAAATAAAAAGCAATAATTTTCGGAATTCCCAATAGACAACTTCAGCTCTCTTTTTACATTAATTTTTATGGACACTGACTACACATCAAAAAACCACTTGTGAACTTGCTCTGTGTTTTTGGGAAAGTTGAAAACATCAGGAATCAGAGAGAACTCAAATCTAAGTAGGCTTCACAGAGAACTCAAATCAAAGTATGCTTCAATCAGCCTTGCCTATTGCGAGGAAAAAGGTAGCATTAGCCCAGCTTACACACAGGAGCTGCACGCAGGCCCATGCTGATATGTTGAGCACTGTGATGATGTGCTGTGCACCAGGGTGCTTTTCACATTGATTTGATGTAATTTTTTCACAGTTTGGTCAGTGAATCTGAACTCTTAGTGTTCTTGGTTTCTGAGGAAGCTCAGGCTGCTACTCAGCTGGTTTAACTTGATAACTGACATGTTGGGCTTCAAGCACTGGCATTTAACCATCTTCTTCAATGACAACATGTAGGTTGGTATCTGACCATCACTCTGTGTAACAAGTCACCCACAAGCTGAGAGTCTTTACCCAGAGTCAAAGGACACAGACATTTACCATGCATTCCCATAACAACATGTTCACCAATGTGGATAGTAACACAGGAGTGAATAAAATCTATTCAGTTATTTCCTACAGGAGAAAGACTCAGATGAGGAAAGAGTACCTCAACTAAAAAATGGCATCACTTACACATGCCAGATTTGACCTTAACATGGTATCCAAACCTAGAGCAGGATTTGAATTTCACAATTAGCTTCACATTCTCCAATTAGTTTCTCAAAATGCACAGAAAGCAGAGGAAGTTCAATAGTAAAACAATAGTAAGCTTTTGAAAAAACATTATAGAGAATAATTGTGCTCTGGAGGATTTATTTATTTACTAATGCAAACAGTACACACTGAGATAACATCTGGCAGTGTTTATTACAATGAAACCTAATCAATACTTCTGTCTACTACAGTATCTGTCCACAAAATAGTCATTCCTCCTGGCACTCACAAGAAAGTCTCAACTATGTATTGTAGTAGCCTTTGCCAGCAAAAAGGGAGGTTGACACCCTAATTCTTCTTTTAGAAAGAATTTGATGTACCTAGACACAAGAATGATGGTGGAAAATTAGAGAGAGAGATGCAGCTCACAGCATTATAAGAAGCATTAGAAATTCATAAAATCATAGAAATTGAATTTCAAACCTATGAAATTATTTGGGTTGAAAAGGATCTTCAGGATCATCTAGTTCTAAACCCCCTGTCATGTGACACTGCAATGACACCTTTCAGTAGATCAGGTTGCTCAAAGCCCCATCCAGCCTGGCCTTAAACACGTTCAGGGGTGGGGCACCTACAACTTCTCTGAGCAACAACCCTAAAGAATTTCAAAAAGCTATAGATCCCAGACTTATTTCTTGTGCCTCAGTGGAGGGTGCTGGTTGATATCAAGTTGACTATGAATCAAGAGGGTGTTCTGGCAGCCAGGAGGGCCAACCATGTCCTGGGGGGCATCAGGCAAAGCATCGCCAGCTAGTTCAGGGAAAGGATTGTCCCACTCAGCTCTGACCTGGGGTGGCCTCATCTTGAATATTGTGGCAGTTTTGGGCACCACGATATAAGAAAGATACTAAGCTGTTAGAGAGTGTCCAAAGGAGGGCAACAAAGATGGTGAAGGGCCTTGAGGGGAAGCCATGTGAGGAGTGTCTGAGGGCACTTGGTCTGTTCCGCCTGGAAAAGAGGAGACTGAGGGGAGACCTCAATGCAGTTACAACTTCCTCGTGAGGAGAAGAAGAGGGGAAGGCACTGATCTCTTCACTCTGGTGACCAGTGACAGGACTTGAGGAAACTAAATGAAGCTGTGCCAGGGAGGTTGAGGTTGAATTTCAGAAAAAAAAAATTTCACCCAGAGGGTGGTTGGGCACTGGAATAGGCTCCCCAGGGAAGTGGTCACAGCATCAAGCCTGACAGAGAACAATGTTTCGACAATACTCTCAGGCACAGGGTGTGACTCTTGAAGTGGTCCTGTGCAGGGCCAGGTGTTGGGCTTTGATGATCCTTGTGGGCTCCTTCCAACTCAGAGCAGTCTATGATTCCTTTTGCTAGTGAGCTACCAGGCCTTCTGTGGCATTTTAGAGCTACAAGTAAAGGCAGAAATTTTGACTTCTAGTTTCCTTTTGAAGTCAGGATTCAAAAAGAAGTGATACTCAATCTTCCCACATAATTAAAAAGCCAAAAATAAATTTGTGTTGAAAGTTCTGTGTATTAGAATTTCCAAGTAAGCCCTTTCATTTTTTTCTATTTGCATTACTGCACATCACTGTAGAAAAACTAGCAGTATTTCGTGCAATGAAAAAAGTTAGTAAGCATTAGCTTAGTACTTACTAAACCTTCACCTTTCTGAAGTCTAAGTGCCTCTTGCAGTCTAACAAACAGATTGACGTGCAGTGACATGCATTACTACTTACATATCATGAAATTAGGAAAAAATAAAATCATACAAAACAAAATCAATACTATTATTTTTCCTCCTTACATTTTTAATTGCTGTAATTTTGCTTTTGTTGAAACAGCCATTTCCAAAGAAAAATGATATGTCTGTTTAATGTGACTATACATAAAATAAATGGGCATTTGTCCCTCTTTAATTTCACATTTTGCTGGCACACTGTTCAAGGCATTTCTATTTGTACAGGGCCTAGAGGTAAAATAAGACCTTCTGTGCTGCATCAAGTCCTGAGGCATGGGCTATGCTCAGAAGTTATTGTGGTGATATGTTACCTTTTTCCCCATAAAAACTTCACTTTGACAAGGTAAGTGGGATTGTAGTTATGAACTAGGGAGAGCAGGGAGAAGAGGGGACACAATTTGTTTTCCTCTCTACTGGTCTAGATGTACTGGGCAGAGGAGAGCACATTTTAAGTAGGACTGGTACACTGAGCAGCCAGAGTAAGCACAGCAGGATCAAAGATGCCTGTTTCTATAATTTGTGTTCCATAAGGTTTGCATTAGGATTTCATGTTTAACTTCTTACTATGTCTTGTCTCTGGGACATGAATGATTGCAGTAAGGAAAAAAATCTTACTAGTAAAAAATCCTGTCCATAGAAGAGTTACCAAGTCTTTAGTCTCTAGAGCAACCCTTTTGTTGCCTCTAGGTTGAATGCCATCCAACAAAATGCTTCCCTTTGCCCTTAATACATCTCTAGTACTGGATAAAGACCCTGACTCTGGGGTCTGAATTCTACTTGGAGTCATGCACCTAAACGTCATTGCATCTAGCTTTGGATCTACTAGCAAAGTGTCCTTTCATCATCGATTTCCATATCTTTGTAACAGTATAAGATTTACATACAAGAAAAGAATGACATTTTGAGCACCCCAGAAGTTCAGAGACTATCGGAATGCAAAGCATTGGTTCAGTACCACTCCAAAAACACATACATTACAGGATTTTATATTTTTTATATATTATAATCATACCTACTAGTTGTGATTACCTTCCTACATTAAGAATTCTGAACTCTTGCCAAAGGACAGTTCCCTGGACAGGGAAGGGAAACACTTGAGGTGACCATGACTGGTATCCAGAGGAAACTAAATATTTGCTAGACATCTAGAGTTGTACCAGTATCTGATTGTTTTCCTCAGTGCTGTTCCAGAGCCATGTGTGTCAGCACATAGGCATGAAACCACCATAGCATAAGAAAGACTGGTAAATTGAACAAGAGTTTGCCATGAAAAATGTTTCTTGAATGGAAAGCATGATCAGAATAAGGGAAGTTGCAGATGCAAAGAGTAGTATTTTCTGAGCCACACACACAAAAGAAGCTGAGAAGCAATTCTATTTCAATCTGTGACACAGAAAAGAACTCAGAAAACAGGATCATTTCTGGGGTGATTTTCACATGGCCAAGAGTCACCGGGACAAATTCAACAGCACTGCAGCCCCGACAAAAGTAAAAAGAAGAATCCCTTCCTTCCTGCAGGATTGAAACAACAATGAGGAATCACAACTCTTACATTCAGGTGCCATCCATGAGCATCAGTACTTATAGAAGCTTTGCCTATTGACTCAAGGATTTTTCACTTCTAAACTTGCTATATTTTCCATCAAGATCATAGATTAATTTAATTCTATACCTTCTTGGTCACCTGGTTTCTGGATCCCTCAGCATTCTCTCTCTGCATTCCTCAGGCTTGTGTGATTCCTTGACCACTAGAATTTCCCTCTAATCGCTAACTGCATCCAGGCTAAAGCTGTCATTTACACACTAAATCTGACCCAAAGGATGATCATTTTATAGTTGTTTGCTTCAGAAATCCAGTATCACTTGTTCTGGAGAAGTGACAGCCACTCAGACAGACATAAGAAGGTTAGTCATGTATTAAAACAGGGCAACAGACATGACAAAACAGATTACCCTCCTCATTTGAAACCCTAATGAATGGAAAAAGAAGCTAGGAAGATTTAAGAATTCATCTGCCTTTGGCTCAGATTTTTCCATTGATGGTCTGATCTTGCAAGCTATATATCTATAGGAACCATGCCACTATACCCCACTTAAATGAACTGTGGCTGCATGATTATGACTTGGTTCATATTCAGAGAGATTGTAGTGCACAACTGGTGCACAACTGCTACCATTGCTGTTGTGAAGTAAAGTTGAGAAAATTATGACTTTGAAAAGATTCTGCTAATAAGAGTCATATGATTCTCCATCACTTACTGCAAGTCTTGAAAGAAAGGAGATAACACTCTTCCATTCTGCAAAATTGTTTCATTATTCAAAATTTCAGTAAGAACACTGCATGAAATAGAATGAAATTTCTACGGAAATATTATGAAGACAATGAAAAAAAACTGCCAGAGAAAGCAACAGGTTAAAAAAATTTGTTAATGCAGGTTCTGACTTAGAGATGCCTTCAGTTATTGCTGACACCAAATCATCTTGCAAAGTCAAATACTTATTTTTTATTATGATTAAAAAATTTAAATAAAGCAAATATACTTATCTTTTTCATGCCAGTGGAAACTGTCAAAAGCAACAGATGAATTTTGACACAACAGATAAAAATCTCTTCTAATCTATTATGTAGATGCAGGTGCAATGGTGGGAAAGAGGGCAATAAGAATGAGATTCTTTATAGTAAAATTCAGAGCTAGACAACTTATAACAATTAAGAAAACAGACCAGAAAATTTGGGTAACTTACATTCATCAGACTGCCCTATATCTGACTCTGGAATTTGAAATGATTCAGTGCTAGTGTCCTCAGGGACACTGATGTAAATATAGAATAACCGCAATGCCTTTCTCTGGAGTTCCTCCCATTACACACTGGTTTAGGGCAAAATAAGAACACCAAGGCTTGGAAAAGGCCAGGTCTATGTTGCCTTTTTAGCTTTTGTAGCTTATCTGATGACATCTCTGGTCTAAGTTAACCTTCCTTGCTCAATAATATTTAATCTTTATTTTATCTTGAAGTAGACTAGCAAATGCTTTGATAAATGTAGTGGAAGATTTTCCACTTTCACCATAACATCTTCAGTGAAATGCTGAAGGGTTTTACTACAACTTACTACAGCAGGGCTATGCAGGGAATTAATGCTAATATTCCCATGCCTTTTTAATATGAGTGAATCACAGCCCATACCCCTTTATATACTAAAGCAACCACACACTGGAGAGCCATTTTCCTATCCTCATCTATTGTGACCACTATTCTGCAAAAACAGGAGCTTCCATCTATGAAAAAATGTCTTGACTTTACCCGTTTGTACACTACAATTGATGCCCTTAAAATACAGACCTACAACAACAACCAAAGCCCCACACAATTGCTCCACCTCCTAAAAATCCCAAACATTAAACATTTGTAAGGAAACAAAAAAAGCATGAGGGATAATAATTCCCAACTCCCTTCCTGTGCTAAGTTGTGAATGAGACTGACTAAAACCAACCTGAGAGCTAACACCATTTTCAGGCTGGCCAACTGCATTTTGAGATTTGCAGTTCCATTAAGTCAATACATCTTTGGAGGATGAAAATTCAGAAAACAGAGACAATCATAAGAGAACAGAGACAATTACAAAGCTCCCAATCTCCTGAGACTTTTACCTTTTTGTAGCAGGCTTTACTTCAGCCTTATTACATATTTTCTGTGATCATCAATCCTATTTGCAACTTTCAAGTGTCTCCACGTTCTGCGTCAGAGGAGTTTGTATCAGACAATACCTGGAGTGTCTCCATTAATCCAAATTTTAAAAACCAGTAACTGAAACAAATCAGCATTTGTGCACTGACTGGAAAGAAACCTTGCAGACTCTGTGTGACTGACAATCTGTTCTTTGGTATCTATATAACTCCCTCCCCTGTCCTTCTCTGAAAAAAAGAAGAGTCAAAGCAAAATCCTGGCAGCCCAATTGAATCTTTTTAGAGACAGTGTGGTTTCAGTTATGAGAGGATGGAAAAATGAGAACCCTGGAGATCTTCTGGGAACATTAAGCTTTATTAATCAGGAGTGTTTATTAGCCACATACCAACATTCCCAAACAGTACACTGAATCAGAGAATGTCAGGGAGCAACAGAATCCATCCAGGCTGGTCTTCTGTCTTATGGGAAGTTCTACCACAACCTGAGAGATGGTTTTCTAAGCCATTCCTTAAAAAAGAAACTCCTGCTTCCACAGTACCTACAGGTTGTGCATTCCAGCACTTTGTAGCTGATACAGTCAGAAGATGGTTCCTGATATACAACTTGGTAATTTTCACTGCTCATTGAACTGATTTCTTTAGGTCTTTCTCCCAGTGGACATGAAGAACAATTAATCACTGTGCTCCTGATTAGAAGTTTTCACTAGATTATATTTTTTTTAATCATATTCTCCTTAACGTACAACAAAAGCAACACTTTCAGAAGCATATAATGCTACGTAAGGCTCCTACATATCCTCTTGCCCCTCGACTAGATAACAATCAACCAGTTTCTGCTTTCTCAGCAATTTTAACTCCAGGACAATTTCTGCCTTGACAAACATTTCTGACCTCTCCACATTTCCACTGGGGCTCCACAGGTAGAAATCAGGGCAGAATTTATCCCCATGGGTTTCTGGATTAATGCCTTGGTATAGGAAGGGGAAAAGCCAAAATTAATTCTCTTTGTTAATGCTAACACTATTCCTCAGTGACAGTCAGCCCCAAGACATTGATCTTTGTTCAAAGCAAGTGCTTTCCATATTCATTTCCCACTTGCAGCACAGCTTCTACAAGCCACTATCTTCTGCGGGAAGGGAAGGGAAGGGAAGGGAAGGGAAGGGAAGGGAAGGGAAGGGAAGGGAAGGGAAGGGAAGGGAAGGGAAGGGAAGGGAAGGGAAGGGAAGGGAAGGGAAGGGAAGGGAAAAAGGTTTAAACTCATGGGGGCTTATGTTTTGTCAGAGGAACAAGAACCGGGAATTTGCAGGACTCAAAGCCCATCTTAGACCTGAAATTCTAGTTAAAACAGCAAGTTACGGGAGGGAAGGACAGATCCCATATCCATCAAGAACTGTGAGGATCCTTGCACTATGAAGAACATGGTAGGGTGACTTGTTTGTTGCTTCAAAACTCTTCCTTCATTTGAAAGCACTACTGTGATGGACGAAGCCCTTCTCAGCCCTGACATCCTGACGCTACACATGCAGCTTGCACTCTGGGATGCCAGCTTACTGTGTCACATTGGCTTGGGTTCTGCCTGTTCCTTTCTTTATGCCTGCAAGCTCAATTGAACTTATGAAAATTCAAACTGTCTTCTGTCTGTTTCATACATCATCAGCAAACAATCACTGGACAAAATGAATTTGCTTTATGTAATTTGTAGGCTACACAAATGCCTATGCTGTATAATACCAAAAAAAAGGGAATAAAGTTTTGTTTAATTCAGCATGGAGGGAAGTAGCGAAGCAGCAGCACAGAGAGAGAACACAAACAATAAAATACTCAACAGTAGGGAGAGTTGCATGAGAAATACTTCTGTAAATTGGAGTTGGCCTTGATACCTTTGAGTGATGGAATTAAAAAAAGGCATAAACAAGTTGTGAAAGATTACCCCCACAAGTGGCTGTATCTCCATCTATTGTGATTTGGCAACACAATATACTTATTAATAATAACAATGGTTACTATTTATCCTCTAAGAGCTCTGCAAACACAAATTCAATAATGTTCAGAGAGCTGTATCAGTTTGAACCAGATTGAAAATGTGATCTGCTGAACAAGGCACAGTGAAATTAAATGACTTGTCCAATGCCACTCATTGATCCAGCATCCATTAAGATTACAACATTGGATCTCTTGGTCAGCAGTCAGATCACAAAGCTGTGTAAGGCTGAAACCTTGACAAACCAACTTCTTTTTTAACAAAAGTAACATGTCATATAATCTTTATTGCCCTCGGCAAGGTAACTAAAACCATTGCTTTGAAAGCACATCTACTGCATCTCTTGTATAGGTTTACAAGGTTACGCATGCAGAATCTTCTCCACAAACAATACGTTGTCACTGTCTCATTCCAAAATCATGCAGAGGCTGAATGTGAGCAGAGGTAGCTCTTAATGCTTGGCTTAATCCTATCTGGGCTCAGTTGCAAAGAGCAAAATACTTAAAATCCTTTAAGTATTTGAGTAGTGACCACTGACCTCAATGGATCTACTTGCCTATCAACCCACAGTTGATAGCACACAGCAGACAACACAGAAATCAGCCAACAGACTTCTTCCATAAAGAGTGTACCTGCACCACATTTAGAAAGATGAGTTCTTGTGCAGCTGTCTGACAGATGTTCATGTGTTGTGAACATGTATTTTCTTCTAATGCCAGGCACCAAGTCAAGCATATTTTATATTAGCCAAAAATTTGGTCCATCTTATAATAATCAGTTGCTTTAGAGACATCCCTACCCTAAAGCAAGATTTCAACCCTTCAATTAAAAAAATCAAATACAAAACTATCAGAACATGGTTTGCTTTTTCTTCTCGTTGTTTTTGGGTTAGTACAGGAAAGCCATACTAGCACATTCACCTTATTAAAGATCTGATTACAGCAAACATACAGAAAACAAAGGAAATCCTTAAACCAAACCTTCCTCTATAAAAAAGTGCTATCATTTTTACTATGGCAAGTAACAAGTTGCATGGACACCAGGTGTAGTAAGAATCTCTTCCTCATTTTACAGGATACATGTGCATATGTAAAAGTTTCTTAACCTTGTTTTTCTGTATTCCAGAGAACGGCTGTATGCCAAGGCTACAGAACTTAGGAGCAGCTAAAAGTTTAAAAGTGGGGCTTTTTGTTTTAAAGCAAATGATACAAGAAACTTGAGGACTAGAAACATAGACCTTTACTTCATGGAACAGAAAGAATTAGGCAGAACAGATTTGGGAGTCATGATCCCATACTCCATTCCCAGTTTGATCACTGATTCACTTGGACCTTGAGAAAGCTGCCTAACATCTGTGTTGATGCACTTGACACTTAAGATAAAAAAAAAAAAAAAAAAAAAAATTTCCTAAACGTGTTTTACACTAGTGTATTTTTTTCCCCCTCCAAAGCCTAGAGTCTCATATAAGTAAAAAAAAGCACATTCCAGGGAGCATCAATCATCAGGTCCATATATTGCTACCTGTCATTTTGCCTTAGGGCAAAATAGTTAGTGACCATTTGGATTCTAAGGATTCAAAGAACTTGTCTAAATACACTCCTCACTCCACTGTTGCAGAAAGAGAATTACTTTCAAAAAAATTTTGTCCTGGTTGTTCACACTGAATATGAAGACAAGTATGAAATTCTGTACTCACAGATTCAGAAGAGGTCTCCCATTTTTACCCAAACACCTCCCTTTACATTGCTGCTGGACCCAGCAAATCCACGAGCGTTTTCAACTCTGCTCACCAGTGTAACTGCAAGGTTAACCTCTGGTGGCCAAGGAAGCTGCTCATACTCAGCAATGATGAGCAGAAAATGTTAAATACCATTCACTGGCCACAGCCTGCAGTTAATACACAATATTTAAACAACACAATGGCACGGCCCTTGCCAGTAATGTAAAAACACAATGGAATAGAGCCAGAATGGCACAATCTGCCTGTCTGAGTCATGCTTGTCACTACATGCTGGAAGGGGCATGCATTAGCTGCCCACAGTGTGACTGTACCCTTTAGCTAGTTTACAATAAAACATTAAAATATATTAAAAAAAGAAAAAGGGGGGAAGGAATGATAAATCCCACCTAATAGTTAAAATATTTTAGCCCTGAAGTACAAAAGCATCACTTTGGAAGAAGGCTCTGGATTTCATTATGGACTGCACATTTTGATCTCAAACAAGAAAACAAACTGACTTTGCTTTGTAATATTCCCCAGCTTTGTACTGTTCAACTGAAATCAATCTTTTTCTTACTATGTACAAGCTCCTGGATCTTTTTTCACTTATTATTTCATCAAATAATAAGTATCTGAATATACCATATTTTTCAATCCTCTTTTGCATGCCTGTTGTTCAGTCAAATCTTAATTATTAACCCAAGTACATTCAATAAACAGATTATAAATGAGGGTAGATCAGAGCGATGTACAATCTGACCTGCATTTATGGAATAACTCTCCTCTTAAAAAGAGAATCCTTTCTTGCTGAGAGACATAGATGTTATTTTGACTGTTTTGTTGTGTCACAGCACAGATGAATTAGGCATTTCTGCCTTCATCTACACCCTAAAGCATCTGAAGTCCCCTGTGATGTCATCAGAAAGTTGTTTGTTTTTTTTCTTGTATAAAGGAGAAGAATTTGTTATGACATCATAAGAAGAGAATAAACTATTATTTTGTGCTATAAGGAATCTTCTGCTACTTTCTGTTATCTCTGCACTAACATGCAGAAATCCTCACTGACAAAGCAACAGGAACTGTAAGTCAATAAACAGAGATGCACAGTATTTCTAATAATACTCAAAACAAAGCAGAAAAGAATGATCTATTCAGTGGTCTGAAATTAAAGATCTGCTAGATGTAAGTTCCTTTTTAATTTTTAAATAAAACATCCTTTGAACTTCTAAATCCTATTCAAGGGGATTCTGACCTTTATCCAAAACCAGCTACTGTGCTAACACTTTGGATGCATATAGAGGAAAAATATGGACAAAAGGTACCGGAAAAGCTTTTACTTACAGGAACGCAGTGCGGCTTAATCTTTTTGTTTTTAAGGTGCAGTGATTTCAGCATCTACAATGTAACTTCAGGCAGTCTGAAAAGAAACAGGTTAAAATCTCTTTCAGTTATAATTGGTATTTCAGATTTAATTAAAAATTAAACTTTCATAATGTTTCACCATCCAAAGCAATGCATTATCAGTCAAGCGTAGCCTTTTTTTTTTTTTTTTTTTTTTTTTGTTAAAAGAAGCTCTTCCCAGAGTAGTTTGCAATGAAAGAAGAAGGGGAAAAAGGCAATTGAGACTAGCAAAATATATTTCTTCAGCAAAAGATCTCGGAATAACTTGGAAAGAAGCCTTCTGCCACTTAATTTTAACAATCAACCTTATACTAATTAAAAAAAAAAAAAAAAGGCATCACAATTAAAGAAGACAGAAAAACACCATCACATACCAACGACTGTGAGGAGAAAAATGTTAATTTCAGCAAAACAAGGACATTGCTAGGACCAGAACATACGCATCAAAAGGGAAAATATGGTTTTACATAATGCCAGCCAACAACATTTTAAAAAATTCGTTCTACAGCATGTAGCACTTTCAGACTGTTGCACGGAGGAGCAGAGAAAGACAAGTTCAAAAAGAGGAAAGCAGTTTTAAAGTGTACAAGGCAAAAGGTCCCTTGCAACCTTTTGTTAAGGGATATGAAATAGCTCATCTGTAAAACTGCACAGTTTTTTATCATGTAAAATAAATGTCACATTACTGTGCAAAACAGATGATTAAGAAGTGGTAGCTGTAGACATAGCATTTGAACAGATGCAAAAAAAAATATATTTTTTTTAAAAATGCAGTTGGAATAGTTGGAATGACAATAAAACTCCAGGGGTTGCATCATAAATATGAGTTTAAATGTTAGACTGGAGTTTAAAACCTGTGGTTTTAATTATATCTAATTATAAAGGCTCCAAAACCAGGAGAAATGAGAAAAACAAAAAATATTAATAATAAATTAAAACAATTTTGCAAGAAGTTGTCAGGATTCAGCCTCATAATAACAAACCATACAGCAATATACACAGACACATACAATGTACCAATGACTCCTTAAAGGAACAAATCCAAACTTGATTAAATTTTATTTTTAAAAGGTGACAGCAGAACTGGCCTAATTTGTCTAATTCAAAGTCCAAGCTATTCTCTTCACCAGCAGCACACTAACAGAGATCGGCAAATAAATCCTGGATGTGAATCTAATACTTATTTTGAATGTCCCACAGGCTGGAAGCAATTCCTAAGTGAAATTTTGCTTTATTCTCCCATCAGTAAAAATCTAGTTCTTCAGACTTCAGAGTTATATGAGCCTTCTCAATCCATCCCCACATGTTTAAAATGAAATGCACTGTATCAGACAATATCCTGTCACACAAACATGTTCAAACACACATGTATATCACAAACAAGAATGAGCTCATGAACTTATTTGTGGGTTTAACTTCCCCACTCTGCCAAGATCAGAAGTATTGAAAGTCAGGAGACAAAGCACAGAGCACAGAGGGGGACAGCAGAGCAAGAACCAGAAACAGTTCTTGAGCATCTGAATAATGGAACAAGAGCCCCCTGACACAGGCTGTAGGATGATACCACAAGATAACCTTTATAGGCTTGGATGAAATTTTTCCTGAAGGAAGCATTTGAGAAACATGTTCTTCATCTTTTACACAAACATTATATCAAACAACTTTCCTTCTTTCTCCTGACTGGTATGTAGTCAGACTGAGAAACAGGGGAGAAACCCAGACAAGAAAATTGGTAAGTCCATCAAAAGCAAGCAACTGCACAACTGTCACATAAGTGATAACAGATTCAGCCTTTGGACTTGCAATTCTTTCCCTTCCTTCCCCTTCCAAATTTACCCCTTTTCTAACATCTTCAGGACTGTAAAGCTGGCAGGGAAGGAGAGGGACAGCAGTATTTACAATCCAAAGCTATTTCTTCTAATGAATGCAATGAAACACTGACCTCAACTGAGAAAACAAAGAGCATTCACTGAGGGTGAAATGTATTCCTGTGTAGAGAGCCAGCATACAGACTGCACCACTGAAGCCCGATTCCAATGACCTAAATAGGAATAAATTGGTGCATGGACTTCACCACAGTAAATTTTGTCCAAATTCTTGTAAAGAATGAGGAAACATGGCCCTCTCCTATCAAAGCTCAAGAGCATAGCACCTCCTTCCCATGCTGGGCACCATCATGACAACTGCTCTTCAGTGTATATTCCTTTTATTTTTTACCTTAAGTCCTTTATGCTTTGCACACATTCTTCTGATTGGAAAGGAGGGAATGCAACATTTAGTGTTACTCTGGAAGTTGAGCATGAGGACATAGTGCCTGCAGATAAAATGGTCCCTCTCCTCGAGGCAGGCACAACCACCACACTAAAAGAAACACAGCCTTGGAAACAGCTCTTTATCAGAGTATGTTCATTGCCACCTTGAAAAACTTGTGATTAAATAACCATAGTTAACAGAGCACCTGACATACAACAAACACAGCCAGAGCATATTAAAGAGCTATTTTAGCTACAAATTACTGTTAAACCCAGGGAAAAATCTCATTAAACTCAGAATACTTATCATTGCCACTTTAGAAATATCTTCCTTTTACAAACTGAGAAACCTGTGACTTCATCTATATGAGTGAGGGGTAGAAACAGAGATAGATTCTTAAGCAGGAGGCCTGCATTTCTGTGCACAGGTGATGATGCTTAACACCTGTGGAGCAGGAGATCATGATTGTTAACTGAAAGGAGTGCCCTAATTCCCTTGTGGAAAGCAAGAGATATAGCTCAAGAATAAGGCAATGAACTTCTACTTGAGAGAGGTCCAAGAGCTGGAATGGCAAGAATGAAGACTATGGCAGGTCAGGAATGAGATACGTGAGTAAAGTGTTAACAGCAGAGCAAGTGTTAGCTCTTAGGAAAGGCTTTAAAAACAAATATGAGAAGGTAAACACACTTTGCTTTCTTATGATTTCTTATGATTTCTGCTTGCCATAAAGCTTAGGCAGAGACTGAAAACCATGAGAGGAAAGCTACCAACTGTACAACTGAAGCTCATTAGCAATATTCCATGACTTACAAGGGCTCCTGACTCTGCCTGACTCATGTTTATGGTCTAGTTCCCCACTTTCATAAGAACCATATTCATTCCATCTAAAAATTAAAGAAAACAAACAAACAAAAAAAGTATAATTTGTTGTTGGGAAACATTTCAGAAGATGTTGGCTTTCTGCAACTCTTAGCAAAAAGGAAGTTCCATATCTGTGAGTTTTTGATTTTCTTTGAATACCTTAAGTCAGATGGAGCAGGTTAATTAGAATCCTATACAGCTGATTAGTTATGAGGACAGGGAAGGCTAGGAGAGAATATAGACAACACTTCTTGATATATTTAGAATTTTCTACATACAGAAGTTACAACATCAGTCAATTGATCTTTCTCAAGTTCACTTCTGGAACTGAAAATCAATGATGAAGCAATTGCCACACATAACTACTCAGAGAAGGTAAAACACTGATGTCCTGACTCAAGAAAAAAACCCACTGATAATATTCAGAAAGTCATCTTCAACAACAGGAAAAGGGGAGGGCATTGGATGACAAACAGACATACACAAACAAAAAAACAACTCAAGACCTTGAAGAGAATTTTCAAAACTGCTCATGGGCCAGACAAGAGACCTCATTCCAACTTCAGAACCTAAATGACTACTTAGAATATGGCCCAGTTTATTTTCTGGCATTTTAGGTTTGAAAACATAAGCAAGGCTATGGACTAATTGCATCACAGGAATGAAAAAAGGAATGTCAATGTTTTACAGGCTCCTAAGCTAACAACAAATAAGGAAACTTTGAAATTGGAACCATAGACATACCAGCACAATGCTATGTCCAGGTTCATCAGTAATGCAAAAGAATAAATCTTACTAACATAGATATAATATCATACTACTGCTTTTTTAAGGTGAATGCATTTTAGTTGGTATTACTTCTCGATAAACAGCTTTATTTTCTTACCAGTCTCTTGTCTTGAGGTGATAGAACAAAAAAAAACCAAAACAAACAAAAATCCCAAACACACACACAAACACCCCCCCACACACACCAAAAAAAAAAAAAAAAAAGTTATGCCAGTGCTTGAAAAAAATCCTTCCAAAAAGCTTTCCTGAATTGGAGACCTTAGTACACTTCCAAAAGTATGCAGGAATTTTTTGCAATTTCCAGTTCTGCCTTCAAACTCACAGCCATTTGTATGGTAGAGCAGTGTTGATCTGTGCTTATTTGTAACACTATAGGACTGTGGCTCAAACCAGAGGCACAGGGCTGCTGATGGGAGAAACCTGAATTTTTTGTGATTTAGTAGAACAGGAGTAGAGGACAACCTGCAGCATTATGCTGGGATCAAGGGTTCCTCCCACTACAGGAACGGACAACAGGAGACCAAAGGTTTCTTTGTCAAAATGGTAAATCTTCATCTGTTACTAATTCACTGCAAAGATGAGCGCCCACAGAGAGTTTGTCTTCCTTATGGCATTCATCTTTTGAGTTTACTTTCCTAGTGAAGACTGTACCCATTATAAATTTTAATTTCCAAACCATGGCTCTTTCAGCTAGAAGAACATTTTAATCAGGAAAAAGGTGTACTTTTGGCTCCATTTCACACACATCCCCCGATAGTATTTGAACTATTTTTGTTCAAGTATGAAAAAAATACCTTTGGGCAAAGACTAACACTCCTTGAAATCTGGGTTTCAGAAAGTTAGACACTCAACTGAATAAAAGACACAATGCATAATCCATCCTAATGGTCACTTTGAAACAGGTACTGAATACAATTTCACCACAAGGGACCTCAAACTTGTTAGATATGTTGGATCCCCTAATAGCACAGCCCACCCCTCTCGTTTATTCCTACTGCTAACAGAGTAAGCAACAAGCACTTGAGAAGCCCAGCTGTGAAAGCACATGAGAAGCTGAACTTCTCAACCCACAGAAGAGTTAGTTTCTATAACTGTACTTAAGATCTGACCTGGACTCCTAAAGTGCAGTTTAATGGATAGTTCTATAATCAGGTGGGACCCAGCATCCTTCTAAATACCTCTTGAAGCTTTCCTCCTACGCAGGGGCGATGATGGTAATCAAGTTGGCTGCTGAAAACCATGATATTCCTTATTCCAACTGTTTTCTTGCACAAGCTGTCCCTAGATCCTGTTTATGTTCCCAAGGAACAGGAACAGTGACAGCATGCAGTTTTCATGAGGCCTTGCCCAAACAATTCTTTCTCTAAAGACGCAGTTTTTTTGTGAAGCAGCTCTGAAGCTGATATTCTCTGAGCATCTCTTGGAATAAAGCTTGAAGCCTTCACTTGTGCCCCTTACAAGCTATTGTAGCATATAAGCTTCTCCCAGTTCTTTTCAAGGTTCATAATGCTTTGATCTTCACAGCCTCCCTGCTCCTGCTGAATGGTATCATCTCTCATGGCTCATATTATCTTTAGCACATAAAATGGTAATACCTGCTAAGAAGCAGGCTCTATCATGTAATCACAGCAGAACCTTCACATTTATTCGAGTTTAACACAGAAACTTACATCAATAAATGCTTCATTGTGAGGGGTATTTCAGTGTGGTGACAAATTGGGCAGATAAAGGTAATGTGATGGATATAATTTGTTTGGATTTTAGCAAGGCTTTTCACACAGTACCACACAGGAAGCTCATAGAGGCACTAGAGAATTGTGGTCTGGATACTATTACAATAAGGTGGATAAAAACTGTCTGACAGATAGGAAGAAATGACTTAATAATCAATGGTATTAGATAAGAATAGAAAGAAGAATCTACTCCGATGTCAAGCAACAGGTGCTCAGATTATCATTAAACAGATTCATTAAGGATCAGAAAATTAATGAAAATATTGACAGCATCCAAAATTGATGATTAAAAAAAAATTAACGTATGAAATGTGAAAGGTATCAAAATTGTAAGATCCAAATAATGCAGATGTGCATGAGATAGAACAATGTGGTATTTAATACATCTTAAAATGTAAAATTGTTATTGAAAACCAGTGGAGAATTTTGTTGTGAACTCAGAAGTAAGGTTTTCACTATATTGGTTTGACTTCATCATGTTACTATGCACTGGTATGACCTAGTTGTGAAACTGGCTCTCTTGCAAAGCAAACTTAACTAATAAATTGCAGTCCTTGTGGTAAGGGACAATCGTCTGGCTTACTTTCTTAGAGTAAGGATATTATTTCTAATGATTAAGATTTTGAAGTTTTAAGTAATCACACATAACATCCTTAAATTCTTTTTTGGAAACAAGGTTTTCCTTTAGTTGTAGTTCTCGAATTTCCACTGCCCTGTATAGTTAAAGCCTTCTTGTTGCTGGTTTCTAGTACAGGAGATGACATCCCCACAGACACACTGGGTACATGTAACACTCCAGGTTTAATGGCAATTACCTCTCCCCTTACTTCACAGATCTGCCCCAAGGAAAGTCAGTCTGACCCTTACCTATGAAAGGGTAAGATCTTGGATGAAAGGCAATGTGCTTAGATGAAATGAAAAACCACGTGGCAATGCACATACACTTCATGGGACATTATGGCAGAGAAGATCAAAATAATAAACCTTTGTTTTGAATTCTGCATATTCTGAAGTGTTGAGCAACTAAACACAGAAATTGAATATTTACAGGATAAACTTAGCAATATCAGCAAGATGTGAAGTTCATTATATCCTGCCTCTTTCCTTTTCCTTGCATGGAGAACACACCCGCAGCACCACAACCTCAGCTTACTTGTGCTGCTTCAAGAATAAGGCCAAAATAACTTTAAATGTTCTCTTTTTTGAGACAGCAACACTGAGTGAGTGAAGCCTACAGGTTTTCAATTGTAAGAAATTTCAGAAAGCTGTCACAACTTCTGCTCTTGACTTATTGCTAATGGTCATCACCTTGCTATCTGACATCAGGAGACTTTACCTGGTAACTCATCTGCATTGCCTGTCATGAAATCTGTCATCTATGTTTTTGGGACCTTTGATCTTCTCCCAGGATCTACAATACTACTTCTACCCTCATGCAGCAGCCTAACCCCATCTCCCTGACATGCACTTCCTTCCCTCTGCCTTCACTGGGAGAAACTGCCTTGTCCACACTGCAAAGCTTCCATTTTGCCTTCTTTACTGCAGAGAGAGGAGGGACTACAATGAAGGTGTGACACTCACCTCACAGGAGAAAGAGACAATGAGGGAAGTGGTATCAGCACAGAGGCATGAATTTGAAGGTCTAATTGATGCCAGAGAAGGGGAAAGAATGAGAGGTGGCAATACTCACTTTGGGTCCCTGGAGCAGCGACTCTAAGTGTGGCCTCTGTGGCCCTGATACCCGCTAGATGGACAGTAAGTCCATCACTGTTACGCTACCCTAAGCAGATGCCTTATCTCTACAGGTCTGCCAAGGATCTTGGGAGAAAGTTTGGATTTCGACTTGTAAGAAGGGATGTACTACCCTTCAATAATAAAGAAAATTAAATAAAGTGCAAAGTCAGGACTACAGGATAAGTTTGGACTTCATATAAGCAGCTGCACCTCAAGTGGTATCAGGACTCTTGTAGTTTACTCATGGACAGATTTTATCCCATCATGTGCAGAAGCACAAATCAGTGCAGTCTTTCACTTTGGCACATTACTTATTCTTTTGCCAGAAGGCCATTAACCTGAAGCCCAAAACCAACATCATCTTGCACAATGTCATGCACAAACCATGCCCAGAAGTTTCACATTATTTTAGTTTATGTAACTGCCATATTAAGCTCAAGGCTCAACGAGGATACTGAACAATATCTTATTGTACAGGCTATTGAGATTCAATATTACAGGGACAATGCTACCAACCTCCTCCAATTTCATTAATTTCAGAAATCTTTGCAAATTTAATACCAGAGGGCTTTGAGACCTTTGGACTGTACTGTAAATCTGCTGCTTAAACTTTTAATGTAACACCAATAAAAACTCTCATACATTTCCCAATAAGGTCCATATATGCAATTCTTGTTTAATTCACAAGAAGTGAAATTCCAACTCAGATGGAACTATATAAAAGTCCAAGGAAGTTCAGTGCCTGCATTATGATTTGGCAAAGTTCTATTGTAATTTTTTCCCCCAGAAACAATGCAGAAAAAAAAGAGAATATATCAGCAATGATTCTAACTGATCACTGTGTCAGGACAGGAAATAATGTTTGGAAGAAAAAAGGAGGAAAAAACCTTCCATTTGCTTTCAATATTAGTATAAACAAGAAAAAGCTTTCTATATTGCCAGCCACATCCTGCAAAATCTAGATAATAAAGCAGCAGCATAACGACTAGATAAGTTTAAAATGGATTTTTAAAAAGAATGGCTACTATTTTATGGAGGCCAAGTGCATATAATACATTGCAGGACTGGATTCAGATACCTCAGCATCCTGTTGCCCTAGTCCAATACAAATTATATTTGCAGTTATTCCAGGGACCTGAGCTATGGAGTGTACACACTTTAATCTATGCAAGATTTACCTCTGCTTCAAATATTTAAGATGAAGAGTACATACTAGGTATGAGCTTAGGCTTGTAGGGCTTCTGCGACGATTGAATTGTTTGAAGTTCGAAGATAAAATTCACCCTGACTCTCTTTGCACTACAAAAAATAAAGCACCCCTAAAATACAATAAAATGTTATTTTTAGAAAAATGAGGCTGAGTATTCAACCTGTTCCATAATCTGTATTTAAATAAAGAGATAAGATCAAATGTATCCTCCTGGTGGTCAACCAAACTACAGAATTAAAACTGATCTATCATTTTTAGCAGTAAAAAAAAAAAAAAAAAAAAACTAACAAAAAATTGTGTACGGAAAAATACAACATTAAGTTCCACCATGTTAACACTAACACTGGGCAAAACACTACAAGACCGTATATTAATTACATTCCACGTAAAGAAGAAGAGAAGTTCAGATATGCTAGTGGTAACTACATTTCTAATAAAATAACTTCAATCTTTTTCAAGTCTTTTCCAAAATACCAGAAGTGATTAGAACACATTATGGACTAGTCACTTGCCAAGTTTCATGTTTGAAATCAAAGCTGTTTTAAAATTTCCTGAACAACAAAAAAGCATTTTAAAACTGGTAACATTCAGTCATGGTGATATAAGCAAATACCAGCCAATCTGAATCTTGGAACATTCTTGATCTAATGCCTTTGTGTTGCAACTAAGCCCAGAAAAATATTTCAGGCCCAATTTCTGAGACAATATAATAATATTCATAAATAAAAAGGATAATTTACATATTATATAAATAAACTTTTTATTTCTTCAATACACCTTGAAAGAATTAAAAGGAGAGATCCTTCAGGACTATTGTTGTCATAACTGAGATGCATTTACAAGATTTCCCAAAGATGAACCTGCCTCTAATTTGCATGGAAGATCTAAAACTTGCCTCCTTCCCTCCTCTGCACCTTCCCCAGAAAGATCTCAGCACTCTTCAAGTATTTTCTCAATAAATAACTATAAAAAGGAAGTGGGTCTGTCATGGAGGAACTTGCATGTGCTGAGGAACTCTTTTTGAATAATGCAGGACAGCTCCATCTCGTGCTCTGCCGCCCTGTCCACCCTCTCCCCCCTAAGCAATACATAAGGAATGAAATTTGAACCTGTTTCTCCCACAGTAAAGGCACTTGCAAAATACATTGAGCCTGCCAGGACACAAAACACCAACTGCTATTCCACTCTGTGCCTACCTTTTTTAAGATTGTTGCCTGTTTATGCCAATGTATGCAAACAAAAGAATGTAATACAGTAAGAAGCCGAACTTTTGGGCAATAGTTTACAATAAAAAGAATAATATTCTAGGATTCTTATGTACCTATAAATTCTCATTATGCATCTGTGTGTACTAATAGAGCCTATTATATAAAATATCATATTATTTAATGTCAATTGAATGGAGGTTTGCTTTCAATTACATGTAGTCAACTGTCCCTATAATCAGTTGGTGCAGTAACTGGGCTGAAATTTCCTAACATGTTCAGCCTTTCCTCCTTGAATCTCAGAATTATTTAGAAACACACTTTCTTTTCCATTAAGAGACACAGGGATGCCAACAACTACATTATTACCCCAGCAGATCCAGAGATTCTGGAGCAGAATTATGAAGTCCAGCTGCCAGATCTTCTGCTGTAGCCATCTGACATAAAACTCTCCCTCATTCATTTCTCTCTTTTAGCTTAAACTCTTTAACAATGCCCTACAACATTAATGCCTTTATATTTTCTAAATGACTGAGCCTCATATTTGGGCAAGAAAAAAACTTTCCATCTCCTGAGCTGTAACTCAAACCAGCCTAGGGTTTTATGTAGTCAGCGATCTCCTTTCTATCCTCACTGAGTTCAAGTTTGCACTAAGTAGAAATAGCCAGTTCAGAGACAAACAAATATATCTCTAAAGTATTTAAAAATGCTTTTTCCACTCGTGAATTACAGGGGAAAAGTTGTTTTTTCTTAATTTTAAGCCACATTAGGTCCAAAAGGAGAAAGTCCTGCACAGTAAATGCATACAGAATTATTTCCTAACTCTACAGACTGCAGAAAATTTCACTGTGCTAAATAAGATGGTACCAAGGCCACTTAAACATATTAGCATATTCAATCTGCATCCGCTAATTGTTCTTAAAAATGCTAATGAAATGTTCCAGACCAGTCATTATTTGCAGGACTTCTGAAGAGTCATGCATTACCACCATTTCTCTTAAAGCAGCACAGCAGTCCACATACCATTGGTGAGACTCTTGCTGCTGGCCTGCAGAAAACTCTTCAGTCACATTGCTCTGGCTCACCTTTTTTGCAGTTGCTAAACTTCATTTGAAAACAACTTGACCACCACCACCCTGTCCCCCTACATAAAAAACAACAACTTGCCAACAAAATTAGCCAAAAGTATGTTCAAGATTTGCACTGGAAGCAACCCCAGTTAGTTCTTGAATAGAAAACTACACAAACCAATGCAGAGGGGAGAGAAGCCTCACATCCATGAATAAGAGGAGGATTGTCTCTCATTTCCTAGGATGTCTCCCACAACAAAATGTGTCCAAATCAGGAAAAAATAAAGAACCCTATCTTAAAGTTCCCACAAGTACAGTTCCAATTAGGAAGGGTTCTTAGCTTTGAGCTATCACTGTGCTAAAAATAGAAATGTTCAGGAAACACATTACTCTTGAAAGTGATTTCACATACAATCTGTAAACACATTGCCCTTTTAGGTAAAATGGCAATTGTTTAAAAGCTAGAAGCTAGAAATATTGAAGTAGGAGGGATCTTTAAAGATAGTTTGAAATCTGTGCGCTTTTTTGTGTTATGTAAAAAAGAGGCTGACAGGACTAAGTAAAGTAGTGATGGAGGAGGAAGGAGAATGAAAAGAAACTTCTGAACTATTGCTTTGGAAGTTTTTGTTTATACATACAGATATATATATACATATATAAAAGAAATGCTGGTGTTCTTTTCTTTTCATAACCCTGTGCATCTCTGATTTGTACATGATTTGTACCAATCCCAAATTTTGTCATGTTTTATGCAAATTTCATGTTTTCATTTTATCAGATATGGCTTATAAAAGGCAACTTAAAATTCACATAGTTCAGGTTACATGTACAATGCTGTCATAGTTTCTTTTACTTTTTCTCTTTTTTTTTTTCTTTCTCTAAAAAGTTTTTTTTTTTTCTTTTCTGTTATACCTCCCCTATGCAGTTTGAATGGTACAGTAGTATTTTATTGAAAGGTGTTGTGGACAACTTCTATTTTAGCAGGTATAGAACACTGGATGATTAACAGTAAATTTGGAGCAAGCAACAGAGTGATTTTTATTCTTTTGGGTTATCAAAATACTGTTTGTTAAGTTTCTCAGTGCAAGTTCTTAAGCAATACTTGGAAAAATTTGGGATTGCTAAGAACTGACTGTTTGAATACGCAGTGATAATAACTAATAATGGTTAAGAACTATTTGGTATATGTAGTGTTAATCAATACCAGCGTAGTAAAGGTTTGCTTTCAAGCTTTAAGCTGGCTTGATTTCTCAGTCTTCCAAATTTGTTATTTGTAACTGATGCCGATACCCAGCTTCTCACTGCACGGCTCACATATTGCATCACACGATCAAATACAAAAAGAAGGAAGGGAGTGGCTCTAGCATACGTTACAGACAGGTGAAAGGAATGCAAAAGAAGCCCTGATGCTTTACTTTTCACAAATTTGTCAGTGTATGACCAAAAAAAACCCACCCAAGCAAGTAAACCTATGTAATCTGTTTCTCGTAAGAGAAGCAAGTTTCAATTATCAATAAGTCACTGATAGCATATGAAGAGTTAAACAAGCCTCTCCTAAATTTTCAGGAAATTATTTTATTAATGGTAAGATAATGTTCAGGTAAACCTCTCAAACTTGTAAATGCTCTCAGGTCTCCTTTCTTCAAGCTGCACAGTCCATACCCAAACTGTCCTCAAATCAGAAAAACGTTTTCACCTGCATTATTCAATCAGAAGAACCTGCTCAAATCGTTGAGAATCAATCATTATCAAGACATATGTCAGCATATCTTAAGAAAATATTGACAACCTGTTTACCATCACCTGCTACCTTCTCAGTGTTTGGCAATAAAGAACCCTGAGATCCTCAATCAGGAATCCAAAAATTACCCTTATCCCAGGCAGAGATCAATTCAATCAATCAATATTTTCTTACTGCATAAAGAGACAAGTGGTTTTCCAAAGGTCATGGAGCAAATCATTGGTTAAGCCTGGAATAACTAAGGATATCCTGTCTCTGGAAACCATTTTTTTTTCTTGGTCTCCTTAAGGCTAGAATTGTGCTCTCTGGATACATCCTCTCACTAATAATCTAAATTTAGCAATTTCAATCAAATTTGCTACAGGGTTATCACCCTGAACAAAAAGGCTGATTTCTATAAGCTTCATTTAAAAAAAAAAAAAAAAAAAAAAAAAGCAGGGTAGAGACACTAGTAATTCATCCCCAGACAGAACCAATAGTACAAGTTCATACCTTTACCTTAACTTAGCACCACAGAATTGGATTTATAAACATCTCAAAACCCCACAAAATACTTCAGTGAGAGGTCACACCTTCTTAGTCAAGAAGTCAATCAATCATAACACTAATCCCTAGAAAATCTAGATTCCAGGGCTCAATAAAACAATTAGTTGTTTCTTGAAAATTACTGGAAGTGTATTCTTGTCCTCTATGACTTTCCCCAGTCCTGATAAAAATGAGCCCTATGAGAAGTAGCCTTCTCCTTAACTTCTTGAGATAGAACAAAGACTACGTATCACCAAGAAGCATCATTATGCTTAACAAATATGTTATTAGAGGAATTTGCTAGTATTTTAGATAGCTTATCTACAAATATCTTAAGCTGCCCAGAACATCTTTCTGATTCCAAAGTAAGGGGGAAAAATGGTTTCTACATTATTTCTTTCTGCAACTTCAAACCAGTCTGCTTCTGGGTTCAGTAATCACATTACTGTCTAATGGCACAAGGCACATTTAGATGTGACCATCACAGGTGAAAGTTTAAATAAAAGACTTCAAGTCTATATAAACCATCTGAAGTTGCTAAACAGCCACTTATTAGTACCTCATTCAATTGCTTGAGGTGGGAGAAGGATTTAGCCTAATCTGAAAGCGTTAATGAATTGGTTAGCAATGGGCTGGACATGGACAAGTATTTCAATCAGCAAATAATTTTTCCTAAGGAAAAGGCAGCATAGAACAGAGAATCTCCTACAAAGGTCGCAGATAGTCATAAAAACCTAGGCTACAACTCTTGCAGCAGAGAGTAGCTGCTGCCGAGCAGTGGAGGAGGAATGATGAAGCAAGGATGGATAGGGTGCAACACAACATGGTCTGCAAGACAGAAGGCAGCCCCAGGATTGAAATGCAGCGCTGGCAGCCATTGTGCTTGGGGTGGGGGTCTAGAAGAGTAGTCTGAGTGAATCTGCAGTGTCCTTTACACATTCTATGAGATTTTGCTTATTTCTGTTTGAAAAACAGGCTATGTAAAGTAACAGTTTGACTTCTGTGTTGTCTCTTTCAGGCATCATCAACCATTTCAGAGTGTTGTTATAACAGACAAGTCTAAAAATAATTTTTTCTTCTCTGACAAGCAGTTCGATTGCTCCATTAGCCAATACCATCACTTTTCCAGAAGCTGTCAGTAAAATGGCAACTGATACCTACATAGGAAATAGCTGCAATACCTCAGGTCACACAGTGTGACAGCAATGTGTGAATACTGACTACTGTGTACAATGAACTTTGTTTTTCACTCACATATTTCTTTTCCTTACCAATCACGTGACTCCAAGGATTTGAATGCAGGAATCCACAACTTGACAATGCATTTATACCTTAATCAAACCTACAACCTTCAAGCTGTCATTAAAGCTGCTTAAAGAGATGGAGAATTAAAAGAAATAACAGTCCTTTTCAGGGCTTTTGCCTTTTCCGCTTGCTGGAAGAGTATTGTGTGGACATTCTTTATGACTGAAGTATCTGCAGACAGTTTTCCTCTCTGCTTATTTCATTATTGAGGCCAAAATTCTGGCACATAATCCCACAGTTCGTCTTTACATCCAATACTACTGCGGAGTTTAGGCTCTACATCACCGAAAAAACTGCAGGACCTTCCATGCATCCTTCATGTGTGGAAGTGGTGCACAGGTTCTGGAAAGCATAAGCACAGAAAGAGCAGAGTATATTCCAACCACACTGGAGAAGGCCCTTCATTATCTAAACAGCTTTTTTTTGCCTGTCCTGAGTCAGAACATGACCACCATCTGCAGATTAACTCTTGACAACACCTCTTTCTGGGATGCAGTGTTTCTGAAAAGTATCTTGCTGTGCTAGAAATCTTAACAGGCTCATCATACAGGTAGCCATGACACACCCTCTTTTGTTTCCTATAATTAAAGCTCCATAATAGTAAATTGGGTAGCACTGGTAAAAGAATGAAATAAAAAACCAAAATACTACCTCCTGCACTAGCAGGATAACATAATTTAATCCTCAGGCCAAATGAAAAAAAAAAGAACCCTCTGCATCTGAATATCCCCACCTAGTACATAAATTTGGTATTTTATCTGAGTGTGAAGTTGGTGGCCCAGGTCCCTCTGTTTTCATTTTCTCCTGTGTTCTACTTTACATCCCAAATATGCCTGCATTCAGCAGCACACATTAGTGATTTCCAAATCATCAGCTCATATTTAGCCCCTATTTTCAACTGCACACCAGAGACCTGCACCTATTCCACAAATAGAAAGAATCCAAATGCTTTCCCCTAGGCTCCTGCTTGGGATTTCATTATTAATTATATTTGAAGGTTATACAGTTAAAATACTAACTTTTTTATTTGAACATTTATATTAAGCTGCTGAGATTTCTAGCAGCTTAGCAGCATTATTTCTGTGTAAGAAAATAAGCCTCTTAAATTCTGCACGCAGGCCTCTCGTCTAAAATGGAAGATTTTAGAAAGGCACTGAAAGGTAACAGTGAGTTAATGATGCTTTTTCGACTGAGACCTCCAAGACTGATCACACAGAACTCTTATTACTTATGCACCCCCTTGACCTTAAGCCCTTTCACATGCACTGGCAGTAGTGTCTGAATTCAAAGAAAGTTTAGCAAAAAGTTAGTTCCGGAAGATGCAACTCAAACTCATTGTTAGTTACAACTCATTACATGGATTTACTATTTCCAATAGAATAAAGTGTTTAAATATTTGGTAGCAAATCCCAGAAGATTGTATTTAATTGTTTTCTCTAGAGATAATCAAGGTTTGGCAGGACCGTCATCCATCAAGAATGGTGGATATTAAGATAACGAAATTTGTTTGCAGGTGTGGATTATGGTGGAAAGACCAGATGACCTCAGCAAAAGGAGGCCTACACCAACCAACTCCTATTTCACAACACAAACTGAAAATCCCAAATTTTAGGTAGCTGGCCAAATTTTGATTTTAGATATATGCTAGAGTAAATCCAGAATACTGACTGTACGAAAATCCAGGATTATTTCTGCTTTATGACTCCGTAAGAGAAGAGAATTTTTTTCACTGAGCCAATTTCATTTCCAGTCTTGCTCTTTAATTGATGACAATAAGCTAAGCATTAGATACTTAAAGGGTCAAGTGCTGAAAAAATCCAAACAGAATTACATGTGCAAAGAATGCACTTTTTTTCAAATAAATATTTTATATTTATTGATGACAACAAGACAAGCATCATCTTTCCATTTATGTCAGAGATAGAATTTTAACCCGTTGATTTTTTTTTTTACCCTTCACTTCTTGGTGCATCTCAAATAGACCTTTACTCCTAGAACTTTTCACCCACTCTTTTGATTCTGATGTACAGAAAAATTCATTTTCCCAGGTCAGCTTCAGATTTCACAGCTGGACCTATCTATTTAACAGATCTTTATAACCTCAGGAAGAGATACCACCATTCACTTCCTTTCTTTAAAGGATTCTTGCTGGTCTGCAGCATTGAAGGTGTTCCTTGATCACCATGACCAGCTACAAAATCAAAAGTAAACCAGTAGCATTGATTTCAAGATGACATCACCATAAAAGCATCCAATCTCTTTGAAAAATGAATACCTGTTCAAAATGTTGATCCTTGGTAAAGTAGAGCAGACAGATACACCAAACAGTGCTCCCTTCACATGATTACAGCATGCCTTGCACCAGATGACTGGTTCAAAGCTAAAGTTTTATAATTATAACTACCCAGCAGTTACAACTGTATGATAGCCTTTAAATCCAGCTCTTGGAAAATATTATTGGAACCATTAAATAAAATACACTTCATATACTTAGAGCTTGTTATAATCACCCAAACTTTATACAAATACTAACTAATGACAGCTAGTTAAATGGAAATACTAAGTGTTTAAACCTTAAAGCACAGCAAAACATCACTGCATTTAAATCCCATTTAAATAAATGTATACAAAGGGCTTGATGGATTTTTCTCCATGTAAAAATAACAAGGAAGAGAACAGATAAGTTTCACGAAATTTAAATAGAGGTCTTTCCAAATTTAAGACGTGCAAGAACACTGAGGAGCATCAGGGTGCCAGAATCCAACGACATAATTTTTAATCAAAGGCACAAAATGGTGGGCCCTTCTCCTTGCCCTCTCTTGTCTTTTGAAAGGAGCTGTACACACTACTTGTGTCTTTTAACACTGTCGGGAAGCTGCCTGAGGACAGCCTGAGTTTCAGCACAACTTGCAGAGACTTCATCTTGTGTGCCAAGTTCCAGCCTGGAGTGAATTTTTAACAGTCGAGTTATAAACCCGTGAAAACAGGGGCTTACAGTTGAACTGCTGACAAACCCTTAACTATAGCAGTGCACACGGCGCCAATAATAGACAAAACTGCCCCATTTTACAGCATGCAAAAAGGCTGGAATTCAGCTGTTATCAGGGATAATAATAAACTTCTGCTGGGGACTCAGGTTCTCAGCCTCAGATTTACATTCCCTCTGTCACTAAGAGTTTCTAAGTTAAACAATTTAGCATGAAAATGCAGCACACAACATTTATATTACTGATGGCAGTTGTTCCAACTGTTCTTGTGCTGAAATACTGCACAACTTTTCTTCCTGCTCTGAATCTCCTCCTCCCCGTCCCAAGCCACTGCAAGTGGGTGTCAATCCCCTCCCTCCTCATACCTCTTGCAGCACTCATCAAGCCACTCCAAAAAAAAAAAAAAAAAAAAAAAAAAAAAAAAAAAAAAAGGCAGCAAAAAACCCTGTAGGTTAACATTGCATCCTAGCTCTTTAGCCTTTCCTCCTGCTAAAGAGCTGAGGTCAGACATGGAAAAACTACACAAAAAAAGAAGGCTTTCTTCTCACGCAACAGACATATGAGGGAAAAAACTCCATCTGGTCTAGAGGATGTAAAAGATCTTGCAGAGTTGTCACCTAAGTTGCCCCCCAGTCACCAGCACACAGAGAGCAGGTATTCAGACAACTTCTTATGCACAACTCAGCACTCCTTTGAAGTTCCCTTTCCTCTGGAAAACTATCCTTCGACCCCCCTACGGAGCAGAATTATATCAGTGATCACCAAGTTAAAATTTATCTGCTCAACGTCTATATTTTAGTTTTTAATCCATCTCTCAGGAACAGCTTTTAACGCATTTGGATTTTTTTTTTCTGTCATAAAATATTCTATTTATTTCCCAGCAGCTGGTGTCAAAAAAGTTGTTGTTTTCTTTAAATATTACTCTTAAATAAATAAAATCTGTTTTCATATCATGTAAAATTAGTTTTGCCTGCTGTGAGTTTGTGGCATTATGAAGTGATCATTTTTCCTATGAATTATTCAAAATGAGGATAAAAAAAGGAAAATAAAAAGATGACGGACAATAGCATGCCATTCAATTTGTATAAATGCAGCAGTCATACTAATAGTTCACTATGTGCAGCATAGATGAAACACTTTTTCTTTGTCAAATGTAGCCACTAACCTTAATTTAGTATTTCAGAGAGAGGTAGTGAAAGAGATTTATTTCTTTCCTGTGTCCCCCTGTGACTTATCTAGTGGGGCAGATAATAGACATGTCTCTTTTTGCTAGCAAGATATCAAAATTTTAGACAACAAATTTTTGCTTGCTTATCATCTGTACCATGGCTCAACTGGTCCTTGATGTCCTTTAAGCCTTTTTCATTTTAACCTATTCTTTGTTTAAACCTCTGGTTTGACAGTGTCTCTCTGTCTTTTACAAAAAACTATTAGAATTGTTAACATTTCCTCTGGAGTCTTCATATTACCCTGTCTTTCAGAACTGCCGTAACTGCACAGCTGTAATTATTCCCACTTTGAATTCTGACTGTCATATTTGGAAGGGGATGAAGGGTGGGATTTTAATAAATCATTCAGGCTCCCCAAGGCATACAGTATCTCACCAAATCTACTGTGAACTTTCAGGGTGGAGGGGCTGATGGACTGAATGTATAGATAAACTGCTAAGACATAAAATACCATTTTCATCACGAAGAACGAGAAAATAAAAAAACATTTTTTGGTGAAAAGACTCAGTAGGTTAAAAATGATATTTTGAATGTTATTTTACTAAGATCTTCCTTAAAAAGGCTTGAAAACATAATTCTTTTATGAAGTTTCAGAATATGGCTACTGAGTAAAATAAGTCTAGTGCTAAAATAGTAGATTTGAGACTCATGAATTTTATCTGTCATGACAACACAGAAATCACTTACTATCCATTTCAACTTCTTAAATTCATATATTATGGTAATTAAAATATTTGTATCACAATAATGCCCAGAGAGTCAGATCAGAAACAACAATCCCTTGCACCATGAAGAGAGAATCCCTACCCCAAGTATTTTTAACAGGGATAACATTAACCTGCCACACAATATTCTTGAGAAACACTGGCCTTCACTATGTCATCCTCTGAGCAGGAAATTTTAATATTCAGAAAGAAAGTGAGGATTTTTTAAGGGAAAAGGAGAATGAGTGGGGTTTGTTTTTCAATAATCAGAGTGAATTTCCCTCAGAATACAGGGCAAATGGATTCAAATGAAAATCCTGGACCTGGACATTGGAATTCTGGACTATTTTCTCTGAGCAGTACCATAAAAAATTGTTTCATGCAACAATGGTATGTTGATCACAAAGTCCTTTCCATAATAAAGCACAAACATGCCTGTTGTCAATTAAAAGCAAGATTACGATGAAGTGTCCCAAATTCCATTATCCCATAGCTACAAGCCATTACTCTTTTTTCCAGTTTAATTTTTTTAAGAAGGTCATCCTGGTATACTCTAATTTTTTTTTTTTTTTCTATCCATGACAGCCCAATTTTGGCCAAGTCTCCATGCCCTCAAGACAAAATAAAATTCACACATTTATTTTATATAAAAATTCAAATGTTTTTATACACACAGCTCTCATCCACATCTTGCAAATTTCAAAGTCAAATGCAGCAGTCCGTGAATCTTGTTTGCAGAGCCTTTCAACGTTTTTCATTTGGAGACTAATGTAAATGGTAAATATTTCAGGCTTACTAGACAAAATAGGGTTTTTAAATCACAAAGCATCTCAAGATCTAATAGGAAAAAAAAAAAGTCATCTCTCAAGCTATCTGAAAGGAACACCCATATATTTACAGGAATCATTGATCTCCTGTCTCCACACCAGCACAGTTGCTTCACAGCCATCTCATCAGTACCTAAAACCCTGCAGCATTCTGAGAACTTCCCCACTAGATTCCCTTTGTGAACTTCAGAAAATGAAAGAAGAGACCATCTAAGGAACATCAAGTTTTACTCTGAACTTCAGTACAAACAAGGAGGCAGGACTCTGTCAATGCCACCAGAGCATGCACATATGCTGTATGCAAGATAAAAGAAGATTTCAGATCCAGTTCTGATTTTTGTAATAAATTCCACAAACATTTTGGTGGATTAAAATTCCAGCTAGGGACCTTCCCCACTGTCCACTGTGCCTATGGTCACTGGGACTTACCAGTGCATTCCATCCACAGCCACACAGAGAAGTTACAGACTGCTTTTTCAAATATTAAAGTACTCAAGTCTGTGGCAGGACCCTTTCCACTGAATTTTGCCTTATTTTTTGCTTTCTTTAGTATTACTGATTAAAACCACTGTGAACAAAACGTTCAAATCCACAGACACCAGTAAAGTTGCACCCATGAATGGTGACTGAAATTATTGGTAAAGAACTAAAGGATAGGAAAATAATTAATTTCCATAAAATAAATAATTTTATGGAAAATAGGTCTTGCCAAACAAACTTGATTTCATTCTTCGGTAAGAATAAGTCTAAGAGCTTATACTCTTACACGTTTATAACCATTTGATTTAGCACTACTACAGAAAATTCCAGCTCTGTCAGTAAAAGTACGTGTTGAACTGCTAAGTAATGGAAAACCCTCAGAAATCTATTAGCCTAGGGGGTTTACAAATGCAGGTGGGCTTAGGAAAATACAGATAAAATTAGTAATAGCACCAACACTACTCTGCATTTTGATCAATGAATCCTAAGTTCTAAAATCACTGCTGATAAAAATTTTTGGGTGATGCAAAGACTGATAAAAGATCATGAGAACAGGGTATCATCAGATGGGGAGAATCAGGCACTTGCAAAGCTTCTGTTCTTTCAAATAAAGCCTTTCAGTGCAGTGTGCCTTCAAGAAAAAGGAACGCATGCTGTATCTATCTACAGGATGGGACATGGATGCACGTGGGGTGAAAACTGGAAAACAGTGATTCTGAAAAGGCTTTAGAGGTCACAACAAATAAACAGATGAACACGAAGACCCCATGCAATGTGGCAAAGATGGCTAATGAAATCCCCGGAGGCATAAACAGGAGATAGTGGGTAGGCTTGGGAAGGCATTTTTACTTTTCTTTATTGCATTGTTTTCTAAAGGGATCTTTAGTTGGGTGAAGAAAGGCATAACAAGAACCAAAGTCTGGAATATGAAGCCAAGAATGAAAGAAAGAAAAGTCAAATCGAAGCAGAAACAAATTCCACATTTTTAAACAGCAAGGGAATTGACCAGTGGAACAAAACTATCAATGGAAGGGAGGAGCTTTAACCTCCTGATGGTTTCAAGATGGACAGAATCTGTTTGTGCAAAACTGGCTTCAAAACAAGAATGACCTTTCTGACCTCAAACTATACAAAAAGAAATTTCTGATATTATGTTTTATGTACCCTCAGAATTAAAAAGAATGTTCTTCTTTCTGAGTGACCAAAACAGTCTTCCCACAAAAGATGCATGTGTGTTCACCACAGTGGAACAGGTTTCACTGCTTCTGATGGTTTCTGAGAAGAATTCTGAAGTCTGGAGACAGCCTGGAAAGACACTGTTCACACCCTCTGAAAAAAATGTGTTGCTTTGTTTGTTATTTAAGTGACTGTATTTTACCAAAGTGTAGCTCAATGGAGAGCCACCACTGAGAGCTCACATTCAAGCAGCTCCCAGGGGTGGAATGATTATAGTCCTCTCTGGATCTGCTTCTGGATTGAACTTCACCTTGTGCCAAAAGCCAAATTTGGTGCTACCTGAGGAATGCTATCCACACAGCAAGGGGAAAAAAAAAAAAAAAAGTACCATAATTGGGTTGGAAAGGACCTTCAAGATCATCTAGTTCCAATCCCCTTGCCATGGTCAGGGATACCTCCCACTAGATCAGGTTGCTCCAAAGCCCCAGCCAGCCAGGCCCTGAACACTTCCAGAGATGGGGCATCCACACCTTCTCCGGACAACCTGTTCCAGAGCCTCACCACCCTCATAGTGAAGAATTTGCTCCTTACATAATAATCTAAACCTGCTCTCTTTCAGTTTAAAGCCATTACCCTTCATTCTATCACTATATGCCCATTTGTTGCCATAGAGTGGTTTTTTTTCCCCAGTTATGACTCCTGGAATTCACAGATCCTAAAATTTCCTTCAAGCTTCAGGTTCAAGTATACATGAGATGACTCTGAAACCATTATGTTTTATCCTCCACTATATTTCCCACCACCCATGCTACCGAAAGCTCAGTATGTATCTAAGAATACTGCTACAATGGAAAAAAACAAAACAAAACAAACAGTAATATGATTTTTTTATGGCAGCAAATACATTTTCAAGTCCTACCTAAAAGCTGAAGCAGTAGAAGTAAATAGCCTCCTAAACACCCTGCTGCACTCAGCATCAGAGCTGGCTTCTAGGGAACAGCACCACCTATTGAATTGCTCCCAAGGGTCTCTCCAGTTATTCCCAGTGGTGCTCTTGACCAGGTACTGACCAGATAACTCTAAATAAACCACATCCCAAGACAGCATAGTTGCAGTTATTGAAAGTGATAAGAGATGCTTTCCATTCCTAACTCTAGTTTTGAATTTTCCTTCTACCTGATGTAAATGGTTCAGCTTATAAATGTAATAATTTTTTGATGTCACTAAAACTATGTTTTAGTTACAGTTACAAGCAAATGTCACTCATCTGCACACTCTACCTACTGCCTGAAAACAATATGATTTAAGGAGTATGTCAGCAGTAAGAAAAGACTCTTCCCACTGGATTAAAAATGTGCATTTTAAGAAAGGAAACACTTTTAGAAAGAAGGAGAGGGAGTCTTCTGTTTCTGTAGTTTATTTTTCTGCTTAATGAAACAAGGTTTGCAGCTTCTACAATAGCAGCTGCAAAGGCACTTCATTAATCTCCTGAGTGCACTGCCTCTCTCTGCATACCTGTAGCTGCCCTGTTTGAGCCTCCTGAAAATTATCTGTTGGCATTGCTTCAACATTCTTATGAAATCAAAAAAAGTTTGAAAAAAAGTATAAAACTTTGTAAATCGTACAACTTTCAGAAAGAACACGTTAACCAACAAGTTCATTGCCTGTACTTCTCCCATATTTTGAAGACATTCGGAAGCACTGAACTCCAACTTGTTCCCATTGAGAATAAATCAAAAGACCGTCTGTAGAGATCTCCTCAAGTAAATGACAAACAGGGGAAAAAGTCATTACTGAAATCTCAACACAGACTGCGTCAAATGCCAGATGCTTGTTCAGGCCAAAGCCTTCAGGGATGATTAAAAAAACACACAGGAATTTTCAGAAGTGCTCAAGTATGCTAGGAAAACAAATGCATGGGAAATAAAGACTGCTGGTCCTCTAACATCATCTAGATGATCTGAAAATCCCATATGATAACATTTGGCCTGAGGATTTAGAAAAACTCACATTTTCCCACCTTGTTCTGGACTATTCACCTTGACATCACTTAAAAAATGGATGGATATACACATATTAACGCCCTCTATTTTAAGAGGAAACAGCATCAGTGAGCCTCAGACCTCACCATCTAGTGTTTCTTAGTTTAAAAACTAAACACTAATTATGCAAGGGCTTTACAGGGTTTTCAGATCCATAATGGCAAAGCTGTATAGAGGAAGTGTTAGTGACAGGGCAGTACTCACAGGTCTGACTACTAATTACATTGGCTTCCTTATACTTGCACCTGCCACAATTATGATAAAGGGTAGAGTTTCAAGTAGAGTAGAAAGGGAATTTTATGACATATTTCCCTCTAGAAAACTGGAAAACACCACACTTTTTATAGTGCAATGTTTGTTAAAAACTCAAAGCTCTTTCATAGCATCCATGCCATGGTTAACCCACAGCTCAGGATATTACCTCACAGATGACCAAAATGGTCTATACTGTGCAAAATTTAATTGACTCCAAATATAGACCTCTTTAATAGTATGGAACGAAAAGATCTTTGCTTACAATTAATTTCATATATGGGTTTAACAAAAATAAAATCATTATCCCACAAGTGAAAATTCTGGCTTGTGTTCCACTCAAGGTTTAGAGAACTAAAGGGAAATTAATATGTATGTTTAAGTCTATTCACACAGTTACATTTTACCTCTGCAGTATAATCTCTTCTTCTTCACAATATCACAATATTTTTCCTAACTCATCTCCAAGCTCGAGCTTCACTTCTGCATAAACCAGGACATACTGTTTTCCACATGCGTACAGTGCACACAGTAATAAGAAAATCAAATGAAAACTACAGAAGTGGCCAAAATGGAGATAAGAACAGGGGCTTATTTGCTGCAGTATTTTTTCCCCAGTGGTGGAGTGACTTCCACAATGGAGTCCCTTCATTCACTAAAAAAATTGCTCCTAATTTCAATGCCCATTCTAAACATAAAGCACAGGAAAAATGCTCGGTAATACTTATTAATTCAATAAAACAATAAATGCCATTCTGCCACCAGGAGAACAAGCCAGCTAACCCCGCTACTTTATTTTTTAATTCACAGGAAAAAGCAGAGTTGATTAAGTAGGAACTAGTCCCTCCCACCAGCTACCCCACCCCTCAAAAAAAAAAAAAAAAAAAAAAAAAAAAAAAAAAAAAAAGGCAAAGAAATAAAGACCTTAAAGAGAATGGGCAGTTGAACAGAGGGAAAAAATATCCCATGCATCAGGCAAAAGTCTGTAATATTATCTAGAACGACAGCACAGCCATTGTTAGTGCTGCCAAAGCACTGCATGTTTGCTGTATCACCCCAGGTCCTCGGAGAATAATAAACTAAGCAGATTAGACAGAGACTGATGTCTCTGCGCAGCTTCCACCTCCACCAAACACGGGTGCTGGTCTGTGCTGTGGAGCGCAGGCGGGCAGGTAAACCCAGAAAATGGGGACTCCATGTTGGCGGGGGCGGGGGGGCCGGGGAGCTGCTGCCAACAACCAGGGCCTGTTTATTATTTAACAGTTGGTATTGCTGGAGGCCTGGCACTGCAATAGAGCAATCTCTGTTCCAGCGCGAGTAAGCCTGATTACAAGAGCGCGGGAGCCAAATCGTGTTTACCATCATCGGCGAGAACCTCAGTGCCCCCAGCAGGCATGGAAATCCTTACAGCAGTGCCTGTCCGCTCATCCATCCTCAGGCTGCCTCCCTGGGGCAAAGGTAAAGAAGGGATGGCGATCCCTGTATGGGACAGGGAAATAAGGTTTTGGACAGGATCATCCTCAAAACTGTAGGGTACTTCCTGTACTGGCACCGGCCAGCCCACGTCCTCCTCTCCATTTTCATGAGCCAATATGCAGCCTCAACTCACCACCTCAAGCACCTGATGCCACCCAGGGCTAAAATAAACTTGCAGCTCTGGGCAGGGTGGGGGCAGGAAGCAACAATGGTCCTGTGCACAGTCTACCCCATGCCCCAGCAAGGACAGTGTGCCACAGAGAAAGGACTGGAACAGGTTGCCCAGGGACGTTGGGGATGCCCCAACCCTGGAAGTGTTCAAAGCCAGGTTAGAGGACTTGAGCAATCTGATCTAGTGGGAGGTGTCCCTGCCTACGGCAGAGAGGGTTGGGAATAAATGATCTTTAAGGTCCATTCAAACTCCTTAACATTCTATGATTATATGACTTCCCCAGTGTAACTCCTATGATTCACGAAAGATAGCACTGACAAATAACTTGGCATTGAAAGTTTTCTTAGATTCTGCTGGAAGTCATTCCTGTACACAAGAAAAATCTGGAACACCTCCCTACACACACATGAATTTCAACTAATGCAATTTAAAAAATTTATTTACAGGAATGCTCACAAAGACTCAGTCACTCTAAAACAGAATTTGTGAAGTATGGAATCTATTGAGCAAATGTAATTATCAAGCACCATGAATAAATAACACTGGGTCAACCTTCAACAACCTATGGCTAAAAATCATAATAAAGGAAGATCAGATCATGTTGATGATATGAAGCCTTCAGTTTTAGCTTGTTTGTTTAAATACTACCTCATTTTGGTAGCCACAAGCAGCTAATTGTATCTGATGGCTGCTTCTCAGTCTTCACAAAAGAAGCTCAACGAACACCTTCTACTTCCTGATGAACAGGCGTTTCTCCAATTCTGGTGAGGTTCAGGGCAAGATTGGGCTGTTGAAAGACATGTAGTCTACTTGAATCGCCATCACATGACACTGAGACCTGGTAGAAAGTAACTTTCCTTGCATCCCCTCTTCATAAAAAGGGGAAAATGAAAAGCAATGCATATAAAAAAACAACTGATTGTTTAATATTGATGAAGAGCTTAGCAGTACTGCCATGGTACATGTGCTTAGAAACACAAAGTTTGATTTTATTCTGCATCATTACAGGAGACCCTGACTGGTCTGCAAAGGGACAGCAAGTGCAAAAGCCTGAGGAAACTAAGTTTTAATTGTAAGCTGAGGTCAATCCCAAGTTAGGACAGCCAGAAGCACACTCAAACAGGATCCTTGAATCCATTCAAAAGAGTCACGATGGGGAGGGCCCTGAGCATCATGAGGGATCCCATATCCAGGGAAAATTTGAGCCTGCCATAGCTTCTGGGCAGTACAGGAAAGTGTTACTCAGACAGGTGGTTAGAAGCACAAACCGCCACCTGCTCCTGGATCTCCTCTCACTGTTTTCCCCAGCTGACTCTGGCCCTAACTGCTTTCAGCTGGCCAAGGCAGCTGCCCCGCACTGCTGCGAGGGAGATGGCTGCAGGCTGCTCACAGGCAGAGGGGGGAGCAGCAGCTGCACACCCCTTCCCTGCCACCTCCTGCACACAGTTCTCTCCTCTGCTGGTCCCTTAGAGGGGGGCCAGCCTAGGGCTTCTATTCAAATTCCCTAGTTTAGTAAAAAACCCCTTGGCTGCAGAACACTCAGCCACGGGACCTATGCTATGGGTTTGTTCAGCAGACTTCAGTCCCCAGAGCTGCCAATTTGGCACTAACACATAATTTGTACTAAATAACCTTTCAAGAATTCAAACACAAATAACGTAATAATAGCAATTAGAACCTTTACTGAGCGTAGCTGTATCAGACATGCAGTCCAGTCATTTCACAGAAGGCAGAAAGCACTTGACAAAGGAATCTGCACCTTCCCAAGCACTAGAGGTGTGCAGGTATATGTAATAATTGCATTCCTTGTGTATTAATGTTTGCATATAAGAAATGCATGCTGAGCTAGCATAACACCTCCTTCCTCAAATAATAACTAAGTTTCATACTGTGCCTGAAGTGCTCTTTATATAGTACACAGAAATGGGTTATGTAAAGATTAGAGCTGTGAGAGTTGTTCACAACATAACTAAAAATTTAGCAACCAAATCCGATTCTAACCCAGGTTTACCCAACACAAAAGTCAGGACAGTTTTACAGAAAGGTCTGTGAATTTTTGATGGTTTTGACACTGAAATCATACCAACCTTATACCAATGAAGAGAAAGAATAATAGAAGGAGAATAATAAAAGAATAAAATGGCATTGAAAGAGGCTGGAAAGGAAAAAGAAAAAAAAAAAACAGGAGCAGTAAGGTTTCTTCCCTTCTTCCGGTGCTTCTGCCCTTCTTTGCCATGGTGAAAAGGGAAAAAAACAGCCCCCAGCTTTCAGTGAGTGAATCTTGTCATAGTGGAGCCACGATGCAATGTGTGGAGTTCAGGATGTTCAAATGCTTTTGTATGTACATGCATCGTTACTAGGAGATGACTAGATTTGGTACCAGGATAATATTCCACCATTGTGTGGTGTTTTCCCATCTGATGTTGCCTTTTCCCCAGTTTAGAAAAAAAGAGAAACTAATAAAAAAGAAAATTAAAAAAGATACAATAATTGTTACTGCACACTCTAATGAATTATTGTGTTCAAGGTTCCTACAAAAAAAGTAATATTATACTCGGCTTATGTTTTAATTGATTTATTAATATTTTATCACAGGAATGTAATTTAAGCTCCTCATGATTTAGATCTCATAAACCTTTAGCATTTTGCAAATTCAAATTCCAATTTAAAGCCAGGGCGAGCAATTAACTTTTCTATCATCTTGTCAGGGGAGAAGGTTCGTGTTTAATTTGAGACAAAGTGACAGAAATATATAGACACTGTATGCATTACCCCAATTTAATTTATGAGTCAGCACCATCCACCTTCCAAATGTAGATTTAATGGAAGGGGAGGAGGGAGTGGGGGGAAGACCCCCTGCTACTGTGGCACTTGCTGCGATATCTGCCCCAAACTCACTATTGAAATAATGTCCCTGGTTTATTGAGATGCAGGGCTAGATTGATTACAGCTCTATTTTCAACCCTTTTGTTTTAATTTCCATTCACTCATCACTTTCTCATACAAAGTATGCCCTCTCAAATGTCAACTAGCATTTCCAAGCTGGCAATGGGCAGTTGAAGCCATGACAGGTACTCCCACTTCCTGTCCCAATTTCTCTGCTTTCTGTCCCCATCAGTCCCCCTAAAAGGCAGACAGCAGACAAAGAAAGCTCCCCGTACGATTGACATGGGTGAATACCTGTGGGGACAAATCCTGTAGTCCTCACTGATGCAGCCGTCACGCCGAAATCTGCGTGGTTGTCGTTTGATGAAGGAGAAAACAGAAAAAAGATGGTGCTGCTAAACTATTTTTGTTATTATTACCCACTCAAAAGGACATTCTAACCTCTTTCTGTGTAATGAAGGAAACCTGCAGTCTAAATTTGCATGGGCAAAAATTTGCATGAACAAAATAAACAGTTGGTTAGCATTTGCATGTGCTGTTTTAATAAAGTAAGGGAAGGGCTATTTTATGGCTACCTGCCAGAGATTTTTCAGATCTGCTGTCCCCACAACACAGTTAAGCATTGCACAGGAGTTAGCTCATGAGCTGAAAAGAAGGTGACTGAAAAGATGGCCCATATATTACCTATTGGTCTTTACTGTGTCCCTAAATACTTACATAAAGCAAGTATACTTTAGCTTTCTAGGGGAGGAGAGGCTTTATTAACTTGTTAAAACGTTACCATTATTGCCGGCAAGTCTGACAGTCCTATCATATCAGAGGGGATTGTTTCAGAAAGGAACTAGGGGCTCAGCTCCAACACTTCTGTACACAACCAAGCTGAATCTCAAGAATCCCAAAATCTCAACGCTGCAAACTCAAGCCCAGACAGTTCAAGACACTGGAATTATCAGGTCTTGTCCCCATTTACAGAGCTGTTATACCCACAATGCATATGCAAATCCAGCTCTACATCCAAACCTACCTAAGTAAAATTATAAATTTCAGTGTTCAACAAGCACCTCATACAGAGCCAAGACAGAAAAATTCTTCCTCATTGTGAATTGAAAATTTTGGCCTTCATCTTCAAAACACTTGAAAACTGAAACTTCTTTGAAATAAGTACAAAAAAATCTTCGCCAGTTTAAATTAAATATTTTCATTCACTAATTTCAAGCCATTCCTCTGGAATTCTTAGGCATCTTTAGTACTATTTTATTTCCTTAGAAATAGAAAAGGAATGCTCTTGTATAGAAAAAACATGATTCCTTTAAACAACGAAATAAAAAAATAACATATCTGTATATATGCACACAGACTAAATGTTTATCCAATGTTTTCCTCCAAAACTTCTTGTGCAGTCTTATATCAGCTCATGGTCAAAATCTGCATAGCAGAAAACAGACTTGAGGTACAGTCATTATACAAAATCCAAGATGCAGAAGATCTGATTTTCAGCCATATTTCACTTCCAATACACAATGGACTTAAAGCCATACTTGAAAATCTTGTTTCATGCCTGATTCATTTATGAAGCTTCACTCTAATTCAAAGCCTTATCACTCTCTAAACTAAGGTAAAAAAGCTCTGCTGTCATGCACATTTTTAGGCAAATTATAACAGTGTCTTGCAATTTCTTTTATTTTGTGGTGTCTGCATTGCTGATAGACACCAGCCCACACTGGTATCACTGCTGAGGTGTCCTAATACTTGTCTGAAAAATACTATAAACTGCACATCACAGGCATTTTGGAGTGCATAAGAAAACCCAAAACTTAATTACACTGGAATACTGGGGTGATCTTACATGAAATTTGAGCTACTGTTATTAAAAATAGGTAGATTGCATTGACTTAATGCTTCTTACAGTAAACCAGTCAATTTTAAACTTTCAAGGTTGTATAATCAGACAAAACAATACTGGATGGGGGGCGGGTGGAAGAGGCTGTGGAATTTACTAGTGCAAACATTTCACATATCAAGCAGCAAAAAATTGTTTATTCTGCTAAAACAGAATATTCCTTGAATTACTATTGTATATGAACTAGTACGGGTAGTCAGACTGCACAGCATAAAGGCTCGACTAAAATAATTTGCAGAAAAGATTGGTTGCCTTACTGCACCCCCAATATACCAATATATCCCAACACATTCTGCATTTAAACCAGCCTTTAAATTCTTAGATCTGTCCTTCATGCTGCATAGCCATTACTCAACATACTGGGAACATTGCCCCCTTTTCCATACACTATCCACTTCTAGAAGGGGAAGAATTTTAATTTCATCACTTTTCTTTTGTTATCTAAGATTTATCTGCTTGAGCTTACAAAGTTTATCTGAAAAAAAAAAAAAAAAAAAAAAAAAAAAAAGTGAGGAACCCTTCCACTTCCAAAACCACTGCCAGGCAAAAAACCAGATTTTGCTTAAACTTACAACATGAACCCATGACACTGAGTGACACCAAGATTTTAGATACTGAACTTAAAAGATGCTTCTTGGAATGAGTCACATCCAGAGACACTGACTTCCCTACAGGTACCTCTGCACTTGCCAGGTCTCCATTTAGAGGGAGTCGTAAGGGTGGGTGTGGAGGGGGGAGGAATTAAATAACTTACCCAACAATCTTTCCCTTACCCTTAGAGTAGCAGAAGAGCTATATTACATTATCCCTCTGCTTGGAGGAAAGTAAAACTATCCCTCTTCATTTCTCTTCCTGTGCCCTCCAATCCTACCCCCGCCTCTTCAGTTTCTGAGACTTCGATAAGGGAATATGTGTACAAAGCAAAATCCCTGCCAAGTGAAGGCTTGCCAAGTGTGTCTATGTCATAGAAAACCAGAATTCAAAAATCTTTTCCAAGGGAAGAGTCTTCAATCTGGTTATGACATGAACCTGCCTTGGGGTCACATCAGCTAGACTCTGAAGACAAGGATGTTGAATCTTACTTCTGAACATTACAATGTGCATACTTAGATTAGGAAAAAAGTTTATTTTATATGTTTTATCATCAAAGACATCTCCCAAGGGCTCAAACAGGAGTGTCAAATCTTATAGTCTGTGTTGTCAGAGTTTTTTACGCAGGAAAGTTTGCTTTTCATGCATTATTTCAGATCTTTGCAAACAACTTTGACTTGGGAAAAAAATCCTATCTTCCTCAGTTTTTGAGAATTATTGATACATAAGGTAGCATAAGAAAAATTTTTCCAAATTAAACTGACTTACACCTGATTTTAGCTACAGCTCCTCCTTCCAGCTAACAATGTGCAGTCACTCCAGTTGGACAAAAGCATCACAGCTTGTAACATGCAAGGTAAAATTGTCTACTTAGGAGTGCATTGCTGTAATAGTACTCTACCTAGGACCAAGTTCCCCTGAGTTATATTCATTTGAAAATGGGAGGGGAACCTTTAGGGTGGGCATCAATGGGGGAACAAAATAATCTTCCAGTCTTCTTGAAATTTGGCATGCAAAAAACAATGTTGCTACCTAATCTTGCAAATCAGTATGGTTTTGAAAAAACACAGTCCCCCTCCCATCAAATTACAAAAAAAAAAAAAAGAAAAAAAAAAGAAAAAGAAAAAAAAAGACAACTCAGAGTGACACCTTAAGAGATTAAAACCAGAACCAGCAGAATAACCCGAGAGGCAGGGCTACTCTTTGTGAAAGGGCACTCTTCAAAAAGTAGCTTCTAAAGCACACCTACACAACTCATACACTACTTTACTTAACGTTCCTTTTCATGTTTGCCCAGGTTGATGTCAAGGGTACAGCAACCCAAGGTGTTTTCACAGCAAACTTTCATGTCCGCTGCAATTTTCCCTTTCAAATTCAATACAGCAAAATGAAATGAAGCAAAATGAAACAATCTTTATATACCAGTTCAGCAAGCATTCCCTAGCTCTCATTGTGCTGCATCTCTCATCAGCTCTCATTTACTCAGACAAGACAGAAAAGATTTGCAGATCCTATTACATTTTCCCACCCTATTTCCCATTCTGTGTGTAATTTTTTTCTTCAAATAATACTGATTGTGTCAACTGGAGGAAAAAAAAAAAAAGAGAGAGAGAAAGAAACAGGGACTCTTTGTGTTCTCTTTGTAGCAATAAAACATGAAAAGAAGAATTCATAAGAAAACAGCTGAATTCCCAGTGCTTAAAAAATGGACCTGGATACAGACACATCCTACTTAGAGCAGCATCTCCCACTGAACTACCAAAGTGTCAGGAAGAGTTGTGTCAGTGAATAACGTAGAACATAGTGCATTTCCTACCAACTGAAAGTCAAAATTCTGGAAATTGCAATTTTATAGAGAGAGTAACAAAAAAAAAAAAAGGAAAAAAAAAAAGGAAAAAAGTATTTTGCATACCAGGAAAGTGATGAGAAAGAAGGCAAGAGCAGGGTAGGCTGTTAGTACTGGTATTGACTTTATTTTTGTCTTTCAAGGAAATCAAACAGAATGTTTTAAAAGATAGAAATAGTGAAGAGTTAAAATAAGTAAGTGAATTGGTAAGAGAAATCAGAAATACTAGCTTGCTTTGTAACCCACCTAAAGATGTCTGATTTTACAAGAAACTCAGTTCAAGCACAGCTTTTGCTTTAAGCACATGCATACTCTCACAATAATCTTGAGAATAAAAGCACCCTTTGGTTTACTGCTATGTTCTGCCTCATATAATAAACATTTTCCTGTGTTTGCAGAAAGTGAGGCAACTGATCCTAAAGAAAACAATCTCTTAAGAACCTCTCTCCAACCTCAGACCAGGTCCATCAGGTATACTATGAGAAGACTGATTCCCACCAAAACCAGCATGCGATTACATAATTAAAAACTGGAAAAGCACGGGGAAGCTGAATTAAGGTTGCTCTGTCAACTTGAATTCTAGTATTCACAGGTTTCACTTCTAAATATATGAAATATTATTTCATTTTTTTGCCCCCATGTATTAAATTCCCTAGATTTTCAAATAGCCAAGTGGAAAAGAAAATCTGCTACACACCAACATATCAGTGCTTTGAGGCTATCAACAGAATGGCAACCTGCAGGTCCACCAGACAGATCTCTGCCCCTTAAGTTCATTAAAAAGCTGATAATGGCAGTGGTTCCTCCTTATTTTCAAGGGAAAACTACTGTCAAGCTGGTGAAATGCACAAGCATCAAGTAGAATAAAAATAATATGCCCTTGCTACAAAGGTCATTCAGCTGATTTCATTCCAAACCATAAAGGCACGAGAATTCTTAAAAGATGTTATCAGAATATTGTAGCATGGGCAACCCAAATGTTTTCCTCTAGCATCACATTTGTAAACAGCCCACCTGTGGCAGAAACACCTCTCTCAAAAATTATGTTTAAAGGTACTATAACTAAAAATGGTTACAACTCAATAAAACTTATACTCAAATGAGACTGGTTTCTGTAATGGTAACTGCAAGGCGATGAAATCTATGTCTAATAAATGTAGATAATGAGCATGAGACAGAGCAGAAAGGAAAGTGCTAGTCAAGCTTTAAACAATCTGGAACATCAGAAACACGTAATTTTAACTTACATAAACACAACAGAAGCATGGGTTCAAGGAAAATTCCATCTAATACAAGAAATGGTGACTGATTAAGATGCTGATAGTAACAGTAAGTGAAAACCAGAAGATTTTGTTCAAAGACATAGGAGAGAACTGTGAAACAGGAACAGAGGAGCAGGAGGGGTCTCTGCCACCAGGAATTTTTTCATCTGTAACAACTTCAGTCACTTCCTCCTGAGAGAAAACATACATCATCACTGAACAAACTGAGAGCGTGACAATGTTATTTCTTAATAAGATGAAAAGTTAAAGTAACTTTATTCCTCCCAGACAAACCCTACATGGCTTTCTTCATGAACGTACCTGCGTTAATCTGAGCACAGAAGGTCCTGCTTTACTAAAGTTCCTGCCACCAGGAACTCTTCACAGCCTCTCTTTCACTGGGAGCACAAAGACAAATTGACTACTTTGGAAGGAGGGAAAAAAAAAAAATACCCCACCCACTATTCACCTGGTAGTGCTTATAGGAGGCACTAACCTGACCATACTCCCAAAACAGCACTGCTCCTGTAAATGTATACATTACAAACATAGAGGTCTGGAATTTACAGTCAACAAACAGCAATACTAACAACCACCAGGGAATGTATAAACACTCGTAGAAGCAAAAATACTCAGACTGGCTGCACCACACACAGTGTTTATTTTTCTCCCTTGAAGGAGATCAATGGGAGAAGACATTTGAAACAACTTTTAAACAATATGTCACTTTGCGTTAGTTTATGTCAGTGGGGTTTCTTCCAAGTACTTGTGTCACAGTAAGATATGGACGTGTTTAGATAGTTTTCTTGTTCCTTTACTCCAGTCATGGCAGCTGGGCACAAGAGAACAGAGAGGAGAAGGGCTGCTAGTCTGATCGAGTTACTGATTTAACATTTAGAGTCTTTGCAGCTCAAGAGAAAATTGCTGTGTATTTGTAACCTGAATGCAGGTCAGTAAATTTAAAAGGTCAGGCTGAACGTTTAAAATCTTTTTGTTATTAATTCCCCACCAGCTCCCACTTGTGTGAATGCCAGTAAGCAGACTCAACTCCTACAGGGCTGCGCAGCAGTTAGCCTGCACCTCTGAAGATCAGGTCCTCAAGAAAATGCAGGAGCAGTTTTGAAGCAATGACTTCCTGCCATACAAGCAAATGCTTTCTCTGTTCACTCAAGACACACTTAAAGCACAAGAGGCACAGTTTCTTTACTGGGGTTTCCTCATTCGTTGCTCACCCATTTATTTAATGTCAGTGCAACCGGGTTTTCTCCATCCACTTATTTCACTCTTTAGGAATACATAAACTGTTTGGGTGCCATCTTGCACTAATTTACACAATATCACAAGATTTGTTGATGCTTCTTAATAACACAAATAACTCCCCATAGTACAGAGCACTTCTATAACTCCTTTAGTCCAGAAACATCAAAGCAATTTGCAAACAATACGTTTGCCTCATAAACTGCCTCCTCTGCATTAGGTCCATGTCATTAACCATACTTCACCACCATCAAGAAAAACTAAAACAGAGCAAGGTAATGCAATTTAGCAGGGTTACAAAGAAAGCAGTAGGAATGGGAGCCAAATGTGAGTTTTTGCCTTTCTAGCTCCTCAGTTCATCAGCCATCCAAGATGGTGAAATTCAACAGAAGTTATGATTATGTCTCAGGTATATTTGTATATCTAAGATGTAAATACTACAGCGTGAGGCTTTTGGCCTTTCAAGGGTCTTCTGCCTCTACAACAGCTTTCAAATACTACAGGGAAATACACATAGTAACAAGAAAACTTTTGAGTTTTCTTTTAACAGGATTTTACTTGCATGTGGATGATAACAAAGAACATACCTAAAGCATCACAATAAATTTCAGACTGATTCCCTTCTGATACAGCAAGCCCAGCCTCCAAAAAGCAGAGAAATGATCAAGAACATGTGTGACTGACACTTTCTGTTGCTACAGCAATCTAAGTAAGCATCTGCTTCCTGCAGGGCTGTTTAATGCCAAGGGATCACATGAAAAAGTCAGTTTTCCCCTGTTTTGGTAGATCACACACACTCTCTTATTGTGCCTCATCAAAATGGTGATGAGGGAGGAGTGGAGTGCACTGAAAGAACAAACAGGCACTGGAATCACTGACAATAAATTAAAAAAAAAAAAAACAAACAAAAACAAACAAAAAATAGTAAACCCATGTAAATAGTCTGGCTCTGGAATGAACTACTTCAAGTCAAAATCAGGTCTGAGGCAAACAGACCAAATTCTTCAGGAGCAGCACTTGGAGACAGCCATGAGCCAATCCATCATCAGTTTATTAGAAGCTGCACATCAGCTTCAGAGGATTCCTGTCAGACAGGAAAGCATTCAGATCTCAGGACCCTGTTGTCTGGTGTATCCCCCTCTCACTTAAGGTTACTTGCATTACATACTCCCCTCCTCCACATCTAACACTCTAGACTTGACACCAGACCATTGGTTTGTCTAGATTTCTAACACCAGAATGAATTTTTAAGAGTAGATGAGTATTTACAACCATATATCTGATAGTAAACTTGTTTCAAGGATCAGTGTCTTGTGGAGTAGTCACAAAGCCAAGAAGGCGATACTATTCATTTTCAGGCTCTGGTTTAAGCCATATATTACTGATGCTTTGCTTTACTTTCTACGTTAAATATACTTGAAAATTTGTCAGGAATCCCCATAAGTAAGTACCCTCAATGATTATTTTTTCAAAGAAAATTTCTCTGGCAACATTGGTGCAGTAACCTTCTAGTACTGATGGCCTTACACAGAAGTAGTCTTCTGTTTTAATGACTTTAAAAATCTCTTAAGATGCTTTACCCTACACTTTTATGAGCAAGTAGCTTTCTGCTCTGGGAATGTCATCTCCATTACTAACTGAAAAAAGCGAGGCTTATGTATCCCACACCAATACTGAAACATAATCAAATAAGGAATACTGGTTAGATATTAGACACAGAGCATAGTAAGAGAGACAGAGTGAATCTTCAGTAATTGTCAGGAGAACATAGCTTACTGAAAACAGATCTTGTTTCACAGGAAGACAACATTCTCGTTTCTAATTTAGTGCTAAAGAGGAAGAAGAAATACAGCCTAACATATGTTCCACTGATAAGGCACCCTAAATTCCTACAGCTTTTAAAGGCATTACACTGAAAGAAATATATATTTTGTATGCTCATCCAGTATCCTCAACCATAAAAACATAAGAACAACCATCATCCAGGTTACATTATCAGTATCCTACTTACGAGTGCTTAAAAGGTGACTGCTACCTTGACCAAACTCCCTTAATTTGTGATTTTTCTAGCTATGCACCTCAACCTATTAAGTGGTTGCACCTTGTACCCTACCCATTATAAGACTACTCTGCAATATATTTTCCCAAATCAGTGCACTCCAACTCCTACAGAAATTATCCAACAGCATGAGCTGACTTGGAAAAAAAAGTCTGCCTTGCTGTGAAAGAAGAATTACCCCACCAGAGCTATCCCCCTCACAGCTTTCTTGGTTTTTTTTTTTTTATTATTTACTTTTTAATGGAAGCAAAAACCCCTATCATCTCACCTACTCCTCTTTTAATAAGGAATGACTGCCGTGACTACCCCCATCTAGAACCACCATTCACTGCCAGCACCTCTGCTCTCCTCGTGTGCTTAGAGAATAACTGATTAGCACTTTGCATAATTAACCTGATTAGCACTGTGCATAATCAAACTGATTAGCACTTTGCATAATTAAAAAGAAATAATAATAATAACAATAATAAGCAGTAGGTAATAGCAAAAGCTCCTAGTCCCAGTGCCTGTTCGTTAGCTTTAGGATTAGTTTAGTGTGGCATATTTTATTTCTTAAAACTATTTCTTTAAAGATGCACAAGCCCCTGAGAAATACAAATTCTAATGTACTATCAAGATCAATAGTGAAAAAATTATTCGTTCCACTATCACAACTTAGGATTTCTTGTGCCTCCCACTGCTGCAGCAGAAGACACTTAACAGGATGGAGGCCTGATCAGATGGACCAGTGATCTGATTCCCACCTCTATCTACAGTATTACTTTTGGATTCATTATCACAGGATACAGAAGTCTCACATCTTTGAATGCATATATATGCTTGCAGTGTACCTTAAGGGTAGGAAAGCTGTAGTATAACAACTCTTATTGTCAAGATGAGGAGGTTAGTAAGATGCATATCCTCAAAAGCATGTAGGCACTGAATTCTCTCCTGCCCTGAACAATTACTCCAGACCACAGGAAGTATGGGAAGGAAAATGGAATTAATCAGATCCTTGCCCCTAAGCCTGTATCATTCTTTCCCCATTTGAACATCACTTTCCTGTGTGTATTTTTTGTAACCTGTTCAAGAATGAGAGGGACAGAAGGTACTTTATTTGCTAGCCCGTCCCACTTCCAGTGTCAATCTCTCAATTAGTGTTTCAGGATTAGCAAACACCTCCCAAAACTCAAAGAATGTGCATAGCTACACCTAGCTAGATTGAAAACTATGTGTTAACATCCATGTGAAATGCCTGCATCACTAGTAACTCAGTTCTCCTGGACATTCAATGCCAGAAAGCCTAGGAGATTTTTGCTCCAAGTGAATCAGCAAACCACTAACATTTTCTGTTCGCTAATGTGGCCTCATCCTTCCTAGTCATCATTATACTCCATCTTTCCCCTCACTTCAACCTCATCTCTCTCTAGAATCTTTCTATTATAGCTCAGATTATTCTTGCATGCCTCACAATCTCCACCTTACATATTCTATTATACCTTCAAAAGTACCTGAAATATTCACTGCCAACCCTCCACCACCTCCTTCAATGATCCTGCCTACATTTCCCACTGGGTAGCAAACACATGTTATGGCTTCTTTTCTGAGTGCTCAGTCAGCTGTTGGGACACTGGGCAACTGGGAGGGTCAGCTTGTTCTGAGTGATAAGTCTGACAGCCCTTTAGCTGACCAGAAAGGAATTGCAGTGTCTAGACTGCATGCAGCCCAGATGCAGCAAACTGCATGGACCTGTCCTAGAACTATAGCAAAAATTTCCCACTGTGCTTGTTTCCCTTGTGAATTCTCTCTCATAAAATGAGGCAAAAAGAATCTGAGGAGAAAAAGGGTAATAAAAGATAATTTTACCATAATTAGCTGGAAATGAATTACCCATGCACAGAGGTCTCTCCATCACCCCAAGCTAAAGAACCCACATGAACAACAAAGGGTGCAAAACTAGTCACTCGTTTCACAAGTTGTTTAGTTTCACAAGAAAAGTGTTGCTGTAGAGATTTTTCAAGTCCAAATGTTCCTGGTGAAGGTAGTTCCAGTAATTCTGGGAAGCAAGCCAATCCCTTGGCTTTATATGTAAATATTTAAACAACATTATTTTTATATACAAATATTTTATACACATATACATATATGTCTTTAGACTTCCAGACTTGCAAAACTGCAACAGAAAAAATATGCAAGTCGACCCACAGCTATCGTCTCATCTGCCTGAACCATGTTAACTGACCATCAGAAACAAAATACTGCAATGACTTCAAAATAACTGAGCCATGCCATCTATGTATACTAGTCCACTCAAACAGAAGTGCTGAAAGAACAGAACTACAAATACTAAGGTAGAGAGATAAAAGTCTAAAAATTTTTTTCTCCTTGGAAGTGGCAAGAAAATAAGGTTTATCTATTTTAAATCTTCCAGAGCCTAGATGGATACAAGTGCTCCATCCACTGGAGATGTGGAATCTCTAGCTCTGGATGACACAAAGCTTCACATTCCTAACATCTTAATGCTGTGACACCTGACAGTAAAGCTTTGACTTCATGTTTAGAAAGGCCACTGCTGCTTCGGACTTAAATCAGGTCCATACCTCAAAAGGGATAACTTGGCAGAAAATACAAGTGAAAGAATGGAAAAATATCGAGATTTGGTTGATAAATAAAATGGGGGAAAAAAAAAAAGCTTTAAAACTGTTGAGAGGAGGTTTGATAAAATGGAGGAAGATGATTTAGTGAGTAAAAGGTATCCAGTCAAAGCATATAATGAATAAACCAACCCATGAAAATAAAATTTGCCATATGGATTTCACCTCTGTCTACTCAGGAAGCAAAAAACATACCCTAGTGCAAGATACATGTATGTAAATTCAGAGCTATATGATTTAAAGAAATAAAATACTTATGAATACAAGACTTATAAATCTGTATTTATGGCAGCGCCAGTGTGAGTTTTAAGAAAAGAACACAAGTGTATAGACATAAAAAACCACACAGAAAATAGGACCAATAGTAGGGCAAGTCTTTTAGAAAATATCTTAATGGCTTTATAAAAAGCCTTCACCCAAAGTTTGAGGGGCTTTTGCAATCTTACATTTTTCTATTGCAAAATACACCTGCTTTCTTCTCTTTTTTCCCCTAAACTAAATATTTCTTCCATCTAATGACTCTCTTTATTAGACAGCATCTAATTTGCATACATTTACATACAATTTAACTGCTAGCTTGTGAGAACAAAGAAATGGCTCTGTATTGCACTGAAGGACAATACTCAGAAAAGGAAGGTATAAAAACCAGCTAGCTCGGTGGCTGTATATTCTCTTTGTTTCAGAAATACTAGGAGTTTTAAACACACTACTTAAAGGGTGAAAAAGATTATTTCATCAAACAATGAAAAAAGATACAGTGCAGCTTCCTTTTAACGCATTCTCTCTCTGGCCTGGTTAATGGGATTTAAGGGTCCAATATTTCTTTGCTTTCTTCTGTTTCCTTTATTAGAACTGATGGATTTAATTCTGTCACATATTTTACTTCATATTTTATTCCTATAACAATCTATGCTGAAGTTCAGCTCCTATGCTAATTCAATGCTATCTTCCTTTCCTTGCAGTCAGCCTGGAATACAACTGAATGATCTCTGATGGGCATGAAGTACTCTGCCCTCAATGCCCAGTGCTAATGGATTTTAGAGAGAGTCTGCCAGAATTTTACCTTGTGGCAACAAGTCTAGAGATAATGAAAACTTACCATGTAGCTGACTGGGAATCAACAGGAAGGGAAGCAGGGCTGAGCTCCACTTGTGAGAACAGGGAGGGACTGTGGTCAGAGTAAATGCAGGATGTAAAGGATGCGTCAAGCCCTCTGGTTCCCTGAGGGGGAGGGGGGGGGAGAAAGAGGATAATTTTATCTTTAAGATCCTGCATGAAGCAAAAAACTTTAGTAACAATTGCCAGGAACTCCAACACAGGCCCTACCAAAAGCATGATACAATCAGCAAAGGGTTTTTCTCCAAAGGCTTTGCAATTGAAGCACCAATTGCTCAGGACATCTACAAATCTAATCCATGTATACTTGACATAAAAATCTTGCAGGAAAAAAAAAAAAAAAAAGGCATTTCAGGCTGCATGTTGCAAATCCCCATATCCCCTCAAATGTGCAAAATCGAAGGATACAGACTAGTCTGCCATTTGTCACTGCCTGCACAGCAGAGCCACTATAGCTTCACTTCTGAACTCTCCCCTTCCTCTCCCCTTCCCAACATCAAACTCAGTGACTTGTGTGCAGTGGGGCAGAGAAAGTAAAGTATCAACATTCAGTGGCGTAAGGATGGCTTGAAGAAAACCCAATCACTCTGGCAGCATGTTCTGAGGGCCTGTCCTATAAAAATATATCAAACAAAAGCTTTTCTGGTGTAAGCAAACCTATTGCATGGTGAAAAGCATTAAGGCAAGTTAGTGTGCATACAAAGCAGGTGCAGAATCCAGGACCCAGCAGTTTGCCCCAGCCAGCCCTGTGGTATGCAGCACATTGGCTTTATGCAATCAGCAGAAGGCCAAGTGTTAATTCAGTGGGCAGACTCACACCAGCACGAGTGGCACAGTAACACTGTGACTGACGATACAGGATCCATATCACAAGCTGTACAAACCAGAAACTTGGGCTGATACTGCCCTGATGTGACTCACCGGCACTCAAAACACGTTATTGATTATTTTCAGATGAAAATTTTAATTTAAAGCTGGCTGAAATGTTAATGAAGTTTTAGCTCTTTTTCAAAGGGGAAAATTCTCTACTGCTTAGCAATTTTTTTTTTCCCCTGCTTGATCTGCTTCTCATGACATATAGCAACCAAACCTCAGAAAATAAATAAATCAAGCCTTCATATTATTTTCCCTTTTCAAGCGTGGAAAGGTTGAGGTGTGTGATCTTCAGCGCTTCTGATACGTACCAAAATTCATGACTTAGAATACGGTGGAGGAAGGAAATTCCAGAGCCACAGTTCCTCTGATTATCATATCCTATGCTCACAGATAAATCTTGCTGAAACCACTAGGTTATTCTTTCGAGAACCTTATGAGCACAACTGCACTAAGATGTAAGCTGATTTTAATTGGAGGTTCCAAAATTACACCCCTCCCTCACCTCCTTTCTCTCCTTGCCACATATCCCCAAGCCCATCCTTGATCCAGGACTGGATAAATGTCTGATTCAGGGAGCTTTCAGCTGAATGAAAGTTTCTTTCCCATGTGTTTTCAGCCACATCAAGCCCCTGCTGCAGCTCAGCTTCTAAGCAGGAAAATTGGAGGTTATAGCTAAGGAGGCAGCAGAACTGGTCAAGTGAAGGAACAGTAGCAGAGCAGCATCAACACTGATCAGTTTAAGCTGCTGTGGGCCTACATCTTGTGATGTCTAGGGCTGCTTGGGTATGACACAGAAGAAAGGTTCTTATCACACAGCTGGAAGTCAAACCAATCACAGCTTTATAGGTAAAAAAAGCCCCCACCCCACATGCTAACCTAAAATAAACTAGTGGGCTATGCAGATCATACAGAACAGATGCAGTCTGCTTCTGATGAAAAATAGCTTGAGATAATGGTGCAGTGCTACAATCTGCACCAGGGGCGTTTTCCAAGTGGCAGGTTGAATTAGCCTCAAGTGACATGCACTACAGTAACACTTGCCTGAGGCAATAAGGCAAGGTCCCACATTCAAAAGGAAAGACTTAAGCTTTCTTGCCAAAGGCAAGTGATAAAGCATGTGGTTAAGAACCACTGTTACCAGAGCATCAGGAAGTTCCTGAGCAATTTTTCAAGGACTTCAGAAAATACACCTGGAAATAAAGAGCGGGAAATTTCTCTAACGTCTCTAGAGCTACCATGCTGTGCATGTCTTTTGCTACTTTCCAGAGCACAAGCATCAATTCTGTCCTGACTAGAAAGTAAGCTTTCCCACCATCAGTATTTCTGAAGTCACTCTGCCCAAACAGTTTCATAGGAGGTTGTGGGATGTGTATCTGGATTTCAGCTGAATACACAAGACACTGCAGTTCAAGCCTCTTCCTTTAGCCTCTGTGCTCCAGGAGTAAAGAAAAGTTGGAACATTTTAAACCTTACAAGAGAGATCCTCTGGTCTTCAGCGAGTCATCCGACACCACTATCAACAATATCTTCAGGAGGAGTTGCCAAGTAAAAGCTTCACTAGCCAGTTAGCACCCACAGGGGATATACCATCTTTGGAAATTACAGTAACTGAGAAAACAAAAAGAATCAGTGCAGACACCCGATCTTCATCCACTTTCATCAGCTTAACAACCAACACCACCTACCTTTTCAGTACTGCAGTTAGAATTTGTACTGCCAAGTTACAACCAAGCCTCAAGGGCAGGACACCAGACCAGGCATAAGAATTGGTGACTTTTTCTGTTCAACAATAACAAACAATGCTTCCACATGTAGCATTATACACCAGAATACGAGAGTCTGAAGCAATGGCATCCACACAACTACTTGTTTTCATTCCAGTCCTCTACACACTCTCATGATGGCTGCAGGTATTCTATCGATCACAGGCAGCTGCACAGGTTGCTACACAAACTTAGACATGTTCAAGTTACGTGACCCCTATACAATAGGCTTGGCTAGTTTCCCCAAAAGGAGACTCCCATTTTCCTTCAACTGCCTTTAAGATACAGCAGTTACCAGTACAACCCACTAAAGCATTAGATTATTCTTGCTATGGCTCCTCACTGAATACATGTCTCTGTGAAATAACTGCTCACTGGAAAACATGCATACTTAAGTATCTACATGCTAACATACATATGTACAAACATGTAAAATATTCTGGCAAATATCTGTTTGATTGAATTAATTCTACTGGTTTTTTTTTTACAATACAGCAGATGCCCACATCAATTCTGACTGTCTTTAAAATAATGACAGGAATCTAACAACTTTAAATTATGCCAATATTTGAATACTTTCTATTCAAGTGCTCTTCATCACCTTGAAAGTCTATTACCACAACACGAGCCTCAAATTTTATCTCTTTAACAATTCTTCTTGTAGCTTAAAGTAGGTTAAGCAAATTGTTCATCAGATTTTTCCCTTTCCTTTCTTTTGTTGTTATATACTCCATTGAAGCTGAGAGATGAAAATGGAAAAGTTGGTTTAAGCAGAAGAATAATTCAGTGGAAAGGAACTCCTATTGAAACCTAATTAAATTCTGGCATTTATCAAGTTCCACTTTTTGTACATAGCAGTGGGATTATCCAAAGGGACAAGGGTGTGATTCTCTTTCCACTCAAAATCGTGGTAAAGGATTTTAAGTTGAATGCATCAGCAGCACATTGAGACCAGCTTCAAGCGCTTTTGAAAATCCTCCCCTTCCCAACCTGTCCAGAATGTGGGCATAAATAAATAAACTTCCACCACCTTGTGTCGTGGAAACAACATCCAGAAGCTGCAGTTTGTGTAGTTCTGTCAAGTTAAAGATACTGAGATTTCCCTTTTAAACATAAACAATATTTCTGAAGTTAGTAAATTCTTCCAAACATTTGCTTTGATTTGATAAGTTGTATTTAATACAATTTGCTTCAGCAGCATTTTAAACCATGACAGCTAAAGCACGAGTGGGTCATTTTTACATACAAACGTGAAATCTCTACAGTTGTGTACACAGCCTAGATTATGCATGCAGGTCCACACTCCCCGAGATAACAAAATTACCCGGCTTGCACTCCAAGCCAGTCAGAAACTGTGTAGTTGCAGATAGCAAAGTCAAGCCTGAGCCAATCAGTCCTGCTAAGCAGCTGCTATCTCTGTTGCTTATTAGTTCACCAGTACAGTAGCCACGACCAAAAGCTTCAGATGGGCTTACAGTACGCACAGAACAAAACTGTCCCTGCTCTCAAAATACCACAGAAACGCAACTGTAAATGAATACTATCAAAGGGTGGAGGTAGGAGAGAAATCTATTTTAAATCTTCTCAAAACATTATTTTTTCAACACTGAAGAGGAAAATCCTTAGTCTTGAATTCTGTATAATAACAGAACCATGCTGTTTGCTGGCAGAATGCTAAGTTTCATTTTCAGCAGAAAAAAAATCGTATAATAATTTTTCCTGATTTAGATGGGGTTTAGGTCAACCTTACCTACATACAAATGAATGTTTTGTTCAAATTGCAGGGTAATTTTAATTAGGACACCCTGTTAGACATCCTGTTGTTCTATTTAATGGACTTTCTCAATTATGAGAAGAAACACCTCCCCACCCGCCTGCAACTTGAAGTAAAAATTATGCTGAATAAATATACAAAGACAAAAATTATTATTCGGCATTAGACCTTTTTATTTCTGTTAATCTTTATTTGGCAACTGCTGTATCAAAAGGGCAGAGTTCAGAATCCCACACCTATTAAACACCTGTTTAAAAACCACTTGAAGCACTGGAACCAGCCAAATATGTCCCAATTAAGCAGAAATGTTGGCACTGCTGTCCCGGGTAAGGAACACCCATTGCCATTTGCTCTCATTAGGTTAAACGGGTTTCTTGGGACATAACTGAATTCCTGATTATGTGCACTGCAAATAGATGGAGAACACCAGAACAATAAAATTTAATTCAGCGTAGCCTTCTGTCCAGTTGTCAAGCACAGAATTTCAGGAAAAGGGAAAAACTGAACCTTTGGGGAGTGACAAGAGTTATGTGTACCACATCAGACAACTCATGCTTCTTTCAAGAAATTGGCTGGTTGATGTAACAGAAAGAACTGGGCTGAGATTTCTTCTTGAAAACACTCCAAGATTTAGAGTTGATTATATTTTTCTCACTACCTCCTCCTCTGTACTTTGTATTAGTTTGATTCCATTAAATAATTTTATTTGGTAGTTATAAGTACAATACAGTATCTTTGTATATTCACTTTAGTGTTAAATTGTTCACCAGTTTCTTCGTTTTGTACGTTTATGATTCAGTGCTGGAATCCAAAGTCCAGGCAATAAAAGCTTTGTTCGCAGATCAGACAAAGTACTGCAAGTTTTCCAAATATTTTTATCAACTTATTTAAAGGCTCTTCTAGAGAGACCAACTGCATGGCAAACATAAGAATCTTGTCCATCATTCATTTAACCTCTTGACCCCTGTCAAGGATGTGGACATGCTTGCCAATAAGTAACAAGTCAAGTGGTCCTTTTCCAAATACTCAACAATACATTACAGGGTGGTGCCACTAGAAAGCCACCAGACAGAATCAGAGCAGAGAGGTAGTGATTAAAAAGTATGTTTGAGATGGTTCTAATATCCATGCTCAATCCTCTATAATCCCACTTCATTATCAATTTATTAACTTCCTTTGTTGTCCTTTCTGTCACCCTCCTGTGCTAGTCACTAATACATCTTAGTTTGGAAAGTGCTCTACTCCATGTGCACAAAGAGCTAGCATCCTTCACACAAAATTGATCAGTTAACTGTATACATGCAAGAGATGTAAAGAGTCTCTAAACTGATACCTTCAAATTGAATGCATAAAAAGGATGGTTCGGCACCATAAACATTACTTAATTCACAACTCAGAGTCAGGATGTTAGCAAACTGAAAAGAACAGCTATATATTTTTCTCTTCACTTATGCCAGATAGACTTCTTGAGAACATAAATCCTCTTGGTTTTCTACTACCTCTTGTACTTAGTGTAGAACTCACAATTATTTAATGCCTACATTTCTAAAGTAAACTTTAGTACATGAAAAAAAAGCATTTTAAAAACAAAATATGTCAGCTAGCAGTTGCTGCTGACCTAAAACTATATTTATTTTCAAAACAACCAGAAGAGTGGCAGATGCTTTCTTGTTCTGGCTGGCTACAAATGGCACCAAGAAATGCTAACATAGACACCTGCATACTTACTCTTTGCTTGTTTCCTCCACACACACACACACAAGTATTTTTGCATACAAACAACACTTTCTGATTTCCTATTGCTATCTGTTTAGATATCCATGGGTGCTATATTCATTGTAGTTTAAAGAACAGTTTCCCTTCCATAATCCTACTGATCTCAAGGATGCTTGGTACTCAAAACATGTGAAAATGATAAAATATTCCGTATTTACTCTCCATTACTGAAATCACAGATTTAAGTGTTGCTGCTTAGAGTGAAAATGCTTTAAAATCATATCCCTAAAAATTGAAAGCCACAAACCTTGGCCAATTTTAATTTAAGGCCTAGTAACCTCCCCTCTTACAATTGGTTGCTGACATTTTGTTCAGTAGATGATATCTGTAGCTGCAGCACTTCCAGACTACAAAGAGTTGCAAAAGCTATCATTACAAATGGATGTTTTTATTGGTAGACATTTTGAGACTAACCAAAAAGGAAAAGGAAAGCAGGAGTCTGGGTGGAAAGAAAACAAAATAAGCCCACAAACAAACAAAACACTACAAATCACAACAGGACAAGAGAAAAATCAAGCAGTGACATCACCTCACTGGATTAGTAAAAACAACTCTGTCTTGATTGGAATTTCACTTTTTTTTTTCCTTTTTAGTTCCATTAAACAACTATGAAAATGTTTAGCTGCATCACTTTCACAGATACTCTGATAAACTACCTTGTATTACTTGTATCTAAGTACATTTAATGCAACTTAAAGATAAAAACAGCAGTATTCTGTACAGTAAAAACAACGAAATAAAGAGGAGCATCTCCTTTGTACTGAAAAAAAAGCAAAACCAGTTAACTCTGTAAGTTTCAACTGAAATTTCCCTTCCACTGAATCAAAAGTGTATTTTGAACCCTAGAGAAGTTGCCGTCAGTAACACCCTTCAAATGCCCGAGCTCAACAAAATACAAAGAGCTATGAATTAGCATGTGAGCTGGAGAAGCAATGGAATATTCAGTGGTAGGGGAGACTTTTCCTACACCCCAAACACCTACAGACAAATCTTTTTATATGCTATATAAATGCAAGATATAGGTTTAAATGAGAGAAAGAAAAACAGCTTCAGAATCACCTGGAACACTTCGTGGAACTGACTTTTAATTGCCTACAACAAGGAGGCAATTAAAGCCCCATACATCAGCTGAGGACAAGACCCTCCTGATCCTAGAAATATGTGGTAATAGCCAATAAATGAAGGGAAAGAGAAAAAAAAAATAAAGAGAGAGAGAAGCCAGCCCAAATATTTAAAGCCAAAAGAAAAAATTAATCATAATTACTCTCATGTCAGTAAATACACTCACACTCACTATCAGGACTCCACAGTGGAGTGTGTTTTTCAAGATGAAGTCAAAAACTGTGGTCCATAAAATGAAAACTCAGGTAAGCAAAAGAAAAGAGCAAGAAGTGGGTGTGGGGCTATCACTAAAGATGAAGATGACTGGAATTAAGAATCCAGATGCATCCTTTGTCTCTGGAGCAGGGAGGGACAAAATAAAATGGAGGCAAATAAACTTTATTCACAAAGTAAGGTGAAGTCAGTGGAAGGATATATGGAAAAAATTAATGTTGCAATATGCCATCTTGTAATATTACATTGAAAACCACACCACTGTGTGTTGTTACTGTATTTGGCCGAGTGCACTACTGTGTGTAATTTGAACTTTGGTTACAATAAATCACATGATACAGAGAGGCTACCAAGTTACTCACAGTCCATTCCAAAATCTTATCATATTAAAATTATCATATTTGACCGTAGTAGGAACACAGTAACCAAAATCTATGTACACTATACCAGAGGAAGGGAGCAGAAGTATTGAACAGAACATCCCAGGACTCCGTGGTCATTTGTTAGACACAAACAGTAACTTGCCATGCCAGCAGTTCGACTGTTAGAGCAGTAGATAAATTTGGTGCTGCCTGTATTAGATACAGCAAACCATGGGCTGCCCAATTTTCTAAGGAGGGCACAGACGCTCTACACACCTGAGCACTATTAAGTCTTACTGCTTATGAAGAAGAGAGTCAGTATTGGCAGTGCACTGGCTTGAGGCGGGGGGAGGCATTTGGAGGGGAAGCATAAACCTGTTTCTGCTCACTACCAACAACATTATTACAGGCACCAGTAATGAGGTGGCTAGGCTAGAAGGGGAAAAGGATATAGGAACTGAAGTGCTTTATCAGCTCCAAGACCAATGCTGGTTTTGGCAGTATTTTCACTCTAGTGAGTTACAAACAACAAAAAAAACCAACCAAGCAGGTGCTAGCAATCTGAGAGACCACATGCCAGCTACAGCTGCTTCAAACTGATTCAATTACATCTGCCTGAATAGTCCCAAGACATTGAATCCACTAAAGGGAACCACAGGTCGAATGGAGACCCAGTACTTTGGGACCTTAATGCTCCATTAAATTAAAGTGGAAGCCCTCCCAACTGAAATGGGAGGAGGATATTCAGATAGGGTCTGAAGCATATGATCACACTCAGCCTAGGCTAAGATGGAAGACAACATATGCATGACACTGGGATACACAGTAAAAGCTCCTTGGAAATAATGCCTCAAAATTTTCTTGAAGCAGTCCAACAGCACTGCCTTGTTTCCCGAAACAGTGGGTGCAGTACATTTGCTTGAACATGCTCTTGGGATTGGGACTTTACTCCAAACCTTGTTTGTACAAAAAGGGGCCAAGCAGCTGGGAAATTCTGGAGTGTAGTGTGTCCTCATTAGCTTCCATCTGCCATCAGAACTCAGCTCATGGCAAGTTTGGCTAAGTCCTGGTGTTCTCAGGTCCAAATCTGGGTCAGTTTTAATTACACTATACAGAATTCAGTGTGCAGTTTTTAAATCCTTATTATACAGCGCAGAAGAACGGGCAGCTCTCCAACTAATCAATTTTTTAAAAGTACATATATAAAAATTTTAAACCAGGCTAGACAGACAGTGGGTGGAAGAGAAAAAAAAATGTATAAGCGAGTACAGGGGTTAGTTAAGAGAACTGTTAGCAAAAGTGGGTCACCAGCAAGTTCTGCTTTAAAACTTCAAAGGAAGGGGAAAAAGGAAAAAACTCTTCATTTTTTAAGACACTGAAACTGATGTGCAAGATGTATACAATTCATACTGCTTTTAGAATCAGGATAGGTTACACACAATAATACTGCAGCCAGATTTTTCTGAAGGGAAAGATAGATTGTCTTACAGCTATAGGATCCTACTATGCACTGGCTGAGCTACTCCCATACCTTTTAACTGTGTTATTGCCAGGCTTAGGAAAGTAATTTTCCCTAAGGGAAGAGCATTTAGCCTATAAGTACAGAAAAAGTGTGGTGATTAGAAGTACAGTTCACTGGGATCCTTGAAGGTGATAGAGAACTGCAGAAAGTTAGTCTAAATCCTAAACAATTAAAGTGTTTTGGACTACTTCAAGTGCTATTTATTTCCTCTTTTTCTATGCCATCAAATAGCCATCAGCCAGGTCAGGACTTGAAAAGAGTTTTGCTTGCCAGGTTGCTGGCAAACAAAATGATAGGAGGCACAGAGAGCGGCATGTTTTTCACTGAACAGACACTTGGGATAGGACAGCACGCCAAATCTTATCTATGTAAATTGGGCTAAAATCTACTCTCAAAGTCAACAACCAGAATCTGCCCTGTTTAGAATCTTTGTCAGATGCAAGGGAGCAAGTGGAAGTCTTCAGTGACAGCTACCGACATAAAGGTAGCTCAGAAACGAAGAAGGATGATCAAGGAGCAGAGTAAATAGAAATGAAATGATAGATGCTTGTTAGACAAGCATAATATTCTGCCATCTCCTACACAAAAACTGCACCTTCTTCTGCACTGTTTCCAACTTTGCTTTAACCACTTCCATGAACAACACCTGTTAAAACAAGATTTCCCTTCATGCACCTTGTTAGTATTATCATAGCTTTCATTTCAGAACTATAACACAGCAGAAACACGACACAATCCTGCACTCTCCCTTGTACTTCTTCACTTGGTGGCTAATCAACATATCTCCAGCTTCTAGATTAATCTAGTACATTCTGACACAGGATGAAATACTCTGCTCTTTCAGGATGAACAAAAGCTACAGGCTTGGAGTAACCAGTGAATTTTTTTTAGTTGAAAGGAAGCTTTTTCTTTAAGGTAAGGCCCATCTCTCAGACATTACCCTTCATAAATGAAAATCCACACATTCAACATATTACACAACAGTCCTAGCAGAAATTAAAAAGAAAACAAAAAACCTACTAGAAAAGCATTGCAGTCTTAGGTACTACCAGCTTCTCCGTTACAGTACTAGTCCTCCAACACAGGAGGGCTTTTTGCCCATACCACCTGACTGGTCTCAAGCTCTATCCCCACCTGGGTCCACTTGTATTAATTAGGACAATTAGCCTCACTGTCTCCAAATAATTGTCAATGTAGTTGAGCTTGGATTGAAAAAAAAAAAAAAAAAAAAGGCAAGCTGAAGCCACAAGCAGACTGGGCAAGGTAATCTCCAATTATTGAGGAAGAAAATTACCATGCGCAAATCTGTTTTCTGAGGGTCTAGTTTCTTAGCATAACTTTTTGCTATGAAGTTTCAGTGCAGATCAGTAACAGAACAAAAGGGTGCAGAAAAACAATAACACATCAAACACCAGTAAATTTAGCTCAGATATTATCATTGTAATAGAAAGATTATATTCTTGTAACAGAAATTTCAGTGCTCAGATGCTGACCATTCTCTCTTTTAAAGCATTGTTATTGCTGTTAGGTGTGTTTGATGGACTATTTGGACACATGACCCACCAGTGACTAGGAAGAACAGCCAAGCTGCAAATTATACACAAAGAAGAGTGGAGTAACAATGCTATCTAGTGCTGCATGTCCGCCAAAACAAGGAAGCTCGGTGATGAAAGAGGGTGGCTACTTGAGAAACCCAGGAAGAGAGAGCTCTGCAGCTTGGAAGGAAAGTTCAGCTTCAAGTTATTTTTTTTTGTTTTATGTCATCTACTGATGCAGCTTTATTAAATTATTTTATTTACCTCTTACTTTGGCGTCTCTTGCTTTTCCTCTTCCTCCATTTGACATGTATTACAACAAACCAAGCCAAAAGGTAAAAGTCAAAGATGACTAGTGTTGTATCCAAGTGCTAAGGTGGATTTTTACTAGGTTTTGAGTAAGCTTAAGGATCACAAATATGACAACAGGTGTCACTCACTACTCCCTGCAATGGAGGAACTATAGATTAAATGGAACACAATCCTCTGAAGTGTCTTTACACGTCACTGTGCAGACATGTGGAAGATGCAGTGATAAAAACAAGTTTTCTAGTTTTCTTCCCCTTCCCCCACCAAAAAGAATCCCAAAAACGAAAAAAAAAAAAAAAAAACAAACAAACCCCCACAAAAAAAAAACCAAAAACCAAACCAAAACAAAAAAACAAACAAAACACACACAAAAACAACAACCAAAAAAAAAAAAAAAAGAGAGACTAAAGGGTAAAAAGAGAGATTCTGTTCCTGCTGACAACCCTAGAAATAGACTTTTATTCATTCTTTTCCTCCACCTAAAATAGTGTGTGGATGTGACCCAAATTAAAGGCATTATGACTCTTCAGGTTCTTCAGCTGCTAATGCAGCCACTTCGTAGCTGTCTCCTGTCACGGTAGACACTGACGTGCCAAAGGTGTATCTGCTAGTCCCAAATTCTGACCAGAGAGCCTATGGAAAAGGAGACTGGCTGGTATTTCCTGACCAATCCACACTGTTCTTGTATAATTAGGTTCCCAAAAAAGCCCATCTTCCTTTTACAACTCCCTTCACAGGGAAACAGTGAAAGATGTGTCATGGCATATGAATGCAGATATAATCTATAGCAACAAACCAAGTGTGCCATTCTGAGATAGGGGACATTTTATTTTGCAGACTGTCAACACCTGGGGATGTTAAAAACATAGGAGTAATTTACAGAATTAATTAAAACATGGTGGTCCCAAGTTAGAGAAAATCTTGTCAGACTTATCTCTACTGAAATTTCCTTCTACTGTATTCATCTTACTATACCTACACATAGCTCACATAATCCTTTTAGTGGGGTCTGTCCTTACCACAAAAACAGCTGAAATACCTAAGACAATAGCATGGTTTATAAAAAGAATAAGTCTCCCAATTTTATTGTGCTTGGCTGTGAGAATTTAAGTCATATCCTTAACATCTGAATGCCATTTTTCTATTGCACTTTATTTGTGAGTGGGTGTTTTTCAGTACATAAGAAAATGTAACACCTATTATCATGTGTTTCATAAACATCCAGCCCCTGACTTGTGTGTGCCATGCAGCAGAGTTGTTATTACCAGCTAACAACATGTTCCAAACTAACAGAGTAAGTCCCATCGATTTCATTTTTTTTTTCTAAATTTTAAAAGCAGTGGATCCGTATTAAGAGGAATTTGCCCAATTACCTGCAGAGGAGGAAACCTGCAATTCTCTTACTGCAGTGATGAGATGGTATCAAGAACACTGCTAACCAAGGCCAACCAAATGGATCACAAATACTTTCCTAAAGAATAACACCCTTGTATATTGTCCTTGAATAAAAACTGTGAGTCCACACTAAAGTGATGTCAGTTTGCAAGTTTTATGATCTTTTCCAGTCTGCATGACAGAAGACAGCAAAAAAAAGCACACAAAACTATATACATGTCTTGGTTTATTCCTTTCTATGATTTGATAGCCAAACTTAGATCAGGTGGTGAATTCAGAAGACCCTCTACAGCGAAAGAGTATAACCCAAGTTTGAGATAGAAAATTAAATTACAACAGAAAAACACAGGAACAACCATGAAAAGAATTTTTACAACTTAACTGCTTTTGTATAGCAATATGAGATAAACACAAATTATCACCATTTTCTAGATGAGCAAACAAAAAGCTCTGATCACAAAATAAATCATTGGACTCATGCTGAATATACATGATTATGGCATACTCTGTTTTTTTCCTAATTTTTTTACATTTACCCTCAGTACCTGACAACTAGTGGTTTCTATATTCAGCTAAAGAAGTCAACAACAGTAGACAAGCACTGAAGCATGCATTTGGAGCATGGTTCAACTGAAAACATACCATGTCCACATCACATCCCTTGTAGACCACACAGACAGGCTCAACAGCATGTCCCTGGCATTAGCCAGGGCAGTTACTTAATCTGTGGGCAGGGCAACTGAGAAGTCTTGTTGCCCTGCACTAAATCTTTCCAGTGGCTGGCAAACACTGCCCAGGGATTTTCTGAGCAAGTGGTTATATATGTTATACATATATATATGTATATATATATACACATTTACACATACATGCATACATTCATATATACATATAAATATATATTTGTTATATTATCTGGGCATTAAATTGATCTTTGATGTGCTTTTCTTTCATGAGTTTATCTAATTTGCTTGGTAGGCAGATTTTCTTCTGCTTTTTCTTCGGCTTGGGTTAATGACTTCCATTGTCAATATTATCATTGTGTGTCTAAACAAGATTTTCTGGAGCTCCAGAAAAGAGATTGGTCTATAGATCACTTTTTCTAGGCTAAAACAGCATGTAGTATAAAAGATTTCCAGGCAATGGCAGATCTCTTCCCATATTACGATGTAGATTTCAACAGATCATAACAATACCGTAGCTTTGTGGTTTAACTGGATTTATAACATACTAACTCCCTTTTACAATAGGAAAGAGAAGCTTGATCTGAGTCAAGAGGCACAAACTGAGTAGATGTGAAGGTCTGAATTTGCCAGTCAGACATGCAATATGACTGCATCTGCTGCTTGGATGCTGCCTAAATAGGCCAAAATCAAGTTTGCAAAGGTTTGATTCTGATCCCTCAAACTAACAAGATCCAGAAATCAAAGCTCATAATAAAATTTAAAATTATCCCATGAAGTCATCTTGTATTTCCACACTGCAATGCATATATGATGTATGCAGATGTCTGTGTGCACGCTGACACACACTTTCACACTCAAATCCATGTTATCCCCTGCATTTCTATGTTGCACCATTGCACATATACTCTGAAAGAACATAACTGCCAGAAGAAAATAGCACCCATTGGTGCAGAGAACCTATATGCTACTATTCCCCTTTTCTAAGCAGAAAACACTGATTCACATCTATTTGCCTCACCTCCCTGCCCCTTTACCAATGAGGAACTCACCTTACATCCCTATAATGCTTTGCTTGGCCAAGTCTGCAACCCCAGGCAACCCAGCCTCGACTGTAGGCAGCAAAGGCAGCGAGCTCAGCTCAGAGTTTGACATGCTTGGTGCATGTCACATAACACAAGCAACCTGCTAACGAGCTGCTATGTGCTCTCTCAAAGTCACAGCTGCCAGCAACAATTGAGCAAGTGCAGCCTAGCTTTTCAGGATTCCTGCCTGTTGCCCAGGAACCACACAAAGCACTGGAGATTTTAAACAGGTGCAAACAGTGCTTTTCTCCCATGCCTTGTCCTCCAGCACGTCAGACCGAACAGCCTCTGCAATGGCAACAGAAGAACCAGAGAGCAGGAAATGAACTTTCAAAATGTGATCAGAGTTCCTACTGATATGCAACGCTTTGATGACATGAGAAAAACAGCTTGTACATAGCATTATAGGCAGATGCAGGAAGGCTTGGTCAGGCTTGCCTTCATGAAGACCTGCTTTTTCCAGAAACATGCAGCTGTATCGTAATTCTGGGTTACACATTTTTCTGAATTTGTCAGTATTTCTCACCTGCAAAATATTTCGTTAATGTAAAAGGTAATGTTTCAGAACGTGCAATGATTCAGAACGCGTAATGAGCACCAAAAATAAATGAAAAGGGTGTATTTTAAAGCTTACTTTTACAATAATTTGATAGCTGCATAGGAATTTTTAATGCACAAAACTGTCTTTCAAATAAATGTCTTTAAAAGCATAATACAAATTACGCACATTATCTAATTGTGTGTATGTACAGAAATTATACACGTACCATCTGTTTACAGCTCATTGCTTAACCTTATAACCTTGTATGTACACAGCTCAGTGCATAGGTGGTACTGTAGGTAGACAGAAATCGTATATCCTGAACTGAAAATCTGTGAGACAATTTTTAACAGGCTCGTTAGAAAAGACTGCACTAACTCCAGAATGGTTTGTTTTGTCAATATTGCCTACGCTGTGTTAAGGTCATCAGTACAAGTTTGTTATTAGCCACGTTCCCACGTTAGTAATCAGACAAATTCCTGTTAATTTCAGGCAGAATCTTGCCTGAATTGGAAAGAAGCAGGAACTGGTTAAGGCCATTAACCAGATGGCCACTGAGATCTGGCATTCTAATGTTATGATCGACTGCTAATCTGGTGTCTACCTGCTACTTCCAACAGGTCAAGCCTCGAGCGAGGGTCTTTTGCTGTTTGTTCAGAAATGTTACAATGCTGACACACATGCTAAGGGCTTCCATCTAAAATGAAACTGCTTAGATAGGTTTTACCTTCCCTTTTGGATTCAGCTTTCCACTTGGATGTGAGGCTGAAAAGGCTAAAGGGTTCTCTTGTACAGACGCCAACAAAAACAAAGGTAAACTTAGAATTTTCATTAACTGTAAATTACAAGAGCAAACAGAAATAAGGATTGATGTGAGCAACAGGGAATGCTAAAGCTTCACCAAATGTAATGTGTAATGCTTCAACCCAAACATATTTTGGGATGACTGCCAAGAAGATGGGTATAAATGTGGGAGGCTTAGTAGAGTACAGTTTGAGCTAAAATGTGTAAAGTTTTCACTTGTGCTAAGGAAACATTCGTAGCTAGGTAAAAACAAGGCCTTCCTTATGAAAAATCCAATTTTACATCTAATCTAAATTTCCCTGGGCAAAGCAACTGCTCTCTTCCTAAACTGATCCTCAAGATAGCTGGCAGTAGCATATAATTACTGTGGACAGTAATGCCATGGGTTAGGCACTAGCTGAAAATTGTAAAGTCTAAAGGTATCTTATCCAGCATTACATGGTTTGATGTACTCATCTAAACCAGAACTGGAAGTACTCATTATGATGCTTTTGTTATTTGGTGATCCAATGACTTCTGTACAACTACTAGACAGAAATGTTGGTTCTGTCTAACAAATTTTCTTGTGCTATCTTAGCTTGGACTATTGTCTATTAGTTCTTTTGATCCAGAATCTCCTTTTAGTGAAGTATACAGCATCCCTAATCATCAGTTTCCCTAGTGACGAATAATTACAGTGTCCTACATGTTGTTGGTGCCGTAGGGGAGAGAGCATTAAATAACCCAAATAATCTCAATTTGTTGCTAAAAATCCCCCAAGCAGCATGGTTGCATTTTGGTTTTCTACTGTCAGAGCTGTGCTTCAACAGGAAGAGTATGAGGTTCTTCCAGCTCGACTACAAGACCAGTTTATGAACTAGGACTCAAGTTTACTTTCAATGAGATAAACAACAGATAATTCTAGTAAATGCAAGAGGCTGAAGAGTAAAAGTCTAAAAGTTCTATAGAAATTTTCAACACAGGCTCATTTCTCAAAATTCTCTCTTTTCTAAAGATACTTTCTTCTTGAGTTGACAGGCTAATTATTTCAGGGAAAAAAATATCATCAGTTAAGTTTCTTACCTATTTCTTCTGCATAGACTTCAGAAAGCAAACACAGTAATGAAGTTCTAAGAAGGAATCTTACTGGCTATCACTTCAGCTTTATTCATGTGATTGTTCCAAGATCTTGAGGCAGTAACACAAGTTACTTCATGTTTCACTATTTTAAGTGTAAGGTCTATCCTTTCCTCTCTGTGCCTGAGATGATACAGCATCTGCAGCTGACAGATACTGACAAGCTTTGGAGTCCCCTTTGTGCACCTCCAGTTCCACAGATAAGGAACCCAGAAATTCCTGTTGAAACACAGTACAGGAATCATACTGACAATACTTAATGCATCCCAATACTTGACAAATAAACATGACCCTTTGGTAAAGAGATGGTGACAACAGAAACTTATCCTATTTAAAAGAGAATTAAAATCTCAAAAGACACCTCCTATTCATTCCATTGTTCAATTCAAGATCTATTCAACAAGGAGGGCCGAAGGTGACAAGCAAGCCTAGCAATATATGCACACAATTCTACTTGCCACCAGAATTAATAATACAGCCTCCACTGGTAAGGGAGACTGTGTTGTTCCATTTGCTGGAGAATGTCTTCCTTAAGGCTAACACAGGCATGAGAATGGTGAGAACATTTAGGAAGGACTCTAACATAAATGCAGCTCAGATTTGTTGCCAGCTACTCAGGGGCAGGCAAAGACATTTCTTAGGTTATCCAAGAACAGAAAGTACACAGTGTGCAATAGAGTTTAATGACAACAGTGGTTCAAAAAACTCTCTTTAAACCCTAAGTAAGGATCCTAGACATTCTAGAACTGGCCAGGATTCAATATTTTGGCAACGACCTTAGGGTGAAGTTACGCTCTCTGTAAATTGAGACTTTCCTTCAAATTGCGCGCACCTCAGTGTGCACACCTCAGCAAAGCTTTGAGGAGTCTGAAAGAAGAATGTGTCCTTTTCTGCAGTCAATTCCATAAAATAAGAAACTGGATTAACTACAGTCTTCACTGGTGCCAGCCAGACCACAAAGTGTACCATCAACACTCTGTTTGTTAGGTAAAAGCTACTGTAATTTAAAAAAATATCAATTATACATCTTGCCCCAGAAGTACTATAACCTGACTTCAAATTTCTTGCAAACTATGTCTTCTTACACCCCTAAATAATACCAGAATAAGAAACATCAGATTACTTTCTAGGAGATATTTACAAAACTCTGGGATATTTCAAGAAGACACAAGCTAATATTATTATTCTGAATAGGACTACAAGCTGCCCTCCATCCACAGCACCATGCAGGCTGTCATTTTTGTAGTTAAGATGCATTTTGCAGCAAGACTTAACTGTTCTTTCAAGTGCACTGTACTGTTAGTTGTTGTCACAATTATTTATAACTAGGGACATCTATCTCCTACTAACCTTCTGTTCTGGTCCAATATACAGGAAACAGTATTTGAAGCATTGAAATACATTTATAATAATTTCAATTCAATATTTTTTTAGCTAGATTCTGCCCTCTGGTTTTGACTCTAATTCCTGGCAAGTTAAAGACAGTATTCAGTCTCTTCCTCTCTACTGCAGGGTTTGTGTGTATGAAAATTTAATTTTGATAAAAGGTCAGGATAGAAAATGAAGATGTTCAGCTGAAGAAAAGGGTTTTTAAAGAGACTTGAAAACATGAGACCACTAGTTGTGTTTCTTTTTAAAGTGTATCATAAAGGTACCGTAGCATTCTTTAACACAGAGAGGCAGTGGAATAGTGCATGAAACGCTCAATGCCAAGAAATAATCTATCCTTAGTTCAGCCATGAATTATCCTACAACCTTGAGAAAATTACTTAACTGTTCTATGTTTCAGTTTCCGCATCTATCAAATCTATCAAGTGAGAACAATGACAATTTGTAAAACCACTCTAAGATTCTTTAAGAAATATATTATCATTTGGAAACTTGTAAAGTATACTGCTATTTCTAAGAAAAACCACCAAGAATGTGGGAATCAATATTGATTTAAATGTTTGCTGCAATATTTTAGTATTTCTTATAGGTACTTTACAATATTCTCAAGTGTTTCTATGTTTAAGTAAATCAACTACAATTACCAGCATATGGGATTTGAAGATACTACATCCTTTAAGTTTAAACTTACAATCTGTTGATTGAAACACAAATATTTTCAAGGACCTCAGTAGGAGATGGACTGGGTACTATACTTTTTCCTAAGACAGTCAATAGTCCTCCAGCTGAGGTAGCACCGGATTCTCTGAAAAACATAATAGTTAGCAAACTAAAAGAAAAAGAGATTAACATTGTTTTCTGCCTCCTCAGTATTCGTTTCAGCACCTACACGATACAGATGCCACAGAAGACTGACCCTTACTCTGAAGTACAGGAAAATATATCATAGTAAGAGACCGAGTGTCATTCAAAACATCCTTTGAAACTTCTTAAAAAACTGCATCCGAGTTCTGCATTTGTATTGATGTTTTAATGATTAGTCTATTTTCCTGCACTTTTGGAGGCAGAACAGCAAATTCATTACATGTTTAAATTCAACAAACTTTGCAGGGTTTAGATTTTCAAATATTTCTATTTCTGAAAGCTTATCCTGCTTAAAAATATATTTGTAAGGTGTAACCCAAAAATGGCTGCACATACATATTGTAGGTCAAATTCCAAGTCATCAGTCAGTTGTTACAGTTTTTAAGGCAGGGATTTTAGTGCAGAAGCAAAGCATTTCCTCAACTTCATACTACAAGTGTAGATCACAGAATTTCTTAAATAACTGCAGTACAGATGGAACCAAATGTGGAAACTGCAAAGCCTTAAAGATTATATTCTCTGAAGAATGTTAACAATCAAAACCAAGATACCAGAACTGGGGATAGCTCACAAGTTTAGAGACAGCACTTATTAGAAACTAAATGCTAAAACATTTATATTACCGAGAGAGATTCTACGGCTATTTCATCTTTAATTTTATTCACTAACTTTGTAATACAGAGAATTTCTATCCATCAAGTTATACAATCAGATTTATAGCAGATAAAAATTTACAAGCATTACGTTAGGTGCAGTTACCTTATCTCCAAGTGAAAAAAAAAAAAAAAAAAACCAAAAAACCTGAATACAAGGACAGCAAACTGAATTTTTATATTCTTATCAAGATTAATATAATACTTGAATTCAAATAGGACAGCTAGATGACAGTTACAACAGAAACATGTGAAATTCCCTTCATTTTTAGGTGTGATTAAGAAAGTAACACCAGAAATATAGGCAAAAGTGAAAAAATAGGGTCATCTGAATTAAAATTATGTTAAAAAAAAACAACTATGGCCCCAAATCTATGGTAGATCTGTGAGGAGAGATTGCCAACTAGAAGAACGGGAGTGAGGTGGGATGCTCACAGATATTTAAGAGCATAAAGTGTGGAATAGAGTGGAAGAGCAGGAATGTGCCCACACAGGCTGTGTTAGAGCTCCAAATGTCTCCAGCTCAAGTGACTAATGTGAATGTGCAAAGAGACAACCACTTGAAGCAGAACTTTTTACTGATTAAGTCACTACCATAAATCTCAATATGTTCCCTGCCATATTGGCAGCCTGTCCCTTTTTTCCTTTTAACTGTGGGCCAGATCCTCAGCTGGTATAAGTTGGCATCGCATTTTGTTGCCTTCAGTGGAGCTAAGCCAATTGATGCCATCTGAGCATCTGATATTATATTTCTGTAGCAGTGAAAAAATGATACACTGGCATTAATTACTACATAGCCACGTCTCATAACCTCATGGCAGGGGTGGAAAGACTTCTCATTTATAGTCAGCAGTCAACATACAGAGTGGAAGGGTCAATTGGTCATTCCAAGCTCAGTTTGATGGCTGTAAAGTTACTAGTCATTCCAAACACAGAAGAAATCACTTTTAATTTTCCTATGTGATTTAAATACTTAAAATTTGTTAACTCACAGGCATGTAGTAGCTACAGTATGTCCTTAAAGCACCACAATCTATTGCATCAAAAATGCAATGGATCTGACATGCAGAAGAACAGGCAACTGAGACAGACAAAAATTTGTTTAACTGAGAATCCCAAGTCCCACTGCCAACAGTAAATGCTAAGGGAAAGAGGGTAAGTACACTTTCATCTCTAAGCATTCTGCTACAGACTAACAGCATATCAGAGATGCAGACACAGACATTCTTCAGTTTTGATATTCTAATAGAGAAGGTGGTCGGGGGTTTTTTGGTTCAGCAAAGGAAGAAATGGAGCACAGGACTGATTACAGACTGCACATTAGTTTGGACTAGCTTTTACAATGACCTGACACTCATAGTTTATACTCTTTGTGTAAAAAGCCCATATGTTCCATTTCACTGCAGAAGGAAATAATCTTAACAGGAAATCATAACACCCAAATAAAACCCTTCTTCTCCGATGAAATAACACTTCCTACTTTTTACCCAACACAAAAAAGTGTAGGTTGAGACTCCAAAGAACAAGGGTGGACTCAGACACATGGACATCCAGTAGAAGTAAAACGATCTTTTGCATCAACATTGTAGATGTAGCAAAGTGTTTAATAACTCACTTAGCTTTTTGAGGGTTATTGTCAGTGTATTTGATGGAGGGGTAAATGGGAAGTTATTCTGTGGCACTGAATCTATCTTGGCCTGCCTTAATTTGTATTCCCTGCCCTTCCCAATATTTCCTCTCATTGATAATTATCTCCTCAGCTCCTAAGTTATTTTGTTTTAAGCACTTCATACCCCCCGGACACTTAATACCGAGATCTTACTGAGTATTAAACAAGCAGATTGCTGTCTTTGTCTTTAAATGGGTAAAATAAAATTACTAGCCTATCAGACAAAAACATACTTATTCTTCACCTACTCATTAGAATTTGCATATTATAGCAGCATGCACATTCCTAACAAGCTTCCAAATGAGGGATTGGAAGTAAGCAGATTCATTCTACAAGTAAATGTAAAATAAATGGCCTTATGTTGGCTGAAGCATGTCCCAAAATACAGATAGCTTGCTATGGATATAATGTAACTAGTTGATAACAAGCAAAAGCCAAAACATGGGAAGATAAACCCTGGCTTCCCTGACTTCAACAGGCATTTTGCTTGCAGAAGGACAGACTGTGACATTCAGGACGTTAGCCACAAATGTGCAGAGCTCCTGAGAAACAGGAAGCAAAGAAAGAAGGAAAACAGAGAGGAGAGATTAGAGAAGACAACATAAGGGGGAAGGATAAGAGTACCCAGGAAAAGTTAAGGGAATGAATAGGAAACAAGAGAAGCAAGAAACTGCAAGTTTCAAAACACAGTAGTATTTAACATTCCAAAAGACAAGTAACTGAATCTACTCATATCTATCAGGAAAATGCCAGGATGCTTCTGAAGTGTCCTCACAGCCATGCACATTTGCTGTTAGGTTCTGGTATGAGGACACTGACAGAAGCTCTACTACTTTCATTCTAGAGAGCTTTCCACTAGGAACAACTTCAGATAGAGAAATGACAGACTTTCTCTTGGACCTGAGTGTATCTGACTGTCACATGTAAGATCCACACTACAAAAAGGTTTGAAACCTATTACATATCCAGTAGAAAATATTAAGAGTATTGCAGACACATTCTGCCTAACTCCAATTTAAACCAGTTGATTAAGAATATGACTTAAATTAACATGAAGAGTATCATCTATCTTTTAAAGCTTGGCCTCCCCTTTTTATATTATACTTGGAAGAAATATGTCCATATTCAGTCATTTTGTCTCAAGTCAGTGATGGGATCCAGCTGTTCTGATATTGATGAAAATGAAAATCATAATCTTCAAATACTTCATTTAACTATTATTTAAGAAATATTATTGCTTAAATGAGACACTCCCTTCACAGAAGAATGCTCATGAAAATATATGCCTTACTTTTTTTTTTTTTAAATGGATTTTTTCATGTCTAAATTTAATAACAATCTATAAGTATGTTTAGTCATCCTTACCACAGGGGAAGAAAGTAAGCAGGGAATTTTTGCCTGACAGAAATCCTTCAAGTGACAAAGCTCTTAATTTTGACTTTGGTGGAAATTTTGGCTCAGGATGAGTTCACAGGATTTGGCCTATGCTTTGCAGAGATGATTGGGATTCAAGTTTATTATTACATAGATAATTGTTTTGCTAGGATCTCAAAAGCACTCTTAAAAGAACTGAAGGGATTGAGTTTGACAAGAGATCAAAGAGATCAATTATTATTGTGTCCAGTGAACATAAAGTGTCCAGTGGACATCAGCTGGACGGGCAGTGGATGGGAATTAATACCATTTGGTTTTAGAATGTTGACATACAAAGTAGAATAATTTATTTCTTCCCCAATAGCATGGTTAGAGTTTATATTCCCATTTCTTATGTAATGTAGCTTTCCTAATATTTATTATTTATCAAAAATACTTGTTTTCAGTGTTTCCCTGGGAAGCTGATATATACCCAATTTCAATTTCTAATCAGAAAAAACAGGCAGCTGTTGCTATCAGACCAAATGCTGAAATGCTTGCCTGGGATTTAGGCTGTCCACTGTTACAGATGCAATGTGACTAAGACTCCCCATGACATTTAGCTGGTAAGCCTGGAAAAGTCTGGCCAGGCACCTTGATAATAAACAGAAATATAAAGGCTATGCAGCCTCATAACTTCCATGTCTCAAGTCTGTTTCTCTGTTTCTTATACATTGACTCTTCTTTCTTCTTTTTGAAAAGATGTGGAAGGGAACCAAGAAAAAAAGCTACAAGTCCATAACAGAGTGGTTCTAAATCTCCCTGAAGAAGGAGACAGGAAAAATAGCTCCTCAAAGTGAATTCCAGGTGAAAGCTCCTTGCTGCAGTTCTGTAGTCCTAAACAAGAGAAGGGGTGCAAATATTTTTTCATGCTGGAAGAACCTAGCCTCTAAATTTGTCTTGACTTCATTAAATTGTTCTTACTTTAACCTGTGATTTTGCTAGCTAGTAATAATTTTGGACTGTTGCTCAGAGGACAGACATCTCTTCTCTTTGCTTACTATCTGTTATGACATGTATGTCACTGAAGAATTTAGCCATGCAAATCTTGAAAGTAACTTGCATCTCTGAAGCAAATTTGAAATATTTCTTTCAAATTCTATGCTGTCAAAACTCAGTGAAACTGTGAAAGGCATATGAATATAACATCTATAAAATGTTCAGCTGGCTACAGAAAAAGCTCCAATGAATAAGGGTTGCCAGAGCAGGAAAACACTGTTAATTACTAAATATTGTTTCTTGAAGCATAATACTCATACCTAGGAACTACACATTCCTACCTGTAGATCACATCAGTATTACAGGGGTAAATCCACATAATAAGAATACCACTGTTATGCTAAATTTCCACCTTACACATTAAATACTAGTGTACTCAAGCTTCCCCTATGCTTGTGGCTTGGACAGTGCTCGCCTTAGGAAGTTCAGGATAAATCTGTCCTCAGACTATTCTGGTGTGAGCTAGCTCAGCAGAAGAGACTTTTATTCTGATGTGGCTCAACCAAAATAGTCTGGACAGATATCCAAGGGAAACAGAAAATACCTCCAAACAGCAATCATATTGTTAACAAATATTAAAAATTAAAGTATTTACAGGATTAAGCAGTAGCAGCACTGCCACGGTAACACATAGTATGGCCTCACCCTGAAAATGTCTCTCATCTGAATAATCCTAAGTGTGTGCAGTCCCTTGCAGAAATTGTTACGAGCAGAAAACTATGAAATTTGGAAGGAAACAGATCAAAAAGCTGAAGCACAGAGCAGCAACGTGACTCACTTAAAATTCCACAGAAAAGAAACAGAACTTCATAAATTAAACTGTTTCTGACTTTTGATCTTGTCTGCGGGACACAAGATCTCTCCCATGAGAATAAGTATAACAAAGCAAAAGCAACCCCTCCCTTGACATTTTATTATATTTCTATAATTGTCTCAATATACCAGATCAATTGCATTTGAAAAGGCAGCTATTAAAACATAACTAGACCATCTTTGGAGCCTTAGTTTGTCAATTGCATCAAACAACAATTCTTCTGCAGAAAAGAAATCAGACTGTATTTTTACAATAATTGCAAGTCATTTCTAGGAGAAAAAGGTAGCAACAATACCCAAGGAAATAAAATAACACACTTTTGTGCTTTCCCATCAAACCCGACAGTGGTACGGGTTTAAATCAGTCAGAGGCAGCTACGCATGAGAGATTGCACTCTGCAGGCTCTATCAGTCAGAAGTCAAGGATACACGTCCATGATTTATCATACTTTTCATGGTAATTAGCTAGAGTGCCATTTTGCTTCCAGTAGCATCACTCAACTTTCTTTTTTTAATTTGGTCTTTTTTTCCTGCAAATGAATTTACATATTTCTCAATCTCTCATCCCCTACTATGTTTTATTTATGAATATAGGCCTTGCTGATGGTAACTTTAATGTGAAGAAGGTAGTAATTAGTGTACCTATCTGCTAAGTTAATCCCTTTCCCACGTCTGCAGAGAAGTTTAAGGTAAGTAACAGTTTACAGTCAATATTAGGTTTAATTATGCTTAATGAGGGTAACTATCTCTGTTTACTAACTGCACCTAGGTGTGTAGCTCCTATATGAGTTTTTCTCCCAGCCTCATTCTGCACTGTTAATAGTGCCATTGTGCAGGGTATGTGTGGTGCTTTAATCCATAAAACTGCTTCAGGAGAGCCAAACAAGTGAGGCACCTGTTTCAATACAGGTTCAGAGGGAGCAGAATGGCCTTAAAACATTGACAGCTTTGTGTAAGGAGAAAGTTTTACTGTCTCATATTTCACTAGTGCATGCAGTGCACTAGTGAAAAGAGGGCAAAACCCAAAAAACCCACAGACATTCCCCAAACCCTTCCTCTTAAAAAATAAAATAAAATAAAATAAAATAAAATAAAATAAATAAATAAATAAAATAAAATATAGCATTTTTCTTGGTTTTCAGGGATCATCCACATAAATATTTCCTGTAGGAGTTACTATGTTCTTTAAGCTCATCGAAAGCTGTGTTAGCAATTAACACCCTGAATTTACACAGACAAATGAAGACTTCTTGTCTTACTCATATTTTATGAGCAGCTATCTTCCACAACTGAAAGGATTTTAGAGGCAACTGAAGATGACACCAATGATGTCTTAGAATCCTACACTAGTAAAAGGTCAAAAGCAAAGCCTCAGATAGAAACCCAGTTCTACTTCAACTGCTCTGTTTTTAGCATCTCAGCAATGTTGTTACTTCAATCTGCTTCTTCCTAATAGGAAGATCTAGATTTGAGTTTACTTCATTACTTTTTGCTCTAACATTTTCCTTTGTGATTTCATGTATTATTCCCTTAAGAAATTCATGCAATGGGAATTTTTTTCATACATATTTATGACTACCTATGAAAAATGTACCTTCCTAAATCTTTGATTCCCTAGGATGCATGGATTTGGGGGGTTTTGTGTGTGTGCATGAGGGACTAAGTTTGCAGAAGTGCTGAAAAACAAAGCTGTTTGATTTCTAGTAAGAAATGGAAGTTGAACACACAGAAATTGTTCTGTAAGTGGAGAGGTTAGTTCATTTGATTTTTCTAAGGCAGTAAGAAGCAAGTTCTGCATTTCATTCATATCATAGAAATGTGACATTTCCTCAGACAAAGCTTAAGGGGTTTTTTTTGTTTGTTTGTTTTTTTTGCCCTAGTGAGCACTCTGCATGAGTCCACATGTTCCCTCCTTATCTTTGTCATTGGCAAGACTTCAAGGAAAAAAAAATCTCTGGTTAAAAAATTCTTCAAAAAAGCAGGAAAAACTTCCACTACATCACCCTTTTTGTTTTTTAGAAACCGCCCATTTTAGAATTACTTGACTGTCAAACACGCAGTTACTAAAGTAAGATTTTATTTAAAGGCTGAACTCTCTAATGCTGCAAGCTATATCCAGACCAACAAGCTTTGACTATACAGGTTTCAAAATCTAAGCTCAAGGCTTATATGTATTATTCCTACGATGTGCCAAACTAACTCTAACACTCCTATTACTGGATGTTAAGGAAAAGGTTTCTAAAAGAGAAGTGAGATTTTGTTCACTGATGTCTTTCCCTCTCAATGCCATGTTCCAAAAAATGTGATCTCAACATGTAAACACAAGTATAACTACTATGTAAAACTGCCAATAGCTACATAACAAGAAAGAAAAGATACCTGTTTTCAAAGTGACAATATTTCTTTCTTTTTCTATTTAGGAAATCAATACTCAGATAAACATGGACTTATTTATGAGATAGAAATTATTTACAGGCACATATATTCTAAAGAAAATTGGCGAGGTTTTGTATCCAAGAAGGGAATAGAAGAGGTCACGTTACTTCTTCAATATAAAGTCCGGCACCTAGATTAATTTAATGACTTAAAATAATACAGGATGACTCTGAGAATCTGGAAAATTTAAGCAGCTCATGATTTCAAGGACAGATTATGGAAAATCTAACTGGAGAATGTAAAGAGCAGTTAAGACAACTGGTCAACACCAGGAGAGGGCATATTCAAGTTGCTTCTCCCCTGATGCCACCTTTCGGTTAACGGCATAAACAAAGCTTGGGTAACTGAACATGAATCTATTTTACTAAAGCACTAAAGTTCTCAAGTTAGAGATAACAGGATTATCTGCAGGGCACTGATGTTCAGTGTACTTACATGAGTAACTGTCTCCTCAAAAATCCACATGCAGATCTCCCTAAGAGATAGATGGATGTGAGCATTACTACGAAAATCTCTGCAGCTCCCCTCCCAACACAACTGGTTGGAAAAAAAGTTCCACACTTTTCTGAAGAGCCTAGGAGAAAGGTGGGCTTGCTTATTTGGATCAGTCTGGATAATAATCATTTTTTTCACATTGCAGTGTTGCCTCCACACATCTCTCTGCTCAGAGTCACCAATTACAATGAACAGTGGGAGGATGAAGATTTTTTAAACTAATTGCAAAATAACTAAAGAGAAGCTATTACTCAAACATAAAGGTTTGAATATGTAAAAATATTATTTTTCAGTCACTCTTAAATGAACTGAATCTCTGCTGCAGTATAACATCTTGTCAAAGAGAAAGACACTGTCCCTTGATGACCTCTGAAGTAATGATAAGAGTCTCCAGTCGTGGTGGAGGAGATCACCTAAGAGACATAGTCTGGTGGTATCCAGAATCTCAAGGTGGCTTAAATTATTATATTGAATTATTATATAGCGTGTCTCATGTTTATAGCCCAGTCAAGTAGCTGGGATTAGAACATTGTGTTTTAGCCATATACCAATAAAACTGTTACAAGAAACACATAGAACATGTAGATATTGAGATCTTGGTGCAATCTCATCTCATAAAAAACCCCAAACATTCAAATGTGCCTATAAACATTATTGTAAAGATATTTAAATTCAGAGGAAGGAAGAAGTCTCAGAACAAAGTTCTGCAAATGACCATAATTCAGATTAATAAAAACTTACATAATTGAAATGCTCTACAAGTGACTAAGTAGCAACATTTCTTGCTTCTTTATTTTCTTCTTCAGTATCGATTTCTTGCCAGGAAAAAAATACAAGTTTTCAGCTGCTTGTCTCTTAGAAGAGCCTCTGCCTACTTTCATGAATTCTCTGTGCCATCCTTAAGATATGCCTTCGGAAGGCATAGAGACTTGTATAATCCCCCAAGTCCTATTAATATCAGTAAGAATGACACAAGTTTGATTCAAAAGAACCAAAGAGAATGACTAAAATGGCCTCAAAGCTGCTTTTCAGAGTCAAAACCATCTACCTCATCTACTTGGCATTAAAATGTGCTTCTGCCACATGAGTAGTCCAGCTCCTACTGCTGCTGACTTCTTGCTGTCTCTCATTTTGTTGTCTGCTGTTTTATTTGCTGGTACAGAAGAAATAGGAGGTTGGTCTTTTAATGTCCTACACTGCTGATAACACTAAGTAACTTATGCAGTAAGTCTGCTAATCATACTATTGCATAACTCAAGGTTGGTTTTGACTGGAAGGTTTACAAAATGAACAAGGCATGGAAAAGGTGTTCAGTGGCAACTCCACAGTGTCACCATAGAAATGTCTGATTCAGCTCCAAGGGGAAAACAGACATCCACCTATACAAAGAGGGAGAGAAAGAGGGAGATACTGAGACAGAGAGGAAGAGAAAAAATAGAGAAAGAGAAATAAAGGGAAGAAAAGAAGGAGAGAGGCAGGAAGAGGGAGAAGGGGAAAAGGGTTTCACAGTACCACTCAGTGAAAGGTATATATACTGAAATTTTGCAGGACACAATAATGTTCAAAGTTAAAATCTTGTACCTCCAGAAAAAGGATTTAACCCACCCTTTCAAAATTAGATCCTTGTCAACCCAAGTTCTACTTTTATGGAAGACGATGGAAACCAAGTGCCTATTGGGTTTTAAAAAGGCAACAGAATAGAAATCTGACCAGCAAAAAAAACTCACTGTCCTGAGCTACCCACTGAAAAAAATTAAATTCCCCAAAACAAACACCAAAGGCATTAAAGATCAGTACTTTAATCTCTCTGGACACCTGAATCTGACACCTGGACAACAAAATTGCTATTATTATTTCCAGTGATGGTAAACTGACTCATTGGTGTAGAAGAAATAATTTAAAACCAAATTAAACCAATGTGGCAAAAGTGCCAAGTGTCACCTGTGCCATATCCTCCAGATAATCTACAGTTCAGATGAAGAAGAAAATGAGAATGACTGAAAGGAATCAACGCTGGCATACATTTAAGAAAAACTATTGTGGTTTCATACCTTCTTCTGAATCTCAAAAGACTTCCCTGACATGTACTCTTCACCCATACTCTTTCCCCCCCAGTGAACAGGGGCATTGTCTTTTTCATAGGGCAAGTATCAGGTCATGGCCCATGGCAAATCAGCATGAATCACTGACCACATGATTCAAACACGTGCCCTAAGAAACCGAATTTTAGCATCCTGAAACTCCACTCTTCAAGTGCTGACCACAGAAACCTGTTGTGCCAGTGTGTTGGTTAAAGAGGCAAATCCTTTCACGTTCATTTTCAAAAATGGTAAAGGAGGGAGAGTAAATCATTACCCCTCTGACTTTTGCTTTTTAAATAGAAAAAACATGCATGCTGGCCTTGCATTGTTAGCTTTACTGGAGTATGTGCTGAACAACTTAACACATATGCATGAAGATAAACATTAATACATGCACAATGCTGAACTTTGTGTTGGCAGCCCGACTGCAGTAACCCATGTCCCCTGGGCAGAAATCACCTATGAAGGAACAGGAAAGAGTCAGTGTAATAGTTAACTAGCCCAGTGGGATATTATTCATGACAAGTAGAGAAGCAGTAGTGCAGGCTGCAATGCTGGTCACCTTTCCCTCCAGAATACTGGTGGATGCCTGGAATCAAATTCAGCACTGAAAAAAACAGCAAATGTGTTGTCAGCATAAGAAAGAAGCTGAATTTTTTCTCTTGGAGTTTGCATATAAGGAAGACTTCTGCAAGTGCAGAGATTTCCTATGAAGCTTGATGTTGAAAGAAAATGACAGATTCCAATTTATCAAATACGAATGCATAGGTTTTGGAAAGATGAATAAGGTTATCGGTATTACATCAAGGCAATTATTCCCTATAAAACAGAAGCAATTAACTCCTATGGCAACAGGGAAGTATCAATGTTGATAACTGCAACCATGGCATGAGGACTGCAACAGATGGTTAAAGAGCATCCATTTAGGCAACAGACCAAACCATGAGTCTTTTACCTATGGCCAATCAGGGAAAATCCCAAGTCATCATGGCTGATCTGCCTCCTTCAATGCTTTTACCCTGCAGTCTCCCACAAGGTCCAGAAACTCTTTCAAAACACTTTCAAATCTTTCAAATTCCTTTATAGTAGAGCATTAAAAGGAACATACCACAACACCCACTATATTTTTTTCAGTGCTACCTCAGTCAGCATTTTGCATAGGGGCAATACACTGCTACCCGGACTTCAGCTTGAAAAGACAAATTCCATCTTTTTTTTTTTTTTTTTTTTTTTTTTTTTTTTTTTTTTTGCTAGCTTTCAATGATTTAACTTCATCAGCCATTGCAGAAATGATAATCAAAACTTCAATTTTATTTTTTATTTTCCAACAAAAGCATTTGCTTCTTAAGAAGACCTTGAAATAAACTATTTAGCAAAAAAACCCAACCAAAAAAAACCCCAAAAAGCAAATTTTTTCTTTCAATAAACACACTTTCCCTCTGAAAAGGTTTGCTCTGTGTGTGGATTATTCATTTACTTTAATTATTTTTGAAGTGCCTCGGTTTGAGTGGGTAGGAGTTAAGTATCCACAACACCAAAGTAGGTCCTAGAATTAGTTGCTGTAAACAAAATGTTCTGCAGTGGCCTAAATCTGCACAAGCAGTAAGCCCTGAGTGTTTTAGAAGTCTTTTTCCACAAAGAGTACTTTGGGGGACCCTGAAAGCTATAGGACCCAGGTCCCTGATAATGTATTATGGGACTTACATTGTATCTTTCCAATCAGGAACACACAGAAATCCTTTTACTCATTTTGCAAGAAAACAAAAATGTTACTCTTATTTAACTGTGGATAACAAAATCCCACCTGGAAGAGGCTGTAAATAACTAAAGCATCTGACCAGAACTTTTAATCTGTCATAGAGGAGGATTTGTTAGGACACAGCGGCCAAGCAAAATAAGAGAAGGCAGAGAGACAGAACAACATACACAACCAGGCATGTAATCAAAAACAAAAAACGATCTTTCATAACCTCTCTAATCACAGTTCTCTCTCACACACACATACACTGCACAGATACAGGAGTACTTAAGTTGTTACCCTTTGTTGAATGTTTCCAGTCCAGATAGCTTTCTGGTTAATTAGGTACACACACTAAAAACAACAACGAGAAGAAAACAAGCCAAAAAAGCCCTAGGAAAACTTAAGATAGAAGCGTTTGGACATAGTTATGAGCACACATCCACGGAGAGAAGAGGAGGAACTGAATCTGGGGAAAATACACAAGATTATTACTTTATAGGCAGTGGGCACTGAGTGGAACAAGGATTCCAAAAATAAACACATCTAACATTTAAATCTCAAGATGCATTTTCAGTGACACCCTTTCTGTCATGACTATATGTACATTCAAAACCAAAACCCCAGCAGCTAAACATCCACAGCTTTGAGAAATTTCAGTCTCATGGAAAAGCTATCATCTAAACGTTCCACTGTACCCATGGGCTTGTACTACCACATTCTGATTTAAGGACACAAATGCAATAAAACTAAAACCAAAGATAGAGAAAGCAACTGAAATGAAGAGTTTGTGCTCTACCCATTCCTTCGCAGATATGGAAGATGTGATGTAGGTATCTGGAAAAACAGAGGATATCTTCTCTGATACACCTCATTTCATAAGTCTCCCCACTTCAAAACTGCTTTCCTGTGCTTTGCACATACTTCCATATACATTTATAGCTCCTCTGCACTGTTGCCCATAGTTACACCCAGTATTTACAGGTAAGTCTGCAACTCTGTTCCTCCATGGAGGTAAAACAAGAGAGGAAGGAAAATAGCATGAAGAAAAGTAGGAAACAATTCTGCACTTACTCGTCTGTAGTTGGCAGCTATATCCTAGGAACAGTTGCTTTAAAATACAAGTTGTTGTTGAGGTTTGATTTAAAAATCTCTGTCAGTTTTGACATTCAGGTGAAGGTATTGCTGGTGGCTCCAGAATAATTTGCATATCTTATCACCAAATAAAATGTCTGAGGTGTGCACCAATCTGATGAAATTATAAACAAGAGTCCACAAAAGTACACTTGCCTTCCTGTTTGATTTCTGTCCTGTTCACTCCTCTATAATAAATTATATGATCATCTCATCCTAGCTAGATGTTTAACTGTGAACGTAAAAAGGAAAATGATAGCAGCTTATTCTTTTCCATGCTTTACAGCTGAGAACCTGACAAAAATGAGAATTTGGGGAACAAGCAGAAAGCTTATTTTGTTACAATACACCTACTCTTTAATTGCCACAGATTTAGTGGAAAATTCCATGTAATTATGTATTTTTAAAAATAATTTCCCACCCTGAAAGTAAATAAATAAATGCAACTACACTTCTTTTACAACAAAGACAAATATACATGCTTAACTTTATGTTCTGCAATTAATCTCATGTACTTCAACAGGATTACTCATAATGCTGTAAGTGAAATACATGTGTAAATCCTAGCAGAATCATGGCCTGAATTGCCAACAAAGTTATATTGCACAATTAAATGCCTAGGTTTAAAATGGCTCTACAGAAGGTCAGAAAAAAACCCTTTAGGCATAATAAGTAACAAAATCTACTCCAGGGAGTGACTATGGGAAAAATAGTATTAAGGATGTTGCCCTCCCTTGGGAAATTCACCTGCCACCAAATCCTTTCATTAATTCACCTTCTTCTTCTACCAGTTGCCACCTTAATTTACCACTCCTTTCTCACCCATTCAATACCACTGTCCCTTGCCATGTTTCCTCTGCTGCTGTGTGAGGAAGGGGACAGGAGATGCATTAGCCATTCTTTTGCCCAGTAAAGCAGGATGAGAGCATAGTCTGCCACATTAGCTAGCATAGTAATAGTTATGTGCTAAATAACAGACCTGGGTGCAAAACTTTGCTCCTTGGCCCATTGCTGTACTATTCACAAGCCAGTGTCTCACTTAAAATTGACCAGTAAATACTATGACAATCCTTAACCTATTATTGGAGTTCATTAAAAGAAGCTGCTGATCAAAATGTATACAAATTGGATACCTAAACTGCCTAGCCCTGTGTCCTGATGAGTGGCTTTACCATCTGCTTTCTTCTGCAAATACACATGAATGGTATATTAGGAGTTACTCTCTGTATATGACCAAGTTTTTGACAAAAATCTATGGCTTCCACAAACACTTTTGCTTGTAAATTAACTCAGTCAGAAATATTAACTAAAATGCCAGGAAAACAAAGCCAATCCCTTAAAAGTTCAAATGACTATTTGTCACCAACATTTCACCTCTACTAATGAACTGCAAAAATGAATGATAGAAAATGCAGAACTGTATTATGTTTAGCAGTTAACATTTTAATAAGGAGGAGATTAGCAATTTTTAATACCTCCAGTGCTTTGTTAGATACAGTAGCACAATAACTGAATATTTTAATTGCTAATTATTTAGACCTCATTCAGTTCTCACTCAGGCAAAACTCCCATTGAGGGACTCTTGCCTGAGAAAAGAGCTACAGGATTTGTTTTACTGTAATTTGAAAAAAACTTTATATATCATAAAAACTATCAAGTTATAGTGAGACAAAAATCATTAAATCCTTAGCAATATTAAATCCTACTGAAAGTCCCACTGACTCTTAATGCCAATGTTTTCATATTAAGTAAAATAGATAATTGCAGTTTACCAGTTGTAACTTACCTGTATAATTTATGCCCAAATATGCTGGTGGCTCTTAAAGAGGTATAATAATGTTTTGATTCTTCTTACCTTATCCCTTCTTTTCTCCTGTGGGAAATCTCCATTCAAATGTGATAAAGAAACAGCATTTCCAAACAATTATGATATCAACACCTTCAGAAATGCAAAAATTAGCATTTGGTTTTACCTTTTGACTTCGGACTCCAAAAGGGTTAAGAGCAGCTCTCAACACTTCTCTCTTGTGCTGCTGTAAAGAAAAATGCTTATGTTTAGGGATTTGCTCACAAAAAACCTTGAGTTTCCATAACAGTCAAATAGCTCGTTGTTCAGTGGGGAAAGTGGGTGGAATGCTGTATATATATATATAAACATACAGCTATCTGAGGGAAGACAAAACAAAGTCCTACACATTCACATGTAGTACACAGGTGACAAACAAATAAAATGTACCAGTATTTCAAATGTCATGTTATACACGTTTCAGAGAGAACAGTTATACAGCTGGACACTAAATTAATAGGGAGAGATTTCTAACACTTCATGCTTAAAAAAAAAAAAAAAACCACAAAAAACCACACACAAAAAAACCCCAATCAACCAACCAACCAAAAAGCAACCCCAAAAAACCCCCACAACAACCACCCAACCCTCATTTTTACCATTAAGTGTAGTTTTATTCCTCTTAGGCATGAGTGTCACAGCCAAAGTTTTGCCACTTATGTTTGTCCTTCAAATGAACTTTGGAAAAAGTTACAGGTAAGTACTCTAACAAGTTAAGAGTCTGAAGAGTTTTTTTGTTTTGTTTTAATCTTTTTAAATTAAAAAATGTGTATAATGTCTTCATATCTTTCAACTATAAATGGCTTTAATGAGTAAAATGTTCAGAAAACCTCTCCATAGGCTCCACTGAAAAAAAAGAACTAAAAGCACACTTAGTGCCATATACTATTAATTACCAAAATGTTCAGAAGTGGATGGCACACAACTGAGGAAAGAGTAAGCATTTTGAAGACTGAAAGTAAGACTTGGGCACTCTCCTTCACCAATACAGGTTTAGGAACCTGATTGGTGTAGTTTCCAATTCCTGTTATAAGAGGTTCAATTAGATTACAGTGCTCAAATCCATTCCAGCCAGGCTTCTTGCTTCCTTGCAGAAGCAGTGAGATCCCTTTGTTGCCCTCAAGTGCTGACTTTCCACCTAAGAGCCTGTGTTCAAAGGTAATGCCAGCTTGAATATGGCAGGACTAACTAAGACTACTGGTATTCCTTAATAATATATATAAAAAAATTTTCTCTTAAACAATATTTTAGATAAATTATTAAAATAATTTTTAAATTAAAATTAATTTTATATTATAAAATTAATTTTTGTATTTTGCTAGTGGAGGGTTTACATACCTAGCCACAAAGACATTTTAACTACTAGGATTACTGTTAAGAATATATTACTTATCAGAAATGAGCTAATCTTCGGAGAACCCGTACTTATTTAGAAAGATCTCAATTAAAAAAGATGTAACCCCAATAGGCTTTCAGGCTTGGCGCTTCCAAGCCTGACTTCCTACTGTTCCTGGCTATGACAGGGCTGCTTCTGTTTCTTTCTCTGAGACATGCTCACAATTTCTTTTCAGGTCTTGTCCTTTTCCTCTTGTTTTCTGGGTGCCTTCTACCTCTGATGATTACAATCAAACAATGCCTCAGCTTCAGCATTCATGGAAATTTCCCTGTGGCAATCTCCCAGGCTATGTGTGTTGGTTCTGAGCGTACTCAGCATAGTCTGTTCAGTAGCAGCTTCTACTGTTTGCAGGGAAGAAGGTTTACTTTGCTTGATCTAAGGCTGTGTAACGTGCTTCAGGTTTTGTAAGGCCTGCAGTTGCCTGAATAGAGAGACACACAGGACAGCAGCTGTTGGCACTTCCCAACATTACACAAGGATGGTCTGGAATAGTGTGTCAGTTCTGCACAGACAATGAATAAAGCAAAACAGAAGACCTAAAATATGGAGTAATGAGGATAGGAGTTTGACCTTTAAATGCTGCTAGACGTGTTGCACAAGGATATGTTTAGTTTAAGTGATACTGTTAGGTATGAAACTGCACTGTTCACTTAATGTCCACCTCATCTAACAACTGACCACTCTGTACTTGCTGGCACACTACATGGCTCTGCTGAGTGAGCCCGGTAAGAAAGGGTGGCTCTGGTGAGCCTGGAAGAGCTGAAAAGCACGGAAAGAGCATGGGAAAATCTGATCACAGGGTGAAAGACAAAATTTCAGTTCTCCACTGGTGTTTAGACTCCTCAAGCTCTGCAAAGGATTAAATCCAAGTCAAAAGTTTCAATTTCTCTTCTCAGGTCTACTGTCATTTGAAATTTTGTACAAGTACTCATGATGTACCCAGCTACCCTCTTGCCACTTGTGATTTTTGCCAGAAAGTGCTGTACAAGCATCTGTATAACTGTTACAGTTACTTTATTTTCACGATCATTAATTGATCCTTTCTAAACATTTGAATGTCTGAGTTTAATTAGTGGCAACATTTCTGCCACAGTTTTTAAAACTATTTTTATACATGATTTAAATTAATCAAGCCTTATACTTGAGATGGTAATTTGTTGGACAAAACCAGCTAACTCCAGGCATTCACTTTGTTTTGAATTCCAACCTCCATGTTTAAATTTAATGGTTTAGTTTAGATCAACAGCTTATTGGCTATTCAAATTATATCATGTAATCAAGTAATACCCTCAAAATCTGACATAATGGAGTGAAAAACTATGCACAAAACTCAGGAAACCACTTTTGCTTTTTCGTTTTTACATGATAGTTAACTTCATGTACTTTACAGTGTAGGCTCACAATAGGCTTGCTGGCATCAAAATCATAAGTACATCTCAATCCTCAGAGAGGCTTGAGGTAGGTCATGGTAATTTCCTAGAAAAATGTGCTTTCAAGGGTGAAGTAAATGAGGTACACTTATTAAATCTTCTTTTGCAATATCTAATCCTACCACAGAACTAAGATATAAAAAAATTATTAACTTTAAGAGTCCTATATAAAAAATGCCTCTTCACTATGCCAGGTGTTTGTACAGTAAAAACAGCATACTGTAGTGCTGTTCAAATGCAAACAAGAAAGAACTATACATACTTCTTCATTTCCTTATGTTGATGCCTTACACCCTGCATGGACTTTTGACATTTGCTACCAATGAAAAAAACACTATGCAGTGGCTTATCGTCAGATTTAAGAGATAAATACATTCCATTCAAGAAAATGTAAAGAATGCATCGATTTTATTGATGTTTTATCTTAAGGCTATGGAGTTTTCATGGTGAGGGGAGAAAATACTGTAGGATGATATCTGTGAGAATCTTCTCTTACAAGATTCTATATTTAAGAACAAAATTCAAAGAGTAAAATAAATGATATTAGCATCAATCCAGTCCTATTCCTTCCAAACATAGTCATCATACATACAAATTAAACTCTGGTAGCAAGTGAATGAAAGGAATCACTGTTGATGAATGCTGCGAATACAGGAGCCAAAAGGGTTTCAGACAATGGTTCACTGTGAGACTACCCGTAAATCTCTTGGTTTGCTTTGAGATTCAGTCAACCTGGCATGAAGCTTGGGCAAAGTATGTCCTTCGAAAATGGACAATGCATCACAGCAATGCTCTAAAAAAAAAAGACTGAAAGACTAGTGTGTGAATTTAATGCTCGTGGAAAAGTCTTATCTCGCAGGCTTAGAGCTTCAAATTCTTTTATTTTCAGGGCAATATTTCTGTCAGGAGAACTGACTGGTTCACACAGGCTCACCACTACCCCTCACTTTGAACTGAAGGACAGGTTTTGTGGCTGGTTCAACCTTTCACTGGACTGACAACAACAGACCAATTATTACCAACTGTAGTAATGAATAAATCAAATGATTATGATTAAATTAGTATTGAATTCCATGATAAAGACAAAGTCTGAAGAATTTCTGAAGACAACTGCCCAAAGCAGACCACTGACTTAGTCTGCAAGTATAAGACAGTGAACTGGATATGAACTGGATTTCTGCAGGTAAGAAAGCTTCATACATGTATGGAAAAAATTTAAAGAAACAACAATGCTACAGTTCCATTCTTAACACCTGAAAAAGTCTTTTAGAAACCAATTTAAATACTCTTGCACTTCTAAATTATTTTTGAAAAATACTATCTGCCCATATTTATCTCCATGGAAGACTTGGATTAACTGTGCAGGCTCAGGATAAAACTACTGTTGAAGACAGCAGTCTCATGATGGAGAAAGGGGAACATCTGTAACATTATCTGTCAGGTTAACCTCCTTTTACTTATTGTACCATAATTTTATGGTACATCATCACCTGGAACATGAGAAGCAAATGGCACTTTTAATATCAGAGATAGTAGCAACGAGCCTGTGTATTTCTTCAGAAGGAAATACCAATGCAGACAGTGAAATAAAACATGCCATGGTAACAGATGAAGACTTCAACTGTCAACAAAATCAGGCTATTAATTCTCACTTAAACAGTCTTTTTAAATCTTTGATTTTCAATATACAGTCCAAAGATCACTCTCACATTTCAGCAGCTTTTGTCTTATAATGCTGATCTCTTCAACTGACTTTTCACACTACTCAGTGCTTTCTCTCCCCTTTGGAAAAGGTAAGTGAAAATACCAAATGGTATCTTATTCTGCCAAGACCAAAAGAACAGTTCAAACGTTCAAAAAAATTAGGCAATGGCTTTGCTTAAGGTAGGAAGCAAATGTGATTAGCAGTGGGGTAGAATACTGCCTGGCAGGGGAGGAGGGGGAACCAAAACTGAATCTAAATTTCTTTTCATTCTCTGTTTCTATCTATGTTCAAGTCTAGACTATGTAAACAGCAACCAAAAATTACTGGATGGAAAAAACAGAATTACTTTGCTTCTCATCATAATCTTTGCTCAAGTGACAGATATGAGATTCAAAGGGAACCTGGAAAACTACTGGCCTGGTAATTTCCACAAAAGCAAAGGTGCCCAGACTGATCTACTTGGACTAAACTATCACCTGCCACAGGACGCAATCTCTCAATGGATGGTTCTAAATACGTCTGGTAGAGCAGCTCACCTGCTGTTGGCCTCTCTGTACCTTCTCTAAAGACAAATACTTCATCATCTGTCAGCTTACAGCAGACTGTAACTCATTCAAACAACAAGAAAACAGATACTTGATGTGTCTGTTACCTGATCTTTTCCCTCAGATTTTTGTTCTATTTCTGAAAGAGAACAAGGCTGAAACTTTCCTTTGACTGAGATGAACCAAATGTCACCTCATAACAAAGAGAGACTTCTCTGTCTCTGGTCACTGGCAACACAAAGTAGGAATCAAAGGTACCGCTTTTGTCTGAAAAATCATTATCACCTTTAAAATTTAATTCCCTCAAAGCACTAGAGACTAGTCTGGAGGAATGCAGAAGGGAAGTGAGAGATGACAATTCTCCTTTCTCTCCAGAGGCTATGTGTCCCTACAGAATTTGCTTCCTGTGCAGTGCTTAACTCCTTGATGCCTTTTCTCTCATAAACTCTTCCTTGGCAGAAACTTCTTCAGATTTAAAAATCAGAACATGAGCCAAGTAAATAAAAATAAATAAATAAAGTGCAATGTCTATAAAAAGCACACAGACTAACCTACTTAATTATTAACAAGTAAACATAACAAATTTTGAATTATTTACTTAATCTTTTTCAGCTACAAACCTCAGACTTTTAGAGCATGAAATACATGCTTTATTTTAGGACACAAAACAGGTATTTTATAAGGCTGTAGACTTTTTTTTTTTTTTTTTGAAGGTTGGGTTGTTTTGAAGAATACACATTTCTTATTAACCCCAAAATACCTTCCTCTCACCAAACCATGCTGGCATTTTAAATAGAGAAATAAAGTTTTGGTATAAAGATCCTGTATTCATGTGTTTGCTAGTGAATGAGATGGCTGTTTCTGACTTGCAGCTGAGCAAAAATAAGACTCCTGTGAGGCATATGCACCTCGTCCTGTTTCTGTACATCTGCTAGGAAAAAGCTGGAGTCAGAGGGAGAATCTGGTGAAGATTACAGACAGAAATACTACAATGAAGCATGTAACAGTCCCAGGTACAATCCTATTTTCTTTACAGAATAAAGCTACCATGCCAAAGGAAATCTTATCTGTGCCTGCAAATATAAAAAAAAGGTCATTGCCACTGGATGCTGAGGTTCTGACAAGATGCTCTTCTAGGCCTGACCTTCAGCTGGGTCCGTCTCCTTCTGACACATTGTTGTGCCTAAGTCAGTGCTGATAACACACAGCCTTCCTTTATGATATGCTGAAAATGAGGGAAGTACAAAGTTTCTTGCTGGATAAAACAAGTGACATTTCTTTACCTACTGAAATTAGCACATACCCTTTGAAGTCCCCAACAATCAGTAGTGTAAAACTATGCCGTGTCCTACTCAGTAACCTCAGGCCATCAAACTGTCATAATTTTTTTTCTGAATAGTAGTATCATCATCATCATCTTCATCACAGAAGAAACATAGCTGGGAATCTCAACAATTTTTCCTAACTAGCATTTCATGGAAATTATTCTATAATATTGCTTTTGAAGCCCTGGATTAATGAAGACATATGCATATACACTGAAACTGTACACATAGGACATGTCACTAAAAATCTATTCTAAAGTTTGGCACACAAGCAAAGTCTTCACTAGAGCATTACGATAATATTTAACAAGATATTCACATATTAATATTCCCTCATAATTGCTACTAACGTGTACAATGTGACATCTGATAACATACTTATTAATCTACTGTTAATTGCTATAATGGTCAGACATAATTTGTTTTTTTCATTGTTTTAGATCTTAAAAAATTTGTCAGTATATATGTACTATACTTTTTTTTTTTTTTTTTTTTGCCTACCAAAGCCTTCCAAAGGTGCTATTCAGGAGATGAGACAGTTAATCACAGAACTGGCTTAGTCTCTAATTTAGGTGGCCTACTTATGTTAGCAACATTTTATTAGCACATTATGCTGTATATTTAATATTTAGTACACTGTGTGAAAATGGTTTACTGTGTACTGCTCACACAAATGACTTACAAATTCTGTTTGACACATAGAGAAGAGTGTATAAGTAATACATGTATTTCTAAGTATACCTAATGCTACAGAAAATAAGGATAAAAAGAAGACATGTTGAGAAAACACCAAAATGTATCTGTGAAGGAGCGAAGCTTACAAATACTTCAGTAGACAAAAGATGCAGTATTAGGGATATATGCACAATGCCCATCCTTCCTTTAACTTTTGATTTCAGCTGAGGCTCCTCTGGAAGCCTCAGCAGAAGGAAAAGGACTTTTGTAATTGCTGAAGTCTCACAATGGAGACAATTCCAATAAAACATACAGCAAATCCTCCCAAAGCCTTTTGTATTTTACCATACCCAAAAGTCAAAGTAGGATCTTTCTTTTGAGTTTAGGAGTGCTTTCAGGACAGTTTTCAAGGGGCAGATAAGTTAGCTATGTCCTCATAAATTATGCAGCCTTTCCAATCTGTACTTAGACAGTGCTAGCTGGAAGCCTCAGGGAAAGATGCCCAGTGCATGTGAGCAGCAGGTGGTACCAAAGGAGAATCGCTCAGCCAAAGCAGATTCAAGTTTTCCTTGAAGAGCTGGAGAGCAGCTCTGAGCAGGGATCTCAGTTATGTAGCTATAGCTGTAACCAGTTTGGTTGTACTCATGTTCAGACATTACCACTGGAAAGGAGATTTTCACTTTAGTCCTTAGTTGCGAGGAAAACTATACTGGTTTTCATGCTCCTCCTACTTAAAAAGGGAATCAAAGCCACACCAGCAGGCATTTGAAAGGGCCAGATAAGGGAAAATCCTTTAGCCTGACATGAATCAGCCCTATGTGAAAACACCCATAAGCAGTCCTGGTACAATTCGTACACTTGCTTTTGATCTCTAACAAGTGAAGCATTCACATTTATCAGAAATACATTTTTCTGAAACCAACAGACAGGTGAGTGCATCAGTGTGAAAGAAGAATTATAACCTCCCAAGACAAGTGATTTCCAATTGCCTCTGAAGCCCAGTTGCCTCTGATACCCCAGTTAAGAAAGAAATAGTCATCAAAAGGCAAGAAAACTTTTTTGCAATCAGTAACTTATAGTTTTTTGTATTTCTTCTGCTGTGTAATTTGTCAATATATCTATCAATACTTTCATGATGAAGTGGCTAAGACAGATGCTAAGACTTCAGTAAATATCAAACTTCTTTTTTGCAAAAATTCATGCTCACACCAAAAGCATTTTTGTTCTGCTGGTGAAGTATTTTCAGCATTGTAACAAAGGACCCTTACTGTTTATTACAATCCCTGACAAAATATCAGTTCCAAAGCTTTTCTCAGTATCTTCAGTCGATGTTTGTCAAGTGACAGTCAAAACATTTTTATTTTGAAAAACAAAACAAAATTGAGCCTATTTCACATTCTTTTTATTCTTGTGCTTTACAGATTTTTTCGGAATTATTCCAATACATGTAGAACACTGACATGGCATACCTAAAGTGCCTCACAATAGAAAAATTTAGTTCACATTTCCTCTAGAAAAAAAAACACAAAACAAAACAATCTACAAAACCTCTCAGAAAATGTATCTTTCTCCAGTTATATTCATTGGGGAACATTAAAAATTCAATATTTGCCACTTTGCAATGACTTCTGGACACAAAACAGTTCCTTCATGCTGCAATAGGTTCCTCTAGTCTAAACATAAGGGGAATTAGAACAAAAGTACACACTTGAAACAGTACTACATATAACACCCAAAAAACATTTTCAATCCTGACATCACTTTTCCCCTTATTTTTTCTGATCATTCCTATCCTTCACTACAGATTCAGTATTTATTTTTTATGATGATTAATATATAAAAATGAGTACATAGAAACCAAGTAACAAGAATGGGTCTAATTAAAAATTAATATTATTACAAAAATAACTATTATATTAATCACTATGAAGACAGATATTCAGATCAGTAGGACATTTTTAGTTCTAACACTCATTCTGCTTTAAGGACATGAGGACAGTCGATTTAGTAAAAATCTTAGCTGAGATAACAGCAATACATATTGTATTAAAACCGTGCTGGAAGCTCTATTGCAAGTTAGCAGATATCTCCATTACAAGAATGCATCGTACCTGACAGGACAAATATAAAGTTTGTACAGTTTAAGATCTGAAGGCAACAATCCAAAAGGGTCTCTACATTTTTAGCTGAAAATTCACCAGCAAAAGTGAAGGGATAATTGTGCATCAAACTTACCTTTGCTTAGTCTTACCAAAAATCAATGAGATTCAAGGATGAATTTTACTCACTGCTTATTACACAGTAGAGTTTTTAAAATAAGAAAGCTTTATTACAAATACTTTCCATAGTAAATATCTTTCTTTAGGTGATACCTCTCAAAATACAGAATCCACTTGGTAAGATTTTAATAGGACCTACATATATAACTTCTACCTATATTTTTTTCAGACTGGCACTGTTCTTCCATTTAATACAGGTCAATGGATTATCCAGGTTTTTGTCCTGCTATGTTAAAGGAGACTAAACAAAGTTTCTGAAACATGTAATATAATACAAAACTATGTTCTCAGGTAATAAATTATTTATATTACAGTTGAGTTTCAAGATGACAGTGAGACTGATGTATTAAGCACTGCAGTGACACAGACTGGAAGACAGTTGTCACTAGAAAAAAAAAACTTTTCAGACATGCCAGCCAAAGAGTGGAAGAGCAGGAACTACTTTTTCAGATGAGTAGAGACACACAGATTGGAGTTACTCAGAAAATCTGCCGTGTTGAACTTTTATCTCAGGTTACACTCCACTGCTCTAACAACAAAGCCTTCTTTCCTCTCTATTAATTAATATAAAGCCAACAATCCCAGTTATTACCTCTACCCCATTAACTCAGCAATTCTTCATGCTCCTACACATTTGCGTAACTCCAACATCAAGAATCTCAAAGCACTTAAAAGCAAACCCCAACAGAACAAAGTTATCCTCACTTTGCAAGTACTAAAATAAAACAGAGACATTAAGGGTAAAGTCATCTCACCTAGCTTTGGCCACCTAAAAGAAAGACACTTGCCTCAGCTGCTCCTTTCACCACTGGAGCAAGGTGAGCATCTTGAAAGGGCAATTCCTTCTCAAATACCTGGCTAAGCCAATCACCAAAGAAAGGTCACCCTTTCTTATGCCTCTTCTTTCCACTTAGCCTAGATGCCAAGACTAAATGCCTCATGTTTAGATGAGTGAGCTATATATCCCTATTCTTTTCACTATTTTCTAAAAGGAAAAAAAAAAATATGATGGGCCAAGGTCTGTATGTGCTGGCTGGTCAGGACACATGTGGAAAGCTAGGTGCACACAGCTACACCTGTGAGTGTACTGACAAATGAGATAATCAGAACTCACTGCTTCTTAGAGTCTGGGTGTTCAAACATTTCTGGAGCTACTGGCAGGCCAAACATGTTTAAGCTGCTAGGTCTAGCTGAGATTTGTGCTGCTCTTAGCCCAGAGTGCAAACCCAGCAGAAATATTCACAATTCTGTCACACTATAAATAATGCTAATAAATAAAACTCACATCAAAATGAGATTTTTTTTCCAAGAAAGGTGATAAAAGTCTGCTATCAGACTTTGATCACAAATCCTACTATTCAGAAAAGGAAATGTCTCTGAATCTTAGTGAAAATGAACCTGTCCGTGGCTAAAATAAATTTAAAAAAAAGAAATGCTTGTATCATTTTCTCTGTCAACTCAGAGATCAGATTCACGATTGATTTGACTTTTTGATTCAGATTTGACTTTTCTATTGCAGATCTGCACACATCAGAAGAATCTGGCACTACAGTACAAGGTAGGACCTTGAAGCTCTGAAGTAACTGTAAAGTGATATTTCAAATAGCTCTCCCCAAATGAAACTGGCTAATGCAAAATTAAAGTGATGCCTCTTCCTACATTAAAACAAACAGACAATAGGAACGAAAAACACATTGTCTTGCCTCTCCCACGAAAGAACGACTTTGACTAACAGCCTCCATTCTGTGCATAGACTGGAGTAAGTAATGTATTTAAGTGTTTTTGCCAAATAAAGCCTGGGAAGGAGTTTTCTAAAGAAGTCACAGGATACCAATGGAGTCACATTAAAAAATACCAGTATTTTCACTCAGTAATTTCCAAGTTCTAAAGGTAAGGAGAATCAGAATTTTCAAATTCAAGCCTCTTCTCCTTCTTCAGTTACTGGCAAAAAGCAACCATCAGGTACATGGAAAAGCTCTAAAGTCTTGCTTTAAAACAAAGACTGCTGAATGGGCCTGAATTTTGCACATTTATCAAAGTCCAGCAGTTACCACTGAGCCACCTGCTAGAAACACCACTGCCACGCTGATGCTTCTCAGCTTAACAAGACACTTTGTTTAACACAAAAGCAATATGCTAACACTAATGCTTATCTGTTATCAGCAGAGAAGAATCGATATTTAATGCAGTAGCTAAAGATCAACTCTCACTGTGTCACGGCTGAGGGGAGAGAAGGGAGAGGGATGCTAAGGAGCCGGACTCCAACCACCGATCCTGCCACTGGGACGGACAACAGCAGTGAGCAGCTGATCAGCTCATTCATCAAAGAGCAGGAAGATCTTCCAGGGCAATAGTAGTGGAAAGGCCTTTTCTAGGAATAAATTTGCATCTCAAACCTTACCACCTCCTTCCATACAAGCAACATTTATTTATTTTACCTGCCCAGTGCAAACAAGAGCTATGTTCAACAAAAAATACCTACCAGAAAACCACAGTGCCCATGACTCTTCCTCCAGGTGATGAGAAAAAAAATGGAAGAGCTCTCAGTGATGAGTATATCCATATGCTAATAGTGCTAATGCTAATAATTCCTCCTGCAGTTACTAACTTGTCAGCAACAGTTCTGGACAATTTTTTTTAACGGCATGAAAGTAACCTTAATACTTTGCAGAATAAAATCTTCATATCCATCTACTATTGTTAACTTTCCAAACCAGAGGAACTGACATTATGCATAGGAATTAGAATGATAGTTAATGTTTATTTTTATAGGGAGGAAGAAGAATATCTTAACTCTGAATTTTCCACTTTTATTAATGGTTAAAAAGTTAACTAAGTATTAACTTTATTAAATTGGTAATTTATATGATACATCTAAAATTTACCTACTACGGACACATACTAGTCAAATCTGTTTGTTGCTTTGGGGGCAGGTGGATGGAGTGGGTGAAGTGTTCAGACAAAACAAAACAGTTTCCAGTAGAAGGATATAGACCATTTTCTATTTCTCTGAGAATAACATCTATTATTTAGTGTGGAGCAAATATGTTCAGAGGCTAAGTGGTCTCTTTCAAATGACAGAGATATTTTTTCCCCCTTTTTGTTTAGTACAACATTCCTCTGATAAACCCAAATAGCTTTTATTTAAAAGGCAATCTTTATTAAGTAATTTTTAAAATGGGAATTACGATATGTACCAGCAAAAATTGCTTGGCTATTTACTTACTGATTCTTTACACAGGCCAATTATTCTACCAATGGGCAAGATGAAATCTGTTACAAAAAAAATAAATGGGACTTACACTTCAAATTCCATTCATAGCAGACAGTTATTTTGTTTTTAGGTTTGGTTACCAAAAAAATAGAGACAATAAATTGAAGGCTATATTATACTTCAGTAATAATAACTGGTGCCCCAAACATTTTCTATCACAAATCTCACTGGCAGGATTCCTACTTTACAAGTGAGAAAAAAACATCAGAACAACAAGTCGGAATGGGATAATTAACAGAAGAAAATAAAAGGCTACCTAACTTCCAGTCATGTGTTTAGATGATTACATTTCTAACCCAGAGACATTACATCACTTCATTTTTTAAAGAAAAACAAGACTGCCTTTTCAACATGTCTCTTGTATATCCACCTTTGCATCAATATTTGTGTAATCCACTATCATGACTAAAATAATCTATCAAATAGGTATCATGGCCATTCGAATCTGAAAGTGATTGCAAAATTTCAGTCCATACAATCTTGAGTTTACCTGTGTGAGCCCCTTAAAATCTTGGGTATTTCAGACTCCCTTCAATGCACACACTTAGACAGCTCCCCTGTGACACCAGGGGCAGTGTTTTCCAGTTGCATAGAGCCTCATAATTACAAGAAGTCAAGAGTTAACAGCAGGACGCTGTAGAGAAAAAACTTAACTTATGAACATGTTCAGATTGCCATTGCCCAAAACTCTGAGTAATGTTCCAGATATGTTATGTTAATCTGTTACACAAGATTGTCTGTAATGTGAATATTTTTTTAAAGAGTACTTGAGGGTGGTGTTGGGGTTGAATGAAGGCAGGTGGCCAAAGTTATTACCAAATTGAAGAGGATTATTTTAATTATTATTGCACTATTAACCCTCTGCATGTTCCTATTTAACCACTGTATTTACGACTCATATGATCTATAACCATTGTACTTGAAATTACTGTTGATCACTGAGCATTTGGGAATAAAAATAGATATGATTAGATGTGCAAAGCTCATTTGAATGCAGTTTTATGCATAGACTGGATTTCTATCCACTAAAAAATAGCCCTTAATAACAAGATATCAAGGAAAACACAGTGAGAAATGATATTTTCTGTATGTGATCTGTGTATTCTAGATACAGCTCATAATGAACGTGACCAAATACTGAACACGAACTGAAGAACAAACCTTTTGTGTTGATGCAAAATTTGAGTGGCAGGAAAAAAACGTAACAGAAGATAAGGGTTTTCATTCACAATGCAATGTAAATTAAAAAACCATGGATACAAAAGAGTAGAAACAAGAAAGGTAATATAACAAACTTGCATTTCATCCTCCATCTTTACAAGGATCAAAAAAGGGGCATACATCTTCATTCCAGTTGAATGGTCACTATAACAGTAAATTACAGTATCTCATACAAGAAATAAAATATGAAGGACTCTGTTATATTGAAACAATGCAAAGCATAAAAAAAAGGAAACAAAACAAACTGTAAAGTCTTTTGTTTTGTTGTTTTTTGTTTTTTTTTAAATGAGGGGCAAAACATCAATGCAAGTAAGGTGTATCTTCATTTATGCAATCACTTTGCCTCTAGCTTCACTGGGAGCAACAGAAAGCTCAGAGACTTCCCTTACCAAGCCTATATTCACTCTAAATAGGTCTTGATGGTGCTGTAGCTTCAGAGCCAAAAAAAAAACGAGGCCAAATTTTATGTGGTCGTGATATTGTGGGGGAAAAGCTTTTGTGAGGATTTGATGCTGTAACTGCATTTGTACATCTGGCCCCCCACAGACCTTCAAAGACTTAGACATCTATAGATACTTACACGGATTATTAAATGGCCTGCTAGTAAAATGGGGTGGATTCAGGACACTGACACATTTGAAATTGGTATCTGCAACTGGACTCTGACATTTCATTTGGATACTTAAAGCATTAATGTTATTGTATCCTGAGGACCTATATTAACAAGTTTGACGTAACAGATGGAAGCTTTTTCAAAAAAATGTAAACAGCTGATCTGAGAGCCAGCACTTTCTATAGACAGAACTTACAGTGAAATATAGCACTCTACTGTTTATTCCAAACACATCACGGCATTGTAAGTAGACTACTTTATACAGTGAAGAAATACAGTAAACACAAAAGGAACACACATCAAGAATTTCTCTTCCCATTTTCACTAATTTTAAATAGAACATTCTCCTGCAAATTATCTGCTTCTGACCTATCAAAAAAAAAAAAAAAATCAAGATAATTATTGCCCTCTCCAAGCCAGAGCAGATAATTTGAATTACACCTCACTGAGTCTTCTTGCAGGGCTACTCGTGCATTCTCAACATCACTACAATTCTGAATTTTGTTAATTTAAATATGATGCTCATTTAAATACTATCTATTACACTAGACCTTTCCAATTGTCTGTAATATGAGTAGCTTTCTAAACATATACTTTCAAAACTGATCCTCAGTAAAAATAAACAAATTACTTCATAAATAAGAGAAGCACAAGAAAGCAGAGGGATATTTCTGGAAACGGGGTTTTAATTGTTCTTGGATTACTCATTTTGGTCTTTGAGTTGCCTGATTGTTCTTGCACATATATTTTAGGGGCATATTAATAATATAAATGGTTACAAATACAGGACCATCTACTTTCTGCATTTTTCACATTTCATATTTGCTTTTGCACAATGGAAATTAATAACAACAGCCATGTCTGACTGCTGTTGCTTCTTGGATTTCTGTGCTGCACGTATAAAGACACTGGAAGTTCAGTGCTCTGGAAGGATAACTCTATTTACTGTAATGTTTTACCGCAAAAACTTACCTACAGGATAACCCTGCCCAGAATCCTTAGCTAGAAATGGGACAAATTTCTGCTTGTGGAGAGAAACAGCCAGCCTGGTGCATCATTAGCAGCAGTGCCTGAAAAGTGCCCTTCGCTACATACGATGAAAAATGGAAAACTGCAGCTCCTACATGAATGCAAAATGCAACAGATTCACAGAACTGTGTCTGAACATGGATTGGGTTTGGGTTTTTTCCCTTGGAAAATAATGAAATCAAACTGTTTAAGGCAGCACTCCCAAGTAGTTGATAGTATTATCTTAATAACTTGATCAAATAAGTAAACAACATGAAAAAAAAAGATCCCTGTGAAAGCAGCACAGCGCTGCAGGATAGGAAATGCTTAGAGGGAGCACTAAATCTCTGTGGTCAGAGTCCACCTTCCATGCCCTTTTATTCAGATGCTCTTCTCTTTCTATGAGTCCATAACACACTTTTAGAATATGCCTAGTATGCATCAGAGAGCAAATATCCACATTTATTAGGCTTATGACAGTGTAAACACCATTAGAAGTGGTTCTGGTATGACAAGCCTCATTTTGCATTTCTCCGAAACTTCATTCATCAATTCTCACTCTCATCCACTTAGTGTTTCCATTTTTTGTCTCAAGGCCAGTTTTTCAGTACTTTCTGTTCATCTCCAACTCTCTCTGCAGCTTTGTCTGACAACCAAACTGACTCCCCTACTGTCATTTGCTGTACTTTTAACATTAACTGGATAAAGTCCACATTCTATTCCTTCAAATATTTCTTGAATATCTATTCACTCTGTGTTTTAGTGATCTCCAGGCTTTCGTTTACATTCTTTAAGATTTGATTTTTGCCCCAAGTCCAGTATTTTTATAATATAACCTTTATAAAAAACAAATGTTCCAGTACATGCAGAAGATTAAAGGAATGAAGGAGGTACTCGGCCATCCTTTAATTTTACATATGTTTAATGTTATCTTGGAGAAATGTACCTATTTTCATTTTGAATCTAATCTACAAGCTGTGTTGGATGACTGTGCAAAGAGTCAGCAAGCTAGCTGTTTAAAGAAACAAAATGGAGCCAGGAACAAGCACAGGATGTTCAGTGGCAAAACCTACTTGATAATGTTTGCTTACTCTCTGATACTTGGTACCTTTGACTTTATTTATCATATCCAGAGGACTGGAATCCAGAGGCAATCAGGCTGGTGATTTTTGTTTGGCCTCTTACACACAGAAAGCAGCCAGACATTTCCGATCTGGGTTCAGCTACCCAACTCTTCTTCTAGTCTTGGGAATGGAGATGAAAGCAGGCTGTTTCAATTAGCCTGGCTATAGAGATGATCTGGAGCTGTGAATTAATTGATTTGAAGACCAAGAGGGACAGCTCCTGCATAATAGAGGCCATGGAATTTCACTTTGTAATTACAGTTAAGTTCAGCTCCAAATCCAATAGAAATCAAAGGTGACCATATAAGGCCCATCTCTAATCAAAAGTGGCTCTTTTCCCTAACCACTAAGTGCAAAATATTCCGCGTTTCTTTCTATTTCAAAAAGCCATTTGGGTCTAAAATGAACCTGTGTGAAAGATCTTTATTCCTGCATGGACAGGAACAAATTTTCCACTGCTGCATGAAAAGACTAGAACAATGAAAGTATTGGGAAGGGAAGTGGCGGAGGGAGGAAAGCTCTGCCTTTTTGGCAGTACTCACAGAACATTAGTTAGGGTAGGTGGAGTCCTGCTGGGTCTAACCAACTGCTCAGATCCCCCATAACACTTTACTGGCCCCCAGCTTTACACTGTACATCTCGGAACATGGCGAAAAAGCTCATATACGCATATATTTTAAAAGACACAAAACTCCTCAGTGCATACCCGAAGCAGATCAATTGCCTTTGCAATATTCTCAGAACAAAATGTTCCACCAGCAGATCTGATAAGAAGAGCCAAAAAATGGAAAACACTTGCTACCAATTTATTGCAGTCACCCATAAACTATTACTAGAACATTATGTATTGGGGTTCAAGCCAGAAAGCTATTAAAGCGGACTGCACTAGAGTCTTTCCACTATGCTACTGAAGCATTAATAAGTCTTTAGAGAATTGTGTTTATGTTGAAAGAATAATCTTATAATCAAATTTTCACACACAGAAAAATGCAGCTCTTTCTAGAATTACTGTGTGCCTTTGCTCTCTCCCCCACGTTGGCTAGTGTCTCCACAAATACCATCGTTTCCTATGTTTCTGTCTGGCCCAAACTCTGACTACATACTTTTGTGTTCCAAGCTGGACAAATTTCAAGATAAATGGTGTTAATTGACAGTGTTAATGGGCGCAGGGTGTACCATATCCTTTCCCCTGTTGTCACTGCCTAAGTGTCTTTCTCACTCCTTACAGTCATTCTTTGTAGAAGAAGAAAAAGAGTTAAAAAGTAATGCTAAAACAGCATCACTACTTTTTTTTTTTTTTTTTTTTTTACTTTGACACACAAACAATAAGCATCTAGTGGTATTCTGTAGGGCTGTGTTTCCATCCCTGTTACAGGAAAACCTAGAATAAATCAGAAACCTCCTTTCCCATTTTAGAGACAACACTGATACCCAGCAAGGTGATGATTAACCCAATGAATCACTGCTTTTACCTCAAGAATTGATGTTTTCCTTTGAAAAGGTGTATGCTTTCTTTTCAGGCACTTTCCTCTGATAGCACGCAGGTGCAAAACATATGACCGAGCAGGCCAGGTGGAATTAAGGCAGCTCTTGTATCTCTGGAAGCTCCTTAAAACTGTACATTTTGAGTTTAAATGTACTAGACCATCACTCCAGAAAGACTTCAGATTTTACCTGAATTAAGTAAGAAAGAGATCTAAAATTTCAAGAAGGGAAACCAAGTCCCTTGTATGAATTTATTCGTATTAACCTAAACAACTAGTTTATTTAAGAGCTGAAACCTGTGGTGTTTATTATTATCATCATTGCCACAATCACCAGATATCACCTAATATCCCCACTTGGAGTCCTAGAGAGTGCAGGCCAGGAAAACAGTATGACAAGTTTATGAAAAGTTTATGTTAACATAACACCTTTCCTGATTTGCTCTTCGATTCCTGGAATATCCTTAAAGTTTGAGCAATGACTGGTAAACCACTCCTGGCTGCCAGCTGACCTGTAGGCTGCTCTCATTGGGCAGGAAAACTTACATTTCCTTGCAAACAGGGAGAACACTCAACAATAAAATACCATTGTAATGGCTGTAAGTACTAAATTTGCTATTTTCTGAACTTGTTGAATAAATGCCATTAAATTGGATCAATACTTGACGTCAAATAGTCTGATTTGAAAAAATATTAAGAGCTTGAATCTCTCTCTGATATTAATGGGAATTGTAGAAACTTAGTATCTATCCTTCACTTGGGTCTTTAGTATAAACTGAAAAAACCTAAATTGTGGGTCAAATGTATCCCTTAAGTAACTTCACTCTATCCCACGTGTTTTTTATCTCTTGATTAATGACTGTGGGATATACTGCTTGCCCAGGCAGCACATTTATGTGTGGAGCTTTTCTACTTCCTTGTGTAATTAGTTACATTTCAATCAAACTTACAACAAAAATAATAAGAAATCATTTCTACCTGCACTAATGCACAGGACGCCAGAGAGTGATTTTGCAGTAGATAAACAGACCACATCTACAACTAAATCTCTCTCTATGGTTTGCCTCTTCACAGCAGGACTCAGGCTCTGCTGTCATCATTCAGTTTGAGAGGTCCTTTTTGATTCTTCAAAGAACACAGAGACTTGTGCCAGCACGACAACGCGTCAGCGAGCCACTTTATGGGGAATCCTTAGCATAATGCTTAAAGACTCACTGTGCCAGGAAGAGAAATGAAAATACTTAATCACAAAAATCAACACCCCAGAAAGGCTTGGAAAGCGCTCAGGTCTCCGGAGGAGATTTCATCCAGGACCTCTGCAGCAACTGAGTTATTGCACCTTCTGCTCCAGCTCCATTAGTCCATACGCTTGCAAAAAGCTGTCCACTGCTTCACTGAAAGGTTTACATTAAGACAGAAGTCTGGTGCCCAGGAGAAATGTCCTAGATGTTTTCTATGCTTAAAAGGCAAGATGTGCCTAATATGATTTTTCTGTAAAGAGCAACTAGAGTATGGTATTAATAAAAAATAAACTATGTTAACTTATGTTAAATCTTTCTCTCTTCTCCAAAAATACACAGCTGAAAAAACCCTACCCCAGCAGTACTAATGCACAAGCAAGTCCTCTCCATCTGCCAAATATGTAGGTCATTTCAATGAGTGACAGAGACAAAGAGGCCTGATTTTAATTCATGAAATATTCCTGCTAATAGCAAAGTTATTGAGACATCTGTTAAAAGCCTGACCTGTTATAATGGGGGGATATCTAAAATGACTGAAATTTCTATTTAAATTAATGCTACAGTATTGTATTGGGCATTTTAAAGAGGTATTGCTATTAAAAAAAACATTATATAAATTAGAAACAGGCCTACAATAATCCTCCAGATCAAATCTGGTCCTGTATTCTAATACTACAGTATGAGCTTTTATTTGCGTGTGCGCTATGTGTATATATTACAATATAGCAGATATGTAAAAAAAATATTAAAATGTTAAGAGTCATAGCAGCCCAGTTTAATGTTTGGCAGGGAACAGTTGGCAGACACTAGGAAAAAAAAGAGAAAAAAATGGGGAAAAAAGTAAATATGTTTCATGGCCTGTATATTATTGAACATTCTTCCAATTCCTGTAATGGAAATGTCAATACCATGGAAATCCTTGAAACATGGACAGAGACAGACAGATAAATGTGACTGGCGCCAAACACCTCCACCCAAAATGAATAAAAGGCCTTCAGACAAAGAAAATCTACATACAAATAAACGACCCACTCAATAACCCTACCTAAATTAAGTTTTTGCCTTTGAGGTAGTGGTGAGGTGAGCAAAGGGAGGTGAAAGTTGGTGATGAAAGCTGTTAGGAGGACTGCACTACAGAGGCAAGGCATGGATGGGATCTCCCTCCATTAGCACTCAGAGGAAGGGAGCTGAACACTAGGAAGGACCCTCTGGCACTGCATGCAAGGCTGTGCCCTGGGTAGTAGTGCAGACAACAGCTCTTCTGTTACTGACTTCAATGTAACAGCACTAATGACTGTGTTCCTTCTCTTTTTATGTTAGATGATATGCTGGAGGATGCATCACACACAATGAATACCTCATTCTTGGAGGCTGAACCAGGACCTCTTCCTTGAATGCTCTTTTTTCTTGCTGACTCACTCCCAAAGCCAGTGTTACAAAGGGGAGGCCAGATTTTCCCAGGACACAGGGAGATGAGCTAGAATGAGGGGCACAAGTCCCAGGTCTTCATTGCAATTCCTGAAAATACTCAGGAGATCATCTCAATCCCACATCAAAGTGAACATACACCATCCTTTCTCCTCTTTCTCACCTCTACCTTGGTTTCCTCACAAGATGCTCCATGCCTACACCGGTGGATGTTGTAGGGCTTTCTACAGCACTGCCCCTGGTATGGTTGCCTTGTGGATTGATGAAATACTGAATTGTAGAGCAGGAAATGTGTAAACAACCAGATACAACTGAGGAACAAATCCTCACAAAGCTCCTAAAATGCTTTGAATCGTGCTACAGGATAAAAAATAGCTCTGAAAGTTTACCAGTAGACAATTTATATGTTTTATATTTAATTCAAGGTTTTCTTGTTCTGAATCTAAGTAATGCTAGTAGAAGATCAATATATTTATATTAAAAATGCCACTTTGTTTCCAAGGGAGAAAATGCAAAGATGTAATTTTTTTAAAAAGTGGGGGCCAGCCAAGATAAACCCAATACCTATGAAAAAAACCACTATCATATGAAGAAAATAAGAAGTCTAATATATGCACCTCTACTATTACAAGATATTGGATATCCCCCTGCAACATGCACTGAGGGCATACCACACAGCCACTTGATGTACCACCACCCATGTGAAATCTAGTCTTTTTTTTTATGAAATTAGCTTGGCAGAGATCTAGTTTTAATGTTTCTCCTGAGATACTCTTTGAATGTTCAGAGTTTTACAAGCATATCTTTATTTTTTCCCTCCATGATCTATAATTTACCATTTTTCTTATTGCCTTTTCCTTCTCCTGTTGCTGTGTGAGACGTCAATGTACAGTGTAAAATACATAAAATAAGGAGGCAAACTGCCTCCACTGAAGGCTCACACCAAACATACAACACATACAGATTCTTTTTGTCAGCATTCAGCTACAAAAGCACTGCACACCCCTAACAACAGTAAGAGGGAAAAGTCATGATTTTAGGCTGCCAGTCTCCTCTTAGAAATGAAATGTTCGGTCTTGGTTTCACTACTCCTTAAACACTAAATACTCCTCTGTGCAATTCTGGTAACTTCTTAGTTGTATTTTTGAATGGATTATGAGCACACCTTAACAAAGCAAGTTACCAGCAAACAGTGCCTAGATGGGTTATATTCTACTTTGCTAAGATCAAAGGATATTTTTGTATTATTCCAGGCCTCTCTCTAAATTTATGCTCTTCTGGCGCAGATAGTGGTTTCAAGGAAAATTCTTAAAATCCCTACTTAACTGGGATCAAATAAATGTCACTGAAGAAGCAAAACTGTGCCTTTGCTTGCAGTCATTACAAAATGGGCATTATGAAAATAAAATGGAGTAAGAGTCAAATCTGTTCAGAAGCTTGAAAATGTCCATCCTTACTCAGCAGTACTTTCTACCCTCTCAACCTCATTTGGGATCTTACTTGACAGATCTTTCTTTTAGACCACTCTTGCAAACAAACAAAAAGCCCAGTCCTCCCATGTACTTCAGGATAGGACAGAAGGGCAGTGGATGTACTCTACAGAATCTGAACTTGTGGGTAAAGTTCCTTATCAGACAACTGCACTGCCACCTTCTCAGCCCAAGGAATGCTAGCAAGCAGAATGATGCTTAAGAAGTATATTATTAATATCAATGAAAACCTCTTGTAAAGAAACGTTTTCCACCTGGGAAAAAAAATCATTTGTCTGCAGATTTTTGTACTTAGTATGGTTAAAAGTAACAGAATTGAGAGATTCTAGTGGGAGAAACCATTATCCAATTTTCAGTGCCTGTGCACTTCACAGCTTCTGTAATAAAAGGATTCACAGCTGGCCCATGAAGTCAGGAGGTCCCACTCCTGTCAGCAGGTCTGTCTCCTCACACCCTTCACTCAGCTGAAATCATTGCAGTTCTCTATAGAGATTCCCCTCAGGAAATTTCTGCAAGCTCAAAGGCTTAGTTATTTTCCCTCTCGTTTAGTAGGTCCTTCTAAATTAATATTGGAGGAAACAAAAGTCCTTATTTACTACAGTTAAGCTTTTTAAAGAACATCAATTATGCTCCTCACGAGCAGTATAGTAGAAGCTGATTCTCTATCTTGTTTTAAAATACAGTCATTTTATGAAACTTTTTTTTTTTTGCTTTAATGCTGAAAGCTTTGCTTCAGCATTTTCTAGACGAGAGCAGAATCCTCCCCTTGTTCCATGAGACTTTACAGTGTCATTTTTTCCCCATTTTGGATCAGAAGAGAAGCACATTCTCTTGAGTCTTTCATTAAAAGAATAAGGATAAAAAAGATTTCATTTCAGACTTGTGAGGCTCAGGGACAAGACTTTGCTGTCTCATTTAAAAAGAGGACTTGTACATGGTTGGTCCCCATCTCATATAAAGCGACTCAATCATAAGACAGCTGACCATTTTAAATGGATTCTCAAACTTTTTATTGCTTTGACTGTTTCTTTTTGAGTGGGGGTCAGTGGGTGTGTGGAGGGGGAGGGCGGTTGGTTGGTTTGTTTCTTGTTTGGGTTTTTTTTTTGGAGGAATGCTATAAAACTCAGGGAATCGTTAATAAGATCTGGTAACAAATGAAAAAAAAAAAAAAGCAACCTGAAAAAAAGAATATCAAAACCAAATTCAATCTCCACTAATGTCAATAATATCATATATAATGATTAAATATCAATTTCTTTGAGATGATCACTTTTTCCTAAGTGCAATTGCACAAAATTATTTGTAAGTTCTTTTTCTGGCTAACAAACTGCACTAAAAAGCAGACGAAATGTTAAAGGAAATAAGTATAATATTCTTTAAAATCAGAAAGCAACTCCTTCAGGTGGCCCAGGAGCCCCCAGGCTTGGCCCAGCTTTTTTTAGCACCTCTGTAAACACAGGGAGATTGAAACAGAGGATATATGACAGGAGAAACTGGGGGAATAGACACCCATTGAATAACAATTCATCACAAGAACTTTTAGGCATCACAGAAGTATCACAGAGATTTATAGTGGGCCCAGTGCTACCAAAGGCAATTCAGAAGTTATCGCTTCTACAGTGACAGTTAGAACACAGCCACGGTTCCAAACTCGGAAATTTCAGAGCCGACCCTTCACTGACTTATGATGACTGCACAAGTAGATTTCCAACAGATCTAATTTTTTCAAAGCACATTCATTTCATAGGGATATCGTGGAGCAAAGCAGAGATTAAGTCTTCTGATTTAGTCTTTAAACAATACGGTTGGAATCTCAATTCCTTTTCGGCTTCTTGAAAATAAAAGCCTTGGGATGTAAAGGGAAGGTGGAGAAAATCAAGCACTTACACTTCACATTCCTGTTTTGTCTCGCACCTTGGAGTGCACTGGGATAATGACTATGGGGAGACCAGGGGCCTCCATAATCTGCATCCTGCTGTGAATTTTGCACTCACAGCTGGTTAAGTCTTTCTGATTTCCAGTATTTTTATTTCATAAAAGAGAATAAAAAGCTAAGTTTCAGTTTCCCCTCTTCTTTCACAGCCATAAGGTGCTTCCAAGAACAGTGCCTGACCATATCCCTAACATGCCCTCCAGGTGTCACTTGGGCAGGAAATTACTGTTACCAGTCACAGTAAGGTCATTGTGTATTTTCACTCAAGAAGGTGTTTGGTTGAAAGGGATTCTGTGAAGGTACCAAACAGACCTGTGAAGCTCAAATCTTTGTGGAGATTAGAACTTTTCTGAAGTTCCACTACACAAACATCTTGTGTTTTAAGGTATAAACACAGAAACCTCACTTCAAAGCAGACTAGACTTAAGAGGTTGTTCTTTCTTCCCTAGGAGTGAGAGAACAGTATAAAAGACTTCCTAAGTGGCTGTGAAAGATGTCTCCACAATAGCTTGGCACATGTGGCACATACTGGCATAGAAGGATGATCAATACTCCAGAGCACCAGCCATTGGCTGTGGAGCATCAGGTTCACCCAGAGGCTCTGCACATATGCCCTTACTTTTGGCAAGTGGCAATCTCACCATGCTCCAATTCCTCATCTAAGAAACAAAAAAAACAGCTCTGCCCCTCTGTCAGTGTTGCACAACTAACCATGTTAAAGTTCTGTTTGTTAGTAAATATGAGGGTTAGACGGGTATCATTCCCTGTTACTGAAGACTGAACAATTATTTGTTTTAAGCCTATCTGGTAGAACTTTCCATGCTGAAAGCCAGGAGTGGTTTAGAATTTAATTTATGGCATATTGGTCAAAAGCTACAGGCAGAGAAGCTCCTTTTCTCATCTGTGTCTCTCTCACTCACTTCTAGAGAACTACAGTGAAAGGAACACTATTTCAATGTCCTGAAAGTTGTGAGACCTTTAAGTATCATGCTAGTCATAAAATAAGCACTTAAACAGTTTCTGAAAGTAGAAAAGGGGTTTAGGGAATTCAATGCAGAGAGAAAACACAGGATGCTGGAAGACAGTATGGAGAAAAACAGACTGAAAAGATTTAACCTGAAATATTTCTATATTTATTTTCCTAAATGCATTTTGAGCTCTAATATTCAACCTAAATCTTCCAGAAGTTTCAAATAGTACTTGAAGACCTCTGGGACACAATCTGTCAAACTGAATTCAAAGCTTTTGTCTTTATACCAGTTTTCCAATGCTGTTACTATCTCATACACCTTAAAACCCCCCACCTAATCCATCCAGTTGGGTTTAATTTACACAGAAAAAAAAAAATTAACAAAATTATATATTTCTCTTGACATCAGACATTCTTATTTCCAAACTCTAGACCAAAAATACAAAGTTAGACCTTAATGTGGGCTTGATGTACACTTAAACAGTCTGGGTTTGGTTAAAAGTAAGTATAATGAAATTTAAGAAATAAGAAAAAGTTACATGAGAGAAACCACTGGGGGTTCGATTGTGTTGGATTTCTGTTCATGTTTATTAAACATTTCCCAAGAAAGAAAACACTTTTACCATCGAATGGCTTCCACAGGAACCCACTAAAGAACATTCCACCCAGCCTAAGAAATAGAAATATGTCAGGGATAAAAGAAAGCAACCATGTTCACAGAATCAATCAAGTTCTCTTTCCCCTTTCCCAGGCAAGCCAAAAATTAGTCTAAATGCATATAAACAGAAATTATGCATATGGGCCAGCATAGAAACCTTACATTTTGATTCACTCTTACCAAGCAGATTTTCAGCAAGCAAAAGACTGACAAAACTCTGTTCCCACTGATCATCACCGGCAAAGCAAGTTGGAAGACAAAGTTCAGCTCCTGTCCTAGGAAAAAACGAAATCACTAACCACAAAGAGAAGATTCAAGTCTTTTGATCTGGAGTCATCATTCTGTACTCAGTTTTGGCTTATGTAATGCCTTCTTCCCTCCACATCCCAACTTAATTTTTTTTTTTTTTTTTTTTACCTCTGGAAATGAAGTTTAAGAAAAGTTATCTGTTATTCTTTCTGATCAATACCATATGTGGCAAAAGACTAGGGGTTACACTGGACAGATCAGGCACTGAAAAGCTTCTAAAATTACCAAGAAATCAAGTGCAACATACAGTTCTGTTGACTGGTCTGGATTAACTACCAAAATTGGCTAATAAAAAAGATGTGAGAATCTTTCCAAGAAGTTAAAATTTGTAGCTAAAAAAAGTAGCTGTAATATGAAAAATTAGGTTCTTCTCCCTTTAAATCACAGCCCATAGAGGCACCGAAGTAAATCCCTTAATCTCTTTTTAAGTAGCTGTTTTATCCCAACTTCCTCTGCGGTTTATACCCTCAAAGCATCTACACCACAACTCAAGAACAGCATAGGCAAGGAACTTCAACTTCCTTTTCTTCAAAAAGTATCTAAAATAAAATTAAATTAAATATACACCACCCTCCCCCCAAAAAAGCCCACAAGAAAAACAACACAAAAAAGCCCAACCCCAAAACAAAAAGCCTAAAAAAAAAAAAAAACAAAAAGAAAATCTCAACAACAAAAACCCCCCACAAAACCACGAGAACCGCTAACCTGAGTTTGGCCTTCCTGATCTTTTAACCCTTTATCCAAGACCATGCATCAAAAAGAAACCTTCACCAATCTTTAAACTACCATCATATATTCACTGAGGCATGCAAGTGATTAAAACACTGTATGTTTGCATCTTTTAGAAGTATATCAGATCATGAATCTCTTCTCATCCTTGTAACTGATTAATGGACAAGAAAGGTGGAACAGCAATTTTAAGGCCTCAAGTTCTGTACCCATGGACAAGTTTTGTGCTTCCTTCACCACAGCATTCAGTAGAGCACTGGAAAGATCCAGCAAGATCTGTCAAAACTCAGTGCACAGCAGCCAATTTAACTTGCTCCAGGATTTCTAGCAGGCCAAGGATGGATTGAGATGCAGACTCCATTTACATCTCTTAACTCTTGCTGACACTGAATGGCCAAAGAAAAACCTTTGTAAAAAATTTCAGAAGAAAGATTCAGTAATAACTTTTAAATGATGATGGTGTTTCTTGAGGAAAAAAGGAAAAGTGTGTTTTAGATGTTGGACCACGCCTTCCTCAAACAAGGACAATTCCACAATGCCATAAACCTATGCATGACTCACTAATCAATAGCATAAAAGGTGCTGGATTATGAAGGTGAAAGTGTTTGCTTAGACAGTCTTCAATTAATTGGTGACACATAATTTTTATATATTTATATGTTTGGGGTTTTTTTAAAAACACTTTGCATTTTCACTGAACTTTACAAACATTAACTAACTGCAATAAACTTCACCAGGAAGACAGATGTCATTATCTACACACTATGGATGGGAAATTCCAGGCAGAACAGTTGGGCAATGCATCTAAGACCAGAGAGGAAGTCCTATTTGTACCAAGGGGAGTAGATCCTCGCCCTCAGACTCACATTCACATCATGCCTCTCTAACTGCATACTAGACCAGTCTCCATTTGATAACAAAGGTCACTCTTATCTTTCAATGTTTACGAAGACTAAGGCTGTAGATGTTGACAGCATTTACCTTGTGATCTCGACACTTCCCCAGCACAGCAAAGGAAACACCAGGGTAATGTTGAAGGCTACAGTCTGAAGTGTAAGCTCACCAGATTTTAAGGAACATGCCACAGGCAGATGGTTACACAGTTATGAAAGGAGAGCATTGTACACTAAACCCACATTCTACAATCCCCTTCCTTGTTTAGACATATGCACCCTGACTATTTACTAAACACATCTCACATCTTTACATTTCATCATCTGCATCAGCTCTGAAAACTTTTGTGTTTGTTTTTGCTTGAATAAAAATAAACAGAAATCTTCACACCTGGTGCTCACATTTAAAGTTCACAACACAGATAAAGAACCACTCATGAACTGGGAAAGGGACACTCAATAGTTGAATTACGGGTTCCCATAACATTTGATTCCTTTGGTTAATGCATTTCTTTGAACTCCTCTGTCCTAAGTGCACAGGATATATGAGCACATCAACAGTTTCATGACAGCCCAAATCACCCACTTTCCATAGCAGTAGATTGACATGTCATGGAGAGTGTGATTAGGAGGTCATCAGAGTACACAAAGCACCAGATTAAAGCTCAAACCCAAGACATATTTGCTCCTTGGGTTATTAAAAAAAGATCAGCAGAGGAAAAAAAACCCTGTTGTAATTGAAAAATATGAGGCTTAATATACTGTTGAAAACCCTTCTGTGCAAGGCTGTTTGGGATTTTTTTTTTTTAAGCCAACAGTATGTTATCTTTTGATAGTGAAAATATGTATTTATTATAATGTGGCTTCTACTTAGGGTGGCATCAGGTTGACAGGCCAGCACCATTTGTTGCTGCACCGAACTCTTAAAAAAGAAAGCAAGGGGGGTGGAGGGGTGGAGGGTGTAAGCAGGAGGATGAATATGTTCCTAACTCTGAAATCTTTTTGATTCTGTCCGTAAATCACATTGCTGATTAGGTTACAAAACAGAAGATAATTCTCTGGATCTCCATATTTCCCTCAATTCTAGCCCACTACAATCCACCTTCTGCTTTTTTAGTACAGGAATCTGAGTCTGCCAGTTTGCTATCCATTCTGAGAAAATCCATCAGAAAGAAGGGAAACAGGCAACCTATCATCATATCCCACTGATGTCCAGGAAATGCCAGCCTAGCAGCTGTCACAACAAAGGAACTTCAAAGTCACAGCAAAAAAACTAACAATTGCCCTTACTAACACTGAATCATTGATGAAAAACTTTATGAGAAGCAGAATCAGCTTAAGAAGGAAAAGGAAGAATTTTTTTTTTTTTTTTTTTTTAAAAAAGGGTAGGCAGAGGGGTATTTGGTTGTTGATTTTTTTTCCCCCTTCTTTGAAGGAGAGATCCAAACACCCACACTCTCCAAAATGTCCTTGATTAAAATCTTCAAGAAAGTTACCATTCATGCCACCTCTAACCTTATGTCTTCTTATTGAAAATTTTCAAGGAAAAATGCTTCCATCACGTCCTTGGTGCAAGAACTCAAGGATGTGCCTTTCTCATGAGCTCAGAAAATCTTAAAACCCCTTGTCTCCTTGGAGGAAGTAAACAGATGTCTGCTAAACACTTAGGTTTACATAACATTTCTTCCCCCTTCTTTGTTGAAAAAAAAAAGTCTTTTTAGAAAGCACTTCATATTTTGAGAACAGTGAATGCTTTCTTTCCTTTTTTTAAATATTTTTGTCAAAGTATGTTTTTTATTATTTAAAGATAATCTCTATTCTAAATTGCCTCTGACTCACATAACCTCCATACTTTAGAAACCACAATAAAAGTGCAATATATTAGCTATAAATGAATAGGGAGTGAGTCAGTGAATAGTTAAGGACATTCCACAGAAATGCATGAGCTGCATACTAAGTTTTTAGAAAAATATTCTATTTCATTTTTAGAATTAACAGTATAGATTAGTTGGAACAAAGAAAATACTTCCTTTTTTAAATTCCCAGATGCAAGGTCTTTTGTTTTGTTTTCCTTATGTGTCTTTGTCTCCTGTACAAAGAGACCTTTAGTGAAGTGACAGAAACACCGGTGTTGCAGAGAAAGAATAGTCAAAACTTGCACATACTAAAGGATTTCTGCAATTACGGGAGGTTTTTTAACACTTTCACTGGGAATACCTAATTTGATGGCCTTTGCAAGGCCATCTTACATATCAGCTTACAGAAATTACTTTAGGGAAATCACATGTTTTTCTCCAGCTACTGAGTTCAAGTGTGTTTAAGTTCAGTGCTTTGAGTATTAAAAGAAAAAAGAAAAAAACCCTGATACTTCTACTTGCCAAGGCTCACAGTCTCAGCAAAGTCTTCATAGTGAATATATGAAAAAGTCCATTAAATACTAACTGAAGTTTTCCATGCATCATCATGTTTGCAGATCCACACTAGGGAGTCATGCCCCTTAACACATGCATCCCAGATCCAGTAACCATGGTATAAATAACTACACAAAAATCATAAGTGGGGGACATGAGACAAACAGAATTCTTACAGCACAGGATTACGGCTATAAAGAGAGTCATAATAACTCCCACTCTATCAAACCCATAGCTACTGCCTGAAAAACAACTTTTTTCAAGATGGAAATCTGCCAGAGGTAAGACATTTACTACAGATGAACCTAAGACAAAGGTTCTCCATTCCAACTTAAAAAAAATAAAAGCTGACTGGACCATAATCTGAGCATGAACTTAAACGTGACGTGGAAATATATCCAGGATAGGGCTTTAACTATCCTGGCAGATATCATTCACTTCCAGAAAAAAAAAATGAACCATATAGGTGTTGAGCATGCTGGAGGACCCCAGCACAAGGCTAAGGAAAAACAACAACAAAAACATGGTAAGTAGGGAAATGTTCAGTGGATCTAGGTGTACTAAAACCAAAGGCGTGCAGTCTTACTGACTTGGGCTTCACTAGGTATTTGGATGCAGAATGCAGGGCGAGTTCCAACAAAATTATCCAGCCTTAGCTAGTCCTAGCTATCTCCTGAAATGGTGGAAAAAGCAGTCAAGGACACCACGAAATAACAGAAGATAACTATGGAATAGTTATTAATCTCACAATGAACCATGGGGACTGAAGAGGACAAGTTCCTGCAGCCAGTATTCTGCATTCATAAATAAAGGTCATGCAGAGCTCTGGGGACAGATCCTGTGTTGACCCCAAAGCCTGTGATGGTGGAATCTCACCTTTTTTGCACTCCTACTTGTCTGTCACTACCACACAGGGAAAGTTCAGGGTTCAAAAGACAGTCCACCCACCTATACCTTTGGCTCACAGCAATATTAAGCAATCCTCTCTGTTAAATGACAGCTCGGAACAGCAGCTCTTTAAGCTGAGTAACTAAATAAAGAACCCCTGGGCAAGGTATTGGTAACAAACCTTAAATCAGCCGCTGCTTTCTATACATGATAAAATAAGCATTTCCTCAAATGAGACAAGTGCAGGAGATCTTAAACCCCTTTCCCGCTTATTCTCCATAGGGAAAAAAAAGAAAAAAAAAAAAAAAAGGTGTTCACCCACACAGCCACTGCAAAACTTTTCAACTCTTCTCAGATGCAGATGTACACTCCTCTGATATCTCTGCCAATAAAACCAGAAGGAGGAGCGAAACTTAATGAGATATAAAAATATAACTGGATTCCTTTTTGTATCGTTTGCTGGTTTTATTTTTGGACTGTTTACCCACTGAGGTGACATGATCTGTAGCAACGCAGCATAACCCCAAAACCCAGCATCCCTCTCGGCAACACTTGCTCTGGCGCATCCAGGCTGAAGCTGAACAACGGCTGATGGTGCAGAAGTGGATCATCCGCGCTCAGAAAATGAAACAACAGACAGAGGGATAAAATAACTCTTATTCTTCAGGGTTTAGATTGTGGCTGGCCCACACGTGCAGATAGCTAAGGATGGGAAAGGCTCTTCCCAAGAGTATGACTGGGGCAGACAGCCCGGCATTTTCAATTGTGAAGATAACAGTTCTAGTGAGCCTAAGGAAAACAGCAACTGCTTTGAATCATGTAACTTTAAGGAGACATTTTTCAATAGCAGGAGAACTAAATAGGTCACAGCGAAACCTCACGTGCTGTCAGCAAAGACTGGAGTGGTTTTGCTGAAGTAATCTCTTCTGTAATCAAAAGTGGCCCATCCCTTCAGCCTTTCTCTGTGGCCTTGCTCTGACAAAACAGTCTCTCGTTTTGCCCAGTCAGGTGCTTTTACAAAGCAGAACAAGGTTCTTTTATGAAATCAAAAGCCCCAGTCTAGAAAACTAAATGACATTTCAAAACCCATCTAGCTCACCTGGTGCAATTTCCCCCTCCGCTTCCAGCATATTAAAGATAATGTAGGATTACCAAAGCTGGGTGTGCTCCCAGCTTTGTATCTGGAGTACTGTAAAGAATGGCATTTGGTTTGCTTTCTCCTCTACATACCAGTGAAGTAGGACCTTCTTACGTTGAGCCACTCCAGAACTGAAATATTCCAGTAACCTAATATCACATAAGCTTAAAGGCCTATCCCCAGATGTGTGCTCAGAGTTGTCCTGTGAATTCAAAGCCAGAAATACAAAACCCTTCTATACATGGAAACCCCTTTAATACAGCTATTGCTTCTCAGTGAGAAACTGTAACACTGGGTACTGCTCTGAAGTTGGAAGCAAGCACTATTTATACTGCAACAGAGAGCAAGTTTGGTCTTAACAGGAGGGATGCCAGCTTCCCAAGCTGGCATGCATGATGGTTTTGCACACAAGAAAATAAAAACTAGGAACAGAGGGCAGAGGGGGGAGCAAGAACTGTAGTCCTCACTCCTTCTGTCTGTATCTATTACAAGTGTAAAACCAGCTGTAAACAGTAACGATGTCCCTATTAAGCAAAAATACCATCCCGATTAAAGAGTGGTCAGGACAGTTAAATATTTTTAGACTTAAACTAGTCCACTACAGTTCACTAGAACCTCCTAACTAAACTAAACACACAGTGTAAATCTGCAGCCTTTATCAGAAGGAATAAATATGTGTTGATGACTTAAGCTGTGGGGGAAAAGTCTACACAAAAAGTGGTTTTAATGTGATTGTACCAACTTACAGAGGTGAAAGAAGAGGGTAAAATGAAAAAGAAAACACATAACATGTCATATAAATCCTTTGCTGGGATATTCCAAAATGTTATTCATCCTTACATTGAATCTTCTGCATATATTCTGCTGGTGACAGTTTGATTCTGCCTGTGCTTATCAAAGGACGGGAGCATGTACAACCATATGATGGAAAAGGGTTTCTCCATAAAAACAGCAGCTGAAGGCAGTTTGCTGCCACCAGAATGAACCCTCCATGCTATACCTCATTCTGCAGGAGCCCTGGGCCAGTGTGGGACACAGGTGAATGTGTCTGCCCAGCTGGGCTGCACAGAGTCCAACAGGCACTGCTGAAGCATCACTTGGTCTAGGCAGCTGCTCGGAAATGGATGGGACCAGAGCAGTGAGCTTTTGTGTGCACCTATGTGTGAGATCTCTGGGCTGTGTGAAACTGTGGACTTTTTACTACTCTCTTGCACAACACACTCCATGACTTCAGCACATGCAAGTCTCAGGAAGTTTTTATGATTCACATTGAAATTTTTCCTGCTGAGTTTTACCCCTTTGAACATCTTAAAATAATTCCTTTTTTGTCTTAATATTTTACACCCTTCAAATACTTGTAGATTGTTATCATATGTCTTAGTCATCATTTAGTCCAAACTGTACATATTAAAATCTTGTAATCTTTGCTCATATTTCAATCTCTTCAGCCTCTTAACTTCTGTTGCTCTTCTCTGAATTCTCCACTAATTTCTTGACAACTTTTTGGCAACAGAGTGGCCAGAATAATAGTGTCATGGACACCTTACGGCTGTACAGAGATGAAAAGGGAAATGTGCAACACCAAAATGACATTAGCTCTTCCTCAAAAAACAACAAATATGTCTAATCTGTTGTCCAGGATCACTTATTTTTAGTGGCTGCATCATGAAATGCTCTGAAATACAAGTACAAATATTCACCTAAAAATAATAACTTGGAGACAAGAGTTTAGTATACTTGAACCTGTGTTTAATCAGTCTTCATGTCATCTGTGAGGAAGATAACATGGAACAGTATTTACCTGCAATACTGAAGAGCAAATGGCTGAAGGGAAGTCTCAAAGAACATAACCCATAGAAAAGAGATCACACAGAAACAAAGAATCCTAACAGTTTCTTCACCACAAACCAAGTTAAGTAGCAAGTTATAATCAAAGAATAAGAAGACAAAGCAATTTAAAAAAAAAATATTTTTAAATAACTACAAATATATACAGTATTTTAAATTAAATACAAATACTCCTCCAAACTCTGGAAAATTGTAACATATAAGATTTCTACAAAATAAGATAAAGCATAGTAGTTTTCTGCATTGTCTGTTTGGACTGTAGAAATATTTGTCAGATAAATCTGATCAGGCCAGGGACTAAGATGCATATAATCTAACTATTATCTTCCTAAAAGTTAGATATCAAACTGAAGCCACCATAATCATCTCCAGAGAGCCATTAATCCCATCCTAAAACTGTAATATATTTAGGATGAATAGCTCTCTAGAGGTATTTCTCCTTCTCTCCACTGATAACAGAGGGAGACTAAATAGCTGCCTTGACTGCGTTTTCCTTGATGATGACTAAAGTTAAGTAACCTGTACCCAAACATCATTTATAATGGCTGGTCTCTAAAGGAATTAATATAAGCAATTAGGTTGTGCAGGCACTTAAAATACTATCTTCTCTGGAATTTTCCAATTATTTGGTATTAAAACCAACCCAACCAACCAACAAAACAAAAACTAAAAACTTACAGATTCGCATTCAGAGGTCCTTCCAACTTTCCAAGTACTAAACAAGGACTACTGCATATCCACATGCCTGGAAGATTTCCTTACATACAAGCCTCCAAATATTGGTAGTAAAATGACAAGTTCAGGAGGACTGGAATCTGTTACTGCCTTTAGATGTAGGGTTCAAATGCTCTGAAGTGGCTATTAACTAACTAAAGTTTGAGAAGCAGCATTCAAACTTCATCTGGTTCACAACAGACTGAAACAGAAAATGAGCATGAACAAAGTTACTCAATAGGGAAGACCCACACAAAGCTGAGGCAGAGATAGGACAGAAAGGGTTAATTTTAGAGGAAAATTATAGAGAACCATATAGTTGTAATAGCACTGATCTGCAAAACTTCCAAAAATGCTAGCAAGAAAATTATGTATGAGGAAAACTGAGAGAACAGCAAGTCTGTTAAGGCATAGCTGACACGAGAGAACACAAGCTCTTGCCGCAAGGAACTTGCAAGCTAAGAGGAAGTAGTAATTTTTAAAAAGAAGAAAAGAAGGGGGGGTGTGTTTAAAAAGAAAGTGGAAATCAGAAATATAAGAAAAGAAATAATATAGTGATACTATAAACAACTTTAAATATATAGTCTTTGTGAGAGGCATATGGAAGAGGAAAAAAATTAGGATTGGAGTGTTGCCTTACAAAACAGACTGCACAAACATGCTCTGAGGCCCAAAATGGACAGAGCATCAAATCTACTGAGAAACTACATGCAGTGATTAAAGGCAAAAGAAACTAGTTCTGCCATGACTAGAAACTACCACAAACTACCAAATCAGGAAATGAGTGTGATTTTGAAAACAATGTTTTGAAAACATTTGCATGAAAAAAGTTGGTGAAGATGGCAATTAATTATGTATATTCTGTGGAGAACACAGCAGATCTCAGCTTTCCAGCATTGTCATGGAATGCACATGGGACTTGTTTTTATTTTAAATTCAAAAAGTAAATAAGAGACCAAAGGGACATTATTTCCAGACTGGGCTCTAGTCTATGTGGATGAACAGACTGAGTTCAGGTGAGAGTGCAAGAATTAAGTTCAAAATTCTTTGAAAAAGAAAGAGCGATAAAAGCAAAGTAAGAACAATGGAGTTCTAGAATGTAGATTTCAAAGATCTTTAAGCACTAGTAGGTAAAATCCCTGAGATTCTACAGGGATAAAGAAGTTAAATAGGTATAACTGTTCTTCCAAGCAATTTTAATAATAAAAGCACAAGCTATGCCAATAAAGAGGGTAGAACAAGAATAGTAGAGTTTTAGCATCACTAAAGTATGAGGTCTTTACTATCAAGATAGAAAAAAAAAAATCCTGGAGAAAACAGAAGGATATCAGAATATGTAAGTATAAAAATTACATAAACATGTAGAGACAAAATCATAATGGTTCAAAGCATAAAGGACAAAATTAACAAGGAATGTCAAGAATAGCAAGAAACCATTCTATTAGTACATTTAGGTAGATGAGGAAAAATGTGGCTCTGTTAATCAATGCAGAGGAAGTTCAACTGACAGATGATGTGAGTAGGCTGAAGTGCTTAACACCTTTTTTGTACCACCATTCATTCAAAATTTCAAGCTGAGAGACATGGATAATTCACTTAATACTCAAGAAGAGGGGTATGGTCTTACTCCAGAAGAAATGGCAAACAAATTAGAGAGTATTTAGCTAGGTTAAATATTTTTCAAGTCATTTATATATGAATTCATCCTGGTCTCCTTAAAGAACTGTCTGAAACAGACTTTGAGACTTTTTAGAAGGTAAGAAAAGACTCAAAGAATAAATCTAGTAACTACCATGAAAAAAGAGAGAAAAAAATAAAGAATGAGGGAATTCCAGACCACACGATTTAAGCTTAATTACCAGAAAAACTATGGAACAATGACTCAAACCAGCTTTTAAGCACCGAACTATAAAAGACAAGTAGCACTCAACATTGATTTAAAAACAAATCATGCCAAAACAGACTAATTTCCTTCTCAACAGGAAAAGAAACCTTGTAGAAAGCAAATGTCATGTACTTTATTTTGGCCTTTGACATCTTACATAATATTCTTATATGCAAGCTAGGAACAAAACAAGCATATCCATGGTGTCCCACAGATGGAAAACTATTTTGGATAAGGGAATACGCAGTAATTATCGAAACAGAAGAATGCATCAACTGGGTTTCTGCCCTGAGTTTGTTTTCTATTTGACTTTTTATTAATAAAAACCTAGGTGATGGAATAGAAAACATGTTTATCAAACCTGCAGACAAATGAACCTAGGAGGGCATTGAGTGACTGAATAAAATTCAAAACTACCTTGGCAAATAAGAGAAATTGTCTAGAGGTACTGGATGAGATTCAGCAGGACTAAAGGTAATGTACCTGGGCAGAAATTATTAATGACACAAATACAAGACAGTGATAACTGAGCAGGCAGCAGCTTTCAGAAAAGGATCTAGAGTTACTGTGAATTATAAGCTTGATATAAGTTAGCAATATTTGACAGACAAGGAGTGAATCAGCTTTTCAGGGTTTGTAAAAAGATATGTTGCTCCAAGGACACAGGAAGTGATCTTTCAGCTCTACAAAATCTGAGGAAGTTTCAGGATGTAAACAGGCAAACTACATAATGCTTTTCAAGAAGATGTGAAGCAAATAAAGAATATCCACAAAAACAGGTGTGTTAGAGACTAAAAGAGAGTCTTTGTAATAGAATCCAGTACCTGCTAGACCTTTCAACTAGCCTGATACCAGCAACGAGTCACAGAAAAGTGGCAGACAGAAATCAAAAAAATTTTGTCATATGCTCACTATCAGGGAAAGAAAAACTAACAAAAGGTATGAAACATCTTGAAAGCAGCAGCAAAGGTAGAGAGTGCTGGAAATCAATTGCACCAGGGCACAGTATTTTGGTTTTTTAACCAAAAATTGATAAATTTGTTAAAAACACATTTACCAAGACTGGACTACTGTCCAGAGAGCATAATATCTAATTAGTAGGCCTCAATTGCACTTACTTTCAAGGTTTACAAACTTTCTCAAAAACAGTGAAGTCTTTTAGGGTACCAACACACTGGCAATGACATCTCCGAGTTCTGTGATGAACCCCAAGTGTGCACAGGTGGAGGCATGTCTGTACTGTTCCTTCTTTCCCTTCAAAACAGACCTCTCCAGCTCATCATCTTCCCATCCTTCTAATGAGATTCTACTCAAGCCACTTATGTACACAAATCACTGTCCACACCCTTCTACCATGGCTAATCCCATGGCACCGGTTCCTGCTTCATTCCCTCCCTGCGTTCCTCACCTCCAACAAAGCCAGGGTCCAACTCCATCCTCTTACCTTATCATGCTCCCTGCTCCCTTCCCCATGATCCCTGCCCTGTGTTGCCTGGGTCTCCTCCTCAGTCTTGCAGAGAAAGTGCAGATTCTGACACGGTCAGTGTTTTGGCAGCAGCTGCTGGGGGTGGAGCAGGCTGGGTTACCACCACCACCAGAAACAAGTTACCACCTGCCATATTATTTGCCTTAAGCGCTTTTCAGGTGTTTGGGGCAAATACCTGAGGAAGAATGTTTATCATGTGGTCAGATAAGAATCTCCAGGTGGGCAGGGCTGGGAGCTTCCAGCTGTCTGAGTGGCTCAAGTACCTCAGTGTATTGCTCCAGTCTGCAGCATGTATCACAAAAGAAGACCGCAGGGAAATTATTTCCCAAGTCAGATTTCATAGCTTTTTGCCTGCCTAGAAGACAGGCACCTCAGCTGGCCCAATGCATATGACTTCACACAGAAGTTTGTGTTACTTGGGCTGTCACTCCAGACAAAATGCCTGCTGGCACATCTCCCTGAGCTCAGGACTTCACTTGGAGGCATAAAACCCCCAGATAACTGCTAAGCACCAGAAACTCTTTCTGATTCCCTGTATCGCACACAGAAGACACAGCTGGCCAGCAGGGTGGTCCGATGCATCTTGAATATGCAGACACAGCAAGAAGAGATGCTGCCGTGTTGCATTTGCCAACACATGAACTGCAAACACCATGGCTGAGAAGTGTAATGTGGAGACTGACCAAATGAGCAAGTCCCAAACCTCACAGTGCTCTGCAGATCTGAAAGGCCTTCACATTAAAGAATACAAATGCTCTTCCCACCGATTAAAGTCCACCTGCTTGACAGGGAGTTATAAAATAACAAAAGAGGGGTAAATACATAATATCTATTGCCTCAGGAAACATGGGAAGTTTGCAATTCTTCTTGAATAACTAATGAAGGCATAGGTAAGGCCTACTCCTACTAATGTCAGTGGCAGAACAGCTTGACAAATGAGACTCAGACTAGGTTTTCACATTTTTTGAAAAAATGAAACTGTTACCCAAACTCATTATTCAAACACTTTTTATACATTCAGACTCTTTCCAAATGCATTGCTAGTAAACACAGGCATAAGTGTAGGAGTAAGCACATATATAAACTATTTTGTACACTTCTGTGATGACTGCAGTTAACCCTGAAGCCACTGGAATTCTGATAATCACAAGACACACATGCTCACAGGATAATAAAACTGAATTACCAGGAAGCAAATCCACGTCATACTGAATCATATTTCTGACTCTGTCTAGTTGCTCAGTGCTGTCTGCTTCTACATTACTTGAAACCTCAAATATCCAGTTTTCCCAATACCCACATATAAAACTTCAGAAAAATTAAGCCATTTCCTTTCACGTGTGAATCAACCTGTAGATTAGATATCTACTCCAAAGTAACAGTGAGACCAAGAGCTTCTTAAAAAATAAACAAACAAAAAGTTCCTTTCATATGGCTAGTATGAATATCCATTACTAAGTCAAACAGAATTCAAACTGAGTAGAAAACCTTCATTGTTCAAAGACTTGGTCAATTATCCCATGACAGAATAAGGTAGTAACATCCTCCATGGCTAGTTTTTTCCATACTTGCTCATGAGAAGGCTTTCCTTACCTACCTCAAAAGTGTAGCTAAGATGACCAAAGTATGCAAACAACTTGATTTCTTCAACAGTTCCAGTCTTCCTACAGATACCCATACATTTTACTTTCACATAAATATCACACACTGCAACTATACAACTTTTTAAAACAACATTTTTGGCAGAAATGTTACACCATTTATTTGGAATTTCTAACCTTACCAGAACTAAAGAGTCTTCTGGCCAACTATATCTAAAACTGCACTTCTAAATGCATGTACTACTAGAAGTTCTCTGCATCCAGCAGCTTCAGCAGGTGCATCTGGGCATTAAACACTCTGGAAAAAAAGCAGCTACTTATTTAAGAACCTAAATAGAGAACTGGGCAAGTAAGATGAGATAATCACATATTTCAAAGTTTAATCTTGACAGTTTTAGGATGTATGTTTTCTGTCTCTAGATCATGGGAAAAAAACTGAGAGCAGTTACCATACTTGAACAAGCACCCCCTCTATGACGCAAGCAGGGGACTATCTCCAATGAAGCTTTAAAGTTGACTGCTTGCTTTCTCTACTGGCCTGATGGAGCCCACAGATATTTTCAAAATCCATCCTTATACAGTGGGTTTTCACTGTGCAAACCCGCTGTTGTTTAGCATTGAGATTTTATCAACTAACTCACAATTTTTCATTAATGATGAAATTTACACATTAACAGCATTGTAACCTTATATGTGTACTTAGGAACAAAGTAAAATTAAACAGGTGTAATATGAGTAAGGCTGACAAACGTGCTGTAAAACACTCTTCAGAGCACAATCTCAACATAAAACTATGAGCTCTATTTTCACACTTGTACATAGGCCTCTTTAAGAAAAAATGAGTTTCTCCCAAGGTAGCTTGCCATTACTGTGCTGCCACCATGTTCTCTTCTGCCATCATAACCAAACAAATCTACCCCAAAACTCTCTTTATCTTTGAACTACACCAGAGTAGACAAATGTAAGGAAAGCAGAAACAGAACTTGTGAATACACTTGCTTTTCTTGTAATAATTCTAGAATTCATTGCAAATACACAGTATATCTTTGTTATGTTTTATATTTATATTTATGTTTTATATAACCTTTGTTACATTTGATATTGGAACTCACGTATGTACTAACAGACTGTAGCAGAAAGCCATCTTCAGTATCTGAAGGCCCTTCAACAACAGCACAGGAACACAACAGTGTCCAAGGAGAGAAGGGCAATCATTACTACTCTGTTAAGAACAGTACAAAGTTGGCCTTATGATATTTCCCTCAAAGCAAAGAAGTTATTGCAATTTGTTTTGCTTTGGATCCCCAGTATAGAATTAATTGCTTGGGATAGCTTATCTATCTCTTAAGCCAAGTCTGTAAGGGGACATTGAGAATGCTAAGGCAAAACAACTAAAGGTTTGACACCAATATGCACACATTTAATTGTCTTGAAGCTGTGAGTAGATGCTCTAATTCAACAGCAAAGCTCCCTGTAGCTTCTTATTCAGTTAAGCTACATTGGTCTAAGACTAATTTACTCCTGAATTAAAGCAGTCCCCCAAGGACTCAGCACAACTCATTTTTGCATACTAACTTCATGCAGTTAGCCAATTTGCCTCAGCTCTTCCTGAGTTCCTGAGCCTTACAGAGTTTTCAGCTGAAAGGAGCTGAAGGGAGCTTGGCTACTTCATCTCCAGTGCTGGGAGCATCAAACTCAGTGTTTTCTTCAACATTTTCCTTCTAGAACACAGAAAAAAAACCTAAAAGAAATTCTTCACATTGATTATCTGCTTCCTTCTCCCAGATGAAAATTCAGTTGATTTGGAGTATATAAGTTCCTTGCTCCTTCTCTCACTCTTCAAGGTTGTGGAAGCCAGTCTTGAGAAGTGGCATGTTAGCATCCAGGAAACAACCAGAAACAGACAATGAAAAAAATGCAAGTGGATACTAATCTCGTAGTGGGATTTGAACTGTCACATCATCTTTAGAGGCTTCAAATCATGTTGGAGCCATAATATACTGACACTGGTTTTGTGCATCACAAAATGATTTGGAAATGGCAAACGTATCACCATGCGCTATTGTTTCTCATCGCAACCACTGCTGTGGTACCTCAGCACTCTCTGGAAATTAACTGTAGTATGTTAATTCAATACTAATTCAATACTAATCCTAAACTGGGACTGATATTTCTCAAAATATTCTAATAAAATTACCTATAGAAAGGATCGATTATTTTTAAAGAAATTAGTTGCTTCCTTACTGAGAGAGTTCAGACTACCATTTTATTTAAGTCAAAATGTAAAGCACTTCTATAACTATAAGCATTTAGGAGAAATAAAGATGTCCTTCTTCCACCTAGGGTCATTAGAACTTACCTGGATACTGGCAGTAGTGGGGCAATACTTTGTTTTGGCCTTACTGTGTGGATGTCCAGTTTTCAGTGATGCTTTGGGTGTACCCACATAGACACCCTTATGCACACACTTGTGCAGACAATATCCCAAGGTACTTCATAAAATTAAGTTCATTGACTGAGCTATCAGAATGATAAACTAGTGTTAGAGGCCCTACTGTACAGCAGCTAGCTGAAAGGAGTGTTTAGAGGAATAAACAAATATACATAATGCCTGACGTTTCCTTTCCCCAAAATAAATTCATTCATTATAAATGAACTGTCACATCATCATCTTTAGAGGCTTCAAATCATGTCAAAGCCGTATGTACTGACACTGGTTTTTGTTCAGCACAATTTGGAAATTGCTATCTTATCACCATGCTCTAACATTTCTCATCACAACTACTGCTGTGGTATCTCAGCACTTTCTGGAAATGAACCATATTCCATGGATTCAGTAATAGATCTAACACTTTAAAACACCACTCAAGCCAGGCATCACCAGAATAAAGTGGGTAGTATGCAACATGGGATGCACTGGAGCATGGACTTTTAAAATTTTTATTTTCAATTCTAGATGTTTTTAAAATTTAGTATTTAACCTCTCAGTGTCAATTAAAAAAAATCTCTTTCCCATGGGGATTTGTATAGCATTATCAAGCAAGAACTTTTTAATATTTTTATCTATTTTATTACTAAAATAATAAAAAAATAAGTATACAAATGGCAGTAAAGCCCTCTGAACAATATTTTCATTGACTTGCTGGAGAGAAGGACCCCTAGTGTCCAGCTGGATTTTAGCCAGCCTGGGGTCTGGTGACTACACAGCATCCAGGATGAAAAAACATCTTAGCTTGTAAAATATTTCCTGCAAATATTTCCCCATCTTTTTTATTTGGAAACTGACTGATGAAAAGAAAAAATACATATATGCAGTTCTGCTTTCCTAAACTAATTATTTCAAAATATTATCAAGGTATCATGTGATCACCTGGACTCTGAGGATTCATCATTACTGATGAAAAAGAATGTGCCTTGGCACAATAGTTCCAGTGGTTGATTATGCATTGCAGACACCTATAGATAAACATCTCTATTTGTAAAAAATGAGCACTGTCTCCGAGAGCAGTTGCTGATGAGGCTTTAAAAGCAGCATCAAAAAAATGTAATGCTAGAAGGATGAGGCTGCCCAGCCCTGTCATGTAGTAGCTTCGTTTTCTAAGAGGGAAAAAAAAATCTGCACGATTCCTTATGATCAGGGTTCTACTCATTTATTTGGCTAATCATTCAAATGGCTAAACAGACCTCTAATTTGAAAATAAAAACCGATTGATGCAATCACAAACAAGTTCTGAAATTGTGATTTATAAAAAAGAGGAGAAATCTTGTTCTAAGCCAAAACACACACACAGTTACCTTTTTCTAATCAGAGCATTCATTTCTCCTCATTATGATCTCACAAGCACATTAAAATCTTATTAACATTAATTACTTCTGAGCGTCTATGCATGAGCAGCGACAGGCTTGCGTGCGCGCGCGCGTGTGTGTGTATGTGTGTGTGTCTCTGGATCATATCTACATTTATATACCTTGCTGCACTTTGCTTATAAAACATGTGAAAATATTGCTGCTAACACCAATTAGCTAATTTCACACACACAGATAGTAAGCTGCTGTCTCGCTGCACAGCTTATTATAGACCAGCAGACAGATGGACGGACAAACAGACGCAAAAAGCATCACGGCTCCTCCTAAATGCAAGATCTAAAATGCCTGGCACCCCCAGGAGTGCGAGTTTTATCCTTGTAAGTCTGAGGGAACAAAATGACACAAATAATAATAAAAAAAAAATAATAAAAAAAATACAAGGCAGCCAAATATCCCATTTTCTACACAGATGGGTTCAATGATGAAGTGATAGAGACAAAGAAAAAACTGGCAGGCAGACAAGCAGCAGGCGCACAGAGAGATAGACAGAGACAGATAAACAAAGCAACAGAGAAAGAGATGAAAGCGTATTCATGTATGTGAATCTGAGCTAAGCAATATTAACTTTAGCCCACCAACAAGGTAAAGAAAGAAATGGCAGAGGCAAGAGTCACCATAAGACTGACTTCACAAGCAAAACCCTGACTCTTCACCAAACTATTTATGGATTCTATTTACCCTGAGCACACTTTTGCAGCAGTGCTGCTGGTGACACTCAGCTCCACCACAAACTCCAGAACCAACACAGGAATCTAGGCATTACTATGGAACTGCACCTACCTCTTCTTTTTCACCCTCTATCTAATTTAGATTCACCTCTATCCTTGTTCCATATCTCATCATCCTGAACCCTTCTCTCTACTAGGGGTTAAGATATAAACATCATGCCAAAGCCATGTTTCTTCTTCTGTGGGGGATCAGCATCTCAGCTGGGTCCTTTGCAGAGCCCATGTGGATATTTGCTGGTTACTTTCCTCTCTACCCAAATACCAATGTCTGCTCATCTTCTTCATCTCTGAGAAGAACTGCAACCCTCAACTGGAATTAAAACATGCACCGACATCAGTAGGATACAAGGTTTAGGACCGTCAAAATTTGCCTTTCAGAACTACTACCCTTTGTTTCATTTCTGTATTCTTCCACTGATTACATGATCAGGCAAAACATTATAAGGAGGGAAACAAAGCTAAGGAAGATGGTTTTCCTGAGAAATTTCCAGATGGCATGAAAGGCTTCTTTATTGGGAAAATTTTTGAAATGAACACATCTTAATTTCTCATGGTAACACGGGTGTTTGCATTTCCTACTTGCTCTTCTCAGATCAAGAGAAGGTAAATGTGGCAATAATCACTGTGTTATTCACAGCCTTTTTACCTAAAGATATTAGAGCTCTTCACAAAATGTTCATGAAGCTTCAAGGCATGCAGCAGTTTCTCCCATCACTCCATTTTACTTCTAGGGAACAGAAGAGCAGAGAGGTGAAGTACCCAGATCAGTAAGAAGGTCTACAGCAGATCCCAAATGTCCTCTTATTTACATTTGTCACTCTTCTCTTCTTCCACATGCCCTGAAGTCATTATAAATAGTACCTGAATTTTAAAAAGAATAAATTCCATGTCTGAAGATTGTACTCAGGACCCTTGATTTCTATTTATCTGACTCATGACCTTCTCCTAATGCTGCTTACCCAGAAGGACCCACTCCCACACAAACCCAGCACAGCAGCTGAGAAAAATACCATGAATTCAGTCAAGCAACTTTGGGGCATATTGGTTGTATTTCAAACATACACATCAGTTATGGTGCATTTTTAGTAAATCCAGTGATTCCAGGAAGCTTTGGAGCTCCTGAGCACGGACATTATTAATTATATCACACACAAGGAGTAATCTTGGTGCACCTTCACCGAATTCTGCCCAGCTCAGTTTTACTGGGCACACAAAACGGATCTGGTTTCACTGCAGGGCAGGAACCATGGCATTTGGCCCCTTCTGCCACAAGAAGAGGTGCATGACCTGCTGAGGCAGAAAATAAGTAAGCAAATTGAACACCACTCCATTTGCTCAGCTTACTGTGCTTCTTTAGTTAAGGTTAAATATACAGGCTTTGAGAGTAAAGATACAGAAAATTAAAAGCTTTATAGAATAAGCGAAGAGCAATAAAGATTTGAAGCTTTACAGTTTTATGCATATGACAAAGTAGGTTTTTCCTTGCATATTTTCTAAAAAACAGAGTGTAGACCATTAAAGTCTCTCTAGAATCATGCAGCATTACTTCCTTCCTGGCCTTTCACCAAAGAAGTGCTCTGAGAGGAAGCAAGATTCTCTCAGACAAGGCATGGAGCCTCACCAATTCTGGTTAACAGTGGTTCACCCAGAAGTTCAGTTCATTTGCTCAGGCTTCCCAGAAAGCTTTGAGAAATCCATGGCCTGTCATTCTTCCAGATTCCAAACTCTCTGCTGTGCTCCCACATCACTGATCTCTAGGCACATTTGAAACACGAAAACAGGACACCCATGGAGAATTTCCCCCTAAACACATCAGTGATGCCCATCAAAAAACAAAGAAAGGCCACACAAAGACATGAGTTCGATAACATGGTTAAGAAATAAGTATCCAATAGATTTGCTGACTTAATACCTACATGGTTGTTGACTCTTTAATCCATCTTTCCCCAAAACCCATATAGATACATAATGGTTCATGGCACCGAGAAAGAAGAACGGTGTGTCCTATAAAGCACTGCTTTTAAGTTTTGAAGACTACATGCATCCTAATTAAATATAGCCAAAGTTGTACCTCAGTAAGTTAAAAAATAAATGCAGAAACTGGTTTATTTAAGTAAATGCATAACAGTGAAGATGCTTACTGACAGAAAGAAGTTGCCAGTTTTTACAACTACAACAGCATGTAGAGGCAACTATGCAACATGGAACCTCTGCAGAACTTCCCTGTGTCTGCATTTTGCATGTAAAATGGACACAAGGGTCCTAAATAGTAAGAGGACTCAAAGACAACTGGCTTGAGGATCTCTCAAAGGACATATGCTTATCAGCAGAGACAAATGAATCTCAGAGACCATTCAATCTGCAAAACTGGTGATGTATATGTGAAGGGGGGACAGGGGAAAAAACCCTTCTTAGGGGGTGTAGAGGAGGGAAAGACATTTACTGCCCTTCCTGTACAAAGGAGCCTGACCTGCCTTTTGCAGGTGAGAATTATCCCAGTAAACCTGTCTCCATCTACTGTATTCATCTGCTTTGTGAACCTTACTGTATTGTGTCTGCCAAAAGTTACAGCACACTGAGACAATATTAGAGTACTTAGGAGGTGCACTTGGCATCCAGACCAGCCTTGAGGTCCAAACCCCTTTGTGTCCTTTTGGAGGTTAATAAGACGAGGTTTTACTGACTCCATCCTGGCTTTTATAAGCTTCTTGGGGATTACTGAAATTGGAAATCACATATGAAAAAGCTGGTTCCTCAAGTTTTTAGAAGGGACATTCATCTGGTTTGCCCTTCAACCCTTGAAATGTGAGACATGCCTGAGGAGTGTTCTTTGTTACAGTGTCTCACAAATATATCCAGTGATGGTGAGTCCATATGTCTCTGATAAAGGAAAACCTTATTGTGCATTCCAGCCTTTTCTTTTGTAAACATACTACACTAGATGAATTTGGCTCTCAAAGAAGAAAGTATTAATTGTGCTGGCTAATAAAACTTTCTGTTGCTGTCCTTCCAATCTGGTCTTCTAAGCATCAACAGACATTAAAACTGGCTCTTGGGAAGTGAAAGCAGTACAAACCCAAAACTTGTTTGCAAGTTTTCAAGAATTGAGATCTCCAGATCGTGAGAACGTCATTCTCAAGCTAAATGCAGCTACTCATTGTACAATTTTCTGGTTGAATGTACAATCAACTGAGTTCCTCCTGCTGTTCACAGCAATACACCTGTGTTCTGCCCAGATCCAATACTTGCAGGCTCCTATCATTACTTGCATAGGCTTTTCTTCCACTGACAAGTTTAAACAGAGAAGTAACAATCCTCTTTAAATTCCTGTGTCCAAAGAACCCGCAGGGGCTACGCTCTTCTTTACACATTGCAGTTCTTAGAGGTTAATAGCCACTGCACATACAGCAGACGTACATACAAGGAGGTCAGAACAATGTAATTATTTGAAGGTACATTTGTCTTTTTACATGATAGGAAGCTCCAGTCTTCTCTTGATGACTATTTAATTAATCAAGCAACACTGTTATGTATTTCAGCCAGGTATAACTTTCCCCTATTATTATTACTGTACAAAAAGAGGGGACAGACTGGTCCAGTTTTCAAACATCTACTTCTTGGACAAAGCTAACACTGGAGCTCAACAGGATATATCCAGCTAGGAGAAATCCAACTGGGGAAAAACAAAAAACCTGAAGTTACATTAACTGAGTTAAGAGATTAATTATAAATAATAATAATAATTAAAAAAAAAAGGATTTTGTTTTCTTGAAAAATTCTGCTATTAAAGACTTTGTTGATGTGTTATGCTAAATGTATTTGGCATAATTTTCTAGTTACTGTAGGGTTTTATATCTCATTTGGAAAGTAGAAGTAAGACTTTCATGGCAAAGAAGTTGCATATGTGTTACAATACCACAATGGTGTTTTAAAAAAAACCCTAAAACCTAACAGTCTTTAATATAGGCAAGAATCATCTGAGCTTCCTTTGTCCATGGAACATGGTCTTTACTTTTCCAGCTCCCATTTGCATGTACAATACATTGAGGAAGGAAGAAAGACCTCACTTCCTTTTTCTCTCTGTGCCTCAATTGTTTCTGATTAAAAATTGGAAATAATAATATTGATTCAGCTACTGGAATTAAGCAAAACTAAATTAACTACTTTCATTAAACACTGTAAGATATTTGAATAAGTTTCTTCAGAAATGCAAAGTGCTATTTATTCATATCAGCAGCTATCTATGGCTAAACTGTCCTGGAACTTTTTGTGAGCATTCCCTTCTCCTGCTGATAACTGTTCTCTGTTTCGAAGTGTACGTGTCAGTCCTTTATCTAGAAAAGCCTGGGAACAACTTAGACAGAACTGGCGCCTCTCTTTTTTGGTTACTGAGAACAAAGCAAAACAAAACAACAACAACCAAAAAAACCAGAAATCACTCAAGGTCTCAGGATTAAACCTTTGCAGATGAGAAGAAAAAAAAAAAAAAAAGGCATCCTTTTGTACATTAAATTCTTTGCAGGCTTTGCCTGGGCATTATGAGAATTATCAACACCACCTCGTAAAAGCAAGCTTTTTCATCAATTCCATAAGCTGAGATTTCAAGGAGAGATCTCGTAAGAATCTTATTAATACACCTATATATGCTGCCACAGGGGAGAGAGTATCTAATACAGCAAAAATGAGGTCAAATTCAGCAGCACTGTCCTAAAGAAAACTGTCTCCTGGTCACAAATCACTTGTGGAGTACCACGCATCATCTTTACTGCTTCAGACGTATGCCAGCTGCACTAGTAGGCTAGAAATACAAAGCTAAATTCAACTCCTGCTTCAATGTTATTTTTTCTAAACTTCACGGAATCGGTTCACTTTTATAGAAATATAACGTAGGGCAAACTGTAACCCATAAACATTTTAGCAGAGACACAGACATTCAGAAATTTCACGTGGAACTTCTTATCCCAAGAGCACAGTCCTCTGAAGATGATTATTGTATGATGATTATTCCAGCTCACTGCTCATGAGGAAAAAGGAAAGGGCTGTGGCCTCGTCCCACCCCACTCTCATCCTACTCACACAGAATCCTGCTGCTAAAATTTTCTCTCTCTCTTGCCAATGGTACCAAGTTAGCCCCTCTTTTTGCATGAAGTTCAGACTTTTTGTCCTCATTTTCTTTGAACAGCTCTGCCCCCTGCCTGCGTCTCAGCTTTTATTTCTTCTAGCTGCTCACATTCTTCACAAACCTCCCTCCTAAATGCTCCATTTGTATCCCTCTACCACACTGAAGCCAATGTTCCATAGTAACATTACTCCAGATTTTAATAACTCTTTAGAACAGCCTACAGTCTACTAAACTGTGTTACTGCACAACCAGACTTAACCAGGAAACTCCAGAATAGTGCATTTTAGCTTACTTCCTTTTTGTTTTCAACTTTTTCACCTGCAAAAGATGTGGAATGAAAATTAAATTAATTTTGGGAGCAAAATAAATTATCATAGGGCTGGATATGGATGTGACTTAGACAAGAGGGCTCTCACCCCACCATAGAGACAGCTTTAACTGAGCTAGCACAGTTATTAATAGCAGTCTGGTCAAGACAGCATAGGGCTAAATGCAGTGAAAGTACGTGGCTTAAAACATATGCAAAATTCACCTGAGATCAAACATAATACAGCCTGCATGATCAGGGCAGAACAATTACTGTCATCCAAACTACCTAAGAAAATGCTAGCTCTTAATTTCCATGTGGTTAAAAACTCTTTCAAAAACAAAACTGAACAGAGCAAAACAAAAACCCAAACCCCACGACTTCAGGTGTCAGTTCCAGTCTGACATGCCAGAGAAATACCACAAGTATTCAAAAACTTTGTGGGGAGACTAAAACAAAGCAAATAGATTAAAGGAAAAGGTTGCAGTGCATTTCAGGGTGATAACAAGGCACAAACCCAAGAGGGAAGGGCAAAAGTCACTAGTATAGCTATAACTAATGCCTCCTAACTGCTCTCAGAAACCGATAAACATCATTATCCCTGTCCCAAAGACAAGTAACTGAGACACTGAGAAATAAAGGGACTTGTTGAAAGTTAACACATAAAATTAGAAACAAACTGCGAATCCTGCTTCCCCTGGTTATCCTTACCAGTAACTTGGATACAGTAGAGACTGCACTGCAATGTGATTACAGCCTCTAATACTGCACCATGACTTTGTGCTGACAAAAATATTTAAGATCCCTGTACACAGGTTGAAAGAAGAATTGTCTACAAAAGCATTAAAAAAGAGTTGGAATGGGATCCAGTCCCATGTAAAATGGGACTTGGAGACTGGAAGAAAAAGCAGGTTAATTCCAGATCCAGAAATGTCCAGCATTAGGGAAAAATAACTTGAGCTTTCTCTTGTCCAGCACAAAGTTCTGCACTGCTGACTGTACAGTAAAAGCACAACTGGCTTTTAAGCTCATTCAGGAGCAGTTGCTTTCACAGCAGTGAAATCTTTCAGGACAAGCTCGACTAACTTAGTGGATAAATTATTTGAAGTTGGTATAGTTCAGAAGGAACCAGCTCATTTAGGAAAATGTCGCCATCTTAAAAACACTTTTTCTTTGCAGTTGGAGCAAGCTTTGAAGGTTTTAAGACTTGGCCGTCGTTTGGATAGGAAAATAAAAGCAGCATTTTTATGAAATGCTGGAAATTACAAAACACGACTTGGACTTCAAACAGTTCAGCCACGAGCCAGGACAGGCTGAGCCTTCACTGGGAACTCATGTCGCTTCTAATCACTTGTATTAGTTTAGCACCAGTAAAGGTGCCAGATTGGGAGCCCCAGGCACTGTATTCTCTATTTATCCCCAAAGCAGGTACAGCAGGATGGCAAGCTATCACAGAGATGCCAGCCACTGCTACATTTCCTCATGTCCAGGGACCTGGTGAGAGGAGGGTGATAAGGTCTCAGGGCTATCTCTGCTGTGACTGCCCACACAGGGGCCAGTACCACACACTGTTTCAGGAGGATGGGCTCCTAAACTGCAGGGCCTATCAAAGGGAAATAACAGAGCATCAGTCTACAAGAATCCTCCGAGACTTTGAGAAAGAAGAACCAGGGATTCTGTTCTTTGCATTATATTCCAGCCATCTCAAAATGAATGAATACTAGAAAGAGCAATGAGGCCAGAGAGAGTCAACGTACTGAGTACAAATGAGATTTATACGTGGCTTGAGTCACTCCAGACAATTAGCTACCCACCAGGCTGTTTAGTTTATTGTCCCTACTGGATAAAGATTTAATAAGCAGTCACCTAGATGGGAAACATGAGACTTGCAGAAAGGAAACTTTTCACTACTCTACATGGAAAATTTGAGCCCAGTCCTGCAACAGCCTGCACAGCTGATTCCCACTGATGTGTCAACGGCTGGAAGATGGGGCTCTTGAAGACAGCCCACATAGGTGGAAAATACAGGAAACACAGGACAATCTTTTGTTATATTATTACTATGTCAGAAATCTTCCATATATTTAAAATAATCTATGGAAATTAATACAGCTTTCTTCAGTTTTTTTCTCTCCAATACTCAATCTTATCCAGGACTTAAACCTTTTTTCATAGTATGAAAGTGCATAATTCTGGATTTTATTAACTTATCTACTGGGGAAATATGCTGTGTAGGGAACATATTAAACAATTCAGTCTATGTTTGGAAAAGAAATACAGATTCATCACAACGAGGAAGGATGTTCAAGAGTATCCTGAAAAAACAGCCGGTATTCAAGCCAAAGGACAGGATGAAGTGGGCACAACAGTATAAAGCTGACAAGCAGATTTAACTGACAGTGACAGAAAGAATTGGAAGCTGCCAAACCCTAAGCTACACTAGGGCTTCCTCAGATACTACATGCACTAAAATTGAAAGTAAAAGCATCAGTGAGGATATCAGATAAAACTCCTCAAGATGGGAAAAATCCTAGCAGCAGCCAAACCAAAATGGAAAATACAAACTTTGGGAAATGATAGAAAAAGGAACGCTTATCAAGTATCAGTAAGACTGGAAACAAAAAAGGCTGAATTACAGGATTGAACATTTCAGGACCTCACAGCAGTCATGCCTGGTATACAAATCTTTAACACACTTCCTCAGAAGACTTCTTTTGCCGTTAATACTGCTACTTGCAAGAGAGCTCAAAGCCATTCATTTAAGCACAATTTTTGTCAGGCAGTGTCCCAGAGGGTGTGGCCCGGTCTCCTGGGAATAGCATTTGTTAGTTTTAGAGAACCAGCAGAGGGAGCACATCAGCAATTAAACGTGGTTTTCTTGTGTTTGTGCCTAAACAATGAGATATTTTTTTTGGTTGTTTTTTTGTTGTTGTTTTGTTTTTATTCTCAACATTCCTCTTTCACTAATGCCTGTGACTCACTAAGCTATAAAACTGTTGGGAGTTTAGGAGCCAAAGCCATGGAGAACAACAGGCTCCACATCCACCCCACATAAAAAAAACAGTGGACACGTGCTTTTACCTACTTGTCTTTCTTCACTCTCTCCCCATGTCAACCTCTATCTTACCCGTTCCTGACATTCTGCCCATGAAATCTTGTGTTGCCACACGATGATTGCTCTCAAATTCCTGCACTGTGACCACTAACTTTCTAGTCAGAAAGGAAGGCATATGGATCTCTAGGGAGGAAAGAGAAATCAATAATTAACTTTCAGTCAGCTGAAAGGACAACTCTGAAGTCCATAAGGCAACTTTCCCAGTCCTACTTTTGTATCCTCAAGGGATTGATAACACAGCTATTGATGATTTTAGAAGAAAGATATTAGAAAGCTCTTCTTTTAGTTGAGAGAAAAAAAAAATAAAAAAGAAAAAGAAATCAGTAATTCCCATGCTGTATTTACCACAGAAGCAAATGACACACTACACTTGCCTGCATTTTTAGCTCTACCACAATCCCAAGCTAAATTCACTAGGAAAGTGTAACAGTAAGAGGTCATCTACAGGTGTATCTTACAGAATGGCACCATGTCTGTCCTGCAAAGGGTTTCCCACAGACACCCTGCAGAAGGTTGGAAGCACTGCCTATTCAGGTTTCCTTTTTTTGCTGGAGTTGCCAACTGGTTTAAATACAGACTTTCATAACCACTGGTTTGATAGTAGCTCAAACATTCTGGAATACTCTATGGGTTTTGGTTCATTCTTTGTACTGTCATTTACACTTGTGCAAAAAGTTACCTAGTGATCTGTGTCCACCCACTTCAGAAAAGCACAAGGAAAGGATTATGACAAGAGGTATTGAAGAACCAAGTCCTAAAGATGCTGACAGTGTTTGAATTAGGTAGGACTGGTTTCTGTTAGAATATCTGTCTGCCATAAAGATGTTGAGGTATGGTACCTGATAACAACAAGTACAGCACAGACTGCAAATCTGCTCTCCACGGGGCTGGCAGGGCAAGTTCTCTCTGATGGGATGAGACCATTCTTGGCATGAAAGGATTTCAGCCTTTGTTCTGGCATAGTCCATGGCCTTTCTTCCCATAGTGCCACCTAGTGCCAACGCAGTCAGCAGCTCGCTTTTCTGCGAGGCGAACATCTGCCCCACAGCAAACAGGCTGGGACTCTCCACACACACTTCATCCAGGCCCAAACCCAGCTGTCAGAGAAACGGTATTTTTTTTTCTTTAAAGACAGCTTTGTACCATTAGCTTGATTTCCCACTCCTATATTTTAACTACTTCAAGACACAGAGCCTTCACTGCACGTGGTAAAAGCTGAACTTCTGCCTTCTTGCAAACCTCTGGGATGTGTGGCAACCTTCCCCGTGGCATCAGAAGCCCTGGTTGCTCCAGCAGCTATGGAAGACCGAGGTGGCACATGTCCCTGTGCTTCTGGTGCCCATTTTACAAGACTCGTCTGCAAACAAAACCCTCGCCAGCGCTGGGCGGTCAAAATGCCGTCATAGTACTCACTGGCACTGAAGGATTAAGTACAAAAATATAAGAAAACATAAAAGACATAAGCACCAATCATTGTGAAGTGCCAGTTTCCTATTGCAGGAAAATTGGATCAGTGCGGTTAGAACTAAATATTAACTTTTATGATAAATTATAACCAAGAATATAGGCAACACTATCAAAGCAAAAACCACCTGGACAAAAGCCTTTATGTTTTTTCACTCCTCATTGAAATATCTGTGAAAATATCCCCAAGTTAAAGCTGTACAGGTATTACAAAAGTATCTCAAAATTTGGTGTATGGTCAAACAATTCTCTTCAGCAAGAGAATCCTGGATTATTTGCATAAATAGATTATTAAAATCCAAGTTATTTTTCACAGTTGATACTGTTCATTTACTTTCTGAATTCTCTTGGGCCAAACTAACAAGAAGAGTGAAGTCTGTTTCACTTAGATTTGCCATCATTTTCCCTCTGCAGCACATTGTGAATGTCAGACTCTACAGAAGGAACAAGTTATTCTTTAAAAGTAACTATTTCCAATGCATTGTTTCATTAAAAACAAACAAACAAACAAAACAAACAAACAAAAACCCACAAAACAACAACAAAAATATTTACAAAGGATTTTGATTTTCTAAAAGTTTTGCTAAAAAAAAAAATCTAAGTAACCTGAAGTTAAATTCTAGTCTTTAAATTTCCATTAACATTTATGAATCTCTTTCAGTAGAAACTCTTCACCATAGAGAATGCAGTGCAAAAAAGTCCTATAAAAACAGACAGGAGTGAATCCAACTGTAATCTATAAGGCCACAGCATGCCACCAATTTCTAAACAGAACTCCTATTCAAATTATTCTGCTTAAAACCTCCTATGGTCTGCAAAAATGAACAGGGTTTTCTTGAAACGATTTAAATAACAATTTATCTTAGACTGTAATCTCTCTTGTATGGGATTTGTAAGCCATCCCACAGAATTCTCTAGCAGGGGACACTGTTCCCTATTTACATCAAAGTTTTATATAAATAATATTACATTTTTTTTAATATTCTGCAGCTGTTTTCCCTTATGAATAAGCTGGGCCTATGAAGAAAATGCGAAAATAGGAAAACTGTGAGTAATATTTATAATAATGATATATTCAAAGCAGGAAATTGCTACAACTCTCTTTATCAAAATAAACAAGATTGATATTTTTTCCTCCTTTAAGAGAAAAGCAAAATCCTCTACTATTAAAAATAATTTGACTTGGTATTTGTTTGGTATTTGGATTTAACTGTCTTATATCCCATATTTTTGGTCCTGAAAAAAAAAAAAAAAAAAAAACAAAAAACCAAAAAAACCCACCACACAAACATACACACAAAAACCCCAACAGCACTGCTTTTTGTCTCACAGGAGTGAAAGAGGCATATACACACGCCAGTCAGCCCAAAATTACTCTAGCTACAGGGCATGGCAAAGCATGAAATAACTGCTCCAGAGCACTTCCTCATGTGGGTGTGTTAGATAACTGTCTGCTCCAACACTAAAATAAAGCACACTGTGACCCAATCAACACCACGGGCTCTGCCCTGCACGGCTGCCCGGGCTGCGAGCAGGGGAACCCAGGGCACCCCGCACTGCCCCGCACACGCCAAACTCGGTCCTACCCCCCTAACCAACAGGTTTGAACATTCCATATGCTGGATTTAAGTTTACTTAGGCATACTTTACCCTTTGCTGCTGTATCCAGATTGCAGACGGACTTTGTGCTATTGAAAGGGCTATGATTTTTTTTTTTTTTTTTGGCTAGAATATACTTGGGGTTCAAAGAAAATTACAGCCTCCTAGTGAAAAAGGTTTTAATATTAAAAAAAAAAAGATCTTACTGGGTAATGAAAAATGTTTCTATCACTCTGATTCACTTTCTCTGCTTGAATTCCTCTTGCCTGGAGTTTTTACAAAATCAAGAGATTTCTTGTAGTGAGTTTTCAAGTTTTTCAAAAATGTTAAGATGAGTCTGGGCTTCTGCTAAATGTACGTGCAAGAATCCTCAGAACAGGTCCATGTGCTTTCCTACAAAAAAACCCTGGGCTGCTGAGGAACATACACCTGCACTGGTTCAGAAGAAAATGACAGGTGCCTGAAAACCCACCACCCATCCTATGAGGAGGACGCCTGCTAACACTCCTGCTGCCTCACTCGAGGCAGACCACCATCTAGAGGGATCAGCAACTCCACCTTTAAGAGCCCCACATTTTTGGCATAAATTCAGCATCCCCTCTACAACCAATGTGAGTTTCAAAGCTTAAGGTTCAAACTTTAGGAGGGGAGGAAATACCTTGCTGCAGTTAACAGGTCACTCAAAGCAATAAACACATTTAAAGTCTATCAACAAAATATTAATTTAGAAGCTGGAATAAAAAGAAGGAGGAAAAAAAATAGTAAACAATGAATGTCATTCCCCAGCTAAGAGATGAGCCACCAATTCTTGGCACACTGATACATAAAACCTTGAAAAGTTTTGCTTACGTTCTGGAAATAAAACTGCTAATAAAATGGAGCAAGTAGTTTCTGTAGTTGCAGTGCCAGTGAATAGATCTGCTGCTTTGGATTTCAATTAACTTAGTTTGTTCAGCGAGGAGGCACTTCTGTTGAAACTGGGGACTGCTAAGTTAAAGGACAGCTAAAAAAAACCCCAAACAACAGCAAAAAAACCTGTTGGCAGCAAAAGTTCTTTCTGGCTGCGAAATAATGGATTTTTAAGAAACGTTTCAAAGGATTTGAAGGTTTTGGAGAATCTCCTAGGCAGTCTCAGGTGGGTTAGGAATATTGTATTATAGTCTTCTTTGTGCTAAAAGGAAGGCCTAATGCATGTTTTTAAGAAGTCCGCCTCTTGCTATTAAATAAATAATTTTCTATTAAAAAGGTGATTGTTACTGTTGAGAGATCTCCACTGATCAGCGTCCATTTTATATAATTACTTACGATTCTCCAGAACATTTTATGTAACTCACTTCCACTATCCCTTCTTTCTTTTTTTTTTTTTTTTGTTACCAGCAGAGTAGCAGTTTTACTCTCCAACAGAAATGACAAGAGCTCAGATAAAAAGACCATTGCAAATGGATCAGTTTAAGCAGTCTTTAGAACCCATGATAAATCTGGGCTCCAAAAACTCGACAATGCTAAATGGGCTATGAAATGCATCACAAATCCCTCCCCAGAAAGAAAAAGAAGAAAAAAAAGAAGGAAAAAAATTAATTCAGAGAAAGGCTCCAATGTTTGAAATTACAAATAAGCAGCATATTTGTGGAATGAAAAATGGTAAATAAATAGTTACTATTTCTGGACAAAATGGCTCGATAGATTTCATAATTTGCCACCACTGTAAAAAATATCTATTCCCTCCCCCCCCCCCGTCAGTACACACGGAAACACAAGCATAACCATGCATAAAGTGGGAGGGTGGGGGGCAGCCAAGGATACAAACTCCCTCTTAGAAAGTTTGAATTCTTATTAACCCAGTGATGCCTCCATAATGTTACATTAGATCAGCAACATAAAAGTTAGAATATACGTCTCCTTTCTTCCTAGTAAAGGAAACTGGAAAAACACTAATAATGAAAAATAGATGTTAAAAATATCCAGGAGGAAAAAGTACATGTATAATAACGAAAATTAACCCCCTACGCCCCCACACCAAAACAGATAAACAGCAAAATCCCTGAATAAAAATCCTGTCAGGAGGAGTGAAACCTGCTTTCTCTTTTTTTTTTTTTTTTGCTTTTATTTACAGTATGCCAAGCATGGACTTTAAACTTACAGTGTGCATATATATAGAAAACAAAGACTGAGAGTCACCGTTAACCCTGGTCACCGGCATTACAGTTAAAAGTCATTGGCAAATACTAATAAAACCCCATTTAGCAGTAAATAAGGAGAACATGATATATGGATGGACAGATGGAACTGCATAAACAGAAAAGAAAAAGCAGAGAGACCCACAAACATACGGAGAGGGCTGTTTTAAAAGAGTGAAAGAAATTGATTTACTTGGAACTAGTGTTGGAAAACAAACGTATTTGTTTCCTTCGTGATTAAAAAAAAAAGTAATTAAAGTGAATCATAAGGGGGCACACCCTTAAATAAGTGGGGGGGGGAGGGGGGGGAAACATTTGTAGAGGGTAAGGCCTTCTATAGATGTTCCGAATTTTAAGCTAGCAAATAGGTCTGGCAAACTTACATCTCTAAATTAAAAATCGAGGGGGGGGTGGGGGGGGGAATAAAGAAGTGCTGGTGGTTTAAGGAGAGTATAGGCTTTATTCTTTCATTTTTTATAAAAGTTGACTGGCCTACCTTGTTCCCCAGTCCTCAGTTTGTCTCCTCATAGTCGCTGTCTCCCTGGAAGTACAGTGTGAGTGGTAATGACTGCCTGCCTCCCTAATGAGTCCATTTTCCTGCTCTTGATGTTGTGTATATACACACACTGCAACCTACCTTACAAACCACAGAGACGGGAAAGGGAGAGCGAGCGAGAGAGAGCGAGCGAGAGCGAGCGAGAGTGCGAGAGACAGGGAGAGCGAGAGAGGGAGAGAGAGAAAGGCGCACACAGACAAAGCCCTCCTACCAGACAGCAGACAACCCTCCTTCCCCTATCTCGCAAAATACAACTCGGCTAATGCAGCAACAGGTTCAATACTGCCAGGCTGAGGCAGCGTAGAAAAGGTATACGGGGCTGAGCAGGATTGCTGGCAAATAAACAGTTTGGTGCCGGCTGGCTCCACCTTTCTTATTTATGTTACAGGATGTTGGAATGCATTGTTTCAGACAGTCCATATGATTATCATAAATACATTTTTTGTGCATATTAGCATGGAGCGCCGAAACGTCTCAGCCATTCTGCTCCGTAACCTTATAGCTCTAACACATGCAGGGAAGGTGTAAACATATCTCTTTTGACAGGCAGACTACACAAAGCCCACTGATGATTTTAAAGTCATGAGATCTTTCAAGAAAGACGCTCCTGAAGATAGGTTTCCCCAGACAATAGGGGAGCAGGGAAAATTGATCTTGATGAGGAAGAAGTCTTCCTAAGAGACTGCTCAGTAAACAATTGAAAAGAGAGGGTTAGTCTCCCCAGCATTCCCTCCTTTCAAAAATATATATTGGGAAGCTTCTACCCCTACAGCTATAATAATGTGCTGTGCTTATGTCTGAACAGGTGCAATGCATATAGTACATGGTGTTACAAGGACAGAAATAAATCTCTCAAGTAAAAAAAAAAAACATTTTCCCGGTTGCAAACAGGCCAAGGTTATTTAAAATACAGGTCTAATTTGAAGAATGTTCTCCCCACTCCCTATATATTTTTGCTGGGGTGGGGAGGAATGGGGGACGGGTGGGTAGAGGGAAGGTGCGAAGGGGAAGCAAAGATGGGAAAATCAATACATGCAACCAGTTACTAGATTTTTATTTTTACAATATTCTGTCACATCTGAAGATATAGACTGCTTCTAAAATAATTTTCACTGAGCCCTGCCTCTTATCACATGTAAACCTATGCTGTCACAAAAATTCTGTTGATTTTAATGACAACTACAGGCACGTGAAAGTAGCAAGAGAAGGAAAACAACATTTTGCACCAACATTTCATCCTTGGCAAAGGTTCTCCAAGAACTTTAGCCACGGGGTATTTCTTAGATGGAGAAACTGAGTCCAAGGGAAAAAAAAAAAAAAAAAAAAAAAAAGAGATTAAGTGATATTCCCAAGGTTATGCTGTAAATCAGTGGAAAACCAGATGAGGACTCAAATCTACTGGAGCAAAACAGAATTTGCCTGGAGTAACTCATACCCACCTAAAAGTTAAGTGTCCTGTCTAAGCCAGTTGTGTAGGCTCCCTCTATTGTCAGTGGAGAGACAGTCACCTCCCAAAAGCAATTCATCCCAGCTTTTTTCCCTCACTGAGAGGCTACACAACTAGATTAGGCTAGGCAGATAGCTGGTAGTTGGCTAAATTAAGTAAAATGAATCTCACTTTTGATCTAAAGCACTATTACAACAACATCCCGCTTCCCAAAATACATTTTTATTACCACATTTATTATTAGGCAATGTATGCCTAAATTGTAGTGATGGAAAAGGGATAGCCTGCTGACTAACAGAGACAGGTAAACTCCCTAGATTCATGGATTTGTACCCTCAGGCTGGCTGATATTCATGATTCACAGAGTCTTTATAATATTAACCAGCCTGGTGACTGGTGAATGTGATTAGTTTTGCTCACTGGTAGATGCTACACATTTTTGTATTTCACTTATAAACATTACGTATCATCCAGATGTACAGTAAGTACAGAAGGATTAAGTCATTTATTTAAAAATGTTAATTTTCATTAGTGTTTTCATCAAAAAACAGATTTTCTTACCTTAGGGTAAAATATAAAGAGTAGAAAGCTCTAATAGGTGACTTAGTTCAATTCCTTCTGTAATATTCAGCTATGTACACACCTGGCATATGTAGAGGCTGCTCTACAAGTTACTCCAAATATATACTGCAAAAATATAGTCATATTACATATTTTCTTCTCTGCACTTTATGACCATAATCACCTTATTGAAGGGTATGTCAGGTCAGGAAAGCAGAAGGGACATTTGTAGACTTTGCTTCTAACTGTGGTAACTCGATCTGGCTGTGTAAGTACCAATTGAGCACTCACTGCCTCAGTTTTTCCATCTGTAAAACAGACTCAACTGTAGTTCCATGAGTAGATGGTACTGTAAATATGTGAAGAGTCTTCTCATCTCAGCCTGGCATCTCTCAGAGTTTTACGATGACAAGTATTTTGGGAAAAATATAAATATTTTATCAAGGGGACCTGTATCAAAGCCAGGTGATGAAAATCACAAGTCTTTATATACTTATAATTCAGTTCAAAAAATGGAATAGCCTCTGAATTTAAAATTTAAAAACTAGATCTACACCAAAATAAGGATATCAGATGTGAGATGTTCTTAGTAGTCTGCAATATCTGACCCCAAACTAACATGAATTCCTTGGTCCTACCAACCTTACACATCCAAGTCTGAAGAGCTATTCAAAATGTGCCAAGTTCAGATAAAATACAGACTTGAACCTTTCAAATTTAAGACATTCAGATTGAAATCTGAGGACTTAGTTGGAAACACTTAAGTTTGAAAAGTGCTCAGATTTGCATTTGATCCAGATCCAAAACCTGCAAGTTGAGAGGCATCTAGTACCTTCCTTTCTTCAAGTTTCTGGAAATGTCATGTATGCATCTGAACGAGGATCACAGGCCAAATTTGCTGATATTTTGAGGAGTCCTGAATCTCAGTAAGAACACTAGAACTGAGCCCAGTTCCATCCTGTTACAACAATGCTTAGAGCCAGACCCAAACTGGAACCCAAAGCCACCCCTTCTAAAGTTGCATAGGGTTTATGTACTTGTAGAACTATAAAACTAAATCAAACACTTTCAATACTCGAGATTGTTGGAAAGCAAATATGAAGTAGATTCCAACTTAGCTAATTTTGACACTCAATGAGAAATTAATCAAATTATCTATAATCTTTATAAAATCCAAATACATATCAAACCTGAATGAAAAGAAACCCACAAGATATGATCTGCACAACTGGTTCCTTGCCTGAAAGTCTTTCTTAGATTTAGATCCTAACCATCAATGGCTCAAAAAAAAAAAAATATCCTGAATGGTGCAATTTGAATAGAGAACCCTGATTTAATGTTTTGCCGACAAAAAGCTGCCCATTTGCTTGATTCAAAATGCTCAGTGAAAGCCTGCTTGCCATCACACCACATTCCTGTGGGCCTACAGTGCCTCCTCCTCATTATGTGAGGAAGTCGATGGACATGCACTTGGATCACTTGCAGGAAGAGGAAAGAGGACCTGTAACTGCTGGCAGCTTTCAGCTCTGTCACAGGAGAGGGCACAGACCTGCCATGTGACAGTGAGGGCCTGCATGGCAGTCACATGGCTGGTCTACACTTGGCCATGCAACAGCACAGGCAAGCAAATTCTTGTCACGTGCCCAGGATTGTATCTCTCCCATGACAGAGGCACCAAATTTTGGTTATGCCACACATGGGGTCACCCCACAAGAAAGAGGCTGGAACAGAGGGCTCAGAGCTGTCTTAGTGAAAGGCTGCACTATCCACCCTGAATGCAAGAACAGGCAATCCTGGTCTACCCAGTAGGTGATAGTCCTGGTTTTCTTTTTCTGCAAACTTGTCTTCTCAGTTCAGTTAGTCTCTAGAGACTGTCATTAGGAAGGCAAAGGAGCCCCAACCCCGCTAGCAAAGCCTTAAAAAGAACGAAAAAATTGCTAGCGCCATAAAGGCAGGTGAAAAAAGCTGGTGCTTGGTGCAGCAGGGGCACCCATCTACAGTTCTCCCAGGAAGCTGCAGAGCCCTATGAACACACTGATTTTCAGTAGTAAGGGGAAGATAGGGAAAAAACCAAACTGCCCACCAGAACCATGAAAGACTTTGCTGCAAATTACAAAATTCTGGATGATGGACTAAGAGGGAAGGAAGGTGCTTCGGTGCCAAATAGTTCGATACTGCTCCTCTCCTGTCCGTTTTATATCCCCATCATGCTGAGTTTAGACATATCTTGCTTGTATCCAAAACTGGAAAAGGAGTCACAGCATCACATAATCATGTCAGAGGCTAAGAGCTACTTCCTTTGAAAAAAACACCCAAGTAAAACCTAGCCCTTTAGCAGATATCTAAGGGTTGATTTTCAAATTCTGAAGAAATTTAAAGTGGGACTGACTTCCTAAACTGGTTGGATACCTTGCCCATCCCTGTGGTGGGCTAGCACACTGTTTTTTATGTACTTCACATACCTGCCTTACAACAGTTCCATTAATACCTTCAGGGAGGTCCATTTTTCCAGAATTCCAGGAACTGTTCTTAGAAGCCAGGCTGGTTTAACAGCATAGTGCTGTTAAAAATCCCAGGCAAATTTATGTCACAATTCTGTTTCAAATGTTATAGGCAGGACCTAGAAACACTGACAGCAACGTGTCTGAACTTGATTGCTTCACTTAGTCCCTTAACCACATATGCAGATCTCCTAGACTCCCCTGGTATATCACACCATCATGTTGCCAGCCCAACAGGATTGGTGATTCAGATGTCTCTACTGGTGTCCTGCAGTGTCTCTGCAACTTTGTGCAAATGTAATGAGAAAGATGCCAATTAAAAAAGCACAAGAGTCCTGCAGTGTGGCAGGCTGATTCAAATTAGATACCTGTATGAAGTGATTAAAAATAGGTTTTTTAAACCTGAAGATAACGGGAGGACAGTATGTTTGATTTCCATCAGCAGGGGCCAGCAAAAAATGTAGAAGGACCACACAAAGCTCTTTATTCCTGCAGATTTACTGGTGATGATGTTGAGGATAGAAAGGGAGAAATACAGTGTACTTCTGGTGCCTTTCAATATGCAAAGAATCTCAATCGTTCTTCCATCTCAGCAGCCACTACTTACTGCCAGACCTCCAAATAAGTAATACTTTTCTTTAGCAACTTTGATCCATCATTCAGGTGCACATAATCATTAACAAATCAAATCTCACAACTTCCTTTGGCAAAAAAAAACTACTGTCATTCTCCTTTTACAGATAGTAAAAAAATAAAAGGAAAGAGTTAATCATTCTTTTGAGAATAGGAATGAGATTGGGATGTCAGCCCCTTTCCTGATCAGAAGCTCAGGCTATGTTGCCCTTATTTATCAGTCTCTCAGACAGCCCAATTGATTGGCAAGACTGGGATGCACTTACTGAACCAGAACTGGCTTTTCTAATCTTGTTTGTTTTGGTATTTTTAATCTCAGAATGTCCTGAATAATAAATCAGATGCACAGCTGATATGTCTCCAACAGTTTCAGTGGTTTTGTGTAAATCTGTCTGCAATAGTATATACCAAGTACCATAAATGCCCACTTTCCTTTATGATGACATGACCTGCACTTCAGTAAAGGAACACTTTGCCCAATGACTGTTCCCTTACAGCCCTTAGGCCACCTTGCACAAAGGCTGCAAAGTGGTGTTTCTGTTGCATAATCATCCCATGTCAGATAGAATAGTACTGCATTGCTCTAGTACTGTGTTGGGTAAGTATTACTGCTACATCAGTAAATTGTGACAGTGAGATCTGGCAACATAATAAATTTTGTCCCAGCAGGGCCAATCCCTTGCTTCTATGCTCATCAACACTGGTGTATATCAATCACCACCTACAGGGACTGAGAGTCCTCTTCAACTCCAGAAGACCAGTATCATATCAACATATCACTTTCCAATTCAAAAACCAGAACCAAACAAAAAGTTCTCATACATACATGCACACGAACTTGGGATGTTCATGTGTTCAGCTTTCTGACCTGAGTGTGCAGGCTGTGTTGCAATTATTTAACGCTTGAGGTGCAGTTACTTGTGGCCTTGGCTGTATATGTGTTCATACTCCCCACTTACAGAGTGCTGTAATAATAAAGGTAATATCTTTATTTGCATCAGCAGGCCATTTGCGACCAATTTAGCTGTTGAGCTAACGTGCAAGGCCCTCGTGCAAGCTGTGGAGTTAACAATGAAGTCAGATCTTGTTACAAAGCCTACTGCATTGTATGGTGCACCCTCTATTATATAAATATATGGTTCCCAAAGGTTACCTCTAATTTTATTATAAAGAATCATATTGCAGTTCAGTCAACATTTAAGGACTAGAAATTTGATGATTTTCTTATGAAAATCCATACCGAATCCATCCCAAACTGGATAACAAATTATAAAAAGTAGTTTTACCATCTGAAAGCAGCTTTGGTAGCAAACGAGTCAGGATGCACATTCATCACTCTTCTACCAGATAACTAGGATGACTATCAGAGATTTCTATTTCTGTCCCTGAAAGTTAGGGAGTGTGCAGAGGATTTGATTGCTATCATAATGATTGCTGGCTATGACATGAACTGCAGTGAAAATTCTGAAGCTCAAGGTGGCCAACACTTCTACTTTTACCCTTTTAAATAGTAGGGGGAAAAACAGACAACAAACCAAACCAAACTTCTGCAACACTACTGATTGTTGTAGCAGTTGAAAGCAACTAAGTTTATCATGAATGAAGATCTGATCTAGATCAGGAAAAAAAGTGAGATGCATCACTAGCAATATTTTGGTAGCTGTTATTTTACCCTTTGGGTGCAACTGAATATTTTCATAAGCCTATCATTCTACCTGGAAAATATTTATGTCAGCATTTTCAAAGGTGCTACTCCTTCAAGAGGTAATTATCTCCTAGTTTAGAATATCACATCTGAGAGTACTGCGCCCCAAATGAATAGCTACTTCTGGAAAAATAAAAACAAAAATGCAGTCTAAGTGCATCAGATGTACAAAGACAGAAATTTCATACGTTAACTTTTATTTGATTGACTATACATAAAATGGACAAAAAACTCCTCTACAGAAAAGAGACAAACAGTATTGAAACTTCAAACATCCAAAAACTCTTCAGTAGGCTCTAAAAGTTACATCATTTTATCTTAAAAGCCAGGAATTTTTTTTTCATCTCTATTATAATCAGAAGTACTTTTTAAGCTTTTTTTAATGCAATTACTAAAACTAGAAATTTCTTTATTTATTTTCTTAAAGCTAAGCCTATATGACCAAAAAAAAAAAAAAAAAAAAAACCAACAAAAAAAACACCTCAGCATTTACAATAATGCCGTAATATTTGAAAGGAGCAACCCTAAGCGTCATTATACATCTAATACTTCACCATGACATCCCTTCAGTGGATGCAGGATTATTTTCCTCAAATATAGTCATTGTGAGAAAGTTCCTCTATGAGATTTTTCTTCATGTATTCTAGGCAAGGGTAAACCAATGCATTTACCAGGCAGACTGAAGTTCTAAGTTGCTGAAAAGGCTCAGACCTCTTAGGCTTATATCTCACTTTGAAGCAGTTCACCCCAAGATTTCACTGTAGGACCCAGTGTCAGTTGGCCCAAATTCGTGCTAAATCCCCACATTTAGCGTTTCTGGATCTATGCCTCTGAAACCCCACTGCCAGCTAATAGAAAACTTAAAGCAGAGAGACTTGGGGGCATTTAGGCCAACTGGCTCTGACCTGTGAGTATAAAAGAGTGCCTGATTCTGTTGTGGGGCAATCTAAATATTATGAGATCATGCAGTAAAGAAATAGAAACGAGTAAAACATCAAGCAAAGGTTTATCCTCAATAGCTTCAGATGCACACTCCAAAAATAAATGTAAACGCTGACCTCTGTATCAAATGCACAGGAAACACTACTAAGGATGTAACCATCTTACTAGCAGTAATGCCACCAAAATTATGTGTAAAAGTTTCACTTTCACAAACCTTGATTATATGTAGACCACCTCAGGGGGATTACTTTTGTGTCTGTGTGGGCAGGATTTATTAGCTTTGAAACATTTAATAAAAGATGTTTCTGAAGAATAAAAACCAAGATACACTAGATGTAATAAAGAAAAGGAATGTCGAGGTCCCATTTTTTTTTTTTTTTTTTACTTTATATAAGCTAAGTTCCATTAGAAAAACTAGGCAAGACTGGTTCCAATTAGTCCTTTAGTTTTAGCCTAAAGGAGATTTTTTATAAGGTGAACACAGTTTGCTCAGCTGTTTTAAAGGACACATTTAGAGTGCATTTCTTTTCCTGAAATATTAATTGAAATTCATTTTGTAAGGAAAAGATGAGAGAGTTTATTATTGAAAGCCAAAAAATTAAACCCAAAAAGTTGTATTAACTGAAAATCGAGCCTTGTGTCTTATTTTACACAAGAACAGAGATAAGAACCTTTCTTTCAATCAGACGTATCAAAAATTGGAAGATCTAATGAGGTTAGTGGTGGTGTAAGTCTGATAGAAATGAACTTTGGTATCCTATAGACAAACAACCCTTTTATTTTGCCTTACTTGAACAAAAGGGTCTTTCATTACAGAACTAGAAGATACAGAACAAGGTGACATAATATTTTCAAAATGATATAGTAGAAACAAAGTGTATCAACTTCAATGTTTCTCTTCAGTCAGGTTTTGTAACGAGCCCAAGTCAGATACTATTTGATGGTCAAAGGGATCCTTTTCTATAACTTTCTTTGCAATTATTAGCTAGTACTGTATTATCTGGCATTGCTACCAGGATTATCTATGATTATATAATGAGAGATCTCCTTTGTAATATCTTTGCAATTAGACATAATTAAGTTTGTCAGAGGAACGTTAATTTCCTGATTTTTGAGTAAATAAAGAATCAATGTTAACATTGCACTAATCAGTACTAACTAACATTTAATTTGTTTTGTTTCAAAATCAGAGGTCACATTGTGAAACCATTTGATAGTATGCAGCAAAAAACCTCAACAAAATAAACAGAAGTTGGAATAAAGATAACTTTATATTAACTGGTACTTTGCTGTCCTACTGTTCCATTTGTTGAGTTGTCCTGAAGCCAATAAAATATTGGTAAGGATCAGGATACAAATATGACTTTAAGTACTCTCGGTTGCAATCTCGGAATGAATCGACATTTGTTTTTACCACACTGTGATAACATAACAGGTGTCAGACTCATAAATGCCTGTATACCTGTAAACTTTCTGTTTCAGAAACAAAGGTACTACCACTACAGCTAAATGAAAGTCTCACTAGCTTCAGTAGACCATTTGTGAGCCAGGCACCAAGCAAGAGATGAAAATCATGTCTGAGAAAAATCCCATATAAATATCAAGCTATACATCACCCATCTAGCCAGCTGAGTAAGTAAATGAGTTTCAACCTGAAATTCTCAGGGATTCCTCCAGTAAAGCTGTAACATACCATAAAAATTCTCTGGGGATTCTCAGATATGGGCTTATGAAGGCAAACTGTGAGTGAGCTGTTGAAGGCTATCTGGTGCAACACAGTTATTATCAGCCACGAGAGCTGGGATTGGTTGTTCAGGCACCACATCCAGCTCATGCAAGCATCTAGTACCCACAGTTTAAAAACAGGTACAAGAAAGATAGCCACAGATTTATAAAGAAGAGAATTTATGGGGCATTACTCTCCCAAACTACTGTTTCTATAAACAATACTCTGGGCTCATAGTATCAAGATGTGACAATGATGAAGCTCTCCATAAGAGGATTATCTCTTTTATTTTTCCTGTCTTATTTATTGAAAAAAAAGGAACAAAAACAGTAAAGCAGTAAATAGTTTCTACATTTAAATGAATGTCAACAGTCTTCAGAGTCAACACTGCATCAGACATCCAAGACTTCTTGTATTAGGAGACTGACTGGAAATAAACAAGTGTCAGTTCACATCTGATGCAATCTTTAATTAGAACCTCACAGTCAAGTAGGCTACAAGCTTTTTACAGCCTAAATTAAGGCTGTAATTTTGGAGTACAAGAAATCAACCACCAGGGAACAAAAGCACCAGTTTACCATACTGCTAAAAGTCAACTCAGTCTGACTCCTGCTTCAAAATATGAAGATAAATGATAAAGAACATCATTTTCTGGAGCAGACACAACAAAACAGTTTCTGCAAATTTTTGGTATTAGGTACTTAATGATGTGCAAGTTCTTTGGGATAACTACAGGCTACTCCTGTGAGAAAAGTTATGTGCAAGACAAATAAAGCCCAAAAAGTTGATTTACAGGTGCTACCCATATACATGTTAGATGCATGTTAGACCTCTCCACAGGTCTCAAAACTTAAGATTATCCATCCCTATCTACGACAAGTATTCACTTTGAGAGGAATGAGAATACTTGTTTCACAATAGCTCAGAGGTGTTCAAATCCCTGCAAGATACTAACACTTTATTCCATTCATTTTAATGGAAAATAGATGTCCAAATTCCCAAAGACAGCCCTTTTACCACTGGGCCCAAAAAAACAGATTACTTGAAAATATCTTTTTATCACAAGAGGAGACAGGAAAAAAATTCCAATTAAAATTGATGGAATTGATCGAAGAATGAAAGCCATCAAGGAACAAGACAGGCAAAATGGGGAATAAAATAAGGGAAAAGTGCATAAAGTTATCTCATTCTCCTCAAGGATTATAAAAAAACTTCCTACTAGAGTAAAAGAATATTTCTAGTTTGTTTTCTAACAGCTAAAAAGAAGTGTAGATTAAAGACTAGGAACCATACTGAAAACTGTGGCAAAGGCAGACCATAAAGCTGGAAGTCAAACATTGTACCTTGAATTACTTCACTGTCACAATTAAATGGCCAGAAAGCATTTCAGTGTTTTAGGAGTAGCCATGAACACCTCTAACATCACAGATTTGCCTTGGAACTGAAGTCCCTTCTGCTAAAAACAAATTCCTAGCTAATACTGCTTGGGCTAAAAAAGAATTTCCTATAGCTGCAGCCCTTCGGTTTATCATAGAGATCTGTATACGTCTGGAAAGATCTGTGGATTGTGGCATGTGATTAAAAAAAAGTCCATTAATAAAACCACGGTTGCTTTGCAGCCTTAACCCCGCTCCTCTTTAGCACACCTCCATACTCCCATTCCTTCCTGCTAACTTAGCCTTTTAGTCCTTGGTTGTTGTCTCATGTGCACTAAAGACTAGATCAAGTCCTGGGAATTTCTGAGGAGAGCTCTGGACCTAAGACCGTCCCTGTGGGGACAAGGAAGTACGCGAGGGATAAAGAGCAAACCATCCCACACAGTTACCACCCCACACATTCTCCCCTTGTGGCCATGCTCTAAACCCACAGAAAGCTTCTTGGAATTTCCTGCAAAACCTGCTAAGTGCTTCTCTTAAAGCAGTATCTGCACCTGCATCTTTGAGAAAATGTCAATAAACAATTTAAATTGTTGCTTGTAAAACTAGTAGCTAGATTTTCCTATAACAGAACTACATCTAATATTGTACAGAGAAGGAAATCATAGAATCATAGAATGGTTTGGGTTGGAAGGAACCTTAAAGATCATCAAGTCCCAACCACCTGCCATGGGCAGGGACATCTTCCACTAAACCAGGTTGTTCAAAGCTTCACTCAACCTGGCCTTGAACACTCCTGGCACATAGATGCATACTACTTTGCAGCCATGAGAGACTTTGAAAAAAAAACAAACAAACCCCCCAAAACAAAACCAAGCAAACAAACAACAAAACAGAGGCAAAAAAAGGCAATAACCTATAAAAGACAACTAAATATGACAAATATGAACAAAAGCAGCACAAATTGTATGGTACCAGTAAATTAGCATATTTTTCTCTTTTCAGCAACTGAAAGCATCTGAGGAACACTGGCTTTTAGAGAAGTGCTCCCTATGCTCCATGCCCTCCCATTTAAACACCAAACCAAAACTCACACAGATGTGATTGATGGGACAGAGACCTGACAGACAAAGCTAGGGATGGTTTCAAAAGCAGAAACACATTTGACCAAAGATGTCAGCCCCTCATAATAGACCCAGGGAAGATCTTATTACATTTTGCTGCGGGGGTGGCTAATATCTAGTTTGGCCAAGAGTCCATGAGACACGATACCTATATTACAGTGTCAGATACAGGAACAATGCAGTGGTGTTTTTCTATTAGTCCTGACTTTTCAGGATCTGACACTTAGAAATGTTTACATGAAAATAACAAAGAATAAGAACAGGTGATGCTTGAAAAATTAGGTTCGAATTACTATTGGTAAATAAGAAATTTAAACATTCTAAAACTCAACAGGAAAGTGACAAGAGTACAGTGATTTCCGTCCCTCATAAAAGACAGCAAAAATGTACACTTTTGCCTTTCTACTTACATGGAGAATAAGCAATGCTTTCAGGGCCTGATGAGAGAGGTGCTGCTAGTTGATGGAATCATTTTTCATCTGATGCTAAAAAGAAAGTAATAAATGAAAAGAGTTTTGAACATGAGCTTACAATACTTTTAGTACCTAAAAACTGCCATTAAGTTGTCTGAGTATTCTATAACAAGGGTCTAACAAAAGCTAGTGTTCTCACTTATGTTTTCCATCCTAACTTCTAAATCCAGGCTGCAGGCTTCTTGCTTTACTGTTAATATTAAAGATACCAGTGTTACAAACTGGAGCTTAATGGTTAACACACATAAAAATATTCATTTTTCTGACTTCAAAAGAAGTTGAAGAAAGCAACAAGTGTATACATGTACTGAAGTAATACACACACTAAGATAATTCTTTAACAGTATAGTGTAGGCATTATTAAAAATTCTTGAAGAATAAGATGGGATGAATTCACATCCATCTCAAAAAGTACAGACAATTCATTTCTGCAGACCCTTCAAGATGAGATGTTCTTTTAAGTGAAACTACTGAAGCAGAACTCTGATGAGTTTGATGATCCTGAAAGTGAGATGTTTTAATGCTATCATTATCATTATTAAACGTAGCTGTAATGATGATTTAAATCTGTGTTCCAAACCTCCTAGATGCTCTTCAACATTAGACACCTTTGTGTCTTGAAGACCCAGAGATACGCTTACTAGTTGATTATGCTATATAGAAAAGCTCTGCTTAACAAGACAGATGCAACCTTATTTTTATTTAATGATATTGCCTTCAATGGAATACAAAGGAAGCAATTGATAGCAATGATTGAAACATTTCTTTAAGAGACTTGTAAATTCAGCTGTCCACTACAAGAATCTCCAAGAGAAGAAACAGGGGGATAATAAAAGACAAAGTAGCAGCTCTGAACAGTGACATGAGTGCAGGCTGGCTATCTGAACGTGACAAATGATCTAATGGCTACAAGCTTATGGAGAATGAAATGTATGTCCTTGTTTGCTGCTATTAATTCTGTTCCAAAATGAAAGTCACAAATCTCAGTGCAGTGTTGCCAAAGATACCATCTAACAACAGAGATACATGAGAAAGGTGTCTTTGCTCTTTGGTTAAACAAAAAAAAACAAACAAAACAAAACAAAACAAAAAAATTGAAACAGGAATGTTTAAAATTATTTCTTCTAATTCTGATACACAGCTGCTCATTGCTATATTTCAGGTACACTGAGTGAAAAAGTAACAGCCGAACTTTTCCAAAACTGTATTATAAAGCCTAAAGACAAAAATCACTCTACTATCACCATCAGGCTGCCTAAATCAAGTGCAAAAGGGTAACCTGAGTGAAAAAGTGCCCCTGGTTCTCAGAGACACTTGGTGTTCCTCTCAGGAACACATGCCTCTGTGTTTGCATCAACAAGTGTCTTGAAATTTGCACTGAGAACAAGAAGGACTTTGATCAAAAAATAGCACACATTTTTCTCAGCAAGGAACTTTACAGAGAGGTACTAAATTTACAAAAGCAGTTGAAGGAGGTTTCAGAGGGACTTGACAGATTACAGGCTGATGACACTACCGTTACAGCCTCAGTGGAAATGTGGTTTGATCTAATTAACAACAAAGAACTAGAACCACTGAAGAACAAAATTAAAAAATTATTCAAAGACTCTTGGAAGCTTTCCATTTCATAGCCACCAGGACTGATTTGAAACACAGACGGATGGGATTAAACCCAGGGTAGGACGTCAAGGTTGGGACAGGCACTGAACATATTCTAGATATCTCAAATCTTCTAAGATTAAAAACTGAAGATCCATATTTTGCCCTAAATACGCAATTAAAAATGGATTTGATTGAATACAATTAATTTAATCATGCAGGCGGAAAATACAGATGTTAAATTAGGGCAGACAAGATGGCTGAACTTAGAAATGCTGGATTTTAGAACAGATGCATTGCTGTCCAGCTAACTCAGCATCACTTTTTACACATTTTTAGTTTATTCATATCACTTTCATTGAAACTGTGTAACAGCATAGGTGCTAAAATCAAAGAATCTGGTGAAGTGCACCAATATGCAGAGTTAGATATAAAGCCTCATAGACCTAAATTTTTCACAGGCTACAGAGACCTTGAAGATGTTCTTGTTTTTTAATTACACTTTGCATTTTAAGTAATGTGTATTGAAGGGATAAATATGCCTATAAAGTACTTCATGTCATGTGAATGCACTGTTTCAGTGGGTAAAATGCTACATTTGTGTTTTCTCCAAGAGGCTTTTGCAGAAAAAAAGAAAAAAACGTCATGCTGGGGAGAAAAATTCAACTTTGATATGTTGGCTGCTGTTTCCACATACAAATTTTTTCTCCACACCCAATAGAGAACACATACCTCAGCTAAACAATTGTGAGCATCTGTTAGCTATGCCAATATCCTGTGGAAAGTAACAAAAGGCTTTAACTTATTTTTAACTGAGAGAACCACATAACTAAGAAAGTTTTTGCTTGAGAATTTCAAGTCAGATTTGGGATTACTGTATTTCCCTCTTAGGGAAGTTGTATGATTATTAATCTTATAATTAAAAAAGTAGAAGTTAATGAGGAAACATGTTAACATAAGATGATTTACGTGCCTATTAATAACAAAAGTGTATTGGGAAAAAAAAAGGGGGGAAAAGGAAAAACCCATTGTGTAATCCAGTTCTGATGAAATGCCGGACAATTTTGAGACTGATAAAGTGAGTCACTGCCAACTGACTCAGCATGACAACGGGAGTTCATTGTTGCCTTCGGACCGAAGGAAGCAAGCACACAGTTGGTTCAAACTGGATTTGTTCTTTCACTAAAATGTGCTCTTCCCACCATCTTCTTGTTCTTCTTTCACGTCTTCCATCAGACCCTCTAGTGTCTCCAGTACATACTGCATTTATTAAGCCCTGCAGTATTCAGCTAGCATTGGATACAACACACATCAAGCCCTCAGATGCAGCATGTTACAAAATTAACTTAAAAGGCTGGAATGCAGCTCCATTTTTAAGTCCCAGTATATTTATATTTCACATATGGTTTTCGCTAGGCTATTCACAGGGGGGACTATAAAGCATCTCAACATGTGAGGTACTCTTGTAAACCTCACTATGTCCTCAGTTGCACTTACTGTCCTCAGGCCTGGGGGATGTTGTACTGCATGCATTAATATGCATATAAGTGCCGCTTTTTACATCCACATTTCCCCCTCCCTGCTTGTAAGTTTGGCAACAGCGGGATGGCTGAGTTCAGCTCAAAAAAATGGAATTCCAGTTTATCTCCAAGGCTTTTCAAACATTACCTTCTGCCAGTCACTGCAACTTCCCCAGGCACCCTCCGAATTTAACAAAACAAGGAGAGCTCGTGGGACTCGGGACACTTCAGAGTCTGGGCAACAGAACTAAACAAAATATACTGCCCCCCTCCTTGAAACCTCTCAGCTATATGAGAAGAGTTTCCTTTAATATTGCAATAATGTGAATTTACATTGTTAATGTACACAAGAGAAAGGTTCATCTGTTGCATAATATTGTATAAAGGGTACAGAATAATGTCAGAAAATCTGGTTTGTGGCTCTTTACCTTCAATACACTCAAATCTCCATCTCATCATTCATTATTTTCTCCTTCTCTCATTAAATCTGCTTCTCCTGAAGTCTGTCTGAAATGTAGAAGTCACTTTTTGTTTTTTTCTTTGTTTTACAAGGGATTATTAGAGTCATGGAAGTTTATTGATTTAACCGTAGCTTATGAAAGGCTCCTAGAAATAAAATTAAATTATTTTTGAAAAGAAACAAGCAACAAGAAAGGTCCAAATTTGTTCAAGCAGCTAAAGCATACCCAGCCATTATAATTTTTTAAAATGCATATTTTGCCAAAAGGAACTATGCCACACCAAAAATTATCATGCAAGGTAAAAGAAACTCCTGACAACTAAAGGAAAGATTGGTAATCAGCAAATTTGGGTTACATTCAACTTGAATACAGACAGCTTGGCAGGTGACTTGAACTCAACATCTCTAAATATGAGTTTATCCATCAATGCAAGAGGCTACTAATGCTTCCCTGTTTCAGAAGGGTGTATTAAAAGCTTAATTAATTGTTCATAAAGAACTCAGGTTCTCAGATGAGAAGCATCAGAGAACACCAAAGTATTATTAATCTCAGGTGCCAAAAAATTATCCCTGCTCTTGCATGAAACAGGTCTGAATATTCGTAATTTCTATGGCAGCAATATCCCCAGTTCAGTTTGCAAATGATGAGAGTTATCCAAGTAAAATAAATGTCTGGCCATCAGAGTAAACAAAGACATCATTTTACGAGTCCAATCTAAATTGTAGAGATAATCAATATGAGAATAGCAGTGCCCACAATGAAACCTGTATTAATTATGAAGAGAGTTTATGAAAGAAATTAATCATTATTATGGAGTTCGCTGTAGGAATTTAATAGCATGAGCCAATTCTACATGACTCTTATGATGCTTGAGGTCAAATATGCTGAGTTTGAAATAAACTTTAATCTACTCTGAACTAACTTTGTATAAAAAAAGAAAGCTTCTCATAAGTTCCACATTACTGCCCAAAATAACAAATCTATTCTACCCCATAAGTGCGTGTGGTCTGATATGCCATCCTGAAAATAGATTCTAATGTCTCTATTCCCTCTCCCTTTTTTTTGTTTTGTTTTGGATTTTTTTTTTTTGGTTTGGATTGGTGCTATAGGAAAATTATATACACTGATTACAAGAGAAAATTAGATATGGGAGACAGCGATATATTTTTAAGCTGACTTTGTTGGGTTTTTTTTCCTTAAGTAACCACTCTCCCAAAATAAACACAGAAATGTTTATGGAAATAAAGAAACAAATTATAACAATTTTAGGTAGCATACCGCAGTCAAATAAATACCATTTTCTAATAAAACAAACTGGGAGAAAGCCTAATAGAACTTAACCCATAGTAACCAAAACAGCAGCTCAAGGGACTCTCTGTTCCAGAATCAGACCTGTTCTTGAGACCTTAAGATTCATATCCATTGATCAACTTCAGTATTAATCAATTAATCCCTTTTGTAAGACTTTAAATTCTCTGGGGAAAGGCTATGACTGGGAGTGGTGAAAACGACCAGCCAGAATTAACCAGGTGGCTTAATTCCACCTCCAGTCAAGTCCTGTCCTGATTGTTTGCAAAAGGAGAAGAACAAGACTGATGGTAAGAGCTTTTGAAAGGCCTATCCTATGTATTTATTTGTTTTTGTGAAGTTCATCTTAAACCAAATAAAAAAACGAAGACATAAGTAATGAGCCTATTTCATTATTTTAAAGTCCATGCATGGCAAAAACTCCATGAATCAGAAGTAGATAGAGAATTCTCGGGAGATTTCTTGTTTGGGGTACTTCTGAGCATGTGTGTGTGGTGTTTGTGAGGGGAAGGAGGGCAAACTCCTGGGATGCAGCCAGGATGAAGGGGTTGGCTACCCCTAAAAGTGCACAGAGAGATGCAGCAGAAATAATATCTTCTTGCTTTTTCAAAATGCAGGATTAGCCATTTTGGAGACTCCTAATTATGTATGCAAAGCTTACAATATGGTCAATAACAATTAGGTGCGCAAGAGGAAGAACAAACCCTTAAAATTTTACAAGAACAAATGGTCTTCAATTAAAAGAGTCAAAAAGAGCTCAGTGCAAATATTTCTGAGCTTCCTTTGTTGATGCTGTAGGATTTCTTTGAAACTGTACAGTTCTGCTTGCTAAAATCCTCTTGGCAACTACAGACTTCCTTACTTCTGATCTCATCACACACAGATGGCTAAGGCTTGTAAAATATTATTAGGGGACGTGTTGGAGTGGCCTGAACACGGGTCACTCCAGCCGTGTAATTTGACTCTCACAATTTCTCCGGATTTGTATAACCTTGAGTTCTGCCAGTGTTTCCCAAACTGCAAAATGGGAAGGGAGTCTACCTCCTCGTGAAATGACGAGAACGTGTGAGTTAATAAACATACAACTCTATATAAAAAGAAAAGTGTTACTGCTATTTGGGGAGAGTAAGATAGGGTCATGCGGACTTCAGTTTTATTCTCTTCTCTGAAACAAACACCGACATAGATATAAATAGCGCCTGTAGAAAAGCAAGGGATGAACTTCTGCTTGTTTTTTTTAACAATTTGTAGCTTTTGCATGTAAAGTCTGTTTAGAAGAGATCTGAATTGTTTAATAATTAAACCAAAAATCTTAAGTTCTAAAACTATTACATTTACCAGAGTGGATTTTTTTTTCCAGTGGTGTCATAAATTCACAGTATTTGCCCACCAGTTCTGGTTTTCATAACAAGACTGTGGTTTTTATTTTGATCACTGGTTAATTTATTGCTGCAGCACATCATTTTGCTTTTCTTTTGGAGGTTCTGAGGAAAAGTAATTCTTTACAGACACTGTTCAGATGGTATTTTTCAATTAAAAACACTTAAAGCAGAAAGGAACGATTGTCTGGTGGGGGACTGAAGATCAGAGTTCAATGCTTGGCTCTACAATAGACTCCCTGGGGAAATTTTCAAAGGCACAAATGGCAGGTTGGCACATCACTCTCATACTTGCTTTAGTGGGAGTTAGTTGCCTCTGAAAACCTCTATTTCCTTTCCCTAGATTATCCTCATCAAGTCACCTATTTTTTCTCTGTTCCTTGATCTGCAACCACAACAGTGGAAATTCTAACATTTTGTTTCCCTCACCTTTCTCCCGACTTGCCTTATTAACTCTAAGCTTCCTGAGGTTTTACAGTATGTAAAATACCCAGCACTGGTGAATGGGGCACTGATCTCATCTGGGATTCCCTAGTTTCTGTTAGAATACACACATGCAAATAACACTAATACTAATTGGGAGTCTGGAGTTAGCATTCTTATCATATCAAGTGCAGGTTACCGTGCTTCCCAGGAGCAGCACTGCTTTGGTAAAAAGCACCAGATTATCAGCCCAAGCGAATGGGATCCACAGAACAGGTGCAGGACAGCAAGACTGGGTAAATTAGTACCAAAATCACCTATTCATTGAAAGTGGGGTATTATTAACCCTCTTCATCTCGGTCCTTGGTTTTTTGGTGACTTTACTTTAAGCCAATCTACTCCATTTAAGTAGACATCCTTTGAACAAAATGTTACATTTTACTGGAACAAAAAGCAAAGACTTAACAAATGGCCAAAAAGGCTTTCAGAAAACAAATCATTAAACTGAGTATGCATTTGCACCACAAGAGTACAAGTACTCATCCACTGTGGTAACAAAACCAGATCAGTCTTACTTAACTAGCAAGACAATTTTTATTTTCAAATGACAAATGTAAATTTCCCAAAAATGTGACACATGGAACCACTTAAAGGGAGTGAATGACAGTATACTGAATAAATGTGCGTGACAAGTAAATTCAAGAAAATGTTGATCTGTACTTGTTTATCCAAAAAGTGGAGTGCCCCACAGAATTATTCTAATAAAACTAATAATTATTTTTTCCTATTCTACTGAACTTAAATGCATTGTGACCACAAGTAAAAATAAAAACCAATTCATATTCCACGTGCACTCATTAATTATCTACTGTCCTACCAGGAATTACCATGTTTGCCAAATGAGATGAGGCTAGTGCTCATTATATTCCAGAACACCACCACTGAGCAATGACGTCTTTCAGATACCCACTAGTAGTTAAACTAGGCTTTTTATTTTTGTCCTATTGCATAAATTATTTTCTAAGCCATTCATCTTTCTCAATGATCTCTTTATAGCTGTAACCAAGACCCTAAGTTTCGTGGGCATTTTTTTCCCCCTCAAGTTAATGCAGCTAAAGCCAGCAGCATTACATTAGGAATTATTTTTATATAATATATTCAAAAGATTAACACATATCTTTATGTGCTAGGCACATCCTCCATTTCTTTCTGCATCATTCAGTTTGTATCATCTATGCAACCAGTCCAGTATGCAATGCAAGATAGAATTCCTACAGTAGATGTAAATAATTCAAGAAAGTTTGTAACTAACTCCTCAGAGAGATTTACTCACAGATCACCTGTTCACAGAGTTTAAAGAGATGTCAGAAGAGTTCCAGGATTATTACAGACCAACGATGGGAAAAGTTACAACAAAGTATCCGTATTCTTACAGCGTAGAACTGAAGCTGGCTTTGATTTTGGATAAATTAACAAACTTCAAAAGGATTGGTCTAAATCTGCCAGGGGAGGAATGTTGTTTGATTGCATCATGTACTGGGATGCTGCTGCAGTCGGATCCAGAAAGAATGACGCATCACAGTCTGACATGGCTCTGATAATAGATAAGTAAACCGTAGGATTGCCAAATGAAGAGGTCAAAAAAAATCCCAACAAAAACAAAAGAGCTGATAAAGCAAATTACACCAACAGAATTTGCAGTGCAACATGAACAAAAGAAACTCAAACAAACCCCATTCCTATTACTGATGGGATGCCCCTGTGTCCCACATGGCATCATTGCAAACGGATTCTGCCCAGAGTGAGAAAGGCACAAGCCCATAATTCTGCAGTAACAGCAGCCCACACAGAATACCACCATTTGCCAACTGAGAAACCTTGACCTACTGGCCATGTGCCTCCATTTCTGTCCTCCTGATCCCCTAAATCAGTCACGTCTTAAGTCATGGTTCACAGTCATGGGTGACAAAACCCAAAGCTTTTCTGTTTGCAGCAATCATTGCATTTTCCTCCCAAAGGCAAAGCATGCTAAGGACATTTTTTATATGTCCGGAGGCCAACAGCCTGTCACTCGCTTTACACCGCGTATCACATGTATCTAGGACATAGAAAGGATTATTTAAAACTCTCAAGGAGACATCTATACCCACTACATTTCCAAAATAAGGATGGCAAGTTGCTGAAATAACTTATTTAAAACTTTTTCTCAAGTACAGAGTGATAGAATTAGAGTAAAACCATCTAGAAGGGGTTGGAAACACTTTCTCATGAAGTCTTAAACATCACTTCGAGTGACATTAACTTGAGCTACATGTCCCATTGGAGAGCAAGTGTCAGCAAAGTAAATGCATTAGTTAAAGCTTAATAGTAGTTTGGTGTTCAATATCCTGAAATATTTAATATGTTTTTTCCCCAAGTAAACTAGTATTCAGTTTTAATGAAGACATTAACCTGCTTGATTTGTAAGCTCCTGTGGGAAGTCAGTCTAAAACACTGTCACAAGAGGTAGGCAGATGTAACAAGAGCTGTGACAGGAAATCAAGCACATTTTAAATGTTAAAAAAGCAGCCAGACAATAAGTCTCAATATGCTCTTGTTTTCTTTTAGTTTTGTTTATTTTTTTGGTAATACGATTTCTGCCTTTTAAAATATGGCAATTAGGGCTGGCTATAATGTAGTCTGAAGGTAACTGTGGGTACTGAAGTCTTCTTGAGACCTCAACAACTGTTTTGTAAACAAGAAGTGGTAGAATACAAACTAAAAAAAAAATAGTTTGGATCAGATTCTGAACTTCAAGACACTTTGCAGTTTCCAGCATTGTAGGATGACAGCTTTAAACTGGAATCCACTGTTAGACTTTTAGTCACAGTTTGAATTTTCCAGGCTGACTTTGAATACAGTCTACACTGCATGAGAACAGCCGGTCTTGTGAGTTTTCAGCTTGAAATGATAGTGATATAACAAGATGAGCAAAAATGGTGAGACCCCAAGCAATTAAGGTGGGTGTGTACTCTTCCTGAAATGCATATTGGTGGTTTGACAAGGGAGACAAGCTGGCTGCTTTGTTTCACAGTAGCTGTGTTTAGTTCATGCTGTCAAGCGTGGATTCTGACACTTAACAGTATTAATATTGCTATTTCTATTGATATAATTAGCACTTCTATAAATAATAGCTAAAGCTGCCATAGCTAAGTATATTACTGCAATCAGCACCATCAGGCCCTTCTTCGTTACACACCCTCCTGGAAAGACAAGTTGATTGATCTCAACAAGAAGACAGCCAGTGAGCAACTCTGTTGATTCTAGCGGCCCAGCTAAGAGCAGACACCACTATGTAGAAGGCTCTCCTAAACAACTCGTTTGTATGTGTGAGACTAAAGTTTCTCACCAGTCTTGCACCTGCCAACGTTTGAGTGCTATTTTCAGCCACATGATAAAAAAGCCCTCACATTGAGTTCAGTGGGTGTTGTTCATACACAACAATGGGGGAGAAGTCCTACAAATCGTTTTGGAGACAAACTAGACTCAACACTTAAACTCCACCTAAATAGCACAAAGATTTTATTTATTTACTTGACAGCTATGAAACAGAAAATTTCTTAACAAAACATATATTGCTGCTTTTAACAGAAGAACAGCAGCACCTGTCATTTCAATCCCAAACTTCATTGTTACACTTAAAATTACTGAAGAATGACAACTTTTCTAGAGGCCCAAACTTCAAGCATTTCCAATCTGTTTCAAAGAACTTTGCCCTTGTTTCACTACACCTAAAAGCCATAACTTCTACATGAGTTTTGATGGTGTTCAGTATCTTCCTTGAGGTAGTTATGCTTAATGACTGCAACTTACAGCTTATAGCACCAGTGGGAGAGGGAAGTGCACAGAACTAGTTGTGCTGGTGTTGGAAATAAAGCCTCAGGGTCTCAGAAGATGCATGCAAAAATACAACCAGTTAAAAATTCCAGTTTTGGAAAGAGTGGGTATTTTCTTCTTTCTTCATCTTCCATAAAGTGATGTGGGTAAACACTGTACAAAGCTGTTCTGAAGGCCAATATTTACAGTGTCTGGAAATAGAAAGTGTTACGTATAAGGAAAGCAGCCTAGATGTCTGACTGGAGTTTGTTACAAAAATGCTTTAAAACTTCTATGTTCTTATGCTTTAGTCAAATGGATGTGCTGAAGGCCGTATGGGAAATAAGGTTATTTGTGTGTACAATTAGTATTGAGTGTGAGATGTGCACATTTTTGAATTTTGTAAGTTCTTCCAGAAACACTACTTGCTAGCTGCAGTACTTGAAAACTTAAAATGGTAAAGAGGAGACTACAATTCCAAAGAAGTTTTGTACTCCTGTACTACTAATACAGCTCACTTTGTATGAGGCCAAAGCACTCACAGAGCACTATGTTTTTCAGTAGTATTAATGCCAAAATCATTCCTGTATAATTCCACTGATGTCACTTCAGTTATTTCAAAAAGGAAATTCATGTCTAAGCCACCTTCTGTTTTCTGATGCAAACCCAGAATAACTAGACCAAAGTTTATAAAATTACTGGCATTGGCATTTATTGTCAAACCAAACAGTCAATGGGAAAACTGGCACTTACCATTTGAAATTATTGCTTGAGATATTATTTATAACCCTAACGGCAGCATTTCGGAATTCTCCATGTACATACCTTTGCAAATATTTGTGATGACAGTACATGTTATTATTCCCGTTGTACAGATAGGAAACAAAGACTGAGCAATTTTCCCTAAAGTCAAATATGCTATTTGTGGCAGAGCAGAGAGCTTCATGATTCCCAACTCTTAAGTCAGGAACCAAAACCAGTAAACAAGGACTCAGTCTTCTGCATGTTTTCATGAAAATAAAAGAAGCAATAACTGGGTTGGACCCCATATAAGATTAAAAAATTAAGGAAAGATGAAGGAGTAATTATTTCTTTGAATAAGCAGCTACAAGAACCAGAATCAGAACTTTCCCTTATGAGAAAATTGATAACAATATGTTGTATTTTGGTATTCCTTGAGGTATCTTTCACGAATACCTGGGAAAATAAGAGTAGAAGCTGAGATCTACTGATATCAGTACACACAAAACCATCTGCCTCCCGAGCTCTTTTGTTTTCTGCTCACCCTGCTCAGGCCACAAACATGGGACCTCCCAAAGCAACACAGACCTTCTAAAATCACCTCTAGTTGTGAAAAACAGTCAATGGCAATTATTGGCTTCTGCTTCAGAAATGCCCAGTGATTCATGATAGTGTTATATGAAAATTAAAGAACTGAATTTTGATTTGCTCTTATGCCCAAGATCAAGGGTCAGCATGCCCGTGTAAGGGTAAACAAGCAAAGTTTACTAAAAGCTGCCAATTTGAGACAGTATTTTTTGTTTGTTTGTTTGTCAATACTGTAATGATTTGTGCACACTTCCTGCAATAGCTCTTCAGAGAGCTTAAACTGCTGGTAAGATTTCTTGGGCAATTACAGATGAATTCTGCTTACTTAACATTAATCTGGTACTTTGAGCAAATTAAAAATAATTATTTTTCCCCATAGCATCTTCTACATTAATATCTGCAGTCACTCTGGAATCTTAATGAGCTAAACTCAGTAAGTTCTGTCCATACTTGGCTAGAGGACAGCCTTTTCCTTCAGGATACACATGCGATCATTTGGGAACAGTTTGCAAATCTAAAATTCCACCTCGCTTGAAGGGATTTACAGCCTCACATGACAAACTCTACTGAACAATACCGAGGCCCTGTGAAAAATAAACAGAAAGAACACACTTATTTTCTAATACCAAGATGGAAATAGCAAGTCTTGAGGGCCGCCTGGAATTTGACCAAGGTTACCCAGCAAGGATCAAATCCTATTTGTCTTAAGCAGGCAGCCCTGCCGAAATCAAATATGCCCACAGCACAGATCAGTATACTAAGGCTATGGTTTAACCTCCACGGCATGCTATAAATCCTGTGCCATAAAATAGGTGCTATGGATTAATTTCTAATCCAAATTACAACTCCTCATTGAAGAGCTGAAAACCCAATTCCCCTCACAGATTTCCATAACAAGGACAGGAGCATGCTGAGATTTTTTAAGACTTCACTTATAAAATTTTGAACAAAACATTTTCCAGGATACTCAATTAATGCAGTGACAAATAAATCACACTGTTTGAGGTAACAGAACAAATCATACACTATGACACACCATCTTTTTTTTTTTATCTGCCTGCGTACCTAGTCATTAATTTACCCAATAAATTAATTCCACAAGTGGCTCTCCGAGTTTGAATTATCAAGTTTCTGCTGTATTTCCAAAACAATGCCAGGCATGCATGTGCGTAGGAGGGATGGGACAATGAAGCCAATAGGTGCAGCTGTGGCCTGGGAGGCAGAAGGTCTGTTCACTCTGTCACTGACTGCTCTTTGACATTGGGAAATCATTTCCGAGTTGTTTGATTCAGGGTCTTTCTACTACATAATATTTTAACAACAAAGCCACTCCCCAAATGCTTGGAAGGCAGAGAGAAGCCTTTATGAACTTTATGAAATCTTATTTTCCTCTGAAAATCAGAAACATGGACGAGGGGGAAAGGGTGTGTGCAGCCAATCTGTTTGGATTTCTTGGCTTTGAATCTTCCCCATGTGTAAAACAGGAAATAATTCAACTTTCACAAAGCATCTTTATGCAAGTACAGGTGAAAAGACCACCTCTATAAATTCAGATGATTGAATGAGCTAGCCTGTATCTTGTACATCTGGTACTGCTGCTGCACAGGACCTGAATAGTTCTCCCCTTTAGTCTGAATGCTGGCAACCCTGATTTTAAAGCAGGGGGCTTAGGGTTCCATTCCTAATGTTATAACATAGTAAGAGCAACCATGAAATCCTCAGCCAAAAAGATTTTTATTTTACTTTTTGTGCTAACACAACAAACAAGATACGTTTTAAGACTCATAAACCATTGCACTTTGGAAGACACAAGGCATTCATATCTTTAACAACTGACTAGGCACAGATTCCACATGCTATCAGAAAGTTTTCTTCTCCTAGAAATGAGGATTTTTTAAAAACACCTACAGATTAAATGATGAGATTTAAAATAATGCTAAAATTTTCTGTAATGTTCTTCCTGCATTACAAATGGACTATTAAATCAGTGAAGTGCCAATCAAATGCTTTTGTACTTTGAAAGAAAGGTTTAAATAACAAAAGCAGTTTTTCAGGCCTCTCTCTCCCTCGGTAGTCAGTGTCACCTATGCACTAATTACAACATATTTACTCGCTTTTCTAGTAAGATCACATTTGAATAGAATTTTCAGAACATGATTTTTAAGAAAAGTTGCAATCAGAGCCTCGTGGATTCTGGTTCTTATTAATCCAGCTTGTCTAAGAAAATATAATGTTGTGCAGTAAACTTCAAGATATATGACAGGATTGAATAATAACAGCTCTGGATTCAGTCTCCAGCTTTAAAAATCAACTCGCTGCATGACCTCGGGTGAACCATTAATTAACTAGGGCCAAATCCTCTGTGGACTAAACACAATGGAACTAGCCAGTTTGTACAAGCCAAAGATCTGCCCCAAGTTTCCAGAAGTTTTGAATCAGGCTGGCCAAATACTGGAATTTTCATCCTATGAAAAAAATGTTCAATTCTGTGTCAGGGTAAGAAGCAAAGCTCTCATGTCCTTTGTAGCATAAAAATTCCAAGCAATTCCTTTAAAGAAGGAGAAAAGGGGGGGGGGGGGGGGAAACAAAAAAACCCAACAACAAAAGGTGGAGGTCTCTCAGGGGAAGAGTTTGTTAACCATGCTTTCTCCTTGCAAGCAGAAAGTAGAATCGACAGAAGTCTTCAAGGCAGGTAGCCATCACTTTAATTTTCTGGTCAGAAAAATCAAACTTATTTTTTTTCCAGCAAAACTGGAACCTTCCTGCAGAAAACTGCAACTTCACAGATACCACATTTTCCACTGGGATGGGAAGAATACTCCCCAACAGCTCTAATATTGTGTGCTCATTGCATCCTGTGAAGACAGCCTAGCTGCTAGAAAAACTCTTGCCTCTGAGGGTGGTTTGTGTGTGTGCGTATGTGAGAAAGAGAAGGGTAACAATACCTTCGTATCATAAACTTATTTTTGTCTTAAGTTACCCATTCTTGCAGAGCACCCCACGATTCACGCATGCTAAATGATTCTGCATTTCTACCACCTTGGCCCCGTAAATTCCAAAGACATCGTTTCTACATCGAGAGTACATCCCTGGCATTCAGAAAGACCCAGGAAGGCGCTCGGATTTCAGGGCTCTGATACAGTAGCTGTAGACAACAACAGGTTTTATGGCGGTACTTTTCACTCCCAAATAATTACTCTGCTCTGAGAGCCCAGCTCCAGGCTTTGCACATTACTTTGCTTTACTAGGCAGCGGCTCTTTGTTACCATTTCCCACCTGCCATCCAGCAAAGAGGATACACGGCTGACAAGGGAGGGCTTTTAACCTGGGAAAACACCGACTGGCTCCGCTGCGAAGGGAACCAAAGTCTGGGAATACGGCCGGCGGTTCGGCGGCGCGTTTCCTCTCACCCAGCAAACCCATTTTCTCCGACTTAACACCCGTGGGCCCCCTCCCTGCCGACGGGGCTAAAGAATCCCAGGAGCGAGTCCCTGTCAGAGGCGATGCCCGGAGCTGGGAGCACACGGCACCGTGGGGTTTTGGAGTCGCACTTTGTGGGACCTGCCAGAGCCTCGGCCGGGAGCAGCGAGGAACAACTTATCTGCTCCGCGAGCCTTCGGGCACGGCATAATAATAATAATAATAATAAAAAAAGAATATAAAAAAGGCAGCTGAGCTCTGCGGTGCGGGAGGACAAGCAGCTCCTGCCCGGCCCCGCATCCCGCGGGGCATCCCGGGCGCCGCCTCCATCCCGGGGGTCAGGCTGGGTCAGGCTGGAAGGGAACACAGCGGTTCATGGGCTCCAGCCTCCCTGCTCGGACAGGGCCGTCCCGGAGCACAAGGACCCGGTGGCACACAGACCCTATGGCACAGGACCGCGTCCGGACGGCTCCGGGATCTCTGTGCCCTCCCCGGCGAACAAAACGGGCGCCGCCAACTTTTCCCAGCGCCGCGGCCAGAGGAGGAGGAGGAGAAGAAGGAGGAGGAGGAGGAGCGGCGCGGGGGTGGGGGGGATAAGCGGGGGGGTGGAATGTCGGTGCCAACTCTCCCTCTCCGGCCGCGCGCGCCCTCGGGGGAACGGCTTCGCTGGGTCCCAAACTTTTTTCCAGGACGGTGAAAAAAACTCCAGGCGGCGGCGGGTGCGGGCTGTCGTCCCCCCCTTCCCTCCCTCCCTCTCTCCCTCCGCACGGGCTGTTCTCCTTCCCGGAGCAGGGTCTCTCTCCCCTCGCCCCCCCCCCAGCTCCCCCGTCCCCTAGCCCGCCCCGCCCCCTGTGGGCGTGTCCCAGCGCGGCCCCGCCCCCGCCCCTGCGCTGACCCCGGAAGCGCCGGTACCTCTCTCATCTTCCCGCGCCCCCCGCGCGCGCCGCCGGATCGCGGCACTTTCAGAGGCGGCCGCCGCCGCCCCGCGGGGACCCCTCATTGGCCCCCGGCCTCCCCGCCCCCAAGGGCCGCTCCTATTGGCTCCCAGCGCCGCCACTCAGGGAACGGCCCCGCCCCCCCCCCCGCGCCTTCGCCTGGGCCCGCCCCGGTCCTCGCGGCTCAGCGCTAATTCTCTATAGGCGAAGCCGGCCCGCTACGCGCACCTCCTATTGGAAGGTCCGAGCGTCAGTCAAACCACTGGCGCCTCTGATTGGCCGGATTTTAGAAAGCCAGAGGCCGCCCTCGCCGTCCGCGGGCTGTGATTGGCTCTACGGGGATGTCACTCTCCTTGGCTGCCAGGCGCCGATTGGCCGCCGCGAGCGAGCCCGCCCCGCAGGCAGCAGGTTCGGTTGCGCTCCCCCGCGCCCCGCCCCCCCCTCCCGCTGCGCATTTTCTATTTCCCGTTTTATTTATTTATTTATTTCCCTCAGTAAACTTAAATGACCCCGTAGGGGGCGGGGGCGGGGCGGGGCCACGAGGGAGAGGGCGGCCAATGGGAGCGGGGGAAAGGGGTGGGGCCTCGAAGACCCTGCGCCAATGGGAGCGCGGCAGACGGGCCGCGCGCGGCCAATGGGTGGGCGCCCCCGGGCCGGCGCGCGCGGGTGGTCCTGGAGGGGGGGCCGGGGATGGGAATGGAAATGGGAACGGGAACAGGGGAATCAGGGGTGTCTCGCGAGTGGGAGGAAGGGACACTTACAGCCGCTTCCTTCCTTGCAGGCCGGAGCCTCGAGAAAACGCCCGCCCCGCAGCCTGTCCTAGGCCGGTCTCGGCTGCTCATCCCGGGAAGCAGCGAGGGGAAGGCGTTTTCCAGGGAGTGCTCCAGTCCCTGCCATGGTCGTGGGACGCCTTGCCCCGGCACAGGGCACCTCTGTGTTGTGGGACCTCTCTTCTTAGGGCTGAGACCCACCCAGATAGAGCCAGCAGGTGTTTGTAGAGCAAAGGCTCATTTGTGAGTGTTGGGTTTGCAGCCGAGTCCAAATCAAGGAGACCACCGGGGTTCTCAGCCCCAAGACCCGCTTGCTGCTTCCTCCGGAAGGGAAGTGGGCTGTGTCAGGCTCCATCCTATCCCATCAGAAAGGCCAAGACATTCCTCAGTTGTTATACCATTAGTATGTTTATGTTATGTTATACTAGTATGTTTGTAGAGCTTTTCACCATCCTTCACACCTCTTTGTTTTCTGAGATGGTTTTTGATTCGGTGGTTTTTTTGGTTCTCCCAAAACTCCCCACCTGACCTACCTTTCAGCTTTCTGAATGATGCTTTTTTATCTCAGGTCAAATAAAACTCATGCTTTAACCAAACTAATCTCTTACAGTACGTCCTTTTCCTTCCTGTACACCAGAGTAGTTGACATTTGGTAGCTGTCAAGCCTTTGAAGAATCCTGAGCTTCCTATTTCCTTTTTTCCTGATGGACTACTCCGTTGTGATCCAACGTAACACTTCTCCCTCATCCTGGAGGATGGTTGTTTGCTGTCCTCTGTCCTTGCCTTTGTGCAAACCATTCAATTCAAAGTTATCGCCCTTATCAACGCTGCCTCCCCATGTTCCTAAGCACAAGTGTTTTTTATCTGTCTCTTGGAGCCACCCGGGGAAGCACTCCCATTCCAGATGGTTTCTCCATCTTCCACTTCAAAGCTTGTCACCTGTGTTATTCAGGAAACATCCCTTGTTGGGGTCCTTCCTGTGCAACAGGGTGTCCTGTTGCCATGAGCTTGGGTGATCCTGCTGGCTGTTTGCACAAAGCATCTCTGTCTCATGAGCTGGGTTTTGTAGGAGGTCCTGACCAGGATAGTGCCCAGCTTCTTTCCTCTCATCATTCCCAGGGGCTTCTCTCAAAGAAGCACTTCTGTATAATACTCAGCTTCAGAAAAGGTGTGTAAAAAACAAGGCCATCTCTCTCCCCCTAATACCTCTTTGAACAAGGCATTACCTTTGTATTTATATTCCAGTCACGTGGGTTACCCCACTACCCCTCTGTCGCTCCATTTAGCAGATACTCTTTATTTTTTAGTCCGTGTAGCCCTTTGTGTTTTGGAGGAATTTTTTGTTTTGGTGGGGTTTTTAATATAATGGCAGTAAGTAAATGACAGTTGGTAGTAAAAGAAGGTAAGGACACTCATCAGACTCAAGCTCGGCACTGTAGTGAAGCACTTGGATTTTAAGCACGGGTGTAACCTGACTGCACAACTGCTTCAATGTAAGCATATGCTGAGGTTCTTTGCCGAATCAAAGCTTTAATTTCCTTCTCATTTCTTGTGGCCTGTTCTGCATTTTTAAGCTGAGACAGAGTGTGAAATAAAATACTTAGAAAAATAATTTCTCTAGGGCATATTCTGTTTGATAATGTCATACCTGGAACTTCATCTGGGCTGTCAAAACAGTGGCGCATGACAGTAAAGCTGAGCACACCTCATATACATAAATCTTTCACAGCCTGTAACTAGGTATCGAGAATGAGCTGAAGGCTCCTCTAGCTGAGTTACTTCACTGAGTGAGAAATGATGTGACCATTAGACAGCAGGTACCTCCCAGCTAGTAACTCCAGGTAAAAACAAGTAGAGATGGTAGTGAACAAATACATGGAGGTACACTTGTGAGGCACACTGTGGAAGGACAGGGGATTTTAAAGAGATGCACAGGAGAAAATTCCTCTCCTTGAACAGCACTTGTTATCCACTTTGGATCAAGAGGCTACATTTCTGGTGGGAATTGCAGTATTGCAGTTTTATCAGAAATGCCCAACAAGTTATCGGTGATTTACTGACAAAGGAGGGAACAGTATTTCCAGCAGTGATGTGGGTCTGCTTATTTTTGATATCATCAAACTGTGGGACACCTTTAAAATCTGTGGTAAGAAATATGTTACAAATCTCTCAGAGGATCAGAGGAGAACCAATTGTGATAACCTGAGGAAGTGATCCAACCAACAACCTGGTATTTAATAGAATTGCTTAACATGGTGTAGAAATATATATCAACTATAGAAAGAGTTAAGGAATTTCCTCCTGGAAGAGGAATAACTAAGGAGGCAAAAAGACTATAGAAGAGGACTGAAGAGGTCAGGGTAGATCACGAAGGAAACAAAAAGCAAAGGTGAAAAGGGTAAATCTCATTCCAGCATATCCAAACAAGAGAGTCGTACCTAAAGTAATCCCAGGGAGAAATAGTTATTCTATACTCAGTGCCAAGGAGGCTTCAGCTGGAATACTGTGTTTGGTTTCAGATGCTGCATTTAAAAGAGGTTTTAAAGATGAGAGACTGAAATCTTTGAAGTGGCAATGGCAATGATCTTAGAAAACGTGGCCTACAAAGGAAGGGCAAAAGAACTAGATTTGTTTAGAAAAGGGAAGAAAGAATGAGGGGAACAGTACAAAGTTCTAGCAATAGGCAGAATTACTGTGGAGCAAGATAAATAAATTGTTCTCCAAATCTACTGTATCAAAACAAAAGTTAACAGCAGCATTTTAGTTCAGATACTGGGAGAACCCTTTGTGGTTTCAGCACTGTAATAGAGTCTTCGGAGGCCACAGGATCCCTGATGTTGAATGCTTTTAAATTTACAACAGACTGGGGCCAGCCACCCTCTGGACAGTTGCCCCAGAAAGCAGGCAGATCTTGAGGGGAGTGCTGCCTTGCTTTGCTGGGACAGACTGGGAACTGCAGCACTGGGAACAAAGCATCTGTGAGAAACAACCGAAACCTCCCCAGGTCTTTCAGCAACAGCCAGTCAGCTCCGTGGTAGTATATCACCTCTCTAAGCAGCAGCATTTTCCAGCTTCTGCTTAGTTGTGTTGTCAGGTTTCATGTCAAATTGGAGATAACAAATATAGTCAGGACACCACTCTGGGAGACTACCAGGCACTAGGTGTCAGGTACTGTCAACTGTTGCCTACACTTGTCCCTGAAAGATCTTTCAGGTCTGTCCTAGGATAACATTCGTATGAGCAGAGGTTTGACAAGAAGAGCATTATAACAAAAGGCCACACTGTAGATCTACACCTCTGTGCTGCTTGAGCTAAAATCCCATAGGGAACAATTCCTTTCACGCCAATAGAGTTGCAAGCAAATGCCTCTATTTGTGGAGTCATTTGAAACAGATGTTAAAAATAAGGTGTCTGGTCACACAGTAAAAGGACTGGTAAGATTGGATTCCTGTAAACAACAACATTGAAATGTGTTACATTTTTTAGTAACTCTGCATATAAATATCAAATTCCATATAGATGTTTACTGACTTCAAGATCTGGGGGCTGAATGTCCTACCTTAATTGGTAGGAATGGAGAAATAATCCCTCATCAGGCAGAGCTCATAGTAAAAGCATAAAAAGTCTAATTTATTGCATTCTTTGAATATGACTTCATTTTCGAGTATTTTGTGACAATCTGACCCAATATTGCACTGATTCAGACAATAGAGCTGTTCTATTGTACTTTAATGGCTGGAAATGTAATTTGCTTCCTGTTTAATATTTAAGCCAGCAATAATATCAAAAAGGCTTATTGCTCCTAAGAAAAGATGAAAGGGGCATAACTCTTAAGGTTTTTTTTGTGTTCAAAATTTGACCTACTTAAAAAACACTAGAAACTCATGGGAATGGTCCTCAGAATTAAAAATACCAATATAAGATTGTTGCGTGGGAATTTTGAGATACATCACTTCCAGCTCATTGAAAAGCAGAATTTCCCTCCCAAGAGAAATCCAGATAATTCAAAATTAATTTTGTCCCAAAATACTGATTTAACAGTTTTTCCACAGAAAATTAGGTTTGAAAAGAAAAAATATTCTGAACTTCAGAAATATTTAATTTGGGTTTAATGACTGTCTTGAAATTTTTCAGTCTGGCTTAGCTGAAGAGCAGTCTGTGCCTGCCCCAGCTGCCTCAAGTGACTCTCACATCACCAGTTCTCTGTGGTCTTGCTTCATTACTCTCCTTGGAGAGAGCAGCTCCATGGCTATCCTGCCTTACCCATATAGCTTTTCCATGGGGAGTGAGGAAGAGAAATTTTGGCGTAACGTGTGGAAGACAACTTGCAAAGGCTGATCTGAAGAGGATAACAGGAATACCTGTTATCTGAATTGCTACAACAGTGAGGTATATGGTAGCTTAGACAGGGATGTAGAGCTACGAAACTAAGGCAAGACCACTAAAACAACCTTCACATGAGGTGCAGCTGTGGATCTGCCCTATCACTTTGCCCGATAAAGGCCTGTTGCCTTTTCATTTGACATTGCTGCACATCCTGCTATCCTGTTGGATGATATTACACAGCTCTTCAGTACCTGTCCTTGTCCCCCATCCCTTCATTTCCTGTGTCAGACCCCTTGGCAGCCCCATTCCTCCTTGTTGGTCTCTTATTAGGGCTCCATTGCAGGGCTCAGTGTGCTCAGTCCCACATCTACGTGGAGAGGAAACCTGAGATCCGAGGCTTCATGAAATCCCTCGGGGACAGAGCCATTTCTAATACTTTACATATTACAAGTAGTTAGATGCATACTGAGAAGCCTCTGCCATACTTTTACTTGATAAATGGATATGCTGGTCTTTGCATACATTTACATTGGTAAATATAGTTTAAAAAATCCCCCTATACTATGGGAAGTAATTCCACAGAAATACCTGTTTCTGGCAGGTCCAACTAAATTCACTCCTCTAGAAGCGCACACAAGAATTCCAGGTGTCATTGGAAGGAAAACAGGCAGGAGTCACATACTTTCCAAATGTTTTCTTTCACTTGGTTTTATAAATAAAAGTGTGGCATCTTTTTTTAAACCATGACATTTTGACAAACAATGATGCTTTGTGTTACCCTTTAGTGAGAAGAAATGTGAACAGAATAGTTTCAGGCAGTCTGAAAAGCAGCTTGGGAATGAAGACTGCTGTGTACTATTCCCAGATCAGTCACTTACTTACTCCATATATTTGGATAAGATACTTAGTCCTTATCTATATTGCCAAGGTTGCAGTGCTTCAAATTTACCAGTTCAGTAAAGCTATACAAACTCTAGGATTAACACAACTATATTGGCATTCAAGTACTTTTATCAGAATAATATGCTCATGTTGGGCAAATCGTACCACTATAACATACCTTTGTACCATTACAACTGCTGGCACAGCAGGGAATGTACTGTTATAACAAAAAGATAAAAATCTCATCCCTTGCCAAAATACTTATACCTGATACTAAATTATGTGAAGCTTACCTTTGCTGCCTCACTTTCACCCATCTATAAAAGACTTTTAGATGTTACCTTGCCAGGTTGTTGAGCCTTAATTCCTGTCTGTAACAGGGCTTTGCAAAGTCTGCATGAAAGGTGCCAGGGCTTGTTTTTAACCAGCCACAGAGCTTTGTTAAATCGCTAAAAAGTGTTTGCAAGAGGCAGCTGGGCCCCAAAACATGCCATAGCAGAGGGGTTTGGCTGGGCTTACTTCCTTCTTCTGTGAACATTTCACTTTACATTTGACTCAGACTTTTCTGACAGCTATTTTGTGACATATTGACTGTGTGATTGTCCCTGATATTTCATGTATTAATGTGAAATCCACTCCTCTTTCTGTGGGCTTCAGAGATTGGCTTCTTTCCCCCCCCCATCATTAGTCTGACAAGCAAAGGTTAAATCAAGAAGGACAAAAATCTTTCATGTTCAAGGCAAAAATACAATAAGGCCGCTTTCCCTGCTGCCTTTTATCCAGAATCTGAGCGTGAAAAAGAGAAGTCAAGAGGCTGCCATCTGTGGGAGAAACGAGGGAGGACACCAGAGCTTGGAACCCTGGCAGCACCTGAGGAGAGTTGAGCAATATTGGGCTAATTGTTGGTGTAAATGACATCAGCATTTGGCCTAGGATCAGTAGCTTCTCTCCGAATAATTTAGTAAGTACAAATATTAAAAATACTTGAAGTTAGACATTAACCAGATGAAATGTTTAGACAGCAATAGTAAAATGCATTTGATCAAACTTTATGGACTGAAACTCAAACAGAGGTTTATTTAGTAAAAATAATGGGGATGCTGATGCAATTCTAAGTTAATTAAAAAGGAAAAATTCAGAAGAAGCAGTCTTTTGAAATTAAAAATATAATTTTGAGAACAACTTTGGACTTGTTCACAAAAGATTTCCTAATCCTCAGATCCATTCTGATGGCTCTTTTCCCACAGGCGTTTGCTCTAGGCGCCAAGGCCATTGATGTTTTCTCCAGGTTCACTGTTCATTTTGAAGCCATGGAGCAGGACACATAAGAGCAGAAATCCTCCTGCAGTCTTGCAAGCCACGCAGGAATTCCAGCTGCTCAGCCCTGCGTTGATTCGGTTGTCTGCTACACTGGATATGAGAGAGACTCAGATGCAACATTATCAGGAAAAGTCTGGAGTTCATGGGCCCCAAAAGATGCCTACACAGAATAGGATACATAGGCATGGGATCCTCTGGACTGTCAGACTCTAAAGGTTTACGTACCTGTGTTTTCCAGCATCTAAATAGAACATATTTTAATCTACATCATGGACATAAACACCCCCCCCCCCATCTGCTTTCTTCCAAGAAGTACGTTTTTAAGCAAAGTGCAAGGGCACCAGAACAGCCAGTCTGCCTGCTGAAGGATAACCTGGGTCCAGAAAGTCCTTTGAGCTGGAGGGAAGGCGAGACCTTTAAGAGCCCCATTGGATTTTAAGTGCGGGAGCCTTCAGTGAGGCTGCAATCCAAGTTACCTCCAACAGCATGGGATCCAGCTCCTCCCTTGTATCTAGGGAGGGGGTCACATCTGGCTTGAATTTAGCATTTTCTCTTTGTTAGTGCTCTAAAGACTGTTTAATTTATGCTCAGCCTGTGTGTATGTATGTATTAAGTAAGAGGCAGCTGGTCCTATGCAGGCAAGGTTGACTGTTACCCCTGAGGCAAGAGGCCCATGGAAAGCAGGGTGACCAGTGTTTTATTATTGCCCTTTACCATTCTTTTGACCTCCACTTAATATATTTTTCCATAACCCTAGGCAGTGAGCTCTCCAGGGGTGGGAACTATCTGTTATTGTCTGTTGAATGAGGACCTCACTGTGGAATACAGCTTCTGAACGTCACTACTAGACAAATATTACCAATAGGCAAGGTGGCCAGCATCTGTCTTAACTGGTCCATTACCACAGGCAAAGTGGGTATCACCTGATCCCAGGGAAACCTGCAATGGAAGTAAAAGGCCATTCCCTTAGAATTGTGTCAACACCAGTAAAATAAGAAAGCCACAGTTACTAAAAGCGTGAATAAATAATACACACACATTTCAAGAAGCAATAACTAGGTTAGCAGCACACAAAGATGACCTGTGAACCTCCTGAGAAGGACAATGGGGAGACAACAGCAACTTTAGTCAGAAGTAATAGAGTGAGAAAATGCTGCTTCAAGGCACACCAGAGGCACATACTAGTCACTGGTGTTGCTCTTTCACTTGTGTTTGCTGCTAAAAACTGAGCGGTGTCAGCATATCAAGGAAACATCCAGGAGACTTGTACCTACATTTCTGACCCTCCAATAGTCCTTTGTCATGCAGAACAAACGAGATTTTCCCTTGCCTGTGGTATCTGATATGACAATGCTCACAGGATATTTATACCCAGGTGCCACTGTCATTCAAAGGAGCAACAGTTGATGGAATTGCACCGTTAAGGATAAATGAAAAAAAGCTGTATCAGAATGAAGTTGAGAGGCCCTTAGCTCAAAGTAAACTGAAGGGCCCAGGGCATTCCCCGATTCCTTGGGAATAGTATCCATCATTTTGCCGTGAAACTGCTTTAGGATGTGAGTCCTTCCTAAGGAAGCACTGAAAGCATTAGCTGAATGTACCTGATGAAGTATTGCCTGACTGCTTCAGTGGACTCTGAGGCTTTAGCTTGGGGGGAATTACAAGCATTCAGTTCCTCTCCAGGGGACATTAACTCTGGAACATAATGCTAGGCATTAAATTACAAAGCATATAATCATTCCACTGCTAATCAACTCATGCTCATACTAGAATTCCTACTTATTCCTTACACCTTCCCAGATCTCACAAGTTCATGTTGCCTTCTACTCAGCTGCCCAATTTGGACTGACAGTACATGAACCCTGTCTAAGTGGTGTCAGGACAAAAGTGTTTGGCATTCTGAAAACTGAAAGTAAAAAGATTAAACAAACCCTAATATAAAAATATAACATGTGACCTAGTGTCCTCAAGGTTGTATTTATTTTCACATTTAATTTCAGTAAAAATGTACCTCGAAGAATAAAGTCAACACATTCACTGTCTAGTCTGCTGCACTGTCAAAGATAAAAATCCAGACTTTCTAAAGGAACTGGGTCTAGCTGCCTGAGAATTTCATGGTGGTGAAGGGCCCTGATAATGTAGAATGTGGTTCAACAAGAGGGGAAACAGGACGTGCAGGTATTGCTTGTTTGCGCTATACACTTACAGAGGGTTCTTAGACAAATTATTTATTCTTTGTGTCTTCCTCTTCCCCCCTCTAAACCACCCCCCCGAAAAAGGAGTAATAACAATATTCAATACATACAAAATTAAAAGCATAAAACAAGAGGGGTAGATATATTACCCATATACTATCTACTATCATAACTCTGGGATAATGAATAAGTATAATTAGTGGCATAGTGGACATTACTGTACTAGTGGTAATGGAGTAAGATTGTACTGTGTTAAGGTTAGAGATCTATGAAAATATTAACTTTCTTACTGATTCCAAAAATAGGCTTGTCTCTCTCTGGAAGTTGACAGCACTTGCTGTATCTAGTGATACTGCTGAAGTGACAACTCTCCGCCCTGGCTCACTCCCTCATTTCTGTTCACGTTAGGTTAGGACCTAGAGGAAGGCAGGACACCATGTTGCCTGATTGGTGGATGATGTCATCCCTAATAATTTATGTATCATGTCTCTGAGGCACTGAATCATTTCCCTTTTTGTGCTCTTTCTGATGAAGAGGAACTGGAACTAAACAGTTTTGCCTTTCATAGCCCTTGGCTAATAGTATCTGGCATGGGAACTAGTTATACTGAGCAGGCTGTGCTGGAACTTCACATTTCAACCAGGAGTGCTTAGAAATTATGGTGCTTGCATCCCATCTAGTGGAGGGATCAGATGAATTCATCAGCTGTTTGTTGCTAAGTAAGCACATACTTCTGCTGTGACTGTAGGAGCAGAACTCTCGGCCTTGTCAGGATGCAAGCAGTCCACACAGCACGCTCACAGTGGTGATTCACCCTATGCAGAGCGAATTGGGTGCATTTCTTGTCATGAGAAGAAGTCTGACAGTTTATACTGATGTCAGGCATTTGCACTGGGAAGTAACAACTGGCTGCCTTGAACTGTGGGCAACAGCTTTGCTGCTCCAGGGCATCAACATGAGAACCAGCTGTAATTTCTGAGTTGCTGCCAATGATTGAAACTAATTAACCATTCTGAGGCTAAGAAACACTTTTCAATTCCCTCTGAATCCTCCTGCAAACCCGTAAGGGTCATGATCCTTGGAAGAACTTGCATCTACTTCACAAGCAGAATGGAGATGGAGATATCCTTTCTTCCTACATGGAAGAGGCTGCAGAGCCAAAACCTGTTCAGGTGTCCTTACCTGAAAGAAGGACCTGTTCACCAACAGGTCAGGTGAGCAGGGCACATGACAAACCACCCTAGTGCCAGCAGACTTAACCATTGCTTTATCTGTACACATTATTTTGACTTGCATTGAAAAAAGGGGGGGAGCTATGTTTCTAATAAGTCTGAAAATGAACTTGAGTGACTCCCTCTTGAGGACAGTTTATTCTGCCAGCCCCTAAGCCTCATTCCCCACTGACTCCCTGCAGCTACACAGTGCAGAGCTCAGCTGTCTGCCACTGGGCAGACAGCTGCTATATGGTGCCACATGCTGGCGTTTCCCACCGAGCGCCTCAGCATGTGGGAAGCTCGTGTGCTAGAGCAAGAGAGTTATTCCCGAACAGGGAGAGGGCTGCAAACACTTTCTGCTGTTACTGCTTGAATACAGCCCATTGGACCATCTCTCTCAAAAAAAAAAAAAAAAAAAAAAAAAAAAAAAAAAAAAAAAAAAGGCAAGTGATTCAACTCAGTTTTACAGCCAAGAGTTTTTCTTACAACCAAGAGGTACAGAGAGAAAGCCTGGGGGTGTGGAACAGTCTGGGTGCAAGTGAGCACACAGGATAGGTGAGCATGCCACCATCCTGACACGTTATGCACTGCCAGAAAGGAATCAGACATTGCTAAGGAAATGTGAAGGACAAGCTTGCACCCTGAGAGCTTGTGGAAACCTACTATGTAGATCAGGCACAAATTCCAGCTAAAAGCATTACTCATGCATAATGAGTGTTAGAAGGGGTTTGTTAATTTCTCTTCCTCTTCATACTTAGTGATCACTTGTAAACTAAAACAGTTTCTTTACACAACATAAAAATAGAATGCCTTCTCTTACCTTTCAATGCCTCCAGCCTTTGCACACACAGACGCAAATCACATTATTTTCATAGTATGGGAATTCTCTGTTCGAAGTGCACTAGATGGCAGTGTTCGTTCTGAATCACTGCAGAGCCACTGCTCCACCATGATCACCATATTCAGAAAGCAAGGCCCTAACAAAGTGTTGACATTGTCATTCCCAGAGTATTCTTCCAAATTTTGGATTTCCAACCTTAGTGTCTTTCCAAGGTGGAAAATAGCATCCTGGCTCTTTGAGTCCCTTCTGCCATTGCTCCTACAAAAGCTTTCCCTATGTCCAGTTGTCCATTCCTGCTTCTCGCTGTTGAGCCCTCAGAGCTAGTACTGAACACAAAAGCTAGTTGTGTTTCTGCAGCACAGGGGCTATGGCTCATATGTTCCTTAATCTTATTCAGACTGAGTTTAAACAATAAGTTTTACAGCAATTTCCCAGTACAAGTTTTCATCTGTTGTCTGCATTGCTCTTTGGTTTCTTGCTTCCTTGATGTATTAATATGAATTTAAAACTTCCAAGTAATATGTATGGCTTTCCGGTATGAACCCAAAGATATTTTTACTCTGCAAGATGCTGGGAATGCTAAAAATCAGCACATCTTGCCAAAAGAAAACTGCATCTAACTACAAATAGGGAGAAGAGCAAGAAATTTGATAGGCTTGCCCCGTGTTTGAGCTTGCTCTGTTCACTCACAGGGAATTCCTGAGAGAACATTAGGATTGCTTATATGTAATGAGAAATTTAACTTTAGCCAGATCTCTCAGCTGTGCAGGTCTGCTCCCCTTTGTCCTTAAAGTAAGGCTTCAACTGATTTAGCATCTGCTTTTTGGAGAGAAAGCAACTCTAAAGGGAGCTGCACTCTTCATCTGATGTTGAAGGGAAGGGGTGGTGAAGGTTGAGAGCAGCTCAGAGAAAGAGAACAGGGAAAGAGCAAAACAGTGCTCAAACTGTCTTGATTGACTTTTAAGTCCTCATAATGCAAGAGTGCTGTAAAAGGCAATCATATAGGAGGGAAATCTGACAGTAGTGTTAAACAGATCCCAGATGGCTGAAGGACAGGAACCCTGTCACCATAGACTCTGCTGTAAAGTGGAAGGTAGAACTGCTTCCATGGTAATGAATCCGTGGGAAACCCCAGCATTGCACTAGCAGGCTCCTGTTCAGTGCCTGCATTCAGCCCATTCCTGCAGACACTGGAGGAAGAGATAGGAGCCCAGCCCTCACTCCTGCAGAATCAGTCTATAAAGGCAACACAAGCATTTCCTTTCCAGTAGATCTGAGCTGAGTCCCAAACCCAATATCCATCTATAGGAAGAAAATTGAGCTGATATAACCTTAACCCTGGCTCTGGTCTCGGAGTTAAGTCCAGGCATTTATGTATAAGTGGAGGATGTGAACAGTTTTTGTAAAACAAACAAACAAACACCTCCCCACACACAAAACAAAAACAAACCCACACAAAACCCCCCAGGTTATACTGTTTCTTGCTTAAATGCCCCTACACGACCACTTGGATGGAAACCCACCAAAGCTTGTTGGGTACCATACCCTGCCAGCAGCCCTTTACAACATGTGATGACCTGCCTTGACCACAACACTTGAGAGCTTGTAATCTACGTCCTGATGCTACAACCTCAGCTGTATGCTATATCAGCTGTATCCTTCTGGTGGCCCCTGTGGGGTAGTTTCTGGTGGTAAACATGGCTTTGTGTCCATGTCCAAGAGAGGGCAGCATTCTCCCTCTGCTGGGAATGCAGAGGAGGAGGGAGCCGCCTGACCACACATCTCTTTCTAGGAAAAGGCATGCTTTGTCAGATGGTGTTTCAGAACAGACTTCCGATTTAAGACTTCATGCATCTGTTTAGGGAGACAGCAACTCATTTACACCTTGGAGTTGCTGGGGGCAATTTATCACACACCTGTAAGTAGAACCCAAGCCAGTTTTTGGTTTGTCATCCACAGCTGCCCATTCCTGCCTTTATCTCATCAAGAAGGCGTGGCAGTCTCCTGGTAACCAGCATCCCTCCCCAGGTGGGGGCACAGCAAGAAAGGCGACTGCATCTCTATTTCAGAGCCTACAGCTTTGCACTGCAAGGTGGTGATGAGAAATGAGAGGAGGCAGAAGAGAAGAATGAGTGGACAGATGCCTACGTTTTGTTACTGTTTTGTATTCATGCATAAGCTGTACCAAAACTTGACTTCAGAAAGAGCAGCCAGTAAATGTAAGACTCCAGCATTTAGCAGTGGCTTGCATACCAAATGGGGCCCTCTGTTTCCTAGAGCTATATATCCTCCAATTAGTTACCAGCATCCACTGAGGTGGATGCCTGTGGAAGCCCACACTGATGCTCATACTGTCTGTACATCTAGCAGCCTTCAAGCGCTGAGTGCCTGATGATCTCAGTGAAGATGTAGTGCAGCTGAGAAAAATCCAGCCTGTGCTGCAGCAAGGGAGAAAAATACACAAAAGCCTTTCCCTTCCCAGGTTCCTCCTGCAACAGGCAAGAAGGCAGGAGAAAATGGAAATAGCTACTGCTGCACCTTTCCCCAAAGTATAGAAGGTGACTGACCGCAGAAGGGTTCTGCATCCAAGGAACTAGCAAACTTGGGAAAGATGTTCCACCAGCATTTCACTGAAGAGTTGCATTTTAGAGCTCTTATGGTATGCTTCTTATTGGCCTAATTAACAAGCTTGAAAGGCTAGGAGTCACAAGGTTCACATGTAAAACAGATGGTAGACAGGACATCAATAAAGCTCTTTTAGATTATGCTGGGAAAAAAAGCAGAAGCTTTTGCTTGAAATAGTTTCTAGCAAATAGCACTTGATTTACAGCCCTGATATGGCATATTATTTATACTGTTGCAAACCTGTATGAACATCAGCTTCTCACTGAAGATGGGTTTAACTATAGCAGTAGATGAGGGTGGCTTGGATGTAGTGCTTTGAACATTGCATCACTGTCCAAGAGAAGAAAGTCTTACTGCCGCCTCTGCTATTGCCCTGGCACACAGCACTTCACCCCACCCTTCTGCCAGCCTGTTTTAAAGACAGGAATATCTCCTTTACATAACTCTTTGAGATCTTTTTAAGCTATGTATGGTTAAGTATCCTAGCAGAGAGAAGAAATGGAAGATTGTAAGAAATTCAGATACTTCAATTTCTGAGTACTATATTTAAGTTGGCAAGTGTTTTCACTATTTTCATTAGAACAATTTCAAAATAAAACCAATATGAGCCACTGTGCATTGATACACTCAAAGACTGTACAGTTTACCCAGCTACCTCTCTGGCTCAGTCTAATTTTTCCATAAACCACATGGAAGGACCTAAGCCCTGAAAATACACAGGTATTTGGCATTTGGTAATTGGCACTTGTCAGATTGTACTGGCGACACTGTCCCCCACTGTCATTAGTTCATAAATTTAAAACTAGCAGGACTCATACCACCATGCCCATGTTTGTAACTTCGAGACAGCTGGAGGGATCCAAAGAATGCTGAAAATATATTATTAGAGATGAAAATGCCCTAGCCACTAGACTGCATGCCCAAAGGCCAAGCAGTGTTTGGTACTATTTGCTAGCTCATGCTGTCACATCACCACCACAACCAGACACTCACACTTCCAACAGAAAGCAGGTACTAGGATGTGAGCACATGCTACACTTCCACTTTTATTTAATGTAACAGACATGGCTCTCAGCTTCACTGTCACCATGACATTGGATGTTGGTTTCAAGCATGAAGAGAAAATCTCTCTGGGACAACTGCAGTCACTGTATAACAAACCCAGCACTGAAGTGGAAACCATGAAGTGAGAGTTTAGTAAAAGCCTGGTCTGCTCTATTGACCAGGCCTATTGAAGTGACTGCTGACTGAAAAGCAGTCAGGAACATTTGGAGTTTGGTCTCATGGGAAACCAAATATAAACAGAATAGTGCTGTTTCTGCAGCCCGTGCCTGCTGGGGCCACAGAGGATGCTGGATGTGCTCTCCATTCCAGGGGGAAGAAGAGACTCCACACTCAGCTATTTGTCTTTACCTAAAGCCCTGACATCCTGATTGATTTTAGCAGAAGGATGGAAGGGGCACACCACACCCAATAATTAACTTTTGTACCGATTGTGGCAATGGTCAGAGCAGAGGTCATCTGATATGCTTGTCTCCTGTGAAACATTGAGAGAAATGTGAGGATTTGCAGCTCCAAGGACCATTTCAGTGGGAAGCAAAGATGATTGGTGTGCTGAAAGCAAATGGGATCAGTGGTTTTCCTGTATTTCTTAAAAGTGCTAAAGGGACCTGGTTCACTCAAACCACAGGAAGGCACATTAATTTCCGATAAGCTTTTGGCAGAACACAGAACTGCAGTAAAACACTTGCCAGAAGGGTTGAAATGCAGAGACTTGGGACTAGGCAGATCCAGTAATAGGCTGGAGCACCTACAGTGGCAATTAGACAGAAGTACATAGGTCTAAAAATGCAATTTAATACCCCTAATCTCCTCTCCCATCATAAACCCTCCTATCCCCAGTCTCAAAGACTGTAGGGCTCTTCACCTCCCTCCAGGCATCCATAGGTCCCTTTAGTCCAGAGGATGTTCAAGGTGGCGCTTGTGCAAAGCCACGAGCAAAATAAACCCCTCCAAAGGCAATTTCATCCCACTACTTTTTCCACAGAGGCAATGGAGAATGAGAACACCCCACAACTGCAGTTTTACGTAGGTGTCACCCTAACCTGCATGTCATGGATTTCCAAGCCTAGCTTTGCTTCTCTGTGTGCCTGATGGGAGCACCTCTGTGCTGAGCTTCTGTCTCACCCTGACTGGAGATAAAGTAATAGGTATATACCCTTAAAGCGTGGATTCTCCCACATCATGCACAACTACCGCACTATGTTCTTCTAGAAAAAAATCCCCTTTAGATGCATTAAAAGGCAAGAAAAATTCCTTGATTAGTCCTTTGACAGAGACAGCAACACACACCTGCAAACAGCAGAGGATCTGGCAGCAATGCACGTGTAAGATGGGTCCTGCCCTCTGCTACAACTTATGTGTCCCTCAGTAACAACAGAGGGACTGTCTTCTGTGGGGCCATGAGGGAACTGTTTGCATTTCTTTTAAAGTGACTCCTAACCCCATGTCCTTTTGTTTCCTGACCTGATACAAACCAGTCCAGCCCTTAAATTAACACACTTGCAGAAGCTCCAGGCTCAGGACTGAGGCAGCAACAAGCTGCCCAAGGAGAGGCCTCCACAACATGGTATTTCTGATGTTATCCCATATAGTCAGATCCTGCTCTCAGAGCAGCAAGTCCTAGACAAGCCCATGGGCCTATCTATGTGTAGTGATTGTGTGGGCAGGAGGACTTGCTTGCCCCAGCACGTCCCAGTTGCCTTGGTTTTGCCAGTTGCCAGCAGACCTAGAGCTATGCCCTTGCTTAATGAGCAGGCTTCTATGGGTCTTTTTCTGTGTCAGACACTGCAAAGGGGGCCTAAGCCAGGACACTGGGCTCCAAAGGCCATGACAGCTAAGCACTGCAGCACCCACATCCTTACGGGATGTCACGGGCAGAATGGAAGCTTTAGAGAGGGTTGATCAGTGAGACTCTCCCACTGAAGCACAAGGTGCAGAAAGGACTCGCTTTCTAAACTCCTTCTCAGAGAAGAGTCTATGGTGTGGCTGGATCCAATCCTAGTCCCATATTTGGTCAATATTTTCTGTCTAAAGTATTATATAGGTGTAATTGAGCCTTTACATGACTTTATCCCACAGAATGAAGGATAGCAAACCAAATATGTTTACATAAATAATTTATTTAAATTGGTGATGATAACATTTAGACAAAAAGATCTTAATCAGAATTGTTTACTACACAGTATAGATAGTTGTAACTATCTGTGTAGTGCACTATTTGTTGAAGCAATTATATTAAAACTAGCAAGATAATTCTTAAGTAGGTATTGATGTCACTCACCCGTGCCAGTGACTGCGGGCAAATCTCTTTTGCTCAGCCTCAAGGAGTAACCTTGAGGGCCATCTCCACTTAAGGGAGGAATCCCACACGCTCAGAGAAGGGGAGTGTTAGAAGACCCTACTGTTAAATCTGGAACTGGGTTTTTATAGCACAAAATGATTGACTGTTAGTTATATGTCTCCATGCCAGTTATGTCAGCTCAGCAGATTTAGATAAATTACCAGTACTATCACTTCTTGGTTCCTTGATCAGGTACTTTGTCTGCCACACCCTCACCAGTGCCAATTTCATTCACGGAACATCATTCTTCCTTAGAGTGTTTAATTTTGGGATTTAACTCAGGCTGGTCTCAGCATTCTTCAAAATCACCAGCAGCCTGATCCCCCTTCTCTATCCACCGCTGTAAATTTTTGCAAATTGGGTAAAGTTTAAGGTGTTTTACCCCCGCCTAGGCAGAGCATCATCTTATACAGGATCTTGATCTGATCAGTGACAAGCCACATGGTCTGGTGACTAAAGCACAGACTTGGGCATCAGTTTCTACTGCCAGTTCCAATATTGACATCTTGTGTTGTTAACTAATACTTGCAGACAAAAAGGACATCAATGGCTTATTGCTTGAACACATATAGCACTGAAAGAGAAGGCTATTCTCTCAATGACTACTCTCAGCATCTAACACATCACCCCAGTGTAGTCACTTGTTTAGTAACATTTCTTTACATACTGTTTTCATTTGGACTCACTTTTCATTATAACTAGAGAATTCTGCTTTAAAATAATATCTCTGCTTTTATGGAGATTCCTCAGTTGCAAGCAGCAATACCCCTTCTATTCCTCAGAATATATTTTTAGTACATAAATGCTGTCTATAGAATGTCCTCTTCCCCCATTCCAAAATTCTCCATGAAGTTCTATAGGAAACTATGTTGCTCACATTAAATTACAGATACTTCCAAAGCAGAATGCTTAACAGTGTTAAGACTATAAAACTTCAGATAAAAACTGACAAACACCCAAGTGAAGTGAAAGGGAAAACATAGCTAGACATCAGATTTTTTAGTGCCAGTGCTTTATAAGAGTCCTAGAGGAATCAATGATTTTAAATGGTCAGAGGCTCCATTTTAGGTTTCATGCAAGAGATGGCACTGTTAGCACCAGCAATTGATTTAGAACTAGGAGGAGGTGTATGTGGGAGGGCACGGATGTATTTTTAATGGTAGATTACAAATATTAATATTAGAAAAGATATTTTTGTTTCTGTTTTGATTAACAGAAGGTTATTAATTTTTTCACTGAAGAAAGACTCATACATTCCACTGCAAGCATATTGATATTTCACTAGGACACAGGAAACAGAAAATAGAGCCAGCTAGGAAAGAAAACCCAGAAATCCAATGCCAACTGAGATAGGGTTGTTTCTTGTTTAATCAAGAATTTACTTTTTTCTCCCCAGACGAAAGAGAGCTATACACACTCGTGTGCCAGCACACTAGCATTATAAGCAGGAAAAAGGGAAGAATTTAGGTCTTGCTTGGCAAGTATCACAGAAACTTTCACTTGCAAGATTCTGTAGATAGTAGTCAAACATTTCCAGTTTTAAAAACCCAAGGTAGAGTTAAAAAAATTCTCAGCAGAGCAAGCAATATTCACAAAGCAGACTATCAATGCACAAACACATTACTCAAGTTCCACAGGTGTCTCTTGCTAACCTTACACTCACCATAGTTATAAAGGCTACCAGTAAAGCATCAAACCTCTGCTGCTCGCTACAACACCTCAAACACACTGAGCTGCTCAATACCTTTTAAACCTTGGCCCTTGACTGGCACTGGAATGATGAAGAAGAGCTGCCTCTTTGGTGGGTCCTGACCTGGCACTGTGTCTGAATTACACAGAGTTAACACAGTGCAGCTGAATAAGGCGGTGCTGTTGTTCTGATAGGTAGATGTGCCCAATACTTGGGATATTCACCACAGTGTGAGTTACCCAGATTCCTCTCTCAGGTAGGGAAGGGAGCAGAGGCTACTCTTGAGATGTGCTTTTAAGCATTTAATAAAAGCCTTCTTTTCCTCCTTCTGCTTTGATGCTAAAGACCAGTAAAAGGCCTTTAATCGCAGCATTTCCTAGTAGTCCTTTGGGAGGTTTCTTGCAGTATTTCCTATTAGTTCCTTTGGGCAGTTTCCTGTCAGGCTGTGGTTTCCTAATTGGTGAAGCTGACCAAAGTGGAGGCTGGAAGCCCCCCTTTCCCTCCCTCCATTTCACCTCTCCCTCCACTCCACCCTGTCAGCGTGTTCCAGTCCTTTCCCTGTGCCAGTGCAAGTGCCTATACAACCAGATTTTGTGTTTGGTTGTCTTGATTTTCAGTTGGGTCAGCCCTGTGGTCCAGCTTCCTTGTGCCCCATGAACACTTGTACAGAACAAGGGATGAAGTGGGAGGAAAAAAAAGGCTAAGGGTGCCTCCTTTGCCAGCAGTTTTTTGGGGCAACTAAAACCAACACAACACTCCTGTGTTGAGTTTTCTAAGGGGTGGCTGGTGCACCTTCCCACAGAGAGTCTGAACACTCTCAGCATCTAGCTCAGCTTTTTAAAATAAAATTGTCTTGAAGTCTCAGGTAAACGTGTCCTAAACACTGAATGTGTTCATTGTATGAAGAGGAAAATAATTAATAAGAGAAATGCAAACAGATCTTGTTGACCGATTAAGTCAATCGGTCAACATGGAAAATGGTAGTTTCAACAGTCTGATGATTTTTCAGTGTTTGGAAGTCAGAAAAGTACAGTAAGATTAATGGTATGTGATGTATATCTAGGTCCCTTATTTTTATTAAAGGAAAGAAAATTTGGAGTTTTCTACTACTAACCCAGCAGCAGATACCTATAATTGCTGAAATCCCAATGGGCACAGCTCTGCTGTAAAGCAGCTTTTCTTGGAATGTTGGGCAATTTCCTAGCGTAAGAGATCCCATAACTAGAATATTATTAGGTGAAACAAAATACACTGTAAGGCACTTTTAATGCCTTTCAGAAAAAAATCCTAAAACTGACATAGGCCAAATCACTGCAGGTTGATGTGCTGTTTTGCTTTTTCATCCAGGGCACAAGAGGAGAGGGAAAACATTCATTGCCCAGACATTTCCTTCAGTGCCACCCACAGATTGAGGAAAAGGGAGCAGGACCATCACACTGCATGCATACCAGGACTGCCAAGTTCCCTGGCCATCTGCTGAATCTCTGAGGAGAGTGGGAACATTGCACATGATTTAGAAAAAGCCAAATCAGAAGTTAAGAAAAATCCAGTTCTCCTTTTTCTTAGATCAGGGTAAGACAGATAACTTTGTCTGTTCCCCAGGAATAGCTAACTCACCTGCTCCAGAAGGAAGGAAGGAAGGAAGGAAGGAAGGAAGGAAGGAAGGATGGAAGGAAGGAAGAAAGGAAGGAAGGAAGGAAGGAAGGAAGGAAGGAAGGAAGGAAGGAAGGAAGGAAGGAAGGAAGGAAGGAAGGAAGGAAGGAAGGAAGGAAGGAAGGAAGGAAGGAAGGAAGGAAGGAAGGAAGGAAGGAAGGAAGGAAGGGAGGAAGGGAGGAAGGAAGGGAGGATGGATGGATGGATGGATGGATGGATGGATGGATGGATGGATGGATGGATGGATGGATGGATGGATGGATGGATGGAACAAAGGTGGGCCAGCCGCAAGCTAGAGTAGGAATTTTTCCTGCCTGTCACTGCAGGAACTCTGACTTAGGAACAATAAAGAAGATAAGCCCCAAATGTAGTTATAGGGAATTATGTTTAACTCATGTTTAACTATAGGACATTAAAATACAGGTAGTAGGATGAGGGGATTAGCCACACTGAGGTGTCTGTGGAAGTTTTTGTGCATAGAGTGCCCTTCTCTGGGAAGAGTGATGCTGATGGGGTACTGGACAATCTGAACAGACAGCCTGAGGGCCTGTATTTATCCAGATATGCTTCCCACCAAGTACAAGATTGCTGTGCTAGAAACACTCATGTTTCTGAATGTAAAGTAACTGAGAATCTGTTCAGGTAGGGAAGGTTAGGGCTCTATGCTCAATGTGGGGAAAGAGGGGAGCTAAATGCTGATGATTTAGCTGAAAAAAAAAGTTGTGGGAGGACTGTACTGCATCCCTGTTACAGAAGGTCAATTAAATAAGCAGATAAAAATTGGAATGTGCAAACCTGCTGTCTCAGTGTGCTAAGATGGGCCATTTTCTGCAGACAGTAACACCAAGGGACAAGTGTGTCTAGTGTTAGACCTGGCTGCTTTTGAAAATGCATTCTGAATTATGAAGTACTTATTTGCTATTGGACATAGGGGGGTGAGCCTCCAGCATTTGCTTTGGGAGCAAGAAACTTAAAGGACAGCCATCATACCTCTGAGGGTCTCAGTGTTCATCACAGGCAGTAGTTGATAGATTATCCCATCTTCATTTTAATGGAGCACTTCAGTGTTGTTCACAGCACAGAAGAGGTTAGTAGAGATGTCCTAGTGTCCTGTTGTATCATCTCTTTCCAAGGTTCCTAGAGTCATTGCAGTTCAGGTAGAAGGCTTTGCGTTGACCCACCAGAGAAGCTGAGTGAGACTTCCTGGGTTGAGGTGCTGGATCTCAAGCACTCTCTACCTATGTGCAACCTCTTACTTCAAAGAATGAAGATATGGTCTTTCCATTTCCATATGCTTAAGTCATATGTATAGGAAAATACTGCCCTTTCCATGTCAAAGCAATGCTCTGCTATGACTTATTAAAAAAAAAAACCCACAAAAATAATAATAATTAAAAAACAAACAAACAAAAAACCAAACCAAGCCAAACCAAAACAAAACAACCAAAAATGTTTCTCCCAAAAAAAGCACTTCCATTTTCTGCAGCACAGGACCCAGATGGGACCAAAACCAACAATCTTCCTGCATTGCTTCTGGTACATGTCATTAATTTAACACAAGGGATGTTGTTGATTGACACCAGCTTCCCAGCCTTCCAGTGTTATTAGTGATTTGGAATCTGCTGCATAGTCTGGTACAATGTCTTGTTTACAGTAGCTTTACTGCATGAAAAGAGAAAGTCCAGCCACCACAGTTACAGGGATGTATGAAATGTTTGTTATTTACCATGACTCCTGCGACAGAGCTTTTTTTCACATGTGCCTAAGCTTTCACAGTAAAGCTGTGAAAAAAATATGTGTGTAAAAAAAAAATCTATATAATATTATGAAGCAACATTTGTTCAACATAGTGGGTTTTGCACAGCAGAGAAGCGTCATATTCTTTAGTGATCCCTGTTTTGCTGGTGATTCCTCCTGCTTTTGAGTATATAGAACATCCACGTAATTTAAGTACATAAGTCATCCATCATCCAAAAAAATCTTGGACCTTCTTCCTGTGGTGCTGGTTTAAGGCAGTGACTGAGAAGTTTCTTCTCTGGCTTTGGATGTAGAAGCAGATGACAAATTGGGTATGAAAGAAATTTTCTTTCAACAATGGATAATGGACCTCCCCTCGTTTCTGAAACTCCAGTACTATACCTGCTTCTGACACACCGTATGTCTCACGCCCCACCTTGCAGGCAGCAGCCTGACATTCTGCAGCACACACAGGCTTTCAGCAGCAGCCTTACCGGGTCCATGTGTCAGACTCCACTGCTCCCCACCTCCTGTTGCCTCCCAAAGCTATATAAATGGATTGCTATCACTCGGTGCCGGTGCCCTCTCTGCTAATGTTTGTTTCATGCATGCTAATGAGAAGACCGGTAAGAACAGATTTATGTTTGGCTCAGCCCAGAGGTAACACGCATGAAAACGCTGACACAAATGCTGAATAAAAGGGATTTGAAAATCAACATCCCCTACTGTTACTAGCTACAGTGTAATCCTTTTCCAGGCCTGTTGGGAAATGTCCTCAGAGAAGCTCTGACATCAGTGCAGCTGCTTTGCTCCTCAGCAGCTCAAGATTGTTTTCACGTTTTCGGCTGAGGCAAAAAGAAATGGCAGGGAGTGAACACATGAGAGGGAGAGATTATCTTTATTTCTTAAACTCAAAGTTTTGGAGATAACGTACTTTATATTTCTGAGAATTAAATGGGCAACGAAAGAGGATAATGGATGGAAGTAGCTAACTCCTAGGCACTGCTTTTGCCTTTTTGCGTGCTAAACCCCTCACCACTGAACCTTTTGTCTAATCCAGTGGGATTGTTGGTAGCGTTATTCATATGATCACAGCTCTGCTTTCTTGCAGTCAAGTAAGTCTCTCAGTCTTTCAGGCCACGTGCAGATTCGCAGCTGGGAAGATGTGAGGATATGCATGATTGTAACTTCTTTTTCCCACTGTGTCTGTTCTTAATCCCCTAAGATATCTACTTACTGCACCTAGCATGACATATGGCTCCAGTCTTCCCCCTTGAGCGAAGAAAGCAAATCTGGGAATGTCAGCGCTGGCCTTCAGCCGAGGAAAGCAGTGCAGCTCCCAGGGAGTATGAGCAGCTTCGCATTTGCACTCCCTCAGAGACCAAATGGCAGCCCATGGGATTAGATGAGCATTGACTGAAAGCATTTAAAAACATGAAGAAAACCAGAAGAATGTGCAGAAGCCCAAGTCCAGGGCTGCAGTCCTTTGTCTCAATCAGAGCAACTTGCACATTGTCTGGGGTGAAGCAGGGAGGCCTGGGAGCTTCAGTATCTCTGAATAAATGACATCCTCATAACCCATCCCTAACACGTAGGTATTTGGAGGCCCTGTGTACTGTGGTCCTTTTGCATTAGTCTTTCCTAAGAGTATCACTTAGACTGGACTGTAAAGGCACAAATCTTCCCTAAAAAACTGAGGGTGAGATAAATAAGCTGGCCCGGCTACCCCTGCAATAAACAGAAAGAGATGGGAGAGCCTTGCATCTCATGTTGTCCACCCTGTCCTGACTAATTTACCTTGTTTCTCCTTGGATGGAGTGAACTGTTCTCAGAAGATGTTTTATTCATCTCTGTTGATTGTAGCAGGAACCTAAGGAATAGCTTAGAGCTGTCTTGCTTTCAAGTTGCATCCCCTTTAGATGGGAGGGGTATAAGTATTATAAAAAGCACCGTGCCTCTGCTACAGAGATGACCAGTGGGAGCCTGGATGCTTGGAAGACCACAGTTAGAGTCAGATTTGTTCCTTTGCTCCACTGAAAGTGTCAGTAACAGTGTACATGCAGCAAGTATGTTTTGGACACTGAAAACTAAGTGTTAGGTAATAACTCTCTGCAGATTACTTAAAATTTATAAGTGGTTATAAATAATGAATTATACACTTCAGCTTTTAAAGCTATCTGTGCACTCTGAAATTTAAAGCTTCAACAAATGTGTTTGTTTAGTTTTGGAGAACTGCACCCCCTTTTTTTTTTTTTCTTTTTTTTTAAGCTCTAAAACCTGTTAAAATGAATGAATGTTTTAGGAGCTCTAATAGCCCTTCAGTAAAAAGAAACCTGACTCTATAATGTTGCACCTGATTTCTTTTTTTGTTTAGTTGTCTGTCACTGTGTGCAACATTGATGATTGATCCTGCCTCTCTTGCCAACCAACATGAGGATAAGGAGACATTTGTGTCCATAGAGATGGCCTCACTTGTCCATCCAATTACATATGATTCAGATGACTTTGGAAAAGTCACCTGAAAAACAAATAAATTACTCACTGTATGTCATAGTGGATCTAGAGCCCCAATCTATAAGACACCTCTGGAGATGCTGACTACTAGCATTTCAGTGAAAATTGAATGTGCTCAAAATTAGTTAGAACTTCACAGAATTGACCTTGTGGGTCTTGATCGAAAGCCCATTAAAGTCCAATGGAAAGACTGACCACCTTCACTGGGCTTTTGATCAGTTTGCTAGAAAGGAACCTATAGATACAAGATAACAAAATCACGCTGAAGAAAGGACCTCAGCACAACTCTGATGTTGTCAAAGTCCTATATAGTGATTTCCTTACATGCCAATGTGAAAAAAGACCCCCAAAAGAACTATCCATCCCAACTACATCTCTCGCCCATGCAACCTTTTTCTGCATGTCTTTAGGGGCTGCACTTCATACTGGAAATTGCCTGTATCTAATGCTGCAGTCACTGACACGTGGGTATTTAATGTGATTCAGAACTGACTTCTGGCGCAAGCTGAACCTGCATGATCTCTTCCTTGGGTTCAACTGGAGTTAAGAACTACTCAGGTTGTGCCTAGTGAGCCACAGCCCGAAGGCAACATCCACACAGACTGAGAAAGAATGAGGATGTGTTTAAATGTATTGTTAACATGTTTTGAGGTAAATATTGATTCACTCCACTAAGTTGATAATTAGTGTTCAGTTTCTTTTCTGTAGCTTTTTTTTTCCTGGATTTTTTTTGTTGTTGTTTTGTTTGTGTGTGCGTGTATTTTCCTTTGATTTTTTTAAAGGAACTTTCTGGGTTTCTAATTTGCAAAAGAAGTACTGAAATAAAAAAGAATTAATGAAGGTATCCCTAACTAGCTGTAATTTTCACTCCCTGTCTGGCTTACTTTGCACAATAAAGGATGTGCAGAAGTTGTGAAGGATTCAGTCAGACCTGTAAATAATGATGTTACATAATTGTCTCCTTCCCTCCATCCCCATCAGTGTCCTTAAATAGAGGGACTGGCACCACTTACATAACCCACTCCCATCTTATCCCTTCTGGCTGCAGTCAGATTCCTTCCTATACCTAAATCAAGATTCCTTCTTGCTTCTCCAGCCCTGGCCATGTCCTGACGTAGGTGACCCTCCCCTTGGGACTTGCTACCAGCTTTGGTCTGGTGGGACCCAGGCTTTGGGATGTGTTTCTGGGTGGTGAGTGAGACTGAGGCTGTCCCTGCTTGAGCAAGTGCAGTGCATCTTCCTGGGCCTGATCAGTGATGGGTCATCTATCTGACTCCACCTGAAGGCCGAATCTTGTCCAAGTAGGGCATCAAGAGGGGTGCTGTGCCTTCTGGGGCCAACATTAAAATCCATGGAAATGGTGGGTTTGACCCAGGTCCTATGGTGCAGCCCTTATGGTAAAGCCCAGCTCTTATGGTACAGGTGAGGTTGCCCTGGATGCTGACAGCCCAGGACATTACGTGTTGGACACTCTTTCCTCAGGGCAAAAGCACACATCGTCACATTCTTCCAGAGCTTTTTTGATGTTAAGCTGCTTCTTCCCACTCCACTAAGGAAGACACCTTGTTTTGGAGAATTTTTCATTTACAGCTTGGATGAAGCCTCTTGTGTGTCTTAACTCCAGGTGTGGGGCTCCATGACCATTGGGTGGGTTCTGCAGGATCCCTGATCTGGCCCCATGATCCTGGATGGAATGCATGAAGCTCGTGCTGCCCCATTCAGTCCTGGCTCAGGGGAGGTTCTGGCAGGCATCCTCCAGGCTCTGCTTGTCTTGTCTTTTACTGCTCTAAAAGGGAAGTCAGACATCCAGAGGGAATACAACCACAGGATATTACAAGCCACTCACACAGGCTCTGATAGAGGCAGAGTATTGTAGTAAAATGATCCTTTATGGTCTCAAAGGTATTAAAAAAAATCTACTGGGGAGAGTATTTTGACAAATACCTCATTAAAACCCCAAGAATCTCACACTGCACCAGTTTATGTAAATCCCAAGGACAAAGGAATATTTAACTTTTTACGTACCATAAATAAACCTGTTAGACTAATACATCTCCAAGGAATAATAAAATAGGCAAATACAGTAAATACATTAGTTCTGCTCCACTTTTATGTGAGAGGTGCTTTCCTTTGTCTGCCAGACAGGCAATTCTTTCTGGAGGGGAAAAAAGGGAAATTGGTATTGATGAAAGGTGGCAGCCTGTTTGAATCTCAGGAAACAAAGTCACGGCCTTCAGCTGAAGGAGTGGCCTGAGCAGGCGGAATACTTGGGAGATATTGGAAAAATCAAAGGGAAAGGAAAGCATCGTAGTGCCAGAAAAGGAGCATGAGGTAGATGTCAAATACAGCTCCAGGAATGTTATTTGTGGCTGTTAAGATGAAATTACAAAGTTAGTGTACTCTTTTTTAGTTAGTGTACACTCTTTTCAGCAAATGGGGTAGAAGACTCAGACTTTGTAGTTTAAAAAAAAAAAAATCTCTTTTTTTCTCCTTTCCTTGTTGTACCCATCTTAGTCAATATAGAAGAAAGTTTTGAGATTTGAGTCACAAATGACAGGCTTTGGGAACACAGAGCATTTTATACTGACTTGCTGCACACAAAAAAGAGGAGAAGGGAGTTGGTTGGTCCTTAGAGTTGACAGTGGAGAGTGAGAATTATGGCAAATGGGCACACACTACTGAGTCTGCCCACTTCAGCCAAATTCAGATCAGGATGTCTCCCATTCTAGTTGTGTCAAGTCAGGGCCAAACTCTGCACAAGCAGAACTTCTATAAACACTGGGAATGTGAGGGGTTTGTGAGACAAAAGCTTGAAGGAAAGACCTTTATCTTCGATAGCATTTTGCTTCACAGACAAATTTCTCCATTCTGAACTTTGCAATAAGTACAAGAGGGTTATCAGTTATGCAGAGACCTTTGGAGGTGATGGAGGAGTGTGAATACCTGCTAGTTTCCATGGTGGACAACAAGCAAAATAAAGGAACTGAGAATGAAATCTTGGAGCAATTTGGATGCAAACCAAAGCTCTTCTGTCCTGTTCTGAGGGGCAAGCTTGGGACACACACAGATGCCTAATTTTTGGCTGACAGCATAAATCCAAAAGTCCTCAAAACATAGGTACTGCAGTGTACAGTAGGCTTCTCCATTGTATCCCATCACTGTGCCTCCACAGTGGCATAAAGAGGCTGAATGTGAGAAGGGTCTCTGTACTCCCAGCAACACACCTACGAATAGACTACCATGCCTCAGAGGTCTAGTTCAGGAGGTTTTACAGAACATCTTACAGAACAGTTTAAGGCCAAGTTGGATGGAGCTCTGAGTAACCTCATCTAGTGAAAAGTGTCCAGGGTAGTTGGAACTAGATGATCTTTAAGGTCCCTTACAACCCAAGCCATTCTGTGATTCTGTGATCTGCTCTGCTAACAACAATAACATAAATCCATGTACTCTTACAATAAACTCACAACCTATTGTAAGACCAAAAGCTTATAAAATGTTCCATGGAAGAGGACAGGGAGACAGGTCACCACCATTAATATGCTACGTTGCTGATATAGTGGGACATTTGTTAAAAAACAAATAATTAAACAAAAAATAAGTCAAAAAACAAAATTAAAAAACCTCTCTACCAAGACAAAAACACCAAAAGAAAACTAATGGGGATTCCCCACACCCCCTCCAAGTGGTTCTAAGGGATCTGACCAGTGGAAGACATCCCTTGTTTCTGAATCCAGGTATCAGTTTAACTATGAGTGCATGTGTGGAAAACACGCCAGCCAGAAAACCGAAAATTCAGTGCAGGTAGGCATGACAACATGCCCTGCCTGCATCAAGTCACTTGTTACAGTGGGAATTAATTCTTTTCTCATCATACAGACAATAAAGTATGAAAAGTGGAGGGAGAATTCCTATATTTGGCCCAGACATGCCACCAGTGGAAGACAGACGCATGAAATTAAAATAATGCAAATATTACTCAAATGCTATTGATCCAGTTTCCTTTCAGCCCCTCCAAAGTACCAAAACATGGGACACTCAAGGGTTTTATCACAGGCTGGCTTTCCTACCTGCAGGGATTCTTCTATCGAGCTGTATCTTCTTTCCAGATGCTTCCAGGTCTTGGTTTCTCCCATGGAGCTGTAACTAAAATTGCTCCAACTAAAAGCATGTGCATTTCTGTGATATGGATGCTTATCCTCTTTCTTTCCAGCTAAAGCAAGTTGGGGTTTTTTGCCTTTTTTTTTTTTTTTCTTAATTTTATTTTAATTTTAGGGGCTTATGGAAGTGGAAACTGATCTCTGCAAGGGCTTTATCTGTACTGCTTAGTCTGGTCTCTTCCTATTTGTCAATCATATCTTGAGAAATACTTTTGGTTTCCTCACACTGCCTTTCATTGTACCAGGTAGCCATTCCCTTTAGTTTGTTTCTGTTTCTGAAAGCTCTAAACTCTACCAGGTTCTTTCTCACTTATTGCTTAATGCAGGAAAAGGTGGTGGTGGTAAAGTGGCAGCTGCTGGTCTCCATTTAGTAGATGTTATGTTATATATAACATAAGCAACAGTACTGGCTTAGAAAAATGTTTCAACTGTCCCAGTATGTGCTCTCTCTTGTTGACCAAAAGCAGAGACCTGAAGAAGTATGTCAGGATAGAGAAAGTATGTATAACACTACTTCTGACAATATTTTCAGCTCTGTTTCCATCTCAGGGACATCCTGAACTTGGTCTCATTTCTGAGCACTTGAATTTTATTATCCACCGGTTTGTCCAGCTGCTCTCCGAAAGTAACTAAGGTCACTACAGACCTTGTGGCATGGAGTTCCCCAGTTCAGCTGTGTGTTTGGAGATAAACAACCTCTTTTGTTTATTTTGAACCATCTGCCTACTGTCTTCATTTGGTGCTCAAGGTTCTTGTAACAGAAAAGACAAGTCACAGTCAGCGTGTGTCTACCTTCTTCATGGCACTTGCTGCTTTACAATCCTATCAGATATCTCATTTCTAGGCTAAAGAGTCCTAGATGACTTAGTATCCCTTGAATTTAAGCTTTTCCATACAACCTCATTGTCTTTCTCTGAACCTTTCCCAGCTTTGCTGTATCCCATCCTGAGAGGGCAGGTCAGAGCAGTAGACAGTCTCCAAGATGTGCGCAAACTGTGAGGATCTACAGTAGACTGCAGATAGTTTGTGATTTCTGCTTGGTTCATCTCCTAGGGAGTCCTAACATTTTCAACCACTGCAGGAGGCCGTTCTCTGGAGTAAAACTTCTGAAAGAAATGTATACTAATGGATGAATTTTGAAATACAAGGGCCCACGTGTACACATTTGATGCAATGTGTTTGTTCATTGACTTGTGTCACATGAATCCTACCGTAAGGATCGCTTGGCTGCAGCTGCTAGCTGACATGATTAGCAGCCTGCAGATGATGGTAATGTGGTTATCTAGAAACGTTAGTGGCAAATAAGAGATAGCAAAAATTTGTGGATTTCCTAGGGAAGTCTCAGGCACTGGCAGCCAGAAAGCAGTGGCTCTTCAGACAATGCCAACGCATTTCATGAACTAGGCATCAGAGCTCCCCTTCCTATGTTAGCCCAGTAATACTAAAGCAAGATGATTAGTAGAAGGCACAAACTTGTCACTTTAGGACTTTTTTCCTACCACCATTGGAACCCTTATTTTTCAGCCATCCTGTAATCCCAGGCAAGTTTAGGGCTTTTCTCTCTATGCTCTCTGAACAAACTCTTTCATTCCTGGTTCCTTGAAGAGGGAGCAGGTGCAGTTCTGCTGTCCACCTGAGCCACATGGACACTGTCCAAAGGTGTTAATCCAAAAAAGACATGGTACAGTGTCAGAAATCAATCGGGCTCCATCTTCAGTGAGCTGGAGTTTTAGGTTTCTTGGAAACATTGATTAGTGCAAGTGCAGGTCAACAGGGGGGTTGGGTTGGCATTTAAATGTTAATCAATCACATTTTATTAGAAGTTTAGAGAGACTGACATTATGTGTATGTCAGTGTGTATGTGTAGCAGGTGGATAGTAAAATCTGGCAATGTCAGATCAGGCAGCGAGGTGGGCTGTCTTGCTGCTGCACAGTGTAATTTTAGTGCTACAGCAAAGCAAAATGGTGCTTTCTAGACTTACACGGAACAGTGACAACAGAGCCCTATGGGACAGCTGAGAAACAACACCTACTTGTGCATTTGAGCTCTGTGGTTAAGTGCTGAGTACCTCCCTGGCTGGTAGCAGGAGGGTCGAAGTTAGGGCAGGGGGATATGCCTTGAAGCACATGCCAGCACACAGTGAGTCTGCTGCAGTTGTCCAGACTTGCACTGGTAGCCTCCATCTATACCAGGGGCCTTGAATGACATAAGTGACTGACCTTTAAGTAAAGAAAGAGAATAGGATGCTTCCCTGCAGGTCCCTGTTATCAAGAACTGCAAGGGCAGGTGATGCATGGCCAGGTCAAGTCCATGCTGCTTATCAGCAAAGTGTGAACAAGGAGTCCCTGGCTGTGGAAGGGCTTTGGGGAGCCCCTCAGAGTCTCAGATAGATGTGGCCAGTGCTTTCCCATCCCAACACTGGGCAGCCAGTACCTGGAGCAGTTCTTTATGGCTTTGTTTCTCATTACTGAGATACAATCTGTATAGCCCAGGAGCGTAATAAAAGCCAATCCAGATCTAAAATGTCTATAAGAGAGTTGGGAACCAGGACTACAAAGGGTTATTTTCCTGGCTGCCACATTCCCTACTGCTTCCTGCGAGGTGATGCCTGACTGCTTCTCTGCCACTGGGTAAATGGGTCTGTGTACCCACTCCCCCACAATGGGTTGGAGAGAAGAATAAGAAAAAAGTAAAGCTCATGGGCTGAGATAGAAGCAGTTTAATAATCGAAAGAAAGTAAAACATAATAATACTATGGATTTCATAGTATTTGAAAAGCAAAAGTATTTCAAAGCAAAGCCTTTTACACTGTCCCCCATAATATACTCCTGGAAAAGCTGGCAGCCCGCAGCTTGGACAGGGGCACTCTGTGTTGGGTTAGGAACTGGCTGGAGGGCTGGGCCCAGAGAGTGCTGGTGAACGGGGCTGCATCCAGTTGGTGACTGGTCACCAGTGGTGTCCTACAGGGATCAGTGATCACTTCCCTGGTCCTGCTAGCCACACTGTTCCTGATACAGGCCAGGATGCCATTGGCCTGCTGGCTCATGTAAGTCCAAACTCCCAGGTCCCTTTCTGCCTGGCTGCTCTCCAGCCACTCTGTGCCCAGCCTGTAGTGCTGCAGGGGGTTGTTGTGGCCAAAGTGCAGGACCCAGCACTTGGCCTTGTTGAACCTCATCCCGTTGGAATCAGCCCAGCTCTCCAGTCTGTCCAGGTTCCTCTGAAGAGCCCTCTTGCCTTCCAGCAGATCACCATTCCCCCCAGCTTGGTGTCAGTTGCAAATTTGGTGATGGTGGACTCAATCCCCTCTTCCAGAGCATCAGTAAAGATGCTGAACAGAACTGGACCCAACACTGATCCCTGGGGGACACCACCAGTGACCGACTGCCAACTGGATGCATCCCCGTTCACCACCCTCGGGTGGCGGGCCCAGCCCTCCAGCCAGTTCCTAACCCAGCAGAGAGTGCCCCTGTCCAAGCCGTGGGCTGCAGCTTTTCTAGAAGTATGCTTTGGGACATGGTGCCAAAGGCTTTGCTGAAATCCAGGTAGACAACATCCACAGCCTTTCCCTCATCCACCAGGCGGGTCACCTGGTCATAAAAAGAAATCTGGTTGGTCCAGCAGGACTTGCCTTTCCTAAATCCAGACTGGCTGGGTCTGATCCCTTGATTTTCCTGTATGTGCCAAGTGATCACACTTGATTCCTGTGCACCCACTTGCTGGCAGAACATGAGAAACTGATAAGTAAGTCCTTGACTTAGTGTAAGCACTTATCGACAACTGAAATGCCTATGTGTTATCAACATTATTCTCATACTCAATCCAAAACATAGCACTGTACCAGCTACTAGGAAGAAAATTAACTCTATCCCAGCCAAAACAGGATGTAAGATGCATCTGCTAAGCGTGATCAGTATCAAGATGTAGGGGTGGGGCAGATTTTGTACTTCTCAAATGCCTCTGCTGATCAATGCCAGAGTGAAAGCTGAAGCACAAATGGATGAATAAAAGCAGCATGATAGGGGGTAGAAAGCTGAGGAAGTGGAGTCAGAGTCTGAACAGAGTGATAGGAAGAAGAGATATCCAGGAGACGTAGAGGAGAAGGCAGAGTATAAATCCAGGGCCTCAGTGAGGGACTGTGGAACTGAAGAAAAACTCTGGAGTATATATAAAAGAGACCTTTAAATGGGACTTCCATTGACATCTGGAACAATGAATGGCTGAACTAAACAGAATTAAAAATCTCTAGAAAAAAGTATGCATCCTTCCCTCTGTAGAGATGTAAAAGCCCTCTTGGAAACCTGTGCTGAACTGTTGTTCTATCCCTCCTATAATAGAACAGGGAAGTTATCACTGGGAAAGGGCAAGACTCTATTTCAGGATCACATTTCCCAAAGAAAATGAGAGTGAAATATAACTGTGGATGTAATTTTACTGCCTTATGCAAGAAGTCAGACATATGCTCATGATTATTTTAATTGTAAAAGAATGGCTGCCTCTCTCATGTTGAGGAGAAAGGAAATTCCTCTTTCTCATTATTGTTTGAGAGTCTGGATTCATGTCAGTAAAGGTCCACAGCACTTCCAAAAATTAGGTCATACATGCTGTGATGGGCAGCTGGCTTGTCTACCAGTGTCTGTAAGAGCTGGAGTGACAGCTCTGGTTGAAGAAGACACTCATGCTCCCAGGAAGTCTGTTCCAGGGACTTTAGCTGCCTCTGTGAAAGGCTCACAGCTTAGATCTGGCTTCTCATGGAGATCAACCTTAAGCTTGAAACTGTCAGAGCATGGTACAGGGATCATATCTGAAGGAAAACATCTTCCTATTTAGGGAAAACCGTCACGCCTTCATTTGTCATATTTTTGAGATAATTCTAGCTGTCTGCTGTAGAGGTGTGCACTGGATAAGTGCAGTATCTATGCACACAGAGAACTTGCTGCTGACAGCTCAAGTCAAACCATTTTTCCTGTCTTTGATAATACCTGTAAGGAGCTATGGATACTACAGTGATTGGTACTTTAGGTGTACCCATCGAAGAAGAAAAACAAATTATGGGATAATAAGGGTTAACAATGCTTTCTTGGTGACTTTAAAAATAATGTACATTTTGCCCCATGCAATATTTCAGTGGGAATCAGGAACAAGAACCCTCCAAGATTTCCTGAGTTTTTGTTCAGTCTGTAGCCTTGCTTTGAGCCACAAAGGTGGTCAAATTCGGTTATTATTACTGAGCATCCCTGAAGTATACAGGCTCCCTTGAAACTGAAACTCACAGAGAAATTTAGAGATGCAAAATTTGCAAAACTAACACGTGCAAAATGCCTGCTTTTCCTTTTCACTGAGCTTAAGACTGGTTTTGACTCTCAAATACAGTGCCATATACAACACCGTGTTGCCCCATTCCTTTCCAATATTCTGTCTCTACTTCTTATATAGCCTTGGGGAAGATGCTGATTATGTCTTTGGTTTCCTAAAATGTAAATTAAACTAATGGTTACCCACACTGTGATGAGGTCCTGACTCTTCACCCATTAATGTTTTCAAACTGCTTTGGGATCCTGCATAGAATGGCATTGTGCTTGTTTATATGCAGGTGAAAGAGCATGTTTTAGCTAAGATGGGAGGTGTAGGTGGAATAAAGTCAGATGCAGATGAAATGACTCAGGCCTTTAGAACTGAAAAGTCATTTGTGTATCTGAGGATCTGATGTCAACTGATGAATGCTTTGCCACGGTCCTTATAAAAACCATCTCTCCGACAAACAAGATTTATTGACCCACTCCCAATAGGCTGGAGCGCTCAGAAGCCCATGGTGCCATCAAGGCATCAATGTGTCACAGGCAGGTGGCTGGATTTCATGAGTCTGTGCTGAGTTACAGGCATGTTGTCCATCACAGCATTTGAATCCTGCACACCAAAGAGCAGATGTAAGCAATGCAGAAATCTAACACAGAACAGCTTGGGTGACTTCAGAGTGACTGTGTGCATCTGATGGGAAATGGTAGTATCAGGGCAGAGCAGGTGTGAGTCATCTCCCAGGAGAGGCAGGCAGAGAAAAGGAGATGGGGAGGGGAGGAGGAAAGCAAGAAGCAGATTAGTTCATGCAGATATATTCCCTCTGCCTGGCTTCCCCTCCCTTTGTGCATCCCCCTCTCCCTCCACAACACACATACATAAACACAGAGACTTCACTATTACCGCTCGATTCCAAAGGCCTGTCAGACAGATCATTTGCTGCTTTGTTTTCTTTCCTTGCCCATTTCTGCCCCAAATTCAAGATCATTTAATATGTGGGTAGATAAAACTTGAGCAGTTCTTCAATAAACATTTACTTTCTGCTGTGTATTAGGCCAGTTCAATAATTCCTCTGTCAGGGACTCAAATAAAAGTGGGATGAGGATCTAGACAGTATTGGCTGTGGAATGATTGCTGTATTTCTTGTAGGATCAGCTTTCACCACATCCCTAGCGTGTGCCAAGTGCCTCGCTCTAATGACTTAAATATGCAAGGCCATGATCAGGGCAGGAGATGCTTCGAGTTTGTGAGCTGGATAAGGCAGATGAGCAGTACAGGAGGTGAATGAGTAGCAGAGAGAATCTATGTGCTATCAACACAGGGGAAAGGACAACCCAGTGCAAACAACTCGTGTTGCAAATGTTCCTTGTCACCATTAAGCCCTCAAAGAGCTAGATGTGCTCTCTCTGACAGGCAATGAAACACACAGATTCCAAATGAAAGCACTGCCCTACTCTCCAGCTCTACAAGTTGTTCTGAGGCTGTAGCACCAGTATTTAGGACAATGGAGGAAATAATCTCTCCAGAAAAGGAATGGTACTCAAAATGCTTGTTAGATTAAAAGCTTAAACAGCAGAAGAGTTCCTGGGAGGAACAGATTAATAACAAACAAGACAGCCACAGATCCCCATGGATTCCCTGCTCTATCAAATGACCTCACCCCTGTGCAGTGTGCCAAATTCTGCTAGATTGTTACCAAATACAGAATAAGTAATTTTAAACTGCATTTAGAGATGACAATTGTGCACCTCCAGGAACAATGGAGAAAAGAAGTAGGGTGACTCTTTCTCATTCAAGTCCCAAAGGGCTGGGGAAGGGAGATGAGTTTTTCTTTTAATTATGAGGAGACATGCAAGGTGTTCTGTTAAAGACAATAATGGAAAAGTGCCTAGCAGTAAAGAAAGGGGCACTACAGAGTAACCAGTAGCACAGAATATGAACGAATATACAGAAGAGCTCCAACTCTAAGCACATAGGAAAGCCATGGTCAGGGAAGATGCTTGTGTTAACGTATATACCGATAACAAGTCCCAAAGGCTTTTCTCCTGCTGTATCTTGACAACATTTTTCTCATCTGTAACAAAAGTAGAAGATTTTATATTTAAGTGTGGGTTTGTGTGTATGTATGGCAGGGAGTAGAAATTAATAAGTCAAATGAAAAAGCCTGGGGAAATTTGACCACTCTCCACTGAGAGAGCCCTTTTTTTCTGCAAGCATTGAATGCACTCCTTTCACACCATCTGAAATTATTGGTTGAAGTAATTAAGACAAAAATAAAGAGAATTAAATCACTGAGAAAGTCCCATAATGCCAAAGGTTTAGTGTTCCATAACAGACCGGGATGACTCATCTGCAAAGCACTCTGAAATCCTCCTGCATGTTGACACAACTCCATTGTCCTGCTGTTCAGTGTCTGTGTTCCAGTTGTCACAGAAAATGAAAGGACAATACTCATTGTTATGTTGCAGCTGTATATTGTGACTGATTCATAGTTTCCCTTTTGGGGAGGAACACAAGCTGGTCTTGCAGGTTCTCAGACATTTGTGACACACATGTGCAATTCTCACATATCTGAAGATGGTGAATATTAGACCCCACTTGCTGCTAATAAACCATCATTAGTGAATAGCTGATATAAGCTGTATAGAAGTGGTATGAATGTTTCAAGGTGTAAGTGAGATGAGGTTTTTAGGCTTGGAAGTCTCTTTTATTAGATGAACCGACATGTTTAGGGGGGAAAAAACCCACAACAGAAAAGCCTTTCAGAATCCTAGACCTTCTCCAGGCTGAATACTTTCCAGCAGAACCTGAAAAAACAGTGTTGTCGCCAAATGAAAATTCTGTTTTTATAACAAGTTTGAATTTGTTGTATCAAAAAAAAAAAAAAAAGCTTGTATGGTTTTTCATTTCAGTGAAGCCCCCATATTTCAAAACAAACATGACACCTGTCTGTCTGTCTTTCAACTGATATTTTTTATGGAGAAAGCAATCCTTTCTAAATGAACTCCAGTCTGGCATAACATTGGAGAGCATGCGCCCTCTCTCTCGTTTACATAATATTTCTTTTATTAACTGTCAGTACAGGAACAATTTATCATGTAAGACATAAGCAGCTGATAAGTAAACAAGTTGGATCCTTCACTGGCATAACTCAGCAGGTCCACGTGAGTTCAATGGGTCAGCATCAGTTTACATCATCTTGAAGTCTAACCCAGAGACGTGTGTAGGAACACAGGCCAAATCCTAACCAATTCTCCATTTCATTTTCCCCAGTTTTACGTGACAGACAGCAGAAAGTAAGGGAGAGTAAGCCCATACACAGAGGTAATGTGTGTGAGCCTGTGCATGTAGACAATCTTTTTTTATTAAGCCACTAATAAACACAGATACAAATAAAAAGCACCTGGGTTGAAAGACAGACAACCGTAGACACTGCTCCTCTGACTTCCTCTCTTATTGTTCGTCTCTGTTTGCTCGGGTGGCAGCCACATGGTTGCCTTTCAATAATTCAGGATCCGTTTTGCACGCATGGCCAGTCCTGCTTGTCACATTTTTTCACCTGATCACAGGTCCAGCTCTCTGTAAATGAAGCAAGGCTTGTAAGGAGCTGCAATATCTTTTATTAGACTGGCTGATACTGAAGGAGGGGGAAGGGAGGACAGCAGGAAGAGTTTGTGTGCCTGAAAGCTTTACCATTTTCTTAATTGTATCAACAACTCTAACAATAATATTACTTTCCCCAACGGCTCGTTTTGCTAATTTCTTTATATCATCGTGACTGTCTTTTCTGCTATTTCAGTGATGCTATGCTCAATTTGTGTGGACCAAGAGCTGCATTCCTACTAAGTGCACACCTCCACTGACACCTATGTGCCGTTTTAATTACCTCTCATGGATACCACAGTTCATATGGGAACAAACAAGATTTATTAACGTGTGATTAAAGAGTATTTAAATAATTGCCTGTCACTTCACAATTTGAACCACTGATCTGACCATTTATGCATGAAGATGTTAGCAGTAGAACTGTTAAAAAGTACATATCAGTAATAAAAATGAAATTAACAGTAAAATAACTGAGTCTGAGTCTCAAGTATGTTTTCCTAGTGTAATATGGAATACACCACTAATGGCCACTGTTCTTTGCAGACTGACGTAGAAGAGCTTGCATTAGAAAGCTCAGTGGCTGCATCACTTTTAATCCACTCATAAACATTTTTGCTTAAAACATATCCTTTGCTTCCTCATATGTCATTCTTTAACTTAGAGTTTTAACGAATTCACCATTAGGAACATCAAGGTTTTATCTTTGCAAATGTGGCTGTAGAATTATGCTGGCATTGAATTAATGCATATAGAATCTTCTGAAGAGTGATATGAAGTGCAGTGTCACACATTCATACGGTACAAGCTACTACAGATCTTTTGGGCACTATGATCCCCTTTGGGGGCTGTAGACTGCTGTGTAGAAGGGATAGAAAAGAGCCAAACAAAAATTAAGGATGTTGTGAATATCAGTCACCTGTGTTTAACAAGGCAAAGGTGTCTTTCTTATGTGTGTCACCTCCATCTTTTCTTCCCCTTTTCTATCTTCTTACCTGGTCTAAGTGGCATACAGAAAGGAGTATTCCTTCCCTCTCCTCTGAGCACCTCTTTTTCAGTCCTAAGCACTCCCAAAATAAGAGACTGTCCCCACAGAGATCAGTCCTGAGAGTTTAAGCTAACCATGTATTTCAAAATAACAAGGTTTGAGTTCATTTCACTTGCCATTAGGGCACATTTGCTTTGTGTTTCCAGGCTTTTATCTGCAACCACGAAGGACAGATGTTTTATCAATTTTTTAAAGTGTTTATAAAGAAAGCTGAGGATCTCCTTTAATATCTCAGTAGTTTAAGCAGTATGAGGCAGCAGAGACAACTCTGATTTCTGGGGTCTTGACTCCCACTTCTTGCTTTACTTGTTACACTGATGTTCAGCAGAAGTTAAGATGCCAGTAACAATTCATGTGTCTCTCCCATTAGCAGCTCTGAGAAATCTCTTGGATTGTCCTTTAGGTTTGTTAAAGTTTATTGTTTTGTTCCAATCCCATCTCTTATTATGTATGAATATTTATACATATATTTAATCTGTTTTGTTCTCCTGTCTTGCCTTGGGTTATATTTTTTTTACTTGCTGCTTTCCATTTTGATTGAGGTGGTGACTAGATGGGCCTCATCTTCCTCTTGGTTCAAAGAACAATTCATTATTTGCTCATGTCTGGGGAATGAATGCCTCTGTATGATATGTTGGGAGACAGGGATAAACATCCCTTCTGGCTGATTGATAGTCTTATTAAAGATTGCAGTAGGTGAAATAATCCCCTGTAGCTTCATAGGGGTAAGATCCCTTTCACTTTTCCCCTTAGACTGGCTTTAGGGCATGCTTGGGACTTGGCTTATGCTCTGTCCAATCTTGGAGCATTACTTAATTAGGCTTTATTGAAAACCATTAGCACTGATCAGTGGTGGCACACACTTTTTTAACTGAGGATGATGACCCCGGTGTTTATCCACTAAAAACTTGCAAATGAAATTTGAGTTTGCATATTGATTGTTTATTATAAAATGACAGCAAAAATAACAACAAATTATCAAAGATTTTGAGCTCTTAGTTGTCATCTGCTATATGCAGGAGGAGGAAGAAACAGCAGTGGTAGCTTGATTCCCCATTTATGTACTCCTTGCTTGAGTTTTCCACTTTGCCTCCATATTGATCTTCTCTTAAGGGACTTCTTTGCACATTTTCCCATCCTGTGGTCCATCACTGGTTGCACCCTTGACACTGTCAATGCATTCAGCCTTGTCCTCTTCATCCCACTGCCCTCTTACCTTCTCCCACTCTACCCTGTCTGCAGGAGACAACCTTCTGGACTCTGTCCCTCTCATTCCATAAATCCTTTCTTGGTCATTTTTTCCAGACAACTCTCAGGAACATTTATCATTCAGTCCCCTCGTTGACTGAATGTCCTTTCTAAATTAATAATTAGAGAACAAACAAAATGTGTACATAGCCTGCAATGTGTTCAGCTATTGTCGCTTTCTGATCCAAAGCATGTGAAAATCAATGTGGACCCCTCCCTTGATGCTACATTCCTTATCCTTCCTATAAAATGATTTTTTTTTTTTTTGCTTGTAATGCACTGCTGCAATCCATATAATAAATTAGATTATAATCCCCTCATGGGCAAGGACCTGTCTTTTTGATATGCCTGTGCATTGTTGATCTCATAGTACAAACGCATCTTTGCACATTCTCACCTCCTGCCTATATCCAGCGCACCAGGATATCAGAATGAAATGAGAATGAAAGTGGACAATATTTTTCCAATTATTAGCATGCAGATAAGCCCCTTTAATTAAGGAAATTATATACCCTGTAAAAAAGAAAGCTTCCCTGTCAGACTGCAGTCTTGTAATGGCTTTGTGTTTGTGCAATTAGGACCAAACCTTGAAGCCACCGAAGCCAACAGTGGCCCTTAATGGGATTAATTCTTCATTTGTGGGGTGATGGGCTAGATGATCTAAGAGGCCTTTTGCGTCTTGCGCTTCTCCAATCTCTCTCAGGGTAAATGACACATAATGGAGAAGACAGCTGTTTTTGAATAAACTGCATTAAGTGTCCACATGTATTTCCTAATGCAGGTTAAAAAACCCCCACCCCTGTCTCTCTGCTGGCGTGCGTGCCCCCCTTACAGAGCAGGTCTCTCCTGTGCTGCAGACAGTGCATGAGCTCGTCAATACCCTGCAGGTTTCTCGGGGGTATGTATCTCTGTATTTCCCGACATCCTCTGGGAAAACTCCGCAGCTAAAGCTAATCAAATTGAACCACTGTCAAGACTTCCTGCGAAGCTTCGAGGAAACATTTCTGAATATTAGAGGTACAGGAGAGGAGAGTTAAGGTTGGGGGAGGGAGGCAGGACAGTTTTAGAGCTTAAGTGGATTACATAGCTCCATAACCCAGTTATGGGTCCGTGGACTCGAGTGAGCTGTTTTTTCCCCTCCTCTGGCTGTCTGCCTGTCAGATAGTTCCCCTGACAGGCAGGCTTTATTAACCTCCCCCAGCTGGCTCTCTCAGCATTTCTTATTTTCCAGTGCTTGCATCCCCTAGCAGCACATCTCAGCCCTTCTCATATCTCTAAGCTCCCTGGGGTCCTTCCTTTAGCTGCACCAGCTGTCGGCACCCGTTGAAGTCTCCTCACAAGCCCACTCTACCCACATTTACCAAACCCAGTGACTGCTCTCTGATCTCTGCCCATGCAAGCCCCAGGTAGCCAGCAAAGGGTGAATGCTTTAGCTCAGACCATGGGACCTACCTTTCAAAGGTAAACTGACTTGCCTCTATTTTAAATAGCTGAGGGCTAGCTTAAAAACAGATGAGCACTTGAGCACCAGTGTTGGCTGGTATGAAGGAGCAGCAAGTGCCTAGCACATCTGGGTGTGCTAATAGTTCCTCAATTTGCAAAACAGTTGTGTGATCATGAGTTAACTGTGAGCCTGGTTGTTGAGTCTGAGCCCTGAAATGTCCCCTCTAGACTGAGGTGTGAGCCTGACATCTGCTGGGGACAGTACCCTGCTACAGAAAATGCCAGGCCATCCTTCCTCAGGGATGTTCTGCCAGGAGGGGTGGTGACAGGGAGGCTGCTGCCTGAGGCACTCTGAATGGGATATATCCAGCCTGGAGGAGGCAACACAGACCAAGGACAGAGTGACCCAACCGCAGCCTGATATGAGGTAAAGGCTGAAAACCCAATTTACACTGGAGGGCTTCAGTCCCCCAAGAATGAGACAGAACTAAGACAGCAGCCAACAAGTATACCCAGGGTTTACAACGTCTGCATGGGTGTCCATGGCTATATGAGAGAAAGAGCTCTGTGTCTGCACTGACACCAAGCTGAAATCTGCTTTCCCTCTTTCCTTTTGAAGTATCCACCGCTGTCACTATGATGTTTGTCCTTTGCTGACATACCTGGTGGCTTGCCTCTTATTTAGCCCTCTGGGCTTGATAGCCAGAAATTCTGCAGAACAGACTCACAAAGTCACTGCTTGGTGTCCACTATCCATGTGTCTCTATGTCTCCTTTCTGTCCACAGCCACAGCCTCCTTCCTTTCCTCCCTGCCACTATGATGTATCTGTATGGGACATTTGTCCAGTATTACAGGAAAGGATGGAATCCAGGGCTGACTGTAAGAAAGTCATATATGAGTGGCTCAAGGACATAAGGAGTGATGGAGAGAAGAAGCAAGTGCCCCTTGGTCTGATTAAATACTGATCTGATGCCTTAAAACTCTGCTGCTGTATTGACTCTGGCTTGAGTGCCATAAAGGAGGGTGATGGTGGCTCGGTAGCATCCCTGGGCATCGCTTTGTCAGTGAGGGCATCAGGTCTTCTGCTCTGACTAGATGCAGACAACCAGCCACAGGCTGGCACGTGGGTCCTTGCCTCTTCCCAGCCCCAGGCAGGGCCCCGTGTCACCCCATGGTACTGCACAGGTTATCACTTTGCCTCTTGACTAAGATCACTGCCCCACAGTAGTGATTTGGGAGCAAGAGATCCTGCACGGGCTGCTGCTGGTGCTCGACAAATCCCTGTGGTTGCTGTGGCTGGCAGGCCCCTGCCCAAAAGCGACAATATTCTCATTAATCCTCCTTTGAATACAGACAGAGGTGCAGGCACAGCGCAGCCTCCACCCTACAGTGCTGAGGGTTTGCAAAGCAGGATACAGCCAAGGGCAAACGATCCCCTGGCTGGTGGCTCTGGTGGGCACAATGCAACAGCCCCTGGACATCTGAGGGCTGTAGCATTTGGTCAGGTTGGATGCGGCTTTGAACAAACTGGTCTAGTGGAAGGTGCCCCTGCCCATGGCAGGGAGATTGGCACTAGATGATCTTGAAGGTCCTTTCCAACCCAAACTATTCTATGGTTCTATGATAAGGAGCTGTGCTGCTTTTGGATCTGCACACAGCTCACCCAGTACCAGTATAGGCACCCTAGGTCATGATCCAGTGGGTATATTAAAAAGAGGGATACCAGGCAGGGTGCAGACAATATGTTAGCTTGGAGGTTTGTTGATAGCAGGGCTATCAGCAGCACCTTTGGGCTATCTGCCAACACCTAAATAATTGGAAGTGTTACTTTCTCCTAAAAGTAAACCTGGCCTTTGTGCTGTTTAGTCACAGCATTGTATTTTTTGCTGACAGACATGAGCATGTAAAGCATATATTTTAAACCCTTGAGGAGAAAAAAAGAAGTTGGCAGTCCTCATGGCTTTTTCAGGGTTCTTATGACAGTTTATGTTGGGTTTTTTCCACAAAGATTCATATTCTAGAGGAATATGACTAGTTGAGGACCTCAGAGGTTTCATTAGTATTTTTAGATTGAGTTTTTAGAGCTTTAGATATGGAGGAACACTAAGAACTTGATGCCAGTTTAACCTAATGATTCAGAAAACATAAAGCAAATAATAATAAGCTAACACATCTATTTTTAAACTCATGATTTAAGCCACTGTCATGATTTTGATAGGGCCTGACATGATTTTCCAGCTTTGGGACTGGTAATAAAGCTTTTGTGTACTGATTTGAATGGAAAATCCTTTGAAAATCCTCCAGCTTGCTTGCCTTAGTCAATACTTAACAAGGACTCAGTCACAGCAGCGAAAAATATCCACCAGTCAGGACTTTTTTTTTGACTCTCTCTTCCTGCATAGAAAAAAATCTGACACCCAATAGTCATGATTCGTTGTAGTCCCAGGGTCCAGTCTGAGAAACTTGTATGCAGGGATCCCTGTACATGGGAATCCTGGAGCTGGCAACAGCCTCCCTAGAGTCCAAACAGAGGGCAGGAGCATCCCTATGTCAAAGGAGTTTTCCATAAGGCTCAGCAAGAACTGAAGAGAGAAGAGCACAGACCTGTCAGGTCTACACAGCTGGATTGCATTGGTGCTACAGTTATTCCATGTCACGCTAAAGTTGTCCTTTGATTGAGCAGGAGCTGAAGGTAAGATGAGCTTCAGAGATGTGGAGAGGGCCAAGCCATGGCACAGAGCCTCTGTGCAGCTCCTTCATTCCCTGTGTGGGCACATGAAATTGCTTGTCTAGTGGCTGTGTCCGTGGAGGAGTGGGAGAATGCCAGCTGGTCCCTGTGGTATTTAATTTCTTCTTGGGAGCTGAGCAAGGCAAATGTACATGGGATGAACCAGCTGAAAGCAGGAGAGATGAAGTGCCATGCCTACTATCCCAGCCCACTGTGCCCTGGCAGTCTCGATCCAGATACCAAACCAAGTGGGAGGTATCTGGCTTTTTTGTACCCCTAGACACAACCTAATGTTTTCCAGCTCCTCCAAAGCATCTGGGATCAACTGAAGGAGCAGCAGGCACAGAGTGAGGCAGATCCATCTCAGTGCTATTTTGAGGCACTCAGCTTTCTGGCCAGTGGGTATGCTGTTATTCCTCTAATACAAACAACAAACACATGGGGAATATATATGAAAAAATAGGTGACTCAGAAGTGAGAATAGCCTCGTTCTGTCATTAGAGGATGGTAATTTGCCACATATTTGTATCAATATTAAAAATGTCTGCACAAAGCAGCACTGCTCCGTCATACGCTCTGGGCTGTGCATGTGGCCACAGCTGCCTGCAGCAGGGGAGCAGGAGAGGGTCCACAGTCAGTTGCTGTTTGACCCCAGTTTCTTCTTTTTGTCTGAAGAGAGGAAAAGGGTGAATCCTGCTTCTTGGCCTTAAATCAGTCAGAAAGTAATTTGAGACTTTAAGTAGAGCTTGGTCTTTTCTTCCTCATATTAAAATGGGAGAAGGTGGTGTTTTATAGGTCTGTTATGTCAGCAAGTATGCACTGATCTTTAAAAAATGATGTGAATAGCCATTTGTGCTACTGCTGGACACAGAGCCGTCAGTAGAAAGATTACCTGAAATGAAATCGTAGACAAAAAGTGAATTGTGAATGGCCTTGATCAACTAAATAGGCGTGTTCACTTTGAGGACTAAGGATAACACAAGTTTGTATTGGGTTTGTGTGGCCATGCTTTGGTAGTGGGAGGGCTGCAGGCATGCCTTCTGTGAGAAGATGCTAGAAGCTTCCCCGATGTCCCATAGAACCCATACCAGTAGCACCAAGATGGACCTACCATGAGTCAAAGCCAAGCTCCTCACTGATAGTGGTGGTGCTCTGGGATAACATATTCAAGAGCTGGGAAAAAACTGCTGTGCAACAGCATCCAGGAAAGAGGAGTAAGAATATGTGAGAGATACAATTCTGCAGGCACCAAGGTCGGTAAATGAGAGGGGGGAGAAGGCACTCCAGGTACTGGAACAGAGATTTCCCTGCAGCCCATGGCCATCTTGAGTGGACCAGATATTCACCTGCAGCCCATGGAGGACTCCACGCTGGAATAGGTGGATGCCCAAAGAACATCGTGACCCCATGGGAAACCCATGCTGGGGCAGGTTCCTGGCAGAACCTGAGGCACCATGGAGATAGGAGCCCATGCTGGAACAGGTTTGCTGGAAGGAATTTTTACCCTGTAGGGGACCCACTGCAGAGTGGGCTGTTCCTGAAGGACTGCATCCCGTGAAAGGGACCCACACTGAAACACTTTGTGGAGAACTTCAGCCTGTGGGAAGGACTCATGCTGGAGAAGTTCATGAGGGATTGTTTCCCATGGGAGGGACTCCACAGTAGGAGGGTGAGAGTGCCAGGAGTCCTCCCCCTCAGGAGGAAGGAGCAGCAGAAACAATGTGTGATGAACCGATTGCAACCCTCATTCCTGTCCCACTGCACCACTGTGGAGAGAAGGGAGAGAAAATTATGAGTAAAATTAAGATGTTTTAAGGTTCTATTTTATTTCTCATTTCTTTACTCTGATTTGTTTGGTAGTAAATTAAATTGATTTTCCCCAAGTCAAGTCTGTTTTGCCTGTGACAGCAATTGGTAAATGATCCCTACCCACCCTTACCTCAACCCACATGCCTTTGTTGTATTTTTCCAACCCTTTCCAGCTAAGGAGGAGAATGACAGAGTGACTTTTGTGGGCATCTGGTGTCCACCCAAGGTCAGCTCACCACACTGTTTAAGGAAAAAAAATTTTCCTTACCCTGAAAGCACCTCCCACATCTGCCCTGCTGAAGGAAAAGTTATTTGTGAAGAAATAAAATTTTCTTGAGTGACCTAGGAGCCTCCTTGTTAATATGACAACCTATTTACTTAAAAAAATCTCATCGTAAGGCTTTTTATTTTCTTGGCTTTTCAAGGCAGAGATTTCGGTGTGAGCTTTTTTAAAACAAAACTATAACCAAGTATCTGCATGTATCTGGAATGCATCATCCCTACTGCCAGCAGTGTGCACACCATCTATTAATGAAAAAATGAATTAATTAATGTGGAAAAGCTACATGGGGAATGACTGGAAACTCCTAATCCAAGCCTAGAGCTCTGCCATCATGACTATAGAAATAGAAGGGATGGAGCAGTTCCCTCTCACTCCCCGGCTGCAGGATCACACTGCTGCTGGGGGCAAGAAAAAGGCATTACCTTTTCATCAGTATTCTTCTCTATTTCTCCTCATTTTTTAAAGAAAAAAAAAAATATCTTTTTCAGAAAAAAAAAATTTATGAAAAATCAGAAAATAGAAAGAACCAGGACCTAAACACCTTTTTAGAGACAGGAGAATGGGGACAAGTTTTCCAGTGGCATTTCTTTTTCTGAATTAATCTCCCATTATTTCAGAGAAAGCAGTTGGCAACTTTCCCTCAGCTTGGTTTGGCCCATGGCACCAAAGAAACACAGAGTCAAATGGTGTGGAAGATGGGAATCCCCTGTGCCCTGGCTACCACAGTCCCCACATTGCTTCTTCCTATAGTTTGTTTTGAAGAAAGCAGGCAGCAGTCTTTCAAGGCTGTATAAGATCTGCTTCATATTTATTTCAGGTGCCAACTGTGAGTGCAAATGCTCCCTACTCACCCATTTTCAAAGTCCCAGGAAGAAGGGGAGTCTACCTGTTTGCAGGAGAGTGTTTGTTACTGATCCTTCCAACAAGTGCTCTGATTCACAGCAGCTATGGCTTTGCCAGTGCCCTGTTAATTTAGTTACCACAGCATGAATATATCTCAAAAGATACCTCACTCAAATTGCAACAGCTCCAGGCAAGAGGGCTGCCAGCAGGGAGCTGCCTTACCACTCAGCTTGAAAGAGCTCAAAGGTAAAGGCAGGTTCAGTAGTGACAAACAGGGAGCAACAAGCATATCATTCTGCCTCCTGTTTCCTGAAACATAATGTTTTCACAGAAAAAAAAAAAAAAAAGGGGGGGGGGGGAAATGCCCTTCTCATGGAGCAGGTTTGACTGAGCCTGTTAGGTGTCAGTGCTGGGCCATAGCCACTGGCAGGGTGATGCATAGAAACTAGAGAGGTAGGATGATGCAAGGAGGAGTAAGAGGAAGGAGTGAAGAGTATCAGTGCTCTTTTCTGGTAACAGAAGAGAGAGATATCACTGAACCTGCCAGAGCTGTCTAAGACATGGGAAAAAAATGACAGAAGTGGTGCCAGGATCACAAACCCTGGTCCTATAAAAAGCAGTATTTGTCCCCCTGGCTCAGAACAGAGAGAAAGATGACAGGGCACAGTCCCTGTCATTAGAGACTCGCTGACACATTTGGCTCTGACACATCTGGATTGGATAGTTTCTGAAGGATGCAGACTTTAAAAGCAGACTTTATCAAGAAATATCCCAAACACAGGCCAGAGGGATGTGGGAACATGCATGCACTCCTACCAGCTTAATGAATGGGAAGGAGACCCTACACACCTGGGCAGACCTTATCACGTAAAACTATGCCTCCTCTGCCTTGAAGGTGATCTATTCTAAAATGAGCATATTTTCAAACAAACACTGCCTGGTGTAAAGGTGTCATGGTCATGTGGGGGGATTTTGTGTTTGTGTGGAGGGTAGGGCAGAGACTGAGCACTGAGAAAGAAAAGCAGGTAGGTAAAGTCTAGGTACTTAGGAGGTGTTTAACTCCTTGCATGGACTAAGAAGCTTGAGATTTTTGTATATTTTCTGTCAGAGCTGTGCTGCCGGCATTTCGGATGGTCTTACAGCAGGAGAGCAGTAAGAATCACTTTGGCCATGGTTGGGAAAAGAACTACTCAGAAATGTCTCGGGGATGCTATCTTTCCTCACCTGCAGACCTGAGTCTGTGTCCCCTCACCCTGTGTCCCACAGGGAAATACGGTGGTGCTAAAAGCTCTGCGCGCATTTCCAGATTACCTCTACATGCCGCCTGCGTGAGCCTGAGCCGCCAGCCTGTGCAGCAGTGACACCCACCTCGCTGTGCGAGATGCAGAGCCATTCTCTGCACATGCATGTGTGTCAGACTGCACGGCACGGCACGCACGGAGGAGGTCTGCTCTGACACACCATCAATCTGCTACGCCCTGGCCTCGACAGCCCTTCTGAGCGCAGGACCCAGGGCACCTGCCTTCAAACGGCGCTGGCACTGTGACCACAAAGGCAGCGCCTGCTCCCTCTCCACGGAGGAGGAGAGAGAGAAAGGAGCAATTCCAGGCTCTGCAGTGAGTGTATGACTAGTGCACATATTGGTAATAGCACCGTGCCGGGGTCTCGGTGTGATCTTCCTGTTGCTCATTTGCTGGCAAGCGTGAAATGCAAATCCCTCCGGGCTTCTGTCTCCGCTCAATATTCACAGGAGCATGAAGGCTCCTGCGCGGAGGGGAGGGTGAGAGCCGGCAGACAACAGGGAGCTTTGTCTCCTCCTTTGTCTGGAGTTTACGGGTTAAAAAATCTGCTTATCCGCGAGGCTCACTGCCCTGACCCCTGCCTCTGCCTCATCTGGGGGGCACGACACCAGCACGTTCGAATTCGAGTGCAGAGGCAGTAGCACCAGCGCTGTGGCTCCATCGAACCTGGTGATGGCGGGACGGGGAGCTCGGGCTGTAGCAGAGGAGTACCCCGAAGTGAGTGTGGTCCGGGGGGCTCAGAGCAGTTACCCCTGCCTGGGACCCGTGGATCGATCGCTCCCAACCCTGCCCCTTTCCTGTGGTGTGATGGTTCCAGTCCAAACCCAGTCAGTTCTCTGGAAATGGCAAGTGAGACACTTGTTGCCATGGTGATCCTTAATAGTTCTGACTCAGATGTAGCGTTGCTACGGCAACCGCATCCGCAGCCCTTGGGAGGCAATGCCGGCACGATTTTTCTCTCGTAGTGGAAAAGGGCTCCGAAGCCCCATTTTGCTCACTCCTTGCTGCAGTGCAGTGACGAAGCTTTCAGGCTGTTTTATTATTCTCCTAATGAACGGAGATCCTTATCCTTCACCAAAGGATCTGCTGCTATTCTGCAGGCTAAAAGTGCTCTGGACCGCCTCACCACGGGTACAGTGTGTGCATCGTAAGACAACCCAAGTCTCTGCCTTCCCGTGGCTCATCAGAAAAAATAAAATAAAAATAAAAATTAAAAAAAATAAATTAAAAAAATATTAAAATTAGTTTTCAAAAGGAGCAGTAACCTTTCTTCCTAGGTAGGAAAAGCTCCTTTCATCTCGGGAGCTGAAGATCTGACTGTGAGGGGGGTGGGGTGGGTGTGGTAGTTTTGAGATGAAGAGCGGCAGTGGCTGTGAAAGGCAAGACAAAGGCAGAGCGCATGTGAGGGAGTGGGTGTGCCTGTGAGAAAAGGAGCGGATCTGTGTGCAGAGAGTGTGTCCGTGGGCATGGCTATGAATGTGAATGGGAGAGGAACTGCCAGGAGAGGAGACGCGAAGCGAAGTGTGGGTGTGCCTGCTCTGAGATGAGAGAGGGGACACTTATCGGCCCGCGCTTTTGTTTTCCAGAGCGCGCCTGCACAGGCACGGGGGGAACAGGTTCAGGTCATGCAGATCTGCTGAAAACGCTCTTGCTCACATTCAGTCCCCTCTCCTGTTATCTGTACAAAGTCAGGCACCAATACACGAAATGTCTGAAAGGCTCCTGAGTCTCTAGGGCATGGATAGTCGTAGGGTCCGGGTGTGTATGTTACATTTGCTCTTGCAAACCCAGCAGAAAAGATTTCTTCAGCACAAAATAATCCAGCAAAAATAATTTCATAGTATCCTTCTCAGACAGAGGTAAGTAACAATTTGGAGGTGTGTGAATTCTACTTGTGGGTTTCCCTGGACCTACATCTCAGCCAACCCCTGTCTTGAGGGCCCTGGGCATGGATCCCAAGGTAACTGGTCAGTGCTTTCCCTGAGTCAAATGTCTGACTGTTCAGTCAGGCCAGAGGAGTCACCAGAGAGATGTTTAAAGCTCCCTGATCTTCTCAGGGGTTTAACAAACTTTCTCTGTGATTTTTCCATCTTGTCAGAGAATCACACCAGGCTCTCTCCTGCCTGACATCTTGGTTCTTCTAGACACCATCTTGCACTGGTAGGGACATGGTTGGATGTCATAGATCAGACCTTCAGAGAAACCGAGATGACTGAAGGATGTAAAAAATTACAAATTCATCATGAAGGTGGGAGATTACCACAAATAACAGTGGGTCTGAGAAGGATTTAAAAGTGGTAGATGCAAAGGATAAAGGATACTGCTAAAGGAATCAGTCGCATTCTACACTGGGAGTGTCTAGGATGACTCTTATTTGTCTGGCTTGGGTGACATAAGGACAGAAGCCTTATTAGCAAGGGTAAGTTAGTAACACAAGTCATGGGGAAAAATTTTGGCATGGAGCCTGATGAATGTAAACCAACCTTAAAGAGGTGTTGGGGGACAAAGGCATGAGAATGAAAACTCTGGAGAGGTCCAGGATGGAGAAAGATATCTCAGAGTTCCTGCATTGTACAGATGAAGGTCCCTGCAGAATAAGTTAAAAGGGAAAAATAGGGCTGAATTAGGGTATGAGCTGTAAGGGCTCCAGCAGAGAGAAGCTCTCAGGAAATGAATGAACCTGTGGTATCTGCAAGGTTTCCAGGAGAGGAATCTTGAGACTTGGGAAATAGCCAGTGCAGGGTTTCTGCATGAGCAGTTTGTGAGGCTGGAAGGTGATGAAAGCCAGATGGAGGGGCTCCAAGAGCAAGTCTAAGGCTCTTCAGAGGTTAATACAGCTTATCCAAGGAGTTTAGGGAGATGGGGAGTTGTGAAGGTAATTGAAGAGACTTACTCAAAAGAAACTTTTAAATATGTACAATGACTTGCTTGGTATGCAGAGAGAAACTCATCCCTAGTGTAAATTTAATGAAATCAGTAGCTTTGGCTTTAGCTTAGTCTGTTAATTCCACATGGTGGAGGCAGAATGAGGGGAAGTGGCCCTTCCTCCTGCCTCCTTAGAAGAAAGTGCCCATCATTTGGAAGGTGCTTCTGAGGGGCTGCAGCTCTGCCTGCGCTGGGCCTGTGCAGTCACACATGAGCCTTTGTCCCATGTGATGCCAGAGCAGGGCCTGTGCCCTGTCACTGCACGTGCACCTGTTCAGAGATGGGACCCTGTGCAGTAGCCTGCCTTCGTCTTGCAGCCATCCCCAAGGAAAAAACTGGGTCTGGATTTGATTTCTTCATCCCATTGTGAACTCACAGATCCCTCCTTCCCAGTGCAATGGTGCTGATTCTGGTCATCATGGTCTGTGTAGCACATTTTGACCGTGACACTTGTTGGCATCAAAATGACAGGAGAACCACATTAAGGACAGAAAAGGCTATTGGAAGAGTCCCTTGGATCTAAGACTAAATGAAGCATAGGACTAAATATTGCAATGTTTTCATCTCTACTTTTGGCATGATAAGTTACAGAATTTGGTGAATGTGATTTCTTGCCTGAGAACTGTAAGAAAACATAAAAATGGGACTGAATTACTGTTTGGTTTGGGGTGTTGTTTGGGGTATTGTTTTTGTTTGTGTTTTTGTTGGGTTGTTTTGTTTTGTTTTGTTTTGTTTTGTTTTTTACAGAAAACAATGGAAACTGGAGAGGACAACCCAAGTAATTTGTTGGGTTTTACCTAGACAGTATCTAACCTGCTGACTTCTGATTTCTTTTCTCACACCTAAAGAAAGTAATGAAGCCTCTGTAAGGACAGTGATGGCAGTAAATAATTTCCTTCCTTGTTGGTCTTTGGGACAGCTCAGTCTTTCTCATAGAGCAGCAATTTTATTAAATGAGAATTAGTGTAAAGCATGGAAAAAGGAGATAATTATTGTTAAGCCATTACTCTCAGGAATTCAAGCAATTACCAGGTGCATTATGATTATTTCAAAGAGAAGATCATGACTGTGCATGGAGCGGGTTTAGGGGCTGGCTGGGAAGGAAGGAAGAATAGGCCAAAGTATTGCAGCTGTCTTCTGTGCTGTTTCTTGACCCTAAAAGAAATAAGTTGTTGTGCAGTTGTGCAGGTTCAGCCAGACCTGAGCTGCAGACCTTCTAATGGGATTTGAAATCACCAGCTAGGAACAACAGCTGATAATAGTCAAGGCATGGGGTTTGGGGGGCACATGTGTGCTGGGGCAGTGGAAGGCAAGAAGAGGTTGTAGGGCAAAGAGGAATGGAGTAAGGGGTGCAAAGAAGAAGAGAGGATGGTCTTGTGGCTTGGATGCTAAATAGGGTCTTGGGACAATATCTACTTGCTCTTGTGAAAGAAGATTTTGTTTAACAGAACCCCATTCTTCACAATAAATGTTCGCTAGAGCAAATGATAAAAAAAAGAAGCACAAGAAAGCAGAAAACTTGATCCCTAATGTTTCACATACATTTGGAATCACACTGTAGTGAGGGGTCAAAGCACAAGAGCCATGAAAATGTTATTTTTTTCTTCCTGTGCTTCTTAAGCAGTGATGTCCATGAGATTAGTGTTTACCTTGATTTAATGTCTCATCAGAAGCATGACTTCTCCGGCAGCCTGGCTGTGGTGCTACTAAATGAAGCATGCCCTGTTTTCTCAGCTGGGACTTAAACCTCTGCCCTTAGAGACCTGAGGGGTGGGAAAGAAGGATGGGGACAGAATGATAGATATTGACCCACCTAGCATGTACGTTAAATTAAATAACCAGGCTTTATTTTTTAACCTATTTAAAGCAGTTACTGTTCTCTGCACAATTGATGTTTGCGTTTGCGGAGGTTACTGGGGTGGCAGCCACCACAACATGAGCCTCCCTTGCTCTGTACCTTTCCCCTGACTCATTCTATGGATGACCTTCATGTGTAAGGACAGATACTGTCTTAAGGAAATAGGAGAGAGAGAGAGAGAGAGAGAGAGCGAGCAAGAGAGAGCATTTTCTCTGCCAGTTAATTGAATCCAGGTCTTCCCTTCGAGTAACACTGGAAAAGCCTTATTGTCCTTTCACAGTGAGGAAACATTTGCTCATGGGGGAGCTGAACAGATGAAACCCTCCAAAGTCCCTTTGCTAAAGATGTCAAACTAAATTTGGATTGCATCTGCTCTTAAACTAGAGCTGACCACAGTCTGTGGGAGAACGTCACTGATTTTAGTGCTGCAGTAAGCAGCAATATGGCTCAGTGACTTATGCAGCTTGATGACCAATTTTTCAGTGTATCCTACATTTTCTTTTTCCTCTTCTATTCAGCATATCTGCCCCATACTGAGTGTCTAAGAAATCCCACTCATTAAAAAACCCCTCCTTTGAGGGCCTGTTGTGACAACCCTTTGAACTTCTATGCTGGGAGAGCACAATGCACAGGACACAGAATTACAGGCAGTTAAATTGCCTCATTAAGAGAATATTATTAGGTCCTATTTGGTCTTTTCCTATCAAACACTTTTGAATACTTTATCCAAGCCAGTTTTATGTCACAGGTTCCCTGCCATTTCCTCTGAGAAATTTTCCTTTACTCTTTTCTCTTTGCATTTGCGTCTTCAGAAGTGCTGAATGTGAGGTGTGACGTGGAAAGAGTGCAGCATCAGAGTAATTCCCTTGCCACAGCATGCCCAAGAAGGATTGTCTGGGGAGGATCCTCTTCTTTCTGCACCAGAACATCCAGTGTCTGCGCATCCCAGAAAACATCTTCACCATTGCAGCTGAAATTGCCATTTTTTCATTTTTTAAATCCCACAGAAGTGTGTTCCTCCATCACCCCCGAGGTGCTGAGTTTGGTTTAGCAGTGAACTACCAGCTAGGAACTGTAGGATCTTCATAATTCCACTCCTTTGTCATTTGCTACAGGGATTTACTCCACTGAGATCTTTCAGACTGTAAATTTTCTGACCTGACAATTGCACATTTCTATTTCACAGCATCCCAACCACATGGACCTTCTAGGCACAGCGTGCTAACACTTTACACATATCCTGACATCTTCTCTCATTTCCTATTAATCTTTGGTCACAGTTCAGAATTGCCCCTGCAGATTCAAAAGCCCTCACCATTATCTGCCTGTGTTTTTCTGACTCCTGCCTCTTCCTTGGCCCTTATTCATGGCTTTCTGCAGCGGCCAGTGCCACACAAGCTGCTTCATCCACTGCTCTGTCCTTCACCATCTCCTGTGTTATGGTCTGCCTTTTAACATTACTGTAACCTGTAAAGAGCAGCTTCCCCCAGATCAGGAATCTGCGTGTGCCTGTGTGCTTCTGACCGCTTTCTAATTAGGAAGACCTTAATTTACAACCTCCCATGTTCCCTGCAGTGTGCCCTGCAATACTGTTTATCATCTCTCTGCCAGGATCTATGCTGGCTTGCCCTCACCAAGGGAGCTGCCTGCTGTGCTGTGGTAGGAAAGGTGCCTCAGCTGCTGATAGTGGGGTGGAAAATGGGGGATGCTTTACACCTGAGGTTACATGTTTGGGTTTTTTTTCCCCCCTTGTTTCTCACAGGGCATTGAAATGGTACTGCCTGTGTTTGTCTCTGCTGCTTCCCTCCATCAAAAGAACTATGTTCGATTCCTGGTTAGCTCGAAAAATGGTGCTTTTGTGCTATATGCTGAAACACACACAGTAACTGATGGCCAGGATAAGAACCAGAGGCTCAGTCAGGGTAAATTGCCATGGCTTCAGTGAAGTCAGTAAAGCTAATCCATTTTCTTCCAGCTGAGATTTGGGGAGCATGGATTAACTCTACTGTCTGGAATCAGCCTTGATTACAAATCCAGGCATAATGAAGGATGTGGCTTCACTGACCCCCTTGTTCTGCAACACCTCAAGCTTCTCCTCCTCACCATGGGGTTCAGTGGCTCCTGTCCCCTGCCTTCCTGCAGTGCATAGGACAACAACCCAGCTGCTCATTCACAATGGGGACGAGGAATACAAAGGGAAAGAACCCACTGTTCCTGTGCCGAGATGCATGGCAAGGCAGCCTGGGTCCACGGAGACTCTCTGATTGATGTGACAGGGAGGGAGTGACAAGCCTGCTGATGCACTAACAGCATTTTAGTCCAGCAGTTCTTGCCAAAAAAATAAAACACCTGTGACAAAAACTAAACCAGCTCATTTGCTCAGGGCAGAGACATACAGGACCCGAGAGCCATCCCCTGATGTGAGTTATGAAGCCTTGCCTTTCCCTGGGAAGATGAGTGTGATAACACTTGACAGGTCAGGCTCAGGGTGCTCTGTGCTCTGGTTTAATACAGTGTTGGCATGGCCTGTCCCTGAAGGGCTGCCACCCCGTGACTTGTAACTCACTACTAACTGCAGGTCAGGAGATGAGGAGTATGCATGTGAGCCTGCATATATATAAATATAACATGAAGTAATGGACTGGGGTTTTCCCCAGGAAATACTAATTTTCCTCCTCACTCTTACCAAAAAAGCATTTTACTTGACTGGCGGAGATCATACTGAATTTTGGTAGAAGACTGGTAGAAGCTGGAACAAAGCTAGACCATTTGCTCAGCTGTAAGAGGAATATAAATCTGTAATACCTAATTGCCTGTGAAATCCATCACCCTTTTCCACCAACCCGCACCATCAGGGCTGTTGGTGTGAGGGGACAAGACCTTCTCTTTTCATACCTGCCTGCTGGATCATACACTTTTCTGTCATCATATTTTCTGGGTTCCTATAACTTTCCCTCATCATTCCCATGGTTGAATATTTTTTCCTGAGTGGTGAGACAGCAATACCTCTTTCCATATATCTTTGATAGAGTCTTATATCTATCTTCTGCCATCTTTTTGGCCCTGTTCCTGATTGTGATGGCAGAGGTCTTTGGGCAGCTAGGTTTGAAGCACATCAAAAGATCTATGGGGCTTTAAAAGCACAGCTTCTCTTTTGGCAGGTTATTTTTAGGCTAAGGTACTATTTCCCTGCCCTGGTTCACAGTGTGATGGTGCAAGCACAAGAGCCAGCTGTGGGAAAGCAAGAAAACTTAATGTTCCCATTACTGCCGAGGACTTTGTCACCAGAGGGCCAAGTGACAAAACTGTTTATTTTTCTCCTCCTCTGTGTGTCAGTGCAAAGTGGGACAACCTCAGCCAGGAAGACCGGCAGTAGCCTAGTTCAGAGTACTTCAGTCTGGTGACTAAGCCCTTCTCTTTGGGAGTGGAAACAATGTAGGTTCAAACTCCCTCTGTACTGGAGGCTGATGCTTTGTCTGGGCCAAGAGGATGCTGTTGGGGAAGGAGGGTAGCTGGCTGCTCCTGCTGCAGCACTTCAGTGCATCCCTGCTTTCCTTACCATTTTGTTTAGGAGATGAACTTAGAAATAAGAACTGGAAGTGTACCACTCGTCTCTCTACTGACATGGCCTCTTTCCCCTTAGTCTCATTTCGCATGAAATTATTTAGCAAATTCAGTTTGAATGTGCTGATAATTTTGGTGTCCCGGAAAATGCGGCTTACAGGAAATAAATGATTCAGCAAAAGCAGAGAACAAAATTCACCTGCCTCCTTGCTGTCACATTTGCTCTACTCAGCTGCTGATGTATCAGTAGCAAATTCTTCTTGTCTGTGACAAGATTAGACACAAAACACAAAAGCTGCCATCTGCCTTAGGAGGTTTTTTCCCTCATGAGGTAATTTTCTTTGGGTTTTCCCTAATTCCACCAAAGTCAGAAGAGGGATTCTTGCTCTAGGGCTACAGGTTAGTCTCCTTGCTTATCAAGACACCCCCAAAATCTCTTGCATGAACTTTCTATCAGTTTAGGACAAAATAGGGAGGCCTTTCTGTTGCAATACACATAATTGGTATATTTTTTCCATGAAAACAGGAATGGTAGACACCAGAGAAAATGATTCAGCCCTAATTGCTCCAGTGACCTTTCCTTTGCTGTCCACCGACTATTTCTTGTGTCCAGTTTGGCTTCAAACTCTGCAAGCAGTGGGGTTTCTGTCGCTTTTTCTAGACATTATTTCACTGCCTAGAAAATCCCACTCTCCCAGGTTACTCTGAAGTGGTATTTTCATTAATTTCATGTCAGTGCATTGTCCTATGACCATCTGCTTGCTGTCCTTTAATACTCTAAACCATTTCATTGCTTGTGTTTCCATCTTCAAGGCTTGTTTAAGCCTTTAATCCTCTCCTGAAATTATCACTTGATTAAATTATAGAGAATTACATTTTTTAAATTTTTTTTCTCTCTTACTTCTTAACCCTTTTTGTTGTTCTTCCATGAGTTTTTCTTTAATGTTGTCAATCTCTCCGTGGCTTTCAACATCCAAAATACAATGCAGTGTTCAAAATACAACACAATGTTTTCCATTTGTGCCTGAAAAATGTGCAAGGAAATAATAATTTCCCCAGATCAAGGAAAAGGCTGCAAGCTCTGCCTTTTTTCTTCTGCTTTATCTCTGTACTTTGTCACCTCTTCCTCTTAATGTATGAACTATTTGTCTCATCCAGTATGATTTGAAGATCCTTATGCATATTCTGTCAATGCCATACTGACCAAAAAAAAAAAAAAGAAAAAAAAACACACAACAAAAAAACAAACATCAAATGTCATATCAGGCTGTAAAAAAGAGGTGCCATGGAAGGCATGGTCTGCTCTGTGATGGAACAGCCTTGCTGAAACACTGCAGCTGATGTTGTTTGCTGTGTGTGAATAAAGATGCCTATTTGGTGGGAAAGCAGAGAAGAGGAACAAAAAGGACCTGAAGTCTAGAAAACACAACCTGTGAGGGAAGACAGAAAGATTTATTGTTGTTCAGGCTAAGGAAGGCTGAGTCTAGAGGGAGGCAGTAGGAAAACAAGTGTTTTAATATATTGGAAATTGCTTTCTAGAGAAAGGAAATTAAACAGTCTTTTCTACTGAGGGTATAAAAAGGAGTATTGAGCTTAAATTGCAGTAAAGGAGACTTAAGCTAATCACTAGGACATGTTTTTCAGCTAAGGAAAATATATGTGAGGTCAGGAATAGATAGTCTAGGAATACCACAGGGATTACCAGCACCAGAGATTTTTTCAGAACAGTAGGACAATCATTAGGGAAAGTTTGTACAAAAACTGACCTTGCTCTGGGGCAGGGGGTGGACTTGATGAGCTGTTTTTCTTCTGTGGTCTTGAGAGCAGAAAGCGAGTACAAGTTGCTGACCTTTTCCCAGTACTCCCTCCTTTTAAGTAGATGCTCTGTGTCTGTGTGTATCTGTGGATGCTGCTGACGTTTGTGTGAGAGAAGCTAACAGATAACACTCACTGAATGTTGCCTTTTCCCCTTTTGCAACCAACAATTGCCTTATCCTGACTCTTATTTAACCTTAGGTTAATGGGACAAAAGTGATATCAGGGAGAACAAACTGAGCTCCACAGGCTAAGGTTTGTATTGCTTCTTTGGCACATCTAATCACTAGCCCCTTCCCACACCACACCTGAAATCAGGCTTAGAATTATTCCAGAACAGTAATTACTGGATTCTGTTGGGCTGATATGTGAATAGAGATGGAGAGATAGGCTCACTGCTCAGCCCTCAGCTCAGCCTACTCAACCTTGGAGCCAGCTGAAGTATTTGCACCACGCTTCTTGTTATTTTCTAGTTCTTTTCTAGTAACATGCTTTCCTGGTACATCTCCCCCTAGGCTCTGAGTGAACATCCTTAAACACAAATGAAGAGCATGTTGGAGCTGAAAGAAGACACAGGACAAGGCAGATCTCTTTTGGGTCTTTAACTTAGGAGTATACGATGGAGTTTAGGTGCTTTTCATTTGTAACCTCAAAGTATTTCACAGAGAGGGGCTGGCATCAGGATCCCTCAAGGTAATGGGCTTGAGCCCTGGGACCCTGGGTCCCTGCAGGGGTTGGGTAGGTTTTCAAAGGGTGTTTAAGAAGCAGGAGTTAATACACAAGAATGGTCAAGAATTGCAGTGAGCTAGACCATCAGTGAGGACCCAAATATCTTGACTACTCTTTCATAATGTCCACATCTCTTAGGCTTGGATTTGATTCAGAACTTAGATGAGCTCCTGGTTTTGGGATTAATGTGGGTGATTTAGGGTCTTTCTGCACCTGCCGGGAGAGCTGTGCCCAGCAGTGAGCCAGGACCCTTTCTGTTTTCTCACAAATGGCATGGAGAATTGTTGCTCGCTGGTGGGAGAAGCAGGGGCACTGAGTTAAACTTACAGCTGAAACAGAGCCATTAAAAGGGTGTGGTTCTTTGAATGTGTGGTTCACGTGTGAAGATCTTTGCTGCTGACACTGTAGGTGCTATATGCTTACTCACATGGGCTTCAGAGGAGTCTGGACTAGTTTAGGGTATGGAAACCTACTGGGGTAGGTTTCTATCAACAATGGCTCACGAAACCCTGGTTGCAGTGTGCTAGAGGGAAATTTGGGGTTTTCTGGATATTCCAGATATATATTTGGTCTCTTAAGAACAAGCATCCTCAGCTTTTTCCCATCACGGGTGGACTAAAGGGTCCTGGATAGATGGATAGCTGACCGTAAGTTCTTATGTCAACTTGATCTGTAATTGTTGCATCAGAAATTCTGGCATGAACTGATGATTAGGGTAAAAGTGGACACTGTTTCATTTATCTGGGTAAAAGCTTTAACTGTGATTGCTAAACAAGCACTGCTGCAAATCTGCTCCAAATATAAAATCCCACCTGTAAAACGTATTAAAATTCTGAGCCAGAACTCAGCTTGTCTTTGGTGATTTTCATTGTTTCAGCTATTACAGGCAGCAGTTTATAAAAGGGGCCTTCATATGACATTGTAAATCCCACAGTGAGCTATTGCAAGGGTAGGAGAAAAAATATGTTAATCCATAGTAGTAAATTCAGGATCACACAACAAGTACATGCTTCCTTCTTGAGGCTGGCCGTTGTACATGTAGCTGCAAGTGACTCACTGTGAGCCATTTTGCACTCTGCATTGTTTCCTCACTTGGCTGATGGCATTGTTAAAGACCTTTGCACTTGCTAGTGATAGTCAGGTGTAAACAGAATTGACCGAGGACTTAGTTATTCCTGACCCTCTTCTGAAGTATGATGAGACAAAATCCAGCCAAAATCTGTCATTTTTCATATCTATAGGGCAATTTAATCTGCTTTTGAACTCTAAAGAGTGCCTTAAAGTGCTATGTAAAAATCTCTAGCTCTCTTAAAATTTGAGCCTGACACCTGAAAACTGACTTTGATAACACATAAAGGAAATGTTCTGTAAATTCTGATTCTTCACATGAAGTCCTGAGCTGTAGAAAGCAGGTATGACTTGTCTTCATAAGACAAATGTCTGCAGATTGGAATTTGCCCTCTCTCGAAAGGGGGTTTTCATACAGAGTTTTGTTACCTCAAGTAAACAGCTAGTGCCATGCTGTTTGTGACAAGCTGAGAATCTAGATGTCCCTTTTGTGATCTCCTCAGCTATTCCCTACAAGTCAAGGGTGACAAAGGAGGTGAGCTAGACTGCTTCCATATAGCACTTCTGCATCAGTTAGGTCTATGCTGTGCAATATTGCTGCAGATTGATTGAAGCTTTTCTTTCTCTACTGCTCAAAATTTTTATTTTTATTTTTTTTCATTTCTTTTTGCTATTATTTGCCTTTTACTTTGTATTTGATCCCCTGTACTTTATAAACACACATAGTCAAAGTTAGGTTAGGGCACAGATTTATGATGTGCGATCCTAAGGCATGCTCCTGTAGACAAAGCCATTTTGCTGTTATTCTTGCACACAGCACTTCTGGGAACTGAAGGAGCATGTGCGTGCTTCTTGGCTGATCTGATTGTTTGCTGTTCTGCAGGAGTGCTGGAGAGCTGTAATAACCTGCGTATTGTGCTGAAAGATCAAGGATCTCTCAGGGCGATGAAGGTTTCCGGAATGATTTTCTGTACTGGCCAAGATGACAATATAGCTGAGGACATCTGATTACCAAATACCTTGTTTGTGGTGTGACACACCAGCTACCTTTAGCACCTGTTTGCTTTGTTGTTTTTGTTGTTGTTGTTGTTGTTTTGTTGGTTTGGTTTTTTTTTTTTTAGAAGAATACATTAAATTCTCTGTTGTAATTGCGATGGCTGACTGAAAGAGGCATCTGCATTTGCCTGTATGTGTTGTGGTACAAAACCTTGCTCTTCTTGAACACTAAAGGCAGCGCAGGTTCCCAAAACAGTTTTTAAATTCACAAGTCGTTGACTTTAAAATTCAAAGGTATTTTTACCAAGTTCAAGATCAGAATGAAATATGGATGTCTAAATAGATCTATTTTCTTTATCCTCTCAGTATTTCCAGTCTCCTGAAACAGTAAGACCAAATAAAAAAAATATTTTGTTCATTTTTAACAAATTATATAGGAGATCTCAATGGATTTCAAAGATATGAATTGTATCTTCCAGGTTTCCTGTGACTTGTCTTGAGCATTTCATGGATAGGGCTCTGAGACACACTTTGCCCTATCTCCTACAGCAAGTCAACAGGCAGACCAGTGTCTAGCAACACTGCATAGCACTCTTCCACCTCTACAGCAATACACAATCTTTAGACAATGTCTTAGAACATTTACATTTTTGTTTACTTTACCTCAACACTAAATATGAGCATTTTCTTCAACTTTCTGGAGGGAAAAATCTATTTCCAAGGGGATTTTTCTGCAAACTATCAAACTCAGATAGATTTCTGAATGCACCAAATCTAAGCTGCTCTAAACGAGGCCTGGACCTGGGGTCTGTCTTTCTGCTGCTTTTTATTTTAAAGAGCAGGAGCACGAAGGCTGGAAAAAAGATAAGCAGGAACATCTGATTCACAGCTTCTTCACAGAATATGCAGCTATTCAATTCTGTTCTTGTGCCTTCCTATAGCACCTCAGGAACCATGCTGCTTTCATAAGCACTTGCTTATATCCCACCAGCACTCTTGTCCTATTAGGTAGAGAGCGTGTTTGATCTTCTAGACTGATAAGGAATGAAAGCTACTAGCAAAGGTGCAAAGGTGGAGAAGAAGCCTCTTTCAATTCACAGTTTAAGTCACTGCCTCTTAGCAGTATTTGGAAATCTGTGATATCCTGCTGCAGTTTCCTGAACCCTACTAATCAAGATTTTTCATTACAATGTTTGCTGTGGGGCAGAAGTGGAGATTCATGGGAGGAGACAGTGGTGCAACAGGGAAATGATCTGAGTTTTCAGCCAAGAAAGAGAAGAGATGGACTGATGCTCTCTGTGGAAATGAACAATAGTGAGGAGTATAGTTTGAAAACTGGGAAAGTGTTCCCACAGGTAAGATACTAGGGGCTGGAGAACACCCTTTCCAGGAAAGGGGTAGCAAGACAAGCCCTCAGATTTGTTTCACAGCAGGCGAGCACTTCAGACAAAAGAAGGACAGGTACCCAGTGGAAGGTGGGAAAGGAAAAAGGCACTGCTGCATTACTTCTGCAGGCTTACCTTGCCTAGCTGTATTACCAGGAAACTCCAGACTGCAGAGCATAAGCAGTGGCAAACTGAAGTGATAAGACTGCTGGTATGTGCCTGTGCCAAAATGACATCTATTAAGTGACTGTGCCAGTCTAGGAAAAATGCTGCTAAATCCTGCTCCATGCTGTGGGCACAACCACTGCTATCTGTTGTTGAGATGCCTCCCAGAGTACAAGTTGAGTGAGGAGAGCTCATGCCTCTAAATGCCTTTGGATAGAGATGCAGAACAAGTTATACCAGATAAAAGGTTTCCCAGATTAAACTGTGATCTTCAGAGCATGACAGCACAGAACCCTCCCATGGACCTACTTCTACCCTACAGTCAAGTGAGATAGTTTATTTGAAAATGGGATAAGTGACTCTGCATGAAACACGGGGAAAGAATGTACACATGGGGCCATTACACCACAGTTGCTGATGCTCTCCTCAGGATCACACTGTAAGCTTATTCTGGGCTAACTTCTTGTGTGTTGGTACTCACAGATACCAGGGGTAGGATAGTTCAGTGTGAGTGATTAGAAACATGTGGAAAAGGTATAGAAATGGAGGAAAAAATAGTGGCCTTATAAACCATGAAGTCATCTCTGAAGAGGGAGGACCAGGGAGTTATATGGGGACAGCACTGAGTGAAATCACTGTTGTCTTGGAAACTCAAAGGGAAAAATTAGCATACAGAAGGGTTTTATTTTTCAGACACACTCTAAACACACACACACAGACACATACACACATATTACATAGATAGATACATAGACAGATAGTCATGCTCCTCTACTTCTTTGCTGATGACTTTCTTGCCCAAAGCCAGTCAATAGAAGAATTCTTTGTCTACCTTTAAAAATGAGAATGAATCCCTACTTTTTCTTCAGTATAATAAGAACTGATCTTGTGTTAGCAATTCAGAGATATAGCTATTATATATATGGAAGAATTAAAGAACATATAAGGATGAATTACCAGCTCAGCTTTCTGATGAAACCCAGAAAAGAAAAGGAAGGAGAACTATCTTGGATTATGAAGAAGAAGAGCTGTGGGCATAGCTTAAAGGCTCCCTTATGCATCACACTGGTATCTGAAATAGCCAAGATGACTCACTTCCCTCAGGTAGCTGGAATCACAGGGACAATGGGCATTAGTGATGGAGAGGGCTTGCAACCATAGCTATCCCGACAGAGTACTTCCTGGCCAGTGAAGGGATTTTCAATGTGTGAGGTGAAATAGCAGGAGGTACTTGCAGAAGACTCTCTTGCACACATTGGGAATACACCCCTTGCCAGTAGGGACAAGTGGCCTCCTGAGGCAGAGGGTGGTGACAGTGTGTGTACACAGCTGAGCATGCACAGAGTGGAAGACACCCTCAACTTCTGTGGCTAAGGCAGCTCCAGATCAGATACCTCCTGTTCTCCTCTTGCACAGCTGAAATGAGGTGCCATCAAGAAGAAGCAGTGGAGCAGTTGGTCCCTCAGCTCAGACTGATAAGTCTCTAAACCAGCCTGCCACTGACAGGCAGTGGCAGTGCAAAGAGTAAGAGATACTGTCCAGGGGAGAAGACTGCTATCTTTGCTGATTCTGTGGCTTATTGAACAGTTAGAAAAAGCATGTTGGACTCTCCCTTCCGAGGAAGAATTTGATTCCCTTTGCCAGAATTTCAGGGAAATAGATTTTGTCATTTCACTCCTGCCTTGTTGTGCACTAGTTTGGGAAGACAGCCAGTAGTACAGACCCAGGCTCTGGCATATGCATGCACTCTAGCATGGGCAATGAACTCCTTTCAGATGATTTATTTTACTCCTCTCCATGCCACCTCTCTTTGTCCATGGTGATACAGTATCACAGCACCCAAAACTAGCTCCTTTAATCCATAACCTGCATTTACTAGCCCTGTTACAATAGCCTGGAGTTTGCTCCCCCATCCTAAAAGTGCCCACCTCTTCCAATATCAGCAAGGAACCACACTGGGGTTTTAAGTCTGAATTAAGTCTTGTTGTGTCCCACACTGCCCTGTGATGGTCTGTACCTGCCTTGGTCTCTACCACACTTAGTCTGTTAGGGCCTGGAAACCCATGGTCTACAGTGACAATCCACTGTAGCACCAGTGCTTGGCATGCCACTCAGCTGGAATCTCCTGTGTGGATCCACAGAAACCTCTTGTCTATTTAGAGATACAGATTTTCTCAAAGTGAAGACCTTTTGTGACTTGCTGGTTGAAAGAACTTCTAGTGTTATGTCTCCTCCTCCTCTCCAAGCTTCCGATTGTGGTTTATTTTCCTGAGTGGTCTGGCCATGGGAGATGATGGACACAGACAGGATGAGACCAGGTAGCCTGCTATAGGAGGGGAATATGCAGCCCACTTGAAGTCTAATCTATCCTTAGAAGGTAACTTGGTGGACATGATACAGTTGACTGTAAAGAGCCCATACATAGGTGTCATGAGTACTATAGTCCTTGTGGCTAAGCCTCCTGGGGCACCTCACACCAGCACATGTGAACAGAGGTTGTCCTGCTGTTAATTTAGAACAGTAGCATCCAGATTGCCCTAAACCACTGCTGTTATCTTTCTTACAGTCTCCTTACCTTGGGAGAAAGGCACTGATAAAAGCCACGTTAAAGAAGCCTGTCATCAAGCAGAACCATCTTGCCACTGTAAGTCAAAGCCACTGACTTACTTGTGATGGTTTATGAGGGTACATCAGCTGCCACAGGCACAAACTCAATATGAAATGTCTCTAGTAACACTTCGGGCATGATAAGTCCCTTCCACGAAAGGATGACTAAATACGTGTTCTGTGATTCACGTGGGGTGGTGTTGCCCTATGGCATCCCATCAGTTAGGTAGCACGGCTGGCTCTCCAAACCACTTCACTTTATCTGCTTGTTCTTGAACAGCTTAAGGAGCAGCCCTTCAATGCTCTTTGAAGTGTCAATTGTGTGTAAATTAAGCAACAAATTTCATAGCCTACCTAACACCGCACTTGGTCCTGCTTCCAATGTAAAACTGGGACAGAGATATTTGCCCTATGGTACTAATTTGGCTTATGCTGTCAAGTGCCTGGCTGCCTTCTGCGTGATTCATGTTAGCAAGCAGATCTTGCCACCTCTACCCTGGGAAGAGGGTAGTTCCAGGGCAACGGCAGAAGAAAAACTCTAAGAGAAACCCTGAAGAAAGCAGAGCTGGGGGCTGACACATGATTTCTGCTGCATGATGGGTTTACCAAGTTTTCTATGATGTACTTATGATAAAGTGAGCCAGAGTATTAATTCATACCCTATGCTTTACTATGGATTGGCAAAGTGCTTAGACCAGGCACTCTTGTGTAAGACTTGTGTTTGTTTGTCTGAGGATTGATTGTTTCTTATGTGACCTCCCTTATGGATGCACTAGGGGAAGAAGAGGCTCTTGATTTAACTACAATAAGTCCCAACTCTACTCATCTTCACAGAGCATCCCTGGGGACTACAACTGGTCAGCGTTCCTGGAAACATGTTTTGCATCCCTCTTCACATGTGATGGTTAGAGCCTATGTTCCAGATGTGACATTTGTGTAGGTGACAAACGAAGGTCTCCTTTGTAAATCTAGTGGCATCCATTATCCAGCCCGCATATTTCCAGAGTTCAGAGATGGATCTTTGTGCATCAAGAAACAAAGAGCTATGCTTTCTTCCTGTATATGCTTTTTTCTATTTTGTACCTTTTTATCCCCTACTATTTTACATCAAGGGCTATTCATCATAAAGACTATAAAATGAATCCTCACAGGAGACAGAGAAATGTCTTGGCATCAACAGTTTAGTAATGGGTTAGACAGCCTTTTCATGTGGTGTTTGCCAATATGAATCCAGCTCCCACACCAGTAGGGACTGCAAATTTCTATCACGTGCTGACTGGCTGTCAGCCGATAGGAAATGAACTTAGTCCCAGTCCAGTTCCTACTCGATCAGTGCACGTCAGAAATACCATCACTGCTGGAAACTGTCTCCCTCTTTCACTGGCAAGCCTAGCAGAGAGGCTAGAAAGTGAAAGCTAGTCTCTCATCTCTGGGGATAAAATCTGAGACACATTAGCATCAGAAGCTGTACGGAAAAAGCTTATTCGAGCATTGCTCTTTGCTCAACCTGCTCTTTGCTGAGGCTTTTATTGTTAATATGAAACTTTTCTCCAGGCTCGCATTTAACACAACCATAAAGCAATTCTCAGGAAGAAATAAAAAAATTGCAGGTGGTGTCTTTATTGTAAAGGCACTAAGTGAGTAGTCTAGGAAGAGTTTTAACAGGTGACTGTGTTTTTGTATGAGAGCTTGAAGATGTCCCAAATGAAACAGTTTTGCATTCTGAAGCTGTGTCAGGGAGAGGCAGAACCGCTCAGATGTCACAGCAAAGCCTGCTTGAGAATTCTCCAGCTGTATTGATTTGGCAACAAAAAAAAAGCCAGGTTGCTAAAACCCAAAATTTCTTCAGTAGTTAAAATTCAGTTGGGATAGTTTTCTTCCAGATTAATGATTGAATTCCTACCAAATGTGATTTTCTGTCTTGCCCTAAATGGAGGCCACTAGCCAAATGGCTTCTGGTGCTAGACACACCTTCATGTCAAAGAAATGCACACAGGGAGCTGCAGCAGAAAAAAGAGAAAAAAGGGCCAGATGAGAGTGTTGATATCATGCCACCCCATTGGTACAAAGACGGTTTGCTTCTCCTCACACCTGCACCACTGCAACAGCCCTAAGACACCCAAATTCATCTTTCATCTGCCTTTCCTCATCACATCCCAGACTATAGGAACAGGTATGAAAAAGACGTCCAAAGTTTCCACACTGATTGAACTGTTGTGTTGGGAACTCTTCAAAATAAGACAGAACAAAACATGCCTCTGTGGAAGCACAGAGCATGTGTGCCAGTGTGTGCATGACCGTACTAAAGTGAGTGTGCACCATCTGCCACTGGGATTCCGCTCCGAACACTACGAGCAGAGGATGCTTTCACCTGTGGTTTTGGTACATGCTCAGGGCTTTTCTTCTCCCCAAAGAATTTGTCATTGGATTCAATGTTTTGGCAACTGGAAATGACAGGAAAGGTGATAGCTGGATTCATTTGTCATCAGTTTGAGATGGCATTTACTTAGCATAATGCTTCAGAGGACTGGTAAGCATCACCATGTCAATGCTATGGCTGAGGGATCCAAGCCACAATTCCTGACTGCAGCCATCAGATAGTAGCAGAACCAGGACCAGGACTCAGATATTGTGGTATCTTGTTCCACGTGCTAATTGCACAAATGCTGCTTACTCACTGTGCTTACAACCACGTATCCTGCTTTCATTGCTGCTTTCACATTCTTGTTGATCTGAGCTCTCCCTTTAGCTATGCCTTTCAAGTCTTAGAAGCTGTAATGAATATGTATCAACATTTCAAAGCCACAGATCCTGTGGTGGAGAAACAGAAAGGGGACGGGAGAGACAGACACACATACAGCCTAATTCATTTTTAAATGTCTGTAATTCATCCAAGAGCATTATCAATAATTACTAGAAGAAAGAAGTAACTCACATCATGAAAAATCAGTACTTTGACAAAAAGCTGGCAGCAGGCCTTACAGATATCTTGCACATGCAAAACCTTTCTGGAGCATGATAATCAGCTGGGGGCTGGGGTGAAAGGAGACCTTGCTGTCTGTTCACAGCTCTGGTGGCCTCATCAGGGAACCCTGCTGTTCTGTCATCGCTGTGCCTGCATCAGGCACTCTGTAGCTCCTGCAGACAAAGTCGGTGGGTGTGTGCTAGATCTCATCCCTGCAGGAGGTATGGGTCTTCAGAGGATATTTATGGGAGCTGGAAGCATTGTTGTCTTAAGCATCCCTTGAAAAATCAAGCCTGGATGCTCACTGAGTATCCTCTTGGGGTTTTACCACTGCTCCTTCTCAGCTCCAGCCATAGCTGGCCTGTGCTCATGGTAGGGCAATGGGCATCTCTAATTGTCTTTGCTACATCATGTTTAAAATCATCCCTCTTGAAGCTGTGACTAGGAGATAAACGGTGGCCTAGGGCATAGCAGCGAAAACAGATCCTGAACTGCTTTACAGTACCTTTGCAGTACCTGTCAGCTACCTCCCACCTGCAGACCAGAACCCTCACCATAGACAAAACCAAGCAAGACAAGCAAGGGAAAGGGAGAGAGACATTCAGAGAAGTGAGGCTGCTTGTGTTAAAACTTGAATATTTTTCCACCTGAAGCCACTCCTGGTTGCTCATTTTCTGGACTTGAAGCTACGAGGGCTGTGGCATTCCCATCCACCCCATTTTCATGGTCTGCTAAGACCATCTGCAAACAGATGACCCTGTCAAGATTGGGGATAAGGTGTGGGGATGCTGTGTCATCTTGCAGACCTTTCTGTTCATCTGTGGAGGATGACTGATCCTCCTGCTCCTTCCTCCCACCATACCATAACCCCTGGGATGCATCCGTGCCTTTTGGACAAGGGTAGCTAGGGGCTGTGGCCTCTGCTGCTGCCGCATGCTGCCAGTCAGGCTGATTTCTAGACTGCTTCTCCCTAGGCTTACCAGCACCACAGGAGCGGAGACACTGGCACATGTACCATGGAGCATCCCTGCTGTCATTTCAGACCTCAGGCAGAAACACGGCTGCGACCACAACATCCTAAACCCAATGGTTAGATCTTTTGGGTCTCATCAGTCTGAGACTTGAGCCTCCTCCATGGCTAAGGCTGACCAAAATCTTATCGCAGCACGGAGAGTCACAGCATTTGGGTAACCCCCGGTACAGTCCTCTGTGCTGGGATACAAGTGAGGAACACTTGGCAGTTTCAGGTAATACGGCAGCTGCTGACTCTGTGGTGTGTGTCTCCTGAAAGTGCCAAACACCTGTACTCTCCAGTTGGCATCTAGTTAATTAATGGATAAAATTCAAGAGATTAGTTTCCTGCACAAAGACCTATATGCTTTAAATCCTGCAGGTGCACCTGGCACTTTAACAGATATAGAGAAGGTCTGGAACCACCTGTCCCATTGGCCTGAGAGAGCAGGACAGCCCATGGCCCAGAGATGGACAAGTAGCTCTCAAAGGGTTCTTAAAGAAGTTGGAATTCTTTTTTTTTTTTTTTTTCCTAGATGCTGCTGTTGAAGTCTTTAGTTGAAACCTGCCAGTCTTCTAGAAGATGAACTTCTTATACATTTTGTACAACTTCTTATTTCTTATTTTTATATATGCAGCTCACTGACTTGATAAACATATTTTATTTAATCTCATAAACCAAAGGTTTGTAGTAGCCCTTGCTGTTTCCTATGTAGTGTCTGCTGTTCTGTGTTATAAATGGGCCATGTTGCACTGGCCTATAATGCAGGAGGCCATACACCATACAGTCACTCAGAACAGGAGCATTTCCACATTGACAAATATCCATGTTTCCTATGAAGAACTGAATTGGGGCATATGCTGCGTTTTGGCTTTTTCCCTCCTTTAAATCAGGTCTAGTTTAGCACTCAAACAACTGATCAGCTTGTGCCACAGCCTGATGTAGGTTGTTCAGAGCACCTAACCCCATGATGTCATCTTCGTGCTGGGTAACAGCAGGTAGCAACACCTGTGGGGCAAGTCTGTCTCCTAGGACAGGGAACTGAAAGTGCCCAGGGCTTTGCAGCTGCCGGGACAGACTCGGCGTGAAGCTCTACCCGAATGCACTGGACAGGAAAATGGGAATCGAGCGTTTGTTATTCCATCCCTCCCTAAAGTTGCGGCACCAATGCCACAATGAAGGCAGTGAAATGCTGTGTGGAAATTGGTTAGATTTAGCACTCTCTAACTTTGTTATTACAGCACAGTGAGAAAGCCAGGCCAGAGCTGTGCTTTGTGAGTAATGATCTGAGCTATAGATTAGCCAGAAAATGAATCCTCAACTGGTGCACAATGATACTGTCATTCCTGAATCCATTCCACATGGCAGTATATGTAAAGTTATAATACTGACTGCATAATCGGTGGGTGGTGTTGCTATTTTTTCCCTTAAACATATGATGGACAGACAGCTTCTCCACTGTACATTTAAACCACTTCCATAATTTCTATTCATCTGTCCAGGATAAATTATATAGGAAAAGATGTGTAGGTGATAAAATTGCCCTCCATTTTTATCTGTTGTTTTTTGTTGGGTTTTTTTTTTTTCAACTGACAAAGGAGAGACAACAGACAAGATGCGTGTTGACACAGAGGTGGGTGGAAATCATAAATAACTTGTGTCTCCAGAAACAAACCCTAAAAACCAGCTTGAATGTTTGGGGAGTAGGGCTAGGGGCAGCCTTTGCAATAAGGTGTTGGCGTTCTTGTCTTCTCAAAGCTTTCTATATAGCTCTGCGATCTCTCAGCTATTTTTTGTGGGTTTCTTAAAAAAAATCAAAAAAAACACAACAAAAACAAACTGAGATCCCATCACAAGGATTAGAGTTTCCATGGAGAGCTGTAGCCCTTGGCGCCTGTGGTAGGTTGTGGCGTGGCTGTAATGATAGCCCTAGCCTGGTCCCACCAGTCCTGAGACATTAGTGTGTGCACAAATGTGCACATGGAGAAACACACACACTTCATCTTTAATGAGGTTTTAATTCTGAGACTGTGGGAAGCGCCAGATAACAAGCCTGGAAGCAGAATTTGATTGATCACAGATCTGGTATGGGATTTGGGTGGCACCAACAAGGCGCTTGGTGCCCTTGCTGGTCTGGCTGTGACGTCCCAGTCTCAAGAAAATGACCTTTGAGGACCAACAGTACCAGTGGTTTTTCTGATGTGGAGATTGACTGCTGAAACTAGAAAACCACCTTCAAACTTCCTGGTATTTCTTGCCCTTCTCTGTCCTACTGGAGATTAGGCTTCCGGCCAAATTCAGCCTGGAGCCGAAGGGTCAGCAGCTAAATGAAATTACAAGGCTTTTAGAGAACTCAACTGGCTGGGCAAAGTTCTGGCTCGAAGGAGGAGTGAAGCAATTGGGGCAGAGATCAAGGGACAGGGCTCTTGCATGGAGCTGGGAGCTGGCAGGGGGAGAAAGGGGAAAGGGAGCTGAGATCAGACCAACAGGAAGGAGGTGGAGATGGAAATGCAGGGATGGCAGGGAAAGGGATTAATGCTGAAGCTGTGCATGGGGATTGAGGCATCAGAGAGGTTCAACAGGAAGGGATCTGCTCCTTGCTCTTTTAAAACCCTGGTTTGTCACACACAGGAATCAGGAGAAGCACAGGGCTCAGAGGAAACCACTGTCAAGTCAAATATTAGCAGGGAACCTTCACCAGGCTTTGTAGCACATACCTACTAAAGTACCATGTCTGATTACGTGCTTACCTATGATTTTATGTGCAAGGGCTCTGCCTGGCAGCCACCCAGGCACACTTTGCTGTCTGTGCTGTGGAAGGTGTGCAAGCTTCCCCAGCAGTGAGCGCTCAGGGCAGTGAGCACCTGGACTCTGCTGCAGTGGCAGCAATTCTGCTCACAAGGGAAAGGCACTCGAGTGAGAGGACAGCTTTCCTGAGTTACTGTGCCAGCTCTCTAGCTCTAGCGTCTTGTAAAGCTAAGAAAAATACTCGAGGTCTGGACATCGATTTCTGGGTTTTTTTCACTCACACTGACCACACTCTTTGGAGGGAAGGAGCCTGTGTGAGCAGCTGGAGGGGTTCAGGATCTCTGCTGGGCTGGAGCAGCAGGAGTAGGATGTTAAAGCGAGAGTGTTGCAGCCTCCTTCATATTAAGGCGGGGTTTTAAAAGCCAGAACCTGGAAACATGCTTGGGGAGGGAGGAAAAACATGATTTTATCCAGCCTAAGCTGATATGGAAGTCTGTGAGACCAAGTGACTGGAACACATAAATAACTAACTAGTAACCAAAATAGAAAGTCTGGGCTACGCTATGCTGTGCTATTCATTTCTCCTTTTCTCTGCATAGGATTTTCACAGCTGCCCCATTACTTAATTTAATAATTTTAGAAGATATATTTTCTATCCTCATAACACCTGTAGTCCACTGTCCTGCTGTGTTGACTCTCTGCATACAGGCATACCTAGTTCCTGGTAGGGGGCAATGAGGGCTCTGGCAGAAGGGACTAAAGCCAATCCAAGGTTTATTTCAGTGCATATAGGGGGCCATTATTTGCAGCACAACAGTACATAATTCTTTCAGCGTAGGTAGGCACATATACTTGGTGGCTGGAAAAGCAGGAAAATTAAGACTTGATCTGTTTCTGTTTAAGGCAAATGAGACTTCAGTCACCAACTTCAGACAGAGGAGGATGGGGACCCAAGAACAGAGTCAGTTCATCAGTTTGTTATTTGCCTTCTGATCTCATGCCGATATTGCCTGCACTGGTGCAGGGGAGCACAAATGCCCAGTCATGGGCAGAGGGGAGAATAATTATCAGCACTTATTAAAACTATGGTGATTATTCATTACAGCTGCTGTAGGGCCACCCTGCTCCAATAGCATGGGCTCTAGTGTCAGAGGCAGGGGGAGGGGGAAGGAGAAGTAAATGGGGGCCTCCTTCATTCTGGTGTTCCAGTGGCCGTCTCTTTTCCAGAAGACGGATGTTGCGCTCTAAGTACCTCTCCAGAGAGCTAATGGCCGACATGGCATTATTACCAGCCTGCGATGAGCTCTATCTTTTTTTTTATGATAGTAATTTGTTACACTGGTTTGCCACATGCCCGCTGCTTCCTTGTTAATCCAATAATCTATATGAGAAAAGCAATTTGACATTCCTCCTTCCCATCTGCCACCCATCACCCAATCTATATCTTAACTATCAGTGATTTATTAATGGTGTCTGCATTAAGTACATCTCCGCTTCATTGGCGCCCTCGATTCCCTCTCTCCTAGAGATATTCTCTGGATACATTTAGAGAGCAGAGTCAGCATGAAGAGGAAAAGCAACACTAAAAGCAACCAAGTTGGAGAATTTTAGGTGCTTTGGTCAAATACTCCATGTGTACAACAGCCTGAAGCCCACCCAGCTGAGATCCAAGTGCATGCTCAGCTCTCCTGCTCCTTGCAAAGAATAGTGCACTAGAACAATGCAGGACTTTATCCAGTTTATGTCTGTAATCCCTTTGCCAGCATCAGTTTGCATCCAGTGGGAGTCGGTGTTCAGTGGCTGTGAGAGGAGGCTTTTGATGGGGCTTAATCCAGTGTTTGTTGGGCGACGCTTCACCAAGGGACAACACCCAGATTCATAACCTGAGGAAATAATGAAGTATGGTGTCCAGTATCCTGGATTCCTTACAGTCTGGAAAGAGTGGTTTTGTTAGCCTTTCTGTTGGTGGCAGAACGAATAGCACAGCCTTTATGTGATCACCTATATTCATGACTCTTGTAAGAATGCTATATCTCCAAATACCTTAAGCAAGTTTGGCTGGAAATCAAGCAATGAGCTCAAAAGCTTTTGGCGGTGAAGGGAATTCAAGAGGCTAACACACACACTCACACACACACATGGACACACACACTCCTGTGTGCTTACAAAGGCCTTGTTTCCTTAAAAACCAAGCTAAAAATCTACTGGTGGTATTTCAGCCTGCTTGCCAGTATCAGTAAGGAGCTCAGGGACTACTTGATCCCACGAAATGGAATTCTCTTTTTCTTTCTAAGGAATTCTCTGCTTGAAATTAGATTTTGAAGCACGAATTCTCGCACAGGTCAAAGCTCGTGCTACTCCACCTGTGTTGGTTGCAGGACTGGCATTCCTGGTCATTCCCCTTTCATTCTCAAAATTCAGCCAGTGTCCTTGCACATGCTGGCTGGGCACTGCAAACAGGTTTCATTAATTCAATTACTCCCCATACAGCGCATGAGTGCAGCACTTACAGTACAGCTCAGCATTTTGCTGGGTTTCCATATATGCAGAAATGCTGTTTAATGACTTTTAATTTAACTCACGTGGGGAAAGCACAAAAGAATATTAGACTTTACATTGAAGTTCATTATGCCCATCTTTTCTGCCATACTCCTGGGAATCTAAAGATGCAGAGTGCAGAAACCAGATCTAAAGGATTATATAATCTAACATGGCCAGATTTGGTCATGTTAAAGTAGCTGTTATACAGAAAGTTCATACTACAAGTTGGATACCACACATTTAGAAAGCACGAGTTGCGGACAGCATGGCAGATGATACTTTTATTTCATTTTCTCCACAGCTCTTTTTAAGTGGCCTTCATTTATTTAGAATAGACTAACAGAAGCTTTTCTGTAATTATTACTAAGTTTCAGAAAAATGTCATTAAAGAAAAAAGTGCAGTGAGAAGGGCCAGATTCCCAGGGAACAGTGACAGTGTGGAAATTAGAGAGTTACAAGAAAAACTGAAATGGATCTCATTGCTTTTTGAAGCCCAATGCAAAGATGGGGAGATACCATCCACCTGCTCTAGATCTGCGGAGGGAGAAGATGATCTGTGCCAGGCGGGGGCAGTGAACTGTTGGTGCTGCCAGATTGCCTTCTGAGACAGCTGGCACTATCTGGACAGTTCCCACCCAGCTTTTTTTTTCCTGGTACAGGAAGGGAAACTGGAAAAAGTTTGGATTCACTTGGGTCTGTGGTGACTGACTTGGTGGTCCTACAAAACAGTTCTCACCTGGCTTTGCAGTCTTGCTACACTGAGCAGTGTTTAGTTTACTCCTGAATTTCTGCCTCTTGGTGCTGGTGAGCTGTGGTTGAGATGCTGCTCTTCCCACTGTTCAGCTCCCCAGCCATTTTCAGTGCCTCAGGATGCCAGTCTTAATATTGTTGAAGGCTCCCAAGGTGATTGTTTTTTGCTGTTCCCTTTCCCTAAGGCTGAGATTTTCATTTGAGTTTTAGAGTATCAGTTAACCCACATTTATCAAATGTCAGTATCATTTGGACTAATAACTCTTTTAGGCATAATGAAAAATCTTGGAATAAACAGACTGGGAAGAATGTAGATATAGAGTCATCATTAGGTACAGGGTGATTTGGTCTTTCTTTCTTGGTCTTTCTTTCTTGGTCTTTCTTTCTTTCTTTCTTTCTTTCTTTCTTTCTTTCTTTCTTTCTTTCTTTCTTTCTTTCTTTCTTTCTTTCTTTCTTTCTTTCTTTCTTTCTTTCTTTCTTTCTTTCTTTCTTTCTTTCTTTCTCTCTTTCTCTCTTTCTCTCTTTCTCTCTTTCTCTCTCTCTCTCTTTCTCCCTCTCTTTCTCTCTTTCTTTCCTAATGTTTTTGGTTAATAAACTATTTCTCATAATCATGAATTCAGCCTTGGCCATGCAATAATTGCAACTAAGTCTGCTGAATAGGCAAAAAGGGGTTTGCTTTACTCTGTGGGTTTTCTTAAAGGAGTAAGAAGCTTAATCCCTAAACTGGAGGATGATGAAGAACAGCCCGTGATAACCCATCTGTCTGCTCCAGCCATTCACTCACACCAATGGAAACACAGACCCTATTCCTTCCTCTGCCTCATCAGCTTGAAATTTTATTTTTAACTCAGATTTTCTGGGATAAACCTCTTTTATTCCCTCCTGCTGGAGCTGTTCCACATTCTATAACATATTTAAATCCTTTTTGCATGGGGTTCATTAAGAGGTTGGTTACATGCATTTGCATGTGTAGTAAAAAGAGCAATGTGAAGACTGACCTTAACTACATGAGAACCTCCTGGAGTGGAGGAGGTAGAACTAAAATGGGGTAACTTGAATATTTCACAGTCCCATCAGATAGATAAAGCTGCCCCTCTGTGGTTTGTGTTTTTCAACACTGCACTGCTGAATAAAGCAATGTCTGCCTCGAGTGTTTTATTCCTATCGTTTATTTCTGTTAAACTTACTGAAAATGGAAAGAGAACATTTCCTTTTGAATTGAATGACATGCTTTCTTGGAGCCAAAATAAGGGAGGTGGGGAGGGGAAAGGGTTTGTTTATTTGTTTGTTCACTAATTTGGCAAGGAACGTCCCCCAAGCATTTGAATTTTGGCTCAGATCAGAACTACTACAATGTTTTGTCTTTTTTCTTTTTCGTTTTTGTCTGCCAAATAGCAACAATAGCTCCCTGCACAGGCCTGCTGGAAATGAGATGCAATGGCTCAGAGTACCAAATGACTGAGTAAGGGTGGGTGTGATTGTATGATAAGACAGTTTTGACCCTGTAGACCCAGGGGGGTGTACGTGGCTCTTCAGCTGAAGAGAGTAAGGCTGAGGTGTGTGGAAACAGAGTCTATGAGCAGACCTGCTTCTCTCCCTCCCCAGAGACATTGCTTGTAGTCCTTGCCGCACTCCCTTCTGGAAGCACAAATATTTTGAGAACTGCATGATGCCAGTTTCTCCAGCTGACTTCCTCCACAAGAGAAGAACAAACACCAAAAAAACCCACAAAAAACAGAACAAAACAAACAAACAAACAAAAAACGAAAACAAAACCAAACAGGATTAGTCCTGGCAACCATTTTCATAAAGGGTCCTATAGGTAAAGATGGGGAGCACATCTTTGGCATACGATACTGTAAAACTGTAAGAAGAATCTGTATATTTGCTCTGGGCATTACCTTAGGCTCCTGTGTTTTAATAGCATAATCTTAAATCAAGATAATGCTAGAAGTAGAGTAGAGAATAGGGAAGGCATGCAGGAAACTCTGGCTGAAGCTAAATCCTGATTTCATGTATTGCCTACTACTCCAGATAACACCATTTTACTTGACCAATAACCATTATAAGTTGGGGCTTTTGATAAACCAGTGTTCTGGGACCTGGGGTTTCCCAAGTTTTTCCCTTTCCCAGAATAGCTCTTCAGTAAATAGACCAGAGGAACTGTTTCAGTCAAATCAAAATGTGTATCTCATTATCCATATCTACAGACTTACATAAGGAAAAATTTAAAAGTCAGCATTTTGTATTGTAAAACTGCCTGGTGTTCGCTATGTCACAAGTTGCAGAGGGACAAGGTAATGGATTATCTGCTCTGGCTGCTGTATACAGACAAGATCATTTGAGGGTATTGTAGATAGAAAGATTTCATTAATGGCTGCAGAAGACAGAAGTGAAAGGTGGGAATTATTTGGGGTGGAGGAAAAGAACAGAATGAAGCAGGGTAATCTCTCATTTATGTCTTTGAAGATCTCTGCAAGTACTGTATTAGATATGAAGTTATTTCCCTATAATAATCTGTTTGTGGTGTGTTTTTTCTCTCAAGGAATATGATGCATGTGTAAAATTCTTACAATCAAATGTGAAATAGCAGTGCTGGAAAGATAATGGTTTGACAGCAGCCAAGCTGCCCCAGGCTACCATCACCTTGCCTACTACTCCATGAGGTGTCTGAAACTTTTTTCAGTGGAAAATTCAATGGAAGATATAATTACAATTTTATAATTAATATTTTCCTTTGTTATTTCTTAAAAAAAAAAAAAAAAAAAGAAAAGTCTCAAAAGGTTTTTTTCCTGTTTATACAGAAAATATATGTTTATACATTTTTGCGTTTGATGAAAGATCTAGGGTTTTTTTTTTATTTTAAGAGTAAGCCTTTAGGGAAAAAATACAAAACCAAACTCTGGCAATTCATGTTGTAAAAATTTTCCCAGAGAAATATACAATTGCTTCTGACTAGTTTTAGTTATCATGTATTTTTTTATTAAAATCTCCATCTCTTTGTGCTCCTTCTGCTTATTTAACAGTCTGTGCTTCTCTTTCTTATATTCACACGTCACCATTTCACAAAATCTCTTTGTACTCCACACTTCCTATTTTTAATTGGAATTTTATTCTTTCCTGTTCCTTCACCTTTTCTGTATCACAACTCTTAGGTAGTGGATGATCCTAATCATATCTGAGTTGGAGCTGAACTTTAGACCCATGATATATCTGAGTTGTTTTGAGTTAGCTAAAAATTATTAGAAAGAAAAAAGGTAGACATGCGACATTGTTGAATATTTTTACCTGATTTGTGTAAGTGGAAAGGAGATGCAACACTACCAGCCAAAAGAGAGTTCACATTCTTTTCTCTAATAGGGACTAGAGTTTGTTACATGGGAGAATGCATCTATTTTTAATATATTTATATATATTGATATGTTTCTAATGAGTACTCTGCATTCCACTTATCTTTTTCTGCCCAAAAATGTGTCAGTAAAACAACTTCAAAGATGCCTGAATGTGAGAACAAAGGATATGGTATGGGATCTCTGGAGGTCCAAAGACCCACCTCCTGATCAAAGTAGGGCTAGACAGACCAGGTTTGCTCAGCACCTCATCCAGGAGAGTTGTGAGTATCTCCATGGACAGAGATTACACTGCTTCTCTTTGTGCACCTGCAGTAACCTGTAGGGACAAAGTAGAAGCCAGCTTGGTTTGCAGATGGGGTCTGCACAGTAGGACTGAATCATAGAATGGCTTGGGTGGGAAGGATCCTTAAAGATCATCCAGTTCTAACCCTTCTGCCATAGGCAGAGACACCGTCCAGTGGACCAGGCTGCTCAAAGACCCATCCAACCTAGACTTGAACACCTCCAGGATGGGACACTGGACATGAAGGTGCACTGAGCTAAGCCTTGGCCTCTTGTTTTGTTTGTGACATGCTCATGTCCTCTCTGTCCCTCAGCTTGAAGCATACGGGAGAAGTAGTTCTGATTTTGGCCTCTCTACTGCATAAGTGTCATTCAGGTTGAAATTAAACAGATGCAGATCACATGATCCCATGCAACAGTTTTCAGAAAGAAAGGAGAGGTAGAAATACTCCCATTGATCCTGTCAGATGGTCTTTAATGTGCTATGAGACCTCACACCCTGCCATTGTATTAGAAGGTGGCATGAGTTAAAAAAAGTGAGGGAAAGCAGCTTTGAGGCTTCTGTTGCTTTCTGTAGGTCAAGAGAAAGGGCAGCACCCAGTAAGGGTGGATGGTTGGGATGCTGCTGGCAACCATGGGCCTCTCACCATGCGAGTGCAAGTCCTTGTGCTGTTTTCCATTCAGGTGGTCATATGAAAATAAGGTCAGAAACTTGTATTACACATTGAGAAAGAGCTCTACAGCTCCACAGGCCCTCAGGGGATGGATGCCCTGCTGCCCAAAACGCAGCATGTTTTGCTGTACGGGGCAGAAGACAGTGAGGCCAGAGGTCTCACCCTGCAGGCAGAACCCAGCGCTTGTGGACACATACAGTGACCTCCATGAAGCCATGGGCCCTCTGTCTGGGATGGAGGGCTGACACAGATTTACCATCTGTGACTTCTGCTTTACATCCAACTGAAACAACCTCAGCACATTGTGGAATAAAATGGCTCTGTCAAAGTTCGGTAACGGAGGAGAGATTTATCAGTCGGGCCACCTTCTTATTTTCTGATGCAGTTTATATCTACTTTTTAGATTAGGAGAAATAACAAAATTATATATGTTGAAAATGGTGAGGTCTAGAAGTGCATGAAACTTCTGAAATGAAACCTGAAAGGGACTGAAATTTGACTAGTTTCAGCTGCTGGTACAAGCTTAAAACTCAGGTAGGGCTCATTAGGAAGTTCATCTGACCTTTCTGACTGAACCCAAGGCTGATTTTATGTCTGATCCGTAGAGAACATCTTTTTTCTTTTTTTTTTCTTTTTTTTTTCCCCCGCCTACATAAAATCTCAATGAATATGACTGTAAGCTCCTAAGTTTGTTCAAATCCAAAGTTCAAAGCAAGTTCAAAGTACAGGAAGCATGCAGCCATGAAAATGGAAATGGTTGAGTTTTAAATCCATGAGATCAGAGCAGATGGAATTTGCACTTTGCTGAAGCTACATGAGCTAGAATGCTCTGAAAAGATGAGAGTTAAATCCTGATAAATAGAGAAGAATGAAGGAGGCCTGGTTTTGCCCTTGATCTTTGGCAAAGATATCTGTCTTTCCTAAGTGGTTTTGCAATAGAGATGAAACCTATCCAGCAAATATTTGGGTAGGCACTGCTGTGCAATACACTAGAAATAGGTAAATAAGTGCATACAAGAAGAGAAATAACATCTTGCCTTTTTGGCCTTTAAATAGAAGTATGGTAGGACTAGGAGAGATCTGCTCCATGGATTTAGTTTACTCAGGACTTGTTATCTCAGTAGAAGTCTAAGCAGGACTGTTTGCAATCTGCTGTATGAAGCTTCCAGGCTCACACTAAGGAGTGATGAAGAAATCAAGACTTAGCCTTGCTAAGCTCTGAAGTTAAGAGCAGAATGTGATGCTGGCTGAAGACACACAGCATGAAGACACCGAGCAATAACAGGTTCCATCAGAATTTTTAAAAAAGAGGGGGAATAAGGAGTGAGAAAGAAGTGGAGAAATAGATGCAGGGAAGATTCAGTCCTGATGGCTGGAAAGATCCATCTGTATCACCTTGCCTGATGTCAATCCCAGCATCAGGCATGGAGCCACAACCAGCAACTGCCTTGCCTCATCCAGAGGCACATAGCTGAACAAAAGTGCCTTATTTTTAAAGTCCTCATCATGTAGTTTCACACAGGCTTGGAGCTGAGAACCTGTAGCTCTGGCTCTGTCATCACAGGCATGGAACAGGACTGTACTTTGAGCTAATGTGACACACTGTGTTAGATAACTGTGCCTTCTTGTGACTAGCACTGTCTGAACTTCAGCAAGAAGGACAAATCAAAACTTTAGGAGCAGATCTTGCCTACTAATGCTTTTGTACATTTTGGTGGTTAAAGCAGGGAGTTTAATCGGCAAGTTTTTCAGGCCTCTTCTGTCTGATTGAGTTTCTCTCATCATAATGTAATTCATGCCAGCAATTAGGCAGTGCTGCCCACAGCAATACCTCATCCTCTCGAGGGATTAGAGGCAAAGAGGAAGTCACCATGGTCTTTTAACACATTTCAGTATATATTTCTGTGTCTCTGCAGGTCTCTGCAGCCTCTTGCAGCATACAAAAATCATCAATCTATAATGCTTTGATATAATACACTGTCTCTGTCTGTAACTGGAAAGCTTTGAGGGTTGTAGAAGAAAGGCACGTACACAAGTGAAAAAAAGTTGCTTACAGTATTCCTGGGGCAAAGGTTTTCTGACTGTAAGCTGCCTTTGCTCCCAGTTTGAGCCACATGTATGTCTACTAAATGGTATGGGTGTCAGCCATCCAGTGCTTGCTTATTCTTCTAGTTCTAGTAATTCAATTAGAGGTGTGCTCTTCCTTTTGCCCCAGGAGCAGAGCATTCACTCTGGAATGAGGAAGAATAATGCTGGCTCTTCTGCTACTTGTACCCTGCCTCCATTGCCTTCCCACTGCTTCTGAACCCTCTGACCCTTTCAAAGGCAGCTCAGCAGCCTGCTCCATCTTTTATTGAATTGAATTGCAAATCTGGATGGGCCGCAGTGGGAGCAAGCCATCCATTTCAATTCCTGTGTCCCTGTTGTCCCTCCCATGAGAGCAGGGCAGGCCCTGAGGAAATGCAGTCAGCATTTGTTGACTGAGCCCTCTGATGAGATTAACTTCTACTTTAGTAAGAAGTCAGTCATATGGTCCCAGCTGTGTTTGGTCCAGTGAAGGCTCAGTCACAAGACAGAACAAAATTTCTGGAGCTCTGCATACCTTGAGCGACTCATGGAGTGATTCATCCTTTCAGCAGCGTCACTGGAGAAGCAAACTTGCAAAGCTCTCTTGCCCATTAGAAAAAATGAGGCAAGAGCAGGCAGCCATACAAAGGCAAACAACCAACCAACCTACCTACCCACCCACCTATCCTATGACAAGAACACTACTGACAGGAGAACCCTTCAGCAATTTGCCTTTCTGCTGAGGAACCATGGAAGATGGATGACAAGCAGGAGGAGCATCATGACCTGCAGCACATGCTGCAGAGAATTATTGTGCCCTAATCCTAAGGAAACCAGCATGGACCACAGCCCTAGGGTCTGTGTGCTTACTTGGACTGACTAATTCTCAACCTGACTGCCAGAGGTAAGGGGTCAGAGGGAGAGGTCAGAGTGGGTCACAGATCAGTGGAGAGAATACAAATCAAAAAGAAACCCTTGGCCTTTCAGGTTAGTTTGTATTAGCAGTTGTATCTATCTTTTTTTAGCTTCAGCTTTGCCTACCCTTTGGAGCAAACTGCTTTCCTCTGAGCACCTACAGAAGAGCAGGTCAGAAGATGGCAGCCGCACTCACAAGGTTTATAGCTGGTATCCCTCTGTGGTGACCCTGTGACAACAGGATTTCACTGCTGTGTCTCCCTGGAACTGCTCTCACTGCTGTTGATTTCAATGACAAAGCTCCCAGCCTTTTTAAGCCATTCAAGACTTGCAATAAACTGCAACATGTCATTACAGGGGGTAGCTCAGGCAAAGCTCTACTCTGTGGTGTGCTGGGTGGCACATCAGCCCTGGTGTGGTCTGCTCGGCACCCTACGTTCATCTTGTATGAGCCACCAATGCCCCCTTCAGCACACTTGGGTTATAGTGTTAGTTGAGAGCATTCCTTTTCACCACTTCTGCCATCCCAAGGGTGCTTGTTACTGACTCTCAAGGAGAGTCATGGAGAATACAGGGAAAATGACTTACTTCCTCACTCTGTGTCTCAGCTTTGGTGTGTACATGTGTGTTTATGTTTCTCTTTCTTTCAGTGATGATAACAAATGAACCCACAATCCTGTTCCAAAATTAGGAGTTGTTTGAGATTGGAGGTTTTTTTATGTTTGGAAGGTCTTTCTAAAGCAGAATACTTTCAGTCTGGGTTATTTATGTGCCATACTTGCAGCCCTAACAGCAACTGTCATGAAAGCAATAGTTCAATTTTTCAGCAGATTTGGAGTCTTTGAAATTAGATTTTATTCCACAACCGAGAATCAAAAGGATCCTTCTGGCTATTTCTTGACAGAGTGTTTTTGACTCCTGCTGACCAGTAGCTCAGTGGGACCGGCATGTCCTGATGGCATGGGAGTGCTGGGTAATGCAGAGTTTGACCCTGAGCTCACCCCTCCATGTGGGCGGCTGCTCCCTTGTCATGGCACTCTTGGCATGCTCTGGCTGGAAGCTGAAGGAAGGCAATGTGCAGCCTTGTTTTTCTGTTCTTATTAGTGGTTCTTTCAGAGGAGATGGTGGCTCTTTCTCCCCTTCCCTCCTTTCATGTGTGTTTCATTTGGGGGTTTCATCGATGCTGGTTGGTGTTTTCAAGTCCCTCAGGCAAAGTTGTCTGGTCCTGGGGGACAAAATTGTCACAGGGCTGCACATTTAGAGGCTTTGATAGGGACCAGAAGTTGCAGGGTTTGGCTTAGTAGGGGAACGTGTTCTAGCTGTGGAGAAGATAATTGGTTGTAAAAAACATATGGCACATCTCTGTGTGAGCAAGGCAGTTGTTACACTGACAAACTCAGCCTTGCTGACAAAATGGCTATGAAGCATTTTACTGTACAGTGTATTCTTTATCCTGTTGTACGTGTCCCTGTAGCTGCTATTAGAAGTTATCATCTTCAGTATCCCTTTTGTCTCACATCTGGTGAGAAATAGTAAGGTCAATATCCCACAAGCCATCAATGTCTCAGCAAGCCCATTCTTTTTTCTTGTCCTGACAATAGCAAATAAATCTCAGAAGGCTTCCTTGAAATACAGAAGAGAGGAATCTGTTTATATGCTGTATGTTGTTACTTAGAATATTCATAGGGTTATAGAAGAGTTTGGGTAGGAAAGGACCTTTAAAGGTCATCTAGTCCAATCCTCTTTCAATGTGCAGGAACGTCTTCAAGCATATCAGGTTGCTTGGAGCCTTGTCCAACCTGACCTTAAATGTTTCTTAAATGTTTCTAGGCAACCTGTTCCAGTGTTTCACCACTATTACCTGCTTTTGTTGTTGGAATAATCACTTCTACTTGAGCTGGATAAAACCCCAAACTATACCAGGAAAAGGTGGCCTTGTGCCCAGGAATGTGATGGTTTCCATAGCAATAGATTAAGATGGGCTGTCTAGGGCCAAATCAGATCCCAGCAAGCTCTGAAGCAATCTGGGGCATTGGTGCCCATTTCAGTCTGTGAGCACAGCACCATAGTTTCTGAGCCCCTTTGATTAGCTGTGAAATAGAAGTGGACTCTGCAGCTTCTTAGGGCTTTACATTCAAAAGGTGCCGCAGCACTGACTGACTTGGTCAATATTGCTGGAAAAAAACCTAAACCATTGGTGAATTTACTGCTTAGGGTTGTGCTCTCACAGCTAAAGCAGAGTAGTACTAGTCCTTGAATTACAGGAGCTCCCCCCTGTCTTTATAGTCTGGCCATGACATGGGAATGTGGGAAAAGGAGTTTTGGGATTATTTGGTCCCATATGCTTTGATACAGGGATTGAAAACTTAATCCTCTTACTGTGTGTACTTTTTTGCAGGAGACTTAACAGAAACTTGAAATAGAGTCATTGGGTTGGGAATGTCAGTCTGTTTGCTTTAGACATCTCTGCTTTGGACATCTGCAAATGGAAGTAGTTCCAGGAATGGGCAGCCAGCAACAAATAATCTGTGTGGTTTATTTAAGGAGCTCTAACATTAAGAATTGCTTGTTTGCTGATATTTTTAGCACGCTTGATGTAATCTATCTTCTTTTCTGACCGTAGGTTGTTGAGATGAGTGATTCTCTGCATAGGAAGAGAACTATTTTTTGAGATGAAATCTGATTCTAATTTGACTACTTATTCAGTATTTAACTAGATATTTCTTTTCTGCAGAGCTTCAGCCAGAAGAAGGTAACAAGTCTGCTGCAGTCTCTGGCATAAGTCTTTCTTACTCATGACTGTAAAGAAAGTATGAGTTTTACAATCTCTTCTTAGACAGGCTGCTTTGGTTGTTGTCCAGAAAGTGACTCCAAACTACGTATTAGCAGCTTGGGCTATTTTCAAACAAAAATATCATCTTTTTTATATTAATAATTTATATGCCTAAAAATTTCCCTGTCATTCTTCCCTTCAGCACTGGATTTCTTTTATTAGCTCCCTGTTTAGGAGATTATGTTTTGATCTGGAGAGAGATTACAATTACTCCTTGATGACAGTTGAGATAGGAATTATTGGGAACATCCCTGCATGTCTTACTAGCAGTTGGATATATTTGGCTGAGTTGATGCTGAATGACATTTTCATTTCAGTGTAAGACAGCACATGTGGTTGAGTGGTGGTGTCCTGCTGTGTGGTAGCACACAGCCTAAAAACAGACACCTCAGCACTGGTAAGATTGCCTTGTCCATTTTTGGGTTTTCAGCATGGCCAGTTGAAAGCAGTGAACAAGCAGTGAGAAATCTTCTCTAAGTCCACCTTCCAAAGTTCCAACCATTAGCAGATTCAAAATCCATGGATAAATTCAAAAGTCACAGATAAACTACAAAGTTCCATTTTTACCGGCAGTGAAACTATCAGAATCCTTTCTGAATGCATTTCTACCCTTGACCTGAACAACTTATTATGAAAAGATATAAATATATTTAAACTCTACATGAAAGAACTACTTCTACCTAACCCTGTAAGTTCTGATGATTCTTTATTGAAGAAAGGTGAAATAACAACTAATTGTTCCTTAAGTACCCCTGGCTTGTAAGATTTGTTGGTAGCCATATTGTTTTACCTTTAATTACTTCACTCATAAGCCATTATTTAGGCTTTTGATTAGCACTGTGCTATTTTCATAGACTTGTTGATGTCCTGGTTTAACAGCGCCAGTACTTGTCTGCAAACTCACTCCAAAGTGGAACAGTGTGTTCAGAATTGAGCTCTAAAGGCCTTAACTTGAAGGATCTTTCCTTGCCTCTTGCTATCAGTGCATCTCTGCACCTGTCTTTTCCATTTGCTTTTCTTTTTGAGAGGAAGCAGGAGGCTGTCTCGTTTCCCTTAAGAGCCAAGCACCCCTGTCAGCCACCATTACTCGTGGTGGCTGTGGCACACAGCTGCAATGGTGACGGAATCTCTCAGGTTGACACCTGTGTGTCTCATGGGATAGGAAGCCCACTTGAAGATCCCAGGAGGTAGCATGAAATAGGAGCACAAGACATTTCATACTGTTTTCCCATAAGGCACGTCAAAGTGCCAAAATAATGGTACTTAAACTTCAAAATTATTATTTTATTGTCATTGACCATTTTGGTTCTGGCACAAAATAGTTTGGTTTGCAATAATCAATAAGGAAAACTCAAACTGTTTCATTGAAAGTGTTGATTAAATGATTTTTCCATTCTTCCCTTTTGATTGAGATTTTCTATTAAAACACCCGACAGTAAATTTCTGATGTTGCTAAGCTGAATCTCCAAGCAGGTGTTCCTACCTTCCCATAGAAATGTCATGTATATTGAATCAAAACTTTTGAGCAAACTTCATTGATAATGTTTTTCTTTGTCCCCTTACCCCGCTGTACCCTTGTCCATCACAGCTGAAAAAAAATACAGGCTAACAATTTCCAAAGCAGTCAAGTCCCCTGAGCCTAAGCTTTATTCAAGGCCACATGATTAGTGCCAGGTTTAAGCACAGCTAAAGCAAGCAGTTGCCCAGGGCAGCAGACTGCTGGTGGCAGCAAAGCAGTCACTGCTCTTCTGCTTTCTTTTCTGTGTCAGAGCCACAGAGGAGCTGCCTGCTCCTGCCAGGCCTGCAGGACAAGGTGTGTGAGCCAGTGGCTGTGCCTGGTTATGCCTCATCTCCCTGGGAGCAGGAACTGCTGTCCATCCTCCTCCCACTGCCCCGGCATCACTGGGCACCTCTGAGGGTGGCAGCTCTCCTGGCTTCAGTTCTGCCCTCTGCTTGTCATCCTCAGGTGGGGAGTGCCCATCCTTGCTGCTTCTCCATAAGGTGGCAAAGTTGAACTTCATTTACACCAACAAAAGACTTTGAACCAGCTCTGCAAAACTGAACTTTTGAACTGTAGCTCTGCAAAAGGTTTTGCCATACATTTACAAATACACTTAGGTTCTTCAGTCTTTGAAGACGTTACTACACAGGGAGTATTCCCACCACTGGGTTTTCTGTAACTACATGTGATTCATTTCAATGGTTGTGAGGCATGACCTCGGTACCTTCAGAAAATTTTTATTTGCCTCTGCACTTTTTTTTCCACCTGGATCCATGTGTACATTTGTGAATGGATGTCTGTGGCTGGTGAAGGGAATATATGTTTTACACATGAATTTGTGCACAAGCATGATTTTGACCAACACTATGCTTCTTTGATCATGGCTGCTGACAGTTTACATAGAAGGTTTAAAACACAGATGCTGGGTATATATTCTGTAGAGTCTTGGTAAAGACCTCTCTGTAGACAAAGGAGAACAAGAGGCTCAGGGGTGACCTTATCACTCTTTACAACTACCTGAAAGGAGATTGTAGCCAAGTGGAGGTCGGCATCTTCTCCCAGGCAACTAGCTACAGGATGAGAAGACAGTCTCAAGCTGTGCCAGGGGAGATTCAGGTTGGACAATAGGAGGAATTTCTTCACAGAAAGGGTGATTAGACATTGGAATGGACTGCCCAGGGAGGTGGTAGAGTCTCTGCCATGGAGGTGTTTAAGAAAAGACTGGAAGTGGCACTTAGTGCCTTGTTCTAATTGACATGATGGTATTCAGTCATAGGTTGGACTTGATGATTGCAGAGGTCTTTTCCAACCTAATTGATTCTGTGATTCTGTGATTCTGCAGCTGAGTTTTGCTCAGTTCAGATCTTAGTTCATCTGGCTCCTGCAGTCTGTATTGCCTGCTCCCACCTAACAGAGGAACACCTCCAGTTCCTGACAGGGGCTATAAGGCATCACACGCTAGATGAAGGAGTGCCTACTGTGAGTAAACTCTGCAGTAGCTCTGGTGCATTGTCTGGGCTGGACCTAATAAAGATGATGTTGGTATATGAGGCAGCTATAAAGTCTTCTCCAGATGAAGAGCCTCCCAATTCCAAGAGACTCCTGAGGAGGACATTTTTAGCCAGAGTAATATTACTGCATGGTGGGCAGTGACTGCAGAAGGGGTGTGTGTAGTTCCATGACATGACCCCTGTTTGGTGTGGTTGCTGTGAGTGACAAGTGATGTTGCAGCTCAGTGACTGTTTCAGTGCTGCACAAAAGATGCTCTTGCGCTTCTGTGCTGCACTAGTGAAGAGCTGTGACTGTGGACATGGTGGGCAGAATGTGTCTGGGGAGAAACATGGGCCAGCTTTTTCTTTGTGTTGCTTTGTGGGGTGGGCCATACGTTGTATGTGTGCCGACAGAGTGAGCATGCACGTGGTGCATGGAAGGCAGTAATCAGAGCAGTGAGAGGATTACATGCTCAGTGTTGTTTGGGAGGCAGGCACTGTGCAGTGTCTTGGGCCTCCACAAAGAACAGTAGAAGGTCAAATGGAAATGCTGTCACTGTGGACACAGCACAAGGTAGAGCTGTGTTTTTGCTTCAGTCCTTCATGTTTTCCCCTATGGCTCTCCTTCTTTCATCGTCCTCAGGGCCGGGAGATCTTCATTTCATCTGCCAAGTGACCTCCCCATCCCCTGCCTGCAGGGCTGGAAGGAGATTAGCACAGATGAGAAAACAGAAGAAATCTGCTGGAGCAGAGAAGTCTGTGACAGGAGGAGTGAGCAGCAAGGTGTCTGAGCATGGCTGGGTTGTCTCTAGAGGACACTGACACAGTAGGGTTTCAGGCCCTGGCGCCACTGTTCCAGTGGGGAATTGCAAACACTTTAATTAGGAGCTAGCTTTAGCATTTCCCCAGAGCAGCAAAAAAAGGGGAAACAAGAAGCCCCTGGAGAGGAGGTGGAAGCTGGAAACAAGGAGCAAAGAATACAAACTGGAATAGACTGTCTAAAGGAGTTACATCCTGTTACATCCACAGACACCTCACATCTGGAAATTTTCTAAAAGGGAATCGAGAAAAAAATAAGAGTGATTGCAATTAATGCAAAGAAATGCTGGTGGGGAAAGATTTTCTTGTTCCAAATATCAAGAGTTCCCACCCATGGATCATCGTGTGCTTATAGCATGGCTGCCTTTAGGCTATGAGGTCTGCTGTGGGCTACACAGGATTACCTCACTCATCATCCTCATTTGCAGTGCTGTGCCTGGGGAATTGCTCAAGGGCCACCCTGAGCCACTACCAGGTTGAGGTGAAATGTAGGGATGGGGGGTGGGGCAGCCAGCATATTGTCAGCATGTGCAAAGACAGCCTGGCAGTGAGGACTAGGATCACTCTTTCTGCAGACAAAGCTGGTTCTAGGCTTGCAGGATGCAACAGTAGGTGTGGGGATGAGAAATTGAATCATACTGGGTAGGCAGGCAAAGAGGGATCTCTGGCAGAATGGGTAGGATATGACTAGCCTTCTCTCTGCAGGCAAATCTTGTCTTCCTATCATGGGACATAACTTGCATAGAAATGGCTATTCCCTGGGCCCTAGCCAATATATTAAGGGTTAATGCATTGCACAGTGGCAATAAATTTTGCTTGTATGACAGAGGAGTGGGCCGGAAATGTTTGCTGAGGAGAAGCTGCTGTCAGCATTGTGCTTTTATTAGTCTGTTCATTCCTTCCTTCTCTTTAATAAAATGCCCACTGACATTTATGGTCTTGTCACCTGGAGAGAAAGCCATCGTCACCTCCACTGACACTTCTCCCATCACAGCGCATCCCATTCTAGCACTTCAAAACCATTGCTGCCCTCTTTTTCAATGGATAAACCTTTCCGGGATGGATTTTCTTGCCCTTTGAACTGGCAAAGATTGCAGCCAGCAGAGTGGACCTCTAGGGCATTGCTGTCTGTGAACTGCACCTGCACTCTTCTAGGGACACTCGAGGAGCTTGTGTCATAGGCAGTGGTCATTTTGTTCCCTGACATGCTGTAGCCTGTAGTAAAGGATCCCAATACACCCGGCTCTCCAGTGACTTACTTGACTTGCTCTCACTCCTATCTTTGGCCTGCTTTTTCTTCTTGATCCCACTGACTCTATTATAGGGTGGACAGGTCTCAAAGACAAGCTTTGTACACTGACCAGACAGATAACAAAGACCCCCTCAATGTCTCAAAAAGGAAAGGACAGCAGTGTGAGCTCAACTCTTGTTAGCCATCAGAAACTCTTCACTAGAGAGAGCCCTTGAAGGTATCCAAGATGTGAAAAAAGCTTCTTAGATTTCACGAGTTACAGGATTCAGATGGGTAGCAAACTGTGCTTCAGTAATAGTGGTGTTTATGGAGCTATTTGCTTTATTCCAAAGCAGCAGTTATTTTACACTGAAGGTACATGGCTGCACTGTGTGTATGACACTTCCCTTTGTAATGCGTACTGGTCAGACATGCCCTCCCAGAGTTTTCAGATAAAATCAACCCATACTGCCTGCCACTGAAGAAGTAAATAATTAGTCTTTGTTCAGTTGTCTTTGGTGTCTTTCACTCTCCTTTTTGTTTGTGTTCTTTTTTGTTTGGTTGGGTTTTGTGGTTTATCCTTTTTTGTTTTGTTTGGAGGGGGTTTGTTTGTTTGTTTGTTTGTTTTAGAGTTTTGTGTGTGTGTGTGTGGTTTGGATCTTTAAAGTTTTCTTCAACATTGTGAAACCCCTTAGACTGGGCACCCACTTCTTCAACTGGGAGGGTGAGATCATAGAAGTCTTTCATGGTATCTCAGAGGAACTCCCAGGTTGCTGGTAGGAGTCTATGTTCAAAGAAAAAGGCTTGATGCCAGCATCATTCTCTACTGCATGTGCAGCTCTAACCATCAAATTTTTCACAGGCATGAGGGAAGGTGTTTGATTCTTAGTTCCAAGTGTGCTTCCTAGGCAGCTGTTTCCTACCTCCTCAGAGGAGACACAGTGGCTGGAAGGAAGGCTGGTTCTGGTCTTCAGGCTGCCAGCTGGACCTCCCTGGAATTGTGTTGACATCTAGAGAAAGTACAGCTCCTTTATGCTCTCTTCTGATGGTTTATTTCTGAGTATGAAGATGAACAGGAAGAACAACTCCTAAGTCTGGAAGTGCATAGGTCTCACTACTTCATGTGGAATCTGAAATAAAAGTCTTTACTCCTTCAAATCACAGAATCAAAGGCTGGGTATGTTGGAAGAGATTACAGTGGGCCATCTGGTCCCGCCTCCCTGCTCAAAAGGGTCATCCCAGAGCACACTGCACAGGGTTGTGACCAGATGGTTGAATATCTCCAGTGAGGGAGACTCCACAGCTTCTCTGGGCAAGCTGTTCCAGTGCATGGTCAGCTGCACAGTAAAGGAGTTCTTACTGTTATTCAGGTGGAACATCCTGTGCCTCAGTTTCTGCCCAGTGCCTCTTGTCCTATTGCTTGGTATCACTGAGAAGAGTCTGGCTCCATTGTTTTGATGCCCTACCTTCAGTTACTTACAGACATCAATGAGGTTCCCTCTCTGTCGTCTCTTCTTGAACAGGCCCAGCTCTCTCCACTTTTCCTAATAAGAGATGCTACAGTCTCTTAATCAACTTTGTTGCCCTCTGCTGGGCCCACTCCATGAGTTCCATGTCTCTCTTCTACTGAAGAGCCCAGAACTGGATACATCACTCCATATGAGGCCTCACTAGGGCTGAGCAGAGGGGGAGGATCACCTACTTTGTCCTGCTGGCAATGTTCCTTGTTCCTCCTAATGTACCCCACTGGCCTTCTTGGCCACAAGGGCACTGCTGGCTCATGGATGCCTTGTTGTGCACCAGGACAGGTCCTGCTCCACAGAGCTGCTTTCCAGCAGGTCAGCCCTCAGCCTGTCCTGGTGCATGGGATTATTCCTCCCCAGGTACAGAACACTGTTTTTTCTCTTGTTGCATTTCACAAGGTTTTTCTCTGCCATCTCTCCAACCCGTTGAGGTTCTTCTGAAGAGCAGCACAGCCCTCTGGGGTACTGAACACTCCTCCCAGCTTTGTGTTGCCATTGATCTTGCTCAGGAGGCATCTACCCCTTTACCCAAGTCATTGATGAATAACTTAAACAATACTCTTAAGTCAAACAATATCACTTCCTGCATCAGAGATGAGAAGTTTCCTATGAATTAAAAGCAAATGAGAAAGAGAGTTGCTTTTGCTTTGTCTTGTTTCAGCTAATAACATGAATATACTACACTTACGAAAAAAGAACCTTTTATTGATTCTGGCAGATCAGCATATATGTTGTGGCTACAACTGTTTGCTAGAAAGGACTATTCCTTATCGCTGTCCTAAATCTGGCTTCAACAGTAACATATTCACTCACATCTTCCTTAGGCCAGTAAAAAGGACAATAATTTAATCATTCTTTCCAGTAACTCAGGCCTTTTCCCCTCTCTGAACCTTTGTCTTATAACAGTTGAACCATGTGTCAACATTGTTTTTATTCCACTTTTTTCTGGATATAACACTGGCTCTATCCCCCTTGACAAAACCTTCTTTTCCTCCTCTTTCTCTCTTTTGTTATTTCACAACTAACTGTCTGATCTAGACATTAAATCCTAGGAAACACATATTGTGGTTTATTTACTCTAAAGAATTTTTTTTTCTAGATCTTTTGATAAATCTTTTACAAGTAAATACAAATTAATCTGTAAAATGGTGGTTTAAAAATAATGTAGTCAGAGTTTTCTCCAGGGTCAACAGCAGCAGAGATTTGTGAGATAGTAGAATTAAAAAAGGTTACCGAAAGACCATTCTTGAATGTTTGTTCCAGGGCTCTTTGAAGGGCTTGAACAAAACTTGCTGCTAGTCCATCTGACACTAGATGACAAGCAGGCAGTGCACTGCTGAATTACTTTGAAGAATAGTTGGAAGTTTCTCAGAAGTGAGACAACAATGGACAGTTGCTGCCAGAGCCAGCATTTTAAAACTCATCCTTTTTGAAGTACAAGGCATAATTCCCTTTGGCCAAAATGTTACCCATGGTATACAGTCAGGCCACAGGCAAAAAACATTCTCCCTATAACATTGCTTCACAAAAGTTGTTTGGTTTTTTGTTTGGTTTGTTGTTGTTGTTTGTTTGTTTGTTTGTTTTAATAAGTCTTTATAGCCAAATAATAGAAGCAGTGGTTCACATTTACAGGAGTAATTTCTTCACTCACAAACTTACAGTTTAAGGGACAGAAGGGAATAATGCACTATCATCTACTCTGACACATGCCAGAGATATTTATCCAGCTGTTTCAGTAATGAGTCCAATAACTTGCGTGTAGTTAAAATAATGTATCATCCAGTAAGGCATCTGATCTTGTTTTGAGGATTTAAAAAATGTGACAAAGCCAGCCTATTTTTGTATTCTGTTCTTATATTTGTTAAAATAAACCAGATCTTGTTTCTTGCCTGAATTTATCTGTGTCTAGCTAAAAATTATGGCTTATTTTTCTCTGTCATACTACAGACCCCATAAGTGCCAGGCACTTCTCTTGAGGTGTTTACAAATAATAAGTTAGGAAACTCTTGTTCTGCTCTTTGATATGGTGAAGAGACAGAGCTATCAATATGTTAGTCTCCTCATCCCTGAGACTTGTTAGCTGCTCCCTGTCATGTTTTCTTAGTCCAGTTTTCATCCCACAGCTGTGTACAGAAACAGGCATGCAATGCAGAGCCCCTGTGCTTTGCTGATGCCATCTTTGGTGCCTGTGCTTTCCCCACTGGGCCTCCCATCCTAACCAAAAGATGTGCTCTCTGGAGTTGTTTAATTTTGTCTGTATGCACAGGTTTTTTGGGGGAATTCCGTCATATATCTGAGCCTAGCAATCCCTCTATGTTCACATTTCCTTATGTGAACAAGCTGCAACTTTTTCTGAGAAAAGGATTCTCCTTAGCAGTAGGTTCTGGAAAGATCTTTCACTCAGCTGTAAATTTGAAGAGATTTATTTTTTAAAAATAAACCAAACCTCCAAACTTTGAAAACAGTGGTTGCCTCTATTTGAAAGAAAAGAGAATAAATAAGCCATCTATGAAACTGCGTAAGTATGAAAAGTTGAATAATGTTTCCAGACATCAAGAAGCGAATCAGACATTTGGACTGGGCAAAGTGTGAAATTCTGTGAGAAATGAGAAGCTTGTTAATTTTGTTCAGACAAAAATCAGTCCAAAAATACTTCCATCTCCTTATCCAGTGTAAGAGGACATTCCCACAGTACCCTTTCTCTGAATTGCAACTGAAGATTACTAGAGGCTGTTCTTGGATTCTGGTCCATTTTGAGGATCTTTACATGCTTTAATCTGTCCAAATCTCTGAAACACTCTCCTCTTTGCAAGTCCTATTCTGCAATCTCCTTCTCTGTGTGAGTCTCCTCATAGGAATTCCTGAGCAAGTTTTGTCTTCAGTTTTACCAATAAGTGATGCTCTTCATGATCCCCTGTGGAGCTGTGAAGCTCAGGGTAAGTATCTGCTAGAGAAATACAGGAGTAAAGGATATTGGGAAGAGGGCCAAGCAACTCAGATGTGATGCATTTGTTATTATGGGGCTGTAGGAAAAGCCCTCTTTCCTTTACCCATCCCAATTTTCTTTTTCATTAGCCTCCTGACGCTAACCTCTGAATAACTTCTAAAGTAAACCACCCATAAATATTGCACGAGTCTCCAATACTAAAAGCTGATAAAGTTTATAGCACTTATAAAATAAATAGAAGGAAATGCTTTTCAGTTTCCTATTTATAGGTCTCAAGAGGGATCTCAGGTATGATTTATCACTTCAATTTTAACTGTATTAGTCTCCCCCTATCACAAACACACAACTCTTTTCCTTGGTCATTCTTTTTTTTCTCACACACAGCTGCTTCCTCTTTTCCCTGTAGACATGCTCACACCCACACAGCCATTTGCCCTCCATATCTTTTGCTAGCAGACAGGAGAGTGTTGAGTGCCATCAGTTTTCACCAGAGTCAGCAGGCGTTGAGGGCTCTCAGCATTTAGCGAGGGGCTCTCAACCACATGTAATTCAAAGGAAAAACTACTTTTTTTCAAATGAATGTGGCACGTGGCCAAAGAAGGATTAAAAAAGAGGGAGGCAACATTTTGGACGTGGGTGGATCATTAAAGCACAGGGAGTATAGTTAACATAGGGTATGTTTCTTTTTAGGGCATTCCTATATGCTTTCCAAGTGGTAATGTTTCTAAGTATGCAGTATTCATCCTCAGTGCTGGTCCTTTCCACTTGAGCAGATAAATGGACTGTGGCTAATAATACTTTTTTTCTCGGAGCAAATGAACATCACTTCTGTTTTATAAAAGGGGAGGCACACTTCTGGCCACATATCATGTGTCTAAATTAGCATTTTATTTTGGTGCAAAGGTGCACTTCTGAAGTAAATCTCCTTGTCCCCATTTAGTTTATTTTACCATTTAAATAGAAACTCTTGTTTCAGAAATATAGCAGCTAACTGGCATTCAGCCCATGGAGCCAGACTACAGCCAAACAAACTTCCCAAAACACATAAATGCGGACATCAGATCTTCAGTGCCAGCCGGTTTGCTTTAGAGTTCCATTCCTGTTACACTGCAGCATTTGCTAATGTGTCAAGCCACATTTCTACTGCAGTGTTTGACACCACTGCATCCTCACTGCATTTTCCTGTCCTGGTTCTACATTAAAAACCAACTAAATAAAAATGCCTTCCATGACTGTGATTGAAATAAATATATTATTATATCTGCTCAGGACAAAGACAACTAGTTAATTAATATCAACTCAATTCCTTTCCAGTTCAAAGTTTACTCGATCTCTGTGGTCGCAGAGAACCACTTCTGGACACAAAAAGTAATATTCTGGTTTCGTTCATCTTTAATCACATCTGACAAAATTGACTTGTTGGATAATGTTGGGTTATATTTATTACCTTCAGGAAATATTGAAACTGTAAGAGGAGAACTGTAACTTCAGATGACTTCCACTTCCACCAATTAAAACCCCCAGTTGTCAACTTGAAACTGTCAAGCACAAGGTTTGTTTCAGCTGAGTTCAGCCACCTAAAAACCAAGTATATATAGAAGTGTGAATTCAGACTCCCTGTACAATCAGTGGGGAGACACAAGTGGCTACACATGATGTTGCCTCCTCCATTAGAGACACTCTTAGGATAAGATGAATGCTGCCTAGAATAGGAAGCTCATTTGTCCACGTGGCTTATATTGTTAATGAGATGAGAAAGGTCCTTCAGAGGGGTGATTCAAAGACAGATTTTGTGCTCTGTGGTGCAGGACAAAGCTGGAGAATGTAGAGAAGGACAGCCTGATGTCACAGGTCTGGCATGCAGCTAGTTCTCCATGCAAATGCTTCTCTTACTAAAAGATACTATTGGAAATTAGAAGGATAGTGTCTTTTGGTTGTCATCCAGTGCCTGGTAAATAAGTTGTTGAGGATTTTCATAGCAATAAGGGGATTCCTGAGCTGTAGTTGCCCAGCAGTTCTTCCTTCCCAACCTTCCTGACCACAGCTCATCCCCTGACTTCGAAAGGCCTTTCTGCAGTGCATGTCTCCTATGGCAGCAAAGAGGTTAATGAACAAGCCACCCAATATAGTCTGCTTAGGATAACAACAGACTCAGGTGTTGAACTGACTGGCAGATACTGCAAGGCCAAACGCAAATGAATGTAGGAGCAAAGCAGAAGATGTCCCTGGTTGCTGAGGGAAATGAACAGAGCCTGGAAATGACTGGGGGAAGTGGCCTGACAGCCAGCCATCAAAAGCCAGGTGGATTTATTAGCCTGCCAGGAAGCAGCTTGGTGAAAGCAATATGTAAAACGTAAATGTCAGGAAGCAACGTGAGCTTTGGAGCTCTATGAAAAGTCTCTAAAGACCAAGCCTGACATGCCAAAGAGCCTTTCTGTGTGGAGGTTGGTCCTCTTGCCTGTCACTGAGTAAGGAGGATGGACTGAGCTTTACAAGTCCAGAAAACAATACGGGTCTTATCAAACCATTTTATTCTGTGCATCCTTAGGGTAACTTGTGCCTCTTGATAAGCATACCTCTGGTCACAGAGAACTGCACGTGTTACAGCCCACTAAGGTGTAAGAGCCCAGTCAAGGCCCTTTGGAACTGCAGACAAGATTGGTAAAGATCATAGCAAACAGAATTGATCTTGCTGAAACCTGATTAATTGGGAACAAGAGACCAAGCACTAATGTAGGGCTTAGATCCTCCCTGGGTCCTCTCCTGGAAGAATGGGTTTTTGCAAGCTGAGTAATCTTCACCATTCTTGCTCCTGGCCTCAGGAGAGATAGGAACAGCAGCCCACCAAGCCTGTACTTTTCTTACTGTGCCTCTGCACAGGACTGGCAGAGCTTCTCTGCAGGAAGAACTGTCAGCATGGAGTTCCATGCTCCATTCAGCCGTGGGCCTCTCCATTGAGATTTCCAGTGAGAGTGAATGTAACTAGCTCCAAAGGAGCTGTGGTTTTAGTGGTATGGGCACCTGTCCACTAGGAAGTGTGCTGAAACCTCTGACGCACTTCACAGGTTCCACCAGAGACCCATCAAACACTAATAACATTCAATCACTGCTAACCAAGGCTGATTTTGGACCAGACACTTGGAAGTGAAATACTACCTATCCCACCACAAGCCCCTGCCATAAGTCAATTATACATTGCAGTATTTGAAACCAATAAAACAGAGCTTTTTACTATATGGCATGGCTTTCCTTGGAAGGTATTGCAACCACAGTGGAGTTTGGAAACTTCACACATAGTTTATTTTTTTCTTTTAATTACTTTATACATATATATCTTGTTACCAACCTTTTTATACACATAATGTTTTTGTTTTGTTTTGTTTTGTTTTGTTTTGTTTTTAAATTGCAAAGAATATTTTGTTTCCTTGTTTCAGTTTGACAATGAACTATATAATCTTGTTCCTTATTTAGATGTATTTGTTCACTATTCAGCATTAGTACTGCCCACAATTTAGAATCCACTGTAATTCAAACATCATCACATATCACACTCTAACCTACTCAATAGACAGTGTGGTAGTAGAGAGATCAATGCATCTTTTGAGAGAACCTAAAGCTGGAGTCTGAGCAGTGGTTTGGTGCAGAGAGTTGCACCAACTCTAATGGTGTCTAGTCACTTCGGTGGGCAGTCAAAGGCCACCAGATGCAAAATTAAGCCACATCTCTTACATATGACCTACAGGCTAACAGGGATTTGTAGTGATTTGACATAATCCAAAGTTAGTTTTGCATAAGGACAACCTGCTGCTGGGTTCAGATGCCTCTGAAAGAGCCCCTTAGATGAACAAAGCAGATCTTGATTGGAGCTTAGGTAGCTCTGTATGGTGAATAACTTTAGAACCCTAAAGTTTCCCAGAGAGAGATAATCTGTCAGCACCCCATTAACTGCAGGAGGAAGGAAAATTTTGATATATGAAACAAAACCCCCTGTTGTTTAGTGTCAGTTGAATTTATCAAATGAGGTGCATCCACAAATTTAATGCTGCAGTGGAAAAGAGCAACAGTGCCTAAAAGGGAAGGAAAGTGAAAATAAGAGTTGCAATTTTCTTATTAAAAGAGGAAAGGGGTGGAGGGAGAGCTGAAAATTGAGTACAAAACACTAAATTAAAAGAGAGATATCCTACTTCTGTCCCAGAGACATTAAGGAAAAAAAAAAAAACAAACTAGGGAAGCTGTTTAGCAATTTTAAGAAAATCCAGTCCTAGAGGGACAGGGATTTGTTTCTTTGTGGCAAGATGGGGACCAATTCTCACTCCAGGCTCTTCAGTCTTGACCCTCTCACTTCCCTTCCCCCTCCGCCTTCCCCATCGGCAGCCTTGGCCTGCCATCCCTCTGCTGCTGCTCTCCCCTTATCCTTTGCTGTCTTTTTGACTTTTAGCAGTTCCCTAGCAACAGATGTTTGCAGCTGAGAGGAAGAGCTGTGGACATATTGCAGGCACAGAAGCAGGCAGGGCTCGGCCTCAGCTCATGGGTGATGGCTGACCCCAGAACTGGGGGAACACAGAGCAGCTCCAGGGCAACAATTTCTGCACTGATCTCTATTTGTGACCCGAGATGGGGGCAGCACCTAACTCTTAAACTTCAATTGTTCTTCTTGCTGGTTAACAACAGGTTACCCATTCTGCTTAATCTGAAACACTTATTTCCCCTTGCCAAGCACTGGTCTTCACCCAATGGAAAAACCTGTCAGACATCATCAGTGTGGCAATCCTATGGTAGGAACATAGGTATTCAGACATGGCACAAGTGTCTTCATTCCTCTTGTTAAAAATAACAGCTCTGATTTTTATGTGTTGGATGCTGTCCTTACCGCCCTTCTGTCCAGCCCACCTTGCTGCTGAAGGCTGTTATCTCTGGAGCAGAACTGGGAAAGGTGAGCTCACAGCTCAATGGCTGCACTTCACAGTGTCACGTGTTAGCCAGAGCCACAGGGGCTGCATGCAGGGACAGCCAAGGACCCAGGCTTGTGCTCCCTTCCACCCACTCTGCTTCTGCAGCAGCAAGGCTCTGGCACAGGGGAGGATGGGCAGCTGAGGGCAGCAGCATCACTGCAGTAGAGCTACTGGAGCTCAGCTAAAGAAGTGCTAACCTATCATTATTATTGATGATGTTGTTACTATTATTATTGTTACCATTATTATAGTCCCCTTCTAATTCGCCCCAAAGAAACCAAACCTGTGTTACTTCATATAGCAGCCATTCCCTCACCACCCACAAACTTCTCCTGTCAGGAGTGCTGAAGTTACTCTGGAAAATATGATGCAAGTTAGTTTTTAAGCCATTTGGTAGGACTTTTGAAAATTGGATTCCGAGTCATTGCACTGCAGTAATGAAGTTACTCTAGAATAGAGTAGTACGCTTGCTAAATTTGTAAGGTGAGCACATACTTTACATAAACCTATAATGCCAACTAATCAAAGCATCTGAAAGACCCCACAGAATAGTTATTTCATTTTAAAACAGAAAAAAAAAAAAAAAAAAGACAAGGTTTTCTCCATTTATCCAACAAAACAAGTGGCCAATGTTTTTTATCAGGCAGCCACTGATGTCTTAATTCTGTGATTGTGCCTTGATCATAGGTCTTTTCCTACTGTTTATTTCCGAGCTTCTTAACTATCATATTGAATAAAGGTGCAGAACTGTCTTGTACGATGGAAATTAAATGTCTGGATGTGTTGTAAATCTGACCTCATTCTTGGTCTTGTTTTTTTCCAGAGTGGTATTTTCTCTGTGTCTTGTATGGACAGGGTCTTGGCAGCCCTGCCAGCTGGCACATCTTATGTTTGAGACACATCAGTTACGCATTGTTTCACCACCACCCCACCTGGTGCACTGTCCACATCTCCTGGCAGTTCAGGAGGCTGTTCAGCACTCCTAGCAGTGTCCCCCTCTGGTACCCTGTGTGTCTGCCACCCAGCTGTGTTCGGGGCTGGGGGTCCCACAGCAGGAGAGAGGCTTCAGCCTCCACAGCTGTTACCAACTGTGTGACTTCTAATCCCCACAGATGTCACATATGTACATGTTCTGTGTAGGAGCAGACCTTCCCCTGCCCATCCCCATGTGACTTGGCATACTACAGCGACTTAAGACTGTTGTAAGGTACAGAGTGGTGTTAAGGTGAAGCCTCGTAAAGGATAACTAGGAGCCTTTTCTCTCCTAGCCTAAAGACGCCCAATTTGTACATTGCCCTTGCTGTCCTCTACATCAACAGCAATCATCATTTGCACTTGTATTCCCTTCTCCTTCCTCTACCATTTTCACTTTCTGAGCTCTTTCCCTAAGCCTCCATCTCCATGACAGTAATCTCTGTTGCCTGGAGGAGCTGTTGTGCAGACTAGGATAGGATGCAGATGGATGGTAGATGGGATGGAGGAAGTACATGTGGGCAGAAGGCTGCTCAGGTAGAGAGAAGAGACAGTGGGGTATAGGGAAGGTGGCACATTGAAAATGGAGCCCATATATTTGAGGGAGTAAGAAAGGAACAAAGGGCATCAGGGGGAGAAGTAGCAAGAGAACTGGAGGAAAAGTGACAGACTTGTCTGTCATCTCCTACTAATCTGAAAATCCCACTGCTGTCCTCTCTTGCTCACACTTCCCATCACACTGATGCTGCCCAAAGTACAACTGATCTTTCCCACATTCCCCCACTTTTCAGCCTTTTGAACTGCCTTCCTTGCCCCTTTTCACCTCTTGCAGAAAATTACTTTTCTTACCCAAAACACGCTGGCAAGCAGGAAAATTCTGTGAGGCTGAAAAACCTTGAGATGCTGAGGTTGTGACCTGGTGCCTGGGAATTTACCTGCAGGCCTTTTATTTTTTTACACCAACCTCACAGGAGCTGAGCTGTTCCTGCTCTCACACCTCTGTGAGCTGCAAACAGCAACTCATTCTTTGGTCCTACTATATCAGCTAAGACCTCTCGACTGGGGTGAAAACATGCCCATGTCCTATGGCCACACATTTTTGCCTTTTGTGTCCTTTCTGAAAGTCCTATTTTTTTCCCCTGGTCCCTGCTCTTCTGTATATCTTAGCTAATTTCATTCTTTTTTTTTGGCAATATTCAGTTTTTGTCTTATCTCCAATCCTAAGCTCATCTCTTTGTCAATCACCCAGGCTCAGCAGCAAAATAGTTAACTGTAAGTGCCCTCATTAGACTTGAAATGAGATTACTGGTAGAGTACACGTGTTTGCACTTCTCAGATACTGTTTTAAGCTATCCGCTGTCTCAGGCAAAGAACACCGCTTTAGTTATAGTGGCTTATATTTGATAGCTTCTCTCCTAAATCAGAGGCAAGACTACTTTTGTTTCCAAAGAAATTCTGATATTCTTAGAACTTCAGTATGCCATTAGGGCCACATAAACATATGTTGGCCAGATGTTTAATATCCCTGTTTCAATGTGTTTTGCTGACAATAAAGGAATAATGAATGTTCCTGCAAGACAGCTTCATGTAGATTAGGATACAACAAATGCATTTTGATTTTCAAGTGTGTAAGAAGAGCAGAGAGAAACAAAAAATGAATTAAATGTAAATTCTGTTCTAATTTTTCCTCTGTGAACTTCATATTTTATCCACTGGTCTGAGTATAGCATGCATTATGAGTTGACCAACAATACACTGTAAAAACAAGGCAAATATACACCCCAAGCCCAGGCATAATGAATGCCACATAAATAACTCCATATAACGGGTCTGTGGAATCTGCCCCTCCTACCTATAGTCAGTGGGTATCGTCAGCTGCTTTCCAGCAAGACTGAGCTTGGTTAAGTAAGTGACAATCTGGAGTGTTTAAGTGTCCCACCAATTGAATAGATAAGCATTCAAAAATACTGACACTGCAACGGAACAAATTTCACTGTAATTTATAGACCTTAAAATTCTCCAGGAGTTACTGGGTGTATGCTGGTGTATCTGAAAGCAGCATTAAGTCTACGATTTATGGGATCAGTTTATCACAGCGATAAGCCTATCACAGATTAACACACACACGCACACACTTTCTGCATTTTCTTAACTGCTATCAATCCCCAGTACTGCCACCAGAGAAGATAATATCTTCTTGTCTACAATAAAATACACTCTTTCTAAATTTGGTAGCAGAAATATTTATTCCTTGCACAGCTTAACCATATAAATAAAGAACTCAAAATGACTAGATCAAGACAAACACAAATCTGTTGGTATGTAGCATATTTTATGTCATGCAAAGTTCTCTAAGTTACATGCTCAAATGTGACATGAGACAACATATTGGGAACTTGGAATATGAAATCCTGGTTCTGCTAAAATCGTGGTCTAGTCATATCACTGCTTCCAAGAGAGTTTTTCTCCAGGCAAGCCTCACTTGTATCAGTGCTAGAATTGTTTTGCAGAGCGTGGACTACAGATGAAACTGCTGGGTGAACATTCGTGTGCTTGAAACGTATTGTGCAGCTACGGCTGGTCCCTAATGGTGTATTATCTTCTAACTGCTTAGCTCCTTTGGCCCTTAATAGCATTGAAAAATGTCAGAAGATGGACAGAATGATAACCACCACCAACAGATGAGCTGGACAGCAGTGCTTCTCACTAGAGGGCAAAAGTCACTCATCGTGAAGTCAGGAAGCAATGAATAAAATAGCAAAACCAGCATTCTGAGGTAGGGCTTAAAATGAGCCTGGGACTGGACCGGGAGATGTGGTCTATGAGGTTTGTGGGGCATCATTTAGGAATTAAGAGATGTGAACTGTTTCTTCAGCAGTTCCAATGGGACTAACGTTTCCCCAACTTGTGTTCCCTCTCTATTTTGCTGTGTCTCTTCTATTTATCTTCTGGTTTTGGTATTTAATTCTTCTGAGGAACAACTCCTCTCTCTTCTTATAAGGTATTGCAGTACGGGTTATAATAAAAACCTGATTTCTGTTACAACACAAAGATCATCTTACAAATGATATAAAGGATAAACAGGTGAAGATGGAAGTGTCATCTCTGGAATGAAATATAGGGATCTAGTGTCATTTAAAGCTGATGTCACTAAAAGTTTCTTTAGAAAAAGCCTCTGTTTCCTGAAGGTGGGATTTCTCTGTGCGGAAGTGTGTAAACCCAGAAGACTCTTGTCTCATCCTGCATTATGTAAGAATATATAAAATCAACTACAGCAGATGCAACCATTCTTTGTAGTCTGGAGTCCTTCCTCTGGCAGTGGCCAGCAGTAGTGCCCTGGTAAGAGTATAGAGCAGGGCCAGCACATGGCAACCCCTGCCCTGTATCTTCTTCCAGTTTCCAGCAAGTTTTGGTGTTAGAACCCTCTGTATAATACAGCAGCAGACATGCATCAGGTAGCTTCTGATGTTTATTTCTTCTAGGACTGTATTTGATGACTTCTGAAACTCATAGGAAATCCCAGCATCCATAAAATCCTGAGAAAAGGTACTCCAGAGTTTAACTGTGCATTACGTAAAGGAGCTGCTTCTTTGTTCCACTTTGAACCTGCCACTTGCCTGCCTTGAACATGTGCCATGTGATTCCAGCATGGTATTTCTGGCCTTTTCTACAAGCTGAGGCGTAGGAAATCATATTTGCAGACTCAGCAGTGTTAGGCAGCGTACAGCAGCACCAGAGAGCCACACAGGAGATGCTGTTATTTTCTTCTTGGGCTTTCAAGAATTAAAAGACTCCTAGTCTTCTGGTCTGCCTTGTTGACTGGATTTGGCTTTCTGGGGTTTGTGGATGGATGTACGTGATGGCAAGCCTTCCTGGCAAAAGGAATGTCCTGACTATCAAAAAGGAATTTGAAGAGAGTCTGTTTTCTTCCTTCCTCTGATTCACAGTCATGTTTCATTTCACTAGCTAAAAGGCCTGATGTGACACAGGAGGTTATTCAAGGCCATCCCATGGCAGTGTAGCTGAGTAAAAAGTGTGGTTTACAACCTTACTAGCAGCTGAGCATGCTAAATACACAACTAACTTGCCAGCATGAAGAAGCCACGTGGCTCCACCAGCTTTTTCACTGTAAAGGCGATGGAATAAATTTTCCAAGCTGTGCACAAAACTGTGCAGTACATCCTCCTTCCTCCCTCTGCATCACTCTGCAATGGCCGTAAAGTAACACAATAAGCACCTTTATAGCCATGTTAAAGTTCCCCGATTTTCTGATAAAGGCTGTTGGTATAAAAACCCCATCCCTTACATGCTTTTTCAGAACAAAGTACTGCTTATTGCACAAGTGCAAGTGCAAGCTCAGGTCTGCTGACACTGCTGCAGGGCTTAACAGGAGGAGCACACTGGGTTGTACCTTCCCATGCCCGCTCATGCTGCCAGCCCCAGTGCAGGCCGGTCCTCTGCTGTGACCGTGACAAAACATCAGGCAGCATAAAAACCGGCAACAACTGTGCTCACATTCAGCATTACATTATTACTGGGTTTTGTTTACCCTCTCCTAAAATGATCTCTGTTCCTCCATGAGAGAAATTATGCTTCTTCCCTTCTTCCTCCTGAACATCACCAAAAGGGAGAACCATGCGTGGTAGTAAAAAAAGTGTTGTTAAACTACACTTGAAGTTTTAGCTGTTCTGGAATATTTGTGAAAATGTGTGAATATGGAACCAATAAGGATGCTCTACAGGTTTCAAATATCACACACAGGATTGCTGCACAGAGAGGGAGTGAGAGAAAGAAGGTTGTATATTTGATGGCTGAAATACTGCCAGTCTCTCCCCCACCACAAAACATGTTCATGATACTGCCTAGACATAAAGTTCAGTGTTTCATTCCATCTCAATAGGGATTTTATGACTAAGGTGTCGAGGATAAGAAAAGACCAATTTGTAGTTTTATTGATCAGGCTAAAGGTCAGGGGCAGACATGTAGGTCATGGTGCTTCCTCTGAACAGACACAGAACCAAGGGCCTACCTTCTGAAAGTGAAGAATGAGGCAGGGGAGGGGGTACTTACACTGATGAAACATGACAGCTGAGATGTCAATCATGACCAAATTGGACAGGCTAAGAGATGGGAGACCTCAAAACAACCACAACTTTGCCCCATGCCTGCACACTCTGGCAGAGGGGCTTGTAGTATGTTTGCCAAGGCTGTGATCTTGTGTATGGGTAAACACCAGGATGCAATTTAATATAATAAAAGCATAATTCATGGTGACAAAGTTTATGAGATTGGGTTTCCCAGCCCTAGTTGAACCACATAAAACATATACTGTCACTACAGGCATTTTGGCTGAAATGGTAGGGGCTTCTGCTTCATGGAGATAGCCTGGAAGGTATTTGTCACCATGCCCCTCTCTGGGCTGGCTGCAATAGTAGAGTAACACAAAACTACACTGATTCGTTGTCAGGAATTTAGTTTAGACTTAAAATGCCATAAAGTGAAATGGTTTCCAGAGTAATGTCAGTTTTTCTCCTCTACTTGCATTAATTTTGTCCTCATTTGCCCCTCTGAATCACCACTGAAAGTGAGGCTTGGTCTCTGTAGTATATTCTGTTCCAGGTCTCTCTGTGTTATATTTGCAGTGTAAAGCTGCTTATGGCTGAGACTCTGCTTGCTGTAAAAGGCAGAAGATCCAGCACAGCTTTAATTAAAGATGGCTTAAGTTAACTTTTGTTCCTTCTGATTCTGAACTATGCCAAGAAGTTATCCTCATTCCTCTGGAAGTTCCCCTGACTGCTCTCCCTGCTTACCCTAGGATCACCAATAGAAGGAGGTCTTCACACATTCCTACCATTTATGACACATGCACACCAGGCAAACATTAGCATAAGTGACTTCATCCAGGTATTGGTTTTCCTGACCTTACTTTTTCAGATGTAGTCGATACAAAGCAAAAAATGCGTTTTGTTTCCTGCTCAATTCAATCTTCAGGTGAAAAGGATTCCTAACTCACAAATGACAGGCTAACACAGCTAGGCTCTTTGAAGAGGAAATAGAGAGCTAAAACCTTCCCTTTTATTTCTCTTCCCTGTACTCAGTTGAAGGCAAACAAAGCCTGAAAATAGGCAATGTACCCAAAGAAGGTAGATCATTACATGTACAAAACACCTCTTAAGCATCAGACTATAAGATGGCTTGATTAATATCCCAGTATTTTACTAAACTGGTAATGAAGGAAACAATAGTGGTCATTTCTTGGTATCTGATCCAGCCTTATGGCAGGGAAGGCAGATGACAACTATATGTGTCTATATACTGGTATCCCTTTGAGCCTTGTTTTCTCTGAATTTGGAATTAACAGAGAGTCAGTTGAAGGGCCTTGGAAGCAGAAGTTTAGGAATGGTGCATGTTACACATGAGGTGTCTCAGGAACTAAAATGGTCTAGCACACACAGTTGCACAAAACACATGCTGAAGGGGAGAACAGGCCTACTTTCATTTACTTTTTCTAGATCTCAAATTGGCTGAATTTTTCTGTGCATATACCATCTTCATCCTGATGGTTTTTGAGCTCCAGACAAAATCTGTTTTTATCACACACATGCCTTGTAGCCATCTATTTCCCCATCTTTCTTTTCATGCTGTCTTTCTTTCTTCTAGCTGTTGATCAGTTGAGTAATGAAGTTTCATGGGAGGTTCTGGTGATCGTGAGACCTGAGTTCTAATGTCTTGAGGCAGAGAGTGGTGTAGTTAGGTTACACAACTCCTTGCTACACAGCTTGGTGACTTCTAGATGCCTGCTGAGTTATCAGTCAGTTGGAGCTTCTTCTGGCCACAGCGATTTCATGGCTGTGGTAAGCTGCAACAGTCACAAAAACATGGATGTCCTGTCTCAGAACTCATTCTAAAGAAAAAGATGCATCCATGTGATTAGACAAAATCTTATAATAGTTATCTGTACATCAGCAGCAATCTTCATGCCTAGCAGACTTAAGAATCCAGTGTAACCCTCAGCACATATCTCTCTCTGTTCTGTACCTTTTCTCTGGACTGTGGAGCTAGAGAAACGTCCTAACCTCACATAACAAGGAGTGAATAGCCAAGGCTCTGTATTCAAATTATAGCCTCCATGCTCCAATAGTGTGCATTCCTATCACCTTCAACACTCACATATTTGAATGTCTGGTAAATAAGTTATTCTAGTGAGGAAAAAGGAAGATCATATTTACTTAGTGTGATAAGAAAATAGAGAGCTGCCAGCAACTATACCCAGCATTTTGCAGCTGAGGGGGTTTGCGTTTAACAGCCATGCCCATTAGACCACATCAGATCTTGTAATTAGCTTACAGCACTGAGGGAGAGACATTCCCTGGGTGAAGCCAAACTGCAGCCACAGTTTCTGTGCTGTATCATATGGGGAAGTGACCTCAGTCAGGTTTTGGGAGGACAATATCAAAGACAATCCTAGACTGCAAAGAGTTCAGTCTATGGAGGAGGCAATAAGCAGAGATTGTTAGAGGGAAAATACAGGGAGAAAAAGCTGGAAGCCCACAGGCATCAGTTTGATTTAGAAGAGCAGAGACAATAGAGTAGCCTCATGTACGCAGGCAAAATCTTAATCTCAGAAGGATCTTACTGTACGGAGAAACACTCCTTTTGATCACTGATGTATTCTGGCTGGTTAGGGACAAAATGAAACATTACAGAGAAATTGGGCAGAAAGATTTCACCAGCCATATAATCAGGGACAGGAGACAATAGGATGAGATTTGGGAGAGTTTAAAACCAGGGCACAAGATAGATTTGAGGCTACAAAAAAAAGAGAGTCAAGTCCAAAATTGGGACCCTACAGGTAGATTTGCTGTAAAAATCTACAGGTAGAACAGGTGTAAAAAGCCTCTCAGAGCTGAAACTGGAAATGGTGTTTTGCGAGCCAGGAAGGTGTCTTTGAGATAATAGTGGTAAAAAAAGAGACATGATTCACTATGGATAGTAAGACAGCAAAGCTGAATTTCCTATTTTGTTTCAACCTACTTTCAGGACATCCTTTGGCATATGTTTCCGCCACCAGGCCAACTCTCCAAGCTGGCACAGATGAAAGCAAAGCCTGACCTGTTCCCATGGGATCTGTTGTCACCTGTGCATTTTGCAAGGGCTTCTGGAACCATTTCCTACTCATGCCTCCCCAAGGAGCTGTGACCAAATGTGCCTGCGTGGGAACACATGGGAACAGTGCAAAGGGAGCTGTAGTCTTAAGAGTTTCAAGTGGGCTAATAGTGTAAACTAGTAGCTACTGACAACTTTTGCCACAAAGAGAGTGTGTTACAACCACAAGTGAAAACAACTTCCATGTTTTGTTCTGTATCTCAGGGTAGGCCAACTGCATCTGACCAAAAACAAAACAAAGAGAAACAAAACAAAAAACCCAAACAAACAAAACACACACACACAAAAACAAAACATAACAAAACAAACAAACAAACAAACCACAAAGAAAAAGGAAACAAAAGTGTATAAGAGTTTGGGGGTTTTTGAAGTGGATGAGGGACAATTGTCACACATTAGGAAAAGTCTGGTTTATCTCCACAGAGAAGGGAAGAAACCTGGGTAGGGGAGACACAAGGGCTGGCAATTACTGCCATGTGTTTGCTGAAGGAGTTATGGTAGTAATGTATGACACTTCTGGGGAGTTTTTAATCTGAAAGCCTTACCCTTGGAGGTGAACAGAGAGGAAAACAAAGCCCTGAGCTCAGTTCCCCATCCCACTTCAGGGCCAGCAAATTGCTCAGCCTGCCTCAGGTGCACCTACCTGACCTACACCTCTATTTTAGAAGCACAGAATTAATTCTTTATGTTGGAAAAGATCTTTAGGATCATCAAGTCCTACCATTAACCCAGCACCACCATGTTCACCATATCCCCAAGTGCCACATCCCCACATTTTTTGAACACTTCCAGGGATGGTGACTCAGCCACTTCCCTGTACAGTTGCAATGTTCACAGTTCACTGTTCCAGTGCTTGACCACCCTTTCACTTAAGATTTTTTTCCAAATATTCAATCTAAATTTACCCTGGCACAGCTTAAGTCTATGTCTCTTGTCCTGTCAGTGGGAGATCGCCCCTCACCTGTCCACAACCTCTTTTCACGTTGTTCTAGAGAGCAATAAGGTTCCCCCTAAGCCTCCTTTTCTCCAGGCTAAAACAATCCCAGCTCCCTCAGCCGCTCCCCAGAGGACTTGTGCTCCAGACCCTTCAACCAGCTCTGCTACCCTTCTCTGGTCGTACTTCAGCACCTCAATGTCTTTCTTGCCGTGAGGGGCCCAGAACTGGACACAACGCTCGAGGTGTGGCTTCACCACGGCCGGGTACAGGGGGACGGTCACCGCCCTAGTCCTGCTGGCCACACCATTGCTGATCCAGGCGCGGATGCCGCTGGCCTTCTTGGCCACCTGGGCATTCGCTGGGCATCCCTGCCACTGCTCCCCATTGCGGCGGCGGGACACGCCGGGCTGCCCCCGCTCCCCGGGGAAGCAAATAGGTTGCCGGGGCCGCCCGTGGCCGCCTCTGCCACCGCCTTCCCCGGCGACGCCGCGGCGAGCGGGGCGCAGCCGGCAGCTGCTGCGGGCTGGTTTCCATGGAGACCGCGGGGGGAGGCCCTGGCGGAGGGGAGATGTCTGCGGGGACGTGAGGGGGGAGCGGCGGGGAGAGAGGGCGGCGGCGGCGAGCGGGAGGGGAAGGGAGGGCGGCGAGGGGCGGCGGCCGGGACCTTTCGCTCGGGAGGGAGAGGCTTCCCCGCGGGCCCAGCGGGGCAGCAGCAGGGAGCCCGGGGTCGCTGGGGTGGCTGCAGGACAGTGGCAGGGTGTGCAGGGGAGGGAGAGGAGGATGAAGAGCACGCGGGGATGCTGCTGTGGCAGGCTGTCACTTCCATGGAGGCCCGGCCAGGTGACTGCTCCACAGAGCTCTGCGGCTGCATCCTCCGTGGAGATCTGCAGCAGTCTTAGGGAAGGCATCAGCAGTCCTCCCCGTTAAATATTTAGCAGTTTAGCCCAGCCGCATCCTCGGGTGAGAGCCCCGATGGTGCCCGTGGTCACGCTCCGGTGTTGGAACAGGGGGTGCGGGCAGGTGCTCGGCGAGGAGCAGAGCTTGGGGTAGTGGGCAAAGCAGCAGAGGGGCTGCAGAGGCAAAACAAACTGCCTGTGTGAGCACACGGGCTTGGGCTTCACACGGGAAAGAGTTGCAGAGTTCAGGGTGGTGGTTACCGTGCAGCAAAGTGCTTGTCACCATGGTGACCGAGCAGTGCCGCATCTTCCCGAGAGTGGAAGGCACCAGTCTCAGAGTTTTGCGGTGTGAGGCCAGTGGGTTAAATGCAGCTGGTTTCACCTTTTGAAGCCAGGGATCACCATTTGTGTTAGAACTGTACATACATGACATGGATTGGTTGGAATCTGCCTTGTGCCAAGCCAGTGGCTATATGTATACAAGAAGGACACCATGAATATGTGCTGGTGTCCATCGCAGGCATTGTCTTCCAAAAAGAGATTTGCAAAAGTGAAGACAACAGCAGGGAGTGCAGCAGGCCAGGAGGGTTGAGGTGGCAAAGCTATTTTGTCTTGTACTTTGAATAGTAAACAAAGGTTAAGATATGATGGTGTCACTGGGTAGGGGATAGGATTCACCAAGTCTTAGCTAAGGGGCTTGAGGCCTACCAAATTTTCAGATTTCTGTTTTAGGTAGTTATGAATATATCAGTGTATATTTACATATAAATTGAACATAAATATGTTGAATGTTAAGCCCAAAAAGATCCAATTAACCTTTTTTTGTTGTTTGTTTGGGTTTTTTTCACTTGTTTATGAGGAATTGAAGTAAAACTTCTAGCCATCCATCCTCAGGTATACCAAGTGCTTTCCTGCTATTTTGGAATTTGTTTTTGTTTTTGTTTTTGTTTGTTTGTTTGTGGTTTGTTTTGGTTTGATTTTGGGTTTTTGTGGGCTTGTTTGTTTGTTTGTTTGCTATTTTTTACTATCAGCATATCTTAATTTGATAAAAGTTTTTACTGCTCCATACAAACTTTGGTCTTTTTTGGGAAGTCCTAAGTATTCACTCAAGAAGAAAATTCTCTAAAAACCCTCATCACTGCTGGCTCCCAAGAAGGGTGACAGCAAACTTCTCTGACCCTCTGGTAAATTTCTCCATTCCTTCATGTCTGTCTAAGAAGAGAAGAGGGTAGCACTAAACATGGTCTAAGAGACTTGCCATTGACTGGTTCTCATACAAGGGAACTCAAAAGCTCTCAATCAGAGCGAGGGAAAAACAAAAAGAGAAAGAAATAATGGATTCACTCTTAGCCAGATCTCCTTAGGATCACTGAGAATGAAGCTTGCTGAGGGAAGTACTGGCAGATTCTTGATGCATTCAAGGAGGATTTTGTTGTAGGAGAGAGGAACTTTTGAGTTCAAGAACTGTTTGCACTGCAAAAGACAGTGCCCATTATGGAGCTGAAAACAGCACTCATGGATGAGTTATTCAAAATATGTTCAGATGGGTAAGGCAGTGTTGTGCTGTGAGTACTTGAGAATGCACCAGATGAGCTGGTATATCTGTGCGTATCCATGCAGAGACATGATCCCCAGAAGGAAATTAGCCATATTAGCATAACGTGACATTGAGGTTAATCTCCCCCATTTCTGAGTAGAATTTGTTGGGTCTCGAAGCACATGTGGCTATATTGTTTCCAGCTCTGTAGTTATTTGGGGCACAACTACCCATGACGAAATCCAGAAAAAGTAGGCAGGAGCTGCAAGAGGTACTGAAAAACCCCCAACCCCACTAGCAGCTCTGCCAAAGCCAGGCTGGCAACTCCACTTAGAGAAAGGCTGAGTTGTGTACAGCATTTATGGCTGAGGCTACTGGCTCCTCCTAAACATCCTTGTTGCCTCTATTCCCTTATTTTTGGAGTTTTGATAGACTCCATTCTAGTTCCTTTCTGCCTTCTTTCCCTTCCCAATCCTTTTTCTTTCTTTCTCCTCTTCTTGCACAGGAATAGCGCAGTGGAAATCTCCACATCAAAACTGATTTTTTCCTACACTCCTGAGAATCCACCAGCCTCCTCCGTTACTACCTTGAGGGATCTCTGGTGTAGCCACATCCTTTGAGACCACCCAGCTCAGGTATGTTCCCTATAGCTAACCTGGCAGAAAGCCCTGTTCCCTGTCACCCTTCTTCCCTTGCTGTGACACTGTGGGAATGGCAGCAGCAGCAGAATGGCTATTTTTCAGAGGAATGTGTCCCAGAGCAAGGTAAGGCAGCAGCCTCAACCACTCAGTATAATTAAACACAGCATCATTTTTGTGTAGCCTGTGCCGTGGCAACCACAACAGTTATTGTCATTCAGCTGGAAGGTTTAGAAGGCAAAGACATGGTATTTCACAAAAGATCCTCCTTGCAGGCAGGGCCTTAAACCATTTCATTGAATGAAATATACTCGTGGAGCTAAGAGTGCCAGAGGAGGGAAAGGGGATTGGAAAAAACCACACTGCATAGAACCACTCTATTTCTGGCTGTTGCTCAATAACAGCTCTTGAGGCAGCACCTGATATACTATTAGGGTGAGAAAGGCTTTTTATATGTAATGCTTTGGCACCTTGATAGCATCTCTGTTTTTTCTCTCGTTCTCTCCTGAGTTCCCCAGAGAGGCAATATATTGTCTTCCCTCTAGTTAAAGGGAGAGGGGGCTAATTGCATTGACAGGTCACTCTGTTTCTGTTGAAGGTGAAAGCAAAGGGCTAGCTAATTCATGCACACAGACAGGAGGATATAGCACTGTACTGTCAGCCATTCCAGGTACTATCATTACGGTGGGGTGAGGCAGCTTGGCACAGTGCATGTAGCACTTGCTGGACCAAACATCTGGGTCAGGGTAGCGGAAAGAGTAATGCTGATGAAGAAAAGCCAGTCAGAAAGGAAGAGAAAAGCAGAATTAAAGACAAAGGGTCAGATTGTTTGGTTTTTATATATGATCCTAAATTCTTCTGGCACCATTAATGGGAAGAGAAATTGTGTGGTCACAGTACTCTTGCATCCCAGCTATTTTTTACTCTAATACACCCAACATACAAGTAAGGTCATAACATTGCCAAGGGTAGAGTAGCAAGCACAATCTGGGACATGCCAAAGGGACTGTAAGATCCCTTGCCACCCACTAAGGACTCTGTATATAATGTGGGAGGTCCTGACACAGACAGCCAGAACCCGGGTCATGGTCTGCTGAAGGCAGCAGCAGAACTGGAAAGCCTGAAGTTGGAGCTCCAGCAATTCAGATTCAGACTTCTTCAGGACTTAAGGTTTGGGTACTTCTGCCAATGAATGCAAAGGAAATTTGGCAAACACCCTCAGCTAGTGCAGGAGAATAGTATCACCTGAGTCTTAAATAGTGCTTTTTGTCAAAAGATCTCATATCTGTGTCATTACTGATAGTTTTTATGTCTTGGGAAACAGAGATATGGAGAAGGAAAGTGAAATTGTCCAAAATTGCCCTTTAAAGTGGTGGTAAAACAAACAGGAAACCTGCTGCCTTGCACTGTCAAACTGAGTTCACTTGTCACGCACAAGGGAATGAAACATAAGGCTGCTGTCTTCCTCTCAGTCCTTCTGAGATAAAGCAGAAAACTCTCTCTCAGGTTGTGGATACTAAAGTCTCCTGTGCCAGGATAGCAGATGACTGCGCTGTATGGGTCCCATGCCCTATGAGGCTCACTGTCCAGACACGTCTCAGTTTGCAACTGGTCTGAAGTATTCTTTCCTCACGTGGGATGGCAAATGGTGGGGAGGTAACTAGATTGATCTCCCTTGTAGGCCTTTCCCTGGGACTTGGTACACAGGTTCCAGATGGTACAAAGCCCCTGCTGCCTGGATCTGCACAAAAACCTGCATCTTCCTCAACCTATTTCACAACAGATTTGGCTTGCTCTCAGTCGGTTGCTATTTGTACAAATTAAGCTGAGCTGCCAGGAACGTTTGCAAACAGGGAAAAGCAAAGTGGGATGCACAAAGCAAGTCAAAATAGGTCTCAAATCTGGCAAAATGCCTTCAGGTGCTTATAACATTTGACCGTGTATTACCCACCCACACACTCATTCATCCAGCTTTCTCTTGCCTTCACGCCCACACACACTCACCCTTCACAAATTCATTCACCTTCTCTTCCCCCCCCCTCCCCCCCACTTTCTCTCCCAAACACGGTCATTCCCACCACAAATCTACCTCAGACATGCTCTTTATTCCCCACATACAAGCACACACACAGTTTTGAGTGCTGAGTGCAGTGTCTGTAGGTGGTGTATATACATTTGCGTAGCAGACGATGCTGTAACCTTATACCTATGCTGTGAAAAAGCCTTTGGGATTAGTGAGCTGAGAGCTCTGATTGCTCTCACTTTCATGTAAAATACTACTAATCCAGTTTATGGGGCTGGCTGTTTCCATCCTACTCTGCCATCATTTTCCACAGAACCTCCCTTTCTGCTCATCTTCCTCTTTCTCCGCTTGCCTGTTTCTCCCTATGCATTTCCTTTCCCTCATTGCTGCCTAAGACCACAGTGTTTTAGAGAGTTTGGCTATCCCTGTATCCCATGACCTAACACTGGTCCTGATTATCTCACCGAGAGAATGAGCAGGGATGAGCAATGAGCCTGCCATGCAGTGTGGGGCACAGGGCAGGAAATCCTGCAAGGTGTGGTGAGATCAGAGGCAGGGACGGTAAGTGGTGGGGCGGATCATGCTGCCATCCGAGCAGCGCTGAGTCCGCCTGGCACTGAGCCTGCCTCTAATGGAATGTGACCCACCACTGGGAATGAGCTCATCTGTAATCCACTTAATTGAGTTTTATGAGCAGGACTCTCACATCAGGGAGCCAGCCTGCCTTCTTCCTAGCACTCACCCTCCTTTGCTTGCTGCCTGGGGAAGAGGAGGGAAGTGGGGGATGCTCTACTAAGCTGTTGATCATATGGCTTCTGATTTTCTGCCTGTCCTGGGGAATGAGCAGGAACCTGGACAAACATGCTCTTCAAGACGCCCACTGCCATAGAGTAATGTTTTTTGTTTCTGCTTCAGGATGCTCAAATTTCCATGTGACTATTGATCTTGCTGTCAGGACTGAAAAGCCTTAAGTTTTCCCAGCTTTTTGGTCTCTGTGCAAGTCCTGGGTTTTCAAGGCTGATGTGCCTTATAGATCTCACGTATGCATAAACCATCTTACCTGTGAGTCCAAATGGCATGGGGACAGAGTCATTCTGATCTCACTCCTGCTTTCAGTGTGCAGTGATCTAAGTGGTGGAGCTGTCAGGATCCCGTAAGAGCCTTTGTTTACACTATAATGTCTTGCCATCTTTAGCATTTGCATCATCATTTGTTTGTACTGTGTGAGTTGGTCACATAAGAACCAGCAAACAGAGAAATCTGGCTGCTGTCTGCCAAGGAATTTACAGGCTTGACTCTGTCTGGTGAAAGATGCAATCTTTTCTCTTGGTGAAATAGAACAAGGGGATAAAGTGAGGGAGGAAGCCTTCTCTCCAAGGGACCATTATTCTCCTTGGAAAGGGCTTGTAGGGACCCTCTGGCATGCAAAATTTGGGATGTATCCCCTCCAGTGCTGGCATAAATGTCTTTATTTGAAATAAGTTCTGGGTGCAACTACGGCTGCTTTTCTATCACTTCTGCTATACCTTGTAGGAGAAAACTTTGTCATGGTTTCAGATCAAATGTGGCACACACATCACAGAGCAGTAGCTCAGCAGTCCCACAAATCCATAACTTTAGGGAAAGGTCATGGTATCTGGAAAGGGAAGTGTCCTGGCACATTAACACAAAGACCATAACAGAACTCTTCTGGGAACAGCAGTGTCACCACTGTGCATTGAGTGATACTTCAGGTCTTTCCTAAAATCCCCAGACACCAGATTCATGGAAATAAATGATAATAAAAAAGATGAATTTTGGAAATATATGCTTCTATTCTTCACAGCTGCAGACAAAACTGAAAAATTGGACTAGAGAACATCTGAGGATTCAAAACCCAAAGAGGAAATAAAAAGAATCCATATTATATGGTTTGATAGTTTGGGGTTTTTTTGGTTGGTTGTTTGTGCTTGGTTTGGTTTGGTTTTATGGTATGATTTTTAAGCCAATCTCACACAGAGATGCAATGACTTTCTATTGATATCCCAGTGCTGAGATGCTATATGACTATTCTGGATGGTTCATTGCAACTGTGCTATAGATGAAGTGCTCATTTTCTTCCCTTCTGCTTTCTGAAATTTAGGACTCTGTAAATTATATAATCATAGAATCATACTACAATAGTTTAAGTTGGAAAGGACCTTTAAAAATCATCTAATCCAACCTCCTGCAATGAGCAGGGACATCTTCAACTAGATAAGCTACTCAGAGCGCAGTTCAACTTGACCTTGAATGTTTCTAGGAACGAGGCATCTACTACCTCTCTGGGCAACCTGTTCCAGTATTTCACCACTCTCACTGTAAAAAATTTCTTCGCTGTATCTAGTCTACACACTTATAGTTTAAAACCATTGCCCGTTGTCCTAGTGCAACAGGGTAAAGAGTTTGTCTCCATTTTTCTTATAAGCCACATTTAAGTAATGAAAGGCCTCAATAAGTTCTCCCTGCAGCCTTCTGCTCTCCAGGCTGCACAATCTGCCTTCACAGGAGTCGTGTTCCAGCCCTGCGATCATTGTTGTGGCTATCCTCTGGACCCGCTCCATCAGGTCCATGTTTTTCCTATTCTGAGAACCCCATAGCTGGATGCAGTACTCCAGGTGCAATCTCATGAGAGATGAGCAGAGGGATAGGGTCACCTCCCTTGACCTGCAGGTTATGGTGCTTTTGAAACATCCCAGAATGTAGTTGACCCTCCGGGCTGAAAGCACACACTGTTACCTCAGGCCCCAGCCTCCTATTCACCATGTCCTCCAAGTCCTTCTTGGCGGTGTTGCTCTCAATCCCTTCATTCCCCAGTCTGTATTGATATGGGGGTTGCCCTGACCCGTGCACTTAGCCTTGTTGAAAATCCTGAGGTTCACATGGGCCCACTTCTCAAGCTTGTCCAGGTCCCCCTAGATGGTACCCTGTCATTCAGGCATGTCAACTGAACACTCAGCTCTGTGTTGTCTGCAAACTTGCTGAGGGTGCACTTGATCCCACTGTCAGTATTGTTGAAGACATTATACAATAGTGTTCCCAGTATACTCAGAGACACTACTTGCCTTTGATCTCCATCTGGACATTTTGCTGTTGACTACTACCCTCTGGATGTGATTATCCAACCAATTCCTCATCAGCTGTTGTTTTTTAAGAGAAAGTTGTTTTGTCTTATAGGCACCTAGAACATTAATCCAGCTGCATCAGCAGTTCTAGGGGGTTTTTTTTCAGAATTTTGCAAAACAAGCCTTCCAGGACTCAAAGGTTCTTTCATGACTCAAAGGTTCTTTCACTTTCCCGTTTCCCCTCTGTTCCAACTCCATGTACACATGTGTGTGAGGAAGGGTTTTACTCATACACAATGACTCTACTACTCTACTACCACCAATATAACAGATAAATTTGTTGGAAATCACTGACGGAGTGGTATTCAGTTGGACAAACTGAGACCGAGACTGTCTTGGAGGGAATGAAGATTCTTTTTCATACCATTTTACTTTTAAATCTGCAAGCAGTCATCCCAACATTATGTGAAGTCCCCAAATGGCCATGCAATCTGGATAGAGGTTCACTGTTCCAGTGAATCCAATGCTGGAAATATCTTCTCCCAACTTGAATACATCCTTCTGCCATGTCCTTTCACTGTGAAGCTCCTGACATCATGTTTGATTCTATTTTATCCCTTGAGCAATACTTAGCTTCAAAAATGGCAGGAGACCCTTGGTATTGCCTCTGGCTCTCTCTGTTTGTAGAAGCTGCACAAAACATATGGTACATGGAGAAAGGAAGAGCTGTTAAAAGGATGAAAGCTGTTTCAGTAAATTTTGTTGTTAGGAGCCAGTGGAGTATCTGTCATCGATGAAAGCAAAATATTTTAGGATATTTGTACTTTATGGCACAAATGTTTTTCAGAGAAATTTGGTAAAAATATTTTTTTTTGAGAAATACACTATCCAGGAAATTTCTTCTGTCATGTCTTGGAGCAGTAGAAATGTCAAAGTTTCTGTAAAGATCTGCATGGTGTTTCACTCCACTGCTGCTTCAATCCCAAAGAGAAGCTTATGTGCATCATTTCCTCCCTGTCCATAGCAGTTGGCCTAAGAAAAGATGCTGACCCTCTCTACAGCATTTGCCTCTCATTGAGATGTTCAGGCAATAGTGGGGGATATACTGTTTATCTAGGGCAGAGGCAATCTTGAAGTAGCCAAGATCAAAATAATTGCTGCTCTTTCTTCTTCCTTCCCCCACTAAATATCCTTCTATGGCAATTGCCCAGATTTGCTGGTGAGGCTGAGCTACAGGCAGGAGACAGAGTGCTAACAGGGGCTGTGCTATGCTGTGGAGGTCCATACCTCATCAGCTGTGGAAGGTCATGCGTCTCTCCACTCTCAGTAATAAATACACAGCTTGGCTCTCCAGCCTAGCCCTCCCCCACTGAGCTTTTCACATACATCTATAAAACACCCACTCACATGTATGCCTATAAACAAGCAAACAAATGATGCCACCTAAAAGACTAATTGAACAATTCCTCCTACAGCCTGGTAAGGAAAAGAAGAAAAAAGGATGTTGGTTTTTTTCTATTTCTGAAACATTGAAGAGCTACTTAACTACTATTGTGACGGAAAGGTAGATAACTAGGTTGATTACACAGTAAGAAAAGTAAACGAAACTGGAAGAGAAAGAGAGAGAGGAAGAAGCTTTGTCTTGGGTCTCTGTCAGCTTGATTAGTGGCTTTCTCCTGAATCCTCAGTGGAGTGGCCTCTGTGGGTCAATCTCATTAGAGATAAAAATGGAAGAGCTTCAGAAGTCCACACTGAGCTTTACCTAGAAAGTTTGACAGCAGGGCCACTGTTCAGGCTTGGAGGAACAACAGCAAGGTCAGGAGGCTACTGAGGTAGAGATGGCTGTGACAATGGCACCACTGACCAAGCGACCTGTGGAAAACCATTTGTTCAGCAGGACACCAAAACATGGGTTTGTTCCTAATGACAAACCACTGGCCAAGACATCATGACAAGTAGATGCTGAGCAGATAATTTTCCAAATGAGCTGACTAACCCACAGGTGACATTTCCCTACAGGCCCCCAGAGAGTTACGGAAGTCTGTTGAAGGTGATTCTAAGAAATAAATCTGTTCACAATCAGCAAGTAAGGTTTTAAGGTCAGCAGCCCTCGTGGGGCTGTGTGAGGCCTACAGAATTTTCTCAGGCAGGAAAGGCATCTAATAGCATGCAAAATGATCAGGATCCCTAGTGTCAGGGTATTTAATGTCAGGACGAAGTTGTCAGGAAGGAGGAAAAATGTCTGTGGTTCCTGAGGACAGCTGAACTAGCCTCCCAGTCTGTTTTCTAGGGAATATTTTCCTTGCAGCAGATGACCAAGTGTCTATTAGAAATAGCAGAAAAGGGGTAAGGAAACCGATGTGCTGCAATAGGCTTGCAGTTCCTACATGCAGCTGTTCTGGGTTTCTCACTGTAGAAGAGGACTTGGTGATGGTTTCCTACCTCAGGGGTAGAGTGAGATGGGGTCCTGCTTGTGAAATTCTCTTTTATCCTCTAGTGCAACACAGTATGCCTGTGCTATGAACAGCCTCCCAGATGAAATTGTGGACACTTGGCATCTGTTCCAAGGGGCAAGAGGGGAAGATGCATGTCAGGGTATGTGGTGTGTGGGAGAAGTTTGTAGTGTATCTTCTCCCACTCTATCAATTCTGTGGAGAGAAAGAGGCTGGCATTAACGCTCACTGTATGGATTTTGCAAGGCCTGTGGTGATATGTGCTTCCTGCAGTAGATTAGAGTCAATTTCTATATTGTCAAAAGTGGTTAGAAGTAGTCTATTTTACCATGTGCTTTGCTTTAGCTATTTTTGTGGTAGAGGAAGGCTGTGCTGGCAGGGTCAAGGAAACCACTGCTTCAGAATTCAATGGGATTATAACCTAACAAGGGCCAACATACTGGGAGTTTCCTACAACCTCTTCAGTGCTGCTGAAAATGCATCTGTGCTATCTATGGTTTCACAGTCAGGGTTACCAGACTTCCATCCTTAAGCCCTCAGAGATGCTCCTAAAATGGGATCTCGTGTCTATTCTAGTCTTTGCCTACATACCTCTACAGCTGTGATCCCAGTTGGTCCTGGCTCAACAGTCTTTCTGTTGGGAGCTGTGTGGCCCTTGGCTGATACAGGCAAGCAGACAATGTTCTCAACAAGGTGTCCTGAATCAGAGCAGTGTCATAGGCCATAAAAGGAAAAGCTTTCTTTTACTCCCTTTGGGTAGTAGGAAAATGCTTTTGCTTTTCCGGTCCCTCAGTAGATCAATTTTTTGTGTGTTTATGCTCCACAAAGGTATTTACTTTCCCATGTGTCCAAGGAGGTGCTCTTAAAGCCATACTGATGCTTTGGCCCAAATTTTTAGGCAAAATTCGCCTTATGATGTAGAAGTAGCATTTTTCCAGGGATTATAACAAGTTACTCTCTCTTAGTGACCCTAGCTGTGTTTAGTCAAGAGTGCTTATTAAGAGCTAAGACAAAACCTCTGAAGCTGGTTTACTGGTATTTAAAAAAACCCAAACCAACACAACCTTTTTTTCTCTTCAGCTTTTCTTTAAAACCTCCTCTAAGGAGGTAGTAAAAATCCTTGTAACAGAGCATGGCCCAGCAAAAATATTCCTCTTTTAGCTACTCTTTGGTATCACTGATGAGCTCTGTATCCTTCACTGCATTTTCATTTCAGTATTTGTTTCTGTTATGAGGTAATTTGGAGGCAAGGATATGAAACTTACTTTTGAAGAGGTTCCCCCCAAATTATCAACCAGTTACTCTGGTTCTGAATCAATGGCATGTAAGAGAAGTGCTCTGTGTTGCATCCTCTACTTCTTACTGTTAGCACTCTCCATTGTGCAAAGAAGCTTGCAGAGGCAGACATTCATTTAATATTCCCATTAGAACAATCCTGCTAATACAAGTGATTTAAGCACAGACTTTTGTTGTAGAAATAATAGCTTAAGTGGAGGTGGAACCTCCTCTATACATCTTTCTTTTTTTCTTTAGAAATTTCAGGGCCTACTGCATATTATATGTCACAGGAAATATCAGTGTAACTGCATATTGTAATTTGCTTGCAGCACGTGTTGTGGAACGTATCAGTGAAGTGTTTGACAATGATAGCAATACAGAAGTAATCTTTTTTGTGATCTAGCAGACATTTTTTTAATCAAGCTGTTTAAGTCTCTTACTATTTGTTGGTGGTGTAATATCATAACAAGAAGCACTGTGTAACTAATACTGCGTCTGAAGTGAAAACATTCTTATAATGTCTTCTCCCTTGTAAAGCAAAGTCTTGCCAGAAAAGGCCTCTTTACCTAAGAGACAGGCATTTGCATGATCAAGGACTTCCCTCTACATCCTCCCATCTCTGCAATCATTTGTGTAGCTGTGAATGATGGAGTCTACAAATGAAAATGTCAGACAGAAAGTGTTTATGCAATTTTGAAAATAATATAGATACTACAGTTGAATCTCAGAGAGATAAGATTACACTGAATGTGTCTGTTTGTGTGTCTGTGTGTATGAAAGAAAGAGCGAGCCAGAGATTACATTGTGTTAGAAAAAAAGGAATGACAGTGTGTATTAGAGAGAGATAAAATTGTGTTTTCAGGACCTCTGTGTTAGAAAGATTTCATTGTGCAGGTGTGTGTGTAGCTGTCCTTATGCTAAAGGGAAGGTTTGTTTGTGTGTGTTTAGAGGGCAAGATGACGGTGTATATGCATTGTAGGCATGCAGTGTTATAGTATATATGCATGTGTATGTATGCATCTAAACAAAAGAGCCTATACTGTGTATATTAAATATAGGAAAGTAATTCTGTGTGTCCTCTCAGACAGAGATAAAGTCACAGTGTACGTCTGTTTCACAAAACTGTGAAAATAACACAGTATGTATGTTTTATGTGATGTCTGTATGCATTTTAGATAATTTGTAAACTTTTTTTTCAGTTTTGTTTACAAAATAAGCCACTATCAGTGTTTCAGAAACATTTTCCCGAAATTTTGGAATTTCCTAGAGTATTTTATACTTTTAACCTCAAAGCACATTTAAAAATTCTTATTCAAATATTTGTTGAGGAGAGAAAGCTATATAAAGGGAAATATGAATTATAAAATTCCTCCTGAAAAAAGATTCAGATGGAATAAGTGTTCAGTTCATTGATGAGCAGCACTTGGAGCAAACAGAAAAAAAAAATCAAAAATTATCAGAACTTCTATTTTGCCCAAAGCAAATTCTAATCACACTTGCTGGGTATTTCATGATAAACTCATTCAAACCAGTAAGTTACCAAAAAACATCTTTCCTTCCAGGAAACATGAACATGTAATGGGTGATTCAGAAGCTGGAAGTTGTGATATATACATGCATTTTTTAAAAGAATGCATTATATCTTTTTTCATGAGTAATTTGTGAATCTAAACTGCCTTCTGAAAGCACTGGTTTGGGTTTTGGTTTTTTTTATACATAAAGTAGTCACGTGCATGGTATATCATGTAGAGAAAAGGTAACACTTTGGAAATGCTAGAGAAAAAGTATGACTGAGCCATATGATGGACTATTCAGATATTCCTTTTTATGTGCTGAAGAGAGAAAATAAACTTCTACTGTCTTTTCCTTGACTTGGACAGCAATGCCTCTGCTTCCCTATATCTTACCCAAAGTTACTTCTCAGCACCAGCACCCACTGTCTTTGCAGCTCTGCTGAGGGGCAGTGGCCCCTTCAGATGTGACCACACTGTGCTTGCGTTCGTGAGGGCTGAATCTGCCAGGAAGTGTGGCTCTGGGACACAAATCAGAGGCCACTTACTATGGCCTGCAGCTTGGTCATTTTAGCTATTGTCACCTTAGGAACAAAGTTGAAGTGAACCACTAATAACTGCTTAAAATCTGACCTTGGCTTCATCATTTAAGTTGCTTGTGTTCCTGTGGCTTTATATTGCTGCATACATGTAGAAAGTGGTCTCCCTCTCCTCTCCTGCTTATAATCCCTGAGGTGACCGGATACTCCAAACTACTTCATACAATAAGCAGGGGAGAACTGGATGGTCAGGACTTTCTTCTGTTAATCTGAATGCAGCATCTGCTCGTAGGCTGGTGTTCTCTACAATTGTGATTCATATGCCCATCACTTCCATGTCATGGCAACTTTAGGAAAAACTGTTGGACTGCCAGGACTGTCACTGCACAGGTTTCTAGAGAATGACTTGGAATCTTCCTTCACCCCTGCTCCTAGCAAAGGGAAGAATATCTGCCTCGAAGTGGGTAGAGACTTCCGAGGCCTGCAAAGGCACGTGCAAGGGGCGGGAAGAAGTTGGTAAAGGGCACAAAGCAATATTTGTGTTTGGTCAGCAATGGTTCTTGTCTACCTGGAGTGAAGTCCAAACCTTAGAGGCTTTTACCATCAACAGCCATAAATCAGCACATAAATCCATGGGCTCAATTCCATGGTTATTCAGCCTTGATGAACTTCTTTGGTGTCAACTGGGATTTCTCCGTGTCATTCTGTAAGACCCTCATTGCAATTCAGTAATAGTTAACTTCTAGTAAGTTTCCCTTCTTAGTCTACAGCAATCTCACTTCTGGCTGCAAGCTTCGTGACAGGTTTGAGGCATGAAGAAGGGTGAGACTCTGTGAAGAGAAGAAAGTGAAGACAAAGCTCTTTCATCTGCTCATCACTAGCCCAAGTGCAAGTCATACTGGCAGCCATTCAGGATAGCCACTGAACAACGGCACCACTTGAAAACCTTCCCCATCTCTCATGCTCAAGTAAGATGATATGCAATCATCTACTCAAACATTTAATGTCCTCTGTGCTCATTCCCCAAGATAGTCAGGGTGTTTAATTCAGGACCATGCTGGTTTCAGTGGTCGTGCAATGTGTCTCTGCTATGCTTGTACAACACTTGTACATCTTCTCTTGGTGGCCACATCTCTGTGCACAGTAACACCCAACACATACTCCACTTTGTACTCTCATACACTTTGTAGCAGGTGCATTTGCTGGTTCTCTTGAGCACTCTTGTGTATATGTGCACTGCCAGGCTTGTCACCTCTCAGCACCTGCTTATGATTTTTCTTACATTTGCTCCTTTTCTGCAAAGCCACAGCTCCTAGACTCAAGTGTTTGCATGAAAATGCTGGCTGTCATTTAAAAAGAGATGCAGATTTGTAGCTTTTATTGTTCTGGAGAAAGCTTATAGATGTAGTGATATAATGGATTAAAAGAAACAACATTAGAAGACATACTTGCTTGTTTAATTGCTTGATTTCTAAGTCAATTTACTTAATTTCTAGAGGGTGCACAGCTCTGGTTTTTAATTACTCAGTGTGGATTTAGGTACACCTTTGTATGCACATGTACCTTCTCAGCTGCATATATAAAAATACACATGCATTTTGGTGTGGATATACATGTGTACTCCCACACCTGCCAACTGCACATATTCCCTTCTCACAGAAGCCTTCTCTCCCACTCTGCCTTTCTTCCACACATTTCCCTTTCTGCAGCTTCTGTCCACCACCTTTCTCTGAGTTATGGAATCTCCACTGTTGCTTGTACTGAGTAACCTTCTCCCCCACTCTCCCTCCCTCCTCTCCTTCACTCCAGGAAAGCTCTTTCTGATTCTTTTTTCACTGATGTCTGGCATTTGTACCTCTGTAGACAGAGAATGGCAGGAAGACAGTGACGTGAGCAGACAGAATAACCGGGGAATAAAAAGGAGTTGGTTGAGAATCTGTAATTAGAAGCCCAATTTCCATTTCCTTCTAAAGCACTTTAGAATCCCTTTCAGGGATTTCTTGACTGTCTCAAAATTGAATGTCATTGAGATTTTTTTCTCCTTTTTTTTTTTTTTTTTTTTCTTTTCTTTTTTTTTTTTTTTTTTTTATTTTATTTTGCATCCTCTTGTTTCCTTGGCAACAGGTTGGTGATGCAGGAGCTAGAAATGTGCTGTGTCTCCGTGGAGATGTTGGCGTGGGTGTGCCATGGTGACATCCACGATGGACGCACGGCTCTACCAATCCTACCCCACCCCCTTCAATAAGCACAATAGGTCTAACCTCAGAGGTGATGCTTTTATTTTTAGCTTCATAGGTGTTAATCTTCTCTCTTTTCATGACGATGGGTCCAGACGTCTCATTAGTTACATCAGCACAAACAGACTGACTTGAGGAGGGCTTTTAGGGCCAAATCTTTAGTTCTGTATTCAGGAACTTCTTAACTAAGAAGAAATTACACTTGTATCTTGGATTGCACCCATTGGAATGACTTGAATCTTTTCCATTATCTTAGAAAAGAAAGAGTTACCAGTCACTAATGAATAGTACTGTGAATCAGAGCTCCCATGTTTCATTTTGTTCTAAATGAAGTTGTTTCTCTCTTTCATACCTCAAGGGTTGCTCATTTGGAAAACAAAGAAGCTGCTATCACTCTTGGCCTGGGGCATGGGAGATTAAATTTTATTGAGATATTTAACTAGGAGGTTCCAAGGCAACATGCTTGTATATTCCCATAAGACAAAACTGTCTCCTCCAAAGAGTCCGTTGCTCAGATTGGTTAGCCCTCCTCTGGGTCTGTCCAACAGCACACAGGTCACCTATAAAACTGTTCATAAAACAATAATATGTAAGTTTGGAAGACATCTGAGACTCCCTCTTGTCCAGCACACAATATCTTTACATTATTTTATTACTCTGTATACAGTGTGTTCAACCTTCCTAATCTTATTTTGCATTCATCGGTGTTCTGGCTGCAAGCCAGGACCTAAACTCTCCTTTGATGTATCTCTTGATACATACAATAGCAGAGTAAGGACTATCCTCAGTTTCATCAAATATATGGAAGTTCTTTTTTGTTTCTTTTTGTTTTCTAGGAGTCACTATGACATCACACAGAAACTGTGATGTCAACAAGAAACCCTCTGGGTAAGCTTTCGAGAGGTTGCTATGGAATTTCTTACTGCCAAATGACTGTAACTTCATCCCAATGGGATTTGCAATAGGGCTCATCCATGCAGCAATAAAGCCAAGTATCAAATTCTTCTTGCCAGAAAGACCAATTAAAGGATTAAATGTGAAAAGCTGAAACCCATAACATCCATGATGACAGGGTTTTCTTTTCCTTTTTCGACTGTAATCATCTTTGCTGCATATTGTTCTGGGGTCAGCATCCTTGGGGATACATTGGTACAGTGATTGATGGAAAGAAGCTGGAGAGGGAAACAAAAGTGAACCCAGCCAAGGCAAGATAAGCTTCTCTTCCAGCCATGCTGGCAGATTTCCTTTGCCCTCTTTCCTACACTTCTTAAGTGATTCAAGCACAGACTGAGTTTATTCAGCTTCCAAGATGGCAAGGTGCTTGTTCAAAAGGTGTTTTATTGTGTGAAGCCGGAGGAAACATGAGGAACAATCAGGCACCAGAGGCATATTAAGAAGATGTGTCACTGACACAGTATGTCAATGAGAAGTGAATCCAGATTCTGTTTTTAAGGACATTATGTTCCAAGGCATGCACATAAATCTGACTAAAATTGCCTGTTGGATCTGAATCTAGAGTTTAGTCCCAGCTACCACTGTAATCCAGGTCAGATTTTTTTTTTTTTATTTGCACTTGTATTAACAGATGAAAGGAGCTGACACATCTGTCTAGCGCCAGCATTGTATCTAATGTTTTCTAAAGGAGCTCTCCTGCCTCAAGGAACTAGCAGCCCATAGGTGTGATCTGATAAGATGCAGAACACCATACGAGAGAAGCTTCCACTAACTTTGGTGGGGAAAAAGGCTGCATGTTTGGCTGCATGTTTGCTGGGAATGGAAGTGACACAGCCACACAGCAGTGCCCGCAGCCTAAAACCTATTATGCGATGAATTACCTGGAATCAGCAGTAAAGGTAGGAAGTTGGAAGACTTGGTAGAGGGACTGTGTGTAAACCATGTGACTAAAACTAAACAGAGAGGAAGCTGAGCTCAAAAACATAGGCAAAACTGTTCTATGGGACTTCTTAATTTTTTTTCCCCTAAATGGACTAAGGGAAAGTATCTCCTCTCTGCAGAAAATTTTAATTAAAACATTGCTATGTTTATGTTTCCAGCCCTATAACTATTACTGATTTTTCATGAAGAATCAAATTTTTCCCTAAAGAAAACCCCTCTTCTTTGTCCCCCTCTCCCAACTCGGGAGCTGTGGGAATGAACCCTACATTTAAAAGGAGCACTGCAAGGAAGATCCTGCCAACTCAGATTCTTCTCCTATTTGAGTAGTTACAGGGAAATCCCAGAGCAGTTATACTAATACCAAGCAGCAATAGATTTTCTCATGTGATTTGAAAAGAGAGTATAGCATGAAATAAAGTTCAGTCCAGAATCTTCTGGCACCTTCTTCTGCTGTCTCCTTGTCGCACTTGTTAGCACCCCTGAGCCCTAGGTGCTGTGTGCACAGAACACATGGGAGACCTCACCCTGTCTCTTGCCTCCAGGAGGTCAGTCAAGCATGCACCAAGTATCTGATTGCTTTTGATTTCTCTTCTCTTCCCCTTCTTCCCCTGACTGAGGTTCAGCAGCTTCTGCAATACAAGTTCCTGTCAGCTGTCAGGGCAGTAAGAAAACCCTTTATCTTGTCTCTACAGCCCTGAATGACGGGGCTGGCAAAAGGTGCTCTGCAGCCAGGCAGCCACTCCTGCCATATGCTCTTTCAACCTCACTGCGTGCTAACACAGCAATCTGTAGCCTGGCAGATTTGCTGTTCTTCCTTGCAAGACCTACAAAAGGAGGCAATCCCGGTTCCTATCTCTTTCTATTTCAGTATCTTGTTATGCTGGATTACAACGTTATTTCTTTTACCTTCTTCCTCCAGCGTTGGGTGAGAGTCAGAGCCAAACTACCAGCCCAGTGCTAAAGAATGAAAATCCTACTAATTCTTTTAAACTAGAATTAGCTGAAAAATGGCCTTGGAGCACACATCATAAATTGAGTTGAAGCCATGCATCATGCAGTTGGAGGGAAAAAAACCCTATCTTCCTTTACGGAGAGAGGACATTACGTATTCACACTTCAAGCTTGCCAACTAATCCTTCTTATTTCACAAGGCGAATTTCAAAATAACATTTATATGGCATGGTTTGCTGGGTAGGGCACTGATGAATCAGTTAGCTGCCCTTTATAATAAGAACAACTGCTTCCTAGACTGCTCTTTTCTACTGCCTTGTCTGCCAGTCATCTCTGTGCCACATGCTCCTTATTCAAAGGGCACCTGTTGAATAACCATGAAGCAAAGTTACTGAGCAGGGGCAATAAATAAGGTGAAGCAGAAATATATAGTACAGTTTAAGCCACTATATCTCTCTGGCCTTGCTGTAGGGACATGGGGATTCTGCTGAATGGCTGTGCCGATGCCTGAATGAGGAATGATAAGCCTGTAATTTACTTGCATGGCTGTGCAACTGCTTCCTGCTGAGTAGGAAAGCCTGGAAGAGTGTTGTTAGTCCTAACACTGCTGTAGCTCAAAGCAGTTCTTTGGCATAACAGGCATCACACACATCATTGGCTAAACGAGCCCTACACTACAGCATTTGGTTAAATATTGCTGCCCAACAACAGTTGGGAAGTCCAGAAATTGCAGAAGGAATACGTCTGAAGCCAGCTGCTGTAGGACTAGCCTCTGAGTGGTCTGAAATGTTGTATTCATTGATTTGGAAACATCTCCCTGGAGCAAGTTATGTTAAAATTGCACTACATTAACAAAGAAAACTACCCAATATACTGGTGATTCTGCGGGCTCAGAATGTCAGTCTGTCCCTGTCCCTGTCCATGAGGAGACTTCAACTCACTATCTCATCCTACCCATGTTTGACAATGAAGCAGTAGTCACAAAGATTGTCTCCACATCATCTCTGGGTAGAGGGCAGAGAAAGACTCAAATTAGTGATGGAGGGTCAGGGAAACTCAACTATTACTCAGTCTGTTTGGCAGCTTGAGAATGACCATCCTTGGGTAGACCAACAGTCCATCTAGTCCACTCTCTTTATTCAGAACTGAAAATTAGGGACAGAGACAAGCAATAAAAAAAAACAGCAAAGGCAACCTTCCAGCCTCTAACAGTTTGCAGCTCTGATACCTTCTGAAGTAGAAAATGTCTGACAAATGAACTTAAAAACTTAATTCTGAAAGAGCCATGGCAAGTTCTGTTTCTTCCTTTATGACTAGGCAAAAAGCTGTTAGGGGCTACAGAAGTCAAATGAGGGGACCATGTATGTTCAAGGACATGGCTATGCCAGGTTATGGTATATAGTGTAGTAAAGAGGAAATTTTAAGAACATGGGTTAGATTTGGGGACACTTTACCATAGGAGCATGGAATAAGAGTTTTGCCTCATAAGACTTCAGAAGGATCAGATTTGAGACATGTCAAAAAGCATCTTCATCACATACAGTAATATTAATTACCTTAAGTAAGGATATGTTCGTCAGTGACTAATAAAAAAGATGAACTATGATGTATTTCAAAGAGACTTAAATAAAGATGAGTGAGGGGGTTTTTTTCTTCTTTAGGAATGTGGTAATTGAGAAACTGAAGTAAATTTATCAGGGTCCCAAAGGATGTCAGGAGCAGTAAATATATCACTGCAGTGAAAAGCGGATATGGAACTATTTCAAATTAAAAAGAAATGAGTGATTGCTTTCTAAACACTGAAGCAAATGTATATAGCTTTTAAATAATATGAACTCAGGATTAAGTCTTAGAAAACATAGATAATGCTGTTGCCAGGGCATAAGTATACATACACTGAGAAAGGGTTGTTTATTGCTCAGCTTTACACATCTTCCTGTTAAAGAATTGTTTCCTGAAGTACGTGAAAGTGTCCATTTGTTTCAGGAGATAATGTTGACTTACTTTAAGTTTTACGTAGGAGTAATTGAACACCAGGATCAGAAGAGAGCAGCAGAGTCTATTAGGTCCGTGACAGGGGCAACTGAGGAGGGAAGAAAATGTGCTCAAAGTCAAGGATAGTAAAAGTGAATTGGGTTCCTTAGGATATTACAAAGAAATTTGAAAAGTTGAAAGCAGGTGGTTCTGCATCTAAATTTGAAAACCACCTGAAAATTAATGTTTATCAAGGCATCTTTTGGACAGTCTGAGGACTTCTGGCTTTGATCCTTCTATCGATTTAACTCCTAGGAAGAAGGAGTAAGGATTCTTAAAAAGACAGAATTCACAGCAGATCTGATCACTTACCAGTGAATCAAAACAAACAAAACAAAAAACCCAAACAAAAGCAAAAAAAAAAAACCCACAGCAAAACTAATCAGAATGCTTGGATAGATTTTACAGAAACACATGACTGCACTAGATATAATGAAAGAATTTTAAATCTTCAGTAAAGTTATTCAGCTAGGCCAATTTTCTCCTCTGGGTCAAAAACTAAAGTGTGACTACCAAGTAGAATTTCTATCCACTTAATAACATTTCAGGGGAGGGCAGAAAGATTTACCATCTCATACACTCTTTAATAATGTCTTTGTAGGAACTGTTGTGAAATTCTCATTATTAGGTCAAATGACATGTCCAGAACAAACAACTTTGATATGTAGATTACCTCACTGCTATAGGAAAGACAGAAAATGGTGTGAAATAGAATGTTGGAGAAAGTGACAGTAAGATAGGATTGAAGATCCATTTCAAGACAAGGAAGGTAAAACAAATATTTTCAGTGAAGAGAAATAGGCCTTTACTCTAATGTTGAGCACAACTTTATTTTTCAAACTACAAACCCTTCCTTTAATTTTCCTGTAATGTGACACCAGTGTACTTACACAGAAGGGACCTGTGGATGTCCTGGGAAATAATGAGACAACTTTTGAGCCAGTGAGGTTGGACTGTGTGTGAAGAAGATCTAATAAGGGCCTGCAGGAGTTTGAGGAGGTGGTATAAAGGGAGATGCAGCAAAGTCCCATTTTCTGTGGGCACAGTGTGATCAAAATTAAGTCAGATATGGTAGCTCAGCATCCCTTGAGAGACCATTTTGACTTCTTGGATGACTAAACATACAAAGGAGGCAGTATTCGCCAAAGATCTAAGAATTAATAACCTTCTCTGGCTTCCAAGCAAGAATACTAAATGGGCTCTGTGTTTCAGCAACTTTCCTCTCCCTGTTGGGCTCAGTTTTAGCCTATTAATTCCCAGTAGTTGCAGGAAATGCTGGAAGACCTTGAGGGTGTCACGTGCCTCAGGCCATGGCTTGGTAACTACTGAGCGTAATGCAAGAATGAAAATGACCATGCTACTCTGTATTCCGTGTTAATGGCTAACAGCTAAGCAGGGGAGGGCCTGGCCTGTGTCATGTGTAGCATGGAGATTATCTGACAGTATCAGGTTGTTACCTCTTTGTGCTTCGTGTTGCCTGAGGACTCAGTGTTTTATTTTCTCGGATTTATTTATCTTTTTAGCTTTTAGCCTTGAGAAGGAAATTAATGGCATAAAAATTTTTAGGCAGAACTCAGGATTGTTCTTGAACAGAATCATAGAATCATAGAGTGGTTTGGGCTGGAAGGGACCTTAAAGATCATCTTATTCCAACGCCCCTGCGATGGGCAGGGACACCTTCCATTAGACCAGGTTACTCAAAGCATCATCCAACCTGGCCTTGAATGCTTCCAGGAGTGGGGCATCCATCACTTGTTTGGGCAACCTGTTCCAGTGCCTCACCACCCTCACAGTGAAGAATTTCCTCCTAGTATCCAACTGAAATCCATCCTCTTTCAGTTTGAAGCCATTCCCCCTTGTCCTGTCACTACCATGCCCTTGTAAATAGTCTCTATTTTCCTTGTAGGCTCCCTTCAAGAACTGGAAGGCCACAGTTAGGTCAGCCTGAAGCCTTGTCTTCTGCAGGCTGAACAATCCCCAGTCTCTTAGCCTTTCCTCACATGAGAGGTGCTCGATCCCTCCAGCCATCTTGGTGGCCCTCCTCTGGACTTGTACCAACAGGTCAGTGTACTTCCTGTGCTGAGGATCCCAGAGCTGGATGCAGTACTCCAGGTGGGAGCTCACAAGAATGGAGAAGGGGGGTGAAATCACCTCTCTCATTCTGCTGACCACGCTGCTTTTGATGCAGCCCAGGCAATGCCAGTCTTATTTTTTAACTATGACTAACTTTGAGAAAGCTGGACATTTATAATTTGCTTTTCTATCTTTACAAAGACTTATTTTCATTTCAGAAAGTACTCAAGGAAGTAACATGCGAAAAACTGTGCTGAGAAAACATAGATCCCTCACTTGAAAAGAACTCTAAAATGAGGAAGCTCAGAATTACAGTTCCCGAAGCAAATGAAATTGTATTCTCTTGTATCTATTCTTAACAATAGAACCTTTCAATATATGATGATATGATACAGATAAGATTGTCAAACTCTCCATCATTCACTATGGAACATTGTTCATATTTGAGCTTAGCTTTCATAACAAACAGAGAATGAACTTCTTTTCCTCCTCTCTGGCTGAATAAATTACAGTAACAAGGAAAAATTACCCTTCCCATTTTATAGTATAAGATATTAAAATAAATTCTAACTTGACCTGGTTGAGGTGAACACACATGAGAAGACCATTAAGATCAGCACACTTGTCTTCTCTGATGTAGGAAGTAAATGAATGCCTTTTTCCTCTTTTCTCCCTTGAGCTGAAGGAGACCTTTCCACCTTTGTGGAGCAACATGTCTGCTGTGCCATTACCAGGGTATGCATAAAGCTCCCTGTGTGCTTGACTGTGGATCTTCATCACCTCCCTTGCTGTTTCCTGCTGCTTTCCTCAAGCTAAGGAACTCTCTCGGGCCTCTACTTGTTTCAGGTTGTGCCTCATCTACTGGGCAGAGGAGGCTGGCAGCTGGGGGCAACTACACCAGGAGGATGGGACAAGCTGGGTGAATTGTTCATGCAGGTTGTAGGGCAAAGAAAAGGGTGCAGCAGGCAGGAAACAAGACTGGCTTCTCTAGCATGTCAGAGTGCTAGGTGTGCATGGTATATGGCACTTTGTTGTATAAAGCAGTTCTGTCAGGTAGTAAGGAGAACTGTGTAACAGCCTGGAGAGGTTAGGCTGCCCATCTCCAGAAAGTTTCTCTTTCTCCTTGCCATCTGAATTGCTTGTGAAGGAGGTAATCTCTGAGATTTACACAGAAAATTTACCATTATGCTTGGAGTAACTTCTAAACCTCCAGAAAAACACAGTGCGGAAATACAGCTCTGTATCCTGTAGAGCTGAGCTAAAATAGGGCCTTTTGCTGTAATGCAGTTTCCATGCACGGGACAGCAGATTTGGATTCCTGCCTGCACAGTCCTGGACTCTTAATAAAATTCCATCTGTGTTTCCTGCCCTCTGGGGTGAATTCCTTTGGCTGACAGTGGAGTCTTGGAAAAGAAATAAAAGTATAATAATAGGGCACTATTAAGAAGTTTGGGCATGGTGTGGCTCTGACAACGCAGAACTCTTGCAATGCACACACACAAAACACAGCTCTGATGCTGCTGGATGATAATCTATCCAAATCTTAACTATGAATTTCCATTCTCCACTACTAATGGTTTTATGGGCCAAATGGAGCAATTTTTAGCATTTAAGAGTGTCACAGCCCCAAACTGAAATTCACATAGATTTGATACTGGATTTAATCAAAATCACTATGGGTCTGTCTCCCACTTCCAGCAGATTTCTAATTAAAGGAAACTAACAAAATTTTGTCTATGGGAGACTGAAATACAGACCCATTGTCCGCCAAAGCCCTGTGCTCTGCATTTTGGAGTGGGGAGCTCTTCTACTTTGATCAGATGCAATGAGTTGTGTGTCAAGGATCCCACTGCAAAGGGAACAGCCTCTGCATATGTTACGTCTGCCTGACAGACTGCAGGATATGGACTTTCCTCTTTCCTCTCAGGGGGTATCTTGTGGCTAATCTAAATGAAGCCAAGGCAAGAACAGGAGTTTTTTTGAGCCTTAAAGGCAAGTGACTGTTTACAGTTTTCCTGCCCATTTAATTCAGGTCTTTGCTGCTCTAACTCCCCAGGTACAGGTCTGGATAAGTGAAAATGTCCTGTCATCTTACTCCATCACTTATCACTTCTCCAATACAAGAACTTCCTATGTCCTTTAATTGTCTGTGTGGTTTGTGGCATTTGCTGCTGTGATCCTGATTAGTGCATGGTTTGGTCACCATGTGCCTGTGAGTGAAGCATGACTGTGGTTAGAAATTTTTAATGTCCTTTCCTGAAAGGCTGAAGGCTAGGACAGATTTGGTCTCTTGGATGATCTTCAGCCCTAGTAACTTCACCCCACAGCTGACAATGAAGTGTCAATTAAAAGCATAGGAAGGTCTTCAGCTTTTTTTTTTCTCTCATCCATTTCCTTTCTGGGTCCAGGGTACTCCATGTACCTTCCCATATGCACTCTAGTTCACCTCAAGTCAGTTGCTTTACTGGAGAGAATAAAGAGTCTGATCAGCTGAGGGGACAGGACAGGAAGAGGATGAATCTGTCCCTGCCCACCCACCTTCCCAGTGCTGGAGCAGCCAGGTCAACATCCTCACTCTGGCATGAATGAGAGGCATTGTGGGCAGGTGCGGAGCAGGGCCAGGTGGTCCAAAGAAAGCTCAGAAAATTGTGGCTCACACCATAATACTGTCATGTCATCATACTGGTATCACTGGGCAGCTCACATATTCAGCACTGCAGTGTAAAGGGAAAGCAGTATATCACTGAAGAAGCTAGGAGGAGAGTAAAACAGCACTGAAGGTGGACTGTCCTTCTTCAATCATGTGTGTAGTGGGGAATGTTTTTCTCCATCCCTGTCCCATCACACCCCACAGCATGGAACAGCATAGACATCCCCACGTGTCACTGTAAGGTGTAAGCCTAGATGCTGACATCAACTTATCATGGCACTGCAGAACCTGCAATAAGGAATGGAGCCATGCTGAGAAGCAAGGTAAATTGGCCCACACTGAGCTCCTGGTTGACCCTGGTTCTCATTCAAAGCTTTCTTTGCTAAGCCTGTGCTACAGTGGAAGGGATTGCTGTGTATACCTCGTAGAGCATACTGAAGGGTCCCTGGAGGATAAAAAAAGGGGCTTCCTGGGTGATCCTATCTAATATTTGGGTTGGCTTGTAAAGTATCACATTTCCCCATGGCAGACTATAACTATACTGAGAATAATAGCTGATAGGTTGACTGCTTTCTGTGATGACATTATTGTTTTTGACAGACAAGCAGATGAGATTTCATTTTATTGAAGAGTTACAGTCTTCAGCACTAAGCTGTGCTGGGACTTAACTGTTATGTTTTCATTTTTGATGATTCTGAAGCTCAACAATAATTAACATTGACCTGGGGTTTGTACAGACCATTCTTTATGCATGCTAAAATTCTGTCTATCCTTGCTCCCACGCAGATATTCCAGTTTGTATATGCCACACAATTTACGGAAAACACATTTTTTCTAAGGATGGTGAAAGCAGGGAAATTATTGAGGCCATTTCTTATTATGTTTGCTATTGAAAAGTCAGGTGTCTTCAGTGCTATTAGCCCAGCTGTGCAGGCATAGGAAGAAAAATGGAAATCACAGGGAATAAATACAGAGCACCTGTGCATATCTCTTTGACTAGCATGATGGCAACAGGTGTTAATGTCACGTGTGCTCACTATTGTGCAGGATGAGCAACCAAGCAGTCATTAAAGACATGGAATGAATTAGAGCATTCCTGGACTGGAATTTCCTGAAGCCTTTGCTGCAAGAGTAAGTGGCATTGTGGCTTTTGAAAATCGTGCATTCAAAGCCTCTTATTTCAGTCTGTGGCATACGGACAGTCTTAGGTCAAAATAAACTAGGCTCTCCTTTTCTATTATTAATAATTCAGGATTAACTGAAATCCAAGGTAAATTGACATAAGTGATCCTCATACCAAAAAATGGGCACTCCTCACAGAAGATTCATGGCTATGCCTAAATCATTTAGAAAAGGAGTTTATTTGTAGTGTTGCACTACACTGTTTTGTGTTATTAAGACACAGATGACTGAAAGTGAGGCCAAATGAGACCAGAGTTGCAAAGCTACTGAGGAGACTAAAAATGCAAGTGGTCCAACAGTGGGATTTTCAGGAATGCCTATTCAAATGAGGATACCAAAACATCTTTATAAAATTGGCTTTTTTCCTTTTCAGCATGAAAGTTGGCTAACAAAAGGCAAGGCTACCACTATATGTGGAACATACGAATAGAGAGAAAACCCAGTCTATCTCCCAATGAAAGCAACTCACTCATTTCAGAGCTGTTTTTACTGAAGCTTTAAATATCCCTAGTAACGGGACTTTCACAGTACTTCTCTCAGAGACGCCTCTTCAGTTTAGCATGCTTACCATTGGGACAGCTCTTATAGGCAAACTATCCTCTTCTTCTTGGTCTTATTTAACTTTGTCTGACCAGGGAATCAACCTGATGACAGTCCCGGAGCAGGTTGAAACTATGTGTTTTTTCAAGCTAAAAGTGCATCTGAGCTGTTGCTACTGAACCTAAATTAGCAGCTGGGCTGAAGATGCTTTTTCTTTCAACTTCTAAGGACCTTGAGCTGCTGGGATAACCTCGCAGCAGAACTGAACAGGCTTAAAAAGCACTGGTTTATGTCTCTCACTCCACCCACCCTATGTTGTAACAACCACTAATACGTCCTGTTACTTTGAAATGATCTGGACCCTTTTAAATCAAAGACATGGCTTTGAATTAAAGGAGTCGTCTTAATAATTACTTGATATGAAACATACCCTGCTTCACAGTGAAGCAATGTGCAGCCTACACCAACCAGTGGGCTACGTATCAGTCCAAATTATTTCCTCTATGAGGCATATACCTTTTGAAAATATCACAATTCTCCACCTCCTTAGCTGTCATTCAATCAGTTCTCACAGATGAAGCTTTTAAAATCTGTGGTCATTGTTCACCCCCTCCTTCCAGCCCCCTTCACTAGTTAGTCTCCCATTCATGTTATTCTTTGAAACTGCTCTTGCTTTTAGTTGTGTAGATTCAAAAGCCAAGGTCAAAGGGGCCTTTCAGGGCATGTCTACACTGCATGATGCAGTGTTATCCTGAAACTCCGAAGGAGTGCTGAATGGCAGTGCAGTGGATAAACAAAAGTGTGGTTTGGATGAAAACATCCCATCTTGACTTGGTGACTTAAAGAAATGGAGATTCACCAGCTCTTCATCCCTTGATTTTTGCTTCAGATGTTCATTAATTCCTTGGATGGAGTTTGTGCCTTTAATTTCTTCTTATTCTTTTTGGCTTTTGTGTTGCTATGGGCTTGTCCTTTCTTTGTTCCATATTACAAGATAATTTACCTTGCAGGTTGAAGTGAAAACAGCCAAAATGGCAGGGCAAGGGATGCTGGGATATGATTTTCAGAACCATATAATTTGCTGAAAAACTTAAAGTCCAACTTTTAAATATACTTAAAGGGTCCTGATTTGAAAGACAGGGATGTTAGGAACTCACATGCCCTGAAAATTTGGGTTTTGGCTTACGGCTCTTCTGCATAAGAAGATTAATTCAGAGGAAATGCAGATGTGACTCTACAGTGGACTGGCCACTCACCACTAAGTCTGTGTATATGGGGAACCTATTAAGGGCTTGATTATGTGCCAAAAGTGGTTTGCAATAAGCTAGAACACACAGTGCTCATAGGGCTGGGCATGAAGAGAGGTGGCTCTGCCTTTGGCACTGACTTAAGGTGATGAGCAACTGCCCTGATTGAGCACAAGAAGGTGGCTTGATTCTCACTTACTGCACAAGCACAGCTCTTCTGCTCTTCTGCTGCCAGCCTGCTCCCCCTCTGGGTGGGTGTCTGGGAAAGATGGGGGCTGGGAAGGCTTTCCTCGGCAGGGCTCCCTACCACGGGGAAGTTCCCTAAAAAGGCCTTGTCAGTGGGAAGAAAATATGCTTTGAAAACACTTCTGAAGCGTGATTTGTCTGACCTAGTTTAGACTTCTGCTTTAGGATGATCTGAATCACACCCTGAAAGTTCTTCATTGTCCCCAAAGGAAGACCCTGGGGACGCTCTCAGATGTGTGGTTTACCAGTGGAGTCCCATCTTCCAAGGGAATGGGGAGCAGCCCTGTGGGTTAGCGGGTGCCCACAAGCTCATGTCACACTATCTCTTTATCCTGGAGATGAGCCCCCAGCAACTCCTGGGGCCAGGGCAGAGGCTCCGAACTCCCATAGTCATAATTCAAAGTGCCACTGCCCTACTCCTCGATGCCTTGGCATAGTGTTGCCAGCAGTGACATATATTACAGAGATACCTTCCTCAAATTTGATGTCCACTGGTTTCTACTGATCCACTTCTTACCTACCTTCTTTTATGGTTTTATAGTATGCCTCCTTTTTCTCTGCAAGCATTTTCTGAAACTGAATCTGATTTTCGTTACTTAATCCTTTGGTCTACTTCTGTGTCAGCTGGTGCTTGCAACTCTTCCCAGTTAAGTATCTTCTCTGCATGTCATTACCATATCATTATTTTCCTTTTCTAGTCTGTAAAACCAGGTCTAACACTGATACCTTCTTGACCCCAAAAGGCACTTCCCTTGAACTACATACAGATGTAGGTAGCTAGCCAGATTTTCTTTGAAATGCTGTTTGCTTTTCTTAAAATAAATGGTGTACTGGGAACTGCAGTGATATCATAGCAACTGCATATGATTATGTAGGAGTCTGTACTGAGGGGTATTCCAGAAAGTATATCTATATATGTATGTGTTTATTTGTATAAAAGTGCACACGTGCATGAATATTTGTGTTAATAATGTATTTAGATGTAATGAAAGAGCAAAGACCTTAATAATAACCTAAGATAATTTTTTTTCTCTCTTTTGCTGGCAGTTTTACAATAAAAATAAATTAGAAGTAACTCCATGGTGTGGCAGAGAAGTTGATTTAGTGACATTAGTGCTAAAAAAGAGAACAGCATCTGACTGTACCTCCCAGACTCAGTAAATGAAATAAGCTAAATTTGAATTTGGATAGATGAAATCCTAAAAATCCATCAGTCTTTTTACATTTTTAACATGCTAAATATTGTCATACTTTGGTTTAACTGAAATATTTTTTTTACGATGACAGATATATCTATCCAGCTCATGCGTATTCCAAGAAAACCCAGTGTTATAACTTTCAAGACGTGTGCCTGGGAGTGCATGTGCGCATTAATGTTCACTCAGGCTCCTGCATCGCCATGATCTTCTATGCATGCAAACCCATACACTTCTCTTCCCACACGTGCAGGGGGGGTGGCTGTGTGTGTGAACACGCACATCTTCCTCGTAATAGTTTACGGCAATTTGCAGTCAGAGATCAATAGACGTAGAAATTACTTCGACACTGAAATTAATTGAGATCTATACAGAAGGGGAAGGGATGATTTCTATAGGTTTGGAAGCTATTCAGTAGGAAGAAGAAAAAAAAAAGTATTGCAGGAGTATCATTTTCTCTGCCTGTGGAATGTCAGTGGGATGGACTGAAGAAACAAGGGGGAAAGTTGTCCTGTTCGGTGCTGCAGGACATCCCCACACAGGGTGTATGCCTGCATGTGGGAAGAAGGCAGCAAGTGCATATATGTTTGCCAGTGTACTGGGGAGAGGGATTTTTAACAGCCATTTTAACATATTTTCCAATTCCCATTTAGCTCTCAGCTCCCACCTACGGTACGTCACCTGTGCATGGCATATACTGCCTGCCATGGCAATACCCACCCTTCCCTATTCTCCCCTCTGTGCCCACCCCACCCCACCCCACCCCATGCTTCCTTCATGCATAAATCCCACTCCTGGCAGTGGCTGGGGGCTTCAGTTGCTCCGCTGGGAGTAGGGTTGGGGGCTCCCAACCCGCCCGGTCCCCCTCGTCGCCCGGTGCCTCCCAGACACACCCCAGCCCTCCGCAGCCCGCAGTGTCCCCTCTCCCCTGTCGCCTCTGTATAGCGGGAAAGTCGTTGGGTAATTGGGTCCAGATTGAAGATTTTAATTATTCATGAGGCTGGCAAGGGACTTGGGGGGGGGGGGGGGTGGCTGCCGGGGTGGGGGTGGGGTGGGGAGGTGACGAGTCAGGGAGAGCTGGTGAACAATTCTGGGAAGGGTAGGGAGGGAGGCAGGGAGAGGCAGCGTGTGCATGTGTGATGAGCAGTAGCTGTGGACCTTACAGTTGCTGCTAACTGCCCTGGTGTGTGTGTGTGCTCGTGTGCTCGTGTGCGTGTATGTGTGTGTGAGCGAGAGAGAGAGGGAGAGAGAGAGGGAGGGAGGGAGGGAGGGAGCGGAGAGGGTGGGGGGGAGAGATAAGAGAGAGAAGAGGAAAAGGAGAGAGGAGAAGGAAGGAAGAAGAAGGAAGGAAGGGGACAATACGATCATGCTGTGCTGTATGAGAAGAACAAAACAGGTAGAGCTGAAGATTTTTATATTTCCTTCTGTTAAGAAATCTCCCAGGCTGCTGGGTGTCCGTGGGGTGCGTGTCTTCCTGAGTGTGTGAGGGGCTGGGGTAGGGGCTGGGGTAGGGGGGAGGAAATTTCAGCTGCTTTCAGCAGACGTCTCTTTTGCAATTCTTTAGCATCTTGCGACTGAAGGTTCTTTTCACACCCTGCAACGTGACTGTTTTGCCTTTCCGGGGCTGGTGATGTGGGGAAGGGGGGTGGCCTACATCCACATTTGGGGAGCTACCAGCATCTCCCCTCTATTCTTCTTATTATTTTTTAATAGGGGGTAGTTATATTGCCTAGGATTTTCTGTCTGTGGTTCTGAGGGTGTGGATTGGGGGGTGGGGGTGCGGTTGGCAGGAAACGTGATGAGAACTGGCTCTACCTTGGAGATAAAGGAAGCAATTCTTCATCTTATGCCAAAAAAGAACGGATGCCCAGCGAGCCTTGATCCCTGGTCAGAACGCTCTCTATTGCTCCTGGCTCTGATGAATGGGAGATGCTTTATGTGCCTGTGCTGTGAGGTGGCTCGGAGGACAGGTGTATTCATTTTTTTGTGTTACAGCAATCTGAGCAAGAATTAACCTGAAGGAGTTTGTGGTGGCTTTTTTGTTTTTGTTTTTGTTTGTTTGTTTGTTTTTAACCTATGCTATAGTGAAAAATCCAATTAATTAATAACAAAAGCATTAGCCTGAGGAGTGGAAGACTCACCCTCTTTGCAATACCCTGCATAGTACAACCAGTTAGACAACTGTGCACCAGCTGGTAAAGAGACAGAGGACCACGCCTCTGTTAGCTCCGAACTCGGGTGGGATAACAGAAGCTCGCAGTGTGAACCTGTTGGAAACCAGTTCCTTCAGTATCGCCTGGCTTTTGCTATAAAGGAATTGGGATGATGAGAAGGTTTGGGTGGTGGCTAGTTTTCAGTGTCAACATTTTTATATGCAAAATGATAATGAAACTGGGGGGGGGGGGGGAAGCTACTTAGATCATTTCCCCCTCATCCTTTCCCTTTTTATTTTGTGTGAAAGCCCAAACCTGCTCCTGATTAAGAATCTGTTTTAAGAGTGTATTTTTGCTGAACCTCTTGGACTTCCTTGGGAGGATGCTGGATTTATGCATTTGGAACTTTGAGTCAGGAACTGGCCCTAGATATCTTTGTAAGGCATTTTCAAAACTTCCATGGATTACAGATTTGTAGGTAGTGACAAGGAGCTTTGGTCCATGTTCTGAGCACAAAACTCAACTCAGTCTTAGGCACAGAACCCTACTGGTTACTTTGCTTAAATGTGCATACATTTCTATATCTTTTACAATGTAGCACTGCAGTATTCTGAAGCAATAGCCTAACATGCTGATGTGAGTAACTACAGTTTCTGTGGAACAGAGCAGTGCTGAAAGAAAATTCAGGTTGAATTGTGTTTCTGAATGGAGATGGAGAAGGAGAGAATTTGTAGAATAATGGGGAGGGGCAAGTGATTGGGATAGAAAGAGACCCTGCGTCACCCTGTGTTTTTCCTCATGCAGGTTTTTCAAATGCTTTGCAATTAATGATATGCTCACTAAAATCTGGAGGGAGGTGGTGAAGGCTTGGAGAAGGAAGGGGGGGGGGAGGAACACGTTGCAGCCAGCCAGCAGAGCACGTTCTGCTGGCAAATATGGGATGAAAAGAGCAGAGGAGGAGAAGGAAGGCAGACAGGGAGGCAAAGTGATAGAGCAGTGGGCAGGGGTGCACAGCAGATTTTAAAATAAAGTCGGTAGCTCTGGAGTCAGAAAATATAATTTTGCCCATACCATCACAGGTTGGGCATTAAAGCTCCTGAGTTATGTCCCGATGTGTCTGTTCTTTATATCCGTGTGGGTTTGCCCCTGTCGTTTTGTATTCAGTCACATTCAGAAATGCATGGCATGCAGGTATCGTGCTCACACACCGTCCTCTCTTCCCACTCTGTACATTAAATCCACCGCATGGCACACACCCCTCTGCGCGTGCATGTGCAGCTCCATCTCCACTCTGTGACTGCCTGCATCTGTACTACACACACACGGGCACGCCGTGCACTCACACATGCTTTCTGGATCCTTATGCAGCCATACAACCTGAATGTGCCTGCCTGTGCATATTCAGTGGATATTCCTGGGCTCAGAGCCCAGCTGCTGCTCCTGTACCTGAATACACACCACAATTGCCAAACTGGCAATATAGCAGTTCGCCCAGGAAAGCTGATGATACACCAGAGGAAGCTTTAATTTGGAAAAGAAAAAGACCTCAGTTTTCAGCTTGTGCTCTTCCTCCGTCCCCACCCAGACCTTTCACCAAGAGAAAGAGATGGAATGGGTTCTTCACAGAGGCAGGAGTTTCCTTCCAAAAATAAAGACAGCTCTCCTCAAATTATTTTCCAGGGGAAGCCTCTGGTGTCCCGCCTTTCTGGCAGCTAAAGAGCAAAATGTTGAAATTACAGGCTAGGGCGTGGAAGAAATCTCTTCACATTTGTGTCTAGGTGTGCCTGTGTGTGTCTGTCCTCCCACCCCTCGGAGACAAATATGTTCACACACTCATACCTTGCAGATATTCTTTCTTGTGGGTGCGATGCCAGTGTGAAGAGTGAAGTATCTGACTGACTGTGCCCACCCATGAGAGATGTAGATAGCTCAGTGTTGTCATTTCTGCCTACAGTTGACTGCAGCTCTGAATCTGAGCCCGCAAGATATTCAGCTGAAAGGTAGCACAACCGAAAGCAATATCTGAAAAGCTGAACTTAACCTTTACTGCCAGCAAGAGATGCAGTCAGTAACACGCAGAGCTGGGCAGTGAGATAGGTGGCTACAAATGCAAGTGTTGCATGCACCACATACTAGAACAGATGGACGTTATGGGGGTATGTGCTCAGTATTGGATTGCATGAGTGATTAAACAATAACCCGCAAGCAGGTTTCCCACTTGTGGGTGAGATGAGTCTCATTCATCACCAGCCATATACGATGGCTTCCCTCCCATTCGGTCCCTCTCCTCCTCACCCCAGCGCTGGAGAGCCAGTGGCTGCAAAGGTTTAGACCTGCCACACCCATCAAATCAAAGGAGGGAGAGGGGAAAAAAGGCAGTCTGCATTTCTTTCCCCTTCCACACGAGCAGCATGAATAAACAGGGCTGTACCTCTAAAAATGCAGTTTAATGCAATTGGAGAAGGCAAAAGCATTAGGGAACTGTTCTGCAATTACAGCCAGGCGGTGAGGTGTCTTATCATTCCAGGAACTGCAGAGGTGTATGAGAAAGAGGAAATGGAGAAAAAGAGAGCAAGGAAGATGCATGCAGAGTTAAGGTTTCTTGCCTCAGGATGTTAAAATGTCTCAGTTCTCATTTAGGATAACGTAATTATGCCACACAATACAGATGCTTCAAAACTTGCAAGGCGTGGTTTTATCGTTAAACACCAATGTGGAGAGAGGGAAAGGAGTATTTTAAAGGAAAGGTGTCCATCCATGCCCCTCCTCCCTCCACATGCCAGTGTGGTGTAAACCACCACAGACCACTGATTTCAGGGCAGAGCCACTTTATCTGCACCTGGGGAGAGCCTAGTCACTGCTTCTGCCTTTCTGAGAGACACTGAGTGGTTTCTGTGCTTCTTCCAGTAAACAATTGCTGCATGGAAGTTTAATTACTCCAGGTCCCTGCTATTTCTCTTCCTGGGGCAATACCTCTGGGATTTCTACCAATAAGGGTGTCTCCAGAGAAATACCCCTCCCATCACCCTGTCCTCCTCCTCTGCCTTTGCTGACTATTAGAGACATTGATTTCTCCTAGATAGTGTAATGTAACTGTTCTTAATGGCGCAGACAAGCCCTTTCCTAGGGAACTAATTGCAGGCAGATTTTCCAGGGGGAGAGGGACAGTGGTAATGCTTAGGGGGAAAGAAACCTGTCTGTTGATCTGAATTGTCTATCACCACTTGCTCCCAAAAGGAAGTCCCAGCTAAAACAGGCAGTACCCACTGGATGCAGAGGCGTCCCTTCTGAGAGGGCTGAACTGAGTCTTCTGTCTGGATGTGCCAGGCTGGGTACACATGTGCAACCCAAGGAACTGGCATGTATTGTCTCAGGACTTGTCCTGGGCCAATGCTGAGCCTGTCTGGATTGTCTCGGAGCTAGTCCTGCCTCATATGAAAATGAGGTGTAGATCCAAACTCTGCCCATGCCATGCTGAGAGGGTGGGCATCACTTGGGGATGAGTGATATGAGGGATTCCTCCTGTAGTCATGTTGCTTTGAGTGACTAGAAGGAGAAAGTACAAAGAGTTTTCACCTGATGTCCACTCTCACTTCAGGCTAGGTGTCATGGATTCTGTGGTGCCATCCCAGGATCTAGCAGCCAGCCTGCACAGACATTATATTTCCCTCTCCCCATTTCCTAGAGAACAGGAATGCCCCACTACTGGCAGCTGCCAAGTTGCAAGGCCTTCTTGTGCTGGTGGGAAGGTGAACTGGGCCCATTGCCCATGGCAAGATGAGAGCAAACTGATCGTCTTGCATGATGCAAATCAAGGATGTGTATACCTGCTTGGGGTCCCTGTGAGGCATGTGCTCCTCATAATGGCTTTTATCTGATCCATGTGCTATCCATGGCAGAGGACATGGGGCATAAATGGGTTCTGCCTGGTCTCTACCAAGTAGGCGTGTATACGCTGAGGGATTGAGATATTAACAAGTAAAACAGCAGATACAGCCTGAAGATTGTTTCTACTTTTGGATGAGATAATATGAAGAAAAAGCACCATAACCTGAGACCTCTGCATGGTTGCAGCTGGTGATGCATCACTGGCTACTGTTTGCTCAGTCCATGCACTGCTGGCCCACACATCCTTCCTTCTGCACAACTCTCCTGTTGTCCCCTCTTCCTGTACATAAATGACTTGTGTCTCTTTTGTTACCTTAGGCTTCCTCCCTACAGAGGGAGGGCTTTATTTGGATTTCAGACTGAACAGTAGCTCTGATGACAGTACCAGACTAAAGACACTTGAGGATGAGAAATCTTTTAATGGTAGCTCTCTGTCTTGATGCTTTTTGGAAGTCACTGTGTGATTCCCTTGTTTGCTATGAGTCTGACAAGTCTCAGGGATAGATTTGGCAGCAATCTATACCTGTCTGCATCTAAGTTCTGAAGTCCTAGTGTTCAGCTATAAGGAAACAACCTTACACAGAGGAATGTCAGGCTGACAAGAAGAGGCTGGTCATCCAAAAAGGCATGGTAGAAGGTACACATACCTTGTTGGTAGAAATACCAGAGTATCTTGCTGTGGGAGTACCAGAGCAGGTATCCAGATGAAATACCTTTAACATCCAAAGTCCAAAATCAAAGTCTGGCATCCATCCACATTCATTTAATCTATAATTCCAAGATCCTCCTGAGCACACTGGGAGGTGACATGTAACCTCAGAGCTCTGATGGCCTCATGTGGAGAAGGTGTTTATATTTCCTTAGGACTCTCTCTGTCACCTGCTGTGTGTGTGTGTAAAACTCGATGGCTTTTCATGGTTGTGAGCACCACAGGCCAGTATTTAGGAATTGGTTTAGGGAGAGCTGGTTTCTCTTCCTAGCAGTGCTATTAACCTGCTTTCTAGCTTGATCTAAGCATAGATTCTCTGACTGTAATGGCCATCTCTGCAAGATGTTTCTTTAATTTGGAAACTAAATAATTAGTGGGTGAGAAAAAAGAAAGGATTCAGAAGCCCTCAGGTGAGAGGTGCTTTAGACAGGAAAAGCACTGCTTTATCCATCCTCAATCACTCCTGCAGTGCTAGGATGTTTATTAGCCCCTTGAGTTCCTTTAAGACAAACCATTGATTTTTTTTCCCAGACCCAGGCTTTATGACTATGGACCAGAGCCTGAGAGTAGCGCTACAACTTAGTTCTCTCTCTGCTGTTCACCAGTGTGCTAGCTCCTCCCCCACCACCATAATGATCCAACCTTCAGTATGTGTATGGCGTGGAGGACTAATGTAACAAAACTAGTGACTTGTTTTTCATATAACAAAAGGAATATGTATGTTTAGAGTTACACTGATTCTGCTGTCTCCACTATTATTCGTTCTGCCTCCTCTCCCCATCTGTTCTCCTTGCCTCTCCCCCTGCTCCCTTGACCATGCAGTCCTCCTGCTGCTCCTGCTCTCCTCCAGCTGGGTACCAGCCCACCACTACACTGTGCTTCTTGGGGACTCCTGCTGGCAGCATCAGCCACTGCCACCAGGGTCTTATTCCCTTCATCCCTCCTGGCACTGTCATCAGAAGGGAAACTGCGTTCATTCTTTGTGCTTCCAGTGGCTTTTGCAGATTTCCCAGTTCTCCTCCACTTGGGCAGCAGCTGCAGCTGCTACAAATGAGCACCCATAGAAAGTGGTGCATCTTTACCTGTCACCTTGCTGTTAGCATAGGTAAAGGGTTGCCCAGCTGCTGGGGAGGGGTATGGCTGCAATAGGAGCAGTGCATGCAGTACAAACTGCTTGTATTCCTGCTTTCTTGATGGTTCATACTTTTTCCGGCCTTGTCTCTTGGCTACTAATGCCACTGTTGGGGTGGCAGGCTGTGCTCCAGCTGTCTTGTTGGCCCAAGACAGGATGTCCTGAACCTGCCTTCCTCACACCAGGATCAGTTGATTTTGATGTCTCAAAAGGGAAGCCAGGATGTACTTATATTGTTTTAAATTATGACCAATAAATGTCAGTCCCGTTCATTATTCATCTTACATCTGAAGTTTCTTGAATTAATTCCAGCCATAATCACAGTATATCTCTATTTATAGAAAGCCAGGACATCTCACAATATTTAGGCACTCTCTCTAGAGGATAAACCTTTCTGTAAGAGATGTTAATTTGTAAGCTAAAAAGCTCCAAAAGAACCACTCACTTGGTTTGAATACCCCTGAAATTTAGGGGTGCAGTGCAGTGTGTTTAGATCTTAACCTAAATCTGAAGCTAGTTTTATTCCATTTTTCTCATCATTTCTTAAGTGTGATACTGTGCTCCCAGGAACTTCAGGGGTTTTTTTATGAATTGGGATGATTTCTAATAATTGGCAATGTCCAGAATAATTTACTGTTTCGATTACTCTTACAATTGTTACGACTATTATCAATTTTCATGTAGTTCATCAGACTATTGAATGGAGTCTAATCCATTTATTTTATTAATAACATCCAACGACCTTATAAATCTGCAATGTTAAGTACTCAAGGGTGTGTAGGTTGGGCAGCATGGTACTATGCTTTGCTCTTTTGCACCTGATGCCAGTCATTTATATTAATTCAAATTGAAATCAGCAGGACGTAAACCACAATGATTTTGAATTGATCATTGTTCTCCTTGTATCATTCCGTGTTCTGTTTGCCCACAGCTTTAGGAGCAAGGCATTCAGTGGTGGATTTATAAGTAATTTACCCAAAAATCAACTAGGTTTGGAAGGGTAGACATAAAGAAACAAGTGTCAGTTGCTGGTTTGCTGACAGCAAAATCTGCAGCCTTTTAGTTTCATGGAAGAGTGAAATCCACTACTGGAAATCACCTGCTGAGCAAATGCAAGGAGGGCATCACCTGCTTGGTGTGCCTGAGAAGTGCAGTGCAGCTAGGAGGCAGTACTGGAAAGATGGGGAACTGAGGCAAAGGGGCTTTTAGAAGCTGGAACAAAAGTTTACCCTCAGTAGGGAGACTTCACTGTGTTCCTTAGAACTAGGGGCACCTTTCTTAGGGTCAAGATTTTAATTCTCAGCTTGTTATGTTGGAGTAGTCAGACTGTCAGCTTGCAACAACCTGGTTTGCACAGGCTGAGATGATTCTGTCAGAATGGAGACTTTGCCTGACCAAAGATGAAAAGCAGTTGTTTTAACCCTTCCTGCTCTTTGCATTTCCAGTGGAAGACACAGAAGAATTTCAAGCTCTACACAGAGTTTTGAGGACTGACAACCGCAACAGAAAATTGATGTTTAATGTTGACTGTTAAAATTGCAGTCAGAAGCATGATATGGATGCAACCTAAAGCACAGCATTGGCAAATGGCCTTTCCCTTGTATCCCAAATTCCAGTCAGAATATCAGCTAGAAGAGATTAAATCCTAAGGAAATGACAAACTGAGCAAGGAAAAAAATCTCCCCCCAAAATAACTGAAGAACTGAAGCTGATTGAAATTTCCATGAAGCAAACTGAAGTTGTATAACTTCCAGAGCATAGTTAGCAAAGTTAATACATGAAACAGTACCTGAAGCTCCCTCTTATTTGGTGAAGCTAGATAGGCAGCAAAAAGAACCATCCATTAGGATACCACTGTACAAGACTCTGTAGAACACAAAAGAATTGATAAATTTGTGAAAAATGATCCCTAGTGGCTCATAGCAACTTTCAGTAAATCTTCCTTCCTTATGTTCTTTGTTTTTTTTCCTTTGAGTGGTATGATTCCACAATTCAGGAAGAGATGCCACGAGACAAAGTCTCATCTTGTAGAATTTCATTACTTTTTAATCAGTGTGTGGCTGTCAAGAGGAGTCGGAAATATATCACAGTGTTTTACATTGTTCTGAACTGAGAAATAAGCCACTGTTATAAGTTGAACTACCTTTTTAGAGGTGTCCATCATAAGCTGTAAGACTTTAGAGCTTCCTTTGTTTCAGACTGTGGAGGTACCTTTAGGCACCACTTACAACTGTAAAGTCCCCAAAACATTAAAAGGCTGCTTACTGGCACACCTAGATGGTCCTTAATTTTATAAACCATAATCAGCTCAATACACAGACAAATAAAATATTAATTGAGCGAGAGCAGGAGAGTGAAAGAATATCATCCTGACTCTCTGCCTTTGTGTTTATGATATCCATGGACACCATGGACGAGCTTTGGTTGAAGCTTTACATCATGTATTGTCAATAAGGCCAAAGCATTTTATGCCCATTTTGCATATCTCCAGTAACATGATCAGCTGCCAAGTTGATGGCTGTAACAGTTATTGGAGCCACAAAGGAGGAAGATGAGGATCTCTGAAAAGGGCAGAACAAGTCAGGCTGTACTGATGTAAGATGGTTCTTTCAAATCATCCTAGCTTATTTACAAAGCTGATGGAAGCAATCTCTGAACCATGAGCTTTGAGTGCTTTGAAGACACATGAGGGCTGGATGAGGTGTCAGAAGGCTGAAAATGAGCAGAAGATAAGCAATTTGAGTTCATTCCTAGAGAAAAAAATGGTGGAAATAATCAAATAAAGGAGATTATTAGGAGCCAGCACAGATCTGTCAAGAATAGATCATGTCAAACTAATTTAGCTTTCTTCTATAACAAGCCTTGTGGATACAGAGGAAGTAGTTGTCATACCTTGTCATTTGTAAGGATTTTGACATTATCTCACAGGCTTTTATCATAAATGAAGAAAAGAAACGTGTTCCAAAGGAAAATATTACAGCAGGGATGCAGAACTAGTGTAGGTAATCCTACTCAATGAGCAATTCTGACTGATTTCCTGAAGAAACGGAAGACTCTATTGAGCAGGTTGCCACAAGCTTGAGCTGTGGCCTGTTAGTGCTTCACATTTTCATTAAATACACTGTACTTTATATTATAATTTTATCCTTGATGACTGTCTAGAGGAAGTATTTTATAAAATCTGCAGATGGCATAAGGCAGGTATGGGCTGGTGGAAATTGCTGTAATTTAAGACAAGCTTGCTAAACCAGAGACCTGGTTTGAACAGCATCAGAGTGAATAAAGTGCTCCCCATGGGAATGATTATTAAATTGCAGCCAGCTGTCTGTGGGATACCACAAGTCAGCTAGGCTGTCCTTCAGGAGGGGAGACAGGGTCTCTAGAGAACCAAAAGTTCCGTGGTAATCTAGAACATCATTCTATTGCCAGGAAGGGAAACACCATCTTACCAGGTTGTACAAATGGGAGTATAGACTGTAAGATACATCTAATATAGCCTTCAGCTTTGATGTGCACATTTAAGACTCAGCTGAAATGTCCTGCCTTAGTCTGCCTTAGACTCTTACTGCACTCTAAGAAAATGTGGTCCAGTGAGAGAGTGTGCAGACTGGGGTAGTGAGAATTGCTTGAGGTCAAGGGAAAGACACTTTGTGAGGAAAGACTGAAATAATTAGGCTGTTTAAACTAAAAGGAATAAGGCTGAGAGAGGTTCAGATGCTAGTCTGGAGAGTGCAAGAAAATAGGAATAATCTTCTCTTCCTCTTCATTATGGGTAAAACTAGTAGCAGTGCTCTTTAATGGTATGTCAAAGTGACTCAGGCTAGACTTTAGGAAGAATCCAAAAGGACTGTGATGCACTGGAATATATGGAGAAAACTATGGCAGCTCCAATGACTGAGAGGCTGTAGGAGGCACCTCTGGACCAGATGATGGACTAAATGGTCCCTTGTGCTCTTTCAACACTATTTCATATGATTAGTATCAAATAGTCACTGAAGCAGAAACTGGACCCAACCTGTCTTCTTGCAGAAGAGTGCTTAACCAGTAGGCTAAAAGTAATGTTTACTTCAGTGTGCTCTGTCTCTGGCCTCATGCTTATTTAATTCTTCATTGAAAAAAGCCTAAGAGCTTAAGCAGGAATAGCTGGGAGTAGCTTGCTCTAAAGAGTCTTTTGTAGAAAGAAGGTAAGATTTGAGATTTTTTCAGGTACAGTACAGAACTGAATCAACATCTCCCTTAACTTAGGGGAGCTCGCCTGTTCAGTGAGATACTGAATAAATACCTGTCTACTGCATTTTGTTAGAGAGGAACTATAGTTGTCTCTTTCAGGGCAGGGATTCAGGACTTGGAATTCAAACTAGAAGATATGCCCTCGATAATTGGAGCAAGATGCCTAAACCCAGACAGTTTAGATGACACTCTGTCTTCAGCATTTGTTTTAGGCAGGTTCAAAATGCATTTACTTGGTGTATTATGGTACTGAGCTGCCTAGTTTTACCCATATTTTCTAGTTCAGTCTATGTTTCTTGTAAAGACAATGGTTTCTGCAAGACATGTCACCTTCTTCCTAGGCTTAGCTTCAATGTCCATCTTTTGAACCCAGACATCTGCTGGAAATCCACACTGAGGCTCCCTTTTCATCATCTTCATGAGAGAATTATTACAAGGGATTTATCAGTTGGTGGCTTCTTCTACTTGCCTGACATGAATTGTCTTAAAGCATTTGTATGGCAGTCACTCAGAAATTCCCAACCGGAGTGCTGTATTCCTACTAGCAGTCACCTTCAGTGCTTAATCCCCTCTGCTGACATTATGATGTGTCCTAGCAGTTGCTGGGAATACAGAACAAAACATACTGAGATATAATATTCACCTTCACCGGATGCATGCCCATGCCACAGAAGAGCTATTGCTGCATGAGAATATAGAACAAATAAAGCTGATCTGTAGTATCTTCCATTATCACGTGCTGAGTCCACACAACACTCAGGAAGATATCCTTTGGTTATTCCCAAGCCTTTTTTGCAACACAAGAGGGGGAACAAGACACCCTGCCTACAGCCAGGATTACCCAACTTCTGGGAGTTGAGATAAATTGTAGAAGTCAAAGGCAGTCTTTTCAACTACATCAAATTTTGCTGAGCTTTTCCTGTTTGGACAAGAATTTTCTTGGTAGGGGTCTTCTTCAAATAGACACTGTTGTTTTTTAATTTGTTATTCGTCTGTATCTGTTGAGATTAGAGGAATAAAGCCTTGAAAGCACAAAGGGTTTTGCAACCATTTACTAGGCAACAGTTGTTCCTTTATAACATAAAAAAGGAGTATGTTATGATTTCAAATGATGAAATTTCCTATTTCCTTCCTTTTTACTTTACGTTTTTAAAATAAAGAGATTAAACACCTTTGTTAAGCATACATTTAGTTTTCAAAGTCAAACACTTAGAATAGAAAGAATTAATTAAAAGGGTTGCCTGTCCATCTTTAATTTCTCTTCTCACATGAATAGACATAAAAATAAGGTTCTTAATTATGAGATCAAATAATGTTTGGTTTTGGTGTGGGTTTTTTGGTGTTGTGTTTTTTTTGTTTTTTTTTTTTAAGTAGGATCCCTGTCTCATTCAGTTCACAGAATGGAATATACTTAGGACTGAATGAGGTTTTGCCATAAACGAAGCTGTTTCCTATAGGTCTTCTGTTTCATTTACTGCCAGGGATGAAGGTTACTTATTGAATTGGTCAGGGGGCTGTACAAAACCAGAAGAATGGTCTCATATTTTGGTAATTGAATACTGCCCTGAAGAACTGGGCTTTTTCCTGCCTTTTGTCACAAGTTCCTATGTGATATGAAAAGGCCATATGAATGAGGTTTTCCATGGGTGGCTACTAATTGGTGTGTTCTCATTTTCTGGGTTCTCAGTTTGAGCCACCTGGGGTCTGACTTGCAGAAGTGCAGAGCCAGTATTGTATGGAGGTCTGTTGTCAGCATGCACAGACCTGGGGAAATATTAACCCAAGGCATCACAAATTAGGGACCCAAAATTAGTGGGTGCTCTGGCCAATTTGACCTTAGCCTCTTTGTGTCTGATTTTAGTGTCTGTAAAATAGAGATAACAACCCCGCCTATCTCCCTGGGAGAACATCCATTAAGGCTCGTGAAGCACTGAGGTATTACAGCAAAATAGCACCACTGAAAAAGGCCATGAGGAAATCAGTATTCTCCATTCAGTGATGGGTTTGAAGGACGTGTGGCAAATAAGGCTCTTTGCCATGCTTGAAATTAGAATAACAGAAAAATACTGAATCATTACTCACTCAGTGAGCTCTGTCTGTCCTTTGTAGTAGCTGGGGTGAGGGAGACTTCCAAGAAAAAAAAAAGATAGGGTAAAAACTATTAAAAGGCATATGCTCGAGGAAGTCAAAGTGATGTTTCAGAGACAGTCTCCATTTTACATTTTCTTCTTCCACCTTTAACATATGCCCAGAAAGATGCTTGTAAGACAGTCTTTTTATATAATACATGAGTCACACTACTTTTCACTTGTGCCTGTGAATGATGCGTTGCAAAATAATTGGGAAAAATGGGCCAAATGTGTTATCACCGAAACTAGTACTACATTTTTCACTGGTGTAGAAAGATGTCAGCTTAAATCCTTAACAAATCAAGCTTGGAATACTCTTGTTATTACTTAATTTCAATGTGAGGAAACTGAGACACAGAAGAAAGTGGAATAATCTGCTGAAGTCATTTGGCCTGATTTCTCCACATAAAACCAATAGCTTTTAAACTAGTATTCATATGCCTTGCATGAATTAATCTAGAAATAACATAAAAAGAATGTGTTTGTTCCTCTCCTTTCCCTCTCTTCTCCTTACCTGGAAGAAATAGTTTGAAAAGGTTGAATGGTTTGAAAGCATTTGTTTGCTTTATTTGCCAGTTGTTTAATATTTGTGTCTGTGGGGTGGGACATGTATCTGCCTACAGGACTCCATGGGAGGATCTCCTAAGGAAGGGCTGACATGGAAAGTTGAGAAAGCAAGTGGGTCTATGGTATCACAGGTGTTGAATCCTGAGCTTGTGCTGTTCTCATGAAGTTCAGATTCTTGGTTACTGACCTCGAGGATCTTGTAACAGATCTGTGTGGATCATAAGATGAATCAACACCATGATGGGCTTAAGAAATAGGTCAGGGCCTTCAAACTGGGATTAACAGGGAGCCTGAGCAGGGGCAAGAACCTTGGTGGTACACTGTCATACACTTTTATTCATGAGAGCCTTCCTGGGGTTTCTCCGTAGTCTGAATATGCTGTTGATTTTGTGGAGGCCATGAATATCTATATTTCCTCTCTCAGATCTCTGGTGTATAAGATGGAACACAATTTTCTGGCCTGGCACAGATCAGGAATTTTTCCCACCATAGCTACATATGCTGGCTGCTGATGAAATGGCGTGTTGCCTCCTAAGCCTCTGTGTCCATGAATTATCTCCAGAAGAACATTTGCCTCTCCCAGGGGTGCACAAAACAGCCTGACTTGCTCAAGGGAGGGTTTTTCTTAGCAGGAGATTGAAATGGAAATACAGAAATCCCAGTACAGAAATTCATATGTCTTGGGGAAAAAATAAAAAGCAATTCTCTGGCCCTCTGTAAGCATGGAAGAAGAGTTGTGCCTATGTTTGTTGTCCTGAGATGTGACAGGATGGCATGACACTGTAAACACACCAAATCTAGTCACTGGTTATGGTTTGAAGCCCATGCCTCATAAGCATATTCTGCCTCCTATTTTGAGGACCTTCTGCTGGGATTGCCCTGTGTGACAGCTTAAGAGACCTTACTCTTGCTCCTCCGGAGTTAAACCTCTGGCTGCCTGGACTGAATCAGAATTGATAGTCAAGAAAGAGTGATCCAAAGACATATGGAGGTGGTATAGGTGGCCAAAAGAGGTCATGTTGGCAGGTGTGGAGGAAGTACACTATTTCTCTGCCAGTTAAGAATGGAAGTCAAGAGGCTGTCAGTGTAGGGAAGAAAGAGAACTTATTGCCAAGTGAATGTGGGGTTGTCTCCGTGGGCCAAACTTGATGCATGTTTGCCAAGAAGCAGTGGAAATGTAGGTCTTGTGTTAGCATTTGTGAGATGGTGGAGATTTTATAGTCCCTACTACTGGTAAATCAGATGGATTTTCAGCCTAACCCTGCAGCCACCCTAGCTTCTGGCTTGGCCACAGAAGAAGTATACACTGCCACAGCACAGACATGAGCAAGGAGGCAGAAAAGGGACTGGACTAGGTCAGGAGATAGTTTTATTGGAAGTATCTGTGATCATGTGGCTTCACTGGCTTCTTCTCCCTATAGAAGGAGAAACACTGACCACAGCAGATAATGCTGCATCTTGTAAGCATCTCCTCCAGAACTCAAAGGGCCTTCCCAGACTATTGTCAGCCTTCCCATCTCATGAAGGGCAGTGAGTGGCCACACTGGTAGGGCTTGCTTACTTCTTTCTCTTCCATGGTTCTGACCTATCCCTGCAGAGGGAAAATGTGGTCCTTGTTGGGCTGTCTCCTTACATCCATTCAGTTCCATCTTTCACATATGATTCATTGCCTCTCAGCTTCACACAGTATGGTATGATTGGTGCTGATATCCCCAACCTGTAATTTTTCAACTTCTCTCTTGGGTACTTGCCTCTAAGCACTTCCTGCTGTCTGGTGCAGCAGACAACAGAGTACGCTGAGTACCTCTGAGAGGTACCATAGAGAGCGATTCTGCTGTTTGGAAATCCATTTCCAAAAACTGAGCAGCACAGAAATGCCTGGAGAAGCTAATCAGAATTGGAGATAGACATGCTTTTTAAAAAACACAAGTTTCAAGTACTGTGTTTTAAACAGGAGGTCAGTTTGCTGCCAGTGGCAGTGAAATAGCGCTCAGTTATACAGAGCACAGGAAAGAGCTGAACAGGATTTCTGCCATTACTTTGCTCCACTTTAATCAACACCCTGTGCCTCTGCCCTGCAGCACCCCTGCTATTCCAGCTCTGATGTTCCAGGGTAGCCATGGAGTTGCTGAAAACTAGGCAACGGTATAACTGATCTTTTGAGCAAAGTAATTCTCTGTTCAGTAGCTTTTTGTACATATTAAATGATTAAATCTTTAGGGGGCTATTCCCTGATGCAGCAGTTGCGCACTCATTAAATTGCCAGATAAGATGTATTTTCTATTAATTTATTTTTTGCTAAGAAAAAGGTTTCATTTTCCGCTGATAATCCTGCCTCCCCTAAATCAAGGATGACCAACTTGTGGCTTTTAAGCCAGAGGCAGATACTGAATGATTGAAGTATGACTCCCACAATGGAATCACAGAATCATTTATGTGGCAAAAGACCTCCAAGATCATCAAGGCCAACCTTTGACTGATCACCACCTTGTCAACTAAAGCACTAAGTGACACGTCCATTCTTGAACACCTCCATGGATGACAACACCTCCCCATGTCAAACCTAAACCTCCCCTGGTGCAGCTTGAGGCTATGGAGATATGTTGTATTACTTACAGCACATTGCTGATGTTAGGACTTCTTTTTTGTCAGTATCTCCCTGTGGGAGGAAGCTCTCAGGGGCTTCTGAGGCCAACAGCTTCCTCCAAGCTCTGAGACTCAGCTGGACACCTGGTCTCATCCCACCCCACACTGGATGTTGGCACCCTAGGGTTGCTCTTTTCTGCCAGGGTGTGGTTTGTTGAAAAATCCCTCATCTCACCTAAGGCACTGAGTAGAGTGTTTGACACCTCCTGGACATTGGAAGTTGTTTTATTTGTTTTCTTTTCCTTTTTTCTTTTTTTTTTTTCTTTTATAAGATGCATATGAAGCCAACAGGTTTGAGCTCCTATGATTTAGTTAATTACATTTTAGAGAGTGAAATCTGGTAAAAGTTTAATTATCCCACATTACTAAGAGTGAAAATAGATTTAGGCTTCAGCTGCAACATAAGCTTATAAATGTGTGATAAAGACTATGGAGAAACTCTGTTAGAAGAAAGTTATTAAGGATGCTAAATCAAGTGTAAAGAGAATTAGCCAACACTGGGAATGCAGTTGCCCATGCAACCTCAGTATGCTCTCCTCTTGTGAATGCATTCCAGTACACTTCTAATAACAGTAATACATCTTATTTTTCTTTTCAGGGATTCCTACTCACATTCAGGTCACAGAATAGACAGTGCTCACTTAATGAGCAGTTATTCAATATTTTGTTTTCTCATAATAAGTCAGCGTGTGACCCCACAACTTTACTTAATAGTATTGAAACTCAGCTCTGAAATCAGAAATACTAATTTTCTCCTGGGCTGTCTTGTGATTCTGAGCACATCCCTAACATTACTCAGTAAATCTTTGCAACACACATACGACGCAACTGAGTATTTTCACCCTATTTTTGCAGATGGACAGCTGAGGCATGAAGAGTTTGGTCAGCAGGGATCCCTAGTTTTATGTCCTGAATTTCAGAAACAGAGGATCTGACTTTTATGAGTAGGTTTTTGGGTTTTTTTCAATTGCACATATCTGAAAACATCTCCTATTGCTGTCAGCTGCAGCTCTGAGTGCTCAGCACTGATCCAAATCAGACTCCAGGTGTCTGAAGTTAGATACTCAGAGATGCAGAACTTGTCACTAGGAATCAACCCATGAAAAGTATGGGCAGAATAACAGAGGAATTCAGCAGCAAAGGTGGGGCAGTGCTGTAGGGCAGCCATCTGTTGGCTGCCCTAACCCTGAGATCCTCTCTTCTCTTTTGCCAAGTCTCTTCCTCCTTCATTTTAATGTTCCAACTTCCAACTGCAAAAACTGGGACCAAGATTTTAGTGTAATCTCTTTATACCCCTGAGTTTCCTAAGCTTCAAATATCCAGATTTCCTACTAAGGCTTTAAGTCTTCTATAAGCTACTTTGTTTTACTTTGCAATCTTGCAGCAGATATTTACGAGCCTTGTTCCAAACAGTGGCAGGGTGGTATTAGGAAATTTGCAGAACTGTCCTAACAAGTAAGATTTATATAGGCAGTAGCCTAGCAGGATTTTGAGAGAGCCTTGGTGCCTAATTCGCACTGGTTTCAATAGGATTAAGGCAAGTAGGCATTTGTCAAGATCACACCATTCATTACTTAAAACCTGGTCCTTTAATTCTTCTTTCAATCAACTTTATATGGAACCACTAGAGCTAAAGCATAGGAATGTATACTAAAATGTTAATAATTCATAGTAAAGTTCTGTGAGAGTACAATCTGTAAAGCAGGCATCTTGGGGGAATGTGTTATATTTTCTTCAGGCTTCAAAATAATTGCTTCTGCAACCAAAGCAAAATACGTGTGGAAACTTTTTTCTCTGCTTTGCACTGGGATCAGAATTTTAGTCCCCTTAAAGCCTCAATAGGTGCAATTCTGCATGAGTATTCCCCGATTACACTATGGACCATGCAGATCCCAAGACCTTAGTGTCCTCTTTGAGGGAGTACAGAAAGCATTTGTACATTTTTAACTCATTCTTCCTGGAAGGGATGAAATGAGGCTTGTTGAATTTAATCTGTTTGAAAATATTCTATCTAGGGTTCATTTCTGATTTAATTTCAGTAGGGTTTAGTGAATTCATTATGCAAACTCACTTCAGGCAGTGAATTTCTTGCAAATCACTCACTCCACTATGTTTATATATATATGTGTGTGTGAATGTTTGTGACATGCAGTTTGTGACAGTTGTACAATATGATTTTCTCTCTCTGACTGAGAAGGAGGCAAAAGAAAGAATTAGTAAAAAAATAAAAAGAAATAAATCATCACGGTCCTGGGAAAATTTTAGATAGATAATTATTCACTATGATGGACTTTGCATGATTGGTGTCTATTTTCCTGACTGAGGGACCAGTTCATCTGAAAAGTAGAGTGGAATTAATTACATAATGTGGCCACATAATAATGTGGTAGACATTTTGCATACCATAATCTTTGTGTCATTTGGGCAAACCTACAATTTGCTTGACTCCAGTGATGTTTTATGAAGGACTTAGTATTTTTAATGTTACTGGGTTAATAAACTGGACTGGTGAGACCCAGCTTTGTTGTGAGGCTTCCTGAAGAAGCAGGAATTATGCCTTTCTACCAAAAAGTGGCACTATATTTTTGGTGGTGATAGGGGAAAGCACGTTGGCTCCTGTAGCATCTGAATTGTTTTTCCTCCATAAACCTGTGTGCTCCCTGAGCCCTTTCCTGTGTTCAACACAGAGTGTGTTGATTTCTCTCCTGCACCACAAGGGAGATGTCTCCCAAGGGTGTAGAAATAATAATGGTTGTCAACATTATAAATCCTTATGCATGTGGTTCTTCTTACAGCTGGCATCTTCCTTCATCTGGGAGTTCACCATTAGGACAATAGGAGCCCTGATGGAAACTCTTGGAGAATCTCTGGAGAGTTTTTTACATTCTTCCACTTTATCTTACCTATCCTAGCTGTTCCAGCTTCTTGGCATCCCCAGAAAACTCCTAAATATGCTGAACAGCATTTGGAATAGGCTGCAGGAAATGGAGCAGTCACACTCAGGGCAGTGTTTAAAAATCTGTGTGGATTGCTAACTATCTATAGGACACTTGGCCATTCAGAAGTTTCCCTAAGCTTTTTTTTCCTCCTTTTTTTTTTTTTTTTCTTTTCCCCTGAGTGCTTAGCTATTTGCATCTCCACCTATTTTCATGACTGCAGCTTTTTCTACTGCCTTTGGGAGTCTGATCCACACATCGATTTATTTTTAGCTGTATTGCTAATTACTATTTTAGTAAGTATAGTGTTTCATTACATTATTCATTAAAGCTGGAGAGACATTTTAGTAATTTCTCAGTAGAACAAATGTAAATTCAGTAACCAAAGTAAGATCTCTGAGTAGGGCTTAAAAGGACTAGGAAAAGATCTGACAAAGAGGGATGGTATGACAGGTGAGAGCTATTGATATATGAAGGAGTGTTACTAAGAAAGCAGAAACAAGCTGATCTTGGCACAGACAAGATTCAGGGGGCTGGCCAAAACTCTGGGAGGAATTCTTTGGTTCACCAAAGGAATAAACTGCCAGAGAAACTCAGAGAATTATCTTTGGGGCAAATGTCCAAAGACTGGTAAAAATTGCTCTTGCAGCGTGGGTTAAAGATGAACAAAAGCAGCCCTGCTGCACTGTACAGGGAGGGCCCAGAGGATCCTGGAGATTTCCAGTTATTTCCTTTTCAGTGTGTGACAAAGCTGCACAGTGTGAATTCCTCTTACTAAGAGAAGAGAAAACACTGCGCATTTTCTGGTGTTAGATAGTCTGTGCTTTCTGTCTGGCTTTGCATAGGAACCTGAGGGAAGAAGGTTCCTCTTCCAGAAACTCATAAGTCCTTCTCAAGATGAAAACTCTATTTCCATATCACACCTGCCGCAGATCAGAAAAAAAGTGGAAGGAGCTCTGCACACCTTGCCCACCCAGCCTTGTCCTTATCAGGGGGTGCTTTTTCCCTTTACTTCTCCGCCATAGGTGCGTCTCCAGGGGTGCCTGGATGTACAGTACAGATCTGCTGCAGATGCACCAGATACAGAGTCATCTAAACCGTGTGCCTGCGGAAAACATATCACAATGTGCAGTGCTTTGAGGATACTGACATGCTTCCTGATTAAGAAATGGAAAAAAAGAAAACTTTAGGATCAAGACGTTTAAAGCTTATTGAAACCTTTTTTTAATGACAACTTTAAGATGGAAATCCCAAGGAGTGAAAAAATTGAAAGAAAAAACAGCTGTCCTGCAGCAGGAAGAATAGAAGATCTGGGTGACTATTTAAATGTGGCTGTGATATACTAGCCCTTTCAAATGGCAGATCCAAACACTTGTGGCAGTTTTACCCTAGCACAGCTATTCAACATGTTCCCTTTGGCTGGGGGTCTTTATAGAACTAACTTAACAGGGTCCACAAAGGGTCTTTTGCAGCCTGCTCTGCAGGCTTGCCTCACCCCTCCCTCTTTTTCTCTAGGGTTGAATGCAGTAAAGGAGCAAAGTAGGAAACAAAATGGCTCAAAGCCACATGTGCTTTCCCATAGCTCTGTGCCAGTCTCTAGAAGTGATTAAGCCTTGGGGCTACTGGGTCTGTGTTCAGCTGCCTGTGGCCACAAAGGATCTTTCCAATCAAAACCATGCCTGTACTCTGGTGACAACATTACCTGAAGGATAGGACAGGGGTATGGCATAGCATCATGTCTTCGGCACTGTGGCACTCAGGAGTGACAGCTGCAGTCACAGGCCTGATTCATCAGCTTTACAGACCGTGGAAAGCACTGAGGTTACAGAAACTGGACATGTTCTCAGGCGCTCAAGCCCAGGTTTTTGGGTAAAAGAAGCTGTGTCATACAGGTCCCCTCCGAAGACCTTTCAGGTTCCAGCAGACATGTAACATATTTGAGGATGATCTCATCCTGCACTGACAGGAGGAGATAAATAAGAATACAGCTTAAGTATTTCACAGTGTTTTGCTTAGCTACACAGCATGCATTTGAGGCTCCTGCAACACTATAAATACAAATTCAATTAGGTTCATAGTTCTTCTGGAACTTAACATTGTATCCCTTGCAAGTTGTATGGAGCATTGGACCACAGAGGTTTTGTAAAATCCATCCCTATTAAAATGTCATTAAAATCAATGAAATTACACTCCATTTTCATTATCTGACATTGCACTTGGACTTCCCATAAGATCTCAGTACAACTGTTTGTTAGCATCCACATCTTACCCATTGCTTGTGGGGAATTCATACATATGCTGTCATTACAGTCTATCAGCCACCTTGTAGAAGGTCTGTGGAGCAAAAATCAGCACCACTGAAGTAAAGGTGGGTGGAGAGAGAATGTCCAGGGCAAGCCAGAGGAAAAAGTGCATGTGGATGCATGAGGGCAATCTCTGGGTCAGCTAAGCCCAGATGGGCACGAAGATCACAAATCAGTAAACTGAGCTTCCATGAAGATCAGAACCAGAACTCAACACCCTAATTCTCGGCCTCCAGCAGCAAGGGTGACTCCTTGGCCTAGTGAAGCTGGGCCTGATGGTAGCAGGGTCCAAAAATCCCATGGAGCAAGAAGCAAAGCCAGTAGAGACAATCCTGGCTGGTAAGGAGAGGCTGTACCACTGAGACCTGTTGAGTCCATCAGAACCACAAGCTGAGAAGAAGACAGCTGTCCCAGTGAGGAGATAAGAGTCTATATCAATAGGTAGAAGCCTTTGCTATGGATTCCTGCTCTTTGCAGATACAAGATCCTGGTACACACAGAGTTCAGCTGCAGTGGGGATGTGGGACTGGTCTATCTGGAACAAAAGCTGAAGAGGTTATGAGAGAGGATGTCTTAGATGGAGCTGTTTTAGAGCCAGTTTATCAAATTCCATAAACCTGCAATGCTGTTTACCTGGGTTTTGCTGGGGGCAGCTCTGATGATTTGAAAGGATGTGTGGTGCTCTTTGGGGAATGGGGGAGCTGTTGGCTTAAGGTAGTGTATGGGTTTAGGCTCTCTTTCAGGACATTAGAAAAACAAAAGACAAAGGTCTTACCAGGAGGTTAACAGAACAGTAAGAAAGACAGTACTTACTTTACTGGCCTTGCCAGATCCCAATCAAGAGTCCTGGTTGCTACCCTCTTCAGTTCACCTTGTAATTTCAGGTGGAATATACACTCTGGTCTCTTTTGAAGTTTAAGTGCTGTATGTCACAGAGGGCACAGGTAGCAGCCACAGGGTTTCATCACAGCAGTAGCTGCAGTTCAGGAGAAGAAACACCTTTTTTTGTTTGTACAGGTGCTGGGTATAAAGCAGTGGTGGATGAAAGGTCCTGTAGAACATCACTGTCCAAATGCCCTATGGAGCAGAAGTGAAAAGACTGAGAAGAGTTGTGCAGAGTCAAAGTGTTTTCCTCATTGAAGCCTTTGTTGACATGAACATGGCTGATGGGATGGTCTGTGATAATTGAGCAGGATATTCATGAGAGCACCTCGACTCCCCTGCAGCACCACAGCAAAACTTCAGGTTTCAAGGACAGAGTAAGCATTTCCCTGCCCATTTAGTAGGGTGACACAGAGCTACAAGTAAAGGCACATCAAGGACAGGGTGGCAAGCATGACATCATCAAGGGCAAGTCCAGCCTGACTAACCTAGTGGTTTTTTATCATGTAGTGACTGCACAGTGAACAAGGGAAGGGCTATGAATGTCATCACAGATATCATCTGTCTGGACTTCTGTAAGGCCTTTGACACAGTCCCTGATGACATCCTTCTCTCTAAATTGGAGACATAGATTTCATGGGTGGACTCTCTGATGGGTGAGATATTGGTTGGGCAGTTGCATCCAGAGGGTCAACAACTTGGAGTCCCAGCAGACATTGATGACAAGTGGTGTCCTTTAGGAGCCCATATGGGGACCAGTGCTATTTAATGTCTTCCTCAGTGACATAGACAGTGGGATCAAGTGCACCATCAGCATGTTTGTAGACAATATCAAACTGAGTGGTGCAGTTGACATGCCTGGAGGACGGGATGCCCTGTGTTCCCATGGAGGGAAAGGGTTTGGAGCAGGATACAAGCTGCTGCTTCTTGTGCAAGTGATTCGGGAGACCCTTCATAAGCCTGGACTCTGAGGAGTCTCAGCAGATGGGTCCAGTTCTCATGAGATAAAACACTCTGAGCCACCAGAGGTTAATAACAATTCCCTGAAAATTTTTGTGGAGTCCAAAACTAAGCTAGCAAGGAAAAAAAAAAAAAAAAAAAGGGAGTGAGAGAGAAAAGGTGAGGAGGGAGAGAGATTGATAATTCTGGGTTTAATTGCCTGCTCATGTTCAGCAGACCATGAGATTCAGAGTATGAAGGTACTACTTCAATATAATCCACATGGCAGCAACCTTTCTTTCCCAAACTGACCCAAACAAACCACGTAGTTCAAGCTTAGATAAAATTTCTTTTCAGTCCAGTGACATCCAAGGTTGCATTTCTGTCCAAGCACATCTGCATCAGAAATCACATATTTGAATGGACTTCTCTAATCAAAGCATAGTTCCAAGGGAAATTTTAACCTGGTCTTTTTGCTGAATTTCTTCAATGTGAGCTATATTGGGAGCAGATTTATGCTATTAGCTTGGATGCCTTCCTGCTTCCTTTCTAGAGTTTGGTCCCTTATTCTAAATGCCTGTTGTCTGGCTTCTTCTGGAGGGACACGCGTATTTCCCTCCAAAAAGAAGACTGGCACAACTGATAGTATGGTTTGTACCAGGATCCAAGCTCAAGCAAGAACACAGATGCTGATTGTGCCAAACACCCAAGACCTTCAGCACAGTCCACAAAAACCTTGTGCCCTCAGTGCCCTCATAGCCCAGAATATACACACACCCTGTAGCAGCTTCAAGGTAGTAGATGACACCATGGTGAACCACTAACTTGACAGAAACAGAGTGATAAACAGAATGGAGAGTCACAAAATGGGTGAGGGGAGTATAATGAATTTATTGAGAAGGCACACTGGAAATATCTAAATAGATTAGATTATCTTCTCAGTCTCTGTACATGAGTGAATAACACCCATCTCTCTGCTTGCCCATCATTATCTTATTTTATAAAATATAGGGGAAATTTCCAATGTGAGAGGATCTTGTAGAGAAAAGGGTGGAAACTCCACTGTTGGAGGATTTGAAACTGGAGAGCTGAAATCCTGCTAGTTATACCCCGGGGAACAATCCTGCATAGGACTTCAGAGGGATGAATTAACCTTTTCTTTCTCAAGGGTGTTTAAACCACCATCACCATAGTCATCCTGGGAAAAAAAAGGAACTCTGTTTCCTCGCCTTGCAGACAGGTTGTGCTGACAGGTGCCATCCTCTAGCCAGGTGTCTTCACACCATTTAACTGGGTTAAAAAAAGCTGTTCTGTGTGCTAAATTGCTTCCTCACTTCACAAGGCGTGAAAACCTTTTCTCTCTCTCACGTGTCCATGCTTCACTCCTTCTGGGGAGACAGCTGGTCTTTTTTATTCTCCTTAAATGCTGTCTCTGAGACAAATCAGGTCATGTAGAGCCTGATTTTGTAGAGCCCACAAAAGGTTCTGAGGTGACTCAATCCTGTCAAATCAATGGGAGTTGGGCACCTAAACTTCTTTGTGAGTCTGGGCCCAAGTGACCTTGAATAACATCGATGTGAACATACATTGTACTCCAGTCAGGAGTAGTGCGTGGGCTGAGATGCACCTTAACCCCAAAAATAGCACAGGTGATTAGTTGATTCAACACTAGTTCACCTAAGTAACTGAAGGAAAAATTTCCACACGTATCTTACTGTAGGTGTCATGAGAAAGGAATGACTTTGGGCCCCTATGTCTTTGCATATGGAGAACACTGTTTGTTTGTTTTCTTGAGAATTGGATATCATATTTCCCTTGGGTTGTGAAGTGAATTACTGGTAACTGTCAATGGTCCAATTGCTGTCCAGGCTTTGGCCAGTACTGATGTTTTCTCTGGTGAAAGATGTGTAAGTGCTAAATCTGGCCTTACAGGTTTCAGAAGCACACAGGTTTCAGAATACTGGGAGATAGCAATGTGTATTGAAGGGCTTTGGGATTCAGTGTCATGTTTAAGAGGAGTTCCTAACTAAGGACAGAAAAGAGCAGGATACCAGGGTGATTGGTGATGGTACAGCAGCCAGATCCTAGGAAGAACACTAAGGAAGTAGATACATGCTGTACATTGGAGGGCAGAGAAACACCAGGCAAAGGAGAGCTATAGAGGGGGGCAAAGGAGGCCATATAACATTCAAGAACCTTTTAATGTAGCAGTAAATTCTTTTTTGGTCTCTCCATCCCAGCATTCAAAATACAAAACTATATGTTTATTTTTTCAAGGCCAGGCAATGAGGTACACCACGAGAGGCAAGTGGACAAATGTTGATCAAGGACCAAAGTACTTGGTCCCCTTCTCTCTTTGCCTATATGTGGCTGCAAGCCACATGGAACATCTGGAAAACACCTAGTTTCTCCATTTCTCCTTTTCTAAAATACCAGCATGTGAGACATTTAAAAGGGTCTGGTCATTATAGTAACACTTTCTTAATTCTTTGCCATAATCTGACCTCCCTGTAAACTGTGAGTTTGGAGACAGAAGGTGAAAAGATGGCCAGAGATTAGAAGTCTTCTTGTGGTCATGGCTCCAGGAAATTTCTACTTTCCTGGTACCTAAAAACTAACCTCGACCCTACCTGTGTCTTAAACATTAATTTTTTATCTCCCACTCTCTCAGCTATGTGATAGCAAGGAAAATCTCACTTACAGGAACAGTCTGCCTGGAAAGGGATGTCCTAGAAACCTGGAGGTGTGGCAGACAAGCAGATGGAGGTGGTGAGAGGATCATCCCTCTAGGACTAGAAAAATGCCGTGGGCTGGGTAGATTGAGACATAAAAGCCTAACAGTGTGTTTCATAAAAGCAAAGCTTTGCACAGAGTCTTCAGTGGGTATGTGAAGAAGGTCTGAATGAAAAAATGGACATTTGACTATTTGTGTCCCTTTAGGTATCCATTGAGCTCTGTATCCACCAACCTCAGTGATTTCCAGTCCTTCTGCCATTATAGGATCTATGATTTGTTTCACACTAAATGAAAGAGAGGACATTTGTTTTGTGTAAAACAGCAATACATTGCATGTACTCTTACAATATAATGATTATGCCAATATTAAGTATTAGTATGAGTTTACACAAAAGTGTGGAAATGAAAAGGGAATGTGATGGAATACTAATATGTGAAACCTATCCTTGCCAGACCTGGTTCCTAGCTTGGAACTCTAGATTCCATACAAACACTAGTAATAATAGTCACTTTATTCTAGTCACAATGCTACAACTAAGATGTAATATACGGATGGGTGATAGATAAAACGGACAGATTTCTTGTTTTCTACTGACATGCTTTTGAATTCATCCTTGCAGGGCTGACTCACCCTTTTAGCTTTCCAAGGAAGACAAATTGCTTTCCAGGAGCTTTGCTGTATACAGGTTATTTTCGAGCGCTTCCTTAATTAAGGTTTATCTGCTGTGCACATAATCCACAGATAAAAAGCCCTTGGTTTTTCTTTTGTGCAAGCAGAAGTTTTCCGCTGAACAACCTGTTTCTCACTCAACCCATTGTTATACAACATGATACACATATTGTATGGATAACCTGTCCTATCCCAGCTGCAGGCCAGAAAAAAAGTAATTTTTGATGACTGAGATGCTTTTGTGTGGAAGAATTGAATAGAAATGGGATTCCCAAGGACCCAATTGGCACAAACTATTAGTACATTTCTTTCATCCATGATCTTAAACTCCACCTCTGCCCTAGTCTCATATTTCTTATCTTTCGTGTCTGAAATTATGCTGTAAGCATAATGTTGGAAATACATTTTGCAGTTGCAAAACTTGGGATCTGGCAAGGACTCAGACAATGTCATCCCAACTGGAATAAGAGGACAATGATGTAACTGTTGTGCTGTAGGTGCAGGGGAGAAGTTTTGGTCTGACCTCTCTGTACAGAAGTGCTCTCCCATTCCCTACCAGGTCAAGGACTCTCTGGCAGTCACAGCTCTCTGTAAGCACTGCTCCCTTGCTGCCCCCATGGTCTCCTGCTAGCAGTGGGAAGCAGATAAATGTTCACAGGGCTGCAGGTAACAGGATAACTCCTCTGGAGTCAGTCAGACATGCAGCAGATCACAATTCATAATAGCTGTCCTGGTTGGTGCAAGAGGTATGTGGGACCTGAGAGCAACAAGGCCAGTGGCAAGAGAGATCTCCCTTCAAGTGACAAGAGACATCTCCCTTCAGTCAGTGGTTTTCATCTTTGTCTAGAGAGTACCAATTTTGTCATATTCACTCATGGTTTTGCAGGAATCAGGCATGGAGACTGGAACTTCAGGGTCTTGCAGTTATGTGTAAACTGTCTTTCCAGCCTCCCAGTCTTGTGTGCTGAGAGTAGCCACAGTCCTTAGGGAGACACAGTCAAAGCTAGGGCATCTAAGTGTTATACAGTGCTATAAAGGAGTGCCTAATCTATCTTCACGTTGCTGTGGCTACAGTGTAATACCAGGAGACTCAAGATCTCCTTAAACCAGCTAGTTCAGGTATTAGGTAAGGTTGCCACAGCAACAGGACTTACTGCAAGCTGCAAACTTGTATAAGGAACAGGGATGGATGACCCTGTGTGAGCTCTGCACTTGAATAGTTTAAAGGTACTTACAGTTTGTTTCCGACCCCCTTGTGCTGAAGTAGTCAGAAAAGTTTACCCCAGATGCTGAATAACAGAGTGTTGAGTTAGCTATGCAAGAAAAAATATGAATACATGAATGGTTACAGCAGCATGCTGTGTCTGCATCATCTTTGCACATAACCTTCACCTGCTCTCTGACAAGCTGAGACAAACATGAAAGACCACTTTCCATACAGTGTCACTAAATGCAGTTGGAGAAGGGTAGACATAATGCTCAGATGGGCCCCTGTGATTGGTGCAACAACCATTTTGCCCCTGGGCATGGTCAGGAGCATGAAAACTCCTTGTGCAGAATTAGGTATATTGATCTGTTACATGTTCTTTCACAGGCTTACACCCACTGCAGAAGCATCCTGGCACCTTGTCTCACTCCCAGACTTCCTGCTTTGTACAGACCCTCTGCATCTTTGAGGCAGCTCTTTTCCTTGATAATTTGGGACTGCTCCTTCCCTGGCCACCATAGCCACTCCAGGAATGATGGGCACCAGTGGCATGGGGGATCCTGTGCTCACTGGGGACCCAGAGGGAGGTGGTGGGTACCATCTCTGGCATGCTCACACATGTGTGCCTGACCCTGCCTTGTGCTGTGGAAATGACCTTTTCCAGTTTGTTTCCCAGGGATTGCTGCCAGTGTGGCCAGTCCTCTCTCCCTCTCTCCAGAGGCATGATGTTTGCAGTGACATATGTGCATGTTGCAGTGGTTTCTTCTCCCTTCTTCCTGCCTCACTTTTGTTGAATGTATTTATAGGCTATCCCTTCTCTGTGCTCTTCTGGTCTGGAGCCTTTCCCCAGATGGCACGTCTTGGTTGCAGTGGCCAAAACAGTGGTTCCCTCTCCCCATCCAGAGTAAACGCTTCTATCTTTCACAGCCAGCTTGTTTTCTTTGTTTTCTGACCTGAGCCAGTGTTGGAAAACAGGTGCAGATAGCAAAGAGGCCAGTGGCTCTGCTTCCACGTAGGTCTTTTGAATGCTTCCCAATGGGAATATTAATAGAACAGTGTCCTTTTATCAATATGAAGCTGAGCTGTTACTTGCCCAAGGGCTGCTAAATTATTGGGGTGAAGAATCGTATGTCCTGTAGATTCAGGGGAGGTTTGTAAGCTGAGCTTTATCTCTCTGCAGCAGACCAGCATAAGGCACAGGCTCTGTTTTGGTCCCATTTAAAACTCTAATGCACGATTAAAGTCTGAAAAACATGGGGAATGCCTGTTCTTTGTTACAAGGCTGAATTTCACCCAATAGTCAGAGAAATAATAATAGTCTACTGAAATTGGAAAGACTGATATTAATCTGCCTATTAATCCTTCAGTGAAACTGTGAGTGGAGAGCAAAGGCAAGGTGCTTGGAGTGCTTGCAGGCAGGGTGTTTATAAGGAGTATATCCTGTGAATATCCATGTGTGTCTGACAGCACATAACTGCAGTGGGGAGGGCAGCAATACTATTCTCTGTTGGCAATCCTGAGCCAAAAAGCTATAAAAGACAAAGCACTTTGTGTCATTAGAGTCACACACCTGTGAAACAAGGTGTCATTAAAAAGAAACACAGAAGGCAAAGGTGGATTTGGAAGGACTGTGAAAATCCCCCTTGGGAGAGTGTTCTGAAAATGAGTAGGGGAAGAAATCTGTGTATTTCAAAATGGATGGGAAAACAAATCATGGGAATAGAGACAACCCATCTGGTGCAAGCCTTTCCACACAGCCAAGATGCTCTCAGCATTGCTGACGGAGATGATGAGGTGCTTTAAATTCCTTTTACAAACCTCCCACTGGAGGTTTGGCTGGAGACCTGAGTCTGTCCAGCCTTAGCTGGCTCCAAACCCATACTTAATGGAAAGGCTGCTTTGAAACTTGTCACTGGTTAGCAGGAGGGGAAGGTGGGACATTCCCAATAAAATCAGTGATACACCTGAAGAAATCTTATCTCCCTTTTTCTCCTCTGCCTTCCTCCCTTGTTCTTCTTCAAAGGTTGAAAAAAATGAGGACGGAGACCAAAAGATTGAGCAAGATGGCATCAAACCAGAAGATAAAGCTCATAAGGCAGCCACCAAAATCCAGGCCAGCTTCCGTGGACACATAACAAGGAAAAAGCTCAAGGGGGAGAAGAAGGGAGATGCCCCAGCATCTGAGACTGATGCTGCTGACAAGAAGGAGGAAGGCCCTGCTGGTGGAGCGGCCGAGAACAAAGAAAGTGAGGCTCCCACTGCCACAGAAGCAGCTGCTGACAGTGCCCAGCTGGAGGAGGGCAGCAAAGACAGCAGCGCGCCAGCGGAGGAGAAAAAAGGAGATGGAGCCGCTGACACGGGCTCAGAGCAGCCAGCCCCACAGGCTGCCACTCCTGCTGCCTCCTCAGAGGAAAAGTCCACTGCTGCCGCTGCCCCCGAAAGGGAAAGTGCCACTAAAGCTTCCACTGATAACTCGCCGTCCTTGAAGGCTGACGAAGCCCAAGACAAAGAGGAGCCTAAACAAGCCGACGTGCCTGCTGCTGACACCACTGCCACCACCACCCCTGCCGCAGAGGATGCTACTGCCAAGGCAACAGCGCAACCCCAAATGGAGACAGTGGAGAGCAGCCAAACCGAAGAGAAGACAGGTGAGTGAATGCCTCGCTGGGGAATGGGCCTCTCCAGAAATGGATACCTCTCTTGGTCTGTTGGGGATGCAAAGTTGGCCAGCAGGAGCTGGTGCAGGGATTAGACTAAGAGTTAACAAGGGAATTCCCTTGCTGGGTTTTGGGGGTGGGGGGAGATTAATTTTCTTGCTTAACACCCTCTTAATTGCTTCCTGTTAGCTTTTAGAAATACTGCACCTCCTGTCAAAGTTCCTGTTCCCTTGGATGGAGGTGCTATCCAGCCCTTTTTTTCATGGTGGCAGGAGAGTGTCAGCCAGCTGGGAGGCTTGGAGGAACCGGAGAGAGCTCCCCAAACTCTGCATATGCTAAAAATAGTGATGAACTTTCTCAGTCACACTAGCACGGACCACTCCAGTGGGGCATCAAAACAGCCCGAGCTGATACCAGCTCACTGGAGGCTTCTAACTTGAGCTGAAAATCTCACAAGACAACATCTCTCTCATACTGAAGGAGGCCATTTAGCCTTGCTGGTGGAATGGTCAAGAAGGAGTCAAGAGTCTTTCTTCCATCTGCTTGTGAATGGGTGAGATTCTTAGTACATCCCCTTTCTAGTCAGTAACATTGTTTTATTAGTAGGGCTTACAGTTTCATCCACACCAATACTTCGAGCCTCTCTACTTGGAGAATCCCATGACAGCCATGCTTGCATGAAACTTTTAATCGTGCCAGCTGGTTTTATATTGTAATAGGATCAGATGGAGAAAGGGAAGATTAAAGGCCCTGACATCTCAGTGAGTGAGGACAGAAGAGAAGGTTGAATGCCAAGAATCACTCTAAGAGGTGTTTTCAACTCTTCTCCCTGCAAAGGGATGAAAAGTTTCAAGAGGCAGAAGTGGGCATTTTTGACAGAGGTATATTGTTACAAACCATAAAAAAGAGTTGGTTTTGAATTGTAATACTGAGCTGGGCAGAAAATGAATCAAATAACTGAGAATATTTTTCTTTCTTGTTCTTTACCTTCCTTATTTTGTCAAAGAAAAATAATATAAACAAAAAAAAAACCACCCCATAACATTGAAGGTAGGCACCATATGAAACTCAGTTAAGAGCCACTGCCAAGTAAAACTGGCCTCCCCATTTATGAGACACTCAGTTGTACAGGGCATTCTGCATTCAATAGCTTTTTGGGTAAAAATGTAGCATAGCATCTTCATATTCATAAACAGCCTTATGTAAATATTAGAGAGCCTCAGAGTCCAGTCTTGTACTTATTGGTGTTTCTCCCTAATTTAATTTAATCCACTACTTTCCCTGCACAAATTACAACTCTCACTCTCTAATTAGACTTCCAAGCTTCATAGCTAACCCTGAGCTTCAGGCTACTGTATTCCTGCTCAACAAAGTGGAGAGACAGGAAAGAACAGGTATCCAAAAGGACAGATTAAGTACTGGGAGAGGAACTCATGCAAAACATTTACGATTTAAGGTACGGGTAAGGGGAGCAGCCATCAAGAACGTGAGTCTAAACTGATTATACACAAATACAAAGGGTTGCTGGTTTTACCTCTGCTCATATATAAGTTCCTAGAAATAAGCCTTGAAATTGCATTGTCCCTCTTGGCTTTTTGTTCCCCAGGTCTCCAGCCCTTTGTTCTTACTTTATGTGATAAGTTGAGTGGAAACATAAAAGTCATGTCATTTCTGAAATATAATTTGGAATGCTGCATGCTGTACTTGTGTTGGTGTTATACTTGCCAAAGGTATAAACATCAACGGCAAAAACAGGACAGAGTGAATCAGTGTTTTGGGGTCCTCTGTACACAGGATAATGAATGTTAATTGCCTTTTATTTAAGGCTTGGGGTGTCTTATTCCTAAATAGGAGTGATTCTGCTTTGAGTTAGCATTCCATTTTTATTAAGATTAATCTGCTCTAATGGATAGAGGTAGGAAGATTATAGTTACAGGCTACTTCATTTGCTTAATTTTACCGGTTTTGAGTTGCCACTCATCAAAGAATGGTTTATTTCTATGCAGTATTCTGAATCATTTGCAGATATCTTACCCATGCTCTTGTTGGCTTTGACATCATTTGAAGTGGCCAACCATTCATGGCCACATTATTTGAAGTGGCCATTTAAATGTATGATTTAATATGCATTTGCACATGATACTATTACCTATGTAAATATCTATCCAACAGAATAAGCTGGAAAATCTACAATCAAATATATATTTAAAAATGAGTTTTCAGTGGTTGAGTGTTAAAGACCAGTATCTGCATCTCTTTATACTTATTCAGTATGCATGCAGTAATACTCAAGCTTAGCAATGTTTGCTGAAAGCAAACATGAAAGGTATGTGGCCAGAGTCAAGCTGATAGCCTCTTTAAAATGTTAATGAATATAGATTTTTTTCTCCTGAATTCCTATTCCAGTATGATATCAGCCTTCCAGTCACAAACGTGAACAGCTGGCTAAGTGTCCCCAGAGTCATTCAAGAAAGAAAAGCAAAAAAGATTAAATAGGTCTTCTTATCCATCTCTCTGAGGATGCAGGGCTGTGCTCTGCAATACACTCTACAGCACAATGTCCACAATAGCAAGAAGCTGCTACTTCCTTAAAGAATATTCCTCTAAAGAGCATCATCACATTACAAAAGTACCCACAGACAGGAAATATTTTTTTACAGAAAGCCTGTGTTTTTGGGTTTTTTTTTACTATCTTCATCCTGTTACTCCCTCTCATCTCTTTAAACCTCTCTGTTTCTCTCTTGGTACTTACTCTTTCCATAGACTTAAAGAAATTTGCCATGTCTCGACCTTTCTCCCAGACATCCCTCAGCTAATGCAGCACTGGTGGTTGCTGGCATGGCTGTGATGGTCATCAATGAAAGAGGGAGGGCTACCAAACTTCTGCCACTCCAGTACTCCTCCGGCCTCGGGACAGATCCTCTTTCAGCTTCATCAGTCCCCTTGGCTTTCAAAGGTCATCTCTTATAATTTCTGTGATCGAAGACTGGCACAGTAGTGCGGAGTGTCAGTCCGCCAAAAATAAATCAAATTGGCTCCTAGCCAACGTCATCAGTTGGCTGGTTGCCATGGCATGCTTGGCTGCTACTACCGTGAGGCGTGCCGACCTTGCTACTTCTGTGCAGTGATGTTCATCTGCCTTGAATTTTACTACAATGGCTGTATCGTCTTATCTGTGGATACCTTCCCAGTGCAAGCATGAGCAAAAGGCAAGGGCATTTAATTTATATCCAGATGAGGTTTTTGCCTTTGTCCAAGGGGGGGATGAAAGAAAGACAGGAAACAGGGAAAGGAATAACTAGACTGATAAAGACAAGAGCACAGTTTTTAATGTTTAATATTTAATGTTTCTGAAGTGGGGGAGAGATGGAGTGGTTCTTTGTACCAGTAAGTAGTTCCCTTGACAGGGTTCAACTCTCCTTGTTATTCAGGTCCGCGTACTCTATCTGTTGGTAATGGCTTAGGAAATGACTTCAGGCAAGTGTCTTGTATCCAGTATTAGTTAGTCTGGATCCACAGGCATTCCCAGTTGTATGGTAGGGCAGTTTCTAAGCAATCCTCAATGTACTAAAAAGTAGATGGAAAAAACCAGATGGATTCCAACCCGAGTAAGGCATGAAATGAGTCAGTGGACTTTGTTCAGTGGCAATGAAGGATTGATACAAGAAGGACAATCTCTTAAACCTCTTCCCTGGTTTTGGTGGATGACCAGCATGGCAAAAAGTTGTCTTCTCATTTGAGATTCTTTGTCAAGACTTAGGTTTATGGGTTTTCCTGTTATGATCCAACCTTTGCCTTTTTTTGTTGGTATTATTCATAGAGAGGCTTGCTTATATGCCAAACTACTCAACAGGATAAAATTCAATGCGGTAGGGGGGAATTTATACATTACATATGGATTAGGAGGTGAGACTTATTCTAATCTAGGTTTCATTGGCTTAAATCCAGAGAGTCTCCATCAAAGTTACTGGAAAGAGTCTATGTTAGTGCAGCTTTGAAGTGAGATCAGCATCCAGCAAATCAGACTATGGAAGAAGATGGGCTGCTATGTACTTTACGGGGAGGAGATGAGGTGAATGTCACACAATGTTAGATTCTCTTTATACTTTCACAAGTTTTCTAGTTTCACTTCTAAATTTGGCTGGCTCTTACATCAAAAGCACTCTCATTTTGTCAGGTAAGAATACAACAAAGCCCAGGAACGTGAAAGAGTAAATTGTGCCTAAGGAAATAAATGGATCTTCTTTTGTTGGGAAATGAAGAAGAATGCTTTTTCCTGATTGATGAAATAGCTTTACAGTGGAGAAGCCTCACAGCTGAAATGAAAAATCAGCCAGGTGACAATTGCTTTGCATGTAAGTGGACCAGCAATTCCCCCAAGGCCCTGTATCCTGCAAGCAAGGAGCATTGGGAGGCACAATCTTCACTTTGTTTCCTCAAAGGGAGCACGTCCCTCTGGATCCTTTTTCATGGTTTAGAACTGAATCAATTCTTTGTTTTCAGTTCAATCACCATACTGATGGAAGGACAATACTTGCTGCACTTAGGGAGCGCTGGCTGTATAAAGATTTGTGAAGAGACACTGTCTATTGTCTTGTACCAGCTAGAAGGTACAGCCTAAGCAAGAGGATTGCAGTTGTATGACTTGGAATTTCAGTCTTGTCCCATGGGTAGCTGGCATGAGGCAGAATAACCTCACTGCCATTCCTGTTTCATGGAAGCTTATCTCTGCTGCTGCACCAGGCAGCCAAGGAAAGCAATGCAAATACAGTAGTCTTCCCATGACTGCCCCAGAGAAAACAACTCAAACGAGAATGCCAGCATTCTTTCTTGTCTGCAGTACTACTCCAGCAACAAAGTAAAAATATAAATACAATTTAGATGACTTGGCACATGCTGGAGTATGAAGTGTATGTCTAGTCCTCAGTTGCTCTGAAATTTTTAATCTTTGCATTGTGTCTACATGGCTATAAGCATTGTGTAGGTATTTCACAGCCAGGTCTGCCTTGGTGAAACTAGCCATGTGAGGGGCAGGGTCAGAAAAGTGGAATGTCAGAATTTTCCTACACACAGCGTGCTACACGTGCAGGATTCCCTCCACTGTTGCAGTGAAATACCGTCTCTTGTCTTATGTGTGCCTCAGGTCTGCTGCTTCCTAATGAAATGCAGCTTGCACCATAATATAGATGGGAACTATACTAGTGGGCTAGTGGTGAAGCAGTACTTGACCTCTTTTAATAAAATCTTTGGTGACACTAAGCATATGTACTGATGAAAAGGTGTGGGCTGACTCTGGATAAACCTCTTGAGGAAAGAAAGTTAACCACTCCTGGGACCTCAGTAAGAAATGCATGGACACTCAAGGCTGGTTGACTGGTTTATTTGGAGAAGGGTGCAGATTATAGAAAGGATGACAGCAGTCTTTCATCCCTTCTGATGATGGGGACAGCAGCTGTTGCAGTATCAGACAAGCCCATCCTCACTGATCATGGCATGCTGCACAAAGTTCGTGTTCATGGAGAGGGTTGGCCAGCCTCACCATCTTTATGGTATTCTTCCAGCAGAACAAAGGTATCAGCCTCGAGCCTATACAATACTGAACTTTCTAGATGATATACCAGGGTTTGCTGAGAGCATTGCACTCTTACGTGTCTCCATAGGAAGGAGCTCCTATGAGCCATACAAACAGATGATATTGTTTAGGGCAGCACATACTAATGTCATGTATGTGCTCATGTTGTATGGTAGTCACTCATTCTAACACGTGGTGCTCTACAGCCAAGATCAATGGTTAAACTCTACCTAGATTTGCCTCAAAATCACTCTCTCATTACAGTGTTTTTCACAGAGGCTCGCTGCATCTGCACTCAGATCATCTTCAGAAAATGCTCTGAAATCTCCACATGGGAGGAATGCTTTCTGCCATAAATGAAAACTAAAATTTCTCCTGAGAAAGGCTCAAATAGCTGACCAGTGAATAGTCTAGACAGACAATGAAATTCAGGTGGCGACTGTTTGCTGTATCTGCCAGAAGTGCTCTGCACTACTGCCAGTGTCATCTCTTTACACTAGGATCAAGTAGGCTGAACTTTTCAGATAGATATAAGCTTGCAGAGTATCAGCTGGGATTTATAGCTCCAAGAAGCAGAACTTTAAAAGTAGCAGTACTGACTCTGTGGTACAGGTGGCTGCCAAGTGCAGAGGAAAAGGATTTGGAAAGTTCACCAGGTCAGCACAATCAGATTAGTTAAACATTCCTCAAGAGCTGTATAATAGGTGCATTAATACTGGATTATCAATGCCAGTGCAGTGATCACTTCCAACCTCTGTGGAAATTCCATGGACTCTGGCAAGGTGATGTTGTACTCACAAGGATCCATGCAGATAACTGGTAGAGAAACACAGAAGTTGCCAAGCTAGGTCAGACCTAACATCCATTTATTGTACCTCTCACAGTAGCTAGCCAGAAATACTGCCATGGGCAGATCTGGGGTAAACTGCCTCTCTACTACTAGGGCTCATCACTGTCCTCTGCTGTCTAGGATTTGGTTTAACAGGTAAAGCATGAAGTGTTATCTCTTTTGATGCTAATATAACTGCAGCATTATATGGTGCATATATATATATATGTAGATAAATAGATATAGATATAGTATCTGATTGACTAAGTGTCAGCAGCTTCCTCAAGTCGAACCAGCTGTATAATGCCCAAAAAGTTCTGTGACAAATTGGCCACAACTGCCTTAAATATCTTTGTGTACTTGTGCCACGTCACAGAAAGAGCAAAAGCTTCTGATAACCCTACTTTATGTCATTGATTATTTTATATAGCATCATATGATATGTATTTATGCACAGAGGGCATAGTACAATCACTCTTGCTGTTCATCTCTTTCATGAAGAAAACAAAAGCAGTGCTTTCAGTTGCTTTTTTATATGAAATTATTCCCATACTTTTTAGGATTTTTGTTGCTTTTCTCTGCACTCCCTTTAAAACGGCGAATCTCCTTTATGAGATGAAGTGACAGATACTGTTCACATTAGTCCAGAAAAGGATGTACTTCTACACACTTATTTCCAGAAAAGCAATATTGCATTCTTTTTCCTTCTCATCCCAGTTGTTATGCACAGCAACATCTTTGCCTTTTGAAGGCAGCTACCCAATGAGCATCAATGACTGCAATGACTTGGGAGTTCTCCTCTTTGTAAAGACACTGCTGAAATGTTTTGTTCAGCCATATGATAATCTGTGAGACTGGGGAATGGCCAAGAGAGCCAAGGAAAATGTAGGCAGTGACAGAAGGCTTACAAGTCAAGCTACTGGCATCAGCTCCGTGGAACAGTTTCCACCTCCAGTTCTGAACCCCCAATAGACCTGTGAAAGACCATATTACAGCTCAGTTTGAACAGGTCTCTAGACATAAGTTATTTCTCAACACTACATTCATGCTGAAAGCTTGACTTAAAGAAGGGCTTCCTCATTCCCTAGCTTTCCTTTCTGTTTGTGTGAAATGTCTTTCAGGCAGAAAACAGAGGAGATAGATACTTTAAAATAAGGTGTGTGGGAAATCCAAATGATGGAGAGTACTGTTATCATATGCTTAGCTGTTCTCTGAAGGAGAGTCCAGTCTGGTTTTGCGGGTTACTGGAATTGCAGCTTTCTTCCTAGTTCTATATTCCCTACTAAAGGCTCCTTTTACATGTCTTTTAGCTCTAATGGCCTGTACCATGTAAAGAGCCTTAGCTCTATCATCACCAAAAGTGAATGTGATCTGTGGAAATGTTTGTGGTTTTTTTTTTGTTTCTATGTCCTTAGTTACATCAGTGTCAGCATGGGACACTGGAACAGAACGGAAAATCTCAGCTGAGGTCCTGGCAGTCAGGAGTCCCTGTTGGCCACCTGCCCTTTGCAGTGCTGAGAGTAGTCAGGAAAAGAACTATGGAAAGCTGGACAGTGTCCAGAGATGTAAAGGAAAATGTTCTTCCCCTAATGACCGGAAAAGTGAGACTCAATGCTTCATGCAAATATGTCTTAGATAAAGGTCATAAGGTCCCAATTATCTACCGTTCAAAGAACTACACACTTTCCAGCTGTACCTTGAGGCAACAGTAAATGAGTCCTCTTTTCATTATGAAAGAAAGCAGAAGGTGGAAGACACTATTCAACCTCTCCATCTTCCTTCAGCAAAACACTGTAATTGGAAATGCTATTAATGATAACCGGATATTACCTGTAACCTACAGGGCTTAATGAAGAAGAAAATCTCTCTGACATTTGGAAGAGCATCCAAATCTCAGTGCTAAAGTGGTGCAGTGCTACAAAACCATAGCTGACAATGCATTGCATGTATAGGGAAAGGGACAAGAGAGCATCAGCAAGAGCTGTGACCATTATGAAGACGATTTCCCAGATTTTGACAAAACTGTCTTAGCAGCTGTGAAAAAATGTTTCAAGGACCTTACTTGATAACCATTTGAAGAGATGGAAGATGGAATAAGGTAAAAGTAATTTAAAGTTGGGGTGGCGGCAAGTACTTTTAAAAAGTACTTTTTAAGCTGGAGGCACACATTGATTTGGAAATGGCAAAAGCCTCTAAGAGGGAGCTGTGCATGCAAGCTTGCGTGGACTAGGTCTGTAACTAGGTCCATGACTCCAAAATTTGTAGTTTTCAAATGATTATAGGACTCCATTTCCTTACTGAGTGTGGGCTTAGAAATGAAAGGATGTGTATTCCAGCTTAGAAATCCTGTGTTACCTACCCTACTTCCCTAAGGCTAGGATTTCACCTGTTATTTCAGCAACAGTGTCATAAGCAACTCAGAGTAATCTTCAGTTATCAGTGCTGAAACCAGGGATATGCCAGAGGAGACCAAACTCTGGGATGGAGCCTGCCTCACTGCACTTCAACTTTTGAGTTGAAGGAGTCTGTGGTCTTAATCGTAGATCTGCTCACAAATGGTATCACGTATGTTTCTTCCCCTGGGAGGGACTCAGGGCAATATTGTTATATTGGTCTTCTGCTTTCCCTTGTTGTCAGAAGAGATGGAAATCCCCCACGTTCACAAGGTCTGATCAGGGGATTGCTGTGAGTTTACCTTCAGTAAAGCTGCTATAATTTATAGGAGCAGCAATTCAGTCTGGCCCTTTGTCTACATTCTCAGTCCGTTATTCAGCTGGTACACCAGAGATCCAGATGGTGGAAGGAAGCAACTTCTTTATTGCCAAACACTGAGCAGGCAGGAGCGTCACCTAGACCTTGCAACTCTGTGCCACACCTGCTCAATCCTGAACCTGTCCCATGGAACAGCTCCTATGTTCAGTATGGACATTCAGGGTGCTGCAGGTTTGCAAGAAGTGAGACTGGTGGGTGTTTGGAAGATGCCTCAGTAGTGCAAACAGGTTTGGCACATGCCTTTAAGCTTACCTTTGGGGTTGAAGGTATGCTGCCACAAAGCCATTCCAGCACTGCTGCCACACCTTCGAGACTTACCAGTGTGGCCAAACATGGTGCCAGGCACAGGGACTGAACTTGACCTCTTGCCCATGACACAACCTCTCCCAAACACACCTGAGGCTCACCAGGAAGGCAGGGGGAAGAAATGCACAGTACTGCTGCTGAGCAGCAGACTGTGGTCTCAAGAGACACTATACCAGCACTGTTCACTGCACTCAACAGAGACACAAAATGAGAAAGAAAACATGTCTTTGTCCCTCAAGGTAGAAAATGTCTTCATGGCTAAAGACAAATGACTGTGAGAAAGATGGATGTAGCAATGGATTTTTACATCAGAGAAGGAGAAAATTCCAGACACTCCTAACTAATGTACCATACAACTACTTCTTGTCCCCATTTCTAGAAAAATACATACAAGTGGTTCTCCCAAACAGTGAGAGTAAAGCCTAGTTGCAGTGGCTGAGTCCTGCTGGACTGGAATTTTTCTGTGAAACTTTTTTTCATTAAAGAACGCTTTAATTTTTCAGATGCAAACATCCTATATCAGTACCAGGACTTATGGGATTTGTAGAGTAAAGCAGTAAGAGAAACCTTTACCTGCTTTTGAAGTATCTAGCATGTGAGGGTCAGGTACTCCCTGAATGGGACAGAAGACAAGGTGGGGCCATGCCTTACACTAGGAAGCTAAAATCCATTGGGCTGCTGGACAAAGCTTCCCCTGATCCCTCCTGCTGGAGCTATTCCACTTTGTATAAATTATTTATTATTTGCTGGAGCCAGGATGTGGAGTTTGGTCTCCCCTATTCCAGATGAGTGCCTTCACCACTAGTCTACAGAGTCCATGTTTTCCTCTGGCCCAATGAATATTTAATGACTTATGGAAGTGGAACAGCTCCATCAGGAGAGGAAGAGTAAGAGAGACATGTTCATTCATGTGGATATCTCACAACATTGCTCTGTGACCAGCAGGCAAGACCCAAACCAAGACCTTGGCAGCAAATAAAATCAGCTCAAGGACCAGGGGAGACATTATGAGCACGAAATGGTGGGGTGCCACTTTCTATGCCTCAGTGCAGTTTCAGAGCAATTTCAGAGCAGCTCGGGCCTGATGAGTTTATGCATCGTACTTCCTCTTGTGACTGCAATTGTCAAAATGATGGCCCAAGCCTAAAGTATGGGCTGTTCCACCTTGGCCAAAAACTTGGAAACTCTGCAAGTAGGAGCTGTGGTAACTCACAGCCTCCGTGGACCTGTGCAGAGCTGGGCTTCATGGCAGACTTTGGCTAAGCAATGAGATAGTGAAGGAGTAGCTGCTGCTTGGCCCTACAGCTGAGTCAGGGCTACCTCGGGCTGGAAGGGATGGCAAGGGACAGCCAAAGCAGTGCTGAAACGCCCTTTGATGAGGCAGAAAAGCCATGTTCTTGTAGAGTAGCTTAGCTAAGGGCCATCTTAGCCACCCAAATGGGTACTTCTTCTGCCATAGTGAACAGTACTGAGAAGCTTCAACTTTGCTTTTGACAATCCAGATATATTTTCTGCTCAGCAAAGGAGATGCAAGCTGGCCATGGCACAGCTGGCTCTGCACAGGGCATTGGGCTGCCTATCTCTACCCCTAGGAGGTCTCCCCAGCATTTGCAGCTGTCCCACGGAATGCCCTCATGTCAAGGCCGAATTCATCAACTGCCTGATTGAGTTGTTATTGTGAAAAGCCAATTAAACTGAGATGGCTACTGTGGGACAGTCACATTAATTTGGTTGGCGCAGCACTCAGAGAATTCAGAGACTGGGAAGTCCCCCTCAGAATGGGAGAAATGGCTCTAAAAACTGGTTAAAACAAAACAAAACAGAACAAAACAAAACAAAACAAAACAACAAAAACCCCAACCAAATAAACAAACACAAAAACCCACCCCAACCCCCAAACAAACAAACAAACAAAATCCCCCAAACCAAAAAACCAAACCTCCAAACTTGCCAGATTTTATTTAAAATCATAATTATTGATGCTAGTTGCTGCCACCTTCACAGGGAAGACTGGTGCTGGCAATGAGAGCACTCATGAATGTTTTTACAGGCAGCTCCTTGCTTCCCTCATTCTGTGCAGCTTGGCTCTCTGAAAATGGCCAGTGCCAGGCTCAGGGCTGCCCTACATCTCCTTTCCTCTAGAGCTAACCACTTACTGAGCAAGCATCACCACACCTCTGGTCACAGAGATTTCTTGGGGCAGAAGGGGTGACTACACAGCCCAACCTCCCATCTGCAGTCAAACTGTGACTTTTTACCTCCCAGTCATTAAGCTTTCTCATGGGTACCCAAGGGATGAGTCTACAAACTGAGGAGAATCTGGCCTTTGCAGGATGATCTGGGGAAAGTGCTGAGCTGCCCATCCAGTTTTGCAGGACAGGTGTTGTCACCCCTGATTTTTCTGTCTCTGGAGGGCTGTGATTAAGCAGTCCCAGACAGGGGATTTCTAGAAGATGTGAGGTTGTTCTGCACCAGTAATGCCCCTTTGTGTTGTCTCGCAGTGGGGATTTCCCCACAAGTGCTCCTAGTTCAAAATGCATCTCCCCGTGTCTGGGCTCTCAAATCTCCTCCAGTTGAAATGAAAAGCAAAGGCTCCCAGGAGCTTCACTGGGTACAGAACGAAGCCTGAACTGCCTTCTAGAAAGCGGTCTCAGTGTTTCAGTGCCCATTCTGCATAAAACACATTGGGATTCTAAGGGTGTGCACACCAGCTGTGCTTTTGAGAAATATTAGTAATATCTTTGATGCAAAATGCTGGTGGTGTTGATGTGCAACTGCTGTAGACAGTTATCAAGAAGATGGCTGTGGAAGGCCTGACAACAGGCACTTAATTAATTTCAGAATCCAATTTACGAGCCTTGGTGTATGATGATGGACAGAAACAAACTAATGATCTCTAAATGAAATTTCTCCTTCATTTAAACACAAAATGGGAGGATGGCAAAGGGAAGAAAAAGAGACATTTTATGTCCTCTCATTGATTGTAATTCCCTGCCTTCAGCTAGATCAATATCATTTCTGCTGGAGATGGAGGCTGCCTCTGGTTTCCATGGCAATGTGGTTGTTGGAGGCTTGCAGGCTCCATGAATCCCCAATTTATCAGTCTTCTAGGCTTTAATAATGGAGACCAGCAGTCAGGCAGCTTATGAATGGCACATGTCTTTTGGGCTGGGGGAAGGGAGGCGGGAGCGTGGTTTGTAGTAAGGGCTGCAGCAATTTGTTTTCCTGCCACCGACAGCTGAAGGGGGAGGAGTACGAGGGGAGGAGCAGTGCATTAATTCTGGATGCACTGAAGGAATTTCTAGACCATTTTGCCGCAATTACAGAAGATTTCCTCCTGTAGTTTCTTCTCCCTGGACAGCCTTGCCGGGGAAGGGGAGGAGAGCAGCCGCACAGCTGGTCCTGTGTGAGGAGGTGGGAGCTGTAGATGGAGAACCTAAAGGCTCTATCTGCATGTTTCCTTCCTCTTCTTAACCCTCTTTATTTCAGGATCAGCAGTGCGTGAATGCCAGCAGTCTGCCACAGTTTCAGATTCCTTTTTATCCCCCTACTGATCCTACCACAATTGCCAGGCTGATCAGCAGAGCTGTAAGATGAGCAGACCTCTGAGGACCTGATCTGTCTGTCAAACTTCTGTCACTTGCTGTGCTATTCTCTGTACATCTGCTAGGCCTCTCCAAATCAAACCTGCATCCCCAAATGCTGTAACCTTCCTTCCCTGAATTAATTACTTTTCTAGGAAGGTCCTGGCTGTAGAAAAATCACTATCAGTCACTTCAATAAGGTTCAATTGGCCTGTATCTACTCAGGGTATTTCCGTTTCTTCTTATCTTTCCTCTGATTTCCCCCCTATAATCTTAGAGGGCAGTTGCTCTAAAGAGGCTAAAGAATAAATGAGTGTCTCTTACAAAGACTTTGTTCTTCTGTCCTTTCACATGCCCTCTATTTCTCAACCATTGTCCAAAACTTTACCCAGCAAGGGAGAAAAGATGGGTGACTCAAAAGAATGCTGTTGCATGAGATGGGGACATCCTGTTCTCCAACACATATGCCAAGAGCAGCTGTCAACTGTTACATTCCACAGCTGGAAGCAATTTAAAACCTCTGTTCAAGCTGTTTGAATCACAAGGAATTTAAGGAGTTCAAAAGAGCACCATTTCTGGTCTCCAGGACCTGTGTGAAATCAACACAGGCAGGTGAGGAGAAGAGTAAAGAACATCTTATGGGTAATTTCTTCTTAGGATTTCCTCAGGTGAAAAAATGAATGCTTTTCTTCTAATTGCCTCCCTGTGATGGCTCGGGGAGTATTGCTGAGATTGCTGCACCTCCAGTTTTGGGTTGAAATTAGGACTTCATGGAATGTCATAAATAACAGGGTTAAGGGATCATACCTGTGAAAGTGTGGCTGTGTGTAGAATGGCTGGTTAAGGTGCTGGAATGAAAAGCCAAGGTGACTCAGCCTCCTGGGTACACCACTGGCTCTTGTGTGACTACAACCAAGTTCTTCATACTTTGCTTATTCTAAAATGCAAATAAAAGCTTTTTCTTTTTTCACGGGGGTGCCACAAGGATAAAATACCCCCATGATTTTTAGTTAGGCTATTGTTGAGGTGATGAAGACCATATAAATACTTACACTGCTGGCTGCCTGGAGCATTCTGGGAAGGTGACAAGGGAGACAGCTCTTCATGTTCACAAAGGTGTGGGTTCATTCCTAAGTGTATGATCTGGATATTATATACTGTTTTATCACATAGGTCTGATACAATCTTGATATTGTATCTAAAAAGATCAGTACACTACCTTGCTGGAAAGTCAAGCAGTGGATAATGAAGAACTGTGGTCTGATGTCTGCAGAGGCATCTTTGATTCTGGGTCACCTTTGTGGGAGATGGAGGGCCTGGTAGCTTGGAATTGCTTCTGGACCGAGCCTTTCTGGTTCATCAAGGCAGCTGAGCAACTGATGGTGCATCAGATCAGCTCTGACTCCAGCTGATGGCTGGGGAAACACTGCACAAGGCACTTCCCATTTCTCCCCTTCAAGGTCCCTGGCTGTGAAGACCATGGAACATTGGTAGGAGTCTGTTGAGGTCACAGTACCTTTGATTCTGTGTGGTAGGAAGCCACTCAATACCAGTGTAAAACATCTGTCTTCAAGGCACTCCCATCTCCAAAGAACTCTTTTACCTTGCCTTTGGCCACTGTACTATGTCTCAGACTAGCCCACCACTTTCTGGTGCAACAAAGCATCCCCACAGAAGCACTGTGACAAATCACACTGGCCCTGTCCTCCCTGGAGCTGCCTTTGCTTGTAGCTGTCAGCATGGCTGAGAGTGGCATTGTTAAGGGAGATCTCACTGTCTGAAAACCAAACCACTCTGGTAGACTCCTTCCAAGCCTAGCTATATTGAAATTGCCAAGTTATAGGTACAGTACATAGGAAGTTTGGGACAAAAGTACCGGTAATAGGCAGCAATAGATGAATAGTCAGCAGTATGACTGTAATTTTTCTCAGCCTCCAGGCCTGGCTGCATCCATGAATATGGGAAGGAAATGGCAGTGGATGAAAGAAGAAGAGCCCCTTCTTTCCCATTCTCCAGGAAGGAAAAATATTTGCAAATGTAGCTGTAACAGGGTTAACACTTAACATTCACAAGGAACACCCTCCCTTTTCTCCCCACCCTCTTCCTCCATCACTCCCATTTCTCTGGAGACCTCACTGCTCCCTCCTGTCAGGCAGATTTGGGGAGTTTCCGTGGCAACCCAGCAGCTGGTGTCTAGACACTGTGAAAGATGCTTTGCAATGGAGCTGTGAGCCTGACTCCCCTCAGCACCCCCTCCCCACTGCTGCGCACCCTGAGCATCTCTCCCACCACTCTTTCCCTTTCCATCTACTGTGCACATGGATGCCAATGCAGGGTTGGATTTCCACAGTGGTGCTAGAGGAAGAAAGGCACGAGGTGTGATGAGAGGGAGATGAATCCCTAAGCCATTGTCTCTTCAGCTTGACAAAGCGCAAAGGCATTTGGGGTGACAGAACTGGGGCTGGATGTCCTCTGAGGATTTAGCAGGATCAGAAAAAGAGGCAGCTGTCCAAGCTTGGACCGAAGTTATCAGCCATGGGACTTGCAGAAGTTGTTTATTTTCCTCTCTGTTGGAGCAAGTGAGCCATTCATATATGGTTCTGAAACAAAGATGAGGTGGTCTAGGAATAGGAGGCTCAAGCTACCACGTATTGTGGCCATATTAGCCTTTTTGGTTTAACCTTAACAGTCTGCTTTGCCTGCTTCTTTACCTGGACCTCCTGCCAGCTACTTGCACTGGGGACATTCCTCCCCTGCACGTGGTTGCAGGGTTTGACAAAGGTATGCAGATCTTCCAGGTGCCATGTGCCCACCAGGACCCCCAGGGCTCACAGGAAGCAGGTGGCACCCTGGGTCTGTCTGCAGCAAGGGAGGGATTCATCAGGGATTTGGGAGAAGTCAATCCCCTTGACCAGACACAGCCACTCACCTGAAATACCCAATTTCTTCATTTCCCAGTGTTTTGCTGGGGCAGTGTAAGTCTGCCAGTTTTCAGAAGCAGTGAGCAGGGAGGGCGTAGGATTTTAGCACTGCATATGACGCATCGTAGGGCTGACTGCAATGGGCTAACATGGATCAGGAAGAGAACTGTGTAAGCAACAGCTCTGAACCTGACGTGTGTCTTGTTTCAGCAGTCTCAGACCTACCATCGTCTGCCTGGAATAGGCTTCTGGCTGGCTAGAAGGACAGATGGATTGGGACAGATGAATCAAGCTGTGAAGCCTGGATCCAAATCTGGATCCAAATGTCATTAAAACTAGGAGAGTCTTAGGTCAGGGATTTTAAATGGAGCCTTCCAGTGCTCCTTACCCTCCAAAAAACAAAGTCTCTAAGCAGAGTCATCTCTGGGGCAGATGAGATCTGATTATAACAGGGCAGGAAGACCCAGATTAATATTTGGGAGCAAAGTGGAGACTGGATGAGGAACAGGTTTTCAGATCCATCTCTGCCCAAGCTGTAGCTGGCAAAGGACAGAGAAAGGAGGGAGCATGAAAAACAGTAGAGAAAGCGCAGCGTCTGCATAGATCTGGGAAGTACTTTAGCATGAATGCACAAGAGAGTTCTAGCTGCACAATCAATATCAGCAATAATTATGCAAACAGAGAGAGAGAGAGAGCAGCAAAAGCAAAATCCCTGCATCTGTATTAGAATCCCAGAGTGTTGTGCAATTTCTCTTCTCTTGGCATTGGCTGTGGTAATTTAAAGATCTGCAGTGAAACAGAGACAAAAAGGAAAACAAAACCCAAGCCACCAGCCACAAAAGAAATGATCATCAGAGAGGTTGCTGCTACTATGGTCATAAGCTGATGTCTGCTCTGATTTAATTAATCTTGGCAAGTCAGACGGGAGCTGGGCAGGTCCCAAGAGACAGTGTTTTACCCGGAAATCCACTCAACCTAATTTCACTAATGTAGGGCAGTGGAGGGACTTGGAGAGGAGCCTGCACACTCAGCCATTAGAGCACAGCATAGGCAAAGGCAGCTGGAAGTACCACCATCCAGCAAAACTGCTGCTTGCGTGCCTGCTTCAGCTTTACAGCAACCAGAGCTGCATATGTTCCAGCCGTTTGCTCCCCAGCAGGGCTCACAGACATGACTCTCACCCTTTCCAGGAAATAAATGGAGTGCTGAGGAGCAGGAACCCTCTAAGACCCTATTTCAGGAAGGATCTATAGTTCATTCTATAGTATTACTCTTCCATGGGCAAGGCTGTTCCCTAGCAGGTGCCACTTGGAGCTGTAGGTATGAAGCATCTCTCTGACACAGGCCCTTCAGCCAGGAAGCAAACACATATCAGCCTGTCCCACCACACTGCTTTATCCCTTAAACAATTCTGCAGTCACAGCTTAAGGTTTGTCTGAGGCTGCCCAAAATGTTTCTCAACTTGGCTGATCCATCCAGTTTGCTAGGTGGAAGTGAGATTGGTGGCTGCTCAGCTCACAGATGCCTGTCTCTTTGGCAAAATTATCCCATTCTACAGGATGATTTGGACTGCAGCGTAGCTTTACACACACTGAAAAAAAGCAAACTAAAATCTCAAAACTGTGTCTAGGGGGGTGGGTCCACAGGACTGGAATAACCAGGAACAGTGCAAGTGATGACTGGTGTGCATTAGACAACTGTAAGGGTGATGATTGCAAGCACCAACTAGGTGGGTTTTGTTGATGGTCTGGATTGTGGTTTGGGGTTTGTTTTTTTTTTCAGCTTTTTGACCTAGCCATTCTTGCTTTATCCTTCAGGACTGAATTTATTTTAGGCCCCTCCTCATGCTTCTTTTCTTTATATTACAGCTCTGCCTCCCCTCCTGTTCTGTTTCCTCCATGTGTGCACATCTTGTGTTCTCATTTTGTGAGTTTGTGTCTTTCCTTTTGCTCTGTGGCTGGAATGTTCTAGGACAAATGTGGATGTTTCCATTTTGGCTAGTTACAGATGTAGAGGTTCCCAGGCTGCCACTCCTCTTGTCCTAAAGTAGGTATCTAAACAGGACAGGTTAATAGAGTCCTAGAAATGTGATGTTTATTTCCACTAATTAGAAAGGAAGGAGAGAGTGAGAAGATCAGCTGGAGATGTCTCTGTGTAGATGTCTGCAGTTAGGTGAGACGTCTATCCCCTTTGACCTCAATTTTCTCATTTCATGGTCTCACCACGAGCATAATGATGTTGCCCAAATCGAGACTCAGCTGAAGAAATAACTGACTGTTGTTTTGTTCCCTTGCGAGGGCACAGGGGACTCTGATCTTGTGGGAGGAGAGTTTCACAAGCTGGCACGTTCAGGAGGGAGGCAGCTTTAGACAGGTGAAAGTTTGGCTACCCAGGGTGAAATGCTTTTGTTCCTCTAGCAGGGGACAGCCTGAATTCTCATCTGCTTTTTTGGTCACCTTTGGAACAAAGTGAATGTAAGATGCCAAGGCTGTGCAGTTCTGTCTATATAATGGTACCTGTTCACTACAAACCCATAGGTGCAACAGCCCAGGAGTTCAAAATAGTGGATGATAAAGACTAGTATTGAATAAAAAACAAAGTAAGAAATATTCTCTCTGATGTATGGAATCCCCAGGATAGCTATCTACTAATCTCCCCAGGGATACCTTGCCCTCCTTTACTGGGACTCTGAAAACTAGGCTGTAGAAAACCCCAGAGAACATACTGGAGAAATTGCCTGCATCAAACAAACTGGTGAGTCAGATAAACTGTCTCACTGCTCTTTGTGAATCAAAAACTGCTATTAGCTTGCCCTGATGTCAGTGGGGTTGTGATGCATTGCTCCCACTGCACAGAGCAAATCCTCTTCTTTCTGATGTGGTTTAGCAGTGCCAGAGCTTGAAATTTATTTTTTTGTGCTGAATTCTTTATCCTTCATGATACTGCTTCTTGCTAAAGTTCATTACTATATAATAACACCAGGTTGTTTCTTTTCCCCCATCCCAAGAATCAATAAAATGCTGCTAAAGCTGCTAGGAAATAAGACATAGCTTAGCAGGGTGTAGCAGCACATGGAGTATTTCCCCTTATTGCTTCAATAACACACAAGAAAAAAGAGGGAGAGCGATTCACTGAATTTTGTGTGATAAGTCCTACTCAAAAAGCTAGACTTATTATTTATACTTGTGGTATCCACAGACCATCATTTGGTTTGTATGATTCCTCTCTCTTGACTTGAATATGTGGTGAAGTGACTTTAAATCATTCCTGCTGCTCCATGGCCTGAGTCAGTCCAGGCTCTTTCATCCACAGCAGAAATCAGTGCAGTTTCTGGGCTGCTTCAGCAAAGTGTCATCTGTCTATTGCTGTCTGCTCCCCAGAGAAAAGTAATGGGGACAGTGAGGCACCTTTGTGCAGTTCCTCTGCCAGCCAGGGATCTCTAGGCGCCACGGGCACTCCCTGGAAATTAGATTTGCCACTGTAGTGAGCTAACAGGGAACAAGACATGGCAGGAAAATGTGTTTCAACCTGCTTGCTTATCAAGCAAGAACAGCACGGAAACACTGTGATCTACCCCACAGCACCGAGGTTGCCAGCTCCCCCGCTTTGAGTGTGACCAGATTTCCTGCCCATCCCTCCAGGACAACTGTCAGGAGCTTACTAGTGTAGGAGCTGGACCCCACTTTCAGCTGCAGATGCAAATGGGGCATCTGTGTGGCTCAGCGGTTCGTACGTCTCGGCCAAGGCACTCGGCAGCACAGCAGGTGTGCAGGACCTCCCAGTGCCTGTCCCTGTGCTTGCTGCGTTACGGGCCCGTCTGCTGTGCTGTGCTGAGGAGGCTGTGGGACTGCTGGCTTAAACCTGTGCATCCTTTCAGTAGGAAGACACAGAAAATTTTAAACACAATGAAATACAGCGTCAGGGCTTGTGTTCCTGAAGCCACATTACCTGTTCTTTGCTGTTCTTTCACTCATCTTGCATTTACATGTTGGAAAAACCCAGAAATTCTACCTTACTAGGATTTGTCTCTCAGAGCTTTGTAAGAAACTAGGCTTTGCTGCTGGCTAGTCTTTTGGCTCAAATTTAAGGGTAGATGGTTGTGCATTGAGAGTCTACTCTTAGCTTCATAATCCAACATCTCCTCTGTGAATGTCTTGGAGAAGAGCAGGATTAAAACGACTCCCCTCTCTCCCAGTGATCAAGTCATTCAGGAAAATTTAAAAAAAAAAAAAAAATTAAAAATCAACCCAAGCTGACCTGCTTTGCCTTACAATGATACTTGCATCCTATTTTAATCAGTAGCCTATTTTGTCTTTGGTCTGTGGTGGTATTTGTACCAAATATAGATGGAGTCACTGAATAGGATTTTGTTCAACTATTCAGTATCGAGGGAAGGAAAGTCCACAGATGTTTTTGCTGACAGAGGTTTTGCAGGTGCAGTGGCTCAGACCATGGAGATGTTCCCACAGAATTTTTTACCTTTTGGAAAATCAACAGTCATAGTTTACCAAGATAAAAATTATATGAAGGTCCAGAAGTAGAGTCTTTAATGAAGATGATTCAGGATGGGAAGTTACACACGTCTTAGAGGTGATTCATAAGGAAGTGGTGCCTAAGAACATATTGAAAAGCTAGGCTAAAGAGCAGAAGGGGAGTGGGAAGCAGGAATGCACCTACTGCCAGTGCTGGAAGCAAATACAAGTCTGCCATCTGATGGCATCAAATGGACGAGGCCAACATGCATGAATGGTGTCAGTAAGGAAAGTTTCACATCCCAATTAGCATTCTTGCTGAAGCTAAACATGGGTATGAGGATGCTAATCCTCACAAACCAAACACTGGCAAGTGAACATCCGTATTGTTAATCTGACAGCACAGGTCATGCTATGATTTTTGCATACGCCAACTAGCTTTGCCCCAGACAGGTCCCAGACACAGCCACCCTGTTCTGGAGGATAAGAGAGTTTAGCATTATGGACATAAGCTGTGTGGTGCCAGCTGGCCTCGGGGCTGGGGACCAGTCCCTGGCTCATTTCATTTGCTGGTACAGTGTAATCTGATAGCCCATCAGAGAAGCCAGGAACTATCCAGGGACCCCACAGTCCTCTCTGAATGACCACTGGAGATACAGTGATGTTACAGAGGTATGTCAAGTGCCATCAATTGAGGTTTGTGTCATACCAGTGACATCTCTGTCCCACACAACCTAGCCCATCAGCACTGATTTCTTTTCCCTGTTCTTTATGCCAAGTCTGGAGTGATGCTGTTTGCTTGACCTCTCCATGGGCTGTGTGTATGTGTGTGTGGGAGGGGGAGTCATTGAGAAATGGGAGGGATGGCGATGCAGCAGACCAGTCACTACAGTGCACTGAGACCCTTGTGCTTTATTCTACCTTACAGCCCTGCAGCCCTGGGTCAACCATCACCTTGTGCTGTAAAAGCAGTCCACATAGTGCACAGACTGTTTCTGAGGGAGGCCAGAGAACATGTTAGCGTACCTTGATCTAAAAATAGTGAGAGCTGGTCAGTAGAAACTCAGAGACAATTAAATCCCTCCTTCTGCAATGAAGGAGACAGATTCTCAGGCTAAATGAACCCAACAGTGAGACCACTCCAGCTTGAGGGGCACTCCTTTCATTCGCCTTGTTCCTCTTGGCTGCCTCTCTTTCCCTTGGGTTCTGATTCTATGTCTAGTTCTTTGTAGGATTGTTCATAGCATCAGCTTTAACTTCTTGTGTGAATGGTGTGCCAGAACAAGGTGTCTGATTGACAGGCAGACCCAGCCTCCAGTTACACTCACTGCTTCCCCCCGGGGCAGCTTTGCTTTTGAAAGGAGAGCCCAGAAAAGTGGAGAGACGTGGCAACCTCCTGGATGAAGGCTCCAATTCTTGAAGGCTAGAGACATTTCTGTAGATCTCCGTTCAGTGTGACAGAAGTCTGATTACAGGTTTCGAAATTTTTCCCTCTGGGTCTTTCAGGCTTCAAGTATGTATAGAGTTTTTTCTTTGTGACCTCTTAAGTCTCGGCTGTAATTAAGAGACAACGATTCAGCAGTAGTTGGCGCAGTCAGTGGGTTCCATAAAAACGTGTGTGATCCAGTTGGTAAGCCAAGAGCCTAATAAGTGCATCTGATGACATGAATAGTGTTTGCCTGGCACATCAGCAGCAAGCAAGGCAGCTCCTTCCAGTTGCACATGCTGTCTGGCTGAAGGTGTTTTGTGAGAGCTACACTCTTGCCTGCTGGACCCTGGTATGTTCTTTCCGTGCTGCAGAAACGCCAGGGACTTTGAGACCTGGGTAACTTTGGGGAGAGAGAAGACTGAAGCCACGCAGTCCATTATGCAGTGGCTGTGTGCACATGCTCTAGATCATGGCTGACTAACCCTGGACCATCTCTTTCCCCACCAGATGCTGTAGAAGAAACCAAACCTACTGAAAGTGCCCAGCAGGAAGAGGTGAAAGAAGAAGAGAGCAAGGCGGACCAAGAAAATGCCTGAACATTAAGAAATGACTCCCCATTGCCCCTCCCTCCCTCCCCCTATCCTCTATCCTTCCTTCCCACCCCAATCTCGATCTCCCCCCTTCCTGCTCACATCTGTGAGCCTGTCTGTCCCTCTCCCACTCCCACTTAAACCCTTTTTCTCTCTGTGTGGCAAACATTTAAAGAAAAAAAAAAAAGCAGGAAAAATCCCAGTCAAACAGTGTGGCTTAAACATTTCTTTGTTTCTTGGTGTTGTTATGGCGAGTTTTTGGTAATGATGATCCAATCATTTTGGGAAAATTCTTGCACTGTATCAGAGTTCTTTGACCTGGCGCGTGCGTGTGTCTGTCTGCCCACTGCGAGCGCGCTCTCTCTCTCTCTCTCCTCTCTCTCTTCTCCAAGTGTGTGTGTGTGCAATGTTACGTTCATCCGAGGAGTCCAGACTTACCGAGTGATTTAAAACAAAAGAGGGAAAAAAAAATTCTTTTCTTCCTTTTTCAATGTGATGGAATGAACGAAAGAAAAAAAAAAACAACCAAAAAAAAAAAAAAAAAAAAACACAACCCAACAGAACAAACAAACGAAGGAAAAAGAATACTAAACCCCAGTTTGTTTTCTGAACTAAAACAACAACAACTAAAAAATGTGCCAATTAGCGTAATGCTTGGCTCCAGGCTCCTTTTTCAAACTGAACAATAATTCTAATAAATGAGAATAATGATCATTAATACCACCGTGTCGCATTTCTATGCTGCTGTACATCCTGCTGGCCTGTGGTCTTCGGTTGGCCACTTCTTACGTGGCCAAGCTGTGCTCCTTGGCCACCAGTCAGTGACCAACTGCTCTCCCTGGCACTGCTGAGGGGATTTTTAAGGGGAGCAGGCTTGGATTTTGAGCAAGATTTTAGTACTGACTAACATAAATAATGAAAGTAGAAAAATCAGTGTTAGAAAAGTTGCTTTCTAGGAGATCTCCAGGCCCTGATTTGGAGAACTATGGTGACCTTGGAGAGATGAGCCTGCAAAGGGACCTGCTTTGATCCATGCTGAAGGTCTAACCCCTGCCAAGGGGTGCACCAAGGGCCATGAAGGGACAGAGTCCTGGGGCCTGAGCTTCCCCCGGCAGCAGGATGACACTCACCCCTTTGGGCTAGAGTTGGAAAAGTCACTGAGTAGCATAGTGTGGCCTTCCAAAAATGTTTTATTTGGCAAAATAAATTGGGCCAATGCATTGAATAAATAGCATGTGAGCAGGATGAGGTCTGGTGGTGTAAGAGCCAGTCAACGGCACTTTGAGAAATATCTATTCCTGCTCCCTAACGAACCCCAGGATGGTTCACCCGGCTCTAACAAGAGCCAAAGCTTTTAGCTGTCATTTATGGCCAGAGCAGAGCGCCACCTCCTAAATTTCCACCACCACTTTTCACAGGGTGTGTGATGTTCCCTAGTGCCACAAACTGCATGTTTGCTAGACACAGCCTGTCCCAGTTGAGAACCGACAGATGCCAAACCCCTAAGCCTGCACAGCCATTGGGGTCTGCTGTTCTGTTTATGAGCTGTGAGAGTGAACAGTTAAAGCATATTTAGTAATAAAAGCCCCATTATTGGCTGTTATTGCTCTGTCACTGCCCTGATTATGATCATGTGCTTTCCCATCAGCTCTTGCATGATTTCCTGGCTGCATTGGCAGTGACAGCCAGCGTACCCTGCAATGTTACTGTATGATGCTGCAGTGCCATGATTAAATTGCCCTCACAGGAGTAACACCAAAAAGATAGTTATGTTGACAGCTCCAAAGTCCCTTGGTGGCTGATGACTGTTGGGGTAGCAGCCCCATGGCCTTCAGAGGGCTGGCTGGCCCTCCCTGCCACACTCATTAGTTCTCCTCCATCTCTTTGTTGGAAACAGGGAGAAAAGATGAACAGTGTCTCCTCAGAAATGATCGCTTTGAACGTAGACTGCTCACTGGAAGTGCCACCAAAACATGTCAGGATTCATTTCCATGTGCTTCCTGGCATTGTGTAGAAATAAGAGAGAGAGAGAGATGGGGAATATTTTTCAAAAGAGAGGGAAAGAGAGAGTGGGAGAGAGATTGGACAGAGAGTTTTAAAAACAGGGATTAGAGAGAGGAGGGGGGGGAAAAGATTTCTGAGTGGATAGATGGATGATAGGGAGAGAGAGGGGAGTATAGCTAGAGAAAGAAAGATTAGAGTGAAAAAGATGAGAGAGAGACAGGAAGAAATTAGATAATATGGAGCAATAGACGATTGATAGAGATAGTGAAATGTAGCTAGCTAAAGTAGATTAGACAGACTAAATAAGTAGAAAGATGGGCTGACTGACAGATAGGTATTGTGTCATACTTCATAAATGATATATATGCTAATATTCCCATGTCATGATGGGTGGTAAACCCTGAGACACCTTCCAGCCTGACCTCAATTCAGCAAATGTAGCGCAGACATCAGGCATTGCTTGGACCGTATGTCAGGTCTCACCACCCCGCCCATTTTCTGCTGTGACAGCAGCAGGGGTGTGGATGGTGTCTGGGGAGAGCGAGCGCTCTGACGGACACGGGGGGCTGAGGCATAGGGAGGAGAGGTGTAGAGTATGTTTGCTGTTTGTAGCACACAGGGTGCCCAGCCCAGCTCAGACATTGCAGAAACCCCGTGTCTCTAGCACCGACTTGAGAGAACTGAGGTTCAGCTCTCAGGATTTGTGGGAGAGGTGTTTGGGAGGAGGCAGGAAGGAGAAAGCACAGTTTTTGTTTGGCCTTATTTCCTGTCATGACCATTTACAAGAGTTTTCTTAAGGACTGTCTTGCCTGTTTCCTCAAAGACCATGTGGTCTTCCTGCTCTTCTGACTTCAGACCCCAAATTTTTCGTTTTGCCTACAGTTTGCTATTACTATTTTTAACTTCACAAGGAAATGAAAACTGCCTCTTGTGTCTTCCTGGACATAGGCCTTCCTCCCTCCTCAAAAATTGAAAAAACTTTCTCTCCCCAGGGATGTTTTATCTTTGTATTTCGCATGTTGCCTCCCCCTTGGCCGATGGTCGGGGCATCGCGCGTGTTTTGTCACCGTTCGTAAGAACATACTTTGCCATGTTGCTTAGAGAACAAAGGGTTGGGTTTTGTGTTTTGGTTTTTCCCCTCCCACAAAGAAAACGGGGTATGTGGTTACCAACTGCAAACCTAAATAATTTAAACACTAATTCCTCTCCCTTGGTTCCAGTTTAAAATTTCTAGCTGTAACCAAGCACCCCCTACCTTTCTTACTGTACCGTGTCCTGATCCTGCCAGAGAGTCAGGGCAAAGAGAGCGTGAGAGAGAACACAGAGACAAACCCTGCCTTTAGCAGGCAGTGGTTTAATGTGTAATACACAAGATTTGTATAGGAAGCTGGGCTGTCTTCAGGGTACAGGAAGAGAGCAGAGAAAAGCATTTGAATTTCCTTGAGTTGCCTCCTCAGCCAGATTTTCAAAGGCTAAAAGGAAACAGTATAAAGGATGCAGCATGGGACGGAAACTGGAAGGAGAACAAGGGTATTTGAGGAACGATTTTTCTAGCAAAATATCAAGTGAGCTGAGAGCAGCAGAAGAGGCAGGAGGTCCCAGAAGTAAAGAGTGGAGCAAAGAGTAATCAGCAGAATAGTTGAAGCTTTTCTACTAGTCCTGATGTGGCAACCAACAGTAATTCCCCAGGGAATATATATCTCATTCTCTCTCCCTGAAGAGGATATAGCTTTGCCTGGAGGTGTCTGTGGTTGTTACTTTAAGTATGGAAAGGGAAGGACATGTCAGAGTGACTCACACTGGGAATATTGTGCCTGACCTCACCGTGCAGTGCTGTTGAAATTCAGGGTCCAAGAGGGGCTTTTTCCATGCCTCTGTAGTAAGACATGCTAGTGACCCACAGCTACACCGAATGCTCGTACCAGCTGTAGGCCAGCTCTTGACATTTCACTACCACATTTCACTGGACTAAGCCTTGGAAAAGTGAAAAAAATTCCAACATAAACCCCCCCATCCTCGTCAATGCAGTAGATTGTTCGCATGGATTTGGTCTGCTTTGCAATGCTTGTGGCATCCTGACTATCTGCACTGATAGCATATATAACCCCACAACCCTTGCAATAGTTGCATCAGCCAAGGAGCTTCCCAGTGAGCCACATTCCAAGGGAGGGGAAGGGCATACTGCTGAGATCCCTTCAGACCCAATGTTTTCCAACCCTAAACCCTAACGCAGCCCCATGAGAGGCCTTAGCTAGAAGAAACTCACCTGTGGTGACCACATAAACACCATAGCCTGGGAAATGTGTTACTCTAGGTGAAAGAAATGGCCGTGACTGAAAGAGAGGGGTTTAGGAAAAAAAGGAAAGAAGAAAGAATAGGAAGAGGGAGTTCATAGCAAACTCCCTACAAGAGATATTTCTTTTTTCCTGTGGTTTCCAAACAGCAAACTAGCACTTGAGACTTTTTGTCTGGTGTTTGTCATAGGTGTTTTAGGAAGGAAATGGAGTGGCTGTGGTTTGCAGAGGTGGAGGGAAGGCTTTGAATGAATGTTTTTGTGGTCCCTCTTGGCTAAGAAGTCCGCTCGGTGGTCACCTGAAGCTCAGTGATGCCAGAAGTGGCATTGGGGGTCCTCTTCCAGGCCTGTGCTCAGATTCCCTGCTTTTCTGCATTGCCACATTAGCACTTTCACTGGATATTTAGAGCACCTCAGGACTGGTTCTCCTCTCGCTCACACCGGGGTAACTCAGGAGTCGCTCCACTGGAACCAGTGGTGTTAATCTGGTGTGAAAATAATGCGAGAGGAGGATTCAACTCCTCGGGGGGGTAATTTCCAGGTCCCCGAGGGGGAAAAAGAAATCAATGGGAGTTACATGTCTAACTGCCACTTGTGCCTGTGAAAGTCTGCCCCTTATCTACCTATATGTATATAGGGTACAGTTTTCAGAATAACCTAAGTGACATGGGCACTTGAGAGCACACATTTCACTGGCTTTCAAAGAGATGCAAGTTCCTAAGGCCCAGATGCTGAAGGATGTCCAAACTCCTCTCTGCAGCGCATTTGGGGGTCTCAGGCCTGAAATTCTCCAGTCATTTCCCGAAGTGGAGCTGAAGATCATGAGTCATTTAGGTGGTCCTGAAAGCGCTACCCTCTATCCATTTTTCAGGGTGTTGATCTCAGGTCATGTGCGAGCCTGCATTCTTACCTACAATGCTTTATTACTACATTCCTCTGTTGAGCAATATTTGAAAGAAGAGGTGAAGGTTGAGATTTGCAGAACAGGCTAGTGACCCCAGTGGCTCATGTCTGGAGTGCCCAACTTGAGAGACACCTCACTGGGGTCCAAGCCACAGGTCCCCTGTATGCTCTGAACATCAAGATTCATGTATTACACACCCAGAACCACTGGCCACTTCCAAAAAATAAATCCCAGCCTGAGACCTAGACTACTCTCATAAAAGAAAATCCCAGGTGAACCGTTCACTCAATAGCTTGGTTTTTCTGCTCATGCCTGTTCCCAATGAATAAAACACATCCCTGTGCATCACCTAAGCCCTATTTTGAGGAGTTACACTGGCATACAGCTGAAGTAACGCAGTAGTAAATCGGGGCCTGAAGAAGGTGGCTACAGCCTAGAGAGTATCAAGAACTGTGACGTGTCTGGAAGTTAATAAGAGCAGAACTTGATGATTAGAGCGGCCCATTTCCGATGCTCTTGTGTGAGGATCTGGAAAGAGTCTCTCACTCATTGTACTTGTGCATTATGAATGTGTCCATCTGCAGAGATCTAATGTACACATATGTCCTGAATATTGTCCTAAGGTTGCAAGCTTCAAAAATGAGCAGAAAACATTCCCGAGAAGTGAGAATAATACAGATGTCTGTATTTGAAAAATTGGTTCAAATAAAGTCTCTCACTTATAGATACGTGTAGTTGTGTGCAATTATTTGCTCCTGGAATAGAAATTTCTCCCTTGCGCAGGATTTTGGTGCTTTTCCAAAAAAAATCTTATTCCAGTCTCCCTTAACCTTCTCAGTCAAGTCCTACTACTGTGGAAAGAAATGCTTTCTACTCATTCTGTCTGGGTAAAAAGCTATGTTAAGATGAAATGGTGATGTGAAAGGCCTAGTAAGTTTTTACTGTACTCAATATCCACTAAGGTAGTGGATATAAGCCTGATGGAAGTTGTGGTCTCCCATGCAAAGTTCTGAGTATTTATGTAAAATGACATAGACATCCCCACAGAGGCTCTTGACCCCGGAAAGGCTGGCCTGTGGCTACCTGGGCACTGCCTAAAAACCAGGCTGAACTGAGAAAAGCTGTTCTTTGGCACCAGGGAGCTGCAAAATGTCCACAAGCATATCTGGGCCTGGGATGTTCCAAGTCAGGGAATCTGCTTGGGTGTAGAAATGGGAATGTGGGTCACTATCCAATAATGTTTAAGGAAAAATGAGTACAAAATGGAGTAATTTATTTTTTATTTTTTTTTTAGACAACTTCAAAATAACAGAATTCTTAGGATTAGAAGGGACTTCTGAGGATCATCTAGTCCACCCTGCCTGCCAAGGCAGGGTCAACTAGAGCAGCTGACACAGGATCTCGTCCAGGAGGGTTTTGAATGTCTCCAGACAGGGAGACTCCACGATCTTCCTGGGCTGCCTGTTCCAGTGCTCTGCCACCCTCAGTGTAAAGAAGTGAGGCAACCTTGTGAAAGCGTACCTAAAGGCATCAAATTCCTCACTGGATTTAAATCTTCAGTAGTTGACTTGGAAACTCCAGAAATTTTTGAGATAGAAATATATATTTTAACACATAAGAAGTCCCACCAAGTTATTTTCCTCAGTATCAGCTTTGTGCCAAGTGCAATGAAATATGAACAGAGCAGGAATTGCTTCCCAAGCCGTGCTATGCTGCTGACTTAATGCTGTGCTGTATCTGTCAGCAGCTCAAGAGCAGAGCTGAAATCAAGCATTTTTATCACATCCATTCATCCCAGGAAGCTTCGCAACCACTATTTAGAAATCACTTGCAGCTCATCTCTGAAATACAGCAGCTGGCTTAGCAAGGGCCCAGGAAAATTCCTGATGAGGCTCCAAGGAACTGCCTGGGAAACAGAGCAGACCTCAGCACCTCACATGGGTTCTGGACAAAGTGCCAATTTACAAATGACACAATTAGATGTCTGTATTCTTGCATGTAATCATCAGTTGCCTCATGGCTTCTCCAAAAAAGGCGTGGACTCCAGCTTGTGTGCAAACAAATATTTAGCATTCAAAATCAAGTGGTTTCAATTAGTCTCATCACTAGATTGCAGGGCTCAACCCTGGAAGATTGACTTTGCTTCTGTGGGGCAAAACACCTGTAAAGGGGCAGTCAAGGACCTCTCTCCAAGTAAGTGGTTGTCTTGAGGTAGAAGGGTTTTCCTGCACTCTTTTATCTGCTGCACAGCAGAGGGGGAGGACAAGAGGCTGAACAGTTGTCTCACGGAACATGTGTCAGCTGAAACACAGCCTAATGTGAATCTCCACCAGAGACTTTCTAACCAGGCACACAAAGCTCATTTTGCCTGATTTCCAGTGTCACGCTCTTGCCACTGTGAGATTGAAATAAACTTTCTGCTTGAACTGTAGAAAATGACACATGACTCACCTTGGGTGTTCAACCAGTTGCCTCTCTGCCAAGGTGAACTCCCTTTACATATCTTCCCACATTCATGGACCACACCGACAGCCTTTCCCCAACTTATGAGATATGAGCGAGCAACTTGTTACCTGTTCCTGTAGTGGTCCCCTGTCACAGGGGAGAGACTGGACTGGGGGAAACTTCCTCTCCGTGGGGAAACAGCAACAGAAACTTCTGTTTTTTCTGTTTTTTGAGAATGCCAAGAGCTTCATGGCAGACTTGCCACCCTCACTGCTTTACTGAGGTCACAGGCAAAAGACCAGTGTTTCTCAGTCACTCAGATTTCTAAGTCTGCTTTCCTTTACCCAGCAGGAAATATGAAGCACTCTGTTACATTTGCAAAGTCCCAATCTGCCACACTTTGCCCTGTTATACCATCGTATGTGGAGCTGGCATCCAGTCTGACAGGGAATGCTCCCTTGTTGAAGATGATCAGAAAAAGCCAAAAGAGAATTTATGCACTTCTGTACCTAAGATCATTTTTGTTTATTAAAAATGAAACAATTTTTCTCTATGTAGGGACATTTTTCTATATTAAAGAGGAAATAGTTTTCATGTAGCTTGGCATGGAATGGTAAACATGAACAGTAAGAGAGACAAGGAAGCAACTGTCCAGTTCTCTCAGAGGAAGAGCACTGACTCTGCAGCTGAGAGGCAGGTTTTGTAGAGATGTGGTAGCTTGTACAAGATGGACTGCCAGAGCTGCAGAAACAGGCTTGGGGTTCTTGAGCCTCTGCAAATGCGCCAGCCTACAACTCAAAGTACAATCTGGGTACAGGGAAAAAGGCACAGCTTAATTTAATTATGGTAGTTGTTTAAGTAAGTTATGAGTAAAATGTAATTAGCACATCGGAAGCAATGTGTGGATGCTAAGCCAAGAGAAAGATAAGGTTCATCTCTGTGGTGCAAGAGAGAAAGGGTGGTACAGGTCATCACTGGCTGCAAAACAAGGAAGGGTTAATAGGGGTGAACTGAAAACTGCTAGTGAGGTCTCTCTCTGCTTTTTTTGTCTTGAGGCAGTCATATTCTGAAGGGTTTTGTGGCCATCCTCAGGACCCTGACCCAGAGAAGGTGAAACAGTTTCCCTCATTGGGGGAGAGGTCTAATGGAGAGGGTTCTGTATTTCCCCTCTACACTGGTTTTGCCCATTCTTGGCCATTTATCTATGTCTAGTCAGTCTGCACCTTAGTTTCAATGAGCCTCATTCAACACCTGTCTGTGCAGCAGCTCATTTCAAGGTGTGGAGATGATTTCACTGTGGGTGCTGTGGGGCAGAGTCTTCTTTGCTGTGTTTGCCCATGGCCTCAGCCTTTCCTTCATGGATCTCTTTCATTTTGAGGCAGACCTGAGCAATTTAGGAAAAGGACAGCGAAAGCTAAGAAACTGCCACATTTAGTGGTGGCCTAAGGGGGTGCTGGTGTCTAACAGGGGAGACACTGTGCCTTTGGATGTGAAGGACCAATGTTCCTGGAAACCATGGAGAAGACATCTATGAGGAGCAGCCCTGTGAATGATGACAGGTCACCTTCTCTAGAAGTCACTTAGAGACCAAAAGACAGTTCCTAGGTAAATGCCAGCACCCGGAGAAAAGGTGAGCAGTTTCTGTGTGCTGGCACTTTGGCTTCCTTGACCTCACTGCTTCCCAGGGGCAAAGAGAGAGGAGACCTACACACCTGGGGGCTGTCTCCCTCAGGGTCCTCTCTGGGCGTGATAGCCAAGCCTGGTGCCAGACACCCCACATGGCATGTTTGGGAGCTGGGCTGGAAGAACAGGGTGCAGTGCAAGGTGCGTGGTCTTGAAAAATCTTGCATGATAACAGGTCTCTAGAAAAAAGCCAAACACCCCAGGGGCATCACCAACCCATCTCACATCCAAGGGAAGGGTTCAGCTCACTAGCTGCCATGCAGCACCAGTGCCTGGGCTGTGGCAGGATGGGAAGGGCTGGCTCTGCCTGGCCATGGCAGGACAGCCATGCTGCTGGGCTGTTGGCACGCTCTGCCTCCCAGCCCCGCGCCGGCGGAGGGACCATTAATAAGACTTTCCAGCCTGTCACTTCCACGCTGAATCCTTTGAAAGCTGCACTCCTCTGGGCCCATTAGAGGGAGGAACTGTCTCTGTTGAAACATATGGGGCTGTCAGGCTCTGTCTGTTGCTCTGAAAGCTGCCGCCGCTCTGGCTGTTAGCTGACGGGGGTGGGTAGCAGCCGTCTTGAGGAGGCTGTGATGAGGATGGGGGCTTGGAAAAGGGCTGAGGGAAGATGGCAGGTGAGCTGGGAGGGATGCTGGTAAACAGTGTGCTGGAAAACTGTACTGGTAGCTGATGGGATGCTGTAGGCCCTTGGGATGCTGGTCAGCTCAAAGGGAATCTGGCATTGCTATGAGTGTGATAGTGGGAAGAGGACAACTGGATTAAGCTGGATGGTAAATATCGGGTAGGTATGTAAGGGTAGGCTGAGGTAGCAGGAGACACGGCTGACAGCAGAGTTGTTTGGGCTTGTCTGGGGAAAGAGAGAATGGCAGCAGGGCTGGGGGACTCAATGGGGACGCTGCAAAAGCGAGACTTTGGAAAGCATCATGCGCTCACATGGTGCTGAAGTTTCTTATTAACCAGCACACCCACCCCCCAGCTCCATTTGCAGAGACTGAAGAGGATTTAATGGAGTCCCTTGACTTTTTCCTCTGAAATATTCATAGGTTTTAGCAGTCCATTTCATGCTCACCTCCTTCTCCATTAGCGAGCATCAAAGAGGGACTGGGTGGAAAGTAGGCTGCTGTGGAGCCAGGGAGACAGATAAAGGGACCTGTGCCTCTGACCAGGGACTGCTGGCAAGCAATCCGTCCCTGGGCTGCTCCCTGTCCCTCTCAGTAGGTCTGCAAAATGACTTGAAATGAGCCCTGGGCAGCATGCACAAGGAGGTGATTAATACAGTGGGAAAGGAAGGAAACCAATTAAACAGACAGTGCTGTGTGGAGCTGCTGCCCCCACCCCTGTCACACAGATACACCCTCGTCTGTCTCCCTGCCCATCTTCATAATTTGCAAGGCCAGGAGCTCTGTAAGAATTGCACAGGCTGACAAAAATGCCTGGAGGCAATTAGCTTCCGCTTTGCCTCAGCACTAATGCTGTGCTAGGATACAGGGGAAGTCCAGAGCTTCAATGGGACAGTGCAGAAGCATGCTGGATTTTGGATGTCCTGTCTGCAGTATTTGACACAGCAAGGATTTGGCTGGGAAGTGTGGAGAAAGAGTGTAATAAATAGTGTCCGCTGTATGAAATGTCCCAAAGGATCAGGGCAGGTGGGATATCGGACCATTTTCCAAACCTGTTGGATTCCCGCTAAATTAGACCTCTAATAGTCTAACTGATATGGCCCCACCAAAGCCTAGAACAAAGATTTTAATGAAAGCTGTCCCTGCCCAGACATGGGGGTTGGAACTAGGTGATCTTGAAAGTCCCTTCCATCCTGAGCCATTCTATGATTTTGGGGGTGGAGAGAAATACAACTCTCTCTACTCCAGAGTCAAACCTTTTGTGTGACTGTGTAGCAGTCACACGCCTGAAGCTTATAGCTAAAAGTCCTAAATAAATTTTTATCAAGGACTCCATGGACTACAGTAGGGCCTGGATAGTGCCCTAGGAGAACAGTGTGGTCCTCAACCAGTGATACCACAGCAAAAAGTACAAGAGATCACAGAATCACAGAATATGCCAAGTTGGAAGGGACCCACAAGGATTATCGAGTCCAGCTCCTAGCCCTGCCCAGGTCCAATCCCCAAGAATCACACCACATGCGTGAGAGTATCATCCAAACACTTCTTGAACTCTGTCAGACTTGGTGCTGTGACCACTTCCCTGGAGAGCCTGTTCCAGTGCATGACCACACTCTGAGTGAAGAACCACTCTCTAACCTCTGGATTTTGAATAATAATTCTCCACCTTCTGGGTATGAGTTTCTCAACAAGGGGCTTCTGAGTTCACTTGGCTTCTCTCTGCATTATTACTCTGATGAACAAGAAGAGCAAAATCTTCATGCTAGTGAGTTGTTCATTATGGATGACAGAAACTGAATGCAGGATTAGAAGTGTACAGATTGATGTGGTTCCTCCCTGATGGATTAAAAACCAAAGCAAAGTCACGGATGCAACAGCACCTATTTATTCTTACTCTCAAAACACTTATCAGGCTGCTTCCCTTCCCTCCCAGACACACAAACACACACACATACACACACGCACGCGCGCACTCAAGCTCGCGTGTGTCCTGGGAATCAGATGTTTTTGCAAGTATTTAAAGGATGTTCCACATCTCTCTGAAGTGATAATCAGCATGCCCAGAATCAGTTTAATTACTAAGCATTCATCATACACCCACCGGCTCTTCCTCAGCAGCTCCACGCAGCATCTCTGTGAATGAGTCTGCATGTTTTTCCTCCACTGTCAAACACAGCTCCTGATCAAGAGCTCAAGCCCTTACATCTGAGCTGCTGCACTGTCTGGTTATTTATTTATTTCCAGGAAGGAAGAGAGAGGTTTGTAAAGCAGCGGCAGTGCATGAGCAGACACAGAGAGCGTCACAGGGTGAGACTTGGCTGTCTCTGCTTTTTGCAGCACTCTCTCCATGCAGGATGGAGAAATGAATGATCCCGGTTTTAAATAAGCCAGATCAGAGGATTAAACATAGTCTGGTAATTAACTCTCCCTGTAGAAAAGGCACAAATCAAGAATCTAAGGACCAAGAAGTGTGAGACTATGGAGTTTGTCTTTCCATTGGTTGCACCCTGGCACATCCAGGTGCTCAGCAGGTGGGCACTTCCTGGTTAATCTGCGGCAGTCAGAGAACTCACTGATGAGGAAAGAAAAGAAAGCACTTTCTGAGGACACAAAGTGCGTTGCCTGTAAGAAAGAACACCATTCATAGCTCAACACAACTTTTCTGAAGGATTTTCTGGACTGAGACTGTGCACATCTGCCAAGATCATAGTCTTGTTTTCACTTTCAGTCAGTGGACTTTCTACCAGCCCCACAGCAAACAATCCCTCATGTAACCTCTCAGATGATTCTTAGCACTTCTCACAGAAGTGCTAAGCACACATGGAAGAAAAATTCAGGCTTCCCCTCATCATTCTGTAGTTACAGTCTGTTAGCATGACAAGGTCTGGACTCTTCAGACAACTGTAGCTGACTTCCTTTTCTTACTGCTTTTTTGTGGAGCTTGGGGATCCCAGAACCCAGAATCAGGGATTGGCAGAACCTGTGTCTACTGTTCTTCTCATCACATGCCAAAAAGTCTCCACTTAAAATAGAGATCCTGGTGTCAAATATGCCCTGAAACAGAGATATAACCAAAGCAGCATTTTGATCTGAAACAATGGGTAAGTTCCCAAACACAAAAGGTTCACTTCTCCATCCAGGCATTTTTACACAAAGGAGCTGTGAATCTTCTTCTCTGTTCGTATAGGAAAATTCTAAAATGGCCAGAAAACATTTCACCAAGTTTTCTACATGCCAATTTATTAGCTATTTAAGACCTTTTTTAAGGGTCTTAAAAACAGGCTTTTGTTCACACAGGCACTTGGCTGTTAGTTGCCATTACAAGTAAATAAGGTGCTCCAGCAGCATTTGGGTACCCAAGCAGCTGGTCAGCTCTAGCTATTCAAGTTTGGTGTTAGCAATGCCAAGACTTAAGGACTGTCTCACATTGGTGTGAGGCCTCCAGACCTCAGAAATCTGCCATCCTTATCATCACAGCATTTCTATCACATTGCACCCAGGAGCTGTCAGCCCTCTTATCAATGTTATCCTCACAACCCCCGGAGCACCACGCAAAGGATGATTATGACAACACAGGGCTGTGAAGGCTTAGACCCTCCAGACATTTCGCAATGTCTACCTCCTGATTGGGCAGCAGGACTTTGCTACTTGCCCAGGGGCACGGGTAGAGGCTGTGGCAGAGAACACAACTGAGCTCCTCTCAGGATTTCAGGCAGATCAGATCAGTAACTACTCTGCTCCGAAGTATTTATTCTGCAGGGAATGGGATGGGAATATAACGTACCTTTAAGCCTTGTTAAAAATACATGCCATGAAGACAGCTGTCTTCTCAGGCTAAAATTGTCTCCAGGGATGATCTCTGGGGAATGCCTGTGTAAGCAAAACACTCATCAGGGAAAAGGCTTCTTGGGGCCCTCTCTGTAGGTGAATACTCTGCTAAGTGAAATGCCTTGGGAGAGCACGTACCCATTCAATGTGCTGCTGCCTCTGTCTTTCCCCAAATAGCACATCCTTTCCTTGTGGCTCTGAATATGCTTGTTGTAGTCACAGAAAAGTCTGCACAAGTATGTTAAGAGTTTCTTTTAGTTCATCTATACTAAGCTTGTAAAACCAAATTTTAAACTAGAAGCACCTTTTTAGCTCGCTTAGCTGCTCTGCGCCAGCTGAGCTGTGCACGGAGCCATGGCACTGCACGTGAGCACAGTCAGTCACCCCTTCATATTTCTGTTACTATCCAGGTTTAAATGCTACTGTCATTCAACCAGCAGTACAGTGATGGCCACCTGCACTGGGCAGCCTTTGTCACATGGTGACACAGTAGCTGGTGTGATAGGAAAAGAAAATGAGGACTTTAGGAGGCCTTGATATAAGGAAGGCAAAGCACTACTGAATAAGTGACTGGGGGTGGGCAGCAGCATCCCATAGCACTGCAGGTTTTGGAGATGGGGCAGCCAGAGAGCCTTGCAGCCTGCATGGCAGCCACAGCAAAGCATCCCTGTGCTGCTCAAAACAGATCAGCCCTGCTTTCTGATGCTGCTGAGGTTGGTGGAGGAGAAAATTAGATTTGCCTTTTGTTCAGCCAGCCTCACAGAAAGCCTTGTTCAGTGGCTGGGTGAAAAGCAGAACCTGCTCATGGTGCATACATTTGGGTATTGGCTCAGTTGAGAGGGACCCCGAGAGCTGTACCTTCTCTTTTCACAGCTGGCTCTGTACCTCATGCTGGGGTAGAGGCACTGCATCCCCACCACAGAGTCATCAGCCTCCCTCAACAGCTATGCCCTGCTTGTGGTGCAGAAAGCCATAAATGATGGCAGAGATCCTTGGGACCTGTGCTTTGCTAAACATGGCTCAAGACCCATGATACATGTGTGTGCTTCCTCCCAGATATGCCCTGCCCTTGTCCCATTTTCATCCCACCAGGGAATACCATGGCACATTCTGACAACAGACAGCTAAAGAAGGGGGCAGAGTGCCCTCCTTTCCTCACATTAACCAGACTGTATTCTGGCTGGTCATCTCAAAGGCATCTCCTGCAACATTTTCTCTCTGAAATGCAGTGATGCTGGAGCAGCATTCAAATTTATGTTCCCATAAAATATTTTTTCCATAAAACATTTTTTTTTCATAAACCATGGGACAGATTGGAATCTGACACGTTCAGCTGTCGCTGGATGAAGGGAAGAGCAGAAGTGACAGGAAATTTTTAGGAGAACTATATTAAACTCTGTGTAGGATTTTGATTTAGTAGTAACAGTAACATGAAATTTGAGCTGATATTCCATTATCCTGTTTGCAGTGCACTCTAATAGCATCTCCATTCATGAAACAGTTCAGCTCCTGTCCTTTAGTGTTGATCTATTTGTTTTGCTCTAGAGCAGGTTCCAACACGCAATGAATTTGCCTTCCTGCATCCTTACAGGAAAGTGACAATACCTTTCCAGACTGCCAGCCTTGTATTTGCATGTTGGATCCTGAGAATGGGTCCTCTCAACAGTGTGTTATTTCATACGGGTGACCCTCTGCAAAAGCCTTTGTGAACACTTGGTCAGATGTATTTCTTCTCCCGTCTTCTGGACTAGTGGAGTGCAATGTGAGCAGTAGGCAACAGAAAAGAGAGACAATACAAAAAACTGGGCTAGGAAAGGGCGGGGGCTGAGGAGGGAAACTCATTTTCTATTTCCATCTGACCAGGTCCCAGTGACCCATTACAAGTGCGTGACTTGCCTGGTTTCGCAGAAATCACGGTATGCAGTCTCACTGGAGGGTTGCAACGCCTCTCCCACTAAGCCTGTCTCGAACTGGAAATCTTTTGTTCCTTTTGGCTCTGCCTTCACTTGCAGAGTCAGGCTGTACAGCCAGCACCCAGGCAATTGTGGAGCATCTGCCAGTGCACAAGAATGGGTGCCATGTTCTCCTTGCCCCTTTTCCTGAAATTTTCATCTCTTCTTTTTGGAATTTTTAATAATGGGTCTCACTCTTTACCGATATATTCTTAGGATGTCTGCAAGGTGAATGCAAAGTGCTATCAAATCCCAAGGGTATCATTTTTCCCCTACTTTCTGATGGCATTATAGATAAATCATCCTTTACAGTGAGTTCAGCCTGATTTGTCTCCCTTTCCTACTCCCTTCCTATCAGATACTGAAATGCCTCAACCTCCTTCCCTTGTCTCCCAGCTCCTGCAAGATGTGCAGCTTCTTGCAGACAGCCTCTTTCTACACCACTGTTGAGTTACTAAGCAGCGAGATAAAAGGTTCTCACCTTCATAAATAATCAATGTGGGCCAAATGGCTTGTGCTTGCTCAACAAACTCATGCATAAGAAACAGAAATGGAAGAGATAAACACTAACCCTGCAAGGAAATTAACTACCTAACACCAATAAAGGTGGAAAAGAGATTCGAATAACAGAGAAGCAAGAGAGTAACAATAGAAAACAGGGGAGTTGAGCACCCATCAAATCTTTTTTCATCTGTTCATGAAGTGTCTGGAGACTGGTTTTGATTTAGCTAATTTGCTCATTACAAGGAAGCTAGTAGAGCAGTCTGGTACCTGCCAGCACGCTGCAGCTTCTAGGTGAGACTCAGCCACTGCCAATGCCTCTGATGGGTTTGTCCGTGGCCATTTGGTGGCACAGGAGGGATGCAGATGTGCAACCAGAACCAGAGGGACCTGTGAGCCCCAAATCAGGGGTTCTTTAGCAAACACAGGGTGTGCACAGAACACTCACAGCTCAGGCAGTTTTTCTTGAGAGCTGCTGAACAAAGGGCAGCTCAGCTAAATGGGTTGTCCCACAAAATAAATTTCTAGGGTGAGGCTGCCATTATGGAACAGCATGACTTCAAGCCTCCAGAATAGATGCCACATATTATACCTGTCTTTTGCCTCTGTGGCAAGTGTCAAACACAGAGTCCCATCACCGTATGACACGGGTGAATCCCTTCTGTTTGACAAGTTCTATGTCTGATAACTCCGCCATGGAAGAGGAGCTCACTGGCCAGCACAGCAGACACAGGGGTGTTGGCATATCAATGCTGATTTTCACCACGTGGGCACCTGGCCCTTAAAGAAGGTGTCTGTGCCTAGAACCAAAATTGTACCGTAATCACAGCAGTCTTTTCAGATGGCAGAGCCGTTGGTGCACATAAATAGTGTCATTTTACTGTTTCTCTTGGGATTATCCACAGACAATCGTTATGAGCACATATGCCAAAAAAAAACCCCCACTCGTGCCTCATTCATCACCGAGTAACCTCTCGCACCAAGCTGGTGCAATCCTTTTAAAGTGAAGCTTAATCCAGTGCAATGAGTCAGATCTGGCACGGTTGACTCAGGAGGTGTCAATAAGGACTTCAGGCAGGTAATAGTTTACCCCTGGTATGAATCCCTGCTGTTTGTAAGCATTGGACAGAAGCTGCTGCCACAGTGAGAGTCCCAGGCCTAGACTTTCCACTCCCTAAATTACTGCATTGCTTTGACTGCCCCCGTGCAAAGACCCAGGCTGGGCTGTCAAGCTTCGTTCCTCAGTCACAGGTGACCCTGAAATACCACCAGGTACAGAGGGATGCCCAGAGCAGCGAACAGCTTCCCTTCCCATGAAGTGCATGTCTTCCCATCCTTTACAAACTTATGTCTCTTAGGGCAAGAGGGTACATGATTAAAAAACAATCACATGTCATCGACACAAAGCAGGAGAATTCAATGGCATTGCAAGTGTTTTGGAGATGAACAGAATTCAGCAATTCATTAATTTAAATTTCCTGACCAACTGAGGAAGGGGAATATTCTCTCTAGTATACAAGCAAAACTCATAGTACACAGCCTCTTTCCTCATGTCCCAGTCCAAAACCCCACCTTAGCCTTGATCAGGCCATCCCTGTTTCTCAAACTGCTGCATGAAGCTGAGGATAACATCAGGTTTTGGCCTCCAGAGTAGTGATGAGTTCCTAATCCTGTTCACCTTTGATACAGTAAAAAACTGTTGCAGACATAAATTAAAAAAAGGTGGGAGTGAGGGTAGCATTAAAGCAAATTCACCCTCCTGCTCTGAATAAACGTTTTCTCAGCTCTAGTATTTATATGAGACGAAGGGGGATCACTAAAGGACATGAAGAGAGAGCTCCTAGAGTACAGACAGTGAGCAAGGGAGTGTGCAAGAGCATTGGATTCCTTGGGAAATAGTTTCATTGCAATGGAGTCAGTCTCCCGAGCTTCTCATTGCAATTTTGTCTCATTCAGTGCCTCTTGAAATGAGTTTCCATTTGTCTGTCTGCTGCTAATTTTCCCTCATTTGCCGCATGGCAGCCATCATTAGAGGCACAAAGTGCCTCCAGTGCCTTTTTTTTCCTTTCTTCTGCCACTCTCCTTAGTACCTCTTGGTTTGTTAATGCTGCTATCACTCAGCAGCAATAAGCTGCTGTTAGTCTGATCTGGCTGCCTCAGGATGCCTCATCCCTCTGTTGCCCAAGGACACATCTCTGCCTGGGGTAGTTCTCCGAGGCAGGGGCCAGGGAGGTGCTTTAGAGCAGATGAAAACTGTTATCTGCAAGTGTTACAGCCCCTTCTCAGAGGTGTTTGATATCTTTATTTCCATTTCAATTAGCTAATGAGGGTAACAAAGGCAGAGAAGGAAGACTTTGGACACCACTGAAAATGCCCCCTGAGCTCGTGGTCCTTGCCGTCATGCTGATTCCAGGTTTGCTGGAAGAGGTGCTCAACCAGCTGCACAATTCCCCATGTTTTCTCCACAGCACTCTGGTCCCCAAACACACCAAGAAGTGTGTTTCCCTAGAGAGGTGCCCCACTTAATCATCCTCAAGTAGGCAGCAGCCCAAGGCCTCGCTTTCTCACCCATCCCTTCTGCAGCCACTTGCTGCCAGATCCCTTGGCAGTGAAAGGCCTGACTGGGCTACAGTATACAATCTGTCCCTCCAACAGAGCCCACAGAACAGCTTATGCTGATGGGTACCAGGGCCATGTCAGCTGGAACCCCATCCTGCAGCGTGGGAGGCTTGCCCTGATGCCTGTCAGCAGCTCTACTGTGCCAACAGCTGCCCCACTAAAACCTTGCAGAGAAGCACCACACCACTAACAGGAAGAGCAGGATGCTTCAAGAGCATGCCACCGTGTTCATCCCCACCATGTGCTGTGGGTGGAAACAGCAGCACTGCTCCTGGCTCTGCCTCAGCCGCAGTGAGAGAGGCTACGTGCCACCTTGAGGTACCAGGGGTGTAGATGGGGCTGGCACTAGCATATGCTTCCAGCAATGAACCTCTGCACAGCTTTGCCATGGACAAGAGTTTAGATCAGTGGCAGGGGGCTGTGCTGAAGGTGTGTAAGGTTCTGTGGTGGCAGGAAGATCTAGGGTTGGGTAAACTATCAGTCACAGAAAGATGTGGTGATCCCACCTCTTCCTTCACTAAACAGACAGACAACCAACCCTCAAGTACTGGTTCTGGGAAGGAAGGAAGGGTGTCTTGGCTCTGTTATGCAAGGTGGGATGAGTGGCAAGGAGTACCCCTGCAGATTCTTTAGTGCAAGATCCTTGCTTTCTGTGCTGCCATAACTACTGACCTGAAAGCAAAATAACTTCTCACATAATGGCATCTTTGGGTCCTGACTCTGCCACTTGCCTGCAGTGGGAATTAGACCCTTTTTCCCCATGAAAATTTCAATGCTAGACAAAGTACATGGTCTCAGTGGTGGGAGGGAACATACGAATATCAGGGCAAAAATATAACTGGACTCAACTCAGGTATCTAGAGGAAACAAGCCTGCACAAATATCAGAGCTGTATGTGATCATGTAGAGTGGAATGCAGGCCCAGGACTGGAAGACAGATGCACTGTGAGGGACTGAAATTCTGCTGGGTTCCTGCACTTGTGTCAAGTGTCTTGTGCATCCCCACTGACCTTCTGTCTGTGTGGCACCCTGGAGGGGCTCAGATGCCGGGGTGATTCCTCCATTTGGGAGGACTGGGTTGCAAACTGGGTTGCAAGCTAAAGAAACAGCCTTAGAGGCTGGGCTCCAAGAGATGGAAAATCCAGATCCATCTGTTGAGCTTGAAGAAGATGGGACCATCCACTTCTGCCAATGACTTCCACAAACTCTCCCATTTTCAGTACTACAGCCTGTGACCACAGGTATCAGGGACTGCAACCTTCAAGTCCCAGGCTGAGATCTGGATAAGAAAATCAGCACCCAAGGATGGGACAGCAGCAGATCAATGCCAAAGTGTGATTTCCAAACCAAGCCTAAAGTCTTGCTGCCCTCCAGCTCTGTAACAATTTTGGAAGAGCTTTTATCTGACAGAGTAGTGTTATTCCTGGTCAATGTTTTTCATTATCTGTAATATTTTAAAAGACCTAAAATCAGATTTATTACCAAGGTTATTAGAATGTATGACAACTCTATTATGCATTTTAATTAGCACCTTCCTCTCTGTGATACTGGTTCAAACATTTCTTCCTCTAATTCCCTGGTCATTGCACCATTTTTAAGCTAAACTGGAAAGCAGCACTCATGAAAAGAAAGCAGTAAATATTCTACAAACCATACACTATGAAAGTATTAATCACCAGAAAGCATTGTGTAAGACTCATACCCTCTAACATGTTTTCAAGCTTTTACAGACACCACACCTGCCATGTGGACAGAGTTCATAACCCAGATGACGGACCACTAACAAAGTTTGGAAACCATTTCAGTTTCTGGCTCTTGGAGATATCCCATGTCACAACCACTGAAAAATGCCTCCAGTGCTTTTGGATTGCTTGGGTCTGTGTTTAATGATGAGTTGTGACATTTCCATCCTGATTTATATTTGCTTGACCTGCCTGGTCCCCTTTTATGAGCAGGTGACCTGCCTAGTGGATGAAGGAAAGGCTGTGAATGTTGTCTACCTGGAATTAAGTAAAGCTTTTAATACTGTCTCCCACAGCATTTTCCTGGAAAAGCTGGCAGATCATGGGTTGGACAGGTGCACTCTTGGCTGGGTTAAGAACTGGCTGGATGGCCAGGCCCAGAGAGTGAATATGCCGCATCCAGTCACTAGTGGGGTTCCCCAAGGCTCAGTACTGGGCCCAGTTTTGTTTAATATCTTTATCAGCTATCTGGAAGAGAGGATTGAGTGCACCCTCAATAAGTCTGAATATGGCAGTAAGGCTGGAGGTGTTGATCTGCTGGAGGGTAGGAAGGCTCTGCAGAGGGACAGGCTGGATTGATGAGCTAAAGCCAACAGTGTGAGATTCAGTAAGGCAAAGTACTGAGTCCTGCACTTAGTTCACAACAACCCCACATAGTGCTACAGACCTGGGGAAGAGTGACTGGAAAACTGCCTGGCAGAGAAGGACCTGAAGGTACTGGATGACAGCAGCTGAACATGAGACAGAGTGTGCCCAGGTGGCCAAGAAGGCAATTGGATCAGCAATGGTGTGGCTAGCAGGACTAGGGCAGTGATTGTCTATACTTGGTACTGGTGAGGAGGCCCCTTGAATCCTGTGTTCAGTTTTGGGCCTCTCACTGTGAGAAGGACATTGAGGTGCTGGAGTGAGTCCAGAGAAGGGCAACGTTAGCTGATGAAGGGTCTAGAGGGTAAGCCACCCAAGGAGCAGCTGAGGGAGCTGGGTTTGCTTAGCCTGAAAGAAAGGAGCCTTGGGGAGATCTTATCTCTCTAAACCCAGCTCTTTGCCCATTCTGACAATGCCTGCTTTGGGTAGAAAGTCTATGCTGAATTGCAAGATATTTTTATGGACACGCATTTTCCTCTAGCCTTTGAGCACCGTAACCCCTTACAAACATCCAACTGCAGTTTACTTGTGTTTGAACATAGTTCTCCAGTGAGAAAAGATTAAGAACACAGTCTATCTCATTGCTTTTCTTACTCTTCTGGAAGTTTTGAGTTATGGTAAGTGCTAAGAATTTAGATCCTCATTTACCGGTAGGTCTGCATCACTGCTAACAATTTCCTATGTACCTTTTTCAGTAAGAATGGGGTACATCTAATAACTGCTGTTACAGATACAAAAAGCTATTCAAGGAAGTAAAAGCAGAAATTAATGTTAATGAGTCTGCTGTTAGCAAGCAATACTATTGGTGTTCTGCTCACGCCTCACCAAATGCAAAGCTTCAGTTTGTTAAGCAGATGCCAGTGTTAACAGCCAAATTCTCTTCCCATGGATAAGTTAGTGTTAGTTAAATGTACCATTAAAAATAACCATTTAAAATGTTAATGAAAAGAGAGATTGTGCTTGCCAGGGTTATCCTGTCTTCTTTTTAGCCTCAGCTTTAAGGTGGTGGAGGTGAAAAGGCTTTTCCAGGTGAGTTCAAAGCAGACACTGAGGTGGAGCCCTGACAGTGCTGGTATCATTCATGTACAGCATCACAAACCTGGCCTGTTTCCACCTCAATACTTACTTTAATATCCATACAGCACAGTGATACTCACCCTTCCCCGGGACTCCTCCCAGCAGCTGTGCCGGTGTTTCTCCATGCTCTGCTCCTTGACTCTCCCAGCTCCAGGGAAGAGAATGATGGTGATAAAGGAGGGTTCATAACCCATTGCTTCTCTTCCATCTCAAACAGTAAAGGTATGGTAAGGGCTACTCACGTTCATGCTCACCATCCTGCTTGTCCCTCGTGCTCAGTGCCAGCTTGAGTTTTATTTAATTTATGCAATTTAAGAAAGAAGCTTGTACTCTACTGAAAATCAGGCTTTCATCATCCTATGTGTTATGTTCTAGAAACAAAATTATATAAAACTTTTCATAGAATATACCCCTGTTCTGTATGTAGGTCTTGAGTCTTTACCCCAGTGAACTGTAAACAGGCAAGAGAAGAAGGTGGAAGGTGACACAGAGGCAGTGAAGGTACCACACAGGTGCTGGGCAGAGCAGACCCAGAAATAAGAAGCCCTGTTTTTTCATGCTCCAGCAGTGTGCAAGGACAAGACCACCTCCCTCTGCTGCAGAGCTGCAGTCAGGCTCTCCTGCTGTCCCAGCTGAGCCCAGCCACACGCAGCCTTGTGCTGTGCTCTGGTGTTGGCTGCAGACACACACTGCACTGTTACCTGCTGGGCTGCACCCCTGGGTGCCCCAGCCCTGCCGCACTGCTGTGTGTGCAGTGGCACATTAGCTGTATCCCCAGGGCCCACCAGGACATACAGGTTCTCCCACTGGGACAAGGACAGTGACACCAGGCTGTGACAGCTAGATGGCACATTCTGGAGAGACGCTACCATTGGAGTTATCTGGCTGTAAATGGTCTGGGCTCTCCAACCCTCACATTTAAAAAGCCCAGGTGTTCCTTTCTCCTTTCAGCAGATTTTCTGGATCACAGTTCTTGGTTTCTTCATGCCTTTGGCTGTGTTTCCTTGAAAACTTGCCTGGGCTACTCTGCTGCCCCTTCCTTCCTGCTCCCTTTCTTCTAACCTATTCCCTTCATGCCTGCTTGTGCCCATGGTACTAAACTTCTGCCCTTCTTCCCCTTGTCCTGGTTGCCTCACTTCAAGCCCCAGACCCTCTCCATTCCCGTGTTTGCCCACTCTCTCCTTGATATAAAATCTCATCTCTCCAGTTCTGTGCCCTGCTGTTTTCTTGGCCAGTTATTTCCCACCTCCTTCCCCACCATCTCCACCATCATGCTCTATATTTTGGTTCTCCTGTCCTGTGCTTGCCTATGCAGCTCAGCCTCAGCCCATCCCTTCCATCAGCTTCCTTGTTCTTCCCCTGCTGGGACTGCAACCCTGATCCTAGCCTCTACCTGCACACACACATAGAAACATGCTATTTAATTTAAAAAAAAAAAAAAAATAGATTTTTTTTTTTTCCGAGATTTTTTTTGCTGGAACTAAAGGCAAGTGCTGACTTCAGGGCTGGGCACTGCACTTTTCACCCGTGGCTCCTCCCCTCCCTCTCCCGCTCTCCCTGGCAGCCCCAACTCACACCTATTTACAGCCAGCCTGCTCCCTTCATCCCCATACTGCTCTGTAGGGGCCAGTCTGCTGGGGGTGACCCAGGACCCTCCATCTCAAGGCACTGGCCCCTGCCTCTCTTGTAGTCCTCTACCACCTTGCCCCTCGAGGAAAGGTGAAGGAAGGGGCAGCCTGGCCCACATTCCCTGGATGGGTTGGGAAGCCATCACTAAACATGATCAGAGAAGAGGCAGGCCAGAATATGCAAGGAAGGGAGGGGAAATCAGGAAACATTACCTCCTTTTCACGTTTATTTAATTTTTGTATTTTTTTGTATTTTTTTTTTAAGATCACAGAAGAGCAGAGCATTCATACATGTAAAGAAACAGAAACGAGATAACAGAAGTTAAATACATTGAGAAAAGAAAAAATAAAAAGCTTCTTTTTTTTTTTTCCATCACTGGGTTTTGTTCATTCATTTGTTGGGTTGTTTAGTTTTTTTGATCGGTTCTTTTACACACACTTGCGCTTTTAAAATTTTCTTTCACAGAGCTAGTTTCAAAAACAAACCAATGGCAAAAAATTAAATGGCCATTTTCTCGTTTCGTTAAAGAGAAGTTCAGCTCATGTCTACAGTGCTGGGGAAAAATATATATAAAGATATAGATATATATATATATTTATATGTATATAACACTGTTAATGAGGAGAGTTCTAACCACCCCACCGTGTAGCAAGAAGAAGGGACTGACCTTCATTCTCAAGGTCTAGAGGATGAATCTTGGCTCCAGCTGGGAAAGCTGAATGACTAGGGGAGGTGACGGTGGCACTGAGGAGGCAGGTTCCTGCTCTTTGCCTCCTCCTCCCTTTCTGGGCACACACATGTGCTCCTATAGGCACAGGCGCAGGCACGCACACACTTTGTCCTGGTTTCCTCGGGAGGTCACCAGTAGCTGTGTGGGTTACAGACAGAGCCAGGCCAGGAGCAAGGGGATGTCTGGCTGCATGTGTGATGGAGAGTGTGGGAAAGGAGAGCACCTGTATGGTAGCCGTGAGGACTACTGTGGCATGTGTGCGGTGGAGCTCGCGGGGGTGTGCGTACGCGCCTGTGCGTGGCCGAATGGGGAGCAAATGTCATAATTTTGGAGGACAGCCCTGCTTGGCTCCTAGGTAGCCCTTGCTCCTTGTCTCCATCCATTGCCCCTATGTTATGTACAGAAACATCCACATGCCTTTTCTCAGGACACGGCTGCAGCCACCGTGGTGTCACACTGCATCACTCATGAGGCCCATTGCAGCACAGTGAGCATGACCTGGGAGGCCAGGAGGGAGCACTGTGAGCATAGGAAGGGAAGGAAGAGCTTGCCCTACCCAGGAATGGCCCTTCTGGGATGCAGTCTCTGTCCCTTCCTCAGCCATACTACTCAAGGATGTTGCTAATGCAGCCCCACCACCTGCACTGCAGTCATGTCCTCCTGACTGTCACTGCCCCTTTCTCCTCTGCTTCCTGGGCACTTCTACAAGGTTTACAGGGAGGTCTGAGTTGCTGTGGCACCAGTTAACCTGCATCAAGTGAAGGACTCTCTGCTTTGCTCCTGCCTGGGCTAATCAGGAGATCTGCTCCTCTTTCCCAAGCCCTGCCTCGGTAAGTCTCCTTCCTCACACACATCAACCCAAGCCGCAGAGGTACAGAGGACCATACCACCATATCCTGACCAAGATGAGTTCTGCTTTCCTGTAACGGTGAGTGAACCAACAAGCAAACACCATATATTGCCCGAATGGGAGCCAACCATCAAGCAAAATTTTGGGGGCCTATGGGAGTTTCCCAGTTATCATTCTAGCAAGTTGCAAGAAGGAAAAGTGAAAGAGGTTTTAATGGTGTGACACAGCTCTTAGTCAGCAGGAGTCATGCAGTCAAAAAAAAATCATCTTCTGGGCATCCCACTGGAAATTAAGCCACTCTAAGATTAGTGTTGAGAGGCCATGGTCTCCTCACTTGTGAACCTGAGAGTTCTGTGCATGGACGACGGACAGCACTCATCCCTACCCTTTTTTACTGGCACCACATCTTGGAAATTACCATCCAGTTTCTCAATCACTTCCCTGCCTGAAGTTTTCCTCTTTCCATAGAACAGTTTGCTCCCGGCATCCCTAAATCAAGAAGTTTTGTATACTTGAGTCAGAGAAGCAGTAAGATTGTGCACCATCAGAAGAGAGAGAGAGAGAGAGAGAGAGAGAACTGCTCATACCCCTAGCACCTCATCTATAGACTGTCTTGGTCAGTTATCCTCCATGTCACTTGCTACATCACATCAAGCACCATCATGATTTAGGCTGCAGGTCAGTGCACTTGGAGGAGAGGAAGCAGAGGTGTGAGAGGGGTTGGGAGGAGAAGAGCTGTTTCCCTGTGCCTGCAGATTCCCTCATCAGGGAAGGGCGAAGCGATGAAACACTGCACAAAGATTGAGCTGAAACATCACCTGGTGGTGGGACTGTGAAGGACTCTAGCATAACTCCTCTGAGTTCCCAGATCTTCTTCCCCAAATGCTCTTGTATCATCGGTGCTCACTGCTGCTCCCCCAGATTCCTTCCAGACTCCGATTCCACTCGGTCTGGAGCCCATGCGGCTATTGATGGTGACTTTGTCCATGCTGTGTGCTTGGACTTTCAAAATGGGGTTGCTTAGACAGGTGGCCTGGGGGCATGATCTGGATGCACCTGGAGCTAAGAAGAGCTGGTGGGGCTTGGATATACTTTGACCAAAAGTGGGGCAAGCAGGACTACACGAGAGATCTGCCCAAGTGGTGAACAGTCAGTGGCGTGAGAAAGATGTGTGGACAAAGACTAACTCTCGACACAATGCATGTCACCAATGAAATCTTCATGAATGGCACATTAACATGCACTCGGTGCTACCATGGGGCGACACAACTTCACTGGAGAAGAAAGCAGTGGGGGGGAGGAGGGGGTGCATCACTGAGCAACATGCCCCCAAGCTACAGGGCTGCAGACAAACAAAAATGAACACAACTGCCAAGATACAGGTGTCGGCTGGAGCATCCCATGTCGCCCTTCCCAGCCGTTCAGAGACAGGCGTTTGCTTCGTTTTCCATCTGACCAGGCACACGCTCCAAGCAACATGCTATAATCATGCATGGAGTTCATGTGGCTCGGGGTGGCTGCATTTCCCCTGTCCAGTTCCTTTCAGAAAGATTTGCTTTCACCCCTCCTCTCGGTCATCCGAAAAGGGTTAGAAATCTGCTAGCAAGTATGGGGCCAATCTAAGTTTTTGTTCCTCTGCTTGGACGTTACCAGACATCTCATGTAGTTCTTGTAATATTTACAAACAAGTTGAAGAAATACATTTTTTTTCTTTTTCTTTTTTTTTTTTTTCCATTTTGTTCATTTCTTTTTATAACACTAAATGTTAAATCTCCATCAATCAAACACAATTACACTGACAAGCTCAAAGAACTGGTGTCCCATTCTAAACTCCCATCTTTCCTGGTCCTCAACCAGCTGAAAGGCAGCAGGAAGCAAGAGCCCAGCTTTTTGGGAGGGAATAGGAAAGATAGCAACATGAAAACGCAGAACAGATGAGAAGGAGAAACAGTTTCAGAGAAAAGGGACTGAGACATGAGAAAAACCTTTGCAACATCTCTGTCAGAGGGTGGAGGAGAGAAAGGGAGGGAGGAGAAAGCATTTGACCTTGCCTGTGTTCTGTATATTCAGCTGGCCTCACCTCTTGACAGATGATTTGAGCAATCTCTGCCTGAGTTCAGGAGAAATTGGGGGATGTTTACAGTATCCTGTGATGCACAATGCAGCTAACAGGATTAGATTCTAGGAATAAATCGAGCTCCAGTCTACCCATGACACCCCCAGCCCTCCTAGGAACAGACATTGCCAGGAGTGGGGTTCCCAGAACTGCTGCAGACAACAGGCATTCTTGTTATTGGTGGCTTGTCTCAGACAGGTCTGCAAATAATTGACTTTAACCCTATTTCACGGACATGCAACAGAGGCAAAGATCTGCCATGGGCCCGCAGGAAAGACCAGATCCCTCACACACAGTGCTGTGTCCATTTCCCCCAGCTAACAGGCAGGTGGCTTCAAAAAATGGATATCCTGCTTTTAGTGAGGTATTTCCTTTTAACCATAAGCCTCTGTGCCTTGACATATAAAAAAACATCCCCTCAAAACTCCTTCAAACCAAAACAGATGTGAGACAATGAAGTACTGGGACTTGTGAACACTACCACACCATGGCGCTCTGATGTGTGTGATCCCCGTGCCTCGGAGTGACCCCACAGTGACAAAAAACACGCAGAGGACAACACATGGGACAGATGCTACAAAAGCAACCAGGTTGACATCAAAGAACTTTAAGTGACCCAGTATTTAGGAACAGCCTGTGACAGCAGGACACAGTAGGCTGTCCACCTTTCACACCAAGTCTGCAACAATAAATCCATCCATACAGCACCGAGATTGAGCAATGTGGTGTCCCTTGTGCCAGTATGCTCGAAAGGGCGCAGCTCCCAGACTCATCTTCTAGAACCAGCATCAGCTAGTGGCTGTAGCAGGGGTAAGAGGAGGCCTTTTGTAGCAGGAAATCTGGACATATTAGTAAGACACTGAATTACTCGACCCTCCTTAAGGGTAGGTACAAGGACTGGGATGTCTGAATGCTCTGAAGGATACAGGGCTTTTTTTTTTCCTGGGCAACAACAGGCACACCAGTCTCCAAAGGAGATGCCCAAGTCTCACCAATGAACGCCCTATCTTGAAAGAAAGGAGCCATCTCTGGATGCCTTGGGTGGATTTCATGCACCAGTTGCCCAGCTTTCCCCTCTTGCACCAAAGCACAAACACCTCCAGATATGGTTTTGGGGTCTAGAGGAGCATAATTTACCACCATGCAATCCCACAGCAGCTCTGTAGAAACTCTTGCAATGCTCAAACTTCAGCCTCTCGTGTCTCCGATAAATTTCCTCGCTCATTCTGCCTGCCTGTGAGGAGCCTTTGACTGCCTGCTTAATTGCGTGCCTGCTGCTGCCTGAAACAGCTGAGCTCAGCAGCGAGGGGGCAGGGTCGGCAGTGCCGCAGTGCAAGGCGAAAGCATCACGCTGAGCAGCAGGGAGAAGCCTCATCAGACTGTGCCCCACCCACGCAAAGATGGGAACGGTGTCGCAGGCAGCCCTTTCACACTTTCCTTCCTGGCAGGGGACCACCTGGTGGGTATCCCCTCCAGCACACAGGAGAGCGGCAAGGCCAAGCAGGTTCCCCCTTGCTTTCAAGAGAGTGCGAGCATGGCTGCCCGCCGTGCTGCTACTGTGCAAACTGTGCAGGGCAAAGACAGAAAAGCACGATGGCTTGTGCTTGAAAGCTCAGGGGTGCTGAGCACCTGTAAAAGGCTGTACTGTCATGGGATGGTCACTTGTGTGGGCTAACTCAAGTTCTTCCTGCACATCCCTCTCCCCAGTAAAGCAAGTGGCTACCTCATAAGCACTGTGTTTTATCATCTTTGCTGCTTGTGGATACTAGGGCTCGTTACTGGCCAGGAGACACAAGAGTCCTCTCCCCACTGCCCCTGCCCACACACATGCACTGCAGCCACTGGAATGTATGACTACTGTCTTGCCCTCTCCCCCTGCAGGAGACCTCGTGCTGGTGTGGCAACTTCCAGCCACCACCCAGTATTTCCTCAGCCCTGTTTCTAACAGCCTGTTCCCTCCTTCTCCTCACTTGGGATCCACAAAGCATCTCCTGTTGGCACCTCTGCATGTGGTTCTGCCATGGGAAGTGTGATGGCAAGCAAGGCCAGCACCTTTGAGATGAGAAAAGAGAAGAGCAAAGGAAATTGTGCTGCCCACTTCTTTGCTGAACCACTTTAAGCTCCTTCTTTATAAGCTTAGGATTTGGGACCTGAGATTTGTTTTACTTCTTCCATTCACAGGTCCTGGACATTTTCTGACCCAATTTGTTCCAATGTGGAATTTGCAGTGAGTTTTGTAGTAGCAATGGTGTACAGCACACAAACATGCACACACACACTCACCCTCTCACACAGCCTACATTTCCTTTTATACCAGAGAGGACAGTAAGAATGAAAACAACAAAACAACAAAAAAGAGTATTGGCTCTATTTTTGCATGACTACCAAAATGGTTAGGAATGACCAGATTGTTGTTTTCATGTTGAGGCATTGCTCCTATGCACACACTATACCTAAAAGGAATGGCTGCTTATTGATGTCCAAGGTCTCATCACTCACATCCCACTGGTTCAGCCTCCCATCCCCAGGAGGAATGGGGTGGCTGCATTCTTCAGTCCATAGTGCTGTAGGCCAGTCCTAGTTTCTTCTGCTTGTTTGGACAATTGCACATGAGTGCACACCCCCATGCACGTGTGCGAGCACTCATGCATAGGAGGGGCTGCTATGCTGGTACTTAGAGGCTGAGAGCCAGACAGGTTGCAGGTGGGAGAGAAAAAAAGGGTAGACAAGGGTGCAGACTGCCTCTTGCAAGCAAGGTGGTCAGAAGTTAAAAAGCCAGTGAGGACGCTGAAGAGGACACCATGGGAATCTGTGTTTGCAACTGCCCCTCTCTCCTCACCCCTCTTCTCTGCCTGAGTGATCTCTCTGCATCTTGTCTCACACTTACAAGGCAGGACATTATCTACAGCAGGATGAGCATATGTACACATGGACTGTTCATTTTGCATGCTTAGAGAGAGGAAGAGAAGGAGAGAAAGAGTGAAGACAGAGCAAGAGCCACACATGCATGCACGCACGCACACAGGCATACACAGGAGAAAGAGAAAGACACCTGGTTGAATTGAGGGGGGAGAGGAAGAGGATTTAAAAAAAACGTAGGCTTTCAGTAGAGTTGACACAGCTTTAGTTCAGGCCAGTGAAGGCGATGTTGCATGAAGGAAGGGACAGGAAAAGAAGGTGTTTAGCAAGGGCTGGGTGCACATGAGCACAGGGTGAAGTGAAGAGAGGAAGAGTTCTTCACAGGACACCAGTATGCAGAGAGCTTCAGGTGACTTGCTCTGGTTTGTGGCTTTTTTTTCTCTTTTTCTTTTTTTTTATTTTTTTTTTTAAATTTGTTTTCAAAAGTATGAACTTGCTGAGCATTAGCTCACAAAAATGACCCAGGGCATCCAAAAAGTTAAATGGCTATAGACACCGAAGCAAAGACCTCTTTCCGCAAAAGAAAGAAAGAGGAAGAAGGAAGGAAGGAAGGAAGGAAGGTGAGGAAGGATGGAAAAGAGGAAGGAGGAGAGAAAAGAAAAGGGATCTTCTGTTTGATTGGCTTTGTGGGTTTTGTTGGATTGTTTACATTGCAGCATCCTCCGGCAATGCGATCCTTGCTGGTGCCCCATTCTCTCCCTCGGTTTGTGTTGCCTCCTAGACAGTCAGTGACTTGACAGCCGGCTTTTCAGGTTTTGGATTAAATGTTGCTGAGTCTTCTTTGCTGTAATTTTTCCTCTCCCCCCTCTTCGTTCCTGAACACACAAGAGTTGTGAAAGAAACAGTCGTCTCTCTCTCTCCCCCCCCTCTTTTTTCTCTCTCCCCTCTCTTCGCTCTGTCTCCTGTATAACGCATTTTGTTTTGTGTGTTGTTGTTGTCGTGTTGTTTTTTTAATTATTATTAATATTATTATTTTTAATTCTGATTTGTATTAACATTTGCTGAGTAGGCAGAGCAGGGATGCTGCCAGCAGCCACAGTGGGACGGCCAAACTCATGGAGCCGTTGTCTACTCTCCCTGTGCCGGGTCCTGCAGGGTGCGAGAAGGGAGAGAAAAGAAGACAAGATTACACATGGCTGGGTGAGATGGGGATAAAACAGGAATACAACACTTTGCTCCCGGGCTGGGGCTGCAGGGCACAGTCACCTTCTCACTTCAGTGAGCTCCCTCCAGCTCAAGTGCAGGCTGCTGCCTGGCAACTGCTCAGCATCGTCCTTCCATCTGCCCAACACTCCAATGGCATGCAGTTTTCCCTAAACAACACTCAGGCTGGAGCAAGCAGGAAGGCTCAATCCTGGCTGCTGACCACATCCCATCCTTTGCTGTGCCTCCAGCTGGGAACTGCTGGCCTTCCAGCATGAGAACATGGTTCATACCTTCGCAGACACAGCCCCTGGTCACCAGCCCCACAGCTGCCCACTCCGCCACCTTCCCAGTGGTGGCCCTGAGACGCCAGGACTCGTCGTAATTGTGTGCAGCGGCCAGTGCCTGTCTGCAGCGAGACACCAGCTCTGCGGGAGCTGATTCATCACAGTGGTCTGATCAATAAAACATGGGGCCAACACGCAAACGTCTCCCCTCCCTCATATGGGCTGCAATTATGTATTTCTGAATGGGAGTGAAGGCAGGCTTTGCTACTGTGTTTATGGCCCTGTGACACAACACCTATGGGGTGAGGGTGCAGGGTATGCCAGGGAGGTTGATTTTTCATAAGGGAGGGAAATGAAGTTGCATGTGTGTGCATGCGCATCCACAGGCTCTGTCAGAGCAGGCAGGGAGGAGCGCGCTGCTGCAGCAACAAATAACACAGCCTCACTCCAGGAGTATTAAGTGCTAGCACTCCTGACATCATCTCGTTCGTCCACTCATTTATGGATCCCCTTTTCTGGATAGCTTTAATGGCAGTGATGCTGTTTTAAATTCACTCTGCAATAACAAGCCTTGGCAGCCTTTTCTTTATAAAAGGGCAGGGAGATGTACATGGCTGTGGTTCTGTAAATGCATGCTCACCATGTATATGTGCCTATATGAGTACACATACATGTACATTTATTTATATGTATATGTACACATGCATGCATGCACATGTATATGTACATGCCTGTGTACATGTACACATGTACATATAAGTGTATGCATACACATATATGTGTGTATGTGCAGTGTTTTACACAGAAGGGGTGCAGGAAAATGCTGAAGTGTGAAGATGGAGATGAGTTTTTGCGTTGGAACTGACTGTGCTGTAGAAGAAAGAAGTCATGCTTACTACCATGAAAAACAAATTCTGATGTCTGAGGGGTGCCAGAAAAAAAAAAAAATAAAAGGCCCTGTTCAGGAGAGCCCTGTGAAACCAAAGTGCAAGCTCCCCTCTCATAACATGCAGAGTTTATCAGGCGAAGACCCCCACTCTACTGCGCACTGCATGGGTGCCACAGCCATGCTGAGCAGCATGTTCACTATTAAACTTGAGCTGGTGACTGAAAGGCAGCAAATCCAAGAAGGATATCTCCAGAGCCTCTGAAATTCTTTAGCCCTTTCATTTGTCTGATTTCTTCCTAATGTAGCCTATTACTTACTAGATTAGCTGTTTCTGCCCCAACTCTATTCTTTCATTATTAAGTAAGTATGTATTGGACTGTGTGGAAAATTTATATTCCATCTATGGCTTTTTTTTTTTCTGCTAGTCCATGCATGTCTTTTGTGGCTCGTCACACAGATCCTACAACACTGTTTTTTTACTCCTTTTTTTGGGTGACAGGAACTCATTTCCCCCTCTGAGATCAGGAACAAGTTTAAATCCAGCTACTACCCTTACCTGACCTATGTTTCAGAGAAAGCATCATTCACACTCCAAAAATGGTAGGGAGCCTGTTTGGGACCACTTAAATCCCTTATTGGCCATGAAGAAGTTTCAAAACATGACTCCTCTGGCCCATCAGATAATCAAGAGCACACCAGGCAGTCTGTGCTGCCCACACAAAATCTTCTGCCATCACATTTTTACTATTTGTCTTAAATAGGATTTGTCTTAACACATACATGCATGTAACACACACGTGGCAGCAATCCCCCTCCTGGCCACTTTTCCAGGGTACCCATACAATCAGAGCAAAGGCATATGCACCCATGGTGGCTTGCAACTCATACCCAGCACTGCAGAGGTACGGGGACGTTTGGTCCGTCTGGGTACTACGGCCTTGATACATGTAAGTGCGTGGCTCGGTGTTTGTGAGCTTGTTGGGGGCCAGAGGCGTGGCATGGTGTGGCATGGAATGGTATGGTAAAGGGATGTGCTTCTGCAACACACAGGTATAAGAAAGGACACCCAAGGAAATACGGTGTGATGAAGGACCTGGGAAAGGGTCATGCCACTTCTGTTCTGCTTGAGCTTGTGTGTTTAAGGTTGAGGGTATCTTACAAGTCAGAACATCCATCTCCCAGCTGAAAAATGGTAGGTAGCAGTAAGTTACACGGATCTCATCTTTCCCCACTAAGCTTCTGTGAGTGCCGATGCGGCTGGCTGCAGACACCTCTTATATGCAGGTCTTCTGCACCTCACCTCGTGCAGTAGCTGTCTGCACCAGGGAGCTGTGTGTAGCTGTGCAAGTGTTAAGGCAGAGTGTTATGCTGACTATGAGGCTTGGCATCCAGTGTGGTGCCTGCACACAACCCCGGGGGCCACATGTAATCTCTGGATTTTTACAGCAGAACTGGTTTAAATACAAGCCACAGATGCTACATTTACTGTCACGCGTACTGCAAAAGTGGAGAAAGGTTACAGTTCGATCACAAAATAAAATTCTCAAAGGCTTTTGGGGGACACTAATTGCTGAAGTGTAATGAAGAGTGAAAATGTAATAATAAAAATAAACATTAATTTCGAGTGAGATTTCGTGCAGAAAATACCATTTTCAATTCGCTCTGTAAATTTTGGGCTTCCTTCCCAGACACAGCTTGAGCTGTGATAGCCCACGTGTGCGTGGTGTCTTCTCTTTGTGTCTGCATGAGCAGGGGGCAGATTGTGTGTCACTGGGGATGGGGGGGAGGTCAGATTTCTGGGGCCTGATCTTTCTTCTGCCTGCCTTCGAGACTTGAAATTTACAGCGCTACAGGGCGCTGCAACACACACCGGCTCAGCACCGCTGCGGGACGGGTGAACGTCCAGCCCCCACGGCCACCGCCGCGCTGCCCACCGCGCAAAGGCGAGCGCTCACCCCCACGCCCCGCACCTGCGGGCGGCCGTGCCCGTGTGGCTGTGCCCGCCCGCACACGCCCCCCCTGTGCCCGCACACGCCCCCCCTGTGCCCGCACACGCCCCCCCTGTGCCCGCACAGCCCCCCGTGTGCCCGCACAGCCCCCCCGTGTGCCCGCACAGCCCCCGCTGTGCCCCCACACGCCCCCCCTGTGCCCGCACAGCCCCCCGTGTGCCCGCACAGCCCCCCGTGTGCCCCCACAGCCCCCTCTGTGCCCGCACAGCCCCCCCTGTGCCCACACACGCTCCCCGCACACGGAGCTCCCCCCGCGGCCCCGCCCCGCCCGCGCCCCGCCCGCGCCCCGCCACGCGGTCTCCGGCGCCCCCTGGCGGCCGCCGCCGGAGCCGCCCCCGCCCGGCGCCTCCCGCTGAGAGGCCCCCCCAAAAAGCCCTCGCTCCCCTGGTACATTCTCCGCTCCCACCGGGGGCTTCCGGGCTGTCCCTGCAGTTCTCTGCTTCGGTAACCTTGGGCCTGGGGTCTGGGCATTTGCTGTAATATCCCGGGCTAATCATTGCCCCTCCGCAATTGGGCAGCCCTGCCGCGTCCGTGACCGCGCAACAGCTTTGGAGGGGGTGTTCTTCCCCCACTAACAGGGAAGGAAATTGGGTTTCTGATGATGATGAGTTAATAAGAATAACTGGCAGCTTTTCACAGATAAACTCCTAGGGGACCCAAGACCCTAAATGCTGACCGAGTCAGATCCTATTAAGCAAATCAAGAAAGAGCAGACTGAAAATCAGCAAGGGCAAAATGACTGCACTGCTCTTCCCTGCTTCAAATGTGAGACATTTCGATACCTGGTGCAGATGAAGGTGGAGCCCTACCACGGTGCCTAATTATGCTGCAACAACCTCACAAGACATTGTGCCCTATGTTTCCAAGGGTTTATCAGTGCCACACATTCACCATGGGTGATCTGCACTGGTACACACCACAGGGTAGCCTTGACCAAGATTTAGAAAGCTGTAGCTCTCTGAGGGCTGAAGGGAACCATGTAGAGCCCTCATCCCATTCCTCTCCCCAAGACCAGATAACCCTAGCTGCATCCTTAAATTTAACCATGGGAAAAACAGAGCCACGCCACTGACCTTGGTACTCCTACTCACCTGCATGCATGTAACAGCCCTGTATACCAGCCCTGCACAGAAAGGCTCCACGAGTCTTTTCCTGACACTTCTGGGAGAACTATGTATTTTTAAGTGGGGATGCAGAAGGGGTGGTGAGGCCCTTAAGCATGGGACTTAAGTGATTTCACCTGGTGCCTCTCACTCCTGCATAAAGTGGAAGAGTTGCTGCATGCCCTCACATGCAGAGGACTGCAAGCTCAGCTAGCCCAGGTTTCACTAGAGAGGACAGGTATATATGCTACTATCCCATACTTTTCATGTATAGCTGTAAACCTTTTGTGTGTGTGTGAGATGGCTCAAATACTACTCCTGTGAAGAGTGTAGGAAAAGATGTAGCAAGAAGAATGGTGGGACTTGAATGAGATGGCAGAGGGAGAGGGCAAAAGCAGGGTGCTGCTTACACTCACAGCAAACCACACTCATATTGCAAAGCCAAGAGCTGCTCTCTTCCTCAGAAAAGAGCCTGCCTCTAGGAGAAGCATACCACAAGAAAAGACCTTTGTTGGGTAAGTCCAAAGGTCTTATCTAACTTTCTGTCCTGTCCCCTGCAGGTGCTGGGTTGGGGGCCAGCCAGGAGTAGCACATGGCCAGCATGGCATCATACTGGCCTGCCTCTGGTGCTTGAGAGACATCTCGAGCCAGCAGAAGCTGCACCCCTTGCGAGATTATTTTGTTCTTCCATTAACTTGTTCGGTCACTTCCGGACTGCCTGAGGACTTCCATATCTGCAGTCTCTTTCAGGAGCACAGCAGCAGTCAGCTTCCAGCAACGACATTATGGCCACACATTAAATTTGGGTGCTATGTTCTCCTGTGACTTTAGGACCTTCGTATTAATAGGTGGCCTGGCACACTACCTGCTACTAATTGCTACCTGAACTGGCTTGATTAAAACTGTCTCAGTCACTCCTTGCTCTGCAGTCTCTTCTGCTGACTATGGGAGAGCCAGGTTAAGAAAACTGCTCAGTGTGGAAAGAATTAGCTGGGGACAGACGAGCTTTTTGTCAAGAAAACTGTTAAGAAAGAAACTACTCAATGTTGAGAGACTGGTGGCCATGAATGCTCAAGTCCTGAACCACAGAGCTCAGTTTTCCCACTACACCTGGGGCACAGCTCTTACTGAGCCCTCAGTGAACCTCACCTAGGCAGCTGAAAGGAGCACAGTTTAGTTGTGACTCGATATGATGCCCCACAAGGCCTCAGCAACTGAGACTTCAGTGGTGCATCCTCTGTGGCAGATATAAGACTTGCGAGCTGCAGAAGTCACTGGGAAGGGGGCAGATTTCTGGGGCCTGATCTTTTTCTCCCTGCCTTCAAGACTTGAATTTATAGTGCTACAAGGCACTGCAACACACATAGCCTCAGCACCAGTGTCCAAGGCTGCTTGGTACCTGCCCCACCTCATGGCTAGTGTTGGCCTCTTAAAGCCTACAGTGGCCACTGCAGGTTGGGGGCTGCATGAGGAGGTGATAAATATGTAAGTGCTTCTGGGCAGAGGCACAGGAAAAGGCTGATGTGATGAGAGATATATGAAAGGGACAATATGGACTGAGCTGATAGGACGAGCCTTGCACTTGTACCAATGCCCAGCAGAGGAAACAATGCCAGGGAAGGTCTTCAATTGAAATGGCAATATAGGAACACTCAGCTTAGGACATGGGAGGAGAGCAAGAGGAGGAGATGTCAAGGCAGGGTGAGGATGGTGAAATGTAGGACTTTACGTAAGCACACAGGTTGGATAGGTAATGAAAACAGGTCCTGGGAGAAGGGGAAATAAACAGAGGAAATTAAGCCCTGATCAGGCATAGGAAAGCAGGGACAGAGGGAGACAGGTAGGGGGAGTGATGGTGCTTATCGGAAGAGGGCATTCGTACCAGGACTACAAAGACAGGCACCCAGTTCCAACCCGATGTCAGAACTGCAGGAGAAAAAGTGGAGTTTCCTAAGAGCTGTTTAGATATGGATGTGGTGCCCGGTGAAGCTCAAACGCCGACAAGCAGGTAGGAGAAAGGGCAGGTGCAGCAGGTGAAGGAGTGCTGCCAGCGCTATGGCATCATGCAGGCGAGCCGCACTCGCAAACTCCCTGTCTGGCACCTTTTCTTCCCCGGCGGTCTGGGCTGTGCCTCGCAGACACCCTGCAGCAGGGCCGGCCGCTCCCCGCGCGTCCTCCCTGCCTCCCTCTCTCCCTGCCTCCCTCTCTCCTCGCCTGGCCACAACCCGCCGAGCCACCGCCCCTTCCCCGCGAGGTGGCAGCCGAGGGCCACGAAACCAAAAAAACCTGTGGGCACTCCTCCCTCGCGACCCCAGGCAGCCTCCCTACTGGAAATGGCACGGATAACCCCAGGAAAAACAGCAGGGGTTAGGGCGGCTCCGAACACCCGCCCGGTAAAACGCCGGATACCGCCCGGCAGAGCCCCCGCGGGACCATCCTGAGGGAAAGGTGCCAGCCCTGCACGCTCCGAGCCACTGCTGCCCCAGGCAGCACCCTACGGCTACGTTTATGTGGCAGGGAATCTCATCCCTCACCGGCCTGCATCTCTCCACAACCACCATGCATCAGCTTCCCCAGTAATATCCCTTTGGGGGGCAGATCTGACCTGCTGGTTGATTGTGACCATAAGAAGTATGACATCTACCCCTATGGCAGCAGAAACTGAGGTTGCAGGGGGAAGTGGTGAAGTTTATAACTCATTCTACTTATTATTCTTATGATGGGCCCCTGGCATAAGAATGACATGGACCTGTTGGACTGAGTCCAGAGAAGGGCCATGAAGATGCCCGGAGAGGGCTGGACCACCTATCCTAAGGGCCACCTAAGATAGGCTGAGAGAGTTGGAGTTTTTCAGCCTGGAGAAGAGAAGGGTCTGCGGAGACCTCATTGAGGCCTTCCAGTAGCTAAAAGGAGCTGACAAGAGCTGGAGAGGGACTTTCTGTAAGGGCATGTAGTCATAGGAGGTAAAGGTCTTAAACTGAAAGAGGGTAGACTTAGATTGCATATAAGGAAAAAATTCTTCACTATGAGAGTAGTGAGTCATTCTCAGAAGCTGTGGATGCCCTATCCCTGGAGGTGTTCAAGGCCAGGTTGTATGGCACTTTGAGCACCGTGGTCTAGTGGAAAGTGTCCCAGCCCATGGCAGGGGACTTGGAACTAGGTGATCTTTTAAGGTCCCTTCTAATTCAAGCCATTCTATGATTCTACTTCCTCCACACAGGTACTCCTCCTTCTGTCTCTTCACTCCCTCCAGCTTCTTTTTGTGACACCGACAGGGCCCATGAGAGAGGGAGGCTGTGGCATGACATGTAACCCTTGCTCAAGAGGCAGGTGAGGCCAGATGTGTAAGCAAAGGCACAAGTTCACCAGGTTGCTCAGAAACATGCCTCCAAATGTTGTAAGCACCATCAGAAACTGAACCCGTGACTTTCAAGATTCCTAACACAGACCTTTAAAAACTACTATTTGAGTTGCAAGCAGAAAGCAGATACCTTCCTGGTCCATATCCAGAAGGAAAAAAATCACCCATCCATCTACATGTTTCACACCCACATTCACCAACCTAAAATATTCTACTGGCTCTTGGGTCCCATTCTCTGAGTAAACTGAAATGGAGGCAGGAGAAGAGACAGCAGGTGGCAGTTTTTCTCATATTTACAAGACACTGGGGCTTGGTGTATCTGTAGTGCTGATGGAGGAGAGCACACATAAGGAGTATCAAAGGGTATCAGAGAGCTACTGGCTCCTTATTTGCTTTGGGGAATCTGCCCTTGGGATTCTGTCAAAGAGCATGGGGTAAACCTGGTGTTAGAGGGCAATCAGTCCCCATTAGTTTCTGAACGGAAGTGAGTCAGATAGCATCATGGGATGGGCTAGGAGAACTTGCCTGTGATGGGAAGGAAGGAGTGATGGTATAACAAGTATAGCCAGCCTGCTTTTTTTTCCAAGTGCTGCTCACACTGACTGGCTCTGGGCTCCATGCTATTGATAGGCTGCCTCTACTTACAATGAAGGCTGGAGCCCTGCTTCTTGAGTGAACAAAAGCACCAAAAATAAGGGAGGGATGGGGAAAAACCCCCCACCTCTAAAGGAGAAGGCATGAGGGAAAGAGCATGTGGAGGAAGTGCATCACACAGGTGTCTTTATCCTCTCATTCCCTGGGGCCTGAAGGGGTCTTAGGGTTTACATTTGCCAGATCCTGAGCAGGAAGTAATTTTGCCTAGTCTGTTGACTCTCCTGCCAGGGCTTCAGAAGATGAAATCTTTATTATCATGAAGGCTTAAAAGGAAGGAATACTGTTAATTCCATTTTCAAGGTCATACTTTGAAAGTTATTAATTTCTTTTTTTCCAGGGCTTTGCACTCTACTCTGAGGCTTTAGGGATTACCAGCTTCTACTTACTAGGGTTCATCTGGGGCTTTTTTCTCACTCCTTTCCTGTTCCTTCCCCCTCCTCTTTTAGAAGAAGATACGTTTTTTCCCTCCCTGTTCTCAGTGTTGAAACTACCTTGTTCATTGCCTGCTCATTCCCCATTGTCACTATCAGTTCTGCTCCTGTAATTAAAACTCAACTGTGACTGCAGTGGCAATAAGCTGGCTTTCCTAGAGGTGGAAGTACCACTGTGTAAACTAGGGAGGATGCCCTCCAGCAACTCTCCAACAAGATTAAGGAAATGTCTCTGGTGTCTATCAATCTTTGCACTCGGTTTAATGTATTTGAGAATTTGCTCCTGCTTTTTTAGCACTGAGCAGTTCTTCCCCATGTTTTGGAGCTCATTCATGGTGTACTAAGTACTCATCTATCACACCTTATGTCTGAGTGAAGATTCATTCTGTAATGCAGCTCACCCATTCTTCCCTAAGGTCTAAAGAATATCCATGAAATTGTATTTCTCAGTGTCTTTCTGAGAAGGTCGTGGTGTTCAAGACTGGCTGCTTACACCATTTATCCTGAAGATGGTTTACAGTAATCCTAGTCTAAAATTGAACTGTTATCCTGACCAGTGAGGTTGGTGGTAGCTAGAAGACAACTTACGTTTCAAGGTTACACAGATCTTTCATCACCAAGTCTGTCCTGCGTATATAAAAGAGTTCTAAGTTTTTTTCACAGCTGAAGAAATAGTTCTCCCACTCTTTCCATTTCCCTAGCAACTGGAGATGTAAGGAAAAAAAAAAAACACAAAAAAAACAACACTTGGCAAATGACTGACAGAAAATCAGATACTTAAATCTGCACAGTCTTCAAATCACTCATTGAAGACTCTCATTCTACAAGCAAAACATCCAAAAAAACCCACATAGCACAGACTTTTTCAGGGCCCATAATGGAGAAGATCTGAGCTTTTTCTGCTTTTTACTTTCCTAGGATAAAGCAATCTCTCCCCTGCTCACCTCTCAAGCACACGTGTAGGGCACAGAAGATCACAGGTGATGCTGCCACATAACTTGGTGTCTCAATAGAGGATAAACAGCATAGCTCCCCTCATCCAGAGCACACACAGCCCTAGGAAGCAGGTTTGCTAATTGGAGGCTCTGGAACCTCTTGAAAAATTAATAGTTTCATCAGCTTCACATCTGTTTATTTACTTCTTCCCTGCTATGGTTTCCTACAAACTTTGCTGGATATATGGCATGGGAAAGATTTGAGTGGCTGTGGACAGAAATGAAGAGGGAGGGGACTTACCTAGGGGTGAGTGGAAAGGAGAGTGGAGCAGAAGGAGAACTAAATGGAGGTGGAGAGTGACCAGCATGCTTGAGGTTACTCTGGTACTGAAATCCAGTCATATTGCAGCCTCTGCCCTTCCTACCTTTCTCTAGTACCTGCAGTACAGTGTCCCCCCAGCCTGTCCTTGTGGTCTTCTTAGGCCTATCACTGCTTTCTGCGTACTCCCTTGCAGTGAGCTTAGCAGAGACCAAACCTTGTCCCCATCCCTCCTTTCCTAGGAGTGGAACAAATTTGGAGGAGGTTTTAGCTAGCCTTTTTCAAAGGCTGCTTCTGAACAATTGGCAGTACAGGGCCTCTATCATAGGAACACTCTTAACAAGCCTGTGTGCTGCTTTCAGCATTTCAATGAGTTGGAGATGTCATGAGTCAAGCTGGGCCCACAGACTGTTGTATGTCCTTAAAGTGAGGGGTCTAAGTAAATATTACATTGTGTTCTCATGAATATATGGATGTATCTGTGTGTTTGTAATTCCAGAGTGAGACTCCTGATCACCTTAACACCCTAACAGTGCAAGCATGGTTTTAATACCTGGTTCAGGCATGGGAAAAGCCAGAGCAGAAAGCCATTGTGGCTTCCCGCAGCCCATTCCCAGATCAGTAATTAAACAGGGAAAGTTAATACAGCTTACACAGGCAGCTGAGCTAGCCTGAATTCAGCTGGATAGTTGGAGAAATGGAAAAGATGCTGGAAGATACTCCTGTTCCTCCTTTAGATGTTCCAGGGTACCTGGAAATTGCTCAGTGGCTATGGGCTGTGCGTGCATAGCATGCCTATGGTGATCTGGCTCAGGAGTGTAAGCACGGATCATTTGTGCCTGTGTACCTGCAGCACCTACTGTAGAGGCTGCCTGACTGGACCTTGCTGGAGCTATGCTGGTTATAGCACATCCTTCTCCATGGCGTGACTCCCTGCTCCCATCCATGCATCCACTCCCCAGACTGCAGAGGGACATGCAGGCAGTGCTGGGGAAGGGCCAAGCGCATTTCTCCTTTGCTCAGCTTGCCATGAGGCTCCCCTTTTGCAGGGGAGCTCTGCTGACAGACCTGCTCTCCCACAGAAGGGAAGGCTTTCCAGGAGCACTGTGCTTTTACTGCAAGCCTGATTTCTTTGGAATGGTTGGGTTTTTTCCCCATGCATCCCCTTCCTCCCAAATCCCGCACCTCCCTTCTCCTTTCTGGTTGTTTTTGTTTATACAGAGAGCACTTAGACAGCTGTATTAATCATGCAAGCCCAGCCATGTGTAATGTGCTTTATCACCAGCAGTGCAGACACTGAATGGCAACCAGTTCACAAGCAGGCCCGGTGCACTGCCTGAGCGGGGAAGATAAACCGGCTGCTTCCCAAACCAACTTACCGTCATGCGTTAGTGAATGGAGAGACTGTTCACTTAGGACAATAACCAGAGGGGAGGCCAACTTGTGAGGAAAATTCTTGAGTGGTTTACACTGGAAATGGAAGGGGTGGGAAGGGGGATGAAGGTGGAAATTTGATTATTTTCTCACAGGGGCTGGAGGAATTTTTTTGTGTGTGTAAGGATTAAATCAGGACAACAGTGGCTGTTCTCCATCCTTCTCCTCGCTGCTCTCCATACTTGGGTTCCAGTCAGCCTTTATGGCAGCTCAACATGAGAAATAAGGAGAGCAAGAGGGAGAGAGCAAGGATTTAGGTACACCTGCTGTGCAGTAGGGATAAGTTGCCTTTAGTATGTCTAAGGAGGAAGGTCCAGTTGATGACTTCAAAAGCTCATCTAACATACAGACAATATCAGACTGCAAGTGTCCTCTGGACTGGGGATACTTGGCTCAGGAGGGTTATAGCCTGCCTGAGCTCTGTTCTGCAGGGTAATCTGTCCATGCTACAATGCTGACACTGTAAGTGTCCCTATCGGACAACTGATTTTCCACAGCAGTTCCTCTTCCATGGGTTTGTTTCTAATCTCTGCAGTTCAGTTGTGTGCTTTCTCCCCAGCTGGTTCCACCCAACCTCCACTCTCCCACCTGACTGCTGCACCCTGACCTCTGTTCCACAGGGCTGTTCTGCGTGGATGTGAAGTCAGACCAGTGACTACACAGACCTTGAAATGCCTTTCCACTGCAAGAGCCCAGCTGGGAGGAATATCTTTCTGGGACATCTAGCCTCAGTTCCTACACTCTGCTGCTGCTCTTCCTCACTCACTGGATCCTCCCCAGCACTGCTACAATGCAAATATATGCAACCCAAGGCTCATTTTGGAATAAATCAATCTAAATTAAAATTAATGAACAAAAAGTACAGAAACAGATGAAGCAATAAAGCCATTTCTCTTTCTTTCCCCTTGTGTTTTTCTCTTTTTTCTTTCAGAAAGCTCATTTCTTTTCTCTACTCTTTTTTTGTTGGGGGGAAGAAGCAGACTGGTTTTTAATTTTTTTAAAGCCATCTCAACAAACAGAACCTGTCTGTTACTATTCAGAAAAACCTACCACACAATGTTGGTAGCTGTAGTAACAAATAACTCTTGTCATTTCTATTTTTCCTAAGATGCTGTTTCTGGCTACATCTATACTACTGCCTCTTGGAAGACACAATCATCACCTTTGACTTTGACATTATTCACTTTAAACCACATGGTCAAAATAAAACACAGTGCTATCCCTTGCCTTGTACCTATAAAATAGCAAGAAGCAATGTATATTATGTTGGCTGCCTGCCTTCACCCTGTCTTGTCCTTTCCTCTTCCCTTGGCCTGAAACCCCCCACAAGCCTGGCACCCAATGCAGTCCCAGCCCTCAGTGCCTGCAGGGCAGACACTTGACTGAGCAGCAAGAGAAGCTTGGTCTATCTGGGCATCTACTCTGCAGAGCCAATCTCTTCTGCACTCCCCAAATCGAGAATGAGTTCTTTGGAAAACCTGGCTGGAACCACCAGTGGGAAGCAAGGAGAACCATGAGCTGTGCTTCCTACCCAGGGTCATGGGTGTTAACAGCTGCCAGTGCCTGGGGCTCGGACAGCGTCCAGGGAAGTGAGGCATGCTCTGAGTAGTCAGGCACACATCGCTGCCGAGTGACCAGCACAGCTGAACTATGGCCCTCAAATGCCTTAGAATTTATGGAAATACCAGACTTGCACATGGCTCCAAATATGCCCTCCTGTGCTTGGTCTGTATGGCCGTTATTTTTCCCTGCTCTTTATTTTTTTTCTCTGTTTCTCTGTCAGGATCACAATCAGCCAAGATGGTCTATTTTGGCCTGTTTATGCTCTGGCTTCCCCAGCTCTGCCAGCTAGTTTGTTTCAAAGGTTCAAAGGCTTGGATTTTCACTGACCCTTTCTTGGAACTCAGATGAGGAAGCACCCTGTGGCCTTGGTGAAGAGAACTCCAGAGATATATGGGTTCTTTAGCAGGTCATACTGGGAAGGCTGGATTCTGCAGACTGTTCCCACACCACTGCCTAGTCAGCAAACCCCCATAACATGTTAATCCTTTACAGTCTGTAGTCTCTGTTATAAACCCCCATGTGTCTCTCCTTAGCTTTGAAATACTCAGATGTCCATCTTTTGACCAAAGAAGACCCCGCTGTCATGAGAGCTGCAGGCTCAGCAGAACTGGCAGGTCATGCACTAGAGAAAGCGAGAGGGGAGCAGGGATGGGTGGAGGTCACCACTGCAACAGATGAGCTTTCTTCTCCACAGCCAGGACCTCCATAAGAGAGGAAAGAGGACTGAGAGAGTATTAGAAAGAAAGATGCTCTCTGGTCATCGGACCCCAATGAACATCTCTCTCCCCCAGCTCCCACCCACCTGATGAAGGCATTAGTGACAGTACAGGCTACATGGGCTACAGCTAAATGGAGACTATCTACGATCTACAGCCATACAGGGTCATTCTCCGATCAGTTCACGTTTTGGCAGAAAGACAGAACTGGTCATTCTCCTTTTCTCTCCCCCTCTACTAATTGATAACATACTACTGCTATAATCTTTTGTCAATCAGTTGATGGCCATGACTTTGTACAGGCCCCAAAGACTGACATGCTTGTTGCCCTTAAGCAGCTCTGGATGTGCTCCTTTCTGCGAAACAGCACATCTCCCTTGCAGAGCTCCCAGGGCATCAAGCTAACCATGCTGAGAAAGCCTGTAGTTAGCCTGTGGTAAGCCCTCATCACAAAACTCCTGCGATGAAGACTCACAGGTTTTGAAGCCCTTTAGTCTGGCTAAGTCATTCTGATGTGGACACTAGGTGATAATCACAGGGGAGGGACTCTGTTCAAAGGGCTGAGGACAAGGGACAATGGAGGACAAAGATGGAGCTATAATTGTGTCAGAACCCTTAGAGCTTCGATGGTGACCACACTTGCTCTGTCATTGGCAGATGTGGTGGGGAATGAGCTAATTCTCCTTTTCAAGAAGAAAAACCCTTCTGAAAAGGCACCTGATGATACAGTAAGGCCTCTGCTTTGTAGCAGCCAGGTCTTGTGTCAGCCCATTAAAACATGATGTTGCAATGCAGACATGAAGATGTGGCATCATCCCAGAAGACACTTCAAGACATTTTGAGTGCCTGGCTACAAAATTAAGAGGGTTGGAAAATTTACCGAAGGACAATTCAGTTGAGAGCTGAATCAGCTGGGCTCCACCAGCCTTTTAGGAAACTGCCTCATCAAATTAAAGTCCCATTTGTTTAGTTGAATGGGCTGCTTCTGAGTCTCTGGCCTGCCTGAAAACAAGATGTTTCCACAGCAGCTAGCTAATGATAGCAAAGCTTAGCAGCACTACAGTGCTCTTCATCTCAAAACATCTTCCTTTTAAAGTAATGCTCAAAGCCCCACAGGGCAGGGAGGTGTTACTCAGGATTAAGAGAAATGGAAATTAGGAGAAAAAGAGGAAGAAGGCTGTGAATCTGGTCACTGAGGAGATGCTTATTTGAGAGCTGTGGACTACACCTCAGAACATCAACTCATAGGGAGGAAAGGGTCTAACAAGAAAATTTTATGCCCAAGGTTTCTTTGAAGGTGAACAGCAAAGTAAAAGCACATGTTGAGATAAGCACCAGTATCTGTGCTGAAGTCCCACACTGGAGAAGCTGGTAGGGGCTTTTGGAAAGCAAATGAGGTCCAGAGTATTTAAACTCTACTTTCCCCTTCTGCAAAATCCTCTTGGTGTGTCCTGGGTCACTGGAGATATACCAGCATTTGGCACCATAAATGCTGGGAGACTCCTCACAGAAGTGATGTCACACCAGAATGTCCTTCAAGATGATCTCAGGAGACTGGGGAGCAGTAAAAAAATAACAGCTTCAAAGACAGAGGGGGAAGTGTTTTAAAGGATTGACTAAAGCTGTGCAGGATAGCTTTGGCAACTTGATTAGGAGGTGTATTTGTAATGGGAATCCTGGCCTTGCTTACTCACAGATTTTGCTTTATCATTTAGGTTAATGGGCTACTAATTCAAAACCAGCTGTAAACAGGACTGCCTACGAAAAAAATTAACACTGCCTGCCTGTGGAATTTAGGGATATATAATAAAAATAATCATAAAAACAAAGAGCCCTGGGTTTTCCATCAGACAAAAATATTTGTCATTGAAAATTCTGCTTAAAAAAAAGAACACCTAAAATTAGAAAACTCCTCAGAACCTTATATCCTAAACAGCCTCAGCAACTTTAATTTCATATCCCAGCACAAGTTTCATTTGCAATACGTATGATAATGGTGTTTAATTGGATTTATTTTTCCACACTAGGTTCCCAATGGCCTACTTTACTCCTTTTCTCAGCTCCTTGAATGTTATTTACAAATCACTCTCTGGGATTTAATTTTAATGGTAGCCTGATTTCTACCTCTCCCCTCATTTTTTTGTAAGTACTTTTCTTTAATTATATTTGTGGATTTGCCTTTTAAACAGGCAGTTGTGACTACATCCTGAACCTGAATAAGTTGCCAAGAGCAGAGCTTGATTTGAAAACAGCAGAGTGGTTAAATGGAGCTGGTGTAACACCCAGCATTTATTGTTCTTTTCATGGCAGTACCTGCAGGTGCTTTGTTCAAGCAGGTGCTCTTTTGCAAAACAACATGGGTTCCTAATAACACTCTACCCCAAAGCTCTGTGCAGACATTAACAATTTAGGTCTCTGAGCATCCCATGAGTTGAGTGCATCTTCATCATATGGCGGTAAAACAAAGATACTGAGGAGCTCTAGGCCAAGATTTTTTAAGTGAACGCAGGGACTTGCTGTCTTACTGTTGATTTAGTTTCAAACACCACTTTCAAACGCTGGAGCCTGCTTTCTGGAAATGCCTGATCTCTGTGCTTTATCAGAATCTCAAGGTCACAACCAAGCCCCAAGTCTCATGTGGATGTGGGGGCAATGATGCCAGGACCTGAGGCATGACTGGGCAGCACAGAGACAACACCCAGACTCTGTTGTCTAGTGGGAAGAACACACAGACTCTGTTCTGCCTTAACACCTTCTTCCCTTGGAATAAAGCAGGCAGTAACACCTCATCATTCCTCTTTTACATGCTCTCTGCATCAAATGCAGGACTATGTGACTGGTAGACTTGGAGTAGTGTGACAAAAGATTGAGAAAACAATTTGTTTTCCTATGGATGCAGTTGCATCTAGTTGTGCAACTAGAATGAAAAAAACGTTCTGGCAGCATTTTCATTTTTAGTTTTTCACTTGTCTGTTCTACAGTCTCTGCAAAATTTTAGGTCTCCGTATGCTTTTGTTCCAAATCTGAACAAGTGGGCAAAGACAGCCTAGGATGCAAATATATATTAGGTGTAGGTCTGCAGACAAATTGAACTTCACTGAAAACTGTCCAGACCTGCATGACAACACAATGTCAAGGCTCAGAGCTTGGCTAAAGGTTGTTTGTTGCTGTTCCATTGATTTTTTTTTTGAAAAGAGAGGGGGAAAGAGGAAGGATGAGGAAGGTGAGCAGAAAAGACAAAATGACATGTAAATGAAAAGGGAAAACCCTTATTTCCCTGCATTTCTGAGCCATTTTGCCCATCCCTAACTCTGACCATTTGTCAGGATGACGGAGAATGACCCGGCTAAAGAGCTACTTCAACATAAAACATATACTGACCTGGAAAAGGATTGGGGAGTGTGGGTAAAACTCGTTCTAAGGGGGAAAAAAAACAATAAGCAACATGCAGGAGAAAAGGACAAGCCACTTTTCACACCAAGCAAGCAGCAGATACAAACCTGATGGAGTTGTCCATCTCCAAATTAGATGAACTAGAGTAGGTTTCATATACAAAGCATTTTGCTGGCAACATACCTAATACACAGCAACAACCCCTGGGACTGGGAGTCAGAAAGAAGTCATTTGAAAAACTAAACAAATAACAGCCACACAGCAAGAGGGATTAAGCGTCTGCAGTGAAGGTAATTGGAGTTGATGGGCCATATCTTCCCTTTGACTTTCAAGACCACTCATGTCATCATCATTCTACAATTCCTCTTAGCTACACCTCTTTCTGGAAGCTAGTCTTGGAAGAGAGTTGAGTTGTGGAAGTCCTCCATGGGTAGTTGCTGCCTCCCCAGAACCTTCTCCACAATGGATTTCTTCCCAGTGATAGGTCCCCTGAGGATCTGTGCATGGGAGCAATCACCGTGGAGAATCTTTCTTAATAGTTTTGTTCCTCTGAGAGGAACAGTTTTTACACTCATCATCTTCCAGCTGTACCCAGAGCCTGCCGTCTTGTTTGCAGGGTTTTTACGTGGCCTCATTATACGTCACAGCAGGACTTTGTTATTCGTCACTGCTGACTTCACAGTCTGCTTCTTCCACAAAATGATCCCAAAAGAGTTTCACAGATACTGAGGGAAACCAGTATCAGAGACTTCAATATGAGGCTAACAGTACTATTAATTCTGCTTCACAGATGGTGCAGTTGATGCACAGAGCAAGGAAGGAATTTGCCCACGGTCAAATGCTGAACTGTTGGCAGAACCAGGCACAGAACCAAGAATACAAGGCTCCCAGGCTTGACTCTGATCACTGGGTCTCCTTTCATTGCCTTCAGAACTTGCTGGATGCCTTGTACTATCTGAGACAAGTTCCTACTTATGGACTGATCCGTAGGTAGACTGACATTTAGCTGCAACAGGTGGTAGGCCTGGGGCAATGAGTGGTCTTCTGGCTTACCTGCTAAGATCACTGCTGATGGACATAGAGCTTGGCAGGATACATTTGTAGTCCACTATCATTGTCTGATTAACTCAGGCCCAGCTATTTGGTGGCTAATGCTATTTATATTGTATCCTTGGTGCAAAGAGCAAGTTTCTGCCTCACTGGAGCCAATAAGGATGTAGCAGGTCAGGCCCATCCCTGTGACACTGGCAGAACTTCTGCCCTCGTGGTGGTAATGGAGTTGTTTGAATCCACAGCAGGCATAGGGGAGATCAAATACAAGTCTAGCCTGGATCTCTGTGTTTATGTAGCAACAGGGGACTATTGTTCTGCGAAAGCAGGCTGTTGTGCTGACAAGACTTCCTTGTTATTTAGTTTGGTTAAATAACTCAACTCCCCTTTACCTTCTTCTTGCACAGCAGGCTACAGGCTGCACAGCATAAGCAGTTAAAGCAAAGCACTACGGCCTCATTATCATGCTGCTTTCTATTCAAGGGCTCTACCTCTGTTCATCTCACCCGCTGTGTGCTGCTTTTATTGCTCCACCCTGGCTCATTATCAGTGTCTCAGACTTGCCCCGTCTGACTGTCACCCCAAACCACTTTTCCCATCTCCTGAGCCTCCCCATTAGTGACAGCTGGGGTGAAGACACAGTGTTTGCACTAAGAAACTCTAAGAGGGATTTTGGCCACAGTTAACTCTCCAAACCCTCACAGCAACAACTGTAAGCAAATGCTCAGGCACAACAAAGTGTGGGCAGAGAGTTAGGAGGGGTGTCAGCCTGTGCACACAGCCAGCACTTGTGCCAGGACACTGATGAATAATGACAAGTTACAGGCTGCTAGCTCACCTTAGGAACATGCCCCTTTGCAATCAAACCAGCTGAACTGCACCTGAAGCCTCTTGAGGAGGCAGGGGTGGGATCCCGCTTGCTGCTGCTTGTAGTTGGTACAAGCCTTGCTAGTCGCTCCTTCACTTCCATGTTTTCTAATTCCCCAAAGGGTGCAGAAGATATGGCACCTGCTGAGGTGGCAGTCTCCTATAATTGGGACAACTCAGCCAGCAGGACTGCATCAGGATGTGCAGCACTGACCTGTTGTCTCCTGTTTCATCCTATGAGAAGGGCTAGCTCTGCAGAATGCACGAGTCACTAATTTGGAAAAGCTTTCATTTCTTTTCTCTGCTTTACTAGAATGCACCAGGTGCTGCACCTGCTTCTGTGTGCCTGTGGTGGAGGTATGTGGGCTTGCTTATACATCACGCAGGTGCATGCCTATATATACATACTCACCTACACATAAATGTATCTGTGTTCCTACAACAAATGTGTATCTGCTGTATATTTATGTATACATGTATATAAACATATACACTTCTGCTTAGCATGGGTTAAGATACAAATGGTGAGTTTTACTCATAATGCTTTTCATAGCACTCTATTAGCTAAAACAAAAAGAAACCATATTCCCTACCTCCTAATACACTTGGAGGTAAAACTTTTAACTTCAGTTGCTCTGTGATGGCAGCCTGGCTTCACCTCTCAGGTAATTACCTCTCGGTAATTACTTCTCAGGTACTTTTCACAAAGATGTGTGTTACTGCCCCTTTCCTAGGTCTCACCATATTTTGTGCTTGGGGGGTCACAAACCCTGCCCCTAGACTCTACAGAGCTGAATCAACCTACTGGCTCATCAATGCTGCAAAACATAGTCCTGCCTCCCAGTTCCTTACATCCATAAATGTGTGATACAGCTTTCTCTCTTGCATGGGCTTTGGTGCTTGTTGAGCCTGTCCACGAACTAATTCAGCTCAGAACAACAAAAGAAAACATTTGGGGGCGTGTTTTGGAGGTGAGCAGTAAAGCTCAGTTACCTTGTCACTGATTCATCAGGTTGAAGTGGCTCAGTGGGTTGTCCACTGAGTAGCAGAATAAGTGAAACAACAGAACCATGTGGCAGAGAGCAGAGTGAGCAAAAGGACTGGGGAGGAAGCGATGTCAGCAAGCTATTAGATTGGTTGTATCATCAAATTGTACCTGAGTACCCGCTCTGCAAACATATTCCATATTGCTGTTCAAGACAGGTTCCTGGGTAAGTTAAACCTTTGGTGTGGCCATTTTTTTGTTATTGTAAACTCAGTCTCCAGGAGTGAGGGGTATTAAATCTCTCCACCTACAGCAGGCAATCCTGCTGCTACATTCTTTAAGGAAGATCACTAGCTATCTATTCATACAGCTCAAGGGAGCTGCTTTTGTATTTTAATGCATCTTCTATCTATGACGTTGACATCTAAGGCACTCAGTCTCTCTGAGAGTTTTTCAGTGCAGGCTGAGATTTCATGAAATGGTAGTCACCCATTTTTCTCTATTGCTAAACTGTTCTTTCACATCACTTTGCTAGCTCCCTGTCTGCCCTCCACCTCAGGCAAAGCTGCCAGTACCTCATTATTAACTCTCTGGTTGTTTCTTCACTTCTTGCTGCCATTCTTTTTTGTGCTGCACTGGGACACCGAGGAACCATCGCTGTACTTACCTCCCTAGTGGGATGTTGCCCTACAGTGAGCTTGTTCTCTATTTAAAAAGGAAATAAAATCTCTGATTCCAGGGATGAAAAACACTCCCAAGTATTTGAGTATCTGCTGTACTTTGCAAAAGCTGCTTTATTTTTCTGTCTGGGTGTGTGGCTGGGAGTGTGCATTACCTGTTATTTCAGCTACTGTGTGATCACTACAGCATTTTTTTTCATCTGGGCTTGTAGGTTTTTTTCAGTTGTATTCTTTATCTTTATGAAGCTGGATTCCTTTCACTCATTTCCCCCCTTTACCTTCAAAATACCAGCTGTAGTCTGCCTGAATTTATGTTTTTCTCTCTCTGTCTTTTTTCCACGCTAACTAGAAGAACAGATTTCCTGAAACATTATGAAGCAAGTGCACACTAAAGAAATAGGGATTAACCAAGCAGCAAAAAAAAAAAAAAGTTAGAAAATCATCAAATCTCTCTCAGCTCCTGTACCTCTATTCACCTGGCTCTTGTGAAGTTCGCTAGTGTTCTCCAGCATAAATAGGCCTTGAATTTCTAAGGTAAAAATGATAAACAGAATCCGACAACTTGAAAGAAGGCAAGTGTTCTTCATACACATCAAAAGGGGGATAAAATAGGATCCTTGCTGCTGCAAGTCCTCTTTAATAGTTGCCACATTTCCTCCTGGAATAGTTAACGGCAACTTTGCAAGATTTCCTTGGGTCTCTTACAGGTTCTGCCACTCATTTTTTGACCATGGGTAAACCACTTCTTCACTCTGTACCTTGGCTTCCTACTGCAAAATGGTGCTAATAACACTCAACCATTTCTAAATTACTTGTGATATTAAAATATTCATTGCTAGCAAATCCTTTGAGATCCTTTGAGGTGAAGTTCTGAAGTCACGCAAAATGCTTTTCTAGCAAAACTAACCCCCCAGCTAAAATCATATGTGCATACATACATTATTGAATTTCATCTTATATTTTGTTTCAGTGATGCATTTCAGTTCATCTGTGTAACAGGAACCAAGAGTGAGGGCCAAATTTAGAATTCAGTCACAAATAATGGATTCTAAACTTAGAATTATATTAATATCAGCAAGAACAAATCTGGAGTATTTGAAAATTGTGTTCCAGATTGCTGCCTGAGGATTTATTTGAATCTCATGACAGTCACAAGACCAGGGTGAAAAGACTTTCAAAGCAGAAATTTGCTTTGTGTGCTGCAATGCTACAGGAAATCAAATACATGTTCTTTTATTATAATATCTGTTCTTTGGAAAATAACCTCCACAAAATACACAGAAATTTGCAAAAATTCAAACTGCCATGAAATAAATCCAAAGGTAGTAAACAGGGAATACAAATGGATTTATGCTTTTGCACTACCTCTGTTAAAAATAACCAAACCAAAACATTGGGGGTTTTTATAGTGGTTTGATTAATCTGACCACACAGAGTAGAACCTGGACTAAACTGCATCCCATACTGACTCCTTCACACAGCTTATCTTTTTTCTATTTAAAAGGACATGCAGGTCATGGCATGAGTATTATAATTCAGTTTGGGACTGTGCAAGGAATACTGCAATAAGTCACTTTTGTGTCTACGTGTCCCTCGTGTGAGTGGGTCATTTTGCTGTAGTCTATCTCTAGTGGCAAAACCAACATGTGGGTCCAAGTCTAGGCCTGGAATAGAGAACTGCATTTTGAATACACCACAGTTTGTATGGGTTGTACATGTGGATAGTAGGTGAGAAGCAGGGCCTCTCTTTACGGTCAAGTTTGAATCAGCTGCAAAATTCAGAACCAGCAAATAATTCTGCTCTAGAATTTTGTCTAGTCCCAGATTCTGCGTGTTTACACTTAACTTAGTAATTGAAAAATAGCAGAATAAGATCCAAGGAATCTTATTCCATATTTCATCTGTTGATTACCTTTCCCCCTTTGTTCCCTATGGTACGTACCTTTAAAATCATTCTGTCTTTTTTCATTTCTTTCTCTTCCATTTCAAACCAATTTCTCTTTTTCTTGACTCTGTCTTGTTCTCCTCAGGCCCAGTGGCTAGTTCTCTCCATCTCTCTGAATTACTTGTCATTTCTCAGCTGTCATGGATCCTCCGAGCCCTGCCCTTCTGTCTATTTATTAAAGGGGCTGTCATTCTAAGGGTTTTTTTTGTTTCCAGCTTTAAAAAAAACATGCTTGTATTATTTTAACAAAATCTGACTTCACCAAAGCCAGTCAATCAAAGGGCTTGTCTGTAAACCTTTTAATTTGGCTGTGTGTGTTTCATGGCAAGTATGAACATGTAGGTATCTGAAGCAGAGCGCTGAAAGCCTCCATGGCTGGAGGTTTGAGAGGCTTGGATTGTCAAATGGATGCCTTCCTGAGTTTTGGTCACCATGTGCTTCCTACACAGCTTGGTCTTTGTGAGAGCCTCCCTTTACCCTCTCCCATACTTACTGTAAAGGTATAGGCTGGCATTTGTGACTCCCAGCTTGTTGGCAGCCACGCAGGTGTAGTTTCCATAGTGTTCCTCAGTGACGTTGGCCACCATCAGCAGAGACTGGCTCCCCGTGCTCTTTATCTCCAGACCATTGGCGCTGTTTATCCTGGGAAGGCAGGAGAAGAGGTGTATAGTGCAATGCTATGGTAGCTGTGTACTGGGAAGGAAATCACTGCCCAGCAGGCAGTAAACCAAAGTCTTTTAGCCCGGCTGGCAGGTGAGGATAGAGGGAGGCAGGAAGATGTGAGAAGACAGAGATCCAAGAAGGCGTGTATGGAAAACAGAAGGGAATGAAAGGAAATAAGAGTGCAGTGGGGTGAAATGGCACCAGTAAGGCAGTGAAAAAGTGAAAAAAACCCCAACAAAACAAGGGGAAGGGAGGAAGCATTTTCTCAGTCCAGACTCACACTGGAAATGAACACACCATGGCCAGCTGAAGGCTAGTCCATACTTGAACAAAAGATTTTTAGTGAAACACACCAATTCATGTGTTCCAATATGTGCATATGCCAAAGCTAAGTCACTCCTGAGCCTGTAATGTCCTGTTAAAAACTAGGGTAATAACACAACGTTTTTAATGCCGGGTAAATGCTCAGGTATAAAAGAGATCCCTTCTCTCTTCTCATTTACTCTCATATGCAAATCTAAGAGGCTCAGGTTACACAGATGGGGGAATCACACCTTCCTCAGCAGCTCCTTCCCCTAGATAAAGGCACTTAGAATGGCATTACCTAATTGGAGACTAACACTACCTACTTTTTTTGCCTGTAACATGGGCTACTTAATGCATGAACATCTTCCTAATTGTGTATTGGCCCATAAATGACTTACAGGGAAGACCCCCACCCTCTGTACTTCCTTCAGCATCCCCAGCACAGACAGGGACTGCGTCCTCCAGCCTTGACTGTGCTGGTTCTGCTGAGTCTGATGGGCCATTGTGACTCAAATGAATTGTAAGGAGCAATTTGTTTGAGAGGAAGAGTTGGGGAGGACAACAGGTGATTCTCTAAGGATCCTCTATCGATTAGACTGAAAAGAAGCAAAGAGGTGAGCTAAAGGTCTTACCTGGTATCATCTCTGTACCATTCAAAATCGGGTGTGGGCACGGCTGACGCCTCGCACCGGAGCAAGGCTTGTCGTCCCGTGGCCGCTTCATTGCTCTTGGACTCTGTGATGGTGGGAGGGTCTGCAGGAGGGAAACGTGTGGTCACTTCACAACACACTTCCAGGTGGGACAAAACAGCAAAACTATGTCAGGGATGGCTTCCTCATGCAAACTGTTCGAGCTAGTGGAGACCCACACCTGCTGCTTGCTGTGGCACATGTTCCCCACCCTGCTCCTCTGTGGAACATGTGCTCTTTGAACTCTCCCTAATATACCAGGTTACCATCGCTCCTTACACGTGCTTCTCTTCAGCACTGCTGAATAAAATTCTGTCATAAATGCAAAGGCATACACAGGCAGAGTTAAGGTTAATGATGGACTTCTGTAATTTATGAATATTTACCTATGGATCTTTACTTCACATGGGCTCATCAGAGAGATGAGAGAAAGACTTCGTCAAGGGTAAAGGAAGACAGTAAAAGTAAAGGAATAAAGGAATTTAACACTGGCATGAAAATAATTTTCCATACACACTCTTTGTCTAATGACAAAAGTATAATAAGCAAGGACTGAGGCAGCATATATGATATGGAAATAAGTTCACAGCTTATAAGGGAAGAGCTTTAGGAGAAGCTGTGTGTACAACTTTGAAAGACAGACAACTTCCCTTAGATGTCCAGCGTTAAAAATCCTGCTCAAATGTTTCTGGACATTGTGCCTTGTGACAAGCTTCAAGAAGGCTTGCTTGTGACTGTTCTGCACAAAACTTGCCCTCAGCCTAGCATGGTGTTCCCACCTCTGCTTAATTTGTAGTCAGGGGCAAACCAAACTTGGAAATATATTGGTGTGACCTGCTTGAGCTAGGTCTCAGTACTGGACTGGGTAGCAGGTTGGGTAGGCACCAGCATCTTCAATCGCAGCCCCATGTTCAAAATATTAGGTGATAAAGCTTTACTCTTTAAAAGGCAGAAATATTTCCTCTTGGCTGCTGAAAGGGATCAAGGAATAAGTGCCTTGTCTCTCATCACTAATACTGGCACACCCTGAGTTTACGGGACTGCAGCTCAGACAGCTAGTTTTTTGAGACTTGGGTTACCATAAAGCTCACTCTGCGTTTGCAGAGGACAGCTCCGCCGCCTGTGTCCGTACCAGCACTTAAAGGCCAAAGAAAAAGACAAGCAAAATGGATTGTGCCAATCAAAGCAAAAAAAAAATCTCTCTGGAAAATGTATGGAAGGATATTTGTTTGTGAACACATTAGCCATCTCAGTGTGATCCCTTTCCTGACCTTAATCGGGATTTTATGCAGGGCTTTAGGGATATTGCAGTGCGCCCTCTAACATCATAAATATTAATAAGTGTACATAAATAGGATCCTACATTCAAAGGCTGTGGGTTCATGCAAATATTTTAATTTGAAAAGGAGGAGGGGTAATAAAAGGATAGTGAAGGTGCTTTTTTAACCATCCTCCTTTGATTTTTTGGTTCAAGAAGTATATCTTTTTGCTGTCTACAGTGAGACAAGACTTCTCCATTTCACTGAACCTGGCACAAGAGTTGAGTTACAAAATGAACAGGCACCTTTCTATGAGCCTAGAAAATGATCCCAGCAGACATCTGCTCCCCAGCCTGCTGCCAGGGAGCCTTTGCTCTGAGCAGTCCCTATCTTCATCCCTTTAAATGTTGCTGCAGTGCTCTCCAATGAGAAGGGGCAGGTGGGACCCCCAAACAAACCAGCCTATTGCACTCAGAAAGCTACGCTGTGTGTAGCTGTTTCCTGCCCAGGAAGCCAGGAGTGGGTTCCCTTTAGCTGTTTTCTTTCCACTCTTCTCCAGGCCTCAGTTTCCCTGTATGTGATGTGCAAGGACCATTACTCGGGAAGCCTGAAGGTGGTAGTGTGAGACCAAAGCAAAGAGAGATGCTCTCTTCCTGTGGTCTGAGCTGGCAAGCTAAGTGCTCCACAGCAGATGGTAAGAGACGGCCAGGAAGCACGTTAGGTTGGGCAGGTCCCATCTTTCAAACTTACTGTAGTTTTCCCACTTTCTGCTGCTTGTGATGTTGTTTAAGGAAGCAGTATCAGGAAAGATGTATGTGAATGTCTAGCTTTCATTTCCCAAACAGGACCGATTTTTTCCTGCACAGTCCTCATGATCTCTTAGATTTATTTACCTTTCTTTCAAAGGAAAAAATCTGTCCTGATGGAATTTTAAGTTGCTTACATTACAAATTACACCACATATTAATATTACAATACTCTATCACATTATATTTTCATATATTCCAACAGTTAAAATGTTTAAGATCTTACTGTGGCATAGTTATTATGTGTTGAAACTAAGTCAAAATCAAACATTCTGACTTTATACAAACAATCTGTTTCAAACACATTAAAAGCATCGTTGAAATTATGTTTCACAGAAATATTTGAAAATATTAATTGGTTATCATGGAATGTCTCCGGTTTATAAATTCAGCTGTTTTTGACAAGAAAAAACCCTCGAAACTTTCAGTGCAGAAAATCTGCTACTACAGTTCATATTTATGCCAAATTTGTCCCATGAAGCAGCTGGTATTAAACCATTGCCACCCAGTTTCTAAAGGAATTACAAAAAACTGTGGATTCAGAAGATGCTGCAGGGAGCCTACAACCTTGACTTCTAAGCAAGACAGAAAAGTTGATCTGATGTGATGGCCCAAAGGGAAAGAAAGAGACAAAGAGCAAGAATGGTATTAAAAAGTGCTATAATCACCTGTGGTGTCAAATTAAGACTGGGAAGGGCTGAAACACTTGCTGCCATCAGGTCTCTGCCCTAACCCACTCCCTGACAGTTCTATCTGTGAATCAAGGCTGTGAATATGCACCCTAAAACATGCCTCTAATCATTTCAAATTGCAATTTAAGGTAATATTCTGGTGTATAAAGTGAAGAAGGTCAGGAGACGATGTATCTCCTATTCATCCATCCCTGCTGCAAAGTTTTTAGCCTCCAAGTAAGGAAATAGAGCAGGTAGATGCAGACATTCACTTTAAATCACTCCAGTGCCAAATATAAGCCATGCAAGTATGGAGGTGGACATATATGCGTAGGATTACATGACTAACATCAGTCTGAAATACCTTGTGTCACTGTGAGAGGAATAGGCCAGCAGAGGGAAGTGGACATCTAAGCATATATGGGCAACGGGATCTGGGCCCCACTCACACGTGTGGATGTAAGCCACACAGCTAACTGTGCCTCTCAGTGCTTTTAGGTAGATTGCAGTATCCTTTGGTCAAGCCCCTTTCTGCATTGCATTGGTACATGGAGGGTCTCTTAGAGCTTGAAACCAGCACAAAAGTAAAGTTTCTGCACCCTCTCATTAACACGTGCCTCTACCGCATGTCCCCTGGGCTGTGATACCCGTGAAGGCACTGCTGAGATGGCTGGGTGCAGGGAGGCGTGTGTTTGCTCTCAGCCAGCTGAACCCTCCCTTATCTCTCCTTGCTGCCTTGCTGAAGCTTCTCTTCACGCTACTGTTCACCTGAATATCAATGAGTGAAAACAAGGCATTGCCAGCGCTTCTGAGGGGAGAGACAGGGGCAACTCACAGCTCCTCTCTCTCTCCCTCTCTCTTTCTCTCTATCCCCCAGGCCCCCCTTTCCTTATATATTACCAGGTTTAAAGCACAAACTATACCCTGTGGCAAGTGTGTGCAGATAGTTTTCTCAGCAGCCTCCCTTTCAGACTGTATAATATAAACCCAGAAACGCTTCTCTGTTTATCCTGAAGTGACCCCTGCCTGTGGGCAAAGTTCTCCCCGTTGACCTGTTCCAGCTGCGATATACTCACAGTTCACAGTGACCCGGACTTGCTTGACGTCCGCTGAGGCAACCTCGTTGGCAGCTTTGCATTCGTACTTGCCCGACTGCTCTCGTGTGATGCCTAGGATCTCCAGATACTCTTCCTCGCCTTCAAACTCTCTGCCTGGTAGGACAGAAAAATACAGAGGATGGTTCTGTTAGGCTTTCAGGTTTGGGAAACCTCCTGCTTAATTGCCGTGGAGGAGCAACCACAACAGGGATTCTGCAAATAAGCAACATTCTTGAGTGAATTAAAAGTTATTTCAGAAGCCATATAATCAAGGTAATAGCTTTTTTTTTTTTTTACTTATGGAAAACCAAAAATCTGGAAGGAAGCATACAAGTGGTGTCAACACATCACATCTCACAGACTGCCCAGGCCAAGAAGCAAAATCTCCACTACTTGAGATCAGAGTAAGTTCAGTAGTGTGATGGCTGAACACCAGGAGAGGTTAGTCAGGCTTTGGCTGATTGCTACTTCAAGCAGGGCTAGCTCAGACGTGGTGGTGTTTTGTCAGCACCCTTTTCTCCACTGCAAAACTGTGAAAAATGTCCTTCTGTCTTTCAGAGCAACTACCACCCTGAAGTGCCATCGATCAGATCAAGATACTGTTAAACACAGCCCAACTGAGAGAAACAAAGTGTAATTTGATCCATGGAGACCAATAATCATCATGCATCCCTGATCTACTGTACATATGAAATGGACATATTTAAACTGTGCTGCCTTACTAACACACTTGTGAAAACAGCAGCTCAAGTGTCAGTCGGGGTTATGAACAGGGGGCAGGAATTGGGAGAGGTCTGTGGCCTTGCTTTTAATTCACTGTACGACCTTGAGTGAGTCAGTCCTTCTCTCTCCCTCTGTGAACTGCAGCAAATAGCCCCCATTCTCTCATCACCTCCTGGTCAGAGAAGGGCGGTGAGGTTAACCCATGTAAAACACATTAGATTTGTTGAATGAAAGTTGCCAGGGAAGCATGAAATATTAGGATTGTTATATCTACTCTATTCCTTCCGAAAGCAAAGTAAGGCTCCTCTTGGAAAGAATCTGAATCACATTCCTTCCTCTGAGAGGGCTGTGGGCACTGCTGTACCGCATGTGAAAGCACCAGAGAAACATCCCCTAACCCTCACAGGGTAAAAACCAGATTTAAAAAACAAACAAACAAAAGGCCACGTCAGAGGGGCTCACGTTCAGGTTCCTCAGAGAGCAGATTTTTCCAAAGCAAGTCTCTGCTCAGAAGACGTTTTCTGCTCAACAGGTGCTGAGCACTTCTGAAACCCTTCCCACTTCACTAAGTGCCAAAAGTTGTTTGATGGAGTTCAAAACTGCGAGGATGGGGTTGTTCCCCTTGGCTTATGGTACTGTGTGAAAGCAGTGGGTAAGCTCTGTCTTTGGAGCTGAAATTCCCAGGGAGCCACCTGTAAGGGATCCCACCACAGAGGCACAGACTTGCTGCAGTGTGTTGGCCAGGTAAGGCTGGCCACACACACTGGCAATGCCAGCTGCATGCATTTGCCTCCTGTGTCAGAGAAGGACTTTGGAAACTTCAAAATCTGCTCAGAAATATGTCCTTTATACAATTATTTTTGTCTTTTTTTTTTTTTTTTCCCCAGGCAATTTTCAGAATCATTCTAGGGGAAAACCACCCCCCGTCACAGAGACTCAGCATGAAAACAGCAGTGTACCTATTTAACTCAAGTAGTGGCAAGGTTTCCCCTCTCTTTCAGCAGGGCTAACCAGCAGTCCCTTTTTCCAGTTCTTACCAGATGTTAAGGTGAGTGGAAATCTCATTGCTATGTCTACAACTTACAACTGCTTCGGTTTTGGCATCCCCTAATAGCCTGCTGAAGGGCCTTCCTGTAGGGGAGCAGCATATTGTACAAGGGAGGGAGGCAAAATTGTCTCCTTTTGGGCACCCAGTGCTCTGGGACATGGCTTTCAGTCTTCTGTTGTGAACTGGGGCAGATGCTGTGGAGAGTCAGTGGAGAAGGAAGCAAGGGGGGATTTTCACTGCTGTTTTTTATTGCTGTAACTCATGAATATGTTACGGAACCCTCTAGGACTAAAGTTAGGTGAGTCACAACACTGTGGAAAGGACTTCCATCACCACCTAACCCTTTTCCCAACCTCAAGGCAGGACACATGGGTCATGTCAGGGACACAGCCATCCTCTGCCCTCCAGCGGCAGCCACTCCAGATGATCTGTTCCTGTGCTTTGCTGTCCTTACCACTGGAGCAGTTTCCCTGAAGTTTGACCTGAGTCTCCCTTGCTGCAATTTAAAGCTATTATTTTTGTCTTAGCCACTACAGACAAAAGGAACAAATCATTCCCTCCTTCCCTGCAATAGCCTTTTATCAACTTTTAAATCACTTATGTTCCTCCCTCAGTTGTCATCTTTTTTTTTTTTTTTTTTTTTTTTTTTTTTTTTTTTTTTCCTGAACATTGCCAGGGTCTTTCAACCTTCCTTTGTAGGTGAAGTTTTTTTTTAGACTCTTGATCATTCTTGTTCTTTACTTTTAGACCTCTCTGACAGGTTCACATTCTTCTGGCAATGCAATACTCCAAACCCAACACAGCATTTCAGATTAGGTGTTACCAGGGCTGAACACAGATGATGGACTGTGTCACAACTTCAGCCCTGTGCTGCTGTCTGTATAGCCAACGTGTTGTTTGTGTTTTTGCTATTGCATGAATCATTTCTGTTTGGGAACCCTTTTAATTCCCAGATCCTCTTATGACATATTGCTACCTGCTAATAAAGCACTTTTAAAATCCCACCCCCAGTTTAAACTGACAACCAACGCTCCCCTCTTTCCACAGCAGCACTCCCAGTTGGTAGGTGAGTCAGTTGACTGGAAAGTTAATCAGACATCAGGGAAAGACTAAGAAAGAAAAGGTTAAAATGTTATTTGCCTCTGTTTTGCAAATCATTTGCTCTGCCATTCTGCCTTGTTTATACACAGGGTTCATTCCAAGTGGGACTGGCTTCTCCTGCAATTTGCCCTTGTCACAAGACTGTCACCATAATGAAAACAGGGTTGAGGGTGACTTAACCAGCTCTCATGGAGTGGCACGCTCATTAAGGGTGCCGTTCAGTTTGTCTGTCAGAGAACCACATCAGTGGAGCACCAAAGTATCCTAAAAGGGTACATACTTTCTCAATGGAAGATGGTTTTTAGCTTCTCCCCTGCATGCACACATGCATTTAGAATGTACTCTGTACCCTGACCAGCAGGAGAGCATTCACAGCTACACAAAACCCCTCTAAAGACATGATGAGCTGCTGGTTTGCCCAGTGGAGTTCTCCAGAGATAAGTGAAAGGCAGGACTTCTGTTTTAAAGGGCATGCCAAAGACATCAACAACTCTACTCAGCTCCTCGTTCCCCTGCTCCAGGATGCAGATACAAGCACAACACTTCAGGGAAAGTTTCTGTGGCAGTCTCTTGCTGAAATAGTGGTAGCACTGTTCTTGTCCCTGCACTGGTGACCCTGGGCATCAACATTTTGCTACAAGAGCTCAGCTGCTCTCACTTGCAAGACAGACCCTTTTGCTTGCTGCCTTGTCCCCTCTAAGAGGACATTAACAATTTCTAACAAAAAACATTTATATAAAATCGAGGTGTCATAGTAAAGATCAGGGAGAGGAGAGATGTATCACAGTGTGTTAGAGAAATGTCAGGTTGTGATATCTTGCAGAGAGCTGTGGAGATGTTTTCACTAATTCACTTTGGCAGCCAGATTAGGTGAGTCATATTAACTCTAACCTCTAAGGCAAACAGGGGGTGGTGGGAGCAGGAACAGAGCTTTATACATCGAGTGCATTTACAAATGTTTCTGCACAGGAGCCAGCTTTGTCAGGGAACTGATGGTTGTCACTATGCAGTTTATCAAAGCAGGGAGGGAGAAGGCTTGGACAATGCTGACCCTTCTGCCAGAGCTTCCTCACTGACAAAGGCTGTCCCCTGGCTTTTCTGCCTGGTTCAGTACAGCCCTTTCCCACTGAGGGGCCTTTCAGGTTTCCCTAAGGGGATGACTACTCACACAGTGCAGCTCTTCTCATCCCCAATCATCCCCTCCTGTGACTTTAGGCAACCTGCTTCCCTGCAGGTTTTTTGCCTTTCACACGTTCATAGCTCGGTTCACTGTTGCAGCCCCATTAAACACCATCTTGCCAAGCTGTAGCTCCTTAACTCTGTCCCAGTAAATCAGAAAGAGGAGCTTTCTGCTCTGGAGGCTGGAGATAGAGTGAGTACAAGCCTGGGAGGCTTGACAATCAAACCAACAGGGAACGACCCCGAGCAGCACAAGCCAAGCGGCTGCTGCTGCTCGGAGCTGGCAGAGCCGTTTTTGCAGAGGGATCTGCGGCAGAAGGCTTTGATGTGTGCAGGAGGAAGGCTTTGAAGGCCCGCTTGCCTCAGCCACATTTCCCATCCCCGGCTTCCTAATTGGACCCAGTAAATAATGAACCTGAAGAGCAAATCTGCTCAGCTATGCAAGCCTGCTGGCAAGCAGGCCCCCTCTCCCCCTGCCCTCTGGAAACAGCTTTGTGCAACCCCATCGGCTCTGCATAGTGTCCTTGTTGGTGCACACCTGCCCATGCTCTTGTGTGTGTGTGTATAAATGCATATATATCTAAAATCATATTACGTGTTTTATATACTATTTATTAAATTTTTATATCTATAAATCTCACTGTGTGTGCAGAAACACAGACTGACATGCTCCCCACATACTTATGGACCCTTCTGATCTCTGCCCAAATGACCCCTTGCACCACCACACATCATCACTCTTTCCTTTCTAGGGATGACATGCACCCAGACGATAACCCACTTGTACTGTGTACAGACTTGTACTGTGTACAGACAGCTCTTTCAGGTAGCCAGGGGGCCAGTAATGCATTCAGTCACGTGCTCTACCAGAGAGCCCTTTCCCTTCATGCCCTGGTTCTTTACATCTCCAAAGGGGAAGCTAATTTTCAGAGGTGGCAGGCACATTTTGTTCCATCTCCTCTTCTGTTTGTCCATCCAACACTTGTGCAAAAATTACTTTAGTTCTCTTATTTTTTTAGCACTGCTGTGGTCTTAAATTAAACTGAAGTTTAGATCCACTGAAAGTGTCTGTTTGCATTTGACACGTGGAGGAAGAGATCATCCACCCTGCTCCTATGTTTGTTTTCCCTCCAAGCATCTTTGTAGTTGTGAAGAGGGGAGAGCAGAACAGGTTATGCATCTTTGTTGGGCCCTCCTCTGCCTAAAACAAGATGTGAGGAGATAAAAAGGATTGGAAATCAATAAATGCCATTTGAAGTTTTTTTGTGTGTAGCAGCTTCTATTGCTGAACAGCAGGTTTTGTTGTCTCTGCACTCCCCATTTAGTGTTTGAGGTTTTGCTCACCTAACTTTCCTCCTTCCCTCTGCACCTTATATTCCCTAGGAACTGGCTTCTGAAAGACAAAAATAGCTAAGGGAGCCTTTGACATAATTTTTTTGTTTTACCTCCAGCTGGGAATTTTTTTTTTTAATTCAGAACTTTGAAGTTTTCATTTATCAGTCTCTGTCTCCTCAGCCATCACAGATTCCAATGAGCTTGGCATTTTTTTCCCATCCCTTAGTTGAAGAGGCTTGTTTTCAGCAAAGAGATCAGTGGAGAGCAGCAGATGGTGGATGAGCAAAGGGACAGCTAGTGCTACAATGATAAAGTGAGGAAGGAAGTCAGAAAAACTAGCATGGCATGGGAAGTGGTGAAAAAGGGGAAAGCTTGAGAGCAAGAGAAAAATAGAGGGAAAAAAACAGAGGGAGAATGAAAAGAGGCACAGTGTCTGCTAGACAAATGTAAACACAATGAGATTCTTCAGTGACTGACAAAAAGAGAAAATGGTAGTCAGCTACTGACAAAGAGAAACTCACTGAGACAGAGCAAGTGAGAAAGACAGGAGATGAGGCAGCGGCAGACAGAGAGATGTATGGCACGGAGAGAGGCAGAGCCATCCCTTGTGTAAAGGGAGCCATGAAATAACAACTGCCAGAGGGACAGGAACAGAGGGGTCACATGTAGTAAGGCAGTAATTACTCTGTTTAAGCAGTGAGGCTCAGCAGGGTATTTATTGTTTAAGCTGGCCTCATGCCTCCCATGCCCTTAGGTCTGTAGCTATTACACATAAACCAAAAAACTAGCGCAGTGCCAGGGAGGGCTCAGGCCTGGCTCTGGCTTCATGAATGAGAATGAGTCAGATCAGGAGGAAACACCCTGGCATGGCTTCCCCTGGCGTTCACGGGACCTTGCTCATCAGCAATCACATTTGCACCTTATGTGCAAAGCTGGCTGCTGTGCCTCCCAAGCCAAGGACAGCGCCCGGGGAGCTCCCTGGCTGAGGCAACACAAGCGCCTGCCGGCATAACCAAGGTTAAGAAAGCCAGTGATTTTTGCAGGGTCTTTCTCTTCAAACTCCATGCATCTAGCATACAAATAATAATAATAATAAAGAAAAAAACCAAACCAACCAAACAAAAAAAAACCAACCAAACAAAAAACTCCCAATCTTCCAGGTTAAGAGCAGCCTCACTGGAGTGAATGATGTCTCTGTGTTCTCTCTCAAGGGACAGCACTGACCAAACCACTTGGGACAACTTGCCATCGCTGATGGCTCTGCCCAGGAGACAGAAGCCAAAATCTGACAGCTCAGATGCATTTTGCAGCCTGGCTGTAGGTGTATGTCAGGGGGGTTGTCTGCTTGAGGCAGCCTCAGTGGGTCTGCTGCGTGTCTGAATTTCCACCTACTCTTATTCATAAATGACCACTAAAGGCCATCACACTCAATTGCCCTTCATACACAGCCCTGAATCTGGGCACAGAGCAGGTGTGCAACATACTCCTTCATCTCGGCAACTGATTAGATTTTCCATTCAAAATCCATATGTGAACACCAGAAAGAAAGGGAACCACACCCTGAAAAAAAATCCAACCCTGCTTCAGATCAAAGCCTTCAGCTTGATCAGTGGTTTTCTTCTGCTCTTTGCTGAATCAGAAGAAGGAATTAATGTTCTGGCTCAACTTGAGAGATAATTTAAAATAATTATTTCATGTTGAAGAAGATGACTTTTTTTTTTTTTCCCCCCCAGAATTACTTACTGAATTTAAACCAAATTTGTTAACACTTTTTTAATGAACACAAACAGCATTTTTTGGATAGATGAATTGCTGTTGAATAAAACTTGGCTGTGATGCCAATGTATAAAGTAAATTATGAACCATGAGGTAAATTAAGTCATCTAATGTCACAGGTACAATATTATACTCCCTAAATGTTGCACACTGCAATGTGAGTTGTCATGACTATGCTACCAAACACCAAGCCTTAATTTTACTGCCAAGAAAATGACATATAAACATGAACATACCAATAGTTGTACTGTTTCTGCATCCCAAAATTTTTGCCTGCTGCTTTTTGGAGGGTACTTTACAACAACATGAGGTAGAAGGCATCATCAGCTAGATGAATCACTGAGATGACACCACATCTTTGAGTGTATTAAGAAAGCCTCAGGGCTATGAGGACAATGCTGGAGCAGATAATAAAACAGAGGTTGAAAACAGGAGGTCAGACAAATAATCACAGCTCAGCCATAGGAATTGTCTGATGTGCACACATCAATGGCAGCACACCAACCTCTCATTCCCAGCAGTGTGGACGGCACTGTAGGGATCTGCACCCTCGTCCTCCACCACCTACAAGAGGATGGGCCAGCAGTTGCTCCTGGCAAGAGGAACAGCAGGGTGTGTTTGTGGGGGTGTGTGTGGGGATGTGATCAATAGGTCTTTATTTCCCACTGTGCTAAGCACAAGAAGGTAACGCAAGCTGAGAGCTGATGCAGGGGACTGGGTTTTCTTGTGTGTCATGGACACCTATGAAAGGCATAAAATACAACAAGTGGTCACCCTGTTACAGGCCCTTGTGACTCTGTCAGCTGGTTTCCTTTCATTTGGCCTCATGTACTCCTTTCCCTAAAGTTCTCTTGTTTTGGACAAAGCAATTGTGCTATTATCTTTACACAGTTTGAAGACAATTTCATCCTCACAGACTCAAAACCAATGAAAATACTGACAGCAACAAGTCCCATCTGGGGCAAGAAGCCTGACTGAACTGTATAATTTCTGTCCTGCCTGTGAAGAGTGGGGATGGTCTGCAGTGTAGTCCCTAGTTTAATTCCACAAATCATTATGTCAGGCCCTGTAGGAAAACCTCATGTGATGGAGCTCAGTGGTACCAACTGTGCCTGTCTCTCAATCCAGGAACTAAAGGGTTTGTCTGTGTTGGGTGACATCTTTAAAAATCCTTGTTATGTTCTTTACAAAGACTCTTGTGTCTCCCGTAGCTCAAGACACGCACAATATACCATTGTGCAAGAATCAAGTGGCTCACTTTTGTAGGCATTCCTGAAAATGTTTTCCTGCTTTTAAATATAATGTATTTGCTCTCTTCTGTCTTATGTCCACTCTAATTTTAACCTAACTTAAAAACTTAAACAAACAAACAAACAAACAACAACAACAACAAGGTACCCCCCCTGCCATGATTCAATTTAGGCTATAGAATTTTCCATTCTTGTATATTTGAAACTTGGAAGAAGGCTTGAGAAATAATGAATTGGCCCAAAATTTACTTGAAATGGGAAAGAAAATATGAACTCAGAAGCTTAGACATTGCTGTGGCTTTTTCTCTGCAAGCTGAAGCCAAACATTTTCTGGCCAGGTCACACAGTCTCCAAATCTGTCTTTCTGCAAGATGGTAGTTTCTGTAGCTCACCCCTTTTTTCATTGAGGCTATTCTAAATATGAAGTTCACAAGGAACACATAAAGACCAGGATTTCCGTATCAAGCTGGATCTTGCCACTGATCTTTTAAACAGCTATAGTTTTCAAGTGAGGAAATGAGGTCAAAGAGTTAAGCCACCCCTCAGCAAGATTTACCCTTTCAAAAACATGCCAGTGTTTTGTGACGCCTGGTGCCAATATTTGTATAGGTGGATTAGCTTCTTGAAAAATCGTTTTGTTTGCTTTTCTGTTGACCCCTCTCCTTGCTGCAATGTTTCTCAATTAGATCTAGCACAATGGTGCCTAACACCATCTCCCATATCTGCTCCTGGTCAAAGAAGCAAAGGCGATACTCTGTGGGGAGCACAACAAGGGATCAGGAGATGATGCTAACTAACTGGCTGGATTTAGGATTGAGCAGGCATGAAGTATTGCCAAGTATCAAGGCAACTATCACAGAGGTTTTGAGGCAGGGTGGGGTATGATGGGAAGGTACTGTTTGGGCTTGCACGCTGCACAGGCTTTTGATCAATTGGGCTGACTCCTGTGATATTATTATCTGAGGTATCTGCTGTTGATTGATAGTGATAGTGGGCCAGATAAATGATTGGTTCAGTCCATGATATTTAATTCCCATGCAGTTAGCCACTCTACTTGCTTTCCAAAGAATAAGGAATATCTCTCTCTCAAACTTACAAGGCTGCAAAGGAGGAGGAAGATGTTTGCTCACTGTCTAATATTGCAGGCTGTACAGTCCTACGGGGAGGCAAGCAGAGAGGAAATACAGGCCCTGACTTTGACCTCTTGTACCTCCCTGATGCAGCCACTACCATTGCTAGCGCAGCTGTTTGCCTAGAGCACTACTGCAAATCTTGCCTGTGAGGCAGGGTCTCTCCCCCAGGGATATGGGAAAAATAAGGGGGTTACCAAAAAGGGAAAAGGCAGAATATTATAAGTAGAAGAAACAGTTTCAAACCAACTCCTTTCTGACTTCTTACAGATTACACCATAAATTAGGGAAGAGGTCTGTGGACAAACATAAAAGATATTTCATTGCCTTTGTCCTAACTCCTTATTAGCCTTTCTTGTTCTGATGCTTATAGAAAACTTCTAACAACTGTAACACTCCTGGCATGAGAAAACCATGGCCAGGCATCTCACTGGGCTTCACCACCGTGTTACTGTCCTGGACAGGAATCTATTTTATTCTTCTCTCCCAACTCCCCAAAACCATTTACCTTCTCTGGGAAGAGAAACATCTTGCTCCAACAGGAGCCCAAGTCAGCCAAAAAAACCCTAAGAAAGTATGAAAAAACATTCATTTTATGTTGAGGACTCATTGGCTCCTTTCCTTCTCAAATTTCCTGAAGAGGCAGGGTTCTTATTAGTGTGCCTTTGCAACTGCAAACCTGTGAGAGTTTCACTGGAACTGAAACAGCAGTTGTTCTAATTAAACAGCACAGAGCAGGCCACCTTAATCACCGGCATGATTTCATCTTCCTTGAGGAGAGAGTGGAAGAGGAATCAAAACTGATAAGAGAGAGGGAAGAAGGTGAAATGTGCTGAGTCCCTGGTTCCTCAATTTAAAGCACTAAGGGATGTCTCTCATCTCTGTAAAGATTAATGTGAGCTTCTGATGGCATGTTTTATTAAATGGTTATATAATAATTATTGTTTGAAAGAAGGGTTTCCAAAAGCCACTAAATGCTTTATCAGGACAAGACCCAATAGCTTTAAATGGCATTTGAGCTTGCACGTCACTCAGGTGCACTGGAAAACTTCACCTCTGCTCCCTTATTAAAATGAATACCTCATTTACTCCATCAGCATGACCTTGACAGGCTATGTGGAAGAAACTAGGGGCCGGGATGAAAACCATAAGCCCTCTAGGGAGAGGGTCCACGTTTGCTCAACCTTGGGTGGAAGGGGGAGGTGCCAGCAGCACACAGCCTGAGTGACAAATCCATCAGCTGAGGAGCAAGTGCCCAGACACCAAGGACACCTGAGGAAATAACAGCATGATAATTCCCGTTCTGACTCTCCCAAAGCCTGTAATGGGGAGGCACATCTGTCCCTGAGATGAGGCATGCCGGCAGGCCAGGTAGAAATGCTGCTGGCAAGCTAGAGGGCCAGTGGGCCAAAGCTTAATAGGAAAACAGCAGTGATTTGTCTCCACCACTATTTATGTTTCAAGCACATGACAGGCTGTCATTGGAAGTGAGTGCTGCTAAATTTATTGCTTCTCAGATCTCCGTCACAGTTGCATACTTGACAAGTCACTTCATTTGAAGGGCTAGGTGTTGGGCTGGACTTTCCTCCCCCATGCTCTCCTCCAGTGAAAGCCACAAACAGCTGTCTTTACACCACAGACTGATCCCCTTGGGGGCTATATTATCAGGGTGTGAGTTTAGAGAAGAGGGACATTCCCAGCATTTTCATTTTTAACCCTGATGTATGCCAGTCTCGTTCCGGGCCACTTGGCTGCAGATGTGTGTCTGACAGGACACACATATGACTGAACCAAACCAGTAACAGCTTGGTTACAGGGCTGGGCATTCAGAAACAGAGAACATGAGAGTGTGGTGAGCACAAGTGAGTACCAGCTGGGAGTGTGAGCAAGAGCTGCCGAGCACTGTAAAAAAAGCAGTACAAAAGCTTGTGGGGATGTAAGAGGCAGTGCAGATGGGTGAAAGAGTACCCAGGGATTAGACTCTCTATGTGTGTGTGCAGGTGTATGGACAGTGGGAGAAATACATGTGGAAGCACAGGTGTGGGACTGGAAGGATGAGGGAGCACTAAGGTAAAGGTGTGAAGGAAGGCAGGCTGGTTGGCAGGCAGGGGAAAGGGTGAGAGGATGATCACAGGGTTGTGCTGTGCCTGTGGTCTTGTGTGTGGAGGACTGCAGTACAGAGTGTACTTGCCTTTAAAGTGCTGCATGATGCCTGCCTCCACACAGGCCTGTACATATCTAACAAAACACCTTTTGGCAGGTGGGAGAAGAGAAGACCCCTTAATAACAGCTGAAAACCTATAATGGCCAGTTTCAAACAATCCTGGAAAACAGCAGAAGGGAAATGAGGTTGCCATCTGATGATAGGGGCACTAGGAAGCATAAACATTACCTTTTTTTTTTTCTCCTAACTTGTCCTCAGTGCACTACAAATGCCTTGTTGAAGGGCTCTGGTCTTAGCTTTGTGGAAGCTGTTCCCTGCTTTATGCAGCTGTGCTGCTGGGCAGCACCACATCATCTCAAATGCTCTGAATCTCCTTTTGGCCACAGATAGCAAGAAAAAGTTGTCAGGAATACAGTGCTGTGAAAGACAGCCAAACGGAACTGGGCACATCCTTCTACCCCAACCACTCCCTTCCTTTCTTCTACACATAATAGGCTTGTGCTTTCTTCCCCACATACTCCTGATCTCATGCACAAGGTCCTTTTGTTCTCTCATGTGCACTCAGTCAATTCCACACATGCGTGGACATAAACATGCACCCCTACACAGAGTGTCATGCAGAAGCAGGACACATCCTCTTTTTCCTGTCACAAGCGTGCAGGACGGCTGCAATTCTCCACGAGCCCCTTAGGAATCTGCTCCGCTTGCTTTTCCAGTGGTGTAGGCCAGAGGCCCTTGTTCTGCAATTGCACTGCACAGTTTATATGATTAAATGTAGCATCTGCAGCTATATTAGCTGGGCTATTAGTGACAAGTGTTATCAATCCTCATACTTCAGTGAATAAACTGATCACCAGCTGGGGACAGAAATCTCCCCTTGTCTCTCATCACCATAATGTACAAACTGCTTTATGTGGGTTTCTTGCCATCGAACACGCAGACCAAGGTTGCAAATGGGCCACTTCTCTCTCTCCTGGCAGTTTACAATGCTGCACCACTGGACTGTATTGACAGCAGGCACACTGACTGGCACCACGGCACATAACACCCAGCCACCCCTCCTCTATCACAGCACCTTCTCTTTATCAGCTTTGCCACTGCAATGGCTTGTCAATACTTTGTCCTCACCCTGCTTATATGTGGATCACAATGACTCGCTGACAAAGGTTGCCTCTTTAGAAACCCAAGAGCAGAAGGAGGGAAACAGCGAGAGGTGGAGTTGTGAGTTAGACACTGACAAATAGTTTGGGGTATCTTCTATTCTTTCTTTGGTTCACTGCTTTCCAAGGAACATAACAGACATTTTTTTATGAGTGGCTCATCCAAGGCTGATTTAAATTTTACTGGGAGTGAGGAAAAAAACCCAAAAATCATGCCCTCCCACCCGGCCTCCAAGGATCAGGAATTCATCCACAGCAATCATCCGTGTCCTGCGGACTGAGACCCTCTAACACTTTCACTGGATAGCAGCCCCTCCCAATAACCAGTAACTCAATCAAATTCCTTTCTGTCACCTCTCCAGTACCAATACTCTGTCTAAGCACTCTGTATTGGCTAGGACTCAGGGAGAAAAAATAAGTCCTGCAACTTCTGACCATAAGGTATTGAAAGAATATTATAAAAACAGGTTTTAAAACACCCTTTCCTCAAATACTTATTTCCTTATTTCTCAACTGCTCTCAAAACTGCTGTCTTTGTATTTCTAAGTCTGGCATTCCAAATGGGATGCTGGGTTTGATTAAAACCATTTCCTGGCTTATAGGTTATGTCAATATCCTGGTGGGATTTTATGCCACTAATCTCAGCAGTGGGTTGAAGGAGAGGAGGCACATTAACTATATTAAAACGGCAAACTCACTATCAGACTGTATTTTTTTACTGCTTCAGGAGTAGACGGTCCTGAGATAATTTTCAGGCAGTATGAGCTTGCATATACGGGGGGATGCAACATGCAGGAAGGAGAGGGGAGAAGAGAGAAGAAAGGAGAATGGGGAAAACTGTCAAGACAAGAAAAAAATTTAAAAATAGCGTAAAGAGGATGGCTTGTGAGACCCAAGTCTTTAGGAGAAGGACAGGAAAGGACATAGATAAGGAAATGAAACACAGACCATGAGACAGAGATGAAAGGTTGATTAAAAAAAAAAAGTGAGGGGATGCAGAGGGTTATAGCAAACAGGCAGAGCTCTGAGCAAGGTGAATTGCCATGGGAAAGCTGTGAGGAATGCAGTTAATGCTGGCTGGGAATACAACATGCAAGGGGTAACTGAGGCCTGAGTCTTTCAGATATATTACAGTTATATTGATCTGTGGTAAACAATGTCATTGCTCACAGGCAATAGAAGGCTGTTGGCAGTATCACTGAGAGTCTCAGACACTTAGACGGTGTGTATACATGCACAGGACATACAAGTAGAAAGAGAGGTAGGTTCCCATGACCTTTGGTAATAAAGGCTTGGGGTGGAGTGGGAATGTTTGGTGCTGACTCCTCTGTACTTTCTGCTGGCTTCGTCTCATTAAAGGCAGGTAAAATACACCATTAACAACCATCCCATTTCCAGACAAACAAGTGCTCTCCTCGCTACCTTATCAAATACAGAGAGGTCTTCTGGAAAGTCTTAGTTAATAAAATGCTCCATGTTACAAGATAGTCTGCAATTCATGGATCGAAAAGATAAGGAAGAAGCCATAGTCCCAGTCTCTAGACAATTTTAGCACTGCGGGAGACCACAAGATATTCTCTAGCACTTTCCACATAAGCCTAGAAGAGCTCCTATGTTTTCCTCTTCATACCTTAGGCTCTTGCTGTGAACATGCTCTGGTATGCAAGGAGGCCATTGTGGCTGCCAAGAGGCTCAAGGAGGAAAGAAAGAGTGAGCTTCTGCAGTCACCTGTCACTGGGGTCATTTGAGGTTTTGGTGCCCTCACTTACAAATCTGTTCCGGTGGGCAAAGACTCCTCAGATCTCCCAGCTGCATCAGCTTGTCACACAGCAGAGCTGGGCCACCAGCTGGGCTACCGGATGAAGGCATGGGAGGGAGCCTGTAGGTTGGGATGCAGCAGGAAGCTGCTGCAAGAGGGGATGGGACTGAAGGCCAACCTGCTGGGGACCATGAGTCTGCTTCTAACGCAACAGGAAAAATGTCATTGCTGCTCTGTGATCTTCTGAAATGCAGCTTGCTCTGTCATATATAATGCACAGGATGAAGTCTGCTATGAGGAAAAATAGTTCTCCACTCAGATCTGATGAATTCTGGCTCTTTCTACACCCCTTTGCTCTTCCAGCTGGAGGCATTTGTAGGGAGTCATGGGAGAGAGATGGAGAAATGAGAAAGTGAGATACTGAGATACATATTCAAGTACTTTGTCACTTAACCTCAAACCCTTCCTGAGCTCTCTCCAAACAGAAACTGGCTGAAGGTGACATATAGCCCTTTGAATCTGAATCTCCTTGGGACATTTGTACATACTGCTCCTGGCAGCATGCTGTGTTAACTCATAAATCACTTGTTTAATGATTTGGGGATTTAACCACTTTAACTTGGAGCAGACAGCAAGTTGAAGGCTGGAAGGTCTGACTCCCCATCTGTGTTTCTGTGCACTCAGTCATCCTCAGAACTGGTTGATTTCTGTACAAGCCTAAAGGCAATCTTGAATCTTCCGGAAAAAAAAAAAAAAAAAAAAAAGGGAGAGAGAAAGAAGAGACATTGAGGAGTTCTCAGAGAGACAGAGATGAGTTGATGCTGGCAGAGAATATCTAGCACTGCGTGGAGTCATAAGGAGGGAAATGGTCTTGTTTCCTTTTCCAGGTGGGAATATCTCTTCCCACCCCCACTATGGTGCCCATCAGCATCCTTGTGCAGGAATATAGGCTGTCAAGATGCTCACATGTATTCTTTGCTTTGCTTTCTGCACGGTAGTTATGGAGGTGGTAGCAGCCTTTACAGTACCAAGACTGGAGTCTGGTCTAGGTGATAGATTAAATCTCAGTTTAGGCAAGAGTCTTTCTAGGGAAGGAGGCTGCAGAAATTCTTACAGAGTTTTCTCAGGAGAAATGCAGTCTAAGTTAGATTCAGACTAATACCCTAACACTTGTTCCTCTCTAAAAGCAGAAAATGCTCAAGGCATTTTTCTTGTGCTTGTGCAAAGACACTGATCACAAACCTGTATACAGCACTACATTCTGGGTCCCTTCTGCAGGGAAAAATCATTAAGCCAAATCATACGCATACTCCCAGCAAAAAAGGCAAAAGATGAAAAAAATCTGTGTGCAGAGGGAACAGTCACAGCTGTTTCAATTTATGAGACAAGAAATTGTATTTCAAAGAGAATACAGAAGTTTTCCCCTTTGAGAAAGTTATTAACCAGAATTCGCAATAAACCTCACTCCATTTATATGCCTCTAAACTGAAGGGCCCTAATAGAGATTATATTGCATTCTGCAGGGCTCTGCCCTGCCAAGAGCTCACAGCCTCAGACCTTGCCATCCTAGAGGTCTGAATAACCTCTCCTGCTTTTTTACCCATCACAGCCCTTTTTTCCCTTCTTCAGTTCACATACGTCTTTTTGTCTTTTCATTTTTTCCTCTTACCCTGTCTCCCTCCTCCTCTCCCCCTATTATTCTGCTTTTTATCTTCCAACCTTTTTTTTCCTTCCACTCGTATATATGTCCACAAGACTGAAACCTGACTGTAACTCAGTTGAGCTATTGCAATGACAAAAAGCATTCATGCAGGAATAGTGTACTGATGAAACACTTAGGAAAAAGAGTTCTTATACCTGCGGCTTTGCTTTGCTTTTACAGTTGTCTGTTACATGGCAAACACATGTGGCAATTGCTTCAAGGGAGATGATACCATATTGCACCACATGGCTGGAAAAGATTTCATTCTTCTACTTCAAAGCTATAGGGAACAGAACCAAGGGCAGTGGGGAGAGGACAAGGTAAAAAAATACCCTACAGCTGATAGAGTATGCTACAGCTAAAGAGAAATCACTGAGAGGTGCTGGCAGCAAAGCACTTACAGAAGCTGGGATGCTGGAAATTTCCTTGAAAATGACCCACTGAAGATGTGTTTGATTTGAACTGGTAAAGGCCTGTGCTTGTTTGTACTTGAGGACCCTAATGAACAGCTTAAGGTTAATTAATTTTTTTTTCATATACTAGCTTTGATACTTAGGACATTTATCAAGAAAGCAAGGAAACAGAAGAAGATATGATGGTGGTATAAAAGAGGGAGTAAAAGACTGAGAGAGGTCAATCCAGCAATCCCATGCATACCTGCTCTTAAAAATGGAACATTTAGTGTGGAGCATACATCCATGTTTCACTCTCACTTGTAAACAAGGAATCAAGTAACTTAAGGAGGTGATAGATTACCCATGAAGGAAAAACAATAAATCAAGCAGTTACATAAGTAAAGGACACTATCTCCTTCTTGAACCTCTCTCATTGCTGGAGGAACAACAGTGGCCAGGGTGGACAACTGCCCATTTTTCTGGCAAGGCTGCTCTTGGACAAGTCCTCTGTGTTCCATTCCTTTCCGCATCAATCTCACAGTGTCTTAACACACACTTCTCTATACGTCAATTTGTGTGTGGTCATCTTTATATAACATCATTTGTATGCAGCTGCCTGGAAATGAAAGCATAACAAGCGTTGCAAAATTGATATTCTCCTCATTAAAAAAAGAAAAATCCTCCGTTACCAAGTTTGACCTAATAACTGTATTTCCCTTTTGGACAATATATACTGCACTGTACATACAATGGAAGCGATAAATAACCCATCATTTAAAACAAGAAATGTCTTCCTCATAGGGCAGTGAGTGTTTGGCATGCTCTTATTGATTTACATGTCAGCCAAACAGGTAATGATTAAAAGATGAGAAAATGCCTGGTCTCACTCAAGAGCCCAATCAACGTATTACAGAAATCTTCTACAGTTTTTACACATTAACTCTCTGGATAACTTCTGCTGAGGAGTGTCCAAGGCACAGGGGTGGGAAGCTGTGCAAAACTGACACTGTTGCGCAAAAAAACCTCTCTGTTCAGAAAACAAAAGACTTCAGTTTCCTCTGTTTTCAGTCTTGAGCTTTCCCTAGCACATGAGTGGTGGTATGTATTAAGCAAGAGCTCAGTCTCTCACAGCAGTAGAGGGAGGCTCTAGTATAGGGTGGGAACATCAGCAGAAGCAGCAGCTATTTAGTACTCTAAATGCAGCCTTTTTCTGTTTCCATTGCACGCTCCTATCTCCACTGGTCAACAAAGTCTCCTTTGTATCCTGAGATACCTACTCATGCTTATAAGCCTCTCTATAGCCAACCTGCAACCCAGTGTGAAACAGGCTTATGCTGAACCACTGGGGGTTTTGAGGTTGAACAAAAAAATTGGAAAAAAATACAGCATCCTAGAGATAATAGTCTTTAGAGTGAGCATTACATGAGCCTGACAGGAAAGTGACTGAGCATCTTACTGTTTTGTACAATACTGCTTCCCTTTCAATTCACCTGCTTTTAAACATCAAGCTGAACTGTATCAGGGGACCCCCTGGTTTGGGGTTCACCTCCACACAGCTCTTCCTGTCTATCTCCCTCTAGTAACCAGCCTTTTTTTTCCAGTTTCCTCAGTATGAATACCTCTGCAGGGAAAAGCTGTCTTTCTCTGCAATCCCTAATTTAATACTCTGACATGGCATCAATATCTTGCTGCTATTTCTTCCTGTTAGTTAAGTTCTATCTCTGCTTTTTATGCCCTTTCTCTTTAAGTCATTCAGTTTTCCTGTTCTCTCTGCCCTGCTTCACCCTTCGTGGTGGGATTTGTGTTTTTTACCTTTCCCTTTCCTCCTCTTCTGGAAACTTGCCAGCGATACAGCAGAAGGGAGCACATCGAGAAAGGTTAGGCAAACACAACATTATGACCAGAATCAGCAACATATTGCTCATTAAACATTTAAAATCAACAGTTGCTGGCTTGATTTGCCAATACTGTGAGAAATGCCAGTTTTAGCTCAAGGTGCCTCCTGTTTCCAAAATGGCTTTATTTATGATGTGGGAGCTGGTGGCTGTGAGAACAAAACCCTACCTTCAGTGGCCAACAACACCCAAGCTACAGGCAGCTCCACGGAAAGTTCCCCAGCGAGCACCAATCACTTCTGCCTCCCTGACACCCCCGCTGCTTTCCAGAAACAAATGGATGTGTAAGAGCACAGAAATGTGTTTGCAGGAGATAAATTATTTATCTGAAATTTACTGTTGTGAAGTCAGCGTAATTCTCAAATCCGCAGACATATTTTATGCACTGATAGGACGTTTCAAACAGGGGCATTTGGACTCATTTCTTCCCTCCTCCTGCAAGTATTAACACAATAATACTTCACCTGAAAAAGAAAAGAGCTGGTGCTGGAGCTGGAAAAGCAGCAGGATAATATGCTTGTAGTTTTGCATTGTGTCCCAGTAAAATTCTGTTTCTTGATAAACAAACCAGTGTAATACTCATTTCCCTCCTTCCCCCAATCTCTGTGATATTTGCCTTTATATTTTTTTCTCCCTAGTCTACAAAATTATTGTCTTTGGTATTTGGAAAATCAAGCTTTATGCCATATGAGGTAGAAACATCACTACTGTGGGCAAATCCCAGAGCCCTCCATCTCTGTCAGTGTCCTCCCTCCTGCCCTGCAGCAATCCTTGCTCTCCCAAGCCAAGTCAAAGACAGGTCACTCCTATACCCAAGCACATGTCCACATACCTACTGCTACACGGACACTCTCCTCTCTTCTGCGTCCTTCTGGGACATTTCTGCATCAATCAAGGCCTACCAAATTTCCCATTGTTTCAGAAGTGCCTTGGGTATAGTGTATCTAAAACTATGCCACTGATCCAAACTGAGATTCTTTCTTGGGAATTTTTGCCAATTATTCTGAAGGGAACAGAGCTGGAGCCTAGGTCTCGCTGTGAAGATCTATTCACTCTGAATTGCACTTGTTTGAAGCATAAAAAATAAGATTGTCCTCTGTTAAGGCAGGAGTAAAGAGGTCAATTACAAAGAAAATGGTTCACACAGCAGATAATCAGCCCAACATTTCTGACAAGCTCTTGCCCACTGAGCAATAACAAGTCCCGCAGATGCTCACAGGCACCCTTCACTTTGAGTCAGTCGGAATGGAAATGAATATGGCCCAACCATGTCTCTCCCTGTGCTCTGCACGGGTGTATTTAAACGAGCACATGCTCAAAGAGAAGCAAATGGCTTGCTCAAGGCTCTAGTAAATCCAAAAGGCAGCAGTAAAGGCTGCAGTTTTTCAGAATATAAGTGAGCATTTTTTGAGAAATCAGATGGAACGCTTCCAGCAATCCTGAGTGCCTGCAGAGAAGTCCCAGAAGCTCCTCACTTTAACAATAATTCTGTAAGTGAATGCACTCCCCCACCTGCCACTTAAGAAACCTAATCACATACCAGATCCTCCGTTAGAGTTGGCCACTGCACAGCACAGGAAAAGTGGGAAGTCGTTTTCATTGAAACACGGTCTAAGCAACTTGAAATGCTGCCACTAGAGTTTTCACAGGGAAAAGAAAAAAATAAGAGGTCTTTTGATATAAAAATAGTTACTCTCCTCCTTGCACCTGGCATCCGTTTTGTTTATTACTCCAAACAAACACCCGACCTTTGGACACACAAAACATGCTGGATTTTCACTAACAGGAGCAAGTCTTCACTGTGGCTGCAGGCAGCTATTTTTGTGTGCTGTTTGATATTCAGCAGGAAAGATGGAGCCCTTCTTCCCACCCTTCCCAAGCTAATTACCAGTCACTGCTGTTGACAGGACTACAGGGCCCTGCTCAGGTCAGTCCAAAAGACTGTACTCTTACACTTATATTCTGGGGTAGCAACTGATGATGAAAAATTGCTGCTACATTAAGTCAGATACTGGGCAGCCACTGGAGATCTCAAACTACAGCTCCATTATGGCACCATGGATCCAGATGAACTTGGGAAACTGCTGGCAAGTGATCCTCAAAGAGTGGGGCAGGCTGTGACCCACCTACTCATCTTAAACAGAAATGAAAGTGCCAATGTTAACAGAAGTAAAGAAGTGGCTACGGGTCACCCTCCAGTTTTCTCAGTCAGAACTGAATCAGAACAGCTTCTCACTTCATCAGAGGCATCAAAACAGAGAAGAAGCAGCAGGTTTTTGTAACAAGCCAATGAATGACTTGACTGACCAAGGACTGCAAAGGAATGATGGCACACATGTATCTCCTGGATCTGAAAAATGTACAACTTGCAAAAAATACCTAAACCTGAAAGAAACCCAAATCCTTCTGCAATGAGAGCACAGATGATCTAAGCTCTAGGTATGCCAGATAATTTAAACAGAAACAAAGCAAGTCTAAATTTCTATACATGGTACCATGACCTGAGGACTGAAGAGAGAGCACCCTCACGAAACAGCATTATCATTTTGCTAGAAACCCAGAAGCCTCAAAATGGTTTCCTTACCTTGCAATAGAGTTGTAGCTTTTGGCAGTCCAATTATTTAATCATTTAATTGCCTGGAATCAATGGCCTAAAATGAGTGTTCAATACATTTGCCCCTTTATTATGCCAGGAAGCTCCCCGAGGCCCCAGGGGTACAGCAGCCTGCAGACCCTCATAGTTCAAAGCGATGCTGCACTGCAGAACTACATCAGTGTCAGAAACATCTCACAGTCTCCTCCCGAGAGGGTTTGCTGAGGACTTGATCCTTCAGACCACAGGTCTCTGTAATTGCCTTCTTTATCTGAACAAGGTGAAATAGCTGTGAAGGGATAACTTTTTATTGATTTAGTTAAAGTGATGTTACCTGTCCCCTAGTCAGCATTCTCCTATCATTTCAGGAGTGTTGTGTTTCTGCCAGTACAGGCAGATTCAAAGCAAAGCAAAAATCAAAATAAGCCAGTCATGTGCACCTCTATAACAGGGTCAATTTTAAAATTACACTTTTGGTTAAATGGGTGCAACCTCCTCATGTAGCCAAGCCCCAAGCTCCCTTTTTAAGAATAGGTACCACACCAAAAGCTATTTTCTTATGAGAGACCCCAGAAATAAGTTTCAAGCCTCAGAGAGAAGGATTAATTTGCTAGTAATGAAAGTGACACACAGGGAAAATGTAAAATCAATCTTGTGTTTAAAGGCAGAACAACACTGGCTCCACTTCCTTTTTTTTTTTTTCTCCCTCGTTTTCGTCCCCTCTCCCCACAGTGGCTTGTTACCACTGAGCATACATTATGCACATTACCCACAAGCCTCTGCTCTGTTTAAATTAAAAAAAGAAATAGCGTTTTTAATCAATCTATTTGCACTCGTCTGCCACAACTCACAAAAGCAGTTTGATTTCTTTTCATTGCTTTCAAGAGAGCTGAACACAGATGACTAAAAAAACCACTGCAAACTAGTAATAATAGTAGCAATAGTAGCAATAATAGTAGTGAACAGCCCCCCTTCCCTCCCTTGAAAAAAAAGAAATAACAGGAAAAAGAGGCACGGTTAGCCAGTTCGTGAGCAAAACACAGACTACATTAAAAAACAACAGGTCAAACTTAAGCAAAACTGGCTTGTTCTGACTGTGGACATCCCTCCCTCATACCATCGACAGGTAAGAACAGCTACAAAACAACAGAGGGAATTTTCAATCCTTTAAAAATTGTATTGTGTGCCTGCACTTTTTCTCCAATTCCTGCTCATTCTGCTACATCACATTTGGAATGAAGTTGTGCCTAGGAATTCAGACCCTATCTTGGTTTTCACATGCTTTATGATTCAACTGCAAAATTAAAAATAGCAGAGAAAGGGTTAGCTGGTTTTGCTTATAATGAATCACAGCCACAATTAATTCTACTGTCCACATCTAGGGATTGCTCCTTCTTTCCTTTTTTCTCCATCAAGACAACAGGAGGAAAAACAGACCACTGCTTAACAAGACTGTATCATGCTGAGAACTCCTGCTCAGTTTTCTATCCGTAAACAATTTTACGCAGTGAAAACCTTTTTCTTCCTCTTTCTTCCACAGATGAAGAGAAAAGAAAAACAATCTTCCCAAGAAGGAACCTTGAAACAGAACCAGGACCTCTTCATTGCTGGACCCCCAACAGCGGAGACCTTGAAGCCACAGAAGCTAGTTCCTCACTGCAGATGCTTTTCTGCCTCCTCCACCACCCTACAGCAGCACCCCACTTCTACATCTGGAATACTTCACATGATGTATATACTGATATGGGGTAGCTACTGCTAGATGTATGAACATATTTTATTCTTCCAGACCTAAATGTACTCCAAGTCTCACATGTTTTACATTCCTGGACTTAGTGTTACAGCAGTAAAGATCCTGCCAACACAGTGATATGTCTCTTCGCTCCAACCCAGATACATAACTTGTCCCTTTCGGCCATATCAAAGACATGCACGGTACATTAATGCTAAATTATATTCACAGTTCAAACTGTGAGAAAGATTTACTATTCAAGGAAGTAAAGCCAGGGATGATATCCAAGATACAAGTCTAGATGCTATACTTGCATGTTTCAAAACTGAAACATGCAAGTATTTTGAGTTGTCAACACCTTAGGGTTTGGTTTATACTTATCTTCAACCAAAATACTGCCATTTTCCCCTGCAGCTTTAAAAATGGAAGAGAAGGAAAGATACTGGTTATCTTCCTAATTGCTTCTTTGTAGAAACCATTTGCATAGGAAATAATGCTGGTATTTTTCATGGCTTTTAAGAGAATTATTAGATGCTCTGTATGCACAGAAAGTCACTGGCTATGGATGACTAACTCCATAGAATCACAGAACAGTTTGTGTTGGAAGGGACCTTAAAGATCATCTAGTTCCAACCCTCTGCCATGAGCAGTGACACCTTCCACCAGACCAGATTGCTCAAAGCCCCATCCAACTTGGCCTTGAACATTTTCAGGGATGGGGCATCTACCGCGTCTCTGCAACCTGTTCCAGTGCCTCAACCATTCACACAGAAAATAATTTCTTCCTTATATCTAATCTAGATTTAGCCTCTTTCAGTTTAAAGCCACTCCCCCTTGTCCTACATGCCCTTGTAAAAAGTCCCTTTCTAGTTCTCTTGTCAGCCCCCTTTTGGTAGTGGAAGATGCTACAAGGTCTCCCCGGAGCCTTCTCTTATCCAGACTGAACAAGACAAACCCTCTCAGCCTGTTCTCACAGGAGACATGCTCCAGCCCTTCAATCATCTTCATGGCCCTCCTCTGGACTCCCTCCAACAGATCCTGGTCTTTCTTATGTCAGGGGACCAGAGCTGGATGCAATAATCCAGATGAGGTCTCCCTAGAGCAGAGCAGAGGGAGAGAATCACCTCCCTTGACCAGCTGTCCGCACTGCTTTTGATGCAGCCCAGGATGTGGCTGGCTTTCTGGGGTGCAAAAGCATATTGCAGGGTCATGTTGGGCTTCTTGTCAACCAACTCACAACCTCTTCTCCTTATGGGTGCTCTCAATCTGTTCTCTGCATAGCACCTCTCCTCATTGGCTCCTCTATCACTTGGGGAAGAAAGTGACACAACACCACATTGCAGGAACCTCCTGAATTGCCTCTGCCCCACTGTGTTGTTACTACAACAGATAATGTGGTGGTTGAAGTCCCCCAAGAGGATCATTGCTTGTCAATGTGAGGCTGCTCCTATCTGTCTATAGATGGTCTCGTCTACTGTGTCTTCTGGGTCTTGGAAAATTTCCTTGCAGGTATGTAATCAGGAAAAGCATCAGCTTAGATGTGCTGTGCGGAGCATACTGTAAGAGGAGTCTCTTCACATCACCTTTTCTCATCAAACAGAGCTAAAGCAACCAGGCTCTGTCATTATGCACTAGGGAAGAAGTAGCTACCCACTGGTGTAAGGGAAGTGGGAGAACTGTGGGTCTAGGATCAAAATCAAGGAGTTTTGGCCTGATCAGTGTGAACTCCACGCAGTCAATAGGTGGTAAGTTTAGACCCCAATGCAAATCCAAATTCAGGTCCAAATGATACGAGGTGGGGGAAACTATCAGATGAAATGACTGTGTGGGCAAGATTGTGTTTTTTGAGGTGGCTAAAACTTAACCAAAAAGTACTGGGTTTTAAAAGGCTCAGTCCTTGAGCCCCATGGAGGTAGCCCAGCTAACCACTGTGACTATGTTACCAACACTGCAGTGCCAAAGGAGCAGATTCGTAGAGGAAAATGGTTCAGGACACCTGCTGCTTACACTGTGTACACTGCAGAGGTTTACCTGGGACTAGATCTATTCAGGCCCCACGGGCTGACCTCCATATGCCCAGAAACCTTCCTGCAACAGAACGAAAGCAAAGACATGACGGGGAGATATCCTTCCGAAGCACACTCAGGATTTAAACTCAAATGCTAGTGTGAACACACTCTGTACCGTATGTTGCACTGAACTTAATAATAATTGGTACATTTTTATATATGAAACATGATTCAGAATAAATTCCCTTTGTAGTTATTTACACCCAGGGTGGAAAATTCATTACAACTGCCAAAATACTTCACTGTGCTAAGTACAAAAAGAAAGTCCACCATTTCTACCTGTGTGCACTAAAATCAGATTGCTTCCAAGATCCTGAATTCCTTCTGATTATTCTGTGATCTCCATGTCCAAAAATTTATCAGAGCAGAGATTTCCATCATCCTTAGGAACTTCACTGCTATTCCTTTAAAAATCCTGATTATAGGCACAACCTCTGGTTGTAAAAGTGAGGCAGTAGAAGGGATTTCCCACATGAATTGCTAATTTTTCAAGGCAAAGGATGCTTTTTTCAAATGCCAGAAACATAGGAGGTTTATCAGAGAAGACTTCATCTGCCTCACCCACCATTCCCAGCAGAAACAATCCTGCCATTGGAAACAGAGGTTTTTCTGCTGCTGATGCACAAGGTGAAACAAAATCTCATTCACTTTTTGTTCCATTGGGTCTGTGAGGCTAAGAGAAATAGGCAGTTGTTTACATCTGTACAGTAAGAAGATGGGACTCGAATACAGAGAGATACAAGCTGCATCATGAGGGTTTGCTCACATAGTAAAACAAGGATTAATGGATAAAAGTTAGACCGGCTACTATTAGGATTTCCAATAAAGTAGAAATCCTTCAGGATCTCCTGAGGAGAGAAAGAACTCCCACCTCCCAAGCAATGTGGGTTTATCACTGACTCACTGCACTGCAGGGCAACCACATACCAGTGACCCCTGTTTCAGTAGCCTTTACCCACACCAGTGTGCACAACAGGGTGCAGAGGTACTCGGCAGTTTGTCTGCTCTCCTAGGAGCAGAAAGCAGCCTGGATGCTCCTCTTATCTGGCTCCTGGAAGCTCTGAAAGAAAGGCTTCAGTAGCAAAGAGCTTCAGCTGTCTCCTCAGGATCTTTGAACAGCAGGTAGTTCAAACAGACTGCTCAAGTCTGAGGCATCTGCGATGTCAGGGTTGAACAGGAGAAGGAGAAGAAATGCTCTTTAGTGCCTGGACATGTGCAGACTTTTGAAATCTACAAAGTATTTTCTCCCCTGCTGGGTTTCATTTCCTAGTGAAGAGCTATCATTATATATATATATATACACAGACACATATATATATATAAAATACCACCTCACATTTTCACCCATCATTCGCGATTCTAAATCCCCATGCCTACTGCACAAATGCTTTCTGATAGGGCATTTCCCTCCTGAAGTTTTGCTATCTGATGGCCCTTATGAACAGATCACGGGGTGTTCTGCTGATACACAATGCACAGAATGAGCAAAACCCTTCCCTGATGTCACCATTATCCTCTGCTATACCCCCATAGATACAGTGCAGCTGCTGGTGCCTTGCTGGCATGCTCTGGGAGGGCAGACAAGAGCCAGGATTAGGGACAGGAGCCAAAATCTAGGGAGTTTCAGTATGAAGCTTTCTAATGCTTCTGAATCTCTTCAGAGTCCTGCAAAAGAACTCTGTGTGCATTCATTTATGTATGCACGCCTGTGTGCTTTGGCCTGTGATGGAGGACTGGCTCTACATGGGAAGGTGAGGATTTGAAGGAAGGATGCCCTCCTTTTCTTCCTCCTCCACTCAAAAAAATTTTATTTTCTTTTAAATTTCTTCTAGGTTTCCTTGGTTTGTGAAATCCACAGGGCAATATCCAGAGCTCTTGAGCACAGCAAAGCCCATGGCACTAGGCAGAATGGCTTGGACAGCTGGTACACTGTACACAATACAGCTCAGTCTTCAACTGCATCAGCCTTCGTTATCTCAGTCCTCAGCTTCGTACAGGTTTGGCAGTTCTCCTCCTCTTTCTATTTACATCTTTGTTCTTAAAGCTGTATCGAGGCACCTGGGCTTCACCCAGAGTGTCCCTGTTCCCTGGGTGCCCCACTCCCAGCTCTGCCAATAGCCCTGGCAAGCGCTAAGGAGCCAGAGAATGGAGAAAACCCTGATTTTGTTGTTGTTGTTGTTTTTGTTTTTGTTCTCTTTCTCTGCTTTTCAGGATCCTCTCCTGCATGAGTGGTTAAATCTCTAGAGCAGCTTTAACTCCTTCATGGCAACACACCACACCATGAAACATCATTCACAGAAGACAGAAACAGGATGGGGCAAATGTAGAAGGAAGGCAAGTGGAGAAAAATGAAAAAGGGTCAAGAGTGATTGCAAACTAATGGGTGTCAGCAGACAGGAGGCGAGGGAAGAAGCAGGAAGGGCTCTGACTGAGGTGTTTATCCCTTAGTGCAGTCAAAGTTACCATGCAACTAGCATCAGCAGAGTGATGAGGGATGTGCTCTCTCCTAAGAAAGCTGCACGCAGCACTGAGCCAGGCAGCTTCAGAGACACAACATAGCCACCACCACCTCCCAGGGCAGCCCAACCCACTCCTCCAGCTGCCCAGGCACTGGGATGCACTGAGATCTCTCCTGCCTTGGTTGGCAACCAGGCTGGTGGGTCACACTTGTGCCAGAGCCCCACAGAGCTCCTCAAGACTTGGGTAGGGAAGCAAAGCTTCTTTTGAAGTGGTAAATTCTGCTGTTTGTGGTACCCCAGAGACTGAAAGAAACCATCAGCTGGGATAGAGATGAGGGAATGATTTGGTTTCCTTCTTTAATAAGCTGCTATCAGACAATAATGTGCTGCAGCACTGCAGAGGTAGCGGGCTCTGATGTTAGGGGCTGTCTACCCTGTGCTGGAGGATGCCAAGTACACCTCAGTCAGGTGATGCAGGACTGCTGTTTGAGGGTGCAAGCTGCACCATGCCAGGCTACCTCAGCCTGGCATCTGGGTCCAGCAGCCCAGGGTGAAGGCAATCCCTTCAGTGACACCATTTGCAGAGGTAATGCTGAAGAAATGGCTCCTTCTGGCCTGACACAGGCCATCATCAGAGGCCAAAACCATAGCAACAAAGATCCTGCAGAGCTGCAGTGAAAGTCCTTTCCCCATGTTAAGCAGTGAGATGGGCTGACACCACGTCCAGTTTACAGGTGCCCTGTGGGGTGGGATGGGTTGTCCCACATCCATCCAGCCAGAGAGTCTCTCAGGTTTACCCTGGAGCCTCTCTGCACTGGGTGTAGCACTCAGCCCTTTGCCCTTGGCAGGATGGGCTTCCAGCCACTAATCTTCCTTTCCTGTCACCAGGAGAGGGGGCAGAAGAGTGGGATGCCAGCAGTAACATGCTCAGGCTCCTGACAACTGCACCTCTGTAAGGCTGCCCTGAGCCTCTGGCCTCATTGGTGCTGCAGGACACGCAGGCTGGTACGTGCCTCCCCTGTGCTCTGGGCTCCCCCCACCCTGGGGCTGACAGACAGTCAGTGCTGAGCCCGAGAGGTGCTCCAGCTGAAAAAATCTAGGACACAGTGGGGGGCTGACAGGCAGCCGGAAGAAGAAACAGATGTGGAGCCGATGTGGTGTGAGGACTGTGTTTGACCTGCAATATAGCTAACATCAAAATCAATCCACCCACTGTAGCTGGTCCTCTACCCCTTTGCTACCTTCCCCCTTGGACACCTACAACAACATATTATTCCCTCCATCCTCTGCCAAACTCATCTGTTTTTCTTTTTGCTGTATCTGCTTACCTATCCTCTTTACTCCTCACTCATCTCTCTCCCCCTTCATCTTTTTTCTAGTGGCTTTCTTTCCCCACTGTGCTTTCTGTTTTCTTCATTTTATTTCTTGCACTTTCCCCCCATGCTTCCTTATCTTTCAGCTGCCTCTGCTGTCCCTCCCTTCCTTCATCATACTGGTCTAGCATTCCAAACCAGCTAAATATTTACCAGTCCTTCCCCACTTTCACTGTGCGATGTATCTGTGTGGCATATCTATTTATTAATTTCCTATATAGCAAACACCAGCAGCGTTTTTTTGCGTTTGTGGTGTGGGTTTGTTTTTTTTTTTCTTGCTTCTCCCTCCCTCTCCTCATCATTATGAGAAAATAATGAGCTGTTTGGTCTGTGTTACTAGTTGGGGAGAGGAGGGGAGAGAAAAGAAGGGCATGTGGGAGTAGCAAGCCAGGTGCCCTCGATTGTTTGCCTGGAAAGTTCTTTCCTCTTTCTTCCTTGCCCACTGTGGCCTCATTTATCTAAGGATATAGCTGCTTTTACTGTATATTATTAAAAAGCCTAAGAAAGCAATCATTTTGCAGAAGAGGAGGCAAGAGAAGCCGTTAGGAACGCGAGGGCTCTCTGCTAATCATTACCTGAGACTTGCCCAGGGCTGGCAGCTTGGAAGCAGGTTTATGATTGTCTCCCATGGCCCATACACAATTTCTTACATGAGGACTTTTCAAATGCTTCCCTGATTCTGGATGTTCATATGAAAATAAGCATTAAACTATGAGTTGAAGACGGATATAAAAATAAGAGGACCACTGCCTCTTCCAGCCTCGTGGTCCCTCTGCATCAGTCACTGGTTTATTACTGCTGCCATCTGCTTTCCATCTTTGTTTGTAGCCTCAGACCCTATCCTGCAGATTGGTACCTACCCTGTCACAGACATTGTCCCTAATCCCATATCCTTTTCCTTTAGGCTGTTTACAGCTCTGCTGCCTTCCCAAGCACATTCCCAAAGTGATGTCTATCTCAGTAGTCACCAAGAGCCCACTTCAAACTCACCCATGCCATCTGTGCTTTGACAGTCTCCTTTAACCCTCTGCAAGTGCTAGTGAGCACCTGCCAAGGAGAAAAGTGAAAAACATACCTTAACACTCAGTGGTAGCTCAGCAGTTAACTTAAAGTTGACCAGGCAAAAACTTAAGATGTTAAGCAAAGTATTTTTTTCCCTCCCCTTAAAATTGGCCCAAAATATCATGACAAGCATTATTTATCTTATTAAGTACACTACATTAACCTTGCAAATATGCTAATGCACAAAAGGCGCTGCCTTAGCAGCTTTTTAGAATAGGAAATTAACCATGTTCATCAGAAAGCTTTTAATTATTATTATTTCTTAAATGCTGGCATAATGCAACACTTCTCCTTCTGTCAGGGGCATCAGATGAGAAGGATGGGGGACAGAGGCCTCCATCTTCACAGCTTCCCCCAAAATTCCAAGTGGGTAGTCCTACCTGAGCTACACGCTAAGGAGATGCTCTGTCCCTCAGCTGCACTGCTGGCCCAGGGAAGGGAAGAGCTGGAAGGTCAGGCAAGTGAAGGGAAGACTAAACCAAGTACCTTTGCTGAGATATTGCTCTAGCACTGAAAAGGATGTAGGTGGAAGTACTGCATGTTGGAGAAGGACTGCAGACATCAGAGGGAAAGGGCTACATCTTTTGCCCAGGGTGACCTTCCAGCGGCTCCCCAAACACCTGATGTTCTCTGATGCTCTCCTGATCTAGGAGAGCAGAGAGAGCAAGACAGCTGCCTTACTTGGCACTGGCTTTTGAAAAAAACATGCTTGGCCTGAGCACGGTGTCTTGTCTCCCTGTCTCCCTGTGCAGTCAGTGGAGAGGGAGAAGTGTCCCAGGGTACCACTCATCCCAGTCTCTGGCCAGTACAATGGGTCCCATCTCCCAGTGCCTCAGGCGCAGTCCAGCTCCGAGGATAGAGCAGGGGCAACGCCTGTATGTTTGAAACATCCCCTGCGGCGGTCAGGGTGACAGCACAATGCACTCCTTTACCCTCTCAGATGCCAGTAGAGGACACAGCCATAATACATGCTGAGTCTGGCACAGGCCAAGCACATCTCCTGTATGCCTCACAGCACTGAGCTGTGGGCTGTAACAGCTCTTGGGCAGTGTGGCAGAGCAATGTAGAGCATCACCACTGAAGAACCTCCTTTGTCTCAGTGAGTGTACGCTGCTGATTCACAGCCCTGTCCCGGGACTTGCCCTCAGCATGATCCTCCTGATTCCCTTTCCCATGGTGACAGACATACTCTGCTCCCCTGGCTGCCTACGCCTCTTTCCTGGTGAGAAGCAAAGGGAACAACCTTAGCAAGGGAGGCTTGACAAAACTGACTCCCACTAGGTGGAAAGCTGTGATTCTCTCAGCTCATCCTGCTCAGGGCCTGATCCAAAGCAACTTGCCACTGTGGCTGGCTGTGCCTACCTTGCTGCTGCAACACAACGTGTACTGCTTCTTCCTCCACCCAAGTGAACAGTCCTTTCTGATGAGTTTCCAGTGAGACTTTGACTTGTATTTCCCTTACCACGCACTGGCTCTCATTGCTCCTGGCATGGCAAGGTCAGCTCAGCTGGCGCAGTCAATGCAGTCACAAACATAATTTCTGATATTTCTGGGGTTTTTTAATGGTGGTGTTACTGTTGCAGGCGGAGGGCAGCTGCTTCTACAACTGCTACAGCTTGCTAGTGTACTGCAGCCAGCATCACCCAGGAGATAAGGCCAAGGAGCACAGCTCTGCACTGTTGTGCCTACTATCTCTCTAAGCTTTTTTTAAGCTTTCATGTTGTGTTTTTTTCCTAAGTAAAATCTTAAGAGGGCAGATTTAGCTGAGTATCCAATGTCTTTCTGGAGTGTGCTCTGATAAAGGAAAAAAAATCATCCCTCAAGCAGCGTAGAGGTGAGGGAGCTTATCCCATGCTTCTGCGTGGGAAGTGTCACAACAGGATAAACCAAGGGAAATCAAAAGCTGAGAGATTTACCCAGATGCAGAGAAAGGGATGATATTATCCAATATGACATTACATGTTCTTTCTGTAACACAAATCAGCTTCCATTGGTCAAATGCTGCTCTCCTCTGACATGATAGCCTTCCAGAAAAGGCTGCAGTGCTGCAGGAGCTCTGAGCAGCTTTTTTTTTTTTTTTTCAGTTTGCTTGTTTTCCCGTTATAATTATTTTCTCTGTAGTCATCACTCCAAGGTTGTCTTTCTGGGAGAGGCTGAGGCAGCATTAACTGGGTGCAGACCCACAGATGGCTGTCCAATAGTGTGCTGGCCCGGCATATGGCAGATAAGGAGTTGCGTGCCCTATCCTCAGGCAGCAACAACGTGCTGCTCGCTACGGTGCTTTCTGATGGGCGATGTTCGGACAGCACAGCTCTGCTGGCCTTCTTGAAGCTGCCATCTGTGTGCTGCCTCCTCTTGAACTGGATATGCATTGGAGCAAGTATCTCATCAGGTTTGACCAGCTTGGCATCTCCAGTGATGGAAAGCTTTAGAGAACAACTATTCCAACAGCTCAGGACATGCTGTTTAGGTGTCTGCCCAGTCCTGGGGCCTCAAAGGCAAAATTCAGCAATCAGGAACAACCCCAACTGAGGTAAAGGAAACCTCAATCTATCCTATGCTGACTTTTTACTCACTATCCTTTGCACACCTGGCCTTTCCCATGGCCCTTGGACCTCTCTGACAGCAACCTTGATGCTCCACAGCCATGGTTAGCAAAACGTGAAGGAAAACAAGCTTCCTGCTTCTAAGCACTCCTATGTTTCTGATGGGGAGCCCCAAAATGACCCCCTGTACTCAGACAGAGGTGTGCATACACTCCTGGAGCTACATGAATTACATCTTCAGGGCAATAATTTCTTCAGTCCCCAGTCTCATCTATGTCCCAGCACACTGGGTTAATTGGGCTGGGCACTTGGTCTGCTGATCATGGCCCTGGAGAGAAGCAGTTGCACCACCTGTGCTGAGAGATAGATCTGTGGGAGGTGTAGGGAGGGAAGGAGGGATTTGCATGTGGGAGAATGCACAGACAGAGACCAAAGGTGGAGGCATACGTGTAAGATAAAAGTTTCCTGTTAGAAAAGAAAGCACAAAAGATGATGGCAAGGCCATCTTTGCCCATGGCAGTGTATTGATCCTCTTGCTGTCATGGAAAAGAGAGTGAGAGGTGCTGGATGTAGAGCTGCTGGCATTTCCCCTTTCTGGACAGGATGACATAGGTAACTCCAGGGAGTGAGTCTGATCTCTGGCATTTCAAGGAATGAGTCACAAATCACAGCTGTATGTTTTTCAGTATGCTGAGCTGATGCTATATAATCGAGCATCAGGCAAACTTGGAAGAGGTTTATGGAGAGACAGAGTGAGAAGGAGAGGGAGGCATCTGAGTGTGGGAAGGAGGGGGATGTGGCTGCAGCAAAAAGTAATTTGCTGACAAGAATGCAGCAATTTATTTTGAGCTACTACAACTGACCAGTGCATTCCCTTTTATCTCCGATTTATCTCTTCCTTTCTAGTACAAACCCTAGGTAGCACAGGGCCTGCCTCTCTCCTTCTCTGTGCATATTGCTGACTTGGGAGGCTAGAACAGGTCACTGTTATCAGCAGGACCACCTTCATCTCAGCTCCTTTCTCCCCTGATGAGCCCAGCAGCATCCCAGCTTGCCAGTGGAGAGAGCACAATGCAAACCCTGAACCTAGAGCCAAGCTTTCAGTGGGAGTTGTTAGGTAGGGAGGTCTCCCTTTTTGTCTCGGGGCTGTCTAGCAACAGTTTCCTTTCATCTCACTCTGTGGACAGTAAACAGGTGTTTTTATTCCTATTTACTGACCTCAGATATTGGGGGAGGGTTCCTGTTTTTTTCTAATATTCCCAGCGTTCACAGTTGATACTTCAAGGACATTCTTGCTGAGCAGACGTCTGTGCTGTGTTATGCACTTGCATATATGGTTCAAAACCTGTTCAAAAGACTGCTTTAGAGGTGAATACCAGCAGCACTAAAGGAAATGAATGAAAGAAATGAATGAATGAACAACAGAACTGGCTTAGCAGCCCCATCCCTTACTTAATACTCTCCCTGCTTACTCTGGAGAGGGACTGCTCTGGTTGCAGGCCAAATAGCAGAAAGGCTGTGGAGAGGTTGTGGGAACTCCCTCAGATTTTGGTTTTTCTCCTACTCAGCTTAAAGGGTGGTCTGAAAACTTTTTAAAGTTGACTTGGGTGCTGGCAAAGGTCTGTGACAGGAGCTGGACAGCAATATTGGAAAAGTGAAAAAGGGAAAAAAATATTGATAAATAAAATTTTATACAATTCATTTTTTATGCAGCAGCATAGAGTGCACTGGCCTACTCTTTCCTGATGGTATAGCATGTCAGCTGGCATGGCTCCCTGGGGGATGCCTGCTGTGCGTGCAGTACCAACATTTTTCTGCAAGCAGGAGCCATTTGGCTGAAGACTCAGGTATACACTGACAGTCCTGCTCTTGCAATACAGCCAAGAATTACTCTCCTCAAAATACCCAGGACTGTGACAGTTCTCCTCCCAGTGAGAGGTGATCTCCAGCGGGAGCACAGGCTGACTGCACCTTGCTATTCAGGGCTTTGCAATAGCACAGTGAAGACCTGCAGACTTTGCTCTGCACTGTGGTAGTTTCCTCAATAGACTGTTTCTTAATCCCACCACCTGGCTTTGGGGCAGGGAGGAAGTTTTGAACAGTGCAGCTCATGCAGGAGGACACCTTCTCAAGAGTAACACATACTCTGAGTTTTGGCTGCATTCGGGCCAGAAGGTCAAAAAGGGCAGCACACATTGGGCTAGAAAAATTATTCCTTCCTTTGGAGCCTGAAAGGAGAAGGGGATTCTCCAGAAATCCTGAGCCTCAGTATCTAATCTCCTTTTAGAAAATGTGTTCAGACTGACTAGCTTCTACTGGATTTTAATCTAAGTCCCAAGATAGATTTAGTATAGTATCACTAATTTGCTGCACTGATGAAGTCTTCAAAAAAATCTGCAAAAGCTAAATTTTCATTTAGTCTATTTATTTATTTTTAAATTGCATGTCACTGCCTGTGCCAAACACCAGCAGTCAATACAGGACTTAGATGATAATAAATGTAATGTTAATTACATGGTTATTGTTACTCATTTTTTAATAAGCTCTTTATATGCAATCAAGTAATAAAGCAAAACCAAGGCTCTTTGCAAAGCATATTGTTCCCAAGAAAGCATACAAGAAGCCAGAAAAATCTCCAGAGAGGGCTCCAGACACTGGGGTGCAGTTCCTAAGACTGATCCCCAGGTCTTTTGATAATGCAACCACAAATCTAGTAGCCCAGCAAAAGATACTGGCAAAGAGCAGAGCTATAGGTAAGGACACCCAGACTCTCTTCATCCATGATACTGCAGCCCCACACTCACAACCATTCATAAACCACTAGGGAGAGGCAAAGCAGCTACCTAGACAAATATCTCTCTGCCTCCCCACCAAAACCTCACTGCTCATGGTAGAATTTTCGGTTCTCTGCATGTTAAATTGATATACTGCAATATTTCACTCCTTAGTAGGAAGAGAAGCCTTACTCACTATAAAAGGAAAAGAATTCCTGTCCCTCATTTTGTATTAGCCTTGGAATAATTTAAAATAAAATACATCCAAAAAACTGTGATGATTTTACATGCAGAAGGATGATATTAATTTTGAGGATTCCTTCAGCCCTGTAAAGCTGGACTTCAGATTATTAAGGTGCCTGTTACTGAAGGCACGCAGACAATGCAACTGGTACAGTGAGCTAAAATGTCCTAAACCATTTCTAAAACACTTCATAATGCCAGACACAATCACATCTCTAATAGTAACACACAACAGCATAAAGGGTTTACCAACATGACTTGCAGTATGTTGCCTTACTCCTGCATGACAGGGTTACTATATGGAGTTTGTTCCCGGCAACAAAGCTGACAAAGCCAGATGCCACCCCTGCCAGCAAGCATTGTATATCTGGGGCAACTTATGGACCCGCTGATTGAAGGAAATCCTCCTCCTACCAAACACAGACTGTCAGCAAAAATGCTTCACAGGCTTTTTTTTTTTTTTTTCTCTCCAGTTTTAATGACGGTAACAGCTTCTGCAATCTTTGTAAGGGAAGTGGCCGAAAAAGGAGCAGGAGACTGATTGTCACTCATCCTCTTGCCATATTACGAAAGGAACCGCGCAGTGAGGGATGCGTAAGAAGCCTCGGGGAAGGGAGATAAGGGAACAGAGGGGAGGAATATGGGCTTAAGAGATACACTCCCTGCCCGAGTCTGCCTATGGGAGTCTGATGAATGCTGATCTATCTTAATACCCCTGAGTGTTAGAAAAGTTTGGCTTTCTGTCTGAGTCTTGCAACATGAATGCACTCCTAGCCAGCAGGCAGTAATCACAACCAAGCCACTTTTTCTGGATTGAAACCGGCCACCTGTCCAGTTTAAGGACCTGACCCAATGGGTCTCATTTATGCAATACTTCTAGAGAAGCATTTTGGTGGAGTCCAGTTGTGGGTACAGTCTGCAGGGTTGCCTGTCACGAGCAGAATGCTGCTTGGGAAAGGAGACACAAAATTTGTTCTAAACTTTCCTTATATAGGGCTTTTCTCCCCACCTTTCCCCCCACCATTTTGTAAAGGATCTATTTGGTATTTACCTCAAAACCAGAGCCTTTATGCTCTGCAAACACAGGCCCACAAAATGACTAAAGCAGTTTTGGTACAAGACATCCTGAATATGATGAGCAGGGGAGGGGAAAAAATTAAAGGGAAGAAAAAAATCAGCCAGCCCAGCAAACAGCATTTAAATCTCTCTCATCTTCTCTCATTCCCTTATTCAGTCATTTCTGTCTTGCTTTGAGTGTGCTGTTTTTATCTTCTTCACTCTGATATAAAAGCCCAGCTCCCCTAGTGAGTGTGCAGATGATGATTTGGCATTGTCCAGGACTATTATGCTGTCAGCTCTCAAAGAAAAAAAGGCTTGTAAAAATCCTGTAGTCAGACAAAGGCAGAGCATGCGGCTCAGGACAGTTTGTACTGCCGTCTGCTAATAACCTTTCTGAACAATAGCTTACATGGGAAGATCTTTCATTGAACATGAAATTCCTCTTTCAGCTTCACCTTCACTTACTCCCAATTACTGCTCCACTCTCAGCTATACCCATGCTACATATGCAAATCCTCTTTCAAACTCTTTTGTACAGAAACAGAGGTGCATCTCCCTCCCCCTAGTCCTGTTCTAGTACCATCCTACACTATCCTTGCACTATCCACCACTCACTCACTACTGCTCCTAGTTTGGCTCTAGCTACCTGCAAATTCATTCACATATGTGGTCTCCACCACTCCCAGTAATTTGGCTCATGCTCTGCTCTCAGGTATATGGAAGTCAGCTTCACAGATTCCATTTTTCTTTCTTCACTTATTCAGGAATAGAAATTTGAAAGAAAATGAAGAATATGCCCAAGAAAGACATTTCTGTTAAAACCCTATGATAGGATCAACAGCTTTTTCTAAAACACAGAAAATTAGCAAGTTTTCTTGAGGCAACTTAAAGAGGTGCAACTTGAAGTCTCAACAGTGGTGTGAGCAGATAACTGTCCCAGCTTCCCTCAAGCCCCAGTGGTGTTGAGTTCATTGCAGCCCAAGCTATATGGGCTGGTTCCTCTGCCTGTAGAGACTCGGGTCCTGGCAGACGAACTGAGGTGACCTGTCTATCTCAGACAATTTATGACACTGTGTCCTCCAGCATTTGCTCTGGTGCAGATCACTAGCTCCATGGAGTGCCAGTAGGAATATGCACATTATGTTCCTGTGCATCAGCTGTCCCTGTTTACAGTACTGGACTGCTGCTGATTGTGGGTTTGGGCTAAGTGAAAGTGAGCTGAAGTGTGGTCATGTCTGCCTTTCTGGCAATCCAGCTCTAGGGAGAGTTGCTCACTCTCAGTGTCTACACAGTCAGCTACCAGCATCTCTGCTTTTCTGCCAGAGGAGCCTGAAACACCACACAGCCAGTTCTGGGGAGACCCGAGTTTGCAGGAAAGATTGAAATGTCTAAATCTGACGAGTGTGGGCTGCTGCCACTTTGAGATAAATCCTCAAGTGTGTGCAAGGATTTGGCAGTATGCAATGGGTCCATGAAGCTGGTATATGAACAAAACAACACAGCAGAACCTGGAAAGGAGACCAAGGAAATGGACTTGGAAGTGACCCTTGCTCTAAGGGTACACACCCAAGCCCAGTAACTCCAAACGCAAAAGCAGGGGCAGGCTCTGATCTCTGCTGCACCTGCCAGATGTACACCACAATAACTGATGGCATTAACTCCTGACTTATACCCATCTCAGAAAGGTCAGGGTGTGGCCCAATGAGTTTACATTGAGCAAGAGCAAGGCAGTGCATTTGCTGAGCTGGGACTAGTTCCTGTTCACTGTCTGTGGATTTGGTGAACATCACGCATCTAAACTAGGAACTGGAAAGCTGTGTGATATCCAAGGTTTTGCAAGTGTACTGGACAATAACAACATGCACTAGGGATGTGCTAGGGATGAAATAAATCCTGAAAACTAAGGCTTCAAGGAGAAGAAGCCTTGTTTAAGCTCTGAACTCTTTTCTGAGCAGGGCTGTATCCTGCTGTCTGTTACCAGGATCCCTATTCCAAATAATGCTGCATTTATTTTAGCTGACAAACATTTACCAGAGCTAGTAACATAAAGACCCATTCCTCCTGAGACAAGAACCTAATTCAGGCAACAAAATAAGCTGTATATAAGAGGCACATCAGGCACAAAATGGCTGGGAAAAGGCCATATGAGGTGAAAACTTGAGTCTGTAGGATGAGTTTGGTGTTCTCTGAGTGCACTGAATGAATATAAATTCTCAACACACTTCTCCAACCCCTTTATCACTGCAAGCAGTTTAATTGGCCCCACAAACACCCTGAGTGCATGAAGTGCTTACAGGGAGAGAACACGGTTTTACAGGACTTCGTAACCTGCTCACTGGAAGGTGGAGTGGGAAGGGACAGGGCAAAAGTTCTCCAGGCTGGAGCTGATCCCAGGGACTAAAATGAGTCCTTTTAAGATGCTATAGTGTATGTCAGTGGCAGGGACATGTGGCCAAAATGCCCAAGCAGCCTGTATAGCTGAGGACACAGCCCAATGGCAGAGAGGGGCAGTGAACAAAGAAGCTGTTGGGAATTGCAATAGCTGATGTTGTTTTGTTTCTCCCCACTACAACTTCCTGTGACCCGTTCCTGCCAGCCTCAAAGTTCAGGTCCACTCACCATGCACACCCAGGTTCTGCTTCACTGAAACAACACCCCATCACTTTCTGAGCACTCACACACAAGGTCACCGCTGTGTATGTAGCTTCTGGCTTATATTCTCTCTTTTTTTCATGTTTTTCTTTTTCTCTCTCTTTTTTCATTTTCTTGTCCTAAGGGATCATGACCAGAATTAAATCCTGACATACTTTCAAACCCAAGATAGCTCATGGTTTTACACTCCCTAGGTAAATCATCCCACACTTCTTTGGAAAACATGAATGCATTTTCCCTGTGGTCCACAACATCTGAAGTATCCTGTCATTATTATTAAGTGAAGGAGATCCTTCAAAGACTGTAGTGTTGTCCCCAGGTACTTCAGTGCACAGTGTTAGGCGAAGGGCCTAGATCAGCACAATGTTTTACTCACTGTTAATGCCAGACATTCAGGTCTCTAATTTCCAGCACAGAGTCTACTTGAAAGTTCATGGTCTTACCCAGGAGTGCAAGAAATGGGCTCTTTATGGACTATGAAATCCATTTTCCCCAGGCCTGCATTTGGACTGTACTTTATGACATGAAAAGATGCAGTAAGTGAATAAACCACTACCTTGTACTGACTGATGGACAGATGATCCCAGCAGTCTGTATCTGTATCTCCCCCTTCCCACTGCTGTATATTTGCTGGGCTGTCAGTCTTAAAGCCAAAATGACTTGGGAACCTGAACTTTCCTGAGATTCTTCCCCCTGCTCAGTCCAGAGAAGGATCTGGAAGTTAACACAGGACTGAAGGCAAGAAAATGGAGAGATATCAGCTCTGACACCTGTAAAGCTTAGGTAACTTCATTATCTTGACATCCAGGAAGGCAGAGAAATGGGGAGTGAGGAAAGCAGGGTCTAAGGTCACTTGCCAGGAGAAGAGAGAACAAAGAATGAGACCATGCTAGAGATGTTCCTCTAGCCCCCCTCCCCTAAATCAAACATCAAAGTTTGCTTCATACAGGAGGCAGTAGGGAAACAATCATGTAAGAGGCAGAAAACCCATAAGTTGCTCAGTTACTGGAGCTATGACAAGCAATTCTGGGAACAGCTGCATTTTTCCCCTTTCACTCAAAATAGAAGTTAAAACAAAGGCTTCTTTTTCTTTTTTTCTTTTCTTTTTTTTTTTTTTCCTAGGGGGATAACCTGCTGCAAGAGAGAGGAGTATCATCTTTTCAGAGCACCACTGTTTCAGAGAAAGTTAAAGGAGGTCAATGGAGTCCCTTCCGATTTGAAGACAACCCTCCTCTCCTGGTTGTGTTCACAGCTGGCATCACCCCATTTGGTTTGAAGGCACCAGCACAATTCACATGGTTTGGGAATCTCACTTATTGGGTTAATAAGTTTCCCTGGAGATGCTGCTTGGTATGCGGTCCCCTAGCCCAACTGCTCTGCTCTGCCCAGCTGTGCTGGTGAATGAGCTGAGGCTCCTGCTCTGCCCGAGCATCCTGGCTAATTCTGCAGATCGATCTGGGTTCATATTCACTCTATGTACCCCTCAGTCACTAGCTCAAATGGGCTCCTTATATCTCCTAGACTTTTAGCTGCCTGGTTTGCCTGCCTGTGCTCCTGCTTCCCAGCCACCTCTGTCTCCTGCATCCAGCTATCCCAGATAGTGCATCAGCACAGACAGGCCACACCCTTTACCTCCAGCCTCAGCTGCTCTCAGCTGCTTTCACCCCTGAGCTCTCCTGTACTGAACTGTGAGATCCAACTGATGGGAAGAAATCAGCCTGCCAGACCCTCTTGCATGACAGGGAATGAAAGCTTTTTCCCTCTCTCCTCAACACACAAAAATAGCCTGTTTTCCAACAGCATCATATATGGGTTCAAACAGTCAATACTCACCAACAGAAATGCAAGAAAGGAGGATGAAACACAAAAGGAGAGAAAATAAATCAGGGCTATGGAAGGCTTCTTTTAAAAGCAAAGGCCCCAGTCTTACTTCTCAGTGGTGTAATCTCAAAGGCCATTCCTATCAGGCTAGAGTGAGCAGCAGGGGAAATGCCATAAAAAACCTGCTGTCTTTCTAGAAATAATAAACAATATTTGGCCAACGTTCAGGGGAGGAAGGTTGTGGGGTAAGTAGAAAGGGAGGGGGACAAACTCCGAGTAGTTTGTTAGACCTTAAGTCTTTTTTTCCTGCTTAACCTTCACTCTGCAGACACACTGACTGGGGTGTAACTGGTTCAATATGAGCACTCTGTGGAGCACAGGTATTAGGCCAAATCTGTCCCTTGTGTAACTCTGACAATGCACAAGGGAATCTGTGACATGCCCTGACCTCAGTGCAGCTGTGTCATGGTGAACTAGGGAGCTGATTGCACATGTGAAGGTTGTTGCAACTACATCTGTTTTCCTATGGGAAGGTGCACATAGTAAAATTTTCTTATCCCCTCTTCTTGTTTCACCAAGAATATCTTTGAAATAGATGGAGATTGCCATAAATCTTTATGATGTACTTTCAACAATCCCTGCACCCTGAATGGTTCAGCTTCGGAAGCATCTTCTAAGTAGCAGCAGCAATAATGTGTACTATTAGTGAAATAGTATTTGGAGCACCATAAAGCAAAGGTAAAACTAGAGCACCACACAAAACAACTGTTCCAGCTTCAAACAATCTTATTTCGAACTTGTGGCTCAGCTACTGAGTAGCAGCCAGGAATGATTTCCATAGTTGCTGAAGATGATGGAGGCAGATGGGAATTGCACTGTCAGAAGCACAAATCCATCTGTGTCCTGGCCAAAAGGACCTGTTTCTCTCCTACAGCTGAGAACAACTGGCTGCCAGGCCAATTCCAGGTTCGAGCCTCAGAATGGGAAATCAGCAGACCTTCTTCCCAGGTGGCATTTTACAGGCAGAGAAGGGGAGAAAGTATAACACTATCATAGTTTGTAGTAACTGGAGTTGTGCATGACACCTCCAGCTAAAAGGGGAACAGGACCTTATCAAGGAAAAGGGCCAGGATGGGTCCCTGCTTGAACTAGTAACTTATTGTCAGATTGTCAGGTGCCACAGGTCCAAGTCTTCTCTTGGATCCCAGCCAAGCAGACATACCCATTTTCACCTGGGTTATGACATGAACTTGACCTTTTTTGCAGAGCTAGCTCGAGGCTTCTTGCTCTCCAACATGCCATTAAAAAGTGAAATGCTGTCTCTGAGCTGAAAAACTGCATTTTCTGATCGCCTGTAAATAAAATTCACTGCAGTCCAAGTCCTTTCTTGTAAACTTAAAGGAGTTTTAACTGCAATGTGATGGTCAAGTTCCCAAGTAAGGATGTAGTTACTTTCTGACTGTCTTAAATTTTTTTCAGCAGTTTAAGACGGGGCACAGCACACATCACTGAAGACAAATGGCTGCTGTGTCAAGCCATGGAAATGGACAAAGCAAACCCTACACAAACAGCTTCTTTAGTGCCCTGCCACAGAGTCTGCCAGATGCCAGGGCCTAGATTGGAAATTATGAGTCAGATCCCCAAATGAGCAAAATGACTGTGCTCCAACAAAGTACTGATTTATATCAGCCAAATTCTGGCCTGCTGATCTCAAACTGGATCAAATTACTGGAGTTTCTGGACTCTCTAACACATGCCCTGATCGTTATATGTGAATGAGAAATGACATGCTCACAAATATGTCAGTTCATGGATACACACAGATTGCAAGGACATCTGGCTGACAGAAACTTTAGGAGATGTAGAACTTATGGCAATGGGAAGAAATCCATTATCTGATTAAAAGGTTAGATAATCTAGGGGAAAAGTACTTGCAATCAGCCTGGTGAACAGAGGCCTCTGTGGGGAGGGTGCAAAAAGCTCACCATTAGCCAGTTTCTGTTAATCAGTTTTGATATAATTCTGCCTGAGTGTGCCTAATTCTTGCCACAGCAGTTTGAGCCATACATAACAAGACCAGGTGCCATGAAAGCTTCTCTAAAGCCTCCACTAATGTTGCTCCCTCTGGTCCTTCAGCCCCCTGGCTCCCTACACCAGCTCTTCCCCTGCCCCTCAGTTACTCCATCACTACCTAACCACCCATCACATTAAGGCATTAGATGCTCTACTTGCAGCTACCACACCTACAGCAAACCAAGAACCCATTTTCAGAGCCACAGAGAGGCTGCATCCAAGTACAGTGGCCTAAACTCTCCCAGGGAATTTTTTACTTTACATAGTTATCACCTTTTTGGCTGACCTAACTGTCAGTTGGTGTGTATAAGTGAGCTGCTGCTGAAAAAGAAGGAGTTAAGAATCATTTAAACCATTAGGTTTTCATCGAATCTCATTCTGTTTCTGGAGAGCCCTGGAAGCACCTGTTAATAAAGGGTGGGGGGGAATAAAACCCTTCTCCCTCATGTCGAGATATCTTTTTCCATCCAGCTGCACCCAGAATGAAAGAGCTATCAAAGAAAGCTCCCCCATTAGCCATCAATTCAGAGCAACTTCAATCAGTCAGTTCTGCTGGAGCCTGTGGGAATATCTCCTCAGCAGCCTCCTACATGCCGCACTTGAGTGCTCAGAAAGAGCCACATTAAACCTGCCTGCCATCAATCCAGGGGCCTCCTTCTCTGTAACTTAATGAGGTGAGCCAGTTGGTATCACTGACAGGGAGCTGAGGAGTTAAAATGAAAGCAAGAGTACAAGCCAACCTCTCTTGGTGTGCACACACAGGGGAAGCAGCTAAGCCACCAGCCCTCCTTCAAGGGGCTCTCTGCAGGGCTGAGGGCTGTTTCTGGGTTGCAGCAGACTCAGGGGAGCCTCAGAGGGATGGGGACAGCTCCTCTTACCATGTAAGCCATCCCAGTTGACATGGTCTGGCCTCCCTACCCTCATCTGCACAGTCAGGGTGGGGAGAGGTGATCTCAAGTCCATCCCTTTCACTACTGACAAGTGGCACATCTGGGGATCCAGGGAGATCAAACCTTGCACGATGAGGCCATTCCTGTTATCTGCTGCTCTAACGAGGGGGCAGGTGGCTGTCTCTTCACATACGCTGCTTCCCCAGCTGGCACAAATGCTCCCTGTTTGTCGCAGTCAGAGCATGGCTGAGCCATATAAAACCAAACAGAGAAACTGTGTCTTTCGCAGCCATTTTTAAAGACTAGCAAAATACATGACTTAACACTCAAGGCTTCTCTCAGGCCTTATCTCCGACCAGATTGAGAGGGACAAAACTAAAGCAACTTTCCAATACATCCAGCACACAACTATCATTTGTTCTAGGTCCAGTTTATGGACTGGACCTGGCCATCATCCATCCTGGTGACTCCTAAGGCACATTTATTCATCAGGTGCTCCTCAAGAGCAATGTCACCACCAAGATATTTTTTATTTCTCTTCCTTGCCACCTATTAAGACAATTTTATTTCTTCTTTCTGAGGAGGAATTGCTAATGCTCAAGGGAACTTTCCCAAGACAAAAGTACACCTCCCCTTTTCAAATGCTATTTGAAAATTGCTCTTCCCATGTACCGGACCCTATACTACCAAGTGGGAGGAGTATTCTGGTGGGAAGATGATAGTTACAGATAAAGTATTGACCATCATGGCTGCCCAGACCTGCTTTGTGGAGCAGATTTATTGCTTCAAAAACCAAAAAAACCCCATGAATTATCACGAAGTCACAAAGCAACATTTCATGCAGTATATCCTTATTTCTTGGATTGTGAGGTTTTCACCTTCAGGATAAATACTTCAAGGCAAGAATCTTTGTACGGCCACCTCTACAAGCATAGTAGCATATTTTCCTTGATGTTTTTGTGATCTGAGTTCTCAAGAGTAGTTAGCAATTCAGGATGATCAGCAGGAGAGTGTGTGGTGGCTGGTACTCAGATGCTTCAAATTGATGATATACTCTGAGTATGCCCTTCCTGTCACAAACACTTCCATGATCTCTGTGCTTGGTTGGAAGTAGCCACCCTTCTTCTATCTGCTTCTTTCCTCTAGGCAAAGAAACATCTTGGTGAGGCTGTCAGAGATTGCCTCAGTGGGGAAGGGTGTGCAGAACTGAACTGCATCAATGTGTTATTGGCAAAGCATCACATTGTGTCTCACATCTCGAAGTGCTCTGGCACTGTGTGTGCACAGAACAGAGCAAAAGGGAGGGAACAATATTGACTCTTTTATCTGTCCAGCAAACATGACCTCTTGCTGGGTCCTTGATGCTGCTCAAAGAATTCTTTGATCAATGCAATCAAGAATACCAACATATCAAGGAGCACCAGCATGGAGCCTTGACCTTTGTCCATGCCTGGAACCATGTCACCCATCAAGATCACACCTTGGCCATGGCAGTGTCTCAAGGCTGATCGCACATGGGTACAGACATGGAGAAGGGTGTGTACTGCTGTACTCAGCTCATTGCTCACCTCCCTTTAGGTGCTCACTCTGGAAGGTCACAGTGGGAGTGATACTTAATAAAGGAGCAGGTTGACAGCTGATGAAATCCAAGTCCTTCAGCTCCAGGCACTGACAAGGTACTCTGCTCTTGTGGATCTCACATCCTCTTCAGGTGGGGCAGGAATACAGTTTAACTCTGCCCTCCCTAACCAAGAGGGGAGAAAATCTGCGGGACTGCTTCATGCAATGGCTGGAGAACACAGCTGAATATCAGTATTTTACTTATCCAGAAAGGAAGGACACCCCATAAACATGCATGCAAGGCTCCTTCAAGAAGGTACTATTTCTAGCCATAGTCCCCAGCAAGCCAATATGGATAACACATAAGCAGTTTGGTGGGTCGGAGCGTGACTTAATATGGATATAGCAACATAAGAGTGCTTAAAGTACTTGCACAGAACCTGCCCTGTTCTTCAGCTGGTTCCTGCCTTAGCGAAGTGCCCAGAAATTCTTGTGAAGTCTCTACTTGGGGGAGCTCCACCCTAGTGTCACATTTTGGGGACAACAGCATATAGAGGTATGTCTCTATAAAAGTGCTGGCCAGGAGCCTCAGAGATTATCCCTGCCTCATTTAGATGTTGCCTTGACTTCACGGTCCACATCCCTTCTCACACTGCCTGTTCAGGGACTGCAAGGGGCCCTTTGACCATGGTCACACTGCTGAGCTTGCCCTGCTCCCACTGTATCCCTACAGGTCACAGACTGAAAGAAAACAAAAATAATTAAAGCAGGAACAATTTGCAGGGAGGCCCCAGTGCACAAGTGCAAACATGTTTGTTTGTAAATGGCACGTTCTACAAAAGACATTTCCACTCATCCCTCGTGGCAGCTTCACCTTTCTGTTTGTCCAAAATGCATCAGACGAATAAGAAGAAATGGTTAAAAAGTAATTTCACCACTGCCAAAGTCCACAAAGTAAAAATAAATATAACAGCTTTCCCCTCTCCCTGAAGCATCTTTCACCGTCTATGGGATCTTTAAGGTCTTGTAGGCATGAAAATGATTATACCACTGCTACTACCAACAATGCCTCACTGGTGCATTTCACTTGGCATGCATGTGGATGCCTGTCAGGGGAATATCTCCACGCTCACACATTCATTTACATGCAACAGTCTGTTTTGATCGCAGTGCCAGTGCCCATTTGTGCACAGGCCATTCAGTGTGCACAGCTTTCTGTTTAGGGTGTATAATAAGACCCTTTCAAATCTGCAATAACAAACAGCTTATGCTAGTGTCTGATTAGATAGAAATAGTCATCGATATTTGTACCATTTGTATCATTTAACTTGCACTGAAATGATTCTATTAGGGGTATCGGGCCTGGTCTACAACTAATTTGACTATCTGTATAATAATGGTCTGATTAACATTAGGAGGCTGTGGTCAGACAGTGCTCACTCCAGGCCTAACATCTGAAGACACTATCCCTTGCCCATGCTTACTCTTACCTCTTGGCTGAGATCATTGCTCCTACTGACCATGGCAGCACCTCTTGCTTCATCTAAGGCAAAAAGTCAACAGCAACCTCAGCTGACAACCTCAGCAGTAAAGCAGATGAGAGAAGAATGGTGCTCTGCCCTATACAAAATTGCAATCTTCGGCAAGGAGAAGGTTAAAAAAGAACACAGGTGAAAGAGTTGGCAGTACTCTTGCATGTGACGTTTATAAAGTTTATGTCTGGAAAGTGTATGTGTATATACTGGGATAGTCTTCCTGCTCCTGTTCAGCTGTGTTGTTAGTGCTGCTGTAGTACACTGTGCATTAGTTGGTTATGCACTGCTTTTAACTACAGCTCTGCAGTTACTCTTTATGTGTTTGTAAGGCCTCAGATAATGAGGGCATTAATGACAGTTGTAAACTCAGTCCATACTGCTTTCTCTCTCCATAACAACTTTAATTCCATGATCTCAAAGCACAAGAGAAATGCCACAAAATAAACCCTCCCAACATGCACCAATGTATGTGAGGTATTAGAGCTGGTTTAATTTTCACAGCAAAGATCTTACATGAATAATGAATCCTTTTATTATGCTCATGAATTATCTGTGAGCAGGCTGTGAGCTTTATGAATGTGTCTGCTGCTCCAAAGTTTTTAATGAACAGAAAACGTTAACAAATGTCACTGTACTAGAATACACCAAAAGTCTTTGCCCCAGCAGTTTGAGGACTGTGACTGGTGCCCTGGGTCACAGGACAGCATTTAGCCACCCTGATGGAAAAGTGGGAACCTCGTTAGTGAGGATGACTATGAATGGACCATATTTGTTCACACTTGTTCCAGTCTCATTTGGACAGGTGAACAAAGAGCAATCACACAGCAGCCTTAAGGTGAGAAAATTTTATGTGCCATAAGCACTGAGAACTAGGAATAAAAAAGGCGATGAAGAGAAGCAGTTAGTTTTTTGAGACATTGTCTTTAGATGCCCATCCAGTACTAATCTTTATTAAGTATTTTTATCTGTATTTTACAGATGGAAGAAGTGGCACACAGGGCACAGGAGCAACTTCCCAGGGTCACCTATTCAGACAAACTGTAACTCCCTATCCACTCTGTATCATGTCTCCACCAAAAAGATGAGGGGCCTCAGTTTGCAAAACAGAGCTAGAAATCTCAGTTGTATGAGCTCTCTAAGGGGATTTCTTGCTTGAGATGATGAAGAAATAGCTTAAGGTTGTCTGTTTCCTTCTAGTCAAGCACTTTCTTCCCCTGTTGAATCTGAAATCAAGAAGCACCTAGGCATGTAAAAAGGAGTGATCATTGTAAGAGAAACTAACTCCCAAGCTTTCAAATCTTCTAGAAAATTTGTGCTTGAAATCACCATCTGTGTCCAAGTTCTGAGTCAATTCTTATGTCCACATCCACTCACCGTGTCCAAGGTAGGGATTAAATACATTAGCCTACTGAAACCCAGGAAGAGAAAAAACAGAGCTAATATTTTCAAATGAAATGCAATGCTGAGCTCTGGAATAACAAGACAGTTCCCCTGAAAGCTGGATTTTACCTTGGATAAACAATAGCTGTATAGTCTCAGATGTGCTCACTGAAAAGGAGGAAAAGGACCAGAAGAACAAAACTAATTGGAACCATTTAGTAGAATGGGCTGGAGCCATTTTCTTCAAATCTAGGTCTTTATCTTTCTTTATTTCCTTATGCCATGCCTTCTTTCTGTACATCTATTGTTAAACCCATCCACTCTCCTCCTGCTCCACTGCAATTAGATCCAAGCATTTCCTTTGAATTAGCACATCAACACTCCCCTGTCCCAACTAAAAACAGTTTTGCCTCAGGGCACTGAAAAATCTTCACTGGCAGCAGCACTCTCTGCCGTAGGCACTACCTTGCAGTTTTATCCTCATCACACAGCTTCATGTAGTTTTCCCAGGGCAGTAGGCAGGTGCAAGGGACACCAGAGCTATTCCTTACCGGGCAAGCCTGCCATGCCAGATCTTTGCAGGGAGGCTCCCCATGCAATGTTAACCTCATTTACAGACACAAAACGAGAGACACTATGTCACCCTTTTCCTTTGGTCCCCAGTGTCCAGTTTTAAATCTTTGCTTGCAGTGAGAACATAAATCGTCATGCCAAAGGCTCATTCATGTAAACAGTCCACACTGCACGTTTCTCAAAACTCCTTTTTTTTCTCTGGGGTCTCCATACACAGCTGTGGAGCTGTTCTGAACCTGGGCACTCCTCCACCATACCAGACTACTGGTGGGAAGCCACATGGATGCAGAACTCACAGGGCAAAATTTTCACTGTAAGAGATCTTGCTGCTGGCATGCACTAATGAAGATTCAGACTGTACCTTGACTGCAGTTTCTTAGTTTTTAACTCACAGTGGATCAAATCATGTTGATTTTTTTTAAAAAGTAACCAATCCACCAAATCAAATAGAAGTGAAAACAATCATTCAAACAACTCCACCCACACTCCAACCTCAAGGACAGAAGCAAGTACTAAAAATCTGATTGTGTGAAGTACAACCTATTTACATCATTCACATGCTACAATTTTTGACATTTCTGATACTGGGCATGTGCTTCTGCCTGTAAATAATCTGACAGTGTGGACCAAATGCAATCTAATGCAGACCAGACTTGGATAGGGAAGCTGAAAGATGGCTTTTTCTAATATTTAGCACAGGAGTACCTTCTTAGTTTAAAGAAAGTGTCCTTAAATAGTATTTAATCCAAATGCATACCCTCAGTCTTGCCATTTCATCTGTCCTTGGACAGCACTGAAACAGTTTTTTCTCAAATCAAGCTCTAGGTGAACTTCCAGATCTCCAAGCTTTCATCCTCACTAAACAATCACATTCTCAAATGGAACAAGAGCATAAGTAATTTCTCTTGAACGCCAAGACTAAGCACATGGAAAATGAATCTCTTCTGGTTTTAAGTAAATTAATCACAGGATCTTTTATTTTCTGATCTCATCGTTTACTCTGTGAGGGATAACTCAAACCCTTTACATTCAGCAGCTAGGCAAGTCTATTAAGAACCCAGTTTGACTCAGTATATGCTTATGCCAATGTCAGGATATTGTTATTCCAGCATCAGGACTCCTAGTGAGTGAGTCCCGTAACTAATTAAAAAATGAAAGGATACCTGCTCCCCTGCTTCCTACGCCCTGCTGTCTCTAAGCAATTACTTATGTGCCAGCATCATTGTAAATCTGTGCTTTAGTACACTGTGAAAAGCAATTGAAGTTATGCAGCAACTTAAACATAGAAACACTTATTAATACCTGCACTTACAGTGAAAGGATTCAGGTCTGCTTTGTTCAAGTGATGAGATCATTTGCAGAGCTTTCTAGTCAATGTGAACCTGACTGACAGGTCACTTAGGCTTTCAATTCATCCCAGCAGACTACTGATGTGTCTAAACTGATCCTCAGACAAGCAAAAAGGCAATAGCTAGCACTTTACTCTTGCCTTTGTAAGGCTGGTGTTTAGGCATGGAGATAATGCCTTCTCCCTAAAACCACTGCCAGCTGAAGGAAGACTTTCACATAAGTTATAGAATCAGCCAGGTTGGAAAGGACCTCTGAGATCATCAAGTCCAACCTTTGATCCACTACCACCACAGTTACTAGACTATGGCACTAAGTGCCACATTCAGTCGCACCGTAAAAATCTCCAGGAATGGAGAATTCACCACCTCCCTGGGCAGCCCATTCCAATGCCTGATTACCCTCTCTGTAAAGAACTTCTTCCTAATATCCAACCTAAACCTCCCCTGGCAGAGCTTAAGACCGTGCCCTCTTGTCTTACTGATAGCTGCCTGGGAGAAGAGACCAACCCCCACCTGGCTACAACCTCCTCTCAGGTAGTTGTAGAGATAGATGAGGTCTCCCCTGAGCCACGCTAAACAACCCCAGCTCCCTCAACCTCTTCTCGACTTGTGTTCGAGTCCCTTCATCAGCCTGGTTGTTCTTTTCTGGACCTGCTCCAGCACCTCAATGTCCTTCCTGAACTGAGGGGCCCAGAACTGGACACAGCACTCCAGGTGTGGCCTCACCAGTGCTGAGTACAGGGAAATGCTAGACTTTGGGCAAGATATGATATAAACTTTTTATGAGGTTCTAGTTACCCCTCCTAAACTAACTGCAACAGCAAGCTCACCCTTTGAAAAAACTAAGAGATAAACTCTTCCTTAGGCACATGAGTAAATACTTTCAGTGCCTTTTTGACCAGTCTCATATGCCTGAGTAGTTCTTTTCCTGATGTGTACGAACACACTCACTATCTATACCAAACTTTGCTTCACAATAAAGTAAGGAGGTGCTTTTATAATGTTTTGCAGATGAGGAATGGAGGCAAAAAAAAAAATAAATTAAAAATTATATTCTGTCTAACTACCAGGACAGCTGATGTGGACTTGGGGCTGTGCTGGGCATCTATGTTCATAAGAGCAGTAAGCAAACCAGAAATCCTCTCCTCCACGGCTGTCATGCTTGGCTCTCTCCACACTCAATGGGAAATGCTGTTGCCATAACACACACAAAGCCAGTGTGCTGCACATATGGTGATTTAAGAACACACAGCCAGAGCAATGGAACAAGAGAGCTCATTTTTTACAAGACTCGTATTTCCTAACAGGTAGAAGTCTCCTTACAACATGAAACATGGTTCAACCTTACCAAGTTAGTACAATGCTTTATTTTAATATTGACAGTGTCCTGCTTTGAAAAATCTTATATGCACTGGGAAAGAGTGACTTAGAAGCTGCAGGAGCACAGTTATCATGAGTGTATTTGGCCCTTGGTAGCAACCAGTCAGTTAACACCCCATTACAATAAGCACAATTGGGGTTACCTGATGATAGATATCCTGTGGTCAGGGCTCTGGAGCAATGGGTTAAAGATTCAGAAGGATCTCTCAGAAATGTAAACTTGTAATGGCTGCAGTACAGTGCAGTGATATAAAATCAATGCAGATGCGAGCTTTAACACAAAGGTAATGGGGAGGCGAAGACATAAATAAGGAAAACTACAAGCGAAGAAAGGGATGATAATAGAGGAAAGTGCAAAGTGAACATGAAGTGCTGTCATTTAGGGCAAATAATTCTTAGATAGCTCTTGCACAGGACTTTTCAGACATGCAGCCCAAAGAGCTCTAAAGAGGAACTAATACCTTTTTTTATGGTTGAGGAAACTGGGGCACAAAGAAAGGGCGCTGTTTATACAGGGTCAGGTATTCCATGCCAGATGCAAAAGCAGACATCAGGATTCTCAGCTTCCTATTCCAAGCCCCACCATGCTACGCTAAAATGATTTGTTCTTCCATTGCTGCAAACTTTCTCCAGATATACTTTTTTGGCAAAGAATAAAGTCAACTTGCTGCTGAGGTATGGGTTTGTCTAGTCAGGAGGGCTATGTCTGTATTGATGCACTCTTTTTCCAGACTCCACTTTCTTTTCATTTTCAACATTTGCACAGGTACAATAAGGTTTGTTACCTAGTTCAATACCAGGTACCTTTGCATAGAGAACATGTCACAGCTCAGTGCACACTGGAAGGGCTTAGATATGTATTCTGAACAAGGAACATGTAGAAGTAAACTCGTAATGCCTATTTCTGTCCTTAAACATTTTTAAAGCCATTTTGTTCCCAGAATTACTGCAGCCTCTCAAATAGGAAGGCCACACAACACTTCTCGATTGCCCTTGTTGTCCTCTTCTACAGCCAGACAAAATACTCCAGCTGAAGGGTACTCCTGAAAAATCTGATTTTCCACAGCTGATGTACTATTCATATGATCTTTTCTTTTCACAAAGAAAACTATTTCAACAGAAAACTTTGCTACAAGTTCAAAAGTATTTTAAAAAATACTCATTAAAAAAAATTGGAAACATATCGGTTTTGTGTTTCTCTCCTGCCCTTTGCCCATTTCCTCATTCTATTTGATGCCGAATCCATACATATCTATTTTTTCACCTTTGTTTTTCCTGTAACTCAATTTTTTTTGTTATAGCTTTCTAGCCTTCTTAACTTCTAGAGTTACTGTATAACAAATGGACAAGTTTTAGCTCATTCATAAATGGAGATGTTCCCAAGAATTAGAAAGTGAAAAGTGTAAATATATACAAATGCAGAATACATATGGCATTATCATTTTACCACATTCAATGATGAGGGGGAGAAAAGATTTATAGGACAATATATTCTTCAAAGTTCCTTTTTAAGATATTATAAAACGAATGAATCTACTCAATGTTTAATTTTGCAAACCAAAATAGCTTTTAAGAAAAGAAATTAATTCTCTTAAAAAAGACCAATCAAACGAAAAAAAACCCACAAGAAGTTACCTCTGCTATGTCTCAACCTAAAACAGACATAAGCACCACTAATCTGCCACCAAGCATTCTGTTTTTAGCTTGCTGGCTATCTGCTACAAGTCCCTTTTGAGATTTTGCTTCTCTCTCAAAGCAAGGTGGGTGTTACTCTCCTGCTTCTCTTGGTATCTAATCCATTATTTCTGGATTGAAGATTTTATGCTTTTTCCTCATTACCTGTCAAAGGCGTTTCCTTCTCCAAAGCCACCAGCCTCTCTTTTCTAATCAATCACTTTCATTTATTTCCTAATCATTCAACAAATAAATTCTGATCACTTTCCTGGGGAGGCAGAGGTGGAAGTCCAAGGGATTAGAAAAAAATAATTCTTGAATGTAAAGTTCCATATCAAATTCTAACCCCACATTTGCACAGAATCTTTAGGTTTCAGAGGTCTGCCTAAATAAGAACCAGTTTTCCAGGGATAGTACTGACAGTTGTCAGAGTTTATCATCTACCCACAGCTTTACAAATTATTGTTAGTACCTGAAGAGAAGGTGATCATTTAAAAGAAATGTCCTACTTCAAAGACCCAAAGGTTCTTTCTAATGCTGTCCTATCTTTTCAACAGCTCGTGGTGCCATGGTTAGCTTTTGATTGATTACTCACTTATCTAATTTTCACACAGTAACTCTGCTAACACTAAGAATCTTTTTAAATCAACAATTTCTCCCACGGTTCTTGGGACAGACACCTACAGGATGCTCCTGAATAGTCTGAAGGCTTCTTGTAAGTCTGTTCAAAATGCTCTTGCTGAATTATCTGTAGCCATACAGCAAGGAAAAAGTCCTCAGGTGGGAATACTGGTTGCCTTGCTCTATCCAAGTTGTCAAACATTCTCTATCACTACTCAGTTACAGAAAACTATCTGTAGGACACAGATTTTAAATTTCAGTTCTACAAATATTACTCCATAAAACTGTATCATATTTCTTACCACTCAGACATCTCCCTCAAAGTCAGAAGAAGGTCTGGGAGACAGGGAATATACACATTCAACATCTGCTCTCTGCATTGTTGGTATGGTAACATGCATCTCTCCTTCAACATTCTTTTCTACTTCTGACTTTCAAGATCATTTTCCTAACATGTGACAAGCCTATCCTAAATCCCAAATTTTAATGAGCTTGGAGTCTTCAAAAGACATTAGTTCCTAAATTTGCCAATCCCCCTAAAAATTCCAAATTAGCTAACAGATTTGTATTAAGTCTATCCACTAAATTGCATTATCATACAGTGGAAAAAATTACAATATAAACCCTGAGATTTGAACCTGCTTAAGCCAACACAGCTTACATATTAAATGTGCCTGTGTACAACTGGGTCTATCCAGATATATTTGCTCCAGTGTCTTGACTGTTTGTCCCATCAGGCTTAAACTTCCTGCATAAACTCCAGCCATGCTACCTCCCATGAGGTCCAGGGCACTCCCCAAAACCAGGGAACAGCTGTAAGCATAGGGCTGCCTCTGTGCTGGCTACAGGGAGATTATTCATGTGCTTCAAGCAGAGCTGCTCCTTTGGAGCATCTCACTTTCCAAAAGATGGCCAGGAGCTTCCACTCACTTCTTTGTAGTTCATACTGCTACCAAGGCAGTTGGATTTAACTATGAAGAAAGGTGGGACTTCTGATAGAGCATAGCTTCCAGTTCATCCTTATTCCATGCCAGCTGTGCTAGGTAGTAGAAACATGTCCTGCTTGAGGGATCAGTGGGCTCTACACAGACACAAGAGCACAGACGCTGCTTTCAGAGGCAGGGAAGAGGTTTGTTGGACAGACACTACAAATTTGGATAGGGTTGGAAATAGAATCACAACTGATGACTCCCCGTCTCGTGGATTAACAGCCAGACAGCACACTATTGTGAACCACACTGAGATCCTTGGATGACAAATAAATGGGTAGGCAGTATCAGCAGTAAACCATGACAATAGCAATTTCCATCCAGTGAGATCACAGAAATCCAGTCAAGCAATTTGCTCTGCCTTCTAGTGGAGATCAACAGAAAGGTTCAGAAGAAAATTTGTAGAGATTTTCAGAAATCAGTACACTTTACAATTTCAAAGTGGTGTTCCCTTTTACAGGTTATTGTGAGACAGGGAGATCCATTACCCTTTCTCTATCATCCCATAACAAAAGCAACCAACCGTGTCCATAGAAGGCAAACATGTGGGCAGATCTAACAGATAAAGTCAAGAATGACAACTTACAGCCACCTTTGATTTTCCAATATCAATCACTTTCTAGTTGTCCTGTTTCTTTAAGCAAGCTGGAACAGGTATCACCTGAGTCTAGTTGCACAAGAAGGAACATTTCTTCAGAAGATCTAACATATTAAATTTCTCCCCAACTTATACAAAGCCTTCCTGTCTGTCCCATTCTTGATGGAGAGATTCTTGATTTTTTCCGTTTTTCTGTGCACTGTCCGATCACTGTCTCTTCAGGGCACAGCACACACCCAACTGCACTTTCTTTTATAATTTCTATTTTATTTTTTTGTAGTGAATCACTTTGTTCCAAAGATAAGACACATGAAGATACAAAGTCAGACTCTCAAAAAATGCATACATGTTAATGCAGTGAAATAGCCCAAAACATGACCAGATGTTCTGGTCAGAATGTTCCTTTTCCAGCTCCATTTAGTGTTCACTTAAAACAGAGACTGTAACTTGCAAACATTACATGAAGCTTTCTGTTGGCTACATGGGACACCCCTCGGGGCTAGGATTTCCTGTCCTCACCTATTTGCAGGGCTTTGTCCTCTCTCTCCAGAGCTACATCTGAAATGGTAAGAAAGAGCAGGTGCCATGGTGGAGCATTTGCAGCGGGACAGAAAGCTGTGCATTCCCCATTTCTCCTCTCCTTACCTTGCCCACATTCTGAAATTCAAACTGTTTCCCTGAGCAGGCAAAGTGCAAGAAGGTGCTTCGCTCCCCTATGGGACCATGGAAAGGAAGCTATCTGCACTTAAGCAGTCGCTGAATACAAATACTTTCCTCGGCTGAAGTGGCGCCTCTCCAGTCCTTCAACTGGACAATGATGTCCTCAGTGCAGTGAAGTTGATATGCTTCTCTCACCAAAGGCACTCAAATCATGAGCATTTCAGTGGGGGAAAGGTGAACCAGTTCAAGCCAGCTTGGAAGAGCAATGGTAGCCCATCCCAGAACCTGATCTGAGCAGCTTTCGAGTATGAAGGAGTGCTATGATTATATTTTACCTCATTAGCTTTTATTCCCCTGGTTCTCCATACACCCCACAGGTTGTGTGAAGCTCTCTGTGGAAAGAAAACCTGGATCAGGGGAGAAGGCTATGCCCTCAGGATGCCAGGTCTAGTGGAGTCACTCCAATGGATGTTATGGACTTAATGCAGAAATTGCCATGCCAGGTTCTCTGGACTGTGCTACAATGAAACCAATCTAGATGATCCTTCTGGCCTTAAAATTTAGCTCAATGTGACGAATATTTCTTCACAAAGCCCAGCTATATATTTTTTTTTTTTTTTTTTTAGTTCAAGAGATCCATTTTTTTTTTCTGCTGAGAAAATTCAGAGGTCATTCCTCTTCCCTGAGATTTACTACTTTTTTTTTACTCACTCTTTGAGCTGTGAGAAAAGAAAGTATCTGTCTTAAAAGCTGCTCTCACTAAAGCACAAGCTATTCTTGGTGCCTTGTGATAATGGCTCCCAGCTGTTTTTTGGACAGCTGTATCCACTTACAAACCTGAAACCCTCTGTCTGTGCTAGTTGTTGTCTCCATCTTTTTGAACCTGGTGGTTTGTCACGAGTAGCCTAAACAATAGTGCTGGTGAGATCACACAGATGATCTTTGAGACAGGAATTGGCATCATAGGCTATTCCTCACATCAGAGATCAACAGCAACAGTGCAAACGCCTGGGAACCTATTTTATAGGTTGATGTTAATGATTTATAACATTACCACAGCTGTAGTCTCTCTGGAGAAAACAGTTGAGTGTGTTTTGCTAAAACTTTAAACAGCACAACAGTCCTAATAACAGTCTTCATTCTCATCTTCCCAAATGCGAGGGAGTCAGGGCATCCAGTCAAAGGTCAAGTAAAGGCTGATTCCTGAGAAAAAGTGCATTACTCTGTGAGGCAAAGGTTTGATTTGAACCTCTGTCAGGCTGGTAAGGATGTAGATGCCCAGCACAAAACCTTCTCTACGCATGCTACTGAGAGGAGCCAGGACTGACAGACAGACTGAAGATCTTGCCTCCCGCCCCTGGGAGTCCAGACATGGTGACTGCCAACAGGACATCTCAGTAAGAGAGACCACTATCTCAAAGGACTAAGAAAAACAGTGGGAATGAAACACCCTCTTCTCCTCCGTCCCAAACAGTGAAGAGACCAGAACTTTTCTCTCATTTCATATGTGCAAACACAAACCAGACCAAGTATTTACAGTGGTGTCCACACAGTCAGCAGTTTCCCTGGGAGCCAGATGGTCTGCTAAGGAGGGGTGGGAACCATGTTACATAACATCTATTCATTTGATGTTATTTATTTACTCATTTTATATTGAGTACACAGTAATCTTAAAAAAAATTATCATCTCAGAAGCTGCAAAATACATTTTCCAGTCTTGTTGACCCTTTGGCTTTGTGGAATCACAGTCTGATATATCATCTGATAATCATATTACATACCTGAATGCTGGCTTTCATCCATTCCCTGGTGCAGGTTGGTTACAAGTCACACGAAATGAATACTGATTGGGTGGCATTTACACACCAGGCATCCTGACTGGCTACATACACAAGACCATGAAGGTCACCCACTGAATTGTTTTGTGCTTCAGTCAATATTGTCCCATGTACTCCAGCAGCCCTGTTTTCAGAGAGCATTATCTAATTGAAAACCAAATCTCTGCATCTGAATGCCAGCCAGGAGGCTCACCCAGGTCCCTCTTTTTCTCTGTGCCACAACAACTTGTATTAGATACTAACGAGTGTCATCTTTTCCAGGAAAGATAAAATAACAAGAGCTTATTTGAGCATTCTGCACAAGACAGGTGGAAGCTGAAATGGCAAAGATGGGAGGGGTAAGAGTGGTTTCCAAGGAGTTGGATAAAAAGCTGGGGGAAAGGGTAGCAACAAAAAATGGTTCCATGAATATTGATGCAGATCTTTAAAAAATAAATTTTTTCTGTTTGTGCTGGTTTTGTGGTTGCTTTTCAGACTTATTCTTGTGCCTGAATTTGACAAATACCGTGGAAGATCTGAAGTAAACAAACTTCCTATCTGTACATGTATTTGCACCTGCAACCCAACCATTTATGTGCTTACCATAAATGCATATCTGCTCCATTCCATCAAAAAGACCAGAACTGCCTAAGAAGTACAACAAATCTAAAATTCCCATGGCTGATGTTGTGGAGACAAATCTTTCAGGGAAAAAAAAAAAAGGTGCACAGAAAAGATCCTTGGCTTATGCAGTGTTACACAGGAGAGCGGGGACAGCTATGAGCACAGAATCCAGGACACGAGTGCCAGCGTTTCAGGGAAGGACTATAGAGGATTGCTTGCAAAACAGTCCTCAATTACTGAGCATGGGAGCAGCTAAGAAGAGTGATGAACCCTGCCAAGGATCTGCCCACACACTTCTGCCTGGACAGGCCACAGCTCACCCCTGTGCTTTGGCTAACCTCCCCTCGGCACAGCAAAAGCAGTCCTGTTCCAGCAACTGCCACTCTGCTTCATCCCTGCTACAGCTGAGGGACAGAAATTACAGAGAGGAAATTTAACCATCTTCTCTGATTTCCTCTGTGTGGGGGTAAAAAATCATGAGCCAGGAAACACAGATGATCGCATAATTGGTTATTGATGAGAGCCAGGGGTAGCAGCAACTGTTTGCACTGAGAGAAAAATCTCTGAAGGTGCATGATGTCAGCACTGCTCTGCTTTACCAACAGAAGGAAACAACTTTCCAGCATAGCATCGGGCACTACATCATTACCCACAAACATGGAGCAGGGGAGTGACTGATCTGCCCAACTAAGAGGTGTCTGCTGCTTTCCATGCTGGGGTCATTATATCGCTATGGAGATGAAACCCACAAATAACCTGCCTGCTGCGTGCTATGGGTGGTGGGGCTGCTCAAAGGTTTTCCATTGAGTCAAACTCTGCTTACCCAAAAATGACATAACATGCACTTCCCCGGAATTTACACTGGGATCCCAAGCAGCTGATGGGGACTGTTGAAGCCCTGGAGAAGCAGGTACCATCAGGTTTTCAAATCCTGTTCTTTAAGCTTCTGGTGAACTTTATTGGCATAGGCCTGGGGCTCTTCAATTTGCTCTTTTTTAACTCCTTCTCCCACTTTGTTCTTCCCTCCCTCCTCCTAAGCCCAAATACCTCATTTTCTCTCCTTCCTCTTCCCTGGTTCAGTTCCCTTTCACTTTTCCTCCTCTGCCAATGTATGGATCTCTTCCCCTCCTCGCTTCCCCACTTCACATTCTGTGCCCATTTTCTTTGGTTAGCCCTTTTGCTTTCTACATCCACATCTTCCTTCCTCCATGGTCTGTCTCTCTTTGTCTTTCATCCTCTTTCTTTGCCACCTGCCAATTCCAAGCCTGTCTGTGCTTTCCAGTTCTTTTCTTCCCTGATGCCATTTCAATTATTGGCCGATTCTCTGGTCGCTTTCCCCTCTCTCTCTTTTTCCTTCTTCTCTCCCTCAGGGACTCAAGCTTGTCTCTCCCCATTTGTTTCAGGGATGCCATTGCTGTGGATTTTTAGACATTTGCAGATTTGTTTGTTTTTATCATCACACCCCTCTCTTGCTGTTTAGCTGCTTGTCACTTCACTTTCCTCTTTCTGCCTACCCCAGCCAGAGCATCATTATGTCCTTTCTCTGTCTCAGCCCATCATTTCCCACAGAGGCCATTATTATTAACCATGCCGGGAGATGTATGAGCAGCGGTCAGCAGGGTCAGCAGGGCTCTGTTTCAAATTGATGGGAACCAGAAATGGAAGTGGCACAGCAGGCAAGGGGAAGCGCCATGTGGAAAGAAAGCAATGGCACCTCGCAGGCTGATGCTGCAGAGGGGAGAGCTGGCAGCTGAGCCAGAGGGGTCTCCAGCACCCACACCCTGACAGACACACCTTAATTAATGCCCCCCTTCGAAATGCCGCATGCAGCCAGCGAGTGTGAAGGATTCTCAGTGATCCAGACACTGCCTGTTGCACTGTAGATCAAGCCTCATTTTATAGAAACACGTCTCCGTCAGCCTCCTGACATCTTCAGGCCAGACAGAAATTCCTTTCAATTAAAGAGCTTGCAGGAGGATCCCATTACTGTGGCAGGTATCTCAAGTGCAGGAAGAGGGTGGGAGAGCAGCTGCCAGCACTGAGCGGGGGGGAAAGGATGTAAGAGGCTATGAATATTGGTTTCTGATGTTGATATGAGGAGAAGAGACAAGTCCCAGAGCAGTGCTTATTTAATGACCTAAAGAAGCAGAAGCAGAGGGAACTTCATTCTTAGTGTCCTCGAGGATGCCGATTGTGAAACATCAGTGTGCTGGGTTCCTGCCTGAGACAGGCATCACACAGGGCAGCCTTCTTCCCCCCATGGGCATCTGCTCCAAGCTCTTTGCTCCTCCACTTTCATAGCCCCCAAACTTCCAGCTCCTGGCAGGAGGAGGGACTCCAGCAACACTCCTGTCCCAAAAGCAGGACATTTATAGGACAAACACTTTGGAGACTGCCAGACCCTTCTAGGGAACAGCATCTTGAGGCAGCAAATGTTCTTTATCTTCTTGTGCAACACCTCAGCATAAGCTGCACTCTCTTTCAGATACTTAAGGGGGCTGCATGGTTTTAATAATCCCGCTCCTTCACACATTTGCAAGTCTAGGAATTTAAAGTAAAGTTACCTTTTAAAATGGCCTTCAGAACAGTGAAAAATGCATATGGGAAAGGACTGCTTAAAACTGCTCAACCAGCCCTGTCTCTGCTGCCTTTCCCCACAGGCATCATTTAGTTATTGCCATTGCATATAAATTAGGCAGGCTTTGACAGAAGAGCTATTGACAAGGGTACCTCACTCCATTTTCTTTTCCTGACATGGGGAATTCTGGGGAGGAAAGAGCCTGCATTATGAATGGTTGGAAAAGGAACAATCAAGTAACAGAGGCTTATCTTTGGTATACCTCTACTAGGGTGATGTCTACTAAAACACAGCTAGGAAAGGGTCTTTAGGTTTGCAGGCTAACTGCTTGCAGCTAAATGGGTAGCCTTTGCTGTCATTTGTATTTTGACAGTATTTTTATATTTAAAGTCACTTTCAGAAAATCTGTTCTGACCAACTCTCCTGAACAAAGCTGTCTCCTTCTGAAGCTATTTGCAGCATCATAAAGACAATGCCACACCATTTGCCATAGCAATGAGAAGACAAGTCCAAGTGGATTCTATTTACAGCCTTAAAATTGAATTTCCAGTCTAGGGTTTGAGAGGGGGAAATAGGAATTTGCAACATTCTCTCCTAGATTTACTGACATTGTATAACCACTAGATTAAATAAAAGAATTGGCCACATGGACTGATGTGAAAAAGACCAGCAAAACAACAACAAATATCGTAAGACCACAGTCACAGGGCAATGTTTGCCAATAGTATATTCATTTTTAGGATGGAAACATGCAATCTCCCTCCTTAGGTACAATGCCTGTACAATTTCCAGGCACTAGCATGCTGGCCACGAAGGCTATAAACTTTGAGGAGGTCTCGAGGCCTTTCCAAACTACATGAAAATCACTTTGGTTATATAACTGAGTTTCCCACACACATACTTTTTGCCATACAAGTAATTCATCACAAGAGCAACTGATTAACATGATTAATGGGCCAAATTGTATTCTGTGGTAAAAATTGCTGAGAAAAAGTTCCATATGTGAAACCCAGATCAGTTTTTGACTCATTCTCTCCTGCAAGCTCTGTAGTACATACTTTCCTGTAAAACTGTTCCCTGAAAACAAATTAAGGCCTTCAAGGCATCTGGGCTATTTTTTTTTTTCTGTTAAGAAGTGTTTCCAGTGAGAAAGCTTAATCCTCAAGTGATCTGGGTCCCAATAAAAACACCCGTAGTGCCAAGTCCACAGACAATGGCAACTCCAACCTTTTTATATTTTAGCACAAGCTAGACCAATAATATGGGAAATAGACAAATTTATTCATAATTTCAGGAGAATTTCAGTGTTGACATTTTTTTAAATGCCTACAAGCTACTGTGTGGGCAAAGAACCTCACAGTGGTCACAGTGTTTTCTGGAAGAGAGCTGTAACAGTGGAATACTTGTGCATTCCTATGACCAGAATTTGGGAAAATATTCACCCTTACAGAGAATAATAATTTCCAGTACAGATGGGGAATTAAGCCAACAACTATGTGTAAATTACCAGAAGCCATGATTGAAATCAAATCGATTTCACAGGCTGTCCTCTGATCAGCACCTCAAGAGTGGTCTGAAACTTTTCAGGATGCATCTAAATGTTTAAATTAACACCAGTAGTTTTTCAGACAGATCAAGTTTGCCTTAGGTTTGGAGGCGCAGGTAGGTGCCAAGAGGTGTCTTACAACTTAATCTCTGTGAAGAATGCAGCCCCTTCAAAAGGCAGAGATAGTCAGCTTTCCATTTAAGACACGGTACATTTTATTTTGACTACTGCAGCCACAGGAGTACTGGGGAAAAAAACAACTTCACATGGCAAATCAGCTGACTAGATGGCTCACACAATCTCACATAAATATGCAGATGACACTACTTGTCTTCTGGGATATGCATAATGCCATAAATGACACACACACGGAGTCTTTTCTTAAAAGTGACTACTGCCTTTAAAAGTGACATACGCTGGTACCAAGCAATGTCTGATCATTTCTTAAAGGCATTTGATCTACAAACAAATCAAGTTCCTGAAAGATACTCAACATCAACTGTCACATAAGGAAGGAAGGTGAGCAGACAGACAGATGAGGGAGATAAATGGTCAGCAGAGTTTTGGATAGGATCTCCTAGTACATTACACATCTCATGCAGGAGTAACAGAATGTAAATACCAGCATATCCCTAGTGACCACTTAGTTTTGACAAGAGAAACAAGGACTTGGCTCGGTGGCTCAGTTAGTGCTCTCCTAGAGAGAAGTGCAGCAAACCAAGGAGAGCAGAGGGCCCCAGAGGCTGAAATAACTCACCACCACTATTAGTCTTTCTAAGGAGGCTGTAAAACTCTTCTAGGGCTGGGGTAGCACCAAAGAGGGAGAGAACTAAAAGGAAAGTAAAATTAATAAATAATCTATTTCTGCTGAAGGTCTGTGCAAACCAGGAACATTAGAACTTTAGGAAGTCTGGGGTGACTGAGTTGTGCCAGAGAAACTCCATGCTTATATTCTGCTCTATGCCTGCTGCTATTCCAGGCTTTTAATGGGAGAAAAACATTTGAGAGGTGCTCCAAAGCAACAGTGAGAGGTACTGGCTCAGCTGGGAGGCAGATCTGGGAGAGCAGGAAGTGTGCAAAGCACTGGTCTCACCCTCAGAGTTATCCAGCAGTAGGAAAGTGAGCTGCTATAAAGGCAAAAGGCTTCCTGTTTTTCACAACCCTTTCCCCCAACACAACTACAACACCCTATGCTCAGCAATGTGTAACAGCTCTGCAACTGCTCATTCAACATCCTTGCTCACTTGCATAGAGTTCCATGGATACTCAGTGTTCCCTGTCCTCTTGTACACAGTGACCAAAAGCCTAACACTTGACTTTTGTAATAAACCTTTGTTACATTGCCTCCTAGAAAGCCTACTTCCATGGCATGGAGAAGAGCCCACTGGAACATCTGAGGATTTCCTAAAAGAAGAAAAGATGCCTGTGTCATGTCTGCAGCACTGCCTGAGGACTTAAATCCCTCCCTCCCAGAAAAGGCAAGAGTGCCTGATGAGCTAAGGTGACCAAGGAAAGTCGTGCACTGGACCTCACCTTAGCAAACAGGAGGGAGAAACTGGACACAATCTTGAAACACAATCTTATGCAGAGAAGGGGACTTTGGGACATTCAGTCTCCAGTTCTTAATATCAGCCTAGAGACTGGAGAAACACCTTCACTTCCACACATTCATGATTCCCAGACTGTCAGGAGAAAACCAGACAAGGGACAATCCTTGGATGCTTTTAAGACATTTCTACATTGATTCCTTCTTGAGATACAAAGCAGCTAGAGAGATGAAACCTCCTCTTACTCAAACCTTATTTTTCATAATTATGCATCTTTAGCGTTTCATAACGACCAATTTAATCACTTTTGCCGTTTAGAGGGCTACAACAGCCAATCATGGTAATGGGCTTGGTATTTGGTGGGAACCATTTAACGCCCAAGAGCCCTTGTTCTGGGCCACTTGATGCCACTTAAGTTTGACAGACAGACTCTCATTAGCACAAGTTGCAAAACCTCTCAGATGAAGCTCATTTCTTTTAAACAAACTCTGCTCAGTGATCCCCAAAGTCTCTGATTGAGGAAATTTTTATCTCACTTCAGATCTGTGCAGGTCTGTGGAAATTAATCAGCATATTTCCTTGTGCTGGGGGCTTTCTATGAAATTCTCTATCTGTTCTCCTTGTAGTTGTTCTCTCGTACATTGAACATAAGATCTGTTCCCACCATGACCGCCCTGCCTGTCTCCTGCAGGGCCACCTGGGCTTATGTGACCTTTCCTTTTCACACATAACCCTCTTGATGAGTTTCTGCTCCACTCAGACCAACCTGCACCTGCCTCTAAGGGACAGCTCTCACTACACAATTGTTTCTTGCTGAGGACAGATGAATACACATTTGGAAACCTTTAAAAATATCTACAGATCTCTGGCTGCTGCTAAAATTGCTGCCCTTGCCATTCCTGTTACCCCATCTGTTCTTTAGATAGTGATCCAAAATGCAAAAAAATAAAGCTCAGGGCATCTGAACAGCTTTAGATACTCTCAAACTTATATGCAAGTCTGCATCCCAGCTCACATGATGCCTAACAGATTTGACAACGCTCGTGGTAGAACAATGCTGAATATTTGCTTCAAATGCAACCAAAGCAGGCCTCCCTATTTAGCTGCAAGGATGAGGAGTGGGACAGCAGGAAGTGCTGCAGAATGTGTTTGACAGACACATGGACAGTGGCTTCTGAGAAATCTCAGACTACTACAGGGTATGCAGGGAAGAAGAGAGGTTTTTACTCAAGGACTTACACAGCAGAAGGGTTGGCCACTCCTCAAAGAACTTTGTGTTCTGTGGGCAGCATCACTGTTAAAGAACGATGTCAGATCTACAATGTCTGGTTTAAAACCATTGAATCCATTCACTTCTGCAGTGTTCCACAAGAAAAGATTTGCCCTTTACATTTTCTCTTTTTCCCATTATATCACAGCCATTGTACATGCAGTGAGACTCAAGAGTTACAAATATAGGAGTGTTAAATGGAAAATACATTAATATATGAACAGTTACCTCCTAGGTGATAAACAGAACGCATTATTTTGTGGGACAGGGAACCATCTCACCCTGTGAACAGTCCGAATGCTTCAGTAAGGCAACTACATAAAAAATACAATATGTTGAGCAAAAGGAGTAGAAATCTTTCCTTAGGAAGGAAGACTCCATTTTCAACACAACTGGCCTCAAATGTCAACATCGTCCACGACCACTGCTTTCTGACGTGGCAAATGGTGACCTGAGAGAATGGGTGGTGGGTTGCCCTGTATCTTAACAGTCCAAATGGGCCTCATGTTCTAAACCACCATGCTTTGTTCCAGCACAATGAATGCAATATTCTCAGAGCCATAATTTAAATGGAGTCTGTTTCACCAGGCACACACACAGACAAAACCACAGTACTGCAAGACACTGTGTGCACCTGTCCAAAGCTGAAGAGAGCATTAACTGATGTTATAACATATTACTTGGGCAATAGCCCAATGCCCCTTAATTACAGGCTGCCTGCTAAGGTACCCGCAGCAGGAGAAGAGTTAAGGTTGCATTTGTAACCTTAAATCTCACCTTACCTGGCTTGTGAGTGCTTAACTGTGCAACTTTAATGTGTTCTTATCAGAGCATTTTTATTGAGCCATTATTAACACTGGTTAGATACAATCTAGTGTTTCCCAGATCCCCCTCATTCCCCGCCATTACCTGAACCACACAGAACATGAGATTCAAAGGAAGCATTTAAGTCAACTCCTGCTATCGTTCTCCAGACATCCAGTGCCGGCTAATTCCTTTCCAGCTTCCTTAAATGGGGCTGGAGTTTTGGTTGCTATCTTGCATGCCCTCGGCCAGAGTGCATATTGAAGGAAATCCTCTACTGATAATTAATAAGTTCCCCTGACACTGGCTGCTCATTAATCTATTATTTTACTCCTCTAATTACTTCTGTCTGTTCAAGTTAACAGTCTCCTTCCCTCATCTTCCCCAGGTCTCATACAGGAGATGCTGCACGGTGAATGTGACTTTTCTTTGTTCCCAGCTCCCTTAAAACCTCTGCTTTGTGCATGGACTCCAACACCCATCCCAGCCTCTTGCACGGAGTGAATTGCCTCTCTATGGGTCTGCATTTCAGTCAAGGGAAATGAAGCTCCAGGCATCCAAGATGGAGCTTGCAGAAGGAATATCTAGGGAACATTGGCTTCTCTGCGTTGCCCCCGGAAAGCTCCGAAGAGCTACAAGAAATCCTCCTCACAGAAGTCAAATGGTTGTAGTTCTCCCCACAGGAAATGGGGGCACTTAAGAATTTCACAGTGCAAGGAACATCTATGTATATATGGCCTGACTTCCTTCTACAATAGCAGCCTCTCCCCTGTATTGGGTCTGCCTGAAATGGAGTTCATTTTCCCCACAGCAGATCTCATAGCACTGTGCTTTGCATTAGGAGCTAGAAAGGCGTGGATAACACACACCAGTGTTTTGGCTACTGGTGAGGAGCACTGGCACAGCATCAAGGCTGTCTCGCCAACATTTCTTCCTCACCACTATGCTAAGGGTAAGTGAGATCTTGGAAGGGGACACAGCCAGGACAGCTGAGCCAAACTGACCAAAGGAATATTCCATACCATATGGCATTTGCTCAGCAATAAAAACTAAGAGAAATGGGTAGGGGCATTCATTATTATGATGTTTGTCTTCTGGAGAAACCAATGTGTGTGCTACAGCCCTGCCTCCTGGGAAGAGGCTGAACATTGCCTGCTGGTGGCAAACAGAGAGTGAAAATAAATATTTTGTTTTCCTTTGCTTCTGTGAGTGGCCTTTGCTTTTGCTTTATTAAACTGCCTTTACCTTGACCCATAAGCTTTTTCCATCTTATTTCCAACCCCCATTCTGCTGAGGAAGTGAGTGATGGAGCGGCTTGGTGGACATCTGGCATCCAGCCAAGGTCAACCCACCACATACCCAAAGCCTAAAGTCAGCACAAATTAACTTTAGGTCCCTTGGGCAGAAGGGAAGACAGAAGCAGGAACCAATTATTTATTTGCTTGGAAGATGCCCAAGTACAGCAGAGATAAATGCAGTAGATACAAGTGAGCATGTCAAACAGAGGCTGGAGTTACAGAGTTTGGAGCCTGACCTGATCTTCTGCAGTTCAGGGAACTTCTGAAATTTTGTCTCCTAGCATGATTGACTTTAAAAATACTATTTCTCTGTTCCCATCTTGCAGCTATAGTTTAGTTACAGACAGGCTTTGGACAGAACCATGCCACACAGCCAATGGATGGCAGGTACTCTGCTCTAATTATTCATGCTTACTTCTATGTCTCACAATGCTACCTTTAAGATGGAAAATGCAAGCCTTTGATATTGGTAGATAAGGCTTGTAAACATCAAAATGCTGCACATTTTCTGTGGCAAAATGGATGGACAGACACCAGCATGGGCAACATACAAAGGAGCACGTAGTAAAATGTTCACAAATAATGCATACAGCAGTGTGCACCTGCATACTCAGGCAGCTTTTACAAATGTACAGGCTGCACAGCAGGTAAGGATGGTGGTAATGACATATGGTGACCATTACAGTGCTTGTAATTAGGTGATCCTGCCAGCAGTTCTCAGCCAGGCATGTGTGACAGGGCAGTGACCCACAGGCACCCTCATGAGGAGCCTAAGAAACCCCTGGGAGGCTTCATTGCTCTTCCCTCTGTCTACCCCTGACTGCAGCCATCGCATCCCCCGCCAGTATCTTTCTTGGGACACAAACCGGGACAAGGTGTGGGCTCTATGAGTGCGCTCTAAAGTGTGCCATAGATACAGTCCTGTCCTCACTCCATGACCCTTCCAATCTGCCACAGCCCTCAGTCGATACAAGAACTGAAATCTCTCATGATCGATGCCTTTCCCAGGCCATCAATACCTTCATCACACTTTTCTTCCTTGCAGCTTGTGCTGATCCTTTGGCAGGATATGCTTACTTTCCAACGGCTCAAGTCACTCCAAAGTGGGTGTGAAATTCAAAGGCTGCATCAGAGAGCAGCTCTTGCTTTCCTGGGTTGGGACTCACCAACCCCTCCCAGCCCCCCTGCTTTGCTCCCGTGCCGCAGTAACACTGCGGTGGGCACTCACTGCGAGTTTATGAGAAAGGATGATTTGTTCGGCCAGTGCACGAACGAATACAGAGTACACGAGAAGAGCCATATTTTTCAGGTGATGTTCAGAAAGAAAGAGTATCCGAAGAAGAAATAAGAAAGAGAATGAGAATCATAAGAAATAACAACAAAGCTTTTGAACGTGCACCTCCCCCCCAAAAAAATAAAATCCCTGAATCATGTTTTTGATCTCTCATGCTTTTCTTCAGACATGAAAGGGGGGGATGGTCTGAAGACACATTTCTGAAACGCTCAGAAAGGAGGCTGAGGAAGCAAACAGAACACAAGTGTTCACCAGGGCCTGTCACAGCCTTACATTACCAAAATAGCTCACTGCCTTCATCTGGGAGACTCCCATTTTCACTACAGCTGTATTCAGACCTGGGAGAAAAGCTCTACACCACAGGAGGCTGAGTGACCTCTGACCTTGTCGTGGTTGTAATGGGCAAGCAAGTTCAGGATGTCTTGCCCCTAAAGCTGGCCTTTTCTTTGCCCCAGGTCTATCTCTGTATACAGAAGATTCTTGCAAATAATGCTGCTTCTCCCTACACTCCGCTGTTCTCTCTCTCACTATTTTCCAGCTGTCACTGGAGCTGAAATATAGAAGCCAAGCGGTTTCGTCAGTGAGATTGGCGTGGGGGTGGAGGCAGAGGCAAGAGACAGTCAGATAATGGTGCAAGAGATGCTTTGGTGGTAAAGGAGTGAAAGCTTTGGGGCTGTACAGGAAACTCCTTCCAGACATCACTGTCCTGGCAGGACCCATGTGCTGTGGAAGATGCTGTCCTCTATGCTCACCCGGGTCCTTAGAAGAGAGAAGACAATAGGTCTGGCTCCAGTGTAGAATATACCAGACACTGAAGTCAGTGAAGCCATTATGAGCAGTTGTAGTCACATAACAGCATAATAACAAAATGGTGAAGTCTCTCTCCTAAAATTAAAAAAAAAAAAAAAAAAAAAAAAAATGCAAGGACCAGCTATAAGCTACTACTTTAACTTTCTCCTTTTATTAGTGTTTCTCTCTCCTACTGTGAAGAGAAAGGGAGAAATATGCTTGCCTAAAGTAAAACTACCTCTAGATTACAGCTACGAGGGGAAAAAAATGCAGCCTCCCCATTTTCTTCTTAAGGCTAGCTGTCTTAAGGATGTTTGAATTGAAAGTATTCCATTTAACATGCTATGAAATTTTTCTCTCTTTAATTCACACTCAACCTCTCTGCATCTTTACAAGCACATTTAAATTTTCAGATGCAAACTACAGCTGCAACTACGGAGTTGCCAGTGGGGAATACGACCTCCAGATGCCAGAGTGAATGGGAGCCAGTCCTAAAATATTCGCCCTTTACCCCTGTGAACCTAGAGAAGCTCTGTCACCGAATGAGCAGCTCCAAGCACAAAGGACCCAAAGCAGACTCATGAGTTCAGATCACTAGAGGGAGACACAGTAACACACACATCCCATCAGTGTCTTGCACTCAATAACGATGTTTTGGTGTAGTTGACTATATAGGTAGGATGCAAGAGTGTTCAGTAGCATGTCTGGAGCACAAGAAAGGCTGACAGAGAAGGACTGCAAGGCAGACTGCATCTACAATGCTCAGAATGGCAGGACTAGCAGATCTCTCCTTTCTTCATTCTAATCAGGACAAAAAGTACTGGTCCTGGGTTTGTGATGGAGGGAAAGACACAGAATTGGTAAGATTCAGTAACCTGCTGTTGAGATTCGACTTGTGGCAGTATATGGCACTTCCTCTTCCTGTCATCATTAATTATGGAAGATTTTGATTTCTCATCTTCTAGGGTGTTCAGTTCTCACTCCCACATCTAGCCCTCTGGGATCCTTCACGACTGCTTCATGGAGGTAGGGGAGGGAAAGCAGGTAGCTATTCCTGAATGTCCTAACTGAGCAGCCCACTGAGAAGCACTAACCTTCAAGGCAAAGGTACAGCACTAATCTTGAGGGCAGACTGTACAGCACTGCACAGACAGCAGTATTACAGCATGCAATGAGCTGAAAAAAATTCTGCTTTTCTGTAGGTGGAGGAAAGTTTTCATATGGACACAATCCAGCTCAGCCTTTAAAATGCCACGGAAAAGACTTTACCAGCATGACCGACTAGAATTGGTACCCATCTGAGAGAAGGAAAAAAAGGAGGTAACTCTACCCAGACTCCAACTTGCTGTAAAGAGCAACATTTTTATGTGGCAGGAAGGCCACTAATTGGGTACACAACTGCCACATCTTGCCAGAAACAGCACAGAAAATCTTGCCAGAGGTGGAGCAGCCAAGCACTGACCAGAAGACTCCACACGTTCCCCTCCAAAGATTGCTGAAGGCTGCAGAATAAATTTCCTCCACACAGCAGCTTTATTTGCTCGTTCCCCAGAAATGCCAAAATACTCATGAGGCTTTGCTCTCCCTCTCTGACCTGGGACAGGAGAGAGAAATCAAAGTTGTTTAAAAAATGAATGTTTCATGCATCAACAGTGATTGTACTGAAACAGCATCACAGACCACAGCAACCAAATGGGGCATTACTACAGCAGGAGTGATCTCTGGGCAGTCTATGTGTCTCTGGGTGTAGAAGGAAGAAAGCAAAGTGAGAGAGCACCTTCTCAGCCTTTGTTAGGGGTGAGGAAGGAGGCAGGGGTATCCGGAATGTGGGCACTAAGAAAAGCAGACTTCTAAAAATATAAGGAATGTGGAGCAAGCGCAAGTGGGAAGCAAATAGATGTTAAAACTACTTTGGATGCCTTCTGGAGAAGACCTGGAAAAGTTGAAAGTTTGGCTTGTTTCCCAGGCTCTTTGTGAGCCAGCATCCTCTTCTTTTTTTTTTTCTTCTTTTTTTTAATGTTGGATAAGATGAAGACTAGATCAAGAGAGAAAAAGACATCTCAGAAGTGTGCTAAAACAAACTAGGCGTTTTTAAGAGGCAAAATGAAAGGTCTCTGTGGAAGATAAGACCACATTTTTACCAGAGAGTATTTTGAAGATGCAAGGAAAAGAAAAGAGGAAAAGGAGACCTGGTTAAAAAATCATCAGTTGCCCACCCAACATCCTAAAATGCAGGGTCAAACATTACCTTCTGAATCTTAAATTTCCTGCTGAGGCAGAGACAGTTACGTGGGGAGAAGGTTGTGACATGAAAAGAGCTGGCACAGTAACTCCACAAAACCCCCACCAAATGCAAACAAAAAAACCTCACCCTAAGCCTCCCAAAACAACACTGCTCTCCACAATTGTTATACTGAGGTTTTAGGAATGCAGCAGAGAGGTGAGCTAAACCCAAATGGTTTAGACAACCAGAAAATCTGCTTCCCATTCATCACTACCTATTACCCACAGAGTTGACTTGTGGTGACTCTGGGCTGAGGGTTTTCTGTTTGTAATTTTCTTTGGTCATAAACTGGCTTTTTCTGTGCTACTTCAAAGTGAAGTAGCAAGGCTTTGGACTTAGACAGCAATGAGAAGCAAGCAAACACAGGACATAATGATCAAAGTTGCCCAATGTGAATTATATGGCCTTTTTAAATCTCATACCTTCAGAAAGCTCTCTGTCTCTGCTTCCTTCAGTGCTCAGCATTCAGCTCTACAAGGAGATTGGCATGCACTGAAGGAAGATACACAAGTGAGCGGGGGTGTGAGATAATCTGTCTCTTTCACTTTAGGTCTTATCCTGATCTCTGAGCCCCAAAGCATGAAGTTTAACATCCTTTTCAATATTTTTATAGTGAATAACAAGAATATCCAGATTTGTTCACATTATCCTCAGGAATACATAAGCTGCGTGAGTCTTGCCAAGTTCTCATCTTTAAATAACTTTCCATGGCAATGAGTTCTACAGCTGTTTATAAACATATTATATATATACCATCTCAATTACACAGAGCATGCAGGCACATTTCTGTATTCTCTATCCCTTCTAAACTTCCCAGGCTATGGTAAATTCTCTAAGGCTCAATGAGAATTTCTAGCACCCTCTAGGGAGAATCAGACTGGCATATTTGACAAGCCTTCCCATCTCCTTTCATTTTATGCTGTGACATGACACTTGGGTGTTGTAATCAATACTTATCTGCTTTGCTCTAGACTGGTTCTTCTTATGCTGTGATTACCACTATAATAACTAAGCTCCTTTTCTGAGCCAAAGTGGGTATCTTTAGACTGTCAGGTGGAATTTGGGAGAATCCAGACTGTTCTCTTCTCCATTAAGCAGCCTTGATAGGCTGAGGCCAAGGAAGTTGGATCAAGAATGAGGTACCTAGTGGTTTTATACAGTTTTCACTTTCTCTAGGAAAATGGAATTGCTTGCTCCTCAGCTGGCTGTGCACAACCACTGAGAGCCTCTATTGTTCAACTTTGATCAATATATCTTCGTCTCCCTGCCACTGCCTCTCAGGTTGTCATCAACATGGGTACCAATGCCATGGCACTTGCCACAGCACACCATGAGCAAGGCCTTCAGAAAGGTTTCAGCTAGTGATGCCTTGAGGTGAAAGAGCAGAAATGTGAATGAGTCTGCTCCTGTGAGCTTGAGTACAACCTCCTCAGGACAGGAGTTGCCTTTTTCTTTTTCTTTTGCATTTGTCTGCCCATGCACAGCAGAAGGATTGGCAGTGAGACCTCTAGTAATGTAAAGACCTTACAACAACTCTCCATGTTCGATTCAAGATGATTCAACAACACGATTCCCAAGAGGCCACTCTTCAGGGCTTCCATTGAGAGGGAGTTAACTGATAAGAATATGAACATACATGAATCTTTGCTTTCCCCAGGAAGCTCTTTTTTTTCAGTCAACCAGTCATCTAGCATGGCTCTAAATAAGACAGAGGGATGAGCAATGATAAATTATAAAGCCTCTGGACTGTGATCTCAGGGAGAAGTCACATTATCCTGAGAAAAAGCAAGTCAGTAAAGACATGAAGTAAAACTAAGATGAGCTCAAAAGCAGGCACTGGCTACCATGTCTAATCTACCTTACTGGATCCTTTTCTTGCCTGTGTTAGCTGTTATCTTGGTGCATGGTACAAATAAAACAGAGCACCTGCTAACATAGCCACAGATGGGTAGGCTGCCTGGGGTAGCTTGCACAGATCATGTCAGTGTGATAAATGATACATGGTCCTGTGCTCTGACCTTGTCCAGACTCTGGTGCAGCTACTGGATATCGGAGGTTATTGTATTCCATGAGGAAAATATAATCTATGCCTTTGTGAGCCATGGATCAGGCAGGTTATGATTTAATATTAAGGAGCATGAAACAATAGGGTACCACCCACTATTTGTAAAAAGAGTCTGGGTTTTATCCCTTTCAAGAGATGAGAGACTACAAGCATATTCCCTAGTGAAGTATTTCTAATGTTGACAACTGCTAACTCATAAGGTCTGGAAAGGACATCATCGATAGTCATCCCTACTCTAACTGAATAAATTCCAGTTTCCTTACAAGTCCATTTCAGAGCACTGCTACAACCTTTGCCATGGATTACCATCACAAACAGGGATGGCAAAAGTCATAGGGCATGATGGGCTTAACATGCCTGCAGCCGTGTAGTGAATCACAGGAAAGGGATCAGACTATGAGCAGGGAGCGATGTGTTGGCCTGCTGGAAGCTGCAAGTTCGGCAATCCCAGAAAAGTGCTCTGCTGGCTGACACTGAAGAGCTAATGAAGCTGTGTGCGCTCCCAGGCAATGCCTATTAAATTATCCAAAACTACTTAGACCAGGTTGCCAATGTCCTACAGAACAATAGCCTGTCAGATAAGAAAGAAAAGGATCTGGGTGACTCTCTCCACCTGCTCTGTCAAAATACTATCAGTCAATCATCTGAAGAGGAATGTAAGAGGAGAGCAAGGACTCTCATCATTCCAAAGAATGTCATTCCTGCTTTCATCAAATTAAAACTGATCTGTATTGTCATTTTCCATTGGAATTATTATGGTTATTTTCCTTTTACCTGCCTTCCTCCCAAGGTGTCAGTGCTACAGTCACACTTATAACTATCTCACAGGCTTAGGTGAGGGATTTTTCCTAGGGGCTGCTTCAGTGCTTAGGGACTTATAGTTGATATGAGAAAAATGCCTGGTTCAACTGCTCACTGAAGGACCAGCAAAGGAAAAGACATAGCATTTTATAAATAAATTTTTTTTAACTTCCCAGATAGGCAGATGAGTAGGCTATGATCACAGAATTTAAATGAACATGCACTCCTGCCTTCTCTGCTTAAGTAGCAGCACTGCTTTCCCTTTGCATTTGTATCTTCCACTTCTCAGCCAACAAGAAATAAATCATTTCTGTGGTCCTAACTCGGGTAATTAGCCAACAAACACTATTGACTAAGTCAATGAATGAAAGAAACAGCGAACAAAGTTGCTAATGAACTCCTTGAGGAGAGTGCAGAGTGAGAAAGTAATTTGGCCCTCTTGCCCCCCAATATGGGTTTAATTTCACTACCTGTCCATTCAAAACCTCCCACACAAGCTTAATAAAACTCTGTCTTCCAGTTCTGCAGTCATGAGTTTAACCACGAAAAAAATCAGAGAGAGATATATTTTAAAAAACCTTTACAATGATCTAAAATAGCTCTTTGATGCATAGCAGATGTCTTCAAAACTCGCATAAATGGAGCCAAAATGCTTTGCAGTTTTGGAAAAGGGAGATTCCAAGATAAGATGCGTTTCCAACTGCAGCAGCTCTGTAATAGATATGGAATTTATATTAATTGTTAACCTCAAGGAAAACACTTTAAAGAAGGCCTTTACTCTCCTATTTTGGAACAAGTGTCTCACTGGGCTACATGCTGCTCAAAAACCTGATGTCTGCCTGAAAGCAGTTCCTCTGTGTCCGTAAAAGATAGCAGATGGGTTCAGGTGGGGAAAAAGAGAGAGAAGAACAGTCAGTGAGACATGGAGGTGACAGACTGAGGATTGCCTGCCCTTCATTGTAAGCTCTAGGTCATTACAAAGGGGTGCTTGGCAGGCTTCACTGTAGGGAAGAAGACCGAGGAGAGGTTGGAAGGAAGTGAGATGGTGCTGAGGGAGGCTCTGAGACACACAATATGGGACTAAAAATGCAAAAGGACAAGAATCTTCTTACTGCTTTGAACAATGTGTACCACGTCTTAGTTTTCATGAAGATTTAAGCTAGCACCTTGGAACGCCCTTAACTCAGACAATATTAGGCTGTGCTCATAGAATAGCTAGGGAATATCTTCTACTTGAATACAAGAAAGGTAAAGAACTGAAAGACTTATGTAGCAGTAAGATGGAAAATTTGATATGAAATAAAACTTAAGAACAGAAACACCAGAGGTAGAAGGTTCTAGATACAGAATTAAAGATGAAAAAAATAGGATCCATTTTCCTATAAATGCAAATGGCACCATCATGCTTATCGCTAAAAAAAAGCAGAAGAGGAAAGTCAGGTAGTGATGGAACACAGAAGAGTAGTGTTCCCCTCATCAGCTCTTCTCCTTCCACCTCTTCCTGGCATTCTTTCCCCATCTTCCTTCTTTTGGCATTGCAAGAAGTGGGCCAAAAATACAGACTGCATATCTGCCTTTTGTATGCATTAAATCTCAGAAAGACTTTGTTTTGGCTGAAGGGACAAGACAGGAAATCTGAGTAACCCCAACCTGAACCACAGGTTCCAAATCCAGGGGGTTCTGGATGCAGCCCTAAGATTAAGCTCTCTTCCAACATGTCATTCTACCTTTCTCTCTCAGACCTTCTTTCTGCAAAACTTTCCTCTTTTTTGGCTGCTGAACTGCAGTAGATACTTGACTATCTGTAGTACATGCAGAATGTTTGTACTCTGTCTACCTCAAATCCTCTTTAACCCTTTACAATATATGGGAGTATCATAGGGGACCATTCACAATCAATGCTTTCTCCATGCATTTTAGAGAAAAAATATCTGACAGCAAAAGAAATCAGCTAAAGAGTTCCCTCCTCAAAGGACGTGAAATGGACAGAGAGAAACCCATCTCTTGTTCTCATCCTACTGATAAATCTTCAGGGGGTGAGGCTTGCTTGCAACCCAAGCTGCTAACCCCAGAGTCTGACTACTGAAAGGATATTCTCCTTCCAAGCTTGTTACATCCTTGAGCATGGAAGGCACGGTTAGACAGCAGAACAAAGATGGTGAGTTCTCCTTTATTCTGTCTTCATCCTGCTCTTCACTCACCTTGAAGATCAAATGCCTTCTTTACTCACCTCACAAGACACAAGACAACTGTCTGCCAAAGTGGAGAATAATGTGAAATCATCTCTGCCACTCTTTGCCTCTCCCTTTTAAGGAAAATCAGTAGGAAGCAAATTCCATGGTTTTTAGAGAGAACCTCTTTTATGTAGTATCTCAACAGAAATCCTTTCCCCTCTGTCTGGCACCAGAAGCATTTTGTCTCCACTACTGTGCTATGCATTACCAGCAGTAGAGACTGGGACAACTCAATGAAGACCAAAGTTAAATAGAATTACGGGACCAGTTCTGTAGAGCCTCTACTGAAGTAATTTCATTTGTTCACTTGGAAAACTTGTTTATTGCACCTGGGAAATCACACCTCAAAACAAGTTTGAAGGGCATTTAAGATTTTTGCCACTTTTCTACAGCTGCCTGTATTGCTACTGAAATTTTCTTTTGATGCTGGAAGAGAAGGAAACTACTGAACAGTTCACAAATCATCAGCACAGTGGAGTCCAGTTGGATCTCTTACCTGTTGGGGTGAGATGCCTCCAGGTGATGACAGGTTCAGGACGCCCATTTGCCATGCAAACCAGGGTCACGTTGCTGCCCTCATTCACGGTGATGTCTGAGGAGATATTGGAGATCTTTGGTGGAACTGTGAAGACAAAAGAAAGTTGGACCTTGTTAGACTTATTAGAATTATGGAGGGCAGTCTGTCTGGCTTGTTAAGCTACTTGCCTACAAACCAGAGTCTTGTCACAGGCTGCACTCCTCATTACTACTGGGTTTCAGGTAAAATCACATCAGAGTAGTATGTACTGCTGTTTTGAGGATCTGCAGTTCAAAATGGCCTTTGCTGTAACTGTGATGCTTTGTGTTTGAACAGGTTAGGAGGGCTTCATAAAACAACCTCCAAGAACTTGCCTGCCTGTCCCAAGGCTACATGGAAGGAGCCAGGAGGCTCCATGCACCATCTCAGCTCATTTTTATACTCCAAACAGTCCCAGACGAAGTTCTACATCCTCCTGCAGGATGCAAGACCTCAAGGCACTGACTCAGACAGTGTATTAGTTACTGGTACCTCCCACGGGAAGATAGGACCCATGCTGCTAGCCAGCACCCTGCTCTTCTGTTCACATAACCAACAGAGTGACCACGCTGGGACCTGAACAGATCCAGGTGTGGAGTATGCCAGCTGTTGCAGCCTCTCCTCTCTCATATCCATGTCTTGCTTCCATGCTTCAAACCCCAGAGGTAGTGAGGGCGTTTGACTAAAAAGGAATCTTCTATTTTTTCTTTTTTTTTTTTTAATATATTTCAGCTTCCAAATTTGTGTGTAGCGAGGAATGAAACAACATCATTTTCTGCTTTGCTTACCACAGAGTAAACAGACAACAGCTTCCCCTTCCCCCTCCCTGGCAGAAGTGCCTGATGGTCCTTCTGAGGCAAAGCCTATAAGCTAGGTGGGGAAAAGGAAATGAAGCCTGAAGAGAGCAACTCACTACTTCTAGCTATGTTGCTGGATTCATAGGAATACTGGTTACAACCCACAGCTCTCTAGTCCTTCTCTGTAGGCCTCAGACTCATGGAAAACACTTGAGCATCTATGACCCTGGGACTCCTTGGAGAAAGAGGACCTGTTAAAAAGAAGTGAGGCAGGCATGTATTTGCTGACACTCTCACTCATCCTGGCAAGGAGGGATTTAAGCCAGGCACACTGGGGAAGGATTGCCATAACTTGTGGAGAAGTGAGAGTACAGAGGGCAGGAAGGAATCAGGTGAGTGTCAACACAATAGGGACACATGGGTCACTGGCAGTCATGGGTAAGCAGAGCCCAGGAGTAAAACCAATGGCTAAGACCACATTTTGGGAATAGTATCATAACCTCAAAGGGTTAAGATTTGCACGAGGAAAAAAAAGCTGTGCAGCAAACCAAGAAGGACTAAGCTCAATCAGCATTAGCATATGGAGCTGTAAGCCAGTGTGAAGTCCTAGCAGAATGGTGCAATGCCAGCCAAGAGTGAGGGGAGAGAAGCAAAAGTCACCACAGGGCAGCAGCAGAGCTGAAGTTAGTACATGTGTAACCTGCCACTTCCCAAAGCCATCAAGACATTTTAGTTCACATAGGATCAAGTAAACTCAGCAAATACAGATCTGACCATGCCTACCAAATGCCCAAGGGGAGAAGCATGTGTCCAGATGGTCATATCTTGCTTGCCACTTTTTCAGACAAGAGAGAAAATGGCATCCAAGGCTGAAATCCTGTTAGGAATATAATGGCTGGTTCCTTTCAGCTGACACCTCAGTCAGAGGGCATCGAAAGGCTGAGAGAAGGGGGAATAGGGCAAGAAATAATTTCCCTGTAAATTTGAAACCTGGTTTGGCTTAGTCTACTTGAATCCAAAGCCACTGGACAATAATTTCACTCAGATAAAAAGTCAGAGACTTTTAATTTTCAGGGTGTCAAGCCAGCATGTTAAAATGCCAAAACTGTCAGCACCAGCAACAGTTAGCATTGCCTCCTTGGCACTTGTCATTACTTTGCACACACCTTTTTAGGACAGTCTTAAATGAGAAGCTTTGACCTTATTATTTTTTCCCATGTGTGGGTTGTGTTATGTTTTCACAGGTTCTGGACTGTTGGAAGAAGGATTGTTGAGAATAAAATCTCCTGGGGCCAGGATCTTCTGGGTGTCACAGCCTCCTTTTGCACAGCCATCTCCTGTTGACCCTCAACTGCAGAACTCTTCTGTGTCTGGCCTCTTCGAACCATTAGCAGAGGCAAAACCCACAGCAGGGCAAGTACTACAGCTAAACAGGGCTTCCAGGCAATTTTTTTTTTTTTTCTGACTTTTTCCTCCAGGAGAGACCAGGCTGCTGCTGGACCCCTCTGGATCCAAGGACCATGGGAAATGACTGCCAGGGTCTCTGGTACTGCTGAAAAAGATAAAATTGCCAGATTTTATGGGGTATCCATTACACTGTGCTTAGGATCCCCCTGGATGACATGGGGAGCAGAGACAGAAATGAAAGCAAGCACTGCTCCACCCTCAGAGAGATAGAATGCCCCACCCACACCAGGGACTGATTCTGGAGAGAAGGAAATGAATGCTGAGAAAAATGGTTTGAAAAACATGTATTTGTTTCTTCTACATTTCACATCTACAGGACAAAGCTTATGCCAGGTCAGCATCTCATCTTCCACGTCACTGACAGTAAGTAACAAGCCCCAAAGTAACCAGCGGCCATTCTCCGTAAGAAGCTTGGATTGGAAGAGCAGCGGAGATGCAAGGCAGGAGTTACACAGGGGCAGAGATACTGTAGGGTGCTCTGGGCTGGTAAGGCTGCAGGGCAGGAGGGGTGCAAGGTGAGAACCATTGTGAGAATTCAAATGCCAAGCAAGATGCAGTGAGGAAGCTAGGTAGGACAGGTTTGTGCAAAAACAGCTTGCACCGAGCCTGTTCTAGTTAATTGCCGTCAATCCTTCACTTTGTGACAACTGCAACTCACATTAATTTAAATAATAAGAAAGACTGAGACATGAAAAATAGAGCATGCTTCCCCAGCACAATCACTGTTGCTCTCCAGATGAAAGCAAGTGATTTGTTTCCACAAAAACACCCGCTATAGCAGTTATTACAGACCAGGGGCTGCATACGAGAGGCAGGAAGGGAACCACAAACAAGAGAACACGCAAACATCTGCTGTTGTTATCCTTGCCTTTTACGACCAAAGCCCTTCAGAGCTCAAAACTCCTCCTGAGATATTTACCTGAGAAGGTGTGGGTGGGCTGGATCAACATTATAATTCAAGGCTATGGAAGGAGGCAAGGAGTAGTGCTAGTACCCCTTTCCTAATTTAGTTTACACTGGAAATGGTCATGCCACAGCTCCCAGACAGTCCAAATAAAGTAGCAAAAATAGGAACCACTACTTTGCACAAGTGGTACTTATAGGCAAGGGGTACTTAAAGACCCCCAGCAGCAGTTTCTGGCTCCTGCACTGATGGCATTCCACTTTCAGGATGCTACATGCAAGATCTCAGTGTGGGAGGAGGAGGGGTTTGAGAGACAAGGGCAGGAAGCACAGGACTAGAACTCAAATCAGTTATGGTAGAGTAAAAAAATGGAAACAGAGGTCTTAGTTGAAAGACAGCTCTGAGCCCTGTAATGCACACACAAGAAATTCACAGTCAGGTATTCTGACTGTTCCCTAAGGACAAACAGAGCTTTGCAGAAGGCCCTTAAACGCAGCTTCTACAGTGGGGCATCTACTCCCCAGTCTGAAATTACAAGACTGCTTAACAGTCAAGTATTTTGTCAATAAGTCACAAAATACATTTTAACAAATATGCCTCTTATTCCCACTCTACAGACCTATGATACAGCAAAAGCTATTAATACCTTCAGGACAGAGATGCAAATGGTATTGAAACTTCCTAAGAAAGCCCATAAGCTTCATTTAAGCTCTGCTTGTCCCAAGAAGGGCACCTTGGATACAAATGGAAAAAGTCACTGCAATTTCTTTCCATATATCCTCATTAGTTGCTTCCTCCAGCCTATTTCCTTCCTCTCTATTGGCAAGTAGGACCCCCATCTGTTGGAGAAAATTAAGACTCCCATCCACTAATACACAGGAGCCCCTAGCTCTCAGGGCAAAAAAAGAAAACATCGGGACTTCACTCCAAAGTCAAAGGAACTTTGCAGCCACTAAAGCCCTCTGCAGGTGCCTATCAATTAGCCTCGAGAGTTCTCATTTCCTTGTCCCCAGCTCCCAATTAACAGCACTTTGCAACAAACGAAAAGACGCTAATAAGCCCCAAGGCATAGGTAGGGGGGATGCTGCCCATCATACGATCCTTGAATGCTTTGGAGCAGCCACCTTGCTCACCACAATTAGGGGTCCTTTCCTGGGGCAATTAATTGACAGCAAATTAGCCTCATTAGTCATTGTTTAGTTACACTGTTTAGTGGGGAAGAGAGGACCTGAAGACGGGGCTGAGCTGCTAAACACAACTAAATGGTTTAATTTCCCTCTTATGTATACAGCAGTCTAATCACAGCTCTTTACCGCTGTAACAAGAAACAGCTTGTTGAAGCTAAAGTCCGCAAAGGGAGCAAGCTGAGGGCTGGAAAGTAAAATCCAGACACCCTTTGGGATGAGGCATGCTAATGTTTCTGAAGCATTTTGCAGAAGAAATGCGACATGAGACCCAAGATGTGTTTTTTACGGTCTGATTCACACTGCAGCCTCAGCCAGAGGGAGATGAAGCTGTCACCAGGGCAAGAGGGCAGAGAGAGAAGTTGTTGAACTTCATTAAAGAGAGTGGACTCTGAAACAGCCTTCTGACCTGCTTTTCTAGGCTTGTTTTCACCCTGCCAATGCCTCATGGCATTAAGCTTCTGTGAAGTAGAGGCAAACGTTGAAGGCTTGGTTTTGTTCTTTAATTCCCTGGGAACAAAAACCCACCCAAAATACACTGCAGTGTTTTTACAAGGTGTAAAAAGTGCTTCTTTTTATTGTCTGAAAGGTAGTGCCTTGTGACGTGGCCCTTAAGGAAGAGTCTATCACAGCCAGAGCATGGAAACCACTTCGAGATCTGCAGTTCCCAAACCACAGTGTGCTCCCTCACCACTCTGCAGCATCGTGGGTGATCTCCATCAAGCACCACTGCTGATGCCAAGAGAAGCTGGGCAGAAGGAGTCACAGGGACTGCTACCTTGGGACTTGCATCTTCATGAGCTTCCCTGACTGTGCAGTTGAGCCTCACCCACTGAGATGCCAGGCAGGAAATTATTTAAAATCCAGATGGGGACTGCGCATATTGCACTGACTGGGAGCAGAGAAGCAGACAGGATGCTGTAAATCAAAGCCATGTGGCAAGCGATCCCCATTTGCTGAGCTGAGTAGCATGTCAGAGCTCACCACACTTGGGAGGAAGAGCTTACAAGCCAAAACCTGTTGTCCAAAGGAAGGCTGTGCCTCATCCAATATATAGTTAAGTGTCTGGTCTATTTTTCTGCGTAACATTGCATGGGAAGCACCACCAGAACATTCTTTCTTAGCAGAGAGCAGCATAGAGTGCAAACCTGTTGGACTGTCCCATTCCTGAGCTGTTGGAAAAGTCAGGACAGAGCTGAGCTCAATTGCTTACACTCATTCTCACTGACTCTCCTTTTTTTAAATTTCTCTCTACAAAATTTTCAGAAGAGAAATTATTTTGTGACTGAGGGAGAAATGGATAGGAAAGAGTCCCTTAAGTCTCAAGCCAGCCTTGTTTCTCTGAAGGTGCGCTCAAGGTGACAATGTGGGACAAGGTTAAAAACATTCTCACTCCTGCTCCTAGCCCAGTACCTTTGCCTTAAACTTGGATGCCAGCCTTTCACTCTAAAGCAGCTTCAGCTCCAACCTTGAGCCCCAGCCTTGGCCCAATACTGATAGCATTCCACTTGCCTTTTTGGTGTTCCCTCACCAAGCACAAGGTTACTTAACCCACATTTGTGGATCCTGATGCAGCCCAGGAGAGCTGGTTCTCAGTTATGTAGTCCCCTTATCACCAGATTTGCTCATCTGGATATGAGGTTCCTTGCTGCAAAACTTATTCTTCTTTTATATTACATGTTAAATTTATGCCACTTATCTGCTGTTTGTGTTTCCCCAGTTCTTTCAGCTTGTAAAACTAACTCTCCTAGAGAAGCCTGCTGTGAAAACACAGCCTTCCTCACAGGACATGTGTAAACAACAACAGAAGTGCTTGCCATGCTAATCCCCAGGGATTAACTCCTGGAATGCCATCTAATCCCAAACACTTTAGGGACTACAGATGTACACAGTTTTCGGTCTTTGTTTCAAGTGTATTTATTTATTCCCTTAAACTGATTTTTTTTTAATCTGGGAAATATTTACTTATGGGACTGTAACAATACAAAATCTTTTCTTCTGCAGATATAATCAGCCATCCTGAAAGAGAAATTCTGTGAGAAAAGTTGTCCTTAGTGTGCATGCCCTCCAAAGACATCTCTGAGAATTTTTTAAGAAGAACTTTTCCAAAGAAGCATTAAGCATGTTGGGTGTATATGGCATGCAGCTGAGTCCCAATATGCAGCCTTTCTAGGGCTTGATTCAGAGCCCAGGGAGCTCCTCCTCTGATGTTAATGGGCTTTGGACAAAATCTTATACAGCCAGAATGGGTGATGGCTTCAGGGAAATGCTGCAGCCAGAACAAGGACGTTTTATTAACCACTTGAGAGAAAAAAAGCAAGATTATGAGTTTTTAACTGAGTCCCAGCACTCCTTGGCATCTGCATGTTAACTCTTTCTTTGGGAAGTAGACTAGGGAGCACAGGCCAGGTATAGGAAAAAAGAACAGAGAAAAGACTGCAATTCCAGGTCAAGAGGCACAGGTTCAGAGAAAGTTTAGGAAGATGACTAGGATTCTCCTGATTAGGCAAGCAGGGAAGTTAATGTCAGCTAACACCCCACTCTGGATGAAGATGAGATTGTCCATCATAGCTTTACATGCTGGAGAGACAGAGCCAAAATGTTTAGTTTTTTGTTTGTTTGTTTTCAGATCTTATGCTGGTGCTTATGTTCAGCTCATTAGGGACAGACAGTACAACCAACAGAACAGCCTTCATGAGCCACCTGACAGACATCCACATACAGGCTGAAAAGAAAAGGCATCTCTCTCCAAATACTGTTTTCAGACTCCTCTGGCTGCCCATGGTTTATCCCACAGCCTCTCTGATAAACCATGGGGTGGTGAACTCTCCTAAGTGTCTCATGCATACCGCATACCCAAGGACCTGGCTCAGTTTCAACTGAGACAGCTTCTTAGTGGCAAGCCTCTCACTCAAATAAAATGCATGTGGTACATGTGAAATATCTTTTATTAGCAGGCTTTCCTTCCTTACACATTGAAATGAGCAAAACGGAATGGGAGTGCTTGCTGAAACCACCTTTCAAGATTGCTTTCAGGCTTCTGGGGGAGTAGAAAGCTAGCCTAGCACTTGAAAATGCTGGGTTTGCTTCCAGTCAAAAGTATAAAGAACAAAGATAATGATCCCATACTAGGACCTTTACATAATGTTGGAATCTGAAACTCAGCTGTCAGCAGAAAAGGAACTGATAGGATTATGTAGCAGGCCATGGACAGCGGGAGCTAAGAGAAGCTCCTTACTTTGAGAGCCAAAAGCTTCATCACCTGTTAATATTTAGCTATGTTTGATTGTCCTGTCTCCTTCAGCAAGATATGGAAAGACTTTGTGGTAGTGATGTCAGACAGTGCAGAAAGCCCTTTGTTCTCTCTCCCATGTGGTTCCTCGCTACCAGAAAATATTAACCACTTTATGTAATTGTAAAAGAGAATTGTGTAATCATCTAATTAGCATAATCTGTCCCCTATTTAGCATAACTCGTCCTCCTCATTAACATGTCCTACCCACCAGACTCTTCTGTTGTGAAGCACGTGTTCAATAAATATTCCAGTTTGCACCCCCCAGCTAGGATCGTTTAATTTTTTTACTCTTACAACATAAAATCATAAAATGTCTTGAGTTGGAACGGAGCTTAAATCATTTAGTTCCAACTACCCTGCTGTGGGCAGGGACACCTTTCACTAGACCATGTTGCTCAGAGCTCCATCCAATCTGGCCTTAAACACTTCCAGGGATGGGGCAGCCACAACTTCTCTGGGCAACTTGTTCCAGTGTCTCACCCCTCTCATAGTGAAAAATTTCTTTCTCATATCTAATCTACACCTACACTCTTTCAGTTTGAAGCCATTCCTCCTTGTCCTGTCACTACATGCTCCTGTAAATAGTCTCTCTCCATCTTTCTTTGAGGAAGGCCAAAATTAGGTCACCTCGAAGCCTTCTCTTTTCCAGGCTGAACAATCCCAGTTCTCCCAGCCTTTCCTCATAGGAGAGGTGCTCCACCCCTTTAATCACCTTGGTGGCCCTCTTCTGGAGTTGCTCCAACAGGCCTATGTCCTATCTGTGCTGGGGACTCCAGAGCTGGATGCAGCACTTCAGGTGGGGTCTCACCAGAGTGGAGGGGCAGAAGCACCTCTTTCCATCTGCTGGCAACGCTGCTTTTGAAGCAGCCCAGGACACATCTGGCTTTCTGGACCGTGAGCACACATTGCTGGGTCAGATCCAGCCTCTCACCTACCAGCACTCCCCAGTCCTTTTTAATCAGGGCTGCTCTCGATCTGTTGCTCCCCCAGCTTCTACTGATACTGGGGGTTGCCCCGACCCAAGTGCAGCACCTTGCACTTGCTCTTGTTAAATTTTAGGAGATTCCCATAGGCCTACTTCTCAAACTTGTCCGGTTCCCTCTAGATGGCATCCCATCCTTCATGCTTTACATAAAATTTACTCTTCTGTTAAGTGCACAGATTTGGAGAAGACAGTAAAGTACTGTACACTGTCCTTGATCTGTAAATTTCCAACTTATGGCCTAGGACAGATATCTGTTAAGAATACACAAATTTTGAGTGTGAAAAAGACTGAAAGTGCAGCTCCACATTTTTTCAGCTTGGGCTGCTTAGCACATTCCTGCTTTGTCACTATTGCTGGATCCACAGATGTTGGCCTTCCCCACCACACACAGTTATGAAATGCTAACTGTGAGACCTTCACTTGTTAGCTTGATGATAGCTGCAGCAACCTATTTTCTAAAGGCCAGGGTGTTATCATCATCTGAGAAGGGAAAGCCAAAGAGTTCAAGGCAAAGGATGCCTCTTGTTAGAAATTCTCATCTACCCGAGTCTGATCAAGCAGAAAAGAGGAAAAAACAAATACAGTACTCCTGAAATAAAAGTATCTTTGAAAAAAGTAAGCAGCTGGCTAAAGCTGAGATGTAATTGAGGTGATTTCCTTCCCACAAACCAACCGAAAGCCAAGGTTTTCTGAGGAAGAGAATTTCTGCTGTCAGAGTTCCCTGCCAAAAGAGAGTGCTCTGTTTTGGTTCAGCCACGTGCAGCAGCACCTTGGTGTCTTGGAAGTTGCCCACTGTTTCCCTTTCCAAGCTTTGCTCTGCGGTAAAGATGCGCTGTATACATGCACACAACCTTAAAGGGGGAAAAAGATTAATTCCAAGAGCTCTGCTCTGTAGACACGTTACATTGAATTGATGCCATTTCAATTAAAGGAGAATCTCTCCCAGACTGCCAAGCATGAGATTTATTCCATGTGGCCTGCAGCTTTATCAAGACACAAAAAACCACTGTTTTCTTCCCCCAGGGGGGTTCAAGTCTGCCCTCTTCAAAACTGACAATTTTTTGCTGGTCTCTTAGTGTTAGTAAACTGAGAGTCACAGAATCAGAGAATGGGTCACGTTGGAAGGGACCACAGTGGGTTACCTGGTCCAACCTCTCTGCTCAAGTATCGTCCTAGAGTACACTACACAGAATTGCATCCAGACAGTTCTTGAATAGCTCTAGTGAGGGAGACTCCACAACCTCTCTGGGCAATCTGTTCCAGTGCAGGGGCAACTGCACAATGAAGAAGTTCTTCCTTATACTCAGGTGGAACTTCCTATGCATCATTTTCTGCCCCTTGCCTCTTGTCCTATTGCTTGGTATCACCAAGTAGGGCCTGGCTCCATCCTCTTGGTATCCTCCCTTCAGATACTTGTATACATTGATGAAGTCCCCTCTCAGTTGCCTCTTCTCCAGACTGAAGAGGCCCAGCTCCCTCAGCTGTTCTTCCTAAAAGAGATACTACAGTCTCTTAATGATCTTTGTTGCCCTTTGCTGATCCAGGTACAGGAGCTCTGTGTCTCTCTGTACTAAGGAGCAGGATCACCTCTCTTGACCTGCTGGCAACAATCCTCCTAATGCAGATTAAATTCTAGGATTGCAGAGAAATGCATGATCAAGAGCCTCAGGTACTCAGTTTCCACCAGAGCTGAGCTGGATTACCCACCCAAATCAGTCTGAGAGGCTGGGAGGAGGATGACTGTCAGATGCCCAGGGTTAGCTATAAATGCAGGTGCTTACAAGAAAGAAGCAGTAAAATTTTGTAAGTTTCAGAATCACAAGTAATAAACTGAGAAGAACACGGTAGACATTGTCCATTCAAGACAATGAGGTTACATCCAGAAAGGTTTTCAGCACCTTTATGTTCAACAGCTTAACAGTCAGCTTTCGTCTAAGGTTCTGCACCCCAGAAATCCAGCGCTACTGGATGGAGATTAGGAATGAGATACCTCCTCTGATTGTCAACAAAGAACACTAATAAAAAAACCTGCAAACACTTCCACCACGACAGGGAATCAAAAACTAAAAGTCCGATGGAAAACGTAAGCCATGTCTCTCTGCTGTAGCAGCACATTCACATCTGTGCACTTGTAATAGCACAGTTAGCAGGGTAAGCAACATTACCAAAAACTGAAGAAATCACTCAGATACTTCATGTTCAAGCAACTGTTCTGCTACACACTTGTGCTCCCCCTTTCTAAGGCTCAGTTCCCACTGCCACTCTCAGGGAACTACTGTGTGCAAGATATGTGGCATCCCCCTGGGACTGGCACCTGACTGGTGTCACAAGAGGTCTGATGCCTTACCATCAACAGCTCCAACAGGCAAGTAGGAGGAGTAAGGGAAGAATATCTGCAAAGCCTCAGACTGTTCCTTATGAGGAATTAACACGCTGCAAAGTTCCTTGGCAGAGCAAAAAGGGCAGATCCAAGGAAGAACTATTCATGGGCACATGAAAAAGGCCTGATCCTTCACTGCTGGTACAAATTGAAGAGAATAAACTCTTTTACATGAAAGGAAATGCAAAGAAGGAGAGAATCAGCCTTCTAATTCATAAACCCAGAGTAAAAAGCTGGACTCACAAAAAAAAAAATTGTGCAAACTGAAGAGAAATAGAAATGTAATCAATATAGTTAGGGATACTGATGAATGATAAGGATGCACTCATACACTTTCCGTTCTGATGGTCATGATATACTGGAGTCTGCAAAAAATGATTTCCTTAAAGTACAAAGTGTGATAAAAAAATATAAAGAAACTCTGCATCAGAACACAATGATGAAAACTCTGCCTAAGCCTGAGGAAAAGCAGAGATATAGCTGAGATGGCACCACACTATGGATCAACCTGCCACTGGATTGGGCTCAGACACTTGTGACAAATAGGCACAAGGGATGCAGCGCAAATACAGTGTGACACAATATCCTGGGCGTACGCTTGATGTATGGAGGATTAAATGCCACACACACACTGTCCTGGGTAGTTTGTATCTAGTGCTGACAGATACCTGAGGGATCTGTCTCTTTCTTTATACACTTTGGCAATTGCCATGCCAACAAAGGATTATGGGACTGGGGGGGGGGTGAGAAGGAGAGATCATTTGCTACTCTGTTTAACAGAGACTTTATCCTCTGGGGGGATTTTGTCAAGATGTTGGATTTCTTCTTAAATGATATTTCTACCTGCCTGTACACATTTGGGGTTGATAGGCTTTACTCCTTTCCTCTGTCCCTCTGGCACACCACCTTTGGTGTCTCAAACCAACCTTTGAGCCAATGTGGTCTCGCTAAGCCAGTTTGAAAACTGATGCCCTCAACCCTTGAGTCTACACATGCTGCAAAGGCAAGAAAACAGCCAACATGCTGCAAAGACCAATTCCTTTCCCTCTCTGGTGAGCCCTCTGATTGATGGCTCAGTTCGTCAAGAGAGACAGACTGTCTGGAGTGTGAGATAGCTAACTATCACCTGGGGAGGCTATTAGGGGGAGAAGGAGGGAGAGACAAACAGACAGACTAAAAGACAAAGACAGACACACAGAAAGGAGAGCTGAGGAGGGGGAAAGAGGAGAGGAGCGACAGCAGAGTGCAGATGAAAAAAAGACAGTAGCACTTGATGAATTAAGTTGTCAACTTTGGCATCACCTGTGTACCTTGTCATGCCAATAAATTCATTGAAGCTGAAGCTGCACCATGAGTCAAGAGTGAGAGAGTGCTGATGGAAGGAAGAAATAACAGCCCATTTAAAGACTCAGAGCAATTTATTAGTTACCTCAGGAGGAAAGTAGTGACAATGGGAAAGGAGTGGTGCTTCCCCATCATGCTGGGAAGGGAGGCTCATTTTGGATTCAAGCTGTCCACCCAGTCGTGCTGCACAAAGTAAAGAGACAGACAGAGATCTGGTTCAAGAAAGAGAAAGACAGGGGAGGGACTCGCTGGGGTTCAAGGGAAACAAGGCAGGCACATGCCTCTGCATAGTACTACATGCCTTGGGACATTCCTTGAGGAATTGAGGGAAGATATTGAGATGAAGCAGCCAGATACCTCTGTTGTGAAAGGAGACAAAGGGCATAGAGCACAGTTAGCATCACAGCACTGAGGGAATGTAAAGGAAAGTAGAAATGGAAAGCACAGCTCTGGCACAGAGGGGTGATGTGCTGGAAAGCTAGGAGGGAGACAAAATCCTCTGCTAACTGAGTTGGAAGCATGGCACTGAGATGCAAACAGCTTCGACTGACTGCACCAGGGAGGCACTGCTCTAAAGTGCCTTCCTGCAGAGCTAAGGAGATTGTCACTAACTTTTTAAAGGATCCTGCATGTCTTAGGAGTTCACAAGCTCCTGCCATCCCTCAGAACTCCAGTGAAGTCTGCTGAAATGGGAAAACCATTGGTATGATGCCCTCATCCAATATACTTTTTCTCCTACTATTACAAATTCCCAAACTGAACAGTATCTGCTCCACTTGTTTGAGAAATATGTCTGCCTCTTTACTCCCTTCCCTTCTTTCCCCCAACTCATCTTTTCCCATATAGGACCTTCTGCAACCCCTGTGCTCCGAGAAGATGGTCAGCTCCTGACAAAAACTTTCGTATCTGCCACAGGGACTAAGAGTCACAGAAACTGATTTCTAAAGCAACCTCAGACCCCCTGTGACCTCATTTGTAGCCATCCAAAGTTGTTTACATTTATGTGACAAGATGTGTTCACTGACCCTTCCTTGCAATGAGCTGATCTCAACCAACTGCCAGGCACTGCACCAAGAAAGGGAAGGACACCACCTGCTCCGAGATTCATTCCTCCCATGGCCAATGCTGCTGCGTGCTCCACTGATGCCCCAAGCTTGGACAGAGGGGAGGGAAGGAAGAAGAAAAGAAAAAACGTAGATTCCTCCTTCAGACAGAAGTATTGATGGTATTTCCTTTGATTAAGGAGAAATTCTGGCTCAGCTACACAAGAGGAGAAGCCAGTCTTTTCAGCTTGAGCGAAACAATGAAGATTTACAACTGTTCAGTATTTGGAGAGTTTGGGTAGAAGTGTGTATATACATGCATAACAAGTCATTTGACAAGTCCATGCAGAGAAATAATACATATGGCATAAAACTATCTTACGTGGATGTCTGTGTATATGTGTATACATACAAGACATAAACATACTTAGAACGTGTATATATGTATAGACAGCTACATACTGATACATGCACATATACACATATTGCCATTTGCTCCTGAAACTTCCAGCTCTTGGAGAGCTCTCGTTTGGCTGGTGTTTTGTGAGCTGCCAGGCAGCCGTGACACAGCTGTCCTGACCGGGGTCCCCTGAGCTCTGTGCTGTAGCTCTGCTGGCTGCCTTCAGTTCAGCATCAAATGAGAACAGGGATCTCGCTGAGCCAAGCTCCATTCTCATCTGACTGGTGCCCAAATCAGATCAGCTGTAGTGCCCTCGGGCTGTGGTGCTGTATTAAATTTGAGGGCAGCTTTAATCTGCTTCACTGTTTGCACAGTGGAAGCTGTGCTTGGCCTACAGGGAAATTATGAGCATGTCCCTCATTCAAGTAAAGTGGACATTTCTCTTCCAGGAGTTGTGATCTTTGTGTTTGTGTAACTTAGTTTAAATGATCTAAACTGGTGGCTTCCAATCACTCTTGTTCTGAGGGCACCTTGCAACTTCCAAGGGAAGGTACATGCACTGTATAGCGAATATAACTGCTAACAATAGGTTTGGTTTTCCTGAAGTCCATATACTTCCAGAGAGTCACAGACTGTCGCAGTCTGATGGATTTTCACTTACTATGGGGAAGAAAGGAAAGAGTCTCACGATTCATGGTCTTCTTCTGTCAGAGGTATTGAGTTCATTACTGACACTTTAGCAAGAGGAGCAGAAACATGAAGCCACAGACATGGGGACCTTTTGCCACGGGGGGACCTTTTGCCACCTTTAGAGGCTTGCAATACACTAAAGTGTCCCTGTCTCCTTGAAAGGTTACCAGGCACATCCTGCCCCACTGCAAGAAGTCACTTCTAACCACATGCCTTGCCCATTATGGGCATCGTTGCTCCTGTAGGCACCCCACTGACCCTCTGTAGTGCCTTGCTGTCCCTCCCACAACAGAAGGCCATTGAGATGCAGATGTAAATCCCCGAATGCCAGGCTCTCAGAGTAGGACAGCACCTACACCACCAATAGTGTCCTGGCACCTGGGCATTGGCCCTGGTGGCAGTGATCACATCTGTAAGTGGGATGTTGTTGCTTCCTATCTAAGCAGGGCTTTGGGTAGTGCCAAGTTGGGAAGCAAGCAGGAAAAAAATCCTTCAGACAGCCTCTCTGTCCAGCTGAGGAGGTACATGTGTATGGAAAGTACACGGTTAAATGATTTCCACTCTAACCCACGAGGCTGAGAAAGCACTGACATCAGGAAAATGCCCAAAGAGTCTCTTTCTTAGGGAATGAGGGTTCCTCTGTCACACCCTAAAAGCTCATGAGGACGGCTGGTGTCATGATCCCAGTGTTACAGGAAAGGAACACCAAGCACATTGCAGGCAATGTGCCTAGCTTCTTACTTTGCCATTGTGTGGTTCTGAGCAGCATGTTCCAAAACGCTTTACCCTCCTTTTTCCTCCTTCTCCCATCCCTTCTGTTTTCCAGTTCTTTTGACCAAGAATTGACACGCTCTGGGTGTGTGCATACACACCTGTAGCCTGAGCCTCCCTTGAGCCTTTTGGTTACTATAACAATACAAATGGAACAATCCAAAATTTCAGACTTGCCACCAAACAGTTTGACCAGGGTTGTGCTTTTGCAAAAACCAGGCCTGTATTCTAGACCTATTTTTAGAAAATCTGATTTGTAGACATGAGACCTTGCAGAGGAAACAGTATTAGGCAGAAAAATGCCTTTCCTCAAAAAGTTGTTTAAAACCAACCATGACCAACTTGCTGTCCTGAACTGCTGAGGAGCCCAGGACATCTCCAAGGTGGCTTGCCTTTATCTGTGTTTAGCCAAGAAACAGATAAAAGTATTGTAAGGTGGTGATGGGATCATACTAGAGGCTACAGACAGGAAGAATGACTGAATTTCATTTGAAAAGGCTGTTCAATAGTAGGCATGCTGATTAATAAATAAATGAAAATAGTTGACATTCATTATGACATTTAAATTACTAGATGCCAAGTGTTTGTTAAAATACAATGTGGTCAGGAGGGAGGCAAACAAATAAAAAGGGCTTTGAGAAGCAGTGAGTAATGGTGACCCAATTCATTTAACTATTGATAAAACACAGGTGAAGAAACATGCAGGAGAAAAAAAATCTCTGCAAATCATCAGCTAATGGATTAAATGCATCTGAGTGTGAGATGGAAATTAACTGATCAATTCATTCAACAGCTGCTAATTATATGTGACAAGGCTTGCAGAACTCCAGAAGTCTATAGAGCTCAGAGGAAAACAGTGCCGGTAGAAAAATTTCAAGCCTGCCTCTTGCCACTGTGGGGTACAACATTTGCCCCAGTGAGAGAATGTCACTGAATAAAATTTAACTCTGCAAATGTTTGAAGTCTTTATTTCAAAAGCATGGAAAGAAGGGCTCTCTCTTACTGCTTTAGAACAATTTGCAACATTAGGTATAAATATATGGTATCAAAATTAACATGCCAATCTAAACAAAATTAAATGTAACGCTACAGTCAAAATGAAACCTTTTTGCCTCATTGCAGTTAAACATTTTGACATTAGTGAAATGAAACCAGAAAGTTAAAATGATTTGTTGTGACACTCATCTGTCCAAAAAATTGTTGCATCACTATGCTCTTGCAAAATGCTCTGACGCCAACAGAACTGATCTTCCAACAGGAACTTATCTAACATTTTATGATCACTACTTTCAGAATTTTTTTTTTTTTAATTTTCCTGACCACTTCCATTTTGTCTTGCAGCATTCAGGAAATAATCATGGGGATATTGACTACCTTTTCCTCCCTTTATGTTTACTCTTCTCCTTGGGACTCCTCTAAAGTCATGCCCTTGGAGAGTCAGCAGGTTGTAGGATATATAGAAAAAAAATAAATAGTAATGATGAATTAATTGATCACCAGGGAAAGATTAGTACCAAATGAGATTTTTCCCTGAAGGAGATCAGAATGGGAACCTCACTGGTGCAATTCTCACCCTGCACTGTAGCACTGACATTTGAATCCACTTTTGGAGCAAGAATAAGTGCTAAGCACATATATCAGCAATTAAATTATTAATTCAAAGAGGAAAAACAGTGTGGCTTATAAACTAGATGAAACTTCAAAATCAGGTGTCTCAGTTCTGACATTATGACACAGGCAATGTCAGTTCTGGAGATGATGAGATCTGAGCCAAGGCACACTTCCAGATTCATCACGCTAACAATATTTATTATCTGTTCTCAAACCCCAACTCTGTAACTTGTGAGGGTCCACTATGTTCTATGCATGGCCTATGATACTATTTTTAGACTGGTTTTAAAATTCACCATGAAGGGAATTCAGAGGATGCAATGTTTAATACAGTACCTCATGAACTCCTGCTAGCAAATTTAATTCAATCTGTCTTGGGTTAGGAGCACTGTCACGGATTGGCAATTGCCTGAAGAACCATAAACAAGGGATAATGACAAGGGGCATGTAAGAGCAAAGTTGTAAGCAGGTGTAAGTGAGGTGCTGTAGGAATCCATGTGATTTCTGTTTTCATTTAACATCTTCATTAATGAGCCCTAAGAATAGCTTACTAATGACAGTGGTGGATGATGCTCAACTGGGCGGAGCTGCAAACATCCATCAGGGCAGATAAACATAAAGGGGTACACAGGGATTAGTCATAGGGGCAGAAAAAAAATAATGGAACATGTTGATTATTTATACTGAAGTAAAAAAAGCAGCATGTAGTAAGGGAAGATCATGGGGGTTGAAGAGATCCCCCCACCTTTTCAGAAAGAATGGGTGTGCAACTTTGGGTGAGATTTCTCAAAGCACTGAAGAATGTAAAACTGTGGGTTGTCTGAACTCAAGACAGGAATAAATGGTAAAGCATCCAGGCACCCTATTAACTAGATGGAAATGTCATCTAAGGCCCAATCTAGATTACATCTGTACTGGGGATGGCACATCAGCCCATATCTATTTTCACAGATGGTTAAAATATATCAATTAAATAATGCTTCAAGGGTAATGTTTCCCTCATTTGAGGCACAATTAACCACAGTGAAGAAGAGGGAAGGAGAACACTGAAATTCCTGGATTCAATATGCTTAACAGTAATGCCGAAGTAGCATCCCTAGGACCAAGATAAATGCCATAGTAAAGGCGAAAAGTTTCAAACAAAAAGATGCCATGTGATGGAAGAATGGTCCTTCTTAGCATTGATAACAATACATACTCAATGCCACAAGTCATTCTGCTGCAGCACCTAAAAGATGTGGAAAAAAGCATTCCTTAGCTCGCTAAATTTGAATGTAAAAGACGACAATACAGCAGCTCGTGCACAACATCTCATTGCCACACGAAAACCTGACTACATCAAGGCTGATTTCACAGTATTCCACAACATGGCTAAGCCTTCATCTGAGACTGATTTATACCACTTGCTGTTAACCAGAGAAGAGCTTGGTATTTAAACTCCCCAAGTAACCCACTGCTGGATTGTCCCCCCTGCACTACTGAAAACTTGGCCAGAATTTTCTCTCCTTGCCATAAATGCAGAAGGCCACAGGACTGTATTTTAAAGTGTTAACTCTTTTATGGCCGAGAATTCTTGCAATTTTGCATTTCAAGACCGCAATACTTGAGAGACTAACTTATCCCTTATAGCAGCTGTGTTCCCTTATTTGTATTTGTATTAAAAAAAAAAAAAGTAAAGAAAAACAAAACAGAATAAGCAATCCAAATGGAACAACTTATCAGGAATGAAAAGTAGTAAATAATTTCGCCTGTCCCTTCTTTACATCACCTGTGGTCCAACTGTGCCTACTCCAACTCCTTAATTTAAGGTCTTTAAAACTTAACTGAGCAAAAAGAAGCTGAAAATGTATGTACGCTAAAAAATGTATGCTTATGTATGCTAAAAAATTCTGAATGAACGGGGTGTCAAGGGACAGAGAAGACAAGGAAGTTATCAAAAATAGAATATTCTACTGATTACAGCAGTTCAGAACCAGGCCCTGCCACTCATTTGCCCTTATTCTGGGCAAGGTTCCATGTGCCTCAGCTCACCGGGAGTTGCAATCTTTTTTCGTACCTCTCCGTTTTTATCAGTTTCATTTTAACTCTAAACTCTACAGGGCAGAGACTATCTCTCAGGCTTTGTTCAAAACTTTACCTTAGAGCCTCTGGACAGTACACTAGTTTTAATTGGAATAAGCAAAATGAAATTTTGTGGCTTACTCTGTACCATAAAAATGCGAAATGTTAAGTTAAAAAATAAATCTGTTTTTTAGTTATGTAAGAGCTAAATAAGTAATCTGAAGCATTAGTTCACTTACAGAAGTGTGGCTTTAATTCTGTATGGTGTTCATTGCAAAATGGCAAAATTAAATATTAAATCCTCCAAAAAAAAAAAAAAAAAATTGCAACTGAGCTTCGATAAAGCATGGCAACTCAGCCTGAAATATATTTTACCCCTCAGAAAATTATGTTCAGGATGCTTAAAATAACATTATTTGAGGTAGGTTAGAATAGTTCCCTTTTTAAAGTTGATGAGATGAAGAAAGGAGAAGCAATGGAGCCCAGAGAATTTAAGGGACTTGCTGAAAACCACAAAGGACATAAATGCTTTTGTCAGAAGGCCTCATATTTTCAATTTTGGGCTTAGATCCCATGGTCACAGAGTCTGAGAAGAAGTACTTTTAGCATATGAAAAGTGTGATGCTATGAACTGAGTGTTTTAATGCACACACACAGAGAATATCCAATAACAAATTCAGAACCTAACCCCAGAGGCCAGATTTCAGGCACATAGGGCACTCAGCTGCAGTAAGTGGACCACTGGTTTTGATAGCTAAGGTTTTTTTCTCCTTCTCAAGCTAGATTTCCAATTCAGCAGAACAGCTCTCCTTGTCCTGACAGGCAAATGTGTATTGTCCCCTTTTCTGTCGACAGACAGCAGAGGGTAGAAGGAAGGGAGAGAGGTTCAGATGACTTCCTGGACAAAAGAGGTTTGTAGCTGCAGCCTGATGAACATCGGAGATAAGAGCAGCAACAGCAAATTGGCCCCAGTGGGAATGGCAGCAGCAATCTTTTCACCTGAAGGCAAGCCAGCAATTACGCTTGCAGTGCCCAGTGTCTGTCTGTCTGTTCCCACCATAGCCCTCCCATCACTACCCCCCAGCCCCCCACTCACAGACCAGGTGTGCTCAAGGCTACTGCTACATTACTCGCAGCTTGAAAAAAATTCCAGTCCTTTCTTTCTCCTGCTCAGGTATCGGAAGCCAGAGCTCTGAGCCCTATCACACTGGATAACAAAATGGGGAATGAGGTTTGGGTAGAGAGGCAGGAAAAAGCATGCACTGCTATGTGCATGTTCTTGTTCCACCTAGGTAGGCACAGACCATGGGGGAAGGCTGTCTCAGCCCTCAGTTATCCCAGGGAATGCTCTCATGTCTTTCTGGACCAGGACCAGAGCCTTTGGAGATCCCACTCGAGAGGACAGTGCTTTCCACCAACATTAGAACTGCTCCAGAAACATGTCAGACCAACTGTGCATGAGCTTGCAGAGGGCTCGAAGCACTGCACTGCTTTCCAGAGCAAATGGCAGCATGGGGGGGGTCTCTCCTGCATAAGGAGTACAGCACATCAGCCATGGGGAACTGGGAAGAAGGAAGCCCAGGTTCCCTGTCCCCAGCTGAGTTCCAGAAGAGCAACTGGCATTCCTGACATCCCGAGGAGCAGTGCAACCACCCAAGATTTCTGACAGCATAAATACAGCAGCAGCAGCTGGGAAACACTTTCCCCTCAAGGCAGCAGGACTGCAGAGTTTGTTGACAGAGGGCTCTGTCCCAGCCTTCAGCACATGCTCCAAGGCTGGCTGAATGCCTGTAGCATCTCCTGGCACACAACAAGTTAATAAGGAGATTCTTAAAATTCTCTGCATGCATGTGAACCTCCTCTCTGAGCTCCTTCCTTTGTCCCAGCTCCCTTCCCTCTTTTCCTGAGTCAGCACGCTCACAGCACTCAGCTACAGGAAAAAGGCTTAATAGGATAGCTGGACAAAATGAAAGGGGCGTTATTAATTTGACAGGTGCTGCTGCCTGGTGTCATGTCCCAAGTTTGTCCTATAGCTGTGCTGATTATTTTCTCTCCTTGGATCAGGGACGTTTCATTTATTAGCAGTGAACTTCCCCCTCATTGCCTGCAGCCACTGCTGCTCTGATCTCCCCAATTCACTTTGCAATTAAATTTTGTCCTCTTGTGAAACGACTGTGCAGGAAAGGTCTTGTGTTTTGTTTTCTTTCTCTCTCCCTTGACCAAGTTCAACTTGGCCAAAACAGCCTCTGGAAATCCTAGCAGAATCCCAAACAGAATAAAGCTGGCTGGAAACAGTATTATACAAAAAAACAGTCTAGAAGCTGTAGCTTTATGTACCTGAAATACTCATCTCAGCTGGAAAGAGGGAACAGGTGCACAGGAGGCCACTAAGTCTTAGCTGTAGAGGTATAAATCTGATGGAACCATGGAGCTGCTGGAGATTTACATGAAGGTGGCTTGGAAGGAGGCACAAGGGGTTTTGTGTTGGAAAAGCCTGAGACAAGGAGTATCAAAATCATCATATCCTTCCCTTTACAAACACTGGATATCAAACCAGCTGATGGGCAGGAAGACTGGAGAACACCATTTAAATGATTTACTTTATTGCCACTGCTGCTGCTAACACTCTTTTTTTTTTTTTTTTTTTTTTACCCCCAGTAATCACATTAACAGCTATAAAACTGCAAATTTAAATGAAATCTGCTCAGGATCTGTTTTTGCTCCATAAAGCTCCAGAAGTCACATGGCATTTTGTTTGTTTCTTCTCGTCCCACTCCTCCTCTTCATACAATTCCCTAGAAACCTTCATGTAAGTAATAAATGATCCCTTTGCTGTTTCCCCTTGTGAAGCCAAATCTTCATGCCTCTCTTCTCTTTTGCTTGTTCCCCCCAGAAATAAATACCATCTTTCCCTGGACTGTTCATGCCAACCCTTTCATTCATTCCTGCTAGCACGTATCAGTCTGACATTCCTGGTTTCGTGGGACTGGACAACCTCTCATAAGCTCTGGCTGTCTCACAATCTTTAATTAAATACAAACACTTTTCTCTAGGCTTCCTTGGCATTCCTCAAGTCCCTGTTCCCTTTTCTACCACTGAATATGTCAAAAGGCTGAAGACAATAGAAGTGATATTACTCCTTCCTAGGAATGAACACTTTTTTTCCAGGACTAAGCTGGCCAGCACTGATGCAAATTATACCAGCTTTTTTATGACTTCATTACTGCTAGAGCCACTATAAAGCAAAGCATTGATAGGATGGACCAGCTTTTTTAACTGCTCAGAGGTATCGATCATTGTGCTTTTATGTACATGAGATGTTCCTTCTGATCCTACACTTTCCCAAGCCAGGGATAGCTCCACAGGCCACGCAGAACAGAATGAGGAAAAACCTGAGTAATGCAGCTGGCATAAGTTGCCTCTCTCCGGAGATCTCCATGTGAGAACCACAGAGCACTTTGGGCTGTTTTAAGCATAACAGCTGGCCAAGCAGCAAAGGTCAAGATAGAAATGAAAAAAAGGAGGAGAGAGCTCAGCATGAAGGATTCACAGAGCTTCACAGGATTTCTCTCCAGCACAACAGCAATCTGGCCATTCCCAGAAGGCGGCGGGTCAAACTCTGCTCTTATCCATAGCAGCATGAACAGAGTTAAGTTCTCTGACTGCTGCATATCACAATACTAAGTAAGTGCCTGGGTGCTGCATTTGGAGACAAATCAAAGGAACAGCAGGGAAACGCTTTATGAAGTGGTGGACCATTGTTGATCCCTTAACAAGGGAAGGTAAGAAAAAATTCCAAGGTGCCTGACACCAGCTGTCTGGGAGAAGATAAGGACACCAAAGGGCTGAGATGTATCTCAAACTAGGGGGATATTTCTAAGATACAAGAACATGTCCTCCTGAACTGGGAGGGTCCGAGGGAAGCAGGTGCCTCCTAGAAGCCAGAGGAAATGATGCTGCTTTTCAAGTGATTGGGGCTGCTGCAGTTGAGTTTGGCCAACCATAATGAGGAACAGAAACAAGTGCTGGATGAACTCTCACTGGCATGGGCAATTCTCAGTATTGCTGTGAAGTGCAGCTCTTTCTCCCTCTCTCCCTCTCTCCCTCTCCCAGCCACAGGATGCTGATGGCTGCCTGATAGCCACCCCTTTGCCGTGGGTAGCCAAACAATGCCATAAATCTCAGCCTGATGGTAGCGTAGTACATGCCCACAGGAACTCATGAGAGTATGTTAAGTCTTTTCTGTACAGCATATGACCCTGGGTACTTTATTACAAATCCATTGGAGGTTCAGTTTTGATGTGAGCAAGGGAGCTGAGGTGGAGCATTTGGAAAGAGCCTGTTCTGACTGTTGGGCTAGAGGGATGAACAGTAGGATACAGGGTTGAACATATATGAACTTGCAACCAGAAAAGGAAGAGGATTTCAGCACTTTTGTGGATGGACTTATGAGTGGGGAATGGCAAAGTGTTGTAGGAGCTCTGAATAAAGAGACCATCTGACAAAGGGGTGAATGGCATGGCTGCATCTTTTTGTTCTTGCACCCTGCCTAAATAACCTTCCAGCTTCCCTTCTCATCCCTGTCTTGAGTTCAACTCCTTTGTCCCTTAGCCTTTTAAAGCAAGAGGAACACCAGGTTTCCCCCAACTTTGAAGCAGAGCCCATAGGACAGGAAGAAAGATGCTGCCTTGGCACTGAGGAGCATTCTACCAGTCCTGACACCAGGTCTGGGGGAAGCAACTGGGGCACTTGGCACTTACGTGTTCTGCTGCTTCTGTTCTGTGTCCCCTCTACAAACAATTTCACTTGCCATATTAACTATTCCCAACAGCTCCACTTTCTGCATGTGTGCTTGTTTGGGTAATTCTTGTTTCCTCCCATTTAGCACATATGAAAAAAAGCATTAGCGACACTCTTGGTTTTAAATGAACCCTATTAATATTCAACTCTGCAAGGAACTGTGGGATAATTTTGATAAATGTGACTGGGAAGCCTAGCTGACAGAACCAAGCACAATGCTAGTGTGTGTTCACAGCCCATTGCTGCACACACAGAAGGGGGCAAGAGGTGGGCGCAGCATGGGGCTGGGGGTGAGCCAGGCAGGAGGGAGAGCAGAGGCAGGGGGTCTGTTCAACAGGACAGATACAGTGCTGTAGGAGAGACTCTTCAAAAGATCAAGAGCAAAACAAGCTTAGTGAGATGTGAATGCGGAGAGGAAAACAAACCAGATGCAGTTTGGAAAAAGCAGGATAGAACAACTAGAGAAAAACAGACACTTAACTGTGGAGCGGGGAGAAGGAAGCCAGGAAACCTTGATAGCAAAATGGAGTTAAAGGTGACACTAGGCAGGAAATCAGACACAAGCTTGCAGAGAAATGAAAATAGGCTTGAGTGAGACCAAATGCACCTAGGCCACAGGTCAGCAGAGCACACAAATTATTTGAAGGCACTTCCTTTGGTCGATGTACTTGCCCACTTAAAGTAAATGCTTCTGTGGTTCACTGACTGGCAACCTCATGCAGCACCATCTTACAAGAAATGTATTGAAAATGAGAGGTAGGAGCAAACAGAAATGCACTTGAGGGGTATCAGCAGCTGAGATGAAGAATTACCTGTGCCAAAAGTTTTGCTACAAAACTTTTTGTAGACTATTAAGGACTATTAGTTCTCAAAAAGGAAGGTGAAGCTCAAGGAAAGGTGGTTGAAACTAGAAACGAGTTCAGAAAGACTCTGTAAAGACATTAGGTATATGATTATTCTCGATGGTATGTGCTTTTAGACATACCATCTCTGAAAACAAATAGTTAGAGTCCACTGCTTATTTCTATAGGTGACTGCAAGTCATGCATTTCCACTTAATGCATGAGGTAAGTTCAACTTGGAAAGAGACAGAGACTGCTGGACATCCTCATGAATGCAGTTTAGCCTTCAGGAGTACACAGCAGCTGGAATATCTCATAGCCTTTGGAGCAGTGCAAGAATACACACACTGGTAATGAGTCTTTTTTTTTCTTTTCCTAAATGTATGTATGTACTTTTTTTTTTTTTTTTTTTTTTTTTTAAATTCTGTGAAATTACAAATTTATGTCCAGAAGACTTAAGTTTCATGGAAATTAGACTTTCCTGGACAGGTATATGCATTGTGGCTAGAGCTGGTCTTCAAAACTATGGCCAGCACCCAGGGTAGACCAATTCATCAAGATAGTCCAGACAGGACAGTAAATGCTGGGAAAGACGAATAGTTATTCCTGCATACCCTAAACCAATCCCTATGAGCAACCCAGTATTTCACTTGCAAACAAGACTGCATATTTTGGGCCTGTGACTCATCATTTCTTTGACAAAAAACATGAGAAACCTGTTTAATTAAAAATTAAGGCAAAACTTATATGAGCCATCTGTAACAATCTGTCAGGAGCTTTACTGCAAGGTCCTTGAAAAGACAGACTTCTATCACAGCACACAATAACACTACAAAGAAGCGTGCCTCAGCAGCAGATCTTCTCTTGCCCAAGAAGTATGGGAACTACATGTCAGGATTCATGTCCTCTGCTTCCCAGCCTCTGCAAGAACCTTTCCCACACCAGGTGAATCCCAGCCATGGTTTCAACCACTTCTGCGCCCACACACCTATCAGTGCCATAGCCTGTTCTGAGCTCTCTGCAAGATGCTGCTCCACAAGTGGTTGATCCTGTAAAACTAATTTGTTTTTCCTGCAAAGCAGGCAAACACATGAAAAACGCCAGGATCGTTTAGCTGCCTCTGACGTGCCGGCTGTCCCCATGCTGCGAGGTTCTGGAGAAGCGTGTACCTCTCCTTTCAGAGAGCAGCTGCTCTTCGCCTGCAGCTGGTGGAGCCAGCTCCATCTGGAGACCAGATCAGAACCCATTAAGCACAGAGGTAGTAGACTGCATGGAAGTGGAGCTTGCAAGGCAGGGAGACAGGCAAAGGCTTGGCTGCAAAATTTCACCTCTTGTAAAGAAAGGAAAGGGATAGGGGAAAAAAAAAACAACCCACACAGCCTATTGAGCAATTGTTCCTGCATAGCCTCTCCAGTCTAATTGATTTGGACACCACAGCTAATTTTTGCTCAGACATCTGTTAGCACACATTAGTGCATGTCATTAGACAGGGAAGCACAGATTAGATGGAGGGGCAGAACTCAAAGGTCCTAGTTTGGGATGCTGGAACAAGCAAGAGGAAGGACAAGAGGGAGAAGATGTTTGTGCAGGGCTGGAATAGCTGGATGGAGTTTGGAGTAAAGGGGAAGGATTTGGCTAGCTCAGAACATTCCCACCAAAGAGTCACATATGTTCTGCTCGCTTACCCCTGCCACAAGCACGCCCCTTTCATTTACAGGCATGCCACAAAGGTCCTGATCCTCACCAGCACAGAGGCAATAAAGCCAGAGCTCCCATGAGGAACTGTAAAGTGTATTCGTCCACATTTTTGCTGTTTGCAGGTCCTTTGGTTATGACCGGAGGCCTCAGAGACAAAAGAAAGGGACAAGAGAAAAAGAAAATTACCTTTCTCACCTCACAGTGTCGGGTTGCTCTGGAAATGTTCTCTATTTAAAGCTTTAAAAATATGATGAGTCCTTCCACTGGAGAATCAGAAATATATATGAAAGGTACTGGCTAGAAGACTGGGACAGGAGGGAGATAGCAGGACATCAGCAAACCCAATAACCTTTACAATATTCCTCAGGGCTGTTTTTCAGCCTACAAGTGGCTGTCCATTTTTACCGTCTGTAACACTAACAGGTCAGGGAGATGATAATTTCAGCCCAGATACAACTGGGTGCACACCAAACCCACCTCTTGATACAGCCTACCTTGTCCACCGGTGAGAAAAGATCCTCCTACCCAGCTTTTTTATTTCAGGAACGATGTAAACCCTCTGCCTACTGTCACTGCAGTAATATGGAGGCACAGGCTAAAATCCAAATCCATCCTGCATAAGCAATTCCCCAGCTGAAATCCCACAAGGCAATGTTCCCGTCAGGAATGGCTGCCGCCGCAGCCATCACGGGTTCTGCAGCGTACGAGGTGCTGTGACTCTGCTGGCAGCACGCCCTGCCAACACCAGGGCTCTACATAGCTTGGAAAGGAGTTATTTGGAACTGTATTTGTTCATGTACGTGGAAGTAAAGGTAAAGATGAAGAGAATAATGAAGTTTCTCTGGGCATATTTCTGGTTTCCCACAGCTTTCCTATGGAAGGTGGAGTTGCTGTATTGATTTGCTGATGTCTGAAAAAGAGTTGTGCTCATTCTTTCATGTTTTTACTCCATGAAGGTAATATAAGAAGCTTTCTTTCCTTTTGGGTCATACTTTGCACAAAACACATTGGAGCCCTAATAGCCTTGAGGCTTTAACTCCTCCCCCAACTGTGGTGGAAATCAGCCAACAGGCTTCTGGGTTCAGAAGATTGACAGTCACCACGACCATGCAATATTAATTTCCTTTGAAACAACAAGCCAAAAGTTGATGAAATGGCCTTGTTCTGCTCTAACACGCTGCCTGGGAAGGAGGGAGAGGCAGGATTTGTCAACTGAAACTCCACTGATGGACTGAAGAGGTCAACATCCATTACAGGGATGATACAGATGAAGGTAAGCCTGTCAGTCATAGGATGAAAAATGAAGCCCTCACCACCCATCTAGTGTAAAGTATCTCTGGTTGCTCACAGTGAGTCTCATCCTCCATTCCCTTGCATTGCTTTTGCTTTGGCATAGCTCGGCTGACATTAGCAGAGTTGCTCCCACCCCTTCCCAGGGATTGTGCACTGCCTGACTTTGACAGGCATGTCACTTCCAATTTGGAAGAGGACTGACACATAAACATCTGCACAGCCCTCTGCAAAACCGCCCCTCTCATGCAAGCATCTGCCAGCTGAGAAACTCCATCCCACAAAACAAAGCACTGATCAGGGTGGTGGCAAGAGGGGAAAAACAAAAGCCATTATTCCCACCTGAAACAGGTGGGACCCCCTGAAAAATACAAAGCACACAGCTCTCAGTCCAGCAAACTGCTGCAAAAGTACTCTGGTTTTGATCCTCTTATGAGACAGAAAACACATGGGAAGAGCTGCAAGAGGAACCATAAAACTGAGCAATTAGCCAATGACCCACTCAGACTTGCTTTGTTTGCTCAGCAGCTGCACAGCACACACAGATTATGTATCTGCACCATCAAGAGGGAGCAGTGCTAGGCCAGCATCTTGCAAGATTGCCCCTCTTTTTGCTGTAGACCCCTTTTTAGGCATAACTGTCTGGTTTTGTTTTTTTGGGGGGTGGGGTACAGGGTGCCCTGTGTGAAGCAGATCAGGGATCACACCCTACTAGTACTGGTTGGTCCCATCAGCTCTGCAACAGCCAGCACAGATCCACTGCATCTCAATGCCAAAACAGCCAGTCAGAGAGGTCCCAGCACTACTGCCCCAGCAGGGGTAAAGGAGGGGACACTGGGGCAGGGGGTTCTGGAGGTGACATGTAGGGAAATGTGAGAAGAGAAACAACAGGAAACAAGGCAGAAAGTGTGAGGACGCACAAAAGGAGACACAGGAGGTGACAGAGAAGCAGATATAGAAGGTTGCATGTGGAAGGGGACATTGCTGGGGAAAGAGCTGGGAACAGCTCTTGGAGGGAGGCATGCTGTGCTGGGGGATAATTTGGAGATAAAGTGGTTATGGGGGACCCACACTATAACAGTGACATCCCTTAAGAGACTGCAGTCCATGGAGGACCCAGACTGTAGCGGGAAAAGAGTAAGAAGGAAAGAGCTGAGAAAAAAAAGAGTAGGAAACCAGGAGCAGCAGTGAGAAACCATATTGTCCCAACTCCATCTCCTGCACTGCCTGTTGTGTCACCCAAAGCACTTGCAGGGACAGAACGTAAAGTGGTCAAAAGAGGGGGAGAGGGGTCTCCAGGTGGAAGGAGAGATGTTGGTGTGAGGCTGAGCCTAAGCCTGAGTTGGAAAGCAGTTTCCCTTTGTTGCATTGTTTCTCTTCTTTTGTTTCTTAATAGCCAAACAAGAAATTAGGAGTTTGTGCTAATGAGCAGTAAATTAAATGAAATTAATTTGCCCACACCAACCCCCAGCCTGGTCTCTAAGAGCCTGTCAGTACTGACAAGAGGAAGCTTTATGTGGCTGCTCAAAGAATAGTGAGGTGAAGGAAAAGTCTGGGGTGTGTTCCTCCTCGTTACATTATCTACTTGGACACCATGGCTACCAAAGTCTCTGAAGCCCATCATGAAAGGGAACTGAAAATGGGGTTTGTTTTAGTCTGTGCCAGGGGCAGCCTTTATTCCACTCTATGTCTTCCCACAGCCTGACTGCATGGGCTTCATTATCAGTGTTTATCAAGGACCTCAAAGCATGCTGTTCAAGTCCTATAATTCCTGCACTGGTGAAACACCTAATTACCATCCTAAATATACCCGTGGAGAAATTGAGGCATTAATGAGGTAGGGTGGGGGAAGTGACTTACCATGGATAATATGAATGACTGACACATAAGGAAGCGTACCTAGCAGCAAACCCTCCAGTCTTGTACTCCAGCAGAAAGTAAAAAAATAAAATAAAAAGTGGACAAAGGAAGCGAGAGAAGAAAAAGGAAAAAATAAATGCAAGATGAGAAGGAGAGAGCACACAGAGTGAGAAAAGCTGTCAATGGGGAAAAAGGCTGTTTCCGTGCACACCAAGCAAGAAATGGAAGTGACAGCCTGAGCTGCAGAGCGAAAATGCCCCAAACTAAATGGGAAATAGCCAGTGTGGCCTACCATAACTTCCACAGTAGAAAACAATTTCTATTTGGGATGCCTGTAGAGGAAGCAGGAACCCCTCTGACATTTGCATGCCTCAGGGTTTCCCTGAAGGGCATGTTTCCATAGGCAAGGAGAGCATTGGGGACAGTTGGATAAGATGCTGTAAACAAGGCTTGCAGCATTTAACCTCCATTAGGAAGTAACAATTTACGCACTTGCTACCAGTTACCAGGTGCCAGGGCTGAATTACACAGGAGATTTTAAAGGAAGGAGCGTCCATACATTATCACAGCAAACAAGTCAGTGTGACTTCGTTCAAGGGTATCATCCACCCTGGAACCTATTTCACATCTCGTTGGCCAGCTGAGTGAGAGCTGATTGCACTCACTCCCTTGTTTCTCTGTCTGTGTATACGGTAGAGGAAGACCCCAATTCATTAAAGGAAACAGAGCGAGGTAAAGAGACCAGCCCCTGCTTGTTAACCTCCTCTGGAAAAGCAAATTCCTACAAAACCAAGAGTCTCCTAGAGAGCTTTTGCATCAGCAAGAGAGGGAAAAGAACTTTGCTATTCTCAGTCTGTCCAGTATTACGGCACAGCAGTGACATCACAGGATCTCATGTAATTTTCCCGCTACTTAATTAAGCTCTGTGAAATGCAGGGGTTTTCTCCACCCCTTACTGCACTCAAGGTGACTCTTCTATGTCTTACCCCTACATCCTCCCCATGACAAGGATTCTGGCTGGGTTTTCCAGGTTTTCCAAAGCAGACTAGCCCCCCACACCTTTCTTTGATACACAGTAGGATCACAGAATCATTTAGGTTGGAAAAGACATCTAAGGTCATGGAGTACAACCATAATCCAGCACTGCTGAGCCCACCACTAAACTGTGTCCCCAGGTGCCATGTCTACACATCTTTTAAATATCTCCATGGATGCTGACTCCACTTCCCTATGCAAAGTATTCCAGGGTTTGACAACTCTTTCAGTGAAGAAATTTTTCCTAAAATCCAATCTAAACCTCTCTTGGTGCAACTTGAGGCCATTTTCTCTCGTCCAACCCCAACCTCACTACAGCCTCCTTTTCAGGTATGTAGATAAGGTTACCCCTGAACCTCCTTTACTCAAAACTGAGCAACCCCAGCTCCTTCAGCCATTCCTCATCAGATTTGTGTTCCAGACCCTTCACCAAATGTGTTGCCCTTCTGTGGACATGCTCCAGCACCTCAATGTCCTTCTGCTAGTCAGGGACCCAAAACTGAACACCACGTTCAAAGTGCAGCCTCACCAGTGCCATGTACAGGGGGGATGATCACTGCCCTAGTCACATCATCACACAGCCTCTCTTTGCCTGTCCCACCATCCAAACAACAGCCTTAGTACCACTAGCACTCCTTCCCTGGGGTATTCCTCCAAAGTGAACATCTCTGGAGATAAAGGACAGGATGGTCAAGAACAAGAGGGTGGTATTTAGGTTGAAATTGGAAGGCGGTTGGCCATCAGAACCCTTGGTTTCTGCTACAGCCTTCCAATTAGGGCAGAAAACACCACCTGTTGTGCTTTGTATGTTCATTATAGCTACCTGTGATAACATGGGATCACTTCTGAAAACCTGCCAGGTGGATACCCCGAGTCTACAAGCCTTCTGCAAGCAGCCTTACAAGTAGAGTGGAGGCTCAGAGAATATAGTCCCACAGCTACTTGGAAGCCTGATGCACAGCACAGGATGGGCTCTAGATAGCCCCAGTAGGTACCAAACACAGGACTGACCTTGCTCCCTACTCTAAAGGAGAGCAAACCTTCCTTTCCTTCCTGTCTCCCTCGCTCTTCTCAGTCAGGATGGCCTTGGCTTTCCCACTGCCTTGTACTGGGAGCGGCCACTGCAGTTCCCCACAGAGTATTTTAGTAGGAGGGGTGTTGCCTGTTTTCATGCTGCCTGTCACACACATTTTGTTTGCTCTGCTCTTGTACTCTCCTAGTGATGAGGCGAAGCTTTCCCACAGCTGGTGTGCTGGGATGAGCCAGGGATGGCCCGGCTGGCAGAGGAGCCCTCCCTCACCTTCACCCTTGATGAGAAGGCAGCGCCAGGTAATAGGATGACAACGGCAGCTGGAAGCCAGCTGTGTGAGCTGCTCTCCTGGCCAGCCTCAGTTCCCCTTCTCCAAATCCCACAGCCCACAGCAGGAGGTGTGCAGCCATTATGAGACACATTATATTGCGATGCCTTCAGGCGCAGAAACTCTGCCAACAACTAGATACTTGCTCTGGAGAAACAGGGAAAATGCAACTTTTTTTCTTCTCTTTCCTTTTTTTTTGCCCTGTGGATGAGGTGCAACCTATTTTTTTAACCTATTTAAAGGCTTTGATTCTGCTGTCTGTCACAGTATTTGACTGTCTTCCATGACAGTCAATGGTAACATGGAAGTCTCCAACAGTCTTCTTGGGGCCTGAGACATATCAATACAAGCCTAACATAAATAGATATTTACTTCCCTCTCTTCTTTGTATTGGTTGTCAATCTGCAACGGTTTTGAGAGGAAACCCAAATATGTGTGTGCCCTTTGCACTTCAAACAAGCAAGAGGTCAAGCCCCTCAGGCAGTCCAGCTCCTAAGGATTAGAAAAGAGGACTGGGAGCGTGTATTGTCAAACACCAGAATCCTATCAATCCCAAATCTCATAGGGAAGTGGAAACGTGCTACAGGAGTTGCTTGGGGAGCTATTTTCCTGATCGTTCCTGAGCCTGATTGCCAACACTGCATGTGTGTACTACTGCATGTGTCGAGAGCTCTAGTTAAGGGTTTGGAGATTTATTTCTTCTTTTGGCCATGAGCTGCTGAGAGCCCTATTGGCTAAAGAAAGGGGATCCTTCTTCATATATGAAGAGCCTAAACCCTTTTAAACTTAAAAGACAGAATTACAATCCTAATTTCCACCCTGGACTTCAGCAATGAATCAAGTCCCAACAGTATGCCAGACTCCATTCCCTGTGGTGAGTGTTCTATGGACAAACTCTTGAGGAGAGACAGTAAGACAGAGGAAAATGTTTCTAATAATTCCTAATAACACATGAAGCAAGCTGCACCTTTATACAAAGTTCCCTCTGATGCATAAATTAGATCAGGATTTTTTTGTATTCAGTCAAAGAAGGACTGGGAGGCCCAGAGGCACCTCACTAGTGATAGACTGTAATGAGGAAGAAGATGTTTTGTCTCGGGTTACTTGGAACCTTTAATGCTGATCCAGTTCTCCTCCTGCTTACACAAACATAATTCTATTTGCTCTTCCAGAGAAAATCAGAATCAGGCTGTTGGTAGATGCATAAACACAATTTTCTTAAGAAAACAAACTGCAGTAGAATTTACACATCAATTTTAAGCTGGTAAAGGTAGTGGTGGTAATTCTCTTCAGTTAATTTACTCTCCTAAAATAAGACATTTAATCTAAGTGCATCCCTGGAATTGTTCAAGGCAAGGTTGGATGTGGCTTTGAGCAACCTGGTCTAGTGGAAGGTGTCCCTGCCTATGGCAGGAGGGTTGAAACTAGAGCATCTTTAAGGTCCCTTTGAACCCAAACCATTCTGAATCTGTGAGTTGATTACTTTTAACCTAACCTTAGAGCTCATGAATAGAGAGTGATTTTGAGAGGTCCATTCATTTCAAGACTACCTCAGGTTAGATACCTATTAGAAGGACAGAGTTCAGTGAGGTTAAGTCCCAGCAGTCACATAGCTTGCACTGACAGTGTGCTTGGGATGACCATGGCAGTGTCCTCATAAGTTCAGCACAGTCCCCTAGGATCCCAGTAGAGTGGGCAAAGCCAGGTGCTGGTATCATTAGTGCTCTCAGGCAGATAATGCATTTTCTGAAGAAGTAAAAGGGGCTCCCAGGAGGGAGAAAGATTTTGGACCTGTCCAGAAAACTGAAGAAGCCATATGACATCTCCATCACTATCCCAGCATCAACTTTCGTGTTAATAAAAATATCCAGTGGGGATGTATTCAGTTATACTAATGTCTTTCCACACTAAAAGTATAGTCAGTTTGAGCATTTTATATGCAGAATGACTAATTGGAATGAGCTGTGCAATTTTCAGCTTAAACCAGATTCTTTATGCTCAACATCCGCCCAACGTCTTATGACACAGTTTATATTTTCATTGAGGATTCAGCATCTGGGCGAAACAGAGAAAGCCTTATGAGTCTTCACTCTAAATCAATTAGAATTTAAATGTAGGTCGAATGCTAGGGAGAAGAATGGGACCTGCAGCAATTCAGATCTCAGATGTTCATGTACTCTAGAGACAGAAGAATCATTTGCACACTTATTCCATCTTCCAGAGCTAGGGGCACTCGGAAAGGCAGGTTTGTTCTCTGCTGCATATCTAATAGTGTTTTGGCCAACTAGTCTTTAAAGTTGCTGGAAAATTACTCTTCTACCTTTGCCCTTGGGAGGCTATTTCACAGCTGAATACATCCCATTCCTGATCTGCCCTTGACAGTCCTAGCTATGACCTCCATAGAGAAGTACACAACTTCTTTAAATACTTGGTGAGTCTGACAGTTGTTTGAGGGTGTTTTCGCACCTAGATCCAATCCAGCACACCCCAGCACTGGTCTGGAAAACATCAAGAGCAACTTCTGTGAAGTCAGTGAAATTGCACTGATATAAACCAGCTGTCAAACACTACATGAACACAAGCATGCACACAACATGTCTGTCATCCACTACCAGAAGTATCATCTCAAATCTAAACTACTTTCTTTTTGTTCCCTTCTCCACTCCCTTGCTGCTCATTAAAACACCTCTCTCCCACCTACAACGGTGAAGAGTCAGCAGGCTGCCCAGGTAGCATTTGCTAATGGGAACTGACAGCCTGCCATCATTTTCTGAAGGCTTACATTTTTGATACCTGCCTGTCTTCCAGCCTGACTAATTCTATGGAGGACTTTTATCACAGGGAGATTGACCTCAGGCAGGAGGCATTTTGTGTCACTGTGAACGAGTGAAATGAAGACGCGATGGGGATAGTGAGAACTCACTAGCAGCAAAAGAGAAGGAGAAGAAAACTGATGTATGACAAGAATACCTACTTTGCCATGGCAGATAACTCAGTGATTGGTTCTCTAATGAACAAACTCACTGAAGAACCTGAACTGTGGCATACTTTGAGACCCTGTAAGAGGCAACATTAATTGATGATAAACTAAAATACCAGTCAAGTTATATGAAGCATTTTCCCACTGATTTACAACAGTCAGAATCCAATTAAAGAGTTCCTCTGCCAGCTAGTGCCTTGTGAGGTTGATAGGCTGCCTCACAAATGCTTACAGGGACACAGTCTGGAATACCTCTGTACTTCGCTTTTGCTACAGTAATTTTTAATACATATTACTGCAGAGATGTGGAAGCAAAAAAAAAAAAAAAAAAAAAAGTTAAAATGTTAGCAGCATGGATACCCATTCATACTTAGAGAAAGTAAACAATGCTATGAGTGTATTTCCCTGGCTGAGGTGCCATGTCCCACAGGAGCTTTAGTCTGGAGGACTCTCTGTTCTGTATCTATTTCCCAAGCCCAACATCCCTGGCTGAACAATATTCTTAAAGATACACCTCAGTCTTCTTTCCAACTGAAAGGCACATCCTACTCAAGAACCACAGTTTCTTCCCATTCCAGGTTTCTGAGGCTGCCATTAAAAGAAAAAGCTATTCATCCAAAAAAACTACATTCCTTCTTTCTCTGCATGATGGCAAGTTTGCCCCAGATAAATCTTTCAAAAAAATCAGGTCACTCTGCTGTTGGCTCAATAGGACTGGGTTGGAAAGCTCCTGAGAAGGCATGACTGTACACCTCCTAAGAGCTCAGGACAGCTCTTCTCATCAGTGGTCTGAGCTTCCCCTTCCAGAACAGGCCAATATCAGAGAGTACCAGATAAAGGAGGAATAGAAACTACAAAAGACCTTGGGAGTATAGCTTCCAAGACAATATGCTATTTCATATGCTCCCTTCATGTCAGACACTGTGCATTTTGCCTGAGTCCCCTCTAGATCCTTAAGATGTCTTCCTGCAAGTAAACCTACACACAGTCAAGCCACTGCCTGTTGTGGGGAGCTCCAGATCAAAAATTTCAATGAGAACTGGTATAATAAGCCTTTTATCTCCCCTGATATCACTGCAGACAGATGAATACTATTGCCACTTCACCCCCACCTGAATGTGCCTGCATTGTGCTTAACCCTTCTGTTCTGAAATCCTCCTTTACAGCAATTATTCTGCTTTAGCCTCTCTGCTGGATTTACTTTATTCCTGAGGACACATGATGCCTCTTACGTGGGCTTCTGGCAGATACATAGAAGAAATTTAGCCTTACAGATTCTTTTCCTCAGGTTGGGTGACACAATTAGTAGTCTCAGTTTGCCCTCAGTAGCTGTTAATGAGTTTGCAACCCCTCACCAAGATTAGGTGTTCGTTATTTCATTAGTGGGCCAGCAGACACATAGCAACATACATGGAGCACCAAACGGTGGGATTTGCTTCCTTAAAGATGGGCTGTAACAATCTTTGAAGAGTCCAAGTGCCCTGTAGCAGCCATGAATAAGAAATAACCAAGTGACTGGGCAGAGCTGCAAAGCCTCAGTTCAAATTCATACAATGCTGAGGGAGGCCTGTCTCTGGGACAGTGGTTTAAGCTCATATTGAGATATGGGAATTAGGGTTGGCATAAAAGAGAAACTGCAATTTTTATATATTACCCAATACTGTTCACTCATCCCTGCAATCATCCAACATGCCCTAATTGCTTCAGTATGTCCCTGCAAAACAGAAACTGAGAATGACTTGGTAAGACACAAAGACACAGATTTAAGATGTACAAAGAAGCAGTCGTCCGATAATGATGACCAGCTGCCACAGGCAGCAGAAACCTCCTGGCAGTTGGCACCGGTGAATTTTCAAATACCCGCTGGTTGCTGCTACCCCATTAATCGTGGGCACTTTGCCCAGTCTACATTCCTGAACAGCTTTTTTCTTCTCTTCCCCCTCTCTTCCTCACAGACTTCTAACACAGTTAATAAAAAATTTATCAGGGCAATGAAATAAACACCAATTTGATTTGATCTGGGAGCCAAAGAGAGGAGAGTTTCTGCTGTTCAGGTGCAGACTCAAGAGTTTCTGCAATTGCTGTGAGAAACGTGCCCACAAACCCAATAGGATTGGGTAAATGGAGATGGAGAGATGTTATTTGGTTTTGTGGTTGTTTTTTTTTTTTGTTTTGTTTTGGTTTTTTTTTTTTTTTTTTTTTTGTTTTTTTTTTTTTAAAGAGTGGAAAGGGCTGGGAGACCAGTCAGCAGTGTGCTCTTGAACTCCAGGAGGAGGAAGGTAACACTTAATAGGGAAATCCATAGGGAGTAATGGACTTTGCAGCACCAGAGATGGAAACAAGCATGGCAGCACACAGCAGTGGTATGTAACAGGCACCACAAGTCCCTAGAACTACATGTACAAGTGAATAAATATCTGGAGTCTCTTTTTTAATTCTTATATAGTTCTACCCTCAGGGAGAAGAGAGAATATACTAAAAAACACTTGGGTCTAACACTAGTGATATCTCAAAGGAGTTCAAGGACTAGAGAGATGGGGCAGCATGAAATCCAGGAGAAAAAATGAAGTACCCTGGAATAATTTGGTCTAGAATAGCATTACTCATCTTGTGAAAAATTTAGCCTGTGCCTCAGGCTATGCTGGGCTGGTGGCAGGAAGTGCAGAAATCTTTTCAGGGGAGTCCCTTACCCTCTGGCACTGTGGGAAACAGCAGGCAAGAGTATCAAAACAAGGAGATAGCAACCTTCCACTGGGAGAGCTTGTATGAATCTTTGTCAGGCTTAAAGCAAGAGATTTGGAGGGGAATGCAGCTGCCCATTGCAAGGACAGGTAAATATGTCAGGGATTATAACGGAAAGCATTATCCAATGAAGAACAGATTATAGACTAAAACAAAAGGTATTGTTATACTTTTTAATATCACACAATCCAAGCTATGGCAAGAGGAAGAGTCAACACCTGTCAGTGCAGCTGAGGACACAGTATTAGATTGTGGGTAATGCCAGAGTCTCTAGAACTAGTCTTCTACACACTTTTATCTTTCCTGCATAAACGTGCAGGGTGGATTCATGTCACCAAATTTCAGGCAACAAGAAGTTTGCTGTGTAAATCTAAGTTAGTCATTCTCATTCCTCTTGTAGTCCAAAGTAATAGGAACTTCTGGAGGATGATCCATCACATTATCTCAAGGCAGACAGCAGAAAGAGTAAGATGCCAACTTCTCACAACAGACTACAGATGAGGGCCAGATGACTAGGTTAGATTTGTGCTACCAACACTCATATATCTAAGATTAAGTGAGATGAATCTCATCTGCAGTATACCACTTCTATTGGCATGACTTTATGTCCATACAGACAAGAGATGCCACACAATAAGAGAGTCACACTTAAAAGACTCAGTAACAGAGATGTGTATCTCTGGACTTGGATTTTAGTCTGATAGGACCCCTGTGTAATTTATTTAGCCAGCACAACATACACAACCTGAATTTGGTAAAATGAGGTGAACCTTTTATGACCTTGAATGGCAATGTCTATACTTCTAAAGTGGTTTGTTCTCTTTTGCTCCAGAGAGCTAACCACAGTCTCCTGGTTTTGCTCCAGTCCTTTGGACAGCCATGCACACACCCATGAGACCACGCCCAGGCTCTTTCCTGGAATGAACTAGTCCATCCCCTCTCAGAGGAGGAGCAGGCACAGCTGATAGGGACAGCATGCTCTAGACATGCAGATAATGCCAAGTTTGGCTTCCTCAACCAGGAAAATCCTCCAGCACCAGCTCTGCAAGGCCTGGGCTTTCAAATTCCTCCATAGCTTCTTGTGCCATGTAACACACACTCTTGGCATCAGCTTATAAAAACACCAGTTTGCCAGACTGTGTTCCAGCCCTCACATAATTTCAGGCATTTTTAACCAGAAAACGTAACAAATCAAGCAATCAAAAAAGAAGTATGTCTCAGGGCCACAGGGTCACTCACCCCAGTGAGCATGGAGGAGACCAGCTCTCCCTACCAGTGCCCAGTGTAGTGTGGACATGATCTATCCATGCCAGAAGGTAAGTACCATCAAGAGGCATGAACATGAGCTGATCTATGCCATCTGGCCTGGAGTCCAGGGCTTTCACTGATACTATCCACAGAGAGTGTATAGGCAAAACCAAGGTATCAACCTGAATTTCCAAGGTGGTCCACAGGTTTTGCACAGCTATAAATATTCTTCTGGAATACAAGCATGTCATGAATTACGTGAAACATATTCACAATAGTTAAAAACACAGTAGGAGCAGTCACTGACATTCTGTTAACACTCCCTTCAAACAGGTTCATGAGTGGTGGTCTCCCTATGAACTCTGCTTCTTAACCTCATTCCCACAGGTCAACAAGTGGATTAATCTTTCAGGTAATATCATGAATTGGGAGCTCTATGCATTCGTAATCCCTAAAATCATAGCTGGATTTGTATAGTCAAGGTCATAAGGCTTCTACCTTGCACAATCTGTTCTGTAGCTATTTGGGGAGATTTATCATACTTCTTCTCAAAGACTGCATTCAAAACAGGAACATACCCAAAAGTCACATTCCCCATCAGTTTAACAAGGGGACAATCATTTTGAAGAGACTCTCCAGACTACAGCTGCTGCCATGGCACCTGCGTGAGGGCCATGTGGAATTGAGGTTTAGGATCTTGCTTCTTGGCTTCTCTCCCTGCAAAAGGCTCCTTACTCAGTGGGTTTTACTTTGCCTGTCTACACTTAATTTAATGGATATACTTGCTGCGTACTAAAGCTGAGAACTGAACTTCCCAGCTAACAAAACATGAGTAGATGTCCCAGTCACCCACTAACTCAGAGCACAGTTTACAGTACTTTAGCCCTAACACAGAATTTTTTTCTGGTAGCATAGTTCTGGTCTCCTTGTAGAGAATTTTCTCAGTGCATCCAGCAGGCAGCTCATGACCACTCTCCCAGGCAGAGTACTACCAACCTCTTTTCTGGCCAAGCCAACCACAGGCAGGTGCCCCAGGCCCACCACATCGCCCACACCCTGTGCAAAGATGAGTATTCATATGCCCAGACAATGTGAAAACAAACTCACTGGTCTTACAGCCTGAGCATCTCACAAGTTGAGGGCACCTAAAGGTGAGATGCTGTTACATTAAAATCGTTGCACCACGACTGTCCTTTCCCCACACATTCAAAGGCAGTGTCTCCTTACCTTATTAAAGGCAAAAGGCTTTTCTTATACTACTGATAGAGAAGACTCAGAAAGGAATAAAGAAGATAATAGGCTGCCAGAGGCCCAATTTACGCACCCCAAAATTAATGACTCATTCCAATTAAATTATTTGCCCTAAATTAAAACTTATCACCAAAATCCAATTCTCATTTCATTAAAGAGGACCTCCCTAGTTATCACATTTTTTTCTCCATAGATTTTTTTTTTTTAAGGTAACCTTCATGGAATGGGGGAAAAAAAATGTAGTCTACTTTTCTGTTTGAGGTGCCCCAAAAGTTTTGTTTTTTAAGAACCATTCCTCATTCTTATATGTCCATATGATGAATTAAGACATTGCTAGATTTTATGAAAGACTTGGGAAGAACAAGATCATGCCATCAAACAGACAGTGCAAGGGAAGTCTGATACATGAAGAAGGAGGGAGTTTCAACAATAGTGTTCCTCAAGCCTCAGCAGTCTCTGCCTTTTGATATCATAACTGATAAAGTTCACAACTCCCATTTGGGGATCTCCAAAGGCCCTTTCAGGAAAAGGCAGGCAGGCAAATGATGGCACTCTCAATGCATCTTGTAGAAAAAATGGGATCTTTTGATTTTATTCTCAGACTTTCACACACCACTACAACTTCTCAAGCAGCGCTGTTTCTGCTACCACAGGTCTGCCCACTGACAGCCTGAGCGGTGGCATGCAGAGACCCAGCGCTGCCAGCAAGAGCAGCCATGTGGTCATGCTCCCTCAGACTGCCAATGCCAACCTTTGTTTCCTTCCCAGGAACAACCTTCTTCCTTTTTTTCTACTGGAGAGTAACACTTTTTAACCTAATATTTGTTTTCTCAAAGACATTTTCAAAAGCTGTGGTTGGGTTTTGAGAAAGTGCTCACTGTCTGAATACTCTGTAAATGGAAGCCATATGTCTAAGTATCTGTTTCTTTTTTGTCTATTTTGTTGTGTGCACATTTGGCAAGTTATTTTTTCCCCTTAACTATCACATCTCAGGCTTTATTAAATGAAACTGCTATTCTGTTATTTTGTGGATTTTTTTTTCCCCCAAGCAACCAAGTACTGACATTTTAGCAGCTATACAGCAAATGTGATATTAAGTAATTATTTTCTCAGAATGTTTCTTCACTTTCTGGTGACTAAGGAGCTGCTACTGGGGTAGCAATTCCAATGTTTCTAAAGATAAAAAGAAGAGTTGCAGCTCTGAAAAAGCCATCAAAATCCAAAACCTGAAAACCTATTACCTAATACGATTTATCATTCGTTGTTTTTGTGGAAAGCAGCTGGAGGCTTATCCTACAAGGCATAGCATGCATATACACCAAAAAGAAAGACTATGCATCCGTTCAGGAGTGATGAGGGTCAGCAACTGCAGAGAGATAAATGGTAAGAGCACACAGTTACTGTTTGTCAGCTGGAGTCAAGTTCCACCGAGCAGACACAGGGATGTGGTAGGAAGGCATAGCACATAGACCATGACTCCCTGCTTCTCCCTACTCTTCAAATCATTGAGCCACTTCTAAAAGGACAGTCTCATTTTAGAAATACCATCTCCTTGTTCCCCTTCCTTGAAATGCTGATTTCTTTCTGTAATTAATTCATATTAAAGAGTAAAGTTGAAAGCTTTTAAGATAGGAAAGAAATTTGCTTCTTTCTATAATCTTGATGTTATTTTTGAACTGCTGGCTCAATTTAGGTTTATTTTACAATCTGCTTCTAGCCAATTCCAATTTCAGATGAAATCTTGGCTCCAGTGAAGCAAATTTCCCTTTAACTTCAGTGGAATTAAGATTCTGATCCAGGTTCTCATCCACTAACAAACAGTTACAATGAGTGTAGATAGCAACACAGCAGCCAAAAACAAAGAGCATGAGCTGATGGACCCCAGGAATCTGGAACTTCATCCCATATGGAGTTCTGAGCATGGCAGATTTGCAGTATTGATTCCACTGGCACGGATGAAATAAAGTAAACAGACTAAAGGAACACACTGTTCCACAAACACTGGAATTTGCAAGGCTTGTTTTACCACAGCTACATGTCCTAGGTCCTGATGCTTCATGCCTCGGAAAACCTTCAGAGTTCTTAAGCAGTTTTAGGCAAGGTGGCACCCCACCAGCTGGCACGTGTGTGGCTCCAAACCAACCTGCAACCTCAAAGCCTTTTGCACATCCCATTGGCAAGGGATACAGAAGACAGGGGTCCACTGGGAGAATTTTAGGGGCTCTTGTTGGGGCAAGGTCAAAGCAGGTACGAGGGGTGCTGCAGTAAGCTGAGCAGAGGACTGCCAAGCAGAAAGGCAAGCAAACAGCATAACCATATAAATAAACCCATACACACTTCTAGTTTCCTCAGGAAGCCAAGCTGCTCTCAGTACCTCTAGGGTTTGGATATAATAAAAGCTTAGCTGAGCGAACCGCAAATCTGGCTAATCTCAACCTGGCAGTATTTCTTTCAACTGAAAGGAAGAAAATAAAATGGACAGTAAAGCTATGGAAAAGGTTGAGCTGAGACAGAGAAATGTGGAACATGATTAGCCTTAGCTTACATCCACATTGCAAGTAAAGAGAAAAGCTGATCCTTAAGTATCTAATAGAGACTAGCTATATATCTTTTGTCATTATTTTGTGTTAGAAATCCAAAGCTTCGGATCAGATCTTTTTGCAAATTTTTAAAAAACAGTTTTTTGCTCATTTTCAAGCTACTAAGCAGTTACAGGCCTGCTATGTAAAATTAATTAAGATATTTATTCCTGATTATACTTACACTTTTTTTCTTCAAAGATATCTCAAGAGGATGTGGCAAAAAAAAATTCTTCACTACTGACAAGACACAGGTCATGATGGAGGAAACAGGGAATTGCAATCTATGACTTAGGATGTCCAAGAGGACATATCCTGTTGTGGGCAAAGTGGGTCAAATTTCAAGGCTTACAATGAGTCAAGGCAACTCTATTGTGCCACCACAGCTTTTTTCCAGCAATGGGAGCAGGAAAACAGTTGGTTTTAAAATTGATGGTTATTTGCACTCTCTCAAGGGCTAGTGGACTTGGTGGTGGGACTACATTCTTGCTGTGTTTGGAGCTGAGAAAAAAATATTGTCCCAACTCCCCTGTCTCACAGTCTGGGCTAAGATTGGGAGTGTAGACTGAGACCATCAGACTGAGAAATAACAAGGCAAAATCTTTCAAAGGACTGGTCTGGGTCTAGAATCAGCTGATCTGACAAAATCACACAAAATCAGCTGATACAGCTCTGAAGAGACTACTCAAGCTAAGCTGATTTATATTACTAAGGACTTGGATTATCATATCAAGATCCTTCCTCCCAGCCATATGAAAGCATTCCGTATATTTTGTGCTGTACTTCTTTCTCCAAAATGAGTAAGCATTTTTTGAAGTATTCTGTTTTTGTCTCCTGCCTGCACCTGCAAAGCAAGCACCAAAATATTTCCAGAATAAACTCCTGATTTATGCAGTAGGAAGTGCTAAGATCCAACCAATATAATGAGCCAAAGCCTGTGATGCATAGTAACATTCCAGCCATGCCTGGAGATAGGAAAACACAAGTTAAGAGCATCAGGACACTATGGGGAGGCAATAAAAATACTAGATGGGGAGAGGAAGGAGGTTCCTTGATAACTATGAAACACCAGGTGCATTTTCCTGCAATTTATGAGTTTGCCAAAACAAACCAGCATGGAAAACCTAGAAAAATTGCCACCAATACTACTGTGTGCCTCCCATTCTGGAATTATTTTGTGATAAGAAATTAATGTCCATGGTAACAGCAGAAGGGGTGCAACAAGACCTAACATCCCTCAGTTCCCCAAGATTATTCCCTGTTCTCTCAGCTTATATTCTCCATCAAACTGAACTGCTGTCACTTCCTTCCAAGCACACTGGACTTGTCTCTTGCAGTTCCTGTAGTAACCTGAATTTATCTCCTTCTTCCAATCTTTTTTTACCTCCTCCCCCACCATTCCCACTACAATGAGTATTTTTTTTTTTCTACTTCCCAGAAAATTCATATTCCCATGTCACCTCATTATTATTTTCAATGGCATGGCAAATATGCTGTCATTTTCCCATTGGGACTATGTCCTGAAAAAGACAAAGTGGCTTATGCCTGTTCTTACCTACTGCATACTCCCTGGAATGAAAAACACCACAGTGTTAGTGCTCTGAAAGATCCCTCTGAGTTCTAGGCTCTGCACCCACAAAGTGGGGAAGCCAAAATCTCTCAGAGAACAGCATCTGACTCTGACATCCTTACTGTCTAGCTATCAAAGGAAAGATAGCTTCAGCTCTCTTCAAACCACTCTGCTTCTAGTGCTGGCCAAAGAGGTGGGAAGGCCAGGCATGCCAAGGGAAGTTGGGCCCCCACCACAGATCTGCTGAGCTCAAGACCAGCCTGGCTCCAGTCTCCCAGCAACCCACTGCAAGTCCTGACAGTCACCAATGACATATTCTGGCAAAGAATAAACTCCAGTGAAGATTGAGTGAGAGGTGTGGAAAGGCTAAGAGGATACATGGCACCAAATGCACTGCTTATCCTGGGCTTCCTGCTACAGCCAGGGGAGGGACGATCACATTTCCATTGGTCAATTCATCTGATGAATTTTTTGATGGATACTTAAGGATGAACTTGGCTGTGCCTGAGAAGAGTCTCATCTCCTCACGAATGACAAAGGGAGTCCAAGATAAACCACTGCAATGGTGACATCTGCATTTGGTTGGAAGACCCCCCTCTCTGGCTCATTAGCTCAGGACCCAGGCTGGTGACCAGCAGAAGTTACCACCACTTAAGGCTCCTAGAATACACACTCATGTGCCTCGCTTCAGTTCTGATCACAAACCTTTCCCCCAGTCTCTAAGTTTAAAACATCATCTTTTCCCATTGCTGTCCTCAGAAATTAAGGCAAGGTCATAGAATCACAGAATTGTTTAGGTTGGAAGAGCTCTCTAAGATCAATGAGTCCAGTCTTTAACCCAGCACTGCCAAGTCCACCACTAAGCCATGTGCCTAAGTGCCACATTTACACATCTTTCAAATACCTCCAGGGATGGTGGACAACACCCTCCCTCCTCAGCCCTAGACCCAGCTCTTACTGAGGGGCTCGCTGGCAGAGCAGTTCACACACTGGGGAAGCCAGACTGGGTTCTGCTGCCTTTCTGGGTAAAGGATCTCTCTCTGCTGTTCTGTACCAGTCACCAGTACAAAGTCCTTTAATTTCATGAGAGTAGACTGAGAGGGGGCACAGCTAATCTACTCATAGAGTTTTTAATAATTTTATTTTGGTTAGATCCCAGCAACAACAAATACATCTTTATACCACTTAGAAACAATGACTAGTGAGTCTGAATCTTTGCAAGCAAGGAGCTCTACAAAGGCAGTTCATAATGGAGAAAGGCTACATTCTGTGCTTTTTATCACACATTAATGCCTAACAGTTAGAAAGAAAACGGTACGGTTTTGGCCTTAGCTGCTATGCATTTGACTTTGGGTTTGTGATTAAGACTGGGCAGTAAACAAGTGTTTCTCTTTGTGAACATTTGCTGCTGACATTTCCAAATTTGTTTTTGTTTTGCCAAAATGACAAAGCCCTTTAATTTTTTTTCATGAAATAAACAATAAACCAAGGGAGGGCCTATATGTTTGAATAGCCAATAACTGAGAATCACAAGACATGTTAGTGAGTCTACAGGAGTCCCAGGCTCTGAGAAAAAATTTGAACATGAGTTCTTCATACCTCAGCTGAATGCTCTATTTTTTAGATAGGCTGTGGTACTGCTATACCTTTTTGTCTTCTCAAATTTGACTAGAAAAAGTACCTCAGACCTTTAAAACCTTCCTGATTAGGTTAAAACTTAAAAGTCAAAAACAGTGGAATGTTTTTGTTTCACTGAAAAGTTCCCAAACACCTCAATTCTCAATGATGCCTTGCTCTAAAGGCTCTGGACAGCAAAGATACCAACCATCCACTTCCTCCTAGTAGAGTTATTCCTTTAGATTGACTTGGACAGGCCTACATCCTTATTGCAAAACTTTTAAACCCTATGCATGCTAAAATTTCTGTGCCCTTGAGCCTGTCACCCTGATGAGACAAGTAAGGACTATAGGGATTTCTGTATTGATATTTAATGCTTGAGAAAGGCATGAGGATATCACCCTAAAAGAACAAGAACCCAAGGTAATGCTGGGAAAGGGGCAGCCACTGTGTCCCCGTTATGACTCAATTCTCCTGGAACAAGTCCCTCAACATACTGGAACAAATGATTAAACATCCCATTTATAAGCACCGAGAGGATAATAACAAAGTGAAGGAAAAATAAGCAATGTACTTTTGGCAAGCACATATCATGCTACCCCAGCCTCATTTCCCTTTTTTTTTGTAGGATATCTGGCAAAGCAGATAATGCAGGAGCTGTATGTGAGATTATGAGATGTATCTTGACTTCAGAAGACCTGACAGTCTTCAACAAGCCACAAGAATATGGTGGATGTTAAATCACCATCAGGATGCTTCAAAGAGTTGCAATCAACAGATCCTTATCCACCAGGGACGGAGGTTTTTGTGGGCTCCTACCACAGTCTGCTTTTGTGTCCAGATCTCTTGAATACTTTAATTAACACCTTCAAGATGGAACAGAAAGAAGGCACCTGACTTTTGTCGATGACACCAAGTTGGGAGCAGTTGCAAGTGCTTTGGAGACCAGGATCATAAGTCAATTGAAGAAGCGGTCTCCATGGAGAAACCAACCAGATGGCGTCCAGCAACAGCGAGCACAAAGCACTGTGCTCAGGAAGGGGGGAAAAACAATTAATGTTCAAATACAGAAGTGAAGAGTGAGCTTCAGGCTGTGCTGCAGACCAGTAAGAGAGGGTTAGAAAGCTGCAGAGAGACTAAGTGAAAGTGATGAGGCACTCTCATAAAAAAAAAAAAAAAAAAAAAAGGTAAATCTCATTTCCTTCTGGGGTTAGGTAAGTGAAGTGTGATATGGAAAACATGGTTGGTATTTGTATGTGCATGACTGAATCCTGAACTGGAACTCTTTTCTTGGGTTTGGACAGTAAATTTAAGAAAACATGTAGATAAATCAAACAGTAGTGAAATATGTATGACACAAAGATTGGAAAACAGGACTTGTGAGAAACAGTGAGCCTGTTAAGCTGGACTAGAGGAATCTGAGACACAGGAATTAATGGGTTTCAGGCAGATAAAAGGTAGTTCTGTGGAAGGGGAGGAGAAATAACCAGCACATATCTTGGAAGGACAGGAAATAATTGGCAGCAAAATCAATTTGAATCATATATTACTAAAGGCTTTCCAAAGGCAAGAAGAGTAAATAATGAACATGCACCAGCTATGCAGGCACAAGGTGTCTTCAAAAAATACATGTTAGGGGCAACTACTGTAGAGCTGGTCTTGTCTCACTGCATGGGGAGGAACCAGAATATCTTTTGCAGGTCCTTCCAAGTGTTTACTCTTCTGATCAGACACCAACAGAAATATCTGGGGTAGGAAACAGAAAGATTCGCTAGTGGCCATTACACTCCAATTGAAGCAGGACAAAACGCTTTGAGTGAGGTGGTGGTTCAGAGCATTCTCTTTATGCATACACTCCAGTGCAGAGAGTGCAGCACCAGCATCTGGTAAAAGCTGAGCTGCGCAGACACAGCTCCCTCCAGTCCCATCCACCCTGCAAGCAGTGGTGCCTGCCTGCATCAGAAAGACATAGGAGATGGCCACACTTGCACTGATGAATCTTTTGGTAGTGAATGCCTACCTCTACCAGCAGAGATGGCTTTATGTTTGAAAAGCAGGAAAGACTAATGAAGAAAACTTTTTCTACTTTTAGCTGTCCATGAAGTTCTGATTTTTTTTTTCCTTAAGTGTTGTTTAATTATGTCCTTTTAGATATCTGCAATATGCCCCAGTTGAGATGGGTACTATCAGTAGATATAAACACTGAAGAGAGGAAAGGAGCAGACTGAGTAGGCTTTTATGTAGAGACTGGTGCTGGCTGACAAACTAGAACTGGCTCTTCCCTTGGAAATACTGAAGGGCACAGGCACACACATTACAGAGGTGGTCCCCCTTTCTGTGATATACTTCTGCATCTTTGGCCAGCAGAGGTTACCAACCAGAGCTCACCCTGCAGAAAGCTGATTTTCTCAAGGAAGGAAAGGACCTTCTCCTAGAAGGCAACTTCAGTGATCTAAATGCAGTGTATCCTCAGGATACACCAAAGCTTGTCTATTTCAGCTGGCATTGTGGACATGGAGAGGTCTGAGTTACAAGGGCTCCAAGAGCCCTCTAATATCTGCCTACTTATTTCTTAGTGTCTGGTATAGCTATCCCATTTGTTTCTAGGGGTAATAGAGGCAGGGTTTCCATAGCAGATAGACAAATGAGAGAGCTGAACCAGGGGAGATAAAGGACTTGTCTTTAGGATACAGTGCAGAGGGGATCAGAGAAATCCATGACAGTGCTGAGTGAGCAGAAGGGGAAGCCTGAGCATGGCCCTAAGACAGCCTATCGTTTCCAGGGCATGAGCAACTGTCATTGCAGGATCTTTCACTGGCAGATCCAGGCATCAACCATGCATACAAAACCAGCAAAGTGTCTCTGACCCTGGCTTGTTTCTGTTTCCCTGGGTTTGTTTGAAGGGAATCACTGACCATCATTCCAGAAATTCTCTTAGCAGATTAGCAGGCAGATCAGTTGACCACCCTGTCATGTAATGTTTCCAGAGCTGTATTTTCTTTTTTAAATTATTTTTACGTTTAGGATGCCCAGAGCTTTATATAGCCTATGTTTTGAAATTTATGAACACAAAAACACAAGAAGTAAATAAACTACATTAAATAAATAACAAGCTTAGCATGGCTCAATATCCAAACTCCTTTAATTTGTACTAGCAGCAGACTATTTTTCAGGCAGACAACCTGCAAATCTGAGAAAAATAGCAATCAATATGACCATATGATACTCAGAGACAAAAGAGATTATTTTCTAACATACATTTATTTTCTAATAAATTAGTTTTATTAGTTAAGATTATTTTTAAAACATGGTTTAAAGTGAGACTAACTCTTCCAAATTGTAAAGGATTTTTTATTTATATTTTGCTTGGGTTTTTTTCCAGATGAAATTTAGTTTTAGAAAAGTTAAAGCTATGAATTTCACCTAATTACAGGATTACAGTAAGCACAATATCGCAATGGGTCTTTGGCTATATCTGTAGCAGATATTAGAAGATTACCCACAGATAGCTTGTTTACAGGCACCCAGACTTCAGGTGTGTCAAAACTTAAATTTTCTCCTTCTCAGAAAGGTGGCAGTAGTTCAGAGCTGGATACCTATATATTTAGGTGAAAGCTAAGCTAGAGAACTCAATTTTGCTGCTTAGGCCCATACCTAATAGGCACAAATAAAATTAATAATACATGTGCATGGCTCTAAAATTCATTTATCCCTATATTTTTCTTGACAGGTAAATGGAAATTGTGTGCTGCAAGATTTTACCAGCAATAAACCACCTCTAGACGGTTAGCTATGCACTACTACTGCGAGCAGCGAGGCAGGGTACAGCTCCGGGGCTGCTGAGTGCATTTCATGCCAGGAACACCCCAGCGAACCCTCAGCCAGGCCAGGAGGGCTGCTCTGTGTGCTGGTGTGTGCCACTCTTCGTGCTGCTCGGGGAGGGTTTTGTGCAAGACAAACCAGGAGCCGTCTGTCTCACTACACTTGTGTGTAAAGCATCACCTCCGACTGTATGTCTGGACTTCTTCACCTTGCAGATAAACACTTGGTAAGCTAGTTAGCCCCTCCCTCCCCCCAGTTTGCCAAGTAGTGCCAGCAAGAGGAAAAGGCCCTTCATGCATTCATTTGTATCCAGAGCAATTAAGAAAACTTGCTGCGAGGAATAAAATCTACAGGGTTACTAGAGAAATCAGGAGAAATAACAAATCCCAGCCTGAAAGATAATGTAGAAATGCAACATATCTATAATATGTATCAAATGTATTTACACATACCCATCACCTAAGCTTCTCTATAAATATTTTAGATAAATGGGCAGATAGACACAATGGCATGAAGATCAAAAGAAAAACAAAACAAAACTGAGTAAACTCACTTGTTTGGTATTCTAGTCAGGACAGGATGGAACAAGTAAACTCACTAATGCCCTTACCAGTAATTGGTGAACCCTTTAATGTGTTTACTGTCTGTTATACCATAAATGCAAGCAGACAGATAGGACAGTGCTAGTTTGCCAAGTTTCCAATTCCCTACAACACACACAGGAGGAGGGCAGCTAAAAAAGGAGAGGGCAACATAAGGTACATGGCAGCTATCTCAGGTACCAGGTTTCACACATGCCTAGTGACAGCACATCCTGCAAACCAATGACCCAGCACAGAAAAACACCCAGGAAAATTAATTCCCCAGCCTTGCAAAGAGTTGACAATGGAAGGCCAAATAACACAGCACAGTAGCTTGTTGACACAAGAAGAAATAAAGGAAACCTGAGGAAGGAGGAGGCGAAGAAACTAGAGGGCTGTCTGGGAAGAGATGAGGCAAGCACAATGTTCTGACAAGTGTCATTATGAACAAATGCTTTCCTTTCAGTGCCAAAACAACCAGAGCAAGGAGCCAGGTTTGCATTATACTAGAATATGTCTTGGCATCACTGGTGTCCCCTGTTCTGTCACCACTTTTAAAAGGACAGACTGACAGCAGAGTAAAGCCATGCTGTGCTGCAGTGGAGGGGGACAGTCCTGCTGGCTCCTGTTGTAAACATTAGGGATACACAGGCTAGTGACTGGAGTTTCTCTAAGAAAGATACAGATCTCCCCCACTCACTGTGTATTTTGCTCTTTGCTCTCCTAAAAGGCATGTAGCTTACCTTGCACGATCAAGTAAACCTGGGCAGTCTTGGGGTGATGCTGTGTTTGCACTGAACATGTATAGGACCCCTCATCATAGACATCCACTTTCTGGATCCGCAGGCTGTATTCCAGGGGGTTTCTCTTCTCCAGCTCTACTCGAGGGTCGAGGGACCACTTGTCCTCTCCGGCAAAAATGATGCCAGAACGGTTTAACCAGGCCACCTTGGAGCTTCTGTCTTCTACATAACACCTGCAGAGGATGAGAAAGGTGAGGGGATCAACAACCCTTTCCATAATATCCTTTTCGTCCCTTCCCTTTACTACTTTGATTAGAAATTTCATAGCACATTCCTGCCTTGCCAGTGAAACACACCATCTTCTCATCATTGCTGTCCTGTGGACATGTATTTCACAATGATTTTTGAAGGGTTTCAGGAACTTCTGGTTAATGAAACCATGGGATTTGGGGTGACCATGTCTCCTGTTCTCTCTTCTTTACACCTGCACCAAAAGTTACATAGGAAGGGTAAAAGAGGTCCCGATCACCAAATCTCTTCTAACCCTGACAATGAGAAAGGTCAGAAGTACTTCTTCCTATGCTTCTCCCTCACCTTCAAAAGTCAAGTATACAAGAGTAGAGTTACACTCCCAGACCTCTTCCAGCCTGCAGGGCAAAGGTTCAGGGCTCCAGCTTTGTCAGCTCAGGGCACAGCTCCTCCATCCCTCAGTTTCAGCAGCACAAGGGGAGGGAACTACAGGATATCTCCCTTCTACGTCCCTCTGACCAAAAATAGCTTTGTGGAAAGAGCTGCTCAAACATCACCCTCCTTACACATACACACCCCCCCCTCCTTGTTGATGCACATCTGCCTGCTTGTGTGGGCAAGTGCAGATCTCAGGCTGAAAAGGAGAGGCTGCAGGAGTGTCACTGCCATCCCTACGAGACATGCAGCAGGACAGGAGAGGAGGAATAGCAAGCAGAGGAGCAGCAGGAGGAGCAGCAACTGCCATGGCCCCAACTGCCAACCACTGCAAGGCAGAGGACAGACTAACCCTATTGCAACTGCATGACAAGTATTTTGTTTCTTGACAAAGCGGACAAGGTGCTGGGAAGACAAATATACTTTTGGCAAAGGCACCTGCTCTGCACCACTTCCCACCACCAGGAGACTTGCACAGAGGAGATCAGGAAATGCCAATGACGAGACAGGTCCTGCTCGCTCTCAGCTGTGTCTTATTCAAGAGGACTAGGGCTGAAGAAGACATAGAGACATAACTCCTCTTTCATCCTGGCAGCTGTACCCACTAGGATGGGCCCAGATGGATTGAGAGGGTTTGCCCTGCAGCAGCCCACACCACATTTGCTTTGCAGATAAATGGGGAAGTTCAGTCTCCAGAGGTGTTGCTCCTTCACCTCTCAAAGCTCTGCCCACAGTGTCACAGCATCCAAATAAGCCAGCACCTCTCCCCACCACTGCTACAAAATCACAGAATGGGTAAAGTTGGAAAGGACCACAGTGAAGTCATCTGGTCAAACTTCCCTGCTTAAGCAGAGTCTTCTAGATCACGTTGCACAGGATTGTGTCCTATTCACTATTCATGCATGTGTTGTATTTGAAAGAGAAAAGAGAGAGGATAAAGATTATTGCTTCAAGATAAGACAAATATTTGACAGTAGGCTTTCATACACCCTTTTACCATGGGTCAGACATTTTCAAAGTTCCTTTATTTGAATGCATTTCATTCATGCTGTGCTGCAGCTGCTGTCCCTTGTGATGTGACCCTACCATTATGGCCGGCACCTCTCACCCACTCCCTTTTGGCATGCCCATGGATGCTGCCCAAGTTGTTCTGGGGTTACTTGTGGGCAGGAGGAAAGCCAAGCTGTGTGGGCATCGATGAGAGGCTTGCCACAGTGCTGGCCAAGCTGTAAGCAGCTCTGTCTGATCCAACAAACATTTGTTTAGAGAGCAGCCCAACAGATCCTGTCCCTTACTACCTCCATCCAGCCAAGGGTGGGGAGAAGGTTTGGCTCTCAGGCAGGAGCCCACCCTCGGGGTCAGGCAAGCACTTGCCCCTGAGGTGAGCTCTCAGTTGTTTTTAAAAAGCTGTTCTTTCAAATAGAAAGAGGCAGGGGGAATCCACGAGCAGCTACTTACATGTAGAAACCAGTACCACTACAAGGGGGCACGGCTCCAGTTGCATTGGCTGTCCCAGGCTGTAATCAGTATTGACAGGAGGTGAAAGCATGAACCCGTGGAGGGAGCATGCCCCAGGTCTGGGAGCAGCAGCCCTGTAGGAACACCCAGACTACCTCCAGAGCTGGCTGTCTCAGGGTCACAAACCCTCATGCACATGTGTTTCTGTGTAGAGTTGTAACAGCACCAAGAATCAGGAGTTTTGGAGGTCTTTTGGTGGTGAAAAGCTAAGGAATTTAAAAACTGAAGTCAGTGGTAGCTGAAGTTTCTCAGTCACTTCCGAAAATCCTCCATAACAACTGCATGTACTGCTGAGCTCCAGCAGAACCAGGGCACTGCACCAGCCCTGCCAGGCTGCTTTCCAAACATTTCCAGCACTCCATGGCTCTGTCCTGCCCCTAGTCATTATAAAACTCTCTTTGGAGGCAGCAAAGATGCCCCCATGATGTGCCACATGTCAGTAACAGCTCAGTGCCAGGGTCAGAGCAAAGCCTTTCCTCTTGCTCATGAGGATATGCTCACCTGGGGACCCTCCCTCCTCTCTGCTGAAGAGAAAACATGTTATTACCTGTCCTTCAACCATTGAGGTCAGCCCTAGACGGTGGTCAACAGCTATAGTCAGAAAACCTTGCAAACACCCTAAATAAGTTAGCAGGTACTACCAAAAGAAAGAAAGTAGGGGAGGGCAGAAAGAAAGGAGGAAAATGGGAAACAGAAGTGAAGTGGATTTGAGCTCCCTGCTCACCATACATGTTCTTCTCAAACTGACAGGGAAAATCAAAGTACAAATGTGAAAATTCCCAGTCCTGACATGCTCTGAACATGCATCCACGTGGATGATGCATCTCAGTATGTCTGTCTGCACACATGTACCTTCTTAGTCTGCCAGAGATGCCACCCAGCTGTATGGATCACACTTTAATAAGGATTTATGGTGATGATTTTCACAGTGTAATAAGTGCTAATTCAATACTAATAGAATATTAAATGGCATGTTAACTGACACTTTAACTGCAAAGCAATAGGAGCATGGCATCAGCAAGATATCAAATGACTCTTATCGTTCACTAATAATCAATAATCAAGTTCACAGAGACAGTCAAACGCTTCTCATTAGGCTTATTGAAAGCATTACCATCAGCATCAGTGAAAGCTAATAAACGATTTGTGATCCATTAATTGTGCTTGTCCTTACAGTTTTAGGTTTAATTTCTTGACATCTCTGAGGTGGCTAACAAGAGGACCAGTGAGTGCTGATGGTCATGCCTTGCACAATCACTGCAGAGACTTGGGAACTATTGATATTGCGCCAATTTAAACCACAGACACTGAAGGACAAAAAACCTTGCTGCCGTGATCCATTAGCCCTCCTTGCCCTCTCGTAAACAAATATAGCCAAGTATGACACCTGAGGTTTTTTAGTGACAGCACTGTTTTTAGCTGCTACAGATGCATTTCCAGTTCTCACACAGTGGCTAACAACTGCATAACAACCAGCCAGGAGAGAATGGTTGGAAACTGAACATGGAGAAAGGAAGCCAGATAATCCTTGCGCTCTTCCCTCAGCCTCAGTTTCCCCACATGCAAATGAAGACAGCGGGGCTGAGCCATGCCTCAGGAGGCAGAGGAGGGGGTGATGCTTTTGTTGCAGGGGAATGCTTTTGGACCTTCAGTAGGAACCATTGCCTTGAATGGGATGGAGGGCTGCCCACTATCATTCCTGGTCTTTGGATTTCAGAATGGAACAGGACATCTGGCAGGGGGATAGGCAGGAACCAGGAGTAGGCCTTGCTGCTTGTCCTCACTTCTCCCACGTCTGCCAGTCTAATGCACAGCTCTGGGCCAATGCAGCACTCCTGCAAACCTGCCTTCGTAGGCTCCAAAGAAAACTCCATCTGGATAGAAAAGATGTCTTTTTTTTCCTCCTTCTTGGAAGTATTACATTACATTACGCCTATTGATACGTGGGAAAGCGAGCAAAGAAAAGGAGGGTGAGGCTCAGGCATCCACATCTCCTATCCTGCCGAACACCAAGGCTGGAGGTTTCACCACCTGTTCTGTTTCTCTCGGGTCTCGGTGCTTGAATCCCAGCCCCCGTGACTGCTGCTCCTCCTCCCGTCGAGGCACCACCGCTCAGCGCATTGATTTCCCAGCATGTTGCTGTAACACTCATCGCAGTTTATGTTGTGCCTGTCACTCCAGAAGCTCTCGGCCCTAAGCTTTCCGCCCTCTCTCTCCTCTGGTGAACAGACTGGCACGCTGCTGAGAGGCGGCATTTGGTTGGAAAGCCCTTGCAAGGGTTCCCCAGGCTGGCTGCACCATTGCCAGGGTGGGGGCTGCAAGGGGTGAGGAGAAGGAGGAGGAAGATGCATGAGAATTGGGGTCTCAGCAACATTTTTTCCCATTATGCCTCAGAGAGAACAGAACTGCACCTATGGCCCTAGCCTATGGAAACAGAGCAGGGGTATTTCATTTCCTTGTGAAGGAGGGGATGATATTTAGAGCCTACAGTGATGAAGAGGCAGGAAGGAAGCCCTTTAGGACCTGGTGAAGCTGCTGTTAAAATTATTACTGTAACATGATGGGGGTTTTACAGCATTATCAATGATGTATTGTGTCGTCTTGAACCTGGGATAATTGTCTGGGGTTTTTTAATTGTTGCTGTAACTCTAAATATTTTTTTTTTTTTTTACAGTAGACCCAATTCCACAGTTCTCTACCAGAGCCCCACTAGTGAGAAGAGGCAAGCTTCTAGGATTAATGAAATATGGTGTGCTGGAGCAAGCCACAGCTCTTACCTCATTTCCGGGAAAAATAAATAAATAGTGGGTTTAGAGACTGTTTTCTGCCCTCTTTCTCAAAAGCATGTTGTGGTGACAGCTCTGTGCCATAATTTCCTGCACTCCTCTTTAATCATCCTTTCTCTGTTAACCCTTTGATCATCTCTTCTTCAAGACAAACTCTGTGCAGAAGGCCCAAACTCAGCAGTCTGCTGCGCGCACAATTAAGCACCCAAAACCCGCCCCATTGCACTCACTGAGGGACATGACCCCCTTCTGCCAGAGGATGTCACAACCCGCCCTGCATCAGATATCCTGCCTTCACCTCAGCTCTGTGATGAGCCTGCTCTAATCTTCTCACTTCACACACACACAGAGGATCCAGCTAACAACTCCCCCCACTGCCCTCTCTACCCCCGGCAGCAAAATGGCAGGAGGGAAAAGAGAGAGGGATCAAACACGGCTTGTTCGGCACAAAGCAAGTCCGCTCCCGGCTGCCAGCTCTGAACGTGCAAGACAAATTCTCCGTTGTGTTGCAAAGTATGATCCTGGAAAGCTAATGCGGTGGTTAAACACAGTACTGCTCTCAGCCCTGTGAGGAAAGCTCAAGAGCAAATCACGCTCCTGCTGTTTCGTCTTGTCTCCTTGAGCAATTCAGTCCTTCCCTGCCTGGCAAGCAAGGACTGGAGCACAGCCACGGTCAGCCAAGGGGGCAGCAAGGGTGCAGCCCCTCCACTATGGCCCAGCAGGGAGGGGGGAGCAAGGGCTAAGGACAGACCACAGGCGTGCCAACCCTGACCTGCAACACCACTGCAGTGCCAGACTCTGCCAGCATCTCAAGAGCAACGCAGCACTGCTGCTGCTGCAGCAGCCAGCTCTCTGTCCCCGGCGTGCAGTCCCCACCAGAGCAGTAACACTGGCAGAGCACAAAGGAACACGTAGTAGAGTGGAGCAGTGGAGGAGCTGTTGTCCCTGGGTGGTTCCCACTGCTCCAGATCAGGCTCTCCTCAGCCGGAGATGCTACAGAAAATACCTACAGCTGAACATCCCTTCACCTCTGCGAAGGCAAGAGCCAATTAAGGGGATGGCAGTGGGGGACCACAGCAATAGAGCATCCGAAACCTCCTTTCAGCCAAGCACCAAAAGCCTCACTTTGCTGAATTTGAATGCACATGGGTATCAGGTGTTGCTCAGAATTCTCCTTCCCACCGCCACTGCTCCTCTCTTTCCCCAGCCTGGTACAGCTGCTACTCCTCTTCTTACGTGCCATGACACACAGCAGGGTCACTGTTTGAAAGCAAAAGCTTTTCCAAAGCAGGATGGATTCCCAAACTGTGACATAAATAGCTCCTGAGTCACCACTGCCAGCATGATAACACAGGCCCTCAGAGGGATTTAGAAAACTACTGCTTAAACCTAGTTCTGCGCTGGAAAACTGGCAGGAAGGGGAAATGCTGCATCTGTTCAGCCCACGCTTTCTTTCAGCTGTATTATTATGTGACCTTGGTCGTCACACCTGTCTGCAGCTCCCTGGGTATCTCAGCACTCAGGTGACAATTTTTGGCCACTCACCTATTGGGAGGGTGCATGGCTGATAGGATGCCTGCACTTCTGTTCATCCTCTATAGTAAATTACCACTTTGGAAGCATGAGGCTAGGAGAGGCTTCCCAGGTCACAAAGCCCCAGCCTCTGAAGGCACAGCCAGCTGTACCTTATCATCTTTTTTAGAGATGTACTTCATTCCTACTTTATCCTAGTGTGTTTGACGGGGGGTATCCTCCCTGTGCTTCGTAGGTCAGGCTGCTCAAAGTCTTTCTGCTCTGCTGATTAAAACCTTTTTTTCTAACTCTAAGTCTAAATTTATTCATGCCTGGCTTATATCCATTCCCTCTCATGCCAACACCATCCTTTAGCTTAAATAGCTCTTCTCTCTCCCGGGTGTTTATCTTCCAGTGTGTTCACATAGAGCAATCATATTCCCTCTCAGCCTTCATTTTGCTGGACTCAACAAGCCAAACTCTCCTGGTTTCCTCTTGTATGATAGACTCTCCATTGCCCTAAACATCCCAGTAGCCCTTCTCAGCACCTGCTCCAGTCTGAATTCCTCTTCCGTGACCAGAATTTGTACCCGTTTTTTTAGATGAGGAGTCCCCAGTGCCTTGTACAGAAATGTTCCTGTCTCGCTATGTCTCCCATCAACTCTTCTTAATGAAAGCAAAAAGAACTGCAACCAGCAAAGATGAGTATCAGTGCAGAACTGCTCATGTGCTGTAAGCATCCTCGTCTCTCAGTCCATGTGATATGAATGGAAAATGAAACCCAAGGGAATTCACAAAAAAATATGCCAGCCTAAAAAGACAGCTAGCTGCATGGGCTCTCACTAGCAGACACACAGCTGGTCTCACATGGGCTTTCTTTCTGTTAAAATGACTATTTAAGAATATAGGTTCCTGTTTGTGTAGGAAAAAACCAAAACAAAATAAAACAAAAACCAACAGAAATCAAGCCCAAAATTACAGTGATTTTTATGCCAGTACTCTCAAGGGGTGGATGTAACTATATCAGAATAAAGGAACTTATACTGGCATGATTTATTGCTCTTCCTGTCTTCTGGGGATCAGTATACCTGCATAAACAACTTCAGTCCACATCCATTCCATCAGAGGAACCTTCTTAAAAATATCAATATGAGCTGCTGTGAACAAAGTTAACTCTATCCCAGCCACATCCCAGCGCAGTGCAAAAATTCAAAATACAGAAAAGCCTCAGAGTGAGGCCTACCACCACAGTGCCATCTTTTCTTGTGTTCCACCATACCTAGAAAATGCTCTCCATTTCCTTACAGTGTAGTCAGGTAATCCTTGGACAGGTCTTTGTCCATTCCAAGGCATGCATCCGGAATGACTGTCTCCAGTCATGGGCCTCCTGCCAGAGGAGACTTACTTCCCACATGTGCACAGAGGGGATGAACTGCACTCTGGCTGCTGCTTACAGAAATGCCAAGTGCTCTGACAGCTCACATCAAGGTCTTGCACTAAGATCAGCTGGGAGGTTGAGATTGATGAGGACATAGATGTTGAGCTCCCTCTTTCCCTTTTGGGTTAGCTGAGGACTTGTCAGTGTCCCCTTTCAGTCCAGCCAGAACCCTGGCTCTGCTCTTGATCCAGCATGATCAGGCAATGCTCATCAGCTATTGATCACTTGGTCTTAGTGAAATATCCCACCAGGAGCATATGCCTCACTCTACTGTCCATAGCTTACCAAAGCATCCCAGGTTTCCTGCACCACCAAAACAGGAAACAAGGGAATAGCAGAGATGATGCAGAATGGCAATGGGGAACATTGCCAGATGATTTGCCTTTTTTTTACACTGCATTTACACTAAGGGTCCTGTGCTTTTGCCATCACTGAAGACACAAGATGATACTTTAAAAATAAAGTGTGGTCCCTCAGGAAGAGAATCTCACCAAAAGACAATAATTAGTCACTCATGTGAACTGAGTATTGTGTCTTGTACCAAATTGTAAAAGAACTGGAAACCAAACAGCTACTGATGAGTCTGTGCACCACTACAACTTGTTTCCAGTTGAGGCATACACAAAAAATGAGAATAGAACCACAAGTAAGGTACCCATACAGGCTATCAGTCCCTTTATTTTCCTTCACAAACTTCAGTACTGGAAATCACCTATTTCTTCTACCTGAACCCTCAGTGCCTTGTAGGTTACTTTCGTGAACTCCAGAAAACCTAATCCAATTTTTTTCCCTTGATTTTCTTCCAATAAAAAAATAATAAGAAAAGTGTGTTTCAGAGACGTGATCTCCTTCTCTGACGGGAGGGGAGGGAGGGTTTTGCTGGGAATTCCACGTGACTCTATCTGGTAATTATCCAGCCACAGAGGGAAACTGAAACGTTCTGTGCTGTCGCAGAGAATGACAGCACCTGGAGCTCCAGCACCCAGATAAAAAGCAGAGAGACAATCGGGCAGATGGAGAAAGGCAATGCTACATCATGGGCTGGCAAGCGGGGGGAGAAAAAGAGTGGGGGAGAGGCAAGAGCTGGCAAGAAACATTAAGGCAGCAGGCACAGCTACTGGAGAATGAGATAATGCCACAGATTAGTAATACACAGGGCACCTCTGAAAGAGGGGGGAATGGAGAAAGAAAAAGAGTAAGGGCAGGTCAGGAGAGAGCAGGTACAGAAAAGGGACAGTGCAAACACAAGAAGGAATGGGAGAGTGATGCTAGAGAGAGCTTCAAAGCATTTTGTGGGGTCCAGGGTCCCTTTTTCCCACCCCAGTCACAGGCTAAAAATGCAGGAGGTATCACCACAGGCTGCTGCAGAGCAAGGGGGGGATTTGAAATCAGCATCTCGCAGCTGAAGAGAGGTGTAGCACTGCAAATAGCACTTTCCAGCTTGTAGATTCCAGTGGTTTGCTCAGGAAAGGGGACTACGAAGCTTAAGACTGAAATAATTAAAAATGGAGCTTTAGGGCACCAGCCCATATATTTTGTACAGCATAGTAGTGAGAGGGAGGTTCCCTGACTCTCCCTTTCATGGTAGCACACACGGAGGCACGTGTAAGCCTGCAAAACAGTCCACATGACTGATGCCATGGTGCCATGGCCCAGTTCCAAAAAGCAAAGGCGCTGTAAGTGCCATCCCACACAGCAACATGGCAGTGTCAGCACACGCTCCTTGGGCTGTCAGAAACAAGGAGCGTGCCCACAGGACTGGCAGCATTCTTCAATGGGTCAGGAAGAGCTGACTGCCAGGTGGCACGAAGCCCTGCACCACCTCTAGGAAGGTTTCTGATGTGACTGTCTGCCTAACAGACAATCAGGTTACGGCTAACAGCTCGTCTGGGACTAATGTTGGCCATCAACCTCAACAGCTATTGGGATAGTGCCTGAGGTAGATCTGCAGTGACTGCACCCCTCCACAGAGGCAGGAAGAACTAAGTGCCCAGATGTTCACACCTGAATATTTGGGGAAGAAAATGGAAACTCTATCACAAGTTCTGAGCATTGGGCAACGTGGTCCAGTGACCACCCTCCCACAACTAGTGACAGACATTTCAAAGAAAGATGGAACACCTCCTAAAATGATAATGTAAATCACCTTCTAAATAAGACATGATCCTTTCCAGCTATAAAAACCTATAAATATAGCCCCAAGAAAATCAGAGAGCTGCTTGAGTAGTAAGGGTTAAAGATCATCTAATTCCACTATCCTGCCATGGACAGGGACCTTCCACCAGACCAGGCTGTTCAAAGCCCCATCCAGCCTGGTTTAGAACACTGCCAGCCAGGGATGGGGCAGCCACAGCTTTTCTAGGTAACTTATTCTAGTGTCTCACTACCCTCAAAGTAAAGAATTTGTTCCTAATATTTAATTTAAATCTACCCTCTGTGTAAATTGGCTTCCTCTCCAAGTGACAGCTTGCAATCCACCTTGTAAGTTTGTACGCTGGCTTTCTTATCCCCAGGCATTTCTCAACCCCCTGCCCCCTTTTTCTTTTTTTAAACTCATTAACATCTTCATCTTGGTGATACTTTCTGGCTGAGAATTTCATCAGTTAACCATTAATTGGTACAAGGCTGTGAAAGAATATCAGATTTAAACGTTATGTGAAACTGCCAGGTGTCTCCTGTGTTTTGTACTATATGAAACAGTTCCTTCCAATGCCTGAGGAGCATGCTACCTGAGACACATGAATGCACTTTCCATTTTGTGGACCCTAATATTCGTTTCAACTTGTATTGCCTCTTCTTTGAGAGGGAATATCACATCTGAAGCGTTAGCTCTTGTCTTGGGGAGGTGGGAGAGAACGATCTGCACCAAGAGATCAGTCTTGAAATTCTTCGGAGGCAGATCAGAGTGGGAATAGGAGTGACAGCAAGGAAAATAAGTCTTAACTTTTCCTTCTTTTCTAAGGTCATGAGAATATCAGAGGTGCCCCAACCAAGTTCTCATCCCCCCTTCCAAGTGTTGCCCTGAAGTTGCCAGCAGCAGATTGTAAAGGGTGGTATTTTGAGATGAATGAGAAAGAGGGTCCATCCTGCCTGCTCACTCCCAGCTGCTGCATTTCAATGAAGGACACCTTCTTGATGTGCAAACACTCTAGTTATTATTTACAGCTGACCTTTTCCTTCTCCAGCTCCCGTTGCTGCAGCACTCCTTGTGGAGTCGGGGCTTGTAGAGATTGTGGAGATGCTGTGTAGCAAAACATGTTGGCTTCCCTGCCTGTGCCAGAGCTGTCATTAGTGCCACTGTGGATTGAGCTACACCCGTGCAAGCAACACTGGGAAATACGAAGAAAAAAGCCTAATGTAGACAAAGCCTTTGAGGAGCTTAACCCCTCTTCCCCCTATCCATCTCTCTCCCACTTGAAAGCAGAGAACAGCTTCTGAGCAAGACACATGCTCTCATTTCCATATCTAAAGCCAGTCCCGAAATACCATCGTGAAATAATGCTCTCAGAGAGGAGACCACGGCGCAGATTCCCTTTGAGAGACTTTGCTGCTTCTTTTTTTAATTCCATCCAAAACCAACTGCCACCAAATACCAAATGCACCTGGACTGGAACAGTCAATCCAAGGCACCTTGTTACCAGAATGATATGGGGAAATTGGAGGGAATTCAGAGGCGAGGAACAACAAAATTCATCAAGGGCTGGAAAGGGATCAGCATCCAAGGGAAGCTTAAAAACATTAAATATGTATAACTTGACTAAGAGAGGACTTAAAAGGGACGTGTTGACAAGCCATACCTCTTTGAAAGCTCAAAGTACGGAGGGAAAAGAGGAATTATTTAGCAAGATGCATAGGGGTCTAGAAAGGAGTAACAGGTCACAGAAAGAAGAGAAATAAGTCTGTTCTAACTTGGAAGAAAAACTTCTTGTCATCTACAAGTGATAATCTTGTGAAAAGTCTCCCAAGGAAAGCAAGGAAGCCCCTATCTTGCAGAAGTTTGAAACAAAGTTGGGGTGAGGACCAGAGGATGTTTCAAGCTATGTGGGGACCAGCCTCACAGGGGCTGCAGCGAGAACAAATTATAGTGACCTGGTCTTAGAGTACCTTTACCACCTACCTCACAGAGTTCATCAGTATGTCAGGAAAAGACAACTCCTCTCACAAGTTTCTTCCAGATGAAGCCATGTTTTTAGCTATTTTCTCTTCAAATACAGCTATATATTTCCTGTCAAGACCTTAAACCTCTACATACTGTACTACAGTTAACTGGCACAGGTTTGTATTTGTGTTCATTAAATGGATCTTTCAGAAGTCACACATTGACAGGTTGAAAACTACTGAGACAAAGACTAACAGTGTTGTTATTTCCAAAAGACACTGGCATATGGTTATATTCCCAAATGTGCTGCAAGTAAAGTTGTCCGGCACTTAAAAGTCACAAGTGAGACTTGACTTTTTAAAGTGCTTAACACTGAAATTAAAACCAGATTTGTCAAGTACTTTTGGGCCTACCAGCTCCCAAACTAGCACACAGGAACCAAATTTTCAAAACAGCATTTGGCACAGTGAGCTCCTTCACCAACATAGCCACTTCTCTTGCTGCCTAAAGTGACATACTTTTGAAAAGCTGTCCCATGGGTGTTTTAAAATCATATAATAAAGTGCTGCAAACTTCAGACTCCCTTGCTGTATTTATCCTTTGTTGAAGAATTCCTTTACACGGAAACCACAGCAAAGCTGTAACAGCAAGGCAATGCTCAGTTCCACTTCCTTTCCTTTTTTGCAGCTTTGCTAAATTTTGCCTTTCCCTAATACCTCACTTTTGTCCACCATCAGGTCTTGTGAAACAAGGCATTTGAAAGACTTGCAGGGAAGGTAGAGAAGATGCTGTGAGGGAGAACTCCCAGGAGTTTTGATCTGAGCCTACCTTTGTCTCCACACGCACAATATGCCTTGCAGAGGAGGACGTGTTTATAAATAAATAAATAGAGGAGAGGGGGAAGAGTGGAAAAAAAGAAATGTCAAGATATATTTGATGGAGTTTCTGCTGTTGATATGAAAACCAGGAGGTGGCTGGAAACCTCATGGTCAGAAACAGAATGGGAGGAAGGTATGAATCCTTAGAAAGGGGGCAGGAATAATTCCCACAGCTAGATCTTCTTGCTATCCTACTAATCATACTAATATCTTGCGTTGTTTTTCCTCTGAGATCCTTGCAGGACTTGGTCTTGCAAGGCATCTCAGCACATGCTGAACAGCAAGTAGTGCTTTTGTCAAAGAGACTAAGCACTGTGGAACTAAAACTCTTGTCTTTGTAAAAAAGAAGTGTTATGATGCCTGTTTTACACATACAGAGAGACACTGAAGAAGGAAAAAAATAGGTTGTGCAAAGCCATACAATGAAACTATTTTACTGTCAGAAACAAAACCTGATAGACCTGACCTATCTCATACAAAACTTGGTTTGGTGTGTACTGGTTGCATGAGGATAGTGAGAGAGGGGTAGTGATGACTGCAAAACAGCCTTCACAAACCCACGTGCCTCCTCCAGTCACATCTGTCTCGGCACTACTGCAAGAGGCCATGCTCTTCTCTCTAATTGGGATCTGCCCAGGGATATGTAAGCACAGCAGATAGGACTGGCTGAAGCTCCTCCTCCCCAGGGTTTGAAGGCAACCAGCTTAGGTCATTTGGGTTTGCGCTCTGGAGCTTAAACTCCAGCCTAGCTAATGACTTCAGTGTAGGCATAACCACAGGGACTGCTCGGCGTGCGTCTGCACCTTCTCACCTGCAGGCTTCTGGCACTGGCAAAACAAGCTGCATAAGTTGGCTGGAACACAGAACATAAACCCTTTTAATTTCTTAGTGAAGACAGTGTTACTTAATCCTACTGGATGCATTTACCCAGGGGTATCTTATCTGGATCCACTGACATCCCTGCCTCTTCTCCCAAGAGCCTTCTGCATAACGAAACCTCTCCCCTGTGCACAGCTTATCCGCAGTACAGATAAACCATTTCCCCATGGAGCTCCCTTCTGGACAGCTGTCTCACTGGTAGTTTAATTTCTTACACAGCTGGGTCTAAGGCTGTGCACTTGGGCTTTGAGTGGTCTGAGACTGGATTTCTGTATCCGTTCTTGTGACAAGTCACTTGCTCTAAACAATTTCCAGAAGTCCAGTGCCATACGGAGAGATGCCAAACTGCGACTTCAGCCGGCATAAATCAGGGGCCAACAGGGCATCACTGAAGTAAATGGGGAAGCCTAGATTTACTCTAGGTGAGGATCAGCCCTTCTTCCTTGCACCAGACTCTAAATGAATTCATTAAATACAGCACTTCAGTCTGCTCAGCTAAAAGAAGCTCCAGCTGGAAGGAGGTTTCACATCCAGGGAATGTTTTAAAGATGAGGATTTGTAGCCTGCCCTGAGTTTACACTTGGCTAAAGGTAGGCTCTCATCATCCACGGAAAGGGGATGACATCATGCCCACCTGATGGATGCCTGTGCATCCCCAGCGTTTGTGCACGGAGTGACCTTTACACAGGACCTCACCCCCTTGATAGGGGGACAACCTAGGCTTAAATCCTGTTGTGAAGATGCTCAATTCAAAGGGCTACAGAGTAGCAGAAGAGAGGTTCTGCTGTACCTCCACAAGACTGAAGCGCTTATTTTTTGGTTTTAGGTCTTTTAAATTTTCACTGGTGGGGGACAGGGTGATCTGCACTGAATTTGAATCTGCAGTAGGGCAGCACTGGGGGCAGTAAGAACAGTTTGGGATTTTTGAGACAGGCGTAGAATGTTAGGTAATTTTGATATTAAACACTAAATTAAAGGATATTATTCTTAGTTTCCAAAAAAATAAGATGTGCTGTGATTGTCTGGCCTGCTCTCATGTATTGTACAGATCTCGTGATTCCTACAGTTTAATCTCTTATGCACTCACTAAAACAGATGGTGTTGCAGGCTCTTTGCAGACTCTAACAAATATGACTGCATTTGGAATGCTGTTCATAAATCCACACTTGTTGTACAACCCTTAGGACAAGATACACTGGCTTAAGACATAAGTTCACATCCAAAGCACAATCTGCAACAAAGAATAGATCCAATTCTCTTTCAGCATTGATGCTGAGGTCTCTGTCCCACACAAAATGTCTTCCTATAGAGGCATATAAAGGTCAAAACAATAGGATGCTCCAAAACTTTTGCTCTGAAACCCCAGTCAAGTCGTCTTTTCTTTGGACAGGACCAGGGTGCATATTGTTTTTCTTCAAGGAACAGTTCTGCCCAGTGAACAACAATGATACCTCCCATAAGATGGAAAATAAAGAGAGCCCTAACTCAAATGGATCTACCACCAACCTCTCTCTGACTTTACACTTACTGTTTCTTCCTTAGGCCAGGAAAAGAGAGTTGGTCCTGGACAGCCACCAAGAGGCAGGGAGAGCATGTGAAACTGCTCGTGTACGTTAGACTGTTACAGGTCTTCTCTCCACCTTGTGTATGTGTGTGATCAGCCAGTACTCGGAAAGACAAGTGAGGTTAACCGAGCTACATGCACTGCTCCCACTAGAGCAGTATAAAATTGTGAAAAACCACAACTGGAACCACTCTGCAGTAAGTATCTGGCCAGAGGAGACGCATGAGGTTACAGCAGCAGCTCCACTCCCCTGTCCCCTCTGCCTGATGGATCCTTGGTAATAAACCACCCTTCAGCCTTTCCTGTCTAAAACTAAAACTGCTGGGATTCAGGGGAGATAAAGATTACAACCACCCTTCAGAAGAGCCTTCACAAGAAAGTCCCTGTTGGCATAAAAGCAGACATGTAATGGGCTTTCTCTGTCCCTGAAAGTAGTTTAGCACCGCAGGAAAGTGCAGCCCTTTTAGCTCTCTTCTTTATTTAACTGGAGTCGTTAAAATAAACTGATTTCCCAGCCAATTAATTATCAAATATCTGTAACAGCTTTCAAGCCCTGCCATTACTCAGTCTCAGAGGCCCCCACAGGCAATGTTAAGCTACACTCTCCTTACCTGAGTAACCACTGCTCCTGCAAGTCTGCTCCCTTTCCTTGAGCTGATAGCAGAAAAACAGAACAGGGGCCAGCAAAACCCTGGAGGAGAGCTGCAAACACCTGATCCCTTCTCCTCTTTGACAGCAACTCCAGCTCTGCATGTGCTGGGAGCCAGAAAGCTTTACCACGCTCCTTGACCAAGACTCAGTTAGCAGCTCTCTGCCACCCCCATACAGACCCCAGAGCCACTGCAGGAGCAGAGACACCCTGTCAAGACACCTGATGTTACCAGTGGGATCGGCTGGTAGCTGGCAGCAGAGCTGAACCTCAGATGCCAAGTACCACGAGCTCAGTACCAGCCCAGTGTAGGGCATAAGCTTCAGTTCAAAGCATGTGCCAGGAACCAGCTGCTCACCCAGATGTGGACAGGGACAGCTCCTGCCGTAGACATGTTACCTACTGAAAAACCAGTCTTTACCACTCTGGTAACTGGAAGGTTGTATTTACCATAGGTACATTAGCAATGGCCCTACCATCTATTTTATAAGCAATAAACTGCACTCATATGTGGTTTCAATTAGGAGATTTCAAATGCGATTGAAGATAATGCATCCCATAATTACTCACCCTTCTCCTTTCTAGAAACTCAAGCAGAATCATTTCCAGGCCAAAATGCGGTCTCTCTTGACTGATGACACTAATAAAGTGGCTTTATTGTGATATAAATAGCCTTAAAAACGTCCTGGAGAGTCAATATCAGTGCTTGATGGCCTTATGCAAGCAAGGTCCTTATCTTACGGTGTGCTAAAGCTTAATGAGTTATGCTTCTGAGAAGTCTGCCGTTGGATTTGGGCACTCATTTGGGGAACTACAGAAGGGTAGCTCCCAAATTAGACATGCAAAGCGGGAACTGTTTAAACACCTTTCCTCTTCCTTGCGCTCCCTATTAATAATCTCTTCGCTTCCTAGCTTTCCTGGTGCCAGTTCAAACACAAACACCGGCTGAGCCCAGCAGGAGCCATGGGAACACTGTGCTCCAGCGCCTCTTTGCTGGAAGGTTACCAGCCACTGCTACAGTAATTGGAAAACCTGAAATTTCTTCCAAATTGTGCGCGCTCTGAGATTCTCACAGCCCCTGCAGAGGCGTGCAGCCATTTCCTGAACAAAGGGCTTACAATGACTTGCTCTGAAGCACGTCTGTGGCCCCCATTGTGGCAGATGATGTGTTTTCATTACCCCTTGTCAGGAGAGGCCACATGGCCATCCCCATCATGCAGCTGGGAAGGAAGCATTCAGCACCTTGGACTCCACTGGAAGCTTGGGGGTTGTACGTGATTTTTGAAATTAGTCCCCCACCAGGCAGTAGCCTACTCCAGGAAGCCAAATACAGAGCCTGCCTCAGAGGATGAAGAAGAAGACCTCTGGGCGTTCACAAGAGAAATGCCCAAAGTGTTCCTCCCTTTTCTGAACAGCATTGAACCTCACTCTTCATAAAAGAAAAAAACCCACTGGTTTTAAGGTCTTATTTGAAAACATGCGGTCAGTTCTATCAAAATTGTAATCTTCCGTATGCAGCAATATGAGATACTGTTGGCCGTGCTTTCCAGTAGTGCTACCCTGGCTCAGATCTGGCAGCAGACTGGGTGCTAAAGAGCTTTGCTGGGAGTGACAGAAACATATACACCTGTCAGAAAATGCTGATATCATAGCAACTGTGACAGTGATGTGATCAAGACCTGACAGACAGTCAAAGAGGAGAGGGAAGGATGCACGAGAAAGGGCAACCGAGAAACTTTAGGGGAGAGCAGTAAGGCTCTGCCTGTGAGTGGATGCGAATGCATGACACTTGGTGCTTGTCTGTGCATGGCAGATGGGATGAGGACTCTGGGGTCATGTTATTCCCTCCACCTGAGTAGTGCTTCATGTCTCTAAAGGACAAAGAGACTATACCATTTCCCAGCCTTGTCTTGCTCCCATCTCTCCCCATCTCTGCCATAATTATATCCAGTCCCAAATTTGAGAGCAATTTTCCCCCTCAATAATAAAGCCTTTGTGAGTGTGTGGGTGGCCGTGCACGCGTGCTTATGTCTGTGAGAGTGCACGTGTGCCAGGGTCTGCTGAGATGAGAAGGTGGTTTTGTATAGGCAACAGAGCAGGAGTGAGGATGAAACTACCAGACATGTGCAAGGATACGAGAGAAACTCCGCTTCACAGAGAATCAGACAGCGAGAGTGAAAATGAGAAGGTGCTCATATTAGACAGTATGTGTGTCAGAAAGGAAGAAAGAGAAGGGTCTTATTCACAGCCTTCCTGCATGTGTTTGATGGATATCACAAGTTTTAACCAAGAAAAATATGTATGTATTCAAATCAAACACAAAACACCCCTTTTGCCTGGAGCGCTCCTGCCTTGCTTGTTTGTTCTGTTGCAAGCTGCTTGTTAAGAGGAACACAGAAAACAAGAAGATGGGAAAAAAACCCAGGTTGACATATTTAAACACAGCCAGCTACCAAGGCAGTAACAAACAGCAAGGAGAAAAACAGGTGGGATATTTGGAGAGCTGTTGCAATGATGCTAGAATGAGAGATGCCTGTGAGAGTTTCTGAAGACTATCCCTCAAGTGGATTATGATCACTTTTACTGTTCACATACTGAGTTGATTCTGGAGCTAGCTACAAGGGAACACACTCAAAAGCCTATTCCTTACAGCCATTTTGCAGTAAAGAGTCAAAAAACAATGCAAGGAGAGCTGGTACTCTTGCTCAATCCCCTGCAAAGCTCTCTACTCTGAGCCTAGACAGCCCCTCTTGTCAAAATTGGAATCAAGCGACTTGAGCCGGATTTATCAACAGAAGGAAAAACAGTAACAACAGATTTAGTCCCAAGCCTCCTGGGGCTAAAGACCTTTCCAGGACTGCAGGTCAGATAAACAAGGGTACAGAGACAGGGATGACTTTGAAATTATTTTTCCCTGTTCGGTTACACTTTGTTCTACCCTGGTAAATTTAAACACCTTTACAAGTTTATGGCTCTTCAATGGTATCGTAATCCACAGGCCTACTCTGCCCACAGGGGAAATCCACCAATACCCATGTCCAGTCAGACTTGCTAAGTAGCTTACAATGCCACAGGCTATGCATGGGAAGACAGGAGTGTGCCAAGAACTGACTGCAGGAGTGGCGAAGCCACCAGACCAAAGACATGGTGCTGAAGAGATCCAGGAAAAGGGTCAGAAGTGCAGATGAGGCTCTATCCCAAGGCAGCTCACCCAAGCTTCACCCAGAACACTGCAGATCATGGGAAGACGACTCACAGATAAAGGCAGCTGTGGACTTTCTGTCCTTTCCTCCCCCTTTTAAAATCAGAGGGAACAGCTCTGATTTATAGCTGTAAAACAGAGCTCTCATGATGCCAAGGGAAGGGAACTACTGTCTAGAGCTGGTGCAGGGAAAGTGCAATACGTAGGGCTTGAGCTTGGGTGCAGCCCTTTCACCATCACCCCTCCAGCATCCAGCCAAAGGAACACCACCTTTCTTTGGCTATGGACACTAAAGCAACACACATCAGGCTGGCTCCTGTTTTGGGCAGGCACTGGGCTATGCAGAGGGGGTCCCTCAGGTGCTACTGCATCCTCAGTAACAATAGTTTCTATTGTTTAAAAAATTACCTAAAAACTTGTACAAATCCTTCTCCAGCATTTGACTCTCTGACCTCGGGAGGCAGTGTGGATTTCACAGACCAACTACCTGCTGTGTGAAAAAGTGTCTCCTTTCATGTGATCTAAATTAAGCCACCATTAGCATCTCCAAGTGACCTCTTGTTCTAGTATTACAGGAGGACAGAAAAAGGAGGGACTGATCAGTTTTCACCACACGCTTCATTAGTGTAAATAACTCAGTTATAAGCCTTTAGTGTATCTCTTCAGGGAGGCTGTGGATGGCTAGTGCTTGCCATCTCCCATTGGAGTGGGCCAGGAGTGAGCAGAGGCAGTGGAAGCTCAGGGACAGCAGAGGGCATGGCGGCAAGACGGAAGAGGGTAGAGCTGCTGGAGAGGAGAAATGGCAATTTTGTGAGCTTTCTAAAATGGAAAAGCTCTGTTCAGTCCAACTGACTGACTCCTTGTAGGTAAATCTCACGGGATTATGCTAACCATGCTTAGTGGCCTCCTGGTAATTCTACATCGTGTCATAAACGAGGGTGTAGCCAGTGTTCAAGATAATGTCATTTTTTATAACGTATTTCCTATTGTTTCCCTGTCCCTTAAAGGCAACCAAGCATCCTCCACGCTTTTGGAACTGACGCAACCCACTGAAGAAGCTTTTATCGAGTTACTCACCATGACTCCCAATCTCTTCCCTCCAAGGAGCCTGGGAGCTCAGCGCTCATCACTGTACAGATGAAGTGGAGACTATTTCTGCAGTCTGCATTACCATGCGCTCATCCACGTTATAGCTCATCTGTCATCCTGCTGCCCTGTCCCCATGGTGCCTTTAAATCCTGCTGACTCACAGAAGTGGCAGCCTGAGCCTGCCTTTGGTTGGCAAAATGGCAAGGGATGCTGGGGCAGGGCGAGGACCAGCCCCAGGGAGGATACCCCAGAGCAGCCAGGCCAAGCCCTGGGAATGGATCCCACTGGCTTTCCATGACTTGTGCAGCAAGCCTGCAGAGGATGTGATGGGGTGGGCCTGCTCTTAACATCTCCTATGGCTTTTAACAGCCCTGATGCATTCCTCACCAGTCAAAGAGTCGTCACCGAAGTACCAACACATCAGCCACGTAACACAGGGGAGCCTAAACATCTCCACAGTGAGTACTGACTCCCATTATTAACTTCTCTCCACGCAAAAGATAAACTATTCTTTGCTAATTAACAATCCACTGGGTTTTAAACCATGACAAGATCGTGCCCCTTTGCCCATGGCTATTTATTTCCCTTCATAATTTTGTGTGAAAGGCCTTATCAAAGGCTTTATGAAAATCAAAGTACATTATGTCTGCTGGGGATCACCTTTATCTTATTTTATTGAACTTAAAAAAAACCCCCACAAAACTCAAAAAAAAAAAAAAAAACCAACAAAAACCAACAAAACCCACTTGCAGCACAAAAAGGCAGAATTTTCTTTTCCAGAAGCCATACTGGATTGACCCTGTCATGTTATACTTACCCAAACGTTGTACTAGTCTGTCTTTAATTAGCTTAACAATCAGTTTGGCTGGGACTGAAAGAGAGCTCATAGATCTGTAATTCCCAGGATGTCTTTCGATTATTAAAAAAATAATAATAGTACTTAGCATGCCTGGAGCACTCCCTCTCTGAGGATCTCAAATCATTCCGCAAGAGGGTGAAGGCAGAGCAGGCTGGAGACAGCCTTTCAGCACCTTCACCTTGCAAGCATGGAAGAAGAAGGGAGAGCAGCTTGCCCATGAAGGCCACGCCACAGCTGGATATGGAGCTGCCATCCTGTTCTTAACCCTCTCAATCGTCATTCCTCTTCTAAAATCACACCCTGATTCTCAGGGGCGAGGAAGGGGCAGTGCATCCCTATCTGCATCATTTTACCTGAGTGCAGAGAAATTTCAGCATTTTTTCCCCAAATCCAACCCTGCAATATTAGCAGTTCTGCATTCGTTAGAGATGCTGTTTATAAGGATCCATCAGACACTGCTGTCAGTATATTTCATGCATTATTTACTTCAGAGCCCTGAGACTAATCCTATACCCTAGTCCCAGTGATTTACTACATTTGAGTTTCTCAAGCTGATCCATAACTTTGGGTAATAATAACAATAACAAAATACTTTGTATGCATATATCATACCAGTCAGCAAAAACCCACACAGAGATGAACATATGATGTCAGAAGAGCTGCTGCTCCAAGGTACCAGAGTTCCAGCCCTTTGCAGCTGCCTCCTCACACAGATGCGTCTCCCACACCCCAATTATGAAATACTTTGCTCTAAGTCCAGTACATGTGGACCCTTCAAAATGAAAGTTTTTATCCAGGGGATTTCCCCTTTTCCAGGGAAAGTTCAGCAAGCCCTGCAGCACGTTCCCTGACAAGGACAGACCTGCTAGGGCAGAGGAACCTCCTGATCCTGTCCCAGCCCACAGATGGAGGTCTCTCTGCCTTGGTAAATTAAAAATCCCAGAGCGCCTGGGATGGGGACTCTGCAAGCAGCTTGGTGTAAGCCAGAGACTCAGCTTCTTTGGCTTTGGCTCAGCTCTTTAATTGCATCCCCCACCTGAGGCTCTCCTGCTCCTGCTATTGCACAGCCACAGTGCCCTTGCCGTTCTGCTCACTCCCCTCATCTTCCTTCTCATTTACACCTTGCCTACTGTTTCATCTGACCCCCGGCAGTTTGGCCGTTCATTAAAAGGTGCTTGATGAACCCTAATGAAAGTCCAGCCTCTGCCGTGCGGCTGCGGATCTTTCCTGTCCCCTTTCCACACCGCCCTCCTGCATCCTCCTTGCACACTGAGGCAGTGATCACCTCCAAGGCAAGTCCAGTGCTTTTAAGGACTGTTTTTCTGGTTTATTTGTTTTAATTTATTTTGCCCTTTAGCCTAGCATCCACTGTCATCATTCTCCTTGAGTTTTTCTGCTGCCCTGTTTGAAGCTCACCTATCCTGCGCGTGCCACACAGGGGGCACACCCGATGATGATCAAATCCCCCTGCCCCTGCCTACGTGATGCAGACAAGTCCTTGGCACTCTCACTTCTGTGACTTGCTGCTACTGCCCGTCGCACCCTCCCTGCTCCCTGACGTCTCCCCTGACATGGCTGAAGCCTCGAGAAAGGGAGTGCTGTATGCTGGCAGGCTCTTAATATGCCACAGGCCCTATTATAATAATAATAGTAATAAAACCCACTGAGAGATGTCCACTCACCCAGGCAAGACTCGAGCACAGAGGCCAATTCCTGCCACTGTGCTGACACAAAATCACTAAGATCAATGAAAACATCAACTAAGTGCTGCAAAGGACGCTCTTCTTCCTTGCCTTTCACATTTCATCCCTGAAAAAACCATTTTGTTTCTAGGAGTAGAAGTAACCCCTCCCGATGGTTTGACAGATTTGGCCAGATCAGAGCTGGGGCCACATGCCCTCATGCTACCAGGGTAGGAAGAGAGAGAGAGGGCTGCAGAGCTCTCTCTGTGGCTGCATTTGAGAGGCACCAGCCCCGGCAAATGGCACTGAAGCAGGGGAGAGATCCTGCCCAGGGTGCAGACCCACACACCTGCAATAGTACAGACTTTAGGAGACCACACAGGGCCTGGAGAGACAGGGAATGCAGGACTGAATGCATGTCCCATGCCTCGTCAAAACGTGCTCACAGCAGCCCCGCCACGGCTGTTCTCTGCCCTGAGGAACATCCCAGGAATCCCACCTGGAGAGTAAGTCCTGCTGAACACAGCCTTAAATCATGTATTCCCCCACAGGCACCAAAACAAGCTGCTTGAAAAAGCTGTCACTTATGGTGTCAATAAATCGCCCCTCCAAATCACGCCCAGATGTGCACTTTGGGGCCCAGTCACCTTGCCTTTTTATTCTTGCCTGAAAAGTCTCTGCTCTCCTACAGCAGCACTCCCTGCCTAATAAATCATGCCAAAATACATTAAAAGCCCCCATTATTGCTATTAATTACTATTATTGCATTAGCAGATTTTACTACTTCCTTAATCTCTCTAACAGCTGAAAACCTGCGCTCGCCATGCTCTCCCTGGGGGCTAGTGGGTTGGAGTCCTGCTTCCAGGGTAGCTCTCAGCCTCGTGACGTGCCATGCACTAACATACATAACCCACCCCACCATGGAGCAGGGTTGACGGTGGCTGACAAACCTATCCAAAAAGCCAGATGAAGGGAAGGAGAGAAAAGCAAGTTCCCTGGCTTATCTGCAGGCTAGATAATAACACAGCACAGTGAGCTGGGCAGCCCACAGCATGTTTATCATGTTGTTCTAATACTCAGCAAACTGAGTATTATACTCTCCAGCACTGAAAATGTGGGAATATCAAATGAATCAGGTCAAAACATCCTCCAATCTCAATTTTTTTACCTGGCCTTTCTCAGCTGTGTCTATTTAATTTGTATCCTCTTCAACATAGAAGGATTCTCATACTTTTTTGTACCTCAGAGGCTGGAAAGTTCTCTGGCTTTCCACAATGTAAATCACAGTAACAAAAGCATCATAATGTTCTCTGTTTGTTCTGCACAATCAACCAGAAAGAAGGGTGTACCTGCATGATGGGACAGAAGACACACTCAACAACTCCAGTAAAGAAACCAAATTTAGGGGAGTGGCTGACTCGCTGGACAGCAGAGCTGCCATTCAGGACATTGAGAAATCGGGTGACAAGAACTTCATGAAGTTCAACAAGGATAAATGCAAAGGCTTCTACCTGTTGAAATGATCCCCATGAAACACTGAAGGATGAGGATTTGCTGTCTGAGGAGTAGCTCTGAAGAAGACCAGAGAGTCCCAGTGAGCAAAAGTTGAAAATGAGTGTACCAGCATGCCCTTGAAGCAAGGAGGGCTAAATGCATACCTGGCTGCAATGATGAGAGTGTAGCTAGCAGGCCAAAGTAAATTATTATTCTTCTCTACTCAGCACTTCTGAGACCTTATGTGGAGCAATTTTGGGTTCCCAGAATATTTGGTTGGACATGAAAGAAAAACATTTTCATAATGAGGGTGGATCAGCACTGGAACGGGTGCCAAGACAGGTTGAAGTATCATTGTCTTGGGACATTTCCAAAATTTGACTGAGCAAGCTGATCTAATGCTGAAGTTGGCCCCACTTGGAGCAGGGGCTTGGGTGAGAGACCTCCAAATCTCCTTTCCCACTGAAACTCTTCTGTGATTTCAAGGAGAATGCTGTAGTTCTTTCTTCTGTGTGGCATAGCAATGGCTTGAAAGCTGAATTTGGAAGAGTAAATGGGAGATTTACTCCACATCAGTCCCCAGAAGCCTCTTTTGAGGTTCAGAGGTCTGCCATCTGCCAGCCCTATGTGTGCAGGGGCCAATACACAGCACAAGCTCTGTTCACCCTGCTACCACACAGTCTCACCAAGGAAGCTGTTGTGAATGGGCCATAAACTCCCAGGCACACATCTATTTATGCAACCAGAGGATTTCTGTGCACCCCTGAAGGTATAAGTTGTTCCCAAAATATGGAGGTACGCCCTTCTAAAAGGCAGGGAATTTTCCTGGGAAGAAACTGGGATGGGCATATAGAAACTGCTTACTGATATTGAAACCCAGAGAGGGCTATGTCACAGTTGTTTCACTTAGCACAGAGAAAGAGCCACTTCTGAGTTACATCACAGAAGTCACATAGCACACTTCAGTTTAGAATGTGAGAGCCTAATGTCACCAAAATGGGAGACCCTGAAACCACCAGAATGGAACTGACAAGTAGGTCAGCCTGCAACTAGCCACTCTGAATTTAGACCTGACTCCTGGGATAATAATCTGGGATTCAAAACAAACTCAGAGAGATATTTAATAGCTGAGAGAGGCGAGAGTGTTGATTTTATATCTCCTTCAAAACACAGCTGTCCGTTATTTCTTCCTTCAAGTCATTACTCGCCTTTTATTCCCTTTTTCTTCCATTCGCAAACCTGAACTCCTCCTCTCTCCTCAATTTCCTCTCTACTGTCCCCTCTTTCAGCTGATTTCCGCAAGTTGCTTTCTTATTGCTTCATCTTTTGCAAACTTTCTGGCACTACCCTCACATCTCAGTAACACCTGCAAACAACCACGGAGCTGCTTGCAGAGAGATTAGGAGGACCACTTGACAGGGACGGGTCCAGCAGTTTCTCCTGGCTGCAGGAGGGACATGTGGCTGGACTCTCTAATGGGATGAACAACATACAAAGTGTGGAGTGATGGCCATATGTTGTAGTAATTCCTACATACACAATGGTCTCTGCAGAACAAACAGCTCCATGATGGAGAGCACTGACAGAAGTGCAGGCTCACGGGGGGCCTGCACTCAGGCACCTACCCTTCAGAGATGGATGGTAGAGAAGGAGGAAGATTTAAACTGAGTCTTGGAAGTGACTTACAATCATGTCTGGTTAGGTCAGACTGCAGCTGCATATGTTCAGGTTAAAAAAAAAAAAAAAAAAAAAAAGAGTTAACATCCCTAACTGATAGGGGCAGGTAGGGAAAAACAGGTGACCCTTCAATATCCCTGAACAACCACATAACGTGACATTTCAAGGGCTCTTGAAAGCTCCTAGGCCCATGCCCACATTTTGGCACAAGTGTTGTGAATGACAATTACCTTTGCTGCTATTGGCTTTTGAATGACTGGCAAGGACCCAAAATTCTCCTGAGTCACCTTCCCCAGCAATTCAACAAGCCAAGGACCAGAAAAAACACTTTATGTAGCTGGGATTTCTCTGGTGACAGCAGGCAAGGAGAGGAAAATAGAGATTCTAAGCAGATTTCATGGGCTGGACCAGCTCCAGTTCTGCTTGGAAGTGAAGGGTATTAGAGTACATTTTCTGTGCTGCACAAAAGAGAAGAGTCAGCACTTCCATCCAGATGCTCAGACCCATGGGCCAGGCAGAAAGAAGACAGCTGCTCTGCTTCATACTTGAGCTTGCACAGAGAAGGAGAAAGGTAGAAAAATCCCTTGCTGAAGAATGGGGAAGGAAGGAGAGGAAGATGTGTCATATGAAAGAGAAAAGTAGAAACTGAGTGACTAATGGCACCACAGCTTAGTTGTCTCAAGTTAGAGTCTTAAATTGCCCACAGTGGGAGGAAAATCACTTTAACATCTCAATATGGCACATAAAACAACTGTTTAAAGAAAAATCCCCAACTGAATATTGTTGAAGAAGGGATGGAAATTAGATTGTTTCAAAGCTGACTGTACCAAGTTAGGGGTTGGAACTAGATGATCCTTACGGTCCCTTCAAACCCAAACCATTGTAAGATTCTGTGATTCTAAGCTGGAGTCTTCTGGTGAGAGGTAGGTCAGAGCCCCCCATGTTAGCTGACATACTGATGACCCTAGAGGTGAAACCCATCCACCACTGTAGCTTCAGTACTTCATCCCGCACTGAAAGCTCTCATCTTCGTGGGGGGAGAAATAGGAGAGGGCAAGCCCCAACATGATCCTTAGCCATCTCCAGAAGAGGTCCTGCAAGGCAAGAGAATGTATGGAGCCCACCTGGGTGAATTTTATTTGATCAGATAGGTTCTGATGGCCTTAGGAAACACAGTATCAAGGAATAAGGGAGAATGGACATGGCAGGTTCTCACAGAATCAATAAAACGGGAATGGAAAGGCCTGTAGGACACCATCAAATATACTCCCCAACTTCACAGCAGAATCAACTATGCATAAACAATTCCAGGTAAGAGCTTTTCCTAACCTCTTCTTGAACATCACCATTAAAGGAAACTCCACAACCATGAAACGACACTCCTCCCCCACAGGAATACCACACTCCCCTTCCACTTTGTGACTGTATTTGAAGAGCTAATATGACTTTGTGAGGTCTGGGGTAGGTGAGGCTGCTGTGGCAATGAGTAATTTTAGTAAGATATTACAGAGTGTGCAAGAGCATTCTGAAAATGAACAGGAGAGACTGTGCAAATAAAGATGTCCTCAATCTTTAAAATGTTTTGTTCTTTCTCATTTTATGTGCTAGTAAGAATTCTGTGGTGAGTTGGCAACTAGCAGATTAAGTTGTTGACAACAAAGCCTTCAACTCAAAATTAAAGCCAATTCTGCAGTTGTAAAAAAAAAAAGAAAAAAATATAAAATAAAAAGATGGCAGGTTAATTGTGATAACATCATTAAATTCGTACCCAGTTCTCAAAGCACATCATAGTTATTTAGAGGCAAGTGATCTGGGGAATCAGAAATGCAAGTGATTACAGCATTTCACCTCTTGGGGTCTATTTTGCAATGAGACACAAATAAACTGAGTTTGGCAGTCAGAAATACTCTCTCACAAAATATTCTCCTACCTCCCTGAGCTGATTAAAGGAAGAGAGAGGTCAGTGGTAGGCACACAGATAAGCGATAGATGAGAGAAAACAGTGCTTGAGTCTATGTAGTCAATATCCTGGAGTTAATAAAAGTTCCTTACTGCAAACAGCTTCCTCTGAATGGCTTTTCACATCAGATCTCAGCAGACAGTGCTTATCTGTGACCACTTGTTAGATTAGGCCCCATAGCAGGTAGCAAGCAGAATCTTGCATCTAAATCTCCATGAAGACCCAGTCAGATTGCCCACAGCTCAGAGACGGCACAGGTAGGCAAGGAAAGGCTTCTCCACCCAGATCTTTTCACCTTTCTGGCAGCTGTCAGAGAGCAGTGACAAGGCTTACGGTGTAGAGAAATGCTGAATTCCCCATGCTGTCTGGACAAAGCACAGTTTTATCCCTGGTCAGCAGCATTATCAGTCTTGCCAGGGTACACCTTAACCAAAGTGGTCCCCAGAAAAGAATGGGAGGAGATAAACGGTTATGTAATTACAGCTTTCGACCCTCTCACACAGGCTGGGGGTATAAGAAATGCACCTACACTAATGTAATAAATTGCTCCTGACAATGGATTTCAACAGTGACTGCATCTCTAGTCCAAGTAACCGATAATGAGAACTGGCTGACAGCACAGGAGGGATTAAACTCTTCTGTAACATCGCTAAACATGGAATAGATGATGATTCACCAAGCACGGAGTTCGTGTCTGGCCCCATGCCTGCTTCTGCCATTCAAACCATTCCCAGCAGCAGTGGAAGGGCACAGCGTGGGGTCCACTGGTGACAACCATTAACATGAGTAGGACATTTCTCCATGTGAATGTACTATATGTCTCTTCCTGGCTTCCTACCACCTGAGTGCTTCCAGACTAGTTGAGATGATATGAAAAGGGAAGAGGGAACAGAGCCAAATGCTGTGCTTTAGCAGTTCTAGTTGCTAGGACTCATTCTAGCTGAGCATGGCAAAGGCACTCTATGGTTCGGTGAAGTTTCAGACTTTAGCTCCTCTCTTTGGCATAGCATACAGGGGTAGCACCAACACCAAGCTCCACGGGCAGTGTCTAGAATCCCTTCCTTCCATTGTTCCCTTGCTGCATCTATGGCAAGAAAGAACAATCCTTTCCACAAGCAAATAATGAGATGGGGAAAAAACAGGGGGCTTAACAGAGGCAAAATGCCATGTCCAACATGGCAAAGGAAGCCTAGGCATGGCTAGACTGGTACTCAAAACATCTGAAGATGCCACTTTTAAAACCCCTAAAAGGGCAAGGAAAGTTGAGCTCAGGCAATGTGTGGGATAAGGAAAGTAGATTTCAAATGCAGTCCCTGATCACAGACTACAGTGGTGCCAAAGGGAGACCTCTAAGACCCAGAGCTGAGAAGACAGCCTCAAATAACCCACCCATGGATCTACGAAACAAACTACACCTAACCTTTCCCTCTGCCTTGCATTTACCCTGGGGGACCAGCCACTCCCAAAAAGCCACACAGGGACTGGCAGCAAACACCCCTGGCAGAACACAAGGAGAACAATGCAACATAGCCAATACGCTGGCTCTACTGCTGTGTCCCCTCTTGGTTTAAATCAATAGTTTATGACATCTACAAGGGGAAACTGTAAATTTAATTTTGTCCCCTGCAGTGCGATTCATATCTTGTTTGCTGGTAACATAATGAATGTGTTTGCCCTCTAGACCCCCTGCCCAGTAGACCAATTTAAGGATAAAGGGAGAGAAAATAGCAAAGTACAATTAGGCAGGTCCATTAATGCTGGATTAGCTAGTAGCTCAGCTAAAGATAGCCTTACAACATACATGAGGGGCAAGGTAGAGAAGGAGACAGGCCTGCAGAAGGAGAATAAAAACATTCTTAGCAATAATAACCTTACAGGTGACTTGAAGGTGCACACTGCCCACTAAAAAAAATGATAGAGCCTTGCATCACCTGCCAGCCTAAAGCCACAAGACTGCAGATGCCTTGCCCCGCTTGATCTCATCAGTCATGACCTAGAATATAACCCAAACTGCCCCAAAGGCTAGAGATACACAAGGTAAACCCTTCTGAAACTCATAGGCTTAATTGCTCCTGGAAAAGCCACTTGAGGTTGTCACCATAGCAGTTAGAGTGTGCATAAGCTTGGACATGCTAAGAAACCTTGCTGGATATGCAAATAGCAACCAAACAGTGAGGGTAGAAAAAGTGACAATACTTTGAAGTTAACAGAGAGGAGAGCATTGAAGAGCAACAGAGATGACCCAGCAGATGGGAGTCCAGGAAAAGGGTTTCTTGCATCAGGGTGCTCTCACTGCAACCAAGCTGGAGTGGTGGATGAATAAACCAGCTCTGATTGTGTGCTCCCTGCTGCACAACAGAAAGCAAGACTTGATACATTCTTGTGATCAACCAGACCTTGCCAAAGAAACCTGACTTCATTGCCAATCCCTTTTTCCAGCTGGCATAACCAAGAAAACTCCAAATTAGTTTGGCTAGGTAGATAGGGCAAAAGAAATAATATTTTTGGCCAAAATCTAGAGACAAACTTTGCAGCTAGGTCTTAGCTTTACAAAGGGATGAAGCAGAAAAACACCACAAAACCCGAATGAAACAAACAAAAAAAGGGCCAATCCACTAACCTGTGGACAGGATATCCAAATGCCAAGGGATTTGGATCTATAAAGGCATAGTGTAGAGCATTCCGTTCATGTCTCTCTACTTTGTGATTACAAAAGAGTTGCTAATGCAGTATCTTCAACAATACTTCAGTGCTTTTGCTCTTTGAATTAAAACTAAGCAGTGCAAAAATGTATGGAAATTAAAAAAAAAAACAAACAAACACACACACACACAAAAAAACAAAACAAAACAAAAAACAACAACAATAAAACTCTCAGCTCTCAGAGAAGGGTTAGGTGAGAGGCTGAGGACAACCTTTTTGTTTCTGCATTGATTTGCCCCTCTCTACTTTAAAACAGCTTCTTTTCTTGCTTTGAGTACCTTTTTAAAACGCCCTCCTCCACTCAGGTTCAGAGGCAGTTCCCTATGGATAGGCATTTTTAGATGGATACAGTGTGATCTTTAACAATTCCTGCAAATTGGCTGCGAGGGCAACTTTCTATGTCAGTTCTGCCTATTTTCTCTACAAACAGAGAGACAGGGATGGAGAGGATGAGGGAAAAAGGCTTTACAAATAAAACAAACAATAGGAGAGTTGAAAGCAAAGTCACAGCGGAGTCATTCATTCCGACCTGAACACAGGGCTCCTCATCCCAGCACCATAAACAATCTCCCTGACATCAATTACGGATGCTGATCAGACACGCATGCGGGGAGCTACATTCATACACAAATTTGCAGTTTGTACCGTTTGGGAGTGACCGGTTTGTGACACTCCCCTCAGATTGTAAATGACAGCTAACAAGCTCTGTGTAGGTGCCACATAATTAGGGCTACAAAAAAATATGGGCATCACTCGGCTTTAGCTGCATGTAAACCAGCCATGAGCAAAGCAGCTCAGGTGCAGCCCTCTCTCCCCTTCAATTCATTGTGGAATCCTCAAATTCACCTCAAAATTTAAAGATATCGGATAAAACTGGGCAGAATGATGGAAAACCAATCCATATTTGGACTGCATAACAACACAATATTCTGGACACTGGTATCTTAATCTGTGCTCTACTATATTGTTTGAGGGCAAGACTGAAGGGAAACATTATGGTTAGGATCAGAGAGAATACAGAGGGAAAAACATTTTAAGTGCATTGGGTTTGTAATGGGAAAATATAGCCCATCTCTACAGAGAAACTGTTTGGTTTCAGCTCATTGAAAATGTTGGGCATGTTACTAGACAGCAGATGCAATCACTGTCCCTGGGACTGGCGCAAACATTACTGTCCAATATGCTGCTACAGTAAAGCTTGGATGAATGATACAGCTGCAGTCTGTGCAGGGATCCTGCTGGGTCCATAAAACACTTTAGATTGGAAAAGACCTCTAAGATCATCTAGTCCAACTATTTACCTGACACTGCCAACCCCATCACTAAACCACTTTCCCAAGTGCAACATCTACACATCTTTTAAATACCTTCAGGGATGGTGACTTCACCACTTCCCCAGGCAGCCTGTTCCAGAGCTTGACAGCCCTTTCAGAGAAGAAATTTTTTGTAATATCCACTCTAAACGTCCTCTGGCACAACTTGAGGCCATTTTCTCTTGGCCTGTGACTTGTTACCTGGTAGAAGAGGCTGACCCCTGCCTGCCACAATCTCTGTTCAAATAATCATAGGAAGTTATAAGGTCCCCAGAGCTCCTTTTCTGCAGGCTAAACACCCCCAGCTCCTTCAGCTGCTCCTTATAGGACTTGTGTTCCAGACCCTTCACCAGCTCTGTTGCTCGTCTCTGGACATGCTCCAGAATCTCAATGTCTTTCGTGAAGTGAGTGTGTAGCGTTGTCAAGAACAACAACAATGAAGTGAAGGCCCAAAGTTCTGCCTTCAACAGAAATGCAGAGTCAGGGTGTGCATTAGTACTGAAGAGCTAATGGTTGTCTGTGTATCGGAGTTTAACAGTGTGGTGCCACTGCTGTCCTTGCACCCCATGTTGGTGCTTGCATTCCCTTGCCAACACAAGGAACTCTGACCATGCAGTTACAGCACCAGTGCCATGTTGTCAACACTGCCTGAATTGGCAGCTTCTGGTCTGTCCCTGAAGATAATGGGTATGGGAAGGGATGACTGTGTGGAAAGGATTTAGTGGGGAGCATGAATCTTCTCTCCTGCATTACTACGTAGAAAAAGCAAACTCTTTTTTTCTTCCCTGTTCTCCATCTGTCTGTCCGGCTCTTGTCCCTCACGCACACACCTTCCTCTGTCCTTACACTGCGATTAAGTTCTGTAGAGTTTTGTCCTTCCACGATAATGTTTCCTGCCCATTTTGAGAGCCCAACATACTGATTAAACACTTCTTGGTCTTCACAGTCCCATACTTTCTAGTACTGACAGTTTAATTTCCAGACTCCGAGTTTTTCTGATTCAAAAAATGCCAGATTGTGCATTGTCATGGCTAAAATCAAATTGTTCCCATTTATTTCCCTGAGTTGGACAGCTGTCTGAAGACTTTTTTTTTATTTTAAGGCCCAGAAGATTATTTCCTAGTATCTGAGGTTGCAGTTTGTAACTATCATTGACATCAAGTGCAGATTCTCTACAATTAGCCATTAGGAAAACAAAAAACCCCAAAACCTATTCAATTTTTTTTTCTGTTAAGAAATATTCAAAATTGCTTCCAAACATTATCAACCTCACCTATGATAAACTATACATAATTATCAACAAATAATAAAAATAAAAACAAAAAATAAAAACAAGGGCTTGGTGATTCAGGTTAAGAACCAAAAGTATCAAAGAGGAGATATAGAGAGAAGAGAAGCAAGGGGCACATTACTCTGACATGGTTATTCTTTTTGTGAGGTTCCTGAGGTCTGGTAACAGCTGCAGTTGGCAAGGGCTCCTATTTTACTTCTCTATTGGTGGATAATATTGTATTTGCTAGTATTAGGTGACTAGAACAATAAAAGGAATTGGTTAACAGCTTCAGAAACAAAAGATTTGAGTTTGAATAGTTGTGGTTCATTCTCTAATGACACTTGCTACTTTTGAACATTTGACAGCTTGCTGGGTGTCACATGAAAATTTGTGAACTGCTAAGGTTTCGTGATTTGTAACACAAAGGTGGATTCTAACCAGACAGCAAGCTAGTTGTTATTCACAGGACTGGCCAAAATAATTAAAATAAATTAATTCCCGTGCATGATAAATTTTGAAGTGCTGTAATTTGTCCTCATGTTTTATTACAGTTTTTTTTTTTTTCCCCTACAAGTAAGTGCCACTCCTGAGCAGATAACAGTCTTGTCGTTAAGTTGTTTGGTACATGCAAAATACAGGTACAAGTCTCTGCCTGATTTCTAAACAAGAGTTTGGGCACAGTTTTCTACAAACAAAATCCCCACTAACTAAATTATTGGCCATTTTAACCCTGTTTATCGCCTTTTCACCAGAAATTTAAATACCGAGCCTAAAAAGCTGAAGATCACTGCACATAAAAACACATGTTTCTGTAAAATGTTTCCATTTTGACATACCAGTATTTCAGGTGGAAAAAAAAATATTCCAACAACTAATTAAAAAAAGAAAAAATCTAACCAATATTATAGGTATCCAGTTGAGAGAGGCAACAATTAGCATGGTATTCAATTAACCAATAAAAGAGTGTGAATGCTAAGCAAGTAATGATTCACTGAAGCAAACATTTTGTAAAAAAACAGCTGGGGGCCTAAAAATTGCTCTTTTTTAGTGAGCACTTACCAAGCCCTAAAACACTGGAAGAAAAATCTGAAGCTGCTTACAAACAAATTGCTTACCATACAGTGTACAGTGCTTTAACACTCCTCTGCTTTTGTCATATCCTTATTCTTCTCACCATCACCTCCCAGTGAAAACTTCCCCTAGTATTGGGTGCTGCAGGTTGTAACAACAGGAAAACCTGGTCCTGACAAATCAGATTTGTAACTAATATTTCAGGCTTCTTCATCACTGAGCTAGAGGGTCAATAGTGGCTTGTAAGGACATAGTGACATCTCTGAATCAGTCCATGAGTTACCCTCACTTCAGTGATCAGTTCACACAAGTAGCATTGCTCCCATTGGATTCTGACACAATAAATGTCCCCAGTCTTTGAAGAGGAAGAGACAAAACAGTGCACACTAAAATGGAGCTGCCACTGAGCCTGTGGGCACAGGCAAATGGATTTTATCATGGTGCTGAGAAAAGACTATTACCCCAGGCCCTGCTTGCAAAGCTGGGAGGTCTCACTTTCAGAGCATGCACTGAAAGATCACAGCTCATACCATAACCCACTCACCCCAAACCAGACAGTTCTCTGCCTGTCTATGCCAATTGTAGAAAGCAAAACTGGACAGTGGATTATTAATTAATGCTTGTGAAACATGTTGGAAGGATGCGAAATGCCCCCACTGCTCCAGCGTGCCGAGGCAGAGGCTGTGCTCAGTTCCCTACTGCCTGCGTGCACCAGGCTTCATTGTTTGCTGTTTCCTAGCTGAAGGGACAGAGGTCACTTGTTATTTAAGGCAGGCAAAGCTTGATTCTTTATTGAGTTGAAGGAAAGAAGAGTCTATCCCTAGAGCACAACGAGAGAGTATGAGTGAAACACCTGATTCTCTGTGATGACTCTGTAGGAAGCCAGGGTCTGGTATAAATCCTTCCTTGTCTAAGCCTGTCTCAGATGCCTGGACAACTGAGCAAGACACCAGCTCATGCATAATGCTTGTTAGAGCACGGAAATTAATGCAAATGTCCCAGGTCTCAGGATACCAGTATAATGACCACCCTTGAAAATGTTTTCTCAGTGATGTTTGATCTGTACTGCAAGGCACAAAACAGGTTTTGGGACACGTCACCTGCTTTCTAAATCAAACTTCAAAAACTACTGTGGAAGTTCTATCTTTTCCATAGAGCTTGAGCTAGGCAGTTGCCCTGCTACCAAGGGGCCGAATTACCCCTGTGGCACTAAGTATGCAAGTACTGGTTCTCCAGAGAAAAATTACAGTGGTCTTAATCCTGGATGGCTGAGACTCCAGTGACTGTGTGAGACCTGCCTACCAACTGAAAGGAAATACCCTACAAGCCAGCGCCTAGATGGAGAAGTGCCCATCTTGGAGACTCAGGAGCCTGCTAGGTAGGTCGTTTCAGTGGCAAGGCCAGTAGGTAGAGAGGCTGTAGAGTATGGACCCTGTTCTCATGTCAAAGCAGGCTAGTTTAGGTAGAGAGGAGCATAAGAAAGATGCTGGTTGGCTGCTGTGGAAAATGAAATCTGTTCCATCTTTGGCCTTAGTGATCTATTTCTGGTCAGGGTGAAACACATTTAAATGTGATGTGGGGATTGCTGAGCAAGCCACTTGGAGTTACACGTGCCACTGCTGGCTCAGACTGATGCATCATCTCCTTTCCAAGCAGAGGTTTGAGAAACAAATGATACATGCTCAGGAGCCGACCTCCAGCAGCATGGGAAATGAGAAAGAACACAAAACTCAGTGAAGAAGCTGCAGGAAGAAAACAGTTCACTGTGTTTCCACGGCCAGAAGAATTCATGAGGAGAATCTTATTGTTGTGTTTGCCTGTGTTTCCTCCTTGAGTCGGCGATTTCTAGTGCTCTGTCAGCACGTCTGTCTTACTCTTTATTCCTCTGTTGCCCTCCTGGTGTTTCACTGCTTCTTCTCTGGCATTGGAGGCTATTAAGCTTCACCTGCTCCGGTCAGCAAATGAGCCAGCAGCGTATCTCTGCACTTTCACAGCTAGTGACTGAACCCAACACTTTGATGGGTCAGTTTTGGAACAGAAAAGCAGTGTGGGAGAGGGAAGAGACTGAACTTAGCTTCAGAAGGGAAAGGAAATGCCATTGAAGGTGATAATCCTGCGGTAGTGAGTAAAAGCATATGTGTTCCACCAACTGTGGGTTCATTGCAATTTTGGTGTCAAACACAAGAACAACTGGTGTTCCTCACCTAAAGCCTTTCTCCTTGTGCCCTGTGGTCCCAGACAGCTACTTTATCATCTCCACTGCTTGAATAAACCAGGATGGGAGCTAGCTGGGTTTGATCTCTCAGGCTCCAAATATAAGCCCTTTCTCAGCATGTCCAGCATCGATGTGGACCAGCAAGTTCTCAAGTGCCGACAAAAGCTCTTCCTGGGCAGCAGCCCCTTCCTGTTTCCTGCACCATAACCTCTGCAAATGGCTCACGGCTCTCCTTGGGGTGGCTTTCCAGAAAGGTGACAAAGAGGACATCAGAACCACCTCTCTGCAGCTTCTGCCATGCAGAACCTTGTAGAATGCAGCTCATTTTAATAGCTGCAGATTAAGATTTGTTATATCCTCTTCAACTTGCCTGTCATCACTCCAAAGGCAAATGCAGAAGCAAGTCCTCAGGGTTGGTCATCTTGTGTTCACAGAAATAAATACCAGGGAAGGGGAAAAGACATCGAGCATGACTTTGTGTGGCAGAGTACTTGCATGGAAGGGCAGATGGGGTTATGGGGAAATGGCAGCAATAGAAGCAGGCAGGGTGTGCTCAGGGGTAGTGCTGGGAAGATGCAAATAGACAGATCCAGAGGGTCACTAAACTCAGGTAAGGGTGTCGCCATGACTGGCAGCAAGAGCGAGAGCAGATGACAGTAACATGTGGAGGGTGGTGACTGGGGGGGGTAAGTTGGACAGAGCGAGGCAGGGCAAGCACTGCTGGTGGTATGTGAGAGGGGAAACTGTAAGCATGCAGAAGAATTTATTTCTGAACCTTTCTCCATAAAATGCTGCAGGGAAGCACAGGTTAACTTGTTTGCTAAAGTTCTTAACTTGTGGGCTTAAGTTCTGAAAATGACCTTTTCCTTGAGTATTTCCAGAATACAAAAGCTGATTCTTTAGCCTGTGTGGGGCAGAAGAGAAAAGAGGATGGGGAAGAGTGACAGAGCTCCAAATCATGCAAATCCTGGCAGCAATACAGAATATTAGGACAAAATTGTTATTTGCAGAATGGTACCCGGAGTGCTTTGCTCTGCAACTTTGCTGTTAAACGCTATACTTCTAGAGGTCACCCTAACCTAATTAAGTCTCTGTATCTGGTTAAAGCAACAGCTGCACAGTACAACACGAGTTCAGGGACGGCTGAAACCACGAGACATGTCTTATTTCTCTAGCCATAACTGAGTTGCCCAAAGGGAGACTCACTTTGGACAACTGCTGAGAAACCAGATTTGTGTTTTGGTACAGCTGTGCAGCCAGCATGGCTGGGAACATGACACTTGCTGTTAACTCCCTGCAAGCCAAATGGATATGTAGGCCTGTTGGCTGGAAAAAGCAACATGTGGTGGAGAGCCCCAGACAGCTGCACTGCATCATTCTGTTCTGGCCCTTCAGGAGGTGACCCTGAATACATTGTCTTTGAGTTCCTGTTGTAAGACACCAGAGGCTTGGAGCTCTTTCCATGTCAACACACTTGCTGAAATAAGAAGTTCTGACAAGAGGAATTTCATTGTTCTCAAAAGAGAAGGACCAAGAGTGTACGATCAGAGTTGAGCGCAATGCACTGTGTGACGTGCTTAGCATTTGTAGGACATGCACAGAGCCTTCTGCATGGAGCACAACAGTCCCATCAGTGGGTTCCCATATGTCTCATTTGCATAAGTTAGCTTGGAGCAGATCTTGACATCCCTTTTGTCTCATCTTCTGTGCCGCCTTCTGCCCAGGACAAACACCAAACTACCAGTACTATAATATACCGCTTTATGTTAGGAGGTAGCTCAAGAAACTCCCTCAGCAACTTTGCAGAGTAATGCTGAGAAAACTATGATATGACCACAGCCATAAGAGAGTCTGCATTAGGATAGACCAAAATTGTCCTGTCAGAAACATACAGATGATGCACTAAACCATACTGGAGAAAGCAAAGGTAAGGAACGCAAGTAATCAGCTTCCTTGCAGCAGTTTCCTTCTCCTTATTTATAGCCACTCTATGATTCAGTCAGGCTGGAACTATGAGTGCAAACACGTTTTCTTTGCTCCTGGCTCTCCTTGGACTTCATTTGCACAGCAAAGCATCACCCAATGCCAGAGATTTATGACATGCTCAAAGCCTAAACAAGGCTGGATCTGAACAGCCACATATCCTCCAATTTCATGGTGGGAAACATGCCCCTAGCGGGCTCCCAAGCAGCTCATGTCACATTCACTGATCCTGACTGCACCTGTGCAAGTAGAGCTGCAACTCAGCCTGCTCCTAAGAGGCAGAGACTCAGCAAGCTTAAGCTCAACTTCAAACCTAGGAAAAGCTACTGGATGGATCTAAACTTTTGTCAGCAAAACTTCTGGGCCTAGAGACTAACAAGCTTGCACAGACTCAGATCCAGTGCCAAATGTGGTAAACCAACTCTTCACACTTCATGCTTGTAACAGTCGGTGGCACCAAAAAAACAGTGGCCAACCTGTCTCCTCCTGAAAGCTTGTGAAATACTTGTCTGGGACTCAAGGCTTCACAGCTGATGTTGCTCTTCATCAGGATGATCCCAGTCTTCATTGTTTCTATACGATAGCACCCTCTAAGCTTCAGTGCAGATCAAGATTTTGTTGTCGTGGGGTTTGTATAAAAGCTCAGCAAAATGAGATTTCCTGCCCAGAACCTGCCCTAATACAGTCATTCACAGTTCCCTCTACTGAAGACACAAGCTTCTCTTTCTTCAGTTTCTCCCCACAACTACCACAGCCCACAAGTGATAAATGAATTTATAAGAGAGGAGTCTGTCCATCTCTCTTTTTTTCAAAGCCAGAGAGAAAAGTAATGATCTTGTTCTGGAAGAAAATCAAAGGCTGCCAACAACAGCATGATATGTCAGCTCTTTTAATTTCATTTATTTATTTATTTTATCCAGTTGCTTTAATCCTTGAAGTTTAAAGGCAAAGAATGAATGCGACGTGATGGAAAATGAAGAACATGTGACAGTATCAAAGAACGAAACCAAAGGAAAGGGTGTGTGTGTGTGTTGGGGGAGCCTTGTTAGGAGACACATTAAGGCAATCCAGCTGATGGATGAAGCCTTTTATAAATGAAGAGTAAAGTCTTCGTGCCACTCTTTATCTTTTTTTTTTTCTTTTTTTTTTTTTTTTTTTCAACTGTTGTCTCTCTCTTTTTTCCCCTCCTATTGTTTTCCTATCCTGCCTCTCCTCTTGTGGTCTCCTACCATAGGTCTCACTTTACATTTGAACTGAAGGGCTGCTGTGGTCATGGCATTACAAAGTCTCCCTCTGCCCAGCTGATGACTGCAGAGTCTCTGCTTCAGCAAGCCATGGTAGTATCTGCCTCTGTGAGACCCTCAAAAAGAGACTAAAATTCACCTTATTCCAGTCAGGCTAGGATGCTGGTTCACCTGAGTGTCTTGGAGCTATAAGCAAGGCATAGCAATCAATCACAGGCAGTGGGAGGCTGGCCTCCAGAGGATTTTGGTACAGAGGTGGGATAAATGTAGCACAGAAGAGTTGCTGTGCTGTATATGGAAGCTGCAATAGAGAGGCAGGTAGGGGGAAAGCAACCCAGAACTGCCTTTTATCCTTGAGAGAAGAGCAGAAAGACATGGAAACCGAATCACCACATTCTTCTCTTTCTGTCATAGTTTTGACAACCCCAGGAAACAACTCCACTGGAGAAACTGCTGTTGGGTACTGTTTATGATGAGATTCAGCACAAGTGACTCACTTCTCACTGTCTCACATACACACAGAGCTTATTATCTGTGATCTTTCTACCTACTGCATGTAAATGTCAGGCCTGCCTCCTTTGAAGTCTCTTTAGCTTGGCCAAACAGGAGAGTTTTCCACAGACCCAATTTCCCCCAGCAGCCTTCATGCCTTGCTGCAGCTTCTTTCTCCTAGCAGAGTTTGCATAGCCTCACATACCAGTCCACACCTCTGGCCCTGGTGGTTTCCAAACCCGGTGTCACACCCTAGCAGAGCCCAGGTCATGATGTCTCACTGCTCATTGGCATGCACAGTTGGAGGGGAGCTATCTTCTCTTCCCCTTCCAAAGACTGATTCTTCAAGATCCCAAGATAGAGTCTAAATTTACTCTCTTCCAGCTTTAGACATATTTGACCCCTTATCCCCAAAAAGTTTGTCATAGTTTAACCCCAGCCAGCAACCAAGCACCACATAGCTGCTTGCTCACTCCCCACCAGCAGGATCAGGGAGAGAATTACAAGGGCAAAAGCTAGAAAACTCATGGGTTGAGATAAAGACAGTTTAATAGGGAAAGCAAAAGTTGTGCATGCAAACGAAGCAAATCAAGGAATTAATTCATTGCTTCCCATGGGCAGGCAGGTGTTCAGCCATCTCCAGGAGAGCAGGGACCCATAATGTGTAACAGTTACTTGGGAAGACAAACACCATACTCCAAACATTCCCCACTTCTTCCTTTTTCCCCCCAGCTTTATTTACTGCACATTATGCCACGTAGTAGGAAATACCTCTTCGGTCAGTTTGGGTCAGCTGTCCTGGCTGTCTGTGTCTCCTCCCAATATCCCACGCATCCCCAGTCTCCTCACCAGCAGAGCAGTACAAAAAGCAGAAAAGGCCTTGTCTCTGTGTAAGCACTGCTCAGTAATAACAGAAGTGTCTCTATATTATCAACCCTGTGTTCAGCACAAATCCAAAACACAGCCCCATCCTAGCCATTTTAAAGAAAATTAACTCTACTCCAGTCAAAACCAGCGTAACGTTCCTGTGAGGTCTCAAGGTCACAGACTCATCATAAAGAGAGCGGAGAATGTTGAGTGGCTGAGCAAGCACAGGGGCAACCCCAGCTCCTCCCTATCCAGAAGAGCTCCCGTGATGGGGACTGGCAAAGGGAAGAGGGTTAGCACACACAAGGCAGGTATTTTAAGTTTTGTCAACACCGGGCCTCTGGGTGAACCACTTTTAACCACACTTCTGTCTCTCCAATAGCGTGGGAAGTGTGACTCCCTAGCACCACAGATGGGAATGATGGGTGGAGTGGCAGATTCTGTGTTGAGGCTACTGCACTCTTATCTGTCTCTCTGGTTTTCTAGTTCCTGGAGTGTGTTGCTTAGGATCTGTATGGAAGGTCTCCCGGTCTTAAAGTAGACTAAGCAGACTTCAAAGAGCCTGTTAATTTCACTACAACAATAATAAGACTAGTCTGTCTCACAGAGCGGCAGCAAGCCTTATATTATTAATTCTTGGAAGGTGCAAGAGATCTGAGATCTTTGCAAGAAAGTAGCATAAGAAAGGCTCAGAATATTTTTTTTTTTTCCAAGGTGCAGTTTTCCTTTCCTTCCCCAGTCCTAAAGGAATGGGGAAAAAGAAAGAGGAGAGACCCAAGGACAAGTGCCACAGAGCAGGCACAAGTCAAGTTGGACATAAGATAACAGAAAAGGCCACTGGAAGCAGGAAGGGACTTTTTCCCCCAAAACTGGAGTGAAATGCAGTGTGCACTAGAGTCATGCAAATGCGTGCCAGCAGGACCTGGGTAGCAGTCCTGGATCACAGTCACTCCAAGGTGCAGAGTGAGACAGGAGACACAGGATGGACACCATATGCCAAAAGAAAAAAAAAAAAAAGAGGCAAATTTTTCAAAACATATTGACTGTCAAACAGGAATCTGGAACAATTAAATGTGATACTTAATTAAACATCTCTACTCCCATGGAATGCAAGATTTACCTCCTTTCTCCTGTTTAGTACAGGAAGCCTGAGATAAAACCTTCCAGTTATGAGCAACTATACCCTGCTGAGAAAAGTGATGGAGTGCTATGCTCCAGAGAACTTAACCAGGCCCCAGAAAATGTGGAGTTGACACTTAAAGAGTTTTCTTATTATTATTGCTGTTATTATTATTATTATTATTACTATTTTCCCTGACACTAAAACTCTTCTTGTCATGTTCCCAGAGGGAGATAAATGGTATGTGCCTGGATTTTAATGGAAATAAATGGGGCCAGTCTACTTTTCTGATGCATAGGTTTCAAACACTTTGTGCTAGAGGAACTGTTGAAGGCAGGCACACTTCAGTGGATGCTGGGGAACCTGTAGGGCTCATGGATTTTGTTCAGGAGAAAAATGTAAATGTAGGCCTTGGGGATGTACAATCAGGGTTCTGCTCTGCTTCTGACTTGACTAGCTTGGACAGGTTACTTAGGTGCCTGTGCTCTGGCTGCTTCCTCGCAAAACAGAAGTAATAGCACGAAGACCCATGTTATGCCTGGGAAGAACAAGGACCTAAAGGTTTCTGGCATGGTGCTAAAATGGGTCAGAGGGTAACGTAGTAGATAGATCATATTGCTTTCTCCAGAGATTTTGGTGGGCACGCTACAGACACACAATGGTGTAAACAGAGTCTTTTCCTGCTTGCAGTCAGGGTCAAGCGCTTGATAGTTTTGGCAACTGTGATAAAACACCATTTCCTAAATTTGTTGGTCAAGGCTTGTTCTCAGCTTGCTTTGTGCTTAGGTTTAACACAAGCATGAAGCACCCCCCTGTCCCCATCATAGAATTGTCTTACTGTGCTTCTCTTGTGCTTTTAGTACCATCTTCTTTATTGAAGATGTCTCTTGTAGCTTCACTGACTTTCCTGATACACAGATCTTTTCCAGTATGTAGGACTCTGTAAAACACCTTGCAAGGGAAACATCTCAGTATGCTCACCTTATCTTTATCCAGACCTCACTCCCTGTGAGTTCTCTGAAAGTGCTACCCATGACATACTAAAAAGGCAGAGAATAAACTTGGTAGGCTTTGTTCACCTCCCCCCCTCAGCTTCTTGATTTCCTGTCACTTTGCAAGCTGTGGTAGCCATAAGCTACAGGTTCAACTGTGGGCTTTGAGGCACAGAGTGAAAGAGAAAAAAATATCTCCTTTTGGGCTACAGTGCATCCTAACCATCCTCTGCTCTTTGGAAGACCTTACCAGGACAAGAGTGGTACATGGGAGCATTTCCTGAAACTGCCTTCTCCCAAAGCTGTTTGCTGAAGTGCACATTATGCCCTAATTCACCTTTGTGAGTGCTCAGCTGCTGTGGCCAAGGAAGTCATAGAAGGACTGGATGGAGGTTCCCTGACCTCTGAAACAGAAAAAATCCCACCCATTCATTATGTTCCCCTCATCGTATCTACTGACTCAAACTGCTGTGGAAAGAGACCTCTCTCCCTCTTCTTGGAGGTCTGCTCCGCTGCCAGGACTTGAGCCAATCTCATCATCAGGGCACTTCAGCATATCTTCTTTCAGTAATGACACCCCACGTCTTCCAATTACACAGCCTGGCACCCCTCCTAAGAAGCTCATGTCCTTCATGATATTTACCTTCTGAATGCTTACAGTCCACGGTGGGAAGCACAGCACTCAAGAGAAGGTCTGCCAAGCATACAGAGAATGGAAAACTCCACTTTTTTTTTTTTTTTTTTTTTTTTTTTTTTTTTTTTATTAAATATATCAATAAGGGAGGGGGAATACCTAGCAAACCAGCAGAAAAAAAAACGACAAATAACAAAAATCTCTTCAGGGACTGCAACTGTAGTCACGTTCTTCCCAGCATGCTTGTCTAATCTCTGCTGATGTTCAAAACACACAGAAGGCACAATCCTCAATGGTGCTGAGCAGATCCTGAGAGCATCCTTTTCTCCCAAGGAACACAAAAGGTACTCAGCTCTTAATAGAAATTGCTCATAATGACTGAGCCTCTGAAGTACATAAGCTGCTCTGAGGGGAGGCAAAGCCATTTTCTTGCTGAGTTTGAAACTAAAAGCTCTGTCTGTTTGGCAGCTGCCATTCAAGTCACGATCAAATCTGGCCTTTCATGAAAATGCAAGCTCATTAAAACATCCAACAGAGCGTCCGGAGCTCCTCTGAGGAGGTAGGGAGGGTGGGGGGGGGGAGAAGGAAGGGAAGGGAATCCAGTGTAACCCTCAGCTAGTGAGATGAAAAGAGCAATTACAGTCAAAATCAGGGCTTGATAAGCTGGTTAAATGGCAAATCAGTGTGAAATAGCCACCAAGTGTGGCTACAGGGAGCAGTTATTGGCAAGCAAAGGGAAGGGATGAAGGGGACCAAGGCTAGATAGTAGCCACAAAATATCTCCTCCAACTGTCCTGAATGAAAGCAGAAATGGGCATTTGCCATTAGTTGTTGTAGGATTCCCCCCCCCCCCCTTTTTGTTTGTTTTGCCTGTCTCCACAAACACAGCTTGGCTGCTGAACTCCACAGCAGCTAAATGATGTAGAGCTGGTGGGAACTTGCGGCCTTATTTAAACAAAGTTTAGATAGAGTTATCTAGATCGATTGAGCCAGTGCTTCCTTGAGCACTAATTCAGGCCAAAAAACTGCCACTGAGAATAAGCTCAGCTGACCTTACTAAGAAGTGACCAGGCAAGATGGAGATGTAAAGAGCAGCTTTGGACAGGGGTGCCAACTAGGACAACTTTGCTTCCACATGAATGCTACTTTACATAAGCAGAGTGGTCTCAGACTGTCAGAATTATCTCATTACACCCCTACCTAGCAACTTAGCTTAAGATCAGCCCTGCTGACTTGGAACAAGGGCCTCCCTAATCCTTTTTTCTGAAAGTAGGCAGCGAAGTATGCTTTGAGTAAAGGGGTTATCCATTCCCACAACATCCTCTCAGCTTCCAGCAATCTGCTCTGAGTGGGCCTGCCCTCATTTTAGCTGATACAACTTGGGAAAAGGTTTAAACTGAACCAAATCCTGCCATGCACTGCTATATATCAGTGTATGTGACCACTCTGTTACAAAATCACCCAATTATCTCTATCTGTTAATGTCTTCCCCTGTGCCTATGTGAGCTGGGGAATACATCCCATTAAGCCACACACTTTCTAAACTGTCTTTCAGTCATTAGTGCCACATGGGACTCGTCTTGCCACTGCTGCTGACTATTTAGAGCACTGGAGCCTTAGTCACCATCTCTGATTCATTGTTTTATGCCAGTGTGACTCTCTGGGTCTAATGGAGCAGTGGTGAATCAGGCCCTATATATCTCAGCTGGCACCAACTCAGTAGCTCCCCATTCTCTACTCTTTTCCCTCCTGGGGTCTGTAGGAAATGCAGAAAATGCTTAGTTTATGCCAAGAGCTAAGCAAGTTCAAAGCAGGGGTGACCAACCACATCCCAAGGAAAGGAAGCACATCTTGTAAAAAGCACAGGGTGAAGCTTATTTCAAACTATGCCATTTTGCAGAATCCAACATTTGTGCCCCAGGGCCCGATCCTTAGCATTATTACTGGTTCATAGCAAATTTTACATCTTAACAACAGCTTTCAAAGGCACTACCTCATCTGCTGAACAGAGGGAAAGTGCAGAGGCACCAGAATCTCCATATGCCAGGCTAGCTTCCAAGACAATTGAGACTTGCAGCCTTAGTTTAGCTCATCTTTGATTGTGATGTAAAAATCACTGAAAACAGTTCAAGAGAATAACCCTCTCCCCTTTCACAAACCCACTGCGAGTCTAAATGAAGGAAGATTAGAAAGTTCTTTTCCAGAACAAGAGGACCTTTAACTGGGGACTAGACGGGAAGAAGTCACACAAGATGCTAGCAAACTCACAAAGTCAAAAAAACTCCTCACAGAGAGCAGCTCTGAACTTTCATCTCCCAGCAACTGATAGCAACTTTCCCCCTCCTCATCCTCACACAACAGCCTTGCAAATCTCTGAAAGTGCAGATGAGGAATCAGTGACAAAAGCCCTTGTTCCTAAGCACGACGTATGGTGCTGAGCTGCACCTTTAAACATGTGTTTAAGATGCAAATTCATCACAGGCTGTGGCAGACCCTTCCCCCAAGTCCCTTGTGGTGAGGGGGGCAAGTGAGCAGCCCCTTTGAGGTCCCCTGACCTCAGCAGTGCCATGGAGCAAGTAAGAAGGAAGGATGCATGGGGAGGGAAGGGTGGCTTGGCCACAAAGCTGGTGTGTGGGCATATGCACAGTTGTCCATCTCTTTCTTGCTGTTGTTTTTAGGTAAATATGCAACCAAAAGCTTGTCTGAAAAGTAGTCTGTGTTCCTTCTGCCTTGTCAAACTCTTCAAGGGAAACATTATCGCCTTAATTGCTTAATTCCAATTTGCATAATACGGCGCTCTGACAACTGCAAAAACAGGGATGCAAAAGGAAGATTAAGAGCAACATATGCACACTGCCAGTCTTTCACAACTGGGAAAGCAAAGCTGAGGACCAGAGCCGGGATAAGAAGCCCTGCAGGGTCCCACCTCCCCACTCACTCCATGGGAGCCTTTCTCAGCCCTGCAGTCCCCAGACACCTGCACACGGAGGGTTTTTGTTGCCCTCTCGTGGGGTTTCCAACCACACTTCTCCGCCTAGATTTTTTATCCATGAACTGTATGGTCCAGAACCATTCAGAGGGTCCTGGTTGCATGAGGTGTCCCTCAAAAAATGAGAAAGCAAAAAGGGCATGATATGCTGCATGCCTTAATCATGGAGAATTGCCCTTGGCCTTGCACTGCAAACGATTGAGGGCAGAGCATGGTAAAATCCAGGTCTAGACAAACAAATTCCTCTTGAATCTCCTATTGTACTGACTAGTCCTGATATTTGAAAATTTGATTAATTAATTACCTCACATGTCAGTGCCTTTCCAAATTCATAAGTGTTAGATGCTGGACTTCCTAGATCCTCTTAAGAAAGTCTGTTATCCCAACACTTCATTTTTGACTGGGATCAGATGTCGATGTATATAAGAAGACCTCCAGAACCAGAAGGTTCCCACAATTACAAGCACAGGACATTTCCTGCAAGCCAAACTCATTTCCACTTCTGAAATAAAACCAGTGCCAAGAAGGCAGTGAAACTATTTTCGTACTTCAAAAAGCCAACAGCCCCAAACTTCCAAAACCCACCTGTGGTAAACACACAGCAGCCCAACAGGGAAGCTTGAATTTTCAGCATCAGTCCTGGCCATTTCTTATTTTACCTGCAACATCTTCACACCTTTATCCAGAGTGTATCTCCTTTCCCATACAGCAGGCCTGAAGATTTATGTCACAGTTAACAGAAACAGCACTGATTTCATGGAAAAGAATTGTGAGATTGATGACTGTGCAGATACAAATAGGATAAAAATCGTAAGTTGGACTTTGGTTGCAGTTGAGCATTCTTGTACCAGAGAATTGCATAGCACTCAGGTTTACGCGCTAACTTTGGAGGTATCCTGCTCCTAGATTTGGCACTACTAAAGCAGCTTTGAATGGTATGGAATAACCCTCCAATGTAGGCACAGTGAAACTCCAGCAAAGGTATTTGTCGCTTATCACTCATATATTTATATAGTTATAGAGGTACAAAAAAATCGAGGCAGACAAACCCATGGGATACAAATATCCGTGAATTTCTGATCTGAATTTGCAGCTTAAGCCTGTCTATACGTAATTGAGACACTAACTGAGATTGTAACAATACAGAATAAAACTAAGAAAGGGAACATGTTCCCGGAGGCAGGATTTCACTGCTTCTTGACACAGTTTGTTGAAAAGCTATGTAACAGCCAGAGGCTATTCCTGGTCTGGGGCACCTGGGAAAAATGAGCCTTGTATCCTGACTGATAAATTGGGCTCAAAGTTAGGGAAACAGCTCTAGTAAGAGTCACCAGTGGTGTGACCTCTCAAGTGAAATAAAACAAGCAGCACACAGGCAGAAGTAAGAAAAATCGGAAGCCTGCTGGCTTTTCTGTTTGTAATGAGAAGCTACACTGTTTTAGTTGGACTACAAAGGAATTTGCAGTAGCAAAGCAGAAGATACTTGTGGAAGAGGTGCAAACAGTTCTTATTTAGCAGCTGGGTATGAAAAAATCGATGAACGGAGATGTGAACCAAGCAGATAAGTCAAGATATACAGAGCAGGTAAGCAGAGGAGTTTTAACAACAGCCAGTCTCTGAGGAAGGGAGAGGATCAGCAGACACTTGAGAATGAGCAGAAACAAATGGGAGGGAGATAATGAAAAGACCAAGCAGATAAATGTGAATGTCAGATGGCAGCAATCACTCTGCATCACAGCAAGAGAACTTCTTTTCTCTCTTTCACTCTAAAAGGCATACAAAATAGAAGGGAGAATTGGACTCTTAATATCTGTGGGCAGAAGGGGAGAGCTACCCTTGGTGGGTTATAAAAGCTGCAGCATCAATCCCTGCCACACCAGAGTAGGAAGCAGCCACTGTCTTTGCCGCTAAGCCCCTTCCAGGAGAGCTAGAGCTTCTTGAGGAATCAGACAGTGTGTGGACAAGTCAGAATCATGAACTTGGGTGGGATGGCTATTAAGAATGGGAGCTTTTCCAGACACTATTTGAACTGCCTGTAAGGTACAAGCCTCAGTAGCTGCCTCCAGTGCCCCCCTCTCATCTTCCAGACACTATTCAAACTGTCCATAGGGTAAAAGCCTCAGTAGTTGCCTCCAGTACCCTCCTCTCTCCTACCAGACAAGACCCTGAAGGGCAGGAACAGCACCAAAATAGTGCCTCCTGCAGACAATCAATGTGGCTGCCAGCAGTCAAGCAAGAAAAGGAGCGCTTGGGTTTTGCTTCAGCTTGGAGAGAAAGCTCCCTAGTCCCTGCAGCAGGCAGAAACGGCCCTAAGAAAGAGCTGCTTTCAGTGACTGCAGTGGGACAGCACTACACCTCCTAGAACGTCACTGGTTTAAAAATTAAGAAGTGTCCCTTGGGCTCCAAGTAAAGAAGAGGCTTTGACAGGCTGGAACCAAGGTAGGGCACAAGTGGGGACGTGGTCTTTTAAAGCTCTGTTTAATTACAACATGCTGCCAAGAAATGATTCCCATGTTGGGATGAGAGCAGAATGAAGATGCACAGGAAAAAACACTGCTCCTAAGTGAGGCCACATAATATACACATTCTCACCCCTTGCACACAAATCTATTGCTGGCCCTGATCCTGTTGTAGTGTGTCTGTGGGGAAGATGGGTTTTACGCTTGAAGGTCCTGTGCTTGGTCTAAGGGAGCTCTGTTATGTTAGGAAGCTGCTAGAATACCCTGTGAACACCTAGAGGTCGATCACAAATGGGACCTAGCCAGACTACCGCTGTCTAAACATGCCTGTAAGGCTGGGGAACTTCATCCTTCTCCCCAAAACTTCCTTTCACCCTTGCATCTTTAATAAGCTAAAGCAAAACTCCACAGCCCAACAAGCTCCTCTTCTCCTTCACACAGATGCATTATAGCTGTGGCTTTGATCAAGCTTAGAACCAATGATTGCAGATCCTGCATAAAGCATGAGACTAAGTTATTTACTTCTTGCTCTCCTCCCTACCCTCAAGCACTCTACAAGTACCATACTCTCCTGGGCATGGCAGATCTACAGTTACAAACCGGACTGGGATGAAGTGGATGGGTCTCCCCCACTCCGCTATCCTTCCAGGCTGTCCTTTTTTTTTCCAGTTCTCATCTGCAAGGTGCCCTCTTTATATTGCTCTTCAAAGTAAAATGCTTTTCTCCCTGCCTCTCTCCTGATGCAAAGCATCTGAAACCCTGTTATAGACCTTGTATGCAATGCCTGCTTGGCTGTAACTCACAGTGAAAAATGCCCCATTGCCAGCAAGAGTCTCCCTGAGCCTTTTACCTATCTCAATATGCTACAATTCCACCACCCCCTCCCTGCTTTCATTTTCAATTGCATGTAATCAGTTTTCAGCTCTTTAACCTTATTCTGAGTGCTCTCTTTTTTAAGAATTTGCTATTCCACCCTAAAGCACTCAAAGGGAAAGAAACACACACATTTTAATTAAATTTCTCTCAGTTTTTTTCCTTTCATTTGCATATTTATTTTTATTTTTTCCCCCACTTCTATCCCTGGGGAAGATAAATAAATAAATAAATGCAAAAGGGAGAAGGATGTGGAACAATACTGGGAAGGTGACTGGGATGCAGATCACAGGCATGGGATAGAGGTGGAGGGGAGGACAATGAAAGAGAGAGAGGGGAGGGGCAATCTATCCACTAAGCTGAAAGTGAGGTCAGGTATGGCAGAAATCCAAGGGTGCTCATGAAAATACTTTTAGGAAAGAAAGGAAGAAACGGGTAGAGCAGAAAGACTAATGTCATAATATGCAGACGAATGTGAACCAAGTCCTCAGACTACAATCTTGAATGGATTCCTGACCAGTTTCTGCTCCTCCATTGCACTTGCAACCTGTACACCCAGTGGTGTGCTCTTTGGGATGCTGGGCAGAGACCATGCTAGGCTCCTGGAGTACAGGATGAATGAACAGTGCCCCTCATTTTGGAAATGACAAAATAAAAACAAATCAGCCTAAAGTCTAATGTGAGTGACCAAAAAAACTGTTTCAGAGTTGGCAGAACTAACAGAGATAATTAAAGGGGAATACCAGAACTGCTTAAAATAGCACAAATGAAGACTTGATCATTTAAAAAAAAAAATTAAAAAATTAAAAAAAATAAAAAAAGGATATTTCATGTCCCTTATATGATCTTTCCTTCTTTTCTTTTTTTCCTCCCCTCCCCCCCCCCCCTTTTTTTTTAATGTGAATAAACCTAGGCAATTTGGTATTTACCCTCACTTGTTCCTATTTCCTTTTTGTTTCCAGGTTTTGATTTTATTTTGGAAATTTGGTGTGACCTCCTGTGAACCTATTAAGAGATGTCTTCTTGTAGGAATCCACCTGCTGGTTCTACAGGTTCGCATTTCATACCTGCTCTTCTTAGGTTGCTTCTTCCCCCAGAGAATCTGTGGTGGTACTGAGGTGATGATTAGGGAATATAAATTCCTCTGTGGAGGACTGCAAGTCAAATGTGGGACCTGCCAACATGGAATCCTTTGGCAATAAGCTGGAGATCTGTTACAGCCCCATTTTTTACACAGTTTCATTATTATTCACATATTATCCAAGGACAGAGTCATCATCTTTTCTCTGCAAAATGCATGATGGGGCATTCAGGGTTCTCTTCTCCCCTCTGGTGAAGACCAAGTCTTTTCTGCAATCTCTATTTGTCCTGATTACCTCCTTAACTGACTCTCCCTGGGGCTGCCTACTCTTGGTATGTAAAGAATTTATTATTATTGCTTGTGTTATCTTTGGCTATTTGTTCTTCAAACTTTTTCCTAATCTGTATTTTACATCTTAGTGCTCCATTTTATGTTCCATTCTATTAGCATCACTTGGATGGAATATCCAATTTTTAAAGGATTCTTTTTCTGACTCGAATAAACCAACACTTGGTACTTAAATGCATGAGCTTCTCTTACCTTTTTGCTTCCAGGTTTTTATTTTGATTTTCATGTGAGGGTATGGTGCTACCTCCTGTGACTCTAATAAGGAATTTTTTTAAAGCATTTTCCCTGCTGGTTCTTTGGGTTTTAATTTCATAACTTTTTCCCTTCGGGTTGTTTCTGACTAAATTCCCTTTTTTTTTCATCTTCTGTGCCACAGAATTTCCAGTTGGAATAAGAAAATTATAGATATCGTTTTATTAGGGTCATTTTCACTCCTTATAACTGTCTTTTCACAGTCAGGCTCTGACTGAAAGGCAAGGCCTTACAAAGACACCTCTTCCCATTCTTTCAGAGAGGGTTAGAATGAGACCCCTTTTACAACTTAGCTGAGAGGTTTTGCCATGGCAGGAGCAGATAAGGTTTTAGCCAGAAATAGGCCAAAGAAAAATATGTCTCAAGAAGCACATATGAACACTTCAGTTTGGGGCCAAGCTCCCCTGCTCCTCAGCACTTTCTGGTTTATCTGTAACATAATGGAAATATGTAGCAGAAGCAATCCTCCTCCCATGCTGCATCATCTCCCCTTGCTCCATTTGACTGTGGAGGTGCCTTTCCTTTACCATCCTTCCTTTCCTCATGAGTTTACTCACTGCTTGGTAATGGCCAAGCCACCTTCATGTTCCAAGTGCCAGTGCAACATGGGCACATTCAAGTCTTCCTCTCCTGTCCTTAACTGATTCCGCATCTTCCTCTTAGAAGAAAATAAAGGGAGACAGGCCAGATGCCTCCTGACAGCCCAAGAGGGAGAGCTAAGAGCCCTTCTCCTAAAGCAGCCAATGCCATTCACACCCCTTTCTCCAAGCCCTGTCCTCTCAGAAAGCAGGTTCCCTTGGCCCGTGATGTTCCTCTTCTCTACCACCATGCATCTGGAAAGGAAGTGCAACTCTTGTACCAAATCCCATCTTTTTAACACAAAGTAATTGGGGTTATACTTTTTGTTCTGTCCTCAGGGTCCAGGGCATTCACTTTCACCTCTTAGAGGTGGACTTATGTGCCATAGCTGGGCAGAGGTCAGCCCCCTACAGTCATCCGCACTTGCTCAGCTCATCAAAGCTTTGCAAATATTCCACATCACAAGAATCCATTAAGGAAAAAAGAGTGAAACTTGGATCAACTTCCCAACCAATTTGACTTAGACTCACTGTGTATATTGGGAGTTAATAAACATCCATCAAGACTGAAACAGGTTCTAGTGGCATCTGTCTTGGGGAACAGGATGGACTGAATGGTCTTTTCCTGCCCCTTCCAGCCCTACAGTTTAAGGATGCTCTGTTGCATCCCTTCCAGATGCCATATCCCAGTGGGTGGCTGGAGCTGACTTGTGGTTTAAAAAAGCTCAGGCTGTTTTTTCCTAAAGTGTGACTCTTCTGTGGTGAGGCCACTAAACAGACAAAAAAAAAAAAAAAGAGAGAGACAGAGAAAAAACCCACCAAACCCTTTGCAGCTGTCGGGAATGCTCACTGCCTCAGTGCCTCCAAACGCCACTTGGCTCCCATGCGTTGATGCATTAACTGTACTGGTAATTAATGCCGTTAGCTTTGTAATTAAAAAAAACAACTTTTTGCCTTTATACTTGGGGTGATAATGCTGCAAGTAAAAATTAATTAAAACGAGATGAATTGCCTTCAGTTAAACGAAACGGAAAGAGAGGGAAAGGAGGGGGCACAGAGGGGAGGGGGTCATAGTGGTAGCGAAGAGAGAAGGAGGCACGCCGGAGCCCTGCTAATGAAGCAAAATGATGCTGTCGGCATTTTTAAAGATTTTCCCCTTGGCTATGGTACCTTCTGTTGGGTTCTGGGTTAATGGAGCCTAAAGCTATACGTCTGGCAGGGAAACTCTGTGAGTCACCATCGCCCCATCTCTTTCATGAGGTCCACAAACACACCCGCCCATGTTTCTTCAAGTCCCTCCTCCTCCTCACCTTCCTACCCCCCACCTGGCTATGAGGGGTAATGGGCTGTGAAATTGGCTTTTCTATTATTATTAATTAGATCTGATGTCAGGCTTTTTGTTTTGGTTTGTGCCTTTTTTTTTCCCCCTTGCTAAAGTAAGGAAAATACCAAGATGCCTGAAAGAGAGGGCAGACTTCTTACAAAGTTGATGCTGGGAGCCAGTCCTAGCAACTGCAAAACACTTTTTGCAGAAGACCAGAGCCCCTCTCCCTCCTTTTAGCCAGATGACTTCTCTCTTAACTGCTTAACTCTTTCTGTCCCTCATAAGAGTCCCACTTTCTTAGACAGACCTGAGTGAGAGCTAACTTAGCAGAAAGGATAAGAAGTAACCTGTGTAAGAGATGAAGGAAGGCCCTGGCAGCAAAGGAAGCAGACAGCCTTGTTGAATGCAAGGAAAAAGAAACTGAATAAGGCAGGAGAAACGGAAACACTTCAGTAGAGAGAAGACCTTTCTTGGACAGACTCATATGGCCCAGATCTAATCGAAATCCATCTTTGGAAATTACTTTGAATTTTACCATTGTTATGCATATCTCATTTCTTTACTCCTAATATATAGGAATTTAGCAAATGAGGGAAGAAGAAATGAACAATCTGTCCAAACCCATAGGATTAAGAGTACCTACCTACCCATCCAACCACCCTGTAGCACCCATTGCTTTTCAACTGCTTCAGTTTGGAAACTGCAGAAGTTTCCTATATACAGACAGCCTCACTGTGGACAGCAACTTGCTTTTCCATCCATCACAGGTCCCTAAGAGTAATACATGGATGCCATGGGGACTGCTGGCTCTAGATGGCAAACAATGCATAACCTTCCCTAGATGAGCTGTCTAGAAATACTTGTTATTCTAGAGTTAATATTGGAGTATTTAAGTGCCCTGAGTCAGGAGGAAATGTTGTCACTAAGAGAAAGAGCAGCAGTGCCTGCAAAGTCTCATAAGACCTGAAACAACAGAGATCCTATGGCCTGAATTTAAAAGTCCTGATCTGTCAAAAACTTCAGTTTTTCAAATCAGCACTGCCCATCCATTCTCCTGTTTTCCCTCCAGAGCAGCTTGTCACCATGAGGGCCAGTTTCAGATGTTTGCAAACACACTAAGAACCCAAGTCCTTAGGACCAACCCTCCCGCCTAGACTCTGTAAGGTCAAAGAAATGTGGTTGACAGCAAAGCCAAGTCAGACAGACCCCATGATGAAACTCAAGAGCAAAGTCCTGACTGTTTGCCCTAAAAGCCTCTGCTGTCTTCAGGCTGAAATTCAGCTCCATTTTGAGCAGCAGGAACAACCTACACCCTGAAGAGGGGAAATGGACTTTGTTCCCATGTAACTTTCGTCTCTTGACTCCAGGGCTGTACCGACAAGACCCATCATGAAGATGCTACTGATTCTGCCATGGCTGATGGGAACAGAGTGCTTTGCATGCCTGTGCATGACAGAAATGTACTCTCTTAAGAAACAGCAGCCACACCTTCCCCATACGAGGGCAAGATGGATGAACACATATGTGTTGTCCCCACTTTTGAGAAGGACTCTAGAGCTGCCATGCAGAGAGAGCTGCAGGGACTGAGGAAGAGTGAGAGCACCTCCCCTCCATGAAAGCTCTTCCCTCCCATTTTATGTTCTCTTAGCTCTAAGTGTGATGTGGCCATTCTGTGAGGAAAAGATGGACAGGTGACATGTCCTCCCTAAAAGGTTTCAGAGCTAGAGAGTATTACAGCCCTAGTCTAACATCTGCTGGGTCTGGCTCCTGCAGGCATCAGGGCACTTCTGGAGTACACATTGTGCCACCCTGGAAACTCGTTTCTGATTCAGTTCAACATGGCTCAGTTTCTATAACTACAAAATAGGGATAATTGGCACTCATTCTTCTTATGGAGGACATTAGGAGTTCTGCTGGTGAAAAGCAACACACCAGAGCAAGTCTTAGGCAACCTGGAGAACTCAGTGCAAACTCTGGTTCTGCTCTCGACTCTCTGTCTCAGTTTCTCTGCCTGTGAAAGCAGGATGGTAGCACCTTCTTTGCAAAAGTGAGACTGGATTATTTATTAACAAGGTGGAGCCACTACCTTAAGCTGAAGTCATCATGGTGTAAAGTTATTGAATCAACTGTGTGAAACCAGGAGTAACTTTGGCCCTTCATCAGAGCTGAAGCATTGCCTTGACCTTTGCAGCCTATTCAGGCTGTACCCTTCGGGTTCCTTCAGAATTCCAGGTGAGACCTTAGCCTGGCTGACAGCTTTGAAAAGACAGTCAAGAAAGCAGAGCAGATCCATGGAGGGGTGGTGAGAGCTAAGAACATTGTTACTGACCTTTTAAATAGGACTTTACAGCTGTGGTTTGGCTGAACACATACCTGAGGCCTGACTGCTTCAGTGCCACAAACTTCTCTCAAGTTACTTCTGAGGTGCCATGGTGTAAGCCAGAGCCAACAGCATCCCCCCAGTATATACAACTGAATCTACTGATTGCCCCAGCACAGCACACACAAACTGGGAGGAGATGGGGACATGCAGCACCGCAGGGGATTTACAGACGTCGTGTGAGAAAGCAGGGAAGGAGGATGTCGAAGCAAAGGATGGGGTTTGAAGTATAAAGAGTCTGTATGAAAGGTCAGCTCTTTTCACCAGAATAAATCTCTCACGTGACGGTGACATTCTCTCCTTCAGTTCAGATGGGTTTTATTTTTCAATGCTAAAGGAAATAAATAAACTAAGAGTGATGCTTTTCTAACTGCCATGGTAAATCAGGCATCACTTCATTACAACCAATGGACTTCCACCAGTGGAGAATTGATGCAAAAGAGATGAACATTAACCCCAGAGTATCTAACCTCTCAGCTATCTCCAGGATCTGAAAATCAGCTGTTCTTTTCTGGCTCTTAGAGAAACCCCAGGAAGAAAGAGCCTACAGCGAGACTGTAGCTGCTGAGGCATGACGCAAATTAGACGCCAGTCTCACTTCTCCATAGCTGTGTCAGCTCCTGCAGGGCTAAGCATAAGACAGTAATAAACCATGGGGAGAAGGGATTTTGAGCCAAACCTCGTCCTAGCTCTAACACAGCCTTAGCATAGAGGGAAAGAGATGGAAACAGGGACGAGGAAAATGTCTGCTGTCTCCTCGTGTTCCAGTGATGGGTTACAGGTCCCTGGCCAGCCATCCCTGAGTTTGCTTAGACAAAAACTTATGTCTAAGCCATCCCTGCAAGCAGAGCCTTTAACCCCCTCATCATTAGTGGCATCATGTGACACATGACTGGACCTGAGGACGAAGCTCCTTAAATGAAGAACCCAGACTTTTGCTGATAGCAGACATCTGTCATATTTCACAGGTGAACCATAAACATTTTTCTCAAGAAAGCAAATGGCTGATGGAGTAGTTGGAGGTCTGCCATCATTTCATAAGGATGGAAAGATATCAGACTTCTAAACACCATTGTCTGGAAAAATCTCCTTCTTCCACACATGCTGGTGAGCTGGCCCCATGAAGGCAACCAAGTTTCCCTCTTCCTGAGTACTTGCAGAGCACCAGCAAGCATCTCACCTATCCCAGAGATGCGAGCAAGCTGGCTGCAGTGCCAGATTGCTGTGGGACAGCTTAAACACCATTCCTGCCTCAGGGATTTAATAGCCAATGCTTAGAAGGGATTGAGTATCATTTGCGGGGCATCCCAGTTCTAATGCAAGTTTCCAAGTCCCTGTGGGCAAAAGACCTCAGGGGCTTCATAGGTGCTGCCACTTTAAGACTAAACACTGCAGCTGCTTAGACTTGGGAAACACTGAGGGAAATGAAAGAGGCCACTTTATTTAATTTAGGACCATTGGGAAAAACTAAGGAAGAGAGAAAATAGTTCTTTGCATTAAAATTTTGCAAAGTACTGAGGCTACAGCCATTGAGAGCCATCATGTGGCTATGTGGTCGGGACCTCTGCAACTCACCATAAAGCTGCTTTCCCTGCAACATAGTGGCAGCTGATCGCCTGCTGGGACCTTGGCTTAGTGCTGAGTGAGAGAAAAAACACCACCTACTGCACAGCCACCAGCACCCCTGGATTCGCATTACAGATCTGCCATCCAAACATGCCACCAGCCTAACACTGTTTAGACCGGAGGAGACGGCTGCCCTAGGAGGCGCATCTCCCGAGAACCCAGGAGCCAGCATGCTGCTGGCTCTGCTTCCAAGCCAGCAGCAATAAACAGAAGATGATGCTTTAAGGGACAACAAATTCATTCTGATTTTCATCTGGTACTAAATACCTAAGCTTCCACCTGCCTGAATCCTCTTCCATCCTTGCCAGGAAGCTGCTGGAGAGGAAACCAACAAAAAAGGAAGATGAGGCAAAATAAAGCAAACTGCCAGGGAAAAATGTCCAAAAAGCTAGCCCAGAGGACAGGGGAGAATCGAGGTCTCCACAGATGAGTGCTTTTAATTAGGAAGAGGTCTGAACAGCAAGGAGCTTATGCTAATGAGTAGTCTCTTTTAATCAGCTTATATTTTAAAAAAAGGCATTTTTTAACAGTCAAAATAGTTCTGAAAAATGGTAATCATCAGAAACACGTTAGCATGGAGGGGGTGGGCCAGCAAGCTGGAATGATGGAGACTGCTGTCTGACAGAAGGGGACAGCATTGTCATGCGGGGTGATGCAGGGATGAGGTCGGAGGGCTTCCGGGCCACCACCCTGGAACAACTCCTGCCTCTGACATCCCTGAACTGTGAATCTTCCCTTTCCTTGCTGGTCTAATTAATCCTTTCTCTCCCCCACATGTTCATCAGTCTCCCCCTCTTCCCTCCCGTCGATGAGTCCTCTCTGCACACAGAGACGTCCTTGCTCTTTCCTTGTCTCCTTATGTCCCCTCCTACATGCACCTCCAAGTACTGCCCTGCAAATGGGTGGTACAGAGGACCTTCTCCTGCTAGTGCTACAAACTATGTTGCCATCTCCGCTTATTGTTCTGAAGAGTGCATTTACTATGTGTCCACCCCCCAATACCCTCAAGAGAAACTGAGCCTTTGTGGTCCATGCCTGAGGTTTCTGAAATGAGTCTATGGGTAATTACTCCCAAACAGTGAGTCCCTTTACTCATGGCCAGCCTTGCTGGAGGTGGGCACATATTTGCATGCAGTAGGGTGGAGAGAAATCCCCCTCTCCTTACGGCATCTTTCTTTTGGCATCCTATCCTCTCCTCTGAAAAGGGACACTCTACCAGAAATGTGCAGGATTCCCATTACCTATATACCCCTCACTCAGCCCTGCCCACATGAGTCTTTGTAACAGCCCGCCTGCTTCACCAAATGTTACAACACCCACCAATATTTCAAGTAGATGTTACCAAGTGAAATGAACACCCGTGTGCAGTATTCTACTTTGTCTGGGGAAACAGATCCAGGCATGTGAAGCCATCTGCTCCTGTAGGGTTGCCATCCTCGTATTTCTCTGTACTGTGTGCAATAAAGAATGCTACCAGACATCACTCTTAAGCTGACAACAACCTTGGGGCAGAAAAAAAGAGCGGGAGGCAGCGCATCCAACATGCCACATATGGTGGGGTGAAAGGAGAGAGACAGAGAAAATATACACCAAAGGATGGATAGAGCAATAGGCTGCCTGATGTTTTCACGGACAGTAAAAGGTGGTGTGATTCTCCTGTCTGAATTCCTGTCTGAATCCTAAACATTTTTCCAAGATTCCTGAAGTAAAGTAGAAAATCAGTTCAGTCATGTCTTCTCCTCTCTGATCTTGACACAAGAATACAGACTGGAGCCTCTACAGCTGTCCCTGTCAAAGGGTTGGCTTGATCAACCTCTTAGAACCGTACAAAGACTCCCTGATGCCATCAGGTTCAGCTGATCTATGGCCAAAGCCCAGACACATGTGGCAAATCTCTTTCCAACATAGCAAATGCCACTCGGTGGTAGGGCGGCTACTCAGCATAGCTTAAGTACCAGCACAGCTTAAGGGTCTCAGCTCTCCTCACCCTCTGCAGCTTCTTAGATGCGGGCTCCCAGTTGATGAGACCTAAGGGCATCCAATTGACCAACACAGTCATGCTTCAAAGAGCTCCCACCTCTCTGGGAATCAAGCTTATGGGCTACAAATCTCACAGCAGTGAAGGATCAGGATAGGCTTATAACTCTAGTTTTACAGAATGAGTCCTATGAGAAAACAGTCAAATATGGTTTTGACCCACTCGTAAAAGACACTGCCTTTCCAAACAATCATTGTACCAATGTGCATGGCATTAGCATAATAATTTGGTGTCAAAGCCTGAGGCCGTCCATGTACATTTGTGCATGGCATATCATCTTCCCATGTAATCCCTTGTTCTACTTTCTGGCCCCTGTGTTTGAGGGCAGGCATTCCTTTGGTGAAAGGAAGCAACTGTAAAGCTGATTATTTTAAAGCTGCATCTGTAAATTCTGGTGTCCAAGACTAGGCTAAAAAAAAGCAACACCTTGGGACATGACCTGATCAGATCTCAAGGGCAAGTTCATACAGACATACAGTAACAACCTGAACCAGCAGACAGCCGAAGAAAATGGCGTTTTGTACCACTGGACTATGTTCCTCCACTGAGGCTGTGACAGTGCTGATCCCCCTTCTGATGTGAGGGGCATGTGATTTAAGGACACGAGGAGCTGCAGAAGTGAGGAAGATAACTGCAATGTAAAACCAATACTATGATCCCTGAGACCATTAAGGATTCAATATCACGTTGCATTTTTCTCCTTCACAACATTTTTGAACTCACATCAATTTTCCATACCGTATTAGATGCATTAGTAGTAATGGCTATTTATAGAGCTGTATGTTTGGATCAGGCTGCTGTACAAGAAGAAAAAGAAGACCGTCATGCTGAAAGGCTACAAATATTAAGAGTGAACTAAATGCCAGGGCATATAAGGTTAAACATCCTAAATAGCTGCTTCCTACTGATAGGTGATGAGATTGTTATTAATCCAATGTAGGGTAGAAAGTGTTAAAATAAATGTTAAAATAAATTACATGGTAAAATAGATTACACAAACTGAGCACATTAATATGCACTAATAGAGATTGTTGCTAAAACAGGATTCTTTGTTCTGGAGCAAAATGCCTCAGTATTATAAGCAGGCCAAAACAAAAGTCCCCCGCTGCTGTAGTGAAAGCTGGACTGGGATTATAAGCAGGATTTTCAAAGCAAAGTTGTGCCTTTCCAACAGAACTGTGCTGCCGATACCAGTAGGACTGGTGTCCCAAGGCTGAGCTGCTCTGCACTTTGAATGGATGGACAAAAGCATCATGTTGAGACACCCTCTCCTGTATTATCAGATGGGAGTGCGTGTGCCTGCAGTCTGCCTCAGGCAATGGTGCAGGCTGAGCGTAAAGCAGCACCATCTGTTTTGGGCTGCCAGCTTGTGCCCCAGCACTGGAACAGGGGGTCTGTGTGCACCAGGGAGGGAAAGGCAACCTCGTTGCTTGCTACAGTATGGGGAATCAGCAGCTGTGCTCTAAGCCAGCAGCAAAGAAACATTTCCCGAAAGCAAATTAAGCTGTGGAATTTCATTGGCAATGGCAGTGCACCCCCTCCCTGCAACTGCCTCAGCTCTGGGTTCTAGTCTGGGCAGACCATATGCAGGGGCACCCAGTGCCTACAGGTCCATCTGGCCTTTGGCCTCTCTGCTGAAGTGCTGGCCAAGTGTCACAGCTGGGCTCCAGGTTAAGAGGTAGGCCAGGAGAGGACAACTCCCACCGGGAGCTCAACTGAAAGCCACCCATCAAGAACCAAGGAGTGAGACATCAGGAAGGCTGAAGGGTCCAATGAACTGCACCAGTGCTGGTGCTTAAGGTCTAAGTTGCAGAGAGTCAAGAGTGAATCCAGCTTCCTACTGCTCCATGCCCCCACAGAGAGAGAGAGAGAAAGTTGTGAAGGCTAAATCTGATGCTTCTTGCTGGCATCATTAAACCTGGTGCAGTGGATCAAGTGGGAGCACAGCAACATAAGTGACGCTGTAAAGTTATATTTCTGAACATTTGAAGTGTGTAAACACTTCTAAGTTTCTTCTTCTAGAGTGAAGGGAAGTGACCTTGCATAATATAAAATAAAGATCCACATAACCATGCATTCCTGTAACCACAGGCAAAGGTATCCCGGTCTTCTCAGCAGCCTCCCCTTCCTCTTACTCCCAATTAGCCAACCTTACAAGGTCTGCTCCATTCCCTAATAGTTCCTTTCTCCTTACTAGACCCCACATGCTTGTGTGAAATCTAAGCAGAGAATTAACAAGGTGCCTGCTGCAAAACAAGCAGGGATTCTGGCTCTACTGCTGTACCACTGAACAAATAGTTTCAGTGATAAATAAATAAAGCTATTCACAAAGAATCCTCACTTCAGTTTAGTTGTGCTTTCACCATGTCGACAAACCTGCCTCTATTCCAGATACTTGGAAACACGGCTAATAGCCTTCCCCTCTACTTCTCCATTTTAAGATAAGTAGGAAATGCCATTTATTTGTTAAAATTTTATAACTCAAAGCTCATGTCTCCTTCTTCTGCCTTTAAAAGCACCCAGCCCTTGGTGAGAAATGACCAGCTGTAGGCAGGCCTAACAGGCCAATGTTCATTAAATGTCTTATTCAACTCCAAACCTCATGAATTGTTTAACGTACAACAGAGACAAAAGCCTTATTTTTTTCTTGTGTCAGCTCTTGTTAAGCGGCTCCCTGCCCATCTTGCTGCTGGCTATAAACAGGATTAACAATCCCCGTAGTTAGATGCAGGGAATGTGTGCATACTTCACAAGCTGGTAAACACGTGCAGAGAACAGAGTGGCACAGCCCCTACACAGCCCCACGCGTGTGTTCCCACCCAGGCACAGCCCCCCACATGCCAGCCCTGCCAAGATGATTTAACCCCCGGGGAAGGCAGACATACACATCCAGGCATGCCAGCATGGAGAGCCTAGGGTGCCTGCACACTGCAGGTGACAAACACATCCATCCCAAGAACTGCATACTGCTCATCAGCATGGATCGCTTCTCTCCAGTGATATATATACGGGAAGGAAAAGCACCGGCTCTCCTAGGGAGTAAGATGTGCTCTCTGGTTGACTGACTGCTTTTCCTAGCCCTCATGCTGCACGTCCAGCATAAGACAGGTTGAACCTCACTTTTGCAGGGAAGCCAACCAGGTGCTGGGCACCATATTGCAGAGGGGGGCCCTTCAGAGGCGGTGCATGCCAGACACTTCTGGAAATACAGCCAGCACCTCCCACTTCTCCTCTCCTCCCCTGCCTGAGCACAAGTGCCAACCCTGTGAGTTCGCATGCACTCAGGCAGAGAGGCAAGCACACAGATAAGCACAGCATCTGCCTTCCTGCAAAATCCCCTCGGGGCCCACACCCTCAGCCTGGAATCATGAACCATAATCCACCAACTTCAAGAACACCTCAGCCCCCTTGGTCAGCTGCCCAGAAGGCTGCCAACCACCTTGACTGAAGGGAGGAAAGGGGGAGGGAGGTTTGGCAGCCCCAGAGTGGCTTTACCAATGTCCAGCTTTTGGTGGGGCTCTTGTGGTTTCCTCTCCATCCCCAGCAGCAGCAGGGTCCAGGAGCATTTTCAATACAAATATGATGCTGTAGACTTCCAAATGCCGACCAGCTTGGTGGGGTGACATCACAGACCCAGCCCAGCAGAGAATTAGGCAGCATGGAGAGAAGGGGGAGGGGGAGGGACAGTAAGATGTCCTTGGGCATAACAAACTGACCATGGACAGTGCAGGGGTAGCCTCTTTGTGTGCAGCACAGGAGGATGAACATGTCGTGAATGCAGCTTGCTGCTGGGGAAGGGGAGATGCCAAGTTATCCTTTCTCCCTGCCCAACCCCACAGAGACAGAAATTATATCCACAGTGAGTGGATGCCATGCTCTGGAAAATGCCATCTGGAGAACATTACTGGGCTTCCTGGACAGACATCACAGGACTCTGCAAAACCTGGAGCTAAACAGCACTTGAAACTCACGTCAAATGGTTCCTTAAGAAGCAATGGTTTGCAGGGCTATTGCTAGGGTTTTTTTTCCTCATTAAAATCAGGAGGAAGCTGTACTGCTGACCAAACCCACTTATGAGTTACAAAGTGAACGTGAAAATAAAAGTGTCTGATGAGAGCTAGCATTTTTGTGATAGCAAGGGAAATATCCATCTCTCATGCTTATTTGTTATTCGGGATTATTGATGTATTTTCTGGCAGCAAATAATCTTTTCCTGACACATTAAACATATTGTGAATATTGCAGTCAGCTGTAAAATCCACCATTCCCTCCTACATACCACTGGACTGTAACATCCGCATCGCTAACAAAATCAGCACAACACAAATCGCATATATGGTGGAAACACTGGAAAATGTGCAGGCATGTGTACAGATCGAGCTTGAGCCTACGTGAGGAGCTGCAGAAAGCAGACCAGCACCACCAGTGCTTCCCAGTGCAGCTCATGGCCTGCATCATGTGCTCAGAGGCTGGGGAATCAACCCAGTCAGACTGGGATAACAGCACCTACTTCGAGTGGGCTTGGTAAAACAATGCGTGATTTTTTTTTATCCAGCTTGACTCAGCCAATTAAGGGCCAGGAAAAATCAAAGCCTATGGTTCAGACAATAGCTGGTAGCACAAAATGCAAGTTTCCTCGTCCAACAGACCCCTTAAAATTCACCTTTGATAGAAATACTCATAGTAACAATTTCTTCTTTGTAGTATTTGCTCTACCCAAGCTGCCTTGCCTGCAGAGAGGGACAGCAGAAGGGCTGCAAACATCATCAAGTCAAGATTTTATTTTGAATGAGAGCAAAATAACTGCAAAACTCCCTCCGTCCCATTTTCAGGGTGCCTCAGCTATCTTAGGGACCATCCATCATGGTCTTGGCATTCCCTGTAGTTGTGCCTTTCTGCCACCCTTCTTCATGCCCTCGTCTCCACCCATCACGCGTGTTTCCTCAGCTCCACAAGAGTGATTACCTTCCTGGCATCCCCTCTGTCCAAACACTCCCGTGTCATTTTTGCTCCATCTAGCTTTCAACATACTCCAGCAGGGTGCAACACAAATGGCTTTACCGCCTCCCAAGTGACATGAAGCACATCCCCATGAGTGCAATAAATATATTCCCAGGGCTGTATGCATCCCCCTCACGCTATACAGTAATGTTGCAGCTCCATCCATTTCCACCACCCCTTACGGCTGCGTCTCACAAAGCCTTGCTCATGCAAGTAATCCCATTAAACTCAATGGGCTAGTTGCCTAAGCACAGGTTTACAGGATCATGCTCTTAAAGGCTAAGCTCTACAGTGGAGGGACCTGAGGAGTCCCTTGTAAATTGCCCACAAAGCCCTACAGCCACTGCTGGCCTGCCGAAACCTGGTGTTATTTGCAGGAGATCAAAGTCCTGTCAGGTCATGTTGACTTCTATTAATGGAACCCAAGCTGCTGAGCTGCACTCCTAGGTGTCAGGCCTGTAAATAATGAACTCTTACTGATGTGTTTCACCTGGTGGGTTTTCCAGGGAGCTGTCAATTGGCACGGATCAGAAAGTCTGATTTGCCCAACACCCTGAGGACACCAAGTTTTCCTGATTTGCCTGTCTACAACCACAGTGTCAAAACAGGCTCAGTTCTCAGGACTAAGGTCTTTTGGGTGCACCGGGGCTGGGACAGACATGTTGGAAGGTGCCTGCATGGCTATGCTTCCTTCTCTTTTAAAATGCTTTTGCACCAACATAGGCCTTTTCAGATGACAGAAAAACATGGGGAAATGGGCACAGAATGTGCACGCTATTCATATTGAAGAAGGCCTGGTAAAATAGTATAATTATTAAACCTTCGCAGACCTCTATTAATAGCTCCTGGAACCTGAGCAAGGAACGCAGGAATGGTTTTGCTAGGGCTCATTCTGCAAGGGTGAAAATCTTTTGCTTACTGTTTTCACATTTGTCATTGCCATGCTCCATCAAGCTTAGTGCTGTAAAGGCAGTAAAAGAAAGCAGGGGACCAGAGGAGAGAGGAGATGGGGAAATCCTGGCCGGTGGCTGAATGCATTTTGACGGCTTTACAAGCACAAAGGGTGGATGAAGTCATGTTGCAAAATTACTTGTCCATTCATGCATAGGGCTGAGAAGGAATCCTATACAACTAAATTAAATTTAAATTATCATATGCCAAATTTACATTAATATTCAGGGAAAAGGATCATTTTTTCAGGCAGTGCATTGATTTAGTTTTAAATACTAATAAATTCCTCCTGCCTCACTGGACACCAGTGGCATATTCTCCCTTAGCTCCTGCCTTGTGTAACACTAGCCTTGCACCCTAAACACAGGGCTTGGCTTTGCAAGCCAAGACTAAGCATCCCATGAAAGGCAGACAGAGCCTGAAAAGCAGCACAGACCCCCCCATCCAGAAGGCTTATTGAGACAGATGTATTTCTCCTCTCTCCATTTTTTTTTCAGGCATGTCTTCCCTAAAGCTCTTCTCCCTGCCATGAGGGTTGCCAGGGCTGTGCAGGGACCCAGACCAGCAGCACATGGCTGCGCAGCCCCCGGGGAGGGCAGGCTGGGAGGCTGCCACCAGTCTCCTGGCCCTCTCAGTTCAAGCCCCCCTCCCCAGCAGTCCCTACAGATTTCATTGCTGAATGTCTTAGCCCCCTGGAGTACCACAGTAATTTGGAACTGATGCCTTAGTCATTTAATTATTCTTTACAAAGGAGTCTTTGAATTTCTTTTTCCCCACCTTGCCTTCTTTCCTCTCCCTCCCTTTTCCCTCTACACGTTTTGACTCAATAGTTTTCCTTGAAATTGTATAAACTTGCTGTTTATTTCTTGCCATCTAACATGCTGTGATCTATCTTTTATTGTTAATATTTTTTTCTCTGCAGCGTCCCTGTTGCCTGTCTCTAAGTTCATTCTGTTCCCTCTTTCAACAGCACTATATTTTTCCTCTCAGTATTTCTGCTTAGCTCTATTAACTTTTATTTATTTTTCTTTCACTCCTTCACCATGTTTCTTTTCTTAGTTGCTGTGCACCATCTGTATATCTGTTTCTGCCTCTCTCATGCTCCCACAACTACATAACTCTCTGACTGCCTTTGATTACCACAGCCCCTTGTCTCCCCTCCCCACATGCTCCCCTCCCTAATAAGAGCTATTTAAAACTGGCCATGCCCCTTCTTGGGTTACCCTCCTCTGGTTTCCAGCTGTTGCCTGTGAAAAATACCTGTGTTGGAGTGTTGACGTCATAAGCTCTGTCAAGCCAAAGCTGTTTAGAGCACCTGAGTCAAGAAGACTCAAGATGCAATAAGAGATGATGAACTCAGTGTATGATTTTTCCAAAGCATGAATATTTTTCATTCTGCATTTTCTGAGAGGGGAAAAAAAAAATAGGAAGAAAAAAATCCCTCCTCCTCTTGACATCTCCTACCTGGCTTCGAACATCTCACTATGCAAACAAATTAGTTCCTCCTAATAAAGGTTAGAAAGCGAAAAATAAACCTGAAAATGGAAGTGTAAACTTAGCCGTAACTGAAGAATTAGAATCAATGCCTACAAAGTATAGGAAATTCACCATCCAAAGAGAGATGTGCATCAAGGAATCACAAACGACCTCTCTGTTCCCCAGTGCCTCGGCCATCTCCCCACACCTCTGCTTCCCACAACAAAGAGAGCAGCCTTGGCAGAGCCCTCAATTACTGTCTTTTCAAAGCACTGTGAAAAGAGATGCCAAGAGAGCATCCTGTGACTACTGCTCCAGAGCTCTGGCCACCAGCTGCAGACTATGTGTAAACGACAAAGGGAGGCAGCAGCAGGGCATATGAGTGCAGAGGCCACGGTAGTGAGGGCTTCTGGGGAATAAAAATGGGAAAGAACCAAGCTGGAGCAGGCTGCTTTTCATAGCAAGCATCTGTAGCAGTGTGGGCAGGCCACTCCCCGCCTTCCCAAGGGAGCAGGTCTTTTCCTGGATGGTCTGGACACAGCCATCCCTGCTGCCTCCTTCTCCTGAGGCTGTGCCTGGGAAATAAAGGTAGAGCTCGACCTGGCCTGAAGCATCTCTATTTCTGCCACACGGGCTTTGCTGCCCCAATGCATGTGTCCTCTCCCTGCAGACAGACACTGTGGGGAGGAAGCAGGAGCTGCCCCAGAGCACACAAGCAACCTGATCCACGCACATCTTGGAGCAAAAGCTTGCCAGCTGACAGGGCTGGTTATAGGCACCCACGTTTACCCAGCCCACGAACGGGAAACAAGGCAACAGTGAGAAATGAAGTTCATTTTCTTCTCCTTGCCTTTTCCAGAATCAGACTGAAACTCATCAGGGTCACAACTATATGGATTACAGCCAAGGAGAAAGGTTATTTATGTGCCTCTAAGAAATAAAAACAAAGTTGAGAAAAAAACAACCCAGCACACAGGCAGTAAAGCTGGAAGTAGAAATGCCATCCATGCATTCCAGGTTAACAGGACTGAACCCAAATATCCTTCCAAATGTCAGCAAGGTTCAAAACAGGACCCAGAGTGAAAACTGTATCTCAGACCCAGATGCTCACTAATGCAACTCTAAATCATAATATCCTTGAATCTCCCCGTGGGAAGGTATGTGCAGGGAAATGGTAGATAAAGCTCACACGCCATTTTGGTTTCTTATCTCCCCTATTTTTTTAGACTATCCCCAACAAACTATGAATGGTTTCTGAATTTTACACCAGAGAATTTGAGAACGTATTTGTATCTACACACATATGTGTGTGCATGTACCTAGGCGTGCTGATATACACATGCATCTACATCTATGAGCATACATTTATTAAAACCCCAGAGGTTCTCTTGCAAGAGGTACATACTGCATACTGGACTTCCCCTTTCCCAGTCTGCCCATTTGTGGCGCACAACACTTCATTGGTTCTGCACCTCATAGCATGTTCCAATATCCCACATTCTCATTATCCTCAGACTCACTGAGCCTGGCTGTCCCCCCTGGAGGCTGTTCAGCACAGAAATTTGTGCTTAGCTGAATTTTCACCATAGCTCCGCAATTCACCTTTACAAAAATAAACTCTCCTACGTGGAACTTTTGCAATCAGCAAAGAGACGAGAACAAACAAACAGGAAAACAGTCCTGTCAGCAATTCTCTAGCCATGGAAACCGCTCGCTCAGAGCTGGGGAAAAAAATGGCCACCATCCCAACAGTGGGCCCTGCGCTGATGCTCCTCTCCTGCTCAGCCGGCCCTCCCCTGTTTATCCGATCTAATGCAATAAAATGCGTAATTAATTTCTAAACGCTTCCGTTGAACGGTGCAATTTGTCAAGTCGAGTTGTTAATAGAATTAAGCTTTTTATCAGCGATTAGCAAAAGAAGGTAAAAAAAAAATTAATTACGGAATTGTATGCCTCCCTGCTTCAAAGCCAGGTTTGGGATTAAATGTTTGATAAAGGTTCCCTGGCACGTTATAAAACATTTAGCAAAAGCCGCTTTCCCCATAGTGTTTTCTGCAAAACAGCCTCTGTGCAAGGGAGGGAGGCAGAGGGAGGAGGGTGCAGGCAGTATGCTTGATCACATGGTGGGGGGGGGATGGCTTCAAATCATGCAGAACTTATTGTATGGGAACACACCCCCATATTGTATTCTGCTGGCACTACATCCTGCCTGCCTCGACTTCTCAAGCATCCTCTGTTGTTTGTATAGGTAATCTATAGTGACAGGGGATTACAGGCAATTTTGGTTATTTCTGCCTGTGTGTCAAGAAGTGGCCCAAGACCTGGCCTCAGTGGAAGGACTATACTGCACCACGCAACGAGGAAGCACATATAATATGGGCAGGTTTGTGGTAGGAAGTCCCCCTTACAGCCTTTCTCATTCCAGTAAATCCATACCTTGTGAAGGGTTGACTATGTAGACCTACAGAGTACACCCAGAGACAAGACAGCACTGCCCTCTGCAACATAGCTAGTGCTGGATCATCACTAAACCTGCATGCTTTGCACCACAGCGAGGAGAGGTGAACAGAGCAGAGATGGGGCTGAAGAAGGACCAACTCCATGGCACAGAATGGAGACCCAGCATCATCCCTTTCCAGCAAGCCTGCCTGCACAGACAGGGGCTGAGGAGAACTGGCAACCCAAGCATAGTGCAAGGAAAGACACCTTCTCTGGGCCTTGTGCCACCTATTACTGATGACAGAATGCAATCTCCCTCCTTCTTGCAAATTATGCTGTCTGTTTACACCTGACTTCCACAGACAATAGTGAAAAAGTGTGCCTGAGGGACCTTGTTTTGGAACACAGTCTAGCCCAGGCGTTTCCCTGCCAAGGCCCAACTCTGTGGCACTCTTCCAAAACATATATATTCAGTTTCTCCATGGATCCACCTTGGGTTTACCAGCAGCAAAGCAAAGGACCCATCCAACAGACAGCTTGTAATCCTTGCAAGGACAGGCTAGGAAATATCACTGTGGGACATTCGGAAACTTTGTTAAGCAAGAGGGGAGCAGAGCACCCTGATGATGTGCTAGGGGATTTTCTGGGGGAAGCTCATCTACACAGGAGGATGAAATGCAGCAGCAGTGGGTGGCAAGGGCACGGGCAGAGCTGTCAAGAGAAGTGCTGGTTGAGGAGATCTGGGAGGCTGCAGGGCAGGAGGAGAGAGCTGCATCAACAGAGCTTTAAGGCACGATACAGAATTAAACACTGACAACAGTTATGTTTCTGTGCACACCAGCTTAATTAGCAGCACGAAGCTTTCTGACACCTCCATTTCACGCTGTCTTTATAGTAAGTTTCTCAACAGGCAGAATTTCTGGCAGCTCAGCACATGCTCTGTGCAATGGCCATGCAACTTGCAGGAAGGAAATGAGGAGGAGGTGAAATCTTTAATCTGATTCCTGATCCTACTGGCAAGATAAAGTTACAAAGCTAATGGCACATTTAAGTACTTCAGATCCCCGCAGTGAGACAGGAAGGGAACTGTGAGATGCTCTTGAGCAGCCTCCCCACCCCACATCATCAGCTCAGCCCTTGTTTTCTACTCCTAATAGATCTGACCTCGGTGAGGATGGATGTGGAGTGCCCAGGACAGACTTCTCACTCTAATACCTGCCTGTATTAGCAAGTATTGCTCCTCCGATCTGAGGAGGAGCAATTACTGAAAGATCTAGAAAGGACTGTAGTGTTGGTGGACTACAGCCAAGACAGGAGACTAGTCAAGCACGGGGCTCAGCTCTTACCATACACATCTACATAAATGCAACTCACAGTTCAGTGTCTACTTCCTTTTAGATACCCATCAGCTATCTAGGATTTTGATTGGGATTTTTTTGTTTGTTTGTTATTCGACCTCAATTATCACATGCTCAGTCAGTTACTGTTCACCCCCTGAACCAGATTTGTCAATTCCACTTCTTTCTCTCTCCTAGCTATTTGCTTCCTTCAAAAGCGGTAGATTGTTATCATTCATGTCCCGTCTTAAGTTGCCACTTAGCCAACCTCGACATATTTAGCTCCTTTAATCTTCTTCCCTAATAAGTCAGTCCTTCCTTTAATCATGCTAGCTGTGCTTCTCCAGATTCTCTATGATTTGTCTTCCTGGTGTTGAGGTGCTGGAAGGCAAAGCAGGCTTGTGAGCTGCCCTGAACAAGCCATTTCCTGAGAACATGAAGGCAAGAGGCCACAGCCCAAATTCTATAGCGTTTGTTTCTTCTCCTCCCCCCTGCTGTGCCTACTGCATTATCCCCAAGATCCTAGAGGACAGGTCTCCTCGACAAAGCTGCAGTTAACGACCACTGGTTGTTAAAGCCAGTTTTCCTTTCACCTGCTCCACACTGCTGTCAGTGGTTTGCAGTTATTTGCCCTATTGTCCATGAGAAAACCAGCCAGCAAGGCCTTTCTTGCCCTGCATCTTTCCATTTGGAAGAGCTCCATCGAGGGTTGCAAAAGGGTTCTGCAAGGAAAAAGGCAGACCCATCATTCTCCTTTTCTAAGTCCTTGTGCTCTCCACTCATATGGAACGAGTGTAATGCTGAAATGTCATCAGTTTGGGGACTTGATATGGAAACTCATGAGTGTTGTGAAAAGGAGGAAACAGAAAAAAAATTGGGAGCCTCAAGCTGGACACTGGGCTTTTGAGTCAGCTTGTGAAAATCCTTCCCCTCCTCTGCAGTTCTGTTCCATGGAAGTGGAGTGGTACTTACTTCCTTTCCCATTCAAATACTCAAGCACTGAGAAATGTATTCAGGTTTTGCTTAATAGCTACACATACCAGAATAATTCGATTCACAGATTTCTGCCAAATGTAGCCAGCATTTTGATTCAAAGCTGCTAAGTGGTTTTATTTCATTTCTGCTTCTATCAAAAGAACCCCACAACCAAGTTCAAGTATACTCAACAATCCTGAGTTCCCTTACTTAAACTGACATTGTTCTCAAGGAGATATCCTAGACAATACCCTATTTTGCTTTTCTTTAAGCCTCTATCTAAATTCTTTCACAGCAGTAAACACATGTTGCAAGTGTCTCTACATGAAAGCTTATTATTCTCATTAGTAAAAGAAAAAGTGCTTGCAGAGGCAATAGACAATTTGGGAAGTGAATGCAAAAGTGTCTTCCCCCAGGGAAGTTTCATTGTCAGGCCCCTGGAGCCCTCTGCCAAGCAGACGGATATGCCAGCCTGTACACATAACAAGGACAGAACTATATTTTGGTGTTGATTTATACTGGAAAACATACTAGTGTGTGTCACATTGATTTAAACTAAATTATCAAAAAGAGAATAAAAAAATAAATAAATGCTACCCTGACAGCTCTGCGTGGGAGGTCTCTGCCCATTGTCATTTAAACTTGGTAGTACGCTCACATAGGTGCACAGCTTAGCAAAACGTGACTCACATTCACATGGGTTGGATGCTCTTCAGCCCAGAGCTCTCTGTAGCAGTGAAAGGGAAGAATAGGATGCAGAAACCTGTGTGGGGTTCAACTCCCTTTTCTGCTAATGACCTCCTCTGGGGGACAGGGCAATGCTCATTGGCCCGCTACAGCATGCCTGAAAGCCCAGTGAAGAGAGTCTCCAAGGAAGTCTCACCATGGAAGGAACAAGCTGCTGCATCTGTATGTCACAGTGATGTGCCATGTGAAGGTTCTAGCGTTGCCTCGTGAGTGTGAAATGATGCCCAAGATAGTGAGGGCTCTGTCTGAGCTCACCAGTGCCTCTGTGACATCATTACACTGCTTCCCAATGGGACATGAGGGCAGCCAGGTTCCAACCCAGTGAGGAAACCAGCTGCCTTCTTCCCCAGGGATGCCAGGATGGGGGATACAACAAAAATCCATGATTGCCTCAAATGCCAATGCCACTGACCAGATGAAAACCAAAAAACAAGGGATAATATCCTCTTCTTCAAAAATAATCTTTTGGCATTTCTGTCCTTTTATTTTGGGCAAGCAACTTTTTTTGAACACTCAATCATTTTGCAAAGCAGTTCTGGTAACCAGTTTCAGGACTACCAAAAAAAAAAAAAAAAAAAAAAAAAAGTGGGTGTTCAATTCATGACACTTCAAATATTTAGGACATGATTTCAGCTCAAATCACGTAAGGTTTTTTCCCTCAAAAGCCCTTTCCCTAGCAGCTGGGGAGGGCCAAGGGTGGCTGAAAGAAGCTCTAATCAAATGTTTCAAGAGATGCTGGCTGATAGGCACCATGGTACAATTTATAGCTGGCTGGATGCAGGTACTGTAGTTTTGCAATCATGCCAGCTATCAATCAAGCTCTATTCTATTGGTCTTTTATGTCTTGTACTCCAAATTCCACGCTGAGCTTCGTCAATGGAAAAAAGTATTCTGATAATTGCAGATGATTCTCCCACTGGACGCTTTTATGTATCATAACACATTTGGGAAGGAATGACAGTCTTGGGATAAAATATATAAAGGGCTGGGAGAGAAGGGCAGGAGTGAGGGGTACTGGCCCAGATGGGAGGCAGGTCTGGGAGAGCAGGAAGGGTGCAAAGCACTGGTGTCACCCTTGGAGTTTCCCAACAACAGGAAAGTGAGCCAACACCACAACAACCTAAGCTCAGTGACTCTTAAAGGCTCTGCAACTCTTTGTTCAACTCCCCTGTCCACCTGTATAGCGTTCCATGGATACTCAGTGCCCCCTGCCCTCTTTTACACAGTTCAAGCCAGTGACAGGAGATGTGACACTTCATTTTTTCAATCAAACTCTGTTAAACTGCTTCCTAGAAAGCCTCTCTCCGTGGCATGGAGAAGATCCCTCTGGAATAGCTTTTGGCCACTGCCAAGGACAGAACAGCTTCTCCTATGGCAGCAAAGACACAGCTTTCCAAACAGTGTCACTTTCAACAAACATCATTTCAAGCTGCCCTGGAGAAGATGTCCCCTCACCTGGTTAGGAACAGACTGGAGTGAAAATCAGAAGTTCATCAATACTCAGTGAGAAGTTCAGCAATACTTAATGATAGAGCACACCCTACTGTGTCCACCAACAAGGTTTACTACAAGGAGAAAATGTACCTGTGCCTCAGCTGCCCTTGAGTTTGACACTCTGAGAACACAAATCCCTCTCTCCTGGATAAGGCAGGAGTGCGTGGTGGTCCAGGCTGAGGGAAGCAAATTCGTGCGCTGCACCTCACCTTGGCAGATGAAAGCCCTAGGACATGGTTTTGGTAGTGATCTCCTAACAGGCCTAGAAGAGATTTATTTTGCCTTGTTGATCTGAGGATTGATGGATTTTTTTCCAAATGTTTTCCTGGAGCTTATTTCAAAGATGTATCTCAGTCTTTGCTTCTACATAGTTTAAGAACAGATAAATCCACCATATTTTAGGTTCATTTTCATATGAGTTTCCTATTGGGAAGTGGGGATATGTTTAATGGGGATAATTCTGAACTGACTGAGGGATGGTATAGCTGTTGAATTCATTAGGAAATTGTATTTTATTTCATATCCCAACAAACTTGCATCTGCCTCTTCCCTGATGCAGTAACTCTTTGAATCTACACGTGTGCCAGGATGTGCAGGGCTCGCAGAATTACCATCTGTTTCCCTGTCATAAGCAGCCCAATGGCATGCACGCTGCTGAAAACAACAGCCCGCTTTGGTAATAGGCTTTATTTTATTTCTGCCACTGCTTTGCATGGATCAGTTATACCTGTTCTGCTCTCCAATAAGAGATTCCCAGCTGAGGAGGTTACATTTACCCTGCTGCAGCTGGGCACAGGCCCTCACTGTTCCTGACAGTAGGAAAGCTGTTTTTCCTCACCACACATGTTGCAGCACCAAATCTGATACAAACTTCATTGTGCAGAACTTCCCCTCTCCTAGATCTGGCTTCCCAACACCTTTTTCTGCCATGTCACCATGAAACACCTTTATGGTTATTTCACCTTTGCACTGTGTACAGCTCCCCAATTCTGGAAAGGCCTGTGATTCTCCCCATCCCAAACTTTCCTCTTCAGCCTCTCCCTAACAGTCCCCTACATACAAACAGCTTCGAATCCAGGCAGGAGGATCTGAAGCTGCATACGCTGAGATGGAGAGAAGGATGCTCCAGAGAATGCGTTATTACCCACTGAGCACTTTGCTGATGGAAGGAGGGTAAGTCCATGCCAAGGGGAATAGGAGGGGAGACAGGAGAAAGCCCAGCTCAGGGCTTTCACCACTCTCCCAGGGAGGGCTTGCATTTTGCTTCTGCTTCTCCTTGGGGTCGCAATTACTTACAACGTTAAAACAACCTTAACCCCCATCCCCAACAGGCACCATCCCCCTCCCCTCTGTTCCACACAAGAGGAAAATTGTGGAGAAATACTACTTAATTATCACACCACGTAACTAATTAAAAGCTGAATGCTTGTGTGTGGTATGCTAATGGCGCATTAGAGAGCCAACCTGCTTTGGTAAAGAGACATGATCCCCCTCTTTCCCCCTTCACCTTACTGTGGGAGCTTCAGGCTGACAGGCACCTGGGATGAGGTGGGAATTTATTATGCTGCCTTCAAGTTCACAGCTTCACAGAGGGCACCAAGGTCGAGCAACTTCATCAGTAGGAAAGAAGAAATCACCTGGGCAGGCGCCAGGAGTGAGCTATATAGTGTGGGTGGCTTGCTATGGAAATTACGTGCACAGCGGGGCTTCACGTGTATCCTAAAGCCCATTTTTTCCTTTATGGTGTACTTGGTAGGAAACAGGAGAGTCTCTGGAAGAAGATTCTTATTGTGTTCCCTGCTCAGAGGTGTTGAACTACAAGATCTTAAAAGATCCCTTCCAATCCAAACTGTTCTATGATTCTAAGATGTGTATATTGAGTATAGACAAGCACACACTAATTCCTCTTTTCCTACCATGTCATTACACCATCTGGTGCCAAGTGCCAGCCCTCTCTTTTCAGCTGAAGCTGTGCTACAAGTCCACGCTTCCTTGTCCACTCACAGCAAGGATCACTGAATATATTAATTAAGGAGGGAGTCTATTCAGCTTTGTTGAGTTTCTCTTAATCACCATGGTACTTGTACATACACCCAGAGATTTGTTCTGACATCTGTGCACTGCAGGAAGAGCCTGTGTGATCTGGGGTGGCCAGGTAGCCATCCCACGATGGTTTGGGGACAGTGAGGGACTCTACTGGGTAGCTAAAGCAGCACACAATCACCCAGGGAATTGTGCAGTACCTCATTCTTTGTATGAATCTTTGTATGCCTAGTTATGTATGCTGGACCTGCTGGGGTTGTTTCCTGAAATCACCTGCCAGACAGAGGTAGTCTCAGTCACCTTCCACTTTCAATCACAGAAGGTAGGTATCCTTGGAATATGTAGTGTTTTTTATAGCTTGTCCTTCTTTGAAAGGCTTTGGGTGGAGACTTAGAGCCCTAGAGCAAAGAAAGTGTCACCACTGTCAGCAAGGACAGGCAGGAATTTATCCTGGTTTAAGGGAATCGTGGTATCCCTGTTACTACTGCCACATCAACACTAAAGCCATGTGGATGCCCTGTCCCTGCAGAAACAAAGGACAGCCAGTGGTGGGAAGGAAGGCAAGAGCTCAGCCATGGCTCTCAAAAGTGATGGAGGCTGAGTAGATTCCACCAAACTCATGACAAAGAACAACAAGGATGAAGAAGAGGCCAAAACCTCTTAAGGAAGATACAGTTCTTTGCTGCTCTAAGATTCAACTTCATGGCAAAACACTTGTCCCGTGCTCTGAAGACGAGCACAGCATTCCTTGTGGTTGGCCTGTCCTTGCCCATTAGCTCCTCTCCAGGAAAGTATCTTCTCCTCACCTCCATTTGGTCCCAGCAGCTCCCTTTGGCTATGTCTTTGGCCAGCTGTGCTCCCACTGAGCACAGCATAGAGTGATGTTCTCATTCCCTCACTGTACTCTGTCATCTCTGTCATTTCAGAGTTGATTCGTAACCATTCAGGTTTGGCAGAGCACGCTCACATTGTGTCTCAGCCGATGCTTGACCCTCTCTCCTATTCCACCCAATTTGGTCCTGAACCATCAGCCCTACTTTATGGATCACCCCAAAGCCCTAGACTGTCAGAACAACTTCAATTACAGCAGTGATGGGCCCTGTGCCACCAGCAGCATCCGCGGCCTTCCAGCGGCTGACAAGGACTAATTAGGAAATGAAACATTAGTTAAGTCGCTCTCAATTAGGGCCAGGATAACGTTTTCCTGGCAGCACTGGGGCGCTTTAACTGCTGGTCCCATGATGACTATGAGCACATCAGACTTGCTGAAGGAGCTTTAATGTTGAACATATGTTGGAGGATTACAGAAAACCTCTCAGCTGTGACATTTCTGCGTGCTCCCTGCTTTTGCTTTCCCCTGTAGCAAACAACCAACAGTGAATGCCAGCTCAGGAAAGCAAGAATGAGGCTCAAAGCAATTATCAGCAAGACACATATACAATGTGCACACAGACATATGTGCACAAATGATATACACACCTCTGAATATACACATTCCACTTTTAATTAAAAAACTGCTGCACACCATCCTTAATCTTCCCTGTCTCTAGAAGCACACCAGAGGTTACAGACCATTGTCCCATGTCAAAATGCAGGTTAGAAGCCTCAGGGATTCCTGGCTACAAAAAACACAAACAGAACGAAACCATCCAAACAAAACCCCAAAACACACACAAAAAAAAGAAAAACCCAGTGAGGTCAGGAGAGAGGCGAGCTTGGACTTTCTTCAAATAAAAGCCAGATGCAGCTAAATCTTGTATGGGAACCTCAGAGGGACAGAAAACAATAAACAAAACGTAATCTACCAAAACAAAATGAAAACCTAAAATTAAAAAGGCTCATGAGCCCTTGGAGGAAAGCATGGAAGAAAGAGGTGGGTGTGAGAGGGTATTAAAGTAAAGGAAATATTATATTAAGGAAATACACAGTATATCAATATATTTTGTGCATAGTCATTTTACATGGTACAGCGGTCTTTGGAGACCAGCTGCAGCACACACAGTGTTGCTAGGATTAAGGAACAGGACTGGTCTCTCACGTGCTCTCTCCTGAGAGGAGGTGTAGGACAGAGAGGCTGGGAAGACAACTGCAACTGTAGACGAGTATGTGCCACAATCTTTGGATTTGAGAAAAAATGGATCTGTATCTGCTTGAAAATTGGCTTTTGAAACTCTTTTTAAATGGAAATTTCAGTTTCTAATTGAATGAAGGATCTGGTTGTTTGTTTGTTTGTTGGGGTTTTTTTGTGTGTGTATGTGTGTGTGTGTTTTTTTCCTCAAAAGAAAATAAAACACTTTTCACCTGGAGGAATGTCTTTTAGTAAAAAAAAAAAAAAAAAAAAGGAAAAAAAAAGAAAAAAAAAGAACCTTTTGACTATCTGGTATTTGCTAAGGGAAAATCATCTCTTTTCCATTTGGGGAAAAACATCCATTTTTCCAACAGCTTTGAATGTAGCACTTTCTGTGAGCACATCTCTCCAAAGCCCACTAGGAAATTTTCCATTGAATTTGCTGCACCAGAGCTTTGCTGCCCAGCAAAAATACAAAGTCCAGAAACAGAATATCAGAATATCTGAGAGCTCTTGTGGCCCATGTAAGTGGGATCCTAAAATGATTGCACCAAGCCCAACTATCTGTTTAGACTTCTGTATCACAGGTTGATGAAATACACCCTTGGCAGGTCAGCTCTATCTAGAGCTCACCATATGCTCCAAAGCATCACAATTTCAGCACACACAGGCACATGTAAAAAGCCTGAGAAGAATTTGAATGGACCTGTGTCTAATATGGTTGCACCAAAACACTAATCATGAAACAGAATATGTTAGCAAAGTATGACAAGAAAACTCTCTCTGCCAGTACACACATGCTGCTGCAAAACCCGTGGCTGTGTAAGCATGCATGGACCTTCCAGTAGAAGACCAGAGTCTGGCTGTGATACACCAGTGTGCTCTTAGAAGTGACAATATCTATTTTCATGTCAGCTTTATTCCAGTGATACTAAGACCATAACCTGGCTTTTCAGTTTACTTGAGGTCTTAGTTCTCCATCAGCTTTTAACTTGTGTTGTCATTTACATCTTTGATGAACAAAAACTTTCGAAGAGGCATAATGGCAGGGTTTCTCTCAGCGTGCCCACACATGAATGATGACACACGTCGCTAAGCTGCACCAAATCTCATTCAGCAGGCACACCGTGGGAGGACCTGGAAGAAGGCAACTTATACCTTTCTAATCAGGCTACTATCAGATTTTGCCTAATTTGGTTATAGCTACTTTCATGCTGTTTAAACAAAGCCTGCTTAGAAGACCTAATACAATAAAAAGGAAAGCACTAGGATGTTCTCTTCTCTGATCTTATAAAATCAAATTTGTGTTTTTACAGATTCTTCTTTTTTCGAGGTGGCAATATCTGAATGTAAACACACTTTCCACTGTGCCCCTGTTTCTGGCTAAAACCAATGAGTATAGAGGGTGATTCATTTTCAAGGAATCATCTTACAGGAAAGCGAAAAAAAACATACATGCATCTAGATGACCTATATCCACAAAGCCTTTGAAGGCACATGGCTCATTATTTCATGTTATAGATAAATGCTTTGAGTTCTACACACACTACCTTGACCATTATGTTAGCCAAAATGGTAGGTACCTCTAGGAACCTTCTCTCATGCAAAAGTACCATCCAATTGGAAATCCAACAAAAAGGTGTTTTTCAACTTTGTAAGTATGTTAGCATGCATTAAACAGTATTACTGAGGAGGAGTAAAGAAGGGACTGACAACAGGAATGAAGCAGCAAAGGAGATGTCCAATACAGACATTTTCATTCCTGTAGAGTCCTTCTCGGTATCATGAAAAAGCCAAGTCTTTCACATCAGTCAAATTTGAGGTTGCCACTTCAATACAGTCACCTGTGAGAATTGTCAGCAACTGCTGCAAGACTATTCACAGCATAGAAAATTAAATAGGTGCTTAAGTGTCTGTAGGATTGAGGCTTGTGTGGCATTTGTTACGTGGAATTTGCCTTTCTTACAATGACGACAACCTCAGCTATTACTCTGCTTGAAAAATTATGGGAAAGCAATTCAGAAGTGCGACCCAAACTTTGCCCAGAGCCTGACATTGCCTTAGGCAAGCATCCATCTAGTCATCCATCTATCTAAACTCATTTGCGTTGACAAAGGAAAAAGAGCCAGAGAGATGTGAAAATTATGGTATTTCATAGCCACATGCAGAAAGTTTCAGCAGCTCTACTAGGCAGTTTGCCTTGGAAACAAATTTAAGACCTCTGAAACCTTGAGATAGTCTTTTCATGTGCAAATATTTAACTGAGTTTGTTCCATAATAAAATTTCTAGGGGACAACCTTGCCACCCGTGCCAGCTGAGGAATACATTACCTGGTGGGGTTAACAGGGTTCTCTGCTGCAGAAATAAATACATTAGGAGATGAGACACAAAAGGTTTCACAGCTCCTGATTTTCCTTTAATAATATTCCATTAAAAATGACTGAAAGGCAACTCCACTCCTATAAATCAGGTACCTCACTGATGTCTTTTAGTCCTGAAATGGGCCTTCTTTGGTTTTAATAGCTTTCCTTCCTTCCCTCTCTGTCTGTCTGTCTCCAGATATGGCTGATTTACCTGGATTAGCAGAGACATTGGCTCCACATTCTTCAAAAAGTGCTGATCAGGCTGAGCTGGCAAAAGATTAAAAGTCACACAAATTGCTTCTATCACTGAAGGAGTCTAATTGATTTTGGGAAAAAATCTAAATCATGATTTGCTCTCTGCCGGTTGAAGCCTATCTAGCGGAGGGGCACTGTTTTTAGATGGGCAGGAAAAGAAGCGTCTCCCTGGAGCCCATCAGTTCCCTGCCACTGCAGTGGGAAAGAGGCATCTCCCCTTTCCTCCTTATAATTTGCTTTCTTTATATCCTGCCTGGTGATTAAAGTTGTTCTTGCTCACTGTAAGGCAAGTGGGTCCTGCTGAACTGAGGACAGAACTGGGAATGAAAGCACCCATAAAGTCCAGTCCTGATACCAATTCTCCCTCAGTTTCTCTACCTGAAAATGGGAGTTGGGGGGACCTACTGCTCACACAATTTTTGGTAGGAACTAAGAGGGCATCACAAGCCAATAATGCAACAATCTCCCTCCCCAGTCATGAAGGGGGGAGAGAGAGAGGTGAAGATGCCTTAGAAGGCAGGCTAGTGGAGCTAGCTCTGACAGTACAGGCTCTTGCTTTTAGAATCAGAGTTATGTTCAACTCCTGGTGCGAACAACAAAGCACAGGGTGTGCTGGTACCTGAGGATTAATTGATATTTGTAAAGCACTTAGGAAATATAAAGTACCAACCAAGTGCTAGCTCGGATTATGTCCTAGTAAGGAGATGACTAAACATTCCTCTAACACTTGGGGCAGATTTCAAGCACAATCACGTATTCAAACCTTAAACTGCTTTTTAGGCCAAGCTTGCCTAATGGGAATTGTAAATGTGTGCTCCATAGCAGCCCCAAACCCTGCCAAATGGGACACTGGGGAATGAAGGGAACACACCCTCACAAAAATATGTGTCTTATCGTGTAGAGAAATCACAGCTGCCACGAAAAACAAAGGGGTGCATATATTTGTCGATTATGCACAGCATATTGCACAGCTGACATCTAGGTGAGGTGGAGTTGCCTAGAGTTCGGATGTGCAGTTGGTCCTTTCCTCTCCCTGCTCTGCTAAAGGAGTGAATTCTGTGCAAGCTTCATATGAGAAAAACAATCAAACATTTGTGTTTGCTTCTTCTGAAAAACAAGACCAGTGTTTCCTAGTCTATTCCCAAATAATGAGTAACAACACAGGATCTCAATTTGACTCAGCACTTGACTGAATGCCTGTATACCGAGGAACTTCTCTAGAGTGAGACTGATGCAGACAGGAAAGGCCAGGAAGCACTGCAGGCACAGGAACAGTTTGATCGTGCACGGTACAAATGGTTATCAACATTAATTTGGAGGAGGAAGGATACTGGCACATAGGAGATAGCACAGAGTAGGCAGGGAAAGACATCACATTTTTAATCTGTGTTTTTATAATGTCTTGCAAAGAAGATCCTGACCCACGAGCGGGGTGCTGAGCCCTATGGGTATGGCCATATGACCACAGGGCAGGAGGACAAAGGGGAATTCGTGCCTGGGTGGAGGAGGCACAACTGCCTCTTTCAAATGCCAGCCACCCATAAAATTGTGTAGGAACATCATGACACTGCAGCCTATCATACTGCCAGGGCTTTTTCACTGAATAGGTATCAACAGCACTTCACATCAGCACATTGAAGTGACTCACAAATAGGAGTCACATTGATTAAGCCTCAGAAGTCTCCTAAACGACAAGTTTGCACCAGTGTGTCTACCCCATGTTAGATAGGTAAACTGAAGCAGAAGAGAGGAGGTAAAACACCCCCAAAAAAGTCAGTGGCAGAATCAGAACTGGAAAGCAGCTGCTTATTGCCAAACTGTCCAAATACCATAATTCAAAAGGTATACACCACGACATTAACAATTCACCTCTTCCACACTCCACCTGTGCAAAAGGTTTGTACTGAGAAAAGCTGCCAAAACACCCAGTACTGGCCACACATACGAAAACAGGGTGCAAAGAAAGATGGCCTCTTACTCTCAAGCCACTTTCTGATTTTTTTTTTTTTTTTTTTTTGTTACCCTGGAATGAGAAGATTGAAGACCCCTCGCATCCTCATATCTTAGGTTAATACCTCCTCCAAAATTTTGTATCTTCATATCTTCCCTATTTCAGCTGTAAATCTTACCAGTATCTGAATAGGAGTCTATTTTGAACCTTACTGAGCTCTTACTAAGTTTCTGATTTCAGAGTTACCTGGTGCAACAAGTTCCATATGTTAATTAGGCATTTTGTAAAAGAGTATTTCCTCTTTGGGGGTTTAAAGTGGTTTGATTTTGTTCATGTAATTGCTTCCCCTGTTGTTCTTCTAATAAAATGAGAAGTAAATAGGAACAGCTGAGTGAATTTCTTTTTTGTGGTGACTATTTCTATACCTTTACCACAATGCTTCTTATTTATCTTTTTTCAAGAAAACAGTGCTGCTCTTTTTAATCATTGTTTATGAAGAAGCTATTAAAAGACTGCAGTCATTATTGTTCCCTTTCTCTGGTCACTCTTCTATTTCTGTTATTTCCTTTTAAGAGATGGGGTGAGCAAACTGAATAGAGTGTACAAGGAGAGCACGTAGCATCAATTTATATAATGGTACTGTATTATTTTATCTATTATTCTCTACCCTTTTCTTAATGCAGTCTCTCATCTTGCATGCTTTTATTTCACCATCACTACAGACGGAACAAATGTTTTTACTGAGTTGCTCAGTCGTGCCTTTTTTTCCCCCCTCATTCTTTTCTTTTGAGTGGTTACAATTATTTTAGAACCCAGAAACAAGCATGACTAATTCTAATGTGTTGTTTCCTGAATGCATCACCTTGCCTTTGCCGTACTGCATTTCATTTACTCTTATGACGCTTGCAAATTGCCTCAGCGAGCTCACTGCCAGACCTCCTCAGTATCTTTTTATAGGCTTGGGTAACCTAAACATTGCTCTATTATCTACACATTTTTCCTTCTATGTATTCTTCCCATTTTTGGGTTATTAATCCATATTAAACACCAGACATAATACTGCTCAGTGACACATCCGCTGAGCTGTGGCATCTTTTCATGCTGCGAATCAGCTATATATTCCCTCTCTATTTATTCAGTAAATTTTGTTTTTCTTCTTACTTTATTTATGATACAGCTTTATCTCATATTCCATGACAAGTTTGTTCCTTAATAATCTCCTAAAAGAGACTGAGTAAAGAAACAAATCCAACCAGCATTTGGAAAAGTTTGCTTACATGAAATTTACTCCTTTCCTGTTATCTCATCTGTTTCAGACTAGAGTAATTTTAGCAGGGTGAAAAAAAGACACCCAGCTTACATGGAAGTCAGATTGGTTTGACTGTGTCGAATCACAGAAATTGCAGCAAGGTGGAACCAGAAGGGACCTCAAGAACATCATTTGGTCTAGCCTGCTACACCAAGACAGGATCAAATATTCTTTTAAATCCACTCCTGGAGAATATCTGCCTACACGGTTTGAAGAAGCTCTAATGAAAGAAGCTCCATATCCTCCCACCTACGCTAACCCCTTCCAGTACATTGCTAGTCCTACAGTTAGAAAGTCTTCTTGGTTATAAAGTCTTCTTAGTATTTAACCTATTACTTCTCATCTTAGGGATTTGCAGCACAACAGATCAATACTACTTTTAAAAGGACAATTTATAGGAACAAAACACTTACTTTTCTCTTTGCCTTCCCCATTTAGAGCAAATAAATTTTTATAGCTCTAGTTCTTTTAACCTTCCTGTGCAGGTCCTGTTTGCTCAGCCTCTTGGAAAGCCTGCTGCTCCCCTCTGGCCTCTCTCCCGCTTGTTTACATATTCTTAAAGCATATTGCCCCAAACAGTAGGCTGCACCTCAGCAGAGCCTGGCACATAACACTCCAGTCCATGTTGCTCAGAATGACAGAGGGACATTTTTGTTCATCTTCAACTCAATGTTTTGAGAAGTACTGCTGGCTTTTTAACTACTTCTAATTCATATTTCATTCAGCTCGCCCAATGCAAAAAAGAAAATCCCTGGTCTTTCACTTCCAAAATATGACCATGAATCTTTATAATTTTCCAAAACTCTTAATGCAGTTTGAAAGATTGTCTACAAATATTTGTCAGTGACTGATCAGGCCCTTCAAAAACCCTTGCACATCCTGGACATACAGCAGTCAAGGGGTCTGTCTCTCTGTACTTGAGTGTAAAACTGCTCAGAGACTTTTTTTTTCTACTCACTCAAGAAAGCACAGACAGTAGAGAAGCTATCCAGAAGGGAAGATTAAAATTAGTGCATTTGTGACCTGTTTGTGTTAATACCTTTGCTCTTGACACTGCTTGAAGGAAGCTGGGACAGGGGAGGCACCCCCCCAAACACCCACTGTAGCAATGATAAATGAAGCGGAGTTGCTTAGCCTCCCTGCCATGCCCTTAACCTTCTGTCATCTATATCCATATTTATGATTAATCTATGGAGTGAGGTAGATACAGGTTTGCAGTCAAGAACCAGACGTACACGGATATATTTAGAAAGAGGAGAAGGGAAAAAAGAAAGGCAGGATTATCAATCTAGCATTTAGTTTATCAAATTAAGAGCGACAGTCGGATGTGTATTACATGGGTCAAAGCTGCTTAGTGTGGGACACGAGATTCTTTGACCTGCTCCACTTACAAATGACCCTCTTACATAAAAATATGCACTTCCCAGGTATGAGTCTTACTTTACTGTACACAAACCTGCACATCAAACAAAAGGTATGGAGAGCATCCTAAGGGCTCCCTTGCCACTTGCTCTCTGTATGTGCCCACATGCCATTATGAAGAGAAAGCTTCCAGGTCACAGCAGGGATGTTTATTTCTGAGTCTCTGTGTGGGTGTACAAAGGATATCTGGCACCATCAGCCTGCTCAGCTTAATGCCCTAACATTTTCCAAAGACAGAGAGAGAGAGCAAAAAGGAGATGCGTTTGAAATAGAGCAATACACAAATGATACTTTCAGACAGGAGCAGCACACACAGAGAGCACGGGAGCTTTCAGAGCAAAGGCACTTGCATGTGTGTGTGGCTTCTCTTAATAGTTTCATCCCGGATGGGATGAAAGCTCACAGCAAGCAGTCCTATCATCATCACACTTCTGTGAAAATGAAAAAGCATTCCCAGCCTTTTTCTTTCTCATACTCTCAAGTTATTCCAAAAGCCAGTTTCCACATGACTCTTATAGCTGTTATCCACCTGCTGACTGTGTTCTCCAAATGCAGGAAAAAAGTCTAAAAATGTTATCTTTTTTCTACCAAAAGGGAATTCCCTCCTTGCTCCAGCTAGGCTTGATTAATCCGTTGGGGACAACAGGGTAGTTAAGGTAAAAGAGGAGTTCCTCAGTAGCCATATAATCAAAATTGAGGCTTACAGAATTTATCCTAAGCTCATTTGGCCCCTGCACCTCAAGTCCTTCACCTTGAGCTTAACAAATACTTGTGGCTGGTCCACTATAGTTTGAACTCCAGCCCTTCCCAGCAGGGTCTCTATAAGAGGCCTGATCTGTGGACTAAAATCATTTAATTTACAGCCTAGTCCTAAGGCTCTGCAGGTCAGTGGCAAGCAAAGCACTGTCAAAAAAAAACTGGTCCGCTGTCCTCAGTGGGAGGGGAGGTGTCTCCTGACAGGGTAAAATAGAGAGCAGGTCTCAACATCCCAAACTTTCACAGCTCCAGGGAGGAAAATAGCAAGAAGAGTTTGTACAGGCTGAGAAAATATGAGGATGAAAGTATATTGCTCATCTGGAGTTCATCCTTCCTGTCACCGTAGACTTTTTCAACAGCAAAAATACATCCCCATCCTGTGCTTTATGGAGACCAAGATAATCCACTACAAGAATAAGAATGACACAAAACACTGTACAAGATGCTGGTCAAGGAAACAAGTAAATAATCCTTTCAATTATATATTTAGCTCACTCTAGTCATGTCACTTTCTGGGCCTATTCTACTGAATACATTCACTGACCAGAACATTCACAGAAACAGTCAGTGTTAAGTGAACAGTAGAGACTGTTTGCTGAAAGCACCTTCTAAACCTGGAAACTAGAATAGGTGCCCTGGAAAACCACCTCTGAGTTTGTAACTGTACATTAAGAGGTCCCTGTGCTGCTCTGCTAATCTCCTAGATGAAAATTGCTCTGAAACAGGCAATGTACAGCAGGCTTTCCTCAAAGCAAATGTGCCTTTACATGCCCGGAGATTTGCAGGCCTGCTTAGGAACAAAAACCAGAGATGTAGTCAGAGAGCCATTTAGCAGCAGTTCGCTTGGAAACAGCACAACCTATTGATCCTAGGTCACAAGAAAAAACAAACAGCCCAGACGTTACACGGGCTCCTGAAAACAGCTCAGGGAGCTGGGAAGCAGCATCTCCGATATCCCAAAACGCTGAGCATGAGGCAAGAGCCGTCAGAAAAAGGAAACAATAAAACTCCAAGCCAAATTACAGTGATCGTAAATCCTGCTTACCCCTGTTAGAAATGACACTGAATCCAAAGGCCCCATGAGATTAAAACCCCCAATCAATTTCTAGAACAAATAATACAAAGTAGTTCTTCAGGTGTCAGTCCTAAAGCTTGAGGTGGAAGGACACGGCACTGAGTTGGGGGTTTTCAGCCTGCACCAGAACACTGCAGAGCCCAGCTTGACCAGAAGTGTGGAAAGCAAGTAGAATATATTATATTTATTAACTGCCACCTTTTCCTCCAGGATTTTTGAGACTTAGCATCTCCATCTCTGCCATGTTCATTAACCCTACACGGAGAACACCAACACACAACCAGCATCTGTGAGGAAGACATGTCTGTTTGCAGGGCAGGCTGCAGAAGCCGTGCTAATCCTCAGGTCTTTTTGGGAAATGAAAGTCCTTGACTCAAGCATGAATGATACTGGCAAAGATCCCATTACTGTAAAGCTCTCTGCCAGCCAGCCACCTCTCCCCCTCCCCCTTTTTATATCTCTAAGGTCACTAAACTGCAATTTAGTCATCATTCTTTATAGAGCATGAGCAGATATGAAACATCTGGAAACTGTTGTAGTCTCACTTTGAGATACACCTCCCAAAGGAATTAAGCTGCATAGGAATGGGGTAAAGTATTTTTTTACCTCGAGGTCACTGCAGCTTGAATGCATCCTTGGTACCTAGTTACTGGCTACGAATGCCTCTTGGACAACCAGCTATGAAATGAGTTAGAGGGTCTCAGTACAATTGGCAGTGAAATGAAAACCTCAACCCAAAGATCATCTCAAACAGTCCACTAGACATCCTTCTTTTTGGCATTATCAGTGAGGAAAACGTGGGCCATAAAAATTTCACTCCTTGTTTAATTCCAAATGTGATCCCTCTGGAGATGAACTGTGGCATGGAGATAGGAAAGAAATTTGCCCTGCTGCTACTTGTGCTTTGTAAGTAGGTAACAGCAGTCCCCAGACACATAAAGAAATATTCCCAACTTGATATAAAAATGTATTTATGTAAAAAAGGGAGTAGAAGATTTTTTTCAAATTCCTGCAGAAGCCAGCACCAGCATCAGTCAAGAGAAAGAATTTTCTTACCTGACCCATAATATAGAAAGTTAATTTAAACTTTATCTTCAATAATCTCACTTCTTTTTATTTACTTCATTCAGAGGGTGGAGGGTTAAACACGAGGTGTTTTTGAATAATTAAATGAAGGAGGAAGCACTATGTTACTGACAAAGCTCCTAATCTTCCTTATTTATTAATAGTAGCTGCATTAAGACTGCCTGTCCTTAATCCTGGCTCTCACCATGCAAATTCAGAACATCAGAAATAGAAAAGGCTAATTGAGGCCCTAATGCCAGGAAGAGAGTCCACATCTGTGTCAAAAGCTGAAAAGAGCCAGATCCAATCAGCGCCTGGATGCAGAGCTGCCAAGGGAAGCCTTGCTGGCTTGGCAAGGCAGGGCACCAATTTGGCTCTTTGGGATCCGAGTCTTGTCTTAGGTGATTTGGACAAGCCCCATTCAGCTGGTCTGGTGCCCAAGATGCTGTATTTGGCACCACATTGCATTCAGGGTCAAGTGTTTTGTTCGGTTTTGAGGAGCTCCAGGTCACCCTTTGAAACATTCACTTCCAGTCACTGCAGCCATCCTTTGGCCCTGAGTGACTGAGCGCCTCTGTGAGGGTCAGGGACAGACTTCTCTGACATTCCACTGTGTGGGGGCCTGAGCATCCCGGCAGCTTGTTCACCTGCCAGCTTTGTGCATAGGTCCTGACTGCCCTGCAAATCCAGCTGCAGGTATGGGTGAGTTGGAGGCTTTGCTGTTAAAGAGCCTGAGCTCTTCCCTCTTTCCTGACACCCTCCCCATAGACCCAGCCGCCTAATCAAATTCTTTGGCTCAGCTTATGAGCTCTGACAAGATCGCAGCCCAAGGAGGCTCGAGTACAGACTCAGCAATCCTTACTACATCCAACCCAATTTAGCTGTGCTCTCGGTGCATCACGCGCACAGTAAAGACCTAATCTAAAGGTAATCATTAATTCGTTACTGCCACAAGGATATGGCAATCAGCAATAGGATGCTGATTGTTCAGAGGATAAAGTAATGGATTTCTTTGTTTTTTTAAACAATAACCACCCTTCACAGTTGTAACCTCTTTATAGACATATTGTAGGGCTAATGACAAAAGTGCTCACAAATTCTTTTTGCCCAAAGACTTTTTCACATTATGTAAAATGAACTTTTTGGAACTTACTGTTACATATTAAAAAGAAAAAAAATTAAAATGGAAAAAAACCCAAGCAAAGCATTTATAGCAACAACGGAGTCATCATCTCTGTTTGATAAAGGACTATAAACCTTCATGCTGGCAAGCATAACATGGTCATTAACCTCATTCAGTCAGAAAGAAAATGTCTCCTGTGAACAGGTAATTCTGGTACGGTGTGGTACAGGCTTTTTTGCACCTTTCTGAATTATATGGCAATTACTGGAGCCCATATATTACATCTGTCTAACCCAGGCTGGCAATTCCAATGTTCCTGTGTGCAGCAAATCACAGAGAAGTTGGACCAGTGACTGAGCAGTGCCTATGGCTCCTGCCACTACCTCTCCTGAATTTCGTGTGTGCGGCCCTGACCATACACCCTCCCAATCAGTGCACGCACACAATCTGATATGATTCCTGGGAGTACAAAATGGGATAGGAGAAATAAATCCACATTAAATTGGCCTTATGCATTCCCTCCTGCATTCACAGGAATGCAAACTGTAGAGTTTACTCTGAGGATTAGCACAGTTTAGCCTCTGCGGAAGATGATCTCAGAAGATACAGCTATTGAAGATGGAGAGCAGGGAAGGTCAGGTACTGGTCCTTTGTCTTCACCTCCACCATAATAGAAAAGAAGCACAAGCCTGTAACTCCTCTGTAACAAATTTTCACTTCAGTCCTGTCTCTTAGGCTAGCATTTCAATTGGATCTGCATTTTCCCTCAAAAGTATCTCATCCAGCCTTTCTCCAGTGTATGGAGCCAGATACACCTAAGGGAAATGTCACTTCATAAAACAGAAATTATATGTGTGAGAATTTTTTACCCCACCTGTAACACCCTTTTCAGCTATCCGTCACATCATGTCAGCTCCCATGAGAAGTCAGTGTAATGCAGCAGCGGACCATCTCTAAGTATGAACAAAAAAGTAGTTCCCAAACTATTCCCTCCATTTCTCATCTCCTTTAGGACAGGATTGACATAGTATTTGCTCTGTTTTAACCAGCTCCCCTCTAGGGCTAACTGGTAAACTCGGTATTGCCCTCTGGCAGCTGATCTGCATTCCTAGGATCAGTGACCATCACAAGCATCTCTGGCTGCATTTTGGGAAAGTCCTGAAAAAAACTGTACATCTCATTGTATACTATCTCCAACTTCAACTCTGCTGATATTGATCTGTAAATTCTTAGAAGATTTGGTTTCCTTTTGGGCTGGAAATACCCTCAGAGCAGTCCCTTGTGGCATTGCACATTTGCTTCCGGTACTGCATTTTTTTCAGATGATCCATCAACACAGTTATGATGGGGAGGATGGGTAAGGCAGAATATCACACTATATGTGATATTCCCCTTTTTGGCCAATACAACAGAGAGAAGCAGTTATCCACAGAGCCAAAACCATTAGCAGCAAGACCTTAGGATGGAGAGAAAAGACTTCCCACAGAAGGCTGCAGCAGGCTTGAATCCCTGTGGATCAGGCACAATGCAGGATCAATGAGACCTAGTTGCCACTAGGCTCTCTAAAATCTCTGACAGGTGAGACGGACATCAGCTCAATCTTGTACCTCTTTAGGCATCACTGCCTCTCCAGATATGCAGACAGTGAAGAGAGAGATGGCAATGAAAGTCAGGCAGATGGGAGTGTCTTGTGGGGGGATCGGCTACATTACCTTCCTCCTGACCTCCAAATACTGCTTACTGACAGGGTAGGATAAGACAGCAATTTGGACATGACTATTTTTTCCAGGAAGGGATCCCTGAGGGCTGTTATGAGTATGTTCTTTCAGTCCCCTCCCAGCCCTGCACCACCTCATCCCCCAACCAAACACAGCAGAGAGAAACCAGCAGCCTGCTGCAGTCACAGCCTCCTCTCTCCAGCGAGAGCTGGGGCCTGACAGCCCAGCAAAATGACCCACTTCTTGCCGACTCAGACAAAAAAGCTCCACTTAGGCCCCGGGAAAGTGTCTCTAATAAGGCCATCCGTTAGCTGTGTCGCCCGGACCCCTCTCAGCGATCCTTCATCCCTGCCCTCCCTCCCCGCAGCCCGCCATTAATGCAGTCAGCACGCAGGAGAATGAAGCCGTCAGGCTCAGTAAATATTACTGAGCTCCACACAGGGAACACAAGACCATTTTTTAGACTCCCGGGTCTTGGGTATGTTTTGATCACACTAATTTAGCAAAGAGAGGTAAAGAAAACAACTGGCTAGTGGCTGTCTGCCACACCTATGTGTGTCCTGCTGTGTGAAATCTCAAATCCCTCTGGATTGGCCAAACCATTTCATGCCTGGAAGACTGGGAGTGCTGATGGCAAACCCTGGCATGAGTGGGTCTGGGACAGCATTAGATAGGTCCCCACCAAAGGTGACTTGAAATACAGGAGGCCAAAACTCATCTCTGCTCAGCCACTAAAAGCAGTTGTTCCAAAGCTTTTGTGTCTTGTGGCTGTGGGGAGGAAATGTCTTTTCTTTCCTTTAAACTTGGCTCTCCAGTTTCCCTCACATATGTCTGTATGACTCTACTTATGTCTCTCCCTATCCAGAAATCACAGGGTGTTGTTCTACACTTTGAGCTGTTCCAAGAACCCTTACTCCTTAACAACGTGCACTTCTCTAAAGCACTCAGCCCCTGCTTTTAACTCTTCCCTGTGTTTGTTCCAGATGAGTTCCCTGCCATCTTCTCTTGGCCTTGCCCCACACCAAGCTCATCTTTCTCCCTCCATGCAATAAGACATCTATGCCCGGGAGTTAGCTCCTCCTCAGCTCCCACTGTGTACAACAGCCCTGCTGCTAGCTCAGACATATCTGCTGCTTCCTGACTCAGCTCAGACCTCATCCTCTCCCCAGCTACAGGCTGTTCATGGCCCCCTCTCCCCATTTCTCTGTTCTCGGCTTTTTGGCTGGAGGGTCTAATATGCTCATTTACCCACTGTTGTGAATTGTTTTGCTCTGTAAGCACTTGAGGTACAGTTTGTGGGGAAAAAAAATATCCTCAAGAAAATAAAGTTGTGCTGCACGGTACTTTGAAAGAAAGAGAGGCAAGCAGGTCTCATGGGAACTGGGTATGAATTTACCTTGCACATCCCCAGAGGCACAGGCACAGAAAAGTGCAGGCTGATAAATCCCTTTTATTACCTGTACCAGTATCTGAAGGCAAGAGAGGATTTTTTTAAAGTCTGGCCAGTCCCCAAAGTGTCACATCCAAGGGCGACATTTGAAATTCAGTGGTGACAGAGTAAGACAGAGACAGACAGCAGTGACCATGTGTCATCAGCCCGGAGTGTGTGCCAAAGCCAGAGAGACAACACATCAAACTAGCTCATGGAGCTCCTGATATAATTAAAGAGTCACTAACATCTCATGGAGCACTCTGGGGAAAAAAAAAAAATAAAAAAAAAGGGGAAAAACCCCTGCTCGGCATAAATGGATGGCACAAATGCTGAGGCAGCAGCATGAAAGCTTAGTTACTTCCACACCAAGCAAAGCTCTGCATCCTCAAAATGCAGCTCTATTCAGAAAGTGACTATGCAAGAATGCTGGGTTTTCTGCAGGTTCTCCCCTGGGCTGCTCAAGAAGAACACTCTTCATTTGCTTAACTAAAATAAACATATGCTACTATTTTCTCCTGACACCCCTGAAGGAGCCAGCACAGCTTTAGAAGTGGGACTGTTTTGCCAGCAGTATCAGGAAAGCTCCAGACAGCTACAGGTTAGACAGGCTGTAGCACCACTGCAAAGAGCCCAGCCTGCTTCTCAGATTTAATCATTGCCCAATCTGGCTTTGGTTGGGAGAAGATGCTGAAAGAAAGGTTGGATGGAGGCAGAACCCAAAAAACTTCTCTTAGAGAGAACTCCTATGGATGAGATAAAATCATGCTAAGATGCATTACTGAACACAGACCATCACACAGGCTGCTGTCACTGTCCCTTAGCCAGTGATCTTTCAACCTGACCTCAGTACCCTCTCCATTACTCATTATTCTCACTCATATGTCTCTCTCACAAGGTGCTGTGAAGAATTTGCATCTTTTCAAAGCATCTTTTCCCTCCAAGGCCCAGGAAAGGGAGTAAGTCAGTGAGTGAATAGCAGACCTTAGCCCAACTCTTGCATTGTGCTCATGGGCAGTGTTGTCTCATGCCAAGGAGAAGGAGTTGAGATACAGTCCCTCTCCTCCTTGCTAGGGCATACAGAATTTTCTTTTCTACTGCCCTACCATCTAGCCTACTGCCTCCTCCTTGAGGATTACCTGTCTCCTTGGCTGATAACACAGATCTTCCTTTTATCAGCCTGAGGAAAAAGGGCAGCAGAGAAAGAGCATTTAATTTAACCCTCTGATAAGGGAAAAGAAAATCCTTGGTCCATCTAGAAGTACCTGATCTTTCCTCAGATGCATTAGTAACAACATCTTAAGGTCAAACTGTAAATCTTGTAAAACATCTTTGCCTCCTTGAAGTGGTCTTCCCCCCTGTTTCTTTTCTGCTTTCATTTTTAGAAGCCAGGATATCTGAGGACATTCAACTCCTGCATTGCAAGTTTGCTACCTTATTGGGGAGATGCTTCTCCTAGTCAGGTAAAACACCCAGCCTCCCCACAATATAGAGGGGCAGCAGACTTTTTACTTGTAGAACCATGCAAGTGTACCAGCCTATCTGAGATTCATGTCCTGTACCTCCCCCTTCCTGGGAAGGTGATTTGATTGTCAGACCAGCACTGAAGGATTTGTGTTAAACATGTATGGTGTGAGAACGAAGGACGACCAAGGAAATAGTTAATGCCAACACATCACAACTTTGGTTTGTAAAAGTAATTCCCAGTCTGACTCAGCTTAGCAACCCTTTACCACATCATCAGCTAGATGCTTTCCTATGTAAACTTACTGGGTCCCTGAATTTCTGCAGCAGAAAATCTTTGCAAGATTTCTATAGTCTCACCAACTTTAAAAGCAGGTTTCTGCACCAAAAGCAGTGCTGATCATGCAGTGACCTGGCTTTGCAGAAAGCAGCTAGGGAGAGACAGTTATGCTTGCAATGAAGCAAAACTGAAGGCTATTTTTTAGCTAATTTAAACTGCAATAGCCAAAACATTTGAGATCAGAGCAACCCTGTGTTCAAATAGACTTGGGAGTGCATACCCATATCACGCCGGCATACTGATGTCTGCCTATGCCCTGCTGTCCTCCTACAGACAAGAAAAAAACCCCAAACCACTTCTGATGTCACACCTGGAGAAGACCTAGCAGGATTTTGGCTTAAGTGACACAATTTCCTTTGCTGTTGTTAGTTGGCATGTGAGGTAGCAGGATGAGAAACTGTCAATAGACTGTAGAAGGCCTCTCCACTGCTCTCATCTGACATGGTTTAATTTTGAATTCAGCAAAGCAGTGACAAGGACATAGGCTGCCAAGGCCAGTCAGCAGCGCAAATTGGGCAGGACAGGCTGAATTGATCTGCAAGGAAGAAACGAAGACGCAGCAGAAACTTTGGGCTGTAGGTACTGATGGGGCAGTCTGTGGAGGGGGAAGAGAGAGAAACAAATATAGAGAAACAAAGCAAGGACAACACCACAGGAGCAAAATTATTGGTGTCTGGACACCCATAGGAGCTCAGTGCCTCTAACCCAAGAAAGCTGGCTGGCCCACACTGTATGGTGCACGGACCATACACATTTCATTGCTGGGATGCAACATCCATCATCCCTGTGCCAGAAGCTGCAGCATGGTAGCATGGGAGGCCGCCCGAAGATAGCTTGTCACTGCACTTTAGTCAGTCCAGAGAGTGATGCTCAACTCCAAGCTCTGCCAGAGGTAGAAAGGTCACCACCCATCCAATTCCCCAGCATACTTCTGTCCTTCCCAAGCCAAACCTGAGAAGTGAATGTACTTATAGTGAATGTTACTCACTTTCAACCACAAATTACAGCATGATGGTCAACAAGATTAGTTGGAGGGGTTTGCTATCACTACTAGCATTAGAGTTTATTATCTTATCACTAGGCTAAATACTTAAATCAAGAGGGAAATTACGAGAGTGGTCTCAGCCTAAATTGACTGCTCTCCTCACACACATAGGCTGAGGGCCACACTGAGAGCCTATTTACCCACTGACAAGAGCAGATTTTCCACAGTGACAGTACATATCTTGTAAAAAAATTGGCACAAAAAGTGCTCAAACACCTAACACAACCACTTGGGCCAGCTGTTGAGAACACTGGATGAGTATGCTGTCTGATGTTTACATTATTCAAAAAGTAGTACACTACTTAATTGGTATTTTTCAGTGGTAGCTGAAAATATAGACCTTTCTGCCAGTTCATGTCAGACAGACAAGAAACCTCAATGATGCTCCATAGAGTGTTGAAACATTCCAAAGTTTGCCAAATAATTTCTAGCAGATGACTCCAGAAAATACTGAAAGTTTCCAAAATTACAGAAATAAAATATTTAAATATGGATATTTTGCCAAGTTTGATTGTCATCTTGACCAGTCTTTTCTAGCATCAAGTATTGGCAGAACTTTGTTACTGCCATTTTTAATGCTTGCAGGAAAAAAAAAAAAAAAGCAAAACTAAGCATAAGCTGTCTGTATTCAGTCATCTGTCTGTCACTGGGCTGAAATTCTGCTCTGATTCATTAGGTGGCTTTCACAAGTTTTGAATGAATCTGATCCTCAGTTAAGCAGAATGATATCAGTAATGTTTCTATGTTATGACTCGATGAAAATGTTTTTACATTATCTGAGAATCAGAATATAATCATGTAATAAGCAGAATGCAATCCTTGAAAATAAATGCTGTCAAGCAAAATGAAAGCCGCACTATTTAGAAACAACAACAAAACAGTATTTAGTAATACAGTGGTAAGACTGAAATGGTTCAAGAAAACTGCTCTGAAAATGCCCTTTTCTCTGTATTTTGTGACAAGAAATAATAATGCTCTGAAGGCAAGGCAGCAGAATCCATGGTATTCTCCATGTGAATGGAGGCAGCAGTTATTGTACTCTACGCTGTAAGAAATAATTCATTTTGCCATGTGTGCTGTTCTTAACAAAGAGAGGAAGCCTCTGTTTGGAAAGTGAAGCATGAACTCTTACTGAGCATTAGCAATATCAAAGCTCACATTCTCCACAATAAATAAATAAACCCTCTCATCTGTACAAATATACCCCAAGACCATAATTATAAAGCACCTTGCTATGTTTGGTCTCTGCTTTTTCTTGCTTCCCTTGCAGGATTCAAGGATCCATACAAGCAGTGCATACACACTGCAATGGGAGACAGGACTACAATTTATCTGACATGGCCACAAAGGTATTAAAGTAGCTGGAGTTCATTGACAACAGCAGCACTAAAGGCACAATGGCACAGATTTCCAAGAAAATTAGCCCTTCTGGACACTTCATAGACTCATTCACAGCCCATGCCAACATCTGTGCTGACATCTCACTTCTAATAAGTAGTTCTGAAGTTCAAATTAGGTCAGGTAGGACTACCCAGGCTTCAGTCACACATGTGATTTCTCTATAGACAAAACCTCCTAAACCACTTAGATGCTTTTGACAATTCCATTCCACCCACCATATATAACAGACCCGACGTAGTCAGCTTTTGATATGCAAAACTAGTATGGATGAAAACTTTGCAGGGGTGGAAACAAATGGGTAGAAACGTCAGCAAAACATGAGCAGCATCAGCAGAATTTGCCCTTGCTATAATGGAAGCAAGAACACAGTTTAGTCACAAGATAATACAAACTTCACTTGTAGTCTGGAAGAAACAGCAAGACTTTGATTAGTCGTAGGAGGGCTTCCTTACTGCTCCCTTATAACAGGAAATACATGGAGCACCATAAATGCATTGAGGGTAACAAAACAGAGCATAAAGGCGCTAACTTCAACTTTAGTTACCCCAGTTGGTGAAGTTACATCAGGCTAAAATGGGGGCAGCCGACTACATGGAAAAGGAGCCCATCCTCCAGGTCCTGCCTAGTTCTGCTACCCACCACAAACTCCAGTGCTGTGCTGTATGCGGATGTCAGCTGTGAGGCAGCAGCCCATTCCATGCTCACTGTGACATCCTCAAGAATTGAAGCCATTCTGAGCAACAGGGTCCTGCATTATGATTGGCTCCTGGAAGAGCTGCTTAAATATTTTCATTAGAGGCAGAGTATTTTTGGATGATAAAGATAATTAAGTGCTGAAAGCATAGCGATCCATTTGACACCGAGAATAAGAGATATGAAGTATTTCTAATAAAAACAGAACCCCCAGTGGGAATTGAACTCACTCTGTGTCGTTACAGTTTGAGGCAAGTGCTGCATCCATGATGAGACTAACACAGCCTCTTTGCCGGGTCTGCAATTTACTGGTCTTATATTGCCTTCATTGGGTCTCCCCTGTTGTTCTCCAAATGCAAAAATTATATACTACTGATCACTGCATGCTAACTTAAATTGATTTGTTCAAATGAACACAAGAGTTACAAAGTTTGGGAAAACCTGTTTCCTGGTTGATGCCAACATCTATAACTTGTTCCTGAATTCATTATCCCTGCTCTCAATTTCCTGTGTGTTTTTTTTTTCATCAGTGGGTTTAAAAAACAGCTAGACAATCATGATGATGATGGTGGTGAAGAAAGCAGCTCCTACTCTTTAGATGTCTGTTTCCCCATACGTAATGTCAGAATGATTAGAGTGTCTGATGTGATGAGAGTGATTAGATCTGTGCAAACACACACAGAGGAGGAAAGAGGTTGGCTTTGACAAAGCACTCAATTACCCAGGTTCTCCCATCACGTCTGGTCCTATCACAATAGAAACAACACTCCCTCTGTTCTCCTGGCAGGGAATCGCTGCCGTGCCTTTCCGCACCACCACTGTAAATCATGCCATATAGTTCTATGCCACCAAGCTATAATTTGATAAATACCAGAATGAGTAAAGGCAATAAATCTACTGGGTTTTAATTATAAGTGTGTTTCTCTAAGTGTGGGGCTGGGGCTGGGTTGTTTCTCAGCTTCTGCCGATACAAATCATGTACATCTGCTCCTTCAGCCCAGCCAGTATTATTCTTTCTTGGGAAATCCTCCATTACTGCCTTACTACCAGGACTACCCTGGCACACTGACTGCTCTCTAAAGAGCACAAATATTCAGTGATAAGGGAAAGGTTGTTTCCCTCTTCCTACTGCTGGATCAAAAAGCCCTACCCTGAGCAGGGTCAGAAAACACAACAGCGATGTGGAGTCCCCTCTCCTGTAATCTTGATTTCTATTGATATTGCCAACCTTTGCAATTTTATCAGTGCTCTGTGATTACACAGGTAGGGTTTTTCCCCAAAGTCCCAGCTCCTAAAGTTGGATGATCACCCAGAGGTCTTTCAAGCTTTTCTTTCAAATACAAACATTAGGTTTCAAATGAAAGCTTGCAAACGCACACTAACAAAGCAGGAAGCAAAAAGACAGACCTCAAATATATTCTGCCTTTTAATATTTTAAAACACACTTTTGCAGATCCTGTCCGTGTTTCTACACAGTACAACCCTAAGGATGGTCTTAAGAGAATATTTGCTGTTAAGAAAAGGGGATGGAGGTTTGTGGATGTAACACGGTGGGAAGAAAAAATAATACAACAGGCACACGTGTATCTTCATATGGGATCATACGTGAGAAACCACGTGTGTGAGAGCTTACAGCAAGACAATGTATGTGCACATGCATGCACATGGAGCAGTGCGTGTTCCAGCAAAATGAGAAGGCAACAAAGGGAGAGACCAAGGGAATCTCTGCGTGTGAGCACGCCTGCACTCCCAAAGGTCAGCCTGCTCTCCTCAGATTTAATTCCCTTTCTCACTGCTACTGTTCAGAAGTAAATGTTCGCTTTTTATTAAAAATCAAAAGCAGAGGGGCTCGTAATCCTCCTGACTCCATTTCTTCTCATATAAATGAAAAGTTTAGCTTAGAGCAATAGCAGGTAAAATCAGACTGAAAGCAGGAGCTAATTCTCAGGAGATATGGAAAAGCTAAACCGCATTCAAAGATTGTTTTGTTTGTATGTCTACATTTTTCATTAGCTAAATTCTTATTATTATTCATTTTTAAATGGAGAATTTAGTAAATCCTCACACATTGCAGCTCATTTTTGGAAATCGTTTTTCAGTGATATAGGAAACCAACTGTATTCTCCCTTTGCAAAACTAATTCTATTCTAATGACTGCAAAGAGATGGCACTGCACTAATTTCACAGATCTCACTTATTTAATATGTTCCCTCCTTACTTCGAGTCCCCATATAGCCCTCTCCCCTCCTCATTCTCACTGCTAATACTGAAAATCTTCCCTTTGAAGCGCTACCCTGGTTTTAATGATATTTCCCTTATTTAGTGTAACCTTCAGAGCAGGGACCATGTTAAAAATGTTATCAGCAATACTTCCTGCTTAAACTACCAAAAATATAATTGCAGAAGGTGGGAAGAAGGAGGAGAAAGAAACAAAGAGGAAGAGGTTTCTAAGACTTTCAGTTATTTTGGGTGATAATTCTTAGTTTCCTTCTGCAAACACAGACAACAGAAACTTAAAGAAGAAAATGGAGGTTCCTTCCTAAGAACATAGGAATGTTCTCATTCTCAGGCTCAGGCTTCAACTAAAACATCAAATAAAATCTAGTGTAATAGTGGGCAACACTGCAGTACTCTCTTCTTCATTCACACTTGGTTCCAGTGCCTGTTTCACTAGGTTTAAGTGGGCAGAGAGACGCTCCTCCCTGGGGTTCTTCAGGGGCACTGAAGAAACCCAAAGTGGATCAGATTTTCTACTCTGAAAAGAAGCCCTAAAGAACTAAAATTCAGTGTAGATCATGCAACACTCAAAATAGAGTTGTGGCAAGGACTTAACATTACGTCCTTAGATTTATCGAGCTTGAAACAACATAGATAATCCTACCCATGCTGTCCCTTCACCTCCACAGGTATAGGCCAGAGTGCTCCTACCTTGTAACCAAGTAATTTGCTTGATGCACCATCTGCCTCCTCAAGTATCTAGTCCAGACATTCACGGTTCTCTGTTCCCCTTGAGATGTCCTTTTACCCTAGCTGTACTGAAGCTCCTTCCTTTTGGTTGTCTCTGTCCCAGGCACCTGTAGGTTTTGTGTGAATAAGCCCTGAAAGATAAGCTGAACTGAACTCATTTCCTTTGCAGCTGCCTGTCCTCTCCATAAGCCAGTCTGCCAACAGTAACATTCCTTGGCATTATCTACACAGTTTATGATTTTGCCATCAATTCCCTTCTTAACAGCTTCTCCTTCATCTTCTTCATAGTCTATAAAGACCTCACTCTTATTTTTAGCCAGTCCCCTTAGCTCAAGACTCACAGACTTTTACATCAAATTTTCTGCCCTTCTTCTCTACACTTTTTTGAGTTCTCTGATGCTGAGAGAACAAAGGAGATAGAGTGGAGAAGATAACAATCAGCTGGTGTAGGAGATACACTGTAGTGTCTCTGTCACTGATCTGCCTTAATTGTCAATCATTAAATTTACAAATCGCTTCACCACTTTTTCCACGGCCTTCTTAACTGTGAACCTACCTTTTCTACCTGCTGACTTACTTGCTAGAGCAGAGTCAATCTCTGGACATCATCTCTTCTGAAGAAGCTCTGCAGCAGCTACTGTATTATGTATCTAAAAAAGGATGCCTTAGAAATGTTAATAAAGGAAATGGCATGGGGTACATATGTGGACCACTGACTGTATCAATCTGGCAAATGCTACCTATCTCTTTGGCTAAAATACTCAGGAAAATAAATTTGCTCTCTCCCAGGACAACCATAGTTTTCAAAAAAGATCATGAAGAAAGAAGTGGTTGCTACCAACCCCCTTTCCATATTATAGCCCATCAGCTCAAAAAAACTCATCAAGGAGGTAGGTCTAATTCTGTTTTCTGTCTGAAAAAGTTCAGTTCATCCTTTCCAACTTCCCAGAGGAATGTCTATAATCTTCACTAGTTTTCAGGGGATACTAAGCTCTTCCTGTTGAAGCTGCCATGGACTAAAAAATTAGGTGGGTCAGAGAAAGGAAGAACCATGCACAGCCTGCTGACAAACACGCTTCCACCTCTACCCCTCAGTCTCCCCTCTGAGTGGCTAAGAAGGAGTGGGGCTCTTCTGGGTTTCAAAAGAAATACAACTGCACATGGTTATAAATCCTAGTAAACACTAGAAATGTTCATATATTTCTCCATATACACATGAGCGTCAGTGAAGAAGTAGACTCGGACTTAAGAGCCAAGAGTAGCAGTTGGGCAAGACTTTGGTACCTATTATCCTTCTGAGGGTTTAACCATCAATTTTCCTGTTCCCCATCTGTGAAATAGTGTAATTTTACTTCCTTGCACGCCTGAGGTGCTCTGACAATGCATTAAAAAGATTGAGAGGTACTCATATACTAGGGCAATGAAGGCCACACATCTGCTTAAGACAGCTCAGTGACTAACAACTATCAGAAAAGAGATCCCTACAACTAGTGTGTGAGACCACCAGCCTCACATCAACTTCCTTGGAAAGTACAGGTGGGGCAAAGGCCCTCTGCAGATTCCCCGCCACATAACATGTCTTCTTCCTCTAAACATAGGCTCATGTGACCTATGTTTAATTCAAGATGAGAATCACTCTGCCTAAGAGAAGATTTTAACAAGCTAATGTGCTGGTTTCTCTATTCAACACAGTAGAGCTGTTGGAAGGGAGCTCGCTAATCCCATGCCAAGTTTCTTGCTTTGGGGAAGCAAAACAAGAGGTCTTTATGGCAACACTGCAGAAATCCTAGTTTCACTGATGAGTGGCTCATGTTCCACCAGTGAGATGCCCAGCATCCATTGCCAGGGTAACTGAAGAAAAGTTGGCATCATATCAGGTCACTCTATTGAGTGACATGATAACTGAGTTTAAGACCTTAGAAGCTTCCAAAAGAAGTAAATGATGTCATAATGAAGTCACACTAACAGAGAGAGGCATCACCTCACTTCTAGCTTTCAACACCAGCACCATCTCCCAAACCAACTCTTTTCAGACTTGGACCCCTAAAGTAGGTTACCACAACTACAGGAATATCACCAATTTTCTACACATGAATTAGCAGTGCTCGGGAGTCTACCAAGTAGAGACATGGTGAGAACTGAGTCTTATTCACCTGATCTTCACAAGATGCCACAACAGCGTTCAGCCACTGGCCTTTCTGGCAAAAGCCCATTAAGTCATTCCTACAGCTCTCGGCACTCATAATGGCAACGCTCACCGGCCCCAAACCATCTGCCTTCCTTTACTAATGTTCATGACAAATTTCAGGTTTTGCCTGTCTGCCACTGCATATGGAAACCTGATGGATTTAAGCAAGGACCAGATCTATTAAGATCGATGTGCTGTTCGGCAGGTTCAGAAACACAGCAAGCAGATTTATGGATGAACACTAAGTACAGGGGCCTGACCACTTCTTGTTACTAAAGCTCCTGCAAGAATTTTGCAAGAGTCACTGTCTCAGAGCTGCTGATATGCGACAGCTTCCAGCACTATAACTGCACTCGGCTGCCAGGAGCTCACTCCCTCATTGTTACAGGGAAGTAGTTGTGTAAACTCTTCTGCGCTGAAAGGTAATTGTCTGTTGGGGAACAGCTGTCCCTTTCTACTCCAGCTATGAGCCTGGACATTTTGTCAATCCTTGCATTCTCTTTAAAAACTGGGGGTTTAGTACACATTTATCAGGCAATCAGTGATACACAATTTCTTAAAGGAAGAAGGATTCCGTCCACCCACTCTACCAGCTAAATTAGTTTAGCGCCAGCTTAATAGCATTTGTGCAGTGTACTTCCTGTATGTGTAAGCAAGAAAGGTGTCATTTAAGGGTGCTGAGGAATTCAATTATAAGTAACAAGACAGCTTTCTCTCAGTTTCACTCACTGTTACTCAGAGGCTTGTCTTTGTGTGTGGCTTCGTTCGTAAGGTATTCTTACAGACAGATCTATGTTCCTCTATTGTGCCAAGAGCTTTCCACAGAGAGATCACCACTTGATTTGAAGGGACAACAACTGAAAGGGGATGAGTGTGTGCCTGCATGCGTGCATACATCCATGTGATTGGGTGTTTGAGGAAGACAAGGCTGAGGAGGAGGAATGCAAAGCTGGAAAAAGTGAAAAAGAGATGGCTTTTCATCTGATTCTCAAGGTCTCTTTTCCATGAAGATGCATTTCCAGTTTTCTACCAAGATTGCAGCTCCTGGCCTGCACAAAGATGATGGGGGTGGAATAGAGCAAAAGAGAAATGCAAGCAAGAGATCTCCCGCATTCCACAACCCCAAATATGCTCTGCTCTAACTGATGTACAGTATCTGGCTCTGTCCTGCTAAGAGCTGCTATTCAGGCTCATGCATGACTTTGAAAAATACATTTTGTTCTTCTGGAGCCCTCAAGGACAATAATAAATAGAATGAAAACAAAACCACCCCGACAGCGCTTTAGAGGGTGTCCTTCACAGGCGTTACCAGTGTCAGCTGCCCTGGGATTTCACCTTCACCTGAAGGGAAGCCTGTTTAATCATGCGACACTAAAGGAGAAGAAGAAAATGTTTCTTGAAGAAACAAAGGAAGGCAAACTTGCCCCCCATCGTCATAGTTTTGCCAAGCATGATCACAAATAACACGCTGCCTGAAATCTGCCATATGCTAGAACATCAATGTGACAACAAGCCTTGAGGTCTGGCATTACTGTAAAACAGTAACTGATAATAATTCTCTCTGTCCTTTGCTGCAGAGATGCTCATTATTATGGTCTTTTTTTGGCAAAAGGAAAGTCAGTGGGTCAACTGGACTGCTGAAGTATGTGAGGTTCAGCAAAGGTCATCACAGAAGAGCTGCCTGGGTTGTCCTATTTTGGTTTTGCAGTCTTTGCCACAGGAGTTGTTAGAGGCATTTACACCCTGATTGAGCCCCACCTTTAACAGTTCTGTACACAACTGGTTTCTTTTCTTTCCTTTCTGTGTGTTTTTCATTTCTGAGTTATATCCTCAAGCAAAAGAGGGGCACACATGGATATTTTCATAAACTGCCTTTCAAGAAGTCTTTGACCAAGTATTTAAAAAAAAAAAAAATTCTTCCTAAATCAAAGAACTCCTGGGTTGGAAATGTAAAGTCCTCTCATGAAGAACAAGTCTGTACAAGACAGAAAGCAGAAATAAAAGAACAATGGATCCTCCCTTAATATGGTGAAAATGTAACAGCAGGAGTGCTGCTGAGAAGTTTGTTGTGACCTGCATATGCAATACATCAGCTAATGCACTGAGAAGGAGAATGAAATTCTCAGAGACCAACATGTACTGCTAAAGCAAAATAATCATATCTGGAGTATGAGGGACAAAAGATCCTCACAGTGCTAAGAAGATACACAGCAGCCTAACATACCACAGAAAGAGTTCCGCCTTGGCACAGGCAATATGTATTGGGAAAAATAAACCATACTCTTCAGGTATCTTACTGGGTCGTAAAATTAAGTATGGTCAGACAAGAAAAAACCTATACTTACTGTAGGCAGATCAATGAAGCCTTTTCTCTGAGGTACCTCAATAGCAGGCCAAAAAGTAAATGGAACATTAAGATGTAAAAATAATACTTGGTGAAAAATCACTCCTGTGCAGAGGCTCAGTGCGAGGCCAAAGCTCCAGCAAAATCTCATCTAAGCCAACAAAATACAGCTTACGTTGGATTTAAGTGGTGCCTAGATCTTGTGTGAGTCATTTCTCTCAGGGGTGGGTGAATCTCACCCACTGAGAAAAGTATTAATGCCACTGCATACATCAAGTCATACCTTCAGCTGGAATAGTGTGGCTAGTCAGCTCTGGAGCTTTTCTTAAAAATAACAGTGAGAAAAGCATGCACAGATAGTGCAAACAATTAGAGTTCTGGAAAAAAATTGGGATAGGAAATATTTTAGAAAACAGAAACTGTTTAAAGAGGAAACAGGTGACAAAGCACTTGAAAAACACCAAGGAGCAGAAACAATGCAACTTGGTTTTCTAAATATGTGCACATAGAGAAGGGGCCTCTGTGTATAGTCTCACATGGCTATTAAGGGATGACAACACATTGCATTAAAAGACTTTAATCAGATGAGACATTTGTAGAATAATTTAAGATATTAATTGGTACCATAATTCTCATTTTACAGGCTGGAAACTAACTTGTAAACAAGACAGTGAATTGGAAAATGCTAAACAGCATCCTTAAGTTAACTGGGGGTTAAGTACTGAGTCTTAAGCCCAGAACCATGCCTTCCTCACAAAACACATCCATTTAACCACCTTGGGGGAAATCAGGTGTGACCACAGCAGAGAGGATGAGCCCTGCTCTCTCAAATCTGACCCAGACAGCATCTAGCCTAATGCTTATCTCTGAGGGGCACCAGCAGCAAATGTGCTACAAAGAGCAGCAATGCATGATCATGTCCTCCAGTAACTTTCAGAAGACCTTTAAAATCTGGTTCTGGTTGCTATGGCCTATGAGCAGAAGTTCTACACTGTAATCCATGTTTGAAAAATATGACTCTAGTTCATTCTGAACCATTTACTAGTTCTTGCACTAAGGGTACTCAGTGAAGCCTTCTCCATAACATTCAAAATTTTGTAAATGCCCACAATAGCCCTCCTTTTACCGTATCTTTTCAAAGCCAGGGAGTTTAGCCTATTCCATCTCTCCCTATTGGGAGACACAGAAGTAAGGGAAGCAGCACGTCAACCTAGTACACACATAGATAGGAGCAGGTAAATTATGGGAGGGGATGAGCAGCAGAGAGAAGTCACTTTCTAATCTCTCATCCAAATGAGTGCCTACAAGACCTGTAATTGGAAACACATTTCTGAACAGAAAGCTACTCTTCTCCCTATGCTGGCCAGTATGTCTAAATGGGTACAGGAAGGAGCATAGGATCAGTAAACAGTTGAGACATATAGCTATGCCCTCTGGCTTACACATTTCAGTTCTAAATCTAAGCAGCCTAATCTTGTACCATAGTATTTTTCTGTTTGTTGTGCTTTTTTTTTTTTTCCATATTTTTATGTGAGCCACTCACACAGTAGGAATATGGGTACTTGTTTTCCTTCACTCTGGAAACATGAAGGGAGCACAGCTCAGTAAGCAAACAAGCTCTAAAAGGGTTAGAACAAAACACAGAGGGTTTCAGAGTGGTGAGACAGAAGCAATATCTCCATCTTTTGTGCTGACTCTTTCCTGTAAAAAAATAGACAGAATGTGTCCCTGGGCCAGATTTACAAACTTGAGCTGAGTGACACCAAAATAAATGTGAGTCAGCTCTGGGTCACTTACAGGAGGAATGCCTTTTAGAAACAGGCATGCCGACTACTGCCATGGTACATTCACGCAGGATTTATCCAAATCTCAGGAGATTTACATTCTGCATTTGCTTCAAAAGTACAAAAGCATCCACACCTTACAAAAGTGATATAGCAAGTAAACATGAAGAAGGCTGAAGATCAGAGCGAGTCATTCTCAAGAGCCAGGCTGGGTCAGAGGAGAGGAAAACAAGGCACAGCCCTTAATGTTAAGCAGAAGCGACACCTTCTCCAAGTCTCTAGGGGATAGCAAAGTTGTTGTTGTGTAAGAAAATGGAAATAACTGGCCACGCCATCACTCAGAACAGGAGCTGTGCTGCTAGGAGCTGTCCTACTTCCTTATTAGAAGCAGGCAATGGGTTTTGGTTTTCCCAGCGGTGAAGAAGCTGAGAAATGACTTTGTGTAACCTTTGAAGAGAGCACACAGTTGTGGGAGGTAGTGTTTTCCAGACTGGAAGTAGACAAGGCCCCTGGCCTATCCTTAAGAAATCCCATAGAAGTCATGAGCATAGGTGATGCTTGCTTCAGCTTGGTACTGGCTGCAGCCTTAGCCTGCTGAGCTGAGGTCCAGAGTGCCCTGTTATAGAAAGGATTTTCAAACCCACTTCTAAACTTTCACGGTACAGGAATGTCACTGCAAGAATGGTGACTTTGTTCCACCTCAGAGTTGGCTGTGTTTCAGCAGTGAGCTAAATGGTTTGGGATCCTCCTGGATGACACTAAAAAGTGCTATAGAAATGTCAGCTATGAGTGAAAAGCTCCTCTGTAACTGTACAGCCATTCTATAGCCATATGTTTCTCTCTAGGGTTGCAAATGACTGGGTTTCCCCTTTTGAAAAGCTATGTAAACACATGCAAAACCAGGCCTTTACATAATACAATGGGGCGTATCGTTCATTAATGTGCAAATAGGTCGCTCTCCATTTGCCCTCCCACTCTCTTCCTTTCCAGCTAGCTGCAAGCTTGTGTAGCAAGAGCTCAAATGTAAGTCACCAATATTCCCGATTTAGCACAGCGGGGAAAAGACATGACTTTCAAAGGCAAGAGGGATGAGCAGAGCGAAAAGTGTTCTTTCTTCTCCCTAAGCTCCATCCTGTTAGGTTAGGGAAAAACACAACCTGAAGTCAACAACCCATGGGCAAGCAAAACAGGATCAACAGTCCAGTGACACCCATTATCTAGAGAGACTTTTGAGAGCGTGTACATACACATGATTTACAAGAACCCTGGCAAAGCCGCATGCTGTTTGCACCACGTTAGGCCTAAATTAAGCACTGAGAAGTTCAAATTAATGTGGACTGCATTTCAGATTTACATGCATGAAGCAGTGGTGTACTGCAGTGGGATAGCAGACCAAAGACACAAACAGAGGAAAATATGTGGCCTGAGACAGGTGTTAAGGATAAAGAAAATGGGGGGCAGTTGCATTGTGGATTCTCAACTATGACCTCACCAGTGTTCTATGACATCACAGAACACAACTGGTCCCCAGCCATACCAGAAAAGCAAGGGGAAAAAAAAATACAGATGCAAAGGAAGAATAACAAAGAGGACAGAATTAGCACTTTTACATGTACAAAGTGTTGTACAAACACTAGCTAATCAATCAACTAATTGCTTATATAAAGAGTCACCAGAAAAAGGAGATAGTGGAAGAGAGGCAGGAAGATGTGGGAAAAGCAGGAGGGCACTGGGACATGGGCAGCAGTACGTGCTCCTTTTCACCCAGTCAACATTATCCCAGGCAAACTTGTGCCAAATTGCCATGACAATAATTAGCCAGAGTTCCCTGACAGATCATTATGAGAACATTAACAGGGCATTAGCAAGAATTACCCATTTTTCACACATTGATTAGGTGCCATTGCTGGTTCATTAGAGTATTGGCTTTTAGTAGCCCCCCTCCAAGTAGCAGCAGCCCTTCCTTCTCTCCCCTGACCACTCAGCACAGATTCAAACCTCTTTAACTCTGACTAGGCAGTCGACCTGGCCTGTGCCGAATTGCACAAGCATATGGGACCATGTGCTGCATAAAGGGAGCACCTCATTAATCTGTCCGAGTTGGGTGGAAGAAAGTGGTGGCTGTGCACCATAGGCAGGCGTTAATCTTCCTCCTGAACCTGTACTGCTAATGGAGGGTGGCACAGGAAATGACTCACTCCCTGTCCAGAGTCGTCACTGCCCTATAGCAAGAGGGGCCAGCGCTGGGACTGTTCTTCCTCTCTATGTCCTCCTCAAACCCCACACTAGGAAGGATGTTCCTGTGTCTGTCATTGCCAAGACCTTTCTGCCGTACCAGCTGATTACTCTCTTCCATCTCTGCTTCCCCAGCTGCTACCTTCCATCCCACACTTTGCTTCTACTGAAAAGCAAGGATGTGTACCAGGGGAAGTGGTGCAAAGCATGCTCCAGGGAAGCCACAGAGGAAGGTCAGGTCAAGAGGATCATTTCTGCTGCAGGAGTCAGGTGCTGTATTGTGTTTCTGGCAACAAGAACAAGACTAAAATAAAAAAAGGAAGGGGAAAATAAAGAAAAAAGGAGACAAGACTGAGGAATCTTTCCCCTCCCTTTCCTCATAGGTCACATCACCCGTCCACCTACATCCAAAATACATTTCAGTTGAGTCATGCTTGGGAAATAAACAGCAATCTTCTTAGGTGCTATTTTACAACGGATTAAGTCTTCCTAATGTAGCCATGTCCAGAACAGATGCCCCACTCAGACCTGAGGTACTCCTCCCACCCAGATCCTCGATCTTCTCTGTGAGGCTACTTGTCAAAACAAGGCAGGCTGTAGTGTGCAAGGTGGGTTACTGAGGTGTCAGGAGCTAAAACTTTTGCAGGGATGGCTGGATTATAGGACAGCTGAGTGGGTGTATAAGTAAGTGCAGCCCTACATAGCTGAGGACAAAGCTAGCACCCTTCAATGCCATGAGAAATGAATGAGGTAATGCACAGAGCAAAGAAGGCCTGAAGGTTCACTCATTTGACACTGAGAAAGCAAAGGAGAAAGTAAACACTATAGAGAGTTAGAAAGACAGGAGAAAATACAAAGACCAGCCTCAGAAGGGGTTTGTGTTGCTAGCAGTGTCTGAAAAATACTGTTGGGAGATGAATGGGACAATGCAGTTTACAGAAAAGTAGGAAATGGGAGGGGGTGTGAAAGCTGGATTAGAAATATCAACAGGACTGTATAAGGTCAGAAAGGCAAGGACAAGGAAATTCAAAGGGGACCTGATAGAGCGATGCAAACAAAGGCAGAGGAAAAGGGGCAGTTTTAGTATGCCAGAGAAAGTGAGGTGGCTTTCAAGCAAGAGAGGCAGAAGATGTTACAACAATCAAGACTAAGGAAGGCTAAAGCATGAACAAAGGTTCTTGGTGTTGAGAAAGAGATGAAGAGAGGGATTTCCTATAGCTGGTAGAAGAAGAAAGATCTTGGGAAAAATACAAGGGACAAAATAACTAGGCTCCATATTACAACAGTGCGTGACTGGAAAGGTTTTTTTCATCACTTGGAGTGATAAAAAGATTGAAGTGGAGACAATTCAAAGGAAAAGACAAGCAGCTTTTTAACACTGTTCAGCCTGAGTTGTGAGCTTTTGTTGACTGAGATCTGTGTGACGGGTCAGGGTGTGTAGTGCGTCTAGAAGTTGCTTTAGGTGTTTGAACCTAGATATGGCAATGAGATCATCTCCAAAGCAGACACGAAGGACAAAGCCCTTTGAGATCTACCATACTCATGAGGATGGTGCACTGGCAGACAGAACACTGTGTGTGACTCAAAGTTGGAAGAAGAAAGCAGAATAAGGGACAGTGCTACATAAAAAAGGGAGCACCAGGAGAGCCCTGCCATTTGCTGCAAAGAAGCTTATTGAGGCACTGCACTGCCCATAAAACACAGAGGGTACATTAAGAAGGGTTTTATGGTAGAACAAGAGAAGAGAAGAATCAAACAGCAATTGATTATACAATCAGTTCAGAAGTAAAGGAAAGGGGCAGACCAGGTTCCTATTTAGTCTCAGGCACAGCCCCACAGTTCATGTGAATCTATGCTGACAAACTTGGGGAGTCAGAAGACTCAGAACACTTTGAGCTCAGGGAAAAGAAGCAGCATGCTAAACGTAAGTAGTCCAAGACTGGGGAGTCTTACACTCTCTTAATGGGACACCTAGCCAGGTATATGGCCTGAGTTAATCACAGAGCCACTGAGCAAGGGACTGCAAGTTGTCCTGAGGCCAAGGGTAAACCTGCCAGCTGCTCTGTTTTTCTCCTCTGAATATTAATCAGGAATTCACCTGCTATTCATGAGAACCCTCTGGATACTACTGGACCCTGGTGAACAAAAGGAGCGCCTTCATTTTTTCATATAGGATATGTCTATGCCTGTGATTACAGCAATGCAGTACCATTGCAAATCCTTCTTTTCTGCTGCTGCCACTGAGACAAAATGCAGCATGGGGGGATGGACATGTTAACTCCCAGCATCTCCTCCTCATCATCCCTCTCAACGAGTTAACCACAAAATAGTTAGCAAAGCGGGGTCAAAGTGTCCCTCTGAAGTCACCAAAACGATATGGCGAGAAGTGCTCCTTGGAGCAGGGCTGATGAATGCTGGGACCAGTGTGCTGACAGGTCTGAGCACAATGTGTTGCTGAAGGTAAATCAAGGCTGACAGCCAGTACTTTTACCTTCTCCCCCCTTTTCCTGGCCTTTAAACTGAGCCAAATGGAGCGCACACAGGAGGACAAAGGACAGGAGGATAGGTGGGAGCAAGAGGGTGAGTATGGTGTAGGAGGAAAGAGACTGAGCATCCCTCCATGGTAGCAGGTGGGAGTTCCAGGGAGTGCAGCAGACGGGAGTGAGCTCTATGTTGAGTATAAATCCACGAGAGGCAGGCAGGGCACCGGGGCTGTGATCCTGACCTTGGGCCAAGGCAATCTGCTTTTTAACTGGCGCAACTGTAATCCAGTCTGTGAACAGATGGTACGGAGAGAAAAAAATACAGGATACAAACATAGGATCTTCAGTATCTGTTCCAAAACCAGTCAACCTTCAGCAGGAAGGTGATTAAAGAGGCAAAAAAGTAAGGAAAAGCCAGGCAGACTTTCTCTGTTTGGCACGACTGGTGAAGTTGGAACCACAGATCTGGTCCCAAAGGACTCAGTGGCTCGGTGCTCTTCAGCTAAAATTCAGAAGCCGTCTCTCAGCCAGTCACTGTTTCTAAGGGACAACAAACAGGAGGGTTTGTTTGCTATTCTGGCCAATCCTCAGTTCCTGTACTGTCATCCCAAAAACTTGCACTCACACTGTTGCTTCCAGTCCCAAGGCACTGTCAGGAATCTTTTGCTACAACAAGCCCACATATAAAGACATCAAATAGAAGGGAAGTGACACAAAGCCTTAGTGTGCAGAACAAAATTTGCAAGGTACCAGCATATTCTAAGCAACAACAGCCTTGAGAAATCCTGAGTTCAAATACTAAGAAATGTGCCAGAAAAGTTCAGACCTGGCACTGAATTTTGCTGTGAATGCTCTCTTGCTATGGGGTGAATTCACACAAACCTTTAGATTGCTGCCTTCGCAGTAGCTTACTGGCATAAGTCTATGCTGTCCAGGGTCACTGCACTATGCCTGCTTACTGGCCTGGGTCATGGAGCTACTGGGAATTAGACTGAGCCAAAATTCCTGTAACTCAACCTACTTCATGGGTTCATGGGCTTGGTTCAGATTTCAATCCTGGCATCCCCAGTTTCAACAGTCTGAAATTTATTTTGGAAATAGATAATAAAATAATAAAATATGGACATGAACTACTGTAGTTGCTGGTGTTAAAAAACTGACACTGGTATACATTTGGGGATCATTACCAAGTACTTAAAGAAGTACTCAGCAGGAAATTTATAAAATTACCTTCTATAAACAGTTTTTATATCATCAACATCCATGTGATATGTGAAGCCTCAAAACCATGATTCTTTAGAACACTAAACGTGCTTCCAGTGAGTTTACTTGGTGTCCCCTTCCACATCCATTGCAGAGTCATCCTTGATGAAATGCCCGACATGCTCTGCAAGTTCATGCTGACAGGCCATGGGCTCTGCAGTAAAGGTTTTGGTTTTTTTTTTTTTTTTTGTTTTGTTTTTTTTTGTTTGTTTGTTTGTTTGGTTGTTTTTTTTTGTTTTTTTTTGTTTTTTTTTTTTTTTTTTTTTTAGCTTTCTGAATTTATGATGCTTTCTACTACTTGGAATAGGCTTGGTTTTTGATCATAACAATTCACTCCCTGCCCTGGTCTGCTAATGTACCTCCACTAGAAATATTGCTCAAAGTACAGGCATTTGAAAGATAATACTTTGCTTTTCTGCAATATTTTTGCTACAGTGATCTTCACTAATGTGTGCCCATGAATGAGCCTTTCTGTGAAACACAGAAACCCTGTTGCCTTCATATTACTCTGGAGGAAACAAGGGAGGAAACTAAGGGAGAAAGCACATGGCCATTTAGATGGGAATATGGAGGACAACACTGATAGGTAATCACTGGCCAGGGAAGTTGTGGATGCCTCATCCCAGGAAGTGTTCAAGGAAGGACTTGGATGGGGCTTTGAGCAGCTTGGTCTAGTGGAAGGTGTCCCTTCTAGGTGGGCTGGAACTAGATGATCTTTAAGGTACCTTCCAATCCAATTCACTTTATGATGATACTATAGCTCCTCTGAACTCAGAATGGAATGCAAGCCCCATCAGGAACAAAAGCAGATCCTGCTTTGCTCAGAGAGACCTGTCTACTTACTATACTCCAGGCATGGCAGAGTGGGTGCTACCATCTCTGACTTGGAAACAAAGCAGAATTTGCATCTCCCATAAAGGAAAATTGCATGTGCATTTGAATGCTTAGAGACAATAATGACACAAGTCAAGGAAGGTATGTGGTACGCTCGAATATAATCCTGCCAGTGCTGCTCTCCTACTCTGCAGCACTCCCACTTTTCCAGCCCCAAGCTTCCCAAACCTACCTCTGCCAATATTCCTTGTTCCTGCCCTGTGGCTTCTAGACATGCCAATCTTGTGCTGCTCTGCCAGCATAAGACTGGGCAGTGCTCTGACAGTGTTCCCTCATGAAAAATGACAATTCCAAAACAAATGCTTCAGCTTAATGGATGGCTGCTGTAATTTTGAGTCATTAAACTTGCAACTCTGACAAACACTCTCAGTATGTTCTTTCTAATTACCAGGACCAAGCAGATTTAGACAGGGCAAATTCAGCAGGCTTTCACATTTCTTTACTATAGCCTGACTTCTTGTTATTTTCCCTTTCCTCCCTCCACTCTCGCCCTAGCTCTGCTTATTTAATGCACTAGCGGTGCTGTTATGCCTTGCAAATCCTTTTGCAGAGAGACATCCCCTCTCAGCCAGAGTTTTAACAGAGAAATTCTTCCCCCGTTCCTCATTCTTTCCCTGTTCATTAGCTTTGCTAAGCCCTTTTGGCTGTGAATGTACAGCAGCATTTATACTGACTGACGGTGACTGAGCAGGAGCACATTGACATTATTGCCTCTCAGCTTGCTGGGATCCACTCTTACTTAGTGGTCTAATTCCCTCCAACTTTATTGCAACCTGTTTGTGATATGAATCTCTCCTCCTTATCTGTATTTTCTTCCTCTCTTTCTACTTTTTTCTTCTCTCCATCCCTCACCTCTCTTGAATCTCATCCTCCAAATTCTCTGAAAACACCCCCTCGAAGAAGCTGTTATTTGGCAATTGCTGGTGAGTTAATGCAAATACATATGCACTTGAAGATGTTAGAGCAAGGACCTTCACTCACTCTCCCTGCAGAGTGCCTATCTCAGTTGGATCACACTGGACTCCTCAAAACACAGAAGTGGACGGACCAGCAATATCAATGCATCTACTTGTATGTGATAACAAGCAACAACATAGATATGTTCAATGTAGAACAGTCTCTGACAAGAAAAGATGCACAGTTAACCATTAGGCTATTCTGCTTTTCTGCCCCACTTACTTCTTATTCTCTCTCCCACTTACTCCTCATTCTCTCTCATTTCCAACATGCTTTTTATTTTAATAAATCTCTTCTCTTTTGCTTTTCCTCATCTTCTCTCTGCTCCTCTTGCTTTGTTCTCTTGCTCTTGGAATCTACCTTTCTCCCCCTTGGCCAAGCATACACTGAATATCACTGTCAAAAAATAAAATAAAGACCTCAAGGGTTGTGAATTATCTGTCCTATTTTAATAATTAAAGATGAATACACAGGGCCAAGGCAGCTTAGGCATTTCTCTGAACAATCATATTATATCAGAAATGTCTTGCATTGCCCCTAGTGAAATACATCAAAGAAATTCCCACCCCTGTATATACAGCAGTTCTCCTAGTCCTTTCCGAAGACCATTCAGCAGCCAGTCAACCTGGATTTAATTGGGGACTATATATTTACTTTCAATAGATAGGATTTGATGGGTTTTGATAATTTGCAACTTACAGCTAAAGAAAAGCAGCTTATTATTAAATTCAAATAAAATGAAGTCCAGCTGCCTGGATGCAGATAGCAATTACAAAAAGCCCATGAGGCCTTCTGGAGATCTTAACTTGTCCAGAGAACATTGTCTGAGAGAGCAAAATCCTGTGATTCAGATGAGCTGCAGCCAGCAGTATCTCAAAAGAGTGATACAGGTTATAGGGTGACTTCAGAAAGCACAGGCCCAAACGAAGAGAGGACTGAGAGAGCAGAGAGATAAAAGAATGGCAAAAGGTTTGTATTTTGAAGAAAAGGGCTGTCTAGTTTTTAAGAGCATCCCAACTCCATTTGACAGCAAGCATCATGCCCTGCTCCACAGAATGACTGGATTAAATCAGAGAAAGAGGAGAGTGCAGGACTTGTCACCTCCAGCTTCTCAAAGCATGACTGGAACAGGAGGAAAGGAAGGAAATGAGTTATAACGAACTTTCGCTCCCTTAGGGAAGAGCAAGAAGCAGAGACTACATGCCCTGACAGAAGCAGAAGTTGTTTCAGAAAAAAAGAAATACAAAAGAGAAGGGAAATACTCCTTTTAACCTTTCAGTTGCACGTGGACCAGCCAGAATCTATCTCTACCCACAGAGAGGGCCAAAGGGGACTTCAAAATGCTGCTCTTCGGCTGCCGCATGTCCCAGTGGTGCCAAACAGCAGCGCACCTAATAACTTGAATGTGAGGGCTACAGGCTGCAACCTACCATGGAATGCACTGGGTCTAAAGCAAAGCAAGTGGTGTGCTCCTTTTTCCTAATCCCTGCCTCCAGAAAGGCATTCATGCCTCCTGCAAAATTCATGCTAGGCCAGCAGCAGAGCATGTGCAACAGACTGCACACCAGGCCTCATGGATGGCTTGGGAAAGCACATGGGAACATAAGTCACGCTCAGCTCCTTCCTTGCTACCTCTTACCATCCCCATCTCTGATATCAGATCAGAAGCCATTTCACAGCCTCTGCACTTTCTTATAACATGACATGTAACAAGAAGAGGAATGCTTACGTTTCACTGGCATGGCCAGGGGTGAGAATACTTTAGATGTGAAGTTCAGTTCACACTGAGTAAGGGGGACGTTCATTTTGCACTAACTCTCACAGCTTTGTTACCAAGCCCCGATGCCATATTTGTGTTGGCTCTTCTTGTGTCATTATTTTTTAGAGGAGAAACTGCAGATCAGGCATTTGACTTGTTTGGTTTAATTCATCCAAGTATCTTAAATGTGTGCAATGGTCTGGGTCATTTTCTTCCCAGTCCAAACAAGCTTTACCCATTATTTCCTACTCATTGCACAAACCAAAAGCAGGACTCAAACTGCAGTGATGTTCAAAGCCCCAAATCTGAACTCGCCTCACAAACTGTTCCCTCAATTCCACACACAGTCCAAGGAAACAGGTCCTTGCACCCTGTTACATTTTTCTGTCACTCTCAGCAAGAGACAGTCAAAAAGTAGGGCACTGAGCAGCAGGACCCCAAGGGAGTGGGTGAGGTTGTCAGTTGAGCAACAACTTTGCCACTACCCAATCCTTCACCTCTGTGGCTGTGGCAGCTCTTGCACCCCTTCTGACAGACACAACAGGCACATTCTCCACCCACCATACTTTCCTGTCCAAACAGGGATGCTGGGGTAATGGAGTGTTTGTGCATCCCTCAAGTTGAGCCCATCCCTAGGACTGATGAAGGGAAAAAAAAGTTTTTCATGGCATGACATAGAACAAATGAATTTTTCTTCAATAAATCATTTTAGAGAGACTATTGACTGTAGGACCTTTGAATGCATCGACCCATTCATAAAAATCTCATCTTCTCTTCTACCCTGTATACTTGCCTTCCTTTCCCCTGTCAAAACCACTACACTTCATTTTCTTTTCCTTTCTTTTTCTGTTTCTTTTTTTCTCCTTTTTTTACCATTTTGACCCCGTAATCCTATCTTAACCTTCTAATCCTCTCTGCGGTTCCCTCTTCTTTCCTGATCTCAGCTCCGTATCATTCACAGGCTGCCACACTGACAGGAGAGAAAGAACAGCAGATATTTACTGAAGTATTACCATAAAGATTAAAGCTAGCAAATACCATGGCTCTCTCCTTCCCTCCAGCCAGTGGCCTAATGAAAACACTCTGCACTCTTTCCATGTTCATGGAAACAAAATGACAAAGCCCTATAATCTCTAAGGTGGAAGCAAAAAAAGACCCAAAAGTGATTAAAAGGATAGAAAAGAGAGCAGAAAGGGAAATAGAAGTGGGAATAATATTATTTAGCACTTCTATAGGACCTGACTGATGATATTATGTCGACTTGCAGCATATTGTGCTTTCCATGTGTTCCCTGTCTGTATTCACCTCTTATCCCCAGCTCTTGGAGAATAAGCTCCTTGAAGGAAGATTCTCCTTTCTGCTCTCTATGTGCTCAGGGCCAAGCAAAAAGGGATGCAGATGCACAGCCCTGGCTCACCTGGCCACAGCAGGAATAAGCAGAGCTCAAGACACTTCAGAAGGGATATAGTTATCACCAACCCCACACTGCAAGGAGGACAACAAAAGCCCAGCAAGCTGGGGTGACTCATACAAAGTTAGGGAAGTGGCACTACTCGAAGGAGGCTTGGACAATATGAGTGGTGTCTGTCCCTCAGCCTTGCTGCAGCCAGGACATCAAGAGAAGTGGATGAGGGGAGACCACCGGAATGAGGGAGAGAAAGTAAACGGAGAAGTTGGATAAATGAGAAGAGAGAAATGGAAAAGAATGGGAAAGGAGAGGTTTAAAAAAGAAGTAAAACTAAAGTAAATTAAGAATGAAAGAAAAAATGAGAAAAAGAGGCAAGAAGTAGAAAAAGAAGGAATCCAGATATTTAGGGCCAGGGAGTATGGATGGACTTCTTCAGCATGTGGAAACACACTCCTTGAAGCAGGAAAAGGGAAAGATTTTGTGACAGCAGGAGTGAAATGCATTGAAAAGACTCAGCCTTTTCATAGTATCAATGTAATACTGTGGCACTATAAACTGGGTAACTATATGTACAGGCAGGAGAGACACATGCATGAAGATCAGATCTCTCCCTCACTCAGACATGTTCATCTTCCACTTGCTTCACCATCTATTCACACATGCATGCAGAGTCAAGTACCACAGTGAGGCCACAGGATTTATTGGCACATCAAATGCACTTGAGTTCTGCTATGCACAGAGCTTTATTACAGAGGTGAATTTACAAGAATTGCACAGAAGACAACTCTGCACACAGAAGCTCAGTTCTGACCAACTCACAGCAACAGATCCTGACCACTTTGGAAAAACAGTCTTTCTGTGCAAAAGAAGCAAGAAAACCCCACTTATAAAAACAAACAACCAGTCAAAACCAAACAGAAACATAACCCCACACCCAACCTGCCTATCTTTTCCATAGATCGAGTCAATGTAAACAATTAGAAAGAAGAGCTTGACATAATTACAACTTCATCGTTCTCCTCATGTAAAATTCACAACAGTATTATTGCTGCTGGACTCCCCTGTCCAAAGAAAGGGGCTATTTATTCACTACAGATAAAGCTGATGAGTAAACAGGTGGATGTCACCCTCTCACTATGCAGTGAGAATCATGCACTTGCTCGGACTGCTTCTATCAAAAGATCTCAAAGCACTTGATGAATAGTTCATTAAAGCTTGGCAGCACCTTTGGGAGGATGGAGAAGGAACAATGAACGATCACTTCAGTCTTCACAGAAGGGCATCTCCCTTTAGACATGAAAAGCAGAGCTTGTTAGCAATGCACAGATGCACCATACGACAGTTTAAGGAAGCCCTGAAGAATACCTCTTCATGTTAAAAGCACAGAGGCAATTCTGGGAACCTAAAGTAAGGTGAAAATTCACCAAAATGGAATTTGGCCAGAAGACAATAAAGCGACGCATTACTTAATACCCGTCATTAATAGAGGTTAAAGCACTTTTTTGAAAGTGTTTAGTATTTTTATCCCTATCATATAGTAAATAAGGAAAATGAAAGCAAGGAAGAGGAGATGGTGTGCTGAAGTCCACACACAGTGAGTAAGAAGCAGAGCAGAGAATAAACCCTGGGTTTCCCAGGCTTGCTATCCTATCTGGTACGCCATCTCCCACATTATCCCTGTGCTCACTGCATCTGGGCACATCTGTATTTAAAACTTATGAGGTGAGACTTATGCATCCGCCTAGGCAATAACCATCCGAAGTTACAAGTCCACAGATAAAGACTTCATTGTGTTCTCACTGCAAACCACAGATTCCCCCCATCAATCATCATCTTCCTCTGTATCTCCACATAAGGCACAGTACAAGCTTAAAAAACATCTGTTACCAACACACCAGCATTTCCACCTGCAAACATCTTGGCTGAAGAATATTGGAAAGAGCAGAATCTGAGCCAAGTGCCACTTAGGCTTTGCCTTACAGGATACCTCAAGGCAAACGGCAGCAGTGTTCAGGGGCAGCAGCACAAACCAATGTCCTCAGTTTATAATGGTTTGCTTTTGGGAACAGGGTGGGGACACTGCTGGGAGGACCTGTAATCCTCCAAGGGATGTATTGTTTTCCCAGAGATGATAAGGATTCCAAATGGCTTTGTGTTTCCATGGCAGTGGTGCAGAAGGGATCCTGCTACAGAAGCCTCCTTTGGACAGAGCTGGAGTGCACTTGGTGGTCATCAACATTTTTTTGCCCTAGTGGATGTCAAAAAATGTCCCTGGTGGATAGCAAAAAAAGGACTGCCTGACAGAACTGCACTTTGTGTCAGACAGACATGGTTGGGCAAGCTCCAGGGTGTTCTTCCTACCTCCTATTTAATTACTGTGAACAGAGGTTTTAACGGAAAGAGATGCTATTTGAGACAAGGCTGGTTAGAGAGATAGCCAGGTCCTTGGAGTTAGTAATTAATTACCAGGAATTCTCAGTCTTATGACATTAACTGCTTACCCTTTTAAACAGTAGTAAATTGGAGATACGTGTCTAATTAGGGTTGTAAAATGCTTTGGAGGATTGAACAGAGAGTGAGAAGTTAACAGAGATGGAGTGGGAGGCAAACTGCTTTCTGTGAGGAAAGGAGTTGTGGGATGGAGGTGATATTATTACTGTGAAAGGCTGTCTTACTTTTTAATGTACCCCAGTCCTGGTTATGTGAAGGGACCTCTGGTTCTGCCAGGCTCCACAGCTGCATGCTACCAGAAGAGGGGAAGCAGGTAGAGTACTGGACATGTACAGGATTGATTTTTTCCTAGAAGGTCAAAGACAGACTTTGAACTCTGCCACTACTATCAAGCTAGCAGTTTTTGTATTTCACACCCTAAGAGCAGGCATATCCCCATCTACTCCAAAGATTTTGGGAAGTATATACCAATAGGCTGTATTAGACACGCACTAGGATGGTTTTGATCTCTTTTAGGAGATCAAAAAATCTAGGAGCGTTTACTAAAGAGACATCCCTGGATTTACTGTTCCTCAGAAACACAGACCTAGAATACCAACTTCCTCCCTCACTTAATTTAAATAGGGGAAAAATAATAGAAAATAAAATATTCACTGCTGGATTTCTGTTAAATATCATATGATCTCAGTCTCTGCTACCAACAACTTATTAGAGTGTATTTCAGGTCAAAACCACACCAAGCAGTTACCCTGTATTTTGTGCAAATGCTTTTCATTTGTACTCTCCAGCAGGCTCTCCTGGGAACTGAGGTCAGTCACATGGTTTAAGAAGTTTGTTACAAGGCAAAAGGACTTCTTGTTTCATATGAAATAACACAGCTCAAATAAAGTGCAACTGAAATAATCACAATGGTCTAGTAAGTGGTCAAGGTAAGAGGCAGGCCCAAAAGATCTTGCTCTAAGGAAGCATGTATTAAATATTCCTCCTTTCCTTATTCTGAATTCTACAGGTACATCTTCATTCAACAGCCTCCATGCCCACTTCTTCCTACCTGAATACTTTTTCCCCTGCTTCCTCACCTCAAAAAAAAAAAAAAAATCTAATGACCTCTGAAAGATGCTGAAGAGGGTGTTATTCTAATGGTGTGCAGAGTGGCAGAGTTCTGGGGACCCTCTGTGCTTTGGTGTAGCCGGAGGATGGGTTTCACAATGGTTTTTGTCAGGTGGCTTTGGGTTTTCTCTATTAAAAGAAACCACTTAGTATCTTCAGTCTTCAAGGGACAATACTGGAGACAATACATTCCTTGGGCAATATCTTTTGTATTATAAGATTATAAATTAAAAGACTGCTTATAATCAAAGATCACTTAACACTTTTCAAAGGCCAGAGTGCAAAGACAGTAGTCCTGTCTGAATTGCGATTAGTTTAATTACAATCTGCCTTCCGAAATAGTCCTTTCAGTTCCAAATGGATGTTTTCTTCTTCTTTCCTCATCTTGAACCTACTGCCATTTGCTGTTTAATACTTGCAGAGTTCCCCTTCAGAGGTGACTGTGCTTCAGTGATGAACAGAGCACAGCAACCTCTCCACAGGCACATTCTTAGACCATTACTAGTGACACTTCACCGCAAAGATTCCAAAGAAGGCAATAAGCCCACTTTTAAGGAACAATTAATTTTAAGGAAAAAAAAAAAAAAGGAGAGCATAACTCCATAAAACAAGAGCACAAATGAGCACTGCATTGGCTCAGTTTACAAACAACTGAGAAAAAGGCATTCTGCTGGGCTACACCCTGTCTTAAGCAGGAACACCGACCAAGCACACAATGTCAGGTGATGCACATTCTAGAAGGAATTATTTAAGTTACCGTGTTGGCTTCTAAGTTGACTACAATAATTCAGAAATTGAGATTCATCTATGGCAAACTCATAAAAATCCTCAGTTCAAAATGGGAAAGAATCCAAATATAGGACGCACTGAGACAGAGCAAAAGCAAGGCCAAGTGCAGTACTGTACTGCAATACAGTGTCCCATATCAGGTCATCCTATCTCCAGAAGATGTAATAGAAACAAAAAGGGTTCAGGGACAGGTGACAGCAATGAGTTAAAGGCCTCACAAAATTTTGGTAAGAAGGGAGATTGAAAATACTGGGGCTTTTTGCTTCAAAGAGGAAACAAATCAAGCTGGAGAGTGTAGGGATATATAAAACAATGAAGAATACAGCAAAGGCAAACACCCTCATAAAGCTAGGGAGCATCCCATACAACTGAAACACTACCCATCTGAGGCTAGATAGGGCTTGCTGCTTTCCTACTATGTGCAATAATGTGTGGAACTCACTGCCACAGGACAACATACAGGCCTAACACTATTCCTCAAAGAGTACAAGACAGTCATGTGAACTGCAAGAATATCCATGGTCACTTTATATATAAAAATACCTCCTCATGACCCTTTCTCCCCAGCACCAGTGATGTCAATCCTCTTGCTTCAGACTAAAAGCAGGAAACAATCTGTCCAGGACACAGAAATTCCTCCTATCAGCAAGTTATTTCTATGATTCTGCATATTTTCCCACTTAGGAGATTTTTGTATTTTCTTATGTAATGTAAATTTAAAAATACAAGATAGTGATGTCAAATGGTTTTGCCATCATCTGCTGGATTTTAAATTCTTCTGTTTGGGAGGAAATTCATATATGCTAAACAAGAGTCTGTTTGAAAAGCACTCTCTCTTAAGGACTTCTAAGTGTTCAAGCAAGAGAGGAAAATGATCATCCTACTGTTTTAATGAGTTCATGGAGGACCTGAAAAGAAACTTCCCTTTCAGAAGGCTTGTGTCTCAGCAGCTAAAAATTTCCCCCTGTATCATATCACCCATAGTGACTCTGAGTAGTCTTCACAAAATGCTGCATCCGTCATTCCCTGACCAATCAGATCACTCAGTAAACTTCTAGGGAAAGACAGCTTGTTTCAATAGATTTATAGTATCAGTCCCTGAAAGGACCTGCCACAGACATAGTTCCAAGATTTACAGGTCTGTCATTTCCTATGACCCCATCTAGATCTTTCTAACAGAGCTGTGTGAGCTGTTACACACTTTGCAATCACCTTTTTGGATATCCTGCTTTACTCCTTTCCAAAAAAGTGGATAAGCACATCAAAACCCAACAAAACACTTTGCACTGCTATCTGTAGGTTTCTCCTCTCAACTTCCTCACTTCCTTTACAGAAATACATGAATGCATATTCCTCCTTTATACCAGGATGCCCATTCTCTGGACCAGAATCTCCACCTCACTGAGGAAGACACTCAGATGCAAGCATCAGTCATTGATTTCCTTGGGAACAGGAAAGAAGCTGAGTGTTCCCTCCCTCAGCCTCATTTACACGGAACTGGAACTGCCAAGTTCTGGCCTCTCAGACCACAGCTGAGAAAAGATGATGCCCTGCTTTTGCATTACATTAGGAGACATTCCTGTGATATCCTAGTCCAGCAGCCAGTAAGGTAGCATAGCTCTGAACAGGACCTATAAACTGGGGTTCCAGCCTGCAAAAAGTTTGGTGACCTATGTCTGTCCACCAATTTCCTGAGACAAATCTCCTTATTGAGCCTCGGTTTTCCACTCTGCAAAGTGGGGGCACTAATGGTGACTTGTCTCAATGGAGAAATTAATTAAAATACTCTGAGGTTCAGAAGTGGCAGGGACTACTGAGCTAAATAATCTCAAAGTAATTCCATGTGCTCTGGCATAGATCTGACAACTTATCTATGTATGTTTTTAATGGAGGTTAACATTTTCATTTTCTCTGAGCATATTTTAGGCTCCATCACATAAAAGAAAAGTCTACACAAGGCACCAACAAGCAGAATGCACAATCATTAATTTCTGCAAAGCAGCCTTGGTGACTGCGAAAACACTCCAGGTAACTCAATAAATTAGAATAATAAATACAATGAAAACCAGAGAGCAAGCAAGGACAGGGCAGAAATCACAAACAGAGGCCGACAACATAATATATGATACAACAGCAGTTCGAACTGGGCTGCCATGAGGCACTCGGGGAGCCTCCGGGAGGCACGCATGGGGTGGAGGATATCCAAGTCCTGGTACTGTTCCTTATTAGTCCTTCAATCTCATATGAGCAATTTTAATTTAAGTATCACTCTGCACATGCCACCAGGGCCTCTCCTCACAATGCCTGCAGGGAGGTCTCCAGCTGGCAAGCACAGCACAGCCCCTATAGCCACAAACCCCCAGTGAAGGAAGTTTTGCTGATGCAAACACAAGCCTCAGCAGCAGCAATCAGTGCCTAGGGCTGAAATGGTGCTGCAGCAGGGAATGTCTGGCTGTCATCAGCAGGACAGTCTGATATCAGCTAGGGAAATGGAAAGGGCTTCTTCATCTGCCCACAGGTGTTAAACAATACTCTCTGCCTGAGGGCAGGGAGCAGGGGAGAGGGAGGATGAACAATTGTGCCTCTAAACTGGTTGCTTTTGGCTCCTTATGTGGTCTGAACTCCTGCAGAAGCAAACTAACTGCAGAGGGGAGCAGGGGGAACCTTTAGTGCTGGAAGGCATATTACTGTCTTGCAGGAATGTTTTCATAACATGTCTGTCTGGTGTGATAGTAATGGCAATCTCCCCCCCTCCAAACAAAGCTCTCCTGACCTGGGGCTCCCTACAGAAATTCCACCACTGCACCCCTGTATCCCTTGTGCTGCTCCAGACCTATTTCTTTCCTCAGCACATCAGGCTTATGCATCTTAAATGCTCACTTCTGCAGCTACTCCTATTTCAGTCCCAAGTCTCTTCTGAACAGAAAATACTATTCACATAAAAATCATGAGGACAGGCAGAAAGGAATTAGGTTGTGAGGAAAAATTCAGCAAACTTGTTCCATTTTCCACCTGGATCAAGACCTGAACCCACAGGAAGCCTCCAGAGGTACTTTCTGCTGCAAATGTACTGTGACATTTAAGAGACCTCCCAGTGAGTCTTGGGAGTAGAGGGATGGACTTCTAGGGGAAAGTTTTGTCTTTGCCGAGCAAGGAACTGGAGCTATTTATAACAATTCCTGCTGTCCCCAACTGGGCATGAAGACAATCAGCATCTGTCCAGACCCTCAGGGAAACTGCAGGACCAGAGATGTTGTATATATATCTGTGCAGTGTCCCCTGCTAGAGCGGGAAAATGGCTGGGTGGGCAAATAGGAGCTGTAAAGGGCTCAGGCAGGGCTGGGGAGATGAGGGGCTCGGGAAGGGGGCTGGAAGAAGGGGATGGTACCAAAGGGGATGGGGTTTGCATGAGAGTGTCTGTTACTTGAGATCATACAGATGGTTTCTCTTTAGCTGTGGTTTTGAAAAGCCCCCTGCCTTCTCTGCTGGAGGCTCTTTCCTGCCAGAGCCAAACCTGGAGCTCCCAGACACAGGAGGAGAGCTCAAAGTCTCTGAAAACAGAGAGTGCATTATACTGGGAAGCTGGGAACTGGAACTCTATACAGGTAGTTTCTCACACTTTATCTGTTTGATCTGACAGGGCAAAGGCAGGAGCAGCACTCTGACCTGGTCCTCCTGCCTGGCAACTGGTTCCCCCACAAGCTGCCTCCACCACCCCCCTCTTTCTGCCAGCAGCTCCCCTTCCTCCCACCCCGTCCTGCACAGCAATCTGCTGGCTATAATTCCTTTGGCTTGAAGAGAGGCCCTGCCTGTTTCCCCCAGTTCCTGCTGCTCCCTAGCTGCTCATACAGAAATTTTCTCTCCCCTGCTTTCCCCTCTAAACCATCCAGATTCCCTGCAAGGAAAAACCCTCATGCTGCAAGGCCTTTCTGGGGCATTGGTCTCCTATTCCTCTCCCCCACCCCAGCAGCAGCCAACACATTTGTTTTCTTGCTCCATTAAACCAGTAAATGAGGCAGGATTAGCTCAGCACCATGAGCTGGTGCTCTGAGGCCAGGAGGTGTCTCAGCACAAGAAGTAACACCGATGTCACACAGGAGCAAAGGAAGGATTTGTGTTTGGCACCACGCTCCTCTACACCCAGACACTGAGGACAGCAGCTTCTGGAGACCAAATCAACCAAGCTAATGTAGCCTGCAAATGGTTTGGGGTTTGGCCAGGTGACCGTGCTGCCTTCTTTGAGGCCATCCACCCTGCTCCAGGAGAAGATAAATCAATGCAAGGCAACATCTGCCAAGATATTGACTTTGGCTCTGTTCACGGACTGCCTGCACTTCAGAGATGGGTAATATTCAGCTTGATTATCTCTCACCGCCAAGAGGAAGTTTCTCTCTATGCTTAAAATCACTTGGATGAGCTAAGGAGGAATCGATCTGTAGAAGAGAAATGCTGACAAGAAAACACAAGTCGCAGACAGGATGAGAGTGGACGATGGGTGAGCAATGGAGACAGCCTCTGGCAGCTTGCCTGGCCAGGTTAGCAATGGCCTGGGTCACTACAGCCAGAGAATGATTAACACCAAACACATTCCTCCAAACTTTACATCAGGCCCCTTTATGCTCCTCCCCTCCTTCCCTTAAAACCTTTTCCTCTCTTAAATTGCTCCTCATCCTTTTAAAACATCCTTTCTCTACTTTCCTCCTTCATCCTCAGTGCACAAGAGTTTTCTCATTGCTCCACATCTCTATATGTCACCCAGTTCACTGCTTAAGGCATGACACTCAGTAGTTGCAAGGCTTGCTGCCTGTCCCATTTTGTGCCTTATGTCCCATGCCTCTTCCCCAGTGGTGAAAAACCCCAATAGTTCTCATAAAATGTACCACATCAACTCCTTGGGTAGACCCTCATCCTCATGGGCTCATATACCAACGCACAAAGTGATGTCACACCAGAAGAAGGTGACATTTCATTAGCAGAACATGCTGACAAAGCCTCATGAGGTGAGCATTCAGCAACATCATCAAACTTTCCCAGGATAAAACACTGAGCCTTTGACTTCTTTCTCCCGATCACATTCATGGTAAAACATTCTCTAGTCCTGTGGCCCTCCAAGGGCAGCAGATGAGAAAAAGATCTGAGTCTCTATGAAAAAAAAAACAGTTTTAGGGATAGTCTTGACATTGATTCCTACTTCTGTTTGCCAGATAGTTTAAGTGTCACATGCTTGCACTGGAGTGGCACTGATTACAGGCTCCTTAGAGCACATCATGCTCCTGGGATGGAAGGGAGAAGGACAGCCACAGCAAAAGAAATGGGTAAAGTCCTCCTGGCCAGGCTCACTTGGCTTCTTGCTGAAGCACTTCCCTAAACCTTTCAGCTGTGTTTTTGCCTATGCTCCTGCCATTCTCGGAGCCTGAAGGCTGCACCGAATCCATCAGCAGAGGTAGAAGAAACCCAAAGGAACCATCTAGTCTGTTCTACTCTGTGAAAGATGGATCTGTTCTACTTCGTCATTTGTGGCATCTGTCACTCCGAATACATGTCTAGTCTGTCCTTAAAGCCCTCCAGTGATGGAGTTACAAAGCCTCCCAAGGCAATTTGATTCAATGTTTTGCTATCTTTACTGTTGTAGAGTTCTTACTGACATTCAGCCTGTCTCTCTCTTGGTACAGCCCTAAACTATTCCTCCTCATCTTCTTCTGCAGAAGACACAATTCCTTTCTTTTGTATCTAATGTACCTGCATGCTGTTATGCATATTTTATGCCTAGTCCTCTCTTCTCTTTAGTCCTAAAATTCCCATTTCCATCCATCTCTCCTCATGAGTATGCTGTCTAGAATTCTGATCATTCTCACTTCGCTCTTTGGGATTACATCCAACTGGTCCACATCTCCTTAGAAGCATAGAGTACTCCAAATAGACATAGGACTCTACTGCAGTAGATACAGTGATCAGCAAGCAGCCAACACTACCACCGAGGCAGGAACACAGCTACAGCAGAACACAACAGTGATGCTGGAAAGTCTGCTGTATGCCCTTCTCTTTTCTCTGGGAGTTGGATGCTGTTTCCACTTTAAGCTCTGTGTGGTGGAAAAAAGAAAACAAGACATTTAAAAGGCTGTCTGATCTGACTATGTCCGAAGTCCTTGACCCACCTGGCCTGCAGTTAAGCACTATTTCCCAACTCAGGTAAGAACAAAGCTGCATGTGTTCCTCCACCTTGGGACACACTTTTCAAATTGATAGACCTGCATGCCTCTGACTCATTGCCAGGACTGGAGACCAGCCAGGAGAATAGGAAGGAAAGAAATGCCACTCTAAAGGCCAATGAATACGCAAGAAGCATGTTACGCAAGAACCCCCCACAGATCCCCTTGTCCAGGTAAAAGTCCTACAGATGGCCCATCACTAACCATGGTTGATGCAGTGGGGAGGATGTGTGGGTGGACAGATAATTTGATATTTAGCTGAAAAAACTAAAATGGATTTAATGCAGTGCTAGGAAGACAGATTGCCTGCAGCACCTTCTGCTCCTGATTATGGATGCCAATCTCAGGTCTCCCTTAAGTGTAAAAGCAGCCAGGATGTGTGGGTTTTCACCAAGGCTTCAGAGTCCCAGTCCTACAAAAAGGAGGTACCACAGGGGGATACTAAAGGGTGACTAGCACTGAGGAACAGCAGCTGGTTTTCTGTAGCATCTTATGGTCTCATGACAAACACGTGGGGCCATCTCCAAAGTACCTGGAAAGCTTCTCCTGCAACAGACAAATCTGGCTGAAGTGATCATAACTCATGAACTAAAGTCCTGATGCTTCTCTTTAAGGTCAGAGAGGTCTGGCACTTTGAAAACCAAGAATTTTCCCTAACATTTCACCACCACTGTCTCTTAAATGCATCTGCCTTCTTTGCCACTTGAACAAGAAAATCTCAGGTCTGCGTCCCAGCACTGATTTGTCACCCCATGTCAGCATCACACAGGAGCTTTTCACCCAAGAAAAAGCTACAACAGAGGGAGAAAAAGCCCCCAGATACTTCCAGGATTAGAATCACAGGACACCAGGAACGCACTGTAGCATGTGCCTCTGCTGACAGCAGCAAGGTGGCTTTCACAGCAGCTTAGAGCCTCACCTCTTTCCTGTCAGCCACATCATTAGTAAGTGGGTTCTCCTACCACACTGTTTCTTACTTGGACTGTAATTAAAGGCAGGAGAACCAGATCACTGGGATGCAACAGGCATCCAGCTACATTCCTACTAGGGAGAGGAAGAGCTTTACTGGTGGCGCAGCCCCACTTCTCAGTAGCCCTCCCACACACCCCCTTTCTATGAGCTCACAGGACACAGAGGCACAAGGCATTCTGTGTAGGAATAGAAAATAAATACACTGGGAAATACTCCGCAGGCCTGGCCTGAATACAAAGTGCTGATTGAGTGACCATGTCCAACAACAGAGCTCAGTCTGCTCTATGATCTACAGCAGAAGTGCCAGAGCACTGCAGTCACTATGGTGCACAGCCCCATTCTTCTCTGCTTTTCCTCCAGGCCTCCATTCCCTCTCTCCAGTTCAGAAGGGAGGGGAATTTCAAGAGAATTCAGAGCTGAGCAAAGAGAAAGAAACAGAAGAGGAAGAAGGGGCTGGAATCAGGAATGAGAACATGTGTTGAAGAGGGGTGAATGGGGAGGAAGAGATAGGTTGAGATAGAGAGAGAAAACAAAGGAGGGAGGAACGAGATCGAGAAAGCAAGAAAGAGATGTGATAGACAACTTCATCCAGCAAGGTAGCAGGCTGGGTGGGGGAGTATGCCAAAGAGAGTTTGCTATGTGTGATTTGCAAGAGGAGAGACAGGAAAAATACTTCAGTTCTTTCTCTCTGACGAACTTATTCATCCTTTCTCTTTCACTGGACAAAACTCTGCAAACACACTCTTCCCTTTTCTAGCTGGCAAGAGACAGCCAAGGATAGTAGTAGAGGGAAGGTGGACAAGGTACAATATGTGCACAGCTGAAAAGCTTTGGGTACATTCTGGGTCTCAGCAGCAGGTATATTAACAACAGGTCCTAAGGAGTGGGACTATCTGGTGAAGGAAGTAACTCATTTCCTGTTCCTAATTAGGATCTGATCTCCTGTTATTGCTGCCCACATTTAGCACATTCTAAGGGGTACTGCCCCATATGCTGTCCTGAACTCTTTACTGCCCCAACCCATGTCTGCCTTATGTAGCATGTAGGTGAGAAAGGCAATATGAAATATGACTGTACATACTTCTTCACACTTTCTGTCTTGGGGTGGTGGGCTTTTTTTCGCTTTCAATAAACATGAGGCCAACACTACCCTGGAGCCTGCCTCCATGCTCCCCATCAACAAGCTTTTCCATTTCAGACAACTGCCATTAGTGAGAAAGTTGAGCATGAAAGCTGGCTCACAGGACCCAAGTCAGCTATTCACAAGATACCCACTTAAGGCCTGTCTGAGCACACAGCCAGCACCCTCACCTCAGCTCCCACATGCCCAGGAATGATTTCAATTAAATAGCACTGTAATCCAAGAAACAGACAAATACGTGTGTGCGTGTATGGCAGGTGCGTGCCAGCAACGGTGGAGGGTATCTGCGTGTCATTTTTCCTTGATGGCTCAAAGGACTCTGGAAAGCAGCTTGCTCCCTCACTCTTTCTGCAGCCTCGATTGCTTTTCTGCAGTGCTGCCAGCCACCCCAATGGTCACTGGCATGGGGTCACTGGCAAGATGGTAACAGCAACTGGCTAGGGAAAGTTAGCCAGTGCATCCAAAAGGGGCTCTTTAAAAGGAAGAGGAGTGATCTGCTATGGATGGGGTTGACCGCTGTGGTTGTGAGGACCTTGTGGGTTCTGCTGCTCAGAGAGTAAAGAGGGGAGAAAAGTGTGGATGCCCAGTAAGCTGTAGGGCTCAGAGATCATCATCACCCCACTGTCAAGAACAAGAGCCCCGTTAAATGGGGGACTCATAGTAAGTCTGTGGGGCCAGTCTGGCGAGCTGAAGATGGGAGAGAGCCTGCCTGAGAAATGTCAGGGGGTTATGGAAGGACCATCCCTATTTAAACAGTGTGCCAAAGGCTAAGGGGGCAGCAGATGGGAAAAGGGGAGAGGGCAGGCTGCAGCAGTCCCTCCCCATCTCCTTCCACCAGCTTAAAATCTCCCGTGTCGTTTGACTCAAGGGGACAGCTCATAAACGTGCCTGCACTGAAAGGACAAACATGACCCACTGGTTCACAATTCACACGTGCCTCTGCTCATACAACAAGGGGGGCTCCAACGTCCCTGTCCCCATGAAGCCCCAATAAACAACTGCCTCAGCTGGCGCAGACTCCCTGCTATATTGCTGCAGAGATGGAGAGTACAGATCATATTATATTGTATTTGGCAGAGAGGAGACAATAATTTTTCAGGGAGTAATCACTCTTCAAATCTCACTTTTCTCCAAGCTTAGAGGACACCCTGGAACAGATGGGGGTTTCCTAGCATCCCTGTGCTAACTGCAGCACTCAGTAGTTGCTACCTTGTAGTGGTGGTGTTTTTCCTCTCCTCTTGGGCATTTTCCAATTCCAGCATGCTTACTTCTGCCTGATCCTCTCTGTCACATGCTCTCCTTTCTATTCTCTGACAAGATGAGCACGGGGCCTGACTGTGGACAAATTCCTGCTGACTCCAGTTGGGAATCTGGGCTGGGGGTGGGAATGGAACTCACTACAAAGGAGCTGGTGTGAAGGAGTCAGCTAGGCTTTGGCACTGTGGCTCCTCTACTCCAAAGGAAAAGAAAGAGATAATGATGTTAGAACTTTTTAACCTTTCTTTTTCTGAGTTTGATAGGCTTGGCCCGAGGCACCCTTCCTAGCAAAAACAGGCTGCTGCAAGATTGATTGGTTGGTGCAGAGTTTAAAGGTAATTTTCTCTTGTCACATGCACATAAATTATTGTGGCTTGAGCTGTGATCAGCTCCACATCTCACTTTTTCGACTGCTTTTATGCCTGGGCTCCTATGAGGGGCTGCAAGAACCATGTCCAGTGCTCCCTAAGCAAGAATCAACATAAATATATATGAAGTGCACCACAGGCATAAACACAAAGTTAGTGTCTAGGTGTAAGGGGAGGAAGGGGCACATGCCTGCAAATCTGTACGGACAGGGACTTCCAGCTGCAAAAGTTGCAGCTAGAGCCTTGTTTTGCTCATCTATGGACCTGTTTAAAATGTTCTGTCCATGAACGCCAGGGCAAGGAAAACTCATCCACTCAGATTATTCACAAGGGGGAGAGAAAAAAGATGCACATGCACACACACAAAGGAAGCACAGCTGCAGCCAAAGTGAATTCATTTTTAACATTCATGAAAATATTCACTGAACACTTCAGTGCTATTTGCCTAAATTTTGCTGTTTGGAGTAAACACTTGAGCCAGCGCAGGCTGTATGTTCTAGGCAGTACTGCATCGGGGATTAGGGGTGGCTGTTGGATCCAAGTCACAGATTCACACCATGTCCCCAAGTACATGTGACCCCCTTACTTTAAAGCACAGACTCACAATCTGCCACTGCATAGTTTCTGGCTTTTGGTCCTTGCAAAACAACTTTGCAAGTACCCACAGCCACCGCATTCCCCATCCATCACAACCTTATGCAACAAAGGCACGTGTGTTCTGCCAAATTTAAACACAAAAGCAGTGGCAAACAATTACAGCTCTGGCATGTGCCTGGTCTGGGAGAACAGACCCCTTGCACCTCCTCTGCTCCCCCCATCCCTCTTCTCAACTAATCCCTTTCATTGGTTTCTTTCCCTGTGCATCCTAAGCAGTTAACACAAGGGAAAATGCTACAGCACACAAGGGAGACTCAGCTGAAGCCCTGAAGACAAGAGCTGTGTGCGTTGTCTCTTCCTTCTCCATAAATACAGCTGAGACGACGACTGGATAATTGGCTAAGTGCCTGTCAGCTTAATAACAGAGAGAGAGAGAGAGAGAGAGAGAGGGAAAAGGAGAGATTTGTATTTACCATTCAAAGTCATGGATGCTGCCTGCCAGTGGATTTCAACATGGGTTTTGTTTGCACAGAAAGGCATGAAAGGTGACTGGATATGCAGCTCTGAGTCGCGGTCAACTGGAACACCCTTGGCATTTCCCTTACCCACATAAATCCAGTGATCTTCTAGGAACTCATCAAATGCAATGAGAAACCATTCAGACATGTCTGGGCTCTTAAAGGAGGATGTGTGGGAGACAAGCCCCCATGCTCTTTGAAAGTTTTCATTACTTCCCTCTGCCACAGAAATGCCAATTTCAGAAGAGAGAGTCGCTCAGGCTGCTACTGGAAAGGGACAGTACTGGCCAGATCTGCAGTGGTGTTAACCATTGAGCCTCAGAGGAGGAAGATGCTATATTCTCTTCACTGGCTGCCTTTCCTTTACAGCTGTATCAGCTGAGACACACTGAAGCGAAAGGACACTTCCAGCATTAGTGATGGTTACTGAGGTCCAGGATTTGGAAAAAGCCACAGAGACCTCCAAGTAAGCAGACCCTTATCCTGTCCATCCAGCAGTGCTGCCTCTCACTTTCAAGTGTGGCAGCTTTACAAATTATATGAACATTTGTCCAACTGCACACAAGAAACCACATCCCATTTTTAAGTGGGAGCAAATGTAGGGAAACACACACTTGTGCACAGGCATCTGCAAGCACGCACATCCCAAATCTCATACAGATGGGCTATTGTGAAATATCTGCTGAACTCCAGCCCAATCTGAGCAGGCTCACTTCCATCAAGTTTAGCTAGGACTGAAAAAGCCCAACCCTGGTGAAATCAATAGAGCTGCAGCAGGGCTATTTCTCCTCTCTTTGCACAGGGCTGAGCACTGTGGGGGCACTTTGGGATCACAGATGGCCTCTCCCACACAACCAAGTTGCTCCTAATAAAAATCTGTACAAATACATACAAGCACAGGGGAGACTGGCTGTTTTGAAATAGCTATTTTTGAAATAACTATTTTGAAATAGCTGTTTTCTAGGCAGAGGTGAAACTCATCGTTATTAGTTCCCACTACTTACCATAAAACCAGGCACGTTAGATGTGCCCGAAGCCTGAAGCAAATGCTTCGGTGTCAGATTCAGCTGAAAATCACATTTGTTTCTTCTTCAGCAAGAGAACAGTAAAAGAAAACTCAGTAAATTCCTGACTTCACCTTTGTGCCCTCTGTTGCACTTACTCCAGCAGAGCAGAAGTTCACACAAACCAGAGTGAATTTTGATGGACAACAAAACTAGCTACCTTCAATGGAAATGGCTATATTCAGCCTCTCAGTAAGCCTGTTGAAGTCCTGCCACTGCATCAGCAGTGAGCTGTGGCCCCGCAGCTCTGTCAAAATCAGATGCCTGTGGGTCTGGATATAAAGGGCAGGTATGTGTAATATATATTTTGAAAACTTATAGTTATGAGATGGCAAATTCCAGTAACTATGAGCTATTTTAAGACTAGGTCCTTCCTCATGACCTGCTGGGGAGGGGAGTGGAAGAGGTACCAGCTCTGAGACACTCCAGGTAACACGTACTACTATATAAATTTTAATGCCAACTAAGTAGGAAAACATATGGTACTTAGCTGCAAGCTCAAGTGTGTGTGTAGACTCTGGGGAGGAGGTTAAAGCCATACATTTGATACTGTCTCTCCTCCTTCATCTTTCTGAGTGCAGATTTACCATCCAGTGTTATTAAACATACATAATTTCACCAAATAAAGCCTTTCCTTTTCCAATTTCCACTCCACCTTCCCTCATGATGGGTTAGTCCCACTTTGCTGAAAGCTCAGTATCGCAAAGGGCAGACCTCACCACTGGCCTGACCCAATAGAAATACTGTGTGTGCATAAGGAGAGATGCTAATCACCAGCCTTTGACCATATACATATTGCAACTTCCTTTATCATATGTATGCACACACACTCACATATCTGTGGATGCATGTGTGTCTTCATATAATGGCACCATCTGCTGCCAGACCCGGAAGTTTTGAAACAGCATCTGTTACTACATTTATACATTTTTATTTTTTATTTAAAGGAATGCATCAGCAGAGTTTGCATAGATACCAACATACCCTCTCTCGACGCATGTACACTAGATTTGATAATGAAGGCTTTGCACAGACTGGAGAGAGAGAAAAGCACTTGGGACTTGTAGTCAATAGCAGTGCAGATGAGGATATACTAGGGAATCCTCATGTGTTGCACTTGATGGGTTGTGGTGTGGCTGAGACGAAAGGCAGCCCACGTTAATGGATGGGTCGCTAGGCTGGGTGCTCCTGAGCCCTGCTGTGCAACCCTGGGTGAGTCCCCTCACCTCCGAGCACCTCCTGCCCACCCCCAGCCTCAGTCCAATCCAGTTAATAGCCTGCCTGCCCTGCAGAAGAGGGTGCCTCTTCAGTCTGTGCTCGTGTGGCCCTTAATACAAAGGGTCCCTCAACTTAGTCGTGGCCTTTAAGTGCCACAACAATACCACTAATAATTAAGGTTACAATTTTACTGCCAAGACTGTATTATTATGTAGCATTATACCTTTGAACATGCCTATTCTCATTTTGAGCAAAGGGCTCAGCTCAGTGCTCCCTGTTATAAATCATATGCTAATTATAAGTGTACTCTGAATAGCTTTTACTTTACTTTTAAAACAACTGTATAGGGCATAAACTTTGTTGTGATGCTGCGTTGCTATTTTGCCTGAGGTGCCTTTGTCCTCTAGCATAGCTCTATGTGTAACATATCAGCAAAATACTGGGAGGCCAAGAATGGAGTTTGCGTAAATTGCTTATATTGCAGGATTATACCAACAGCACTACCATTACTGCTGGTAATTTGATTCTAGCCCATCCTTTGACACATGTAACTTGAAGGAACTAAATACCCATTATGATGGAAGGACCTAAACATGCTATCAGCCTGAAACTTCACATTATTTAAAAATACCCCACTAAAAATTAAAAATGTGCACTCAGTTAAGTGTTGGTTTTCATCTCTACATCAGCTTCAGCTTGATTTAATTCTCGATGAAAAGTTGATGCTTGGAAAAATTCTGGAGCAATGAGCCAAATGCTGGCCTTGGCGAGATCCCAGTTCTCCAACAGGCTGAACATCATCTGAGCAGCGCTCAGTAGCTTAAGCCCTGTATGAGTCACTTGTACCTCTTTATTAGCAGTCCCCAGGAATCTGCCCCAAAGACAAATGTGGTATTTCTGGCAGTGCCCTTGGGCTTTAGTGGATCCGTACTGGTATAACTGAGCAGATTGGAATGGGGGTGTGACCCATTTTAGTTCCAGCTAGTGACAAGCTCCATTTCAGGAGTCTTTAAAGGCCAAATATGCACTTGTGCCAGGACTACTAAAAGCCCTGGGCAACCTGCAAATTCCACTGACACCCTCAGAATAGTGCTTTAAAGACAATTTGGGGCGAGCTGCTGTGGTGGTTCCTGAGGGAGCTGATCTTTCCCCCCTACCATTCAGTAGAGGTATGCGATCCCACAGCATGGATAAGTACTGCCATTTTGCTTCTAACCCATCTTAAGGGCCAAACACAACACAGAAGCACAGTTCCCTCCCTTCCCCAGTTTGCTGCAGCAGCTGCCCTTTGTTACTGCACTTGTCCCAACTTAGCCAACATCCTCTTATTTCTCATCCCCTCACCAGGCTGTGTACAACTGAGCACAGGGTCCCTGCTCACCCAACATGAACACAGCAAATGAGCTGGGAAGGGATGCTCGAGAAGGTTTGGGGTTGGGGACTGTTTTCCTTTTCCTATTTTAATGAATTTGGGGAATATTTTGATAATTTTTTGTTTGGAGATTCTTTTCTTTCTGTTTTTTCTTTTTTTTTTTTTCCCTAACATCAAGCTGGGAAGTTGCAGGCAAAACCCGACAACCTCGTGACTGTAATTTTGTCAGCAAAACATCGGCAGAAACTGCAGCCCATAATTCTTTCTCAATACTCAAAATAAGGTTCAGTGTCTTTCTTCGCTTGCTGAAGACAGAGTTAAAAAATGAAACCTTAGAAAGTCTGGCAGTGTCACTAATATACAATGTCATCTTTGAAACATCCTGCTTTCTTTTCTTGGTTGCAGCTGGACAAATGCTAGCAACTCTGCTCAGCCATTGTTACCTGTTGCAGCTCTCAGACCCCTCCTCTCTTTTCTGCCTTGCTCCAAGGAGCAGATCATTACCCTTTTCCCTGTGGATAGTCCATCATGAGTTATTTTTATTCTCCCTGCGATTCCCTAACTTCCCCATGCCAAATACTTGCTAAAAGTTATCAACCTTCAGTAAAGCCAACAAATGAATCAAATCTGCTGCCAGGTCATTTAGGAGATGAGCCAGTTAAGAGTTAGGGACATTTTTTAATAGTCCTATAGTGAGGGAACATTTTAAATGTTATAGTTTTAAAAAGTCATCTCCAAACTTCGCAGAACAATTCTATTTGAGTAACAAGCTGCAGATGAAGCTTCAGAGGAGTGGCTTCCTTTAGGAACATTAGGGCTTATAATAAACCATTTTTCTCCACTTCATAGATCAGTCCACCCACCCATTCTTCCACCTACAACTGTAACCCTATATACAAATGCATAAGGCCCCAAGCAAAAAACTCATTCAGAATATCCTGTCCTGGGTGCTTTGCTGAATGATTTGCATCACAATTTACAGGAACAAAATGTTTTTAGATATCGCTATGTACACTGCTTTTATTTCTCTCCAACTGCATATAATTTTTTCTTCCTCCTACATTTTCATTTCCCTTCAAGCTTTCAAGCTAAAGGATGGAGCTACTGGGCACTGGTAAACTTATGTTGCACACCCCCTATTCCCTCTGAAGCAGATGTTTAGCAAAGATGGGTTATATGATCCGTGTATAGAAATCTTTTACCTGTCACTGTGTGGAGGTAAAGATCTGCTTTGAACACAGTTAGTATAGATTATCTATTGTTTTTTTCCCATCTAGCTCTTTCCCTTCTGTTGTTACTAGTGGATCTATAGACAGAGAGAGCAAGACACTGGTAGTTTTTCAAACACAAGGCTGTCTTAAACTGAGTTATGTTTTGGGGGGTCAAGGAAAACAGTGAGGGGGAAGCTAGCAAACTAACACTTGCTTTAACATGGAGGGAATGAAATGTTATCCTGCAGGACCTCAAATCTATGGGACACAGGGAAATCTCACACCTTCTAGCTTCATGAGGCAATCCTGGCAATCCAGTACAGCCTGGCTTCTGTCTCACCTCTGAAGGAGGGACTGAAACATCCCAGAAACAGGAGGATGGGCCCAGGGAAAAGGAGAGGTAAGAACTGCCCTTCCTAGGAAATGTGAAAAGCATATAGTTGGCCAGATCTGCTTAAAGAGCTTAGGCAGGCAGCTGAGAGAGGTAAAGCTCGTGCACTGGCCACAGTCACTTCTGACAGAAACGCAGCCTGCCAGGAACACAGTATTGCTTGGGGCAAGCCATTACATGGCTGGGTGGTGTGCTGCTCCTGCAGACTGTGTCACTTGGCACACATCTGGCTGACACAGCTGGATCATTTCACTCAGGTGTTTTATTTTAGTGCCTGACATAACACTGGCAAGCCACATACAATCACTGAAACCAGTCTCCCATGCAGCCCCGTTGAGCTTGTTGATGAGCAAACGCTTTACACACAGCACATGCAGGCACCATCTCCACCATCCGCTTAGCCCTCTCTGCTGCAAATGCAGCTTTAGCACACAGCGTCTAGATAAACTCAAAAGCTCCAGGGTTAAGTGGGAAATAGAAATCCAGTGACCCCTGTCTGGGCAAGTGAGCTTAATGACTTGTCTGCTGCTGTATGTACCAAACGTATGCTGGCAAACATCTGTCTGAGCAGCCCCTCCAAAATAAATGATTGATGGAAGCGATTTGCCTTTAAAAATGGGATAAGTCAGCTGGGAGTCCTGCTAGAAAAGGGTTAATGGGATATATGAATTGCTAGTGAGTGGAAGGGAAAGGAGAGAAGCCAGAGTCAGAGGCAACACCCCTTGTTAGGTGTTTACCATGTCTAATCTAAACCACTTCCACTGCATATGCAAGGCAGATGAATTACTCTGTAAATCCTATTACTCCATGTGGATAAATCTTACATTTGAGTTAACAAGTCTGGAGAGCTGGGGAATGGAAGCTGCTGAATGGATATTCCAGGATCAAAACAACAGAGCACACGGGAGCTGAGAGAAGCGATACGCGTAAGCGCACTCACACATCCCTCCTCCAGCATCCTTCTTCCCTCTATCATTAAATGGGAGGGATGCAGGACACAGGGGATCGTGTAGCAGACCATTTGGTGACATCCAGCAGAATTTATTTCAGAGAAAGAGAAAGAAAACTTTGCTGCTGCTGTTAGCTTTGCTAGAGGATTGCTCCCTTGATGCTTCAGGGTTTGTGCACTATCAGTTCTTCATACAGATCACAGATTTATTTTAAATTACACCCAGTAGTTTTATAGCCATGATCCAGTGCGCACACACACACACACTCACAGAGAATTTTCCTTCACTAGGGAAGTTACTGCAGGTAAGTTGAGCAAGACAGAATGTGAAAACAAAACCCAAAGGAAAAAGACTACTGCAGTTTAGTTATTTGGGACACTCCTAACTGAAAGCCCAAGTAGTGTCAGAACTACCTTTAGAAAGCCTGCACAACAAAACCAGAAATATCACACTCAATACTGCCAGTGAGCAAGGTTTCATGCAAAGACACCCTCATTACAACCAGACACATAGGCATAACATACATCCATTTATTTTAGCCCTGCAAAAACATCAGCACACTGAAAAAGATACAACCTTCATAAATGTTGGAGCTGCTACACCATGTTTTCACCAGCCTTTTCAACTATTGTATCCATCTTCCCTCCCCACAGGGCATAAAAATAAATAAATAAAATTTTAAAAACCCAGAGTTTTCCAAAAGAACTTGCCCAAGAGTTCTGGCAGCACCAGGGATAAAGTTTTTGCATATGTACAAAAAGAAGCACGAGAAGATCAATGGAACATCTGGCAAGCACAGCTGGATACTTTTTCGATTTCTCTATTGATACTACAGGGCTGGTGGAAAGTGTACGTTCACAAGAGCTGGCTAACACAAGCGGATCTTCCCCACTGAAATTCTTTTGATCCAGAGCACTGCACAGAGGAGAGTGGTGGCAAGAAGTATTCAAAAGCTTTACGATTTTTTCATATTAAAGCACACACATGCAGAGCTTGTTTGTAGCAGCTGCTGCTACTGCAGTTCCAGAGGTAAAATAACACACACTCTCACAGAGACATATACACGCAAATATGTATCACGTCACATGTATACACTGCATACATAGAAATACAGATACACGGAAGCAGAAAAGTTGGCAAGATGCCCTACCTGAGGATGGCTGTGTCCCCTTGCCTCACGGTGATGTTATCGGTACCTCGGGTAAAATCCACGCTGCGGACTGGCAGCCCTGTAGGGAGAAGGCAAAGCAATCTCAGTAGGACCAGCGGTAATTGTTTCCGATCAGGCTGAGCCCTTGCTACCATGGCTGGTCTTGTCGAGTTTCACTGTCTGTACTTGTCTTTTTCTCTGCCTGGGTATGTGGACAGATAGATGTAGAAAGAAAAACAATAATAATAATGTACAACTCTCGCTCTGATCGACAGCCCCAGAAAGGGGAGGTGATTTCACAGTCCTTCTTAGCTGCCACTTTCTCTTGTTCTTTTCAGTCTCTTGCTGGCTTCTTTCCCCACCTTGTCTTTTTTTTTTTTTTTTTCTCTAAGATTTAAAAAAAAAAAAAAAAAAAAGAGAAAAAAAGTCTTAGCACAGCCTTCAATTAAAAAAGAGGAGAAAAAAAAAGAGGCAAGAGGAAAAAGTCAGGTAGCAAAATAATTACAAAATAATAGCAATTAAATCGACCCGTTTAGAGTGATGTAGAGAGGTGGGGAAAAAAAAAAAAAAAAGAAAAGGAGCAAGAGGAATCCTGTGCCGCTGGGCTGCGGGAAGGGGATGGTCCTGTAGCTGTGCAGCCTCCAGCCCCGCGCTCCCTCCTAACCCACTTTCCCAGGCGGAGCGAGGGAGGGAGGAGGAGGAGGAGGAGAGAGAGAGAGGGAGAGAGGGAGGAGGGAAGCACACTCCTGAGACGGCAGCTCGGCACCACAGCGGCGGCGGGCGCGGAGGGAGCCGCCAGCCGCGTTCCCCATCCCTCTCCCGAGGGCACAGCCCGCCCCGAGGCCCCCGCACCCCCCACCCGCCCCCGCCGGGGAGCGGGGCTGCCCGGGAGGACCGGGAAACGGCGGCAGGGCCGGGCCTCCGGGAGCCGGACAGCGGCTGGGAAGGGGAGGGGAGGGGAGCGGGGCACTGCAGCAGGGAGAGGGGGCTTGTGAAGGGATGAGGGCTGGAGGGCAGAGGGGAAAGCCACGAAGGAAAAGGGAGGAGAGGGAAGCAGAGAGGGAAGAGGATGGGAGAGGAAGAGGGGGCTGGAGAAAGGGAGCGCGAGCGGGGAGCAGAAGCAGAGAAAAGACAGGAGCAGCCAGGAGATGCTGAGCGGGAGGGAGGCACAGGGAGCAGGGCAGAGAGAATAGAGGAAGGTACGGCCAATATTCTCAAGATAAAATAGTGAGGAAAGCGGATCTGTGGCCAAAAGTGCAAACAACTTGGCTTAGCGGCCTGAAGCCACACGCTAACTGATTTACAGAGCAGCATCCTTGGCAACTGCCTCTGCGCCCTCAAACCTCGCTTCTTCCCCTCTCAGACTTTCCCCTCGCCAGATAAACAGTTGTACATCCCTCCCTCCCTCCCACCTCTCTCCACTCAGCCCTTCCCGCCCCCCACCTCCTTTCCCAGCCTGAGGGACGGAGCGGAGACAATGCCGGCATTGAGCTGCCCGCGGAGTGAATGCTCGGCCTGTCCTCCCGGCTGCCGGCGCCCGCAGCTGAGCCCCGCGCCCGCCGGCAGCAGCGCTGCCCACCCGGCAACGCTCCCGCAGCCCACATACCACCGCCACCGCAAAGAGAAGGGAGATTAAATTAATGGAGAGGAATAAGTGGTGTGTGTTACTGCTGATTCCTGCCTGCCATTCCCCCAGCCCGATCTCTGCCCTGCGGGAGGGATGAGAACTGTTCCTAGGGATGCTTCGCTACTGTAACCCTTCTGCAGCCACGGCGGGGCTGGGACGGGGAAGCAAAGAGGGAAGGCGTGGTTTGAGAGGGGTCCAGAGAAGCAGGTGCAAGAACAGCCATGGGAGATCGGCTGAGAATTGCTGCCCTGCAGGATCACAGCGCTGCTACGTGTGTGTGCAGGAGGGGAAAAAACACTTGTACGGTGCCTGCTTCACCTCTGCTCCTGAAGCCTCGTGGGATACAGTGGACACAAACTGAAGAAACATAAGGAATGTAATTGTGTTATAGGAATGGCCACATGGGATCAGATCAAAGGTCCTTCTAACCCTTAGTTCTGTCTCCAAGTGTAGCCTAAAGCTAATGCCTAGGGAAGCACACAAGCACAAGGGAAGCACTGCCCCAGGGCACTTATCTGTTTCCAGTGATTTGTGGTTAAGGCATGTCCCCAGCCAATGGCACTGTCTTTGTAGTTAATGGTACTTGAATGATTTTCTTTTTCCAGGAATGTGTCCAGTTGCTTTCTGAACGCCTAGAAACTGGCCCCTGCAGCCGTGGTATGGAAAGGCCACACAGTCTATGAGAACTTAAACAATCCCTGCAAGTGTTAAAGGCACGGAAATTAAGGACTAAGGTCATGACACTGCTGCTCCAGTGCCATTCACGCAGTGGCAAAAAGAGATGACTGCTTTGTACTCAAGCCAAAAAGTGAGGCGATTCAGACACTTGCTCTGCAGGAGACTTGACAGGGATGGCACCAGAGGGAAAAGAATGAGGAGCTAAAGGGGTTAATCCACACACCAGATATTCCCAAGCTACTGCAGAGAGAGATGTCACCTGGCAAGGATACTGCTCTTAAGAAGACCATGCTGCTGACATCTGATTTCTGATTAGTAACCACCACGCTAGGGCAATGGACAGTGCAAGGAACAAAGATGCCATCAAGCTGCTGGCATGCAACAAGATAGGCATCACCAACAGGAAACCCATGCACTCCTGTGCCAGAATTTGAGTACAGTTAAAAGACTTGGTCTCATGTGAAGTAACCAATGAAAGAAAGGCACTCCTCTTGCAAAACAGTGTTGTGTGGATCCAAAGGTCTCCCACATATGTTTCATCTACATTTAATAAGAGCTATTGTATGATAATTAAATGCCAGTGGAATAAGGAAAACATATTTGTCGAAGATTAACTATTATGCAATGCAAGAAGCATCTGCCACCCAACTGCTAGAGCTCACTAAATATTTCCTTATCTCAGAGTATTTACTTAGGAGGCAATAACTATCCAGTTAAATCTAAATTTAATGCTTAGTTAAATATAGTTCATAGAAAGTGGCACCAATATGTTTTATACAGACAACGACAGAGGGGGTTTCAGGGAGGGAGAAGGGAGGAATCTTATCTCCAGACTCTAGTAACATCCTGATTTGAGATAGGACTGCATGTGCCCATGCCTCCCTATAAAGAGCGGTGGATCACTATGGACTCTGAGCCCCCTCTCAGCTAATATGGCAGTGCAGGGGATGTCTTCATCTTCTTCCGCATCTATACAATCCTCATTAGAACCACCACAGCATAACTATTTAATAATAGTAATAATCATAATAAACAGAGAGATGAGGAAGAAATTCCCTGAGGGTCTCATAAACCTTGGGAAAAATAAAACAAAAACCAAAGCTGATAGGTCTTATTTGCTTTTAGAAGCATACCGAAGTAAAAGGAAGGGGTTGCCTAGGTGTAAAAGGCCAAACAAGCAGGAATCACACAAATCCTAGGAGAGCGCCTCATGAGTAAAATAAATAATGTTATTTTTGTATGTGTTCCCAGAAGAAATAACTCTCTGGACCCATCTCCCCCTGCTGGAAGCAGATAATAAACAGCAGGTCTACTTTCTAACTTTCCTACCCTCCAAAAACTTACGGACAAATTCACATAAATAGTTAGTGCATGGACACCACAAATCTCTACTTCTGCCTTTTAAAGCCATTCATCAATACTCCTGATAGGTGCAGGACTAGCCTGGCTGACCAAATTTTGTCACTATGCAGTTCAGGAATGGATGGGGCAGCACAAGCCCAGCCCTACAGGTACCGCATCACCCTCCTCCCATGCAAAACACTCATACCCTGTTTAAAGGGAACAGGGCATAGAGCATCACGCTTTGATGAACATGGGCTGTATGGCACAGTCAAGAGTCATGATAGAAAGGCTTGGATAACAGGTTCAGGAGGGTGTCTGAGTTTCCACCCTATGAGTGTGGGATTGTTCTGAATACAAGCTTGCAGGAAAACAGCAGCATGAGCTAACGCAGCCTGGTTAGCCCTACTTTCCCTGTGAGGGAAACATGCTGAAGACAGCACTGTCTGGATACTAAGCCGACTGAAGGAGAGACCCTCCGTGTTGGCCCTGGATGGACAGACTGTGCTGAGATAGGCAGTGGTGAGATCCTCTGGATGGATACTCAGGTCATCTCTGCCTACCTTTGTGGGAGCTCAGTTTTACAGATACTCACAGATTGACATTGGGAAAGCCTGAAGTACCATCTGCTTTTCTTGGAGAAACACTGAAAGCATGGACTCTGTCCACAAATAGGAATGGTTTTTCGTGGGTTTTTGCATTTGAGGTGGCTAAATACAAAGAGTGATCCATGGAAACTTCACTCAATGCCAACTGCAACAGCCATCTGTATGATGTGGATGGCTGCCCCCTAGGAGCTGAAACGAGGCTCATGAGATCACACCACAAACAGCCACAAAACAGCAACTGTTCTCACTTGACTTTTAAGCACTACCAGCCACACCAAAACTGGTAAATTGATTACAAATATTGTTGGAATCAGGGAAAAGGCATTCTTAAAAATAGAAATACTGCTCCCACCAGTCTCCAGACCCTATCATAACCAACTAAGTTGTTTCAAGGGGACTGTATCATGGCTCTGTCAGCAGAGTCCAAGCATCTAGGGACTTTATTTGGGGTATCTACAACAGTGAGCAAAAACATATGATGTTTTGTGAGCTATAACGTGTTTAGTCAAGATACACTGCTGTACTCTGCAGCAATGCCTGCTCAAAGCTTCTCAGCCATGAAGAGAAAATGCAGTTTTGCTGCATTGGCAGAGAAGTTATGGAGAGGAATGAGGAAGAGCTGAAGGGGTTTCACCACATGGGGAGGAAGATGAAGAGACCGTGGCAGGACAGTGGTGATCTCTCCTTTCTCTCTTCATTCCTGTACTTGCAGCTCCTACGTGCACACATTTCCACCCTGATGTGCAAGGATGGCATCCCACCGCAATTAAGCATGTACGTACCATTCTCCCTTAGATCTGGGGATACAGGGAGCCACAAGAGTAGGAGAAAAGGAGGAAAGGCAAGGCTAGAAGAGAAAATGAAAATCATTCAAATACAGCAGATGCCTCAAGAGGCAAATTGAGGAGAAGGTGGGCTTTAAATCATAAATGCCCTTCTCAGATTCAGAGTTCCCATAGAGCATCCTTTGTCCATTCCTTCAGCTAGCTACACCTCCCTGATAAAGTGGCCTCCAACTATGCCACGTCAGATTCTGATGGAAAGAGCAGAGAAATAATTTCCATGACACAACTGGAAGGAAGTCTGCTAAGTACAGGATCCCATCTACCAAACATGATCCTGTGCCGACTAGAACATCAATGCCACTTATTTATATCCCCAAGGCACTGATGAAGGACGTGGTATAGGAAAAAATTCTGCGGTTTGAGAAAAATATATGTATAAGATGGCTTTAATACTAGAAGTACTCATTCCTTAAAGTGCTTTAGGAAAGATATGGTTTTTATGAATATTTTGCAAGTCTATAAATTAAACTGGCTTTTGATACTGAAATTCAGAGCCAGCTTAGGGCCAAGACTCACATCCAGACATATAATGCAACAAGACCAAGTTTCTGCTGCAGTAAGGAACTCATTAGGTGGAAGGATTTACTGCACTGAAAGCACTCAGATAGGCCATAACTGCAGATGATAACGTGCACGTACAACACCTCCAAGTGTGGCCACTGAGCTGTAACAGAACTTCCTGCCATACAAGAACAATAGCTGATTTTCATGAATTTGTAACCTTGTTACTATGCAATCGATCTAGTTTCACAGTTGATCTCCTTGGTGTGGACAATTTAGAGGTCAAGGGCCAGGCTCTCAATTGCCGTAAGCTGACGTATCACCACCAGCGTCAGAAGAGCTATGCTGATTTCCACCACCTGAACACGAGTTGTGAAGTTCATCATCTTCTGCGCTTAGTTATCACAGAAAACCGTGTTATCACTTTTGAAAGAGAAAAATTTGTTTGACTGGATAAAGAGCGTGCTCTGATTTTTCAGGAAGTTTCACCTTTATTTAAAGACCAAATCTGAAGGCTGGACAGGAGGAAAATATTGGCCTAAAGATGCCTTTTTTTTTTTTCATCAATATGACCAAGTAGGATTAAAGAATTAGCACTGCAGTTGTTTTGTGGCCTTAATGACTGGTTGTTACCACAGCAAGTGCTTGTAGAACTACTTAGTAATTTGTAACGGAGTCCTTCCTACTTGAGAGGGACAAGACACAGAGACTGCTCCTTTTTTAATTAAAACAAAAGTTGCCCTTCCAGCCTGATGTAAGTATAAGAAGAACAAAAGTTGTCAGTATCAAGAGTGTCACATTGCCTTTTCCCTGAAAGATCAGATACCATTAGCAACTTCCTTACTAACATCTCAGGACTGGACTCTGCAGCTGCTGTTTGCCACAGGGAGTCAAATCACTTCAAAACCACGGGAAGCCACGCTGCTCAGCCACTGCTGCTGCGTGGCAGGGAGCCAAGCTGCCTGCCATCTCCCAGCCCAGTCAGCAGTCCCAGTGGGAAACTGTGTGACCTGTCCTCGCAAGAAAGGCTGGCTCATGGCTTCAGAAGCAGAAATAGCTGATCCCAGTTCGACATTTCTCACGGAGCAAGGCGGTATGTCAACCTGTATTTTTAAGCGTGGCTACAGGAGTTAGGCATGCGAATCTAGACAAGCAGTCAATACTTCCCACTGAAGACAGCTTCAAGATCTCTTATTATATTTGGGAGTGAACTGTTGCCTCACAAATGTCACATAACACTTCATGAGTTAGGCAAATCCAGAGTTCAACCCTAGAGGTTTTTAAATAGTTTACTTACCATAGGAAGGCAGTAGCTTTATCTGCTTAAATCTGAATACTATCCCCCCAAACTACCCCCCTTAAACTTTCCTCAGTGCTGGAGAATATGTATTGCCCTCAGCACAAGTAATTAAGACTGACTTAACAGAAGGAGACTACAATGGTTAACAGCCCCTCCCAACAGAAAAGCAGAGATGAGCCAGAGGTTGGGAAGTTCAGGCAGGAATTGGGAGATACACAGTCCCAGTTTCCTCAGCGTATTTGGGTAAATCACTTAATGAGTCATTCACAGAGGCACAAAAAGTTAATCTCCCTATGCTCCCTCTGCCCTCAGAGAAGTAATCTTCTCTTGAGGGCACATCAGAGCAGATGTCTACTTTAACTGTATAAAATTGCCCTGTCTCTCAGGGCGTGTCAAAGTTTCCAGCTACATAGCAGAAATCCTAACATAAGCTTCCAACAGTCTAAAAAAGTGTGAAGCACGGAAGACTGCAGGGTGATCTGACACGATCTGACACCACTATACAGAGAGCCCCTGCAAGACACAATCTACAGAACATGCCAGGCGTGACCTATTTCAGAGCGCACTCTTTAACAGGCCCCAAAACAACTGCCTGGCAGTTGTAAGGGATGTAGATAGCTGCAGACAGGAATTCTATACAACTAAGAGGTGGTCAAACCCCTTCTGCTGAGCCTTGATGCATATTCGACGGCCTGCTCTGGCATGGAGTTCTCAACACAATGCTAATGGATGAGAATGATCATTCTGACAGCGATGTTTCTGAAAAGAGCTCCAAAGTCTTGCTGAAATGATACATGCTACACATCCATCATTATCAGGGAATTAATTTTATTGTGAAGAATAGAGTGTGGGCAGGCTGTTGTGCCATACATTTTTTTGTCCATTACAGCAGCTCCAACATAGCTTTTATGAAACCTGAACTGAGGCCTTCAGTGAGACAAGAAAGATTCTCAAGATTTGTGATGCTATCAGGAGATCAGGCACTGTCAGAAAGCCTCATGTGCAATAAACAAGGAGAAAAAATTTTATGCAGAAATTTGGAGAAAGGTTCCTTTGAAACTATGACCTGCCTGAATTCAAGCTTCTTAATACACTTCCAGTCATTTCACTGTGTTCAGGTCTGAAAATGAGGAAAATACATTTTTAACATGTCCAGATCTTCAAGATGAAAAGCCAGGAGAACTCTCTCACAAACAAAGGCTTAGTTAAAACCATTCTTACAGGCTACAGGTCAGTGCCTGGAGTTAGTGCCTGCCTAGTCTTTCAACATATACATTTTAATGTTTCACCTTTTCATCCCATCTTTCCCATACTACTACTCTCCTCCAAACTCCTCACCCTGATATTTTCAAGTTTATCTCCCTTTCCTAGGTTGCTCCCATACCTCATTTCTGTTACCCTATACAGCTGTCTGCCTCAAGCCACAGAAACTCACCCACTTCTTGGGTTCAGTGACTATCACACCAAGTTAAGAATTTTTCCTGTTGTTTTAACCACAAACGTTATTTCCTTTATCATCCAGCCACTGAATTGAATCATGCTTTTGTCTGCTTAAGTGGTTGCCTGTTGTTGAATCCTATCTCCTTGATATATTATGTTGTACCTGTTTGAGTCTTACTGCGTTCCACTTTTGTTCCTAGTCCAATACTTTGCCACAAATGCCCAACATCTGATGCCAGAGAGGGAAATAGGGCGTTTTCAGCAGCCTTTAACAGAGCTAGCAGATGCGAGATAAATACCATTGTCCTGGGAATGAGCCAGACAGCAAAGAAGTAGGCCAAAGGTAGGCATTTTAGGTCTAAGTCTAAGCATATGGAAGGGGGAAGTAGAAGTCATGGGGCAAGCCCAGATGTATACACAGACTGGGGAACAAGAGACTGGAGAGCAGTGCCATGGAAAGGGACCTGGAGGTCCTGGTCAGTGGAAAGTTGAATCTGAGTCAGCACTGCCCTGGCAGCCAGGAGGGCCAACCATGACCTGGGGGGCATCAGGAAAAGCATCTCCAGCCAGTCGAGAGGGGGGATTGTCCCGCTCTGCTCTGAGCTGGGGCAGCCTCACCTTGAATATTGTGGCAGTTTTGGGAATCACAACATCTGAAAGATATTAAACTGTTAGAGAGTGTCCAAAGGAGGGCAGTGAAGATGGTGAAAGGCCTTGAGGGGAAGCCCTATGAGGAGCAGCTGAGGGCACTTGGTCTGTTCAGTCTGGAGGAGACTGAGGGGGTTGCAGTTACAACTTCCTTGTGAGGGGAAGACGAGGGGCAGGCTCTGATCTCTTCTTTATGGTGACCAGTGACAGGACCTGAGGGAATGGCCTGAATTTGTGTCAGGGGAGGTTTAGGTTGGCTATTAGAAAAAGTATCTTCTTCCAGAGAGTGGTTGGGTGCTGGAAGAGGCTCCTCTGGTAACTGGTCACATGAGCAATCCTGCCAGAGTTCAAGAAGCGTTTGGATGATACTCTCAGGCACATAGTGTGACTCTTGGGGATGGTCCTGTGCAGGGCTATGAGTTGGACTCGATGATCCTTGTGGATTTGTGATTCTGTGAAGTTTGAGGGAACAACAGAGGACCTGCCCACCAAGAGGTGCAGGAATAAGGTGGATTCTCAGGAGGAGGAGGCATTTTGCTGGAGGTGATTCCACCAGCTGGTTATGTCAGACAGGACTGAGGAATTTCCAGTTCTACACTCAGATGCAGCAGCCATGCAGCTGTATGGCTTGTGGGCTTCACTGCTTGCAGCAGCAGGAGACCTCATCTCAGAACCATCCTGATTCCATTTCATCCCAAGTCATCTTTAAATCAGTTTGGATAAGTTGAAGCAAACCCAAGTGTGGACAAACTTGCAAGCTGCTCAGATGAAGCAAAAACTATCAGAAAAAGCAATACTTTTCAAGGGACAGGAATTCTTCCCTGAATCTGCTAAAGATGCTGCTAAGGCTGGGCTGACTAAGGGATGCACACCTCCTGAAACAGCTTCCTAAAGCAGAGGTCTGGGGTGGGCTATTTATAAAAGACTTCCAGGTAAGACTAAGAATAGGCAGGTGTTCTCCTGGAGGGGTATAAAATTCACATGGGAACATGACCTGGCTCAGGCCCTGAAGTACCAGCAAATGTATTCCTATCCCCACCTCCCTTCCCCCCTACAATTTACTCAGCTCCAGCAACCTGTTAGATCCAGCAACTGGTGGGGCTTTATAAAACAAAGAGCCCACAACCCAAACAGGAATGGAAGCATTGCTTCCTGTGAAACCCCTGGGGGCTTGTGCATAGTCCTGGCCTTCAGCAACACTTTATTACCTTCTTAATTTATACAACAGACCAGTATTTTTTAAATAATGTAACGAGCCTGCTAGATTCTTCCAGCAGGCAGAGACCAGGAAAGGACAAAGAGCAGGTTGGTCAGAGCACTATAGCAGCTGGCTGAACAAAAGGCAAGTTAGTGATTTTTTTCACATCAAGTTGGATCAGACTGGAGCACGGTAAAAAGGAAAAGACCAAAGAAAACCTTCGATGAAAAGATGGAGCTCTGAATAGGGCACTTACATGCTTCATTACTTGCCCTCTGATAGAGGAATGGACTGGAAGATGAACTCCATATACCACACCTATTGCACTTGGGTAAGGCTATCTCAAGTGTCCTCTGAGAATATCTGATTACTTTTTAGCCAAAGTCATTGTCCACAACACCTTTTTAGCCTATTATTTCTGTCTGCAAGGAATCATCCTGTGTTTGCCAGACATCAGTGGGAATCCAGGGGAGGCCTGAATTTGTGAAATAGAGGGCTCCAAGTCACTGAAACATCTGCTTCTGAGCTTTTGGTAAGCAACCCCTTTCACATACAGTTATGAGAAAGAACAGTAAAAATGGTGAGCCAGAGATACTTTACAACTGGTGAGTGTATAGCATGAAGGAGCTGGCAGGAAAGTTTTTACAAGCTTGGGATGATAAAACCTGCTGCCAAATGCAAGGAGTTACCTACTGATGTGGTGAGGATCTGCGGAAAAAAGAGCCTAAAGCTCGAAGAATTTTCCCATTTATGTTGTCTTTCAGTGTCTGAGAGGTCAAAGGCAACCCTGACAGGTAGTGGCCCCTTGGATGAATCCTGACCCTGATATAATCAAGTGAAGCTTTGCCACCAGTTTCTGTGGGGCTACAATTTCACCTCTTGAAGTCTGCCTCTCCCTCATTCCCTGTAAACTCCTCTTGGCTGAGGGATGAATGCAACACAAAGAATAAAGCAAACATGGAAATTAAGGCACACCTTCAGATTCACGTCAATTTAACTGATTACAGCAATTTTACAGTAAGCTCATTGCTCATCAAAGTGAGGAACAAACAGTAAATCTGGATGGCTTCAGACAGACCCAGCATAAGCAAATTAAGTGCAAATTTCTCCTGCACCCAGCTCGTTCAGGACACCCCTGTTCTGTCCATCAACATGCCCTGGTATTCCTGCCCGCTCTCACCATCTGCTGATGTAGCTAAGTCCTGAAAAGAAGAAGCTGCTACTGCCCATGAATTTTTAATGTAGCAAGGAAAAGGCTGCAGGAAGAAGAATATTTGGTGGCATTTACTCCCTATGATCAAAGCCATTTCATGTCTCTTGTGTGATATTATTAGAACACAATATGAAGTGAAAGCAGTGTTCAGACTAAGGTCCCTATTCAAGAAACATTTCCTGCAGGGGAGAATGCAAGAACCAATGCCAGTAGAAAGCCCCTATTCTTACAGCCTCTCTCTGCCCGCGTGTATCTGCAGGGCCTCACATGACACAAGAGCCAAGCAGGTACTTTAAGTCCAGTACCCTCTATCACAAGCATGATGCTAAAAGGGACATCCTCACTCACCTGTGAATGCTTCCCAACACCCAAAAGCACTTACATGGCCAGCAGTAAGGGACCCAAGTCTAGAGAGGTAACATGCCACAGAAAGAGCTGTATTTTAGATCTCTGCTGTTACCTGGTATTTGTTACATAAAACCCAAAACCCCTGCAGTTACTTCTGTATTGACTGTGTGCTTGTACATACCAAGCGATCACCCAAGAGAATGAAATGCCATAGAGAGAGTTGACATGACCTGTCTCTGTCCTATCGCTAGCTGAGCCATTCCACCAGTGCCAAAGGGCAGATGAAGACCATACAGGAAAATCTGTTAAGCACCCGGAAAGCAGGAAGGAAATTTTCAGCTAACAGGAAAGGAGTACTGGAACTCAAACAGATTTGGCTCTTTGGAAGTATGGATTAATTTCAAACCTTTTGTTTTCTCTCCACTACTAAAAGACATAACACAGTACAACATATAGCAATGTAAGTTACTGAAAACCTCCTTTCTCTGACTTCAGACAAAGTGCCTGCATATCCCTGACAAACATGGATGTATGAGAATATTCCCTTGGGAAATATCTCCGCTAGCTGAATATGATGTAATTACAAATTGTCCAGTCTTACCACCATCATTCGATCAACAATAACACTCAGACACTGAGAGGCCACACTGGTCAAACTCCTAGCCACCAGCAATGTACAGATCATGCTCACTGGTGGTTGAGAACTTTCTGAAACAAATCCATCCGCTTGTTGGTAAGTGTTTGATGAGTGCTTTGTGAAAAGCCAATGCCTTGTTCAGAATATACCTCTGATGGTACCGAGGATGCATTGCTCACACCAGCTGAAATTTTCAGCCTCTGTTCCACGGCTAAAGATGGAGATATATATGTAAGTAAGGGTCAAGGTTCAAAACGCAGTGAAAATATTTGCCCATTGAGTCACACTGCTAATACAAGACTCTTGACTGCTCACTGTAAACCATCACACCAACACATATGCACTAATACCACACAAGTGAAGTCAAAGGAACTACAAGTGAAGCTCAAGAGAAATTTAGGCATTTTGGTAAACATAATGTCTGTAAATCAATGCTGAGAGCCATCGTGCAAATGTTTACATAGGAAACCTCTGAATGGCCCTTGCTGCTTTTTTTCTTCTGAGCTGGACTCCAAGAAAGCTGGAGCTGGACTTTTTACAAGGGCACATTGTGACAGGACAAGGGGGAATGGCTTTACACTAAAAGAGCATAGGTTTAGGTTAGATATTAGGAAGAAGTTCTTTACTGTGAGGGTTGTGAGGCACTGGGAAGGTTGTCCAGAGGAGCTGTGGATGCCACACCTATGGAAGCGTTCAAGGACAGGTTAGATGGGGCTTTGAGCAACCTGGTCTCGTGGAAGATGACCCTTCCCATGGAAGTGGGTTCAGAACTAGATGGTCTTTAAGATCCCTTCAAACCCAAGCCATTCCATGATTCTATGACTCTGTTAAGGGTTCTGTACTGGACAGCTCTTTCTATGCCACTGTGGAAATCAAGCACTACTGATTGAAGCAGAGAAAGGCCGTGAACACTCAAAAATGTCCAAAGGAAACCACAAGAAATCAACATTTAAAATATAATGTGCCTGCAGTCCCTCAAAGCTCTGCAATGAGAAAGCTCCATGAAGCAGAAATTCTGTTTATACACAAGAAAGCAGGAATCTTATGGCTTAAATCTCTGGAGTGAAGAAGGTGGTTTGCTCTTTACTGCCACAGAGAATTGCACAAAGGATTTAGGTTTCACAGAGGTGAACTCCCCCCACTCCACCTACACAGCACAGCAGAGCTGAGGGTGATATACCAGGCACTGCAAATCCATAAGGAAAGAAACTGGAGAAGGAGGGTCAGGGTATAGACCTTTGTGGAAAGGAGCATATGACACCATCACGCCCTGTGTGTGCATGAGTGCAAGCAAGGTGAGATCGGTATACATGATATTCCAACCTACTGGGATGACTGAAAGGAACAAATATAAAGTTTTAAGCTCCAAGGTCTTTTTGCCAGGAAGCAATGCTTACAACAAGAAAACAAACCAAATCAGCTGAGATAGAAAGGAAAAAAATGCCCATATTTCAGCTTGAAATCAAAACTTCCCTATAACTTCCAGTATTATTCTTCAGCTTTCTCAAGATCTCCTCAATATCAGGAGCCAATCTTAAAACACACTGAGTACCTTGGCGAGGGCAGAGTCAGTGTATTGATGACTGAGGAACATACAGCATACTTTTACTTTACTAGATGTATTCAACTCCCTACAGAAAGATTCAAGATGTCATCAGTATTGGAGAGATGACCCTTAGCTGTGTAGTCAAGAGCTTTTACAATGTGAAGCTGGCATCCATTGTTTCTAGTTCCTGTAGTATCTTTCCATAAAGCTGGCAGTGTTTGGATAGCTGTAAGGGAGATGGATGGGGTTGAGTATACAGAGAAAAACATTTTGTGATTGGAATGTGATTACTGAGCTAATGAAGCTCTAATGGCAAATCCAAAAAGGACATACAAGCTGCTCAACGTTGTCCAATTCCCTGAATCCAGCAGCTCTCATCTTCCTCAATGTTCTGGTTCCGGCTGGAATAGAGTTAATTTTTTTCTTAGTAGCTGGAACAGTGCTGTGTTTGGGACTCAGTATGCGAATAATGTTGATAAGATACCGATGTTTTGGCTGTTGCTAAGTAGTGCTTCCCCTAAGTTAAGGACCTTTTCATTTCCCATGCTCTGCCAATGAGGAGGTGCACAAAAAGCCATGGGGGACAGCTGATTCCAACTGGCCAAAGGAACATTTCATATCATACAATGTCATGCTCAGTTTGTATACAGTTGCGGGAGTTATCTGGAAAGGGGGCTGATTGCAGTTTGGGGATGGGTTTGGCATTGGTCAGTGGGTGGTGAGCAATTGTGTTCTGTGTGCATCATTTGTTTTTTCTGGGGTTTTATCTCTCTCTTCTTTTTATTACTATTATTATTATATTATATTTTAGTTTGTTTCAGTTTTTGGACTGTTCTTGTCTCAACCCATGAGTTTTACTATTTTTTCCCCCTCATTCTCCTCCCCTTCCACTGTGCTGGTGGGGGAAAGGTGACCAGGCAGCTGCACGATGCTTGGCTGCTGTCTGGAGTTAAACCAAGACACTTGATTATTTCACCAGAGTGGAAGAGATTGCCAAATAATAGCATTCCCCTGAAAAATTCAAAGCTGTTTTGATGATTCATCTGGCAGCTCTACAGCAACTACTTCATATTAATACTAAGTCAGAATAAAAAATTTTGGAAAATTAAGGTAAAGGGAAATAGAATTAGGACTTGGAAATGTTTCAAAAAAAACAACCAACCAACCAATCAACCAAACCAAACAAAAAAACCCCAACAAAACAACAAAACCAAAGCAATCAAACAAAACCCCACAAAAAAAACAAACAAAAAACCCAAAGCATTCAGTATTATTTGTAGATTCCTTCCATTTGTCTTAGACTAGCCAGAGAAATGATTAATGCTTTCTCATTATTTTGTAACAACATTTGGAATATAAGCAATGAAAAGTAAAGAAGAAAGGCCAATATAAAAGCATTCCTTCTTGTTCCCTCATCCAACATCTTCAAAAGAAAATACAAAAATCCCACAGTAAGACTTATATTCAATCAAAAGAAAGGAAAATCCCAATTAGAGATTTAGGATTTTAACTTAGTATAGATGTTCTTTTAAGAAAACTATTCTTACTTGCTGTGTTCGTACTGGGATTTAAGAAGTGCAAAGAACATGAATTTAGCTAGCTAATGTGCATTAACAGCTTAGCACAAATAAGGCAGTATGCTTCCATGATGTATTAAAAATCAGTTAGTTAAACCTCAAGCTACTTTTTGCCATTATGGTTAACATATGTTAAAATCATACTGCCTTGTTTTCATTAGGCTGTTAATACATGCCCCCAAAGACAGCTTCACCTTAAAGCTCCCATGAGAAAGACCTAAAGGTTTAGTTCTGTTGGCAAAGCCATCTTAAGTTGACATTCTGCTGATGCGGCTGTAACACACTTCTATCTCTTCACTCCCCCAGTAAACACTCTTGGCAAAAAGATTACAAGGCCAGAGAGCTGCACCTGCACTTTGGATACACAGCAGTGTCACATTCAGCATCCCGTTTCCTCACGCCCATGATTAGAGCAACAAAGGTCCTGATCCTGGGCACAAGAAAGTGCTGGCAGAATTTCATGTGCTGCATGTGAATTCACACAGACAAACTGAGGCTTTTCCTGAAATTGTCTTGCTTTGGTTCATGACTTCTGACCGTAGGGTAGGAAAGAAAATGCTACCTGTCCCAGGACCTATGTGAATCCACCCTGATTTTTCTTTCCTAAATTAAAGCATTCCATAAGATTTCCCCAAATCTACAAATTACTTTTACATGACTTAAATTTAGATTTTGAGCAATAATTCCAAAAGAAAATTCCCTGCCTCTGAGGTACGACAACGCATTAAATATACCCGCTGCCCCTTTAGAAAAACAACCGGTCCCTATATCTTTATCACTTCCATTGTGCTGTTTCTCTGGGCAATTTCCTGAAGAAGAAATTATATTCTTTCTTCTGCCTTTTTACTTTCTCAGGTGGGACAGTCACCTGGATGTCCCCTGGCCAGAGACCTAGTTGGTGAGGCCTCGTGGTGCTTCGTCAGGCACCAAAACACCATCCACAGAGTATAAAAGGAGCTCTTAAGGTCCTGGTGACACATTCTCTGTGTGTACTTCCTCTGCTTTACAGCTGACTCAACCAGAGAACGACCAGGCTCTCTCCAGAACAGGAAAAATAACTGCATATTATCTCTTTAAAAGCCTCATAATCCTCAGGCAATAACTGAGTAGTAACTGCAGTGACGGGCAAAATCTTTCTGCTTCATATTAATAAACCCCAACACAATATTACTGCTTGCTGCATCAAAGGCTTTTACATAAATGACCTTTTTTTTTTTTTTTTTTTTACACTGAAACAAAGAGTACATATATGGAAGGGCTTGGATGTTAAGGACTTTGCTTGGGTTTCCATTTGGTGCATCATGTTGGCTTTGGAAATAATTAGAAAGCAAACAAAGAGTGCAAATGGGGGGAAAGCAAATCATCTCTATGTTATAATGGTCTGACAGTACTCTCCAGAAGAAAGTATCTTCTCAAAAAAAGTATCACTGTTACCTTTTAAGGAAACCAACTGCCCATTTTCAATCTTGAGAGTCACTGCTTGCCTTATGCTGGACCATAGGGATACACAAAGCCATGACAAGAAGGGATGACCCGCCAATGCCAGTTATGTCTTCTGCAAGTGCTTTTTCTCTAGATGATCTAATGCAATTATGAAGAATTCTGCACAGTTGCATCTTATTCCCATAAATTACACAGACAGAAAGAGCCTGCTCCAAAATGTGGCACCTGTGAAACTGAGTTACCCACTCATGCCCACTAAAGTCCTTACTATGTGGCAGTTTCTTATCCCTTGGAGAATGGCTGCTGGGTCATTATGAATACCTCTAGATCACTTCCACAGGTGTCCTGGTTCATATTTGGGTTATAGATCAGGTCACTAACAGCTGGAACTGCAAGGCTGCTTTCCCTCAGTGACATCATGGCACTGATAGTTCTACCATGACAACAGAACACACTTGATAGGCTAGTGCACAGTTTGCCTAGTCCTAAACCCTCCCTTAGAATATGCATTAAGCTCCAGCCAGTACTGCCTCACCAGGTAGTCTATTTTTGCTGGAGGACCTTAGGTAAACCAGTCAGATTTTTACTGGGTAATTTTGTAGAGACAAACACAGTCCTGCACTGTATCCATAAGGTTCCATCAACATGACACCGGCCTTGCACGAGCATGATTCTTTATAGGGAGTTGTAGCACAGCCAGGCAGAATGGATGAAAAGAGGAGAGCACCCAGGCCTTTAAACTACAGGTCCCGTGACAGCCAGGGATAATGATGGGTAAACAAAGTTTTTCTGCAAACTGCTTGAATTAAAAAGTTCAACACAGTCTGTTTGAGCCGACTAGAAATACAGTACTTCATTTAGACCTTCTCAGAAAAAGAATAAAAAGTACTTAAAAAAATAGTAAGAACAGCAATAATAAAAGAGGTGAAAATCACACCATTCCCAAAGTTTTGGAAACTGCATTTTCCATTTTAAATTATTATAGACAGCAAATTTCAGAGAGTCTTACCCTTGCTAGCAGTTCCTACTATTTTATCTGTAGTATCTAACAATTGGAGCTTTGCATCTCTTCATTACCATCCTGAAAATAATATCCTGTACAAATGCAGGCAGATTTGAACTTCCATCAGAGAATTGTAGCAGCTGCTGAGCAGAGAGAGGATTTGTGTTTTTTTTTCTTTCTTTTAAAACAATTAAAAAGAAGTATCTGACTGTTTCTACGAAAACTGTGGACTGGACAACATCTCTTAAAAAAACATCACTGGCTGAAAACTGGCAGTTGCTCCGTCAGTATGACAGAATAATTAAAACCAGTATGACAATAATTAGCACTTCTATAGTTCTTTTCATCCATGGATATCAAAGCACTTCACAGAAACAAGTGCAGCTACCTCAATTTTTAAAGCTGAGCTCAGAAAAAAAACAAATCAGAACTTATTCTGTGTGGAAAATTTCAACAACTTCATTACTATTAATCCTAAATTAGAGAAAAGAGCTGAAAGATTTTTTACAAATTTCCAAAATCAAGAATACTTAAAAAAAGTGCCACAGTTGATTAGGAAACTTTGGTGGGTTTGATGGAGCCAAACATTTTGTCATTCTGAATTTAGTGCATTTTTGGTTCTTTGAGTCTTTCAACAATACATCTGCCTTTGGGAAGGGAATGCCTCCTGGGAGCTGTAGTTCATGTTTTCCCACTAAACTTGATAGCTCTATTGGTTAGGCACTGCCTGTCCTCATCATGCCCTAAGGCTGGGCCTGCCTATCCTACTGTTCTACAGAAAAACATCATCAGACTCTTTCTTATTCTCTCTACTGAGCTCCTGAATGGGAAGCACTGACTGCAGCAAGGAGGGCTGGACAGTTTAGCAAAGAAGTAAATATAAAGCTCAATAACCCCAATGACATGCTTTAGACACCAGTCCAACTCTCCTTCTATGAGTCAGTAAAGCATCTTAAAGTAGATTTTATTTTTGGGATGAGTTCTTTCAGGTCAAGCCTGTGTACAGGGAGCTGAAGGAAGCATTTTCTGCTGCACGTGCCACCTTGGGTTTATGTCTGCAGTGATATGGTCATCATATCCACTTGTTCGCAGCTTACAGTTTGTTCTTTCAAGGACTGACCGGTCTAGAATTGGTGGGGAAGAGAAGGAAAGATCATGATTGCTACTTAGAGATGCCTCACCTCCAACTAAATCTGCTAATATAACTTGACAGAAGGTGGGTTACATACCAGATGCTTGCTGATATGGCACCCTTCTCTGTAGGTTGCATAGTTTTAATATCAGCAATGCCCCATGACTCCTCTCAGCTTCCATGTCAGGTACAACAAAGCTTCCTCTCCAGTGAGGCTGGAAATGTGCACAGGACCAGAGGGAGCCTGAATAAGCTGCTGCTCTTCTAGGAAAGCCCATTTACATTTACTGCATTTCTAGAACTGGCCTGAATGTTTCAATGCTTTACTCGTGCTCCCCTTACACACACACTGGGGCAATTTATCTTGGTGGTCCCAACTACTAGGATACTGAAGGGGGCACTTTGATAACTGATCAATCAAGACTGAGCTGATTAAACTTCTGCTGTTTTCCAAGACTGTTCCTTTAATAATTTCAGAGCTACAAACCGCTAGGGAGACTGCAGGTTCGGCAGGGAGGAATCAAGGAGAAGCAGTTAACATTGCTACTAATTTAGGCAATGTTACTAAAACCAAAGTAGATGTTTGCAGCCACAGAGCATGGGGAAACTGAACAGTATCAGGTTCAGCTGATTATTCATGATTACACATACAAGCAACCCAGTTAACTCTTTAAACCTAACCTGGTAAAACAGGACGGCCAGATGTAAACAAACATCACCCTGGGGAATATCAGATCAAAGTCTACCCTTAGAAACATGCCTTTTACCTGTATTTTAGTGTACTATATAGGTTTGTTTTTTTTTTTTTTTTCACAGATGCTTCTGATACTATGTCTGACTGTAAAACCTGCCATACATTATGGTGACTCATTCCCAGATGCTTATTGTATTAGCCATTTACATGTTTGTCAGATCTTACCACTCAGCACCTGAGTTACACACATAGCACAGCGTAACCTCACTCGGTGAAACCAGTCAAGACTAATTCCAGCAAAAACCCAAATCATTCTTGCATTTTAATAAAAGAATAAATATTTCCGGATAAAAGCCTAACTTGTAAAAAGCCTCTCAGGCCCATATTTCTCTACTTGCATATCTGCACAGCTGAAGAAAGAAACAGGACTTTTCACTGGCTCTACCTCTAAGCAACATACTCCATCACCTCAAATGTTGATAGCTGCAAAGAAATGGAGGAGAAAGACAGAACTGCTCTGATTATGACCTGGGACTGACGACTGATCCGGTATTTTTCAGTAGTAGGACAAAGTTCCCAGACATCTTTGTGAATAGGGAGAGGTGGATGGGACTGCCACTCTTGAATGCTATCCACTCTGTAACAAGACACGTATTGAATGTAATTTGAAAATCTCCCTAATTTCTAGATTTAACAAGTGCATGATGCCAGGCTCAGACGTTTAGTTCTCAGTTAAGAAACATGGAGCAGAGGCTGATGCTTAGAACAATCTTTTATGTGAAATGTATACGTTCCTCTGTCAAAACATAAATAATGTACTGGGACAGTGTCACCTTGTGGTTGTTTGCTGACATAGCGGCCAGCTGAGAGGGGATACTCCCTGTACCTATCCCCCCTCACCCCCAAAAGCCTTCATTCAGGAATGTCAGCCTTGCAAATTTCCTTTGGGGTGAAACAGGACCTCCATGATCTGTCCACTCTCCACCCTCCGTGCAGGTGTTAGCAGCTTTTGCACCAATGTCTCCGAAAGCCCTCACAGAGGCACAAAGGCATTAAACAACAGGGACAACTCTACAACTTGCACTGGCCTCAAAAGTCTGAGAGAGAAAGATGTGTGAAGAAAGAAGCTGCCAAGTTCCTAAATGGGAGCTGTGACTTTAGGCAATAAAATTCCACTTCTCCCTTTTTGAATTTCCTGCCTTGCAAGGTAAGTTCAAAGGACTGGCACTGGATTTTGGAAACTGTTGTGCAGAAAGAGGAAAAAATACAGCCTTAATTCAAAGTTAGTACTAAAGCAAGGAAATTCAGACACCAAACTGAGCTCTTAATGGAGAACTAATAGATGTTAATTAACCACCAATTGACAAAAAAACATATTTACTGTAGTTTAACAGCTCCGCAAATAAGCAAAAACTCATTTACACATGTTTAAACCTTAATAAATGCATTTGCAGTCATTGGACGCTTAAGTTGATTTTCAAACTGTCCCTCATAGTAAATATAAAAGGGTACATTTGGTTGCAAAAGTTATTACACATTAATTAAACATCAGCTCATTGCAGAAAACTAAATAAGTAAATGGCCTCTTTCATCAATACTGGTTTATTACACAGCTATTAGGAGCTGTACACAAAAATGAAGAAAAAGCACCATGCGATACAGCTTTGTCTCTGTGCTGTCACCCACACCTTTGCAAAGCTCTCCCTGATAAGGGAGGGTTCCCCAGGCACTGTGCACAGGTGAGGAGGGCCAGCGTGGCGTGCAGTAACATTACTGTGGGGAGTGCCCTAAGCAGCAGGTTTCTTCAGTGTAGTAAGCATGCAACAGGATTTAGAAAACTTGTTCTGAGCAGAAGGCATGGGGTGGAAGAGTGTGTGGTGACACTTAGGAGGAAAGGTGGTGTGAAGACTACTTGCAGAGTTTTCATTTTGTGAATTTATTTCATTCAATCCTGTGAGCCTTTCTCTGATTCCTTTTTCTGGCTTTCTCTGTTTGGACAATACCATCTTCTCTTCTGCTACTACATTTGCTGTCCATTCAAAATGGTGCAAGAACTTTCTCTGCAGCTTTCATCATGATCCTGCATTCGTTCTCTTCTCCTACTCCCTGGTATATCCCTTAAGGTTGCTTCTAAACTGCATCCATATATTTTGCCCTGAGAGCACTGCACTCACTTCCCAAAGGTCTGTAACAAGGGTTAAGCCTTTAATATGTGTTAAATGCTTTAAGATCCCCTCACAGAAGATGCTGGACTTAAACAAAATATAAAAGCCATCTCCTTTTCATGTACTTCTCATAGGAACACGCAACATAAAACCAAGTCAAATGGTATTTATCCCAGGTTGCTTCATTCTCCAATGCTGTTGCAGAAGCATCCAGTGGAGGGAGCTTAAAATAACTAAAAAAGAGCTTTACTTTCAAGAGACTGACTTAATTAAGTCATTGTTTTGTATTTATTAAAAAAACAAAACAAAACAAAACAAAAACCCAACAACAACAACAAAAAAAACAAACCTCAGGAAAGGAGCAAAGGAAATAATAAGCATTCATCAAATGGGAAAAGTCCAGATCAAACGGTGAAGAAGTGTTTTCAGACTTTCAGAGAATACAAATAGAGTGAAATAGAAAACACAAATTAAATTAAGAATCATAAAATTTTCTCTGTTTGCACAGCTCAGGCAACAATGTCTGGAGCCAATTTATTACTAGGCTCCACAACAAATAAGCTCACGTGATTCCCACACTGAAATAACCTTTCCTCATTTCACAATAAAACAACCATGGGGTCTGGTAAGCAAAGATGAATTATAGCTGCCTGTCAAAAATAATTATGATAATCCCTCCCACTCCCACAACATCTGAGGATTACAACAACCTTTTCAGACAGCACAGCAGTCTGAAATACACAATGCAACATAACAAAACTATGTCATCAACAAGTTCTTAGATGGAGAAACTGAGGCAGAGGAAGCTAATCAGTGCACAGCCACAGAGTTACTCTGATCGCTCTTCCCACCTTGGCCTCAGTTTCTTGAGAGTTGAAATAATTCCACTGATTTCAGTGGACTTCTTTTGTTTGTTTTGTTTACATACTGCTATCACCATCTCAACAGATGAACTGCAGCTGCACTCAAGCTCTGTGATTATGGGCCAGTGTCCTCTTGTGCTACACAAAACAAACTGAAAGAGCTGAACAAAAAAGGATTTCCCTGTCCCAGAGTTTGCAATGGAGATGAGACTGCAACCCTTTGTGTTTGACTTGGTCATTGTGCCTGGATAGGATGGATCTGTTACTATCTGGCAATCCTTATGGATTGAGGCCCTTGATGGCTGGGATGAGTCTTCTCTAATGTTGAGGGTATATGTTGCATTCTAGCGATTGAATTATGGAAGAGCACAGGCTGAGTTACCTCCTTCAAACTGCGCAATTTCCCCTTCCGTATAAAATGGCAACACCCATAATTGTGAGAACTGAACCAAAAGCCTATTTTTAAGTCCGTGTGTGTGTAGGGCTTTGCCTTTAGTAGAGCCTTAGCACAATAAAATTCTGGCTAGTCCACATTGAGTTCCCTCCAGGCATCCACAGGCTTGGCTGCAAATCCTTCTCTCAGATAACCCAGGCCTCTCCTAACTGTGGACCTACCTCACATCCAGCTTTCCTGCTGAGGCTATACCATTAATAAAAAGAAGGAAGCAGAACAATAGCAGTGCTTCCAGGAAAGTGATACCTCTGCATCTGGTGTACTTTGAAGGCACCAGGCTGTTCTGCGTTCACAAGGCACAACTCACATGATAACTGTCAGCCAAAGATGTCCAAGTCAGTTGTGCCAAGCTGCCTTTTTCTTCTCAGTTACAGACAACTGTGAAGTCCCTCTCTTTTCCCAGATGTTCTTGCATGCTTCATTGCAAAAAAATAAGTGTCTGTCAAAACCACCCGTGCCTGCTCCCAGGGAAACAGTAGCCAGGGGCAAGGTGTGTGGGGGAGTGTCCCTTTTAGAACCTGCAGCTTCATTAAAGTAATTGGCATCTGGACTGGATTTTGTAAGCTCAGTGCCAAAGGGGCTGATGGGGTAACTAATGCTGTGGAGTCAGAGCCAGAAACTGCATAGCAGGCTTCTGAAATGTGGTCTCTGGCAAGATCTATGCAATGAAATGACATTATGCCTTTGCCATACATTACATGCAAATTAGAAGAGGTTGGCAGCCATGCAACTGGCATACCATAGCAGCAATCATCCTTACAGGATGTAGAAGGAAAGGCTATTCATCCTCAACCCAGCACAGGGGTGGGAAAGGGAAGGACGATGCTTGCACAGTACACCTGCTTGCCTCCTTTCCCCTCTGAGTGACCTAATGGGGTGGAAGGCTCTTCCCAGTGCACAGCTCCTGGTGTTCCTACCTTATTTTTCAGCCTTACCAGAAGGTGTGATTCTCTTTTTTTCCTACATCTGTCCAAAATTCCCTTCAAATGTTTGCTGTTCTCTGTCTCTGCTTCTCCCCAAGTATCCTTGCCTTAGTGCTGAATAGCTGCAGGAAATGAACAACAAAATGTCTGTCTGCAGGTGCTGAGCAGTGATAGATGCAGACAGCTGGCTGGCCAGCCGGGACTTCACCTGCTTTGCTGTTGATGAACTACTCTTTCTGTACATTAATTGCTTTTAATGTTTCCCCCATTTAGGCAGCTATCTCCTCCTCTTTAACCTTTTGTTTTTTCTCTGAACTGTTTGGTCTACAGAGTGTACAGCAAAGCTTCCCAAAATCACACAGCATTCTCTGATGACAGAGGACAGATGCCAACCTCCTGGTTCCCTATTTTCAAAGCGATCAGTAATAATAATATGGGGAGATGTTAATGAAAGGGGCACTCATTCCTGCTATTTATTGTTCTTATTTTCCCCTGTGACTGCAGGGATTCACCAGTGTCTACGGTGTAGAGAGACAAACTAAAGCAAAAATACACATAAACGTAAGCCAGAACTCTTGCTACAAGATTACAACAAACTTGCCCAAAGCCAAATGTCATCTTGATGTCAGCAATTAGGTGAGACTGATGGCATTTCTTGTTCATGTCCTTCCTCTGTAGTACTTCCACTGTTGTTAGATCAGGCCGCTAAGTTTATCAGTGTCTCTTTTAAATAAGCAAGATAGGTTCTATTAATAAAGGATTGTAATGTGGGTACTGAAGGCTTGATAATTCCAAATGTCCAGCCTGCTACCCATCAAACTTGCCCCAGCACACCATGTCTCACACTGCAGGGTTTGACAAGGCAACAGTCCCAAATGGTTCCCCAGGCTGAGCACAGTCAGACACTATCACACTCCAAGACTCAAGTTTGCCATCTGCAAGACAACCCAATTGCCTTTCAAACTCCCTGTTCTCCACAAGACACCACTGAGGAATCTCAAGGTAGAGAGAAGGCAGTAGTATGCTGTCTGCAAAGAACTCTGTTTAAGATATTCAAATGAACATTACCCTGCGTGTTCGATTAATGCACCTAATCATCAAAATGTTGAATCTGATACATCTATCCTTTTTTTTCCTATTGCCTGCAGTGTTGCTGACAATACTAGAAAGCAATATTTTAGTCTAAACCAGTTTAGGTCTTTAAAGGACCTCTGGATCAAGTCCAGCTCCTTGCAAACAATTTCATTATATGCATTTTCAAAACCTGCAGTGGGTAGCAAACCAGAGGTCTTAAAGGAGTAGAGAGGAAAGAAATCCTCCTTTCTCGTGTCCATAGGAGCCCTGTTGCCTTCTGGAACAGCTAACAGAATAGGTAGTTTGGGATGCTATTTTTCAGAAACAGCTTGTGCTGTCTCCTCAATCCTTGTTTCCAGTCTAAGGGATATCTCATTACAGTACCAGTGATGGGGGCAGGGAACCAAAGTTCCTCAGATAACCTCCTCCACCTCCAACAGCGCGTGTGACTAGACATCTGTGGAAGGAAAAGGGCCACTAAAAGGGAGCAACGATCAAAGTAAGCTTAAGTGAAGAGTTATGTTGCATTAGTGAGACTGATAGAACCAGAGATGGGGATAGCCCTTCACTAACTAAAAGCAGTGTCTGTTTCCCAGTTGAGATATGTCTGTGCTGCAGAAGTCTATAAAAAGAAGTACGAAGCACTTGAGTCTCTGTTTTACCTTGCCACATTCATAAGGCTAGAGAAAGGAACATCAAGAAGATGTGACAGGTGATGGCTGAAGGAGTTAAACTCCACTTCAAAACTGGTTGAGTAGCATTTAAAGGCAATATTACTAGGATAAATACTTGTCCAGTGGTCAAGTGAGAATTCTGAATCAATCTATGAAATTTTGTGCAAGAGTGATACCTGTGTTGGAGTCAGGATGGTCTATATCTCACGTGGGCTGGGGCAGGGATATATTAGGTGTAGATGTGGAAAAAGGGGCACTTTAACCATTCCAGGCAATAGGTTTCCAGATGGGGCCATGGCAGATGTGATGTTCTGGAGTCTTGCAAAATTCAGAGACTATTATATTGATGCATGACAGATGTTAGGGAAGCACGGAATATTCAAAGACAGGTGCATTACCTTAATAAATATTACATCTACCCTTATGGCTTTTTTAGTGATTATATACTTGATTCTGTAGGTAAACCAAAGAAAGTTTTCTGTACATCATGACACCCTGCAGGGGGCTTAACTTTCTCACGCAGGAAAAAAAAAGTAAAAAAAAAAAAAAAAAAAAAAAAAAAAAAAAAAAAAAGTCATTTAACTTTTGACCAATATCAAGCAAACCATCAATGCCAAAGTCATGAAACAATATGAGCTCCTGGCCAGACTCAAACATCTCTGACCTGAACAACCTGCTGGAGTCTCTTTGGGAACTTAAGCTCTACCTGCATTGTGGAACATTAGACTTTTCCCCAGGATTCCAGTGCATGCCCAAGTCATGACAAGATACCCACACATTATATTGCTTTCCTCTGTTTGAATTTTCTGCTAGTTCCCTTTTTTCTTTTTTTTTTAATGGACAGGACAGCTAGGCCAGCAAGCAGACGAGACTCATGGCATACCTGGGCCAGGCAGAGGGCCACAAAATGCATGTGTCCTGAAATGTAAATTAGACTTTGACAGCCAGCTGCAGAGCTTTGCAGATTAATATTATTTTGAGTTAGGGAGCTGATAATGATGGAGAAGACAGTACAGAGCTACTGTACAGTATCAGTTTTGGTAGATTTTGGTGGCAGTCAAGATCTTGCCAAGAGTTGAAGAGCCATTCCCTCCAGCAGTACCTAGGCCAGATTTGGGGTCTCCCCTAGGATTTTTTGGCCATGGAGAAATCCACAGATTCTAACAGGTATGGGCATGTGGCATAGAAAATATTCTGCTAGACCCAAACCTACTCAGAACCTCCCCGCGTGCCGCACATTGTGTGGTGCCAGAGTCATCATTTACAAGTGTTATTTCCACAGGCTGTTGTTTTCCAACTGACCTCACCCTGACTCCTACTGCTGCACCAGATACCCATGCAAACAAAAGCTTTGTCAGACACACAGAATCTACCTTCCTTGTTGCCCATTCCACGTTATTAACTAGATACCCACATCAGCTAAGGAGATGTATTTTCAGCCAGTTCCCTCTCCAGTCCAAAGATTCTTCTGAAGTTCATTAACATTTGTACTGTAACTACTGTTGAGCTTGCCACATTTCCAGTCAAGATTTCAAACCAAATGAGGTTACCAAATAATGTCTTAATAGAGAAACGCATGGTAATTTATATATTGAAATTAAAGATTAAACCTTAATCTTAATTAAATCTCACAAAAGTTCAGTAAAGCTGCCCAAATTATAAAATATAAAAAGATGTATTGATTATTTGAGAAATGGAAATCACATTTAATAAATACAGGAGTGAGCCATTAAGAGAATGGAGAGATCAGAAAAAGCACTAACTGGTGATTAAAAGAAGATAAATATTTATTAAATGTTGCTGTGATTTATTAAGCTGTGTTGGGCTAAACAAATGTAATTTGATATCTGAATCATATCTCATTCTGATACAGTCTTCATTAAATCTGAAGTCTTGGCTTTAAATGGATATCATATGTTCCCTTCAGTTCTTAATCTCTTTGAAATATCAGTTTGATGCTGTGGAAGACATTGAAAGTCACGGAGACTGAAGTCTCCTGCGTATGAATGAGGTTGTTTTGCACTGCAGGTAAGCAGTCAGCTTCCCATTCCACCGTGCCTTTTTACCCAGGACCTGCTGCAACTTTGCGCTGTCCCTTGGTGACAGGGCAACGTTCAGATTTTAAAGCCATTCTGTCAAAAGGCCAGACAGGAAGAGCAGGACTTCGAATTTCAATCAGTCCTCCAACAACCAGTGTGGAGGTCTGAGGCAGAACACCTTCACTGGTTTTAATGAAGGAGAGCTGACTGTCACACTAATACAGTTGCTGCCCAGCAGAACATTAGTGAAGGTTCTGTATGAGAAAACATCTAACCCCTTCATATGCAGTAATTAGTCTAGCACCAATTAGCTGCTGATGCAGCTTTCCAGTTGAGAAGTTAATCATGCAGGAACTCAGAAATTCATTCTCCCAGCATTCAGAGAGCAACCTTATCTTGGGCCCCTCGCAGGGTCTGGTACATCATGGCACTCATGCGCTTGAGGTGTCTGGATAAGAACATTTCAGTTTAGACAGCAAGTTGTCTCCGTCTTAAATGCATTCTCACACACTCTTTTCAGCCTCTGTTTAGAAGAGGAGCTTCTTGTTGAAAATTTCTGGCATAAATGAATTGCTGCTGATAATTAAATTTGCACAGAGTTAAAATTAAGTGCCAGTGCTCTTTCCCAGGGCTACACTTAGTTATAGACTGTTAGTGAGAGTCATTGCCCATTCACTGTAAACCTGAAAAAAGGTTCTATGGAGAAGTAGCAATTGACTTCCACAAGCTTGCTTGAATCTGAATGTTGTAAGAGCTCTAACTTCCTTTCGAAAGCCCTTGCTCCCCTCCAAAAGAAACAAAACAAAACAAACAAACCAAAAAAGAGAGAAAGAGAGGAAGAAATTATGTGAAATCCTCATAAATTGGAGAAGGGAAGGGACAATCACATTCTATTCCTTTAGCCTTTTCAGGCAATGAGAAAAAAAATTGGACTGAGCTGGACACTGCAATCAATCACATCAAAGTGGGAATTGTGGGAATTCCACCTCTCATCTCTACTATATTCTTTTCTGCAGTCCTAAGAGTAAAAAAGTATAGTAGTGGGACAGACAGGAGTAGAGAGTGCCAAAGCCACTTCAGATCTAAGAGGACTTGATGTTTTGAAGGTAAAACCCAATCATGTCTTTTGGAAGTGGTTCTTACTCTTTACTGACACAGGTACTCTGAAAGCCAGGTCCGTCCTCCAGGGCCAAGGGGATCCATTAAGCCAGATTAAATATCTCCTTTTATTAAAGAGCAGCTGTGAGAGATGCCTTTGCATTATATGGTGCTTTCCTGTAGGAATTTCATGATAGGAAACTTCTGGAACTTCCTCTCCCTAGTGCAAGCAGGAGTCGATCTAGCACAAAGTAATTATTTTCAATGTGTTTAGCCAGGAAAAAAAGGCATGACCTCAGAATCCTCACTACCAACACAGCCAAGCAGATTCCTCTTCTGGAACTCACTTTTGGGTTGAAAACATGAGCAAAAAGTTCAAGCCCCTGAAGCAATTGTCTTGAAAACTTTTAAGCTACTGAAGATAGCGGGTTTAGGACCATAACTACAATAACCACAGCAAATGAATAAGTCTTTTGGCAAGAATAAACCAGAACTGCAGAGGCGGATGTTGCCAGTGAAAAGAACAGGAAGGTAACCAAGTGAAGAAACAGCATGAGGAGGATTATCCTTATTTGGAAGCAATCCATTCCAGCAATAAATTAAGCCAGGGATCTCTGCATCAGAAAACAGCAGTGCAACCTATTAAGCTAAAGGACAATCTGCTTTTCCTGTCACCTTTGAGCCCTGACTGAATGGTGAGAGAAGCAAACACACCAGAGATCAAAATGTATGTTATTTCAACAGCAGTAATGGTCGACTGCATGTTACAGAGACAGTGAAATTCTTTCCATGCACATTCCTAGAACAAGTGCCTGATCTTCAGCGACGGTATTGCTGGAGTGTGATGGCCATAAAGATCAAGTCACAGAAGAGGGCTTGAGTGGAAGAAAATTGATGATTTGCATTTTATGGCAAAAACATAGCTGCTTTCACCCCAACTGCTGGAGTGGGAGCAGGTGAAATACTGAATGCAAACTGGTGAAGCTTTTCTCACAGCAGTATTAGAAGACATAGCGGTGAAAGAGAAAAAAACAAAATGCTATACACTTTTGGCTCAAAGGGGCCTATGGATCCTCCAGCTTGTAGCACATGGCATCATGTGCATGCTGGCATATTCCGGGATCACATATATTGCAGGAAAGCAGCATCCACAATTAAGGGATTTCTGAGGGGCAAACACAGGCTGTCTTTCACAGGGGTTTAAACTATAGAGAAGAAGATTCCTAAAATGAACACACTGTACAGAACAGGGAGAATACAACTGAAAGAAGAGTAGTAGCAAATCTTAAATATATATTTTCCATGTGCTTATAGTGATAAAAAAGAGAGAGATTATTTAGAATTTGGATGGTGTACTTCTGCACTTACAGGTAGCTGCTAGAGCTGTCAACAAGATGGCTTGTAATGCTTCTTACTCCCTTTCTGAATAATAGTCTGGCTGGTGAGTTTTTATCTTCACCTCCACTACCAGCTGCTCGTGTAGTCAAAAGGCCCCAAGAGTTGCCCTGATGGAACACAGAGTTGCCATGTCACTCCATCTGGTCTCCCAGTCCTCAGCTTTCCCAAAGAAAGAAGAGGTACCCAATGATCCCAAACCGTGCACACTCCATTTGGTGATAAGCACAAACAACCTTTACCTGACAGATACTCAGGCATCTCCAGCTTCCTCAAGTTCCCACTGTGATACTCACGCTGATGCAAGATTTTTTTTAAAGCTCAAATTAGGCTGACAAACACAAACAGACTGTGAAAAGGGCAGACTGTCAAAAAAGGTTCCTCTCTTTTGAACAACACTAACAAAACAAGTAAAGTAATTCCTTGTTGCAGAGTTAGCTCTAAAGTGAACTCTCAGTTCCACAGTGCTATGACATCTGCTTTTCTCAGCTCACTTTAAAGTCCAGCTGGCACTAGCGAAATGTCCCAGGAATGCTGCTCGTTGTTTCTTCTTCTGTTGTTAAAGGGACCCCAGGTTCAGCTTATGCTCTGCTGTCCAGGGCAAAACACTTTGCTAGTCTGCATTCTGTTGCCCACAGAAACTATTTTGAAGGGGAGATGCCAGCATCAGGTGAATAAGTCATACATGATCCCTGGCTATGTTATCAGACCTCTCATGGAATATTTTTCTACCAATGATAAAATGTTATTGCTGCCACTATCAAGCAGTTGGTGTTTATCTGTCTACCCATGACAGGCCTCGTTATTCAGACAGGCCTTGGGACAACTTCAAGGGGAGATCTTCCCCTCCAATGTCAAATACACCAGCTTTTTAGCCTTTTTTGGTCCTCTTTTTTCTTTCAGTCCCTCCTAAACTGACTTGCAAAACAGATGAACGCAGCCCTCCTCCAACAAATCTCAGGGCAAGAGCTGAAGGAACTCTGCATCATGCCATGTCTCTGACCTTGGGCTACCACAGGATATGCCTCAAGTCTTCAATCTAAATTTTACAGGGCAAAGGCAAGTTCCTGATTTTTCCATACTGGTCTTGATAATTACACAGAAGAAGGAGACATTCAAAAGTTAAGGAGAACGGGCAAACTTGCAAAGCAAAATGGCTGAAGGAGCTGCTCTAAATTGAGACTTTTATAGCCCAACCACACACACATTCTTTCAAAACAGCACAGCAGCTATGCCTGTCTACTCTGTGTTACTCAGCAACGTCTAAAATCCTTGGCACCTCAACATAACTGGCATGTGAGGGCTAGTAACTAGTGCTGATGTGCTACCCCTCTCTCCTTTTAACGAGCACGTCTCACCTTCCTCTTGGTTAACGTAAGGGCATCACTGTCAGAGGTCTGGGAGCAGAGTGACCTGCATGGGAATGGGCAAGGACTGCCCTGTGCTGGTCCCAGTCAGTACCAAGCCATGCTGTCACTGTGCCATGGCCAGTCAGAGGGTCCTGCTCTCACTGCCACAGCTCAGGCAGGGGAGGATGGGAGCACAGGGGCAGGGAGCTCTGGAGGGGACACATGAGGAAACACAAAAGGAGGTTTTATAAGAGGAGGTACACCTTTAAGGTGACTACAGCTATGGGTGGACCAAAGCAGCGACCTGTGGGGCCACAGCTGGGGAGACCTAAGGCAAGCAGGAAACTGGTGAAGAGAAAGGATCAAGGAAATAAAAGAAACCAGGAAAGCAGGAGCAGCAGCAAGAAATCATTCTGCACCAACCCACCCTTCTGTCTCCTGTCACCTCATTCTAGGGACTGTCAAGGTCATAGTGAGCATAATGTGTGGCAGAAAAATTTAAGGGGGTAAGGAGAGATGTCAGATAGAAGTTGAACCTGGGCAGGGGAAGAAAGGGTTTTCTCCTTGTGTTTGTTTTGCTTTTTCCTTTCTTTCTTCTCCATGCACAAACCAGTAATTAAAAGTCTATGTTAACTGGCAATAAAGGAAATTTCAATAGAATTCCCCAAGAAGAAACTATTCTGCTCATGACAATGGAGGTATAGGAAAGTATTTTCCTTGAGTGCATTAAAAGAGCTCTAGTAAAGATGGAGACAGTTGCCAATGATTGAAGGCAGCAATATTGTGGGAGCATGGTCTCCAGCAGCACAGCTGCCTCCTCTCTCAAGCTTAGTTCTAGCCTAAAGCTTTACTCCAAGTGCTGATTGCACACAAAGATTTAAAGAACAGTCAGGGTGTTGCTTTCAGTGAACAAAAAGGTAATGTGTTGGTATCTCTCTTACGTAGGTTTTTATTTTTTTCTTGTCTCAGAATTTCTCAGGGAAGTTAATCTAATTTCAATAGATTGGAAGAACAAAGTGCACCTCACATAAAACTCTTTAGATAAGATTTATAGAACAACATCTGTCTTTTTTTTTTTTTTTTTTTTTTTTCATATTTGATGCACATGGAGATGGTAGAGCCCCTGCTCTGGGTTTCTCCTAAGTCGTCTTGTGTATTGTAAGACATGAGAGTCATGATATGATTATGAAGATCAAATGATGGAACCAACCCAACTACTTGCAGATGCAAATGTCATGTTTTAATAGCACCCCCAGATCCCTGAAAAGGAACTAACATATCTAAACCCCAAACTGATGACTGGCCTTCTGGAGAGAACATCATGGAATAGATAAGTGGCAAAACACAGTCAAGGAGATACCAAGTGGGGGCAATACAGAAATCATGCCTCTGCCCATTAAGATGCTTTTGTTACATACACTGGCATTACTTATCTACAAGTAATGTGGGTTACAGAGTTATCTGATCCTTTCCCCTTCATTCTAGAAAAGCCCACTGACATTCTTCGATCCCTCTATGCAAACAGCAGGCACCCTAAATAAAACAGAGAATTGGCAGATAAATAAATAAGATCGCTTGCCTTCCTTTTGGCAACTTCTAAAAAGTTGTTGGCGTGGGAGGGTCTATAACATTTGTCTGAGATAGCGGATGTTTGGCACCAATGCTTGCAAAAAAGTGTAGGGAAACCTACTAATCAGTTCAGGGTAAAAACAAGAACACCTCCAAAGGAATCTGAGGGGGATACTGAGAGAAACTTAATATAATAAGCATTATTTACTTCAGCATCCAATATAGCCTCCCATCCACATCTGCCAGCATCAGATCTTTAGGACTCTCACTATGCCAACTCCTACTCTAGGTAAGCTTAAGCTTTATTACTATACTCATTTTACAAGTGAAGAAACTGAGGCAGTGACAGATGGAACAAACAATAACTATTAAGAGAGAGGAAGAATCCAGAGTAGAGAGGCAAATCCCTTGTATGTAACCTGCTGGACTCTATCAGAACTTAGTGGGTACAAATGTCTCCACTGGATTGAAGGACCCAGTCAAAAATAGATTAGTTTAGCAATGGCTTGAGAATTAAGAGAGCTGTACAGAAGAAATAAAGGCAATCTTATGCTAGAAACATCCCCCATAGCTAGAAAAGAAGAGAACAGCTATACCCTGTAACAATCAGAAATAAGCAGAGAAAGGGAAGCTATTAAAAGTCAAGAACTAATTAGGGAAAGGACACATCTTGGGAGCATAGCCGCTAGGTTTTTCAGTTGGGCTGATGCTGGATTTAACTAATACATTCCTAAAATTATGGGCTGTGCTTTCAAGGAGGGTGCCTCTCACAGTACACAGGCAGCACTAGGTCTCCCAGCTACTACTGGAAACAGGACAGCTTGACCACATCCCACTGCCTGAATCAGGAAGGAGGAAATTCAATCCTCATGGATATCAACAGGAAACTACCAATAAACACATTTTCCAGATGAGAGCCACATTATAAATAATACATTCATTGTCTTTATACACTTCACTAATTATTATCTCATCTCTTCTTAGATCCATTAATCTCTCCAATATACCTATTACCAGAAGCCTCTGGCACATGCTATTAGCATTGCTGATGCATTTAAGTGTATGACTGCCCTTATCGTCTTGTCTTTCTCCTCTTTTTTCATGTAGACACAACCCATAAGATTTGGTTCCAGGCTTTGAGAACATATAAAGTTTTTTATGTATTCTGGCTATTCTGTTCTCCTTGTCACCTCTTTTATATACACAGTTTCATGTTCTCACCTTTATTCACAGACAGCAAAAATACTTTGCAGATATTTGGTAGCAGCTTCAAGCCTTTGCTGTTCAAAACATACCGAATTTGGGACAGGTACTCTATTTCACCTCTAGGCGTTATCCTAACACTATAAATAAAATACAAAGCATTGCAAGGATTTCAAAATCCTTATGTTTCCCTCTAGACTCTTACAACTATCATCTGAGTTTTTAATAATCTACTTACTTGAAGTTTTGTGTCATGCCACTCTTCAACTGGTTCCCCTGGGAAGGTAACAGACTTGGTCTACACAAGTCACTCAGAATGACTGAACCTCAATAAGAAATACTGGTTGGAAAAAAATTCTGTTGGAAAAACTCTATCAAAATGCAAGTTTGTGTAAATCAAAGTGTCTGCAGGTATGTGTTAATCTCATCAAAGCTTTTTATGGCAGAAAACTCAATTTGCTCAGATACTTCCCTAGAAATTAATTTCCCATCATCTGTTTGTTCTTGCCTTTCCAACCTTCCATCCTGATTTGTGACTAATTTTTATTTTTACACTTTAAAAGAAAAAACACAAAAACCAACCAAAAACAACAAAACAAAAAAACTCCAACTAGACAAAATGTTCTATTTCAGAAGTATATCCAGAGCACCTACAATGGGAGCCAGTACTCCTTATTGTGCATTCAAGAAATTAGCTGCTACAAACAACATTTGCTTGAGCCTGATAAACTGTTTCTCCAGCCCATATGCTGCTGCTATGTGTGTTCAATTTCAGTTTGGATAATTCAGAGTAATCCTATTATAGAAAGGCACAAACCACAAAGTTCTGTTCCAGATGACATGTCAAAGTTCAGTGGCACTTGCAATCAGGACGTCTAACTCTAGTCCAATTCTGAGTCAGTACTGATTTTGTTTCTTTCCTAAAGTATAAAAAGCATGGCTTTAAGTGTCTCTTCACTGTGATATTTTGGAGGCTGACAAACAGTTAACATGCTTATGTCTTTGAGACCTGAAATCTATCTCACTGAAGGTTCTATCAGAACTTGTATTTTGATAAAGCTCGCACACATCTACGTAGATTGCTTGTCTGTGACCTTACAACATTTTTTCCCACACAGAGACAAAATTTATGATATCCCATTGATTTTTCCCAATCCATATTGATTCAGAATTGCCATTTACACTATTGCATTTTTATATTCTACCCATCCCCCCCATTCTGTCTCATTTCTTTAAAGAATACTTAGGACTGGGAACGTATCTTAGCATTCTCAATAAAAAGAAGAAAAAATAAAGATTTCTTTTGCTGTGATTTAGTACGGGAATAACGAGAATACCAGGGCTCATTGGTAGGTACACAAACAGGCTGAGCAAATACAATCATGTTGGGTAAGGAAGCATTTGTTACCCACATATTATATTTTCATGAGTCTAACTATAGCCCCCAGGCTCCCTGCTCTACAATGTAACAGGAGGGCAGATAAAATAATTGTAAATTAATGCAGGGGAAATAAAAACTCAGATTTCAGTTTTCTGAGCCTCCTTAGCTTGGCTGTCTCCTTCAGTTCTCCACCATCTCCCACATTTTGTCGGTTTCTGTCAACTTACTTCCAACTGCATTTTTAAAAGGTAGTATGTACTACGAGATGAGGGCTATGTGTGTGAAAATGTAGTGGTTTTATCCTACAAGCTCAGAGCAGATGTACCTACACTGATACAAAAGAAGGTTATACTAGTGCAGATCATTTCCATTCCTGCACAAAAGGAAGGCATTCAATTACAAATGTAGCCCAGATGGCACAGATGTGCTGACATGGAGGCTTGTAGGACTTCAGCAGTGTGTGTAGATCAGGTGTTATTTGGACTTCCCCAGGTGGTATCAAGTCACTGATGAAAGCCACTCATAATTTCATTCTGCTAAAATTATGTTCCTGCTTTGAACATTACTGCTTGACTATTCTTGCCTTTCCATGCTGTGTTGTGTTTAGGCCCACACATATTATTCTTAGTGATAAAGATTTCATTTTCAGTTTTGCTACCACCATTGAATTTTATCACTTGTTCTAAAGGTTCCTCAGAATTTACTAGCTTTCCCATGGCTCTACATCAGATTTTTTTTTTCTTTTGCTTCTAACTGCATGTAAGTAGGAGTTTCCTAGAAACCAACTCTTCTGCCCTCTGCAGAAATTCTTTGCTATTCATTAAGCAGCAGTTGCAACCAGCTAGAGACAGAAACTAGCCAGAATATATGCACTAGCTAGAGGGGTTGCCTGCCAGGGGCACTCCCTAACCTCCCACAATTTTTCACTGGTGTAACCAATAACCCTGCATAATACTGCAGTTTACACCAAAGGAAAGAGTAGAGGTATTTAGATCCTCAGTGTGAAATGCACCTGTATACACAATGAGTGCAGATGTGAGAGGGATTTCAGGCACATCTAGAGGTAGTTCACTCCTGAGGAAGGGAGGTAAAGTAGCTTTAGTGCCTTAGACAGCAGCCTAGGAAGACCTACAGTCTTTGCTCCAGCACTACAACAGCTCCAGAGGAAGTCAGCCGTTAAAGGGTAAATAAAGAACACTCTGACCCTGGAAACTATTCACCCAGCTTTTACTTCACCACAACAGCATTTTCTTATTAGTTGGATGTCTATCCAAACACACACCACCTTTTCCTCCAGCTCCACATAATGGGCATTAATCAGGTCCCTCTGCATTAGCCTGTGAGATGAGGCCTGTCCTGTCACTGGTGTGGAAACACGAGTTTCACTGGAGCTACCCTAGCCTAAATAAACTCCCCTTGTCCTAATACAGCCTAATAAAAGAGAAAGAAAAGGAAACAAAAATAAGAGAAGAGAAAAACAAGGAGGAATAAAAGAGGAAAGACGTGAAAGGTTCTGGAAATAGCTGGAATTGTTCATGCTGAGCCATCGGGCCCCAAGATTTGAATAATGCATGTTCCATAAATCTAAGTGTCCCCGCTTGCCACGTTTTCGAACAGGGAACAAAAATAATAGCTACTGTCCACACTTATCACCAATAATAAATTACAGGGCTCCTGTGTGTGGCAGCGATTAATGCAAAATGCAACCCAAAACACATAACTAAATAAATAGATAGTTTGACTTTCCCGGGGGTTATCTCTTTTCTTTTCTACACCCCTCTCAGAGTCTCCTTCCAGCCAAAAATTATACTGGGAAAGACCCATCCTTACAGTGTATCCCCTTCAGACAGACAGGCAGACTAACTCACGGTTATCTTTGGAATATACACCAAGGCAGTCAACAGAGCATATGCACCTCTGAAAACAGGAAACAGCAATGCACTGCATAGATTTTGGTTCTTCTGGAAGGCTACAGTCTCCCCAAAGCATCATCTCCACTTAAAATAGGACACACTCATGCACCTCTCCAAACACAGGATTCACGCTGCTTCCCTGAGGTCACATTCAGATCTACTTTGATGTTTGTCTACGAGGGGCAGAGCATCCTTTTGGCAGCAGTCCCTCTCCTTCAAATAGTAAAGGAGTTCTGGGGTGCTCTTTGGCCCCAAGTAGCAGTATTGGTAGCAGGGAAGTCACTAGAAAACAGTGCAAGGATAGGGCATGAGGATAAAAATGGCCTGCAGAAGGCCCTTTATAGAAGTGGTCTTTACAGTGTAAGACTTCACTGTAAGGACTCTACTATGTCCTCATTTTCACCTGGTCTGGGAATTACAAGTTCAAGCAAAACTTTACTCTTCTTTACCCGTATTTTCTGAGTAACAATGGCTCACCTTCTCAGAGATAAGGGGAAGAAAGAAAATTCAACAGATAATACAGAAATAAAAATATTCAGTAATGCAAAGGGAAGGTGTGTGCAGCTACACAGGTTAAGTATCCACTTTAACATTACCAAAAAAATCCCCAAACAACCAAAACCCAGACACTAAAGAAATTTATCTTGCTCAATTTTAAAATGTTAGATAATCTAGATAATAGGCAGCCATTAGAAGCCCCTGAACACTTAAATAGAACTGTAATCAGAGCTAGACCATGGCAGTTCACAGGTAACTAACTGTACCTTATTTTTTCTCTTAATATTTTAATTCTGACACATAAAATTTTAGGGAAAATTGTTTTTCCTTTTACATTAGCTGCCTTCAGTGCTTTACCAGTCTTTTACCTCTGAGGGTATGGTGATCTGTCTTTGGAGAAATCTCTCCTAGGAGAAGCAGTTTCCCCTTTAGAGAAGCCATCCCTGTTTATAGTATGGTCTTCTGTGTAAAGCTACCCTTGGCACCCTCCTTTTGCAACTGTGAAGGAGGAAACAGAGCTGGAATGGTCACAAGAAACAGAATAAACTGCAGGAGAGAGGCTACCAAAACATCTATAAAGGCAGCACAGATGAAACCTGAGACTCAAGGTACAACGCTGTTATGTGACCTGCCCGAATGTCTGTGCTACATGTCATATGCCCTCTTCTTCCTGCTAGGGCCCTGTGCTCTTCTCCAGCACATCAATGTAAGTCTGCTTGCTAGACTGGAGACACTCCAATTTACAAAAGCAAAATAAGAAAAGAAATTATGTGCTCAAGCCACTGAGGGTGAGGTAACTCACAAAAATGAGAGCAGGGAGGAAAAAAAAAAAAAGGCAGCTTATACACAAAGCAGGCACTATTACACTATTATTGTTATTACTATTAGCTATTCATTACTCATATGTTGGCATTATAGTAGGATCCAAAAGCCTCATTCAGTATCAGGGCCCCATTGTGCTAGTCTCTATGCAAATACAAAGACAGCCAGGAAGAGCTCACAGTCTAATTTAAGGCAAGACCCAGCAGGTGAATGTAACAAAAATTGGAGGAAGGGAGGGTAAGAAGACCATGCGATTTCACAGGCTAATGGTACATTGCTGAATGCTCATTCCTGGAAGATCTGAAAGGTTATGGCTTAATAACCCTCAGGGATGCTTCTTATGGCTTAAATCTCTGACCTCCTGGGTAAGCAGCAGCAGCACAATAATATTTCCTTTAGTTAAGTGAATGTCTAAAATGTGCTTAATCAGTAGTCCATTAACTCTCCACTTGCCTCATTAATGTGTCTGTGCAGTAGGTAGTTCTGTCCCAACCCCACCATGGTTTTTCTTATATTCTGATTTCAAACGCTGCTAGGCAGGGTGTAATGCCTTGGAGTGCCCTCCCTCCAGAAGCATTTTATTTCATCAGTCCATATGTTTTAAACATATGGCACTGTCCCACTACAGGTTTTCTTGGAATTAAGAGGTCTCCTCTGCTGTCTGCTAAATTTAGCATTGCACATGAACAATTCCTAATTTATTTTTAATTGTTTCTTTTTTTTAATGACAGACAACTTTCCCCCCCCCCCCCATTCATAAATAGTGCAAAGAAGTCAAGGATATTATTGAGCAAAATGCCAGCATTTGTGCTGTTGGCAGGTTAAGTCTTTCCAGGCCCCTCTTTAGAGACTATCTATTGCATGGATCTCATTTGTACAGACTCCATGATATGTTATGTGCTGCCCATTAGACTAACAAAATTGTGGTCTAGGCAACAAATAAAAGACAGCCTTTACATCCAATTGACCTGTCCTCTGTTTAAGATTTCGAGAAAGATCAGTCCAACTACGTCAAACAGAAAGCTTATTTACTCCACCCACCACTTTCAGCAAGTCATGTCAGTCCTAATCTTCCTCAAAGATGAAGTGCGAATAATATTCACTTTTCGTTCGTGGCCATTAAAAATTAAATCAAAGGTGCGCACGGAGAAGTTTGAAACTGAAAAGCACTTGACATTCTTAAACATGGCATGAAGTTCAAAGCAACCCTAGTGTGATATACCTTTTTTTCTGGTTTTTTTAGATGACATTTTGACCCTTGCATCAAAAAACTCTTTACCCTCTCGGTCTGTGGCATACAGAGTGTGGCTCACGAGCACTCAATATCTAAAATATAAATATGTTTTAGTTGAAAAGTATTATGCTGTTTCTGGGCAGGTTTTTCTCTACTCTTTCACTGGGAAAAATCAAAGGAACTTCCAGTAGTAAGGCAACAATGTGACTAACATCTGTCATAGATCATTTTTTCTTTTCCTCATTTGTTCCCCTAGATCAACTGCAGTATATTGGAGAGAGGAGGAGGATTACTTGTTTGTTTGCTTGTAGTTTGGTGTTTGGTTTTTTTCCTAGCAGCTCTTTCATATGTTTTGCTGGTTTTATACATGCAAATAATACTCAGAGAGGAAAGGTAGAGGAAATGCATTACATCTGGAATAGAAGCTTGCAAGACTCGCAATGGCCATTCGTCCCATGGCTGCTGACAAATCAACAGAAACTGGTTATCTTACTCCCCAACCAAGTATAAACTTCCAAGAAAAACCTCTGCTCTGCCCAAGAATCAGAGAGGTGAGACATGGCTTGCACCTTGACAATATGGTAGGTGTAGTTGTTCATATTTCAGGACAAAGAACAAAACCGTGATAGTTACTTGATACTACACAGCAAAAGCAAACGTTATTTGGTTGCCTTGGTTCTAAGTAAGCAGTAAGATAAAGCTTTGGTCTGGCCCCTTGCTCACATTCAACTCCCAGCAAGCTGTTTTTGCCTGTGTTGCCGGCTCAACCAAGGGCTAAAAACTTCTGTCTCTGCTAAAGGATAATGGAGTGGGAGACCAGTCACTTGAGGATTTCAGAGAATGCCAGAGACATTTACTCCTTTCCAAGTATCTCAGGGAGTTCTCCAGTAACATCCCTGATGAACCATTAGTACTGGGAGCCACATGGACCACGCATCCTTAAAAAGTCTAGTTTGATCAACCATGACATTCAGATAACTTCAAGTAAATCAGAGCTCTAGATACACCCTCTTTCCCTACAGACACTGGCATAGAGAGTGTCTGCCTGCCATTTATACCCAGGTTTACCTCAGCTGAGCGGCATAAGCAAAGACTCTGAGCATCTTAGATGGTTCGAGAATGAAGAGCAAAGAGAGACTGCCTGACTGAAGGATGAATCTTTTACTGTTTCCGTTAAAGACTCTTCCTCTTAAATCAGATACTTTAATTTTGTGCTTGAAATTTGTATATGATAGTTTATACAAAGTTGTAAGTTAGCTTCTGATAGGTCTCTGAAGCTCTGATATAGAGTATGGTGTGGAGAATGCCACATTTTATCTCAGAGGTCAGAGATTTTCTCAGTATTTGGTGTGAATAAAATAAAAAGCCAATCCAGCAACCATAAGTCTTCGATTTTTAATTTTTTTTTTCCTTTTTAATTCCTGTCTAGCAAAACAGATCTACACACATAGAATAACTGGCAGGACAGAGGCTTAAAATATTCTTTGTCTTCACAAGCATGAAGTAATGAGTGTTTTCTCTTTGCTAGGCTCTTTTCTTGACTATTTTCTTTGAAAGCCAGCCAGCCTCTTTAGTCTATGAATTGGGTTTGCTAATTTGCAAGAGGTTGGAATCATTTCTCACATTAAGAAACTTAAGATAAACATGCTGTGCTCTCTTTCTTGATGGTTTCTTTAATCTATAATAAATACCACTTTGGACTCAAAGTCCTTATTTGGGGGCAGAGATATTAGAGGCCAGAGAGGAGAAATGGATTTGCAGAGTCCACACTTACTAGGTTAGACACATGGCAAAGACCCTGGAAGTGGAGGTCAGCCCACACGAACTGGGCACTGAGGCTCAGAGATGGCATTCTGGGAAAGTGCACCTCTGTAACCAGAAAGGAAGTTTCAAGCTTTTCTCAGTTGCGGGCAGGCTGCCTGAGGCAACAGGGATCTCTGTAGTCCAGAGTAGCCTTTGGGAGGCGAAATACTGAATTATTATTCCCTTATGGCTTTTCTTCTCCTCCTCAATTTTTATTCTTCTTTTGTAGGGAAAAGGGAGAAACTAAATGTCATAGTGGTTTTTTTGGTTTTGTCTTTTGTTTTGCCTTTTTTTTTTTTTTTTTTTCCCTTTGGAAGAACCTAAGCCAACCACAAGGGCTTGGATCTTAGCAACCTGGAACTATGGGAAGAAGCAAAGCTAAACTTTATGCTCTAGTTCTTCAGGGCAGCTCCCAACATAATTATTCTTTGGTATATTTTGTCTTTGGAAAGTACCAATTTTTTTTTTTTTCTTGGACTGCTGCATTTCCAGCATTTTTCATTGTCTTCAAACAGTCCCAGAGGACAGTCTGGATCTATGGTGTGCCTTGCAGTACAGGCCTTCAGACTTCTGTGGCTCACTTGGGGGACTCACTAGGCACTAGAAAGTCTTCAGAATTTCTTTTTTTGCTTGAAAAAGGGCAAATGCCAGCTTGAAAGACACAGATTCCTATAAAAGCTCTATTGCTTCTGGATATACTATACCCTGGCTCCAGCAGTGCTAAAAAGTAAAATAAAATAAAATAAATCAAACACATTAAGCAGACTTCCTTGTCAGGAAACCAATATCACAAAGCCAATGTTCCAGGAAAATGAGAAGTACTTTAATTATGTAGGTCTGTTTTAAGAACATTTCAGCATCTTTCATGCACAACTTAGTCTGCATCTCAACTTCTACCTCCAGTGGCCTCATTACACAAACGGAGGTAGAGAGCTCGGTCTTCTGCACTTTTCTACAATTGCTCCACAGGAACAAAAATAACCCCTCAACTTTAAGCACCTTTGCCGGTATCAGGCTGCTCAGAGCTGTTTCCAGGTAAACCAGCAAAGGGGTTATAAAGCTTTTTAATAGAGATATTTCCTTTTCCCCTATGATAACTCATTTTATTTGTTTAGGTAGTGTAATGTAAACTAAGCTGCCACTCAGTAACTCTATACATGCAGTGAAAAACACAGTAACATACTAAAAGAACAGAGGAAGGCACAAAGGGACACCACTGCAAATTTCACACAAGATCGTACACAGGTGAATGCTCGGACCTAAAATTTTGCATTATGACAAAGGGAAAGAGTTGCAACAGGATTTAAAAAATGAGAACAATAAGGAATAAAGCAAAGCCAGATGCATTATATGTCAAACACACTCAACAATTAAACCATGAGATTGTCTGGAAAATATTTCAGAAAGCAGAAGAAGGGTCAGACTGCAGATAACAATGCACTGGAGGACATCTTCTAGCAGCACTCAGCAGAGACTATGGAACTCTTCAGATTTCCACTTATCGAAGTGATAATCCTTATGATTACAAACCATTTTTTTTCCTCATACCCCCGTGCAGCTCTACCTTATTCCTTTGCAAAAGAACTGAAACAACAGCTATGATAAATATCAGCTCCTCTCACAGGTCTCTGCAGGTACTGCCTCTGAAGCCTAATTACATCCATTTGTGTCAGTATTGTTAACTTGTTTTCAGCCATTCATTTCAACAAAAACAGCTGTCTTCCCTCGAATAATGGGCAGAGTTTCTGACTGTGGACAGAGCACAAATAGAATAATTGACAGTGTCCTCCCACTCCAACCCTGGGGAGAAGCCAAGGTAGGTGGGAGCCTGAATCAGGACACCCAATGGTAAGCGCATTGGTATGGAAGCCTTTGATGCTGAGTTGTCACAAAGCATTACAGGCGCTGTGCAATTGTTCTGCCAGTGTACACGTGCTGCACGCTGATGGCTGGGTCTCAGAGGAGGACGTGGTGCCTGTTCTTACTAACATACTGTAATGCTTTCCCGCTTGCCCAAGTGCTGAAGGTCAGCCCTGGTAGTCCAAAGCTCCCATGCATCTATTTGGATTCTGCATACTGGCTGGCAAGTTTGTTGACTAGACGGCAAGCAGGTATTTAATAAATCCTATTACTTGCTTTGCCACTGCCTGAACTTACTGCCAAGTATGCTCACATGTTAAGCTCCAACACTCCTATATCCAGTCTCCCAGTAACTCAAGACATAAGTAATGAAAACAGTCAGGCATCACTTCTAACATTCAAAGTGGTCAGGCCTGAACACTTGCTGACCTTTATGAAGACCAAGCCATAGATTAGATCAGGCCTTTGTCCTATCCTACAGAAGAGGAAAATTGAAAAAGAAAAACAACCCTCAAAATAACGCAGTAGACCTAAGCAGAGGAACAGCCCTGAATTTCTGCAAGACAGTGAGCCATCTTCCTTGTACTGTGCCTGCACACTGCTTAGCACACAGGTCCTGGCACCTGCCTGCCCTTCTTCCTGTAGTGGTAATACAAATATACAAGAGGCTACTAAAGGCCAAGCAATGCCCTCAGCTGTACTCTTCTACAGGGCACTGACTAGCGAGAGCAAATCAGACGTGTTCCTTCTGTTCTGCACCAAAGTTCAGGTGTCAGGCAATGTATATCAGATAAGCCCAAACTGCACTGAAAGGAATAGGGCCTATCTCAGTCCTGATATATCAGAGCTCACCTCCCTTCTTTCCTTCTCCCAGCACCAGTCCAGGTAATTAATAGGGTGACTGGCACCAAGATACTCTTCTCCAACTTGACACAGATTTTTTTGTACCTTTCAAGAGGCTATTACAGCCAAAGGCCCTGGTAACATAATTTACAACAGCTGTTCACTAGATTGGGAATTTGAGGGGCAATGACTCCTCCAAAACAACATGATTCTAGCAAAGGGTGCACCCTTGCACTGTACAATAGGCTTTGCAATTCTGGGGGTGGAGCAGTCCCACTGTTTGTTTTTGAACAACTCTGCTCTGCATGCAGTTCTGACAAGGGAAGAGGCTTCGCTGCCTTTCTTTTTCATCTGTATTTGCTGTGTCCTAATTTTTCTACTGAATACACAGAGTTTGTCCCAAACTAATTACATCTACAAAACACATTCTTCAAGCTTGTAGATGCAATGGAAATAACTTTTGTGCGTCAACAGTTCTGTTAGGTGGAGTCATCCATTGTCAGTGACAGACAACTCTTGTATTAAATCAGAGTACATGGTTTTACAGAGGACCAAGCAGAACAGAGATCAAGCACTTTCTCTACTGATTCATAAAAATGTATATTTTGGACTTGCAGAAAATAAAAATAATCTTCCCTGAAATTCAAATAAAGATGATTTCTCAGGAGACAATATTTAAAAAGACAAAACAAACTAGCTTGAAAACAAAATCAAGTATTTTCATTGTGGAATTGACTTGAAAAATTGATCTCTCCATCTAAAGCACTTATTGAAAGATATTAGCCCATGCTGGCAGGGCAGTGAGTCACCAAATGTCCTCAGATGCAGGAGACCTCGCTGTAGGGATATTTCCAGCTGGTGCAGAGTTGAATCTGATGTCAGTGGATTCCCTCTGCAGTCCCCAGCGTAAGGGGAGCACAGGAAGTGAGACAGGGTGCAGCTGGAAGGAACACTATCGCTCTTTGGCTCAGCTCATTTGTCACTAGGGGCCCTGGGGCCCTGGCCAGATGGCAGAGTTTAAAGGAACTCAGGCTAGTATTACCTCAAGCTGCTTTTAAATTATACATGGAGGTTAGCATAGGATTGACTCCTAAGCCAAGGAGCCAACCAATAGTTCTTTGTTAACACCATCCTCAGCTGCAGACTCTGCCCAGAGTGGAAAATCCGTACCTACGAGGGTATTTGTGCAGCATTCCTGTCAGTTAGGCTTGAACAGAGGGGGGAAATCCAAGTTTTCATAACTTGACTAATTTCCCTCATCAATTCAGAAGCAGAATTGTGCCTCATCTTTCTAATTCCCTGTTATATTTTCAGCCACAGAGTCTTTTCCTTACACAGCTACCGAAGTCACTGCATGTCCCTGTGCATGATTCTGGAACAAACCAAACCTTTTCAGAGCTGCAGTCACAGAAGGTTGAATTTTATTTCCTTTCAGTCATGGAAAAAAATTCAGGATCATCACAGCCAACTCCAAACAGACAAAAAAGTAAGTGTCACCTTTGCAGTGAGGCGGTTTAGGTTTATTTGGCTTATTTTGAGGATTAGGGAAAGCAAATAATTTCCAGTTCAAACATGCTGTAGTTATTGCCACAGAATTTTAATGCTAATATCAAGATGCCTTCCTAATTTTACTTTGTATTTTTTAACTGGAGTCCTGAACTTAAAAATCCTTCCAAAGATGGGCAACTGGAGTTTTCATGCAGACTAATGGATGTTATAACACTAAGGACACAGAAAGTGACTTAGAGGGGAGAGAGGGAGAAAAGCTGTGCTCTCTTATCTTTTATCCCAAAAGACAATGTTGTCTCCTGGGGTGGGATGCAGAAAAACATGCTCAAAACTTCCTGGGCAAATAGAAAAGGGGTTCTGACCCCTGATACTTGGGCTGAAGAGTTAGTGATGGCAGTGTAGGACATGGGTTAAGCGGGAAGAGGGACCATGGAACTGCTTTGAACGTGAATTTTACTGACAGAGCAAAGAGAGGTCGCTTTGTGTGGATATGGAGTCTCAAATCAGCTTTTTGACATAAACTTCTCACATTTAAGCTCAACATTGTCCCTGTGCATGATTCTGCATTCCACTTAGAAGAGAGAGGAAACCTAGGACCTATTTGCTTGGTATCCGCTGAGGACTGTCAAGGAGGGATCCATTTACCAGTGTTTCTTATAAGAAGTGAAGTTTGAATGAAATGGGCCCTTGGTGCAGCAGGAACAAGTGCCAGGACATGCACACTTCCAGCAGGAAATTCTGCATGGCCAGCTATGGGTAATCACATTTGACTAAGATCAACCTGTGCTGGAGCTGTAATAGGACAAAGTACCACGAACATTTTGTTGTTCTCTGTACAGCAGTAAACACATATCCACAGGGTTTCTCTGAAACAAATAAAAATCCTATGACCACCAGGTCACCTTTATGTAGAGTGCCTTCTGCTTTATCCTTGATCCCTTCTCTCACCTTGAAGATTCTAGCTAGCAGAGATGACATATTTGCCCTTCCTTCCATGCAGCAGCTTGGAAACACAGCTCATTCTCAGCACTGCATTAAATCAGAAGCAGAAATGGGCATGGGGAACAAGTATCCCAGAAGATGATAGAAAAGGGACTAACACTTGATCAGTGGAAAAAACACCCTGTTCAAATTTTCAGAGAGGTATCTTTCTCCAGGCTCTCCTTCCCTGCAGGAATCAGGAAGGGGCACTCATGTCTCTTGGGAAATTCAAGGGGAGCCCCATGGACACATTCTCAACAGAAAATAAAGAACAAGGGGCAGAGAGAGAAGACCTATAAAATATATTCCTCCCAAGTGGGACTGACAGGGGGCATTTATTCCTCAGAGTGATATTTACTGCCTTCCCACAATGTTTGCACTAACTGGCAGCTCTGGCTAGCTAGACTGCTGTGTCAACATCTGCAGGTGTGAGCATGGGGCTATGTGCAAGGAAAGGGAAAAAGGAGAGAGAGAAAAAAATATTAAAAGGAAAAATGGCTTTACTTTTTGCCTTTTTCTGTGTGCTTTTTACCTTCTGCAGAGTAGAAACCTTTCTGTGCTGATACCAGGAGGAGATTCCTAATGATTAATTGATTTTGCTGTCAAATGCAGAAAGTATGTGCATGAGCCATGCATAAGTGAGGGGTACTGACTGTTTTTTTTCCTAACAGTAAAACTTTTTTTTTTCTCCCTTGATTCCCAACAACCTGCAAAAAACAGATGCACAAACAAGGAGAGGAAGAGAAGCAAACAAAAGAAGTGTGAAAACCTTGAGACATCAGAAACACAGCCTACCGCATAATTCTGGGGAAGTACACAATTTGTCTTGACCTTTATAGGTTTTCAGGCTTAAGTGAAATGCAAAGGCTAAGAGAACCTTGCAAAGCTTTGCCACTGCCAGATTACACCTTCTCTTGCTACACTTTTCCCAGTAGTGTTTCTTGTCTCATGCTGCATCACACATATCCTAACACAAGCACTGTATTTCTTCATCTGGGATAGCAGAAAATGCTTCAGGGTGAAAATTCCATGTTGCTACCTCCAGCCATGCCACGAACAATGTTCTCCTCACCACATGAACTCAATTGCACTATTCAGACCAGCAACAGCCTACTGCAAAGAACTAATGGGAATTATGCTTTGCTTTCCTTCAGAAAAATGAAGCTCCAATTTCATTTTTGCAGACATCCCTTAGGTGCCAACTTGGTCTCATTTTTGTAGGTACTTACAAACACCTTCAACCTCTGTTGTTCCAGCAATTGTGTACTGATCCTCATGACATCTTCGGCAGCTAGAACAGAACTAAGTGATCATTCCTGGAAAGCCAATTACTAAATCCCCAAAACAGACCTTGAACATGTAGGTGCTTGTGGCAGTCGTAAAACCTCCACCTGGCTTCTGCTCCAAAGCCAGTTGGCACCTAAGGTGATTCTGTTGGTGATCTTTATGCTCATACATTATTGAGGCATCTATATTACTGCAATTAAGCACATATGTAACCATTTAAAACTGGCAGATGTTCAGAACTTCCTTCATAGGCATACTCCGGCTAAATTTGCATGCAAGATACTCTCTCTCTGCCTCATCTTCTGGGTCTTACTATCACATAAGAATCCCCATCCAGAGGCACCTTGACACACTTGAGAGGTGGGCTCACGCAAACCTCATGAAGTTCAACAAGGTCAAGCGCAAGGTGCTGCACCTGTGTTGGGAAAATCCTGAGCACAAATATAGGCTGGGTAGAGAATGGATTGAAAGCAGACCTAAGGAGAAAGACACAGTCCTTGTTGACAAGAAGTTGGGTGTTGATTGATGAGAAGCTCAACATGACTGGCAATATGCTCTAATAGCCTAGAATTCCAGCAGTATCCTGGGCTGTATCAAAAGAAGCATGTCCAGCAGGTCAAGGGAGGTGATTCTCCCCCTCTATTTACTCTCCCGTGAAACTCCAGCATGGAGTACTGTGTCCAGCTCTGAGGCTCTCAACATAAGGAGAATATGGAGCTGCTGGAATGAGTCCAGAGGAGGGTGACAAAGATGTTCAAAGGGCTGGAACACGCTCTTATGAAAACAGGCTGAGAGAGTTGGGTTTTTCAGCCTGGAAAGAAAAGGCTCCAGGGAGAACTTACAGAAACTTGGCCAAAACAAAATACAAATTAAAAAAATGATACCTTTTTTCCACTGACAACTCCAGCTTCTACATTTAGATTTATCATTCAGTAATGGAAGAGAGGCATTTCACATTACATTTTTGTAATAATAAATTTGTTGAAAGAAAAATTTTATAATAGAGCTAACTCTAAGTAGATGGGGTTTTGTCATAAAAATAAGAAACAACCAAAAAAATTCCAACTAAAACAAACAAAAACCCAAACAAAACCCAACAAAAATCCTGATTCCTATAGAAACAGAAGACAAAGACTAAATAACCTCAGATCTGTTAAGAGCTGACATATGCTAACTTCCTAAGTGTACATTCTAGATGATATTTCTGCTTCTCTAGAAATGGCAAGGAACTGGATGTCATGTTCCAGACTCATTTCAGCTTCTTATACACAAGGCTTGGAGGAGCGTGAATCCAGAACAGAACTTAATCCCCAACTACCTTCCAGCTCCTTCAACCAAAGCCTCACTGTCTCATTTTAACAGTTGAAAGTATTATGCATTTATAAAGTCCCCAGCATCTTAGACTCAATATTATTTATATGCTTCCAACCCTTCTTCTCATTTAAGAGAAGGTTACAATCTCCCTTTTGCAAACAGCAAGATAGAGTTTCAAAAAATTAAAGAAATCATCCAAGAATTAGCCAAGAATGTTACAAATCCAGGACTTCCAAATCTCAGTTCACGCCCTAACCACCATATTCTCCCACTCCACTGTGCAAAGTCTTGTATAGGCAGAACCTTATACCAGATAGACAGTGATAGCAGCTACCTAAATATTTAGTATATTTCTTTTCAGTTCCTTTTTTCTTCGGTGACTGGACATCCAATTTTAAGCTCATTCAACTACGGGAAAGCACGGTAAGAAGAGGAAAAGGGACAGTCTTCCTGTTTTAACATTTTATATAAGAAGAGTCATAGTGCAATGCAATGGATGAGGCTACAGAAGAACAAATAAGGTTTTCATTGAAGAAAGATGTTTAAAGACAAGTGCTTTGGGGTGTAGGGTTCCAATGCTGCAGGGTTTAAGCTCTTTGGCCTTTCTTGAAAATATACTGTCCAATGGAGACAGGTTTCTCTTGTGGAAAACCTTCATGGAACTAATAGAGTGGATAATTCCACTTAGGGAAAAAAGAAAGAGGAGAGGGAAAACAAGCCACTCTCTCTCCTCTCAGCTGATGTTTGAGCTTCTACGCATTTGCACTTGAAAGTCTTTGAGCACCTTTGAAGTTAGATGTGAGAGATTTTCAGACTGCTTTCTCTACCGATGGCTCTGAGGACCCCAAATTTTACAAGGTGGTTTCTAAAATAAATTCCTCTCCATAGCACCCTCAGTTCACCCCAATGAAGTGTATAATCACCCAGTCCCTACAGTCCTCTCTGCAATACTTCTCTCCCAAAACTCCTGGAATCCAGGTACTCTATGAAGAAAGTCCTTTTCACCCTGGAAGTCAGCAAATATGCATTACCCTGCACTTTGGAAATTTTTAATTTGGTCTTTGGGATACACTTTACTCTTTCTAATGAGTTATGAAAATACATAGACCATGATGTTTGAGTACAGAATGGTGGACACTAACAGCCTTAAAGGACACAAAGTCAGTAGGAGTGATATTCATGCAATAAAACTCAGTCATCAAGATCTAGAGTTGGCCACCTATATAGATAAATCTGACATAGATTTAAAACATCTCAGGCTAAGGAAAAACTTTTCTACGGCCACGTGGCATTCAACACAGTTACTGAATTGCCATTTCAATCTGCTGAGCAATCCCTCAGCAATCCGTGTCTGTTGCTACCTCACATGCAGGTTCTTCTTTCCCTTCAACAGGCTGACACACTGGCCTGGTTATGTAACACAAGTTACCTCTTCAAGCCCCTACACTCTATTTTGCACCATAGTCAAAGAACAGAACAAACAAGTAAGCCAAAGGGACAGGACATCTATAAAATTATCCCACAGCCTTGAAAATTTCAGCCTTTGAGTCTCTAGTCTCCTGCAGCAGAACGAATTCCACATGCCCTCCCGGCGCTGCAGGGAGGAGCATTAGCCTATTGGTAGGTATAGCCCACAGTTTCCTTTGCGGAACCCAGCTGTGCTGAATAAATAAATCACCTGCGGCCATTTATGTGCAAATAACCTGTGCCAAGGGGCCTTTTGGAAGAAAAGCTTCGATCTGTGCTCACAGCAGCACTGGCGTAATGGGAGCAAATAAACACGCGTGCTGTCCTCCCCGTTCTTTCCCCCCCACCCAGCACTTTTGTAACACAGCACTTTGCCTTGCTGTGTTAAGGCTGAGAAGCAGTATTTTGCATTAAATAGTCGGCTGTTACAGTGGAGAAAGAGCCACAAAGTGCACTTAACAAAACCCACCTTCTACTCCAGAGCTGGGACGTTAAAACCAGAAATGAGTGAACATGTCTCATTTCCCCATCTGTAGCCAATTCCCTTGACAGGCCCCATTAAAAAGCCAACCAATTCTGGCACTCCAGCTCTCAGAGGGGCCCTGCAACACAGTTATTAAATAAAGTACACTGGATTTCATTGTGGATGGGGATTGCTTAACATAAGTGCAGCACTTGGAGATTAAGGGGAAGCAGAGACATGGAGGGTTTGAGCCTCTGGATTCTTTCACTACAGGGACCCACTCTCCTCCATTCCTAAAGTCAAAGCCCTTCCTCTGCCTTGACAACTCCAGGCTTTTCTCATTTTCTTTAAAGTCTTAACTCTGAACAAGCTAAATTCAAAATAATTACACCACTAGTCTCAGGAATCTCTCTACTTACATGTCTTATACATGTGCTCTCACTATCCACTAGGAACACTGTGATCATAAGCATACATATGGGCTCCACTTTTTCCTGAAAGCTGACTGGATTTAAAAAAAAAAAAATCCCGTTTTCCCTTTCATGGTTTTTTTTTTGTTTGTTTGGGGTTTTTTGTTTGTGGTTTTTTGTTTGGTTTTTGTTGTTGTTGTTGTGCTTTGGCTGTGCTCTTGCCCCCCAATTTGTCTGCTTTCCATGAGTATTCTGGTGAGCAAATTCTTAACAAGTTCATTCCTGGACACATCAATTACCAGAGGACATGCAACAAGAAAGCTAATTCCAGACTCCACTGGTAGCTGCTCTGGTAGGTTGCTCCCCTGACTTTATTCCCTGAGTAGGATGGCATGAAAGGTACCCTGAGGCCTCAAGCTGCTTTGGCATCCTTATAACAAATTGTTTGTTATTGGACCAAGAATTATGCATACATTGCCTAGGGAGTTTCAAATCAAGAGAAATAATCTTGGCAGATTTCAATTTGTTATCTGTTTGTGATTATTTCCAGGTGGGTATTTGTCAGGCTCACTGATATCCATTTCCCCCACAAACACCAGACAACCACTACCTTTTGTCAGAGCCAAAGGTTTCTCATGGGTCCCTTCCCAAATGGGAAATTGCTGTGTGTGTTTCTCTGCTGAGGCTGTGCTGCTGTACAAAGCAAGGCCAAAATTCATCTTGCCTGCCTAACTCATGTTTCTGTTAATTCCTCACCCAGTGCAGACAACCCACCTCCCCTCCCTGCTGCCACCAAACTACATGGCTGTACGGGGCAGGAAAAAGTATGGGAAGAGAACTTCATATGAAAAAGCTGAAGGATCTACATCTGCCCTACCCTCCAACACAGCCTGCCAAACTAGGTCAGCAGCAGCACAGCCTGTTCCAAGTCTACAGTTCCCCCACTTCCCTAAGCATACATGGATGGGGCTGGGGCTCTCTCTGTGAAGGCAAGATTAAAAAACTTTGAAACGGCCAAGCAGTGGGAGATGTATTTCCCCTCCTCCCTTCCCCATGGAGCATACCCCATGCTACTTGCAATCACAGATTTATCACATTGCTCAAAAAACTGCAGGATGACTGGGGAATAAGGACAATGGTATCTCAAAAGTATTTTCTTCAGCTGAAGCTGATCCTGTATCCCTAACAGTATTCTCCTAGGCAGAGAGGTTTCCAATGTAAAATGATTAGGGTTAAAGAAAAAACAGTACCTAAAAGTAAAAAACTTAGGTTTTAATGAAGTACTTTCAAACTTTCTCAGTGACAGAGTTGATATTTATTTCAAGCTTTTTTTTTTTTTTAACCCTTTCTTTTTTTCTTCCCTCCCCTCCCCCCAGTGCTCAACAACAAATAGGTAGACTGAAACAGAAGCCACAGCAAACTGGGCTCTGTTCTCACTACTAGAGGGAGCCACATGGCTTCCCCAGTTCCCAAAAGCTGCTAAAATTCTGCCAAGAGAGTGCCTTCCTAATTTGCATTATCTTGGTCATTTACAATTCATCCAAACAGAGCTGGCAATTAGTGGTTGTTGGTAAACTCTGCAGTGAGCTCCAATCAGTGCTTTGCTGCTCTGGCGCTCTCTATTTACAAATTCTTTCAGTTATGGGCATATTAGAAAACCAGTTTTGACAGTTTCTGTCCCATGAAGTTACAGTTTTCCCCAATTACAGCAGATAATGAGAAGACCAAGCTCACTAAAACATACAGTCCTATGACCCAAGGACTCCCAATTTGTGGGAGAACACTGAACATCATGATATGCACACTGACTGAACAGGTGCAGAGCCACCAAGCTGACTGAGCTGAGGCAAGGGGTGGGTGCAGTGTTTCTTCAGAAAATTAAACTGCCTCTTTGCTATAGATGCAGAAAAACCCATCTTGAATCATCATGGAATCACCTAATCCTCACCTGGACAAGCCTATGACAGCTGGAGGGAATTACCAATAGCTTCTCTTCCAAGCCCTGAAGCCTGAGTAGTTGCAAGAGGTAGCAGCAAGATACAGTGCAAAGTAAGGAGGGGGGAGCAGGTTGGAGCAAGATGGGAACATCAGTTGTGAAGGGAGGGATCTAATGCATGTGGAGACATAAATGTAAGTAAACAGAGCTCCTACATTATCTAACCACTGCCCTCCTCACTGTGCACCATCCTGCATGGTAGGCCTTTCATTGCTTTTGCTGTGAAAGCCTCTCCTCTGTGTGTCCTGCCTTTTGAACAGCCTTTTTGCATCTATCTGCCTCATTTACTCCCCCTCTCAGTTCAGTTCCTCTCCTGACAGCATCTCTTATTCTCTTTTTCCAACCATCCTGCAGTTTTTCTCCTTTTGATCTCATTTCTCTCCATCAAGTATTTAGGATTCACATTGGTAGGAGATGGGCAGCGTAATGCTACAAAACAGCATTTCAGAGCCAGTTCAGATTTGCCAGTTCAGAGCACTACCGACTGAAGCAAGAGGCACTGAAGAGGCTCTCTCATATCATTGCAGGAACATTTGCTGTTTTCTAGCTTGGATAAGATGGAAAAAATGCCATTTCCATATTCCTTTACTCGGTAAAGAGTTTTTTAGCTTTATTTGTTGCCCCAGAATACTGGTTAACATTGCTGTGTAAAAGCCACCACTGCATCCATCCCCAGGAGTTGCTGATTCCCAACAATAGCTGCATATGCACAGTATCTTTGAGATGCAGAGGACTATAAAAAGTGTGTTTAGGTAAAATCTCTGGCTTTATTTCCTTCACCCATGCTTTATCTGAAGCACATTGCATTTTAATCTCTGGCTGTGTGCAAACAAAGAGGTTAAAAAGATGAAGGAAGAAAACTAGTTTGTCTAACAGTGACTGAAACTGGACACAGCTGAAATTACAGTTTTATATAGAAAGCTGATGAGGAAACTGCACAAAGAACTGCATAAGCCAGAGCAGCTGCTGGCATGAACATCACTTTCTTCACAGTCACAAATGGTTTGCAGGACCTTCCAAGGCCACAATTCATTATCCAGTGAAATGTTTCATCCATTTTCACCATGCTATGAAATAAATGGAGCAGAGAGCCATGGATCACAATGGAGCCAGCACAGCACAGCACAGCACAGCACTGGAAAAAAAAAAACCCACAACCTTATATTACCTCCCAACCTCCCTTGGTCTGGCTTCCCCTGTCCAATGCACATCTTAAAGATAAGCCAACACAAGCACTACAGCTGAAGCCTGGAACAAATGCAAAGACTCATTTCTCATCCAAAATCCAGTGCAACAATTCATCTAGAGACACTGCTTATACAAACACTGCCTAGAGGCTGGGCAAAGTGAAAGCTGCCCTGGTTGTGCCACTGTAGCCAAAAAACAACACCACATGGCTGTGATGCTGTTCTACTGTCCACATCCTGCAGCCCCCATGACCAGCAATTCAGGTTTGAGCTTCATCAGTCATGAAAAGCACAGGGCACATGGTACTATTCCGACCACTCCATGCTAACTTGAGATTTCTACTGGACCCATTTCCCCAAACCATTCCCTGTGAACAGGACACAAAGCAGCAGGCCAAAATCTAGCAGCTTTCAACCATGCCAGACAAGATGAGAAAGTTAAAGGCCTTCAGTCTCCTGTGCTCAGCAGCAATTAATTTAAAGTGGTCTGGAGAAAGATGAAAACTCCACCCTAATGGTCAACTGGTGCATGGGAGAGAAAATGAGCCATTTCATGGTCCCTGTGGTTATCATCTGCCACAAAGCATAAGATTTGATTACCCCTATCTTAACACATAATTACAAATGGTCCTAAAATTATCCAGGCCGTTGTTAAAATGCTTTTATAATAATTGACTTGATGACCTCCTGGGGCAACAGAGGCTGTCAGCAGTAAAAACCAAGTTTATTCTGCATTAACATACCTGTGCCTTATAATTATAATATCCTACAAAAAGAAAAGACTGATATATGGATATCCTTTTTGGAGTAACATCAAAGGCTAGCACTTAAAAGAGGATACAAAAGAATCCCAAACAAACTACACAAAATCACCTGTGCACAACTTGGTGGACAGTAAGTAAGTCATGGCAGCAGCAGAGTGTAGCAAGGATTGCTGGAAAAGGATCAGGCACATTCATCTCCATAGGAAAAGTGCCAGGCCAGACCTCCACAGCTCACCATCCTAACAGTGAAATACAACTTTGGTTTTGTCCTATAGAATATGTACATGAAGATCATTATTGTAGATCCTAGGGTAAATGTTATATTTCTGGCTAAGTTGCTGACTCTGTTTTACTTGCCCATTCCTCATCTCATCTATAAAATGGGAATTAGGGAAATTCTATTTCTCTGGAGCAGAGAATCATCACAAGATCATCACACAAATCTGTTTTAAGCTGAATAAATTCATGGTGACTCCATGAAACTCTGAGGGATCTAGGAAAAAAACAGAGTTCCCAAGCCTGTGCTTGAATCACAGAAGAGAAACCACAAAGCAGAGGAAATCTTCACAGTGACAAATGGGGATAGAAAAACCCATAGACAAGGCAGATTTGTCAAGGCAGTAGCTGACTGGTCCCCAATCCTATCAGAGAGGTAATTCGCTTTGCCCTCCCCCTCAATTTGTGTTCCTAAGGAATCAGCTATCGCAGGGTGCTTACAGTGTCCTAGTTTCACCTGACTCCAGATTCTCCCAGTTACCCACAGTCCTACAGGTTATGAAACAGCCCGAAGCAGGTCACTACATAACTGACTCATGCCGCTGGATTCATCATGGACGTACCTGGGGAAAGGGGCTTGGAGGGGGTAAGGGTGGAGGGTAAATTTGAAGCAAGAAACATAAAGTAAGGAAGCCATGGCCAGCTCTTGACCCTATCCAAGGTTACCGTGTGGGGTCCGCTGGGTGCCAGCATAAGGCACTGCAGCAGAAGCAGAGGGAGGATGACCTACATGACTGCAGGGGCTCCAGGGTGACAGGAGGGGAGAGGCAGAACTTTTTTTTTTAATTTCCACAGAGAAGGAAGATAAGGAGAAGGAAAAAAGTTTGACAATAATAATTTTCTACATTTATGAAGAGCTGAGAAACTTTGCCTGCTCAACCATTTCCCACTGAGCTGTCTCCCCACTGTGAGGTTTGTATCTAATGCCTGACTGACTCTCCTCTTGATTTCTAGTAATTAGGAGCCTTCCAGCCTGCCCAGAAAAACAAAAAAACCCTCTGCTTGAAACTTCCTTCTTTTCAGGGACCAATTGGGTGCTATTATCCCACTGATACTTAAAACCCTGTGGCTGTACATTAGAGACCCAGGTAGTGGGTCCACACTACTTGCTTGTCTTACCTCCATACATTTCCCCTCCAAAGTCAGCCCTTGAAAGGAAACAGGATGGATAATAAAATCCAGAGGGAAACAGATAAATCAGAGCACTTCATTCAAACACTGAGACAGGACATTGCTCAAGGAAGAGGATTCATCCACCCTCAGCGATGGAGTGATGAGAATCACTACAGGCACCTCCAGGAAACCTCTGCCTTTAAAATAGTCTGTATTTTACCCATGTGTGTCCATGTGTGCCTGTAATAAAAATAATTGCTGCTTGTAATCATTAGAGATGAGCAAGGCAAAGGCTGTGCTTTTAATAAGCCAATATGGATTTCATGTTCTGCTTGCTGCCTGAGTAACAGCAATTGCTATTTCCTTTGGAGATTGATTTTGCCTTAGGCTTGGTCTTAAGAGGTTATCTGATGGATTTTGGTTATTTGGGAAAAGGGGACAAAGGGCAAGCCTCCCTTGGAAGTGAAGATAAAAACGTCTGTGTGCACATCCTTTTTGCAGTTCTTTTGGTTCATTTTTCCATGAGATTTCAAAACAGCAGCTTGAAAGGAAGAGGGAGCTAGTGACAGGCAAGATGGGGTTACAAAAGTCACAAAAAAGATAGCTCTCTCTACAGACCCCACTCTCTATCGGGTCTATGTGTTGGAAAAGAAATAATGCTGTAAGAGATGAGCTCATATTTGGGGGGCTAGGCTGAGGTGTCCTGAACAGTGACTTCTGAAAATCTGAGTCCTGCCAGCCTCAAATACTAAGCGGACCAAAATTACAGCACCTGAAACATCCAAAATTACAGACCACTTCAAGCGACTCCTCTTCTGCAGGGCTGTCTTTTTCCCTCATGGTCAAGTGAAGGTGACTACTCCCAGGGCTTTTCTTAGTGCCAGACAGTAGCCAGAATACTGATCCCAGTGAAATTACCTAGACCTCTAGAGCAGCATGTGGGAAAGTTGCTCTGAGAAACAGCAGCCTTTCCCTTCCCATATGAAGACATGCACTTACCCTCAGTAGAGTCCAGAAATAATAGTGTTCCAGGTTTGACATGTCTGAATTTCCTTTCCTCCTCCACACCAACTCTCTCATGTTACTGCTGGCTTTTACCTTCCCACGCCACAATGAATCTTAAGTGTTTTTACATCTCCCCTTGAACACATTCAAAAGGGGAAATTAACGAGGAAGAGGAGAAGAGGAGAAAGCTTAGGTGTGGGGAAATGAAAGACTTTAGATGACAGTTTGTGTATGTTTTTGTATGAGTGAAAGTACATGAGCATGACTGGAAGGAGGTACAGAAGAAATATGTAACAAGGCAGACAGGTTATCTGTCATTCAGCCTGTCCTCCATTATTTTCCAGCTCTCTCATCCTTCTCTCCTCCTTTTCACTAAACTCTTTCAATTTCTCTTCTTTCCAAGAAGATCAATGGAACAGTTCTCTCTTTGTATAGGAGGGGGTAAATAAAAAAAGTATTGTGGAGAGGAGGGGAGATGGAGGAGTGTAGAGGGGTGGGAAATGGAACCCCCAGACTCTCATTTATCCACTGGAGCAGAGAAGTGAGGAAAAAAGCTCACACCTGTAAGCTAAAACAAATGCTACAGAAACAAATACTCCACTTGTGAACTGCAGTGTCTCTGCCCAAACATGTGCAAGTGTGAACTGTTTCCGCATGCCTCAACCTTTCCTCTTAGCTGCAAAAGCAGAAGGGAAAGGCCCCTGGCTAGTGGTTTGACTTCTACCACATGACAAGGTGCACTGGTTTTGATGATGGAACTGATAACAAAGGCACTGCAGATGACAAACACTCTGGCAGCTCAGGCTTCTGCTGTGATGAATAATCTCCTTGCAGAGTTTCAACTCATTTATTTTGCCAAATCCTGTTTCTAAGAAGAACGGCTGTGCCTTTGGTGACACTGCACATGCTGAAGACTGGAAGACACTGGAAGGCAACTGGGTGAAGTGGCTGTGGGTGCTAATGATTTTCTGCAGTTCCTGAGATCACCTTCTCCTGGAAGCAGCTGGGACAGGGAAGAGCTGTGCTCCTGGATCTAAGGCAGCAGGAGACTACAAATGCAATAATTTTAAATAGCAAGCTTTGATCACTTCCCTAGCGACATAGCTTTTGTGCTGTGGCATATGTTCTTCATCCATCTGGGACCGCAGCATCCTACAGATGCTGTTTTTACCTGCTCCCTGCTGCAAGAAGCTGTAAGCTCCCCACTGAAAAAAACACAAATGGCATGTTACATCCTGGATGCCATAAGAGACTTTTTTTTTTTTTTTTAAATAGCTTTGCTCATAAGTGTAAAATAATTAATCTGCATGTTTTTCAAAGTACTACTGATGCAATGACTTGTTTATGCAAAATAGCCAAGTGTACAAAAATTAAATGCATCCCTAAATTTCCTCTTTTCCTCTTGCTGACAGCTGGTATAGTTAGGATTATCTGACTGGTAGTTTGCAGTGGACATGACACCCATGTGATGTAATTAAGGTAATATATTCAGTAATAATCTTGCACTTGCAGTTCAGCCAGTGATGGTTTACCTCTACTGCAAGGCAACTTACCTTAAAAAAAATAAAGCGGCCAGCAAGAAGGTGATGTCTCCAATTATTTAATTTGTAAAATTACTAAAGAATAGGAGAGCAAATTTTTAGTCTGAAGCAACTAAGTGGAGCTAGTGAAAACAAACACTTGGGCTACTTCAGAACTGTATCAGAAGATGGACAGTGACCTGTAAGCTCTGATGTCAGCCTTTGTCCCCTGTTGAACAAGCTGTCATCGAGCACTATAAGCAGTGTAGCTACCCAGGTGAGTGACATGAAGATGAAACACAGATCAGAGTCAGGCAAAGCTCTGTGTGAAGAGGACAGCTGCTGAGGTTCATACACGGTTAAAATTTTACATGTGTACATTAGGGATCTCCTGCTTAGGAAGAGTCATTGCACTGTTGCTGCTTGGTAAAGGAAGTAAGAAAAAAGGGAGAAGAAAGTTGACAAGAGGAAATGGCTTTAAGTTGTGCCAAGGGAGGTTCAGGTTGGACATCAGGAAGATTTCTATCACTGAAAGGGTGTTTAACCATAGGAAAGGGATGCCCAGAGAAACAGAGGAGTCACCATCCCTGGGAGTTTAAAGAAATGACTGGACGTAGCTATGGTTTAGTTGACAGGGGTGTTTGATCAAAGGTTGGACTCAATGACCTTGAAGGTCTTTTCCAACTTGAGTGATCCTATTCTATTCTATTCCATTGTATGATACTAAGTGTGGAAGTGAGGGGGGAGCAAAAAAGAGATGATCTTTTTGCTTTCCAGTCCCCAAGGAAACAAGCTTTCCTATAACAATGATGAAGTAAACAGGCATCCCTGAAGAAACATGCATCCTTGAAACATTCATTTATATTTAATATTTGAATGTTTACAAAACCAGAGGTGAAGGCCAACATCCTGCAATGACTTTATTTGCTTAGCATTACAGTTGGTGTAGTCTCCATGGAATCACCACCTCCCCCCACATGCCTTTTGGCACCTGTCCCAGGGGCAGAAGGAAATGTAGTGACAACAGAACAAGCAGAGAGGAGCAAGTCTACCACTTGAACAAGAACTGACTGTATCAGATACAAAGACACTGCGTGCATGAGCAGAATAGCGCTGGTGTGTGCACACAGCTTCAGTGCACTGGGAGAAAACCAAGCAGTGTTTTTGAAGGGACTAGATCTCCTCAGAGAAAATTAATAAATAAATAATAAGAAAATTTCCCTGTCTGGCAGAAATTAGTTTAGTGATGCCCCTGAGGAAAAGGCATCTGTTTGAAGATTATTTGGCCTGACCGAAGAGAGAAAGAAAAAAAAAAAAAAAAAAAAAGGCATGAACAAGCATGCAGACATGCTGTAGCATTAGTGAATGTAAGAAGTTGCTGCTTTGGCAAAAGATAAGAATATTGTTTAGATTAGAAAAGATGTCAAGAACACTCCTCTGAAAAACACAACCACAACTCTCTTCATTACAATACTTATTTCTCACAAAAGTACTATTGCTTTAAATAGTACTCATGGCTAGGTCTCATGCTTTTATGATCCACTGTAGCCACTACTACTGAGCTTTTCTCAGCACAGACCCATCTGGGTGCACTGGCAGCTGCCTGATCCCTGTAGGTGAGAACCTCAGCAACCTCTCTTGATCTTTGCTGGGGCACAGAGGGAGAAGTAGGGAACGTTTCCTCAGGCCAGGTTCACCTAGCTCCTAGAACCAAATAAACAGCTTGCTGTCTCCACACAAACCTGTGCTGTGGCATATTTTCTGCCTGACTGTAATCACTGTATAGCAACACACTGCCTGTGGGAAAGCCATATCCCACCCCAGCAACTGCTGGGAGCTTTCATGGATGGGAGCTGCCCTTGTAAGAGGATGCCAACTCTCAGCCTAGGTCAGAAAATACCGAGTCATGTAGCAAATGACCAGCAGTCATTAGCTTTAGTCCAGAGGGAAACAAAGGTCTCAAAAGGGCTGCCTGGATCACTATTAGCATCTAGAGAAGAAGCCAAGGCTCTGAAGAGCTACTTTTTCTCAAAGTCCATACCGGAAGCCTACATAAGAGGCTATAATCAACGAAAATAGGTACCTGGAAAAAGTATACAAGATAAGGGGAAAGCACCTATGTCTTAGCACTGGCAGAAAACTCATCAAATCAAGATGCTAAGGCTATCCTATTACGTTTCAAACTGGTATTTTATTTCTTCACACAAGCATGAAGGGAAACTGACTCCAAAACACCATTCACAGAATCTCTCATTTGCATCTTAAAACGGACAAGTCTGTCTGTTCTGCTTATTCTGTTCTTTAATTATCCTAACGAAAGCAAATGGGAATACCCAAGGGTTTGGTCCCTTTCTGACAGATTGCTTTTAAATCCAGAGTGAAGGGACACAAGCAGACATCAAATCTCTTAGTTTTTTACTTGCACATCTGGGGAACATCCCTCTGGTATCTTGTACAATGTGGACAACATGTTGTAGTAAGAAGAATAAGCAAGAGTTCTAATTTTCTGCCATGTGAGAAGCCCATGAAAAATAAGCTTAAGCTCCAGAAAAAATGAGAGGCCAATGGGTCCTGTGGCCCTTTTAGGATGCTCAGTTTATTACAGGAGAACCATCCTTCCATCCAAACAGTTGTTTGGTATGTTTAAAGATTCCCACTCAGAATCAGTTTAAATTGCATGCAAAATGAGAGCAATAGCCTTGTTTCATATAGCTCTTTGTGAGGGGCACTGGTTAAGTCAAGAAGCCAGGACGTCAGAGAGCTGAGTCCTTTTCCAAGTTCCACAACACATTTGCTATTTCCTTTGAACACGCTCCTTCCTCTAAGGCAGAGTATTAGAAGACAAACTTTCCTCCTACAAAGAATCAGTATGACACCTAGCAGAAAGAGGCCTCTAGCTGCTACTGAAATGTAAATAATAAATGAGTGAAATAATAAATAGAAATAAGGCATTCTGTTGCAAACAAATCCAACATATTAGTGAACGTGTTCAGTTCTTTTAAAGCATATTCAAACACCAGTCTGAGCTGCAATGCTAAAACACAGTGTCTTTTGTAAAGCTCCAGAGAAAGCAATGTAAGTCTGTGCACAGCTCTTTTCTAGCTTGAACCCTTCTAAGGGTTCATATTGATAAACAACTAGAATTGTCCATGTAATGGTACAATATCATCTTTAATTGCTTCAAATTCCATTTCTGCTGCTTAGACCTAGGATGCCTCAGACTGCTCTCAGCATCACCCATAAAAACTCAGTGGGTTTCATTACAGCTGTGGTGAATTCAACCAGCGGAATTTGCCTCATGCTGCTCTAAACAAGAGCACCACCAGCAAATGTTCTAGTTGTTAGCCACCCTGTCCAGAGCCTGGTGGGTATTAGTATCTGAGAGAAGGAATGTGGTTCACTAGACAGGGCAGCACTGCAAGACTCATAATGCCTGGGTTCTTCTACCAGGACACTCACTGAACTAATGCAGGAATGAGAACAACCTGCTTTATTTCTTCATGCCCTCATTTTCTACCAGTTTACTCAGACAACCTCTTGTTGAATGTACATGGAACAGGAATCTCACCTTGGCTGAATGCTCTGGGTGCTGTTGTGATACATAATCACAGCAAAAAAAAAAAAATCATCTCTGTTCTGTTTGAGGCAAGGTAACCTGTCTAAACCTTTGTGTACACACTGCTGTCCCAAGTGACACCACAGGATCATCCAATATTCTGATAATAACAATGAAAACACATTTTAACAGCAGCTAGATGAAAAACAAGAGTGAGAAATTCCTGTATCTATCCCTTACCCCCTTCACCTGTGCTGTGTTGAGTTGGATAAAACAGTAGCCATTCAAAGAAGCATCATGAATTTCACTTTCGGAAAAAGAAGGGACAAGAAGAACGATTTCTCAAGTGTAAGCCAAGAATGAGACCGAGGGAAGAGGACCAATAGTATTCATTTGTAATGACAAGTGACAAGTGATCACCATAAAGATATTCTTGGAACAGAATCCTGCTAATCTCTGCTATAATTCTAGTCCCAAATGGTTTGGCTCTGGCAGTACTTCTTGAAATGATATATGTGAAAGCATTGGGGATTGTCAAGAAAGAAGTTTTGCCCTGACAGTTACAGTTTGGACTCATTGGGTTTGCTTGCGCTTCCCCTGCCCCATCACCCTCTCCAGTGTGCTTGTTTGTTTTTTTTTGAAATCTAAGGTCAGCTGCAATTAGTATTTAGAAAAGAAAATGTTTATAACCTCTCGCTTTTATCATCATTAATAATGCAACAAATGTATTGAATGTGGGCAGACTTTTCAGCAATCTGTAGTGCTCTCCCCCTCTGGCTCAGAAAATATGCACCTCTTGAGAGAAAATCTATTTCATTAGAGACCTGATAAAATGCCTGGAAATGACAACATAAATAAGCATTTAAGTGCTGCTGCTTCTTTTACTCTAAAGTATTTTCCAGCTGAGAAAAGCGAGAAAGAAGCTGTAGTAGGATGGAGGGAGAGAGAGTTGATGAATATTTGATCACAATTGTCTTAAATAAATGCTTCTCCCAGACATACCATCTTGACATATCGACTACACTGTTAGTCTCACCTCTCTCACGCTGTCTTAAAGGCAAGTCCGCGGTCAAGGCATTTTGACAACAAATCAAACTGAATGCTTCCTTTCTTTTCGCTTCTCTCTTCTCTAGTGTGTTGTTTACATTGCTGTAATTCCTTTTCTCTCTTTCCACCACCCCCTTCCCAAAATGCTTTGATAGGTAAGCTAGAGTCCCTTCTGCAGACTTAATGTCTGCTATGAAGGTGGTTTGATGTGTGGGTCATGGTACTGGTCAGAGTGCTTAATCTTGCATGGCTGTACTAAGCTTCTTTAAGGGAGTCTCTCAGAAGGAGATGCCGAGACTGGAGGTGGAGAATGAGGGAAGCAGCAAAACAACTGATTGAGGTCCTCACCTCAGACCTTCACAATCCCTCCATGCTTTGCCTTCACCCAGTGATAGTGGCTCATAGACTGCATTTAAATGTTAAGCAAAACTGGGCACCAACACAAACTGCATTCATCTTGCTGTTTGTTCACAAAGCCCTCCCTTCAGGATCAGCAGAACCAAGAAAGGAAAGTAAGTGACTTTGGCCTGGGCTGAGATTTCTTTCACTCGCTGAAGCACCTATGAAGGAGGCAGTATGAAACAAGCCCTCGGATGAAAACAGAAAGAAGAAAGCCCTCCCCACAACAACAAACCATCCCAACTCTCACATGTACCTGTGCACTCATCTCTGGAGTGCCTCTTGCCTCCTTGCCAGGCACCACGCTAGCCAAACACAGACTTCACACGTTTACCCTTGCTGTGTCCCAGTGAAGCATCTCACCACTCATTTTGCAAGCCAGGCAAAGTAACGCAATCATGAAGACCAAAACCAAAATTCACCGAGAATTTTTCTAGTGACTATGTGGCAGTAAAAGACTCGCAAAGGGTACATCTAGCTCTTTTGGGATTTCAAGTGTTCTTGAGAAGCCCATACATATTTATTTTTTTCTAAGCTAAAGAATATATTAGTTTTTCAAATGCCTTCTCTGCATATGCACAAGTTGGCAGCCCAGATCCCTATGGATCTTGTTTCATTAAGCAACCACCAAATTCCTTGTTATACCTCCTACTTGACTAAAGTCACACAGGAAATCTAGCTAAAGCAAAGACCCTTATACAAACTTTTAAATCCTAAACTGAAATGCACATAGTTTGGGGCACTTCTCCCTTACCACAGCTGACTCAGACTGTAGCCACAGAGACACAATACTAGTTTTCCAACTTGAATAATTCAATCAAAGGAAGGAAGAACAGTATCTAAAAAGAGCTGAGGCCAAGAAATAAAAATTTTGTGCAAGTGGTGTCTTTGGAGTCCATGTTAAATGCTAAGGCCATGCCATTCCATGAATCTCTTTGAAGGTGATAAGTTTAGCTGGATTATTCAGCTCTTAATAGTGGGAACTCTGGAAGGAACAGCAGGTTATGGAGGTCAGCTAGAAGGTTACTGAGGTCCACCTGGCAAACCTGCATTGTGGAAATTAATCAGAGGGGTCATGATGGCATTATAGAGGATACTCAGAGGCAGCAGGAAAATTGATAGTTTTTTTCACATCGGTAAGACAGACAAGTATCCCAGTTAATAGCAGGCTATGCAAAGGCCTCAGCTGTTATGCAGCGCAGAGAGTCACGGCCCATAGCAGAAAGCTGTCAGGAGATGCCAAGTAGAAACATATTGTTTAACCTCAGCCAACAACTAAATACCACACAGCTTCTCACTAACTATTCTCACCCCAGTTGGGAGGAGAATCAAAGGAAAAAACAAACAAACCTAAACCTTGTGGGTTGAGAGAAGAACAACTTAATAATTGAAAGAAAGAAAAGTATAATGATAAAAGTACTAATGTTAATAATAATAATGAGAACGAGAAAGAGTGGAATTAAAACCAAGATAAACAAGGAATGTACAACAAAATTGCTCACTACGCACTGACCAATCCCAGACCATCCCTAAGCAGCCATCAGCCCCTCCTGAAAAACTCCCCCCAGTTTATAAACTGAGTATGACATTCAATAATATGGAATATCCCTTTGGCCAGGTTGGATCAGCTGTCCTGGCCATGCTCCCACAGACCTTCTTGTGCACCCACTTGCTGGCAGAGCATAGGAAACTGAGAAGTCCTTGATTTAGGGTAAGCAGTACTTAGCAAAAACTGAAACATCTGTGTGTTATCAACATTATTCTCAAATAAAAACAAAGCACTGCACCAGCTACTAGGAAGAAAATTAACTCTATCCCAGCCAAAACCAGGACACCATTCAGAACAAGAATTGTAAGAACAAGTTCAGATGGAAGTATTCCAACCAAAAAACCCCATCCTACTGGAAATGCTGTTGTTAGCCCAGCTCCCCTTGAAGCACAGAAAAAAGGAAGGAAGCAAGAACTCAATAATGCTGTTGTCTAACTTGTCGTCTGAACTTCCAGCTCTCATCTCTACCTTATTCTCTGATAGGCTTCTAACAATCTCAGCCCTGACCACATGCTCTTTAAAGGATGTAAAAATGTTTTAGTAAAGTTTAATTAAAGCATTTAAAGGATGTTAAGAAAGTTATGCCCCTGTGTATGGTACCATGAGCTCTTCTTTGCAAAGCATCCCTATATGAGTAATTTGTATTCATTTATGGAAAGCAAGACCTCTCTGTCTTTTGCCAGCACACTCAGATGCAGTACCTTCACACTCTTACCAAGCTATTTAATCTAAAGAAGGGAGTGGGAGAAGTTTGCAAGTCATCGCAACAGCTAGTGGTGAGGACTAGAACAGCTCCATATCCCAGCCTGAACTTGGCAAAAAAGAGGTTCCAGCACAAGTCAGAGGAAGTCACACTGCAGAAAATGGAACATGAACAGCTTCAAGAGGGAGCAGGCTTTGACTGACGCAGCTAGCACAGGCTGGGGTACCAGGGAGAGAAGGAGGTGGACATGAGATTCCCTCCAGTGACTAGGCAGAGAGACTAAATTTCTAAAATGTGTGCACATTTCACCTTCTATTCTGGTTTTCTTCTGTAGGAAGGCCATTTCCTGGGACTAATACCCATTATCCTAGCAGAATTTTCTGACCTGGTCCTACGTTTCTAATTGCTTAGCAACACAAGAACTTACTAGTCCTAAAGCACAGGGACAAATCCTTGAACGAAGTCGAAAAAAATCCAACAACTGGTGTAAATCAAATTGGACTATGAATCATATCTGGCCTGTAGTCTACAAAAGAGAACAACTGTTTTCTTCCTGGATGCTGGATATCACGTCAGCAATTTCTTTGTTGGACAGAAACTAATATGTTCTTTTCTCTTTCTTCTGTTCCCCAGACAAATTCAACTGTGCATGTCTTGGCAGTAGTGCCTCTAAACTCCTCACGCCATTCAGCCCCCATCAAGAAAATCGCTTAGAGCCAAAGGTGTCTGTGCTGAAACGGCAGTCATGTCAATGGATGAAAAAGCCCAGATGAACCTGCTCCATTAAATCTTCTCTAATAGAGATAGCAATGAAGAAAGAGAAGGAAAAAAGCCAAACCAAAACCCAAACCAAAAATACCCTGGCACAAAGAGCTTGATTCTGGGGGTCACAGTTGCACATTAACCTTTTCACCTTAAAAATGCCTTAATCAAATCCTCAGTATTTAGAACGTAGTTTCCACTTGGCACAAAAGAAAAAAAGAAATATGAAAGGGGAAAGTAAAAAGGGAAGAGCAAAAAGAAACAATATTTTCTTTATATATTCAAAAAATCTTTTCTCTAGTAGATTCATGGGGGTTTTCCCTCTCTTGCCTGTAAGACAGGATTAAGCAGCACTGCAGCATCTACTGTCAGCTTGAATTCCCTGCCTCCCAGAATGAGTACTCATAATTAAAAGCTTAGCTCAACTTATCCCTCCAGTTCCCCAGGTGAAAAGTCAAGGCCTGCATTTAATTGCATATATATGTGTGCATATTTAAAGCTGAAGCTCTGAAGAGAGATGATATTTGGGGGAGGGGAGGAGAACAGACGTAGAGGTATTTGACACAGTCTCAAACAGGGAAAAATAGAAAATCAGAAGAGAAGGAGAGCAGAAAATGAGAGTGCAATTTCTCCTTCTGTTTCCCTTTAGTCCCCAACCCTCCCACCTTCTCCCCGACCTTTTTTTTTTTTTTTTTTAAGATACAAGCTGTCATTTTCCTCCTGAACTGTTTCATTAAAACCCTTGGGTTCCTCAGTGGGAACAAGTGATGCACAGAGAGGTTTCTCCTAACCTTGCATGGGCTCTATGGTTTATGACAGGATTTAGTTCATTCACTAGGGCTTGGCTGTGAGAAAGTCTGAATCAACTTTCACTCATGCACAGCACAGCAAGTGTGGAATGCTACCTACAGGCAAGTTTATCCCTCTCTGTTTTGGTTGCACAGGTGTTGTCAATCCCAGGCCCTGCTGCTTTGGCTTTAAGGCAAAGGTGATTAGTCACAAGTGCTGGGGGAAGGGAAGTTCCAGGTACCTGTGCTAGGCCAGGTGCTGCACCAGCAGTGAATGCTAAACAGTGTTTTCAACAAAGGTACAATAGAACTGTAAGCTCTCCAGAAAATAAAGGCATATTCTCTGAAGTGGACATGGGCACTGGGCTAAAATCTTTAGAATGCAAACAAGGAAGTGACACATTTAAGGTCCTAAACAAATAGATTTGATTCAGAGGTTGCCACTGCACATCTTATTTCTTGCACTTTGGACCCTCTGTATCCCATGCTGATACATCCCATCTTCAAAGAATAAAGACAGCTGTTGAGGATACTTTTGCATTCCTTCAAAGCCCTCTGCCTTCCACCAGACCATGAGGCCACTTCTACCCTTAGAAGAGACTGAAGTATTCCTAAAAAATTTGCCAAGCAGGCCATACAGAGAATCTTACAGAGTAATAATAATGTGACTGCAATGGGTAATTGACCTTGGGAAACAGTTTGCACCAGGGCATTTAGTAAGAGGTCAGACAGGGTTGTTTCAGCATAGGGTTTTCATACTTGATTCTTCCACAAGGAGGAAGACATCTCTTGTAAAAGGAATACTTCTTCCAACCTTCCCAGCCACCATCAGGTCTTTAATTCTGTAATGCTACCAATGCAGTGCTCCACTGAGAAGTCTAATCTGATCCACACTATTAATGTCTTCAAAGTAATTCAACCATAGCAGCAGCACATATTCTTAAAATGCACCCCATAGAAGCATCAGCTTAGGAGACACTACACCTCATATTCTTCAGCATCTCAGTGCAGCAGCTTTCACCATGTGATAGCAAAAGTACACCAAGTTTGTACAGACCTATCCTTCCAGGATGCTCCTTGGATCTCTAACAAGCACCACGGTCATGTGTCACATCATGGCTTTAATAAGCAGAAGCAGGTCCAGGTCCACAGTTATTGCCTGCAGTTGCTGCTCCCCCAAAAGTATAACTTGTTTTTTAGGACAGGAGCATAGGCCAGGTCTCTAGGCAGATCTACCTGCTTTAGAGCACCTTCCAGCATAGTCCAAGGTATGTAATCCCTCACCTGTGAGTACACTCCCAAGATGGTTTCTTCCTCTCCCTGATGCTACCTTGCCCCTTTTTATCATCTCAGATCACTTGGCCTATTGGTCAGCTTACCACATGCTGTATATTCTTCTGTAGAGCATAACTGTCTGGTCCTGAGAAAACCTTAGTGCTCTCCATACACTGCAATCCATGCATAAGAAGCTGGTCACCAGTCAGCTCACAGAACTTCTGAATCTGTCTCCTTTCCAGGCTTCTCCTGGTAAGAAGAGTCTTGAAATAAAAGCCAGCCTCCCCAACTACTGCTTTACTGTCCCTGGTGCAGCCCTTAATTCCAGCTATAACTGGCTGCCTGCTTAGTGCAGCTACATAAGATCTTCCTTCCATTAACCCCTGCTTCCCTACAATTATCTTCTTCTAGCATTTATCATATCACTAACCTCAGGGTTGCCTTCTTTCATCTTTAGTGGCAAGCACCACCCTGAGAAAGCATCAGTGTCTGGGAACTAAGCTCCCCAAAAATACAGAACAGCTCCAAGTTCCTCCCTGAAGTCAATGGCAGGGGATTTAAGCACACACCACTGTATCTCTGTGTTCACTTCAGATAGTCAGAGGAGGCTGGATTTCCTTGCACTGCTGTTGTGAATCAGTAAGTATGCCTGCCTTGAGTAGCAAGGCACCCTGATGAAATGGACACCATAACCTGAGACATGTAAGAGGTTTCATCCCATTCTCATCCACCTTCCTCACTATTTCCATGTGACACAGTGCAAGGAAAATAAATACCTATGAAAGTTGGCACCCAGACAAAGCCTTCTGAGCCCTGAGTTTATAGCTGTCCTGAGCACCGGTCTGTCAGGGGTACTTAAGTTTCTGTTGGGAGGTTTAGTATGCACATTAATGGGTATTTATTCAGCCCAGCATGTTTCCTTCTTGACTTGAAAGCAATGAATCTTGATTCATCTCTGTGCAGCTGAGAGTAGAGGGGGAAACAGAGGAGCAGGACTGAAACATTGCAGGGAAAATGCAAAGTAGGTAAGGATCATAGTAGGTAAGGATATACTACACTATACTATTTACTATAAACAATATCAGCATATTTACTATATGCAATACTCTTGTCATTAAGACTGCTCTCCACATAGTACTATATTTATAGTACTCGCTCATCTTTCTTTACTTACCGGCTGATAGAACTATTAGCATAACCATTGTGTTATCACTATGTAATCACTATTAATTATTACTGCAGAACATCCTATGGGAGTACAGACACGCTATTTAATAGTTAAGCAACCAGGCACACAGCTACTGCTGCCAATATCTTACCAAGTGTGAGCGCTTCATGGATTCCACCTCCTTCTGACCACTTGTTGGATATCTCTCATCATCCTCATTTCTAACACAGCAACAGCAATTCAGAAGACAGCCTGGAGGCTGTACTATAAATATACACATGGCACAGGCAGCCACAACCCCTGACTACTCAGGAGTGCTCCAGTCTCTGCTGCACTTCTGATGTCTTATGCTACACAAGAGACAGACAAACCCAAATGTAATTGCATTGTGGTCCAGGCAAAGAAGCTCCCGCTGAAGGTGCTCCCCCCATCTCATTAGGGTGGGAGCAGGTGCTGGATGAGTTAATGAGCTTCAGCTGACAGGTGGTCACTGCTGTGCCTGCAGCAATTGCCCCTTCCCTGCTGCCCCTGCCTCAGCACAGCCCCGCTACACGCCTGCTGCCCGGAGGAGAGCACTGGCTGGAGAAGCGGTTGGAATACAGGACACACTTTGGTATTTAAAATCAATCATATGTCTAAGGAAGTGTAGGGAAAGCAAGGTTAATTGCCTTGCTATTGCTATAAAAGCCACTATGTCCTCTGCTACTTCGATACACTCAGCTGCATCTCCTGTGCCTCAGACTGCCAAAATGTCAGCTTCCTCTCAGATCATTCCTTACTCTTCTGTGCCGTAAACAGGGTGATTCATTCAATTTACAAATGTTTTCTCCTCCCTTGCAATTAAATATCTTAATTGGAATAGTTTTTACAATGACTGTGCCTTTTCTCTTCAGCAAACTAATTTCCTGACAGAGCTCAAAAAGGCAGAAGCCTTTAGGGAGTTGGTAAGTCTGAAAGGAATAAGGCCACTATGATGCAGCCTGGTCTCTGGAGTTTGGGGCCACTTCTGTCCGTGCAGAGAATGAGAGACTGCAGGGAAGACAGAGGAGATAATGAACCTCCTAAGGAAAGGCTTTCTGATTGAAGTCCCTTGGGATAAAGACAGCTCCGCAACAGAGCCAGCACCCAAGCCCTTCTTTTTTGTCCTGACAGCTGGGAGACATGCCTGGCCGCTCATTACTGCTTAAATTCCGTGCAGTGCAACTTTTCCACAGCTTTTCTGACATGCAAAGCATACACAATATAGCCATTAGCATTCTTTTTCCTCACCCTGAAATCCCATCATTCCACACCTATCCCGCTTTATTCCTCCTTTGGTTCTGAAGTGTTTGCTGGATTGAGTTTCAATTTCTTCTTCTCACTTTCAAAAACCTACAGCAATTTCAGTCTCTCCATCCTTTTCACCTGCTTGACTTTACCTCCTAGGATTTCAGCCTCCTCCTTTGCCCCATGCTTCCCACTCAGTCATGACCCTGCCTGTTTCTGGGCCTCATCTCAAAAATCTGTTCTGCCAGAGCCACTCCCTTCTTCTTCCTATACAGATAAAATATAGGAAAGACCAGCCTGTTTAAGAAAACCCAACACCTGAAACACTGTGAATACTTGAACACCGAACTCCCAGTGGCATGCCATAACCCTTTAAAAATCTCCCCTGTGCACTATGAAAATAGAGCCACCAGCACGTGACCACACTCCTTGTTCTCCCACCATGCTCTGCAGTCCCAGGACCTTTCAAATTTTTGATTCTACTTTCTGTGCTTACATATAACTGAGCACATTACCTCTTCATAAAAAGGAATACCAAATGATGTGTTGCTGCTGAGCTGAGGGAAGCCATAACAGGCAAATGGACAGCAAAACTTTCTAAGCCAATGGTGGGAGTCATCACCAGCACCAGAAGCTCCCTCACTAAATGCTCAAGCTAGATTTCCCAATATCTTCCTATGGGAAAGAGCTTATCATAGTAATTTAAGTGATCTAAAGAAGCCTATACTCAATCACTCATCCTTTCTGAAAACTGAAAGTTGCTCCCCATCCCTCCGGCTGGTGGCTGCAATATAGACCTGCTCCCCATGACAAGCCTTGGATCCCCCTGCCCCAGCACATCTGAGGATGTATGCACTGCAAGGTAGAGCTGAGAAACGAGGGCTACCCGCCCCTTGAAATGCTCCCACATCAAAACAGCCTTGAACACAGAGGAAATCAAGACTTTTCTGTTTTAAAATGATTTTAGATGTCCAATATAAATTCTCTTTGATACAAGAATAGAGTGCTTCAATCCCAGTGGCATGTAGCAGAGGAGCCCCCCAGGCCTCCACAACAGGTGATGCTCCTGCACCACGCTGGCCTCTGCCAGTCTCCAACGGTGGAAAAATGGGTAGCTTTTCCCTATCTGCCTTCCCCAGGTGACCTCGGGTGCCCCGAGGGACCTGTTCATAAGGGGAGCGTGGCGGTGGGTATGGTGGCTCACAGGATGGTCCCTCTGCTGCCGTGGTGACAGCCAGCAAAATGAAAGGGCTGCATGTCCCTCTGAAGTGACAGTCCTGTGTTTGTAGCACGGGGAGAGCGGCTGCTCTGCCATATGCTGTGGGGAACTGGCATCGTCGCCTTCAGTTTTCGTGACCCTTTCAGGCTTTTTCAAGTTAGTTTAATTAAACATTTTTTCATGTTTATTTGATCACATTCCAGGTCTGAAGAAGCTTGTAAACCTCCCTTGCTCACAATACTGTGATCTGAACTTCTCCCCAGCAAAATCCCAGCCCCCATGCTTGGTTGTTTTTGGGATCATGTGTCCCAGTGAGGCCCCAGACTGCTGCATCCTGTGCAGACCCCTGGGGGAAGAGACTCTCATAGTTACTCAGAGATTTCCATCTGAACAAGCAAAAGAGTACGAAGAGAGACAACTGGATCTATGTGAGCCCTTGAGGACCACACCTCAACTGCCAGCATTAAAGAAAGTGAAGGGCCTAATGCTTGCTCTGGAGGTGCAAACCCAAGAATGATTCATTTGCCTTTCTTGTCATCACACCCTGAAAAGGATACTCCAAACAGAAATACTCTGAATACCATATAAGGAAGGGAAAGAACTATATTAGTGCACACCTCCCTTTTCTAGGTAAAAAAACCTAGTAAGAACAGTGGGGTCAGGAGCTGCTTTGAAAAGGAACTTTCACTCCATTGTTCCTTAATGATGAAAGGGTATATCCCAGAAGGCCATATGACATGTACATTATTCACTCAGGAAGAATAACTCCTGGTGTTCACTCTGCATTCATAGGGCTGCAGGAGCCGTGAGCTGGAAGAGAGCTCCTGAAGGCAGAACTGGGAAGGGAGTGAGAGTGTCACGTAGATAACTGACAGTGCATTTTACGGTCTCATTTTGCATAACTCCTGATTCCAATACTGCAGCCCATTGGTTTAATTTTCACTTTAACAGAATAAACTAGATTTGTTCTCACTCACAAAGCTTGTATGGGAATAAATGTGTCACTTAGATAAGTCATCGAAAACAAAGTGCTCTATGGGAACAGTGGATAACAATTAGTGAATAAACATTGAAGAGGACTACAGAGATTTGTATGGCAAATGCCAGATATTTCCCTGAGACAGAAGACATTAAAAAGTCCCCACTGCTAGGATGGCACGTTATTGCTGAGCCTCACTGTGTTTTGAGGAGTGGCAACTCCAGGCATAAAGGCATAGGGTATCAAGCTTACTTATTTACCAAGAAAGTAAGGTGAAGATAAAAGGTAGAATGACACATAAATAGGAGAGCCAAAGGCAACTTCAAAATGATACAGGATAAACTGCAAATGGATATGCCCTGGGCTTTGTTTGGCACCACCACAGAGGGCAGACTAGTTTCTATCTCTGAGCAAAATACTACCAGCACCAGCCAGGGCACAGATCCTCACCTGCTCCATGTGTACCTCCCTCTGGATTCTTAGCAACATTTTGTTGCTGCTGTTGGACAACCAAGATTTATGTGAAGTAAACTGAGAAGGAGCACACAATTCCTTGGATCTGTGCAGCAGTGCCAGTTTGTATTATTATACGGTGTCTTCCAGTACAAGCCATAGCAATGATTAAACATAGCTAAATTTATTCATGGTGTTAGAGTGTCACTCCTGCTTCCTTACTGTTGGGGGAACATGGCTGGATCCATCTTGCAGAGAACTTGTACTGACCTTCCCTGTGATACAAAGTTTCTTCATTCTGCAACCTCCTCCATCTTTGTCTTCACTTTTTTTGATGTGAGTTCTTGTTTTTATCAATTTTTAGTTGTTTCCCCCCCCCCCCCCCTTTTTCTACTTCATCACTATGCCAGATATTCCAGCAGGAAAGCTGTGATGTACCCTTTCATTTGTGACATAGACTCTCCAGTCAGTTAGATGGCAGGGAACGATAGACTGACTGGAAGAAGTTCCCATGCTTCCTAATTATGCAGAGACTTTGTTCTTTCTCCCAGGAGCCTGCACACTTTCCACAGCAGGGTCTTTACACAGAGATAGAGAAACCCCCACTACATAGTGCACTGAACTTGTTCCTTGCCTTCTGCAGCAGTGGTCCCCAATGGCTAAAGCAGATTTCACTCCCTAATTACAAGCCCTTGATGAATAAGCTGATCTGAATTGACACTGGCTCTGCAACGTGCCATGTCGTGTGCCTCTGGAACTGAGATTTGGATAGGCAGCCAAGGCCGCCCTTGGTGTTGTCAGAGTGGCAAGGATGTAGCAGCAGCCATGAGGCAGGGAAAGTTGGGAAAAGAAGAAATTAACCCACTGAGATGTAGCCCTTTTGATCTTGACACACTGGCACCTGGGACACGTATGGCTTCAAGAAGGAACTTGGACTGGAGACTAGAGATCCAACAAGCAGTTCCCTCCGCACTTCTGTGATTCTACATGTGGTCATCAAACCCTCTCTTTCATGTCAGTGCCCATCCTGTGGCTAAACTGGATTGCACAGATGGTCTGGATATCTGCTATCAGGAGTTACCGACCCCATCACCAATACCAGAAGGGTGATTGTAGCCAGCTACCTTCAACCTGATTGTCCTATTTGCCAAAAGCTTTAAAGCTGCAAGGGCATAAGTTCGAGTTGCCAAAGGCACACAGCTCTGAATAGATGCATATGGGCAACACAGAAGTCTAGGCTGCTGCATTTTCATTCCTCTTAATACTTGAGATAGATACAGCAATGATAGCATGGAAACACATGGTCATATTGTACCACCACTTTGAAATCAGAGCCAAGATTTGGTCTTTTCTAACTTTAACATCTACAAGTACATGAATCCAGATAAGAATTTTCCTAAACTTAAGGGTATTTTGAGGAGCTGTTTTGGTCTGGGTCCTCACATATTTGAAATCAGCAAAGTGCTACAGTTTTCTTTTTCTTGCTGAAAAAGAACATCCCATTCTTGCTCCCACTGGGTAAGAAGCTGCTCTTCTGTACCATTTCCTATCTAGGTCTGACTAATGGAAGCCATGAGGGTTGAGATACTGCAATTTGCAGTCTGCTAAAAACCAGAACATTTCTCAAGGGTCTGGAGACATCAGCTGTTTCTGGAATCAGTGCCTGGGGTTAAGTGCACATTTGTGGGCAAAGTGCTTTTATCTTTGGATTCTAGTCCAGTCTTTTTCCTGGACATCTGTGCCTGTGACATGAGGTGTTGGAAGGAGGAGGAGGAATGCAAATACTCAGCCTGTCCTTGCAGTGTAAAAGACATCTTTTGCATATTTAATAGCATCCGAGAATCATGGAATTGCTTGGGTTGGAAAAGACATTAAAGATCATCTAGTTCCAACACCCCTCCCATGGACAGGGACACCTTCCACTAGACCTGGCTGCTCAAAGCCTCATCCAACCCGCCATGAACACTTCCAGGGATGGGGCATGCACAGTTTCTGTGGGTAACCTGTTCCAGTGCCTCACAAAGAAATCCTTCCTTGTATATAACTAAACCTGCCCTCTTTCAGTTTAAAGCCAATCTTCCTTGTTGTATCACTATATGCCCTTGTAAAAAGTCCCTCTGCCACTCTCTTGCAGCCCCCATCAAATACTGGAAGCTGCTATAAGGTCTCCCTGGAGCCTTCTCTTCTCCAGGCTGAACAATGCCAACTCTCTCAGCCTGCACTCATAGGAGAGGTTCTCCAGTTCTCTAAGAATCTTTGTCACCCTCCTCTGGACTCGCTCCAACTGGTCCATGTTGCTCTTATGTTGGGGGAACCAGAGGTGGACACAGTACTCCAGGTGGGGTCGCACAAGAGCTGAGTATAGAGGCAAAAATCACCTCCTCTGACCTGCTGGCCACTCTGCGTTTGATGCAGCCCAGGATATGTTTGGTGTCCTACGATGCACATGCACACTGCTGGCTCAAGTAAACCTTCTTATTCACCAGCACCCTCAAATCTTTAGGGCTGCTCTCAATCCATTCTCTGCCCAGCCTGTATTTGTGCTTGGGGTTGCCCAACCCATGTGCAGGACCTTGTATTTGGCTTTGTTGAACTTCATGAGGTTTGCATGATCCCACCTCTCAAGCCTGCCAGGGTCCCTCTGGATGGCATCCCTTCCCTCCAGTGTGATGACTACACCACACAGCTTGGTGTCATTGGCAAACTTGCTTGTTATTTATCCATCTTAACAGGGAAAAGCCTCTTTGCACCTAATCATCAGCAAACAGCAGCCACTGTGGCTTTTATCAATAAGGCAATTTTTAGTTTGGTCTGTAATAAATAAATAAATAAATACAACAAGAGACACACAGAGAGATGTGACACAGACGGTATAATTTTCAAAGAGATTTTTTAAAACACATTAAAGAGCTTTTCTTCACTTTTTTTCTCTTTTTTTTTTTTTTCTTTAATTTAGTGACGGTCTAGGAAGGAGGAGATGAAGATAAAGAAAAAAAAAATAAAAAGAAGATTTAATGAGGATGAGAGAGGCTGAAAGGATGTTTCCTAATCTGAACAAGCAGTTAAGGAGAATCAGGACAGAGGGAAGGGATGAATCTGAGAGATAAGTATTGGGGATGGGTTGAAGCAGTAAGGGTAAGAGAAGAACAAATGCATGCCTACATTAAGAAATTAGGTCCAATCTGACCAAAAAAAAAAAAAAAAAAAAAAAAAGTGACCTTCTGCTATCTCATGTCAGGGCAGGCCAGGGTGCCTTCCTGGATCTGGGGGGACCCTGGTGTGGAATGCCAAGAAAGACAGCTGCTCTCGTCTTCCTCGAAAACAATCTTCCTTAAAGCAGGAAGCAGTGGAAATCTCCTGAGAAAGACTGTTCCCTTGGTGCCTCTAAGCAAATCTGGAGTTTCTGATAAAGCCAATTGAATCCCTAGCTGTATAGCCCAAATTTCATGCTGCTGGCCACAAGTAGAGAAAACTTGCTGCTACTTGCAGAAAGGATTGCTCTGCAGTCAAAGCAACTGATGAAGATTCCCTCTCTCTGTCTTTAGTTTGCTTCATGAGCTGGGCATATTACTTTGTCTTTACTTGTCTGAATTTTCCAGCCTCTAAAATACCGAGTATTTATAATGCATTCATATTTAATCCGGTTACCTTTACTAAAAGGCGGTCTGAATTTTTCATCTTTTTCAGATGTCTTCCTCTCCTAATGCAAACTCTCCTCTCCACTTCTAACTGAAACAGGTAGATACTAATTTCCTGCAGCAGGAAGAAATAGCTTCTATCCTTGCAGTGGCTGAGCAATTCCAACACCTGCATATGCTTCATAAAGACTGGTGCTGTGACAAGACTCTTCAGCTTCACGGGGGACACGATGACCCTTAATTCATTCCTGTTTGCAAAGTATGTTGAGATCCTTAGATGGAAGGGGTTACAGAATAGTAAGAATTTTTTGCTGCCACTCAGTCCCTCCCCTGCTACTCTCCCTCCCCTCAAAAGACATTCCAGACTTCTTCCTATTGTGAGCTCTACTTTATTTTTTAATTTCCAGACAGCTGAATGAGATAAGGGCCTGGAGGGACTGATTTACGAAGGGAGATTAAAAATGCTAGATATGTACAGTTTAGTTAAATGATGGACAAAATAACATCTTACAGGAATCTCTTTTTTTTTTTGTGAGGAACAGAAGGGGAGGAAAAGAAGGAAATGTATAGCTCTAAGCTTTATTATGTTTAAATATTGCTTTTATTTGTACTCAGTAGGAGAGACACAATGGCTGCCACAAGGGTGACGTAGGAACACAGCATGCCCCTGATGGAAGACGTATGCCAATATGAAGCAGTTAAATTGCTGCATGAAGACAGTTAGCTGGAGAGGGATTAACACAGACTCTAACACAGCTAATGACAGTGGAGAATGAAAATCTGGGGCTTGGATCCTGCAAAGTGCCCACACATAGTAATCTGAAAGATCCAGGACTTAAACAGAAAACCAATTAGCCTGATGACAGGCTTAAGGAAATAAATTGTGGAAACAGCTGCAATATATCATAGATCAGTACTTTACAAAGGAGAGGAGACAATATCACATTAAGTCCAGCAAGGACTCATGGAGAAATACCATCAGGAGCCCTTTGCACAGGAAAAAGAAACTGACAAGTTATGTTCAAGTGGTTTATTCCTATTAGAGCACTGCTAAGGGCATTCGGGGAAAAAAAAAGTAAGAACCCTAGATGATCTGTAGAACAACCAATATCAGGCTGAAACACAGAGCTGATCTCTCTAGCTCCGAGGTCTCAGGACTGCAGACATACTGAGGCTGCTCACCAGCAAAGCCATCAAAGGGCAAAAAGGGTTTTTGGGTAATGATCCCAGAAAAACCAGGTGAGGTTCCAAGAGAGAGAAATTTATTTTGAGACATCTAAACAGCAATGTGCAGTGTGTCCGTAGGGCTCCTAGGAGGAACACTGAGAAGAGGTAAAGTCTCCTGGGAAAGACATAGAATAGAACCATAGAATATGCTGAGTTGGAAGGGACCCATCAGGATCATCAAGTCCAACTCCTGTCCCTGTGCAGAACACCCCAAGAATCACACCATGTACCTGAGAGCTTTGTGCAAAGGCAGAGGATGCTGGGCTTCAGGACACAGAGCTGGAAAGGGAGATTTCTGTGATCCCTCTTAGGAGTGCAAGCTATTAGGTGTGTCCTTGGAATACTCCTCACACTGCAGCACCATATTAAGTTCTGAGCATTCATCACTGCAGAGTGATAAAATCCTCATATTCTCTCCCACCTCTGCCATCATGCAGGTCTGCTTCAACACGAGATCTAATGCAGGGCATGCAGAACTCTCTTGAAAATGCCCTCCAAACTTTGACAACTACAATAGAGACATCAGGGAGCCAACTGCAAATTGACAAATCCCTCTGGAAGAGGGAGGGGTCCGTTTAATGAAGAACTGAAGGGTGGTATCAGAAGAAAGAGCAACAAAGCAAGGGAAGCCCAGATCTGGTCTCAGTCTTTTTCTGCATCGTGATGGAGGACCATACTGGAGTCCTTGTCACAAAAGCAAGGGAAGCAGCTCTGCACAAAGATGACGTCTACACTAGAACCAAGTTTAGTGAATGGTCCCGGTGAATGGGCTTTGCACTGTCAGCAGAATATCTGGTTGCAGTGGAATCTAAAGCTACTGCAGCTGCAGCCCTGCCATTTCTGTAGTCACCTACCATGGGGCTACCTCCTCTGCTTGATAAACCCCCTTTTACTGGGGGATATCATCAAAACCCTCGAAGTGGGGCCCAGGGGTGCACAGTACCCAAAAGTCATACCTTGCTGGTTCTCTGCACCAAACAGCCAACTTGACAGCTGGCACAACCCAACATTGCCAAAGCATCTATTTCATGTTTTTCCTGAGCAAAAGTTATGCCCATTGTGCACTGCAAGTTGGCTCTTTTTCCAGAAGCCCACCCACCCAGCCCCCCCAAGTGATCCCATAACTGCCTGAGTCTCCAAGGAGCAGAGATGTTTCCTGAAGAAGCAATAGGCAGCTGGTGGGTAGAAGTGATCACTGCGTGGCGGATGAGATTCCACAGCACACTGGAGATGGAAATATCACCTTAACAAGCATGGACAGCCCCCATGGACTATAAAATTCATTTGGTGACTGAGATAATTCAAAAGAGCCAAGTGGCACAGCAATAAAAGCCGGAACACATAAATTTAAATTCAGAGAGCTCTGCAGTGCCCTAGCAATAAGTGACAAAAAACCTCCTACCCACACAGACTTATCCAGACCCCTCTAAAAGTCACAGTCCAGAGACCAGAGAAAGTTGCACAGAAAGTCTGTTTTATAAAGGAGGAGGGCCAAGGGGAGTAAATACAAGAAAAATGCTTACGCATTTAGAGTCTATTCATCCACAAATCCAGAACCTGTACATGTGCCATGGCAGCTGTGCTGGGTATTGTGCAAGCAGCTTTTTATTAATCATATTACCCAGCCCCAAACTAGCACATATAAGAGGCTAAATATTGTTCTCTATTATACCAGAGCAGGCCAGTTCAAGACAACAATTTCACACTACCTGAGAGGGGGTTATGGTAAACCGCCTTTATTCTGGTTTTATGAACAACACAAATTCTCTTGTCCTTCCTCTCTTCTGTCCCCACTGGGATTCCTCCCTGAACTGCTCAGAGTGTTCTTCCCAAGGCACTTCCCTCCCAAGGAGTTAGTTTGCCACTTATAAGATGAACAGCCTAAAATTGCGATAATAAAAACTTTATAGCTCTCCATCATGTTCATTCATGCTAATGTTCTCTCTCACTGTGGATATAGCAAAAATTTCAGTGCTGGAGAAGAAACAGGAGGCTTCAGATGGCATCATAGGCATGTTTTTCAGTGCTGTAAAACATGGCAATACAATACACTTTTACAGCGGGAGGTGTCCATCAAGGTCATTAATGCCTGAGAGAGGAGATACAAGAGCAGAAAGTTGCTGATCGATGATATGTCATAGTTTGGAGATGGAAACTGCAGTAGACATGATCCATACATCTCCATGTCCCCATAGGGAACTGTCCTAATCTAATAAGGCAGGTGTCTTCATGGAGAGGTCCCAAGGGCAAAAATGAGGTAGAGGTCTGGCAAGTGACATCAGTTACAACATGGAAAATTGGAGGGTCTGGGGGTAGAGCTGATCTCCTTGTAGCACCTCAGTGCAGAGGTGAGGACTCCTGAGGCTGGAGGGACACGGGTGGTACAGAATGCTAATTAGCCTTGATGAGGGAGGAAAGGGACACTGGCTCAGAAAGTAATTCATTATACCTAGTCCACCAGTCAAGTGAGTCCTTTGTCAGAGTGAGGCAGCCGCTCTCACTGACATAACAGGCACAGGCATTTTGATTTCCAAGCTCTGTGAGTGATGGCAGATACCACACCTGTCCCCAGAGCTTAAAAGTTGGGATCTTCAGCACCAGCAAAACAAGCCTTCATTCTAGATAAGTCATTTTACTTTTTAACACGTAGCAAGGGCAGACATTGAAAGGAGATGACAACTTAAAGAGTGTTCAGGAACATATATGAGTTGAGTTTAACAACCACTGTTCTTTTCCTCTCCTACACAACTGCTCTGCCCAGAATCAGACCTGACTGTGATTTATTATTATCTCTAATTTTTTGTACAGAGGCAGCACACGGGAGCTGTATTTGCAGAACAGAAAGGCACTACGATAAGTATTACACACACAAAAAACAAAGATACAACCCCTATTTCAAGCACATTACAAATCAAGTGCAGATTTGAGACCAAGATAAATACTGAAGTGTGATTCACCTGAAATCACCACTGTTTTTAATACCTGCCTTTATTAACGAATAGAAACGAATACCCTTGTGACATTAGGATTAAACACATATTTAAGGAACCATAACCCATTTTAGGAGCAGCTGAAGCTGGTGTGGAAACAGCTGAAGACATCTTTTCTGGGCATTTTTCTGCCCTGTTCTTTTTTTCTTTTCTTTTCTTTTTGTTCCTACCTTTTTTTTTTTTATCCTAATAAGGGCACTTGCAATGGAAACCAAACTCTTTGCTGCTTCTGAGGTCATTTGCCCTTGCTGCTGCTTATTTCCCTCCCCACACATCATCAGCCACTATGTGAACCGAAGGTGCTGTGGAGCAGAGAAAATGCCACCGCCTAGGAATGGAAATGGCACTGCATCACCATTCCTCTGCTTATGAAGTATCATTCTTTCTTTCTTTTTTTTTTTTTTTTTTTTTAGCAGGGTTTGTCCTGATCTCAAACTACCCGTCTCAGCTACCCCTGAGATCAAATTTCAGTATGTAGGTCAAGCTGGTCAACTCAACCTTTGTACAGGTCTGACTATTGCACTTAGTGAAGTTTTTACTGGACATTTCAATCAAAGCAAATGTTAGACCTGTATTAGGTCCTTTTGCAATTAAAGCTTGATTTCCTAAACTGAAAAGAACAAGCTGCACTGGTTAAAGGCATGTTTATACCCATACCTGTTATGGACCTGGAGGCTGCACCAGTTTAACCTTATGTAGTTCAGATAATATAACTAAAGCTTTAGAAAACCTGTGATTTTCCATGCACTTGTATTTCCCTGCTGCACTGAGATTAGCCCAGCCCTATTCTGCCCCACAGGATGAAGACAGCTATTTTCATGCACAACCTGTACTATTCCTCTCTTGTTGATGGTGGTGAGTTGCATCAGAGGACATAGCTAAAAGAGTTGTGAACTGAAGCAAATCCTCCTCAGCCTGCAGTCCCAGAGAGCTTCAGCAGGCAATAGCCACTTGAAGGCTTGTGCAGGAGGAATGCCAACTGATGACACAGAGGACTCCCACAACCTGTCCATGGACAACCGGCACCCTCTTCAGATGGTGGCGCAGCCCACTGCCATCACCCTGCAGTGAAAATTTGCCACTGCCAAACACAGGTGTCTCTCTCTAGTCTGCTACACAGCTCCTCTTGGAATGTGACTTTTCACTACCTGCACAGGAGAATTTAAGGCTGAGCTAGCTCTGCAGTTCCAAGAGATACAGATGTGTCCCTGCCCTTGTTTATGAGTGAAACAGGCACCCAAGGTGGCCAGTGAAGAGTGGGATGTACTCTGAGCATCTTTCACCTTCCGCATCGGTGTAATCATCCCCCCACCATTCCCTCCTGCAGGTGATTTTGATGGAGGTGTTTCTGCAGTGCCCACTCTGGGACTGTGCATTATGACAAAGCTTAATGGGATTCCACAGTCAATTACTCCTTACCCATTTTTCTGCAACAACACCATTGCACAACCGCTAATAAGTGAATTGCAGTAGAGAAAGGCCTTTGCTTTGTATAGGCAGGAGATGTGTCATTTGGCTCTTGAAGTGTATGGGAACAGAAAAGATTTAATTTTTCAGCCTCTCCCTTCCCTAGCTCTTCATCCACCACGAGATGAAATAAACAGAAGGAAGATGGGCTTTTTGCATAAATTGGGGATGTATGACTGATAACATGTTATCTTGTCAGCTGGAGACACCTGCATGGCAGGTATTTATGCTATCAGAAGGGTTCTAGCTGGTGAAATACAGTTTGGTGCCGATAAGGGGACCCAGGGACTCATGGCGCCAGCCCCATGAGGACAAGGGGATTAATGCTGATATTTTGCAGCTTTCTCTTATTAAATTCTGATTCCTTTTGTGAAGTTAAAAAAAGAAGAGGGAAAGAGTGATTGGTTTTAAGCAGATAAAAGACACGAGGGGTGGGGGTGGCTAGTAGAAGAGGGGGTGATGAATGGGAACACAGAAAGCCAGGGGATCTCTTGGGAATAAAAGGAAAAGTATTAAACAATTTTCTGATTCACTAGGTCTTCTCTGTCAGGCAGGGAATCAAAGCAGGGGGAATGGATTTGGGGAGTTCCTGAGAGTGCAAAAACACAGATATATTAAAAGCAGAGCTAAATTATACAGGTGGGGGAGGGGGAAAGAGCCAATTCCCTTAATTTGCTGGGATTTTTAAATATGCAGCACTACTGATGTTCAGGTGTCCAGCTCACAGCCAGCCTACTGGCACTGGCTTCTGCTTCTTGCCCCTGGCAGGACCTCCTGCTACACACAGTGACTGAGCCCCTCAAAATACTCCCATTTAGGAAAAGGCTTCCTCCAAGCAGGCAACATACCTCACATTATGGCAAACCTACGAGCAAGGTGTCACCAACTGCAGTATGTGGGGCAGGAGGGGGAGCACTGGCAGACATGGTGTGGGCAGCCTCAGACTGGGAGAGCCAGCATCATTTCTGCTTCTGAGCATTTTCAGGATTAAATCCATAGGTCTTTACTTGTATCTTATAAAAGAATCCTTTGCAACTCTCATGAAAGAAAAGCCTCAACAACTTCAGGTGATACTTTGCATATATTCCAGGAATTTCTCTAGGGCTGGAAAATCATCAACAAAATAACTGTGAAGGAATGATCCCACACATCACAAGCATCAGTGGACAAACATACCACATTAACCACATACACTGTGTGCAAAGAGGGTTTCTATCAGCTGCAACAAGAATCAGCATGCAAACACAAAAAGATACCAAGAAATCTTACAGCAAGAAAGATACAGCACATCCTTTTCTAGGATGGGAAGGTCTGTGACGCAGACACAGATGGATCCTTTTGGCTATATGATTCTGTTTGTGGTTCTCTGGGCATGTATTATTAATATGCTACAGAGTTTTAATTAGAGCTCAGAGATTCATTCATTTTGAATAATTTATCTGATTAATTTTGCTTTGCTTCTGTTCATGAATTGTCCATAAGCAGTTTGTAATTTTCTCAAATTTATTTGTCATTTGCAATTATTTGCTGACTTGTCTCGGTAAATAATTCTCAGCATATTGTTTGCCCACAAACTGTCCCCAGATAGTCGATATTCAAAATCAGAGCTGGGTTAGATATACTTTTGTTAAATATATGCAGTAAATCCCACTGAATGTTTCTGTTTTCAGGGTAACCTTTAGGATCAGGCTTCCATAGAGAATACTACTTTTTATGAGTTCAAATTTTGCTTCCTGCAAATAGTCTCTAATATTTACATAAAATTCACTGTTCCCATGAACATTCCTGCCAGTCAATACATTCACTACAATACACACAGAAGAGAGCACAAAAGGAGTGTTTTATCGTTGAAGCAAATAGTTCTTTTGTTACACAGTGCCCCAGTCTGTTCCTAGGGGACACGACTGAAGGTTTATTTAGTTTTGGGGTATTTTTTTTTTTTGTTCTGGTTTCTTTTGCTTTCCCAGCTCTCCTGGTCAGGGGTTATGTTCTCCCTGAGTCACTCTCATGCAAACTGTGCTGCATACTGAATACATCGTCTTTGTGTGCTGGCTTTACCAGCCTGTCTCAGAAGTCTCCACTGAGCACAGGGCACTGGGTAAGCACCATCCAACCAGAAGGAGTGACCGTCGCTGCTGAGCATGCCAAGCAAAGTCAATACTTGCTCCGTCCTCTCCTGTCATCAAAAAACTTGAAGAACAGAAAGTGCCACTTAGCCAGGCCCACTCAAGTGAATGAACCCCACTCTGCGGCAACAGAAGCTTTCCAACTCTTCAGTGTAATTGAAAGAACGATCCTGTATGATTTAAAGATCCCATATTATTCAATGCATAATATATTGTATGGCATTGAAGAGAGAAGTTTCTTTGTTTTCAGTGCTCAAGTACCAGTGTGAATAGTAAAGGGCATCTTTCCGTAATTACCAAGTAACCTTCACTTGGTAGGTTTGAATTAATAGCTTCTAGCAGGGAACTGTGGAGAAAAATCATTGTCATCCAACAGTAAGTGCCAGAGTTGTTTATTTTTAAATTGAATTCAGTGATGAAGTCTCACGTATTTCAGTATTCCAGAGCAACTGGGACATCACAGGCAAAAGTAACCATTTGGGTCATCTAGTCCAGCATCAGTGAAGCCAGGACCATATAATTCTCTTCAGTGTTTTTTCCTACAGCCTGGTCCAGACTGGTTTTAACTATTGCCAGCAGTGAGATTTTACTTAATCTTTCCAGGCTTTCACATATTTCAGCTCTCAGTATCTAAGTTCTTCCAGGCAGTTTCCATCTTTCCTTTCTCAGTGCAATTTAATTGCTTTTATTTATTACATCTGGGGATGGAAATATCCTGGCATACTTGTTGTGCAGGTACAGCCAGGTTTTCACCCACTTGCTAGCTCACCAGACCAACAGCTTCCATGTTTCCATTTTGATCTCTGATTAGACCCATGTGTCCCCTTTAAATCCTCACACTCTCCGATCCAAGTCCCACTGAGGTCAGTGCTAAAAACCTACGGTTCCTGGTGAGTCTCAAACATAACTTCTGTTAGTTAACGGCTCACACATCTTAGACCTCAACAAGCCAAGTGCTGCTGTTTCCCTTGCCCCTCAAATCAATCTCCCGACCATCTGGCTGCTCCTGCTGCTCAATTTTGAACTTTTTTTCAAGTCTTCCTATGATGTTCTGCTGCCTTGGAGACTAGAATGGGCAGGGAATACAATTTCCTTGCTCTGAATTCACTATTTGCATTTCCTAGGGTCTTGTGGGTGTGTATTAACATCCTATAGAGCTTTGTGGGTACATGCAGTATTAACAGCCTATAAGGTTTTGTAGACATTCATTATTAACACACAATAGAAACTGTGTAGATGCATTATTAATACCCTCTTAGCTGGCAAGAGAATGGTGATATTTTCATATGAGAAATGTAATTGTTTAATATCAAACAGTATTATTTCAAAGATTTAATTGTGTAATAGGGGTCAGTAATCGCTTGGTCGTTCCCAGAGCAAGATGAACTTGCAGGGTAAAAGATTTATTGTCCTGACAATAGAGAGCAAATTTTAATATTTCTGAAAAATTGAGAACTATTAATCCTGGCATGTGTTACTCTCAAACACAGTGAACTGATAAAACTTTGATCTAATTTTCTCTTTGAAGGGGTATTGGTGGGGTGTGGGAAGGGCTGTTAACTGTATGTGGCCTGCCACTAGAAGCACAGCGAAGCACAAAGGCTAGCCACATTCAGCTTCACAGGACCCCTCAGATTGTGCACAAGACAGCTACTGAGAGAACAAACTGTTCCAGTTCCACTGTGTTGGAAGGGGAGGCAAGACAGAAGTGGTTTCCATGACCACAGGCAGCTTCACGGTCATCTCTCGAAGGGATGCTATTTGCGTTTGCACCCACTGTGCACACGCTTTTCTGTTTCTGGGAGTTCCAATCAAATATTTGCATTCCAGATCAAGCAATACACGTGTTAGTGGATGATGAGGTGCATACATGCCAGTTGCATCAAACATGTGGGTAATTTATCTGTGTGAAGCTTATGAACTCTGTTTGATACTGGGAGCTTGAGTATTAGTGGAAAACTTTAAGCTTTGCTTTAATGAGAGGCTCTGACACCTTCTCTGTTTGTTTTAAATTTTCTGTTTTGCGTTTTTCTGTATCCAAGTTGGACTAAAATTCACAGGAGGTGACAATGATAACAAAAAAAGCCCGTTAAATTTTCATGATGTCCAGTGGAGCATAAAAGAAAACCAAGTGCCTGCTGCCTAGGGCAAGCCAGTTTTCCACCTCAAATCTAAGGCTGGAAGTCAGAAGCAAGCAAGAAAGAGAGCACCTGACTTTGTGAGGCAGAAGTGGGGACATACTGCAGAGGTAAGCAATTACCATAAAAGCAAGATTATTTCCTTGGTCTTTTGGAGAGGAAGGCTGGTGAAGAAGGCAGAAACAGAAAGTCTGCACAATTTCTGTGATAGACACAGGATCAGAGTGTTCTTGGGTGGCAGCAGAAAAAGACAGTGGGGTAGTGGGTAGTGTATTATTTTGCAATACATAACAAATTATATAAAAGTGCTGGTAAAGGGAAAGAGTTAATGAAATTTCTCAGTGTTTACAGTTGCATATAATTCTGCTTTAAATGACATGGGTCCCTAAGGGAGGAATCCGTAAACTCCCCCACCTACAAAGCCAGAGGCCTGGCAAAAAGGTGGGTTTCAGCTTTGAAGCAGTGAGGATGAGCTCAAGGGCTTGCAGCACTCAGAGCATAAGGCTCAGTTTTTGCATTAAGAACAAAAAGTACACCACACAGGGCAAAGGGAGGAAAAAAAATGAGGCAAATAGCCTATGCAGGCCAAGAGAAACTTACAAATATATGAACCCAGTATGTCTGGACACAGCTGCAGCAGTCTGGCATGGAACAACCTAGGAAACTATATCAAGGCTATACAACAGAGATGAAAGAGCAGATACCAGCTTGTAAATACAGATGGGTTGCTTAGCTTTTTACAGATGTGGGCATTGCTTTTGCAGCTGAGCCCTGGGATCTGCTAATGAAAAAGACTATCTGAAAGGCAGAATATAATGAATTTATGATAGTGATCACTAGGCACTATGTGTTTTTCAGACATTTAAAAAGAAAGAGCTGTCCCTATTAATAATATTTTAGTATCTCCTTGTTTTTAGAATATTCTCTAAACAAACGTAGGAGCAGAAAAAGCTTCTTTCTCTTATTCTAACCTCCCCCTTCCCAGTTACTTTAGCCGGGTATGTAGGGATAGCCAAGATGTAGAGCTGTACCTGAAGTGGTCTTGAGATCCAAAATTCAGTGACTAGGAGCCAAATTTGATCAGTCTCAGTTCTACCTAAAAGCCCTTGCTAATCACTTCTGGATATGAACTTTTAAAAGGTTTGAGTCAGCTATGGAGAAACACAAGACTTAAGGCAGAATTTAGCTATCTGTATCTGCTCAATGTATCTAGACAAGCTACCCAGACATGACAGCCTTATCTTATTCTGAAATACAGAAGTACAGTTTTGCCCAGCTTGAATGACAAAAAATAGTAGACTTTGCAGCCAAGACATTTTGATGCGGAGGAAGAGATGTGGGTCACATAAGAAGATTTTTTTTCTAATTCCTGTGCAATGCATATAGCATTTATATTTGCTTCCCACAGATTATAGGAAAAGAGATACAGGATATTCCATGAAAGAGAAACTAACACTTGCAAAGCAGGTCTTTGGAGCCCAGAAGGACATGCTAAATCTGGGTCTGTGATCCCAGATTCAGTTTCTTCTGGGTACAGTGTGCCCTGTGGCCCATTAAGTAAAAATCTGAGACTTGCTGCTAAAAACCAGCAGCTCCTCCAAAATTCTGCTCTGCCAGTTCAGCCTGGAGGTCTCACTGCTCTTTCTTCAAGCGATGTTGCAATTTACTGCTTTCCCTGCATACAGTGACCACTATTTTCTGCTTTACTGAAACAGCTTCCTTGGGCCCATGCCAAAGAATGTGTTATTAGACCAGTAACTCACTCCTGAACACAGCGATCCAGGTATGGAAGTTCCCCTGCACTTGCCAAAAAACCAAAAAGGTAGTAGTGAAACTAGAAAATTACTCCTGCCCTAATTCCTTTCCAAATGGTATGAATGTGAGACCCAAACCAAAGCCCACAACTTAGAACATGGAGGAAACCTCATTTTGCTATGTTATCTGAAAGCAAAACAATTAACTAGGCGTGCCAAGACTACAAATTCACGGTGGAACCTGATGCTGTTAAAAACGCTCTTTGCAGTAGGACAGATGGTGGTTTTATGCAGTGCTCTGCATTGAGGAGGGAGGTTCATGGTGCAGCAGGGATTCTTCAATGGGCTCAGGCTGAGTTAGCCCCAGTAGAGTCCTGGCTTCAATGAAAGCTGCTTCACCATTACTGACCGCATGTGGCTGCCCCCTCCTTTCCCTCCCCCAGTTGGCATCCACTGGCAGGCAGAGAAGACATGCTTTGTTCTTCATCCTATCTCTATGCCTCCCATTACGACCAGTCAATTCGCTCTAAACCATTTCTCCCCCTGTGCATGTGAGAATACTGTTTCTGTGTCCATGGTTGGTGCATGGATCTGCGTATGAACCCACTGTAGGCTAAATGTACAGACACACACAGACACGTGCACTCGATGGATACAGTAACTTAACCTTCTTATTCAGCTGGATTAAATCTGTAAACCCTAAATAGCACTGACCTAAATCTGGTCTCTTGCCAAATAGAGACTCAGACACCTAGAGGGTAGGTGGGCTGTGAAATCATATCACCAGAGCCTTCTGAAGAGGAAGAAGAGATTATAGGACACTAGGCTTAAATATTTTCTCTAGACCTCCAAACACATCAGTATGGCCTACTTTCCAATTCTAGGAAAAAAGCACTGTTACAAATTGTTATCAGTGCAAAGGCACCTGCACCTCCTGTGCTTAAACTGGGGGGGATTCTTCCGAATAGCTCCCTGGTCCCCAGCCATTAATCTGTCCCTCCTTCCCTTGCTCCTTGCAGGCCATCATGAGAGCACTTCACCTTGCTCATAGGAGCCCGGTAAGATGCAAAATATGACAAGCTGTTAGAAGAGAGAAATAGACACATATTTCATTCCTGAAAGAGAAACAAGAACAAGGCTGTAGCAAAGCTAGATAATAAACAGGTTTAAAATGTTTCTGTCTAGTCTTAGTGTTCCCTTTTGTGCCTACTCAAGTTTCTTAGAATGATGTGGGAGGAAAGGAGGACAGGAAAGGCAACATGTGCACTCTGTAGAAGAACCAAAACTCCAGCATGGTAATCAAACTGCTCAGGCAAATCTGTCGACGTAGGAGAAAAACAGGGAGAGGGAAAGAAATGAGACGGGGGGAAAAAAAATCAGGACTAACAGCAATGTCGAAGAGGAGCCGTGCAGAAAAGAGATGAGAAATATCACAGGAGAGAAATGACTAGCTGAGGACTAAATGTATTAAAAGAGCAGATTTATAGTCTAAGTGGTCACACAAGTCTCCTGCAAGTTTGATAGTAGAGTAAACCTGTCACGGATATAGACTGGTTCTGTAGCAACACAATCCATAGGAAAAAGCTTTGCTAATCCATCCAGTCCTCTGTGTGATCTCCAGGACACTCTTCTCAGTGCCAACCCACAACAATGTACAGTAAAGGGTCAGTGAGGACCCTGTTTGGCCTGCAGAAGCAATAATGCCTGAAAAACTACCTGGAGAGACAAGAGGAGCATGTACATGCCTTTCCAGGCAGGGCTATCTATGAGTCATGAGTGTGACTGTGACACAGCTAGATGAAACAGCCTGAATTCACAAAGAGTCATCCAATTTCACCCCAAAATCTTTCCTCTTTTTGCTGCTCTGTTTTATTGCTGCTGCTCCTAACAATTGGGTGCCAAACATTTAGAATTACGGGCCCGCTGGCAGCGACTGCAATACAATTTATTCAGCACACCAGCAATCCTGAAGCTGGCCTAGCTTGTAGTTTGATTTGCACAAAGCCCAGGACATATAGTTCCCAGTAAATTCTTAATCCACAAACCAGTTTAAAACTCAGCAGGATAACTAATCAGGGCTACCACAGGCCCTCCTTGCTTCCTCCACATAAACACTAGAGTCGGCTGACACCCCCAGGTTAGTTTTAGTCTGGTCCATTTCCTCTCTCAGCACAATGCATCAACGTGCTCCCTGAAAGCTGGCATCTCAGGCATGGAAACCAATTCTCCATGCTATCTGCAGAAGTTTGGTCATGGGATGCTGAAAGCTTGAATTCAAAACCCACTGAAGCTGTTATAGCTATAAAGATGGAAGGAGGAAGAGCTAGGGAGAAAAAGAGAGACACAGGTCTATTTCTGACTGTAGGTACATAACAGGGAAGCAGTTTTAAATACCTAGATATGTGAGAAGGGAATACTGTCCCTCTCTTTTGCTAAGCCATGGAGATGTGGTCTTCAAGCTTTGCCATTCCCATATAAAAAGAAGGACTACCTCTAGCACCTGAAGTGTGAATGACATACTGCTGTTCAATGACCCAAAATAAAGGAAATGAGAAAGTACTCAGTGTAGTTACATTAATTGCATTTGTATGTCATAGTGTGCATACTTACTAATACGTGGAACTCACCATTGCCTGGGAGCAGTAAAGCAAAGATTGAAATTCTTTTCCTTCTATGCTATTGTCTTACGAGAATTTTTAAGATATGAATAAAAAAAACTTCTAGAAGTGACTGTTGGTGTGATAAAAGAACAAGGAAAATTCTTCTTATTCTTCCCAAAAGTTTCCTTATCAAATCTCTGCATGCTAACAGGGATTTAATATTCTCTACCCTAACCATCCAGCAGCACCACCAGCTCCTACCTTGAAGCACTGTCATGGCTTGCTCACCCCAAACTATAGAATATAATGATGATGGCACAATGTTTTCGTGAGTGTACATATTGGCATTTTGGATATGAAGACAGATCTTTACATCATCACCTCATACTGAATCCACATTTATGTGACATATTGGTCCTACGATGCAGGAGTTCAAAGGGAAGGGGGCAGGAGGTTCAACACACATATACAAGGCAGCACTACCTAAAGAAAACACAGGGGACACAGGTGGAGGGAGCAGGGGACACAGGTTGAGAGAATGCTACAAATTCTTGTCTCTCCATGACTGCATCAGTCAAGTAAATCATGAGAGAGGACCACGTGGCCTTGAAATGTGCAGGGAGCTGCAGTTCATCCCCAGCTGTACCTACATCACAGGCTGCTGTGATAAGGCAATTGCTGCTGGCCAGGAGACAACTTTCTACCGACTCACCCATCAGGCATCCCCACTTTTGCTGAGCTCACTGGGAGCTGTGATGCAGAAGGTGAGTCACACAAAAGCAAGATGGGGCCAACCAGCTGATGGGTTGTACTGTGCTTCCCAGAGAAGAAACAGCTCCTAAATCAGTGGGTGATTTCAGAAACTCAGCAGTGGTGGTAATACTTGCTGAGATCATCAGAGCTCTCTGAACTTAACTGTTTCTCCAAAAAGTGAGAGCACAGTTACCTCCACAATAAAAAAGTGGCATGGTGACATACCACCTCATTTCAGCTTTGAGCAGCAGCTTCACCAATAAAAAAGTGCGAATTCCTTAAATCTGTGCATGTGCATGCACAGAATTTGTGCTCTATTGCACCCCTAAGGGGCACTTCCCAGAGGATGCTGAACTGTGCCCTGGCAGCAGAAGCAAAAGTAGAGAAATCGAAGCTCATTCACTTTTACCAGAGGAATTTCAGTGAATGATTATTTAAGAATATGATAATATCAAAGAACCAACAAAGAGCAGTCTGTAATTTGCTAGGTACTGTCAAAGCACTGAGGGAGAAACAGCTCCTGTTTAACTGCCCACACTTTAGTAGCCAGACCTGACACTGTTTGAGTGAGTAACAGGCATATTTCATTTTAGTTACCTGTGTTTCCTTGCTTTCTTTCTATGACATCTCTGCCTTGTGGTAGAGTATTTGCATTCTTAATGCTTCTCTAAGGCAGATGCCATTTCTATATGTCAATGGTGAACTTGGGCAGTAGGGGACTAAATGACCTGTCCGACATCCCACAGGCTATGTGGGACAGTAGGAAATTGAACCTTCATCTCTCAAATGTCAAGCAGCCTCCTAATTGCCACCTCTTCATTCTTGTACCTCTCATCTAGTTTATACAAAATAATCAGCCAGCTCATTTCCTCTGTGAAATGTGGAGGCTTTCATCCTGCAATCTCCGTTCTTCCAAATGGTATTTACCTTAAAGATCCAAACCCCTCGGAACACACATACTCCTCATCAGATATCTGGACATTGCTGGAGGCCTGCTCTGATGCCTTTACTTTCTCTCATTGTCCAGGTGAAGATAACATGAAAACAGAGAGATAAAACTGCAACTAGGCAATAACTTTTATAGTAATTTTGTGAGAAGATTAGGTCTTGCAAAGGAGATGCTTCTTCCAGGGCAGCCCAATAAAGCTGCGGGAAGTGAGTCAGGTCCACTCTGACTACCTTATATTGGTAGTCCTTTTGCCCCCACATCCCCCTGTGCTTTTTCTCCTGCCTTCTGCCCAGCACTGAGCCTGAGCCTCTGATGCCTGCTGTGCACTGCCGTGTGCCGCTGACTGAGCTGATGGGCATTGTAAAGATGGGCTGGCATTTTTTGTTCCTAGGCTTGACTACTCACCTCTTACAAGAGTAAAAAGGTCTTATCCCACAATAGGAGACTGTCCAGTGCACATCCCACAAGAAGGTGAGATATCAGAAAGGCCAGAAGAAGCTCAACTCTTTTTAAGCAATCAACCACCAACATCTTAAAAAGCATTAAAGCTCAACTTTCCCTATGAACTGTAGGAGAGTAAGGGGGAGTTGTTATGCCACCAGTCTCAGTGAAGCAGATTTACTCAGGTAGCCCAAGACTTCCCTTCACATCTTTAACGAAGTCATTCCCATCTATCTGCGTGAATAAAATTCTTCCTAACAATCTCTTGGGTCAAAGGCCCCAGCTGATGCCATTGGCTTTGTTTTAAGCATGCACCTTGCACTTAGGCTGCTTTGCGTTCCTTCGCACTGTGCACTGCAACAGTTCTTGATGAACAACAGTCTACAGTATGATGCCTCCCTCATTCTCTGTTGCTAAAAATCAGAGATGGAAAAAAACCCAATCAAAAGTCAAAAGCCATTAGCAACACATGCATCTTTTCTCAATGTTACCTTTACCTCATATCGGACTACACTGCAGTAGTAGTACTCGCTACCTAAACATGCACCCTAGCTCTCCTAAGCACAGGCATTTTTAGATTAACTCCCTGGGCTTCAGGGAGGAGCACAGGACTCATACAGTCTCTCTGTCCCCATAGTCTCAAATTTACACATCTATGCCATGCCTGCAACACTCTTACCTACTCCCACACAGCTGCCCAGTCATATGCCCTTCTATACCATGACATGCATGCACCCTCTCACAAATTCAGGTGTGCTGCCATGTTGCCACATACACATTTTGCTTTCCTGTTCTTCCTATGTGAATGTGTCTCTTTCACACCATTTGCACAGATACTGAGGAGGTACACTAATTACCATCAAACAAGCTGAAAACTCCAGCTCACCCTTGAGCCTGAACATTCCATTTACCGTCATCACCTTCAGGTGCCTTACAGTATTGCTCAAGCTTGGTCTGTGCTGTGCTGTACTGAGAGAGAAGGAATCAGTCTTGGCTGGGAGGAGAAGAGGGATGATTCAAACCCAAACCCTGCCCAGAGAGTCAGAGATAGCTGATGGCCATGTCTGAGCTCGTGCTGAGGCACAGAACACAAAGACAAGGATTGATGGAATGAAAATGTCTTGCTTGCACATCTCTTGCATACTGCTATTCCTCCTTTGCTAGTAAATATGAATTTACTGTGGCTGCTGCTGAATGTCACTTGTCTTTAAATGTCTCTTGACGGTACTCAATCTCTCATCTCTCATGCTTAGGTAGGAGTGATGAACAAGGAGACACAGTCATCTCTGTTCCAGCCCTACAGTGTACTACAAGAGAGAAACAGATGGTTTAATATATTCTCTGTCTTTCTTTTTTCAACAAATCCTAGTGATTGCAGGAGTGCTAATCTGCCAGAGCCCCAGGGGGTAACTTTTAGTCCTGCCCAGATAAACAGTTCCCATCCCATATTTTCCACTAGCCTCACACTGTTCATCTTCATTAACCCTCCCCTGGAGAGACCAATTCTAGAGAGTAAGGAGATGAATAAGCATCTGCTACCATTTTTAAGTTTGGTCTTTCCAGTGAACCAGTCAGAAAGGATCAGTCCTCTTGCACAGGTCCACCCTGACTAATCAAACAGAAACATGCAGAGTCCCCCTAATTGTCATATGTACCAGCTCCTCTCATGTGATGCTCCTCTACAACATTCAGTCTGTCACAGCAAAAGGCACATGTGCTGACATGGTTTTTCCCAGCCAAACCCACAGAGCCACAGTGACAACAAAATTACAGAACAGCCTGGTCACTAAATTACCCAGCAGCTATGAGACAAGCCTTCTGAATTGCCTTGTTATTATTTCCCTAATACAGTCTGTTATAGCATCTGGCAGTGTGGTGTGTTTCAGGGCTAAGCATGCAATAAAACTGTGTGATTAGATAGTTAACTGTCTTGTGATAACAAGGTAGGGATTTGCAACCAGTTAAAAAAGGAGAGATTCTCTCTAACAAAGCAAAATCCAGGCAGGAAAGCTCAAACTCCAGGCTGAAAGACACATCGTCACCCACTTTAATAGAAAATCCCCAAACGAGATTTCACTGGTGGGTGAGAAGAGGGGCATAAGGGTTGGGGTTTTTTATTTGGCTGGTGTTTTTTTTCCCCCTTTTTTTTCTCGTGTCTTTTCCAGTGTTAATTTTCCCTCACTGGTTGGTCATCAGAGAGCAGTGATTACCTCTGTAAGGCAGAATGGGGGAGGCAGCTTACTCTGGTGAGTCCTTCAGGGAAAATGGCAGGGGCCTGCACAGCTCTAAATTAAACTCCTGGGGACCACAGCTGTTAGGGAGCCTCCTATTAGACTCCTGTGTTTGTGGCAGCATCATGCATTTATCTTCTGGGGACTGGGTACATGTGGATTGGCAACGGATAAAAATCTACTCAGCCCCAGCTGCCTTCTCTGCCCTGTTCCACAGAGACATTAGATTCCCCCCAAGGGAACAAGTGGCACCCACAGAAGAGCACAAGTCCTGTATTTAAAAGTGGAAGTTCTGGGCTCAGAGTAGGCAAAGAGGGTGTGATCAGGCTCACAAAGATTAACCATTGCAAAACTCTTTCAGATTCTAATTACCAGGCAATATGAAGGACCAGGTAACCACCATGTAGTTACAGGAAATCTGCCATGTAATTTGCTGTGTAGGTGGATACTAGGGATACTTGTCAGGTAATTACTGTGTGGGTGAGCGGAGGTGTGTAGAGGTTTACCACACGTGAGAGATGACTTTTACAGAATCAGAGTAGGGGGCAACCTGACTTCTCACTCCCTTCTTTACCTGCCAGGAGGCATATACCACGTCCGCACAAATGTCCCATTCCTTGCTCTTATGATGGGGCATAGCTGGACAACGGGTTGCTTCTCTGTTACTCTCTGTGTAAACAAACCACAAAAGTGGTGGTTCCTACCTCAAGGTACACAGCTCACACTTAATAGGTCAGGCTGTCTTGTAAAATCCTAAAGAGATTCTCCACAGTTGGGCCTCAGCACAGTATGATTTTGAGACTGGATGGGGCACGAGACCTTTTCACTCATAACTATTTCAGATCACAGCTGAGAACCCTCACCTGGTATTTCTCTCCTAACAACTGTGGAGTTTGGTTTTCACATTTCATTGAAGCAGCCCTTTGATTTCTCTCCCTGTTCCCTTCCCCTGGCTCTGTTAACCAAACAGGTAGGCAAAGCATATGCAGTCATTTGCAGTTATTCCATATGCAGCACTGAGACAGCTCTGACCTTTTTCTGTTTGTGTACATTCTGTTTGCATGTGTCCAGCAAAATGCGCTCCCTTGCACCTCCTACACACACAAACTACAGTGTGCCCTATCACAACATGTGAAACCAAACACATCCTTTGTATCAGGAGCAGCTTTGTAAACCTTAGTTGACTGGATGTGCAGCTGCTCTTGCTCTTAAATGGAAATGGGCTTGAATCGTCAAATCCAGTCATTTTCTCCAGCTCACATGTTCAGACAACTCTCAGACTCTGTTACATCTATGATAAGCTAAGTCCCAATCTTAGACACCCTCCTCCCTTAGCGCTGGGGTACCTTGGTGTTTTTATCTGCTCCAAGCAGCCCTATTTCACGTGCCTCCCAGAAGGGAGATGCTCATGTCAGATCTCCGAAGCAGACCTACCATGGGAGAGCTCAAAACTAGCAGTGGGCAGATTACTTATTACATACAATTTATTTAGCAGCTTCTGTCTTTTTTTTCCCTCTCCTGCTGATAGATGGTCTATGAACAAACTTTTATGCATTTATTATTGTTTATTATTTATTTATGCAAAATTGTTCAATGAATATTTTACAGGGGCAAATTTCAGTCTGTGTGTTTGTAATGAGCTTTCATTCGATTAGAGAATTCTGAATATTCATGATGTCTAATTGGCCATCTCAGTCACATGGTATTTTTTTCTGTCCCTTTACTGGAAGACTTAACTTTTATTAACTACTTCCACCCCAAGGAAATTTCTTCTCTGTACTGAAAGGATGAGAGTGACTGGCCTGAAGTTGTCTTTCTGAAACAAAAGGCAGCACCATCCACCAAAGGCACAAGGCAATAAATTAGTTTTAGAACACACCACAATACAAGTAAACTGGATGATCATATCTCTGCTAAACAGCTAAATTCACTGAAGGAAATCAGTCAGACATTGCCACAGTTGGCCCCTTGCATAAGCCATATTATTGCCATGCAACATACAGCCTTAAACTGGGATCTGTTCTGGCTTTTCAGTTCCTGGACGAAAGATCACTACCACTCATACCACTCCCTTTGGCTGGTGTTATTAGACAAGAAAGGCCAGGCGAGTCTGGAAGATTGATTGCTTCTCACACAGAGAAGCTTGATTTGCTATTTCACATAGCTCCTAAGGAGATCAACGTGGGAAAACAGCTGCAGGTTCCTCTTTGCGATGTCTGTATGTCTCCGTCCAACAGTACTAACTACAACTGATGAACTTTTTTCGCTAGTCACTCTAGCAGCCAAGTCCAGCCATAGCTAAACTCATATTCTTGCTGAAAGATCATATGCTGATTAGAAGTGGTTGAAAATGTGCCAAACAGTGCAAACCATATCTAGTTAACCAGACAATTCTTAGGCTATGTCTGTAGGGCATAAAACAGAGCTTTGCCAGGCTCTGCAAGCCACTTTTCATACCAGAAGCAGTGTCTTAGTGAAATAGCACCCCAGGCATGGAGGCTTTTTTCTCAGCAGGTTTAAGTAGCCAAACAGTACACTAGGCTGGCATTAGGTTATTAATGTCTTGGCTGGGTGTCTTTGCATATTACTGCTATTTACTTGTAAATATACTAGGGCTAAATTCGGTCAAGTTTAAAGCTGAAGGCTCCTCTTTAGTTAGACCACAGTCCTAGAGCTCAGTATGGACTTCCAAAGCCTGATTATCATCTCTTCCCACTATGGTAACTTCAGATAAACTGCTCCCTAACCATGGCTATCTCTTCACTCACTATAAGGAGCCTGCAGCCAACATAGCTATGGGCATTTGTGCTGTAAGCTGCACATAATTAATAATAGGCAATTTCCCTCATTCTGAATAAGAGGTAGAAATTACTAAGCTGTCTGAGACTCAGAAGTAGGCATAGCAGAAGGAAAACATATTTGAACTGCAAAGATCATGGTGGAGTCTCAAACCAGCATCCCATTCACTTGGTGATATGCCCAAAGTATCAAAACATGTCAAGAGGGAAGGAGAAGGGCAGGGGAGCAGAACTAGGAGAATTTTGGTATTGCCCTACATACAGTTTGGTAATTTCAGCCTTTTCTTATGCAACCCTGTTCATCTGGAGGGGCACATCAAACATCAGAGAAAATGGCTTGCTGAAGGTACTTAATTCCAGACCATCTATTTCTATCTCTTGGTTCTCTGCTGCATGACAGGATGTGTATGTGCATGCCACTGTCACAGGGCACACACAAGCACCTGGAGAGCAGCACAAGATGGAAAAAGCCTGTAGAGTCTGTGGACTGTGGTGGCATTCAGAGCTGCCGCTCTTTTCTAAAAGCCACCTCCAGTTCTACTGCTCTAATTCTTTAGTGTGGGGATAGAAATTGAACTCATTTTGGTTGAACATGGAATTGAATGCAGGAACACAGACAATAAAGTACTCCAACACTCTTTCCTCAGTCAAAGAAATTATATGATATTAATGCAAGGTAGCTTGGGTTGACTTTACCTGTGTTAAAGTCAGGAAATTTAAAAAATGATGGTTCCCACAGCAACCTTAACTCACCCATGTTGCACATATCTAATAAGGCAGCGTTAACAGCATACACATGAATATAAAATACTACTCAAGCAAATCTCAGCCATCAGATTGCATTAATATTCATTTGTTTCTTTTAATAATAGATTGTCCCATCATTGCTTTCAAGAGAGGTTTTATGAAACTATTTTTTTAAGTTAAGATTAAAAAAAAAAAAAAGAAAAAATGAACATATTTTATTCACATCTGAGATTTTAAAGAACCTATATTGTTTCTCCATATGAAGAAACTGACAAACAGTCAGATAGAATTCAGTCCTTGTTTTAACAATATTACAGAAATTTCAGCTATGGAGTTTTTAATTAAAAACCTAAGTGTAATGGCAGCCAGAAGAGACACGATCCAATTTATTGAAAATGATATGAGATATTAGTCTCCTCCTTCACATCCTAGGTTTCCTTTATTTCTGGCACTGAGCTGAACTCTCTGCTGGGAATAAGTCATATCATTGATAGGTACCAGCCTAGGATACAGTTCCAGTTCCTTCAGGGCTATGCTAGACTCACAGCCAAATTAGCAGGATCATAAAAACATAGAATCACAAAATCAAGTCAAAAAGGACCTCAGTATGTCACCCGATCCAACATGTGACTCAATAAAGGGCTAACTGATACTGGTCCAGGTTGCTCAAGATGTGGTATGTGTGTTGAAAGTGGCTCCTTGGTACAGCCACATGAAGATAAGCTACTCAGTGTCCTGCAAGGCACAGCTGAACTGCAATAACAAAGCTATGTGGGGATTCATTCTTACCCTAAACAACTGGAGACGTTGGAGGTCAGGATGCCAGTTGTGAAATAACATGAGAATACTGGCAAGTGGTGTAAAATGATCGTCTTTCAGAACTTGGCTTACAGTGGGTCTAAACTGATTAGGACTCAGCAGGCACGGCCACCTGGGATTGCTCTGGTGGTGTCGCAGAGCTGTTGGGCAGCCCATGGCAGGAGAGTTATGGGGGCTGCAGGGGAACCCTGACTGAGCAGTGTAAAGCCAGGCACTTTGCACAGCACCCTGGAAAACATGGTAGTTCTTTCTGTAAGGTGTAGCTGGCACCTAGGTGACCAGCAATTTCAGCAGCTCTCTCGCCGAGAGCTGTGGTGCTCACAACCCTGTGACCAGATCTCACTGCATTCTGCAGTAGTAGTCTGGAGTCACTGCAGCACCATGCTTGGCTCTTAAAATACACCCTCAGGCACAAAGAGAAATGAATGAGCTCTAGGAATTCAGCTGGCTTCTTGAGATTTCATTCAGTCAAGGAAAAAATATAACCTCCTTCTTCCTAGACTCTGACACCTGACTCAGAAATGAATCATCAGGAAAAAAAAAAAAAAAAAGGAAGCAAAACAACATCCTAGACTGTATGTCTAAATTTGATTTTTTTTTTTTTTTTTAATAAATAACCCCCTTCATTTGATTCCAAAGTCCTTGTAAAACAAGCTCCCCCAGCCTCCTTTTTAAACTTTATAGCGTCTCGTTTAAATTAACTTGCTAAGTGTTTGAGTCCCTGCCTGGTTCGAGGCACTATCTGGTCCATCGGAGGAGCGTGGCTGCTCACGTGGCAGCTCTCATTAGCGAGTGGCAGGGACTCAGCTGCGCCGGCTTTGATAAGCCCGGCTCTACTCTCACAAGTACGCCGCAAAGCAATTAAAACAGCAAAGGGCCCTTTTTTTCCCCATACCATCCTTTTTCTTCCTCCTCCGAAGCTGAATAAAAATGATTTGATAAATTATTCTTTTCAGCGCTAAACACTCAGGCGAAGGAAGGGGGAGGAGGGAAAATCTACACAGGGGAGGGAAGTCGCTCCTGAGGACCCATTATTAGCCTGTATCCCCAGCTTCCTGGCAATCAGGACAAAGCCTGGTGTTAGGGGTGGGGCAGTGCCGCAGCAATGCTCCTTGCCATCCATCTCACACTGCTGTGAAGTCTGCTGGATGTGCACCGTCTGCGCACATCTGTGCGTGCAATAGATGGGAGTCGGGGCAGCTTTAGGACAGTGTCAGCCTAGTGTCATTGTGCTGCCTGCTGTTAGATGCAGTGCAGGCACAGCTCGTTCCGGGTCCTTCAGCATCATCGGGACTCCTCTGACTTAAACTAGAGAAGGAAGCCCTTAGGAGGCTGATAACAGACACAGCTTGGCAGTGCCCGGCTATGCTACCATTGCCACCATAGGTAGAAGCCAGAATTGTATGCTTGAAACAGCCCTGGGGTTTTGCCATCTGTATGTAGTGTACCACTGCCACTGTTTTCTGGGACTCCCATTTACTGAGAAAACCCTCCTGATTACAGAGAAGTAGAAAAGAAGGGAAAGCCTAGGTACCATCTATATTGGATTAAGTGATGCACTGAAGTGCCTACTGATTAATGTGGAACTAACACAAGACCTCCTGCAGGAAGCAGAAACAAAGATGGGACTCAGGGATTTAGGAAGAAAGGAAGGGTTGGCATGGTAATAACACAGCTCGCAGTCAGAGACCTGCTTCTGCAAACTGGGCTTGGCATTCACAGAAGGGAGCACCTGATGGCTGGGAATTGAATGGGAGGGCTTAATTGAGATGGCACCATACAAGAACAGACGTGCTAAACCAGTGGCCAGTACCTAGGCTCTATCTATGTTTTTCAAATATATCTGGAAAACTACTTTTAATAAATGGGATTCTGACAAGTACTTGAATTTATGGGCTGCTCAGCAAACAAGTACTCTCAGGGGGTTGGCCAGCCACCTCTGAAACTCTCTGTCTCTCCTTACTTAGCCTCTGACCATAATCTGGTTCGGGAGCCAGGGCTTTCCAGTCCAGTTTATGGTAATTTTATGCCATTTCATACAGCATTAGCAACTGGAGTTTGTAGTAAGAAGAGAAATGCAGAGAAGGATGGTATTTGGGGGAAAAAACCTCCAAACCCAACAAATGAACCCCAACAAAAATGCTGCACACAAATGTTTCAAATCATCAGCGCATACCCACTTATAATCTAAAACAAAAAAACAGCTGCAAAACTGCAAAATCTCTCTCCTTTTTCCCTATGCCATATAAACATTTGACTTACACCATGGTGCACACTGAGTAAACAAGGGTTAACATGCAAGATGTACTATACTATGTGTTCAGAGAAAAATTCTCTCTCGCTGTCACCTACAGAAATGTGAACAGTTCATCCATTTAGGTGACAACATCTCTGACTTAGAAAAGCAGTTTCAGAGATGGGGAAGTATATCAGAACATCTTGGAAGTTAAGAGGGAGAGAAGCTGGGAACTGGGAGTTTCCTGGCAGCCGCAGGTGGATGCTACAGCAATGATGCATGATAAAGAGGCATGGAGAGAGAGGCGGAGGGTGCAGAGGACACAGTGCAGTTTCCAAGTGATCATCCATCAACAGTGGCTCTGCCTTCTCCTCTTCATGCCAACAGGTGATGGAGCCTCATCCATAAAACATTTCCTGGGTGTCACTAACTGGAAGACACATTGGAGGGTTACATTGACTCTGCATAAGAAATAACTTCCCAGATGAAGGAGAGAGCTGCCACTTTTAAACTCCCCTGCTCTCCTCCTCCCCACCTGTCCCTGCATGCTGCACCCAAGAAATCATCTCTCTCCACCCTCATCTCTTCTCCTCACCAGCTGCTGCTATGATCCATACCATAGGCTCTTCTTCCATAAGTACTTTTTGTGCAAGTATATTGTATATTCTATGTCTTTGTTTCTCTTTCTACAGGCTACCCCACATATATAGACCCGTGGTGTCATGATCACAAGAGGAAAATCAAATTCCCAACATATCCAATAGCGCCACCAGCTCCTAGCTCCTCCCAGCTCATCACACTCTTCTCACGTGCTTCTGAACCTATTTCTGCCCTAATTCATCCTCTATACATTTTAACCTTTCAACAAAAAGCTCCCAGATGTGCACATTCAGTAAAACACAGCAAAAGCGTAACTTCTCTGTTTAGCCTAATTGACAGGACCCTACTGACAACAAGAGTCAGGGCTTCAGGATCTCTGAAGATTCTGCTCCCAAAATAATTAAAACAGAAATATCTGGGAAGGGAAAAGAAAAGTATTCAAGCAGGGCAAAGCCACTAACTGAATGATTTTCATTTACATTCACAAACAAAAAATGGCTGGGTGATTCCTTAAGTACTTTGGATTTTTGATCTGAAATATGACTCAGGTTACACCTGAGGGGAATCAGCAATTTTTCCTGTAATGTTCTGGAATTGAGTGTTCATTTTGACAAACCTCTGTAGGCATCAGCAACATTTTCAGCCTCCACAAACAGGAATTAATTCCTTAAATAGGAGGGAGAACACGGGGGCTGCAGGAAAGCTGGGAGGGAGTGTGTGGGGAGCCCAAATTTGGAAGAGCTGGCGGGTCTGGGAAGATAGGGATGAGGGACAACTGTGAGGCAGGAGAAGGGGCACTGGCAGAGCTGAGTATAATAAACAACATGCAGCAGCTGTTTGCAGCCAGCTCCATCAAGGCACATTTTTCACTAGAATTAGAATTCAACCGTTCTTAATACCAACTCCTGTGCCATTTATTGCCTGACTTACCAAACCCAGCTCACTTCTGCAATTGCATTCCTACATAAGCAAATTGATGGTTCAGTCTGCCAACCTCAGCTGTCAGCCACCCAAGTGTTTCTAGAAACGTATTGCATCTGATGTTACAACATTTACTTGTCTCCTGAATTAGAGGTAGAGTATCTGGAGAGTAGATGAATCTCATCTGTAATTAAATGCTTCTAAGAAATAAAGTGGCTACATAACTAGGGTGGGTGTATGTCTTGGAGACGGGTAAATGCTCTCTGAGCAGGCTGCCTGCCTCTGTTTTGGAGGATTAAACACCATAGGACCATGGGAAGCTAAGAATGCAAAAGGAAAGGATGATGAGAGAGAAAAAACAGAGGAGAAGGAAGACTTAGAGACAGCAAAGTATGACAGTGAGACAGAGAAGACTACCTAAAAAAGAAAAGCAGGTGGAATTGCTGAACAAAGAAATAGGAGTAAGAAAGAAAAGCTCTGTGGAGAGTCACTGAATATAGTACCCTGCCTTTAGTCGCCTCCAGAGGAATAAATGCTGACCCCACTTCTTTCCTGGCTTGTCAGGGGCTGTTTGGCTGAATAAGTCCAGCCCAACAGCCCTCTCCTGCTCTCTCAGCATTAATATATTCATTTCATTATTCAATTATTTAAAACATTTCTTATGTTCCATCTATTTCACACAGATGGAGGTGGGGTGAGCTGCTCCCTCTCTCTCTAAAACCTGTAGTGCAGGGCCCTCGAGGGATGTAGGGCACAATGTGCTTCTTGGCTCTCCCTCCTCCACAAGCTTCACACTGGCTCCAGCACCAAATACTGCCTTACCTGCACCTCAGACATCTTATTAAAAGGAAACACTGTGAATGATTGTTACCACTGCAGTGACCCCTGTGAGATGCAGGGTGCTCTGTGCCACTGCAAGAGGCCCCCTGTGTGTCAGAGGGAAGCAGATGCACTGAAAGTTGCTCTTCTGTCAAACTCGTCTGGCCCCTGCAGTCAAGCTGCTGCCTCACAATATGTAAAATGTGAGGCTGTAGGTTAAAGAGAGACTTTTCCTCTCCATTTGTCTACCAGCTTTTGAGGGGCTAATTAGCTTGTTAGTCATGGTGTCTCTCTGACTTGCAAACCACCATAAATCTCCTCTCTTCCAGAGGAGCATTAATTTAATTCTTAGATGAGAGAACTCCAAAGACAACTTAAGGTGCTGAAGGCAGCAGGGTTCATGAGTGAGTGGCTGTCATTCCATCTACAACGTCATTAGTCCCTACATCTCAAAGTGACGCTGAGAAGGGCCATCTGTAAAGCAGAGTTTTTTACCATTTGCAATTGCAAGAGTCAACGGGTATTACATAGCACTGCCCCACAAAGTACATTACTAGAATCTTAGGGAGCTGAAAGACCCCTGCTGAGTCACCTCACAAACTTCTACCCTTTAAAAAAACCCCCAACCTCATTAAAATCATTCTTGAAAGCCACTTGCCCAACCTGTTCTAAACTCCCAGTGGTGGAGAGTCCATGGCCCCCCAGGTCCTCTCCTTCAGTATGTCATAACAGCTTCTGAAAAAACTTCATTACCAGGTGGGTGTTCTGCTCCTCTACCCCAATGCACACCCAGGAAACTGTAAAAAGCATCGTTGTATACTCTTAACTCATAAATTTGACGCAAATCAGACTTTGTCCCATGTAATTGTCAGAAAAACCATTTTTCAAGAAAGGCTAATTAAAGGTAATTCAAGAAATACCTAATTAGGGTATCATCTACAAAGAGACTACTCTGTCCTCTATTTGACTAGCAGTCCTTGTTTGCCACAGCTTACAAAACAGCCAGGCCTGCCTGCTGCTCTGCTGTGTCCTCATACTTCCTGGCGTGGGTTGCTTGTTAAGTGGCTCTGAGGAACAGCAAATTCAGCTGGTCTTGAGCGATATCATCAGTGCAGGGTTTGCCTTGGGCTTCCTGCAGCTTTTCTCTAGAACTGGTGGGTGTATCCAGCCCCCAAAATTCTCATTTGAGGCAGAGCTGGGTAAAGATATTTTTAGTTTAGCTTACCTTTTTTTTTTTTTTTCTGCAAGAAAGAATTAGCTATTTGACCAAGATTTTGCTGTACCTTTATTAGCAACCTTTATTGTGTTCAACTCTTATGGGAGAGTTCCCTCAGTGCAATTCCATTCAGGCAATTCTGCTGGTAATCTGCATGGTTACCAACACTAAAGCATCACAGCAGATAAGAAAGGAGCACCTGGGGAATTCAACCCTCTGCTCTGCCACGAGGATTTCCTGCAGTGCATGCTCAGACTTTTGTTCAATTCTGTGATAAATGTTCTCAAATGATGGACCGTTCAACTGTTCCCTTTATAGGAAGAGTTCCCGAGCCAAGAACAACTCATTGACACAAAGTGAATCTGGATAATCAGCCCCATTTGCATTCTTTCCCTCCTGATGCTAGCTAAAGCTGGGTAAACAATTCTGAATGAATCATTTATTAGTTTAATTCTACCTCCTCCAATTCATGAACTGTCCACTGGCGCTTTCCAGTTTTGTTTCCTCCAGCCTATTTTCTCTTCAGAATCATTTGGGTATGAACACAACACAATCCACTGAAGTCAGCAGGATGATTTCTTTGCATAAAGGGATGCTTTCTTTGCATAAAAGTAAGCTTGTGCTTTAAAGCTTTTGTTGAACAAGGCTTGTCTTGAAGGGTCTTGTTTGTTTTTTTCTTTAGAAATGATCTTTCATTTTCAACTTACTTGTTAGCACTGAGTTGAAATTTTACAACTATCTTTCTTAAATACAAGAGTCATGTGGTAAGTTTTCATATTCTTGAATGGATGAAAGCAACTCCTAGAGCACTTAACTTCTTAGGAAACCAACACTATTCACAATGTGTTTCCTCAGTGCCACATTGCCAATAGTGCAGTACAAAAAATGTCAGGAGTCAGGCCATGAAAGCTAAAAATCACAAGGCTTTGTGTTTTTTTCAAGTAATAAATGTTGGGTTCTTTTCATTAGTCCCCTTGCTTTTTAACCTTTCAGGTCCATTTTCTTCATCAAAAGCACAAGTGCCAGAAACATGCTGTTTCAATGAAAGAAAAAAAATATCTTGCCGTCAACAGCAAGGCTTTCAGAAATACAGTGAATACAACAAGCCTCACAACAAAATATGAGTGTTGGCAACACCTCACTAAGCAATTATGCACTAATAATACAAACTGAACATTAGTTTGCAATGCTGAATTGACCACCAAGTTTCCTAAAACAGTTCCAGCCAGGGGACTTCTCTCCTGAGATAATCACACAAATCAATCTCAAAAAGGGGAGAACAGAATCAGGGCCAAATCTAATGTTCAAGCCAGTGCTGAAGAAAGGATTTGGGCTTCTAAGCTCTATTTACTCCCAGTTTAGAGTTGCCCTAAACAATAACTTTTTGTCCCGGGTGCCTTTCCAGTATATGACTGTAGTAGCTACTGTCCTCCTCTCTGTGCCAACTGTGCAAACACCTCTCTTATCTTCATTTGAAGGGTGGTCCCTTTGCTTACTAGGACAATGACATTTCTCTGTCACCTCAGTCTAATACACAAGCATCTCAGGGACTGCTCAAGGACTGAACTACTTTTCCCAGGAGCGTCTAACATCCTCTAAGCAGCTCTCTCTCCCTTGTACCTGTTTGGAAAGGGAAGCAGTCGTGCCACTGTCCAAGAGCGATGTGAGTGCTCCCTCTGCTGTTACACACGGGCTTCAGACAGCTGGGGCCATACGGCACTCCGTAGCCCTGTGCAGCTCCTGCCTTCCCACAACTAATAGCTGTTTGGCTGACATTTGTCTCACAGTGGAAAGGTTACCGCAACACATGCTGGGAACGTCTGGCCACAGGAAACTCAAGTGATGGAGATGCTTCCAGTCCTCTTGCCCCCATCATGCCCAGTGATTTCTAAGCTGGGGGCATACATGCACTCTGTGAGATTCAATTTATACCAGTAGACAAGAAGTCAAGTTCATGATCCCCAGAACAGGAGAGCAGATGGCTTTTCGCTTTTGATTTTTTCAAGTGAAACCATCTGGCTAATTCTCTGTAGTTTGTGTGCGTGTGTGTTAGCAGAGAGAGACACACAGCCTGTTTCCCTGTCGAGGCTATGCCTGCAGTCACAAGGGAAGAATTTGTTATTTTGGAAATGGGTCCTGCCCATCCTTATCTCTTTGGATAGGGAAGAGCTATCTGCATGGCTGTAGTCACTAATACCAGCAAACAAGATGTGGCATAAGCATGTTATCAACAAAGTTGTGGCTCCCGGTTAGACAGATACTGCCTTTCCTTATTTTTCTTCAGAACCAAAGCCTGCTAGGGCAATTCCCATACATCCACCTAACAGGTCACACCTAATAGGAGATCTGACCCGATTTACCACAAAGGTTGAGAAAGAATCCACTGCTCTTTGGACAGTATTCTTTCCCTTCCTCCTTAGGCCATTATGCTATGCTTCCCTGCTTTTAAATCACCTAGGGATGCAAGTACCCATAATCCCACCTCTTCATCCACACAACACTCTTGAGAACTAGGGCAGTGCTGGCACCCTCATCTTACAAATGGGCTAGAAGCCCAGAAAAAGTTCTCTCTATCAGATGGGAAATACATGACAGCAAGAGACTCACACTACCTAGCTTAGCTCCCTAATACAGGAGATGGTAAACATTTTGATAGTCTGCTGCCAAGTTTGTTTGAAATGAACCAAAGTAAGCTTTGAAGCTTATTATCATTGTTTCCAGCCCAAGTCTTAGTAAAATTCAACTTGGCATTGGTAAGAATGATGTGCCAATGCTGCTATTCCCACTGGACCAACACCTCCATGACAGAAAGCTCTTGAGCTGTCTTTCCATTTGAGGCAGGATGCTGCAGTGGTTGATACCAGCCTCTCAAAGTCTCCTGTCAGTGTGACCAGATCAGGATATATTCCCCCCTCAAGCACCTGCACTAGCATAGCATTTTCACACCACGGGCGCATCACCCTGCCACCCCAGGAGGAAATGTTCAGATACTTCCCCAGTGCAGGGCCTGTGTTTGCAGACCATCAACCCACCCTCTGGGAATGATCTTCTCATTGTATATGAGGGAATGACCACCTCAATATATTTACATTCAAGTGCTATGGGCCTTGGGAATCCTCCTTCCCATTGCAGGGAGGGTCAGGCTCATCCTACCCATCTCTGTGTTGGTTGTTACAGCTTCCTGCCAGCAGAAGGGAAGCCTCTCGACAGGTCTACTCATGGAATGTAGAGAACAGTATCCCCAGTGGCTACTTGCTGAGGCACTAGCAAGATTAACCTGCCAGATGAGCAATATACTCTGCAACAAGAAAAAATGTCTCCCCTACTTAATTTTACATTACTGATCTTGAAGCAGTCAAACCCCACATTTGAAGCAGAGCTTCCCACGGCAAATGGGCAGTCTTCCCCATGCAGGACTTATTTCTGGGACATGCCCATGACTGGGGCCTGCCTGTCTCTCTGGCAGAGAGGGGACAGTGGGTGCAGCACTTGGGGCTCACTCTGACACTCACAGCCAAAAGCATTGATGGCAAAACTAATCCCAGGTGGATAAACAATCACAGGGAAGCACTATGCTGGCTTAGATTGAGGACAGTCAGTGTGTGTAACTATGCTGCTCTCTGTTGGCTGCAGCACAGGAAACAGAGTGTTTCAAATGCTGCTGTTACTTACATTCAAGTGAATCCTGTAAAAGACTTCACAGAACAAGCTGGTATTTGGGAAGTGTTTTGCAGATTCCTACACTCCAAAGTGAAGCTGTCAAGACTGAAACTGCATGAGTTTCATCCTCGATGCTGGGCAATGAAATTCAGTTATTGGTGACTATGAAACAATTCGCAGTCAAATGCAAAACAGGAAAAAAGACATCCAGACCACAAGAATTCCATTCCCATACCTTAAACACCTGTTTTGCCCCATCCCTTTATCTTTTCTTTTCCACTTTCCCTAGAAACTTAGACATCCACGCTCTTCATTTCTCATGGTTAGTGCTTACAGCAAAGCATCTCTGCTTAGTGGAGCTCTGCCTGAAGCATAGGGGGAGCTCCAGGGATGGGGAGCTGATTGGGAATGGGCTGAACTAAGGATGGTCAGAGCCCAGGACAGAGATAGCAGAAGAGGATGCAATCCCTAGAAGCTACTAAAGATGCACAGCAAAGATAGGGACTTCTTTGAGAGAAACTGCCTCCTTTAGAAAACTGTTACCTATGGAGCCTGTGTACTTGCATCTGTGAGTCACCAGCTCCAGATGCCATCCTACACACAGGCTGTCCTGCTCTGCTCAGCTAAATGTGGATGTTCCCTGATGCTTTTGTCTCCTTCTCCATGTCCTTCCCTCCCTAAAGCTTCTTGTCACAAGTTGCTTTATAGCTAGAGAGGGCTGTCACATGTTGTACAGCTGGGTTGCTCTCTGCCCATTGTCTTGTGAAGGCAGGGATGACTTTCAACAGGAGAAAACAAACCTGGAACTGGGTTATAGTGGTGTCCTGTAGTCTTGACTGGCTGGTGATTAGGAGTAGCCAGAAAGTAAGAATCCTATATTAGAGAAGGATGGAGTTTTTGAGATGTGTTTTGAGGCTGTTGTGTAAGAAAGCATAGAATATCAGAAAACATGTTTGAAAAATAGCATGAAAGAAAAAAAAGAAATACTGAGAAGAGACACAGATGATGCTTTTTGGATTCAGGACACTATCCAATCGACTGTTTCCTTGTTTTCCCTACATCAGAGGGAGGGAAAGTTTTCTCAGAGAAGTTTCATCAAATTTACACTAATGGTCTTGACAAGGAATATTTTCCATGCAAGTAAACAATCCTTCCTCTGCATCATTTCTCCTCTCCCCCTTGCCCCATCCATTTCTGAAGCTGTAAAGGAGTAGTCCATATGCATCCCTACATGCCTCATGGAACCCACTTGTTTCTAGTCTAGGATCAAATACCTGCCTCCAGGGTGATCATTCATGGTCAATGCAAAAACTTAGATAAGATGAAGATTCAGATGCCCTCAAGTTTTATTAAGACCTGGATCTATTTGAGTAACAGTGCCTTTAAGAAAAAGCTCAGAATTATACTCCTGTCTATGCAGAAGAATTGCTGTGCCATTCTGGGCACTCGCCTTAGCTCTGTTTCTTCTTCAAAAATAAAGATGAAGACTTACAGGACACTGTGACAAAGGACATCAACTGTGACTTCATTTTTCTGGGGTTAGAAGAGGTAGAGGTGGTCCTTTCGCACCTTCTGCAACTGGTGCAAGTGAGGAAAGGTCAGAACTCTTTTGGGAGCACTGCAGAAACAGCAGGACACTACTAGTGTATTGCTGTTCTGCAAGGGTAAAGGCAACTAACTTTGTAGCTGAGTAGAGAAAACCTTTAAAACAACATTGGGAATGAACAGCTGTTATAGTGGATGAGGCCTGCTCAGTTTGTTAAGGACAGGGATGTGTGTGAGCATTTCAGAGGAATCTTTATAATGCACACAACCCCAACTCTTTTGTGCAGAGAGTGGTATATTTCCCCCTACAGTACTTTGCATGATGTTGCAAAGCCCATTTTCCCGTAGCATTGTGAGGCTACATAGTTGTACCTATGGGATCTTCAAGAAGGACCTGCACTATCCCATGGAAGGGCATCAACTATGCCGATGTCAAGCCAGGCCTGCATCCCTCACCCTGCTTGAGAATCTGGGGCAGTGAGACCTCTGTGTACAAGCAAGCCATCCAAATTGGAAACGCCCCATGCACAGTTCACCACCAAAACACCCGAGATGGACACCTGTTTATGGTGCTTTACCTGCTCTAAAGCCGGGGGAAAAGAAAGAAAAAACCCACCCAAATCCACAGAAAGACAACGTTCCTCTTTGCCAGCAGATGGCAATGGCACTCCACTTGTTCTTCACCGCCGATCCCGTTCCTGGAAAAGCATGCATCGGTGCCATCTACAGAGCACTCGGGAGAAGCAAACGCTTCAGCTCTGCACAATGAGAACACTTTAAAAAACCTTGGGAGAGTAAATAAGGCCATTTCATGTGCAATCTCACTACCTAGAAGCCTGGACGTGATGGCAGATTCACACTGCACAGGAAAAACTGTATGATTTTCTCATTCTCTGCCTTTTGTTTTCCTTTTACAGAGATTCAGTCCAGAATATTAAGGGAATACAGTTATTTATTATTTATTTATTTATGCCATTTCAACTTTCCTGATTGAAGAGACAGGGTTTTCCCCCTTCCCTGCACAATTCAAGTCTGTGTGGAGGGGAAACAGTAGGAACCCAGCAAGAACCAGACAATCTCGACAGCAGTTCAATGGCAGCTCCTCCTTCTGCCACCTGTAAAGCTCTTCTCTTCCTCCGTTTTGAATGAGTCCTTGAAATGCCCTTGAGCTATAGTACATAATAAGCTAACATACAGACATATGCTCAGCAGTTCAACAGATTCACGTGGAACCTGCAGCTCTCCCCTGATCAGGGTACTGAATACAGCCCCTTCCTTCTGCCCCACTGAAAGACTAAGCACTGTGGGGCTTCTAACTTTCCACTGATGGATCATCCAGCCAAAAAACAGGTCCTGCAGCACTTCAAAATCTCCCACTGAACTAGAGGAATAACAGCCCTCCAACTCTGGGCTCTCACCAGAATAGAAAGGAGTCCTCAGCATGGACAAAGGACTTCAGGCAGAATGCAGCTTTAGTTACAGCCAAGCAGGAGAAGAACCTGGGGCAAATCCCACTTGCAGAAGGCTGGACTAGGCACCACAGGAAAAAAGGTACTGGAACCTGTGAATAAGGGGGGGTGAAGGCATCCTCATTTGGACGGCCAGGAACAGCGTCTCTGAAGTGAGTAATTATGCTTGTGTGGATACTGCAGGTCCTCTAGCAGCCGTCACGGCACAGGGTCACCTAAAGATTTGGCTGTTTAATTAAAACAGGGTGTGGAACAGATTCAGGGGAAGGGCAACTTGCCCAATGACAGCATGGACTGCGCAATCTCTCTAGGAGAGCTGCTGATTAGAGATTAAGAGGCATCTCTGCCTCAGGAAAGGGGACTCATCTCTGAAACTCCTCAAACAGGTACTTCACGGTGACTTGTCTTGTTAACACAAATAAAAGTCCCATCACAGGGCTTGGCTGAACTGGACATATTTCAAGCTCTTCTCCAGCTGGCTAAGTGATTCCAAAGTGGGAGGAGAGGTGTCCTTGAAATATGCTTTCTCTTTCAGATATTTCCACCCGAGGCAGAAGTAAGTAAAAACACATCTACACACCACCCCTTTTCACTCCGGTCGATAACCCACCCCTCTCTACAGTGAAATCACTCCCCAAGCAGAGGGCTGCCCCTTCTATGGGTGCTATTGGAAGACATGGGGCTCCAAGTGGCTTAACATGTTGACAAGTTCAAGGCACCTTAAAGGAAGAGGAGAGAGCAACAGAGAGAAAAAAAGAGAGAAAAAACCCCAGCAAACCAGGGGTAAGACAGTTTCCTCAACTGCAACTTGTTGTCTACTTCCTCTGTGTCTGCAGCAAAAACCTGACCAATCCTCACTTGCCTTCTGCTTCTGAGGATCACATAAGGAGAATAGAAACATGGATACAGTGAAATATTGCCTAATGGTAAAGACCAGTGCTGTGGTTCAAAAGGGGAAAAACCAATAGATCTGTAAATGTGAGCAGGTTGTGAGCCTTTCAGCCTTACAGAAATGGTTATCTTAGATCATAAAATGGCCCATTTACTGCATCACAGATAGGTCACTTGTGACAGGCTGGCGCCGCAAGGGAGAGGGGGTAAGGAAGAGGGTTTATACCCTGACATATTTGATCTTGCAGGGCTTACCTACTCAATCTGTAACCAGGATTTTTCAACTGGTATGGGAGAATTTAACTGCTCCATAAAAAGGAAGACCAGAATAAATTAAAAGGGCATTTTTCCATAACAGCTTTGTCTGTCCTTTCCTGAAGTGCCCTGTCCCAGCTCTCCCAGCCCTGGGTTCCCTACCAGCTCTGTCAGTGCCCTCCTTGGGTCTGCAGACCCACAGCTCTTGTAGCCCTGAGCACCCCTCTACACCAAACCCCACCAGAGCCCCCAGTCATTAAATACTGTTCCTGCTGCTCACTTTTCTTGGTTGCCTCTTCAGCAGGGGAGGCAACAAGAAGAACCCCAATGTAATGACATTTTATGCAACTGAAGGAAGACTAACCCAATACATTTTTTTAAAGTGATCTCACTCAGGATTTCATACTCAGCATCACAGAGTAACAGGCACAACTCCAGCTATATATGAAAAAGAACGCCTGTCACCTTGCACAATGCTGTTTTGCATGCATTCAGCTTCAAATCTGTGCACCCAAAAGGAGAGCTTGTCATAGTAAACTACAGCAGAAAAGCTAATCCTGTGTGACAGGTAGTCTACACCACATTGTGAGCCAGCAGTTGGCTGGCATCCTCTGTTCTTATACGGTGCTACAGTCTCAGGGCAGGAAAGCCATGCTCACATATATGCACATGGAGAGCTCTGAGATGGCAGAGTGTGAAAGAGAGTAAAATCCTCTCTCCAAAGAGCCTACTGCAGACACCACATGGGCCCACATTTGAGGCAATGCACACATAGGCTTTTTTACGTGCTTTGGCAAACCCAGCTGAGCACTGTGTGTGGGCCCGCTCACAGACAGGGAACCGAACAGCGCCGATAGCAAGACAGACAAACACCCAGAGACCTCAACTAACACAACCCCAAATCACAAAAGCACTGAAATAAATTCCTTCATATACTACCAAAACTGTGCAAATTTAGCCATATGCTTCGTCAGACAGGAGTGAAGGGCAATGCATGTGTTCAGTGGCAGACACAAATTCATAAATGCTTTTGTGCACCAATACAGAGCCTCATACAGCCCCTGAAATGTACACTGCCATACACTAGGGCTTACAAAAAAGCCAACTCTAACCAGAACTATAGAAGGAAGTGTTTAAGGTGATCACCGGACCTAAACACTCCCAAGTGTGAAGCAGCAACTCCCAAGTATAACCTAAATGCAGCGGCTACTCTACCAGCAGCCAAACCTGGAAGCAGCTGTAAGGAACACATAGAGATATCTAGGTATGAAAGAAGCAACAGTTAGGTGTAGCACTGTGGAGAAAGATACACTCACAGCATCACAGGGCAGCACGGGCAGAAACTGGCCATTCTCAGCCACTCACTGCACAGGTTTGCCCATGTGTGGCAAGGATCAGAAAAAGGATGTTTGTTCTTTCCACCATTTCAGAATGGTCCTCCAGCCGAGTCCTTTGAACTGTCCAACAGCACAGCGGCTGTTCTCAGCATTTTGCAAATTATATTATTGCACTGTCAGCCTTCACAAAGCTGATGGAAAAGGACCATACAATCAGGTGATGCAAATCAGTTTAGCTTTGCTGAAGCCATCAGAATAGTACAGTTTCCACTGCCTGATGCTCAGGCTCTTGTGCCAGTGGTGAATTGAGGAGTGGACCTTAGCTCATAGTGGCCCCCAGAGTGACTCCTTCTCAATATTCTCTCCAGCAAGTTTTATGCAACTTATTATTTTGTGGTTCTATGTGCAGCCTTGCCACTACTCACAGTACCTTGTAATCCTCACATCATGCAGTTTTCCTGCAAGAATATAAAGAGAAGCCACTGATTTTCTGAGAAAAAAAAAAATATTTTCAAGGGGAAAACTCTTTCATTCTGCTTAAGCCAACACGTAGGTTACTACCATACAGCAAGCTTCTACCATGACAAGTGAAGGCAACGGCAGGAATAATGCAAAAAAGTAGATGGATGGACACACCAGTGAGTGTGGGTATGCATAAATGAACTAAGATAGAGGAGCAAGTCGGATCAGTGGAAAGGCTCCTGCACCATCAGAGCAAACAGGAGTTTTAATCTGCCAGGTTAAACGGATGCTGAGGCATCTCCCACCAGAAGGAATGTGTCTGCAGCACGGCTGCGATTTGACCTTCAACTTCTCTCCTCTGTCTGCAGAGCACAGAAACTCTGGCTCCCTCATACTCCTCCTACAGAACAAAAGGGGGAAGGAGAAAAAAAAATAAAAAAGGCACTGCCAAAGAGGCCCTAACTCATCTCTTACTCTTGGATAAGTGCAAATTTATGTCTCTGTCTGCCTCTGAGTCTTTATTATCTCCTTAAGTGGCTAGCTTTGTACACAATTTATTATAAAAGCCTGGAATCTACAGTCAAATTACAGATCAATTGAAAACTACACAGAAAACAATTAACATCTGGCAGCGGTTTCATCTATAAAGCTGTCACAGGCTTTGCCAACCCTGAATTCCTCTTCTGACACCCATATTTCCTCTCTCCAAACCCAGTCTCCTCTTTTGCACCTTATGAGTTTGTGGGAGACCAAATATCCCCTCTCCAGTCCTGTGGTGGCATATGGCTGGCTCTGTACCAGCAGGCCACTGTGTACAGTATGAACATCAGGCTTGAATACAACATAACTCTCTGTCTCCTTTAAAGAGATTACTTCCATCAGGTGCTACAGAAGGAAGCTAAAGCTAGGACTGTCCCACTGTACTGGAGCTTCCAACTCCTCCTGAGCGGGTAGAAAGCAGGAGGAAGCCAGGAACCTTGGTCTTTGTTTTGTCTCCATCACTGCTGATTGATCTGCTGCTCTATGCTCTCAGAAGCCTTCTAACTTCACAGGCATCCCTGTCCACTTCCAGCAGCAGCCCTCTGCTAGGCAGCCATGCAAAGACCATGGGAAAGATCAAAAACAATGACAAAAAACATCATATGCTAAGAGTAAGCCTGTCTTTCACAATGTCTCTCAAAGCCTTTCCACTAATAACCAGCTCTTCTTTTCCCTCAGCTCTCCTATGTTTTGTATCAGTGAGAGGAGAGCAATAAGATACGGAGATGCCTATGGGCAGCTCTCTGGGCAGTTTTCTGTGGGAGAGTATGGCCTTCTCTGGGGTCAGAGCTTTGGTATCTGAGGGGTGTTGTGATAATAACTTCACACAAAATAGAAATCAAATGGAAAAGCACTGTAGCACTTGCAGATACCCTGTCCTTCTAAAAACTTTTCAGTTGTCCATTTCTGAGGATGAAAAATGTCTCCAGCAGCATGTGCCTTCAGCCTTGTGGCCAACATGTCATCTCCTCACCATCCAGAGTTTCACTGCTTTTTGGCAAAGCTCTTTCATTTACTGGGAAAATATGAGGGAGTTGGGAGTTCAGTGATCTTGAAAACCCCTTTGTCCATTTCCCGTTCTCTCTCCCTCTCCCTCTCTCCACCGACCTTCCACAGCTAATTCCTACTTCTCCATCTCGTCTGCACAACACAAAGACTCTGCTAGTAGTAAGCACTTCAGTGGGCACTGAGGCAGGAACACTGAAGCAGCAGGTAATACTGGTTTCAACAAAGAACACCTAGCTGGCTTTCCATTATGTGATGTGGTGGGAGTACAAGAAAGGGTATCCACTGAGTTCACACATGATTCAGGTTGGATCAGTAGTATCCACTTTTGAGGCACAAGCTGATGGACACTATCTCATGCTCAACAAAGGTGAGGTCACTGAAAGACTGGCTGCAACATTCCTAGCTATTACTTTTTAACAGTACTGCTGTAGAAATAATTCATTTTTCTGATGTACACTGTAGTTTGCATCCCAGCTGAAATACTGGAGTTGATATAAATGTGAAAAACACTGTAGGAAACATAAGTCTTTACTCATCATTTTTGGGACAGTGGGGCAAAAACACACTTTGGACACTTCCTGCCCTTCCTCTTCCACCACTCCCCAGATATGCATCCATCCTTAGCAAAATGCTGATAACTTGCTGCAGAAGTGAACTCCCTCTTTGGATAGCAGGAACACTGAACTGAGAGTGACAGCAATTGTTGCACAGGAGTAGCTCTGGAGATGCTTGTCTCATGGAAAACTGGGAAGAGGAAATGGATGAGTGGACGATGCAAGGGAAGCCTCCGCCCTTCAGTAAGCTAAGAACAGCTGTTGTTGATGATGATTGCTTCCTAATTAGCTTGCTCTTGTATAAGCTGGATAATTTTATGTACCTCCAGAGGAGCAGATTAGCTCTGAATTCACATTGTATCCATTTGTGAGGAGTACCCTATAAATTATTTACTTAACTCAGAAATATGAGCTCAAGAAAAATCCAAGTATGTCTAATTATATGGCAAGAATAACAGAGAGTAGAAAGCCTTGCTGCATTTTACAAGTGCACAGAAGTGATAAAATACTTTTAAAAGTTACCATACATACCCCATGATGCTACAAACTTCTACAGCTCATAGTACTAATATTTCTCCAAAGCAGTTTTGGTACGGCAGGACCACATAGAAACCTCAGCCGCAGATTTGTCCTTCAAGGTGCAAAAAAATATACAATTCTAAGAAACTAAAAAACAATTTACTGTCTCCAAACACATAAGGTTATCATGGCCATAATGAAACAAAATGAATTTGAGTGTATATCGGTAAATGGCTCTAAACTTCATAAAGACTCTAACAACCTCTCCCAAGTTGCTGGCTCTGAATCGCTACTGGTTTAAGTAGAATAACACAGTGATGAATCAGCTATGCTATAATTTTCACTCCATTTTTTGCTATGTTAGTACATTGTTACTTCATTACTATTGAACGGCTATATTTTTTCTGTGCTTTGCAACCAGCATTCTGTTAACCCATGGTGAGCCCGTGGCCACTGTAACAGAGCTGATCCTGGGTTTCATGGCAGTAGCACCCCAGTTCTTATTTGAAGACGAAAGGAGACTTAGCATATTGCAGTATTTACAGGTCCATTGACCTTATTTCAGGGTGAAGACGACATTCAGATAGGAGAAAACAGAATGGTATCCAATTAATGCCAGGTTCAATTAGGAGAAAGAAAATGTAACAACATGAAATTGATATGAGAGAAAAGGAACGAGAGATACATAAGCCCACAGAGAGAGCACTATGAAGTGCAATGGGGACATCTTTCCCCATCATTGATTGCATGGAGGACTTTGCAGCTTACATTGACAGTGGGTGATAGACCCCTTGGTACGCCTTGGCCTTTTAGGCTTCTTTTCTCTCCTTTGGTATTAGAAAAATAGGCTCTTGCTGGAGTCAGGCTACTGAATGCAAAAGATCTTTTTGTCTGGTTCAATATCACATTAATGAACAAAGGTGCAACGCAGAGCAGCCACAGTTCAATCAGTGGCCCTAATCTGTGAATATTCACTGAATGTTTATATCCCTGGTAGGTATCGATAAAGCTTAAATGACACTGTCAGGAGCAGACATAGGTATGGGAATGAGTTTGGCTAGGAACAACCAACCAAGAAAACAGTAAGACTTAACAGATGTAAGCAGAATACCCAAGGCCTATTGTTTACATGTTCCAAATATGCAAGGACAGTGCTGGTATCAGGCTCTGTGAGAACAGTCCATAGGGTATGGAAAATTCATCTCTTTCTAACCTCTTGAGCCGTTTTAAATTCAAATCCCCTGACTTTGCCCAGAATTTCTCTCCTCACATTGCTCATCTTGCCCCTTCTCTTTTGATCACAGGCTACTTACACTCCCTTTGATTCAAATATGATAAAGAAAAGCTTCCTGAAATGTACCAGCAGCACTGTAACAGTGATCCACAAAGATGCACAATTACCTACCAACAGACAGTGGCTGTCTGTCACATCTGGGAAGACAAAGCAGAGCTTAATAGAACCTCTTCCAGAATGGGTCCATCACAAACTGGTATCTGCCATCTCCAATGCATGAGAAAAGGCATCATTCCTGTTGAAATGGACTTAGGGATCTTTACAAGACATGCAGTGGCAACTGTAGAAAATTTAGAAGTCCAGTGCTACTTATGGTGTAGTCTTTGCCTCATGTTTTTGTAGCAGGGTGATTATCAGGGGACACACGTACCATAGTAAAGGAATGTATCACAGTTGGAAGGTTAATTCTTGATTTGATTCGTTCCAGAAGTATTCAGAGAATGATTACTCAGTCACTAATGTGCAGGGATAATCTCTCGATTCCTCCCAAAAATGTATCTATTTGATTTTCTTGAAATGCGTTTCAGTAATCCTCACATTCCTAACACACACAGCTTGTGGCTGTATTGCCCCCTTTCTCCTGCCCATGCACCCTTCCTGGGCCATAAATCAGTTTAATGCAGTGTGGCTGGATTTGCTTTGGAAAGATGGTAAAGAGGGGGGGGGAAAATGAGGCGAGTGAGAGTGAGAGAAAGCAATTGAAACCAAAATCCAGAAGTTGAATCCCTTGTGCTGAATGTTAACTTACAGAAAAGTAACCCAACAACCTTGAAATGGAGCAAAGCCCAATTTAAATTCATTACATTTAAATTAAATTTAAAGCCCATGTAAATGATTGACTTAGTTAAAAATATGTCATGTGGAAGAGAAAAAGTGCAGCAGCGACATGCCAGGCAGCTTTGGCTAATTTTACAATTCGCAGCAAAATCTTTATACTCTGTTTGCAATTTTAAAAAATACACACATAACTTATTAGTACCAATATAGAGCCAGAATTTTTACTTCTTACCAAGAAATCATTGAATGTTTTGCAAACTTCACACACTTCATCTATTGAAATGTGGCTACTTTGCTGGGGTACAAAGGACAGGGACCTCCATAGAGGGTATAGAAGGAAGAATAAATGCAATTATTCCTGAGTGGAATTTTGTCTCTCTCTCAGGACACATGCTCTGAAATGGGTAAAAATGCTCCAGGATCTTTAACTACTATGACCTTAATTCCAATGCAAAAGATCATTTCACTTTTATTCAATTGAGAGAAGAGTTACAGCATTTTTGAACATTTTTTTACATACTTAATCTACTGACAGTTACCACCGACACCAGTGGGCATTAGGTCGCGGTCTGAAGGATTATGTCACTGGAGTTTTATGAAACTACATGATTTGTAAGAATATTAATGATAATATTAATAAATTAATTCAAAACACGCTCTGTGCCTATCTATGCCCTCCCTGCTATCTTACACAATGATTTTTTTCTTGCGTTGGTTTTGGTCTACTGCACCAAAATTACTTTTGTTTATTTTTTATGAGAAAAATGGCCCTCTATGGACATTTCTAACCTTTGGTATATTCCAGAACACTTGCTAAAATTTAGAAATACAAAATTACGACATTATGGAACTCATATTTTAATCTGTCAATATTATATATGGTCAGAATAGGACAGTTAAGTGGAAACGGAATAGTCTTGAAGTAAGACTATTCAGGTCACATAACTCTCTCATAGTCTTTACTTCAAAGATAACTTTTATTTTCCTGCATGAAGTGCAGATGAGCACCATGGCTGAATGAGGAGTCCTACAGCAAGTTTGACCCCAATTTGATGAATAAGAGATTGCCCCAGTGAAGTACCTTGAAGACATACTCTACCATAAAATTGGGGGCAGCTGAGGATGAGAAAATATAGGTGTTTGGAGGGAAATGGGTTAATACTCAGACAAAAAAAGCAACTGTTTCTGCTGGGAGTCATACACTATTTTTTTTTCAGCAGCCACTCCAAAAGTATTATTACCTGTATATGGCTTTTTTGCTTTTCTTGTCATCATTTTTTCCAAGATGAGCAGGAGCTGGGTATATTTGTAAATAGAATAGAGTAAAAGAGAACTGTACATGCTTCCCCCTAAATGCCATAAGAAGAGACATGCTTTATAAATACAATTGTTTTGCTTCATTTCATCTTCTTATTGGTGCTGGTTCCAAGCAAGTAGGACTTCAAGAGTTGGTCAATTTAATGCAAGAGGAATGAATGATGCAGAAGCTCTGAATCTCATCCAAGCTGTGCTGCTGGAAATCATGGGTAACACGGCTGAAAGCAAGGGAGAGGCCCTTGCATGAAAACAGCAGAAAATCAGAAAGGGCCTCTGAAACTCCGGGTATCACTCCCTTCACTGGAAGCCAATCCATCTCTGAGGCTGGAAATGCTCTCAAGCAGTATTAAATAAACAAGAAGAGACAGAAAGTAATTTACATAGAAACCACGTGTCCTTTTCTGGGAATGCAATGGCTTCAATTCCTTTCCATTTCTTTTTTTTTTTTCTCTTTTTTTTTTCATTGAGCATGTAGTGAATCTGCCGCCATTGGAGGCTGCAGGGGCAGATTGTATCAGCAGGTTGAACAACAGGACAAATGCATAGACAACAAGGACATAAAGAGATATGAAAGCAAATAGGAAGAAACGCATCTCCTAATGTCCCCAGCCCAATGACTGTGTGTGCTGGGGGAATCTGAGGGGAACAGACTGCAGAAATTGTCCAGATGATTTTCTGAAAAAGCATCTTTCTTTGCAAAGATTGCAGAAGAAGTATTAGTCCAGACCACTCTTCTCACTCTCGAGGATGCTGCTTATACTCGTGGATAAAACCTCATCCTACTGAAGAACAGAGTTGCATGGTGGGTTGCTACAGGACGAGTCTATAGAAGTAAGGGACAGCCATCCTTCCTCCCCCAGTGAGTGGCATTTGGGAATCCTGGCAACACCACCATGCATAAATTATCTCGGGAAGCTGGTGGATGAAGGGGCTTGAGGAAGAGGTCACAAATGGGAAACTGTTCCCCCTGGGTCTCCATATCTACAGCACAGGATGGGGCTGCAGATGCAGCTCGTTTCCAGCATGGCCCAACATTGGCATAGCATCTGCTGCTGAGTTGTTTCCTCCTGCAGATGGGAATCTGGATTATCCACCAGCAGCACTCTTTTTCTGGTTTAGTAATTGTGCTTAAGCACATCAAAGCAGTAGTAGTTCATTAAGAACAGATTCAGGCAAGCAAAGAACACAGATCTTCTTCTTACTCCCTATGGCTCAACCCTGAAGTGCTTTCTCCTATGGAGGCTCATGGCCGAGTTGCAGCACAGAACCCCTTTAAAAGAAGGCAGTGCCCTACCGGTTGAAGAATTGCTCTCAAAAGTAATCAAGCATCTCACAGAAAGAGGTCTTGAAAGCTAGGCACACCAATTTAAAGATTTAGCCAGAAGATTTTGACAAAGCTCCTTTAAATGGAGCAGATATTTGTCTCAGTGAATGGAAAAATACAGTACGAATTAAGTCTGCAGAATGAGAACATTGGAGGAAGCGACCTGCATTGACTGGTAGCCAATACTGCACCCCTCATGATGTGTAACTAATAACAGCACGCTAGACATTCAGCTTGCACATTAAATATTAATAACATTTTTCTTCTGACTCATCATTAAGCTAGAGCCTTGCTGCACAGCACAAACTGATTTACAGACCATCCGCAGCAGGCTCCCAGGCTGCCCTTGATTCTCAGCTAAGCACCTGCTATCCTGAGGTTTGGTGAGGGACCAGCAAGTGAGCTTGGTCAGAAGTTGGAGGCTTTCAAGTGAAAGAAAACAGCAACCCAGGCACGTAGACAGACAGACAGACAACCCACTCTTCTGACCGCCCCTCTGTCCACAAATAATAGAGAGCGTATGAAACAAATTTCTGCAGGGAACCAGAGTTAAAGTCCAGCTGCTTAGCTCTGAGAATGCTGCAGCTGGTGTGCAGTGTTTTTTCTGTCCATTTGCTTCTTGGATAAATCTCATGGCAGCTCTAATCTTCTGGGAAAGCCTTCCACAAGCAAGAGATTTACAGCCCCTCCAGGAACAAAAGTATGACTGGTACTATTTTGATAGTGAAGAATGGGACCTATCATTCTCTTGAAAAAATGGTAGTGTCAGCCATGTTTGTACTAAAAGAGTCTGGATGCTCCTTTATACCTTTTCTCTTCTCAGACAAGGTGGTTTCCAGTTCAGAAGCTTGCAGTGCTTGCAGGTAGAAAGAACTGTTTGCCTGATCCATGCAGAACATTTTGCAGGGAGATTTAGACAAGCCATTTTTGAAATATGGGACTTGGAAAAATCTAGGTGATGTATAACAATTGAGCAGTGATTCTTAGCAACACCCTCTCAAAAAGCAACTTGTCTTAGAGACTTCAAATGTAATTTATTTGAAAGAACCTGGCAAGTTCTAGCAGTATGGAACTGATTTTGAAGAGGTGAAAACTTGAGAAGTCAGTGATGAGTTAGATACATCAGAAGAGGGTCAGATTTTTAAAGAAGGTGCCAGACATCTCCCAAAGAACTGTGCTTTTATTTAAAAGACTAAATAAATAAAAAGTAGTAGCTCTCTAATCCTTTTTCCCTGTGAAGTTTTCAAAACATAGGTAGATCACTAGAGGGTTCTTTACACTGAGTGATTTTTTTTTTTAGAGAAAGATATGAAACTTATTTCATTCTGAGGCCTTTGGGGGCCAGGGAATGGGGAGGGAAAGAGGTATGTGTAAGAATCACAGACAAATCCTTCACACTTCCCTCATGATAGCTAGGAGTATTCTTCCTTCACTTGCTGGTATGCACAGATTCTAGATCAGCTACCAGTATTTCTCATTGGATATTGTGATGGGCAAAGATCCAAAAAGCCAGAGTTCTATTCACCTGCTGGGGTGATCTTTGACAAATGACTTGAGAACTAGTTATGCTCAGCCTTCTGGGTCTATAAAACACAGAGACTAAGCTACACAGGCCTTTTTCCTCATCTGTCTGAGGTCTCTAGAGCCATAGAGTGGCAAAGATACATGGTTATGTACACCTATATGAATTTGCAAGTGTTAATGTACCTCTGCATAGGCATGCAGACATAAACATTTATGATTGCTCTCATTACATTCATTCTTTCTTCAAGTCACAGAGGATAACTGCACATTGCATGTCCTCCATCGTTTCCTACAGCCCACATTTCCTTCCAAACATAGCTGCACATAGCAGCTGCGTCATTGAAAGAAAATTCCAGTGTTCTTCCCTAACCTCTTTTTGTATGTAGAAGGCTCATTAATACATTCTACATAAAAATCCCTACTATATTAATATTGCTGTGCTGCTCAGCAAAGATTGATGCTTACAGGGGAGTGGTGTCATATTAGCAAAGGTTTATTACTCTTATGAAATCTGCATTAGAAAGATATAGACAATTAGTGATTTAAATATATATATATAAAGTGCATTTTGTGATTCACCATCCTTGCTCTTTGTAATTCTTATTATCATCTCTGTTTGCTAATTTGCAGAACTGTGAGCGGGTGTCACTATCACACAAGAATTTGCCCGATTTTCTCACATTTATCTTGTGCATTGCTCTTTATTGCTCAGTTGTTTTGATGCACAGCAATGAGACAGCGCTTTAAAAAGTGGTACTTTTTTAACTGCTTTCTGCTCAGGAGCAGGGGATAGGTCCTGTACCTGTTGGCACAACTGCTGAATCAAAGCCTGCCAGCTACAGAGCTGTCTCCGAAACTCATTCCCTATCAAAGCATCACGTGTTTATGTAAAAGCACTGCAGAGGTTTGGATCATTACCCAGAAACCATTGTCAATAAAACAGCATTAGACACAAATCAAAGCACCAATAAAAGACATTCCTTTCCAGGTGAGGCCTGTGTGCCAATTAAAATACTTCAAGATCTATGTAAGAAGAGATCACTTGATCATCAAAAAGTACACAAGGAAGAAAACCAGAAAAGGGGGGTGGTGAGGGGAAAGGGAGCATCAAGGGAAAACTGATCTCTGCATGGGATTACTGTTCACAGGAACCAATTTGTGTTGATGAGTTGGATATTTAAGAGCTGATAGCATGTTGTGCTGTCTGATATGACATTGGTGGCTATGGGATTTCTTCAGCAGCAACTTTATTCAATAAGATCCAAGTACCAGATAATGAACTGCATAGATAGGTAACATTTCTCTGTGTCAGCACTGGAGGCAGCAGGTTGTCAGGTGAGTTTTCTCTGTTCCAAGGCTGAAGGCTGGGAGGGAACTGAGTTGGGTGGATCTTTCAGGAACCGTCTCTAGACTATATACTCTTTTGGCAGATACTGAGGTTCACAGAGCAAACAAGCCGTCATGGGCTTTATTTCTTAGATAATTTAGCCTGTTAAGGCATGATGAGCGATGGGCTAGGAGTCCCTGCTCCCCGGGAAGCTAATGGAGCAAGTATCTCCTTACCACCACCAGGCGGTGCAAGGGGAGGGCCCATACCTCCCATTACCTCCATGAGACCTCTTGCACTGCCCCAGCCAAAAAGGGCCAGGCTTGAAGCTTCTGCTTGTGAGATGAAGGCTTCCTCACAACTGCTTACTTTAAGAATATCCAAAAAAGATTAACACCAGTGAGATGAAGGCGCTGTATCTTCCAGATGCCTCTCTCCTTTACTCTCCTGCCCTCTCATCACTATTTTCCTATGTTTTGTTTATTTCATAGAGTTTGCTTACCTCTAATGGCTAAGCCAGAGGGAAAAACACATAATCTTGCTAAATCATTTCAATCTATCTATCTGCCTCCTACTCTTATAGTCTGCAGCTAGCATTTCAGATCCTAAAAAGGCTGGGAAAGTATAACCAATAATTCCAATTTCAGGGGAAGAAAGCTTCAAGAAATAAAACCCAAACCCCAGCGTGCCAGGATGAGAAAATTGAGCCATCTAATTGAGTACACTGAATAAACTGTGAAGGAGGACCAGTGGTTATAATTTCTAAAAGATTTAGTTTTAAAATATTAGTAATACAGATAAGGGATTAACACTAATACTGTAGGTGACTAATCTTGACTGTGCCTTTTTTAACAACAGCGTTGCTACCACCATCATAAAGGAAATTAGCACCGATAATTAGATCAAATCCTTTATGTCAGTAATCCCACTTGAAGATATTTTCAGAAGGTTGGAGGTTTAAGGCAATTTCCTGTGTGCGTCCAAGACTCATTAATTAATATTGATATTTAATGTGTTCCAGGGTTTCATTTCTTGGTTATACTCAGAGCTGTGCCCAACTAACTCATTTGAGACAATACTTTAGTCACACCAGAAAATAACTGCCCATTCAGCACCAAAGACTATCAAGCAACAAATCAGAGACCTATAAAATTGTCTTACATATCAGAGAATTAGGTTTCTCTGTATCTAAGCAATTTATGTCACTTTTTCCTTCCCATGAAATTACCCTTAAAACCCTGCATTTGAAGTAAAATTAATCTCATGGTGTGACAATATTCTCCCCAATGATTGATACGGCTTATGTCATTAAGATTTCTTTCCTAAAGATCAATCTCTACATTCCTGAAAATAAATATAGCATCTTTATTTTCTTTTTTTAATGATTTTAAAAAGCTTCACGTATAGAAGGGGAGAGGGAAGGAAGGGAAGAGGGAGGAAAAAAAATATTCCAGATTCACAACACACCAAAGAACCCCAAAACAAGTAAAAGTATATGACTTAAAAACTTCACAACTGTTGAAGTCACTTGTATGGTTCTGAGGACCTAAAAAAGCTATTTTACCATGATCCTGGTTGGCAGTATTGAATAATGCCTCCTTCCCAAGAGGAGTAAAAGCAGAAGATAGAGTCAGATGTTTGATGGTAGCAGTCAGCCCTGCCAGATTAAGGAGTGTGTACAAACCACTTTGAACACTTCAGCTCTGATGCATACATATGCCCCCATAGCATTCCTATAACAGGCACCCATTGAGAATAATGCGAAAGAAAATCATAATATGCAACAGACAGTGCGCCTGTATCAGCTGTCCCTGGGTGTGGAAGAGCTTTGCACAGCCTGCCTCCCACTGTGCTAACAGCCTTTCATGTTTTTGTTCCTAGCAGTTGAAGATCCATGAACAATCTCTCCCCACACTGTACCTTTAGCTCCTTATTTCTGGGCACCTCAGTAAGGCTAGACTAAACCGTAAAAATCACAGGAAAGAAGTTATTGTTTGGTTAAGGTTAAATCCCAGTTCGCCTATCTCAAATCTCCTGCCGAGGTGCTATACAAACTCAGATGAGGAAAATACTTCAAGGTCTTTAGAAAGAAACCATACCACAAAGACTACCTTTGAGAGCTTGGGTTCGCTGATTGTTCACCAGTCTTACAAGAACAGGAATGGCCACTTACCTGAAAAGAAAAAGAAACATCCATGATTATTCATTTTTTAAAAAAGAAAATTACACTTTGCAAAAAGGAAGAAGAATAAAATGATTGTGCTGCACCAGCAGATGGGGTGTGAGATGCCCAGGGCTGCAAAAGCAGGGAATCATACGATAGCCCTCCAAAAGCAGGGAATAAACATACAATGGCAGAACTGTAGGACAAAGCCAGGACTGAAATAGGGAAGTATAACATTGGAAACAATTAGGGTACATTTGTAAACCAGCAGCAGAATATGCAGACATTCTTCTGCCTACAAAGATGTCACGAATAAAAGCAGCAGTCGTGTTCTCTGAGGTTTCCTTCCTATTTTCTGCCTTTCTCCTATTTCTGCTATTAAAGTTTTCTTCCAATGTACAAATTGAATGTGTCCCTTTCTGCAGATTGAAGGATTCTATCTCTGCTATAAATGTTGAGTTCAGACAAACAGTTCTTGAATACTTCCAATATATGCTTCTCCTGCCCCCTCTCCACCAAGAGAAGCAAATAAAAAAGTCTGAGGAACCTGCAAACAAATCCCTTTCTGTGCAACTTGTGTGCAAGTCCCATTAGCAGCAACACAGCAGGCCATTGATTGGGGAGGGGAAAAAAGGCTTTGTTTATGGTGATGGATTTTAAGACTCCTGGTGATAGTTTATTTCATAGGAATTTTTGCAGAGTTGGCTATTACACTGATAGAAACCCTCAGAACACGCTGATTTTAAAAGGCGTGTGGTGAAAACAAGTGGCAGTGCTTATTTTTTGAAAAATATTGTTATTAAATAATTTGAAACACATTGAAAAAAAATGTGTCTGAGAGTTACGCTGCTGTAATTTATAACACAAATTACATTGCTATTGACAATTGACAAAAAAATTGGGAATTTAATCCAGCAACTAACTTCAGCAATGTGGATTTCTCTGCTGTTTTTCTTTCTTTCTTTCCTTTTTTTTTTTTTTTTTAAAAAAAAAAAAAAAAAAAAAAAAAAAAAAAAAAAAAAAAAGAAGACATATGAAGCCAGATACTTGCTGGGATAACCAGATGCTGTGCTGTTTCTGGCCTCAGACTTATTTTCTGCCTCATCTCCCCAAAGGATACACAACTGGGAGTAACCTAACCAACTCCCTTATCATCTTTAAGTATGGATCAACCCTAGGAAGTACCAACAGGGAATTCATTCTGCATAGATACTTGGTTTCAAGTTAAGTAGTATCTTTTGCATACCTGAAGTCATCCTGTCTACTCTCATCCCAAGAAAATCCCCATAGGGAACAAAACCCAAACCAAATCCTTAACTTGCTTGGAATTAATTCACCTAGAAGATTTAAAATAGAAATGAGATCATGATCTTGTCCTTGACCTTAAGGAACAAACACTTGGTCTGAAGGATCAAGCTACCCACTGTGCTGTCTATCCTTTTGCAAATACATCCCGATACACATGTACCCATCAACTTATGGACACCAAGCCCTTTGCAGTAACACTGCAGAGCTAACAGCTGTAATGGGATACTGGGAAATCACATCATCCTACATTTAAACTGATTTCTATCACTGATACTTTTTGCAGTACAGAAGTAGCGTTAAATGCAATAACATGCTGCTGCATGGTCACTTAATTCTAGGAGTAAATTCGATATGTGCTGGCATCCCCTATCCAGAGATACAAAGTGTGCACATGTATTGGAGATGTTAGTTAGAATTACCTTTGCAGTGCCTCCTGGGGAAAACCAGAACAGCTTAGGCATCTGTCTGGGAAGAAAGGGTTGTCATTCTCACCCTTTACAAAATTGTTTACAAATTGTTCTTCCACTTGCTTTGTATTACCATTATGACCCATCTGCTGTCTTGGACACGTGCGGGTTTTGGTACAAGAAGTAAGAAAGGCCTATTCCCGTTGCTTTTAACATTTTCAAAGAAGGAGCTGGGGTAGAACAAAGGAAACAAAAACAATGTCTTTGTGACACTTGCATGTAGTTAGGAGCAGGTAAGGGAGAAAGCCAATGTTCTTCTGATTCATTCATTGGAAAAAGTTTTGTTAGGAAAGCTGTCTCCCAGTGCACTATCCAGAGCCTCATTAAGAACTGTGAAGATTTTTCTCTAAGATACAATTTTGTCAGTGTGTTTTGGAGCCTCCTTTTCTGGCTGAAGGAAATACAGCTAGGGAAATACGAATATGAGAAACACTGCAGACATAGGAATTGGGTTTTAAATGCTAAATGTTTTCAGTCAAAAGACAGGATAATTGTGGATGAAGATTGTCTGACAGGTGTATCTTAAGAAGCAGACCTGAGTGAGCAGACCTTAAAAAGCAGACAGAATTTATCGGAGTTGAGTTCAATTTATGCATTGGCTCATTTTGTGTCCTTAGCTAATCTTGTGCCCTGGGCTGTTTGATGATGTTCATCAGAACAGTTCTATTATTTGTTAAGTCTGTTCAGATGTTTCAAGAGATATAAAGTATTATTTTTTAGCACACAGGATGACCAGTGGGCAAAATTCCACTGCTGTAACTGGACAAAATAGAGCCATAAAAAAATCCACCTTCAAAGTAAAGATACAAACTTTGGTTGTATTTGTTGTGAGAAGGATCTTCCTCAATTTCTCTTAAAGAAGCTGTTCCACTTCAGTTAGACAAACATTTCTTGCCCAGAGCAAGACTGAGTGTAACTCTATTGTAATTAAGGCTTCCAGTTGTACTTTCAAGGAAATGAGCAGGATTTTGCATCTCCAGTTACTTTCCCCACTCCTGTAAGTTTCCTTAATTCAATTCAAGCTTGCAAACATCTGCAGGGTAGGTGACACAAATAACATTGCATTTTGCAGCAAACACACATCTTGTCAAAAATACTTCCTCGAGCTCTTGTTCTGTCACCATCTGTGGGAGAAACTCGACTGGGTTCATTGTGCCTTTACAGAAATCCCCGTGGCTGAGCGTGATGGTGGCTGAGAGAGGCAGTGACATAGACTGGACCCCAACGCCCCTTCTGCCAGGACCAGGGTCTCCCTGTGGTTTTCTCTCCTCAAGCTGACCTACCCTTTCCCTTACTTAGCCTGAGAATCTTGATGAGAAGAGAGCCCGCGGTGGGATGGCTGCAAATGTAATGCAATCAGAAGATAATGACTTCAGAAGGAGAGGGGAGGGAGGGGATAATCAGCAGAGGCAGATGAACTCCCAAGATATATAAAAAAAAAGATTCTGTTTTCATGCAGATGTCCCTAGTAATGAAGAATGAGGCAAGAGGAATACTGAGAAAGAGGTGAAATGGAAGCTGATTTGTTTCTAAATAGCACTATTTCAGAGTTTTCCATAGGGTGTAAGTTGCTTCTTAAACTAAGACTGTCTGAAAATACCCCAGACAAATTCAGACCTCTCAGCCGTCTCTCTCTGTCTCTATTATACACATATCCGTGCCACAATTTAGAGTTAGCTTTGGTGGGAATTGAGGACAGGAATATAAAATATGCAGGGAACATCCCTGTCTCCCTTCAGGCTCAGGTTGAGCTAGATGCCTATGAAAATATTATGCAAATGTGACGGTGTTTTCTTTGGGCAAGCCATTTAACTGGAGCTTTCAACACCTCAGAAGCCTGGAGACAAAGGGTGCAGGTAATGATAAATGCAATTTATTTACAATGAGCATAAAAGTGAAGGTGTAGGCAGCTGCTCCTACAGGTGATCTTCCCTGCTCACCCTACACACTCAGTCACAGGCTCCAAACCTCCCTCATGATGCCTACATGTTTCCTGGGGTAAGGGGTTTCCAGGGATCATTCTGCTCAGAGAATGCTCTCTCCCTGTTCAAATTCTACATTTTATATTCAGATATATGGCTTCCACAGGCAAGAAGCTTTAACTTCCCAAACCAAAGCAGTAAATGACCTGACCTTGGCAAGCCTTGCATGAATTCTGACCCAGCGTTCAGACCTGAAAGAACCTGTGAAAATTTTCAGTCCCTTTGAGGAGAAACTAGGTACAGATACAGTACCACATCCCTCTCCTAGAAATTCTCCCTAGCCTAAATGCATCAATACTTAATGGCAACAGCTCTGAGCAGTACACAGGCATTTCTGGATGTGAAGCTACCGAATATCTACCCCTGGAGTACCACAGGGGGCAGCTGTGCAAAAAAAAACCAAGTCAAAAAGTCTTCTAGTGCACATTGCTAGAGCTTGTGTTTTGGCTAACATCAGAAGCCTTAACTTCTCAGGTATTTATATACCTCTCTCCTTTCATCCCTCCATATATTTAAGCATGGGTGTTAGCATCATCATCTCAAACAAATTCTACCATGCATCTGTATGCTCTGCCTCTTTTCATTCCCTCAGAAGATGAAGTGGTTAAGCTGTTCTCCTTTTCCTGCACTAAATGCCTGCTCTGTAAAAATGCTGCCACACTCACATCAGCAAATTAAGTTGGGATGGCTGAGGGCATTATGGCCTGCAGCTCTCCATCAAACCTCTCTGCCAGAGATTGCAGATTCCACATAAGGGACAACCAAACAGCTCCTGGGTCAGCTGTTGCACTTTACAGCTCACTCGATTAGCATGAATCAAATTGATGTCAACTTTACCAGGCTGGCTGTAAAACTGTGCAGGGGAAGGGGCTGCTTCATGAGCCATTCAGCTGCCCCTGCTGTGGGGTGGTAACATCTGGCAGAAGCTTGAAGCTGAAAGCACTTGCCCCCCACAAACTTCATTAGTTGCTGAGTGAATGCAAAAATACACAGCCTATTCCATCCCAGAATGGCTGCTGTTAAGGGAAGAATAGCAGGTGAGGTGACCTCTATATAACCAGGCTTCCAAAGGATGATCAAACATAGAAAAGGTGTATTGAAGTAAGTTATTCTTTGTTATTATTACCCCTGAGACCAGAAGCCCTCTTAAAAAAATCTAATTCTTTTTAATTTGTTCTAAGTAAAGCCATTACTTATAAGTATGACAACAGTATTACTAATTATGTAATAATTTTATACTGAAGCACTAGTAAAAGTGGTTCCTACTCTAAAGTAGGCCTAATAAAGAACTAATTTAATAAATCCCTTGGTCTCAAAAAACCCCCTGTATACTTAAAATTATAGTTTGTTGAAAAATTCCACATTACTTTTTATTGATGCCACATAAAGTAATTTTGTAATTAGAAATTAACTTACAAAATTTACTCGACAATAATGCACAGGATTCATATGGCACTTAGCACCCCAGAAGATCCCAAAATACTATGTTAAAAAAATGTGTGAGCATTTCCAAGTGGTGCTCCATTTACCCCAGAATTTCAGCCAGCTCTAGGCTGGAAGTGGTCAAGCTCTTATTATGGTATATCAGCAACCAGCAGGAATTTAGGAAGGAGCCTGAATAACACAGAGCTCAGCTGAAGGAGGGAGACAAAAAAATATTATTTCTCAGAAATATGGTTGAGACACAGGAGTTTGTGTTGTTTCATTCACAATAAATTATGATGGAACTGTCCAAGGCTGCGGAGTATCATTACTTGCAGCCCAGGTCGTGTCAGTGATGTGACCTCCCCTCACAACCCAGCCCATCTCCAGTGCTGCTCAGGGTAGGGTTATGGCATCATGGAGTTCCTTGGAAAGGATACATTCCACTGACTACACTCATTCTCATCTTGTTTACAGAGTCTGATTAAATTAGAATCAGCAATAATGAAATTAAAAGTAAGAAAGTTATGACTCTCATGGAGGGGTGCACTTCTATCCTGGTACTTTACAGGGAAAGTGCTAGCATGAAAAAAAGTACTTCTGTGGGTTTGGGGACCCTTTCTTTTACCTTGAAGTATTTTAAGTCTGTGTAATAAGTAAATTTAAAATGGTTCCATCTTACAGAGGAGAGAGACACACAGAACTCAGTAAGTTTGGGATAAACGGGCAAAAGCACCTCATCATCGCATGCATTTTAACCAGTAGCTCATCTATCACGGTGGATTAAATCTTCCTTGTGACATAGCACATGTTTAAAAAGAAACAAAACAGATCACTGAAATCTACCCTGGACAAGAAATGCCCCACTGTGAAAGAGCTGGTGTTGAGATTTTCCTGAAAGTATCTGTGCCTCCATCGCTGAAGGAAAGAGCCAGGAAATGATCCCTTGTGGATTCTACTGAAAAGAACTTGTGCAGTGAATGATGCCCCTGCCTGTGTTTGAAGAATCACAGGTCATGCCTAAACCACATTTGTAAGAAGACAAAGAAGAAGGCTGCAATGCCTTGACAAAAATAGATAATTAAATAATTTGAAAGTATTGAGCCCTGAGATGAACGATGCTGAACAGACTTATAGCTGCAAATGATTCCATGATACTTCAGCTTTTTTTATAGTTCCATGTTCATCCCTTTTTTAAAGTCAAAAAAAAGAAACAAATATGTCCTCAAATACTTCTGCTCACAAACTGGAACTGGATTATGCTAGCTAAAATTAAATTTATTTGCCTATGGTCTCTCTTAGAAGTTTCAAATGCACTATTAAAATGCAAGAGCCTCCCAGCAAGGTGTACGTTGTAAAAGCTTGAGCAGTTTGGATGTGACTCCTGGGTCACCTGCCATGTTTGTTCCCTCATTTACCCGAATGAATCTTTAATTCCTCATAGCAAATTTCGAGTGCAGATGTTGCCAAATGTGAATTCAAAATTTGTTGTCAGTGAGCTTTACCTGAAACCTACTCTTTCTACAAACCTTCCTCATCATAAATGTGCTCACTGGAATAATCACAGGATATGGATGCCAAGAGAGTGTCAATGCAATCAAGACAAATTGGTGAAAGAATTCAGAAAAGTACTTGACAGCACTCATCCAGCTTGGATGAAGACTACTTAAACATTCCCTCTGCTTTCCTGCACCATGGGAGGTCCTTTGACACCAGAGTGCTTGTGCTCTGCTACACACAGCGCTGGGCCCCCCACGCCTCCACCGCCGACCGTGCGGGACTCGGCTACCTGAGCTAAAACATCTGCTAGCTGGCTGCAGCTGGAGGTTTTTATCACAGCTGCACACCAGCCATGACAGAGGGATGTGGTACACATTTATCCAAAATGTTACACCTTTCCACTGTCATCCCAAGCGCACGGGAGTTCAGCTCCCCAACTAGTCCTCAGTGACATCAACTGTGGGTCATCACAGCAGATCGAACATAGGCAGCCTTTAAGAAGAGCTAAAAATTGTAACAAGGGCTTTATCATGAATCAGCTTGGAATTGACTAAACACTGTCTTGTTTGGGATAGCTCAGCCTCTGGGCCGCAGATTGTCAAAATGAGAAATATGGACTAAAAAACCTAAAAATGGTTTTAAGCTGAAGCTGAATATAGATATGAAAGAAACCAAATATTACAACTGGCAAAAGCAGCAAGGGCTTCAAAACAGAAACCTAGGGCATTTTAAATCTTATATAAGATATCCTCAGGCATATGACAGATCTTTTACTGTACTTGTGAGGAAGCCAGATTACAATGTTAAGTCCTTCTCTTGAAAGTCTGTCTTCTGTCCATTTTTCTACCACCCTAGACACTTCCCCTACCTCAAACATTGTGATATCACTGCTGACATTTTAGGATCTTAAGGAACCTAGCATTTCCTAGCCTATTTCTGAGTATAGCAGCTGCTAGTTATTTAGAAGCATAATTTTAAAATTATCTGGAAGAAGCTGACTGTTGCAGCTGGCATGGTGTGAAAGACCAATGGCTAAATAACTATCAAAATGCTCAGAATGAGTGTAGACAAAGCTTATGTGCACAAAACCTACAACACTGAACCATCAAAACATAGGAACATAGCCAAATAGGTCCAGTATGGTTCAGAAAAGGATTACTATAGTCATCACCCCTACAGCAAAAGGACCTCACGGTCATTCACTGTGGGATGATCAGCAGTAGCAGAAGCCGTGGTCAGCATCTACTTGCTTGCTTGTTTTAGGGTGAAGTGGAGGTTACAATAAATACAATTCATTTAACAATAAGATACGTTGCAAGCTCTACTGCTAAAGCAGAAAAATTTCAAGTAAGAGTCAGTGCAACATTTTCAACTAAGTATTTTCTGGTCAAAATGTGATTTTTAGTGGAAGCCAAAACATTTCAAGTCTAGGGCAGACTGAGTGTTTCCAAGGGGTGACAGAGAGACCCAAATCAAATACTTGCATTTTCATTCCAAAAGCAGAGCAGACATTTTAACACTATTGTGCTTCATTAAAATGCTTGAAAAGTTTTGGGTGTAATCCAACATGGATCAAAAGCAAAATTCAGAAACTTGGAAGTTGTTGTGATACAGAATTATCATTCTCCAGCCTGCTTGATTTTTGAAAAGGCTGGGGAAGGGAGAGTGGGGGAGGGTAGCTGTTGCTTTTTAAGATCAGCACTGGAAGTGGAGTGATGGCAGAGAAAGAAGATTCAAAATTCAAATGTGACAAAGTTTGGAGGTGCGTGGGCCTAAGTTTGTAGTGTAGGCTGTTAAAGACATAACACAGAGGCTTGGAGCCACCTCTAAAATTATCCATGAAAATCGGAATGTCTCCTTCAGAGGCAAGGTCCAAGTGTGATCTCTGCTGACAACAGCTCTGAATCCAGCTAGTTAGGGACCATCTCTGTGGATTCCCAGATATGCTGATGAGCTGGCAGTTGACAATGTGTGTGTCAGGGATAACATTTTGTCATACGTATCAACGATGGCATTTAATTTCTGCATGAAATTTCTGCATTTATTTTCTGGAAGAAAACTGTCCAGTCCCCTAAAGAAATTAAATGCTTGTTAAAAGGAGAGGCTGTTTGATCTTCCCTTTGCGGAATTTCGAGCCTCTAACTTGCAAATCTTGTTCAACTATCATTTTTGAACTACAGGCTAGCCTTCTGTTTGCACAGAGGCTTATGCTAAGTTGATGGATTCCAGTGGTCCAAATAAGCTGCCTTCTGACTGAGGGCACTGTATTAGTGGTACAAGCAATGAGAATTAGATCTTTGAATTTTTAAGTAGGTTCGGGCTTAGAGAGAAGCTCTCAAGTCTTGAAGAAGCTGTACAACAATGCCAGGAGGAGAGGTACATGCTCTGATTTCCTGTCCCCATCCCCCTAAACTTGTCTAGGTGTCACCCATTTTGCAGTTAGTTTCACACTTAAGTATAGAAGCATGCCCTCCAGCTGTATTAGGCTTGCATGGCAAGGTTTTGATAGCAGTGGAACTACAGGGTGGAGTTCTGTGAAAAGGTCCCAGAAGCTTCCCCTATGTCTAATGGGGCGAATGCCAGTCGGCTGCAAGACAAACCCACTGCTGGTCAAGGGTGAGCCCATCAGCAATTGGTGGTGGCACCTCTGAGACAACATATTTAAGAAGAGGGGGGAAAATCTGCACAACAGTAATTGCATTTAGAGAGGGGAGTAAGAACATGTTAGAGAAACAGCCCCACAAACATCAAGGGCAGTGAAGGAGAAGGGGAGCAAGTGCTCCAGGCACTGGAACCAAGATTCCCCTGCAGCCTGTGGTGAAGATCATGCGGGACAGGCTGTCTCCCTGCAGCCCATGGAGGTCCACAGTGGAGCAGAAAATCATCTGCAGCCTGTGGAGGATCCCATGAACTGCATGTGATCCACCATTTACTTTTACATCTTCAATTCGAATTACAGAATCATAGAATCAACCAGGTTGGAAAAGACCTATGAGATCATCAAGTCCATTCCTTTATCCAGCATCGCTGTGGTTACTAGACTATAGCACTAAGTGCCACATCCAGCCTCATCTTAAAAACCTCCAGGGATGGAGAATCCACCACCTTCCTGGGCAGGCCATTCCAATGTCGGATTACTCTGTAAAAAATTTCTTCATAATATCCAAACTAAACTTCTACTGGCAGAGCTTAAGATCATGCCCTCTTATTCTACTGCTGGTTGCCTGGGAGAAGAGACCAACCCCCACCTCTCTACAACCTCCTTTCAGGGAGTTGTAGAGAGTGATGAGGTCTCCCCTGAGCCTTCTCTTCTCCAGACTAAACAACCCCAGCTCCCTCAGCCTCTCCTCATAGGGCTTGTGCTCAAGTCCCTTCCCCAGCCTGGTTGCTCTTCTCTGGACCTGCTCCAGCACCTCAATATCCTTCCTGAACTGAGGGGCCCAGAACCGGACACAGCACTTCAGGTATGGCCTCACCAGTGCTGAGTACAGGGGAAGGATCACTTCCCTGCTCCTCTAGCCACACTGTTCCTGATCCAGGCCAGGATGCCATTGGCCTTCTTGGCCATCTGGGCACACTGCTGGCTCATGTTCAGCTTCCTGTCAATCCAAACTCCCAGGTCCCTTTCCGACTGGCTGCTCTCCAGCCACTCTGTGCCCAGCCTTTAGTGCTGCATGGGGTTGTTGTGGCCAAAGTGCAGGACCCAGCACAACTGGAGAATCTCTTCTCAGCAGCACCAGGGCACAAACACTTCCTACTCTTACTTTTCTAGTAATAGTGACCAATATGTCTGAATAAACAAAGTCTGTCTCAAAATGGTTCTGTTCCCAGTTTTTGAAATATAATCTCTTCTGTTTTGTTGTTTATTTGTTTTCTCAATCAGCATTCATGGAGTGGGGTAAGGAGAAGGAAAGCAGCGAGACAGAGGAAGACAGATGCAAAGAAATTTTAGATCCATCTAACAACGTATTTTGCCTCTCTTTGCTTGACATATGCAGCAGTCTCAGTACAATACAGTTCTAGGATAGAAATATGATGGCAAAAGAGAAATGCAGGGAATAAGCAAAGCATTTCAAAGAGAGATGAGGTTTGGTAGATTCATATGCTTTAAGGTCAGAATAGAGGTTTAAACAATCCCTCCTGGCCTTCTGTATGTCACAGGGCTTTCATCTTCACCCAGCTATCCTTGTACTTGGCTTAGTGAATTTTCCCTGGCTAATATGTCTTTTTTTTTTTTTTAGCAAGGTATCCAGTCTTGAGTTGAAGGTGATGAAGAGTTAGTGTGTCCTAAGGGAGTTTGTTTCAATGTTTGATCACCCTCACTGTTGAAAGCTTGGGCCTAATTTGAATTTGTCTGACATCAATTTCCATGTCTTGGTACTTGCTATGCTTTTCTTCACTAGATTAAAACATTTTGTATCACCCATATTGTTTTTTTTAAATGAAGACAATTATGCTCTATAGTGATCAAGCTCCCCCTCAACCTTTCCAACCAAATTAGACTGACCTTGAAGACTCACAGCAAGTCATTTTCTCCAACCATCAAAGTCAAGTTGAAGATTTTTTTCTGTATCCAATGCTACAACATGCTGTGAAAATGTAGGAATCAGAAAAAGATAGTAGTTCTGAACTGGATTAAACAATGCCATATGAGAGAGAAAACTAGTTCACATTCCATTTTTTTACTGCTGTGTTCATAAATCTATGACCTTTAAGCCCCTTTTTACTGTTGCACCAGTTGGAAATCTGAGCTCCATTTGCACAACACCTTATTCTTCCTTTCCATATACAGCCAAATTCTCTGAAAGCAAGATTGGCTGCTCTGTCTCCCTAAATTCTCAAACTCATTTGAGGTTTGCTACATAACTTTATATGAAGGGGTGCAACCTTTCTGAGAAATCCATGCATTAGATTTTTAGTGTAATTATTTTTTGTATCCTTCTACTAATCTTTGTATCATTCACTCTTTTTATCAGCATAGTTACTCCGAGATCATTGATAAAACACTGAATACAATGGAGCTTTGTACCAATTTCCCAGAAGCCAGTCTGGAATACTCCCATTTGCTGATAATTCCCTGTTTACAAATGCTTTTTGAGGCCTATCATTTAGTTTTCTCTCAACTCATTTAATCTCCATTTTATTTTTATTTTATAGTGTTAACTTTTTATCAGAACAGCATGTAGTATTATGCCATGTTAGGAAAGTCCAAATATGAAGGCATCTTTATGAACTAGACTTGTAATTCCACAGAAAAAAAAAAAAGGAGATAAAAAAAAAAAAAAAAGAAATTTGTTTAAAAAACCTATTTTCCTTAAATCTTCATTGACTAATGCTAATGACACTCTTACCTTCTAATTCTTTAGCAACTGGATTCTATGTAAAATGTTCATTCTTTTATTCTGGAATGAGGTCAAAATAACTGCCCTACTGTCACTCAAGTCATCCTGGTTGTTTTGTCTTAAATCCAGCACATTACCTTCTTATAAAACTTCTCTTACTGTTCCACAGAGACCTGTGAGCTGGAGATGCCCTCAATCAACTGCTGAGCTCTTTGGCATGAGTTGCCAGGGACTATAGTTTTCAAATATCTGTTCTTAGTGAGCACTGCTTAATAACCATCACAGTTATTAACAGGATCAAAACCACCTTGCCATCCTCATAGTGGAGGAACAGTTACCATGTTCCAGCCTAAACAACCTCCAACAGGTTCCTAAAAAGTCTTTTCCATTTGGGACTTCGGTTCACTGTACCGATTTCCCTTCCCACCTTGGAAACATTCCAGTAACTTCCCTTCACATCTTGGAAATGTCCCATATGGAACATCTATAAAGAAGCTGGCACTACATGAACATGATGCAAGTTTTTTCACACTTCATCAAAGGCATGCAAATGAATGCATTTCTCAGCTTGAATCTGGTAGCAGTGGTGCAACACAGGCAAAAAGAAAGCCTCCCTCTGAAATACTAAAATGCTTTTTCCATCGCAGCAGCCTGCGCCATCAGCCTGGCCAGCCATGCCTCTGACCTATAACCTGTGCATAATCTCTCACTCAGGCGTCTTTCTGGGTCCCCACACTTGAGCTTTGTATAGATCTCATAGACTTTTGCTAGAAACTGTGTCTAAGGCATGAATTACTGAACCATATTCACTGATGCCAAAACAGTTGCCCAGGCTCACATCAGCCGACCCTGTCATTACAACAACATCCTTTTCCTGGCCTTAATACTGCAAACTTGCCTGGCTGAAATCGTGCAGAAAGACAAAGGTCACATTCCCTTTCTGTCATTTGGAGTATGTTGTACTTTTCTCTAAATGTTTCTTTTGGTTTCCCCTCCTCTACCTCATGAAAAAGCTGGTTGTCTTCACTGTCAAGACTTTTATAGCTTACCCTCCTTCAAGCATCACCTCTGAACACCTAGGGAAAGGTCAGCTCCCATGTCTGATGGACCGTGTTGCCAGACACCATCAGATCTTAAATGTTTTCAAGAGCACCTTTGAGCTTTCTCTGCTAAACTTTTGCAAAGCTCCTTCATCGTCCTCTTTAAAAGTCTCTTTATATTAAAACTGCAGTGCTCACAAAGGAATATAATGATGACAGCTAGTCTTCACGTTCTCAGGCATCTCTGTCTTTCAGACTGAGGAACAATATTACATCTCTTTTTTCTCTTCACCCACTCATCTCTTCATCTGAGTCTGCCTTTGTCTCTTGCTCTATATTTCATTAAAATACACAATATGGGCTTTCTGAAAGAAATTATAATAATTATTGTCTAAGACTTTCAGCAAATGTTCAACATCATGTTGTTTCCTTACACCCCAGCTGCTTTGCATGCATTCAGATAGGTATGTTGAGAAGCAATGTTGTCAGGTATGACTGGCTGGGCTGTCAGGATGCAACTATATTCATAAGTTAAACAGTGCCTGGAGGTGGCCCTGGCAACAGAAAAATAATCAGCTGTACTGCTAAACAGTCCAGCACAGCTCCAGCAGAACTCTGTAAGCACCCCACGGGAAGAGCTACTCTGGACCAACTGTTCTCAGTATGCAGGAATATTCCTTAACTCATTTAGTTTATTTCTACATACATATCTCACAGGTTGCCCTTCTCTTAGGCTTCTGCACTTGTCTGTTTCCATGCATGACCCTGGAATTCTGACTTATCAATAACTGTGAAAGGCTAAAAGGAGCTTTATGCAAAGTACCAGTCCAGCCCTGTTATTCATTTTCTTGTTCCCTAATGACCATAATCATATTTCAAATGTTAGAATCAAGTGCTTTATCCCACCAGGTTTTAATCAAGTCAGGCATGCCAAAGTTATTCTTGTCAATGAATATGTTCCCTGCCTCCTCCTCCTTGCTGACAGTCATAAGGGAGTGGTGCTCATCAAAGCAAAAGAGCATCTTCTCTGTGCATTATTTGCTGTATTGGTTCAATTTGTTGGAAGAATTCTGAACCTGAATTCATACTATGGCTGCCACCTTGGCAGTACAGTAACATCCCTGGCCACTCCCAGGAACGGTTGGGTTCTGAAAGAAGCCCAGAGCAATTGATTGCTGTTCCCGACTTTGGAAGCAGTTATAGGCCAACTCCATTGCACACCAGATCTAAATACAACCTCAGGACTGCCCTGAATTTTTCTGCTTTATAATATGCTCTCAAGGCTATTACATGGGAAGGATATGGCTGGAGATAAATGCACACAAGAGTTTTTTCCTATGCTGTAATACATTGCCATCTGCATGAAACTTGTAATAAACTATTTAAAGATAATCCCAGGCCAGTTCCTCCTATAATTTAGCTTTAAAAACACCACAGATAAGATTTTGTAAGGGAAAGAGGAGCACAGCATCCTAGTGCAATTTTCTACCACCTCTCAATTTGATTACTGCTGTGCTAAAGTTGTAGGGGGTTGAGGGGAGAGAGACAGAAAAACAACAGAGATGTGAGACATGATTAAAGCATGGTCTCATCCTATTCACACAGGCAAAGCCAAATTTAACTAGTCAAAAACTTCCTTTGATGTGGCAAGAGCCCTCAGCAGGAGCAATTCTGCCATAAGGATGTTTCTGTTGAGACAAATTCCGATCCTAAGATCTCAGGTCATGGTGATCCACAGTATCTGACATCTCTAAAGGGCAATTTGTCCTCCCCCCTGCCAGAAACCCTGGAACTGCTAAATGCGCAGAGCACATTGACAGCTCCACCTTGTCTCTTAACTATCACTTATCTTAAAGCTGCTTTCATGGCTTCACAGTAAAAAATATTCTTCTTTGACAGCCTCAAGCACAAAAAAAAAGCATAGTTTTGGTTTTGTCTCTCAAAAACTCCTTTCAAGAGTTCAGGTCTGTGATTCCTTCAAGCAAGTGTCCTTTCAAAAAGGAAATCTCTAGTCCAAGATCAACAGGGGAGAGATCAGGAGACTGGAAAATGAAACCAGCTCTTAGCCCGAAGACAGTAGACTCAGTAAAAGAGCCTGACTGAATTTAATAGGGGAACATGGCCATTAATGGCTTTCAAAAGATCACAGTTTCTGGATTGAATGAAGGATGCTTTTGACCTTTGGTATGGATATATTAGGCAACCTACAGATGTTTTCTAGTTAGTCCTTTCCATGGACAGCATTGTCTGATGAATTGGCACTCTGCTTAGTCCCAATCAGCACTCAGAAAGACAAGAAGACTCCTTCAGAGAATAAGGTCTGGACTTTGGTATGACTCAAGACAGCTCAGTCAGGGTAAGTGGAGGAAGTTCACTGTACTGCTGAAAAATCTGAAACTTCCTTCAAACAATAGTGCAAATATTTTTCCTGCAAAGAAAAGATAATTTCTGGCAAGACAATGTATCTGACAGATAGTGACAGAGTGGGCCCAAGGCAGGCACACCATGAGCAAAGGCTATGCAAATCATCTCCAGGCAATCTGTCAGTGTACCCCAAACCTCACCGGGGGGAGCTATGGACTGGTATTCTCACAATGATTTCCATCACTATCCCAACTCAAGTGAAGCAGCTTGATTCACCTCTCCCATGCTTACTCCCATGTTGTCTCCAGAGAGTACTGATCCATGCTTTTTGCTATTGGAATTTGCAGGGCTGTGCACAGTTCCTCCTACAGGTCAGGACACAGAGATGCTGGCTTTACCTACTGCAGCCTACATACACCTCTCCTTCTGACTGACAACCTCTCTGGTCAGCATGGAAACTCAGGTGTAGAAATCACTATTTATAACAAAGTGTGTGGTTCTTCTTGACATTAAACAATGAAATAGGGTCTAAGTAAGACAGGTTGAGACACCTGTCATCAGAGTTGTCCACAGAAAAAAAAGAGATGTCAGTCCAGTTTTGAAAACCTCCATCTCCACACTAGATGTGGAGAATGTGAAGGTGAAGGGAGATTTAGAGAAGTGATCATAGACTGCTGAAGAGAGGAAAAAACAAAATCTTGCAATCCCTTTACTGAAGAGATAATCTCTTATGTGTAAAACAGAAAAGGCTGAGCTAGTGCTTTTGGGTTGGATTTTTTTTTTTTCCACCTTTAATTATGCATCATCAGTGACAAGCTCATGTGGAGCTAAAAGCTGGATCTAAGCAAAAAGCTAATTTTTGGACCTATTGGCTGTTCACTACCAGGAATAAAAATGATTCCTTGTCTTCCTAGATTTGGTTTAAGGAACAAAACCTCTTTGTCTCTCCCTCCATATTAGCTGCCTACAGACAGCTCCATTTTCCATTTGTGCATTTAATTATCCCTTCCTATGTGAGCTATTTTACATTTGTGCTTATTGAATCTCAGCTTATTGATTTCAGCTCACTTCTTGAATTCATCATAGTTGGACTCTGGGCTAATCCTATTCTCCAATGCATTGGTGATTGCTTCTAGCTTTGTGTTGCATATGAATTTGATTAGCATACTCTCCAATGAAAATGTTAATGAAAACATCGAGCAGTATCAGATCTAGAGCACATACACAAAGGACTCCACGCACCACTGCCTAACCTGAGTCTAAACCTTTAATAATACTCAATACTTCTGGGGTACAGATGGTCAGCTTGGCTAAGTGATTTGCAACACTTTGAGTTTGTATTCTGCAGGAGTACCTCACAAATTTGGATCAAATGTAGGGGGAGGTCAAGAAAATAGCATTTGAATTTGGAAAGTATAGAAGTTTGACATTCAATCAGAGTTAGAGGGTACCATAATATTCCTTTAAATCTCAGCTTCAAAACACCAAAACTTTAAAAGGAATACTTATATTTTTGGCAAGTTTACTGGTTTGAGATACGTTTGCACTGGTGTGGTTCTACTCACATACTTTAAAAGGGTGCCAAATGGGAAAGTATGATGATTCTGGTATGAATCTAACTTTCCAGAAATAAAAGGATTTAGGATTTAATTCATGCTCATCTCATTAATCAAATCCTTCACTGTGGACAAGATATATTGAAATGGACATGGACATAGTTGTTTTCATATTCTAATTTATGTAAAACAAAACAGAATTTCCCATTTTTATCAGTGGAATTAAGCTGGATATATCCACAACCATTTCTTAGCCATAAGGCTTAGGGGTTTTGCATTTTTCCTTCTGGGTGTGTGTGGGGGGGTTGCGTGTGAAGACTCTACATTATTTTACATCTTGGTTCCCTTTACACATGGATTGGTCATTGAGCCAGGTATTCAACAGTGTTAAAGTTTAATAAAGCAGACCACAATTCCCATGTTCCCTCTTGTTTGCAAGTTTAATGCTGCCTTTCATTTCCCTCCCCTCTCTCACCTCCCTTGGGAGATGATGCTTTACCATTTACTTTACTTTGTCTCTTTCTCTTTTCTGACACAGTAGAACCTCAGCACCCCTCAGAAGACCCCCAAACACTAATCCCTAATAACAGTAAGGGAGCAAGATACACAGAGGGCAAAATATTCTGATATTATGATGAGATTATCTCTTTCTGGAAGCGACTAGACAAGCCTCAGAAGGGTCTGCTTATTCCTGACTCAAAAAGATGTATCCAAAGAGTGCAGTTTTGGTCTTTGGAATGTACTAAATGGCACAGTCTTTTTAAAAAGTTTCCTAACTCTTTTCCAATACTGCCCTCAATATATGATCATATGTGTTCATATCAACTCTTTCTTCCAGAATTGTGTTGATGAGGGACTTCACCACTCTCACCGTACCTCTTGAGACAGCTCTTTAGACCATGCAGCAATGTCCAGAGAAGAACACTGATCATTAATTTCCAAAGCCACATGCACCTAGCCAGGTTAATTTTCATTATCATCAGTGTGTGTTGGGATATGCAAAACCATAACATGACAATTCCTTTCTGAGGGAGGCTCACAAGTGGCTCTAAGTATAACTAGACCAATGACACTATAAAGTTTGTTTTACTTGAGCAAAGGGGCTTTCTGACCTAAAACATGAAAGAGTTCTATTTCACCTTTGAAAAGTTGCCCTGGCAACCAGATGGAGATGGTGCCACCAAGTATGATGTATTCCTGCATCATCTGTCCTGTTCTTATCACCCTTGTTAGCAAAGTTAGAACTGCAACCTGTTCCTGGCCTTCTCTAATTTACTCTCACTCTCTGTTGAACATTCCATATATTTTACTTATAAATCTATTATTAAATCTTTAATGTAGCTATATACAATTAATATTTATAGAATATCTGCTAGTTAAGAGCACTGCTCAGATACCAACTCACACTCCTTTTGCCACCTCATGTGATGAAAATCTCTCATTTAGGCAGCTCTATTGACAGTTTTAATAAACTTGTGAGTCTGTAAAGGGCCAATGCAGTTAAAGTTGGTTTGATACCACTGCTTAGAGCAGCATGAGGTTTTCTCAAACACCACCACTTTCAGAAGGCCTGAATGCAGCTGAAGCAAAGAAAAAAATGCATTAAGTGCTTGCATAAATTTGATGTCTCACTATATCCAGAAACAGCACCCAGAATGTCATTCGCTCAAAAATCATGGAAGGATGTGTTTAGCATTGTGTTGAGTAGACAGGAGCAGGTGTTAACCTGTACAGGCTCCATTTTCCAAAGGAACAGATGGCCTGGAATACGCTTGTCCTTTCTCATTTTTCAGTCACCCCATTGACTACTTTGCTCTTCTACTCTGCAGCACCCCTAAGCCCAGCAGGAAATTCTCATAGCTGCTACAGAGAGGCTTTTATTGCACTTTCATTTAAAGGACTGTATATGACCCTATTTATTACATACCAATGTTCCAAACAGGGTAGCAAGGGAAAGAAAAGCTATTGTCTGAATTGCACATAATAGAAATGGAAACACAGGCAAAGCTCCTGAAAAGACTTAAATGGTGCCTAATGATGGGGGTAATCACAAAGCAGCATTCTCAAAGGCACATGCCTAACTAATCCTCATTGATTTAACTGAAAGGTGAGTAACCTAATGGAGGGGGTTTTAGCATTTCACTTTTTATTTATCTGCATCATGAAATGCCTGAATACGTTTGGTACGCTGGCCCTTGGCCTCTATCCCATTTCAAGAAAGAGAAGTAAGCAACTAGAGAAGCAAATCAAGTGAATTTGGAGTCCTCAGTATACAAATCTTTTCTGAAAAACAAGGGTAAACTCTGTCTTTATGAAGAAATACCACTGTAAGTATTTTACTTGGAAATTCCAGGGCTATTAATTGATCTGCTTGACCTCATCAACCTACTCATGGACACATCCTTCTCATTCCCTACAGACTCATGAGTTGGGTATTATTGGCACTGTTTAGATTAGGCTTTAATGAGCACCAAAAGCTTTGCATTTTCTTAATGAGAATTGAAGTAAAATTGAAAACCACAGGTTTGTTTAAAAAAGAACCTGGAAAAATTCAAAGCAAGCTATAACTGAAATATTAACCCATATAAAAGCCAAGAATGAAATATGAACATGACTGAAAGGCATCCCAGCAAGATACCACCAGCTTTAACTGAATGGTGTCACACAGAAACAATAGCTACACATTTGCAATCATTATACACTTAGTAGTGCACAGAATTCACTTCTTACTATCTTCAATAAGCAAAATAAATATCAAATTAAATTTGTAAAAAAAAAAAAATGCAAGGAAATCAAGCAATTTAACACAAGGTGGAATTATAGATAACTGAAAATCTAGATGTGTAACTCTTCAGTGATCCTTCCATGAAGAAATGAACCAGAGAAAGAAGAGAAGAGACTATGAGCAGGGACTAATTCACTGTTATGGAATTAAAATAATATTGCCTGGCATCTCATCAGCTAAGCTTGGAAATACAGAGCAATCCTTCACCATTACTTGGCTTGTGTCCTTGGCTTCTCTTATCCTTTTGAGCTCTTCCAAGCTCTGCTGGCCTGTGTGTCTTCCAGTGGAACAAACAAGTTGATGAGGCTGAGAGCACAAAAGGAGTAAGGTACATTATAAAGAAAAACCTCCTAACATTCAAAAATAAGAACCTCCCTTTTGCTCACTTCTCTGATGCCATGTAGACTCCACACTTTGTGGATAGGTGAGTTTGTCCTCTTCTTACAACCCTCTTCACTCTCCAGGACAAAGGACACTACCATTTCCATTCACAGCTTACCATCATACAGATTATTTTGTAGTCTTCTATTTCCACCTCTCCCAATCTGTTTGTCTCTTCCTGTCACAATATATCTGTACACCAGAGTTATCCACAGGCCTCAAAAGGTAACAGAACATAATCACTTTTATGTGATTGTCTGCCTTAATCTCTGGAAGAGTTCCCTGAAATCACTCTCCTGGAAGTTCATTTGTTAGATCATTCCTCATCTGGGTGAGCTGTATTTAATGTTTATACTATGGAAAAGATCACTGGCAGGTCTTTCCCAGTCCTGCTCTAGTTGGTAGAATCTGTACACATGGTGGAAAGGAGCTGACTGCAACTCCTTCGTTCGAAAAAAAAGACAACATTACTTTTTCAATAATTCCTTTGTTGCTTTAACCCGAAGAGAATATACTAGGCAGAATGGGTCAATTTCAAGATTACTCCTCTATAGAAGGAAAGGTTTTAAACAGATCTGTTCTGGCATCAAGTGACTTGAGTAATTTTCAGGTTATTGATCTATTTTCAGCATAATTTCTTCGTGATTATTTTCCCTTTCCATTCTTGCCTCATTACTCCTCCATAAGGACCCTCCAAAGGAGTGGTGATCTATTCCTCTTATCCATCATATGTACTCCATCTCACACTTCATAATTGCAGAAACAATGTTCAGTGAGTACCAGAGGTTCAGAAACAGACTTAGGGAAGAAATAAAAGAAGTTTTTACATGCACTGTTCCTTTTCTTATTTCCCAGCCACAAGGAAATCAACCATCCCAAAATCATGCTGATAAAACTTTTAGATCCCACTATGAGTGTATTCAATAAAAGCCTGTGACATGAGCTTCACACAGTATCAATCTGTTCTAATCTTTCCCAACAACTGCACTAAACCAGCAACAGCAGTTCTACCCCCACAAATGCTCACAGCAGTACTGTTCTCAAGACACAGCTGTCCAGTGCAGACAAAGCTGCCCTAGGAAAGAAGATCAAAAAAAGCATTGGCAAGGGAAAGATGACCTCACAAAGATCTATAATAACCCTCCTGTAATTATTGAAAATGTTTTTTGAACAAGTCCTAAGCCTACACCTTCTACTAGGTTCAGTCCCTACTCACTAAAAATGAATTAATTTGGTTGTTTCCATGCTAGCTCACATAAGGTGGCCTTAAAGCCCACAAGTAGAAGACTCCACAACTCACAGGTTACTTCTGCCTGTGCTGCTGCAGCACCCTCCCTGTGAAAAGTCTCTCCTAATGTCCTATCTGAATGTCCCAAGCCACAGTGTGTGGCTGTTGCCAATATCTTGCTGTCTATTGCTATTTTGAAGAGTTTGATTTTGTTGTATTAGTAACCTTTCATCAAGTGCCATAGGCTTCTATCTCACCTTTTATCCTCCACTACACTGAACAAGCTTAGATCCTTATTCTGTTTTCATAGGACACGTACCACAGGTCACAGTTATCTTAGTAGTTTTCTCCACTAGAGCCTCCCCAGTTTCTTGATTTACTTCTTGAATTGTTGAACCTCAAACTTGATACAGACTCCCAGGTCACTGGGCTGAGGGAGATTAAGAGTTCTATGTGAGCCAGTTCTCATCCTGAAAACATCAAACTGGTGTACTGGGCTGCAATAGGAAGAACGTGCCCAGCAGGTTAAGGGAAGCTCTTCCTTCCAACAACTAAATGAAACTGAAAGCAAGTGTGGACCTCTTCTTTCTAAGATTTTGTGCTTGGTAGGGAACTTTTCCTACTGTCTGAGAGTTTTCTACTACATCTCATTAATCTTTTAACTCCAGAACACTGGACCTAAAGGACATTGTAGCTTTACAAGTAGGCTACTTTTGTCAGAGGTATGGATGGAGTTCAAGCAATCCACAGCAGAGGAAGACCTGGATCTTGGAGTTCCCATATCTATGGTGGATGTTATTTCCATTAGGCCTTTGAACCAAAGGAAAGCAAGCTGCCTTACCTCCTCACTTGAGTGATCTGCACTTGAAGATGGGTGTTGCATCTAGCAATGCAAGGAAGACAGCTTGCAGAGCTTAGGCAGAGAAGACTCCATATCCTCACTATCAGTAATGAGGGCTGGGGAGGTATGTTGCAAGTAAAAGTTTCAGCTGCTGGCAGTTTGGGGACCTACTTTTCCCTTCACATATCCTGCGCATTGATAAGAAGAAAGATGGCCAGCTCTATGTTGTTGCATGTGAAAATAAACTCCTTCATGGATTTAGTGCAATGTGATGGTTTTGCATTATGAAGGGCAGGTAAGCATGTCAGATGAATTAATTTTCTTATAACCTCCCTACCTCACAGGTTGAGTCCTTGTCAAAGAGGAGCCTTTCCCCTTCTCTTGCTCTAAAGAACCTATGAGAGATGCAGACTGGTTTGGGATTCACACTGTGAATAGGAAAGCAGAATGAATGTACAAGTTGCACATGCTTCTGCATACATTAAAATCTTCTGGCCTTCACAAGCACATCTATTTATGAGGGACATCTTTTCCTGAAAGAACCATGAAGCTACAGTGTATTTTAGAAAGCTCTGCTTCAGACAGATGAACCCAGTTTTGCAGACATGAGACAACACTTGAGAGAATCCCTCCTACGCTTCAGGAAAAGAAGAGTCCCAAGTATCCTACAATTCAGTGATGTATAAGCCAAAACTAAAGGATTGTTTAAAACAATAATACTGCATCCTCCATCCCCACATACACCCCCACTCTACAGTGCCTGGATATGCTTAGTTCAGGAGAACAGCCTTCAGCCTTTGTCTTTAAAGACAGTCTGAAAAGGGCTTCCAGCTTTGGATAGAAGATAAGTCAGAAAGCAGATTTACATAATTTTGGGAGTCTGATCTGCCAATTTAAAGAAGTCATACAAAATTTTAAATTTGTAATGATGAAATAATATTTCACTCTTTTGTAGGACCTGAGTATCCTGCATAATTTATAATTTCTCCTCAAGGTAGAATATACTGCCTGGCATTCTCTGCAATGTGAAATGAGTGGGCCAAAGACAAGGTTTGGTTGAGATCATACCAGTGTCTTTTCATTCATTTTCAGAAAGTTCTTTTCTCAAGCAAGTTTCACAACAGCACCCACAAAGCTTAACCCACAGTATGCTTTTGTTGCAGACATTTTATGCTGCAAATACACAGAGTAGACAGTAAAGAGCAATTCTGCCTGTTGAAGTTGAGGAGAGCAAACCCTGAAATGGCACAGGTCTGGTATAAAGTCACTCATGATGAGTCTAAAAAATCTGACAGACTTTCCTTGACAGGAAATAACATAGACTAGCTCAGACTTTCCTGCATGCTACTGCCTTGCACCCTCAGGTATTCCCAAAACCCAAAAGGAACAACCAAAAAGGATGCTAGGCCAGAAGACTTCAGAGGATACCTCTAAAGAGAATTTCTCTGATTTTGTAAAGTTCATGTTCAAACCCAGGAATGATAAGCAGGAATAGCTAAGTCCCTAGGAGGTTTAGGGTAAAGGCCATATTCCTTCACTTAGCATTTCCTAGCAACTACCTCAGGTGGTTTTACCATCTACATTCTGACTTTCCTGAGTCACATTTCTGCATGTTTTACCTTTCCAATAGGGCAGAGGAAAAGCATGTGGGCACCCAACTGAGAACTGTGGGTATCTCCAGGTGGAAGCCACCACACAGACAAACATGGCACCAGGTAGCCTTGAGGTGCCCAAGCCGTCCTCCAAACCAAGCCCTTATAGCACTGTGCATTGTGAAAGCTCTGTGCAGTTGGCCAGATGTTCCTCCACAGATAAAATTCTTGTCCACAGTGGCTCATCAACAGTATCAGGAACAGCATAGTTTCCTTTAGCACTGTCCCTTTAAAGCACAGAGTTTACATTGCTGTGTACACTAAACACCAAGTACTTGGTGCTGCAAAGGCCACGGATGCTGAACTGATGGTGACAGGGAACCTTCCACCTCAGCAACCTCACTCCCCCACAGTGGAAATGATGGTGCCAGCAGCACTTTGCTGGGTCAGTCGCCTAACCGTCAGATACAGCTGAAAGGAGGAAGAGCAAAGAGGGTGAAGTGGAGTCAAGACACAAAGTTCAAGTCTAATTTTGTTTTTTACCAAAGTTTGGTGGGAAAGAATTGGCTAAGGGCCCATTTTCAGTTCAAAGCCCAAATTGCTTTGATAATTAGCAAGTCTATTGGAACATGTGCAGAGCCTAGGCATAAAAGACAAAGCAGATGATAACATGTCAAGAAATCATATTTGATATAGATTAAAATTACTGAAATATAGGGAATTATGGAAAAATACAATCATTTTGCAATTAAGATTAGGACTAAAAAAGGATTTGCATTCATTGTAACAAGCAAGACCAGTAACAACTAACAACCACCTACGGAGATGGAGCTATTAACATGCAAATGATCATTATTCTGACCGAGGTATTTCTACAGAAAATGCGGCATTTATGCAGATTTAAAAGAAGTTTTTTTGAAACAAGGTATGTATGGATAAAGAGCCAGGAGTGGGAACACTGTTTACTCAGGAAAAACAGTTCTGCTTGATATAGAAGAAAACCAAGAAACACAGTTATTGAGTTGGGCCTGGAAAGATGTGGTGTGGGATTCCTCAAACATCCCTGACAACACGATTAGAAGGGAGAGTGAGCTTTGGGGCCAGAATGTTAATGCAAGCCTTTATTTAACAATTTACAGGAGTAAAAAGCAGGGACAAAAGAGGATGCTAGTCACAAGAATGAGATAGGAAGAGATAGGTAATTTTTGTAGAAATTGTACAAATACCTGAGCTCTTTAGATATAAGCAAATAGTTTATACCTATAGTTATGAGTGCAACTCACAGGGAGAAAGCATTACTTGAAATTACCCTATATATGACTTCCTTTGCTATCAGCAACCTGTGTGATTGCTGCACTAATTTCAGTGGAGCTTTGGCTCCTTCATACTTTATAGGTCTTGACAAATTCATTGAGGTCCATTCTTACAGACAGGGAACAAGGACCACTAAGCTATAGTGGGAGCAAAGAATGAGCAAAGAGCTCATTCAAGATACTCAATGAATGGCAGACAGCACAAGACTCCTTACCTTGCCAGTGTGCTGTCAAGTCCTTGGTAGAGGTTAGTAAAGAAGCAGAAGAGACAAGTATAGCAGCCACCAAAACTGAAGGGGAAGAGAGTGACACATGCTACTGTGGGAAAATTTTAAATAAGGTATAGGAGAATGTTCTTCTGCACACTTTGACAGTGTCTTTGAGAAAAAGACACTAAATTTCACTGGCAACTGAATTTTACTGCAGCTCCCTTTAACATTCATGCAATTTCAGATCTATAAGATTTCAAGCATCAAGGAAAGTGGCCACTTTCTAGGAGTCAGGTTAACCAGATTTCTGAAGGTCCTGGAAGTCTCTTTTGTGACTCTGGTAGCAGCAATGTATTTTAAAATTGTATTGCATGGCCTTATCAGAGAGCCTTTAAAAGGTACTGAAATGTATGGGTGTGATCTGTGTGGTGAGGGTGACAGCCAGAAAGTGCAAGAGCTGTGGAAGTTACATCAATTTCCCACTTTGCATGCTGTACTGATCTCACAGTCCTACGTAATCGAAAAAAAGGGCATCTTAGGGGGACCTGAATCTGCAAATGTCAAATTATCATTCCATATTTTGAAGGGCACAATAAAATTCTTTCAGCTCTTCAAAGGGTATTTCTCAAAAACTGCAAAGGCAAAGCACATCACTGCATGCAAAAGCCACCTACCTGCTGATGAGACAAAAATAAAATAAACAGGCTCAGTTGGTGGGTCTAAAGTTAACTGTGCCAAAGCCAGTAAATGGGCATATTACACTATGCCTTTTTCACTGGCAAAATTCTGGCTGTTTCATTTGCCTATTCTAATGTGAACACCACCAGATAAATGCTGAATACCCTGAACACTGTGCTCCCATAGGGAATGTGTAAGAGATTAGAATGACTGGCACATTAGGTTTTTTTGTCCCAGAGTCAGCTTATGAGCAGCTGTTGGAAGAAGAACTTGAAGAAACTTTTTTGGCCTAATAAGTAGAAAGGCAAGATCTAAGTATATCAAGGTCTTGAAAATCTCCCAGATAGGATTACAGAATCACAAAATGGGTAAAGTTGGAAGGGACCACAGTAGTCACCTAGTCCAATCTCATTATACCTAATTCTTGCTTTTATACATACAATTGCTACCAATGACCAAGGCATAGGGGATCAGTGAATGGTTCATCTGGCCACCATCCAAGCTGGTTTAGCTTGGATGAAGCAAAGACATGGATCTTCTACTTTCTATTACTTTGCATCTTGGAGAACTGACTATAGAGAAACACATCATGTACATTTTAGAATAACTTGCCCATATGGGATGATTCCACAAACCCCGGAGCAAGTTAAGTTTAAAAAGACATTACTTGACTAACACTGCAGTTATTTCATATTTCTTTTTAACCTCAACTCTTAGCATGCTGCCTTCAATCATATTTTCTAAGGAAATTCTGTTATCTTCATTTTACAGATACAGGAAAGAGAAGTGCATGATGATTTACCAAGCTGTCCTGGTCCCTTAGATGGCCCAAGTCTAAGTGAGGGATCTGTCTGGAGTGCCCACAGCTCCCTTCCCTTCAGGCCATGTAACTAAGCCTACTTCCCATCAAAACAAAAGACTGTAAAAAGAGAGAAGAGGTGGTCATGTTCCCCTTGTTGCCCCAGTAGGAACTGAAACATTCTCCCAGACTGTGAGTTGAGCCTTGAATATAGCAGCAAAGGCTGTGCTGTACTAGTAAATTTGAAGGTGCCCAGTTGCAGTAATGCTAATAAACTGTATGCAAGTTGGCTGGCACAAGATTTGGCATGTTGAAAATTGCACTTACTCCAATTCCAAGCCATGGATGATCGAGGGACTATTCACAAGTAGAAAGCTGAATGAGGCTGCACTATTTGGGGAATTACCAGTGGTTTACTGCTGTAGACAGGTGGCTTTACTGCCTGAAAATGAGGCAATGTACATTTGATTTTTAAGTACAGACATAACTTAAGATGCTTGCTGGAGATCATCCAGATAATCCATGACAGAGCTGTGACTACAGACCAAGTTGCCTGACTCCTGGTGTGGTTCATAATCACTAAGCCCCATTTCCAGTATCAGTGCTCCTCTTGTTCAGCACAACCTTTTCAATTTGCATAGCAGTAAATTACTTGGATCAACAGTTTGAATAATTCTGTGCTCTCACAATTTGCACAGTAGTACATACAAACTTCTCCACTCACAGATTCCAAATTCTGTGAAAATCTAGACACCATTCTGCAACATACACTTAGTCTTTACAACATAAATATACTCCGTGTTTCCTTGATACTACAGCTAAAAGCATGGTCAGTTCCCATAGGCTTAAATCACATATCCTGAAACCAAGACAGTGACTGAAGCTCATATTCCTTGTAAATGCTGGCATTACGATACCTGAACAACCTGCAACAGTTAACAAGCATGCCTTCTTTAGAATTACAAAAGATTGTGTGGTCCTAGTGACTACAGGTACATGTCAGATAAGCTACAAAAATAAAATATGAATAAATATAATAAACCACTATTTTAAATACGTCAGTATTGAAAGCAACCTTTGTGTAACCCATAGAGAAATAGGTGGGGTAATCAAGAATAGGGGAGTATTTAGGTGGAAGAACCAAACTATGGAGCAAAAAGAACAACTAAGAAAGAAAAAAGGGCCATAAAAGCAACTTTCCTTCATATTACCTGCATACACATGCAGTCCACACTGCTGCAGAATTACATATTTACCTTTGCAGAGTTTCTGAGCTCTTGAAAATTTCTTCACTCTCAAAGCTGAATTTCAATAAACTCAGCTTTATTCAGCAGAGCCAAGAAGTTCTGAAGACCTCTCTAGCTGACAATATATCCTCACACCACAGATTACATAACTCTTGGGAGGAACCCTGGGACACATCTATAATGATATTTGAACAACAGTGACATGGATGAGGGACCGTTACAAGTATCTAATGCTCTTTGCACTGGTTCTCTTAAAAAATCAGAGAGCCCAATTCTACATCTTTGAGGATCTGAACAGTTTGAAAATCACTGCCCAACTAACCACTTTCAAATAGTTTGGTGTGAAGAATATTTTGAGCAGTGGCCAAGGAGATGCCTGATCTTGTTGAAAATGTTTCTTATATATCGAACACAGACCAAAGCCTCTTAAAAGTTTAAGGAGGATTGGATGCAGCAACTCAGTTTTGCATTTACTGACCACCAGATAGAGATATTGTACTCAGATGCAGGAAGCTTTATGTATGCACAGCCAGAAGTTCAATTTTGTCTTTTATGTTGGTAATTGTAGTGCCATCTATAACATGGATGGGAGACAAATGCCTGGAAAGCAGCATTGCAATGATCTCCTCGATGAGCAGAGAGTTCACTTTCCAAACAAAACGAGTTAAGGAACAGAGAAAGGATCAGCAGTTTGCAGGACTGATAGTGTCCTTTTCTCTTAAAGCATTCCAAACCCGTAAGGTCATGGTACTCTCAGAAGGATTTCTTAAACTGCAGCAAATTCAAGTTCAGCTGAAATGTTCAAAAACTCCTAGCTTGGCAATGGGTTATGGAAGCTGAAGATCTGGCTCCTTAAAGATAAAGGGTGTTTCATATTGCTTTCCTAATTGTTCTGGGGGAAGAAAGCCTTTTGCAGCATGCTCTGTTCAACCTTGGGACTAATGGGAGGCATGAAGGAGTCTTGTTAACAAACAAGAAGCTTTAGAGCTTTGTGAATGGAGAAATTCTGCTTACAAAGCTGAGTTTTACACTGAGTTGGTTATTTTTCATCTTACAGAAGTGTGGGAGACATGAACAGTGAGACCACTAAAAATAGTAAAAGTACAGAAGTATTGTTTTTCAGTATGCATAATGAATTTATTTTTTTAAAAGACAAAGCCCCAAAAAATTCCCCAGCTAAAGGTTCCATCACAAAGGGGAAAGCAGGATAAGGAGGAGCAAAGAAATTTGGTAAGGTAACAGAAAGTCGGTGGCAAAGCATTATTTCCCATCTCCCCTTACATCAGGACTTTTCTGCTACTGCTTGTAGTGGAAGAGGGAGACAGATCATTCAAAGACAGATTCAGAACTCCTTCTTCCCCAGGAAACTGTGCAGAGACTTAAATGTATTTTTGAAGACTAAAAGATCCTAAAGTATTCTGCCAAGGTTTAGTTTTCCTAGAATTTCAGTTGCTTTTGGGGCTGAAACTCTATTGCAAATCTTGTCCACCAATTCTTTCCACTAGCAAACAGCAATGCATCTTGCAAATTCCATATGGCAATACTATTCTACCAAGGAATGGAATTTTTTTACCTGTTATGACCTAATTTCCAAACTCCTTGAGGCAATTTTCAGCCTGATAGTGGCAGATGTTGCACATTAGACGACAGTGTTTTGAAGTCAGGATATTTACCTGGATCATAGTATTTATGCTGTTCTCTAGTTTGCTGTGCAATATCCATCATCATGTTATTCAAGCACTCTTGGTATCAGTGTGTTGGTATAAACAGGACTGATAACACTCATTACAGCTTATAAACCACCATCACACCTTTTTGCAGAATGTGACAAAACATAAAGCAAGCAATACTTCCTTCTCTAACTCTCAAAACATAGTTTTGAAGTACCAGGTTAGAATACAGTAAATAATCTTACTGGAAAATGGCAGACCTTTAGTAAATACAGAGTGAGGTACTTTCATTAAGTACACATCTTCTAAGGATCTTCTATAGGTAGTGACAGAAAGAGAAAGCATCATTTATTTCTATTTTATCTATAGGCTTTAGTCTTCCTCTAAAAGGGTTAGCTGGTGGATTGAGGTTTGGAGACAGCCAGGCCAGCAATCTGTAACTGAGTCATGGCTGGAAGTGTAACTAATTTATGTCCAGAGGCATGACAAGGTTAGATGTTCCTATGATGGGTCCCTTTTCTCCTTTGCTGTTTTCTAAGTCAGGAAGGTGACTGTGGCCTTAGCCAAAATCATGGGAAATGGGCAGCTTTTGCCTCAAACTCCACAGAATGTTTACCATTCCGGGTTCTTCAAAGAGCCATCCCAGCTTTCTTCTGCTTTCAGCTGCTGAGGTGCCTTTAAAGCTGATGACACACCTACTGAGCAGCAGATCAGAGCCAATAACATGGACAGCACCTTGGATGAGAGAGCAAGCGTGAAAGAAAAGTAGCTGTGTTCTGAAATGAAGATGAGTCCCACTGTACCAACTTTGTGTCGCCCCTTTCACACACCAGCCACCATATGTAGAAAGCTTAATGCTGAGAGGGAGGATGGTGATAAGGCTTATCAGCCTTTCATCTCTCCCCCTCACAAGCACCATCCCTGCTGCTGTTTATGCCTCCCAACCCCAGGGACCAAAGCGCCTATTAGACTCATCATCCTCCCTCTGCGGATGTTCCCCCTGAGAGGTTCATTAGGCCTTGCTGCCTGACAGCAGGCAGCCAGAGAACCAGGTGGCCACCTTCTTTTGCAATGCCAATGTTATTTCCGAGGGGTTAGACTTGCTGGGAAGAAGCTTTTAAATTCCCCGTTTCCCAGACACAGGGAGGGCTCCATAAAACCCTCCCCGCACAGATGGATTGAAGAAAGGCATTAAAATTGGTACACTCTCTGCAGGAGTTCATTACCAGAGGGAAAAGAGAAGTGTGAATCCTTTTGTGTCTGTCAACAAGCTTAGGAAAGCAGTTTCTGTAGCCCTTCCTATCCCAGGATCACAAAGCGCTTCACTTGCATCATTCCAAAGTACTCCACCGCCATCATGTAAGAGTATGATGATGCTGTAGATAAAGAGATGAGCCTGGTGTCCATTAACCCTTGAAAGAGTACAAATGGAAGCAGGGAGGACTAGTTTAAACTTCATCACTGCTACTCTTTCCGCTTCTCAGTCACTCTGTAACTCAATACAATATCTTTGCTTTCAAACTTTAAATCTGTTTTATAACCATAGTTAGACTTTATTGAGTGGCTTGAATTTTTGGACATAGTATAGAAAGGAAGGAAAATTTCTGACAGAAAAGGTATCAGTGAGGAAATAATGGAAATAAATCTGAAGGGAAGGACTTCAGCATCCACTTCAAGATGCAACTTAAAATACTGAACTTATACCCACTCAGTCCTACTTTTTCCTGCCTACACACAGACTTCTTGCTATGGACATTTCCTCATGTGCCTGCTACCATGGGTTACAGGGGAGATATCTTTGTTAGGTAAGGAAAAATTACCTTTCCACCTTGTATTGAAGGAGGCTTCAAGAGCTCAGTGACTGCTCTCTGCACTTCCTTCTTACCAGTATGCGTAATTTGGCTCTTGTTAGGTGTGACTGCTCTTCCTTTCTAGACCATGGAGAGAGAATGGGAATGGGTAAGGCAGCTGACTTTTAAGGGGGGCTTCTCTGCGATGAGATAAAAACCTCACAATAATAAAAAAGTATAATTATGTAATAGCATTTTTCTAATGTGCTATTTTCAATAGAAACTTTATTTATAGAGAAGCCATTTAACACAGAAGTGTGGGAGTCACAGCAGCATTTCAATTGCATGTCAGGAAGAACACTGGCCTGTAGTTGAGATAAGTGACAAGAAGAGAAGAGCTGGATGTAAGGCTGAGAAACAAGATGACCTCGGGCAAGTCATTATACCTCCCTCTGCCTCACTTTCCCATTCTGTTAAGCTGAGATTTAAACAATTACCTGGTCTGCCAAGTGTAATCAGTATGTAAAGAGCTCTGAAGTGGACACACACTCAGCTGATCCTCACACAGCCGTGAATGCTCTTGGGAACAGGTAAGAAGGAGGTAGCAAGATTCAGTTGCAGGCATTGGATATACTTTGGAATCATAAAGATGATATGCTTAGACACATCCATAGCTTCCTCATGCTCCTGTTAGATAAGGACTAACATGATGACATGTAACAGCTAACTGCAGACAGGTGTAAGAGCCAGAAAGATCACAAGGCCAAAATCAGAACATCAGAAGCAGAGAATCATGGGAAACACCATTTAAAGGAGAAAAATTGCACTTCAGAAGCACGTAGCCTGCCAAAAAACCACCAGACTGAGAATCCAACACCTTTTTTGGATAGGGTGGGTACAATGCCACACCCCATTGGGTAGCTATGCTGCACGGGCTGATATTAATACAGGAGATTAAAAGTATCTTTCTGCTTCTGCTATATATATTCATCCAGACAACATGAACAGAGGAAGAGTACAGATACCAACAGTGCAGCCTACTCATGCACATAGACAGTTCTGCACCACACACAGCAAATATGACACATCAGTTGGGGAGTCAAGGAGTTTTGGGGACAGAGTACAGGAGCAGATCAAGAGCTTGTGGAAAAAAACCTTATACCTGGGCACAGAAAAGACATGTATGCTTCATAGAATCCCTCCTGCTCCCATTGAAAAATGTGCTATTGACATCACTTATGGTCTTTGGAGTAAACACCAGGTTCCCTTGAAAGACAGAGGGACTGCATGGGAATATGGGTTGATTGGTGGAAGGTGTTTATCCTTCATGGATGCAAAAGGTCCTAGTATCACAGAATCACAGAATATGCCTAATTGGAAAGGACACATCAGGATCATCAAGTCAAGCTCCTAGCCCTGTGCAAGACACCCCAAAAATCACACCATGTACCTGAGAGTGTTGTCCAAATGCTTCTTGAACTCAGACAGGCTCGGTGCTGTGACCACTTCCCTGGGAAGCCTGTTAAAGTGCTCAACCACCCCTCTGGGTGAAAATCCTTTTAGTGATATCCAACCCAAACATCCCTTGACTCAGCTTCATGCTGTTTCCTCAAGTCCTGTCACTGGTCACCAGAGTGAAGAGATCAGTTCCTGCCCATCCTCTTCCCCTCATGAGGAAGTTGTAACTGCATTGAGGTCTCCCCTCAGTCTGTTTTTCTCCAGGCTGAACAGACCAAGTGCCCTCAGCTGCTCCTCATAGGGCTTCCCCTCCAGACCCTTCACCAACCTTGTGGCCCTCCTTTGGGCGCTCTCTAATTACTTAGTGTAATTTTTATGTTGTGGTGCCCAAAACTGCACGAAGGACAAGGTGAGGCCGTCCCAGGTCAGAGCACAGTGGGGCAATCCCTTCCCTCAACCCCTGGCGATGCTTTGCCTGATACCCCCCAGGAGATGATTGGCCCTCCTGGCTGCCAGGGCACTGCTGACTCATATTCATCTTGCTGTCCACCAGGACCTCCAGGTCCCTTTCTGTGGCACTGCTCTCCAGCATCTCATTCCCCAGTTTATACACACAACCAGGGTTGCCTCATCCCAGGTGCAGAATCTGGCACTTGCCCTTGTTAAACTTCATATGGTTGGTGACTGCCCATCTCTCTAATTAGTCTAGGTCTCATCCAGCTGAGTTGTGAAGATCAGGAAGCAGGAAATTGGGGATAAAAGCACATAAAGTCATGATGTGGCTGTAGCCTGGCTAGATGACGTACCATGGACTCAGGAGTGGGGTATGTTATAGACAACTTGGGAGCAGGAATTTGAAAGGCATGAGCTGCAGGGCAAAATCCAAGGGAGAAGTTCTTTATAGCTATACCAGATAGATTACTTGAAGAGAAGCATGCTCTGAATTCAAAGGAAACTGAGATAATATCAGTAACTCAAGGCCTATGCATGCAGAATTCAGTATAAAATGAGTTTCTTCCATTATTTTCCTGCAGAAATAAATTTGCAGGCACTTCTGGTTGCTGAAAGAGACTTAAAAGCACATGGATAAGATGAGGTACAGCAGAACTGTGTCTATGATTGGAAAGACTGTGCAATCAACGTATAATTAACCTGTGAAACTCGTTGCCAGAGGATATTATAGAGGAAAACAGATTAGCAAGATTCAGAAAAGGATTAGACCTTACAAGAATAGCATCTGCAGCTACTCTTGCTAAAATAAAAAACATATGGGTTATTAGTCTTCTCACTTCAGGGTATAAAATGATCGCAAGTTGGGGTCAGAAAGCAATGTCTCCCTATTATGTAGCATTGTAAAACAGGGCACACCAGGGGGTTGTTACAAGTCTATCTAAAGCATCCAGCATTGGCAATGGTTAGGACAGAATACTGGACTAGATGGGCCATTAGTTTGATACAGACGAGCAATTTCTTATACCATTCTGCCCTCATTTCCTGGGAGAATTCCACTCCCCAAACTGATATGCACTTCAAGCAATTGAAATTCAAGTGTAAACATGTTATTGCTTGAGCAATTTGCTGGCATACAAAGATACAGACTAGCACTTAGACCCCAAATAGAGGCGCCTTGTGGACTAAGATTTTTCTATTTTAGCTTTGTGATGACCACCTACAGAGTGGATAGTTGTCATTCAGCGTCAGTGGAGATGCAACCAAAATCCCTCTTGCACAGGCTCTCAGTGTGAAAACAGTAGAGAAATCCTCTGAATGGATGGATCCTGTACCATTTGCAGCTGCACAGTTTGCCTATCCCATGGGAAGAAGAACCAGGATGCAGTAAAACAAGTCAAAGAACAGATTAACATTCCCTTTTTTCTGATGTTGCTGAGTTTTTTCCTTTCCATGTCTCATGTGGGTAGGAGCCATATTCTGCCCCTGCCTCCCTGCTGCATAGCAAGTTAAGCAGAGTGTCCCTCTGTCCTACTGCCTCAAACAGGAACAAGACTGAGGGAGAAAAAGGTGAGAGGTGGCGGGTGTGGTGAGGCATGCAGAGAGGCTGTAGGGTAGGTGTCAGGAGATGAGGAAAAGAGCAGCACTATGGACAAGTGGCACTAGTGTGAGAAGAAGAGGGGGAGGCTGCCAGGGATGGGGGATGCAGTGAAGGAAGAAGAAGGAGTTGCTAAGGACAGAGAAGGTCACATAGTGCAGCAGCAAAGGCTGACGTCCGTGGGGTGCAGATGGACAGGCAGGCAAACACAAGCAGAAGGGGAAGGTCCAGTGGGAAGGATGTAAAACACTCTACTTCCTACTCAAAGCCAAAAGCAAAGCAAAATTTCAGTGATGACAGAGGTGAAAATGTTTGATACATAGGTGGGGACACTGTGCCAGTGATGCTGAGAAAGTGCATTGGTACAGACATCTGCTTAAAAGTGGGTGGCATTGCCATTACACCACTTGAAATTTGAGCAGCATGGGGTGAGTGCTTCATGTCTAGCAGGTGTGCAAGAGGCAGAATGAATCTCCTCAGCCCCACTTTCCATCCCCAGAACAAACCTATGGGATTTAAGAATATCAGACTTGGAACAAAGACAACTTTGAGTGGTGCACTATTTATACCATCCTAGACATATGTCAGTATGTAAGCAAATTTTAATGGAATGGGCTCTGACTTTCACAAGAGCTTGTAACTCCTTAATTTCACTTTCTGATTCTACTCCCAGTGACTTCAAATGCTTTTGTAAAGAGTTTAGAGCCCTTTATCTCCTGTCTCCTCTAACACTGGCCATAGCCTTTTACAGCAGAGACCATATTTTTGGCACATGTCTAGTACAACAGGGACTGGACCCTTGTAGAGATCATTCAGCTTTCTGAAAAATACGGTTAAATGTTTTCCACCTGCACCACCAACATCTCTCAGCCCCTGACTCGAAGGTCAAGTGTCCACTCTTCATCAGATAGCCTGATCTTCAGAGACTGCATTTACTCTTATAAAGGTCAAACTAGTAACACAGCTATTTCCCCTCAGAATTTTCTGTGATCCTGTGTTACCTCTGCAATCAAGAAGTCGTCTCTCTCTCTCTTCTGAACTCTGGCCTATCAGACTTGGCACTTGTCTCTTGACTTACAGTGACCAGCCCCTGGAAGGTTCCTCTCAGTCTTGAAAAGGTCGGGTGCACATAAACTCTCACAGAAACACATGTCCATAGAAACACACACAGATGCCAGGATTCACAGATGCACACACAGCTTCCTAGCTTCTCACTGCTGTTTTCAGCAAGGACCACTCAAAGTGTTTAGCCTGACATGCTGTGATGATGATGTAAACGGAAAAAGAAAAGCCCTTCACCTGTGAAACTAATTAATAGTCAACAAACTTGCTTCAAGGTAGGAGAGCTGGCACTGAAGGCGAGAAGCTGTCCCGGGGAGCGGCAGGAGCCAGGCACAACTGCTAGGTGGCAGCAGCCATTCACTCAGCACAAAGCTGAGGCTCGCCAAGGTGGCTGCTGGGTTTAATTCTCTGAGAATTTGATGCTCGTCAAAGTGAGCCACTGTTAGAGTCCCCACAACAGCAAAAGCGCTCAAGGCTGCTGCTGTCACTGCCCGTGATGGGAGCATGCATAAACATGAAAAGAAAGCCATCCTGACTGTTAAGGAATACCACAATTGGGGTTGCGGCTTTTTAAGGGGATGAAGCTGGACAGACACCTTGTGATGATGCCGATGAAATCACTCCTTATTAGTAGACCGAGAGGCTGTGTCCTCCTCTGCAGCTATTTCAGGGCCCTTTATCACCCTCCCCCCCACCCCATCAAGGCGAATACTTATCTTCCAAGGGCTTTTCAAACACCGCTTAATTAGTCTTCCCAAACCTATGAACAAAAAAGGGGACCCAGAGCCTTGTGTTCGCTGTAGCAAATGAGAACGAAACTCTGCGAAGGGCCTCAATTACAGCAACCTTCACTGCAGCACGTGGGAAGTGCTGCAGCAGATTTAGGGGCACTTTTAAGGATGCCAGTTGAATATTATAACCTCGTTATTCATATAATTAATACTGCAACTACTACTGAATTCCATGTGTTATTTATAGAAGCATTATGTTCCAGTTATTTTCTGCAGCTCTTGTCTCTGACATGCAATAGATTTTCTTATGGAAACTGTAGGCCTGCATCACTGAGGACTCATGGGAAAGGCACATTTTCAGCAGAATCTGGTTAAATATTCTGGTCCATTTAGCAATGAGGTGCTGTTGAACACAGCTTGAAAACTGAAGGACAGAGATTCAAACTACACCAAGTCAGAAAGCCTTTACAATATCCATTTGCTTGCTGCCAGCTGCCATAGCCAGCAGTTATGGATAAACCTTGACCCTTCATGCTTTTTCCTGGCAAGAAGAGCCGGCAAGTAGTAAAGAAGACTGACATCAAAATCAAGTCATTAGGTTTCAGAGTTAACAGCACACACAAATGACTGGAGGTATATCAACTCTCCCTCAATGAAACTGATTTGGGCAGATATTGCGTTGATCATTCATGCTTGGGAAGTTTTCTTTGCCACTACAAGAAAAAGAGTGGGTTTTCAGGAAGGAATACCATCCTTTCTTCTCTGCCGATGAGGAGAAAGGCATTCTTGGCCTCTGCAGGGAACTTAGCAAGCTCAGTATGAAGGTGGCATAAGTGTTGTTTGTGCCTGCTACACTTAAGTAGAATGGTCATACTCTGAGCTTCTAAATTTTCAAATAACTATACAAAATGAAAACAGGAAGGTTAGGTGCTGTCCTTCTTCCCTGGCCTAGAAGCAGGAAATGTTCCCAGAGATGCTCCCTTTGAAGTACGGAGGAAATTGGACTAAAATGAAGACTCATATTGCCAGAACAAGGACTGAAATAAAGCTCTGAGCCCTTCCTATCCACAGTATTTAACAGTTAACTCCTTCTTATGAACTTCTGCACTGCTCCAACCAGCACCTTCTAAACCCAGCTTCCCAAAGAGGCAGCTAACCCGACACCCAAGCAGTGTGGACAGAAGCCAGGTCCATGCCATGTGGTTTACCTCCTGGCTCTCTTCTGTTTAGCAGGATAAGAAACATAGGCTTCTCTTCTGAGTGTTCACTTGAATCGTGACACTAGTGGAGGCTGCCCCTGCCACTTCAAAGGCCCTTGAGAAAAAGGGCCTTTAAAGAAAAGGCATTTTCCTTCAGAAAAGTGTAACACTACAGAAGGGGAAAACACTTGCCAAGCCCTAAGACAGGAGTGAGTTCTAAAACCCTCTTATCCTTGTTGTTAACCCAGGTGTTTAACAATATGTTAACCCTTGCTGTTAAACTCCTTGCACTCCTGTAGGTCAAGAACATTTTGGGTTCCTTAACTTCCCCATTCAACACACAGAAAAATGTGTATGGGGCTTCAGGCTTGTGCAGGATCAGGGCAGAGGAAAATGTTCATTTGCAGACATTTCAGTTTTGCAGAGGAAATTCCCTTGCAAAAAGCCATCAGTTTGCTCCTCTGCAAAGTGGTGGAAACTGCTCCCTGTCCCCATGCTCATTAAAGATATTGTGAGGTGCCATTCCTTGAGGACTGCCTGCATGTAATTGGTTTATTCTGACTTACTGCCTCCAGGGAGACTGCTCACTTTGTCTGTTTTACTCTACTCACTGCTTGCGTGTCCTTCCACTTCAGGATAAACTTATAATTCAAGTCAAAGCAAAAGTTCACTTAGCAGCACTTAATAGCACCTAATATGTCAGGCTTTCAAGCTGCAGGTCAGAGCTACAGGTTAAAAAAGGCTACAGGTAAAAGCAGTATTAAACAAAACGTAGGGAAATGCCTCCCATGTAGATGCAGAGATCTTGCCTAGATCTCCTCTGAAATCACCAAGCTATGAGAGTAGCAGTCCCGGGTTCATACAAGCACATTGATTTCCTCCACTGTAGTTCTCTTCCCACAAACCTGGCAGCAACCCACAGCCCTGCATGTGTGAGACACAGAACAGGTCTAGCCACACCTTCCCCATCAGGTGCTTTGCTATTTACTGCTTTCTCAACCAGAAACATTTTTGACATTTCTTCTATCAGATTTGATGACGCTATGATCACAGGTACTGTCTTATCTCTTTGAGCACATCCTTTATCACCAAATTCTCAAAATCAGTCTTGAAAACTGGTGCATCTGTTCCATTATAGGCAAACAAAGCTCTTTCACTTCCCCCTCTTCCCCTAGTCTTTTCCCAAAACCAACATGCTGAGGTTTGCCACCATTTCAAATGTAGATGCCCGGTTGATGCATTAGGGAAAGAGCTAACTGCAACATGAAAGAGTATTCCTCCACTAAACTCCTGCCTAGTTGGCTAAACAGCACTTGATCCATGTAAATATAATTGCTGTCTGTTCCTAAGACCCACAGTTAGTTCCTAGTGAGCCTGCTGGTTAATTGTCTCCACCCAGTCTGGACTGTTTAATTTATAAATTACATTAAATAAAACTAAAATCCTGTTGGGGCTACTAATATATCATTCATTAAATATTATGTAAAACAGCAGAGATACATATTTTCTGTTAAGCTCAGACACGTTGCTAACTCCCTGTAGAGATCATGTGTGATATCTCTGGATGCAGGCATGCTGCCTAGATCCCCCCTGAGGACAACTCATCCGTCCTCCCACCATCTGTTGGCATGCTGGGGTTCCTCCGTCACACCTAGGCATCTAGCTCTGGGCTGTGGATTCTGCTCTGTGCTCCGACACTCAAAGTTAAATGGGCCTTAGTGCCCTCTCTGAGACACTGGAGAGGAGCTTCCACCCCTAGATTTCTAAGTTTCTGACTTCTTCACACCACAAACTTGATGCAAAGTCCCTGGGGTGTCATTAAACCCGCATTCTGAACAGATTAGAGATGCATCTACATTTGTCCTTCCCAGCATTCCCCTGAAGGGTAAGTTTCATGAAAAGACAGAAACTTTACAAAGTGATGTGGAGCTCATCTCCATCTATTTCAGGTAACCTCTCCATCCTGTCAAACAGCTTGTCTGTCATAAAAGAACAAATGGAGCAGCGCAGGAGTAAGGGGAAGCAGAGAAATAAAAACATCTAAACTCTGGGCAGGAAGTTCCTGTTGTTATTTCTGAATGTGTTTAGCATAGAGACATATTGTACATTTAGCGTAAGTCCCCGGGACCCTAATGAGCTCCTAATGTACCCCATACTTCAAGGGTTTTCCAAAGAGGCCAGTAACTTAGCAACAGCAGCAAATCCTTGACAGGAATAATCAGTATTTGTGCTGCAGCTTTAGGTTTCCCCTCTTCTCTCGCACTAAGTGGAAGGTGTTTTGCCTGGGATTTCTTCTCTGCTTTGTCATTGTTCTTATTCTTCCTATGGGTTTCTTCTTTTATCCTTTCTGTTCAGTAAAAACCCACTACCAGCAGCTTGCATGGAGCAGAGTTCTTGGAGCGTGGAGATACCAAGATTCTCCTGTGAAGAATTTTTTTGCATTGGGGAGGTATAGAGGTGGCTCTCCAGGGATGCCACAAGCAAGCCAGGGCTGGTGAAAACAGTTATGTTCACAATAGCAAACTAGATAGTCACCAGGGCCGGTGGTGGTTCCTCGGGGGGTACCAGCTAGAAGGTGATGAGCAATGACAGTCCTTCGCTGCATTCATGGCTCTCAGCTACAGGAAACTGAATCACCAAACTCCAAAGAGTACAAATACAAAGCAAATATTGACAGCTAACTGTATTTCTAGAGGCCATATGAGACACCAGGCTCCAGAGGAACATGAGGTCCTTCCGAGGCAGGCTCTTCACTCTTCCCAGTGGGGTGCCATTTGATGCCACCATGCATAAAACATATGTCTCCCCTGCCCACATCTCCTGCCTGTATCCATTGCCTTTTTGCTAGCTGTAGGCATAGCATTGGTTTTGGAACAGGCTGCTTTACATCTTAAGTACAGAACATGAACAACTGATTCAGGTGTTAAGAGAAGGTCTTGGAGAACAAGACGTTTATGTTACTCCTGGCATTAGAACATCAGTACACTAGGTGCGTAAGCATATCACCCATTTTATTAACACTAAGAAATCTCAAGAAATGATAACCTGATGTGCAAAAGTGAAATGAGTTGTCCAGTATCACAGAAGGCCTGAATAGGAAACAACCCATGTTGTAACAATATCTGTATATCCTATTAACGTTCCTTAGTAGTTACACTGCAAAAATACATGGAATGAACAACCAGTTTTAAGCTAAAAACCACCAAACAGCTGTTCTGGACCTTGGCTAGTTCACTTACAGCAAACAAAGGACAATACCACCAGTTCTGGAGGTCGAAGTGTAACTAGAGTTTTACAGACACAGCGTATCAATGCTTTTTTCTCCCCAGCATTGAAAGGAGGAAAGGTTGATAGTGAAAAAAAACATTTAACATGGACTTCTTGACCCAGCAGTGGCCTTTGAAATATTGAAGAATGGTAAACTCAGTCGAAGAAAGACTGATATATTTAAAATACACTGCATCATACCCATATCTCTTGCATTTTTAGCAAGAGAGGTGGAGTAGGCTTATACACTCACCTTGTGAATTTTAGAGAAGTCAGTGGAATAAGCAAAATTTCAACTACTTAGAGCCAACCAATCTTATTTACAAAATATCAACTGACTGAGCATGGAAAATGAATGAAGAAATCTTTGCCAGGAGGAGGAAAAGACTTTTTTTTAGGTGGCCATCCAGGCAGTAAATTGGAAGAATATTGTGGGCTAACTCAGCTGAAACACTACTTAAAAAAAACCCAAACAAACAAACCAACAACAAAAAAAACCCCAACCAAAATTCCTCTACATTCAAAGCATGCTCACCACAATGCAGCAAAGCACCCACCCAGAGGTACACAAGCAAGCTTCCCACCACACTGATCTGAAACTCAGCACAGCATAGACACACCAGTGTTCTGCAGCACTCAGCTGATGGGATTTCCTTGCACTGTGTTGTACAAACTCACCTCAACCCTGTGAAGTAACAAGACAGGTCCAAGGCAATACAAAGGATTAAATCTGCCATTCTAATCAAAGTGATTGTTCAAAATCCACCACATTATTTCAATTACTCCAAACTGTCATCACAAACTCATAGACAAAGGAGGGAAACGCGGAAACTTGACCCCTGGGAGAAACCTACTGGAATTGCAGGAGAGTATCACAGTGATTTGTCCTTCATTGTTTTTCATTGCACACATGGCAAGGCAAAGCAAGTCCGAGACCTGCACACATTGTAACTTTGGCCTACAGCATCACTCAGTTAGGTCTCCACGAAGCATGAGAGAATCATTAACAGTGCCGCTTTCTCTCACAGTCAGCCTGGCTTTACCCAACCAGAAATGTCTGCAGGAAAAATCTGAAAAAGCCATTAATGGGGATAATGATGCTTACCTCCTGTATAAAGTGCTTGGAGATTCATGGGATGGAAAATGCTATTACAGGTAGGTATTTATTAAATACTTATAGTTTCTTGTATTGAGGATCCATACTACAGTCCTACACTTGGACATAATTCCCTCTACCATCAGAGACTAACATCTACAGGCTGCATTAAACAAGTCTACACCATATGGTTTAAAATCTATGGCTGTCACATCTATCCTGCAGACCAGATGTAGATCTCCTAAATAGTCTGTGCCCACACCTTCACAAGCAATGATCTTTTTGCACTTGTCTTTCAGAATATATCACCTCACATTATGGAATGAGACAAACAAATCATAGTTCTCAGGTGAAATCTAGACCCCCTTAAAGTCAAAGGCTAGGTCTTTTTGATGTAAATAGGGACAGTATTTCATTCTCTGCCTGAAACTCTCTTTGATCTGAAAAAGCACTGTTTGGATTTTTTTTTATGTCTGACTTACAGAGTTGAAGGAGTCCTAGAGCTAAGTGATGAAACAGGGCTAAGAAGTTGTGGGGTTGTTGTCACCTGGGACCAGCTGCCCCAATTCTGGTAACCAGATAATCTGCTTATTTGACGTTTCTGGGGCCTCAATACACTGTCTCATGATACATCTCTTCCTCCTTCTTGAATAAAGCTCAGTAAAACATTTGACCTTTTCCAGCCTTTGGAGTTTCATTGTTGTTTTAGAAGGGAAAGCAAAGCATGGGAAAACATCTGCTGAAGAAAGAATTCTCTCATTTGGATAACACATGCCCATTTATTGTAAAGAAAGCAGGCTCAGAGGGGCCTACACCTCTGATTTCCAGTTCATGATTGAGTGCTATAAAAGTGACTTGATTCCCAAAAGTACAAGTGTCCCCCCAGAAGAAGTTGCTAAATCAGAAAAAAACAGAGGGGATCAGTTGGCAAATCATGACCTCATCAGGAAACTGAAATTCCTTGTCCAGTTTCTATCAAAAATGACAATGAATTCAGAAGGTTTTACTCTAGACCCTTCACAAAACCTGCTGTGTAGCTCAGCATAAATTTCATTCACTAATCAGGGGGCACACAAGCCTGCAATGTTAAAAAGAATGTTGAAATCACAGGAGAAAAACCAAGCAAGAACGGTGAAGGGACTGGGGAAGGACAAATTGTTAGAGTAGGATGTGCGACAGGGCCGGCATTAAGGTGTATTTAGCAGAGCTGTATGTATGCATGAAACTCTCACTGTGCTTGCCTTTAGTCTGCAGTAGCTGTCTCTCACTTTTTACGAGCACTAGAATTCACTAAGCCCAGAGAGATAAAACTGGTGAATTAAAAAGCAGTTCTCTTTGTTTGGTTTTAAGGCAGGATATAAAACATGGGTCTTGCTGGAGTGTCATGCTTCTTGCTGCTTTGTAGGCAGCCACATTAGTCTCAGCACCTTTCTGATATCTGCCATCAAACTAATTACCTGCCTAACGGGAACTGAAATAGATTTCCATTCTCTTGATGTGTAGGAAGGCGAGGAAGCATATGCAACATGGAGGAGGGCACGGGGACCATAACAAATGGGAGAGTCCTAGTAAAGGACACTAAATGCAAGAACCTTTAGGGGCAACATGGGAGGCCTGAATCTAAAATAAACACCTGACAACTCTGCTGGTTTGGCAGCAATTAAAGACCTAAGAGTAAGATGTGAAGTTCTGCTTGAGTTCTCAAGTATCCTGCTGCCTGAATCCAAGATTTTGCTCAAGGACCATCTTCAGCATCTGTAGTTAGATACATGACACAAAAATTCCTAAGATTCTAATGCTCTTACAGTAGGACACTTCTGGAAACAGGAGTTGCATCAATAAAATGGATCATTATTGCAATTAATTTCACTGAAATACAATTGAAACAGAATGTAACATCAAATTCCCATCTGCTCACCACAAACAGCTAAGCCAGTCCTAAAACAAAACTAAAAATAAATACCTGCTTATAGGCTGAGACAGCCTTTAGTACAAAGAGGGTGAAGGGGAGGTGGGGAAAAAAAGAGAGTAGAACATATTCTTGAAATGCCACGATATTCTCGCTCCATCCCAGCTCGTTTGCCAAACCGTATTCTTGAGGTGAGGAGGGCTATTTTCCATTTTGTTTCTTCACGATTAAGTGGAACAAGTGCCTCTGCTCTCACTGGTTAATTAGAAATACCCTCTACGTAGATGTATCTTTTTCCAGTCCCTTGCTTCTTAGCAAATAGAAAATCTATTTTGGCTTCCCTGCATTGACCCTTTAATTGAACTAACATGGGTTTTGTTACTGTTCTTTGTTTTTAAATAAGCAATTTTGTACTTGCAAATTTTAATTTCCCACATGGCAAAACACTTCTGAATATTGCCAAATCCCAGTCACTGGGGCTGGAGAAAGTACATCTCTGCTTTCCCACACCCAATTAAAAAAAAAAGTTATCATCAAGCATTCCCACTGAGTGGCCCTTTGCCATGACATTCTGTTGGTTTCACGTGAGAGATCATGTTGATGTGCTATGCTAATCCTGTCATTAATTCCATTATTAAAGTTATAGAGACATGAGATTAGAAGCCTTTTACCTGTATAAAGCTCAGAGAATTTCTCTCTCTCTCTCTCTCTCCCTCCCAAAAAAGGAGAGGAGAATCTTATTTGTATGTAGGCTATTTATATTAGGCTTGCAGAATTCTACTCAACACTCACTGGAAGAATATTCCTTTATTGATAGAGTATTAGATAGGGAATTTTTGACTGTGTATTATCTTCACTGTCATGGTGCAGAGGGAGAAATCTCTGAGACCCTGGTTGGCAATTTTTTTAATGACAGTTTTATGTGTTTATTACTCTTGTTTTTTTGCCAGGTTTGTTAGGCAGGGAGTAGGTAACAACTTGCAGTCTTGTCCACTGGCAAGTATACACACATTAATGGGCCAGATGGAGCTGGAGTGATTTTAGCAGCTGAGGGTCTGGACTATTATGTTTATACAGGTCAGGGGAGAGAGGGAACAGATAACTAATTTAATATAACTTTAGAGCCAGAATCTTCACTAAATTGGACATAGGATTTAAAGTGAAGAAGAAAGAGAAAATCTGGCTCATTTTCTTGGCTCTGCCACTGATCTAGTTTGTAATTGTAAGCAATTATATTTACCCCATCTGCAACATGACTGTAATGTTTCTCACTGCCTCTGTACAGAGGTCTGAGATGGAGATGCATAAATGATTTCTCAAATTTACCTGACATTTATTTTTCTAAAACTTCAGATACGTAAGCTGGTCCTTCCATGTGTTTCTTTTTTTAGGCTTGAGAGTGTGCTTCCTTTATTTCTCTTGTATGCTTGCCTGTAATAATTAACAGGTTTTAGGAGTAAATTATGTTCTCTTTGAAGTACAGATTGTAATAAATTCACTTGCATTTTGTATTATATTTTAAGCAAAAGATTTGGATTATTTTTCGCCCTTGAAATTATTACTTTAGAATTTCACCAGCTATTTGTTAGAGTAACAAACACAGAGTTGTATTAAGTGTGCATGGTCTCTAGCATCTTGCCAACCTTTTTGTCCTTTTTGCGATGAAGCACAAACTAATTTGAGGCTTACATGTAAATTGTTATCAAACTGTATCAATAAATTGTAGTTACTTTCCATATAGAATATAACACTATATCCAAAGCAAAGCAAGCCAGCATTAACAATTTCTTTTTAAATTGCTAGCAATATTCTGTTTCTCTGTGTGCCCTGGATCACAGCTTTCAATCCTGTTACTCAATACATATTGCCCAGGTCATCTGCATTCACAGGTGTCCAAAATTTCATACCTTTCCCTTATTACTTTCAACAAATCAATAAAACTTCATCCAAAATTTGTCCTTGCTTCTGGCCCCTGTCCCTGATCCTCCAGACACTGAAAAAGTAGAAGGAGAGAGAGAGAGGAGGATGGTCCTTCTGTATTATGGATTGCAACCATTAAGCCTATGGCAAATTTGAAGTAGCCTGAAATAATTTGTGCTCGTTGCATGAAAAACTGATTATCTTTATGACAATTTTCTGAATGTGTATGTTGATTTAACTCAAAGACTGCTGCTTCCAGGAGGGGAAAAGTAATACAGCAGATGAGGTGGTTTAACCTCAAATACTAAAGGATTATGCAAGGAGCATTATGCTTGGTTCTGGCTGATCCCAACTCATTCCAGTTCTACTGAATTTCTTTAAGAATAATAAAATCTTTAGCACTGAAAGATCCATTGCCAAAGAAGCAAAATGCAGTTCGTCAAAAGCAGAAGACAACTTTCTTGATAAAAAGGAACACACTCCAAAATCTGTCAGAAAAGAGGCCCTCCTTAGTCCCCTTTATAAGACCTGTAACTTCTGGTTAGACAGATATATATATGAACAGCTAATGAATTACATTTTTTTTCCTCAGATTATTTTGCTCACTTGTATAAATGCACAGCATTTTTGCCTGAAGTGGCCATGACATCACTGTGAGTTTTCCAAATAATCATTACTATTATGAAGGGCTCTATAGCTCAGGGCCTGGTTTAATATTTGTAAAATCAGCAGCTTTGTCAGCAAGAGGTTGATACATGAAATTTGGTACTGAACAACTGCCAGAGGTATCAGAAATAGAAAAGAAACACAAGTTTTAGGAGGTGGCCAGTCATACCCAGGCAGTTTTTCGCCCTTTTGAACAGCAGTCTTCTTCCACGAAAAGATGCACTAAGCCAGGGAAGCCCAGTGCATATTGATTGCATTAAATGTCGATGGTAAAATTATGGTGGAATACATATATAAAGAACAATGCCGAGTTGTGGGGCCAGACTTTTTGAAAGCAAAGGCCAACAGTGACCTGGATGGCAACAGGAGCAAGACTTTACCTGTGTCTGTAATCAGCTCATTTCGTAATTTATCTGCAAAACTCCATATGCATCCGCACACACACAATTTTAACTATAATGACCATTATACTATCTCTTCATCTATGATGCATTGTTCAGATACTTTTTACAAAAGCAACCTTCATTAAGCCGTTTGTCTGAAATAGCCAGAATACTGAACAGCTGCAAGATCCCACACATTTGTCAAAGCTCATAGAAAAATATGAATGTCTTAACGCTGTGTTATTTGAGAATTGATGTTATTATACTGTCTTTAGGGGCTTTATTATAATGCATGTGTTCAAGAAAGGAGAGTTAAAACTAAATAGTCATTCTTAATTTGAGGATTTCATCTAAGCTAAGCTGTAAAATACTAAGCTGAGCAAACGCTGCCATTTCCTTCAGTGATCATTTAGGTGGATGTAATTTATATGCTTGTGGTTTTATGTGCATGAATAGTGGGTGACATGAGCTCTCTTAAAACAAAACAAGAACTAAAGAAATCCCATGAAAGCTATAAGATTAAAACAACAACAACACAAACAAACAAACAAAAAAAAAAAAAAACAAAAACAAAACAAAACAAAAAAACCAAACACCCAAACCCCAGTCCCCTACTTTATTTTTTATCCTCTTGATACTTTTTTAGCTGCCTCTCTTGACTCTGTGTTGTGCAGACTGCATTCATTCTGCATTCTTATCTGATGCCAGATACATTATATTGCCACTTATAACTGTTTCCTGAGCAAGCTAAAACAACATATCAGCCCTAAATGGGGTTTCTGCAAAAAAAAGCTCATACAAACAAGTTATTCCGACCTACAAAGGTGCCCTTGAAACTGCTAAACTTCTAGTCCTTGGTACCACATCACTTAGACCTACACCCTTAGTGGTCTTAGTAATGAGAGCACTTGCCATTCTCCTTGCATTTCGGTTAGTATGGTTTTGGAGAAACAGATTCAGTTCACACCTCCCTTCTGAATCTTCAGTATTTATTTTGATTCTTTCTGTTAATAAATAAATAAAATCCAGAGCCTTACTTGCAGTATAAAACAGCACAATTCACTGCTGGGGTATAGAATTGATGTACTAGATATTTCTCATTTATTAGCTTCATTCCTTTGCCTAGTCTCCTGCAGTAATGTTATTATTTCCCATGAGGGTCACATGAGATTTTTTCCTCTCGCTTGCTTTGTACGTGTCTTTCTGTGTGTGCTTATTTATTTAATAGGCATTTTCCCCTTTATCTACTACTTATTTAAAGCTTTCACTATACCCATTTGATCTGAATACATTGGCTATGTGCGGCCTGTGCAACCAGGTCTGCTCTTAATGGTGTATTTACACCAGGTTTTCACACAATACCGAAGAGATCCATAGCCAAAGTGATTTAGAAGACGATTTCAATGTTTCTTTCCCCAGAACTGCTGTCCCTTTCTCAACAAGTAGGAAATGGCACTGAAGGGAAAGGATTTGCTTGCAAGTCTGCTGTAAAAGCACTTTTCTTTCCTTCAGAGAAATCTCCCTGAGAGACAAAACTTAAACCAGATTCTCAGAAGAGGCACTTATTTTAAGAATAGGCTTTCCTGGGTTCTGTCAGAAACATGGTCCTTGTTTATGGACTGTCTTCATGATCTACAGCCCCCTCTCTTGCCTATTTTACTCTCAGGAAACCCAGATACCCTGTGAGTAGCAGCAGTTCTCTCTCCTGCCCTGGAGGGTAATGGGGTGAGTTGAGTATGGCCGAATTCCAGCCATCCCACCTCACTGCTCCCACTGTGGGGGACTGGGACACAGGCCCAGGGGCTACTCAGCCAAAACTTGGTATTGCAGATATTGTGATGGCACCAGTCCCTTCAAATCTGGCACTGTGAAACAACTGTGGTGACAGAAAATCACTGGCAAATCTGGCCAAGAGCTGAAGGGCAGCATTAAAGGACACCAAGTCAAGATTCCAATGTTTTCTCTTTTAACAAAACTTTGTCGCTTCTGCCCCCTCACCATGCTCCTATCATGTGAGTGCAATGGACAATAGAAATTATTAATGGCTTCATTTAGGCTTTTTTTGCCATAGAGGCCATGGGGATCAAATGGGTTTATAGCTTTTTACAGAATTGACACATCCTCATACAGTTCTGTAGACTGGCATATAAATGTGGTGAAGGCCACTAAGGCTTAGTCAACTCAACCACAACAGCAAAACCCCTCCTTAGATAACACTCTGCCTTATGTGGCTGAAGATTCAAGTTTTGACAAGACTTAAAGCAGTGCTGTCTGGAAAGCTTTTACAGAATCTTTGTTCCAACCTTGCTGAAAAGGTCAAGTGCTTTTTCTTTACCTCTTTGCTTTTCAGATGCACTCAGGTCTAAACCACTGAGATCTCCATTTTAACTTTCTACTTGCCTCATTTAGTAACATCACGCCTTTTGTCAACTCAGGAAATTCTTTTGTTTTCAATAATGAAGGAAGACTTAAAAACAAAAGCTAATCTCAACTCTGAACACAACCAAGATATTCTCAAGGGAGTCTTCTATCCCTTTTAATCTAGGAGAAGAAATGAAAATAGCAAACATACTAGCCTAACAGAATTTAATGGAAATAACCAGTCTAAATAACATTTTACCTTCTTTCCTATTTCACAGGAAGCATTCAGTCAGTCAAAAGAAATATTTAGTGTTTACAGACAATCTCAGCAAGATCTCTTGACTCACCCCTCCTCCATGGGAGAGCCACTACTCAAAGTCAACTCCTCCAGGAAAAGCAGGCAGCTGGTCACCCCACTGCAGTTGGAAACTGCAGCAAACATGCTTGTATGGAGCTGCTACCCACTGCCCACAGTTCTCCTCAGCATATGGCAATTGAGACTGGCTTTTTCTGGTTACAGTCTTCAAACCATTGCAGAGAGACCACCAGCCAGTCACTGTCTCCCTGCCTCATGGTTTGGGAGGAAGAGAAGGGGTTAGATCATGGAAAATATATGGGCATCTACCTTCTGCATAGATGCCTGACATCCATTAGCTTCACCCAGCATCTTTTCCATCTGAAGGAGTCTAGGGAGCCTTCTTCTGAGGTACTTTTTCAGTAACTGTCAATATACTCTGAAAGGAAAAGCAAGCTCACTTCTGAGAGTCACCTCTGACAATTTTTGCGCACTCTAGGTTTGAACAATTCACCTGCAGGAAAATCTAAGCAGTCTATTATCAGTCTCCTGACACACATAACTCTTTAACTGCTGCCTCTACCAACAGGTTATATTACTGTCTTTACATATCTTTAGGTCCTTTAGAAATAATAGAAAGGAAGCACAAGTTAGACCCATTTTTCCAGGCCTGTAGGAAAAGATTTCCATCACTGCAATTCCTTTAATGAATTTTGTTTTCTTCAAGAATGCTGCTGTTGAACACTTTTTCTCAGTGTGGCCAGGGGCCCTCACTAATTACAAAGCTGTTCTTCAGCTCCTCAAAGCTCTTCCTTTCCAGCCCTAGGAAGAGATTATCAGCAATTTATGGAGAGAAAAAGAACCCCATATATCCCCAGCATTTATTTAGTTCTTCACCAACCATTTGCATATCCAATTTTTTATGTGACATGCTAGATAACAAAGGCAAGCCAGAAGGGGAGAATGTATGATAGCATTTGCTAGCATGTTGTCTTTTATTTCCTTTAGCCTCATGAGGCAGCTGTATGGCACATTGGAGAGTTTTACACAAATGGCCTTTCTTGCAGGAGGGGTTTCTTTGAGCCTGTCTGGGAGTTCACATTGCAGACCAGATCAAAAGATGTTTTCCTCCATTTTAATAGAGAAATCTGAGACAGATTGTATCAGGAGAGAAAGAGAGTTAAAAAAAGACTGAGAGGTTACTTGGCAATTAGGCAATCTTGATTATTTCCTTCTTGTCTTGCTAAATCTTTCAGCTGGCTATTGGGTGGAAATGATTTTCTATTCTATTTGACACTGGCTTCACAGCTAATTTGGTTTCCATCTATCTGCCTAATCCATTTTATCTATCAGTTCTAATTCAGTCCTATCCCTGCTTTTTATATGCATGCTTCCAATATGCGTAAACAACAACAATTTTTCTTCTTATAAGGGGAAAAAAGAAGCTTGGTTTTCAGGTGAGAGGCATAAAAGTAAGAGCAAAGATGCTTTTGCATAACACTTTCTCTCCCGTAGGGAGGTCACACAAAGAAGCACGTACTACCTTTGATGAGGCAAGAATTTAGTAACCTTTTCTTCATGCACCAGAAAACTCCAGAATACAGATCCAAGTCACTGGGAGTGCTGTGTCATCTGTGTCACTCTACCTGATCAAGCATATAATGCAGCTACACACAGAAGAGATACAGCCTCACAGAGAAGTTTGTAGCTCTCCCAGGAATTTGAACATCAGATCAAAGCCTTTGAAATGGGCTATGTGTCCAAGGGACAGATGGAGAAGACAGTGGCAGATAATGGCAATGCGTCCCTCGATAGCTGTTTTCCTGTGCAGGTCTGCTGCCAAGTTCTCAACCAATGGGCGCTTCTTTACTTGTGAGGGCTCACTTCCAGACAGGGAAACTGCAGTCCCCATGGTGTACCCATGACAGAACCATGAATCACAGTGCAGGCAACTTAGGCATCTGAACAAGTATTTCTCATCATCACAGGAAAAGTATGCCTGCCAACACACCCACTGGACTTTCTTCACAGAAGCCATGTCTATGCTATCTTGCCCTATACGTTAAGAGAAGCATCAAGCCTCAGGGCATAAAAAACTCAAGTGCATAGTCAAACCCCTGCTGTGACTAACAGTGTGCTCTTCCATGGCCTTGGAAACCCTGTGGTTCACAATGTACACAGAGGCCAGGATCACCAGGCTCTTATTGCACATCTGCTATTGCTGCAGCACATCTGCCATTTTTAACCAACTATATATGAATCACTTCCTCCCTTTGGTGTGAGAAAAAACCTGAGGTCCTCAGTTTGGAAGGAGTAGCAGCACAAGGTATTACATTAAAGGTTTGATTCATAATTAAGTAAGCCTTGAGACTCATATGGGAATTTCGCCAGACAACTTTACACATTAGAACAGGAGCTTTGAGAAACTCATTTATGGTGTCACCCTGAAAACTAGAAGCATCTCCAGGATTCAGGGTCTCAGAGGAGGACCTTTTCTTCTGTAGAATGACTTCTTTCTTATAATAGTAGCTAGATACTGCAAGGGACACTTAAACAAATTAGATCACAAAAAAAGCAAAAAGATTAAATCATTCCCATCTATTGCCATATTGACTGCAGTGTATTGCTGAGAACATGAGGAGGAGAAATGCTGTGGCGATTCTTTCCCCAGCCCTTGATAACATGTTTTTTGAGATGTCCTCGTTCCTTCATCAGACCCCTAACTCCTTAAATGCTCTCTCTCTGTTTTTCTGGGGCTGCTGCCTTCGTTAGAAAGATTTTCAGCTTTGATTAATTATTGAGCCTGTACTGCTGAGGGCTTTCTATTCTCCAGTTCTCATTACTGATGCCTTGCAGCCTGTGTGCTTCACTGGTCCCATTGCAGGATTTGATGGATGCACCCGTGAAGTTTTCCTGCCTGAAAAGCCAGTCTTGCCTTTTGCTGATTTTGTTTGGTGGGCAGGGAATTTTGCTCTTGGCTACAGTGAGCAGTAAAGCATACGCACTGGGCAAAGTATTATTATTATTATTATGGTGGAAGCAGCATGAAATTCTTGCTTCTTTGCTTTCTGCATATTTCCCCTTTAAATCTGTTTCAAAAATTCTCCCCAACGGCCATTTTATTCTCAAAGTTGCTGCATCTTCTTACAGAAGATTCACCAATACATTGCTCTCTCATGGGAGACCAATATTCTTTCTGGTTGTTTGCTTTAATCTGGAATGAAAAGCTATGCATAGCGAAAATATGTTTTGTTTTGTTTATACTCCTTGTGCTTGGCTGCATAAAAATTTCTAGGGTTGACCGAAATATTTTTCTTTGTTTTGATGAAATAAAATTCTCATCTGTGATAACTCAGACTTAAGACATGGGTCAGATGCACTCTGAAAGAGGTAGTCCAAAGGGAGAGCAGAGCCCATAGGTGGGAACAAGCATGTGGTAGGTCCTGTGTCACAGCTTCCACGTGGGCCTGGAGAGGCTTAGAGATTTAGAAACTGAACCTGAAGCCAGTAAAATTATTTCTAATTTTGAGAGTCTGTATTTGCCAATACTCATATTTTAAAGACAAATTTCTTGAGGCTGACTCATATGCCCTGACTGAGTAGAAAGATGAGAACTCAAATGCTTGCATTTCCCATAAGGGACATCTTTGTGTTTGTAATCAGCTTATTAAATGCAATCCATCCCACTATGTTATTTATTTCAAAGGTAAGTCACAGGTGCTAGTGGTTTGTGCTTGTAATGATTTTGTCCTCTGTCCAAACATAGCAGTGGTCCGCAGGATGTTACCTTACTTATCCCTCAGCAAGCAACACAGACAGCTCATGACCAGCCTGGCTCTTGTTTGTAAAACAAATCAGCCAATACCTATCTCAACACCTCTCTCACACAGTCCTGAACCCATCGAGACACCAGACAGCTAGCTGTGTTTGGAGATCAGGGCTGTGAATTTGCCTCAGCATACTGACCATCATGAATGAGTTAGATTAAAGAGGAATTTTTTTATAATGAGTGTTATAAAACATTGGAACAAGCTACTGAGAGAAGTGGTGGAGGCTCAATCCCTGGCAACATTCAAGGTCAGGTTGAACAGGGCTTTGAGGAGCCTGATCTAGTTGAAGGTGTCTCTGCTTATTGCAGAGGAGTTGGTCTAGAAGATATTTAGAGGTCCCTTCAAACCCAAACTAGTCTATGATTCTATGTAATGAGGTATTTTTCATTCTGTTTCAGCATTAATGTGTGTTTTAGGAAAGAAGTTGTAGTCAGGATCTGGCCAATCTGAGAGTACCCAGGGCCCAGTACAGCTCTGGGATGGCCAGACAGGACACTGGGAAAGGGGCTGGGATGGCTTAAGAACTGGTTGAGACATGCAGGCTGGGCTCAGGATCTGTCCTGATGGGGGTACCCAGGAACAGACATAGCCTTATGATGGCTGGGCAAAGCTGCTGTGAGAGAGCTGGGCTGCAGCCAGGCTGCAGGCTGGAGGTCCGGATTAACAGTGTGCACAGCCAGGCATGGCTGTCCCTGAACTAGAGACAGGCACGCTTTCTGTGACGTAGGTCAGGCAGAGGCTAAATGGTAAAGGTTCAGTGTAAAAGTTGCTTCCACAGGAGAGGAGACTGGTCCTATAGAAGCTTCTGACAGTGTTTTCTGAGGTACTCTGTCTAAGGCCACCAAAAGAAGTGGGGCCATCCTCACCTGCACAATCTCAAAGCTGGCTCTGAGCCCTAGCAGCCAGACCTCTCTGAGGAGGGTTGCTATCAGAATCCCCTTCAATCTCCTCCTGCCTCTGCCCTTTGTTAGAAAGGTCCTGGAGCAACTGTCTGTGGCCAGCTTGAAAAACTAATACATCTTTCACTTTGCAGCAACAATGGGAACAAGAAAGGAACTAGATGAAAGACTAAAATAAATAGCTTTGACACAGATAATCAGTTGGCTGTGCTTCACTATCAGCTGAACTTGTGTAACTCTGTGGGCATGATTTTAGAAAATACAAGGGACTGAAGCCCAATTTAACTACATCTGTGGATCAAGTCTTTACCCTAAGGGCAGGAAAACGCATAGACAGGCAGTGCTGGGTGACTTCTTAAACCACAGCAGATAACATACATACAGTCAGGGAGAGGAGCGGGCCCTAGCGTCCCGTCACACAGACATGTATGTATGTATCCCACATGTACATGGACTCCTTTCATTCCTTAATGTTTCTCAGCTCAAGTATTTCCCCACCATAATTCTCTTGTCTGCTTTTAACTCATCCTGGACTCTGAAAACCGCTTATCAGAACCATCTGTCTTGAACTTACAGTAAAGTCAGAGAGGGTGGTTAGGCTGTGTTCTGTTTCCAAGGCAGAAAAGGAGTATTATTAAAACATTGCAAATGCCAAAGATCAGGCTTAGATCCATCAGATGCAGTACACACCTAATCTTCCTCCAAGCACTTGCTAAGACTGTACATGGGAAGAGCAAGAAAACTACAGACAGCAGTAAATCCATGATCATTTAATCATGGGTCTGACCCTTCTTAATATTTGCATCAATATTATTTACTCCAACACTCCAGCACACAGCATGCTCAGCAAAAGCCTGACACAACACACACATTGCCTAGCAGCAAACACCTGAAGAATAGGCTTATGCTATGCATGCTGTAAGTACAGCCTGATGCGTGTGCAGAACCACAGCTGCCAGAACACGTGAGGATGAGGCTCAGGAAGCAGGTCCCACACAATGGGAAAATCTCTGTCAATCAAAGTAAAAACCTTAATTTCCTCCAGGTCTAGAGCAAGGCAAGCCAGTATGGCTGACCATAAACATAAACACTGCCCTTTAAACAGGTTCACAGACCTGCACATAAATGGCTCCTCTTCAGTCCAGGAGGGATCAGAGCCCTGAAGATTCTTCCCCAGAGTAAAAGGCCTGTAAATGCCCTGCCACCACCATTTCTGTGCTAAAGCAAGATGCCTGTGTCCTGTTACTGTGCATTGACAAGTCTCAGGATCTTTATTTTAAAGGTACATAATAACTTTCATCTGCAAGTCAGTATTGGTGAGAAGGTCTGCTGGGATCCAAAATAAGTAGCATAGCTTTTCAGACACAGCAGCATCATATTCTGATGGCATATTAAAAACCTATGTGAATCATAAATCCCATTTCTTTAGGAATTGAGTCCCATCAGGGCACAAGGCTGAGGGGAAAATGGGCTATTCTGCATATAGCTAGGAGATGATGATGATCTATGTAGGTAAGACACAGACATTCTGTTGTGAATTTTTTGTGACTGTTGCTGCTTTTTAAACAAAAATTTAAAATAATGGCTTAGGCTTCCCTGTCACATGCCAGAGACAAAATTCTCCTACTATTAATAAAGGTGTAAACAAATTTTTGCAAGCTCTGCGTAGAACTGCCTCACTCTGACTAAAGAATAAAAATGAAGAGCAAATTTCTTACACGTAAAATAATTACATTGCTGAAGCAAACACTTCTCCTAATATTGTGAGCACACAAAAGGCTGAAGTGTGTGTATGTGCCCACGAGAGAGTGTGTGAGTATGACAGAGATGGAGTTGGTGTGTGCTGAAAAGCAGGACAGGAGAATATTTGATCTGATCCTCATGAAAGCAAGCTACAAAAGCTTGAGGGAGTAAGACTGCTGGCATGCAGAACTAGAAACATTAATCCCAGAGTGTAGGCAGTGATGGACGGCAGGTGAGCAGATGGGGAGGCAGGTTGTGAGTGCAAAGACGGTGACTTGGAATGAGCCCTGTTTGAGCTCTGGGCAAATACAGCTCAGCAGAATAGGGGCAGCACTACCCAGGGAATCAGCCTGCAAAAGCTTACCCAGCTCACTTTCAAGGCAGCAAGTCAGCCAGCATGCCTGCATGCCAGCAGTCTTACCCCTCTTGGTCTTGCAACTTTGTCTTTTGCACTTCTCAAAACAAAAGGTTTCCAGTTTTATGCCTAAGTAAGGATCAGCTCAGAAATTGGACTTCATTCAGCTTGAAATCTACTGGGAACAGGACAGCCCCACTCCAGAGGTACCTGGATGCCAAGATTCTCAGGCTGAAGTACTTCTTATTTCCCTGTGCACCATGCTCTCTCTCCCCTGCCTCACAGTTGGTTTGGAGAGAATTATCTGCCTAGCTCTTGGACCCTGATCAGAAGCTGAGCTGGGGCCTAGCCTTTACCATCTGTCCAGGTGGCTCCTTTGCAGCAAGATATTGTCCCACGTGTCCTATATACATCCATCAGACTCAGGTCTATGCCAGCTTGGCTCTGGGAATGAATCACTGCACTCTCTTTATTTGAAAGGCAGGCTTGTGCCAACCACTCCGAGATCCTGTAGATATGTGCTCTCCCTGGGTACCCGATACTTTCACAGTCGCCATAGCACTTGCTGGGCCCTGTAATTGTCTGCATGAGGTCCACAGAACACCATCCATCCCGGTTTCTGCTGCAGAATATTTTAGAGTAAAATATGGGAACAATACTTTCTCTCATCCACAACCTGTATTTTTAACTCCCTGTCCTATAATCCTCCACAGTGAAGTTTCAAGGAACCAAGAGAAGAAGAAAAAATCCACTGCTTTTCTGCCACACAAAAATGAAGAAAATCTCACCATTTTTAACCTGGCAAAAACATATCACAGCTGGAATGGGAAACCCTTCTCTTTAAAAGAACCATGCAGGCCAGTCCCCTACCTCCCTGTATCGCAAGAAGAGGAAACAAAAAAAAGAAAAGCATCTTTTCCTGCTTAGCAAGTCTCTAGATGGGGACAACTTGCTGCATATTTTCTGTGAGGAGAAAGATAAAAATCTCAGCTATTTAAGTCTGCTTGCATTTGTCTTCCACACAAAGCTGATAGCACTTTAGCACACATGCCGCGTACAACTGTATCCGCAATTAATGAATACTTGCATCACAAGTACATTTAATAGGGAAAAGGAATCCTCTTCTATACTGTTAGAGATTTGAGGAGGGGAAGGGGTGTGAGGGGGTGGTGTTGCTGGGGGAGGGTGCAGGGAAGGAAGAAATCATGCAGTGTGCAACATTAACCAATGTACTTGAGACTACCACAACAGTTGAGCGGCACAGTGAAGACTTTAACTTGGGCAGTATTGGTGCCTTCACCTGATACCAGTTGTGTGCCACGCTGAAATGTGTTCAGGAGGCTGCCAAAGCTTACTGTGTGCCCTGGCCAGGGACCAGGGCTACTCTGCTCCAGGCTGGGGTTGGATACTTCCTTAGCCTTGTAAGAGGCAATGTCTCAGCAGATAGACATCCTAGCCTAAAACAGCAGAGCTCTGTGGTGAGGGAATCCAACTGCTCTTGCGGTTCCTTTTGCTGTACCTTGCCTCTCCGTGCCGGTCTCCTGTCTGCCTAGCATGCAGTTTGCTCATTCAATTGCTCACGCTCGCTCCTTCCTTTCCTTCCTCCCTCCAGCAGTGTCAAGGAGACAAGTGAAGGTTACTGTTTGGCATGTTTGTTTTTGCATTATTTATCTGGTAGAGGACAGAGTCAGACATCTAGAGGACAGTCTTAGGTCACATGTGAATCCTTCCAAATGGGACTCAATAGCACAACCAGCCAAGTAGAAAACAGACTTGGACAGCCCCATGGAGAGAGGCAGCATTTGGAAAGGGATGTTGTGCATCTTTCTGGCCAAGGTACCTGGCAACACTACAGGTCTGTTTGTGACTCCACCTTCCCTTGTTTCTTCTCCCTCTTATTTGAACACCCCTTTAAGTGGGTATAATCTTTTTTTTTCACCCATAATTAAGAAGTTTTTCAATATTTTTACATGCTTCATATACACAGGGCTGCAAGGAACTGGGATCTCCCCTCCACCTCAATTCCTACTCTCTCCCTGTAACACCTCCTGCAGAGACCAGCTGCTACTGGGTTAGCTGCACACATCTCAGAGTAGCCAGAAACATCTCCTACACAAAATTCCCTTGCCCGTTCCCTCTGAGGCTGCCCATCAGAAAGGCTGGTGCTGGATTACCCCACAAGCAGTGCTCCTGTGGGTGGCCCTCAGCACTTTCTCCTGGGGGAGCCTGGCACTCACAAATTAAGAATCCTTTGCTCACACATCTTCCAACTCTGTTTCTCTCTGACTCCTCCAGTATTTAATGATATATAGCTATGCTGTACCCCAACAGAACAGAGATTTTATGCTACTTATTTTCTCCATATTTTCCAGCACATCTAAGTCTCCCTCAATTTCTTATTGAAAATGAAATGGGGACAGTTCTGCTTATACAGCTGGAGATAGTGATCACCAGTGTACAGAGACTGACTTATCAAGCAGATTCTTAATGCCATAAAATCAATGGGTTTAGAAATTCTATTATCTTGCCTCTGATAGAACGCACCAACTAAAGAAACTTCTTGCCCTTTTTCTTTTTTTTTTAAAGCATACTTAAATATAGCATTACTGCTGTCCATAAACAAGCTTTCCCCATGGTTTTCTAGTGGATATTACACCAGAGAAAAGGAACAGACAGGCTGCATGGCAAAACAGAAAGGGCAGTTTCTTTCTGGGTTCTTCTAGCTATTCTGTTACAGTGATCTGAGGCTGCTGGATCTCCAGATCTGAAAGCATTTCATACTATGTAGGGTGCAGGACTCCAAGAAAATTACTTCTGCAAGAAGAAAATGCAACAACCCCAAATACATGGCAAGTGCAAATCAGTCAAAGCTGCCTGAATGCCTAGAGGACAGTAGTAAATCCAAGTGAGTTGAACAGGTTTGGTATGCATGTTCACAGTCCAAACATCCAAATAAAGAGAACATGGAAAGGAAGGTCTTTGTGTAAAAGAGAGAAGACAGAGATTAGGACTCTGACAAATAATGGGAAATCTTTGATACTCTAGTGGAAATCAAGCAGGACATAAGAACCAAGCCAGATAAGAGATAAGGAGGGAATCAGATGGGACAAAACTTGAACTGCTGCAGCAGCTGAATGGAATATTAGGGACAAATCAGACATGAAATAAAATGATACTTGGGTGAGAGCCATTCAGTGTGATACAAATGACTTATTTTTTCCTTGTATTCAGCCTCCAGATATTGACTAGGCAAATCTTTAAAAATTTTTACTAGGTCCTTTAAATTCCCCAAAGTGTTGTAATTATATCCTAATTGAAAAATTAGTTTCTCCCTTCAATCATCTTCTTAGATCCCCTTTATTCTTCCCTTTATCCACCAAAACAAAACCAAAAAAACGCCATCATAAAATGTAGGTGGTGACTTTGCATTTGGATAACAAATGTCCAAATGTGGAAATTATTTTTTTCAAGTTTGGCAATCTTTGGAGAAAAAACCTGAAGAAGCTGTTTTCACTCACTGTGATTCATTATTGTCATTTGCAGCCTGGGGTTGCTGAGTCTTGCCTATCTCTAAGGCTGAGTGAGATGTGGTGAAGGTGCAATGTCAGTGCTGTCATCCTCCCTGTTACCTGAAAGAAAATGGGCTACAGATAAGTTAATGCTTTGCTGTGGGTCATAGCAGTGGATACCCATCATGCATGCTCTGAAGGAGCGTGATTTAATCATGAAATATATCCAAAAGGGAGAAGTGTTTTGACTGGATTAGCCTATCACAGTAGCACACTGCTCCATAAATTGTTCTCAGGTAATAAACAGCGATTGCTTATGTTGAAACACTGACTACTTTTAGCTAACGAAGGAGGGGTGAGGGTTTGAGGACGGTGGCATTTCGTGGAACAACCAAGCAATCAGACAAGGAAGAAGACAGCAAGAGACTGATCAAGATACATTTTTTGTAGCCTCACAATCAATACGTATAGAGGCACTTTCTGCAGACGGCTTGTAGAGTACCACTTGTATGTTATTTAGCTTTGATGTGTCTTACTGCATCTACATTAAAAATGCTTTGTGATCATGAGACTCGATTTCCACTTCTCATCCAGTCATGCAAATATTTATAAAAGAAAGCTTTCATTGCTGGATTGCTGTACCTGATTTCATTCAGAAGAGAGGCAGTTTGGGTGGGGACAGACTAGAGAGAAATCCCTGTACAGTTAGAATAAAAAATGAGACTGCCTCTTAAGACTTAGATTTGTTCGACCAAACTGAACAAATCAAAGTTGGAATCTGGACACCTTGCAGGCTTTGTAGAAACTCAGGCCCATGTCCTCTGTGATTAAATCCATTCCCTACTCCTTCCTGGAGATATCTTCTGAGCTGAGATCTGAGGGAGAAACCAGTCCCCTTGCATGAAAAACATACGAGTTAAAAAAGGGTCTTTGAAGAAGAGAATTTAAAGCAATGGATAACTTCTAAAGCAGAAGCAGTCAAACAGCAAGACCATTTGTTCCAGATATAATAACGCCTTGCCTTCCTCTCTGTTATCATCAAAAGCTTCTGTGTTTGTGGGAGAAAATCTCTCCCCCACCACCAGCCCAGTCCTTCCTGCCGTGAGGTCACAGCCCTGTCTTTGCGACATAGCTGTCTGTTGCTAGGGTAGTGTTTGTGCTTTCACAAAATCAGCACAGCAATGACTTCACAAGCAAGGTCATGGAGGAGCAGATGGGCTTGGGAGGAGGGAGGGAGACGGACCCCTTGTTTAAACACAAATAGCGGTGATAATTAATTAACCAAAGTAGCAGGGGAAATTATGAAAAACATGTGAAAGGTAAATGGATTTCTGTTTAGCTGTCTTTCCCAAGAGGCTAAATGTCTCAATTGCAGAAGGGAGATCTTTACAATGAACTAATGAAACAAGGACATTTTCTCTGGTTTCTTCAAGTGGAAGCTCTTGGAAAAAAATATGAACAGAGTCTACACTTTGCTATCCTTCTGCCTTCCCTTCTCATCACCACTTGTTGACCTCAACTAAAAGATCAATATTTTCTATCAGAACCTTGAGTACCTATATCTTTTCAGCATACAAGGGCTGTAGTGGGAATAGACAATTATTTAGACAGGAAGTTTATTGTTCTGCAGTGGCTTAGCAGCAAACATGTTTTGTTGATAAAGAAAGCTGTTACACGTTTATTCTTCTGACTGCCAAAGCCAAAAGCTTGTCTTTGGAGTTGACCAAGGTGATGTTTTTCCTTCTTCAAACACATAAGGTTTGTATGATAAGGAATGGGCAGCCCAGCCATGCCTTTACTTCCACCTATGCTTTTATCTTTTGCCATGGCAGTGCTGATTCTGCTGTACACCTTCATGTTTTTGCCCAAGTCAGCATATTTAATTCCAAAACATGTAAGAGCAAGTTACCCAGGTAAGATCAAGGGAATCATCTCAATATGCAAGTGAATCCATGGAATACCTCTGAAGAACTTGGACAGCAGTAAGTACAAAATTTGTTCTTTCTTCATCATTCCTTCTCTGTGCTGTATTTGCATCACACATATAGGTCAATGTATGTTCATCCATTTAAGATATAAGGGGAAAGAGACCATCTTGTGTATATTCTCCTCATTATTTATTCTATGAACACACAATTCTGCCTTTCACCTTTTCAATGGGAGCAGAGATCCTTAAAATAAAAAAATAAAATTAAAAAAAAAAATTCTATGCTTACAAGAAGGATAGGAAACCTTACCAGAAGGTAAGGTGTTTTTGTGACTGACAGTTCTTTCATGCCAAAGAAGTTTGGAAAAGCAAAAAGCCAAGCAATGCTATTCAGACACATTAAAACCAGTTCAAAAGAACTTCTCCAAGAAAAGTGATGGTCTCAGTAGGTTTTCTTCTACATACTGGACTCTGTCCATCCAGGAGCTCTGTGTTTTCTACTAACACAGACATTGTCACATCAAACATAAGCACCTAGATTCACAGAATAATCACTGCAATTGAAAAGTGCCACTGGAGATAGTCTAGTCCATCTGCTTTGCTCAGAGCAAGGTTAGCAAGAATGAGTTCCTCAGAGTCACGTTCAATTTTTAACATCCTCTCCAATGATGAAGATTCCATAACTCTCTCAGTGGTCTACTCCAGTTCTTGAGCATCCTTTCAGTAAGAATAAAGGGGTTTTTTTCCTATATTTAAATGGAATTTCCTGTATTGCAATTTAGGCCCACTATCTCTTGTACCTTCTCTGACTATCACTGAGGAGAGTGTCTCCAGTTTTCAATCCACTCTGCTATGCACTTATCTAGTCCATACATTGTCAGTTCATCAGGGAGAATCTTACGTCAAAATGTGAGACAGTGTCAAAAGGCTTTAAAAAGTCAAAACAAACAACATGATCTGTCAAGATCTCTGATATAATGATTCACTGAACTGGTCATTGCGTTATAAATGCACACTGACTATACCAAATCACTCATGTCCTTCAAGGGTCTGGAAATGGTTTGCAGGATTATTTGCTCCATCACCTTCCCACGAAATAAGGTGTGGTTGAGCATGCTATAGTTCCCTACATTTTCCTTCTTGCCTTTCTAGAACACAGGTGATGCTCCCTTCCAGTCTTCAGGAACTTTCCCCAGTTACCAAGACCTATGGGAGTGATCTAGAGTGGCTTCACAATGACATCAGTCAAATCCCTCAGTATTCATAGAAACATCTGTCAGGTTTCATGGACCTGTGTCTAGTTTGTTTAAATAATCTTATACTGCTCTACCAGGGATAAATTGCCATTGTACCAGATTCCCACTTCTCTTGGAGACCTGTGATTTCTGAAGGCAAACCTTCCTAGTAAAAATCAAGGTGCAAGTAGCATTAAGTACCTTGGTCTTTTCCAAATCTTTTGACACCAGGTCTCTGCTCTATTCAGCAATGGTCCCACATTTTCCTACACTGAGTCCACAGTGTTTTTAAAGAAAACATTGCTGTCTGCAGGGTTAAATTAGCTGATACTTATTTCAAAGGGAGCCCCACCTTCTACATATCATGGTGAGCCGTGCTGGTTACAGCTGTCTCTTTTATCAGCATTGCTAATACATGGTCTGGGGGTAAGTTACTGCTACCTCCTATCAGATAATTAGTCAGTAAATCATTCAACCAACTACAAGGTATATAGCAAGGACAATGTTTCCAAACCATATTATCATCATCAGACATTTATAGTGCACTTTATCGCAAAGGATTCAGAAGATTTACATATACCTTGTAGAATAGTGGCCCTTTTTTTACACCTGCTGGTAAAGTGCAGCCCTCTTAGGAGGGAGATGTCTGTGTTTTTAAAGAATCGTGTTATGGAATAAGCTTATCACAGGAAATTGTACAGATTACTTCTGTTTCTACTTGACATTTTTAAAAGAGTTCAAGGAGAATAAGTGGTCTAAGTTGGAATTTTGCAAGGAGGCTGCAGCTAAAAACCAGTCTTTTCAGTCAGAAGATAGTTAAACCAGGTTACAGTAACATGACTTTTTACAGGGATTTGCAATTATAGTGCTAGCAAATAAAGTGTAAAATAACAGTGCAATTTCTTCATGTTTCAAACTGAGTTTTTCTCCATCTCTGATACACTGCCATCTAAGCACAACCAAACAACGCCTCTAATTTAAGCCTGATAGGCTCCCATGAAGCCACCAAGAAGTAGTAAGAGCCTCAGTCCCTTTGTGTTTTTGTTAGCTCTGGTCATAAAAAGAGATGGAGCAAAATCATTGTGTTGCTCTGGTGCCTCTGCCAGCTGGATTTAATTGAGCCATACTGAGCTACTGATGAACAATGCTAACATTTAATTCTTGCAAACAGGCAACATCCATGACAAGATCTCACTTTTGTGTGAAACACATGCCCTCTTATGTCATATTACTTTAAAATCATAGAATCAGATAAGCATTTATGCTGGAAAAGACCTATAAGTTTATTCAGTCCAACTGTAAACCTAATACTACCAAGTTCCACTAAACTATGTCCCTGAGTGACACATCTACACATCTTTTAAATAGCTTCAGGGATGATGACTCAACCACTTCCCTGGGCAGCCCATTCCAATGCTTAACAGATCTTTCAGTAAATATTTTTTTTCCTAATATACATCCTAAACTTCCCCTGGCCATTTGAGGACACTTCCTCTTGACATATCCATTTTTACCTAGACGTTTACCTGGTAGAAGAGACAGAACCCCACTTGTCAACAGCCTCCTCTCAGGTAGTTGTAGAGAACAATGGGCCCCCCTCGCTCCGAGCCTTCCTTTCTGCAGGCTAAACAACCCTAGCTCTCTCAGCTGTTTCTCACAGGACTTGTGCTCCAGACCCTTCACCAGCTCCATTGCCCTCCTCTGGACATGCTCCAACATTGTTCTTGAAGTGAGGGGCCCAAAACAACAGACTTTGAGATGTGACCTCACCAGTGTTGAGTACAGGGGGAATGTCCTAGTCCTGCTGTCATTCTAGGGGAATGACAATAGTGCTGAAGAATTTCTCCTTCCCAGTAGCCAGATCTCATCCAAGTCATAATTCCAACAGTAATCCCAGGACTCTCTCAGAAGGGAAAGATTTCCCAGGATGTAAAGGAGCTCTGTTTTGCTGCTCTGCTACAGGCTTTCTCATCTTGGTTTGGCTGCCCACACAGAAGTCATTTGACTTGCCATATTTTAAGTAAGGTATCTGCACAAGGCTGGCAAATATGAAATAAAATATCCTCTATTCTGAAGCAGTCAGGATGTCCTAGGGCATCTCAAAAAGGTAGCAGATGATTTCTGGTGTGTCAGTACTTCAGTGCAGAGTGTAAATGTGCTAATGAAGTGAATCATCAGGTTATCCCCATTGTCCGAGTCTGGATTGCGAAGCTGTCTAGACAGGCACAGACTGGATTTTTTTCTACTGAAAATATGATGTACATCACAGGTACTCCACCTGCTAATGGACATTCAATTACCAGCTAGATATAGTTCAAAGCAACCTTCCTCAAAATTCTACAGTCAGGTCCTCTGCCCTGATGTTTCAACTGTATAGATCTGCTTTTACAGGTCTACATTATTCCTAATGCAGATACAGGCAAGTCACTAGTCCAGCTCCTCATCTAGACTATCCTAATTACAAACTGGGGTAACCGTTCTGGTCTAATCATGGATAAGTAAATTCAAGAATACAAGGTGTTTTGATACTGCTGGAATCGAGATGTGTGTGAAGGGAACAGGAACTGGAAAACCATCATATAAAGAAATGCAGTCAAATCGGAGATTCAAATTTCCATGTATGCCTGAACAGGTCTTTAACAAGGGCAAACATATTAATAGTGGCAGTCCCACTGCTGACATCAATATCATGACTGTGCTGCTCCCCATGCCCTCTCATGCTTCCAATAATCTTTAATTGCAAATGAGAGTGTTCTTGATGTTAAAAAGAACAATATTTATTGAGAGGAGAGGTAGCTTTTACCGTGTGCTTACCAAAAATCATGTCTTTTTCACTAGCTTCCCTTCTCTGATTCTCATCCACTTTCCTCTTGAGATATAGCTACACACATGCACACTTCCTCCTCTTAGAAGAAAACCTGCTATTCCCTCTAGCTTTTTGCTAGCCTAAATTGAAGTTTGCCAAGCAGAACTAATACCACTAACTTGTAGACCAGTCCCATTTCCCTTGTGCCACTATTATGTGGGAAGGCTGAATGAAGAATGGCCAACTAAATATGACTGCCAGAGCTTCTTCAGGTAAAGAGAAACCCCACTTGCTTTTGCCATTATCTTCATGTGTGTCTTCCTCCTCTTCTCTCCCTCCCTTTACTATGGCAAGTGCACTGAACCACAGCTTGGAAAATGCATTTTTTACTTTTCTCTCTATTTTTCGCTCCTAATCTTCTAGAGCTATAAAATTATGTTCAAGTTCATTTCTAGGACAGTATAGATCTATTTTTCCTAAAAAACTACTATGAAATGCTCAATATATTGGGGTTTATTCCAGAGACCTCCTGGAATAAAAAGAGAGCTGCAGCATCAGGGTTGCACAGATGGGCATACAGTGTAATATATACAAACCCTCTTCAGAAGCAGGCAATAGAAGAACACTTGTTCAATCCCACCAAACACACCCTACTGGCAGAGGGCAGAGGTGATAGCAACCACAGAAAAAGTGCTTCTAAGAAATGCAGTAGAAGCTCCTTGGAAGAACAACATGAAAATGACACTCCAAAGACCTGAATTCCTTTCTTCATCAGAAATTACATAGTGGAAGGGATGAAAGTCCTTTTGGAGGGTGCCCCAGGAACAGAGGTTTCAGGTCTGTTGTGCTTAAATGTAACCTTTTTCTTCAAGAAGGATTACTTCTCAGAGATGCTCTACAGTCATTCCCATGTTTGGTGGAATGGAATAGTTCAACTGCCCCTGTAGCCTGTTTTTCCCATTCAAAAAATCCCAGGGGTGACTTTTTGCACAGACTGGTGCCATGCAAAAGCAAAGTAGTGACAGGCTTGTCATGGCTACATCAGGGACAGCTGAAAAATTCCCTTGTTACCGTTCCCTACAACCACACACAGATAGTGTCTCTGAGGTCAAGAATAAAACCCCTCAAAATGTTTGGCAGAGCAAATAACTGGCACTGAAGCTTGAGACTATGAAACAGCTTTGCTATAAAGCCCTGACATGTTAAAATCAGGAAGATACAAAACCTGGACAAAATAATAGCTATATGTGCAGTTTCTTTCTCTGCTGTTAAAAAGTGTAGAGAATAAAAACAAAAGAGAAGGGGAAAATACTTTTAGGTAATTAGCCTTTGAATCCTGTCTGTTTGGGTGGCTTTTATTGCAGTTATGTCTGTCTCTGTACAAGCAAAGATATTGGCTATTAATGCTATAAAGTATTTTTCATTGCTGAGGACTCAGATTTTGTTGAGATCCAGCACAAAACAGTTATTCACCTTCCTGTGGAAAAGGCTGTGATTCAGTTTCCTAAATATAGGCAGCTGATGCCATCTTAAGGACCGTACAGTGTCCTGAATAGCACAGGCCATATATGTTCTAGCCTTCAGTGGATATCTCAGATACCATGGAGTGTGTAAACCAGTTACAAGATACCTTTACATAGGTAGCACAGCCGCCCATGTACTGACCCAGTGGGTTCACAAGCTCCAAAATAAAGCATTTTGTCACCAGTATCCTACACTAATCATTCATTACCGATGGAGAAGAGAGGATAATATTTACCATTAAATTTAGTATATCATGAGGCTTTGGGCTTAGGAAGAGTGGACAGAAGAAACTGGTGTGCCCAGGTGGGTCCAAACTGCTCCATGCACAACTGTGCATTTTTTCACATCACAGGTTCATATTCAGATAACATACTCTGGTTTAAAAGGCAGAGCTCTTTAGCTAACCCTATACCCTCAAGTAATCCAAAGCCTCAAGTTACTAGGGTCCAAGGGTTACAGAAGAGCAAAAGAGTAGGCTATGAAGAATTACAGAAGGGAAGCTTGCTTAGGCCAGAAGGGCTGCAAGGGTCAGCTCCCCCAGTATATGCCCTTTACTGTAGGTAAATCAGTTTTTAGTTCTTGGGATATTCTTTTGCTTTTTTAATGGATGGCCCATAGACATTCTGTGTGAAAGAACAGTTTTTGTGGGAGTTTGGGGCTTTTGGTTGCTTGAGGGTTTTTGTATGAATGCTTCCACAGCCACGACTGTGGTAGCTGTGTGCTCTTCTGTTCGGTTCAGTATTTGTGGACATGTGAATGTTTATGTGCAACCACATGTGCTCTGCTTTCACTGCTAGGATAGATGCATGCATTTATATTGGGAAGAAGTGTCTCCCTCTTGTCTACTTGTGTTGCATGATTCAAATCCAGCAGCAGCAGCAGCAGGAGGAGGATGCAGATTCCCCCTGCCTCTCCTCCTCCTCTACTCCTTCCCTCCTGTCGCTCAGACGATAATGATCTGTGTTGTGGGCACTTGCTTGAAAGCTTTAACGTAACCATTACTTTTAGGCTGCTGGAATTGAGGTGGGCATTGAGGACTCCAATGAATACAAATAAGCTCAGATCCAAGAAAACTCCATCTTGTTTAATCTTTGCTAAGCAGTAATCTGGGAGGCACCTTGCTTGCTCTCATTTTGTATGGAAGGAAAGCAAACACACCACAGTGCACAATACTGAAGTTTGGATTGATCTCACCTGTTCATATCACAAGGTCTCCTAATCGTTCTCTACCTCAATAGCTGTAATCTTTCCAAGGAAGTAATATTCACAATGAGACAACTCCACCCACCCATTACTTGAGCACAAGAGGCAAAAATTTTTTCGACCTTATCGAGTCCACAACCATGTGCTCAAAATAGACGTAAATTCAAGCTACGAAGTTGGGAATTCTGTTGGAAGCTTCTCCAAGTTTCAAATGGAGAGGCTACATTTGAACCCATAGATTAGGTTGCTTATTTATATACAAAACTTTACAGCCTCTTTTTAAAACAGATGATATAGAGGACATGAAAAGATGACAGAAAATTGAGATTTTGCTTTGTTCAAATGCACATGGGTATTGATGGTGCCAACTTTGCACGTTCTGTCTCATCACGTGATGACACCCTTGAATGATAGCAGTTCCTGCTTTCCAAATAAGCAACAAAAAAATCTCCGCGAAAAGGATATTCATGCAACAGGAGAACATATCAGGAAAACAGAAGAAAGAAAGACCTATGGAATGAGGACTGTGTTCTCTTTGTGGTCCAGAAGTGTACAAAAAAATGGGTAGTTGTCAAAAGCAAAGATGTGCAAGACATTGCAAAGGATACTTATAATCAAGAGGAGAAGAAACACTCTTTGGCCATATTAATAACAGGACAGCAAAGTAAAAATATGTAGGAATCATATGCAGTGGGCCTGCAGTAGAGACTGAATATAATCTGTGCACAGACTAAAAAAAATAAATTAAGACTTGGCTTAATTTTTTTTTAATAGTGATGGTGATATTAAGTGTGGGACAAAGGGAGTGTAGCTAATGAGAATGAGAAAATGGAAGTAACTTCAAGATAATGCCGCACTCAAGGAGGTGGAACAAAAGAACTTTCACCCTAGAATGTTTAAAGAAGTGATAAGGAATATTACAGGATAAGCTGCAAGAATCTCAATACATCTATCAATATAGAAGGGTATTATATGGCTGCAGAATACCTGATATTACACAGAAGTAACTAAAAAGGAGAAGGAGATCTGGGCAAATACAGAGTTAGTTATATGATCCTGTAGGTATGCAATACCCTGGAATACATGCAGAAGCAATTAAAGACATCAAGGTAAGCAGAAAATAGGATAAAATGCATTATGGCTTTTCCAAAAGCTAAAAAAAAAAAAAAAAAAAAAAAGCAAACCAAAAACTGACTGCTTTTTCTGATAACTGATTTAAAAAAAAAAAATGCAGTAAAGACTAATCTGTCAGGATTTAAATAAAGCATTGGATACAGTGTTTTATACTGGTTTATTACTTAAGATGTAGATGATGGCACTAGTAAAGAATTTTTAGGCAAATAAGGAACTGATGAAAGAGATTACCACTGGTCAGGCTGAAAGGGTAATTTATTAGTAGAGCTCCTCGAGGAGTGAGACCAATGTAATTTAATATTTTCATGATTGATCATAACATAAAAGTAGGATAGTGCTATTGAAGTGGACCGATGACACATAGTTGGAAAACTCTGTCAAGGCGGTGAGAGCAAGATGCATAAACAAAGAACTGTCTCACCTTGAGGACTGGTCAAACAGAAATGAGAAAAGTAAAAAGCACAAGGTCAGGCACTACAGTTAAACTTTCTCATGCAAGTGGGGAGCTCGTTAGTTGGAAAGAACAGTGGAGCAGACAGGCTTGGGAGCAGTCCCACCTCATGGGGTGACTATGTGCATTGACAAAGTAATGGAGATGTCATTATAAAAGCACCAGTAGAGATCTTATCTGAAAGCAGGTACAATTCTGGTTACCCACTTTGAAAAGATCTTGCTCTGTTTTTGGTTTGAACCACTCTGCTTGGATGAGCGAGGGCACAGAAATTTCACATCAGAAGGCTGGTAAAAGAGCTGTTTTATTTTTCATTTTCCAAACTGCTTTCTCTATCAGGAGATGTTGCTGGGTCTTCAAAAACACTTAAATATTTACAGGGACGGTTTTGCTCTCTTTTTCTGCATTTGTGTGAGAATTTCCAATGGCAAGAAACAACATGGCATCACAGCCTCCACTGGTTCTGTACTGATGTACCCTGACCAGGAGTCTGATCCTTCTTCCTTTTCTCCTGATGAGGGCAACTACCTTTTCATCTATCCCAGTAACTCAGGCCTTTCATTTAGCTCACCACTCCAGCCCTTGTTGCTAAGGATGAAGAGATAAACTCTACAAAAGGAGTGCTGAAAGAGAAACCCTTGATAAACAAATCTTTTTGCATGAATAGGAGAACATGTAGTTCTCATAAAAATGGTAATTAGAGCCCAGCATGAGGAGGCTGATTTTTTCATAATAATAATAAAAATAAAAAAAATATCTCCAAGAGCAGTCATTGAGGGGGAAGTTATATTTGCTAGCATTATTACTGTTATTATTGTATTACCACTAATAGCAATGATAAGGCTCTTGCTAAGGGACAGGACCTTCTGTGTAACTAAGTAAACATGCCTAAAAAGGGCTCCCCTTAAGGCATGTGTTCAATTAATAAAGGTGATTGACAGATCTGCTTATAGCCTGCTACGAGGTACCAGCTGATTGCCTCTCTCTAGTAACTAATTTCCTCTTCCCTTACCAGTTACACTGGTGCAAAATCATTGGCCTCTGCCATGGAATGACAAAGCAGCTGGCATTTGCGTAGGCAGATGTTTCCTGGTCCAGCCCTATCTTCTCACATACCCTGTCTTCCTACACCCATCTCGACCGTCAATTTATTTGTTCCCTCCCTCCCCACTCCAGCACAATGCCTGCACAAGGCACCACTGTTAAATTAGCCAGGAAATGGTTTGATGGTGATAGGGAAATAACTTGATCAAACCTTCTGAACAGCAGCCATGGGAAGAAAGGAACACCCCTAGCCATTTCACAGTGACCTCTCCCTGCGCTTAAAGAAAACTCATAAGCTCTCAGTACGAATTAGTATGGCCTCATTATAAAAAACAGAATTGGGGTCAAAAGAAACTAAAATGGGTAAGGGGAAAAAAATTCCCATCAAAAGCAACATCTGAGACAGAAATGCCCTAACTGAGGAGGGCAAAAAAAGTGAAGCTTCAGAGGAAAGGAAAAGGCTAGAGGCAGAAGAAAAGCAAGCACAGCTTTCTTTTAAAAAAAAATTTAAAAGGCAAAGCACCCACAAAGCTGCAACAGCTTTGACGTCACACTGGACACTCCTGCAGAAAAGAATTTATGTATTTGCCTCCTTCATGAATTGCCGTTTCCAACCCATTTGCCGTCATTGCTGCCATGTGGCCTTGTCAAGCTATTGCTGTTTGATGGCCTGTGGAAAAGATGGGTGCCTTAAAAGACTTCTGTTGCACAGTATAGATTCCAAGGGAAGAAAACATGAATGGCAACTGCACTGCTGGCATTTAGTGTGGAATATATTTCACAAACATGACATCAGTCTGCACTGCAAGGGTGCTGATCCCCAGCTATGCCGAGACTTCTCTGTAGGGAAACAAAGCATCCCAGTGCTGGCATCGGTCACCAGCAAAAAAACCAGCAGATAACTACAAAAACACGTCTCATTATGCTGCCCTGTCTGCACACTTAGCTGCAAAAAGAAAGCACCACAGGGTCCTGTTGTCAGTTCTTTCTCCAGCTTGCCGTAGAGAGGGGGTGACACAGCCGAGGTCCCCGGCGAGGGCACCTGTGCAAGCGCAGCTGCTTTCCTGACAGCTCTCCCTGCCTGGGGAGCTGGACAGATGTGGTGCAGAAGCCTTTCTCGACAGCCCCTCTACTTACACATCGTGCTGCTGCTTCTGCCTCCACTGACTTGGAGGAAAGTACGTACCTTGGAAAGGGGCCCTTTGTTATTCTCCACGTTCTCTGGAGCTTTACATCCCATCCTCAAAAAGGTAATGCCAGTTTGGCATCTACTCTAAATTGTCCCTCCCACTCCTTCCTATGGCCGGCACACCCAAGCCTTGAGCCTGTCCCCAGGACACCCTTAGGAGCAGATCATGGTGGCTGTGTTGGCAGGAGGATTAAGCACAACGTGCCTTGCTCAGGGTTACAGGCAAGCACGAAGGCAGTATCACTGTCTCCTCTGTAGCAGTTTAAGAGACTAGTTCTGACTTACAGAAAAAAGTAATAATGGTAGTCATGAAAGTTTCTTACACAAGAATAAAGCCTAGAATCAGCCCCACTCATTCAATTTTCTGAGAAAGAAACACAATAGATAGGCTCTGACATTTTTTTTCCCATCTCTACCACAGGCTTGTAAGCCCCTCTCCCAAACCTCTTGGCCATCCAGCCTATTTTTCCTTCAACGCAGAGAAAGGCTGTGGCTTGCTGCCACCGAGATAGCACAGCTCTATTCACACTGGGCTTTGTCACTGCCTTCACCCTGACAGGTGACAGGAGGGATAGAAAAGCAGAAGGGATAGAAAAAAGATGGCAAAGGCAGGAAATGTTACAAACTAATCTAGTCAGGAGCCTAGATCTGTTGATTCACTCTTCTTTCAACCCCCACCCCCCTTGTAAATTATTTTATTTCATTAATTTTGCCTCGGGGGGGGGGGGGGGGAAGCTAGATGAAAGAAAACAACAAATTGGACCTTGATTTTATTTACTTCAATACTATCCCTGATCATTCTGACCCTTAAATCACTCTGCTGCAAGCAGCACAGCCTTCCTAGCATCAATATTAATCCTCCTTGCTCCTTGCAGTGGCTAGTGGAGGTGGCATTTCATAATTCAGATGCAAAAATTAAAAGGCAAATTTGAGAGAGAAGGAGTAGGGCAACTATATTTGCTCAGTCTGCTGACTAAAACCCCTCAGTGAATTCTACAACTCTCTCCCATTAGCAAAGGATCAGAACTCAGGTGGGATCTGAAAACTGCTTCCCATACACAGTAAGAGTTTGAAAACTAGAAGTCAGGCTGATCAAATACCTGAAGCAGTGTCATCTAGTCTCAGCAAGGGGCTAAATATAACAATATCCATGTTTTTGGTGTTGGTTGCTGCAGAATATGTCCAGCACAGAAGAAATTACTGTTGTGGCGTATGATGGAAGTGGCAAATCTACCTTGATAAAGGTGGTCTTAAAAATTAAAAAAAAAAAAAAAAAAAAAAAAATCTATCACCTTTCTCTAAATGCCAGATACTCACCTAAAAAAATGATTTCTTTAAAAAAGAAAACCACATTGTAATTTTTCTTTTCCACTCTCTCCCTTCCTTTTAATAAAAATCTCCTCTGTCCACCTTTTCACCCAGAAGGACTAGAAACTTTCTTTGAAAAGAAAATAACATGAGGTTGGATTTTCATGTAATAGCATGTCACCAAGAGCTGTGACTTTAAGAAATATACCAACTATAACAACACTCTGGAAAAAAAAGCCCCAAAATTGGCAACATTTCTAGGTCTATGAGTCACAGGGGCAAGACACATCAAGCAGCAACTCAAGCTGGTATTTTTGCACCCTAGCCCACAAAGCCCTCCATTATTTGGAGGGGGATGCTAATCCAGTTCTCAAAGCAACATAACTGCTTTAGTGTGGCATTGCTCTAGAGGCTGGTGCTGCCTGAGAGACCAGCAGGGCAGCCCTGTGGAGCTCATGGGCCTTGGGTTAGGAGGGCAGAGGGGCCTGGGGATTGCCACAGATGAGTGTCACCTGGGTTGAATGTGCAAGCCAGGGCAGAGCACCAGAGCAGTCTGCAGCTCACAATCAAGGGGTGCTGCCAGCGAGATACAGAGGGGGCAAGCATGCTGTAAGGAAAGTATGGTAATGTCTCACAGAGGAGGTTCTGTAAAACATCATTTCACATGGAGTAATGTTTGGATACCTGAGTCTAATCATGGAGTTAACAGCCCTTATTTGAACAACCTCACATACGCACACAGTGGTGCATAGGATACAAATCAAACCTCTGTCTACTTACAGCCAGGATCCAGGCTATTAGGACACAGCAAGCAGCAAACCAGCCAGGATCACAGAAAGGAAAACATTTCATCTTCCAGCTCTCTGTACAGTACCAAGAGACATGTTTTGCACCAAAAGGCTTCCTCCCTTTTTTATCATTTTCTGCCATTGCTGTCAGTGCAGTCTGGCCCAAGAGAAGTGACTTTTACTACTTGCTGATGCTTTGTTGTTTAATCAGATGGCCACTGGAATCTAGGTTTGCTGGCTGAAGAGGCAGTTGAGCAGGGACCTTCAGAGAGTAGAAATGTCAGTCGACCTCTTGGGAGACATCCCTAATCCATCTAGAGCTTCCTCAGACACTCTTAATTATTTTTTTGTATTTTAAATGGCCAGGTAGAAATGGGGTGCCTTTAAAATAAAAAAATAAATGAAACCATTGGAATGAGAAGAATGTATCTGTTAAGCTGCTGACAACTCATCTGGCTGAATTCCACCTAGCACTTGGCACATAGAAGAGGGAAGCAGGACTAAATGCGTTTAAAATCTGGTACAGATGTGAGCGAGTAGGCGCAGATACTGAGTGAAAAATAGCACAGATCACTCCTTTTCTTTACCAGCCATATTTCCATAAAGCATACAGTGCTCCTGACTTTATGGCATACACTTTTCTTCCAACTCTCAGTCATCCCCAACTTTTTTGATTAACCTATGCCTGGCTTCCAAGCATTTCTGTTATCTCAGTCCCTACTGAGCCTCTTCTCTGCTGCCGCATCTGGTGCAATGGTTGTGTAAAATGGGACAAATGCTCACTAAAAATCAAGTACACAGCAGAAAGACTTCCAGGTCTGGCTTAGAACAATGTCAAATTATGGCTGAAATACAAGCCAGTCTAACCCAGAGGATCTCTCACTAAAACTTCTGCGTAGAAATTTTCAGTCACAGGGCCAGTTTCTACCACCAGGACATTCTTGGTGGTAGAAACTCACCACTTTAGTTTCTACAACAGCAAAAACCTATTCTTGAATCTCATTTTTCTGAGCTAGTAAATAAGAAGTAGAAGTGGTCATGCAATCTGTGGCTGCTAAATCAATTCTGGCTTAAATCTCTCTATATTTATCATATATATTAAAGAAACCCTATTGCTCTAATGGTTAAGTTAATCATACTATCTTCTACACAAAGCTTGACAGTGCTGCCTTTTAGCCATGGCTAATTTTACAAATGCAAGGAGTTTGCTTTTATGAAAGAAAGTGAAAAGAAAGCTGGAAAAATTTTTCAGAATGGCTCTGTTAGGCAGACAGGCATTAGGATTCCTGTACTACAAATGCCAACTGAAGCACAGAGATTTCATGATTTGCAAAAGGAATGCACAAAATCTCTGTGGCTGCACTAACCTTGTCTTAGCCACTGGAACAGATGTTTCCCCCTCTTGACATTGTGTAGGTATTGTGACACTAGATATGTTGTCTTCCTAATGAGCCAAAATGGCAGAAGCCCCTACTCCTGCACTCACTACAGAGCTCTGACCATTTTCTCAAAGATTTGAGATGTAAAATGGGTCTTGTGACCTAGTTTAACTCACTGCATTACACATTTACCTCTTTGCTTTCTTTGACCCCATTCTCCTTCCCTGCTTGTGGGAAGATGTGTTTTCAAAGGGACCTTTCTTTCTGCTGCTCACTAGCGAGGAAGAGCAGTGAAGAATATCACTTCAGATCGGAGACAGGACAGAGCAAAACACCATCCAAAATGGTACCTACCTGAAAGCATGGCCAGGAGGACTTAATTAAGATGTGAATTCAGCCTTTTAACTCTAACCAATGGGTATCAGGAACAAGAATTTCAATGCAGCAAAACTCAATGACAGTTTTTACATAGTGCTACCCTCTGCAAAATAGCAATCACAGGAAGAACTGGGCTCAATTGTGGTCCATGTAAAGAATCCCCCATGAACAGTCAGGCTCCTGAAAAGCTTTGACAGAGGATGGCCAGTGAGTTCATCTCTTTACAACCCAGTGGCTCAAAGAGACATCTTTGCCTTCAGTCAGCACTCAGATGTACTGCAACGTTTCCCTTTGTGAAATAGAATAGACGCCTCCAAAGACAGCGAACATTGTCCATGCAGGCATAAAGCAATATTTGGACATGCTGAATGGCTTCCTAAGATGAGAAAAAGTGCTGAAGAAACACTAAATTATGACAGATGGGAGCCCTAGAAACGCAACTACCCCCAAACTGGAAAATGAAAAGCCAGCACAAAGGGCAGGCATAACAATAGAATTTAGGCATAACAAAATACACGCCATTTAATGTGGAGTGCACTGAAGCTTCGATCCATAAGTCAAAATCCTAGTCATTAAATAGCCTCATTTAAAAAGTTTTAAAGCAATTAAAATAAATTAGAAACTTCACAGGAGGACGAAATCACTGAAAAGGATAAGAAGCACTTTGTGCCAGGCACTGCTTCTGACAGTGTCGTGCCCATGAGGCCAGATTTTTATTTGAGAAGAGCTCGGGGCCAGATTTTCAAGGGCTCTGCACCAATAATTAGGGACAGATTTTTCCAAACTGCTCAGCTTCCATTATCCAAATAAAGGCCAGATATACCAAAGTGTTCAGGGCCCAGCAATTCCTACTGTGACAGAGACACAACATGGCCAGCTTTTTAAGAAACGTGACCATTTATTTCATTGTCTGCCAAATGAGGAAGTGGCCTATTTAAAGGCCATCTTCTAGGTTTTTTCACATCATGTTGGAAGTGGATGATTTTTAAGTCCTGGTAACAGTGAGAAGGCCCCAACTTTGCCAAGTCTGAGACAGCAGGGTCTTGAAAGACAAGTGGAAAAAGACCTGCTGCTTTTACTCTGCTTTCCTTAATTCCTGCTCAAGACACATCATCAACCTCCATATGAATCACTTCGGAGATGACTGCAGAAGCAAACTCGTGAAATTATAATGCTGCCTCCAGCCATTTTGCAGAGCTAGATATATCATTTGTAGCACACCAGAGTAGGAATCTTTCTCTGAAAGAGAAAAATCCCTTAGCAGTGCTGCTGATAGAGAAGAGAACACAACAGGATTTTTAAGCTGGTATCAGCTTTTAAGCTGGTAATAGCTCAACTTGGAAGTGAAACAGACTGAAGTGACCCTACAGCCAGACCACAGATCACCAGACTTGAAGACTACGGGAAGTTTGTTTCCTCTCAGATTATCTAAAATGGATGTTGCAATTCTTCCTAGTGCCAAAGTCTTTTGGATCAGGGCTGTTGTGCGTACAGGAGGTGGTGCAAAGGAGCAGTACTTTGTAAATCCAAACCTGTAGCTCAGTAATGCTTACTTGTCCATAAACTGGGCTTTTGGAGAAAAACTTTCTAGAGAAATGTGGGATTCTTTCCCTCTAAAGTAATTACTGTTCTTTCTGGAAGCAGCATTGGTGACCTTCTTCAGTACCTTACACATCTGTCTCTATACTCTCAACACCTGTAAAGCAGAACACACTAATATTCTCAGAACACTGCACACCTATTTATGGTGTCCATATAGACCACTCCACAGCAGTGATGCTCTAGCAAAAGACTAAAAGCAAAGTCCTAGCTCTAAGGAAGTGCAGGGTGCCCTTCAAACAGTGAGAGTACCCAAGAATTTGTTACTTGGAGTTGCTATGGGAGCAACGAGGTGCCTCAAGCTAGTTCCAACCAGAACTGAGAATACATGACAGAGCAAGTGGAACAGTAGACTTTATTGAGCAAACCACAGTTGCACGCAGGCAGGATTATGGAAGAAGTTTGGGCTGAGGCCCATGGATGGCTGGTAAGACGCATACAAAAGCCAACATACCAAAAAGGTCAATTTTCACTAATCTGCAGTGTTCATAGCTATGTTTTCTTACTCAAACACATGAGCTATGGCAAGTATTCTCACTAGCAACCAAACAGCTTAGGAGCCCTTCACCACATTTACTTTCAATTAGACCTGAGGCCCTTTGTACCTAAAATGGGATAATGAGACCAGCACATCTAAGTTTCTTAAATGCTCTCTGATATTTCTGGTTTTTTCTATTTCTGTCTTCTAACAGTCATTTAAAACAACCAGAAAGAATGGGGAGGAAAAAGTTCTCTGTTTTTTTCCTGATACTTACGTCTTCCATATCCATTTTTACCACTGAGAAATTAAAATCCACTGCCAGTACAGCACCATTAAAACATCTCACAACTACAGCTGGGCAAGGCAAATTGGGTACCTCAGAGCATGGGAGGACAGGAACGTAAGTATTTCAGTGCTCCTAGTTCACCACTGGTTCTGTGGTAGCTAGATATCATTGCTATCTAATCATACATTTGATGACCTGTAACAGCTAGATTTGAAAGCAACCCATTTAGTGCATTACAGAGAGAAATATAGGGCACTAAAGAAATTGCTGCCAAAAAAATATCTCAGAAAAGACAAGCTGAAGCTGTAAGTTTTTACTTGTAAAACTGGCTTCAGCAATTTTCTCCAGAGTAACATCAAGTGGGGCAGTAAGAGAAACGTGCACCTTTACTGCTCATTGTGATACAAAGAGAAGATATCTCCCCTTGGAATTAAATGTTTGCAATTGTATACTACAGAGTATATTATAGCTTAGTAAAGTACACCAGAGAGAAGCATTGTGACACATTCCTGTTGGACCCAGTTTAAAAAAAGAAAAAAAGTACAGGAAAAAAAAGAAGGTGGGGGGAGAGAAAAAAAATTATTTCAATTTGTGCTGTGCAGGCTTGAAAGGAAATCTTTTCTTCTGCATTGCCACCTTCATCCATTGTAACTGCACCAGATATCCCTAATTTCCTTCACCACAGAGCAGCAAGCAGGTGCATAGCAGGATGTGTATTAAACCACACCGTCCCTCCTTTATGCTGCCTGTTCCCTGTGGGGGCAAGATAATTACATCCAACCTAAGAAAACATCAATATTTTATTTTTAATGAGCTGGGCAGACCCAATTATCTCAGTAGGCTGTTAATAAGTGAAATTGTGAAGTACGGCTGCAGCTTTGATGGAAACAGAGTCATCTCTAAAATGGGAATTTCTGACACACAGAGTATTAAATAAGATGCCAGACTGCTGGAAGTTAGTCAGAGAAAGACTGCTTAATAAAGAAAATTTGCCTTAGTAACATCTCTCAGTATTCAAGAATAATAAGTAAAACCCAAAGAATTGTCATATCAGCTTAAAAATCACAACTCCTGAAATAACAACATATAGTGTTTTTCAATGCCATTCTGATTTTTGATGTTTTGTGTTTCATATCACAAATTTTTCTCCCCCCAATAAGTGATAAGAAATGTCTTTTTTACTTTTCTCTCTCTCTTTTTTTTTTTTTTTTTTTTTTTTTTTATTAGAAGTAAACATTCTCATGGAAACGTGAGACAGTAGAAAGTAAGATTTAAGATTAAAAACCTAAAAGGTAGGACAAGACTTGCCATCATTGTGTGGTGGACTGAACCACATATAGGCAGGGAAAGGCCACTTTCCTCTTTATTCTTGCAAAAGGTTTGGTTCAGGAAGGACATTATTCTCTTTCTCTTCCCTTCCCTCTCTTGCTGTCCCCCTCAGAATATGCCTTTTTCATTCACATGTTAAAAAGCAGATAGAATACAAGAAGATATCAAAAGATCAATAGATGAATTTTCAAGAATGCATTGCCTACAATAGCAACTGGAGAGATAATTCAAAATGTGATGGAAAAAATACAAACAGGCCTCCTCCCTCAAGCTTCTGCTTGCAACTGAACTCTATCAGTACAGAGAGCCTAGCTAAAGACTTATAATTCAAATTTTATTTTCTTATTTAAGCTGAATTCCAGTTCCAGAATGAAAGGAAGATAATTTATTCTCTAAGCTACATGTTAGATATTAATCATCAAGTGAAATCTATAAGCATTTTGTTTCCTCCTGAATCTCAGCAGGTATGTTCTTTTCATAAACCAGAGAACCAAATTTACACTTCTAGCTTCTGCATCAGATTACCATGAGATTACTTATTTTTTCAGATCTCAGATGATCTTTTTTTTTAGAGGAGGAGGATAAGGATAAACATGCAAATAGTGCTGCGTCCTACCCTCCAGTAAAGCCAGTGTCCCCCATAGCAAAACATCAAATACAAGTGTATTTGGCAGGTGTGCTAGTGAGCTCAACAGTATTTGTTTCTAGTCCATAAATGTAGATAATATAAATGTGTCTACAAGTACCGATTGAGCCATGTGTGAACCATGAGCTCTCATCCATGTGAAGCAGTTTCTCCATCTTTTCCAGTCACTTCATTAGGATCAGTAGTGCTATTAGTGAAACAAATCTAGTCTTTGGGAATCAGGGTATTCAATTCAACCTCCAAATGAACAGCTGCTCCTAAGAGAAAGCCAGCCTCTGGTTTCATATCTAACATGCCAGCTCTTGGTTTTATCATTCCTTTTTCCCTTTAATAATTCTGACAAATGTGGAACAATTCTAAATCTGGTTCTGTAGCTATGGCTCTCATCAAAAGAAATCCATATATTAGTGTAATCATTTTACTGACAACCCAGACACTCAGCTGTATGACCTTGCGGTTCATTTTAAAGGGCAAGAGCAGAATTAGCATCCTCAGCCAGCTTGATGAAATAAACATAAACCATATAATAAAAAAGAAAAGGGAAAAAAAAAAGTTTTCAAACTTTGAACTCCCCTAATCAGCTGTATTCCACTAAAAGCTGTCCTTCTTAAGACTTCTTTCTGACTTGACTGCCCACCCTAATCGTAGAAAATCAGACATTTAATTCTGGGAAGATGTAAAGGCACAATACAGACTTTGATCCAAAGCTGTTTCTTCTAGTTGGACTCCAAAAACAGTTTCCAGGCTTCCAAAGACTCTTTGCCAGCTCTGATTAGAAGCCACACTGGCTGACACAGTAATTGCTCTATAATCATATCTTCAGTACCCTGACCTGGTTTATGCATACAATCTATATTCTAATAGCAGTCAACAGGTCACCAGTTAATAAAAATACCATTAACATCCCCCTGTGAGTAAAAAAGGGAGATATTCATCTCACTAGGCCTGTGGTGGGCCAATATAATTTCTGCAGCTGTTAGTGTAATTAACTCTGCCGGCATGTGGATCTCCCTAGAGGACAATGCAAGCACAGAATGACCTTGCTGAGTCCTCACTGGTGGTACTGTGGGGGGCACAAAGATTTAAAGGACTCAGGTCAGAGAGGAGTGGGTGCTTCCAACAGCCTGACCTCTCAGCAAAGAGAATCTCAGCACTTCTAGGATGCTGTGCAGCATATTTGGCTTCAGCTGTAAATCAAAGACAGGGATGGCCACAACATGGGTAGCCAGAACTGACATTCTGTGCAATGCTGTTCCAACAGTGTCCAAAGGGCAGGCAATGAGAGAAAAAGTGAGCAGCAGAGTGAGCCAGGCAGGCAGGAAAGTGGTGGGGAAATGAATTTATGAATGGATAGGCGGAATTTCCACTCAGCCTAAATGTCACCCACGTGAATGCAGTTTGTGCGGCACGTTACAGCCTTTTTAGGTAGGTCAGAGGAGTATTAGAAAATTGTATAGGTTTCCCAGAAATAGTCTTGGAGGTCTGTGTTGCTATCTGAACACTTAACTGAGGCATATACAGTATCTGTGAACAGAAAGCTCTGTATATACCACAAGATACAAGATGCCTAGTGTAGAAGGCCCTTTTTTGAAATAGGATTGTGGAAAGATACCACCTCTTCCAATCCCAGAAACCAGTGTAAGGACACACACCAAAGAAACCAGGGGATGTAAGATTATAAGAAATAAATTCCTGAGAGGAACTTGGTCTTGCAAGTCAAAAAGCAGATACTGTCCCCATACATCAGGGGGACATATATTACCCTTAGTTTCTAGGTATGTTCCCAAATTCTTTACACTTTTTCCCAATTTTGCTGGCTGACATAGCCTTAATACCAGGAAAATGCACCCCAAAGATAAGACCCAGGCTGACACTCTCTTGCAGCGCAGAACTAACTCCAGGCTAATCCATCTCTGCATGCAGGAATCACTCAACTGGAAAAAGACCAAGACCTAGCAGAACTCATCTCACATAGAAGTCCTGTTCCAAAATCAAAGTTAGCTCCCAGCAGATAAATGTCCTGAATTTAACTACTCTAACACACCTCCTCCAAATCATCTCAGATCCAGATCATTGCACTGCCCGCACAGATACATTTACATTCTGCTCCACCTACACATGTTCACCTGGACCCATGCCCAGGAGACGTGAAGGACTGTCCCCTCCCCCTCCTCAATTTAGCATCTTTCAAAGGTCCTCTTGTCCTCTGGTTCCTTTTCCCCTTTACTTGAACAGCACCGTGGTGCACATTTGGAGACCTCCACAGTTGTTTTATCGCCAGATGAAAGGACAGGACCAAGGGAGAGCTGCTGACTGGATTTGTTCCACCAGCTGACACAGACCGAGGCAGACAGGCACTTTAAAGACAGCATGTCATTGTCAGATGAGACTTGCCAGCGTTTCAAAACATCTCGATCTCCAGGGGCCCATAAGAGCTCTGATGCTGTGCCACAGTCCAGATTCATTCTGACCAATGTTGATCCCATTATATTTGTAATGTTGACAGCAGTGAACAAAACTGACTGCTATGTAAAAGGAAGCCCAAAACATTTTCTCCTTTCCTCCTGTGCTCTCTGTATGATCTGGGAACTTAATGATTTAGTGTATTAAACCCTAAGCAAATCCATACCAGGTTCACATGACAATTGCAGGTCTTACGGATCCAGTTTGATTTTAACTGACAAATGATATTTGCTAAATTCAGGATAAAACAGAGCATACTTCACTGGGCAGTGAGTGTTTGGATGCTTTGTGCCAATGCATGGAGTCCTTCATTCTCAGGAACACTTTTTAACACTCAGGTTAATCACTTAAGAGGATCCATTCAATCAAAACTACAGCAGAGTAGATTCAACTACACTGATCCATGGAAGAAGAGCACTAAGAACCAGAAAGCCACATCAGGAGAAGAGGACCAAGTACTCTAGAGAGAAAAGAGCAAGAGCAAAAGTGACTGGATCAGGATGAAATTTTTCACATCATTTCCCAGAACAGCAGACTAGAAATGGATATTCTATGCAGCATAGTTTGTTAACTGAGTTATCCAACAACTGCATGCAATATGTCTTTATATACCAAATAGCTAACAAGATGAAGGAAATGCAATCTACATAGCTGATAAATAACCCAGGCAGAATCCCCTTTCAAAGACAATCAGGCACCAGTTTTATTATAAATCAAGAAAAATTGCAAACACATAAAGGAAGTACGTAAGGCAGAGAGGAATCACTTAGCTATCAAGGAAGAAGATCAGAAAAAGAACAGAATGTGAAAGAATGCCACAAAAGGAGAGAAGCAAATGAACTGGTGGACAATATGGGAAGCAAGGGAATGAAGAGGGAAGGCTTGGTAGCTTGAATGCTCTTATGCTTTTTTGTAACCAAATTTGGAAGCATTTTCAGATGTGGCTACAGCCTTAGGATCTTACTATGCTATATAAATGTTCACATTTTTTCAAGCTATTTCACGACTTCCTTATCTGACCTCTCAGCATGGCAATTAAAATCTGTCCACACTACTGCTTTATCACAGTCCTCCTACTGTTTGCTTTGCTTGCAGGGTACAGCATCATTGGCCTTAAGGATCACCATCCTCTAGGCCACCTAATGGCGTTTCTTCCAGTGCGTTTGGGAGTATCTGGCAGGTCTCTGCTCTAGCCTCAGGGAGAGACTAAAGAGCCCAGAAGATGAGCAGTCTGGGATGGTACAGTGCAGAACTTGAAAGCAAAAAGAAGACAAAACAAGAAACAGGATGCATGAACTTCAGTTGTCAGCTCAGTTCACTAAAATGGTCACTATGAGAGGTAATTCAGTTGACTATACTGCGTACGGATATAAACTATTATGCCAACTACCTTCCTGTTGGTTACAGATGAGGATACAGGGCTTCCAGCAGGCCTTAGGATTCCCCCAAAACCTGGTAATTAGATGTTTTCGGGGAAGTGAGTTGCAAAACAGTAAATCAATCCAGAAAGACCACCACACAAGTAGAAAAAGGTCTAGCTAAAAAGGATAAAAATCAAAAATAAAAACTGAACCCCCATGAAATGGTGCTCAAGGTTTTCATCTTCGATGGGAAGAAATAATGAAAAGTATTTCTTCTCTATGAATTTCAGTTTCATGCTATGTTCACAAACATGGTCCAAGTGCAGGACACCGTATCTACATTTTATCTGGCTAAGCCAGATAAGTCCAGCTGAAACCGGGGCTAAGTCCTGCTGAAGCCCATCTCTGAGGCCAGGTTGATGACAAAAAGGTAATTATCTTAGAGAAATGATGGACACCAGTGAAGATAAAAAATCCAGAGGCAAGAATATTCCCCTGAATTAAGTCAGGACAAGGAGCAGCAGCTTTCCAAGAAGGTAGGCACTAAACCTCAAGAGAAAATTTCTTCTGTTGTTTGATATTATTATCTAATGTAAGTATAATTTTCTTTTCAGGAATCACATGCTGCCTTAGAACACAGATGAGGGCTAGACCACAGTCCCGCAACTCTCAGGTGACATATGCAGGTACATCTATCTGCCATTTTCCTAGGGACTAGAAATCAAATGATAGTTTCCTTTCCCTCCCAACAGGATTTTCCCTGCCCTCTGAAGATGCTCATCCCACCTTCCCTTTCTTTACTAGAGATGTGTTTTTTTGTACAAAATTTGCTTAATGATACCCATGTGATTGAAGTGGAATTGCTTTGCTGACCATAAGGCATTAAATATTTGATGGAGTAGATCCAAAGTGTCTCCCAGCTCAGGGGAACTGTTCCAGCTCAGGACAATGAAAAAACAGACATGGCCCAATCTTCAGTTGTGTTGTCTCTAGTTTTTAAAAAAAGAGAGAGAGATATCTCTCCCAGCAAGCAGAGATGAGCCAGGATCTATACACTGACTGTATATGAAACAAAGTGGTGAACTCTTTTCTTCCCTTGCAGCTTTGAAGCTGTCTTTACAAAAGTAAAAATAAAATTCAATTAAAAAAAAAAAAACACATGCAGAGAACTAAAAGAGAAATAAAATTTTAAAAAACCTGAACACACAAAACTGAAAGAGCAAGGTTGCTGTCTGCCTTCAGAAAGATGTTTGTTTTCCAGCACAATGTACTTTACTTCAAAATCACTCTAAATAAAATAGATGAGAAATTTGTCATAAATATATTTAATGCATGTTCCTATATCACCTTGCTCCACTGGGAAACAAACAAGCACCACATCAGCACAAAAGCAAATCATTTAGTACCATGCTTATAATGGACTATATAGTATATACAGCAAAACTGAACTAGAGGTGAAGTCAATGATCCAAAGCTAATAAAACAATAAATTACAATAATAAATAAAAGCTGTCAGAGAGGAGAAAGACCCATCATCTCCACCAGTATGTCCATTTGCCAAGCACAGGACTGTTCCCTGCAATTTCTGACCTAGAGAGTTTTAAACATCTCAAACAATAGCATTCCCAGCACTTCCCTTGAGTAGCTCAATTCATCTCACTGCCAAGGAGCTTTGCCCCAAGTGTTGTTCTGTATTTTCTTTTGCTTGGTTGTCACCATATTCTCAAAACAATCCCCCACTGGGTGAATCAGAAGTCAGCCAGAGGAAGAGAAATTTAGAAAACCTCATCCAGGGAGCTCCTTGTGCTTGATATGGTAAACTATGAAATGTGGCTGTATGGATTTCTGCAGTGTCCAAATATCCAACAATGTATGAAGGCAAAAAGAGCAACAAAGGTCACAATACTTTTGGGCTGATATTTAAACTGTTCTTCTAGAAAGTATCTACCAACCCTCTGGGGAGGCCTGGAGAAGGATTGGAAATAACAGGAGCAAAAGGTGAAAGACACCAGGATGCAGATCATGGGATGCAAGCTACTCTTTGGCATCAAGGGGACTGTTGCCACCTGGGACTGGGGACAGTAGGCCCAGCCTGAGGCAACAGCAGGTGTTTTTCTGAATGACTGTGGGTTATTACTAAATGCAAATAAAAGATTTACAGATGGAAATGGGGGACTGCTTAGTAATCAGTGGCAGATCTGTTTCACAGGTTATGATGTTACCCTTTCAGAGAGTGCTGTTTTCCTCCTGTTTGGAGAAGCCAAAGAGATCCCAGTATAGCATCTGCCAGAGTGCCTTAGAACCACTCATAAGCACTTTATGCACTTACCTAGAAGAGAAGAAAATAACACACAAACATAAGCACATTACAGAAGACAGAGCTCCCACCAGCAGTTACACCACCTTCACTCAGACCCCTGCTTCCCTGTCACACTGTAGATTGGGAAGGACCCTTTTTTGCAGCTTTGGCTGCAAGGGTGGCAGCCTAGACAGGGCCATCTTTTCTGGGCTCTGCACAAGGCAGTTACACTGAATATTCAGTGACTTATCTTCTCTCCTGAGGCTTTTGCTCTCCATGGTTCACTGCTGATGCAAGCCGAAGCCAAAGAAGAAATGGCAGGTGCCTGAAATTCACCTTTTCCTTCTGTTCCCCCCTCTTCCTTTCAGAGCTTTCTACTTTGATCTGCTACCATTTACCATTTCCTCTCTCTACATCTATGGCCGCTTCACAGTGAGGTTTCATCCCGCCCCAACACTACCCCTTTTGAGCAAATCCTATTTGTTCATAAGTTCTAGCCCATTTTCCTTGTATGCTTTCTTAGAGCTTGGCATTCCTTTCTTAGCTGCCAGCACCCAACAACCTGTCCCTAATTGCAACTGGCAACACCTCTGCAATAAAGCACTGTTCCTCTCTGCCAATCTTTTCAGGCCCTTTAAGCAAAAGCGCCTTTTCCAAAACTGGCTTTTTTTAGCTGACTAAATCCACACAGCCACTGAACAGCTGACTAGTAAGGAGTCCCTGAAAGCATTTTTCATTTCTCCAAATCTAATTGACAGATACTCTGATCTGTTCCCCAGTTTTTCTCTCTGGATCTAGCCTTCCAGTACAGACAGAATGCAGATGGTAGGAAATTAATCCAACACTTAAAAGTTTTCTTCTAGGTAATATTACGTCTCTCGCTGCCAGCCACACAAGTGTTACAGCAACAGTTCCTCATGCCAGGGAAAAACATGGCCTAGCTCTCATTTCTCCTCCCTGCCGTCATAGACGCACACACGCCGCAGGGCTGGAAATGAGTTAATCAGATGATGCTCTATAAAATATGCCAGTTTCTGTATAAACAATATTAAATATGATAATTTCCCCCCGTCTTCTTTTTAAGCTGTTGCATTCGCATTCTCTCTCAGTCACATCAACTTTGGAAGGGAAAACAACTGCAAGAAATCTTGGATAATGTAGTTATGCTAATTTACTGAAAAATCTATAAAAGTCAAAGAATACTCATGGATGTAGGAGCCCCGCAAATAATGTGCTTCATCTTCCTTTCCCATATGCCCTATTCTTTGTTGATCAGAAAAAAACTGACCCGCCGCCAAACTCCTTCTGAAAGCTAGAGCCAATCATATCTCTTCTTTATAAAAGATTTGGGAATAAGATCGGTAAGTTCACTCTCCTGTTATTTGTGAAGCTCTTATTATTCAAGAAAATGTTCACAAATCCCCAAAGCCTCATGCATTTTAGCACAGATCAAGTGTCTGAAGATTAGTTCTGGAAAGTGCATAATTCACTTACTATTTTTTTTAAGTTTCTGCCATCCCCTCACATACAGCATGCTACTTAGGCAGCAAGTGCCGTGCCACGAAGGTAAAGAATTGCAAAACACTCTGATAAAGCAAAAGAATGGTCAAAGCTATAATGCCTCAAAATGGCCAGTGGTTCAAGACCTGAAGTTAGCATTACTTGCAGAAAAAAAATCTAGTGACAAAATGTTTGCTGAATAAAAAGCATATCAATTTTATAAGAAATTTTAGTCTACCAGGTCTACCAGTATAAGTCTGTGTCATGGGTCAGTGTTATGATTTACTCCAGATGAGGGCTGAGCCTTTCACTGCTTTTTCAGCTTCACTAGCAATCTCCATTTACATGAACTGTCGTTCATGTTCATCTGGATACTAGCTCAAAGCAAAAAGATGGATTGAAGGTCCTTAGGCTCTGCAAACCATGAAGGGCTTTGGACTCCCCTACTTCAACACTGAAGCTACTCACAGAACTCAGATTTTGCTTTTGAACAAGGTGTGGAGAAGAACACAGAACCTGCTCTCATTCCCACATCAGTCTACCTACAGCACAAAGGCAATGTTATCATGCTGATGAGATGAACCTCAGTGGGCTGTGATTTCTAGTGATGAACCTCAGAAGCCTCAGCTCTGATTATAAACTAAAATTACAGTGAGAATTATACCTATCTTCACTGAGTTAGCAAAACCAAGCTAGAAACATGGTTTTTGGTGAGATTTCCAGAACTGCTTGTTGGGCTAGAAATATGATGACAAAGAAGATCTTGACTCAGAAAAGCACAGGCTAAATCTTCTCTGATGGGGATGAGAATCTCCATATGTTGAAAAGAACCACCACACTGGAGTCGTGAGGGCTTGGGATTAAATCCCTTTGCCATTTCCATTCGAGTAGCCTGCTTTTGCCTGGTGGCAGACATGAAAACACTTGAGATATTTGTTGTTCCCTCTGTTACTTATCTACACTCTCTTATAGTTCCAGGTAGCTTAGGAAACCCATATGCAGAAAACAAATACCCCCCAGGTCCCTATAACCTTGATCCACATCTATAGTACAAGCATAAAGAATTGATCCTCTATTTGTATAATTTCTGTCTCCTTCTGTTTGTCATAAGGAAACAGATTTCTTCTTCGGCTTCAATAGACTTGCTCTACAGGATCCTGTTCTGCCTAATGCCTACGGATGAAAAAAGTGTTGATGGAGAATTGCTCTTCAGGAAGCTTCAGACAGATACACGATGTCAATCACATGGGAATCATTCAGACACTATGGAGCCATTGTGACTGCATTATTGCAAGTCAGCTTTCTATTATCTTGGATAATAGAGAGGGAAGATAACAGGGATGCCCTACAGGACAAGGAAAAAATGGATAATTTGAGTAAGTGGATCAACCCAGGGACTGCAGAGCAGACACACTCTAGTGCCTCCATCAAGAACTGAGTCCACGTGAGCTTATTAACTAGGTGGCAGAGACAGGTGTGCTACTGCATCTAGTATCTGGAAATTGCATAGTTCTCAGAGGTGCCCACCCCACAGGGTGATTATAAAAGCCACTGTTTTTCACTGTCCTTAGCTTCCCATTCTTTCCTTGCCTTGTGATGAAAAACCTTATGCAGTAACAGCTGAAATGGGGGAAATTTCTTCCAGGCTATCACACCTGGGAGGAACTAAATAAAAATACACAAGCTAGTGGTTTAAAGCAACTTTAGGCAGCAAACTCCTTACCATTACTGCTATTACCCTGTAAGGTCTTGCTTCTCCTCACTGTCCTGCTCATGTGCACCACAGCTGGTCTTTCCTGATCTTGCTACAGCACGTTCAGGATGCAGAAGGCAGAAAAATCTTTACCAGTTTTTAGGGCAAGGAAAGGTAGGAGCTGAAATGTCATTCTCTTGACACAGTTGATAACTACAGGGTGACCCAAAGGGGTTCAGTCCAGTCAGCCTCTACTGCATCAAGAAATGAAACAGTTAAAAGAAACAGAAAGGCAAATTGCACTGTGCATTAATTGAACACATTATCCCCATCCCTTGTAAAAAGTTCCATACTCTGGCCTGAAATGACAGCTGCTGTTTAGTTTTCATTCTCCTGATTGGCTGAAAAGTCTCTCCTGGCCTAGTTAGTGGAGGTTCAGCAAAAAACCCAGCTGCTTCCCCTTAGCCTCCTAGAGCTGAAGAAGAAACTCCGTCCCACAGGGACATGCCAGGATCTGAGGACTGAGAATGTAGTCCTTATTCTAACAGCTGGTTTGGCTGTTGCAATTAGCTTTTAGATCCTTCTGGAGGCTTATAGCAACAGCTGCAATAGTTTCCCAGATCAGTGGGTCTTGCCTGTGCATGGGGAGAATGAGTGGCAAACGATCAAAGTCAAGGGAGTGCTATTAGAAGCCTTAAAACATGGGCTGGCTCTGCTGTATTCTCCCTCCAATGATACAGCACCACACTATGTACTGCATGTGATATCCAGCATGCCAGCTTCTCACAGCATTTCTCACACTCTGCATCTCTGTGCTTCATTGCCTCGCAATCTCCCCTCTAGTTCTGAGGGCAGACTCCGGCGTACCAGGTGGGTTATCACACCTCACCACTCCACACAAGGCATGTGAGATCACAAAGCCTTTCTGTGCTATCATCCTCTTGCTTTCCCAGCACCACACAATCTGTGCAGAGCACTACAAACACTCCTGCCACCATCACAGGTCTTACCAGCTCACACAGTCGTGTGCGCAGTAACTCAGAGGCTCTCCATTAACACTCCCCCAGGGAAGAAAAGCTGTCTACAATGCCACCACATTCCTCTGCCTCTCCTTGGCACCCTGTAATAGCATTTCATTATGCTACTCACAGACACCTCTGTATAACACACTAAGCAAGCAGCAAAGAAGGAAGGGAAGATGCTGCAGTACTGGCTCATAATCCATGCGCCAGGCGTATCTTTCTGTAAGTCTTCCCTCCTTCATATATGATATAAAAACTCATATTCCTGCATCATAGAGTCCTCACATGGGTGAAATAACCTCAGTTGTCTACCTCAGCAAGAACTGAAGAATCAGGGTCAATTTTTGTGAGATGATCCATTACCTGCTTGCCTTACCCTTGCTTTTCTCTTGAGCTGTCATGGAAGACAGACTAGCTGAATAGACTGAAGTGACGAGATACAAAACTCTTGTCAGCAGAGTTCTTACAAAATAATTTTAGAATGACTTCTTTTTGCAGGGGAACAAGCTCACTGCAAGCTCACTGGCTAAAGAAATCCACAGAAAGGCTGTGATCCCAGGACAGTAGTCCAGCTGAAACTAATTTGACACGTCTGATATAAACCAATTCCCAGATGGCACAACATCTACAACAGTCAGATTTCACTAGTCTCCTAGGCTGGCAGTCTTTGGAGAGATGAAAAAGCAAATATGCCATGGATACTGGGTACCACCTCCTGGGACGAGGTTTCCAGTGTGCCCACATGGCACTGGCAAGAGCTACTACAGTGAACATTGTCTATGTGAAATACATTTGGAGGAGGATTCATGTAAGTGTGTCTGAGAGCTGTCATTTTTCCCCAGTACTCCCACCCAGCCCACCTCTGAAGACACTGAGGTGCTAAGATGGAAAGGAGAGCAGGATCCGTTGACCCATGGAAACAGATGGGGGGGTGGATTGTTTTTTATAGGCTGTGATGTTCCTTATAGTTTTTGGAAAAGATACATACTGCTTCCCACTCCACACTCCCTTACCCCTCCCCTCTACTGACTAGAGTAATGAGCTCCGGGGGGACCACTAGGCTTGCCTTTGAAGTAGCACGTTTCTCTGAACACATTCTGAATTTCCTTTCGTGTCTTGTTTGTTTTCTGGTTGGTCTGCCGGTCTCTCTGTTGAGGGGGTTGACAGCTGTTAGTTGGGCCACTATCACAACTCAGGAACACAGAACATGGAAAAACAAACAAACCCATCCTAAATCCCAAACCGAGAAAACCTTTGAAGGAAGAATGCACATTCCTCAGGGAGAGAGCTTTCTCCTCCCAACCAGGCCTTACAAAAGCCACCATGCACAACTGGAGGAGCTGAGAAAATCTGACAGATGGACAGGCAGTACAATTTAGCTAGGGAAGAAAGAAGATATGCTGGACAACTTGGTCTATAGAGTAAAAGGTACACTGGGACTTGAGTCATCCTTAAGTCAAGGTTGTTCCTTAGATAAGAGGAGATAAGGTGCTTGAACTTTCTTAAAGAACAACTTAATTCTTTGACTGCTAATTGCCTAAGGATCTGTGGACCCAAAACCTCCTCCATCATGGCACAGTGACTCAGGAAACAAATGATCAGTAGGGGCATGTCTCTACCCTTCCAACCCATACAAGTAGACCTGAAAGCACAACAGGAAATACAGAAATCAGAATTCTGTCTGGACTGAAAAGTGGAGGTGTTGCCACCATACCCTAATTCAGTACGGAAAAAGAGTAATCAATTTTGATTTCTCTTTAGTTTTACCAGCAATTAAAATAAAAATAGAGCACAAATACAGCAGAGATAGCACAGCTTTTCTTTTTCCCTAAAGTGAAATTATCTGACCCTTCCTGCCAGTCTTCATAAAGGTGGATTCTCTGCACTCTCTCTTTCTTCATTTTAATGAAGAAACCTAAATCCATGGGGTTTTAGGTCTAGGGTTTTTTCCGGCGCTTTTTTTTTTTTTTTCTATTATTTGTTTGTTTGTTTGGGAAGGTTTGGTTGTGTTTTTTGGGGGAGGTGTTTGTTTGGTTTGGGAGGGGGTTGGTGGGTTTTTTGCTTTACTTTTGGTTGGGTTTACTTTTGTTACTATGTTTGTGGGGTTTTGTTTTGTTGAGTTTTCTGTGTTTGATTTTCTGCTTGACTGTTTGTTTTAGTTTCAAATACAGACAAAATACCACTGACAGCAATGAATCATTAAGACTGAGTTCCCATCCCTTTTGGAGAACATTATTTTTTTAAAATGCTTTTTAAAATGTTCACTTCAGACCTTACCCTCTTCTCTTACTCCTTCACCTTCACCACTGAATCCCCATCTTTCCTACCTGGGCTTCCCATGGCTTCTTTTCTCTTCCTTCTCTTCAACACTGCAACTTGAGCCAGAGAGGGAACTCAGATCTTACTGTGGCCACTACAGTGTGTCACTGGCACTTGTAAGGACTGAAATCATGGTGAGCAAGGTGCAGGAATTATTACGGAACCTGTGGACTCAGAAGGCACTAGAAGCAAAGTGTCTGTGACAGTAAGGGAGAGTTGTCTGGTTCATTGGCGAAAGAGACAAAATGCTTAAAAGAAGAAACAAGGTGCCCTGTTCTGCCTTTCTCCGCCTTTCTCAATCTTTTGCCCTTGGGACTCTCAAGATAAATAAGAGCAGCAGCCGTAGCAAAAACGATCTCTAGGGTGTGTAGAGCTCCAAAGACCTGGGACACAGCACTGAAACCCAGTGGAAGGGAGAAGGGCAGCTACATTAGGCTTTGCTGCTCCTGTTTTTCATTCTCTGGAAAGAAGAGAAGGCAAAGGAAGGGAATTCATGAAGCTTCTGCTCCCAGTCCCACACCTTATCACCATAGTAAACATTTACTGGCTAAAAAATTGTGCTTCACAAAATGTCTTTTACTATTATTATCAGCAGAGTGATGTCCACCTGAACATTTTAAATAAGGGGAGTGGCTGGATAACTTATTCTCTTGAAAATGAAAAAATAAATAAACCTCTTTCTGATTTCCAGAAGTGCTTTTGAGCACTAAATGAAGGTTTCAGTCAGATCTCCGGCCACAAAACATGTCAAAACATACTGATACATTTTGAGCCTTATATTCAGTGGATGACATTAGGCACCCGAGTATCCAAATGATGTGCAGGAAGAGCAGAGGAACAGTATATAAATACATATATGTGTATAAAATATATACACAGCTCCCTGAAGTCAGGTGGCACAACCACAAAATAAAAGATTTTCTAATGTGATGAGCTCTCATTGCCTTTCACTAAAATCACTGGATAAAATCATCAGGATCTGACCATATTATAAAGAGTAGTAAAATCATTTGAGTAGTGATTTGATAGCAAAGGAGGTCATCGAGGTGATAATTAATTGCCTTTTACTGCAAAACCCATGAGCTGTGACGCTTTCTGTCTGCATCCCAGAAAGGGGATTAATGTCTTACCTTTTACAGAGTGCCATTGAACCTCCTCTAACCTGAGGTAAGCTGGTACCTGAGGAGCTGGAGGAATTTTGATCACAGGTCAGACACATAGGTCAGCATTGCCCGCTGGCCTGTCACTGAGTAAGGAAGCCCAAGCATCCCTGTCCATTATAAAGAGAGAAAACTCTGTGCTATTCCTCTTGGGGTCATAAAATCAAACCTCCCCGGTGTTCCTTGAAAATCTGTAGTCCTCTTGCAGAATGGTGTGAGTTATCATTTGATATTTGTCTTGGAGTAGTTCCTAGAGGTCTCAAATCAAGATAGAGACCCTGCTGTGCTAGCTGCTCTGCAAATATAAAGCCAGACACAGTGCTTGTCCCTCAGAGCATAATTTTTGTCTTGACAGGCTTTATATTTCTGCCCAGACACAGGACTATTTCTTACAGTCCTAGAACATGTAATCATCAGGGGACTTAACTGAAAGCAGATTTAGGATCAAATATTAAGTAGTACATAGTTTTAAATGGTGAGCTTTAGGAAACTCAAAGCTATTTGTCATGCTAAATAAAGGTAACCATTTCACAGCAGAATCATTCCCCAACATAAAAACAAAAACACCCCACCGCAATATTTGGGGCAATTTACACCTCTTGGCAATGAAAGAAATGTGGCTGTGGCTGTGGAAATCACTTTCAAAAGGCACTGATCCTAGCAGCCTCTTCTCTGCTTTTTTAATCTCCTAACCCTCTATTCCATGGAAGTGTTAGGTACTGCACCCAAAACAAAGGCAAAACTGTGATATTTCTCATACAAGCTGAAAACTTTAAACACCAGCTGCATTGTTCAGACAATACTGAATCTAAAATACACACATAATATAGGACAGTGGTACATTTAAAAGGTTTTACTCATAGACTCAACAGAAAACTAGGCAGGCAGCACCGGAAATCCCTGTTCTCTTGAGACTTCCAGCCCAATTTTGCCGACTCGAGAGGTTTGGATTAGATTTGAATAATTAATCCAAATTTGTCGGTGCTTCGTAGATGAATCAAACCTCCAACCCTTTTAAGGTTCGTCTTCAGTGCTAATAACCCTCTTTACTAAGCATTAGCATAGAGTAGAACAGTTTAATGATATAATAAAATGCAAAAAGTAGATTTATGCTGTCAAAACTTTTGTAACTGAAAATATTACGGATTTTAATCAGCTGGATTGTTCTCAAAATTAAATATGAAGATTTAAACAAATCTCAAGTAGATTAAAAAAAATCTTCTGTGACTCCCACTACTCTATTACCAAGGGTCTCTCTACCAAGGAAAAATTACAGTGTCACATGGGTGGGGACATATATTTCCTAGAATAAATAAACTGTCTCCTTCTGCACATGCTGCAGAACTGGTGGCTTTGGCTTAAGATAACATAAAATTTGTGTCACACATAAGCAAGAAAGAGCTGACAGGTAGCAAAATCAGCAAGAAGAGATCAGTGCTGCACTCATCTCAGGGTACCTGGCTGCGCAATGTGCAGGCTGATTTATGGTGCTGGTAACACAACACTGGCAACAAGGAAAAGGAAGCAGTTGAGTCATCCCAGTGGAGTGCAAAAGGGCTGCAAACACAAAAGGCAGGAACACAAAACCCAAGAGACTGGAGTTAGTCATAGCAATGGGGCTTCCCTGGCCAGCATGGGTTACATCATTGTCAAACTGGAGAAGGGAACAGGCACAAGACCTGAGACACAGCTTTGTGAGAAGGATGGAAACATATTCACGAAAAAGAAAGAGATGTGCTTCTATCAGCGAGGAAGGCTTAGAAGAGAGAATTACTTTGCACAAGGGTAGACCAGTCACATAGCAAGAGGTGAGTCACACACAGACTACTCAGGTCCCATGAACATCAAAGTGACTGATAGGTGTCATATAATTCTCAATAATTTGGTGGATATTGAATGTTAGTGCTATAACATTTCTCAGGAGGTTCGTAAGGTTCAAAGATATGTTAATATTTGCCCCTTGGCTGTGCTTCCCAATCCCAGAACAATCTAAAAGACAGTATGAATATTCTGTGGGTAAAGACACCCTAAGCATTTCATTTAAATCTGTTTTAAAAAAGATATGATGTTTCACTGAAGAAATATCAAAAGTTCAATAGTAACATGAACGTCACCACCACAACCTTTACTTCAGCTACTGTCAGACACACACAAAGCTGAACAAGCACAATGAAACCAGGCAAGCCTGCAACATTCACCTACAGAATCATCATCTCCAAACAAAAACAAAGGCAAAAATAATGAGCTAAGCCTAAAAAAATAATCCCATGATTAAAGGCTGTAAGATTTGAAAACTTGCGTGTTGAATTTCTAATTCAAAATTTAGGCTTTGAGCCTTTATGAGTCATGCTTTCAAGATATTTTTCACATCTACAGAAAGAAAAAGGATATTTTCCATTCAAACATAAGAAACCTACGATTATACCACAGTTACAGGATGTCTAAAATGGGACTTTGAACAATATCAGTTATTGTGAAAATTGGAAATTTATAAAATGCAGTAAAAGTATATTTAATATGTTGTATAAATAACACTTCTAAGGGTGCTATTTTCTGGTACTGGATGAACCATGCAACAAGAAATATTCTTATGAGTTTCATTGGTTTGTAAACTGCACAGAAAAAGACAGGGATGCTTTGGAAAGTGTCATATGACCTTTGGATGAAACAATCAAGGTCGTTTACTCATCTCCTTTACCCATGCTCCCTAATTTCTTTTTTGTATCTTGCAAATGACCTCTTCAAATGAGTTGAAAGTAGTGTTTTTCTCCCGTGTAGCTTAAATGCAGCCCCTGTGCCATTCTTGATCTAGTGGCAGTAAACAACCAGTTGACTATAGAGTGATTTGCAATACTCACCTGAGTCACATAGCACAGCTTCTGTCTCCTAACTGGCTGATCTAAAATACATGAAATGCCACTTCTTTTGAACTCTATTTCCTTGTGCAAGTAAATATTTTTACATTAATCAAAACTTGACAGCAGCATGCAAATTGTTAACTTTAATCACCTGAATGCTCAGCAGCAATAAAGAACATGGGAACCAATGTGAAACTTTGACTTCTAATCAAGAGCATTTTGCTTGCTTGCTTTCAACTCTGTCATCTCAGGGTGTGAATGCTACATTAACACTGCAAGCATTTATCCTCACAAACCTAACACCCCATTTTGTCGATGGAGAACTGAGGCAGAGAAAAATTAGCATGCATATGAACTCCTGTTAAAAAAACCACAACAGACAAAACGCAGACATCAAAAAGTTAAGCTGCTGCCCAGAATACTGGACGAGCTTTCCATGCCATCAACCGTGAATGTTTTTTTTTTTTTTTTTTATCTCTGCTTGAAAGGATCTTGTATTTCCTTCAGATTACCAAGTACCAGAGGACTGGCTTTAAAAAGCAAGACTACTGTAGTGGAATATAGAGCATGGTCCTCAGGAGAATTCAGAACTTTGAAGACGTATTTGGTATTTGTGCTTAAAGGGCCTGACAGCATCCTCTTAAACAAAAGCTATAACTGTAGCTTCTGTTTCATGCTGTTTTTTCTCCTGCAGGAACTTGACATGAATGAAGGTGACTTGGGCATTAGCCTTGTAAGCCTTCTAAAACAAATGCATGAGGGGACTTGCTCACTCTTCCAGAAACAGTCCAGAATAAGTTCCACTAAAGAGCTTTTGAGTGCCAACGAAAATACTATTTCTAGTACCCCATGAACTAGGTGTTACCACTGGGAAGCTGAGCAAACCTTCTTTAGCACCCAAGAGGCACAGCTTTCATTCTTCGCCAAGCAAATTTCTATTTACCTGGGCAACTATATCCAGTTTGTTGTCTACATGGACACAGACACATCTGGAGAGCTGGGATTAGGAAACTGAACCATCAGCTGTGAAACCACAGGCCCTTGTCAACCAAAAAAGCATTTGACAAGTGAGTATTTAGTTTGTTATTTCATATTTAATAGCTGGAGTAGATTCTCACCTGCTCTGTGGGTCAGCCACTAGTAAGTGGCATCATTTATTCATCTATGTCTACAACACTGATGACTGGCACATCCAAGGGACTGCAGAAAGACTCTTTCCTCTAGCTTGATGAACACTAACAGTTATTTTAATAAAATGTAAGACACCTCAAAGAGCAGGCTTGAACAAATTCAGGAGACCTTTTTTCATGTCTCTGGAGCTCTTAGGTGAGTAGCATCCAACCAACTACACTGTGCCATTAAGCAAAGAAAACTGTCCTCATCTCCAGTATAATGATAAAAGATTTAGATGACAACTTCAATTAAGGAAGCACACCTAAGAAGCTGTCTTCCTGACAACAGAAAAGTACTTCTGTTGCCACCTTGCCTTCTCTCAATAACTGCTCAATCTGGAAATGTCTTGCAAGCATTTTTATGGCTGATATTTCAGTGCTTTAGGATCTGAAACATGAGGGACTGAGGCTGAAACATTCACTGGTGCCATATTGGAACTAAACCATGTCTACACAGTCTACTGTTCTAGATCCTAAACAACTTATGATGTTCTCATCAGCCAAGATGTAGATAGCTGTCCCTCATCTTTTCAGATACTGAACACTGACACAATTGGCATGAGCCAAAATACTGTGCATGGGGAAATTCTAGAGAGAAACGTACACTGGACTTAAAACAAAATTATCTCATCTGTCTTGTCTGCATAAAAAGAAAATAATTTCCAGAAGACTGACCTTAAACACTAAAGATTTCATAATTTTCAGATATAAGTGAAAAATTATGAAAAAAAAAGTTATTCACTGCAAAAGACAGTAAGAACAGGGAGCACATCTTTGGAATACTGCACTGAACTAAAAAAAAAAAAAAAAAAAAAAAAAAAAGATGTCTCTGAAACACTTCACAGCCCAACAAACTTCTAAAAGAATTTAGAAGACAAGTCTGACTGAAAGCAAAGTGGAAAGAATGGGCAAGCGCAACAGTTTCCTGTCTGTGCATCTCAGTGTTGGTCCGGGGAACAGGAAAACAAATCACAGTGACCACTCACAGCTCTATTACAGTTACAGTGCTGCCCAAGGAATATGCTGGCACTGTAGCAAATCTCACTACCTTTTAAGCTCTGTTAATGTTGGTGTTGCAGAAATAGTCAGCAGAGGGAGTGAAGCTGCAGAAACACCTTCCTCAGGACTTCTGTTGACTACAGCAATGGGTGTTGCAGTAAATAGGAAAACACCACAGAAAAGGTGTTGGCACAATCTAACAGAGTGGGGAAGAACCTTTTTTGGAGGAAAACAGGAAACCAGTAAACCTCCACCGTTAAATTGGAATAAAAGGCAAACTGAAAATTGCAAACAATCTAACATCCTCTTTAACAGGGGCAGAGGGCAGTAGGCTACAGGGATGGGAGGGCATCTGTGGCCCTGCTGTGAATCACCTGCCAGATTTTTCTGACTCACAGCCTCTTCAATCCACATCTAATTCCCATTCGTATAATGATGTCTTCTGCTCGCTGTTTCTTCAGGCACACAAATTCTCTGCAGGCTTCATTCTGTCTTGTGCTGTGCCAAGCACATGAGGCCCTGAGCACGCATAGACTGCCATCCTATAGCCCTGAGCACCCAGCAGCACAATCATCTCCCCAAGGGCAAAGAGTAAACTTAATGGAGATGACTAGATAAGTTATTCGTGCTTCCTCTATCAAAGTTTCAAAAAGTAATTTTCTCCTTAAGTCCAGGTGCTATGTCCACATATATGAGATTAGAGGGGTGGACAGTACGCTGGCTGCAGATACTTACAGCACGTTAACATTTAATTAGGAATGTTTGCTTTAATCATTTAAGGGATATTAAATGTAAATAGAGAGTCTGAGCGAATGGAGTTGGCTCTGTATCTGAAAGTGGTCACAGAGCCTTACAGTACAGGCACAGGAAGCAGCAACAGGAACGATGACGACTGTTCCCAAGGACAGATTAAGCCGCAGAGGCGTGCTCTGGCTGGGGTCCTGCAGGCTGGCAGGGCAGAATGAGATGAAGTTGAGGAAAGGAAGATGACAGATGACTCTTATAAAATCAACAAAGTGATGGGATGTGCACTTCAATAGTGAGAACAGCAGGGTCCCACCAGCCCACAGTCCTGCTGTAGTGTAAGGTGTCCATCCTAAAGAAGGTCTGCTCTGCAGTAGCCACCTGAGCAAGCATGTGTTTGCTCGCTGCTCATGTGGAAGTCCTGCTGTGCAGCGCATGAGTAGCATACTGCCTATCAAACATGAGATCAGTTATTTAAGAAAATGGCTTATTTTGGGGAGTGGGAGCACAGCCCTCACAGATACGTTGCAAACCTCCTGCTATTATAATTTCACAGCACATTACCAGTCCACAATCTGGCCATATATCACAGCTTCTGATGGCTCTCTAGGCATGCAATCAGACCGCACAGTGATAATAGTATCAGAAGATAGATACAATAAAATGCAGGGTGAATTCACTGCTACGTGTAACATTTGATCTTTCAACTGGTCACCTACCAGTTATTTTTAAAACTGCCAGTATTAGAACATCAGCCATATTCTTAGTGTTTCAATTGCCTGGTTACCTCAGTTGAAGTATCATATATTTGGCTGAAATGATGAGCATGCTCAATCACTTGCATCAGTTCCAAAGACTTCTAAAGACTCTGGCAACATCTCTGATGCTACCTGTGTATGTGAGAATCATCAGAGGGGCAACCCACACCACAGAGGCACACAAGACTTGGCATGTGGTTTCCTCCGGCTTGTACTTCTTTCAGACATCCTTTTATTCACAGCTGTGCCCAAGAAAGCTAGCTCAGGCCTTTACATGTTGGGATCAACTAAATGAAACAGTTCCTGCCCCAGGGATAAGGTCTAGACCCATGGGGAAAGAGCTTTTCTGTTTGAACATGAAAGAGATAAGGAAAGCCAAGTGATCACCCAGCTTTCTGCCTCCGTTTAAGCAATTTCTTGTCCATCACCATCACCTATCTTACACCCCAACCCTCCCTAAGCTGTAGTGGCGTGGTGGCAGGATATGCATCCAGCCTGGCTTGCAGAGGCTGTATGTCAGGAAAAGCTGGCAGATGAGGGCCACAGTAGCCCTCCCACCCCTGTAGCCTACTGTCCCCTGCCCCCCGCAACTGTTTGCTTTGCCCAGGGGTGCTATTCCCAGCCTGAGAAAAGCTCTTGCCTCCCCGATGATTTTTAACATTCCTCCTTCCTGGTCTGCATCTTAAATCATGCAAATACAGACTCATGGTGGAAACGCACAGAACATCCCATAATGAAAGTGACCCATACTACAGTGCAGGAAAGCAGACATTAAATAAGGAAGAAATAGGAGAGCAAAGATATGCAAAAAAGAGGCTGTCAGAAAGAGGTGAGCGCTGTACGGGTAGCAGCACGGAGAGAGAATGGGGCACCCTCTCACTTAATGAATATTTATTGCAAACTGCTGCCTATTATCTTTCAAAGAATTTTTATACAGTTCCCATGTCTTTCATCTGTTTCATGTTATGGTTTATCTAACTGTGGAAATTGCACGCGTCAGGTAAACGTTGATTTACATGCAAATTGCCTTTGCTAAACTCGCCTTTAAGTAAAATAAGATTCGGAAATAATTTTTTCTCATTAATTTGCAGTTTCAAAGAAACCCAAAAACACAACAAATGCAAATAATCTAATTCATTTGTAAATATAAAACAATTTGTTGGGATTTAACTTTGCCATATTTTTTCACCCTTCCCTGTGCTTTAAATAAATTGCAGTGTTTATCAAAGACAAACACAAGAGAGATGCTGGGCTGTTCCAATTCACTACCTTACTGTTGTTCCTTTTCTTTTAAAGGGCCACTATCAAGATAAAAATCTGTTCAAGATTCACTCCTGGAGTAACTGCTGAATGATATAGATTTATATCACACATTCAATTGGTTCCATAAATTTAAACCCAAATGTTACTTCCCTAGATGACACTTTAAATTATTAGAAGTGAATTTTGAAAACCCTAGGCCTATATTTGCAAAAAATGGCTAGTGATTTAGGGACTCCTTTTTTGAGGCCTCTTGCTAAAGGTGTTTTGAACTGCATTCAAAATGTGCAAGTCCCTGCAGCTGTCACTTTGGAGCACCTCAACTGTCATTTATGTAACACCATGATGGTCTGCATTCTGCATTTTATTGGCTTGAACAATGATGCTATGTTTGATAGTATGTAGTTCTTAAAATGGCTATCCCTGTTTTATTGTGTGATGCTGGTTAAATAATAGCTCTATTATGTCCCTGGTTTTCCATAGGTTAACTGGACGTATTGTTACTTTCTCTGATTTTTTGGGGAAGGGGTTTAATATTTGCAAAGACATAGCAATGCAATTTCTTTCTCATTAGGTGCTCTCCTTAGTTTTCAGCATCCATGCCCTGGTCTTCTATTTGGGTATCTGGACTGGCAGTTTGTCTTCATGGCTGCTAGAATGACTGAGGATGACTAATGTACCAAATCCAAGGCTTTCCCTGAAAGACAAACAGAGATGGTAACCAAAAGAAAACGTTGCTTTAGAGCTGACTATTGAGCTAAGACTCCCAAAAGATGGGCTAAGTTTCCAGTTCCCCCCACAGGTCTTTGAGCAACTGTGGGCAAGACAATCCTCCCACAAACAGGGATGAAAACAGTTGCTTTTTGTCTAGGTATTTGCAGCACAAGTGCTTCAGGTTGCTTACAGTCTTTCTCCTCTAGTCTCTTCTTATCTGTACAATGACATCCCATTAACTGTACCATACTGGTACTAATAACAATTATATATAAAAAAAGCTGCTTTTACTTTAAACCACAAAATATTCCTTTCCAGATTTAAGCTGATCAGGCTCTTTACCAGACATAATATGACTTGGAAGCTGCTCAACCATTTCACCTTTATAATACCCACGTTTAAATATGTTTCATTACTTGAAGAAATTTCTCCCAATTTTAATGGGCAATTTGTTGCATTTATTGTTCAGTTCCTCTAATGCAATCCCTGCTGGCATCACCAAAAGTCATTCCTAACTTACATGTGAACTGCATAAAATGTCTTGATGTAATCTTGTTTTACTGCAGACAGGTATCCTCATTATTAAAACTATTACTACTGTGCTTGACTCTATATTCACTGACAGTTTCTCAGTAGAGAGGCCAAGAGCTAAATAGACCATAAAGAACAAAACCTCCTCTCAATACAAAAGGTGATCCCTTTGTGCCAGTCTTCAGGGATATAGGAGGAGCATCCCTCCAGTAACCAGGCAGAAAAATTTCAGCGCCAGCACTGTCAATCTAGAAGAAATGCTAAAGTTCCCTACTCAAAGGAATCAGAAATGAAGCAACAAATCCATATCCTTTGAAAGGAGAAGGAAAACTGGAGGCAGCCAGGGCTACCTGGGGTCCTGAGTCCTTCTTATCTTGCTGGGCTGGTGCAAAGAGCCAGGAGATGGAGCCCGTTAATTAGCAAAGCCCTGGGTGAGGCCAGAAGCAAACTGGCAGTGGGTGTCAGTTTGCAGTACAACAGCGAGGAAGTAAACAAGGCAAAGCTATCTTTGCCTGCCTCCCTGGCAAGAACGCAGTGGGGGAGGGAATCAGTGTTTGCCACTGTAGTATTTGCACGCAACAACAAAAAAGAAAAGACATTTACAATTATTGGAGAGAGAATTTCTTACTCAGGTTGTTGAACAGTGTTGGTCTTTTTGATCTCCAGTTAACACAGCCTGAATTGTTTGGCCCTGCTATATGACTTCTCCCCACATCCTTGCTCTGTGACCACCTTGCCACCCATGAGAGGGGATAAAACAAGTTAGAAAAAAAAAAAATGCCTTTGTCAGGTTGCAAAGGGAACATTACCAGGCACCGAGTAGAGCAGAGATGAAGAATGATTTCGAAAAAGATAATTGAACATGTTGTAATTTGCTCTCTTCTGTGTTTCAATTTTTATCTGCTTGTAGCTCATTTTACCAGTCATGCAAGCAAGTGCAGAAGGGAGGGAGAATGCACATGCACGTGTGTGCAGGGTTAGCACGCATACATGCAAATATTTTAATAATCATAATGAACCCACAATCCTGGACTTCCCTGTGAGGGATCTTCAACCAGTGGCTGAGCTAAGCTCAGGAAGGATGAGTTCAAGCTGTTGGAAGTAGTGCACTCTGCCTTGAAGATCGTGCTCCTAAGGCCCTCAGCTCCACTAGCACATCATGAATGTAATTCCCTGGAGATGATGACAACAGCTGGCTACCGGGGAAATCCCAGGCCAAGCAAAAGGAGCTTCTCTACTCTGATGCAATCAAAGCCTAGGTCTCACAGCTGAGACTCTGTGAAATAGGACCCTTTTGGAAGTGTTAACACTACTCTTATGCTAATGAATATTTATGCTGCTGACACTTTAAAGGCAAGGAAAAGAACAAACCCATGTTCACAGCCCTTTAACCAACACCACTGTGTTACGCAGATCAATCAAGGTGAAGCCGGCAATCACTCACTCATTTACCTCTGCTGTCCAGATTCCCTGCCGGGCTAATACTGAGTTATTCACAGCTGTCTTACATAGTGGGATTAAGATGGAGAATGGCATATTGGGGCCCCAAGTCACACAGGATCATGCCCTACTCTGAGTAATGTCCCTTTGACAAATTTGGCTCCCTGGTTCCCAGGAAACAGTCACTGCAGATCTCTGCTTTGAAAAGGGTAGATGGCTCTTTTGACTTAGGAGAGATTTCACACACTTTGTTTGCCTTCCCTGTTATGTGCCCATAGCTTTGATCTTCTCCTCTGCACAGGCACGCACATGTGTACCAAATGGATGGAGAGAAAGGGTTTCTGTGCTCCACACTCTGCTCTCCATCCCATTCTACCAGTGTTTAGGATAATAGCATTTTGTCCCATAACAACTAATCAATTCACATTACAGTCTCCAGAAGACTACTGTATTTGGAAAGAAGGAGGAAGATCAGTAAAGGCACGTTCCTGAAAATACCCACTGGACTTACTGAGCCTGGCTGCACTTGGGATCAAATCAGGTTTCACTTAACCACAGACCAGAGCACTTGTGATTTGCATGAGTAATTAGAACTGATTAATAGAATGACTTGCTTAATTAAGTTTATTTCAAAAGGTGCCCCTTGAAGATTCATGAATCTGAAAATCCAGAAGCAATTTCTCTTCAAAATCCTTTTTGGGTTGGAATACTTTTAGCTTGGGTCATTGGATATGTGCATTTGTGCCTGTGCTTCTGCTCCCAGATTAATCAAAGCAATGGAATGGATGCACAAAGGTCTCAGGCCTGATGATTGAGTAGTGATTCCTCAGTAAACTCAAAAGGGGCTCTTACAACCCTGTATGAAGAAATGGTGGTAGTTTGCCAAAAGCCAATAAGCATCTCTGTCTGGCAATTTATGTCTCTGCTGAGCTTTGCTTATTTTATATCTCAACTTTGCCTAATTTTGGTTGAGCACAGCTCCAGTTGCCTGATGTACTGGCAGACTAGTTCCTAATATTTTGCCTATACAAGAGATTTAGACAATGCTTTTTTATAGGGAAACATGAAAATGCAGTGTCCTGCTAAATCTCCTATTTCCATGTCCAGCAAAGGTGCATGTCCTATGGTGGAGTTTGGGGGATATCTCAACACAGACAAAACCACCAGTTTTCCTAGAGTAGGTTAGAGACCTGGAGACTTTTCCTGCCCAGAGCTTTTGTTTTTTTCTTTTGTTTTCCCTATACTGAAAGCAACATCAAGATTTTATTACATTCTAAGCCAGAACAAAGCCAAACAACTTTGACATTTCCTGTGAAATAAAATTTTAACACACATGCAAACATTTGGTTTAGAGAATTGGAGGCATTGCATTTAGATGAAACCAAGGTGTTTTTACAGTTTCTTGATTCAGAAATGACAAAACATTTCAGATAAATATTGCAAGGGCAAAAAGCACTTTCCAATGAAAAAAATGCTAATTGGAAACAATTTTCCAGTAAAAAAATTCAACCTTGCTGAAAGGTAAGATGGAACCAACTACAGGAGCTTTGGATCCACTCGATGAGTGGAGGATCCAGCATTGGCATGCAGTCTCATAAACCAGGGAGCGCTGCAATATGAAGGACTCAGTGCTCTTACAGGTACACAAGAGCTTTATGGTCACTCCTCACTGTGATGAGAAAAGGGTGCATAAAACACAACGTGTTTTATGAGGGATAAAGATGGGATGAGGGACCTGCACATTTTATTCTTCAGTCAGCACCCAAAGAAAGTGTCTTCTGCACCTACAGGAGGTGAGTCTAGGGGGAAAGCTGAAAGTGCTGTCAGCAGAGCCAGGAGCCACGTGGCCCTTAGCATGGTGGGGTGCAGAGCCCAGACTGATAAACTGTGCTGGATCTTTGCTGGCTCTGCATGACCGAGTGAGTTATTGACTTGCCATCCTTCTCAAGTGAGGCTTTGTTCCTGCAAGAAAGACTGGGACGAAGCAGTCCACTGCTTTGCTCAGAAAAAGTTTTTAATGAGGATTTTGGGCTTTTTTTCCTACATAAGGGTCCTGAGGCTAGGGATGTGCTAAGTCCTCAGAACGGCCAGGCAACAGTTAAATATGCAGTGGCATCTGGAGAGGGGGAGGGTCATTTGTAGACGAATTAAAATGAAGTGCCTAGAGAAAAAAGGATGATGAAAAGGGAAAAAGTCAACCAGATCAATCAAGGAAACAGGCATCTGGAAGAAGCTGTTATTGATCCTGCTGTAAAAGAAACCTACTGAACCAGATTACCCAGCAGCCACAGACTTCTTTCTCCCCTAGATACTTGCTGCAGTTAATCAAGAAAAGAGGTGACATGAGACAAAGGAATAAAACCCGGTTGTTCCAGGCTGAGGTTTTGTTCTTTTAGAAATCCTCAAGAGGATGAAACAGTTGAACCTAAAATTATATAGTCAGAGCAGAATAGATGATACAAGAATTAATTAAGTATCTGTGGAAATCTTATGAAAAAGGGAAGCAAGATTTCTCTGGGTTTGGATCTTTACTTGTGTCAAGATTTTTAGGAAGTGTGGATTAACAAAGGAATATTTTCCTCCTGTCCTAGTACCATACTGTCAGCAGGCTTAAAAAGTTGTCAGGGGATGTTGAATTTAATTCTTTCTCTATTCATCCTAATACAGTTTCTTCCACCTTTATTTTTTGTTTGTTTGTTTGGCTTTGTGTTGTTTGTTACTCTCTTTTCTTGTGTTTGAGAGTTCTAGATTCCCAAGTACTCTTGAGTGTCACTGCCTTTTCTATTTCAGATTTATTTCATTTGGGTATAGCTATAAGATGCACCTGGTCTCAAGGAAGCACTAGGTGATGACTTGGATTTCTCATTGTTCTTTAAATGTCAAGCCTTGCACTTCTGAAGTAAATTCTTCTGAAAACCTTATTTGTATATCCTGAGGCACTTTAGTTCTTTAAATGATAAAGTCAGGCCAAATATGTGCTCAACTTTTCACAAGAGCCATCTTTATAGGAAAGGGTAATAAGAAGAATTAATGAAGAAATGTCCTCACTCCAGTAAATGCGGAGCACATAAGAGAAACAGAATTGGGATGCTACAACAACTCACATGAAGAGACTGAGAGTAATATCCTGCAATCAAACACCCATCAGAAACTTAGATTAGAAAACACCACATTATTCTCTGCTTAGGGAAATAATAAGGCTAAGAGAAAGGAATCATGACTATATTAATCAAAATTCTTCATAAATTCCACCACAATAATCTTATCTTGCTTTCAGTTCAAAGACATCCTGTATGCCTGTGTGTGCTGCTGTCATGCTGACACAGAATTTCTTGATTTCCTGGTCAAGCTCATAGGAAGTACCACCAGACTGATTCCTAAAGGAGTGGGTGACAGAAGCAGCATATAGCAGTAACCTTCTAAGGAAGTCAGCTTTGAAAAATCAAAATACAAGAATCAGTGGTCAGAGTTTTAAATTCAAACATGCCCATTTTTGTGGTTTTACCTGAATCTCTGAAGAATAGGAGAATCTGGGAGTAAAAGTTTCAGTCCCTATGTAACTTCAGGCACATTAGGAATACAGGTTTGATATGGCAAAGAAAATACGTGTATTCCATTCCTCTAGCCACTTCCCACTTAAACATGTGGTCTTCTCTGCTTTTCTATTTAAGTTCAGGAGATGCTCTTTCTTACATCACTGTTGTACAAGAAGGAAAAGGGTAAATAACAGATGAGTTTTGCCTGACTGAAGCAAACTAGACAAAGAATAGCAGAAGAAAGATTGAAAAGGTTACCAAAGGGTATTGGGCACACTGTTCCACAGGACACTTACAGCCTTTTCTGTTATGGTTATGAATTATTACCCCTTATGCAGTGCTTATCACAGTGCTTGAAATCACCCTTCTTCCACTCATCTGAAAGAGGTATGCCATCCCTTCCATGTGCAGCACACAAGCACAGATGGAGTGTTGGGCAGAACTGCTGTGAAAATATTCAGAATTACCTCAAATCTATCCACATCTTTTTTTTGTTTTCCATCCCTACACCTAAGCCCAGCTGCTCCTGCAGCACCTTCAGGTTTGTACACTAATCAAGCAGCTTGCAGAGCCCTGACACCTGTACCTGCTTACTCACTGCTAAGTCTATTAGCCCACAACCTGTAGGTATTAATACACAACCCATGTGCCAAGATTGAATCTGCATGTGAAGATGATGAAATCTAAGATGCACTTGAACTATGTTTTTAAAGAGATGATGGCAATCCTTCAGCTGCATCCTACATTTGCAGTGGTTCCCACTTATCCTGTGCACGTTCCCTTGTACATGCCCAGGCACATGAGAAAGCAATACAAGAACCAACACCAAAACACAGGGATGCCAGGATGTGAAGCCAGCTTATGCATGTCCCAGTTCTGCATAATGTATCTTGCATCTATCACAAAAAAACCCACTTGTGCTATAGTCGGCAGCACTGAGGAACATTTTAAGGGACTAATATGGACAGATACATTCCTGCAGTCTTTTAAAAAAAGATTTTGGTAGCATTTTTCTTTTTTTTAGTATGATAATTTAATTTTCTATCCTCTGTTGGCATGTGTACCCACACTGGAAATGACTGGGAATGCTGTCAGCCAGGCATGATGTAAGTTGGCAGAGTTAGGCATGGGAAAAAGGATTATAACAGAGAAAAGAGATGGATCTTCAGATCCAGGCAAAGGTCATCCCAGCTTTTAAACAGTTATATGCTCAATAACAGGAGGCCTTTCCAAGGTTTCTGGATATGCATGTACAAAGGATAAACCTGGAATCATAGGAAGTAACACAGGACAAAGCCAGCAGTGTTGAGTATGGAAAGCCCAGCACTGGAAGAAGAAGTACAGCAAGGCACAAGGAGTTTTTCTACACTAGAAAACATTTGACTATGGAAAGCCAGTCTTTCTTATTGACATAAACCCCCAGTGAACAATTTACTGCAACTAAAATAAACAGATAGGAAAACAGAAAACAAATAAAATAAAAATTTCAGCAAACCTATCCTGTAGTGTCATTTTAGAGCAAGTAAGTGCTCTGAACGCTATCACTTAATGCTCTTTAAACAGCAGTTTAGAGAAAATACGATTAATATGTTTATGAAAATAAACGTGTCCTGCTGGTGCAAATCTCCACTAATACCGTCAAGGTCAGTAGACTTCCTTTACTTATACCAGTGAAACACTGAGGAATGAGACCCATGATCTCTGCCAGAAAAGGCTGCACTTAAATTCTTTAGAAAACTGAAAACAGAAAATAGCCAAGAAACAGCAAGGACTGGAAGAGAAGGAAGCACTGGAGCTTGAGAAAAAAGGGCTGGGAGTGAAAGCTGGATTCGAGGAAACATGATCAGTACAAGCAGAAGAAAAGAAGAAAGTGGAAACTGAAAAGTGAGGGAAAACTGAAAGGTCAGAAAGGAATGTAGGAGTCATCAAGTAGTGGATAAGTTGGATAGCAAAGCAGCAAAGGTCATGACAGGCTGAGACAGTCTGCAAAGATGGGCATCAGCTACAGCAGATCACATAGAGTTGGACTGAGATGTCAGAGCCAAAGTTAGAGAGCACAGCCCTTGAGTAAAGATAAGGTCAGGTAAGTGACCACTGCAACAAATGAAGGATTCAGTTGAAAACTGAAGATCAAATGAGGACATGAGGGAAAGAAGCTGAGTGACAGTGGAGAAGGATTCAGTTGGCAAGGAAGAGATGAAGCCTTGAAAGCACTGAGATAAATTAATAGTGGCAAGGCAGCACGATGGTGTCTTGGACATTCAGAAGAGGGGACACAAGCTTCACAGTAACAGAGGAAATCCAGAGCAGAAAATTTAAACAATCTCTACCTTCTCTGGGGTCTCCTGTTTTATCATTTCCACTTTAAATGACATAAAAATACTTTTAATAACCAGAGAAACACTTAAAAATTAAGAAACACTCGTTCCAGTTAATGTGTCTGAACAGTGTGAGCATGCACTCACACGCACATGCAAAAATCACCCAAAAAAAGTTTCCCCCAGGGAGGTCGTTATTATGCAAAAATTACTCTAATTAGGTCATGAATATATTAGTCGGTATTGAGTGCCAACAACAGCGGGGAGAAAAAGAGAGAGAGAATTGGAAATGTGACATGCATACACTCCCAGTGTGGTTAGGGGGACTGGATTCCAAAATGCCATTACGAGATAAAAAGGTCACCCTGTAGGGAGGTAATTGGTACAGCACTCGAGCAGCTGATTAAAGGGACCTTTGCTTTTGGGGGCGGGAGGAGGAGTGGGGGGTTAATGTAGGATCTCCCCTGACAAAGTATATGATCTTGATCAAACATCTACTTTCAGACAATCACAAAGAGAAAGGAAGAGGCTGTCACCCTTGACATCCCATTGAAGCAGATGCATTTGTTTAATAACACCTTGACTTGCAGGTTTTAAGAGAACATTAAAGGCAGGGAGTATTTTCCCTCCTGCAAGTTACTCTCTATTCAAACTTGAGAGCCTCCGTTTTCCTAGCTCCCATCACACCTACTGCTCAGACACTGCCCACTTTGCATTAATAAGAAGTAAATGCTTCTAATGAGTCAGTAATGGCTGGGGTAGCAGCACAGGGAAAAGCTGCATCTTCACTCTCTTCACCAAAGGATGACAGGCTCTGTGGCTTGGTATGCAAGAGAGAACAGCAGAAGGGCTCAGAAACACCAGTCGCACACACTCCCCATAGAGAAAAATAAAGGAACTGACTTGGAATTATCATAAACAACCCTTAGAAGCTATGTTAAACAAGATGCCATTTAAGCTCTTTAAATTATTGGTGACACGTATAAAAGACTCACTTTGTCTTGTGCAAAACCAGATCATCTGGCCCCACATTTGGGGTTAGGACCATAGACTGCACACCACGAGCAGGCAGGGAAAAAAAGGAGGAAAATCAGGCAGGAACACAGGTAGCACTGCTCCTGGGAGAGAGGACAACAACAGCACTGAAGTAGGGTGCACTGATTTTCAAGTTGGCTTGGGAACCAGTTCAGTTTTATAGTCTCTTCTGTCTCCCCAATCTGAAGTCCTCCTCATACAGTCCAACTGAGTTTTGTTTTAGTTTTGATGCTGATGGCCACTGGCCTCCCTCCTGCTTTGTACGTAGGAGCAATTACATGTTGTGCTGAGTGCACAAGCATTTCCAAATACCACCACCTACAGGGCTGAGCCTCTGGTAGCAGAAATGGAGAAATGCCTGGAATAGAAGGCCACTTGGACCAGCTTAGCATGGACCACTCTTCCCTTCCAGCAACGCCTGGGCAAAATTTAGAAACTTATTTTGATATAGATTTGGCTGCAAAAAACATATTTTAAATCACACAGTAAGGGCTTGAGCTTTAAGGTGCTGCTTAAAGATTCTATGCTTTAAATGTCATTGGTTTAAGTCCCTCTTTTAATGTACAACTGATTAAAGAGATAACTAAGACTGACTTGCTTCCTTCATCACCTAGGAAAAGCAGCATCTACTGAAAGTTGCCTCAGAACTAGCAGGTTTTCTTTAGTACCCATAGAAGGAATTTTTCAACTACACTTTGACTACAGCTGGGTAATACTCCCATCCAGTGAGAAATATTGACATTTCAGCATTTATTTTGGTCCCCCAGCAAACTGAAAAGTTGAAATTAAACATGTATTGAACTGAGTCAAAATAAAACATTTGGCTCGCTTCTATAAAATTAAGTTTTATGATTTAGGTTGAACTGACAATAAAATGAAGTCTTTCATTTTGATTTCCCAAAAGAAAGATTCAATTTTCTGAAAAATCTTTTCCCAGAAAATCATTCCCATGGAACATTCACAACCACCTGTAATTTTCAATGATACGGAAAATAGCCACTGCAACTCCATACAATATAGTACTGATCACTGGGGTCCACATAACCCTTAAAAATGCATGCAGTATGACTAAAATACTAGTTAAAAATGAGAAAAAACACCCCTCCTTCTCTAGACTGTCCTGATATCTAGAACAAGGACTTAAAAGTTTAAATTAAAACTTTAAAACACTATAAAATTCTGCGAACAGAATGGGTCATCAAAAGCAAGAGTTTTAAGATACAATGTCCAGTCACAATAGAATATGAAAGACCTTTTAATTTCTCTCCAAATCAATGCAGACAAGCTGTTTGTAAATTTAGGCTACTTTGAAAGAAAAAAAGGAAAGCGTGTGATATGCATCACTACATCTCTGTGAGATATTTTTTCATATGCTTTAATTACCATAAGAAATCTTAGATGCTTTTATAACTTATGTACCTATGACAGCCTTATTTCTGCCTTCCAAAATCTTATTTATATGTTGCTTTAGAAAATCTGTATGAGGGAAAGATCATTATTACCACCCTATATAGGCAGGAAACACAGAAACAGACTTGCATTAAAGCCACACTGAAAGTCTGTGGCCAAGAAAGCAATTGAGTCCTGTTTTTTGTTTGTCTCTTTCCCCTGAGAATAGAAATTAGGAGAAAATTCAGATAAAAAGCATATTCCTAAATCCTTTGGAATGGAGATTTCTCCCACAGCTGCTACCTGCTCCTTTAACATCTCTACGGAGACTTCAATCAACCTCCTACTTTTGCATCTCCAAGCCAGAAGCACTTTGTAGGAAATGGAGGGTATGCAAACAGGCACAAAATCTCTCAACACAGATACAGGTGTTGTGGAGATGCTGACAGTGTTTCAGAGATGAGGGACAGGCAGAAGGCCAAAGTTCTGTATGGCAAAAGCAAAAGAAGTGACACTGGCTCCTTTCCATGTGCTTACTTGGTTACCTACCTGTCGAACTCTGAAGCGGGTGGGGAGTGGGGGAAATTCTATTCAAACATATGTACAAATTTATACACTCCTAATCTTCAAACTTGCTTTGCAGCAAATGTTTAACACAGCAGTTGTTAAAATATTTGGCAACCTATTTTTCTAACTAAGAAGCTGGCCATACCATCCATCACTAGCAACGACTTTTATTTGAACGAGAATCTGAATCTATACCATCCTGCTGTACCTGTACCTGCATGTAGAGCTGCATGTAGACCATAAGAGTGATAGAGGAAGAATCCTCTGTGTCTCTCTGATGAAAGAAAAAAAATCCATCTGAAGGGAAAATTCTTTTAGCTCCTTAACACATGGTCTGGTGCCTTGTGTCCCAAAGAGTACTCAGCACCTTGCAGTATCTTCTCTGTGTAGTGCCAAATAAAATCTGGGACACATGGGCACACTGATACAAGCATCTCTAACCCAGTCAGCAGAAAGGACAGGAAAGTCTGGAAACTGCTCATACATCCACGTGGTGCAGTTCATGTAAAATCCCAATGCAATAGCTGTTCACACTTGTATTGCGGAGCACTGATTTCTCCAAGTCATTACAAAACTCAGGACAAATAATGATCCCTCTCTTCTGGACCACTGAGATAGGATGAAGAATCCCTACTATGTTCAGCATCTCTGTATTGCTTTCTTAAACAGTAGCTATTTCATATGTAAAGCAGGTCTGTGGACCACTTGAGTGTACTGGGACTGCTACCTCATGCCTTGTGCTACCTTGTCTGTGCAGCTGCCTGTCTGCTCTACCTTTTGTGGATTCCTGACTTAGGCTAGATAGATGGCTGATGGCTCTGAGGCAATGAATAGTTTTTGTTCTGACCGTTTAAGTTTCTGTGAGCACTAATAGTGACAGCTTTTGAAGGCACACATGCAATATGTTAAAAGACTTCCTGTGCTGTGCTAATCCGCCTAGGATTTCATATTACTGACATGTAATTCACATAATTAAAGTATGAAGAACATAGATGCTGGAACTATATTGAATACCCCAGGAACTGACATTTTGGACTGACATAATTAAAACTGGCAGGCTTTCTACAAAGATCTAATAGGCATATTCCAAGCTAATAACTGAAGGACTTGCCCCTTTCCCAGAAGCAAAACTCTGAATTATGTTACCCTGTTTTTGTTCCATCAATAATTGCAGAGTATTAAACTGCTAGGATGTTTCTACTGCTCATTTGCAGCTACAGAGGCTTTTGCAATTTTCCTGCACTTGATACTTTGCCTCCAGCTATCCGATGCAGAGCTGTCTGATAACTTGTGGGACAGAGTCACCTGTAATAAAATCCATAAACTGGGTGAAACAGCTACAGTGCAGTACCCTTGTACAGCTCTTTTATGCACAACTTCTGAACAGCTTTCCAGAACTTAAAAACAAAACACAACCTCAGAAGAGTAGTAAATAATAAATTACTATAAAAGGGGGGAAAAAAAGTGGCACAGGCAGCAAAGAATCAGAGGGATAATCTGAGATAAGACCTGAAAAGAGTTTGTAGATTGACAAATGAGAAAAGTTTAAAATGGCTAATCTAGGTAAGATTGGGAGTGGATTTACAGTGGGCAGAGAGCAAAAGAGCTGAACTCCCTTATCCTACACTGGATAGCGCTGCAGGAGCACAGCACAGCCTCCTACACAAGGGGCTGCCACTCCCCTGAGTGTTTTCTGAAAAGTAAAAAGCTCTAGACAAAACAGTAAGTGGCATTTCTCTGGCACCAGTATCAAAGCTCTGTATTTTTTGCGCTTGTGGACACTTTAAAAAAAAAGCTACTCACACAGAAAAGTATATTAAAAATCCACAACAAACCACACACAAAGATTTTCTCCAACAGCTTTCAACTCTTTGCTTGTATCTGGTATTCCTTAGTGATCACTTTACATGCTTAATGAAATCATATTTTGCCACAAAAGTAAAAACAGGTATACATCATTACTATTCTTCTGCAAGAACTGGGCTCCAACATCATCAGTAGTGTTAGAGAAAACCTTGGGGTGAAATGTAATTTCCAACCTATTAATCTAATTCTGTAAATATACAAGCAAAAACTTCCCACCAGGCTCATGAGTTGTATTTCTACTGCTAACTTCATCCAGCCTATATAGCCAGAAGTTAACAGGAACTCCAAAATCTGATTAAGTTATGCCCTCAGGACACTCTGCCTCCAAAGTCTTTCTTCCACTAGATAGATCCACATTTAGCCCATTTCCTCCATTAAAAAAATCTTAATAGCATTTCCACCCTAGGCCTGACGCTAACAAAAAAGTTGCTACTAGTAATGCCCTGAGAGCACATCCATCTTGTATAAATAATGGGGGTTAGAATACTTTTAAGGATCAAGATCACACTGGATCAACATCCCATGTTTTCCTCCAGTATGCAGTGGGGAGCGATATGTTTCAGAACCACAATAATTCACCATTTTCAGAAATTATCACATATGCTATTTCCAGCAAACATCGATTTGACCTGTGCAAACATCTGTTTAGCTGTAGCATCCTCACATAAGTTTTCAACGGGAACAAGTTCTTTTTTTCTGCAAATCTATACCTCTCTTGATTCAGGACAAATTTTTCCTGTGCTGCCAACCTGGTACACTGACCTCCATTTCTGATGCTTTGGTACTTTCCTCAGTATCCCTGTTCATTTGAGGAATAGTAAAAAATATCTTTGACCTCTCTCAGAGTTTTCAATCCCTAAATGACCTTAATGTATAATTTTAATAATTTTACCTAGTAATACATTTCAGATCATCATCCTGGTGCCCTTAAACAGAATCCTTTGCAGTATTGAGAACTCCTCCTTAATCCTAAAAGGGACTGTGGCACATAAACTTCTGGCCAGTAGGTTCACTGATTTTCTAAAAGGTCTATTCCTTAATTATGTAATCAGGACAACTCCATATTTTCTTTGTATTAGAAATGTTGTAGGGATTTTTTTCTTTAATCCAATTGGCACATCCTTGGTTGCTTTTATGCTGTCCTATAAATCTTCCTTACAAATGCTCAAGAGTATAACTGCAGCCACCAGACCTCTCCCTCCACTATTCAGTTTGTAAATCATACATTTGCAGTTGGACAGAAAAAATAATCCCTCTATGCCTGGCAGGCATCTGCCCAGTGCTTCTTGGAAACTGCAATGAATGGCTTGCAGTCAGGTTCAGCTAATACAGGTCTCCAACAAATACATCCTGGAAATTTTTCATCACCATGAGCTAAGCTAGGACATCTTTCTCAACTTGTATATACTGAGATTCAGCTTTTGCTGCAGCTATGACACATAACTCACTTGCCCCCAGTTTTGAACACATTATATAGATAAATGCTCTAGTACTTGCTCTGGTAGCTTCATGTTTAACATTACCTACCTACAAGGTCTGTTAAGACCTTGGTCTTCATTGCCATTTATTTCTCTAACTCTTTATGAGAACATGTATCCTATCTCTACTGGATGTCTTTAGATGAATCTAATCTCAGGTTGTTGATCAGGACAGTCATACAAAGCCATCTGCTCACCAAACCGTAAATTCCCCTCAGTTCCTTAGGGTAGGCATATTATTGACAGCTGGAATCTTCTTCAGATCTGTCTGTACAATTCCCCAGTTACTGTCTATCCCAAGAAATTTACATACTCCCTTGCTATGGCAAGCATCCTTATTAGCTTCTCCAGCCTCATCCCAAAATATAGTTTCTCAGTAGATGCCAAACACAACAAAAATTGGTGCTATTTCTTCAAACTGCCAAGGAGATGGTTGATGGCATTTATACTCTTTCCTCAAGAGTACAAGCCAGAATTTTGCTAATGCCTTAATTATAGACAGATATTTGGAATTAGTCAGTAACTCTTGCGAAGTAGTGGAGATTTTTGCTCTTTGCATATTGCTTTAATCATGTGGGCCCTAGACACAGGTGTAGGGAACCATCTGCCACTCTGTTGATTCTTCCAGTTCCTGTGTGACTCCCAAAGCCTCTTTATATCTGCTCTTTAAGGGAAAGAAACTCTTCTCAAAGGAGGGGCAAGAGCTACATGTCTTTGCCATCCCCATCCTTGGGGACCTTTGTCAATTCCAAAGGGACATTCACAAGCTTATCTTCAATTATTTAGTTTCCCTCCAATGGAACCATCACATTGATGCAACCAAGAGCCTGACAAAGTTTCACTCAACAATGGTGAGCTTTCCTCTAATGCTATGAGAAATTCTATCTTTTCCTCACTGTTATTTACTCAACAAGGATTGGTATCCCTATATTTTAAGTGTTGGCTGAGACCATTAATTTCTCCTGTCTCTTCTTTTGTGTCTCAGCTCAGTATGGAGTCCATGTAGTCAAAGGGAAGGTACGGAACAATTTTGTAGTGAAAAAAAATTCTGTGGAAACAAAATAGAGTTCATAGCTTGACAGTGAGAGGTACATAATATGAAATGTATCATTTATGCATGCTATATAGTTAGGGTCTCCTGAATTATACCCAACAAGTTCAATTATTATAAGATTTTCAAAAGAATTCTTAATTTATAAACTGATTGCAGAAGCTTGGCAAAATTTTGGTTTTTGAGGCGATGAGAACACAGCCAAGCCATTAGCTGAAAGAGTCTTTTTCCATATTACAGGCTTTGTACTTGGTTGAGCCGAATGTCCCACTGGACAACTATCTGAGACGGTCAAGCAACTTGCCTTTGGAAACAGTATGTTTAATGGACGTCTTAAAAACCAAAGAACCTGCATCCCGAAGCCATTGTTTAACCTTCTGCCATAATTATTTGTTAATACTCAGCTGATAAACTGATGAAGGGAAAATGGAAGAGGAGAGTTCTCTTCTGAAGTGTCATCCTAGTGGCAGGCAAAGACCCTTACAGGCTGGTTACAAACCCACCTCTCATCATCATACAAGCAAGTAAAAACCCTTAATTCTTTCGCATGTCAAGGCTTAAGTCACATCAACAAGTAGAATTTGTTCTCAAATTTTTCAATACTTTAATCTCTTTTTGAGTTAAAAAATAAGAACAGCTTTTTCCTCCAAATTTTTGTCAAGTGTCTGATGTTTCTTTGTGTCCTTCTGTCAACCCAGTGAAATCACGTTATATCACAAAATCCAAAACTTAAGTAGATTTTTCTGACTATCCTCCAGGCAGCTTCACTGTTCATTTTTAATCCATGTAGAGTGCTTAAATACCACAGCGATAAGTGTTTTATACAGGCATAGAGATAGATTTTGACATTGGATCACGAAACAGGCAGTCTTCAAGGGCAGCAATTGTAGAATCTCTAAGAAATTGCCATTGTTCAGGAAACAAGACATGATTCTCCATCATCGTAGCTGGTAGAGAAAATAAAAACTTGTGGAATAAATATATTCTGTGACAGCACCTGTCACCGGTGAATTCTTTTGCCCGCCACATCAAAGATAGCAGATGATATATGGAAGGCAGTGGATTTCTGCTGACAGTTTTCCACAATTTCCAAGCTGCTAATGGAGTACAGATACTGTTTTTCAGTTCTCTCTAGCCTGGCCAACACTTTAATTTAGTATTGATATTTAATTTGTTCCTTTATTAGCAATCTGGTGACCCTTCAATCCCACTTACTAAGAATTTAACAAATTATGTCTTATTAATGGAAGAGGAAAAAGTAAATGTGAAATAAACTGGGAAGTTCTATAATCAAAAACTTTTTTTTTAAATTTTAGACCTAGTTGAAGTTGCTAAGAGATGCAAGTACCTCCTGTTCCCTTTGTTTACAAGCAGCAAGAAGACTTGAAGTAAACAATTTAAAGTGCCATAAATTTTATACTACCCACAGTATAAGCACCACATTATGCCAAGGAAAAAGAAATGCGAATTTCATCTCTGCATAGAGAATTTAGCCACTGCTCACAACAAGTGCTCTAATGCAATGTCAAAACATCCGTAAATAATGTCAAAAATAAAACTGGAGAGACCCAAACCAATTCTTAGATTTTTCTTGAAAAAAAGAAAGAAGGAAAGAAGGGAGAAAAGAAAGAAGATACGGAAACACTGGTTTCTGTGTTCATCTTTTATGCAGTTCATGAGTCTTAAGACCTGGAATGTGCACTTTCATTTCTAGCAAGTGTGTTTCTAACCCTTCAATCTTTCAAAAGAAAAAGTGAACAAAGTGCCAGCCAACTCAGTGAAGTTCTTCGGACTATCTGTTTTGCTATTTCCAAAAATAACAAACATCTGTAATCTGAAAGCTACAGTAAGTAAGACAGGTATCTCTGATGATTTAAATGCCCAGTTTACCAACTATTTCTGTATTGGGTTACTTCAGTGGTGTCAGCTTCTTTTGTAGTTCCAGATCATCTGTTCAGAAATTGGACAGCAAAACAAACAACATTAGGAAAGGTGCTGCCCATAATACATTAATTTTGTATCTAATTCATTAAAACTCTCATTTCAATGAAGCTGACACATAGTTTCCTCCCTGTCAAAACAGATTTTCATAACATGAATGGACCAGGACTGAGTCCTAGACAACCTACAACTGCTGTACAGAGGCACTTTCACTTCTGCTTTAAAAGGTTCATTTTTCCAGAAGAGCAGACCTTTGGTTTGATGGCCATTTCATATGCTGTCAACTTCAGCTTAAAAGGGTTTTCCTTTTGTTTTTCTTTATCTCAAAGTCAAAAATTCAACAGACAGAATGACAGCAATGCTCATTGGAAGGGAACCCCAGGTGTCATTAAGTCTAATCTCCCACTCAAAACTAGATCAGGTCAGCTGTGGATTTGTCCAGTTTTTAAAATCTCCAAGTATAGAGATGTTGCAACAATCTGGATACATTTTCTTATGGAATACTTTCCTCACAGGGATAAAGTTTTTCTTAACATCTAATCTGAACCTTGCAGCTTGTGTCCGCTGTGCATTTGTTGTGGTTTAATCCCGGACAGCATTTAAGTACCACACAGCCCCTTGCTCACTTTCCCCCTGTGGTGGGGAGGACAATCAGAAAGAAAAGGTAAACCTTGTGGGTTAAGATAAGAACCACTTATTAATTGAAACAAAATAGGATACTAAAACTAATAATACTAAAAGTAATAATAAAAACTGTAAGGAAAAGAAGAGGGGGAGAAAGAGAAAGAGAGATTAATCTCAAAAGAAACACATGAAGCACATTTGCTCACTGCCCACTGTCCAGCCTGTTCCCAAGCAGCAATAGACCACTCCCAGTCAACTCCCCCCAGTTGATGTACTGAGCATGATGTCTTATGATGTGGAACAGCCTTTTGGTCAGCTTGGGTCACCTGTGTGTCCCTTCCCAGTTTCTTATGCACCTGCTCGCTGGCAAGAGCATGGAAAGCTGAAAAACTCCCGATTCCGAGTAAGCAGCACTCAGCAACAACTAAAACATCAGTGTGTTATCAACATTATTCTCATACTAAATCCAAAACACAGCACTGTACTACCTACTACGTAGAAAATTAACCGTATCCCAGCCAAAACCAGGATAGCCTTGCTTTATCTTTTGCCATTCCTGGGAAGACCCTGGCTCTGTTTTCTTTGCCACTGAAACTATTTCCCCACTCTGCTGTCTCCTTTTCATCATACTAAATGAACAGAATTCTCTCAATTTTTCCTCATCATCCGCGCTTTCTTGGTTTCTGAACATCTTGGTTGCCCTCCACTGGACCTCCCTGGTTTCTCAACGCTTCTGTAGAACTAGGAAGCCTACACTGGATATAACATCCTCATGCAGCCTCAGCATAGCCACACAGAGGAAAATAAGAGCATCCCTTGGTCTGTTAACTACACTTCTTGTACAGGGCTACATGAAGATAATTGTCTTATTCTGCTGGCTCATACTCAGCTTTCTGTTTATTACCTTAAACCCCAGTCCTTACCCTATGGGCTGCTACTCAGAGAGACAGTTCCTGACCTGCACTGACTATGGATTGTTCTGCCCCAGATGCAGATTTTTAACTTTTTCCTCACATTTCTCAGGGTCTCTCAATGGAAGCTCTGCCATCTCAGAGCACATATTCATGTGCCCAGTGCCCATCAAGGCATTATTTTCCAGTCAAAACCAGAAAATCCCTCCTATGCCATTAGGAACCCAAGTGGTAGAGCAGTATAAAGTGAAAGGTAGATCAAACTAATGGAGGAAAAATCACTGACATGAAAAAAATAAGGCAAGGCTAGACAAATACAACTGTAGGTGGACTACCCTTGCAAAAAGTGAAGCAATCAGGAGCAGAACATTAGGAGCAATGCCTACCTCCTCACTTTAGTAGTATTTCCATGGTATGAAGGGTCATCTGTGGAGGAAATGGAACTAGTTGATGTCACTTCAATCTCCTGGGATGAACATGGTGTTACATGACACCTTAACCCTTTTATTCTATCAGCTCCTCTTTTGGAAAGGGCTGTCACTTCAAATATGAAATATATTTACAAATTAATTAACTTTGGCCAGTGACTGAAGAATTAGATTTCCACTAACAGAGATTCTGAATGATGAATACACAGAACACTGGTGTAATAAAATACTAGCCCTTCTTGCCTCCCAAATCTGAATGCTCAGCAATCACACAACCTCTCCCTCCATCATTCTTTTTTTCCTACACTGTCAACCCTTCTTTTCTCAAAGCCAATAGAATTTGCTTTAGTAGATGAAGGTACATGTGTACTGAAGAGAGTATTTGATCTCTGAAAACAACTCATCAACTCATTAAATACAGGCCAATTACACAGAGAGCTGTGAAAGGCAAAGCAGAGTTTGTGGTGAGGACATGACATTAGCTGAGAATGAGATGGAAGTCTCTGATGAATAAAATAGTTCCTGATTTTAGGACCTGAAGCAGGGAAAAACCTGCACAGAAGAGTTCATGGTGCAAGCTGTGTATTATGTTGGTTGGAAGTTTCATTTTGTTCTATCTCATGTAAAATACAAGCTGTTTTTCAGAGGGACTGTATCTGCACAGCCAGGAAGATGTTACAGAATACAGGCTTGCACACAACAGTGCGTGTAGAACAGGTGACTGTTCTGATGGTGCTAACAAATCTGAAAATAAATTATGGGTGTGATGCAATGTTCACAGAGCAAGGGCTAACTGTTTATTCCTGGAAAGAAACAGTGCTGCAGAACTCAGTCTCAGCAGAAAGGTGGAGGGGAGCTCATGGCCCAGTTCTTAGTCAGTAATGGAGTAATGCTTCAGGTGGCAAGCAATGCAAAAACAGGCCATCATACTGCTGCTTTTTCATGCTCCCTTTCTGGAGTGGGAAGCCCTTAATGAGCTTAATTCTACTATGCAACTCATTTAACCAGCAAAGCAGCGGCCCAGACAATTTAAGCTATCATCAATTCATTTAGAGCAGCCCTTACAGATTAGTGACACTTCAAAGATATATTCAAGATTACAAATAAAATAAGCTGTGCTTGCCTTGAAGACCAAAATAAAATAAAGAAAAACCCAAATTCATTCATCAACGAGAATGTTAATTATTTAGTGGAACAAAAATCATCTTCATAATCATCAAATGTTGGTCCAAGAGAACATGTGATGCTTGTGAGGGTTTACTTGAATCAGCTGCAGAAATAATAAATTTTGAGATTTTTTTTCAGGAGTTGTGGTTATTTGCCGTAATATCCTTACTAGACCTAAATATCAATAATTAGGTTTTTCTCTCTGTGAAACACCTCCATGATTTGAAATGGCAACAATTATTTTTCTTTATTTCCTGTTCTATATTGTTAGCAGAAGTCAAGATGTGTTATGAGATAGCTGCTGTGTTCTACTTTACAGCTGTGTAATGAAACTTCTTTTATCTAATATCCGCACTTTCTTATTTAGTGGCAGATATTTATGTGCTATTCTTTTTGCATTTAGAAAGGTCATTCAAACAGCAGTTGGGTAGGCAGCAACTGACAAATAATAATGCTGCACTGGAAATGGGGTGGACCAAAGAAGTCGACCAAATGCCAATATTCAGCACACTGTAATGAGCGAGGGAGCACAGTGCAGTAGGTAAGGCTGACCTCAGAGATCCACAGCTGATTACAGTTACGAGATGTTATTCCTGGGGCAGGAAGATTATGAAGATAAACCTCAGCAAATGCAGTCTCAGTTAGTCTCCCACTGTCTATTCCTTCCTCTCTGCTGGCAACAACCAACTGCGTGGCAAGGGGTGAGTGCCACAATGCCATGTGCTCTCGAGCAGTCATTGAAAATACATTCAAATAGCTGTGAAACTTTGCACTCCAGTCCATCAGACGTGCTCATGAGGCAAGACCCCTTTATCAAAGATGAGCAATACAGTCATATAAATGACTTAAGCTCTAGCTAGAGCTTATTCCCAGGCATCTCACAAACACAGTCTTTTCTTCCTGTCAACAGAAAACAGGATGCATTAGCACTGAAGTCCAGCACAGAAAGAAAAGAAATGGAAAGAACAGAGACATTTTCTGCAGGTCATGCTGTTAGGACAGCAAAAACCTTGATGCTTTAAAACCTTGCATAGGCTAATCTTCAGTGGCTTCCAAACACTTTTTAGCATAATTTAGGACCTATATTTACCTAACATGAACTGCAAGCTGTTAGACTCCATTCTTTATCAACAACACTTCTGGTATGACTGAATTAATTTTAGTGTTCGTAGGAATATTCGCCTCCAGAGTACCAGAGGCCATGCAGTAAGACTATAAGAAATGAAACTCTGGACCTGAAGGGTGATAAAAATGCACAGAGAAACATGGGATCTGGTGCTAGGTCAATGGGGGAAGTACAGAAAAAAAAAGAGAAGATATTTTCCAATTTACCAGACCTTTGATGTAAAGGCTGGTAAGGTAGCTAATGTGTCAGTGAATGTGTTAAGGAGCAAAGGAAACACAATTATACTTCCTAGACTAATGTCAGGAAATAACAATTTCCATGGTGACAGACTAAGCCATCACTTGCAGAGGTTTTTGAGGCAGGAAGGGAGGGAGAGGTGATACTCTGATAAGCTGTCAGTAGTAGTTCATTATGTATTTTTGACCATCAGCCCCTTGTAGAGAGGGAAAAGCAGCCACCCAGCGAGGGCAGGTATATAATCTGATTGATGCTTCACATAAGTGGCTTTCAAAAACTTGACTGAGCATGAAATCTCATCATTAAAGTTTATGTCCTGAGTGAGTGGGGGAAAGAGAAAAAGAAGGAAAGAGACCAAACCAAAGGGAACCAAAGCTGACAGAACGATGGCGAATTTACAGCCAAGCATCTACTTAAGCATGATTTCCAAAGCTAATCACCCAACAGCAAAACAGGCTTCTGCTTCTGAAGGAAGTTAAAGAGGCTCACCCTTTCTCCCTGTGCAGACACATAAAAGAAACCAAGAGCAATAAAATCAAAACCCATGGGATCCCTGGAATCCAAGTATCTGGTCTGTCTGTTTTACTAGTCTTAAAGCACTGAGGAATAATTAGGCACAATTAACCTAGAGTAACTATATACATTAATTCCATATTTAACCCTCTGCTTTTCTCTGGTTATACAGAAAAAAACTGTTTAAGCAGAACATTAACTCCACAGTTTCTGTCTTCCTATCTGCTTAATATGAAATGAATTAGAGCAGGGAAGGAACATGGAATAACAACAATGCATACCTAAGACCCTTCCTACCAGAAACAGGGGTTGTTAAAATGTCAGGAATAAAAAGGCCTATCAAGATCACAACATATTCTTACCTAGCCAAGTCTCAAAGGACTGTAGAAGAGTAGAATATTTCAGCAATATTCATTCTGATTTGAAAACAAATTGGTTTGACTTGCTTTGCTCCCCCTTTTGTGTTCTTTTTATGCAATTATTCTAGCTAATAAATTTACTTGCAGAAACGTTCACAGAAAGAGCAAATTTTAGTGGTCATTGGAGATTATTTGTGAAGAGTGAATATAAAATTTTTAATCATTATCATTCACTGTGCAAATCGGCTTCAAAGGCCTAGGCTCATCCCAGAAGGGACTAGCACTGCCCTAGGTAACCAATATGTGCAATCACAGTTAATCAGTCAGATCTGATTTCAAATATTCGCAATAAACAGATCATGGACAAGCTGCAAGCTAAAATTATTCATAGAAATAATTTGACAAATGACTGTCAATACTGAATAATTCAAGAAAATCCCACATTGTTCATAAACAATTCCCAGATAGAAAGGAGGGTGAAGTTTGTTTTATAAGTTCACGATGGATTCTTCAACTAGGGCTTCTCAAAACACTCTGGTGAATAAGGTTAGCCTCAGCCTCTCATAGCTCCTTCTGAAACATGAACATTTGAATGGCCATATTTCAGGAGGAGGCACTGGTTTTTTGGATGCTCCATTTGCAGTTAGCAAAGTAAACGAGGATCTGTGAAGGACACCAGCTAGAATTAATGGCATCACTATCTGTACAAACAGTCTGTGACACAAAACAACTCTTCAGTGACTGATAGTCATTTCTGCTGGTGTTTGGCTTTAGCAACTAGTTTAACAGAGGCTGGAAAGATTATTCTACTTCCTTCCCAGTCTTCTGCTTATGTGTTACTGATCCTTCCATGAGGGAAAAAAAAGATTCAGTTCTCCCACTCGCCATTAATAAACATTCACTTCTGAGAAGAAACTTGGCTGCTAGTCCTCTTGAAGTGCATAACAATATTGTGGTTTTTTTTTTTTTTTTTAATTTATAAATAAATAAGGAACAGTCTGTCTGCCTTATACAGGAAAGCAGAGTACATACTAAGATGTGAGTTTAAACCCTCTCCTGTCTGTCAAGATGCTATACCAAATGAGTTAAAGGAGACAACAACTGTCATTTAATGTTTACTGGCATGTTATTTCTTTGAAAACATGTCACCCCTGGCATCCCACCACAACTGTATCCAAATCTCCAAGCATCACCCATTTAGTAGTGGGGTCTGCACCTGAAGACTTGACTGAACAAGAGTCATGAGAACAGCACCGAGAAAAGTATAAAGTTTAAGAAATGTGATATAAGAATATAGAAGCAAAGAGAAGAGGAAAGAAAAAAGAAGAAAAAGGAAAAAACCAAGAATGACTTGTTTAGCCTAGGAATATCTGAGGTATGACACGATAACAGTCTCTCATTATGTAAAACGCAGCAAAGACAACGGTTATCAATTGTTCCCCATGTCTACTGAGGATAGAACAGGACGTAATTAATTTAATTTGCAACTGAACAGAATAAGATTAGATGTTCAAAAGAAATTTCTATTTGTAAGAGTAAGAACTAGAAGTTCACTACCTCAGGCAGTTATGAAACCTCCTTAACAGGAAGGTTGTTTTTTTAGAATAACAGGTATGACAAACTTCTGTCAGAATAGCAAAAGCAACTTGATCATCCCCTGAACTGCAGGATAGACTAGAGAACTCCTCAAGAGACAAATACTCTCATGACCTCTTACAGCTCTGCTCTTGTGAAAGCCTTGACCTGCCTTTCCAGAAATGCCTTGAAATGCCAAAGAGCACACCTTCTCTGATGTGGGAGGAGTGCTCTACAGTGGGTAGAGAGGTTAGTATTGTCACAGTCCAAGCCATGACGTTTTAGTCCTCTTTCTCCAAACTATTTCTGTCTGCTTTGTCTTACTGTAGGGAGTGCAGTTTTCAGATGTAATGCAAAGGGTCACCTTGATACCTAAAAAAAAAATGCCTGCCGTAGAATTTGAAGATGAATTAGATTTATCTACAGGATGCTTTAAATGTAAATTTTGCATGACTGGAAATAAAAGGATGCTTTATAGAAGCACCTATTCCTATTCCTTCCTCACCAAATCAATGAACAGAAGTATCTTAGATCCCAGCAAGAAAGAAGATTAAACTTCAGAGACTGAAAGATTGCAAAACTCATATATCTGTGCACATTTTTTTTTTTGCACAGATTTGACTGCTGACACACACAAGAGATTACAGGCATACTGTAGGTACTGTTCCAAGCCTTACCATGGCTGCATGCAAGTGACCGCTGCTCTGAAGAGCCGTTCACCAACACATTAGCTTTAGTGAAGACTTTTTCACAGACTTTTAAAAACTCTCCTTACCTGTCAGTGAACACAGTTTGCCAAGGTAACATTATATAATGCTTCTCTAAAAATCAGAACACTGCTTTTAAATCTTTTTCTCTTAGTCTGGCTAACCCAATTCCCTCAAGTCTAAAAGACCTACCAGAGCTGCAAGCTCTCAGGTTTTGCCCCTCCCATGCTCTGCTATTTCTGAACCTACTTGCAGACCATGAAGAAAAGCACCCTGTCTATCTTTCCTCACTCTGAATCTCCTCTGCTCCTCCAAGACACAGGCAAACATTTTATATGTTTCAGATAACCTGACCCACAAGGATTTATTCATGTTTGTGACTTTTCTTCATTTTGCTCATATCTCAACATCTTCTTAATTGTTATTTATGCACATATATGTGGTTAGTGTTTCAGCTTCTGGGGGTGACAGCTCTAAGACCACAGAGCTTGCTACACTAAAATAAAGCACAATCAACAAAAATGCTACTTTAAAATATTTATATTGAAGAAAAGAGGAAATGTTTCCAGACCTAGAACATTATGCTACATTGTAATCAGGGTACAAAAATACATTCCTTCTTACAACCCTCTGGCTCTAGTTCTTGCCCATAATACTTGAAATGCAAGCAAACAAGTGCCAATACTACGCCTCTCACAGGATGTTCTCTGAAAATTTCCAGCCTCCTGATTTACAAAGAGCGTTAAGAGCAACAACCCACAGCTTCTGAGGACTTGCAGACGAGCACTATATTTCTGGTCAATTCAGTTTTGCCTTGGGTCAGGGGTGAAACAATTGCTCTTGCTGAATTCCCACTGATGAGAGCCCTTGCCTTCTTTCTCTGTAAGTCATATGCCATTTCTGTAAAATTCGAAGTGGACACTCACAGAAACAAAGCACTTATTTTTCTCTGCCTCCCCTGTTGTACCCTATGTCACCTGACTACCAGTTTCAGGTGGTATACCAATCAAAAAAATCCATAGGAGGTAAGTGGGAAGAAATAAAGCTGAAGAGAAGGATTGCCTCCACAAATCCAATTTCTGTATTCCTCAGGCTTTTAACTTTTAGACCTAGGTCAAGTCAGTTAGTTTTTATTTCTCATATAAGCAATAAGCTCATTAGACCAACTCAACCATTTCCAGTCAGTCAGATACAAAGCAGCTGACTACATGTTGGAATCCAAGTGTCCTACTCTTAACAGGGCTAAGGATTTCACCCTGACACTTTTAATTACATTTGATGAAACCAATACTGTACAAGCTGTATGAAGTTATTGTAAAATCCAAGCCCAGATACCACGACCTTGTCTGCCTTGTCCCCCACCTGCATCAGTATTAAGTTAAATTGAACTGGTAGCAATTTTCCTGTAAAAGTTGACAGTGATATAGACAATGCTTCTGAGTGCTTCCAGGTCTAATGGGTAAAACGTTATTCTCCCTGCAATAATTATGGGTTCTACAGTACTTTGAGGAAAATTGCTGTGGACAATACATAAACACTTCAATGCTGTGATTACTTGATGACTAGTGCAATGACTTTTGGGTGAAAAGGTTCAATGCCACGATAGTCACGGTAGGGTTGATAAAATTTGCATGATTTTCTAGCGATCCTGTACACTACTGTGATGTTATAGGAAAGTGTATGGAAATAACACTCCTAAAATAACTTTCATAACTAATTAATTGTTAAGCAGAACCAAAAGCCAGAAGCAGTCCTTCCCTGTGGCTGTGTTACTGTCCAAGTCTACAGACAAGCTGGTGTGTGGGGGAGAGAGAGGAGGAAGGAGAAAATGATTTATATGTAAGATCCTGGTAAAGTTTCAGCAATATTAATACTTGACAAGTGAGGCACTTGTGCTCTTAAGCACATCTGTCGGGTATTTTGCAGCCAACTCAGAATTCACCATCATGTTCCTACCAACATTGTAAAAATCTTCAAATGGCCTCAACTTGAGGGTCTACAGAAAAAAAACGATACGTGTTAGGTGATGAAGTGAGACGTGCAAGCAGCACACAGAGAACCTCAGTGGCAGGACTAGGACTGCACTGAGCACGTCCCTGGTGTCAACGCTATTGTACAACTCATTGACCCGTTCTGAACCTGGTAGTGATAAGCACTGCTCTACTGTCAGTCCTGGGATGTGCACCTAGCCCAGCTGGCAGCCACCTCTAAACTGTTCTACAGTCACATATGGCCCAGCACCAGTCCCTGTTAAATGAAAAGCACAGCTGTTAAAGGCTGGGAAGTTACAAAGCTGAGTGCACTGCAGCACATTCAGCTACTCTGCTGAAAACTGTCTTCAGGTTTACCTCAGCAGATAAAACTCCAAGATGTTAGTTTAGGATAAAAGGGGTTGAAGAAAAAAATTGTGTAAAATTAAAACACATAACCTATTAAAAAAGATGGCTCTAGTTTTGGCTTTTAGTACAGGATTTGGGTCAATGTATTTTTCATTTTGACGATAGCACACACCAAATATCTAGATACAAGTGACAGCTTATAGGTGATTGAACTCTTTAGGTATCTGAAGCTTGCTTCTACCCCCATCAGTTTGCTCAGCCAGTGGCTCTTCTTTGGACCTAAAAAGGGTTACACCATGGACATTATTCACATGAATTTTCCAATCTTCAGTACTGCTTGGGTTCCTTTCCAAAAACTTTCTTATTTTTGGCACTGTTAATCTACTTCAAGCCCTCCTGAATCTTGTAGAATTCCCTAGAGCTTCCTCATTCTATGAATTTTCATTTTTAAAAGACTTAAAAAAGAACAACAAAAATATCTCTTCAAGTGAACTATCACCATGTAAGTCCCCTTTGGCTCAAACATGAATTTTTTTCAAGTTAAATAGAAAATACTAATGGAGAAGGGGAAGTGGAACAGAATTTTTAAGAGATATAAAGCAAATGTGAGTATTTGCCAAAGAATTAATTGATAAGGTTGTCTTTTTTTTTTTTCCCCTTTTACTTAAGACCTCTGGAATTACAGAAATCAAATTCAAATGCTTACTGTTGTGGTATCCCAATGACCACTTTAGAAAGACAGTGAGTACAGAAAGTGATGTTAAATACTGTCAAGAGACTAAGATCTTGGGGTCATTCAGCAGGGTATTTAGTATTTCCCCACATCATGGAAAGAGAGAACAGAAACAACTTTGGACAGAGGCCTTCCAGTACCTAGAAGCTCCTAAAGAGTTAAAGGGGACACCAGGTTGAGGTCCTTCCTCTCTCACCTCTCCTTTTTTTCCACTGAAAAATTTATTGAACACCTTTTGTTTCAATTAATTTCTATTTATTTTGACACATAGCAGCAAGGGAATGGAAAAGAAGCTAGTAAGCTAGAATAAATAATAACCTCTCTTTTGAATTATTTCCCTTCAATGATTATGCAACATCATTCATAGTCTCTGAGGAATGAAATGGAAAAGAGTTTTCTCAAGAGCTAGGATTACTTCCTCCGTAGCTGACAGTGGTCCCCAAACTATGTATTGTTGCCTATTTTGAATACCCATCAGTGATCATACTAACGCCAAATATCTCACTTTGCTTACATTCAAAGGGAAGGTCCTGTGACTCACAGAACATGCCTGGACTCTTGCATGTTAAACAGGGACCTGAATTTCATGCTGATTTCTAAATCTAGCCCTTGTTTGCTTTGAGGTGGAGTGACCCATCACATTTCCACTTTGAGATAAGATGGTGCTAGTGCTCACAGAGATTTTATGCTTTCTTAGTTCTCCTCTAACTTCTCATTTGCTTGCTCTAGAAATACCTTCATAGGAAAGGAAATGGAAATAAAGTATTGCTGCAAGCTACCATCAAAAGGACTAATTTTACTCCTACCTCCTGGCTCTATAGAAGTGTAATTCCACTTTTTTGAGTGGAGCTGTTCCATATTCTCTAAGTGAGTACCTGTGTGTGTGCATGCGTGAGAGGCAGAATATATATGCAGGATCAGTTTTTAGACCTTTCCAACTGCAGCACTTAATGTTGTACAAGATGTTCCACCCATCCCTCATGTTTGATGTCTTCTTAGAGATAAGCAAATCTTTCCCATAGCCCTGCCTTCCTCACCCTTCCATGAAGCACAGCTCTCTTAACTGTCGGGTCCTTCTACTTTAGGCACAATCCTCTCTTGACGAAAACAGATAAGCCCTAGGGCTGCTGGATAGCTGAAAGGTTAGTAATTACATTGGCCTCTCCTTTAGCATCTTCTCTCTTGTAACTGAGAGGAAGACGTAACTTCAACAAATCAGAGCGTTCCATGATCACCATGGAAACGAGAGATGAGCACCTCTCGTGATGAAGACAAATGACTGGTTCAGTACCCCTGAAGTTCTGTACCCTCTCCCGCTTATTGTTTTGCATTAAATATCTAAAACTTTTGAATCTGAAACAAGTCAGGAATGTTAAACAGATGTAATAACAAAAGCTCGGAGCAGTTGCATAAAGAACAGTTCAATTCCCTCACAAAAGGCATTCACAGGTACTTAAAGAATATTGTTCTAGCTCAAAAAAGTATGGAATACTTTCGGTTCCCAGGACAGTCCAAAGCTGGTAGAGCAGTGGGGACTGCAGGGCAGCAATGCTTTTGATACATTTGAGCTGATTCTGTTCCAAATGGAATTTCATGTTCTCAGTATGGAACAACATAAGGTGCAAGCAGGTGTTTGCAACCCACACATTGGTAAAAGATCTAATGTGGGGGCAGGCATCACTGTCACACTATTTCACTGGAAATTTTTATCTAACAAAGAGTATTGGAAAATTGGAAGGCACAATGGCTTGTCTGTTTTTTTCTGCCCTGATATTCCATACATTTCTTCCCCTTTTCCCACATGATAATCTGAATCTACCACTTCTTCCTCACCAGAATCCATGGAAAGGTTCCATGTGTAGTCAAATCACTTTCATTTCTGACAACTGAACCTGTGCTCTTCTAGAGATAATGTCTATTGCCGTAACACTCAAGTTTTAAGAAGAAGATGAACTCCACTGTATATATAGCTATTGTAATGCGACCACAGTAGGAAAGAGACTAAGACCTGTCTCAAAAAGCTTTAACATGACAAGACAATGAAAAGGTGGAAGGGAAGGATAATGTTTTTTGTTCTTGTTTTTGTTTTTTAATTCACAGTGTTCTACCTTTGTTATACAAGACATAACTCAATGGTTTCCCAAGGTCTCATATAAAGACCATACCTACAACTGAAACCAAACTGGAAAGTTCTGGTTCTATTGTCTTAATTACATAATTAGCATCCTTTTCTAATGAATCACCAACATCATTCAACACACAAAACTGAAATGAATGGAAGTACTATATGCTACCACACTGGAAGGTGCACGCCCTTTAGCATCCACCAAAACCAGCTTGTTGCCAGCAGTGATGTTTCAGTTGTGTAGAGCCCTACATTTAATAATTCAACTCAGTAGAAAGCAAATTAAATTTTCCACAAGAATACCCTTCTTTCATGTCCTTTGTCTTTTACAGAGACATATCCTTAATCCTGTCTTCAGGAAAGGGTCTTGAAGCTCACCTTCCCTAAGCTTCTTGTGTCAACTGACTTGCCCGTACAACAGGCCTCAGAGAATTTCCCTGATTCTTTCTCATCAAGATGTGCAGATCTCACTGTGAGATGGAAAATTTTCTATTTCCCTTGTCTTGGTTTCCCCCTCCCAGTGTAGCTCTCAGCTGCAATGAGTTGTGACACCTGAGCAGCACCTAGAACATGAATCATAGAATCACAGAATCAGATGGGTTGAAAGAACCCCTGAGATCATCAAGTCCAACCCTTGATCCACTACTACCACAGTTACTAGACCATGGCACTTAGTGCCACATCCAGTCTCATCTTAAAAACCTCCAGGGACAGAGAATCCACGACCTCCCTGGGCAGACCATTTCAATGTCTGATTAACTTCTCTGTAAAGAATTTCTTCCTAACATCTAACCTAAACCTCCTCTGGCAGAGCTTGAGACCATGCCCTCTTGTCTTACTGCTGGTTGCCTGGGAAAAGAGACCAAGCCCCACCTGGCTACAACCTCCTTTCAGGAAGCTGTAGACTGATGAGGTCTCCCCTGAGCCTCCTGTTCTCCAGGCTAAACAACTCCAGCTCCCTCAGCCTCTCCTCACAAGACTTGTGCACAAGTCCCTTCACCGGCCTGGTTGCTCTTCTCTGGACCTGCTCCAGCACCTCAATGTCCTTCCTGAACTGAGGTGCCCAGAACTGGACACAGCACTTCAGGTATGGCCTCACCAGTGCTGAGTACAGGGGAAGGATCACTTCCCTGCTCCTGCTGGCCACACTGTTCCTGACACAGGCCAGGATGCCATTGGCCTTCTTGGCCACCTGGACACACTGCTGGCTCACGTTCAGCTTCCTGTCAATCCAAACTCCCAGGTCCCTTTCTGCCTGGCTGAACTTTCCAGGTTTCTTGAGGTGAGTACATGCTACTGTAAGCTAAGGAATAAATACCTCAAAGTTGAAGTCGGAACATGTTAAATGCTATACTAGCAACTTAAAATCCACTACAGAACTGGCATTATGGTATAACAGTAAGTAGCAGGCGCATAGAGAACACAAGGCTCACAGCGCTGTAGGTATTGACCTATTCTGCATAGATATGTATTACCTGAAGACACAAACAACTCCTAAGGTGAAATGAGGCCTTTGGTGGAATAAAAGATACATATGAGTTATTTTGTTTTGATGCTCCAATGTTTCCAGAAGAATGAGTATGTCTTGTTTTCACCACACAATATGATTGCTAATTTACTCATGCTTTTTTTTGCCTCTCAAAAGTCCGACACATCTGCAGCAATAGAAGGCAGGTTTTATTTCTTTGAAAACATATGCTGCTGCATTTAACCATAAGCTCTAGTAACTCTTAACACTACACAGCTTAGATTCTCAGCTCAGCAATGCAGCTTCTGTACACATGCAAAGCCATGTAATCACAATATATTATGTAGATGCTTCAGACATGCAGAACTGACACAACTGTGCAAGGAAACACATTTAAGTTATTACAGCAAAAACATTATTCCACAAATGTATGCTATATAGGATGACTTCATTTGTCTATTCACTTTCAGCACTTGCCAGCTAGTGAATTTCCTGCCAAGAGTCTTCATTAAAAAGTGGCTTTTTGAGAATATAGGAAGTTTACAATTCATTATGAACCATGTAAGATCCCTTGCAAAGAAGAGGGTCACGGGGCAACCTCCGACTGCAGTCTCAACTAGCAGGTGTAATAAGACACATAGTAAACTCATGGAAAACACACTATTAGTTAAATATTATTCAAAACCCATAAATGTCTTTATGGATGTTAGCTAGCAAGTAACTCTGAATGATGACCATCTCTGAGGAAATCTTAAACTCGTCAAATCAATTCTCCTCATCCAGTGGTTCACAGAACTCCAAAATGGAAGAGGCAACAATGACTGATGCAGAGAGGTCATCATGCAACCAGTCATCTCTCTCTAAAGGGCAGATATTCGCAAGCCTTCCCAGCCTTCTGAAATGAATTAATAACAACAAAATCACATTCAGGAGCATACAGAAGGTTCACTGAAAGCTATCAAGATTTGTCTCAGCTTAAATAGGCTTAAAACTCAGCCACTGATTAACTTTCAAGCTGTCAGGAATCTACAGCAGACAGGTATTTTCTCTGGCATGTGTCTGCATCATCAGGATGGGAACAGCTTTTGTCGCACCACTACTTAAACTGATTTAAATGTAATACGATGGTATAGTGGTAGAAGGAGGAGCATAATAATCCAAGGAATAACTCCTAAAAGAGTATCAGGGACTTTGCTAAGCCTCATACTACCACATTCTCCAACAGGAAAGAAGAAAACAACAAAGAAAGACAACTTCATCCCTTTGCTACAAATTGTTTGCTGCTGATAACTTTATAATACAGTTCATCCATCTTCTGGGACCTGCCTGTGCTGCTCTAAAGACACATGGACAGAACTGTGCTAGGGCGCCAAAGGGTTTCTACAACAAAACAAACCTTTGTATAGGAACACTGCAGAAGCTCCCATGCTCAAGACAATTACTCAAGGCCAACTCTTATCAGCCTGCAGAAAACAACACAATTACTAAAGCATTCATGCCGTCAGCTGCCTTCCATTTCCCTCACGCTCAAGTGTCAGTTGTACTAGTGTTCAGAGATGAGTGATGGAGGATCTATTCCAGTGTGAACCAGAAAGCAAGGTCTGAGCAAAACCCTTCTTTCTAGATATTTCCATTTAGGAGCCCCCAGTGACCTCTCCACACTGGAGACCCTTAGTTTCTCCATAGTCACCCATCTAGCAACACTAGAAGGATGGAATGCGCTGAGGTGCAAGGATCCAGGTACTCCGAAAGTTACTAATCCATGCAATTTGGTTTGTCTTATGCTAACTGGCTGCACCTACTTCTGCCATACAAGAACAATTGGGTTTCCTACAGACACCTAAATTTTATTGCTTCTTTCTTTTACCTTAGGATGAAATACCCATGTTCTGTGGAAAGAGTCAGCAGTAATATTAAAATATACACTTGCACTATCAATCACCATATTGTTCTAACAGAAATTCCTAGTAACCTGAGAACTAAGTCTCAAAGTACTGCATTACATCAGTAACCTCAACTACCCATCCAAGAGCTTAGGCAGAGCGTGACAAGCAGCTTGACAAATTCAGAGTACAAGTGGAGAGACTGATGCACAATCCAGGTCTCCTAGACTTACTGACCTTTGGTGCTTTAAACACCATACACAGTGCTGAAGTCTGGAAACATACCAGTGATCTCCCTTAAGGGCTCACTAAAAAGAAAGAGTAGGGGTGGCAGCATGACCAAAACCATCTGCCACTTTGCCCTGCTCAGCCTATGTGGTGACTGGATGTTTTTTTGGCTTGGATCACTTCTCTTCAGATAGACAAAACACACTTCTCTAATGCACACCCCTTTGTTCTATATGTAGCGCAGAAAGCTGAGGTGGATCATAACCAGGCCCTTTCCTCTCTGTGTTTGCCTGTGAATTGTTTTAATATGCACTAAGCAGCTGCTTTCTTTGTGATTCATTTTCCTTCTTGCTTCCAGCAATGCCCCATTGTTTAGACACTTTGATGCACTAGTGTCTATGAACAGTTTGCCAGCAGCACCCACAGAAGCAGAAACATTTCGAGACCTCAAAAGATTGACCTAGAGACATTTTTTTTCTTAAAATTGACATTTTAACAGAGCACCAGAAGCAGGAGTCCTGCTTGCAGTGCCTTATTTCCATTTTCTCATAGCTCTTGGATTTAAAGGGACAAGGGGACATTTAAAGCATCCCCTTTCAGGCCAATCTCATCACTTACATTTTCTGACTGTCATTTGATAGCTCAAGTTGAGAGGCTTCCATTTATTCAGTCCTTCTCACTGGACTTCATTAAGCTGTAAAAGTTATAAATAACCAGACTGCAGGATCAGTCTCATTAAAAATTAAAGTCCATTAAAAAAATCTGGACTATTCATATTATCACAAGAAAATCCACTAACTTTTTTTCTTTTTTTTTTTTTTAATGAGAAAAGATGCAAATTAAGCCACTCAAGAGTCTTCTTTCTCTACACCTTTGATTTTAATTTTTGAAAGTACAAAACAAAAAAAAAGTTTTGAAGCCAGGGAACTTCACTACTGCCACCAAAAATGTTTTTTATTCCCTTGGAAAAAAGAGACAGCTTCAGAATTATTTCACCCTAATCTCTTCATCAAAGAAATAATGATCTTTTCTTGGATTTAAACATTACTTTGTAGCATTTTCAACCTACACACTTCTCAGTTGTGCTACTGCATGAAGTCTCCTAACGAGAAAAAATAGCTTGCTACAGTGAAACAAATTAATCTACTTCTCCTACCCTACTTGAGTGCCTTAACAAAAACTACACTGACAGCACAAGTCTAGAAAGAGCATAAGATTTCATTTCCCATAATGATCTTAGGGGAATAAGTACCGTAATCTGGGATTTATATTTTGAAGCAACTCTTTTGAATCTCCATTCATGTGACAAATTATTGTCACTACAAAAAAAAAAAAAAAAAAAAAAAAAAAAGAAAGAAAGAAAGAAAGAAAGAAAGAAAGAAAGGACTATTCCCTACAAATAATCAGTATTAATGACATTAACATTTTCTTCTAATTTTCCCTCTGAATTTTTAAATCCAGGTTGAGACTATAAATGTGTAATATTTCTAGATTTTTTTTTCTGCAACAAGAGCAGCAGGAAACTGTTTCCTATTTTACATATTTAAAGTTCTAACAAATACATTTCAGCTGTTGGGGTCTTTCAGGGCAGAAGGATGCTCACAAGGCTCATCACAAATTCATGGGTGGACAACACAACACCAACGGAACGCATTCTGCTTGACAGACACCACTTCCCAGGAAAATGGAGAACAATATTTGACACCATTGGAGATGCTTCTGAGACACCCCTTAGGGCAGAAAACTGCCTCTGGGGGAGTGGGGCAAATATAGGAATCTGGACTCTACATTTCTCTTGCTAAGCTATTTTTCACCCTCTAGGACAGAGCCAATGCAGAAGGAGCAGCAGTTACACTGCCAGAGAACAGCAGGACCAGATTTTGCCAGAAGCAAAAACCAATTCAGCGAGGAAGAAAATGATCCCCTCTCTTCCATCTTCCCCCAGGCTTCCTCACAACTTCTCCACTTAGAGAAACCAGGCTCCCAGGGACAGAAATACCAATATCATCTTCAGTCCCTTAAAAGTAAAGACTATCTTTCCAAGTGTCAGGGGGTGAAAGAGAATTCCAGCCATTTCAAGAGTTAGTGATAATTCTTTTTCCTAGGCCATTTGTAATGATGCTTCATTTTCTTCCAAAGCCATAAAACTTCTCTATTATCTACTGGCATTACAGCTGTTGATTTCTTGTTTTCTCTGATGGAACTGTGCAGGGACTTTTTAAATCCAGTGCCCGACAAGATTTTCAGGGGAGACTGTCATAAAAATGACCATAGATTATTCTTAAATTGCATTTGCTAAGTCCTACCCAGTGGTTTTAAAATTGCCATCAGAAAAGTATTAATGGTAATGGTAATAGAAGAGATATGTACAATTGGCCTTCTTGGACAAGCTGTGTGTAACATATCCTCTATAATAAGGAGCTCTGCTTTGAGCCAAGGCATCAACCTTAATAAGCTATGCTACTCCTACTGCTACTGCTAAGAGGTTGTTCGGACAGTTCATTAAACACCATTTTTTTCTGGGGCTTGAAATCTAGCAATACTAAATATATTTGCTGTGAAAACAGCAGGCTCAGCAATGCATCTGAGGAAAAATTGTTGGAGAAAGGATTTCATTTCAGTAGAATTTGGGTTTTTTTTTGTTTTATTAGGTTATCTTTTTTTTAATAGTGCATGTAGTTTGACAAGGCAGTCCTCCTGTCAAAGCAGCCTGCAAAACCACTTACCATCCAATGCTATTGAAATGCAGTTGCTTCCACAGCAGCCACCAGTTAGGAGGGAAAGCGCAGAACAGTTTGGCTGAGAAGAGAAAAAGGAAGCTACAGGCAATGTAACAGAACCTACCACTCCTGCCACATGGATTGCAATAGTATGATTATTTTTAAGCCCATGCTGTGTAGATGGCTTTCAGGTCTTTTCAGAACGAACAGCCACAACCTGTACCATAGGAGCCTGACTGCAGGCGGCTGGAATGGGGTGATGATACCTGTGCTAGATGGGACTGAAGCACATACCCTGCAGAGAGCATTTTAGTCTACCTGAAAATGGCCCATGAATGATCTGCAAACTGCACATGGCTGGCTTGAAATTCCAGAGGAGTGAATATGCCCCTGGACAGAGACTGGACAGAAGAGGGATAGAAAGTGACTGATGAGCACTATGGGAACAAAGGAGGAGACCTGGCTGCTCTGATTGGGCCCTACACATGCCACCCCAACAGTGATTCTAAAGAAAAAGCACAGATCACTATGTCATTCTTTCCAAATAGCATTAACCCTTCAGAAAGGAAGAGGGAGCTGGATGATTCAGTAACTCTCACAATGTGTTTCAGGCTCTAAAAAGAAGCAGATGCTGTTTCCTCTCTCGCCTTGCTCATCTCCTTTCCTTTCACAAACAAGGGAAAATCATTCTCTCCGTGTAAAATCATTCTCTCCACGCAGAACAAATAGTTCATTAGTGTTTGCCTTTATGAGAGTGGGTGAATAGATTTTGTACCTTGTCTGATGAACGTTCGTGCCAATTTTTCAAGGCTGCCTTGCTGAGCAGATGCAATAACATTTTATTATACAACACAGAATCCAGAGGCACCCTCAGCATACACCGAATTAGCATAGCATTGGCACAAATCCCCTGGTTGGTTGCACTGAAGGCTGCACTGTCGCTGCCACAGCCCTTGCAATCTCCATAGTCTAGAAATGGATGAGGGCTGAGAGGCAAGGGAGAGTGTAACCAAAAATGTAAATATATTATGTCCAGCTTGGATCCTGACAGCTTCAGTTTCCTTCAATTTCGGTTTCCCACCCATAAAGGGAGAATAGAAACATCAGCATCAGCTCCTGGACTTTCCTGGTAGTTTGCAAGCACGTACAGCTCCTCAGAGGGGAATGCTAGGGAAACGGATGGGACTGCCTTAGTTCAAGCTTTAAATAATCAACATATTGTGACTGTACGGGCAGGCTCTAAAATGGCTCCAGTGGGAAATGGATGGGAAGACTAAAGAAGAGAAAAGAAACAGAGATGTGAAAAGGAGCAGACGAGTGGGAGGTGAAGTAATGGGAAAACGAAAGCAAAAGTTTTGCAACAGTGGCTGCACCAGCTCTTTGGCAGGGGCTCTACGAACCTCGATGCACAGCTCAGCCTGGCCATTTCCAAAGATGGATTAGCAAATTAATGTAAGCAGAGCATAAAGTTGCTGACTGTGGTGGTGTTGAGTCACCTTGGGCCTCATCAGCATTGCTAAACATTGCCCGTAACCTTTCCATTATCACTAAGGGTCTGCACAGCACCAGGACCCAACTGCTCCAATAATTTCAATTACTTTCCCTGACAAATTTTATGTTTCATGTATTTTACTGGCCTGATAATTATGATTTCTCTCATTTCTCGCTATCGAGCTTAATGGGTTCCAGCACGAGTGTACGGTTTCAGAAATGAAGTTCCACTTGAATTCACAAGTTATTATCTACTTTCGCTAATGGAATTGGAAAAAAGAGAAAGAGTGGGAAAGAGATAAAGGATGAGTAGAGAAGGGAAAGCACAGAGAAAGAGACAGATGCATGCACAAAGAAAAAAAGGACTCAAGGAAAACATATTGACAAACGGAACAAGAGAGAAAGAATAGAGACTGAATTAAGACAAAGATGAAGCACAAGGAGAAAGGAAACCAAAAAGAATGCATGGGAGAAGGAGATAAAGACTGAGAGAGACAGACACAGAAAAATGGGTATACAAACAAATGAGAAAGAGCTATGTACAGATCAGCACAAATGAGAGTGGAAAAACAGCAACATTAAGTGCATTAAAAATGCTTTCTTGCATCATGACTAAGGAGTTGATAGGTTTTCTCAAACCTTGAGCAGGCAGCAGACATCTCAGCTCTGCACCTTCTCCCACTGAGCGCAGAGAAAATGATTAATACCCCAAAAATAATCTTGCTGGCAATGGTAGATGTCCTATTAGAGTTAGCTGGAAATTAATCTTTGAAAGTGTGTTAAAGATCTTGGAAAAAAAAAAAAAAGGGTTCAAAATGTGCTTCTTTTTCTATCATAGGCCTGTCCTTCAAGAAAATTTAATCAAATTTGTTGTCTCTGGTGACCAAAGTTGTCACTGCTCCTCCTTTTGATCATCCCTGGAGTGTCAGAAAAGGTATACAGACTGTGCTGGAACTATCATTATTTGCACATAATCATCACTGAAGTTGTTTTAAAAAAGGAATTCAGAAGCTCAAATAGCAATTAAGTACCAATCCCACATATGGCCTTTCAGCTGTAACTGGTGTCTTCCTTTCCATTTATACCTCTGAAAAGATCTACCTGTATTCAGATTCTCACATTCCGTCCTTCCCCAACCTCTACACAGACACTCGGTATGAAACTATTGCCCTAATGTCAGCAAAGAGGGAATTTACAGCAATGATGTTAGAGAAGAGAGAGCAGGATTTTTCTTTCCAACTTTTTCTATTGACTTAAGTGGGTGAGTATATCTAATAGGAAAACTTTTGAAGCTGAAAGCCAAAGAAAGATTTTCAGTAAGCTGGAGGAAGTTGCTAAAAAAACCCCAGACATTCCTTAATATTGCTGTTTTGACAGCAAAAGGTCTTACAGAATTAATGAACCACTTCACCAGAGACATTTATGGAGACAGTATTCAACTCTCCTGCCAAAGGCACAAGGACACAAATAACCTGGTTTGGGATACAGTGCTTATTCAGGATGCAGACCATCTGCAACAGGGTTAATATCACTGGAGCACAGAGATGAAGAGCGTGCACCCAGAATGCCATCATACACTGTCATTGTCATGGATCACTGGTGGAAAGGTGCTGCTCTGAAAATCACTTACAAGCAAACCTTCAATGTCATAAGCTTATACGTGGCCTTGAGTAGGACAGAAAAGTGAATACAATGAAAAGAGCTATAACAGGTAACAGATATCTTCGTCTAAAGATTTTATTTTTCCAGATCTTCAGGCAGATGTGTGAGTTAATATTCAAAATCCAAAAACTGATACTCAAAATTTCTTCCCAAGCAAACATGCTAAAAACCTTTAGGTCAGTCCTCTTTTTCCCCCCAAGATTAACTCACTCAATGAAGTTCTCATCACGAAAAGTCATTCTAAACAAGAACAATCATCAAAATTTTATTCAAAAAACATCTAAAAGGAATTCCCAATTATCCTGCAAAATCAACTTTAGAGGAAAACAATCAATTTTCAAATGGAAGAAATTTGAAGAAAGCTTTCTAACCATTCTGAAAATTCCTATGAATTAATTAATATTTGTTCTGTTGGTAATACTTGAGTTGTTTTCAGTTAACCTGCAGATTTTCCTCCATGTGTGATGGCATTAGGTCAGGCACTAGAAAAACATATTTCTCTCCTAAATGTTTCTAAAAGGAGCAAAACCCTGAAACTTAAATCCTTGCATATCCTCAAGACTGGCACCTTTCACAAGGAAAGGAAAATAAACTAATAAAGAATAGGGTGATGATGCTTGCAGCATTTTTTTCATAATTTTGGGTATTAATCCCATGAAGGGCACAAACAAGGTTTTAATCAGAGCTGAATATCTAAAAAGCAAAAATACACCTGTATCCAAAGTGAAGCTATGGACATTTCACATCTATGATTCACTGAAATGCCAAGGAGAGGTTCCTTCTTGGAATCTCCTTAGCTGGGACCTCTGACATACTAAGTGATATTCCAAGGAGGGACATCCTTGGTATGTCCTTTGACATACCACCAAAAGGACATAGCACTAGGGTAATATTTCCACTTTCACATTCCTCCCTGAATGTAGCACCATCCTTCCCACTATTGGCAGCACAACCAAAACAGCAGCAACCGCAAGAAATTTAAGAAATGCCATTTAAATTCTCTTTGAACTTTTCAACTGACCAGCTTCTTATACAGAGATTAATCCATAATCCTACATTTCCCAGAAACAAAAAAGACCGAGTGATGCAACTTTTTTCTCATTACTGTTCATTTGCACTTTGGAGCCCAGTAGAAAGGAATGGTCTCACCAAAACTGATAATCTTTCAGGGTTTTTCTCTCACATTCTACACACTAAAGTTGAATGGAGGCTAGAACAGCAAAGAGAGAGCTTTTCACTCTTCATTTTCTTTTTCCTGATCTATGTCCTGTCCTTTTCTGGCAATTTAAGAATGAACAACAATCAGCAGGGAGGGATTCTGGGTAGGTAAGACTTCAAATGTGGAAGAAGATGTAGAAATTACACAAGAGATTATGATGCTGCAGACATGGTAAGGTCATCATATGTACAAGGAGTAAAGAATTTCTTATTCCACAATGCAAAAGTTGAAGATACGCAATTCTTAAGTTATGTAGAAACAGCTCAACCAGAAGGACTTTGTAAATGCTCAAGAATAATCTTGACAAGTGGCTTGAAAGCTAAATTCATCAAGACTAACACACCCGTTGTTAGAGTCTCAGGAGAGTTAATGATTTAGCAAAGTCCGCACCAAATACTTTGTCACAACATACATGGTATCTCTGGGAGCTGGATCATCCCTGGTGAACAAAATAATTAGCACCCAGTTTCTAAACAGCATAGAGGAAATTGAAGGTTGCTATCCAATGGATGATAGCTGAGACCTTATCATTACCGTCCCAGGAAGCGGAAGAGATCTCTGTAGGGTCAGCCTTGCAGCATCTGTGGGAAAACTGAGGAAGGGAGGGACAAGCCTGGCTCCATTCACCAAGGCAATCATCTCTGCACATTATTTCTTGATGCTGTGAGAAAGGTGGCGGCATGGTGGTGGCCATGCTCTGCCAAGCACCCAGTTGATGCTATGGTTGTTGGGATGCTCTGGCAATCTTGTGGTGGGGGACAATTCTGTTCAGCTCATGCCTTTGGCTAGTGCCAAGAAACCCATTCTGTCTGGATAAGTACAGAGGGGTCTGGAACCACTTCTCAAGGCTCAAAACGAACTCTACAACTTCTGAGATTCATAGAACCACATAATTTGGATATTCCTGAGCTTGATTAATCATTGCTCTTTATCTCCCTCCACCAGTAGCCAACACAGTTGTTAATTTAGGTTTCTAGCCCAAGAAATTTACATTAGTCGATGAACTTCTAAGGCTGTGTACATAAGAGGAGAAGTCTTTAAAACATTTACTGGGGTTGTCAGTAGCACCTGTAAAACCAGTATAAAGGAAACACATTCCTTATTCCTCTCATTCTTGTCCCTGTACCAAAACCTCTGTGCACTCCTGAGAAAGATATATTTCTAGCACTGCATTAAGAGTCAGTGAATTTGAATTCTGTTTCCTATTCTGTCAGAAGTTTCATGAGTGACTGCAGCACTGCCTCAGTTTCCCTGCCTGGGGAAGAGAATGATCTTTTTATTAAAGAAAAAGAAAAAAAAAAACCTAGAAAAAAAAAAGTTTTAATGTTATTGAGCCTTAAGCTTATCCTTCTGTATATTACAGAAAAGAATTTTTACCCTTATTGTAAGTCTCCTTGTTAAAACTCACCTAAATAATACAAACATAGCTTCCAGCTTCTCTGTTTTTCCACACTCCAGGATCTCACCTTGCTGCAACTGCTTAAAGTGCAAGTGTTCAAAAGAACTTAGCTATCAATTTTCCACCAACTTCAATGAGGCTACATTATGTGCCGATTTACTTTAAAGGCTGGTTCAGAAAATCTTATTAACTGAGCACATATACATTGCGGAAACTTTCTTCGTTCCTCTAGCCACTTCTAATAAAGTGGTACTTGAGGAATGTAAAGTAAAAGTATAATTTTAGAGGACAGGAAGCAGCTTCAATCCCTGTAAAGCTAGGCTTGCACTTATCCTGAAAAATGAGTGCACCAGCTAGCGTTGAGCTGCTAGGATAAAGGCCTTCTCAGAGGACAGGTAGACATTTTACCATCTTTAGCTCCACAATCACTATCACAACATTGCTGCCTGTGTTATTATGGTCTCTAGTGAACCAAGTCCAGTGAATCAAAAAAGCAAAGAGCACAGCCTCCTGTGTTTTTACAGTAATCACTAAAAAATGATGAGGAAAGGACATGGATCTAAATCTGCATTTGTGTGTTAATAAGAAAGAAGGAGATACCTACAAGCAAAGATGGATACAGGTACTTGAAGACAAGCATATGTCTCTACCAGAAAAGAGTTAGCCAGGAAAACCTAGGACAGGGACTAATTTTTTTTTTTTTTTTAAATCTGGCATTCAACAGCCAGAAAGAACTACTATCTGCAATCAGAGAGATGTTGTATAAAGCATAAGGGTTAATTTTACACTATCCAATGTAAATAATTTGAAGACTTGCACCTTTTTCACTTCATTTTCTATTTTGAGAAGTCTTGGGGATTCTTGATGAAGCTACTTCATTCACACCAAAAAAACTATTGCTTGGAGGACCAGAAAGAGACACCTTGTTTGTTGCCGTTCTTTTCAGCATCATTCAGTACACATCAGCTACCTAGGGGATGGCATTTAATTATGGAGCTTGACTCTTCTCAGGATTCTTGCTTGACCTTGTCAAAAAGTAATTAATGATATGTGACCTGAAGATTTAAAAACAGTATGTGAACTTCTGTCCCTGCTTCTCCAACTGGCCCTGACAGAGGGAGGTATATATGAGAGTAAGAACACCGGTGCAGGAACAACACACAGCTGTTCCTCCCAACTCTGCAAAAATGTGAAAACAAGCCCTGTTGGAGAAGCTCCTGTGCCCTATTTCTTCTGGCCTCTAAACGTTACTCCAGAACTCAGTTTTCTAGATGAAGTTCAAAGAATACAGTTTTAGCCAAACAGATACCTAGAGGAAAAAGAGCAAGTCAAAACCCACCAAACTTCAGAAGCACAGCATTGTCAGGAGTAGACTAATAATAAGTGATTGTGTGTGAACACAGGATAAGACATTCTAACAGGCAGAGCAGGAGGATGAGTATCATTCTTTCCTTCCCTTTATTCTGTTTATGTGACAAACAGGTGATCTCCTTGCAATTAGTTGCATCCAGCCACAAATACTGATGAACCATTTGTTCATCATGCTGGGATTGTCATAGCAACCTGCAGGGTACAACAAGTCCACAGCAGCCATCGTGGGAGCAATGGGCACGCTGCACACAGGGGTGTGAGACAACACTTCAGCAACAGCTCACCACTGACCAGTCAGAGCCGTAACAAGGTGGAAAACAAGGCAGGAAAAACAAAGCTCTTGGCAAGTATTTCTGAAGACAGTCTTATCTTTCCACTAAAAATGAGGTCTTTATAAAAGACACCTGGCTGACAAAATTTCATCTCTTCAGCTCAGATTTGTCCCCTAGAGCTGTCATATTAAGAAGCTCTGCACTTTCTTATAGAGTCTGTGATCAGGAGCTGAAGAACAGGCTTGAAGCCACTTGGGAGTGGAAGACAATATGATCATGCACACATCTTGGATACCCTTGTGAAAAAGAAAAAAATAAATATGAAAAAAAAAAAAAAAAAAAAAAAAAAAAAAAAAAAAAAAGACTACCAGCCCCTAAGGAATTGTGGGTTTTGGATCCTGAAACTTAGCTTTTCTAGTCTTCATAGTTTCCTGCCTCTGCCTGCATATAAAATAAGAACAGGAATGGAATCTTTTACCATCAAATCTTGATCTGGTGACAGTTTACTCTGCTTGATGGTTGAAAGTGCTTTTGAGTTTCAGGCTTTTTTTCATCTTGTTTGCAAACAGAATGATGTTTCTGTCATTGCAGCCATTTGCCCTCATCATCAAGATGGTGATGACAGCTCTTTCCCAAAACTATGGGGCTAAGAGAAAAGAGGGGAATGACAAATTTGGAAAGCTAACTGTGTATGTAAAAGTTTAATCAATACAGAAACTAAGTGGTGATGTGTTCAGGAATGCTGCTTATCTCCCTAAAACATCCAGAAGCGGGCACAAAGGAGTTTCAAGTCACCATAAGGCCATTTCTGTATCCTAGAACCAGCAACTGTAAGACAGTTTTAACCTGTGCTTTGTTACACAGATGTAATAGACAATGATTATATTTCTCTATACTGGATAGACCCATAGAGAGGTATTAATATGCCATTAATTAATTACCACCACTACAGATAGCTAATAAGATGTCCTATAATTCAAGTTTAAGAAGTCTGCTTTAGGTAGGTGAAGGACAAGAGTATAATTCCAGCTCTCATTTTTTGCCTATATGAATGGGATTCATTTGATATGCTTAGAGTCAGAGACCAAGTCTGAACAGTTTTTCCAGTAGGGGGAACTGAGCCTTCACTATGCAGAAAAAGGACAATGATGCATTAGAGCATGACCTTAGGTGAAGCACTTAACCTCTTTGTGCCTCATTTCCCCCCCATCTGTGGAAACATAAATGGCATTTACCTAACTAGCAGGGGTACTGTGCAGCTTAAGTCATTACTGCTTCACTGTGACTTTGAGAGCCTTGGATAAAAGGTGCTGAGAATCAGCAGGGAGAGGAATGACACACAGGGACTGGTGGTGCAGGCTGATGCAACAAACTAGCTCTGTTAATTTAAATACACACTACTTACATGGATATTTATTATAAAGGGTATTTTTCTTGGTGGTTTTTATTTGGGGGATATGTGTGTTGGCTTTAATGTGCTGTATTGCTACTCCCAGGAAATTCTCTTAGTCCACAGGGCAGAGAACACTATTTGCTTTCCATATCCTATTCCACAGACGTGTCCAAATGCTGATATAGAGGGATTCTCCAGGCCCAAGACTAGACCTCAGGCTTGGTTGTTCTGTCAGGACTCTCTTCTAGAGAGAGTTTACGAGCTGGGTATATGCAGTTTACACAGCTGCCCATGAGGTTAACCAAAGCTCAAAGAAGTCAATAAAATCAGTGAAAGGATTTGTGTTTGGCTCAGCACTCCCTGATTCAAGAACAAGTAACTGATGCGAGGCCTATATTATATTCTCCTGAGACACTACCATGAAGCAGATAACATTTCCTAGGCTGCATTCACATCTGTGACACAGAAGTGGAAAGCAATCATACTCATATTACCAATCCCTAATGTCATCTCACTTCCCACTTTCTGTTTTAAACCCTAATGCACTAGCTGTGGGAAAGCTGGCTGATACCAGCAGTATCAGTTGCTAATTTGCCTCTTGCATGTCTTAAAAGTACAAATTATAATGGCTTAATTTCCATATGATGCTAACTAGTGGCAAGAACTGTGGAAACTTGCCTCACTCAGAGAAAGTTAGTTACCAGAACTTGACACATCTCAGCATTACAAAACTTGAGCACATCATGGGCCTGATTCTTTTGCTGCTAAAACACAGTTTAACTCCATGGGCTTCAAAGGTACATGCTCATCTTCTATGCTTAATATCTGTCAGAAGAGAAAGTGAGCCCTCTATATTTTTAAATCCCTTTCCACTGTCTCTTTTTGCTTGTGAAAAACACCTTCCATGCTTGGGTGTGTGGCTAGTGAGCAAGCAGCTCATTACATTGCCCAAACTTCCAGCAGCAATGCTTTATAAATCCAGAGATAGGCAGGACAGCATTTAAAACATGCTCTCACGTTCCTTTATTTATCTGACAGGAATGGGAGGTCACAATAAGGCATGTTGGTAAAAGGTTCTGCAGAAAAGAGTACTGTCTGACATGTCAGAAACAACTGAGTGTTATGACCTCACTTTGGATAAACACATTTTATACCACAGACATTTAGGTAAATAACGTTTGGCTATATTAAGTAATGAATAATTATATTAAAAGTAAATTAAATGTACCAAAGAGGCAAGAAGGAATTGCAATTTGAACATTTCATCCCCTTGTTATTCGTGCTATAAATAAGTGTCCTAAAGACAGTCATTACCCCAGCTCTTCTTATAAGCAATGTGAGGTTTTTTTACTTTTAAAACACTAAATTCTAAAGATGAGGACCACACCCCTAGAGGTGTTATTTTTTTTTCTCCTTTGGTTGTGTCTTTAAAGAAAAAAGACATAATCTTTTCAATTTTTTAAAAGTAAAAATGCCATGAACCAGTGCATCCTAATAGCTTATGAATCAATAGATAAGGCTTAGGCTTACTGTGTTTTAAGGCCACATGCTCTCAAAACTCATTATGTCTTGGTTCCTTGGATGTCCAGCTTTTCAGCTGAACTTCTCCTGTGCATGCGCTTCTTTTCTTGATCTTTCCTGCTATGACTTGAATCTCACAGAAGGATGAGATGGAAATCATGTTATTTAGCTATTTAGTTAATTTAGTTTTGTCAATATAACTATTCCTAATAACTATTTATTTAGTTACTTAGTTTCCTTGCTTTTTTTATTTGATAGGAGGACAAGGGAGATGCACTTGTGGAAAGTTAAGGATGTTTGCTTACCAGATACAGACTCTGAAAATGTTTGCACTTCTGTGTGTCTTGAAGGGCCTGTGTAGGCAAGCAGCCTTCCTCATTTGCATGTGGAGAGCGCGTGAAACTAAGCAGCATCTCTGGCTGTGCATCGCCAAGTGCTCTCCTCTCTCTTTGCGGGATTATGAAGTGCTCTCATAAACTGTCAGACTGACACCTGCAGCGAGCAGCACTTGGGAGTGTCCAAGCAGCGAGTGAGAGCACTTTACCATGCCAGAAAGAAGGGAAGGAAAGCAGGGGAGCCCTTAAAAAGAACAAAAATCATACTGAGACAGAGAGGTGCAATTAAGAGTGGCTGGCACTAAAGGAGAATATTTTTCTCCATTTTAATTTCTGAAGAGCTGAGGAAGTACAAAAACCATGTGTATTTGCATATCTGAAGCACAAGGTACCATTTCCTTTTCAAGCAAAGGGGTGCCAGGGACTCCAATGTGCCCTCTTGTTGCTCCTGCCACAGTGTGCTGTCTAGCATTATATTTTCAAATAGATTTCCATATTCAGCAGTGATAGCTTCCACTGTAACCTTTGCAATCCTGAGGATAAGGCAAAAGGTGTTTTTTTTTTTTTTACTTTTTTTCTTCTTTTTCATGTTTGCTTGAAGAAGCACTGATATGTTCTGTCTCCTTTCCAGACACCCTGCCTTAGGTGACTTTTAAAGACTAAAATGCAAGCAGAGGTTGTCAGCAGAAGAATTTACACAGGTCATTTTTATACAAACCTGTAAACCTCTCTGAAATTTACAGAAGATATTTACACTCACAACATACAGTGATAAACGATACAAAGTCCAATATTTTTATATAACATTAAACAGGCACAAATAAAGATGCAAAGAGGCATATGGTGGGATGCACATTTCCCATAATGTATGAACAACTCTTCTGGTATGTGGTGGAATTCTTGGTGTGGAAAAAACCAGTCCAGATGTGCCTGGCCTACAGGAATATGGGGTAGGGGTGTGTAAGTGGTGTGGTGGAGCTACCACTCCCAGTGCTATATGACAGCACGAATTCCTCAGTGGGTAAGAAACATTTAGATCCCTCCCAGAGTTAATTTATCCATTTTGAAAAGTGACTGACTTAACTTCAGCTGCTTGAGAAAAGCAAAGGAACAGTGGAAGACAATAGAAGTAACTGTCAAGCTCAAAGGTAGAAGACTAAGACTTATGTTCACTTGTCATGAAAGATAACAAGGAAAGTTAACATCATAGGGTAAAAAAAACATTAGAAGTGAGTCAATCTCTGGGGAAAAAAACAAGTCAAAGTAGGAAGAGTGACAATACTGATGCAGTTCTGTGGGGACTATTTAGATTGCATCCGAGTGACTGTTCTACTGAAAGTTAGGTGAAAACACAATTATTTTAGGGAAAAAATAACAAAGGAAACTGAAATGCAGAAAACACAGAAACTACAGAGAGATAAAAAAAAAACAAACCTGGGTGTATGACTCTTCCAATTTGTCAGAACAATTCATAAATGCATGTCTTCTCTCTTCCTCTTAGAATCTCATTTGTATTACCTGAATTCAGGCTTGCCATGGGAACACATGAATCAGTGAATGCCTGACCATAAATAAGGATACACATGAGGACAGTGAACTGTGTCTGTGGCCAAGTTCACGCATGTAAGACCTGGTACAGGTACACATACATAAGCAGTAGGAAGTGACACACACCTGCTATTTCAAGTGCTTCACTTAGCAAATGAACTCCATAATATGTCCCCTGAAATAGGTTGTTCCTGGGTGCTTAACGAATGATTGGTCATTTAATGGCCCAAGGCAAAGCCAAGGAAGGTTAACCCACTGACAAAGCGGACATTAACTATGATAACAACTGTTTTCATGGAGGATCATTGCTATTATAAACCTTATTCAATGCCATAATGCCAGCAATCATTCCCTACTTTTTTCTCATTTTTTAAATAAAGTTAGCGTCTTCATGATGCAGCAGAGAAAACGGCGCAGCCAAAATCCTAGATCTTCAGCTTTTAATAATCACCTTTCTATTTGTCCAGGTACAAGCAGTATTGGACTTTGGCATAAAGAAAGGTTCATTTAAACAGAACCCCACAAGCACCTTTTACCCTGGAGTAAGCAAAGGGAACAAATTGCCTCCACCAGGCAGTTTGGTTGGCACAAAGAGTGTCCCAGCCATGGAAACACTCAGGGTTAGGTTGGACAGGCCTCTGAGCAACCTGGTTTAGAGGAAGGTATACCTGCTCAGTTGCAGGGGGTTGCAATAGATGCCCTTTAAAGGGTCCTTCCAACCCAAACCATGCTAGGATTTTATGATTCTGAGTCACATTTTGTTTGCTTTGTAGGAATTGCTGACAGGTCTATGCAGGGGGCTATGTTTCTGGATTGCCAGGTAGTACCCACTTAAATGTTACTTTGCTAAGGAAACAGCCAAAATATATTGCCTCACAAAAAGATGTATAGCCTTCCCCTCCGGCCCCCCACATCTTCTGATGAATAAGATATGTTTGACACTTGAAAGAGAAAGTTCCTCTAGGAAAGACTCACTGTACGGGACAGGGCACGGAAGGCTTCCAACCACAGAGGCCATTAAAGCTGGAAACCAGCAGGCAAAAGCGACAGATGCTAATAAATTGTCACTATGGAATCACTTAATGGTATTCAGAAACTAAACAAAAGGATGATTTTTTTTTTTTTTTGGAGCAGAAATAAGGTATCCTAAGTATTACCCTGCAAAGATTGCAACTCAGTCTCTCATGAAGATCCAAGAGTCCCAGCAACAATTAGGCCACTGAGGGCTCAAGAAGATAAGTCTAATTAAAATCCTCAGTTGCAGAGATCAGTGACCTGACAACACTTAATCTTGTCAGTTCTACCCATCAGCTTCCATCTCCTGGTGAAGGGCCAGCAGACAAGTGGAATAGATAGAGGCTGGCCACAGATTTGTTCCACAGGGTTGTGGGAAGGGAAAACAGAATGTACACAGTATCACCTTTATACTGGAAATGAAGCAATCAGTGAAACTTAGAGACTAAATCTCAATTAGGCTTTGAAGTTTAAAAATGAAAACGACTGAGATCAGATGGCTGAAACATTTGTATCCAACCCATATGATAAATGTGTTTAATAATGGTTGTACTTTGAACTTTGCTATCTCCTTCTACTTTAAGATCTCAAAAGGTTTTGCAAGCTTTAGAAATAAAGCCTCATAATACCTCTGCAAGGTCAGCACTATTATTCTCATTTGTAAAAGTAGAATAACTTGGCCAAGGTCACATACAGAGCATCAGTAGCAGAGCTGGGAATAAAATCTATCTTTTTTGGCTCTTGACTACCTATATTTAAGGTGAACTAAAAAAAAAAAAAATATTTGGGCATGTGCCTATTTTTTTCTTTTCATTTTTATGATGAATAAACAAAGTGTTAAGATTTTTTTTTAAAGTTCATACAAACTGGCCTGAAGGACAACAGTGGTACTTCAAACAGAAATGATGATATAGATTTAGTTTTCAAGCAATTTGAAATCCACAGGAAAAATATGTTAAATACTGGTTAATAAATAACAACAATAATGATAATAATAATCATCTGCTGTAGCACTAGCAGAATAACTCCCTATGCGAGAACTGTATTTGAGAATAAAAGTAAGATGCCCCTGGTACAATTACTCTATCTCATTTATGGCTATGCTACAGTGGTATAATTATAATTATTCCACTATTGTTCTAACAGTTCATTTCCCTGTGCAAAATAAGCCCTAAGGGATTCTTTTCCTGCTTCCATTCAACATTTGAAATTTATATTCTTTTTACCCTAGACATCCTCTGATAGAAAATTCAGTAAACTACTGCATTCCAGGAGACCTGGGGGCACATCTACAGATCGCAATAAGTTGTTGTAACTCTGACTCCGTAGACCACCTGAGGCTTTGCTTTCAAAAAAAAAAAGTGAGGAGGAGGGATCTGTGAGAACACTGAGCTAACTTTTTTTTTGAACCACACTGAATGAGATGAACAGGAAGCCATCAGAACATCAGCTTTCCAGGGAAACAACCAGAGAATCCTCAAAACCCAATCCCCTTTCGTGTTCCCTCCATTTGAGTGGACTGCATTAATGACAGCTGCTCAGGTGATCAATCTCTCTAAAATACCTGGAGTTAAGTACTCTAACATTCTGAATGCATCTGTTCAGAGAGTAACTAAAACAACAAAGCACCACAAACTCAATAGTCTCTAACACATTTATCTTTTCCACATCAGATGAAAAGCCAAAGTATACTCATTTAAACAGGCGTCATATTTCATGTCAGACACCCAAATTGGAGCACTAGTTTCAGCACTTAAAAGGAAAATCCTACCTTGCAACTCTCGAATTTCATTCACAAAACAGCCACCTTTTCACCCAGAAACTTTTACTTACTGGAGTGTTCTGACCATGGTCAGTAGAGGAAATCTAACAAAGCTGTATGATATACCTCTATCCCTACCTTTACCTCCTATTTCTTAGCTTATCTTCCTCTGTTACGCCTGGCCTCAGGGCACTATTATGAGATATAGCCACTGGATTGCATGCACCGTAGCTGCTCAGGTGATTAACTGCATTCCCACAGTGATGGAAGCCTCCTCAACTGTGGCTTTATTTTTATGCAAGGGAAAATTGAAGATTGGTGGGAAGGCAGCTAAATAACAACTTTGAAAAAAACAGTACAGCTTCAATCTTTGTAGTTATCTGTTCAGACTTCAGCAGTCACACTTTTGCTGTACAGTTCTGCATCTGTAATCGCACATTGTGTCCTTTCTATGTGATTTGCAGAGCTTTGCATTGTTAAGCTCACCTAAGAATAAAAAAAATGGCTACAAAATCCCCTGAGAAAGTTTGTTATAGGAGCTTGCTAGCAAAACACTTCCCCGGAATTTCTGAGGCTAGACATACACACATATATGCTTTCCGAAAGGAAGGCAAAATAGTCTTGCTCTTTTATGATATCCATGCCATGCCAGTGATTTCCCCTAGGTCCCTGCATTTTAAGCACATAGTAGAGGCAGCAGGAGTTAGAGACAGTCAAAAAAATTGACATTCTTGAAACACAAACAAGAAAGGACAAGGCACATCCAGTTTAGAGGGGCTGCCTAGTAAAGATCTCTGGCATCATTAGAAGAAGTGTCCTAGAAGCTTTGGCACCACCACCACAATAGCAGTACACCCACAAACACCTTCCATGGCAGGAAGCTTCGTGGGTAACCTGCCTAGAAGGGGCTAGGTGCTCACTGTATTTCAGTGCCACAGATCTTCAATCTGTTGGCATAAGACACAGATGGAGTGCTGACCCACAAGCAAACAATTGCAATTTAATTGAATGAAAGTATGTGAACTGGTCAGTGTATGAAGAAACTTGCAAAGGATTGTCAAGAGAGCAATTCCTTCTCAGGTATGCATTTGATCCAGAAGATCCCTGGATGATAAAGATGGTGTTACTAAACTAAAAGCAGCAACGTGCTGATTCCCACTTGCCGTGGAGGTCGGGTGGTAAACGTGCAGGAACACAGAAAAATTCTTGTGATGGAGGGAGTTCCCTAGAAAAAGTTTGATCTGGATATCAAAGAAGGGGGGAGGGAGGATAAAAGAGGTCTAAGCAAAACACAGCCAGTGCATTAACAAAGCTGCTTTTCAATACCCCCCTGAGGAGAGAAGTCTCTCTCTTAAGAGAAGGTGATTGAAAAGACGACATTCAAAGAATGACATTATAGCATCTACTCTAACAAAGCCATCTGAGCACAAATAGTTTGCAACATGACCCACTTAAAAAAAAGCACAGAAGGTGGAAACAGCAACAAGCCAGTTAATTTCAGGAACAACCTGAGGTAAGGACCCAGATGCACAACACTGCTTTTGCAGAGTGCTCTGCTGGCTGGGCAGGGTGCTCCTCACTACAGCTCTGAAGACTGAGTTTACCAGTGATTCCAAGGGTTGACACAGTATCCTCTTTCTTCTAAACATCTCCTCAAATATGTAGCTTTTCACAGCATGGAAATATGGTCTTTCATCTCTACCATCAGCACTGACAATACGCAGGTCACATTGGAGAACAGTTTTCCATGCAGCTAAGATCCCAAAGCAAGCAATTGCCCCACACCATGTATACTGTTCCTTTTAATTCTCCAGGGCCATCATTCCTCTCTTACAAAAGAAAGAACTTTGTCCTTATTAATCTAGGCTTTGATATGCTGGCGCCATCCCACTGAAAAAAATGGAAATGTGCTCTCTGTTGCATTGATATCAACGCTATCTCTGATCCCAGAGTCTCTTTTCCAATCTGGCAGCCCAGGAATGTGGTGCTATTACCCATGCCAGTGTTCCCCAAGACAGAATCAGTCATGCAGGGATCCATCCCTTCAGCTAGAAATTTTGATTTCAGATGGCAGGGAAGTGCAAGTGTTTTACTCAGTAGAAGCAGTTTCTACCTAAAGCTGCTGCAATATGCATGTTCTCTCTAACCCCACAGAAACCTCTTTCAGCTTTCCTCTAGGGAAAAATGGATGAGATGTTCAAAAATTAGAGGGGACAACCAAAGATGGATAGAAAAAACAGGTTAACTGGTAAGGGGATATTTGTAACCAGCAGGGAAGGAACATGGTAGCTAAAGTTTGTCAGGAAAAGTAAGAGTCAAACATTCTATTCTTGCAGCATCTGTAAACATGCATTTAATTTACCCATTCATTTATTTTTAGTCTTTCCTGGAGACAAGTTAACATTGTGAGAGAGGAAGGAAAGGAATTTTTTGCTTCTAAAACTGTGAAGGCTTTCTAAATTTTGAAAAGTGATTGCAGCATAGGCAGAATTTTGGCTCCATTGCCTTGAGGATAGAATTCTCCCTAAAGACAGAGAGTGAATAGTCACAGTACAGACCTGCCCCCAGACATTGCCCCTAAACCACACTTCATCTCTTATTTGAAAGAATTATTTCTGGTAGAATCACTGCAGTGTCTTATTCTTGTTCAACTTGGGGCTACTGTGCTTTGGCTCCAAGCAATGGTATTAAACCAGGAGTAGGAGCCAAAATGTTTTGAGATATGTAGAAATGGTTAAAGCAATGTGGACAAAAGCTTAGTAAGACTCCTTTTGCTTGCCTAACTAAACCCCAAAACTGGTGAAAAGCATAATTTGGCAGATGGGAGTATGGGGTTTCACGTCCTTGGAGCACCACTGCTCACAAAATACCAGAGATGTCACTAAGATGTTGAGGTTTTCACCAACACAATTCCCAGTCCTGCATAAACAACCATTGTTACAACAACATCAGCTTGAAGCACCTTTTCTTTTCACATGTCATTTCCCACTCTGTGTGAACTACCCCACTTCACGTCAGAGCTTCAGGTCTCCATGCGTTCACTTTGATTTCTTATCAGAGGGTGATGAGGCAGAGGCCTTCTTTCAAGGAGCACAAGACAGATCTGCTACATTCCCTTCTACCTCCTCTTGCACTCCTTTGGAAGTAGATCTGTGTGGATGCTTTTAGGCTTCTTAAGGTTCTCCTAGGGAAGACAACTTCTCAGGTAGCTGGTGAAGCTGGTTTCCCAACAGCAAAAGCAAGAAGGAGAATGGCAGGGCATCCAGCCCAGCAGACAGCATGAGAAACCACACGAAATCTATTTTATGTTTTTTACCTGGACAGACACCTCACAGTGGATACAAGCCTCCAATGGAATCATCAGTAGATATATATAGGCCTATTTTGCCCTTAGAAGCAAGGCAGAGTGGAAACAGGTATTGAACAGGCAGTTTAGGTTTATCTAGAGGTTATGGAACAGGAAATCTGAGTAATTTTTTTTCTTTCTCATAATGGCCTGTGATTCGACCAACACAGTATTACCGTGCAATATCTAAATTAAATTCTTATTGAAGACAATCTTACTTCAAGCTAGACTTCTCCGTCCCTTCTCTCACTTCAAATTTCCAGAGCAGATAAAATGAACACTGATGATCAATGAAGTTCAGCTGAAGTTCAGCATAGAGACAGTTCTATGCAGGAGACTAACTAAGCAAATCCAAAAGACCACCGTGTAACACACTTAGTCAGGAGATTGCCAAAAATGCAGCTCTGGATTTCAGCGTACAGGCTATTCTCCCAGTTAATGTAAACTCGAACTTACTTGTCTACGATGTTGTACCTCTTGCCCTTTCCAGATTAAAGTCAGGACAATGCTCTCCTTTTTCTTGCCCTTCTCCCTATTTCCTTTTCCTAAAATGAAATCAGCAAAACAGGAACTAACAGAAAGTACTGGTGGAAAAAACACCAAACAAACAGAGCAGAACTTGGCAGATTATATAGTTAGATAAGAGGAGGTGTAGCAAAATCAGAGAAGGATAAGACCCACACCTTTAGCCACCAACTGCCTCCCTAGTTTTACAAGGATCTACAGTATAATATCATCATTCCACACAAACCACTGTGCTATAACCATTTTATACCTTTGTCTGAGCCTCTATCAATCCTCCTTTAGGAGACAGCACCTAAAAGTCCTTCTAGGTTTTGATTTCCCATTAGGGACATGCACAAAATCTTCATAGTCAGAGTTTCATCATGCTTCTTCCACCACCAAATCTTACTAGAGTAATCTAAGGTCAGGAAACCTCAACTGATTAGACAGCAACCTTATTGAGTGTGCTGTAGTGCTACAAATACTTCACATATGTTCTGATGATAATGACTTTTTATAACAAGACCAGAACAGCATAACAGCACGGTAAGTCTTCATACATCACCTATTTAACACTTCCAACATGTGTTATTCTTATAGTCACAGAAAAAAAAAACCTGCAGTGGTAACTTGGAACACAGTCCAAAAGATGAGGGATCTGGATTTAATATCAGGTAGTGACTCCCTGAGGCACAGGGTGGTTATATGGTGTAAATGAACCATGATAGAGAGATCTTGCTCGAAAGATCAGTGATGCTGGGATAGCAGTGAGCAAACAGCAGCACAGAGAGCAAACATGAATCAAAAAAGGGAAAAAACAATATTTTTTTTCAGAAGCTGAAAGGGCTTCCATTTCAGTCCTAAACTGCTCTGCGAAAGAGATAAGAGAGTCATGATGTTTCCTTCAGGAAATCAAAGACTGAACTTAGAGAAAAATAAAGCAGTTATTTTGATAACTGTTCAGGATTTGAAGAACTTGTAAAAAAGATGGAGGCATCCCCAAAGTTCATTAGCTTCTCAAGGAGTGCCCCAGGCCCAGATTTGCTACTGAACTCCCCACAGTAATGGAGAAATGCTTCAGGTGTGCATTCTACACTGTCTCCTTAGAGTTGCAAGGAGCCCACCAGCTGCAAGCCCTGCTCCCCTCTTTCAGAAAGGCTGCATTATATAAGGAAATACCACTCTGGTCAGTCATGGTCAACAGACCTTTTGTCTTTAGATGCCTTTTTTCTTCTCCTTCCATTTGTGCTTTTTTCTTTATTTCTTTTAATATACGAAGGCAATATTTACAGCCAAGGCAGTGCTGAGTAAGATGCAGTGATTATGGCTGATTTTATCACAGCTGTATTACTTAGCTGCAAGGTGAAGCACTGTGCTAAAATGGATCATGAATCCCTGAAATTGACTATCCGTCACCTTTATAATCCTGATGGAAAGGCAGGTCAGATCAGGCCTGACAACTTCCCATGCAAACGAGACTACAACAGTGACGTCTGCTTGCCTCTAGGCATTTATTTGTCTGGAGAGGAAGGTGATGCCTTAGGGAACTGGACTAGAGAAAGAGAGAGAGGAGAAACTAAATACTCCAACTGCCCCTGAAGGAATAAAGTGCAAATACAGGAGCCAAATTCGTGCTCAGAAAGACTACTAAGAGTATTGAAAGAAAGAACATTACAAGCAAGTAAGAGTCAGGATTGCAGCATGCAGTCCTCCCCCTAGGCTGAAGAACTGAGTTCAGTTTCAAAGTTAGAAAAATAAAGTAACTCCTCCTCATCAGTGGGATTTTGTAGCATGAGATGAAATCCACATATGGAGAAAAAACCCTTTAAAATGTTTGAAGATTCTAGTAATAATTCCTTCAATTCAGAGTCAGCGTCTTTCTCACAAAGTCAGATTTTAAAAGTGTCTCTAATTTTTGAGACTAAATTCATCAGCGTGTCATCAGAGTCCATTGCATTCAGCATCTATGTGACAAAGTCCACAGAGTAATAGAAGTGTTGACTCACACAGGGGTGTTTATTTTGAGACAATCAACACAGTTGATGAGAAAATCACTGAACTATTCCAGTAAATCTTAACTGGCATATGGCAGTATTAAGGAAACTTCCCAGTCTGACCATTCACAGGACACTCTGGCAGTCACATGCCAAACACCAGAGTCTTTGGCTCCTACTCTGTTTCTGGTATCCCATCTATCTGTTCTGCTCTATTGGTCTTCTGGCCCTTTGTTATGGAAAGTGTTGGCAGTTCAAGCCTCTTTTCTCTGGCTTCTGCCACCCAGAGCTCAACCTGCAGCTTGCACTGCACCAAAAGTATTCCTCAACAGCGACATGCAAGTGGGACTCTCTAGGAGAAAAGACTAATTAGCATGTTATTTACTGTTTCTAAATTGAGGTGCTATTTCAGGTGAACAGAGAACAACCAACTTCTTAAAGCAAAAATTGTTCCAAAGCACAAACAAAAGTTGTCTCATTCATACCCCTTTCAGGTTTGACTGTATTTCAGTACCACCAAACACTAAGGAGAGTTTTTGTTCTTGGCATCTATGTTCTCTATTCCTGGCATAGTTTCTTACAAACCAGGCATCCTAGCCATATAGTCATCAACATTACTGTTCTTTATTCCCGTCCAAGCAGAATGAGGATAATAGCGTAAACTCTTTGAGATCAACAGATAGATGGTATTAAGGAAGGGCAAAGACTACTTGCATCTTGCTCTCCTCACCTGTCCTTTCTTCCCGTTTTCTCTAGTGCCTCTCCTGGGTAAGTCACATCCCAGCTAAACCTCTTAGTGAGTGATAACATTAGAGATAGTGCTAATTACCAAATGTCGTCTGTGTGGGACAATCTTATCAACACCCCACACTTCCTCCCCTGAGGTGAGGGGGTTTGATCTATTTCATACAAGTATCCTAGTTATCTGCTCTAGGAAGCTCCATTCCCTCAGGCTTGAAGGTGGCTGGTTTTCTTATTTTTTCTATCCTAAGTACAGACTCAAAGCTTTTCTGGTAGAACCTCTTGCAAGGAGGTGGGCTTACTCCAACAGCACCAGACCACTGAGTATTATCCTCTGTGTATAAAAGGAGCCAGTCTGCTCACTAGGTGCTATGTTTCAGATAATACACTCGTATGCTTGTACCCTCATACACCCTGCAGCAAGCACTGCTGTTCCTTTGCCTGTCAGTGGGCAGAGAAACTCAATAAAGAACATCCATAAATGCTTTGGTAAGGCAAGTGAATCACAATTTTTTATCACCTGGTATTTTTTTCATAGAACCTCCATCTGACCAAGTTCTGCCAGTGCCATGCTCCTCAGCCCTGCAGCACTCCCTGCTACCCCAGCTTGGGGCTCACGCCACATTTCTGACAACTCCACAGGGGATAGGCTCAGTGACCCTGTGGTTTTGGCTACAGCACTGCTAGTTACCACGGTTTTAACAGGGTAATTCCATCTTGCATTATTATCTAGAAGGCTGTTTGCTCCCTTATTAGGTGATGCTTCGGTTGTATTCTTTCTGAGGGTTTGCTTATTTTTGTGTTTGAAGGTTGTTAGTATTTTGTTGTTTGGGTTTTTTTCCATATAATTTGTGTGCATATTACTCGTTGTCCCTGGAATTCATTTTGTTCCCTGCTAATGAAACCTCTGCGTCGCTAACAAAGCAGAAAATAAAAAAGGTAAATAGCACTCTCCAGAAACAATTTGTTTCTTGTTCTGTAAATTTTTGCTGAACAGCATCTCAGGGAATTTTCCCCCCTATAAGAGAAAAGAGAAGCAGGAGGTGACTGAGAAAGGACTAAAAACGCAGTTAGTTCATCTGGAAAGGAAATAATAATTATGGTCACACCGTGGACAAATAGGTACCCAGAGAGCTGCACCTGTGAAACTCCAGAAAGCACTTGAGCACAAGTCAAGCCATTCAATTGAGTAGAAACCACTGGTAGCAGAGAGATTTGAAGGGGACATTATTTTTTTCGCATTTAACCCTTTGAAGCTGTGCTACGAGTCAGCTGCCCTTGCTACTGTCCAGCCTCAGAAAACAAAACAGAACAAAGGAAATTAATGAGCAATTGTCTTCTGCTAAAACACAGGGTCATTAGAGAGGTGTAAACTGTCTGGCAGCGTTGCTGTCAGCGAACGTGAAGCAAGAAGATAAAAAACTTAGGAGGAGGTGATGCTGTTTTTTCCTATTATGTGTGCTGCTACCACCTACTAGAGAAAAGCACAAGAGGTTCCACTAAACGTAGTTTCTTTCTCACATAGATGAGTCATCAGGTTCACTTTCAATACAGGTCAAAAGGCTGAATTTTCCAAAAAATGAGACTGTTGAAGAGGTTTTCCATTTCATACTGAAGCTCCTAAATTAAAGGTTTGCAACTGAAAAAGTTCTGAATTTCCAGCTACTTCCACTGATTTACATTCTGACATTCAGAGAGGTAAAAACAATGTCACAGGGCAGGAATAGAGAAGATCATGTATCCTTTCACCTGAATAGTCAAGTAACATGCCACCTCTGCCTTATTGCTTGGGAATCAACAGCAGAAATTAGTAGCCTTCCTGGTAAACCAAACCAACCCACCCCAGATTCAGCCAGAGTGAAATGCACTGGAAAGCAGGACTTCTCTCTGAGATAACTACTGGTAGAAGTAGACAAGAGAATTAGATAGCCAAAAGCCATGGGGCCCTAAGCCCCTTAGCCAGCTTTAAAATTGCATACACAATGCTCCACACATGAACACACCTTTGTCCTATCACTCACTGGATTACTGCACCAGCCCTTGTATGGAAGATTAAATACAAACTGCTCTCCTGCGAAAGCATATTTATTGAGCTTTAACCAGCATGTAATTTATACATCTCTTCTTGCAGAGTTGGAAAAACTCCATCAACAATAATAACAGCAACACTCAATTTCAATTGGTACGTTTTAAACCTGGAATAAGCAACTTGTTATAACTATAAAAAGGTCTTTAGAAGTTATGCAAGGTATTAATTGAGCTGCTAGGAGACTGTAAGGTTGGTTTTGTAGTAACTCCGCAGTGAAAAAGAATGCAGCAACCAGAAAAATCCTGGCACGATAGCAGCACCATCTCAGGAGATGATTGCTGCAGCTGTACTAGTTATTTACATGAAGTCAATTCCAAGTGATTATTAAGAACATGAGGTTTATCGTTCAATATAAAAGGCCAGTTCATTATGTCCACACAAGCTACAGCTTAAATGGCAAACCTCAATAATTCAGTTTTTCTAATAGCAGTTTGGGATTTAATCGCCGCACAATAACCGCATTAATTCTGAATTAATTTCTTAATGGATATATAATTGTCTTGAGCTTCATCTAAGGGGCCAAAATATGCTCTCACCAGCATAAATCCAGTGGAACATCATGTGAGAGAGTGGGATGATTTCAACATAAGGAAACCTGAAGTCAACTGGCAGCTGAGTTTTACACTGGTATCAGAGAAAATGATGTGGCTCAAACATCATTTGCATTTTTTCACTTTCAGCCTCAAATGACCCTTTTTTGCCTGGGCAATATCCATACAAGTACTGAACACAAACAGTATCACCTCTGTTTAATAATATTATTATAATAATTCATTTGAAAGATATACTTCATCCCAAAAGTCTGCAAAGCATTTTGCTGCAGGGAAAATTTTTCACTTAATAACAAAATGCTTTTCGATCTGGGGTGAAGACACAGCTCATATAGATGGAGAAGCTAAAAAGGAAGACAGCCACATTTCCATTTGGCTAAGACATTCAAACTGACACCTCCAGGTAGTAAAATAAGCCCTGTATGAACAGTTTAAAGACCATGGCTTCACAAGGCATTCACAAGAACTCAGTTGCTGTTGCAGCAGGCACCCTGCAAATCCTTAAGGTAGAACTGAAATCAGTGGGAACAAAAAAAGTCATCACCGCTGCAGTCATAAAATAGAAGAGAACAGTGATGGCAAGAAACTGATGCTGTAGGAAGAATGCCTAGACAGCATGAACAGGGACTGATTAAGCATATTTTAGATCCTCCAGTTGCCCATTTGAGTAGATGAACTCGTAGTGGCAAGAAGAAAGTTGAGAGCACAAAAAAAAAAAAGCAAAGCAATAAATCATCTGGAAAAATCGGTGAGACAGCTAAAAGTTACGGTGACAACAGTGCAAGTCACATTGCAGTCTACTGAGTGTCAGAGGCTGAATTTAACCCTGGAAGTCCTGAAGCTGCAAGGAGTTCTTTGAGACTCACCCTGTTCAAGGCAATACCAATGGACATACCAAGTGTGGCAGTAACACCTTGTACAATCCTAGCCAGACAGATAAGTTGCAAACTCAGTCTGTGACAGTAAGTAAACCTGACTGAGAAAACACAGACTAACACAGCCCAATGCCTTTATTTCAGTTTAAGGCACACCATCTACCTTGTATACAAATACAACTTTTTCCTGTTACAAGCACGCAGAGAGAAAATTTTCAGGTGTACATATTGAGCATTTTCCTACCATCACTACAGCAACCTCACGTGAATTTTCTATCCATTTTACATCCATTCACACCATCGATGACACAGAATCACTGACAGCTCCTTCAATGTTTGATTTAATATTTATCAAATTAGAAGAGCAGTCACAAGCTGCATCCTGCTAAAACATCATGCACCTGTTTGCCTGGCTCTTGAGGATCTCCTGCACAAACACTGCCCTAACACAACCTTGAAGGTACCTGAGACAACATCTGTGAGATGCTACAAACTGTCATGCCACAGGGTTCCAGTGGCACAGGTGCACTGCACTAGTAAGTCAGTGTTTTAAATTACTTAAGTCAGCCCTAGTTTCTCTGTAAGTCTATATGCAATGTTTGCCCTCATCAGGTACATGTGACAAATTTTCCAACCACTTATAGGCTCAAGACCTCTATTCAGACTTGAAGGATGGGGATAGTTAGTAGGAAGTGGACCAAGAAGAAGTAATTTTCTTCATATTAAGAGGAAAACAATATACAGATAAAATAACTGCTTTAAAAGGCCTTTCACCTTTTGATAGAAGAGAGCTCAACAGCTTGTTTTGAGTCTGCTACTTATACATTAGCAATATATTCCTTCACATTGCACTAATACAAGATAAATGTAAGCAAATAGATATTCACTAATTTTTGTGTAAAGACAAAAAAAAAAAAAAAAAGAGCCATTAAGATTATTTTTCCTCCAGTGACAGAAAGGCCTCAATAGAAAAGGTACATGATGTGAGCAAGGCAGTCAGCATCACAAGTTGTGTTAAGAGATGATGAGACCCTGGCTCTTTGTGTGCCTGAAAAAGGCACTGGCTTTCAGGTCAGTGAGCTGACCCTCCTTATTGAAAAAGGTCATGATGAAATTTACCAGATCAATTGTCAGAAATGTTGGAGATAAAGGAAAAAAAACCTTCCAGAACAGTTTTGATTTATTTTTTAACAAAATCAGATCTCTCTATGGAAATTGTCAACATCAATGAAATGTTTGATGGCTGAACACTGAAGAGTTTCAGCACAATAATCTCAGAACATTTGTTTAGATCCATTCTTTTGATTTTTATGTCATGTTAATATTTGATTTAATCTATTGTTTTCTATTAGACGTATGTGGATTATTATTTACTTACTAGCTTAATACAATAAAAAAGTAAAAGTACATAAATCAAAGGAAAATAATGAGAGTTGAAATAAAAAAAATAAATTCAGTTTTGAGATCAAGGAAATTTCTTCACAGAGAGAAAATTGAGATCTAAATGTAGAATTCATCTCAATTTATCTAGATAGGCTCAAATTCTGGCATCCACAGTGTAACTGCCCTGGCAGTCTAGTCATTAAAGTTCTTCTGGCCATTGCATAATCCGTGCCAGGCCAACTGGGGAAGGAAATAAAGCTTAAAGAAAGAAAGGAAGATATAACTTAGCTATACCTTAGAAAGAAAGGAAATTTGCTATAGCCTCTGGCATTCCATGCTTATCAAAGACATTTGCCTGTGGTGTCCTGATTCCCTGACATGCAAGATACAGTGTAATTCACGTATTAGGGCAGATTTTCCAAAAGCAGGTTACATCCATGGTTCAGTACATCACTGGATTAAGTAATTTTTACATTGTCTTCAGGTCTTTATACCACATCCACCACCACAGTATCACAGCACCTGGTGATGTTCATCTGAAGCAAAATCAATAAGCAGCCAAGACTGCATAAAATGGTGGCTAAAGCTGCGTTCTTAAATTCACACTTTGGCAGAGAATAAATAGCATGACCCTCTACACTGAAAGAACAAAAATAATCAGGCAAACCCAAATGAACATGCCATGCTAAATCTCCACAATAACTTACAAAACACACCTATACATGACTACAAAACCAATCCAAAGTACTAGGTTCAGAACCAGTAAAATTCTCTAATCTTTTAAAGTGCGGGTGGTGGGTCTGGATGGTACAACAGCCTTTTCTCGACTTCAGACCTACGAATTTGCAAATTTACAAAAACGTGTTGCATACTTCAACCAAAATCACCCAGCATGTTTCACACTGTAGTAATCTACAGACACATACTAAGCAACACCCACACTTTGGCAGCAGAACACTCCAAGCACTTCTGCACATAGAGGCAGGGGATGAAGTAGATGAGCTTTCAGGATCTCTGTAAACTATTTTCTCTGTGATCCTATAAACCTGCACAATCTAGCCACAAGGGATCTTTCATACAAACATAAATTACTAAAAGGGAAGCTGGTACAAGTCTCTTGCTCTCCCCAGCTTTGCACATAAGGAGTGCTGAGGTTATTACTGGTTCATCAAATATTCCATTAAGACTGACAGTCCAAAAAGAGAAGTGCCATTTGCACAAGTTCTCTTCGAGCTCCAGCAACCCTGTCAGTGTCACAGCTGGACTAAGATTCTGTAGTGAGCAAAAATGAAGTCAGAACTTCTTTAATATATAATTAGCAATAAGAGGAGTGTGAGGACATTTGAATAATAGATCTCATGGTCAGACAAAGCTGTAGGAGCCAAAAGAGAAAGGGTATAACAAGTCAAAGGGGCAAAAATCTGAAAAAACCAAGACTAATGTACCTATGTAAAGTGAGAGGTCCAGTTTTAAGTTGATAGTAAAAACAGCGCTTTGTATTTCAAAATGCTTTGCATTCAAATGCTTTGCTTTCAAAAATTTCTAAAATGGAGTCAAAGACTGGTGAGAATAACTGGTCCCTTATGCAGAGGAAACAGAAATCCAGAGGGAGGACATGAAATTTCTAAGGGCACTTCATGGTGGCAGTGGCAGGGTTGAGAGTACAGTCCATTCTCTAATGGCTGGAGGAATTGGCCCCTCCCATCCTATTCTTGACAGAGAATGCCCAGAAACAGGGTGAAAATGCTCAACACTGCTGAGTTTCACCATACACTAGATTAAATAGTGGTGTTTGGTATTAGCATCAAGTTCAGTGGTGCCAGGCTAGCCTAAGGCTACACAGGCAAATGTTATACTCACAATGCCTGAGAGAGCATGGAAATAATTTAGTGCTAATACTCCCATTTTCAGCATCTGAAAATACAGATGTGTTTCTCTCATTTTGGTTCATATTCCTCATTATAATCACTGCCTTGCCTTTTTTTTTTTTTTTTTAATATTCAGAAATAACTAGAATTGCACATCAGGCTTTGTTTAGAGAAATCAGATTAATATCTACAGTACTTGCAAACAGCAGCATAGGTATAACTTTTTCACGAGAGAAGGTCGTTTGACCTTGACAGGTTTGTGTAACATGCCTATCCACCAACTCATCTGTCATATCTGTTTCCCTCGGGCTTTCCCATCCTGATGCAGCAATCCTGTCTTCATTCCTGCAGCTACTGTACTTGGAAAGAACTGTGGTGCCTCACAGGAAATTTCCAGCTGAGAATCACCACAGAAAGAGCAAAAACTTTTTGGGCCAAGAATGAATTAGAGGTGGAATTGAAGGGGGTGCTCCCCCTAAAATAAAGCCTCAATACTAAATAAAGTAAAAGACAACATGAGAAAAATCCCTTCAGCTCCTCATTTAAAGGTAGAGCAGCAAAAAAGCACCATGGCCCACAGCTGGAACAGAGGACTATGGACTTACATGGGCAGAAAATCCTTGTAGACAAGATTCCCTTCCCATTAAGAACATAATACGTGTGAAGTAATGGTTTCATTTGAGAGCTTCTAAAAATGAATGTATGTATCTATTTATTTATTTATTTTGTAATACTTGCATGGGGTGCAGGAGGCAGCTGAGTTTCTCAGCCAAGCTGGTGGCACCTTTGGGAAAACCTGTGTAAGAAAGGGCAGGAAAAAAGATGGATAAAAAGAGGGGGAGGGAAAAGATTGAGAAAAAGGCAGATGGAATACAGTAGTTGAAGAAGGGAGCAGCAAACAGGTAATACCATGTACTAACCAATTCCCCATAACTGTAGGTAGACACACCTGCACCCCCGTCATAAAAACCAAACCAAACAAAAAAAAAAAAAAATCCACAAAACTGCACAGGAATGGGAACAAGTTAGATGGCTTGTTTTTTAGAGTGATCTCCAAATTTCTGGCTACCTCCATGACTTTCAGTAACTCACAGTCTTCAAAAGCAAAAGGGCACTCCAGGGATGAGCTATGGACCAGATGACAAGGAGCAGAGGGAAAGTGCAGCCAGTCACACCCACCTTCCACTCCTGCTGGAGAGACCCAGACTAGGAGCAGCACTGCATCAGGCTAAAATGGAGGAAGACAATCAAAAAAATGGATGCTTTCAGTCACAGAATCTCCTTCCTTCTAAAAAAGAACATTGCTCCAGAAACTTTCCAACTCTAAGATGAAGAGGCTACAGTGCCAGAAGAATCTGACACAGCTCCAGATGATGACTAAAGGAACCTACAAAGACCTTAGTTAGATGGAGCAAAAGACATAATGCTGTGCAAGCACAAGGGGCTTGGTATACATAGTTGTAACACGATTAAGTAGTCATGTAAGAGACACCCTTGAAAATTATACTGAAAATACACTTAACTCTCTATAACATGTTTTTTTCAGGCACTATGTTACCTCGCATGGATGGTTGGAATTCTAGGGACTATGTAAGGAGGAAAAGTTTAAATAGAGAGAAAGGGTATAAACATTATTAGGAATGCAGGGATTTCAGGCAAACATACTGTATATTCAGAGAGGGTGGGCCCAGGATGAGTTCCATCTTAACTACAGCAAACCCTGACTGTGCTACTGAAAATTAATATGGTTTGGAGGGGATTTTCTTAAATTCAGAGCTAAGGAAAGCTGGCAGGTGCTGAGGAGCGCTCAAGTCAGACAAAGACATCTGCTAGGAACGTCAGTAATAGAGAGATAACTTATCTGGGAGCAGAGGATAGGACAGAAACTTCAGCTAGAGCAAAGCTAAGAAACATCACAAATGCAGGAATAAATTCTGAAATATAACAGGGCATCTGACACAGAATTTCAAGAAAATTACGCTCCGGGCCAAGACTAAAAATGATCATGTGTATACATATCATTGCATAAGTTTCTGAGCAATAATGAGTCAATGAGTACAGTGGATAATGAAAGAAACCCTTGCTATAATACAGTCTAATGGAATGACAAAGATCAATGGAAGAATATAATCTTTGTTTTTAAACTGTACATGAAGGACATACTAAGCTTTAGAGGTGAGGATGCTGTACTCCTACAGAATCCAGTAAGGTAATGATCTGAGATGTTCATAAATAAGATCCAAAAGCCACAAATACAAGAATATCTTTATACTAGCAAGGTTACATTACTATGCTCTTGATCAAGAGAATAAAAAAATACAAAATACGTAATGTTGATGAACATCAAAGCAGTAATCAGTCTAATAAAGCAGAAAAAAGTGGATGACTTTAGTTATCTGCTTACAAAAATGAGTCAGGTGTCATGCTGGGTGACAGTTTAGAAAAATAATTTCTTGGTGTGTTAAATAAATTATCACTTAGAACAGCTGACTCCAGAGCTCACAGAGACAGGAGACTATTTTCAGTGCAATTTGACATGAAAGACAAAAGTCTGTTTGCAAAGCAACTGTTGTTGACGCACTGAAAAACAATGACCACTTCACAAACAGGCTCATTGTCCTTCCAGGATTACACACACACACTGAAATAAAATAATGAAAAACTCCAAACAAAACATGTGAGGTGCTAAATTTTTGAAAGGGGTTTTTAAAACTGCCAAGGAAGCCGGTTGAAAAGGAAGTAACATCAGAAACCGTCAGGATTAAATCTCTATCCTAAAGATAAGGGGGGGAAAATCATCCAGTAATCAGAAAAGCATTTCCAAATAAGAAAGGTATGAATCTAGGAAATGAAGTAAATAAACCCTTAAAACAAAACAGTACATTTAAATGGACAGACAGAAAAAAACATGTGAGCTACATAAGTATCCCATCAATAAAAAGAAATCCACTTGTAGTAAGGCAATCCAAAGAAACATGAGGAAAAATTATCTCTTACTTATTTTTTATTACAGTGAGTCTCTTTTATTGAAGTTTCTAGAAACAAGGTAAATATTCAGAGTAGTCAGCCCGGTCCCTTTCATCTCTGCATTTTATGATTTTTACCTGATATTGGGAGAGATCTTAATATCACACTTCTGCTGGGAAAAGGCTTCCATTCCACTGAAATTAATATACTAGAGCCTCTAAAAATCCATTATGTTAGCAGAGGACATAAGTTAGGTGGACTAATCAAAGCATCTGTGATGTCATGAAGATTCAGATTATGCAAGGAGATATTTGAAAACTGGTGTTACAAAAAAGAAAAAAATCACAAAAAACCAACCAACCAAACAACAACAACAACAAAAAAAAACACAAAAAACCAAAAACAAAACAACAAAAAACAAATGAAGAATTAGATCAGATGCAGGCCAAGACTGTAAGGCACTTGGACTTGGATTTAGGGAGTCCAGTTCTGGGACCATGTTAGATAAGACTTCAGGCCAAACACACTGCCTTTCCTTACATTTCACAAGGAAACAACAAATAAAAACCCTATGGACATCTTTGGTAAGAGGCATCTCAAATCCTACATAGGAAGATAAGAATTTGTTGCTAGGAAAGGTGTAGATGAATCAAGAATCCATATAACTAAAAAAGTCTCCCCAAATATCATAATGAAATCTCACTGAAAATCCTAATAACATTTTCTTTATTAAAGAGAAATAAAAACAATTAAAAAAAAAAAGAATTAAAAACCCACAAATCCCTCAGGAATTAAACAGCAAGAGCAATAAAAACTCACAGTATTTGATTCTTTACAGCTGCCCAACATATTCCACACTGATAGTATAGGAGGGACTTGGGGGATATGGATGCCTTTAGCCATGTTGCACTGAACGAAGGGAAGAGGTGAGAGGAAAGCTCACTTTCTTAATGCAAGCAGAACCGATAAATCACAGCCTGGCTGGCATGGCAAACACCAGTCCCTCTGGCAGCTTTGTAATTACTCCCTAAATGTGGTCTCAACCCTCTTGATGTGGAGATAAATAACTTTATGTGCAAAGCAATTAAAGCCTCGGGCAACCCTGCCGGCAAAGTGTGGTCACTGTGTGTCACTATCCATTTGCCAGGGAGGTGTACAAGTGGTAGTGAGTTTATTAAACCAGAGCACTGGCTTCCACACATCAACCTGCCAGAGGCCTTCTTTGGATGGCCCTCAAACAATTGTTTCTACTTTCCAAAGCAATGAAACATCCTGGTTCAAGGGCTGAACCTGAAGTGAGCTGAGAGACCCTCCGAGCAGCATGCTAGGCGCTTTGCTCCTATCTGCTCTCCCAGAAGAGTGTGGTTTTCAGCTCTGTAAGTCTGATACCTACTGGTGAACCTCTGAAGGAATTATCAATCATCATGATTAGATTCCTCCTCTTCTCAGGAGAGATCATGCTCAATTGAAACAAGAGCTATTGCTGGGATGATAACAAATCACTCTGAAGCAGAGCTCTGCTTGCCGCATTTCTCTTCCCCTTATTCATGTGCATTTCTCTGCCCTTTTTGTGGATGGTCCTATGTTCTTTAAATCTCCTGTCTATCCGAAGTAGTACATGCCTCCAGGTTTGTCTCACACTTGCTACCTACTTCTATTGACAGCTCTGGAAAACAAACTTAGGAAAGTCCTCCTTCAGTCACATACAGCTGGTCAAAATAGCGCTATACTGTGATACCTGAATCCTGTCCTTCCCTAAGGAGCTGGTGGCCTACTCAGCTCAGAAGCGCTGCATACTGCAGCATCCACATTAAAATAAAATCCTAGAAAAGCTCCATGCAGCATGCAAGCTGGAACATTAGACATGCCATGACTAGCTTGATGACCTCAAAGCAGGCATCGTATGCCAAGCAAATCACCTGGTGAGGATTCTATTAGCCTTCTAAGGAGGCATGGACTAGCTGTGTCTGCCACAGCAAATCAAGACATCTTTCTGCCTGACTCCTAACATAAGGCACATGACTGGAGTCACACTGCTATGGGCTGGACCAGTCTCCAGCCTTCTCAGAGTGATCTGAAAAAGTGGGATAACTTCTGTTTTCAAGAAAAATTAACAAATCCCAAATATTTCAGTTTTGAAAAACTTTTTTTTCCCCCTCTTTGGGGTTTAAACAACCACCAAAAGAAAATAAATCAGCACAACGGCCCCTCCATTCAACATCCTTCTTGGCAAAGAAATGTTTTGGTTTTTTTTAACCTGGTTTGTTGAAGACAGAACTTGGAACAGTATTGGTATTTAGATAAGCAATGTTCTTTCAAAGTCAGTTCTGATCAATAATCAAAGCTGCTACTAGAGGGCACTGTGGCATTCAGAGGAGGTACAGCAGTGCTTCCCACTGCCTGTTATTGTGTCCATGCAATCTTTCACAATTTCTTGGGCACAAATACTGCTGAAGTCCAGTTTGGGTCAATTCACTTTTTTTAGTAACATACCTCTTAAACTTTAAAATGTGTATGCTGCATCTCCCTTCCCCCCCTTCCTCAGCACAAAGCTACTCAACAAATGCTGACTACTTCTGTGATCAGGTTTCAGTGATCGAAGGAAATGAAACTTGTTTGTAAATCAGTTTGAGAGCATTCAGGACAATCATGACAATGTAACGTAAGAGTTAAGAATTATAATAGTAATCACAATAATAACGATAATGAGTATTTCTCTTCCCACTGCAATGAACCCATCTGGAAGACCTCAGTGTGAGGCTTCAGAAGTATCCAAAACTGTGATTAGAAAGAAATTCATTTCAGCAGGAAGGTGGAAGCTCAGAATGCCAAAGAAAGAAAAAAGGAAGAGAAAAATCCTTTCTAGTTTTGGCCAACAGACCTAATCGGAAATTCTTTTGAAATGTTATTCTCTGGAAGAGAGCTCAGTTAGCAATATTCTGCAAATGCTCAGCCCACTTCATCCATCTGCCAAGCTGAGAATGAATATTCATAGCAAGTTATTTTAATCATTGTGTTTTTCTTGATGTGACATAATTCTATATAATTTTTCCCCCCGGAAAAAAAAAAAAAAATCCCTCTTTTTATGCTGTCAAGTCAGAAAGTTTTTTTTCCATCTGCAAGGGGAAAAAAAGGGACATTTGGTGGCTCATGCATGAGTTGTAGCAACATCCTCATCAACGCTTCTCAAATCCCAGCATTAACAACCTCGCTAATGACACCGGTGAAAATACCATGTGCTGGCTTTTACCTATCCCTGTTGAACACAAGGGATTGTTATCTCCCACAGTGGATAACTGAGGTTAGAATATCAGACTTATTTAGGCTAAGAACGGGATCCATTGGCATCCCATAAATGGGAGAGCAAGGGAGGCTGCACTGGTAGAGCTGGGTTTGGGAGCTCAGGGCTTGTAGTGTGGGTGTTGCAGTTGGAGGATGAGGGGAACAGGCAGAGAGCTATTGCAGATATGTTCAAGGGATGCTGCTTGCAGTCACCCACCTTCATAAGCACATAGTACATAAAAATGCTTTTACAATTTTTGATTGCTTCTTAAAATAGTTCTTGTTCAACACTTAGCAAAAGTGTACTTTTTTGGCAAAGTTGTCGAAGTGCAGACAGATTATAAATATTTTAAAGTCCACAGAAGCACCTTGGGAGCAAATGGGTTCCTTGCCTGATTCTAAATGGTGCTCGTGGTTCCCCGTACATCAAGAGAACATTTTATTACAGTTGAAAATCCTGAAGAAAATGTTGTCCCTGCAATAATCAAGGGTCTAAAATATTCAATTTTTAACTGATGCAAGCATTTCCCAGGTGCCATGCATTAGCTGCTGGGACAGCCAAGCTGGGTCACAGAGATCAGCTCAGTAGAAAAACAGAACAACCACAATGAGGTTTTTTGAAAAGCCAGGCATGTATTTTATGTATGATCCCTGCTTCCTGTTCTCTTGGTTGTTCTGCCTTGGTGGACATCCTGCTCATTGTTCTTGGGTACACCACAAGGAGTTTGTGCCCAATGACTTGTCTGTTACCTCCTATCCCAGAGCAGCCCAGATACCACCCCATGGGGTGCTCCTCAAAGTGCTGAACCCAGCTGATTCCTGGGTGGCATCAACACAAGGATCAACTTACTGGATGGAAAACTTTGGTTTGTTTCTAGTTGCTAATTAGGGCAGTCTGTTTCCTTTGATTCAGTCCTTTGACTAGTCCAAAGGGGAGGCATAAATGCCAGACAGAAAAAGGTTACAAGAACCTAAATAAGACTTCTTTCTTGCTGCTTTTGCTTCATGTCCCCTAGACATATCTGCATACAACTAAGAACACATGAAGTCAGTTCAAATCACTTCTTCACTTCTAGTCAGTGCAGCAATCCAAGTCCTTAACAAAAAAAAGAGGACCACAGAAGAAGAGGAGGCAATAAATGAGAGAAGGTGATCTGCATTTAGCTTTAATTAACTAGTGGATATTCTGGAAGACAGTAATATACACCACCAACAGGCCCTTCCAGAAATCTCTAATTGTATTTTGTTGTCTGACTGCTGAGTCTCTTACTTTCCTGACATACTGGCTCTCCTCTTTGGCCAAGTTCTGCCAAGCATTTTGCAGAAAACCAGTGTTCTCCTCTTCCAGTACTGGTGGCTGCTACTGCAAAATGCAGAACATCTATAATTCTACTTATGGCTGACAAGAGTAAAAAGGGGTTGAAGTCCAATTATCGCTGCTTGCATTTGTCTGTTTCCACGCAGAAACTGGTAAACAAGAGTCATCTTCCATACTGGTGGATGGTATGGGAGGGAGAGCATAAGAACCAACTCACTGGGACAGACCCATCACCCTTATAAACTGGCATAGCTTTGCTGATGCCTCATGGAGATCACAAGAGCTTTGATAACAGCACCAGCTTTGAACCTGACCTACCAGGAACAAAAAATGACTTGCTGGCTTAAAAGAAGAAGAGCAATCTGTCTCAGAAGATAGGTTACAACCTAGCCCTTTCAGAACAATCCTTTAGATGACAATGGAGTAAACCTCAACAGGGCTCTACAAAGATTTAATAGGCTATCCACACAATGGCTTTCTAAAAATACAGGACTGAGAAAGGAAGAGATTCTCCTAGGATGTATTGAATTCTCTATTAAACACTAAGCAAGATTCCATAAAAGCTCTCTAAATGTTAGCAGTTTCCATCAGGGAAATCTTTAATGATGGATCGCCAGTACCAGCTGAAGGCCTAGCAATGAGTTCCTGGCTCCTAATTCAAATCCTGGTGGACAGTGTCTGTATGTACAGCTGAGCAACTAACTCATGCCAGATAAGACAGCCAACAAATTCAGCTTCTTTCCATGACCAGAGGGCCATTGCTTTGAATTTGGTTTTGTTTATTTTCGTTTCCCAGTTATGTTTGTTAAATTGTTTGCACTTTTTTCATAAATGGCTTCAACACACACTCTATATTCCAAATTCAAACGGTACTGCTTAATTGCAATTGGTTAGATAAGTAATATTCTTCCTGCCTGTGCACTGAACTGCTTCTGGATTGTTGTGATAGCTTGCAGTGTGCAAATCAGCTAAGGAGAGTACATACAATACATCTGAATACCCTTAAAATTTCCAAAAGAGACCAAGAGAGAAAATGTGAGTACATGTGGGTTCTCCAGAAGCTAAAATGGGATAAAGGCAAAATCAGGGCTATCTTCTCATCCTCACATCAAGTTTTAAAATGTGCTTCTTGCCATCTTCCTAGTGCTTTGGTTTTTTAGTCTCAATTCTAACTGTTTGAAATTCATGACAAATGCCTCTCAGTCAGTTCCCTATTCTGACTCCAAAGACCATAATGTCTGATATTCTTAACAGTCTGGCAAGGGAGCACTTTTGGAAAGGGTGAATGCCTTTCCTATGAAATTTTTTTTATTAACTTTTTCTGTTCCAAACACATTGTGAAACTTTTTGTAAAAAGTTCCTCAAAGTATTCTGGGTTTATGGAAAAAACAAAACAAAACAAACAAACAAACAAAAAACCCCAACAAAACACCAAACACAAAAACCATCCAAACAAGCAAAACAAGTCAAAGAAAAAAACACTACCATGTAAGAGTGGAAATATTTTGCAGGAAGTCTGAATCAATTTAATTGTCACTTTTACTATGAATCATTTACATGTTTAATTTTAGTCAGGTAAGAATATGTACCAGTTTGTGTTCCATTTTAAAAGCTGAAATATTTTGAGTCATTTAGCAGTTGAGATGATATAGAAATGTAGTGTTTCAGAATCTCTGAAATGAAACATCTCTATGATATCAAAAGAAAACCTTCCCATATGCCTAAATATTTCTCTCATAAAAAATATAGGGATTTCATCTTTTTTTCCATCTGCTTTTCAGGGGAAAAAAAAGTTTGTAAGTCTTAACACTTCCAAGTCAGATGAAACTCTGTTTTGACAAACTCCTGAAAACAAGCCTATAAATGTAGTTCAGACATTCCCTCCTGTTGTGGCAATTACTGACAAGACTACTTCAAAGAATCTGTCTCACAGAAACATGTGTATAATCTACCCCATCAAAGTACACTCCTCCTTAAGGTGCCACTGTATTGCTTCATACACAGTGAGAGCCAGCAGACCAAGGGAGTCCCACCTTAGCAGTGTAATATCCAAATCACTGTTCTAAAGTTATTTAGAAGCACAACAGCTTCACATGGTGAAGTGGAACAGCACAACCATATCCATTCTGCCTGAAGGAAATGGAATGCAAAGACCCATGGAAATGTAGATTGGAGCTATATACAGAAAGAGGGAGAATAGAGAAGGAGAATAGAGAAGAAAAAAGGATATTACTATGACAAAAACATAGTATATGCAGGTATGATAAACTGCTCTCAGTTCCCTGAGAGCTTCTCCTCAGCTTCTATTTCCCTAGAAATTCCATATTAAGCCCAGAGATTGTAAGATCGCACCTTTCCTATTTAATACTATGCTTAGTTCGAGTTCTTAACATTTGATCTCTTTGACCAAGCTTCCTCCCAAGGACTAAGGAATTAAATGGCCCTTGCCAGGCTCTCCAGAAAACATGCTTCACAGCAGGAGGTCCTTTGAGGCCATTCAGTCCTTGCTTCTCCTTCTGTGGGAGTGAAGGAGTTTTCACACACTTCCACTACTGCTCTCTGTGGTTCAGGCTTGTGCATGACATTGCAGGGACAGCTAATGAAAACAGCTGCCACCCTTCACCACTGCCTCCCCAACCCCTGCTTGGAGCAGAGTAAGACATCACATATGGCCAGCTGCCACACGGTCACAGCAGGGCACTGCCAGCAAGTCCAACCTTCTCCTGAATCGGTGTGTTTTGGTTTAAGGGAAGTCTGACTCCATCACAATGCTCAGCAAGGCCTGCAAAGCACAATGGAGGAACAACGCAATGATTTAATTCCCAGTGCATTCCTGCTGCTGCAGTCAAAATGCAAACAAGGCAATTTAAACAGAGCCTGGGTATCTCCGCATTGCGGCCATCACTGCAAGAAACGTCAGTACAAGTAATCCCAGTGCTTTTGAGCGGGTCACGTTCATTTCAGCACTGTGTGCTCCATGGCCACAGTGATAACAGCACTGGTAGGAAGTATAAAAATGAGAGCATGACCATCAGGAGAACCTAAAAACTAAATGGACAGTGGACCTAGCTGTCCTTCATCATCAAGTGGAGATAGGTCAACAGCAACAGAGGGTGCAACTTGCCTTATCATTTTTCTTTTCCATGAGACAAGAGAGAACACCATCTCCTAAAGTGTCAAGACAGTATTTTTGACCAGAGTGACCTTTGCAAGGAAAACCCAAAAAAACTTGGAGCTGATGTGTGGTAGAGACAGGATGTCAAACCATGGAAACCCACTGGGATTGGAGTCACACTTCAAAATTGATACTAAGGGAGAGATCTCCTCCAGGCTCAGAGACTGATGATAACTTTGTAGGTAACCCAAGCCTGTGTGACAGAGCCCACCCACCCCAAGACCATTCTGTAGTGGGCATTGCTGGCCCCTTCACCTTACACTTTGGTAGCTGGTGCACTCTGACATTCGGTCTCAGCTGTTGGAAAACAAACTCCAAGTGATAGACTGAACACATGACCATGCAAAAGCCCGTCTCAGGAGGGACAATTAAAAACACACACAGAAAAATTAATGTCTTTTCCTTTTCAAACCCTTTTCCTCTTCAACAAGTAACAAGACAGGAGTGAGTGCCTGTATGCTAGAATGCCCAGAAAATCAGCAATTAACAAGCGTTCCGCTCTAGCCTGTCTGCGATTTCCTCCCTGCAACTGTGGCTAAATGTTTAAATACATCACTCCCCCCACTCCATGTGCTTTCTGTGGCTCTGGCACACCTTGTGGCTTTCCATATCATGCAGTCTTCCCTTTCTCACGTGTCTACCTGAAGGTTGCTCCAAGATAAATATAGGGAGAGGGGCGTGGTGACCACTCAGCTGCCCGCAGGAGCACATATGTTCAGATGAACTGCCCCAAATGCACATAAGCCAAAATGCACTTAGCCCTCTGTGCCACAGAGGTGTTTTATAAGCCATCTAGTTAGCAGCATCCTCAAGAAAGACACATTACATTACCATACCTGGCCAACAATAACATAATCCAGAGAATTCAAATGGGATTCTTCCCTAGGAAACTAAGTGCTAACGACATTACCTTGCAGATGCTCATTAACAAGCCTCTATCTGACAAAAGCTGCTAAGGTATTTTTCTGAAGAATAGGCTTAAATAAAGGTTTTTGACTCAGGTTGGCACTCAGAATTAAACTGATAGAAAAACAGAGTCGCTCATTAAATTCGTACAACAATTCAAACATGAAGGCTAAAAGTAAAATCTATGCAAACAAGCACTGAAGTAAAACACTCCAGCAGGCTCAGTGGAACACTCAGAATCATGGACACCTGTGACCTACTGGCACCCTTGGACATTCTTCAAACCCCAAGTTTCAAACAATCAATTCTGTATGCTGATGTTCCTCTCATTCTAGGGTGGTTTTCACTATCCACTGCCCAGAAGCTGCAAATCAAACTTGGAAAAAATAAACCCAAACTACCAAAACACAGTAAAATTTTATTACAGAGTACAGACAGTGAATATCCTTTAAATTATATATAGGGAGGCCTCATAATTAATGAATGACTGAGCTTCAGTCTAAAAATGAAAGCATGACGTAAAGAATCCACTGGGTAGACACAACCCTGCAAAAAGAAAATCCTCCCCAAATGCTTGCAAGCATAATCCTTCTTGGCCAATTATATGGAAGCAAAGGCTAAGGCCCAACTTTGACAGCTGAATGGGCTTATTATATTACAACTCCAGCGTAGAACCCCCCCCATCTCAAGTTTTGCAAACAAATGGCCTACATGCAATGAGCTTTAGCAACAACAGCTGCAGAACAGAACTGGGCTGATCTCCCTTGCCAATAGATCTACACAACACAGCAGTCAGCCCTGATGCCAGTTCAACCAACCGAGAGAATACAAATACCACCACATAGCGCCAGAGGATCAGAAATTGAATCCATATGAAAACATGACCTATTTCTATACCTTCCCATCTATTCATTTCATCATCACCAAAATACCCTTTTCTTGTAACATCAACAGCAATAAGGAAGTTCCGAGCTGGCTTTCTTGGCTATGTCCGTATTGGTAAATTAAACAGCACCTGGAAACATTCCCTGATGCTGGAGCCACCAGCATTGCTGAACTGCTAGAGTGGTTCCTGGCACAGTTTTGGCCTGTGTCAACCAACACTATGCCAAATAGTTCCCTGTCACATCTATGGGTTAGCACTCCCAACAGACCCATTCCCAACAGGCGAATCGGACACAGTCAATCTGTTTGGGAGAGTAAGAGATTTTAACAGCCTCAATATGAGCTACTCTGTGATAGCTGGCATCAGTGTCAGGTTACAGTCCAGGGCATATTTAGTTGTTATTACATATATAGGTACAGAATTGCTGGAATTTGTCTTTTCCTAAGTTCAGAATTCCCATTAGGACTGGTTATCTTCCCCAGACACTAGACGCTTGTTTAAACTAAGATTTTCTTGAAAACTGTGTATGATACTTGAGGATCTTGCTACAATAAACTGGGTACAGCTGATAAAACAGGTACAGATGACGGAACAGTAGAAATGAAGAAATAATGCCTTAGATTTGTTGATGGGTAACTTTGTATTCAACAGCAAGAATTTTATCCTCCCAGGTGTCCTTCTTCAAGGAACTTATCGTCAACTCCAGGAAAGGACTGGACCAGAACTCAATGGCCTGGTGTTTCCTTCCTCCAGATTCTGAATGTGGCAGTGTTATCCTGAGCAGAGCAGCATTTTTGTGATTGTCCCTAAGTAGATAGCACTGGTAAAATATAGCACTGAAAACAAAAGACAATAGCATAAGTAAGCAATTCTCATTTCACCAAGAGGTGTTCTCTCAAGGCAGATGAGGCCTGAAAGAGCTAAAGGTATCAAAGCTAGTTAAATTTTGTGGATGATGCTTTTGTACTACTTTTTACATTTAAAAACAGGAAGGGATGACCTACAGAGAATAGAACGTGAGTCTTGCAAAAATCCCATGATATTGCTATCACGTCAGCTGTGATGCTCTTCATAATTGGAGGCAACTAAAACAGCTCCAAATACCTAGGTTTAGGCAAATGAATTACCCCATGGTCTATACCAGCAGCAGAGTCTGGAGAGCTATTCTGCTGACCAAAATGCAAGTGTCTAGTCTATCTTGGCAGCTGACTCAACTGAACACATAGGCAGAAAAATAGTTGTGAGAGCACAGATACCTGATTACTTGCATTTAATGTTCTACAGTCAGAAGCTGAACTGCAATCTTGACTGTAAGCTAGTAGAACAAAGTTATTTTAAGAGGTCAGAAACACGCTCAAAGCATGGGTATGAGAATCACTGCAATATGCAGACCTAGTACATTCTCCACTCCCTCGAAAAAAGTCACCTTATTTAAAGAAGTTAGGGAAATTAATAATTTTCTTTTCAAATCAAGCTGAAAAATGAAATTTTGAAAGTTCCTGCAGAAAAATAGCTCTGCCAAATCAAGATGAGAATTAAATGAAATACTTTAGTAGAATGATGATGAATTGTTTAATTTAAACAATATGGGCGTGGCGTATGTGGATAATGGCAAAGCACTGAAACATGAAATACAAAATATAATGTATGATATTTAGTAGAAAATTTAAAAAGTATCTGAACATTTTAATAAAAATATTTTTATGCTACTCTGAAGAAATGTATTAGCATTACTGAAATAAACTGAGCAAGTTCAACCCACTATTCAGATATACAGCTGTGAAAATTTTCATCCAAATCTTCTGTTTTCTGCAAAAGATTTCAACCTCTAACAAAACCACACTTTTGATTTTTTTTTTCTAATAATAAACAAACATGGATGCACATGCTTTAGCTGTACTCCATAACCAAGAAAGAAAAGGCACTGGTGAACTGACTGTGCTGTTAAACTACCAGCATGACGGTCACTGGAGTGACATTGCCTGTGCCAGCAGCTAGCACAGCAGGCACAGCTCGGAGGTTTTTGCAAACAAGGAACAACCCTTCCCCATAGGCTGCTTGTATGTGGCCTTACTACTCTGAATGGTAAGAGAATTTACCCCATCAGTGTAAGTGGTGCTGTTCCAGCTGATTGCAGGGCATACAAACATTCCCTGGACTGTTCTATTTAGTAGCACCAATGGAGCCACACAGATTCCTTTCCGAAAACTGCAGTTACCACTGTGATGTGTGAACACACAGTCAACTGTGGCAAAACCAAGATCAGTGAGAATAAACTCAAATGCCAGACTCGGAGATGGAAAACACAACACTGTCCAAGGGAAAAATAAATCCCATCCTTCTGTTTAAAACACAAGCAGGATGAGAAATACTTTTGGTCACTTATGTGAGAGGGAAAAAAAAGAGAGGGAACAGGGGTTGTGGGGTAGGGAGCAGAGAGAGGAGGGAAGAGACACTACCCAAAAGTTAAGAAAATAGAGATTATGCTGCCAGAAGGATAAATGAAATGAATTAACTTCTTTGCCAATCTCTTGAATAACACAGCTTATAGGACTACCCTAAATTAATTCATGCTTGGATAGAACATATGTTCTGAAGAAACAACTAGTATTGATTTTAACATTGCCAGTGATAGGGAATCCACCACATTCCCATGGTAAATTGTTACAATGTTTAATTACTTTCACTGTTGAAAAAACTTATGCTTCATTTCTAGTGTGAAATTGCCTGGCTTCAGGTTCCAGCCACTAGGTCTTCTTTTTTTTTCCCCCCCATTGTTTGCTAGCTTGAAGTGCCCTCTTATTAAAGTTTGTTTCTCTAAGTAGGTATTTACAAACTGCAACCCCTTAGGTTTCCCAGTGATAAACTAAAGAGGTTCTTCTCCAGGAACCTCAGCCTGTGAAGCATGGCCCCTCACATTAGGAACATTTGCATGTCTAGTTTCTGAGGCGTCTCTTCAGTTTACCAGTAGCTTTCTTTAAGAGGGGACACCAAAACAGAAGGCAATATTTACAGTAGCTGAGCACCTGTCAAGTACAGAACATGTAGCGTTTCTCTAGCTCACACCTGAGATACCCCAGTTCATTCTTTCAAGCCTCTAAATTTTGTCTTCCAGCATAATTTTGCACAAGGAGTTACTTTCAGCTAACTACTAGCATTTTTTTTTCAAAATTCCTGCTTCTGAGAATAGGATCCTTCAGGTTAAAAACCTGGCTAACCACTAATATCTTTTTGCATGCCTTTATATAGTGCTTCATAATCGACCATGTTAGAACACAACACTGCTTTCTTAAGCCAAGTGTAACAAAGAATCTGCAATTGTCCTGCATCTGTGACCTTGTCCTTTTTCATGGCTTGTCTGCAGAGTTTTATCACTTGTGTCACCAACAAACTTTCCTTCAGGTGGTTTTACATCTTATTCCCTGGTATTGATAATAAATATGACAAGGAGCAAGAAGCAGTCTGCACAGAATACTGATATTACATGTTTGTAGCAATGATTCCCTGTTTGTGTCTGTATTTTCAGAGTGCCATTTAACCAGTTTTTAATCTATCTAATACACAGCAACTTATTTTATATTTTTCTTGATCAAGATCCTGTGAGGTATAACAACAAATGCTTTAAAAAGTCTAACCACATCTGCACTAGTACCTTTAGCAACAAATTTTATAATCTCATCAAAAAGATATCAGATTAGTTTGACAGGATTTATTTCCCATAAATCCATTTTGATTGGCATTAATTATATTTCCCTTCTTTAATTTTTTATTAATCAAATCCCATATCAGTTTTTCTATTATTTCACCTCAAAACAGTATCAGAATGACAGGACTATAATTACCTTAGGTTGTCCCATACACACATTTTAAATTTGAAATCGTATTTAAAAATACACTTTTTTTTCCAGACTTCTGGAACTTCAAAACAAATGTCAAGCTGTGTGGAAAGTACTCAGGTCATGTCAGAAACTTTTGTAGACATATTACCTGCATTTTCTGACTGGCTGTAAGAATGGCTGTATTGATCCAGAAGCCATCTGTTTTGGCATCCTGCCTCCACAGTAGCAGACATGTCAGAAAGACTAAGAAGCCTGTGCCCAAGGGACCTTGTCCAACCTGCTCTCCCAGCCCACAACAATTTGTGGCTTTGGGACCTCTTCTGGCAGGCACTGCAACTGCATCGTTCTGTGTACAGCCCCAGGGTTAGTTAAACTATTTGCTCAAATAGTTTTTATTTCTAATCACCTTACTGTTTTGTGGCAATGAATTCCCTGCAATAACTAGACATTGCACACCTTCTTATTTTAAACCTACTGCCTGAATATATCCTTTGATGACCTGTTCTCACACTGTAAGGAGCAGGTAACAGCTGCTCTGTGATCCCTTTCTCTATTTCAGTGGCAGTTTTGCAGACCTGGGTCTTCTCTCAAGAGCCATAGGGAACTCGCTCTCTTTTCCCAGGGAAGTCTCTCCATGTGCATCTGTGCCAGTGCCTCTTGCCTTAGACATCTCTCCTCATGTCTTTCAGATGGGCACCAAAACAATGTTTGGTTTGTAAGATGCAGACAGGTCACAGATTTGCAGTGGCATAGTCACTTTGTGCCTGGTTGTCCTGTTTTCTAATTAATCGTTAGGTCTTTGTTTTTTGCATTGCCTCTGAATGCTAATCTGACATCTTGACAGAGGTAGATATGTTTTCTCTCAATTTAATGTTTTAGAAGCAGCTCTTTATCTTCCTGAGCTATTCCTGCATTGCATTGTTTAGCTGACTGTCACTACATCTGGAATTGGCACTGCTGCCAATTCAAATTACAGTCATCTCGCTTACAAAATGACTCAAGACTTAAACGCATTACCAAGCCCTTCCCTGGGCAAACTGCACCTGCCTCTAATACAGCTTCCAAGTGAGCTGTGTTTACTCACTTCAGTCAACACTGGTTAAACTTGCCATTGCAACAAAACCAACAGTTGAACTGGAGCTGTGTAAACTCTACCACCATATGTCTTTCTGTGCTTCCCTTTGGATGCAGCAGGACTTTAAACATCTGCACAGCCAGGGCAATGGAGGCAACAGCCATTCAGGTAAGAAATTTTAAATCAGACTTCACCATCCACTGGAACTTCACCCTTACAGGAACAGATGTTTTCAGCTGCACTCACAAATACTTTTGCCTATACAGCAGCCTTCTGGGGTGGGCTTGTATATACTATCTAGGGCCTTTATGCCTGGATGAGTGCAAAACTACCCATGTGCACAAATGATCCATGTATAGTTGTATCCCTATGGATCTGTGGTATGTTGTTCTGTTTGCCTGCATCTGTAATGCAACAGAGAGTGACCACCTCACTGACTTAACTGAGCTGATTTTGATGTTAAACAATAAGCCAGGGCCAGCAGCTGAGGAAGGTGAATGCACACTGAGAAGTAGATCTTAGCTGATCCCTTGGCTGCTCTCATCCATCACATTTGCTCCTCCTGGAAAGGATATGAGCAGATCTTTGTTCACAAACAGCTCTTTTTTAAATGTCTGGCAATTAGAGTGCATCAGGCAGTGGATGTACTGTAATGGAGAGAGAAGAACCTTCTGTTTTTCTCTCTGTCTTAATTGCCTGTGTATTTATGGGCTTTGGTAACGTTAGTGAAAAACTTCCTGGCACTGTGTGAATGCTTTTGCCTTCCTTCTCTGAATGACTGATTTGTTCTTTCTATTCTGTTTCCTTCCTCTGTGAAGGCACTTTGCTCTCTGTGACCAGACAACTGCCCTCCCTTGCTGCACAACCTCTCACTGCCACCTGGTATGCTATTCTGCAGATGCTCAAAGGAAACAAGCCCTATTAGCTTTATATTTCCTTATAGAAAAGTGTCTCTGAGATAAGGGAAAGGATCTAGTTCTTGAGGGAGCATCTTTGCCTCGGGGGCAAACAGCGAGTCCTAAGGCAAAGGGAGTCCCATTAAATAGCAAGGCACCACTCAAAGTCATCCCCATTTACAGCTGTTGCTGCCTCCAGCAGATTTACCCAAGGGTCTTCATTTAGTTGCAGTTCATTGAGAGGGTCAAGCAGTGATGGCTGCACAACTGGTACAGTGCTTACTTGTTGACCAGTCCTGTGGCATAATTAGACTCAGCCTCGTTGGAGGCTGAAGAGAAGAGGAGCTGGGCTTGGTGCAACACAATACCAACCTACATAAACTGTGAGCAGGATTGGGGAAAAATCCCATGAACTCAAATACCACCAGGATTTACCTCTTGCCCCTAGTCCCTTACATGTCAGGCTCATAAGCACATTCGTTTGCAGTGAAGTCAGAGCAACCCTTTTGTCGTGCTCAATAGGAGGCTCTGACATTCAGATAAACAGCCAAAGACTTGTACCAACTGATCCCTTAAATCCTGCCCGATAAACAAAGCAACAGCAGGATCTCAATACTGCAGCAGTTACAAAAGCTCCAAAGTAAGAGGTACTTTCCTGGATAGAATTCAATTACAGTCTTAGCACTGGTTTTAATTGCCTTGACCTAACTTCTCCATGGCACAATGGGCTAGCATGCTCAGCCAGCAACTTGCTGCTGAAGGCACTCAGAATAGAGACAACCTGCTCTCTTTTTTAATGAATTTGTAAAGACTTCACCTATATCAAATATATACTTTGCATCCCATGACTCATCACTAGTCCCTAATGCGATCTATACCTCTTATCATCCAAACAATTTCAAAGTTATCAGCAAGAAGTTTTCAGAAAATTTTCCTGAAATTATTCTGGAAGTTAACAATAAAGAATTACTTTAATCTCTTTTATTTGAAAGTTATTAAAGAGTGGTATCTGAATGAATTAAATATAGAGCACAGGAAAATAATGGAGCAATCATAAACAAAAAAAACCTTTTCTCTGCCTATTTTTTTTTTTTATTAAGGCAAGATATATTTTCTTTGGCATATACAGTCTTCAGAAGTCTAGATTTTTAAAATAGAAGTTGTTTTTGTCAACCTCACATCATTGAAAAGGTATTAAAACTTCTATTTTTTTAAATAAAAACTTCAATCACTTTTAGGTTTAGAGCCCTTCTAAGGTTAAGTACTTAAGTCAGTGCAAGAAATAAGTATATTTAGGAACCAAAAGGCTGTCTCCTAATCTGCTGTTTGCAAAAAGAGAAGTCCCGGATCAGTGCTGCTTACCTTCTATGGCCTATGGTCGTACAATACGGATTTGTTTGCTAAAGGCAGCTTAGGAAAGATAACTCAGACCTTCAGTGCAAGGCAATAAAGAGCAGCACCTTAGCTCTGAATGCCTTAGCTGTAAACATCATCTACTACACTTTGATTATCCACAGCCATCCCACTATTTGCTACCACTGCATCTCAGGAACAAGTTCAGTCACATACGTGTCCTGCACACCGTGGCTGTTTATAGCCTCTCCAGCTAAGTCCAAAGTGAGAAAATAACTGAAATAAAATGCACTCTCTTTTCAAAAAAACCATGACAGACTTACCATCATCCTAGTTACACTTTGCTGCCCTATTCCCTGACACTAGCAGTTCTAGATGGGTCTGCCACATTTCTATTCCTTACGGGAAGTAGAATGTTGGCAGGCTGTCTGTCCCAGGAAGAGTTAAAAGCACTCTCTAGGATGCTTGGAAGATTTCTAGGGATTACAAACAATAGGGAGTGGAGTGTTATGACTGCTCTAGCTTCTAATATCCTTGCTTTAAAAGGCATATGCATTCTATTGTAGGCACGCTATACTCAGCTGACAGATATTGGAGAAGCTGCTTGTATGAAATTTTTAAGGTAAGAGAAGGCCACAGGTATAAAAATAGGGTTTTTTATAATCTAATCAGAAGGAAATTGTTCAGCTTTCTTAAGGTAATGGCTTCTCTAAGGTCCTGCAGTCCCTAAAAGTAGCTCTTGCATTGTCTCTGGTTCCCTGAAATTAAAAAATATGTATGCTGACGATAAAAACAAAGAATTTTTTCCTCTCCCCTCCCAACTATTAACTTCGAGTATTTCACAACAAATTTCTCTTCAGCAGCTCTTCATAATCTTAATGATCATCGCATAACTGAATGTTATGCAATGTTAACTGTGCTTTCTTAATATCCCATAGCTGGGAACAATAAGTGAAGAAGGTAGGTTTGATGACATGTAGTAAAATTTTGTACTAATTAAAAAATATGTTTACCTCAGTTCCCTGCCATTTCTTAAAGGAGCCTGAATTTACGTTCTTGTGATCAAAGTGTGGATGCTTTTCCAACAATGGCAGCCACTGCTTTGAGTCTCATGGAAAACAACTGAGGTATCAGTCTCAATGGTGCTGTGGCTGAACTAACAACACTAGAGCCTGAATATATAATTATTCATTTAAAAATCAGCACCTCAACAAGAGGGAGTTCTGAATCTCTGTGAGCCCAGATTAATTTAGAAATGTAACATCAAAAACAATCTTAGTGCAGGGCTGGATCAGATTTCCTCCACAGGCTACCCAAAGAGGTAATGAAAGCAGGCTTTGGCTGGAATAGCAGTTTAGGGCCATGAACATCACAGCTTTTATGGAAAATATGTCTCCAGCAATGAATCAATTTCCATTACCAGTTTTAAGATAAAGACCAAAATGGCTCCAGCCTCCCTAATGCTGATCTATCTCAAATGCCTGTAGAATACTGAACGGTCAACACTGGACCTCTACAGGAAATCAGGGTTAGTTTTCTTTTTTAATCAAAACAACCAGAACTGGCTTTTTGAGCCTATGTAAAACTGTCTCCCTCCAAAATAGGCATGTTTGATATCACCCCTTAAAAAGCTGCAGAGAAACACACTCTCCAAGACGGCCCCGGAGACTCACACAGAAGACAAAGATGCTCTGAAAAGTTTATAAAAAGAGTTTTCTGCACTGATGTCAGGAGGTTGGGTCATTCTCCAGATTTAGAGTTTGACTTCCGACATTTTCCTCCTGCATAACAAAGACCCAGTGACATACTCATCCCAGCCTGCTACTCGAGCCACAGCGGAGCTACACCCTCTTAACTTCCTACCCATGTAGGGTACCCAAATTTGCCCAATATCTCCCCAAACCCTTCAAAATATGAAGAGGGCACAAAAGGTTTTATTTCATAACCTTAACTGACTTCCTTTGTAATGTATGCCTTGAAGTTTCAAGGTACTTTTCATTCTTTGGGAGAGGAGAAATAGACACAGAGGTACGGAAGCTAAGATTAGAGGCGACCTCTGACAGCTGTGACTCACCCGACATCCCTGAAAAAATCTGAAGGAAAGCTAATGATGTAAACAATTTTCTGAGTGTTGGACTGCCCTGTTTCACTTGCGAGGTCATGGTTTTTTTGGAGCTGAGCTGGAGAAAGAAATGAGACAGTTGCTTTTCTCATGAATTACACCAGCAAAGTAGGGCACAACCAATTCTGTTAGACTAGCTCACCAATACTTTTCCTAAAGCAGGTTTTCAGAAGCAGCTGTTCGTGAGAAGCCCCACACATCTGTGCTGCCTTTCTAAAATAGAAAATTCAGTGTATGTAAGTCAAAACGGGCTCCACAGCACAGGAAACACAGAAAATACTTCACTATTTTGGGAGAGGACCCCAAGAGGAAGCAAAATTTGTGTTGAATGGAAAACAAACTGCAGCTTTAAGTAAAATCCTTATCTGCCAAGTCGAACACTAAGCCCAGTATTATTGACACAGCAGCAAGGTTTGACCATGGGCCCTAAATCCAGTCCCCAGGCAGGTATTCTAAGCCGCATTACACACTTACTTGTTAGCACAGGAGGCCAGGAATGAGTATTTTGGATGGGGGAGAGGATGAAGAAGGGGTTGCTGGCTGAGCAGTGAGCAGGTGTACCAAAAAGGGCAGTGTAACCATGTGGAGAAGAGTTGAACCTTCCTGTTGGCTCTACAAGCAGTACTTTGCCTTAAATTGCCTGCTCCTTCTCTAGGAGCAAAAGGCAGGGATGATGCATCTGTGGGAACGACAAGGCCAAGTCTTGGGTAATAACAGGCATTATAAAAGGCACAAGAAGGGCAACACCAGTGTAGTGGAATAGGTATGCCTAGAACTGCTCCTCGTTTGTCTCATATCCCAGTGCATTTCCTCAGAAACCAGGAAGGTTTTGTGACCTGGCGCTGTCTGGAGAACAAACCAATGAGTTAGCTCTGCTTCATCCTGCTCTCCAGCTCCCCAGATTAGTCTAACAACTTTCTACATTTCAGGATGTCTGACCATCTGTTTCCAACCTTGCATTAGACCTCACCAAGGGCATCCTAGAGATATAATTTTCAGAAACCACGTGTCTTTCCTCTCTGTTCATTAAACAAGCAATTAAAAGTTTTTTAAAGTATCTGTGCCCCCTGAAAAAGCGGCAAGAGGCTTATCTGGGTTCCTTACCACTCACAACTACCTTAAGTTACATCTTACACACTCTAATATATCGGTTTGAAAATCTGTCTACGTACCATAAAGCAAATGACACGGCTTTTCCAGAGTCCGTCTCACTGACTCTAAAATTTCACACCCAGCCCATTGGCCAACCTTACCTCAGCCCCTCCACATAGGCATGAATATTAAAATAGAAGGAAACTGTAAAGAACACATTACACAAAACACCTTATATTGCAAATAAGTACAGTCTATTCAAAACTTGTGAGTCTTGAGTTAACAGGTCAGCTCATGTCTGTGTATTTATTCTCCACCAACACCACCAATTGCACATATTTAGCCTTAAAAATACAAGAGGTATTACGAAATGTGAAATAAATGCTGAGTGGGTAATGGGATGTGCTTTTTGAGAGTACTTCCCTGCTTGCCTGTGCAGCTTTGAGGACTATGACATTATTTCATTTTCAAAAGGAAGCAAAAAGTCTCTTTTCTAGAGAAACCAGAAAGTTAAGTAAAACACCAAATGGTATGAGAATTACAAATAATTCAGCAGTTGGCAAGACTGGATGGAGCATGACTGATACAGATGGAAGACTTAGTGGCCAAACTCTAACAAGTCTCTGCTGAGTATGTATGGAGTGAGATTTTTCAAAAGATGCAATTTGGCCACACGTAGGTAGATATGAACAGAGATAGCAAAAGGTAAATCCTGACACCAACATTATTTTACCTGCCAAATTCCAACCTCTCCTCCAAACCACATAAATGCTAAACTTTCATTCAAAACAGAAACATGAACCTTTTGTTTTTAATGAGCAAGACAACATATGTTTTTCTAATCTCTGGACGTTTTAGCTGAAATTTTCACAAATATTCAGCCCTTGGCTAATACTCAGCACAAACTACTTAAAGCCAAACAGATGCAGTTTGGCAAACTGATAAGCAATGGAAAATTACCTTAGATAATGGAAAATTTTAGGCACTTTAGTGATAAGCAATTGTATCAGCTTTGCATAGGATGCACTTGTCTCCAGCTGTCTCTCTTCAGACCAAATTCAAACATACACAGACAGGTAGAGTTCATCTGTTTTGTGGTTTTTTTTGTGTTTGGTTTGTTTTTGTTTTTTTTTTTCCCAGTCATTTGCAGCAGATGGGAATGTAACTCACTGTGTGTGTTGACTGCATGTGTACATCATGCACTGGTATTTTGCAGTAAAGTCAGACAGAAAGCCATAGCATTTATTCTTGCTGTTGCTGCTGTCCCTGCTTTGTTAGCTGTATTTTTTCAGAGGAGTAAAAGGTAATGGGAAAGGTACAGAAGAGAGGATTGAAAGGGCTGGGCAGTGCAGTCTCCTGGCCTATTTTGGCTGCTTCTATTTTAGGTTCCCAGCCTTGGGAATTTCTCTTCCTCTGCTAACAGAGTGGCAGCAGAATCCCAGGCTCCCTCACCTCATTCTGACAGTGACTGCTGATGCCGTGACTTGCCTCCCAGGATGCTGTCTGTGAGAGGGCTGAGCAGCAGGGAAAAGAAGAATTTAGATAGGCAGAGGTCATAATTTAGAAATGAGGGAGACCGAGACCAGTCTTCCTGAGGAGGACAGGGTAAAGTCCTCACAGAAAGCTACTTTGCCCAAGACCTATCAAAGAGAATTAGAAGTTGGGAGACCTGACTCCCCTGTACTAATCAGCCACTGATTTTCTGTGTGACAAGTTGTAACTTCACTGGCTTCAGATAAAAGTGGAAGTGGGAGCAACTCATATAATGAGCATCCATACATACATGTGTAAGAGGGGGGAAAATTTATTTAATACCTATAAGTGCACTTGTTTCTTTCAAAGGGGTCATCTTAAAAAGAGCAACACTAATAACATATTTTTCTGTTTTACCCACTGCCCTGTACAGAGTACACGATCAAATATTTTCTACATTTTGTACCTTCTAATTCACAGAACACATCCATTCCTTGCAATCCCTCTCCTGGTCCCCACATGCCAGTCTCAGTTCCTGATTATCCCTCTGCAATTTTAGACTCAGTGATTTACTTTCCCTGCCTTCCTATACTGGTTCAAAACCCTGCCTTCTGTGCATGCCTAGCATCACACCCGTTTGCCACATCTCTCCAGTACTCTCCACGTGCTGCAGTCTCTTTCCTTGTACACTGTGCTGTCCTCCCTCCTGTTCCCAGTTGTACACACGTACAAAGCCCCTTCTGCCTATTAAGCACTTCCATTCTACAAAAACGCACAATTAAAACTAATCCTTATCCTGAAAATAAGCCGAAAATGAAAGCAGTGCCTTAGAAAGCCTTCTATTTAATGAGCATCTTTGCTCTGGCCCTCGCCATTCCCTATCTTCTGTGTGCTCTTCTCCAAGAGAAATAAAGATCAGCCCCCCTGCAGCTCCTTACTGTAAACAATAATTCAGGAGGTCACTTACATATTAATGCTGACCCTATTCTGGCTCCTTTGCTGATACAGAGCAGTCCCCCAGCAGTCCCATTAGCAGCAAGTCTTTTAAAAGGAGCTGATTCTTAATGTGGGTATGGGTGGTGGAAGCTGACCTCCATCATTTCTCTGCCCTTCCTCGCCTACTCTCTGAATGTGACCAGCGCTTGCAAGTACCAAATTACTGCATCAAATGTGTGTGCCCAGCACACTTCTGTTTGTTTTCTCCCCCCTGCAAATGGATGCCTGTGGCCAAGGGGAGCACTGTGCCCACACAAATAAGAGTAGCCTCACAAAGCAGCAAAAGTCCAAAACCTGCTGTTTTAAAAAGCACTCAGGTACCAGAGTCACGAGGCAAAACACCAGGTAGACCTCTTGCAAGCGCGCTTGCATGATGCTTACAACACCCATGTACAGATGGACATCTCCAATCCCAGAGGGATGTAAATCCACTCTTCTCCTCACGCCCTGCCTCCTCCTGTGCATTTTCTCACCCCTCACACCAGACTGCATTTGCCTATTTGAACACTGATGAGACTGACAAGTGACCAGCACCAGCAAGAGCCCTGTCCTTTTCCTTGCAATACCCCAGTGAGACACCTGAGCCCTGGCCACAACTCTGCAGCAGACATTTCCCTAAGATAAGTCTGAAATGTCAGTAGCCTTCGGTACCTCACACATGCAAGGCAAATTAATGGGTCTTCATGACAAAGAGGAAAAGTGCAAGCAGCAAGTTTGGAAAGACAACACCTGGGAAAATCCACAGGGGATGCATTTTACCCCTGCCAGGACTGAACCTCATCTCCTGCACCACCATCTTTAAAAAGCCGGCAGCTGGAAAAACAAAGCCTTTTCTCTCTGAGGATTACCACAGGGAAAGCTCACCTGAATATTAGCTACTCCAGAACTCTGAACTTACTTTGAAGAATTTAGGAAACACTTGGTCTTTTACCTAAGAGAAAAAAAAAAATGCTCACCACTGCCCACCTAATTGCATTTCCACTCGGGCATGCACATCTCAGCTCCTGATAAAATATTCATGGGTTGCCCTTGGCCTTGACCAGGCAGATCACCTCCAGAACTATTACTGGTAAGTCTGGGTCCCAGCCCTGGGGCAGATGGGAACCCACATTGCTGGCCATGGCAAGGCTCACTTCAATCAGATCATGGAGCAGGGTCAGAGGGCATGACTGAAAAGATTTATACTAAAACCCATGTCTGTGGGCAATTTGAATCTGCCTTTTTCTGGAATACTCATATTTGTTCTTTTTCTATGTCATGCAGAAATCACCTAAACAGAAGTTGGGTGGTTTTATGCTCGTTACATGGAAAACATAACACAATGAAGCTGAGGGCCATGACAAAACATGTAACACAGGGAGTGGCAGTATCTGGGCTCACAAAAGACACCTTTGATGTTTCCTTCAGAAAACTTCCAGCACAAGGAGAGGTTTTGCCTGCTGTCATCCAGGCTATATATTTATTAGGGCTTTCACTTTACATTGGAGAGTCCAGACTTGCTCATTAAATATGTATATGCATATAGTACATGGCAATGGGATTCTTTCTCAGATTTTAGTTAATTTTATAGTATAAAATGAGTATTAAACATAGAGCAGTTAAGATCCATGCCCACTTCCCCTCCAAGCAAACCAGTCCACCCTCCCATTTCTCTGACACTCACCAAAGCAGTTTATTCTCCATACACTATTAAAAATCCACAGTTAGTCACTGGTGATTGCCCTGCAGCCCCCACACATCCTGTGAATCCCACACCTGTTTTGCCCTTGTCCCTCAGTTTTATCCCACAGTTTGTCCCAAGGACCCCACAGAGCTCTGTCAATACACTACCCGTTATGATAGTCCCTTCAGCTTTTCCTCAATTAAGACAACCAATCATCCTTAATTGTTCTCAGTTCTGTAATGATTTGGTGATGTGAATAAATGTCCCCTCAGGATGATGTTTCATACACCCAAATCATTCACTTGTGATCTAAATACAGAGGGCATCTAGGTCCTTTGACATGAAAGGCTGCTACATATAAGAGATAAATATCATTATCTGGGAAAAAAGGCAGATGATTCACTTTAGTAACATATTTGTAACTACAATGTACCAAAAGCTCTTTGTTTTTTAACAGGGGTGTGCATGCCCCTGTGACTCCTGCACCCCCCTGCCAACCAGATGGATGCAGTTCAAACTCTGAACACGCTCAGAGAATTGAATAGTAGCAACTAGGTCCCCATCCCTCAGTATTAGTTATTCAGAAACATTTCTGATTTCAGACTCATCAGGGATTTTGTCCCTGTACTCACACCCCCTTCCTCAGCATACCAGGAGATCCACCTGGGTAGGGCTTCTCCATCAACACAGGGGTAGTCCCATTACTCCTTTGAGTCTGACCAAAACGCCCACATTCCTCTCACTCTGATAGCAACCTGGCCCCAGGGGGGAGCAATCCAAGTTGCAGTCACTGTAGCAGCACAGGCTGCCTTCCCAAAACAGGCTGGTGGGAGTAAGGCAGAGTGACTGCCTGGCTTAATGAACTGAGCCACGTTTGGGACAGCAGCAGCAAGCCTGCCTTCCCAGGCTGTGTGTCAGGCTTGGCTGCTGATGTCTGCAAGCAACTACAGCTCCACAGTATCCTTTCTCCCTATCTCTATTTCCTCCACTTTCCAATCACAGCAAAGACATTTGAGGGGCTTTACCCTTGCTCTCTGTCAAATCAGCATCTCTAAAGGAAAAAGCTGCCAATTTCTCCAGGATTTCTCCCCAAAGACTTACATCCTCTGCTAATTTTTAGCAACACAGGTACCGCCTCACTCCTGTCTTCCACCCTTGATCCTCCTAACCCATTCATGTACAATGTTAGTAAAACAATAAATAAATCCATTTCTCCCCTTGAAAACTACTGCTATGTGAGCTTGCAGGGGGATTGCCAAGAGGATCACAAGTAGCAAGGTGTGATGGCTCTGCCTCACTTCTCCCATATCCCATGCCACCCAGTAGTCTGCAGGCATGAGCAGCTTTCTGAGGTTAAAAGCAGTGATGAAGAAAATTTGGCTTTCATATACCGTGATCAATATTTACTGGAGCAATAAGAGAGTTCAGAAACTGCAGCGCTGGCGTGATAGGGAAGCTGGAGAGAGGAAAATGACATTTAAAGCCTTCAGAGGGACATGACAACCAGCTAATGATTACTTAGGGACTATCATGTTTCTTTCTTCATTTATTTTGCCAGAGTGCTATAGTAGTTAAAACACAGAATAATAAGCTGGGCCTGTCCCTAGCTGGAGAAGAAAGTGTTTGCAACAAACACCTCTTTTTTTCATACCCAGGTTTGGAAGGAGAGTGTTCTTGTTAAGGCGAATAGGAGCACATCTCCCTATTTCCAGGCTTCTCTGCTGATGTGGCATCCTGGGCAATGCCCTTTGACCTGTGGGGCTTCTGCAAGTGAACACTTTGTGACATATTCTCCTGATAAGATGATACTGCTGCCAGAAATTTGTCTGCTTTCTCTAGGGTTCCTTCAAGTCAGTTCCATCAACTAACAAGGATGCGGTACAGTCCTACAACTAGGGTGACCTTGGGCTCTTTTGGACTCAGTCATAGTCTGTAAGCCACAGCACCCCTCATGTACTCCATGGACTCTCCAAAGCACTGTGAGGGGCCTCCAAGCAAAAACGTTTCCTCTAGTGTAATCCAGACTTCAGCAGATAAAAAAATTTGATTATCTTGGAGGTCTCTTCCAACCCAGTAATTCGAACTCACCAGGTAGGACAGCTCCTCAACAAACAACCCCTTTTGTTATCTGTTCTCAGTTAACAATGAATTCTCATGCTACTCCTGAAAACACAGGGATAGATTTTGGGGTGTAAATAACAGACAACATAGCTGAAGTTTAAAAATTAGAAGAAAGCAGAGGGGGAGGAGAGGCAAAGAATTTGCATGATCCTGTTCAAAGAATACTCATAGTTCCTCACAGTGCATCATGATCCCTGGCATCAGAGTACTGGACTAAGACTTGACATTTCCACATTTGTGGGATAACGTCAAAGTTGCCATGATAGTTTAGCTCTTAGAAAACAAACAAAATGTGTTAAGGATCTTTGCAAGGTCCTCTGACTTACACATCATCTGCTTCCTCCTACATAAATTACACTGCTATTAGTATTGCTCAATGAAGAGCATGAAACAAATTGAGCCTCTAGCCACTTCCAATAGATAAGGGTAGTTAACCCATATCTAAGTTGCATGCATATCTTTTGTGATGAAAATTAAATTCTTGGAACTCATCTGGAAGCCAGGGCCTTGCACAGATCACATTTTCATTCTCCCATCTGTCAGTCTCCAGCTGAGGCCAGCCGTTGCTGCAGGCAGTGGGGGAATCCCAGGAAAGAAGCTGGGCATATAAAAATATGGTGAGGGGTATTTGGAAAGGAGAAAGTCACGAGTCTTTAGAGACTAATTAACTAATTACAAGAAAGAATACAACTCTCTACCTTTGTTTCATAACCATGGTGGTCTGGGAAACAGGAAAAGACAAGAGATGTCTCCCATGTCCATTCCTGACAGCTGAGTTCACTGTGGAGCAAAACTAAAAAAACAGCATACTGGCCTGTGACAGTAGATGTCATCCACAGTGCACCTTTTTGGAAAGGCGCTCCAAAAAGAAAAGTACTTGTACTAGGATGATCCAAGAAAGATGCTGCCAAATGAGAAAGAACTGAGAACTGCTGGTGGGAAAGATACGGTACTCAGAATAAAAAACAATTGGAGCAGAAGAAGAGACAGAGGCACAAAAGGCTCTTGCAGTAATCCCCCTCTTCTTCCCTGAATTCTCTCTCTGATCAAATCCCAGCACAGTGGCAAAAAAAAAAAAAATTGCACAGATCTGCAGATATAGAAAAGAGCGCACAAGCACTGGTTTCTCCAGTATCTTAAGAAACTCAGGCTCCACATAATCCCTCTAAAATTACAACCCTCCTCAACACACACACACAGACGCAGTGTTCTCCCCCTTGCTGCACAAATGAAGCTGAAGTAAGTGGCTGCAGTGCCCCTGTCCCCATCATGAGCTGTAGCTGCCTTCGCTGGGCACCCCTCTTCCTGCAACCACTTTTCATTACACTCTTATCTTTGCTCCTTTCCATGTATCCATTTAATTTCACCTGATTTCCTGTTCTCTTCTCTCCATGCAAATTCCCTCTAGTATCCTCTACTGTTCCTCACAGTATCTGGCATGTGTGTGTCAGACACCATTATGACTTCAAAAGACCAGATGGAGTAGAGAAGTAACAAAGGTAAGGTTACTGTCTCGCAGAGATTAACCACTGGAACGATATGGAAAATAAGCACTGATCAGGTTTCCTGCCAGATGGAGGGCAGGAGTTCCAGCTTGGGCAATCATTCTGAGCAATTCTGAGTCAATATCATTGATTTTTGCCTCAAGTTCCCCATACCAAAAAAAAAAAAAAAAAAAAAAAAAAAAAAAAAAAAAAAAAAAAAGAAGGATGGAAAAATAATGGCAGATGGAAAAGAACAGATTGCAGACATCCAAAAAAAACAGAGAAAAAGAAGGATAGTAGGAATTAGAAACAAGTCAAAAGTTGCCTGGGGAATAACAGGACAGACAGGAGAAAGGGAAGATGCCTGGACTAACTGAAGTCACTATGAAGACACAATGGAAATCCGCCACAACATTTCTTGCCAGTTTTGTGCTGCAGCTCTGGCTAGTTCACTCTCAACAGACAAGCTAATTTTTGTACTCTGTGTTGCCACTCCCTTCTAAGCCCTCATTAGCAGTCATGCTCACAAAAAAACCTGTAGTGCCTTGTGAGTATCTCCAGATCCCAGACAGAGGGAGATGCTGACCCACCTGATTTGAAATCTTTTAATCAACATAGCAACTTGTGTCCTGAGCTCTCCAGCAAGGTCATTGGTCGTGTCCTTGCAGCTCCACTCCATGCATCCCACTGGCATCTCCTGTGCAAAAGCTGCCAGCAAGAGTGAGCGAGCAGAGGCGGCTGTGAGTTCCCAAGGGGCAGATGGTAATGCCATGCTGAAGATAGTAGGAGGGGGAACTTATATCCAAGTCAATTAGGATTAATGCAATGTGGGAAAGTATTAGTTCTGGAGCTGTAGCTTTCTCCATTAAAGATTGAAGGCAGATTGGGAAGGGAGGGAGGAAAACTACGAGCTAGCAAATACAGTGCCTTGGGTCTTCAGCCCTTTTTCTCCTTTCTCTGTTTTTTTGGGAAGTGATGAGGTGTGGATCTAAGACATTACACTGGAGATTGTCAGTGGCTCCCAAACCCATTAAGGCAGCAGTTTTCTTGCTCTCCTTTCTATCTCTTTTGCTCAACACTGTTACACACTGATGGTGGGTTGGGCTGTTATCAACGGAAAACTAAAGACATTTTCCAAAATGAAACATCATGGCATCAAAATCTTTGCATTCGATTTCTTTAGGCTGAGAAGAGCTCACTTTTAATGGTTTAGGTGACAAGAACAACAGCAAGGTTAAATACTATCTAGCCCTGTGAGAAAGGCAATCAGGTAGTAAGGGCAGGTAAACTAGATACACTAAGCATGCAGCAGGGATCTGCTCTCAGTTGTGCCTCCACAACACTATAACCAGCTTGCAAGGTTTCCAAAAGTAGTAGAGGTGGGGGAACTGGAGGTCACAACCATACCATCAGCTTCTCTTCAAAATAGCGTAATTTGAATGGTAGAGCTGGATGAAGTACTCCTAAATCTGAGAAGCTGAAGGGCTCTGCTGTTTCTTTCAGCACTGACCCCTGAAGGTACAGCAGCAGATCAATCTTCCCCCTCCCGCTACCTATTCATACACCTGTACTAAGAGGTTCCAAAATCCACTGTGCCTCCCTGAGGCAATGTCCCAGCTAGGTCAGTGACTAATAGTGCTGCAGCATTGCAGGCCAGTATGAAATAGGCACAACGGAGTGCTCAGCCTGCAGAAGAGAAGGACCTGTCAATATTATTTGCCTGTAAAGAGCCACACATGCCGGAGGTGCTTTATAAATAAGTCAATAAACAAACAGCACCAAATTACAGGAAGAATGAATGATGATCCCTCTTTCCTCTTTTTCAGGAAATAAATAAGGGTCAGAAATAGAAATTACACATTTTTCAAAATCCACAAGGAAGCTTGGTTTTGACAACCTGATGGTGCAGAAGAGGTCTCAAAGCAACCCTCTCCCTCTGAATAACAGTAAATAGCAGAGGGCATTGAGGATGCTCACAAATTCATGATTTTAAGTATCCAGTTATATTTACAATAGTTGTGCTAATTGCTGAAGCAAGCAATTATGTACACATGCATCTAATATGATGGCAGATCCCTTCTCATTCCAGCTTGGAATTGCTGCAGCTGACAATTCCCTCAGATCTTTACCCTGCACTGTTTAAATGTAAGTGTGAAAGGTAGTCCTTCAGAAGGAAGGATTACCTATAACTAGATAAATACATGTACCACTGGACTGGTGCCTCAAAGAGAAGAAAAAAAAAGGAATCCAGAGCTCTACATAGCTTTGTCCTCACTAAGGAAGCACGATGTGTTACTGTTAAAATGGCAGCCCTGTCTTCTAAAATAAAGGACAAAGTCCCAAGCAAAAATAGGAATGTCATAGCCTTTAAATCTTTAACTAACATAACAAACATTGTTGTGTTGACTCAGCACTGAAGTGGAGCAAGGCAGAGGATGGAAAGACGTATCAGGTTTAGAAAATTCCCTCTATTTTTTTTTTTTTTGGTGGTGGTTTTGTGGCCTTTTTTTGTTGTCATAATTATTGTAATGGAAAAAGATTTGTTGTGGTTGGAAATCCATTATTTCCTTGCAGTGTATGCAACTCTAATAAAGCAGTTCCAGCTGTTCTCTACTGCTTACATAGAAACTACAGGTGTGCCCAAATGTAAACAAAACAGGAAAAGTATGGAAAGCTAAATAGCAACAGGGAAAACAATGGAGCCTGCACTCACAACTATCAGGGACTCTTGACATTTTTCAGCACTCAGCCCTGGCAATAAGCTGCCATAGCACTACCCTGCCTTTATGCCCTGGTGCAGCATCTGCAAAACCTGGGGCTGAAAGGAGGTTCAGGCACTTAATTAATCCTGCTAAGGCTCCTCTCCCAGCCCAGGATGCCTCCATGGTGCATTATTAGCACCCATGCTCCTTTTGGCACTGACTCTTAGGAAGTAGGCTTTTCCAGCAGTCTTCTCTGTGCTTGGTTTAGGAACTACTGGCCTCTTTCTTCCAAGTCTGCTTTGGGGGTCTAGAATCTACCATTATTTTTTTTCCCTGAAAAGCTTCAAAAGACCCCAGATCAAAAAAGCAACCTGGGGAAAGCAGGACTTACTGTTAAAACTGCCAGGAAGCTCAACCTGCTAGTGGAAATGACCAGTCTCAAAATTAAGACGGGACCATTTCAGATGTCAATGTGGGAAGTATAGGAAGGATACCACTGCACAGCCAGCTATAAAGCTTAAGTGTGACTGTCCTGAATTCTGCTTCAAGGGATTGAGAAGTGGAAGTACTGTGCCTAGCTTTATGGTGCACACCCTGCGAAATGCACATTGTAAACCTTCTCACCAAGAGCATTAACCAGGGAAAATGCTGGAGATTTACACAGTACTTTTACTTTGTAAAATCTAAGATACCAGCAATAGATAAAGAATTTTAAAATGTAGGTGTATAACTTGGTGGCAGTACACAAAATCACAGTGGTCACAGAGGTGTGAATGAACTCAGATTGCTAACAGCAGATCAGATAGTGTGCATTAACCAAAAGAAAATAACACTGTCTCTTCTCATACTATTATTTATGTACATGTTTATGTTGTTAAATTGCAAAAGCCTTCCTTTAAGGAAAATGACACACTGAGGATGTTTACTTTGGTTTTGATATTACTTTAAATGCATTTTTATTTGATTTCATTATTCAATATATATTTTCTTTTTCCAGTTACACTTGGGAGACAGGTACAGCATACACGCATTCGTACTTCAGTGTTGTGACAACCAGCACCAGAGTTGTTGAAATATCCATTTCAAAACCTGCCTTAGTGCAATCAATCAAATCCTTTGCTGCAATATAGGGAAAATAAACAAGGCTATTGGACTGCAACTCCTGGTTGGGCGGATAGAGTGCAAAGCATGGAAGACTAATGGGGAGGTAACAGAGAAAGAGGAATGCCAGAAAGAAAGATTATTTCAATGGCTCAGAGAGCTTAAAGAGTCTTAGAGGGGATTAAAGAATAAAACAATATATTAAAATTGCAAGAAAGCAAAATCAGAAACTCAGTCATCTCAGTAGCCATAAGAACACATGGGCTATGTAGCATGAAAGCCTTAAGCATCCTATTTATGAGGAAAGATAGAGACAGTAAGAAAACTCTGCAATATTACTGCATATTCCTTCTGACCCTGAGAAGATGGCATGCTCAGCCCCTCTACTTCTACCCCTCTATTTTAGTCATAAGATTGCCACCAGTAAAGATGTTCATGATCAGAGACAGCCCCTCCTCCTAGCATGCATTTATTTCCACAAAGGTTTAAAAATTACTCAGAGATCATTGTGCAAGGTGATTGATTCCTACTCGTGTAGTAGAGGTGTTCCAAATGCTTGCTTTCAAGCCCTCAATTTTTCTTGTAAAACATTTCCAGGGAGCTGCAACCTGTCCTGGCTTTCAAAGGACCCTGAGACAACGTATGTTTGTGTGTGTGTGTGAGCAACAGATGCATGAGTGGGGGGAACCCTGTTCTGCATATGCTGGCACCAACTGTATTCTTTAAAAGTGTCTGTATTTTTGGTTAGCCAGAAACAGACCCCAAATCCCTCTAAGCGAGACTCAGCGAGAGCATATGTTCAGAAGCACACTGACAATTAAATGAGAATTTCATGTCATCTAAGTACAACAGAAACAACTGAAAACTATTTGCCTGGTTCAAGAAATGAAAAACTAGCACCACCAAATTACATAAAACTCTATTGCTGAAATTCTGACAAAACTTCCCATTTACAGTAGCACTGTGCATGTGTATTTTATATACATGCTTCTTTACTTCAAGCATGAAAAATGTCAGCCCACAGGGAACTGTCTGAGAAAGTTACAAGCAGCCATTGAGCTTGGTACTCGCTTGCTTACTGTGTTCCGATTTTTATTATTTTTTTCTAACATTTTTTTATGGAAGTGTTGCAGCTTTTTGCTTTCATTTAGAAAGAAAATGTGTAGCAGATGTATTTGACATACCAGTGCTTGAGTTTTCAAGGGAGAGTGAAGCAACACCTGAAAAGAAAAATTCTATTGTACTGCTCCTTTCTTACCACCCCAACTCTTTCACCATCTCTTTTCCTACTTTCATGTCTAAGCTTATTGTCTGTGCAGTTTATGAGAGCTGCTGGAAATTCTTTTCCCTCTCTTCCATTCCAGATCTCCTTAGCTAGAGCTTGTAGCTCTTGAAGTTACTGTAAACAACCCCATCAGATAATGAGTGTCCTTAAGAAACTGTTGCATAAAGAAGCTATAATGACTAGCTGGAGCAAGGTATTCAGTAGGCAGAAGGTGTGTTTTGGAACCCCTTCTGAGATAAAGGGGATCATACAGTGCTTTCACAACAGAAGGACCAATAAGAAAAAGCTGCATGGGACCACCATTAACCGAGCTACAGCATCACTACCAGACCCTGGCAATGCAACCGCAGCCTAAAAGCAAAGTACTTTACCATAGTACTTTGAAGTCTGCTTAAAAAGCAACATATCTTACTATATATTATTCCCCACAAAATTCTGCAATTCTATAACCTTCTAAATGCATGTTCTATATTGCAAAAATTAGATCAAACACAGGAGATAATAAATACATGAAAAGTATCCAATTCTGCCTTGCTCTCTCCCTCTTCTCTACTGTCCTTTCTTTTCCTCTTACTTTTTTTTTTTTTTTTTCCAAGTGAGCTGGCCACTAGAAGTCTTGCCTTGGCATTCTCATCCAGAAGGTATCCGGACAGCTGGGTGAACTAGTTGTTCCAAATACTTGCTCAAGTGGTTATAGTAATGACACTTCAATCTTTTCCTTGCTGGGCCCTACAGTCCCCCATACACTGGTGAAAAAAACAGGTTTACAAAGCAGAAGACAGTAGTTTGTCAGTATTGTAAAACAAGCTGTTATTTCTCCAGTAAGTGCCAGAAAAGGGTAGAGAGAAGGGTGGGCAAGAAAAGATTGTTTTAAGACTGTGGACTGAAACATGGCTCCTCTGTCCAATGCCTGTATCTGTCTATTTGCTCCTTTTTTTAATTTTCCTCCTTTTCTTCCACCCTCCCATTTTTATCTTTTTCTGGGTATCAAATGCAAATCTGGGGTTTATCCTGCTTTGCTACATCATGAGACACATGCATAGTAGTATGTTATAGAGGACTGTATGTCCTCTCTAGCTCATACAAGAGATGGTCCTCCAAGACTCCTATGTCCCCCCAGTCTGATACCCTAGCTTGAAGCTCCACTTTGGAATCATCTCCTGTATCCTTAAATTCTCTCTGCAGAGAATTTAGCAAAGCTGTAGACACAGCCACCCTGTGAGGGGGATGCTGGCTCAGGTGGAATCAGTCTGAGATTGAATCTCTCACGGGTAGGTGGTGTGTGGTCTAACTTCCCACCAGAGTTAATGTGGACTCAGTCCTTACAGACAGTGAAGTCAAAAGGTTAATTCAGCTGATCAGGAGATGTCTGCTCTAGGATGAGTTGAATTAAGTTCCTAGTCTCAGTTGGCTGCACTGAATCTCTATGAGCTATAATGGGTGTTTAGACACCAACTCACATCTAGATACTTACTAGAAGACCCCTAAATTTAGACATTTTAATCTGGAGCTGAAGCTCTTTCTTGGAGTCAAGGGAATCTCTGGGTCATTTTCAGCTTCCTTGTGACAATAAAGAGGAGATTTATGCCTCAAATCCTCTCTTTTTGTGAAACAGGACTGAGTTTTCATGTATTGTGCGCACCTAAAAATACATAACAGAACAGAAGAACTCAGCAAAGTTTGTGTCCAGCTAATAGTGGGCTATAACAGATTGTGGGATACAGCACAGTGGAAGGGGACAGCTGTCAAACCAAGATACCAGGCAGAACAACTCACTGCCTTGCAGGGTGCCAAGGACACGCAGGGTCTGGTACAAATGCCATTCTCAGCACCACCTGAGCTAACTGTGATGTGCAAGAAGAATTACAGAATTAGGAGAGGCCTGTGCTCAAGGAAGCCCTGCTGAAAGGCAGAGTTTATCAGCTCAGGTGCAGTGCCTTGCTACCACAGCACTATCTGCTATCACAGCACTCTGCAAGCCCTTCCCTGCATGCTGACATCTTTGTGTCGTGTTGGTCTACTGTGCAACACAGTCCTGCTTGTAAAACACTAGTAGGGAAGGCTTATAGGTTTTGGAACTCCTCCTTCAGTGTTTGCGTGAGGCTTTGATGGTCTTGTGTTCCTTTCTTTTTTTTTTTTCTTTTTTTTTAATGAAATAGAGCTGTTGTAAAGGAGGCTGTGGGCCATGCTTAGATAATATCCTGGAAATGGTTGCTATACTGAAAATAGGCTACTCCTTCAGATCTGAAAACATAAGGGACAAGCTTTCTTTTTCTTCTATCCAAGAGCCCAGATAGAACAGTGAAACACAGAGGCACATTAAAATGAAATAACAACATACAGCACTTATGCCTTTTCCTCTCCAAAGTACTTCACAAGCTTTTATTAAATTAAGTCTCATCACACCCTTGGGACATAGGTGCAGTAAATACCTTCATGAGAGGTGAGCAAGTAAGACACAGAAAACTCTCCACAAATACTCCTCTGACTGACTGTATGAATTGATTCATTTCATTGGCACCCTTGTGCTGTCATTTCCCACGGAATTTCAAGCAATCAAATTTTACTGCCACAAAGGGCTTGCAGGAAATGAACTGCAAAGTTGTACACAAGAGAATTTGCTTATGAAAGGCACATGAGCAGATCCCAGGAACGAACAGGAGCAGCAGCTCTCTATGACCGCATCTCTCTGTGTTTGGGGTAATAATCCAAATGTTAAGCTATACATTTTTAATCTATTTATGTATTTTAATAAGTAGCTAAATGAAACAAGGAAACCTCTAGCAAGTAGGTCTACTTTCAGGGTGTAAGTCAGTTTGCTTTTCACCATACAAGTGGGTACACTGACCAATGAGCACACTGACCAGTGTGTCAAGGACACGCAAAATAATGGATAGACTTGACAATCACAGATCAGACAAAAAGATGCTGCCAACTCATGAATCAATGCATTCTGTTTGGTGTCTAGAAAAATTCTTTTCCTGGCAGGAACAGTCATAGAGACAAAAAGAGATACCTCAGTGCCTAATTTAAACTCAAAATATCCTAATGCAAAAATATATAAAGCAAACATGTAACTGCTTAAAAAGCCAGTTGGAAGGAAAAATCTTCCTCCTCGAATTAAATGAAAAATTACCGGGGGTAGGGAGAGTAGGGGAGAAGGGGGAGGGGCAGGGAGGAGGCAAGGCAGCAAAAACCAATAAAAGCCCCAACAGTCAAACTCCACAACAACAGGAACAGCATGAGGTTATAACTGGGATATATTGAGCTCTACCTGTATTTCACTCTTCCCTAAGTCCAAGAAACTCAGAAAGAACACCTTAGTGTCTTACAGTCAACTTAGAGCTCAACTTACAAGTCAACTTAGAGCCCAAGAATTGCTTGCAGAAATGGCTCCATTTGGAATCATTTGACTTGAATAACTGCAAGTAGGAAATACATTTGAAAAACCCAAAATCCTCATGTATGTATTTTCTAAACAAAAGAAGCCAAAATTTTCAAATTAATTTTACAACCCAAACAAATTCTATTGGTTCTAGTTATCAAATGTATTTTACAGACAGGAAAAATTAAGCAGGGGGGAGCTAAAAGCAATATCCCTTTCAACACATGAATAATTCTGCGAAGTTTTGTTTTAGGTCCGAGGCACTTTTGTTTTCTTTTCACCTTCTATGCTCTACAGCTCCCCTGCTCTGAGCAGGGTCAAAAGGAGCAAAGTTCTCAAACTTATCTGGTAATTTTCAAGACAAAAATATTGATTAAAGTCCCAATTCTAATTTTACATTCATGGCTGTAAAGTCATACCCTTTCTGCTGCTTGTATTGAAATAATTACTTCAATATTTTTAAAGAACTGTAGATAAAAAAAGTAAATGCACTTTTTTCCCCCCTCAAAAAAATTTTTTGTCAAAGCTATTTTTCAATGAAATTTGGAGACTGACTCATTATGTGTTCCAAAGAAAATATCTGTACTTAAATTGAAAAATCAAACATCTAGAAGTATAGAATCATGCTCCAACTTACATAATCTACAGCATCATCACTACGTACAAGAAAATTTCCATTCTTCATTTCCAAAGAAAGTATTTTGGAAGGAGGTATGCCCCTATTTTGCTGAAAAAGAAAATCTGAATAAAAGGCTTTAATCATGAGGAAAGGGAAAAAAAAGTTTTGTTTTTTTTTTTTGGAAAACAACACAAACGAAAAGCCATTTAAGTTCATCAGTAGGGACAAGAGCAAAACAATCTTTGGTCAACTCCAGACATTACGTCTTTTGTATAGATGATGATACCATCAGCAAACTCAGAGGGTGGTGTTTGGATCAGGTAAGTTAAGTTGTTTTTTTTTTTTTTTGAGCCTCAGGGTTATTTTTTTAACAGACCTATTTCCATCATCACATCTTTTTTTCTGGAAAAGATTAAAAAGCTTCAAAGTGCATAGAAAAAAGGTGCAATTCTTAAGAACACTGTAAGGTTACAGGGGACTGTCGGCTAATAACGCGTGTTGGTTTGGTAACAAGCTGAAGCAGAGAGCAGCAGGGGCACTGCTTCATGACTGCAGCTTTTTCAAAAGGTTTTGTTGAAAGTATTTCAGGAAGAGAGACATGTGAGTGAAATCTTTAAATGTGTCAACAGGGAGGCCAGACACTGAACTTCTGCCCACTCCAGAGCTGACACCATCCTTCAAAACAGAGGAGACTGACCTTTGCAGTTAAGAATCACTGAGTGGCAGCAGGCGGGTTCCTGCATTTGTTTCTGAGCCACTTGCAACAGAGAGAATGGTCATTTGAGAAAGACAGGGAAAGAGAAACAGGGAACGGTCATTTGAAACCATGGTCGAATGAGAAAAAAAAAAATAAAGTCTTTTTCCCCGGGAACTGGATTGAGGGAGAGTGGTAGGATACTGATTAAAAAAAATTCTCTAGTCAGTCCTTAATGAAGGACAAAAAGAGGACAAGCTCAGAAGAGGACAAGCACAATTAATTCTCCTCTCCTGCTTTATAAAGGAATGCAAGTTCTGCTAGCCTGCTCAAGTGCAAATCAGTAAGTTCTGGCAAATCTTGCAGCAGGTATGGGACATCCACCACATCACCTACTTCCTCTCCCTCCCTCAAGCCACATTAACCATGAGGACCATGTCCTGCTCCATTACTTGAATCACTCTTTACTATCCAGGTATAGAAAATCACTACAATACAACCTCCTCCCCTCTGCTCTGACCAGCTTTACCAGGGGTAAACATAAACCAACTGGTAAAGAGAAAAAGAGCAGTACTTGAACAGTAGTAGTGAGACCTGCTAGTGAAGAATAAGAAAAGTCAGGATGCTTTAAACAATGGGGCTAAGTTTGAGATAATCCTGTACGGTCCACCAATGAGCCCAAACCATCAACACACTTTCTTTCTTGGGAAGTGAGCACCAGCATCTCTCTTGTTGATATCCTCCCAAAGCAGACCCCTACCTCTGTGCCTGAAGTACAGAGAAACCTTTCACTCCAATGCCTGGACCAACACCACATGATCACACACTGAGCTCCAAAGTGCAAGTGTCCCAGATGGAGCTACACAGTCTTTAAAGATAAAGCATGGCCGCAGTTGCTTTGCTAGATCTGAATCTTAAAAATGTGAAAATTGACCCCCCAAAGCTCACATCCTCAGTATGTACCAAAACAGAGGGAAAAGCCTGCACAGATGGAGGAAAACACAAAATTAAGGCAGTTCCTGACTATTACCACATGCTTGGACAGATTGCACACCTCTTGTTACTGTGTTCTTCTCTCCTCTTCCCCTCTAAGCACATTCCCACACCCACTGCTGTAGAACTCAGATAGGAACACCTATGTCAATGATTGCATGAGGAATAATTTAATTGATATTTGCCAATTGTACAGCAATTCTCAGGTAGAAAAACTCTACCTAAAATGGGGAAGCTGACCAGTAAGTTCCATGTAAGTAAGCATCCTGCTATGGTCATGGGGTAAAAGACCAGAAGATCGCTGCCAGGGACATGAGAAGATGAATCCATATCAATCAAGCTCTAAGCAAATATGAGTTAAAGAGGAGTCTGGGTCAGTACTTGAAAACTGAGCAGACTGCAGAGCAGAAGGTTAATAAGGAGATTCAGCTGATAACAGCTTAGCTAAAACACCTATAGATGAAAAGGTGGTACAGGAATATAGGTGTGTTCCAGTAAAAGAGTCAGGGAAAAGTTTTGGTTCATGGGTTTATTATGCTGTACTTAAAATCACAAAATCTTCCCTTAAAAAAGGCATCATCATAAAAGAAAAGAAAAAAACAATTTTCTTGGGTTAGTTTAAGTGTTCCATCTTCATAGATGAAAACAAGCAACCACGACTCCTCCCCTATTATGATAAGACCACAATTTTTCATTCTGTTTCAATCTGAATTTTGTCAGCATCAACTTGACTTCAAAAGTCATTGATTTTGCTGATACAATGTCTCCCAACAGGAAAATTTATTATTGATATTTTCTAGTTCTCACCTCTAGTTTTTAGCTAAAGGTGAATGAAGAATTAGTGGGGTTGAATTTTTGCCACTCTAAGACTCTTCTCCCTCTTCAAAGATGAGAGATTCACTTCGATATATTCAGAGTATGCTGAGACAGCCTTAACATGATGTTTAAATCCACAACGTGCTCTGTGCTGCTAACCTTAGAAAAGGATAGAGCTTGTGTCTCTCTACCAGGAGCAGAAATATACTGCAGCAGGTCCTCTGAAATATTTGGTCAGTATTTTAAAAATCTCACCCTAAACATCTTTCCTTCTTAAAGCACTACACAGCTTGCTCTGTCGTGGTTAAGTTGCTGCCATCCTTCCATCTATCCCAGAGAAAACAGTTTACCATCAGTGTTGTTTCAAGATATGGCTATTTTTTTTTTAGGTGATTTACATAGAAAGAAAAGCTATAGAAACTAGAACCCCATGACTATGACAACATTTTGCATTAATAGGTAGTCTGTTAATCCCTCTCCTCCCCGAGATCAGCCATTGCTGATTTAAGAGACTCTATTTTCTCTTCTTTAAAGGTATCTTTGGGCCATCTTAAAGAGCTGAGCAGACTTGGAGAGATAAGAAGAAAAATATGCCTCTAAAGATGCCTAATGCTCAATTCTGAGCGTGTAGAGACGCTCACAAACTCTAAGACCCACAAAGGACCGAGAGGTTCAGTTCCATTCAGTGTGTATATATTTACCCTTGTTCACAGCATTACAGAGTTTCAACTTTAGTCCTTCCAAAAGAGATATAATAAGTAGGAAAGCTTTCTGTGACAAAGTGCTCTGGCACATTCATCCAGCAGTTTAGCAGAACAATGCAGAGATGAAGTCTGTAGCTAGAGAAAACAGAGCTGTCGCTTAAAAGCTCTAATGTTAATAACTGTTCTGCAAAGCCCATCACAATGAAAAAAAAAAAAAAGGAGAATAATGAGGAAAAAGGGAATAGAACTGCGTGAGGACCACAGAACTGGTTGAGGCATTCAAACAATGGGTGCAGTACTTGAAAAAAAAAAAAATCACAGAAGTGTTAATTTGGGGTTTTGCCCAGCAGTGCAAAGGGACATTGCAACAAGGGCCTCAAGGACTAGCCATGCAAATCGCCCCAAGAGCTGCCCAAGCTCCTGACCTCTTCACTGCCTACCTTTGCTCTGATATTAATGCAGCTAAATTGATGGGGTGCTTTGAGATACGCTGCAGCCACAGCTCTGTGTGCAGGGCCACCATAATCCCATTACCCATGGAAATGCAGTCTCAAGAGTGGCAGCCTGTGAATGCGGCAGCAGAGTTGCTCTCCCCCTGGCCCCAAGGGAAAGAAGACTGCAGGTACATTGACAGAGTTCGTAATAAATGCAGGTGCATGGAAGGAGGCTTACCAGCCCAGGATTTAATGTAGCAGAGATGCCACATTTACTCTAGAGCCCATGCTGCTCTGCTCTCCTGTTGCTCGTTACCCATACTAACATCATGCTAATTAACCCTAGCACTGCTGCAGGCATAGCCTTCCCCAAAGCGGGGAGAGGAGACGAAAGAGAATGAAGGATTAGCAATGCTGCTGTGTGAAGGGAAGAGCAGTTTGCAGTAGCCAAGCTAAAATGAAAGGAAATGCTGAATGTGTTTCAGATAAGTGAAGTGGAAAAGCTGAAGCTGCTTGCATCAGGTATGACTTAAATACATCATGTATAATGTGGTGGAAAGATCCCTCCCTGTGTTCCCCAATCAGATTTGACAAGAAACCAGTAAAATGCTGGGACTGAGCCATTTGGGACATCAGGTTAGATTATGCCAGCAGCTAGATAATGCCTAACATGTCCAAAATTTTTTTTAATTTTTTATTATGTTTGGTACTGTTAAAGGCTACCCCTTTCCCAAATGCCCAGGATAACATCCTTGTCTTCCCACTTATATTTTCAAGTATTTATCAAATATGACTAATTATTCCCCTCAGCCTAATTTATTCTCTCTTTTTTTTTTTTTTTTGACACTCCCAGCTCTTCACATGCTGAGATTGCACCAGACCAATCCATTTGTATAGGAAGAAAGGCCAATAACACCTCTGTGAAAATCCTTAAATGTATTGCCCTTAAATCAGCACATCCCCTCAGCTGACACATGCAGAGAATGAGCAGGTAGTAAATATTTCTTCGAAATTCCCAGACTGATAGTGAGCTCTTGCAAGTGACACCCTGTCATAGTTCTGACTTTAGCAAGGAATTTTTCTTCCCTTCCCCTCCCCCTGTGTGTGTGTGTGTGCTCAGCACACCCATTCAGGTGAAAATAAGAGAACTAGCCACAGCGCTAATGGTCGAACATTAGTTGCCTAGCAACGAAGGGGGAGGAGTTGGGGCTGGTGTGTGGGGCTGGAAGGAGGTGGGGGGGGAGTCGGCTGTCTCGCGGGGAGGAGGAGAGGCTGCTGTGAGCGGCAGACACTGGTTCTGTTGGTTTTTTTTTTGTTGTTGTTTTTCCTGTCGGAGGGAAGTTTTTTTTTGGCTGCTGCGGTTCTTTCCCAGCTATTCCTGCTCGTCGGGGGCCCCCCCGGAGTTCGTGAGTTTTTCTTCCATTGAGAGAACTTTCTGTGTTGTCGGTGTTGTTCTTTTTTTTTCGCTCCCCCCTTCCCCTTCGGCCCCCCCCCTTCCTCCTTTTCCTCGGGAGGGGAAGAGGAATCAGGTTTTTTTGTTGTTTTTTCTCCGATAGACCCTGGGGGGTGTTGTTGTTGTTTTTTTTTTGTTTTCCCCATCCCACGTGGCAGTGACCAGGGATCCCACAGCGCTGCCTGGTGACAGGCACTGGTGACAAGCTCTGCTCCTGTAGTGATCCAACAGCGCCACCTGGTGACTACCATAGGACACTACAGGTTCTGCACTTCCAACGACCCAACAGCGCCACCTGGTGAATGGTACAGGACATTACAAGTTTTACACCTCCAGTGACCCGACGGCGCCCCCTGCTGACTGTGGTTGGAACTACACCAAAGGGTGCTAAAAATTGAACTATTTAAATTTTCCTTTTGCCGGGCTATCGGTTTTGTTCTTGAAGGGGATTATTGGTGGGTATAGTAGTATTGCTTGGTTGTTTACTTGGGGTTTTTTTTGTGTTCTTGTTAATACAAACATACCTTTTAATAAAGGGCTGTTATTTTGTTTTCCCTTTTCCATAATTTGTTTTTTTCCCTTCAATCAAAGCTCCTTGGTTTTGGATTAATAATTGCTTAGGAAAAAGTTTGGGGTCTTTTCCTCCTAATCCATCCTCAGCAGAAGACCCTTGTCCCATTTAAACTGGGACACACCCCATGGAGAAAACACCCTTTTCCACCCCATCTCTGTCTCCCTTCAGCACACGGTGCTGCTATCGGGATGCAGACCCAAATGCATTAGCCAGAGTCCCTGTGGGGCTGCTACCTCACACCCAGGTAAATCGACTGCTGTGAGTGTTTCCAGGATTACAGAGCAGCAGACAACTTGAAAAGGACTATCACAAACTAATGTTTACATTATGAACCCCACGTTCCCACCTTTCTAAGGCTCCCTACTATCTCCCTGTTTGTAAGCCACTAGAATTTGGGTTTCTTTGAACTGAGCTAACAGAACTCATTTTTAGTCATTTCAGCAGCAGAATACATAACAAATACCATCAGCAAAAACAGGAGAACAAGCAAAGGAAACAATTGAATTAATGGCTGATATTTTTGCGTCCCTGTAATCTTCCACACTCCTTCCCTATGGAGGCCTCTGAAGGGAGATGCCAGAGCCCTGACTGCAAGGGAGATGTTACACGGATGAGGAGCCACTTCAGAATGACACAAACCTGTTTTATCTGTCAATCAAGATGGGGAATGAACAGTCATTTAGCAACAGTGTCACTGAAATTATATTGCTTTGCTTTTGAAGCACATAAATATTTGATTCTCTCTTCCTTAACTTTTTGCTTCTTCCCTTGTTTTAAAACAGAATCTCACAGATTTTAAAATTAAACCTTAGTTAGGTTTGGGTTTTTTTTTTCCTCAGTCACATGTAGCTGGCTTAAAAAAATATCTGAGTGTCTCTGTCTGTGAGAGAATTGCCATATATCCTGCCAATGGCTGATAAGAAGAAAAAAAGAAAAACATGGAGACAGTATTTTGCCACTGGAATGTGGCATGTTTCTATCCCCATTCAGCTGTGGAGTTTTCCCTTTAAAATCTGACGAGACCATTTTCAGGGAAAGGTTGCAAACCCCAAGGTCTCCTCACTTGCCATACACCAAACACCTCGTGCAGTGCTGACAGGTAGCCACTGGCCTGCTCTACCTGACCCGTGGGTGAGTGAACTTGAGCTTCATCCATCTCTGAAGTACAAAGGCTGCTCTCGGCAAGAGTTCTGCTTCTTCAGAGGTCTCAGGGGCTGGTGTCAGGTTGCCAGGGGGCTAGCAAACTAGCCTGGGGAGGAAAATCACAACTACACAAGTTGTATTAACTGAGCCAGGTGGACCTTGGCAACAGAAGTTTGGACTCTGAAAATTTGTCCCAGTTGGAGCACAAGAAAAAAAACCGTTTGTTTTGAAGTCTTGTTCTAGTTACATACAGAAAACACCTCTGGATATGCTTATCTCATGAAGGTGAAGGGTATAGATCAGTTATTTACACAGCATTCAGATTTCTGCATTTTGAAGGCTGGCTAAACACAAAATAAATTTTTTTTTTTTTCCCAGTTTACATAGCAGAGAGTAACTTGTTTCTACTGCTGCTACCTTAGCTCAGAAGCTAGAAAGAAATTATTTTGCTACTGAAAGTTGTGTCTAACTCCTGTCCCCAAAAGGTGAGGGCAAATGCATCATTACACAGGTTATTTTTCTATGAGAGCAAATCCTGTCTGTGATGGGTCCTTGGGGATAACACAACATTCTTGAGATCCATAAGAAAAATCTCACATCTATGTAAAGGATTTCTAAATGTTAACCCAGGATTGTGAGGGGCTTCTGCATAAAAGAGATGCTAGATGGTATCCATGGTCACGCTAACAAGGAAGCAGGGTTTATCATTTAGGAGTTTGCCCTCAAGGGTACACAACTATTTAATGCTTTAGAGTAAAGAAACAAACACAAACAGAGTCTTAACCAAACCAGGTAAACCTGAGGATTTCTGCTTTCTGTGAATCTATACTTCAGGTAATTTAGCAGAAATTGCCTGCTGAGGAATTTGGGAAATCTGCTGCCGAGCGAGAAGGATGTGGAACATGAATGCACATCAAGGCCTCTTCAGGCTGCAGTTCCACTGTAGGTTCAACACTGCTGCAGCTTTGCCTTTGCTCTGCCTGTAGACATACAGTCTTATCTGCTCCCTACTCAAACCCATTCCTGGGCAGGAATGGAAATTGATTAGCCCTGACACCCATTACAGCTCTTGCAGAGCAGCGTTCTCAGAGACCACGGTGCTCCAAAAAATGTACTTCTGAACAGCTCACCCGTGCGCTGGTTTCTGGCAGTTCTTGTATGATAAAGGACCATAAGTTTGCTGAAACCAGTAAGTTTCTGCAGAGAGTTTTGATTTCAACAAAATGGTATTCACTAATGAGAACATGTATCAGTGAAAAACTTCCAGTTGCTTCTCTCTCTGGCAGAAAATTGGGAAAAAAAAGAAAAAAACAGTAATGCTTTTGTATGCAAAAAGATGTTTCCAGCTAGAGGGAGAAAAAAAAAAATCAAATATTTGTTCTTTTAACATTAGAGACTTGGAGCAGAGAGGAACAAGGTAATTTCACATGTTCCTGGGAAAAGCTGCTGCAGATAGCTTCCCTAGATAATAAGCAGAAATGAGTGAGAAGAAATGGATAGGGGAAGATCTATAATAGTGCAAAGAAATGTGTGATCAGCTAGGGAATTCCTTTTAGGAACCTTGTAGAGAATATTGTATTTGCCAGACCAGATCAGACTGCTGGGCCAATCAAGTGCAATTTAAGCATTAAGTGTAACAGCTTGATAAATCTGGGTCAATGCACCTACATGCAGGTACAAGTTTAATACCACTTCATTAGCAGGACTGCAGCACCTAACACGGAGCATATCCACAGGTCCTAGAAGAGAGAAACTATTGGCGTTTATGAGGTTGCACAATTAAATCAATGAGTTTCTCTTAACAAGTGACCAGAGATTGGTCCCGCTCTACAATTTCTACTCTGCAGCAGCAGACGGTGCTGATGCTTCAAGTATAAGTGGAAAACAGCACTGCAATGCTCCTCTGGCCAGTGTGTAGCACCCTGCGGGAGGCTGGAAAGGGAAGAACTCTTCCTTTTTGAGCCTTTACGTTCAATCAGCGTTCACTGGGAACGTATTATTTTAGCATGCAGCAGACCCACAATTACTATTAAACGTTTGCAAAACCCAGCGCTGACCTGTTTAAATCCATCTTGGCACCTTGTAGCTCTGCCACTGCCTGACACAAAGGGGGAATTTATCTTTTCATTTGATCCAGGTTACTAGAGAGGAACTTAGGGGCTTACCCAACAGCAGAGGCATCCCAGAATTTTTGAATGTACTTGTAGGATCTTATCTCTGCAGTGGGGGCTGAGGAAGACAGCAAAATTCTTGACTGCCCTGGCCAGCAGCTGGGAGAGGGTGACTGAGATTGACAGAGGAGGGCTCTGGTCTCCTGAGACTATGGAGAGATTAAAAGGCTCTTTATTATTAAAAAATAAAATTGGCAGTACTAGATCAGCAGCATTAGATTTCCTGTTCCTTCCCTCATAAGTGAGAAGGGTACAGTTTTCTTCTGCTCCTTCCCTGACCACCACACATGACACCAAGACTGATCCAGGCTTCCCACTGCATTAACCCCAGGGCCACTCAGCTGTTTCAGTAAAGAATCCTCTTTGTATCACCATCTTCAGAGTCTGAGTATAGATCAGAGTTATTCATATCAGCTGCAAGCCTACTGCTACTACACAGGGACCTCTCCCAAGACTGCAGTACAGTCATACATCAGACCAGAACTAATGGCAGCCTGCTGGATACTTCCAGCATAAAAAGTTGTGCACCACCTTCCAGATGAGCCATCACACTCACTGAATTGCAGTACACTACTATTTTGGCAGCCACCCAAGGCATACAGAGAACAGTAAGTATTGTAAGCACACAAAAAGCATAATGTGTTGTCAGACCGTAGTAAAATCAGAGCAAAAACTACTTGCAGTCAGGGTTGGATGGGGCATTGAGCAAACTGATCTAGTGGGGATGGCATCCCTGCACATGGTGGGGGTCTTGGAACTAGATGATCTTTAAGGTCGCTTCCAAACCAAGCTGTTCTCTGATCCAAGGCAAAATTTGCCTCTGCAGCTGCTCCATCTCTGTCGTAGATTTACCTGTTCTTTTCTCAGAAATGGCTTTCAAGGGCTGCTAATGCAAACCCAGACTTAATGTAAGTGGAAAAAGCTCCATAGGCATGTAATAGGTCTTTTGGAAATGAAAAGTGGTCTGGGAGATCTAATCAGCTGAAAGGCAATTATTTACTGAGGCTGCCAGATGCAGATGAACTCTGCAGGGCTCACTGGCTCCCAGGATGCCCACCTAATCTATTCAGCCTGTGTTGCTGGAGTGCCACCAGACCAGGCCTCCTAAAATCCTAGCTAGCAGCCCTTCCATCTATTCACTGAGTACTCCACTCTAGGTTTTTGTGACCTGACCATTATTACCCAAAACACTCCATGCACTTGAGTTAGTCCTTATGACCCATTAGAGACAGCTTTGTCTATACAATTGCTCTTTTTTGGACAATGTCTATCTATAGAATATGAGGTTCAAAAGCCTCCAGGTACTTTGCTCTAACATACATGACAATATTCTAGAAATTCATCTGTGTGAGAAAACTGACTCTGACAAAGGAACAGTTGATAAAAGGAGAGAATACTTCTTACTCCTCCAATAATAATGACAGCACTTAACCCCAGGGAGATACTACACTAGAGAAAGATGGCCTTGGTAATAATCAGAACAACAATTTACGGGCTAAAATTGCTGTCTTGCACACACTTCTTCTAGGAAGCAGGACTAGAGGGTCTTGCAGAGTGAGTATGACACACAAGTGAGGGTGAAAGAGCATGGAAAAGCATGGAAAGAGCTGCAGCAGGAGTGATGGTAGATATAGGAATACAAGGATAGGGTCAGAGCACAAACACTTGTGTTCTCAGCTCTGTCTCCCCAAACAGAATATAAGATCCCTTCAGTGCCAACCATCAGCCAGGTTTCTTATATAGATTAGAAATCTTGTAGTCAGTAGCAGGAAGGCTATCACATCCACATATATGTGTGCTCATGTGTGGGCTGGGAATGCTAAGAAGCAGCCAGAGGCATCACTAGGTATTAAGTCCAATGAATGGCAGTGAGAGCAGGACAGGATGGTGAGTATGGGGCTAGCATGAGTTTGGATAGCACAGGGGACCTGCAAGTAGGATAGGGAGACAGAAAACAGACCAAAGGTAGTATTGAAGATAAGAAGTTTGCGGCTTGTTTCATCTCAGCTTCACCCGTATCCTTGATATTTTCCCCTTTTTCTCACTGTGTCTTCTGTTTTCACCTTGCATCTCTCCTCAAACTGCATGGTAAGCAGTACTGCATGCCCACACTTGTGCTTCACTCCCTCAATTCAAAGCCCACCTTCATCATCATGCTGTGCTGATCCCAGACAAGCCCCAAAAGGAACAGATCATTCAACTCTCATGCGGATGTCACCTAATGAAGACATCTATAAATATAGGCACATTAGAGCTCACCATCTGGCTGTGCCTCTTGGATGGCTCTGCTCCCCACAGATCAGTGGGCATGGAGATTGCTGCAGCCAACCAATTATTCCTGTATCTCTTGTTCCAGCACTCAGAGGCATGGATGCCCTCAGCAATGCCGCTGGCAGCTGAGACCACAGGCAAAGCAGTGTGCCATTCAAAGCAAAGCAGTTCAGCTGAGCCCCGTCGTGCTGCCCCTCAGCACACTGTTCCTGGGCTGGCAGCACTGGCACTCTCACCAGCATTTTTGCTCCTCAAGGTCCAGGTCTCATTTATGCACCCCAACAGCACTGCAAGGATGACAAGCCCCCTCCTTTCTCTCCTTGTCTGGGTATCTCCAGCTTCAGCCTTTCTATCAGTCTCAACCACATTTCTCTCACCTGCCTCTGACACACCTTCTCTTCAGCACTGGGCACAATTTTTCTGTCCACTAGTCAAAACGATAAATTGAAAATACTTGTTTTCAGGAAGACTCAAGACCTATCATTTAATTTTTGCTTGTTGTTTGTCTTATTTTAGAAAACAATCTTTTCAGATTGGCTGAAAGATTTTATTTGACCTACATGAAAAAAAAAAAAAAAGCCTTTTTTTTTTGGGCAAAGTTCCTTTCTCTTTTTTTAAGGAAGTTTTCCAGAACAAAACTGTCACTGCAAAACAAAAATAGTTCATCTTCTCCAAATAATTTCTTCCTTCTCCCTTCCCAAAACCAAGCATGACGCACAAAGAACGTAAGCCCTTCCCAGACTGTGTGTTTAGGAAGGCAAAATAACACTCCTGCTGACATTTTTCTGCCTTCCTACTCCTTTTTCCCTATTTTCCCCTGCAATCATCTGCCTGTTCCCAAATATCATCACAGTTGCTGGACCAAGATCTTAGAGAGGAACCTGTGCACAGAGAAGTTCACTAAACTGCCACAGCATGCTTTGCTCCCTGAACAGTCTCTTACCACAGGACACCTGAGATGATTGTATTTTCTTTGAAGTACATGAATATTTGATATCCTCTCTCCCTTCCTTCCTTTCCACCTTAATTATTCTCTTATTTTGAAACACCAGCTTGCATGCAGTATTTAAATAAAGCTGTTTTCAGAGCCACAAGCAGCTTGAAACAGTCAGGTCCCTTAAAATATATATTGCAAGTGATGTACATCCTCCTGTTCAGCACATAAGTGGCAGAGAGCAAGGCATAACATCAAGAATCCATAAAAGACAAAGGTCTACAGGGGCAACCTTTTCCTTCTGAAAGCTTGGGTTCCCTCAGCAAAGAAATCTGATCATGTGAGTTGAGAGACAGCATCTCAAGACTTCCCTAGCCACACTGAAGGGTCTGGCAGAGCAAACTTTGCTCAGGAAGGTGTCTGAAAATGCAGGAAATGCGGTGGGTAAAAACTGAAGGAAGCAACAGGAGGGAACCATTGAAAGTTGCAATTTGGAAAAACTATAGCTTCTGCAGGGCAAGGGAGAGAATGAAAACACATACAGAATTTACGATACATAGAGCTATGTTAGATAATTACAGGCCAACATCGTACAAAAAGGTTCAGAGGATTTGGGCAACTCAGCAGCTGTACAAACGTACAAGGCCAAATGACAAATCTTTACCGAGGCCCACCAGCTGCAAGGATCTGGCTTTGCCAGATTTTGAGAAGCCTGCATCTTTGAGAGACATGCAGAAGCCCATTTGCTTTGAGTCATGACACTTTTACACCAAAAGTTCAGCCCATCCAAAGAACAACTGAACACCTCTATGTGTATAAGCCCAAAGCAAGTGGCTCTAACTGAGGGCCAGGAGGTGAGATGCTGCATGCCTCAAGCAAGTCACAGTGTTGCTGCAGGTTCACAGCAATGACATGACACTCAGGAGTGGGGCTGGGTTGTTTTTCATAGAACCCTTATGGTTAGAAGAGACCTTCAGTACTGGGTCCAATCATTTCGGGCAGCTATATCCCCACAAAGTTATCTATTACATGAAGGAGTGGACATTAATGGAGACAGCCACTTGCACCAGGTGAGGATGCTACAGACCTGGCAGCTGTTACAGCTACTTGAGCAATGTGTCCTGGATTACTCAGAGGTGCTTCCCTGAACAGCTGAAAGACAAGGAAGCGAAGCGTGCCTCTGCACAGGTCAGGGGAGGCCACGCACCATAAATGTTTGTGCAGGTGGATGAATAGCTGTGCCCACAGATGCTCACAAGTAGGGCAAGGAGTAAACATGCATATTTGAAAACTCATCCATCTCTATTACAAAAATGAGTCATATGATCCCAATACCACTTTTAACTTTGCAGAGGCACAGCAGGTAGCTGGGATGTTGTAAAAAGACTGCCTGCATATGTTAGGGCTGAGTGTCCTGAGGTTTGTTTGAGATTTCCAAGTTGATAGGGCACTCTTCTGGGAATGTGCACGTGACCAGTAACAGGGGCAAATGACAACTTCCTAAATTTGCCTATGGAAGAAAGCCACGCTCCTTAGCTCTTACCTGATGATGCATCTCTGAATCAGCCCTGCGTTATCAATCATCTGCAGAAGATTTTGTGCTCTTATTACCTTGTAAAATCTCCCTGCACTGTCCACGTTCCTTGCTTATAAAACCTCAGCAAAGGCGAAAGCTGCTGTGAGGAAGAAACTTCAACCTGTTGGAGAGATGCTTTTAAAGAACTGTAAAAGTTACAAATGTCTCCCTGCTCTTGAATATATTTTTCCTGTTTTTCAATTAATATTTCTAGCACCATGTTCCCAAGCCAATGCTGCTCATTCGTTCTGCGTGAGAAGAGGTGGAATTTTAACTGTGTTCTACTCACAGTACAGGGGAACACATTTTTAAAGAACTATAGGAGATAGCCAAGTGCAAACCTTTCAAAGGCAAGAAGAAAGAGACCCTTAACTAAGTTCCACATGCATAAAAAATCACCCTACAAACAGCTTTACATTGCAAGGACACGTTACACTCCAGTTGCCCCAGGAGACACAGGGGTTGCAAGTTCCAAGCTTTAACATTGTACAGCCAAGGTGACCCTCTCCGTCTCCCTCCTGTGCATGAACCAGGAGACAGGACTAACACGATACATGTGCCAGCAGCTACGGAAAGCAGCGCAAAGACTACAGCATGATGAGTACTCTGACAGAAGCACAAAGAGCAATATTTATTTACTGCCTGTCAATGTCTAGCCTGAGTGGGATGCTGCATCTCCATAACCGTTATAACTGCTCATTAGACATTAACAGGACAGTATTTTGTTGCAGTCAGGTCATCTGAGTTGATAGGAAAGGGAGCAGCAAACAGCAGTAAAGAAAACCAAAGCGAAAGGGAAGGAACAACAATCATCTGCTGCAATAGTTCCAGTCAGTAATGAGTTGGCTGCCTAGTGTGCATCACTGCTGCTTTCTAGTAAGTGGAATTAGGACCAGAGCCATGTGTCAGGGGCTCCACACTGTCAGCTGTTAGCAGAGAGATTGATTTAACACAAGTGACAATGGCACAAGCTTTGTCAAAGGAGAAAAACCCCTCCTAGCTGCCAGACATACCATAACATAAAACAGCAATACTGGTGACCAAACAGCCAGCATGGCTATTGACCCCTTGGCAATTCCCACACTGAAATACAGGTTTATTAAACATAATAGACTTAACACTGTGCAAGATTTTTAAACTGTCATGTACATGATGCACATGCAGAAAGATTCAGAAATAATCCACTACCAATGAGAAAATTAAGCAGAGCGTGCCAGACATAATGCAAAACCTGCCTGGGAGCTTGGGCAAGAACATGGCTTCAAATAATCCGTGCAGCCCTGATTGCTTCACCTAGTGCTGGAGGGAGGGAGGAGAGGAAAACTGGGAGTGGACAGGTCCCTCTCCCAAGAAATACAGTCTGTTGGAGAGAAAAGAGATCATCTATCTGACAGTCCAGAATGAGGATAGCAAAGAGAAAACCTTCAGGGAAAATTGCAGTCTTTCATCCCAGAATGAGTCTGGACTCTGAAATCAGCACACAATATATGAGATTGAACACTTGCAGGCTTGGGCCTGTTATTGAAGTAATCTTAGGCAGAAAACAAAACCCAAAGTGTCAACTTCTTGTTTACCTTAAGAAATAGATTATGGTTATTCTCCAACTTAGTTGACTGAAATTACCCGGAAAAGCTCAGCCACAAAAGTCTTGTCTGAAAAGTGTAAAAGCTGTAGAATATCTTTCCTCAGAGTTTGTTCTTCTCTGCATCCATCCCGTCTACTCAGCAGATTAACGTGACAATTCACTGCATTTTAGCCAAGCTAAAGGACACAATGTTTTTTCAACTGTGACCATTTTTCTATGTCTTCCCTTTTCTGCACATATGATTTATGAAGAAGAAAGCTTAACTTCCAGGTGCCAAGAGAGACTATTGATTTGGAAGTGAAGGGGGAAGAAAAAAAACCATTGCCCCCTATTTTCTGCATATGCAAAGTGACATCAAATTTCTTAAACTAAGGACCAGCAACCAGTCCCAGGGGCTGTGGATACTCAGACTCTACACAATCTACTGAATCATACTTAATATCTGTGACTATATTTTGTTTCCAAGAAGTTTCCTGGCCATCCTTGGAAACTGAAGCTGTAAAGGTAAAGACTTCACCTTTATATAGGGAGCATGGCCAGGAGCAACACTAGGCACAGAAGAAAAAAATTTCTCAAAATGGTTTGTTTTGTTTTTTTTTTTCCTCTAGGAGTATGTTTCCTCAGCTCAAAACACCAGCCTAATTCAGACTGAGAAAGAGTAGAGCAGAAGGCAGCTACAAGAAACTGATGGGTGGTTGTGGAGGTAGGTGTTAAAACACATACAACCACGTGTCAAATTCACATTTCTGATCTTGCCAGACTTGTGTGGCACAAAACTCCTGCAGAGGAGGGAGAAAAAAAAAAAAATAAAATCAAAACAGGCAGACAGACCAACCAGGCTTCTTACAGGGTTCATCGGGGGGAGATTTCAGGCTCCTTTGCCTCCCTCTGAAGAAATTTGGGTTTTTTTTCACATGAGGTGAGCTGGGAGGGAGCGCTGGGGCACTCACAGGCATGTGTGTGCATCTGTACAACATCTTGTAGAAAGGGGGCAGTAGCCAACTTATCCTTCTGCCTGTTGTCAAACATTTAATTGTTCTAAAACAGCTGGGCCAGACAATAGCATCTTTAATGGCCCAGCTTAAGCACGGTCGTGACAGAAATCATAATATTTTTTAATCTCCCTTTCCCCAGCCTTTCTGGAAATTCATTTTTAATGACTTCAGTTGACTTTCATTTTTGCTCTTGTTTTTAATTCAGATAACTTCCTGAGCCGTACAACTTCTTTTTCCCAACTCCAACATTCCCTTGTAAATATAAGGCTTCAATATTTCAAATATACAACAGATACCAGATTCTAACAGAACAAATGGGATAGTCTGGTTCACCACTTCTTGCCACCTTCTTCTGGGACTGAAAAAATATCCCACATGCCCAACAGGTAAGGTGGACAAGGTTTGATCCATCCCCAAGGCACTTAATAATATAAATTCTCTCTTATATCCAAGACCCAAGCAGACGTGTCTCCCCATCAGCCTCCTCACATGGCCCATCTTCAAATATTTTGATCCAAAGTAGTAAAATGAGATAACAGCAATATTTGAGACTCAAAGTCAGTTTTTTTTTTTCCTGCATGGTATCACACCTGCATTTTCTGTTGCTACAAATTTAAACAAAGGTTAGAAAAATCACTGTATTTTCTCCAGAGTTTCAGAGCTACAACATTTTTTTTTCTTTGACAACATTAAATAATAATTCTTACAAGTTCCTATGTAAGTATTAGGAAATATTTATCATTGTAATTTCCATGCATTAAAATATTGACAACTTTTCATAAAAGACCCAAATTTACAAAGCTCCCTCAACACATCCCCCCACCCTACAGCATCCTATAATCTCTCAGTCTAGGGTTCCCCTTATGCACATCATTATGGATTCTTATTCCAGACACAGTGTGGTTATCATCACAGTTCTCTGGTTTGAATTTGTCATTTTTCAACTCTCAGGTTTTTTTGCATCTCTAACTTCACACATCAATACTCTACTTCATTTTAGGCAATAGAATAAAAATTCTATAAAGCTTAATTTATTTTCATTGCTCCATAGAAGGTCAAACTTGGCTCTTGGGTCCAATACCTCCATTTTTTGGTGATCATTTCCTATTGAAGAAAGCAAAATTCATACCTTCTCAATTAAATTTTCATGAACTATGCATTGTCTGGTGCTATATATTCAGCTATATTAACTACAGCAGCTGTTTGCATTCAGAAGGCTTCCCTCAGTCCGAGGAAGGGCAATATTTATTTTTATGTACTAAAAGAATTTATATTTCCAAAAAATGCTATGGTCACCTTAAAATATGACTCAGTAACCCAGATGGAAGTCGTGATCCTAGAACAAGAGGACCATACACATCATGCATGAATCAACTGTGTCACTTGGCTCTTATACAAGACAGTATTTAAATGAACCCCACAGAAACTGAACTCCTTATTGCTAAACACCGAAATTGTTGGTCTTATAGATTCAGCCCAAATGCTTCATTAGCAGTTGCTGGGGCTTCAAGATGAATGATTCCACCCTCACACATCCATCCAGTGCTCAGCATCCCATTCCACAAACGGAACTTTGCAACTCTGTGTCCAGCATGAATTTGCACAGAGTGTGAATGGCTGGGGGAGAGTTAAGCCCAGAGGTGAACTTAAAATACAACCGCACTTTAGAATAAGATGGGCTGGAGCCTGGGGTGCTGAGCACCATCCCGTACTTCTGGTGATAATTCAGAATCCTGAAAATGGGTAAATTAAAAGTATAGTTCAGCAGTCAAGGATGTTAAAAAAAGCAGGGAATTGAGTTTCTGAAAGATAAACCCAATAATAACAACCCAGGTTATATGTGTACTACTTAAAAATAGGTACCTATTACAAAGCCTCCAGTTTCAATGATTTAGGGCAGGTTTAGTATAAGTTCAGGGCCATATCCATATATGCTTGATTTGAATTAAGTCAAAACAGTATCATCTGAAAATGAGCAGCATTAGCAAAACACTACCTGTTAAAAATCTTTTCCTAAAGCTCACATCATCCATATTGTAATGTCATCAGGAATTACAGGAGGAGAAAGTTTCAAAAATCCCAAACCAAACAACCCCTTATGGGCCCAACACTACAAAGTAGTCAACACAAAGTACGGTTTAATAAAGAGCTCTCTTTCATTAGGTCATGGAAGACACAAGAAGCCAGGTTCAGTGAACCTTTGAAAAGGAGAATGGCTGATAGTTGAAGCTATTCAGCAAAGGTGGTTCTCTTTGGCACTGAAACAGGCAGCACACTTAAAGAGACACAATGTGCCTTCAGATGATCTGCATCCATGTCAACTTCAATGCTGACAATTCCTTTCACAAAACCTCAGGGTAGAAGTTTTAGTAGTCCTGAAGCATAGGAAACACATATCATTTATTTTTCCTCTTCTATTAGCACCCAGGAGGCTTCTAGTGAGAGCTTCCTGTTGCAGTTCACCTGCCATGTTCAGGTACGGACTGAAACAGGAGTAGTTAAGATGGGCAAAGCTGCCAGGAAGTTGAAAAAGAATAAAACATAATTCCTCAATTTACAGACAGGAAAATAAAGCATGGAAAGATTCACTGCTGTATCCAACATCACATTGGAAATTTGGGGCAGAGCTCACAACTACAGACAGCAAGGTTAGGGCCCATGCCAGGATAGCCATATACGACATCGAATCCACAGGGTGCTGAATAGGGAAAGAACCCAAGGAAGGCAAAAGCTTCATAGAGGCAGCTCTTCTGAAAAGGCATAACTGCATTTGATTTACAGAAATGCACGACACACTGGGGAAGCTATGGTCACCAACAGAAGTGCAGGCATGAAAACTAAGGGGACCAAGAGATGCTTAAATTAGAAGGCCGCTGATTTGGAAAAAAAAGCAACTTTGCCTCCCGTTGTGATGGAGAACCTATGGGATCCATACAGCCGTGGGAAGCTGTCAGCTCAGATACTGTGACTGGGTAATTTTAGGAGAAATAACAACATTGAAAGCTATGCTGAACAAATGTGAAGGGGAACTCAGGGCATCAGGGCCTGGAAAGGGACACAAAGAAATGTTTTCCCTGTTTTTGTATGGTGTTGCACAGTTAGGCATGTGCACACATTCTCCTTTGAAGAAGCATGCAGGATGGGCTGTAGAGTGCACTGATGTGGGGCTGTGCGATGCAGGGAGGGATAGATGGGCCAAAGGAATCTGATCCAAAAAGGGAAATTCCACCTTTCCCTCATCAAGAGAGTAAATGAGAAGTGAGGACAAAGAAGGGAAAGAGTGGGAGGAAGACAAAGAGAGAACAAAGGGAAGGGAAAGGAGAGAGGAAGGGAAAGAAATTTTAACAAGGCAGAATAGTGAGCTAGGAGAAACACAGGGAGAAGACAGATCCCTAAAGATTGGATTAAAAAGACACAATGTTTTTCTTCACTCCTCAGCAACACTGCAGACTGTATCTCTGTATCCAAATGAATAAAAGTGAATGGCAGGTCATGCAGCAAATGCCTGTGCCTGTCTGGGAGGCACTGCTCGCCTCCCTCCCCACCTCAAACACTCAAGATCTCAGCTGCCATTGCTTACCCTAGCGAGCAAGGAAGGGACTCGTGTTTGCTGCCACCAAGGTGGCCTCCCATCAGTCAGCACTGCACCTCCTGCACCCCAGGGGCTCCAGGCCATCCATTAAAACACAGTTTCCTCTGCTCCTGGCCTCCCCACGACGGACTGAAAGGGACCATGGCAAGAGGAGGAAGACAGAAAGGAAAACAAAATAAATTAAGAGGAAGCTGATGATTTAATACAGGATTTGTGGGATGGATCCAAATCACTGCACACAGGCAGTAAGCAAAGTAAGGAAAGGAAAAGGAGCAAGAGATTAAAGCAACCCAGATACCCACAAGTGAGCTGCTTGCACAGTTGAGACACATAAGGCAAAATTAAGACCAGATTGCCCAGTCCTAGAAGGTTGCACGGGCTTAGGCACATGAAGAAAGCAGGGGCTGAGTTTGACACAATTCTGTCCTCTGTTGCTCACAGAAAACAAAGCTTGATTCCCTGTTTTACAGAAGGCTTGGTTTCAAAATACGGAAATGGAACCCACTTCACTCACCCTCAAAGAGATTCAGCAACTGCCTTAAACAGCACAGGAGAAGGGCTGGAAGGGAAGCTTGTCCTTCAACAGAAAGCAGAGGCAGAATTCAGCTCTGCACCATGAAAATTGAATTGCCTCATTTAGATCTTGGAAAGCCTGGTAACTTAAGGTAACCTGTATTTACTGAAAGCACCACAGGAACTGAAATTTAAGGTTTAAATGAGTCCATATGGGAAAATGCTCCCAGAATCTATGAAATCCTTTTGCTACACAGGAATATCAGTACAGGATGAGCTAAAAAGAAGAAGTGCAACCTGCTGCATCACCACTTCCTTGTGATTTTGTCTTTTCTTACAATTTTGCCTCTGCTGAGGCCCAAGAGTGCTTGCACAGTAGAAAAAAATGGGATCACACAACAGAGTGAGATGCTTGCAAGCATCTCCCACAGCCAACCTTTTCCTTAAAGTCATTTCTATTTAGAGATAGCTGATCTCTTTACAGTTTTGCAGCTCTCTTCCCTAACAGGCCTTTCATGCACGTGAAAAGAAATATCTGATCAAATATATTCCTCTATCGTGGCTTTGGAAATATTAGCAAGATTTAATTTATATATAATCATATCAGCAGAAAAGAGTTAATTGAAATATTGAATAACTACAACTTTAACAGGATCGGAACATAATGCTTCAGACGTACTAAGCAGATGATTTATCCACCCTACTATACAAATTTTAGTTAACAGTTGGGCAAAGACTTTAGAGCTATTATTTTTAGCAATAGAAGGGTATTCCCTAGGTTGTGCCAAGGCCTGTGAGCTGAAAAGCATTGTGAAAGATGAGCTTATTGTGCATTTTCTTCTCCTATTAGAAGAAAAGGAGAAAAATGTGTCTGACATTGTTAATTGGGATCTTGCAATAATGCAGCAGTATGTGCACAGACAAATGAAATTTCAGTGCAAATTCACTGACCTTATCCAAGATATACCCAGGGAAGAAAATGGCTAAATGAACTGAATTCTGTGACATGAAGCATGTATTACATTCCCAGGTGTCATATTAATTGTGCATGTTACCAGCAGGACAGTTGTAAGATAGGTACAATATGCCTAAAATCGCTGTTGAGGTTAACTATATAGCAAAGAGATTAGCAGTGAAACAGCCCTGAACTACAAGACATCATCTCCACCTTCTGACTTTGCACAAAATTGTTTACAGGGCTGAATTCTGCATACAGGGTTTCCTTCCTGCAGACATGGGCCAAATCTCACTTGTCAATAAAAATCAAGAAAGTTGGGAAAAAAGTTGACTCTGACTAAAATTAGGCAGATGTGGACAATCTCCATTCAACCAAATCAGTGATTTTGCAAGGATGCACTTATGTTAAATCAAGGACTAGCCTGGCAGAGACCAGTGTTTATCACCAGATTGCAAGTAGCAAATGAACTGACAAATCTCAGATGAGATCCCAGGGCGTGGGATTCATGTTAAAAAATCAGCCACTCAGTAAGGCAGCATGAGGTACCGAACTTGTGTTTCCTGCAGTTTTCTCTAGACACTGCTTTCAATTAATTCCCTTGGGACCTTGCATTAGTCACATAGTTGTGTGGCGTCTCTCTCCCCCTCTGTGAAATAGGAAGAATAACACTTTCTTTCCACCAGGGACATATGCAGATAATCATCTCAACAGTTGTGATTAGACACAGTGATAATAGGGGCAAAAGTACTAAACCGTGGAAGACTGCAAAATGAGAAAATTGATCTAGCCCAAGTAAGTGATATGCCTCCCTTGGTATCCAGGAGTAAATTTCAAGCCTCTGAAAAAGCAAGGATGAAATTTTCTGCGGCAGAAAGATATATATGTAGAATTCATGGCCTTGTATAGATGTCCAGCACTTGCCATGTCTTTCATTCAAGTTTAAGTATGGACATGAACTTTGAAATTATCACTAGTGTGTACAGGCACGCAGAAAGAGAATGAAGATGCCTGGCTGCACTCATCCCAGACCTTTTTTTTCCTATCTGCTTTCACAGGCAATTCTCTAGAATTATGGTCTTTCAGTAAGGAAAAGAATGAGTGAAAGTCTTGTTAAAATAAGGATTGACCTAAACTTCTGAATAAAAGTTAAAATCAAACCCAACACCTTCCCTCCAATATCTTTGGTATTAAGCAAAAAGGTTTGCAAAGGATTCTTAGTTATTTGGTATTTGCTATGAGAAACTTTCCACCTCAAGTGTGGAAAAAATTTGGTTGCAAAGTCTAGAGAAGTTGTATTTTACATGCTGATTCAAACCAGCCCTATGTGTTCTTGGAGGATTTTCTGAATATGGAAAAGTAGAAGGTATAAAATCACCCAAGCATATAAAAGTCCTGAAACTATAATGCAGAGCTGTAGGATACTAGAATTGTTCCAAGTTACCAAAGCTTCATCTACTCTCTTTTGCCCTGAACAGACAGGTCAAAACAAGCAAAAGACTGGACATGTCTTTGTAGCTTTTCCGACGTGTTTCCCAAAATACAGCATGCCAAGGCCCTTGTCAGGGAAACCTCTGCAAAGTCGAAGTGCCAGCTCATGAAATGATGACTTTCTTTCCCAGTGCAACTTCCTCCTGTGCCACTGTGTATTCTGCTCCCAAATCCCCTCGCTGCATACGTAGGCAGGGCTTCAAAATGTGCCTTCAAAATAGTGCAGCCCAGTGCTCAGAAGAGACTATTTGCATGTGAGGAAGGGAGGCAGCATGTCAGATAGAAGATAATTTGATTTTAAATGTAAGACAATAAAGAAAAAAAACAGTAGAAAGATTCCTATCTAGCTCAAGATACCAAAGAGATTTAGCAAACCAATGGAGATGGCAGAGGTGCAGCTATAGGAGAGTGCAGGAAATTGAGACCTAAGCTAGATCCCAGCTCTTCTCACTGGGAATACTGGGGAAAGTAACACTAGAGCTCAGAGAGTACAAAGAGCTGAGCCCTTTCTCCAGCAGGAAACAGTGTAATAGTATAAGAAGCTTTGTATCATTAAATACTACATAATAATTTAATATTAACTACTTATGATTTACCTAATTACTTATCTCTGTTCTATAATGTATTGTCTTACTATTTATTAAAAGATAGCTAGATTTTAACAGAAGTGAATGGTCAGTGCCTCCCTTGGGCTATTGTTAAAGGCTGCTTTCATTTTTATCTGTGAAGATTATTCATAAATATACCACCGAGCACCTACTGAGAGATGAAAAATCTGTTATGGGTCCAAATTTCCCCAGCTGATCATGTGTGCTGTCACCAGCAATAGGAATGGAGAAAGGATCAGTCCCAGGCAAGAATCTCTCCAGATAATAATCTGTTTTGTTTTTTTTTTTTGTAAGTAGATTCAGAGTAGCCCCAGACCCTGACATAACAGTAGGAACACATGCACCAGCCAGCTCTGTTTGTGCAGACACAATCAGAACAAAAGGTACTTGCTTGGGGTTGTCTGTCCCAGTGGCTTTCACAGCTTTAGTATCAAAGCTGAGAACAACCATTGATTTCACAACTGCCAGAAACACTGGAGCTTCTGCCAGTGTTCCCACCTTAGCCAGGTCTCGCTACCTCTACCATGCCAGTATTAATAGATTCATTACTCCCAGTAATACTTTATGCCACTGATGACAATTCCCAGGTAACAAACTAAAACAGTCTTTTTCGCAAGTCACACAAAATGCAGCACACTTAGGTAGAAAAGGAACAACAAACCCTGAGATGAACACTACAGGACATCTATATTCAGAAGAGATGCACATATTCAGATTTCTGTAAAAAAAAAAATCACAAATCCATACCTTACTTTCTTGCCCTGAAATCCTGAAGTTCGTTAAGACTAAGTCTGCAGTATTTACATTTAGTGTGTTAACACAGCAAAGTCTTCCAGGAACGAACAGAGTAAGCATTTGGGGAGGCGAGACAGGTAACCACCATTCCTGCTTCATTGAATGAGATCTCAAAAAGCTGTTGTGCTCCTTGATTTCTTCTCTCCCCTCTTTTTTCTCACATGGTTGATCCCTTAAGAGTCCTAGAAACTAGGTCTTGCAATATCTGAAACCAGAAGTTGCACCTGGCATTAAAACGTCTTTAATGCCCTACCACTTCCCTCAAATTATGGAGCTTCTTCCTACCTTTCCAACCATAAATCACATGCAGGAGTTGTTGGGTCAGCTGGCTTCGACTGCTAAGAACAGATACAGGATGGGAACAGAAGTTATAGGAATCCACTCTTCATGGGGCAATGATCCTGTCTAACCAATACTTCATCTCACACTTCAGCACAGCTCAATCACACTGGTCACATCAGAAAACCACAGCACTGCAGCAGGGTCTGTGAATGGGTCCTCACTTTATGACATCTAGTAAAGATATCAACCCATCAAATGTCTCACCATCACCTCTGCCCTGTCCTCATCTCTTCCCATCCCAAGAAGAGAAATCTGCCTGTCCTCGCTCTCCTGGCAAAGGAAAAAGCCCCTGGGACTGAAATGTCACAGATTCTGAGGACATGATTAATTATTTAAATTGACAAAATTACATTCCACTGGTGACATTCAGCTCTGTGTCTACTCTGCCTCTCCCTCTCCCCTTTCCTCCCTGCCAGCCCCCAGCAGCTCTTCCCCCTGTGGACATGTGCCAGCTAGGGATCTGTTCCTTTCACTCCACTCTCTGCTAAATGTTTTTTATTCTCAACCACCTGCCCCAGGCCCTCTCATCAATTATTAATCAAGTGATCCATGAATATGCAAATCACCCACGCACTCATTTTATTAAATTAAATAAAAAAAAGAAAAGAGACATGGCATGTACAGCAGCAGAATAGATGATGGGGTGAACTGCTCCAGGAAAGTGGTGATAGGTGCTGTCTAACAGGGAAGGAAGGAGTAGAATGAGAAGGAACATGCACAATATCTCACTAGCAAGACCAATTACTTCTAGAGCCATTTGCATGTTTATTTTGAAGTGGTGTTCTGCAGGAAGATAAGGATTGAAATATAAGTATGTGCCCACAGAGAGGGAACTTCATTCTGCAGCAAATGAATAGGTGGAAGATGCAGCTTCTTTCTAATAATCTTTGTCAGTAGGGGCACTGTGGAGCAGGACAGGCATTTATGAGACTGGGTGGTCCAGCTGGCCATGCACAAGGCACTTCCACCTGGCTCACAGCATCTACCTCAGCAAAAATGCAGCTGGGATGCACCCATGTGAATAGGGTAAGCATAAGCCAAGGACACTGCCTCTAGGTAGATGATCTGAGTGGGAACCACTGCTGCCACCTGCCTGGATCACACAGGAGAAGAATGAGGGAGGGCTTATTTCAAAATTGTGTCTTTTCAGCACCTAGAACACCATGTTAGCAGCTGGGAGAAGAACTGTCACTCCATCAGGTTTCCTATTTGTGTAGCATCCGGTGTCATCTCACCTCCACCCCTCCCAGTATTCCCTTCACATCTTTGTACACCAAGTGGTCTTTTTGGATCTCCTTAAATCAACAGCATTCCCCTGGTGGACAGGGAATGAGACTGGCCTGTCACTTCATCAACTGCAAGGTTATCTGACTGCTGATGCCAGACCTTCACGAGTAAAAACCGAAAACTTAAATCAGAAACTTCCCTTACAAAACAGTGGGTGGTTCTTGTCACCCACATGCTAATGTCCCTTTAAGGCTGTAGGAAAGGAAGATAACCATCTGGTCTGCTTTCCTGGTCCCTGGTGGTGTGGCGAGCAGAGCTGAATAGCTTTAAGATGACTCTCATTCCTAGTTCCTACTGCTGTGGCACAAACATCTCCTTGGATGTAGTTGAGACTATCCTGGCCCCACATAGGCATCTGAACAGCTTGGCTTTCTCCCTTTTTGCCAGCTCCACTGAGGTGCATGTTACTGGTTGACTAATGTCAGGTGTTGACCTTCACGAGGGTTTGAGGGAGTTCAGTGCTGGCAGGCAGGCGAGGATCCCCTTCTTACCCAGCAAAGAGGTAGAGCATGGGCAATAGCAGGACATATGCTTTCTCCTCCAACAGAGACTGTTGCAAATCTGAGATCAGTGGGGTATTCCAACTTATTCTAAGTATTCTTACTAGGTGCTGACATGTTGGGGAGACACATTTCTCCTTGTTCAGTAAACCCTCAAGAAAGGACTGATGGCACAGGCAATACCATTCTTTCAAGGCAGCCAACTTGTGCCTCCTGAGCCATATGTAGTTTCTGAAAGCATCACACTAAAGTTCTCTGCAGAGGCTGTGCCGCATGCTGACTCAGATCACAGCCACACAAGCCAAATGGATGCTGGAGCTGGCAGCACGTCCAGCCCTGTCCCAAGCAGGGCTTCAAAGAGATGTTGCTGTCACTGGATTGGGAGGCTGCCATATAGCTTCATTTCCCCATAGGTTTAGGAGATGAGTTTTCTACCTCCCAACCATATCATAGCTTTGAAATGCAATTTGCAGAATCAGCAAAGTCTGTTTCCTCCAGTACATCCTTCAGACACACTCACTTTATGGCATTGCTGAACAGCAGCCAGAGGAAAGGTGATCGCATCAGCAGCTGGAAATAATGTGCTCACATGATTCCTTGGCCATTGCTATGTTTATGGAAGTACCAGAGGTGGATGGGAGGAGAGCAATAGCTTTTTCACCCACTGATCCAAGACTGTTGGTTCATACTGAGGAGTAATTCTAGTTATACCCTCCTACTCCATAAAAGAGCTAACAATCCTGCTGGCAAACACTCAGCATTTAAAAAGTATAAGGACAAGCCTTAGTGGTACTAATTTCTCAGTAATATTAGTACTACAAAGGTGCAAAACCATGCTGCAAGATCAGAGTCACAATATCAACACTGGTGCAAAAACTCCCAGTACAGAGCTTTTCAATACTTCAGAGTAACGCCTGCACCTGAATGGAAATGCACAAGGATCAAGGTGGTGGGAGGGAGTTCAAACATGTCCCACACTCTCCACATATGCAACTGCAGCTCCTCACAGGAGCACTTGGATTGGGACACCTGGGGTGCCAACATGCCATGTGGGCAAGATTCCCGTGCTAGCAACAGGTGTCCAACATGCACCCATAGGACTGAGTACCCATCAGCTTCATTCCTTCAGGGCACCTCACAGCCCACCACTGTGTGCAGCATACTCCTCTGATCCGTTAAGAGAGCAAGCAGGATCCTCCTTTTTTAACTTGTGAATGGGAGGGAAAAGGAGGAAAAAGGAAAGAATTCCCCTAATGTCACCAGCTAAATGTTAATTTGGAATGGGATTTTTTTTTTTTTTTTGTTTTCTAAATTGCTCTTAACTGTGTGCCAGCACACAGGTAAATTGTTCTTGGCTGAGAAAATGGCCTGTCTCTCTTCTCAGAGATTAACAGAGAGGACAGTGAATGGAGCAGCAAACAAGAAAACCATGCTCCTTTTACAAATAATTCAATGGTTTCCTGACTTCTTTTCTATATATTTTTCAGCTGTAAATGAGTTTCTACTGCTCACTCTTGCTGAAGGCCATGCTTGCCATTGTTACTCCCATTTTCTTTTTAAACAAGGTGGAGGAAAAAAGGAGAAGTAATTTGCTGCCATGGTGACTCCAAGTGAATTGAAATTGCTGTACTTCCCTTCTGCCCCTCCAAAAGCTTCCCCCAACCAGCTTCAAGAACCCTGCTCATGTAGAATAGGAATGCCAGTGCTTCTATGGCTCAGAAGGAGCCTGGCTCCTCATATGACAGGCCAGACTTTTTCTGTTGTTGGGGGGGATTAAGGATATCTTGCTTGGTTCTCTGTCTAGAAGAAAAGCTGGCCTCCTATAATGAGGTCTAATTGACCTATCCAAAACTTTCAGAGTAGAAGTAGTGCCAGAACTGTAACCAGGGAGAATGAACCTTTATGTATTTACACTTTTGTCCATGCACAGTTAATAATGCTGGCAGCATAGGTCAGAGGATGTAAATGTGGTCCAGATAATTGCACATTCTTCTTATGCAAGGCAATGCTAAGAAAAAATCAGTAGCTAGTAGATAAGAACACAAACCCTGCTTCTTTCTGCAGACAAAAGTATCACAGGCTACCAGTTGTCCATCTCTCTCAAATGGAGCAACTGCCTCCCTAAACCCATAACATATATCTCTCTCCCTGAGCAAGCCTTGCCCAGAAGTCTGCAAGTTAAGTCTTGGTTTCTGCTTTGGGTGGAGATAACAGTTCACTCATAGTTGTTCCAGCTATATAACAAGCCTATTGCATTTTCCCTTTGCGTAAGAGCCATGAGACAGATTATTAGAATTAAAAAAAAAAAAAAGGAATTGATAAGGTTCTTCTCTCTTAGTCGCATGGGTTGTCATATTAGTTTTTCAGAGCAAGTGAAGGCATATCAACTCTTTATCAGCTATTGCTCCTCTGGTGTTTTAAAGCATCTCTCTTTTCTACTTAAAAATCTTGCTCAACTACCCAGCATACATTCTCCTCACTTCCTTCTTTCCCACTTTTATGAGTATTTCCATGTTATGGTGCCAGCAGAAAGGAAATCCTAAACATAATGCTGTAGAAACAAAGTCCTCGTATACAAGTCAGACCAGTTAGATTCAAAAGGGCTTCCCTTTATCTCAAAAATCACCATTATGAACTTGTGCTGGTAGAGAATTTAAAGCTGGTTGGCATTTTGAAGATTATTCCTCATGCTGAAGGATGAACATAGTTCTCATCTGGAATTAACACAACCTTTCATGTTCTCTTAAATATACAAAGACTTCACCTGCAGTGGAAGACAGTCTACTGATATAATTAATAATCATATGACAGATGAAAATATCTATTTGCTTGATTCATGGATCTTGGGTGAATGTGAGGAATGAGAGGCTTATGCTTGCCTTCTTTGCATTATAAGTTAAATTTACTGCCTCTGTAGAGAAATAGCACTTGTTTCTCCCTCTCCAAGATTCTTGCAGCTTATTTCAGATCCACATAGTTCCTTACAGAGACTGATCCAAATATTGAAAACTCAAAAGCATGCATGCTTCTCCAGATGCCCAACTTGAAAACACAGAGAGCTTAATATCTAAAAAGGAAAGAAAGAACTGATGCAATATAACACTGTTTTCTTAACTTTCAAGTGTGGGGCTCTAAAATTGGGGATCTTAGTACAACCAGCACTAGAAATCCCAGACTCTGCCCAGCCTTTAGTTGTTTGATGGTTTCCACTACTTCACTTCCGCTACTATCACTTATCCATAGTCTAAACACAATAGGATTGCATTTTCAAAGAGTTAACTGACTCATGCATATACAAACATCTAACAGCTCAAAACAATGCATTTGTGACTGATGCATGCTTTAACTGGAGTAGATGCCCCAGCATGACTGTGAGAAACCTTTTTTTGTAGACGTCTCATTATAGCATGTAGCAATCGCATCCCTCCCATGAACAAGTTAAAAAAGGTGAAAGGAATTAATTCACAAAACCTAGTCACAGACAATCAATTTTTAAAATTCAATAACAGGATGGGAAAAGAGAGGTCACTAAGAGTACCAACATTTGAGGCACTTAGGGCAGATGAGAGAAGTCCCTGAAGGAAGGGCCTCTGAACTGTGTGGGAATGGTCTGTTTTAATAGGATGTGAGGAGATGCTCTCAAATAGGAAGCAGAGTTTCTGGCTTTCTGCAGTATCTATTCTTCACACCATATTGGCACATCAGGAATCTCAGCTGAAATATCCATATACGTTCTTGAATAGTCTTAAGAGGCAGAGCTTTCAAAACAACCCAAGAACACAACTGAGATGTCAGATTTACTCGCATATCCCTTTTCCATATCTAATTTCCAGGACATGAACCTGAAATGAATTTCCATGTTCATGGAACGTGTGTTACACAAAAGTCTTTCTAGTAAAAGATTTGTTGAGGTGCAACTTTCTGAAAGATTATTTTACTCATTTTTTTTTTTTTTTACTTCTTTTCAATTTTCACTTCTTTCTCTCCTGAAAGTAATTAAGTTTCAATGGCAGCTAATTATAAGCAAAGAGAAATCAGAGGCTGCATGGCTGTCTGTTTGGTGCAAGCTCGGCAAAGTGTTTTTTAATTGGTAACCCTTTGCCATGTGCATTTCAATCCATTTTGCACTGTATTTATCGTTCCAGATTCATATTATATCTATGACCTTTCATCTAATGACAGAAGCTCCATGCAGAAAAAAAAATGATTATTTTAACAAACAGACATTAGAGCTATGAAAGAGAGAGGAAAAAACAGGCAAGAGGAGAAACCAGGAACGGCATGAGGCAACGATGAACCGCACCCTAGATGTAAGATGCTGATTTCTCTCCATGCTTTTTCTCTGCTATGTGGTCTGTGCCGGAGTCCTCCAATCAACAGCCATAGCATCACTTGGCTGATGTCAAATACTAATGAACAGCAGTCACTGAAAGTCTTACAAAAAACTTCTAATGCCCATGGCCACCCACCAGGAAGAGACAGACTGAGGTGCATCCTGAACACAGCTCTTTTGTGCAGCCAGTGCCATGTCTGGAGCTGTGGGCCAAGTCTTCTATGATTCTGGAGTTTGCCTTCATTCCAAATCAGAGATTAGTACATCCTCCAAAACAGGTACAAATGAGAGCTCAGAAACATGGAGTTGAGAATCATTACAGACAATGAACAACTTGAACTGTGAGGCATGAGTTGGAGATAACTGGGAAAACAGATCCTAATTCCATGCATGTAACGGTGTCATCCCAAATACATGCAAGCTCACTTTCCTGTACTTCAGCTGAGTGGTAGTGTAGAAATGTCAATAAAATCCTATTTCTCATTTTTCAGCCAAAGCATTAGCCCCAGGATAAACCCTCAGCCATCATCCCTGACACTGTGTTTCTTAGCAAGACCTCACTACTGTACGTAGTTGCCAATAAAACAAAATCTGTGTCCTCGAGTGGCTCAGAAACCTCAGACCACTGTGGTTGTGGAACAACATCTCTATACCGACAGCAGCATAGCTCTGTTAGCACAAGCGGGATGGTTGGTGGGTTGCATGTGATCCAAGCTGAACTGGCATATCCCACTGTTAATGAGCAGTTGTTGCCAACTGCCTACCTGGCTTCTGCAAGGAAGCAGCTTAGCAGGCACTAGGTGTTTGGCAAAAGACTCTGCAGATTAATCGCAGTAAATTTATATGATACACTGAGCACCAGCTGCCTAAGCTACATTTACCAGCAGCAGGGACGAACCAGCAGTGAAAGGCCAGGTATATTCAACAATTCACCCCAGAAATACTCTGTTACTGGAATAGCTAATAACACAGCCTTACCTCCACCCTTAATTAAGTTAACCAGCATGCATCCCATTGTCTCCCATAAGTAAAACTGAGGGGCAATTCCTGCTTACTACCTAACACCGTGACACTTTTGCTCAGGACTGTATCATTCCACAAACTTTCAAAAAGAACAAGGGTATTTTTTGTGAGTCCCTGTGCTGAAATTCATGTTTCTGCTCATGAAGTCACTTTCCTGTAGGTTCACATAAATTTCAATGGAAAGAGTATAAGAAGCATAATGGAGGGATACTAGTGCTATATTTGAATGCAGTTTTTATCTGTAAATCTAAGAAGGAAATATAGGTGGTGTAAACCAAAAATGACTAAAATCATATGTAAATAATGCAATAAACAAAGATATGACAGGAGCCATGTGTTGATCTTGATGTTCAGGAAACAGTTTCCTTGAGCCTTGGAATTACAAGCATCTATGCAGAAATCAGTGATGTTTTCAGAAGGGCAACAGCGCCTAAGACACATGAAACTCAGTGAAACTCAGACTCTAATTCAGGTTTTGCAAAATGCCTGTTTAGAAAACTTCAAACATACAAAACAAGCCAGAGCACCAATGCTGAAGATTTATGAGCTCTTTAAAGGCACAAACAGGTAGCATACTTTGCATATGTTTTTGAATCCATCTTCATATCAGATGCTAGCATATGATCATAAAGTGACTGGCAGGCTCTGGACAGGCATCTATGGAACCTCCCAAACAAAACTCACTGCTGGAATATTGACCAAGAACTGCTATATGGAGGAGATTTCCAGAAGAACAAATAGCTCTTAAGCATACCCTGTCCATCAACTTGCAAGCCCTCAAATACTAAGCAGGTAATTTAGAAGCCAAAGAGGAAAAAATACATTTGCAGAGCAATCACTTATAACTATACATCCAGTCCCAGTGCCTCTTTGTGATTCATTAATAAAGAAAACTCACAGACTAGCAGCTGTGTTCAAGAAACATTGCAGCAAAGTCCATCTGAGCACCAGCACTAAATATGCCATCAAATGTCACTGCGCAGATTTGGGAGCCCTTATATTGCTAAGTTGACATCCATCTGGCCACTTTAGCACTGTTGTAGCAGCACAGGGTTGCAGTTTTTATAGCCCAGTTCTCCCATGTAAACTCAATACATCAGGCTGTTTGAGGTGAAGATTTGTTCAGCTGTGTCATGCTTGCCTGGTATCTTGTCAAGACAGTGTTGCATCGGCTCAGATGATCTCTTGGAGTCCCTTCCCTCTGTTCCCAGTAAGAACACACAGGAATCCAGGGGAAAAAATGGTAGCAAGAGATGGACAGCTATGCAATTAGAAACCATAAATTCATCAGATGGGTAAGCACCAGGGAGGAAAAAGCGCTTTTAAAACTACAAGATCATGTTGACATAAGAACATATGGATGTTAACTGGCCATGAATGCACTTAGACTGGAAATTAAAGAGAGGCTTTTAAACCCTGAGAGCAGTGAAATTCGACAGGGACCTTCAACTTCAGTACTGAAGGAAAACCACCCCAATGGCATTAATATTTCTTTCATAAATTTGCAAAAAGAGCTGGATCAGATAATTCAGAGGTTTCCATGTATCCTATGTTGTAGTAAGAACCATCCTGCACATTTTGCCGATGTTGCAAAGTCACCCCATACCCGTGTCCCAGAAAGTTTTTCCGTTGATCAGTGGCTATGCACAAATACTAACAAACTATAGTATCCTGAACATCAGAACAACCACAACCGGTTTTATAAGTCTGTTCAATAGGTCCAGAATGAATAAATTTTTAAATGCATAGGGTATAGTTGCAAAAGTAGCTTTCTAAAAAAACAAGTCCAGTTTTCAAAAAGAACACAAATCCACGAGTCCTTTGATTTTCAGGAAGACAAGCTCCTGGAGCAGCTGCGGTGCTTTTGAGAATTTTGTCCCTAGTCTTTAATGTTATTTTTGGAACTTAAACTTACTCTCCCTTTGCTGTCATACAACATAGTTTTTTCATAAGCTGTATTAAAAACAGTCTCTCTAACCTTCTAATTCTAATGCAGCTTGAAATACTAGGATATATGACAAACTTTGCTCAGTTTTGTCTACTCCTTTCTCTATACATGAGGATCATGGACCATTTAACAATGCAGTACGATACTGATAAAGAAAGAGAAAGATTTACTGTTGACTTCAGCACCAGATCTAAGCCAGAACTTATGCATTACACACTTTAAAAAAACAAACAAAAAAAAAAAAAAAAAAACAAACAAAAAAACAACACAAAGCACAACATATTTTTCTGTAGGATCTGAATAACCCATGTTCCCACCTAATCTCTTCAATCACTAAAAGAAGTATGCACCTTAGTAAAAGTTTTTTAATTATTATTTTAATAAGGCTTTTAACCAAATTATTTTGAGGCCATAATCACGTTGTCAGACCATGCCTGGATTACAAATATCCTGTCATTGTCAACATGCCAAATAACAATTCTTTACTGCTAAGTTCGCAATTTGAATATCTAATCAGAAACCAGATGCTTCAATTAATGCAAGTGAAATTGTTGGCAGGGGGCTAAGTCTTCAGAAGAGGAGCTGACCACAAAAAGTAAACTGTTAATTTTGCAAACTTAATTTTTTTTGTTTAACCTGAGCATAACATTTTTGAAGTAATTCATTTGTACATTTTAATATGTAATAGATAATGAGAGGCAGTATATGAGATTTAATTATAAAATGCAGAATTTTACCCAAAAAGTAGCAAGCAATACTGAAAATGTCCCACAGTGGTTATTTGAGTCTGAACAAGGCTCAAGATGTGGATCAAAAGTTTATTCTGAAGACATAGTCTAGTTAGCTATCTCATACCCAGATACCATACGTATCTCCACGCTAGCTACTAGCTGAGATACCTGTGCCCTGCCTTTCCTCATCCATTTGGGGTTAGTAGGCTGACCTGAGCATGATGCACGTGTGCCATCCAGTCTAGGCTGCATTTTTGTTCTTGTAGTTTTATTCTGACTTACAAGACCTTTAGCAGAACTCAGTTGTCACAGGAAAGGACAGCTGCCATAGGGAACATATTAAGTTTCTAATGAACAAAAAACCTCTTTTGGAACTCAAATGACTCTGCTACTATCCTATGCCATGAGAACATACCATCTTTCTTACCACCCAACAACAGTGTCTGAATGCTGTGCAAGCTATACATTCTACCACAGCTATAATAAAAAGCATTCTTATCCCAGAATCTTAGTATAACCCTCCTAGAAAAATAATCACTCCATCAGCTCCAGGGCACATATTGCTTCCTGTCTTCTCTAGTAGTCATAAAAGCAGTAGCCAATACCATTTGGATGACAGGATGCTCTAATACTTGTGCATAACTTGACAGATGCTAATTACAGGGAAATACTGGTACTTATCGCAGCTAGGCTCTACATGATCAAGACATTTAACCGTGACTAGGACTCAGAACAAGCTCTGCACGTCTACTCATCTCTTCTTCCCTCCTAGCTTTATCACAGGCAGGACAACAATGGCAATTTTGTCACCAATCCAAGTTACCTAGTGAAGTCATTGTAAAAAGCACTCAAATCAAATAACTTACCATTACTTTCAAGACAACCACGAGAGGATTAGAAAGTCCAAAGACTTACCTAAGAACAAAAAAGAAAGGAGCAAAATTATGGACTGAGCAAACACAAGAATAGAAGGTCTTAATTTGAGTTCAGAAATATGAAAAAATTCTTGACAGAATACCAAGAAAAGCAGATCCAGTTCCTTGCAGGAACATCTCCCTTAATCAGAGAGGACCAATTTACCAGCTGAAACTAAGAACAATGTCTATCTTAATCACACTTACAGGTAGGCTCAAAACAAACATATAATTTTCTGCCCAAAGGAACTTACATTCTCATTCAAGAGCACATAAAAAAACGATCTCCTGAGGAACAAGAAAGAAATACTACTCCAGTATTTGGCTGAGGGAGTATCAGTCAAATCTTAGGGATTCAGTGGAATACTTGTATTAGCTGTCATAGGGGAGCAATTAAAAAATAAATACAATAAATTAGTCCTGAATTGGCTCTAAAATGTGAAGGGGGCTTATTTCCCAGGGTTATTTTGCACATAGAAAAAAAAATATAGTAGAAGTTTTGCAAGATCACTCACTTCACAGAATCACAGAATGACTAAGATTGAAAAGGACCAATGTGGGTCATATCTGGTCCAACCTCCCTGCTCAAGTAGGGTCACCCAAGAGCACATTGTACAGGATTGTGTCCAGACGGTCCTTAAATATCTCCACTGAGATATTTAAGGTGAGCTTCGACAGTCTTTCCATGACCTCTCTGATTCAAGCCCCTGGCAAGCAACAAACTTCTTGGATAATCAGTCATGTTGGCAGACAGGTGCCTCTGTCCTCTGCAGTAGGGAGCCATCCACTACAATTGCTTGTTGCTTCTTCCAGGTGGTCTCATGTGGCTCAGGGTCTGGTGACTCAGTTGCTTCACTTGGAGCTCTATCTGCCTCCTCCTCAGCTTGGAGGGCACTAAACCTGTTTGTTAATATAAAGCTATCAGGAGGAACAGGAGTTATATGGAGAGTGACTAGTTTTCAGTCTTCCTCTTTTATTGACTTCTGCCTTGTTATGAGATGCAGTGCAGAGCCCACCTGCATCTCTGATGTAGAGGGGGGTTGAGACTCTTGCATCTTTAAAGTCTGAATCATCCCATCTATTTATTTCTTGTCCTCACAAATGCTATGCAACCTACTTATTTACTTGTTTAGCTCCTTGACCTGGTGACATAGCTTCTCAACAAGAACACACCTTCTGCAGAGGAGATGACTCACAGCCCCAGCTTCCTGGACAGATTGTACACACACCCTGTACAACCACAGGCCTGCAAGAGCTACATTCACAGTCATGAGGTCTTTCTGGGTGGAAGCCTTTGATATCATTGGTGCAGTGATTTCAACAGCTGCTGGGGCACAGGGTCTGCAGCTTGTAATAACTATAATGTTGGGAGCTCAGATTACTAAGACTGAGGAGAAGGGGTCTCTGTGGTACCCTTGGCATTAATTGCCACTCCCTATCTGCTGCTCTCTGGTTCTGCTTCAGTGTTGGACCTCCTGTGGCAAACTGCCCCATATTTCATCATCATTGACCAATCAGTTGTTTTTGGTACACAGGAACTGCTGTTATGGGCCAAGGGTCCATTGTGTTAGGTCACTGTACAAATAGAAAACCAAAAACTGCTTTGTTTGAAGGAGCTGGGGTGCTTCCATTAAATTTTTCACTGGTTTTCATCAGAAAGCAGGGAAACCTCATGGTAAAAGTACAAACATTAAACATCTGAAAATCTCACAGTTGTTGGGCCTCTCCTGTCCCATCACTGTAACCCACTTTTTATGTAGTGAATTTGACTCCTTCCCCAGGTCTATCCTACCATCCACTGAAATGCCAACACCGTCCTTTGAAGTCATGCCTATGTGCCAGAAAGAACTGTGCTGAGCACAAGTATCAGCTGCTGCGCAGAAAGACTAAAACACTAACACTCTGTAAGGATGAGTATTTCACACATCACCATTGCTTCACTGGGATTTCTGAACAGAATGTAGAAAATAAAAACTCACAGAGTGCAAGGAAGCACTGCAATAATAAAATTATTTTGCTTTTAAAAAGCCTTATTTTCAGAGGCCTGATCCAATGTCTATTGACATCAATAGCCCAGAGTAGAAAGAAGCAACAGATTACACTGAAGACACCATTCAGAAAGGAAACATCACTTTTGTAGGATATATGGACTCACAGCATCAAGCTTTGACCCTTTCTAGCACATAACTGATTCAGCTTACAAACATCTGAGCAAGTTTGTCAACATGGGGACTTTTTGCCTACACGAGTCCCTGTTCATTTGCACAGGAACTGCACCACATGGTACTGGCTCAGCTGTTTTATCTGCAGTTAAAACTAAGTGGATGTAATCACCACCAGTAGGGTCAACAAGGTGGTTGATTGTAAATAACTAAAACCCCAGGACTCTTGCAGGCTTTCTGGATTCTCTATTAGTCATCAACACAACTTCATTTTAAAGTATGCCCTTCACAAAGTCAACACCACCCATCTCAGTAGAATGCAACTCATTTAAAGAAGAGAAAAAACAAGTGTCTTAATAAGAAGGAGCAAGATCAGGTGGTTCCTTTTGAGAAGACAGGCTTAGGATTTTTTTTTTTTTCCTGTGAATTGTATGCAAGATTGAAAAAATTGTATGTAATGACAAAAAAGGATGAAGATGGTTATTTAGAGGTGGAACAGTAGATAGCACTAAAATGCTTGTCAACACCCAGAACCCAATCATATCTCAATGCACACACTTTCTTCAGAAATGGCCCTGCAGATACTTGGAACAGTCCTCAGTGCTCATTGCATACTAGAGTCATTGAATGCTTACAAATAAATATTCACAGGCAATTTTTGAAACAGCAAAAGGATGAAACCTCTTGTAGTGTGCTTAGACTCACTGATATAGGAATATTGTCACATGGCATCATTGATCCATCAAATGGCATGGGAAATCAGGAGTAGATGCTCAGTAAAGAGACGTTTCCAAATAAATCAGAGGCTAAAATTCAATCACACAAACTATCTAACAACTGAGAATAATGAGCAAATTAGTATAAAGTCAGTCTGCTCCCAGATAACTTACTGAACAGAGGGGTGAGAATACATTTTAATAACACATTTCTGCCTGCCAACTGCTCTGTTACAAATAGAGTGAATTGACAATAACTGGGAGTAGCTGAGAGGGGAAAAAAAAAAAAAAAAAAAATAAGAATGATAAGCAGTAGAGAACAAAACAGGAATGGCAATGGAAAAACACCAGTTCCTCCTTTGCAGGAAAAGGAAATGAGGAAAACAAAGCCTTTCTGTGCTTACGCTGCTCAAAATCCTACCTGCTTTGGTCTGAATACAGCAGACCTGGCCCCCATTTCATAATATTTAGTAGCACAACTGCCTACGAAGAACAACAATCTGTAAAATGTACAAAAATCCCAAAGCACAACTTCTGACACTTTCCACAGGAGGACACCTAAACCTCTTCTTCCCTTGTTCCCACTGAATTCTTCTGCCTTCCAGACAGTTCTACTCGTCAGTCAATCAAGACACTCAGTCCAGCTTCTGTCTTAAGGACACTCAACAATAGAAAATAGAAGAGCAGCTTAGCCAACTCTGCAAGGGAGATTATTCAAAAGGTTAATTACTGAATAAAACAGAAATAGGAAATAGAAGGGGCAATGGGAAAGGAGATGGAGGAGGAAGGGAGGGAGCAAATTACTTTCAGCTGATAAATCTGGCTTCCCAAATCCTTACAGTCCCTTACATTTTAGGTTGAAGAAGGAGGGGGACAGGAGGGGGCTGGGCAGTGTTATTCACTTACACATTTGATAAAACCTCAGTAATGTTCCTCTCCTAATCCTGTGTCATTAGGAACAAAATGGTACAGAGAAACTATTTAGATATGAGTGCCTGCAACTTCATCTGACCTGCTGACTTCTCCTTTCTTCATTCTATGCTCTCATTTTGTTGCTGGAGCCAATTATACTTAGAAATATGATTTTTTTGGCTAGGCACTTGATCCCCAACACCAGGGGTCCAAAATGGCCTGGCTGAAGACCCTTTTGGCCATTATTATTTTTCTTTTTTGGTGGAAATGTCATTATTACTATAATAGTTGAGAATAAATCAGTCTATTATGAAATTTTTAGAAGAAAAAACTCAAAAACAAAACAAAGAGGTATTTTCTATGGTGCCTCCAATCCCTGTTTTCACTAGAGCAGGAGGAGTCTAGCTGCTGACTTCAATGGGAGAGCAAGACTGAACTCAAAAGGAGAATTTTACAATATTTAAACAAAAGCCTCAGAGTGAAGGCTACAAGTGAAATAAAAAATAAAGCTGGTGTCTCTTTGCTTTCTGCTGCCAGAAGGAAACAAAACTAAAAGGAGTAACTGTTTGTATAATCCTCCCTTCATCCTTAGCCTTATATCAAACTCAGACCTGGCCCTGAACACAATTCAAATGCAATGGAAAACCTCGGGACAGGAGCATCCAAAGCCATACAAAAAGCCTAGAATGGAGACCAGAGGACAGTGGCACTGTCATTGTGTCACCTCTGTTACCCCAAATCCATGGCTGTGACAGTAATTCACCAGAGATGGCTGTATATCAATGACATGAAAACAATCCGTACATCACTTATATGGCTTGTTGTGCTTTCTCTGTTAAGAGATCAATATAGGTATCTCTTCTCATTATACTATAATGCACAATGAGTGCAGTCATTCTCTTGGAGTCACTTGCCAGTACATGACATAATGAGCCAGGCTTTTTGTCCTCTGGACACTACCATAGAAAGGCATTACGAGATTTCACAGGCAATCCAGTTAGTATTTCATTTAGAAAAGAAGAAACAAAGTGAAGGAGGCCAATAAAGGTTTTCTCTGCATTAGCTTTGTAGGCTGGTTTTAATATCACTGGGGAAAAAAATAATAATCAGAGCATGTTTGGAGCCTCCACAATTTTCTAGAGAGTCATAATAATATATAGCCTTCTGAAACTGAAGAATCTACCTCAGTGCTTATTAAAATTTAGGCAAATCATGAGGTAAAGGGGGTAATAAATAACCTTGAGGGAGAAACACTTGACAAGAGTAGGTTCCAAAACATCATTGGCAAAAGAGTCTTGACTTTGGGAATTTCACTTTATTTGATTTATTGCCAATTAACATAAACTTTTATTTACTCTTTCAGGCACTGGAAAACAGAGATGACAAACAATTAAACAGACACTTAGGTAAACCTCTTTCTTTGCAATTCCCCAAGCTCCACTGCAGTACAACACTGTCACACACACACAAACCAGCCAGTCTCCCCTTCCCTTGTCATGGACACACATTGCTGTTACATGCTGCAAGCCTCTTGGGTGAGCTCAGGACACTGGGTTGGTAAATGATACTTTCTTGCTGCAGCTTCATATTTATTTCTGTTTTCTTTGTTCTTTCCTTTCTCCTTGTTTCCTCTTCTCTTGCCCTGGTCCTCTAAAGGCTGCAGTCCCTTAGGGGTGTCTGTGCTCTAGTGTGGGTCACCCACGGGCTGCAACACCTCCCCATCACAGCATACTTCCTCCTCCAAGAAGCATCTTCAGCCCCATCTCTGACAATGCTATCTTCCATGTGCCTCCTTCTCCTGTATCTGCTTATGTATCACCTTCTCACTCATCCTCACCTCTCCTCCTGTGTCTGGTTTGTTTTCTCCTCTTATCTCCTCATGTGATTCCCAGAGAGGCTGGGACAGCTCTGACTGGCCACTTTCCAGCTGAGGAAAGCTTCCATTCTAAGCATTATGCTGGAGTAGACAAAGTTTGCCCTCTTGCTACCCAAGCAGTTGCTATCTATCTGCACAGAGCTATCCACCTTTAGGGTGGTCACCCCACTGCCTTTCATCAGTAGAAAATGCTATTTTAGAAAGAGTAAAACCAAAGAGAGATGCTGCATTGGCAGTGACCAGCAGGTACCACTAAGCTTGCCACACCACCTTCTGATAAAGGTTCTTCAGCCACTGGTGCCATTGCATGCTTACACAGTGAAAAAGATGTTTTTTCACACATTGGGAGATGTTCAATCTTTCTTCCTTGTTTATCCCTGCCCCCAGATATTAAGGCTGCAAGTGAAGAAGTTGGTGGCTGTATCCCTCAGCACAGCTTCGCTGAGTTAGAGTGCACCTCCACAAACTGAAGCTCTTTTAATAGCACTGTCAGTGAGAGATTGCATTTCTAGTTAAGTGCTATTCAGATGCACCCACAGACGTTCGCTGCTTCAGAAACACATCTCTTCCTAATAATATAGTTGGCTACATTATCTTATTTGACACTAAAACTTGAGATGATTGATGGTAGTTTAAATTCTGAATAGACAAAAATTATAGAGCAGCTTTATAATCTTTTGCATTAGTGCCCTGGGGAAATGGCTGAAGTCTTTATCACACTGAAAGGACAGCATGACTGATGCTAAACCTCCACCCTTCCAGCCAGACCAGCCTTCCATGAAGGTCTCAGGCAGCCTGGTCAGGAGTGTGCCTACAGAAATGGCTCTGAGGGCCTGGCATTTGATCATTAGGTGCCACGCTTTTCATCATCCCTGACTATCGCTTTGCAGTATTTCTAACATGCAACTAAGTCAGGATCAAGGAACAAAGAGAGAGGAGAGATGACAAAGGGAAAAAAAAATAGAGCAAGAGACTTGACTTTACCTTGGGTATAAATGGTTATCCTGCTGAGAATTAATGTAGTGTTTGCATTCTGGACACATCAGTACTACAGAGGAGCTGAGAAACTATATCCTAACAGGTATAGAAGAGTGGTTCAAGAACCTGCCCCAAGAAAAAAAACAAATATGATGGCAGCCATAAAGTGTAGTTTTGGGGAGGACTGGGCTTTTATAAGGTCCCTGGAAAGAGCATTATTCATCACTTGAAAAAGCAGTTCAGACCAAAGTTATCTTTTTTTAAGACACTCATCAGGAGACACAGAGGGACAGTGAGGGCTCAAACATCTGAAACAGTTCATATCACTTTATAAAAGCGTGGATATCTAAATGGAGCATAGGAGACAGACAGGAACAGGGAGATGGACACCAAACTGTAAGCCTCCCTAAGTTTGTTGCCAGAGGACTATGTCCCCACTGCTCCTTTCACTCAGCTCATGGTCTCTTACCAGAAACCTCCATTTGTCTCAGCCCCCAACCCCCAAATTTTTATGGCCATAAACATCTTCAACATCTTTGTAAATTACTTGGATGCATGACGGGAGGGGATATTAAACAAGTTTGCAGGCAACACAGAACTGAGAGGAGCTGTTGACTCCCTCAAAGGCAAGGTCACCCTGCAGAGAGACCTCGACAAATGAGAGGACTGGACAACCACCAGCCATGTGAAAGTTCAACTAGAGGAAGTGCCAGATTGTGTACCTTGGATGAGACATACAAACTGGGAAATGAGATGCTGGAAAGCAGTGCCATGGAAAGGGACCTGGGGGTCCTGGTCAATGGAAAGCTGAATCTGAGTCAGCAGTGCCCTGGCAGTGAGGAAGGCAACCGTGTCTGGAGGAGCATCAGGCAAAGCATCACCAATGAGTCAAGGGAGGGAATTGTCCCACTCTGCTCTGACCTGGGGCAGTCACACCTTGAATATTGTGGCAGTGTTGGGCACCACAATGGAAGAAAGATGTTCAGCTGTTAGAGAGAGGCCAAAGGAGGGCAATGAAGATGGTGAAAGGGGAAGCTGTATGGAGAGCAGTTGAGGTCACTTGGGCTGTACAGCCTGAAGAAAGGGAGACTGAGGGGAAATCTCATCACAGTCTACAACTTCCTTGTAAGGGCAAGAGCAGAGACAGGCCCTGATCTCTTCTCTGTGGTGACCAGTGACAGGACTCGAGGGAATGACCTGAACTTGTGTCAGGGGAGGTTTAGGTTGGATATTTGGAAAAGATTCTTCACTCAGAGGGTGGTTGGGCACTCAAAAAGCTTCTCCAGAGAAGTGGTCACAGTACCAAGCCTGTCAGAGTTCAAGAAGTGTTTGGACAATACACTCAGGGACATGGTGTGACTCTTAGGGATGGTCCTGTTCAGGGCTAAGAATTGGATTCAGTGATCTCTGTGGGTCCCTTTTAACTCAGAATATTCTGTGATCTCTACAGAAAACTCTCCCCCTTGAGGACTTATAACACACAATAGCTAGTGAAGAAAGAAGCTATCTCTGAAGCAATGCTCCCCTTTGATGAATACCACTGTTGTATCAACTCCTTTTCTAGTCTTCCACTCCTTGCATTTCAAGCCTACTTCTATCAATCCACACATGAATCTCTTTAGGTTGGATTTCTATCAACAGAGAGCGGAGACAATTGCTCCAGTCTTTTTTGAGCATTGCAAGCCTCCTTCCCAGGTCCAAGCCCATCCCTGGACAGAGGTATCAAAAAAGTGTTGCTTAGTAAATGCTAGCCTCCATGCTAAGGTCACTAAATGATCTAGCAACTGACGCTGCAGTTTCACAACAGTTTACCCGAGTTTATCCAGCTAAACCTTGGTGTCCTGTGTTTCATCAGACCAGGAGCTGCCAAGCATGTTGGGGGTGTTTTTCACACCATGGTTTCACAGTACTCCTGAAACCCCATGCCAGAGTATGCTAAATAAAGCAAACTCTGATTTGCACAGCCATGAAATATAAAAATTATTAGTAAGGTGATGATGAAATGAAAATGCAGGAATCAGTTCTGTATCAGAACTGCTAGACTCTGGTACAACCTCATGCAATTTCTCCAGCTCAGGTGAGGTCTCTATACATGGTGCCCCTCTTTCACAGCTTGGACAGTACTGTCACAAGAGGGACTATAGACCACTAATTTAGTTAGCCCTCTGAGAAAAAACAGCCTGAGGAGTAAATATTAAAAAAGTTTCCTTATTACCTGCTACCCAAGAGCAGTGGGGAAAGAGTAAACCATGGCCTCACTGCTACAGGCCACATGAAATAATGCTGTTAAGTGACATCACCAACAGCAAAGACTACAAAATGCATTACCTGCCTACATAGTTTTCAGTAAGCTTGACAGAGAGCAGAACATTTTTCCTCCCACATTCAGAGGAAAACATCATCATCTTGTCTGTCTTTGTTTGTCTTTCGTGTCCTGCCTTTTAATTAGCCTATAAATGTTTTGAAAGAGAGAACCATGATTCTGATTCTGCATTGGTGCAGGGCAGAGGGCCTTGGCTAAAGGCAAGGCCACCTCAGTGTTGCTCAGTAAGAGCCATCATCAGCCAGTCCCAGTTCAGCAGCTTCACCATTACTTGGTTTTGCTGGACTGCATCTCCCTTGTCTTTGCAGGCAGGCTGTGTGGTTTCCATGTGCATTCTCCACACATGCTAGGACTTGAGGAGTGCATCCACTGTAGCATCAGTCCCCACCCAACTGGCTGCCCTCCTGCACCAGTGCATCTCTCTTCCCCCTGCCATCTCACCCCTGATCAGTTGCAAGCTTGTGATTAAGTATCTCTTAATAAATGACTCCTATTAAACTGGATTCTTCTGTCACTGTGAGAGACATAAAATTAAAAACTGTCTGTCTTTAATCATGCCAGGCTTCATCTCCATCTCTCAGGCTCCATTTATCAATAATTAATATAAGAAAGACTGAAATCCATTTCAATTTCAAAGACTCAAATGTTACATTTTTTAATAAAAGAAGAAAAGAAAGAAAGAAGCCACCATCACTCTGAAAAAAAGAGACAGCTAGGCTCACACAGAGGGAAAAAATCTGGCAGCACTGCAGCAGCTTCCAAAAGGAGAGAGGAGCTCAAATGTGGCAATCAGCTCTCCTTGTGGTTTTTTAACTGGAGATTTTTCACCTCAAATACTTCCACCCAGAGAAGGAACCCCAGTGGTCCCAAAGACTAGAGGGATCTGCACTGTAGCCTTATTTCTTCTTTGGTTTTAGCAGGTCCCTGGAGCAATGACAAATGAGCACACTGGGCTACCCAACCTGTTATGTTCTTTTAAAGAACTGCCAGATCTCAGATGCTCCCAGGGCAGGTCACAACCATCACTTTCCTGCAAGCACAGTGGCAATACATGGCAGGACTTACTGGAATGAGCAAGGATCTGGGAGGATGTAAGTCACCATCCCAGTTCTCATTACATTGCTCTATAAAGGACTAAAACCAACATCAAAAAACCTTCTTCCTTTATTCAAGTGGTGCTGCTGCTCACTCAGGCTTTTTATCACTACACCACACCCAATACTTCAGTCAATCTTTTTTTGATGGAAAGTATAAGAACTTCCAGCAAGAAATTCCAGATTTTTTCAATTTGCTTTCACCCTAGAGAATGTGGCTCAGGGCTCACTGTTCAGTGTGAAGATATTTGGAAGAGGAAAACTATTGGGTGTATCTATCCTTGAAGTGACGAGTCTGAATTCACAGTTTAAATACTGGAACATGGCACATCTGATCACACGGGTTGTCTTGAGCTCTAATTGAGGCCAGCTGATTTGGGTATGTCTCTCACAGTAAAGTTCTCTGCCAGCAGTACAACTTGAGGAAAGCCCCCTGTGACCATGGTGATGCTGTGTCTCAAGTCACACCACTTGCAGTGGCTGTCTAACTCAACTCAGACTGCACTGAAAACATCCTCATGGCTTTCAGTCAGTTAAAAGCATGAGTAGACAAACTGACACCTTCAAAAAAACCAAAAGGCAAAACTATGTCAAGCAGACATATATGACAAGAGCTCAAGTCATACTGTATGGACATACCACCTTAGCAGACTGGACAGCTGTGCCAGCTATAGACCTGTCAGTCATCCCATAGGTAAACATGCAAGTGAAAGTGAAATAGAACACAAAATGCAGGAGCTGTCATTTCAGGGAAATCTTGCACATGAATAAAAAACTCTTTACCGGTCAACACCCAGGTGACACTGAGAAGATAAATGCACAGCACTACAGTGGAAATAAAGGTGAACCTCTGAGCTGGGTGTTATCCTGCATAAGTCCCAAGTCAGGCAATTCCTGGCACACTCATCAGCTGAATACCCAATGTAACACCTCCCAGGCCTCAGCAGCTACCCACACTGCCCAGCCTGGGTGGACCACTTCCCTGCTATCCAGCCCTAATTACCATGGAACAGGGCAGATGCACACAACTGAACCCTGCTGCTACAGGTAGCAACAACTGGGACACTGCCCTCTGATTAACAGCCCAATGTAGGAGAACACAATAAGCAGCCTGGTGTAACACCGTCACACCATCAGTCATTAGTCAGTAATTACTGTGCAACTACACAGGGACACAAAGGCACAACTCCCCCGTCAGAGTTACAGTGGAGAAATATCATTCAATAGCCTTTAATTACTGCAGAACCACACAGTAACAAATGATGACCTGCCCACTGGTACAAAATGGATCTATCACTCAGGATTCATTCCCTAGTAGTTACTAATGGAACCTTTTGGTAATCCCACAGTGACTGTGGCACATTGTTGCTGTGAGGATTTTTATCCCAGTGTATGGCCCATTTTCAAGATTTTGCTGAGGGAGGGGGCAGGGTGGAGGAATTACAAAGAAATATTTGCTGAACTACTGTTATCTTCCCAATAAGCTCCCTGCTCCACACCACTGAATTGTGGCAACATTGTGGTAATGCTTTCACTGCCTTAGATGTGAGGGGTATAATTGCACCTTTGCCCTGCAGATCTTGTGGTACTCATAATTATATCCCATTACCAAGGAACACAGCAATTTCAAACCTATTACCCACAGGTATCGTTTATTTCAGAGTTAAATTTATTACTTCAGTGCCAGCCTTGCTCATAGTTCTCCTTTATGCATTCAAGCTTCCCTAACGACAAACACTGAAAACAGAGTGAACTGAAAAAGATGGGATATAGGGACAACAGAAGGGAGCAGAAGATGCAGATGCCTTTTTGGCCCTTGCTCTTGTCTGTGCTTTGATTTTCAGTAAGTCCATGGGGGTTTACTTAGGGGAAGAGGGTTAGTGCTAAGGGGTAGCAACCTTTCTGCAAGCCTGGAGAGGCTGCAGAACGCAACTGCTCCCAGGGCCACCCTTATCTGCAATGGGGCTGCAGTGCTGGCAGTTGTCATAGTTATCCATGATTTCCAAGCTGCTGTGCTTTGTAAACCTTTCCTCCAAAAGCCTCTGTGCCTTGCAATAACTTTTGGTCTGAAGAATTTGGGAAATTAGAGGTGTACTCTACGGAACAAGCTGAACTCTGATGCAAAGAACTGCCACTGGTCTGCAGCTATATAACACATGTGAGAAAAATAAACCCTGTTTACTTCTGACTATTCAATTCCCAGCAAGAGGGGAGTAACAGGAGAAAGGAAGAAATTGATAGTTTCCCCAAGCTATATCAAAATTTTAAAAGGAAATGAGCAGTCAAGAATATGGATCTTCACTGAATACAGTGTGTTGTGTCACCAGAAGCAGAAAGGAAAATATGTGCAGCCTTCCTGCAGGTTTCCCTTTCCCACCTAGCAGAGATGCTCACGATTGCCTGCCACCACCACTGAGCACCTCCCCAGTTGTGCATCATTTCTGAACACATACCAGTGTGGCCTCTGGACTATTGCAACCTATGACAGCTTTTAATAGCTCTTTAAAGAAAATACTGCAATCAGGTACTGAACCTTTACAACTTCTGACACTTGCCTGCTCCAAAGGGTAGAGAAAAGGGCAAGCCTAGTACTCCTCACCTGCCTTGGGAACCCCTAGCTCGCCCAGAGAGAAATTATTTAATAGACTGTACTGAAATATATTGATTCAGTCCTGACTATCCTGTGTTCAAGGGCAGGACAGGACTGAAAGCAAGGAAGACATGGCAGCAGAAGGCAATCAGGACCATGGAGTCAGTCCCCACTCAAAAAAAATGCAGTGAGTACATGGATGTGAATTATGAGCATCATGGATGATGTACATTTTCGCTAATGGCAGTAGGTCTCACTTTGGGGAGATCGAATACCAAATATTACCCAATAGTACCAAAGTATTGAAAAGGCTAAAAAGAGTAGATAGAGACATTATAGATGTGTCCCACTTCCTGCATTATCTTTGTGTTGAATAAGTCATCTCCTCAGATAACAATAGGCTCTTCAGCTACTGGAGAGGAACTTGCTGCTGTTCCAATGCATCATGCTTCTACAGTAAGTCAAGCTCTAGGAACAACATGAAAAGATAATGCTGGAACACAAAGAGAAGACCTGAAGTAAGTTGTTATGGAAACCACATTCCCACAAGCTCGTATCAAACTGAATAAGGCTTCTCCCCTTACGTCCATTTGTCAAAATGCCCAGTTTTGCACAGGAGTCCCTAATGACTATGGCTCTGTTGCTCACCTTGCATTCAGTCATAGACATTGCTGCTGTTCTCTCTTAGTTAATCTAACATGAACCAAGCACCTCCAATGGTAGGAAAGAGCTTATCACTCAAGCAATGCCACAGGACAGAACAGCACAGAACAGTCCCTTTAGCACTTCTTGCTTGGAAGAGCTGGTGCTGGTAGCAGCAGGTTTTAATCAAAAGAAACATGACTCATCTGAATAGCAACTACTTTCCTGTCAGACTTTAAAGTTCCAGAAGAATCAAAACAGCATCAAAAGGAGTAATGGCAAGACCACACAATAATATGTTCCAGCCCACGTTTAGCAGTGTAGACATTTATGATGGGGAACAGCTACTTTGCTTGGGTTATATAATGCCATTTTATATGACTTGGGTTCTTTTGTCAAACTTCTGCTGGCCTTTCCAGCAGCACACAGCTCTTCTATATTTAACATTTGCCACTACTGCCCCGTATTACACTGACTACACAGAAAAGGCAAATTCTTGCATTCGCTTATACTGAAACAAAAATTCTGCATGGCAACGTACTGACAACAGCACTGGGCAAAGATCATTCTAACACAGAAACAAAGCAGGGACAAGGCTATGGCAGAGTGTTAGGCAGCAGCAGGAACACTGCCTCTCCCATCACTGCTGAACTCTGGTTACATCAGCTGAAGAAGAGGTTCCAATAGGCACACTTTCTATTGGGACTCTCTGCTTCCTATTGCCTAGTGCTAGCAGAATGAGTGAGATTGTTTTTCCAGGGCTTCCCATGCAAGTTCTTGCCCTTTAAATTCTGTCACAAGATAGAGAACTTCACCTAGGCTGTCAAAACGCTTTAAGCTGATTGATGAGATACTGCTTCAATCCTGTATTGGTATCACTTCAGTCCCTGACACTATCTTGTGCCTGGACCTTCTTCCAGAAAGACTCCAACTTATCCAAGCTGCATTGCAGGACCCACCACTACTACAATGCTCAGGATCAGACACTTTCAGACCTGAGTCTTGGGACTTGGTTTATGATTTGACACTGTTACGCTGATTCCCTGCTCACTCCTCAAGCAACTTACATTGTTTCCACTCTACAGCTTCCAACACCAGGCTAAAGCAGGAGTAGGGAGGTGCACATCTACATGGAAGAGCATAAGAGTGCTCAGAAACTTGCTTGGTGCTACCAGTAAACCAACACCAGTAGGCAGAATTTAGAAAACATTCCTAACCTGTGCCTAAGGGCAGGAGAAGGAAGCAATAAGCAGTAACAGGTCTTGTGCCAGCACAATGGCCCCTACTTCTGCAGTCTGCTGTCCAGCTTGCAGGGCAATAGCAGCATCTGCTACAGTTAAGAATGCAAATGAGTTTCTCTGCTGATTTCAGTCAGTCATAACTTGCCAAAATGTTCATCTTCAGAGCTGAAATTTTCTGGACTTGGCCAGTATCCAGCAGCGATTATTTTTTGAAAGAACATGGCAGAAGTGATTTAGCCACTACAGAGCGCTCAGAATGGCATTCATCGCTATTATTCAAAAGTCACGACAGACAGAATTAAGCAGCTTTAAAGTTCACAATGTTTAGGTCTGAGAGTTAAAAAGCCGGAAGCATATGCCAAGGGATTTCAAACATGTCTCTTTTAACAAGCATTTGTACACCATTTAGTGTGCAAGGTCTCTGAATTAGTACTAAACCTGAAGGATGCACTAAGATGTAGCTGGGGGAGGGAAGAAGGGCTAATGATCCTGTAACCAACTACTACCTTGTAAAAATAGTATGCAGGGCATTTTGCCAATTTGATGCTAAATTAAATTACACAGGCAGGTAGCATAAGAGCTGGGGAAAACTTTAACAAATGTGAGTACAAGTTTCAGTAATGGCTCTATAAGACCTTTCCTCTGAAGGCATTATTTGCTTAGCAACCAAGCAGATCCAACAGATGACTGAGCCCAAAGAGGGAATACTTGCTCCCTGCTTCTTCCCTCATCCATGCCCTTAGCTGTGCAGCTCTTCCCTCTTCCTTGAACCAGCTCCCAGTGCTCACTGGAAGAAATTTCATCCAAGGAATTTGGCTCAATAAGCAACTTGAAAACTAGGTGCTTTTATTTGCTGGATTGAGACTTGAGTGGACTTGCAGAGGGATCTACTGAGCACCAAAGCAAGTAGAAGGTAAGTAAGTAGCAGGAAGATGTCTCTGGAAGCAGCACACTCTCTTTCTACCAGTGGTAGCAAGTTATTAGAGTATTTCTCACACCTGGAACATCTTTAGTCCAAGTCTCCTACAGCAAAAAACTTGTAAAGCACTCAAGCCCCACAGCAGGGAAAATCCAATCTTAACATACAAGAGCACAGATTCCTTTCTAATAACCAGCATTAGAAGAACAGGTCTTTTCTTTGGTTGGTCTAACAGCCTGTAAACATCTCTGCAGCAAAAAGATATTACACTACAGAAAAAGTTACACAGGTAGGTACAATGGTGTGGCATTTGGAGTCTGAGGTGAAGCTTCCAGTCTCTTATATATGAATACCAAACCTTTTTGCATTCAATCAATGCTCACTGTCAGATGTACGGCTATTTTATCAGTAATATTCTTTTGGTATCTGGAAGAGGAGGGACAAAAAATTGGTTTCAGTTAAGTCACAGGAAAAATTAGTTTTTCCTCCTGGAAGAAGGAAGAGATAAGAATGGGATGCATAGTGAAGATTTTGCAAGCTTCTCATGCAAGATCTACCCTCTCAAACAAGCTACTTATTAATTGCAGACTACATTCATGAGGTTACAGAAAGTGCAGAATGGGTGAGCAGTGGCTACTGGTTGATCGACATGCTCTTTGAAAGAGTCCTGCCATTTTTATTTGAGACTGGGCATAGGTTGTATGGGTATAAAATCAAAAGAGAAAGTTTAGCACATCTAATGAACAATGTACAACATAGATGCATTTTTTTTTTTTTACTTAAAGCTTTTTTTGGGGGGTGGTAGTCCCATTCCACAGTGGTCAAACCATACTTACAAAGGTAACGATCCCCACACATAAGCACCAGGTTAGCAACCTTTCCAAAGTAACTTTGACAAATATGGAGAGAAGGAAAAAAGGTCAATAAACATACTCTGTGTTGTGTAGTATAACTCAAGAGATAGACTAGATAGTGGAAGGCAGGCTAGTTGCATTCTCCAGGATATTACACGCACACTGTTGCAGTGACTGTCAGATGCGCATCTCCACTAGCTTAGAGCCTGCAGAATCACTACACCATGGCATTAAATTGGGATTCCAGCGTGCCCCAAGTCTGTGCTGCACAGCACCCCAAGATCAAGCAGCAAATACATCTTGCTTCTTACTGAAACACTGCCAAGCGCTACAGTCCTTTCAGCAACCAAGTTATTAGGAAACAGTAGCATCACCCAGCACATAGGAGCCCTCTGAGGTCTGTCATCTTGCTTTATATGACTATTCTGTAACACTCTTCAAAAGAACTTATCAAAAAACCTAGTTCACTTCTTGCAGAGGTTGTAGGTTTAGCAAATGGTTTTGAAGGCAGGCTAGAATGTATGCACACTACAGCAAACCTGCCTATTTGTTCTGTGCACACAGGAACCAGTGACCACATAGAGCCTTTGCTGACTTCAGGGCTTTCCTATGTGGGACAACTGGCAAGATTGTGACCTTGTTTTGCATAATGACTTGATTCAGGTAATCCCAAGAGTGCTCAAAGTCATTTACGTTGGTGGTAATGTAAGGAATTTCAGATTGATTTGAATTTTTAAAAAGTTAGATTTGCAGAATGATGCACAGTCAGAAAATGTCAATGTAACACTTTCCTTCATACTCTTAACCACAGTCTCCAGTTCATACATATTTTGATGTAGCTTTGGATTTTCTACATTCTCACTCCCTCCCCTGCACAGATCCTACCACATTCAGTCCATAGGATGGCAGGGACTTGCTGAATGTGCAGCTATTCAATATTTGTTTCTCCTTTCATTATTCATTGCGTGCTCTTACATCTTATTTATCATACACTAAGCCCCTCATTGAACAAGACAGAAATCCCGCAGTAAGAAAAGCCTGTGAGCATTTAAAGACTATATTGTAATTCTGGTATTTCCTGACTTCTGTACATTTCTTTTCACTGTTACTTTAATCCATGTTTTTTGTGTTGAATTTCATTACCTCTTTAAAAAAGAAGAATGGACAAACAAAGACATTTCCTCATAAGTAACACAATGTCAGACAGCAATAGAGCATTTGCCTTTTATAAATGTGCAATTTATAGCTGTAAAAATAATTGATTTTTTTCTTGTTCGCTAATAAATCAAAACAAAAGTTATTTTTGAGTTGCTCTAAAAAGAATACAAAAAAGTCTAAGTTTAAAAAGGAAAAAAAAAAATATATGAAGCCCCCAGACTAATTTGTTTGGATGGACTGAAGTGTTGCACTGGGAATGGATTGCTCTGGTTTAGCATTTCTAACACTTACTAAAATAAAGTTTTCATTCCTTTTTCTTAAATAATCCCCCAAAGTTTAACTCTGATCATCTTTCTACTTCAAGGAAGTTCATTCTTTCCCTTTTCTGCTCCACGCCCACCCTCAAAGGCCTGGTCACAATGTCAGCTTGAGGTTATGATCATATCAACTGACTTAAAGGTATTTTTTTGTGAAAAGTTGTTCAGAGAAAGGGAGGATGGAGGGCTGGGTTGTCCACATTGTGTTTTAAACTACTTGAGAGCTAGAACCTCCCACTGCTTCTGCTCTGACCTCTGCACCATTATTTATAAGCTAAGTAACTTATACCTCACACAGACTTAACAGCCTAAAAGGCCACACCACGCAATGGATTCATGTGATGACAGCACGCTGGCAGCAAACCCACAATTACCCATCCCTGTATCACTGGCGATCTTCTGCAGGATCAGGGCCTGAAGTTCACAGCTACTCAGCCAAAAAACATATTGTTTCTGATGTTGCCATAAGCTCTTAGCCACCACTAAGGTCCTGCTGTGCCACCTACTTCTTGTGTGTGATGGGGCCCTGCTCTCCTGGGGATGGCTGAACACCTACCTGGCCATGGGAAGCAGCAAAAGAAGTCCTTGCTTTGCTTGCATGCACAGCTTTTGCTTTATCTATTCAACCATCTTTATGTCAATGCACAAGTTTCCTAACTTCTACTCTACCTTATGCTGCTGGTGGGAGAGTGAGCGAGTAGCTGTGTGGTACTTCATTGCTGGCTGGGGTTAAACCACAACACGAGGAAAGGCTGAAGGAATTGGGCCTGCTCAGCCTTGAGAAAAGACTACTGAGAGGGGACCTCATAAATGTGTGTAAGTATCTGAAAGGAGGGTCAAAGAGACGGAGCCAGGCTCTTCTCATGGTGCTGAGCAACAGATCAAGAGACAACAGGTGTTCCTTGAACTGATGCACAGGAATTTCCATCTGAATATGAGAAAGAACTTCTCTAAGCAGGAGACTGAGCATTGGAAAAGACTGCCCAGAGACATTGTGGAGATTCCCTCACTGGAATATTCAAAAACAATCTGGGCACAATTCTGTGCAAAGTACTCCAGGATCACTTTGCTTTGGCAGTGAGGTTGGACCTGATGACCCACAGTGGTCCTTTCCAAGCACACCCATTTCTGTGATTTAACCTTTAGGTGTTGTTGTTTTTTTTGTTTTGTTTTTGGGATTTTGCTTAACTTTCTAGTGGGGTTTTTTGTGTGTTTTTGGGTTGTTTGTTTGTTTTTTGTTTTGGGTGGGATTTTAAGGTCTAATAACTAAAATACTGAGCAAACAGCAGCTTGGTGAAGGTTCACACAACTTCAGTAAGTGCCTAGAAATAGCCACAGTTCTACATTTGTTCTCAGAAACATAGGTCATAGGGAAACTATAATTTCTGTGCACCTTCAAGTCAGAAACTAAATCCATCTGCAAAACTGTCAGCAAATGACATGTTCTCAAAGCTCTAATTGCTACTTGTCAATATGGGGGAAGTGTTTATCAGTTGCCCCCAAAACCCTGTTCAGAAGCAGACAAGGGAGATCAGTTTCCCTTCTAAACATTGCCAGCACCTTAAGACAAATGTGTAAAAGCAACCAGTTCTTTACTGGGCAGGGTGACAGGGACTCAGATCCTGAAGAGAAGCTCATACCAACAGTATTATTACTTCCATGTCTAAGTCGACATGTTCAATAACTCATTTTTATGCATCTTTTGCCTTCTGTCTCAGGTCGGTTTATCAACCTGGGCAGAGAGCTGAAAGGATGCTTGGAACCAGCTCAAGCCTGGAGCCAGACCAGTTGAGTTCGTATGGCATTGGTGGTATTAGGCTCTGTCAAACCTAAACTGATCTGTGCAGATACCACGTGGCTGCACCTGCGCAACTTGTTTCATCTACAGACTGCGTTGTCTGAGAATTAATTATTCAGCATTAATTGATTTTTTTCCCCAAAGAGAAATGTCTTATATACAGTTCATCCAAAACACTGAATTTTCTTACCAAAATACTTCACCACAGATACCCACAAATGCTCTTAGTCAATGTCACTTTATTCTTGTATTTCCATTATTTTCTTAGAATAATAGGAATGAGATGTCAAAAAAAAAAAAAGTCAAAATATTGAGGAAAAATATTTCTTTTTTCAAAAAGCCAAAGCAGAAAATTTTTACTCTTTCATTTGAGGGAGGGGGATTTGGGCTAAAATACTTCACAAATCACTTGGGTCAAACAAACTACTCATTTTTGCTGAATGAAGTACACAACCAAAAAATCTTATCCAACTCCATTTGAAATTTAGCATTTAGAGTGAAAATGCATGTACAACTTCAGCTTTATGCATAGGTGCATGCTTCGCCAACAATAAATTGAACAGAACGGGGCACAAAGACACTGCACTAAATTGCATACTCCAGCCTCCAATTTTGTACTTTCAGATATTTATGGGTAGCTGCAGAGTTGTGGGTGCATTCATTTTTCACATGCAAATGGTCATTTGCACATCCAGATATGCCTGAAAAATTAAAGACTTGTTTGAGCACTGATGAAATACCAGTCCATGTACTGAATAAAAGCATTAAAGGCATCACAGCAAAGGGAAGGAGGAGAGGCAGAAGCATTCTGGGAAACATAACAAGTATGTAAGAGAAAAGCTGAAAGATGAAAATTTGCAAAAGCGTCTCTAGGGGTTTAGAATTTTTCCTTCTGTTCAGAATAATCTCAAAAAGAGAGATAAGCAAAACAGCATAACTCAGTTGAAAGTCTGCCCTTGGCTTCTCACATCATCTCTTAAGAAGAGGATGAACACATGTGGTTGAATGAACACCCTTAAGCACATTATACCTTCATATTACTGAAAGTTCAAAAAAACAAAATACGTGGAAGAAATAACTCCAGTGTGCCAGCACGTAAACAGCCACCACCCCCTGCTGCAGGCTGATTTAAAGAAAGGGCAGCAGCCTCCACTTACTGGCAGTGAAGCCACAGATTTATATCTGCTGGACTTAGGCCATTGATTTTGGCACCCATGTCTTCTCTCATGCCCCCAACATCTAAAAGAAGTGGGTAGTACTCCCATGGCAGTTCTGTCAAGGAGAAGTGAAGGACCAACTGACATTTGAGGGCTCTTCCATCCCCACTTCCTTCTCCAGCTCATTCACAACACATTCCTGCGAAATGCAAACACACACTCTGCCAGCCTTAGTTCCTCCCATACGTGACATGACATCAAGCTAACAAAGCACTGACTATTTGACATCCAAGCTGATAACAGAAAGACACTTCTGAGCAACACTCAAACAATAGGCAAGAAATGTGGCTCCCATAAATGGGTGAATTTACAGCTTGCTGTTCAAGAAATAAATAAACCATTACCCACAAAGCATCGTTTCTCTTTGAAGTACATCACCTGTCACTAAAGGTTAAATAACTGTCAACTGCTCATGCAAGGCTGGCGGGGGTTGGTTGCAGCTTTGCAACTTCTTTTAGCTCTAATAGGGACTGTGCAGTTATAACCTTTCTGCTTTAAAAATACAACATCAGTGACTGTCAGCAACGGGAAATGGATCACCTACTATTTGCCTGTTATCAGCTCATTGTTATGACTTCATAGAGGAAACAGGTCAAAACATAGTAGGCAGCAATCAGCATGAAATAATGGGCCAACTGCTATGACTGACAGAGCAAAATGCAGGAGACATGGGCTTCAGATCTGGGAGCCAACTCATAGGAAAAGCATAGGTCTTCTCTGTCCAAGATACAGCTATGCCATTAGTCTGTGTCTTTGGTTTTCCATTTATAAGCCAGGGACAGCCACCCATCACTCTGATGGTCACAACACCTTAGGGAACTAGGAAAAGAGGTTCATCCTTCAGACTACTTGGTAAAGGGAGCAGGAGAAAGTAAGTGCAAGCGTATAAAGAGCAATAAGGAGACCACCAGAGAAGATTCAAATCCTACAGTCACTTAAAAAGACGTAATCTCATCTTTTTTTCCTTGAGCCAGTAAAAAAATGTCTCCCAAAAATTTCAGATCAGGCCACTTTTCTCCCCTTCCTGCTAGCTCTGGAAATAAAACATCAGCTTAAACCCCTGAACCTCACAGAGGAGATGACAGTAGGGCAGGAAGCTTACTGATAGAATGCTAGTCATCAGAAAAGATGCCAGGCATTCAGAGAGTAAGCTGAAAAAGTACATGCCTCTAGAAATAAGACTTATGTGAACTTGGTAGCTTGCCATTTCCCATAGAGTCTCATAAGGACAAGGAACTGGGCAGAAATCACTTGCAAAGTCCCTCAGGCATTGGTGAGAAGTGATGGTAACCCTGTCAGACAGGTGATGCTGCTTGCCTTCTCCCTTCCAGAGGACACAGACATGGATTTTCAAAATGAGAAGGCATTTTTACAGAAGGGAAGATAATTTATATACTTGATATGGGCAAGAATTTGTGCCTAGACAGCCACACAAATCCCTTGAGGCAAGAGTACACGTGTACTGAAGAAGTTCCCTCACCCTGTAGTTGGCTGACCAGGCTCACAGAGCTCAGTCACCTGCCTCCTCAAAATTCTCCCAGGAAATAAAAGACAATAGGAAAAGTCAAAGCCTTATCTCTTAGCTGGATAGTTATTAGTCCTACAAACATGACAATGGGGTCTGATACTGCTCTTCTGTAGTACCTGTGATATTTACCCTTTCAGTCTGAGAAACAATCAAATTATTTTTCTGCCAAAGCTCAAGAGCATTCCAGTTTTTTTGTCTCAGGAAGAGCTCTTTTCCCTCTCAGAAAGATGGATGCACACCCCAGAAAATCACTATCCATAAATTGGTTCCACGTGGGAGGGGGTTACTGGAGTTGAGGTTTTGATCTCTAAATAACCTTAGATTGTTAACTGAGCCCCAAGAACACAAAAACTAGAACTCTTTTTCAAACTTCCTCACTCAGCTATTTTTCAAATTCAAAATGTCCATATGTTTAATCAGCAGGAAGGGCTTGCTGTGAGAGTCAAAGGATTGCCAGCATCCCAGAAGCAGACAGACATTCATTAAAAGAAATGGCATTGATATCTAGGAACTCCTGAATCCAGTTTCATCTCAAAACAGCATTGCCTTCCCCACTCCACCAAAACTGGTAGTAGTCAAACTGTATTCCTGATAATACCAAGAGAAAGAAAAGGGAATTTGCCCCAGTTTGCTAAAAGCACAGGTCCTATTTGCTTGTTGCATTTAAAGCTTCACATTGGCTCTGAAAACTCCATGCCTACTCCCAGCCCTGTTCCATTCCCCAGTAATTTAGGTGTAATGAAGTTGAATGAAAGCTGTCATGAAAGAGGAGCATGATGAAAGAGGAAGGCACAGGTTGCATAAATGCCACATTACCCCTTCTTACCCAGTAAAGCCAACCCTTGTCCTTAGGGCAAGTTTTCAACCTGCTAAGAGCCTGGCATTAAGAACTGCAGACAAAGACCATCACATAGGTTTTCTATCCTTTCCATCCCCAATTCTATCTAGGGAGATTCCTAGATGTAGACAGCTGCAGTGGCATCTCAAAGAGTAGCACTGTATCTCAGAAGTCTCCTGTTCCAAACAGGAAGATTAGGAGTTAATGTACCTTCCCCTGAGGAGCCATCTGTGAAGATTTTAAGGTACCCAATAGAGGACCTGACAGGAGAGGGGGCTCACTGACCAATTCTTTGTCATAAAACCTTTATCCAAGTTTGTAGTGTTCTCAAATTCAGACAAATTTAGACAGGACCTAAGTCATTTGCCCTTAAAGAGGACAAATAAAATTATCCAAGCCACAGACAGCATCACCCAAATGCAGAGTTACAAGACTATTCTGTTCTCTATCAAGTTTCATGGGCCAGTGGATGTGGCAGCACAAAAGCATGCATTTCAATGCAACAAGCTCTATATTCTTAAAGTCATTTGTTCTTTTCCTTCACAAATTCTTCCACTACCACCCAGCTAGACAGAAATATGCATGCAAGTATTTGGCACCAATCCTCTTACTTGACAGCCAAGAGAAATCCAGGGGCCAGTTTCCCCAGTGCCCTGACAACCCTATAGGGATGGGATATTCATTTCCATTCCAATGCCAGATGACAAGCAAGTTATAAATTGTGTTCAATCCTACCATCCCTTGTTTATCTACCATGGCAGTCTTCTCTGGCTCTTGTGTGGCTAGGAGCCCAGAGGGCATGCATGACCTTTCTCAAGCTGTTCTAAGTTGTCATAAGCTCTTCTGCCCTGCTTTTTATTTTCCATCATTTTATTCCTGCCCTGCCCTTCTCCCTCTATCACTCCAACATTTCTTTATTGCAATCCTCCTGGAACGTTATCTTCTCCTGTCTCCCTGTCCATGAATTACAGCCCCTCTTTCCTCTCTTTTCCTCTTTTTGTTCCCTTTGATGGCATCTCTTATATTTCTCTCCTCCATTTGCTGAGCAGGACGAGCTTTTGCCCAGACATTCCATTAACCCACACCTCCTCTGACTTGCTGCAGTGCTGAAAACAGATGAAAACTGGGCTCTCCTCACTACCTCCTTCCTTCCCACATTGATTTATCTTTGCTCCCTCATGCTTTTTACCTCTTCCAGTCTTTCTCTCCTCCCTCTTCTCTCCTCAGGCACATCATTGTACCTGGCCCTCTTTTGATCTGCTGTCAATTTTTGAGCTCCCTGTTTTACTTGTCTTTCAATCTCCTATCAGCACTCTCTGAAAATTAAGGTCAGAGATTAGTTCTTTGCAGCTGCCCCACTGCTGAGTCAAACCAAACATCACTTAGACCAGAAATTTCCTTTCAAGACCACCTGGCAGGGTAAACCAAGACATCTTGCATTTCTTGCCAATGCCCAAGTTTCTGAACCAATAAAGACAGAATTATTCACAGAGATTGCTTATGGGGATGCTGTTAAGATGATAGTTCAACACTTCAGAGCCAGCTCTTCCAGTATTCCAGGTGGTAATGAATGAAAAGTGTGGGGAACACAGGAGTCATGACAAATACTTTAGCTGGGATTTGTTTACCAACAGCATGATTTGGCTAGTTTTCCCTCTTAAACAGATAAAAGAGAGGGCTGTCAGAATCTTTGTTGTTCAGAAATATGGGAAACTATTTATGACAAACATGAAACCCACCTGATTCTTTGACTTCCTAGTGTCAGAACTGTTAATTTTACAGAACAACTCAGGCAACTCACCAACGAGCACTGAAACTTTCAGGTTTTTATTTAGCTGTCTCATTACTTAGCAAGACAAAAAAATGGACTAATCCAAGGATCAGAAAAAGAGTTTGGGATTACAATATCTCATAAAAAACAGTTTGTACAGGAGGGGGTTAAGTAGTAATATGCAAATGACAAGACAAAATCCATCATAAGACAAATAATGATCGATTCCATGGGGAGATGATGCTCATACTGAAACAAGGCAGTTCCACTTTTACCCAAGGATCACTGACACCCACCATGAGACAGAGCGATGACAGCTGATTTGAGGAAAGACTGGGATGTTACAGGCAATCATAATCATGGCAGACAAAAATATGGGACCTGCAGATGAAGAGAGGTAACTTCCTCCTGCTCCAGAGATTTAATTTCTATCATGCTCAGTATAGGCTGAAGATAGTGAGCTTCATGTATGTGATTTCCAGGACATGAACATGACTATACACTAACAATCCCTAAATCATAGGCAACAGAAATCAATTAAGTCCAGCTTAAAAATCTGTTTGGTCTTAGGTAAAAGTCCTGGCTGAGGCTTTCACCAGGGATGGGTCTTCTCCTGCAAAAATTGTAGCACCCAAAACAGAAGAGGTCCTTTTGCACCTTCCCTGTGGCATCCTTTCAAATAGCTACCTACCTAATTATTTCCTTAAAATAGAAGACAAAACCTTTTAATCACCTAATTTTAACACTTCTGGTAGAAAACAGACTATTTTCAAACAATCATTGAGGCAAAACAAACAGGAATGGACATATTGAAAAAGGGTTTCCTAAGTTTTCTTTTTTTAAGGGACTAAAAGGCACAGTGCCAAAAGATAAGACATATGGAAGGCTAGCTGTTGCACCAAATTGAGAAGCTGCTCAGATTTCCTAGGAAAAGAATGGGATCATAACTCAACAAGCATTTCTGATGGCAAAATGTGGAGAAACGACAAAAAAGGGAAATCAATAGGTATATTGTATTACCTGGCTATAAAGTATTCAAGAAGGATAGATCAGGGCCAAGTTTTCTTCTAGCATAACTCCAATGACTTCAGTAGAGTTATGGCAGTAAAGACTAGTCTTCTGAGGCAGAGACCATTAGAGTGTCAATAGACTCAACTCCCACAGTATTCAGTGACATGACATCATTGCAGGCACAGAAGCTTAGTTTAGTATCTGTCTTGACAGAAATACCACACTGTAAACACTTTCAAGTTGTAATACCCACTTTCTCCTCAGTAAAAGGTGTTTATTCCAAAATTAAGGCAATCAGAGTGGAAAAGAAGTCTAATTTTTAGCTACCTGATCATCAAGGAAGAAGTTAAAATTTTCAGTTTGAGTACTTCTTGAAACTGATGGTTCTAGGGTATGAGGAGAATTGAAAAATGTTTTTTCCATTAATTTAGAAAAGCTAAAATAAAGGTAATTATTGATGAGTGAGTATATACCAGTGACCAGAATATCACCTGGTTCATGTTCTTAAAACAGCAATCAGAGCAAATTCTAGGAGTCTTTTAGATGCACAAGGTACTATCACTTAATCAGAAATCAGAAACACAGAGTAAGCACCAAACATTCCCATTATGCCTGAAGTGCAGCATAGTACGTGGTAACTCAGGAGTAATTTTCCCTGTATGTGCAAATGATTTGTAAAAACAAGTAATAAGGTGAAAAAAGTTTCAGAAGTAATAAGATTTATCTATTTTAAACCTAGAACAAGGCAACTCTTGAGGTCTCTGATCAAGCTGGGTGCACCTACAGCAAAATAGATCAGTCCTCTGTTTACAAATATAAGGTAACATACCACAGAAAACTCAGTGTGAACTGTCCACACACTAACAGCTGCAGCCGACATTAATTGTGACCGCCCAGGGAAAAGACCTGGGTGTCACTGGGGACAGCTCAATGACAGCCTGATCAATATGCACAGGCAGTAGAGAAGGGTGAGGGGGGAGCAAAGGAAACCTTAGTACATTCTGGTACTGCCATATAAATTAGGGGTATGCTCTCATTTACAATGCTACATTCAGTTCCAGCCAACAATCCCTGTGTCTCCTGTGGTACCATACAGCTAAACCATCAGGGATCGGAACAACAGACAAATAGGATTACTACCTGCATGAGGCCACAGATGCTTCCAAGGACAAAGTTAACTTTCATTCTGGTGGGGCAGATGCCTTTGCTATGGAATATGACTTAGGGACTCCCTAAGGCCTAATCTTCAAAGGCAAGCTGAATCTTGAGTCATAACATCCCCCCCCCAATAAAATATAAACTCCAACTCAAAGATGACAAAATAAGGAAGCCAAGTGATTTCAGCATTCATTAAGAGGACTTCAAACACAAGTGATCAGCTGAGGTCTGATCTAGCAATCAGGTTACACAGTCTGCATAAACCCATAGAAGCAGTAAACTGCCCTTGTGTAGCATGTCTCTGCAGATCTCAGTTCATGTTCAAGACACCAAGCACACCTACAAATGAACCAGCCACATGGGAGATGGCTTCTACTTGGTTCAGCTAAGCAAGAATTCTATCCAGTTTGTGAGCTTCTGTCTTTGCCAAAGCAGATGGAGCAGTAAACCTTGGACAGCGTGTGTGAAAAATACACCCCACCTCCCACCCAGACAACTGCCAGTGCTTGCCCTCATCTTTCATGATTTCATGTACCAGAACTAGAGCATCGTGATCCTGCCCAAGGGCCATCATCCACACAGCCTTGCTAACCAGCTCCTCTCAGTAATCATGAAGGCTAGAGGAGCAAAGGAGAAGCAATGCAATGTGCAGAGCTTGACTGTATCCCACTGGAATCTGGGCATCACAGTGAGCCTGAAGAGAACACGAAAATAAAATTCTTCCTGTTCTTCAGATCAAGAAAATTACTCTTTTCCACTTGCCTCTGCTAAGATTGGAAAAATGGGGATAAAAACTAACATCCTCAGGACTCAAAATGATCTTTTGACCTCCCAAGTGTGACACTTGTTTTCAGCACTATCATATCTTGTTTTTCCTTAGTGATACCCTCAGAAGCCAGTCTGTCACCATAAAAGAAATTGCTGCAGCTGTAAATAGTGATGAACATTGAATATTCTTTACAATTTCTGGAAATCTCTTGTGTCAGACCCATGACTGCACTCTAATTATCCAATTCAGAGGCAGGAAGAACAGCACATGGCTTATTGTGTCCAGGCAGATCTTGTGTACATCACTCACACTGTGATTATCAACCAAATTGTTCACAAATTAGTGAGACTAAAATTATTCACAGAAATTCTCTGAATAATCCCAAATAGCTAATAAATTGAGAGAGGGCAAGAAGAGATGATGATCTGCTTACCAGCAGTTTTGAAACATGAACATAAAGTTGAATTTGCTAGCCTTCTTCCAAAAGTTTTTTTTAATTTTCACCATAACAAGTATGTGAATTTGACTGAGCAGTGCAGATCACCTTTGAAGTTGAGTAAAAAAATAGGCTCAAATATGGTCACATTTGAATAAAAACAGAATGTTTCCAGAGCTCTCATGATTTTCTTCACTCTCCATTACCTATAAATTGTTTACCCAGTACTCCATGCATATTATTGCTGTTGACAACATAGTCAAGTGCTTGATACCAAAAAAAGAAAATGGTTTGTTAAGACAGACAAGACAGACTGTGATTGCACAAAAGGTAAAAAAAAAGTTGAGTTTGCTTTGTCTTCCTCCTCTGAGAAGTCCACTGGCCTATGAATTTCCTCAACCATTTTTTGTAAGCTCAAGAAGTTTTTAGCTTTCCATTTTTGTTTAATATTTTCAAGCCATTTTAAAAAATACAGTGTTTTCAAGATAGGCTATTGAACATGCATTGAGGTCTTCAGTTTTTTCAAGATTCTTATATTAGATGAACATCTAAAAGTTCTGGGAAACTGTTGAAAAGAATGCATAAAGTTAAAACAATCTGTCAAGAATCTTCTTACAGTATTTACCCCCACCTCTTATTCACTTCTGAAAGGAAGACGAGAAGTTATTTCTGCAGAAGTTACCTTTACTGGAAGGACAGCCAAGGGAAAGTCCTAGTAAAGAGCTGTTTTTCTGCTTTTTCTGAGGTACAAGGCTGACAAACAGAAGTTCATGACAAAACCCTCTGATAACTTATTCCTTTTGTTGCAATAAATGCTGACAGCTCTCCACCCCCATACAGACACATACTTTATTTCATTAGATACTGCTCAGACATTTATTCTAACTGAACATTTCAGAAAACATGTGTGTCCTGGTTTAAAGGCCATATGGGATAAGGAAGAGCATTTCAATGGCCACACACACAAGGGGAACAGAAAACATCATACCATGACTTACCAGTATGATTTCATTATCACTAATTATCTGGCTAGCTCCTTCTGACTATTAAAAAAATGCATGGATACCACTCAGCAATGCCCCTTTTCTCTTCCTGAAGGCACTCAGACTATAACAGTGCATTCTCCATTTACTCAGCAGGCTTCTCCCATACGTGTACAAGCACATCTTGCACATCAAAATGCACATTTTGCAAATCATAGCATGATACTTATTCTATCCCAGTGATTAAGCCACAGCCCACTACCTTAAATAGGTATGCAAGTTTTATAGATGACCAGGTCATTTGAGATTTTTGTCTCCTCTCTCCCTGCTCTCATATGCACATTTTTTCAAAGTCTGCCTTGAAACAATTGAAAGGTATCTCATCTTTAAAGAATGAGGGCTCATCACCTTCTGATAATTAAGCTTCTTGAAGGGGTCTCAAGGTGGGCAAGCAGCCTCACAAAACGGTCCATAATCACTAGTCACCACAAAAAAACCTTGCGTATATTATATGAAACATGAAATAGCTAGAAATAAGAGGAATGCAACAAGGAATTCAACCCATAAAGCCTTCTTTGTGCAACTGAGAAGCCTCAGAAGTGCTTTGAAAGGCTTGAAGGAAGAGAAATTATTTTAACAAAAGAATAAAAAAAAAAAAAAGGCTTGAAAGAGAACAGAAGTTCTGAAGTATGTGGGGGTGGGAGAAGTCTTCAGTGTTAGGAACACCAAAGAGATCTCTAACTCAAAGCTACCAGAATAGCTTAAACAAGCTGAGGTGGCTGTGGTTGCATATTATTACTTCAGCAGGAACTGTAATTTGTTGCCCAGGGGACTACACTGTGGATCTAACTGGACTGTAGTTTAATTTATAGAGGACCCAGAGGATGGCAGCTCCCAATATACGAAAAAGAGCAGCTCAGCTTCCAGGAGGCTACAATGTTGTGCTTTCAAGCCATAGCTTGCTGACAAAGGAAACTACACCCTACCATTTCTAATTAGCACAAAGCACTGGAGAAGGGACACAGACACAGAAGAGGGCCCAGCATGAGCTGCCCTCCTGTGCCAGCAGAGCAGCTCCCAGGTGACCACAGTAGGGCTGAGATGAGAAAGGATCTGGCAGCACCTCTACCATGACAGCACCACAGCTTGAAATTCCAGTTTCCTCCTGCTCCCCTGGGGTAGTTTATGAACCATTTTGGTTAGTGAACGTTGGCTCCTAAAATTAATGAGTGTGTCTGTTTTCAACATACGGTCAATTGCTGATTGTTCTGATGTGGTGAGCTAGGCTGATGAATACCACCCACAGTTAAAAAAAGAGCTGGGCTTTCCTGCCATGTGTTGAGTGAAGGGAAGAGGAAAAAGGAGCAACAGCAAAAAAAAAGAAAAAAGCCAAGTGCTAAAGGTACATCAGGGTAACTGCACCCAAAAATGCACTTTAGAGACCAGAACTCTGAAAAGGTGTTCTTCTGAAGATAGGGTTTTAATGAACAATTAGATTTGGTTTTTTTTTGTGTGTGTGTACGTGCATAGCCAACAATGGACCCGGGATCCTACAGACCCAGCCTTAACTGAATGCCAAATCACAGCCATAAAAAGGTATCTCCTCCTCACTTTCCTAACTTATGGGAGCAGGTTACAACATCAAATTGTCTCACACTGGTCAACTTGTTCTCTCTTACAGTAACCCCCAGTGTCTGTTTTATACCTATGAATTCCCCAAGGAAGTGGCTCAGCACAGCTGGAGGCACACATGCACATGGCCATTTCACAAAGTGACCACATAGACTACCTGCACAATTACATTAGACAGCAGATGCAGCTAGTAAACCCAAAATGTCAAGTAATAAAAGTTCTGATTAAGAATAAAATAAAAGAAAAAGGCCAAACCCTCCTTGCCATCATAAGACATGCTGACAGTAAATTAAAATTTTATGCAACTGGATACATCGTATGTGCCTGCCATCTACAGCCATGTGTTCATGTCATGAAAAATACATGAAGATCTAAGCTGCATTAATAGTGTTTATGAGCCCGTCACCTGTACAGACATTCTCTTTATGATTCTAATGAAATAACACATAGTAAGACACACCCAGAAGCCATCACATTCTCAAAAGAAAAAACTATAATCTGTATTCCTGGATCCCCCAACCCAAAGTCTTGATGTCCCCATATGAAAAGAAAATAAATTCTGCAAAAACCAACATACTAGAGACCTCCTTCACCAAACAATAAAGCATCTGTCAGCCTTGTTATACGTCTGTCATGTATACATCAGGCAGGGCTTGTAGGGATGAGAAGTTGAACTGGAAATGGGAGCAGAAGGTGGCTGGTAAAAGAGGAAGGGATGGGAAAGCAGAGGCTCACGAGGGGGGTGGAGCAGAGGGCAAACAGGAGAGATGAAAAAGCTGAGAGCAAGAGGGAGAGTTAAAGGGAGGTTAAGGAGAGAGTGATCATTGCCAAGCCTGTATTAACTCAGTCACAGAACTCTGATGATCTCTAAATGGACTGAGCTCTACTCTCCTGGCTTATGATACTAGCAGAACCATTTGAGTGAATTACAGTCTTCAACTGATCACTCTGTATCAGTTTATGACTTCTCTACTCACCAGCCAGCTCCTCTTACAAAGAGAAGCTTGGATGGTGAGGAATGCTTTCCTGATTTTTTTTTATCTGGAGCAAATCAGTATAAGAGTTGAATTGCTTTTGTTGACACTTCACAGAAAGCACAACACTGCTAGTCCTTGACAGCAATGAAAGGGCAGAAAAGGGACAAACACTTGGATATACAACACGCAAACCTTTGAACTAGGCAGAGATGAAGGTTACTTCCAGATAAAACGTAAAACGTGCCTGCAACCTCACACCACACATCTATTCTTTTCAAGCTGTCCCACTCATATCTACCTTCACTGAGCAAGCATTAGTGCTGCCAAAAGCCACTGCCTTTCTGCATTTGACTTGGAGGCAAAGACATGCCTGGCTTACGGTTTAATAATGACAGAACAAAGCGGATTATGGGAAAGTGTAGGAAGCAATCACAGGCAGGACCCCATTGTACTAGGTGCTGCACAAAAAGGAACAGTTTCTGCCCAAAGGATTTAATATCCATACGCAAAACAGAGGTAGAAAATATGGCAAACTACATAGAAAGAAAAAGAACATTTTGAGCAGTTTGAAACACACTGGTCTGGATGAAATGTCAATCTAAACCAAGCTAAAAGAGCAATTAAACCTTACACTCATTCTCAAACAGGAATCAAATCTGAACTGTTTCTTCAAACTCAAAGCTCAAAACTTAAGTATTTAGCTGTCTTGCATTTCTACCTAGCATACTTGTTGTCTCACTTTTGAGTACTCAGGTTTAGGGCACTGCTTTTGAAAGCACCAGAATAGGAGAAAATTTCAGAAGATTTGGAAAAAAAAAAAAAATCTGTCAGCTCTGCCCACATTTATAAGGAACTGTTAACTTCTTTCCAGAAGAGAGAGGATCAAAGCACAAGGAAAGATATTAAGTATCCATACACCAATGCTGCAAACCCAGCATGAAACAAGAAGAGTCTGCTTTACTTGCAGCAGGGACTTCAAACTGTCTGAAGTCAGAAGCTCTGAATCAATAGAGTGAGGACTGTGGAGAAGATGAGCAGAGCATACTAGACATCAGCGACACTTCACCTTATACAATGACCCTTGAGGGTTACCAGGTAGCAGAAGCTGGAACAATCCCACCATTTTTCTGCGTTAATCTAAGCCAAGCTAACCCTAGGCCGTTTTCAACTTCTTTTGGCCCATTACTTTCCCATCCTTCCGAGTATAATAGACATGACTTATTAATCAGGCTGGAACATTGACCTTGCTGTATCTGTCTCCATTCCTAATAGTCGACAAGTGGGACGACAAGGATGACTTCAAAAAACCCTGACACTTATAATGACAATTCTCAAAAGCAGGGTCAAATCTTGAGTGGTGACATGTATCACAGGGCAGTTCAGGCACAGGGCACTTCTTTAGACTTGGATCTGTAGCAAAGCAACTGTACCCTGAGGCAAATACATCATTTCACTAGAAGTCTGCAGCACCTTGAGAAAGCAACACACACCCACAGCTAATATATTTCTAACTTAAGTAACTATCTCCTTTTTGGAACTGCCAAGACAAGTGATGCATCGATTTTCCTACAGCTCACCCTGCATGATTGGTATCAAGGCTGTGTAGGCGTTTGGTGAAGTATTCACAAATTTCTCTGAAAAAGTAAAGACAAAGAAATCCACAACAATTCAAGATGCTTGGACTAGTATAAAAACTTCTCCTTAAGGCAGGCTTATGCTATGCAGCCAGAATTGAAACTGAGACATAAATGAAATCTCAGCTGAAGACCTTTGCAGAAATCACCTGCAATATTACCTGCATGTACTTGGAAAGTAACCTTTGCAGAGGTATCAGCAGCAGGGCAAATAAAATTTGCATTTCAGAACTAGATAGAGAAGCAGGCTGCAGAGACATGATGAAAAGGGAAAAGAAATCTATCAGTGGCCATTGAGATCCCTGCTGCAGCATGGGACAAGTATCACTTGGGGCCTTATCAATGACTGACATTTCCCATCAAAGCTTTAGACTGCACCTGCATTCGATTTGGCTGAACAATTGCTATCAGCTCCTGCCTTCTACATCACATCTCCGTTTTGTTCACTAGATTTAAAGACATAGACATACATGAGAGACATATCTCTGAGGATATCAACAAGAGACACAGGTGTCCCGCTAAGGGCTCACATTTGGATCCTGCTCCAATAGCTGCCCCTTTCTCCCAGCTCTTCCCCAAGGAAACTTGTCTCTCTTATTTACAGAGTGGACTGCCCAAAAGAAAAAAATTACAAATTCAGAAACTGCCACTCATATATATATATATATATATAAAAACTAATTCCTCTCACAGAGGTATAACTACTCCTTACAAGGCATTTGACAAATATTGTCACTGGAGAAAATCCAGGCCCAGCAGGAACTGCTTACGACCACCAATCCGTATGTGTACAACTCAGGTTCTGTATCTTCTAAATCCAGAGCTGTCTCTTCTACTTTACTGGCACAGCCTTCCAACATATTCTTCCTCCTCCCCTCCCAGGTTAAGACATAGCAGTATGATAGCGTGTGCAGATGCAGATTTTTTTGCATATAAAGTTTATCATCTAATCACTTCCAGAATAAAGCACCAAGGAACATTTGAGTAATCAGACTGGATGCATAAATATTCTGTAGTTACACAGTTGTTACAGCATATCATTTCTCAGTTTTCTGCTTTTACAGCTGTCATCCGTAGTGACTCCAGTCCCCTCCTAAACACTAAATGATCTCTACAGAAATGATCTCAGGTCAGAGAGGAAGAGGGAAACATTATTCATGCCACAAGAGAGGACACCAGCAGACAGAGATGAAGGTGGTAACTTATGGAAGTAACCATTACTTCCCTGGATGCTTTGGTATGTGAATTTCCCACAACCTGCTTAAGACCTCAAAGACACAGACCCCAGCCCCTAGGACTTCCACACCTGGCCTTCTTTTACATTGTGGAAAGCAGCACACCTTAACAACAGGTCCCACAGCCAGCATCTCACACCCTCTCTGCAGCACAATAAGCTTTCACAGAAGACCCTTTTCCAAGCCTTTCTCCCCTTGCATGGGTCACATTTACAAAACCTATGTCTTGCCACTGGGTAGGGCAAAGCTGTTACCTTCATTGAGGTCTGGTGCTGTCCTCAGTTTCTGCACATAGCAGCTCAGGGTGTTACAACACAGCTGCAAAATTATTCTCTCTCACACAAAATACAACTAGTTTAAGCCTAAGCATGAACAAATAATAAAGAATATTTCCCTATCAAATGCCACTTTTTTATTATCTACTTCCCTTCCCAATTCTGATGGAAAATCAGAGGTTGGACATGTATAAAAAGGAACATTTTGAAAACTTGGAATCAGCATGATAAATTATTTAACACTTTTGAAAATTCAAGTTGAATGCTTACACCTTTTTGAATCAAGCATTTCGTTTCAATTTGTTGAAGCAATTTCCCCTTTCTACTCCAAAACAGCCATGCTCCACGAAGGTACTGCACATTCTGAGGAGGGACTTAAGTTTCTCATTTCCTCTTTGTGTTCTATATACTAGATGAACTAGCTCCAGTTTGTGTTCCCTGAGGTAACGTGGCTGTTTGACCATCAGTACACCATCATTTCAACCAGAAGAAATCACAGCAGGTCTTGGGAAACCAGTTCCTGGAATCCTGCCCATTTTGTAGGAGGGAGGGCAAGAGGAACGCATTTCCAATGCAAATTTTCTAGTTAGCTCAATCAGTAATTCCAAATGAGGGTATAAATACAAACATTTGTTATCAAGGTAAAATCCCTCATGCACAAGAAGTATATTGATAACAGCTCCTCAACTAGTAAATATAAATTTAATAGAGCAAGACAACAACTGGGACCCTGGACACACTATGGAAGCAATTCTCATACTGAAGTGAAGAGAGAGATGCTCTAAATACTTCTATGTTTCAAAGACAGCTGGCTATTTTTTAACAGGGCATGAACTTCCAGTAGGTTTAAGGAATCATTTATACTCCAGTTGCCATCTAGGATATCAGACTCACAGTGCATATTCTAAATCCCCTTTTTGCTTGGTAAAGACCCTATTAAGCTTATCCTTTTTTTTCCTGGCATTCAAAAAAACAACTAAGGAACAGATGAATGAGAGAACAGGAAAGAATGATGCAAGTAAACAGGATAGATTAGGACTACAACAGCTGCAGTCACTTTGGACATCTTTAGGTTTCCATTACTGGGAATTGATCAAATCACAAGGAGCCATGAACTAAGGAGAAGGTGGCTTCATAGTGTCCAACATTAGAAACCACTGCTAGTAAGCTCTCAGATGTAGGCACACCTAGCATATCTAGCAGCACTAGCAAGGTCTTGAAACAGCATCTGGCACCTACCTCTGCAAGCACTTTCTCACGTGAAACAAACAGCACTACCAGTCAACTCCCACTAGGACCAGATATCATGCTGTTCCCCATGGGGAAAACACACTCTGATAAATTGGCCAAGAACACCAAGATTTGCTGGTTCCATGGAAAACACTGAAATATGAGCTGCTTGCAAAATTAAATAGGCCACATAAATATGTTCTCATATCTCAGGCATGGGAGGCACAAATAACTTTCAGGCCTGGAAGCCAGGCAGGGATGCCACCACTGCTCTCCTTCACCTGTTGTCCGGCAGGAGCACAGAATCAAGCATTCATATTATAACTCATGGCAGTTCTGCAAAGCTGGCAGCAAGGGAGAGGGCAGCACACCTGAAGTACTCTTCACTCTCATCAGGCTGTGCTGAAGTGGCCTGGGAGTAGCTGATTGCAATCACAGTCTCCTGCTGAGCTAGATGGATACTACAGAAGGCAGCATCCAGCTGGACTGGGGTAAGATACAGTAACAGCAGCCACAAAGAATGAAGGTTTAGAAAAAAAAAAAAAAGTGAATTTTAGGACAGTAGAATGAAAGACCATGCAACTGTCTTCAAATCAAAAGTTAGACTACATCCCACTGCACCATACTCAGGCACAGGTAGGCATAAGCAGATGTACCCTCAGAACAGCTCTTGCATGAATGAGGCCCACCAACCAGAGGCTTCATCCCAGGCTTCCCAAAAACATTCTACTTGATTAATATTTAAAATTCAAAGCTCCTTCATCTCCCATTCAATCCATATCAGGAAAGAAACACAGCAAGTCACCATTAACTTTAATTGTTAATTCTTACTAGAAGAGTCCCATTTCGGTAATGAAGGAACATCTATCTGCTTTAAGTGTTTCAGGGCTCAGACTTCCAGTCACATTTAGCCATTGGCAGAACTGCACTGCCATTCCAAATTCAGATGAGGCCAAGATCAACCATGACTTTTTCAGAAAACCTCTGCAGACCTCCTTACTGCTCCCTTGCTGCCAAAAGACCAAAAATTCTGAACCAGTAAGCAAACACTAACCATCTCCTTATATCAGAGGGGCTTTTAGGAACCAAAATGTTTCAGAAAAAGTAGATATAGGTGGAAAATATACATACTTATAGCTTATTAATTATTCAGTTCAACTTTCATAAAGGATTTCATATGCAGAAACAGCTTTAAAATTCCTTACAGATAACCTATCACTGCTTTGTATCTCCAAGGTCTGGCTAGCACATTACATCTCTTTCATTCATAAACGACTTGTTGTTGATGCTTCAGAGAGTGTCTGCAAAAAGCTCTTCAAGGTTTTTGACATTCCAAGCTACCAGCCTGGCAAAACAAATCTCTGTCTCTCGCAAAGCCCCTTCTTCATTTGACAGGGTCTTTGAAGACAGCGGGCAAAGGCCTGAGCTAAGATGCCTGTATCCATCGTCTCCTTTCTGTCGGTTCTCCTTGTGCCTCCCCAAGAAGTTAGATCAAAGCATCCCCATGGGGACATCTCATTAAAAAGCAACTCCCTTCCTTGACCAGGTCACTGGCAGCATTAGACAAGGTTGCAAGTTCTTGTCCGTCAGACAATGCTTATAAATAGCACAGGGACAGTACTCTCCCTCCATTTTTAATAACTGCAGAAATCTCTCAGAAGGACTCCAGAAGGATGGGAAGGGAGGAAGGTTGTTCCTCTAAAAAACTTCTCCTTTAGACATACCTAACCACATTAAGAACAAGCAGCTCAAAGACATTCAATTTAACATTAAGGAAAAAAAAAAAAAGACACCAACAAAACCCTAAGGGAGTGCTTCGAGCAGCAGAACTAATGAAGCCTCGTTTTCTACAGATTTGCATCTCATGATTGATTGACTTCAGTGCATTAGGAAGAGAAAGCACCAGCTGAAACTGTGCCTGCCCTTTGGGCATTTATAACAACTCACTCCTGTGAATTTTTGCATGTATTAAGGTTTGAGTTCATGCTGTGGAGTCTCCTGCATTTGGGAATTTGGAAGGCTCTAGAGCAATCATTTTCATTCAGCTTAGCCCTCACTGAAAAGTGAGGCCATGCAACTACAGTATCAAAGACAAAAAGGTGCCATTAATTTGCTGACATGGTAATTTGAGAGCCTGAGTTCATAGACAACTTCATCTTTCCTGGGCTGGACAGAATTGGAGTACGGAAGAAGTTATTTTGTTTTGCCATGAAGCATGGAAATAGAAACACTTGTGATGAAACAGGTTTGTCAGGCGCTCATAGGCACCATTTGCACAAAAGTTTTTGCCTGAGAATTTGATGTTTAAATAGCACTTCACACCTAAGACCAAGCACTTGTAGTCCCCACTCTTTCTTTGCCATGTGTTCAGAGCATCCTGGGTGGTAGGAGGAGCATCAATTCCTAAAGTGTCTCATGGCTGCAAGAACAGAGACACCTCAAAATAGAGGCCAAACACTGAAAACAGAGGCCCCATCAAGCTACCGAAAGCTCCCGGAAGAAGCCAGCAGCACAGGATTAAGCAGAGTTATAGCTGATGCTTCTGACAAGCACACAAAAGCCCTGCCAATGCTGATAATTCATAAACACTGCAAGCACACTGCTGCTGGGACTGCACCGTGCACCGACAGCTCACGGAGTGTCATCGCTTCAGGTTGAGCAACCACTTCCCTGGCACACAGGAGTCCCGAGCGCTCGTTGTGCCTGAAGCAATTTTACATGAGACAACGACAAAGTAATTAAACTTTGAATCCTCTAGAAATAGAAGGCTGCACTTGTCATTGCCGAGTCCCTCCTACTATCAGGGAGCCCCTTGATGATGAGTGACATCACATGGGCTCAAGGTGACAAACCAGACTTTTCTCCCAAATTATTATTCTGATGGACCATCCAGGAGGAAGACCTCTTTCCTTCTTTAAGCACTGTGCTTAAACATTAAATAATTAAACTTCTTACTCTGAATCTTAAATCAACACTGCAGCTGAACAAGAGATGAGTAAAGAGGTTTACATTTTAGACTCCCCAAACAATCAGTGCCACCAAACATTTGCAACCTGTAAAAAGATCAGCTGGGTAATCAAAATACTGTATGTAAAGAGGAAGCTTTACAAGCACTAAGCTCCCATATCTGTCAAACCCTTCAAAATACTGTCAGTCCTGCTTCCCAGTTAAAACAATCCTGTCTGAAAGCCATTTCTGCCCTATTCCCTCTTTCTGGTATGACTGTCTCACACTGCTTATCAACACATCAATCCCCCAAATTGTGAGGTTGCTCCATGTCACATTACAAAACCTATGACCATTTGTTTTGGCGTATCAAGAAGCTTCACCGAGATTAGTGCCTGATTTTATTCCAAGTTGTACAAACACAGCAGATACTTCCTGCCCAGATCACGTAACCCATAAATACACATGAAAAGGGATCATGGTATTACATGCCTTCACAGAAGGTGAATGAGAAAAATCCCATAAACTACCCACAATCCTTCAGGTAGTCTGTGAGACTGCTTAGAATTGCTTTCTTTAGTTCCAGCTCAGTGCCTTGAACGTTAATCCTTGCTTAAACAGCCCTCTCAGCTCACAAAAGAGTACCTTTACTACTAAGAGTATCTGTACTACTACAAAAAAAGCATCTCTACTACCAAGAGAGCCAGTGAGCAATATCATCCCTCTTTTGCATTTTGTTCCCTGGACCCTTTTACATGCATGTGTAGTAAGTTTTCATGTGAGACTTCTCTACTGTCAAATGTTATGTGCAATATGGAGCTATGTAAAACAAGTACTGTTATAAGCACTTGTAAGAAAAGAGACTGATAGACAGGCAGCCCTCACAAACTGAACAGGTTAAAGTGTTGCCACTACATTTTCTATAAGCAAAGGGCAAGACCAGCATGGATCACACATTCAGGCAAAAATTTATGAAGTAACTCAGATCTTATGTGACAATTACTTATGCACAACCAAACAGTAAAAGAATGTGTTTCTACATAATGTATGTGAGAGAAGATGAATGTTAAGTGCTTGATATACACACACATTCTTAAACCATAAATTTGAAACTAAGCAAGTAGCTCTGAGAGCCATAGAGCTAATGAAAACTTTTTTCCTACAGCTGTGCATCTCATGGCTGGGAATCTTCAATAGCAAGAAGGTGTGAATGCCAAGTAAAACTTCCTCCATGGTAGAGACATTCCCAGGGCTTTCTCCGGGATAAAAACTCTGTGAAGTTTAATAAAGAACTACCCTCACACCACACTTTCTTCCTCAGTCAGATCAAACCCAAGGGCTTTCTTCTCCCACATCCAGATTTTTATTTTCAGAAATCCCATTTTCCTAAAGGCCTCAGTGTCTGAAATAGCTGGCAGGTACTGGAGCTACAATGGGCAGGGAGAGAATACAAAGGACCATGCCCAAAGACCACAACTGGTTCAGTTTCTCTCCTTCTTGTATTTCAGCACTAAGGTGATGCTCTACCAACATGTGATAGTAACAGGCCTGACAGCTGCAGATGACATCCTAAACTCTGCTTGCTCCAATTATGTGAGCAGGAGCATACCAGTCTCTAATAAAGTACAGCCCTTGTGCTTTCAGTTCACTAAGAGGGAACAGCAGCAGCTGGTCAGTTTATAGCAGGCAGAAAGTGGCACCAGAAGGACTTGTGACTATTAGATAGGCAGAGAAGAGCAGGATGAGCTTGCTTTCTCTTCTTCCCCAATCTGCCAGATTGCACAACTGTGATTAACCTTTAGTCCAGCAATCATTGGGTCTTTCAAAATCATAACAAACAGAAAAACTTGCTTCTAGATGTTACTGTGCTAATTGCAACATGCACATCCTGGGATTAAAGTCCCAAAGAATAGTTCCTACATTTCCTTCATCATCGGCTTTGTAAGACATAAAATGCAAAAATAGTAGATTCCATAGCCTTAAAAACTCCCATGAGGCAACATGCTTATGTCTCAGAGAATTGCCAGAAAGTCTTCAGCCCACCAGGTTTCAGCAGAGAGGTTTGCTAGCCAGACCTTCTGCACAGGAGTGGGAGTAGAAGCTGGCAGATGCAGTCGGCACTGAACATTCACAGGGTGCTGGTCTCAATTCTACTGTGAGCACATAAAGCAAGTAATTTTATCTCTCAGTCTCAATTTCTTTATCTGTGAAATAGAAATGCTGATACTTATGAAGAAGAATTCAAATGAAGGAGTACATTCAGGCAGGCTCCAAAGTACAACAGTGCTGATTGTCAGAGACCTGAGAAAGCCCAAAATAGCTGCTAGAATATTTCACCTACATCCTTATTAGACTCTAGTTATTTCCAGAAGTGAGAGAAACTAACAACAATCTCTTGTAGGCTTAGTCCAATGCATTAGAGAAACCTGAAGTCAGATGAGGCCAGGCTGTCACCATCAGTGACCTAGATAAATCCCCCTATAATTAAATATCCATTTTAAGAATGACTCAGTATTTACCTGAAACAATTTTAGCAGACATACTTCTTTTGAAGCCCAGCTACTCATTGTAAGCTAGTTCATCCCCGTCTTGTACCAACACTTTTCTTCAATTTAAATAGCCCTTTTCTCTTCCTGCTCTGTTTTGATTCAGTGTATTCACAAAAAAAACAATTCAATTCCTTCTGTGTCTTGACTTTAGCAGACAAACAACACCAGCCTCTGCAGAGTCTCTGTTCCTACCAAGGACTTTCTCTGAATCCTGAGACACAAAGCTGTAGCATAATTAACCCTCCCTTTGTGCCATTACAATCCTGGTACTTGTAGGCTTTTTTTTTTCCCCAGGAGCACATGGTGGGTGTCTCAATTGACAGAAAGAGTAAAACAGCACAAAAAACAGGTCACACAAGTGCCATGTCCTTTATAGAGTATGCTACTGTGCATTATTATTTCCATGAAAAAGAGGCACCCAGAACATATTTCTCCTTGCACAAATACCACAGTAGAGGACTTCAGTGCACAGGACCCACAAAACCCCAGCCAGTCATGAGATATATCCTATGGAAAGAGAGGCAAGCTCCACAGCCTTTGTGTTCAAACGCTGGATGAGAAGCCTAGATTACATTTGTAGCTACCACAAGACTCTGACATTTATACATTCCATAGGACAGATTGCCTTTAGACATTACAATAGGGGAGGTCAGGGGTGGGACAAACAGAAAACACTGAGGCTAGAAATTATATAGCAGAGAAAAAGAGGGAAGACCCACAAAACACACATTTGCCTTCTGCATATATGTCTAAAGGTACTACCATGCTTACAAAAAGGTTCAACTCCAAAGTCCTCGGCTCTACATTTGTTGTCTGACAACAGTCATATCCCAAAGCATCTGCCACTGTGTTAATGAAGACAGCCACATCGTGTAATGAGCCCCAGCACACCTGTGCAAGCTCCAGGAAGCAGCTGGCAAGTTTTCACCCACCCACAAGCTCTACACCTGCATCCATTCACTTCTTCAGCAAGGATTTGCCCCAGCACTACCACCCTCTTGATTTTCAGCTCCTTCCTTCTACCCTCTTTAGGTGGGACTCAAGGTGCAGCAGCCACTGCCTCCCTACTCCCAGGAATTAAAGCTTCCTTGCCTCACAACTATGGTATGCTGGAAGACACAAGTACTTTCTTCACAGAAGTTTTGCCATAGCAGCTAACTCTCTCTGGTGGCTGTCTTTGCTAGAATATCAGGAAAGGATGTGTGAGCATCTGAGGCAGGCAATTATAGGATGACTAGGCCATGTTAAAAAAGTTTCTTCCTAATCCTGTCAGATGCTGCTTGCCTTAAGCCCTGAAGCTCTAAGATATATTGATTACCATCTTCTTTTATCCTGCACAACAGAGCTGTGTTTATTCTCAAATTCCTGGGCCATCCCTAATCCCACTCACTTGACAACCTGAGAGATCTCTGGTGGCAACAACTTCTGCTGCCTGAGTTAGGGGGAGCGTGCATATGTATTTCTCCATTTCAAGCAACTAATAAGCTTGTCAGAGAAAAAAAGGACAGAACATTTAACCCAGTAGCTCCATGCCTGGGTTCCTCTGGTGCTTGTGTGTGCACAAAACAGCAACCCCTGCAAAAGAGTAAGGCTTTACTGACCCCCAGAATTACTGGGAAAAATCCCATCCAAATGTCTTGAGTTATGCCAGATGATACTGAAGGGAGTGGCAGGCATAACAGAGGGCTGATCTCAACAAGCAGATTACATTTCTTTCACCAGTTCTAAGGCCACTTTTGTTTAGGGAGCTCAAAGAAGTGAAGTCATCTAGGAGGACCTCAGCTCATACCTTCCACAAGAATAGTTACCCCCAGGATACACTACAAACCACCACCCTACTCTTCACACTTTCCACCCCCAGCAAGGCACTCAAGCAAAAATAATAAAACTTTTACTCTCGCAACATAAGTAGGTGTGTTCAGGTTTCAGTTTCCAACCACATTTTCATTAAGCCAAACTAACATAATTACTATTCCCCATGCATATATAATTATTCATACAGTACTGTTCTACATCAGTCACTATTTCTCTTACCTTTGGTGCTTGCTTCCACATACAGCAGCATGAGGCTGGAATTGTCCTTTTGGAAGTCTTTCCTCCAACTCCAGAGCTGCAGCTGGAGACCTTCACACACTCACTGTGATGCTTTTACCTGACCCCTTGCACAATACAGGTTGTGGAATTTCATGTAGCACTTCCTGAAGCAGCCCATAGCTTATCTGGGCATCTTTTTAAAAAAGGCCAGTCTCAAAGTTTCAAATCCCACCTCAGTCTTCTATAGCTTTCATAGGATGCAGCAATCAGTATTATTCCAGTCAAGTGCATACTATTGATTTATACAGTAGTATGATAAGATTGTCAATGATTTCTATTCCAATCTTCATGCATCCTCACACTTTTTAATTTTTTTGAGAGGGAGAAGAAAGGAAAAAAAGCAAAAATCACTGCTAGATATTGAGCAGTGGGTTTCAGTACAAAGACCTCTGTCCTCTTCCCTTTGCTGATTGCAGTTAATCAAGAAGCCAGTGGAGCAAGAGATCAGTCCAAACTGTTTCCTCCAAGCTGTAACGTCACATAAACAACAGCACATATAGCAAAACTGGGGTCTTACCCAATCAGGAGGACCTCAGAGACAGGGCTCTTCCATCTTGTGGATTCTCTGCTTGACCCTCATGGGGCAGATCCAGTGCTGCTGGTCCCACGTTAACAGGTAGGAAAACCCCTCCTTGTTCTGACAAGTTGAAAACTGATGGTTTAACCCTCGTATTTGTGCTCTGCTCTCCAAGCCAGCTCCAGACCTGCAAGAGCAGTCTGTTGTTCAGATGGGAGCTGCCCTGTACTGTGTTTTCCTCACCAGGTAGGAAATTCCTGCAAAGCATCTTCCCTTTCTGCACCAACTACTCAGGAATGAGGCAATTTTCAGCTATGCCTTGGCCATTGAATGCAGGCCTTAAGGCAGGCATACAACAGGCAGAGAAGTAAAAAATCCCCCTAACAGCGCAAGTCCTGACTTTATATAGCTGTACTTGGGACACACCTCTTCCTTTCATTCCTTTGTTTTCCCCTGAGTGCTTCCACCTGCTACCTCATCCTAAGCACAGGGGGAATCTCATCAGAGGTACCAACACCACTGTCCTATCTCTCTGCATTGACTGTACACGAATTAAGATAGGCTGTCCTTTTGGCACAGGCTAATCTAATCCACCTGAGGATAACGACTCCTCCTCTTCCTCCTTCTCCAACCTCCCCAGCAGGGGCAATCAGGCCTTCAGCAATGATCTTCTCTCCACAGCTGAAGGTGGTCAAGGGGATGAACTTGGAGACAGTTGCATTGCTTTACTCTGCTTTGATGACTGAGGCAAACAAGATGAGGGTCCCCTTTGAAGTCCCTGTTCAGTATTATAAAGTAGGTTGCCTTGCTCTGCCAAGCAGATCCTCAGTCTCCCTAATTGTCCACCCTCTGCACCCTTGGGGCAATCCCCCTTAGGTTTTGCTGCCTCATTGCTCTCTGTTTAGAACACAGGGCTGGGAAAAGTCACCTCTTGGCACAGGAACACGCAGTAGCTAACATAGAGAAACCTTGATTTCAGCGTGGCTGTGACTGGCAGTTGTAGCACCATTGGTTGGATGTGTTTCAGAGCTGAGGACTCCTGGGCACAATATATAGGACAATGAAGCTGAAAGAGGGAAGATATGTGCACCTGACTTACGATGTTCATCTCTTTGGAGTCAGCAGTGAGAAGTACGAGAGCACGTGCCTCTCTGCACTGACTCTACAGTGAATTAAGACAGCCTGCCGCTTTGGCAGAAGCTAATCTAAGGTGCTTTGAATTAGGCTGTGTGAATGAAGCACTTCTCTGCCTACCTCACTAATATCCTAGTGTCACCTAAATGCTACAGAAATGACATGGAAAGTTAGGTACAGAGAGTGCATTGGAGTCACTGCCATCTGTCCGAGTACACAGCTTGGGATATTACTAATAATTTCTTCTATTGGTGCTTGAGGAAAAAAAAAAAAAAAACCAACATGAAAAAAACCCAAGTGTTTTGTAGCTTCCTGTTTGAATTAATCTCCTCTGACAACTGCTGATTTGGGTTTGTGATTCGATCCTCCATATGTCGAGCTCTATTGGTCAATTAAGTGCAGGGGGCAATTGGGAGAAGCAGTGATGCTCAGACTGATTATAAGAGGAAGCATCACAAAGAAGTTAGGATATGCAAAGCTGGCTGGCACACTTGGCGTTCGCACAGCCAAGCTGAGCATGAGGTAGCTGCTACTTCTGCTTTTCAGGTCAAGGAGATTCTTTCTGGCTCCTAACAGAGACAAGACACAGCTGCTTGGCTGTTGACCGTTCGTAAGCAAGAGGCACATTTTCAGGGAAGGAGTGAGCAAACAAGCACAAGGAATTGTGGTGAGCAGGGGATCAAAAAATTAATAAAAGGCTACAGAAACATGAATGGTGTCTTCCACTACCCATTGCTGTAGAAAGATAAATACAACATAAGCCAAAAAGGCTATGAGTAGGGACCAGCAGAGAAAATGAGAATCAGCTTATAGTAATTCAGGCTAGTATATAACGGGGAAAATAAAGGGAAACCTGGATGTTGAAAGAGAAATATATTTGAAAATTGGTAATGATCAAATAAGGCTGTGGGATATAGTGGACAGCAAATTTGGTTACAGATCTTCAGTGTTTTATAGCAGCAGCAGAAAAAAAAAAAACCAACCAAACAAAAAAACCCAAAACAAATAACTTAATGCTGTGCTTCATCTGCAGAGAAATCGTATCAGAAAGTGAGGAGATACTGGCCCTCTGTACAGATCCGGCAGGACAGCACCTGGAATGCTGCCCTCAATTCTGGGCAACACACATTTACAGAAGATGTTGATGAGCACAGGGAATTCAGAGAAGAACAACAGGAAAAAAAAAATCTGATTAAGGGTTTGAAAGCACTGACATATGAGGAGAGATTAAAATAATTAAATATGTATTGCTTGGCAAGGAGTAAGATTAACTGTCTACAAGTGTGTAAATACCAAGAAGGTAGAGGAATTGTATTAAGGGGTATAAATATAAGTGTAATAGAGCAAAAGTAAACACAGGCTCAATATTAAGGAAAAAAAAAAAACAACTTAGCCCTGAGGTTTTTTTAAACTCTCCTTGAGAAGGTGAGGCTTATTGCTTAAAGCAGCTATAGTAGCATGAAGAGGGTTGCAATCATGCCTCAGTGGCAAGTCTCCACTGAAGGAGACCCAGAGAAGAAGGTAACATCTCAGGAGTCACCAGTAATTAGGAACAGGCCAAACTGGCCTGCAGACAGCTCAGCAGAACCCAAGGCTCTGGCAGAGCTACAGGCCAACTGCTGAAGGAGACAGAAGCACGGAAAGGGAATGAGAGAACAAGCTCTGTCTTCAAAAGGCATTGCATGCAAAAGAAACCCCTGGGTGCTTCTTGGGTGCAAGAATTGGGCTTAGTTACTATCTTCTCCATGCATTGTGCATCCGCTTCTTTCATTTCCACCAGCTAATCCGGGAACCTACTGGGATGCTATTTCCCCACAGGACTGCTCCACAAGGGCGTCTCCTGCCTCGTCTTTCCGCGCTGCCGGAGCCCAGCAGTGCAACCCCACGTCAGGGAGCCATCAGCAGAGGGGACGTTCTGCAGCACCGCGGAAAGCGCTGCTGGCACCGCTGCAGCGAGCTCGCCAAAATTGGCCTTGTCACTTTAAATACATTAGACAATAAATCATCCCTCTGAGACATCCCCAAAGGAAAAACAGGGGGGAAAAAATAGCACTTAAAAGCTCTTTTCTATTACAAAGCCTCTGGGGAGCTTTTAAACTTGGAGAGTTTTTTTAAGTGAATTGTATGCTTTTTCCCCCCTTTGCCTGCCTTTATTATCAGTTGCTAACATTAGCCTTGCCTTCCCATGACCAAAGTCTCATTCAGACTCCTTTTTTTTCCTTCCTCCCCTTTAGTTTCTTCCCCTTTTTCTCTCTCACCCTTACATGTACACACATGAACACCTGTAATGTTCAAGTAACAGTCTCTTTCTCACTCAGCATCTCCTCTTAAATTGAAATTACTCTTTGCCAACATTCCTTTACTCCATATCCCTCTCCTCGTCCTTCCATTTGCCTTCACTTCTTTGTTTTCCTCTGTGTTCCCCTCTCTCATCTGTCATTCTTCATGTCTGATTGTACTGAACAACCTGAACAAATTCGAAACCATTTCCCTGCTTTTAGGAGGACTGTGTAAATTTTGCACCTTGAACCTTTTTTTATAAAGCACTCTGATGGGTTTCCTTCCTTATAAACTATATTCCCTCACCCTTGCCTTAGGAATCATCAAGCACTACTGACCTAGAAGGGCAGTATTTTTTCCCTCTGTTAGCTATCCAGTACCAGGTTTTCCCAAATCGAGTAAGGAATAATGTTTCCTCCATTTTCCAGTGCTCAAGAAGTCAAGCCTGACCATGCAACTGGATCTCCCACACAACGCTTAAAGGGTTCTCCTGCCTACTGCTTAAAAACTTTATCATTAAAACCTTGAAGAATCAGTACAGTTGTTGTACAGTTGTTGTGTTGCCTTTCTAGAGCTGCATGGGAGAAGTGAGCAGCATTTTCCAGCTAAACACAAGGATTTTACATCTTCAGTCATGTATGCAGGTTGTGTGTCAGAGAAGAAAGGGGGAAAGTAAGGTAAGTAAAGGGCAAATTTCAGGAAGCTGCAACTCTGTGAAACAAGCTGATTTTCCACAGGCACTGTGCTGGGAACCAAAATACACCTATCAACATCCAGCTATCATAAAGCAACTCTTGTGCCACAGCTGACCTAGCAGAATCCTGTACAGATGCTATCAGTTAATTTTGTTTTGTTGCATCTAAGACTCACCCAACCCATTTCCCACCAAGCTGTCTCATTATACTGCAGCACAGGGGAGACCCTGCCAGAGGTCAGTGCACATTGGCATGGGCAGCAGCAGCTATTCCAGCTGACTGGAATAGCTTTGTTTTGGTTTTGTTTTATTTGCTTTGTTTTATTTTTGTTCCTACAGGTGCAAGCCTAAGGTGACCTTGCGATTTTCAGTTCCCCACTGCTGCCACCCGAGTGCCAGCATCATCACCATGGTCAAAAATGTGACTTCTAGAAAACCACAACAGAGCCTAGTAGAAGATAGCAGACTGACTAATAATGTAGTTAGCCAACTTTACCACTGGCTACCAAAGTCCTGGTGAGCAAGTGGCTGTGTGGTACTTAGTGGCCAGCTGACGTTAAACCATGACATCCAACAAGGCACCTCTCTAAGAAGCACAAAACATGGTATCTTTTATCACTAGCGATAGTGAGATAGTAAAGGCAGCAGAAGCAAGCACACTTGTTAGCTCAGTCATTCGCATTGTGTTGGATTTGCCCCTTATTGGGATGAATTAAAAAAGGAACGGGAATCACAATAATCAGTTGGCCCCACACAATGAATTGAACAGGCTGCAGCGTGGAGGGGAGGCAAAGAAAATGGAGGTGGAAAGAGAAGTAGAAACCATTACTTTGACACCCCGTGGCCTCTTGATCTCTGCAGGGGTCAATATGCGTGCTTAAAAGCCAATGGGCAAAATGCTCATCTCTAGCCCATGCCTCCCCTTCCTCCCCAGTCTCTTCACAGCCACAGACCAAGTGACCAAATATCAGCCCCAGAACAGCCAGGGAAAGGGTGTGGAAAACATAAAGCCTGTGTGAAAGGAAATGCTACATCCTGGGCATTTGTCCAGGGAAGCGGGGGGTGGGGATGGAAATGAAAGGTCTATGTTCTCCCTAATCATTTCCGCCACAAAAAGGGAGAGAGTGCGACATACACCAGTGGATCGCAGCCATTAGAAATGAACCACTGGTGGCTGGCAAATTGTAAATTAGAGAGCCAGAGTGAGAAGAAAGAAAATCAAAGGGGGGACGAGGTCGTGTTTTATTTCACTTGTAGCGCTTTTCAAATTCAGCCCTAACCAAACCTGATTAAAGTAAATCCCTTTTTTACGGCCTGTGGAGTCTATAAGATTATGGTGTTAATGGAAGTGTGATTCGATCCGTCAGTAATGGTGCATGTCGGGGCCCAGGCGCCTCAGACAAGTCCATTTTTTCAGATGTATTTATTGTTTTTTCGCCCCCCCCCCCCTCCTTTCTGTTCTCTGCATTGCAGTGTTTAATTGAACAGTTTAAAGTGATTCTTCTTCAAGGCCCATTAATTGATTTTATTTGTGTATTCTCCAGGGGTCAAGGGGAAAATACATAATAAAACATAAGTCCAGGTCTGAGTTTGTCACAGTTCTCACCTTCTCACAAACATAAAGCACATTTCATCTTTAGCATTTTAGGTTTCTTCTCTTTCCACTCTCATTTTGCTACCACTAGCACTCTCAGATGTTAGTTTCTGCGTTTCCCTTTCCACCTGTTTATCTCTAAAATTTGCCACTGTTATTGAGAGCACAAGGTAGCAACCTCTCGCTTTTTTTTTACCTGTGCAACTAACACCACATCAGTTTTAAAATACCCCTTGGCTTTCAGGGTCTCCAAATGACTTCCCCTGCCCCAAGCTGAGCAGAGGCGAGGACACTAACTTACAAATATTTGTAAACCAGTGGTCCTTGAAGATCAGGTCATTTCTTCTACAACTGGGGGTGATTTTTGTGAGCTTCTTAGAAAACACTCCCTGAGGAGCCTGCCTCTTTCATACTACTAGCCGATCAGGGCACATGAGCCTCTGTGTGACAGCCAAAAGCTGCTTCTTTCTGCCACTTGGTCTGCAAGGGGACACGGTTTCCTTCTCAGCCTTCCTAACACTCAGCATAAGGTAACTGGCTGCTCCAAATAAATATATATTGAGCTGGCTTCGTTTACTTCAGATACTGCAAAGCCATTTGTTTCCTTCGGCTTCCAGCTCCACTCCCTAAAGCTGGCCCCAAATAAAATTTTTTTTCAGATTCGCCTTGCTGAAGCCCTTACTCTGCTCTCATGCTGTTCTTCTGCAGTAAGTACATTTCTTTTAACAGAGTTTTCAGAACACAAGGGGTTTCTTTTATTATTATTTTTAAATCACAAAATGCGCCAGGGAAGTTTTTATCCTCCCACTCACCTCACTCAGATCTCGTCTACAAACTGCCTCTAGATTAATGCAAGGAAAAAGATGCTTTTCCTTTTCTTTCCATCCTCTGATTGACATGACATGGGGGAAAGATTATTGCCACAGCCAGGACAGTTATTCGGGGGTGCAGCCTTGCTAATCAGTTTCACTCAATCCTGAGTCTGTTTCTGAAATTTGGTATCACATAACATACTGGATGGGACCAAATCCAAGATACACCTCTTACCAGTCAACATCTTGTTCTGTCTGCTCTTGGCTGCAGAGAAAAATTCCTTTCTATACTACAGATGATGGACAAGTTACGGAGGCAGAATGTAATTACCCTAGAGAGGAACTTTGTCTTACCCCCTTTACTCTTACGACAAGTACTATGGCATCTTTAAGCAGGTAGAATTTCAAATTTAAGTCTGAAATCATAGCAAGGGAGGACTCACTAACATTGTACAGGGGAAGAGGTAATGGTAAAGGAAAAAGAAAAGCCCCCCCTGCTAACTCATCAGCAATCTTCTACTCTAAGCTAAGCTTTCCATGGAAGGTTGAAAATACAAATCCTGAGCAAGTTTTGTCTCTACTGAGCTCCTGCAATCTGACCAGAATAAAACCTATGTACCTGGAGATACATTCAGACCTGTGGCATTGCTCCCCAATGTCACTGGACTGAAGTTTCCTGGACTGACAGTTTATGCATGAGCAGGTACTTGCTCTTTTGACTAGACATAGGGACATTACTGGAAGGTGAATTTACTCATGTCGTTACTTCTAAGAAACATTTACCACTGTGTCATGGTCTTCTCCAGTTATCCTCATCTTCTGCCTCTGGTTCCAGGTGTACATTTGGAACCACCGCCTTATATTTTCAATTACTTCACTACCTTCTCTCTTGCTCTGCTTAGAGATCCTCTCCTGAGATACCTCTAATGTCTCTGCTGAGATATACCTCTCAACATCTCTGTCTGGTGACTAGCCTTCTACAGCAAATGGGGCTATCTCACTTTCTTAAAGATTGTAAAGACAATATCCTTGTAAGATGAGCTATATTTGGAAGCGTAATGATTTTTGGAATAAGGAAAAGAAGTTCTCTTCAGAAGTCTAATCAGCTGTGATCTAAGCATAGAACATTATCTATAATTTTGCTGTCTGCAGAGACCTGTGTCCACAGTACAGAGGTCCATACTGTAGCTCTTAACCAGAGACAGTAATTGTCTAAACTTTCAGTCACATCCAGACTCTGTCAAACAAGATTAAAATAAAATTTCCTCTGTGCATACACATGCAAATATATGAATCATTCTTCCCATGTTCTCATGTCAAGATTGATCACCCTACAATTCCATTATCATCTGAATTCAAAGGATTCATCTCCTCCTCAAGAGCTTTCATCCTGATCCATCTTGGTGTCTCTTAGCAGGGGTTTTACTCTTTGTATTTCAGCTATAATTTCATTTCAGCATAACCTTGACCTGCCCATGCTACCAGAGCAGTTCTCCTTCATCTAATTGTTCACCCTCCCCCATATACATACGAAAATCAGTGTCCTCCCTTAGCTAATATAATACAAAGGAATCAATCTGTCAGGCCCACATATCCGCACAGCCTCAGCAAATTAACCTTGCAGAGTAATTAGGGCAAGCGCCACGGTGTTGGTATCATGGCCTCATTTTGCTGCTAGAAGCATTAAAAAACTACCACAGCACAGCTACCAGTTAAAATCAACAGTTCACTGTATCAATAGGAATAAAGCTAACCAAGTTCTTCCTTGCTCCCATGTTGGGTCATAAGGGTGTACAGATGAGTCTGGAGTTTCTGGAGGTCCCCCTTGTCACAGCTTTGATGGAGACCAGACCTGAGGAATGGGTGCTTTTCAGTGGAAGCGAGAGGCTCTCAGAGGCTGCAGCAGAGGACAGATTTACTGGCGAAGATTGTAAGAAGTTGCCAAACAGTCTTTCCAGGCCTGTCATGGCCTAGGAGCTGCAGAAGTCAGACAGTTCCTATTTGCATCGCATAATTGGCGGAGCCTGTCACAACACTGCAAAAGCCAGCTGCTGCTTTCTGCTCAGAGCTAATTCTACCTGATTTATTTAATATTGTAATGAATATAATCCTCTCTTCCCACCCCCCTCCCCACACACTTAGCCAGCAGTTAGAAGGAGCAGACACTGCAGACAAACCTGCACAAGCAGGTGGTGTGGAGTGCCTTGTTGGTTCTTCCAGTGACTGAGCAGCTCAGTTCTGTGCTCCAGAGGCAGCAGTGGGATGTGTGCTGGGGAAACGCAGCCATGCACACAGTTTTCTCACACCTAAAGGAGGCTTGCAGATCTGCAGAGATCATAAATGTGCAGACGAACAGGCGTGACCACAAGTAAAGGACAGAGCATAGCACTGTAGGAACCCAGATTTCAGGCAGACCAGGAGAGATTTAAAGAGATGTTGCAAGGGATTAGAGAGGTGCAAAGGGATGAAAAGCAAAGATACTAAAAAAGCAGGGTAAAATAAAGCAAACTTGCTTTACTTAAGCAAAGATGGCAGCAGAGATGGTGGATAAGGACACAGCATCTACAGAGACAACTGGTGAAGAACATCAGGAAGATCTGCTGGCAGATCACTAACTTCTTATTCCCACTGAAACAACAATAAAAGCCAATACTACTGTAATCCAATAGTGGCCAAGCCTGGGGGAGCGGCATCTGAAAATCAAAAAGCCCTGGAAGGACAGAAGCTTCTGACAAAATTTGTCAGAACAAAATCACTTAGCCATTTGAGTCTTCTGCCCTGACAAAGTGCAAGCGGGTAAAGCCAATAGGAGAATGAGTTCTGCAGGACAATAATGGCTTCAAGAGCGGGACCAAAGTTCGAGCTTTTGAGAGGATAAATCAAACTGTGGCTATGAGAAGCAGCAACAATCACAACTATGGAAAGAAGCAAAAGCAAAGGCAATAGGAAATACTTCTCTCCATGCAGCATCTAGGGGTTACATCTAGAGGAAGGAAGGAAGCCTAATACTCCCAGCTTCTCTTTGTCAGGGCAAGACCAAAAGAAGACATGCAACCTAGCCTTTCACTCAACAGCAAAATCAATACTGGTTTCAAATTGGGCTTTATGACCATGTTCAGTGGGAACTCTGATAGGATGCTCAGAGAATGAGACAGCATTCAGGAGAGGTGCTTTAGTGTCACAGTGGTAGGGAACAGATTAAAAGAGGCAAAAGGAGACTGGAAAGTGCTGAGGGACAGAGAGATTTAACTAAGAGAGGATGAGCCAGACAGAGAGAACCAAGACATCTCAGGATGTGGAGGAAGAATGTTGCTCCACAGAAAATAAGTGTGACAGGTTTTTGCTGGCTCTGGAAACATTTGATTGCTGTTTCCACCATGGAAATGCCTGGTTACCCCCAGACAATTTGAGCCCTTATGTTTTATGCCAAGTTCTCCTAACTGACCTGATTTCAGAGCCCATGACAACCAAGAAGTTTCAGAAGGTGGCTGCAGTTCAGCAGATAGTCTGCCTCATAATACACAACCACCATTTTCTGCTTGTAAATTGTTTAGGGAGATACTTTCATGAAATTAGTCTGTGCCCAAACATACAGAAGAAAAGTTCTCTTTAGAGCATCACTTACTGTTAGAGCTGTTAAGTGGTTGGTCAAATCTAAATATTTTTCTTCCTGCCCATCTTAACTGTGTGTTTTCCAAAATTCAGAATAATTAATCTGCAACACATGCAACAATAGCTGTGCATAGGAACTATCACTGATGCACAAGCCCTGTTACTGAAGGTACACTATCATCCAGATGAGCTGCCACCTGGAGCAGACAGATGGAGATGAAGGGAGGAGGAATAAAAGCCAGTTGAGTGAATGGTTTCATTAGGCTGCAAGGAGGAAGGAAAGTGTGCAGAAATGAGAATCAAGAGTTTTTAGACACTAACAACATGGCAGTGAGTTTGTATAGCTTAGTGGAAACAAGGACCTTTGCCCTATTCTGCTGAAAAGTTTCACTGGTCTCCTACCAAGAAAAAAATAGTGGTGTAGTAACATCCTGACTTTACCTTTCTCCCTGATCCTTCGGAAGGGCCTAGGGAAAGACATGCTCACCCTTCCCTTTCCCAATCCATCCCTTAAAAAAGACACAGAGCACTCTGGGGCAAGTCTTTGGGGAATTAGTTAGTTTAGATCCCCAGCCAGGGTGGAGAGGCTCAAGAAAACTGCTAGTCTCTCCTATTAATACCAGGTCTTCGGATATTAATCCCAGGCTCTCAGTGACCTGGAACACCAGCTATGCTAACAACAAACTTAAAGTCACTAAGACGACTAAGTGTGAAACCAGATTTAAAGATTTAGCAGCTATTCTCAGCAGCCTCCTGTTTAGGCAAAACACGTCAAAGGCATTTGGAAACTACTGAGAAGTGCCTGGAACGGTAGCTGATTTCATGGCTGACAATGAAAAGCAGAGCAAGGGGCTTATCTCCAAGATAGAAGTGAGCAGAAGGAAAACTGCCACCAGATACAGTAAAGGACTGATCAGACATCCCCAGTGAAAACACTGCTCACTCTGTCAGTGGTACCTGCCCCATCCTCCTCCAGAAAATGCATTTCAGAGGAAGGGGGGAAGAAATTTGAAGTGGTGAAGAAATCAGAGGTAGAGGACCGTCACTGGTAATCTCAATATTTGCAGGACCTCTGTCCACCCACCCACTTCGTCTACACATTAGAGCCTTCAGACACTCCAACCTGCTCAGGTAATGACCAGACCAAACGGATTTCCTGTCCTCAGATCTGCTGCCACTCTTGAGTTTGCAGCAGACATTTTGTAATCAGAGAGCCTGTCATGAGAGACAAGAGACTTTAGCAGAAAAGAAAAGTTAATTGCGGAACAAGGGATTTAAAATCTGTTCAAAGGGGGATAATAAAAGAAACAATTACAGAGTTTAACCACTGCTGCTGGCGTGGTGTTGAATGTCATTTGTCCTTAGCTACACTGATACAGTTAAACAGTGCACACTCAAGGCTGATGTTTCGGTTTGCTGTTGATTTTGGAATGTCAGCAAAAGTTTTGTTTCAAACTAAACCAAATAATTTTTTTCTATTTCAGGCATTTAATTAAAAATGATTAGAGGTTTTATTTTAAAGAGAAATTGCTTCCAATTGACACAAACCCAAGAATTTTTTTTTTTTTTTTTGAAAATGGAAAAATGGAACATTTTGATTTTGGAGGAATTTGGGGATACTACTTTGAGAGCTGTCAAAATAGACACAAAAGCTGCCGTGTAGTCAGCATTTATTACCCTGCTTTATTCTGTATGCATTCAGACACAAACCCAGCTGAGGCCGTAACAGTCCATTTTCATAAAGCAGATTTAGGGCCAGTGTTTATTTTGCCTTTCTTGCACATTTCTAAAGGCATATTTACTAAGCAGAAGTGTGAGAAAGTACTTCTTGACCTGAAGCATCTACAGCTGGCTGGAGGAAGCAAAATTTCTCCTTCTCTTGCTCCAAGCAATTACTAGTGGTATGGCATTGCAAGGATTAAATTGTAGCATTTCTGCAATAACCCACTACAGGGAGCAACTCAGGACTGCTCTGCCTCCTCGAGTGGCATTAGGGAAACACAACTTGAGTACTGTGCCTTTCAAAGAGGGAAATGGTAATCTATTTCCTGTATTGATGTATGGCAGAAACCATCTCAAGCAGTTTGGGACTCCATCTACACACAGAGCTGTAATTGCTTTGTCCCTCAGCAAAGGTCTGCAGAGGAAAGGCAGCAGAGATGACCCACTGACTGAACTCCAGCATGACACATACACGTCTGACTGTAACTTCTTGCAGTTGTACTTTACTCCCCCAAAAGAGAAATTCAGGTAGAAAGGACCTGAATTCTATTTGCTCAGATGAGGCTGTTCCTTGAGATGCCTTGCAATCACTGCTCTCCAACCTAAGACTAAAGAAAAGGGCAGTGGTTTGAAAAGGATTCACCTGAAATTAAGCTCATAGTGCAGAGAGATGAACTTAGGATGTGCTGAGTTTTCACAGCTACTGCCCCTCATAGTGTCATTCAGGTGTAAATGCATTAGGAATAATATGGCAGGTGTAAGGATCTTGGACTCAGGAGGGCAGTTACCCAAGACTTCACTATCAGCACTTGCAGGAACAATAGAGATGCCTTAGTAAGTAAGATAATATGCAATGAGTTTTGAATCAGTCTGCTTTGACACGTAAGAAATTCATAATAAAAAAAATTATTTATTATAATTTAGTTGGTCTTCATAAAATCAAACAACCTAATCAGAAAATTTTCACAGCTTAAACCCACCTTCGTGTAAAGAGAAATTTTTTGTCATTCTAGTTTTTACAGGAACTGCCAAAGAAGGGCAGGGAAAGCAACTTGGTTAAAGCTTCACCAGCAGATTTACAGAGACTATTGGAAATGAAAGATCCTGTTCAGAGCCAACAAAGTGTGAGGGTCTGGGTGGACTGGATCTGTTCTATGGCTCAGCTACTTTTGGCCGGCCCCTGATGAGAAGAGGGTGAACGATGATGATGACTACAGTTATGACAGCATGCTGCATCCAAAGGACCGGGTGCTCTTGGGCACAGCCAAGCTCCTACCACCATAAATCCCTGCTGCTAACACATCCATCTGCTCTGCAAAGCAGGACCCAAAAGTGTCATCATATTCTGCACTCATAAGAAGCAGATGCAGGTAGCAAAGCAGACTGTAAGCCAAATTATGCCCATTCAGAGACAGAAGAAGTTAACTGGGGAGTCAAGAGCTCATTTCTTGCTGTGTAGTTTGGGAACTAGTCTGCCAAAAGGAGGATATTAGGCTAGGCAGCTTCTGATTCAGACACATTCAGCAACACCTGTGTTTGTCAGGAAAAAGTATCCTTTTGACTGATACGTTTGCTTTTGCCCCATTCTTCTCTGTTTGAAGATGAACTTTAAATAATTTAAACACATCCCTGACTGGGTCTTGCTGTCCCAAGGTCTTCCTCCCATCAGTATTCCCCAAGAGGAAGCATACCTCTTTCCTCTCATTAATGCACTAACTTTTTCATTGCTTCTTTATGCTCACTTCTCACCAATCTAAATAATGGATCAATTGAGGTTTTATTCTTTGCTTTAATTAGGTCTTGAATTTTGAGAGTATTTTACTGTAATTACTTCATTAAATGTGAACTGAAAAGCAAAAAAATCTTCCAAAACAAAGAAAGCTCTGTTTGTGCTCTTCTATCATTTTTTTAATGATACATAAAGGCAGACTCAAAATTTTAATCAGGTATGGAGTTTTTCTCTCAGTTCATTGTATAGGTAAATACTGACAGCCTGTACTCACTGTTTCAACCCAGCAGAGAGAAAGAAAGAGAGAGACAGAAGGGCAAAATTCAGCTATGGATCAACTCAGTCGATCTTATAGTGGCCTCAGTATATTAATACTGTTCTTATTACACAGACACTTCATTCATATGTGATTGCCTATGCCCCAGATGCTTTACCTCAGGTAAAAATAGTAGGTTATAGAGGTACCTAAGTTACATTTTCCTTTCTTTTAGTGTGAACAAGATGTTAGAAAAAAAAAAAAACAGTATCACAACTTCCTACCAACTCCCCATCACACCAGGGTAATTCCTCACTGATTGACTCCAAAGATTTTAAATCCCTTCTCCACCAGCTGGCAACTGTATGATACCAAAGGTAAAAGAGAGCACCAAATCACAAAGCTTCATGGGAAGGCAAGTGGAAAGAGAGGGTGCAGGGAGAAGGGCATTAGGCTGAAACTGGAGCAACAGCTACTTCACACTTGGGAAGTCGAGGGTCAAAGTCTGTTTAAGTCAAGGGAAGTTTCAATATCAAATTGAGAGGTGCCCAAATGGAGAAAGTCTGTTTCCTCACACTTTGTTAAATACTCCTTGATTATTTGTTTTACTGTGGAGAAGGGGAAGGGGAAAGAGGTCATGACAGAGGGGGAGGATTGAGTCTGATATTCCCGCACTAAAATTTAGCTCAAATTCAGAAACAGAACACTTTAAAATCTTAATTTTTCTAATGCTAAAAAATTAACCAGAAATGTGCATTTTCAGGATCCTGTCATAACAGTTTCTTTATAAAACAAGTCAATAGCATGCAGTGCATTTTAAAATCATAGAAATCCCTCTCACAATTGTTCCTTCTCCCCATTCCCCTGAGACTTCTGACTTGGTTAACAAACTAAGATGCAACCAGGAACACGTACATCTAATGCATCCAGATTGTTTCAGATCTGGATTTGTACAGCCTCTAGCACAAAAAGATTAATTCACTTGAAGATTAATTGTTTTAAGCACTTATGCCAAACCAGCAAGAAGCAAGAATAATTGCAGTCTGAAAAATCAAGAGGATCTATGGAGAAGTACAGGGAGACTCTACAATGCTATAAATCTCAGGATTCAGATCCTAAAGTTATATTGTGTAATAATCGTAACAACAGAGCAAGGTGTTTTATGTATAATTTGATAAAGCCTCCCACCCTGAACTTCTAATAGCATAAATCCAGTGGTGTTAGGTGAAAAGGTCCTGCCAGCTCCCAGACCATCTCTGACAATGGCCACAAGCAAATGCCCTATGAAAGGGCTATAAAAAAACCTGACAAAAATACAGCAATGTTTCTCCCTAGTATATTCTTCCAGCATACAGCAGTGTAAAGCTTAGGGATTTTCTGAACCAATGTTTACCTATATATTTGAGTTTAATAGCCCTTGATGGACTATTCCATGCACTCCCTAATCCTTTTTTGAACTCATTCTTACTTCTGGCCTCCCAGACAACCCGTGGTGACAATTTCCCTACTTAATTGTATAGAGAATGTAAAATACAATGTGAATATTGCAACTAAATGAAGGCTAAAGGGGAAAATGATAAGTCTGTGAGCAGGATGAGAAAGAGAAGGGGAGGAAATATTTTGCATGATTAAAGGGGATATGATAAGGAGTGACAGGCTGAAATTATATTCAGCTCAAAGAACAGAAAAGATCTCAGTCTATTGGGTAGTTATGCATGCTCCCAGTGGATGTGTTGATAATACCACCTTAAACTGGACAGGATAATTCACTCATCTGCCAGCAATACTTGGGGCTATCCTGTTCTGGAAGGAACAGCTAACAGTCTGGAAATAAGAGCTATTTTTCAAGCTTAGAATAAATTCTTACAAAGTTAAACCCAAATTTTTAAAGAAGGAAAATTTTCTCAAGACAAGTCTTGGACAGAATTCCTATCTGTTGTGATGGAGAAGGGAGAAAGCTATTACATTTAATGTTGAGGATGGGTTGCAGGCTGGGAAAGGCTGTTTCTGGCCTTACAGAGAAGAGGCATGTGGTACAGATTATTGTGGGATGACTGATGCCAAAGGCTCTTCGCAAGGCTGCGTTAGATGCTGTTTTTCTTAATATGTTCGCTCCGCTCTGTTGCTTGGTTGGTAAATTTTTATTAGTCAAACTGGCCAAGAGGGAGCTGAATTAGTAGAGAGAGAGGATTGATAGGGCTACCATGGCTGAGACCAGAAACATACATACGCATATGTGTGCACTCACACACACACAAATTTAAATCCAGCCTATTAAGTAAAGGAGAGTAGAGAATAAGAAATTTTAGATTTCTTTTTATAGAGGGGTCCTTTATCTGTCTCTGGCCAAGTTATTTAGAAGAAAAAGAAAAAAAAAATAAAAGAGGAATAAATCTCAGTTTTTCTGAAACCTCAGTATTGGAGCCAATGGACTCATTAAATTCTTCGCAGCTTCTGTATATTCTGAAAGGCAGACTATCCCACAGATAGTTTTGGGGGAGGATGTTCCCAAGGCTTTCACAAACCTTATGAGTGTTTAACCTCATGATCAGCTTATCTGACTATCCTGGATCCCATCCTGGAGGTACTGTGGCCTAGAGGCCAAAGGTTAAATTACTCTCAGTGTCCCACTCAGCCCATGGCCCCTATGCAGAGCTTGACAAAAAAGGGAGGGTAAGCTGAAGTGCTGGGTTTCCTGATATGAATGCCTGCCCACCAGAACTGGATAGAAATGACCAACTCATTTTTTATCCCATAGGTTTCTGTATGGTAGCAGCTTCCAAGATTGCTGAGCTGGGCAGGATTCAAATTTGCAAGCAGTACTGCTACACAATGGCTTTCCATTTCACCTTTGAAGGAAAAATTATCTAAAGTGGTTCTGCTTAAATCAGAGCTCACTTCTACCCTCCTCCCCCTTCTCCACCATATTTCAGGACTGAGTGTGACATCTGGCATGACACATGGGGAACCTGCAATCTAGAGAACTAATCCATCTTTATAAGTGAAGGACATCCATATATTTCAACATAGCCTAGGAAAGACTTGCAGCAGGAGAATCCAGCAACTTGGCCAGGCACTCTGCATATTTTATGAATGTCAGCATCTAAACTACCTCAGCCAGCGGAAAAACAAAGCCCTCCAAAGTGGCCTTGAGGGCGCTGACTTGGGCAGCAGAGACAAGTATTTCTATGAGAGGAGACTATCACTGTTTCATTCTTCTGCTTTCCCCCATGCTTCCTGGTATCTCCACAACTGCAGCGATTCACACTTCTGCCTTCATTTATGGAAAGAGGCAAATGTTCATACACTGGGCAAGGCAAGCCACCAGCATTCTGTACGTGCTGGATGCACAGGGCTCAGTGAAGGATGCCTTGAACCCATGTCTACCGCAGCTCTTGGTGCATCTCTGTCTTATTCTGCATCTCCCTTTACTATCCATGTCCCACATCCATCTGCAAAGCCAAGTCCTTGCTCTTCTGACCCACTTCAGACCTCGTCACACTCACTGCTGTTCCAGACTATTACAGGGTGCTGTTCCAAAGCCATCTCTTCCTCCTTGGTTACACACAGCAGCTCTGGGAGGACAAGGAATGCTTAAAGACCAGGAAAGCTGAAAATACTAGCATTCGTATATTTTCCTGTTGAGCAAATAAGACACAGAGGCAAATATTGCTGTTTCTTTGAAACATTTAGAAGTCTGGCTGAGCATAAAGAATGTCAACCCAGGGCAAGCCAGGCCAGCCTACTTCCAGCTGAACATCAACACACAACAGCAGAGAGTAGCTGTGGTGAATTCAGCTGAGTGAATTCTACTGTCTCTTTCTCCTTATATTCAAAACTAGAACAAAATAAGGGTCAATTCTCCAAACAAATCCTCTCTGGCCAAGACCTGGGGAAGACAGGATTAATTAATATCCCAGTGGTCAGTAAATGTGGAGGTGTTTTCTCTGCAAGGGGCCAAAATTTGAAGTTCCTCTAAAGCTCTTAAGATTCTGTGGATGTGGGAGCCATTTGGACAGGAGAGCAAACTATTTATGTAACACACACTCCAGGCTTGCATCCAAAATGCTGGCCTTTGATCAGAAAAAGACATTATCCCAAGCCAACCTTACAAACACCAGCATGAGTGCCAGAGTGACCAGATGGTGCTCGGGTACCACTGCAGCCCCCTGGACCGATTCCCTTGCAAACACTGGCAACTGTGATGGGCAAGGATGCACCCTCCCTCCCCATCGCTCCCTTCATAAATCCAGCAAGGTGTGCCAACTTTCCCCAGCAGCATCAGGCTCTTCTGCAGCTCCCTACCGCTCCTCTCACAAGCAAGCTGCCAGTGGGCCCTCACAGTGCCAAATATTGCTGCATCTTCCAAACTGCTTCCCTCTCAAGCACTGGCAAAGGTGCTACGACAGCGTCACTAGTGATATGCTCCTCTTTACCCTTTCCATTGCCAGTGCCGGCAGTGATGCCAAGGTGCTCAAATTGTGCCAGACATCAATAAAGATGCTTTGCAATAATATAATACCTTCTTGCAAGAAATGGCAAAAAGGCCCAGGTATCCAGATGGTGCTCTAATAACCTTCCCATGCCCTTTATGGCTCCTTGACAAGGATACCACGCTGCCCAGAGTAACCTTACAAATCTTTGAGGGACTCCCTAATAGAAGAAAAAGAGTACCTCAGTGCTCCTGGCAGGTAGTTTCTCTTACTCATATGTAATTTAAAGCTATCTACAAGTTTATAAGCAACTGCTCTTACAATAATTATTACTATCTCCTCCATCTTTACCACCAGCAGAGCTGTCCTGAGGAAAACCTCAGATGTACACGGCCAATATCCCTAAATGTTATGACACAAAGCAGTGGTGCTAAATTTACCCTCTTCACCTGTCTGTTTACTCTGACAGGTTTTGGTATCACGCTGTGTTTCAGTAGCCCAGTACACCCACTAGCAGGCCATTAATGCCAAATACCTAGGAGTTTGGCAAATGTATAGAGAAGGGAAAAGAAGTCTTGCTCTAAATGATGTCTTAGAGAGCTTATGCTCTTCCCACTCTCTTCCTGTCATTGCTGTATATTCTTCATTGACCCACAAACCAAAATCAAGCTTTGGCAAACTAAGAGTAGAGAATCAGATTTTTTCTAATACCATCACCCAAAAGCATTGTCCCTATTTTCCTTCAGAGATAACACTTGGCCTCTTTGGCCAGCTACAAACCTATGGCACTTCCACTTGTAAAGGAAAACACTGACAGAAGATGAAAGGCTGCTTCTGTGCTCTAAATGCCTCATACTTTGATTAAAAATGTTTTTGTCAATTAGGGATTGATTTTTGCCGTTCATTAAAGTGATGGATGTCAGTGCTGACAGAGGTGATATTTTACCCTGCGGTGGCCTGCTGTACAGATGGGTAGGAGAAGCCGGAGGCTCCAGCTTGCTCGAATGGAGTTGATGACCAGGACTGGGATAAAATAGGCCAGTCAGAGGATGGAGAAATGAGTGCCACAGAGCTCAGGGAGGAGTAGGGGGAAGCTCTCATGGCAGAGTTCTGTAGTCAGTCCTTACCACTTTATCTTTCTGAAATCATGGTGGATGTTGAAGATAGATTTTAGGTAGAGCTGGAGATGTGGATTTTTTTGGACAGCTGCACAGCAAGAATGAAGATATGGATTGTATAGATGCCACAAGCTGGTAAATTTTTACATTCAGGCCATGTAAAATTTCCCCAACTCAAGCTGAGCTTCTCCTCTAGGAACTCACATTGAGTCCTGTCTGACACTGCCATCAGAAGGACATTCTCTGAGAGGAAAAAAGGGCTGTCCTTAAGCTGCACGGGATCATGATTTCTATGTGAAAATCCAAGAGCCTCAAATGCATAGTCAAGGGCTGTAGCAAAGTTTTCCAAAAACTAATCTACTTTTACAGTTCACTTTGTGCAGGACAGGGACTACACATTACTTGTGTGAGGGTAAGACAGGGAGTCGCCAGAAGCCACAGTATTTTCCAATGCTGTACCTGTCTTGCTTTCAGCATTATTAGCCCAGGCCACATGGACAAGAAAAACCGGGAGCCACTACATGACATAACAGTGGAGTCAGACCATCTACTGGAAGTACCAGAGCACACACAAATATGACATTTCCCTGGGGCTGGATCTCCAATATCTGCAGAAGAGAGTTTGGGCATCCACACATCTTCTAAACTAAGATACAGCCTGCTGACAACCCAGCTGGATTTTACAGATTTTTGCAACCTACTGCACATACATCCATGTTTTTTGAAGGCATGGAAACAGAAAGAGATGTGACTCTGCCCTAGAGGAGAGTCCTGATGCAGCAGGATTTCAAAGGCACAATTCAGTGGCTCCACCACAGTCCCCATATGAAATGTCCTAGTCTCCAAGTAAGCCATATGGAACTAGCAGCTACATCAGACCTTAAGCAGCTTCACTCTTTGCTGTGGCACTAGCAGGAGGATTGGGGTGCATAGAGTATTATGATTACATTAAATGGACTGAATAGTGCCCTTCATGCCATGCTGTCCTCCCACCTTTAGCAGGGAAATAGGGCAGCCACAGGGCAGTCCCTAATGCAGAACCAGGGGCCGAAACACAGCTCTGCAAAAATTCACCTGCTCCCTTTTCCCATTCACATCTGTTATCTATAGGTCCACTCTCTCCCTAAAGTTCCAGTTTTAGATACAAACTGTGCATGCACATATAAAACACACAGGCACACAGACACACATATTTGTATGCTGATGAGATCGTTAAATTTATCAGCTCTCCAATTCATTTGAGGTTCGTTATGGAGCTGCAGTGCTGCTCCTTTCATCTGGAAATGGAAAGGGAGTGGCCTTTACCCCTTTCTCGAAATTAAAGCGAAATGGGTACCACTTTATTTTAAGTGCCCATTAACTAAAGCGTAACTGAAACCAAGTTACAATGGATGCCTTAGGGGAATGTACATAGGAGACACACCCACCAACAGCAAATGGCGTCAGGCACAAAAATCAGTGGAATAAACATCAAAGCACTTCCTAGTGCAGTGATAGTTAAAAGCCTATTTTACACCCAGAAACGGGGAGAAAGCAAGTCCAAGAGCTCTTCAGTGCTTTTGAAAGACTCATTTAAGTCTTATTAAAATATTACCTGCTCTTTTTTTTTCTTCTTTTTTTTTTTTTTCCTTTTACTGGATTTAAACTCTTAATTCATCTTCTGTAATTTCTTCTGCACTTGGCTATTGTAAGGGGGAAAAAGACTCAATACTGTTAGTAAAAGGATCTAACTGGTAACTTCTTTTCATCTCAGAAGCCCCCCTCCCTCCTCCTCCTCTCATTCCTTACAGGTTGGGTCATAGCAGCTTTCTTAATCTTTGGAGATTGTTCTTTTGTGGTTTGATGAGACTTCACTAGACTCTTAAATCTTTTCATTTCACCTCATTTAAATATTTTGGCCAATTGCTGAAGTTAATGATGATGAATAGGATTAAGATTAAAGGCTTAAAAGGGTTAGGAGGAGGAAAAAATATATTTCACTTCCAACAATGCATAGGGAAGTCTCTTTCACTTGGTGTTACATTACCTCTCTGTTAGGGCTGTAGCTCATAGCTCTTGGCAGGTCTCTGACATGGCTGCATCTGTCTGTCTCCCTGCAACATCTCTCTTTGGCACCAAGTTCAACAGAAAAAGATCAGGACCTTTGCACTGTCTTTGCATGTGCTCTCATTTCTCTGTGCTGACTGCCTCTGCTTGTGCTCTGTCGATGCTTCTCTGACTTATTCTAAACCCATGTATCTGAGTATAACCTTTCAAAGACGTCATTTAAAAAAAAAAAAAAAAGCGCACATCTTTATAGACAAAATTATCCTTATCATTTTGCACAGCAATTTGGAAGACAACCAGCCAGGAACTCTTGTCTGTGCACAATACCACCCTTTCGTGAAGAAAGAAATCTTCTATTTTATTATTCTTTTACTCCTTTCCATAAACTGATTTCCTCTGGTAGAAAGTTGAAAATCCATCCTCATAGTCTCTGAAGCCACAGAAATTGGACTAAACTGGAAATCCAACTGCAACTAAATAAGTCATATTTCCCCATCAGTCTTTTATCTTTTTTTAAATAAGTAAAGATAATTTCAGAGAAATTGCTGTTCCAGGAAGCCTTAGGTTGGTCTAGACTGACTTGAGTCCCTCGGTCTTCTGTTTCAAAATCAGTGGAGAAGAGAGTTCATGGAGTGTCTTGGATGGACAATACAGGTTGCCAAATGCAACCAGGAAATTCTCTGTGAAGCCCAGCTTTGCCAGGTAAATTGTGAGCTGGTGGTACCATACCCAACAAACTTCTCCTCTCCTATGGCGGAAGCAGCATGAAGAAGGTGAGTTGATGGCAGCAGTCAGTTCCTGGCACAGCATCAGACTGGGTGAAGCTGTTGGTGCAGTACAGCACCCCTGCTCTGACAGGGTAATCTCCATGTTTATCTCGACACACCGCTTCAGGCCTCAGTGTTGTACAATCTAGGTCATCTCTAACACAAACTTTTTTAATATGTGGGAGGAGGGTGAATACATTTTCCAGGCTTCAGTGAAAAAATGGCATGAGAGGGAACATTATTTATAATGTTAAGGATTAAAAATGGCTTACTGTGGGGAACAAAGTGAGCTATGGGTCTGCTGCAGATTTCTGGCATATTGAACAAACTGTACCAAAGCTCTAACCTAAAATATTTATAACAATATTTACTGGAGTTCATGTTAGGCTTGTTTGGGGCAAAGCAAGTCCTTTAACAAAGGAGGAATGTGCACAGGGCTGAAGTCTGTCTGGGCTCAATAAAAGATGAGCAAGGAGGGGGATGAGAGCTGAATGGAGGGAGCTGGAAGATCATTTGCTGTTGCCTTACACAAAGCACTGAGTCCACAAGTGGCAAGTGAAGCAGCTCTTCTAACATGAATCTAAGGATCAAGTATGACTGATGCCAAAATAGGCAGGGAAAAGCTAATGAGACTAAATCACAGAATCACAGAATATTCTGAGTTGAAAGGGTCCCAAAAGGGCCACTGAGTCCAACTCTGAAGCGAATGGCCCACATGGGGATCCAACCCACAACTTTGGTGGGTTTGCACCCACCATGCTTGTGCAAGGTTGGACAAGTACAATGATTTGCCACTCCAGACTGAGGGAAATATATATACACCCTTACCACTTTCGTGCTTTGGCCAGCACAAGTAGAAGGACTGGAGAGGAAGCCCCACATGTGTTTGCAGTTCAGGAGAATGAGGCATCAGCAATAGGACACAGCTTGTCTCCCAGGTGACAGCTCAAGTATGGGGGCCATTTCCTAAGTAAGACATGATATTACCTCACTGCGGAAAGAGAGACTTTTTGGAAAATCCTAGACGTTTCAGGTGCTGCATACTTATTGTTCTGGCACAACAAAAAGGTGACTCTCCCAGTAAAGGTTGCTTATCTTAAAAGTGTCCAGAAACACGTTTAGTTCTTTACACATCTTTAAAGTCTTAGACTCTATATCTTCTCTAAGTGCAGGGTGCCAAAATCCTAATGTGCTCAACAAATTCAAAATCAAATGTTTTGACTGACACAATGGGCTTGAAACAGAGACTTCCAGAGATAAAAGCAGAAGGTAAAGAATCAAGTGGCTGCTCATCAGTGGACTGCAGAGCAGTCTGGTTACTATGCAGGATTTTATGGTACAGAGGCAGATTTTGAGGGGCATATGGACTAAGGGGATTGTTACTTCTTAAAACTACTCCTTAAAAGTCCTCTCCACTACCAAGCAGAGAGGCTGGTGGAAGAACAGCTGTGATGAGTATAGGGAGTGTGCAATGGCCCATCACAACTACATCCGTTCCCAGTGCACATTTTCCATCTTCATTTGATGCCCTAAGCATTTCTGCAGATTTGCTAAATAGTACACAGATATCATATTCTGTGGCAAAGCAGACAATCTCTTCGCAAAATGCAGTTAGGCTATAAAGCCTTTATCTGAAATAGTGGGTGAAAGAAAGGGAAAAGAAAAATGTGGTTTCTTTTTCTTTTTCAAGATTGAAATTTTAATTTTTTTTTAACTGTATCCAAAATCACTATTTGGAAACTGCCAACAGGATCAATGTACCATTATTGAAGAAAAAAAATTAAAAGCAATTTTAAAAGATAAGAGAACAAAGATTAAACAAAGATCTGATAGATCTTTTCTCCATCCCTTGTTTCTAGAATTTAAGCCTTGAAAACTTTCAATTCAGTAAAAAGGAAAAAAGGACCTACGGATATTGCTCCAGGATTCAGGACCTTCAAAAGAGAGATATAAAAAAACATCAAAGGCAGGTGCGTGTGCATGCACGTGTGTGCTACCCGGGTGTCTGTGCATGCCCCTCCTCTTTCTCAGGGGCACAGCCGCAGCCTGGCCCCCTGCCTCGACTCCGTAATGAGTTACTGTTCCCTCTGAGCTCGCTTTTCTTTAGCCTCGGTGTCACTGAGGTTGAGGCTTCAGTCGCCCACTGCTGTAAACCTGTCCAATTTTCTCAGATCTCTTGGGATACTCTTGAGCTGGGCTGCTATGCTGCTTTGCCTGAGCTTTTGCTTCAGTTATCACTTATCGATTCAACTTTTTAGCAAAAAAACTAGTCATAAAGAAATGTTAAAGTCAGTGAAAAAAACCCCAAAACACACCAACATTCCTTTACAAAGGCAGAAAAAACTAAAATTTCAGAACTGTTTCACACCTAGACAAATACATGAAAGTGATGAAACTCCAAAGAAAAATAAAAAGAGAAGCAAATTCCAGGATAGAGAGGTGGTTCTCATGCCTGCTTGGTTTTGGAAAAGACAAATCTGCATTCCTGTTATGTCTGTGGCAATACAGTATCTAAACTGCATTTCCCAAATCTCCAGTAGCACAAGCAAGTACTACAAGCTAGTACCACATGCTGCTTCATATGCAATATTCCTAAAACCAAAAATGAAAAATTATCTAGCTGATGACATGCTTATGTAAATAAAGTTTCAACTTCAATAGACTAACATATCCCAAGTAAACTAAACTAAATTAGGAGTCACCAACTAAGCCAAATACCTGCAGAAAGCTCTTCCAACAATAAATTCTGTTATTGCCAAGGTACTAATAACAATGATGGAAAACCTAATTTTGGAAACAACTAAAAAAGCCTATCTGAGCAAAAGATGCTGGTGGATTGGTGTGTGTCTGCCCATGGCCTTATCACAGAGCTATGCCTGCTTGTGACCTTTACTTCTTTTGGTTGCGATAAATGAATAGCCATTCACCAGGTAAAACTCACTTCAGCTAAGATTCTTTTGACAGCTATTAAATCCTATGTATTTTTTATTTTACCACTTATTTGTTACAGTGCTGTGCACACAGAAGTGAAGTGGCAGCTACGAATTCAGCAGTCACCAAGGCTTGGCATTGATCAAGGTGAGTATTTTCATTCAAGCATTCTTAAGACTCTTGTCAGTGCCCGGCTGCTTCCTCACAGCTCCCAGTAATCCCAGTGCTACTTCTTTTGAACGAGATGAAAATAGCCTTTATCGGTAAAGACTACTGAAAACAAAACAGTAGGTTTGCTTGAGAATTAGGTCAGTCCAATACTTAGGTTTATAATGCTAACATGGAGACTACTCTTTGCCAGCCTGATGGAACCATTATGCATTAGGGAGCAAGAATGGACTGAGCAACAAGGAAGAGAATCAAAGGCAGAAGTGAAAGATGAAGCAGAAAGCAGCCCTAGCTTTATATCCTAGACATAGAGATTTACAGGAGGGAAAACCAAAGGAAAAGATTCAAATTATTTCCATTAGCTGAGACAGCCTCCCAGCCCCAATATATCTATCCTATAGCAGGAGCAAGGACATTGCAAGTTGACAAGTGGAAAGAATGAAGATAATGTTGAGCTTTGCATAAAGATGTAGGTGGGGGCCCACAATTAGAAATTCAGAGCTATGCCATGTGCTACCATTTAGATCTGAAGTACTAGTTGGATCTTGTTCGAAGAAAAGGTCAACCCCAAAGTCACATCTGGCTTTAGAGGCAAAGAAGCCCCAAGAGTGGATATACTGAGTCCCAACACTAAAGTCAATGTTAGGAATGCAAATAAGAGGAGTGCTCCTAAAAGGCATATTTGGAGAATGGCCAAAACAAAAGAGTCTGATTCTCTACATCTCACTGTGATATAAATCAGTCAGGCTGCTGAAAAACGGTGGTACCAGTGGGATATGGGCTCAGGCTACGTGACAGTGGGAATGAGCAGGATACTCAGTTGCGCTTACATACCTTCTAGCAGCCCTGGAGTTTGCAGGTTAAAGGACTGACATGATTACTAGCAGAAGTGGAAAAAAAAATCACAGAAGTCAGTGTGATAATACTCTCTGTGCCTGCTCTGAATTTCTCCCTGAGAACAAGAACTTTGAGGCCTAATTTCACTGCGGCTCATGAGATGAATGTTGTCTCTGTTTTCTGTATAGAAATTATCTGGAAATGGTGGGTTGCTAGTTTAGTTTTATGAGCTCCTAAAACTATTCTTTGAATAATAATTGACCTAAAGTTCCTCTGTTGAAAGACTTCAATATTCAGCATTCAGCTTAGGGCAACAGCACATCAGCTCTGGAGGGGGAGGGTTTGGGGGAAATTACTCCCTCCAGAGTCACGGCCACACCACGTGGCAAACCAAGTTTAAAATAGCTGCAGACGGAGAGGAGATATGTCATTTGGAAATTACTTGTGCGCTGTTTGAAGCAGCCGTTAGCTGTGCAGCAAACAGGCTTTGCAAATAGAATTGCTGTGTGCAACACAACCTGGGACTAATGTAACCTCCTGTTTCCGATTACCAGGACAAGCTCTGAAGCCTGCCATCCACAGAAACTAATACCAAGGACGGTGAAAGTTTTATGGAACACAGGGCAACAGGAGCCAGGCCGCGTGATTAAAATGAAATCTCCAAAAGGAATTGATTGTCTCTCCTTGATACAGAGCACTAACTCTAATAAGATCTTTCATCATAAGGAGGCCTCTGCAAGGCTGGCATTGGAGGAGAAAGCAATACTGTGAATTTCTAACCACGAGAGTGTGAATTTAAATAAAACTGGATATGCATTTGCCTAGCTTTTGGGCAGCAACCAAGAAGAAGTGAAAACGAAATCTCAGCTGGTAACACTGCTTATTGAAATGGTTCCACATGGTAGCTTAAACCAGACAAAAACAATGTTGAGATGCAGTGAGTCTGTTTTGCTTTGATTTCCTTCTAAATTAGCCATTAAGTTCCATTAAAAGTCGAAATTTCAGCCCACGCTGGACAAATACTCTTGTTGCCAATTGAGAAAGGAGTTTACTTCAGTCAAGTATACATTCCTCCCAAGTACATATTCCTTTAAAGTGGTAGGACTGGCTAAAGGGCTCAACTATGGCACACTCCTTTCCTTGCTCTGTAGGGAAGTCACTCTGTCTTTCTCCCCTACAGACATAACAATATTTCTTTGCACTTTAATTCTTATACCTCCCCCAAAGCTTTCAGCACTGGAATTGGGCTCTCCGGGTAGGCAGGATATTGGCAGCTCAGTCCACTGACAATGAGGTGAATACCCCTAGGAGCTGGTATATTGCTGGTGGTACTGCCTTTTACATTTGCAGCAATAAGAGCAGCTCTACAAAGCTGGCCTCCCCTGGCCTTTTCTCACAAGTTGCTGCTCTGAAAGGTTTTGCTTTGGGCCAAATGAAATAATTTGTGTCAAGTGAAACGATGTTTTCCATCTTTTTCTTTTTCCCGTCCTATATGAAAAAGGAGAGCAACTGAACAAGAGGCAAACTGACCAACACAAAGAGAATTTGTTTCAACACAAGCCAATTTTTCTGTCTCCATATATTTGGTTTCAGAAACCAAAAAGAAAAATATTTGCACATCTTTAACCCTAACCAGAAGAGTTCATTATGGAACTAGTGGCAGTCTGCACACTGTATAGGCGTTAACTTAAACTACAAACATTTTAATTTGAGCAATTATGTTCTCTGGGCCTAATTCCCACTAGTTTAATTTGGATATTTTCTGTCATCACTTGTTGTACCAAACAGTTGTAAAATGTAACCATGCACTATTAAACAGCTGCTGGTTTCCACAGGTGGCAGCCTTACGGAATGAGGTGAGGATGTCTTCTGTATTGCACAGAGGAGTTGTGAGGTTTAATTCATTCATGTTTGTGAACAGCTCTGAAAGCTTCATTTAAAACCTGCCATATTCTTTGCAGGCTACACTTCCCAATGGAAAAGAGTGCAAAGTAAAATGGCAGCTTTCACAGGCAGACAGTGGACACATCTGCAGCTAGATGGATCATAAAGGAATATTCCCTTATACTGCACCAGTAAGCCGTGCTACATTGCGTGTTACCTATATGCGTTTTTCAATACATACGATGAATATTATTCATACATTTCAATACAAACATATATCATGTTTCAATAAATTCAATATTGCAGTCCAATAGCTTTGACCCACAGGCATTCTTCGCTTCAGTAGCATGATTAGCACAAGAAAAAAAACACAGCATTGGATACCCATGGAGAATTATGTACAGTAAATGTGAAATTAAAGCTACATGGGGAATTCTTTCAGGTCTTGGTCATGTCTTTTGCTTCTGCATTGTTCAATACCACTACAACCATGAACAATTTCCAGGCACACAGTGAAACTTATCTGATGTAACTGTGGTATTGAATCAACAGGCTATATCTGACCTGGATTTACTGCTGTCTTATAAGCTCAGTATACACGAGTACTCTTTCTCCTGGGTTGAACCATTCAGTCATGTCAATTTGATCAAGCATTTTGCCCCTTTGCTTGGAAGAGTATGGCAAAGAAGATACAGTTCTCTTGGATCCATTGGCCTTTGCCCACAAACGAGAGCTATTAGGTATCAAGTCACTTCAGCACTGATATCCACCCTCATCCATAAGGCATGTAAGACAACAAAGCAACTTTACCCTTATCTTCCTCTGTAATATGACAGAAGGACAATGACAACAAGCCTCGGGATCTTGGGATGGAGGGAAGTAGGCAGGGAGGGAGAGGAAGGAAGAGAGGGAGAAAATGAGGCAGGGAGCAGCAGGAAGGTCTCTCCTACTTACTACTAGACCTTGGAAACAGGTACTCTTGAAAAACTGAACCTTTTTGCAAAAAGGGTACATTGTATCTCCTCAACATAGTAACTGATCTCAGTGTTTCTGACAAGGGTCTTCTCAGAAAGATTCCGGAGTATGAGCTGTTTACAGGAGAATTAGTTTCCAGGGAGCTATCACAAATGTTGATCCATTGCCAGAATCCAGTGCAGTTCCTTTTCATTCTGGATAGTATTTACTGGCTAGAAAGGTACATGAATGCCCAACTGTGCAGCACAGTCTGTCTGCTTGTGCCCCTCAGGCACGCAGGGCTGAACCCTGTGCCCTAGCTATCAATTTCAGCTGCGCTGCCAGGCTGCCTTCAATAACTGGCATTAAAACTTCATGTTACATTCTTGCTCTTTTGCCCCTGTTCACATGCAGAAAATTCTGGGTAGTCCATTCAGGACCTTGTAATTTAGGCCCCAGATGACATCTTGACACGTGGCTGCTTTTCCTGTGTCAGGAAAAAATTGTAGCTACTTCACAGTTAGTTTAGGCAGCAACAGAAATTAATTATCAGTGTTGTGGACTTATTACAAAATCAGCAGAGGTGTGTGTCATACTCTCCACAGAAGGCATGCAGGAGTCAAAGTCTAAGCAAGGAAAGAGGAAAGGAAGGAGGAACAAGAGAAGTGTGGGGAAAGAAAACAGAAACAGAAAAATGTCATATATCACTCGTAAAGAGTTCACCTATTGTGAGTAGAGTGAAGGCAAGGCTTTGGGAAGACCGTGAGAAGGGTGTGAGCCTAAAAAACATTTCAGGAAAAAGCATTTCAGATCAAGTAACCAGTGAGAGAAGTAAACTTCTTTATATAAGAACAGAGCCCACCTGTGCACTTCAGTGCTCATCCTCTTAAATGCTGGTATAGACCCAGCCCTCTCCGAGCACAAGCCTACATACCCTACAGCACCCCAACAGAGAAGGGCATCATTCCAATGTGCTTGCGATGAGTAAGAGATTGGGTTAGATAACTACCTGGGGTCTCCTCCAAACTGAATTATCCTGTCACCATGGCTCTGGAGGGGACCACATGGGGGCCCTTCAACAGTAGTAGCCCTAGCAGGCAGCAGGCACCACGTGTGATTTTTCTCCTCAGCTGACTTTCAGTTACACAGACAGACAGACATGTACTGATGAAAGGCACTGTGAAACTATAATTCCACCAGTGGAGTCTCCTCAAGATCTTTCTCCAACCCTTAGCACCTCATCTTTCTGTGCTCATTCTGCCTTTGGTGACTTAATATTTCTTGCACAGCTCACCATCAAGAGCTGCTGCTTGGCAATCTTTTTTTAGGAGGCCTTTGGGCTGCACAGGAAGGAGACGCACTGAGAACAAGAGAAAAGTGGGAAAGGAGGCCAAGTGGGAGAAATGGAGAGCAGCTCGTTTAGGTGCATGCTGGAGACAGTTGCAGGCAAAGGAAAAAGAGGAGAGAGAGAGTGAGAGACAGTGAGTGGCAAGAAAAGGGCCACTGAGAAATCAAGAGGGACACAGAAAGTAGAGAGATAGGGAAGGAGATAAGGAGGGAGCATGACAGAGAGCTGAAATCAGAAAGGGTGTTTCCATTCGTATTTTTATCTGATCCAAAAATGTGCTCACATAAGAAAAAAAAATACCAGCTTAGAGAAAGAACAGCTCAGACAGCAAGAAAAGAGGTTTTGACAGAACAGCCAACTTAGGAAAGAGCTGTCTGCATAAGTGATCAGCTCAAACCACATTGACAACTCACACTCTGCAACATTCACTCTGATCCAGACTCCTCTGATCCAGACTCTTTGGTCCTGGTTTCACTGACTGGACTATCTGGGTCACTACCACCGTATCAAGGTGGTTAGTCTGATTTCTCAGACTCAAACTATCCCAGCATCATATGCAGTTTTGGGGATACACCAGCCCCCTCAGTGCAAACATAGGGCTTTCTAACCTGTCTGGCATGGCAATTTCCTTGATGAATGTGGCCCAGACTTGTTTCAAATTTTGTTTAACAGCTTTACCCTTGAAAGACTGGAGGAGAAGAAGTGATCTTAATTTGAGAGGAGGGAGTCAATAAGCTTCTTTTCATTAGATAATGACTCTGCCTGCACTGTACTCAGATTTGACTGTAAGCCCCTTCCATAAAGTAAAATATTTTGGTTTGGCTGTGTGTGTGCGTGTGTGTTTGTGTGGGGGTGTGTGTGTGTGTGTCTGTGTTAAAGGAAGAAATAGATCAAATTCAAGAAAGTGCTGAACACTCCTGCCCTTTGCTTTGTTGGTTATTTGTCCTCACTGGCAACTGGCCTCCCTCAGAGAATGCAGGCTTGCGGATGAAATGAAATACAATACAACTGTATTTTGTATAGCATCTCTCAAGTAAACAGGATCACAATTGCTCTGCAGGCTAAGTGATAAAAAACAGCACAGAGAGAAGAAAATTAAGAGACAGAAATGACAGAAGAAAACCAGCTACTTCCAGAGGAAGGAAGCACAGCTCTGTGGCTAAGGCTCTGGGTTGGGAAATGACAGGCACTGGCTTAGCTCTTAGAGCTGCTGCAGACTTCGTGCTTTGACCTTGAACAACCTGCCTAACTTTGAACAACCTGCCTGATCTTACCAGGGCTCAGTTTTCAGTGCAAGACTTCTGCCTATTAACTCTTCCATGTCTTGGGAAGTCAGAGATGACTGCATTCATGTCTTTGGGGTGCTTTGACACTACCCAGGCAAGGATTTACATGGCTGTCTGGCTGGCTGGGTGGAAGTGTGCTAGAAGGTAGTGGAATGCGGAGTGATTTGAATCTTTCAGGATGCCAGTAACTAAAAAAGAATCACAATAACTGAGCATGATGATGCCACTGGAACAGTTTAGCTAGTGGTGTTGAAACAAAGAGGTGAGAAGCAAATTTCATTGCAGTAGGACAGCCTTGCCTCATACCTAGTGTGACAGCAGGAGGCGGCAGCCATTCTATCCCTTAAAAGCAGTTTTACTCTGAGGACAAATATTAAGGAATGGAGTAGCTGCCAGTGACAGAACTGTCTGAGCATGTTAAATTTGGGTAGCACGTGGTATGGTGGTCATTTATAACCATGATGGTAACAGTACAAAACATATCGCTTATCACTATCAGAGGGTTGGGAAGGATGGTTAGAAAAATGCCTTGCAATCTGCTGCTGAGCAGCTCAAATACAAAAAAGCGTGAGAAGTGATGACCCAAATGGCTAATGAACGTGTTTCATTACATGTTGACTGTGAACAGCAGGCTGACATAATACTTTTCAAAATAAGACATGATTTAGAAAGCAGTTTCCATTTTTTTTGAACAACCGAGTTGTCTGTTTCAGTGAAGAAGGGGCTGCTGCACTCTCCAGCCTGACTGTGGAGAGGAGAGGATGTAGCATACCTTGCAAATATTGATTTCTAGGGGTCCAAACATTCCCCTCCCTGTCACAAGTTCAGTCTCCTGTTCTGCTTTAAGGTGCATAACTAACAATGGATGTACAGAAGAAGGGAAGGCATGAGCAGGTAGTTGGCTGAGACACATCCTTTTCACAAGACAGAGGAGAGAAAATCCCAGTTATTAGAAGTTAGTTCCTTGCTTCTGTCCCGTGCTAGAGGGACCTGTGTGTGTTCAGTGTCTCCACTTAAGTAGACTCTGCAGGGAAGCATGACTAAGTTTGGGAATATCAATAGGGTTTTTAAATCTCCTAGAGATATTTTCTATCCTGACAGAGTTTCCTGGAAATGGATGCTTCAGATTGACAGCTCAGCAGGTATCACACTGATCTTGCTTTCGTGCCAGCTGTGGGAAGCATAGACTCATCTCCTACAGATCTCTCTTCTTACACAGGATATTCCTCCTCTCCTTCCCATGGCCCCAAGTCGGAACCAAGCTATGAACAGGAGCACCATTTTCCTCAGCCTCCAGAAGTAGCATGCACGAAGTCAGACACATCTCATGTGCATCACCATAGCAACAAGATCAGGCCCGGCATGGAAAATGAGGGGCAACAGGAAAAAATACGGGAGAGGGCTCTGCAGATAAGGGATAGTTGCTTCTGCCTTGCCTGGTGACAGGCAGCATTAAGCAAGAGAAACATGTGGGAGTGACGTCCATCTGTGCCACTGCTGAGGCAGAGAGAGGCCTGTATTTTGAGCCCCTTGAGCCTGCCAGACGTTAGCATCTTTATCATTTAATTGCAACACCACGTTGGTCCGAGAGCCCAAATCACAGCTGCACTGAAGTCTTTATTCCTTACCCTGGTATTTCAGCCTTGCTGCAGAAACTCTTATCTGTTGTGGCGCTTCTAACAACATTAACTCCAACCAGTAACATTAAAAACAACGGACCAGCTGCCTCATGCCCGAGTTCCTGAGAGCTGACCAGGCCTGTGATGGTAACTGGAGGAAGCTTACACAACTGTTTTAGGCATGGCTCATCAGTGTTCCTGCACACTTCACATGAGCTCTTGCAACCTCACCAATGACTCCTTGATCTCTTCTTGAGCTTGAGTTACCTCCCTCTGTCACAAAGTGTCCCTGGCTGCAATGCAGTATGAGATACATCCCCCTGAGACCCTCCACTACCTCATCCCCTTTGTTCAGACTGGGACACGAAATTCAGAGTTGCTACTATGCCTGAGAAGTAACTTCCACTGTCTTCTTCTAAGTGTGCCCAAAGTAGACAAGTGGCAAAAATCATTAGAAAGCCAAAATATTGACACTTTGAGGAAAGCCTCCCTTCAGGGATGTGAATACTATTGGTATCAGCTCACAAAGCTTGATACAGTAGTATACATGGCCCTGATTTCCATGCTGACTTCTTCCCCTGATCAGGGATCTACAGAAATGATTAAGAAGCTGCTATCAATTGTTGCTAAGGGGAAGGAGGTTCTTTACATGACAGCAGAAGGTTTTGGAACTGAGGGGAGGTCAAGTTCAATCTAACTCCTCCAGATGAATGTAAATTATTTTTTTTTATGCATCTGTCATTATCTATTTTAGCAAAGCCAATTAAATCACAATCAGGTGCTGTGGCCATCCTGCCTTCTTCCCTACCACCCTCCCAGACAGGAGCATCTGTAAAGTTTTCACCCGGGAAAACCCACATCTTAGCAGATGATGTTGCTCTCTGGAGTCTCGCCTTTATATCCAGGATTTCAGCCTCTCTCAGCAACATCCAGACTTCATCCCTCCTTGGCTGTACTCATGTTACTTCTTCTTGCAGTAAGGCAATCAGACTATAAGCTTTTTTTTTTTTTTCCAGATTCCCTGCTTAACTTCAGACAGACCCATGTAGCTTTAAGTAGCACATTACAGTAATGAGGGGCCATGACTATTTCTGAGAATATGCCCTCCTTCCCATTAGTAACCCCCCATGATAAGCAGCTCCATCTTCTATGCTGCCAGCAGTCACTTGCAGGCCACTGGAGCTGCAAAGAAGGACAGAGCAGCCTGTCATAAAGAAAAAGTGAGAGGAGTGCATAAACTGGGAGAGAGGGTGGGGGAAGGAATAAGCATTGACAGTCAAAATGCGAAAAAGATGAAATGCAATTTTTCTTAAAATGCCTGGAGACAAGACAGATCTCCCGGCTTCCTTCCCCTCCCTTGCCCTCCTGCCTGAAAAGAGAAGAGGTAGTTAACATAGGAAAGCCCCTCAAATAAGGCCTGACAGCCACATATTCAGAAACTGATGGCATTTCCCTAAACACTGTTTGTAAAATGGTAATTATCCAGCAGGCAGTGACAGCTGGCACTTAGCACTGAGAGAGAACATGAGCGGACAAGAAGAAAGGGATCCTGCCGTAATTGAACAAAGGGTAAAAAAATATATAAAACATAATCAGAAAAATACAAAGATTGCTAGCTGTGCTAATAGGTCACTTCAGCCTCTTGGTTCATCTTGAAGTGATTGAGTTTGAATGCAGATTCAGACTCCAAATCATTCCATTGGGAGCAGCACCTCTGAGGGGAGCAGCAAGAGCAGCAAACCCGAGGGGTTAAGCAGCCAGTAGCAAGCACAAGGGTGCAAAACTGATGACCAGCTTCATTACCAAGTGTCTGGAGCACCTGTTTTCCAACTTATGTCATAAGATTAGCTATTGGTAATGAGAGCTTCTGGGTAGACATTTCCTCCCTTCTTAATATCAACTCAGCTATGCTACAACATGGCAAAATGGAGTACTTCAAGAAAGCATCCAGACTGGACAAAGCAATGTGCTTGAGCTGGAGAGAGAGATGGCTAAGTTGATCTTCTACTCCCTTGCTATTAAACAAAAAATCTACTTCTGGGATTCTTTTTTAAGACAATGGAGGACTCTGTCAGTTCAGCTATCAGCTATGGCATATCTCCTGCATGGCCTTGGGTATGTCTCTTCTTTCTTTGCCTTGATTCTTTACCTGTGTAATGTGTTGTGAGTTGTTGTTGCTTTGCCATACACTCAAACTGAGGTCTTTTTCCTATTATGTCCTACCCAAAATCTAGGAAGGCCCTGGACTGAACTAGAGTCTTTAAGCATGATAAGTAATACACATGAAGATATCTTCCCTCATATCAGAGTCACACTCAAAGAGAATAACAGAAGCAGAATGAAAATGAACAGGGTGGTATCTTTGAACTTAAGGGCTTCCAAACTCGCATTCTCAGGCCATCTTATTCACTTTCTCTTTACTTTAATTAGGATGTTATCTCCCTTCAGCCTGCAGTTGAGAACACTCTGATCTCTCCAGAATGCTTCATGAGTTATTACTTTTGCCCAGATCCTGTCTGGAAAGGTTACTGCCAGAGTCCAGCAGCATGTACATTTGATCACAACCCACGATATGCCCCTGAGTCACTCAGTGAATAACGGGCTAGCAGTCCTAACAAATGATGCTCTGATGAGTGTAGTCAGACAAGGACATGCAATGGAGCGCTAGAAGATGGGAAGGAGCTCTGCCTCTCTCCTTTGAACCAGGAATCAGCTTGGCACATAGCTAGTTCATGCCTAGGATAAGACAGAAGTGTCACCCAAACTTCTTGTCATCCCTTGCCGTTCTTCTTTGCCACTGCTTCTCCTTTATCAAAAGACACTACCCATGAGAAAGATATAATTGTCCTAATTGACATAATCCATACAATTTAAGGAATTGAGGGCAAAAATCTTAAAGCTGCTGAATTTCTATTAAGCACACCTTCTTTCTTTACCCTGTTTTAATTCTGTTTTACTAGGTGTTGCTAGGACTTGTTTCATCACAGCAAACGACCTCTAAGCTTCTTTTTATGCTATATTCTCCTTGGTGCCAGGTTTGTATGTTAATAATTTTCTCAGCACCCATGCACATTTAAAATAAGATAGATTTTCTCTGCTGCAGACAGATACACCTCTTCACAGTAATTCATTATGCTACTATCTCCAAAGCTGTTTCTTTGAGAAATATGCGTAGAGACTTGTATTAACAGTGTAGAGTTTTCATGACGATAACTGATGATTTGTTTGACTAGGTCCCTTATGTATCAATCTAACTATTTTGTAGTTTGCCTATGATTTATTTTTGACTGTCTTAATAAAGTTCAAATATTACTTTCAGTAATCAATCTGTTTTCTATAACCTACTGTTAAATTCTTTTTTTAATGAGAGTTTGAGTAAAGAATTAATCCTACAAAACTACTGATCTGAAAGTTATCAATATATTTCTAAATGGCCGAGTACAAGTAAATTGAAAAGTGAGATTTTTACCACCAGTTGACATTAAAATATATGCATGTTTTCAAGTACAAAGTAATTACTTTAAGCAGTAATAGAGGATTTCTCATAAGATATATTAAAGAAACACCAACAATGAAATTGCTAATGTTGCAATTTAATTATAAACCCTTCTATATGCCAGCACATTTTCACTATTACTTTTGTTGCCAGTCTTGATCTGTAGCATGCTGTCTAACGCAATTTACTTTGCGCTTTTTTTTTGTTACAAATTACTTTCATAGCTTCTGCTTATCTGCCATATATGGAAAAGCACAGACACACAAAAGATGATACATGACAGTGATTAAGGTTGAAAAAAAAAATATGAGAGCAACATCAGGCTATGTGAAAACTTCTCTGTAGCCACATACTGAAAGGGGGTAACACTTACCTGCAGGAGCCTAGCAGTAAGACCAGTAATTCAGTTGTAACTTTGGAAAGTAATTTTAGTGTAGCCATTATAAAGTAGCTACAGATGATTTCTGAGTAAACATGCATATTCTTTATCATTATTAATGCATTTACCACAGACTCCTTTGTTTCCATGCAAGGTTCCATGTACAATCTAGCTTGGCTATTTCCTGACTTAAGCACACTGAAGTTTAACAGTTTCTTGATACAACAGATAGTTTCACTGATATTAAAGGTTAGAAAAGAAGAGCTTAAATCACCTAGGAGTTCTCTCTGAGAGATGCAGTGAGACATTTCACCCATAAATTCCCCATTTTTGACTCAAAAACTTATGAGAGAAGAAAAGAAAATGTTTTAGAAAGACATCTGTTGATGATTTAAAAACTGCAAGTGGTGTAGAGCTGAACACATCCTTGGATAATTGAATTTATTTTATTAAATGAATTCAGGCAATACACAGATTCCTGTACACACATATGCACACACTCATACACTCAAAATAAAAGCACCTTAATGATTCTCTCTGTCACAATAATAGCTAGTACAACTCACTGGGCTTTGGTGACTGTCCAAGTATACTCACTACTGATGGAGGAAACCTTTCCTGGTTTTGCTCTCTAAAATCCACCTGGCACTCAGCACAACTACTTAACCCATATTAGTTTCAGAAAGCACTCCTAATGCTGTTTCAAGTTTAGGAAGACGCAGCACATCACCATGAGCAAGGTTTCTGTCACTGTCAGGGAGTTATTCTGTTGTCACTGTCAGATGGCCATGATGGCTTGTTCAGCTTTTATTTGGGGCTTGCAAAAAACTGGAGTTCAAGGTAAGTCACAAGGAGAGGTGCAGGCAGAATCAAGCTTGTCCTGTGCACAGCCCTAGACTATCAGATGTGAAGCAGATCTGGCAACCATATAGCAGGGTTGATGCTCCACCTCTTATCAGGCATCAAATACCCGTCGGACCAGCATAAAACCAAAAACATGGACTAAAGTTGAGTACACCTCTAAGGCTTTCAAACCCAAACTGGGTGATTCTCAGCAGTTCTGGTTATAGAAAGAAAAATCGTCTTCCTGTCTGCCCCTTCTCCACCCACAGCCCTTGCTGGAGGACAGACAGGAGGAGGACAGTGCAGGAAGCATGGAGAGGTGTGTTTGTGCACATGCTCAGGCACAAGTGCATTAGCATGAAAGCACACTCAAGTGGAGGTGAAATGAAGACAAAGAGAGACAAGAGGTCACAGAGAAATAAAGGATCAATAATCAGCAGGCAAATGTGGAAAAGTAAGAGAAATGGCTCAAGAGGGAGAAAACAGATAAGAAAGAAAGAGAGAGAAAGCATTTGGACTAATTGGCGGTACAGGCCAGGAGACATTCAGTCTCCAGGTATGCAAGGGAACATTAGGAATCGAGTGCAAACACTCACACATGCAGTACCACACACTGAAATAGGCACAAATGGCAAATCACAGACTCATTTGGGTGAGACCTCTGGTGCATCATCCAGGCTATTGCTGCACATTGCGGCAGATCTGATTACACCTAAACCATCCCTGACAGATAGGTGACTCATCTCTGCCTTGAATATCTCCAGTGCTGGTGGCTCTGTAGCCTGCCTTGGCAGCCTGCTCTGTCACCAAACTGTTCCTAGAGTTATAAAGTTTTTCCTCATATTTTTTTACTAAATGTTCCCTGCTGCACCTCAGGACCATTATGTCTTAGGCCTGTTTATACCAACCACTGAGAAAAATGGTTCCCTGTCCTCTCAGTAGCATTTCTTTATGGATTTGCAGACAGTGATTACATCTCCCTTCACACATCTTTCCTCCTCAGTGAAAATATAGCAGCCTTCCTAATCTTCTCATTTACACTACACTTTTTAAACCTATCAGCATTTTTGTCACTCTTCCTGGAGCTTCCTCCAACACGTTGTGGTTTTGGGACTGAGTGGAGACAGCATTAATTCAGCTTCCTGCCATGTCCAGTCATGAAAGGTTGAAGATTGGCTTTTATTCTCTTTCCTGAATACCATTTGCTGTCTGAATACCTCCTACTTTATCCTCCTGAAAGGACACTATGTGCAGAGACAAACACAGACATGCGAGCACATACCTGCCCACCTATTTAATATGTTTTTTATATTCTTTTATTTTATATAAAATATAGATTGATACAAGTTCCTTGTCTAGTAGAGGTTTCAGCATTAAAAGCTGCCTTAGAAGACAAGCTGGGCCTGCTGTGATGAAGAGTACCTGAAGGAGTGGAGGTTGAGGAAGACGATGATGTCACATTACACATCGGAAGAAGCCCCATTTGATGGTACCCTGATGGTTGACTGAACACTGAACACTATTCAAATCTGTGCAGACCATATCTATTTCAGAGTGCTCATTTGTCTTCCAGACCCCTGTATACTGCATTCATCATTCTTTGCTCCTCATTTAAAGCCTCCACTTACATGACTGGTTATCCCAGCGCTCAACAGGTCTGCCCCCTATTGTTAAAGTGATGTGCACAAATGGCTTCTACACAATGCAAAAATGCCTTTGGCATTATGATTTTAGCTGCAAATGGATAACCTACATGGGGAAAAATCAAGAAAGGAAGGACTGACTAGGTCATTTGAGATATTATGCAGCTGCCTCCAATTGCTCACTTCAGTTTCTGAAAAGCCTCTTGGGGATGGAATTAGAAGATGGACCTTTAAAAACATCTGGAGAGAATATCCACTAGAGCACCCAAGAATGCCATAGTATTTCCTTTATGGATTTCACTGAACGAGCAAGTCCTAAGTAAAATGCATCACAAACACAATATACCAGGTCTTGGTGAAAAGACATTAGGAAAATAAAGGGACAATCATTTCAAAGGTTCCCTGATTTACATCTACAATCAGCTGCACAAAAGCATGACATTTCTCTGCTTAACAGCCTGATCTGCTGGCACTGTGACATACTCTACCAGTGTGCCACTGGCCACTTGTTTGCCCCGTCCTACTTAGAAGCAGAGGGTGGGATGAACAGACAGGATTTAAGCTCTAGGGGTTGTTTCTGCTCTTGGGTCAGGCTCTGAGAAACTAACCTATATCTGATTATAGCTACAGCCTTATTGCCAATGACAGCAACTTATAGATGTGTCTGTGTGGCAGACTAATGGTCAATAATATTTCTTTTCAATAACTTACTGCAAAATCAAGCCCGGCATAGTGTTTATTAAGTTTCATGGAATTTCCCTGTCTGTTCTGGAAACTCTAGGATTTTACCAAATTGCACCAGTCTTAAAAGAAAATCTGAAAAATCAGTTAAGAAACAGAGAAGCATCTCATTCCTTACAGAGAAAAGAATATGAGTTGTAAAATGTCATTGCTTTGATGTGCTGGCAAACATCCTGGAATCATTCGACCAAAGATAACTATGTTTATAAATATTTGGGATATGAAGATACTGTATATAAATTGCATTTTTATTATTATTATAAATGTGTGGGGGTTTTTTACAAAAAAAAAAAAAAGGAAAACCAGCTCTGCAGTATATTCTAATACATACATTATAGTGCTTTGTGCTGTGCATAGCATGTTTTAATAAGGAAGAAACTGAATTCTACTTTCTCCCTATCCCTTGATCAATGCAAAGTGGCTGTTCTCTTCTCAACTTCTCCCAGCAAGAGGTGCTGAGAGACTGGTGGAACAGCACTGGAGTTGCCTGCAGCTATGGCAGCACAGGTGAGCAGTACTCTGAAGATCCCTCTCTCTTGAGGCTTTGTGCTACTGACCCATAACCCCTTTATCTAAGAATCTCCCATGTAAAATCAATAACAATAATAAAATCCCTTGGAGAATTCATGGAGTCTCTCAGATGATATAGCCAGGGCTGTGCTGGAGGAAGAGCTGGGGATGACTACAGCTTGTTCTAGTTGCTCCTGGCAGGTTTTATTGCAGGATGAGGCTCAGGACTGCTGCCCTTGTAATTCTCACAATCTAGATAATTGCTTTACTATTCTTTTTACAACTGACGCTTCATTCTTAAGACCAGAGAATTGCTGAAATACAACAAATGGAACCACACCAATCTACATTCTGCTCCTGACCAGTTGGCCTTCACACTGTGCCAATCTGGGACTCTTCACATGCAGCTCTGGCCACTCCCCTGCAGCATTCCCTGTTCTTCCTACCCTCTCACAGGCTCATTTGCATAAATGACCTCTGCCTAGGGACCTCAGCTGCACACTACAACTGCACTCCATCCAAAGCCTGGTCCCTGCACAGTCCCACTAACACATCCTGATCCTGAGCAAAAGCCCCTCCTGCTATTTCCCTTCCTGTGCAAATCTATTCCTGTTTAATTGCTCTCTCTCCCATCTTGCAGTTCTATTGACATCTACATTTTCATTTGTCATCTTTTCTTGATTCCCAGCCTTTTTTCCATTATTCCCTGCAACAGCAGTCAGCATGCCACAACTAATTTCACTTCCACTCTGATTCCTAAACCTCAACTGAAAAACAAGTATTAACCCACAAGCAAACCTACCTGAAAGCTATTGAGCTGACTGTCAGCTGGCTCCATGAAACAGAAGAAAACAATTAAGGCACAATGTTTGCAATAATCACCCTGGAGAACATTAACTCCTTGTCATTTGAATCCTGGATTAATAGTGCCAATTGGTCTCAGCCCTGGTTGGCACATCAACCCATTCCCACCCACCAGGAAGGTCTCTCCAAGCACAGAGAGGCTCTCTCTTGCCTCTCTTATCATGGCTTTGCACCTTCTGCTTCTTTGACAAATAACCATTCACTCTACAGCCCAGGGCTGGAGGGCCTGACTCTCATCCCAGTCAGCCACCAGCTTGTGACAAACACCAGTGAAATCCTCAGCGTTTAACATCATTCAGTTCAGATGTAAGACACATTGGATAGATATTTCACTAGATAGTCAAATCCCCTCCCAAAACAAGGGCAGAGAGTCTATACAGAAACAGCTGGAAGGAGACCTTACATCATACCTTTGTTATTAAACTTGTGTTGCATTCTTTAAGAAGATGAAGAAAAATTCTGCTCACATCCATATACAGACTTATTTGTGTTTGGGGGAAACAGGATTGCCAGCATTCAAGATCAACCAGCCCCCAATAGGGTTCAAGGTTTGGAGAATCATGCCTCACTTGCTTTCCCATTGTAAATGTTAACTAAACATAGCTCTGGTGAGAGGTGCTAATTCAGCAGCTCTGGAGATTACCCTGCCAAATTCTTTTCTCAGTCTCAGCACTGTGAGCCCAGAGTAATTCCAACTATCACCAGTAGAGCTACTCCAGAATTGCAGTCAGGGTGGGTTTTGGCACTTCAACTCTCTGTTCTCATCCACAGCAAGAAGAGGACATAGTTCAACTCCACAGCAGTGCTCCCAACAAGTTCAGCAATACCCCGATTTGATCACATAACATTTACAGCACTGGCAGCAACAATATTTGCTTTATGAAAGTGGAGGCCATAATACATCCCCCACTCCACCAACATGCCTCACATTTTACCTCAGTCCCTGCTGAAAGACCAAGCCTGCTTCATAGCTTGCATAAAAAAAAGCCACAATTAGCACCAAGCATGAGATTTTTTAGAGTGAGATGATTTATGCCTAATCACACCCATTCAAACCGATAGATTTCAATGGAAGGATAATTGCAGCAAAATCAAACACTCTGAATGAAAACACTAAGAACAGCAGAAAGAACTGTAATACCTGGATGTGCCCATGGATGACCCTATGTAGTTGTCTACAATATGATCCTGCTATATGCTACACCAGAAAGGACAATAGCATTTCCTACCTCTCCCATCCCACTCCAGGGCTGCCTGTATCTATGCTGTGAAGTTCCTAAACTGCAGTTGTTGCTAGGTTTCGACTTGTCTCTTCTTAAGGCATTGGGATATCTGAAGAGCTCCAAGATAGACCAAGTTTTCCCTAGACTTCTCTGTGTCCCAGCCAAGAGTACAGAAGCCCAAGGCAGCATATTGCCCTCATTTCCCAATTTTCCTTTTCTTTGGAAATGTTGATAATTGACCAGATCAGATTCCTCTATGAAGAGCATGTCTGACATTAGGAATCTGGTTTAAAACGAAAAATTCCTTCTCTTTCTCCATTCCTCCATTACTGTGGATTTTCTACATCGTACATGTGACTTATGATGTAGATATGATCATGAAGCTCTCTCATTATTTCATAAAAAGCCTTAAAAAGAGAGTATTTTGGCTCAGTAGTGTTGATAAGAGTTGAAAAAGACTCAGTATTAAAGCAGCATGTGTTTGGAGGGGCTGCAGTCCATAAAAGCCTCCAGATCTTTAGAGGTGCGTCATCATCAGCCTCACCCTGAGTACTGTGAGCAGTTTTGGTCACTGCAACATAAGAAAGATATTAAGCTCTTAGAGAGCATCCAAAGGAGAAACAAGAGGATAGAGAAGGGCCTTGAGAGAAAGACGTATGAAAAATGGCTGAGGTCACTTGATTTGTTCAGCCTGGAGGAGACTGAGGGGAGATCTCATTGCAGTCTCCAACTTCCTTGTGAGGGGAGGAAGTGGGGCAGGCACTGATCTCTTCTCTGTGGTGACCAGTGACAGGACCTGAGGTAATGGCCTGAAGTCAGGGAAGGTCTAGGCTGCATATTCGAAAAAGGTTCTTCACCAGAAGGTAGTTGGGCATTAGAACAGGCTTCCCAGGGAAGGGGTCACAGAACAAAGCCTGAAGTTCAAGAATTGTGATGATACTCTTGAGCACATGGTGTGACTCTCGTGGCAAGGCTAGGAGTTGGAGTTGGTAATCCTTGTGGATCTCTTTCAGCTTGGCATATTCCATGATTCTGTGATCATTAAGGATAGAAGACTGGTGTGTTTAGTCACTTGTGGTGTGGAGAGCAGGTGTCTGTCAGCCCTGGCGGCCTAAAAGCTCATCCCAGTGAAGAGCAGGACTTGAAATTTTCTGTCAAGAGCAGATGACCGTCACAACTCTTTGCTCTCCCATCTTGTGCCTTTAAGTGCCCAAAAAAGAGAGACTAACTACTCTATAACTTTCCCTCAGCAATTTTTAGGTGGGCTGGAGTAGGGAGAGAATCAGTTTTCTCTGTGTGGAGCTCTCATGTGAGCACATTCAGGACACTATCTTCACTCCTGAGCACCTTATTATGCAAAATATATTGACAAAAATGAACAAGAGCAGAGCAGAGGAACAAAACAGTCAGATAATTAGAGCAGTCAAAGAATGAAAGGGTCAAATATGCCTGTTGTGGCTGCGAATAGGAGACAGAATATCAATATGAATACGACAAAGGGAAAAAAGCAAATGTAGACCAAATCTGAGAAAAACTTCCTGACAGCAAAGCACGGCAGCAAGTTGTGGAGTGCCTCCTAAAGCATGTAACTGGGTCCTTGCTGCTAGAAAATATATCAGAGGAAACCATGCTGGCACACAGCTCAGTGCCCAAGAGGCATGCCTGCTCTGTGGTAGCGGCCAGCTACAGTTATCGCTCTTTGCACTTTCAAATGGACGTTTTCATTCGTGTTGCGTGTCTCGAGCTCACAGGCAGCCTGCCGCCGTGCAGATGTTAAGCAGATGTCATCTCCCTCCCTCCGGTGGTTAAAGTGATTTCAGGATGAGATGATAATTAGTCCCTGAAAGGCTGTGCGCAGAAGGCAGGAGGGTGCAGTACATTGCACTCTGGTGCAACTGAGGGCTGGGGCTCATCACAGGTACGATGTTAAGCCATGGTCCTAACGCAGGCTGATTTCTCAGTGCATTTGTGCACACTGACTCCTTGACTCACTGCTGAGGAAGCTTGAGAAGAGGCCCCATTAAGCAGCACAGTAAGTGCCCAACTATATTGGTCATGGCGTTCATCCAGTCCCTTAATCTGGACAGCAGTCAGGACCAGATGCTTCAGGGAAGGTAGAAGTACACCACACAGACAGATGTGGAACAGCTTGTCCCTCAATATTAGGCCCTGTCCTGGGTTTTGAGACTCAGAGAAATCTTAAACCTTACTGATTGCATGTGGCAGGCTCTCCTTCCCAGAATGTATTCTCCTTTATTAGGACAGCTCTGAAAACTCTCAATGGATCTTGGATCTTTTTTTGTTTGAGTCCTGCTGATATTGGCTATTGATGATGCTACATGACAATGATTTTCCCAGCCAACCTTCCTGTTACAAGGAAAAAAATACTCCCCCTTTTTCATCCTGTAGTGTCATCAAACATCTCCTTGTTCTTTCCTCTGAAAACTGAGGCTCTCTCTTATGAACATATACTTTTACATATCCCTTCTTCTAAGGAGCATACAAGCTCTGTGGGTCTCGAATTTTCAAAGAACTTTCTGCTTGCATGAAAATCCTCCCAGGCACATCATTATTCCCATCATCCAGCTCTCAGTCATCTCTCTTCTGAGACAGTATGGCTAGTCCTGCACACATTTTTTTGCAACTGAGGTGCAAAAAGAGAGTTTGGGATTGATCCATACACCATTATATTAACAGACTGCAAAATTGCCCCCACAGTCCCTGGTCCTCTCTGCTTTGCAGGTAGGATCTTGTAGTAACTCAGCAGTTCTCTGGCAGTCTATGTCTTTCCTGTTGTCTCCTCAAACTTTGCAGTTTTTATTTATGCCTTCCCTTCTTACGCCCCATGCTTGGTGCTAATGTGTTGTGCATTTAGGAGCTGTATAAACAAAGGATGTAATTACTACTCCTCTGGTTTGGGGAGTGATATATAAGTGAATGGCCTTTTTCAGGGCATTCCTGTAAAAAAAAAAAAAAGAAAAAAAAGTGTTGTGTCTTCACTAAATCCATCTATTAGTCTTTTCCATTATAATCAATAAATCAGTTCCCTTTTTATATGGTGATGTTGGCTCAGCTGTGATTTTCTGATGACAAAATTCATTACTCAATTGTCTCATCGCTTCCTTTCTAAGTTCAAAAACATCCATTAGCACCACTATGTGAAGCCCCATTAATCTGCTTTCATTATAATAATGTTCTTATTCTTTCTTAGCATCTTTATTGCATCCCACTCATCCTTGTTGTCTCACAGGAGCTTTTAATTAATGCGCTAAGAACTGATATAAAGAGCAAGCATTTTTTTTAGATCTAGCACTTTTGGTTACTGGACAGAAATAAACCAAATTTACTCAGATGACCCTATTCTAGAGTGGAGAGATTTGGCACATGATGTAGGCTGGATGCTTTAGAGCTGTCAGTTTTTTGCAGGTGAAAGTACAGTCAAAATAACTTTTTACTGGCTCCAAGTACTTACTTGGTTTTATTCTACTACTGTCTATCAAAAGCATTTTTCAAAATGGAAAGAATCTATCACACCTATCCAATGCTGGTTTTGGACTTTGATTTGCATCATAATGCAAATCAACAAATGTACCCTGCAGCAAAAGAAACTGCTGAAAGGCTCCAAACTAAGGTGAAAATGATTTCTTAGTTACTGAAGGCAACAGAAGGGATGTTCTGTTCTCCCCTCCTTTGCCCACAAAGTTGAACCCTGCCTTGTCACTTAGATCCATTCAATGAGAAAAGGGAAAATACGGTGCCAAGTCACACAGATTTAGTGCCCTTTTTCTATTTCCCACCCTCTTAGTTTCTTTCTGCCCATAAGACTTAAGAAAAGGAAACAAACACTTGCTCTTACTACAGCAGACACACACAGTGACTCAGAGACAGGCTATGGTAGTCGTAAGGCCCCTGGACCTTGAATCAAAAGATGCATTTTTTAGTCCTGCATCCAACAGATGCTTCTGGAGAAGTCCTCTCACTTTGTGTCACCAGTGCCACCGACAAGGGCTGTACCACACTCCCGTTCCCTGAAGTGCCAAGTGCGATCGGTCCCTGGTCACCACCGGGGTCTCTGGGTGCTACAGCAGCTCAGCTGAGCTTAAGGGCTCTTGGAAGCAGAGGGCTGCTGCTGTGCTAACAATTGTCAGAGGAGGCTTTGCTGCTCCATGTGTGGTCTCCTCAGCGAACCACTTGTTAGGGAACAAACACCATTTGCCTCAGTCCTCCCAGGGCTCAGCTCAGCCCCCCTCATCCAAAGGTGTTAAGACCTCACATGCAGCTCAACCAACTGGGAAGGAACCTCAGCCCACATTTTTGAAGAGGCAAAAACACCTTGCTGGAAAGTGAGGGGTTGGAGGGGGTTGCTGGCAATCTGGCTGTATATATCCTACTCGAGAATTCCTTTCTGTGAAGGAAGATGGCATGCGTTTGGGTGGGGGAATAAAATCCAATGAAAACTATTTGCCTTGTCCTTCCAGCGTGTGTTAGTATAAGACACAACAAACAACAAATGAGGAATATTAAATTCCCTTCCTTTGTTCCTCACAAAGGGAGAAACAAAGTTGGTGAACAATGGTTTTCTGGACCCCTCTAATGAAATCACCCCTTCATCGTAAACATTGCTAGTCAATGGAAAATTGGCATGTTTACTTCCTTCTAGGAGACCAAATGTAAAACTGCCTAGAAAAACAGGCAAACAAAGGGATATGTTGCAAGCTGATATCTCTGGAAAGTCAGAGGGAAGAAAAAAAAAAATTGTACACAGATTATAAAATTTTTCATTAAAAAATAAAAAACCCAAACCCAAGAACTTTGCATGATACTTCAAAAGGAAAGAAGAAAAGGGGAGGTGGAAGGGGAAAACAAAAAGAAAAGAAAATCTGTCAAGAATTTTCTCACTGCATCCAAAATGCCTCAGTGAGCAGAGATACAGAAACAAGCTAATTACTGTCTTTCTTTTACTGTCTCAGTTCTGAGCTCCACACACAACATTTTTCGTGATTATTAATAAAGGAACACTTTCATCTCTGCCTTATTAAGAGTTCTGGGGGAAGGAATACAGTATCTGACAGATACCATACGGGATAGGGTGGAAACAGGAGGGAATGAAGGAAAGGAGAACAGAAGCAAGGAGGTGACTTAGAAATCCCTCCATAGTTCCTAGGATGCATGTCCAAACTACTGAGGCTTTCTACATAATTGTAGCAATTTCTGCTCTGCTACACTCTTCAATATTTATTACCAAGGCTCTGAAGCTTAGAGCAGCAGGGAACATGACATGTCCCTTTACCCTCTATGGTAAAGGGTCCAGGTGTCCACGAAAAGGAAAGTCCGGCCCTTGAGAAATTAGGGAAGCTTCCATAAACATCATGACACTGGAGTTAGCAGAAATTCTTATAGTACAGCCCCATCCCCTTTGGATACTGAATATTTTCTGGGTTTGGAAGAGCAGCTTCTCCGAGCTGCTTATTTGAATAAGTCAATGAAGATGGCAGGAGCCAGGAGGCACAGAAGAAGAGCTCACTGCCTGAATTCTGTCTCTACTGCACATCACCAGATTAAGCACCTGCCTAATGCTTCACAAACATGAATTCACTGTTTCTCTTTTCACGAACCATTGTCTGTCTTGCATATAGCCTTTGCATCTTGTCTTACCAACACTGAAGACCAGGCCAAGCAGGAGATATCAGACTCTTGGGTGCAGACCCCTGAACCTAGCTGACAGCTGATTGCTCATAGCAAAACAAAACCTTTCTCTTAACATCCTTGAGACACTGGCCAAATACTACAGTGGGGAGAGATTCAGAATCTGCCAAGCATTTCTACTTGTGGTACCAAAGCAAGTACTCAAAGTCCCTCCAGGTTATAAATCCTCTTGAGTAAATGGACACAAAATCCTGTATCGTCTATTCCTCCAGACATAAGGGAATTTCTGCATGTTCCACTCAGCAGACCAGAGCTCTGTACCCGAAAGCCTGTGCTTGTTCAAGCCAAACCCTCATCTGCTGAGGTTTTACCATTACACTCACTCGGAGCCAACAGCAGGTAGTCCTCAGACAGTTAACCTGGCAGGTAGTACAACATCTTTCAAGTAATTCTTCATTACACAGCAGAGCTTGCTAACCATTGTTTTGCAGAGAAGGAAAAAAACCCCACAACTGAACAAAATCTGCCCTTCCTGTGGGGCACTATGGGCTTTTAAGACATCTTTGCATATGCATAAGGGTCTTTGGATTAGTTGTTTAATTTTTTTTTCTGTGGATCTTTTTGAATTAAATATACTACATGATTTAAAGAGACCAGCCTTGAAGATGCAGCTGGTCCCATCAATCTATTGCAATCAATGAGATTCAGCTCTGATCTTGGCAATCTGCTCTGTAGTTGAGCCACAAAGACAACTTGTCCCAGAGCAGATCACAGGCAGAGATGCTCACTCTGACACTATATGTCCTTTCTTCCTTGTCCTGACAGAAAGATTTGTCTGGATAGGGAAAAGGGCTGGTAAGTCCAAAACAGAGAATTGTCAGAACATTGTGATGCCATGCCAGTGATGTGCTGCAAGATAGTTCAGAACAAGCCAGCCATCAGGCTGCCATAATTTAAACATCCCTGATTCTCCTGATAGAGGATGCTCAGAGGACTCCTTAGAATCACTACTCCAAAAACCTGGGTTGGTTTTGGTTTTAAAGCACCTTCTTCCTCCAACTAGATCAGTTTGTAACTAATGCCCCAAAACCAACAGCAAAAACAGGAGGGAATCAATAAGCCCTGAAGCTTTTTTCTTTTGTAGCAAGCTGTGCAAGCAAAAAAAATAAAAACCCCACCTCCAAGAGTAAGTTGCAAGTACACCTCTACTTTCCCACACCCATGAACTTCCTCACACTGAGGCTTCAGTATTAAAAGTGGACCCTAGAGTTTCTCAAAATAGATAAAAAAAATCTGGGCTATTCTGCTGCCACCACTACTCATATAGCAACTATGCAGAGGAATCTGTGCAAAAGAAAACCTCCTTCCTAAGCATCCTGAAAAACGAGTGTTTATATTCTCCTTGGATTAGGAGGGGCTAATAGGTGGCAAAAACCTATTTCCAGAGTACAGAGCAATAACTGCTCTTACATAAAGCAAGAGTTAATGATTCTGCTGATTTACAACCTATTTTCCACTAATACATCCAGCAGTGAATTCTCAAGAGTCTTTCACCATAAGTGAATCTGGAATACAGGACATTGATAAAACTATGTTTAGCTAGAAGATGAGAAAACAAATGATAGATAGGAGCCAAAATTACAAATCTATGTTAATTTGTTAATGTCTTGTAACAAAAAAACAAAAACAAACAAACAAACAAAAAAAAAGCCATTTTGAATAATTTTCTTCGAGCTGTATGGAAAAAAATTCCCTCTTGCTTTCAAAGTAAACCCAATAGGGATCAAGGCACATCAATTTTGCTAATGGAACCTGGTTGCAGCCTTAATTATTATTATCTCTTTGTGATAGATTAGCCATTTACCCAGATTATATAGACATAGTGAGATTAGATTAGATAGCCCAGGCTCCATATACTTTTTTCTATCTGCCTGTGCAGTACAGCAGCCGACTAACTGAAAAACTCTGTTTTCAATAAAAATTGACCAAGTTTCAGAAGAAGAGGTAGTAAAAAAGGTATATAGATTTGAGGGTTACCCTGATTTCAAAAGCCTAACAGTGGTGGGATGTAGGGCCATACAGTATTCTTCAAGGTCAGCTGTTATATAATTTCTTTGTGTGAACAAGCCCTGAGATTAAAAGAACAAGCTTGGATAAACCTTGTGCGTTTTCAAATGTGTTTAACAAAGTGCTGCCAAATTTTCCTAACTGAAAGGCCAAATGAAGAAAAATTCTATGTCCCTATTGGGCTTGCAAGGTTATCTCAACCCCCTCAGCAGGCTCCACCATCATGGAATAAGATAATAGGTAGGCAAGAAGAGAAGAAAAGTTTTATTCCCTTGTAACAAGCTGAAGCTTGGGAAGCTGTAAGCAGCAAGAATGGAAAAAATTGCATGGATTTGAAATGGATGCCCCTATGCAATGATCTGTTTGCAGTAAGGCTGTTCAGAGATTTTTTTAAATATAAATAAATGTTTGATCTGCTGTTCTAAAACATTAGAGCTTTCAAGACAATTTTAAAGGAGAGGCCTTCTCCTCCAGAGCTTCTGTCCAACAGTATCCTTTCCTCCTCCATTTTGTATCAAACTGCAAAATGGATATAACCTTGCACAGAGAAACCTGCATTCTAAAAGCTCTCTACTGGGAAAGGTTGTAAAGCAATTCAGCATCAAAGGCTGGGAAGAAATATAAATCCCTTCATGGCATTTGCAAGGTCTTGATTCTGCTCTGAGACTTTTTCAACAAAAAAATTGGGAGCAGTAAACAGCAAGGACAGCACATCACCTCCCCATTCCCAAAACACCTGACTTAACACTAAGAACTTTGCTTCAGATTCTTTTGATCATTGTGCTTACGAAAGTCACAAGATTCTGGCCATGAAGAATGGCTTTTATAGATGAAAATGCCATCACATGCTTTATCCAGAAGTCTTACATGCTTTTCCTTTGAAAATTCTGGTTAATAAGTTTTTTCAGGTGCATTCTAACTCTCATGGATTCTCCTATTTGCCTTTTATGCACCCCATATTTTGCTTAGAGAAATCAAATTCCATTTCTCAGGTAGTTCTCAGACAGAAATAAACTTCAGCAAGAAAATTAGTCAAAAAATTCAGAAAAGTGCTTGAAAATGGCACTTATTCTCACAGGTTATCAGGATGCTCTGAAAAATATAATACTCAGGGCAGGTGGAGAAAGGTTAGAAAAGCAAGCTACATTGGCATTGCTCACTTCCTCTTTCTTCCAGGAATCCCACATCTGATGCTGCACTGTGCTCTGTATTTAAGCTGGCTCGCTCCCTCCCTCCATCCTGCCTCATTCCACCACTCGCACTAGACCTGCCAGCTTAATTCCTTCAAAGATGAAAAGGACCAACATTGTTCCTTTTCCGTGCCTTGTAATAATGAAAAACAGCATGAGAAGACAGAGTAATGCATACAGGGAACTTTCTAACCCCCCTCCCAAATTGCTCCAGAGCGTGGCACTGGGGGCTGGCACCCACTGGTTTGATTACAGTGCTTCTTGCTTCTGAGATTGCCTCTTTTTTTCTTTTTTTTTTTTTTTTTCCCCCAAGAGGTTGGGTGGAGCTCTGCTTTATTTCTGCCCTTCTTCAGGGCTTGCTTGTTTATATTTTTGTGTCCTGAAAGCTGTGAGTCACACTTTGATTTACAGTCTGTCTCAGGAGAGACGGGAGACCCTACTGAAAGAGAAGGCTGCGAGGGTAATTAATACCCACCAGGCATTCAACTGTACTATTGGCTGGCGAGCAATATGTGCATGTGTGTGTGCGTGAGTACTGACAGCTGGAGATGAACAGGCAGAGGTGAGACCCACTTTGGTATAGCCCTGAGCACCCTGTTAGTCCACAGCCATGGTTGCTGACACCGAACAAAAAGAGACCCCAAAAGAAATCTCCCTCATAGACAGCAAACCTGCAAGGGAACTGGGGTCATGTGAGATGAGGTAACTGCAGGAAGCCAGGGGTGGGCTACTGAGGGTTACAGGAGGGAGGCTGGTGCAGCACATTGATTGGGGATGCTGCGATGGAGAGAAGTCGGAAGGGTGATGGATCACTCTTGCTTAAAACAAACAAAAACCAGGCAGCTTGCCAGGAACGGCTTAGGCCAGTTTCATTAAAACTCTTCATTCATCATGCTGAAACGAGGCGGTATTTGTTATTGCAGCAGTGGTGTGCTGGTGCAGTAGCTATTATGAGAGTGGGTGGCAATACAAGGAGGGGGCAGTGGGAGGAGATGGGAGGGTAATGAAGGATGGTGGTGACTGGGAGGTGACAGGGCTCAAGTATCACTTACCATCCGCTGAAGGGACTAATAATCATCCTCTATCTCCTGCATGGATCTGGGCTGATAAGGCTTTGCATCCATCCAGCCAAATCTCCAGGATGGGACAGGATTCCCTGCTTCCAGGTGTATTTATTCCTCTCATTAGACCAAATAATGGCACCACAACATGCTGGGGCTTGCTAGGGTTTCAGTCTTAGCTGTGGTCATGAATCCACTTAATGTCACCTCAGGAAATCCTAACAGTGTGGTTCTCAAATAAAAACACTACACCTGCCTGGAGAGGGACTGGATGGATCTCTTATGCCTTTTCCATATCTGCAATCCCTCTTAGATCCTGCTTTCACTGTCCATGCATCCAGGGAAAGCAGAATGTGGAAACTGCCTCGCTACATAGCTGAGACTCCCTTACTCTTGTGTTTCCTTCCACTTTCCACTTCATTGAGTCTCCCAGGCAGCTCTGGGGGCACAGTACTGTCAACGAAAGCACACCACCATGCCCCAGCACAAACTGGTGATGGCATGATGCCACCTGATTAGTGGCTTTGTGAGCAACCTTAATGCCACAGTCAAATCTCCTCAAAAGATGTAGTCTTCCTGCCCACCTGCATCCAAACAAATCCCTCTCTGAACTTTTTCATCAGGCTCCCAGGCAGTGACCCACACACCCTGCAGTTGTATGGCTGGCATTAAGGCCAGCCTTTGATTTTAAAGCCTGGTGACTGCAATTCCTCCAGAAAAATCAGGTCTTATTTAAGTGTACCTATGAAGTGACATCCATGTTGTCACACGTTGGCTCATGCAGAGGGATTGAAGCTGTGTAATGTGTATGTGTTTGTATGTGTGGTGGAGGGGGAGAAAAGGTAAAAACTCATTTTTCTGTGATATGTTTTATGGAGCAGCAAGAAACACTGATGTTTGTGCACTGATAATACAAATTCAGGAACACAACCATCTAAGGGTTTAGACAAAGGAAAAAAAACGTCTATGTGTGTGTGACAGAGAAAATTCATGCTACTTGCTTATCTTCATACACACTCAACAAAAGAAGATCTTGGAGTGTGCGCATTTGTGTGTCCAAGCTGTATCATAAGCCTGGCTTGAAATTCCAGCCCTTGGGCTCCCCAGCCTGAGCTCTTGATTGGAGTAAGACCTGGCTATTTTTCCCATGTGGGCTACTCTTCCAATGCTTTGTATGTATGACTGAACCCACAACCAACCTGAACAGTCATTAAGCTAACTCTGGGAAGACATTTAAAATGCTTGAATAGGTACCCACAGGGCCCTCAAAAGAAACCTTAGCACCCCTCTCTGACATGGTGCTAGAGACAGGCTGGTAAGTGTGCCTGTGCATCGTGATGCTCACCCTCCTCACATCCCAGTTATAGAAACAGGTATTGATAGTTCCATTGTGAGAGTAAGAGACAAGGCTACACAAGTTACAACTGCAACATCCCCAGTCCATCTCGGTTGCAGCTAAAGGGTGTTTTTTGCTGTGTTCTTAGGCTTCACAAAGTACAGGCTACAAACCAGCATTGTCACTGGTTATGTTTGAAAGGATCTACTGCAGCAGCAGCAGCTGCATCCTGGTAATTAGTGTTGGCCCAAGATTTTTGAAAGGAATATTTTCTGGGAGAAAATTCAAGTTTAACAGAAAGGGCATATTTTGCAGGAAAATATCAATTGTGTTGAAATCTTCATGGCAAAAGTTTCATGACAGCATCTCATAGGGATAAGGCTGAAAAAAAGGTGCTTTTCAACTGTATGAATATAACACAAATAGGAAGCTAAGTTCTTTGGTTAGTTTGAAGCAAAACATTTTTAGACTCTTTATGGATGCTTCCAACATTATAACTTTCACCACCATCTTATCTTGGGTCAGGTAACAAAAATTTTGAAATCTTAGATTTTCCAAAGGTGAAAAGCTGGTTTTCAATTACTTAGAAATTTCCCAAGGAATTATTTTTAGGCATTTTTACAAATTTTTCATTTTCAGTGAATAGAGAAATGAATGCCTTCTCCCCAGCAATGCAGACAGCACAAGTAATCCCTCGGTGGAGACAATCACAAACCTGGGCAGGTGTACCTGACCAAGCAGTTTTGTGAGCCAATGGCCAAGTAGCTATCAATGTATATTGCTCAAGTCTTTACACATATATATCCCTTATTTGGTTGCAGACCAATTCAGGCTATGGAAAGCTTAGATTTGCCTGCAGGAACTGCAAATTGTAACCCTCCATAGACTGTTATGACTCAGTGTCAGAGGTTGGGACAAGACTTAAGCCTCACACTCCAACATCCCCAGTTTGCTGTTCTTCAAGTCATAAAACACTCATTTGCTTCCCAGCTTAGAAGGGCAGGGCTGGTTTTCCAATGTATGCCTTGCTTTAACTGATTAATAACTCCCCCACTAGAAACTTTATCATAATGCTTGACCTAAATATTCTCTGCACTTCCCCTGTTGGCCAGTGAGAATAATTGTTCCCTCCTCTTTGCAACACATTCCTTTATATATCAGCAAGCAGGCCACACAGCTCCCTCCTGCCTTCTCTTCTCCAGGCTTCAATGGCATTACACCAGGGGTGAGGGTGTAATACGGCCTATTCACACCTGTCTCTCTCAGCCTTCCCTTTCAGGTCTTCCCTTGCATGAAGAATTTGTCTGTTTTTCTCTCCTTTAACGGTGCATGGGGGTGTTCTCCTCGCTTCTCCAATGTGTGTCCAGCACAGCTGTGCCTCAGGAAACTGGATTTAAAGAGAATGATATTTGCCCATTTACATTGATTGGGGGACTGAAAGGTTCTAACAAACCCTATTCTAAAATCAATTTTTCTGATTTAAAGGGCCCCTGCTGTATTCCAGTAACGAGAATAAAATATCACATTTCACCAAAATCCTATTATACTGTCATGAATATCTCATCACACTGTCAAAAACCAGGTGACGGTTCTCTATGGTCTCTTCCTTATTGATGGGCAATCATCCTGCTTAAAGGTTCAGTCTGAACAAGGTCTCAAGAAGCCTGGATCCTTCCCTGTGGTGTACCAAAGCTCTGTCGTTCCTCCTGAGCTGCATCCGCCCCAGTGATGCCTGTCAGTGCAGATCCCCCTCCATACTGCACCAGGCGGGCAATTCAAGATCCTCAAGAGCTGTCTATCAACCTACAGGATTAGGCTCTGAAGAGAGAGGTGACATTAATGTCTGCTTTCCTGCAGATGCCACAGTGCATGCTCAGAAGTGTTTAGGAAAAGGATGCAGCCTTTTCTCCCAAGGACTGGCTCTTTGGGTCATCTTGGGCAACACTGTCATTTTGCTCCACGTCCTCAAGGTAGTAATTTTTACCAGCAGCGTCAAGAAGGTGAGAAACTCTCATTTAATGGTCACACAAATGGAGATGCCAGTCCTAAGAGTTGTATGCATATTCATCCTTCCTTTCCAGATTTCTCAGAGACCCCAAATCAAGGCTCAGACGTTTCAGCTTAGCCAGAGAGGGAAAGAGGAAAAGCAAAAATAAAATCTGAATCAAAACTTCCTTAAAGTTGAGAAGGATAAAAATCTTGAGTCCAGATCCAGGAATAAATTTTACAGCTGGCACCTGTTTGCCTTCATTACAAATGAAATGCAAAGCTCTGATTACAACACAAGCCTCAAGGCACTTAAAAGCTAACTGTGGATCAAACTTTTCAGATGAAGGCATGTTCTACCCCGTCAAATTAGTTCCTGCTTTCTCCAGATGGTCTCTCCCATCACTTTTCCTAAGCTAAAATAAGTATGTAAAGGAATCCTTCTGGGTTGTCTTCCCACCTTTCATTTCAAAGATACTGCTATTTCTTCTGCTCCTCTCAGAAAGAGTTGGGAAGGTGTGGCCTTTCAGCACTACCTCTTTAATTTAAAAACATTAACTAAAACACCAGAAATTCCACCTGAACATAGAAAGACACATTTAAACTATGAGAGTGGTCAAACACTGGAATAGGTTGCCCAGACAGATTGTAGAGTCTCCATCTGTGGAGATACTCACAAGCCAACTGGATATGGTCCTGGCCAGCCTGCTCCAGCTAACACTGCTTGAACAATAGTGTCAGATGTAATGGTCCCAAGAAGTCCCTTCCAAAGTCATCCATTCCACAGCTAATTCATCATCTCAGGGCTCTGCTTTGCTGAAATTTGGCATTATGCAGCATTTTTCACAAAAAGTTATGGAATACAGAACATCTTTACTAAGAAAGGATCCAACCTGCAAAATTTATTAAAAAAAGAAAAAAAACACCTACTAAACAGATACACTGAATATGTGATGGCTGCACAGTATGCTAATGCAAGGAAATGCTAGAACTATATGGCACAGCCTTCATCTTATTCCTTAAATAACAAGATATATTGTGTCACTCACTTTCCTTCATAACTTATGCAGCATACAAAATGAGTAAGGCAAGATTCCTCAGCTCCACGACTTATCTGTGCCTTATCAAACCTTAATATTCTCCTAGTGTAGTTTGATCTTTCCTTCCTTATTCCTTTCTTCCTTTGTCTTTCATTCTCCCTTCCTTCTCCCTCCTTCCTTTTCCTTACTTATTTTTTTTCTTCCTTCCCCTCTCTTACTCACTTCCTTCTTTTTTCTTTCTTCAAAAAAACCCCAATGAAAACCCAACTAAAATGCTGATAAGAAGAATAAATTGACATTTTTGGAGCCTATAGTTCAGATTCAAAACGATGCCTGAGGGGTTTCCATGGACAACTCCCATTTATTTACTTGCTAATTTCAACAAAAAACATTCTTTGACTCTATTGACAGAACTAGAAGGAGTGGATTTCGTGCTCCCTACCCACATAAAAAGCCTGTGATCTTCTTTTGGGGAGGGAAGCTCCAACGTGCCTTTCTATTTATTGGTATTTCCTTGTGCGTTGCAAGTATGATCTTCCCCGTGGTGAGAGGTGACTGTGCTAAGACCATACCTGAATAAGACAGTCCACTTCTCCACTTGGAAAGGTGTTACTCCCCACAGTAACAACCTGAATAGTATGTGACATGGGGAAGTGAATGTTATTCACCAAGCCCTTTGATATCTAAATAATAATCTACAATGATCCCAGAAGTAATACCAACTGCCCCCATGCAGATAAATACCTCCCCTCCCTTGCTACTCACTAACATGGGTTTCCAAATTTCCCTTGCCGTATAAGCGCAGCTGATCTTTCTGTTGAAGTGTACCGCCCTGACACACTGAGCATCCTGAGGCACACTCACAGACCTCCTGAAGGGCTTCCACAAGTCTTTCAGGGGTGGCAAATAAAAGAAGGGAAGAACAACCCCTGGCTGCCATTTCTATCAGATAACCAGAAACCTGAAAGTTGCTCCATAGGAAACTGGACTTTTTTTGGACTGCTGGACACTACCAGGCCTCACTCTATCTGGCAGACTTGGATAATTTGTTCTGCCATCTGCAATTGCATGGGATTCGCTCTGCTCCATGGCCAGATTCTACAGGCTTAGGGGGCTTGGTGGACTAAATTACAACTGCAAGTGCATGCATAGTGGGTTTCACATGGAATTGGCTGGGACCAGGTGGGAAGAGGAAAGGGATGCAGCAAGTGGTGTGCTGGTAACAGATAACCTGGGCTGGCCAGCCCAGCTGCTGCTGCCTGCCCTCAGTGGAGGAGATGAGCGTGTTATCTTCCAGCTGCACATGCCTAACAGCCGCTTACAGCGATCCGAGGGGAGACTCAGGTGCATGCATGCAAACCCTGAGTACTTCCTGTCTTTTCAAAATTCTAAATCAAATGCATTTTTCTGCTCCCAAGAAGAGGAATAAAATAGGAGGAGTTCACTGTGCTGCTACACTTTCACCTCTCAAAGATGTCCCACCTATGGTCAGGGTGCTTCATGGGGCTTTTCTCAGATGGCTTTTCTTCAGCAGGAATAGCAAATGCACCTTTCCAGGGGTTTGTCCCAAAAAAAAAATGGAAGAAAAGAGCAGGTGCAAATATCCTGGGTGCAAATATATGCCTGGACCTTTTGCAGTTTTTTATACACCTGATAGTACAATATTAGAATCTTTGAACACCAAGCATCATCACATAATACATAGACTCTTCTCTCACCTCCAGCACACATATGCTACCCTCCCGAGTCTAGCACACCTCACACCTCCACTGACCCATGCTGTATAGCCCCAACATAGAGAATTAAAACCTTTATTTCTTCCCAACCTCAAAAGGCATAAAGCACAGGAAATTTTCTTTGAACACAAAGCCCTCACTCCACACTTCTCCCTTCCCCAAATCCTTACCTTAAGTAAAGCAGGAGATATTCCAGCTCCTGACTTCCTCACTTCTTATCCTCATTACATCATGGACTGCAAAGATATGGTTTCTAATACTGTATACAACATCTGCTTTAAACTAAAAGAACAGCAAGAAGCATCACGCATTACTGGCTTTTAGACAGAACTTATCTGCAAATAAAACAGACAATGTGCCTGTGTGCCCATTTGGGGCCTTTTGTTTCACAGCTGATTATTTAATTTCAAGTGCCCTGAGTGTCTAAGGCATTTACCAAAATGAATGAAGATTCAGCTGCTCTGTGTCAGGAATATACAAGCTCAAATCAACAGGATACAATGAGTGAAGGTCATGAACAAGCAAGGGGATAAGAAGTAGCATGAGTGGGCGGTTAAAAGCAGAACATTGTTACCCAGCTATGCCTGGACATAAAATAATGGCTTCTGTTCACTGCTTTGGCGGGGCTTTATTAGCTCTTTCTCTTCCCATTGACAAAAGAGCAAGGATGAGTTCACCTGGTTTCTCTGACAGAAGTTTGGCAAGTAGTTTCCTTAACAAGCTTGGGGATAGGGTGCAAGCAGTAAAGAGAGGACCCATGGAAAAGGTTAGGGAGGATATCCCTGCTGTCACACAGTCCCCTGAGGCATCCAAGAACCAAATTCAATTGCCCTTGACTCTACACACCATTCAGGCACAGAGAGAGGACAAGCCTAAACAGAGATAGCCTAAGCCCAGACCCCAGTGTTCACTGCAAACATGGTGCTGCAGAGAGAAGCAGACTGGAAAAAGATTGCAGGACTTGCAAACTGAGAGCAAGGGGTTGGAACTGGAGTTGCCAAATTTGACTTGGTCTGGCTGTCAAAATTCATCCATGGTAATGGAAGTCCTTCCACCTTTTCCATGGGTTCTAAGGGAGTCCTTCATATATCTGAATCTCCATCTGAATTTCCTTTATCATCTGATCTTGCACAAGGCTCCAGCTGAGTCAGGTGTGTCTAGCTCATTTCCTATGGAGTGGCACAACCCATGCTTTCTGAATAACCCATAGTCTGCAACTGCAGGTGCTTCCTAAGAGTACAGGTTTCCTACTTATCTGTGCTTAGTTTTTCTGAATCTCTGTGGCTATTTTGCAGTGAATGTTACAGCTTTCAGCAGTACATTTTGGTACTTATCAGTTAAAAATAGAGAAAAGAAAAAAAATAATTTACAAAACATTTTTGTCTAAATTTGCCTGCCAGTCACAATTCTCAACTCAAAAAGCTCTCTGGCACAGCATTAGAAAAGCTATAAGCTGCAGAGCTGCATTATTCAGTTTTCTCCATCTCTAGATGTATTATTTAACTTCTTGGCAATAATGTCAGGGACATAATCCAATCAAAACGCAGAGAAACAAAAGAACCCAAAATTTCAGTACAGCTCAGATTGGTTTTCAGAGCTTACTTTGTAGAAACTGGAAGAAAAAAAATCAAAAAGAAAAGCACGTTTAACATTACCAGTGTAGAGATGACACAGCAGGCACACACTTATGGAGGCAAATCCGGAACCCTCTTCCAGCAGGAAATCTTTAGCTAATGGTACCAATGTAAAACTCCCCTGGCTGCTGCTTGCCCCTTCCGTGATTCAACAACACTCACCCACTCGCCTCCTTGTCAGGTTAAAAGAGAAATTTCTCAAAGAGAAATTTATAGAGTGACCAACCACATTTACATGCCCCACTACTCAGCTTCCCCAGGGTAGGATAAATTTCTTTCCACAGGTGTCCATGAGGCTAACTTATCCAGAATGACGTCCCCATGGGTGACATAACCTGAACATAAACCAACCATTCCCAGCACACTCCCTGGCTGTGTTTGCCACCTGAATCCCGCTTGTATTTGGCCTTAGTTCTCTCTTATATTCGTTTGTTCTTGCTGCAAGATCATCAGGATAGGAATGTTGCTCTATTTCATAGAGGTAAAATGCCCACAAGGAATAACAAGAAGAAGGAGAATCAATGTTTATAGTTTACAAGGTGCCTTGAAATTCTGAGATGAAAGGCCCTTTTTGCTGTTGTTCTAAAGTATGCTCTTAAACAAATAACCTGCTGTTCTCGGATATCAGAATACATCCTTTTTCCTCTATTATTATTATTACTCTAAAAATGTTAAATGGCCCTTCATTTCTTCAAGGATCAAAAGAGCTCATGACAAATACCAATTTGTTCCTGACGCTGAGGAGCAAGCACAGAGAAACCAAGTACACACAAGTCCGTGGCTGAGACACAAAAATAGATGCCCCTGATCCCATCCTTCACTCCAAGATGTGCCTCATCACTGCACAAGGAGCACGCATTAAAGGTGGGATGGCAAAGGCTTTCAAAGTGCAAAGAACAAGACTGACTGGAGAACGGGTGAGAGGATTTGCTACAAGGGTGAAAACACTGCAGAACAGATGATGCCACCAAGTAAAGATTTCTCTGACAGGGAGCGTGTCTGCATTCTCCTAATCAGGCTGTAGGGGAGGGAGCATATTTTCCTGGCTGACGCTGACTAGCTCAGAGGTTATATATTTACAACACATTTTATATTCTCAGACCTTTAAGATCATAAAACATGCGCTCTGTATGGCACAGCATTACAGTTAGATGTCTTGGGTCTCAGAGGGAGGTGTTTAGGAATAAAAAACCTTCTCCACACACCGAGCAAGTCCAAAGCAACCTGTCTACTCAACAAGAAAAGCTCTTAAAAATGCAGCATGGTCATTTGATATAGGAAGGTTCAAAGAGATGGCAGTAGACCAAATATAACTTTAATATAACAGTCTCCAGCAAACAGCTTTTTGTGAATCTTTTAACAACTTTGAGACTACAGGCCAGTGCCTGACAAAGCCCCCATCCCAGCACAAGCAGAGATTGTCATCAGATTTTTCCTAGTTCAGAACTTCTCCCATATTTGGTCCCCAAGTTACATGTTAGTGTGGCACAGAGATCACTGCAAAGGTGAAATTGCATTTTAGAAACTCCAACTGTCTAAAACCCTTCTGGGATTACTTTTGGATACCAAATGCAATCTGGATTCATGGGGTTATCATTTGAATGCAGAGACAGAGTGCTTCAAACAATATCTTTTTCACTGGTGCTGGTGGGATGGTGGAAGAGAATTTACTTGGAAACCAGGCAAAAATTCTTAGCAAAATCTTAAACAGTTGAGACACATGCTTCGCACCTGCTAAGGGCCCATGCTGTGTTGGTTGCAGGACACCAGCCCCCTAAAACTAAGGGAGGGCTGTAGCAGGGAGCAGGAGCATTTTCATGGGGAGCTGCCTTGGCCTCAAGCATATGAGCAAGCTCCCTGCAGGGTAGGGTGGCAGGGAAAGCTGCAGGTTGATATTGTGCTCAAAAAGCCCCAGCATACCTGCCTCTCCCTCCAGGGAATCACACAAGCCTCTGAACGAGGATGGGGTGACTGTGACAGTGCCACATCCCGGGACTCATCTCCCAGGCCCGTAGTTCCCAGCCCCTGGGGCAGGTGCAGGTCAGCCGTGCAGGCAGCACCAGGCCCCCCCCTGCCTGGCCCAGAGGAGGTGAGAGGGTGCTGCTCCCGGCCCTTGCCCCGGCGATGCAAATGCCACGGGAAGCGATGCCGCGCGTCCCCATTTGTCACCGGGGCCGGCATTAACAGAATGTTTAAAAGTCATGATGTCATCGCTATTAATCAGGGCCCCGCTGGGCCACGCTCCAGTGCTGCATATTAATCACCAGCGGCCCCGGGACTCGCTTATCTAGAGAGGCTAAGTTTAGATCCATAAAACATGATTTATTTTTAAAAGTAGCATTATTAAAGATGAGCTACAGCCTCGTTTGCACTCCCGCTGGAGTCTCCTTTAGGAAAAGGTTGGTATTTTCAAGTTGGTACAGAAACCACCCTTATTATTTTGAGCTTGAGAAAGCTGTCAGGTGTGAGACTGGCCTTTGAAAGTCTTGGACTTCTTCCCTAGAAAGAAGAACCATCCCAGAACCCCATCAGTCACTCACACAGACTCAACTTGGGGAAAAAATCCCATCTGAATCACTTTCAGCTACAGATGGGACAGGGCTAATGCCTCAGCAAGACAACCTGCTGATGTTGAAAGGCTGGTTAGATGCGGACTTGAGTGTCCCCAAGATGGTAACAAATGGCAGTGTCCCATACCATATGCCTGGCTATGGCCTTTACATACAGGTGAGCCTATTGAATACTGGTCCATAAGCAACATTTAGCATATTAACTTATTTTTTGTGCTCTGCAAAATGCTTCTGTTGAATTAACATTATAATTGATCCACACAAATGGACTTGTAAAAACCTGCTGCACTCAAATTTATATGAGTTTAACTATAGTGATTTTAACAATCACTTCATCTCTGGTTCAATGCACACACAAGAACTGTACCAGTTTAATAAAATCATTTTCTGAAACAGTCTGCTAAATTTGATTTGACTCCTTGCTCATCTGCTTGTACTTTGGATTAAAGAGATTCTGGTACCAGTTTGATATACATGGTTGACACTGGCATGGGTTTCCCCAGCTGAAACCAAGAGACTCCACCAACCTGTTCCAGCAGCTGAACCAGCTGTGCTCCTAAGTCAACCCAGTTAAAACCCATGCAAATCCCATGTGTAGGGCCAAAACAAGAGATCTGGCAGACAGAGCAGTAGAGTGGAGTGGAAAGCCTCACTGGGACAAGACACAGGACATCCATTCCACTGGCGAGGGAGGACTGACTCCTTTATTGCCCACAACAGCCATCACCAGAGACCATGGAATTGTCTCAAAGGAACCACAGCATAATACCACATGGCTGCAGGAGCCATGCTTGGACCTGTGTCATTGCCAGACCACCTGGTCCCACTGTCATCAGCTGTCATCAAGCGAGAAGGGCCAAGACCAGCCCTACTTTTCTCTGGTGACAACTGCCTAAACCGTGATGTCCCACAGGCACTGCCATGCTGCTCTTGCCACCAAGATGGGTGAGTGCTGAATCATCTGACAGCTTCCCAGCTCCTAAGGTAGTGACACAGCTTCTTGTCTTGCTTTCTCGGCCACACCATCACCTCAGGCAGGGCTGTGCAGTGAAGCTCATCCAAATGAGCACAGGGCATCTTACTCATACGCAGAGAGATGTAACATGGTGATCAGTCATGTTGACAAGCCTTGGGATCCTATCCGACAGCAGCAGGGGAGTCAGCAGACCACAATATTCATCAAAGTGCTTATATATGAAAGTGCTTGGCTATTCACTGTCAACTCAAAGGAGCCAAAATTTGGCCTGCCAGTCTATAGTCAGTGGAGAAACAAGCCCTCATGGCTAAGCTGCTCATTCAACCTATCCCTCTCCCTTTGGGTCAGCCTTTTGATAAACATGGACTCATTAGTAGCTCTTTCCCATTGCCTGTCTGTGAATTCTCCAAGTCTGGAGATCTTGACTGGCTATGTTGCATTTCAGAATGGGCCCTCTGAAACCCAAGAGCCCGTGTCTCACACAATGCTAGTGCAGAGGGGTCCTGCAACCATGTGTGCTGATAGTGGGCCCAGGGAAAGGGAGGAAGACTCATGGAGCATTTTAAATGACAAGGTTAAGTTGCAGTCGCCTATTACCTGTATCTAATGTAATGAATCCAGACGCTGCAAATAACAAACACAATTACCATGGCACTTACCAGCACATCCCTCTGGGAGGCAGGACCATAACATAATTCCCCTACCTCAGAGTTTCTGGAGCTGAGCTCACTTTGGAGGGCTTGCCCTGGCTGACAAAGCTATGTTTTCTGGAGAGTTTTACAGAGTTCAAACTAGGGAAGTGGGGACATTAAGTTTAAACAGATGTGATGGGCTTTTTTTGTTTGTTTGTTTGGGCTTTTTGTTTGTTTGTTTTGGTTGGTTGGGTTTTGGTTTTTTGTTTGTTTTTTGTTTGGTTGGTTGGGGGTTGTTTTTTTTTTGTTTGTTTTTGTTTGTTTGTTTGTTTGTTCTGTTTTGTTTTTAGCTCCCTATCTTTTGTGATCCAAAGCAAAGGAACAGAGAATGAGGGGGGATAGTCTGACAGAAGGCAAAGTCTAAGCCTTCGAAGTTCTGCTTTTCCTTCTAGTGTGAGTAGGAATTGAATGACCACCTCAGACAACCTGCCCTTGTCAGAATGATATGAAAAAAAGCAGTGACAACTCCAGAGGTGCTTCTCAGACAAAAGAAACAGAAACAGCACTTTCCTCACCAAGATTGATTAGGCAGCTCTCAAATGGGGCAAACACAGGGCTTTGGTTCACCTTCCCCACCAGAAAACACCAAATATACATCCCTGTCTACCTCCTCTTCTGCTTGTTATTGGTTCTGATTCCCTCTATAGGGAAAGCTGTATGAGGGATTTAACCCCAGAAAAGGCACTTTCTCTGCCATCCACTCCTGTACATCTTCTCTCTCCTATTCAAATCCCCTGGGAACCATGCTATTTAAATCCCTATTTTACTGTAGTTGGCTCATCATGTTCCTCTGCTCATTAGGCTGGCAGCACAAGCTCAGCAGCATTTGCACTTCAGCATGAGAATTTCTGCTGTGAGGTATGACTGTCATCCACTTGCCTGGACATGTTTTTCTTAAAAATAGCTTCATCCTTGTTTTCTCTCTCTCTAAAATAACAGTCACTCTCTCTACCTGAACCTTTATCAGTAAATTCCCTTCTCAGATCCTCACAACCACTCCCTCAGTCTCCTCTTTTCTACACAAATTATTACTGCTAAAATTCTTTCTTGCCAAGCCACTAGCCCACCTCAAACCTTCCACTGAGTTCCTTCCTTCTCAGGTCTCTCAAGGTCAGAGGACGAGCACTGCTTACCCCAAACCCATACTGGGCTTCCTGTGATGAACAGCTTAACCACAGCTTGTCACTACTGACACTGAATGGTCAAAGCTGGCTGTGGAACTGGATGAGAACATGTAAGATAGGTGTACAACATGTGGTATTCCCTACTCATGACTAGAGCGCGCCTACAAGGGAAAATACCACTTCAGACAGAGCCAAATAACTTATTCTCTCTGGAGCAGATTCATCCTGCAACTCATAGGGAGAGAAAGCAACTATAAAAGCTCCTGATATTCAGGGATCTCAGTGCAAGATATAGGCAATCTGGGGCTGGGTGTTTGCCTATACCAACAGAGAAACCACAGTAAGTGATGCAGAACTGCAGCAGCATGGATGTCACCTTCCTGTCCTCCTCATCTCATCCTTTTAGGCTCCACCACATCCCATACCCACAATGCCCAAAAAACCTCTACTGCACAGAAAATGTAGAAGCAGATGAGAGGCAGTGCTTCTCTCAGCATGGGGGAGAGGCTTTGTGGGTTGAGATGCTGACTGCAGCTGTGCCCTACTGCTGGCTCCCTTCATCCTCTTGGACAATCCTAGTAAAACAGAAAGATTGTACATCCTCACTGCTATAAGGGGGAACTGGGACTTCATTATCTTGTGGAATTGGTGATGAAACACAGTATCTCTACACATCCCAGGGCTCCCGAGCACAGTACATACCAAAGCCTTGCTAACTGTTTATTATTAAGATCTAAAAATCAGTCATGTGCCTTTGTAACTCCTGTTCTCGGCAGATGAGAGGAGGACCCCGAGGGAAGAGAAAACATTTTCTAGGGAAGAAGCTTTTAACATCAGAAGGCAGGAAACCAAACAGTGCTCCTCGTGCCTCTGCTTTGCATGACGGGTGCAGCATTTGCCCTATGCAAGCATGGTGGAAGGAGCAAAATGCCCAGCTGGCCCCAGGTGGGTTAGGGAATGCTGGGAGGGGAATCTGCTCACTGTCACAGAGCAGGCAGCAGCACCAGGGAGGGGAGAGGACAAGTTCTTGCAGCCATCCTAGCCTGTAGATCAGCTGCCACCCAAACTGCGGGGGGAAAAGTTGTGGAAACAAGCTCCATAACAAAATTTGAGCTACCCAGTTATAATTTAATCTCCCTTGTGAGTGAGTTGGTGTCCTTTGAAGTTCTCAGCAGCGCCTGGTTGCACAGTCTGGGCCAGTAGGCTAGCCCATCCAGCAGCCAAGAATCTGCTGCTTTGTGCCTTGTGCCCTGCCAAAGGAAAGGATGTTCCTGTCCCTCCAGACACATAATTCACGTTATAAGAGCAAACAGGCCTTTTACTGAATGCTTTAGGCATTGTTTCTTATCATCTGGCATCCTGGAATATAACTTCTAAATCTGAGAAAAGCAGCTACCAAACCATCTCTTTCTGTTTTAAATTATTTAAATACTCAATGGTTTAAATACTCAATTCAAGCATAAATGGCTACAGCTTATTTAAGTGATCTGACAATCTTGCTTGTGTAAACTCTTCAAGGAGAACAACTTCTAGTGGCTCCAAAAAAAGCTTCAGTTTACATATGCCCTTATTTTTTTCCTCTCTCTAATGGCATTTATTTTTTTCTCAAAATCAAAAGGGTCAGGCTAGGAGCGCCCATGCTCTACCCAGAAAGCTGGAATATCTGACCATGTCACCATGCTTAATCAGTCTCCTGCTGGAATCCACTGTGGATCCAGTGCTTCTGTAGCTTCACCACTGCACATCTGCACGTGTTGCAGAATGGGCAATGCAGAAACGCCAGCAAAGTGCTGCAATGCGTGAAGGGATCTGAATGTATAATGTATTGCACAGTGTTTTGATGGATTCTCTTGCTCAAATGGACACAATAGTTTCTCTAGCTCAGCACCAGCACCTAAATTCATGGATGAGCATTGTCTGTGCTGTCCAGTGCCACCACACAGGGTTCCCTGAAGTTGTATTTAAGATTAAACCACTAAGAAGTGCAGTGCTATGATGCAAAGACTTCCAGGTCCCTAGCTAGGTGAAAATACTCTTTAGTTCTATGACTGTACCAAATCAGGGTTGCTATGAAATGTGAGACTGAATGACGGCAGGAGTGTATATCTGCAATTGCTTCCTTGCTGAGAGACAAATCAGGAAAACATGACTGTGACAGACCACAGAAGGACTAGGTCAGAGGAGACCACAAGAGGTAGAGAGATCCTTTCCCAATCATCACCTCACTCCACAAGTGAAACCTTTACTTGGAATATTTTCCTTTGGTTTCTGGTTGCATTTCTTTAGAAGGCAGATCTAATGAAAACACAGGAGAGACTGTTCTTTGTGGCCACAAGGTTAATAAGAGTGGAACATAGGAGCAGCAGGAGCTGCAGGAAGAATAATTCCTTTTAAAGCTGCAGATAGGAAGCCTATAGGTGGTAAGTGTGACATGTCCACACGGAGGAGCCCAGCTTAATTACCTACAATTCAAAGATAGAAAGTTATACATTAAGGCAGGCAAAAGGAAAGTGGTAGGAGAGGACAGACTTTGGCCGCTCATGAAGATTTAACATCATTAACTCTCCAGCTTCTAAGAATGTTCTTGTATTTTTTTGCTGGCCAAATACCAATAGAGCTAATTGCATTTGTGTTACCTGCAGTTCAATGAGAAATGGTCTCTTTCTTTTTGCCTGCACTGTTGTGTAGTACAGGAACACACAGCAATACCAAGCAGAGTGGCTGTACTTCATTTGTAGGTAAAACAGTTCCTGTGTGCATTAAGCTTGGCTCAGCAAGACACACAAGACAACACCGAGGGGCTGGAGCTGCTCTTATTCAGATGGCAGTCAGTTCTGGCATGATGACAGGGACAGCATCCACAGGTGCTAAGTGCCTGAAAGTTATTTGGCAGAGCTTGCATTACTGATGGTGCTGGTAATCATAATATCTGGCCAACTGAATATGAGTCACCTATTCACCTACTCAGTATTTGTGTATGCTACCAATAGACATATGGTTTACAGCAAACTAGGGAACAGACACTGCTGCACACTCATTTCTTCATCTTTCCCAGCATTCGCTGATGCATTCTCAGTTGAGACTAACACAGGCCAAACTTCCTTTCCAATATACCACTAAAAAGGCTATATTCTGACAGCTGTTGTTATTGCTTTAATCTCTTCTCTGTTGCTCATGCCTGATAAAATGAGGAAGTAGTGGCCAACTCTGAGTTACCAGGCTCCCAAAGTCAGACAAACTGAAAGAACCGAGACTGGGTTGCCAGATGCGTTTTCTTGTGCAATGAAGTCAGTGTAACAGCCTCCCATCACCTTGTCCTCCTGTCTGAATGCTATTTGCATCTGTTCAGTTGCGCCAATACAAGCGATTGTGAGGCCACAGAAAATAAGACAGGTACAATTAGTTTAAAAAGCCTGTAACAAAATAGCATCATTTCCCCAAGGTGACGGATAGGTTCTCCCTCCTCCAGCACTGATGCTCACACAGCAGAAAGGAATGTTCCATCAGGAAACCTCTTTCCCTTGGGTTTACACCAAATCAGACTAGAGTGGGGAACAATTGCCCAGCCTGGTCTTAGTCCATTAGTTTCTTCAATTATAGACAGCAAGAAAGAAAGCAAAGGGAGAAAATCAACATCCACATATGGATGTCAAAGAAAGCAAAACATAACATGGAGTCACCTAACACGTTGTTTGCAGGGCAGCATTTGGCTAAAGTCCTTCTGAGATGGGTTCCCCGCTGAGCAAATAAGGGCTAACCGGCCCACCCCTCCCATTCCTCCTGCACTTCTGCTGCTGGACAAAGGGAACCTGCAGGAAGAGACACTGTATACCCATTATCTTCACTGTGTGCAGTTCCTCAGCTGCACCAGGACAGTCACTGCCTGAAAACTGCCAAGAATCAAACCTGACCAAACTTGCTTCCTTTGCCCTGCAATGTGACAGTAAAGACTGTTTCTGCCTCTGTCTGTTCTGAGCACCTTCCTCCATCACCACCTCCCAGCTGCTGTGAGACCAGGGCTGGGGAACCACTTTTACCCTCCTATGTCACTGTATTTTCAGGCTGGTAAAGCCTTCTGTAAACAATGTGACCAGGTGATCTCACAGACAGAGCATCAACAGCTGAAACACCAGCCTGAGATGCAAAGGACAGGGGTCCTAGTGTAGAGGTGACTCACAGGTGTGATCGGGAGCACTCAGGAGAGACCCCTTCCCTTCAAGCTGAACCAAGAAGCCACATCCACAAAATTAACAGGGTGAAGGTCCAGAAGGGCTTTGCCTTTAAATAGTCCCTACTGTTACAAGCAAAAAAAGCTGTCTTCCTCCTTTGTCTTTGCCCTCAAGCAAGAGGATTCAGGCAAGAATTCAAAGGTGAAATTTTCAGAAGTTAACATCTCTGAAGCAACTGAGGATTGAAATCTGATTTCTGAACACTCTTTCTCACATCAGTCTTCATGCATTGGTCAACGGCGATTAAAGTAGCAGATGTGGAGGGGCAAAAAACTTCAAGATTTGTAGTTTTTTTATGGAAGGGCTATGAGTCTCTTCATGGCTGAGGTTGTAATCAGTTTCCACTCTCAGCTCTGACTTAAATAACTCTTCATATGCATTCCTCTAACTTCAGCTCATAATTGCAGGGTTTCATACTGAAGCTAAAAAGACTGTTTTCCCCCCTTCCCTCCTCCTCACTGCAATTTGAAGAATTTGGACCTGTAATTCAAAGAGGTAGGCAATGCAAGACTGAACCTTTGCCAGACTAAATGTTTCCTTAGCTCCTTTTACTTGAGAAAACAAAGCAAAACAAGCCCCCACCAAAAAAATTGTGGGTTTTTTTTTTTTCATCTCCTAAATTACTCAACATTCAAATCCTTTTGAAAACATATGCATAGGCAACAGTTGCAGAAAATAAGGTGCAAGTCACAAAGTCATAAACAACCAGTGCCGTTAGCTGTAATAAACTCAGCATTTATGTAGTTGGTATTCTGCTAGCCAAGGCTATCAGGAAAACCTTCCAAAAGCTGAAATCACATGATCAAGGAGTTTTTCTGGTTTTAGACAAAATGAAAATCTCCTAAAACACAGAAGACTCTTTTCCATTGAAGACATGGAAAATCATCAAAACACTTTCACACTTTCCACTTTCTCTGGAAGTAGCAAATTGCTGCATGCAGAAAACACAAAATTCTTCCTGTGCTGTACTAAAGCAGATTAGGCTTTCCATTACTTTGGCTCTGTTTTGTATTTCTAGAGGTTAAAGTTTTGGTCCCAATTATATGTGGAACCTAGTATTTTTGCTATTTGCATAAACCTTCTGTTTGAACTGGATTCACTATAAAATACAATCCAGCCATTTAGTTTGTTCCTCTGGAAGTGCCTTCACAGAAGTTAAAAAAGTATCCATTTCTGCAAGTTTTAAATCTCCCATTTTTTCATACCAATTGCTGTTTTTCAAATTTCTGCAGGTGGCCAATTAACAAATCTTTTTTAAAAATCATTAAAAAGACAGAAATCAAGTGCATTTGCTGTAGCAGAGAACATCATGTAGCAAAGAGCTGCATATCTCCCGTCTGTCCCTGACAGGCGTTCTGTAAGCCTTGAAGACACTTTGGTTCTTGGCAATTCACTCCCAGAGACAAGGAAAATTCCTGTAAAAAATAGGGAGCTAGTCCAGATACCCAAGCTGCAAGAGTGCAGAGCAGGACAAAGGAGCAGCACAGTCAAAGGTACCCAGAGTGGAAAGGTGATGGGGCCAAACAGGGCTCTTAAGCTGCCCATGAATAGCTTGTATAGAGTACCAGCAGAATTATGGGCCCCACATAAAGAAATTAAACCTTGCACAGGCTTCATTAACTTGAATTTAATGATAACCATGACTTGCATCCGTAAATAGTTACGCACCTGTGTAGTTTGAGGCACACATAGTTCTTCTGATGCCAGTAAGGATTCACAAACTTCATACAACTTACATATGTATATGGGTACAGAAACCTCTGGACACTGCACTTAAACCACCCTTCTAGGCAACTAACAACCAATAAATATGTAAGGGAAAAGGGAAGCCAATATATCTTGTCTTATGAGCTCTGACAAAGTGCGAGCTGGCTTACTGAACACACTGGTGCATCTTCCATAACACCCTTAATTCTGCCTGCTTGGTGGGCAATAATTGCCCATTTCTGAAAGATGCACTCCTAACAACCGCAACCAGACATTCAAAGAATCACTGTCTACAGGAAAACAAATCCATGGGAGACATGATGTTTTGACATCATTCCTTCCTCTGGACAATTTAATCTGGCAGGTGAGTAATGTACTCGTCTGTTTTGATGAAATGGACACTCTGACCCTTTCTTTACACTTGCAGATTGATCGATTGTTTGTACCTGAACAATTATTCCTTAGCAAACAGGCAAAAAGGAAAACAAACCTTTTGGCCACAACATTTAATTTCTGCTAGCAACATTTCACAGCTGTTACTTCCCTGTTTACTCAAAGGAACTTTCATTTTGCTTTGTAAAATGCTTTATGCTCCCATCCTCATTTCCATACTCTGCTGTAGGTAAAAACCTATTTCCTTTGAGTTCCTTAATTGAAATACATCTAATTCCACAGGCGCTTTCCAAGATTTGTTTACAGCAGAACTAGCCACTTAAAAAGCAACAATGTTTTTTAAAGGAACATATTCCTTTATTCATAATGCAAACAACTCCTCAGATTATTGTCAGGAGAAGTATTCTCAAACACGTATGTCTTTTACCCTCTCCCTGATAGCTTTTTGTGCTGCTCTCAGGCTGGACAATGAAAATCAGTGCAGCCATTTTCCTTTTTCTCTCCAGTGAATTTAAGTATCAGGTGACAGGGAAGAAGTTTTTGTTTTAAGAAAACCCTTTGCCCTGGAACTTTTACAAAAAAAAAAAAAAAAAAAAAAAGAAAAAACCAACAACCTACTAAATGGGAATGGCTCTTGGCTTGTGTGGGAGAAAAAAAAATAACAAAACAAAAAAACCCCAACCACCACCTTTTCTTTTCTTTTTTTTTTCTTTTAAAACAAAGCAAAAATTCATCAGCCAAATAGGAATTGACAGCATTCCTTTAAAAAGCAAAATAAAGCTAGCCCCAGCTGGGCACTCACCAGGCTGCTATAGTTATTTGTGTCTCACGTGCTGGGCCCATGTGCATTTCAGCTTCTCTTGATCTGAACAGGCTTGCTGCACTCTGTTTTTCCAAGTCCCTGCGGCACACTTAAGCTTTTCTCTGCCTCCCACTCTGTGTCACCCCTGTGCTACAGCGGAGCACAGCTGATCCAAGCGCCCAAGAGCAGCTCTGACTCGAGCACTGGCTCCAGCCCCAAACTCTGACAAAGCTCAAGCTCAGCCTTGCCCCAGACCTCCAGAACAGCAAGCAAAGGCTGGAAATTGATACTCACCCTTCCAGAAATGCATCCTAGAGAAAATTCACAGGCCCTACAGAGTTTTCCCCAATCATTCTTTACTTTGGCTGGCATAAGAAAGCGAAAAATCTGTAAGAATACTAAAAAGCACTTTCGATTGTACTCTGATTCTGTTTCCTCATCACTTGGACATATTTTTGGGATGAAGCTGCTAATTAGCTAAGTATCCTAGCTCATAAAGAGGAAATACAACTGCTTTTTTTCTTTTGAAGAGCTAAATTTCATCCCCTTACCTGGTTTCACAACAGAAACTGACCCCTCTGCTATTAAAACATGCATTTTTGCTCCTCCCTGTGACCAGGTTTATTCTGGTTCTTCATTCTCTCAAAAGTCTCTGGCTCAGGAGTAAGGAAGAGAGCTATTGTGTGAACTTAAAACACCCTGCCTCTGTCCAAATGCACAGAGACTTGAGATACTCCTGAGAAGCTCCTATAGCTCTGCACTTTGCAGTGCTCAGAATTTTAAGATGAAGAGTCACAAATCTCGATGTTCCTTAAAACATCAGAACACAAACCATAACTATTGAGGATCTGCTTCTTGGGACGCTCAACTGTCCATGGGTGGAACAGGCATGATCTGCAACTGGAGCCTTTTAGGATGTGCAGCATGACTTTGTATTAATTCCTGATATCTTTATTCTACAGGTAGAAGTTATTTACCTTTCCCTCTTCATTCTCTGAAGAATATATTCATCAGCTGTGTGTGTGGCTGTCCATCTGCCCTCTCCTTCTTCTTATCTCAGGTTATCCCCATTTGAAGTAGACCCAGCAAGACTTAATGAGCTCTCCTTATTACATCAATGCATTTGTAACAGCTTCTGAACACCTGCCAAATTTATGACTGCTTCTCCAAATCAGCACAGAGCATTTCCTTTGCCTTGTTTTAATGAAAATCAAAGTAAACCATCACCTACAAACTAAGGGCGTGTTTCTGAGACAGAAATGAAACAGTGGGTCTCCTTGATTTGTCTACATCAACTTTTCTAATAGACTTAATTCTTATCAGCATCAGACAAGAAATTCAACTCCAGCACATTGTTCCTACTAAAAGCACTGCCCTGAACAAGGAATGATGCAATTTAAGGGGAAGGAAGGAAAGAGAGAGAACTGGTGCTGGAGTTCATTATGTCTCTTGCAGCTCAGTTCAGCTCCTCCTGATGAGGGTTTTTGTTTGCTTGTTTCATTACCATTTATATGCAGGTCATCTGAGTGTGCAGGGGGTGTGTGGGAATTTCTGCTAAAAATCCTTTTTGACAATTGCTTTGTAGTTTCAGCATTTGCAAACTGATAAACAAATTAAGAATAGAAACAAAATAGAATTAGGTCTTCAGCAGTCATCTGACATCCTATTTTAAGCCTGTTTCTTATGACATGCCCTCTGACATTTTTTATAATGTCAGTGACTTTTAAAATTAGAGTTCAATCAACTAATTTTCAGTGCTCTTGTGCATTAGATTTCAACAAGATGAGTCTACTAAAGTAGCTTTAATATCTGTTTTGGTTAGGTTTTTTTTTTTTTGTGTGTGTGTTTTTTTTTGTTGTTCTTGTGCAGTAAAGTGGCAAAGAGAATGAAAGGACATTTTACAAACTGAAAAACTCCACCTTCAGGGAGCTATAGCCAGGAACACAGTGAATCCTGTTCACTTCATGCCAGGTAAAAACCTCTTAGTCAAGGCTTCACATGGTCTGTCTTTTGGGGAGGGTTTTATTCCTTTGTTTATCTATCTCATAAGGCAAACATCTGTTCAAAATCAGGTAAACTCCAGTTGAAACTTTAACTACAGAAGAGCTACATTCAATTCAGAATAACTTCAGTTCGAGGAATCCATTCAGCAGAGCCCTTGCACAAATTATTCACCATAGGCAAAAAACTACAAGCAGAAAACTAAAAATGACAAATTTGTTTTACAGAAGTAATCAAATGTTAAAATTTGCATTGTAACACAGGTAACTTTAAAACAAAAATGTAAAAAAGTTTCCATATAAAACAACATTGAAGCAAAAATAGAGACTATTTATATTACGTGCATTTATAATTTACTCCTTTTGCACAGTTGTGGCAATGGAACTGGATATTCAAAACAGAAATTAAAAGAAAAATGCAAAAAGGAAGACACTTGAGAAGCCAATTCTGTTAGGGAACAGATCTTAATGTGGACTTGCATCAACTGCAGGAGTGACCAGGTCTGACACAGACTCAGTCAGGTTGTTACTGGTTCTGATAGGTAAATCAAAGCAGAGCTGCAAGAAGTGAGCTGTTCAACTTTAACAAGCATTAAATGAGGAAAAAAAAAAAAAAAAAAAAGGCAAAGCATCCATGAAGTTCGTGCAATGTGAGGCAAACTCAAAGGAATTCAAAAGCCCAAGTAAATAAAACTGCTAACCAGTGACCCTGTGGGTGAAGGGCAGTTATGCAGCAGCTCTGATTCTCTGCCTCTGCGGCTCAGCCAGTGCTTACAAGCTTTGCCTTTGTACATACATAAACTCAGGAACAGATGAGGAGGAGAAGGAACAAGTGAGAGGGAAACACCATTACAGCAGCAAAAGCTTTGGAGCTGCAGACCCAAAGACAGATTCTCCTTGGTGATACAAGTTTGCTTAATACCTGGAACCTGGGTGAACTGAGACTATGAAAAGCAGAGGGCAACTTTGGTGACAGTGAACAAGCAACAATACAGCTCAAAAGCCATACAAAAGTAAGAAGTAAAACAAGAACATAAATTAAGAGACTTTAATGAGGCAAACAGCAATACATACAAGAAACAAGTAGGGAGGCTCTGATGGAAGTGATTCTAAAGGAGACAAGGAAAGCTGGCAATTTCTGAAAGAAACAACACTCAGAGACCCAAAGCAAAGTGTCCTATTGCAGCACACAGAAAGGCAGGAGGGAAGGGAGCAGGACCTGACTAAATCATGAGCACTTTCTTGAGCTCATATGAAGGGAGCACAGACCCTAGGCCCAGCTGCTGCAAAGAGGGAGCATAAAAGGCTGCAAGGATTCAACTGAAAAATTATAAGCATCTCCTTCATTCACTAGCAGTGAGAAGAACAAAGAGAGTGTTAATCCAAAAGGGAGAGCTGACAGCCTAAACACTGAATAATTTCTGGAGGCCAGTTCATTAGGTAGATCAAGTGCAAGCATTTAACACTATGCTATTAATGCTAATGGCATGAAAGCCCAGGCTATGAAAATCAAGAAAAAAACCCAGAGGAATGTGTATTCAAGCTGGCTGGTTCTGACAAACTTCTTCCTTTGAATACATAAGAGAACTGGCTGAAGCAACTCCAGTTCATGGAGAACATGAATCATAGAGAACAGAAAAGGCTTAAGAAGTCTGGAAAGCGGAAACATGGTGCCTAGCTTTAAAAGATTATGCTAGGGAATTACAGACCACTCAGTTTAACTTCCATTACAAGAAAAAATACTGAAACAAATAATCAAACTATATGTAAGAAGCTAAAAGGATAAGTACGAAGAGATGAGTAACAGACCCTCTTGAATTGTCAGAAAGAAATTGTGTCAGGCCAATTTAATTTCTTTGTGTGACAGGTAATGGGCCTTGGGCAAAGGTGACAAGCAATAGATACCATATATCTTGACTTTTAGTAGAATTTGTGACACTTGTTCCTGTGATATTCTCTTCAGCAATCTCAGAAAACATGGACTAGTACACTACTCAAGGGTAGGTATAAAACCAATGGCACAGCCTTACTCAGAGGGCTGCTCTCAGAGGTTTCTGTCAACCAGGGAAGCCGCACTGAGTAGGATGCTGCAGGGGTGTCTCTCAGGACAAATATGCTGAACATTATCCTCTAACTGAACAGTGATGTAGAGTAGAGATCTGGCTTATAAATCACGTAGGTGATACCTGAATGCAGAAAACTGAAAGCTAGCATGAGAATTTAAACTGACCTTTATAATGTGGAAAAACTCTCTCAAAAATTAAATTAATTCAACGAAGATCAATTAAAGCCTTTAAAAAGAAGAAATAACCACATGGGCAGAAGATAAGGGAACAACTAAATAGTCAGAAATTCTTCAAATACAAACTAATTGTCGTGGGCAGAATGTGGTGATTTGCCAGCTGGACTTATTTGAGCAGTATTATAACATTGAAAAAATGACAAATATGGACACATAAGAAAATATCTGGACACATGACATCATCTTTCCACACTACGAAGCATTCAGTGGCTTCATTGGGAATACTGTGTTCTGTTTCAGGCATGACACTTCAAGAAAGATGTGGACCCAAGAAAAGAAAGCCTAGAGGAGAACAAACAAGAACAGTTACAAACCTAGAAAACACCTCTTTTTGGGTAAATTGAAAGTCAGCAGAAGGAAAGACTGGGCAAGGCATGATAAGAATTTTCATGTATATAAAAGCTTGCTTACAAAAGGGAAGAATAATTTGTTGTTCATGTCCACTGCAGACAGAGGATGGAGCAACTGGCTTAAATTTCAGAAAGAAAGATGTATGTTAAGTAGCAAGCAGAATGAAAGCTCTGTTGGTAAGCATGGTAAAGTACTAGAAAGTCTGCTTGGGAAGCGCATAGGCTTTCCAGTACTGGACAGATTTCAAACAAATCATATGGCAGAAATGACAGATGTACAGGTGATGTTTTTAGGACCCTTTCAGTTCTAATTTTAAGACTCTTTGAAAATGTTTGGGTAAAAGCACTTTGAATGCTGGCATTAACCTTGCTTTCCCCTAAAAATGATGTTAAAAAGATGCAATCAAAAAAAGGAAGAAATGCTTCAGGTGTATTTCTTGAAATGTGTGTTCACTGTCACTGTTCTGAAGGATGAAATCACCAAACCTTTGCCCTCTGAACTTCATTGAGAAACTGTGTCATACCAAGGGTTATATTGGCATCAATTAGTATTCAAATAGTATTTATCAGAGAAAACTAAAACTTTTATTCTGACTTAAAACCTGTTAACACTTGCTCTTACAAAGTCTCAAGCATCTGGGCAACATATTCCTAGAGAGAAGGCATAAGCTGACTTAGGTAAAACAAGAGAGACTATGTGGGACTTATATTAAATGCTGTATCTCAGATTTCCATTGTGCAAACTGTCTTCCAATATGTTGGTGGGTGAAGAGACAAGCTGAGATCTTAAGGGAATACTTTTAAGCACAATCTTGATGTAATGGAATTAAATCACTCCTCCACACACCAAGTTTTCATAGAGAGAGCTAACAATAAATACACAAATATCTGTGTAAGGGCTTCATTATTATCACTCACATTTGGAGTTATATATTTTTTTTTCAATCATCTCCAAATGCCACTGATTTTCTATAGCAAGCCTTTCCAACTTCCTGACAACTAGGACAGCAGATTCTGCTAAGGCAATTTATTTGGGAGGCTGAATGGTAAAAAAACCTTACAATATTACATACTGGCAGAAAAACTACCTTGTTGGTAGCAGGGACTGTCCCTGTGACTACAACTCAACCTGGAAGCTACCAAGAGAACAGCCCTAAGTTCCAAGATAGTGACATGGACTCCATTTTTAGGAATGGGTAACTGAAACAAAGGGCCAAATTCCCAAAGTATTCATGGGTTCTTCAGGGCATACCTGCCTTTGTGGATCTGGCTTTATGTAACTCTGTTGCAGTCACATGAGAAGGCAGAGCATAGCTGGACCCACTGTCACTGGGGACATCCAAGGGAGAGTTTCAATTAGTTCTGACACAGAAACAGTGATCTCTCAGCTACATCACCCCTACAAACTTCAGAAATGTAGTGAAAAGAAGGTCAGAGGTCCAGCTATGGCCTTCCCTTCCACAAAAGGAAAGACTATGATCTACGAGACAGCAGAGACTCTCCTAGCCAGATAAGACACTGGACCACAGAAAAAATGAGAGAGCATCCCATTCACTGCTCTAGGAATTATGTTTGATTTTAGTTTGGTTAAAAGCAATTTTAGGCAATTATAATTTCCAAATTTGAAGAGATTCTGGTTTCCAAAGGAAACCAAACCACTGCCAAGTGGTCTGAAAATAGGACAAGAGCTATGAGTGAGATCCAACCTTGATACATGGCTATGCCCTGTTCCTACCCTTAGCGCTGCTGGCTTGTGGCCTGTAGAAAGGGGAGCATCCGAGATGGTATGCCTAGCTCCTTCCTATCAGCAGCACCTCTGAGGGCTGCTCACACCTACTTGCAAGCCTTCCTGAGTACTCAAGATGTCACTGTTCCCTGCCATTTCTCTTTGGTGCTACCATGTTTCCAGGATGTCTATATACCAGTGTATTAGGGGCATTTGATCAGGATGGACACAGATGGCTTCAAGGTTTCACAGTCACCCAGAACAGCCCATAGTGTTCTTTAGTACCTACAAAGTATAGTTGGTAAGAGCTACAGCACATGGTGCATGCAGCAACTGTGCTTCAGCAGCTGGAGACCAGGCCAGAGAACAGAGTCAGAGACTTGAAGAACTGTGCAGATAGGAAGGGATCTTTTGAGGTCTCTAGTCCAGCTCCCTGCTCAAGGCATGGCCAGCTAGACCAGTATTGTCCCAGACTTGACTCAGGAAGCCAAGGTGTTTTTTTGCTTTAATCCTCTGTACCAATGCATTTCTTCTGTGCTCAGTGCTTATTCTTCTGTTTGCTTGCCACGTGAGAGCTGTTCTACCTGGACTGAGCGCTGGCTTGCATCAGCACTTAACTATTTTGAAATCTGTGAGAGGGGAGGATGGCTGAAATGTCATAGAAAAGAGAAGGTGCCGTGATTTGCCTGAGATCCCTGAAGCAGTTTCATTTCCTTGCTCTGTCAGAATTTTCCTGCAGAGCCACAGACACCTCCCATAGATACCCACTGTACAGAATAGGATTCATCTAGTCTAACATCTTACCTTCTAGATGGGGTTCTATCATAAGCTCCCTTTATAGCCTACAGAGAAAGATCATAGGTCCAGACAACCCTGCATACCATCTTAAACTGGGTATTTCATTTGGGTGGTTTGACCCATCTTTAGCCTCTTCCTTTCTGAGCCTCCCATGAAAAAGGAAAAGATAATTCTCTGTGATTTCACAGGGGTATTAAACATATCAATACAGTAAATATTTTCAGGCCTGCAGATATTAACCATGACTAAGAACACAGAAGAACCAGAGACAGAGACCACTGGGAGAACTTTTACTCTTTCTTACTCATCCTGATCACCAGAGCTGGACAAATTATTTGCAGCAAAAATTTGGCAATGTTTCTCCATTAAATTTTGGCACATAGACATTTTTGATTAATTTGTTCCTTATGCAAATGCACTCAAAACAAAATTGATGAGAACATATTTCAGCCTGTGGACTAAACATAAAACTTTCCCCATGACTGAAGCAAATTAAAAAATTCAAATCTGAAATGAAATGTATTTATTTTTGGCAAACAAAGGTACAAAATGACAGCATCCTCACACATTTCTCTTTGAATAAGTTGAAACACAATGTCCAACCGTAACTCTTCCAAGAATTCATATGCTCTTCAAAAGCTGGCTAGTAAATCACTTGCTATGACAAAGCAAAGTCAAATAATACTGGTAATTCTCCCTGATTGGATGAGTTCAGGCTGACAGGACTTTTACAAGCACATACATTTTTTCATTGCTTATTTCTGTGGTTCTATAATCATAAACAAGATTCACCCAAGAAATGCTTCTGAAAGAAAAATAAGCAGAATACTGAAAATTAGCCTTGCTGACACACAGGGAAAAGGAATGTCATGAGATCCCACACCAGAATGAGAAAAACTCTAAAATCTTTTAATTACAGGGTGCTCGATGGGATTAGGAGAGCCAGGAATAACCTACTGGGTAGCTGTGGTGGCCTGTCAGGTTTGAGACTGAGATTAGAGGCAGCACGATAAAGAAAGAAACACCTGTACAAAGAAACACCTCCCTGCCTGCTGCAGCAAGAGTTAGTCAGGTTTAATCTCAGGCCTTCTATAGAAGGTGCTGAAATAAACCAGCTCTGAGCACCACCCTGCTGGGAGAGCTTGGTGCAGGGTCTGCAGCTGCCCTATTGCACTGCTGTTCCTGGGGAAACAAACATTAGCAAATGCTTTTTTATGGAATTCATTTACCATAGCACTTCCTGATGACAGGCTGCTGGGGAGTAGAGTTATGACATCCAGAAACTGACAACAAGAGCAATAAAACCTGACATATATCATGAAAGCCAAGCTATGGTACTATGTGTAATTAACAGAGAGTGTAATTATTCACCTTGAGAAGGACTTTGATGGATGCCTCATAGTTAATTCTTTTTTTTCCCTGTGTTTCATCTTTTCTTGTTCACAGCAGCTAGAAAGGCTTGCTTGCAACTTTCAGCTTTTTGCCCTGTATCTTATCCAAAGATGTTGTATCTTTATGGCCTGTAGCCAGACTTGGATCAATCCCAAGCTGGATGCTTCATCTAACCCTGGAGGTGTTTAGTTTCAGGCCTAGGTTTTGGAGCTGACAGGGCATTATATTACCATGGGATGGACCGCGTTAATGGTATGTGTATTAAAATTCCAAGCATGCCCACTATCACTCAGATGTTTCCAGGATCTTGGGTATAACCATATGCATAAGAGCAATCTTCCTTTTCATGACAGTGCCATGCTGCTGTTCCTTAGTGCCCACTGAACCCTGACACAAGTTACAGCTGGAAGAGGAGTGTTTATTTCCCCCAAATTCTTTGAATTGTCACAAAATCTGAACAGAAAATTGAGCATCAGGAAGTGTTTGAACAGTTGCCCAGTCCCAATAAGCTGCAGAGGAGGCACTCAAAAAGCTGCGGTACCATACACACTGTGGACTCGTTGGTGTTTGTTGGCATGCACTGCTTTTGCATGGGAGGAGAAGCAACTGGGGAGGATTTGGCTCAGGCTCTGAAAATCAGAGAGAGAAGCTGCTACTATACAAAATGTGATCATTTAAAAACATTGCAACCATGGGTAATTGATCTAGCTGATGCACTGGGGACTGGATAGAAATTTAAGCTCAGTCACATGAATCTGAAGAGCTCCACCAGCCTTAAATGAAAGAGAAATTTGTAGCCTTGGGACAAAATGACTGAAGCCTTATCTAAAACCTATTGAAAGCAACTAGGATGATTCCACACGCTTTTGGGGGCATTGGATCAGACCCCAGATGGATACAAACCTCTGAAGAAGAGGGTATATAATCTTAATGAAGGAAGAGAAACATTTTAAAAGGCAGCAAATGCACAGTTGGGGTCTGTATGACTCAGTGATGAATGAGTGTCCATATTGCATCATTTCAGAAAGCCAGAGATGAAGGGAATATGAAAAATAATCCAGAAGAAAAATAAAAGTTCCTCTGATAATCACAAGCCCCTAGCCACTCTAGTTTGGGTACACAAGCTAAGACAGATCCCAGAATTTTTGTCAAATATATAAATATACAAATGCAAAGACAAAAAAAAAAAAAAGAATTTCAGAGCTGCAGCACATTTATTAAAACAAAGAGAGTCTGCATATTAGAGAACAGAAAGGCAATGATATATACGTTTCTGTAGACACAGAGTGAAAAATAAATGGCTCAAACAGGCAAGCACAGCTAAACATTAATGGCATGGCTGTATTAATTTAAATTGGGTGACTGTAACGTGTTCCAGGGAAAAAACTGGATTTCACAACGACATAGCCCAAGTTAGTAAAAAGTGGTGTGTGTTATAAGCACTACAGAATCCTAAACAGACTACACAAATCCTCACATCTCCAAATACCACTCTGATAAATTAATCACTCCCATGTGATGCCCATTCGAAAAAAAGGTACCATTCACCATAATGAGTAGGAAAGCTGAATTTAATAATAGGAAAAAAGCAAGCACTTACTGGTACAGAAGAACAATTTATAGTTTGAAAGAATTATGTGGTTGTAACTGATAAGTCAAATATGCTATGGATGTGTATTGATTCACACAACCAAAATGAAGCCATAAAGTCTGTATAGCGTCTGATCAAAATCACTAAAGAAAGGACAGCTAAGATCTTAGCAGAAAAACAAAATTATTCTGAACAACAGATATAAAACAGTCAATTTTTGGAGGAAAAAAATTATCTTGGGCTCTAAGGTAGTGATTTTTAATACACCATTTGGACACTATACAGTGAATTCAAACAAAAGCCATTTGGTGCAAGTTCTACTCCCAAGGTAATACAAAGAGTAATTGCACAGATCTTTGAGGGATTACAAGTTGTCAGACTTTTAATGAATGATGTTTTAATTTGGGTACAGGGAAGTTAACACAAAGAAAGACTTTGGTAAGTATTGCAGGAACCCAGAAAGAGATGCCAATCCAGCAAATAAAATACCTGTGGTCTAAAACACTGTGGCCAGAGTTTGAGCAAACACAGCTTAACTGGAGTTTCAGATAAAATAAATGCAACAGCAGGTTGTCCACCTTACAAAGTAAATTAGCCCTACAGAGATTTATGAATATGATAAATGGTATTTCATTATTCATTCCAACTTTAACTGGGGTCAATATGTCCTTAAGCAATTATTGGAAAAGTAAGCTACCTGTCATTGGGAGATTAATACAAACAAGGAAATAAACAGTTAAAGACGGCAACACTAATCCACCAGCTTTAAAATATCATAATGATGTTTTCTGAAAAGCTGTAATACGTGCTCATCTTACTTGTTTAGACTGAGATGTCTAAGCAGAACAGACAGAAACTATTGCCAGGTTGACAAAGGAGTGCTAGTAATTTTATTTGCTCCTCTAAACTTGCTTCAATCTAGATAAATACGAAAGATATCGAGAAAAGAGACTACAAAGCACTTTGAAGGGGTTGTAAAAAATCTTTTGCCTAATTTTCACAGATACTAAGCATTAGCTTGAGTTGGAAATGCAGACAGTAAGCACCTTGCAAAATCAGTTCATTTGTCTTTGGCATCGTCTACAACTTCATAGATAAAGCTGATGCTCTTTTACCAGGGAAGAATTCAAAGGCACAAATTGCTGCTTGATGCTCAGTGTCTAATGCACAGCTATGTTCCCAGCTGCAAGCTGAAGGTTTAAAAATTTCCCTTATTTTTATTTGGACTGTAATTGGATTAAAAAGTGCACAGCAAACACTGCTATCACAGCAATGAAAAGTGGGTAGCACTAACACACTGAACCGTGTTTTCTGTTATATTCAAAACACATACAGTAAAGATTGTATCAGCAAAAACAGAAATGTGACTGCCTATGGTATGGGATGCAGCAACTGTTTTGCAGTGCTGAAGCAGTCTGCAAAAAAAAGAAGAGACAGACATTTTGACTGTAAAGAGAAAAAATGCAGAAGATAGTGTGTGATCACTTGTATTGAAATTTGGTGAAGATATTGAGGTTAACATCCCTGCTTTTATAGCAAATATCCCTATGATCTTTAACAGTAACAAATGACCCACACCTTATTTTTATATGCTATCCAAAGGATTATTCCTCCATCAGTACTGGGATGCATATGCCTCAGCAGAGCACTTGATCAGTCTTGCCTCATAGAACTTGCCTACCAGGAGATTATAGAGCTTCTCATTTTGGGCAGCTGATCCCAGATTACACTCTTTGGGTTGGAGACATCTATCACCATCCCCATGCTGGGTGATATGGTTTTGCATCATACCATTTTGTGCCTTTAGAGGCAGGTGAAAGGAAGCAGCAACCGAGGTTTAAAGTTGGCAGCGTTCACAAGAAACATGAATTTAGCAGCTTTCAGCAATTGTCCATAACACAGAAGACAGAAAACATGGTATCTGTTTGTCAGACTCATAGGACTGTGATAACAAGATGTGCAGTAAGTATTAACTACTCTCTGTGTGAAGCCCAGCACTTGTATGTCAGTGGATTTAATAGGATGGGATAAAATTAGCAGACCTGTAGGAAGTGTATAAGGACATAAAAGGTGCCAGTCATTAGGCCTGAAATACACTGGGAGAGCTGGCAAGGGGAGCCCTGGGATGGGAAAGCTAGAGGTGATGGGTGCAGAACAGGAGGGGGCCCTGGCAGAGCTTTTCAGCAGCTGTTTCTACTCAGCTCTATTTATCCTTTAGTTTCATAGGCCATGCAGTCTGGGGGCATCTAGGAGTAGAGCAGACATGAGACTCAAACCCTCTATTACTCTGCTTTGATATCTATGGGGCCTTTATGGAAGTCACTTCCAGAAGTCATCCTGTGGGACTGGAATGCAGGAAGCCCGCTGAGCCACTTGGTGTGGCACCAATGAGCAGCAAGCCCTGTGCTAGGGACAGAGGTGTGCTGATCCTGTACCAAAAGCACAGTGCCCCCGCTTTCTACAGTGACACTGCCCTTCTGATATTTTGTTTCTCTCACCCACTCCTTCCCAGCTACTGAATCATAGGTTGCTGAGGCGTTTTCTGATCTTCATGGAAATGCTATCACAAGAGCATGCAGGTTCACTCTGCTTTGTGGCCTTCTTCTCATACCTTTATTTCCCTTTCTTCACCCACCTCTCCATCCTTTCCCTTTCTCTCGCTTTCCTCATTATTTTAACAAGGGAAGGGAAGGAAAGGAAACACTTCAGAAATGAAAGATTAGTTTGCTGTATCATAAAGATGAGCTTTGTAATCACTTTCCTTTAAGCAAAGAATTAAAAGATAATAAAAGCCCTAATTAAGGACCTCGTTAGCTTAACTAGATTTTCATATGCAAAGTGATGTTCGCCACGTGCTGCCGCCGTCTGAAAATGCCGCCTGGCACTGCACTGGAAGCACCTGTGCCAACTCCCAACTACATTTTCCTTTTTTTCATTTCACTTACTTACCTTTTTATCTTTCTCCCTCGTTTCCTCTCTGTGTCAAGGTTCAGCAGGCTCGGACTGATGACAGGCTGCCTTGCACCAAGCACATGCAACACAGACTTGGAATTACCTAATGAGCCACGAGGAAGAAACATGCATGAGACAAAAGGGCAGGGAAGATGGAGGAGAGCAGAAAGGACCAATGAGGGCTGAGCACACAGGCTTGGCTCAAGAGAAAGGCAGAGGGAGCACATACGAACACCTCAGGTCAGACTGGTTTGATGGCAGGTGGAGATTATCTACGTGGAATATCCATCTGAGTCTTGCTAAGCACAAGAAAGCTTTGGGTGAGCCTGGACCGCTACAGGGCAGAGCTGGAGGAAGAACATGTTGGCTGGGGCCAGCCCCTGTGTTGCCCCTGTATACAATGTAGCTATGATTTAGGCAAAGACTTGCAGCAATGGTTTGGCTTCATCACTGACTGGAAACAAAAACTGAATCCTTGGAGGTACTGTCCTAGGGGTTTTTCAGGGCTCTGTTCTCATAAGACCCACAGTACAGTCTGGTAAGTGGACAGGTAGCTGTTTAGGGATGTGCTTAATAGAAGCAATTAGGAAATCATTATACCACAGTAATGTGAGCAGATGAGTGAACAAAATGACTGCTCTCTGCCATGTGAGAAGGCAGCCTGGCCTGGCTGAGCAAAGAGCACTCGGTTACCCACAGCACACCAGCAGGCACTGCCCAGCAGAGGCCATGGCAGAGCCAGGAGCAGACGTCCGCTGGGCTGTAACAATCTGATAAATTCCTACAGCTGGGAACTCAGCACGAGATGGGAATCGGGATTTTCATCCTCGTTAAAACTGTAATTGGAGCCTCATTCTACTTCGTTTAGAGCCTGCTGTGAACGTGGCAAAAGCTGCAGGGTGCTAAGCAGGGAGGTCACCCCGGGGCGATGGTGAGCAGAGGTGCTGGCCAGGAGCAGTGGGAGGCTGGAGGGAGGACAGAGAAACAGAGATTGATTTAGCCTGTGTGCATCTCTTGTAGGTATGCAAAGACCCCTGTTGTGAACTCCCCAGCTTTCAGCTGTTTGTTTGTTTTTTAATTTAGAGATTCAGAAAGAAAACACAGCATTTCTGTGTAGAGATGAAGTTTGAAACGGAACCTCAGGGCTCAGCCTTCAGCTTGAGCCTCTCAGTGTGGGCAGCTGAGCACTTTGATCCCAAAGCTGGTGGATCTCAGGTCCCTGTCTGAACTACCAGTGATACTGTCCATAGCCCCTACCTCACCTTTTAGTCCAGGGCAAGACTTAAGGAAACCTAATGTAGCATTATTATACTAGAAACTGGGTCGATCCATTTATTAGCTGAGACTTTTCTTTGTTTAATAGAATTGATTCTTTTTTTTCCTCTACAAAACATGGGACTGGTTCGATATAGAGTATTCATTTAGTTTGGGAACAGAGATGAAGAGCTATAAACCAAATCCAGATGTTGCACCCAGCACTCTCACCAGCTTCTATCTGGGCCCATCTCCAGTCATTAAACATACTCGTGCAGAAGAGGAAATGGCAAATATGCCTTAAATATAGTTTAAAAATAATCAGCAGCAGTCAAATTACTTCTACTACATTATGGTTGAGAGTGAGGCATTTCGTTAGGGAGAGTCAGGCAAACTACCTTAATTTGGCCTTCTACCACTTCCTACCTCGTGGACCAACAAGTGTATCATAACTATTAGAACAACTTCAGTGAATGTTACAATTACTCATGTCAAATGAAAATGTAATGCAGTTAACGTGCATGCTGGCTCCCCGCTGCTACTGCTGATGATTATTGCTATTAGAGCATGACCAAACAGTCATTCAAATATAAACAGCAGATTTGTTTTGATTGTGTTCGTGGCCCGTTTTACTCGCTTTCTGCGAACATTAACACAAATGGCTTTGGTTTGCAAGACTGTCCCTGGGGAGACTGACAAAGTCAGGAGTATCGTTGTGCTGACTACGTGTATTGGCTAAATCACCTGCACTGGAAGATTTTGCATGGCTCTCTGGAAAATTTGACAGCCACCTCATCAGAGAGAAAAAGCAGAGCTAGACAAGTCCGAGTGCTGGTCTCCTAAGATGAGTACACAGTACCTGAACAAAAAATTACTGCAGCCCACTGACAGGCAGCTCTCACGGAAGCGCAGTCCTGCCAGTCAGTCAGTAAATGCTTAGAAATGACAGTTACATCGAAATGTGGTATCCAACTCTTTGACAGGAGTTTCTGATCCAAACTCTACTAAAGGAAAAGGTGCCATCAATTTAAATGGTTTGTGTGCTATACACATAGGACTAAATTTACTAAGAGCTCAGCTTGCTGTGGAAAGATTACCTGATTAAGAAGATTAATTATTATTATTATTGCTCACATTACTATGTCACCATTTAGTGGAATTCCTTATCTCTACATCAGTTTCCAAGATGCGAGCTCTGTTGCTCTCTCCCTCTTCCCCGAGCTGCTTACTGAAAGTGGGTTTTGCCTCCTAAAGAGGAGAGCTAATCCTGATGGCCACTGATGCGATTACATTGTGCAGCTGACTGCAGAACCTCTCCTGTCCAAAAGGACAGATGCGGAAGGTGGCAATCCCAGGATGCCAGGGATCCAACTAATTACCTAACTGCACCAAGGCCATGACTCTCACCAGATGCTTTGATTACAGCTCCCGTTTATCTCTTCTGCAGAAGCACATGCTCAGGAATATGCACACTGAGAAATGACTAAGACTCTTGCACATCACCGGACTGACCTTGAGGCCAGGCCACAGACTCCCAGCTTGCATTAATTTTGACAGGTTTGTGAGGTGTCAGCCTCCTCTGAGAAGCACACAGCTCTGCAGGGAGCTGCTGGTTGATGCAGAGAGGACAGACTGAGGATCAGAGTCAGGAAAATGAGTAGGAAATCAGGAAACACAGTCAGCACATGTTCTTCGAAGGCTTGTTTGGTGGCAAATTTAGAAATGGGATAACAAAATCTCTGGTATATAAAAGTCAGACAGACTACAGAAGACACTGGTTTACACTTGAATATGGAGCTTTGAGGAGTCATTCATAAGTTATTTCTAGCACCAGTTTGAAGGAAAGGTTACTATCTGTGTACATGCCAAAAGTTAAGGGTGTTTGGAGTGCCTTCTCCTGCTTATTCTTGTCTGGGTGTTTCTTCACATGGAAAAAAAATAGGTTTTTTATATTTTGAGGTTAGAGCCTGGATGATGAGAAGAAATGTAAAAACACAAAATCATGAACATCATGTATCAAGTAAATAAGAAAGATCTTTCACTCTTTCTTCCAGTAGAAGCAGACAGGTGGTGATCAAATGCAAAACAGAGCAGGTGGATCAGAGTTCAGCTGTGGAACTCACTGCCACAGGACACTGCAAGACCTCAGAAGCTGTGAGACAAATCCAGAAGGAACTACTGAGCACAAAGCAAACACTACTGGCTCAGGAGGTTCCTGTGCTGCAAATGACTGGAGGCTCAGAGAGTGTTATAGAGTAGCATCATTACTTATATCATATACTCACAGCACACTTACATTTTTCTCTTGGCATCTGCTATAGGTCACTGCTGGAGACATATGGGGGAAAGGCAGCTAGACAGATTCTTGGTTCTGCCTGGTATGGCAGTTCTTATGTTACTGACTAATTGGGTGAGCTGTATGGCTCAGATCCTTAAGCAGGAAGTTAGGCATGTCTGTGCTTATAGAGCTATGAAATGATGTGTTTCTTTTTCTTTCTCTGTCTTCCCCTCCCCCCCCCCCCCCCCCCCCCACTTCCCCCATTGTGCTTCCTATTCCAGGGAGCCCAGAGACCATCCCAAGACTGAGTAGGAGATCCTGGTAAAATCTGAGAACAAACATTCTCACATCTACACTTGATCAGGATGAGGTGTGATGAGGGGACATCATCATCACACACATCTACTCCCACTCACTGATAACCAGCAGGAAAAAATGTGTGAGCAGCAATCCTGTTCTACATAAATTTGGGAGCTGAAAGTGCCAGGATAGCATGGCAAGGTACTCTGAGGATGATCTTCCTACATGTCAGTGTGAGTGTAAAATAGTACAGGCAAGTATAGCAAGTGCAAATGTGTGATAAAAATATGGAGGTGCACAGGTATCTACAAAAGGAAGAGGGAAGAGAGAGGAGTATGTTTGCAAACATTTTTTTACAGTGCACGTATTTTAGTGTTTATCAGAATCCATCCATCCATGCACTCTACAGGAAAGTGTAGCCTGCAAGGCAGTGGTTTCTCTGAAATCAGCTGTGTGTGAGCATCTTCTAGGACTTTGCTGAGGTATATGCACACCAACATACCGAATAAGCAAGCAGCAGAGAGCAGCATTAGGGTAAATTTCATGAGAGGTGGGGTGCAGGGTCACTCCACTGGTGGAGCAGCAGAGAATTTGGGGAGCAATCCCCAAGGAGACTTTTCCTATACTGGCAGAGTGAATTGAATTGAAATCACAGTGTTTCTGTGAGTAAAGTGAGATATTTCAGGCACTCAGAAGAGGAAGGCATCTGTCCTACTCAGAGAGCAAAGAGTTGAGCAGCTGAAAATACTTGTGTCAAATCCCCACTTAGGCATCTCTTCCCCCTCCAGCCCTTGTCCTCCCTCCACATGCTTCCCCATTCATTTCTCATTCTGCTGCTCTTGAGCACTAGGCCCTTCTCCTGATTAACATTTCAAACCCATTGATAGTTTGTGCTGGCTTAGACAAACTAATCATCATTAGCACTTCAAAAACCTGTCCAGCTTTCCCTCCCAGAGTCACAGGTGCCACCCTCAGCTGCTTGGAGAAAAAGAAAAAAATACGGCAGCCACAACATGCTCTTGGCAAGACTGCCAGGAGGTACCAGCTCATAGCCCTGGCAGGCGAGGAGATCACAGTCCCTGGGCTCTGGGCTCCCATGGATTCAGGCTTCAGATAGAGCATGGGGTGAAATAGGAGGAGGGTAAATGGCTGCAGGTGTCTTCTCCTCTCCTAGGTCTTACAGCAACGCGTTATAGGACACTGGAACCTGTGCTGGAAGCAGGGAAAAGCAGAGCCCATGTGTTTTCTTACAGCCTGGCCAGGCTAGAGAGGTGTTCATAGCTGGGGTTTGATTGGGATTGGTTGGGCCTGCTGTGGATACAATCTACATACAGAAGGCTAGGTGCTTTTCCCAGTGACCCAGTGACCAGTATCTCCTGTGTTTGTAGAGCAGGAAGAGGCAGAAAGCAAACACATAACCCAGGGAGATCAGGAATGACCAGGTGTCTTGGTGAGCTGCCCATGTCTGGCCTGAGCTGCAGCCAAGAGACACAAAGGCCATAGATAAATGCAGACTAACAGGAGGAAAAGAGAGATGGGCTGGAAAAGATGCTCTCTGTGTCACTTGCACACAAATCTGCTACTGAGTTGCCAGGAGGAATGTACTTCCTTATCTCTTTCCTGGAGGTATTGAAATCCTCCCCATCGGGCAGGGTAAATCCAGGGTAAATCCACACGCCACCAGTTTTCAAAGAATGACATTGTGCCTTCTATGGTGGGGACCAGGTAGTATTCAACATTGCCCTGGGGATGAAGGCTGTAAAGGTGCCTGTGAGATTTCTGCCTCACTTCAGCTAATGCCAGCTGGGCCCTGGAGTGAGCTCAGGACCACTCCAGAGACAAAACCCTCCTGACAGCTGAAAAGAAGCAAGTTTGCCCAGCAGATCTGTTTTTCAGCTGGGATGGATGCAAAAGGGTCAACATGATTCTGAAGCACACATCCTTCTAGATCTGTCTTGAATTTAAAATTTCAGTCAGACTGACATTAAAATAATGACTGGGCAATCAACAGAAAATTCCTCACCACTGAAATTATTGTACCTTGGGCTGCTCTCTGGGCTCTCATATGATATGTTTGTGGATTTTGTGGAGGCTATGAAATGCCACTAAGCCTGTGTTCATCAGAGTCGTAGAAAAGCCACCACCTCTCGTGTAGCTGCTTAGCAGCAAGCACTGAAACTGCATAGAGATCACACTAGAGAGAAAAGGATTATTTATAAGGTGACTAAAACCTTCCTATTGAAGCTGAGAACTAATGCTGAATAGCAAAATAATAGAAGAAAAAGCAATCCCTCAAGCAAGAGATGCAGGCAGACTGGTGGGAAGATGACACACCTGCTCACCTGCAAAACTGCCTAGCACTGAGAGCCATCCTAGGCTCCCTCTTCTCCCTGTGCTCTTCTCCAGATATAACATGGTGCTCCAAAGCACTCTTCCATAAAGCATCCCAAGCATTCTGCCCAGCCACAGCATCTGTTATCTATCCTGCTCCAAATAGATCTGTGCAGGAACAAGGAGTGAAACACACTCTATCTTGTATCCTTACAAATATTTCAGAGGAAGCCTGTACAGGCCTATTCAGAGATTCTGCCACTTAGTGGGTTTTGACACACAGTCCCTATGTGCTCTAAAATACACAAGTGGCTGTGATGGACCTGCCTCCATGGCTTGAGAAATCAGTTATGAAATTGGATCTGTTCTCCAGAGCTGGCAGCATAAAATTCCTGGTCGTTTTGCACAAACCCACCACATTAAGGATATGTGACACTGCTAGTTCGCACCAGGAAAAAAAAAAAAAAAAAAAAAAAAAAAAGAGTGCCTGCACAGCTGCCTACTCTCTGATGCACAGGACATATGTGAGCATCCCTAGGGCACATCACCTTCTTCCCTGTCTGCTCTTATGAGATCCTCCCCATCTAACACTTACCTCAGTGAACATGCTAGAGTGAGGTTTATTTATTTATTTTAATTTTGCATAGCCATCATCTGGCGGCAACTGCAAACTTTGCTGGCCTGTGAGATACAAAGGCCTAGGATAGGCTAGGAGGTCAGTGTAATCACAGATATTACTTCAGAGGCTCCACACCCTTGCTTCTATGCACCAGGAGATGGGGCTTGTGGGAGCATCCTGCCTCCTTGTTCCTGTGAAGCCAGTATTCAGGTAGTGACAGCATTTAAGACAGCAGCAGATGTGGGTAAATCTGTGGGTAAAAATATGTTGCCATCTTCCAAGGCCTGTTCAGACACTGACAGTCACCCTTCAGCTATGTGACTCCCTTGATCCTGCAAATATCCATTCCCTCCCACATACCCACCAAGTTTCCCCCGCCCCAGACCACTATCTTCTGACCTGAAAATAAAATACCCTTGTTTATGGCATAATCGTGTGGTTTTAAAGCTGAGCCCAGAGGCTTCTGTCATAATTTCTAGTTCAGAAAGAGGATGGGGAGAGGCTGCCAGTAGCTGACAGCATCTGTACAGCCACACACACCCGGCTTGGAAATGCAGCGCTGGCCCGCGGCAGCAGCTCCGATCTGTTGCAGGATGCTGACAGAAGGGGGCAAAATCCATCTGCAGTCAGAGCTTGTTCCCTGCTTTTGCTGTGCTTGCTTTCTCCCTCACCCTCGCATCCCTTCAGCCCTGAGCCCTCTGGCAGATTCTGCTCGTGTGCTGCCCCTATGGAGGGGATACTGTCACAGCTCTCAGAAGCCTGGCCTGGGGTGTTTTCCTAAACTGCATCCCAGGACACAACAGCTCAATGGCCCATGACAGGGATCAGCTCACCCCATCCCACTCTCCTTGAGACTAGAGTGGCCCCAGGACAAGAGGGCCACTGGCTGGCAAGCATGAGGATGAGAGTGTGCTGTGTGGGCAATGCCAGATTAAGCCTGAACGATAAGTCTCTGTGTCAACAGTGTCATTGCTGAGATGGCTTTTGGTGCTGAGAGCAGCAGAAAAACTGATGGAGCCGCAAGGAGGGTCCTCAGGAATGGGTGAGAGAAATGAGGCAACAGGGATGACAAACTTCCTTCCATGGAATGAGGTCAGATTCTCCTTCACTTTGCACATTTATGTGGTTCAAGAGAGGGCAGATGCAAAACATGGCAGAGATGGGATGGCAGGGTGCTGCTGCACCTATTGAGAGGCAGTGGGCCCATCTACAAGACTTGGGGCAGGAAGTCACAAAAGTGTTTGGGACACAGGGAGCACAAGAAGTTTCCAAATTATATCTTTAAGTCCTTTTTCACACTACTTTTGGAGTCAGTTTTCACCTTTAGAAATATCCCAGTGAAGGGGACACCATCATGTCTCAGAGAACTGTGAGTTTCAGTTGCCTGTGAGCTGGTAATCTAAGGATGCTTGTGGGATGACTTCTGCCAGTTAAGAAAACCTGGAAAAACAGGAACAGAGGAGGAATAGGAAAGCAGACAATTCCTCTCAAATACTATTAGTCACACTACACAGCCCTTTCTTTTTTTTTTTTTTTTTTTCCTGTGAGTAAACAACTTTTCTCTCTTCTCAACTCCTCAGCTGGCTTGGTGACTTCTATTTCTGTATACATCAGTGAGTCCCTTGTCCTTACATCATCTGACATGCCCACAGCCAACTCCTGCGAATTTCCTGCAAGCCTTACTATAGCTGGCAGCTGCCCTTGAAGCCTTTCAGATAGCAGACTAGCACAGTTCACTCGGAAAGAGCTTTTACTTCCCTCCTCTCTCTTTTCTAGGCTTTGCATCTGAGGAGGGCAGGGGGAGGAAGAAAAAGAAAACAGGGACATCCCTAAGCCCAGCTTGGCTTCACTTTTTCTTCTAACCTGTGTAATGGCAGGGAATGAGAGGAATTCTTATCCTCGTCTCCTGCTTATGAGTTACACCATAGTCCTGGTGTGACAGGGGATGTTCTGGGGCTGCTACCCCTGGTGGCAGTGGGATCACTTTCCTTCAGCTGCCAAAAAGGTACAGCCACCTCCTGGCAGCAGCCACACCACCACCTGGGAGAGAAGGTGAGGAACTGCCTGGCATGTAACATAGATGACAAAGATGGGCAGGATGAACCAATAACCACCTTGTGCCAGGGTCACTACATGTGGTGTAGTAGAGCTCCTGTGGGATCTCATATGAGTAAGGTCTCAGTTTCAAGATTTTCATCTTGCAGTGCCCACCTGATGTGAGCCCTAGGGGACACAAGTCCATGGGGAAACCTGGCTGTGATCCCTCATCTCTCAAGCAGTTCTGATCAGGCTGACAGAGGGCATATTTCTGCCTGTGTCTTGGGGCAATTCTCTCTTGAAGCTCTCAGGCTGGGCAGGAGAGATGTTAGTAGAGATGCTGCTAGATCAAAGTGCCAACACCAAATTGGGAAGGTCTCCAGACATGATGCCTTCTGCTTTATAAGGGCCATGGTTGGGAGTCCTTGCATTAAGGTACCTTAACAAGCCTGTTAACAGCAGAGCTGGAAGGGGGAAGGATAGGGAGAAACACAGCAAGAACAATCTCTTTTGCTAAGAATAAAGGACTTTCACAATCAGATTCTAAGGGAACCCTCTTGACATACATCCTATATGCAGATGTGTGCAGAAGAGGTGTGTTAATGCCTAACAGAGAACTGACCTGAGGGGTATTTTGTTTCTTGCACATGGGATGGGGTGGAGCAGGGAGATTTTGCACACCTCATTAATTCAGCCCATTTCTGATGACCTGAAGTTTTCCTCTCTTCAAAAAAGGTCCTCAAGCAAACAGCAGCCACCGTGTAAAACATCCATTCACAGCAATTACAGCAGCCAGAGAACGAGAAACATTTTACAACTTTAAACTGAAAAACCCTATTGGGAAAGCTGTGTTCTCCCCTAAGCAGATCAAAAGAGGGAAGAACAGGTGCTGGCCGTGGCTGGCAGAAGATTGAAGAGCCTGGCATTATTTTCTTTGCCCCACAGACCACCCTATATACGGGGGCAGGCATCATGTGGCACAGCACCACGGTCCATTTGAGACAAGGATACTTACGTCATGAAAACTCGGCAAGCATCTTGTTGACCAAAAGGTTTAAGAATGATTTCCTGAAGAAATTCCTTGCAAATAGTTACATACTGTGTTTATCACAAATCTGTGATTCCTGCTGTGCGCTACAGAAGGAATTAAGTTGTTGGTCACTCTTTTAGTCTTATTCTCAACTATGTAGATCTATAAAAAGACTTATGGATTAAACTATTGCTTTGAGGGGTTTCCCCCCTCATTCCCAAGCACAACCCCAAGTTTTCATTTAGACTTTAGTTAGATATTCTGCTGAGAAACTGCAAGTCTCTCTCCTGGAGCTCTGTGGGAAACAGGACAGAGATGGCAAAAACTTTTTTTCCATCTGTGAGTGAGCAAAACTGACCTGGAGTCATACAGAAATCAGAGCAACAGAGGAGGAAGAGGCTATTTTTATCAAGTCACTTTTTTTTTTTTTTTTTAGGCAAGAACCACATTTTAAGTTGCTTGTTCCTATTTTTCTCTAAATTCTCTAAGGAGCTGGCAATGGATGGCAGGGCCTGACCTCCAAAAAGAAGTAAGAGCAATTAAGATAAGAACTAATCCAGGGTCATCCAGAAATTTTGCAGCTGTTGCTGTGCGGTGCAACAAGGCCTCCCCAAACCTCACAGAAGGGCTGAGGGCAGGACTCCTGTTGTTCTGTTAGCAGCTCCCCTGTTGCCTGAATGGAAGGAGATGCTCCACTGGCTACCAGCTGCAGAGAAGCTGTAACAGAGGTTTAGCATGCCACATCTGCATCCAGGAGAGAGGGAGGGAAAAATGAAGGATGTTAGGTGATGAAAGGCTGGTTAAGGTAGGATGGCTGTCTAAAACATTTCAAAGAAATTCAAGAAAGGAGAAATTAAGAAAGATGTTGAACTGTAAGCTTAATTAGCGTAGCAGTGTAGTTATAGTTATGATAGCCTAAGGATACAATTAGAATTGTCTGGAGAGGGAGGCTGATCTTGTTGTGAAAGCATAAAGGTGGGGGACAGGATAATGTCAGTCATAGTCTGGTGCTGGCTCCCGGATGACTCTGATGTGTTGCCGGGACTCCTTGTGACCTTAACTGGAAACTTCCAGTATCTTGATACCTTGGTTTTGATGTTTCCAGCTGTTTCTAGACCAGCCTGAGGAATTCCCAAGCCCAAGCTGAGGCATTTTTATGGTTTCAAACCACCAGGACCCCTTTGTGCTTGCAATTGGAGATCTTAGGGCAAAATCTGCTAGGAGAAAGCAAAGCTCGTTGCCAAAAAGAGACAAGAGCAGTAAAACAACAAAGGAAGATGCCCTAAATTAGCATGACACATCCTAACCGTTTTCTAGTCTCGTATAATCACATCTCAGTTTTGTGCAAGAGATGTTGAAAGAGACAAAGCCTTTCACTTCAGTATTACAGAACGACATTCCTAAGCAAACAGACTTTGGTGACCCTCAGTCTGGTCCACAGTAAAACAAGCAAAGGTGTCACAGCACACAGGCAGCATTCACACCACGGTTCTGAGGCCGCAGCTGTTTGTCAATCCCTCTCTGCCCAATGTTACTGCCCTCTTCACTCTGCATTTGCAGGAAAGAGTTGTGACAGCAGGAATAAGAGGAGATAAATAGGAGATTGAGGCTGACACAGGCTGTGTCTCTACAAACCTTAGCAGGCAGGTACCAGCAGCTCAGCCCACCCTGTGCACAGCATGCACCCAGGGTGCAGGGCCAACCCAGAGCAGCAGCACCGAGCCCCAGCCAGCAAAGCTCATTAGTTTGCCTCAGCCCACCCTTGGCATGGATCTAGCAGAGTCCTTCATGCCTGCATCAGCAACTAGCCATGGGAGACCATGCTTTTTTTCTCTCCAAAACACAGCAGTGGAACTTTTCCAGCATATGGAAGTGAGAACTTGAGGGATGCAAGGGGAGATGCTGGCAGAGTCCTGTTGCAGAGACTGCTGGGAGAGATGTCTGAGTCGGTGACACAGAACGAGAATGAAGTCCTGTGCTTAAAAAGACATGAGCCCAAAACTTCTCTGGGAAATACTCAGGTGCATCACGGAGACATCCTGACAGAGGACCTGCCTTGAACAGCAGATACCTGTGACCCAGGCGGCCAAAGGGATGGGGATCAGCAGCATCCTGAGCTACGTGGGCATGGGCAGAGATCCTTCAGAGGTTCTGGACCTGGATACAGTCCTGAGGGGTCTTGGCAAAAGGCAGTGTTTACCATGCCACTTTAGTGCCAGCTCTACAATGTCCATGGCATGAAATGACTGACATCCTGGCACACAAAGGTAAAAAAGGACAGATTGATTTATTGATCAAGGAAAGACACAGTCTCCTTGACAGAGATGCACTGTCAAATGATGGCAGGACGCACTGCTAAAAGCCCTCCAGATTGATTACTTTACCTGCCACCTGATCCTTCATCGCCCTAGGCTCTGGCAGGTGAAGAGCAGGGAAAGATTTACACGTGGCTGGGAGTCAAGACAAGAAAACACACAAGAATGAAAGCTCTAGGGGTCTGGCCAGGACACAAAGGCACCCCTTTCCCCCACCTGCCACAGGGCTGGAAGGTCCCTCAGCTCATGGGCCAGCCAAGGTGGTAGGAAGACCAGTAAAAGCTTGCTGTGCAGCCAACCGAAAGCAGCACTGTGGCAGGTAACACCTGCACATCCTGAAACACTGCCATTTCTCTTCTCCATCTGTTCCCTCATCGAGGATTAAACCACTCCTGTCTGTACGATTATACAGCCTGTGCCTGCCCCAGGGACTGTGGAGAGTGCAGCCAGGTACTTGGCTCGGCTCTGCTGTCAAACTCCATGATGCAGGCACCCAGCCCACTGCAGGAGGTGATGCCACAGCCCACATCCCAGCACAGGACATCAAGCTGGGGCACCCATGGAAAACAGTCACTTTACCACTAGCTCCTGCAGGGTAGTGCCAGTCCTTGAGGGAGCTGTGTCCTGGGGGTGGCTCTCCTCTGTTACTACCAGTGCACCCTAGGGCACCCAGACCTGCTCTCCCTTACTATGGGCTAATGACAATAAAGGAGAGGAGAGGAGAACACTGGAATGACAATTTGCTTGAACTTCTAGGCCTAAATTTACTATTTCTACACTGGTTCCCTCTCAAGATACGCTCTTATTTTAACAGGATCCTTCCCTATTTGACAAGAAGTGTAACTGAGTCTGTCTGACAGCTTGCTCAGGAAACAGCCTGAGCCACTCAAGGTAATAGGCAGGGCCTTATCATGGCAGTAATATAAGGCAGCTTGGTTGTGACATGCCATGGATTCACCACTCAGCACCACATCAAACCCCAAAGTTACTCCAGTGGCCAGGTCCCAACTTTGCTGCGTGAACACACTGAGCCAAGCATGACACAAATTTGTAATGAGCTTGTTTAGAGAGCTGTGTCATGAGACAGGCAGCAGAGGACAGACATAACAAAGAGTATCCTTTAAATGCTTCAGTGCTGCCCAATTTGCCAGGCACAGTATGTTGAGAAAATGCCACTCCAGAGCTGCTCTCATACCTGTTAAAGGGCTTGATATTCCCAATACGTGGCAGCTCTATCTTAATTCTGTGGACAATCTGACCAGCTTTGGCTGCACACCAAATCCAGATGGCTCACCACCTCTCTTGTGGAAAGTGTAAATAACACAGCAGACCAACCACAGGAAAAACAGTGATCCCAAAAAGGCAGAGATGTGAGAGGCTAATTTGACTTTTGAACAAGCATCTAAATTAACATCCTCCTAACAGCCTCTCTTTTGGACTGCAGCAAATACCATGAATGATTGAAGAATGCCCAACCCAGACACACTAGGTATGGGAAAGGCAGGAGTATGACAAGAGGTGACATGAGGAGCAGCTGTGCACCAGAAAAGGCAAGATAACACTTTGATGTAATGACATCTGATGTCATCTATCTTTACTTCTGTAATGCCTTTGACATGGATCAGGCCAACATCCTTGTTGATAAATTGGAACAATATGGGTCTGATGGATAGTAGTAGATGGATAAGGAACTGCAATAAGGATGGATGGAATAAGATGCACTCAATGGCTTAGTGATCCAAACGGAGATGAATAACAAGTGGTGCCCCTCAAGGGTCCGTATCAGGACTGGTACTGTTTAACACTTTTATTAATGACACAGTGGGATCAAATCCCCCCGTCAGAGAGTTTGCACACCACAGGAAGCTGAGGGGCATTGTCCTGAAGAACCTTGGCAGGCTTGTGAAGTGGGCTACATGAGCCTTACGTAGTTCAACAAGGCCAAGTGCAAAGTCCTGCTACTGCATAGGGATAATCCCCAAAATGAATATAGATTAGGGAATTAATTGATTGAGAGCAGCCCTGTGAAAAAGGACTTGGGGATGCTGGTAGATAAAACTAAGATATGGGACAGTAGTGTGCTTTCCCAGCCCAGAAAGTCAATTGTACCCTGAGCTGCATCAGAAGTGCTACCAGCAGGACAAGGGAGATGATTTTCCCCCTCTACTCTGTTCTCACTAGTTCCCAACAGTAGTACTGCATCCAGCTCTGGGATCCTTAGCACAAAAAGACATGGAGCTGTATGAGCAAGTGCCATAAGAATGACTGAAAAGCTGGAGAACCTCTGCTATGAAGAAAGGCTGAGGGGCTTTGGTTTGTTCAGCCTGGAAAAGACAAGGCTCCAAGGACACTTTATTGCCACCTTTCTGTATATAGAGGGTGCTTACAGGAAAGACGACAAAGGACCTTTTAGTAGGGTCTGTACTGACAAGACAAGGAGCAACAGTTCTAAGCTGAACAATGGCAGATTTAGACAGGATATAAGAAAAAAATTCTTTACTATGAGGATGGTGAGAAAGGTTGTAAAGAGAAGTTGTAGATGCTCCCTCCCTGGAAGCACTCTAGGCCAGGTTGGATGTCACTTTTAACAACTTGATCTAGTGGAAGATGTCACCCTTCATGGCAGAAGGGTTGGAATGAGATGATCTTTGCAGGTCCCATTCTGTGGAGCTGTCTAACACCTTAGGCTGGAGTGCAGTTTGGCCCTGATGTGAGATCATCTCCCAGCCCTGGGATTGAGCAAAGCAAAAAAGAGCAGTATCAATAAAAAGAATCATAATTCTGCTTCTTCTTTCACTCGCACTTCTATACAAAGATCTTGAAATCTTTTTAAAGTAGTGCGAGATTAATCTCATTCATCACCTCATCTCATTCCCTCCACGTGTCACAACCTAATTTCACCCTGAACTCATATATATGTACAACTGAGCAACAACCAATTCTACTAAAAGAAGACGGCAATCTGAGTGTTTCTAGTTTTGGAGGGTACCTGGACATCCAGAGCAGCTGCTACATTCCATGTTTAAAATACAAGAAAGAGGCATGATTTCCTGCTCAAACCAAAGAAACTGGACCAACAGCTTCTTTCTCGAAAATTTTTGTAGTCAAATGAATTTTGAATCTTGCATTCCCTTGACTCTAGAGCCAGAGGAAGAGGTAACAAAAGGAAGCCAATAAAAATCTGCTTACACTCATAAGGGCAATTGTGAAGACAACAGGAAGGGAAAAAAAAATAGGGTAAAATTTCACTGCAACTAAATGGTGTTTCACGTGTGAAGGGCTTTCCATTGATAATCTTGGGGATGGGAGAAGAGGAACAGAGGGAGACATCTGTCATCATATTTAATGGTGCTTCTTGTTGTACTGTTTAAATAATTAAAGAAGATTCATCCAAGTAGAAAGAAAGATAGGATTAAGAAAGAAAAAAAGGGAAAATGGAAAAAAAGATCCTAGGCAGTTGTGTAACTATTTTTCCCCTGGGCCTGGGAAATGTTTTCACTAAGTAATCCAAGACACTGCTTAAGATTCAAACTATTGCTTGCTAGGGAAAGGGAGGGAGGGTGGAGGGAGAATACTGCAACAACATTTGACTACATCTGCTACCCACTCATTATTGTAATAGAGAGAGGAAGGGATAAATCTGACTACATGTGTGAGGGCAGCAATTGGTTGTTAGGTTTCAAAGATGCTATTACAGCCCGGAGGAGCAGAGACATACACAGGTGACATTCACCAATTTCAGTGGGGCGGAGGAAAATCACACTCTGGAATGAAGTTAATAAGCAGCGCAGAGGGCAGGGTCCATGATTGCCAACCTGATTTCTATAATTGGTGTGATTACTACTATTGTAACTTAAACACAACAAGCAAATCACTTGTTTAATTGAATTTCCTTTCTGTGTGTGGTTGGAAAGGGGGAGGACACAGAGGAGGATGCAAATTTCTGCTACAGCTGCGTGTGCTTTCTCAGCCATGAAGCAAGCAGAGGGGTCACAGGGTTGGGGGCAGCTCCAGGGGCAGAAGGGGGAGGTTAGGGAGGGCCTACGGCAAAGCAGGGCAGCTTTTCTTGCATGACTTTCAGGAAGGGTGATGCTCTGTGCTTCTAAATGGTGCCAACACCCTTGCTGCATTGAAAGTGAAAATTTTGCACAGGACTTAGTAAAGGCCTCACAGCACACCAGGAGATGATAAAGCCTCTCACTGAACTCCTGGGGGTCAGGCAAATGGCCATGATGCATCCAGTATCCCCACTCTCAAATACATCCCCTTCTACCATCAGCAAAAGCCAGAAAGGAATAGCTTTTAGATCAGCCTGTGGGATCAGTTTATTCTCCCCAGCATTTTTTTTTTCTAAAAGATATTTGTGACAGCCAGGAGACTCTCCAGCAAAAAAGAACACACTGGCATCTGAAATGCCAGAAACAAACATGACCTAAACACATGTCTTATCTCTGGGTCACAGCATTAAATCCCTGCTATGTCTTACTTGGAAAGTCACACAGGGATGGCAGGACAACAGGGATGCTTGTGCCCCCCTATACCTGCTCTGGAGGAGGCACCTATTTGCCCCATTACTTGTTTTCAGATGATAACTCATCTGTTTCCAAATGCTATTTTGAACCTGACATCACAGCCAGACTCATCAGCACGTTCATGCTTTGGCACACTGAGGAGTAATGGTTTTCAACAGGATCAAGATGTATCTTGTATTTGGAGATTTTGAGCAGATTTTGTGCAGGGTGTCCTGTTGAGGGTCAGTGCAGATTTAGCATGGATCCAAAACTTGTAGTGTTACCCTATCTCCTTCATGAAACTGAAACCAGGAAAATCTCTGCTGAATTGATTTGAATTCAGTGTACCTGAAACATTCCTAATTCCCTGGATGAGAAACCCTCAGATCTGTTCCAGAAAAACAAAAAACAACCCAACAAATACAAAAACACAGAAGAATTCGTTTTGGATGGGGATCCTGAGAAATGCACAGATGCAGAACCCAAAACTTCAAACAGGGCTGCAAGCAACATGCCTTCCTTCTGACCATATCCAGACCCTGGGCATCTCTATAGCTTATTAGAGTCAAACTTAATGCACTTGTCTTGTGGTGAAATTATTCATAGCCTTATTGAGTATCCCATTAAGACATGTAGGACTTGAAGTATAAATTAAACCTTGCAGAGGGTCTTTCCACGAGCGTTTGGGTAGAACTTTTGGAACTTTCCCAACTCCAACCCTAGAAGTCATTGTTTATTTTTCTTTTTAAACTTGCCTTTGTCTAGCACAGAAAGCCAGGGAGGGACTCTGGGAAAACACCATCCCTGATCCCTTCAATAATATATTTCCCCTACAGCTGCACAAAAATAAAATATTAATTTATCTGATTTGAAAGGAAAAGAAAGAAGGAGGGGGAAAAATTGACAGAGGCTATGCAATGTTTTCCATCATATATTTATGTTTATGTTCATACATAATGCTTCCATGTATCATCTGTTACCTTGCATTCCTGTATATGCTTGTCACTCTATGTTTCCTTCCTTAAGAAAGAAGACAACAAAAACTGAGCTGTGGCTATCACACAGAGGAAGGGCACTAGTGGTAAAAATGATTTTTCCCTGAGAGCCTCAGGCTGTATTTTCATAGACTTCATCAGAGTTCTTACCTATTCGACTGTCACATCAAGCCTCCTTCATGCCCTGAGCTTCTAAGAGGACTGAAAGTGAGGATATATGGGACTTCTTTGTTACCTGGAGAAGGCATGATGAGTTTTGGAAAATAAGCCACTTTCACACCATTCCAGCTCAAGGAAAAATGTTAATATGTCTTGATGGGATACTAAAGTCTTTATGATGGTATAAAAGCACTAGGAAGAGACATAAGTATGAAGCATGTCTTTCAGATCAGATTTGGGAAATGGGCCTCCAGTAATACTAGCATTTCAGTTGGGAAATGTGCAAATACAGGCCATTTATCATCTTCAGGTTTTTCACTCTGTCCAAATAGATATCTGTCTAAAATAACATGTTCTAAACCCCAGCACTACCCACTCCACAGGAGAAAATCTCTGTCATTCCACAGAGTCAGCTTGGTTTATCCCCAAGGTTATGGGGAAAAAATACCCATTTTTCTTTATTTATCTCAATTTTGAAATAGGAAAAGAGCCCTAAGGAAGTCCTGCTATTAACAAATATGGCAACAAAAAGGTAACAAAACTAATGCAGAAACGTTTTTCTTCCCCCACAGATTCAGCTCTCCTGTATAAAAATTATCAGCCTGCCCATCTATTCCCATCGGAGAGAATCCCGCTCCAGCTGCACTAGCACTCAACAAATGGCCTGTCAAACAGATGGGCTTTGCAGCAAGCTCGTTAGGCCTTTCTTTTTAAAGACACCACTACTATATGGCTAAGTTTGGCTTCTGTTTCACCTAGTTCTTCAGGAGGGTACATGGATGCAAATATATCCACAGTACAAAAAACCAGCATTGCTAAAACATTAAGACTGAGAAATCAAGCACTTGGAAGTCAAGCCATTCCATATGTTAAAGTTTCTCCTGCACCATTGATTCTAGCCCATTGTACCTCCTATTTATCACATATTATATATGAAATTGTACATTTTACAGGTAAAATAAGAACAGAGAATCTATATATATTCTGGTGTGCGATGCGATCAAGTTAATGGTGCAGAAAAAACCCAAGCTCTTGGAATATTCTCAATTCTATCTTAGATTTATATTCTTAATATTACATTACATTGTTACCTTATGCTTCCACCTATATCTTTGTTGTATCTATTTCTTATCTTTTCCTCATTTTATGTGTAGTGTCTGCACAGGCTTACACAGGCACTGAATTTGTATGCAGTGTAAGGAATCCAACAGAAGGTCAATGCTCAACATTTCGACTGTAAACTTGCTGGTTCTGGAACTGTCTTTATTGTATATTACTAGAGAGCTCAGTAGCCTGGGTTCCTGACTGATATTTGGGAACTGTATGTTCCATAATAGCAATTTTTATCAGTAATAATTGCAACACACTGCAAAACAGATTCCTAACGCTTTGCAGGATCTGGATTTTAGAACACAAGTGTTCTGAGAATGAGACCAGTTCTTTGATGTATTTTTGTACACTGCTAATAATGGCATAAGGGCTTCTAAGTGTCATTACAAGACACACAGTAGGTTAGTGTTTCAGCTAGAGACAGGGTAAAGACCGCACTTAGATTCTACTTTTCTTCCTTTTAATGATAAGAAGAAAAAAAGAATCAAAACAATTTAGCATATGCTGTTTCTATAACCTGCAGCCTTTGGCAGCAGAAGAGGATTGAAACTGTACAGCATTTACTACGATTTTCTATCCCAGTTAGTCCAACCTCTTGATTATCTACATGCCAGGGGTGAAGCTCAAGAGTGAAGGTCAGGCCCTGTAGGGTGTCCAATATCTCCTAGAGTGGAGCAGGTAAGCACTTTGGCCTTGATAACTTGTCATTACATTCCACTCTCATTGTCCACAGCTAATTGCCCTGAGCTTCCAGGGTACATCAGCTCCATACAGAGCAGTTCAGTTTCTGTGGGTAACAAGTCTTGGTAGATTCAGCACTGGAATTCTCCACGTGACTGCATGGTTAATAGCCTGGCAGTTAAAAGGTCAAGATGTTCACCTGTGCATTGCTCTGTTGTCTAAGTCAGCCACTTTTCCACATATTGTGATGACTCTCTTAATACTTCTGAATAATGAAAACACCAACATCTTTCTTAATCACAAGTAAGATGTTTGAATTGGGAAGCTGTGCAAGTCAGGATTCTGACATCCTGCCGGTGTTGAGAGTAATTGCAGAAGTGAGCTGTCCTATGCCATCAGGAAACAGTGACACATTGCAAGTCATGCCTGTATCTCCCAGCAGCAAGGCTAAATGTCTCAACCTGCTTCAATTTTATTTTACATTCAAGAAACACTACAGAGAGAAAGAAGAAAAACAATCTCCATGAAAGATAGGTAGTAAGTTTCTACCTGAACTGAGACACGAAAGAGAAAATGCCCACTAGAGAGAGGGAATTTTCTGCCAGAAAAGATGCAGAACACAGAGAGCAGGTGGCAAGCAAGACGGATGCTAAAACCCCACATTAACTGGTGCCTTAAGAAACATAATGCTGATGGATGGGTAGACAGATGCTAAATATGTAATCTCCTTGCAGATGGACAGTAACATGCAACAGAAATGCTATCAAGAAGGAAATGCTGCATGTTTGAGCAGATATCTGTAAGCACAGGGAATCGTGAATGGCTGTATCTTTGGCTTTTTCCATTTACATCACGTTTAACCTGAAACAGAGACCTGGTTTGAGTTACCCAGTTCATTCTCTCTTTCAGTCACTCCATTGCCACAAACATTTCTGTCCACGTCTGATAGTATGTGCCAAAGACGGTGGATCTGTAGACATTGAGATGTTTCCAGGTTACCACAGTGATTCAGGTGAAAAAACTAAGCAACCATCTCTGAACCTTCTTGGTCCAGTTATGAGGCAAAACCAAACCTGTTTACTTCTGTGTTTCATGAAATCCATTCACTCATTCTCAAACATCTCTACAGTGTTAAGCCACATAGAGAAGTTGTTTTACTGACTAATACAAGAACTAACAGAAATCTCCCTGGAGGTTTTTCTACACTCCAGAAAAGTGTGTTCTCTGCTGATTTCCAAATCCAAGAGGTGTCTTGATAAATGCTGAAAACTCCTGGTATTTTGCAGTGCTTCAACAAACCTCTGAACTTTTAGGGCAGATGTCACAACCATGACATTCCTTCAGTCACAGAGAGCTTAGATCTAGATTTGCAAACAATCAAGACTATCTAACACATCTTCTGAAAAGATGGCAGATGCTACCAATCCAGCATGCAACACTCTCTCAGAGTTATTTTTTCTGATGCACAGAGAGGCTAGATGCATGACAGAAGAGAAAAGCATGTGCACCAGCCAGCCTAGCCAGAAGAGAAACCAAACAGCAGCCATTTATTGCCTGGAAGGACCATTTGTAGTCCTGGGAGTTAAAATATGTGGGTCATTGCTATCCACAAGCAAAACTCATCAATATCATTATCAAGCATGGCTCTGTTCAGCCAGGCTGTGCTCGTTCCAGTGGATTTTTCAGTAACTTCTTTTGTATACAATTAAGAGGCCAGCAGAGCCTAAATGTGGCTTCCTCTTGGCATGAAACTTTGTCTGCACATTCTGTGGAGATCGGAGCTCAGGATGAGGGCAGCTGTGATCTGTTCCTGTCTTGGAAATTACATGACAGATATCAGCCACTGCCTCTTCCAGCTGGTAAATGCCTGTGTTCCTAGGGCTGTCAACAGAGCTTTTAAAAGGAGATGGATTCTAGATAGAGCCCTGCAGTGGTGGTACCAGAGTCCTGCAGTGCGTGCTACCACTATATGGTATGTACCAAGCCACCAAGTGTCACGGGACTGGGATAAAGCATTTTGAAATGTGCCCATGCTATATATAACCCCTCTTTCCCTAATGGGTAGCCTACTTCAAGTGACCCCCTCAGAACAGGCAGTTATACTAGGCAGCTGATAGGGGCAGAGACTATTATTAATCACAGCACCACAATCCCAAACTAAGGCGAAAAGATGAAGAAGGATCTGGAACTTTAGTTCAGATCTCTCATCACCTTTCTTCTTCTAGGACATCCTCTTATGGAGCCTAAGAAAGAGAAGGTGTGTGGGCATGATCTACTGTGGCTGTCCCTCTGTCTTAGAAATGGAAGAAACCTCTTGTAGCCCTTCCAGACTCAGGACTCATGGAAAAAGGGATTGAAAAAAAACTCCTGAAGGCACAGGACAGTGATGGAGGAAAATAATAATTAAAGGGAAAAAAAGATAGAGGGGAAATGCAAGAGAATTATGAGAAAATGCAGAACTAGCTATATGACAAATACATTGGCAGACACAACAGGAAAGACAACGCTTGTTTTTTCAGGTATTTTAAAGACTGCAGACTGTAGTGTGGGGGTTTAAGAAATCTTAACCAGTTCATCTTCTGCCTCTTTCTCTGTCCCTTTCTGAAGTGGTTTATTTGTTTTTTATTTTTAGTGAGTAATTCATCTTTTCCTTCCTCCTCCTCCTCCTCCTCCTCCTCCTCCCTTACCCAACACCTCCCCCCTTTTTTTTCCAAGCATATGCTGCCTGTTGGCTCAGCCTCCCTGCTCATCAGAGGGACACTTGTAGGAAGGCAGTGGAACACATCTGAGCTGAACTTTTCAGACAGAGGAAATTTGATAAATGTCATCAGAATGAAAGATGATAGAAATTTAGGAGGTTTCTCTTTGCCTCTTTTCAGCAACTGTGCTTGAAGAGCCATACCACCCCACCACAGATCTGACAAGCTGAACAGAGCTGAGAAACGAACTGTCACTATTCGGATGGGAAAAACTGCAAATAACAGTGTTAGTGACTCAGAAACGCATCGGTGCCACCACAGAATTATAAGAGGGACATGCTGGGTGCAGCTTTGAAGTGTCCCTTCGATGAGCTACAAACCAAACCCGATGCTGTGTTTTAAAAAGCGACAGGCAATTGATAAATTTCATTTCAACCAGTGGGCCTTTGGATTTGCTTGCATGGGAAAGTTTTACCACTCACATGTAAGGTGTGATTTTGAGAAAATATCCTGGCAACCATTAAGCCCCCTTTATAACTCCTCTCTCACGAACAGCCTCATTCACTTGATTTCTGAGTGGCTTTCCCAATAGCCTGCGTAACCCCAATCCACCGCTACACCAACAGCTGCTAAAATCCACATCTCCCATTACACCTGCACAATCTGCCCAGGAGGACTAACCCTTAGGCCTAAGGTCACTCTCAAAGAGAGATTCAATACCAACCTAAGAAAATAAATTTGCCAATGTTGTGGATGTGTTATAATCCCTCTGCTGTACATTGTATTGTACACAGCCTATCCATCCATTCCCGTTGGAAGCAATGGCAGCTGCATGTTGGTTTAGGTTATGTGGTGGGAGGAAATTCTCACTCTGTTAAACACCTGTTATATTCCATCACAGAGGAGGCAGCACATCGGTACTGGTACAAATATCATGCATGTCTGCTGTTAGGAACTTTGGGATCAATGAAATGAAATGAGCTACTGAAATACATGCTAATATTCCAACTAGATACATAAACCAGAAGACTGGGTGGTTTGAAATGTGTTTATGAATATGCAACACTCAATTTAAAATAATTGTGCAGTTCAACAAATACAAAAAGGGAAAATTTGGGGACAGACTCTGTTTGGTAGTCTTGTTTAATTGGCTATAATTTCTACTTCACAGCAGTGAAGCAGAAATTTTAAAATGTGTCATAACCAGAGTTGGTAAAGTTACAGAATCTGTATTACAGGAGAATTTTCCCCAGTTGAAAGATGGTTGTTCTGACTATCAAAACCCCCTCTCTTTTGCATTTGATTTTTGCACTCACGTTCAGCAACTAGGAGCTGCTCCCATTAAACGCTGGCAAAAAGCCATTTCCAGCTTGCCAACCCATTTAATAGTAAGGGTAGAGAACAAAGAAGAAGCTCAAACACATCCACACATTCGCATCAGAAGTTGTACCCTGTATTGGACCAGACACTGCTTGTCACAGAAAAAAAAAGAAAGCGCTCCCAAAATCTCTTGCTGCAACCCTGGTTCTAAGGAAATCAGAAAAGCCAGTTGCACACACTTAACTCTGTGTAAAATGTCTGTGCACACACCATTAGAGTATGTAACTTAACTTCAAGCTCCCACCTAGCCAAAGAGACGTAGAGATCCTTGACTTTCCTGGAAGTCATACTTGGGGCAAGAATGGGGAGATGAAAAACCTTTAAACAAGTTCCAAGTAGTCTAATTCTTATCTGTTCTATATTCATAAATTGATTGCTCTTCCATAGGAGTGAAGGCCAGTAATTTCTTCGTAACACCCTGTGGCTACAGTAGATAGCCTGAGCAATTCAGGAAAACAAGGTAAGAGGCTGTGATCTATCACAACTAAGGTAGATTTGATAGCAAACCTCTGATACTTGCCACTCAACTGATTTATAAAACATAAAAAGGATGGAAAAAAGGGGGGGAAAAAAGGAAAGGACAAACACAAAAAGAGCTATACAAGTAAGCAATCATTCCTTCCTTGAATAAAGTCAAGGCAACTATCCTCATCTTACAGGCATTTGTAATAGATGACACAAAACCGCAGAGAAAGTGAACCACTATGAATTATCCTTCCAGGTCTAACCACCAACCCAAAGCCTTTTAAGAAAACAGAGATCACCTGGTTTACAAGAAACTAGTAAAATGCAAGTAGGGGAGAGAAGGTAGTAGGCAATGGGAGGAGAGAAGGTGGTGATGGGCAGGTAACTTTCAGTTCCTGGAGAGCTAAGAATTAAGCTTTCATCTGTGCTTAGCACCTTCTGACTTCACATTATACAGGAAGTTCAGCATGTTCTTCCACAGGATTGCTCCCCAACCTGCCATTTCCTGGCCCATATACACACACTTCATTATCCCTGACAAAGTGCAGTCCCTTGCACAGGCTCTCCCTGAATTTCAGAGACAACATTTTCAGGTGATTTATGCATCTTGTTCTAGCCCTTCCCACAAGCATGCCTGCCATCCCACAAACATTAAAAATAAAAGCTTCTTCGCTACCCCTATAACTCAGCTCATGAAAGAAAATACTGACAGTAACTGATGTAGGACTGACCCCTGCCACTCCATGCCTCTTCCAGTTTGACAGAGAACTGTTGGTAGCTCCTCTCTGAGCACAACAGATGTTGCACCTACCCTTTGGTATTTCAACTGACCTTCTCTAATTTGCTTATGGGGATGCCATGACAGTGTCAAAAGCCTTAATAAAGTGGCAGTATATCAGATATTTGCTGTTTGTGTCCCATTGGTAAGGCCAGTTACTGGACAGACGAGGAGGTGAGGTGGGTTAGAATGGCACCAGTTTAGCTGACTCTTAGCCGTGGTACACAAGGGTGTGATGTCACTTCCACCCTCTGAGCTGAGCTGGAAGCACAAAGATCTTAGGGCAGCAGTGCCTCAAGGCAGCACTGTTCTAGATAACATGGACAGCTTTGCCTGAGGCATGGCATCTTGGTGAGGAAGGGGTGTCTTTGACATGTAGTGAGAGCCAGGAGATCTGTGAGATAGATGCTGCAACAACTTTTGGGAAATAGAGTCAACTGCCATGTGTTTTGAGATTTCCAGAAAAATTCAAAGTGCTAAAAGTGCAAATTCTCACTGTACATGTTATTTGCTGGGAGAAACTTTGTATTGACACTAACACCAAAGCCTCCAGTGATCTTCTCAGTCCTCTGCAATCACATACCAGTAATATGAGGCATTTGCTTCACACTACTCTCTCCCAGCCTACCTATCCTTTCTGTTGGAGGATCCCACCTTTGTATGGCTTACATATACCAAAGTCTTTTTACTTGAGAAGGAGAGTGAGGTTGGAGAAAAAATTCCTATGTATTACCAAGCTGTTAAGAGCATCAATGAATATGTGCTATTAGTCTATTTTAACTAAATTTATTGTTGAACATACAATAACTGTCAGAATAAATCACTTGTAAAGGCCAACAAAACTCCCCTGTATCTTTGAGAACAATGTTGTTGAAAAATACTGGCAGCCTTGTGCATTGCTGGCATTAATTTTTAGCCTCCCTCCCAAAAAAATCCCAAAGAAGCAGGAATCCTCCCTTGCAAATGCATCTTCTTCTGAAGATGATTTTGGGTGTCAAAATCATGTGTCCCCTAGTTTATAAAGCCTGATTGAGTTAGTAAGTGCAAAAGGATTTTCAGGGATTTCAGTTGCTCCCCAGCCTCACTTTCTGCTTAACTAACTTTCTCTGCATCAGCATCTCCAGCTCCTGCCACCATTCCTGATATCACACAGCCCCTTGATCTGGACTATGCTCCAGGCAACCCCTTACTGGGCACCAGCCCCTGTAAAGTACAGGTGAGAATTTATCCTGCCTCCAACACATAGAGATGCTGGAGGAGTTGTGCCCGTTCACTGGGGCCCCCTCTCCACCCCCCACACACCTCTGCCCTGACAACACTCAGCACAGTTCCACAGCCTTGCCCAGGTAAACCTGCGGCAGGGCAATGGGGACATGGAACAAAGAAGTCACAGTAGGCAGAGCAAAGGGGGGACAAGATTTGGACTAAAGCGAGGCAAATTGGATGATTAAAGAGAAAAACTTTTTCCTACGGGGGAAAAAAGTCGCTATTCTTTCATTTGCTGTGCTTTTTGTTGTGTTTTGGGTTTGGGTTTTTTTCCTTGTTTTTAATCTTGTGTGTTTTCAGTTTCAATCTCTCTTTCTCTTTCTCTCTCCTTTTTCTGAATATATATTTGTATTAGTGCCACAAGTTGCAGTAGAGATCTCTAGGAGAGTAAACTGTTCAGTACAGCAACCTGATAGCTGAGAACATCAGCAGATGGGAAATGCTACTGCTTTGAATATTCTAACCTTAGTTCCCAAAATCTGGGCCACAGTTTTAAAAAGGTAGCATGCATTCAAAACAGAAGCATTGCTTTATCAGTAAGAATCTGTACTTCTTATCCAGGTGCAATTTGAGACCCCAGCGTTTTTGTCCACAGCTTAATGGTGGAACATTTTGTGCTAGTCATTTGGTTTCAGGCATAAAATTGATGACCAGCCAGGCACTGATCAAGGGGTTTAAAAATCACATATGAAAGCTAGTTGGGTCCTGGCTTTTTTTTTCTTTCTTATATGTGGAAGAAATAGGAACAAAAATTTATAGAGAAAAGCATGTTCCCAAGCGAGAGCTTCTGTCTGCCCTATTTCTGAAAATATACCAGTGAATAACTTAATTTCATTACTGGGTGAAGGCAGTGGGGTTTTCTGGTGCGACACCCCCCCACAGACAGAACTGAACGTCTCATATGTGGCAACATAACAAATCCTGCACTGGGATTCCAAGATCAGCACCTGCAAAGGGCTGTTTGCACATCATAATGCTACTGTTGATCTCCAAAGGCAGCAGTAGACAAAGGAGCCAAGCTGTGTGCATGGCACTGTGCAAACATATGGAAAAATGCTCTGATTGCTTCCAGTGCTTTTATGGCCAGGCACCTAGCACCTTATATGGGAGGAGACTACAATCAATATAAAGTGTAAGTCATAGCACACTTTTATTTCCTTTGGTTTCCTAACACAAACCACTTATCTGACTGCTCTTCAGCCAATATTCAATTAAGGGCTTAATTAGTTGTTAGCTGTAACTAAGTCGGGACAAAAAAAAAAAAAAACAAAAAACACACAACATATCAAACTGGAAGGAAGAGAGAATGGGAGAACAGCTCCTTTACTGCTGTGCTTTCCAACAAAGCAGTGGGACTGAGGGACATGGACGGCCAGCTCTCACCTGGTCCCTTCTGCTGACCCCTCAGATCTAAGCATATCACCCAGAGCTGCCCAGTTTTCTCAGTTCCCCAAATGGCCTTGCTCTGCAAAAGCTTGCAAACCAGAGAGCAGATCATACATTAACTTTTTCTTGGACCGTGGTCAGACCCACCCTGCAGTCCTATGGCACTGAGAGACCAACACCAGCCGGAGATTGTGCCCAAGCACATGGCAGCTCCCCACCAGATGAGGATGCTCCTAACTCTCCTATTCCCGTATCACCTGCTCAAACTCTCTCTTTTCCCATCCTCTCCTCTCCAGTTTAATAGTGCAACTAAACCCTGACCTGTAGTCACGCCAGTTTATTATCTCCTTTTCAATAAAAATCAGTCCATCTGTTTTCTTTAGCTGTGGTGCAAACCCTCTTTGTGTCAGGTGCTGCCGTAATACAGATGTAACAGATACCATCTCTCTTTCTGCATTTTTCACGTTTGTATTTCTGAAATTGTCTGGTCACCCGGAACACCTACCATTTTATGAGACACAGTGAAAAAGTGCTTTACAGACACATGTTATTTTCTCTTCTGAGAACTTTGCTTTTGTTCTTTCTTTTTCTGTTGCTTCTTCTTTGATTAAATAAAGGCATCCAGAACAGAAGTGCAGGTCTGCTCTTTGTGCTTGAACACAGACAAACAGCAATGTTGCCATGGATTTTTTTATACTCCAAATAAAAATAAACAAACACATCTTGGCAGTGTTTGGAATAGAAGCTAGTGAATAATTCACAATGAATAATTGATTTGTTGAATTTAGCTTGGTGGTTTTTTTTTTGTTTTGCTGGTGGAATGCGCACTACCAGATGGTGGGTTCAATAAATGTATTTGTTTTTCCAATTTATTTGATGGATTTCTCCCCCAAAATTCTTTCCCCCTCTAAGGTGAAGTCTGAAATTCCAGATGGTTTGACTAGTGGCCAGATAAGTAACAATGCATTGTTTCAGCCTTCTCTTTAGAAAGATGGCAAGAATGATAACAGGAGTAGAAAAATGCACGCATGAAAGAGGAATAAAGGGGGGGGGCAGTTTGTATCAAAGAGAAGACAAATAAGAGAAGGTGTGAAAACATTCTATAAAGTAGTGAATAATATATAGAATGGAAGTGAAGAGCTAGTTTTCTCTTTCTTTATAATGCAAGAAAAAATGAGCAGTTAATGAAGCTGAAAGGTGGTGATTACAAATTTACTAGAGAATTTTTTTTAAACAAAACACTGAACTTAGGCAAGAGAACTCACTTGCAAATTACATTAAAGCCAAAAATGTAATAAAATGAAGCCCAGAATTGCATATTTACATGGAGAACCGAAACATCCAAATATAAAGTACCAGAGCTGATGATATGGACTATATTACCTTATGCTTTAGGGAATAAACTAATCATTACTATTGATAAATATGTGATATTATCCATCAACTGCAGTGATGCCCTTACTTTTCAGTTGAAAATCTGATGCTGCTTATTCTGACAGGTCAAATCAGGGCTCAGGGGACTTCAAGACTGATTCTCTGTGACAATTGCTAAGGTTGGACAAATGAACAAATCCTTCTACACTGAATATTCTCAGTGGAATTTCTACAATTCAGTTTCTAAAAATATTCCCACACTGCTAACTTCATTTTTTTTTTTTTAACCATAAAATTAAATTGGTCAAATATGTGCAGAGAGGGGATGTAAAGTGGAATTAAGTGCAAACAAAGCATGGTCACTGACAAATTTGATCTAATGTTCATAAAAATACAGTTTGCATTATTTACCAGTGCACCATGCGGGGTAAAAGTGGTTAGCATTTTGCACAGGGTGAAATCTCACTAATTACATTGATACTAATGGTAGAAGGGTGTTCTTTGGCTTCAGGAAGAGCTTCTTAGGAGGAATAAAAATGTAATTCTGCAAATGTTTATACAGGAGAGTCCTTGGTGTACAGCCTGCAGTAAGACACTAGCACCTGATGAACTGAAAGTGAGAGAAGTTTAGGAACAGAAAATAAAGAAATGGAAAATTGAAGACTATATGATAACTGCAAAAATACAAGCCAAAATGAAGCAGCTTTAGCAGAGAAAGGTACATAATAGTTTAAAGACATTTTTGTTCACTGAAAGGACCAATTCTGATGCATCCAAAGTTCACGGAAACTTCACTACTACTGTGAATGAACATGGCATCGTGTCTGAATTATTCCCAAAAGAAAATTCTATCCCATCACGTACCAAAAGTATCTCAAACGTAACACTGGAATTCGGCTTAAGCCCACAAAGAAACAACTGAAGTAAATTGTATTATTCATCTCCATGAGCTCACAAATCACTGTCTTCAATGAGGCAGTATCAAGGCCTGCATAAACCTCTGCTGTCCTTCTGCTGTGCTTCTGCTGACTCAAGCTTCTCCACCTATTCTCCTATGAGAGTGCCATTCTCTCACATTTCCTATATTTCATTCATATTAGAACATAGAAATACAGGCTTATAAAATACTTTTTGTGTGTGTGTGTGTAAACTCTGAGTGATCTAATGGGCATGCAGTGTACAAACAGAATGGACGAGGGAGCTGGACGTTTTATTACATAGCTTTTACCAATCCCACCCAACACTATTTGCTCCAAACCCAGCTTCTCAATGGCCTCAAGCTTGCTATCTTCTCCCCCGAGGTCTTGCAGCATTCCTCTATCCTCATTCCCTGCTTCAGTTTCTAACAGCTATCACTGGAGACCTGACTGCGTGTGAGGACACCAAAGATGAGATCAATTTAGTGGAGATTTATTTCTTGCTGGTTTATGTGCCTTGAGCTCACATTTTAACTGCCTCTCACAATGAGATCGTCACAATTCCAAACCTGGGCTGCGTCGGGGCTCTGATTATCCCTACTCTAGGGGCACTGCATCCAGGCAGCAGCACCTTCATACTAGAACTCAAGGGGTGCTTCCCATTGTACCTACCCACCCTGCACCGCTTCCCCTCAAGAATTTGGAGTGCAGTACAACTCCCTGCCTGTCAGAATTCTCGCCAAAGAAAAGGGCCAGAGCAAGGAAAGACACACACACAGGCCCCTCCTCAAATGCTTGCTGAGGACTCAGCCAGGGCTACACTGCAGCAACCAGTGAGCACAAGTCCTTTAGAGCAGATGAGCTGCAGACAATTAGGGCATTAAACTTTCTTTGTGGGGAGATCTGAGCTGCTTACCTCAGGCACAAGTTTTCTTGGCTCAGTCAACTGGAAGGGGTGATGCTACAGGGCAGAATTAGGGAGCATGGCCAGAGCCACGCATCTTGAGTCTGGAAACAAGAGACTGCTCCTTCTAGTTCCAGACAGGCCAAGAAGGTCAAGGCATTGAGGCCTGTGTTTTCCCAACTCCTTCAAGCTGACACCACTCTCACGAGTTGGCAGACTGCATTGCTCAATTCCCACCGCAGTTTTACATGTCAGCTCCTAAGAAAAAGCTGCTGGTGTGCTCTGCTGTCACCCCTCCGGTCCCCAAAGCACTTTGGCTGCCTTGGACAAAAATTAAATAAATAAGAGATGTACAGAAGAGAACCCCTTCAAAGACAGGCATGCAAACAGCCAAGTTGTCAGGGGACTCCCTGTGCTGCCGCCCTCCCTCGCTTCCCCCTCCACCCTCTTTTATTTCTCTCAGCCGGCAAGTATGCTGTGGTGGGACTGGAAGAAGCCTGGCAAGGTCATGCTGTTTGATTTCGATGCCAGTTTCAATTACATCCTGGCTTTTATAACCAAATAAAAAAAACAAAAGGCAAAGAAGAAAAAATAGAGGGTGGGAGAGAGACAGTAGAGTCCAGCTGCAGGCTGGGAAATGACATTTCAATTTGTCAATTGATCCTTTCCCCCATCCTCTCCTTTTTTTACCTTTTCTCATTTTGCCCTGTAAATTAATTAGCCCGTTTATCATGTGGAAGGACTGCAAATGGGGCAGTCCATATATGGGCTGAGCTGGAAGAAATCTTCTTTCTGCTTGGATAGAGGAACCAAAGATGTAGCCACAAAGCACCAACAGCCAGGTGGAAGAAATATCCTCATGCGTTCAGTTCTTAGGTTTCAGGTAGTCCTGGAGAGATCACAGATATGCTTTCCAGAACACCTATGCACATGAAAAGTAAGTAGCTATCTTTCTTCATCAGCTTAGACTTTTTTCCAAGCTTAGGAAATACGGACTATAAAGGCATTCAGCTAAATGAAAAGCTGAATTCAAAAGTGCTGGGATACCTTTATTTTTCTGCATTTTTTTCTCCTCTCCCCATGTTACATTATTAGACTTTGGGACTGGAAGCTAAAGAAAATAATTGAAAGGAAGACTCTCACAGTATTCCAGAAGGGGCAAGAATGAGACACATCACAACATCCAGAATTATGACAATGACTGACAGCATATTTTTGAAGACACATTAAAGCTTCAGAAAGTAAAGTAGCTCCTCACTCTCATTGCTAGGGTTGAGACTTTGCATGGGATCAGATTACCCAAATGTGTCACTTTCCTCCTTTTCCCTGATATATCTACTCCCAACCATCATGACAGCTGGGCTTCTGAATCAAATGAGTATCAGATCCAAACCAAACCTCCATGTCAGACCTCCCAGCCTGTACAGTAGCAGCTGCAACATGGAAGAAGTGAAATGTCCTGAACAAAAAGTCTTCTCGAGATCTTTTCAGCTTCTAGAGAATTCTACCATGACAGTCCTAGGTACAATACAAAAAGGCAGGTACTGCTGTGAAAAGGAAGTTGTATGGTTCAGCATGAGTCTTTGATTCTGGCCTGTGGCTCAGTTCCTCCAGACCTGAGGATGACCACAAAACTGAGGACCTGTGGAATTTCCTACCATTTGCCTGCAGACCAGAAAATTTCATGATGACAGGTTTCTTCTCAGGGCTTCCTCAAATTCTAATTGTCATGAGCAATGGGTGTTTTCATTGTTCAAAGCGTCTAGGAAAGTACTGCCCTACCATCACCCTTCTAATTGCCACAGGATATCTGCAGCAGTGACCTACTTATAGGGCAGTGAACACTAATTCTCTCCTCCCACACCCTAATGAGAAAGAACAACCTCAAATGATACACCTGAGGAGTTAGACAAAATAAATAATATGGTTTAAAAGCAAAACAAGGGGTTAAAAATAGAGTTGACGCAAGGGAATACAACTATGCTGAAGTCCAGACAGTTTTCTCAGGCATACATTCAGCTCCATACATTTTCAGGTATTCAGTATTCAAGCATTCTTCTCCCAATCTTCTCTTCTTTTTATCCATCCATATCTATGCAAATCTCATTTCGTCAACCCAGCTCGCCACAATAAGTATCTCTCTCACACACATAAAGCCTAAATTTTATCAAGCATTTTATTTAGTTCTGTCTCAGTGGAGAGGAGAAAAAATATATAGAGAAAAAGAGTGAGGAGATTACTGCTGCCTCTTTCTTTTTTTTTTTAATAATTGGCAGGTACTATGATGTTTCCATTATTGGCACAAACAAACAAACAAAAAATCCATGGCAGATCAACACAGCAGCAGCAGCTCCAGGTGTGGACTCCAGGTGACAACGCCAGCTACAAGCAGTGGTGCCTTGTATGCAGCTGACAAAATGCCACCACAGCCCACAGCCTCAGCAGAAATGAAGGCACAAACCATCATTATCCACTCAGATCCTACGAGGGGGCCGAGCCCTCACAGTGCTGTGCTGGGAATGCATGTTAAGTTAAAGAAAGACACCAAAGAACTCATCCACAGTGTGCAAGGAAGGACGAAACTGGCAGGGAGAGAAGGAGGGAGGGAGGAAAGGCTGAGTGCTTGCCAGCTGCCTCACTGTGCTTCAGTGTTTGCTCTGCTGGGAAGCAGGAGAGGGGCAGGTTGGGACGAAGGACTGTGAAGGAGCTGTATTGTGGCCTTAGGAAGAAGTAGAGACTGCAAAAAACCCCTCAACTGCTTTTGAAATAGTACCCACATACTTTCTAATTCTGTATTCATAATGTGGCTGAATACTACATCTCTCCTGCTGGTCATAGTCAGGCAACAGGGAGCTGTGACTGCCCTCTCCTTCCCCGAACAGTCTTAACACTGCAGTGATGAACAGGATGTTGTTACTTACCCTCCTCCATCCTGCAGTCAAAAGCTGAGAACTGGGACTGCTTACTGGGATCAGTAGCTTGGTGTCCATCCCTGCTGCTACTCAGCACTCCTATAGGGACACTTTTTTTTCCCCCAAAAAGCACAATACAAAAAGCCCCCGCTTCTTTCATTCTTCATTAAACACTGTCTGGTGTTGCCCAAGACAAGCAGTGTTCAAAACCTCTCTAGTGGAAATGATGCTGCCACAGTGAGCCCAAGTTAAAAATCCACATTGGGAAGCCTAGTGACTCGTGCGTGGCCAGCACACCAGGGTCCCCCCTCAAAACTGCAGTTACCCCCGCCTACTTGTGGAAGAGGTGCTTTATGCTCCAAGCCCTGACAAGAGTGTCACTTCTGCGTTGCACAGCCAGGTTTGTTACACAGATACTGATCCCCCGACAGCCGCTGAGATGAGCTCAGAAATGGTTATTGCCAGCACACTGTAGCCATCTGAAAGCAAGGTGGGAGCCATTCCTTCCTCATGTTTCATCCCAGAGTCTCCCTGCCAACCCATGCAGTCCTGCCATGACTCATTTTTTGAGGATTGCAATGCAAATCATGGTGTTCCCAGCCTCTTTGATTTGCTGTTCAGAAGACTGACATGTAAATACAGATCACTGAGCCTCCAGTAGACAGACTGAATCTGTCACAGCAGTTTCTGAAAACCCCTGCTCAGCCTGCCTACAGCCCCAAGGACTGCTTCACTGCAGAATTTCACAGATTTGACTCAGTTTATCCTCACAACATTACTAATACATTAGTTGCACCCTCTCCAGCTCACAAATGGGGAAATCAACTGCAAAAAAAGCCAAACACCTTCTACAGGGTCACAGAAGAAGCTCATGGCACTGCAGAGAGAAGCAGCTTGGCCTCCTGCATCTCAGATGCAGGGCAGTCTCTCTCCTCTTCCTTGCAACTGAAATTTTGTATCTGTCCCTGGAGTCATCCAGTGCTTTGAGAAAATACGATGTGCTTCAAAGCTATCACAAAGCAAGACAGCACTAGTAAGCAATTCCCAATAAAATGGAAAGTCAACACTGCTTTATCTCTGACTTGATCAAAAAACAATACATACTTAAATATTTTTTTTCCTTTAAAAACTCTTCCCACAGATGTGAAATCCTGCTGACAGACAGACCAAAACAGGTTGATTACCATAATAAGACATCTCCCTCCACCACCCCAACCCCTCACCCCCCCCTTCCTCCGCCATTTTACTGAGAACTTTTGTGTTTAATGCCAAAACACATGGTTTGCTGAAGGTCATAGAAAAGTGACAAACCCCTCAACTCAATAAATACTCAAAGTAAGGGAATGAACATTTAGACATACATTTACTCTGAATGTACCTCACACTGTCTGGACATGATTATATACTTGAGTCCTGCTACATCTTTCAAATGCAAGGGCAGAAGAGCCTAAGAGGGATGTTTTTTCCTCTTTTTGCACCACAGCATTATTGAATTAAAAGACATTTCTGGCCCAAGAGATCCGATCTCACGAAACACTCAACACTCCTTGTTATCTCAGGGGATTCTCAGGAGTACTGAGCATTCAGAAGAGATCAACAGGAGGTGACTGAGGACCAGTACTGACTGAGGACCAGTCTTTTAATCCTCCAGTTTTCCAGCTCCTTCCTTCTTCTTCTCAGCTTCCCAGGGAGAGGTAGGGAAGCTGAAGGAACCATACTTCCCTCTAGAGCTGAATCCTGACATTGCTTCCCCAAAAGATTGTCCCCTCCTTCGGATGGGGGAAGAAAGGAGATTACCAAGACTTCCACAGAAATTCACATTCTACTATACTGAGAAACATCAACAAGACTCCTCAGCCCTTCCATTTTTGCAATAAAACAGAGTTCTTTTTTTTCTTCTTTCCTCTTAATTAAATTTTTGTCTTCTCTTATTACCCTGGCCTGCTGCTTTGTGTCTAAAGCTGTTCTGTTCTGGACAACAGAAACAATAAAAGAATATGTACTCCATGCCCATGCAAGCACTGTGAACTGTCAGAGCTGTGCTAATAAAAGGTAAAAAACAAAAAATGTACTGAGATGAACCTTTGATGAGATGACTGACTTCAAGACATTCCAGATCATTATAAATGGGGTGGAGAGGGGAAAATAGCTCAGAGGATATCAGTGGCTTATCTGTCTACCAGAGACCTCAAAGTACTCTCTAATACTAATAAATGAACCTTTCTAGCTCTTTCTGAGATGAATCAGCAGTGTTATTGGTCCAGAAGCAACAAGGAAACTGAGGCATGGGAAAGGGATGCAATATATGCACAGCCTAACAATGGTACAGTGCAGAGCTTGAGGAAACAATCTCAAGCAAATGACCACATGTCATCCCACCCCCCTAAAATGGCATTTTGAGACGATAAAAAGTTACTCCCAACTGAGTTGGGAGTTGAGTTACTTCCCACTAAAATAAGCATATAGGCTGTAAAGCAGTGTACTTAGCCAGTTAACCACTGCACATGATCAGAGCCTCCAGGTAACAGGTACATGGGGCAGAGCACTGAAAGGAGGGAAAACACAGTCCCACACAGAATACTTCAGATCCAGCTTCTCTGTGGCTGCATGGCTAAATTTGGTCTCATTCCATTTCTCACTGGAAAGGAACCACATACAACTTACTACTTCACCTCTGGACACAGTGAAAGCATTCCCTCCCGCAGCCTGATTTTCAAGGGACAGCAAGGGCTATTAGGGCCAAGGGAAAGTGAGGGATCTTGCTAGGGCAAATGTTAATGAAAGGGTGGCAAAGCTTGTTTTACAGCTCTTGAAGTACACTCTGCTCTAAGAATAAAAAATTACCCAGGAGCATGATTCTAAGCTGGGTAAAAAGGCCACAAAATGTATGTATGAAATGCATGGGAGCAGTGGTCCTGGCTTCAGCACACAAAACATTTGTTCTGCCACTGGCCAAAGTATAAATCCTGTTCTTCTTTCCAAAAATAAAATAATAATAATAAAAAAGAAAATATTAAAATCCCCTAAATGATTCAATATTTTATACACCCTCTACGTACTGCAGCCTTGAAAAAAGATGCCGCAGTATGACGGGTTTGAAGACTTTATCTTGCTGCAGCAACTGAAGAAGAGCAATTTTAACACTGACATAATAGTCAGGCATGTGTTTGTTTGGTGGTTATCCACAGCTAGTATTAGGGTGCTGGTGAATCTGTTCTTGGCAGTTTTGCCTATGCACAGGTTTCATTTTTTAATGGGCTGTACTCCACGGACGCATATGTTTCAGGCTATGTCTGTGTGTAATTTGTTAATGCTGCACAAGCTGTGCACATGCTTTTGGCGTGTGCTCTGTGCTCAGGCACTCTGTGTGCATGCATGTGCATGCACATGTTCTGGGCTGTGAGGTTTTGTTTCTTGGTGTGTATTGGATTGTGCTGCGAGTGTGCTGATTTTGCAGGGTTTGCTAAAGTATGCTGCCATTCTTTTCTGAGCTGATCCTGGTGATAACCACTGAAATATACCTTTCACTCCTGTCCCACATTACAGGATTCATCCCTTTCTTCTGCTCTAAGCACTGTCAGAGATGCCATTTTATGCAACAGAATGTTCTCTACTAGAAAGAGACTGCCCCTACCCTGCACACAGCAAGTCCAACTGCCCCACAAACAGCACCAGCCCAAAGTAAACCTCAGAGACCTGTCCACCATGAGGAAGCAGATGTCTCAGTTCCAGAAGCAAACATTGTCCCAGCACCTCCACGGCCAGTGGCCCCTGTTCTTCACACCCTTGGGCACATGGATACAGTTTTCCAGTGCTGCCTGGGGCAGACAGCATTGACCAAGGGACCATAAGGTGAATAATCAACGAAAGAGTCTACCTTGGCTCATGCTGAACAAAGATACCACTAGCAGGAAACTGCCATAAATGGTTTCTAGGTGACTCTGCCTCATAGAACGACTTATACCTTGGCATCTCCCATATTCCCCCAGTGAACCATCTCCCTATTACACCTTAAGGGGGGCCACAGACTCCCTTGTTCATGACTAGCAAGATGAAGCTTCTGCCAAGGGAAACAGTCAGGAAACCTCCCTCAGATTATCACTCTGGTAGAACAGAACATGCAACCTAAGCTTTGATACGGCGGTATGAGATATAGCCTTGAGGCAGGCAAAATATTCAAACTGCAACATAAAACGCTATCGGAGTGGTTTCTAATGCACAACTCTTGCCTTTTGTATTCTTTCTTTTGTACTCTCTCCACTACTCCAAATCAGGTTATGGCTCTTACATATCACAGTATTTGTTAAATTGAGCTGGGATCAGGGGAAATACCTTCCACTCCCAGTCATCCAGTTAATCCTATAAAGTCCATCTTCTACATCACAACACAGAGCAAAAGGTCAGCATTCAGTGTAGAAAAAAGCACAAGGAGTGCTGTCCCATGCAGAAGAACAAAGTCTCTTGTAACGTACTCAGTTGGGTTGATGCAGCAAGGTTGAGGGGGAAGGGAAACTGCAGAGTGGCTTCTGTGAGAAGACAGGAGGAGCTACATCCATGTTGGACAGAGTGTGGTTTAGCTCCAAGATGGATCTGCCACTGTCCAAAGCTAAGCCCACCAGGGATGCTGGTGCCTCTGCAATAACATAATTAAGAGCAAAAAACTACCATGCAACAGCTATGAGAGAGAGGAGAAAATATGAGAAAAAGAGCCCTACAGAGACCAAGATCATGGAAGAGGGAGGGAAGAAGTGGTCTAAGCAGTGGAGCAGATTCCCCTGCAGCCTCTAGAGGATCTCTCAATCCAGCAGGTGGATCTGCCTTGAAGGAAGCAGCAGCCCTTGAAAAACCCCTGCTGGAGCAGGCTCCCGGTAGGAGCCGTAGCCATGGAGTGGAGCCTACACAGGAGCAAGCTTTCTGGCAGAAGCTGCAGCCCATGGGGAATGCATGCTGGAGCAGTCCATTCCTGAAGGACTGTGCCCCATGGGAAGGACCCACACTGAAGCAGTTCCTCAAGGACTGTCTCCCATGGGAGGGACCCCACACTGCAACAGTGGAAGAACATGAGTAGGAAGGAGCAGCAGAGACAAAGTTTTATGGACTGACTGCAACTCACATTTCCTGTTCTTCTGGGATACTGGTGGGGGAGGGAGAAGAGTTGAGAGTGAAGCTGAGTCTGGGAAGAAGGGAGGGCTGGGGAAAGATGTTTTTAGTTTTGTTCTAATTTCTCACTATCCTACTCTGTTATTAATTGGCAATAAATTAAATTAATTTTCCCAAGTCTAGTCGGTTTTGCCTGTGACAATAATTGGTAAGTCATCTTCTCCTGTCGTTCTGTGGACGAATGATAGAGTGCCTTGGTGGCCATGCAGCAGCCAGCCAAGGTCAACCCATCCCCACCCCCAAATAAATAATGTCTCCAAGGGAAATCAGAGAGAAGCATCATCAAGCAACTGGTGATATTGCTGCAGGTGATGCACACAGCAGCTTTACAGCTGTGTGTAGTTGTTCTGGCCAGTCCTGAGGGCCTGGTTACAGTAAGGACAAAAAACCACAGTTTCCAGGATGATGAACATAACTGCTCCTAGAGACTTCAGGCAGAGGAGGAGGTACACTGTACTTCTGAAAAATCCAACTCTCACTCCTAAGGCAAATTAACAATAACAGTTCATGCTCTAATCACATAATAATAGCTCAGTTAATGATTTGTGCTTTAACCAAAGTCTGGGACCTGAGAAGATGCCTCCTTTTGCCCAGGACACAGAGTGAGGCTGTGGCTGTGGCTCCCTTTCCAGAGGCATTCCCAGACCTAAAGTAGCATCAGAAAAAAAGAGTGATCTGATTTCTTGGCAGCACAAACTGCCATGAATTCACGAGCCACTTCCTTCCCTAGGACGTGACGCCCTGGATGGCTCCGCTCATGCTGCCTGCCAGTGTCTGCTGTCATCCCCACTCCTCCATAAGGTCCCCTCCTCCCTCTACTACTCATTCCTTTGCTCAACGAGTCTGGCATTTAAGAAACACTTATTCCAATCCATTTCTACCCTTGTACAGCAATTGGGTGTCATTTAGTTTGATTTAACCAATTTAGTCCTATGAATTAATTGGTTAATAAGCCATCTGTATGCATCAGGTGACAGAGTCACGCTCTCACACACAGACATAGACAAGCTACCCACTTGTCCTTGTTTAATAACAGGCTGTAGGGAGTAGGAGCAGGAGAGGAGTGCAGGCTAATATCACTCCCAACGGGGAAGTGCCAGCGGAGGGTCGTGGTGATCATTGCCCTGACCTTGACCTCTGAGAGGGGGAACTGTCAGTTTAGGGTAATTCAAAAATAACCTACACTGTACTTATAGAGGAGTGCCAGCTACAGAACAGCAGCAGGAATCATGGATATGTTTCACCTCATAGGTTGTTTTCTTTAAAAGAGACAGGAAAAGAGGTTTAGTTCATGCTTACCAGACAGTAGAAAATTCTTAGCTGCATCACACAAAGCCAAACTTTGTATGTGAGTAGGAGGGGGAGATGGGTGGGAAGTGGGGGAATAGGAGAAAAGTGAGATTTAAAGCATTTGATTTAGGTGGGATCTTTGATTATGAGAAAAATGTCTCATCTATTTTGATTTCTTTTTAAATAATAAAAAAAAAAGCACCCCTTGCAGGCCCAACCATTTCAGTGTTACATACAACCCTCCAAGCTATTCAATAAACAACAATACAGCAAGCCAAAATCAAATCCAGCAACATATCCCAACCCACACAACAGAAAAACATCAACTGTTCAGACAGAAAAACAACACTCCCTCCCCTGGCTGCCCATCCATCTCAGCCAGCCCTGGGTGTCCCAGCAAGCAGACAAGTTTCTCTGTAAACCCTGAAGGCTGACACACAGTTTTCAGACTGAGGGGGAACTGAATTACAGGGCTATGAGACCCTTGGGGAAAAGCCCTGCCAGCAGCTCCCTCTCTTTTATGCCCTGAGAGCTACCCTCCATCTCAGCCACTGGAACTGCAACAACTTTATAGGGGGAAGGGGTCCCTTGCTGATGTGGGAAGCTCCCAAACGATTTGATACAGTAAATGCCAGAACCTACAAAATCCAAGCCAAATGACAGCACTTTGGTGTGACATGCTGGGCAACATGCTCTCATTAGAGAATTATAACACAAGCATGTGCATTGGTTGATTTCTGGTAGAAGGCGCAGCCCGCTGTAGGCTGCATGGTCCACTATCACAGAACAAACAACGGGCACCAGGGAGAGGCCTTGACTGAGGCTGCTGCAGGGAGAGGAGATGGGGCTTAGCCTATGCTAGGTGGTGTGGAGCAGCAGTGCATCCACAAGGATTTCTCCAGGGCTCTCTCACCTCCCGGCATTTTTCAGTATCTGGGAGAGAAGTAAGTGAGCTGCAGACTCTGCAAGAGAGACTCAAAGTGAGCAGCAGGGACTGAGCTCCAAGGAGAAAGTACTTTCCCCCTCTCTCCCTAAGGAAAATGAAATTACAGTGGAGTTGGCTTTAAATGTATCCCATTAGCACATCAGGCACCACAGGCGGAGTAACATCCTCTGTGTGTTTAAGTGAAACACTGACAGGCGAAGCAAAGCAGGCTGAAGCAATTCCTTGCAGAGGGGAAAGGGGGAAACCTGTTTACCCAGTACACTCTGCAGGAGACTGCAGGAGGGGGCAGGGAAACCTGCCACAGTTCCCAATGCAAGCGTGCCCTGCCAGCCCACTCACAGCCGGCAGGACAGAGCCTTTTCACTGCGTGTGTGAGGAGCCCCAGAGTGCCTCGCTGGGTGTTAATCCCTGAAAATACATGCATTTGCTCTCACTAGCATGTGAGTGCCTGTTCCCAGGTGTCATAAAACTATCAAAACATGGAGCTAAGCTGCCCTGCTTGAATAACTGGATGCCCTGGCTAAGCCACCTCTGCTCCATCTGCAGCAGGAACACCTGAGAAATCAATGAATGAGCACACCAACCCATCCATAACAAACAATTTCACTCAATCAGTGACCACAAAAACCAGAATGTCCCTGCCTGAATCGAGCAAGTGGTGACTTGACTTGTTTAATGGCTATGTGAAGCATGTGAATCCGACTCCTACGCTTCCCTGCTAAGGCAGCTCACGTGCAAAAGGCAGTTACATCACACCGCATAAAAGGTCTTATTTTTGCCAATTGCTAAGGACTCCAAGTGAAAAATGTGTAAAACTACTTAGGAGATTTAAGGGTCAGAAACATTTTATTTTCTTTTCTTTCCTAGAAATGCCTCACCAGGTTGAGTTTCTTAACAGCCACTCATTAAAAAGACACTTAAGCTGCTTGGGAGGACTTGGAAATCTTACCAACTGCCTCATGGCAGCTCCCAGTACTGAAACACCTTTGAATTTGTGTGGCATCCTGTTACCCAAATAACATTAGTCACAGAGCCAGTGCATCTCTCCCTGCAAGCCTTGTCCATCCAGATGGAGCTGTGCAAACGCTGGTAGCAGCAGAGCAAGGGGCAGTAGGGAAGCCAGGGAGACCACCACTGCTGGAGATGTGGGTGAAACAGGACAGGGCTGTTAATCCCTAGGATACTGCCTAGGGACAAGGGCACACGTTATGGACTGCTTCGTGTGCAAGCACCACAAACCTGGACTAGCCAGTGAACACCTCAGTGACTGAGGAGCCTAGAGAGTGTGGCTCTTCTGGGGAAGAAGAAAAATTGAGTAGCTGTCTGCTGGAGGTCCTAAAGAGGGCAGTTGTCCAGCAGGACAGCTGCTGGAGAGACCAGCCAAATTGAGATCCCTTGGTCCTGCCTCTTGCTGTCTCCAACCTCCACATCCTTTCCAGACTGAGAACTGTCTCTCTTAGTTTCCTCCTCCCTTGCCCTCTTTTTTTAATCCTCCTGACAAAACCTTAAATGGTCTAAAAGCATCCCCAACAAGGATGAGCAAACACAAATGTCTTAGCAAATGTGTATTTGAGCTCCACATGCTCCCAGGGATGGCGTAGTAATAAAAACCAATTAGATAACGCTCAGCAGCTACAGTGAGAGGGAGTGGTACAATCTTACCACGACTAATACAGTTTTTAATAATAGATGGCTCTCTCTAGTGCTGGAGAGGGGAAGCCAGAGTGGTGTCAGTTACATTGCATCTTTCTGCCCAGTGAATTTCTGTATGTGGAGGTTTAATATTCCGTGAAAGTGGGGATTAACTTGCCCTCCATACTTACTACTTGTACCAGGGAGATCCCTGCGAGATCAGAAGGGGGCTCCCTATGATGGCACATGGACAAGGAATTCCATGGAGAAGCATGCTGAGCTCACTCCCACACCTCCTCACAAAAGGATGCTCAGTCCTATGGGTACTAATTTTTTAACAGCTCAGTAATGGAGAAACTGGAAAAGCACATGCTTTTGCTCTCCTGGTATCTCACATCTGAGGAGAAGTCCAAAAGCCAAGTTGCAACTGACCACTGAAACAAGGCTGAAGAAAGCCCACACACCAGAAGAAGCCACGTGTGCCTGAAGTGGGTCAGTATCATGGGTGGGGTACCACAAAGCCCCCTGGTTGCATCTCTTCCCACTGCCTTCTGTTTACAAACCTTGACTTCATGCCTCCTTGCTCAAAACACAAACAAAAGCCAGGGAGGGCATTTTCTTGTTGCCATGGAAACAGTTATTACAACCTCAAACATAGTTAATGCATCACTCTGGCTCCTCCAGCACCTTGACACAGCTTGCTGTTCAATAGAAAAGTTACGAAGAGGGCAGGTGAAAGAGCCCTGACAGCTTCACGTCCTGCACTCAAGACCCAGCACCTCTGTAGCTGCTCATAATCTCCTATCCATCAGCACAAAGGCTCTTTCTTTCTTTTCTTCTCTTCTTCTATCTTGTTTTCTGTTCTTTGGAGTGTCACATCATTTACATTTATGAAAGGAATTTTCCTGGGGGTGCAGAGATAGTTCAAATTGTCTGTGATCAGATCAACCTTGTGCATAATGCATTTGTATGAAAATAAACTCCCTGGGGCCCACGCTCATGGCTGAAAGTCTCTGTAATGAAGTATTTTACTCTAATTTAGTTAAAGATGATGGAGATAGGAATGAGTGCATGCCTGCATGCATATAGAGGAGGAGAAGACAGACAGGATACCATACACACACAAAAGCCAATAATTATAAGATTACACGGTGGCTGGGAATACTAGTAAAGTACCTTATTATTGCAAGAAGTTAACTTCTCAATTGTTTCCTCTGAAAATCAGTCCTATGTCTTGCACATAAGATCTGGACACTCTTCATGCTAATCCTCAGAAATAGTCAGAAAACTAGTCTTCCACCCTGCATTACTTGTTAAGAAAGCATTCCTATTCTACACCCAGACTGAGCCATGACCAATGGCCTTCTCCATTCCTCTCCAAATGCAAAAGCAAGACATCACCCTCAATTAGAGTTACTCCTCTGGAACATTAGCCTCCTGTTTTCCAGCCTCTGTTCTCTTTGATGTAGGATGGCTTTGCCATAGGGTTCCTTCTCCATGCCACCAGTCCCAGCTGAGTAACTCGGCTCACAGGTTCTAGGCTACTCCTGTGTGACCTCTCTGGCTTGGCTAGGCACTTAAACCTGGAAATGTGAAACTCTTCCTGGCAAAACCTTCTTGAAATGGGACAATTCCACACAAGGTTTCTGTTTAAATTAACCAGTATTTTCTGAGAATAACAACTTTGCCTGCACATAAAAATATCAGATACTGTAAGATCTGAGTCTTAAGAAAGGTTAAATGATTTCAATGAACTTTGGGTCAACTCTATCACAACTGCAGACAGTTAAGTTCTAGTACAGTCTGTCACTGACTTGCTATAATGCCTTGTTCTCAGTTTTGTTTCCCTACTTTTTCTATGGAGGAAAAACTTGCCTCCCTGCTCAACAGAAAACCATGAGATTTCATATGTCAGTCTGCCAGCCTTCCACTCATAGACCAAGTATATTGAGGGGCATCCTCAGATGTGTCAGTATGGCGAGTACAGGAAAGGGATGCTAATTGCTACTGTTTTCAGTTCAAGAGAATCATGTCCTCCAATCTTCTTGACTCTGTCACTGCAGACCCAGTACTTCCTCATCCTCGAGGGATGTAAGAAAAATGCAAATAAAATCTATTAAAGGACAGGAGAGATAAAGAAGTAGAGAGATGGAAAATTAGGAGTCCCTCATAAGGTGTGAAGGAAATGGCACAATTCAAGGTGTATAAGGAGAACCTGTTTGCAGAAGGCAGACAGTATTCTTAGCTAGGATTTGTTGTGTTTGTAAATTTTCCTAATTGCTTTGCTGAGAGATCTGCTTTGGATAATGCTGGTGCTGTGCAAAAATCTCACATATTTAGAACCAAGATGGATATTCCACTTTTTTTTCAAAGACTACATCACATGGGAATAAAAGAAAAAAAAAATATACATTCTAGGATCTTTGATGGAAATCCACATGTACATTAGAAATATCTATTTTATCTGAGTCTTTTTTTAATTTTCCATTTCTATATCCGAGAAGAAAAAAAAGAAACAATCAGCTCTTGTGCCTAGATAGGCCTGAAAAAAGTTCATACATCCCAGTAAAGACTTGATCTTCCACACAGTAAGAGATGTGATTAGCTTCTCTGAAAATACACAAAATAAACCTTGAAAATGAAGGCAGAGGACTAAATCCATTCCTGGCAAGAAGAAGGTGCAACTCCCTTTGAAGCAAGGGAAATCAGTGCTGCTGAATTTGTCTTAGGGAGATAAACACTAATAACCAGTCCTTCCCAGAGGACAATCTGATAACACTGAAGTTGACACCCACAAACATCGGGCAGGATATATTTCCTCCTGTGAGCCAGTATCTAAGCTTATCACCCTATTTGCTTCTTCTCTCCCAAGTCATTTTGTAGGGTCAAAGGCTATCGTGGGGCTTTAATTAGAATGCCATCATAATGAGCTGGCACTTCAATCAGCCTGCCAGTGGCTAAAGAAAATTAACCTTAGAGTCAAATGAGCTCTAGTCTGGGAGTTCATGTCACGAGGGGGTAACAGACTCTTGCAGAGCTGATGTGTATGGTGGAGGGACAGAGCGCTAAACCCTGCATTCTTTTAAACCAAGAGATCTACAATGGGCAAATCACCTATTCTAGCTGCGTGTGCTGCACAATAAAAGCTTTGCACCACACGCTTGCTGTGCCAAGCCAAGGAGAAATCAACAGGGAGAAGTTACCTGGGATGAAACTTCTCTTGGGCTCCTTGAGAAAGGATGTGTTTTAAGCTCATATACACCTACGAACGTATCACATGCAACAAATCCTATCAGTTGCTATGAAAGACTTAGTCATTATGACTATGATGATCACATCATTATTATGCAAGAGCCTAGACTGCAAATAAGGGCAGGTGCTTCATCCAGCTCAGATCTCGCAAATTTTAGGGAGCAAATACAAGGATATCCCTTGTTTGCTGGCTGATAAATAGAAGGAGTATTTACAAGGATGAATACACACATGGGAATAACCTCACCCCTAACCTTACACTTTCTCTTTGCTACTGGTGCCCTTGCAACTGTACTGCCCCTTCCCACATGCATTTTGCACCTATTTCTCCCTGCACCATCTTTTGGCACGCGTCAAAAAATGCTGTATTGCCAGTGAGTTTTGAGTAAGTAGTTCTGAACAGCCAACGGTGTTTTTTCCCAGTGAACCCAGATAGTCCCTGTAGTACCATTTTTCTTTATATCCTGAAGGCACCCAGTAGCCTAGAGAACAAATCCACTGTGTGTTACTCACAGGTACCAGAGAATTCATAAAGACTTACTGCCTTCCTTAGAGCTGAACTGCCAGTGCTATAATTTTCCACGACATCTCTTTTATGTCACTGCACTTGACAAATACTTTGTGCCTCTTCACAGGTATTTAGGAAATCCTGCCAGTGCAGGCATAGAGAACACACAAATGGACCTAACATCTCCATCTATGCAAGACAGAGCTGTGCAGCAAGAACAAGAGATTTTGCTAACTTAATCTGGCCCCAGAGCTGCCCTCATATAGCAGACTCAGCCCCATCTTCCTTGTCACAAGAGGACACATTTTCCTTTCATTAAGATCAATACATCTCAGAGGCTATTTTAAACAACCCTTGAACCTTTCTCATCATGTTTCTACTACAACCGTAGCTGACCTTTCACTGAAGGGCAAGTATCCAGTTGAGAACCTTGAGACAAGACTCTACTTAATACATCATAAAGTTTAAAACTGGATCAACTCTGCTAGAGTCAATGCAGCAATAGTAAATTTACAAAAAGGATGCTAAACAGCAGAATTTAGTGCAGGGCCATCTCTTTAAAGTAAAGCTGAAGCCACTTTGTTTTGCAAAAGTATCCTATGAAACACTTGCTTCCTCTGTCACCAATGACCCCTTTAACTAACTGCTCCTGAAACACTGTCCAACACCTTCCATTAATTCTTCTCCAGCCTGTGTTTACTTTTGGGGATATGACTACACTACAGAGGTCAACTTGCTTCCTTCTTAAGAACAACAAAGCTCCAATGGGCTCAGTGTTATAGCTTCCAAATGAATGTGCTAGGAATTTAGACAGCCTAACCCATCTTCCACCTCCTGTAAAGTTCACTCACAGGTTTTCATGGTATACAGGCTGTCATCCAGGAGGACTACAAACATCAGAATAGAACAGTTACAGGCATTTTTGAAATTAGCATTGTTTACACTAGGGCATTTTAAAGGAGTGTAATTTTTACTTTATGTTAACTTTAAGTATAACTCATTACATGACTTAGACATAAGTCATTCATTTTGTGAAACCTGCCTAAAGGTTCAGCTCCTATGAGGCTTTGAGAGAATGTCAGCTTTCTTTTTTTAAAAAAGAATGTTATTAACCTCTGGGAGGGTTTTACTGAAAATTATGAAATTATTATCTTCAGTTTGACTCAAATGTCTTGAACATAGAGGCAAGTATCAACAATGGCAAGTATCTGGAAACTGTTCCTGTGGCATGTGCACTGGAGAGGACAGTGCTAGTCATTTCTGAGGTACATGGCAATTTTTAAATCAGTCTTATATCTTGGAGCAACCAAACAACTGATACCAAGAAGGGACATCTCTGAATACCAGCTTTGAAAGGTAAGTAATCTTGAGACTTTTTTTTCCTTGTACTTTTCTTCTCCTCTCACCAAGTGTTGTAATAAATGGATTCAACAGATGGTATGATCTCTTCCTCCCTCTCTTCCCTCAGGTCAAAAAGTAAAATAGTAAATACCACTGTAAGCACTTAATGCAGAAATAAACCATTTCAGTACAAGAAGAAGAAGCTTCAGACACTTCAAAATAAACAAGATGTAAGAAAGGACAAGTCCTCATCCAAGTTATACAGTTCCACAGAGAAAAATGGCATCTCTTTGTCTTTCTTCCAACAAGAAACAGTTTCCCCTTTATTCAAAAATAAATCTCAGGCTACTTGAACATCACTAACATTTTCTTTAAAGAGTTTTTAATTAAAGTAACATTAAGTATGCCATGTTCAGTATTTGTCAGGCATTAGGAAAGGCTACTAAAATTACCACTGAGGGGCCTGTTAAATATCATCCTATGCTCCCAGAGTAACTAATTACAGACATTTTGAAAGGATCTGCCTTCCCCATCCTGCAATTTTTTTAAACTTTTTTCCTTATTTATTTACTTGCATAAAACAACCAAATGTTAATGACATGCTATTTGGCACCTGTCCTGCAGAATGGGCAGGCATTTCCCCACTGCCCCCAGTGGCACCAAAGAGTTTGCTGGCATCTCGGAGTCTAGGAGCAAACCTTACAAGGTTTCTGTTACTTTTTGTTTGTTTGTTTTCCCTTCTGCTTTCTATACCTGGTGTTTGCATCACTTGGATGCGTGGGCAAAGACCATAGAAGACACTGAAGCTTGGAAATAAAACAAGTGCTTTCAGCAATCCAAATCCAAAAGTTTGAGGAACTTAGAAAACTGCAGACCCTTTGAGAAAACCCCATCCTTCCTGATCTGAATTTGCACAGCACCTCACGTAGAAGAATGACACTGGGTGGCTGTTATAACTATTGCCTACAGTGACTACAGTGACTATGGTAACTAATACTGAAAAGGACTTGGAGCTGAAATTTTCTTTCTGCACGGGACAGAATCGGAATGAAAACAACGATGGTGGTTTATTGTGTAGAACAAGACCTCTATGCTAGTCATTTTTTTATGCAGAGCAAAAGCAAGCCAACTGCTCCTAGATCCATGCCTAATGCCACACCACAACAAGACATCCAGGCACAGAGGCTATGCCAAGAGGCATACTTTTAGGCTTGCTAACTGTGAGGTCAGAGAAAGTGGCCTTGAAGCCATCCAAGGAGCACTCAAAATTCAGCAGAGAGGTAACCAGACACAAGTGGTTGCTCCCCCCGTCTTTCCGTCTCCCAGAGCAAGCACCAGTGTGTTGCTCAGCAGTGCAGCCCAGGTGGAAGGCTGAACATGAGGAGCACAGCCTATCTGCTGATTCAGTCCAAATAGGGCCTTCTAGCAGGAATTTGGAGCAGTCACAGTGAATGATGTTGCTGCTCGCCTTATGCACGAGGTAGAGCAGTTTCCCAGCTGACCTTTTCATCGCTTGTGAGGAGGGCAAGCATTTCAGCACCTACGCCATCTGCAAATTTAGTCTTCCCCTCAAGGATACAAAAAATTAGGTCAGAGGCTTTTGTCTTCCCCTACCATTCCTGAAAAGCACATTAGAGCTCAAATCCTCAAGACAAAGCATTATTATTATTGTTGTTAGGTTTTTATGGTGGAAGAAAATATTAATGTTACAAATAGCTGCCATTAGCATAAGCAAAGCTGCATATTAATATGCACATGGGTGTCTCCACTGTCAGGAAGCATAGAGGCCCCAGAGGCCCTGCTTTCACTGGGGAAAATGATGATGGCATTAACTCTAATGATAACGATAAGGAGGCTGCCATAAATGATATGACAATTTCTTTTGTATTCCTGTTTGGGCAAAGACTTCTTCCTTACTCCCCAGTGTCCATAAAAGGATGCCTTTGAACAAATGGCAGCTCTGCTGATTTATTTAATTTTGCCACAGCTTTATGTTTTTTTTTAAAAGTGCCAGCTCTTTGGGTCATGTGACTAAGAAACTCCCTTAAGCCTTTCAGATAAATTCCTAATCACCAAGATTTTGGAGAACCAGATACTAAATAAAAGGAATCCCACATCTATTTATGGTTTTTAAAACCTTGTGAAATTTGAGCCTTTTTGGACTAAGGATACTATTATATAAAAGGACAGCAGGAGCTATGAAGAAAAAAAATAAAAGTTACGAAAAAAATAACCAGGAAATAAATTGTCTCTGACATAAGATGTTCCCAATCCTGTCACAGCCTTTCTCCCCCTTCCCTTATTATTTCATTTATGAGTATTACATCTCAGCTGTGACAGTAGATCTTTGTGACTATGCTATCAATAAGATAACTGATCTGGCTGAAAAGTAAAAAAGCAAAAGAGAGCACAGAAGGGGATTTCCTACAGAGAGGTTTTGGATGTGTTTAGCAGTATAGACCTGCAGACAGGCATGCTGGTACGGCTGGGAGGGCAGCAAAAATGGGGTCTAAGCTGCTCCTATTACTGACAAAATGCCCACTGGACTGAGGAAAGAGATGCAGAGGGAAGATTTGGGTTCCTAGGGCCCATGTGTCAAGAGGCCCATGTGTCAAATCCTGTTGTGGCTTTTCCAGCTGTGCAACAGACATGAATTTCCTTTTTTTCTTTTAGGCCAGAGGGAAAGCCGAAATTTCTACCCCCAGCTGTGATGTTGAGGCATTGGTTATGCAATAGGACTTGGCTGCAACAAATGCAAAAGCATTTCTTCACTGAACTCTTCATCTGAACGTGGACAGAAGATGATTCTCTCTGGCTCTGTAGCTTCTGAACTAATTACACAGCTTTTTGAAGATGTCACTGCACAGGGTGTCTTTGCCCTGGAATCATCTGTCATGGCTACAATGTGCAACAGGGATCTGAATACATTAAAGTGTCAGGGAGGTGGGGATGCTACGTTTTGGTCTGTCAGCTTCTGCGCTGAAAACCCTATTGAGCTCAGCTAATATACTACACTATCTGCTTTTCATTTTCCACATTTGTTCGTGTGACGTACATCCTGAAGCTCATCAGAGGGAAATGTAAGCTTTATACCAGCAATAACAATCTTTGCAGCAAACTCAACCCAAAAGGGACTAGCCAAAACCACAGAGCCCTGCAGAAGACTGCTTCAGATAAGATGGCCAGGTGCAAATCCTTGATACAGAGGTAAGTTCAAAAATTTGACACTCACAGGCCAGTAACATAGGTGTTACAGAAAGACAGCTTCCTCCACCCACATGGACTCTGGGGCATACAGAATAGGCACAAGCCTCGCAATCTGTGTCTGAGGCAATATCCGGCCAGCTAATACAACATGAAAAACAACTTTGCAGTATAAAACCATATTAAAAACCATATTAAAGCTGCAAAACTGGTGGACTCAAGATGAGAAACATTAGGGCAGTACAAAATATGAATCTTCTTTTTTTTTTCTATTGTGTTCCTTACTCTCTTTAACTCAGTTGAGTGGTTCAAGTCTGTATCTCAAACTCACTCAGTCCCCACATAGCTTCTCAAACCCCTATTATTCCAGTAGGCCTTCACAGAGATATGTTTCCTCATTCATTTTCTTGTTTTGGAACAGAACTACAGTTATCCAAGAGAATTTCTCTGCAGGGACAGCAGGAATATCCCCACAGGAATGCTCAGTAATGATGGCTGTGCTTGGGAAATGCCACATTATCATAAGCTTCCTGTTTTGGACATATCCAGAATCAATAGCAGTTCTTATTTCACTAGCTAAACCCACCTAAATAGTGCAGATAATCTGGAAAATGTCTCTAAACAACCAGGAGCACAACACTGCAATTGTAAGCAGAGGCACATACACACCCTGTAAAAATGATGTATATTAACATCAGCGATTAAATAGTGTCTCCTTCTGAGAAAAGCTGAAAGAATGAAACTAACATATGAAGTCTATTTGCTGTTTGTGTTTGACTAGAACTTACACCAATACACAAAAGTCTGTGGTTCACTTATACTTGTATTTCTAAACATGTTATTTGCTGGTCTCCCAGACCAGCATTATGTGGTCTACCACATAATGTCTGTGGGTTTCAAAAGAGGAGGAGCGTCTCTGAATCATACAGTGCTTGTACGACCCTGGAAGCCAAATGCACAAACCCAGAGATATTCTCTGGAGAGCTGTATGGGCCCAGTACATAACAAGGTACAGATGCAACTGCAAAGTGCTTGAAAAGTGAAAGAAAGAACTAAAGCTTGCTGTATGCTAAGTCCATACAGACATAAATCTTGATTTCAAATGTTGCTATCAGGATTTCAGTGCCAAGTGGAAATAAGAGTGATAAAAATATACTTTCAAAAGTACTTTGTCAGGTTCAGGTCATGTACCACAAGAACATGGTGTCTGAAATGGGAATCAGCCTGGCAGATATTAAGACGCTTGCTAGAGCTTGCTGCTCCCACACAACTTGCACTGCAGCTGTACAGGGCACTACAGTCACCACAAGTAAGAAACTGCACAAGTTCCAAGACCAGCACAACCTTCTGGCACCCCTGCTAAAGAGAGAACGCATGGATAATGCTCAATGATCTCATTATAAACCAGCCTGGGGAGAGAAACAGTGACAAAAAAACAATTACATATGCTTTTGATTGCAGATGACATTCCATTAGCCCAGGCCAGGACGACTACATGCATGTGTATGCTGGAAGCATCCCAACACAGGTAACGACTTACTGACAAGGTATAAAGCAATGTAGGTTAACCTCCCAACCACTGGATCACACAGTCATGAGACATCCGTTTTTCCAACAAGTTTTTCTAGCAAAGACTTACAAACAAACAGGAGAGCCATGGATTGAGATTGGATACCCCTCTCTGTGGCCTTTGAGCCAAGGAACATATCACCTTCTCAGTTCATCATGCCCCAGTCAACTGGTACCTTCAGCATAGGAAAACCAAAGCTTCACTTACCTAGAAAACAAAAAGACAGAGAGAAAATATGGTTAGTGGATGTCCCTGAACCATACAGATGTTGCTTATCTTTATTTCCCAAGTGATTCCAACTTCCTTGCACCTTGTTAGGAGATTCCTGACATATTAAGAAGCAGGAGTGATCTATGATAGCTCTCTTAGCACACAGCCACTGTCTCTCTCCCCTGCTGTAATTGGTCTGTGGTGCCATTTAATTTTATACAGATTATTCATTAAGAAAAGCAAAACTGAGCAGGTGTTTTCATCAACATCTTGTTCTATTAGGAGGAAAAAAAAAAAAAAAAAAAGAGAGAGAGAGAAGAGAGAAAGAAGCTCCACAACAACATTAACCACACAGAAGGGCACAAATTATTTTGACTGTGAACAGCAGGGCTCAAGTTTTGAAGTCTACCAAAAGAAACTGCAGGAGGAAAGGATCTCCTTGTTAAGGGAAGGATGGATTGAGTTACTCCGCCTTGTGGTTCTGTCATGTACTATCTGAACTATGGATGCAATGAAAGGTTTTGGTAGTCTTGGTTTAGGTAAAGTAGGCTCTGACATGAGGTGGAAGGAGGGAACAGATGGTCTTCAGGTCAGTGCCATCCCTGCATTTAAAGATTTTAATGAAGACAAAGTGCTTTTGTGTGGAATATAACAAGGACATAAAACAAAGATGTGTTTTGCAAAGAGGTATCACCTGAATAAGCCAGAGGAAGGCATAACAGAGGGCTCTTAAATAAGATGAGAGGAATCTATGTAGGTCTGAAGCAGTATTAAGCCTTTCTTTTTGAGCAGTTTCATGTTCATTCAGAGCATGGAAAGGATGTGCCACTTTCTTGAACACTGATTTCTAGTTCTGTAGCCAGAACCAGCAATCAATCAACCAGGAATCAATCTTTGCAAGGAATAAATAACTAAATTAAGATTACTCATTTATCCTCAAGAGTTCACTGCCTCTGAGAGGTAACTAAAATTTCCTGAGAAGGGGGAAAAGTGACTATACCAAGGGTCAGGTCCTGAGAAAGTAAGAGCTTCCCTTCAGAAACAGTCAAATCAGCATTTTCACGTTTGGAAACTGCATCACATTTTCTCCTGCTTAGTTCTACCAGTCCAGGATAGCACAGAGTGTCACTTAAATGTCCCACACAAGCTTCATCTACCACCATGGGCTGCAGTATTTGAACTGTAATGGAATATAGCTGCTGTTACAGAATTCCCTAGAGGAGAGGCAGCGAGGCTTACACACTATGGGGAAAGGAAGAAATAGAGTAATACACATTCATGGCACATTTGCAAAGAGATTACTTTGCTCACAGTGAGATTTGCACCTGTATAATTGTATCACTTTCAAATTAATCATAATCATACTCTCAACCAAAATATGAGGATGAGTAGCCCTCGTTCTCGGACTCTCATAATCGGGATAAAAATAGCTGGCTCTGAATGCACCAAGATTTCTGCCTGGTATGCAGGAGACAGTAAATCCCAGCTGACCCACTAAGCCTTGGTATTTTGTTTCTGCAAAGCCCTGGCACGGCACATATCGTTGCATAAGTAAGACCAGGTCTGTGCGACAGCAGCACTACAACATTTAGTGATATGTTCATTCCCTTCACTGAACATGGTGAAAGTAGCACAAGCCTTACTTTTCTGAGGAAAACTTAAGCTCAGAGAGTGATTAAGTGATTTGCCAGCCGATACATAGTGCCTTTGTCACGTGGAGAGACACAGGACCTGTAACTCTTGGCTTCACCGACGTACACATTTAATTACTGGGTATCTCCACATAGGAGCAGTGACCCACAAACGCAGTATAGCATCAGCCTGAAGCCTCACTACTGCCATGTCTGCCCCTCCTCTGCCATCCCCTCCAAATGGCTCCCAGCAAAAGGCGGATTCCTTAATTGTGTTATTAGCTGAATTATTAATTGATATGAAAACAGCATTTTACTGGGCATAAAAAGTCATTCGGAAATGAGATAAAATGTTCTCGGCATTGCCTGCCTCCGAGCAGAACTGGAGCGAGGGCTCTGACAGCTTGATTATTATGCACATTAGTGCAATCTGGTGAGCTTTCAACGCAGGGAGCACGGAGTCCCCCAGTACTGTATCCATCAGGCCACATCCCTGTACTTTTCCCTTGCTTCCCCCCATCACTGCCTGCTTTGCATTTATGTGGGAGACCTCAGGGGTAATTTTTTTCTTTCTGATCCAGCTGTCATCACAGCAGAGCTACTAATTATAGCAATAGTGGGCAAATAGTATTTTCCCTTCAGCCCTGCACCAGGAAAGAGACTCTTCATGCCTCTTCCTCAAACCCTCCTACACCACAAAAAGGGAAGAGATTGTTTCCCAAGATGCTCCTTGCTGGGAAAGAACGGCTTGCATTTCTCTGTCTCCAAGTCCTTTGTGTTCCACTGTGGAAATGGTGGTATGTGTATATGTATATACCTTTTCATATGAAATGTTGCACTATTTCATTATAGGGTAGAGAGTTGTGCATATCTCGATACACAGTGTTTTTCAAAACCTTGTCACTGGTCGTGATACACTTCCACTCCAGACAGACTCTTTTCCCCTGATGCTGAGAGGGGACACCTCTATGGATGCTCACAATATCTTTCATCCTCCTCCCTACCCCCTCTCCCACCCCTAAGGCCTCACAGAGCTGCAGCAGGAACAGAGCTGCCTGGCAGATGGTATCAATTAATTTTGAACCTCTGTTAAACAGGCACAATGTGCATCCTTGTGCAAGGGGGGGTGATAAACCTTGAACAGTCCCTTCCCCCATTTTTCTTGACCCCCTTCACTTTCATGTGATCAATAGGAACCTACCCCCACTGACCCACATCTCTAACACGCAGCCAGAGGAACCGGCAGACACCAGTGATCAATCCCGTCTCTTACATGCAAATCTTGTAATTTAGCAATAACTACTCAACCACCATTGACCTGCTAATTAATCCATGGATTTTTTGTTGTGCCTTTAATTGTTGGCCCCAATATCTGAGTCACTTAGACTGCTCACTCTGTGCGGAGCCTAACCAACTAAATGCTACTTCAGCTCTGTAGTAATAAAACACTGAAATATATTGACTCCCTGCCAGCTCTCGCGCTCGCTCTCTGCCTCTCTGCTTGCTGGCTGAGTGCTGGCGTGTGAAGGGAATATAGAGAGGGGAAAGCATTGGCTGTGAGAGATGAAGTTTGGGACACAGGTGAGAGAAAGCAATAATCACTCACCGGTGACAGGCCACCAAGGACAGCCTCTGATCCCTGCGACAGCCCTGCTCTGACAAACTCAAACACACTGTTCCTCCATCCCAAACAGACTTGATGGCTCTGAAAATTCACAGGCATGCTGGATTCTGCCTCCTTTTTGCTTTCCGCCCCTTAATGAGGAAATCATTGTCCTCTTGTCACTGTCACACTCACTATATATATGTGTTTGACACAAAAGCCAGATGGTATAGGCAGAAAAATGAATCCATACAGTGCAAGCCAGGAGATTTGTATTTTTTTGCTAGTGCTGTCCAAGGATCTCATTGTAAGCATGGATAAATCACCATGAATGCAGTTTTCTAAAGTGGCTTGCACCTCTTGGTGCCTTGCACTGATGATAAGTTTTGGGGGACGGAAATGGCAGTTTTAAACCCTGACATGGCAGGAGCTGCAGATGCTCAGCCCACTGGGACATTGACTGACTGCAAATCAGGCCCTTGCAACAGACATCTCATAACATGAGTCACACTGAGGATGGGGGTGGGACAGACATGAAGGGACTAATGGGTGACATTCTGGTGCTGAAAGCAGTGAACTAGGAGGAGGTTGTAACCCGGTCAAGAAAATTCTCCATTAAAAAGTATTCATTTTCATTTGGTTAAAATCAAAATGAAAGTCCTGTCAGCAGCAGCTTATATTTACCATCCCACATGGAAACAAAGCGGAAAGCAATAAGCCCTTACAATTACTGCCATTGCTTGTTGACTTCATTTTCGCTGTGGCTGATCTGTAGTCCTGAGCCATTCCCGATGCCCACCTTGTGTTCTGCTGCAGACAGGCACACCACAGAACTGCCTTCCCAAAGAGCTCCTGGGCTCCTTCCATCTCAGCCCCAGGAGCAGGCCAGGGAGTGGTGGGAAAAACATAGGCAACAGCAACAAAAGTGTTTAAAGGACAGGTGAAGAAGAGGCAACTCCAGAAGCAAGGTCACTGTGTCTTCTTCACATCAGCACATGGCACAGGCAAATGGAGCAGTGGTGCCCTTGAAGAGAATGACCTCAGCACAGCTGGAAAGATTCCAACAAGATAGGGATGCACTGGTCCTGTCAAAAAAACCTACCGTGCCCCCTACACCAACAGTATATTGACACTGTGACCACAATTCAATAGTTCAAAAAGCATCCTGCTAGCACATCCAAGATACTTTAATGAGGGGGCAATGGCAGGACAGAGGCTCTTATTGTCAGAGAAGGCTATTGGGAAAGCAGCCGTATGGTGGCCCTATACTTCCTGATCCTAACACCACTGTTTCCATGTAAACAGCTAGTGTTCCCAAGCCCGCTGTGTCCCCCCATCCTTCTCTGTTTGTCTCTTCAAATAGCGATGCCAGAGCATGTTCGGGGTACAAAGAGTGGCCAGAACAAGGCTTCCCAGCAACAACAGGTCACACTGGCAACTCTGAGGGGGTTTGCCAGCAGTATTTCTAAAAGCTTCCCTGAGGACTTCCTGGGATCTTATTGTCCTGATCTGCCTTTTCTTTTTTAATACTGCAAATAATGTTTCTGAGATGCAGGTCATTTGGGGTAATTTATGATGTCTTTCACTGCCAAGGGAGTCTATCAGCAGTGAACCTCCCGCTGGTCAACACTTCAGGACTTTGAACAGAAAAGATTTTTTCTGTGCTTCTCCAAAGCTGTCTAAAGGCAGCACAGTTGTCTGGGAGGAATCTGAGAATTGCTTGTTTGAGTGCCGACACATACTGGGTTTGGAGATGCTGCACAGTCCATGCAAAATATCTCAGTGAAAGGACGTCATTTTGCTGAATAGCTTTGTCACTGAATTGTTTGATCGTAGATACTAAAATGAACTGTGTTGCCATAAGCATGAGAAGAAACATTTTCTCTCAGCTATATCCTATCTAGTTCCTTTATAGAATAATTATCACCGAGAGAACAATTTCCATAAGGATATGGATTACAAACAGCAAAACATTTTTGGGCAGGATGGACATCCAAAAGACATCACGCTTTAGTGGAGAACTGTACACTGGCTTCAGTTTGGAAACACACGGCTTTACAATATTCTTCATGTCACCCATATGGATACAATCTAATGGCTGGAAGATCAAGACCTCAGGCTTCAAATCTTCTTAGAGAGAGTGTTTTCAGCCCTGTGTTTACTAAGCCTCTTTGCTGGCAATTTAGTGAACTGCCTGGTCCAAGACAGGAAGATAGAGCCCTTGCACCTGATGGCTGCCTCAGGCAGGACTGTAAGGATCATGGCATGTCTTTAAGCCAGTTTTGTATTCACTAAACCTTCAGAAATTGTACAGGTGGCTTCTCCTCCAAATTCATACACATACAGAAGCCAGGAGGTGCTGTACTGCTGCGCCTCCCCACATCCACATGTCTGAAGCAAGTCCTTAACACCAAGGGACTGTGATTTATGTAGTTAAAGAGCCTCCACACTCATGTTTTACTGATTAAAGTGCTACTTTGTGGTACAGACCTCAATGGAGTGCTTTAATCCCTGGTTCTAAAAGTAGATCTTTCTTTGAATTAAATCTCAGCCCTCCAACAAAAAGACAAAAGAACCTGCACCTGTGTTAGTTCAACTGCAACAACATTGCACTGGGGAACAGTAACACCCCACAGAATGAACTAAACCTTCTTGGAAAGGAATGTTGTTTGTATAAGGGTTTTAAACTATATTCAGACCCTGAAAGCTTTCTGATATATTTTTGGGGTTTGTCCTGAGAAGATGCTGCCTCTACTACACTCTGGAAGAATATCTTCTTCTCGTCATTTGACTGCTTTACAATCAAGCTTTGCACTTACATTGGGTTTTCCTTGGAAAAAAGAAGAAGAATTCGAAAGTAAGAGAAACAGTAAATTGGTTTAGGACTGAGGCACAATACTCAGCTTGATGTGTGATTTCCTCCTGTACTCAAGCAGATCAATTAAGGCTATTAAGAGAAATCTGACTGCTTGGGATGTATACAGGCAGTAACAGCATGTAAGAAAGAGCCCTGTAAGGAGAGGGAGCAGTTAGATGAGAGCTCAGAGTGCTTTTCCATCTGTGATTTCTTCCCAGAAATTCTAACTAAGCATTTACAAGACCTCCATTAGCAACATTCTACCTGGGAACCCTACATGTGAATTTCTACTCACCACCCTTCCTGAGAGACAAGAAAGAATGACTGTGCTCATTTGAAAGAGGGAAACAAGATTCAATCAATTCCTCAAACCTAAACTTGAAGCCTCTAGCAGAGATGAGAATCAAACACAGATTTTCCAACTCTGGCATTCAGTTTCTTGTATTGGAATGTAAAACAAAAAGTTGGGTTTTCTTTTTGATTTAGTCTGTATAGCCAACCCTAGAGAATGAGTTGAACCTTTCTCTTCTTAGCCAGTTAAAGAGAGCTGCCCTACCCTGTCTTCACACCCTGGAAAACCATAAAGTTCACATCATACTATGACATCACAATTAGCACAACAGTGGCACAGGAGCACTTCCTAAGTTTCAACCCCTCTGCCTGCCAAAGGGAGCTTTCAACATGGCAGGGGGAATCCAGCAAAGTCAGCTTCAATGGGAGGAATCCACCCCATTTGAATTAAACCTCATCCCCCACCTCTGTTCAAGCAGGTCCCACTTTGCCAACATCATATTGTCACTGCAAGCTCAGGATTCGTTTTGAAACTCCTGCCTCCTAAAGCAGCAGTAAGCTGCCTATTGCCTTTCCAGCTATTTGACCACGCTCTTGCAGCACAGAAAAAAAATTCATCTCAATTCAAAGACTAGGGTATAGGAAGTAGAGTGTCATTTCCCGAGTGTCCTCCCCTCAAGTCATTGTGGCAGGAGAAGGGGATGGTCCTGTTCAGAGAGTAAGAGACGGAATGACTGATTGCATACACGCCACTGAAAGATGCTGATGAGAAAACCAAGGTTTCTGCCTGTCATATTTTCAAAACCCCCAGATGCTGGCTCAGAGCCTTGCCTGTCGCTTTCTTTAAGCCTCTGTTGAGGAGGAAGAGTGAAGATCTGGTAGACAGCATTTAGTGTCACAGACAGTTCGGCAAGAGACAATTTTTCACCCCGTTAAATCCCTCTGCAGAATATTATCTGCTGGTTTTCCCTCTTTTTTATGATTTTCTTATGATTATCTCCTGCTGTTTCTGTCCTCAGCAGCCAAATAAATAAATAGCAGTATAGCTGTCAGCAGCTATAGCTGAGTAAGAAGGCCCTGCAGACAGCCTTAGTGGGCTACAGCCCTCCTCACCTTCAACACTGCTGCCTTCCAGGCAGTGATGTGAGGATTCTGAGACCCTCAGGTTTAATAGCAAGGGGGAAGTGGGAGGGGGTTAAGAGTGCTTGCTTCTTTGACCATTGTTTGCTATGAAAACTGGGACATGTCACTGTTTAACCTGTAAAAGATGATGATGATGATAATAACAGCAAGTTGATGAGGGAGAAGGACAGTGAATATTTAACCTCCTCACCTGTGCTTGGAGCATGTTTTTATCATGATCCAAAGGCAAAAATGAAAAAAGAAAAAAAAAAAAAAAGGTGTCAGAGAGGTGAAGGGACGTACATGGGATCACAAAGCCAGTCTATGGCAGAGACAGGATTAAAACCCAGCCAATCTTACAGGAAAGCACTGGTGTCATCCCATAAAACAATTCTACCCTCTAAAAAAAGAAATATGCTTCTTTCTCTTGTGTATGTGTATTCTTTGCTCCCTACCTTCCCTGGTTTCTCCTTTTCTCTGCCTAGTTTATTCATACAACAATTGCACGGGTGTGCTGAGCACTTTACATACAAATGCAAAGCCAAGATGTCTGGCCACCACATTCACTCAGAGCTCAGAAATTCTTTTGCAGACTCATTTTTCTACACTGCTCAGGGATTCTGGCCCCTTTAGGGCCATGTTTAATTCATCTCCTATGACTCCGAGATCCTTTGCAGGTACTGATCCTGTCTTTTTCATGAGCTCAGTGCTCAGATACCAGGCTTTTTTCTTCCATATATAGTTTTCTTCTTCTTCCTACTCAGACAAAGCTCTTCCTCTACTCCAGACTCCATCTTTGGTCTTCCTCATTATTGCCTTTTTCTCCTTCTCTGCTTTCGAAGTTATCTTCCTTGTGTTTTCTTTCTGAGAATTCTTCTTTTTGCTCTGACATAACCTCTTTTATAATGTGTCTTTACACCCTTCTTCATAAATACACTCCCTGCCTCCCCATCTACCTCTGCCTGTGCCTCCACTTCTTCCCAAATTGTTAGACATATGCTGGATTTTATTGAATAGATGCCTTTCTAGGAATACACCATATTTTATTAACACAACGAATTTCTTATTGCATCAACAAATTGACTTATTTTCAACATAAATATTAGAAGTTAAGTCCCAGGGCAGTGCCAGCAGCTGCAACAAAGCAGGGTTGTCTAGTTTTTGACAATGTGAGATATCTTAATTCAGCAGTTGCTTATTTGATTAACATCCACTTTTAAAGAAAAAACATTTATTTACTTCCTATTTCTACCACCCCATATAACACGTAGGCTAAAAAAGCAGAAAAAGGGTCAGATAGCCACATCTAGATATCTCCAATGCCATGAACATGAAAAGGTTTCACACTTATAGTTCTTCACTCAGTATCTTCCAGACTTCAAACTACAGTGCAGATGGGAACAAAAGCAAATCTGTTTAGGGAAGAAAAAATTTCTTACCCTTTTTTATATAGATGGTGTGATTTCAGTGAGCAAAGAAGTGCCAACCCACTCTAAGGTGTCACAGGAACTGGCTTTTTTTTCCCAACAATACTTTGAGAACCTAAAGTTTTTGAAGACATGAAAACAGGGCCTTTGTGCCTTATCCTGCTTTCTGATTGTGATCTCTTTCCCTGCACCGGAAAGAGCAAGGGTCAAGTCAGTTACTTTGCAGCTATTTCCACAAATTTTTTAGACACTCCATCCACTTGATGCAATCTTTTTGAACTACTGCTATGCCTCTCTTAGCCATCATACCCCCTCTGAAGGATTTTGTTGTGCTTAGGTAAAAACTCAAGATGTGATTGTCAGATGACAAGGCACCTCCTTGTGAAATTGGAGATCGCAACACTTTTACACTTTCTACATTCATTCAGTGGGTCAATGCAGCAGCTCCACAGCTACTCTAAGTTATGTCTAGCTGGCCTGAAACTCAGGATGCTGGGAATGGTTGGAATACAGTCAGTTTACTGGGCTTGTGCAAGTATCAGCAATACTGAGGTTAGGTTTGAAAATAAACTTTAAATCCCCCATTTTTGTGGTTATTTACTTGGTTTTAAACACTTTGATCTCCCTTACCTATTGCTACTATAACTTACAAGAATTTATGGCTCAGAGCCTTGCCACTGTCCTCAAACTGCAGGGCTGAGGTGTTTTGGACCCTGCTGCAGAGACTGCCTAAGGCACTCCTTGGTGAGTGGTCCCATCCTCCTAAGCCTGTAGAAACTCCATCAATCCCTCTAAGCCCTCCACTGTTGCTTCTCCTGGCCCCATGCACCTCAGCACTGCTCCTCCCACACCTGTGAGATCCAGCCCCCTCCCACCATCAAGAGCCCAGTTCAGGCAAGTCCCATTCTCTTCTCCAAAACCTGGAGCAAAAGCAAACCAGAGGGAAGACGGAAAGCAAACTGGCCAGGGAGGCTAAGCTTCCTCTTGTCATTGAGAACTGCTAGCTGTTTATACTTCTCCTCTACCTAAAAACATCTGCAACATTGCCAAAACTCACTGAATGTTCTCTTTGGAGTAGTCTGTGTCTACTATCTGTGAAATTCCAACATGTTTAGAGAAGGCCAAAACATTCTGGAGCTGCCTGGGAGGAGTCTGAAGCAGCTACAGGCATAGGCCTTTCTCCAATAACCACAAAGCTCTTCAGGTAGCCACTCCACAAAAATTGTGGGGAGCTACTTGGGAATTCACCTGTCTCCAGAGAAATGCTCCCAGAGATGTCTCAGAAAAGTCCTAGGAGAGCTACAGGGCATGGACCTGCCTCTAACACAAAGAGAATTCTTCACCTAACTAACTAGGAAAATAGTGGTGTTGCTACCTGGGACTTTATTGTCAGTAAAGAAAATCAAAATGCTCTGACAGCTGTACAGAAAAGCCCTGAAGAAAAAAAAAAAAAAAAGAGAGCATGAGCCCCAACAACATCCTGCACCTCCTCCCCGTACGGCAGGCAGAGGCAAGGGCAGCCAAGTGGAGAGCTCTTTCCTCAGGCTCTAACAAGCAGGAGCTACTAGAACCACAGAGAGGCAAAAGTATTTTTGGCAGGGATTAAATGAAGAATATTTAGGAACAGTCTGGCTAGCCAGAGGAAATGCAACCATGATGGGTAGGTCAGCCTGCCATGTGTTCCACCCCAAAGATAATCAAACAAAAATGATGACTGCCATCTCAGTACCTAGATCTGAGCAAACATGCCTTGGGATCCAAACACAAAACAAATCACCTCATGGGAGTTTTGCAGCTTTCCCTCAGCTCTTCTTTTGCTTTTTAGCCTGGATCGATACTACTTCATAATGATGGCTCAGAGGTAGCCCACTCCTCTTCACCAAAAAACGTGATACCCTAGGTGAGCAAAGAGATAGGAAAAAGGGACAAGGCAGGAACACTGCTGCAGTCATGGGGAACGATTGGGAAAAAAGAGAGCTTCAGGTTTTCTGGATACCATTACTGAGGACACCTGGTGGCTACACAGTCAGCCTCAAAGCTCACCCTTGCTGCTTCATGCTACAATGGGAAAAGCTTCTTGGCATGGAAGAAGGGGGTCAAGGATCCAAATTTCTGAGCCTGTTAGAGAAGACTGGTTGGCCTAAAGCCTTGTGTTGCCCTTGGTCACAGAATGGCAGAGGCTTTGCAGAGAGTCTGGCCAGCCCATGAGCATCTGGGCATCAAACGTGTCTGGGTGGGCAGCACAGCTCAAGGGAAAGCAGGAGGGCAGCAACTATTGGAGAGCTAATGATATTAAAATACTGTCAGGGCCTTGCCTGTCGGCATGCAGAGCCAGCACTGCAGGACAGCAAGCCACCAGGAAGCACGGGTAAAGCCCAGCCACTGGCTGTGCCATGAAAGCATCAGTGCCACGAGCAGTAGAGCATGGCGAGAGCTCCGTGAACAGCAGCTGGCACCAAACGAACAGCCCGCCTGCTGGCACAAAGCTGGGAGAGCTGGGCAGAAGCCCAGGAAGCTGAGAAGAACCACGCTCTTGGGTGAGCCAGGTGATGGAGGGAAAAAAGGCAGATGCTTCATGCAACCTCTACTTCCCAGACCTCTAACACTTAACTGTCCTCTCACCTGTGAGAGCTGGCACTCTAGCAGAAGAATCTCCCTAGGCAGAAAACAGAGAACAGTGGGACAAAGCAGCAAGTGCACGCTGTTTGTGTTGAGCACTGGTACAGCTCTGCTGGTGCACTGGGCGGTATGATACAAGAAATGGAGAATACACGGTGGACCAAGAATCTGTTGTGCCTGATCCCATGTGATGTCAGAGCAAAACTGCAGTCCCTGATGCAGTTGTTATACAAGGTACAAGGAAAGGGGCACTCACTGAACCCCAGAGAGGAAGGAAAAGAATTACTAGGCTAGGGGAGAGACACTAGCTCTCAGGAGCAGTAGAATAAACCACCAGTCCCTGTTCTGCAACAACTGTCAGGCTTGCATATTGTGCTTGCACATTGCCATTTTTCTTGATCTACACTTCCAATTTACCAAGAAACTCAGTTTGGGAAGCTGTTGCACACATCTGTGTTTCTTCTTAACCTGTTTCTGCCACAGAAATGTATTTTACCCCTGTGACCTCCAAGAAGCTTTCGCACTAAAAGAGAACTGCTGAGTGCCTGTCACTACAGGGAAACCAGTGTTGAACCACTGATGAAGAGCTTGACTGTGCCTCGTTCACATAATACCTTAGCTGCCATCAGTGAAAGAGTTGCAGGAGTGCAGTGAGCAGCCTCCATCATGTGTAGAAATACAACTGCCATACTCATGAAGCTACAGCTAGAGGGGAATTGAGCTGTTCCCTTCCACTGCACTGTCGAATGTAATTCACTCCTTGGCATTGTGTGATCAAGCAAAAGACGGGCAATAATATACACAGCAGCTTATCCCAGAGAGTGGCAACTTTACCTCGTCAGCTTTCAACTGAGTCTGACTGAAACTTCAGACATGTATTTGTACCTCTGCTGCAGTGCCCCCATCCCCAGCACTCATGGTGGGAATGCAGAGAAAGGAGCAAAGATTTAAATTGGGGAAATCAGCATTCTAGTAAAGGCAAAATCCCAAGGCTTTCCTCTGGAGGAGTAAAAATTGTTTAGAGCATCGTGTAAATTCATGGCAAGAAGAAATAAAGGTGAGTTTTATACATTTATGTTATTGTTTGTACGTCTCTGCAATAATGTTTATTGACATATTTGAATGGAGCACAAGCTGTAGTTCAGTTCAACTGCCTGTGAAACTGAGACATTTGTCAAGAAACAAACCTTACAGATCTTCGCAGCTCTTGTCTTCCCTGTTATTAGTTAGGAAATACTAGAAAAGGTATGAAGTACCAGGGAAAAGGTATCTGTCAAGTTGCCCGTGGTGCCTTGGCTAGCAATCCCTGAGGTGCTGAGAGGGAAAGTTCAGCAGGTTAATGAGGAGCGTCTTAACTTTGCATCGACACTCATGCACAGAATAAAAGTATGCATGCACATCAATTACAGAATCCCTATGAGGCACAATAAAGTTAACCTTGCCTGGCCAGAAGGGATATATTACAAACTTGCCTCATTGAAGGTGCTTGGCATGTCTTTAGCTAAGTTACCCTATAAGAGCCTGGTCATAGCTTCCCTCAGCAAACAGAAATGCCCTTGCTCCTCCTTTCCACCAGGCCCTGTTCCTTGAGGTGAGGAGCCACTTCTAACTCCTCTGAATTTTAAAGACCCTTGAAGACATCCAGCACATTTAAAATTCATTAAATGTAAAAGGCATTCTTTTCAGGAGTTAACATGTCGGAACTGAATGCCCCAGATTTTGACAAGGCTTGGACTTGGCTCTTAGTCTAGTTTGCTACAGAGACAGAAACAACATCAAGTTTTTCCACACCAAAACTTTTGGATTTGAATCCTTGTTCTGAGCTTTAAACAACTGACGCTTCCAAATGTATCATGCTCTGTGATTCTGCTTCAGGCACACCTCACCTCTCATCACCCTTTTTACACTAAAAACTCACAGTATGGGACTACATTTTTTTCCAGTAAAAAGCGTGGCTAACACACAGTTCACGCACTTCAGTCTCCTCTCTGTAGCTAACGCTCTCTCACCCTGTCCCAGCACTGGCTCTGTCAGTATTGCTTGCTCCTAAGTGAGAATTATTCCAGTCATACATCTCTCTCTGCATGTGGCACTCTATCTCGGACAAACTAGACCTAGCCTTGTGGTCCTCTCCATCCCCAGCATCCTGCAATGTCACTTTTCATTAAGCTTCATAAGCTGTTCAAGTGACAATTTTCTCTGCATTCATTGCTGCACCAGCCCAGGGAGTAGGAATGGCCTCTGGTTAACACCACATCACTGCTGTGTCTTTGTTTTTGTGCATGTTGATCAAAAATTACCTAGTTTAGAGAAAGTAATTTAGTGATAAATGATTGCTCATTCAGAGGTAGCCAGTTTCAGCCATAGCTGCCAGGTATTAATCTATTTGTCAATCCTTTCAGATCTTCTGTGCTGATGAGCAGCTCCCAACTCGGGAAAGTGAAGTCCCCTCTTCAGAGGGCAGAGAAGAGGGCAAGGAACTTATTCCACACCTTTTCAGCTGAATTTGCAAGGTGCTCTTGAAGAAAGGAGGACCAACTGGGAGGGATTAGTGAGGGCCAGGGTTCCAGCTTTGACCTTCAAAGGGGCTTTTGAACAGACCTCAAAAGCAGGAAGAGCACAGATTTAAGTCTCCAAAGAGCCTGGGAATGTCTGGATGAAACACTGCATGAGAACATGCCAGCTCATATAAAAAAAAGTCAAAATTCTTTCACTGTTATCAGCTTTCACAGAATTTTCAACAGGAGCATTCCCACAATGAAATTTTTGGACATAAAGGAACTAAAAATTAAGTGAGTAGCTGGACTCCTCTTCACCTAGGATATGCAGCTCTAAAAATCCAATTCCTCTTCTGCAACAGGAGTTCAAAGCTCAGGTCTCCTACATTTTCTGAGCACTGACATCTCTCTTTGCTACAACAACTACTTACAAAGAGTAGGAGCTTCACACCTCTTTTATACCCATCAGTGATTCTCCCCAAGAAGAACCCAGAAAAACAACAATAGCTTCCAACACCAGGACAAAGAATGCAACTTTCCAGTTGTTTTGGTCATGGCATAAAATCAAAGTCAGTCATCCAAGCCTGCTTGTTTGCAGAAAGCATGCCATTTAAATAAGGACTGGCACACACTGCTCATAGGTCAGAATGCAGCTAACCTCTCCAGCTAAGAGAAGAGCTCCCAGAAATTGTCAGGATGAGTCTGAACTCTAAATGCAAATCCTTCTGAAATTCCATGTCCCATTATTTGATCTGTGGATCCAACTTTCACATTCACTGTTCCCAGACATGGAGAGGACACAATAAACACCAAAATTTGAAACTTACAGCCTGTTTTCGTCATGTCAGCCATAACTCCAGCTCTGGAAACAATTCATCAGTCTTGTTTTGGATTTAGAATATTGCTACAGGACATTAGAAAAAATCATGGCTTTAAATGACTGCTGTATGGAGTACTTTGAAGAGCAGACAGATATCTAAGTCATTACCAGAGTCTTGACAATGATCTACACTCACACAGTGGCCTTTGTACAAGCTCCTCTTTCAAAAATCAGAGTAATTTGATGGTGTTTCCTCATGTATCACGTAGGATTCCTGGAGAAAACGGCTTCCTTTTCTGTGATAGGAAACCTCTCATTCTGGTTGGATCAAAAGGTCTGCATCTTCCCTTTCCCTCCACTCCATTCTGAGCTGCAGTATTGCTTTATTGAGCCACTCAAGTTTGGAGCTTATTTTCCTTTCCATTACAATTTATTATTTTATTTAAACTGTGAAACTGCTTTTATCTCAGCCAACAACAAGTTTTCTCACTTTTATCCTTCCAAAACGCTTGCTTTCCCCATCTTGCTGGAGGAGAGCAAGCAAGCAGCTGTGCTGTTCTCAAATGCTGACTGGGGTTAAACCCCAACCCTTGTGACCATGTCTCAGTCAGAGCTTTAATGGCTGCTGGATGGAGTGGCCTTGGGAGGAGCAGGGCTGCCCAGCCAGTTGTAGCTGGGACTGCTTCTCCCCCCCCCACTCAAATGAGGCAGAGATGACGAGGAGAGATCATCCCCACTGCCTCTGGACCTCAGCCGTGGCACCTCGCCATGGGCACAGGCATCCTGCCCGTGGCCAGCCGGGACTCATGCAGGTGTGAGGGCGTTGGCGGGAGCTCAGGCGGATTCCCACGCCTTGGGAGTGCCACTGAGAGCCATTCCCCCTGCCTCTGAGCCGGCAGGTTTACAAGCCTCTAATTCCCAGCTACAAGCACTGCTCCCTGTGCCAAGGAAGCAGCGGTGCATGCTGTCATTCACGCGGCTGGAAAGCCACTCCTGCCAGCATTTGCGGCTATCGTACCAGCTGCTCGGGGCTGGGAGCAGATGGCAGGATGGCACACCTGACAGGGAGCAGACCTTCCAAGGACGAAGGGGGAGGAAGAGTTTGCGTGCAGCATGGCCAGCCCCAATCCCCAGCCATGCAAAGACAGAGCAAATGTACCTACCTCTCTCTGCCACCCCCCAAGTCTCAAGAAGGGATTTTCACATTAGGGTAAACCTGGACAAGTGTCACTGATACCTCTAAATTTGTACACTTCTCCTGCCTCAGCCAAAATGCCCTTTGTTTAAGCTAATTACTAAGCACATTGAGCTAATTATCAAGCAAAATCTCAGTTTAGCCTTTCCCATGATATGTAAGAGTTTTTTCTTCAGGAGGTCTCAGCTAGTTTAAGCCCACTCCACCCTCCAGAAACAACAGTGTTGGAAAAAGTGAGAGCTCCGGTCAAGGGTGAGCATATTTCTTCTCCAGCCTTTGTCCATTCTGAAAAGAGATGATGACAGAGCACAGGCTATGGAAGTTAATCCCAGTTCCAGCTCCTCATCTTCCCATCTCTTCCAGATGAAGTTAACGAAATGAACAGATATGGGAGAACATCACAGAGCGCAAGAGATATAAAACAGTGATTATGTCGCATACAATCCATCCTGAAGAACTGATATGTGAGCGCACATACATTTAAATATTTGAAAAGCATCTTTTACAATGAATATCAAAATGACTTACAATCCAAGTCAGAGAAAAATGCCCTTACTTCTCCCTATCTCCCTTTTCTCATTACAGAGATAAATCCCGGGTGCGTCTCTCAGGTGCAAAGGGAGACTGAAGAATATATATATATAAAAACATATATGTGTGTGTATGTATAAAATATACAACATTAATAATCTCAATAATTTCAAGAGAAGATTGCTGCATAACACAGGCAGTCTGGGAGATGAGAAACTCTGGGTTACAGCCATTCTCTCTCTTCCCATTTGCAAAGTGGGTGGGAAAAGATGCCAGGTAGCAAAGGCAGGGGCTTGTATTGTGTACCAGAAAGTGAAAGCAAGGCAGGAAGAAAAGAGCTGGAATGATGGCCATATGCATGTAGCAATAGTGTTTGTGGTCCAGCAGTCATAGACAGTCAGGACTGTCAACACTAAGCATGCAAGCAATTCTTATCCCAAGATTTTAAATTGTGTCAGTTATGGACCTCTTTCCATTGCATTCTTGTTTTATAATGAAAACTGAAATGAACTGTGACTTCAGAAGCTCAGTCTTTTTTGTTTTTTGTTTTGTTTCTTTCCTGCCAACCCCCCCCAGCTACTGTGGAATTCAATCAGAAACCTTGGCAGCACTGTTGCCACTGCAGCCATGCTGCTTCCACATGTCACAGGAGATGCTCTGACTTGGGGAGAGCAATTCACACTCATATACACTGAGATGGAGAGGTGTTGCTCTTTTAATTAGAGGGCTTCACCTGTATTCCCAACCCTAGCCACACCTGAAAGCATATGCAACAGCACAACTATATCTCAATGTACTTTCCTCCTCTTCTCTGTGATTCCTATTAAATTCATGGGTCATTTACTTGGTCATATTTTATACCTGAACCTCTCAATTTCTAAGTGCTTTTCCCTATATGAATACATACACATTCATAGATTTTGATCTGTGTGCCTTCACTGTTGACACTACTATATATGTACCTCTGCCTCAGTCACCTGGTACAATGCCGCAGCCTGCAAAGCTGCAACACCTTTCACCGGAGCAACTCGCAGTGCCCTGCCTACACAAGGCTGAATAATCCTGTCCGTACTCCAATTCACATTCACAACTGTGAATCACACCAATATCATTAATCAGGGTTCTATAAAGGAGAAGGGATTTCCAAACAATAAGAAAAGTACATTCCCCCCCTTCTTTTTGTCATTAATGAGCCTCAAGGGTCGTTGAAAGCCATATTTTCAGCCTTGCTCTGTCACCAAAACCACAAAAGGTTGAAACAATTTACTTTCAGAAGCAGAGGCATCTGGTAAAGCACAAATTATCACTGAGACACATGACAAAAAATTCCAGAAATGGTAGTGTTACAGTCGCCTTCAGTGTAGAAACAACGATAAAAAGACAGTTCTTTGAAGTGGTCTCTACAAAGCGTCACAATAAATAAGAGGGACAGTGAGAAATGCAGCATAAATCTCCTGACCCACTAACGTGCTTTTCCAACAGACCAGGCTGTCGCCATGACATGCACTCCCAGGACCCTGTGCACCCAAATGAATTGTTCTCTGTTAACATGTCTAGCTATACATGCAGTGGATGCCAGGATTCTATAGCTGCACTTGTCACATAGGGAGAGCACAGTCTCCTCCTCCCACAGATGCACCTCTACTGTTACACAGCTGTACATAATGTTTCCATGTATGTATCCAGTGACAAGGCACAATGCCTGTGAAGTTATAAGCACATGCCAAGGATCCTACATGTGCAGGATGCCAGAGCCCAGAACGTGTGTCCTGGACAACTGAATAGAGCCCTGTGCCCTGGCTGTGTCTGTTACTGTTTGAGCTTTGTAAAAAGTGACAGACATGCATTTCTCCTAAGCTTTGACTCATGAGTATAGCAGTGCTTGCACAAACCCAGGTGTTGAACGAATGATCAGCCAAGCTGTAATGTTACTTTAAATGCAAGTTTGTGTACTGGCTCTCAGAACAAGCCTGAGAGATGCAGTTGAAAGAAACACAGTCACTCTAAGTACAGGATCTGCATAAATCACTGTCCAGTATATTCATTCCTATTGACAGATTAATTCCTTTCTCAGGTTTTGCTTAAAAGTGTACCACTGAATACTAAAAACAGTTCCCAGAGCTGCAGTAATGTCACTCAAAGCAGGGTGAAAGATGTCGAAGGGAATGATCTATGGCCTCCTTGATGGGGAAGCTCCCAGCTGCTCCAGCTCCCCAGGCTGGCAGCTGGCAGCAGTGAATATAAGGAGCCACCTCCTCACCTTGCGAGTGGATGGGATTACCCAAGTCTCTAATTCTGGCAGGAGGTTGCTTTGGAAGGAAGAGTGCAGAGACTCTCTTTAGACCTGGAAGAAAACCTCTCAGCGTCTGCCAGAGTAAAATTGGAAATAGCAAGGCAAATCTTCATCTCCCCACAAAACTAGCTGCATATGTGACACAGCAAGGGCATTGGCCTGAGAAGCAGGGCAGGCAGCAGAGCAGGGAATCTCTGTAATGTTTCCCAGCCCCAGCTGATTTGTTGGGTGCATTTCATTCTCTCCATCTGAAAAAAAAATGAATGCAAAAGTATTTTCCCTTAATCAAGTTTCCCAACTGAGGTGTCAGGCACAGAGAAATCACTTGTCACTCCAATGCTTCCCAGCATGCGCTCACTGCACCAAGGAACGGAGGGCAAAGGGATTACAGAATTAAGCGATACCGGTACAGCAGCCGGAGAGTGGCCAAGATTTACCTGTCACTTGGAAGAAAACTCCATTTCATTTTGTGATTTACTAGGAGTGAAAGTTAAAGTGGTGGGGCCTGGCCAAGCCCTGGGATCTATAAGCTGGCAACGTCAAACCATCAGCCCGTGACAGCCCACACCAGGCAACTTAACCTTTCTCTGGGCAAGGCAAAAGCAGCTGCACAGTAATCCCTTGGTTCAGGCTCAGGGACAGGTTCATGGACTCCTATGGGACTTCATCTCTGCCTGTCAGTCAACTGGAGGACCAGCCTCATCCCTTCTCAGAGGACCACAAGTGGTGTTTTCTGGGAATTAGGATAAGGGCATTAGCCGTGCAGGGCTGGAAAAGTGGCTTCCTATCTCCATGGTGTTTGCCTAAAGCCATCAAACTCAGAAGGAAATAGTTCTTTAAGCTGCAAGGTGCCCACTGAATTTTTGTTGATGGCAGCACCAGGACCAGCCTGGAAAGGTCCTGCATAGACGAGGATGAAATGTGAAAACAAAGAAAAAGGCCCAGCTAGCACAGTTCCTCTACTCTATCTCTCCCATTCAAGCAGCCTTCTTGCATTAGGCTGTTTCCAGCAGCATAACTGGCAGGAGTGTGGGAGTCCACAGTACTGCATCTGCCCCTGCTGATGACAAATGACCCTTAAGGTAAAATCTGTTCCTGCCCATACACTTTCTCTAGTGAAAACACTCTTTTTTCTCCCCCAAGAAAAGTTTTGATCTCCATCACTCCTAGATCCCTTCTCCACTTGCTCATGTAGAGATATGGTTAAAAGCCCCTGGGAAAAAGCCCTCAAAAATAACACCTTGCTCTTCTATTTTTTGGTGCATACCTCCATTCTATTTCACCTCATCAGACTTCCCTTCTTCCTGTGGATGTAGTCTATCTGGACTTCAGCAAAGCCTTTGACACTGTCTCCCAGAGAGTGCTGGTGAATGGGGTTGCATCCAGTTGGCGGCCGGTCACCAGTGGTGTCCCCCAGGGATCAGTGCTGGGCCCAGTCCTGTTTAACATCTTTATCGATGATTTAGATGAGGGGATTGAGTCCATCATTAGCAAATTTGCAGACGACACCAAGTTGGGAGGGAGTGTCAACCTGCTGGAAGGCAGGAGGGCTCTGCAGAGGGACCTGGACAGACTGGAGAGTTGGGCTGATTCCAACAGGATGAGGTTCAACAAGGCCAAGTGCTGAGTCCTGCACTTTGGCCACAACAACCCCTGCAGCACTACAGGCTGGGCACAGAGTGGCTGGAGAGCAGCCAGGCAGAAAAAGACCTGGGGGTGCTGATTGACAGGAGGCTGAACATGAGCCAGCAGTGTGCCCAGGTGGCCAAGAAGGCCAATGGCATCCTGGCCTGGATCAGGAACAGTGTGGCCAGCAGGAGCAGGGAAGTGATCCTTCCCCTAAACTCAGCGCTGGTGAGGCCACACCTGGAGTGCTGTGTCCAGTTCTGGGCACCTCAGTTCAGGAAGGATATTGAGGTGCTGGAGCAGGTCCAGAGAAGAGCAACCAGGCTGGTGAAGGGACTTGAGCACAAGTCCTATGAGGAGAGGCTGAGGGAGCTGGGGTTGTTTAGCCTGAAGAAGAGAAGACTCAGGGAAGATCTCATCACTCTCTACAACTACCTGAGAGGAGGTTGTAGCCAGGTGGGGGTCAGTCTCTTCTCCCAGGCAATCAGCAGTAGGACAAGAGGGCATGGGCTTAAGCTCTGCCAGAAGAGGTTTAGGTTGGATATCAGAAAGAAGTTCTTTGCAGAGAGAGTGATCAGGCATTGGAATGGCCTGCCCAGAGATGTGGTGGATTCACTGTCCCTGGAGGTTTTTAAGATGAGGCTGGATGTGGCACTGAGTGCCATGATCTAGTAATCACAGTGGGGCTGGATCAAGGGTTGGATTTGATGATCTCAGAGGTCTCTTCCAACCCAGTTTATTCTGTGATTCTATGATTCCCCTAAGATCCCACCTGTCTCTGTGACTGCTTCTCTTCCTTCTCTGAACCATCCTCCTCAGTTCTATGCTGGCTGGGATGGTCTAGTCAGAATGAATACCCATTACACCTCCTTTTCAAATGATTGCAGTGTCTTTGTTTCAGTTTGATTCAGATTTCTCTCCACATTTTGGACTGTGGTGCCTCCTCTGTCATTCTACCATTCCACTAGAACTTATTGCTCAGAAGGGCAAGAGATGATCTCCTGCTGAAAGACACAAATTAACAATTTCACGAGTACTGGGAGGAGAGGTTGAATGAAAATTGGGAGTTTGCAGATGGCTGGCTGTTTTTCTCTAGTTGGCTGAACAACATCCCAGAGCTGAATATCTCTTAGAAAAAACCTAGTTCACTTGACTCTATTTCAGGTTGTAAAAAGTATAACTAGAGCACTCTTAAAAGCCAGGTGTACTTGAAGGCAGATTAATCCCAAACTGTCATGAATCAATGCAATGCTGTTTCATACTGCAACAATAACCATTCTCAGGCTCTTTATATGTCAGCTAGCTTTGTTCCTATTGATTGTATCCTTTCATAAACCCAACCGCACCTTAATGCCAGAAAAGGCCTTTCCCCTGCCCCCTTTCAGTGCCAATGGCACACTGCCTTCCAGCTTGGTGCAGTGATCCCACCCTTGCACAGCTCTGAGTCCTCAAGCTTCTGCTTGTTGTCCTTATTATAAATAAACCTCAGAGTAACACAAACACTGTTTTGGTCCACAGAGGTGCTGACTAGCTCTTAGAAGGGCTAGTCATACAAAGATGACAGCACATGCTATGCTGGAATTAAAAAGCAATATCTCTGCTAAAGGGTCATCTGACTCATCCTGCTCTGCCAAAGGAACACGTGCTGGTTACGCTCATGTCCTACACACTGTCACCTTTACCAGGCAAACTGCTTCTTGCTCCTCATTATGAGCTGATATGCTGAGTAGCACCCTGCTTGCACAGGAGTCACAGACCATAAGCACTCTGCTATCTCTTCAGCTTTTCTCAATCCTCCCCTCTACAGAAAGACACTATGCTTTCTTCTACTTAGACTAAGTCCTTGAAAACCTTGAAATCCACCAATCAACAATTATCTTTGTTCTCTTTTTACTTCTTCAGTTTCTTCCCCTGGCTTTTCTGTCTTCTCTTTCTCCCTCCATTCACCTGCATCTCTGCTTGTGCTCACTCCATGCAGTTCTACCCTCAATTCCTTTCTCATATCTTTCCCTGTTTCTAAGCTTTCTGCTTTTCTATTTATATAATCTACCTGAATTGTCTTGTCTCTGCCATTTTTAAGAAAAATCAAGAGTGCCCATGAATATGTGAAAGGTACCCCTCTGGATTTTTTTTTTAAATCTTCCAAAACAGGGCCCAAGGCTCAGTGAAAGCCGATTTGCTTAAAAATAGCTAAATAAAAAGGCTTGTGCCAGTTACAGACACAGTTAGATCTTCATACACATGCACACCAAGAGGTACTCATCTGTTCTACTTTATCTCCAAACAGCAGCAATGAAATACCATTCAAATTCTCTTCCTTGTCCGTCTGTGGGACAGTGCTAAGCAGAGCTGAAGGGTAAACACAGATTAACTGGTTTACAGCACTTCTGATTTGGCTGGTACAGGGCTTCTCTATGTACATCCATGGCTCTGATACACCAAATAACGCATAATTTATCTTATTTACACTGCAGGTGAATTCTTGAAACCACTCATTTTAGATACAGATTTGTGACATTGCTTCTTCAGAAGTGAGGCAAATCCACAGTGCTAGTGGGGGCTGATGGTAAAGCCAATCACTTGGGTGCAAAGTTATTCAATCAAGCATGCCTGGATTTGACATTTTTGCCTCAATATTCATCTGCAAACAGCTGGAAAAGCAAGGGGCCAAGCTTGGGTCCACAAAAAAAAAAAAAACAAAAAAAACCAAAAAAAACCCAAACAAACAAAAAAAAACCCACAAAAAAAACCCATGGCCAAATGTGGCATGTATCTTTAAAAATGGGAGGACCAGGGCATTATAAAGCAGAGAAGTTAGCTTTAGTTCCCAGGCACAAACAGGGACAAATAACCAGACTACTTGCAATCACCTGCAAGATAACAAGGAGATGAGTAACAGGCAACATGCACTTGTCAAGGAAAATCATATCAAACCAACCTAATTTTCTTCAGTGGAAGGGTAACGTGTCTTGTGGACAGCAGAGAAAGAGTTCAGTCATGCATCCTTACCTTAGTAGGCTTTCTGACACCTTTTATCCAAACATTCCTACAGGTAAGCTCAGAAAATATGGTCTAGATGAATGCACTATGCAATGCCTACAGTTTGTTGGAAAATAGTACTCAGAAAGTAGTTACTATTGGCTCACTCTCAAAATGCAAGAATACACCAGTAGGGTTTCTGCAGGGATCTGTTCGCAGTCTGGTGATATTCAATTTTTCATTAATGACCAGAATAAAGTCTGTTTATTAAATCTGCAGATGACAGCAAGCTGAGCAGGAGAGCATGTGGAAGACAGGTATGGAATTAAAAATTATCTCATTTACAAAAGAACCTATAAAACTTGGAATAAAATACTATATGGGTGTTTGCAATGTATTATTCCTTAGTAGGAATAATAGCCTCCAGTGACAGAGGATAAACAACCAGGTAGTGAACATGCTGGTAGAAAAGAGGGTTACAATAAACAAGGCAATGGTAGACCACAAGCTCAACAGGAATCACCACTGCCTTGCTAGAAAGGAAAAAGAAGATAACCTGTAAATGTACAGTTGGATGGAATCCTACATACAGGATGGAATCTACAAAACACAGAAACTAATCTGCTTTAGCTAACACTTCTGGGAATCAGCCAGAGTATTGTATCCACCTTGGGAGAATAACCCCAAGGAAAGCATAGCCCCACTACAGAGAGACCTGAGGAAGGCAATGATAATAACCAGAAGCTGAGAAAGCACCATTTCTAAGCGAGTTTGAATGCATTGTGTCTGTTTACTTTAAAGAAGACAAACAAAGATATGAGACAATAGAACAGTTTTCAAAAACTTGAAAGGTTTTGGGGGAAAAAGAATTAGAACAGTTTGTTCTGCGTACCCATGCCACATACAACAAGAAAGGGGGGGGTTAAATTGCAGAAAGGGGGATTAAGATCAGAAGTCACCACTGAGCTCTACCACTAAAAGCATTTAAGCACTGGGAAAGATTGCCTCAGGTTGCAGAGAACGCACCAGTGGTAGGTGCTTTGGAATCAACTAGATCAACATTGAAGGAAACAGCCAACTATGGCTGATCTGGTGTTTCGGCAGTGGGATGGATGAGATCCTCTCACAAGGTTACTTTTAGCAATCTCATCACAGTAAGTTTCTCTCACACAAAACACTAATCCATGTACAATCCCTTCCTCACAGACATACAAACTACAAGCAGTAAGATGGACTGATGGTCCATCTGCTGCCATGTCAGTGCTTTGGATGGTGACAGTGACCACCCCACACTGTATCTTTAAAACTGGGCAGTGGGGATGGTTTAAACTTTTCTTTCCACCTGATTAAGTAGATCGGCTTATGACACAGCCCATAAGGGATTTACTTTTTGGCTCCACTGGGGATGACCCCACCAATGTAAGAAGCTAAGGCAGCAGATCCCAAAATAGGGGTCTTGACTCCAACAAAAAAGTCTGAAATCTTGCAGGAAAGATCACTGCCCCTGAAAAATGGAGCTTCAAGAAGAAAAGTTTGGAAACTCCTGAGCTAAGGGCTTTTTCTCCAAGAATCTGACAACTTTCCTTCTCAACTGAAAGCTGTTTTGTGACGCAAATCCTATATCGAGGTACTGGCCTTTGTAACTCTATATTCCTCTGCAGTATAAGGAGCAGCAGGACAAACACAAGCTCCTGTAGCAGTGACCTGGGTTATCAGGCAGGTCTGTGATTAGACCTGAACAGAAAATGGAATTTTGTCTGTAGGGACGACACTGTCCAACACTTCCCAAGCAAAAGCACTTTAACTGTACTTTCCTGTCCTCCTCTTTGCCTCTAAGTGATTACAACAGGCTCTGCTGACTGGGGACCAATTACAGGGGCCAGTTCAGGCACCAGTCCTTAGATATTTCCTCTGTGCATTTAGCTGTATGGGATTGAGGCAGCCTGGACTTGGAATGTAAAACACAGGATAAGAGCAGAACACCAGAACATTTTTCATGACCTTTCTAATGAAGATATTCAGGTCTCAAAATGTTACTAGCTTAAAGGACACTCAGGCCTTTTCTTTTCTAACAGCTCTGTGGTGGGAATATGAATGACTCTGCACTACCACATAAAAGATATAAATATGAAAGGGAGAGAAAAATGGCTTAGGTCAGTCCAAATGCATCTCATTAAAGAAGAAATAACACCAAGAAAAACAAAATTAAGGGTTGGGGTGAAGGACTGTGTAGCTCAGAGCATGACATCCCATATATAATTTTTGCCAAGAAAATGCAACATGCCTTATCTCACATGCCTTTGCATGTGTGAAACATGCAAAACAACTGCAAGATTATATGCCTGCCATCATGTCTTCTTGTTGATATGCATGCCTTCTAGTAAAAAGGGCCACTGATTTGTGAGGCCACTTCCATTTCCGTGATTTTCTGAAATTCTGCTGATTTCCTCTTGGGGAGCTTCCAGATGGTGTCCTTACTAAAATGGAGGCTCAATGCTCCCCTGGACCCTCACACGGTTAAGCACTTAGCCACTGCCACAATGGGAAACACCTTTTACAATTCAATTTGATCTTTCTCAAGGATTACTAGAAGCACCTACCCTCACTGTAGCGAAATGTTAGGCTGCAATAAATGATTTCACCATAAGAGGTTTTAACTGTCATAGGCATCAAAATGGCTTTGCAATGGTTATGAGTAGATTTAACTCTGAAGTTTGACAGTCCCATGTGCTCAACAGCATACTGAATGATTCAGTAATGATAGTGTACATATCTCCCCAGGGGACCCCAGTGTGAAGATGCACAGACACTTAGAGCTCACAGCCCCATCCCCAGAAACAACGAGGCATCTCACTCCCTTGGCTACATATGAGCAGGGAACCAGCTTTTCTTTCAGATCACACTTAGCATCAGTGAGTAAAGGAACCAGGGATGATTACAATTACACCCCACTTCTGGAGGTATGTGACAAGTCTCCCCCCCTTCCTTCACCTCGTTGCATTAACTGTCTGCAAGGGGATTTTTATGCCATTTGCAAAACTGTGGCAGTAGAGATAAGCAGCAAGGTGTGGCAGGAAACATTATCAGAGGAAGAGATACACAGCCCACAGCTGATATCAGACTAGGGTGCAAACTACCTGGTTTTTGCCTGTGTTGCAAAAGGCAACACCTCCTACAGCACAGTACCTGTAAGATGGGGTGCTGGAATGGGTCCAGAAAGGAAAGGAATGATTTTCCAGCACACTACTACACTTCACATGATGCCTGGGGCATGGAAAAGGAAACCACCCTGCTGTATTGAAGATAAAAAGCTTATGTTGAAAGAGGGTTACTTCAAGCTTGGTTTCTGGAGCAGGTGCATACATTTGGCTGGCTCTCTTGGTGAGTGCAGCATTCACAACTGCAGACAGATTTTTTCAAAAGAGCTGATATCTCATTTGGAAAACAAACCTAGTGGCCAGGTTTTCAAAACAGAGCTCCTCATGCTGGGAGTGAGCATGTTTTAAAAATGGGACCTCTAATGACAGTCACTAGAAGCCTTACAACTCAGTGTTACAGGTGCTCAGAATTTGTGGAGGTAGCAGCATGTGTTAAACATTCCTGAGTGGATGCCTCAAAATTCCTCTTGCCCTCTCTGGGACACATGACAGATTCCCAGCCACTTAAATGATTTCACCTATTCAAGCCCCCTGATATACAGACAAATATTTCTACATTTTAGAAACTAAAATACAATTAAGATATTTTCTAGATAGACCTAAGAAATATAGTGATATGTTTTCTGGAGGAGGTTTTGGAAGCAAATACTTAAACTATAAATTTCTCATAGAAATTTGATTTCTTCAAATAGATTTCAAAGAAATCTTTCACTCAGCAGCAGAACATAATTTTCTTCTGCATATGGACCTGTGACCAATCCTTCTGCCCTTCCCAAATGCCTCCCTAAAATTGCTAACACGGGGAAATCTGAAGTGCTCCAGCTGCCAGATGAGTCATATACATGCTGTACACAAGCCATGCAACACAATTCCACTTCTGAGATTGCGATAAATATGGTTTTACAAGTAATTCTTCTGATATGGCTTACAGAAACCGTAACAAACATAGGGAACATACACACCAGACATCAAGGTAAGAGATGCCTGAGAAAGCGTGTGTGCAATTAAATTCCCTCTCAGTGAGGATATGGCCAGTGAAAGGAATCTGACAAACACAGGGCTAATGTATTTCAGAAGACAACATGAATGTGAAAATGAAAAACCATTTCACAAGCTTCTAAAACTCAAATGGCCAGCTCCTGTAAAAATGCTGGAGGAAGAACTAGGTAAGTGTTGGCCCAGGAAAGTCGGTTATAAAACAAAGGAGGTTCCAAACTCAGTTTGCGTGATTCTATACAAAAGGAGAATTCAGAGAAACCATAACATGTCTGCTCTGAAAGATTATTTCTGCAACGCAAGGTCTGGTTTGAGTACAAAGTGCCAAAAACATTTCCACCAGTGACAGCTAAATTTAAAGACAGATGCAAAGTACAGCTACATTTTTCTAGTAACGATGTTTCAGATTTTATAATAGGGAATACAAAACTTTTACTTAACCAGTACAAAATTTTCTTTCCTAGGAAACCAGTTTAGTTTTCAAAGCCACCTCTGTTAGAGCTGATAAGTGCTTTAAACCATGAACACCTTAAAGCAGTGAACTTAAATCAGCCATACAGGTGAACACATTGGAAGCCTGCAAGCCATGACAAGAGAGTAATCCCAGACATGCACCCTACTAGATTGCAACAGTCAGTGCGACTGTGGATGGTGCCTTCAGAATGATTGTACCTGCAACTGGCACTACTAGGGCTCTCCTGACAATATGCAGATTTCTCTTGGGCAACTCCCAAGTGCAGAAAAAAGTCCTGCGTTTCATGCCTTCCTAATTATTCCCAGATCACTATCAACATCTCGTGGTTAATGTCGTCTTCCACCAAAAAAATCCCAGGATTTTTGGCAAAAACTGTTGCATCAGTGAGAGGATTCCCCCTTAATTCAAAAAGACCTTGATAAAACCATTTGTTAATGATTCCAAAAACTTGTAAGGACTGTGAAAATTCTGCAAAAGACATATGGAATACAGAAAGACTCAAAACAAGTACATGTTAAACATTTCCAAAATGTTCCAAGTTTTGGAATGCTAAAATATGTTGGAACATTCAAACATTTCCAAAATGTTTTAACATTTTTATGCATACAGCAACTTTAATCAGAATATTATAATCCAGGACCCAGAAGTGAATATTGCATGCCCCAGTAGGGGACTGCCAGTCTCCCTTTCCAAATGAGAAAATTTTCATGATTATTAACTTCCAGGATGTGCTGTCACATCAGAAACTTAAATATATCTCATATGTAAATCTTCCCAGGAAACTTTTTTGGGAAAAAAAAAAAAATAATTAATTTGGCAGGGAAATCTGACCCTGTTCTGCGCATGTATGACTATTTGAAGCAAATCATGAGTTTGCAATTGGTATTTTTGATCCTGTCTGTAAGGAAGAAAATGGACTCCTGAGATCTCTTCCAACCTTTCATTTTTGCTATTCTAATACTGGATTGATTCCCAGGCAAAGGAATTACTGGATGTAATGCAGGTTAGACACTCCAGGGTACATAATGAATGGGAGGTTTATTATTATTTATATATATAAAATTTGTGCATGTGGCTTTACAATTAGCTCATGGGTTTAACTTCCAGACATGTGTGTGCAATAAGAAAGAGAAAAAGCAAGGTTTGTGTCTGCATTCATAAATCCGTTCCACGTAAGATTTGTCTCCTCTTGCCCTGTCCTTGACCGAATTTTCCCTGCCCATAGTCCCACGAAGGCAGAGGTTTATTTGGGGAATTACTTCTACCCTGCTGTGGTAGAACAAGTCCTATTGCTGTGATTTGCGACAAATATTGAGGGGAAAAGAGAAAGCCAAGAGCCTACAATATGAGTCCTCCCCTGGTACACCCCTGTAACATCAGCAGATGCCCATCTCCAAGAAGCTGTTCAGGAGCACATAGTGCATCACAGCTGAGCAGGTCTGCCAAGCCTGCTGGCACTCTGGCTGTGCCCAGGTCCTGGCCCAAAGTCTGCTTTCGAGGCATAATCCCAGAAGCATTCAACCACTAAAAAAGTGGTTCCACAGGAGCTGAAGGGGGCTGGGGAAACCAGGCACAGCACTGCTAAAACAGCAACAGCTGCTGCTCAGCGTGGGCAATTTCCCTTTACTTTCCCACTGGGAAACCTTATCTAAAGACAACATTCACGATGGGTCTGAGTAAAACTCTGTGAGTTGGTATTCCTCATCCCCCTCCTCCCTGACACTTCCCCACAGCATGACAGCCCTCCTGAAACCCAAGTGTATACCTTGATCCAAGATGCCCGAAGGGTGGGTCACCTCTTCAGGTCCCTGTGAGGGCAGGTTGGTGGGCATCTCCAGGTGCACAGGACATTGCCAGGGACAGCAGGTCTGGACAGGGTTCCCCCAGCTCTGCCTCCCACAACCAGTATGTTCTGGGCACCAATGGAACAGGCTGTGCAGCATTGGCACGGCCAATGAGGACTTTGCCCACCTGCCTTGGCAACAGGGGTCACAGGGGTGACATCGCCTGCCCTGGCATTCCACTCCCAGCCAGGGATGGCTCTGATGTCACAGCAGAGTGGAACAGCTCCCAGGCAGGGTGGGGAGCGGCCTCACCTTGGCTCCTCAGTGACTCCTCCTAGGGTCCCTCCTACCCTTCCAGAGTTCTACCCCCAGTGTTCCCACACACCCCCTTAAGCCAAGGGGTGGCTGCTGCTGTGCTCAGTCCTCACAGGGCTCCCCAGGCAATGCAGAGCAAAGACACAGATGCCACCCAAGGGGCAGTGCTATTCAGGACAGGGAAGCGGATCACCTGAGTGTAACTAAGAGCAGTTACCTTCCTAGGATGGAGCATGGGGAATGGCAGACAGAAGGGCTGTACCAGCACTGGTAGGTACAGTGCAGGCACAGAATAAACAAGAGGAAGGCTGGAGCCTGCAAAAGGCCCAGAGTGGGGAGGAACAGCTCGGGTGAAGCCGATCTCGTGGCTGAGTGACGAAAATCGCAGGCAGCACTCCCGCAGCAGTGTGAGTTTGGCACAGCTGGCACTGTGCTGGCACAGCTGGACCACTGCCTGGAGAGCTCTGGGCCTGTCCTTTTCTGCTTTTCCCCTTCCCTTACAGGGAGCAACACGCCTCTTTAAAGGGCAATTCAAGCCTCTCCTCCTTAGTAGAATAAAGGTAGAGGTCATAGAACCATAGAATATACTAAGTTGTAAGGGAACCACAAGGATCATTGAGATTAACTCCACAGGAAAACCCCCAGAAAAATCCCACCATGTGCCTGAGTGTGTTGACCAAGCACTTTGGCAGGCTGGTGCCGATAGGAAGAGGGAAGGCACACTCTGGCTTTGTCTAGACTACCGTTTTAACTCACGTTAATTGCTCCCCAATTAGCCAGAGTTAGCTAACACATTTGTAAACACCAGCCTAGGCACTGCACAAACATTTGTTCTAAGACAGATATGTAAAATAGTTAAGTGGATGCTAAGGCAATTAGGTATAATCTTATTACTTCCCTTTCCCACATCCCCTTTTCACCCTTTGCTGGAGCGCAGACCTGAGCTCTGTAGCACAGGACTTTTTTTTCAAAAGGCACTACAAAGGTAAACCTTAGGGCTATCGCATGCAAAACCCTGATAAGGTGCTATTAGTTCCCAGCCAACTTTCAAAGACAGAGTACCATAGGGTTTTATAGCAGCAGACATTCAATGCACACAGAATCCACTAAGTAGGTGTAAAAGCCTTCTGAGTTTCTCAATTTTGACTTATATTCTCTTTAAAAAAATCATTAGGCAGTAGATTTTCTGGTGTTCTTTACACAGACAGACCCCTCACCCCCTTTGTTATGGCACTATATCAAAGTGTAAGGTTTCAACATGACATTCACACTTCTGCTACTTTAGCACGCGCGGCAACACGTTCCCCTCTGATTTTCTTTCAAAGATGCCTTATCAGTCTTTATATATGATCATAATGTGGAGCATATATCAACAGGATTCTTCAGAGCTGGAGAAGAATTGCAATCTCTGAGCGCTTTCACAATCCCATGAGCAAAAAAGCAGGTTAGGGTTTTCCAAATCTAGCTTCCAGCTCCCAGCTCCACACACATAGCTCCCTCCCCTCACTTGTCAGAAATCTGCGACTTGTATCCAAAGCAGAACAGAAACTGGCATCTGGGTGTAAAACATCCATTTCTGCAAGGTTCTTGGGATACAAGGCAACAGATTCTTCTCCGTCCAGGTCCGAATAGAAAATGCAGCCTCTAAATGAGCTACCTTCTGTTCACTCTTCTGCAGGGCTGGCAAGCCAGTGACAACCTGGTTGCAAAGGGCTCACCATCAATGTCCCAGGCTGTGCTCCCCTTAAGACTCAGAGCAACCCTTTTGCAGTCATGCCATCTGGCACGCTTTGGTTGGGATGACCAAACTTCATCATAGTAAAGTATTTCCTTAACAAGTCAGCTCTCATGTGAATTCAAAATGACACCAATTTCACAGATAACCCTCTCAGCACAAAAAACAAATTTCAAAATTATTCACAGAAATTTCATAACGTTTTCCTTCTGGGTCTGAAAGAGAGAAGGAGTCTTAAAATTCCTATCATCCAGTGTTTCAGTCTCATTTCTTGAAATGCCCCAAACTGCTCAATTTCAGGCTGTTTTAGCGTTAAGATGCATTTTCCTGTTGTCTTAGAAAAGCCTGAGGAAGGTTAAACGCCTCCATTCTTTTGCTAGAGGCTGTGCTATGTAGATCATATCTCCCGTGATTTAACTCTGCTTTGTCAGAAGGAAGCCACTATCATGTACCATTTTGCTCTTTTCTTCAAGTTAAGCTATCTAGAGAAGATGGCTAAAATGACAATCCCTTCAGCCTAATAAAGAAAAAGAAAATTAAATTAGCTTCATCTTTTTTGGAACTAATTGGAAATAAAAAGTTTGAGTCTACTAAAAATATGTATGATTTTGCTTGGGTCAAAACTTGACCCAAATTCCTACATGTTCACTTTAGTAGTAACAGCACTGATGGGGGGGGGGGGGGGGGGAGGGGGAGGGAGGTGGGAAGGAATTAAAACTCTGAGAAATTGTTTTTGCACTAAGAAATTCCAAGCCTACTTTAGTTTCAGCTGTCTCTGGGTGCTTGGCAAAGCAGCTCACTTGTGTTTTGAGCAAATGATCTTTAGCCTAGATGTGCTCAGGCACACTCACCAGTTTTAGCAATCAGAAATCACTTAATTCATTTGCAGTTTTTTTGTGTTAAAGGAAGATGTCAGTCAGAGTACCTGGAAGAGGCCAGGTTTCTGCTTGCCACAATGCAGGTAAGCTGTGGATGTTGGTAGCCAGGACTGCCTTGCCGCTACTGAGGATGCTGGGTTGGTAGTGCCAATCATGATGGGACTTTGCTATGCATGCACATTCAAGCAAATACAAGTCATAGGCAGAGCCTACTGTCAAAAGTAACAACAATAATCAAAAAAATAAAGATGAAAGAAAGGGGAAAAAAAGTGTATTTTAAACCTCATGGCAACTGTCAGAAGTTATCTCAAGTGGAAAAATATCACACTGATAGCATACTTTGGTTTTACCACAAGATAAACTTGGTGATGTCAGCCTCAGGCTCAGCTAACTTAGATTGACCTGACCTAGATTACAATAAAAAAAAAAAAAAGTAACACAAACCAACAAAACAACCTGAATTTTCTGTGGTTTTCTGCCTCTGATAACCACATTACTCTAAAGTAAAAAAAGACCTAAAATGCACCAAATTCATTTCACAAAGCTGACAAAATTCCTTTCAGATCATAACAAGCAACTCCCTTTCCATATCAAATTGAAGCCTGTAACTGAGAAGTCAGCCACCATCCCCATAGACTTCCCTGCACTCTCACAATATTATGAAGCAATATATTGCCCAGATCAAATCCTCTGACACCAGGATCTACTCTGATGGTTTCTCTGGCAGACCACCAGGGCAAGTGACAGTGTCCCCAGCAGGCTGCAGGTGACATATACTGACCCCATATACATGGAAGACCAGATGCTGTCCTCAGTGTGGATGCATGTTTGAATGAATGAGACATTTAGCCTAGTGGTCTTAGAAAATTCAAGAAGCAGCTGGTATGAAAGAGAGGTGGAAAGTGTAGTCTGTGTGTGCCCTGAGACTCAGTGCCCTTGGCCCAGGCACTGCCTCCAGTGTGGGAAACTGAATGTTGCTTTTGGGGATGAGCAGCAGCTCTGCCATTTACATACATTAATCCTTGGAAGTACAGGAGGCATTATCATTTGCCAGACTTGTTTGCATAATGAGGAACTCTCAAGAGAAATTTCTTGGAGAAGTGTTGCCATTAACGTACCATGGCATTTCTATTCAGCTCCCAGTGCCTTTCTCCCCTCCCCCTCCCACTTAAACCCACTCATTGAAAAGGTGAAGTCCCTGCAAGGGCCCCTTGGAGCAGCACTGTTGGATGGAGCTCATGTGCCACATTCTCAGAAGGTTTTCAGACCCCCTGACATCCTCTACACCCAGCCCTGCTCACTCAGCCCGAGGGGTTATGCCATGCCATTGATTTACTGCCTCCTTAAGCAGTTACTGGGGTGGGCAAGACTTTTGCCTGGATAATTCACTGCTGGTGAATAGATATAATTTTCTCAACCCTTTCTCACAGAAGGTGATCGGGCCATATTGGGGTGAGAAGGACTGGGTAAGTAAAGGAATTAAACAAAGACTGTTTTGTAAATGAGATTACCTACACCCTCCTGCAGAAATACAGGGAAGGAAAGTGAAAGAGGGAAAGTAGTTAATGTTTTTGAACTTCTGGTGTCCCCTTGAACCTAAGCAGTGGCAGCAGGGGCAGCAGAGGAGCTGCTGTGCTACCAGCAGGGAGGCTTCTGCCATCAGCCTGACTGATGGACCTCAGCTCTCCCTTCTTTCTGCAGTCATGTGGTGGCCCAGAGCCCTCCGAGTCTCAACAGAGAGAGCCTCAATTCGTGAGAGCCTATGCTGCCAGACAGCCTAAATAATGGCCTTTAATGGGTTTGGCGGTATTTTAAGAGCCTGAAAAATGGTGCAGGAAGCTACTTCCTTCCTCTTCCTGCCCTGCCACTGCCCCTTCCACTAACTCAGATGCATTATCGGGACTGGAAGTGCCAGCAAGACTCTGCTTTCCCTCAGGGGCTAGCAGCACCAGGGAAGGGAACCACCGCCAGCCAGTGTCACAGGTTTCCCCCCCCCCCTTTTTTTTTTTTTTTCATTTTGTCAGCAGATGTTTCTATTTAAGCTGCTAGGAAGGATATCTCAAAAGCCCTACTGGGCTCAAGGAGACAGAGGTTGACAGTGAGTATGCCTCCTTCCTCCTGAACATCTCCCTATTGCCAAAACATCTAGTCATACTGTGAGGGAGATGGGGAGAGCAGGCATGCCCAGGAGCTCTCTTCCCAACTTCCTACCACCTTAGCCATTGATGGAAACTGAGCTATTTATGAATCACAGGGACCCTGCAAACCAGCTCAGACAGTTCAGCAGTTAGGGTGCTAAACCAACATCATCAAGGTCTGGAGGGATGGCCTACTCCACTTGTACAGTTTAGACTGCAAACAAAAACATTTACATTAATGTAGAGGTTTCCATACAAAATGCCTTTAAACTCATTGCTACAAATCTTGGGGAACTGAATGGTTTTAGCACAGGGTCCATCATTCTGCATACTGAAGAGAAGCCAAACTTTTGCATGAAAATTGTGAACCTGTCCTCCAAAAAGCAAATGCTAACAGGTAGCTGAGAGTACCTCTACATCATACATTCCCTGAAAGGATTAGCTCAGATATCACCTCTGCATGATGCTGCATTGCACACAGTGTAGGTGCACCTGAGCTGCCTTTACTGATGACCACTGTAAGACAGTCTTGAGCCAACCTGAGATCCCACAGCCAAAGGCCAGAGATGCAAATATATGTAGCTCTTCCAGACAATTACATCTCCAAGGGAAAAAGTACGGTTATTTCCAGTAAAGAGGGGGAAGATTACCCAGTGGGAATTATGAGTGGAAACTCAGCATCCCTACACACAAGATCCAGATTTTACTCCCAGCTCTGCTGCTGACAAACTGTGGATCTGGGCACTTCTTCTATCCACATTTCGCTTTGCCTTGCATAAAATTGTGGATGTCTTTGCAAACCTGTCCTTGAGCAGAATGCAGCACACAAGTGCTTGTTATTGTCACTGGTGTCACACTGATGGCCCATGTGCAGTTTGCACAGCTGAGTACAGCCAGGCTGTAGGGGTCCATGGTTCCCTGCGTCAGTGTTTGTGCCAGGCAGTGCCTGCTGGGCAATGCCTGCCTGCACTTCCCCAGTGCAGTCTGCACACAGCTGTATGCAGCTGTCACATCAGCTCTGGAGGAGATCACATCTTCTGTCACATTCCCCTACACACTCAGCGATATATATTCACACTCTGGATGTGGATGACTGTAAGTGGGATGCATATTTAGATCTGACTGTCTCTGTGTGCATCTCTGGGTACACATGCATGCAAAAACTGGGTCAGGAGAATCTCTTCCCCCTTTCATGTTACTCATCACAAAATCCCTATACCCAATGTCACCTTTGCAAGTTGCTTTGCAAGCCCCTGATTAAAACATCTGCTTCTCTTCCTGCTTTGCTGAGTGAGGAGAACATCCACAGAAAGAAATGGAAGAAGCCATTAGCTTAGTCTCTAAGGGGGAACCCTTGAACAGCTCAGAAAATCCTGTGCCAAGGGGAGGACACTGGAAAGTGAGAGCCAGCCAAGGAAAGAGACAGATGGAGCCAGCTCCACTCCAGTTCTCGGCTGCCTTTGCTGCACTGTGCACATAATATTCTTACAAGGTCTAATTTATAAACCCAGCTCGTGTTTATAAACTCTCCTGTCCTAATGGAAATGAAAACATTAATACAACCCAAGGATTCTTCACTTTCCAGGTTTTAATTAAAATCATAGGCGTTAAGAAGCAAGAGTGTCTTCGTGGAATACAAGTCTAATGAAGTATTTCCTCACACAGCACAAATCTCTGTGTGCAGTCCCAGCTCGCTGGCACCGGGTGCCCGAAACACCGACCCCCCTGGAACCAGGAGTTCACATCTTGAAAAGTAGAAAAACAAATTATCCTGCAGTTTGTTTCAAATAAATGTAGGTGCCAAGATGGAGCTGGAAAAATACTACTAAGTAGGTAAGAGAAACCCCAACAACCTCACACAGTCATAAAACATGATCTCTTAATTGACTAACTGGAGGCGAGAGTGACTACGTTGCACTTTAAGGAGGGGATGCTGCATGGCAAAAAGGAGAGGACTTGATGTGGGGGCTGTGCATGAAGGCACAGCAGAGGAGGAGCAGTGGGGAAGCAGTAGCAAAATGAGAACAGGCAGCACAGGAGGTTGGAGCAAGGGGAGTTAAGGGCACTGTTGAGACAGGTAAAAATGTAAACACATGAAAATTGCAAGACCACATCACACAGACCTGTTCCCTCTGTTTCCCATGGGACCAAAGGAAAAAGCAGGAAAGGAACCACTATGGAGCAACCTGCATGTATAAACACAGATGAAGAGACTGATCTTTGGAAGGTGTAAAGCTGGCTGGAGATCAAGGCTGATGGCAGAGCAGCAGTCACTGCAAAATAAAGCCCAACAGAAGAAGCAATTTCCCTTCACCATCATCCTCCAGGGAAAAATGTGTCTAGTCTGCTCACTCCAGGACTGCTTTCTACCCTACTGCATAGTGGTGCCTGCCTTGTCATAGGAGGCACACACAAAGAAGAAAGGGAGAAGACCCTGAAAGGCAAAGCCAGCATGAAAATAACAAAGCAGTGCAGAGATGTGAGGGCTCTAAATAGGCAGATGGTGACTTTGCCTCCCTAGTCCCACATTCACCTCAGAGAAGAATATTGGCATTGTTGGCATGCCTCAAGCAGTTTAACAGCAATGTTATATGGATTTGGCTTCACTTTAAGTGCCCATCTCAATCTAAGGAATCTAGAGATGGACTTCAATTGGAATCGTGTGCGTGTGCGATCCCAGGCTCCAGTCAGGATTCTGAAAGTTTTCATACTTTGCCATTCTTTGGTCTGAATCTTACTTCTAGAAGATAGCATCATACTTCAACCAGTAGGTTGCTCGTCCCATATTCTTCCCAGTTTAGGGCAAGTCCACTTGTTTCAAATGATGCTCCTATTATGCTTGGTTAATTCTGTATCATGGTGAGATTAAAAAAAGAAAAGGGCTTTTCCCCCTCCTATTGTTCCTTCTCTTTAGTATTTGTCACCCTGGGAGGTAATGGAAATGCAGAAACACACTGGCCACAAGAATATGACTCACAACCGTGGGAGCTTGAAGAACTGTGTCCTTGGCCTTACATTCTGGGTTCACTGTGTGAGGCTGGAGAAATGGAAAAGAGATGCCTCATTTCCTCACCAAACACTGCTCAAGACCTGAACATGCTTCTTTCAAACCCCGATCCAGCCAATAAAGCACATCGAATCACCACAGACATGTCTCGCTTCAGACTTCCGTGCTTACAGAGGCAGCAACGTTTCGAGACAGAAAATCACGAGATGCTGCAGACCGGTCTTGAAGAAAATGGAAGGACTCCTGTCAGCCTCAGATGAAGTTGCAAACAAGTGCCTTCTCTGTCAGGAGGGAAGCAGTTTACCTTATGTCTCCCCATCAACACCAATACTGCAAGGTGCAATGTCTTCAGCTAAAAGAACCCCCTCATCTGAACCCATTCACAGTGCCAAGAGGAGACAGGACTAAGGTGCTTGGGAAGTGACAGAAACAAAGGAAGTGCTATGTTTAAGAGGTAAACATGTTTTCTGACCCTTGTAGGTAGCTGTACACAAGTGCTAATGAGGCCAAAAAAAGGAACTGAAAGCATCAGTGAGCTTTGCAAATTGCTTCCTAGGTACTGGCCTAGTGTTGGCAACTCACAGTTTTATTGGGCTACTCCTTTGGTCAAGGTCTGCTCGGTTTATATTAATTTTATCCTGACAATAAAGGGGAGGCTTTAGCCTCATTTAAAAATGCAACACTGCAGAATCAAGTGCAAATGACCTTGCAAATCTAGAGGTTATAAATTAGCCAATAGAAAGGCATGATGTGCAGTATTAAGAGAAACAGGAAAAATATGTACACTTACACATATTTGACTATTGGTATATATTTTATTGTACCTTCCCTTAGAAGATCTCAAAGTGCTTTACAGTAAATAGAAATAAAGAAACAGGAAAAAAAAATACTTTGAATGTTTGATCTTGCATTCACAAGCCCCACTCCCAGGTGGTTACACCAGTTGACACCATCTGGAGACCAGGATTGTCATTTCCCTGTGCCCAAAGCAGAGGTAAAATACAAAGAGATCAAAAAGCTCTGTCCATGACATCACTCCCTTGAAATGATACAATGGTCTGGTGCTGGCTTTGTACAGACCCATAAATCTCTTGTCAGCCAGTCTCCACTGCCTTTTGTCCTACTTGAAGTTTTTCTCTGGGATGGTGCCATCAACATCAGTATGATGAAGGACAGGTACTAAGATCTTTCAAATTTAGTCTGTTCCTTTACAAGTAAGTTCTTATTAACAGATAAATATTCTACCTCAGTCATTGCTGTCATACCTAAGCACCCATTGACACTGTCCTTACTCCCTTCAAGTTAGTGACAGATAAGCAGAAATACTGTAAGATCAAGGTCAAGTTTAGAATCATAAAAGCTCAAAGAAAACTCACAGCTTTTGCAGGCTGGTCCTGCAGGAGATGCCAGCAAGATCACAGTGACAAGAAAGCAGCAATACTGGGGACTGCCTTCATCCCCTGAGAATTTAACACAAACCCGAAATAAACTGCTAATACCAACAACATGGCATTTTACTTCAAGACAGTGACTGATTTTACAATGTTTTAATACCTAACACTAGAGACCTCCTTATTAATCTAATATAAATGACTGACACCTTTTTTTTTTTTTTTTTAATAACCTTGGACTTCCTCTGCTATACCAGCTATGAAAAGGCAAACATAAACATCTTAGTTTTTCCAATGGTAAGTTAGGAAAGAAAGAAAAGAAGCAAAACGAAGACATTTGATTTTGACAGTATCTATCCTGGCATCTCATGACACTGCTTGTGAGAGCTAATGGAGAGTGATCACAATGCCAAAGAAACAGGAGCAGACAGAAAGAGCTGTTAAGGAATCAGAATAAGTTGCAAATGCATCTAGACAAGTGATTAGGAATCTCACCTCCTCTCTACCAGCAGTCAGTGGCTGTATTCCTCCTACAGGACTCAAGAAAGGTAAGGCCAGATCTTCCCTATATATGAGGTGCCCAAGCTCCCAGAGAAACCTGGGTGCCTATCTGCCAGCAAAGCTGCATTTTGATTTTGCACGCACCAGTTTTGGCTCAGGAAGCCATTCTCAGATTCCTTCCAAATCCTTGCCAAAATGCCAAGAAAGACAAACTAAAACCTGACTGTGGCATTTTCATAAGTAACTCTCTGTTTGTCTGTGTGTACATGTAAAAAAGGGTAAAAAGGACTGCCCCAAATGGGAAAGTTATTATTAAAGGCTCCAGAAATATAGTTTTTTGATTTTTCTATTTCACAGTTGGTTGATTTCAAGCATTCTAATGGCTGCTTGCTACCCTAGTGCCCATCTGTCTATTTTAATAAATGTTCTTGGTAGCACTTACCTGGCAAACGTTCGAACACCCAGCAGCACAACCAAAGTTTACCCTAAATCAGGGGGCTGGAACAGCAAGCTATGTGACAATGATGCAATCATCTTTCTCCCACAACACAGGCACTGGCAGCAGCAGATAGACAGATGGGCAAAACAAGCAGACAAGAAAATGTATTGGGTCTGGCCCCATCTCTCCTTCTTCCATTTTTTCCTCTTAAAGTCTGGGTGGGCAAAGGACAGGTTGCTGTAACACTTGGGTGCCCTGTGCAGCCACAGAGGGTGGGTGTCAGTCAGCAAAGATTCGTCAGCCTCCTTGGAGATGCTATGAGATAAGTGATGTACTGAAGGCACCAGGTGACAGTGAACTGACCCTCTTTAGGACCCATTCATTATCTTTGATCTCTCTGTGTCTCGCTCTGGATCTAATCAGCGGTGATGGATGATAATTCTTGCTCCATCCTTTGGGCATCCAACTATGCTCCCTCTCATTTGTCACAGGGTCCCTATCCATTCCCCAGCAAACCCTCCATCCCATGTGCAGGTCCTGGGACAGGGTGGGGATCAGTTTCCTGCAGACCAGCTTGTGCCACAGCTGATGAGGATGGGCACAGGGTGGGCATGTCATCACCCTCTGTTAAGAAAGCTGGACACTGACCTGCTGTGTTCATACCCCAATCCTTTGCTGGTCCCTCTAAATAGATCTGTTTTCTTTAATGACCTTGCTACTGTGAAACACAAGTTGGGTCAGGATGCGAAGATTAAACCCCCCTGTATGTAACTTGAACTTCAGTGAAAGCAAGTGGGCTTTGTGGCCTATCACTGCCCCTTGGCCCCCTTATGCAGGAGGGTGGGCCTGGCCCAACTCCTGTCAAGGTTTGTCTCGGTGGTGTTCATCTCTATTACAAAGCCATGGGAGTTTCTCCCCATACCTTTCCTTCTTCCACTGTCATTTTTATCAGATGCATGTCAAAACTGAAAGAGGTACTGATATCTTTTATCAGAGATGAGGCCCAAGTATAGCACTCAACCAGGCCATTCAGCAGGGACTGGAGGTTCTCTGTGGGCAATGAAATGTTACTTTTTGATGTAAGTCTTTGACCTCCCTTCCCTTCAAGCGTCAGATAGTGGAAGAATGTGGGGAGCAAGTTATGACACAGGCAAAATTCAATAGCAGGTAAATATTTATCATGACAGGAGAGCTGCCTCCTTTCATGAGCAGCTTTCCTGCCCCTTCACTTCACTCTCTACCCCAGAAGTTAGCATCCTCATGTTGTTGCTCTTAAAAGTGGTGTCAGAAGCAGCCCATAAGAATGCTGATATTCTGTTACTGCCTCAAGGACTTGAGCGTGTGGTTAAGTTTTGGCATTTCACCTTCATCAATACTAAAATTTAGAAAGAAATTTGTACAATGAAGGCTTATGTCTTAGGCCTTTTTCTTATTAATCCTATTACACTTGTCTTTATGAGCTCTCCAAGTTCTTTTTACTCCCTCCGGGGCTTGGCTGCAAATGAAATTTTGCATCTCAGTGTAAAATAACCAGAACATTTTTCTATAAAATTAAATAAAAATCCTCTGTCCTGACAGTACATGCCCAGAATCCAGTTTCTGGAGTCTACATCTTTCCTAGTCCTTCATTGTCTTCTTAACTTCGCTTAGCTTTGAGAACAGGCTTTCATTCTGTCCTGATCAATATCATTAAGAAAAGCAAGGAGCAAACTTTAAACAATTCAGATGAATACGAGGCAGAAAATGTGAGACAAAGTTGGACAAGTCTATCACTTCTAGAAAACCTCCTCTTATTATAAATGACTCAGTTTTCCAATGCATAAAATGGTAACAGTGATAGTCCTAGCCTGTGATGCAAGTGGGATGGCTCAGCTCATGGATGTTCAAGAGATTCTGCTGTAACTGATAGTAGCTGTCACATTATTACTATGGTTACACACCTTTTAGGTAAGTGTTTTGATTTCTCAACTTTACTGAATCTTCTTTGCCTCACAAAACTGGACTGGGATCTGTACAGATTCCAGAAGTTCCTAGTTAGGTAAACTTTTTTTTTTTTTTTTTTTTTTTTTTTTTTTTTTTAATATTCTTTTTGACTAGCGGGCTTCAAGAACCAAATCCTGTTGCCAGATTTGTGTATATGTTCAAAAAGGAAGCCATGCCTGATCTCAAAAAACACATCATAATGACAAGAAGAAGCAGAATGGAAAATGTATTAGAATTCTTAATGCCATCTAGAGTTAGCAAAGCACAGTGGAATGACCAGAAATGAAAAATAATGGGTGAAGAAAGTTAATAGCATCCCTTCCCAGAGCTCCAACTGCTTTGAATTTAATCTTCCAGAGAAAGGTAAGTATTATGTGGAAAACAATTCCCACTATATTAAAGGAAAGAGATTTTTACTGTACCATGTTTGAACAGGTTTGGTGCTCTAACATTACCATTTACCTTTGATCTGTAAAATCTGGATATGTGTTTGCAAATCACCAGTACTACTCAAAATTTAAAGCCTTTAATACCTGATATGGCAGGATGACTTGGGCTGCAAGAAGAAAACAAGATCAAGAACAACTTGCAATACCTCAGGGAAACATTAACCTCAACCAGCTGAGCTCCCGTTCAACTCAAAAGCTCCACCAGCAGATTTCCACCTGCGCAAATGTTTTTCTCTTCAGCCTCTGCAGCACACCACTCTTTACCATAAAAGTTGACATTTAGATATGAAAAAATCAGGAAGGAAAGGGGATGATTTAAAAATAAAATGCAATTTACACTAATTATGTCATTACATAGGATGCTCTGCAAAAAAACATTAGCAAGTGAGATCATGTCAGCAAAGCTCAAGATGAGCTGTATGAAAGACTTGCAAGTTCCTAAGTCAGAAAGCTGTGGCTTCCTGCTGCTTCTCATTTCTTGGCCAATCAATGCTTCATAAAGACTTCTAGGATATAGTTAAAAGTACTTTTGCAGTCCTAATGTCTGCAGTATCTAAAGAGGAAATCAGTGGTAACATACTGATATGCATAGCATCTTGGTGCAGAAAAGCATAGGAGCGTTCCTGTTACAATGCAATGGAACATACAAAGTGAGGCAGTCCTGAGTCACCTGTGGCAAAGCAGTCAAACCAACGACATCTAAAGCCCAGCATTATGGCACAACCACTGACCGTCCTCCCTTTCCTCTCCAGAAAACCGCTGAAAAGGAGATGACCACCAGCTCACAGTGCAGGACATGCACAGGCACATGTCCTGCTTGATGTCTCCCTGATCAGGATCGAGGACTGTTTGCAAGTCTTCTCCTTTTCCCAGTACTCACTTGGTACCAAACTAGAAGGGTTCATGTCTTGCCTTGAAGCTATCAAAGGCCACTATTAGCAATTAAAAAAAACCAGCACAATGAATTCACAAATATTTGGTTAGGTTCAGAAAAGCAGTCCCTCAAATAGCATCCTAAGACTTGATATGTTTTAACACACCTCAAGCACCTTCAGCTCAGAACACCTCAACATGACAATACCTTTCACTTTGCTTTTCTGTAGCCTGGAGGGGTCACTATCCCCAGGTGATCCCTGTCAAGTATTTCAGGGGATTGTACAGAGACTACGTCACCATTTAAAACTTGTATGTAGTCACTAATGTACCCTTCACCTGCACACACATTCCTGCCTTATAGCAGGCTTCATCTTCAGGAAAGTGGGCCAGGTTTAAAGCAATCTGGAAGACAACCACTTCAGTAATCCTTTAGTAAATGTAAAGAAATTTAAGCTTGAATATTTTGGAGGCCCACAAACTGTCTCAGGAATGTGGGATACAGCAAAAAGGTCCTGACAACATATTTTCAGCCTGTTTTTCTCTAATGTTTGTGCTCTAATTCAGATGGCAAGTTGACGGCCTCAGAGATTGCCATCCAAGAGATGATCAGCTAACAAACAGAGCTGACACTTGTATTTTACATTTCACAGTGTACAAAATCTCAGAAAATGGGCTTCAGCTGTGCTCTTTTTGCTTTCCTGCTTTGTTTTGCTTTACAAAACTGTTCACCATCAATCTATCTAAACCACTTCACTGACCACAGGGGCAGGGCAGCTAAGGACTGTGATTATTTGTCAAAGCTTTTATTTTGAAAAAAAGAAAAACAAAACTGACAAAAGTAATTCAACAATTTTTTTGACAAATACATTTTAAAATTGTTAGGCTACCTCAGTTAACCAGATGAATAATGCAAAATGATACAAGGTGAATAATTTATTACAAAATATGGGGGAAAAACACTGTATAAATTATTGAACTAATATTATTTGACAAGTGCTTGCCCTTCCCTGAAGTGCAGCTTTCCCTGTGATGGAACACAGCAGCTGTTTAAAAGCAACAATAGTTTAAGGCAGCAAATGAAGAAGAATAGCAAGTGTTGAAAGAGTACGAGATTAGACAGAATGTAATTACCCAGATTAGAAACTGGTTAAAACTGGGAAATAAGGCAAAGGTCCTCTTATAAAATAAATCATGACAGTGACAAGCGCAAGTGGTCCAGGTTTTTTCTCTTTTGTTGTTGTTTGTTTTTTTTATTTTGTTTTGTATTGTTTTCATTTGAGGTTTTTTGGTGTTGCTTGGTTGGTTTTTTGTTTGTTTGTTTTGTTTTTAATGTTTATTATTAACCAATGAAGGAAACAGAATAGACAGACTATTTTAGTTGGAAGGAACCTATAATGATCACTCAGCCCAACTGCCTGACCACTTCAGGGCTGACCAAAAGCTAAAGCATGTTTTAAGGGCATTGCCCAAATGCCTCTTAAACACTGGTAGGCTTGGGGCTTTGACTCTAGGAAGCCTGTTCTAGTGTTTGCCCACCCTCTCGGTAAAGCAGTGCTTCCTGGCCTCCAGTCTGAACCTCTCCTGGGCCATCTTAGCGCCATTCCCTTGTGTCGTATCACAGGATGCCAGGGAGAAGGGATCAGTACTTCCCTCTCCACTTCCGCTCCCTAGGGAGGTGCAGAGGTCGTAACAACACGCGGAATCAGAGACTGAGGAGAGCAGCCAGAGCAGCCAAGCTCCAACCTCTACCAAACCCACACCTTCCCGCCCCGGGTGAGCTCCAGCCTTGGCTCCCGCTTCCCGGGGCCCGGCCTCAGCGCCGAGCGACATCTAGCGGCGGCGGTGAGATCACGTTCCCGGCGGGATGGCCGTGGGAGCGGGATGGCGCTCCCGGCGGGATGGCTCAGGGAGAGCGACCAGCCATGAGCCGCCCGCAGCGGTCGCGGCAGCGCCTCAGCCCGCCCGCGACCCCCACGGCTCCGTCAGCAGTGGGTCAGAGCTGCCGGGGAAAAGCACGGACACCCGTACTTGCACATTTAGTGCCCTGTGAGGCGGCCTGTGCTCCCGACGGGTGGAGGGCAGTGAAGGAGCCTAGATGTTCGCAACCCAACACTCGGGGCTCAGCCATACATGTGCGAGCTCCGAGTTTCTGAGTCAGCCACAGCTAGTTGGGAAGGAAGGAGAGTCCGCTTCTCCTTGGGCAAATTTCCTCCATTACAGAATCCCAGAATTTTTTATGTTGGAAAAGACCTCTAAGATCATCTAGTCCAACCATTAATCTGACACTGCCAACCCCACCACTAAAATCAAGTGCCTTAGTGCCACATCTACTCATCTTTTGAATATCTGTAGGGATACACTTCCCTGGGCAGCCTATTCCAGGGCCTGACAACCCTTTACATTAAGAATTGTTTCTAATATCCAGTCTAAACCTCTTCTGACACAATTCGAGGCTGTTTCCTCTTGTCCTATTGCCTAGTACCTGGGAGAAGAGACAGACCCCCAGCTTCCTACAACCTTCTTTCAGATAGTTGTACAGAGGAATAAGGTTTACCCTCAGCCTCCTTGTATCTGGACTAAACAAACCCAACTCCCTCAGCCACTCCTCATATGACTTGTATTCCAGGCACTTCAGCAGCTCTGTTGCCATTCTCTGGACACACTCCAGCACCTCAGTGTCTTGTGATGAAGGGCCCAAAACTGAATACAGAATTTAAGGTACAGCCTCGACCAATTAGCCTTATAGCCAGTAGGATGCCCTTACTCAACACCATGGAATAACACCCTGCGTAGCTTTTAGCATGCCTCAAGGAGCTGTTGCTTTAAAAACTCTGCCCGTCCCTTTCAGAGGACAAATTGTAGCTGTGGCACCTTGGAAAGATTTGCTTCTAATGCCTAAGTGCAGGAGTTGAGCTCACCCTAAGTATTGCAAGAATTATTTGGGGAATTTATGCTCTTGGGTCCTGGCTCCCGGTCACTAGCAGGGAAATGCAAGACTGCACAGAAGCAAAATTTACAAATCTCTGTCACCTTATGGGAACGTTGCGATACTCCCAATTTACACACATACTTTGGATGTGTAAATATTTCAGAGCTGCAGTTTAAGGGCACCAGTGATTTGCACAGCACTATATATCACTGCTTCCCAGGGAACACAGTGCTACTGAGAAGTAGCACTCAAGTCAGAGGTGGATTTAACCTTAGTACTACACTACAAGTTTGATTGTTTATGTACATCATGTCAACTGATTTAAAATCTATATTTACACATGCTGAGATGGCTTCTACTCATTAATAAATTAGGACACTTGTAAACCACTGGATCTGCAAGTTGGCTTTCTAATTTACTAGTGTCTGAGTATCATGTTGCCCACCCTTCCTAGGCAAAAGTTCCTGAGGAACAAAACAAAATGCTCCACACAGTCCTGTAGATTGTGGTTGTCCATATACCACTGGCACTCATGCTCCTCATACTACGCCTCTATGAAGACTAAAGTTGTCTCTTCTGTCCCGAGGGTTATTAGCCTTGGATCTTTTGCCAACACTGAACTGAATCTTCTAAATGAGTTTAATGACAAAGGTTAGTTTGTTCAAGAGGAAGCTGGAAACCTGCAGCAGTATGTTCTTGAGGGCTAAGAACTATGCAGTGAGCGAGTTGCCATTGCAGCTGCTCGTGAGGGCCCCTTCTGCCAGCAGCTCTCCAAGCTCATAACTCCCTTCCTCCTCTGAGCACGAATGATGAAATATTAGAGGCTCTGATCTCTGCCTCATTAAATAGAGAATATTCTCACTCTGTCTTGACCTGGGCTAGGGCCAGTTTAAGGAGCAATCTGTCATGAGATCATTAATACAAAGACTTGCTCAGAGGGCAAGGATGTTCATCCAAAATTAAATTCTTAACCTTTTCAGGAAGGACTTTGGAAAGGATATTTTACTTTTCCTAACTGGAGGAATCAGTTATATATTTCTGCACTGCAAGGATGATGGAATCAAGAGCCAAGAGGCCAGCACCATGCTGAGACTTTGCCTTCCCAATTCTTTCAGTGATGTCCAGAACTGTGTGAGCAGAAGCCCCAGGGATCAGGAAGTAGAGCAATGGTCATGGAGAAAACCAAGGTCAGTTAAAAATTGCAATGAATACAGTTCAAGTAGGCCAAAGGCACAGACCCCAAAACAGCAGCCAGGCATGGGATAAGAAGACGACACTGGCGATGTCTGAACATAGAGAGATGCTGTAAAAACATGAACGAGTCTTAGCTATCCTTTCAAGATACAGATTCAGTTGTCAGACACAGTACTCACAAGTCACATGAGTGACACAGGTGGCTCTGGTTCTGCTTGCAGTAGTGCTCATAACCATTCTGAGAGAAGGTCTGTCCTTTAATATAAGAACTTATCGTACTTCATACCTAAGTGGTTCCTTGGCCTTCCTCACTCCCCTCTCTCCAATTTTCTCCTACAGGGAGAAAAGGGTTTTAATGACCAGAGGTACCCTCAGCGTGATTATGAGAGCAAGCTATAGAGGCATAAGGAGAGACAGAGACAGGAAACCTCCAAGACAAATGTTTTCTCCTAATAGTATACAATCTACACAGACTGCTGAAGAAATGGGATGAATAATAGAATCACAGAATTTTCTCATCCTCTGTCACTGTCAAATCCTATTAAACTCACTCCAGGTAAAAGGTACATTATCGACAATGCTAAAACTACACTACACATCGAGGTTACCATAAGCAAATGAAAGAAGATGGGTGTGAGAGAGGATAAAAAGAAATCACAAATCATCATCTTCCCAGTGAAGCATCAAGAGAATATGTATTGGGGGTGAACTGCTATTCCTGAGGACATACGAAATCTATATCAGGTTAGGACTGAAGCTTGATATTAACCCTCTCATTACTGGGGGATTTTTTCTGTGAATACTGTCTCTGCTGCTTCTTTCAGGGCTAATGTGCTTTTATACCCAAGAAGATACAGACAACTGGATTAGTATGGGATTTAGGGAGCAGACTGTGTACTGGGTGATGTGACAGCGAACAACTAAATTTAATATGGCAGCTTGATCCATTATGTATTTTATTCCAAGAAAAGCGTACATGGGCACATGAAACCTGGACTGGATCTGGCATCACAGTGGACTGGGATCCAGAAGTGTCAGATCTGGGCCACATCATGGCTGCATTTTAGCAACTACTTTTGCTGCTACTAAGTACATTTTACATGGCTTAAGCTTATAAGTGCACAAAATCCTCATTAAAAATCATCCTGACCCTAAACTTTAGTAAAGATACATAATATTTAGCACCTTTCTGGAATTTTTACCTTTGAAGCTTAAAGGTCCTTAATCAATTGATATCATTACACTCATTTCCACAGAGACAATAAGCAGGGAGGCTGACACATGCAGTGAATCAAAAGAGGGCTAGAGATTGTACTTAGAGCTCCCAGCTTGCTCAAAACCCCCTGTTCAACTTTTGCTCAGCTTGCCACTGAGACTTTATATGCTTTCACTAAATGGACCTAAAATTTGCACACATAACCAAAATCCTAGTTGTGACAGTCTCAGAGGGGTTTCAGAGTAGTACAGGTCCCACCAAAGGCACAGTCTGTTGATTATTGCTCTTCCTCAAGCAATCATTGGATGAAATTAAAGACATTCATAGCTTTCTACAAGTACTCTGAAATATTTCCTTCTTCTCTCCTGGATCCTATACAGGTTTAACTTCGTACATTTGAACGGAAGAATACTTGGTATGGTAAATATTTGTCAGCTGATATCTCTGATTATACCAAGGCCTGTTTCAAACTGGTTCACTGCAGGACAAACTTGCTCTCTAGAAATGAAGCAGCTTCTGCTGCTCCATCCTCAAGAGTAACTGTAGAGACTAACAAATAAAAAATCTCTCTTATGTTTCATTAAATAAATAAATTTCAAAAACTAGTATGAAGAGGGCATACTGAATTTGATGCTAAGTTGTCCTTTGTATTACCACTGACCTGATACTATCACCTTCCCAAAGCTTTATGAGCTCTAAGAGGGACACAGCATGCAACTATTCCAAGAAGCAATGAGAAGCCTTTACGGAAACAGGTTTTGTAATCATTCGCAATTCATTTAGCATACGGAGCAGCATTCTGGGTGTCATGTCTCCCAGCTGGTGGCCAGACGCTACAGTGGATGTGACCAACTGGCCACAGTCTTTCAGCCTGGCAAACCATGCTTCTGTGTGTGCATGGCCTGTGTGTTTCCATGGCTGAGGCTTAAAGCACCATGTCCAAGTCCTAGAAGCAGACGCCAAGCCAGCTGAACCACAGAGGAAATTATCCCCCAGCCAAACTGGGCAGAGGGATGCCAAAGTTTGGAAAAGAGCACTAGCCAGCCAAGAGGATCTTAATATTGAGAATAGTCATCTTTCCCTAATGGTCTGAGTGAGAGGGGAGGGAGAACAGGTCACTTTTGCATTCAAAGCCCAAGCCGAAGGTTCAAGGGGATGTACAGTATTTTCTCTGTAGCTCCTCTAAACTCTGCACACCTACATGAAGCAATACAGCCTGTGTGGCATCAGAGGTTCCAGAGCTGGCTCCACTCAAGTTGGAGACCCTGCTGCACAGGGAGTCATGAGCTCACCTCCCAGAGCAACATAGCTGGCTTGGTACAGGCCTAGACCCAGGTTAGTGTGGCTAGGTCCCAGCTGAAAAACAACCTTTGTTTAATGGTAGCTTGGAGATTTCTCCACTGCTTTGTCCGAATACTTCTCAGTGCCACTTTTCCTTCTGTAACAAGAGGGAGGGTCCTGATCTGCTCTCAAACATTGCTTTAAGAGCCAGGAAAAAGTTAGTTAAATACCACTTTGGCTAGGATGAACTGCCCGTGGATGCTAAGGAAGAGGACAGAGAGGTTGTTAACACATGCCTCTATAGGAGACATGTCACTTCAGTGACAAGCACTAAGGCCCATGTAGCCTGGAGGATGGGTTGCACTTAATTGCTTTGCCCGTTTTCAATTGTATGGTTAATTTTTAGCTACTTTCTGCCCTATGTACGACTTTGCTATCACTCCCACAGCATTATAGCTAAAGACATGATTGCATTTCCAGATAGGCTTGTCACTTAGAAAACACTAATGCCCCACTTTTGCAAGGCAATTATGAAGCGTTACTCTGATTTTATAACATACCAAATGTCTGTGTGGCTACAGACTGATAACATAGAACCAGCAGCAGGATTGATTAAGTGCTGCTGGCAATCTGACTTCTGGAATACTACAGGCCACCAGCGGCCATAATACAGGAATAATTAATAATAAAACTTAATCTTGCCCTCTTATGAAAAGAGAAAAACATCTCTCTCACCCTGGCCCATCCTGCTGTCCATGAATCCCAAGAGGAAGCAAACCTGTGATATAGCAGACACATCTTAAGGACCAAGGGTCTGAGGAAAGAGTAGCAGGTAAATGGTTGTCATGCAGTGTGGGGATAGTTGTGCAGGTACTAATACCCTATAAAGGGAAGTACATCCAGCCTTCATTGGCTGTGAGAAACATGCTTGCTGTGAGTCTTTGAGGAAACAGCAAAAATGAGTGGTGTTTTATTTCTATTGTATAAAACAGCTCCGAAATCAAGGTACCTTTGTTTCTAAATAGTCTTTGTTTCCATGTACTGGCAGTTCAAGCAATCAGAAATCCTGATTCTAGCCTCCCAAAACTGTGAAAATGAGTTTTCTAGAGTTCTTGTTTTTGAATCATCAGGTGACATTTAGGGTTGTATTTTCCAGCTTTTCATCACAACATTGTAGCAAAAAAACCTTCTTCAAGCCCTCCTCACTTCTCCCAAAAAACAACAACAGAAGAGGAAAATTTTTCTTCTTGCTCACATACCTAAGAAGTGGCTGAGCTTGAAATTAAATATGGAAGCACTAAGAAGGACTAAGGATTGCTGCTAAAACTGTGAGCATCAACAGTGCAAAGTTTCCAAAATCCTCAACCCAACATTGAGGCTGTGGCAATGCTGTATTTGAAATGGAAAATGCTTTATTGTGCTGTACTTGAATTCTCTCATGCTGCTTCCCTCTCCTTGTTAAAGACATTCATGGGGAAACCTCGGGATATTCTTTGTATATGAGGGAACAAAGTGTCCTCTCCCCTGGAGGCAGAATACAGTGTTACTGGAGCTAAAAGGCCCAAAGTGCCACATAATGCTAAAATAACAGGGAGTTTTACCTCTACTTATCTCTCATAATCCTGAGCTATTTTTCCTCCCGATGAAATGAAAGATATATCCCATCATCTCCACTGCACGCAAATACCATAGCCTGTAAAGCTACATATTAGCAACTTGGGAGATTCTCTCCCACAGGAGCAGATCAAGCCAAGCAAACAGTGACTAAGAATTGGGGTGTTTTCCCTAAAAAAACTCCATTTCATGCCTGTGATAACATATGATGACTACTAATAACATATGTAGCTGTGGGAGCCACACTCTTTACTAAGGCAAATGAATCTTATGCCTCAGGAAGCAGAGTGTTTTCCACAGGGCTCAGGAAGCGAGTCCCCTGCCTGCAGCATTACCTTGAGACATGCAGGACCTACGACTTGCCTCTTTGCGGCAGCTCTCATCCCACCTCTCATCTACCAGTCAGCTCAATCCAAAACCCTTGGCAGGAAGCTGTACCAATAAATATATTTTCTATTGGCAGGATATTGCTCTCCTCTGAAATATCACATATTTGGCCATTAGGGAAGGCAGAGTCTGATCCTGTATGTCAGATCCTATGTTCCTATGAAAAATGAAGGAGCCACTTTGCTCTCCTCTCCTCTTCTCCCAGCTAAGCAGTCAAGGATGCTGTCACAAGTGAAATACAGCGTGCAGGGCTTGTTTTGCCCTGGCAACGGCTGTACCCGAAAGTAGCACAGAGGAGTGGATTGGAGAACAGAAAAAGGGCAGGAAATACATGTGCCTACTTGCCCACTGAAACTGCTGAGGATTTTAATTTTAGGCCTCTCATCAGCCCTGACACAAAAATTGTAGCATCAGTTAAGTCGTAATGAGTTAGTGGTGCATGTGACATTTACAGATTGTAGATTAGGAGCAAAAGTGCAGGACTTCACAGTAGCCTTGCTACACATAGATGCAGTGTTTGGACCCAAGGCTTAAGTTCAGGAGTTTCAACAAGAAACTGAAATGCTCGAGAATTCATAATAGGATAAAAAGCTTTTCTTTTGTACAATAAGCTAGCTTTTACCAACCCCCACTAAAGGTGACCAGAAGCTTTTAACATGTGCCTGCCTTATGTTGGGCAGGTATTAATTGGCCAAGAGGTAGTTGATTGCAGCATAGATAAAAGCCCCAAACCCCTGCTACTGCCATCATTAATTGATTTCCTCAGTGTAAGGATAAATTTAGGACTTCTGCTAAAAGACAGGAAAAAAGTGTGTACAAGAAGAGGAAAGTTTGGGTCAGTACACCTGATTCCTGGTTTTGACAACTCTGGAGCCTGATTTTCCCTCAGGATGAGTCAAATCCTAGCTAGCTTCAACACATCAGGAAAAGAGCCTGCAAACATTTTGAAAGTAGACCAGTTCTCCTGGATTAACCACACACAAACACTACTTAGTCTGCCATAACTCTGGCCTCAGGACAGACACGGGGTGCCTTAGCCAGCCTTGCTTGCAAGGGGTTTGCAGAATGAAGCAGGAACCTCTGGACCTCCTTCTCTGGTGGGTTTGACTACCCAGGAAGCCAGGGCTCCTACTGCTGGGAGCAGCACTGCCTCCAGTACCAGGAATAACAGTGGCAAATGGTGAGCTGTAAGGGTGCTGGGTTCTGCAGTGCAGGGTGCTTGTGAATCCACAGGCAGGGAGACAGGTGCAGAAGGGAGAGGATTAGATTAGCTCACATTCAGAAATTATCTGTATGCTCTGATAATCCAAGAATCTTCCTTTTTCCCTGGTTCCCCCTCCTCAAATCACAGCCTCTTCCCTCCTGCCTGGTTTCATCACAACTCCAGATTGCTTGAACAAGCTGCCTGATAAGCCCACAGATGCCAACAGGAAGCAATGATGTTACAATAAGTGTCACAGGGAAAATGTCAACTGTATCATTATAATGAAGGTCATGTCTCCCTCACAGAGAGCTCAGGGCTCTGCACAATTCACGTGTTGTTATTAGGTAGATGTTGACATGTGTAACGTCTACCTTACAAGAGTCACAGCACAGGGAGGAGGTGAGGAAAAGCTGGCTCACAACTACTCTGAGCTTCAGCCTCTGTCATAGAAAGTACAGAAGGAAAGAATTAACATACGTTACACGGGTGGAAATTCCCAAAACTCCAGTTCCAGCTCCTTGGGACAGACAGGATACACACAGGATAACCAGGCAAATGCACAGCACACAAGGAGCCTCAGACAGGACCAAAGCAAATCACAGAGTAGTACTAAGAGCAAGTCAGGCACAAAAGCAACCAGCCTGCATCCCGAAGTTGATGCTAGTAAATGGCACTTGGATACTCCATGTAAAACAGCTCGCTGCCTCCCTAATGTAGGGAATCTCCTCCTTTTAAACCTAGCAATAAAAATGATAAAAAGGGGACTATAAAAAATAAAAGCTTTGAATTAATACTCTAATGAAGTTTTATTATTTTTCTAAAAAAGATTTTGTTCCATGATGAGAAAATATATACTCTCCTTGGCTCTGACTCCATGAAAGAAAGTGGTTATAGGAGTGGTGGGGGATGTTTGTGCATGCATGTGCGTATGAGATGAAGCAAGGCACTGAATGCAGAAGGCAAAGGCCTTTTAGTTCTCCAGAAAGACACAATGTTCTTTCCCGTCTTCTCTCCATCTCCAAACCTGTCAATATTTTGCTCAATAAGGAATGGCATGTTGGCAAGGATTTTCACATGCACACACACACGCGCATGCATGCACGCATACCCTGCTAGAGCTGGTGGAAGAATATTAAAATCTGAGAGATTTGACTAATACGTGGCATGACAAAGTGCTTTCAGTGATCCACAAGACTGCCCATCACTCATTTGTGGGAGGGAAATTTTTAGGGCATTGCTCACAGGTCCCCCAGGACATCATAACTATCCATGTAAAGACAGAGGAAAGGAGTATGGCATAAAAGTGATCATCTGAAGAACTGGAGGTGCACAGCTTTTGAGGGGCAAGGACTAAGATAAGGGTGGTGTATCAGCACACTTATGAGGGACTGAGCACCATTTTATTCTTTCTCCAGTCCAGAAAGCCAAGGGAGAGGTAAAGCAGTGGATCAGCAGGTTGCAGCTAAATGCTAATTGCACTTCCTTGTGATGCTGTGTTGTAATTTATCTGCTCCCTCCTATTCCCACAGTGCTGGTATATCCCCTCCCATCATCAGTTTGTTCCCATATGCACTACTGTGAGGGAAAACTGCTGATTGGAGTGAGCGTGGTATTTTTTATGGCAGACCGTGTCCACTCAGTTTCTTGGGGAAAGGCTGGCTCAGACTGAAGCACAGGGGAACACACACCTCCCTGAAGCATCCGTTTGTATTTTATTCTAGTAAGAGCAGAAGGATAGTGCCATTTTATTCCTCCATCCATAGGGCCATATTCTTATGCCTCTAACATTAGAACACTCAATGCAGCCAATTAACAAGCAGTGGGTGAACACGGTAAAGAAGCAAGGGTGATTTGGCTTCAATCCTCCACTCCCTTAAAGGAAAACTGCAGGAAGATGGGAACAGAGAAGAAAGGCTTTTTTACTCTTAGTTCTATTTTTCTGTTCTAGGATGATCCACCTTCCCTGCCTTTGCCCAGTGCTTTGGAAACTCAGAGCTGAAACTCAGAGACATCCTTGCAAAGTCGTTCCTGGGCTGCACCTGAAGCCCAGACCAAGGACAGGTGATACAAGTTCTCCACAGAAAATGCTTACAGGCATCAGATGTCACATCCTAGCCCAAAAGGGACTGGACTTCATAGAGAGACCTTCAGAGCAAAGCCTGATGAAGAAATCTCCACAAATGGTGAACTTGGTTTGAAAGTTCAAGTCATCACTGTCTAGCCCACCATTCCACCATCTTGTTATATCTTCATAGTCCAAACACAGAAAAAAACTAATAATGCCCTGTCTTAAGATTTTCCAGTATAAAGCCAGTGAAGCATACTCAAAAGGTAAAGGGAGGGTTGAGGCTTTCCCTTGTTGTGGGGAGGAAGGTGAAAAAGAGGAAAAAGTGTTTGGGGTTTGCTAGCAACCACATTCAGCACAATGGATTTCTGAATCCAAGTCAAGGAAGGGATTCACTGGATAAGTATAGCCAGCCTTCCCCCAGAGAAAGTCACCTGAGGGTTGGGTCTACTGTCATCAGAAGCAAACTCCCATAGGTCCTGCTGTTGCAAGCAGGTTAATCCCAGTGGCTTAAAGGTTTTCACTTGGCTCCTAATCTGCAAAGTAATCTGAAATGGACTGCTTCCTGCATTTCCGCCTGTGCTTATTTGTTCACTTATTTTAATTTGAAGGAGGATTTAGTGATTCATGGAAGTCAGGGATCAATATCCCTAGCTTGAGCCAAGAACAACTCTGAGCAAGAATGGTCACACGATTCTCTAACTCACAGCACACCTCAGTCCTGACTCCCCCTACCAGGGTCTGGCTTCTCTGCTACCATTCAGCCACTGCCCCTTCCTACACCACAGCCCCCCCAGAACCTTGCTCCGCTATTTCCTCTCCCACCTGCCCTCAAGTCTTCCTTGACTGGAGACTATAAAATACAAGCCAGAAGGTGAAACTATGGTTTGGGGATGATAAAATTAAGATGAGATCCACCAAATTCATTTTTATTTGCAATCATAAACTAAGCTTCACTTTACAAGACAGAGAAATTAAAAAGGAAAATGAGAAAGAGTTCAAGTGCATCAGTTACAGGTTGTTAATAGAACCAAAGTGTTTTGTACTATTTATATTTTATGAAGCTCTAATGCTGTGTTTGGTACAACAGCACATCACAATAAATGATTTACCAACTCAGCAACAGATCCACAAAACTCAGCTCATCCATTAGAAGGCCAAAGCTCCTGATCTCCGTATGTTACAACACCCTCCCCCAAATACACTGATGCACTTTAAAAACTGTAAAAAACCCCACAAAAATAACAAAATCCTTATTAGTCCTGAGTTTTGCTTTTTAAAACTTTCCTACTGGATTTTTCCAATTGTTATAGGATAGTGTCCTGCCAGAAATGAAGCAATTTTTCAAAAAATGATAGAGAACATTTCAGAAGCCCATAAAAGAAATGACAACTTTCTAATGAAAAATAATTTTTTAACACCACATAATTTGATTTTCATATTTCTGACAGAAGAAATAATTATAAAAATAATTAGAAGTATTATTTCTTAAGCTTAGAATTCTTTCTCAGACTTAGACATCTCCTTTGGAAGACCTGAGCTAATCCTACTCCCTTCCACACACCCCTGAGCTAGGATTTACAGGACTGTGGATAGATCAAACTCACTTTAGCAGGTGGCGCAGAGAAGGCAGGCAGGCAGTTTTCTAAACGTGCAAAGGTAGCTCTGCTAAGTCTGTTTTGGGTTTTATATCATTCAAGGTAAGCATAACGCTTCAGATCTATTGGCATGACTGATGCATCAAGTGGCATGTGATGGAAGGTGGGGGCCAACATCCACTTTAGATTGGTGCTTGTGAGTGAGTGAGGCAAGAGATGTGGGGTGTCTCTGCAGGGCCCAGGTGGATGAGGACAGTTAGCACCGGAAGGTGAGGCTTCTCCCCCTGCTCAGCCGAAGCCATGATAGGAATGAGGCACGGATGCAGCTGATCACATCTCTGGCAAAACAAGGGGACGGTGTAGGTGGTGTGGAAGAGGATGAAACATCATTCTTGGAGGCTCATCCCCTGTGTCCTATTACACTGATGCTTTGTTCCAGCCAAGCTTTGCCTGGATCAGGAAAGCAGCAACGTTTTTTATGATAGCTTCTACCGTCTCGGTGTCTGGGAGCCATTAGCCTCTCAGTTTGTCTTAGACCTACTTTAATGTACTTTTGACTGAGTCATGGCAAACAACAGGAGCTCTGCTGGTTCAGTGGCATGCTTGAGCAGAGAGGGCCTGCCCTCAGGAGAGAGAGTCAGTCAGTTGTGCTGGAAAAGCACATTAGAGGATCCTTCTCAGCACCATGCCCCTCTGCCCTGCCAGAGCATTTCCAGATTCAGGGAAGTCAGTTGCTTCCCAGACCAGCAGCTCTGACTCTCAGCAGCTGCAGGACCCAGTCAGAAGAGAAATGAGTGAGGGTCCTGTTTAAGATCAGTAAGAAAATACCAGTGCTATCCTGGCCCCAGAAGTGAACTTCAGAGCACTACCACAGCTGGGCTCACTCCCACCCACAATGGCCTCAGTTCTTTTCAAGCGCAGTTAAAGACTGGTTAAGTTGTATCAATTCAGAGCTCTGCATGGACCCTTATTTTAGCATCAGATATGTCTGGGCTTAGCACAAACTTCAGTGGTGCTGGGAAATAAATGTGCTCCTGTGGGATACACCTCATTTGGGACTGACTCTGCAGACTTCTGTTCTTACCCCACAATGCTTCAGCCTTGCTCCCAGAAACAGGCTTTCATTCAGCCAAAATAGAATAGCTACATGCACCAGTTTACTAAAGCAGTGAAGTGAAGGCCAAAGAGTATTGAGATCCCAGGGACCAAATGCTTCCTGTCAGAAGGCCTGGAGGCGGCCGTCACTTTAGACAGGGTCGTCAGAAAACCACTGTGTCGAGAGGTCTGAAGGGAGGAGTAGAAGCCTGAGACAGATATTGAAGGAAAGCTGAAGAGGCAGCAAGCAAAGCACAAGGGCTGGGATTTGAGGGGAGCGCATTTACTACTGGCTGAGCTTGTTACTGTTTCGGTGCAGTTAGCTCCTGTCTGTCACTCTCAATAAAAGTGTTATTGATTAGCATGTGACTTTATTGTAGGGAGCTGGCCAGGAGCCAGGGTGGAAGGACTCCAGAGGGAAAAGAGGACGACTGAGCTGGTAGGGAGGGGGGTGGGGGGAAGGAGGAGGAAGAAAAAGGAAGCTTGGAAACATAAAATCTTGAAAAGAGTAATTAATTCTGATCGTTACAGCAATCTATCCAGATTTTCAAGAATATTATAAATCAGTTGCCTGTACCCTTCCTATTAGCATTCACACTGGGGAGGGATCCTGGGGAGAATTGATCAACTGAGAGTGCCAGTGCCCTGGGGAAGGACTCCAGCTCAGAGAAAGGAGGATTGTTTTGGCTGCTCATTTCAGAACCACTCCTGTGCCCAGGCCCATGGAAAACTAAGGAGGCTGGAGGCATGGCCCTTCAGGGGAGACGCATGGTCCCTTAACCCACCTCCACTGCTGTTCCCTTGAGGGTGTGCCAAAGGAAAGGGCAGATGGCCTGCAAATCTTTCCGAAAGTGAGAAAGTGTTACTACATCTTGCAGCTTAACTGAAAAAGAAAAAAAAGAAAAAAGAAAAAAAAGAAAAAAAAAAAAAGAAAAAAGAAAAAAAGAAAAAAGAAAAAAAGAAAAAAGAAAAAAAAAAGAAAAAAGAAAAAAGAATCCCTACAGAAAAAAAAAAATAGAGGGTAGAAATGAAAGGGTAGAAAAGGCATACTTTCTACATTAAATTAGAAATAAGCTTTATTTAAAAAAAAAAAAAATCAACATTTTCTCTGAAATGTTTCATTCTAATTGCTTTCTTAGGGAAAAATTTCTTTAAAACCTGCTTCATTAACCACAGAATCCCGTTTTTCATGAACAGATTTAACTTTTTTTTTTCCTTCTGCCTTCAAACTACTTCTTCACTTCTGGATGCTTTGAAAAGTCATCTGGAGCCCTTAGGAAGAACATAAATGTGGAATAGGAATAGTAGTGAAATATTATTCATTGAAATACATGAAAAAAGGTAGTCCATCATCATCAAATAAGTCTTAGCCTACCATTTAGAAAGAGAAGAAAAAAAATATCTTGATTAGATAACTAATGGATTTCCTATTTATGTACCTTGAAGATAGGCTCCCAGTTCCCCTCTTAAAGCTGGCCCACCTTTCAGTAAGCTGTGCACTGCTTCCCTGGAGGCTGACAGGATAAAGCAGCTGTAGAGCTCCCATCAGAGGTACTGGCAGAGCTTTATTCAGGGAGCTCGACACAGGATAGCAGTGTTGAAGGCTGGAGCCAGGGATGCTGACAGGGCTATAGGACCAGACTTGTCCACTGTATACTCAGAATTTAAAAGGATGCTTGGCCTCTTCTGCTTTCCAAAGAATAAAAATATACATGTTTCTGATCTTTATGAGACACAGTTTGGCAATGCAAATCCAATACCAATAAAGACCTAATAGGACACAACAGTGTCGAAAAATGACCACCTATAATGCACAACGCTTCACTTTCCCCTTTTCAAGACTCAGCACTTGGACTTAAAAGGTCTGTTGTTGCCACAAACTAATTTTATAATTATCAATACCCTGACCTTCTGTTTCTCTCCATTTCCTCCTCTTTAATGGAAAACTCTTCTTACACCCCTCTTTCCCAAAACACACAAACTTTTATATACTCGCTGTCCAGCCACTGCTGGAGGACATCAGTATGACAGCAGGCTGGTTCACTGCTGACCCGTTTGTGGTGCCAGTTGTTCTGGAGGCCTACAACTATGACAGTGTTAGCTGTGCTCCGTACCATGACTATGCAGATATAGCCTAGGCAGCTTGGACCCTGCACTCAAGTATCATTGGCTGTGTTCTGTGGCCATGAACAAGAGTTTTCAGGCCAAGTTAAAAGAGCATTACCTCTGCCACAGCATCAACGCAATCATTGAAGTTTTTTAATCTCAACCTTCAAGCAACACAATTGCCGTGTGGAACTTAGTTCCCATATCTTTCCCTTCCCTCCTCCCCAGAACACCTCCCATCCTACCCTTCTCACCTTCCACACCATCAGCAATATCCTGGAATGGACTCTGTTAAACCCCAGGCCCAGATGGCTTTGCTCCTTTCTCTGAGACCGCATCTGTGGCCACAGTCTGCCAAGCAGGACATTTCCCTGCGGCTCTCCTCACTTGCCTAAATGTAGGTGTTTGGTGTCATTTGGGATGCCTTGGGGTGCACAAGACATCTGCACAGAAATGGCAGATATGACACAGGACTACAGGAAACCTGTGCCCATCTGCACCAATGGCAGGGACCCAGGCAGGACACCAGAAAGCTACTAAAGCAAGCAGCTCAAGCACCTAACACTGCTTCCAACCAGCAAGCTGGGGTTTCGGTGTCGGCTGGTTCTTAGGTGTTATGGGGAGCAAGGACAAAGCAGTCCTTTCCACCAGCAGGCTCAGGAGAGGATTTCTGGAATATTTTCTGACATATTTCTGGAATATTTTACCTGGCATGGTGCCAGCTAAAAACCTGGCACAGTGCTCCAAAAATAAAAGCAAGACACAGTTGCTATTTAAGTTGGGAAAGAAGTCTACAGATTGCCCCACATAGTTTCCTCTTCCCTCTCTGGGCATGATAACTAGAAAAGGTTACTGGATAGAAGGGAAGATTTTTTTTGTGAGAAGTCCTGAATGATGATATGAATAACTCACTTGAATGCCTTTTTCTACTTCTTATTTCTTCCACAGTACTTCCCTCTTCTCTACCTGCTTTTTATATTCATCTTTTATTTCCATTCCCTGTTTCCTCCACTGCTGCCAGCTCTTAGCTTCATTTACTAGTTTTGATTGTATGTTATTTACTTAGCACCCGTTGATTTGTCCCCTCAGGACTTCTCCATTTTAAGCAAAGAGAATGCATGATTTTAAGTGGACATTATTTTATAGAAGAAAGGAAACAATCACTGTAACTTCTTTCTTACTAGAAGAAAACAAAAGATGTTTCAGCAGTTGTTCACAGCTGAGCTGATCCCAAGATGGTGACCATGGAGATAGGGTCAGGGTAGGAGCGACAGGAAGTCACAACATATGCAAAGCAGCATCTTAACTGTTTTAGATCTACTCAACTTGCAATACCTTTTAAAATGTACATGACTTGACAAACAAAAATGAGCTCTTCAGTGTATGGTATCCTCCTTGTCCTCCCCTCAGCAGTGCCATGAAGCATTCTGAGCTGTACTTTGAAAACAAAACGCAGTCTCAGGAAAGTAGGAGGCCAATAGACTTGGACAGATGTTGCAAGATGCTAAGCTAACCAGAGGTTCTAGCATGTTCCGAACAAAAATCACAGAAAGCACTACATTCCAACAGGATTGGAACACCAACACTTGAAAAGGGTGCTTCCACCTTAGCTTTATTCCCCCTTCAATACTGTCTTGACTATCAGTCTCAGCATGCCTCCTCCCCTCTGCACAATGACTTCCAGACCACCCTGCCTGCAGCCAACACTGCCTTCACCCTGATGCCTTCCTTGGGAAAACATCCTACAGTCAGACAAAGAGCTGCAAGTCAGTCTAACTCCTTCGCTGCCCCAAGAGTCAGACAAACTCTTCATCAGAAAAATGGAGCAGGACCCCAGCCATTTACTCATTGTTTTGTGCTACTTAGAAATAACAGTATATTTCTCAAAGATTCATCCAATCATTTATTTACCAAGTAGTCTACTCTGAACACATTTCAGCTTATGGCATGCATAAAGACAGCATTTAGATTTAGGGGGGCTTTAACTATTAAGGTAAAACTTCACAGGAAGTAAAAGCCCTACAAACACAGAAGCAATTCCCTGTTCCTCTCTCTCCTTACTCACTATCTTTGCAAGGGCCTGAGCTGTTCACAAAATGGCAAGCTGACTCAGCACCATGGCTGGACTAATCTAAGCCTTGACATCTTTTAAACCTGTCATTTTCATGGTGCCACCTGATGTAGTGGGTCATTAATCACATAAGTCACATGGTATTTGCACTGCCCCCTTATTGGATGACCGATGCTTTAAAAAAAAACGGCAAACGTCAAGTCATTTCATTATACAGTTGTGGGTGGTTTTTCTAATGAGCAAGCATTTTGGCCAGAGATACGTATTAGCTTTTAGGACTCATTTTCAGAGGCAGTGAACCACTTTTCCATACTTATGGAAACTTAGCAAAACAAAGGACATTTCACCTACTTACAGCAAAAGGCAGTATGTAAACAGAACTTAGTAGCACCACATATACATTTTTTTTTTACCAGTTTCTTCAGTTGTGTAGAAACAAGAACTGCAGAGGCACTAAAAATGGAATCAAGTTCAAAGAGCAAGACGTGTGTGCTTCTGACAGCACACCTTAATTCTCAGCACTAGGTCATCATAATCGACCCCTTCATGTCCACTTGAAATCCTCTCTTTTTAATCCATGCTCTCCTTTCCCGAGATAGAGAGTTTTATAGGTAGGATATTCAAGAGCACACAGCAGTGGCTTATCTTTGACTCCACTGTGGACACACATAGGCCAATTGCAAATGTTTTTAAATCTTTCCCAATGTCCATCTTCACCATATATCCTCTCTTGTTACTTTTGCTTCTTGCCACTCTAAAACCTTACAGGTTATTTCTCTACAGAACTTTCTTAGTCAAACTCCACTTATGATTTAATTCACACCAAAAGAAACAGTTTTAAAAAAAAAAAAAAAAAAAAAAACAGTCATGAGGCAGCTATGCTGGGTAAAAGGCACAACTTATTTTTCTGAAAGTAAGTGGAAAATGGTTCTTAGATCTCAGCTGATAAGAACCACTGGAAATACCAACACGTGCTCCATTTACCACAAGACCAGAAGATGCCCCACAGAGGAACAGTGGCTCACTGGCAACAGGAAAAAGACAAGAAAAAAATCTCTTTTTGAGAAAGAGTAAGGAGGATCTGCATAAAATAAAGTGTCCTCTGACACCTTGTAGATGAAGCATTCAGAGCAGAAGCAAAGAAAAGCCTGCAGTGAGCAGACAGCCATGCATACACTGGCTGGTTGGGTGTCTAGCAAGGTGAAATGATATTGAAGAGGCATTTCCATTGTGAAGACTTTCTGAGAGGTCTGCTGAATCTGATGGGAAGAACATTTTTCAAAGAGACTCAGACAACAAACTGCGCTTCCCACAATAAAAATACCCATTAAGCTTCATTATGGTTATTTTTATTGAAGCTAGTCTAGACATTCAAGTACAATTTTTATTCATCTCCAGATAAATAGAGATCTAGATAAAGATGGAGGCACTGCCACTGTGTAGGGTCAGACTGCATAACGGCCCAGTCATTATCCTATCTTTGACAGCAACCAGAACACAATAAGCATTTGAGCTTCCCTCATTCCCAAATACCTGCTGACTCATGCTTGTCTCACTGTGTTAAACAGTTCCTCAGTAATCTTTTTTTTCATTAGTGTATTTAATATTTTGTATTTTTAAAAAAAGGAAATTTGGCTTATTCTTTCGTTGATGAAATTAATCTCACTTGAAAGCTTTTTCTATTCTCACTTCCAATCTGCCTGAGATCTTTCAAGTCTATCTAATCCTAAAATACCAAACAGTTTAAGAATCCTTTTTAAATGATTTTCAGAAATTGGGAACATTCAGCAGCTTCTCCCAAGGCTAATACAAGCTTGAAGATGTCCTGGGCTTTTAAACAAACACAAATTATGAGTTTTAGGCTTCAAATAAGTGCTGCCAGCTAACTTTGAACCCTTTCAGGTTTGGAAATTATCATCTTTAGCTGCTTTCTTGGCAGAGAAAGAACGTGAAACCATGATCCTGGCCTAGCCTGCAGTATCTTGTCTTGGGCTGAGAGTGTCTTGGTCAAGTGTGAGGAGCATCTCTGAATCTGACAGATCACTGAGATGGAAGCTTCTGGCTCTAGAAACAGCTAGAAACTTTCGAGGCTACCTCAGCCTGGCTGTTTCAGGAGGAACTGGACAAGCTCATCTGGGATTGATGCTGAGGATAAGAAATCTATCATGCTTTATTGTTCCTGCTGATGTATGACATGCCATCCTTCATCTCTCTGTAATGCAGAGTGCCTGCATGTTGGCTCACATTATACTGTCAGCTCCACTTTTACTCCCTCCTCCCACAACTCCATTTGTCCTGTTCATGCTAAAAATAACATCAAGATTCATGACTATGAAAGAGATGGGCGCCAGAGAGAGAAAAACTTGCTGACTAAAACACTCATGGCCACACTTATCACCTTCTATTGCAAGTCTCGATAGTCTCTATTAAAGGAACTTCATTCCTGACTCTGAAAAGTAGGGGAAAAAATCCCAGACTTGAAGAGATTGTCCACTATCAATATTCAAATCTCTTCATCAATGCAAGTCAAGAGAGAGATTGGCAATTCCAGGTATTCAAGGCTCCTATCTTCTCTGTGGCATGATCAAAGGTGGTTGAGAGGGTTTAATTGGTGGCTTATTCAAGAAAGGACACAGAAGCCCAAAGAAAGGTTTTGCACCTTCATCTTAAGGCCCTGTGAGGTTTGCATCAGGACTCAAACATCCCCAGTGTGCAGGGTTCATCTCTGTTTGAAAGCCTGACTGACAGCTCTTCCTTTCCAGACAGTAAGTACATGCTTGTAGGGAAGAAAGAAGCTTTAGCAAAAGTACGTACAAGGAATTTGTTCTGCTAATCAAGTAGCAGATGTCTGCTTTCTGAGCTTGTAACAAAGCTTGCCCCTTTGTGGTAGTGAGGGGCTCCAGGCCACTGAAGATGCACCTTCCCTGTAAGATTTCTAATGCTGTTCATCTCTAGACATTTAAGAGCCTGGGGTTTTTCTTTTCAGTTATTGTTCTTTTCTACAATCAGAGGTCTTTTCTTTCTTGAAGCGCAGCAATGGTGTCATGATGTCCTAATTTGTATAATTGGTATTTATCCTGAAGTTTCCCCTGCAGTTTCAATTACATGTCTTGCTTCAATTAAACTCCTTAGTTCTTGTTCCAAACTGGCATGCAGCATGGCTAACAGTCACAGTTATCCTGCTAGACCCCAAAGCTGACTGCACTGTCCTAGCGGGATGGCTGAATAGAGAGCAGTTTGAAGTCATGTGGTATAAAATGCATCCAAAGAAACGTCAAACATTGATCGTGAGCTACTCTCACCTTCCTTTTGCATCTGGAGGAGCATGGTTTGAACCAGGGAAAGTTAAGGGAAAGTCCAAACTTAAGTTTTGAACCAGGGAGTTAAGGGAGCACACCAGAAATGAAGCACTCTGCATAGGTAAAGGAATGGAAGAGAGTAAAAGCTGGGTTGAGGGGGCTGAAGACTCTCTAGAGATTCTCCAGGGGATCAAACCATGCACTTCAAGCACTGTAAGAAGGAGATGGAGGAGAAGGCTGGGTTGGAGCTTGACACACAGGCAGTAGAGTTGCATCCATAAAGCATCTTGTCGTGTAAACAAGATGTACCTTTGACATCTTCCCCTTCAGGGCACCAAGGCATGAAGCAGGCGATGTATTTCAAGCCAAACAGGTGATTTGTAGGTGCTAAGTGTTCATAAAGACAAGATTAAAGAGCTCTCTGATATCAGGGCAGTAAATCATTCCCCACCTGCAGAGGTGAGTGCCAGGCACGGATGCTCCTCCGACCCTGATTAAATAAAGGATAGCTCAGCAAGATGGGGCTAAAGTTAGCTGACAGCTCTGGAGTGAGCTGGTGTCTTGCCTGCTGCCGTTGTGGCTGATGCCTAATTTTCTCCCAGAGGAACCTTTGCGAAGGCTGGTAATTAAAACTAGTGGAAGGCAATCAGGCTCATGGGAAGGCAGACCCGTCTGTCCACTTTCCCCCAGCCATGAGTCTCCCCTGACTGACAGCCTGCATGGGTCAAGGATGCTCCTGGTCAGGAGTTGGATGAATAAAATTGCAAGGCCTGGTGCTTTCACTCACTCCAGTTAAAGAGAGCTACAAATAAATATTTAACAACTCTATATCCAACATGCAACAAGCACTGTCACTGAATGTCCCAAGCACAGTTTTGAGGGTCAAATACATGCACATGTAAAGATATATGTAGGCATATATACATGTCTCCAAAACATCCTTATGTTTTCATGCATCACAAGCTCTCCCCTGGGAATCATCCCTTCCCTTACCCAGCCAGATGTGTGAAAATAATTTTCCAAATTTTACAGCCTGGGAAGCAATGGCACAGAGGAAGGAGGTTTTTCAGTCAAAGGCTCAGAGTTCAATGGCAGAGCAGGTAACAGAACCCTGGATGCATCAGGTCCCAAGTCTCCTTCTTAACCAAGAGCATGTTTAGACTAAAGAAGCAGGTTTTGTTTTAAAATACCTATTTGACTAGCCTAGATAGGACCCAAAAGAACTTAATGGAAGGGAAACTTAATGGGACCTCATTAGACTGTTATAACATTTTTTTCTGCACTGTGCTATTAGCTCTTTAAAATAGATTATTGAAAGGAACACACTTCACAGATTTAAATTACTTGTGACTTTTGCCTCACCTGAGTTATTTCTTTTACTTTTTCATCCATCTTGGGTTTTCAGGATAGATTGGCCAGATTTTTTTTTTTTTTTAAATTCTGGATTTACAGATAGTTGTACAAAGCTGGTACAGATGGGTAATTAAGTGATTCTGCTCAATCCTAACCTAAAATATATTTTTAATTGATGGATCCCAATTTTGGAATACTTTGGTGTAAATCTAAACAACACAGGATTTTTTTTTAAAAGTTGTTTTTTAAAGGGTCAATATACTAACAAGACAGGCAGTCTAGGTTTTTTTGGGTTTTCCCCCCTTCCCTCCCTTTGTCATTGTAATGAAGCTGGAAATACTCAAAGATCATCCAAGTCCCAGGGTTAGTCTCTTGGATTTACAATAGCAATATTGTCTAACTTTATGTGGACTCAGATTTGCCCCACTATAAGGATGGAAAGGCAAAGTACAAGAGGGATCTGGAGCATTGGATAGTTATGATTAGGTGCTTTACTTCCAGCCAAGCTCTAAAATTTACCATGTAGCTTTGTTACAAAAGGTTTGACGCTGAGCTTTGGGCCAACAAAGGAAGTGGTTCCTATTCGACCTGAAGAGCAAGTATCTCCTTCACAGGTTCCAAGCACAGCTCAAAGATACAATCAATGGAAAATTTAAAATACATGATAGGGAGAGCTAAAAGCTGAGAAGTCCCTGGTTGTTTTTCCTGAAATATGTCTGCTTAATTTGATGCCAATCCAACTACTTAACTATCTGCACTGGAAAAAAACAAACAAAACAAAACACAATAAGGAAGCTGCTGCTTCACAGTTCGTGACATCTTGTGTTCAGAATCCTGTGTCCACTTTCCTGAAGCAGATTGAGAGCATACACAGAAGCACTAAGTGTATTTTCCTTTCAGCAGGATCCCCTGCTCTTCACAGTACAAGGAAATGAATTTCCCTATGGGAACAGTATTTTCATGTTTTATCAACTTTTCAAGCCGGCTTACTTTTGCACTCTCGGTTCAGTTCAAATACTGCCTCACTTTCTGATGTGGGCAGAGGGGTTCAGTCACAGCAACCCCCTTCACTTCTGTCTCTTCACTGATCCACGTGCTGGTTTTGACTGGGGTAGAGTTATCTTTCTTCACAGTGGCTAGTATAGGCTTCTGCTCTGGATTTGTGCTGAACAGAGTGATGATAACACTGAGATGTTTCTTTTATTGCTGAGCAGTGTTTACACGGAGCCAAGGCCTTTTCTGCTTTTCATACTGCCACACTGGTGAGCAGGCCGGGGGTACATGGGAAATAGGGAGGAGACAGACGGGAAAGGTGATCCCAACTGACCAAAAGGATATTCCATACCATATGACATCACGCTCAGTATATAAAGGGGGGGAAAGAAGCAAGAAGGGAAGCAGATGTTTGGAGTAATAGTGTTTGTCTTCCCCAGTAACTGTTACGCACGATGGGGTCCTGCTTTCCTGGAGATGGCTGAACACCTGCCTGCCCATGGGAAGCTATGAATTAATTCCTTGTTTTGCTTTGCTTGTGCATGCAGCTTTTGCTTTACCTATTAAACTATGTTTATCTCAACGCACAAGCTTTTACCCTTCTAACTCTCTCCCTGATCCTGCAGGTGGGGGAATGAGTGAGTGTCAGGGTGAAACTTGGTTCCTGGCTGGGGCTAAACCATGAAAGTCCAGTACCCTGAGACTCTGCTATTACACTGTGGTGCACTTCAGCATGGCTTCACATTTCACTAATCCTGGGATTTCTCTGACTGAAGCCACTTATTTACATATACAGGCACAAACATGCATTTATATGCAGAGCTCTGGGAAACAGGCCTTGGCTGTGAAGGGAGTTATTGTGCAGAAGGAAATTGAAGGACTTTTTCCATGCCTACCTCACCAAAACGCTATTTCATCCCACCAGCCTTTCCATGCTCATCACCTGCTTGAAACTAAAGACCTGCATTAAATTACGGAACTACATTTCAGTATTAAACCATGAGCTGACTGCTTCCTTGGTAGATAACGACAATTTGATATCAAGTCAATATTTGCCACATTCCAGTTCTCTTTGAAGAGGACTGCTCCTTGCTCACAGTCAGGATGAGTCAAGATTCCTACACTAGATTCCTGTTTTTCTCCAATCTCTAATTAACTGTTTGTTTCATTCTACCTAAATATGTAAAAACATTAGTGTATATACACAACCCAGATGTTTGCTCCCCAGTGTAACTATTGATAGTTTACCACATCCTGGTATTTAGGCCTGAAATTTGAAAGAGTCCCTGGGTGGGTAACTAGTATCTATGGATACATTCACTGACCCAGAGTTAACTGTTAGCTGTTTATATTCCTCCTCCTGTTTTCACATGAGTTAATTTACACATACTAGCAAAGGAAAAGCAGGCGTAAAACCAGACAACACCAGAGCGAGGGTCGTAACAGTGAGATGGATACCCCATCCCTGGAAATGCTCAAGGCCAGGTTGGATTGGGCTTTGAGAAACCTGGTTTAGTGGAAGGTTCTCTGTCCATTGCAGGGGGGTTGTAAATAGAAGATCTGTAAGGACTCTTCCAACCCAAACCATTCTCTAATTCTGTGGCAGACTTCAGCCATGATTCCCTCAGGATAACTCCACCCAAAGGTACCCAAGGCATATCAGACACCCACTGGGAACCCACACATGAGCTGTAGCAGCCAAAGGGAATAACCTCCTCAGTGATTGAAGAGTGTGTCCTCAGGGAGTTAGACAGCTATCTTCTGAAAAACAGATTTCCTTCTTAATCTAGAGGAACGAGAGAGTGCAGGGATTAAACCACAAGCCCGCAACTGGGAAGGAGCAAGAAGAGAAGGCAGCTGGATTCAGCACCCTTCCCTGCCAAACCCTTGGCTTCCCCATGTTTTGTTAGTGCAGTAAGGATGAGACCATTCCCCCTTTTCTGTGAGGACCAGGCACATGAATGCCTCAGAGACTACAAAGAGGTGGGTTTTTTTGCGGTATTAGCAGAGACCACCTACGTATCTTGGACAGTTCCCTGGAAAGCTGTGATGTGGGCCGGAGCAACACGTCTGCCCCTCTGCTCCTGCACCTCTCACTGCCACCGCCTGTGCCTGCCACCCTCACCAGCTGCCGCTGCCAAACGTGGCACTGCCTGTGCCAAGGACAACGATCCTCCGAGCAGAGCTGCCCTAACAGTGCCAGTTCCTCAGTCCTGCTCGGCTCCCTGCACCTTTCCCGTTGATTTACGTATCTCCGCAATGTTATTTATCAACCGCTCCATAATTAATCAGATGCAGAGCTTGGCAGCACTAAATGAGCAGCCTGTCTCCAGCGCTCCCACCGCCACCAGCCCCCTCCCCTCCCAGCTACCATGCTTTATCACACACCATAACACTGGAGCCTGCATTCAGTCACTCCTCATAATAGCAGCCAGGGGGGCTTTTCAAATGATCTCATCTCAGCAGGAGAGCAGGCACTCATCCTGCCAGACTGGCAGGAAGAGAGGAATTAGCATCCAGGTAAATGCCAGCTTCCTGCCAGTTATCCCACCAGCCACCTGGCTCAAGAGCTGCAGCCACTCCGAGATTAAATACCTTGCTGTTCCTGGCTTCTTGACCTCTTGCTGCCCCTGCCACTGTCACCCTGGCCTCTAACCTCTTCCCTTTCCATCAGATTTCTTTCCTTTTTCTCCCCTTACCCCTTGTCCCAACACCCTCCCTTCCCTTGCCTCTTCTTTGCTTTCCAATGCTTTTTTCTCATGTTGCCTACTTTTGCCCATCCACTCTTGCTGCTGCTCCCTTTTTCCTCAACTCCCTCCTCACATAAGTCCCAGATAAGGACATTGTATGCAAATAAATTTGCACAGTGCTTTCATGAGCAAAAACATAAGAGGAACATGGAGTCCAAAAGTCCTTCAGCTCAAATCTATCAGATATAAAGACCACAGATCCTAATCTGATAATAAAGTTTCAGCTCTGCCTCAGATTAAAAAGCAAGGCTCAAGAGACCTGGGTTATGTTCCTAGATATGGTGTTCATGGACTGACAAGCTATTAGCAAGACACGCTGCACCTCAATTTACCTGTCATTAAAATATAGAGGACAGAGATGCTAACTGACCCAAACTGATACAGTGTCCACACTTGTAAAAGCACTCACACACTCAAGGTTAAAGTGGAAGACTTCAGAGATTGTCTAAAAATTTTAAATCCCTCTCCCTTTTTTCTCAGTATTGAGGCTGGTATTGAACACTCAATTTTCTGAACCAACCTGTGGGAAAAAAGGTGCGGACTATAACAGTAGGAAAACATTAGGAAGACTTCATCACTCTGTAGCTTTATTCCTGTTCTTTTCATGATAACAGTCCCTGTGGAAAACATGCCTTAAAAAAAGGCTTGTGCAGGAGCTATGATGCAGTGCAGACAGAGCCAAGTCTTCACAGAGAACCTGGGCACTGAACAAGGCCCTTCACTGGCAAAAGCATCACCTCTGAGTGACAAATAGGCAGCACATCTCCGTCTGCCACGTCCTCTTTCTTTAAAAACATAAGAAATGCGGGTGTTTTCCTGGACCTCAGCTGAGCTCCCCAGGCTCCTTAACTCTCCCCACACTAGCATGCTGCCTAACTAGCATATAATGAACAGTGAAATCTTCTAAAATAAACCACCTTTTGTCATCAAGCTAAGCTCTTCACATAAACAGGGCTAAGGAAGGGAAGCATAAGCTCTGTCTCAGTGCAAAATAACAACGTAAAACTGTCAGTCTCTGCCACACAAGAGCCTTGCAAGAAAGCTGTAGGGGAAGACACCCGAGCAAGCAATTCTAACATAGCATCACCAATCAGTACTAGTCCTCTCTGTCAGCTCACTACACATAAGTAAAACAGGGCTTATGTTAGTTAGGCTTGCCAAGATATTGAGCACAAATGGTAACCAGAGTGGTGATAAGAATTCTGGTGCATTCACTTGCCCATGCTTTTCAGGCTAGAAAGTGTTGCTTTTATCCAGCCCAAAGATTAAAGTTGGGAAGCAAAAAATAAGAGAAAACAAACGGAAAAATCTCATGCAAAATTTTATGTATTTATTTAAAAATAGATGAGGGTATAATGGGGAGATTGGAAGGAGAGGAAAAAGAAATAGGGAAGCTAAGCTGTAGAAAACTGAAGTAGTAGGAAATGAGACAGAGATATGTAGAAAGCACTGTTCAAAAACCTTTGATTTTAGCTTTACTATGTGGATGCTCAGCAGACTTCTTCTGCCAATGATGGGATGTTTCTGTTTCTCATGGGTTTCTGGCTAACAGTCCCATACTTTCCCCTTGGCTGAGGGCATGGAGCTCATGTAAAATGCCAGTATCGCAACTCCATGGAGCCTTCTCTCTTGGTAAGACTTCTGCTCTCTAGGGGGACTCTTGGAAAGGATGCAAAAACAGCAGTTCTAAAAGCATTTGAGAAATATAGTTGGGCCCAGAAGTCTCAGGTGGAAAGAACATTATCCAAAAAAGGGAACTAATTATTTGGTGGATTAAGGCCACTGGCTGGGTCTGCAGAGTTAGCAGATGGACAAGAACACAGTGGAGTCCTTTTTCAGGATGGATGGCATGGTGTGAACATCTGTTTGCTGCAAGCAGGAATATGTTCCAGGTCCACTTGGTCTCAAAAGCAGGAGTGCAGCCTCCTACTTGGACACAACTCACAAAAACCAAAACTGCATTGAGGGGCTTCTTCATGTGATGAGGTCAAAGGGCTGGGACTTGGCTGTATAGAAGGGGTTTAGATGAACCTCACAGTGTTGTGGAAAGAGAAGTGCTTAGATAGCTATAAATGTAATTACTAAAAAGACATGACCATACAAAACCTATTTCCACTAGATTATGAGTTTGAATCCCATGCCTTCTGGTAGCAAGCATTACCATTGCCATCTGACCACTCTGTGGTGGTCTCTGTGTCAAGGAAGTTTTAGGGCCTTTAACTAAATCCCACGGAGCACATTTAATTTAATTTAATGTAAGGATAGCTGATCCAGTTCTACCAGATTGAAGTCAAAGCAAATTGGAGATCCACCCTACAAGAACTCACAGGAGCTGGGATAGATCCATCCACAGGAAAAAAATGAAGGCAAGTCCTTAACTATGCAAAGATCAGGACTAATAAACTGCCTTAGACACATATCCTCCTTTAGTTGAAGTCTGCCATGTCAACTACAAAAACACATTATATTCTACCATAGCTTAGCAACTGGAGCTTCAAGTATTCCCAGAAGGGCCATCCTGCACTTGAGACATGATAAAAACATGGCAGTTTGTAAAGACATGCAACAGATTATCAGTAAAAGAGCCATGCATTTTTCAGCAGCAAACACATAGGCTAATGGAATTTCTTTTTCTCATGTATGATGGCTGGAAAAAAAAAACACTGCAGAAAGATAAAACCATGGTGCATTCCTTGGAACAGAAAGGGTCAGGGTACTTGCGAAATCACATATGAAAACTGCTGTAGTGCTTGGCCAAAAAACGCAGGAGAAGAACAGTGGCAATTTGCTTTCTGTCCCCTTCCTCACACAAAGACACTGTTTCCGATAGCAGCTAATGCAGGGTGCCACCAACTCTGCCTTGATGCTACACAAGGATCACTGCCACACTGAGTAGAGATGCATGCAGATCAGCTGCAAAGGAACTAACTCAACCACTGGAAGCAGTCTAAACCAGCAGCATGGCGATTAGGCTGGACCAGTTGACCCTGCTGAGTCACAGCACGAGAAAACCACAATATGCCCACAAGGATTTGAACTCCATTGATCTTCAACGCAATGAATAAGGAGCATCAATTTTGCAGAGGAAAAGGGCAAGGAGAGGGGAGAAAGGCACATACATATCACAGAGGGGCTGAGGCAGACCTTCACAAGCAGTTGCATGTGTCCTGTTTCCAGCACTGCTACCATATTGTTGCCTTGATCCTTGCAGCACATCTCCTGTCCTAACAACCCTGAAACAGCCATTTCCCCAGTGGGCCCAGACACATCACAGCTTTTTAGTGGCCAGAAGGACAAGGCAGAGGAGGACTGTCTGAAAATGACAAACAGAATTATCCTGGTGTTATGCAGGGCAGCAGTCGGAGCCAGCACTGCTATTTACAAGGGATGCATCTTGCAAAAAGCAAACATTTCTCCATGGCCCACAGGGGCTCTGCTCTAACTAACATGTCATGTGATACTGAAGGAAGATAATTAATCTCCCATCACACCATCCGTCTACACCACCCTTTTCCCTTATCCAGTATCTTCCTCCCTGTCTCACCATTTACAGACAATATTTACAGAAAGGGGGAGTAAGGTTTTTCACCACCACCTATTGGCATTTGCCCTGTAGGAAGATCATGAGGGTATGGCAATACTATGCCCAAAAACATCACCACTGCAGACCTTTCGATGGTCAGTCTACAAACACACAGCATGAAAATGTGGATGGATCTATAAACTAGTTATAAGCAAAGCTACATTAGCAACAGTACCATACAGAGTTAGTCCCCTTACTAACAATTTTTGTTGTTGTTGGTTTGTTTGTTGGTTTGTGGGGTTTGTTTGTTTGGGGTTTTTTGTCGTTTTTGGGTTTTTTTGTGGTTGTTTTGTTGTTTGTTTGGGTTTTTTGTTTGTTTGTGGTGGGTTTTTTGTGTGGTGTTTTGGGTTTTTTTGGTGTGGTTTGGTTTGTGGGGTTTGTTTGGTTTTGCAGTTTTGGTTTGTGGGGTTTTGGTATTTTTTTTCTTTTTCACTTTTAAGACCTAAGACCAGCACTGCAGCCTTCCATATGAATATATCAACTCATCTGCATCCCTCTAAAGGATCTTTGATATCACATGGCACCATGTGTTTTGGACATACCCTGCAGGTTCTGATAATGTGTGGAGGACTCTCCCTCAGTACTGGAAGCCAGTCTTATAGGGCACTGTGGGAACATCCACAGTGAACTAAATTTGGGATATCTGGCACAGTTCTGTATTAAGGTCAACTTTACTTAGCTCCAGCCATCCAAGCAAAAGGTCTGTTTTCCTGCTGTGTTCTGTAACACATGCAGGCACAATGCAGAAAGCATTTTAAGTTTTCAACTAAATCTACCTCCTGCTTTGAAGCTCAAAAGGTCAGACTTGAGGTGGGGTTTGACACCAGCACTGGAATAGAGAAGAAGCAGGAGGAGCATGGCTGGTCAAAAGCTGGGGGCACTGATAGAGCTGTGTCAGGGGAGCTCTGAACTGAAATACCAGGAGGACTGCAGGACAGATGGGGGGGGCACTGGCAAACTTGTCCAGATGGGTAAAGCTATTTGTACATGCTTTCCACAGAATATGTCTGGATGCAGTCCCCAATGCAAGTCCCTGCTCTAATAAAAATAAGAACTCTGCTCTGATAAAGCAGCTGAAGAGAAAGCCATCCCTTGTTCTTTAAAGCTGACCTTTCCCTTTCCCCAGTATAGTTAGATCCCTTACAAGATTTGGTACATTCAAGAAGAATTTTTAAAAAAACATTTTTACAAACATGTTCTGCATGACCGCTTTCACTAATCCTGCCGACAGGGGCGATCAATGCCTTTAAAGGAGATTTGTGGAAACCACAAAGAGTCAAATGCTGCCACTATGGAGATAAATGCCCCTTCAGTTCCTCAGCTGCTGCTCACCACAACACACCTCCTCAGGGGAAAGTTTTGCTCCAGATCCTTATTATTAAGGTGGGGCAGAAGTTCAGGACTGACTCACAAAGAAACACTTCCCATCTGGCTTTATTTCTCAATAGAAAACTGTTCTTAATGCTCTGCTACAGCACCCTCTTACACTGTACTGGATTATTAATTCAACATCGATCCAAGGGAAACACGCACTCCACTTCCTACAGCACCCTGCTTTTGAAGGTAACCCATTCTCTTTATCGACCAGGCTGAAGGTTACTTAAATTAGCAAGAATAAATAAAACCTTAACTCCACTGAATAGATAAAGGGATCTGAAAAAAATGTTCCAGTTTTTTTTGTTTTTCACCCAAGATCAGGATTTCAGTACATTGTGCCTGATTAGCTCTTTACATGTGAAACATTTTTACCCATCTCTTTTTGTGAATCAGTGCGGGCAGCAAGTAATCTGGGCAGAGGCTCCTGCGCTCAAACCAGATAACAAATCAAGCTATTCAAGATTAAATGCATTACCCTGCTTCCCACTATTTTAAAGGCCAGAGTTCTATAAACTAGTGCCAGATGTTTTAATTAGCAGAAAGCAACAGCATATTCCCGCACAGCATGTTCCAGAAGGGATACTGAAGCGACAAAGTAAAAAATCTCAACATGGAACAAATGCATGTTTCATTATACATCTTTGACTGCTTTCCCTGCACTCTGCCCACAAGCCTGCCTTTCCTAGGACTTGTTCCAAAATATTACTTCAAGTAGATTTTGTTTTGTTCTTTACTGTTTCCTGGAAACCTTTGTAAATATATTCCACTGGCGTTTCTCAACTTCCCCTACTCAATCAATCTTTGTCCCAACCCAAATCTATTTCACTTCATTTGAAGAAACTAACTCTGCCTTCTGATCTAACAGAGACTCCATTAGGGATGCAGCCACTGCACATTTTGCAGTCTGTTTGAACCCATGGACACAGCAAGGCAAAAATTAATACTTCACCTAAAACTTTCATAAAATAGACATGGACCACATATAATCACAGGGGGATGATGCAAGATGTTTGCACTGGCAGCTCTGTCACTCCTCAGCAGGTGAGGATCTCAATATAAAATTTTGCAGAAGACCTGTGTGCACAGGCAAGTATATAACACAACAGGGATTTCAGGGGACATCAGGGGCTGTTTTTATTAAGATAATACTACTAAGAAAAGATGACTTAGGCATTATATGCTGGACAACAGAAAGAGTGACCATTACTTCACAAAAGACCATTTATCTTTTCTCCTAACATTTCCCATTTTGACCTCAGCATAAGTTGCCACACGCCTGTCTCTGCAAAATTAGGGATAGGCACTGAAATCCCCCCAGTGGCTACTGGACAGGTACAGGATGCTGGCTCTTCCAGCCCTTGTGGTGCCATGCTTGGGGATAACATTCACACTGTCCACACTTAGCACAATAGGGACTTACTCTGAAGATTTTGCTGAAGGTTATAAAGTTCTGTGGGGGATGGCTATCCCCGAGACAAAAGCTGTCCTCAATACCAAGTTTGTATTGTTTTTTTCCCCCATCTGCAGAGTTCTGACCATGTTGTTCTCTTCCTTATAGAAGCCTTCAGAGTTAGGCAGGCAGTTTTGAAAAGATTGGGCTGACAAAAAGAGAAAGATACAGCAAAATAATACCACCATAACTGTATCTATACTGGAAGAAAATCACATCCAGGAATTCATTATCTTCTCTACAGTGATGAGAGTAGCAAGAAAGCAAAAGCTATCACAACTAAAACATTTACCACTTCCTAATACTCCAGTATAAAGCGGAAAATCAAGGAGGACAAGGAAAACACAGAAGTTCTGGTTAACTGAAACCCATTTGGGTTCTGAAATAAGTTTAAGGTGAAATCCACTGGTCAATTCTCTCCTTATGTTCTTGGAAATCCAGTTTTGCACTGTTGCATCCTTCCAGAAATGCAGTGAGCTGAGACAATTTGCATGCTTGTTCCGCTCCTGCCTTTTCTGCTCTTGCCCCTTGTTTGTTCCTCCCTCCATCTGCTTCAGTGGCTTATTTTTGATTTCTCCTGTCCTTTGGAGTTATCAGGAGTAAGACACAAGATTGATTCTCCAGGTCAAACTGTTCTTCATCAATTATAGTAAACAAACCAGGAACGTGTTTGCAAGCCAGTCAGTCTCCTTTCCCACTCACACACGCACACACAAATGTCCTTCTACTTCCAAGGAAAACAGGAGCTGAAATGGGTCAATTTGTTATTTTGTCTTTAAAGAAAACCATAGTCACATTTCTCTGACTTAATAACTCCTTCGGAAGGTGGCATTTCTTGATGAGAAACAATACCAGGTATTGATACAAACAGATAGGATTAGAGATACAAAAACCTAAATCCATTTCTGGCAACTGGTATTTATTTACTTCAGGTTTTGGTTCACTTCAAGAAGAAGGATTAGGGGCACATGGAAAGAATAGCAAATCGAGCTGATGAGAACTTATAATCAGAAAGCCAAGGCACAGAGATTGGCTTCCAAAGTGTCTATGAGGAAATAGCTGAAAGAAGAGGTGGAGCAGAATGAGAGAGAGAATATGAAAGTTAAAAAGGTTTTAACCTCTAACCTTCTTTCACCTTTCTTACCTTGTCTGCTGACAGCACAGCCTTTTCCCTCAGCAACTCCCCATAGCTACAACCATCTCTGTGTGGAAGTTTCCCCCCAGTATTCCCCATCTTGTTCAGCAGAGGGGTCTATACTCTGCCCCTTCGAGCAGAGCTGCACTGGTGCATGAATTGCTGCAGATGGGTGGCACCAGGCTGTCACAGTGGCTGGGTGGCACGGTGCTGCCATCATGCAGTCAGCAGCACCAACAGCTAATTTTTGCCCAGGGTCAACAGTGCAGGCGCAGGGTGCTCCTCAATCAAAACCCCTCAGTTAATTATGGCCCCAGGAGAGCCAAGGGTGGGCCCATCCCTCCCCTCTGTCAAGAGACACGTCTGCCTCCAGGGGAAGGGGTCTCCTCTCACCCTTTCAAAAGGCCAACAGTGGCTTGCAATTATGGCAAGTTGTTCCATCGCTGATTCTTTCACTACTGCAGCACAATATTCTCTTTCCATCCCAACAGCTTGTAGAGGAAATGCCATTACAAGCACCTTTCTCTGGGTCATCCAGCTTTTATCTTCTCCCTGACCACAAGGCAGAGCCAACACCCACTTTTATTTAGGACAAGATCATCTGCACAGTCCTGAGAAAGTTGATGCCATCACAGGTGAAACATTACAATATCCAACACAACATCTCAGCTCATGATAGAGCTGAGTCCTTACCTCTTCAGCCTTAAGAAAGTTGATACAGATAATAAGTATTTGTTTTAAAATGTAACTCACATGCAGGATCTAGACACCTTTTGGACAAGGCAATAAGGAGAAGGAAGAATCCCTTCAGAGCCAAATTCCCTTCTGGAATAATGAAGGCCAACAGGAAGCCAAGATCACAACCACGCTGAGTAGTGATAAGATATAAAACCACTTTGAAAAACACATCCCCTTAGACCATCCAGAGCTGTGGGAAATGGACAATCAAAGAAACAACTACAAAATCTCAGCTTTCTCCACTGTCACCACCAGTCAGGTGCAGACAACTGACATGGGCTTCTCATAGCAAACTGTCTGTCATCATCAACACAACCCAAATGCTCCTCCTCAACATCTGAGCTCTTCCTCTTCAGCCCTCTTTAGGAATTCTTTGTATTTTGACCACTAGCACTGAAGACTGGACTTTTGCTACATTTTGCTGCCAATAGAAATGTCTGTCTAACTGGCATATGTACTTTCCATGACAATCAAGCATGTGAATTTGAGGGATCCTTAACACGTGATAATGGTGCTCAAATAAGCTTTGTCTGATCTTACAAACGTTAAACTAGTGTGCTATTAAATACATGCCAAAAGTGAAGGAGACCTTTGAGGCTCCATATTCTCTCTGAATGGAGAAACCTGCTATAAAACCACAGAGAAGTCTGCAAGAGTAAAACCTTAAAAGCTAAACAAGTCCTGACTCCAGACTTTTCCAGGGGTTTATGTCTTCTTTTTTTTTTCCTTTCTTCCTTTCATTTATTAATAAAAAAAAATTAATAAGTGGAATGTTCTGTAGTAACTTTGAAAGAAGTAATTTAATAAAAAAAAATTCAGAGTGCCTCAAGTTAATTTAATTCAATCCTAGGCTCATGCTGCTGCCAAATTGCACATTTCAAAACTGCATAGCCAAAGAACTTTAGGTGCCCTCTGAGAATGCCTGAAGTAAAAGAAAAGGCAGAGAAAAAAAAGACCCATGAAAGCAAATTAAGGCAAATACCTTGTTGGGGGCTGGAGGTAAAAGAGAAGGAAGAGAAGGAAGAGGAAGTTTCAATTAATGTGTGCTCTAAGAACAATAGTTGGGAAGAAGTGTCACCTGGCATTTATTTAATTATTTATCACCCTTTGAAGGAAAGAGGGAATAGGTCAGGCCAGTCAAGAAAGGGAAGCTCATCAGTAAAGAATAGTTATCTTACAAAATGAAAGTACAGCATAGCAGTAGAGTCCTGAGGGTCAGGGTTTCAAGCAAGAGAAATCAGGGCACTCTGGACTAAATTCTTCCCCAAGATGTATTCAGCTAGGGTCTGTAGGCTTTATTGGAAGCACTGCAGACGCCTATCCTGGGACATGATCTAGTCTGGAAATAGTGAACATGCATTATGGGTCTGATCCACTCCCACTGAAGCAAAACCACTGTGAAAGCAGGACTGATTACAATATGTTGTTAGCTGGCATCTGAGATAGCTAAGAAGCTACAGTGGACAGATAGTAGGCAGGAAAACATCTAAGAAATATTCAACTATAATTCAATACTGTAATGTCCTAATGTTATATGCTAGAAAGAGTTCGGAAGTTAAGAGGTAGGATGCTACTTTAGTCTCATAATTTTGCTCTGGAAAAACAACACGTGCCATATTACCAAGCCAAGATATTTTCACCAGTCCTGTCTATCCATAAAAGTCCCTGGATCATGTTGCTGCCATATTGTCCTTCCTGTCAGTTTGCTAAAACCTGTACTCAGAAACCCGCTATATGAGATACAACCTGTAAGTTGTGAATACTGTTGTTAGCATGAAACTTCCTCCATCTCACAATTGCCACAGCTAAGCAGACCTACCTGTCATCACCTCTGTCCTCTCTAGCTCCTGGGCCCCTCTTGATGTCATCCATCTGTTTACAGCAGTAAGGGGTTGGGTGTTAAACCCTTCAGAGCAGAGAGTGTTGATTATTTTAAGTGTGTGCTGATGTTCCTCCATGGTCTCAAAGCTTATGAAAAGGATTATGGCATGACTGCCAGTAATACCAGAGGACTGGATTTGATGACCTAAAGAGGTCCTTTGGAGCCCTACATTCCTAATCACTAGTGCATTGTTTCCACTATTACTATTGGTTCTAATCTTATTGTTTACTTCTTTGAGCAGGTGAAGGTAAATTCTACTTGCTTTCTTAGGGTTCAAGGTTACAGCAGCTCTGATCGAAAAAGTATTACATCCTAAATAAGCAATACAGTTTTGTCCAAAGGCCTTAGACTGTCTGCTATGATTTCCTCTTAAGGAGGATACAGGTTAAGCTGGATGTCATTGGAAAGTCAGTACTTTCAACAAGATTTTTGATAAAGCCACATAATTAACAAATGACCTTGATGTTATCATACCAACTGGGCACATTTTCCATTGTAACAAATACCTCAGCTCGTATCAGAAGATTTTCCTGAACTCTTTTCAAATATGTGTAAAAATATATGAACAAAGAGAAATAGAATATTGATTTTTTTTCTTTATATACACAACTCCTTGTATATAAATATGTATTTAAATGTCTAATATACATATATATATAAAAGTATGTAAAATCAGTGCTTCCCAGCTCATACTGTTTTGCTTTTATTTCTTTTTTTTAAATCTGCTTGCTCCATACTTTGAGTCTTTCACAGTCTACTTCTCCCATATCCTATCTGCTTCATTAGAAAACTATGATTATGGCCCAAGTTCTTCAAATGCATAGTTTTGATAGGAAACATTTTCCAGCTACAACAACAATTAAAAAAATGGTGCAAACTTGGTCCTATCTTCACCCCATTTTATGCAGTTATTGCATCCCCTACACTCCACATGTCGATGACTTAATTCTAACTTAGAACTGGCTCTTTCTGAACTATATCAAACCTAATTTCCATGGACAACCAGTATTACGGCAACAGACTCAGTTCCAGTAAAACAGATATGTAAAATACACACTACTATTTACTGGATTTTCTAATATTTACTGTGGTATCTGAAAGGGCTTTACATGCATCTCTGAAGTTATCCCCCCATTTGGCATCTAGGGAACAGAAGTCCATATCCTCTAAGATAATTAGATACTTAATGATCTACGTGTCTATTTACTTTTTGAGGATCTCAGCTGCAGAGAATATTAAGCGACTTACCCAAATGTCAGACAAAAAGGTTATGGTAGTGTCTAAAAAAAAAAAAAAAAACAACCAAAAAAAAAAACCAAAAAAACCACAAACAAAAACCAAACCAAAAAACAACAAACCACAACAGAACCAGGAACCAATCTCCTAAATCCATATACTTTGTCTTAACTACTATCCTTGTGAATTACACTGTTATATAATGTAATTAGAAGAAAATAGCAAGTTCTATTCTAGGAACTTCTAATCAGCGACAAGCACTGCACTCCTAACGATCTCATTAGAAAAGAAATGCATAATTGCATGGTAGCACTATCTAGCAAACTACACCTCCAGCCAGAGGGGCAGCCCTTTCTCATGTAGACAGCACAACTTAGTGAGACCATTTCTACTACAGGTTACACCAGGAACACTCACAAGTGAGAAGTGATAAGCATCAAGTCTCTTCTAAACATGAGGTAAGGGCTTGAATAAAATGAAAGAAGGAAAGGAAAACTTTATTACCAAGGTATTGCTTATTGAGAATATATACTAAGCTGGTATTTTGCTGCTGTCCTTGAGTGCAGGAGTTTTTGAAGCTAAGCCTACTTCCAATTGGAGGAGGCCTAGAAACTTTACTAGCACATGGATTTTGATCTGATCTTTGCAAATACATTTATAAGCAGTAATAATTTAGCACATTTTATTTATACCTGCCTATTCTTAACTTGCACATTTCAAAGCAAGCATCTCACTGCAACACCATAAATTAGGGAGTCCAACCTTTCTGTCCTATCTTTACAAGTTTAGTACAGCTCAGTCCACCTACCACACGCTTGATGCTACAGTGAACGTTATGACCCAACCCTATCAGAAGATGAAAGAGCCAGAGCAGCCAGGTGGCCCAAACTCCCAGAGTCAGAGGGGACATCTGGCATCATCAACAGCAGCCGTTATAGACCATGGCTGAGCTGTAGAGCCCAACTTAGCTTTGAAGACCTCAAAAATGTGAGAACAACGTGGTAAATGTTTTGCATTTGAAGTAATCACTGGATGTAACATGGCACTTTCCTCAGAAGGTCCTGTTTCATCAGGTCCTCTTCAGGAAAGGGGGAGCTCCGGTGGTAGGGATCACAGCTACAGCAATGGGGTAAAGTCCTGCAAGATCTCTATGCAGTAACGATTAGTAACTTGTGGCACATGAGAAGTCAGTGTAAGGTTCTCAAAACCCACGTAGTAGCTGCTGAGTGATATTTGCAGCTCTTTCACAGCTTCCCCTGCTAACATCAGCAAACTCCTACTTGAGTGTGCCACTCTGTAAAATGGGAATTTTACAGCTCCACAGGGAAGATGTGAAGGAGTAAAGCACCAAAGCAAGGAGTTAGGCGTCTAAAAGCTTTATTGATCCAGGTCTGAGTATACTGTATTATTGGAATCTATGTTAGGTCATATCTGGGAGCCTAAGAAAAGCAGCTGTAAGAGGCAGCAACAGGATTGAACTCTAAAGTAAGGAAAGAATATAAGAAAAACCATGAACTGAAACGCTTTAACCTATGAAGGCAAGGACAAGAAGTGGTTAAGAGGGGATTTTGCTTTAGCACGGAGAAGAAAATCTTCAGAGATACAAATCACGACTGCTGATGATTCTGTTTTCCTCCTGACACAGATAATGGGATAAGTGGGCATGCATGGAAATCACAGAAAGGAGAATTTCTGAGATGAAAGCCTTTCACAAAGCCAGATCCATTATACCATTTTTCTCTGTGCCTCCTGCTGGGAAAGGCTGGGAGTACAGCTACACTCAGCTCTTGCACAACCTGCCAGGGCTATGCCCTAAGCCCTGATCTGCCCACTCAGCAAGCAACTGGGCCTAGAGCAGCTCCAAGATTTTCCCCAGCTGCCTCTTCCACCTCATTTCTTAACACAGTCTTCACAGGGAGAGGCAGGAACTGGAGTAACTGGGAGGTCTCACCCTGTTTATCCTGTCTGGGATGTGTAGGCACCAAAGTAGGAGTGTGCTGAAGGACACTGCTGCCCTGGCCCTGTTTCTACTAGCTAAAGGAAGGTGCTGAGGCTGGAACAGGTTCTGAGAGAGTCTCCTGCACACTATTCCTTATGCAGGAGAAGGCACAGAGTGAATAAAGCAGCATCCTCCTCCACTGGGCAAGCCAGCATCGAAGCTCATTCACTGATGTGTGAAACCTAAATCTCTGTGAGGCTCTGCTTCTTCTTCTCTTTCTCTCTTTTTCTTTTTTTTTTTTTTTTTTAATTCTCCCCACCCCCAGTCACTCTCCCTCTTTTTTGGACGTTGCCATGGAAACTGCATCTGGTTTCCATTCTCTGTCTTTCCGTCATGTCCCTGCTCAGAGTCAGAGGCAGCATCGAAGAGACATTGATCATTGATGCAATAAACCAGCCCTGCGGGAACCAAGCTGGCCTGTAACCCCAGGTCTCCCAGTCACTGCCTTCCTCACAGAGAAGGTCCAATTTTACTATTCTTTGGGCAAGTTTAATTAAAAATTGAGTCGGACCAGGTGCCCCATCACCTGCCCCATCCCCTCCTGAGGCAGCTAGAGCAGAGATGCTCGGTTTTGGGCCTTGCATTAGACCGCATGCACTGGCAAACCTAGGGCTGTGGGATACACAAGCATCCTCATAACCAAGACACCTACAGCCCACTCTTGCATGCCATACTGCTGCTGACTGAATTCTCATCACTTCCCCTAACAGAAAAAAGTGCAAGGGAGTAAGTACCAAAACCAGAAATAGCTATTCCAATACAAAAAGTCAGGAGAGCAACATTTCCACTAGGAAGGGGAGATTTTGGATGGCAAGCAACAAGAACAACAAAAGACAAAAAAAGGGGAAGGTGCATCAGTAAAGACAAAGCAATCTCAAAGGAAGGAAAAAAGAATGAAAAAATGTTGAAACAGGACCAAGAGAAAGACTGGCCTGTTTTTTTTTTAATTTCAGCTTGCTGTTAGCTGAATCCCTTTTCCTCCAGCCTCCTCTCACCACCTCCCCGAAGGGTATCATTGCCTCCTAACACACTGATGTGCCAAGGAGCCCTCTGACAGCTCTCTATTAATTAACTTCATGCCGATACAAATTTTATTTAAAGTTAAAAAAATCCAATTCACATTGATCCACCTTCATTGCTCCATCTGGCTGCCAATCAATGGCTGCTTGGCTTTACCTGACAAGGGAATAGATCTCTCAGCTGCACTCACAACAGAGCATTTGGGAAGTGGGAAATAAAAGTGCTGTCCTTGGGCCTTTCCCACAAAATAAACCCATTCTGGAGGGAGCTATGTCAGCATCCTTTCTCGTTCCCCGATTTTTCTGCATCCTCCAGTTTCTCTGCAGACCTTCCACTCCCGACAGTATGAGATGTTCTCGGTACCAGCTGTGCTGGGTCCCATTGTCCCAGCCCAGGAAGGGGCTTTTCTCATATGCTAGACTAGGCTAAAAGCTCATAAAATGCCAGGGCCCAGTGGAGACAAAAGAGGGATGAATTGCCCCCCTGTGTCCAGGCTTCTGACAAGATTTGCTGCATTTCTCAATGGCCATTGTCATTTTACTCTCAGAGGGAAAAGCTTTGTCTCTTTCCCTTCCCTCTGCCCCAAGAATCGATACGGCTTCTACAGAGAACAGCCTTTCCCAAACAACGCTTTGTCCCTTAGGCCTTGTCTGCAGTAAGAAAATTGGTAAGCATTTTTTTTTCTGCTCTGCAAGTAGCAAAATAAGATGCTGGAGAGGAAACATAACTCACATCATTGCCTAAGGATCAGAGAGGGGCTGCTGGTCCCACATTTTCTACGCAGTAGCTTTTAAAGTTACTGGTTGTTGTCAGTCAGTACAAGTGGTTTAGATCTTGTTGAGTTTGGCTAGCATATGCCAACACAGACCTCAAGCTGGCCTTTCTCCTAATGTTTCAAGTTAGTTGACTCATCTGTGACCCAGAAAGGAGCTGAAGATTACCTTGCATCTTTATAGTGTGAGAAAGGTAATTTTACAAGTGGTTAGTGTACTCTTTCTAAATCCCTCCTTGAAATATAATCATATTCCTCCACTACAGGCAAAGCTTTCAGCTTGCCAGTATGGCACTGAGGAGGCTTGTTGTTCTGGGATCGAGATTCTAAAATCTCACAGCTCAGGAGCTCCAGTATTAGCAAACATAAGCAGTACTGAAACAGGCTATTTTAGCAAAAATATCCAGCTTCAGTCATCATGTGGAAGATGTAGAAAGAAGAAGATAGTAGGTTAGCCCTGGGTAGAGCCCTTGAAGTCATCGTTAAAATTCCACCACTGAATTTCCTGGTAATATGTCTGTCTCTGATGGAGTCATACTATTTCTGCCAACCAAGAAATTCTGCTCATACTAAGCAGGGCATGCAACCTGCAGGCTTAAAGCCTTTCATTCGCAAGTCTTTGAACACACCCACATGTATTTCACTGTCTTAAAAGACACTAATATACTGGATTACATATAACAGCTTCTATTTGTGGGTGAACAGCACAAGGAAGAATAAATCCTTCACCCCAGAAAAAACAAGACGATATGACCTAAGGAAATATGTCAACCTGCTTCTGTAATTTAGGTGATGCTTATATGCTATGCACACACTGGTGAGTGTACCTATAAACCTCACACAAGCTGCAACAGAGGAGGATGGATACCCCTGAAATAGAAGCCTATGTGCTTGCTTCATACAGTAACTGCATGGCTTGTACAACTTCACCATGAATACTTGCAATTCTTAAGCCTGAAAAAGTACAATACAGGCTTGAACCACAGAGACAGCAAATGAACAGGCAGGAGAAAAGGAAGACTGTTAGACTTATTATGTCCTGGAATCCTGGGGAAAAAAGTTACCAACTTCATTTGCATGCCAGCTAACAAATGTTTTGCACTAATTTTGGTAGCACAGAATCATCTCATTGCAAATAAGGTAATTCTGAAGTTCGTGGCCTATTTCCTGATCGTGGTTACCAGAATCCTTATCAGCTAACCTGCTTTGATACTTGTTTTTCTATGAAGTGGAAGAGGAAGCCACTGGAAGTTTACTTCAGAAATGGATTATGAGTTCAGGATAGGCCAAGTGGGAAACCTTGTATTCAATTACTCTCCAGAAGGCTGGTGTTTGGGGAAGGGCAGGACATGGGAGAAGTTCCAGAAAATATTTTGGAGGAAGAAGAAGGAACTTTGTAATAGGAGTTGATGAAAAACTAGTGGGTTCTCAGAAAAATAGCTGTGCCCATATCCAGGACAAGTGGGCTTTGCTTTGTCTCTGGTAGCATGAGCATTATATTTGTTTTGAGGCTATATCCAGGCATAGCTCACCTCTGGTCACAGGCTTCCTCCATTTGTTGAAAGTACTTTTAACATCTGAAATCACTGGGATCTCCAATTACATCTGGTGGTCATCTCACTCCAAAGACACCAGGGCTGATATCTGAAGATAAGAGGATCCACAGAGCTCAGCCCTACAGTGATACACCTTATATCCTTCTGAAATGCCCTTCTAGTTTAGCATTTTCACTGCCAGAGTGCAGATTAAAGCACAGCAAAATTAAAGAATTCTTTTAAGATAGAACAAAAAGACCCATGGAAGAGCAGGAAGCTCCAACTCCAGTTCCCAAGTCCCAGGCTAGTTTTTCATCCTACTTATTGCACGGTCTGAGTCTGGCTCCTACGTATCAGCTGAGACACCAGCAAGGGAGCTGTGAGTGTTAGTAAGTGCTACAGAAATGAGTCAACACATTACCCACAACTCTTCTCACATCTATCCTCCAGGCCTCTCGCTGACCCCTCTCCCTTTCTTATTTGCTCTTTGTCCACTTTCCCAGGATCTCTTTTCATTTTTCTCTCATCTTGCAAGGACAGAGATACACACATCTATACAGAACTAGAAAAGAAATAACCACAGGCTGCTGAACTTGTTCACTGGAAGCAAAAAGCCACAGCAAAGGAAACAGCTCTGGCCCTCGCAAATGTGCCTTCAGACAACAAATCAAAGGCATTTAAGCTGACATTAAACCACCTTGGGCTTTTGGAGCTTGCTGGCAAAAAAATAAAAGCTGAAAATAAAAAAAAAAGGGGGGGGGAAAAAGGAGGCAAGCAGAAAAAAAATCCCATACCACACCAGTAAACTAAAGAAGTTAGAGGGACAATATAGCTATGGCTTTGGTATTTGCTTAGATAAACATCACTCCCTATCTGGAGTATGAAGGACTACCACCCACTCCCCTCACCCTCTGCTTTGATCCCCTCCTTTCTCCTTCTCCCATTCCCTCAGACACATGCAGCACTGTGCCTCCCTGCCTTTAGTACTCTTTCAAACACACCCTTTCCTCTTTTTGTCCATCAGTCCTTGCCCGTTAACTCCATCCTGGTCTCAGGCTCTTTTTCTTTCACAGGCCTTGATAGAAAGCAGCAGGTCTGAAATTAGCTGTTATTCAATTCCAAATTGCTGACCCTTGGGGGCAGGGACTGCTGTATGCGCTTATAGTATCCTGATCACCACTTAATGCCTTTTGATATTGCTACAGGAAACACATCTAAAGCCAGAAGGGGTCATTTGGGCTAATACAACTTCCAGGATAACATGGACTGGAAAGCAACTCAGCAGTTTCAGCACTTTGTGGAGAAAGTTATTTGCATTACATCATCTCTCAGAAAGGTATCCAGTTTTGACTAAAAAACTCCAGCTGAAGGACTGTCTACCATAAACCCATTCAGACCAGCTGGTATTGTCCTTTTTAACTTCTGCCTCATCTCAAGTACAAACGTGTTCGCCTTCATCTTCTGATCAGTATGTACCATTATGCTTATGCCTAAAATCATCATACTGTCAGGACTTGTCAAAACCTTTCTTTCTCTCTTGGAAAAATTTCACAAGTTCACTTATTTTTTTGCCTGGAAAGAAACATGCTCAGATGAGATGCTTTCCTGTGAAATAAAAATATTGGGGAAAAAAACATTTTGTTTAGAAAATGTGAGAACCTTTTTCTTCAATGAAGCTAAAGACCCCTACTCTGATAAGGACAAAGAGCTTTTCCAGTTACCCCTCAAACTTTTTGTTTGAAATGCAAAAATTCAGACTGCACATATGCAAAAACTTCTGTACCAGGGAGGCTGTAGCAGGTTCCAAAGAAGCTGTAGAACCTGCAACCTTGTCAAGACTCAGCTAGATGAAGCTGTAGTGACCTGACCTGAACACGAGCCGCAGTTGTATTTGAAGAAGAGGCCAAACCTTGTGACCTTCAATAGTCCCTTCCAGCCAGCATGGCTGTAGTTCTGCAAAATGCAAGTCAAAAGTATTCCAAAAGTACTCTATCCTACCTGAAACTACACATTTCACCAAACCTTCTTCATGAACAGCTGTAGTATAAGGAGTTCCAAGGGAAAATTTGGACAATGTTTCAGCAGGAGTTATAAATATACTCTTGAATTCAACCCTTGAGGTTTCTTTAGCATGGGAAAAGCACATTTAGCTCTCTTCACTTCTCCTTCACCCCATTCCTATCTGTGTAGAAATGTAGAGTATTTTAGTGAGTACAATGGTGCACATCATCTTTTTTTTTTCTTGTGAGAGTGGAAGAAAAGCTCATCTACAGCAGAATATCATATTAAAGCACTTCAGAGCAGTCCTTATACAGCACCCAATTCTCAAGCTGCAGTGCTTCCTTTTTTCCAGAAACTCTTGGGGGGGGGGGAGAATTTAAAAAAAAAAAAAAAAAAAAAAAAAAAAAAATCAACATTTTCTTCCACAGAATTTCAGCTGAAAATTCTTTTGAGATAGTCTTTTCTATCAAAAAGCTGTCAGTTTTCCCAGTGAAGTCTGGAACAGATTCAAAGTGACAATTTTTTCTATTTTGTTTTAAAGTGTCATATTCCTTTTTTTTTTTTTTTTTTGGAATGAAATAAAAGCATATGTGACAAAGTGACATTTCCACTTGAGCACTTGAACTATCAGTTTGTTTCTCCTTGTTTTTTTGTTGTTGGATTTTTTTGTTTGTTTGGGGTTTTTTGGTTTTGTTTTGGTTTTTTTGTTGTTTTTTTTTGTTGTTGTTTGTTTGGGGGTTTTTTGTTGTTGTTTTTTGGGGTTTTTTGTGTGTGTGGTTTGTTGTTTTCTTTTAAGCTGAGAAACAAAAATGGAATAATTGCAGTTCAAAACACTGATTTTTGAACAGTTTGTTTCAAATTTCCCCTTGGAAAACCCATTTTTTCCCCCCAACAGAACTGACACTGTTCTCCTTCCCAGAAAAGTTTATTTTCAACATATCTAGCCCATCTTTTTCCCTACAGCAATACTTCCTGAACATAAGAGTTCAACCTATATGAATTCATTTCTCTGCCTTGGCAGTTAGTTGGGCAGACATGGGCTGCAGGAAGGGTACTGGGAAAAGTCCTCATCAGTTTGTGTCAAGGAACTGAAGAGAGGCTTTAATCTCCCTCCAACTGACCAGAGTGGGACCTGCTGCCTCTGAGCACACTTTACTTCTGCCTTGGTGTACATCCAGACATAAAAGAAACTGCAAAAATTGCTCAAGTGTCAGTAACTATGTACAAGTTGGGCAGCAACCCTTTGTTTGCAGCTGAGAACAAAACTTTCTTATCCAGAGTTTGTAATCAAACACATGTGGCATTGATAGTACTTACAGCTCTCTAGAAAATCATACTTCCATAAATAAATGAAATGCTTAGGGCACAGTGAGAGACCCTGCTGACTGAGTGCATCCTTATCCTCCCTGCCTCAAACCTGAGGACCTGGTTACCAAATAGGGTGCTGCAATCCAGTGCCCTAACATCATTTTGCATGTGAGAGGTAAAAGTCCTGTTTGGTCAAGAGCAAAAATCCACACCTCAACTTAATACATTTTACTTTGCTGCCAGGCCTATGGCAATAATAGTGTCTCTGCCCACGTTTTCTCTCCAGGATTTAGGAAAATGCATAACTTCCAAACTTCTTAGGAAAGTTTACTGTGCTGCACAATCCTTCTTTATATTAAATCCACACGGGGATGATAATGTGGCTAGAAATATTTGCCAGCAAGGGATTGAGTGGGTGTAAAACGGGTTTGCTGAATTATTGCTAGACTATTCAATTTTGATTTTAGATACATATGCTTCTCTCTGCGTCAACACATTGCTCACTTTGTCGCTCCAGGTTTGGCACCTTACCTAGAACAGCTCTGGTCAAGCACAGCTTTTTTTTTTTTTTTTTTTTTTTCCCTTCTATCAGTGTATCCCACTGTCTGGATTCATCAAGTGCTGTCTCTTGGAGGACATTTCCAAAACCCACGTCATGACTGCACATCCACCACCCAACAGCACTCTATCCATCTCCACTGAGAAAAACTGATTAGTCAGTCCTTCACTCCCTTTCCCTGGAAGGCATGTGGAGGCAGCACATAGCAAATCAAGCACTAATACTCTGTTAGAAGAACTTTACCAAGGATATGCCTTGCATAACAACTTAGCTAAAAGACTGCACACATAACATGTAAAACGTTAGAAAATGCCCACTGGGGTATCCCTAGGAACTTCAAGGTTGCTTAACGGTCCAAAAGGTTTGGCAGCTTTTCTCATTGTTATTTACATTGCACCTTCATTTTTACATTTTAAAACAAGCAGAGCTTCCAGCATTAAAAGTGGAGCCTATGGTGCTGAACTCAAACGTGCAATAGGAAGAATCTGGTAAATGTTACTGTGGGGGTGTTGCTGCTACTAGATCCATTGCTGATCCTCACATGTTGGAGGCATTTGCTTCTTTAACCTAGTGCCTATTCATCCAGATGGCCAGATTAGCAAAAGGAGAGGTTAGAGCACTCCTGGCCACCTGGTTTACTGTAGTGCTTAATCCTCTCCCTCTGGTTGAGCACTGACCTCTTTCTACAGCTTGTTTCTTTCCCCTCTATCAGCATGATCTTCCAACCATCAACACAGAACCAAGCTTCAATGAGAGACAGTTTCTTTAAGTGTTAGAGAAATTTGTCCATAAAAAAATAATTCAGAGTCCAGATCCTCATGCCTAAAGGAAGCATAGTTCAGAGGGTGGGGGAGAAACAACACAGAAGTCGGAAGACACCAGGTACAAGATAAGCACACTCTGCATTTATGCTCTTTCTCCAAAGCAAGAGGAGAACATATCTCTTGCTGAAAACCCCAAACCCTCAACTGCCAGTTAAGACAGGAAGAAGTTCTAGATCATCCTGAACAGACAGTGGGTTAAACAAAGAGTTATAGTGATATCTTGGGAAAACAACTGCTTTCAACAAGCACAATATGTGCTTTTAAAGGTATATGCACTCCAAGGCAGAGCTGAAACATCTTTAGACAAGTTTTAAGTTCAGCTCTGCTGCAATGACATGGCTTATGACCACTTCCCTATGCACCAGAAAACAAGCCACATGAAGGACTCTCCTCATCTGGTCCTCCTCCTGCCTGCCTCCGTCCCTCATGCTTCAGAGCCATCTCCCAAACCTTGTGAAAGACAAGCACACCCTCACTTCAAGTGGGGTCAAGAAACATAACATTTCAAGAAATGTCTCTGTCTATATGTGAATAGAAACTATACCAGAGCCATAAAGGAAAACACTCCCCAGTTCGGGGCTTAGTGGTGCTTTCACACAGAATCCATGTTCTCCATGGCAATTGGGATGGCTCACTAATAATCCATAGGTATTCACAGTTATGTGCCAGAACACAGACACAGCACCTCCATGCTGTTTATACAACACTGATAAACTCCACTGCCCCAGATCATAACCAGGCAAACTGCTTTTACTCATATTTATACTGAACAGTTCGCCAGTACTGGGGACTCTGAGTAAGTCAGACCCCAGGTATGTGTGCAGCAATCTGACCAAATAGAGGCACCACAGTTGCATTACACTACTAAGAACCAAAGAAGCCCAGATGAGGCAAAAGACCTCAGCACAAGTGTAAGAATGTGGCCTCCTTGAGTGACCTCCCCACCTACAAGGGGCCAAAAGTTGTCTAAGCAGGATGACAACCATGCATTTTCCTATGGTGGGCTGCAATTTTCCTCTAATGTCCTTGACAAAACAAATACATCGTAATGCAATCTTTTAGTAGAAACTCATGTTTAGAGGTTAGACTAAACCAAACTGAACTGGTTAGGCAGGGTACAACAGTGAAGCAGAGATATCAGCCTTCAAAGATAATTTTGCTGGGGTTGCACAAGATGCAGCAGTGAGAAGGGAATGCAGTGGGTGACACTGAATTAGTCTGGCTGTGCTACACTAGTACATATTAGTACAACAGAGAGTCTGATCACAATGATGAGCCAGATGGATGAAGATAATCACAGTGCCAAGTCATGGCAGAAGAGAGTGGAGTAAGCAAATGCCACCCAGACCTCCCAAGCCAAAGGCCACCCACAAGGGGAAAAGGAAAGCAGATCACAAAATGGTGGAAAGCTGTGCTTTGAAAATCTGGGGAAGGGCACACAATTTCAAGAATTTTTGTCATGTATCTAATGAACTGAGATTAGCTACTGATTTTGTGGGCTAGCAGAGAGAGAGAAGGACAGGGACTCCAACACAGTAACTTGGATTGAAGCCAGCAGAAACATGGGAACGGACCCACTGCTGCATGGGACCCACTGCAACACCCAGGAATGGAATATTTTCCTATTTAAGCAGGACTTGATAGAAAAGTTATTGCAGGAGGCCACAATAGAGCATCTGTGATGCACTCACCAGATTAAAACCTCAAGTCTGAGAGATAACTAGATACCAAATTTTATCAGGCCATAGACATAGCCATGAGTGGAAGTCCAGGCTTATACACGTTGCCTTATACTACTCAGGTCACCGAAAGCACAGTTAACAGTGCTTTAGCTCTACCCTGCCCTCGTTTTCTTACCTGTTTTATTTGGGATGCCATTTCTATGACTTACCTCATAAACAACTCTATTTAGTTCAGTTAAAATCAAACACCACAGATAACATATTTGTAAAGTTGGATGTGAAGGTAGGGTGTGCACAGGCATGCCAACCCCTCAACCCTTGCAGACATCAGATGAATTTTTCAAGTCTTGCATGCCCAGCATACAATTTGTATAATCGTCTCTTTCTCTTTGCTGGTCTTGGGCCTCTGTCTTTGATATTTCCCAGCTTCTCTTGTTCTGCAACTCCTATCCAAAACGCAGTTGGCTAAGGAGGCTTGTGAGCTGTTGCAAGGGATTAAAGGATAACATAGAAGCCACGAGGCTGCACAACATTCAGGGTAGTGCTGCCTAGGAGAGCCTGATATACCACACAAGCCCCACCTAGTTGGTTGTTCATTTTCATTGGATCTTGTTCCCCACTCCCCTCACCCCCTTGCATTTTTTGACTGGGACAAAGCTCTGGTGTTGGGAAAGATCTATACACATAATTTTACAAGACAGTCAAGTTGACAATATATCTAAAGCTGAATTTTGGGTGCAGAGAGAGATCCAGGGCTCATACAAATCTGTTCGTCACCCTGGGCGAGGTGAAAGACTCAAGTTTAATGAACACAAAAAAAGCCAGTTCCTTATGAAGCTGCTGGACATGGAAGAAAACAGAGAAGTGGAGGACCTCAAACTGTGGTAGCAGTTCAGTGTTATCTGACCAGGTCCATATGTCTAGCCTGGACTCAGGGTACAGAAAGCATAGACAGCACATGACTGGCCTTTATCCTCACTCTTTTTTGTCTAAGTGCACAACAGGAAGAGCAGGATGGAAAGTTGGGCTGATCATTAGAAAGCACTTTTAATCAGACCTTCATGAAGATCACAAAGTCATCAGCTCACGGTGACGGATTGCCAGGGACTCCATGATGAATGCATTTGCAAATATTGCAGCAGAATAATTTCCTTCCGTCGCCAGAGCACTCCAAACAAATTAGATTCTCTCTAATCACATCTCCTGTCTGTGGATGAGGAAAGATGGGCCTGTCAGCACAAACGCATTTAGGGGGCGGGCAGCGGAGGGGAGAGAGTGGGAGGTAAGGGGCTAGATGCAGCGATGCAGCAGGCAGGCAGATGAGGTGCTGGAAAGTTGCCCAGCTTTCAGGAAAGTCTTTGAGCAGGGGTGTGGATACGTGGTAATCCCAAGCATGTTAACAGCTCTCCCTCTGCTTACACACACACAACATGAGTGCTAGAGGATGGAGGCAGAGAAGCCAGAAATTCACCTGGAATTTTACAATGGTGAATAATAAGAGGAAGGAGTGTAATGCCAGCATCATTTATCCCAGATGGTGCAGCCCTCACTGAAGTTACAGAAGGATTTTCTGTGATGAGGCAAAGCTTATGCTGCTTTCCACAGTGTCTTCCCTACGCCCTACCCCTAGCTGGGGTACTTGAATTAGTGAACCAGAAGAAACAGCTCACAGATAATCCAGTGCAGGTGAATCACAAGATGGGGTACTAGGACAGAGATGCAGTTGGGAATTGTTAATTAGTACCACGTGGACATTATGTCATGCTGGAGGCATTCAACAAAGCTGCTAGCTCTTTTAATTAATACTAAGTCTAAGCATATTCATTTAAGGCTCTTTGAAATCATGGACTCAACAGGCCTTAAGTTTTAAGTCAAATAAAAGGCAAATATCACTGTGTTTTTAAAAATGAAAAAAAACTGTACCAAGAAGAATGGTCAAGTAAGATGTCTGAAGGCTACTCTTCTTCTCTACACTGTGTTTAGAATAAGTGCTGGAAGCTGCCTAGAAAAATTATTGCAGAGTGGAAGGCTCATACCAATATCATGTCTATCATCTTCAATTTTCCTGAACGCATGAATTAACCCCACCATAGCTTCCTCCTCTCTTGTCTGAAAAATCAGGTGTCACAGCTTAGTGACCGACCTGGCAAGTCACAGGTTATACCTTCTGTTCCAGGACTAGACAAATGCAATTTATGGAGTAAGTTGGTAATAGAGCAAGCTGAGCATTTATTTATGTAGTTATTATCTCTTGAGAATCCCTGTACCCATTTTTGCTAGGAATTTGGAGGAGCCTGATATTCTGAGAAAGCAGATTTTTGCCTTTCACTCATAGGGCATAAGAGAGTGCAACATGGTGGAGAAGACAAGGAACACGGGCACGTTCTCTGAATACAAAGCAGTAGGAACAGGCTGAGGGAGTTCAGTGCAATGCAAAGTCTAAGCAAAGTATGTAAGGAAGATCGTGAGACACACTGTGCTTGCAGGCCTGTGTGTTATCTGCTGAAGGACTTTGAGTGTACTTTATTCATTTTCCTGCTCAGAGGAGCTAGGGTAACTTTTGGCTTCCCACTCCCTAGCTGGTACCAACTTGCTGTTCACAGTCCCCACTTCTGGCAGCTCAGAAACTCTGCCAACAGCTCACTACTGAAGAAAAAATGTAAGCCCAGTCCATGCCCCTTTTAATTAGCTTTGAGATCTGGCACCGAGCAAACTGACACAAGAGACAAAGTAAAGAAAAAGTCTTGTTTCCAATACGGCAGGGAGAGAGCTGTGGAATGGTGAGCAGGGGGAGCAGAGGAAGGAGAGGGGAGCTGCCGCGCGAGCAATTGGCCTTGTTTGCTCTCCTGGAAGCCTCTGGGTGCTTTTCCTCCAACGTGCACTGGGTTTTTATAGGGGGAAAACCCTTATGGGCCACTGGGCTCAGAACAAGGCTTGGGGCAAGAAGCAGGCAGACTGCTGCCAGCTTTCCCCTCCTCCTTCTCCTCCTCGCGTCCTCTCGTGCTCCCTTTCACACCCTTGCACAGCAGGACCCTCTTATCAGGTATGATAAGCAGCACTCCTGCGCACAGCTGGCAGGCTTCCAGCTCACGTTCCAGGAGCCCGGCCGGGTGCTGCCGCTGTGTGAGCACACTTTAATAAAACCCTGATTTTTATCTGCACATTTTATTAATCCAAGCTCAGCCATTTGCCAAAAAAAGCCAAAGCACTGAATACGCCAACATGTGTTCTCTCCAGCATCTAATGCCAAAGTACCTCTGCCCACAGAGTCTCCTCTGCTTCACACGGGGATGCATTTTCTATGCAGACTTTTTCCTACTTTATTGCTTGCCCCTCCACTGTGCCAAGGAGATGGCAGGGGCCCTCTTCAGCTGATTTTCCCTCCCTTCTTTCGTAGAGAGATTTAATAAAGAAAGGAAAAAGATTTTACTTTTTCATTATCTCATTCCTACTGACAAGATTACAATTTTCCCCATATGCAAAACTCATGGAAAGACACTGGACAGCAGCAAGCTATTCCTAAAAAAAATTGAATTAAAAATATCTCCTTTCTTATCCTTCCACTGCTGCCCTGCTGTCGTTCACCACCTCTTATAATACATCGAACTCAATCATCTCATAGGATGGCTGAAACACAAACATCACTGGATGCTAGAAGGTAGCAACAGATGACACAAACATGACTGGTTGCCAGCTGCAACACAGCAAAAGGAAAGGAACAGGGAAGATGGAGAGGTTTGTGTGGGAATAGGCTTAAAATATGACATAGATGTTCTAAAAGTCTCCATAAGTCAATATAGTTTTTGTGTGCCCTGCCTGATTGACATGATCTTCTGCAATAAGACAACTTTCTGCTGTGCTGCTCTTCCTATACTTACTGTGCCAGTTTGAGTACGGAGCCCAAGGGCTTTCAGCTCAATGCTGTTGGGCCATGTTCTCACCGAATGGAGTAGCTGCCCTGCTATCCTTAAGAGTGATGACATGCAGTGCAAAACTCTTTTCGTGAGCTGTATTAGAGCATTAAGCACCTTGTAGGACTATGATGCTGATCCGTAGTCTTTACTGTCTTCAAACTGGCAATTGTATTTTTGCTTTTTGTCCCTGGAGGAAGTCACATATTTCTCATTCCACCTCTCTGCAGTCCTTCTCTAGAGGTCTTCCTCGTTTGTCCACTGCTCTTCTATATGCTTAATACATTTCCCCCACAAAATTCAGATCAAACTCTCCCACTCTGTATTCCAAACCCTGCTCATCTCCTGCTGCAAGCAGAGTTTGTTTTCCATCCCACTTAAGCCAGGCTAAATCCTAAAGTACTCTCTTACAAGCTCAGAACTTCCTGTCATTCCTTTGAGGAAAGTTCATTGTGTTTTTAATCTTATTGTCGCAAACCACCTGACTCTTTGGGATTCTCCTTCAATCCTGTAAATGGCCCCCTTTTCAAAGCTGTCTCATCTGCCATAAAAATTAAAGACCATAAGAAAGGGGAGGTGTTGGCCAACTTGGAATGCACCTTACTAGGCAAGATGACATGAAAGCACAAGACAGCTGATCTTACTTACCAGGCCAATCAGGCAAAAGATTTGACAAGCAGCTAAAATGGCAATTGGTAAATGGCAAACAGGGATTTTTGAAAGCTAGAGCAAGAACATACACTTAGTTCTTTTGTCTCTGACTATTCATTTGGACAGTCATATTTTGGAGGGAGGTGCATACATTTAGTGTTGTCAGTCTACTAAAACTGAAATGAAAAGAGCAAGGGAAGATGGAGTCCTGCCTGGCAACTCAGGAGACACTTATGAGGCTGAGGTTCAGCTATTAGCTCTGCTGGATACATCACATGTGATATCAGTCAAATAACTATGCCTTAGCTCTTTCTTTGTATAGCTAGAATGCCTTAGTCCAGCCCTGACTTCAGGAGCAATCATAAGATAACAAATAGCAAATCATGACTGCATTTAGATTTGGTATTCCTCTAAAGGCTGGAAACAACAAGGGGGTAGGAAAAACTGCTGTGGGGATAACAGAGAGGTGAAATAGTGAGCTTAACAGTGCCATGGGAATAAGATATCCCTAAGTCCTAGTCCTGTTAGGGTTTTATACAGTCTATATGCTCCCTGTCTCCCTGTTTCCTCAGGCAAAAGACAGGCTGGTCGCTTATGCTAGCCAAATGTTACAGTCAATTCCTTTAGTCTTAATCTTGGGGTCTGTCTTCTTTTGCATTAGTCAACTAAAACAAAACAAAAAAAATCCCAGGGAACCAAACAGCCCTCTGCCCCCTGCCAAACAACAATCAAATTACACCCTGCACAGGACCACTGAAAGTTTCAAAGCAGCCTGCAGTTTGCCAGCTATAGGCTTAGGAGCATAATGCTAAATTAAGGGCTGGAGCTCAAGCTAGGTTCATTAAGATTTATAGTCTGCATTGTCTAAAGGCAAGAGCTGTTTGGCCTTAGGCTGTGGACAGCAGAGATTGCTGTGCCACGCTGAATGATTTAACTTAGGTCCTAGAAAAAGTGTGGACACAGTAGTACAGCATTGCTGATCAAGCTACTGTGCTCTGCTTCTCCAGGCAGCTGAATAATCTGACAGGACATCTCCCCACACAGTTCTTCTGCTCCTGAAATAGCTGAGGTAATCTTGCACAACACTAAGGTGCATGCAAAGTGATACCCGCCTGCCCTTTGTGAGCTTATTGGTGGTCAGTCTTTACACGAGTGGTTGTTTAAATATAGCCAAACACAGGTCATTCACTTAAAACCAAAACAACATGGCTGTAATCGTCAATTAACAACTCCCTCAAATCTCATTTTCTTCATAGCTTGATCTGTGCAAAGGATTAGTTCTCTCTTCAACTAGGTGTATGATCTTAAAATGGAGGTGTGAGCCTCTTTCACACACCTAAAATCTCCTTTCGATGTGTCAGACACAGGCAGTTGGACTAGATGAGACTCAGATTCAAATATTTCTGCACTTCTGACATTAAAGGCTATATGATAAAGAATAGTGAAGAAACCAGGAGAGTCCCCTCCAGTCGAAGTTTAGCATTAAGAAGGTCAAAGCATGAATGAGTACAGCCTAGGGAATAAGGCTGCTAATTTTGCCCTGTGAGCATAGTTTTAAAAGGACTAGGGAAGGAACAAAGCAAACTACAACCTTTTTTTTTTTTTTAAATATTTAAATAAGTAGAATCCCAAGCCCAGTAATTGAACACAAATCTCTGAACTGAGGCAATAGTAGGGAAAGAGAAAGAAACAAGTAGCTATGGATGATAGTTCCTCATGATCTTGAAATCGTAGTACAACTAGAAGCCTGTTATCATTTTTGGAAATGCAATAATTGATCACCTGCTCACAAGATTGTTTCTTGTAAAGACTATTACACGTGCCTGGGCAAAAGTTAACACTGTAGACCTGTCAGCATGGGGCAAGGACTTTGGGAAACCTGCAAGAGTGATTGCACAACTACCCTGCCCCTGCTGTGCTGGTGTGCTGAGTGCAAACCTAGAGTGATCCCAAGTAGATCATCTTGCTTCATAAGAAAATTATTAAATACTGCAGTCCCTCCCTGGAGAAGTAGGCTGTTATTTCAAGGACCTCTTTGCAAGGCAAGTGTGATCAGAGGAGATAGGATAGCACACAGCAGGAATCCAAGGCACTTGCCAGCCCCTATTTGACATGGTGAGGAGTGTTTGCATACGCCCCAGCTACACACAGATGACAGTGGCTGTTCAAAACTTCTCTCTTCACAGGCTCATACAATATTTGTACAGAGCAATATTATCCTAAATGTTTTCTAATTATTCCTCTGGATTAATGGAAACCTGTTGTATTATTGACGGGTCTTTTGCAATATTTATATAACATGGATTGGATTAAGGAGGAATAAATAAATATGTAGAAGATGCCTAACATGTAAATAATAAATATTCAGCGATCTATTTTTTCACAAGATGGTTTAAATATACGGCATTTTCAATAAATCTTTAATAACTCTGCAAATATTTATTTATTTGCTTTGAAGCGTAAGAGAATTGCAAGAAAGCTCTGTAGGCTCCAGAAAGGGCAGGCAGATGGAACACATGCCCTACCATTGAGCCTTCAACCATCTTCTGGCAAGAAAAAAACCCACATTTCCTGAGTTGCTCCACACCTGGGAGTAAGGAAAGCAGAGGGATGGGACCTTCAGGAATTGAATGGGTAAACACAGCAACTGCTTCAAAACCAGCCACGCACACCAACCATCACTACTGCAACAACACAACACCTATGCCCAGCCAATCACCACCACATTTTGCAGAACTCGTAATTACACTGCACCATCACAGAGAAGTTCTCAGCCTCTAGAGGGCCCTCTTCCCCAGCTACCCTAAGAGCAAGGGACCTGCTGAGAATGACTTTGCCGGAAGTCCCAAGCCTGCAATGAGAAAGGAAGACAGGAGGAGAGTTTGATTGTGAACACCTCCCAGTTTTCACAAGTAGTCTAGTTTTTCCATGGGTTAATATAATGTCAAGAAAATTGTTCCTCTTAAGACTCTACCTATACCATTAAACATCCTGAGACCTATCATAAAAAGCAGATCTGCTTTTCCCAAATAGGAAAGCTGGACTCTGCTCTGTTACAGAACCCTCAATATCCAACAACCCAAGAGATCTGGACATAAGCTGCAGTGTTCAACCTCTAGGAAAACACAAGGTCATACAGGGATTTTAAAACTCAAACACCAGTACATTATCAAAAAGTTCTACATTACTAGAGGCACCACAATGGTTTGTCTGTGATGACCCAGAGAAACATCATGGCAAGTTATAAAAAAGTGACTCTTCTGAAATATGTTTGCATGGCTTCAAATGCCTGCTAAGACAATGGCTTTTTGTAATCGCTTGATATTACAGTAAGAAAAGCTTTAAAATTAAATGCCCAAAACACAGCTAAGCATTTAGTTTTAATGTGACGGGATGGTCATTGCATGTTAAATAAATACTGATTGTAAAAAGCAAGTGAAGTTGCTGAGTTCTAATAGCTGTGCAGTAAATAACTGTTTATGCGTCATTATGTGGATTTGGAAGCATCAGCAAATATGCTTTTAATAATCAATTGATACTTAACATATAATATCTGTGTGATTAAATCAAAGGAGATGGATGCAGCCACAGTAATTACTGCATATTGTTGCAATGCCATTGGATTAGGGAAACATATTTATTGAGGTGAAAAAAAGTCAGAGGTAGATACATATCTCCTTGCTTGTCTTCTTACTGCAGTACCTTGGGCTGTCATCTCATTGATTTCCCAAGATAAGCAATGTTCACCCTAGTCAATACTTGGATGGGATACCATCGAGGGAAACCTAGAGTGCTGAAGGAAGCGGTGCTGGTAACACAACAGAGATTGCTCTTTCATTTTCCAGAAGGAAAGCGTGATGCTGCGAGTCCTCTAAAGTGCAGCACCCCAGGGAGGATATTGCACTCATCTCCCCTCAGATAGCAATCCACAGCTCACTCTGCCAGTAGTAGAGCCATGGGTTGTCCCATCCATGCAGACTGCACAGGGGATAATCAAGTTCCAGCTCTCAAAACTGCTGAAGTTTGTAGGTGCAGCATTGCTCTCCATTTCATGTCAGAAATAAACATCCCTCCAGGACAGGCTGAAGCAAGGAAAGCCATAAAAGCCTTCCTTCTACCTGCTGAGTATTCTTTTCTCACTTCAGAAGTCCCCAGGGCATGTTCCCTACCAGTCTACTTACTTACACCATTAGTGGGGTGGGACAGTTGGCAAAAATGAAAGCAATTTGCTTTGCAGACACCGCAACTACTCCGATCACAGTCCAGTTCTTGACACAGTAGAATGCAGGGTGGCTTAAAGCACCTGGGCTTCCCTACCTTTGGCTGTACCTAGCAGGGCATAGCATGAGCTAAAGATGCAGCTCGTATCTCATTCAAAACTTTGGACAATGGGAACACAGGCATGCTGCTGTTTATGGATAACTGGAATAAAACTACCCTTAGGTCATGTATTTAAAGCCAAGGAAAGGGAAATTTGGCATAGGCTCTAAGTTCTTAAACAAACGACACACGCTTATTACCAAATGCACAGTGTATGAAAATGTAGCCTGTAGTAGAGACAGCTGAGGAAAATCCTCAATTGTGTACATTGCTGTAGGCTACCCAAAAGCAAATGGGACTGTGGCACTTCAGCAAACACTGGGGGCTGGCTCCTTTACTTTATATTTGCAAAAGCAGAGAGAACCAAGAGTTCCATTCAACCCAGGTCTTGAATTTACCACATTCATTTATCCTCCCTCACACCAGACCTTCTGCAGAATAGGAAGGCATCTAGAACCAGAGACGTCAGTGCTGGTGAGCACTTAATTCTACTGACACCAATGACAATCTAGAGGCCTGAAAAAAATGAGTCACGTAAATCTGTTCTTGAATCTCTAACTCAGTTACTAGTGGTCAAAGTCATATAATAATATAGGTAAACCTCAAAAGGTTCAGGAAAACATCTTAACACTTTCATGAAGTTGCAGAAACAAGTCTTTAATTACCTGCATGTTAGTGAGCCTAGAAGGTTAGGACTGTCTCAGAGATTTGCCAAAACTGTTTCATCTGGTCATACTGAAAACAACATTGCAAAACTACCAAAAAAAAAAGTCTCCCAAAGCCTCTCCTCCCCCTCATTCTCTATCTCCCCAACAACATGCTTGCACTGAAAGCTAGCAAAATGGACAGTGAAATTGAAACGATGCAGGACAACACCTGTTACACTGACTCTGCTACCAAAAAAAAAAAAAAAAAAAAATTGATGTCTTCGAAAAAGGAACACGAAAAGCATTATATCCACTAATGTTATTAAGAGAGCACAAGTAAAAATACTACTTTGGGATCCTGAGATCTCAAACCACTTTATAAAAAAGCTGGTTAAGCATCACCCTTCACACTCTGGGGAAAAAAAGAAAAAAAAAAAAGTAAAAATGCAGCACAAGCAGTTTCAATACTAGCATCCACATGTAATATTTGAGCCTCAGCTCCCTTGTCGTAACAAGACCTTGCTTGCTTGACTATTTATTGGCAGAGTGGAATAATTACAACCCATCAAATCCTAAAGTTTCAGAAGCCTAGGTGGATTTTGAAAGGACTGTTCTCCTACTCCTTGCTCCCAACCTTCCCACCCCAAAACATGTTAATGTACCTTTGGACAGAGACATTACAAGATTTTCTTCACTTTTCTCTGAGTCATGGGGTCAAAAACGCAACAAATAACATAGGCCCTTGTGGATCAGTAGCCCAACATGGTAAACAGTATCTCAGCAAGCAGTGAAGTACACCATAAGAGTCCTAGCACATGCTTCTATAAGCACTGAAATTAGAGATACCTATTTTTCAGAGGGTTGGTAAGTGTTGTGTGTGGAGTTGAGGGTTTTTTGTTTGTTTGTTGTTTTTTGTTTGTTTGGTTTTTTTGGGTGGGGTGGGTCGGGTGGAATGTTATTGTTTTTAGGAGCAGGGAGGGAAGTCAAAGTCTAAGTGAGGCTTTTCCTGCTATATCAGCATGGCTAACATTCTTCTGGGTAGAGTCTCTGTTGTCCAGGCATATAGCTGAGTCCATGCAACTGCAGAATTAACAAGGTCACTTTCCTCCTGTTTTTATGAAAACTGCAAGTGTCTCTGAGATTTTATTTTAGCAGAAATTAGTCAAGATGTTCAGTAATTACAGGAGACTGAAAGACAGCCAGACACTATGCTAATAGAAGCTATGTTTTTGTATTAAACAAGTCTAAGAAAAGCTGAAAAGAAAAAATGAAAGTCATTTTAGCTGAAAGAGTTGCCTTAAAAAAAAGCAATATAACACAGAACAACTTCATCTGAATAGTCCTTCATAAATCAGTGGAGCTACTCAGCAAACAAGGACTGCAGCATCAAGCCTGGCGAAGGGCTTCCTCTGTTCGCCTTCTGTTGAGATGTGAAACCATCTCTGTATTGACTCCAAGGCCATCACCAGTAATAAGATCAAGCCAGTACAAAAGGTGACGCTGGGAAAAAAAGCTTGCCACAGTTGCAGCGTCAGGGAATAATCCAGCTGCAGGCTCCATCGCACACAATCCGTTGATAGCAAAGGGAGGAGGTAAACCTCCCTCTTCCAGAGAGCCAGTCTCAGCTATCCCACTCCTCATCCCCAGCCAAAGCTCGGCCAGCCTTGCCAGCTGCACAGCCCTGGAACCACAAATAAGAACTCACAGAGAAGCAGCTGGGAAGCAGAATGGTTTAGTTTATTGTTTTGCAACTTCTTATTTATGAAAATGCTTGGAGAGCCTGGATACCGATCAAGTTTTGCTGCTCAATATTTATTAGAGTCTCACCTGCCTCACCGGAACAGGAACTGCAGGCACTTTGATTAATGTATTGGAAAAAAAGAAATGTATAGTTTCCCTGTCGCCTTGGTAAGCGCCTCCCTGTATCTTGTGCCAAGAGGCTATTTTACAGTGTCGCAGCCCTCAGTGAATCTCTGCTGATTGCTTGCTGCCTCCCTACAGCAGCATGCTGCTCGCAGGTGTGGGGTGGCACTGTGTTTTATTCTGGAGCTGAACCTGGAGGAGCACTGTGGTGCTATGTCAAGCAGAAATAGGCCCTCTCTAAACAGCAATAAAAGCACCAACTTAAAATATCACCCCAATGGTGGCTGCAGGTTGGGGAATAAACTAAGTTCTTCTCTGTGCTCAGAGAGCACCCACCAGTGCCAAAGAGGAACTTCTGGATATGACCTGACCAGTTTCCAAAGGCAACAGCTATATTGCCTTTGAAGGCAGAGTGGTTTTTGCAGAAGCCTGTAGACCCAAGCAGCTTCAGCAACTGCACCCTGTAGAGCACAAATGTTATAGAACCATAGAATCATTGAGGTTGAAAAGAACCTCTAAGATCATCAAGTACAACCATTAACCTAATGCAGATCCACCAAAACCCCATGTCCATAACTACCACATCCACACCGTTTTTAAACATTTCCAGGAATAGCCTTGTTCCTCTGCCTTTCTTCATCTGCCACCTCTGTGAAATTAAGAGTAGGCCCACCTTTACACCAGCGTGCTGATTTTGATGTAGCAGAGTTTGCACTTAGCTCCAGTACGAGGCTGCAGGATGTTTACATTTTGCCACTAGCTAGCCAAGAGGCACTGCTGAAGCTCAGACCCATGGAACACCCAGAAGCAGATCCTACACAGTTGTTCCCATAGCAGGAAACCTTCCTATCCCAGCAGTGCCTTGTTCCCAGAGCTCAGGCATTTTGAGGTACAGCACAAATGCTGCTACTGATAGGTGCCATCCCACAGCTCTCAGCCCTGCAGCAATTTTGGCATATGGTACACTGAGTCAAGACCACTCCTGCGTGATACACAAAAGACCACTGATTCAATCTGTACTTTATCTATAATAAAACACCACAAAGTTTTTCATCAATGGTAGAAGCAGAAGAGGAGAGCAGACCTTATTTCCTCCAGGAGAGGGCAGTCCCATACATACACACACACACACACACACTGGTAAGTAATTGCACATGCTGGAAATGAATCAGACCTTTATAAAGAAAAAATAAAAAGTTATCCCAACATCCTCAGCCAGTCTATCTTCTCTTGACTGGTATGCTACTGTGCCCTGCAGATGCTGGAGTCTGTGCAGTTATTTAATCCTGCACATTTTAATCTTTTATCTTTTCATTTTGATTAATAACTTTCTGCTCCAGTGGAAGTGAGTGAGTACTAGCATGTGCTAGCACTAGGCATGGAGGGGGGCTGATGCTGCGAGGGTTTCACATACAGTACACTGTGGTATATCATGGGCTTTGCCTTCAGATACTCACCTGACATCTGCCTGGGAAACTCTAACCCTTCACTCCTGCCCTGGAAACCTACCACATGAAATACATCTGTACTCACATTACTGGAGCTGTAGATTCCTCGCACCAGCTCTGCTACCAGACCCCACTTCTTGCTCTGCATCCCCCCAGCTGAGGGTTCCTCATCTCTGTCAACCTCTTTTAGTCTCCACTTTCCTTTTTCCACATTTGCCAAGACAACTTGGACCCATCCTGCAACTTGTTTCCTTGTGATTTCATCAATGGAAGTTCATTAGCAAGACTCAGTACAAGACACCTCTCTGCATCTGATGTAGCATCATTCAACCCTCCTCACTCCCGGGCTACTGCAGATAATGCTCCTGTGCCATCGGCTGAGGTCTGTGATGGCCTGTCCTCACCCTTTCCAGTGAACGAAGAAGAGTACATATGATCCTAAAGGACTTCAAGAGGATTTGGCTGGACTTCAATTAATTGCTACTGCAAATTAGGTCTAAACCCATTTGTCCCAACCGCATGATAGATGAGGCTGTACATTACAGCTTCTTCTAAAGTCTACATTTTTATCAAAAGATTGGCAGTCCCTGTGGGCCCTGCTGAGATAAAAAGGGCCTTCTGCTTCCCAAGCCTCTTCTCCCTGCTCACGCCTTCTCCCTGTTTTTTGTATTCAGCTTAGGGCCTCCAGGAGTGTCTAGAGGAATTCATTTCCTTCACAGCACACCCCTCCTTCTCCCGAACGAAAACTAGAGCTGGTTTTTCCAAGTTGGATTCGCAGGAGAAATATGAAAGCTAAAGGCACGCGGTATAAATAAACATGCAGTGGGAACAGAAGAGGCAAAACACAGAGGCCCAACGCAGACGAGAGAGACAATGCAGCATAACAAATAGCGAGCTGCGCTTCGCCTGTGGCATTTTCCAGCTACATCAATAATTATATAATACAACAGTTGCCGATTTCTCAGGCGTGGATCGATACCAACTGCAGTACCACCCCACTCCGTGGCGGGTTGTGGACTGAGGGGCTCTTCTCAGGCCCACACTTTGCCCACTCCAGGGATCAATGGCTGCATTTTGCAGGCAGCACCAAGGGCTAGGGAAACAGTAAGTGTATTCTCCAGACTAAGGTCACAGGGGTCTGCCCACGGCACTTGATGCTGCCAGCATGGGTGGGAAATGGCTTGGTTTTAGTCTTTTCCTCTCCCAGCTGCCTGCAGAAGGTGCAGCCAAGGTACTGCTTTGCATAGGTGCTGTTTGTTGGCAAGAGTTTGAAAGAGAATTCATTCCATGAGTGTCTCACATGCTGTGAACTTCTTTGGCAGGAAGCAATTCAGCTGTCAAGTATAAATGTATGAATGCACCCACTTATCAGGCCTTCCAGCAAAGCAATTAGGGGACATGGTATCATTACAGACATCCATATTCTTCATAACAAAATATAATTCTCTAAATACTTTGGTTTTATCACCCCTGATGCAGTAAGTTGTAAAACAGAAGAATTTTGTGGACAGAGCATTATGAGCATCTGCTTCACAGAGTAGAGTTCTATCACCCCACCCCCTTAATTCCCATTTTGAAGTCCACAGCCACTAAACATTGTCCTGGGTTGGGGGGGGGGGGGAATGGGAAATCAAATGAAGGAAACATTGAGAACAACTAGAACATCAGCAACCCTCATTTCTTTTGTTAGCAGGCATAGGATTCCTATGAAAAACAAGCCTGAAATATAGATTTCAAACCATTCATGCTTATTTAAATGCTAACCTGAGAAAAGTAGCAAAACCAATGTCTGACCCATGCAACTTCCCACAAATGGCAATTATCTCTAAAACCTTTCCATGCGAAATCTGATTTAATTGAAAGAGACATTTGGAAACATGAACTGGTTGGTCATCTTCAGGAAAACAGACCTTTTGGGCTAGAACTGATCAGTGGGGGGGGGGGAGGGGAAGAAAACAAGCAAAAAAAAAAAACCAAAACCAACCACAACAACAAAATCAACATGCAGAAGATATGGATGGTACATTCTTGCTCTGTGAAATTGAACAGTGAAGTAATTGGCTTGTAGTGTGTGTTATTATTTTATTGTGTTGCGGGCTGTCTCTGGTCACGCTTTGTCTTGTGTTTGTTAGACAAGCATTCTGATACCACAATGTAAAATGTCAAGTATTATAACTGGGCCCTCGTTCTACAAGGCCTTCCTTTAGACAGAACTCACATGTCATTGGAAATTTCAACTGATTTCCCTGCTGGAAGGCTGGATTAAAGGTCTTCCTTCTGCAAAAATTGAAAAACTCATAACAGTGACACACTCATCTTGCCAATCAAAGAATAATAATAAATAGAAACGTCTCTAAAAGAGATCATCCTAAACAGCAAGAAATCCCTAAATTAATTTTAAAAAAATTCTTGTATCCAGAAGCCTGTAAAACTTGTGGCACATTTCACTACCACTATAGCCACACAGATAAATGCTTGAGAACCACCACGGATAAGCTATAGGATGAAAATAAATATGTAGAGAAGGATACTGTCCTTAGAACTCTTACTGGAGTCAGAAGCAGAGGTTTGCTTATCCCACTTTGGGAGGATGCACAAATCTGTAACTAGGTATCTTGGTTGAATTAAGTGTTATATATAGATCTAGTAAGAGCCAGTTCCTACATAAAAGATCCATAATTTGCAAAGACAAAGAGGCACAGGAAGATAAGAATGGGTGATTTGTAACTGAGACGATATGGCTACAAAAGTTTCTCCCTATGCATAATGCATTGCCTTTGCTGCAGTTGGTGCTCCCAGATGAGTTCTGTTCATATGAATGGATCCGAGAACATATGCTTCCAGTTTGTACAAGGGTAAGACAAAACATGAAGGACTGTTGATCTTGACATTGATATCCCTCCCCATTAACAGTTATTGAAATGTATAATAGGCATAAATAGCCATTTACAGAGGTCACATGATATATAAAGAATTTAGTATTTGTGGAACAAATGCTTGGATGTTGTCATCCCACTACCGATAAACAGTAGAGGTTAGGAAGAAGCAAAGCAACCTGCTGAAGGGTGCAAGGAAGCCTACGTGATAGATGCATACAGTGGCTCTGAACGTTTTGACTCTAGCCAAATTACCCTTCCTCTCTGGCAGACAGAGAAGAGAGCAATGGAATGGGTTAGAAGTGGGGAAATACTGCAGCCCAACTGATCAGCAGTAGCATGTTAAGCCATAGCAACCCGACTTTCAAATCTGTATCTGTACTCTGGACAGGCTACTGTTTTTCCATTTTCTACCACTACCATTCAACGCAGTTTGGAGCTGCTAGATTTAAACCAAAATAACCTGCTTGGGCCCAAGGCATACATATGAATATTTACACAAGTTTTACTACTGAAAATGTGTGGGTAGAAAGAACTCAAATATTTGTTGGCTAGAGAAACAAGCAGATTAACACAACCTGTACTGGCACAGTGTTCTGGGTTTGCTGTTTGCCTCTCTCTGCTGTCTAATCAAGTCCCTTTGGAAGACTTATTTCTGTGAGGGCTCTCTCTCCACTGCATGCTGATGACCGATAATGCAGTCAGCATATTGTAAATGGGAGCTGCTTTCCACTTCAAAGGGACAAACCCTAATTTGCCATAGCCCTGGGTCAGACGCAAGTTAAATGAGCCGGAGCAGGACACAGCCACACCCTCCATCGCTAGGCTATGCAAGCTGCAGGAATACACACTGAAATCAATTACTTTGGGTTCTCTTCTGAATGTGATGGGAGAAAATTACATCTGAGCTCTAGCCTCAGCCAATCAATCCTACAGTAGCCTGATTTTTCTAGGAATGACACTGCAGGCAAGGCTTGTGTGACCTACAAAGAGAAAGGTCTCATTTCAGTGGGCTCTCTAGGTCTCCCTTTCTATTCCCTCTCAGTCTTGCTACTGCCCCTGTCCAAGGAGATAATTCAGTCACACTCTCACTGCAAGAGCTATCCAATTGCAAAAAGTCATTGAAGCTTAAATGCCAAATAGCCAATTTTATTTGCAACAATCACTTATGATCAACCTATAGAAGAAAATTCCTCTTCTTCATTTAGTAGCCACATCCTAGGATTTATCTGCTTCCAGAAATTACAGATCAAGAAAAAGGCAGTCAAAGTGAGTTGCAGTATCCAAGACTGCTTCACATGCAATAGAAGCCAAGAATTAAAATAATCAGTACCCTACTTGTTCCTTTCAAGAACTTGTCAGGCCTTGCAAACTCACAAGCCTCTTGAGGATCCCATCCTGTGTGGGAGAACACAGGATGTGTGAAAGAGATGGGAAATTCCCCTGGAGAATAAAAATTAAAAAAAAAAAAAATCAGATCCCCAAAGAAAAGGCCCTGTAGAAACATACATAATTATTACCTCAGTTTATGCTTTTCAATACTAAAACCGCCAGGATATGGCGGTTTTTCTTCTTAGTTATGGAAGACAACACTCAGAGCTTTGCAAATTTTAAGTTCTGTTGGTTTACTTGAACTGTAATTATGGACTTATGAACACAAAATAAAAAGGTTACCAAGAAAGCACTAAGAGTCATAACCATGCTAAATCTGCCACTATAGCTTTGCTGCTCTGTCTGTCCGCACTTGTCACAAGGATGCTGCAGGCAAGCAAGATTCCTACCAAGGAGCTCCCCTGAAGTTAGGACGCTACAGACAAAAATGTTTTTCTTGATGATTTTGTAGAATCGTTCAGATAGGACTCAAGCCAAGGAACCGAAAGTCACTAATTCCACCATCTTGTCATTCCTCTCTCCTTTGCCTTGAGTTCCTCTCGTTCACCTCAGTGGTCTCTGCAAGTTAGCTCTCACTGAATGCTGAATGTCCCATGCATTTCACAGGCTGATGACTCATTTTCAGAAATTACTTAGATGCATCAGAGCTCAAATCCCATTGACAGCTGATGGGCTCTGCCCTTCTGAGTGACCAAAGCCCAGATTTCTAAAGGCCATTTAGATACCTTAATAGTAGCTTAAAAACCTAGTGCACAAAAAGCCAAGTTTAAAGCAATATAAACATCCACAAGTGAAGCTAAATGGATACAGAAAAAAATTCTCATTACATTTGTATCTATGTATACCTAAATCATATCAGAAGATGAAGTCTGAAATCCTTCACTTGCCAGAATGCCTTCTGCCCTGCCTAGATAGAGCATCTTTTCTAAAGACAATTTCAGTATTAGCCAATATGAGACAATCTGCATAACAATGTAGAAAAACAGAGTTTGAAAGTTTGGGACTACAACACAGAAAACAAAAGACTACATGCTTGGTAATTTCCATGGGTATGTCAGACTGCAGCAAATTATATCCTATAAGCTCTGTGCAACATAGTATTTGCATTAGCTTGTCCTCCTTCTCTCAAGTCAGGGTGCCCGTGCCTCAGACATCTCTCTAAAACAATAAGAACTTGCTGTGCGTGCCAGACTGGGATACAGATTAATTAATGTAGGATCACAGTGGATGTTTGCAGGATTCTTATAGCTGGAAAACAAACAGTGAAATTTGGCTTGATGTCTATCAGGATATAAAATGGTTCTTATTAAAAAGGCAATGTATGTATCACAGGATCTCACACCAACATCTGATTTAAACCAAGTCAATCCCCTTCTCTGTACTACACAGAGCATACAAGAGGATGTCACTTGCCTCAAGGTGGTGCCTTTTTAATAATGACCTCCATGACATCAAATAAAACCACAAAAGCAGCACACCAACAATCAGAACATGACAGCATTAACCTCAAAACTTTGTAAGAGCTGAGTCTATGTCTAAACATACTAGAAACATACCAATATGGCATGAGAAGTCTTCTCAAACACAGTTTACCATAGGCATTAACTGATAATGCCTGAGTGCAAAAGGATAGAGCATTATTGATGCAGAGCATTATTTTTCCTCCTCAGTTGTCTAAATCCAAACCACGTGACAAGGCAGCCAGTGAGACCATCAACAGAATGAACACTTGGAAGACAGGAGATGCCAGAAACACAAATCTGCTCACAGAGGGGATGAACTAAAACTCCTCACCTGTGATTTCTGAAAATCAGTAGCTCAAAGCCATAGATCTAAAACCCACACAAAGGCTGCTCTGCTGAAGCTGCAGCACAGGTCTTTTTGTACTTGCAGTTTGGTGGTTCTTCTATTCTAGGTGACATTCCTCCAGCTGACAGTGGCATCTGCACAATGCCTGGATCTTTTAACCTAAGGTTCTATTCTTAAGCACTGAAAATGCATCTGTTAGTGTTCAACAAAACGTTGGCTTTCCCATCAAAGTAAAAAAATGAAAATACATGCTCTCATTAGCCTCTGACTTACTGTTCATGATGTGTATAAAAATTGGTTCTGCTATTTCTAATAAACAGAAGAGAGCCCCTGCAGATTTAAGTACTTAGACAAGTGTAATGTGTTGCATTAAGGAAATGCAGAACTATCTTACAAGAAATATAAAGGAAATTCTTCCATGAATTTGCTGCATACAGCTCTTCCCCATTAATGCAATTCTGACTGTCAATATCGATGGTCTTCCTAACTCCTGGCCAGGATTAACCAGTCACCAAATTGGGAGCTCACTGCAGCTTTATCTAGAAAGGTAGAGTTGAAAGAAACGCAGGTCAATTCACAGAAAAGGTTTCTTTCTTCATCGTGCAAGAGTGGGCTGAATAAGAACGGAATCCATTTATCAACAGTACATTAAAACTCCAGGGCTCCAAAGGTTTATTTCATTTCAAATCATGGCCTGCCTGCTCATTTTAATGTAACTTTGTGAAAAGCTCTCTGCATTTTAAAGGGATCTCAGGGCTTGTCCTTCCTCCTCCCCACGCTCTAACTGCCCTTCTTACATTCTCTCAGTTCAGCCACACTACACAGTGATGAGAGTCCCAAACTCACTGACTGCCTCTGAGCCAGTGAGCAGCTAAGACTGTAGGTCAGAAGAGAAGACCTTCAGCAGTGGGAACATCTGTTCTCAGTAAGGCTTCCAAAAACATGTCCAACAGCATATATATCAGATGGGCTGCCCTATCTTACTTAATAATACTGGGTTAGAGTAAAAGGTTCCTTTCACAACAGTAAGACCAAGGTTTCTTCTCAGAAAGACAAGAGGATCCAAACAAGAGACTGTTGAATTCCCACCCTCATACACTATGTATCTGCAAACTGCTGCACAGCACTAAGGCATTGGTGCTGGTCACAGAAGATCTCAGGCTGGATTCTACAGGCGGCTTGTGATGGGTTTCTGGGGGGAAATTACTTATCCTTTCTGTACTCCATTTCACTATCAGGAAGTGTTATCAGGATTTAAAAAAAACAATTAAATGTACACTTTCCCTTCTGCACTAATTACACAGGGGATTCAGACATTCAGAGAAGGAGAAAAAAAGAAAAAAGAAGTATGAAAGGATGAAATTACCACTGAGTTAAAATAGATACTTGAGGCAACTCTCACATTTACTCAGCACAACATTCAGGAATGCCAAGAGAACCTTTGCCCTATTCTTAGGAAAATAACATGCTGCACTTTTACTATGGATAATGGGAGAATTAAGGTTCACACTTTCAGCCAGCATTAAAATTGCTTTAATTCGATTTAGTTGAATTCACTTAAAAGGAAAATTAAACAAAATCAAATGAAGGCCACTTTTAATTCCAAACAAGTGTGCATGCACACATCAGTTCAATACATTTTACATAATCCACTTGAAACCCACCTTGTTACTTAATTCAGATCAACTTTCCCATGTGCTCCTGACTAGACAAGCCCTTAAAGGCAACATTTTCTTTCCTCAAGGAACAGCTGCATTTGATTATTGACACCCAACTCTAGAGAGAGCTGCTCTGAAAGGGACAACATAGTTGCACACAATTTATATGTCTGTCACAGAGAGAACAATGCTCTGTATACAGCTACAATAGCAATTAATATACTGGGGGTTGTTGTTCCATTAGTCACTAATTACACAGTAGACCAGTAATACAGAAGCCTTGTTCCTGGCAAAGAAGCGATTGCTCCAGAATTACTGAATTGATAATTCAGAGGCTGCCTTTTGTTTCCCGAGGGATATCATGCACCTTTGCCATCAGTTCAGTGAAAACACCACAGATGGTACAGATTCATAGGCAATGGCTGTGTACCGCACGCTACTTTTTAAGAACTTCTGAATTATGGCATTTGCGTGAGATGAGTCAAGGTGAGTTCAGTGACTGCACAGAATTGCTTCAAGTCTTTGTCACAAAATATAAGAAGAATAGTTTGTCACTGAAGACTTTTGCTTCCTCTTTCAAAATACATGAGAAGCATAGCAACCCCCTTCACGCATTGTCTCATCAGGCTATTGCAAACACAAGGAAATGCCAGCTCTGGTTGCACGGGGCTGTGAAGGACCTTTGTTTTACCCAGATATCTTGCAAAAGTTAAAAAAGCTAAGAGGTGGGGTGAGAATGGTGCATAACAAAGCTTTCAAGAAGGATGTTGCAATACAGTCCAATGCTTTTGGTAAGCCACAGATGTGACCCTGGCCAGCCAGGGAAGGGGCACAAATGGGCTCAGCTTTACAGCTTTCCTTACAATCTTCTTCCCAAATTCTTTTTCTCCATTGCTCTCTGCATGTCCTTATTGCGACAGTGCATCGTGATCTCTGCTTTCCTGTGATCCAGCCAATACACAGCTCCAACACCGCTGCAGTTTATAAATGTTTGAGGAGAGCCACAGAGCAATGGTCTGGCCATGGTCTTTAATGTTCAAAGAGCAAAATAAGAGAGGCAACCATCCTTCTTGCTATTCCCCTGAATGTAGTAAAGTAGAACAGAAGGGTAGTTGTTTTACCTTTCCCCCTACCAAAGAAAGCACTCAGGGACTGAGGAATCTCTGAAAAATATTAATTTACATAAATGGCAATTTCCAGACAGCTTCTCTAATTAGCATTTGATGGAAACTTCTTGCTTTTCACCAGTAACAGAACTCTCCAGGGACCTGTGAAAAGACCAAACTTCCTCTTGGTATGGGAAAAGGGATAGAGACATTTTTAAAGAAACCATTACGTGTTTTTTTTAATGAAAGCCTATACCTCCAGAAATTGTTAACTGGAACAAGTCCATGAACCATGTTGATCTCATTATTTGGAATCCTAACTTTTAAAATCAAAACCTAGTCAACTCATCTTGATCCAGTTGTGTTGATCTTGAGTCAACAATTCCAGGAGAACAAAGTGTCTCTTCTTCCCTCCCGTTTACTTTATTCTTGCTACAAATAGAGGTGGGAAAGAAATTTTTTATGCTTTCATCAATATTTATGCAGTTAAAATTGCGTACACCATATGTTGTTTTTTGGTTTTTTTTTTTAACACAGAAAAGTCAAGAAAATATCATACAGTTGACTTCAACTTCATTATAAAAGTGCTAAGTCATCCCCCTAAACAGAACAATTCTTTATTGTCTGTGATGGGTACCAAGGAACAAAGATTAGCCTCATAACGAAAATCCAATCATATCCTTACCTACTCACAGGCTAACACTTCCTCCACATGGTACAAGTCAGAATAATTGACAAGATGGTTTGAATGATCCAATAGGTTTAACGCGTGCAAGTTTTTATGGCAAAGACCTTGTCTCTGCTTAACTCAGTATAGTACCATATTTATGCATGGAGCTAAAGAAACATCAAAAAAAGAAAGCCCAGATCAGCTGAACTTCCCTTCTAGAAAGAAGACACCTTTATACCAAACGATAGTAAAAGAACAGATATAAGATTGGGACCTATCACACAGAAAGCATCTTTTATGCATGGAGTAAGATGGCTCTGGAACTCCCTTTGTCTTCATTTTCATTGCATAGACAGGTAAGCTAAGACATAAACTGATTAATGGACTAACTTAAAGAAAGTCTGTGGCAAAGGAAGGAATTAAGCTCAGTTCCCCCTGAGGATCAGTCCAGTATCTTAACAACCCCATATCTTTCTCTTCTGAAATACTGCAGCTTTCCTTTGTAATTAAACAGCATGGATTTGAGGGGGCTGATTTCAACTGTCATTGTACTGAAAGAGCTTGCACTGGTCAAGTGGGGAGGAACTGCCTTGCCAAACTAAAAAGGCTTTTCCTTTACTTAATTCCAGGCTTCTAAGCTTTCAGAAATAGAAAATATTGCATAAGCAACAGTACTGAAGAATTTTGAAGGCATACTGAAAGAGCTTTTTATACTCTCCCATTTTAATAGCTGGTGCTTTTACTGTAGATAGTATACAGCTACAGAATAATGTGCACGGGTTTAATGTCTGGTATGATAATATCCAAGGTGAAGATATTGAAAATTCAATTAAAATATAGTTTAGGATATTGGCTTTTTTTAATTTCCAGCCTCCTTTACCCTTCATCCACCTCCTACACATCCAGGATTGAAGCTAGAAGTTACATGCTGAATCTTTTCTCCTGTAACTCATAATTGGTACAAAGTTCTTTGTACTTCTTCAACATCTGACTAACTGAAATCTCCTCTTAGAATTCTCCAAAATCCCTGTCTCCTTTAGCAAAAGAGGACACTGAAATGCTGAGACAGTAGTTCCTATCAAGGACAAAACTAGATGGGGACCCCTAAGTCTTGTCTCTTAACACTAAGCCTAGGGTCACTCACACTTGCACAAGCTTTTTTAAACCATGATCACCTCTTTGAGAAGGTTTAGAGAGGGAACATAAATTATTTCTCCAGAGCAAAGCAACTCCCTCCTCTGCAGTTTTAAGTTACCTTTAACAAATATAACTTCTGCCATAGTTTATGCTTTTCTTGCTTGTTTGATCAATGCAGTTTTCTCACTGTCACTGTGCTGCATTACATGGTACAGAGAAGAAAATAGTAGTCCTACTGTAACACGATCAGAGAAACAGCAAAAAATTTCAAGAGGCAAGCAATGAAGCAGAATCTTAGAAAAGCTCCAACTGCTGTCCAGAGTTTCTGCTGATTCTTCCTAAAATATACGGGAAAGCACACCTTAGGGCTAGTCCCTTTGATTGTCCGCTAAACTGAAGAGAGGTGTCAAGCATCACTGCACATAAAAAAAAAAAAAAAAAAGTGCAATGCTAGGACAAGCAATTCTAGAACAGAATATAGATCCTTGTTCTATTTTCCCTGTCTAACAATGCTCAGGAACTCCTGGTCCTGGAAACTAAACAACAATGGCTTTATGTCAGATTTGAGAAAACATATACCTGAAGTGTTCATGCAGCCTGTCTAAATCTTACCCAGACTGCAGTAATGGCAGGTGTTATCCTTGTCATACAAAATATTATTAGTAACCTACTTGCTTCTGAAACTCTCAAATTTTATTATAATAAAGTTGTATATCTGAAATATTATAGTACCCCTTTATTTCAATGAGGCCACATAGTTTCCATAATAAGAGGGAAGTGGCACACCAGGTTCTAAGATATTTCGTAATCAAACCTGCTCTATATTCAGTTTACACAGATGTGAAGGTTAAACACCATGGTCCTCAGTCCCAAGTAAACCAAGAAGGGGGGCTCTTCAAGGCATCAAGAGTCACTGCCCTTTTTTTGACTTTCATGAGCTTCATAAAACTAATAAAAGCCGATAACGTCCCTGATTTGCATAGAAAGGAAAACAAAATAGGGCAAATAATTAAGCAAAAAAAGAGACTAAAAAAAAGTGCACCAGTCCTTCCATTAGCTCATAGTTCCATCTCTCAGCAGTGCCTGCAGAGACACCATTAGTCCCTGCACTTGGGTCAGCATGGGTTATAGTACATTCAGATAGTCATCCATCTAGAAACAGATGAGCTGTTTCTACCCTTCTGGTTCTCATAAGCCCCTTTGCACACCAACCACTAGCACTGATCTTTTCCCATAACTACCTTCATATTGCTTGCTGGTGAAGTAGAAAAGACCTCAAGAACTGACTCTTGATAAATGTATCAGTCAGATTTGGTGACTCCCAGTGCTTACACCCAACTAGAATGGAGGTCTTGGGCCAAGGTGTGCATGCGGTGCCCACGTGGCAGCTGAAGGAAAGATGCACACCTGTATCATAGGGAGTTGAAGGTGACAAATGCAAGCTTTCTTCTCCAGTGATGTAGCAATGTTGTCCTCCTGCATCACAACCTTTGCCTGGCTGCAGTGTACTGGGAGGCCAATTGGCAGCAAATAAAAAAAGCAGTGTATTCAAACTGGATAATACCAGGAAAAACCCACCCCTCATTGCTGTATTTTGAGGGTGTTGCCTTGTTTGCTAGCTCCTGAGACATGCTCTTTCCAGAGGGGATAACTGTGTGTGCACTGCTTCCCACACTTTGCTGTGGATTTAAATATACAGGCATTGCTAGTAGGTGAGTGCCATTTGAATTGACAAACTGGGATTTCTGCTGTGCTCTTCACACTTAATGCAGCCCTGCCTGGGCTTTGAAGGCAACGGCTTGTTGCCTTGGGGTCTGAAACTAACAAAGCCAAGCAGAACAAGCCCAGGGCTCCCATTGGATTGCTCGATCAAAGACAATGTTAAGCAGCACTGTTTTCATAACTACTATTCTGGGGCTCTTGGAATGCAAGACAAAGGAGATGAAGTTAATTTCTGTTATCATAGCCTGGTGCAGCTGCAAGGGCCCTGGGAGAAGCCATCTTCTCTTGATGGCTTTTGCAGCCTGTGTCTTTGCAGGAGCTCCCATTAAGCACACAGTGCTTCAAAAGCTTGTCAGACACAGTCGTGTTCCCCTCCTCCCCATACCATTGTCAAAAGCGCCCCGATCCTTCTTTGACACCTTCCCCACATCTTGTTACAGACACCAGGGAGCCTCCCTCTCCATGACCAATTCCCTGCACCTCACAGCTCTCTGCTTCACCTTTTGCATCACCAGCACTGCCACTTGCAGTGCCCAAGGAGACTCAAACTAGGAAAGTACTGCGCTTGGCACAGGAGTGCTGTGCAAGGGAACCAGACAGGGAACAAGTTTTCCAGGTTTTGCTCTGCCACCGACCCAGCTCACAACCTTACTGAAATATCTTAACCTTTGGTTTGTACATGGGCAGCTGGGATTGGGATTAACAGGGCCCAGGCTACTTTTTTTTTTTTTTTTTTTTTTTTTGTGGCTGGCAAACAAAAGCATGCTTTCTTTATTCATGTTTTCTTTATATCAGCAGATGTCACTGGTGATGGAAATCACTAAGCAGTATTGCAGGAGAAAGTGCAAGCTATCTTCTGATTAGGAGCACTGTTTGAGATATTTGACACAATTTTAAGATGCCTCTCTTACAAGCCATCATGGTCATGATCAACAAATCACTATGAGAAGGGATGCTTGTCAGCACTAGCACTATCCTAGGACTGCCCTTGTCCTGGGATACAGGACTACATACGGCTCTGATTTTTCCTCCTTACTCTTCATCTATGGTTGAGCATAGAGATCATTTATGAAAAAGCAGGAGTGTGGTAGAACTTGCTTATACCCTCATCTTGGTTGCAGTAAGGACAAGGAGAATAAGAAAGATGGGTAACCATGAAAAACTTTGAAATGAGATTACTGAAAGGAAGGAAATGGCTCCAGAGGGCTTTGTTTAAAGCCTTCTTCTTCACACCACATGTTATTCCTTTGAGGTCACTCAGATAAAAGCACAAATTGGGCATAGGGCATGGAAATAGTACACTGCTTGAGATCTGGAGGGTACTCCAGGAACTTGTCTGTATCAACAGGCAAAACACCCCACATTTTCTACTTCTCAAACTGGAGGTTCACCTTGGGACTCTAGGATCTAGGAAGATGTTTCCAGCAACCTGACTACTCCTGTACAAGAGGTGGTCTTTGCTAATAACTGCCACCTGGGATTTCACAAACTGGATTCATTCAAACTTGCTCTCCCCTCTAGTCTCAAGTTCCCCAATTAGCTGAAAATATAATAAAATACAGAAAAGTTTTGCTGACAAATTTCTGAATAGATCTGAGATTGATGCCCATGAAATGAACAAAAATACAACATCAGGCTCAAACAAGAGGGATACGGTTGTGTCCAGCTATATGCTGATACCTTACATATCTTCCTCATATCAGAGATTTCCTATGAAGTGGCCAGTACAGATCTCCAACAATTTTCAAACAAGATTGTCCATTCTAATTGCTTGAGGTATAAAAAGAAAGAGCTGTTCTCAATCCAGAAGAGAAGTAGCCAGTCTTCAGTTTTAAAGCAAACCTTCTAGATGCAAATTGCTACATAATTTAAGTTTATTGAACATCTAACACCAGGAAATGTGCAATTCATGAAATTTTCAGTGAAGATATACGAATGAGAGTTCCCAATACATTTTTAAAATGTGGAATTATCAAAGTTTTATGCACTGTCGACTTTGGCCACATACGGTAGAGTTAATTGAAAGAGCAGTTCTAGTTTTAAAGGTATCCCTATGAAAGTGGCAATGTGTGTTTTATTGTCTCTTCATCATTTGCAACTCAAAGGCACCCAAGTTTATGCATGAAAAAGTGTTTCTTCCAACTGCCAGCCTGCTCTGCAAGACAGTATTGAATCAGAGAATCTGGGTGGATGTTTTGCTTTTTGCATTCATATCACTGGTCCTATAGTTTCTGTAAGATAAATAATGTTCCTATCTACCCAAAAGCAACCTCTAAGCCCCAGATTAGACCCCGTAAGAAATTTGCTTGGGAAGGATCAACGATCCTCTGTTTGGTGTACCCTTGACAAAAGGAACAAACAAGACAGGAACAAACTGCATTTCACAGTGCTGGGAAAAAGCAGAAGGTTAAAGGTATCCTCACTCAGGAGGGCAGAACAGTCTTTCATCAAAGGACATGTGCCTTAAAACTCATCTCCTTTCTCTTCCCCTCACAGACATGTACCAGTTTAGGATTTTTGTAGCCTCAAGCTGCAATAGGTACTGCTGAGGATGACCAAATTGAACGACACATCTTTAACCTGCTAGAGAGATACAGCGTAAATCCAGTCTGAAGCCTCTGCTCCATGAAATTGGATTAGGGACTCCACATTGGGTCTACCTAAAACAGACAAATAGCCCTTTTTTTATTCCTTGTTTTTTTCCCCCACAGAAAACTCCCCAAAAGCAAAAATTCAAGAGGTATAGGAAACCTATGCACAACAACAAACAAGACCAGACCAGAACTTGAACTCCAATGCAGAATTTCGTGGTTTATAACAAACATTAGGCCATACCTTCTCAATATAACCCTGGTGCAGTAGGCAGACATCATAGAAACTGGTGGACTACTCTGGTTTACTAAAAATACATGTTTCGTCTCTTGTTTTGGTCATAAAGCTGCAGAAATAAGAAACATGAACTGGGGTATTTGATTAAAGTTTAATGCAGTGAGATGAAAGAACAGACCCATGCTTTTCCCTTCCTTGAAGCTGCAGCAAGGCAACATCAGCAGCAAAAAACAAGTTGGCCACACTGACTGGAAGCTGCAGGGCAGACACCACACTGAACATTTTACAAATGCAGCAGAGCTGCCCAACTCCAAAACTGCCAAGGGCAATACACAGGGATTTGGTCAGCTCTCTTTTTATGGCCACAGCACCATCCCCAATACTGGCTGCTGAGATACCTGCAAAGACTGTGTGCTGCTGCTGCCACCTCTGCCCATAGAGCCGACAAGCACTTCTCAGCCATCTGTTGTGATAAGTGGGGGCTCTTCCACCACATGGCCTCCAGTGCAGCAAGCCAAAGCACAGAGATCTGGAACTTTGGCAGTGTGAGCCTCTTTACCTGTGTCTGCATGGCAGGTACAGACCTTTTTTGTTTACCCACTATCTAGCAATTAATGCAAGCCTCTAACATGTATGGTAGCTAATAATGCAACTTGGAGAGAAAAATCAGACCTCTCCAAAGCAGGCCAGAGCCAGGGATTAATTTGCTTTCTGAACTGTGGGATAACCACATTCCAGATCCTGCTCTATTTTGGAACAGAAACAGAGATCTGAATGTCTTTAATTCTAAGCCAGTGCAATATGTCTTCACTGCTTTCAAAAAGGCCATTCTAGCCATGAGAAATCCTTCTTTGTAAAGGTTTCCATTAACAACAACATTTTCCCAAAAAGTTTCTGTTTAAGTAAGTGCATGATCATTTTTAAAGCACCATTTCTTGCTACTAACAAAAGTAGTGACTAAATAGTGTCAATTCACTTTTTTCAAACATGAGTGACAGAAAAAATAACAAAAAAATCACTTTGAGAAGAATCTCCCTTCCTATGAAGATTGCTAATAGATAGTGATGCTATTAGACATCTAAACAGGAATTTTAGGGAATCAATGCCTAGGTTATTTTTGATTTTCGCTTTGAAATGCTTAGATTTTTCTTCAGAAGTTCATCGCATAGCAATACAACCACAAGTTTGCCACCAACTGTCCTCTTCCTTATAACAGTCAGGGTCTCTTCCTTTCACAGTTGCAGTTTGTGCAGAGGAGACCAAGAGCTCTATCCTGTACACTCAGTTGCGGGAATCTTTTTCAAGGTCTCCTGCTGCTATGCCTTTGCACCAATAACTAAAGGAGGCAGCAGCATCTCGTTCTGACTCAACCACTGGGTGCAAAGCAACAAATGTTCTGCCAGGGTTAGAATGAGATTAGCAAAATCCCACGGAACAATGATTCAAAGGTGCTGTAACAAATCAATTTCCTGCAAGCAACAAACACAATTACTAGACAAGTTATCTTGCTCTCACCCTACTCCTCTCTCAGCAGTGAGCTAAGGCTGAGAAACCTCATTCTTTGGGCTCCAAACATGTAGTCCAGCTTCTCAGGTGACACTGCCACTGAGTAATGGTAGGAGCAGTGGTTCTCCATCTCCCTCTATGAGTCATGCCACTAGAGGGCACACAGATTGCCAAAGTAACTCACAGAAAACAGTATGTACACTGGTCTTTGAACCTATATTTCAGTTCTCCATCTCCGTGAGCACGCACCTACCATTCAATAGCAACTCATCTCTGCCAACAAAGATTATCACCTTTGGAGTTTCTAATCTTCTCCACTTCATCTTTTGCTCAATTTCTCACATCTCCCAGTTTTTCCATTCTAGTACAAATGCAGAATGTCTACCTAAAGCAAAGGCGGGGGAGTGGGGAGGGAAAGAGTTTGTATCCTTTCCAGAACTTACTTATTTCTTAAAGAGGAGATTATGACATGAAAAAAAACCAGAAATTTCAGGAAAACAACTCAAGTCTACAATGTTTCTTGTCTCTGATTCAGAGCCCAAGCCCAACTGCACTCCCGTTGCACCACATCTGAGCTAATGAGCTAATGAGCTCTCTTACTCTGCTAGGGTGCATAGGGTGAAGATGTCATTACAACCAGCCACTTTGCACATACCAAGGCTAATTGAAAGTCCAACCTAAATAGCATCAATTTACATCCAGAGTCAGCTGTCTCCACACTTTGTTCCCTGGTACTGCTGGGCTGCTGAGACCCTCGAGCAGGCCTTGCACAGACTGGGAAAGATCCAGCAACACTGAACAGTTTGGACTGCATGCAATGCAAAATAGTGCTCCTTGCTTCCTGCCCAGGAAACAGACTGCAATTTGGATAGTCCTGTACCTGAGCTAATAAACTATGATGAACTCTCTCTGGGTCTGCATCCATGGCACAAATAATATTCATTCTGGATAATTCCCGTTATGTTTCCTGGCTTTTTCACTCAAGCTGCAATACGTTTTACCTCTGTAAGTCCATAGTGCCAGCCAGCACAGCATCTGCTACAAAACTCACTCTCAATTCCGTCTGTTCTCTTCCCTAAGAAAGCACTAAACCAAGCAGTCAACACCACCCATTTCACTTTCATTACTCAGTTCCTGTTGTAGGTGAGAAAAGAGCAAACCAGCTGGTTGATCCCCCTGCACCGCTGATCAACTTAGCCATCTCCTACCATTTTGTTCTACATCTGCCTCCCTCAAAGGCCTCCCTCCAGTTCTGAAGTCCTAGGATGACTCAGCTTTTGGGACATGCCCAGAATGCTACAGGCTCAACCACCTCAGTTTCTGACCCTGAAGCAACTAGTCTACTGTTCAGTTACACATTTTGAAAATGTGTGAGATAAAGAAAGAACAGAACATATAAGTGTCATAAGTAGCAACGAGAAATTTGTTAAAGCCTAATACAGCTTATAGGACAGAGTTACATATATTGGGTTTTCAACTCATCCAGAAGGCTACCTTTTCCCACCCACCAGACAAATCTGAATAAACACTCCATTAAAGGAAAGAGGAGGGAGGAAAGCCTTTAAATTAAGCAGTTGATATAACCAGGATTTCAGTTGTTTACATAGCAGAAGACTTCCTCATGTGTCTTGTGCCAGTATCTGCATAACAACAGAAATAATACATAGCAAGAAAGATAAATACTTTAAAGAATATGGTTCTTTGCAGACTGGAAGTATTAGCCGTGATTCAGAAATTAATGACAGCATAAAAATCTATTAAGGCATCTAGACTGTCTCTCAAGGGACCTTTTCAAGCTTGTAGTGCATGGATTATTCTCCAGGGCTCTGCCCAGCCAAACTTCAGATATCCCAAATGACAGCAATTCCACCACAATTCTTAACAAAGCTATATCACCACCTAATCACTTTCTTCCATTAAGTATTTTTCTCTCCTGCCAATTTTTTTCTTTCCGCCTCCAAATTTTCCATCATGAGAGGCTCTTCTAGCTCCAAGTCCACACTAGACAATTCTTCATGTGTTCCCAGTATGCCTAGATCATTAGCATAGCTCCTCTTTAGTCATTTAGCCATAACAGCTATATATTTAGCTCTCACAAGCATTCTTCATAAGTCAGTCCCTCCAGCCCCTTAATCATTCTCCTTGCAATCCTCTGAATTCCCTCTAATTTTGTTTACATCTTTCTGGAATTGAAGTGCCCGGAACCAAGTGCTGTAAACAACAACAGCTCGTTATCTGGCTAGACTGTAATTCTGGTGATCACAGCACAGGCCCCGCACATGTGATGCACACACAGACACATGCACATGCTCATCCTCTGCCTCAGACACATCACACAGCATCACACAAGCTCTGCACAACAGACATTCCCTCCTCCCCAGTGACATCAGCTAGGTCTCTTTCAAGGAAATCCAATTCCAAACAAAAGTGAGGGTAGATCTTCAGTACAGCCATTACAATTCTCATTTAAAAAAGTATTCTTTTGAATCTGTTCCACTGTTTTCCCCAGTCTTACAATTCATGATTGGCCCAGGAATGGTCACAATCCAAACTGAGCAAGCATTCCTATTACCCAATACAAACACAATCTGCAACATAATCTAAAACCCTTCCACAGGTTGAACACTCCTTAGGTTCCAGTCTCATCAAGCAGTTGTAAATTATATAAAGAAAGGCTGCTTCTACTTTTGAACTTCTAAAGCAATCAAGGCAACAGTGGTTTCCCTGAGCATTTTCCCTCAGAGAAACTGTTCCTAACCCTTGGTTAAGAGGATCAAGACTATTATACTCTTTGCTGGCCCTACTGAAAACCTTTCCCAAAGAGGCATTAGCAGGAGAAGGTCAGACCTAACTCTCTAGGGAAATAAACAGGATGATATGTCCCTGAGGATGTTCTTTCAGCTGTCTGCAGACTGAAGACACACACCAGCTACTGGCTGCACTCAGATCATATTTTCAAGTTTTTGGTTGCACCTATAAAGGCTACAATTTTTAGAACTTCTTTGTTTTAGATGACAGTTGAGACTTTGATGTAGTCTTACGACAGAAGATAACACATCACAGGAAAGCCTTTAAGCATTTGTGCCTTAATCTGTTCTTGAAACTCAGGTTGGAATTTTTTCAACAAAACACCTTTTTATTCCTTACTAGAAAGACGCCATTTCGGTGAAGCAGAGACATTCTGCCAAACTTTTTGCTTTGCTCCAAAGTTCTGGAGAACTCGAGGCATGGTTCAGGAAGAAACCTGTCAAGGTTCCTGCCAGCTCCTGGGGCATCTGTGGGGGAGCCAAGGCACCAAGGGAAGAGTTCTTCTGGATTAAGGTCTTCCTAAGCCTGTAACAATTTCACAGCCTCTTCTCACTTAGCATCCCCAGTTCTGAAAGAACTTCAAAGCTGGTACTCTAACTATCCCTGCTGCATGGCAAAGAAAGAAGGGGCTCGAAGTTTTCTGTCTCCCCAGTACATTTCACACCACTGTTCCTCCTTCAGAAGCTACAGCAACGATTCAGCATCCAGGAGAGCTTGGGGTATCTTCTTTCAGTTCTTGTGGTAGTTTGGGTCCTTTTGGGCAGCAGGAGAAGAGAGAGACCAGAAACTTCAGATTGACCAGAGGATGAGCAGAGCCTACAAGCAAGGATCTTGTGTGGTTCCTTGAAGCCTGAAGGAAAGGCTGCTGGTAAAAAGATTTAGGTCAGGACAGACAGAGCAAGGCCAGACAGAATGGCCTTTTCTCCCTTTCCTCTATGCACACAGCAGACCAAAAGAGAAGGAAGACTACTGCTCACCATAGCTCTAGGTCCCTCTGGGGCAATGTCACGGCTCATTTACCTTGTGCTGAAGCCAGATTTTTTTTTTTTTTTTTTTTCCTCAAAATCAGCAGCCCAATCTGTTGCAGGTCTGTGGATGCTGGATAGTTCACAAACCAGTCACTAGTGTGCAGCTAGGATACATGGAAATGAAGGAGAGGTTCTGGACCTCACTTTAGCTCTCCCTGTTTCCTACCTTCCCTCCTTTAGCTGGCCTAGATTATAGATAGCTCTTACACCACTTCAGCCAGCAGGACTAATTTCTTTTTCTTTGAATCACTGAGAAATTACTGTTCATAAAAGCCCCAGACTCAATACAACATGACTCTTCCAGACAAATAGTTTCTTTTTCTCTACAGGAGATTTAGAAGTGCAGAACATCTCACAGGGGCATGCCTGCAGTCAGGTCTATTCTACTCTGCTACCTCAACTGAGACTCAACAAAACACAGCCATGCTGGACAGAATCCTTGCAGTTGAGGAAGCTAAACCATCAAGGCTGTGTTAATGCAGGTACAGCCAGAGTACAGACTTTCTGAATTACTGCTTCAGGTTGCATCCAGCACAGACCTCCTTGGCTCATACAGTCTACAGAAGCATAACTATGTAAGAACAGTTGGCTCAGTCAGGTTGTACTATTTTTGAATATGTTGATCTAATTAAAACACTGCAACTTGTACATTTAGGATGGCTTCCTTTTATCTTCTTCCTTTGTCTATTCCCAGAAACTCTCCCATGAACGTGTAGGAGTCAAACATGTCTTTTCCACTCTCTACACTGCACTTCATGCCCAAATGACTGAAGCATGACTAAGTTGCCACCTTACACTGAGGCTATCACAGAGAGATGAGGAAGGACAGCCAAGCTACAGAGACAAAATTCTGTTTCACTGCAACAATCTCTTGCCATGTCAAGATAGGATGCAAATCTGCTATGAATAATGGTCACTCTGAAAGTACACATAGCTATGCAGATATTCCTATCAGCAATCATGCTGCATTCACCTACACTAACATTCATGACAACTCTCTTGCACAAAACACAACTCTGAACCAGATTGGTTAACACTGCCCAAGCATCTTTACCACACGACTTATGCATTTTCTATCACACGTGCACACTCAAATACAGGTTCATGTATATATACATATAAATCATCTGTCTCGTACATGCACCTTCCCAAAAGTCAAAGAAGAGCTATTCAAAGGCCTCTGGTCATACCTTCATGCACAGATCATTTACAGGGGCCTAAATAAAACTGGATGTCGTGATCCCATGTACAAAGTACCTTTACAAGGCAAAGAGCAGATACTCATACAAGACGATGTACCCGCATGACACAAGTGTAAACACATTTACACATCAAAAATCCCTCAGATGCCCTTTTAAATAACCCCTGCTTCCTGCAGGCAAACCCTTGCCCACAAAACCCTCCTTTTTCAGATACTCAAGTGTATATCCCCACAGTCAGCCTCTCCAACATGTCCACACACAATAGAAGTCAGGTAACACAGTGCACTCAGTGCAAGGCTCTCGATTAGGAAGAGTCTTGCTCTGTTTACGTAGCTTTGGGTCAGCTGCTGAGGGCCAAGCACAGCCAGGCTCCATGCAGGTGCAGCAACCAAAGTGCATGCAGAGGAATATTAATAGTTATTGTCCTAGCAGGTTGTAAGGATTAATTGGTTCTGGCCTGCAACTCACCATCAGTGTAAGTGCTAAGGGGCAAAGGGGAGGGAGCTGTGATTACACACTTACATTGCATACTCATATACTATTGATTTCCTAGTTGGAAAGGCCCACAGACTTCTGTTTGTCTCCTTACTTGCTTGCTCCTTCCTTCCCTCCCTCCCTCATCTCACTGCTCATGGCCTGCCTGCCACATCTATCTCCTCCCAATAGCCAAGAACACATCACAGGAAAAAAACGAAAGGGCCACACTTTTTGAGGGAGAGCTCTGCCAAATCTGTAAGAAATGAAGAAACCTGTATCCACAAGGTCACACATGCAGGCATACTCTAGGAAAGAGAGCAGGTTTCAAGCACAAGCCATCTTCAGAAGACTTTCTTTTAGATGCTTTATATAGCCTAGGAACTGGAAAAGCCCAGACTGTGAACCCACAGCTCTGGTTACACTCATCTTTGCTTTCAGCCAAAATCTCTCTTCTGAAGCCTGCCTTCTGATGCTATCTTTTTTTAAATAAAGCAAACCAACCTCTCAAAAAAATACAGCATACCAGCCTGTCTTGACCAGGTACATATATCCTTGCATTGCCTCCAAAACCATCTCCTCCTAGACACAACATTAAAAGCCCAGTACCTCTACATCTGACAACCATTGAAAAATCCCCCTATATGCTCATAGATGGCCAAAAAGCAGGTTTAGTGTAAAGGACCCTTTCCTCTCAGCATGTAGTCATGCAGAACTTTCTCCCCATCAACTTTAAGACCGCACATATGGCCAGCAAGACACTTTAGTGAGAGAGAGAGACTACTGCTTTAGCTCACAGACATTAAAGCAGCAGACCCTGCAAGTGCTATTCCCTCTCTTTCCACTCAGGTGAGCAGGGCAATGCTGCCACACCAGCAGACAACCTACTGGAGAGAGGTCAAAGGGAGATGCCTCAGCTTCCAGGACATCCAGCATCAGCCAAAGCACTGCAGTGCAATGGCATAGCACAGAATCAATCCTGGGCTTCTCTTTTTTTTTTTTTCCCCCTGCCTATTTCTGTAAGAATCGTGAACACGTAGCATTTTTTCTTCTCTTCCATGCTGACTGCAGGGATCTCTGTCCTTCACTGACACCAGGAGGGGGCTGTGTTTCTCACATGCTCACCTACACATGCCCTTAGCTACTCCTTTTCAGAGTGGGACAGGATGGTCTGTGCTGTCCTTGATATTTTTGATTTTATTAATGATAAATTAACAGCAGTAAGAACATATCAGATGTCAAAAAGTCATTGCTCATTGGGTCTGAACAGCAAATTAAACTGTTATGTACTTTTTAAAGGAAAGGGGGATACTGAGGAGGCAAAGACTCATGATTCCCATAGGGACTGCAGACAGCAACACTCAGCATCTTTTCACCAGCACCCTGCACACAAAGGAGATAATATTTGGCAAAACACGTACCCCTGTGTTCAAAGGCACACAGGAAGGGTTTTCCCCAGACTCCTTCAGGACATACCTTTGTCTGGTACCATTATAGATTTCACTCTGATCATTCAGTCCTTTAACAATCTCTGTCAGCCGACAACCTCAGCTCATCTTCTTCCACAACAAACCCCACCGAGTATTCTGATGTGCCCAGAAAAAGGGCCTCCCTTGCCATTATTCTTAATTACCTTTTGCCACCTCTTCTCACTTTACAGCATGCAGGTCAGTAAGCAGTGCTACATCTCCTCATCACCAACATTGCCTCACCCACCTGACTCTCCAAGCAACTGCACAGAACACACAGCTGCCACACATTAACATCCCTTCTCTAACTCATTCCTAAGCAAATCAGCCTTGCACAGGGTAAATCTGTTGAGGGAAGGGTCCAGGCCATACCAGCAAGGCAAGGACCTTGCTTTACTAAATGCTTACAGGATTTACAGCCAGCGCACAGTAAGGGTGTGGACTTCTAAAGCACTGGCTCTGTGGTCAGCCTAGGATGACAGCAGCCATATTCCTCATCCTGACTGGAAGGAGTCTATTGCTTGTGGAGGAAAAAGGAGGTGAAAATAGTAACTATAAGAGAGCACATCTCCTCCTTAGACTACCACTAGCATATGTGAGTGTTCGAAGGCTAAAAAGGAGTGTCCCCACTGGTGCTAAGGCCTTTATTACAGAACTAGTAAAACTCTTGTCTGAGAAAACTAGTAAAACTCTTGTGTGAAAAGAGATCTCTGAGACTAAAAGATGAAGCCAATTTCTACTTATCATAACAAAGCTCTCTGAGTAGTTAGCTGAGTGGTGAGATTTACAACAGCTAGGGGAAATGGGTTCTTACTGGTTTGGTAATTACTGACTCAAATGGTCTGCAATCACTGGGATAGGACTGGAGGAAACACTTGGGATATTTTTTTAATGCTACCCACTTGCAGATAAAAAGCCTTCTCTTCTTCTTCCCTGTCTTAAAACTACAATAAAAGTATTTTGCTTTAGGTATTGAACCTCTTCATCATTTGAGGGAATGCAAGGCAACTGAGTGAGTTGTTACCTCATCAATACAGTCCAGCCTGTGAGAGCTTCCCTTGCTTTACTCAACAAGAGAGAGCTGAAAACAGATAGGAAGAAAAGTATATTCAGGACAGCAGGAAAAGCCTTTTTTTTTTTTTCCCCCCTCTCTGGTTGGCAGTATCTTAATGTTATCCACCTGCATCACAATCACCCCACGCTGTTACCCACACACCACAATGTCACCACAAACACACACAGAGTCCTGCTCCTCCCTTTCTTCTCCCCATCCATTACACATTATCAGCACAGAAACACTTGGGTACACACTTCCATCCATATAGATTGCACATACCTCGCGCATTAACAAACACATCATTTTTCACACCCGCATTGCCCAGTAATGTTATAAAACATGAGACTTAACAGATAACATTTGTACTGTGTACCAACCTAAAGCATCCTATTCCACTTACCCGAGTGCTTCTGTGATTTCTTTCGTCAGACTCATTCTCCATTTAAGAACACCCTTGAGCAGCTCAAAAAATATGTTATAAATAAATGCTGCCAGTACTATGCAGGCCAGTTCTCCCTGTCCTTTCCTAAACCATCTACTTTACTAAATAGGGTGAGGAGGCATCTGAATTTTTTTTTTTTAAGCCCAGAGTCTTCTACAATTAACCAATGAGGTGGGGTTTTAGGGGGGGTTAATTAAAGCAAGCTGGGTTGGTTGTGTTTTTTAAGCAAATTGCTGATTTGAAACAGCTGCTATTTTTCAAGAGAAAGGGTTTGTTTAGAAGAATTTTTCAATGTAAAGCAATGCTGAAGGAAATGTTGTATAATTTGTCAAGGCATTCATTTTTTTTTAAATAAAATGCTCAGGGTGAGGAAATCAAAACTAATTTTCATATTGACAGCTAAGTTAGAGTAATTGTAGGTAAAAGTGAAAATATCAACACAAAATTCTTCTAAATTATCAAAATGCAATTTTTGATAGACCTTAATCATTTACTTCTCCTCCCCATCCACATACACCCAATTTCTGACTTGGGAAACAAAAAAGAAAAAGAAAAATTCAGCTTTTGAGTCCAATTTATGAATCCGATCTCTGTCAGAATATTTGAAGCACACTGTGCTAAGAAATTAATCCATTCGAAGAAAAAGCTGCAGCATGCCACTAGAAAATCCCACCCACCAGCAGTGCTGGGGTGTATAGGTACTTTTATTCTTCCAGCCCCCACAGGGCAGGAAGGCCAGTGCACCATGCAGGAGGAGCAACCATTCCGCCTCCAAGCCACCTGCCTTCCAGCGCGGACTGGAAGCGCAGCAGCAGGGAAATGCAAGAATCCTGAGCCACAAAATTAAGGAAACATAATGATTGGGGGGGAGGGGGGGGGGGAAATATCCTCTGTGCAGGACTTGGAGCATCTAACCTGAGGGGGAAGGAGCAAAGCCTGTCTCTGTGCCAAAGCCCCTGAGCACAGGCGGGCAGGGGACAGGCAGCCCATTGCATTTCCCCTGGCAGAGGCGCTGGAGGAGGCAGCCTGTGCGGCCACTTGGCACAGTGGAGCCCATAGGTCTCCTGCCAGCCTCAGCTGCACTTCCTCCCTACACCCCCATCGCCTGCTATTCAGCCTCAGCTCGTCCGTGCCCGACAGTGCCAGCATCGCTCCCGTTCTCCCCCGCTTTTGGTGGCTCTGGGAGAACGAAGAAAGGCAAGGAGCTGCTTTTGCGTTCACCGGTACACCCCCAAGTGGACAGCAAGGAAAAAGGGGAGAGAAGGCACGGACAAGTTTTGGATGGCTTGCAGAGGTACAGGCTCAACTGGCTGGCTCTGGAGGGATATGCTCACAAAGCTCTTGGAAACGTTCCGATGGGTCACTGCCTGTCAAAGGCAACACTGCAGTTTCCTGGGGTAAGAGCTCCACAGAGTTGTGCTCAGCAGGGTTACAGAAGTGTTCAAGCCTGGTTACCAAGGCTTTCAGTGAATAACAATTAATTTAAAATAAATATGGGGGGGGAGGGGGCGTTGTGTTACTTTCTTGGGTCTTTTTAAGGGCTCAGTACTTTCTCACTTTTTTTTTAACTCCTTCAAACATCTTCAGGCTTCCTTGTGAGGTGCCATGCTCCTCCCAAGCAGCCCCAATATTCCTGCTTACCATTCTCTCACCCTTCTTCTAGAGAAAGGAAATTACTGCTGGCTATGAAACTAGATCCAGCAGTGATCTGGTTTATATCATGTCTTAAGTTTGGGAGCAGTAGAAAAGCAGCTCCAGGTTTTCAAACACTCAAACACCTCACCATCCGATCCAATCCCAAAACCTGGGGAGGGCAACTGTGTTGCCTCTGCCTTCTCCGGGTGTATCTAGGAATACAGCCCTCAAAAGACCTTCCCTGATGTCTTCAATCAGAATAGAAGTGGCTGATACAACTGTGGCAATAGTAACACACTAAAATAGAAGGCTAAATCCTGTACATGCCTGTACACTGGCATAAGCTCTGGCTATGAGAAAGAACTGAAAAAAAACCAGCTCCTGGTTGCGGTAGCATCAGCATGCTCTGGTTGCAACTGAGGAAAGGCTTGTGACTTGGAAACACTGTGTGGAGCAAACACCATTGACTACAGGCTAGAGACCATGCATCAGAAAGACAGGCAATGTTCAGAGTCAATGCTATTTGCCAGTGTCCGTCTTTCCTGACAGGTCTGTGCCTAGTCCTCCACAGCAAAGGGAAGTTCACATCAAGCTACACAACTTCATTGCTGACATCATCTGCTGAGGTTACACAAGAATTGGCTCTCCTTTCACCCCATATACAACCTATGTGCTGGAAAAAAGTCCTCCTCTCCCGTCAGAAATAGCCATTTTGCAGCAAGCAAGGAAGTCAGCTGGAAGGTGCTGGTGCTGGATTCACAGTCCAGACTTCCGAGAATCCAAGTTTGAGAGGAAATATGTGACAGTGAAAAGCATGTGTATGCAACCCAGAAACAGAAGAAGTGAGACCGTATGAAAAGGAGCACTCAGTAAATGTGAGAAGTGACAGGTGTGAGGCTGCAACAGAAAGCATGTGTGTGACAGGGAGCCTGCCTGCACGGGAATTTGCTTAGTAGACATAAAATAGAGGAGAACAGTACATGCAAGATTGTGTGTAAAAGTATGAGCTAAGAGGAAGTGAGGATGCTGTGACTGGCACATCTCCAGATACGGCACTCATGCACTAGTATGCACAAGAGTGAGAGAAAAGCACTGTGTGTGTAAGGGGGGGTGTCTGTGTGTATGTATGTGTGTGTGTGGTAAAGATGTGTGTGAGCGAGATACCCTCTAAGGGTGCAGCTCACTACAAATGTGAGACTGTGAGGCACACAGAGGCCAGATAGAGTACATATATGTTCTTTAGTTATATATTCGTCTATGTGCGTGTATATGTGTGCACACATGCAGGCTCACAAGGCTGGTGCAGCAGGGTTAGGCAAGGGATTTTAATATGTAAGCAACCATGAACACTAGTTTTCAGGATGGAGGCTTGAAGGAGGGATGGGGGGAAGACACGAAGGGAAAATGTGAGCTTAAGAGAAGCAGACTCTCCAGGAACTGAATGTGCTAGGCAGCTAGAACTGTATGTGCCAGAGTGAGTTTATTCATCTTGCCTGCTATATTCATGAGTGTGTGTATGTGTGTGTAAGTGAAGGACCACTGGTGTGTATAAATGAGTGTGGATCATGTAAAAGCTGCAATTTGGAGGACTGTGCTTATATGTACATATGGGACACATATTTATATATACAGCATGGGATGCATTAACCCTTAACTCCTGTTTACAGAAAGCATCTCAAAACCAGCTAGCATGCCTGTCATCACTTCAAACTAAATTCCATACTCACACTTGGCTCTTAAAGCAAGAAACCCAGCTGGCAATTCTCCACTGAACAAAACCCCATACCCAACAAAATTTCTTCTTCTGTCTTTCCTCCATCACTTTCTCTTTTTTTCCTTTTTTTTTTTTTTTTTTTTCCCCGATGGAGGGGAAGGACATAATGTTTTCGCAGACAGACCAGAGGCATAGAGATTCCTCTAACCTCCCCCTCTCTGGCAAAACCAAAATAAAAATAATTTTATAAAACCCAAAATAAAGCAAAAAAACAAACAAACAAAAAAAGAAAAAAAAAGAAAAAAAAAAAAAAAAAAGAAAGAAACTTAACACATATCTCCTCAGGAAAGTGAAGAATCCAGGAGAATCAGTACTTGTGACCCAAAGTGATGAAAAACACTGGTTGTGGATGGAGGGGATATCCACCTTCACCCACTACTCTTTTGCTTTGCAAATCTTACTGAACACCCCCCCCCCCCAACTTCTTCTCTGCAAAAGCATAAATACAGCAGCAAAGTCAGTCACATGCAGTGCCCTCTAACCATAGGATTCACCAGCAGTGATCTCTCCTTGGCTTATTTCCTGAGGTGGGGGGAAGGTTTGTAGGGGAAGAGGGGGGAAGAGGAAGCTCCAGCTTCCAGCTCCATGTTTCAGGCCATCCTCAGTCCATCAGCCTCAATTGAAGCAGAAGGGTTTGAGGAGATTGCAAGAAAGAACTCATCACATACCTTGCAAGGAGAAGAGGGACAGGAAGAAGCCCAGCACCCAGATACTGTGCAGCCAGTAGGTCCTCATGCTTCTCTCTCACTCGCTCTGCTTCCTCTGCCTTTTTCTCCGTCTCTTCGCTTCTTTCTCTCTCTCTTTCAATTTATCTTTTTTTTTTTTTTTTTTTCCTTCTCTCCTCTCAAAGAAAATGGGATTCGTGTCTCCTTTCAGTCCCTCTGGGCTCTGCTTTACCAGCTCTGACAATCCAGTTGCAGCGCAAGCTGACCTACGGTGGCCAGATTCCCAAATAACCTCGCACTCTCCCCTTCAAGTGCTGGAGAAAGGGGGGGCCAGGTTAGATGCTCCACCGTAGGCTGTGCTGGCTGTAAACACAGAGAATCTCTCTGTCTCTCTCCTGCAGCTCCAACTAAATGCGACTGTACTTAAACAAGCAATGCCTTATAGGACAGCGCTCAGAGCAGAACAGATCCCACCTCTGCCACCTAGTGTTGCAAGCCAGCTCATTTATTTCATTTTTATATATATAAATATATATATACGTTATGCTATAGAAATATGGTTCCCTCATTCCTCTACAAATGTATCTCTTGGATCACAGGTCTACGAGCCATGCTGCGCTCAGGAGTCCCTAAGGCTCCAGCTACAGAGGACAGGGGGAAGCAGTTCAGTGAAGGAATATTCCTCATTGCCAAAAGAAGAAATGCAGCAGGGCAGGTTTGGTTTCTCAGCTGAGTTCTGCTTGACAAATTCTAAAGCAAGGGTCTCTCTGATGCTGGTGTCACTCCCAGGCAGTGCACAGGGGCCAGAGGGAGATTCAGACACACCGATTGTAATTACAGAGCTGCCAAAGCTTCCAGGAAAAATAGCAAGCATCAGTCTGCATTAATCTTTGCTGGATCTCCTGTGACTTCCAGGCAATTTCAGAGGGACCAGAAAGAATCCGTCTGCAAGGGAAATCCAGCTTGCAAAGCCACTGTTTGCTCACGGAAGGCTTCCCCCACTACCTCTCTCCTTTCAAATACAGGTTCCTCCTACTGTAATGTAACCCAAACTTTTTTTCCCCAAGGAGTAATTAGCTCCTGTAGCTCTACTGCCCCCTAAAATAATTGCCTCTGGTTAGAACAGTATTAATGAAGTACTATTTAACATTCACACAGGGCTTTTCATTAGTCACTCTCCAGGTATTTCACAAAAGGGTGTCCTTTCGCAGCTGGGGACAATGAGGCAGTGTGACTGCACAACTTCTGAGAGGTCAGTCTGTGGGATGCAGTGTGACAGTCCAGATGGGCTGCCCATCCAGCCTGGTGGCCCCTCTTCAGGCCACATTGCATCTTTCATGGGCCACCACAGTAGCCCATGAAAACGCCAACACTAAAGGATACGAACCTTTAATTTACACATTGTGGTACAAGATGCAAAGTTGAGCACCTCATATAAGAAAGGTCTGTAGGATTCTCATCACTAATGATGCCATTCTAGAAGTATTTCTTATTAGACTGCTGTAGAGCAAGCTGTTCCGTGAACAGAATGCACCAAGCCTGCCTCCCCGTGGGTTCTTGTCTGCTGTCTCAAAAATCCCCCTTGCTGTAATGAAAGCCAGATCCCTTCATATATTCCCTATGACATCTCCTGTAGGAAGAAGAAATCCATGCTGTGGCTAGCCCAGAAACACGTGCCTGTTTCCTAGTGGACCAAAATGAAAGACAAAATGCCACCACCATTTAGCCTGGTTGGCTGCTGCCATGTACCACCTACATAATTCACAGGTTTTCCCCTATGGAGGGAGTGGAACATTACCTAATTGCCAGTTTTTAAGAGACATCCAGGAATAAGTTACTTTTTAGCCTTCCGCCCTCTTTTAAATGTGGTTGAAATTGGTTGCACTGAAAAGTTATTGGGAGGAAGAACATATGGACAAACAGATACACATGTACTATCAGCTAGGCTTCATTTACCAAGGAAATCAAACTAAAAATATTAGAGTGGATTAAAGTCAACTGACTAGTCAATGAGGAGCATGCTTCTTTTTTGTGCTTTCCATTTTACATATTTTGCATCCTCTGATGCTGTATTGGGTCTGCGTGGCAAAGTTTTGGTGGGGAGGCTTCTGTAAGAAGCTGCCAGAAGCTCCCTCTACAACTGATAGTGCCAAGGCCAGATGGCTCCAAGACAAACCCACCTCTGGCCAAGTCCAAGCCCATCAGGCAGTGGGCTGATCCCAGTCCAAGCCTTTGGGATAGCATATTTAAGAAAGGGGGCAAGCCATTCAACAGCAGCCAGGAGAGGAGTGAGAATCTGTGAGAGAAATAGGGCTGAATATACCAACGTCAGGAAAGAAGAAGGGGAAGGAGGTGCTACAGGCACTGGAGCAGAGATTCCCCTGCAGCCTGTGGTGAAGACCATGGTGAGGTAGGCTGTCCCCCTGCAGCTGATGACGGTCCAGGGTAGATCAGTTGTCCACCTGCAGCTCACAGAGGACCCCTTGGTGGAGCAGGTGGATGCCCATGAGAGGCTGTGAACCCATGGGAAGCCAGCACTGGAGCAAGCTCCAGGCAGGATCTGAAGCCCCATGGAGAGAGGAGCCCACACTGGAGTAGGTTTGCTGTCAGGACTTATGATCCTGTGGGGAACTCACACTGGAGCAGGCTGTTCCTGAACGCCTGAACCCCGTGGAAGGGACTTGCACTGGAACAGCTCGTGAGGAACTGCAGCCTGTGGGATGGACCCACTTTGGAGAAATTCAGGGAGGGCTATCTCCCATTGGAGAGACTTCACAATGGGGAAGAAGAAGAATGTGAAGAGTCCTCCCTCTGAACAGGAAGGAGTGGCAAAGACAATATGTGATGAACCAACTGCAACCCCCATTCCCTGTCCTCCTGCACCACTGCAGGCAAAGAGGGAGAAAAAATCAGGAGTGAAGTTAAACCCACGAGGAAGGGAGGGGTCAGGGAAATATGTTTCAAGATTTGGGTTTACTTCTCACTATCCTGATTTTTTTTGATTGGTAACAAATTGAATTTTCCCCAAGTTGTGTCTGTTTTGCCTCTAATATTAATTGTCCTCATCTCGACCCACAAGCTTTTTGTCACATTTTCTCTCCCCCTGGTGCACTGAGGAGGAGGAGGAGTGATAGACTTTGGTGAGTGTCTGGAGGCCAGCCAGGGTCAACCTACCACAGATACCACCGGAACATGGTCTGAAAGACAGCAACGCCAAAAATAATTTTGGCACTCCTCAAGATATGCTTGGAACTTAGTATGACAAAATCAAGAGGTGACAATCAATTTGTAGGCTTGAAGTAGGAGATAGGTTTTGATTTTTGTTGCAGGAATCCCCAAAAACATAGAGCTTGGCTTAAGAGACCAGCTAGGCCAGCACCTTAATACCACACCAGCTCTATACATTTCTGACACGACTGCTCAACACTCCTCTTTTTGTTTGTCCTATACCTTTGTCATCCATCATCTCAGTGCCCAACACCTACATCTGATATCTGTATTCATTTGTATACTTTCACAAATATTCTCAGCCCCATACATGGCACCAAAGCTCGTCTGCTGCCTACCCTGATATTCTAGCTGTCCACAGTCACATGCATAAACTCATCTTCCACCTACCTTACACATAATCTCACAGGGCCCCACAACCTTACCATTTTCATCAGGTCATTATGCAACCATTCAAAGTCTGCTTTACCTACATACATCTGCTCATGACCCCCTGCATAACCCCTTGATATGCAGCTCTCAAATGCATGACCATCTCCCACTTTGGATATGAATATCTCATGGCCTGTTTGGTCTCCAAGACTTCTTTGGAGTCTTTGAGCATTTGCATAATGAAATTTTCTTGAAATAATAATAATAGTAATAATCATAGAATCATTTTGGTTGGAAGGGACCTTTAAAGGTCTTCTAGTCCAACCCCCTGCAATAATCAGGAACAACTTCAACGAGGTCAGGTTGTTCAGAGCCCAGTCCAACCTGACCTTGAATGTTTCCAGAACTAGGGCATTCACCATCTTTCTGGGCAATGTGTTTCCAGTGTTTAACAACCCTCATTGTAAAATAAAAAAAAAAAAAAATCTTTTTTATATCTAATCTAAATTGACCCTCCAGAAGTTTAAAACCATTACTCCATGTTCTATTGCAACAAGCCCTGGTAAAATGTTTGTCCCCATCTTTCTTATAGCCCCCCTTTAAGTACTGAAAGGCCACAACATTCATTATAACACTTATTATAACAATTAATATTTATTAGAGTCATTATTAATACAGCATAGTAATTAATGATATATTAATTATTAATCAATATTATATGTATTGTAACAATTAACACTAGTTATTGTAATAAGTAATAATAAATAACAGTAGAACTGTATCTCTGTTCCATAAATTGCATAGGGATGTGTGTTAGATGATTCTGAACCCAGTATTGTTCTCATCCAGAACAGGCAGTGATAGTTACAAGTCCAGAGAGCAGACACAAAGGAAGCAGCACTCGCTCAGGTAGCAGCATCTTATACTTCCCTGAAGAAGCTGGCATGACTGAAAGGAGAAAAAGAGATTTCTTACAATATATTTGACATACTCCTAACCTTCAAAAACATTCAGAGCTGTATTTTGGCTCACTTGCTCATGCTGAGTCATACCAGTGGGGTTACTCGGGACATTAGACTACTAAATATGAGCAGGAGTATCAGATTCTGTGGGCTAAAATTCTTCAGGATTGGTCTCCAGCCAAAGGTGAATCCATTTATATGTGGCCAAATCCCTCAGCTACCTACATATTGTGAGGACAAAAGCAGAACCAAGAATTACACTCATCTCTCCCTAAATCCCCCAAACATTAAAAAACCCACCACCAGCAAAACAAGAAACAACCAACCAAAACTTGTAAAAACCCTGCAGTCCTTGTTCTTGAGTCCTTTCTTTTTAAATTACTGCAGTTCTTCCACTTAATCCAGAATTCAGAGTTCAAATGCCAGGTGAACCAATGAATATCAGCAAGTGAAGAGCACATCTACAATTCTTTTTCGAAGGGGAAAAAAAAAAAAAAAAAAAGGTTGAATTCTGACTCAGCTTTGATTGATTGAAAGCCAGCTACTTTTAATGCATAGAGAAAGTATTTCATTAGGGCTGAGTGGATACATTTAGATGCACTGAGCATGGATGCTCATCCATTTTTTAATAAATAAATGTGCTTTGTGCTATTAACTGTTTAAGAACTCACACTTTCATTTCTATTTCATCGTAGCTCTAGTCGCTTCACGCAATATCAATATTAACTTGATTGTGCAGCACACACATAATATTTTCTCTTCCAACTTCCTACACCAAACCTACCATTACATACTTCTCAGGCAGCCACAGTACAGTTGATGGAGGAACTTTTAACTTTTCCATTACAGGTTTTTTCAAATTACTGTTATTTAACTGTGCAAATGTAATGTTGCATTAACAAAAGGCTTAGTGGTTTTTTTACTGTAATAGAAATAGTATTGAAAACACAGTTGGCCATGCAAATTTTGCAGGGTTTACATAAGAGAACGAGTGGTCCTGAAATTTAAAGTTGAGAGAGCTTGTTAAAGTGAGCGGGAGTCAAGAGCCTAGATTACCCAGGGGAGGTTTTTTTCTAGCTGTTTTAGTATCCTGTCCTGTATGTCTGCTTCTGACATATGTGTAGTACTACTTGCTTTATTGAGTGTTGTATCTGTGGGTTTCATGGCATGTCTTTGGACTAGTGCATCTATGGTAAATAGCACGTTTTAGTGTGATTTAAAAGAGTGTTGTGGCATGTGCTGCACATGATAGTGGGAAAGGGAGTGGAAGAAGATATTCTCTCTGCAAGAAATACTCATTTGTCATGTGGTTCTGTGAAACCCACCACTATCCAAGGTCAAGGACTGCGCAGTGTCCAGAAACGTTCTCCTAGAAAGGATACACAGCGTACCAAGACCGTGATAAATAGTCTCACATCTGGTTGGGCTCCTTTACGTAGAATATTCAAGAGAAGCCAACTCTACTCATACCATACTTTTCACCTGCTCTTTGCTTTCTACCCCTTCATACTCCTTGTCTATTTTTCCACCTTTCCCCTCTCTCAGCTTCTTGCTACACCCTGCTAACCCTTCCTACCTCTTTTCCTCTCTACTGTCTTTCTGTGAAACTCAAAGAAGGCAAAGCATCTTCTTGACACTTCTTGAAGAGGAAGATTTTCCACTGGGGTTTCTACAAGACTCGGAGCTGAAAGTAGCTTTTTTTAAGCAAAAAATGCCAAGCCAGCAACTGTGGAAGGGAGCATGTGACTACATAGTAATTCCGTAAGATAAAAATCCACAGAAATAGCCAGCCAATGAGATAGCAACAGCACTCAGGGAGCAGTGGAAGGAAGGAAGAGATGGAAAGAGCCCTCATTTAATTTCAACAACCGTGGGATGACACAGCGAGGACTGAACCAAGAAGTCTTGGAGAGGAATGTGTTGCATGAACTGGTACAGCACAAATGACTGAACTCCTTTTGCATCAGCCATAGCAGACCCACATCCTTTACAAGTTGGGTCACATAAAGGATATGTCACAAAAAAGCATTTGCCAGCAGTATACATTCACACATTGACATTGTTGCATAATTAGAATATAAAATAAATGGCATAACAGATGCTATCAACATGTCTACCACACTGTATCCATGGTGCCAACTCCTTCTCCAAGGGGAGCCTCGCCCAAGCCATGCTGAGACAGCCTGAAACATGGGCATGTAGGAACCACTCTCTAAGGAAATATGCACACAAAGTTCTGCAGAAAGGGCCTCCACTCTTTCAACATTTGTAAGATTTTACGGGAAATCTGCAAGTGTGAACGACAACAAGAAAAAGAAAATTGGCTAGCACCCAAAAAATAAAAAAAAAAAACAAAAAACAAACTTTGGCAGATAATTTTTTGAGTTGTCATGTTTTCTGTGGGAAAAAAAGTCAGCTCTTTCAAGCTGGGAATAAAAATAATAATTCTGTTCCGCTCCTTTGAACAGCAGGGAACTCACAATCCAAAGGGAGATGCCATTACACCACAAAATCCTTTCCGTATCCAGTACTAACTGGCTTCTGCAGAGGCACAAGGAACCCCTCAATGCTACAGAGTGCCTTTTCAGAGAGTGTTTTTGCATCCCCCTGGTCTATATCTCCACCAGAGCTTGGCAGCACAGATCTTTCTCACCTCCTCCTGGGATTCAGGGGTTATTCCCCGAAGCAGCATTCTACCACAGACATTTCTTTGAAATAGCACCCAGCTTCCCTGGCACGTTTTGCTCTACCCAGAAGCAGCCTTTTATCCCAGCTGTTGTTTTTTGGGTCTTTAGTCACAGCTGGGGGCCTTGTGCTTCCCTCCATTAACGCCCTGTGCCCCCGGGGAGGAGCTGCTGCGTGCTGCAGCCCGGCTTCCTGACCCATGGTCCCAACAAGCCAAGCGTCGTGCTCCCCAGCTGGTACTTCCATCTTTAGGCTAAGGCTTGTTGACTTTGCTAGATAAATTGTGGGCTGACTTTAGGGACAGGACTACTCCTATGTTCCTAGGCTCTCCTGTACATGTCCTTCGTTCCTTAGGCAAAGCTGGAAAGGAAAATGTGGCCATTTGCCACCTGTACCTGGCTGACTGAGCTATAGCCCATCCGTCTGACAAAGTCACAAACAAATGACCGCCAAATCTGTACTTATCATCCAAATGAGATATGGGAGGCAAATGACAACAATCTCGTTGTCTGCAGAGAAAGCTGACCTGCACATAGGTGGGCATAAGCCTGATATTTTCTGGACAGAAACATAGAAAAGCAGCAAGTTTTTTATGACTCTTTTTATGTCAGGGCACCCATACTCAGCAGCATGGAAGGCAGAGGGAGCTTGTGCCATGTAAGCATTCCCATTGCAAGAGTCTCCTTGCAGTGGTTCACAACACCCTGAAATTATGAACTCCCAGGCTGACGTTTTTCAGACCTAGTCTCTTACCCAGTGATGGATTTTTATGATTTTGGTTTTATTTTTGAAAGCTTCAGCAAGCAAGAGTTTGGCTGTTTAAGATACTTGGGACTTGGGGAGTGCTTTATGATTAGAGGAAGAAACAATTTGTGCCTTTTTTTAACAGTTCCAGTGCAGAAATTACCATGGATAGAGAGTTGAAAGGCAAATAATGTGAGGCAGGATTTGTAGGAAGAGGCAATAGCTTTTATTAAACTGAAAAATATAGCTGAAAGAACAAAACAAAACAGGCTTTCCAGAAATATTGGCTTGCATACCCAAAAGTTTATCCAGACTTTTAACTATATGATGTCGAATAACAGACTGTACTTCTCCCTGCAAATCTCCTCTTGTTTATGTCTCTAGCCCATCAGCGCAGCTTGGAAGGGAAGTTAAGTCTCTTGTGGTGAGGACATTACATAGAGGAGCAGAAAACATACAAACATGGTTGCATTGAATTGGTCTTCCTTCAGCTAAATCACAGGTCCTGGAAAATACTTGGTTTGCATGACATGAAAATGCTTGTGTTTCAATACTGTGCAGAGAGTAGGCAGAGCTCCAAAGATTTCTATACTTCACTGTAGGTCGGGTCTCAAGCCAAATAAAAGCACTTAAAAGACTCTCACCAAACTCAGCGGACTCTGAGTTAGGTCCCCTCAACAGCAAAGTCATTAAGGCGTCCCTTTCCCTCACTTGCTCTGTATTGAGGGTCCATGGTGCTTCCCCTGCCACTGTTTATCAGTTGTACTCCAGAGGTGCTACAAAGCCCTTGCTGAGACCAAGTTCTGTTGTGATAGATTGATAGATGCTCTACAAGAGGATGCTGAGAAAGTATTTCAAGCCATTGACAACAGGTGCTAGACAAACAGTCATCACATTGACCAGAGGAAAGCCTACAGCCCACCTACTATTTAAAAAGGATGTCTGTGATGCATCTGCAGGCTCTCACTTAACAAAAAACATGAGGAGACAGTTTAAAGTTTGCCACTACCTGATCTCTGCTAGCCTTTGTGTTGTTAATAGTCTCTGCCATTATCTTCTTTTTAGAAGCAAGATTTTTCTTCTGTAGCTCTTTGATCAGACAGAGGATGATCAGGAGGTTAAAAAATACATTATTAGCATTAATGACTATTATTATTTATACCCGTGTACAAACTGCACAAGTATAGGAGAAGACACAGTCCATTTCCCCAGAGAGCTCACAAATCTTATTTATGATAAGGAATCACAGACCATGTATCAATACTAGGAGAGGAGAGTAGGGAATAAGGAGAACAACTGTTTTAAACAAAAACATCTTCTGCAGCTTGGGTAAGATATTATCTCCAGGGGCCTGCTTCCTCAGCCAGAAAATATGGATACCGGGATTTTCTCTACAACACTTTCTACCAAACCAAGGTGTTCTGGGGTGTGTCTTTTTGCCCTCCCTTCTCGCCAGGAACTTATTAACCCATGGCCCAAAGTCCATGACAGCAATACGCAAGTGGCAGCATCCAGAATGACAGAAATTATTGAGTTTTGTACAGTTCTTTTCACCTGTTGATCAAGAGCTCATTGTTACTATTTTACAAATGGGGAAACTGAGGCATGTGATCGTGCAATAGCTTTCCCTAACGTCTCCTAGTTTTATATCCACAGAGAACCCTTAAATAGATCCTTAAGGTGTGCTTCTCCCAGAGTGGATCCATTTATTCTCTGAGCAGTGTCTTCCACCAGCAGAAGCACTTTATTGCCAAGAAAACACACAGAAAGATAAGAAACATAAGAGAGGTGTAGCATACACGCTACAGTTTTTCCCACCAACAGCAAAGTCAACAAGCACTGTGAACTAATTAGACTAGCAGGCATTTCTATTGTAAGTAGCCTCAGAAGTTAGCATCTTAGAGAGGCAGAGTAGACCAGTGGTAAATGCAACTTCCACAGAAAACTTGATTTTACTACAGTATTGCTGGGCCTAAACATTTAAAATGCTATTGCATATGATGTGGAAATTCCATGAGGTCCTAGAAATTCTGAAATGCAGAAACCAAGTCCTTCCTTGGTCACAAATTTCATGGATCAGTTTAGGCATCAAGGGAGCTTGATACAAGCTTTATTTTCTCATTGGTTAAAATGGGGAAAACGGAGCACACTGATGAGAGTATTCTGAAAAACCACTGAAATGTTCATGCTGAATAAGGAATTGGAAAGTATATAAAAATGGGTTTAATTTGCACAACTTTCCCTGTCAGAGCAGAGTTTCATTTCAGTAAGTGCCCTGGAGAGGTTACACCTTGCAAGTATCTTGTAAAACTGAGACTGCTGCATTGCATCCTCAGTGATCTCAGGGCAAATGCAAGACTGAACAATGACTCCATATCTGGCTGTGCGTGATTCCAGCTCCCCGACAACTTCATTTGAGAAATCAATGAAGCAAAATATGGCATATTTTGGGGCTGTATGGGAAGCAAGTTGCTTGTAGTTTGACACTTAGAAAACAAGAATCTAATAGAACCATCCTTCAACTTAAGCAGAAGAGATTTGCCATTAAAGGCAGGAGGTGACTATGAGTGCCATGAAGCTGTCAGTGGTCACAACTGTAAGAAGGTCATAGCAGAGACATTCATAGTTAGCTGCTAAATTTATTCAATACTTTTAGGCTCAGTTTAGATGGACTGAAGTTACCCCAAGGTCAAACTTCTCTATGGTGCAGACCATGGTGCTTATAAATTCAAGCTCAGTTGTTGACCAGACACATATTTCAGAGTCCCCAGCACTCTGTTTGCCTGAACACGCTTGGTGAGTCACTGGGTCAACAGGCATGTTTATGCAAGCATCCAGTTGGCACTCTGAATGCCATCCACAGGGACAAGATGCAAATGTGGTGCATGGTCTTTGGTCTCAAGACCAGTTTTGTAGCAGTACAGACACAGCTTTAGTTTAACTTGTGGATCTCTTGTGCTCCCAGAATGCTTGTTTCCCACTCCTAATAATAAGCATGTTCTTTATCAGGCTATTGTCAGAAAAACAGGTTTGGAAATTGCATTGTGCTGGACCTTGCTTCAGTATCAATGAGCTTAGCTTCAAAATAAAAAGAGAAAAGATTGCTCTGAGTTACATCAGGAACTGATTTAAAGACTCATTTTGCTCCTTCCCAGATGCTTTTCTTTGCCAAACAGAGCCTGTCTGAATTGGGAAGTCTGACCCTGGACAGCTCCTGGGCAGAGTTATGCAGATAGCATACAGCTCTGCAAAGGAAAACTTGTGTTGTTTTTCACAGAGAAGATCCAGACTAGGACTGTAATCAATATAATAGAGATTCTGATGGATGTGCCAAGAACAAATGGACAAAAGGTTTCTCTGGCCCTCCAGAGCGTAGTTGACACATGCAGACTTTGCAGCCCAACATCAGTGAATGAAGGATGCTATGTCCTAGAAAATGCACTAATGTGTGTCTTACGGCATCTTTGCTACACTACCAGGTGCAGGTCAAGGGAAACTGATCTTCTAATGCTAGAAAGAAAGATATTCATAACATACAGTCAGTCCTTCCTCTGCCCTCTGCACTGAGCATCTTTGTTTCTGTGTTCACAGGTATCTTAGCAAAGGCAGCAGTACATCAGCCCCTTATTCTGTGGCTTTCTCCTTCACGTTTGGTAGGGGGCTTACCTGAAAACTGTCTTGCAGAGGAAGGCAGAGAAAAGAGGCCATCTGCGTCTTCAACTGCCAGGCTGTTGTAGACAGGGCCAGGGAAGGTGGAGATTTCGATGACAGGTGCCCATACAAGCAGCAGATGAGTGAGGAACTTGACAATGGAAAATTATAAAATGGAAATAGAAGAAAAAATATTAGAAAATAGGCCATAACTTCAAAAGAAAAGGGATCTGAATATTCAACCACAGTGGTCTCTTATGTGGGGCATTAGCTTTGATCTCTAAGGCTATGATCCAAATGGATTCTGAACTTAGAGAGGACTCCTACATTTCCTTTCCTGTTTCTTTCTAGGGGTTATGAGCTGAAACCTCCCTGACATCTTTCCAGTGAGCTCTGTGGGTCTTTGATCTGGGATTCCTCCATGCTGCTCTGCCCATCCCAGCTGAATAGGTAGCTCCTCATGTCCAACAGTGCTACTGAGGATGGTTGATGCCAACACTTAAAGCACTACTGTGCTGGTGGCTCTGATACCTTGCATTCCCAGGATGCTACATCCACCATGGAAGTCAGTCTCACTTGATTTGGGTGACAGAGAGCTCCCAACTTATGGGTGACTCTTTCAGTGCCTGAACTTTGTAAAACCAAGTGGCAAGAACAGGATTGGGCTTATTCAGAAACACTGTCAGGAGCAAGCCTTGCACCCCAGCGAGCAGTGATCTTATACTATGGGATGTGTTGATTAATTGTAGATGGTCAAAGTCACTTGTAAGATATTTATCACAGTCATCATTAGGTGTCAGAAGGGACCTGTAAGAGGCCTGGTTAAGAGGGATTACTCACATTTTTCTTTAGCTTTCATCGTGTTCTAGTGCCAGCAAGGACCCATGGCTGGATTAACTCTTATTTACTAAGGCTGAAAAATAAGAGAACCAAACCCAAGATCTTAGGTAAAGGGGAATATTGCAGCATGCCCATGGTTATTGCCAGAGTTGACAGCAGAACTCAAGTTATCTGAACTCTGTAGCAACCTAGCAAGGGCAATAGTGATGCTTGCTCTCCTCTTGATCAAACCCTCAAAATGAGAATAAAGTCCTCATGTCAGTGACCCAACAACTGAATGAGCACCACAAGGGCACGTGTACATCTACTTTGTCACTCTTGATTCTTGGATGCTTCCAATGGTACATTGTTGGCATGGGCTTTGGGCCATGGATTAGTAAATTGCCAGGGAGAGTGGAGAACAAATTAAAACACAGACATAACCCCACTGAGCTCTCCTTCAAATCCATCCACAGCCAGCTGCTGTGGGAGTCATAACTCCCCAGAGTTTTAAAAGCTATGGCTTCTAACAAGTCAAATAAAACATTTTATAGGGTCAGGACCCCAGCTGCTAGGGGCATGAGTGCTATTGCCTTCTAGATATGGGAAACCATACCTAAGGATCTACTCAGAAAGATGCAAAACAGTTTCTCTACATGTTTGCAGAATGGGCACCCCCAGCTGCAATTGCAATGGCTTGCAGCAGTTGAGCTTGCACCTGATTCTGTTTCATTCTCCACAAGGGAAAGAAAATCTAAAGAGAGCTGGCTGAATAATCCTACTGTCCTTCATATAGAATGGCTCTAAGTATCTAAATGGCCTCTTTCTCTTCACTGGGCTGGTTAAGAGAAGGGCTAGAACTGGTTCTTGGAATAAACAATCCTAACATTCTCTGGGACCCTCTGCATCAATTTCCTTCTGATGGACACCTGACTAATGATGCCATTGTTTGCAGTCACTTCTGTGAGTATAACAAATCCTTCCCCTGTGAATAGGAGATCCTCTAGAAGTAAAGGAATCCAAGAGATTGGCACTGCTTGCAGTCCAGGACCTGACAACTTCTTTGATGTGCTTGTTTGAATTCTGCCTTGACTGTGGCAATCAACAATAGTAAACAGAAATATCTGTGTTATCCAGAATTTGACTAATAGAGATGCTGTGCTGCAGTCCCTTGAGGAGAGAAAAAAAATATAAAAATACCTGAGTCATATCTTGGTGAGAGAGATTCATTCCCTGCCAAATATAAAAAAAATTAAAAACAAAAAAAAAGACATTTATGTAAATCTATAAACCTCCATAAGACTCAGGGTTTTGTGAGGAGACATAAAACTGAGGAGTAAGAAGGAGGAAAAAAATGAGAGACGAAAAGATAAAGTAATTGCCTAATGTGCACCTTTAATGAACTAAAACATATTCTCCCCACAAAGGGCCCATAAGAGAAAAAATAAGATTCCTCATATACACCTTCAATCTAACACTGAATTATTTGTGGCAATTGGGCCTGCAGCCTCACATGAGAGGATCTTATAAAGAGGAAGGGATATTGTAAGACTACTGTATGCAAACGCACCCAATTAATTCAAGAGCATCATTGTTATTTCATTTATATAGCACCATAGGGGTATGCAATGCTTTACAGACGATTAGGGGCTATAAAAGTTTAGAGAAAGATGAAGCAGAAAGCAAGGAGCTGGCAACCAACTGGAGTAGGAGCTCTGACTAAAAGCTCTCACCATGATGTTTATGGTTTGTTTGTTTGTTGTGGTTGTTTGTTTGTTTTTTGTTGTGGTTGTTTTAAGGTTCAAGGAGTGTTTTTTGGCACTAATCCCATTTTACAGGGAGAGAGAGAGACAGTTTACATGATTGTTGGGCCTGTTCCAAAGATGCAAAGTTAGAAAACATACTCATTAAAACAGGTCTGAAGAAACAAAATAGAAACATGCACAACAAGGAGTAGGGAGATAAATTTGTGATAAACTGTAAGTCATTCCTGATAATTCAGTGCTTCGATAAATTGTAGGAGGAAACAATATGCCCAGAATTGACCGCTAAGGCTCCAGTAAGATTGGTGTTATGCTCCTAGGTTGAGACAGACATGTGTAAAGCATGTCCTGTCACATGTCCTGCATTTGCAGGTCAGGGTTACTCTCGGATCCTCAGTTGTGTTTTAGCTGACATGAGAGCAGTCAAGACCAGAAAGCATCTCTTTCCACAAGCAAAAAACACGTGATTCAGGATTCCAGATAGAGGTCCTATTAATGGGATTTAGACAGACTTTTTTACTGCAGCACTAAAATATTTCAGTAACAGCTGGACCTTAAATCTACCCAGAAGCCATACAATGAGAACATAGCAACAGCTTTCTCAAGAAACATGAACTTTTCTCATAGCAGCAGATGACACCTGTGCTCTGTTAATGGCATGAAGCCAAGATTTTCATTGCAAGTTTTACTGTATCAGTTGTGATCTGAAAATGGGTAGATCTTCAGAAGTTTTTTGTTGCTGTTTGTTATGTGGTTTCTGTTTGGGTTTTTTTGATGACTTTTGCGTTTGTCTTTTTTTTTTTTTTGATTGAGTTTTTGCTTTTTTTTTTTAAAGACATGGGAAAGATTTTTTTATTTGTTTTGTTTTAAATAGAAAAGTTATTTGAAAAATCTGTTAATTTTTATCTTCCCTCTAACATTTTTCATCTATCACTTTTATTAATATGGTCACTGGGAAGTATTTTTAAAAAGTAAAAATTAAAAGTATTAAAAGCTTTTTTTGGTTGCTAACTAAGACATTCTACATCAATAAGCATTTTTATTAAAAGTTTTAACTGAAATTTTCTACCTCTCTTTTTTTTGGTAGGGTGAAGAGGGGAAACTGGGTCCTTCTCCCATGCTTCCAAGCAATTGTGGCTTTCAAAATTTCAGAATTGTTTGCTCAGCCTCTGCTTTTTCCATCAGCTCTGGAGTAGTTTCTGAAATGTTTTTTGCATTATTTCCCAAGAATATATGCTTTTTATTGCTATTGTTCAGCAGCTACTACCACTGATGACTGGCCACCTAAAGCTTACAGGCTAGTATTAGCACATTTTACAAGTCAGTTACTCAGTACTCTGGATTGAAGTTTGCTGTGTTAAAAAAATGGTTAAATTTCCTACCAGTCTCTCTGACCTTGAGGAAACTATCCTCTAAACTAGTTTTATTTATAGAAAATTATGCATGGATCATCTCTATCATTCTATTGAGATGCTAATGCCTGTTTAAACCTATCTTATGTTACTGCAGTTTATTCCTTGTTCCTGTATAATGTAAAATACTTTTCTACTGATTTTGCTACATCTACACTTGGAAAAGTTATACTGTGGTAACTATTCCAATATGTTGTAGGACAGATTGAAAGATTTCTGGTTGAAGCCACTGGTAAAGCCATTAATTTTGTGGGAGAAGGGAAAGGAATTGAGAAAATGTTACATTTTCTGCTTAGAACAGTACTTTTGTGTGTGCAGGTGTGTTTGTGTTATTTAAATAACAAAAAATCATCAGCAACAAACATCCTACCTAACTTTTTCCTAGCCTTCCCTCAAACCATGCTAAATACTGTCTTTCAGTAGCCCACATAGTCAAATATATAGCTAAATCAGCTTTTCATTCTCTTGGCCAGGACACACAAATAGTGCTCGTCCACAGAGGATGCATGTCTGGCTCAGAGAAGCATCATCTTTGGCTGCCTAGAACTGATGGCAGCAGTCTCCTGTCAATCTCCATTCTTTTCAAGTGACCTGCATCCCTCAAATTCCATCTCTAGAAAATTAAATAGCAGCAAATTGCACATTTCTAGGCTGGGCTACAAATATCTGTTTTCTCTTCAGAGCTTGGCCCGAAGCATCAAGTACGTGATGTTCCTCACTAAGTTATTTGCCCCTACGTCCCTGATCTTCAGTGATGTACGTAGTTCTTCAGCTGAGTCATGAGCGTAACCTGAGACTTGACTTCTGACAGAGATGGGTTGTAGCTTTGCCATTCTCCACAAAGAGCTCCTAGAAACTCCATCCTGAGTTTCCTTGGAAACAGTGTATGATCAGCATAACGCTCCATGGCACTTGACCATTCATCTCCATGGTGGTTATAAAAATCCCATCAGAAAAAGCCTTCAAGCTTTCTTATCCAATTAAAAAAAAGAATCCAGATACTCAATCCTTTGATTCAATAGTAAAACAAACAATAAAATTCCTCATTAGGCTAATTGGGCCAGTACTGTTGAAACACATGATGGGCCTAAATCTAAATTCTAGTTCCAAACCCAGGAAGATGAAATCTGAGGCAATATCCATTATGCCTATGGGGTTTGTCTACTTAGTAATTACTATTAATTATGAAAAAGTGGGTTTTTTTTTGGTTTTGTGGCACCTAAAAATTTCCTGCATGTTTCGCAATGAAGGTGTGGACCCTAGTAAAGTGAGCTGAAGCTTCCTGATTTATGCTTTTCTTAATAACTCTTCCTAGGCTCTCTTGGATTTGCACAGTGCAGGTTGGAGAGCATTGTAGTACTCCACTACAGGGGAATTATGGGATGGCTCATGAATAAATGGGGTTCATTTTCCAACTACAGCCCCTACTGTGATTAAGGCTGTTTGTCATTTCCTTAACCTCTTGAGTCAGGCATGGAAAAAATATGTGTTACAAAAACCATTAGACAGAACAGTGATTCATGGAAATAAGTGATTTTTTTCCCCTCTCATCTTTTGTTTGTCATTAACAGTCTTCTCAGTAACTACCATGATGGCAACACTGGCCCACGTGGTAGAAGGTAATGAAAGAGAAGAGAAGAGAGGAAAGTTATTGCACTAGAACAAACTCTGTTATATTGCAGAGTATATTACAAGTGAAAGGCAGAGGACTGCATTGCCTAAGACTGTGGTGATGGTATGAAAGCCTTTCTCAGTCCTAAACTGTTCATTAACATGGAGAGATTTTGATTTAATAACTGTGATCAAAATCCCACTGAATGCACTGGTCATTATGTACCCAAACTGAAGATGCTCACCAAGGTTTATGAACTTTGAATAAATTTAAGTATTCATTAAAAGGACCAGCTAGTATATCAGTTACATAAGGAAAGCATCCAAATGATACTGTTGTCTGAAAAAACCCTGACCTTTCAGAAAGCAGGCAGTACTGCTGTGCCAACGAAAAGAGCAGCTAAAGATGTTAAGGAGAATCTGAGTGTAATGCATTAAGTAGTGACCATGCTTAATGAGCAAGAAGGCAAATCGTTATAAGAGAGATCTCATTCTGCTTGAAGGACTCCTATAAACACAAGGACAACATCAAAAGGTATGTGAACATCATGGCTTCATCTATCTAAATAAAACACAATGTCAGTAAGCATTTCCAGGCACTTGAACCTCATAACCTACATTTTTCAAGTGTTAGAGTGATTCCTGGCATGGTTTGGACCCAGCCCAAGTACTATTTTCCTAAAGAATTCTTGGGCACAGGGTGGGAACTCACAGGGTGGTCCAAGGACCATTTCCAGTTGGCAGTTTGGAGGTGTATCCCTGTTTTGCAGGTTGAGAAAGCTTAATACTATGGAAATTGGTTATTTCATGCCAGCTGGGATCAGCACCAGAGAGAGGTCATGGAGTGCTAGCTATATAGTGAGTACTTGGCAAGTTTCCTTGAGCTGGATTTGTAGAAGAATCATGGCAAACAGGGTGGGAAAGATAATCACCTTGGGTCCATCTTCTGCGACAGAAACTCTTTTTGTCATATAGATTTTATACTGTAGCAGCTGACATGAGTTCTGGCAAAAACTCACTGCAGAGCTGGACCAACGGGGTAAAGATGCATGGTAACAGAGTGACAAGCCCAGAAGTTCCTCTGAATTTATAACAAGATCCAAGGCCTCCATTGCCACTCAAGGCCTTTATTCAATAGTTCCAAAACAAATGCAAATTGATTAGACTTAGGTTTGCAGTAGTGGCATACAGACAAAAGAGAAACCCTAGGGCACTGTCAAAGTAAGAGTAATGTCCAAAGGGCATAGAGTAGCTAACTGTGTGGAATATGAAGGAACTCCTCCCCTTGGACATCATAGCCAACTGGACAGATGCAAAGTCAAGGGCACTGGGAGCTGGGTTTTCAGAGGAACTTGACATCCAGCTACACTTCAAAATAAGCAGGTAATTCTTTCAAAGATGCTGGTCCCTATTCATCTTTTAACCCTAAATAGGAGCTGCATGATATTGAGTAGGCAAATCTGGGGATATGTCCTCAGCTGAAGAAGCCAAGCACAGAAACAGCTCGCAAAGTGTTTGCCAATTCTACTATTTACAAGTTGTACATAGCAGAGTTTCCTATACCTAGTCAGTGAAAGATATGTTACTGCAATTTAAATGAACATTACCAGTAGGAATGAACTGTGATGTCACACATGTGCAATGTCTGATAGCAATTAGTTGCCTGTTGTTTATGAATGAAAGAGGCTTTGTGCAAGAGGAAACTCACTATGGCCTTACTGCCTGGAAACACTGAAGCTGGTATAACAAAATAAGACCTTTACACATAAGACCTTTGAAGAAAACACTAGTCCATCCACTCTCTTCCTACTTGCAAAGCAAGATGTCTTTCATGACAACAGAAAACATTTTGGAATCAAGATTCTTGTCGGCCCTCTATCAGGGTAATATCACAGACTTATAAGCTGGCATAAACTGTTAACTGGTTTTCCTGCCTGCCATGGAACACATGGAACAGTTTACCCTAAATAGGAGGAGTAAGAGTATTCAGTTTACGCCAGGCTTGGCATTCTGCCAAATGCACAATTAGCAGTGGAAAGCTGTAAAGAGTCGCTTTTAAACTGGCAAAGTTTCTTGGGGCAAAGGTAATTGCTCTGGTGATGTTAATCCTTTCTTTCAGTGTGCATGCAGACTGAGCATTGATGAGGGCTGTCTCATACGCTGGATCCAAGTGGTAATGCCCAGAAGGTTGCTACAACCTCTTTAAGAGGGATTATGTGATACTCATCTTCAAGTGATTGGGATGAAATCAATGGCTGAAGGCCATCTTTGATATCTTACCATTGAGCACTAGAGGTCCAACTTTGGGTGTGGATAATTGGGCACATTTCCAACTACAAGGAGATGAAAACTAGAGTTCAGCAATCAATATAAGTTATTAAGAATATGAAATCTTAGTAAATAAGCTATAGGCTGAAATTAATTTGGAGGTAGTTCTATTGACACGTATCATTCAAACAGATGTCCTACAGCAAATGGCTGTCAAGTGGAAATTGGGTGTTTTCTTGTGCCACTGCACCTGCATAATACAATATTGAATGGGACAAACCCTGCTGTTTCTAGTGACACAAATATTTCTTCCAGAACTAAACATTAAATAATTTCTACCACAAACGTTGAATATCCAGTACACTTCCAGATCATGAGCTTCTTTTATGACAAGGGAACACTATCTAGCAAGTAGACACAGAAAACAGTCAGTTGAGAAATCCTGGAAACACAAATGGATGCTCTAAACTATGTGGATGAAGAAAAGTATTACAAAATTCTGTTATTTAGAAGACTTCAGTTTCAGGGAACACCTAATCCACAGTGACTCAAGAGTGCTCAACTATTATTTGCAAGAGTTGGCTGAAGAAAGCATCTTCATCTAAGATTGGTTAAGGTCAACCAGTTCTTCTAGTGTAGACATAAAGAAAAAGACTTGCTGTACCAACCCAGTCACTTCAGACTAACAGCAAATGACCTTAACTCAGAGAATAACTACAATCTTTCCTCACTGTTTCCTGCACTTAAAACAAGCCAGGCATGCCACAAAATCCAGCATGTGCTGGTACAAGGTGAACTTACTCTAAAGTAGTCAGAAGCTGTGTGCTATCATAAGAGGAAGAGGCCATTTCAGGCTCTTCGTGACAGCTTCCTTGTTCAATGCAGACGCATTTAATTAAACGGGAAACCAAAAGAGAGGCCTGACTTTATAGGCAGGATAGTAGCAAAGACTTCAAAGCAAAAGCATTATGTTCTCCATTGTGCAAGATACAAGGGGAGGAAAAAAACATTCTTTCACTCTATCAAACATAATAAAAGGCTGAGTTAAGAAGCACAGGAAAAAAAAATGTCTGGCTAATTTAAGGTGAAATCAGAAAAGAAAAAATACAAGGGCCAGCCTGGTTCTCAGTGTCATCACTATTGCTGTTTTTCGATGGTAGACTAGATACTCAGCAGCTCTGAAATTGAGATCCAAAAATTGAAGAGGGCCACATTGTTCCTCCTCACCACATTAGAAGTGCCATATTGAATCTCAAATAATCTGTAATTACAGTGCAGTTGGTGCAAGGGGTTACAGAGAACAACACTTCGGGCTCACCCCTGCAATGTATAAATTCTCACTGGCACCTGAACTAAGTAGCAAATGCATTTAGAGATTACAGGGTTATCCACAAGTCTTGTTGCCTTCTTTTTTTTTTTTTCTCTTTAATCTATGTGCCAGAAAGACAGTAACATTAATAAAGAGCACTCTGACCATTTCTTTCACTGCAGTACCTCATAGGAGAGTCAGTGCAAAGGCAAGATCATATCAGGACTCTGCAGCACTCCGTCTGGAGGTTGGTTCACAGGCTGGTACGGGCAGAGGAAACACCAGCCTGGGAATATGTGGAACTGACAAGATGTTTTAGAAGCATCTCTCTCTCTCTATCCTCCTTTCTATACTCAATCCAGCTGATAGGACCAGACAGATGAAAGTAGTTGTCTTCCAGGACTCAATGATCTTCAAGGTATTTTCCAGCCTAAATGATTGATTCTGCAATTCTATTCTTCCTGTGGGTGCAGGAATGTCATGTTGGTCAACATTAAAAATTAAAAACAAACAAACAAACAAAACCCAACACAAACAAAAACACCAAAAAACCAAACCAAAGACAAACAAACAAACAAAAACCTCTCTCCTCAAAGGTGAAGAAGGTTTCTTGGTGAATTACTGTAATCCTGAAGAGCTGGTACTCCACCTTCCCAGTTCTGGATTTCTAAGGAGTCTAAACGTGTTTTGTATGGAAAACATTCTCTCAGCTGATAGGAACTAGTGAAAAAAAAACCCAAAACCATTCACCAATGTTCCTTCTTTTCAGTATCCAGCTCCAAAACAATATAACAGCCTGTTCTTTCAATTTTTTTTCTGAATTGTGGAGTGGTTACATGGTCCTTCAATTACATTTTGGTCAAGTTTCCATAACAATACCCTTGTTTTGAGTATAATTTAAAGAAGAGTGGAAGGCATAAAGAAAAAAAAAATAAAGAGAAGGGAATAGGTAAAGAGATCCTGACAAGAGATTTGATTGATGGTGTGTGTGCTTTATCTTTCACAGCTTATGTAATATATATATGAGAAATAGTTAGTTTGATAGTTAAAGAAACTAAATGCCTGTCGAGGATAAAATACATCAGGGACACAGAACAATTCCTCATCTGGTTTGGCTATCATTCACTTTCCAGCCTACTGGCTGTCTCCCAGGAGAATTCATAATAGATCAGAGGCAATGATCCTCTCTTCCCCAGGCCCCTGCTGTTTCTTCCCTCCTTCCCCATTTCCTCCCCCTTTCCTGCTGTCACTATCTTCTCAGTCCCATCCTGCAGCTCCCTGCCCAGGGCTGTGTAAAAGGAGCGTGCAAAAGCAACAAAACTCTGGAGAAAGCACGTGGTGTGGCCGCCAAGAATGGGGATGAAGGAGAGGAGGCTGGTCCATGCAGTGAGCCTGGGACACTGTGCCGTCCTCACATGGTGCTCACAGCCCCTTGCAGGCTGTTTTACAGGGAGCAGCAGGAAGAATGAGGGAGGCAGAAAGAGAGTCTCTCTGGAGACCTGAGAAGAAAAGTCAGGGATTCAAAGCAAAGATGAGCCAGAGCAATGTGACTGAAACTCTGAATAAACACTTTCCATCCAGCACTCCCCTGTCTACTAAATGCTTTCCCTCGCAGTATCTCACCTCCTCATCACTGAAGAAAGACATGCTTCTGTTGTAAGGAGGATAGTGGACTAGGACTATCCCAAACCCTTCTGGTATAGTGGGTGTCCGATAAAAGTCTCTTGAAAAAGTGTATGCTGAAAATAAAATCAATATTAATATTCGTTTTTACAGATAAGCCTGTATATATAGTGTCTGATCCATCATATCTTCAGTTCCCTAAAACTTTCCAAAACTTGATTCATAGGGGTGAATAACTGCAGAGAACACTGCTGGGGTTTTTCATGTTGGTTTGGTGTTTTTTCCCCCCTTTTCAAATTTTTCTCCCTCTGAAAAAAGTTTAGCTACTTTTTGAGACACTGTAGGGAAACAGAGGGAAAGCTGGTACCTTGAAACTTCTAGGGAAGTTCTATCATTTCAACTGGGGAACAAGAACATGAAATTTGGCAGGATCATAGGCTTCATCCCAGAAATATGCCAGTGATACAGCCAAGAAAAATACAGATACATTTACGATGACAAAAGCCTATGAGGTAAAAACCCACTTGTTGTACCTGAAAAACAAGGTTAGATCTAGTGGCAATAAACTTTGAAGGTTTTATCCACAATGAAACTGTTCAGTAGAAACACTGCTGTTCTCCTTGGGTTCCTGAGAGACAGGCAGGTCTGGTTTCTTCAGTGAAGAGCAGGGATAGCTGTACATCAAATAATCAGCTGCCAGATGCAGGCAGCATCAAGAAAGGGCCTCAGTTGATGAGACACAATGGATCAGCAGGTGGTAAAAGGCACAGAACGGTTCTAAGAACCATTACAGGTGGTTGCAAGAAAAGGGTCTGGATCTAGAGCTGTGGAAGAAGCTCAGCTTGCAGGTAGTGTGTGTTGGGATATTTGGTCTGTGAACTGGCGTGGAAGTAATGTATGAGACTGGAGGTTGGATGGAGGAAAACAAATGTTAATAAACAGTCAGAAGAGAGAAATGGAAATAGTTGGGCAAGAGAATTAGTACAAGGTAAGGAGATGAGCATAAGGAGTAGAGACAGTAAGATTTAATCCTGATCACCCTGTAGTCTAGAGCTTAGATGATAAATCCAGCAGGGACTATTGCAGTGTTACAGCATCTTTGTCACTGCCTGACCCACTGAGACAGCCTCCTCTTAGTCTGCCTCTATTTGCCTCTCTCCCCTCCCCATGGGGACTCTCCTGCTCCATTGGAGGGGAAGGAATGACATTTTCCCCCTGTGAAATATGTTCTCTTCATCAGGAAAGTGCTGCAGCAGACAGCAGATGCCACAAAGATGTGTCAGTGCAGGTCTTGCAGGTTACAGCTGAGTAAGAAGGGATGCAATGAAGTGGCATAGAAGACCCCCGCCAAAGGGGTGCTGCCTCCACTGAGGGATAATTTCATTTAGAAACAAATTTCAGCCCCGCAGTGAGATCACAAGGGCTGGTGCAAATTTAGTGAGGGTAGAGCAAGACAGAAAATCCACTACAAATTGCTTACCCCACTGACACCAAACATCATCACTGTGTCTTAGGATATATCAGTATTTGGTGGGAGGTGTCAGCACCATGAAAGAATTAAATGGGAATGCCCATTCCTAGTGAAAAGGCCCCCTTCATTTGGGTCTTTTTTTGCCTATATGGCACAAGATAGCTCTATACACATGCCTGTTGAGAATTTTAACCTGTTCGAGTATGTGGAGAAAAAAAGTAGTAATTAACTAAGGAAACATGAGAAGCAGGGACTGCCCAATTCAGGAAGGCAGAGGATACTGTCTTGGGAATGACTTAATTTTGTGCCATCGTTTTCACTAGCTGGATCACACAGAAGCTGCTATTTCACCTGACTGCAGCATCCCAGAGCCTCCTTTCCAATACTCAGAGATGTTTCCCATCCTTTCCCAGGGCATACAGCCTGACAGAAAAAAATGAAGTGAACCACTCCAATTGGTTTCATGATTCTCCAGGACATGGGGAAATCCATCCCCTCTTATGAAAACCTCAAGGCTGCTGCAAGAGCAGTATGCAAAGATTGCAGCCTGGAGATCAAATTCTCTTGCCCCACTCCCCCCGGCACAAACTGAACAAGAGTTTAGGTGAGGTTTCCAAGCCAGGCCACTTTTTTTTTTCCGGACATCTCTTTCCAACAGCTCTTCATGCCACTCCCCCGGTACAAAGATTTGAGGCCCATTTATTCCTAATGGCAACTGCATTCTCCATGTCAAAATCAGGCTTTCCATATGAATGGAAATACTTTATAATTCCAAATCTAAGGATAAGTAGGAAAGGGAAAAACAAGAAAATCCCATGATCTCATAGTTGCAATTGTCATTGGCAAGAAATACAACCCAAAGTGCACTCAAAGCACTATGTGTCTATCAAAGCCTAGTAAAACAAGCAGGAAATGGGACGTCTCCTGACAGTTCAGGGTCTAACAGGAAAAGCAGGGCCATACCCTGAACAGATAATCTCTACAGATGGTCACCTGAGTTTCAGGCATCCACAGGTGAAATCTATAAAACAGCCCTAACTGCATCATCTCTAAGGAGAGGTTTCCATTAGCTCTTTTCAGGAAACGTAGCTAACATTTTCACTGAAAGGCAGCTCTTAAACACATTTACATAAGTAAGCTTTCACTTAGAAAAAGCAGCCTCAGTCAATCCACTTGGGTTTCCCATCACCCCTAAACTTAACAGCAAATGATTGAAGAGCAATGGAGTAAGCAGCTTCTTCCCTAATTGCTCCTCCAAAGTGACTTCATGCACTGGGTGGTTTTAAGAGGTGGGGTTTCTCCTGCTGAGGCTGGGGGAACTTGAGGCTGGCCTAAGGGCCAGCTTTCCTAAGGAGGTTCATTACACCAACTCCTACTACATTATTCATTATTTGTTTGCTCAGCTCTTTTAATTGTTTTTTTACAAGCATTATACTCTCTGCAGTCTTCTCAGGAGGCATATGCTTCTGCACCTCCTGTCCTGTAGTGCTGGGCTCTGCCCTTCAGATGCCTGCTGCGTGTGCTCCCTCATGGAGGTGAAGGCAGTGTTTTGGGGCAGACATGAACAGATCCAGGTGCAATGAGAAAAGGGTACATTGCATGACAGTTTGTCTGTCAGCTGACCTGTCCTTTTTGGATGTTCACATTTGCCTCTCCCACTAATTCACTCTCCCCTAGCTGCCTCAGAAGCAACATCATCCTCTTTCTGAATTAAACAAGTCCAAGGATAGACAAGAATCAGCACATAACAGTCTCCCATGTTCTATAAGCCATCAGCATCTACACTTGGCTTATCACTATATGTCAGCTCTTAAAATTGCAATTATGAAGAAAAGCAATTTTAAGTCATTATCATAGGCTTTCTAAAATGCATTTGTTTCCTTCCAACCCCCGTCCTCCTTCTCTTAATGTCTATACAATTGAATTTATTGGGACAGCCTGTCTTTGTAGGCAGGAAGAAATAACACCCATACAATGTTCTGCCTTCTTTCTACTCATCAAATGATTGTTTCACTTCTTTTTATTCCTTTTTTTTTTTTTTAAACAGTGAAGCAGGCAGGATTGAGGGTGCAAATCTTTTCCTAGTGTTTCTCTGAGCTGATGGGGCTCCACTGAGCCTCAGCAGCAGGTCTTTTCCTAAACCATGCTGCTGAAAAGTGCATACCACACTGTAATGCAGTCTCTATATATAGTCTGTAAAGAGCTTTTGGAAACCATGAGGAAAAGAGCTATTTGATGTTCAATAAATTATTAATTGTTATTAGTTACTATCTTGACAGGTTTCTGTTGCTCAGCTATCCTCCATCCTCAATTTGGGGGAAGGGCAGCTTGTTTCCCTTCTTCATTCTTGATTCTTCTCTTCTCCCCCTTGACCCTGCCCCACTTTGGGACCAACTATCTTTGTATCTTTCTGCCTCTTACTGACTGAGAATGGATTAGATCTTAGTCTTCCTCCAGCTTCCCCATGCACAGACGGAGTTGGAAACAACAGCACAGTAGTGCCTCAGAGCAGCCAACATCCCAACGGGAACCACTATAATCTGGATACTGCCTTCACATCTAAAGCAAGATTTCACACAGCTACTCACCTATGCTGGCCCCAGTACCTCACATCTGAGAACAGAGTATTAGTCTGAGCCATTCACCCACAGCATTTCATCTCTTTTGCCTTTATTTTATGTCCAGAAAAGCAGAGATTCATCTGCAGAGTGTGTTTCAGCTCACCTGTCTCTTGTCATGCAAACAGCCCTGCATGCGACTGCTACGTGCATGTCAGCTTTATCCCATATGGAAGGGCTTGGTACAGGGTATACAGGTATGGCATGGGTGAGAGGTCACTGGGAGGCATTGCAGCACCTGCCAGGATCGAGCAGAGTACAGCTCAAGGCCAGCCATCCTCTCTGCTTGGATTCTAGCATCCTCTTACCTATTTGTGAGGTTACCTAATACATATTTTTCTTTTAAATTCTCTGAGGTGAGGTTAAAGCCAGAACACATCCCTGATGGGCACATGCCTTACAAAACACAAACCGCTCCTCAGGGGAGGAGTGGAGCAACTGTGACGTTAAAGCTGATGCTGTGTGGCTGAGGGATGACCATAACCACAGCTCTGTGCTGAGCCATTCTATGCATGGCCTTGTGAGCCTGGGCCCTGAGTCACCCCAGCCCCCAAGTGAAAACAGGAAGAAGGACTCACCCTTGTCCCTAAAATAATCAAAGTTTTCAAATCCCCCATACAAAACCACAAGTGATGCTTTCTCCACTGGTGGAATAAAAACATTACTGTAATTTTGAGTTTACCATGAAAACCTCAAAGCATCACACCAGAAAAACACAGCATACAGCAAGGCTGTATAAGGAACCAGCTTGAAGTCACAAGTCAGGCAGCAAAGAGACATCACACAGGCTACCTTGAGCATGAACTGCAGCTCCATCTAGCACATGCCCCAGATCACTGTGTCTATTTGCTTGTCTCATCATTTGAAACAGACAGGCTACTCAATTTACAGGGAAGCAGGATGCCTCTTGCCTTCACCACACTATGAAAAATATACCCCATTGTCAGCCATGAGTGCAGCTGTACTACTGTGAATATGATTTACCTGCCAGGGCTGATGAAGACAAACGAGCTTTGGTGTGATTTCAGAAGCCAGGATAAAAACGTGCCTGGCCCAGGCAGCAGGAGAGATAACCACCTATACTACCCATATTCTCATGTGCAACTATACCCCTGGCAACTGTGCATGCAGAAGCACTGAAAACTGCAAATGAGGTGTATGTGCACACAAGGAAGTGTATGAAACTTTTTCTGGTCATTTGTTGGATATAAAGCACTTAACACAGATAGGGTTTAGAAAAGCATTTCTAGACAGATGACCTGATTTGAACAGTTAATTACAAACTTCCTCAAGCCAAGAACAAATAAGTGTAAATAACTTTACCTACCATTGAAATCATGAGGATTAATTGCAAGATAGGGTGCATTCCTCTTTGTGGAGAAAAGGAGGTGCAGAGAATAACAAAGGCAGAAGACCAGAATTTTTGCATCACTATTCCAGAAAAAACAAGGGGAATACTTTTCATTTTATTCTAGAGAAAATAACCCATCCCCAGAGTACATGTCTATAGTTCTTGCTTCTGGGAAGAGTGCACCAGAGTATAAAGAAGAAATTCAGACGTAGAAACGAAATAGATTTTTTTTTTTTTTTTAAAGTAGCAAACTTAAAACATTGCAAAAGGTTACAATGATTTAGAACACCCAGTCTGAGCGGCCACGCTTGGCTGTTCTCTGAGTACGTGTGAGGTGACTCTGCACACAGGACTCTCACAGTGGCCAGAAAAATTGTGCTGCTTGCAGCCTCTTGCATTTCCCTGCTATCTTTATGAGAAGCACACAAAAGAAAATTACCTGCTTGCCATATGGGCACATGGCACAGATCAGTTCATGCTCCTCTGTCACAGTAAAGGCAAGTGCAACATGGACAAAATAGCTGCTCCCCTGCCTCCTCTGAGGGAAGAGATGTCAGCCATGCTGCCTGCTCTTCTTAGTTTTCTGAGAATAGTTTATGACCAGGTTAACACTTTTTAAAGTTGTTAGTATGTAGAATTGCTTGGGTTGGGAGCTTCAAAGGGTGTCTAGTCTATTGTATGCCCGTACCCTCCAACAGGGCTGTAGATATGCAGCTACCTGTAACACATCACTACATTAGCCTCTATGTGCTTTGTAATTTCAATTCTATTATTATTGTCAAGCTGTGGGTGTGCACCTTTTCCCTGTTGGACAGACTCTGTGGTATCTCTATCAGCAAAATCTAATTGGCTACAGCATTCTGTTACCTCTATAAAGTAGCTGTCACAAAGGTGACACCATAGTGTCAACACGACTGATTGGCTGGCATGGTGAAAAGTAGTTATGTGGCATACAGCCTGCTTTAGCAGGAGATAAACTAAATTGCAGAAGATCACCTTCTTCATACACACAGATAGGAAGAAGGTACTCACTCAGTCACTCTAATATCAAAATCACTGCAGAGGAAGACAGCTATGCTCAGACTTCCTCTAGGCAGCCAGGACCTAGCTTATATACCTCCACTAAAGAGATCCCTTGTTATCCTTTTGCATCAGCTACCAAACATGGAGAAACAGAGGGATTATTGAAGAACATAGGAGGTTGTGGTTGTAAGTGGATGGACAAACTATCATTGTCATTGTCATGACAGTAACTTGGCTGCAACTACCACTGACCAAATCCTTCACTGATTCGTCAGCTCAGAAGCATCCACACTGAGAAGGGTGGGAGCAAAAAAAATCATAGTGATATATACACAAGAGGAGCAAAGTAGCAATGGCACAGCTGCATTAGATGGGTACAGGTTGCTATTATATGGGGTCTACAACACAAAATAAAGCCTTTCCTGAAAGTACAGAATTGCTGTGAGGGCCATTTAGATGAGATAGATGTATGACAGTCCAATCTCATCACTTACTCTGTAAAGTTAGGATATTACTGAAGTATCACTGAGCTTAAGCCAGACATGATGGTTTCAAGAGGCAAAAAGTCAGGGATCAGTTAAGGAAAGCAGAACTCACATTGGCTCTCCCTCCTGGAGTAATGCCTGGTATATAGTACTCTTTGGTTGTTCCAATCAAGTAGATAATTTTAGAATACTTTGGTATTGTTATTCATGTTGACAGTTACAAATGACCATGAAAAGAAGAGTCTACCTAGGCACATTACAAAAACTTCAGCTGAAGCTGTGGTTGTCAGTCCATTTAGGAGTATGGCAGTCAGTTCTGTTGTTATTGAGAAAAGATGCAAGGGAACATCAAACAACTTGAATGCAACCAAAAAATACTCTTTCGGATGAACACAATCCTCATTTACTCTCCTCTTAGCAAAAAATGAGCTGGTAGTGACCTGCATATGGGAAATGGAAAGAACTACATGAGCAGACTTTCCAGGATCTGTAGTTACAGTTCATCCTGTTGTTTTCACCATAGTCAACTCAACCTATTAGGATTATTGAAAAAATTCTCTCCAGCCTCTTGATCCTTAAATTCCAATTATCATTACTATTGAAAACTGTTTCATTGCCAGTGCTATCCTGCCTACAAGAGAATGATAACAGTAACATGTTCCATCATCCCCTGGTAGATGCTCTCTGAATGCAAGTACATTGTGATTTGAGAATCAGATGAAAAGCAAAAATATAGTCATTTGACCGAAGCCTGCCCTTAACTGGACAGTCTAGGCACCAGCCACATTCAAGTGATTGAATATGGAGCTGAATCCTGCTTATGGAGTAATAAGTTTTGAAGCAGGTGAAGGAGAAGGGCAACTCATCCACCACTATAAGAGACAACAGACCCCTGGCAGGTCCCCTGTTTTGCTGCATCTCCCATTTGGAGAATAAATCTTGGGCAAGAAATGAAGCTGAAATTTTTAAAACTAGAATCCTCAGATCCTACTGCTTCCCATTTCTGAATCTTCCCTTATGACCCCAGCAAAAGCAATAAGGAAGATCTTCTGTGCAGAGCAGGTAATATAGAGAACCTACACATCTGGTGAGTCAGAACATTCAAGGTGGAACAGTGAATTTCCTTTCACATTTCAGTTTTTAATTGTGTCTAAGTTTCTCAGTAAATATCTTTTCTTCCTGAAATTCAACATGGATAGATCACCTGTCAGAGGAAAAATACTTCTGGGGGTAAATTATATGTAATTTGAAAAACAGTTTTTAGAAATAGAAGTCTTGTAAAAAAAAAAAAAAAAAAGTCTAGTTTCTTTAAAACTATCAAAGGTTTCTCCATCAAAAAGAAGAAGACATGTTATGTCTGTAAACTCTACATTTGTTTTATTCATTATTTTCCCTTCAGAAACTTCTATATGCAAGATTCATTCCTGAAAGGACAGTAAGGCCCTTTCTACATTAAGAAAACGTGCTCTGTGTTGATGTAATTGCATTGGTGCCAACTTCCTTAATATAGGCAGCACTTGAGCTGACCTTGAAAAACACAGAATCTTTCCAAAAGGGTTACAAACTTGCTGGAGGTTATGTGCAGTATGTAACTTCAAAAACTTGAATCTTTATGCTAGTTATTTTATATAGCTGGAATGTTAATTCACCTCATCTTTTGCGTGTCAGACAATATTCTAGGACTGCAGATGGAGGTGAAGAGTTTGCTGCACCATGCCTGGGTGTTAGCTACCTGCTGTGGTAGCTCTTCTTCATTCCTGTGCGTGAAGTCAGGGTGGAGGGCAATGAGAAAGAAAGAATTGAGGAATTGCTATTGGTTTCTTCAAGTTCCCCATCAATGTCAGATTCAAGCCATTTGAAGTCATTAGAAGGGGAGCAGTCTGTTGTCATTTTTCTCCTCTTTATATTGCCCCTGCAAGCAGACAAAATAAAGGAAGTGAAATTACAGCTCTGGAGGGCTTCTCTTCCCTCTTTTTTTTGTGCTTATGTCATTCTGTTTGACTGTTCTTCTTGACTGCTCAGGAACTATCACCTTCTATAGCATCCAGGGGGTCTCTAGCAATCCAGTGACAAAAAATAATACAGTGGGGGAAAAAATCACCCAAGAGGCAGATAAAAGAAGTTGTGAAGCCAACATTAAAATAAACCCAAGAACAACAACAACAAAAAAATCAGTAATGATGAAGTAGAGGCAATATGTTGCTTTGAAACCCTCTATGACCCTTTTCCTATTCTCTGCCACTCTGGAGATGAACTGTGCGCATTGGAAGTTTCTTTCTCTATCACTCAACACCATCTCTTCCTTTTTCCTGTGATTTAATAGATATGGTAACCTTTCTGCTATTTACTGTACGCTCAGGAAATAAAATTCCACTCAGTTAAGCCACATTGTGAGTGGAAAGGCAGCCGTCAACTCAGGTGGACTTAGAGTACAACTGCTCAGAAAAACCAAATCAGGCAGCATCTACACTCCATCACAAGTTAAAGAACTGCTCCACTGTCCTTTACCTGCCCTGGCTCCAACCTCTTATCTAACGGTCATCTGCAGCTACCTAAACTACTCAGAAAACAAAAACCCAGATCCCCTATCTCCCACTATCAGGTTTAGGTAGAATGACTTACCTCCTTGGCTTGGAGGTAATAGGTCTGTGAATACACAACTTTATAGGATAACCTAGAGTTCTAGAGGAGAGATGAGACAGAAGAGGTCAACCACATTAGATTCCTAGCACTACGTGTTAAGGCCATTTTTTCGTTAAACAGAAGATTTGGAATCACTGAGAAGGGTTCTCTGTGTTTTGGAAAGACTGATGTGTATAATGACTTCTGGACTGATCAACAAAGTGCCCATAATTCTGTAATTCTATCACTAATAAAAACATTGTAAAATACAGAAATATCATCTATAAGGCATCACTGAATTACAGTTCTGACCCTGTCTAGAGATGAATTGGGGTGAAGATTAGAAAAGGAGGTATGGTTTTCACTAAATGAGAGCTTTCAATTCACTGTGTGGAAAAGGGAAGAGCAGCTCTCATGTCTCCATCGTAAATCCCTTCAGATGACTAGTTAATAAGCATATTGGAAGAGCCATACAGTCCTCTCACTCCTAAGGTCTGCCATCCCATGGTCCTTCTGTGTGAGAAGGTGTGAACACCCTTGCAATGCTTTGATCTGGCTCTAAGAAGCTGGAATTCCTCTCATTCTAGAACTCCTTCAGGAAGCCATTCACTGGGTCCCTTGGGTGGGCCTTTGAACCTCTTGCTTCCACTATGGAGACAACTGAGTTCCGTGGCTTGACTGATGCCCACCATTTGAGCATTTGTTGGGTAGATGGAGTGCTGATACAAAGTGAGAGAAGTGCTATTTCTGGGCAGTTTCAGCCTGGCCATAAATCTTGTGTCACAGATCAAGCCAAACTGGTAATAAATCTCTTAAGGCTTCTAAGACATGATGCCAGATCCAGCCCTTGGAAAAGGGAGTACAATTCCATTGACTGCCAACACTTGTTTGCATGAGATTTTATCTCATTCTTTCTCACTATCCCCAATACCAATGTCTTGCCTGCTTTAACTGCCTCTGAGGTAAATGTTGCTTCAAAAAAGAGAACAGCAGTCTAGAGATGACCAGAAAATGTTATTTCCATACTATTTTCTCATATTGCCGAAAGTTTTCATTAAACACCACGTATAATATAGCTGGAGGCATAGCAGGCTCAGGACAAAGCCACAGTTCTAAATAAATATTCTTCTTAGCCCTTTCTGCCAATACCTTTAAGGTTAAAGTCTCTGGCTGCCTAGCTTATCTTAGAGTATCCAAGGGGCATCATGAGAGTGGCCCCATCGACACACCAAAAAGAATTAATGCAGCACTCCCAGACTCTTAAGCACCTCTGGACTTCCCCTGAAAGAACATGGATGGCCCCTCTCACAGGTTATTTCCCTCCACAGGAACATAACTCTGTGAGAACACATACCAGAAAGATACAAATGGTCTACATCATCACACGCAGTGCATCTCCCACCTCTGCTCTCTCATGTGCATATGCTGTCCACCAAAACCTCTTCGGACAGTCTAAGGCATCCAGATATGGTCAGTAGTATGATAAAAAAATGAGTGAAGCTGATGGGATGATCTGGGCAAGCTTTATGGCTTTTACACATCCTAGGCGATTCTCCACTTCCAGAGCTGCCAGAGCCAACCAGTAAGACTGCCTAGTTTCTGAGTCAGTCAGTTGACAATGAATCATTGCCCACTGGAGGGAAAAAACAAGACCTGTCAATGTTGTTTTTCCAAACCAAGAAGGAATGACTCAAGCTTAACAAATAGGTAGGCATTTGGCTGCATTGGGGAGGTCTTAGTTCTTTTTCTTGTATTTCCCATCTCTCACATCCCAGGTGAGTGCTCCAGCAGGCCTACACAACCAATTTCCTCCTCATTTGACAACTATGGGGACAGCTAGTCCAAAGTGTAATAGCCAACCCCCTCCCCCCTCAACTAAGGCAAGACTAAAACGTACTTCAACTGCTGAAAAACAAACAAACAAACAAACAAACAAAAAAAAAACACAAAAAAACCCTGAGAAAACTCATGGCTGTTGGGAATAGAGCCAGAGTGAGGGCTTTTATGTGACTTCCAGTTTCCTTGGTTAAACCCTTGGCCACCATGCTATTTGATTCTCAGGTCCAGCTGGTCTCTTTCATCAAAAGTTTCCAGCTGAGACCAAAAACTCCTTCCAAAAATGTTACATAAAAAAAAAAAAAAACCACACCCACAACAACAACCAAAAAGCTTTACATTCTTGTATTTTCACAAACTGAAAGTTTCAACTCAAAACTCTTGGAAAATTCCCCACTGAGCTTCTGTGAAAGATGCTCCAAGAAACAGCAGTGGTACAAATATTATAAATACCAAGTATCCAGGCTCTGTAGGTAAGCAAGATTTAGATATAAGTGAGTCTGATGACCTTGTTTCTCAATCTCCATATGCCATACTCATCCACTGTGGAAGCATTCAAACAAGCCAACAGTTTTTCCTTTTCTTTTTGCCAAATAATAAATCTTTCAGACAGCCTCATTGGAATTATTTGTACATGCAAACGGTCAGCTACTGGAATGTGTTTCTTTATGGGTTGTTGTTGTTCTTCACATTCCCTGGGTTTCAGGCATTCCCTTGTAACATCCTCTTTGATGGAACGAGAAGACAAAATCAGTCTTTTAACTTCAGACAGGGCATAAAGTTTCTGATACACAAAAAGGGAGAAGAGGACTCATGACTATTCTATGGAATTTATAGAAAGAATAGCTTTTTTTCTTGTAAAGGAAAGTGTTTTGGAAATCAATTATGATACAGACACCTGAGTGCCAAAAAGAAATTGCTGGGCTACTTGGAGGACCAATAAGACCAAAAGAATGCTGGGGACTCAGAAGGGACTGGGCAATCATGGTCTAGGTAGCAAGGCAAGAGTTGAATATTTTTATCTGCTAATATATTTGGCTTGGATTTTTACTAAAAACTTCATAACATCCCTTACTATTAAAACAAGACATAAAGATTTGGAGTTGAGAGGTCACAATTACAGGAAAGTTTTGAAGAGGAAAATGCTTTCTTGAAACTCATTTGACTAAGAAATTGCTTCCTTCTGCCACGTGTTTTTCATTGCAGCTCCCAGAATATCAAAGGATGGCAGTCAAGTAATGATGGCTGGCAAAGGCCATTACTTAAGCATGGCCATTAAAAGAGAGGGCACAGATTAAGGCCAGATGACTTTACAGATAAGTTTGTTGTAAATGAGGTTGCTATAAGCATAGGCAGTGCTGACATCCAGCCACGTTCAGCTGAAGAAGCAGAGACACATCTGTGCTTCTAAAGGCACTAGAAAACATAAATGAAAAGCATTCCAAAAGACACAACCCCATTTCTTTTTCTGCCTTTAACTAGTCCCAACAGATGTTTGTCTAACTTAGGCATTTCTTTGTGAAAACTTCAAAGAAGAAATTCTATAATCTTCTCAGGCAACCTATTTTAGTGTGTAAATATTCTTACTGCTAGAAAGTTATTCCTAACATGGAGCAAGAAGATCTAGCTTACAATTTAAGCCCATCATTTCTCATTCTTTCCTTGGTGGATGTGGATAGCAGTCTTATCTCCACAGATACTGAAAGTCTAGCAGCAAATTCAGCTTCCCTTACAGTCAGGCGTGGACCTTAATTACAAGATGATTTCAACTCTTACAGCTCATATTTGTATATCCACTATGCATATTTATGGCACTTGCCAAAGATGACTGCTTTGAATGGATGGCTGTGAGGATTTTGTTGAGGTAGGGAAAACAAATTGTCATTGCTGGCATTATAGCACAAGAAACATTTTTCACGCACCCTCATAAGTATTCCATACACACACACAAACACATATACAATTTTCCCATTAAAAGCAGTGTTTACATACCCTGACAGTTCTGAGGGCAACCTAATGCTACCACAAGTGTACTCGGTCATTATCTGCATGCAACCCCCCCAGTGCATGCACAGACACAAAAGCATATGAATGCTTATGGATTTGTGGCACAAACTTGCAGATGGTATAAATCAGTGTCACTCCTACTCAGCCTAATTCCTATTCAAGTTGGCCATAAGGCATGAACAGACAAATACGTAGATCTCCATGTCTCCACAGCCATATGGGCTGTATACCCAGGTGGGTGTGCACTGCATACCTTCCTGGCCTGATGGATGCTGCGGTACAGCTGTCAGACTGGTCACCCAAAGCACAGAACTTGAGCACCGTCGAGTTCCCATCAGTAGGAAACTCAGCCTCAGGCACTAGAAGAAAGACTGTGAGCAGCACAGTGTGGTACAGCAGGGCTCTGTTGAACCAATTAGGGTTAACACATTTCTGGTTAATGAGAGGTGCCGGTCATGATTGTAAATTAATATTTTCCAGTGGCTACCCATGCACTCAAGTGTCAGTATTGATCAAACTTACCTCTGCCCAGTTAATGCTGATGGATTCAACAGCAACATACGCCTGCTCATCTGTTACCCAATTAAGATAAGCTCTCGACTCATCCTAATAGCTGTATTTATTGTCATCAGGAATATTGATGTATCTCTGTGCTAACTGCAAGCCAACATATACACATGAGCACATGCAAAGGACACAGCGCTGCTCCTGTAATTGTCCCGGTCTCAAACCACAGGGAGAAAGCACTTTATTAGCCTTCCCGTTCTTTTATCCATAGAGGCAGTATTTTCTACAGGGAAAGGAAAAGTAAAGGATCCTCCCCTTCTCTAGACTTACTAGACTAGATTCACACACGCCCCACCCTGCATCAGAGAATAAGCAGCACAGCAAGCTCCACAAATAAACTGCTTGGATCTTTTAAAGACTAAAGCAAATGGAAGCCTCCTGTTGCACAGGGAGTCCAGCATGTGAGAAATGCTGGGCATATAAGGAAAATGCCTATGGAAGGAACCAAATAAGGATTAATGAGCATCTTTTTATATGGTTTTCTACATTTCTAGCCAGGCTGTCTGAGTCTGAAGCTGCTGGGTAGCTAATGGGCCTTGGGTAAGGGACACGACAGCAGCTGTCTGCACAAAGCAAACAAAAAACAAACAAAAAACCCAAACAAAAAAAGATTCTATGAAAACTTAGCATTTTGCTTGCAGTGCAAGGAGTTCATTCCTGAAAAGCAAATGTACAGTTTAGCCAACCCAAGACGCACTTGCCCATTCCTGAAAACAGATTCCTGTGTGTAGCAAATGGGCTATTAAATGGAGCAACAGATAAGGACCCATTTACTCATAAAAGGGTCATTCTAAACTAAAACAGAAGTGAGAGCTCAGAGGAAGCCAGTTAATCTCTGCAGCCAAAGTGCAGCCCTGACAATCTCAGCCAAAGTGCCCATCCTGTGCAGACAGGATTGCATGCTGTGGTATATAAAACTGAATTAAAAAAAAAAAAAAGTTAGAAAACAGTTCACAAAGGTCTTTTAGAGTGCAACACATAATGGATGCCTTTTTCCTTCTACATGAGCCAAATGAAACAACACCATCTGATTTATGCAGAGACTGAGTTTGGTCCCAGACTGGAATCTCAAGTCATGAGTAAAAATCTATCTGGTGGTTTTCATAAGTGGTAGCCTCAATTTGCTTCCAATTTGACAGATGCCTCCAAGGCAACTTATGGTCCTGGAAGCACCTTATTAAGCCACAGTTAATGGCAGGTCATGCTGAGTGACAAAAGTTTGAATGGGACCTTGCAAATGGACCCTTTTAACCAACAAGAGATAGAACTTGTAAGCCTGCTGCCATAGAGTGATGGCAGAGCTCACGCTGCTGCTGTTTCTGTCCAATCTGTCCTTTAGATAAGTGAAGGACACCTATCTCCAGGGCTCTCCACTTAGTACTTTTCATCGTTCACTAAATTAAAAAGTGAGCAATTGACAGCACACCTTATTAAATGACTCTTCTCCCTTCTTCCCCCCACCACCATGGCCATGTTTTAACAGCCACAGACACTTTGCTGGTGTCTTTTTAATTTGATTTAACTAAAAAAATAAGACACAAAGCCATTTGGCCTTGTGCCACTCAATGTACTGCTATAGAGTAGGTATGAGTTATAGGGTAATATTTCACACCCTGTTGTGTCTTATTACTTAACTAATAACAATATTTACCCAGGGTTTTCCCCAAGCAATTCAGACAGGTTTAAAAGAAATCTTGATTAAAGAATGACAGCCAAAGTATTGGATGTTAAGTATAAATAAGAGTAATGTGAAGAGAGTGGAAGAGTTTACTGTTGCATCCTGGTAGTTTGCAGTAAATCAGTATAATATGAAAGTTCCTCTTTACTGGGCCTCACTAGTTGCCATTTCTCTTGCTGCAGCCCATGTAAAGAGATGCCAGACCTCTGACTTGTATAAGTGCAGTTGTTGTAGGCTGCAGCTGCAACGCACAGTGGTAGCATTTGATTGCCAGAAGCTGAACCTCTTACCTTAAGCCTTTAGCCACTAGAGCTAGGGGAATAATCAGCCACCTCTCACCTGTTCCAGGGTTAGCCACCTAGAAATACAACTATAGCAAATTAGAGTATCACAGCCTTCATCCTCCACAAACTCCCTGACACTCTCAGTAGTTTGAGACTACAAAAAGAATTTTAGCTCATATAAAAAGACACCTCTAAGAGTATTATCTATGGAACTCACTGTTGGGGCAGACAAAGCCAAGGACCAAGTAAATTACAAGGGTATTAGATGTTACCAGTAAAAACATTCCCATTCAGGTTAGAGAGGATATGACATTTTTACTGGTTCACATAACTCTTTCACCAGTCAAGCAGCAACTGTCTCTTTGGTAGATTATTCCATGTTCTTTGCACCTTGCAATTTCTGCTGAAATAGTAGATGTTGCCCTCTGTTCAAGGCAGGATACAAAGCTGTCAAAGTCCTCATCTGACTTCCTTTGGTAATTCTCCAGCTGACTAAGAGACTTAAGCAACACATCCATTCAGCTAAGGAAGGCACTGCAGATTCCCTCCAAACTAACTGCATTCAGAAAACTCATCTAATACTGTAAATACAAGGACTCCTGTCAAAAGCAAAGAAGAAAAAATACATTCAAATTTATGTCCAAGTTGCTATTTTCCTGACTGCCTCGTAGATTACCTGCTCACTGGAAGGAAGGGGGGGGGGGGGGGGGAACATCACCACTCTCTGCAGCTTCTTGTTTTCCCATGGAGATTTCCCCTCCACAACTTTACCAGCCCCTGAAGTAATTCCTGTATAAGAGTAACTAGAATCATTGTGCTAGTAGAGACGTATGCAAGCCAGGACAGGGCACTCTAAATAATGCCATTTCTGTAGAATTACTTAAGGTGATGAATGGGCAAAATCCTGCAGTTGTTACTCAGACAAAACATCATTCCAAGATACTGAAGATTTTTAATGAATAAAGGCTTTAGAATTTGGTCCAACAGTAGTAATTTTGGAGCAGACATCTTAAGGAACATGAGTCTCTTCTGACCTGGCATTGTGGCATGGGATGCACTTATGGTCTAGACCCACATCATACCAACAACATTCTGTCACTGGCTGCAGCAGGCAGTAGCTGAGGAGAAATGAAATTACTAGACTAAACATTTACCTCTTTGATCAGGCTCTGCAGACACTGTCTTTTCATCTTTCAGTATTTCAGCATTCCCCAACCTTGCTTCCACCTTGGAAAAACTGGGTATGAAACATTTTTTTCCTTCCAAGAAGCTTTATACTGCAGAAGAGCCTATGGACAAGCAACTGAGGAGTATTTGCATTTGTAGGGTCTGTATCTGTTCTCAACTGAGATCCAGCTAGGGAAGGTCACAGCAGTACAAGGACAGGGGGAGACAAAGATCCTCCTTTGACACCCCACCAACAGGAAAAAGAGCCCTGTGAGCCAAGCAGAGTTGTGGAGATGATACCTGTGAGCAACTAAGGGATCAGAGAATGCAGCATTTTTGAGAATTGCTCCTTATTGAGAACATATAGTCCTAGCTAAGGGAACACCTTATATTTTTCCTTTTCACTGACATCACCTGGACTTGCACTGAAGTTTTGCCCCATCTTGCTACATCCTTCCTCTTCTCCCCACTCATCTCCCTGTAAGTACACCAGCTGCATTTAGTCCAGCTTTCCTGCTTTCAGGTTTGTACTCCATCAGGTCCTACCCAATCTCTCCCCAGTTCTTTTTTCCCTAAACAAACACCTACGTACAGTTCTCTCACACATGAGTCTCTACTTCTTACAGCCTTGACAGTTCTGGTTGGGAATGGTGTGGACTCATTATTAACTCTGCCAGCTGTTTTTTCACCTTGACTCTCAACATACCAAACCAGAAAGGCCTTTGTTCTCCAGGACACCGCTCCCTACTGACTCTGACTGGGTGGCTTATCACCCAGAAGCAGCAGCTTTTGCCCTGGCAGCTTATTTCTACATGCCAATCCTTCAGTGCTAGCAAAAAAAGAGCTTTTCCTCTCCTACTCTGGACCCCTACAATTTGTCTTTCATTTCTTTCCTAAGGGAGGGTAGGGAATCACACCATCCCTCTTGGCTCAGCTGCTTCTGCTGAGCATATTTTGGCCCTCTGCAGCAGATAGAGCTTTAAAAGAAAGTAGAAATGCCCTTGGGATAGGAGATCATATCCTTATGAGTTAAATTACAGGCCAGGGCTAAAACCACTGCCAAAAAGGATAAACATGGCAGACAGAACTAGTTTCTGTTAGGAAAATAGGGATTATGCTTTTAGAACAGAAATGCAGGATGATAGAAGTTGCTCAAATCACTGTGCATATGCATAATGTGTCCAAAGCTTTAAAAGACCTAGTTTAAATGGGTCCAGGACTTATCATTCAGAGTCAAGACAGATCATACTTGGCCCAAGAGCAACATCAACTGTTGGTCTTTGGAGTTATGGGGCAGGCATCAATAGACAGAATGGCAAGTAGGAGAAAAAATGGCATAAACGACAGTTCCCATGAACTCTTCTAGTGCCTCAAGCTGCTGCTGTGAAAATTGTATTTTTACATTTTGTTCCAACACAGAATAGAAAAATATTTGTAACAGGGAAAGGTAATTTCCATTTTCTCTTAGCCTGAAGATTTAGCCCTTGAAGGAAGGCTGCTCATATGTTCCGTTCATCTCTCTCTTTTTTCTTTTCTTTTTTTTTTTTTTTTTAACAGCACAGCACTTATTTTGGAAGCCCTTGCTTTCCACTCATGAGTGATCTACTTCTGTTGAAAGACCTGTGCCCAGACTTCTCTCTCTCTCTTTCTCTCTGCTACTAGATGTCTTTTCCCTAATTCACTCTTTTCCAGCTGGTGTCAACTTTATTATCTGTTATGGATGGGAGAAGGACGCTAAGAACTCTCTGAAAAGAAATAAAATTCTAAAAAGTAAAAAAAAAAGGAGGAACTCTAGGTACAACACCTAGAGAAAAGCCAAATCCTTAATAACAGAGGATCATTTTGCAAAACACTGCTTTTCTCTGAATACCCAGTTCATTATCTGCTTTGGGAAAGGTTTCTGCTCAGATAGTGGAGACCTCTAAAGCACACAGGATCTAGAGGGAAAGAAATGAGAGACTGTTGACAAGGTCTGTGTAGAAAAACATGACTCCTTTAATAACACTTTTACATCCTCCCCTCACCCATTCACTTAGCCTTCTATTTCTTCATGTAAAAATATATTTCAGCATCATTTCTTGACCACTCAAATTCTACATCCTTTTCGGTACCCTAACTCACTTCCAACTCCACTTGCCTGACTTTGTACACCTTGGCAGGAAGGCCATTGCACTCGTGCTTACTTTCACAAAATAAACCCCATTGTTTTACTGTACTTCCTTCCTACCCTCTATGGCAGTCATTCTGTAGAGATGTAGCAGCCTATTTCATAAAACCGCCCAGGGAATTCCACCTACCAGACATCACAACACCTTTTGTTGTGCTGCTACCCTGTCCCCAGTGGAAGAATTTTTAAAGTCCAGGCCCTATCTGTTACACCTTTTCTGTTTTAAGACATGTTCTTGAGAGTCATGCAAGAACAGCCTCACAGTGCTAGTAAGGATGATGTCCACCCTTGCACACAGACCACATACTGATGTCAGGTCCTGGAATTGGTGATGTGCTGAAAACAGCAATCTAGAGATGAACACATTAGTGTGTGCAGTCTCCCTGTAACCATGAGAACAAAACATGTGCCAAGCTATGCAAGAAAATAGAAAACTTCCCAATTTTGTAGCTGCCCACATTATTCCTGACATACCAAATAGGCAGTATAAAGGAAACAGAAGGGAAGATTTTGATTTTGCCTGATTACCTAGCCCTGACCATTGAATTTCAACTAAAAATTTCACTATCAAAATGCCTGTGTTTGAGCTAGAATCTATCTTTTAAACAGCACCCAGTCTTGATTTGAAAAACTGATCCAGGGAGATTTTTTTTTTCTCCAGTTGTTTCATCCTAGTGGAAAGTTATCCTCACAATTAAAAATGCCTTACTCCCCTCTCTTTTCTTTTCCTGTATTTCAGTATGCAAGTACTGGGTCTTGTGAGACTTTTCTTTGCCAGAATTGCTGCAGTCTTCTTCCAAAGTAGGTAAGCAGGGCCTATAGTGATGATCCTTCTCAGTCTTCTCTAAATAGATTGAGTTTCCTAGGTAATTTGAGGCAGTTTTCCAAATTTTGCATCATTCCAGTGGGTTCTTCTCTGAACCCTTTCCCATTTATCAACAGGGCCTTGATACATGTTGTAACACAGTTAAGTTAATGTTGCAAGAGAAATCATAACTTTTTTTTTTCTAGGCTTTTTTATGCTTGATTTCTCACCCATAACATTACACGTAACTACATACCATATGCAGTAAAAAAAAAAAATCAACAAAAAAATCACAGAGGAAGCTCTTAAAGGTCAAAAACTAAACTAGCAAATTTATGCCAGATAAACTAATCAAATCCTATTAATTTATTTTTTTCCTGTTTCCACCTCTGCATGCCAGATGCTACAGGAGCTTAAAGCACCTTACCCAGTGACTTTTTAAGTTCAGAGAGAAACAGCCCAATCCTACTGTTATTTCTTCCTTTGGAAAAACCATGCTGCAAGACTTGTTAAGGGAAATTTTTTCCTGACACCTAAATTTTTCATGTGGGTAATTTAATCCTATTTCTTCTACAGCCTTAAACCATGCTATGTAAATCTTCTTTCTTCTACATCCTTAAGCAATATAAATTACATCCTATTATTCCTACATCCCTAAGCCAATCTAACTAACATCCCTTTGTTACTCCTACACCCTAAAGCAAGCGTGCATCTCTCTTTAACGTGTCCAATCCTTTAAAAGCTTGTAAAGAATCCCAACGCCCTAGGTGGGTTGGTTATATACTTGCTTACTTTCATTTCAGTACATCCACCATCAATGAAACTTTGCAATTGATTCTCTGGATTTCTTTTGTCTCTAGGACTCATATCAAGATACCTCAGTTCAGACAGATCTGGGATATCATTACTGCCAATCATAATAGTTCCAATCTTGCTAGTTCAGGACTTGCTACCTCTGCTTATGAAGCTCACAGTCTCAAGTGGTATCTCTTTCTATTATATGTACACACACATATATAAATTTATTTTGTCCTACAAATGCAATCGCTGTTGAATTTCACCCAAACCACATATGAACTACTCTTTAGAGTAACTGTGTTGAACAGAGGATGGAAAACACAAATAACAAAAGTTCCCAATGAGGAGTGGTGAGTGTTAGCTGCAGGAGAAGCAAACACACAGCAGAACAAATGGTTTCTTCAGCAATAGAACAAAAGCAGCTCATCAAATGAGTTTTGGGTTGAGATTTTTGTTTTTAATCTTGCTCACAATCACTGGACCTTAGACTGAGAGCTGTACACAAAACAGCAGCATATACAAGGATACAAGACCAATCTACCCAATACTGTAGATGGTATTTTAGACATGCCAAAGCTTTGAGTACATCGAACACTCTTGCCTTGCTAGACACAGCTGAGATCCTGATAGAAGGATAAAAGGGATTGTAAGTTATTCTCTTCTTTTGGTGCACGCCATCTAGCAGACAGAATTGTACCTACTTTCAGACAACAGGACAATCAGAAAGCACACTCCAGCATTACACACTTGTTTGGACTCTTTTAACCCATAAAAGGCAGGTTTTAACCCACTCTCTCTGGAGGTTAAAAGGGTCTGTTCCAAAGATGCCAAACTGGTCACTTAGTTTAAACTGCCATCAATAGTGGCTTAATTACAGAATTACAGGATCTTTGGGATTGGAAGAGATCTCCTGAGATCATCTAGTATAATAACATGCTTTCAGGACCAAAAGTCATCTTTGGGGCATCAACTGTGACTGATCTCCCACCAAGCAAAAGAATAGCAGTGATTGTATTTGGGTTAAAAAACACCCTGCCATACACAGACCCTCTTTGGGAAACTCAGCAGATATTTAGGTCCCATTTCCCTCAAATAAGGGTCTTTGTGTTTTAGTGCTGTAAAAAATGCCCGATGACCTATGTAACAAAAACACCTTAAGAGCAGTTACTCTGAAAATTCAGCTGACATTTTGAGGGGGTTTAAGATGGCATTTTGGATTTGACCAAGATGACCCCAAAGGGGAAAGCATAGATGTCTTGCTTTGGTAACACTACTACAGAAATTATGTTCTGGTTAAAATCCAACTGTTTCCCCTAACTTTTGGTCCAATCACAACACTAAATGATTAACTACTTCTCCAGGTCAGTTTGAAGCCCAAACTGAAATAGTTGTTTCTTGGCTCAAAGTTGCATCAGAGGATTCTCAGCTCAAGATAACTGACTCTTCACCACCAAGCAAGCACTCCCTTTTGTGACACATAAATATTTTGTTTCATTGCCTTATCTTTTTCTAGGTGTATAGAACACACCTTTCCCTGGAGCTCAAGTCACATTTGCATAGTTGAATGAAAGTGCCATAAATCTCCTTTTCAGCAGTAGAAAGCAATGGAGAATAAATTCCTCTTGGAATCCTCTTAAGCAGTTACTTCTCTCACTGCTGCATCTTGTGTTCTTCCTTTTGGGGTCAGTATGGTCCTCTGATTTGACAGGGTTATTCACCAGTCCATACTGAAGACTCTTCCCCTTTGAGAACAAGGAGCTCCTGAAAGTCAAACCAAACCAATGATGACTCCTGATGACAGGTAACGGGATGCCTCCCTGATAATTAGGCATAGCATTAAGCATTGCAGAAGATTTGCCCATCAAAACAGCTGCATAGATTTATTCTATATAGTTCTGTCAGTTCATAAAAAATCAAAGACTTAGGAAATACTTTTGTTGTTATTATGATAGAGAGATGAACCAGGAAAGAGGTTTTGACTTAGGTGAAAAACAGTGAATTAAGAATAGTGACTTTAGATCAGAGATCATTTTATGCTATAATACACAGTATTAGCATCCCACTATGGTAGATTGGAAACTGCTGTGAATACTCCTACCAGTGCTCAGTTGGTGGATACAACCAATTTCTTTTCTGTGGTCTTAAAAGAGCAACATAGTTTGTATTAGCTGGATTCAAACATTTCAACAACATATTGACCCTCTTAGCCCATCTGTCCACCTGAGAAAGAAAAGTTTTTAGCTCTTGAACAGCCCAAATGATAATCTTCATATTGTACTGTCCCTGTGGAATTCATCACCATTTGTTCCATTACACAAAGAGGGACATTTGGACTACTGTTTCAAAAAAAACCAAAAATCTTTCTAGTGCTTGTGTGAAACAATTCTGCATCCTCTCATGCTCAGTTAATAGTCTGAATGATATTTACTTGCTTCTATTTGAATGCAATGTCTGAGTCCTGGCTGGCTGCTGAGCAGACTTCTCACAGACGAGTTTGAAACACATTTGGCAGTTCTTTGCCCATATGGGCTCCCTCAGACAGGCCTCCAAAAAAAAAAATCACACAACTAGACAGTTGCTCAGAAAAGAACACGTGTTCCCCTCAGACATGACAGGTACTGTTAGCCTGTGACTTCAGCTACTTTAACATAGTCAGATGCTACAAACGACTCTAGTACAAAATAGCATTTAGTTAGCTAGCAACCCTCTCTCAGTAATTAGATGGCAGTTTACTGTGCTAGATGAAAAACTAAGCAGACTATCTTCTAATAGAAAACTATTGCCTCTGCACCAAGTAAAAAGAAGTAGTGAACATAGTAGCCCAAGGAACTGTATTTCCATCATGTAAGGAAAGCTCCCTGTCCAGCCATCCAGGAGCCTTTTTGGCAGTCACACTGGCATTACCTGAACTGGGACTGAGACCCCTTTGCATCTACACACCCCACATTCACACAACCGGACTGGGTTTTCTTACTGGTTCAATCCCAGGTTTCTCATTGCAGTCTCAGACATCTTGATCCTTAAAATAATTTAATCTTGGTACAATAACTAAATTAGAAAATACCAATTCAAGCTGGTGCTCTCAAGGAGGGACCCCAAACAAAGAAAACCCTGGGCTTTTATACCCTCATAGTCTAGGGGTGGGAAAGTCTGAGTCCATGGCTCCTGCTGTCTTTTAGCATCCAGTCATCCAGCTGGACCACAGCTCCTGGGGCCCTTTGTTGTGCAAAGGATCGACAGTTCATGGCACCTTGGGCTCAGGCTCCTGCAGCTCGCACATCAGCCACACACTGAGCTACCTGCACTGAATGTATTCCTCAAGCATCGGTTTCTCTCCTTCTGCCCCTCTCTTTCATTTGTCTCCCTCCTCCTATTCTCCTTCTGCTGGAGATGCATTTCTACAACATATAGCCTTTCCTCTCTAACAAATTTTTTCTTCTAGCATCAAAATGAAATACTTAAAAGGGATGATATTCATGAAAAACACTTTACCCTTCACTGCAAACTCCTCAGGAGCTGGCACTGTCCAGGACCAATGGGGCTTCTGAATGAAGTCATGTTGCAGCTTTCTGAAGTGCCTACAAGTGAGAGTCTGGGAGGGCTGAAGTGACAATATCTTCTAGTCAACAAAACATGACTATCTTTGAAATCCCTCTCAGTATCAATAATTGTCCTAAGCTGGAATCTTAGGGATCAAAAAAATCCCACAGATATGAAAACACTGGTGGTATGAACTAAAAGAAGGAGAGCGAGTAATGAAAAGATGGGAGTAAAGGAGTGAGAGAGAGGGAGAAGGCAAGAGATTTATTCAGCATTTCCTTGTCTGTCTCCTCCACAAACTGAATCACAGAAGCATGAAAGTAGATGTATTGAATCTCAAAGGAAATAAAAGAAGTGGAAAATTAACTACTGATGAAAAAAATAGCTGTGTCCAGGGATTCCTGCATATCAACTCTGAGCTCCTTCTTATCAGCTTAGAATAGAAAAGGCCAGGGGACTGGGGAGGAAAGGTCAAACACTGACAGAAAACACAGGCAAGGGAAAAATGAGATCTAACATGGAAATCAAAGCAGAAGAGCAGGATGGAAAAGAGCTGATCCCGTTTCAGACAATTTTGCATGCAATGCCCTGACTGCCCCATTTCAGTACCATGAATGGATGAAGTTGGTTTAAGGCTGAGGCTTAGAAGAGCCATAACACTTTCTACCTTTCTTACCACTCTCCCCTCTATTTGGCAACAGGTAATAACAGTGGGTTGGGGAAACCTCATAGAGCCACAGTATGCACTGGCACACAGCCTACTGGCAGTTGCTGCATGCCAGGTCTCAACTGACCTCAGGAGCTCTTCCCTACTGGTTACTAATGGCTTAGACAATGTGCACAAAGTTCATCTCTGCAATTCTGTCTGGATCTCAGGTCTTGTGTTTTCCTGTATCTTACACTGTTATTTCCCATTAGATTCGAATGAGCTTTCACCTTATTGTCTCCTGGGCCTCCCTATCCACTGTGATTTGAGTGGCCACCTCTAATGTCCAGATGAAGGATAAAAGACTGCATCCACTTTTCTCTCTGATCACAGACAGGTCCACTGCCATAGTCTCATTGGAAATCACTAAAAAAAGATTGAAATAAGTGTATACTGTTACTATTGCACACAGGTAGTCATTATATGAGACCCTAAAGAGTGGCTTCCAGTAGAAGTAAAACTGGTTGCCCAAGCATATTCCAAATAAATTGCTCCTCACCAAAATGTCACTACTCCACACCCCTCCAATACATACCAGTTACCAAAAATGTACAAAACTGTCTCCTTTTTAGAAATCTCCACTGAACGCTTGGCTCCCAAGGAACAAATGTGACCCCAAAATTGCCTTCATTTGGACAATAGTTCAGATATTCAGATTGCGCCCTCAAATCAGTATAAGCACAACATCAGCAACATCACCTCTTCAAAAGGCTGAACATTTGCTCAGTCAATCAGGTCCAAAAAGGACAGACAGACAGACAGGACATGCCTGGGGACACACTGGGGACATAATTCAGCAGAGTAAATTACAACCTCTTACAGAAAGAGCTAATAGCTTTAAAGATGAGAACAAGATAAAAGTATGTGGGGGGGTAAGCAGGACAGATGGGTTAACAAACATAATAGGATGTGCATAATTCTCAGCTACTCAGGAAAGTAATCACAAATCACCACCTGCCCAGTTACTATCAGATGGCAGGTTTGCCTCTTCACAACAAATCTGTTTCCTGTGTATGTATCACAATCTTGGTGAATTTACTTACTATAGTAACTTTTCTTGTCCTACACAGACAGCTCAGCTCTGGGAGAAGCTTCCACCTTCCTGTACCAGACAGTATTTACTATATTTGATTTAGCCATGTCTGAGTAAAGCAGCTGAAATAAGCAAGTTTTAAGAGTATCAATGCATCTTATTTTGGCTTGCAGAAACTTTTACTTTATGCAAGGCTTGACTTTGAAACTACAGTTAAGCACTGCAGGACATATTTTGAACAGTTTTTCACTCAATTGGAGGCTATTTGCTGTTGCTTTATTATGAGGAAATAAATATGGAACCCTACAAACTCACTGGAGCTGCCATATTACAAAACTGAGCTCACTGGGAGAGGTCCCACATAATATTTTTTAATAGAAAAAAATTTCTCCTTGTGAAGATCTGAGTGAATTTGGGTCAATTTTGACATGCACACTTCTGGATAAAAGAAAAAAAAGTGAGTTACAAGGAATGAAATCTCAGAAAAGTCAGATTTGAAATGATGTTACCATTTTTAAAAACTGTCCACACTTAAGAAAAAAGACTTTTACAAGAAAAGAATTAACATCCTCCCTACAATTAAAAGAAACTTTTCTTTTTCAATTTTGGATTGAAAGAGGTACTGCTGGGCAATGGAACCCACCATTCTCTTTTTACTTCAGCTTACTTTATTTTTTTGTCCAGTCATTGAATTGAAAGCTCCATTATTCACACAACTCAATCTGAAATAAATAAAAGAGCAAACCAGCTGTAGACTCCTTACATTCTGAATTAAAATGTCAGGGTATGGCAGACATGGTAGAATATTCCATTGTCAGAGAATCACACGCTATATAATCCCTTAATTATAACCAAACCTTTAGCAGCAGTTTCGTGCACTCATAATATCACTAGATTCCAGGTATCCTCATTCTCAGCTGAACTTCCCACAGAGCATTAAGGGTACATGCAGAGAGCAGTAGGTCTATGAGATGATGGTTATCTAATTCCTGTGATGAAAAAAAAGGAAAACATCTGTCAGCGAGAGGAAAACTTGCAACCTTGGGAGCCTTTGTCATGGGAGAGTGACATTGCTGGCTTGTCTCTAAAGAAAACCTTGGGAGTGAATTCTCCAGGGGAAAAAAAATGCAATGATTGGAGGAAATTGTTTATTTGTTAATTAGGACTAAGACTGTGGAGAAAACAGAACCTGGGCTTCAGAAACTTAACTGGATACCCAGGAAAGAGCCCAGTTAAGTGCATGGAAGTGAAGAATCTGCATAGATCAGCAGAGCTGACCTAATTTGCCTCTTATTTCCCAGGCATCCCTCATCCACAATGGCTGAGTGATGTGAACAATAATGGGCACCAAGCTAGAGCCTGCATCCTACATGAGGTGGGCAAAGGATAGCCCATTCCTCATAGAGGCATAGAATCATCCTAGATTTTCAACAGCTTATTGCAAGTTATCTTCCCTTTCTCCTTCCCTCACTCTCATCAAGGCTTCTTTTAGCATGGATTTAGCCCGTCCAAGCAGCCAGGTGATCAGCATAGACTTTTAAACCTGTGCTGGCCAGAGGGATAAGGGAGACATGCTTCAGGCTTGCTTGTTCACTCACCACTCAGCCGTAGCAATTTCTCGTTATCATTGTCCATGAGCCTGAGCCCACAGAAGTGAAGAAAGTGGAAGTTATTTTTTGCCGTTGTTTTGAATGTGAAGTAGAGCAGAGCCTGGATTTCACTCTCAGGGCACTGCAGGGTCACAGGCAGTGCATAGACAGCACAATTGCTTATCTCTCTCCAAGGCATTGCACACAAGAAAGAAAAGAAACACACAGCATTGGCCAGGGTTCATTGCTCTTGGGAAACTGCAGCAACATCCCAGAGGTGCGCCAGCCCAGTCAGAAATACCAGCTCAGAGGTGCCACTTTGGCATATGCACAAGACAGCCAAAAAATCTGCAGCTAGGCAGATTCAGGCTAGCAGTGTTTAACTGCAAGAATAATAATCTTCTGGGACAGTGTGCCAAGGCTTGTGCGGAGGCTTCATTGCAGGGGTGTTGTTAAATCCAGCCCAGATTATTCTGAGCTGTGGTCCAAATACCAAGAACCTGAGGCAGAAATTAGCACAGAGCTACCCATAACATCTTAGCACTGTGCCATGCAGAGCACTGCAGCTGATGAACACATGGTCTTCCTCAGCCCCTCCTACCAAACACCCTGTGTCAAACACTCCCTTAATCCGGGGATCCTTATCACACAGTGACAGTGGTGTGAGGAAGTCCAGGAATGTGGGTGATGAATATACAGGACTATCCCTACTATGCATTTTGTGAGGGCTTTCTGCATTTTTCCTGTTTGAGCCAGCAGAGTATGTTAGGCACTCTTACCCTCTCCATTGTCTTCTGGTGTTATATAAACCAGAGTAAATCAACCTATCCCAACTGGCTACCATACTGAGACTTCTCAGGCATTCAGTAGGTGAACCCAAGGGCTCAAATCCCACTATTTAGTAGGAACAAGACGGTATCCCCTTCTGCATCTCACTTCCAAGTGAGCTTAGTCCTCTTATCAACATGACACAGGAGGAAATAAAAGCAGAACATCATCACAGTTTGTCTTCTACACAAGAATCTGGTATCTTCACTGGGGAGGTGAAGGATTTAACAATAGTTTCCCTTTCTTTGCAATTCACACTCAATAAATCTAGAGAGTGCTTAGTCTCCTTCTTGCACACTCTATTTTCTGGTTTTTGATCATTTGTTATAAATCTGAACCTCTCCATGCACTGGGAAGTGTTTTGCTATAGAGCAATAGTTTGGGGGATACTCCTAGATCCTTCAGTTATTTTCTACCAATCTTGTTCTACATCACCATAGCTGCTAGAGAGAGAAAGAGCAGAAAAGGCCTGGTAACCCCTGCAGTGCATTCTAGCCTGGTGCTCCAGTGTTTCCTAATCAGCAACTTGAAGTAGAGTAAATAAGAAAAAGGAGACTGAAAACATTCTCATGGAATTCCACCTGCTCCCTGGCAATAAGTCATTTTTAGGGTAGAAGGGGAAAATCTGCACTACAAGCAAGTCAAAAATAGGATATGAATCCTAATAAATATCTATGAGTAGCTCTGTAGCACACTTCATCATCCCCTGCTGCTTGGTAAGCATGCAATTTGGCACAATTGGGCCCCTTGCTTGGATGGCTTCCCTAAACTCTGATCACAGTCCTCAGGCAAGAGAGGCAGGTAAATACTTACCTCACAGAATTCCCCAAGGACTGCAAGTCTAACCTGTGAAGGCCTAACCTACCTCCCCAAGAAATATCTCATTGGAGTAGCTGGCAATAATAAAAACAACCTGGACATTTTAAGTCTGTGTTCCCCATGAACTGCCCCCAAGAGTCACCAACTTAATAAAACACTAGACCTCTGAAAGATAATTATAGATCACTGGAAGAAACTTCACTCACTGTTTCCCTATGGATTTTGCCTAAGCCCTGCACTGAGGGGAAACTCTTCTGAGAAGCCCCTACAGAGCTGCTGTTATCACCATAGTCATGTCACCATAGTGCTCTTTGGGCAACAGCTCAGCTGATTCCTGTATTCTCTCAGAAAACAAGCCTCCTTCCCTTCACCTTTCCCTCCAGCCGAGCACTACATCTCCCCCCACCCCCATCACTGCTAGTGGGCTTGACGAGAGGGCTTCATCTTCCTGCCCTCAGATGGCTGCTCTTGGGAGGGAAGGAAGCTCACCCAGATGGATTTCAGCAGTTCTCATGAGTATTTTATGGTCTTTTACTGATTTACAGCCAGTTCAGCATTTTTGTAAATGGCTATAAATTGGATTGAAGTCATAAATCATAACTAGAGAAAGAGAGACACAGTCTCTGAGTCCCAGCTCAAGCTAAACCAGCCTCTATGAATATATGGAAGAAACCTGCTCCCTCAATCAATATACACAGCTCAGGCTACAGCAGTGGTCCACAGGGTCCACCCCCCATTCCTTCTCCACAGAGCTCTAACACCAGTTACCGCGTGTGAGGCACTGAAAATACCTCCCTTCCAACTGCCTGGCAAAGCCAGCTGTAACATAGGGCTGTCCCACCACATCAGGGTCTGAGTGCTTTCTGACCTTTGCTGTACTTACATGTGCATACATACACATTCCCTGTGAGCAGGGAGGCAGACCAGCATTCTTCACACCAGGCTCACAATTTCTTCACACAGGTCAACAAGGAGAGATTCCCATCCCACATACTACTTTGGGGAGGGGATGTTCTTTCTTCTCCAGTGAGATTGGCAGAAACTTGCAAGCTGTTATTCTTCTGAAAAACTTGATTTATTCCATGTGGAGCAGTGAGACCTGAAATGCCTTGTTTCCACTGCATAAGCTTGCACCTAAAATCCAAGGGTTTGTGTCTTTCTCTTTTGTTTCCCAAGGTAATTCTTAGAATATAGGCTGTAAGCATTTCTGAAAGCATCTGAATACAGCTGTCCAGCTGCAAGCTAGACCCTTCTTATTTCTGTAGATGACTGCAGCCCAGGATCTGGTTCTTTCCACCTCCACAACATAACAGCCACTCTGCTTTCCTTCAACACTGAAATGCAGGAAGCACCAGCTCACCACAAGCTTTTCTACAGACTCCAAAATCAGAGAAACTAAAAAGACTGCCACTACCAGGCTTTTTGAGGTCATGAGGGCTGCCAGGTGATTTACTTTGGTCCTCATTTTCTAGGCAGAGCACCTGATGGAGATAATCTTCAATGTTTTCCCATGAAGGCTTAAAGGCCTCCTACTGCTGCTAACACAGCAGGAAGAAGTTCTGCCACACCTATAATCAAAGAGGGGTTTTGCTTGCTTGAAGGCTCCTGAGAAGCTACCTCAAAGGCCTATCCAGTACTTACATAGGCATGATACCTCAGCATTTTGATCCTGACGTATTGCGGTATTGCCTAGCTTGTGGCCAAGGAAGCAAATCCTATTCATACAGGCAGTGACCCCTTTTCATGTCTGCTTGGTTCAGACTTGTATATGCTTATTTATTATTTAGACAGATGGATTGCTTTAGTTTGTGTGTCTATTAAAATGGAATTATGTGCCTTGCTCTCTCTATGTTTTTGGTTGTTTTTTTTAAATACACTTGTTACTTACCAGCAAAAAGAGAGGATGACCTCACAGTAGAGTACCCTAAAAAAATGAACCACTGATAATGATGTCATTTTCTAATTGCCTGAAAGAAGAGGTGAACTTCTTGCTTATTCAGCTTTTCATTAATCAATCATTTTGCTGTTACTTTGCGCTCCCCCTTGTATCCACTTTCTTTTTCCCCCTTGTCTTATTTTTACTTGACAACTCAAAACCCTAGAGTGGGACTAGCTTCCTCCTGCACTGAGCACAACACAAAACACAAAGATGTTCATATTTATAGGTGGGCAAGGGTGACTGTTTCCAGAGTTCTTTTGAGTTTTATTCCAGTAGCTTTCAGCAGATAGTCCAGATACTACTATTATGGGTTCTGTCAAGAGCATCTAAAAGTGAGTTCCAAACTGGTAGGTCAGAGTCTCTTTGGAAGACTTGTATATCTTTGGGAGCAAAATTTAAAATAGTTTTTTTTTAAGAAAGGCTGAGGAATAAAAATCATAAAGCTTTGCCTTGGAGAAAAAAAAAACCAACACAGTTGTTTTATTATAGTAAATAATCCCAAGATTAGTAGCAATTATAAAGGTAATTGACCTCTACTTACTTGCCAAGACTTTTAAGAAGAGTCATAGTAACTTGACTATTTGCGTATTAGTATTATGATTCTTGGAAAAATATGTTATTTTAAGCTGCATTGAGCTGGTAATGCTAATACTAAGATAAATTATTGTCAGCACATGGATGGTTGAGAACATTTCAGAAAATTATGAGAGGATATAAATTTTATTGCTACCCTTACTGATTACTATTATTTTCCATTAGACACCTTCATGTCATTATTTTTCTTTGTTTGGGTTTCATTTTTATCCTCTTCATTCCTTTTCATTCTCTACTGCAGCTCTGATCACCTAATCACACACCTATATGCTACACTGTGAGCAGGACAGATAAAAAACAAAGCTAAAACAGTGCCGATGGCACCAGCAGAGTACAGAGTCAGTGTTCATTGTCCCTGTCATGCAGCAGGGATCTGTGACTTGGGCATGAGTCCCATGGACACACAAATGAAGCTTTGAACCCGTTCAGAGCTCCTGTATCAAGGAGCATGGGAAACAGCATGTATCCTGTGGTTCAGAACCTGGGTACAATCAAAAAAGCTTGCTTGACAGCCTGAACAAGCAGTGTTGAATTTATCCTAATTCCTTCCATCACAACCCAGATTTAGCTTTTCAGATGTCTCCAAATGGCCCTCAGTCTTTTCTTAATAGGATAATTACAAAATTGAGTTTGGCTAATGGCTGAAGACTCTTCTGGCACTGGCACAGCCTGGCACATAGCCATCAGCATATGCCACCACCACCACTGGTTTTGTTTTAAAGGACTGGCAGGGGCAGGAGGCACATCACCAGCACAAACACACCCAAGCACACACAGCTAGACACCGCCTACATAGTGATACAATTTGCAGGAATAAGGCAATGGATCTCAGAGGTGCAATCCAGCTTCAACAGCTGTGAAGGCTAAGCCACTTTGCCATGGGCTATTTGCCCAAATGATGCCATCAGATAAATCCTAAACTTTACAGATCAAGAAACCTATATTTTTCTACTGTGTTTTTTTAGTGAAGTTCTAGCCCAGGAACTTCAAAGGGGTTTCTATTTCAATACTACTTCTACTACCAATAGTAACAATAATAAAAATAATAATAATAATAACAATAATAGCAACAGTTAATAATGAGGAATACCAAAAGCAGAGGCAGAGGTGATTGCAGGTTCTTTTGGTCTTCATTTCTTGAGCAAGAGAAGATAGGATTAACAAAATCCACGAGGTGACACCAAATCATTAGGGTCAACCAAAATAAAGGGACTCAAAAAATTCAGGTGTTATAGCAGTTTCTCTATAAATCTCCCAGTTAGGATGTCACCCTCAGGCTGCATAGAATCTCGCAATGAGTTCCTAGCCTTAGAAATAGTTGCCCTTCACTGGGTACTGCTGAATCTTTCCTGTCAAAGAAGATTTATCCATGGGAAATAATTAAAAACATTTCAGAACTTTCTTCCTCTTGGAATAGATTATATTACATTAATTAGTGGAAGGTGTGGCTTAGGTTTTTTTTCTTTGCTCCCAAGGACAAGGGACATTTGTGCTTACCACAAGGTCTTCCCTCACCCCAGACCTCTTCTTACTACTTTAAATGATATACGTTGTCCACAATGCTGTAATAGTGCTAAGCACGGCATAATTTTGAGAAACAAAATGTCTCCCTCCCTCTTATTCTCTCACACATATGGCATCTCAAAAGGCAACGACAGACTATAAATTCACGCCAAGGTTATGGAGACTCATCAAAGAGGAAGGAAAAGTTGGCTGTTTTTTGATGGCCATTCTCTGTGAACTGTGAAGAAAACAACCGCTGCCATCATCAGATTCAGTCATAAAAACAGTGATGCTAGAAAAGTGTTTTCTAGGATGAAAGGTTGTTTCCAGCAAAGTACTATCTAGAGCTTTTGTGTTTGTGGTGTGTGCCAACCTTGCTTTGGCCGAGGTTTTCTTAAACCAGCAGATACTCCATCTCTGTTTTGCTTGAAATCTCCAAGAAATAATGCCTTGTGTCTTTTGGATCCAGCCATAGCATTATGTGTCAAGTCCAAAACTGGACTTGGTTCTCAGTTTCTAGCTGCTCACTGCCACCTGCAGAGCTGGCTCAGGTCTGTAGCAGGAATCTCTCCACTGTGTGCCATGACACTACACAGCTGTCTGGAAGGAGACACCCAATCCCTCTGACCCCAAGACATCCTCTGGGTTCATCAAAGCCCATGTTTTCAGTTTCTGTTCTTCCACCCTTCTATTCCCCTCTGTTGCAGTGCCTGCAAGAGAGAGCAGCTGTAGTTATTGCAGGGCATTAAAAATATAAACAGTGCACTGCAGAAAGTTAGATCTAGACACTGTGAATGCGTAAAAGTGCTATTGTTTTTGTACTCGTGTGTTCTTTATAGCAATCTGGTAAGAGAGACAAGTTTCAGAGCAACATCAGTGCCTTTAAACATCCTCTCCACTGCAAAATTCAGGCAGTAGTGCAGAGCACAATGTACCACCAGACAGGGATTTCCCAGCTTGGGAAGGAGTGTGAAGAACAGTACCTGCTTGGCATTGTGGGACTGCTGGACCTGAGGCGGGGTCTGGTGGGGAACCTGAGTGGGTATCTCTGCTGTCATGCAGCTCCCTGCACCTGGGAAGTGCTAGTCAGTGACAGTCACCGCCCTGCCCAGCATTTCCCAAAGAGTCAGGCTCTGTTCTTCCAATGAAAAGCTTTTTTCCGTGGCAGGCATAGGGAAGGAACGGAGATGAAGAGATTCATTTTTGCTAGCCCTGTGCTTTGCAGTCTTTTTTTTAATTGGAGTAAATAGAATCAGAATGACAAGTGCAGAGTGATGTCTTCAATGTGCTATTTGTCTGGTGAGGAATTTGTGAAATATGTGTTTTTCTGTAGAGAGTGCATGGCTGTAAAGAAGGGCCATAGTCAGCACAACCTCAGAGCGATGGAGAATAAAGCATTCTAGTTTTGTGGCCATTGATCTGATGACACTGTGGGTAATGGATGGACAAGGTTAGTCTCAGAATGTCTGATTTTTCTGAAATCGTTGCTGGAGTCAGGCTTAAGGTTGCTTCACCGTGCAATTCTGTATTTACCATTATTAGAGATTCTCATATCTTCACACTGGCTTTGAATTTCCTATGCTTTTAGTGACTGATGGGTTTGGAAGTTTTTTTAGAGAAGCATATAATTCTGGAAAGATATTTTTATGTGATCATTTTTGTTTACCTGAATTCTATTAATCTTCCCTTGCAGCCTTAGATCCATGTTTTTATATGGAATTTCTTTTTGCAAGTAATTTTGCAGGATAAATCCTTCCTTTTTCTTTTTCTTTTTTTTTTTTTTTTTTTTTTTTTTTTTTTTTTTTTTTGAGGCCTAAATTCAGGGAAGAAGAGATCCCTGATTTAATTAATCATACCTAAGTAGCACAAACAAGTTCCAGACCTTTTTGGGGCTACACTGCAAGAACAATTCTTGGGGAAATACCTCCATAGACAGGGAATTGTATATTTTGTTATGAGGTGCTTCACACTGTGCCTCCATTAAAGGAACCTTTGAAGAAAGAGCTGTGGCAGAAGAAAGGAGGAAAGTGGCAACCCAACTGATGCTTGCAAAAAGAAATGAAATACTTGAAAGCACTCGTATTTCTTTCCATAGCACTACCTGCCACTGAGGGGCATCAGCCCCAGACTCTTAAGTCCACCTGAACCTTTGAAGTCCTTTTGCATGTCTTGCACCTATTTCTGTGTAACTCCCAGATAACCATATTATTAAAACGCTCCCAGTTGCAACCTGCCAGAAGATGGTGTCCTATCCTATCAGACACTGGTCTCAGCACAGTGATCCAGGCGTTCATGACTGATTATTGCAGCTAATGTCTAGTGAAGAAGCTGGGCATCCTGGAAAAGCTCCAGTTGAGAAAACACAGTCTCTGGTCTCCCTAGCAACACTGATTACTGTGAGAACATCACCCGGCTGCTCCCTCATTTGTACTGGCCACCAGTGAAGACAGAGTCACCTTCAAGGTCTCTGCCCCAGTACTCCGTGCCTGCCACGGGTTTTGTCTGAGTTGCTGAAGAAATTCACCTTTCTGCATAACCCCAGGGTTACTACACCGTGCAGGAAGAAGCAGGCTGTTGACTCAGACGATGAGGTCTGTGCTGGGGACAGAATTTCATAGGGTTTCGGATCACTGAATTACTCCCACAAACGGTGAGAACCCTTGTGGTAGTTCCTGCCTTCTCCACGGAGAATTGTTCCCCAACATAGCCCGCCATCAATAGGCTTTTTGCACCCACACGTATGGGTGTAAAACACAACACATCCACACACCCACTCGTTAGCACGCACAGAAGTGTAAACAAACAAATCACCCTATAAACTAATCCGTCTCTTTCCTTTACAAGGCAAAGGAGGGAAGAAGACATAGAACTTATTGTTTTTGTTTCTATTTTCCAATACTTGGTTCACTCTCAGACGGTGTGTCTTTGGAACGGCCTAAATAAACAAAAAAGCTGTTGTGGTCAGGAGCCTTACTGGTATCTGGCCCATTAACTCACCCAGGGCGATTCCTATTAGCCTTGGGAGAGATTCCCATGAAAGCAAAGATAACGTTGCACAGCCCTGCCTGGGCTTGTGAAACTATACCTCCAAATAGCTCTTCTAAGCTGCCTTAAATCTGTTAGCAGGTCCTGAGGAATGACCCACAAATCTTCTTTCAAATTTTTAATTCATTCCTTTCTGCTGAGTTCACTCCCCTTTTTTTGCTGTTTCCATGAACAATCTCACAAATCAGTTTGCTGGCAGGGATGTTTGTAGACATGGCAAATTTTAACTCAGTGTTGCATACTATTTGCAGAAAGTGCATTTCAAATGTGTTGTTACAGGTCTTTTCACTGTCTCCATTAGAAAACATTTCCACTAAAAGAATGGAACTCAAAACACAGGCTCATGTTTGCACCCCAAATCCCTTAATAGCTGAAAGGGGAAAACTGATAGTAAGCAAAACTGTTCCACATACTTTCTTAAGCATAGCTCTGTTTGTGAGAGCAGCTGTGCTGGTTCAGACCACAGGTCCATCTGCTGCAGTCTACTGTGTCCTGCAACAACTATGAGAAGAAATTCAAGGAAATATGTGAATGAAGGAACTACTTTCCCAAAGACAAATATGTCACAGTATAAACCCATTAGGGACTTACCAGTATCACAGGGAGATGTTCAAATATTCAGGTAAGGGGGATACTATGACTGATCAGACAAACAGGTTGAATGATTAATTGATCTTATCTAAGTCAAGCAATGTACACATGCTTTTAACATACAATGATTTTCATGGAAAATATAAAATACTTTTGTGTGACTCTCATAACAAACTGTTTTCAACCTACACTTCAAAATAGTTTTGCCTGAAAACTCTGAGCAAATGTAAAAATGATCACAAATTATTAGACCTTGTGGCTTGGGCATGAACACACTCAGACCTCAGTAGCAGGTAACATTTGATGGAACACGGCAGGTTCCAATTGAAACTGTTTTATATGAAGAAGCAAAGGTCATTAGCCACAGTAAGAAACTCCCACATGACGGAGTGGATTAGCCATGTTTCAATGTCTTGAGATCAACAACAGACCTCATTCAAAAAGTTGTTTCTTAGCTAAACACATATTATGCTTTAGTCAACAGCAAATTATTGGGTTCAATCCAGGGGTAACTGGGTGAAAATTAATGGCCTGTGATACTTGGAAGGTCAAAACACATGATCTAGTAGTCCCTTTAGTCTTCATCTCTGTGAACCCATGAATGCACAATGGACGCGTGGTTCATTATAGAGTGGTGCACAGCCTCAGCTGATATAAATAGACAGTTGCACCGATTTACACTTGATAAGCATCTGGTCAGGCTTGCTCAGCTGCACACACTGGCACGAGAAGTTGTCAAGACTAAAACTAAAAAATGGCTGTAGCACATCAGAGCTCGTGGACCAGATGGTGATGGGGCATTGCAGGAACCTCACCCGTGTACATGGCCCTATCAGGAGAAGTCTCAATCTCATCCACAAGCCATTCCACTTGCAAACCAAGGAGAGGAGGCTCCTGGGGAGATATGGTTTAAGCTCTGCTGTCCAGGGTGGGCTTCCCTGGGTTGTGAGGGGATCTGGAAAGAGTGCTGCTTTGAACACAGTTTCTTCCAAAGCTTCCTCCTCACCAGGATGACCACAACATTACCCAACTCAGTGCCATCCCTGGACATCTCGCCTTCTGTTACATTTACTAGTATTTTTTGTCCTAGGGTTTATAAAATCGAAAGCAATTGGGTTTCTTACATGGTGCCATCAGGTTAGGGTAGTGACAGTGAACATTTTCTTTCCTATTGTCTGAAAGCTAATCTCAAAGGGAAAATTCAGGTTACTCTCAATTCCTGCCTGTTTTCACTTGTCTCCCCATGTATCATGCTACTAGTGTTTTCCTGTTTCTGAAATACTTTTTAAGTATGTGTAGGTTATCATGCTCACAGTAGTTGCTGTTTAACCAATCTCTCCAGACTTTATCCTTTTAATCTTTCTTTCTAAATCAATCCCTCCACTCCCTTGATCATTTCAGTTGCTCTCCTTTGAACAGCTCCTGTTTGTCAATAACTCTTCCTAATGACTCATGTGGAACAGGAAATATGTGAAACTTCAAGGCGTAACAAAACACAGAAGCAGCACAGGTTCTGAGTCTTGAATACTGGGGATTTGTGATCATAATGAAAGAGCAGCCTATAGGGTATTTGTGAGCACTGCCCATAGAGCCTGTTCCCCCTGAATGCTCCACACAGAGCCTGTGGGACAGTTGATGCAGAAAAGCCTGACAGTGTGGTGATGGATGTGCTCAAGCACCCAAAGCCTGGAGGTCATGTTTGGGCCTCATTAAAAGATGTGCAAGAGCTCTCTGTAGGTACAATAAACTGTTTTGGGTGTGGCCTCGGGGTTTGCAGGAAGAAACACTGTAGTTGTATTACAAAGACCAATTTACACATCCATTAGGAGAGTGGTGAACAACCAGATGATATGAGGTCATTCACTACAGCCCTAACCTACTTCCATAGGATGCATAGACATCCTCCCCACAGGTGGAAAGTAATGCTGAGGAGTGACACCATGAATAAAGGGAAAGATACAATAATTCAGTGAGGCACTTTCCAAAATATGGAAATAGAGCCCAAATTATAGTAATACAAGAGAATTTAAAGTGCAGCAAGGGAGATGTAAAATGGAGATTAAGGAGGGTATAATGAACTTTGCTGCACAAACCATACCTTGGCAAACCCGTGCCCAGATTCTGTGGACACCCAACTTCCCCCAGGAGCAAAATGGTGACGCTCTCTGAAATAAGAACACAATAGCTGATTACAAAGGAGAGATCAGGGCAAGGAGCCATCCTTCCCACAGCACAGGAACTGTCCTGTGGAGGCAGCCTTCATAACAACTTGTACATAAAAAGTTTCCTCAACCATTCAGGTAAAACAGCCTCCTCAGACTGACAGTGCTGCAGCTCCAAAAGTGTGGGGTCATGAAAAGACCTCTTGCAAAGCTCTTCGGTCTCCTGTGTGACTCCAGCTCTTGTTTAGAGCTGATTTCAGCCTACGAAGGAGCTAGAAGCGACCCACAGGGATAGTGGCTCTGTGGTTAGAGAGCCACGTGTAGAGTAGACTCTGGGGGATGGAAGAACAGAGAGGTCCTCATTTGGTGAGACACAGGCAAGGTCAGGGTGTACAGCTCCCTTTGCAAGTCTTCTTCCTTCCTGGTTCTGTTTGAGGGACTGCTATAACTTGTAGTGTCTTCCAGGCTTTAATTCAGTAGCTGCACATCACGGAGACCTGTGCATATCATTCATTGCATGAGCCAACCTTTGGGCCTCATGCTACAAAGCAGTATGCTAAGCTGCTGCTGGGCATGTGTGCAGCAGCTGTGAGGGTCAGCAGACAGACCTTTGTGTCTGTAACACCAAATGGACATTTTGCAGGCCTGATTTTCCTCTTTCATGACAGCTACAGCTTGGCCACGTGTTCTTCTGCCTGGATGAAGTGCACAGTGGAACTGAAAAACACCCCTCTACAGTAGGAGAGCTGTCTTTCAGGGGGGAGAAGAAGAAAATTCCCACCTCTGCCATGCAAAAAGCTGCTTTGGAGATGTCCAACTCTATTCTCACTCTGGTGGAAATCAGCTCTCCCTCTGTGTATGTGTGTTGTTTTGCATTCCCAGTGCTAACAGAGCTCTGCCCATCAGTTCTTTCAAACAACGGGGTTTAAAGTTGCTGCCTTTCAAAGTCAGTGTAAGTGCGTAATGGCCATCAATATTGTCTTTAGGACCTCCTGGCTAACCACAAGGATGAAGCAGGAGGGTTGAGGTGTCAGCAGCACAAACTTTTGGTAGCTGAAAGGGTAGAAGAGCCAACACCACCAGCTCACCAAGCTGAAATACTCGCTGCCTTGGGCAACTTGCCACTCCCATCTATATCTAGCATTGCAGCAGGCACCTGGAAAAAATATATTTCTCTCTTCTGGGCTTTCTCGCATGGGGAGGTGAGGAGAAGAGTGAGAGGAGGGAGTAACTTTTGGATATTTGTAAAAGTCTCAGGCTGAGATGGGCCAGAGGCATGAGAGATGGAACAGCAGGTAAAGATGTGAATTTCCAAGTGGGTGATAAGCATCTTTGAATGCCCAAGGAAGGGAAGTGCAGAGTAGCTGAGCTCTTAACCAAAGCAGGCAGTGGCTTATTCAATTAGCTCTCTGTACAGACACCTTTGGGACTGAGGAGCTGAGGAGGGGGAGGTAATTATTGTCACCATGTTTTACAAAGAAGCCAAAGATGATCCAATTATAAAACAGAGCATCTCTACCTCAGAACAAGGAGAAAACACTGAAAAAAAAAATCGTTAGAGTTAGAAAGCTTCTAGATGAGTCTAACGCGATAGAGATAAACCTCTCTGCCAGTTTCTCTAAGTGTGACTTGTGCTTCTCTAGCCTATTAGGATTCTGGGTAAGAGTTAATGAAATACTGGACTGAGGAGAAGGGGTGTGGGGGGGATATAATTTATTTAAACTTTTCAAAAGCCTTTTGATAAAGTCTTTCACAGAAGGCTATTAAAGAAATTTGTTACCCGTAGGGTGGGAGGCAAAGTCCTGACATGGATTAAAACCTAGATAAGAGGTAAGAAACAAAGGGAAGGAATAAGCGTCCAATTCTCCGCATGAAAGGAGGTTAATAGCAAGATGCTCCAGGGATCAGCATCAGGACCAGGGATGTTCAATATGTTTATTAACGATCTAAGAGAGAGTGGAGAACAACAGATATACGAAATTTTGCTGATGGCACAGTTTACCTCTTGCAGTAAGTAATTGGCTGTGTTTGACTCTCTTCTTGTGTTCATGGCTTGTCTATGAATAGATCACCAGTTTTACTAATAGGACTATAAATATAATTGGAAGTACAGCTTAGTCTGGTGAATAGTACTGAGACTGATTGCAGGAGGAAACCTACAGGTGCTAGAACATCAGCCTGGGATGGATGCAGAGTCACAAAGCAAGAGGTTTTCTGCATTCAGCTCCCCATCAGCTCTGTAAGTGCTGCTCCTTTTAACTGTGCTGCTTCTGATGCCACTGTCTGCTACTGCACAAGGACTGTGGTATGAGCTGTGTTAGGATACCCACTCATTCCCTCATCACAGTTTTCATAATTACACTCCTGTGTGGTATAAATCTGCTATGGATTCATCTGAGGTCATGGAACCTTTGCCAGCATCCCCAGACATTACCCATGTGCACATCTCTCGGGGGAAGTGAGCACTCATGCATGCACCTTTATCTGTATTATATTCCGCATTCCAAGTCCTGATTTGGTAAATTCTTCCCAGGGCAGCCAAGCTTTTTGCTGCATGCTTTAGGAATTAAATGCATACTTCACTGCATCCTTCTAGTGCTGCCAGAGATGCTCTCCTACAGCTGTGTCCTGCACCCTTCCTCATCCAGATCTGCCTTCTTCACTACCTACATGCACTGGCCTTCCTATGGCTCCTATTCACTATTCATCACCCTGACTGAAACACTCAGCTCCTAGCAAGGTAGTTATTGTAGGCAAGTTAAAAGTCCTCCTTCACAGTCACCGCTGCCACATAAGTTTGTTCAACTCACTGTATTAAAGTCATTAGTGCCAGGCAGCCCTGGAGAAATGCTTTATGTCATCATTTTGCTCTACAGTACAGTAACCATTTTTTTACGCAGTTGAGGCTGCTGCTTCAGAGTACCTCAGCATATGCTGGAGGCTGCCTGTGTTTACATCTTTTGTCAGTCAAGAAACAAGAAACATCTCAAAGACATGATTAGAGAAAACTACATTTTCAAGTACTTTGTTAAATTGAGACTTTATTGAATTGGTCTCTGATTATCACACACTGCCAGTCCAGTACTACCAACAGAAATATTTTTTTTCCTTGTGGTCATTGAATTTCAGTTTATATTCATCTCCTATAAAGAGGATATAAAGACTGTTAGCTGATCAGACCAGGTGGTAGAAGTTTCCGTGCCTCCGGTTTGTCCCAGAGTGGTGTCAACACAACAGATGACAAACAGCCAGATCAGCACACTGACTGTCAGTGTGACTGAGGAGGAAGAGGAATATTTATTGTTCTGTACAATTCCTTGGTATGTAAGTTTTTATGTGCTGAGGAAGATCTTCCCAGATGATATCTGATTTCACAGATCCTCTGTTGCACTTGTTGAGAAGCTGCTGATTACTCAGAGGTTTTTGTGCACCCTTTCTTCCAACTCTTGCCAGCTACTGAGGAAGGAACCAAGGAACAGGAGTACTCTGGGGTGTAAATATCTTCAACAACCAGTAGCAGCAGGGTTGATGCAGTTGTCCTCATGTTAATGAAGTCTAGTGTTTGAAGGCAGAGATTCCTCATGTGATCTGCTAGCATTGTCACTTAACACTTCTCACCAGCTGGTGAGTAGGAAAAAAGAGTGTTCTGGTGTCAGAGTAAAATAAGTGGCTGCAGTGTGTAGTGGAGTTGCTGGGGGTTTCTTAATGCTGTCTTCCGTCTTTTATATATATATGCAACCATGTATGAGCAGAATGGTCTCCATCTCAAAGCTGCTTCATTCTGTCAGAAGCAAGCTGGAGCAGCCAGGCGATTGCTTGACTGATGACACAAAGGGAAGGTGTTAAGAAGGCAAATGCAATACGAACTCCAGCTCAGCATGCTGCAAACAAATTGAGCTGCTGCGCTGAAGTTATGAAGAAAAGAGATTTTCCTGTTACTTATACAGCAGTCCTAGACATCAGGGGAACAGGCAAACTGGAAATGGAAATTCCCATTGATGAGAAGGAATTTGATATTATTGTCATTGCTGAAACCCGCAGGGATTAGTCACATTACTTGGAATTTTTAACAGTGTAGTTACAAACATTTGAGGAAAAACAGAGTGAGTAAAGTCGTAGGGGTGATGCTCTGCATTAAAGATACCACTGCATTTTTTCAGTTACTTGGTTTTTCAGAGCAGAGACTGATCCTTGTGTTTACTATAAAACTTTTTAGACTTTGACTATCGGAGTCTTTCAGACATTGCTGAATTAACGATTTAATAGTGATTCTGCTCAGCTCTGTGGCACGAAAATTCAAAATACAGTTGTTATGGAAGGATTCCGATTTGAAAATATGCTAGAGGTTTTATGCAGTCAACGGGAAATATCACTGATGCTTCTGAATTGTACAGATGATAATTTTCTACTGTGAAAACAATACATTCAGGTTGAGGTAAAAGTCTACTGTTGTTCTCATTAAGAAGGATGAAGAAGATAGAAATGCTGGTCTAAGCTGTTGGTTGCCTCTGAAAGGTTGGTCTCAAGTCAAATGAGGGGTGCAGTCTGAGATAGACAGATGTGGAAATCAGTGTAAAGAAAAACAAATTCAAATTTGAATATATTCAAGAGCGCATTACACTGATCCACACAGGCTTGATAGGAAGCAGCCTGGGAGCCATAAATAAAGAGAGAGAAACATTGAGGACAGTTATAAATAACTTAGAAGAATGATAAGCTCCTGGACTGCAAATTGGCATGAGAAGCTATTCAATGATCCATGCTGAACAGGGTGATTAGTGTATGACTGGTTAATAACAGTGTGGAGAAATGTCACTGGGAAAAGCAGAAATATGCACCTGCATAAACTTTTGTACAATATCAACCATATGAACACATTCAAAAATGCTAGGAAAAAAGATTGCTTTTACACTTGTGAGTGTCCCTGCACCTGGACAGATGTACACACCCAGAAAAGGGCTTGCACATGCCTGTCCAGCTAGCCACATGGATGGCAGAGTTAATAAAAGGTTTTATTCACTGGATGCTCATTCATACCTGTTGCAGCAGGAGCTGCCAATCCCTGGAAGCAGCTACAGGGACCAGTGGTCATGATTTGATTCCACTGTATATGCACACAGGGAGTATGCTGTCAAGGAATAATATATATACACTTGGCCCTTTGAAAAGGATAACTTCTCCAATGCCAAAAGTAAAATATATCAGGAGAGAGTATATAATGTATATATATGTATTTGTATAAACACTCATTTGTGTAAATGTGAGAATTGTGAGCTCCTCCAGCAAAGTTTCTCAGAGGCCTCCATGCACAGTCACTTCAGAAGATGGCTAGGGAGAAAAACTCAGTAAGGCCAAGAAGTAAGAGAGATAGCATGGAATTCAGAATGCTTATGAACCCTATTTAGAAAAAAAAAAAGGGAAAAATGGAAACAACCAGCATTGATTAGAAGACTGAAGTTCAAAATAGTTATATAGGAACTGAAGATCACTCTATATTTCATCCACTTGCTTTTGTATAGACAATAAAAACAACAGCTAAAGTCATAAGACAAATATTACACTTGCCATGTCCCTTGAAGCCACCAGAAGTTTAGAATGAGCAGGAAGGAGGAAGGAAGGACAGGAAGGATTTGAAAGGGTGCTGAAAAAATGCAAAGATATTTCTGAAGCAGTGCAGCAATGGATCCACTGTGCAGTTTTTTCCTTGTTTTCTATGGATCTGAGCTTTTCCCTCTGCACTTGCCCAAAGAGAAAAACATATATATGAAAGTCATTTTGTCAGAGCTGAGGCATTCCTTGTTTATGTTTCTAGATAGCCCTGAAAAGGAAAAGCATATAAACAAGCAGGCCTGAGATCAAGTAATCTCATGGCATATGCAACTGCCCAGCCAGCTTCCCACTGGCAAATCTAAGTGTCAGGGGAAATCAGATACCAGATTGAATTTAGGGACAAAAGCTCCAGCCCCAGCAAGCCAGGAGAATGGGCCTCAGAGCATATGCCCACTGCAGCAGTCTTGTGAAAGCATTCAGAGGAGCAGAGGGGTGTAGAAAGCCTTGACACAGGGGGATGTAGAAAGCCTTGACACTGAGGAGCACAGCAACCTGCAGGAACAGGAGTGGGGCTCCCGTAAATACAACCTTCTCCCCACCTGCCAGCCAGGGAACACTTGCAAGACAGAGGGAGTGTTGAGCATTTGCCGTGCTCTCTGAGAGGGATGTGTGGTGAAGATGGCAAGGAACCGTACGGAGTGTTCCAGGAGTCCTCTCTGTTTTGCTGAGGGAATGGGGAAAGTTTCTGCTCCCTCCCCTGGCAGAGCCAGTGTGTCTGGGCGTCAGCGCCAGCCTGATGCTGGGTGTCACACTAACAGGTCCTTCTGGCTGTGACATTTCTAAAGTGTCTTTTCAGACCCTGGCGTCACAGATGATTCATGCCCCGGCAGAGCGTGGGGCCAGAGATGCTGTCAGGATCACTCCCACATTCAATTACTCACAGCAGCCTGTGCACACACATTGTCACTTGACCTCATACCCCATCCCTTCCCAGAGGCAGAGGTGCTTCCAGCAGCAGAGGGCTGCTGTCCATCAGAGACGCATGTGCCTCTGTCCTGTCCTCTCCCCTCCCTACAAAACACCAGCTGCGGTAGCCAGGGAGATGAAAGAGGGGATTAAACCACTGGCTCCACATCCATCAGCTCCCACAGCTTTCTTATGAAGAACACAAGGGAATCTGGTTGCTGCCAGGTGAGGAGACTATGAAAAGCAGCAGAGGAGGAGAGAAAAAATGGGTACTGAACAGGGACCCACAGCACTAGCCTGGGGCTTTGCACTTGGCAGATCCTCATCACAGAAGACAACTTTGTGGCACTATTACCAGTCAGCATTTCTCCCTCACTCCTTCACTCACTTTCCCTTTCATCTAGGTTGCTGCAGTTGCATTTAATGACACAACAGATGTATTCATTTGCATCTTTATACAGATCTCTAAGCTCTACAAATGGGTGGGTGGGCGTGACCCCATTTCTCCAAATTATTCAGCACCTTTCAGTTATGCATTTCTCTCTTCTCTAATGTCTTTTTGAAGCACATAGAAACAGCAGTGGAGAATTACTCTGCTGTTTTCTCTTGAGCATCTGGGACCTGATCGCTCCCCTGCCTATGTGAATCTTCCTTACAAGTCCACAGGAGCCACAGAGATGTCTGTGCACAGACAGACTGTCTCCTCCACCATGTACACTGACTTTCCGGAGAGGGAGAAAGGCACAGATTTACCTGACATGCCCCCATGCTACACAGAAGATGGTTATGGGGGAGAAATAAGAGAAAAACAAGTGACACCCTGTCTGTTTAAAGGGTGATGACAGTTCTGTTGCTGCCATCAAGAGATCTGTAGTCGCATTTATGAGATGTGGGTGAGTTAAAGTACTTCCTCTACACCATCTGAAGGCGGTGTTTATGCAGAGCTGCTCGAAGCACGCTCCATGCTCATGACTCAGGGAGATGCTACCACCATCTCTGAAGATCTGTCAGCGTGGTCAGGTACTGGTGTGTGTTCTTGAGAACTTCCTCTGCACAAGTGCTCAGGTCCCTGGCCCTCAGCCAGTGGGTACCCAGCTAGGCCAAAAGGGTTTAAAAGGTTGGGAAACAGGTCCACTCATAGTGCCAGTTACTATGGGAAAACACACCATGCTGCATGTCTGGAGCTCTGCCTGGTAGCTGCACAGACTGAAGACAGGAGTACAGGAGACAAGGAGAGGAATGGAAAGGAGGGAAGAGTAAGGGCTGTTTCCCTCTGGGAAGATGCTTAGGTAACACAACAGGGGGGCAATCCCAGATGTTACATGGTCGAGTTAGATGCATAGGAGAGAAAAGCTCCTATCCTAGCTCTCCTACTTGCCCCTCACCCCAACCAGGTGGCCCTAGGGCCACATGTGAGGAGCTATTTGTGTGACACTCCAGGAGGGCAATGAGTGAGGAAGCTGGTGCCACTGGCAGAGATAATTGCTGGTTTAATTTATGGGCTGCATTTTGTGTATAAAGCCATGACTACATATATAATGTAATACCGGCACCGTGAGTGTGCTGAGCACTGCTGTCAATCAGGGGTCCTTTGCATCAGTACATATTCATATAAATATGTATGTTCTTTTGCTAACGGTATTACTATTTATTATTTGTGTTACTGTCGTGCCTCAAGGCTTCGGCAGGGACCAGGTCCCTGTTGTGCTGGGTGTCTCACACACATGGTGAGAGGAAGACTCTGTTCTGTATAGCTTCCAGACTAAATACACCATAACAGGCACAGTCTGGGGTCCCTAATTAAAAAAACATTTTGAAGTTGAAGTGATGGATCCAGCTCGCCAGTGGCAGAGCTGGGAGCAGACCTGAGCTTGTGCTGACTTCCTATCCAACATTCTTCCCATTAAACTTCAGTAACAAAAACTTAGGCAACTTTGGCTTCTTTTTGAAAAATAAATGGGTGAGACATTTTGCAAGGTGGAAATTCCCTCTGAACCCTCTCTCTGAATACCCCCATGTGCAAGAAGGCCAGGATGTATGCAGACAGAGGAAAAAAAGGTGCCTCAGAGAGGGAGGGAGGGAGGCATGTCCATCAGAAATCTACCAGTGACTCCTTCTCACTGGAATCCCTGTGCAGCTACCAGCGGTGACCCCTCTGATGACCAAGATACGGTCATGGCCACTGTCAGGAGTGTAAGCACTCCTGATTAAGCCTCGCACTCTCTAATGTGAGTTTTTTTTTCTCCTCTCAAAGCCCTGGCTTCATCTGACCACAGGAGGTTCTTCTCTGATCCCTGTAAAAGGACACTCTGTTGGGCATCACTCCCAGGTTTTCATAGCAGTGGAGGGGGCACAGGCTGCCTGGTGCAGTAGGGATCAGGGTCTGCCCTGTACTGGTCCCAGTTAGTCTTGTCTCTCTCTGTAACAGATGGCACCCACACACCACACCCTAAGGCCACAGCCAGTCAGAGTTGTCCCAGCCAACAGTGCTAAGGGAGGATAGCACCACTGGGGCAGGAAGCACTGGAAGCAACACATGGGGACACAAGAGAGAAGAAAAAGAGAGGAGAAATAGGAAGAGATGTGAGGATGCACAAAAGGAGGCACAGGAAGGGACACAGCAACAGATACAGAAGGAAGCATGTGGAAGGGAGGTAGGCTTGGAATGACTTTTGAAGGGAGAGACTTCGTGCTGGGTAACCTTGGGAGGACACTGTGCCTGTGGGGGACCCATGCTGGAGCAGAGGCACCCCTGAATGGACAGAAACCTGTGGCTGACCCAGGCTGGAGAAGGGTATTAGTGGGAGGAAAGAACAGAGAAAGAAAAGAGGAAAAACCAGGAGCAACAGCAAAAAATTACCTTTTACACTGCCCATCTCCTCACCAAAGGTACTGGCAAGGACTGTGTGTAAAACATATTGAAAATGGAGGGAAGGGGGCTGAAGGGAGAGAGGTGTTGGACTGAAGCTGAGACTGGTGAATGAGGAAGAAAGAAGCTTCCCTTGGTGTTTAATTATCTAAGTCTTCTTTGTTTTCCATCACCAAATCAGTTAATAAAAGTTTATGTTAATTGGAAATAAATCAAATTCACTAAAATTCCCTGAACTGAGACTGTTTTGCCTGCAACAGACTCATATGAAAAAATGCGAGGTTTTTAGCTGACAAGGCTATAAGGAAAATCTTTAGAAGGCAATTCAGGATTATTGAAAAAACCCTCAAATCAGAAGTAGAGTGCAAAAGGCCCCCAGTATTTCTCTCGTTATGAATCAGTATATGGCCACTGAATGTGCAAGAACACAGCAGATGAACACGGACATCGCACACTGCGGCTGGTCCTGGAGTCCAAGGCATGGCATCTCAGTCACAGCTGCTGAATGGATCTGGTGTAACCAAAGGAACATAGAGTATTTTAAGACAGCCAGGTTTCCAATCTTCATAAACCAGCTAAAAAGAAGCAACAGTAAAACACACCCTCTGTTCTCATCCCTCCTGCAGAACCACATCTCTAACCCATCAGGGTAGCCAACGACCAGGCATGCTGGTAGATGAAATACTGGCAGATGCAAAAGCAGTAGGTCCCATCTATTGCACACTGGCTCCCCTGTGCATACATAGACCGATCTGCACACATCAGCCGCATCTGTAGCAATTCTGTATGACAGTCACAGCAGCCATTGGTGCAGAAATCCAGTAGATTTCTGCTCAAAGTGTAGGGCAGCTGTCTGTCCGGATCAATACAGCTGGGACATCGGATGCAATTCAGGAAAGCCAGGGCATCTCTTTTTTTTTCTCTCAGATGGCAAAATTCCACTTTATTTTGGCTGAGATTAGTTCCTTTATTCTGCATATGCTGATAGCAGCTCTGTTTGTCTATCCTAATTGCCTTTCACTCTAATTCAAGCCTAAAAATGGCCTGCTGAGGTGCCTCTCCAAAAAAAAATCACAGAAATGTCCCTGTGTATTCCAGTACCAGCACCCAGGAAGAGAGAGAATCTCAAGGTTCCACAGTGAAACAGCTAGCGAAATTTAATAAAAGCAATGGCAGTCAGATTTATGTAACTTTTATGAAATCAATAGTACTGGACTCTGCAAAATGACTTGAAGAGCAAGACCCCATACAAATGTAATTAAGCACAGATGGCAGCATGCTTTCTGTGTGCTGCAAAGCTGTGTTCGCTTTAACGTGAACAGCAGTTGCCTTGAACTTGCTGTTGCTGATGTGAAAATGCCATTGTCACTAATCAAGGCTGCTTTTCATCTAAAAGACACTCATACTTTTTTTTTTTTAGGGGTGGTGTTTGAGGTTCATTGCTCTACAGGAAACATATAGGAGAGGAGATGGAGTTTGTAAGGTAAAGTTTCACGTATAACATTCAAACCTCATTCAACCAACTTCCACCTCTTGTTTTCCCCAAAGAAATGTCAAAAAATTTCTTTGCAGTGCAGGATCATTACCTCTTCCTCACCCTAAAACAACGAGGCCATCTAAAGGCTTAGATGGGTTCATGGTTCAGGGGAGTGAGTGCTGTGGTGAGCACTCATCTCTTTGAATAACCTGCAGCCATATCCTCCTGCAGCTTCATGCAATGACCTTTTCCTTCTTGTGTCCAATGCTACCAGCACTGCTATCCCTTCCACCTGGCATCCTAGCTCGCAGGATCTCACATGAAGCAAGGGACAAGAAAACACTCTGGGATTAACATATATCAAGTGAAAAAAAAGTGGCAGGATTCCAGTCAGTAGCAAAACATAAATGCAGGTAGTTGGGAAACTGATGGGGGGAAAATGGCAATCACGTTTTAATTTTTTCATTCTTCCTTAATGAAATAGGTTTTTTTCCTGTTGGATAAAAGGCACATGGAGATAGAGGGGTGGATGTTACAAAATTGTCATCAGGCTGTATTCCACACTTATTTTCTTAAATTTGAAATGACACTGAATGTTGAAGATTTGAAAAAAACCCCACAAATTCTTCACAAGCTATCTGTACACCTCTGTCATAATCCTAAAAGGAGAGATATATTTTTAACAGCCTCAGGATAAAAAATATGTTAGGAAAGTTCAGAAAAGCTCAAGTGCTGTTACAGCCCAAAAATACTTTTAATCATTAAAGGCATGCTTTTTTAACCTTCTCAGCTGACTCTGACACTCTCCCAGGCTTTGACTAACATCTTGCTTTACCAACACGACAGTCTGTCTGTATAAACAGACCCTGGGATGTAACCTCACAGGCAGTGTGTGCACAGTTAAAGCTGGATATTGTCACTCCTGTGCAGAACCAGTTTCCAAAGGCTATATTCAAGCACAGTTATCTAATGCAGTGGTTTTCAACTTATTCAGCAGTGCTAATGGCTTACGGACTATGTCGAAGGGAAACACAAAAGGTAAAGAAAAGTCACTCTAATATCTCCAAAAGTAAGTTGGTGATAAAGGGATCTGTACTACTACTAGGCAATTTTTAGAGGTACACAAACAGGATTGAAAGCCATGGTGAGGTGCTTCAGTCTGCACTGAGACATCTGTATTAGTCTGCCCTTCTGTGACACCAAATGCTGCTGGCTACTTCAGTATGACCAAAGCTTACCTTCCGAAAGGCTACATGTCAGAGCTGGTAGGAACATCTTACCAAATTAGTCGTGAATTTTGGAAATTTTGAAGTTGAAGACTATAACTTTTTTTCTTTCCTAGTTTTGATCTTTATTCCACTTTATTGTATTTGTGTCCTCTCTTTTCTTTGGATCCCTTTCGTCTACCCACTGAATCTCTTTTCACTGTTGAACCTATAATTTCCTACTAGTAATAAATCTACTGAAATGGTTTCTTGGTGTGAAAAGTATTGTTTTTCTTGTATTGTGTTCATGAAAACTGGTAGATTTAAATTGAGGAATATTATGAAATCAAACACCAACAAATCAAACTAATTTTGAGGAGTTGAATTTCTGTCAACTTCCTTACGATATAGCCCACAAAACCCCCAAACGGTTTTACTTTAAAGGTGTTTAGTTTTTGTTTGGTTGTTTTTTTTCTGTTTATTGCCATACTTTTTTTTCCATTCATTGGACCATTCCTGGGCAGGTGGAGGGGGGGGGGGGAGTGCTGTTTAAAAGCCTAGTCTTTTTGTCATGGTGGTTGTAGTGACATAATAAACAAACATATAATTATATTCCATTTCATCCATCATCCTATAAAACTACTATTCCATTAGCAGGTTAGTTGGATGCTCAGCTTCCTGCAAGTTTTCCTGGATCTCCCAGTTCAGTGTAGTGTGTGTGACTGATCCATTTCACACTCTGAATGCCTTGTGTGTTTGGATGATGAGCTTAAAGGGGAAGAGAACATCTGCTCTCCACATTTGCATGGTGCTGCACACACTGAAGATCTCTTCTTAGTTGGCTACTGTTAGTGCCTGTGATCTTCATCATTAGTAATAGAAAATAATAACTTGCTTTAAGCCTCAAGGATTCTTCCAACATTTTTTTCCTCAAATTGTTAAAGGCAATTTTTCTTCATTAATTTTATTTTATTTTACAACCATATACATCATATGCAGTCACCAAAGTTTAAATGAAGTGCATAGATTGAAGGGGGGTGAGAATGAAAAATATTTCTTAAAAAAAAGACATTTAACCAAAGTTATTCTTTTTTTGCCATTCCTCTCCTCAGCTTCTCTGATATTTTTACTGTATGAGGGTTTATTAATCTGCCATTAGGTGGGCAAATTTGAGACTGCTGCCCTAAATTAGTGAGAATTAGGAGCCTGCACAATTGTAAAGGTAGAGCCTTTGACGTGGAACTGCAATCAGAACATAAATTCACTCATCTTCCTCCTCTGCCTCCCTCTCTAAGAGCTCAGCAGAGCCAGGAGTACTTCTTTTTAAGGCATCTTTCCAGAGAGGCTTTAACAAAACTGAGGTCCCAGAAAATAAAGGAGTTTTTTTTCTTAGATCTCCCAAGCAACATTCTGGGTTAATAGTGCTGTCTTCACACTTTCTTCGTGGTATACCTGTTTAAAAGGAATGAACATCTTCCAATATGCCAGCCCAACAAAACTCAGATGGGGCAAGATCGGTATCTTATGGCCTTGGTAAGTGATTGCCTCTATGGCTTCAGTTGCTTCTAGGATTTGCTCCCTCTCATGTATATCAGGCAGAGAAGCAATAACAGTGTTGCCTTAACTGTCTGCTTTTGTGTATAAAGCAATGATTTTTTTTATGCTTATGCACTTCCATGTTTTCTTACTGGGATGCCTTGCTAGATTTTATCCAGCAATGCCAGTTATCCCAGTTCACAGTGCTGTGAAATAGCCCAAAATGTAACATGACACACATTTGACTTATGAAAATGCACTCATTCCCACTGACACCTGACAATCACTTTGCATTCCCTGCAGTAACACTGTCAAACCCAGAGAGAGCCAAATAGCTTGTTTGCTATCCCACTCCAGAAGGACCGGCTGACATCAGGATGCATGTCCCATCTGCAGGGGTCTCTGCTGAACCTCCCATGCTGCCTCCTGAAGCACTTCAGCTTGGTACTCCTGAGGGGTCAGCCTTGCTCTGTGAGCAGGGAGAAGGCAGGGAAAGCTGGCAGGAACAGCTGGATCTGAATCACTTGATCATCTTCAAAGGACCACATCACACCCTGTCACACACCCAGAGAAGGTTTCTACTGCAGCTTCACTTCTGGTCTTAAAGCTGCTTATTAATACATTTTCTGGCCCCAGTGCTCCAATTACTCCAAAGGCAAGCTCCTCACTGCTTGCAGTCACTGCTCTGCAGTGTTTCAGTATGTGCTTCGCCCTTAACACGTGCTTTCATCCCGTTGAAGCCAAAGGGCACTAAGCACTGGCTTAAATACCCTCTGCAAGGTGAACAGGGACCCAGGGCCCTGGCAATGCCAAGTAAAAAGCAAATGCAAAGGAAGACTTCCTCTGTCAGTAAACAAAACAAAGCGAGCTGATTTTTAAACCTTTTGGCATGTCTGGGTGTCTTTTCTGCCACTGATGAAGGATAAACAATGCAATTATTAATTATTGATGATCGCTAATAAGAACGATGATTATCATCACCATCATCCAGCCTTGCCATTCCTGCCACCTCTCTAATCAGTGCGATCTCACTGTTATTACACATAATTGCAATCTTTCAAGTCAGGGAAGGAGAAGAAGAAACCTTGCAGTGTAAATACTAAATACTTAGTATAACAAGAGTGAGAGCTCCCCAGCTTGGAGCAGAGCTAAGCAAAGTCACGGACTTCCATTCTTTTTAATTTACCATCTGTTCTGTATGACACAGCCTGTGTCTCTTTAGGGTTTAGTACCCATTTATTATCCAAAAGCCACCTCTGCCTGCTATTAAAATCACGTTGGAGTGATTTAGAGAGGGAATCTGTCCATTTGCCCAAGTGGAAAGATGTGTCATCAGCATAAACCTAAATGCCACTGCCTTCCTGGACGCCAGGGCTGGGAAATGCCTCACCAGCACAAGCGCATTCTTGTCGGCTCCAGCCCCTTCCCTCCTCATGAGAGATTAAATTACCAAGGATTTGGCATTACACATCTCCTTCTTTCTTCTTCCCTTGTGTTACATGCACATGCATCACATGCACACACACACTTTTCCATTGTGCCTTTTTGCTCTCTGTCTTTCTCATGAAAGGGGCTATCCCACTGATACCCCATCTTCTTTTCCTTTTTAACTCCAGCCTCCCTGATCATTACCCTCTGTTTGTTACAAAGTCAGCATGCTCGTTATTTTTCCCTCTCCATTCTCTTTAATCACTCTTACATATACCTAGCCATGTGAGCATGCTCCTTACCCTTTCATTTTCCAACATGCACCTTGTTCCCGTGTCCTCTCACTTAGCTTTACATCGTCCTCTCCTCATTTCCAGCTCTCACAGTCCTCACCATTATTTAATAAAACACAGCACAGATGAAGATAATTGCCATCACTTCCACAGTCCCTTGGGACTTCTCAGAAATCTCTCACAGGTACCCAGACAAGCATCTCACCCTAATAGCAAATGACTGTTAAACTAAGCAAGAGATTTTCAACAGTCTCTACAAATTGAACCCAACAACGCCCCCTCCACCCGCAGAGCTCCTTCCACAGCTTTAGCCACTTCCAATTAAGTGAGCAGCCCAGAGTTGTCCTCAGGGATTCAGGACAAAGAGGATCCAGTCTGAAAACAAGTTCAGGAAGGCAAAACAATTAAACACAAGGTGCCTTGGCTCCAGCATCCTGGGGCAGATCTTCTGGGGCACAGGGACCTGGTGGGAGTCCATAGCCAGAAGATCAGTCCCTACTGAGCTCTCAGGCAGGATACATGTGGCAAAGCTTCCCACACAGGAGAGAGAGGGCATGGTGGTACCAGTTGTACTGCGCTCATCCATCCCCCGGATCTATCCATTCCCACCAAAGGGAGACCTTTCTTTGCACTAAAAATTTAGGGTCTTGGTTGGCCTGCTGAGACAACAGCCATTTTGTTCTCAGGCTCACTAAAGGAGAGGCATGTGTGCTACACGTTCCCACAGAGGGTGGAAGATTAATAGAGCCATTGTCCCAAATTAAAATATTTTAATGAAAACCCTGGCATCACTGATGTGTGTCCTTGCTTGCTGTTATTTTTTCTTACCTAATTTACCTGATAGACTACAGTAGGAGAGGAGAGGAAAGGATAAAGAAGACAAGGGAATTATGGGTATGTTCTCACCAGAAATTCTGAATTGATTCAAAATTAATTCCTCCTCTTTATTTTGAATCAATACTTCAAAATAAAAAAACCTCTATTTTTGTTTTAGCCTTACATACTTTTTTTCCTCCACACTAAGGAGACTAAAAGGTATGTTTGAACTTTTTATTTTTTCAGAAAAGGAACAATACCCTGAAAATGAAATGGCATGCTATGACTTTCTGGTATTTTATTTAGAACTGGTGATTTGAAATGCCAGTAACAATTTAGTAGCTTTCTGGGGCAGTGAGCACCTGTTTTCCAAATAATTGATAGAAAGAGGGATGCTGAAGTACCAGGGCTTCTCATCAAGTGGATCATTTGACTCTGACACTCCTTTTGGTTGGACAGCTTGTAGCTAGATGACCTTTTATCCCCATGATGGGGCAAAAGGACAGGTGGCATCCTAGACACAGTATGTTTCACACTGGCTACCCTCAGAAAACAACAGAACTGTAGAAGCTGAGAAAGCACAGAACAGGGTCATGAGATGAGTAAGGGCTCAGTGACTTTGGCATAAGTCTGGAGGTACTGGAAGAAGAGTACAGTGGGAAAAGCATATCCCCCTTACCTGCCCCCTACTTAGTTCCATTGTCCCATGGCAGTTCTTCCAGGTTTATCTGGGCAGAGCACACAGCCTCAGAGCAAAGCAGGATGCCAGACTGTGCTCTTTTATTTGTCCCGGAGCACCTGGGCTGCAGGCAAAAATGGCTGGAAAAGTCTCAGTGACTACTTAAGAGAAAGACTGGCTTATGAGCTGTCACTCTGGACAGTGAAATGCTCCTGCTTTCACCATGCTCTGGCAAGTCTGACAGCATGTCTCACATCGTCAGGTGGAGAACAACAACTAATCCAGTCCCAACTAGTCTGAACTGGCAGATCAACACTACACAGAAGAGTAGTGAGAGGCTGAGGAGGGAAGCCCTGAGCTGGAAGAGCCAGGCAGGCTGCAAGGCAGGAGGGGGCACTGGAAGAGCTGACTAGGGAAGCCCCAGGCTGGGAGGGCCAGAAGATAATGCAAGTTGGTAATGTGGTGCATTAGTAGACGTGTGCATAGGGGAAGCCATATAAAGCTAAGTTTAGCTCCAGTCAACACCATCAGTCTTTCACTTTCATGAGCACTAAAATTGACTGAAACTCAAAATATGTATTTTTAAAAATGGGAAAGGAAAAGAAAATGTCCGGTTCCTGTAAGATGATCAATAACAGCCAGTGCTAGAGATGACTTTTTCAGCCACAGGGAAACAACTGTTATTGTTGAATTGCTCGGGAACTTTGCCAGTGGACAAAGATAAACCAATAATGTCAAAGAGAGGAGGGGTGAGATTGCTGGAACCTTAGCTACGGTAAGAGGGTTGATGGAAACAGTTTCAATGGGCATGTGGCAGGGCTAAGAAAAAGCAATCAGTTCCAACCAGGCACCAAGAAAAGCAAGGAGTGGGAGATCACACACCTATGTCATCTCTACACTGCTACTGCTGCAACTGTCCAAGCAGATGGCATGGGATGCTACATAGACTGGCTTCAGGTGCTAACCCATGGCATGCCAGAAGGCAGAGGGTATGGCCTCTTGCAAGACTTTTCACACAATATTTTGTTGCCTGGTACTGCTTCTTGGCTTCTCCTGCTCCCATATAGGTGTAAAGAGCAGAAGTGCAGATAGTGTTGGGTAGGAGCAAGGGGAATCCATGGGGCAGCCTTGTGACCTCGGGAGCAAGTCCACTCTCTGTTAGCAGAACTGCCTCAGACGTGCATCACTTAACACTGCAAAGCAGCCTCCACCAAGGCTTCATTTTTGCAGCTGTGTCACCCGTCACCTGTGACTCTGAAGTCACTGCTTGCAAGCCCAAGTATCACGCACAAGATACAGCCCTGGTGGACCCACCCACCACACAACACCACACCAAGGGGACTTGTCTCAGACTGCCAGGAAGCTGGCTCTGAAAGGGGGTCCATGGGCTTTTTCAGGGCACTGCACAGCAGCTGCTAGGTTGACGACTGTAATAGTTTTGACTGTGAAGGTCTCCAGGGAAAACCAGAGCAGTCACAGGGTCATAGCTCCCTGAGTTTTTGCCATTTCATCCTGGACAAATAGTAAATCTCATTCCCTAAAATAGAGTCCTTTGTATTTTGCGAAGCACTGCACTGAGGGCTGTTTCTCACAAGACTCTGCTATTCTTATGACACCAGGCACATGACACCGTGGCACATATTTGGGCCACATTGTCCACTGAAAATAAATGGAAACGCCCTGGGCAGACCCCAATTTGTGCCTGTGAGAGATAGGCTGTTCTGTTTAATCCTGACCTTTTCAAAGTTTCCAAATACTTACTTCTATTACTATAGAAAAATCACTGCACATTCTGGGTTTTCTGCATTTTGTTCAAAGTTTCCCATGATTCAAGAGATGACAGAACACACACAAACATAGTTCTCTGCGTGATACTATGGGGTGTGGGGGTGAAGGCAGCTGATTCACAGGGTGACAGAGGGACTTGCTGATGGGCGCAGAACCAATCAAAGCTAGAGCCAAAACCAAAGCACAGTGGTCATGTTTTTCAGGTCTGTCTTCTGACTGCAAAATAATGATTCCTGGCAGCTTACACTCCTGCCATCAGCAGGGGGGTAATCACCCCTCCCTCACCATCATATGCTTTCAGTACATTGTTGGGATATAGAATCATAGTATCATAAAATGGTTTGGGTTGGAAGGTTATCTAGTTCCATCCCACTGCCAGGGGCAGGTACATCTTCCACCTTCCTTGCTCAAAGCCCCATCCAACCTGGCCTTGAACACTTCCAGGGATGAGGCATCCACAGCTTCTTCGGGCAACCTGTTCCAATGTCTTACCACCCTCACAATAAAGAATTGCTTCCTAATATCCAATCTAAACCTACTGTCTTTCAGTGTAAAGCCATTCCTTCATGTCCTATAACAGGGCCGCTGACTGCTTGACAAAGTAAGAAAGTGCTTTGTCCCGTGTTGCAAAACGAGAAACTGAGGCACAGAGAAAATACAAGTGACTTACCTGAGGCTCCTTAGGAGATGAGTGGGACATCTGGATCTAAAATCATGAAATTCAAGAGCCCAAGGTCTTTCAAGTCTCAGGGTCAGCAAATACTCTGTTCTGAATACAGGTATTTGTTGCTAAGTTTATGAATGGGGAGGGAGGGATGCCCTCTGTAGCATTTAGGATCCTGCAGCCCACGTTGATTTGGGTGTTTTGTTTTGGAGGTTGCAGCGTTATCACTGTCAGGAAGAACTCAGATCCCATAGGTATGGACAGAACCCCAGGTTACCACATCTGCGATGGGCATTAGAGCACAGCGATTCTGCAGGCATCCCATCAAAGTCTTGCACCTCTGACTTGCCTTATGCACTTTTTAGCTAAGAAGTCATTTACACGACCCGCTCTGTCCTCAGCCTCTCTCTTAACAGAGATGGTTATTTGATCCAGACACTTGCTTCTGCAAGGACAACTCAAGTGCCAGTGCCCCCAGCTTGCCGTGCAGACCACAGAGAAGTCACCTCAATCGCCTGCAGACTGCTCAGTCCCACCAGCCGCCACGCAGGTGGGACCCCACCTCTTCAGGAAAGCCCAAGTCCTGTGCTCCCCTCCCTCTCTATGTTTGTGTTGCTCTTTAAGTGGCTTTGTTTTGCTTAAGCATCCCTTTTCAAGTAATGTTTAGCTTCCAGTTGGAATGAGCTCCAGGAAGCATGGCCGGGTCCCTGCCTGGAACAACGGCCTGTAATTTACGGTGAGTTATGTTTCAATTACCTCGGTGTTATAGCGTCTTGGTGAGGGCAGGCATTATGTCATGTCAGGGATACAGGAGAGGGAGAAAATACAGACGCTCCCATTACAGCCAGTGATGGAACAGTTTTAATAATACTGCAGGAAAAAAATAAAGAGAAGGGGAGCGCAAATGACTTTCCAGCCATACCATTACTGCACATTAGTAACTCAGCGCAGCCAGGGAGAGAGAGGGGGAGAGGGAAGTGGGGAAAGGAGAGGCACAGCTGAGTGACAGGGAAGAGGAAAAGGGAGAGGAGATAGAGGTGGCAGAGAAAGGGAAAAATAGGGTGAGGCAGGAGAAGAGTGGGAAGGAGGGAGGGAAAGATGGAGAGAGGGATGGAGAAGGGCATCAGAGGAGCTGGGAAAAAGAAATGCAAACGCTCTGAGTGAGAAACATGAGAAGAGGCAGCAGGAGAGGAAGGATGTGGTCCTTGTAGAGCTATATGGGGATGCTCATTGCCTCAGCCCCACAGCTCTCCCACCCCACAGCCCACTCCTATGCCCTCCACACCTCCCCTGGCCCTGGTTCACCAGCTGGCTGTGAACTGGCAAGGCAGGCGAGAAGCAGCAGGAAAGGGGAAGACAAGCAACAGTTATTAGGCTTTTGTGAGTGATATTGCTTTGTTGCTGGAACAAAGCACTCGACTTTCCAATAATAACAATCTACTTTTTTTTTTTTTTTTTTTTTTAATCAAATTTCCTTTGTCGTTGGGGCTTTTCTTAATTTTGTTTCGGTAGGATAAGCCTCTCACTTCCAGCCTGCTGCCTCAATCAACGCTTTGCTTTACTCTCAGTCACTCTTGCCCATGTGCGCCAGCCTGCTCTCTCCTTCTTTATTTTCTTGACACAAATGGCAGTCATTGCTCAGAGAATGTGCTGGGTGAGCCTGCTTTGTAATTCAAACCTTTTATTCAGGTTACCATTATGTACTAAAGAGGAAAATATGTATTGGCTAAACTGCCTCCTTACTGATGGTCCCCAGGATGGGAGGGACGGGCTTGGGCACAGGACCTCACGAGGACCTGCTGCCCTCCTGCCTTGCTTGTCACTTGCCTGGGAATCTAGGCTCATTTTCCCTGCCTTCCCACTGTGGGAAGCAAACTCTCTGGTTGGAGATGAATTTCTGTCAGTGTTCATGCTCGACAATGGGTTGAAAAAAACAAGAACTCTGGGAATATCAAATAGCCAACAGGAAGGCAAGGGTTGAAAATTGGGAGTGGTATTTGAAGGAAGCATGAATAATGAGATTTCTCCACCACCTGGGTAGTTTATACCAGTATAACTGCTACAGTTTGGTACCCACCTGTGTAGGCTTATTCTACCAATGCAATGCCACAAAGCCTAAGCAAACCTAAGGAAGGGATTCCCCACCATCACAAATGGCTTTATGTTGCTATACCGGTAAAAATAAAAGCTATCTCTCTGCCCCTCAGATTTAGGTTTTCCAGAATGCTGTTAGAAGAGAGCAGGGCTAATATTGCAGTGTTTCAAGCTGTGCACATGCATCCTTTCAGTACCATATCTGTATAGTACCAGTGAATACAGTTATGTAAATGTGATCTGAACCAGGCACTGGCACATGGAGGCACATCTCTTGTGCATGCAATGACGGGTGCATGCCTGCCTCATGACAGCTATGAGAAAACAGGACACCAAATGATCTGGTTAATATTAAAAGAACATGCGTAGGCAATCTCTGTTCCAGTGCAAAGCCTGCAGAAACATTTTCCCCATCAACGTGCCCTGATTATCAGTGTGGATTTGCACTGTATCAGCAGCTTGCCACTGTGTGACTGGCATTTTTGCCATCCAAGTACAAAGACCCCAAATGCTGGTTCAGCCTACTGTAGCTTCCCAGCCCTCCTGTACAGAGTGCTGTGTGTTTGTTTGCAGCTGAGGGCTGCAGCTTCCAGAGTGGAATTTCTTTGTGGTGCTCTCACCTGACTTGCTGCATCAAAGCAAGGGGGCAGATGTACCTCCTTCCTGAAGGCATCTGGATAATGCTGTGGTGGGGCACACGTAGTGCAGGTAGGAGGATCTCAGAGGTGAGTGGACTGCTACCAGCAGTTTCAAGTGGAGGCTTCCTTGAAACATTCTCCATCCACTGGATTACCATAAATTTATAGGATGACACAGACAAAAGAGGAAATTATTGAGGTGGCCCGAGTTCCGTGTTGAGGAGTTAACCTTTTCTGCTTGTCTGCTGACAGAGTGGATGATTTTATGGTCAAATTGGATTTTTTTCCCTGGACTTTTCAGGGAAGATTTCTGTTTTGTACCTGGACGTCCCTGAAAAGGAGACCACAATCTGCCTTATATTGTCTGAGGTGTAGTCTGGAGTTTTTTGTCAGTTAAGAGACTCTTTGCCTCAGGGAATGTTTCAGAGGAACTTACATGGCAAATGCATCTAGTCTGCATTACAAACAGGACATATTTCTTTTTCCAAGTAGATATTATGTAGTTTACTTTATTTATTTATTTGTTTGGTGCCATGGAGATACCTCTACACAGGCAGGTAGTGTTCAGTTGCATGTAGAAAAGGGAAATGTCATCCAAGCAGTTTTAACATAGCCACTCATTTGTCTTGTGGCAGAATTTAGCAGTGAGAATCTTTTTCTTCCCTTCATTTCTGAGCTCACAGATGTTAAACACAGCCGATGCAGATCTGATGGTCTTGTGGTTCCAGCTTCTCTTCCTTGTTTCCAGCTGCTAAATCACATTTAAACATGTTAACAATACACTAAATACCCTCAGCATATGACTTCCTTCTGCAAGTGATCACTGGAGTTGTCACAAGAGTATTATTACATTGCCAATGAGAAGAAACACATCCCCTGTGGTTCTGAATGGAAGGGGAGGCATTTGTAAGGCAGCTTCTCAGGTAGGAGGTGGCCCACGCTTTAGAAAACGTGGAGGGTCCCCCCACAGGAAAACAGTATTTTAGGAAGCACAGACTAAGGAATTTACCTGTACTGTGTCTATTGTTTTCCCTCCACTGTTTTAGTCATTAAAGTCATACAGCAGCCCAGTTCTCATCAATGGATTTTTATGAGACACAGTACAGTGACTAGTGACTACCTGCATAAATTTTCATCTGTGTTTTTTTTTGTGGTTTTTTTTTTTTTTTTTTTTTTTTTTTTTTCAGTTCTTTTTAACTTAAAAGATGAAGCCCCTGTGGGGATGTATGTGAGCAATCACGTAGGTAGCAGCATGTTTGCAAACAGCTAATGCTCTGAGCCATGAGTCAACAAAAAGTTGGTCCTGAGGCACAAGGGAAACTACACCAGAGATTTAATGGGCAGCAAGGGATATAACTTCATTCTTCTTCACACAGGGGAGAACCACCCACAGATATTATGAGAGGGTTCTATCACAGACTTGGAAAAAGAATTTGGAATTCCCTTTTTCTCCTGTTGTCAGTATTCCCTCACAACTACAGCTGGCCATTCATTTGACTGCCTGTCGTACTACCTGAGAGCACAGGATCAAATGCTTGCACAATAACTGGGTCAGAGTGTCTCCTTAGAGGAGCCTGTGCTGTGTTTCTCCTCATCCCAGCCACCATGTTAACAAAGATGCAGGGAACAAGCAAAAAATGAGGTGCCAGATAAAATAGCCAGACTTATGGCTGACTTTGGGGAAAATTTGGGAAATGAGGAGTGGCACCAAATTGACTGATTCAAGAAATTTAGAACAGTGGATTCTAAAAGTCCTTCTGCAGCACAGCTCTGCCTGATCACTTTGGTTTGTATAATAGGATGTATTAGGATCCAGTTACAAGCCAAAGTCCACTAGGGAGTGGAAGTGTGAAGCTTAATACAGTATCACAGAAATGGAAAGTGTCTTTAATAGTACTGAAGGGACTTGTGCTTGAAAGCATTTAACTGAGCCTTGGTAAGTAAACTGTAGTAATTGAGCTAGCAAAGGCATTTAGCTTGAATACTTTGTATATGTATAACAAAATCAAATAAGCACCGGGAAGAACTGTTCTTCAAATGGATAATTTGAAATGCTTCTATTCCCTCTCCAGACAAAGAGCACTTACTCATTTCAGTGTGCACATTTCATTGTGTCATGTAGCTACAGTGACTCCTGGTTTGTGAACACAAAAGGATTTAAACCACAATACATTGTAGTCAAGCTTCCATACCTGCAGTTATTTCAAGTCCACCAGGTAATGCAGCCCAGAACTTCAAACTGAGAACTCACCTGATCATGGTATCCTCTGGGACTAATCCTCCCTCTCAGCTCCAATTCTCTGCTTTCCCTGAGGATCCCTGTTTATTTGGAAAAGAAGCGGGGGTGCTGAAATGCATTGGAGGAGAGATAAATACTGAGCATGAGAAAACCATCAAAGAAAGCTTCGCTGTGGTCAGTTGTATGCCAGAGAAAAAGAGAGGAAGAGAAGAATAAAACTTAAGGACCATACAAGCTTTAAGGATCTGACCTCTACACCCAGCAGAATTCTACTGTTTAATACAAGAGGTTGTCAAAGATCTTAATAACATCTGGATCAAAAAAAAACCATTAAGACTGTTTGTTTTCCTTGAACTGAACCCTGGGATTTTCACCAACTAAAATTTAAGAAGGAAATTGGGGCAAAAAAGCAGTGTTACGCCTTCAAAGCTGCTTCAGGGCCACGTGAGGGTTGAACTTTACCCTGTTCTCCTCTGGGAGAGAGTCTTGTTTAGAAGTGAGTCATAAGATGAAGAACTGAAGAACTGCACTTGCCACTATTACACACACACACAGAATATTCTGAGTTGAAAGCGACCCACAAGGATCATCAAGTCCAACTCTTAAATGAATGGCTCGTACATGGATCAGAGCTGCAAGCTTGGCATTATTAGCACCAACCTCTAACCAACCGAGCTGTAGTACCCCATTAATTTCTAATTTGGCAAGGTAAAGGAAAAATATTTGAAGTATGGTGAGGAAAATGGAGATCCAGTTTAAAATTTCAGGTGGAAAGCTTTTTCCTTCTTATGCTTTATTGGCAGAAAATCTTGTTTTAGGTCAGCTTTATGTGAAAAACTCTGGTGAACAGGAACTCCCTAGACATGACTTTGGTTTAACCTTTTTGGTCTCCTTCAATATTCAGGAGAATTTCAGTTCAGGAATCTTCATCTGACCAAGATGAAATGAGATTAAATTACCCACTGGAAAAAAAAAAAAAAAAAAAAAAAAAAAAAAAAAAAAAAAAGGAGGGGAGAGGAAAAAAAAAATTTAATCAAGTTCAGGGCACAGATTTGTATGTCCATATTTATAAGGTGCTGAGAAATAAATAGAATAAGCATAGAAAAGAAAGAAAATAAGAAAGAGGGGTGGATAACAAGAAGGCAATGAGCATAACAAGGTGGAAAGTTAGAGGGCCACTTCAGAAAGCAAACTTCAGGAAAAGACTCAGTTGCAACCCACGCTGGAAGCAGGGAAGAAAACAGACAGAAAAGTGGCTTTATGAGACCTTCAGATGCTGTAGGAACATGTCTTATTGCTGGGAAAAACATAACTTCAGACCCATATAGCAGCCTTAGCTTTTGCAGCAAAGAGTGTTCCAGAAGATCAGAAGATCTGTACTACCGAGTGACATCAGTGACTGGAGAGCAGAGTGTCAGTAGCTGAAAGGGGGAGAACTCAGCTGCTTATGAGACACTAGCTTTGAGTCCCTTTAAATAACCAAATAAGAATCCAGCTTAAGCTACAACATACTGAGTTATTGTTATAGAGCTAGATGCAACAATGCACCGTGATGGGAGAAGAAGGAACACAAGGTCATTACTGCATACAGCTCTCCCACTCCCCCACTTAGCAAGGCAAGCAGCTACTTGGAAAAACTGGGGTCCAACTGTTCTTTCTCTCTCTTCTTAGTAAATTTTCTCACCTCCACTGTCCCAACCCACCACCTACCTTTCAAGAAAACCAAAGCTCCAGTGATTTGTTTGTAACATTTAATTCTTACTTGAAGAGCTTATGTTATCAGGTTTAAGGAAAAATAAAGAATGCTAAACAACTTAAATGGCCAACAACTGACAACTAGCAAATAATCAAAGCACTCAATTCAAACATAAATGAGGCCAGGGATTGCCTATTATTCTGTCTTTGCACACTACTCAGAAAACAGGCAGAGGGGGTGCATTCTCGGTCAATCCCTAGGCACTGTCATAATAAACATGATTAATAGGCTATAATTTACCTGCACAAATAATTCAACGAACAAATACAAACAACAAACAAATTTGGGCAGTTGCGATCAGATCTTGAGCAGAATAGAGCAAATTCACTAAATAAATTGGTATCAACTAGTCCTAGTAATTGCATTCCATCTCCCAGAATGGCTCCTGGATTACTTATGGAACCCAAAAGCCTGCCAAGCATTTTACAGGCTATGTCCATTCTGTGCCTAGGAGAGTGGATTCACTGCCTATACCCAAATCACAGTTTGCATTTGCATTGACATTTTTATGGGGCTTTCTAGCTTTGCAAGTGTTTTCTAAGGGGTGAAGTTTAAAATAGCTCTGGTCCTCCTGTAACACTGCTGATTAAGTAACAGGATCAGACTAGGCTTTGCACTCTTTTAGCCACAAAAATGACTTACTTGGGGCATTAAAATAAGAGCCCCAAGAGAAAACATGTGCACAGCTTATAGAGAAGCCTTCAGCACTGCTTTAGCTTTCCTTGTTATTTGCTCTCCCCATGTCTCAGTTGTTTTGAGTTTTGAGTCACAGCTCAGCAGAGACCCTGGAAACCTGTGCTGACTTTATCCAGCTATGAGAGGAGTGAGAACCTCTCCTCCCCGGACCAGAGCTCTGGTCTATTTCGTGACTCCCAAGCAGAGTTCTCATTCTTTGGAAGAAATGCTGAACTAAGCTTTCCTGGGCTGTTCATCCTCCCTCCTCCCTGCCTCAGCCAGGCAGCAGTGCCAAGCGTAGTGGGTAAGCACAGGTTCCACGACAAGGTAAGATAAATGGAGAAACATGCACTGCAAGAGATGTTTATTGAGTGAGATGCTAAATGAATAACCCAATCAATGCTGTAATATTTAATTCAATACAAACTTCAGATTGAGAGTGTTCCCCATTTATTTTGTGCTGTCACAGAAATTGTCGTTCGTTAGAGCAGTGCACTATCATTAAGAGGAAGAGGCTTCCAGCAGTAAAGGGCTGGCTTCAGGTTGTGTAATGGGTGTAGCCTCTGCCAGGTGGGGAGCAACAGAGAGTTTATTACCTTCTTTCTCTGCTACGGACTTTGGGGAAGGCAGGAAACGTGCTCTTCTGAAGTGCTCCCACCCTTTCTCTGTAATGCCTGGTGCCAATGTAATACTTTCTCCACATGTCCAGAAGCCCTTTGCAACTGTGTCTATGCCCTCAACCATTTGGACATGCCAACCATGACTTTAAACCACCCTGTTCTCTGTCTTCTGGGCTCCCAGTTCCCTGCTGGGACACTGCCACTGCTCACATAGTCAGCAAAAGGCTGCAGTCAGGGATGGAAGGGGAAGCAAGGGCCTGTGACTGTGTCCTGAGTACTTAGGCAGTGCCAGCTGTGTGGCAAAAGGAGCAAGGGTAGGCAGAAAACTCTCTTCCTGGGTAAAGTCCTGGACTGTCAACCTGCCCTTGCCTTATGTCAATGCTCTCATCTCCTCAGCACTGTGAGGTCAGCTGCAGTGTGCCAGCACACCCTGCTTGCACTTGGACCAGCTTATAGGCAGCCCTGCCTGCTGGCATACTGTCCTGCCTCACCACCAGCATAAAGTGCTTACCCTCTAACACATGTGCACTGGGATGTCACGGCAGAGGTTGCCAGCTGGCTGGACATCCCTTGCTTGTGACAGGTGGCACATTGTCTCTAAATCATCCTGGCCATCCTTATTCAGTACACCTGGCACCCCGCCCCCACATTTATAGCTGCCACTCTCATCAATCTCAAACCATCTGGTACAGCTCTAACTTGTCCTGTGTTTGATTGGATTTCCTGAGCAGAACACTTGACTGAGAGGTGCCTGCAACTCCTTCCCTATCCTGTGCTGCCTCTGATGGTTGTTGTTCCCTCTGGCCTCTGTCACTGGCCAGCTTGTGCCAAGATCCAGAATGAAGTCTAAAGCATAGCATGGCATCACTGAAGCCCCGTTCTTTGAACTAATCTGTTCTCTTTTTCCTAGGGGCTTACATGAAAGCAGCCCTAGGTAGTTTAATATTGATTTCCACATGGGTGTTTGAGTAATGCATTCGTTCCAGCAAGTTGAATACCTTCAGTGGGTGTTCTTCAAAGCCAACTTCACTCTTGAAGTGATCCCAATTAGCTTATTCACTCCCTTCTCAAAGTCCTTCATTCTTTCTTCTGCCTCTCTCTTTGCTCTGTCAGGCAAGTCCTTAATTATCCCCCCAAGTGTTGCTCAGGTGAAGCAGCTGAAAGCTGTGCTTAACATGTCCTCTGATTACCCACAGAGGACTAATGAAATAAGGACAGATTCAGTGAGTCTGGATGCACACGTGTTTGCATGCTTATTTAGTTCTTTTAGTTTTCCCTCAAAAAGGGAACCATGTCCTGCTGGCCTTTGTGAACTTTACCACTGCTTCAGGGGAGACATGGGCACAATGCAGGTTTCTATCGAGCCTCAAGTACTCTAAAGGTTTCTATTTCAAGGTAATTTACAAGGAACTCTTTTGAAAGGAGAGCACAAAACCTCCATATAATAATATGATGATCTAGAAGGCAAAGCATATGTCAATGCAGAGATAAGAATGTTTGAATACAAACAAAAACACGCCTTTGTTCCCGTTTTCTATTTAATTTATCCATACATTCATCCATTCTAAGTCTACCTCCTCTTCTCACTTTTCTTATTTCTATGGCTGAAAGAAGTCATGTTTCATTTACCTTTCAAAGGCTGGTGAGTAACCAGAACTTTGTCGGCATCTTCATTTTAAACAGAAAAAACAAACAGCAGCCCCTCAGCCCCCCTTCTCCCAGTCTGTTCCTGCCAGAAACATAGCAACCAGCATGCACAGCTTTCTGCAGGCAGCCTAGTTTGCATTTAATTAGTTCTGTGATATCCTAAACTTCTTTCAACCTCCGCCCCCAGAACATCGCTGTAGAAATCCTCACTTCAGGAATGGCATGATGGAGCTGTCAAAAAACCAGCATCTGTGCCAGAAAGTGTTTAGAGTACTTGAATTCCTGAATCAGGACACGACTTGCCTGGAATATACTCTGTGACCAGGAAAATGAAGTAAGGTAATCCTATGCAGGGGAACAAAGACAGGAAATCTAAACTCCATTTTATAAGCTGGGACATATGAGGCAGAGATATGAAGCTACCTGCTCTCAGAACATCTGTCTGGTGTATCATTAACAATGCCAGGACAGGTGCCTGCCTTCCTCCTGTGGGAGGAGACAAGGCTTTTCCAAGGTGAGGAGGAATCTTGTGGGACAAGCAGCCCTAATTCCTAGCATCTCCTTTTCCCAGCCACACATCCCCATACCAGCTGTGAGTAGGTATTCGTGAGTCTCATTGCAACAGGGCTTATATTGTCATGGATCACCTTTATTTAGTCCATCCAAGGGCACCTAACAGAACAGGCAGAATAACTTAAACTAGAGGAAAGGGGTTTGTATGGATCAGTATGGTAATGCTTTCTGGGCACCTTACACTTTGTCAAGTGAGAGTGCTCAGAACACTGATCAATAAACCCCACTGCTTCACCTTGCAGTAAACACCATCTCCATTTCCCATTAGATCTACCAACTTCATCCCAGACCTGGGCCCCACCTCAAAGTTTTCTGCTTGGGCACTGCGCCAGAAGTTACAGAAAATGGCAATGCAATCAGTGTGTAGCAGATTCAAGCTGCCTGCTGGGGATACTTGTCTTTTCTATTTTTCCTCTACTGTCCTGCATTTCCACCCACAGATCAATCCTTCCCGCTCCTCTCTTCTCCAAGGCAGCAGGGGTTTCCCAATGGAGTGTCAACCCCGGTGACATCTTGAGGTGCTTGATGAGACAGTGACTGTTTTTCCCCTGAGCAAGGCCTCCCTTTTCTGTCCATTTACCCCTAACCCATAAGTGCCAACCACAGGAAAGCTTCTCACAGTTGCCTGCATTTCTGCCAGCCACAGCAAACCCAAAAGCTGGAAAGCAAGCAGAGCTAAAGTAGGCATCGATATTTTTAATCACTCTGTCAGCCCACTAACCCTCTTTTCTGCTTCAACCAGGCTTATAGTTGGCAAGAGCACCACTGACAATGGTACCAGCACACAGAGACAGGTCCTTTCTATGTAACCACTGCAAGGGAGCTTCTTGCTCTGGCCATTCACCACCTCTCAGCAGAGGAGGCAGCTGCATTCACTGCCAGGACTCTGTGAATTAAAGCACAGGGAGCATTCACTTCGTTCTATAGTTCCTCCCTCCCACCCCCTGCCACTCTGCTGCTGTTAAACTCATTGCAGCTTCAGCTGCTTTATCATCTCATTTGCTTTCTGATCTGACACCAGCCTGCCATGCAGCTGATCAAAGGCAGAAACCACAGTGCAGCCAGGCTGAGCAGCCTCAGAATTCAAACAAACATGTCACTTCCCATCTCTGTATGTTAGACAACTTCACTTCTTTCTGTTACTGCCTCGTTTAATCTCTCCCTCCACACATACACACACCTCCTTGCTTTCTCTTCATCTTCTACATTAATTTCCCGTGCCCACATGCTGTCACCTTTTCCCCCTTTCTTTTTTGATGTTCTCCATCACTTTGCCCCCTTTTCCCCTTGCATCCACAGTCCCTCTGTCTCCATGATTCTACTCTGCAGTGGTGTGGCCTCACCTTGAATATTGTGTGCAGTTTTGATCACTGCAGTATAAGAAAAACATTAGGCTATTAGGTAGCATCCAAAAGAGGGCAATGAAGATGGCGAAGGGCCTTAAGGGGAAGCCGTATGAGGAGAGGCTGAGGTCACTTTGTCTGTTCAGCCTAAAGAAGAGGAAACTGAGGGGAGACCTCATTGCAGTCACAGCTTCCTTGTGAGGGGAAGAAGAGGGGCAGACACTGATCTCTTTTCTGTGGTGATCAGTTACAGAGCCCAAGGGAATGGCCTGAAGTTGTGTCAGGGCAGGTTTAGGCTGGAGATTAGAAAAAGGTTCTTCACTCAGGGGGTGGGTGAGCACTGGAACAGGCTCCCCAGGGAGGTCACCAAGCCTGCCAGAATTTAAGAAGTGTTTGGATGAAACTCTGAGGAACATGGTGTGACTCTTGGGGATGGTTCTGTGCAGGGCTAAGGTTTGGACTCAATGATCCTTGTGGGTCCCTTCCAACTCAGTATATTCTGTGATTCTATGATACTCTGCCTGCTCTCATTCCTTCCTTCTCTCTCTTCCTACTCTTGTATGTTCGCATTTCACTTGATTGCTTCACTTTCTTCCTCACGCTTTTGGGAGGGTCTACATTGTTTCACAGAACTAAAGTCACTTTCTGGGTTGTGGAAGTAAGGTCCCAGAAGGCATATTCTTTCCTTCAAAGCCATGCTTAATACTATTATTAGTGTCAACATTATATATGTCTCAGTAAATGACCTCCTACCTTGAAGTCTTTCATGGATCAGAAGCCTCTCAACACTTGAAATCCAGCGTAGGGAAGAAAGAAATTCAGTGGTTCATTTCTGCAAGAAATCAAGGAAGAAAAGGAAGAAAGGAGAGGGAGCATGAAAAAGAGGAGTCAAAGAGAAAAGAGGAGAAAGTAAAAAAAAAAAAAAGAAGAAAGAAAAAATAAAGAAAAAAGGAAAGGCCTTTTGGCGAGAGTGAGGATGACAGGTAGTAAATGCAAGGAGTTCAACTAGAAAACTTTTTGTATAACCTTACTGAATTTCATTTTAAAATAAATCTCAGCTCTTGCATCTCACGCTGAACTAGCAATCCTTGGAATGTCCCTGGTAATTCTCTCCATCACCTGCACAGGACTAAAAATTACTCCTAATTTTGGATTTTGGGTCACATTTCAATGTTTCTGTCTGCAATCAACTATGACTCCGAATGAGGAAGAAGACCTGTTCAGAACTGTTTAGGTTAGGAAGTGAGTGATGAGTCTGATCTCTTATGGCAAGCCCAGGCACTTGTCCCTGATGGTAGACAGATCACACAGAACAAAGGAAGGCATAGGATCCACATGTGAGGGAGGCGACATAATTTTGCCTCCACTTCCATATTCATCGGGGCTCACCCAACGCTTCAGGAGTTGGAAATGGTGTTCCAAAGCTCAAACTAATCTGTAAAATTTGTACTGAGATCTGAACATCTCTGAGGTCTTCAAGCAGGCATTTTGAACTAAACCTAGCTTGATTAAAGTATTCCTGGATTCAATTAACTGAAATATAATGGGATTATTTCACAACATGCAATCTGATTTTTTTTTTTTTTTTTTTTTTACAGTAAAGTGAGTGAGTGGTGATTACAGGGCTTAATACAGCAGGCCTTGCTGTTCCACTGAAATAAAAAATTGACATGAAATTAGGTCAATTTAGCCACAATTTCTTGGGGGAACTAAGGAGTGGGGGAAAATATCTCTGGCTTTCCTTCATAAGATTATTTTTCATTAGATAATTCTAGAAAATGTATTCTGTGGCACATTATATAACAGAAAAAGAAACAATTTAAATGAAAGACACTTCATTTTTATCTAAACAAAATACATACTGAATCAAAAGTTAAATAGATACACAAAAGCATTTTCTCAGAATATCCTTTAAGAGAAAACATCTTTCAAAAATTAGGGGGTTAATTTCAGTTCCATGTCAAGCTCATATTTCAAAAAACTGAATCCTGAGTGTGGATAGTCACAGGTTTTATTTCACTAGATCCTGCCTCTGGGAACAATGGTCAGCAAAAGACCAGGCACAGGGTTGGCAGCAGCCATCCACCTCTGTGATGCTACTGTATCCAACCTGGGAGTGACTTCAAATGTACTGATGGTCCATGGACCATTTTGAAACCCCACCATCCATCTCACTTCCCCACCTTGGTGAAAAGAAATGATTGCCCTCCACTGGGGCCAGAGAGGAAACTTTTAACAAGTCCTTGATGAAGTGACCTCTGAGGGCTTTGCTCGCCATGGCAGTTCCAGAGTTGAGCAATCGACTGAGCTCCTAAACATCAAATTTTCTTTCTTCAAATCCATTAAGCAGATTTTATTTACAATATCTTTCTACGTCAGCAACTCAGATAGTTCATTTTTGTAACCAGACTCCGCCCCTTACACATCTGCAGATGTTCCCATAGGAATATGCTCTAAAACTTGTCCTTGTCCATCATATTGGGATACTTTACTTCGTGGTTCTTCTTTTGAAACTCATGATGTTCCAGTTGAAGGTGTCTCTTTTGCCATGAGACACTTAAAAAAAAAAAAAAAAACACCTAAAAGAAAAGAATTCACAATCTATGGTTCCTAAATCCCCAGTTCTCAGCTTAATAATACATTTTCAGCTGTGCAGTTACAACATTCATAACTAGTGCTGAGAAAATAATTTGCAGCCAGTAATTTGCTGAAAGAATTTAGTCCCTTTCTCTGCTCGCAGATGGTCCCTGAGCAAAATCAAAATTTCCTCGAATGTACTCATTATTTGAAAATACTCAACACATTTTTGGCAGGGCTCTTTTTTTTTTCCCCTTTAAAAAAAAACACCCTTGCAGATTGATCACAAAAGCATTACTTGTGTATTCCACAGTTAGTATTCTAGCCATGAGCTGCTGGTTTGTTTGTGATTAATCATCGGTTCATAGCATGGTTTCCATTCCTCCACTGGAGGGAAAACAAAACCTCCGTAATTCTTATAGTCAGGTGTAGGCCTTGAAAAAAAAAACCAGGGGCTTTGATTTCCCCTGGGAAGAAGAAGCAGAGAAATTACACTAGGGAATTTTAACTGCTTTAATCTCTGGTTCTCATACGCCTTCCCATATCTTTCACAATGCCTACAGTTCCAGTTCCGTGTGGCCTCCATAGAAAGTCTTGCACTGGTGCAGCAGGACCACATATTTGAAACTGTGCATCCTAATGGCACGATAAAACAAGGAACACCCCATCCCACTCCCCAGTCCCACGCAGTGATATCAGCTTACCCCAGACTACAGCAAGAAATCACCCAGGGCAAGGCTGCAGGACGCTGTACTGGAAGCACATGAGATATAGGACAAACTGGAGGGTACAAAGGGATTGGAGTAGACAGAGGAGTCTTCTCCAAAACTGTGAGACCTGACAGGCCTGATTTTTTAAAGAATCATTGCAGAAAACAAATAGATAAGGCTTCAAAAATTGATTGATAGGCTGGGTCCGTCATTTAAATTTCATTATCGCATTGCATGCTAAGGAACTATGTGCAAGGGACGAACTTAGCATTGCATTTAACTGTGTTTATACAAAGACTCAGGAAAGAGGAATATTGTTTACTTGCTAAGGCTCAGTAGACTGATCAAATTCTTATGTTCTGCTCACCTGCTCCCACTAGCTGTGGGTTGTCCTGCTCTGCTCCTCTAGCTGGGACACTGGAATTCATCCAGGGCTGGGTGCAAACTGATGTCCTAGAGCTGAAAAGATCAGAGCACAACACAGTACAAATCCCTAAGCCATCCCTTCCATCCATCAATTGCTCTCTTTCTGTGCTAATATGCACTACTGATGCAAGCACAGACAGAATTGTGCCACTCTTTGCAGCTGCCACAGGGAAGAATCACATTTACATTACTAAATGCAGCTTTCCAGCAAAAACACAGAGTGAAGTCAGAAGACAGCCTTTGATAAGGAAGAAAGAGACTTTAAAACAAATAACCCACATTCACTAACATGTATTCAAATACAGACAAGCGGAACAGTGGTAAAAAAAATAAAAAACCAAAACCCCTGACATTTCTGCTTCAAGCAGCCTTTATCATAGAGTGTGCGGTTTTTATTTTGGCTGTTACCTTTCCTTTTGATAGTGTCTTCTGAGTCACTTCTCAAACAGACATTTCTCCAGTTCCCCAGATGTACTCTGTAGTGTTGGGGATCCTGATCCTGTCTCTTGAAGATGTATTCTGTATTAGCCTACCCCAAGCAATGACCAGCCATAAAGGTGTAAAAGGCTTTTCTGCTCCTGGAAGATATTCAATGTCCACAGTGGAGCACTCATACGAGGTCTCAAATTTGACTTGTATCAAGAAGATGGGATTGCTGCTGCAAGAACTATGACAACTATAAAGTTTTTGAGGGAAAAAAAAAAAAAAAGAAGTGTTTTCAAGGGGATGAGAATTACATTCAAATCAGTTTGGTGTATCAGAGATTCTGTTTATTAATCACATGTATGAAAACACCACAGAAAACCTTTGGGACATATAAGGTGCATTATGATAGCCTGACTGGATAACTGGTATACATTAGCCCTTACATTTTCAATATGACACTAGATTTATTTATTTTTTGAATTGTGTGACAGGATGGTAGGAAGTGAGGAGTTTCCACAGATGGAAATGGGCAGCTGCAGCTAACCTCAAACAGAAAAGAAAGGATTTAATGACATTTAAATAAAAACAAAACAAACAAACAAAAAAAACCCACAAACAAAAAAAACCCCTCAAAACCAAAACAAAAACACACACAAAAAAAACCCCAAAGAAGCAAAGTAGCTGTTGAAGATGACATCAGCAGATTTCAGAATTAGCCCTTTATTATGGTTGGTGATAAGATTCATGCCATTCATAACTTGAGCTGTGTTCTGGAAAACACTAGAGTAGAGAGTTATTTTCAACTGATATTCTGATATTTCTTTCTAGCCTTTTTTTGATGTCAGAAAATGTATTTTAAAAAATGGAGCTGAAAAAAAGAACAATTCAGAGACAGGAGGTCAATTCTGTGGCAACTTCCATGGCAATGGAAACATATAAAATAAAATGCTACAAGTTTTATGAAAGGTAGGTTTTTCATGGCTAGAACATTTTCTGTCTATTATAAAGTTAAACAATAAGAAATTTCCTAGATCAGAAATCAGAGACTGAGTCAGTTCAGATTTAAGATGTTTGAAATACAAGGCGAAATCTCAGTCCAAACTTAGCAGTTCATATCACCCACTACATGATTCACCACATATCTCTCTGCCCCAAGCATCAGAGTGTTTCAAGTTCATATTCAGATGTGTACTGGGTTTGCATGGCCAAGTTTTGGTAGCAGGGGCGCTACAGAGGTGGCTTCCACGAGAAGCTTCCAGAAGCTTCCCCCACTTCCAGTAGAGCCAATGTCAGCCAGTTCTTGGATGGAACAGCTGCTGGTCAAGGCCGAGCCAATCAGAGATGGTGGTAATGCCTCTGTGAAAGCATATCTAAGAAGGAAAAAAAAATATTGCACAGATGTAATTGCACTCAATGAAGAGAGCAGTGAGAATACATGAGAGGAACAATTCTGCAGACTTCAATGTCATTGGAGAAGGAGGGAGAGGAGGTGCTCCAGGTGCCAGAGCTGATATTCCCCAGCAGCCTGTGATGAAGACCATGGTGATGGACGTCCCTCTGCAGCCCACAGAGGTCAATGGAAGTGTGGAGATCCACCTGCAGCCTGTGGAGTAGACCCACACTGGAGCAGGTGGATGACTGAAAAATAGGCTATGAGCTCATGGGAATCCTGTGTTGCAGCAGGGTCCTGGCAGGAACTTGCAGACCTGCAGAGAGAGGAGCCCACACTGCAGCAGGTTTCTGGATAGGACTTGTGACCCTATGGGGGACCCACGCTGGAAGAGCCTGTGCCTCAAGGACTGACCCCATGCAAAAGTGACCCACACTGAAGCAGTTCATGAAGAAATGTTGCCCATGGAAAGGACTTACATTGCAGAGGTTCATGAAGCACTGTCTCCTGTGGGAGGGACTCCACACTAGAGCAGGGGAAGGACTCCTATCCCTGAGCAGTGGCAGAAACAACATGTGGTGAACTGACCCTAACCCCATTCCCCATCTCCCTGTGCCACCGTGAGGGAGGTGACAGAGCCTGGGAAGGAGGGACAGATGGGGGCAAGGTGTTTTTAAAGCTCTATTTTACTTCTCATTATCCTGCTCTGATATTTTTAGCAATAAATTCAATTAAAATGCCCAAGCTCAGTCTGTTTCACCCATGACAGTAATCAGTGAGTGATCTCTCCTATTTCTTATCTCAACTCCTGAGTCTTTCACTGTATTTTCTCTCTCTTGTCCAGTTGTGGAGGGGAGTGACAGAGCAGCTTTGGTGGGTGCCTGGCATCCAAACAGGGTCAACCCACTGTGAGATGCAAATTTCTGAACTTGTTAAAAAGTCTCACCAGCTAGGAAGTCAAAAGAGGACAAATGTTACAGTGTGTGTGCTTAGACACCTCTTGAATCAAGATGTTAAAAAAAGAAACACAATCTTTCCTGTTATTTAAGCTCGAGGTTTATGCCAGACAATACATGATACTCTAATCAAGGGGAGAAGGATATAGTGAATCCAGGCTTTATTAAGGTCCGGCTGTACATGATTTACTTTTCATTAGTTTTAGGTAGCAGATAAATACTAATTCAGGCAAGAGTTCTAACCATGCTTAATACTTTAGTCTTACAACAGAATAATATCACCAGCATCATTAAAAACAAACATTCAGATAGGAACAAATTAACTCATATCAATTCAGCCAGCTGCAAAGGCCTCCTTTCTATTACTTCTATTTCAGAAATTTTATGTTAGCCATTTCCAAATCACCTCTTAAAAACATATGACTTTTGCATCAAGCCTTTAAGGCCATAAAATTCAGGCCTTTCCACCCTAGTAAGGGAGTGACTCCCCAATGTCCCTCTGTTTTCTTGCAGAATGCCCATTTAGTCTACCCTCTTTGCCACAGTGGTGGTACCAAGTAAGCAGTGGTGCAACAAGCCACTGTCATAGTCTTAGAGGTCACCTAAAACTGCACCAAGTCACCTACACTAAAACGCTTATTTAGGGGTCTGGGTCTTATCCACCAGCTTCCATAGAAGGAAACTTCCCCCCACAAATACACTAGGGATAAAATGAACAAGGATTGCAGACTGTGCTTTGACACCTGTTTTGTTCATGGGTGATCAAATCCTTTTTATTCTTTTATCTACTGTCCTGTGGCTTGAAAGCAAGCACCTTTAGCTCCAGGCAATACAAAGAAAACTGCAGAAAGCAACAGTAAAACCCTCACTTCCTTCCTGGGACTTGCTTCTGTGCCAAAAGCTGGAGCAACCTCTCCTTTGCTTTTCCACTTATATTTTCTCTGTGCTTTCTGACTAAACAAGAACAAGCTTTATTTATTCTTAAAAAAGTTGCTGGGTCACCATAAGCCCAAATTTAAGTTCTGGTAGAAAAGGCTTTTTTGCAGACTGCATCTGAAAACTGCCCACTCTCAGATCCCACTTCCTATCCCAAAGGACTTTGAGGAAGTTTGGATACACATCTGAACTTTTCAGCTTAATGTACCATCTCCCTGTGACTCATAGAAATGTTTCCATGAATATTTAAGTCTTTTAAGTTCCAAAAGGAAAAAAAAGGCTCAAAAGGGAAGGAAAAAGACTCAAACAAATACCATAGCTGCCAACATCTTGTGACAGAAAGTCAATAGCTTTTAAATCTGCATAAAATTACATACATTTCCATTAAATTACCTGTATTTGCATATAGTGATGCTACAAGGGAGTTGCAAGGCTCCCCAAGACTCCCAAAATTCTGAGTTCTCTCACCATCCCAAGAAAACATAAATTCTGCCATCCTTGAGCTCTAAAAGCAGTGGGAAAATCCAGGAGGGAATTGCTGGGGCATCTCCACACCCAGTGGAAATTCTTGTCTGACAAGGGACATGGCCCAGCAGCTTCAGGAAGTCTTCCCGAGACACCTCTTCCTTTCCCCCTCCCCATCTCTTTCTCTACTCCTTGGCAGTCCCAGGAGGAGACTGGGGAGAACAATTTCTAGCAAGTAGAATAAAGTCTGTCCTCCTCTTTTACTGTCCCTGTTCCTCACCACATGCAATTGAGGGGACAGTGTCTGCAGCACCCCCAGCTAAATATTCTCTCCAATCCATAAGGGGATCTGGGATCCCTCTCAGCCTCTCACAAGCTGGGGCAAGGCAATCCCTGTGCAACACTAGGGGTTGGAGAAGGAGGGAAATAGGGTCTGGTGGTAAAAATCACTAGCCTAGGGATTTCTGGAGTGCATGGAAGGGGAAAAGGCCGGCCTTGAGATAGAGAGTGACTCCTAAGTGGAGCCAAGAGCAAGTTCGAGAAGGCACGGCCAATACTGTCTTTCATCTGCAGGCAGAAGAATTGTCTCCAGAGTATCATAAAGAAAGGGAAATCCCAGCTACAAATCGTCTGATCGAATGACTGCCATTACAAAACATTTAAGCACAGAATCTCCTAGCTGCTGTGATGGCTGCCAAGTGTTCCTGCTCCCCCAGCCCCGTGGTGCTCCTCTCAGTTGAGCTGGCACAGCCACATTTGTGGGGCAAAACCAGGACCCCCAGTTCTCACTGTGGCCCCCCCACTGGTGAAGCCAGCAAGATTATGGTCACAGTATAAGGGGGGAAAGGTTATGTGTGAACCACCTACCAGCCATTTTAGAGCAACTGGAAATTGTAATCTTAGAGACAGTCTGAGTCTGGGGTTAGACAAGATATGTTGTTTTTCACTATCTAACAAAAACCAAGAACAAATTTGATGAGCAATTCTTTCCTGCAACAGTCTCCCATTGTGCTTCTAGCAGACAGCTATTTTCTGGAGACCATCCCGCTGGCTGGCTTGACAGCTGGGGGATCATGGGGTAATGTATTGCCAGGACCAGAGAGCATCCTGAGCAGAAGCTTCTTCCACAGTCTTACGTCCAGTTAGGGAGAGAGCAGGATGTGAGCAGCTGAGGGTTTTATTTTTTTCTTAAAAGGTACAATTTGGTATGCTTAGGTTTTCACTGGTGACATTTGCCCACCAAAAACTGAACCCAAATTCACCAGCCTGCTTTCTCAGAGGCCATGAAACAGGTTAATAATGAGTTGGATCAAAATGGGGAGTACTTTGTATCCCACCCCCAGGCCCTGGCCTCCCTGTGTGTAACTGCTTTTGAAATATATTTGGTAACACACTTGAATGTATTTAAAGGGATTGTGGAACTGGCCAATTTTCATGCTAATTAAAGTGCAGGAGATGGAAGTGAGCTGTTTGAAATACATTACAGCACCAAGGAAAACATATTGTGCGCTATCTCATATTTTTCAAGAGCCCATATTCAAATCCACTTTCAATCTGTGTGCACTGTGCTGTTGCTGCTGCTGCTGCTGCTGCCGGTGTTACCAATCCACAGGCAGCGTCTGTCCTGCCCCTGCGCTGGCCCAGCCTTTGGCATGGGATGGACCTGGATGCACAGCCTGCCCCTAGGGACAGAGAGAACTAGGTCAGTGGCTTGGAAGGAGCTGGAGCACCAGGCTCTCACATGGGGGAGGCAGGGAAGGGAGAAGATTACTAATCTCCACAGACAGTATAGCCAAAGGGGACAATATTTAAATTTCCCACAGAGGATGCTTGCAGAGGAAAAAACCCCAGGCTCACAACAGTGTTTCTCTTGGAAGGACTGAGGGAAGCATGTGGTTCAATTAAATGTCTGGGGGAAGGGCAATCTCATGAAGAAAGGCATTGCAGAGCATGTGAGCATCCTTTCTTCGCTTCCCTGGATAGCTGGTTGGTCGGGTCACACTCACTGTCCTAAGTAGTCAAGGGCTAGACTTGCAATTCTGAGCCAGGGCCATAGGTTTAGCTTTGACCTGGATTTCAGCTGCTTAGGCTGAATGAGCTGCTTATCAAATACAGAACAATTTACTTACCTGGCAGGTCTGTTGAGACCAATTGTTTTGTCCTACTTGCCCAGATAAGTTTAAAAACCCATTTCTTCTGGAAACACTAAATGTTGCCCCTTTGTTTATACAGAGTTCCTTCCTCTACAGGAAAAGACCCTTTCAGAGCACATATTCATGTGTATGAACTAATTTCACTGTCTGGCATAGGAAAAATCTGCATGTAAATTGATAGGAACCTCCTTGAGGATTTCCCAAGGTAGCGGTGCATGTCCAACAGCTCTCTGGGTTCGTCTCTGCATGTACCTTTTCCTCCCTGCAGATGCTGGCTGGCAGAGGGGATTATCTTCTATGTGTACACCCCCATTTCCCCAGGAAGGCTGTAAAGAGAAGGGTCTATTGCCATGTAGACACACCTTTAGCTATAGAACTCTTCTATGCATGATTGCTTGCATGTAGGAATTATGTGGCTGTTTTCATCTCCTTGCCCTCTCTCACTAACCTTTGGACACAGGGCCTGCAAACATATTTGTCCCAGGGGCTGAAGCTACCAGGCTGCTCGGTCAAATGCTGAGAAGTATTTCTTCACCCTCAGGAGGAAATCTGCTTCTTTAAATATTTGTCTGACTCCCTGACAGCTCTTTGACAGAACATTTTGACTGTAAACTTCCCTGTTTACAGTAGCATTCAGTGGCAGAAGACATCTCTATCAGGGCACCCCTCCCTTTGCAAGCAAAGCCCTATTCCTGGTTGGCAAGAGATCTTCCTTCCCTGTTTCAGTTCATATCTGAGCTTTTTCCCCTCTGTTATGTTCTGTGAGGACCTCATTTCCCAAACCAGAATTTGGAAAGACAGCTGCCCTGGGGCTGGTATGCAGATTGCAAAGGTTAGGTAGCAGCAGGGGAGAAGATAAAAAGGAGAGGTTCTCCCCACATTGACTCTACCAAAGGATGGAGGTGATGAAATAATGGCAAAAAGAGCAAAGCCCTGTTCTTATGAAATAAAGGCGTCTCTTTTAAATGTTAATTGAGAAGTTTTCCTTCCTTCCTCCCTCCAGAGTCTGGCAACTGATGAGTGTGGGAGAGGCGGAAGACAGGAATTACCTAGAAATATCTGGGAACACCCTGCAAACCCAGGGATCACGTGGCTTTAGAAGTGGCAGCAGGCCTTAGGAGGCAGCTAAGGTAAGCCAAGATGACATGTGGGAGTAGGGGAATTAGGCAGCCCTGTCTGAAGCTGTTTCAGCTTTCTGGTGTCAGGTCCAGCTGAAGTACTTGCATTTGGAGAGAAGCCATCACCAAACAGAGCTAAGTTTCTGACTTAGCTCTGTGAAGGCAAAGCAGCTGGCTGGTCAGTGCAGTAGTGAATTTGAAAAGACATGCCTGACGCAAGTCACCCCTAAAGAGTCTCTGACAGAATAGCCTGGTTTCATAGGCTTACGACAGACTAAGCCTTTTAATAAGAGCAATATCTAGAGTCGTGACTTTGGAGATCAGTGAGTGCTTACACCCTGGCAGATTATAGCATGAGAGCTAAATAGGAGTGCTTGCAGGATCTAAGAGATTGATTAATAGATGTTGCTCATTAGAGCATGGACCACAATGTAACAGAGTAGACAGGGACAGCCTATGCATGGACTTCACTTTGAAGTCAGTGGTGGGGTGCTGCCAACATTTCACCTGTAATGTCTTCTCCATGTAAAGGAGAGCAGGACCTTTGCTAATGTTGGTGATATTCATGTTGTTTTGTCCTGCTGAAACAAAAGGTTGAGAAGAGCCATCTATCTATGGCAAGCTGAGCAGTTTACAAGATCTTCATCATTCCAGAGATGATGAGAAAGTTAGGAGTCCCAGAGTCTCAGGAGCCTTAGGCATCTATTCCCAGGTCTTCATGCCCTTTATGATGCTCAGACTGCGAGCACAAATAGTTCTGCCCTGAAAAGCTGTTTCTCTGGCAGAGCCAGAGATACTTGTCTTCAGAAGAGCACTGTGCATGGAGTGTCACCCAAAGGAGGGAGGGATGATCTCCTACAGGTTTTCTGAAAGGCACTGCCATTGTTCAGAGTGCAAGTGGGCTGAGGAGCTTAACAGATGGTTGCAGTGAGACACGGACTCTACAGATGGTGAATTCATTCCCTCTGAGATCAGTGGTGGGCTGGATGACAGCCCAATATGGTTGCAGACTCCAAAAGCCTGTATTACCCCCACACACCCTGTTTTCATGACATTTTCCTCTTTGGAAAAGGCAAAGGGATTTAGAGAGACAGAAACAGACACATAAATGGGTAGGGAGAAAACATTGAAAATGGCAGATGGCATAAAAACAGGTATGTATCCCTCTGAAGGGTTGACAGTATGGGAAGGGAGGGCAAAGCAGTTATTACTCACTAGCTTCCCTTGTGGACATCCCTTCCATTCCACGGACATCTACAGGAGGGGCACCCTGGTTTCCAAAACACAAATTTCATAAGCAAAATAACTAAGAATGACATCTCTGAGAAAATCTCCCAGGCCCTTGTCCCTAAGGATTTTTTCTTTGAGACCGTGGTCACATTTATAAGCACTGTCCAGTCCTTGGATGGATTTTCTGTAACCAGCTGTTAAAAGGTTGGAAGCCTTTTACAGACATGATGAAATCAGTGGAATTAGACATCAAATGACTTCCTGGTGTGAATAGGCTCAGATTTGAATGGATCTCCACCTTACACCTCGCATCCCATAACAGAATATCAAATTTCACATCAAATAAGCAGTTTATTAAGTTTTATCAGGGGAAATTGTTTGCTTTCTTAGCTATTTAAAAGTCAAACCAGGAAAGTGTTTCAAAACAAAAATAGAATAAATTCTCTTAAATGTGTTTTTCTTTTTGCAATCAAGTCATGTTTTGAAGCCAATCCTCCTCCTGGTGATATTTCAGCAACACAACTCTACAAGACATCACTGAGTCCAGAGTTTAGGAAACCACATCTTCATTCATTTCAGGATGGTTTTGGGCTATTTAATGATGGTGGTGGATAATACCAGGAAGCTGCCTGGAAACATTTGTCTTGGATGCAGTTCCAGGTTCCACAGCAAACATGTAGGTCGGAGAATTATCTCAGCAGCCAGCATCCACTGACTCATAGAAAACCTGACTCATAGCTATTGGTATCTACAAAAGTTCCCTTTATTTCTGTATTTCCCTATAAGTTTATAAGATCATACCCACAAGGACTAATGCAGTATTATCTCAGGAGTAAGCTTACATTCAGCAGGTAGGTATTCAGCAAACCTCCCAAGTTGGATGAAGGTCTGGATTAGAATGCATCTCCTGGTAACTCCTCCTCCCAAAGCCCCAGGGCTTGCAGGCAGAGCAGCACAACCCTTGAAATTCACTTCCTTCCAGTTTTAACACAGTATTTGCAAGGAAGTTTCAGAACAGCAGTTATTCCAAAAGGCACTGCTGCTAGTTCTAGTGGCAGAATAGATCTTGTGATTCAGCATTCAACACCTTCTCTGGAAGCTCTGAAGCAACCCTAGAAATAGTCCCTTTCCAAGATGAAAAAAGAAAAGAAGAAAAAAAGCAAGAAGTCATTTGAAGAATGGAAGTAGATTTGTAGATACGAAAAATACAGAGGATTTGTCTTGCCAAATATAAACTTGCTGGTGCAAAGATCTTACTCTAAAATTGATGGAAAGGCCCCTTGTGTTACATTGCTTCCTTGTATTAAATTGGTGCTGGAACACCTTGCAGGATATCACACAATATGAATGGTAAATCCTAAAGCTCTGTATATATATATGTATGGAAATACCACACTGGTACTATTGTTCCCAGGATGCTATATAGTAGTGCAGGTTGATCCCCAGTGGCTTTGCCAAGAGGTTCTGGGATTATTCCTGAGGTATTACTTTTAGCTTGGTCTCTCAACTGCTAAATACTTCTCAATACGAAACTCATAGTACCATAACATTAAGATGTTAAAAACACGTGAGGAAAGAGTGGGGCAGGGAAGCCTGAATAAGAGAGAGAAGAGTTCTCCCCCTCCCCCGTCATGCTCCTTTACCCCTCCCTGTTCTTTTGTTCCAGGGTATTTCCTACCACATTCCAAGGTTCAGCTCCAAGCAGCCAAGCACTGGAGGCCTTGCAGCAAGGCATGCTGTTGTACAGCCGCTAGCCCCTTGCTCTTAGGGAAAATCCTCCTCCCAGGGGACCGCTTCATTTATTTCGTCTCCTTTGCATCTCCCACCCTCTTCTCAGGGGAATACAACCCAGGCAGATAAGCTAATGAGACAATTAGCTCTCTGCTCCCTGATTGAAGGGCCCTTTATTTCCCTAACCAGCCAAGCCAATTCTCAGCATTGTTGAGTGCTTGACTTTATTTCTGCAATGTGATTCATCTTCCCTCTTGCTCATATATAAACCAACCAAAAGAGAGTATTATTAATGTTGCCAAGTTAAGCGTTTGCTTGTTAGCAAACACTTAGACCTAAGCCTATTTGGGGAACCTTAATTCAATCCCTTCCTCCTCCCACCCCACAAGTCACCTTGCACGTGTATTTTACCACGGCCTTTAATAACCCTATCCTACAGTGGTGTAAAGAAAGTCCATTCCACACCCAGCACACATATTGGGAAGTGATCTACGAGGCATGACGAGCTAATTACTGTTTTATATTTCAGTAATACATTGGGCTGCCTCACAGCTTTACCTGCCACCACCACCTGCAAAGGAGATTATTGCAATGCAGCACTCAAAGGCTGGGTACGGCCACAATACAAGAATCACTGTGAAATGTAACCCAGCATGCCAAAACTACATCTTAAAAAAAAAAAAAAAAAAAAAAGCACCTTCTGAAAGTGTTCACTGCAAACTCTGGCAGAAGGGGAAGACGGAGATCAGTGAAAAACTTAGGAACCCTTTTCCATTTCCCTTCAGCCCAAAGGCCCTACCTCCCAGGGTAGAGTCAGCTGGCCTTAGACTTTGACTCCACTTTTTTGTTACCTTCAGGCCAGTATGGAAAGTAGATTTCTCAGGCAATTGTTCAGGAAGGACTGCTCTGTCAGCACCCTGGCTGGCAGGGGAGGCAGCAGTGCCCTGCTCCTCCTCTGAACCTGTGCCATGGATAGAGAAGCAGCCTTTCAGAGCCCAAGCTCCTCTGAGACGAAACAGAAGGTAGTTGGCTTGCTTTTGCCTCTGTGTGTGGGGAAATGCAAAAGTAGAGTTTAAGAGGTCTGCAGGATCAGCTCAGTCAGAGCACAAGATCCCTGCCAACCACTCCCACTGAGCCATATAACCAGCTGTGACCATGTCACACTACTGTGGTGTAGTTATCAGAGTATTAGCCCCTAACCAGCCTTTCCTTGGCAGCACCCTGTTCACCAGATTTGGACCAGGGGGCTGTTTTAGTTGCCCCTCTTTCCATATCAAGTGGAAAAGAGACAAATGGCAAATATTGCCAGTGCCGGACAAATCACTGCTAACTGTTGGGTCAGTGTTTGATCTTGATGACTTAGCACATCCTTCAGGCCCATGAGATGCTTTCCAGTCTTGCACAACATGTGGTCTATTCAATACTTGCTATTGCAGTCTTGATAACTTAGGCTGTTTTATCTTTTGTTGATTTCCTGATAGAATGTTTCCCCAATCCCAGTAAAAGCTTACAGCATGGCCTCAGAGACACATCTGCCTAAGAGCATCCATATCCTCTCCCCTTTTGCATGAAGGTGCTTGTAAGGAAGGTTGCAAAAGGAAGAGGAAGGATGGAAGCCAATGTCAAAGTCCTCATTAGAATAATCTTTTGCTTAGTCAAATCTAAAAGGGAATCAGAATCCAGGATAACCTGAATACTACAAATTATCTTAGCCTCAGGGTTTTTTTTTTTTTTTGTTGTTGTTGTTCCTGTTTGTTTCTTTAGCCATTCCTGAGAACTCACAAATTTCTGTTGCAAGACAAAGAAGAGGTCTCCTGCACACACACAAGGGATGAAATAGCTGTCAGGTTTATGATGCATCACTCCATTCAGACAGAGCAGCATTTTCCCCCGAAAATTTCTACTCAGGTAGAATGTGAAGATTTTGTGCATTTATCCCAGAATTTACAAGTGCAGGAACAGCTATAGAGCATACTCAGGTCTACAGTTCATGCCCTGACAGCTCATGGAAGAAGGCTCAATGATAAATAAATTCACATTGTTTCCACTTGGGATCTCCCAGGCAAGTAGGTGGCAAGTCTAGCTACTGTGTCACTGAACCTCTTTACTTTAAATGCGTGCTCGAGTGTATAAACTCTCTCCAGCACTGCAGAGGGCCAATAAACACAGATGTACTTTTGTTGCAGAGATTCCAAGAACTGGTAACAGGTAATCGAACAGTATTGTAAACATTTGATTTTAAAGACCTAAAGGGGTGGAAAAAATGTCTTGGATTCATAAAACTGCAGTACGTGTGCAAACAGATTCAGTGGCCTCTGCCCAGTCAGGATTATAGGGAATAAAGACCAAAAGTTTGCAGAAACATGCACATGATTTTGGAGAAAAGCTTTGGTCCCTTTCACTGCTTGACAGGCACAGCACAGCAAACACAGAGTTAAGGCTTTTCCCTTGCTACACTGCAGCAAAAATGAGAGATTTAAATAGACTGAAAATGTAAATCCAACATTTACTCCATAGACATAGTGAGGCAGAGTGAAGGGGAGGGGAGTGAAGGACGATAGATGATCATTGGATGTGCGAGAAGAGAGATGCATCACATAGTATATATTTTATATGTATTAATATTCATATCAGTTCTTTCTTTTCTCCCTCTAGGCTCTGTCTGCTCCTTCGGTTCATCCATCCAGCTTCAAGAGGGAGATGGATCTTTCAGCCTTTTCCTGCTACTCTAAGCTAGAATCTAAACATCAAAACAGCATGTGGTTCCTTTCTCAGGAATATTGCAGGGAGATGTTGTTGGGACATCTACGGTCATAGGTCATCCCAGGAGGGAAAGCAGAGTTTGCAAGAGGGGTAATCCCATGCTCCCTGTGAAGATCAGAGATGTGCTTGGGTGGTAGCATTTAGGAAGAGGAAGCACAGAGAGTGACACCAGTTCTTCCTGAGCCCAGAGAAAGCATCCCAGCTTTTATAGATGCACAGTGTTTTAAGTACTGCTGTCCCATATCTGGAGGTCTGGAACAACACATAGGATAAAGGCACCACATAAGAAGTCTTCAGATACGGAACTGAGGAATGGTGATAACCATACCTCTGGAAAAATGTTGTGCTCTGTGATTGTGGAGTGGTGGAAGTCAAGCCCAGTAAAAGGACAATGTTGTCTTATATTGATTAGGAAACTAAGAAAGCCCTGGTGCTGAGGAAGGATAGAGTCAGGTGTCTAGGATACTTGGCTGGGTCTAAAAAGACATCAGCCTAGAGGCAACAGCATCAAGATCAAGAAGTGATATACACATTATAGTGCATGAGAAGAGAGTTTCAATTTCCTGAAAAGAAGATGAGGCTGAAGTTCATGCTTAAAGGCTGCTGCAGTATTTTCATTCCAACATTACTGAAGATTGTCATGAAAAAAAATCCATTTTCTGAACTGTGTTTGGAAGAAAGACAGTAGCAGTCCTGGAAGACTGATGTTTCCCTCAAGACTCAGGTGCTTCAAACTAAGAAAACTTGATGGCAGTGCTTAAAAAGCACTATGTGCCCCAAACAAGCCTCACAGCTGAGAAATAAATTGCTCTTAACCAAGGCAAGGAAAGGTGAGACTTAACAGCTTTTTCGCTTGTCTTGCACAGCTCTTCTACCTATCATGTTGGTATTCATGCCTAAGGACTCCCTTAGGAATTCTTGCTTTCTATTTGGGAATCAAAAAACCTAGACTTTGATGAGGAAAAAACTGCAGAATATTTTTCACATGGAGCAATTTCATCCAGAGGAAGAGACAGGTACTGTGGAAAGCTCAACGCATATGTGCACTGAGGAACAGCCCTTCTGGAAGTCATCTCTATGTGTTGAGTGGAAGCAGCCCCACACCATGGTCTGGAGTCACTTCTGAGAACACCAGGGAACCAGGTTTAGAGCTGTGACATGACCTGTACTCATGTTTCTCCAGCTGAGCACAAAAGGTATATGTAGTATGTATTTGCACTTTTCTTAAATGCAGTGAAAGGAAAAGCCATTTTATATTTGCAAGGAGGAGGATACCCTTTTTCTTAGCAAACAGTGATTCATTTATCTACAGAGTATTGGTCTTCCACTGTGGAACAGCTCCTCTGAATTTTGGTAATGTGGAATGGATAAAAATCACTGCAACTAATTATCTTTGGTCATAGGAACCGACAGATGTGTCCTTATTTTTTTGGAAAAGTGTACAGAAGATTTACCATCTTTCCTCCCACAGAAACTGACAGTGTTCGCAAAATTAGCATCCAGGAGATAAAAGTTCAGACCACTACCGGCTGCCAATTCACATAGCAAAATTTAGGTTGGTGCCACTTTACAGGAAACCTTTTACAGGAAGTGCTCAGGAAGGTTTTTGATCTATGGAGGTAAAGTAAGTACTTTTTACCCTTGCCATTATTTGGTACAGAAGGAAGAGATTTTTAGCCTACCATGGAAACATGTATTTGTCAGCGTTGTTTGTATTACAGTCACATCCAGGGCCTCCTACTGTGATAGATGCTGAATAAACATGCAAGCGAGAAGTCCACGCCACCTAACAAAGATATCCAAAAGGAAAGAAATGAAACAGCTTGTCCAACACCATGAAGCAAAGCAGAGACAGAAAACAGCACAGACTGCTTAGTCACATGTACAGCTTTGTTTGTGGAAGTTGTGTATTTACTGAGGTTATGACTTCTTTACAAATGCACGCCTTCAAAAAAGGCACCGCTCTGCTCCTACTGTTTGCCAAAGATATATTTCCTGGTGACTTCTTTACTCCCTACAGATTTCTTCAGCAGTGCCATCCTTACCTGTAACTCCTTGACTCCATCCTAATTCAAACATATGAAATCAGAGCTGAGTATGAAGTCTTTCTTGCAGCCCCAGAACACCATGTTCACACATTTCATGAGGATTAGCAAAGTCTGGCTTCCTCTGAGCTATGTTCAGCTGCAAGAAGCTTCTCTGAATTTTAGTAACAGGTGCTTCACATTGCAATCTTTGTATTAAAAGGAAGTAAAACTTTTTTTCTCTCCATACTGTTTTTCACAAAAAATTGGACTAGTTCAAAAGTTCTTGGTGAATCAGAGGAAGAATAAGGTTCTGCAGACAGAGTATGATCTTTTGTCTTATATTCTAAGTATACAAGATAAATGTCATGCTGATTAATTTTTTTTCTCAGCCCGAAGTGAATAGGAATTTAATGCTCAAATTAAACTGAAGAATTTTAAAACCCAAATTATGTTTTACTGAACATGTTTTATTTAAATCACTTCTAAAACCTGTATATATATATAAAAAAAAAAACAGTCCTTCCCTGTACTTAGCACGTATTTTCACTTTGACAAAAAGCCTCTAAAAGTCTTTTTGAGAATACTTTTTCCTTGAAATTTTTAAACAGACCAAATGAATCCCTCAGGCAAATTTTTTTCTAAGCTGGTATTTTTTAGTGGAAAAAGATTCCATTTTAACCTTCCATTAACAAAATTTCTAGCCTGACTGAGCAATCTTAGCCTAAGTTGTGAGTGAATAATTTGCTCCAGAAATCATTAATCCAGACCTGATGTGAACTGGTGTTTTCATAGCCTATGGCTGTACAATGGAGCAGACTGTGCCTAGAAGGGTTTACCTATATCTTTTCACTGCTGCTGAACCACGTGTTTTCAGTGGGCATGTTGGTGGGGGGCTGTGAGGGCAGGAAAGGCCAGAGCATCCATGCTCTGGGAAGAAGCACAGTTGATCAGGTCATATGCATGTGTGGTCTGGTGGAAAGGGTGACTAAAGCTAAGCTGCAAATACTGCTGATGAAATTATGGCTTGTGGAAAATGTTTCTGAGATAGAGCTTCCAGCTGTATGGCTAGATTTCTATTTGCAATTCCTTACTCCCATGGTGTTTGTGAAGCAAAAATCAGCTTTCCTGAGAAGTTGGTGCTTGCAGTTCATTTTGAGTTCACTAGTCAAGGGCTTAACTAGTTCACTCACACTTCTGAAATACATGGCTACTAATAGATTCAAACATGAAATATGAAAATAAAATCCTTTTTTAAATTCTGTGACAAGTTTAATTTTTAAAATATTGCTTAAATAAGTATTTGTCTTCCTTTTAAAAAAATATTTCTCTCTTTGTGTAAGTCAGAAATAGCCAGATTAATTTTGTCAAAAAACCTCAATAACTACTAAACAAATCCTTTGGGTTTAGACTAAGCATGAGCAATTTCATCCTGAAAGAAGAGTCACTTGGAGAGTTCAGAGGAAATGGAAGCAGAGGCTTGGATGCTGCAACTCTTTCAAGCTCTGTATTTGGTGTGTGCTGCTGGCAGAGGCACAAAGGAATCTGCAGCTGAACTGGCCTGCTATCAGGGGATGGATTTTGTTTCCAGAGTTTTCAGTACCCACTAAAAGGAGGAAGACAGAGCACCAGAAAGAAGTCTGCATGGGTGCACAGAAAAGTTGACTCACTTGCCCCAGAGCCAGCAGTTACCCCTGGACAAGGACTGGCTGACCCTGGAGCCTTGGTTTAGCAGGGGTGCTCCTTCCAAGGGCACCTACTCCACTGCCACAAATCCTTGTGCATGCATGGTAGAAGGTCCAAGCGCATCACATGGACAGATGCCTATTATCGGACACATTTTCTATGAGAAGTACATGTAAACTCGTGGTGAGAAGATACAGTTACTTCAGAGTGCAATAACAGGGTTTTCCTTTCTTCCTCTGTTCTCTGTATCTGCCCTGGCATGACTAATTCACAACACATGAAAACAAAACACACTGCAGCACAGTTCAGTGTTGTACTACACTGAATGATAGGTCTCCCACCGATGGCCTAGTGATGTACTACAACCCGTGTTAAGGAAGTGACAGAATGCAGCAAGACAGGGTCGTTGAAACCTCATACAAAGAATTACTTGAAGCCTTCATATATCAAGCAAACAAGAGCAGGGGGGAACAGGGGGTTATCTGAGCTGGTGTTTTCAGATTAAGTTTGAAGGGAGATGGAAATGAGAGATTGCAAAGCAGTTAGCTCTCTGCAGCTGCAAGATTACGTGACTAGGTCCCTGCTTAGCACATGCCTCTCACTTTCCCACTATGAAAGATCTCAAGTCCTGAGAGATCTCGAAGGGACAGCTGCAGACATCCAGTGTGTTGTGCACTAAGACTGCTCTGTAACATCCGATTCTTATCTCAGAAGCCCAGATAAATTTCCTCTCAGTTCTCCAGACTAGTGGATCTTGATTGTCACTAACCCTATGGCTTTCCTCATAAGCTATGCTCTTACCTTTAGCATGGCAGGATTTGTGTGAGCTGCTGTTGGGCTTCTGTCAAGAGTCAGATTGTTCAAGCCTCTTCAGTATAAGCAAGTCCAGAAAGCTGCTCCCTTCAAGTACATCAGGTCTGGAGCCAGCCTCTAGTCTGACACATCAGTTTTTCACATCCCAAAATTCCAGACCCAAGGATCTGAGGTTGCAACAAATTGAGCCATTCCACCCCTCTGTAAGACACTGCTCAAGAGAGGAATTCAGCACTTGACAAAGGCCTTTTCAGCATTCATTGTGGTATTACTCCTTACATCATAGCTTCAGGGACTGGAGGCTGTGGAAAAGCTGATACTTGAATGAAGTACTGAGTTGTGAGCGAACAAAAGGCTCATTTGCCTAAAGTGGGTGTATTTGTGCTGCAGATAGTTTGAAGCTTTTGATGTGATAAGTCGGGAACAACTTGTTCTGAAACCATTCACTTAATGGAGGCATGCGGAAATTCAGCAATCTTACTCCTACTCTTTGCTCTACCTCTCATACAGCAGTGAGCACTAGCAAGAACTGGAAATAGTATTTAGTGTCTTGCTAGAGATCTCCATTTTCCCATGTGTGTGCTGAGTATAGAAAGCAAAGGTCCAGAATACCAGTGAATTGCCCCATACCATGTCACTGAGAAATAATAATATTTTCTGTGTCAGACACAAAATCTCTCTTCTCACAGTCACTGACAGAAGAAGAGAGAGGCAGGATCAGTAGGACTAAAAGAGTATCTCACTAAATTTAGAGGACTTCAGCAAAGCCCTGCTTACTGGCTATTTCTCAGAGATCTGGGTTTTGGTGGTGGCCCATGCTGGGGTATCACTGGGCAGACCCACGTTCTTTAAGTGCAAAAGAGATGGAAAAGAGCTGAGGACATGCCTGCATGGATTTATTCTCTTTCCTGTGGAAACTCAAGAGGCACCAGTCCTCTCTGGATACTTTTAGAAGAGCTGCTGTTTCCTTGTGGAGCAAACTCTGTGCTGCAGAAGCCCTTTTCTATTTCTTTGCAACTCCTAAGCTGTGGCACACAGATCTATGGGTGGGAGAGTGAAGGAAGCTCTGTGCAGTACAAGAGGAGGAGTCATTGAGCTCTGCAGAACTTCTCTGACACGACAGGAAGGACATGACATCGAAGACTGGAGTTGCAGCCTCCCAGTCTGTCCGTCCATGGGACACACAGGCAGGTCAGGGTGAATGGGGGAAGAGTACTAGTAGTCTTTGCATCAGGTACACCCTCCAAGAGGGGAGAGCTTGTAAGGCTGATTTTCAGAGCTGCACATGGTAATGAGGAGGGAGGAAGTGGTGAACCTGCTGCCCGTGCCCTATTTACAACACGCAACAAATTTGTGCTGATTTAAGTTCAATGGGAGACAGTGATGAGAGACCTGGCTGACCTGAAAGCACTCTCACTTTGCTGGGACCACTCAGGGAGTACAGCACAGAAGGCACACAGTAAGTCGCTGCAGATTACAGGCTAATGATATGACACCTTGTGAGTTGTCAAGTATATTGCTACTCTGGCTGCCCTTAGGCAGAGGAGGCAGACACTACCCTATATGCATCTGGCAAGTACACCAACTGTCCTCAGCTATCAAGGACAGCCAGGAGAACTAAGCAGCTCCATTCCCAGCTCAGATAAATTGGATCAACTCCCCACTGCTGCTGATGGCTTTTGCCTATGGAATTAAGCTACTTTGGACCAGATATCCATTCCCTCCTCTCCCATATTGCTCCCACTGCTGCATCCATGGCAACGTTAGGAGCTTAACAGCAGACAATTCAGCCAAGGCCACCCGCCACTTCAAAGCACACTCCCCAGCTTGAGGATTCTTGTTTGTTTTAGAGTTCCCACTGTTGCTATCATCAATGGGACATCATGAGTATGGACAACAGAGCATACAGGGAACAAAAAGCCTGATACCCTTCCTGTGTCAGTTTACTGCTAACCTCCAGCCTGAAGGCAAACCATTATTTCATCAAGGAGGAAGAGCACAAGGAGCAGCAGACAGCGTTCCTTTACATACTCTTCTTTTGGCAGAAAATGAGAATGAATAGGAAAAGATGGGGTCATGAGGGAAAGTCTGGTGGAATAGATAAGAGCAAGAAGTCAAAAGCTGGAGTAATTTCATATAAATAGTCCAGGCTTGCTCCCAACCATGCAAATGAATGTAACTAGTATCTCCTTTCACCAGCAGGGCATTAACTCTTTTAGCCATTAGTTACCACCTTGCCCACCTGAACAGCTCCCAGTCACCTTCAGCAACAAATTACATTTATGCTCATTCTCAGTTGAAATGGGACGCTCTCAAGTATAGGTGACTGTCCCAAGACCAAATCTTTCCTACCACTTTACAACACCAGGTATCTTCTGTATGTATGATATTTTGAGACGTTATCAGTGCAAGACAGTGAGTAGCACAGGATTATACACTGCAGAAGGACTTCAAGTCTTGCAAAAAAAAGACAACAAGCACCAGACACCAAACTTAGAAACATCAAAAACAAATAGTATTTTCTTAGTACACTAACCTATGCACTAATAGCCTTGAAGTATAACTGCCATTCCCCTCAAAAACGTGTAAAGAAAACATGGAACCAAGGGTGCCAGCAGCTTGAACCTTCCTACCAGCTAGACAAATAAAGTATGGAGGTCTCCTACAAACATTTTCCATATCTTTCAGTAGGTGAATTACTTCAGTGTAGCAGCTCTATCGATACAGGTTTGCATTTCTCAGTTATTTTTTGCAAATGTTTCCAACTTAGTTCACTGATCTCCACCACTAGATTATTTTTCAGCCCAAGAACTCCCCAAGGCAATATCATAAAACTCCATCTCACCCAATATGGGAAAAAGGGTGGGAAAAAAAAAACCTCCTAGGCCCCGTCAGTGAGTTTTGGATTAAATCTTTCTTTCATTCTCTAATTATTACTCTCTCTCTGAAGCACCACTTTTTTTCCAGGAACATTCTTGTGCTCCAAGTAGGTTATGAAATCTGAAAGCTAACTCAAAAAACGTTGAGAGAAAAAGAAAAAAAAGCAAAAAAGTCCCACCTTTTCTTATTTCAGAAGAAGCGCAGATTAAATGGAGTAAGTACAGTTCTGTAAAGTCTCCCTTCAGACCCCTTCTGGAAATTAGCATATCTGACACAGCAGTCTTCACATCACTAGTTTTAACTCCCAGTTTACATCTCTGCTATCACAATTATTTCCATGAATGTGTCAAAATCCACAGTGAAATGACTAAGTTTCCATTCCTTCTCTATTTTTAGAAGTCCAAGCCTCAGAGACTTTTTTTTCTGTTGATTAGAGGTTTTTCTGTTCAGTTCATTGATCACAAGGGCCATTTACAAGACTCTGAGTTAACTAAAGCTTATTTCAAGTCCACAAAGTGCTTACATGTTCTCAGGTGAGATACACTTAGGGAGAAATAACCCCATGCACCAGTAGGGGTTGACCTGCTGGAAAGTAGCTCTGAAGAGAGGGACCTGGGAATCCTGGTGGACAACTCCCTTCCAGCTCAGGGTATTCTATGACTCTAAGTTGCATGGGGATTGGAGCATCTCTCTTATGAGGAAAGGCTGAGGGAGTTGGGTCTGTTTAGTCTGAAGAAAAGACAGAGAGGGGGTCTTATCAATGCACACAAGTATCTTAATGTTTGGTGTCAAAAGGATGTTGCTTTCACGTTCTTTTCAGTGGTGCCCAGCAACACGACAAAGGACAGTGGGCACATACTGACACACTTGAAATTCTATCTGAGTATGAGGGAAATTTTCTTTACTGTGAGGGTGATCAAGCACTGGAACATGCTGCATAGAGAGGCCATGGAGTCTCCTTCTCTGGAAATATTCAAAACCAGTCTGGATGTGGTCTTGTGCAACCTGCTCTAAGGGAACCTCTTTTAGCAGGGGGGTTGGACAAGATGATCAACAGAGGTCCTTTCCAACCCCAGCCATTATGTCATTCTGTGATTTCACATTGGCTTTAAATACAGGCAAGATGCTCTGGGAACAGTCTCAAGGAGAAAAGTAGCTTGCCTATACATACTTGTCATCAAGTACAAATGTAACCAGAGTCCTGAGCCAACTTTTTAGAACATGTCTGACTTATGGCTAAGACCCAGGCAGTCAGTTCCAATAAAATTAGACTAATTGTTAGAATCAGGACTTACATTATAAACCAATTGAAACCAGTAAACCATGGTGCAGCTACAGTAACCAGAAAGCAAATTAGAGGTGACCTTGAGCAGAATTTGCACATTATTTGGTTCTGCAGATGCTTGGTATGTCAAAGAAGCAAAAAGATCATTTCACTCTGACTAGAACGCAGTTACACTTAGTGAACTACAGAGTTTACAGCACAGGGCATTCGATGACTGATGGTGCCGAATTGTTGGTGCGCCTGCATTGTTGATGGCATTATTAGAAGTGTGCTTAGACTGGGGACCATCCACCAGCAGCAGGCTGGAGGCAGTTCTCTGTATGACAGCTGTCCTTGTCATACCAGGGGATGTCAGACAGGACTCTTTGTTCCTCTTTTATTTTGCCTATCCTACTCACAAATAATAATTTAAAATAAAATGAAAGCATCATCCTAGTATCTCTTCCAAGACATACCAAAGAGATTTTTGGGGGCTTGAGTTCTCTTTATTTTATATTGTCCTTCGTAAGTGTTGGTAATACCTGAAGGTAGAACCAAATCTTCAGACAAGATCTAAGGAGACCTAAAGTACAGGCAAAGCATTAAACTCCAAATACTAGAGTTCCATCTTGATTTGGTGCTAATTCAAGTATATCTCTTATGCATAGCCTGTAACTGAAGATGTTGAGTTGTATTATTGTTATTATTTTTAATGATAGTTTAGGGGATTGCTAGTGGGATAGTAGAGCTTTTCATTGCCAGGGCACAATCCACATTTGGTATAAAAGTGCCTGAAAGTCACTAAAGTCTTGTATCTAGATGGAATACACAGCAGGCATAGAAAATGTATGAGACATGATCATCCACAAACCTCAAAATCTTCTTGCCTAATTTCTCCGCCACATCTCCTTGACTTAGACATGCCAGAATATAGAGTTCAGAATCACAGCCCTGATCATAAATAACCTTTGAAACTCACCATAAGTAACTTTTGAGATTCTTGTCATTCCTTTTCTCATTTATACTTTGCAGCTGAAAGACCATACTGTATAGCACTCCTGATAGACACCCCTCCCAAACCTTGAGGCAGTGCCAAACACCCCCTTGGGAGGGATATCTAAGCCAGAGAGGTATGAGCCCAAAGCAATCCTCTTCTCTGTTAACTATTTTTGTCAGTCCTGCTGTAAAACATCACTGCTGGGACAACAACTACAGACAGAAGCCCAAATACATTCTCTGTGACTTCTTCTGCTAAACCAGAAAGATTATTTGACCATCAGAAAAAATAATGAAGCTAGAATAAACACAGAAATTTGGTTTAGAGAGAAAAGACATAGCTGCTAAGCCTATTTTGTACACCTTCATGGAAAGTTATCTCCTCCCTCTGCCTCACTGCCCGCAAGCAGACAGCTCCACCTTAATTTCATAGCCTCATTACTCTTTTGCTTCCATAATTCAGTGGACTCTGCACATACTTCCTTCTCACAAGTTCCCCCCTCCCCAAACCTCCCCCCCAACCTTTCCCCCCTCCCCGATCTATTCCTCAGAGGAAGAGGAACCCCATACCTTTCCACACTACCTCCTCTCCTCTGCTGTCATTAGTTGGATTCACGATCCACCGGATTTAGCTGCTTGGGCTCCCTCCCTTGTCTCCAGGGTGGCCATTCACAAACCACAAACCAGTTACTGATCAGCTGGGCTGAACACAGTGAAGATCCTCATCCCAGAACAGCTATGCTGGGAAACACTTTTAGAAGATAGGACTGGTATCTTATTGCAGGATTCATGCCCAATTATTAACCTTGTAAATATTTCAGCATATATACACATATATTATACCTCTAGTTTATTGATATGCCCATAGATTATTAATCTTTCATTACAATAATTAATTATCATAGTGATTTGGCAATTATCTTCTGTAAAGTTTGGCTGGGACCAGTTGCAGCCTCTCTCAGTGCCTTTAAAATGTGGCCCAGATCCTTGCAGAATGCCAGATGAAAGATATGGCTTTATTAGATTGAAACTGGGCTGCTGAAAACTCTCCCAGAATATGTATTGACAGCCTTGCTGTCTTAAAAGGTACAGACTGTATGGAACAGCTTATAAAACCCATGAATGCAATAGTAAAGAAAGATATGCATAGGTTTAACACATATCACTATGCCCTTTTCATATTCCCACAGAGGCTGGAATTAAGGCAGAAATTTCATCACAGAATCTGGTTTATGGATGGCCTGGAGATTTCATGGAGACATTTGTTCCAGAGACACCACTTAGTCCTTTCTTCGATTAGAGAAATCTTATGTCATGCACTGCAGAATATGGTTTACTAATCACCAGAGCTGGTTTGAATGGCTCCATGGATCAAAACTGACTTTATATAGTGATGCCAAGTGCATTTGCCATTCTCCTGCACTGATCATTAGGACGCTTTGCTTGTGAGGATCATACTGGGAGTCATTTCTTTGATGTGTGCAAATGCAGGAAAGCACCGAGGCTTTTACAGGAGCTGCTTGACTACAGGTAAAGAATGCTGCAGCTTTGGAGAGAGCCACTTCAAAACAATTAGAGCCTGCTTGTTCTGCCTTCCTTCTTATAGGATGAGCATAGCTCACGTTGTTTTGGCAGGATGGAGATTTTGTTTCTGTTCTTTGGGAAAATTCATCCAAGTGCAGCCATCACAGGTCCTTTCAGCAGGAGCTAACTTTAAGCTCTGTCCTTTTGTCCCCTATCACCACCCCTTTCTTTTCTGCTCTCTTCACCCTCCGTAAGGTAAGCTAAAACTGTGCCATTGTGATGGTCAGTAGTCAGTCTGAGCCAAAACCCTTGTTATTTTGAAATCGATGTGAACACTTCCACTGACAGAAACTGTAAGAGGATTAGGCTTGTACGCAGTCAGCTCCATTGAACCATAGCAGACATGGTATGCTCATGTTCACCAGCTTCTCAAAAGCATGTGTAATAATTTGGCTGGCTGTGATTGCCCCATTCTCTTGAAAATGGCATGTCCCAGGAAAAAAAATGCACTTTCCACTCCTTCCTACCTTCCTAAAGATGGCTTTTGCTCTAGTCCTTAGCAGAACAGCCACTGACTTTAGAAGACTTAGGATCAAGACCTCGGCCTGAGTTTTATTCCTGGCCACATCCACATTATCTATAAACATTGACAATGGATTCAATACGGATTGAGCACTGCACAGCCTTTGCAGTCCTGAAGTCTTAGACCTTCTGGGCAAATGTTCAGCACACTTGGTGAGTATTTATCTCCTTTCATGGAGATCAACACAGAGAATATGGCCAGTGAAGCAAGTTCATTGTTCTGTGCCCATATGAGGCGGTTGAACACGAAATACTTGGCTCTGTGACTGATGGCCGAGTTCCTCCTGTCTGCAGTCAAACTATTCACTGTCCCCCGTGTATACTGCACATCTCCTGCCCTATGACATCCACCCTCCTGCCTAGTGCCCATCAGCATCATCAATCCCCAGTTTGCATGACACCACACTCTTGCAAAGCGCACAAACCAATATGCCCGTGGCTACAGAGCATCAAAGGATTGGCCACGAATGCAGGAATAGAACACAGCAGAAATGTACAGTGAGGGTAACCTCGAACTGAGCTATCTGGCTTTCTGGCTACATCTTTCAGTTGTGAAGTATGCAGCAGCATCCTGGGGAGGAAGGGATGCTGCTGGCAGCCAAACTCCTGGCTGTAGCTTTGTGCTTTGCAAAAGAAAATAAAATCCCTGAGAGAAAGAAGTGCCTTGGGGACACTTAGCATTATACTGAGATGAAGTATTTGTCTCCAGGAAAACTCATTCTTGGATTTTGCTTTTTCAGTTTGGTAACAGAGAAGCTCACATGTGAACAACACTGTCTGGGACCTCCAAAAGGCAGTATGGATTAACAATGACTGCCTCGTCTCTTCAGCATTGTTAATGGAGGTTGCTGGCTCCAATTATGATGACTGAAGTTCTCACTATACTGGTGTAACATGTAAATATTTGAGTGGCTTTGCTTTTTTAGATGAGTTCCCACTGCCCTTCTTCATTTTGGATACAGAGGCAGCACATCTGGCATTTGGAAAAACAACTACATCAACAACCCCCCCACTTTATTAATATTTAAAATCTCTCCTGCACATGAATAGAGAAAGTTTATTATCACTTCTAATTGCATAGGCCTGTGTAATGGGTTTATGTAACATGTCATCTTTTCTACTGAGCTCACCACTATAGGCTTTGAGAGCCTTGGAAACATTAAATAATTTAGCCTCCAAATAGCCCCTAGTGGTGTGGTTCAGTGTCATTTGTCTCCATTTTACAGATGGGGAACGAATGCAAAAAACTTCCCGTGCTTTCCCTAAGGTCACTCAAGGAGCTTTTTGGCAAAGCTTCAAAATATTGTGTCTCTGCCTTTTTTTTTTTTTTTTTTTTTCCCCTGAAAAAAACCCCACTCTGGGCCAAAGCAAAACTCACAAGTCTCAAGTACTGCAACTGGGTTTTGGAGATATTACAACCTGCAGTCAGATTTCACCTTGTTGCCTAGAGCTACAGAAGATCTATACAAAAGAAGTCTTAGGCTGGGCTAAATTGTGGCTTACATGGCACAAAATGTAACTAGGATTTAGTGCTTTAAAAGTGATGACTAAAATGACGAACTGATAGTTCACCGTAAAAGAGGAAAATAACATTATGAGGAATGGTAAAATGACTTTAAAAAGTAGAGACTAGGGAGAGCAGAATACTTTCCTGTTTTATCCTGATGTAGCAAATAGATTTGACTAAACCACCTTTCTTAGTATTCTACCCTGTCCTTAGGGGAAAATCTTGCAATAAATAAACAGAAAACCTGGGTAATGGAGGAGTTCTAATGAGATATTTTCATAAAAAGTTTTTAATACACTGAAATGTTTCACTTTGACATTTCCTAAACAAACCTTAACCTTTTCATACTCTTTTAAGAATTGATCAACCCTGTAGAGAAAACAAGAAAATATATGTATATATTTTAAAATGGAATTAAATAACTCAAAACAAAACATGACATTGACATTCAAAGGAAACACTGGACACCTAAATTAAATTTCTCAGGCTACAGTGAAATAAACAGTTTATTTCCTGATCCATGCCACAATTTCTGGTTTGATCCAAACCAGACCTTTTTTGCCTGTACTTTTGGCTTGATCAGAAAATTATTTTAACTCAGTTGATTTATTCTTCTGAACTTGTTTTTAACCTTTCAAACACTGTCCAGCTATGTCCACACATTTCATCTTGGGTCTGTTTCTCCATGGCCGTTTAAACTAAAGGCTTATATTCAATTTGCTATCCTAAGCTTATACTGACAGTTCAGATTTGGATCTGGAATCTGTGGATTCCTGCACCTCAAAGACAGTGGAGTCACATGTTTTAGTCCTGAGGGATCCACTTTTTTGCAGCTAATGAGGTGTAGCAGTGTGCCAGTCCTCGACCTGCACCTCCATCCCACCCTTTTGTCTTAGAAAAGCCACACAACAAATACAACCACATTAATTCAAGGTCCCATAGAAGAAGTTGTAGGAGAAGAAGACTATAGCTAACAAAAATGGAATAGCATTTAAAAGGACAGAATACAAACTAAATATCAGAAAATAAAAAAGAATATTTGGCTTGGGAATAACCTATTCAATTTTGTGGAATGTGTGGTGAGTAGCCTATAGATCTATACCTAAACTCTTGGCAATACCAGCATGTTCCCAGCCTTCATGGCTCCACTTGCAGAGACCCATTGGAGCAGTTCTCAGTTCACTCCTGTCTTAACAACTGGTGGAAGAATGTGAACCCAGATGCCTCAGTTTTAGACCTAGAGAAATCTGCTTTATTTCCTTGCTTATGCTGAGCCCACTGGATTGGGATGGCTCATAGCTTGGACATGATGGGCTCCATGGATGAAGAACAGATTGTGCAAGCTGAACCCAAGGAAGATGGAGATTATGCTGGCAGGCAAAAGAAAGCACTATGAATAGTTTATGGACCCTCTGTGGCAGCCTTTCCGTAGTGTCAACAGCCACAAACCGTCTGTTCCGGCACTGCTCTAGGAAAGGCCCAAGAGCCCTCTGTCATGGACAGAGAATGCCAAGGCAGAGCTCTCTGCCATCCCCATTTGGCTAGAAGACTCCACTTCATCCTAGCATAACGTGTCCTGGCCTTGGGTAGTCAGGCTTTTGTCACCTGTTTGGATTACAAGACTGTGATGAACCTTTGGAGACCTCAGCTGGTACTGCTCCCTGCAGCAGTATGAACAACTCTGAACACATCTTACTTGTCCTCTGTTGCCTATGCTGGCTCCCCAGAGAACTAATTCCAAAATTCTTGGTCTTGTTCTTTATCCTTGTAGACTGGGCCCAAGATATTACAAACACTGCAGAAAGCTCTCAGCTGCAGATGCTGTTCTTTGCCATGGTGAGAGTCTGTTATTAAGGGAATACTTCCCTGGTCAAGTGATGGAGTTTTCTTGGTGCCAGGTGTTGATAATAATGATTTCTAAGGGTGGTTTATTCACAGACTGCCCCGATTTTCATTCCTGGCACCAGGCTTATTTCTTCAACACTGCTAATCTTCAGTATAGAAGTGGGTGGTCTACTGTCTGCATGTATTAAAAAAAAAAAAAAAAAAAAAAAAAAAAAAGGAAAAAAAAGTGAAGCTAAAAACATATTTGATAAAGAATATTAAAATCCTAAAATCATCTGGAATACTGTTCTGCCCTTGGGAATAAGTCATACCTTGCTAGTGCCAGTGTACAGTCTTCTGGAAAGTGCCTAAATCCTGCAATAAGGATGGAAGCACAAAACCAGCATAGAACAGATGCTTGAATATTAGTCTGATATTTGTGTAAGTGCTCAGATGCCCATCTGTGTTTCCACAGTATCTCTCCTTGACTGGTAGCTCACTGTTGCAATGAAAACACATTATCACAGTCCACTTTGACAGAGACTTAGAGACTTGTGCTTTAGTTGGCATATGTTGTATATCAGAGAACATACAGCAAGTTATCATGATTCAGTTCATAAGCACAGCTTGTTAAGTCAATGTCTTGTGATTTCCAAGGGATGTCCACAGTCAACTGCAGCTTCACAAACAGCCCCTTCTGACAACACATAGGGTTTGCTCAGGCCCAAAGCCACTTTAGCATACTATAATGATGATATTATAAAGAGGATGCTTTTCTCCCACTTTTTCAGTAACATGTCCTGTCCCTTTCCTAAAACTGAAAGAAGTTCTGATTGTGAGGGGGATGAGATACACTTTTGCTTGAAGGAATTTATCTTTCTGAGTAGTGTGAATTGTCCCTTTGTCTAAGTAGGCATATCAGGTTGTTTCATCAGAGCACGAATTCATCGTGTTTTTGGAAGTAGGTATGGAACTATGGTAGACGCACCTTGGTCCAAGCTGCTAATGTTCCAGTCTTAGGATATGGAGAACTGGCAGTAAACAACAAGCCATCTTTCACTCTTTCCAGTGACAACTCATTCTCTCTTTCCACTCCTACATTATGGAATGTCTTTCTGCAGAGCTAAAAGATATATGTTCTGTAGGTGAGAATAGGTGTTCACAGCAATGCTGGGCATTGAGAAACACTAAGAGAGATGGATCTTTGCATGGCAGAAAAGGAATATATCCTGACACAATGACCTCAAATAAAAATGACAAGTGAGGCCTTCTTCCAGCACAGAGAAAAGTGATGTCCCCAGAACAGGTATGACACAGTTAAGCAGATCCTTAAAGCTTGGATAATGCTGCAGAAAAAGATAACCACAGATAGACACCTGATTTTTTTTCTTATAGACTCTATCTTTCAACATAGGCACTTTTCAAACATACTTTACAAGAATGTTGGTGTGATCAGTTCTTTGTTGGTAATTTTTTTCTTTTTTTGTCTTCTGAATACTTAAAAGACCAAATGTATGTCAGTGCCTTTCAAAGTCTTTCACATCATGAAAGACATATCTGTAGATTTGTGCAAAATGAAAATGGATGAAATATCATATGCTTCATTGGAACAACTGCAAATAATCAGAGATGAAATTAACCCCAAATATTCTGAATAGACAATTTTTAACCAGTAGTTGTTGTTCAAAATCACATACAAAAATAATTCTGACAATCTGTTCTGAAGAACAAAGACACTGCAGAAATGTCAAATCTTTCCCCAGATACCCTTAGATCTTTGCAAGAGATAGACTGAGGAAAGCAAAATTTGTAGGGAAAGTTATCATCTTTTCATAGGGAAATAGAGAAAAATGCTGTGAAAAAGAGACAAAAGAGTCCTTTTTTGAGATTGGAAGCAGAAAATTTCAAGCTATATTGTCTCTTTTAGATCTAAAAGCAGTATTACAAGAGACCTGTTTCCATCTGACTGACAAAATTTTGCCTTTTTGATATCCTTAGGCCATCACAGCTGCAACAACAATCTTACTACGTGCAAGATATCAAATTCTTCTGGCTCATTCAGAAGGCTTGAAGGGACCACAATAGGTCATCTAGTCCGTCTTCCTGACTTCAGATCAGAATCAAATACACCTAGATCGTTCCTGAAACTTATTTATTTAATGTGTTCTTAAAGACTTCTAATGACACAGACTGTACAACCTCCTGAAGCAATCTTTGTCTTACCTTTCTCATTGCAATTTAAACCCATTACTTCTTTGTCCTATCCATCAGGGCCATGTGGAATCACTTCTTCTCTTTATCTTTTCCAAAACCTTTTATGTTCTTGAAGAATATTGTTAACCTCTCAGTTTTGCCTCTTTTAAATTAAATAAAACCAGTTCTCCTGTCTCACTGGTCTTTTTCTCCAGGCTATTTCTGACTCTGACTTTTGTGCATTTCTAATTATTTTTGTTGCTGGCCTATAGACTATGTTTGTCCTGGATTTTTCTTGTTTTCCCAAAGTATTATTTACTCACCAGTATAAAATATGGAGCATGAACTCAAAATGGAGTGAGCTTAGAGAGTGATCTCTCACTTTCAGGAACAAGTCACTTTCTCTGCCTGGCTCACATTATTAATAACCCTAGAGCACAACAGCCTGTTGGCACCCAAAGTTGAGGTGAGTAAACATGATTCTATTCTTTGGAAGTTTTTTTTGATCCCAAGAGAAGATAGGTACAGCAGACTAATGCACAGTTTCATTAAGGGGAAGAGTTCTGAGACATCAAGAAGAAAATAAATATTTTGTAGTAATAAGAATTTCAGTTTTCATATGGACATGTTGCAGATCTTAGCGTTACAACAGGATGCAGCAAGTTATTATTAGAATCAACCCAACCAATAAGATGGGAAAAGAGTGGTACAAAGAAATAATGAGATGAAGCCCAAAGCCATATAATGAGAAATAAACATAAGGCAGACTACAGAAGAAGACTTAATTGTGGGGGTTTTCTGATTTTTTCCTTTCTTCTCTCCTCTTCCCCTCCCCCCCTTTCCCTCCCTGCTGCAGTGCAGACACTGGCACAGAATTTTTCTCTCACCTTAAGGGAAGATGACTAAGGCCAGGTTCAGGCTGGAATTCACTGATGGAGTGGGGCAGAGAAGTCAGCTGAGCAAAGAAAGTGAATTTTCTTCATGTACTATGAGTGGAGTATTGCAATCTGCTCTGCTGGAGCTGTATCAGAGCAATGTGGTGGCATTTGTCTTCCACCCAGTGCCTGGGTAATGCTCGTACCTTTTTGCCTTCAACAGAGAGGCAAAAGGATAAATTGAGGTTAACTTTCACAGGATTTTGTTGCAAAACAAGTGTGTAAAAAATGATTTTAAGTGACCTAGATGATGTCTTTTCATATCTGTGTTTAGCAATATCTGTCTCTGTAGATGATGTAGCTGTTAGTACTGTAAGGATCCCTTAGGACAAACTCCTGTTATAACATATTTTCTCTGCACCAAAGCCTACATAAATGTTAAATGAAGCCACTTTAAACAAATATAGGTAACAGAGGGAGAATAAGCCTGTTAACAGAATCAGCATTGCAGTCACTAAGTCATAATATTTTATTTATTTATTATGTCATAATACCTATAACAAAAGTAACTAGATGCTATAAAATAATACTTACAGACATAGAAGTTGAAATGACTCACCAAGTCCAACCCTTCATAAAAGCTCCTCTGATTCATAGTATCCAGTGAAAGAAAGAAAAGAAAGTATAGCTCCTTTCCAATCCCAAGTAACTTTTAGCCTCATGCCTGGCTGAGCTGTCGTACACGATGCTTTTGAAAATGCAGATTCCAAAAGAGACCACCATGCAGTACCCAGGGCATGGTCCTCCAATCTGTAAGGGTGACAGAGGAAAGAAAGATGCTTTTTTCCAAATGTGGCTTTCTGTCAGCGACTGGACTGATCCAAGCCAGACAATGGGAAGGGTGATAGAGAGGGCAAAATGAGCAGGAATAAGGTTCTCGATAAGATTGGACAGCAAACGTAGCTAGAAAGAGGGATCCAAAGCACTGCACTGTGGGCCATGTGTAAACCCAAGAAGATATCAAAAGTAGGGAGGAGGGGTATCTGTGCTGCATGTTCAGAATTAAGGTAAGTTACATAATTGTGAGACGACAGCCTGGTCAGAAATAGAGAAAGAAAAGCTGTCCGTGTCACAACTGGAGGCAATAAGGGAATAAAAGAGTAATTCCTTGGCCAATATCAAGCTATACTGGCAAAAAGTGATACTGAAGTGCTCTTAACAGAAAAACAGCAAACACAACTTCTCTCAGTTATTCTCAGCAAATCACCTGATTTCACCTCTTCTGGCACTTGTGGTCCACCTCTCCCAAACTCAGCCTCAGCAATTTCTTTAACACTCAGAGTTTGAACAGCTAGCAAGGGATAGTGCAAGGAGAGAAACAGTGTGACCAATGAAAAGAAAATCAGCGCCCTCTTTTAAGCACCTATTTCCTCCCTGTCACATCTTTTTTTATCCTTTCTTTCCAAACCAGGACACGAAAACAGCATAATGCAGAGGCACTCAGATGGCATTGCAAACACAGTGCATTGGAAAACACATTCCCTCCCTGACTCTGATAATTTAGCTTTGTTTTAGTTTCACTCTAATGAACATTTATGCTGTAGCCAATCTTCAATTTATACCCATCTAGTCCAAAGCACAATTATATGCCGAGCAGAAAATGCAGCTTTGACTCATAATAATAAGATTGGCACTGTGTCTGGCAGCTTTTCACTCTTCCTTTTCATGCTGCAGTAGTATCAGTTGGGCAAAGACTTTGCTGTATCTCCTAACAAAAGGTCAGGCTGGCAGACAGAAGAGGAGGACTGAGGGCTATGTAATATACTGGAGTAGGACACCTTCTGAGATGCCCAGCATTTTTTGAAAAGAGATGTAGGAGAGGCACTTTCTCAAAGAGCTGTCTATGTTAAAGAAAAGAACAAGGCATGCACTCTGTGTTTGCTAATCCACATTGTTCTGTCTTCACTCACGGAAGACTCTCACATAACCCCACTGGTAAGTTAGACCTTTTCCAGTGCAGACCTAGACCTATGGTGCATTTGAGTGCCTGAAGGTGGCAAGTCTGTTCAGAAGGATATTTTCAACTACTTTTGAAACAGAAGTATTGTCTGTTCAAGACTGTCTGGCAGACTTTCCTTTAGGAAAGATGGTCGTATTTAATTTGAAAGTCAAGACGTGTCAATAGTCTTCTTGACTTTGCCTCTGACTTGCACGAGATACCAAAGCCATCACTTAATCTCCTTCTCTCTGCTTCATTTTCTTCATCAGTAAAATAACCAGTTCTCCCAGGCAGCAGGCTCCAAGCTAGTCAATGTCAATTGTAAATGTGCTTGAGATTGCAGAGTGGAAGTTGTTAAAAAAAGAGTTGAAGAAGATATGGATCCTGTATCTGTCCTTTGGAGTACTCTTAACAGTTTCAGCCTATAAAGCCTGTAAGTCTATATCGTGTACAGAGTTGCTGCTCCAAAGCAGTGTACTAAATAGCTCCTGGTGAAGAAATCTCTCGAGCATGATGGTCCTCACTGTGTCTGGAAGGTGGCTATGAACAGATGGACTATTCCTGTTTGGCATCTTCTTTCTTTTGGCATAATACCAGACCCTACTGCATTTTCACCTGCTTAGCCTCAGCTCATCCTTTGTGTAAATTCCTTTATTTCTTCAGTTTTTCAACAGTGGGAAAGAGTTCTACCTGGCCTCTTTTGGGGGAATATCATGCACAGTTGGTGGTGCCCAGAAGGGAGAAGCAGATGCTGTTGAGATATTCATGGTGTCCAAAATAGAAAGCAATTTATATGGACAATTAAGAAGAGTCACACGGGACTTTGGTGGTTGGAAGCTACAAGTCTGTAAGCAGGCAATTTCTAGGACTTAGGAAAAAAAAAAAAAAAAAAGAATTCACCTGAGGCCATGCAAGAGAAGAAAAGTTATATTGAGAGAACAATTCCCAAGTTCATTCACTAGGGCTTTAAGCTCCTGATTTGCAGTGGAAATACAGTATGTGGTGTTCTGTCATCAGAAGGATTTAGAGGACAGAGAAAGCAGTTATCACAGAACAGGTATGAAATTGTCAAAAAGAGCAAAGGCAAAGCAAGACAGGGTCTTTAAAAAATACTACAATAGTCTGTCTGTCCTGACTCTCATTTACCATTATGCTGTACCCCCCTCTGATTCTCTGTGCTCTAGCTCCTCCAGAGTGTTTTCTCTTCTCATTCATGGCGTTACAGAGGAAAAAGACCTAATGAAGGGACTGAAATATGATGGAATGTGTTATATGCCTGACATTTATTTTCTTGTCATTGTTTTTGTTCACTTGGCATTGGGCTGATGGGGAGTGTCAGAATTTTCTGTTGACCTGATATTTTTTCCTGCTGCTTCATCAATTAAGAGAGTTTCAGTTTCAGGCACAAAAGAGTTAAATCAATTTGCTTCAGAATAACCCCAAGAAATCACTCAATTCTTTAAAAAGTCTCTGGAGGGGTGGCTGCTATAGCCTGAGGGATGTGCAAGCAGAAGGCTCAGTAGCCACATTGACATTCGAAGGCACAAACGTTTAGGAGAAGGGACAGATATTGTGTGGTTTTGTCCCTTCTCTAGTTGACTACACAGCTAAGTGCACTGTCTGTACTTGCCTTTTCCCTAGACATTGCTAGGGGCTGTCTTGTTAGGTTCAGAGTCCCTCCGAGAATATGCTGCCTCTTAGCAATACAAAGAACCAGAGGACATTTCTCGCTCAGCTCTCCATAGCCAGAGCTGGCACAGGCTGAGCAGGAGCACATCACGCATTGACTCACTCCTCGCTTATTTGCACATGTGAAGTTGGGCCAGTTCAAAAATCCCCTAATGAACCATCACCCTGCAGGATGGTGTGAGATTCTTCTCAGTTCTTTGGCTGCTGAATTGAACTGTTTTAGCAGAGTAGCTCCAAGGCTTCTGCTTCATGCAATGTGGGATCTGGAAGGACATTTTTCTTCTGGTCACTTATGTCAGATAAAATCTCTGGAAACAGCTCTCCTGAAGCAACCAGCCTCTCACAAGGCTGAAACTATCATTTGCAAAAAAAACAAGGGATGTACTGGTAAGACCAAATATGGGACTCAACTTACTGCAGGTACTGCTGAAGTCTATATTTTCCTTGCTTGCTTCATTCAGATTTTGCTGGTGAAAGGATCTCCCATCAAGGAATGAAAGCTCTACTTTGTTTCAGCATCTTTTGCTCATCTTTCTTTACCATCTCTTGCTGTTGGTTTCCCATTAAAACCTAATTCTGTATTGTCATGTCTTTTTCCTGGCTGTTATGCTGCTAAGCCTTGGCACTTTGTGAGCTGAAGTGCTTTTTTCTCTTCTTTTTCTTTTTCCCCTTGCCCAAACAGTATGTGTCTCACTCATTCTTTCCTCATTCCTTCCATGTGTATATATTGACACAATATATACAGACCTATGGGTAAATTACATGTCTGTGCTATACAATATCTTCAATTTCTTGCTCTATAATGTGTTTTGTCATTCTGAATAAGAGTTTAGCTACTCACAGATAATACTGTAACTGAGGAAGTTCTGTGAGTTGCAGTTCACATAGGATTTGAGTCCTTGGTCTGAATCGGGAAGAAGGGGGACCTGAAGTTGTTTCTCTCTCATAAAATGAACAGTTGGTTAACAGATATTCTGCAACAGAGCTCTTTCCTTTCCTGAGAAAATATTCTAGACAGAAGTTTTGTTTAATCTTGTCCATTACAAGAGAAAAATACCTGGTGTCTACAAACTCAAAACCTCCCATGGAATGTAACAGAAAGATTTTTGTGGAATAATTCATAACCGGTTCTACTGACAATGTCTTTAGCCAAAAGAGTCAGCAGGTCCTTGGGATACATCTTCGTTCCTGCTTTCAGAAAAAAGCACAACAGACAAAGGATTTACTCCATAGAATAACAGGCTAGCATGGAAAAGCAGAGTCCATGGGAAGCATCAGAAGCCTCATATATCTAAGCCCACAGCTCCATCACCTTGGCAGTCATGAAAGAGGAATAAATATGACACCAGCCTGTTGCTACTCAGCAGAACTTCTTGGCATAAGGACATCAAGCAGGAGATCCAGAGTCTTCTCTGTCCAATGCTTGTCATTAACCAGGACAGATGCACAAATCTTACTTCTTGCTCCTCCATTTCAGAACTGCCCAGACAGATGTGAAGGTCAAAGGAATGATATGGCAGTGGTGTGACATGCCTCCACTCAGCGTGCATGCATTAAAAGGCTTATTCCATAGGGATGAGTAAAAAAAGTGAAATTAAAATTATGTGGTTTTGCTTTCTACAGGGTGCCATTAGCTGTTTTAGCTGCAACAGAGACACTTAGAGAAAAAAAGGGGCTGACAGGCAGAAGAAGGGAAGTAGGAACAGTAGAACAAGACAAACCTAGCCAGCAGGGAATGGGTGAAGAAATCAAAAAAGGGAGGTCAGCAAAGCAGGAACAAAAAAAGAATAGAAAGAATAAAAGCAGAGGGAAATAACTGAAATAATTCAAAGGTAGAGGCAAAAATAAAGAGGAGAGAAAACATTCCCTGAACAGACAGGGAACAGAAGGCAACCATATAGGTTATCAATTTCAGCCTCCAAATACTACAGACAACAATGGAATAGACATTAATTGAGAAACATCCATAACTTCTGCTTCAATGCCCATTCCCATTTCAAGTTAGAAAACACTGCAACCTTATAACACTTGATGCAAAAGAGCAAATGCTGCAGTGATTATGGCATGTTCAACCAAGACAATGGGAAAGCTGAAGGGCTTTGGAAAGATTTTAGACTCTTGCAATTACATGCAGGTTGGCACATTCTGATATTTCTTGAGAGTGGGTTATGCTCCACATGGCTGTAGAGGAAGACCAGGGGTGCAATCACTCTAAATCCTTGCTCTTCAGTGCAGAAGAAAATCTTTCTCAATGACACATACAATCAATGCTTTTAATTCAAGACATATCAGTCAGGCAGTACCACTAGAAGAACCAGCATAACCCACCTACTATTCTGTCTTTAGCCTTGGCTAATTTCTTGTTTGGGTAATTTAATGCTTCAAAGGAAGATCAATTTGCCCACTCCTCATTCCTCCCATCCTTACATACACATCCAAGGGAATAAAGAACTGGGAAATGAAGGGACTTCCTTCTTTACCCCAATAGTGGTCAGTGGGAGCTCTGAAGCATGAAATTAATTAATTAAAATATAAATGCAGTGTAATTCCTTCTATGAACTCAGCAAGCTCTACTTTTTAATTATTTAAGTTCCTTGCCCATGTTATCCTGTATGGAAGACCAGAACTTCATTGCTTTGAAGTTTAGAAACCTTCTCCTGATTTCCTAGCTAATTTATACTCATCTGATCTTTTAGCACTGCTTCTCTTCAGCTGAAACAATTCTCCATCCTGGTATTTACAAATAGTATATTTATGAAGAAAAACTGTACTCTTTCTCATCTTTCTTTTGCAAATTTAACTAAGCCTCCCACACACACTTTTGAAGGTCTGCCACTTCCCCTAATCATCCTCACAACTCTTTACTATACGTCACTTTCCCTTTTTGGAACATGAGTGACACAAATTGGCCACAGTATTTTAAGTGAGGCCTCCTCAGTCCCTTGTATCACTGTATTACTAAAATACTTCCCTTTCTGAAAATACCCTTGCCTGATATATCCCGGAATCACATTAATCCTTTTCAAGGCAATGTCATATTCCAGCAAAAAAGCAAAGAAAATGTGAAGCAGAAAAGGGAGATGCTGAACAGAAAAATGAAAGCATCCTGAGGAACAACAGACAATTCTGGAGGGAGAACGACCCAACCCCCCCGCCGTCCTCCAACTGCCCTGCAAACATAAAGACATAATCAGCTTTGTAGAAAAGGTAATTCAAAGGAATAATGGAAAGTCAGAAAGCTGAGGCAAGGCACATCTGTACAAAATCATAGTGCACTAGCTTTGCACGACCTCTCAGCTTCATGCCAAGTCTCTGACACTGCTTGCTAATGTCAGCATTTTGGCAAAAACAGGACTGATGGTGTCACACTGGTGAGGGGGTGACCTGAGTGCAAAGAAGGCAAGGTGGCTGGATCTTTCTCATGAGTCCTGGACAAGCCCTTTGCATCAGAGCTCATAGATTGTCTCTCCAGGGTACAGTGCTTTTACTTAGTAATTTAAGAATTAGCACTCCCTGCATGCTTGAGTGTGCATGTGTGTGTTTTGTATATCTATGTGTTTGACACGCAGAACCTATAGTGTCTTTCTTGAGCCCTAAAATTTTAAGGCTAATATTTTTTAATAAAAATATTTCACTGTCCCATAGACATGCAAATAGTGTCCTTTAACCTGCTAAAGAATATAATGGAAGATCTCAGAGTGCTTCAAGAATATTAATGAGATGTTACAATAATCCCCAGGCAGTGTATGCTTATGTATTTTTTCTGTGGATTTCACAGAGACAAAATAAGTCCTGCACTAAGTTGTCTCATCCTTTCCGTAATGAAGTGTGATTACGCCTTTTTTTTTTAAATTATTATTTTGAAGAAAAACTTCAACATTGAAACATTTTACAGAACTTTAACAGAAGGTGAAGATAGATAAAGCTCTATATTTTGCTGTTATACAGTGAAGTTGATGGGTTTTGCCTTGTAAAATGACAAATATATAAATAAAACCCAACAAATATTCTCATGGGTGGTTTGTAGAGCAGCACCTCTTTTTCTGCCAGTGCAGAAGGAAGCTCAACTTGCAGCAGACATGCGATATGTCAATTCATTTCCATTGTATTGGCAAGAAACAACACACACAAGACAGATTTATCAAGCTATCTGATAGTCTAAGAGCCAAGAATTCTTCCAGCTCTCTTCTCTCCTCTCCTCTTCTCTCTGCTTTCCTCCATACACACACATGCACAAATAAAGGCAAATCTGCCACTCTTGCAAGCATAACACTGTAAAGTTCTGCAGCTTTATTGTGGGTGTTTATCATAAAGCATCCTTATCTGTTATCTGCTTATAGAGGAAGCTTTGGCATGTTATTTCAGAGTAATAGCCGAGAGCGAGTTAAATTGCATTAACCTTTAAAGCTGGCATTAATGGGTAACCGTGTCAGGAGACTATATTACTGTACAATTTCTTTTTCCTCTTCTTATGCTAGCTCTGTGTTTAGAGTTGGGGGGGGTGGTTGCTGTAAGTGCCAGCCTCACATCACAGACTTTGAGCTCTGAGCAATGTATTTGTGCTCTAGAGAAGCACTCAGCTGGAAGAAATGGAGGACTGGCTTCTCCACACCATCAACAGACACCAGGAGAGAAGGCAAGTTTCTTAGCAGTAAGGTGAGTTCTAGACTGCCCTCACAGCCTGAAGCAAGTGGGTTAGGACTTGCTATTGGTCATATCAGTGAGAGACAAGTCCTCTCGTATTGATTCAGAAGGTTGTCATATGATTTTTGGGATAGAGATATCTTAGAACTGAGATTTTTAGATGTGGGCACTAAAATGCATGAGCCATACTATGTTCTCTGTTACTTTGACACAGAAGACTTCTGCAAGGTATTCCAAGTGTACAAGCCCAATTTAACAACCACTTTTCATGAACAGGGACAGCTGGAGCTACTCCAGATCTATTATGGTGTAAATGGAACTGGAACGTGGCCTACCACTTATCAGATATTCTCTTCTATGTATTAATTATACATGTAAAAGTCCTGTATTTAGGAATAATCGCAATAATTTATCACTTTCAGAGAACTGTAATTGCAAACACAACATAACCATTCATCAGCTGTTTCAGATGGAAAGGAGTAGGCTGAGAGAAGGCAGCAGCCTCTTTGATCACATTTTGATTGGGAAGTCTCTTCATTACAGGTTTGGTTTGTGAACCCTCCTCCCCCTCATAACTCTTCAAGTCTTCTTCACAAGCTGTTTTATTCAAAGAATAACTGTGCTTGACTCAATTCCCATCAAAGTCCCTCCTGAGCTTTTCAAGGAAAGCTAGCAGGACAGTGCTGTGAAAGGACACAATGTCCCCACAGAACAGAGGCCACATTTTTGAAAATACACAATGGACAAAATTGCAGTGATCTTCAAATCTTTCATAAATTGGGAGCCATCAGATTTGGTTTTTGACAAGCCTGTCTTACCCAAAAGACCTGTCTTTGGCAAAGGGGAAAAGGCCCAGAGTTAGTTTTAATACTTCTCAGAAAAAGTCCTGGTAAAAGCTACACTCTTACTCCCTCGATCTTTTCATAAGGGACATACTGGGGGTGATGCAGCAGAGGGATATGATACTTGGCTGCCATGGAGATGAGTTCAACAGAAGAGCCTAAATAGAAGAGAACATATTTTACTTAGAAGCACTTTTGAAATAAAGGTACATCTTATATTCATGCCACTAGAGCTTCTTGCCAAAAGCTAACATTAATTGTTTAAATTAACATTGCAATTGAAATGCAACTAAATAAATACTTTCTTTTTTCTTTTTTCTTGTTTCTTAAAAGAAAGCTGTAACTGATTGCTTCACGAACCTCCCCTGGGACCACACGTGCTGTGCTGCCCTTTAAAACAGAGCTGTACAGCCTCTTCTCCCCAGTTGATCCCTGACGTCAGGCACTGCCTCCTGGGGAGGCTTTGAAGCCTTCAGTTGCACCTAGATTTGTGCTTTCTCATGAGCATTCCTTTTTTTGTCACCAGGGCTGTGCTCAGTTAATCTTTTCTGCCATGTCCCCAGAGAGTTCTGCCACAGCCCCTACATAGGTAACCACGTTCCCTCCTTCAAGCTGTAGGGATTTACCATTATAGTGCAATTCTGCAAGATGAGCATCAGCAAGAGGGGAACTTCCACATCATTTAGGGTTGGTCTGGTACTGTGAAGTTTTGGGTAGCTTCTCAGGTGGTGAAACAAACGCCACCTATTGTCTGACCTGGTTTTTGCCTGCATGAATCAATACACAGCCCTAAAAGAGCTGATCAAAAGCCCTTACTTTTCTATTTCAAACAGCAGAAATTCATCCTATTAGTTATAGAGGTGCCAGTTACAAGCCCCAGGGTGTCAGGTAAAAGCAGGGGCAGGTGAACTTGTACACCAGTAATCCCCTGCTTTGAGGGGGAATGACTCTGGGCCTGCAGTTCTGCAGAGGGTTTTGAAACAACATGTTGCATTTGAAACAGTAATAAGGATATCTCTCTCTGCCTACGGAAAATAAAGGAGAAAAATGACAATCATTGATAGAAATGGTGTTGATTTTTCTTAATGATAAATGAAATGAAAATTTCAATGAGAATGATGGATGCCACCAGTCAATGTTCTTCTTGTTACAGCAGCCAATGCCTCTTTATGTACCCGTCTCATTAAAGTGTCAGAGATACTTAAAAAGAAAAAAAAAAAGAAATATGCTAAAATTAAAATGGAGAAGAAAAAGTCATTTCACACATTTAATGGCATAATGAAGTCTTTTTAATGTAATTTTCTTTACTATTCTGATTACATATTCACAAAGAGGATCTTCACTTCCATCTTTATTAGGCACTGTGTTTGTCATCATTATGGGTTAAGTATTTTCATAAACATTTGATGAATATTAACCATTTAAAATAAAAAATAACAGTTTATTTTCACTGCAATGACTACTGCACATGGAGATATTAATATTAGAGCAAGTCATATGAAATTACACAGAGCCCTGTCCCTGTGTGCAAGGAAGCAGTGCAGAGGCAGGGAGAAAAGAAACTCTCAACCTAGCAATGTGCAGAGGGGTTTGCAAAGCTAGATCACAGCTAGACCTATTGACAGGAACTGACAGTGATCCCAAAAGACTGGTGAATCTCCTCACCAAAGACTAGGTGTTCCTGCGTCCTTTCTACCCTGCTTCTTTCCAAACTGCAGTTTTATCTTCCCTGTACTTGCAAGGGACTAATCCAGACCGGGCTTTAGTATAACAACCTGGTTAATTTAGATGTTGTCTCTGTCTGGTGCAAATGTCCTAACAAACAATTTTAAATGTGGTCTGTTCTCTACAGCAGGGAAATGGCTTCCTAAAACAAACAGTTCTAGAGCCAAGTGCTGCAGAAAGAGGAGAAGGAATGAACATCATAAAAGAAGGTCCAGCAAAAAGAGGTTGCCTGGAGTTGGGTAAAACCATAACCCGGTTAATCTGTTTCTAAGCATGAGGGAAAATGCAGATGTAATATTTTGTGTCAATAACAGCACTAATAATAATAATAAAATTATAACCGTATTTAATTTTTATTCTTTATTTTTATTAAGAAGGTTTATTTCTCAGTGACTGAGTAATTTTAAAGAAGGAAAACAATCATATGCACTGTTTAAACATTGTCTAATCTCTTTCTTCCATCCTGGCTCTCTTTCATTTGTTCCATTTCTTTTCTCCCATCAACAAAATAAAAACATCAGTGATGACATCCTCATTTCAAGGCATCACATGAAAGCTCATTTCTGACAGAAGGCTCTTGTAGCACAAAATACCTGACCTGTTTCACATCACCTGTTCCTTTGCTTACCCAGAGGAAACAGGAGGCAGCTGATACCCTGGGGGTCTTCCCACCTGTAAACCAATTTTAGACACCAGGCACTGGCTTACTCTTCCCCGTGACTGCCAACTTGTTCAGAGAGAAAGAAGGAATAAAGCACTTTTTATTTTTTCTTTAAAGAAATATGCAAAAGACGGGAGAAAAGGTCCACCTGCACATCTTAGAGCGTCTCTTCCCCACCTCCCCGAAGTGCAGGGCAATATTGCCAGTGCTGACAAACATTATTAGAATGGCTGATGTGAGAAGGAGCAGGGGGTTACTCTTTGTTGCCTTCCTAGCCATAAACTGGGTCACTTTAATTAATCCTGTAGGTAGGGGATCCAGAGTAGAAGCATAAAGAACCCAGAGGCCCAATTCAAGAGATCCCGACTTGTCGCTGACTGGAGAGGGTTAAAAGAATTACTGGTGGATGTTTAATTAGGATTTGAGGAATGGGGATTGAGCATTAGACTGGGGTTTGTTTAGGGCTCATGTGTGCTCAAGCACCGAGGTAATTTCACATTGTGCAGTGCTGCATCCTTTGCTGAGCTCAGCCAGTGCCGCACAGGAGCTGGAGTAAAAGCTCCACCTGGAGACAGCAGGAGCCTGCCTGCTTCCCTGCATGCTTGTAGTGGATGCTACTGGCAAGGATTTTCTGGGAGACCAAGGGGCCCTGGAGCCCTCATCCTGTGAATTACCTCCTCGCTTGTTCCCAAGCTGCAGCCTTAGCGCTTCTCTTCCTTCCAGCACTTAGTGCCTCTAATTCCCTGGTCCCATGGGGAGCCAGACACCTGCTGTGCAGAAACAGTGAGTAATTGCAGGCCTGCAGCAAGGATGGAAGGAAAGCTTGAGTCAAAGCATCCTGCCACTCCCTGGCCACCATCCGTGGGAGAAGGCTGGTGCCTCAGAGCTACGTTTGGATCTGGACCACATGCAGCCTCACCGCCAGTTACCCAGCCACAGGATTAGGCCGCCACCCCCTTGCACAGTGCACCCTTCCAGCGTGCTGCAACCTGCTAGGGGCCAACACAATGCTGTCTCTAAGCGGAGGATTTCACTCTTGTCTGAAGTCACATGAGAGGCTTTTCTGAGAAACCTCTTCGGTTTGAGGCTCTTCCTCTGTTTAATTTGCATCATCTCACAACTGACTGCTTTCCCAAGAAAGCTGCTGAGGTCACTGGTACAGGAGGACAAACAAGGAGGCAAGATGTCGCTCCTTGGAACAACTCACCATCCCTGTCTGGGGTGGATTTTGAAATCCTGATCTTAAGCAGAAGTTTGCAGTTTGGTATAATGTTTCAGTGCCAGGGCTGAGGTGCAAACTGGTATTAAGCCTCAGGGTTCTGGATGCTATGAAACAAATGAACCCTCATTTTTTCTGGCTAGTGACTAAATAGGCACAACAAGTGCTTCCAGTAACTGGAATTCAACTATTTACATTGCCAAACTGCTGGTGTGGCCTCTGGCATGCTTTTGGTCGAGGCAAGCCAGGAGCATTCCAAAGGACTCCTGCTCACAGTCTGTTATTCAGTACAGGCCAGGGATCCTTTCCATAGGCAGCTTGTACACAGCTGCCTTGATCTGGAGGGAAGGAGAACTTTGTTGCACAGAAGCAGGGCACTGCAGACCAAGCAGCCTCTATAGTAGGGAATTTTTTAGACATATCTGGTCCCCTAGTACAAAAGTAGGGTTTTTTTCACAAAAAGTCTTCTCAGAACCACTCAATAGAGAGAAGGAAAATCCCCTTCTGGGGCAGGCTCTCCCCAGCTGGGCTGACCCTCATAAAGGTGTGAGACTTTTCCTGGACTTGGATAATGCTTTTCAAGCAGGTAGTGAATAAACAGAGATCTAGTTCAGCTTAGCAGTAGAACAAAGAATGTAAGATACAGCCAAAAAAATCATTTATGCTGTTAGAAAGTGGGTGTTGTAGAGCCTGGGTGGCAAGAACAGAGGCGACAAGGGAAGCATTCAGCTCCAGCTTGCATGCCTGTGTCTGCAAAGCAAGGTTCAGTATCTCTAAATAAACTAGACTGGCTTGTTATTAGTGAAAACTAAGCCCTTGCATGTTATTAGTTAGCAGATGGTATATAAATATGATGTCAAGAACCAATCTAGTATGACCCATGGCAAGAAGGAGAATGATTAAACGGAAATGAAACAGAGACGAGAACTGCCACAAAAGAGTCAGTACTGGGGGACTCAGATCTTCAGCTGCACAGGGCAAAAAGACCACAGGAAAAGGTTTTGCCAAGAAAAAAAAATCAAGAAATGAGTCTGTAAACAGAGCTGACCATGGGGGATAAAGATGAAATGGAAGCAGACTTTTTTACTATCTCAATCAGGGAGAAAAAAAGTGACAAGAACTGACTGAGACGCTGAAAAGTGAGTGATATGCTATTGCCAAGAATAATGCTCAAAACACTGTAACAGCTGATAGAGGTACTGAGCGTCATGAACCCAGACAGAATAAGACTTCAGAGACATCTCTCGGTTAAAGGAACAAACAACCAACAAGCAAACCAAAAGCCTTCAGCAACAGAAAAGGGAGCAGCTGTTAGCACAGAGAGCACTAGACTCCATAGGCAACTTTGGAGACTGCCATCAGCGACTCCCAGTGAAAAGGCAGGTGAGCCTCTGCCCTGGAATACAAATGAAGTAGAGTCTGTCCTTACCCTAGCATAGTCAGAGTAAGCACTCACCTTTCTGCATTCTTATCTGGGACAAATTATATGCCTCAAGGACTAAGCCAGAAGGGCCAAAAAAATCCTTTTCACTTCCTGATCCCTCACATCTGTGCAAGAGACAGGGTGATTGCCCTCCTCTGCTTTCTCATTGTTTCTCTGCTCCAGTATACTTATTTCCAACAGCGTTGTTCAGACTCAAACCAGGGTTCTGGGTTTGTAATTAAAAAAAAACCTCGATCAGACTCCTCCTAGGGAGAATAACATGCAATTTTCTTTTTCCAGGGAACACAAAGCTCTTTTCTAATTCTCCACTTAACTTCCTGGAGAGGTTCAGCCTCCACTTTTTCTTGCCCATATAACCTGCTTGTACAATTGGCTTCAGGCAGAAGCCTTTTAACCTTGCCTGATAAAGGCATCTTGTGTTCCATTCTCTTCAGGCAGATGGAGAAGAGGACAAACCATTTCCATCAGGCCTACACCATGAAATGTGAAGATACACGGGCAAGCTCAGGTATCTGCATCAGTGCACAGCCATGTAGAGAGGCAGTTTTTTGGAGACTGGTCCTGGCTACCTAATCATGCTTGCAGCACAGCACCCAGGAGACTTTTCTTCTTCCAGAACTGCCTGGCTCAGCTTTGCCTTGGCCATCTCTTCAGGATTCATTGGTGTGTCACACAAACACACCTGCAGCACAAGGGTCTCAAATGATCTACAGCCTCCAGCAACCCAGGGCAACACTTAGCACAGACCCAAAAGGAGGTTCCTCAGCTGCTGGTGGATGTATTTTTATTTATTCCTTTATGCATATATACATTGTCATGCATAATTAATGTTCCACAGTGTATTTTGACCTTGCCCGTGATTTTCATTTTTCCCGCCACATCTTTATTGCCTTAGCATGTGCCAGTTTATTTCTTACTTTTCTCCTCACAGTCAACCATTCTCTTTCCTGATCTTTCTCCCCATTCAGTTTAGATGACTCTCCCACCTCTACACAATACAGGCCATCCTCCCCTCTCTCTCTTTCCTCTCTCTCTCCATCTCCCTCCCTCCCTCCCTCCCTTCCTCCCTCCCTCCGTCCCTCCTTTCCTCTCTCCCTCCCTTCTTCCTCATCATTGGCCACCCGCCCCACCTCCCTCTCCCTCTCCTGTCAGCAAAGCGGTTTATCGGTAGTTGCAGTCTCATCTATCAGTCCAATTCATCTTTCCCTGCAGCCTTTGGAGGGAGAGTGAGAGGAAAAACCACAAGCTGCCTTCCTAAAGAAACCAGTGGCAGCCACGGGCATTAATATGAGAAGCTTGGGAAGGTGTCGTTTTTCACTCAAGCTGACATTTAAGCTGTTTCATAAATATGAAATCAAACCAAGGGCCCAGATGGGCCCCCACCCCCTCCTCTTTTGACTAAGAGCAGTTGTGATACTCTCTTCACCAGCTTAAAAAAGGGGATGACAAGAGCAAATCCCTGGGGAATGAAGAATAGAAGGAGCAACTGTTCTCAGTGATGGCACCTGTGATGTTTACACTAGTTTCAGCAAAGAGCCACCAACCAGCACAGGAGAGCTATCAGTCACTATTGGTAGTGGCAGGTTTTCTGAGGTGGGATTTTCCTCTGAGTGCACAAGGCAATGGGGTGAATATTTTCCCTGCTATCCCCACAAGGGATGGTAGATATCTTTCCATCAACAGCTCTCTTATCACCATAACTGTTTCACACATACACAGAGCCTGATTTCATGAGAGAATGAAGTATAAATCTCTGTTTCTGATCCTCTTTAAAAATCTGGCCTGCTTACAACACCCCAGTCCCTATGCAACCTGTAGTGCCATCACAGGTGTGCAACACCTCAAGTACTGCACATCACAGGGAACCAGCACAGTTTTTAGGAGAATTTACTGGACCAGATAGAAGGGCTGCAACCTCACTCTTCCTTGCACTCCTGTTAGGAAGCAATTCCTTTCACAGCTAGGATGAGGAAGAGGTATCATTGGTACCTGTTAATAATCACAGATCCCAGGAGCAGAGGAAAGAATGTAGATCCAGTTGCCTCTTTCTCTTTGTATAAGGAAGGTCTCTGAGTTTGTCTGTGGTGTCTGCTTCATTGTGCTCACCCTGCTGGCACTGCTGCAGACCACTGTCCACCCCACTGTCCCACTGTCCCTGCAAATCTGGACTGTACATGCAGGCAAAGGGAGAGAGCCAGAGCCCCAGGAAAGAAGACATGGATATGACACCTTTATATATGCTGCTAGATATTACTGGCAGTGATACAGCTATTTGGGACACAGACATTAATTACAGCTACTCTGAAACTGCTTGCCAGCCTATATAGGATGTGATAGGAGAAAGTGACCTCCTGAGGAACTGAGCTCTGCCTCTTGGTTTCACCCATGTCATATGGTCTCATCCCTCAACACAGATTGCTCATAGCACCTTACACTGTCTGCCCTTACCATAACCCTTGAAAAACTATGGTCAGTCTACTCTCCTCTGGTGACCCAAAACCATCTAATTCCCAGTACAGGTTTAGCTGACCACTTTTGTGAGAACAGTGAACTTCAATTAAAGTAGCTTTTCCCCTTCCCTTGTGCTTGACCCAATTATGTGTTTACAGAGAGTAATTTTGTCCCCCAGTCTCCATTCATCTAGATTGAACAGAGCAGGCTCATTTCCTCTGATATGATGGGCTTGCTGTTCTCCTCATCATACAGGTTTTCCATGTTGGCATTTGCTCCAGTTTTAATTCTCTCTTGAAAACGGTTGGCAAGAATGACCCTGGCTGTTCCAGGTGATGTCTACATCTCCTTCATACAACCACCATGGTACTCCACTGTTTCTGGCATGTGCTCCTTCCATCACAACACATCCTCATACTCCAGTTGTGAGCTCATAGCTGTACTGTGATTGACTGCTACAAGCAAGCCTGTCTTCTGTTTTTTTGTTTCAAGCTAATAAGCTTTCAGTGTATGGGTGAAACTCTCGCTTACAGTGCCCAAATCTAAATCTGTGGTTCTGCATTTCGTGCTTCTGCATTTCCTCACAATCCTGTTAGCCCAATCTCCACAAAACTTTGTGTGATATTTTGGTGATCCTAAGCAATGCTAAGATATTTTGGCGATCCTAAGTGATGTTGCCTGTTAATCCACTCCTAATTTTAGGCCAAAAGTTATCATCAAAAATATTTTTCCCAAGACCAAAGCTTAAGAACTTACCTAGTAACCTCCTTCCAGCACAGCTGCCTCCTTCCCTTCTTTCACCAGTTCCTTACTCACCTCACAATTCTTGTACTAATCCTCATCTTCTCTCATTTAACTAATAATTTCCCAGGTGGCACCATACCAAATTTTAATGAAGTACAGATAGAGAAGATCTACTACTTTTCCCTTGTCTAGAACATCAGTTACCTTATCAAAGACAGATATCGAGTTAGTCTGGCACAATCTCTTTTTGATAATGGCATATTGCACTATATCCCATTTTCTATTCCATGTCTTCAATTATTCTTTCTGACATAATTTGCTCTGAATCCATCTATGCCCTTGAGGCCAAAATAACAAGCCCAGAGCTGCCTAGATTGCTCTCCCTCACTTTCTTAAATATGGGTACCACATTTGCTATTATCCAGGTAGAGGAACCCCCAGTGATTGCACAGATTTATTAAAAATCCCATCTACCACACCTGTGATTTAATGGGCTTGTTCTTTTAGCATGCTGGGGATGGTGGTTTCCTGACCTCCCTGGTTTGAGCACAGTAAGCTCTCTGAATTACTTCCATTCTGCATGCAATCATTGGCCTTTCAGTACACTTATTCCCATTAGTCCACCTGACTTTGCCCCCACACTCTAAATTTCTGCTCTTAGGGGCAAAGTAGCCCCCTAGTTTAGAACTGTGTAAATTTTTCTTGCTACATGTAGAGGCTCTACTTCTTTTTTCATTTACAGTGTTAAGGATCATTCTGTTGTTTCGTTTCCTTTGCAGGAACTAACTCAGTTTGACTTCTGGCAATACTCACTTCATCCCTGCACTTTCTGACCTCCCAAGACATACCTTTCTTTGTTGCTTAATCCCCTTTCCAAGGCTGCCTTGATGTGCAGGTGGACTAGGTGGTTATCAAGTACAGTGGACTGCTGGGGGGGTAATAAAAAGTCCATAGACCTATGGCTTTCTTGGCTTATGCCAAGCACTGCAGAGCTAGCCTTGCTGTGACTGCCAACACGAACAGGTCAGGATGGCTGCTACTGCTGCAGGAGTATGTCCTCTAAACAATGGGAACTGCTACTCCTACCCTCTGCTCCTCTGGACGGCAGTCAGATAAGAAAGTTAGATCTTTTCTCTCAGATCCCCCTCCTAGTTGTGATCCCTCAACTCTTTGCTCCCCCCTCCCAAAGGCAGGAATCCCCCTTTCACACATGCCACCACAAGCAGTGGCCCAAGAGGCGTAGATGGGTGTCTGCTTTGGGTTCAGAGCAGAAACACAGCACTTCTTTAGCTCCTTGGAGGTGGGGAGAAATAGAACGAGAGCTCCATTTTGAGGTGACAGTGGCTGAGTGATTGACAGTATTGAATGGTGAAGGGAGAGAGGAAGACTCCTTTCCCTAATTACAATTCCCTGAAAATACTCACAACTTTGCATCTTTCCAGCTCCTCTTGTCTTCACTCACTTCACATCTGCTCTGCACTGCCACCACAAATGATTTCTTTGATCTTTGTGTTTAGGGATGGCAGCATTTAAAAATTTGTTAATACTGTAGACAGTGTGCTGCTTCTGCCCTCCTCTGTTCCTTCTAGGTTGTCTGTTTGTGGCTGAGACATTTTTAAAGTTAAGCTTTTAAAAACAGTTACTCATTCATGTCCTCCAAGTTTGCTCTCTTTTCCTAGGATGCAAACTACAAATTGTTTTTGCAATACTCACTAAAATATATTATGCCACTTCTCTTCCTTTAAAGTCTACAAGTTCCCAAGTCCAGTTGACTTACTGATTTCTTTGCTTGCACAAAATTTGCCCCTTGGGAACAAAAGGAAACTCACAGTTATGATTCATTCCTATTTATCCAGACACTCAGTTTGAACCAAAACATATAGCTGCAGGACTTGAAGGGACCTTGAGAGCTCACACAGTCCATCTCTGCCCCAAGTGATGATCAGCTGTCCAGACCTCCATCACTCCTGACAGGCAGGTGTTTAACCTGCTCTTTTAAACCTCCACTGGCAAAGCCTCCATAACCTCCCCAAGCAATCTGTTCTTTGTATTACTCTCCCTCACCTCAAAAAGTGTTCCCCAATGTCTCATCTGAATCTCTTTTCCTGCAATTTAAAACCATTATTGCTTGTCCTTTCTACCATGGATGCAAAGAAAAGGTTATTTTCTTCATGGCAACTTCCTCCTTCCTCATAAACCATCTGAGACCTCTCTTCCCAGGTTAAGCAGCTCCCAGCTCATTCAATCTTTGCTCACTCTTTGTGGTTTCTACATCTCTAAGCATTCCTGGTTTTGTCTTCTGGACTATGCCAGGAAACTTGCATCTCTCTTAAAATGTAGCACCCAAAACTTGATGCAGTTGAGGCTAAAAGATTACTTCACATATCTTAAACACGACGCTCCTGTTTATATATCCCAGCATGTTTGCTTTCTTTGCAACAGGTGATTTACTGTGATTGACTCACAGGCAACTTGTGATCCACTGTAGTGTTCTATATACTTCTCAACAAAACTTTACCCAGCTGCTGCTGTTTCTTGCTGGTACAATCAATAGCTCCTCAGCACCTTGTACTCATGTTTACTGATTTGCATCCCTTCCTTTTTTTCAGATTATTTCCGCAATCCATCTAGAAAATTTTGAATTTGAATCCTGTCCTCTCTACAATGTGCATGATTTTCAACAGGGTATTCTATAATTTATTAAGGGCATGCATTACTCCATTACCTAAGTCATCAGTGACCATGGTACCCAACTTGATGCATCCTTCTAGTCACTCAGTGAATCACTGAGAACTGTTTTACAAGTGCATTTTTCCAAACAGTTTCGAATCCACAATTTTATCCAGGCTGCATTGCTCTAGCCTGCTAATGGAAGTCTCACATGAGACAGTGTCAAAACCTAACAAGTCAAGATGCTTTGTCGTTATCTACAAGGCTTGTTACCTGTCAGAGTAGGAAATCAGGTTGGCTTTATACAATTTGTTCCTGACAAAATCAAATTGCCTGTTATTTACCATGTTGCTATCCAACTCATGATCAATCTATTGTTAGGTCCCACATAAAGCTCTCCTGTAAAATTCTCTCCGCTAACTGAAATCAAGGATACAATAGCAGCACTTTTGATGAGGCTCCGTGATTATTTGGTGATGAAGCCTTTTAGCTATCACATTCAAGAACAACCAGGCCCTACTTTTATTAATAGCACTTATTTTACAATCTACATTTTAGAAAATACAGGCTTCTAAACTGACTCAAGTCCCAGTTATATTTCTCTCTCTTTCATACATGCTCAAGTGCTTCATGGTCCAATGAGCTAGAGCAGACATCCAGGGGTAACATTTTTTCAGTTCCTTCCCAATGCGATTTTGACCCAAGTAAATTAACCTTTAGCTTTGCTACTACTTATTTGCCCATCACACTATCAATGGGCATAATCATAGTTAACTTCATTTTTGTTTCTGTCTTTCCTGAAAACAATATACCCTTCAATACCTCTGTTCCAGTCACGACTGTCTCTCTAACATGGTTTTGTAATAACCAGTTAATAACACAGGTGTTTTGCTGTTTCTCATATTCCTTGGACTAACATTATTGCACCTTGGCATGTCAGTCTAATCTTGCCCATTTTTCTAGCTAAACTGTGTACAAGTGTTCCTCAAACAGTATCACTAGTTTTACTACTGTTCTAGTCAACATTTGTGTTCTCATTTTCTTTGCCTTTTTGTTTCACTCCTTGCTATACGTCCACCTATTGCTATATATTCTCTTATCAATATTGCTCTTCCTGTGCATTAAACAAAAAAGCATAGAGACAAATATGGTACAAGACTTTTTCAAACTTTCACTCTGTTTCCTCGGCTAAGGTCTCATTATTAATTGTGCTACATTAATGCCAGAAATCAGTCTCGCAGGCGTTCAGGAACCATTTCTCCCTGGAGGATAGCTCTTCTTTAGGGAATGCCTCTCAGTGGTTGTGCTTTCTGAAAACCTGCTCAATGATATGAGCCCCGTGACTCTTACTGCCTCTGTGCAAGCATGAAATCCCACCATAGTTCAACTGAGCTTCACTTACTGATCTTTATTGTTTTCTTACATTCCTTATCACGGCACAGGTATTTTTAACCTTCTCTGGTAGGATTCTGGCAGTAACACTTGTCCCACCATGAAGGTCAGCTACCAGATTTCTTCACAGGATGGTCCTTAGGTTCAAAAATCTTCATGGTGGAATTCACCACTAGATGTAAAAGGAAACGATATATTCATTAAGACAAAACAAGGCCATCAGTCCGTGGCTGTGGAAGCACACACAACACCATATGAAGGCCAAACTTTCAAAGGTAAGCAAGTTTTCAAGGTGAGCAACAATCTGTTCCACAGCCCAGGTGGATGCCTTGTATAAGCAGTCATTCTATCAAGTACAGAGCAAGGTAGGATAAAGGTGAAGGCCTAGACTGTCTCCGATGAATGAGAGGATCTATGCTATGGATGCTTCTTTATTCTGTCCCTGTAGCCTTCTCTGATAGGTGCATGACTGAGAAATTTATGCTGTTTCAGACATCACTTAGAAAACAAAACAAGCCTTTGGGATTCATGGCAGTGTGCCTTTATTATTTTCTGATTCTTCTGCTGTGTGTCTTCCTGTTTATTCCCACATTCCTCTGGGAATGACCCTTATCTTTCCTCCATATCCTCAACTATGTACATCATCTTTTATTTTCCCCTCCCTTCCCCTTCCCTTCCCTCCTCACTGACTGTCTTGCTACTCCATCCTCTGCCTCTTTCTCTGTTGCAATCTCTACTCCAGAAAGCCTGTTTCCATTCAATTTCTTCTCCATCAGCCAGACTCTTCCTCTGCACATACCCTCACTGAGCTGACACTCAAGATCCTTCCATTCAACTGGGATCACAGATCTGGAAAACTGCCATATAACCACATCTAACCCTTATGGAGAAATCTTCACTGAACAGAAGTGAAACCCAGAGGTAACAAGGAAAGTGGTCTGGAGAGGTCTGTGATCATGTGGAGAGCTAATTATGGAGTCACCTGAAGAGCTCTTCCAAAAGCCTGGAGATTTAGGACATCAGTAAGTTTTAAGAGCAGTTATAAATATCCCTGAAAGGAAATTAAAGGAGAACTTTTCTTTCAAAATCCCTGGTTTCATAGATTATTAGGAGAAAACATTATTACAATTCAGGGAAAAATGACACAAGATCTCTTGAAATGTAGTTTCACCTATAGTACCTGGAACATGATATGAAGAAGAAAAAAAGAAAAAAGGAAAGAAAAGGAAGGAAGGAAGGAAGGAAGGAAGGAAGGAAGGAAGGAAGGAAGGAAGGAAGGAAGGAAGGAAGGAAGGAAGGAAGGAAGGAAGGAAGGAAGGAAGGAAGGAAGGAAGGAAGGAAGGAAGGAAGGAAGGAAGGAAGGAAGGAAGGAAGGAAGGAAGGAAGGAAGGAAGGAAGGAAGGAAGGAAGGAAGGAAGGAAGGAAGGAAGGAAGGAAGGAAGGAAGGAAGGAAGGAAGGAAGGAAGGAAGGAAGGAAGGAAGGAAGGAAGGAAGGAAGGAAGGAAGGAAGGAAGGAAGGAAGGAAGGAAGGAAGGAAGGAAGGAAGGAAGGAAGGAAGGAAGGAAGGAAGGAAGGAAGGAAGGAAGGAAGGAAGGAAGGAAGGAAGGAAGGAAGGAAGGAAGGAAGGAAGGAAGGAAGGAAGGAAGGAAGGAAGGAAGGAAGGAAGGAAGGAAGGAAGGAAGGAAGGAAGGAAGGAAGGAAGGAAGGAAGGAAGGAAGGAAGGAAGGAAGGAAGGAAGGAAGGAAGGAAGGAAGGAAGGAAGGAAGGAAGGAAGGAAGGAAGGAAGGAAGGAAGGAAGGAAGGAAGGAAGAAGGAAGGAAGGAAGGAAGGAAGGAAGGAAGGAAGGAAGGAAGGAAGGAAGGAAGGAAGGAAGGAAGGAAGGAAGGAAGGAAGGAAGGAAGGAAGGAAGGAAGGAAGGAAGGAAGGAAGGAAGGAAGGAAGGAAGGAAGGAAGGAAGGAAGGAAGGAAGGAAGGAAGGAAGGAAGGAAGGAAGGAAGGAAGGAAGGAAGGAAGGAAGGAAGGAAGGAAGGAAAGGAAGGAAGGAAGAAGGAAGGAAGGAAGGAAGGAAGGAAGGAAGGAAGGAAGGAAGGAAGGAAGGAAGGAAGGAAGGAAGGAAGGAAGGAAGGAAGGAAGGAAGGAAGGAAGGAAGGAAGGAAGGAAGGAAGGAAGGAAGGAAGGAAGGAAGGAAGGAAGGAAGGAAGGAAGGAAGGAAGGAAGGAAGGAAGGAAGGAAGGAAGGAAGGAAGGAAGGAAGGAAGGAAGGAAGGAAGGAAGGAAGGAAGGAAGGAAGGAAGGAAGGAAGGAAGGAAGGAAGGAAGGAAGGAAGGAAGGAAGGAAGGAAGGAAGGAAGGAAGGAAGGAAGGAAGGAAGGAAGGAAGGAAGGAAGGAAGGAAGGAAGAAGGAAGGAAGGAAGGAAGGAAGGAAGGAAGGAAGGAAGGAAGGAAGGAAGGAAGGAAGGAAGGAAGGAAGGAAGGAAGGAAGGAAGGAAGGAAGGAAGGAAGGAAGGAAGGAAGGAAGGAAGGAAGGAAGGAAGGAAGGAAGGAAGGAAGGAAGGAAGGAAGGAAGGAAGGAAGGAAGGAAGGAAGGAAGGAAGGAAGGAAGGAAGGAAGGAAGGAAGGAAGGAAGGAAGGAAGGAAGGAAGGAAGGAAGGAAGGAAGGAAGGAAGGAAGGAAGGAAGGAAGGAAGGAAGGAAGGAAGGAAGGAAGGAAGGAAGGAAGGAAGGAAGGAAGGAAGGAAGGAAGGAAGGAAGGAAGGAAGGAAGGAAGGAAGGAAGGAAGGAAGGAAGGAAGGAAGGAAGGAAGGAAGGAAGGAAGGAAGGAAGGAAGGAAGGAAGGAAGGAAGGAAGGAAGGAAGGAAGGAAGGAAGGAAGGAAGGAAGGAAGGAAGGAAGGAAGGAAGGAAGGAAGGAAGGAAGGAAGGAAGGAAGGAAGGAAGGAAGGAAGGAAGGAAGGAAGGAAGGAAGGAAGGAAGGAAGGAAGGAAGGAAGGAAGGAAGGAAGGAAGGAAGGAAGGAAGGAAGGAAGGAAGGAAGGAAGGAAGGAAGGAAGGAAGGAAGGAAGGAAGGAAGGAAGGAAGGAAGGAAGGAAGGAAGGAAGGAAGGAAGGAAGGAAGGAAAGAAAGAGAAATAACAGAGGGAGAGATAGGGCCCCAGAGACATGCTGTTAAAAAATTATATTTAGAATCTCTGAGTCTCCAAGGAAGAGCAGACACAGAAGTCAAATCTACTACCTCAAAGGGAGATTTCCAAATACCATACCCAGTGGGAAATTACACAAACCTGACTCCCTGCATCCTTGCAGCTCTCATGATCTTTTCCTTTTCCAAAAGGTAATTGTGAATCTCTACCACTTGGGGTTGGCAGTCTTTTCATGGAAGGTGGTAGTATAACGAATGTTATTTGTGTACATCCAGTGATTTAATATATCTGAACAAAATTCTGAATCCCTATGCCAAAGGAAGTTCTGCAATTTCATATTTGTTTTTCTTAAGAAAAAAAAAGAACCACTAAAAATCAAAATCAAAAACAAACAAACAAAAAATCAAAACAAAATCTAGAAAGTCTCAGTGAAAAATTGATCATTCTAGGTCAATCAGAATGTTTTATATGTATCTTAGCCTAAATGTTACATACACTGTAGCTCTAAAGAGAAAATAGGAAACCAAGCAAAAAGTTATAAAAAAGCCTAAATGAAACATTTCAACCTCCTGGAAATGTTGATGTGTTTTCTGAGTGAAGTTTCATCAAATGAGGCACATTTCTACAGACTCTGAAGCTTTCATAAAATCAGCCTTTACAATTGGAAAATTCTTATATTAAAAAAAAATAGTCAAATACATCTCCTGTTGAGTTTCTAACCTTCCTCACTGGAAGTACAATCATTGTCACTTGTGTCACTAAAAAGCCTTCTGGGAGTGAGTAGTAACAATCTCAGCAGTTCTTCTGGCCAGACACTCGAGAGAGCATGCTCAAATTCGTTTGGTTTCACACCTGTGACTTGCTGAAAGCTGCAGGTACACAGCCTGTCTTTAAAGAGCCTGTGTAAGATACCCTCAAAACACAATGTCTTTTGCTAGACTTGAACTTGCTGTATGAGGTGAAATTTCTGCTGGAAATGTTTGGTTGCTTCTGATTTTTAAAAGCATCCCTTGCAGGGCAGCAGAGGATGAAGAGTCACGGCACTGAGACTTGCACTGCCACAGGAGCAGAGGAAAATGTACTGGCCAGCCACTCAGCAGCCCCAGGGAAAATCTCTGAGGAAGAGGAAAGCCTTCTGAAGGAAAGAGATGACAGCTTCAGCTTCCTTTGAAAGACATTGTCTTCCCTCTGTCTCCAAGACAAGCACAGATCTGGGTCAATTCCTTTCTTTGGCTTTCCCAGGTAATTTCCACTGCAAAACTGATGTTGTATTTCTTCTCCTGTATTTCTGAAATTACTCTTCTCTGTTGCGCAGTTACTCTCGCCTACGTTTCTGGAGAGTGATAAACATGTTAACAAATGCAGCTCTCTGCCTATCAAGCCTAAAAATCATGAAAGCTGCAAGTTTGGAAGATCAAACTACAAATCCTTGCTGCTGCAATGCAGCAGATGAAGGGCTTTGAAGTACAGCAGGTGCACTGGATAGTTATAAACTGGTTGAAACATTTGGGATGTTCATGCATCAGATCTATCCTGTCTGCTCAACATATCATGTAAAACCTGGGAAAAGTTCTTGAAGGATATAATCCACTGCCTGCTTTTGTCCCGGAGACCTTTCTTGCTTCATTCAGTGGCAATGAAGACACTTGTCATCTTCAAAGAGAAGTGTCACACTTGAGGTCAGCTGTGGTCTAGTATCAGTGAAGAGTGAGTAGGACAAAAAATTGGTTGCTATCTAGGAACTAATGAATGGACCATCAGAGAGATCACTACAGCGTGCACTTTGCTGACCATTGTGGATTAGCAGAAGGATTAATTACAGTATGGACAGTGGGATTTGCCCATGTAAATACAAGGACATGAGCTGTAGAAATTTGCATCTGGGGAAGCCATTCTAAGCTCCCCCTGTAAGTCAGTAAAGCTCTAATCAATATAACTAATGCTGTTTAAGGTGCAGTTCATCTCATCCTAAAATAAACACCTATGTTTTATCTGCTGAAGCACTCTCCTCAGTATCCATTAACAATAATGGCATACAGATGTCTAGGGGGGGTAAATCTAGGACATGGACAGCTGTGCTGTAGATATACATCGCTAAGTGAGACAAGTCCTCCCCCGCATTCCTTTCCAAGCTATAAATGGGGCTCTGTTAGGCAGCAAGAAATAGGCTTGCCTTATCTGTGCACAATTTTCTGGGGACTTTGCTTCTATATCCTCTTGCAGCTAATGGTCTGTTCCATTAATTCTTAAGGTTAAGGTGACCTTGCAAAGCTAAATAAGTGCATTTCTCAAATAGCACACAGTAAATATATGTATGCACACATTCAGATAGTCCTGAAAGAAATTAACCCTACCTCTCTAACTCATTTCCCACTTTCCTTTCAGTGGCAAGATAATCCACTTAAATAGAGTTCTCAACCTTTTTACAGGCATGAAATAACATGAAAAAGATGGAGAAACCAAATTGGTTGGTTCCTTTCCCATTCATGGAATTAAAAGTATAATTATTTCCCTGTTTAAACAAAAATTAAATATTTTCTAAGCTTTCATCCTTTTTTGTCTTCATTAAACTACCTCTTAAAATGAAAAAGAAAAATGAAACTTCATAAAAATAAACCAAAGTTGATGCAAACAAAATAATTGGCAAGGCGTGAAAATACTGCTTGTATCCTGGAGACAGGCTATGTTGTCGGTCATTTCTTAATTTTCACTCTATTAAGGTGATTTCCTGTGACTGTAGCTTTTTTCCTGGCAGCCATTCTCACACACACCGTCATCTTCACATGCTAGGAAGGGGAGGGTGTAGTTTTCGGTTTTCTTTTCTTGATCAGGAAAGAAAAACACGTGTCATATCCATTTCCAAGAAATCTAGAGACAGAGATCCTGATCTCTGAGTCCAAGTGTGTGGAAGGGAGCAGAGCAAGTAAATTTGCAAACGTTATTTTCACAACACTGTAATATCTGCTCAACAGCACCTTTATTGGGTGTCTCCTACAGGAAAACAAGGTTTAAGGCAACACTGCACACACAAAACATGCCACCCAGAAAAATGTCTGCACCACCAACACACCCTAACTTGGACCCACGTCTGGTTCTGAACTTACAGCAAATTCACAGCAATTTGTAAGCAGTCTAAATCTGGATGTATATGAGTTTCTGTTGTCAGACTGACAGCCACATGATGATTTCCTTCATTGCTTACTTTCTTCCCTTGCTTGTGACACTTCTTTCTTGCTCCTCCTCATGAGCAGAGGTTTGTATAATCAGTCAAGGCTATTAGATGTACCTTCTGAAGTTTATAACTAATCTGTCCCAGTTTGAAATAAACAACATGTTTTCAAATGTGTGAGGAGTGATGTAAGGGCAAATTAAATTGATTTTGGAACCACAATGAAATTCTCATATTAATAAGATTAAAACATTTGTCCAAAATTCTGACTGCTCCACCTGAAATCATTTTAGAAAACTTTGTAAGTCTGGGAGTAGAAAAGCTCTTTGGCCTCTTCACCTTTGCCATTTTTTTCTTTTCTTATAGCCAGAACCAAATATGATACTGTGCAAAAGTTTTATCTGAAAGCAAGAATTATCAGATCTTCTCCAACTAAAATTTCCTGCCTGTGATCAGAACCTGGCATAGCTGAGCAAGCAAAGTTCTCCTCTATCACTGTTCATCCCTCTACCTCTGATACATACTATTGCTATGTGTGTATGTGTTTGCATGTGTCCATGACTTTCCAATGACTTTGAGAATCCAAATTAACTTTATTATTATTACGTAGATATCTTGTGTATATTTCCCAAAAGTATGTTGGGGGTTGTACACAAACTTCCCTGGAAACTATATATTTTCCACAACACTTGTCTTGTGTTCACCTTCACCTGTGCACAGGGAGAACTACATCACAACTTGCTATTAATGTATAAACCCTTGGTAATCAAGGAAAAAAATCAAGCTTCTTTACTAGCTTTATTCTTCAGGAATCTCTCTGGCTTTGAGCTTTGTATCAGATGATAGCAACAGCTCCTGTTCTCATCTGAACCACTGTCAGGCATAAATTAGCCAAGCTGATGTTGCTAGCTGAATCCAATTTCTGTTTAGGATGCATCTGATAATGAGACAGTTGTCTTACTATTTGCTGCATGTAATTAGGGACAGGCGTGGTCTGGATAATGGTCTCAAATGAGAGAAGGAGGAACTGGGTTCCACAAGCAGCTCTTGCCATGGAGATGAGATCCAGCTTTGCAGAAGGTACTTCATCTCCTTGTCTCCTTTCTGTCCTACACAGCAGTCCCAAATGAAAATTCAGTGGTTTTCTACTGCATTTTCAGTTTTGTAGGTCAAAAATACTAAATAAAGACCACATGTCTGCTTACAATAATGCCCAGTTCTCTCTGTTCTTGGTTTTCTGAGGGGTCAAATCACTTCCATACTCAGCATTATACACAAGTGAGAGATTAATACCATAGCTATGTCTGTAAAATATAGCAACACAGACCTAGACCTACACAGAGCAGCTTGAAAGGAATTGCTATAGGTTGGTGAAGCAAGTTTAACCATGATGGTGAGCGGAATAAATGAACCAGTGAGTAGGCAGGCTCTTTCCATTCCACATAGTTTCAGAGGTAGCACAGAGGTCTTTTAGTGTACCATGTTACAATATATCACTCACCCACAACCATTCCTCCAGCTTCCCCCTCTCTGTGAGATTCCATCTTTTAAAGCCTTTTTAGCAGTCAGGACTAAAACCACTGAGGTGATCAAGTAAGGCCTTAGTAGAACAACCTGTGTTAGCATTTTATGAAACCTCATGTCGCCTGTGGTCTTGGAGCAGAGGCCATGTGGTCCTTCATTCCCACTGGGCACTGGGAGAGAAGGTCCAAACCAGCAGTGCACTTTTAAATGAGGAGCTGGTGCTTCTTTGCAGATGGATGATTTCAGAAATAGAGAAAGGGGATTTGTGCATTCATAAGCTACTAAGCCACCATTTCATACTGTCCTCTCTATCAGCAGTCATGTGAATTTGTCACAGCTCCTGAGATCCCAGGTCCAAAACTTCCTAACTGATCCTTCAGCCAGTGAACAATGCAGGTTCCTGCCTCCCACTACCTCTTGTCTGACCTACCATGTACTGGTGATGACCACCAAAACTGTGAATTGTTTAGAACTCAGCTGTCTGGAAAAACACTTAAGAATAATTTTTATAGGGCTAATGCCCTCTACACCTCATAAGAGCCAGCTCTGAACCTTTAGCTGCACTTCCCTTTGGGAGCTGTGATTTCTTTTGGATTCTCAGAGCCACAAACTGGTGATATTTTGCAGCAGAAGCAAGATATGTAACTTGTAAAGGAAGACTGAAGTCATCACCGCTCAGTGCAGGCTTGAGACTATTTGGCTATTTAGCACAACCATACTAACTCAGCAGGCAGAGCTGTTACCAGCTGCCTTGATAGGATGTCCTTTATGTCAGTCCATAGTAAACCCCTCTGGCCTGCCGGAAGAAAAGCATCAACCTCTTCTGGAAACCACACTCACACCTCAGTGGAGCTGCACCTACAGAGCCAGGGGCAAAGCCCACCTGAGACTCAGGAGCCTGGGAGGGAAAAAAGAGATCTCAGAGGCATCTGAGCAAGCAAGACCTAAACCAATCCAGCTCCCTGAATGCAACCGTGTTTTTGTACTGACCTTGTTCACGGCCACTGTCATTTGGAAGTGCAGAAGGTAGAGCAAAGGCAGAAAGAGGGGGTGAAAGAGGTGACAAAGTAGAAGGGCAGAAGACTGACAAGCAAAGTGAAGGCTAGAAATATACTCGAAATGGGCTGGGCAGACCTTTGTACAGCACCAAGTTTTTCAAATCTCCTAGAGCAGGAAGAAGCAGATAGGCACAGAAGAGTGAAAGGTGGGACCTAGGCACTGACAAAGCTACTACACTCTGTATGAAGAATGTAGCAAGTGCCAAATATGTGAAGCTCCAGAGAATTTATACTCCAGTCTCTACTCCTTCAGCACCAACAGCTTCCAAACTCTTCAGGAGACTTTACTGGACAGAAGATCAGCCAAACCACACCAACTACAGTGTCAAGAGATGAAAAGGCTGAGCGGTAAAATCCAAATGAAGCTTAGCAGAGAACTCAGGAAACATTCAGGTGGTTCTCAGACTGAGATCCTTCCTCCTCATGATATAGGAGAACAAGAAACACATCAGTGGGCAACTAATAAAACCTCTTTTCTTATGTTAGGGTGCTATAGGTCCCTAACTTTCTGTATATATATTGCCTATAGTCTGTTGATGCATCATCTATTTTTTCCTTTTTATTTTCCCTCTTCCGATTTCTGGCCCATATTTCACATTCACTCTATTTGTTTTTTGCTTTAGCTTATTCCCAACTGCCTTTTCACCTCATTTTTTTTTTTTTCAATAGCTGTTTTCTCTCTTTCACCAGTCTCTCTGCTTTTTCCTTTCCTAAGGGGAGCATGGACTGGGAAACATCTGAATTAAAATGTGTGCACATCTGATGCATGCAAGAGCTTGATACGAGGCATGAGAAGTTTGCCATATCCCTAGCGATTAGTTCTTTGACTGCCATCTTTCTACCAGCAGGATTTTCTTCAAGAGGAAGTACATGGTACAATCAGCTCAGTTAAGGGAAATTAAATGAATTTGGGATTGATAAAAACCACACACAATCAAATTCTGAAAGAGTGAAAGGAGACGTGTCTTTGGTATCCATCCTGACTCAAATTGCTTTTCAGCAGTGAAAGTAAAACATATCCTGTTTACAAAACACAGGGAGAAAAAAAACGGAGCATGATGTATCCTGGACAACTAGCATTTAAAGACACAAACATGTGACTAATGCAAATTCAAAAGAGTTCTCTTATTTCATACAAAACGTTAATTACTAGTGTCAGGAAGTAGATCAAAGAGCACAGAAATTGTCTACTTATTGAAATTAACTGAAATGGAAAGAAAACAAAGAATGAGAAAGAGAGAAAATTTTTTTTTTTTTTTTTTTTAATACCTGATAATGAATGGAATGCTGTAAATTAGAGATAAAGAGCCTTGTTCTGCCAAGAGTTACACTAGTATGTATCAGGGGAATAGTTGGGCCTGATTGATGCTGCAGGGATTTTTTCTGACCCACTGCTCTCACCCTGTTTTCATTTGGTTTTTTTCCCTCTCTTGCCCTCCACCAAGGCAAAATTCCTGAATCAGCTGTATGCAATCAAAGCATTTTGCTACCATACAAGCAAAATGGGGAGCTCTTGAAAACTATCATGGCAAGCTGCCTGTGGGAGGCAACGTGGAATACATGCAATGGAAACATCAGTCGTAGAGGAGAAACAGTTGCAGCACAAGAGAACTCCTGGAGTCAACTCAGAGAAACCTCATGTTGCGAAATCATTGTTCCGCGTTACCTCATATTATGTAACCTCTCCCCCCCACCATCCCATGCTGCTTGCCTGGGAATGCAGCTCCTGTTCTGCCCCCAGAGCGCGGTCACGCCCCTATCCTAACCCCATTGGTTGTTTCCCCTGCCTTTCCTCGGTTCCTGGGTTCTTACTGGGTATTGCCCTCTCGGTCTCTCCCATTCACTAGCCGAGTAGCCAAGCCCCTCCCTTCCTCCCAGGATCCTTATAAGCCGCGGGAAACCTGAATAAACCCTCTTTGCCTGCCTGCCTGCCTGCCTGCCTGCCTGCCTGCGTGCCGTGTGTTTCCTGCTGCGCCCTACACCTGGGTTCTCGGCACTCCAGCTCCATCCCGGTGTGGTGGGAGCAGAGAGCATTTCCCCTTCAATCCTGTCAGCTGCCCATATCCCACCAGTATATTTTCGCTGTCAGGTGGATTAAATATCAGTCTTTAAACAAACTCATGAAAAGTAAGAGCCCTGCAATTTTGTCTTTCTCAAGATGAGTTTTCAGTTGCAGACTAAAAGTGGGCAAGAACAAATTTTACATCATTGAACACCCAATGGTCTAAAGGCCCGATATTCAGAAGTTCAGCATCCAGTGTGTGACACAGTGAGGGTTCTTCCAGAGGATTCAGCCCCTATTAGGCCCCAGCAGGAAGCAGCCAGGTTTTTGGATGGTCTCTAACTTTAACTCATGAGAACTGCACGTGCTGAGGACCCTGGCGAGCTCAACAACTGTGTGGACAAATAGTGATGCAGCAATCGTATCTTTCTTTAAAAATACTATAAATATACCCAAAATACCATAAAACTAGATTGTTTAGTGTTGTTCTGCAGATCCCATAGGCAGACGTTGACAGCTCAAATGCAGCTGTCACTGATTTTGGGCTCAATTTAAGTCACTTAGACGTGCTACCTAGGCATGTCTCTCCATGCCTGGAGGAGCTGGGGACTACTTTAAAAAATTTCCTCGGTACTGTCTCCAACTCAGCATTCGGCCGTGAGCCTGACATTCTCCCCTGAGCCTGCAGAAGTCCTCAAGGACATCATGTTCACCACTGCTGGACAGCCCATGAATGTGACAGCCCTCTGCCTCCTGCCACGGGCCTGCACGACCAAATCAGACTTTGATGTTAGTCTGTGGTGACATGGGGTTTTCTGTGTCCCCAAGGAAAGCAAAACTTACTTGAAGTTACAGGCCTATGGTCTCAGAATCTTTCTGCTTCAGCTGATATATTGTCTAAATCTAAAACTTATTTAAAAACCTGTCTGGATGCGACGGCTTTTAATTAATCTTCTCTTAGTTTTTATACTATATAGTACCTTGAAGACGCAAGATCAATCACTGCTGTATTGTAATGTAGAGTTGGGAGACAGAAAGATAAATGAGCTATCAAGTTTAGCATTTTGATAGCTAAGTTTAATTTTAACTAGCTCTGGAACATACTGTAGGTAGGTGGATAAAGTCACAAAATGGAGCTTTTGTCTTTAAGACCCAACCTAAAGTCCATCAGAAAGGAACAAAATGAGTTCCTTGATGTCTGCTCAGTCTCACATGGACTTTTCAAAAAAAAATAAACAGTTGCTGAAAATGAGGAACATCATCAAACAGCCAAAAATAATCACACAAATCTGATGGTATGTGACTATATTTGGCACCTTTCATCAGCATATTCTACAGCTTCCACCCTCCAAAGGCTCATTCATAAAGCATCAGGACCATTTCCAATGCGTAATATTAGGCATGCATGAGAGTTGTGGCAGAAACAGGTCTCAGTACTTTATAAGGAGGGGTAAATACACTGTCATGCACATGATGAGGAAGATAGAGGGAAGTTTATCACTCGAGGGTACAAAATGAATCAGCAGCAGAGCAGGCAGCAGAACCAAGGAATCCTGACTCATCATTTATTCCATCCATGAGGCTTTCCACAGCACTGCAAGTAATTGATATAACAGCCAGCCAAGTCATTCATCCTTTTGAAAGTGCCCATTCGGAGATGAGGCACATTCAGGTCCTTGTGCCTTTTATGACTCACAGTGACTCAAATTCTGATGTGTTTCACAGTTCCATCACAGAAACTGTAATTCCTGTGTTTTCTGCTTGGCCCATTGTAATCATTCTTATTCTAATGCATGACATACATCCATCACAGTGACGATTTCTAATGTGCTCCACCCAGTCCTACTGCAATGACTAACACTAATGCACTGCACCAGGCTGTGAGAAGTTTCCATCATGCATCATTTTAAGATCACATTGTCTTCAACAGGAAGCTCAGATTAAGTCAATTCATGTACATACAGTTGCTCTGAACCTTAACTCTGGCCTTTTTCTGTTAGATCACTGAAAAGGTTGAGCAGGGGAGCTAAACAAAAAAGTAGCTCTCTTTCTGTCTGCATTTCCAAGGAATTTATAAACACCCATTAGTCAACTTTTCCACAGGATGGATGAAAATTTCTTTTTCCCAGAGGTATATTCTGATACACTGGAGTCAGAATTACTGAAATTCACAAAAGGCAAAAGAAATGATGAAATAATTGCTTCTTGTTCCATCAGGTCTACTGTAACAGTTGGATTTGGGGGATTTTTTGGTTAGGGGGAACAACATACCTGTACATGCTTTCTTACATAGTAAAGAAAGTAGATGCAATAGGTGCGACTGATAATTATATCTCACCCCAAATAATTAAGTTTCCTGTTACTGTGTTGATACTGAGGCTCTGAGCACATAGTTAATAATACATGGCATCCACTATTTTACCAAAGGGTTGAAAATGCTGTGGCTACATGACACAAAGACCCAGCCCAGTATTAATTCATTCAGCTGGTTGAAAATTTGTCCAGAGCATTTTGATGATTTAACTTTGCTCCAAAAGACTCTATATGGTATAAGATACCATCTGTCCTCCACTATGTGGCATTAAGCCAGTATTAAATAAAATAAATTTAAAAAATAAACCTCTGTAGCTTCTGGTTTTGCTAATTCAACAGACAGGTATATTTTTGCCCACAGCCAACCTGCTTCAAACATGTAACAGGTGCTGATGCAGCAGGGCACATGGCCTCAGAGTTGAGATACTGTTTTCTTCCCAGCTCTCTCCATATGCTTGCCAGTGCAAGATTATGTGCTGCTCTTGCATTGGTACAGGGATTTTAGCCAGTGTGTTCCATGCTGTGGTGTGTGATATAGCTTTGGGACTGCAGACATCCTGGAAAGATCTGTGCCAAAAGAGGGCTTGTGTTCTGCAAGAGCAGGCTCTCATTATTAGAGCCCAATGCACAGCAAAGACATGCAGGTCAACCATTTTTAAAAGGTTAGAAATAGAATATGACTCTGGCCATTTTTATACTCTGTTTATACCCGCTTTAGAGAGCCCTCACACGTGCAAAGTCCCATTGGAACAAGAGTTCACAGGGAGTAAATCTCAGGCCTGTAGCTTAGAACCACTTAATCACACAACAGACTTCATTTCTGGCAGAAGTAATTAACAAAGGTTCAGTCATCTAATCAGGGAACAAAGGCACGGCTCTGTCAGCTCATTGACCAATCATGCTACCTGAATATTGAATCATGAATATTGACTACTCACAGCAAAGGGTCTGTAGGTAGCTCCCAGACCAAAATACGCATTAAACTGAGAGTGCAGGTCAGTCAATGCAAACCCACAGCGTAAAACAACTACTGCTGAGCACAGAGCGCTGGCAAACCTGGGAACCAGGGGTGGGGGGGCAAAACAAAGCAGCTAAATCTCTCAACCACTACAGATCCTGCTTGGCTGAGTATAAAACAGAGTGCAAGAAAAAGGGAGTGGAAGGAAGGGTTGAAAAGAGGATGCTCCCTGCAGTGTCCTCTTGACAAATGCTGCCCAGAGGAAAGTTTAGAAGTGTGGGAGCACTTGGGTTTCCACAGGGCATGTCAAACAGCAGTGAACTCTTGTCTAAAAGCCCATCTTGCAGACTCTACACCATGTACCAATCCTCCCAGACAGAGCATTCCTCATTCACTTCCCTTTTCCATATGCTTGTTTTGACCGGTGCCAGGCAAGGGCATTCTGCCAAAGCTGATTTCTTCTGCCCTGCTTGGGAGCTTGCTCCTTTGCACTGTTTTCAGGCTTCCTTTTTCATACTGAGGTGAACTCTGTTGCAGTATGAGGAAAGTGTGGGACAGGGAGGTGGCTGCAGCTCAGTCCTAGGTTATTCTGTTAATGGCTAGAGGCAGAACTGAGACTGAGCATCCTGAGACAGTGAGAAAGTTTCCAATCAGATCATACCTTCACACCATGCTCCTGCCTGTGCAGTATAATGAATAATAGCCCCATCATACAGACACCTTTTTTATGGGAGATCCAGCAAAAATGGAACCAAACTGAAGAGCTCAGGCTCATCCTAATTTATCATGTAAGCCTGACTCCCAGACAAATAGTCTTCAGAAAGGATTCACACCTTCGGAAAGTAGCCCCAGCCCTGTTCATGGACTTTAAAAACAGAAACAAATCTAAGCAAACCCTGAAAAAGTTGGAGTGAAACAGTGCAATAGCTGGTTCAATTCAAAGGGAAGTAATTTAAGCAATTCTACCATAGTGATGCCAACAGAAAACTGGTATGAAAGAGAGCAAATAGAGTGTAAAAAGCTAAACAGAGAATTTAAGTTTATACATCCAAGTATAGCAGGGTAGGCAATAAGAAATTCTAAGGCTAACCCAGTCTTGCAGTCAAAACACTGTGCAGAGAAGCTGTAGATCTGGGATTTATTTTCAGACCTGGCACAGTTTTTATGAATGACTTGGGTACCATCAGTACACCTTGTTCTAAATCTTTATTTCCTTAATCATAAGAGAGAGCAATAATGCCAATAAACTACTTCGGAAGAAGTATGAAGGACACGGTAACATTTGCAAGGTGTTCAGACACTAGTTGGACTGAGGAGATGGGAAACAGGGGCTTCCTGGGTCCTCTTCTGTGAGGACACGGTCAAGCATGGTAGAAGGTGCCCAGCTGCCCACACAGACAGACTGTTGGATCCAGTCTGGCTGCTGTTGGTCATGCAGGGTAAAACCTGTGGAGAAATCTAGGTGCCAGTCTGGGTTTGTCAAATTGCTCAGCTATTCAGCCGAAGCCTAGGTGTTTATCTGAGCGAGGCTGTAACATGCTGGGTTACAGTCAAGGTTAGGAAGACTTCAGCAAGAGGAATGAACTGAACACACGAATGTGCAACCTGAGCAACCTGTTCCATTGCCTCACCACCCTAACAGTAAAGAGCTTCCTCCTAGTTTCTAATCTAAACCTAATCTCTTTCAGTTGAAAGCCTTTCCCCCTTGATCTTTCCTTTTGTGGGAAGGTGTCTGCATGAGTATGTGTATGTAAACAAACAGTCCTCTCATGAGGCTGGGAAATCAGGCAATTAAAGGGATATAACAGAACTCACCTGTATGGAATGAATAATTTCCTATTTTCTCCTCCCAAGAATCTCTCCTCTTTTACCTCTTCTAGTATTTCTATTTATAGGAAGGAACAGCGTACTTTATTTATCACTTCTTCTCCCACTCTCATCCTCTCATCACTTCAGCTACTGAGGTCACACGGATGGCAATTCAGTGTCCTGTGCAGCAGTGCAGCAATGCAGCTACCTCATGCCAGTCTCTGAATCAGTGCAAAGAGATGGCCAAGAGAGGAGAATGTTTCCCAGAGCAGTTGCAGCTGACCCATTGCAAAAGATACACTGAGCCTTCCTCATAAAGGCTTCCCTGTTACAGACTGATGTTTCTTGGTATACCAGCCACAACTGTTCCTGAGGTCAAAGGCAACATAGCACCTTCCTTTCAGAGTGAGAAGAAGTTGCAATTACTTCCCCCAAGTGATTACTCAAACAAGGGAACTACTCAAGAGCTTTAATTGCAGACAGCAGCTCAGCTGCTCCATCACAGGGCAGAGAAGGTTGACTAGTTTGCACTCCTCTGCTTCATAGCAACAGAGCTTTCTCCATTCGAGGTATCACAGGAAGAGAAATGAGATAGATGAGAAGGGGCACCATTTGCAAAAGAAAATGAGAGATTGGTATAGATGAACAATAGCAGAAAAGACACCCTGATTATCTCAAATCGCCTGGCAGAGGAGATTAGACAAAGAACAAATTTGAACATCCAGAGAGAAGGGAAAACAAGATGAGTACTCCACCTTGCTTTCCCTTACTGGCCTGCATCTACTGCTTGCCTGCTGTAGCAGTGCTGCCACATTGCTGTGGACCAGAGAAATCCCAGTGCTACACAGAGAAGACAAGCAACGTCAAAGGTACAGCAAAGGAGCTAGAAATGGGTACCAGTGGGGAGTTACAGGCTTTCTTTGGGGTCAGAGAGGTGGGACAGATCTTGCAGCAGCAGTGCTATGTCGGCCAGGTCTCTGCCAGGGCTGTTTGGTACCAGGCAGGATGGCAGTGGAGAGCCTGGTCTCCAGCTGTGCTAGTCCCTCCTGTTCACAACAGGACTGTGTCTGCCTCTGGTTACCCACACTTCAGAGTACCCAGAAAGTAGAGGAGAAGCCATGTCTTCTTGTCAGCTGTCTGCTGCATGCCAAGGCAGGGCAGTTCAGAGGCACAGCTGGAGATGCTGTGGAAGGGAAGGACAGAGCTGCAATGTTTTTCAAGGATGTAGCAACCTTCATAGCCAATCAAACCAATTGTCCAACTCCTGTAACACCTTCTCTCAGGCAGTGGCTAGGGGCATCAAGGATAGATGTAAAACACTTAAAATGGGAAATAACGAACTAATATGTCCGTTGGGGAAGTTTCTTTATAACGCCAGGCAGTTAGTGGTTGGATTTATGCCCTGAATCTCAAGGGCTGATATTTCTTATAAATTTTTTATTTTCTTTAATGTAGCTGTGAATGTTCTCACTATCCATACAAATATACCTTCCTTTTCTTTTTCTCTCTTTTTTTTTTTTTTTTTTTTGCTAAGGCCATGAGCTCAGTGGGTGACACCCTGCAGCAGGGAGTTCCACAGTTTAATGGGGTACCATAAAAAAAATTCTCAACACTTCCAGATCTACATTGCCTTTTGATTCAAAGGATACCCTTTTGTCCCAGTACCAAGAACCTTTTAAAATATTATAATTTATATACTTTTAACATACTCCTTCTTATTCATCTCTTCTCTGAACATTATCTTCCTTCATCTTTTTCAGTTTCTCCTTATCTGAAAATCCTTCCAAGCCTCCAGACCATTTTCACTGCCTATCTCCAAGTTCTGCTATTTTTTTTTTAAAAAGCTGATGAGAAATTAGCTAAGTATGAAAGGTGAGGGTTTATCAGTAAGTTTATAATGGTATTATATCTTTAATGGTAATTTCTGTCCTATGCTGTAGATATTTATTCTGTGCATTTAGTTATGCTAAATTCAAGGAAAGATGGGGGGGTTCTAACTTCTGTGAATAAGCATCTTTGTACAACAGCTATCTCCTGCAGTTCCTTGTGCCTGTGAATACAACTCCCATTTTCTGTCTTAGTGTGTCTTATCAGGCTGTGTTTCTTGTTGGGAATCATCATTAGAATGGTGACCTGATAGGGTTGTATAGCTGCCCAGCTCCTATCAAAGGAGAAGTTGAAACATTTTCTGTTATTTTTAAATATAGCCTTGTGTTGCCTCATTTAGCTTTAATGTTCTGTTTAATGTATCTCTCTGTAGTTATCTAAGGGAATGCTCCACAAGGAAAAAAAGCACTGAGAGAACTTGCTGGGTTTTTTTCTGTTTAATTCTGCTCTGAAGTGATGTTTAGAGAGGAAGAATTGCCTGGGTGATGGGACTAATGCAAAGCCTAGGGTAGAAAGAGTCAAGTCCCTGCACTGCACTCCCTTCACCTCCCTCATGTGATCTTGTAACTAGCAGAGGTTATGGGTAGGCAATCACAAGTGATCGAGTTTCTGATGCTTAACTAGTTACTGTTCATCAGCTGAACCACAGAAGCAAAGATGTCCCACCTCCATTGGGTGGTGTGCTAGCTGGAGCAGACACTGCTGCTGATAGAGGCAGGCCCCATATCCTCCAGGAAAATGCACAGGCAAAGTAAGCAGCATGATTAAGGTCAGTGCTTGGATAAGGTAGTGCAACAGGAACAGCCTGTTTTGGCTGTATTTGAAGCCAGCTCTGAGCTGTCATGACACAAGTGCTGTTAGGTGTGAAAAAGAAATAGAGTTAACAAACATTGCTAATAGGAGGAGGAAATAAAAAGAACCTTCTCCTTATTGTGACACATTGCTCTGTTATTTTCAGGGCTAGTTTTTTTGCAGGTTTTGAAATAAACTCTGAGCTGCTTTGCAAACCCTTCATATTCATTGCAAACATCTTATTTTATTATCTGCCTTTTTGTTGTTGGTCTTCTTTCTTCTTCCTCCTTTTTTTTTTTTTTTTAATCCATTCAACCATTTATTGGAACTTCTATTCTCCAGTGTGCATTTCTTCTTTGCTATACTATCTCCTGTTTTTCACAGATAAACACCTCACACCTGGGAGACAGGCTCCTCTAATTAGTATTAAAACCTGAAGTTTTTTTTCCACCCCTCTTTGAAGCTTTCTAGGATGCCTTTTCATGAATAGTAATATTCTCAATTCAACATAATGCAACATTCAATCAAAAGATGCTATAGCAATCGCTTTCCAACAAGGAACATTGGCCTTTCCTCTTCTTCTGTACAGCTGATGACGAGGCAATAAAAAGTCCAGCCTGGAAGATGTGCTCAGAAGTTGTGGTTTCCACTTGTGGCAGCCTGTGGCCCTCGAGATGCTCTGTGCAGAAGGCTCAGTGTCATTTGTCATCTCTCCAGCTCCCCACTGCCATTCTCCAACACAACAGGAGTTCTGGCTGCCTGATGCCCTGTCAAATAAATCCCTTTAGAATAGCAGTTGCCTCTCAGTCAGCCAGCCCCCCTGCACAGCATGGGACATCCACAAATCTTTTCCTTCTTCCCTGCAGATCACTGCTAGTTTAAGTCCCAGACTGCTGCATAAGTGATGCCAACTGTGCTGCTGCCTGCAGAAGACACCAAGGTCCCAGACACTATAAATGCACATGCTGTAGACCATTTCCAGTGGAGACTTCCTTCACAGAAATTCACAGAATCTATCTTTCCACTGAAAATGTAGGTTTCAATGGATGCACAAATCAGCATTCTTCAACAAGGAGCTGTTTCCTGACTGTTTTACTAATCACTTCTATTCAGAAGCTGGCTAAGGTCACAGCCTCTGCTCCCTAAAGCCAGACAAGTAGTACCACAGACTCCATAAATGGTACTGCCAACAACCAACAGGGAACTACTGCAGCCATGGCTACATAACACCTGCCACAACATGGGCCATCTAGTCCTACAATTATTATGATTATTTTTGCTTATATTAACATTCTAGAAGTGAATTTCTTTGCTCTATGTTTGCATGTACATGCAAATGCACAGAGAAATTTTTGCAGCTACGTGCTAAACTGTTGACAGAGGAACTCAAATGCTGTTGTAGCAACACCTATAACTTGGCACCTTTGCATGAGAACCAGTTCTACTACCTTTGCTCTTGGGTGAAGAAGGAGCTTGAATGGCTTGGGAGCTTCAGCCTTCCCTTTTCTGCCAAATATCATTACAATTGCTCTTTCAATTCCACTCAGCTGCTTTCAAAAAGCCCATTTCATGAATAAGACTTGACTTGGCTGTACATAGCACCATTGAACTCTGTGGGGCAAGCTGGAAAGCACTGCTAAGAGTGATAGTAGTTAACCAACAGATATGTTTTAGAATAAAATGTCTAACTGAAGAGAGTGTTCCAATGTCAGTCCCAAGCAGGGCAGAGGCACTGACAGTTTTTGTGTCCACAACAGCTTCTGAAGGCTCTCTTTGTTTCCTACTGCAGCTGATCTCAACTAGCCATATCAAGGTAATGTCATAAAGAACTGAAGAAAAAAAAAAAAAAAAAACAACCTTCCCAGCATCAGATCCCAGCTTCTCTCTCAAAAGACAAAACTTCTGAACAGCAGGATATGTCCTACCTTTTTTAGTCAGTCCATTAGCACATTCCTACTGATTCCAATAGATGTCCAAGAGTTGAAATCATTTGGGACCCTGAAGTTCTCCATGAATGGGCCCTTCAGAACTACACAGCCAGGTGGGATTTGGTGCCTGTGCAATGCCACTCTCAGGGGTGCACTGTGACAATTGAGTCACAATTCACAAGGGGATGCTGTACTGAAGGAAAACTGTCAGCTAGGGAGAAGGCTTGGGAAGACATGGCACTTGGGACATTAGTTCCATATCATCCCAATCCTAGAAAGCTTTGAGGACCTTAACTAATCCAAGGAGACCGAGGAACTAAACAGAGGAGTAGAGGGACTAGGTATTTTTCTGGACCTGGAAGAACAGGAATGAATCTTGCAGACATATGGGGAGTGATTCAAGTATATAAACATCAGACTGTAGTACTATCTGAGGTGTCTGAGGAGTTCTGAATTGTCTGTACAGGACAGGTGGATGTGACAAAAATCTCACGGGAGAGTCCTGCCCCTCTGAGAGGCAGCTGAAGTGGCTACAGAACTGTTCACCTGTCTGGGGGTGTCTTTAGACAGTCAGAAATGATTGATACTGGACTGTGAGGCAAGCCAAGATGCCAAGGTAGACACACTGCTGGTCTGATGCATAAAGACAGCGCTGGGTGGCAAAGATCCCCATCTCTGATGTGGAATGTCAGGGGAAACATGAGAATGCAGCATTGTAATTACAAGTTTGCTTTTCATTAAATGTTTCTTGCCAGTCTTCTCCTATCCCATCCCCCTCCTCCTCCCCAAATAAAGAACTAGCTAGGCTCAGTGCAGTTCTGAAAATTATCTAAATGCCCACTGGGCTGAAGGGTCAGCTAGTTCACCAGCCATAACAATTAAATTCTGATTATTACCCTTTCATTACTATACAAACTAATCCCATACATCTCATGAGCTGGTGTTGAGGTGACTTCACGCTCCTTAGAACTCGTGCCATTAATTAGAGTGCAGTCAGCTCTCCTCTGATTTGCAGCCCCCTTCTCCCCACCACCTTTGTAGCTCTGTGTCCCTGTATCCACCATGGTCCTGGCACCCCTCATTCCTGCCTCATAACCCCCCCTCTACCCCAGAACTGGGGTCCCCATTAACAGCTTTGCCTGTTTTCCCCTGTTATTCTAGTCCTGAGCTCCCCTCACAATTCTTCCTCTTATCTTGAATTTGAAGCCTCTCTCTCTGTGCTGAGACCCTTGCCTATTAAACCAGCTTTTACTTAAACAGAATCAGCTAATCATATCGAATTATGCCAGATTTTAATGTGGCTTTCTAACATAGATACATGCCCATAGAGATCCAAGCTGAGAACACCAAGCCCACATCATCTTTGATCTAAGACACTACAAGATAGAACCCTTGATCATATTCCTAATGCTAATTAGTCATCACCTTCCCCTTTTCCTAAGATATATGTGTCTAAGAACATTGTTGCTGATTTGGTCACGGACAAATTAATGGTTGTATACGCAGTAGGTAGTGGCATTTCTATAAGAAAGTTTAATACTAGTGAAGTGGTTGCATTGAATCAAAAATTATAAATTTTTGCAGCTCTCTTGTAATTGCTATACAGAACAATTCTAATAGCAAGACTCCAAAAGGAAATGAGCAGCAGCATTTTTTAAATGAAAGCAAAATATCTTTCATGAAAACCATAGAAACCTCTGTTCTTGGAATAACTGTGCATTATATCCCTAGAAATGCAGATTCCAATCTAAAACTCAGATTCCAGCCCTAAAATATCTTATTACTCTTTGTAATTTCTACTTTCAAACTGTTATCATGTAAACCAACAATTACAAAAACAACAACAGTGCAGGTTTCCCCACTCCTATTACTTTCTCTGAATAGTAGTGGCAACATATCCCCCAGCCACCATTAGGAATCACACTACAGTTCATGCTCTTATGCTACTGCAGAATCATTTCACATAATGAACCACGTACAGTGTAATTGATGGAAGTCATATAACTCATGCAAACAAATGGATGCCTAACAAATAAACATTTCCAAAATGAACTAGCACTATTTGTGTGCTCAGCTGAGATATGAACTGCATCTGCTGCAGGTGACAGACAGGAAGTGACAGAGACTGAAAACATAAAATGAAAACTTAAATATTTACTAATTTAATCAGTTCTTTCCTCTGTATTTATGTCTGGGGGAATATACATTCTAGAGGTCTTAATTTTAGTCCTAAATCTTAATTCCAGTGCTAAGGCTTTGTGGAATCTAGTATACAGGCATCAGAACTGCTCCATAGCCGAGGTTATGTATGGAGATTTCCACTGGCTTGTATATAATGACTGAATTCAATTTTCAATTTTGGCATCAGGGAAAAAAGGATTTATTAAATAATGGCTTGAGTTAAAGATTTAGAAACTCTTACAAAGTAGACATTTAAAGATGCCCATTGAAATTCAGGCCTGTTTTTCTTATATTTCTTTGGGTTTCACTATCATCTTAAATCATATATGCTGTGCACACATCACATTTCACCCAGTATCTCATCTTTACAATCTTTCAGACATAGGGCGGGTATTGGGACTTGAAACGAAGACCTTTAAAAGTTATTTCTATCATTTTTTGCGACTGGATTTAGCCTGGCAGAGAAAACCAATAGATGCAAGGGCTGTCATCAACACCATGCTCTGCTATGCATCAAGGTGAGAAAGAGACCTTTGTGCACAACGTAGTTTATGGACATTGCATTTCACTTAATGAAAGGGAGTAAAATACAGATGCTCTTTCCAAATAGCAAGGTCTTCCCCTGCTTCCCTTTCAAGCATATTGTCAGTGTAAATGGAAACAAGCAAATCCCAACCCCAGGTGGATCACGTAATTCTTACTAAAAAGAAAAAAAATTCGTCTTTGAACTCATCATAACCTCAGAGGTACAAAAGGTTTGTAAAGGCAGAGCCACTTGCAGAAAGTGCAGACTAGGATCCCAGCTCCTTACTCATGTGAGAACAGCAGCTGCTTTGGTTCTCCTAAGGTTTTCTCTCAGGTTAGATGCTGGGCTAAAAAATAGAAAATACTGCTGAGATGTCTGTAAGCTAACACTGGGAACCTGACTCGGGTGCAGGTAAGCTAACCGCTGTGGTGGTCTCAGAAGTCACCTCTCGCTATCTGCCAGCTCCCAAGTCAGCCTGCTTGATGTTGCTGCAGTGAACTGGCAGAAGAACTTACCAGGTCTTTAACTGCTGCCATACACAGCAGCAGCCCAAACCCACCTTCACCATCTGCTTCTGCTGGCATCTTGGGCTGTCAGCTGCAGTGGCTGGACAGCAAATAGGCCATGTCTCTGTTTTTTTTAATTCCAGATAGACCCAACAGAAGAGTGGGGTAGGCACCGAGGGGTGGCTGTGGTAGCAGTAATATCTGCCAAACACTGAACACCAGAGCTTCCAGGAGCTTTACCTGTTAGCCACACTGAAACAAGAGCCCAAAGTGTCATCTGAGGTCTTGCTTACAAGGGAGAGCTCCAGCAGTCACGTCAGTGGGGATGCAGATACTGAGCTTAGCAGAATGAATCCCAGCATGAACACCATTATCCCCACATGAGAAAAGGGGGCTTAGGGGCAGAGCGCTGGGGTATTGCAAACATCTTCCCAAATAACATCAGCTAATCTGAAACAGGCTCCTCTAATAGCCAAAAAATTGCACCCTGTACAAGGATTATACCTATAAACCTTATCAGTTTAAATCTACCTTTGCAGTCATATTAGAAGGATGTTCCTATACAGGCAGAGTCCAAGGAAGGGATAAAGCACACACCAGGAGGACCTGCTGGTTATGCAGGGTCAAGGGGAGAAAGGGCTGAAGCACAGCTTGAGAGGAAAGCTGGGGGGACAGGTCTGACATATCAGTAGTTAGGAGAGTGAGGGAAGATAAAATGCCCTTCAGGAGGAGGTTCTTGGGGATTATAGCTCTACACCCTTGAGCACACTGCTGTACAGCAGTCATGGTAATAATTAATAACAAGGAAATGATTCTCGCCCTGTTCTGGTCACCTTATTAAAGTGAGGATATTGTGGAAATGGAAAAATCCCAGCAGGACAGCACCTGGGATGATAGATGGATGGGATGCATTTTTTAAAAGAGCTCACTACATTTCAGGAAACATATTTCTGAGGGAAGAGTGGCTGCAAAGCTTTTACATTCCTTGTCTACTCTGCTGCTCCCAACTGCTGTCAGAGAAAGGACAGGATGAGGTGAAGTGGGCCCTTGCTCTGACCTACTGGTGGCCAATTACGTTGTGGTCTGTGGCCCTAAAATGCTTTGCTAAACCAGCAGCCGTGTCTTTATACTTCTGTTGCCATTCTCCTTTGCCCTTTGGGTTCTTACTGAGATAAGGTACAGAAGCTGTACTTTCTTAATGGCCAGAGTGGCACACAAAATCTAGCAGGAGATGCTGTTTGCCCTGAAGGATTCCTAGAATCCTGTTTCTAAGTGTTAGGCCAAGCTGTAGTTTCTGCTTTAACAAAGGATGCTCTTAAGTAGCTTCAATGCACAAGAAGTCAAAATAGGCTTTTTTTGGATATCCTGGTGTGGCAAAGCTGTCTTGAACATAAATGGTGAATTCTGATGTACACAAATGCAAAGGAGGGAATGCATTTTGGCAAAACTGCTTTTAGCCACTAGCAGCCCCACCACAGGGGCTCTGTAAAGCCTAGAGGTCATTTCCCTTGCATGAAGCAAATGAGGAACCCAGCAAAGAAAACTTTCCATGAGATCTTTCAGTGCTTTTTGCTTTGCCCCTGCAAATTCAGTCTGCAGCTACTCTTGCCAAGGTTTGTAGTTGACATGGTGGGCTAACCGAGAATGGGCCATTCAGCCTGCTCCCACTGAGCCACAAAGGACAGACCTTTTCCAAGGATCTGTGTTACAGTTTAAAGGGGTGGGAAGAAAAACAAAGAAACAAAAGAAAACCTTAGCCCTCCTAAACAATTGAACAAATATTTCCCCGGTTAATAAATAACAGGCTCAGCTGGGGAATTGTAATTGTGTGTATAATGCATCTCAGATCTACAGTATAATTACACTCTGGAAACCATTGACTAATAAAAGGCACCAGCCAGGGGAAAGGATGCCGTCTTGCCACGGGTTGACAGGCAAGCAACAAACAAGGTGCACTTTTTCACCTTCTATTCAATAAAACCAGGGTATTAAATATGCAGGCAGAGCAACTCCATTAAGCAATTCACTTCCTTCTTTTTCTTTCTCTCCTTTTTTTTTTCTCTTCTCCTCCTTTTGTTTCCATCAAGACAGGGAAGGTTAAAAAAAAAAAAAAAGCTATATATGAAACCCCTGACTATACGTGAGCTGTGCTTTAATGAGGCTGCATCTTGGTCCCTATGCTATACTAAGTAAACATGTTTCTCCCCCTGCAAAGAAAGGCTTTGCTTGTCTGGGCCGAAGGGAAAAAAGCTTAGGGAATAAAAGGAGGTTTTTTCTCTGCCCACACCCCTTTCTCCATTCCCACTAAAATAAAACCCTTCATTACATTACAGAGTGAATATTCGTTCACAAACTTACGGCAATATAAGCTATTTCCATACCACTCACAATGCATTTAAACCTTTATAGGAAATCAGAGTGCAGGGGAATCACCTGAAAATCATGCTTCAGTTTCTAAAACTTATGCAATCACACCTGGATTTAAACAAAACAGCCAGCTCCTTTTTTCAGTATGCTGAGGCACTCGAGTCAATGCATACCTCCAGCAACTCTGACAGTGACTCTGCCAGCTACTCACTCAGTCACTTATGATGTCAACCCTGGCTGGAAAAACTGAAAAACCAGAGTATTACATGACTATGTAAGAGGACTACTACAAGAGTATTGCATGGTTATTTTGAGGCTCTGGGAAACATCTGGTGTAGTGTTTTGCTGTGGGACCCCCAGTATCATACTGAAGGAGTAGGGTAACAAGTCCAGTACACAACATAAATCCCCTCTCCATCCTTCACTGAAGCACTGAGCAGGACTGAAGGACTGGAGCCTTTTCCTCCTCTGCCTGTAAGCCAAGCACTCACCTGCTGCTCCCATGTCTTTGTAAGAAAAGAGGTAGCATAATCCCTCACACTTCCAGCTGCCATGGCAAAAGGAAGGAGTGCACTGATATGAATCCTTTCTTTCTTTGTCCCTGACCTGCCCATCACAAGCTCATAGCATAGATGACCACTTGGGTCAGAGATGGGTGAGCACAGTGAAGCAGGCTGAGCTGCTTCAGCCTCCTCATGCACCCTCTCAGCCCACAATTATGATGAGATATGTCTGTCTGCAGGTTTTTGCTTCTCTACTCCTGAGGAAGGAAACATCAGAGACATGCTTCCCACAGACTGAGGAGACAGGTATTAAACTAGAATCCTGCATCCACATGCACCAAGAGGGTGAGTTGCTAATTGAGAAACCCCACTGCTGATTAGCAAGCACTTCTAGTCTCAGACGCTTCCAGCCGATGCACCTCATTTCCCACCTGTGCCTATAAGAGTGCAAGTCCAGTAATGACCCCGTTGAGCTCCTCGGGATGTGAAGCCTGGCCTTGAAACACGCAAGGGAGAACAATTGAGCTGCGCTCGCTGTCACTGCCTCCCTCCCGGGGCCCAGGGAGGGAGTGGAGAGAGGGGAGTTGAGTTGGGAACGTTTCCTGACTCAGCAGCAGTGCGTTCATTCGCGGAGGGACTGCGGCTGCCGCTGCTAATAGGTTGTGGTAATGGAGAAGCGTCTCGCAGGCAGGACGGTGGGAGGCTGATCAGCTCCAGCAGAAGAAGTGAGGTCAGTGGTAATGAGCGACAGCGATGAGGAATGCAAATTGCGGGAGGATTTATGGAACAGTTTCTGCTCAGTGAGCAGATTCCAGATAAGTGGACTGTTAATAAGGCAAGCAAGCTCTTTGGCAGTGCCAGCTGTTAGAGGGGGACTGGCACGCTTTTTTATGACTGGCTTTCACACAAGGCTGGTTGCAAGGGTGCCGACAGCACAGACACCATTGTATGCATGTTCCCTCACCACACACACACAGGGGTGTCACATGCCAACATGTGTGGCTGTGCTCTGCCACTACACAGCAGGATATGGTCCTGTGCCAGGACCAAGGAACGCTGAAAGAAAGCAGGGATGGGTGGCAGAAGACTGCTTACCAGAACACAAGGGAAAGCTGAAAAAGAGCACAGTTTAGCAGGCCTAAGCCTTAACCAAAGCCATTTTTATCCTCTCTTCTTTTTTCAGTTCCTCCCTCCTTTCTCGATCTCAGAATATGCTATGGTGTTGGATGAGTATCTTTCACCAGCCCCCCAGTGAAGTGATCTGAAGGCACACACAGCAAATCCCAGCAGAGCTGGGAAGGGCAAGCTTACCTTGCCCACCTCTTGCCTGCTCTCGCTTGAGTCTCTCAGGATTATTGCCGCTGTGAATTGCTAATGGTAGGTGTCATGGACTCTACTGTGGAATGCCACTCTCAGTGCAGTCTGCAGTGTGCTGGTGACATAAAGGGAAATCTTTTTTCCTTTTAGTATTATTCCTTCTGAAAGCTGTGGGATTTCATCAATATATGCCTTTTAGCATCAGAAGACTAGCCAGTTTCTCAGCCATAGCGCTGCCACCTTAGGCTGCTTGATGTGGTGACACCCCTGAGCCTGCAAAGCTTCCCCTCCCAGCACTGGCCTTGCAACTTTCCTCCAAGGAATCTGCCTACCAGAAAATTAGATCCTAGTCTTCAGGTTAACGAGACCTCGCAGATGAGCTGCCGTTGAGCCCTCATTGTTAGTAGGAGCAAGTCCACACCATCAAAGGAGGTGAGTGGTGAAGCCTCACTCAGAGTGCTTGTTGTAAATCCTGAGTTGGTCCTGCCCTACCAGACTGTGCTAGGAAGATTGTTCCTCAAGGAGAGGTGGTGGGAGCAGTCTGTTCTGGAGGGACCATCCACAAGACAGAGGAACAGAAATGGGACAAAGTAGACCAAGTTCCCAAGGGTCCTTCCCTCCCATCCCTATTCTGAGCCAGCTCACAGGGCTCCCACAGACATGTGCATACTGGGTGACATGGCGAGGGAGAGCAGGTGACATGGACAGGGCAACCTGGATTCTGCAGCAGTCACCATACAGACTGTGTTATCTGTGGGACCCCAGCAGTCGTGTTCCTCAGCTTCTTGGCAGCACCGACCTCCTGGCTACACTTAGGCTTGTCCCTCTGGAGCAGCAGAGGGACATGGCAGTGCACATCTGCTTCTTTGCAGCACCACAACAGCGGAGTGAGAGACAGGAAACAAATGAGTTAATTTCATCCTGAATACATGAGACTTGACAAGTCTATTAAAGGGCTGTAGCCTACTGTGTCTCATTATGAAAAATTAGTGCTGTCCTATAAAAATACTGGAGACAGTGTGTCACTTAAGGAAAGAATGTCTTGAGGATACGGTCTTTTCTTAATAGGCCCTACATCATCAGGGACAGACATGCATCAGGAGTGAGCAAAGGGGATTTGAACCTGGGAGCTACTACCTCTCATGTTTGACACCTTTAGGATATTCTAGTTTCTCCATCTCTTTCTACTTGAATGAGGAAAAGCTGCAATAGCCAGGGGTCAAATGGACCAAAGGAAAATTTTGCTTGCTTCTTGAAGTGTCTCAGAGAAAAACCCAGGAAGAAGAACAACAGATTGGATTAGAACAAAACAAACTGTATAAAGGTTTCCAGCAAAATAAAAGTAAACCACAAACATTTCATCTTGGGCCAGTCCCACATTGGGTCAATTCAAACACAATGTTTTATTTCTTCTCTGGGTTATTCAAACTGCTGCCTAATCTTTTTAATGTAGATCAATGTTAATGCCATTTCAAAAAACAAAGATATTTCTGTGAAAAGAACATCAAAATTAAATATTTGAGTGTTTCAAAAATGAAATACTGCAGTCAAATCCAAGATGTTTTGACATTTACAATAATTCTTATCTCTCTTTTCTCCCTGGGTTTTTTGGGAGGGGTTTAGAGGTTTGGATTTTTTTGCTATAACTCTTTACCAGATTTGGACTAAGCATATTCACAATTTTGGCTCTCCACTTCTCATTCTCTCCCCACCCCAGACCTTTCTGCACCTCTTTTAGTGCTTGCTAAAGGGTTTTGCTATCTCTGTTTGCAGCGCTGAACCTTCTCAGGACTCTGGGGACTGATCCAGTGTAAAGCCAAGAATAAAAAAGTGTTTCACTCTGCCTCTTCCCCAGTACCTGGGAAGGACCCCAGGAACTCAAACGCCTCTGTGCCATTTAGCACCTTGCTAGCTTTGCTGTGACCACAGGCAAACAAGCACATCAACTACACGTAAGCAAATAATCAATGGGAAGGCAGGAATGAGTCCTACTAAGCTGGGCATCTTTACTGGAGGGCAGTAAAGAAAACTAGCTGCCCCTACTGAAGTATAGTAAAGCCTGACCAATAAAGCTACGACTGTAATAGGGTGAAAGGCAGCAGCATCTCATACAGTAATAGAAGCAAGCTGTATTCACCAGCACCCTCAGACATCAGATCTTCACATCTCAGGGATGTTTAAGCAAAGGCTAACTCAGTACATTTTTCTGACCTCTTTTCTTATAATTAAGTGAAAAGATTTCCCCTGCCAGTTACCTTTCTGGAAATGTTGTCTTCCAGAAAGGCAGAGGAAAGAACACATATGACAGCTGGAAGAGAAACCAGGCTTTGCCTCACAAAAGAAAATACAAATGAGCAATCTGAGTGCCATCAACCTGCTGTGAGAGAGAAAGAGAGTGAGAGAGACCAAGGTAGGATCAAATCCCCTGTTAGACCTTAAGCTCTCTGGAATTAGGCTACTTTAAGAAGCAAAGGGACTAGAGTTTAAAGGATTCAGAGAATTTCCCTTTTCTTGAGATAACTATAACCTTTTACAAAGAAAACTACAAAGAACCCAGAGCATAAAGGAATGAGACTTCTGTGTCTTTCCTCTTCTTTTTCTTTCTTTTTCTTTCCTTTTCTTTTCCCCTCTCTCAGCTTTCTTTGTAGAAACAGATAATTGTACTGCCCTTTCTTGGAAAGATGCAGTTCTCCCTCAGTAAGAGCTTCATACTAAAATTGCCAGTATTGCTGCTGCTGGCCTAATGGGAAATTTGCATGGAGAATACAGCTGTGTGACACCATTAAGCAAAATTGCCTCCACAGTATGCTCTGGAGCAGACGTAGAAAAGATCCAACAGCTGGTCTCAACTCTAGCCTAAATAGGTTGAAGCCTTTGCCTAAGTCCACCGATGTCTAAGAGAAATGCCCTAATGCAGACGGATGTGTGCTAGCAAACATTTCTGCCTCTATTCAAATGCTTCACAGCTACACAGGTACGGAGTGGTCAGCAGTGTGTGTTTCAGTTCTTCTGGGAACTGGTTCCTTGTGTCCACTGACACTCCACTCAGATTTGAACCTGGGCAAGGCAAATCCACCTGTTGATATTTACACTGTGCTCTTCCGTCAGTCTACCACAAAGGTTGACACGCTTCAAAGAAAATGCTTGGAAGAAATTCTCTATCTCTGCAACTAGTTGTAGAGAAGTAACTACAAGCCACTAGTGTGTGAACCTCAGAAAGCAGGCAGAAGATGAGAAGGGAAAAGGAATTAAAGACCTCGTTCACTACATAAAGAAGGAATTTTTCTCTTCTACACATAGAAATACAGGAGCACTTGGCAGTCACAGGAGCACTGAGCACGACACACCCATCACATGTATACAACAAAGGTACGCCCTATGGTACCCCTGCACACAAAGCTTTCACAGCCACACAGGGGACTGGAGACAATCAGAAGGACACCCTAAATGGAAAAAGTCAAAACACAGACTTGCACAGACAGCAGTTACCAGCAACTGAACTGTGAATAAAAACTTCTGTGACCATGCAATCATTTCCATAGGCACAGAAAATTGAAGGCATGCAGGTCTGTAGCCACACACATGATACAAGCTACCCACATTGTGTGACAGATTTCATACACCATCACATACTCCAGAAAGGTGTACTACCAGAGCAGGCGAATGCCTGAAGAAGGCTGTGACCCCGCGGGAGGTCCATGCTAGAGAGAAGTCCTGGGAAAGACCTGATGACCCATGGGGAGAGGAGCCCAAGCTACAGCAGGTTTTCCTGGTAGGACTTGTGGCTCTGGGGGGGACCCAGGCTGGAGCAGCCTGTGCCTGAAGGGCTGCACTCTGTGGAAAAATGTTTGTGAAGAACTGTTGCCTGTGGGATGGACTCACACTGGAGAAGTTCATGGAGGACTGTCTCCTGTGGGAGAGACCCCATGCTGGAGCAGGGGAAGGGCTCCTCTCCTCAGGAAACGGCAGAAACAACAACTGATCATAACCCCCATTCCCTGTCTCCCTGTGCTGCTGGGGGGGAGGAGGTAGAACTTGGAAGGAGGGAGGGGTGGGGGGAAGGTGATTTAAGATTTATTTTCCTTCTCATTCTCCTGCTCTGATACTGTTAGTAATAAATTTAATTAATATTCCCACTCTGAGTCTGTTTTGCCTATGACGGTGATTGATAAATTACCTCTCCTGGTCCTTATCTCAGCTCATGAACCCTTTGTTATATTTTCTCTCTTCTGTCCAGTTGTAGAGGGGAGTGACAGAGCAGCTTTAGTGGGCACCTGGTGTCCAAGCAGGGTTTACCCACTACAACCAGCCAGATGCAGATCAGTTGTAGGCATAGGAATACCTGCTTACCAGACTGCTGCAGTGAATGACCAGGCATCACAGTCTCATTGGTGAAGGTCTGCCTAGCTCCTCGGAACTCACTCCTTCTCTTTGAGGTTCGGCTTCTTCATCCACTTCATGTTCTTTGCCTGCAAAATTTTCTTTCCATTCCTCCATCCCTCTTTCCCTCTGAAGCTCTCTTCAGAGAAGAATAACACAGCTGAACTAATAGCCTAACACATAGCTGCCTGATGGCCTTCCTTTCATGCTTGCTACTCAGCCACGTGGACAAATGCACAATCAGCTGCCAGTTGCAGCACAGTCCAAAAAAGCATTAGAAGGTAAATGAAAGGGAAAAAAACTTCAGGGATAAATCCCTCGTTGGGTGCCAGGCAGCTAAAATCAACAGCATAACACCAGGGCTGAACTTGGCCCAGCATGGTGTTTTGATGAACTAAACAATTAATTAACAAATATCTCCCCAGCAGATCTATTCTTGCGGCAGAGTGTGCGAGGAACACACAGATCCATGTAAGAGTTCTATTGCCACCATTACATGCTGGAGAATAGCATATAATTAATTATAATGATGGCAAAGATTAGATCGAAATTCCTCTACAGTGTGTACACAGCCCAAACAGACAAAATAAATCAGAGCGTCCATACCCTAATCCAGCAGCTTCAGAGGATTAAAGAGGTGCATTCTAATCACAGGCTCAGAGCAGCCCCACTCAGTATGCGCAGAGCTGCCCCCCATATGCAACTGTGTCTAAGGGACCCGAGGAAAAGTATCTCACTTCAGACGAAAAACAGAATTTAGGCTTTGCTCATCTGCCGTCATTTACGATCTCCTGGCTCGCTTTCCCTCCCCAGATTTTAGCCAGCATATCCCAGGCAAATTCCACAGGTAAGAATTCATCTCTCTTTAAGCCTCTCCTGCAATGTCAGCTGGGGAAGACTCTAGTTTTCATTGCTCTACTAACATTCTGTGTGCTGTCCTTTGTTGCTTAACAGTGGGTGCACCAATTCTGAGGTGGCAGAATTGAAGACAGAAGGAGGAAAAAGGTGGGGTTCCCCCCCTCCCACCTGAGATTTTATTGAAAGGAAGATGCTTTCTTTCTCCTAATTTTGTTAATATGAACTGTACAAGAAGGCTGGGTACACTGCTTATAAAGTAGTTTTGTTCTCTGTCCATCACAAATGATTTTCAAACTGCAGTGAAAAAAATTAGTTCTCAGAATAGAAGGATAAAAAAAAAAAAGAAGAAAGAAAATTATAAAAAACTGCAGCTTTTCATGTAACAAGGGTAAAATTCATTAATTGTGTCACTAGTCATTGGGTTAGCTCTATCTCTGGGGTGGCTGAGACTGAATCAACACTACTACCCTTACTGTGAAACTGAGCTCTTATATTAGCTGAGAAAAGAGTGGAGTAGTCCAGCCCATGAAAAAAAAAAACAATTCGTTGGAATGAAAAGCTTAATTAATAAATGCTTTTCCAAAGGAATAAAATAAAATAAAATAATAATTAAAAACAGTATATAAAAAAAAAAAACCAAATCACACAACTGGAAATACAGTAATTTTCCCACTTTTCCAATGCTAGCAATGTCTTTTGACATTCCTTGAAACCAAATATTTCATTTTGGGAAGTTATACTGAATGTTTCACAGGCTTGTTTTTGCCTTTGCTGGAACTCATCCAGCTGCTCTCTGACTTTCACTCTGCACTATTCAGCTCAATGAGAGCAGATCTGCAGTATTTAATCAGAAATGTGTTTCAGACAACCACACAGGTCTGTGAGAGCTGTATGTACAATGCACCCAAACTACAGCTCCCATGAGGCACTGCAGCCCCATGGGCAGGTGCCACTTGGTTGTAAATAAATGTACAGCAAAATGCTTTGATTCATTTCAGCAAGTCCAAATGTTTGAACCAATTCAAGTCAAAACATTCTGTTCAGAGTCTAACGTTTTAAAGCTGTCAAAAGTTGCTGTATTTTATTGATGATAGTAAAGAAAACTATGTTTTCCCTTGGAGAATAATTTCCATTGGAAATCTCATGCCCAGGGAAGTTCTGGAAGATAAAAGACTTGGTAGAGTCTCCTCTGGTCTTTCACACAGGTAACATCTTCACTGCAATTCTATTGCAGGGTAAATTGCAGGAAGCATGGACCTACATGAGCTAGCCTAATCTGACACGCTGTTGATATGAGTAGCAATAAAGTTACAAAAGTAACTGTGTAAGTCCATCTGAGATGCTATGTAAATAAACTATTGGCCCACATTAGCATTCATGAAGTTCACCACTACTTTAAATTCAGCTAGCGTGGTTATTTCTGTTCATCTTGAAATCATGCCTCTTGCCCCAACATGGACATGTCATCTGGGGGGTGGCTCTGTATCAGATAAAAAACAAGGCACAGCACCTAGGAACATCCCAAACGGGTGAAATGAGATCTTTCAGTGCACTTTTCCTGAGAGCAGTTACCTCATACATGGCCTTAAATGAAAGATAGCAGGATATTAACATAGGGTAAAAAGAGCATATGCATCCTTATGGCTCCACAACACACCTGAAGAAGTCCACCACCACCAAATAAAAAGCAAAAATAAACTAAATCCACATGTTCTTGCATCTCTCTCCCTCTCTTTTTGTCATTCTAAGATAAAAAGTGTAATATAACCTTCCATCATTTCATCACAGCCTCATGCTGTGAACCAGTCAATACTTTTTATTATCACTTATTATCACAAAAGCTGCATCACTCTCTGATCCATCAAGTGTGGACCAAGGTCCCATTCCACCTGGTGCTGAACAAGCAGAGAACAAAAACACAGTCTTCACCCAAAGGAAAATCTAAATATAAGGCAAGAGAGTGGCTGGATAGAGACAGATGGGGAAGAAGGAGGTAATGAGATCATGTGTAGAGTCTTAGAAGGGTAGAATCACAGAATGGTTTGGGTTGGAAGGCACCTTAAAGATCATCTAGTTCCAAACCCCCTGCCATGGGCACAGATACCACCCATTTGTTCAGTTTGTCCAGGGCTCCATCCAAACTAGCCTTGAACACTTCTAGGGATGTGGCATGTCACAATACTCGTCACTGTAACAGGCAGACCTCTGTACACTGGGTGCCTAACTTATATCCTGGTTTTGGGCTTGGGTGGATTACTTTGCCTTGGTTTATTTGAGGGGGATGAGGAATATGGGCAACAATGAAGATGGATGTGGGACAGAACACAGAGGGTGCCTTTGCAGATACTGGCAAGGAGCAGGTAAGAAGGCAGAAGAAGGCAAATACTCTTCTGCAAACCTGGCAAGTGTGTGACTGGTGTCAGAATAGAGAAATGACAAGGAAACAGAGCTGACCTGCCATGACTGAGCAGGGAGGCCACAATGGGACCTTGAACCAAAAGCAGCTCATTGTGTTAGAGGGGATGAGGAAAACTGGACAGAGGGTTAGTTATCAAAGCAGAGCAGCAGAGGGTAAACTTTGCCACGATGTCCCACAAAGTCTTCATAGAGGTCCCAGAAAAACGTGCTATAACACCCAGGGTAAGAGAGGCCCTGGCTTAGAAATGCTGTTCTTGAGAAAGGCCCTGCTGGGCCTGACTTCTCACAATTACCAGCTGGAAGCAAGGTAAGAAAGGCTGAAAATTCAGAGGATCCCCTGATCCCAGCCCAGCCCTGGGTTTCAAAGGCAATGATGTGGAAACCAAGCCAAAACGTGTGGCATAGAGAATTGTACTCTGAAATCTGAAATGCATTTTAAACAGCAACTTTCTCAGAGCTTTCTCCTAAAGTGAGCAGAGAAGCATTTGATCTGCCTCCTTTTCCATTTATTCCCTTTTCCTCTCTAATTTTTCCTTTGCGAGGAAACACTGAAACCAGAAGGATCTCTGAGACACCAGACCTGACCAAGCATGGGGCAGAATCTGCTCATTCCAATTATCTGCCAGCCTAATCATAAAAACATCACGGTGCATGCTCCATATGTCATTTTTATTGAATTCATTCAGGAGTTTCTCGATTAATCTTTTATTATTCCTTTCCAAATCCCAGGGTTCCCATAACAGGGGCTGATCAGCTAAAGCAATTCTCACACAGAGAAGAAACAGTGAGAATTATTTTGGCTCTCTCATCCTTCTGTCACATCAACAGAATTCCCTACGGCCTCTTCTTTGAGTCCATCCAACTTGAAGAAGACCTGAAGTAGGCTGTCAGTGCCTGTTACGCCCTTGGCCCTCATCCCTCCAGACAGGAGAGCCTGACCCCCTCTAAGGACAATGCTTGGGTACAGTCTCAGCAACACCCCATCTGAAGGAGGAGAAATGTACATTCTTACACTGAATAATCCCAGACATAAGAAGTTCACTCTGAACATCTCTGGGAAGACATCTGGCCCAGACGGGCAGCATTTTGGTACTTGGACTGAACTTGACATCAGTGGTACTGAGTAGGTCCAATGCAAAGAAAAAACAGTACACCTTTTCAGCCTGAAACGTCCCTCTTGCCTTGCCTTCCTTTGTCTGAGAAATCTGATCTTTCATGCATCTAGCAACGGCATGACTACCTATATGATTTTTCATGCCATCTTTGTTTATCTCTACATTAGCAATTCCTACACTGCTGCATTCAGCAGAGAGGCTGCAGCATTCCTGTTCTTCCCAGCCAAAGCTTCTTCATCTATTCCAGCTCAATAAAAGAGACATTAAAGGAGCTTTCCATCCCACATCTGGGATGCATCCCACCTGTGCAATTCCCTTCAACTAGGCAGAATGAGACCTAAAGGTACTGAGAGCTTCCCCAGGCAGTTGTGTTGCCAATGAAAAAAATACTACTGGGAGAATAGTAGCTAACGGTTTGTTATCTCTAGGGTAGGATATTCCTGTCCCAGTATCTTGTTTGGCATCTTCATCACCACCTCATTAAAGCTTCAGTTCATTAATTAAATATTTAATACATTAAATGAGGTTCCTTTTGTACCGAGGAGCTGAGATCTTGTTGCTGGTGAGCGTGATGCTGTGTATCCTCCTGGGAGGCTCCAATTTGCCATACTAATTGCACGGAGACTCTTCAAAAAGCCCTATGCTGAATCTTCGGCTGCTGAGCAAATTCTACATTCCATCTCAGCAGGAGAGGAGCCTGAGCTGGAAAAGACACAGTGCAGCAACTTCCTCTTCTCCATGGCCCCTGGCAGTCTAGGGAGATCACCCGCCTGACAGGGCACAGTGCAAGGCAACAACCCCAAGACAGAAAATAACTTCCAGTCCTCATCTACATGGTGTGCAGGGTGAGATGCAGCACTCCACAGCTTTGCTAAATCTAGGAGGAGACTTGCTAATTAGGGCTGTTAGATGGGAACCAGTTAAAAGCTTTCTATTAGCATTTTAAAAGGTCCCACTACTGCACCAGAGATTTCTGCTCCCTTGGTTATATATATTGCAGCTGTACTGCCAGTTGACTCAGCGCAGCTAAGATAGACTCTGGTAAGAGCAGAGGTGCAGAAACAGGAAGCTAGAAGAAAGGAAAAAAGGCAAGAATTTCCCAAAGCAGATGGGCTGCTGGTGGAACAGAAACTTGGGCCAGCTGTAAAACCATATTGCTGCCTTACTCTGCCCTCATCTACACTTTCTTGTCCCCAGCCTGCTGCTTGCTTCCACCTCTGTCACTGTGGTGAGAAATCAACTATTCACGTGGCTAAGCTGTGATAGAGAGGGTTGACACCTCTGACAAGAGAGGGCAGAAAAGCTAATTATTTTTTTAAACCTTTGTTCAGCCCCTTCCCCTGCCTTTTTCACACGCACACACCCATACCCGATACCTATACAGAAAAATTATTAGCCTTACTTCTATTGATATCCACACAACACTAAGGATCCAAGATCCCTGTGGAAAATGCAATGTCCTAAACACACGGTTTACCTCACAGATGTATTTCCTAGACTGAAGGAGGGACACACCATTACTGTATCGTTGAAAACAACATTATGCTGTAGCACTGTTTGAAATCAAACAACTAAACTGGAAAAGCAAAGTCTGTAGACAAAGACTGGGACCCCAGACTTCCAGCATCAGAAATGTGGCTTTTGTAAAATAAATAAATCCCTTAGGAACAGGTGGCAGAAGGAATTGGAAGGTGTTTAGCTCTCCATGGTAAAAGATGTGAGCCTTTTAAGATGATCATCCAATTTGGAAGATTAGGTAAGGAAGCTTAAAAAGGAGTTTAAAGGGGTTACTGGACATGAATTTTGAGGGGGGAGAACTTTCCAGGAAGGTGAAAATGTTGGTGGATTAAGGCTTTACTCTGAGAAGGTGAGGGGAGGAGGAATGATGGCAGAGAGAACACAAATTACAGTAACAAGCAGAAGTACAGTACACCGACTAAGAAACAAGCAGAAGGCTTTAGGTTGTGTGTGGTTCAGATGTTCTTTAAAGAATGAAATCAGGCTGGTAAACAGGGCCAGCAAATCCCTGTCTTACTCAGTATTAGGAGGGGTCTCCCTCTTGTGATGATCTGCAACCTCAGAGTAGGTTTGTCTTGACTACAAGGGCCTTGACCCAGACTGCATCTTCTGCCCCAGCTCTTCAGTTGAATTTTCCAAGCCTGATTCCCCACAGCTTGAGTGGGAGAGGTCCTCACATGCCTGGATATTAAATAGATCCAGCAACACCAACCCCTTCTTTCCTTCTCCATTGACCAGGGGAACCAAGGTAATGAAGACGAAAGCAGCAAACATCAGGGTCTCTGGGCAGGCCTCCATAGGTCACCCAAAGGGACTGACTGCCAAGAAATCAAGGGAGAGGAAAGGACACCCGTGTTTCTCCCCTGGCACATTATTCATTTCTTCTTTATTCTTTCTTTTAATGCTGTATTAAGAAAAGGAAACTCTATAAAAACAGAAGGGAAAAAAAAAGCTGAAAGAAGGGAAGAATATTAAAAACTGCTGAAGCGTTTGGGGAAAGAGACATGGTCGTCCTTTGGGATGGGGAAAACACCAGGTGAAGTAGCAGTTTGAGACATCCTCTGTGCAGCAGTGAGCTGCTGACCCCAGGGGTAAGACTAAAGGAGTTGCTGGCCTCTTCTTTCTGGACACCTGACTGGAAGCAGATTGCTCAGACACTAGGCAGCCCACAGGAACCATCACGATGAATACAACAGATGAACAAATTCATCCACAGCTAATAAAACACCTCCATGGGGTTATGTACCACTTGGTGCTTAATAAATAAGATTTAGTACAGTGACGGTGGACAACACTTCAAGGGCTATTTGGCCATGGGTAAGGACCATTAACTACAGATATAGGAAGTAAATCACGTAGACAACACAGTCCTCGTCCAAGATCATGTTGCAGATCAGTGATGAAATCAGGTATCCAGCCCAAGTCTGTTGACAGTTTTTCTCCTGCTCTGCTCAGGAGATCTACACCAACCTCTCATGAAAGCCAAGTACCAGGTATGAGCAACCCTACTGAAGTCAACGCTGTTACATTGCTGTATGTTTTGTAGAACCAACAAGCAGTTAAAAGGACAGAAAGTCTTCCTTAGCAAAAAAACAAGGTGGGGAGAAGAAAGGCTATTGGTAGGGCTAGGTCTGGATAAAGGAAAGTTTGCTCATATAAAACTTAGAAGGTGGTAATATGAAACCATCAGTCTTCGCAGTGCTCCGTTTAGCCCTTTTCACAGCACTAAATTCACCTGGAACTATGCACGCTTGAAGAATCTCAGTGATGTCCAGCCAAGCATCCATCTTTCTCCATCCTACTTCAGAGAACATGGTCTTCTGTGATAGTCAGAGATATTTTTTTTTCATGGTGAACTTTTTTTTCTTAATTATTCTAGAAGGAACAGTTCTGATGCTGCCGATCTTTCTCAAGTAAAATCGGTGGTGTAGTAGAGTACAAATACCTGATCACATATAAAAGCCCAATCCATATCTCATGGACATAAATTACAAGGCCACCTGGAGTGGACTTCTGAATGTCTGAGATCACAGAATGAGATGAGTTCAAAAGCAATGTCAAAATACTCCCATTACGTGGAAATGAGCATGTACCCAGCTTTCTGTTTGTCAAGGTTGCTGTGACATGTACTGTCCAAAGCCATGGTTTACTGGGGAAGGGAGCAAGGGTTAACCAAAAATATGTATTTCTTCCCCTGCTAGTTCTTAAAAAAAAAAAAATAAAAAAAAAATAAAAAAAAGATAAAGTTGATGGTTATTACCGCTTTGGATCAGCATGTTGTATTTGCCTGGATCTAATATTTTTCATGCCCTTGCTGCTGTTACTGCTGCTGTGCACTAAAGCTGTAATATGTTAGGTAAATCCCAGATTACTCTTAAACAAACACAAGCTCTGGGTTATGAATGCTTCCTTCTCAGTCTTTTCAGGGCAGGAGAGAAGGATGGTAGTCTCCTTTGTTCCAACTCTTCTGTAACAAGGAATTGTTTTGAAAGACACCCACTATCTGCTTTTTATACTCCAAATCAAAATTTCACCTTTTCCCCTCCTTAAGACTCTCTTTTAAGGCTATTTTCTAATTAAGAACAAGAGGCAAAATTTTTCCAACATGCAACCCAGTGATAGGATACTAGTGGAGAATTTGGTCGTACAGGATTTGAAGCTCATTAGATAGCCAGCTCAAAGTCCTGGCTGAGGTGAAAAGCTGTGCTGGTGCTGAAATGACAGCCATGATATTTTCCCATCACCAGTCCACACAGTAGCAATTTATGGAGTTTGGATGCAATTGCTGGCAATGACTTAACTGCCAGCATGGACACAACAAATCAGTTTCAGCACCATGTCAGCTCTCTGATTAAATTGTGGATCTTAGAAGGCCTAGCCTCACGGGATCTGTATATAAGGACAAAGGCAGACATGAGTGTTGCCAGGGCCACATACAGGTGAGAAATGGATAGGGGCACAGATCTGCGCAGCCACACAACCATTCCTGTGCCCCACGACTTGGAGTGTGATGTCAGACAAAGCTAATGAGGGGGAACAGACCTGTCTGATCCCTCTCCTTCAGGCTGTGTGTGAAATTCATGCTTGGGTATTACCTAGGGAGATGCCATCTGTTTTGTCTGGGTCAAGGATATGCTGCCCTTCCATTAGGGCAAATCTAAGCAAGAAAACTGAGGCAGGTAGAAGCTAAAGCCAGAAGCAGGGAGCTAGAAGGGAGTGATTTTTTTATACCTGTAGGTCTGGTCCAGATGGGATCAGGTAAGAGGATGAGGAAGACCTGCCAGCTTAAGTAAGCATGGAGATGGAGGCTCACAGAACCCGGTCCAGAGGACGGGAGTGAGGAGGGGTAGGAAGCTCCTGCCAAATAGGGCTATGCTACAAGAAGAAAGATTAGCTAACAGCTGAAGAACTGACTGTAACAGCAACATCCAGTTCAATAAACTTCCAGCATACACTAACATTATTTTTCAGATGCGTACAAGGTACCTAAACCCATAGTACCTAAATGCTTTCTATAGATCATAGCATATCATTAAAGTTAACCATGTGCTTGTTTTCCCAATGTACTATCTGCAGCACAGTAGTTACCCCAAGTATAGACACCCAAGGAAAAGGCAGAGCTGTATGAAACAGCTAGAAAACACTCTGCAACAGAAGTCTGGTTTAAACAAGCCTGACCTTCCCTTTTGGGTCCATAAACACCTGCTGTGATGCTTCTGCATGTGTCCATGCAACATCTTGCAAATCTAGCCTAGGATAGGCTTTGCAGATGAACAGAAGATTTAAATTAAGGAAAGACTAAGCAAAGATGGTGCAGCCAAGAGTGATTTCCCCTTCTCCCTTCCACAGATAAGATGCAGCAGGCAGATGGGATAACTCTCATCTCAGTTACACAGGAACAGCCCTGAAGGCAGTCCACAATCCTTCAGAGGGCATTGCTGTGATTGTGATCAAAACCTGTCCAAAGGCTGCTAAAAGTGAAACCAACTTCTGTTCCTTAAATATCCCAAACCTCAAATAATATTTGCGTTAACAGCAGAACCACAGTCTCGAGTAGAAGGTGCAGGAATATCCAGGTTCTTGTATCAAATCTACCCTTAGCAGTAGCTCTAACACTGAGTATTAAGCTAAAAAGATATGTTGCATGAATAATTTACAGACTTTGCACAGGGTCTTTTTTGCCCCTTCAACTAAAAATAAGAAACCCCACACACTCCCTCTGATTTCATTTTCATTGCATATAACACGAGCATTTCTCCCAAGGTCTATGAAAGACAGAGTCTGCATTCTTTGTGACTCACTGAGCTATCATCTGGTGACTGAAGGTGTAAGACAGACCAGATGTCGACTGGGGTTACTTGAAAATGCTACTGTCTGCAGGGCCTGCAGAGCAGCCTGTTACCAAATGCACAGGGGAAGGTGCCACCTTCTCAGACCTGCCAGGGAAACTATTTGTATGACCATTCCCTAACCCATAGCAGTTAAAATAAAGCAGATTAGAGCTGAGTAGAATCATTGTCATGGGCACTGCTTTGGCAAACAGCTCACATTAACATCTGTGTGGCATAAGCTGGCTGTAGAAGGGTAGGCAACCTCTTCCACTGCTCCAGCTGGATTCAGAAAGGGACATGCACTCTGGATCAGACTAGGACTAATCATCTTATTTCTAAAAAGAATCAGAAGCTTCCTTTTGGCATAATCCCCTAAATCTTTCTAGCTACTTTTCTGTTTCCTAGGGCACAGTGCTTCCAGTTTTCAGAAGAATGCTGATGCACTCTTGCAGCGAAGGAGGAGGCTTGCAAGAGAGGCCACCAGATTGCCTGCCACAGTGCTGAAAGGCACAGGGAAATCTGACACTGTCTTTCCCTAGAGTCTTAGGGGCTCAGATCAGTTGCTAAAACACATTCATGTAAAGCCATGTCCACATGACATAAATCTGCCATTCTAGAAGGGCCCAGGTATCCTGTTGGTCTTTGGTAATGTGCAGCTTTCTTAAAAACACATGAGCATCTTTAGCAGGGGAAAAGGCCATTCAATTTACACTACTGAACTGAGCTATCAGCTCAGCAATTCACAAGTGTTTTTTTTTCCTGGCAATGATTAGGGCAAATGTCAGCCAGAGGCAAAAGTTTCTAGATCACATTCAATGAATGCACTTGAAAATGTTATATGAAACAATATGGGCACCTGAGGAATGTGGGTTTGCCTTTATCTGTAAAGATAAAAGATTCATCTAGACACACACAGGGATTTTCAAAAGTATTTAGCAGCCAGCATGCAGGATCCTAACTTCTACTCCAAACAGCACCAAGGCAAATTAAAGCATCCTGTCAGACACCTTTGGTGACTTTCAAAACTTCAGCCCCTCACACCAAACAGCAACACAAAGCTCCAAGCAAGAGGAGAGTTTACAACCCCCAGACAGAGGCCTAGCACAAATGCAGTCAGGCAACAGAGGTAAGAGCATACAACTACATCCTCTGCATCTGCTGCTACACAACACTTTGCTAGAGGTCATGAAATATGTGTGGCTAGGCAAGCTGGGCAAGGATAAAGCCACAGCTCTGCTTTGCAATACTACGTAATCAGCTCTGTCAGAGATTCATAGGATGGTCTGGGTTGGAAGGGACCTTAAAGATCCCCTAGTTCCAACCCCCTGCCACCTTCTACTAAACCCAGTTGCTCAGGGCCCCACCCAATCTGGCCTTGAACACTTCCAGGGATGGGGCATGAAACTTTATGAGTGTAATGGGAAAAAAATTTTTTTCAACTCTTACCCCAGCATGCAACGTAACATTTTTTCCTAATAGGGGAGACTCAAATTTAAATCTAAATCCAAAGAAAGAAAAAACAATCGTAATTTCACTCCTCCTCACTCCTCAAATTATTAATTCTCTCTTCCAAAGCACAATGACTTACCTACACCCTCTTTATTTTATTAATTACACTTAACCAGTCAGAGGCAGGGAAGGAGGAGACCAATGCCATGTAAATGCTGACCCGTCACCTTTTACCACTAAATGACAAACACACTTAGGAAATCCAATTAGTGGGGAATCCACAGGATGCAATTTGTTCATAAGCAGAAATCACTGAATAGTTCGGCAAATGCACACGTAAAATGAACATTTGTTCAACAGTGGATAAACACACTGCATCGATTAGACAGGTAGCTGCTAAAAGTTTGTTTGTCTCTCCCACATTAGTCAAATGAGGGGATAGATAGACAAGTAGATAGGTTGACAGACAGATAGATAGAATTGTTCCTGCAAAACTGCAGGTTGCATTTTCAGGAAGGTGGTTTGGGTAAAATCGATAAACCAATTTCTGGGAACTGGAGTGCCGCCCATCACAAGAAAAAGGCCCCTGAAACCACCCCAAGCTCAGTTGTGAGATCTCCCTTCATGGGTTTCAATGAGAGTGAAATTGAGTGACTTCAATAATTTCATGCTGGGTTATGGAAGGGAGGTGAGGAAGGGTGAGTTCCCAACCATCTAATAGGTCTCTAACAGCTCGATAATTGGCCCATCCTGTGGGTGATTAAGGATGAAAATAACTAATTTCCGCTCATCTTACAGACTAATCAGATCACCTCACCCCTATCATTTTCTCCTCTATTTAAAGACACAGTCGCCTTCTTTCTGGCATCAAAGGCTAGCAGGATGCAATTATTTAAGTTAGTAAAGGAAATAGTTCCGGCTGGTGTTAGTGAGTTAAGATACCAACTGGTTGCTTTGTAATAAGCCTTTTACTTCTGGTTGCTTCTGCATTGCTCCAGCCTCATGTGCAGCATAGGAATATCTCTACAGCAACCCAGTGCTGTGTGCTGGAAAGAGGGAGGGTTTGGCTCAAACCCGAACCAAAATCTGAATATCACAGTGCTTGGGTATCATCCCTAGCTTTGGCTTCCTAGCTGTGCTTTCAAGAATTTGCCTGGTATGTGACTCCTTGTCAGAAGGTCAACTTTCATCACTATTGCTGGCCTTTAAATGTGTGAGTAGCAGTCAATCACTTAAAGTATAAAAGCTGAGTCCCCTTTCATGCAGTCGGGTTCTTCTGACATAACCCTTCTTGAGGGGTGTGTATAGAGATTCCTCCCTTGGGCTGGGAACACCCCTCAAGGTTAATCCTTCAGGTTGAGAGAGAGATCTCCCCATAAGCATTGGTAAGGGTGAGTTACATCAAATCTCTACTTAATAATTAAATTTTTTTGCTAGCTTTAATATAACTGCTTCAATAATTGCTTTGTTACAGTGCACTAAACTACTTTATTCTATATTATACTCTACTAGTAGATTCTAGCATTTATATTGTGCAGTAAATAGTTCTGATTAAGCTCTTTTGTCTGATCATTTGTAATAATAAAATATTCATTTATATAAATATTCTCATTTTGCCAATCATTAAAAGCTGTGGGACAAAAGTGATTCAATCACACCTCTATAATTCCTTAAATTTAAACTATTGACATAATCCAAGGCTAAGACTGGATGCAGCTGCACCTATACTCCTCTCCGAGAAAGGGTTTAGAAAGCAAGACAGTCCTTTCTGCACTTCGTGACTCAACGGCAGAGCTTTTGAATAAATTTTGTCTAAGCCTTCCACTGTCCCATGACAGCCAGGAGCAGGCAAGAGGCTACAGTGATGAAATTAAGGGCTGGACAAATCCCACTTGAACTGGGGATCTCATTTTACCAACCTCAATTGTGTTATTTCCTACATTGCTCAATGCAGCACTAATCATTTTGTCACAGTTCAGGCAGCCCTTGTCTAGACTCATTGTCATGCCTCTACAGAACCTCTCTTAGGGAGGTTCACAGACATTGGTTCTTCATGTCCCACCTGTATACATAGGTCTAAAAAGACATTCTGGTTTATGTGGGCATTTGGTACCTCTTGGTTTAGTGCTAAACTGAGTACTGGCAGGAAAGGCATAAGTGATAGGAAGACTTGTCTGACAACTGTTTTTGACTAATCCACACTATAAAAGAAGCAGTGAGGTCATCCTCCAGTAGAAATATTTATACCTGCTTTCTCCAGAGACTCCTGTGAAGAACTTATGGAGACCCCAGAGAAGCACAGGGAAACCCTCAAGCTCATGTCTCTGTCCCCAAGTGAGAAGCCTGCAGTACACTGCTTTAAATCATAAATTCCATTCTCCACACTCCTCTGCAGGATGCCCTAAAACAGTCCAGGCTCAGGAGATTACAGCATGGTGTAACCCATGCCCCTAAGGAAAAAGAAAGCAAGATTTTTTCCTGAGAGAGAAGAAGAGAAAAGCTCGAAAACAGAAAAAAAAAAAAAAAAAAAAAAAAAAAAAAAAAAGCTAGTTGGCAGAGATTTCTTCTATCTTGCTTGCTATTCCGGGTACCAAACACACTCTTTTAAAAGTCTGCAAAGAGCAAACTATGGTTCATACAGAAAACTCAAGCACAGCTGTTTCAATACCATGAGTCTCTGTCATGAGACCAAAGATCAAGACGGTGGAACTGAGACTGAGACCTTACTGGTGGCCTTGGCACTGCTGTTCCTTTACATTGAGCAATTAAGCAGTATTCACAGATGGAGAACTCCACTCCTGGAGTTGAATTGGGTCAGTTCACTGGCATAATTCTGATTATTTTCAAAGAATGCCAGTGTCAAGCCCTGTTTCCCTGAATGTAGCAGAAACCATAATGAACAGCAGTTTTCTCCCTCATTATTTTCAGGTCTACTTCTCCAGTTAGTTCTGTGTCCAACACATCTTATCTACCTGCTTGATTTCAGTGACACATTCACAACTGCTTCCCTCACTTCATTTTATCCCTGCTTTTGCTGCTATTACCCTGGAAACCTCTTGGCCCTTATAATTTTTGCCTCATGCCTTAAGCAGTAGCCCTTCCTTCACCTCCAGAAAGGACAGTTTCATTGTGCCTGGAAGGAAAGATCCAAATCGCAGACCCTGACTTTCATCATATCCTCGCCAAGAAGGATGTCAATGTTGTGGCTTCTTGATAGGACTTCTTTTTCAGGCACATCCTTTACTGCTTCTCCTACGGAACTAAAAAGACATCCTCTCCCCAGAAGAAAGCCATTGATGCACACATAGCACTACACACGCTCATTCAAAAGAGATGAACAAGGCTGTAGGTATGACAAGCCAAAACTTCAACCACTCATCCCACTCTCATCAAAAGCACATCTCTGTTCAGAACATAATGATCCCACAGCAGAAATAGCTGCTATTATTCCCTATCATCACAGCTTCCCTATTTCTCACCAAATGTACCCCATCTCCAGCCACCATATGCAGCCTAGGCAGGCTGCCAGCTCATTTTGTGTGTACTGCTCTGCAGTGCTAGAATTTTCAATCAGAAGCAGGCCTGGAAGCTAATGGCAAACATGTCCATGCAAGGACATCCCCCTGATTTTCAGTTTGGGCTCCTGTGTGATTACTAACATCCTCAGACAACCCATCAACAAAGATGATGGAACACCAGTCATGTGTGAGGCAGGGGTTGAAGGCTGGCTTCAGCTTTACCAAGGCTTTGGTGCCCATTACAGTGTGCAAGAACATTTCTGGATGCTCTCTGGGCAATTGTTTCAGAGGTTCAGGGAAGTACAGGTACAGGGCTGCGGAGCTGTCACAACCTGAATGAGTGAGACTTTAAACTTCTCAGCTGAAACACCTCCGAAGTACAGCTCAGAGAATTAAACCCTCCTGCCCCTTTCAAGGGCTCTCATGTCTCCCTGGCAGTAGAAAGGCCACTGTCATTAACTGCTTCACTGCTGGCTTATAGAAGGGGAAAGCAAAAGCAACTTATGGAAAAGCACACTGAGGATTTTATCTTGGCACCTCAGCGTGGCATCTGTGGTTCATCAGTGAAGCTTGTGAAAACATTCCCATTTGCATTACCTTTGGTTCTACCCTACTTGCATCATTCACATGAGTTTGAAAGGAGACCATAAGCAAGATGGGGGTCCCACAAAATAACGAAAGGGTTAAGTCACCCTTTGACAAACTAAGGCAAATAGAGCAAATCGTAATAGCAAATATTTTGTGCCATGACATGTGGGTCTATTTCTCCCCTTCATCTCAGCTTGTGAAATATCCCTGTGCAAATGGCAATTTCCTTGTTTCATGCTATCAGAATTTGTGTGAGAAATATACACATTTTGATGGTAGAGTGACCCCAAATATTCAGTTTGTGAGCTGCAGTGCTGAGTCCCAGCTGACCACACTTGGCAACTTCCTGCTTATCCATCATCCTGCTGATAAGCATTTCCAGTATGAAAACGTACTTGTGCGGTTTTCATCTAAATTCTCTTGATTGCAAGCTCTTTCTCAGTCCTCAAGTTAGCAATTCACTTCTAGATATCAGCAATACCTAACACCCCTTGAATTCCAAGACAGCACACTGGGAAAAAGAGGGTGTGGAGGAAAGGAAGGAAACCACACACTCAAAGAGAATTTTTATGAGAAAATTACACAGATATGAAATTACACTTTTTTAAAAGGTTTGCCAAGCTCCAGGGTGGAGCCAGCAGCAAGGTATCAAGTGCAGAGAGTCTTACTTTCAGGTTTCCTTGCAAGTATCTCACATAGCTCTGGTCCTCCATTCAGCGCACATTTGAGTATGCACTTAGAAATTCTTATTCCTAATGCCCAGAAGGCTATTCCAGCTTTTCCAGAGAGACTTATAGTAACAGTCTTCAGCATGCACATAAGGAAACACAGGCTTACACACGACTGAATAAAGACAGAGTGCTAATTGAGGTCTTCATTAGTTATTGTGTGTGTGTACTCATAGGATGGTTCAACTTCCCTGTTCTGTTGCACTTTCCCTTGCAAGTTGTCACTGCAGCTGGGCTTGCATCCCTTCTCCAGCACAATGCACCACGTTCGCTCACAGAATTGATCTGCCCTGAAAACCACTTCTCTCACATTTCTAAATCTCTTGGCGTAAAACCTGTTATTCTCTTGACATTAGGCTATTCAATATCTGTCACTTCCCCCCCTTAAAAAAAATTGACTTCCGAGTGACATTATATGATAAGCAGTTATATACTGAGACTTCTAACCAGATGGAGCCCTTCCATCACTGGAGGCAACACAGAGCACGTGGGATAAATGCTCGGCAGCACAGAGTCCCTCCACTTGCTGCCTCACAGAAGGAGCTGCTCCTTGCCTCACAAAACCCTGCTGTTTGTACCTGCTACACCGCTTTCAGAAACAGACTCTCTACATGAATATCTGCAACAGTCCCAGTGCCAGAAAGGCTGGTGCTCCCTAGGGTATATTTGCAACCAGATTCAAACCCTCTTTTTTCTCTGCTACCCTATTTTACCAATTCATACCTCATATTGCAGTATTACTGTTGGACAGAAATTTGGCCCAGCAACTTCTGGGACTGGAGCAGGATCTAACGGACTGTTCCAAACCTGGAAATGTATCCATGGTGTATCTTACCCTGAGGAAACCCTAATCTCTTTGCAAACAAAGGGATGTAAGTTGTTCAACACAAAACACATATGCCTCCAGAATGTAAAACAATACAGAACCATGGTATGTGTGAGTTTGGACTGAAAGCAGTTAATAATCCACTGAAAGAAAAGAGCAAACCACAGAGGGAGACTGGCTATTGCCAAGACACCAGGACGAAACATTTAGTTTTCTGGTCAGTAGATCCAAGAGGCCCAGGATGTCAGTCATGCACTGCAGCTGGTTGCAGCCATTTCTGCCAGCCCCGTGCCCTGTCCTGTTGTACCAGGACAGAGCACTTCTGGCTAGAACTCACCTGAGCCACCCAAGCTCCTGTACCCTCTTGTGTTTTAATGGGAGTTGCAGGACCGCTCGAGGATCAAAAATAACTAACATTATTATTAACATAATAGCAGTCAAAATAGGGAAAAGGAACTCATACTTTCAGCATCTTAAAGTAGAGTTTTTCTGGGTTGTAAAAACAGCCCACCCTGCCAGCAGTTTCTCATGGAACTTAGTTCTGCCGTAAAATGCTAATCAGCCTGAACAGTCACGTCCACCCTGCACCATATCTTTTTATGAGCACATTAACATGGTCGTTAGGAAGAGGGGACTCATATGGACACAAATACATACCACAATCATTTATTTCCCCCCTCTAACTCCATCCTGAGTTACTCTAACTCATTTTCAGGAAGCAGTTTTCCTTTCCCTCCTTTGAGGCTGTTTCTGTTTTCCAGAAACCCAGACATGCCCAGACAACCAAGCTGTTGTGTCACCATAGTTCATCATTTATCCCCTATGACAGGTGTCATAGGAGTAGGTAGAGCCACCTCCTCCATAAGGGAGAACACTCATGCTCTCTGGGATCTTCATGAGGAGTCATGTTGAAATAAAATACTAATGAGAAGGTTAAAAGTTAAAAATGCACTGAATCACTGAAGTATAACACAGGGCAAACAAAAGGATTTATGAAGAATGAGAGAATAACCAAATAAGTAAGAACCAAGAGCCATGACCTGAGAAATAAGAACAGGAGGATGCTATAAATCAAACTACAAAGCCAAAGAACAAGTTATCTTGAACTTGTGCCCATTAACATAGTAAAATGCCCACGCATAGGCTATGATCGCCCCTTACTCATATAAGCCACATCCTCTGCATACGCACAGAATATGCATGGTAAAATAAATGTGTGCTGTACCTTTAAATGGAGACAAAAGAATGAAAAGCCAGGGACTATAGCTTTAGGTTGTTAGGCATACAGGAAATGCCAATTTTTCATTGTTCCAAGTGTATAAAAATGTGCAGCTGGCATACTGAAGGGCTGCTAGCTTCGTGGATTTACCACCTATTACCCATCTCTGCACAGATATGAAACAAAATCAAATATCTTGACTCTGTGTGTGGATTGGCTTCTTGGACACTGGGTTAAAGAACCCTGTTTTAAGGATAACAGTGTCACGTGGATCACTAGATGCAGCTATCTTTGTTCAGAGTAAGGGCCTGTCAAAGATTTGATAAAAGTCACCTTTTTCCTTCAGACACCAAAAACGATCCCTCTGAATGTGATATAAAGATAGAACCGGGAATAAAGTTTGGTGATTCAGATACAGAGATACAGGTCACTGCCACTCAAGCTAAGAGAGAGCTAAAGCCAATTTTAGGAGTAGATAGCCAATCTCTAGAGGACACCTTCACACACACAGGCAGTGTGAAGCAGAGTAAAGGACAGGAAATAACTGAGAGCAAAGAGCACAAGGATATTGTTCGTGGGGGTGTAACCCCCTGACTAGTAGGGGAGATGATGATCCCCACCTCTGCATTCATGGCACCCAGAAACAAAGCGTTGCTAGCAGGCCTGCAGCATCACTGCATCCTGCTGACTTAGTCCCCTGCTTACCAGAGCTAACAGCATCCACTTGGGTGAAACAAGAATAAGGCTGTAGGAGCTTTAGTGCAAATGATTTCTTTTCCCAATTCTTTCTCTTTCCCCTATCAGTGAATTGTCCCCTCCTTCCATCTCCTATTCATTCCCTATCTCACTGTATGCAAACCACAATCCCCCTTTTCTTCTTTCTGCTTTATTTTCCTGAACACTCATTAACTGCTCACAAAGGACCGTGCCTGGCAGATCGGAGCTGCAATTATCTCCTGGTTCTGACCCGTGTTCAGCGGTCAGAGATTAGCATCAGCAATAATAATGGAGTGGGAGATGCAAGCAGCTGCATGCTGGGGATTTGACAAGTGTCCAGACTGCTAGAGCCAACGTGAGGGGAAGGGAATCCACACAGGGGACTGTGTCCTCCTGAAGGTGGAAAGATTGAAATGTACACATCCAATAGATCCCTCATGCCTGTTCAGGGAAGATGATCAACTTGTCCTCCAGTATTCCAATTGTAAATCCTTATCTGTACTCCCACACATTCCGGTGAGCCCATGAACCTAAGGGAGGCACATCTTTCCTGTTGCAGTTACCCTCCTAACTTCAAATGTCACTTTTTCTTTTTTTTTTTTTCACTTGCAAAGTGCAAAAGCCACCAGGCAAATCATACATATCAGCAAGGAACAATGTCCCAGACTGCTAAAATAACCAATCCTGCCTTTTCCCACCTCCAGTAAAGGACAGGAAAAATATTAGATTGACTTTCCTGACTTCCAGGGTGCCTTCCCAGTGAGAGTTCCCATGTAACATGCTTTCTGTCCACAGACTCATCTGTTTAGGGCATCCATCCCATCTCCACCACCTCAATCCACCATACTGCAGTTAAGATTCCACTGGAGGCTTCAGTGCGGGTCTCCTCATTTCTCTTAGATTTTCCACATCTCTGTTTTCTAAATTCTGTGGCTTTGTTTGTAGACAGGTTTATGGTTTCTAGTTTTTTGTTACGGCAAGCAGGCAGTATTATTACAAGTCCTGTAATAAGTTTAGAAAAATGGTGGATCTTAGGCACAGTCTTTTCTCCTCTATCCATCAACTCTATTAGGGCTGTCTCTGTGTCACATCCTTGGCTGAACCTTCATCGCATCAAGTCCAAGGTGTCAAAACTTTCCAGGCAGTGTTGGAATTTGCTTGTCACTTAACGCCTTCTGGAAACTACCTTTCCTCCACATACCCCCAGCAGGGATATTGTAGACAAGATTCAGGGATGTACGAGTTCAGGATGAAACTTATTCTGTTTATCTATTTGGCAATAACATTATGTGCTTAACTGATAGGCAGCAAAAAACCCCAACCCAAACCAACAAACTAAAAAATGCCAAACCAAAACAAACAACCTCCTCCCCCACAAAAAAAGCCAAAACCAAACACACACCTAAAAACCCCCCAAACCACCACCACCAACAACAACAAATGTAAATACAGCTATTAAGAGTATGGCTATGGACTTAGTTCATACCCATTTCCAGTTAAGGTGCTTGATCCACTCCTGACCTCATTTGAAATATTCAGTCTTCTAGAAAACAGGGTTGGAATTCTCATCAGCACTTTTCAAAAGATGACTTCAAATTCATCCTGTTTCTGGTTATCTTAGAAATAACATGAGAACAGACCCTATCGGAGCACATCACTGCTCCTCGAATCTGGTATCTGTTAACACCTGGACATTTGGAAGTGCAGTGATAATGAAAAAGAAAGAAGAAAAATTTAATTGAAACTTTCTGAGCCTCAAAAGCTGTTCAGCTTGAGATTTGAAGAAAGTTCAAATTTGATTTGTATTGTAGCTGATTAACTGCTCATCCTAAAAATATCCTAAGTATATTTTCACAGTCATAAGACATTTGAAAAATTACAGAAAGAGAATTCTAGGAAACAATTGCTTGAGTTGTTAAATGTCTGCAGTTCAAGTGGCCTCACACCCACTTTTGTGCACTGCTTTAAATATCAGATTTTTTTTGCCAGTAAAAAAAACCCCAAACTTTCAATGATTAACTTTAGATTTCTTTAGGCAAGCACACCAGGAGCTGCCACTTGCTTGCTTCCCTTGAGTAAGGAGCAATATCATTAGATGACCAATCACAACTGCAGATTGAGCAAAGACAGAAAGGGCTATGAAGTCTAAGGAAAAGAAAAAAAAAAGAGTGGGGGGCACAAAGTAGCAGCACTCCACTTTTCCAACTGCAGAACATGAACTGAACAATGTCACGTTTGTAATCAATTCCAATATGCCAATTTCAAAGGCAAAACTGGTTCAAGAAGATTTGTAGCAACATCCACAGTTCTTGCCTGGAGGACGCATGTTCCAGGCCAACCACGGATATTTTACCACATAAATCCTTTATAGGTGCTATAGTGAAATCATTAATTGATCATTTTTCACCCCCTTGAAATGAATAAATCCCCCCCTCTGCTCTCATCCTTGCTGCTCAGGAGAACACAGTACTTTGTCACTGAAGGGACCAGGGAGATAACCCTAGCCCTTCACATACATGCAACCTTCTAGTTATATTAAGTCCAAGGAATTCTGCTACTGCTGAGTGAAAGTCTGAACTCCCACGCATTAGTTACTCCCATTTGGTATGTGAACAGAGGATGCTGCTTTGCAGGGCTGTCGATCCAGCATGAAACTCACTTCGGAAAACTGTTTTTAAAGAAGAGAATATCTGCATGAGGGAGGGGAGAAGGTGGGGGAAATAAATCTCTTGGTACTTTTGTTCATTATTTAAAGCAACTGTTATTTTCTCTCTCATTTTTGCTTTCAAATTTGATATCCAAGAGACAAGATTTCTTCTAGTCTAGGCACCACTGGGGGAAACAGACTGTGCAATCAGTCTGTTTCAGAGAATGTTTCATTCCAGCATTTCAGGCAGGAGAAAGGTCCAGAGGAGATGCAAGAATCATCAACCAGGAATCTTAAGAGATTTTGAAATGCAGCTCTGATCTTTGCTGGTTCAAACATCACTGAGCCACTACTTTGGGTGCCTATGTATGGCATAATACAGGTATCCTGGCTTGTATCAAAGACAGTGTGGCCAGGAGAACCAGGGAAGTGACTGTCCTCCTGTACTCGGCACTGGTGAGGCTGCACCTCAAATCCTGTATCCAGTTTTGGGCTTTTCACTACAAGAAAGACATTGAGGTGCCGGAGCAAGTTCAGAGAAGGACAACAAAGCTGATGAAGGGTCTAAAGGGTAAGTCATCTAAGGAGCAGCTTAGGGAGCTGGGGGTGTTTAGCCTGGAGAAGAGGAGGCTGAGGGGAGACCTCATCACTCTCTACAACTACCTTAGAGGAGGTTGTAGCCAGGTAAAGCTCAGCCTCTTCTCCCAGACAAATGACAGGATGAGACGACATGTTCAAGACACAAATGGACATGACACTTAGTGCCATGACCTCTAGACAAGGTGGTGAACGGTCAAAGGTTGGACTTGATGATCCTGGAGGTCTTTTCCAATCTAAATCATTCTGGGTATATACCTTTTTTACACTACCAAATATTGAATGTAAGGAAGGGAAAACTAGGAAGGGAAACTGTTAGTTGGCTGAACTTATCAGAGCTCCTCCTGCCAAGCATCATTAGAGAGAGCCACTATAATGAGCATCTGACCAATGCACGTGGGTCCCCACACCTCTAAAATGATCTTGTGGTTCATCACTGACTGCTCTGCTCAGGTCAGGACTCAATAGTTTGCAAAATACAAACATTAAAAAGCTGCAAGGCCTGACCGTATCCACCAGTTTCTTACAGAAGTTGACAGCCCTGTTCCTCAGAGGACTTCAGGTGATGCTGGGTGTAACTGTCTTTAGACAGGTCTTAGACCTGAGCTTAAGACCACGGAGTCAGCCCTGATGATACTTGGTGCAGTCATAACTGAACTTTGCAGCTGGTTCTGTCCCTAATAACGAGCCAAACAAATACATGGATTCAAACACGGCAGTTTGTGCATTTACTTTTTTTACAGACCAGCAATTAGCCAAGGGTAACTCATGCACTATAGAAAGGGCCATTAGAAAAATAAAGAGTGCATAATAAGCTGGCATGCCTTTATGAGACAGGGAAAAAGCACTATATCGTGGGATTTCAGGTAGGGAGTACAGCATCAGCAAGCTGGAGGGGAGAACACTATTAACAAAGCACTTGCACTGAGCTACTTGATAACTTTGGATGAGGTAAGCTGAGTCTGGAGGATATGTTAACTTTGTGCATACACAGAATGGGCAAGCCTTGTGACTGTTAATGGCTTTGTTAAATCATTTCTCTCAGCGAGTCTGTCTGTAAGAAGGGATTGATGCAGCTACCCTCATTTTTTAAGCTGCTTTGAGTTTTGCACATGGAAAGTATTAAGTGCTGGCATTACATCTGTAAAATTAAGGCCCTAAAAAGGTCAAAGTCATCAGCTTAATTTTGCAAAGAGGATTGAGCAAAACTGGGATCTCAGGATATCTGATTAGTTGTACATTACAGTTTTTTTCTGTTGTCTACTCTACTTTACTTAGACTGTGTTTTCTCTCCCAAAGATTTGTGGAGGCTTTAAGTTAATTTTGTGGTACCATAAGGTACCAGACTGCCAAACTGCAAGATTAAAAGGATCCTACGTGTTTAGATCTGCAAGCAAGATCAGCATTAGCTTCTCTATCCATTATAACATCTCCCTTTCCCTCACTCCCTTCCTACCCTAAAATAACCTCAGCAATTAAACAGAGAATGGACTCACAGAAGGAAGAAAAACTGCAGTGTCTGTGTCCCATTCTGTCCCAGCCCTTTCTGGATAACTTCCCAACAGGAAGACTATTTATACCAGATTTTTTTTCAGAAGGTGGATAAGGGCTCTGCTATATCTCATCTACCCATATGATAGGCAAGTAATCAGCCAGCAAATCCATGATTTTCAGATGTGCAGCAGGGTCATAAACCAAAGGTGGGAAGCATTAAACATCCTGCCAATTTGCATACATGTAGCCACACAATCTAGAACTCTGGAAGGTGACAAGTGACATCCACCAAAGTGAGCATGAACAATGAAAAATGTGAACTAAACAGCCTCGGTTTTGATCATCAGGTCTCTCTTTCCAAACCATACAATAGTTTAGCTTGGAAAGGACCTTGAAGACCACCTACTTCCAACATCCCTGCCATGAGCAGGGACACCTTCTACAAAATCAGGTTGTTCAAAGGTTATTTGACGGAAGTAGAGATGTTCCACTTGACAAAGAAAGGAGACAACATGCACTCCAGCAGATTGCCACTGCACCACAACCACCCCAGCCTCAGGGGAAAAAGCAAACAGTTAACCAAGTCCTTTAGGTATGCTATAATTAAAACACCAATAATTTTTCAGAGCATGTTAAACTTAAACTCTTCAAGAATTCTATGGACTCTGTCACCTTGGAAATCCCATCTTAATTTGCTGAGTACAGGGAGCCTTTGTGTTATTTATCACACAGACAAACATTGCTCTGCAGGACCATCAATCCAGCCTGAAATTCAAGAAAAGGAAATCTGGTGAAAAACAAAGGCAAAACCAAAAATCTCTCAGAGATACCTGACACCAGGGGAAGCAAAAATGTGGTTGCTCTCTCCCAATGTAGGGAAAGGAGTTCTTTATGGTGGACAGAGGAAGGGAGAAAAAAACATGCTGGAGAACTGGTTCTACCAAAAATAATTTAGGATCGGTTTCAGAGCAAAATGAAGAAAGGCAACTAAGATGAAGAATGCCTCTATGGAACCCTTCAGGGGTGTTTCAGGCTGTCTCCAAATGCAGGTAGAAACCACTACTCAGATTTGATCTACATGGGTTTAGATTTCCCTTCCTCTCCCAGTAGGAGGATTAGAAATGGACAGAGCTCTCTATTTCAGTACCAAAATTAATCACAAAGCATGTTTTCAACAACCAGTGGGCTATATAACCAGTTCAACCACCTTCACATTCCTTTCAGCATAGAGTTTCCCTCTTGGGGCCCACTGACTCTTTTCAAATCCAGTTTCAGAATACACTTCTTGAAGTTTCCCAAGAAGCTAGTGTAAAAGTATTTCTTCCCCTTACGCCATATGTGACAAAAATATCCTGATATGAAAAACACCACCTACACACAAACATCTCAGAGCTAATCTAATGCATACCACAACATTTGTCAGAGAGTAGAAAGAATAATCATTTGTTCCCTTCACCTATCATACTGCCTGCTCCAGTAGCCTCTGCAGAAAGGCTTTTCTATCTACAGCTGATGGAGTGTATATCTCTTTCTAAGAGAAGGATCTGGGAACAGAAGGCCTTCTAGATGCTGCCATCAGGCACCCTGGCTGAAGAGACACTGCCCTTTGGCAATGACAATTACGGCAACACTTCACAGGGTGGTCAAGGTGAGGAGTTTGGACCTAGACATCTGAACTGTAGATGTTTACAGTTTTGGTACATGAAGATCAGCCTCTATCTCTCCCATGAGTTATGTTGCCAGCTTGCAACAAAAAAACAAACCAAAACAACACCAAGAAACCGAAACAACCTCATGATCTCAGAGAGAGAGTTCATTTGAGAAATCCAACTTCATTGACACCCAAACTACAACTTTCTCAATACTACAACAATACTGCAGCATCAAACTACCTTGAGTTAGACTAAATGTTTAATTTTCCTCCTCAGGAAACTATGGTTTCTAACACTGAAAAAAACAAACAAACAAAAAAACCAAACAAACAACAACAACAAAAAAACTGTACTTTGCAGTCAGCTCTTTGAGAAAAACTGATCTGAGAGAAGTTAGTAAGCATAAGGATTACTTTGTACATCTTTACCCATGATGTAAAGTACTGTACACAGTAGCATGTACCACAGAGCAAAAAACTGAAAATTAAGGGAAATTAAAGCACCAAGATAGATCTTATGGAAAGCTGGAGACTCACAGCAATTTCTATTACATTCAGAGAGCCTCATTCAGGAGAAAAGGGAATCAGTGACCTGCAACTCATCTATACTTGTCTCTTCTCTTGCTGTGACTTCAGCTTGACAATACAGTAGAATTCTATTTTACCAATCTTCCCTTGAAGGAATCATTTGACTCAAAAGATTGAACCTACTTCCCCACCAAAAAATAGTCACTGTGTGTGGACAGATGTCTTTGCCCTTTTGATCAGAGAACTATCAGCTGGATCAGATTGGAGGTAATTTATTTTAATACTTTTGAAAAATAGGAAAGAATTTGGTATCTCATATATGTAAGCTGCTAATTAAAGCCAATTAGAACCTGACTGACCCGTAATCATATTGAAATGGGGCAGAACCCAGTTGTGTCCCTGCAAAAAGGGGATTTTGCATTTCTGCACACAATTCATGGGAAGGACAGAGGAGAGGTAGAGGGAAGCTCCTCAAGGTACAGGTCTCCCAGTCTTTGCTTGAAACAATCCACATAAGTACATCTGGATGGCATAAACCCTGACAAGGGAATTCAGGTATATAAGGACTTCCTTCATCTGTCTGCCTATTCCACTGCTTGGATGCAGTATTTCACATGGTGAGCATCCCTCTCATGTACCATATCACAGTAGGCACTCTCAAAATGAAAGTCAGTTGACTAAGGGCAAATAACAGAGATCTGTCTCCCAAACACCCATCTATTGTTTACAGAATTATTTACCTTTTAATTATTGAGTTAGCCTACACAGCTTCATACAACCCATTCTTCTAGACAAGAGTCCCTTCACAGCACCTATGACCGTGCACTGATCCCTGTCTGTCAGAAGCAGTAGGGCCTCAAAAAAGCCATGGCCTGTTCCAGTGCCATCTGTACGCTTAGGGAGGAGACACCAGGCTACAGATTCTGCTTTAGTACTGTCCAGAATGGCACACATGCTCTGAGATACATACCAAAATATGCTTAATTCAAGACCCTGAAGAGAAAGGGCAGGATGCCTCTTCTTTTGCAAGGCAGATATCCACCAGTTCACAGGAGAAGCAGGACGTGAGCTGGGGTCTCTTAAACCCTAAGCTGATGTATTAACTGCAGGGCTGTTCTTTTCCTCCACTGCTTACTTCAGTTTCTCCTTGTGTTGTTGAGAGAGGGAAAATTGGTACAAAACAATACCTGAAACTTGCATCTGCATTAAGATCAACCCAGCCTCCTTCCAGGGATTCATGTGCCCATATTCTTCATTTATCTTCATTTCACACTGTCATTCTTGCCAGCTATGCTGTCTCTGCCAAAAACCTTTTGGAAAGAGGAAGTGTCATGAGAACCACTGCAATTATAGATCCAAACCCACACCAGCTGGGTCAATACAGCCATTTCAAAAACTTCTTTTGTGGCTAGGATCATGTGTTCATATACATACATCTCTATTTTCAAGCATATTTGTTTTTTTACTTTTCTTTGTTGAGGAAAAGCTACCATGCTCTTCAAATTCATAAGTTTGCCTCCGAACTCTAGACGTTCTCAGCAATGTGATGTTTGCAGCAGACCAAAAAGAAGCTTGCCAAGCAAACACTGACTTCATGGCACAGGTGCATTTTGGACCTATGCTCCCTGAACTCTGTGCAGGGAGGTCATACAAAGCAGTTCTTAGTAAGCCTGTGAAATTGCACTGATCGGTAACACAAATGTGATGGATAAGATAAAGGGGATCCTGGTGAGCTGTAGGAAGGGCCAAGCTTTGCTAAAGCATTGTAACAGGGCTGGCTGTAAGCAGCCACTTAAACATAGAGTTTCGGCTGTTCCTTCCTAGGATACTCATCTTAAAAAATAAACCTGTCCCAAAATTGTGTGTGATTGCCTCCACTAACTAAACAGGATGAACAGTATAGTCTAGCTTTCAGTCTACCACCCTGTTCCTCTCCACATGATTCCAATAACAGCTACTGCAGGGTGCAAGAAAGGGCAGGAAATACTTAAAAACCTCACACCTTGTGCATTTACAAGGATAGCCAAACAGCCATGGGAAGGCACAGCTCTATTTTCTCATTTGCCTATGCCTACATATGGCTCACTGTGAGAACAGGGGGTACCAGAGGGAATGTAATAGGTGGAGTTCACAACATGAGCAGAGGCCAAAGGGAGTCAGCGACACAGAAGCAAAGGGTGGAGGAAACAGACCATGGCTACTCCAGGGTAAGTCTGTTCCCCAAACCACTTCACGTCATCTAAGCAGCGAACAAACCTTGAGTTGGTTCCAGCCTGCTGGCCTGGAACACCTCAGGGGCATTCTTCTGGAGCGTGCTCTTGAGTGTATCCTGACTTTCCACAGCATTATGCAGGCTTGCCATGAAAAACCCTCCTGGATTCTATAACAAAATAGAAATTCAGGGATGAGAAAAAAAACCCAGTGCTTTCAAAAGGAGCCAGCGCCTGATTTATGGCTTTATGTCGAGCCAATGCTAGCTTGGTTGGTAGTTTCAGAATTTCTGCAAGGAAAAGGTTGTTTTGAAACCTCCTGAACTTTTCTGAGCCAGAAGGTGGTCTGACAGTAAGCCTTATTTTATTTTCTCTTTTTTCTCTCTCTTTTACTTGGTGCTCTCTGGGACAATCCCCCAGTGAGACATCTGCTAGCCAGCAGAAACAGAGATCCTGCATCAGTGCAGGATGCACACAGCAGTCTGTAACTGCTTGGGGGCTTAGGTCAGGGCAGGCTGGGTGGATCTGTCACAGCAAAAGCTATTTGTCAGGCATGCAATGGCTTAAGGGTGCAGTGGCCTCACCTTTGCAATAACCTGTCTACCCCTAACACAGTGTGCCCTGGGAGACAAGGCAGTGCTGTACACAGAATGCACAGCTGTACCCAGGCTGTACAGACATGACAGAGATGCTCCAAGGCAAATAAAGCAGGACAAGAATTCTGGCACAACACAAGCACTTCCTGGAGGCTGGTTTGCCCACCCATGCCAGCCACTGCACTCTCCTGCTATGCAACAGGCTAGACTGAGAGTCCAGAGCACTGAAAACAGCACATCCTTCCTCCCACACATTAAACACTATGGGTTATTTACACAGCTGCCTTTTTTTCCCCCCTATTACTCCTCCACCTGTCACATCTTCCTTCTTTGGTGCACTTCTCTAAGATCTTATGCTGCTCATTTGGAGGAGAAAGGCTCAGTCTTTCTGTCCCTGCCAACACAGCTCCCTCTCTTGTACCCTGCTGAAAATGAGGAACCTTCCCACACAAGAAGCTTTACTCAGGATAGGTACTGCAGTAAAATGTACACCCTGAGAAAAAGCAGTGGCTGCCTCTGTGCAGCATATTGTCCTTACCCTCACATTTCCCAGCCCAGCCCCTGTGCAACTCCCACACAGGTGGTCCAGTCATTCCCAGAATTCTTTTAGAAACTTTGGCTTACAGGACAACAAGCAGAATGTGTCTGTGACTGTCCCCTAATTCCCACAACCCTCCCTCTCTCTGTCCCTGCCAGGCATGTGTGGTGGTTTCAGATGACTACTTTATATCCTCATGAGTCAAACCCTAGTATCCCTTAATATTTGCTCCCAGCACATAAGTGGTGTCTCATGCTGTTTCCCTCTGCGACCTCAATATCCAATTCCTGTTCCCCTTGGTTGCTTTACTTGCAGGAATAACACCATCTGTGGCAAAGATAATACCCTGTAGCAGCTCCTCAGTACATGTGGTCGGTCTGATTCCTTCCACCAAACCCCACAGAATGCAGAGTAAGGTGCCATGTATAAGCCAAATGTTCAGCTAACACAAAAGCCTCTAACAACAGCTCTTTTAAAACCTCAGACTAATCCTATTAACTCCTAGCAGCAGGTGCAAAGGGGTTGCTGCACCCAGTCCTATGCCCCCCACAGGTACAGAGATGCTCAGAGAGTGACCATACCCACACAGGCAAGCACACAGATGTTCTCACACACACAGACCTATTCACACACTCACCCCACGCAGCACTCACCCGCAGTTCTGCTCAGTTTTACTCGGAGAGATAAGCTGCACATGCGTTGCTGAGAAAACAGAGCTCTAGGTCTCCATCAGAGGCAGGCACAGACTTTTCAGAGGGAGGCTTCAGTGCCTGTCTGTGATTTTATCTCCCGTGTCCATTTGTCGTTAGCATCAATTGCCGATTTGGTGGCATACCGATAGCATGATGTGATCCCTGTTGTCTCTCCCCTTTCCTCTGGGGTTAGGCAGTGCTTTTTCTCATTACCTCTTTGCTGAAAAGTGTTTATCATGGCAGATAATCTGAGAAAAAGCTCCTTCTTGAAATCATTTGTCTTTTAGCCATGGGAGTAGGAAGTGCCTCACAGTTTCAGTCTCTCCTGTCATTTTAGAGTCATTCTCTCTTACACTACTGTACTTCATCTCTGGCTGTCCAGCTCTAAGCTGTGGTCTGCATTTTTGCTTATGTAGCCAAAAAAAACCCAACCCAAACCAAACCAAACCAAAAAACCCCACAAACCAATAAAAAAAACCAAACAAACAAAAAAACCCAACCAAAAACAATCAGACTTCGCATAAAAATTTTGGGTGTAGGAGGATCAGTTGAGGGGGGCAAAGTACTTAGTTCACACTCCTTAACTGCCTGTTGCACTAAATCTATCTGCCTTCACCTGGTAGGTTTGATGCTGGCAGTTACAGATGCCCTCAATCCCCAACAGTGGGTGACTGCTCCACCTGTAGCATGGTTAGGGGTGCAGGCAAAGTCTTACAGAAGACAATACTGCTTTCACTCAGATGTCAGTTTTGAACCTCTAGTTCTTTAAGAACACAAAGCTGAGTGGCTCAGATCAAAGTGGCATGCAGTGCAGCAGATTTTTCTGTATGTTAGTTAGAAGTGGGGAAGGAAAAGAAGTCTGTTCTTTAGGCAATTTTGGGGGACATCATTGTGTAATGCAGAGAAAAACAGTGAGATTAAGAATTTTTTTTTCTCTCTTGTGAAACCTTCAGATTTTTTTCATCGTAGGCTGGTGATGAAAAATTGAAATTTTTGTTCTTCCCCAAGGAATGGAAATTTCAATTCAGAATGTTGACATTTTTGATCTAAACAAAGTTTTTTGATGATCTCAAAATCAAAGCATGTAGTTTTACAGAAGTAGCATGAAATATTCCATTTGAATTTGTTTCAACAAACCAAATGTCCCTCTAACACAGCTACTAACAGGAATTGCTTCCTGGCCTGGTTATGGCTCCAGGAACACTGAGACACAGGACTCACACAGGCTGCTGCTTCAAGTGGACCAGATAAAACTCATTGCATTGCCATTGCCTTATGAGTTTATAGGTCTTCAGTTGTACCTGGTGCACAGTGGAAATGGGGGTGTTGGAAAGGCTATCCATGAAAGTGATGCACCATAGGGAAACACAGTTCGAAATCCGTTCAGAACAAACCTGCATTTTATTCTGGGGCAAAAAGGAAAGACATTTGTGAGGAAAATTTTCACACAGGTCTAGTTCAGATGGCACTGTGGAGACAAGAGGAACAGGTATCTCATACAAATACACCATTATACAATTCTGCTGTTGCTGTAATGGCACATATAGTTTGTTACCTTTTAAAATCAGCCCCACTCTGTGCCCATGCATGGCAGAGTAGGCCCACATGCCACCTCTCCTGTAGGGATCCACAGGAAACAGCCTGATTGTATATCCACACATGGGTCAGAGCTCACACTGCGATAGCACAGACCCACACACAGAAGCCTGAAGGATTCTGACACCTATTAGAAGTCAGGAACAGGTGTAACATGCCCTGTTATCCTAAGCATACACACACACACAGTATTACATGCACCCATGCTAAGAACTTGCAACACATTTTCCTATATTTTCTCAAAATTTCCTTAGGACCAGACATGCTTACTCATCGGTTTAATCTCAAACACACATAGCATTCAGTCCTGCCACTCACAATTCATCCCATCTCCCTCGGGAGAGTCAATCTGGCAGCCCTGTCTCCACTGAGACAGAGGCTGCAATTTGTGCCAACAAGAAGAGAAATCCCGCCAAAACCTTGAGAACAGCCGTGGGCTCATTCACATTTTCTTCTGTTCCTCAGGGGAAAGAATAATAATAATAAAAAACCCAAACCAGCTGTGAATTTATTGACTCTCCCTTAAGAATCTCTGGTGCAGTAAATTCCACCTTCATGGTGCTGGCTAATTATGCATTTATTTAACTCTGTTGCTGTGGGTTTTTTAATGATTCTCTTCTGTTGTTTGAAGTTCACTGTCTATTATTTGCAATAAAAACCTCTGTCATATCTTTGCCTCATTATTCCTAACAAATAGTGCATTTTCTGCCCCACCTCCTCTCTCTCTTCCCCTGCTCTGCATTGCTCCCTGCCACCCTCACCTCTCCGACTAGCACTCCCTGAGTTTCAAAGACCAGCTGTTAGCATTTTGTCAACGGAGTGCTTTTGAGAAACTTCTGTCACGGGCTCCAGCACAGCAGGGGCTGCTGAATAAAATATCAGCCCTTCAAAAGGGAATTAAGGCAGAGAACAAAAGCAGCAGGGAGAACAAGGAGGGGGGAGGCCAGCCCATCGGTCCCCTCCCGCCTGGCAGTTTGAAAGAGGGAGCCCTTCAGTAACACTCCAAGACAGATATATGGGACAGATGTGGTGTCCAGTTCATGGATGAAAATTGCCTTTCTCTCTTGAGAAAGAGAACTAGTGAAACATTCCTAGGGAAGAAGAAGTGTAACACTCTTAGTTCAGTGGCACTGAATTGCTGAGTGCAAGTTTCATCCACTCCCAGCTACAACTTGCAGGATCTGACTCCACTCCCTGACTTCTTACAATTGCCCAAGCTTCATTCCTGAAGTGTTTCTTCCAGCCCAAAAAACAGGTTTTAAGATTTGTTAATTTTTTTTTTTTTCAAGTAAAACACAGATTTTCCCAAACCAAGTAAAAAAAGGAAGTGGATTGATGCACTTGGTTTCCATCAATAATTTCCAAATCAGCAAGCACCAATCACTCCTATCTTCAAAAAGGAGGTTTGGGCAATTACAGGCCCATCAGCCTTATCGCGATTCCTGGGAAGGTGATGGAACAAATGCTTCTGGAAAATATTTCCAAGCATATTAAGGATAAAAACAGAGTAACTGGGAGTAGTTATCATGGATTTATGAAATAGAAATCATGCCTGGCCATCCCTTCTGCAATGAAATTATCAGTTTAGAAAAGGAGTGAAGGGCCTTGATGGTTCTCTGATTCATGAATGACCTGGACAATGAGGAAGAGACTACTCAGCAAATTTGCAGAAGATACAATACTGGGAGAAATGGCTGATGCACCAAAAGGTTGTGCTGCCACTCAGAGAGACTTTGCCAGGCTAAAGAACTGAGACAACAGGAATCTCAAGAAGTTTGAAGGGAAGCACAGAATCTTGCACCAAGGAAGAAAACCTCATGCACCAGTATATCCTAGTCTATCGAGTGTTCAGGTGCCAAGACAGGAGTTAGTCTGTCCCTCTTACCTTCCTGCCACTATCTCATCATAACTTGAAGGCTTTCCTTTGTGTCTCCCCTTGAACTAGGCATTCTGAGGAGCTAGAATTAGATCGGCTGGGTTATGAATGACCTGTTAGTCCAGGTGCCAATACCACATGTCACTCTTACAGCCCACCTTCCTAGTCATTCTGATCCTTCCAACATCCAAACTTTCCTGTTACTTCTTCATTAAAACTACCAGTTTTGGCATATCTATTAGTTCTTTTTCATCCTTCTCAGTTGTTACCTATAATGCACCTTTGTTGTAGCTCCTCCCATTCTAATACAAGAAATGCACATTATTAATCTTCCTCCTTCCAATCTCTCTCAGTTCCCTCAAAAGGGCTAGGAAAGTACACAGTGAGGACATATAAGGCAAGTGTCATATTAAGGGATACACTGAGAATTTCCCAGAAAGCAGTGAGGAACCAGTGGAGAAGAAATTCTCAGGTAGAGAAGAAACCAAAGTACCAATCTAAGAGTATCCCTACTACTATTAATAATCTGCAACATATCAGTGCCCAAAGGCATTTTCACACGATTGCTTCTGATTTAATAACACCAGAGCTGAAATGCTACACAGAGTATTTTCTTTCAAAGAGGCCTAGCTGAAGCAAGTTCTGTGAATACCAAGCTGTGAGATAGGCCACTGTCACATGAATAGCTGGATGGCTGTGTGGTGAATTCAGGCATTAAGTCCTACTCCCGGTCAAAGCAGACAGTGTGGATGCAGAGCATTGGCACACACGGCTCTGTGGCTAGATTTATTGACCTGCTCTCTGTGAAGAGATGTGCTAAAAAACTGGGAGGTGCAGTTGGATTTGGGATAGGATAGTAAACAGGAACCTGCATTTCTGCTCAAAGAGATAAGCCTGGCAATATGGGACATATAAACATGAAGGCAATCCACACAACTGTGAATATATCCTTTTGTTACAGAGCTTTAACACTCTGATGGGAAACACAGAGTGGGAATACCATGTATTACATCTGTCTATAGTCTGACAGTACTTTTCAGCTCGATCCTTGGAGCTCTGGTACAAACTGTTTCAGGGAAACCTGAAAAAGGTGACTTTGAGAATTAGGTTTATTACCAGTGGGGCCCAATTCACCACACCAGAATCTATACCACTTCTGGAATGAACACATCCACAGTGCCCACAAATGGAAAGAGGCTCAAAATTGCCACTCTAATGACTATACTTAAATTGCTGATCAGGTTGGGATTCAGAAAGCTAAAATTTCAATTCCAAAACATAGCCTGAGGCCACAGCATGTCTGAAGCACAGGTTTGACAGAAGGGGCTCTCATAGTGCTTCACTGACTAATGAGATTAAAGGGTTTTTATTAAATCAGTTGTAGTTATAAGGCTTTCACCTTAGTGCACTTGCATCTTAAAAAGGTGTTACTGTACAGTTTGATACATTTGACTCGGAAAAGATTAGCAGGCAGTTTGAAGTTTGCCATTCAAAGTAATCCAGTATCAAAAGTCTCACTTGAACCCCAAGAGTTTGGGAGCAATACTGTTTTGAATTTTGGTATTTGGATGTGGACAGAGATCTCGCTTTCTGATCAAGTGTCTTTCAAATGAAAGCAGCCCATATTTAAAGTTCTTATGTGTCCATCTAAGAAGACATTTCATTTAGATGTGTAACTATCCCAACTTAAACAGCAGTGATAATTAAGAGTTTCAAGGCATATCAGGACACAGGCAGGGATCTAGTAAGAAAAGTAGGTAGAAGGCAGCTGATGCAAACCACTCACTAATCAGTCAAATGCTGAGTTTCTTCCATACCTGCTATGCTACACTTTTCATGATGTCTGAAAAATCATCTGCTGCCTGTTGGTAGTCTGCTACTGGCAAAATAAATTCTGAAATTTCACAATGGATTTGATGATCAAATTCTAAGCAAGACACTAAGGACTAGAAAAAGCACCTTAACTAGTAGCTAACACAGATGAAGAACCAGAGGATGCAAACCGAGACCTCAGAGCTGTCTGTCACTCGGTACCATCTCAAATCTGTATCTTCATTTCTCCAGTGCACCAGAGGGGGGTGAATTAGCTGTGCACATTAAAAAAAAAAAAAAAGCCTCAGCACGCTGAAAAACTGAGAGGAGTGCTGGGGGGGGAAGCATTTATTTAACACACACATACACATTTCCCCCCACTGTATTTCCTCAGGTCTGAGGACAGCTCTGTTGCATCTACATCACATGAAGTTAATGCCTGCAGTGGGAAAGATGTTCAGCATGACAGCTGCAGCCTGACTAAGCATCTCACACAGGAGCTACCAGCAATAACAGAATATGATACCTTTCTCACTGTAGTCTCTGCCTACTGAAGCATTTGTGAGACATATTAGAGTGCAGCAAGATGTACACGGAGAAGGCTTAATGTTATATTAGAAAGTGCCAAGATCTCCTCAGGCAGTCATATCAGCAACTGTATATTATCACTATACATTTAGGGAAAAACAGTAAGTACCTTTTGTCACAGTCCCCTGTGGTCGCAGCATTAGCTGTAGCTGCCAGTCAGAAACTACTCAGACTGTAAACTATGAGCAATTGCAACCCTTCCACCATCCTCCTTTACCCCACTCACCTTTGGGCAGCTGAAGTCCAGATTTTCTGATCACCTAGGTAGTAGGGCAGTAGTCTTAAACCACTCTGGATGTTTCACTGAGCATCTTGAGCAAATTTCACAGTACATGCCTGTTACAATTAGCATGGTATTTGAACAGAATATGGAAGTATTTGGAAAAAACTTATTATGTACTACAAGAGTACTTCATGCTGGGATTCTGAGTTAGTGATCCAGTAAAGCAGCTCTGCTCCCTGCTCAGTATGGCAGGAAGCCCCCTCTAAACTATTTAGCTCCTGGTGATTGCTGTATGAAGGACAGCCAGAGCATGGGTCCTTGAGACTTCATTTGCCACAGCAGGAGTTGGAGATCACCTCAAGAAAAGTCAGAGTCAATATTTGATGCTGCAGGCAGCAGTTGCCCAGGATACCCACAAAGATCATTTCACAAAGGAGATAGACTGTCACCTCTGCACCCTGCAGATTTTTGTGTTGTCTCAACAAGACCCTCTTTGTCTCTTCGCAGGGAAAAGGTTGCCCGCATTATCCCCATATTTACTGGAGCAGGAGTATATATGTTACAAGAGAGCTATACACGTGTCATGGTCCCAGACCTCACATAAACACAGAGGAAAGCAAGTTTAGCAGCCTCTATTGCCTGGGCCATGCCTTTCCGATTAACCAGGACATTTCTGAAGCACTCAATATTTCCATTGAACTACTGTGGCCTTTTGGATACTGGCCAGTTTCTTTGGTAAAATAGCCTTTGTTGCAGCTCAGAGTGAAAGACTGATCAAGTTTAAGGGAAGAGGAACAGCAGGAAAATAATCTTCAGATTCTTCTAAAGGAACAACCACTTCTTTTAGAAAGATAACTGAAAGCAAGCCATTGACAGCAGAGGTGAGCGGGAAGGAAAGCATATTTCAGTGAAGAGATTTATTAAGGCCTGTCTTTTCTTTAACTGCAGCTGCACACAAGATTGACATATCCCGTAAGCTACCTTTGATAAAGTCCCCAGACTTGCTGCAGCAATGCAAGGAAGACCATTTCACCTGCAGTGCATTCATTTACAGCTGTAGTTCACAGGATTTTCTACTTTCATATCCCAGCCTCAGTTGCCAGCTGTCTCTCAAGTCAGTGTTTGACTAGCTTAGAGTTTGTCAGCTGGTACCTGCAGTGCACTACTAATGCCACTTCCCAACAACTCTTACAAAACAAAAAACACAACACCAGAGGAAGGTACAGTTGAGAAAGTAGATGACTCTTGAACCCTGACCCTGAATGGGAGTCTTAGAAGTAAGTTTGACATACACTGATCCTGGAGACAAGCAGAAAGATGGACAGAGGCTGTAAATTCTGGATATGTATGCAATACTAGCACCCCAGAGGACCGTCTTGGCACCACAGCAACATTATGGTCCCTATGCAGTGAATACAACTGGCACATAGAAAGGAATAAATGAAAAGCTGGTGCAGGAGGGTCCCAAAGCCAGTACTCATTTTTCTAAAATGGCAGTTTTGATTTAGAAATTAAGCATATCTTCTCTTGAGGTCAAGTGAAATAATCATAATCTGATTAATCACTGATAGATCATTAAGAAGTAGGGCCAGAAAGCCCCTCCTATTCTTTCTTAAGGAAATAGAGACAGCCCTACCTTGGCTATATCTGAAGATCCTTATCGAGTTACTTAAAAAATAAAGTGAGAATGATTCCAATGCCTTCTTGAGGCAGCTATTAGAGTAAATCGTCTGCCCTGACTTCATGCTCTCTTCACCCACTCAGAGGGTAAGTTATGTAAGATTCCCCCCAGCAAGTCTCCAGTATTTTAGTGAGGATAGCCCCTCCTTTTTCCTGGAGCCCATTTCTCCAAAGCTTTTACCATGGCTGAATAAGATGCTCCTGCTAAAGCCTTCTTAGAAGTATTCCCCTCTTTCCCTACCTACCAGCATACCAGGACTGTTTCTCCCCTACCCATTTTTTTTCCTTTGAAAAGGGAATAAGACTCTTGCCATTTGCAGATCATTTAATCCAACAAGTCTTCCTTAGCACTGCTGATGAGAGTGCCATCCCCCAATTTTATTCACACATTTGATTTCTTCTTCCTAAAGGCAAATCTCTACACTTGTCTTGAGTTCCATCTGTTTCATTTTGGACAGTATCTCCTCTTGATCAAAATCCTTTTGAATTCTAAATCAATCTTTCCAGGCCCTTGCAGTCAGTCTCAGCTAGGCAAAGCAGTGCTAGAGCCTAAAACCAGTATGGAAGGAAGAGAGAAAAGTTGCACTGCAGTGGAATTAGAATCACTTGGCTGCAGGATGATCACACACAGTCATCGTAACTAGCCACATATGGCTTGTCTTGTGACAGAAAGAAGAAAGAATCATGCTCAACTGCTAGCACATAAATAGTAAGACATTTTATTGCTATTATATGCAGATTTTCTCAATATTACCATATTTTGTTTTCAAATTGACTTGACCTTGTGTGAGAAACAGGACTTGAACTTTCCAAGTTGAAGCAAACACATGGTCTAGAGGCTGCAAACAATTGTAGCGGCTTAGGGGCTGTGTATTCCCTTCGACACGTCTTATGCCACATGCTCACACAAAGTGCAACTCATCTGCCTTCAAAATGAGATAGCAAAAGAAAAAAAAATTAAGTGCTGCTCTAAGATGGGCTACTCTTTCCTCCCCACCTGCTTCATACTCAGGAGCTGTGAGATCTCGCATTTTCCAACTCCCCTTCAGCAGTTCTGGGACCTGCCTTGTCTCCATCACATTTCTGTAAGTGCCTGTAGTATATTCCATACCTTTATGGTAACACAGGGAACTGTTAAAACTCAACTGCACCTAGTAAGTACCTTGACTTATACCTTACAAATAACACTAGCTACAGTTTTAACACTGTCCTCTCACTCTGCCTTTGACTTCAAGTTTCACATTAGTACCTGGAGCTTTTCCACTTTTCAGAAATTGTTTCAAGGCTACATTTTGAGCTAATGCTCCAAAAAGTAGAACTGGACAGGTAAGGAAAGGTGAAAGGAAAGAAAAGATATAATTCTTTTAAAAAAAACCCTCCACTTCTTAAAAATTGTGTCCTATCTTATAAGCAAGGGTCAGTATTCAAAGTGTGCAAATAGGCTTCATGCTGAGTCTTAAATTCTTCAGACACAAGTAAATGGTCTCATGCCCTGCAGACAATTGACTTGTTATGGACTTAACCAGGTCTCAGAAGAAATACTTAATGATCACAGCAGGCAAGACTTTGCCCCTTGTCCTGACCAAAGAATAGGCTGGTGGTAAGAGCCCTTTCTGCTTATATTCATGAATATCAAATTAATAGACCAGCAAGGATCTTAGGCTGTCAGAGCAGATGATGGTAAGAGTCTCTGTAGAATGAAAATGCACTCTAAAATATGTAGGAGAGAAGGAGTTTTGAAACACAAGGGAAGAGAGGAGAGAGACTACAGAATCAGGGCCAAAAAATCTGGGTACAGGAGAGGCAGGAAGAGAAAAACACCAGATTTTTTTTTGTATTCATACAGATCAGAAGAACATACTTTGTTTACAGAATCATCATGTCCTCTAAAAACCGTTTAAAATGTTCGAAACACTTTAAAAAACTTCACATGCAAGGTAGCAAGAGAAATTCAAAGATTGTCAGAGCTTTGGTAATTTACAGAGATCCAGGAACAACAGTATCAGAACTTGAGCCATTGCTTCAGATAATCCAGAAGCAAAGCACTGCTTAAGTATTACTTAGCTCTAGAGCAACATAAGCCACTGCAAGAGCTGGTAACAGAAGCCTTCTAATGAAGTCCAGAACTTCAACAGCAGACAGAGAGTCATTCTTCTGCTCCTCAGGACGGCACTGATGTTACAAATATTGATTGTCATCTCTCAAGGTCAGCCCTTTGTAACTATTCACCCTGAAGTCAGTATTAAGGCAGGCACTCTACCATGGGAAGACTTCTGGTTACTTAAAGCACTTGACTCTTCAGAGGAAGAGTTTCTTGTAATAATAGCCCACACAGACTTACATGGAGGAACTTTCAAGTTAATCTCAGCTATAGCACTTGTCAAACTCCATAACTTCCTGCAGCTTCAGGAGGAACATAAGAATTTGAAGACATCATTAGGTGATCCTGTGTTGAGTGTTAGGATAGGTCAGAGTATATCCAAGGTGCACCTGAATCCTGATGTGAAATTAGAAGCAGACAGAGAGACTCAGGCATTCCTTTGCCTTCCAGTCAGTTGGTTAGGAGCAACTATCCTCAAAAAGAACCAACTAAATCCATCGATTAGTTAAGCTCTCCTATTTATGCATTAACCTTTGCAAATGCTCATGGCTTTCCCTGTCATCTCTCATTTCAGACTGAATAGTCCTTAATGCCATTTCATTCTCAGATGATATAGTGGTTGCCTAAAAATCAGTAAAACTCCACCTGTTGTCTTCAACCATAAAGGCTCCAGAGAACTCAGAGGAGCTTCCTGGAAGACTAGTACCAGCACATATATACATAGACAACCTACAGCTTTTGATACTCTACGGCTAAAGAAATCCCTGCACACATTTACCTACATGCACAGTCTGAGTTGGTAGTCTAAACATCAAGGCACAAGGCTTTTGAAATCACACCTTTACTACAGAAAACAGCATTTGTGCCTTCTATTTTTGTAATTACTCACAAAGAAAAAAAAAAAGCTTTTACCTCTCAGAAGGTCAGTGAGGTATGCAGGATTTCATGGCATCTGTGACACAGTCTGATGCACTAGAGTGAAAGTAAACCTTGGAGGAAAGAAGCAGAAGGAACTGAAGTGAATCCACATGGGCTATTAGCCCCACATTAACACTTAAATAACGCATTATTTCATCATTTGCCAAAGCTCAGATGAACCCTAACTTGTAGCAGATAACAGGAGGAATTAAAACTGTGGGGGTAGTCAGGGTGGTTTCTGCCATCTAAAGCACTGACGTGAAAACAGCAAAGTCTGGATCAATAGAGAGAAGTTAAATGACAGTCTTAAAGAACCAATTTTAAAATCAAGAACAACCTCAGGCTGTTTTCAACCCAGAGCTCCACAGAATTTCCGCAGAGGAGTTTGGTGTATCTCGATGATATCGTAAAAATGACACAAAAGCAGAGTTTAAGCCTACATCGTTCCCACTATTCCCTCCTGCCCTTAAAAAAAAAAAAAAAATAGTGTTACTACAGAAATATCAGAGGGATTCTACCAAACACCTTCAATTTTTGTATGGGTTTTTTTTTATAACCAGAGCAGCAGGACTTATGCAGGTGGTAGAGGAGCTTCACACTAAATGAAGCTTATCAGTCCATTAAGAGCCTGCTGCAAGGTAAAATGCACCAGAGCAGAAGTGCTAACAATTAAGCACTTTTCAGAAGAAACTTGCAGAAAAGAGTTTGTTGAGTCACCTGCATTCTTTACATTCCCAGAAGGTCAGGATGATCAGTCCTTAATGCCTCTCCTGATTAAGTTTTCCAGTAACTTATTTGAAAATGTTACACTGTGCAACAGTTCTAATATTTTGGCTTCTCACATTGCTGTCTGCCACCAGCTGATACTCATATCCTATGGTCTACAGGTTTCTGCACAGGAGAAAGCAGAAAAAAAACCACTGCAAAATTGTCAAAAAGGCTTGACTTCAGATGGCAATTCAAGCCCCCTCATGAGCATCCATCCCTGAATGTCTAGTGACATGGGGAGGGTGTGGAAAGAAAGATGAAAGGGGACACTTCAATGACAATCTCACTAGAGGAGTCCAAGGCACATAAGGAAACACTTTCATTCACATTTAAGTACAGCTGCAAAAGATAAAGGTGATTCTACTGCATTTCTTTCACTCACTGGATTTCTTTTATCTTAAATACCCAAAAGAGGCAGAAATCTATTTTAGTTCCTTTCTCAAGGAAGGCTGATCATATTTTATATTATTTACCCCATCCTAGATTACCTGAAATACAAATATTTTATAAAGAAACCTTCACCAATCCCTTCCTATCCAGAATACGGTTTCATGAGAAGAGAGCTGGGAATTGTTACTGAACAAAGGCATTCTTTAGGATGGTTGGTCAGCAGCTCTCACAATGTCTCCCAGTTAGATTCAACAAGTCCAGGTCCCATGGTGGTACATTCATCCCTCTAGAAGCCACAGAGAAGTGAGCATCAGGTGTTCACCAGGTTGTTACAGGAGGACAGCATGCAGTCCTTTTAAGTTATCATTTGAGAGCTGCCATCTGTCCTCTCCTCATATTTCCATTTGGTCAGGAAGCAAGAGAGCAGAGCCAAGTCTGGCTTACCTCTTTCTCAAGGACCAGTTTTACACGCAGTCTGCTTCCCTGCAGACAATTGAGTGTTTCCTACTACTACTGGTCAAGATGTAATCAGGCTACATTCCTATAGTAGACTTCAAGAGAAGGAGTGTTAATTGCCTGCAGCTCTTCAGACAGAAACTGTGCTCTATTAGGATAAGTTACAGAACATAGGACAGGAGTTTAACCAGCAGCTGTAGCCAACAACATACTGAGTCTGCAAAGTCTGGCACATGTTAAACAAATCTCTTGCTCATCATCCTTGAAGTCTGCAGGTGCTGCCAATGCTCAGTAGTAAAGGGTGAGGTAATACCACGAAATTGTCTCAATGTCATCCAGCATTGCCTTATGGTAAAGGCAAGACCAGAGTCCTTCTGCCTGGACTGCTTCATGTCAAAGTCAACATGAGGAAGACAGCTCAGCTGCTTACCTGACCTTCCTAGAACTGGCCATAGACATCAGGTATCTTAAGTACAGGTTTCATTTGTTTGGCATTTTTTGAAAACAAAAACAGTTTACTCTATTACTTTCCCGTTTTAGAGTCTTGAAATTACTCCATTTGAGTTATGAGGAGACTGCTTTCTTGCACAGTTCCAATCACTAGATATTACATTTAATGCTTCCTCTCTTCCAGAAGGATATTGAACCAGCTACTTCCTGAATTAATGTGAAGTTCACAGGAAAGGAGGTCTTTGCATTTCAAATTCTAGTTGCAAGCCTGCTTAGGGCAGGAGGGGAAAAAACATATGAGTAGCTGTAACTTGCTTTCCATAGATGGCACACCTTTTAGGAATTAATTCTGAAGACTTCTTTGTTTATTTATGTATTTAAATTAGTCCCTCACAACATCTGCAAGCGGTTCTCTGTTATAGATTGTTCTAGCTGACATGGCACAAAGTAAGCTCAGAAAGCATTTCAGTTCCTCTTCATGGAAAGGCATCTTTTTCTTAAATCCAAAAGGTTATCATAAGATATTTCAGAGAAGAGATCAAAATCTAAAATCAAAGCAACTGTGTGTCCTGCTTAATCCTCACCTTATTTCTAAAAGAATATGCTGCTATCTACAATGGCAACATTTCTCCAGTTTCTCAGAGTCCTTTACCACCCTTCACCTGCTTGGAAGCCATTTGTTGCCTGGGTGTCCCTACCCACCTCCACTTAAACCCAAAGAAGGTACTTTTCTCCATCAGAGCTTTCCCCTTGCAGGAACCATCAAAGCCATCTCTTCAATTTAGAAGTTGTCAGTTTTTCTCTGAGGTAGTACTTTGCCTTCACACACCAAGAATCACACTGAAGCTAGTCAGTCACGCTGCTACCACTTCTCAGAGGAGGAAGCAGCAATTCTGTTCTTCCAGAACAGGGAGCACAGGAAAAGCTAGAATTACTCACTACAAGTATTTTTGCTGATCAGGGAGCTGCCAAACACTTTTTATTGCTGCCATCAATTCCATTCCTCCAGGACAGGGGTATACATAGCTCTTTTGACTCCCAGTGATCACAGCTGGTTTCTATCCCCACATTCTGGGCTATTGAGTTCTTATCTTCAGAGAAACAGTGAGGTGCTTAACAGCAGCTGAGACCACCTTTAATTTTATTTTATTTTTCAGATTCTCAGGAGTCCACTGTCCAGGAAACATTATATAATAACATTAATCATGTTTCTAAGGGGGAAAAAAAAAAAAGACACAGCCAAAGCCATCATTCCATGTTTTATAGGCTTTCATTTTCAATGTAAATGAGTCTGGAGCTGAACTGTGACCAAGTAACACAGTCAGCCAGACCCACAAAAGAGACCCTTAACACCTGTTTTCTCCATACCTTAAGGGGCTGTGTTTGATTGGTGCCTCCTTTTGACCCAAGTGCTCTAGGAAGATGCAGTGGACACCAACAAGACTAGCTTAAGCAGCTCCTGTGCCACCACACCTTGATTGCTCACCCTCTCCAACCCAATGCTCAGAAGATGGCAAAGCAACAAGAACAATTCAATTCAGTGTTGCCAAACACTGCCATCCAGCCACTGACATTGGATTAATAGCATTTGAGATACTTAACAAGCCTGGTAGTCATGAGGAAAAGGTTATAATTTTCTCTAGCTTAAAAAGTAGGAAAGATGAAAAACACTTTGATAGAAGCTTGAAGCTTTGCTCAGTTCCAGAAGCTGTCACCTCTTCTTTCTATCTCACAGCTGAACACCTAACAAGTGGTGTCTCGTGTCACACTAGGCAGTGGCAGAAGGTCTCTTAGCACAAGAAAAGGTCTACCTTCTTGGTCAATTAACATGTAGGAAGGGGAACAGGAACTATTACAGTCTTGCAGCTGCTGAGATCAGACCGCCATCAGCATTAGACAGAGGATGAGACTTCCCTGAAACATCCAGGAAGAGAAGCAGCAGTTAAATAAAGTGTCTCAAGCTCCCAGGTGATTACTACAGGCTAACAGCACAATTATCCACCTTCTCATCCCTTTCCAAGGGCAACACATATAAAGCCATTTCTAATAATCATTTTAGAAAGCAAAATTACTGTTTCTCACTCAGGTTTTTGCAAACAGCTAACTCTATGCAGAGAGCAGGTTCTTTGCCATCAATTTCAGGTTTCAGTTTGAACATTTCTACCACACAAGCTCAGAAAAGATAGCTGCAGAAGGATCCCAAAGCCTGCACATGCAAATGCTGTGCAGTCAGTCAACAAGGATGGTTCTGGAAGCTTGTGCTTGTCCCAGACCTTTCTTCCTTCCACCTTGAAAGGTCACAAGCTGCTGCCCTCTGTCATGCCAGTTTTACCGGCTCACACAAGGTGCTTGAAAACTGATCTCTGGGGTGAGAGTTTTCAGGAGAACTTTCACAGACAAACTAAAGACAATATTACAGTCCTGGATTGGAAAGAGGTCATTTTTCTGACCCCCATGGTTTTGTTGGTTTTACTGCTGACGCCTCTATAACACAGAAACTTGTTACAAAGCTTCACTTAGCTACAAAGGAAGCAAGAGGCTTAGTTTAGCCAGCTAGCACACTACACCAAAGACCAAAGCTCCTGTATATTTTCTTCTCCCTCCAGCCATACAGCAATCACAGGCATTTTCCTTATAAGCTTTAGCTCATCCATTTCTAATGCTGGTTCAATGACCTCTAGAATAACTGGGTGAGAGATAACCAGCTTTTATTCTTAGCTGCTAATGTGATGTACAACCCAACAATTGTCCTTCTCTGAGGAGAAGGATCAGGCCTTAGGAGCAGGTAGGATAAGGTCTTAGAGAAGCTTACAGCAATCAGAAGATTAGTTGCTTTAACCAGAGAAGGGCTGTTTACTGACATGAAGCCTGAATACAGCTGTGCAGTGGGTACTGAGAGCTCATGGACCTTGCAGAAAGAGCCAGACACTTCACAGCTTTGCCCACGTGCATTACAGGCTCAGCCTTCCTCTTAGAGAAAGCATTACAAGACCTGTTGTACCAGTGAAACAGAAAGAACAAGGGCAGGAAAAACCTGCAGTCCTTTGGGTCACAGTTTTATCAAGCTACAGCCATCTCACTGGGATAGACAATTCAGACTAAGGAGCCAACAGTCTCTCTTTTACACTGACTTCACACCATTTTAAACTGCAGTGAGCCAGGCCCCCAGGTAAGCAACAGAGAGGACTAAGGGAGGGCAATGATAGATTGGGAAAGCAAAGTTCTCTCAATTTTACACTCGGTCACCCAGCTTTATCTAGAGACAAGAGGAAACCTCATTCCATGTAATTCACTTACCCACAGCACTCAGAAGGGAAATCATTGCAATGCTGTTTGTGAGAAAGGTGAGAGGCATGCTTTTCTCGCAGCAGCAAAGGACATGGTGGTGTCCCATAATAATCACATCTCTGAAGCTATTAAGAGCCCCAAGGAGCAAAGAAAAGAAGCACCAGAGCATCAGAAACATACTTCCCAAAGGAGTACCTTTCCACTTAACCAGCTACATTCAGATCTTACTACCTTACAGTTCACAAAAAAAAGAAAAGCATCTGCTTTCAGGAGAACACTTTTGTACTCTTAATTGCACTACAATTGGAAAGAACTGAGGCTTGTGTCCTGCCCACTTCAGGTAAGGCTGCTACATCCTCCACGGAATGGGCAGAGAGAAAGTCTATTTGCAATTTGCAGCCACTCCTCCCCAATTAAATAGTCAGCACCTGCTCCAAATTTATTCACTTTTATTTGTTCTGAAATTAGTTCCCTAAATCCATCATTATTTCCTAAAGAAAAATAAATGTATTTCCGAATGGAAATAGAGGAGGCAGTATCTGAAAAATACTCTCCAGTACCATTACTGGATAAGAATGATGTTAAATGTTATGTCCCCCTCCAAAATAATAAATAGATGAATGTGTACAGAGGGAAGGGAAAGGCCTGAATCACAGAAAAGGCAAAGGTTTTTATTGCCTGCTCACACAGTGCTGAGCAATAAAACATACTACTTGCCAAATAATGCAAATGCCTCCTATAGTCTTATATGCATGTATGTGAAGCATTTTTAGGTTTCTGTATAAACAGAACAATTTGTGATCACATTTCAAAAAGAACTCACTGCAGTGTGAGTGTGAATACATAGACATATGCATGAAGCACAATGCATAAGGAAATCAGACACGTTCATTGTAAAAATTTGGAAAGTAACTCTACTATCGCAGTCATACAGCCCCTGTGAGACTATGCAACTCGAGGGTCAAAGCAGTCCACAGAAAGGGAGACAGTCACCACACTGGGACTTGGAGTGTGAGACTCAGGATTAAAAAACAGCAGTGGAGTGGAGGGTAAAAACTTTAAAAGCTCATTAGAACAGAAGAACAGTCCTGTGCAAAAAAGACCTGACTAAAATAGAGAAAGTCTGAGATAACATAGAAGCTCAAGGAAGGGAAAGGAACTAGAGACAGAATAAGACCTGGGCCTATAAATACTTCCTTCATGCCTAAAAAAGTTGCTTTGCTTCTCTACCCCTTACCATCCAGTGGGTAGCTGTTCTATCTACCTGGAGTGGATTAATACTGCAGTAGCCACCCAAATGCACCATCTTACCTCAGTTTCAGGACCTACAATCAGATAAGTGCAAGCACCAAAAAAGCTGCCACAGAGCATTTAACTCACAGCAAATATATGGCGTAGCTTACCACACTGTGAGTCATTTCTGTGGATGGACTCTATAGCCAGCTCAGCTAGATGTGAGAATTAAAAATACAAAAACGTGCTTATTTATACAGCCATACTAGGATATTTTCTTGTTTGTGGTGCTTTTTGGGTTTCTGAGGTAGCTCTCTGCCTACAGAACCACAGTTATTTTGTGAGGCAGAGCCATGTGGATGTCACAGAGGACACAGATGTTTTGATCTCTTCAACTGAGATATTTTTAGTTTGTTTTATTTTTCTATTTTAATGTAAAATAGAAACATTTTAGATTGAAAGGGCATGGAAAAGTAAAAAAAAATCACTAGTTTAGTTATATTGTTTGAACGAGGGAAATGCAGCAAATAAACAAATGACAGACAGGAAACAGTGGGAATTAGCTTTTAAAACCCCACAACTTTCTAGATTTAGTTATCTGAGATATCTTTTGTTTATTTCAGTAGTTCATTTTGTGTCTGAACTGCTTCTTTTGTGTGAATAAAATCTTCACCTTGGGGATCTACTACTACAGATTTTTTGCAGAGTGAGTGGTATTTTCACAGCACCTTAACATTAACTCAGGTCTGTTTCCCCCTGAAGTCAAGAAGTGGCATTTTATCATCAATGGCAATGAAAAGAAAATAAAGCTGATCTAGAGTGCTTCATTTTCCCACACATAATTTTCCTCTTCTGATGGTTCGTACCTGTGTATGTTCATGTACCAAAGAGTTGCTTAGGAATCTGGAACACATAAGTGTGATTGGTGGTTCAGGGCCATATTGAAAATAGATTTCAAGAAGAAAAAAATATAGGAGTTGTACATAAACCAAAAAGAAATGAAGAATTTTTGTTCAGAACTTCAGAAAGCATCTCCATATAAAAAGCTAAAGTAACAACAGTCTGATCCCAAACAGACTATTTGAGGATAAGAGAATAAAATGAAACCAGAAGACAGTAGTCTGAATCAAGGCAGACCTGCCCTCACTAAAATTTGTAAGTTAGCTTTTTTTTTTCTCATAAGGGAATAAAATAAGTACAGTTCTGTCCAGTTTGACAGTTGCATCCAAACAGAAATTCTGCATCACCAAACAACCCACTGTGGTGTGCTGGAGCCTCAGAGTTGCTTTAAACTGTGCCAACTGCTTTGGCAGAGGAGATATGCTCAGCAGCACAAAATATAGGAATATTAAGAATGCTGGTAAATTCCTTATTTTATGTCTGAGAAAGCTGGTATGGAAAAGGGAAATGATGTGCCCAACAAACTACATTAGATCCCAGGTTCACAGCTCTTTTCTGCTCCCAGGAAAAGCAAAAGCAGCGCATTTGGTCCTGTCAGACTTGAATGGACAGACTGGTACTGGGGTACTTTGATTTTTAATTGCTGCATTCCTGTGCCTGACACCATGGAGGAGAGGTAAGGGACAGGATAAAGCAGTTTACAGGCTTGTGCCTGAGAGCAGCTTTGTTGCACTCCTGCTCCAATCCCCCACAGTTCTGCTTGTACAGGCAGCATTCCTGAGGGGGTGGTTACTTCTCACTGCAAGCTCTCATTAAGCTGCCCGAGCAGCACTGGGGCGGTTGTAGGACAGCAAGTTGCACTTGTCATCAACATCGACAAGCCCCTGACTTTCTGACCACATAGGTGTGGGGCAGCAGAGTCCCAGCCCCACCAGCCTGAGAGGCTGTTCTGTGTGACAGCAGTGTCTGTATGTCCACAGCAGCAACCAAGTCAAGCCACGGCCCTGGACCTTCTTTGATGACGAGTCTTTGTGATACAAGCCCTGCATTGGAATAGGGCCCCTCCGAGTCAAAGGAGATGAGCTGGAAACTCATCTCATCTCTCTCAATGGTGATCTAAGTCCAGGAACGAGAGTGGGGAAAAGTAAGGAGCATTTCCTGAATTCCCAAAAGAAAAACCCAAGTGCCTCAGTGTCTGGTGAGCCACAGTCAGCAGTCAGAGCATTGGGACGTGCTGTTAGGTGGCAGGAGAGGGAGGGGAAAAAAGGGTCAGAGACAATTGCTGATGGACGTGTGTGCTGTGGGGCCACTGCTTGTCTCTCTCCCTCCCTCTGATCATGTAATATTCAAGTCAGCTTTTTTTCCCCTTCTGTCTGTGGGGATGTTGGGCAGCAACACGACCACCACTGTGGGCTGCCAAGCATTCGCTTGATAGCACAAAAGTGAGTGAGACAAAACAGAGGTGACTAGGAAAAGCCCAAACTTTGAGAGCAACCTTCATTTGAAGGACAAACTATCTGCTTTGTGACTCCAAGGCCTTGTGCCAGAGTCATCTTACAGGCTGCATCACCAGTGCTACGCCGGCTGGGGTGACGGTGTGTGTGGTGTTGCAGTGGACAGCTCTGCCAGCACTCAGCTTTTCTTCAGCTGCCTGAGGCTACTGGTGGCATGAAAATGGTATATCAGTGGTATCTCAATTCATTCACTCCACATCTTCATGGAGAAAGGCAGATATAAGTTTTCCTTGGGACTGCCAAAATGTTTGCTTTATGCTCCAGGTGAAGCACAACAAAGGCAGAGGCCTCTAGTTTTGCCATGGACCAAACCTGCTGTAGCTAGACTAATGCTTTTGCCTGGGGTCACTGAGGTACAGTGGAAGTGCAGTATTTGCATTGCTTTCCTTTTTTTGGCAGACTCATGGGCGTTATTACAATGAAGTTTTAAAACTCCTTTCCCAAAGCTATTTTTGACTCTATGTGCGTGTGCACGCATGTGAAGGCACACAAACTTTAACTTAGAGCTGCTCATCCTTTCCCATTTCCTCCTCCCCATGGCATCTGTTTTTCCTCTTACCCAGGCAGGAAGATATTAATTTTTTGCTCTGCTAGTCAGAAGATTAGAAATATTAAGATGTATGCAGCATAACAGTGTTTATTTAGTTTGGTTTGCCTTTTTTTTTTTTTTTATCTGAAGGCCAAAGAGAACTTAATTTAATTGGTGGGAAGATAAAATAGGGCTGCATTTACAAACAGGTTATCTTTCTACTGTCAACTCATCTCGCCTGCTCTGTCAATTGGTTGAATTTAATTGTTCCAGGCCTCCTAGTTTTATTAAGCTCTTCCTGTCCCCTCATTCCTGATTACTCTGCTTCTGCATAATATATTCTCTTTGCAGGTGACTGCAGGACTGGAGGAAAGCCTTGAGTGCATGATTAAAAAAAAAAGGCATGTTAAGCAAAGCTAGAAAAGCCCAGAGCCTAAGACTCACATGTACCAATATGTTACTTAGAAGGCATAGCAGGCTCGCCACCTGCAGCTACCGTGTCTAGAGACTGGTTATTTTTCCAAGATCTGCATACAATTTTAAATGGTTGAGGGGAGAAGTGACAGGGTTTAAGTCTGCCTATTGATGAACATAGCTAGATGACATGGACCACAGTGGTCCATTCTGGCCCTGGCTCGTTGATGCTGTGGATTGAAAAGTGTTGGCAAGACGTTAGCAGTTGGTTTTCCAGAAAAACAAAACAAAACAAAACAAAACACAAAACCCCAAACAAAACAAAAACAAACAAAACTAAAACAAAACAAACAAACAAACCACCAAACAAAATACTCTGGCATGATTAAATGACAGCAGTGCCAAAAACTCTTGTTAGTCTAAACTCCCTTGAGTATTAGATACAACCTGCCCAGTGGACTGAATTCTGCCTCTGCTGTCAGTAGCAGAGCCATGGCAGTACAGAGCTAGGTATATGCAGTTTCATGGGTAGGTTTTGCATCCTGACCTGACCTCTGTGTTGCAGCAGCTATGCTCTAGCAGTATGTGAGCTGGCAAATGCATGTCTAATTCAGGTACAGCTGTAGGAGCTACAGCCATATCTCGATTAAAATTAGATTAGCCTACCCTACATTAGGTAGGCTTCAGCCAACTCACATATGCTTCAGATAGCTATTTCCCCAGTCTCTCTTTAAGCCAGCACCACCACCATTACCAAGTTTGTCAGCACTTTTCAAAGATTTTTCTACATTATTAATGACTGTACCCACACTGTCCACGGAGAGATGTAGACTGGGCTGGTAAGTGACTACTTTAGGTCTTCAGAGGAAATAAAATAACTCATCAAAGGACTTTATAAGGCCTGGATGGGCTCATATATACTAGTAAGGCAAACTGATATTTTGAGCTTCATCCTAAATGTACTACAGTCACAACACAGAACAGAATAACAGCACACTGGGACTTCCTATCCACTCTCCTCCTTGTACTTGCACTATAAAATAATCATATCAATCTGCTTCTCAGTTCTTGTTTGGACACTGGAATACATTCATTATCACAATTACAGCTTAGGCTGAGTCTAATGTTAGGGGCTGATTTCTCCACCCTGTGCTTCTGATCAGTACCACAGCTTGAAGCTGGAGCAATTTTCATGCTCCTTCTCTTCTTCTATTGTTCCACCACTATCACAAAGACAACAGATGCTCACAAACAGGGTCTTACCTTGCAGCAAAAGGTGAAGGCACTGTTCAACGTTTAAGTAGGACTGGTGACTTAGAGGCATGAAAGCTGAAAAAATCCTACGTGTTAGTGAATGTCAGATGTGATAGATAGAGCCTGAACTAGTCAAAGCAATTCTTAAGAGTTCAGCAATACTCTGCGTATGAGCATGCAGTATCTTGATCTCTGTCTCTCAAACTGAAATGAAGATGTATGCAGTATGCCTTTCTGATCCACCTGACTCACCTTACCTGGGATTATTTACCACAAGAAATGTACCTGGAATCTGCCACGGCAGTTGAATTCCTCTTTGTTTTCCTTTTATCCTTTTCCTTTTCTTCCTAATTTAAATTAGACTAAATGGCTTTAGAGGAGTCTTGCCTAGATTCCCCTGGTGATTCAGCCATATTGTAAGCACAATGCAGAGACCGGTGAGTCAGGAGGAAATGAGAAGGAACAATTCACCCACCCTTTTTCTTACCATCCCTAATCCTCCCTTGCCCATGAAGAATCTGCAACTTTCTCAAGAAATCTATTAAGTGGCAGAGTTGTTCTCCCCATTGTCAAACAAGGAGATTAAATCCAGCTCAGAGGTTAAACAGGGGGTAAAGGAGGAATCATAAAAGTAGATACATCCCTCCAAAACAGCTCCTTTTATCATGCAACTTCACATTTGTTGTAAAGAAGTTGCAGTGTAGAAATAGGAAGAAAGAAAAACTGATGATTTTTTTTTTTTCATCTTAGAAATGGAAAAGACTTTGGAACATCATACTTCAGAGGTACAGAAATCAATTATCTCCTATTACAAGCACCATGGTAGATAAACATCTTTCTCAACAGGTCAAATGACATACTAAACACAGTTAGAGCATTTGCTTCCACAGTAACAAGAGAAGTCAATCTTAGTTTAGGTAAGGGCAGAGAGAAAGGAGAATTCTCATACTCTCAATCACAAGAAGTTTCAAGCACAATCTCAAGATGTGTGAGTGCTCATCCACCACTAATGGGAGGTAGTGCATTACTCATGCCTCCCTCCATCTTTGTAATTATACACCTCATCTATACCAGTTGTCTAGGCTGCTCTAGAGCCCTGATCCTATAGTCGTTAGTCACTCTCTTGTAATTTTCTGCCTCTTTTTTTTTCATGGCCAGTATATACCCATTTGCTTTTGTGCCAACATTGTCTTTTAGCTTAAACAGTTCTTCTTCCTCCTTGACATTTATCCCCTTAACTTGTTCATAGAGAAAAACCATATCCCTTCTCAGCCTTTGTTTTGTTAGACAGGTGGAACACTTTGTAGTCTCCTCACATATGACAGGTTCTTCATTCTCCTGGACAGCCCCACAACCTTCCTCAGCAGCCTTCTTCTTCTGTTTCTGCTATAGCTCAGCTAGACATGTGACTGGCTGGTGCTGAGGATGATGTTCCAGATAACGCCTCAGCTAAGCCTCATACAATACTAAAAACTCCTTCTCTGCCTCAGAAAGCCTTTTCATCTAAGATTGCATTTGCTTGTTTCTCACCTGCATCCCAAGGGGGGCTCACAGTTATACTAGCAAATCACAGGATGACTAACACCTTGGTCCTTTCTACCTATGGTTATTTCCAATTTATTAATTTATTTATTCTGGCACATGGAAGAAATTCTCATATTAATCCCAAGAATGTAACCTTTCACTCTGCAGTATCTAATTTCATCCTCTTTCTATTATACCCAAGGTCACCCAATGCTTCCTTCAGGATCTCACTTTTGTCTTGAAAGTCTGCAAGTTTTGTTTTATCAGCTAATTTCATCAGCACATTCCTTCTTTGCAATTTTATTCCTAATCCCTGTCTTCTCCAGACTTCAGCAGTAATTTCCCATGTGGTATCACCTTCCTAAAGTCCAAAATAAATTAGATTTGACATAGTTTTTTTTCTCTCTAAAAAGTTGATTCTCTTCCTCAAGGAAAGTATCTGGTTAGTTTGAGATAGTTCTGCTTTGACAAACCTGGACTGTATTGAGCCCCCTTACCTCCCTGTTTGTATTTGTTTTTACCTTCAAAACCTTATTTATTTTTTTTTAATGAGTCTACACAGATATAGACATCTGTGCACTGTTAAAAGGGATAATAATAATAAAAAAAACAAAAACAAAAACAGGTCAAAAGATAGTTTCAAGATGAATCAGAGTATTTTTACCTTTTTTTCTTTTTCTTTTTTTTTTTTCTTTTTTCTTTTTTTTTTTTTTTTTATGTCTGCATCCTCTCAAATCGGAGAAATTCTTATTATGATTGAACCCAGATGAATAATTTCCCATTCCTCTCTAAATTATACTACACCGCGGTATAACCTCAGGAGTTTCACAAAGGGGCCCTTCAGCAGATACACATTGCTCATCAAGAGGGCTGCTGGAGAGGATCAGGTTTGAGTGGTGGGCATTTTTGGTTAGGAAAAGGCGGAGGGGGCTGGGTTATCTGCATACAGCAGGTATTTCCATCTCCTTTGAAACAGTGGGAATCCACATGCTTCATATGAGCCAGGAGCGTTTTCACACAAATAATGACTTGCATTAATAATGTTGTCAGCCTCCAAGTGCTGGTGGCCTCTTTCCAGGTGCTAGTGGCTGAATTCAAAAGGGCTGATTCACATAAAGCTTGGAAAACAAAAATAAAAATTAACTGGCTTATCAGAAGCTTTACCAACCCTTTCCAGTAACCTCATTAAGTTAGCCAAAGGAAAGCATTTAAAATCCTAGCCACCAGTGGAGACATGTATAATCAGCTGGACAACACAGGTGAACAGGCTCCAAAGACCAAGTGAATGTAGCCTGATAGGGAGCAACAGGATGAAACAGCTTAGCCCTAAACTCTTGCTTGCATACATTAATTAATTAAACAAACTCTAAATTCTAGGCAAGATCCAGTTGTGCATCACCCACTGTGAATACCCACTTCATGTGTGAGGCCATGTTCTGCTGGGGAATGAGGACTGAAGTGTAAACCTGCAGTGTACACTCCACACTCTCGTGTGTACTTTTCCCACACTGCCATCCCAAAGATCCTAAGGCACTCCTGGCCAGAAGAGGTGACTGATGAAAAATGATCCTGCTCACAGCACCTACTTCTGCTTAGTTGAGTTCTGATTTTTTTTGGATTGTGTGATCATACTGTCTGTATATAAGTCTCTTCTAATAGCTATTGAGTCAACTGGCCAGTTTCAATCCAGTTTGGCAGAGGAACAGAAGTCTCAAGGATATTATTAAGCTCTGAACAGTTTTGTGCAAAAACCCAGACAGGTAGAAGTTTAGTTTCACAGAGTGAGGGTTTACATTAGACATGCAGGTCTCATCTGGCCTGGAAAGCTGAAGAAGTGGATGCATTTCATTTTTATATGAGAAAACAAAACAAAATTCAAATGATGGGAATAAAGATAGAATATTTGGGCAAGTGTGAGCCTCTGAATGAACCTCAAGCCCTTTTATATCCATTTATAGGTATAGGTCTATGTTGGTTGATATAGGACAGGGAGGATAGGAGCTACATGACAGCCACTAAATTTTTTTCACAAGCCCTTTTGTAAAAGATGCACTGGGTTATCCCAGATTTTGCTGTTGAGATACTAGAAGGGAAAGTGATGAAGAAGTGGTAAAGTACCATAAGTTTGGTCTCCAGACTACCACCTTCACAACATGGACTTTTTTCTTGACCCAAAGTGAAGTCTATTCTTACCTTTCAGCTTCAGTTTCTGTCCTCTGCACAGCCAGGAGGTGCTTGAGAAACATTGTTGAAAGAAAGAAATGTCCCTGTACCCATTCCGTGACTTATATGGCTAACTCCTGGAGTCAAATGAAAACAAATGGGCCTTGATTTACCAAAACATTACCCTGTGTTCCGCTAGTTCTTCTCACCTTCATACAAACATCTTGCTATTTCTACCTGCCTTTTTGCTAAACAGGTATTGACAAAATTGCATTTAATATCAGGAACTAGTTCACATCTTGATAAAAGAAAAGCTTTCTTAAAGAATTCACAACCGTATCCTGCCATGCTTACAGTAAATATCCTTGAGGTTTTTCTCTACTGAAATAGGGCAACACCAGCTGGAACACCTCTGACATTTCTAAATATTTGCTCACACTAGCATATACATTACTTTAATGCAGGGAAAAAAATCAGAACAGTCCCTTAAGGCACGCTCATTTCTATTTGCATACAAGTAATAGTCCAGTTTGACTAAGCTTTCCAGCCCTTTTACGTTAGTGTGGCCGCATCCACACTAAGGGTGGATGATAAAACAACATAAAATCACTTTTCTAAATGAACAATTAGAAATGGACACAAAATTTGCATAGAGATAGCAAGCTAGGGAGAGATGAAACCCTTCTCCCCTTTGGCTTATCTTTGTATAGCAAGAAAATGAAAATTGGTGCTAATGCTTGTACAATTCTATAGGCATAGGAAATGGTATTACCAAAAAGACAAGTATCACTGTTAATATTATGGAACATAAGATAAAAAACAACATTGTGGGTTTAGGTGTAGTGAAAAGCAAGAGAGTCGACGTAAGAACCAAAGTAGGGAGGCACTCATTGGAGAGAAGTCGGATTCTGTCTCTACCCTGACAATTTCTTTCCTTATTCAAAGCGATTGTTTCTGCCTCTCATTTGCATAAGCACTTCGCTCATTAACAGGCTGTAAAAGGAAAAATGAGATGGGGGTGGGGAGAAGGAATAGTGCACTGATAGAATAAAAGGTTTTAAACCAGGGAAGCAAGAAGGTCACATCAAGACCAGGATGATAAGAGCTGAGGTCAGTGAAGGCCATGGCATCCCTTTGTCAAAGTCACTCAGAAAAAGGACGTGGAACTGATTTTCATTCTTCACTCTTCTATATACACAACTATCTCTCCTCTCCAGTTCTTCTTCCCTCTCCTCTTCCCTCCCACCATGCTCTCTCCACGCTGCTGGCTCTTTTAAGCCTGAGCTGTTTGGGCCAATTTTCCTCTCATCCCAGATGGTTTCCATGTGCTGAGTCCATTTTCATCTCCTGCAGCAAAAAACGAACCAGACTTCCATGTTCATTGGTATCTGTCCTTGAGGGACAAACCCACAGCTGGTGTAAAGTGGAGATGAGGATACACCCCCAAAACAGCCCCTGGGGGAGACACAGGAGAGGCAGTTCAGTCTGGAACAGACACTCTGTTGTGGTATGTGTTAGGATTTGCACTGGATTTGTGACAACTGTGGCAAGAGCACCCAAGGGGGTGAAATAACAGAAGCTTCTGCCTGATGCTGCAGGCAGGACACATGGACAGCTCACACTCTCAGCCAGTGGATATTGGCTCACGTCACTGGTTTGAGACAACATCTGGCTTCCTCACTCTTGCTCCTTCCCACTGGCTCTCTCCTATTACAAGGACAGTTTGCCATTTACGTGGCTTCAGCCCAGGAAATAACTCCATTTTCAGAGCTGGCCAGACTCTGAACAGCAAGAAAGCAACAGAAGGAAGGAAAAAAATATAGGAATAAAGAGAGAAATATGAAGTACTACATAGTGCTACAGATAATGAGGCTGAAAGGGACATTACATGAGCAGAGTCCTTTCTTATGTTGTAACCATTCTCACCATACTTGTCTGATCATGCACCTAAGAAAACACCAGTGATGGAGATTGCTCCCTTCCTACATGATCTGCTCTAGGGAGTCTCTGCCCTTACCATTGGAGAATCTATCCCAGTGAATCTCTCTCACAATTAAAATCTGCTAATTTTTGTCCCTATAAACAGGACAAGAAGATGGTTGCCTTTGGTTTTGCAACATCTTTCAGCATTTTGGAGGCTATTTTCCCCAGTGTTCATTGGTATACATTAAAGGAAAAGATTGGTAATTTAAGTATAGACAGGACTCAGTCATAATTTGTCATGTAAAAGCAACGTACTGCAAAAATTTGAGGCAGGAACACACATTCATGCATTGTTGATATAAGATTAAGGGAGGGAAAAAGTGAGGAGTTGCAACTCCTGTGCTCTCTTTCCTCTGCCATTCCACATTTGGAATACATTATTCTGCTGCTGTAACTCATCAGGTAACACAGGTTAGGCAAAGGCTCAGCAGTCCTTTAGTCAATATAGACATGAAAAAGGTTTCCTCTCCAACCAACATTAGTATCCCCAGAAGCAGCACCTCCTGAACCCAGCAAAAGTGTCCAGTACACAGTGACTTCCAAACCTCATGAATAAAGGCTTCCTGTCACACTCAGAAACACAACATTTCAACTTATGAGTTTGGAAAGAATCAAAGGAACAGGGCTCCCATCTTCATGACTGGCTCTATTTGACTGAAGAAGTTCTCACCTCTACAAACTTTCCATGCTAGACCAAAACATAATTGGATCAATGATCAGTATTATTACAGAACCATTCAGGTTGCAAAAGACCCCTGAAATCATCAAGTCCAACCACTAACCCAGCATTGCCAAGTTCACCACAAAAACCATGTCCTTAAATGTCACATCTACATGTCTTTTAAATACCTCTGAGGATGGTGTCTCCACCATTTCCGTGGGCAGCCTGTTCCAATGACTGACCATCTTTTCTGTGAAGAGATTTTTCCTAATATCTCATCCAATCTGAAGGTTGTGCTGTACCATGGATGTTGGTATAAGGGCAGTCTGGTAATGTGCAGAGCTAACTATGCATTTGTCAGATCTCATTGGAGACACAGTGACTCTCCAACTTTCAGTTCTCACGGTCTTGGAACTGATGCCCACGTTGCTTAATTCAGCAAAGATCCACTCTGCTCAACCAAGTTATGTTACTTGCAACACAAATCCACAAACCTTCACTCTGTGCTGGAGAACCAAAGCCTGATATTTATTGAACAATAAGATGAAAGAGTATCATCCTACGGTAGCCAGAGAATTACTTCATTTCTATACGCCACATTATTATGCAAATAATCATCTTTGCTGTCATAAACCTTGATAGATCAGGACATAAAATTTAGGAGGGGATGAGTTTAGCATGTAAGAGCAGGTGTAGCTAGTGTTCCTGTGGTTTCCCTTGGCCATAGGAACTGTGGTCCCCATGCTTGCACAAGAGGTTTTCATCACTGCCCTGCAGCTTTCATTTTCAGGCAGCCTCTTTGTTTTGTTTTGCAAAGGGTCAGCAGCACACTATGCTCACAACAGCAGCCTTTAGACAGCCCATCACCACGGTGCTGCTGACGTTTCAGAGCAGTGTGCTTTAAAGCTAAGAAAGAATCTTTATGGGTTGTTAATGGTCCCACACAGTTAACTTCCCCAGTGACCCAGGCAAGGTGTAGCAAATGAACTGAGTTGTTTTACTAGACACCACCAACTGTGATAGAGACAGTGCCTAAATCTTCCGAAGTGTTCGATTGGAGAGAAATCTTATTTGGCATGTAGTCAATAGCCCAGTGAAAGAATAGAACCTTGTCCAGCTACATCCCCAGAGGTAGCTGGCACATGTAACAGAGGCTGGGAATAATAATAAAAAAAAAAAATCCCGACTTGGCTTTTCAGAATGTTAATCAGGTTTACATTTCACCACAGGAAAATAATACTTTCTGGTTTAGTCTATTTCCCAAGGCTGCTGAGACACCCAGAATCTGTCAACTAGCCACAGCAAATAAATTGAGAAGTGTGATGTTGCAGAGGGAGGATCTTGTTCTATGTTGGGCAGAAAAGCCACCATAAAAGCAATTAGAGAAACTCTTCAAGTGGAGCTAAACAATACAGAGTATCTGTTCAGGGGGCTGAACAGTATCTGACACGGGTAGTCCATAAATTTTTGATCTCTGGAGACTAGAAACACATCACAAATAAATAATTTATCTATATTTTTCTGTGTTTCATATGCTTCCTGGAAAATCCCAATACTGGTTAAAGACTTATTTATATGTGGCTTTGTTCCTATTTTAAGATCTTTTATTTTAAGATGTCATGTTTCAGGTTTCTCCATTTCAGGTCCTTAGTCGTGTCTAAGTGAATGATTGCTGTCGTTTCTTGAAAAGAAGTTTCCTCACCAATCTCTGTTTTATTGATAGATTAGTTGTGGCTCAAAAATAATAGCATTACTTTCTTTTATGGCTTTCTCAAACACCTGGATCAAGGCACAACAACATACCCAGTGATGTTCCCAGCTAGTAACAGCTTTAAAGTTTGTCGAGTTGGTACCAGCTTCCAAAGAGCATTGTACACACATAAACACACACATAAACGCTTGCCTAGGCCATATCTCTCATTTCCCCTTGTGTCTTCTTTACTCTCAGGTTTGAGGCTGGCTGCACCCAATGTGCAATGGAGATTTGCTCCAGATCTCTGACGCATCCCCAACTGTAGCCATGAGGAAGAGTTAGCCGGGTGCCTATGTCAGCAGGGAGAAGATTTGCAATGAGCAAAACAATTCCAACAGAGTCATGAAGGCATTTTACTAATCAATGGACTGGCAGTGCTACAGTGCTTCAAGCTATATAAAAAAAAAAATCACCGTGAAAGCTTGGAATGAAAGAGGGAGGCCACGAACTAGCCACAACAGAGCTGTGTGCATAGGAGCTGCAAAGAAAGGGATGGAGAAGCTGGAGAGCACACGCAGAGGGAGAGAAGGAAGCAAAATAACGTGAAGGGAAAGACTGCTTTTCCCTATTCCTAAATATGGTGTGCCATCCTCTAAGGGCTAAAAATATAGGCATAGCTACAATCATGTACTTCCTGAGCAGTGTACAATATAGAAATAGAAGCAAGAGTGAAGGAATTTGAGGCAATTTCCTGGAATCCCTCAGGAGAAATTAAATTTAGCCTGGCTGACTTGCCCCCTGCTGAGAAAAAATTATTCTTCACTCAGAATAATAATACTAATTATTATTATTATGACTGCTTACATAATAGCATTACCTTTCATTCACCACCGAAATCCAAAACTTGTCATGCTGCACACTTTATGTGCAGTGAAAATCATTTTCCCATGTCCATGAGACAAGACGGGATAGGGGAAAATTTACAGTGACTCCTAGTGCAAGAGAAGTAGTAGAGCCAGTTAAGGAAATCTCTTTGTCTGGTATCTCCCAGTGCAATTGGGATTGCAGGAGATCCGATCGGGTCTTCTCTCTGTTTGGCTGGGCAAACTCTGAGCCACATTGAATTATTTTCCAAATCTTTACACTCTGAACCATGAAGCTGAAGGAAATGCATAGGGCTATGGCAAGGCTTCAGTTTATCCCTCCATTAATTCCACTCTACTGTTACCCTGAACTATGAAGTTGACATGATGGGTTCAGTTTTGGCCATATAGGAAGAGGACATAAGGTGATACTGAAGGTATAAATCTCCACTAAGAAATGTAGTAAAGTGACTCAAGTTACCAGGTTTATCTCTGTTATTTCTTTTTAGTAGGGGCTGCAGTCCCCAGCTGGGACATGGGAACTGCTCTTTGGTGTTCCCCCCCTCCAAATCCTGCACAGCAAAGGCTTTGTTTAAGCTGCCTGACTTTGCACTAAAACAGATAAGGCTTGCACAGGAGCTGTGCTGCCTAAACTCTGAGTAACAGCTGGGAGCTGTTATATCTCTAACCCTCCACGGCAGCTACATTAGAGATCTTCCTCTCGCCTGTGAAACACTCGGACTTTCAGCTGAGCAGTTCTGAGTCTTTATGCTATGGATTTAGCAAAAAAAGTCTGGGGGAGCTTCCTATATTAACTGAGGCTGTTTGCTCACCAACAGTGTACAATGTGCATTACCCATGACAGACAGCAGGGCCTGAAGACACAGAGCAATAGGAATTGCTAACAGTCCAGACATTGAAAAAGCATGCAGACCGTGAAGAATTTAAGAAAAATCTCCCACTGGTTCCATTTCTTTGCTCCCTGGGGGGGTCCTCTCCATTTTTAATTTGTGGTGTGCTTTGTTGCTGGTCAGAGGGTGCCACAAGGCATCCAAGACACTAATCTTTATAATAAAATATTTCCTTCTGGATACTGAAAGTGCCAGAAGTTTAAATAAAAAGAGAGAAAGACAGCAATCTCAGAATCAACTTTCAACTGATAAGAATAGAAAGGTCAAGTTTTTCTCAGCATAGCCGATATTTGTTTTCATATTCACATCTCACTGCCTCACATCAAGAATAAGAAGTGAAATAGTAGTCTCACAGATATACAAGCATCACCTGCCATGAAAGAAGGCTCTGGAATGAGAGTTCAAGTCTGTGAGCCAAGACAATTGGGATACCCAACTGCATCTGTTACTTACTTGTAAATCCCCTTCCCTAGCAATGTCTTGAGTTTCCAAACTCTGAGACAGAGCCCACAGTGCTTAGTTGTAGGAAAAAGAACCAAGACCTTCAGTTGGCGTCAGCATCCAACACCATCAAGCACAGTCAAAACCTCAGTAGCCTTTTGTAACCTTCTGGAAAGGTGTGGTTAAATGAAACTGGTAAACAAAGGAGATGGGAGGAGCAGAAAACTCGTTAAAGCATGAGTCCCTGCAGGCCCTAAGGAAGTGGCTCTGTGAATTATCTTCTTAATTTTGTCCAAGGCCTCCAATTTCAAATGGAAACTACAGAGAGAAACTTTTCTGGAAGTCAGATCTAGAGTGGCCCAAATTAGAGATGCACTGCCTCCACCCATCTGCCACCTCTAAATGAAAATGTCAGCCTTAATTCATGAATGTTTTACAAATCCTTTGATGGAAAGACTTGAAAAGCAGCAGTTATTATCACAAGCATTCAGCACTGGTATCGGGCGTGTGGCTATCTTATGAGCATGCAGTGCTCTCCCTCATCCTCCCACCCTGGAAAGTTATAATGTATCTCTGGGGCAGGTTGATATTTGCACTTTGTGGACACTCAATAAATAATAATCCAAATATTTGCACACATGGAATATTTTGTGACATTATGGAGCTGACAGACTGTGATTATTCTAGAGTTGCTTTGTGCACAGAGCTCCCATTGGTTTCAAAGTAAGTGCGGAGTTCAGAAGCACTGCAGAGTAAGACCCGTGACATTTATGTTTATGAAATAGGAGAGACCTTATCATTTACTGTTTCTGTAGTCACAAAGCCAGAATAGCTGATGAGGGGCCTTTGCTGGTATCTTCATATAATCACAATGTACACAACAGAGGTGTCTTGGCAAGTAGTAAGCGAGCTAAGGAAAACAAAGGAAGATTAGCAAGGGGTACTGCAGGGCAGGAGGGGGAACACAGGCAAAGCATGTCAGGGGAGCCCTGGACTGGGAAGCCTAGGGGACCCCTGGGAGCAGTGGCAGCTGTGGCATGAGGAACCCTGGGCTGGGAAATACTGGGGGGCTGTAGGGAGGAGTGGGCACTGGAAGAGCTAGGTGCAGAGCGCTGGATGGAAACAGCAGGACTGCTTTGTGGGGGGCACTGCCACAGCCAGCGCAGAAGCTAACAGAGCTCGCATGCCATCTGCTGCTACACTATTAACTGCTATTAGTCACTGAGCTTCATGAGCATGAAATTCCCTTAGTTGCTGAAAAGGAAGGAGAAAAGCCTAGAATGTGGCTTAACTTTGATTAAGCACCAACAAATTTGGGACAATTTAAACAAGAGGGATTTCAGACATCTCATTGAAGCATGTTGCAAAATTCCTTCCTTGCCTGGGGGAGGTACACACACAGAGTACATACCATTATACTTCTCCTTTCACAGTACTTTTGTCAGCAAGATAAGAAGAAAGAATTTGCAAGTGGTTAGGGAAGGAGCTATGGATTTGCTAAATGGATTTGTATCCTGTTCCGTTAGAGTGATATGGTTCAGCACATTCCAAAAAAAGATGGAAGTAGACAGTAGTACGAATAGAAACAGCTTTCTCAATTATGCTAGTTAAGATAAATGTTGGTAGTTTTATTAATCCTCATGCTTCAGGGCTTTTGCCGATCAGCAGCTTGGGTCAGGAAGAAACATCCCACACCTTGTCAAGGTATAATGCAATTAGAATTGATGTCTCCTTCTGTTCTGGTTTTGGCTGGGATAGAGTTAATTTTCTTCATAGTAGCTAATATGGGGCTGTGTTTTGGATTTGTGCTAGAAACTGTGTTAATAATGTTTTTTATTATTTCTGATCAGGTCACGTACAGCATCTGTGACTTTTCTGCTTTCTCACAACTAGGGGTGCACAAGAAGCTGTGAGGGGACACACCTAGGCCAGCTGACCCCAAATGACCACACAGATATTCCATACCATATGGCAACATATAAAGCTGGGGAAGAAGGAGAAAGGAGGAATGTTCAGAGTGATGTTCTCTTTCTAGGTAATCATTACTTATGATGGAGCCCTGCCTTTCTGGGGATGACTGAACACCTGCTTGCCCATGGGAAGTGGTGAATGAATTCCTTGTTTAGCTTTGCTTTACCTATTAAATTGTTTTTATCTCAACCCACAATTTTTCTCACTTTTACCTTTTCAGTTCTCTTCCCCACCCCACCAGGGGAGAATGAACAAGCAACTGTGTGGGGCTTAGTTGCCAGCTGGGATTACACCACAACACCTCGCCAGCTAGCTTTGACTATTTGGCTGGGTAGGACATAGAGCATCTTGTGACCACACAAGGAAAGATTCAGCTCCCAGAACTGCCCTTAATACACAGGCTACCTTAATGTATGGGAAGATTTTTGATTTTCTTCCTGCAAGCACTTGCCCTGGAAGCCAGACTTGCACTCCTGTATTTGAGTGGGAAGGGAGACGGAAAATGAGAGCAGATGCAACCTAATGTGACTGTCACCCAGCCACAACACATTGACACGGCTTGATTTAAACAGCAGGAGAACTAATACATTTGCAGATAAAGGCTGAAGGCACTGCTTTGAGAAAATTATAATTTCCTTCCTCATACAGAGGGAAAAGTGAAATGCATCAGCCAGATTATTAGCTGTGAACGACTTGCTCAATCTTACTGAGAACACAGTACATATAGCAAGATTTGGCCCCAACATGGGACCAGCCAGCATCCAACAATCCTATGCATCCAGCAGGGTGGAATTTGATGGCAGCCACACCAGGCCAGCTGGGTGCTAGGCAGAAAAACAGACTATTTTTCAGCCATGGGAATCATAGGGTATGGTTGGACTATGCAGTTAATCTGATCATGGGGCAACTGGATCAAAGGCTCTGCAGCCATGTCAGGCAACTGCTGAGCTGGTGTAAGTTCACTCTGTTAGAACAAATTTGTCTGACACATTTTGACAAGGTAAGTTTGAACTCAGCCTGTGCTCACCAGTCCTGTCCCATAAGAGACCCTGTGCTTCCCAGTTTCCTTGTGTCTCTCTCACCCACACCAATCATGACTGAGCTCCCCTTGACCGGCAGTCAGGCACCCATGGTTTTTGGCATTGGCCAAGGCGACCACAAATTCAGGCTTTCCCAACAAACCGAATCCTAACTGAGGCACTAAAGGAAGCTGTTGTCTCTTCAAGACCATACATTACAGCCATTGTTAGTCACTCATTGTAAAGTGCTCTTAGAGCAGTGGCAGATGTCCTATTACACTGAGAGAAGTAAGACACCTGGGTTCGTTACCACCTAATTAGGTTCTCCATGTGATTAACTACTTGTGCTGCAGACAAAGAAGCAAACTACCCAAATGAATGCCAACAGAAGACAAGCTGGCATGGCAGCAGCAGGCACCTGACAGGCATAGGCAGATCTGTAACTCATCTGGCTTCCTGACGCAGAGTGAAAGATTTTTAGGAAAAGTTATAAAACTATAATCAGAAACTCTGATAGCATATGTTTGTCTGAGTCACAGTTGGATCCTTTGTGACTCCCACAAACCCTTGTCATCTCACAGAGAAAATCCATCTTGATACCTTCCCTGGTGCATTTGGCTCAGTATAGCCCTCAGCATCTTCCAGGCACCTCACCATCTCCTCCTCAGAGACACCACCACCTTTCGAGGAGGGGGATTCTCTGTACCATTCTGTATTCCTCTCCTCAAAGACTATGCTGTCCCTCTGCATAAGACCAGTTTTGTACCTTTGTCCTGTAAGAACAACTTCTATAAGGGAAGCCTTATTATATTATATTCCTGTGATTTTTCTGTCTTCCTCTTTCCGCCTCCATTGCCTAAGCCCAACAAGGTAACAAAGCATGTTTCTGTGAAACTATTCCTCTTCAATGAGAGCTTCTCAGCCTGCTAGAGCTGAGGCTGCAGTATTCCTGTGGAAGCCTGAAGGCTGCAGGCTGGATTTCCTCTTGAGCGCCTGATCCAGCCCAAACACAGATCCACATTCAAACTGTCTGAAGCCTCCAATCAATCAGTGAATTGCACTGAACGCCCTTAGGAAAAAAAGATCTTTGATGAGGCTTTGCTGCTAGCAACCAATCCAAATCCATTAGCTTTCACATCTGGAGTTCCAACGAACAATAAAAATGAGCTTGATGGCCTCAATCTTGTCCTCATTTTTCAGCATCACAATAACCTGGCTCCACTAAACACAATTCAGCATGATTGCCTGACTGCTCAGACATTGGGGATACCCAGAACCACTACAGCTGCCAGAGAAGAGGGTCAGGACAGAGGGTGCTTTGGCAAAATTCTGTGTGTGTGTGTGTGCACATATGCATATTAGGGAAAGATAAGAAGAACTGGAATTGGAGAGGATGCTGCAGGGTAGGATCAGGGGTATTGGCAGAGCTTTATGATATAAATCCACTTGGTACTTTCCCAGTCACACATGCATATCTGTCCAGGAGTATCACTTTTACAACGTGGTCATATTTTGCCCAATTTTCACCACTTTTTGAAGTGTAATTGTTAATTCCCTCTTGTAGACACTGCTGCTGTCCCCTCATAAGCCCATCCAAGCCTGCATCTCCACCTGTAAGCAGTGGAGGGCCTTCCTTTGCTATTGGGCTATAAGGAAGGAGAACTTCCTCTGCTTCCCAGGGTGCCTGCAGGGAGGGCCCAGCTGATTTCAGGTGATGTGAAATGCAAAGAGGTGGCAGGGCATAGCAGACAGAGGCTGGGATAATTGCATGATTTGTGCTCATGATGAAAGCTGTTCTGATGCCAGCCTGAGACATGTGTGCTTGGACTAGTCCCAGTGCTGCAAAGAGCCCAGCATGGCCCTGCAGCTGCCAAGCCACTTGCCTGGCAGGTGGACAGAGCCTGTGATCTGGAGTACCAAATTTTAGATGCTTCTCCTGGTCACTCCAGGAGCTTCCTATACACAAACAAGAAGTTAACAAGAAGTTATTCTGGTTTACTTCTTTTTCAGTTGCATTTCTGAAGTGATGTTGGTGTCAAAGCAAGGTGGAGAACCTGATGAAAGTCATTACTTGAGGGACTCTGATCCTTCCACTTCTGTGTGAGCAACCAGTCCCAACTTAGGCAGGACCAGTTTAGTTCAGCCCTATTTCCAATTACTTTGCCCCCTCCCTCTTTTGTGAAGGGCAGTTGGTAGTGGCAGTAGCTTTTCTCTTTCCCCCTTTTCTTTCACACTGCAGTTCAGGTCCCACTCCCTGAACCCACCTATCTCTCCTTGCCTTTTACAAAGAGCCCATGCTGAGACCTCTGTGTGAAGCCATCAACAGCATTTTCTAATGGGCAGCCTAATAGCCATTTAATGGGCCTAGTAAAGCTAATAGATTTGTAAAGAAAATATGAGCAACAATAGCCAAAGAGGAGTGCTCTAAAGCATTCAAAACTGGCAGAGCCTTTCCCACTTGGACTCAGGTAGCTGAAACAGTGCCTGAAGACAGGCAGGAGCTTCGCTGGCTTTGCAAACCTGCCACACATTCTCGGGAAGGAGACTTCATCCAAGAGTAACAGTGTCTGCCCCACCTGCAAGGTTGTGTGAAGGATCTCCAAGCAGCTTCTAAAGGTCTCTGCCAGATACTGCCAACTCTGAAGTGGAGCAGAGCTGGTAAACAGGAGGTCAGCCTTCTCCAGAATGAGGAGCAGGTCACTGCTGGAGTCACTATTGTTAATATACTTGCAATGCAGAGAAAGGTCCACTAAGGCTTCATCCCACAGATTTCTCTTCCCCGAACACAGCAGAGTCTACCTGTCAGAAGCAGATGGATTTATTTGATCTTGACAGAATTTATACCTAAATCTTTTAATACTTATTTTCCTTATGTGTAGCCAAAAGTTTTATGAGACACACTAACCCCTGTGCAAGAAACAGACAATATATTTTGAAGGATATTGTATCTAGCTGACATATCATATAAATTCCCTTTGTCACCCTGGTGCCCACCTTTAGTTTTACAACCACTGTGGAGTGAACACTAGTTCATATCTCTCTGGAGCTCCTCTAAAGGCCCTTATCACTCTGCCCATATGTTGCCTGAGGAGGATGCCCACGCCTGGAAATAAAAGCTGAGCTGAAACAAGTCAGGTTGTCATCAGATGATCTTGCTGTTTTGGTGTCAGCAGTAATGGTACCACCAGGAAAGGATATGCATGATCCTGACAGACATTTCCCTGCCCCTGGAAGGTTTGTGGGGTCAGCAAGGGAGCCACATGGTCACCTTGAGACCAGCTGGCCCTGGTGCAGTGAGATGGGAGGTCTTGGCACTGCAGTCTGACTGGGCTGTTCTTCAAGCTGTATATGCAGTGGCGGGAATTATGTTCCCACTCCACCAGCACATCCACTTGAAACATGCATCAGTGTTTACAAAAAATGTCGAGTACTCTCTTGATACAGCATTATGATATTAATCTCATGCACAACCCAGACTCTCCACCTGCTCCCCTGTCCCAGCCCACTCCAACTCTGTTTCAAAATGGGACAGCAGAAAGGCAGGCTGTGTTTCCCCCATATTTCCCCAGCCAGTAGCTCTCTGTCCTCACTCTGGGCAAGTCCAGCAGAACAATAGAGCTGTGTGTCTGGGGGTCAGTGTGGTCTTGTGCACTCTGATCCTGTAGGGACTATGGGTGAGGGGTATAAGATAAGGATACCAACCCTCACAGTATAAGGGGGGAAAAGCTTTTTTTCACTCCTATTCATTGTAACATAAAATTTCTGAAAGATGGGTAGGTCCTGACCCTCAGCAAGATCAAACTGATTACCACATGGGGAACTATTGACAGGAGAGGACAAAGAACAGCACTTTCCTATAGCTGCATCCTAAAAGCTCACCAAGTCTCTATCCAAGAAGTGCATGTGATGTGACATGTGACAATTTGGCCCATTACTTACAAAGAAGCACACTGAGAGTGATTGCATTTCCTTTTGTAGCTGAATTTAGTGAAGTATAACTGCCCTCTTCTTAAAATAATGCTTCACTGTTTTATGGGGTAAAAAGCATGTGTTTAGGTCTTGTTAACCTGGGATTTGGAGTTACTTAGTGACTTCATCAGGCTACTCAGACCTGATTGCATCTTGGTAGTCCTGGAGGAGGGATTTTGAGTTGCCATTACAAGTACTAAACACGTTTGTCAAAGTGGATCCTATAGAGAGAGGCACAAAAGAATGTTTGCACCGCAAGGATACGGATACACAGCCCATATGCCTGTGCTGCCCCGCCCTGAGCAGTAGCACAGCTCACTCTTGGCCTCAGGAAACCTCTGCTGCAGCCGGACAGGGTGGTATTGAGACTGGGGGGGGACAAGGAGCTGGCACACAGGGAGCTGGCCTTCAGCATCAAGGGGGAACACAGCACCAAGACTGCCTTTTTTCTGTGGAGAACCAGAGACTACCTTTGCCTTGGCAATACCACAAAGACAAACGGGATTCATAACGGTAGGAGCTCCCTGCAGCCAGGAGTTTGAATAATTCACTTCCCAGCAAAAGACATCAATCCTTTCTCCACAACCCCTTCTACCACCTCATAAGATATATGAGGGGAAGGCAGGAGGCATTTTTATTATTTTTATTTAGTTTGTGGATGTTTAGTGTTCCTCACTATGGGCTATATTCAGTCCTCACGTGTATGATATTCTCAAGACCTTTATCAGTTAACTATCCTTCCTTTAATTTCCCCCCTGTTCTTACCCTTACTTTTCCCTCTTTATAAATTACAACATTCAGGCCTTTGCTGGCGGTAGAGAGCACTACATTGTTCTGGAATAAAATGGACTTTATTCCATTATAATGACTCTACTTCCAAAGGGGAGTAGTTATACTGGAATAAAAGTATTTTTTATGCACCAGTCTGGAGCATAATTCAATCATAAATTACATCAGAAAAAATAAACCATAATAATAAAATGGCAGTTTGTGCATTGATTAAAGTGAAAACACTCTTCATTCTGGAATATTCCACGTATAAAGTGAAGTTAGTGTGCAATAAGCAAGGGTGTGATTTTTTATAGCACACTAACTACCCTTCATTCATTCCCTAATGGATACCCTGCCAGAAACGAGTGCCTTTAGGTGAGTCAGGTTTGAAAGTGGCATAAACTATTGTGCATTAATGTGCACTAGTATTCATAAAGGAGTGTAGGGAAGTAACTAGTGAGGTGAAAATCCAGCACTAACTTCTCCCACAGTAGCACGCCCAGGAAAGTCCAGGCAGATCCAGGCTAGGACAACTCTAGTGGAATAATTCTTCACATTTTCCTGTGGTAGATTTTTCCAAGCCATTGGTCCTTGTGGTCTGGGTCTTGAAACAAGCTGTGGAAACTTGACGAGAGAGGAATTTGAAGCTGTCCTGGTTTTAGGAATGGGGATATGCCACCAAGAAATGTGCACTGCCAAAAGTATCCCTTTTACTCTTGCATTAGGATGTAGAATACATTTCAGATCCCTTCAAGCAGCTGACCAGCCAACTCAGTGAAGACAGGGCTTTGTATCTGTGCTGGTACCCCAGAAGGATCGAGCAGCCAACATCACACATATACAGCCAGGGGCTATACTGAGGGCAGTTTCTGTTCACTTCTCTTGTTAGACATTAATACAGCATTTGTACCCAACATCAGTTTTTATCAGTCAAGAGCTCTTGATCAGACTTCAATGTACCCCATAAAGCAACCGTTTGCAGGGAGCAAGGGAAGTGATCTCCTGGCTAGGAGGCTTCCCAGGGAATCTGTCATTCTCTTTGATTCTGCTTTATATTTTTCATTGTGTGAATTTACAGACTAAGAGAGTTAAACAGCATTCACATTTTCTAGTTTTACCTAAAGAATAGAAATATGCTATAAATGCTCCTCAACTGTTTTCTCCCATGATGTGCTAGACAATTATATTAAGGCATACTCAGCAGTGATGTATGTGCCAATCTCAGCTCTGCCAGGGAGCTACTGCCTGTTGTCCCCACTGATGAGAAAGGATGGGTCTGAGTATAGGAAGAAATTTGGGGTGCTCCCAAGGATGGCACTAAGGTCCTTGACAACATCTGGATAAAATTTACTCATGGTTCAAGACTAATATGTCCTGCCATGTGGGAAACCTGAGCATTCAAGATGTCCATATTTCTTTACCTGAGAGCTGGTTTGATCAGAACCAGCCCTGCCATTGCCCTCGTCTTGCAGCCTCCCTGCTCTCCCAGCCCAGGGCTCCCTGCACCAGCTCTGCATTTCTTGCTAAGAACACTAAATCACTGCCACACTGAGAGCTGGCCTCAGATATGCCTTCACCAGTAAAAAATATCCTCAAAGGCTCATTACTTAACACATTTTCACTAATGTGATGTTCAAGTATCACTCAATCCCTCATACAGGAAAATGATATTCCGACACTTTAGCTACTCATGGCTAAAACTAAGGTGCCTTGACAAAAATGGCAAAAGGAACATTGCCTTTGAGATCATGTTAGTTACAACCAAAGTCCAGCTTCCATGGACTTCAGGAAGACGTAGACATCCACAGGCCTCTGAATCCACAGCAATCTGAATTTCAGAGCATGGGTAGCTCTTAAGAATCCACTCATCCCTGCATTATTGTCCTATGTGCTGAAAAGTAATTAAAGCTTAGCTAACTTCTTTGGCAGTGAACAGGGTCAGGAGAGCTTTCACAATCTCCCACCAAAGCTCTGATGTCAGAATGGGGACATTTAATAAAAGGAACAAAATTAAGGTGGGAAGGAGAAGATGGTTAGCATGGTCAGTTACCAGACTGGACTATTGGAAGCTCATGATCTTTAAAGTCTTTTTTCAACTTAAATTGATTCTGTGATCTTCTCCCCTTCTGGCATGTGATTTCTAGTGTGGGTGTGGAGAAAGGAGTATGTGGAAATGACAGAGGGCTCCACAGGCAGAGGAGCCTGAGGCCATCAAATGAATGTCTTTGTGCTCAGATCAAGAGTTGATCCTAGCCCTGCGCTTTGAGTCTCTCACTGCACTTCTCAGGCCCTTCATTGAAAGGTTAGGGTGAAGCAAAAAGCGAACACAGAATCAGAGTTGTGGATTATATCAACAATTACAATCTGGAGCATAATTAAATTATAAATTAAATTGGAGTTAAAAAAACCCAACCATAATAATAAAAGGGTGATTCGTGCGTTGATTAAAATGAAAACATGCAGTCATTAGCCTGTGTATAAATCTTGTTAGCTGCAAGCAGAGCTGTGTACTGCCATTAACCTGGTGAGTGCCTGTGGGGAACTGGCACTTCTCTGGCTGTTTAAACATGGATGTGCATCAGGACAGCTGTTGCCCTCTGGGACCTCAGTGCTGGAGGTCAGGCAGGGGAGTGGTACATATTTACTGGTAATAAAAATCATTAACAGTATATGCTCTGCATTTCCCTTAAAGGCTTTCAGGGAGCTTTGAGGGTTGCAGAAAGCCAGATGTTCTTGGCCCCTGCCTCACATCCCTGGCAATTTTTTGCCCCCTCTGATCTGCATCACGGGCAAGACAGAGACCTCAAGCAGGCCTGATGCATCCTGAACCTCCTTCATGTTCCCTGTTAAAATGTCAACATGCCTTCCTCCCACACAGTGCTGTATATCCTTCCTCTCACATCTGTTTTGCCCCACTGGGCTCAGGAGCTTGTGTCTTCCTTGTACATTTTGAATAACCTTCCTGAGTAACCCTGCAGGGATGCATAAAGGCTCCTCCTTGCAGCCCCTTCTTTCTCCTGCATTTCATACCTCTCCTGAGCCAAGCACACTGTGTTCCCATATTATGAGAGAATAATTGCTTCTCCACAGCTCACATCCATGCTATTTTTTTTCTCTTTTGTTTTACAAACTCCTCTCCTAGAGAAATATGTCCCTGCGCGAGAGCATTAGATCGAATTTTTAGATCAAATTATCCTTCTGTTCTATAATACCATCCGTAATTACTCCCTGTAACTTTGCTTTTGCTGGTGATCGCAACCATCAGGCAATTTTCACACATCTCGCCAATAGAATTCAAGAACAAGCAAATATTAGAGTGAGTGTGAATTTATTTTTATTTATAAATTACTTAACATAGAAAAAAAGCGACAAGTTCTGAGCACTTAGCAAATTACTGACTTGAAATAGATTTTGCAAAATTTGCCTGTGTTGTTTTCTCCTGTGCCTTGCAAAAAGGAGGGGAGGCAGTGGGGGGTGGGGGTGGGGTGCAGGGGGAAAGGCATACGTGCTTAGATACTGGAAAGACTGAAGAGAAGCTGAACAAACCATGGCATATTTCACAGTGTAAAGATGCATACAAACGTCTTGAGTTTTCAATGCAGTGAGATTTTTCAGTCCCTTGTACATTTGGGCACAGACTCAAGATACCTGCATGAGAAAAGCAAGCTTACTATTTCATCTGTTCATGCCTGTCTGAACTGAAACTCCTTTAGGTTCTCAGCAGCTTCACCTGGGAGCTACTCAGTTACATCGCACTTTGGTTTGGTTTGGAAATGATTTTTCCCCAGATTTGTGTCGCTTCCTGCAAAATTTCAGCCAAAGATCCGGCCAACTGGGAGCTCAGCTCTGAATTAGCCCAAGTTCATTTGAAAGTGTAGCAGAAGAGAAAAAGAAAGATCCAATAAAAGAGGCCTGCTTTTGACTCCAGTTCAAAGTGTTCAATTCCAGAACTGAATCCAAAACCAAACTTTGCAGTTGAGACCCATCTGCCACAAGCCCTTGGCTCACAGGTGGAAGCCTGTAACCTGCTGCCAACGAGGGCATGTTTCATGAGAGTGCAGTGGGAAGACTTGGCCGGCAGAAAGTATCAATGTCTCCATTCTCCAGAGGCAACAAGCACCAGCTTGCTTATACAGAAAGTGGACACTGGGATGAGTAGGAAAAAATCAAGACCATCACAAAAGACTGCAGCACATGGGTTTTCTCATTTTTGCCAAGCTTTTCCAGGACAAAGGGAACAAGAGCCTGTCTTAAATGGGTTTCTCTTGACTCACCAGCAGGTAATAATTCGCTTCAGCATGGATTATCAAAGCTAATCTTAAATTTGAACTGGGAGGTCACAGGGAAGTTGTAGAGAGGAGAGTTTCTGGCTAAGGGATGGGTCCCAATGGTGGACTTTGTTCATGATAAGTGCCAGAAAGAGAACATGTCTACTTATTTTTGGCAAGCCTTCTTTCAGCTACCAAGTTGCATAGCAGATCAGATAGTGGGATCTCTCATCTTGGAGGTTTTCAAGCTGTGGCTGATGTGATCTCATGCTGGTGATGGTCCTAGGGAAGCTGGATAACATGATATCCAGAGGGCCCTTCACATCAGACTTTCAAGGGGTTTTGTAGCACAGATATAGCCTCCTCAATTTGGTTCCCTGTTTAAATAAAAGAGGCAGGACTGAGTCTGCATCATTCCTCAGAATTCCCAGTAACAAAGTGAATCATAGGCTCATAGGATAACTTGGGATGGACAAGATCATTGCAGGTCATTTGGTCCAACACACTGCTTAAAGTAGGGTCAACTTAGATCAGGTACAGTCCAGCAGAGGGAGGAGAGATCACAGGCTATTTCCAAAGGCCCAGCAAAGGTCACCTTTATTCAGAAGGTTTACTTACGCTGCAGGGAAGCCTGCCAAACATGTAATTCCTAAAGTATCTCACACCTACCCCTAAAATATTTTATTATTCCGCAAATCAAAAGAGAGATTGAAATATCATTTTCTTATTAGCTTCACTTCTAGAGGAAACCCCCATGGTAATCAGGCATTAAAAGCAGATGAAAGGCACGTGAGAAGACATCAAGTCTCTCCTCCCATCCAAGGGTAGAATCCCTTGCAACTGTGGCAGTTCAGATAGAAATTTTCCTTGAAGCACTGTGGAGAGAGAGGCCCCATAGTACCTCCAAGCAGGCTCTCTTGAGTGCTTCATTCTCCTTCCTATCTAATGTTTCCCCGTGTTTTTAACTAAGTCTCACTTCTCATGATAAAAAGGAATGGCATCTTTCCCTCTCACACATCTTTGGTAGGTTACTATCACATTCATCTGCCAGCCCTGCAAGGCAGGGACACAGCCTTATTGATACCTGTACAGCATCTAACCCAACTGGGCAGGAATCAGAGCCTTTCCCTTTGTATCATATTTGTAAGACACAAACTGCACCAATGAATCCACTGACCCTGTAATGCAGGGAAGTGTCATTTCAGAGATGAGAAAATGAAACAGAAAGACAAGTAGCATAGCAGCATACCAAAGTTCACACAGAAAGTCCATGCCAGGCCTGGGAATCGCACCTTAGTCAAGCATCTTAATGTTCTCTCCTCTCCTTTTGGCACTGCTGAGATATAAAATAAAAATAATCATGAAATGTGCCCAGACACTAGGAAGACCATCACCTTAATTCAACTAATAGGAATAGCCAGCGTCTGCGTGATGGAGAATCAAAATGTTGTATAATGGGGAGAACAAGATGTAGCTTTGAGTTTAAAAGTAATTAAAATTTCCTACCTAAATTTCTTTTGCTTAATGTACTTCCAAAAAAACATTTATCTGCTTGCAAATGCATGACCCTAGGAGTGCAGGTTTCAATGCGATGGAAAGGCATACGTTGGCAGAATGACAGCAACTCAGCAGCATCTCATCTGGATCCAAAAATGTAAAGAAAAGGAAATACTCATTATTCTAGAGGCTCAAAGACAATTTCAATCCATTTTAACTCTAACAGGTCCCCCTGTGGCCTCTTAAAACCTACTGAATTGAAGCAAAGTAGTGTAAGCGGCAGAGTTTCATCTTCAAAGGTGCGGTGAAAATATCCAGGTTGACAAGAGGGCTCAGTTCAGGAGGTTTTGTGGGGTTTTGCTGTGGACTTTTAACAATGCTCTTCCACAGCCCCTTTTATCTGTGGATCTTACTGCACTTTAAAGATATTGACTGATCTCTCACCTCATTGCTCCTGAGAGAAATGTATTATTATCTCAATTTAATTAACAGGGAAACTGAGGCATAGCAAAAGCAAGTTATTTGCTTGGGTCTTTGCACCACGCTGGTGGAAGAGTTTGGATTGGAAACAAGCTCTCTGGATGGTTTAGGTGTCCCTAGTCTTTTTTTCCTGCCCTGCTTCTGCTTGCCTCTTCAATTGCAGTTCCCCTAGTGCTGAGTTATCAGGAGCCCTAGGGGATCTGAGGGGTGTGCTGAGCCAGGCAATGATCACAGCAAAACAAGCAGCAACCCTGCCTGCTCATTCAGAGCAGTTCTGAGCATGTATAGATAAATCTCACTGGCCCAGTCAAGACCTGATAGCTCAAACAGCCCTATTCCTAGGCTACTAGTCATAATTTGCAAAGGTATAAAGAAAAAAAAAGCAAAATGAAAGCAAAACCTCCTCCTTCCTCCCCTGTTACTCTAGCACTGATGTGCAACTGCTGTTTCTAACATTTCCAACAACATTTCCAAGGCCCAAAAGACGGGAAACTGTAGTTGTACTGGAAGCTCTTGGCATTCACTATGCACCTATACAGAACTTCTTTCTCATCCCAGAGTCACACCTGTTTTTTTAAGCTGTATGTGCTATATATATATACATATATAGACATGCATAATGACACAGAAATAAAAGTTTGTTATGTTTATGTGGCTCTCCAGAAATTAGAAAGGAGAAGCCCTGAGAGAATTACCACTGTTACTGAAGCAAAGTCTTCTGCTCAGCACCCTTGCATGGTTATTTAAATATCAGCTTTGCAAGCTGTGGTAAGATCAGTATATTGAAGTCCACGTATTTTCCTTGCTTTCTAAGGTAGCCCTGGCAGGAGTCAGCAGTACTCCGGGCATGTTAAAACATATTTCCTTATGCTTGGTGCCCCGCTTTTACAGAAATGATGGTTGCTAGTTCAGATCCAAGCAGTTCAGAGAGTTTTTTCTGATTGCACTTGAATGCATAGACGTGCGTGTTCATGGGAAAAAGGGAGTGGAAGGAACGTCCCCTCAATTTACCTTTATTCCATTCCTCTCCTCATAGCTTTCAAGTGTTATAACTATATTTAGGCTGACAAGAACAAACAGCAGAGCCTATGCCGTGCTCACAATGTGGGGGTTGATACGATTTGACGGTGTCCTTTTGAAGACAATCCCCATGTAGAGACTGGGCAGCTCTAGCAGAAGAGCTCTGGAGAAACTGGATCTAAGCTGAGGGGAAGCAGAAGGTTTGGGGTAGAGAGAGTCTCTGACAGAAGTGGGTTGTCAAGTAGAACGTTAGGGAGATAGTCACACAGTCCTAATAGAGTTTCTAACATAGATGTGATTCAGAGGACCAAAACTAGCATTTGCTTTATTTTGTTATAGGGGAGAAGCAGGTGCCCCCAGAAAGGAGTTCAGGGCTCCTGAAGTAATTGAATAAATGTTTTCTAACTCACCAATAGCAGGCACAACCTGAAAGGTCATGTTTGAAAGATACAGAGGTATCTTTGCTTTTCTTCCTTAAGAGCAGCTAAACTCAAAGAGGCCTTGACCTTATTCCAGGGAACAAGAAGTCTCTTCTCTCTCTCACACAGAGCTGCCTCCAAAGGTAATCCAAGTCCAGTTTCCTAACAGAGCTGCAAGTGAGATGACGTCAGCAGACACTGGAGGCTGCTAAGACACCCTGGCTTCAATTGCAAACTGTCACATCCTGCCTGTTGGTTAGGCTCAGTATTTGCTAAATGGAATGCATAGTCCCCATGCTGATCATAATTAATGGAGATGCTATGGGGTTTTTAAGTGGCAAGTGCCTGTTCTTTTGGCACAAGAGGACCTGAGTTATATCACTGGTTCTGCAATGAAGATGGAAGTCAACATGATGTACAGTATAGAGACAACTAAAAATTATTCCTATGACCATGGATTCATTAAATTACTTAACGCCCTCACACAGAACTCTGGAGTTTAATAATGCTAATGGGGTACTTTGAGATCCATATAGAGAAGAACTAAAGGAGGAAAATGATTATTATGTTCTCCCACTGTCATCTGCAGGTTTCAAAATATATTACAGTCCTTCACTAATTGTCACAATGCCCCCCTAAGTCAATATTATTATAATAATTTTGTAAGTGCTGAGAGACTGATTCTGATCTCACTCCTATGGATTCAGTCACGACATCATATCCCGGACAGAAGGTTGTCTCTTGCATTTCGGAGTTATGGCAACACTGTGCATTAGAAACTTATACAGAAAATAAACTAACTTTGACAACAAAGGACCAGATTAGAGAACTGTAACATTGCACCACATACATGGCAAGTCTGGTCCACCAGTTCCATTGCCTTTATGACACTTTACAGCATAGGTCCTGTCTCACAGGAGTACTTTGGAAATTCTGGGCATAGTTCTGGGGTTCTCTCAGAATTGGACTTGGAACCTGACCCAGAGGCTCACACCTTAAAACAGAACTTCCTATTTACATCACTGTGCATGACAACAAAACCCAAACAGCTTGTTCAAGATTGCAGAGTGGTATGAGTAAATTGCTCAGAGTGAAAGCTGGGTCCTCACCTTCGACCAAAGATAACCCTTCCCTCTCTGTGCTTTTGGACTGCTGACAGTGCATTAGACAAGTACATAGCTGTAGGAAGGGATAGGGAGTTAAGAATTTGATTTCTGAGAGTTATGAGAGATCCCTTGTGAAAAATTTTCACCTCAGTGGATAACCTAAGTATTCATCTCCATAAAAATGCAAGAAGAAAACAATCTTGCTTTATATGTTGCTTTGAGATTCACAGATAAAACACATTTTCTAGAGCTCTGATGCTTTGTTAAAAAATTCACAACATCATTTTACCTTCTGCCCTCCATTCCACTAACCAAAATTCAGGGGCTTGTGGGTTGTTGCAGGGGAACCAGGAGCTGGAAGGAAGTCTTTCTTTTATGACATCTTATTTATTTGCAAAGAACACATGGACTCGTATTTTCTTCCATGCAGGAGAAATCAAACAAGCCAGAGGGTTTCTTTGCTTACAGCATCAAACTCTAGGCTTTTCCTTAGGGTCAGGCTACCAGCTGCTTGAACAGGCTGTGCTTCAACTCTCTTCTTTCTCCATACTTGCATTGAAGTTTCATTCTCTCTCTCTTTCACATGCATACACACCCTCCGTATTTTTTCAGAGCCAATTTGAAGTTGTCTTTCCTGAGTGGCTAAAGTGCTTGTATGACCTCTGGCTTGAGTAGAAGCCTGCTATCATTTCATGAGAGAGTTTAACCTTTACTCTAGAGTGAAAAATGAAATTTAACTCAAGCTACAATGCCATTGGTGATTCTCAAGCCTTTAAAGCAGTGGCCAAAGCCACCCGGTACTCTGCTTCTCAGAGACTATACCCAACAACATGAATTCTGCACTTAAATTGCTGCAAGCCTTCCTAGGAGAATTTCTTCACAGCAGTTCAAATGTTTCTCTCTGGCTCTGCCAGATACCCAGGGAATTTTTCTGAGGTGCTCTGTACTGAGGTAGGAAAAGAAGGAAGCAGGCTTTTACCCTAACAAGTAAAAATTTAGGATGCTGCTGCCCATAATTAGAAGAAAAAAAAAAAAAAAAAAAAAAGGTTTGATAGATTGAGCCCCGGAATTATCAAGCTCCTCAGACCTAGTGGTCAATTTTTAAGAAACTGGCTGCACTGGCCCTTCTTGCAGCGCAATGAAGAATTGCTGTGTCCAAGAGCACCATCAAGTGGTGAAGGGGAAACGACATTAAAGCAGTCAAAAGGCTCTTTTTGGTGCAGTAAGTTTGCGTAACGGAAAACTACACAGAACAATTCATTTCTGTGTAGCATCCTTCGCACAGAGACCTACATCTCACTACAGAGGAGATTAAAAGAAGAGATAAAAGTTTACACAGCAAGCTGTGGCATTGCACGTACAGTATTTTAATGGGGCTTCTGATTGCAGGTGGAGAGGTGGGGGAAACAAGGTGGGAATGGCCCAGAGAGAAGGATCAGTTGACAGAGCAGGGGAGCAGGGGCAGTAGAGAATGGAGAGGAAAGGACAACTCAGAAGGTGCCTGGGGTCAAGTGTGACAGCAAGGGGGAGGGAGCAGCAATCCCAGCGGTCACTGACTGAAACCAATGCGATCACACACGTCACAGGTATTTGCAGAGGGCTCTGGAAAATCAGAAAAGCAATTCTGATCTGGGCACCTTACTGGGGAATTACCTCTCCACAGTACTAATCAGCCTCCCTTCATGACTGCAGGTGCTGTGCCCAGCATGGTTTTGGGAAGAATCACATAAGGGATAATTCTGAATAGGTCAGAGTATGACAAGTCAATGATGATGGATTTTAACAAAGGAGTGCATGTGGCAAAAGCAGCTTGTGTGTGTGTCTGGGATACTGAAGCATGAGCCTGACAAAGACATCAATAAGGAAATAGTGACTAATATAAATGTGAGATCTCAGTAAAAGTTGATTCTAGAAGAAGCACACTGACAATTGCCCCTCATCTGCTAGTTTTCACTCACAGATCTCAAAATATTGGGGGGAAAAAAGGGCAGATCAGCATCATCTTTACTTTACACCTTGAAAAACAGAGACATAGAGAAACAAGTCATTTGCCCAAGAAGCATAACCGAGAGCATAATTTCAATGTCTTCAGTTCTGTGATGAGTACCCTACAAAACAGTCCATGCTGCCCCCATACAATGAGGAAGCAGAGAATTTCACCCAGGCACAGACAGTTCCCAGCAGGAAGCCTTCAGAGGTAGGAAGTTACAGTGGAGGTGAGATGTGGTAGAGTCCAGGCAGACAGACAAGAGAGATGAAAGGGTAAGCTGAAGGAGATGCGCAAGTTGAGTGTGGCCCACACAGGAGTGACACCACCAGCCTTACAGCTAGCACCAGCAGAAGAAATGGGAGCAGTGCTAAAGACAGAACTTGTCTGAAAGGCAGAGAGAAGAGGAAAGAGAGCTCAAACAGCACGGCTCAAACTTTCACTCAACAGTGAAAGAGCATGAGCTGATGAGGCACAATTCACACCAGGAGGTGAAAGAGAGATAACTCCCAAGGAAGACTGCTTTGATCAACAGCCCTGAGAAGCATGGGGAGGTCACAGAAAATAAGGTGGAAAAAAGGAGGGTTTTCTTTTACAAGAAAATAAAAAAAAAAAAAAAGGAAATGGACAGCTTGCTGCTGAAGTACCAGAATGATCATTACAAGAGACTGATTTCCACTGAGCCAGACCTATCTTGTATCAACACCAAGCACAGCTGTCTCAGTCAAGTCTGAACTTAAAGAAAGACCCTGACACTTAGTGTAACTTTGTGGGCCCCTTAAACTCACTGTGGGTTTCCTTGTTAGGGTCGGTTGGTTTGGGGGGTTTTTTTGTGTTTGTGTGGAGTCGATTGGGTTTTAATTCCTTTTTTCAATTGGCTCCCATTTAGAATGTCTCTCCCTATAGTCTGCATTTGGGCCTATCCTTTACTTTGGCAAGGAAGAATCAAAGCCCTGGGGAGCTTTGCCGTCTCAGCCACAGAGGAATTCTGCTGTGGCGACCTGCAGGATGATGCAGACTTCTCTGAAGCAGTGAGGGACACAGAGAGGTCTTTTTGCTTGTCTCGTTAACCAGAATGCCTTTGTAGCTTCCTGCTGCCTTGGAGCAGTGCTGAGGTCAGAAAGGTTAGCAAATAGAGATTTCCAGCTTGTGGTTGCACGTGGCAGGCAAAGGAAAGGGAGAAATACTTTCTCCAGTGGGCCTCAGAGTCTATTTAAAATGCAATAATTAATGAGTCAAAAATTTCCTCAAATAAGACTCCAGAGTCTCAACTTCCTATCAGACAATTTTCTACCTCTTCCCATCATGTCTATTCCACACATCATCAGTAATTCTTCTTTCCTTTTCCTTCTGTTGGGGTGATTAATAATTAATTATTATTAAAAGAAAAAGGCTGAGGGGATAAGCTTCCAGTTTTGCAACCAAAAGACCCAAACCGACACTAATTATAATCCTAGTCACTTTTCATCCAGCCAGGCAAAATCTGGCACAGAAGGCTGTGCATTTGCTTCTGACTGTATCTAAAGCTAATGGGATAGGGAGGGATGAGGAAATGCAGCAGATTCTCATGAGCATTAGAGGGAGCTCATATGAGGCAAGGCAGAAATGAAGAGGTCTAAGTTTTTGGAAAGCCCTTTTGAGAGCTCATTGGAGGAACCATAGCAGAACTGACTGCTTCTGACTTCTGCTAATACCCCATGCTGAATATTAATGATAAACATAATAAAATATGTATACAGTGTAATAGGAATAAAAACGCACATGTAGCACCACAGATTTATAATACTGCTTTACATACACATTCAGACAGCTGAGTAGCTGTGGTGGACATGGAGCCTGCTGTAAGGAATAAAAACGAGCTCCCTGCTAGAGATACTTATTCCTGCTTATGCCAAACTTTTTTCCTTGTCTGCTGCGTAGCTTTCAAGTCCCTTTGCTTCCCAGTTCCCAATGTGGTAGCATCATCTGTATGGTTGGCCTAGCACCTGGAAGTATTTAAAGCTGAGGAAAAGTGGGTGGATAAGGAATAGGTTTGCTAATGTTCCATGACCCTATTCCATGAGAGATTTCACTATAACAAACCAATGAATCAGAATGGCTTAGATCCCTCCAGTGGAAGACCTACCCCTGCTCCTGCCCTACAAGCTGGGTACATTCTAGGCTTTTCACCACCTTAGATCTGCACAGAGTAGTTTCTGACAGCCAGGGACTCTCAACAGCATCTGATAGACATTTCCCTATGGCAAATGGGAATATGCCCTCTTCTAAGCCCGTAACAGTCACCAACTGGAATCAACACTAGAGAAGCCTGAAAAGATCCTGAAGTTTTGAGAGTCAAGATGACAGCAGATAGCTGGTCAGCAGGTCAAGGTAGCCACCTTCTGTGGTCTCCAACCATCAGGTTTTTGGCTGTTGTACTGAAAAATCTACAGAGCTTTTTTCCCATCTCTATCATTTGGTCTAACTATCTTTCTTACTTTACAAAGCATCCTTTCTTCTCTTTCAACTCCAGTCCCATTCTGCCATTCTTTTCCTGCATCTTTCATGCTTCACCCATTCTATTTCGTCTTTTCACTAATTTGCACTGTCAAGACTGAAGACCCCTGTCTATTTGTGGGACCTAGAAGTAGTGATGTTTCAAATTAGGATTGGTCAGTTTTGAGGAAGACCTAGGTTTTTTTGATATATGACTGTTTGCCCTTAAGCACAGCAATAAGGTGTACCAACACAGAGTCCCTTCACGGTGTGGGCAGAACTGGACTTGGCCGCCCTCTATGACAGCACTTCCTCTGTGAGGGAAATATGGATTTTTAGTATTGCTGGAAGGGAACAAAAGAAGCAACAGAATGCTTTCCACAATGCCCCTCTCACCCAGCTGCTTCCTAACTCTTCTTTCTTACCACACCAATCTCTTGGGTTTCTTGCAGTGTGAGCTCTTTGCACACTGCTTTTATTATCCATACCATTACCTTTCCCACTGAAGGCAAAGGGAACAAGAAGGGTTCTGGAGGTAAATCAGATGCTGTACATAAAACAAGAAAACACGCAGTCATACTTTAACTTACTGTAAGGAAAAGAGCCACGGTTCAAAAGTGCTGTGAGCTCAGCAATTTGTATCTCTTTAGGAAAAAGTCTCATTAGAAGGGGGGTACAGACCCAGGGAGTGGGTTTGATGATTCTGGATGAGAGCAGCTGTGGGTACTACCACAGGGCCCACTGGATGTACCAGGACAAGTCACTTCACTCTCCACTATCTATCTCTGTTTTAATCTTATCTCATGATTTCTTGAAGCAGAAATGGCCTCAACATGTATAAATGAGAACTGTTAGGCAAAACCCTCAGACTAGTAGTAAAAGTAATGATTATGGTAATAACACAACACAGGCAAAATATCTTAACATGTGTTTACAAATAACAACACTCTCCTTTAAGGTACTTCAGACGTACCTTGCCCTGTAGGGTGAACCTGTTCATCAGATAGGCTGTCTCCAGGGGTCTGACCTGAACCACTGAGCAGCTTCAGGTGGGAATTAGACCCCCTCTGGGACTTAAAGCCCTGGATATTATTTAAAGTGCTTGCAAGCAAATCCATTGTGCCTATCAAACAGTTCCCCAGAGACAGCAGAAACAGGGGAAAAATTCTTCCTGTGGAGACTCTGACAGTGATGTTGAGAAGGCACCACAGGAAGCAAACAAGTCCTCACCTAAACACAGCTAGAGTTGTCTGTTTCCATCTTCTGCTCTGATATTCAGCACCTTTGCTTACTACCTCTCAAAAGAGCTGTCAGCAGAGGTAGCTCACAAAGGAGACATGGTTTTTTTAAACTAAGTTTGTTCGCAGACTTGGCCAACTCAGCACTTTTACAGAGTCATTTCATTCTGAACAACTCCAAGGTTATTTAGGCCAGAGGAATGTGGTGCTATCCTCCAAAGCATTTAAGTTACTGGAGCTCAGTGAGTAACCAAACATTCCAGGACTTTCTGCTATATCAAACAAGTCAAGGAAAGAGGAGCCTGCTGTGAACTGCCCTCCACCAGAGGTTACTGTCTAGTCCACTCTGCCAGCTTAGAGACCTGCTACTTTTATTCTTTAAGACAAAGTCACCCATTTAGACTGAAACAGAAAGGAGCAATGAAACAAGCAGTTCAGCTGGCAACTCTTTGAAGGATGGCATCACCAGCACCATGGGGCAGCTATCAGCAACTACCTTATCTTCCACTGACTCAGCTGTTGGCAGAACCATCCATTGCTCTGTGCCCTCAGCCCAGCCACCAAGTAAAATGTGTTCGTTGAAGCAAATGTCTCTCAGCAATAACTTGATCACTTCACATTGAGTGCCTGTTAGCAAGACTCATTTAAATTATTATTGAAAAAAATTGCTATAGTTGTCTCTAAGTTAACTTGTGCAAATCCCCACACATCCTGTGTAGACTATCTCATTTAGCCCTCTAATGGGAAGGTCACCCCAAGGGCACATGAAAAAGCCATTTCCACAAAAAAGGGAAAAGAACCAGTTTATCCAACCAGCCTGTAAATCACTTGCACTCAACTGGTACAAGCTTCTTGTGTAAACCAGGTGTTAGAAAAACAACTCTTGCTCTTAATTAGCAAAGATGAATTCAAACTGCTGGAGCAGGTGAGTTTGGTACCTAAGCTGGTAAGATCAGACAAGCTCAATAGAAAAATCTATGCACACAACATACACCCAGCGGGATGCACACAGAGAGCCCCCAGAACACAAGATGGAAGAATTTCCATCATCAAAGCAGAACATCACAGGCAGCTGCAGGCAGCCTGAGGGCAGGACACAGTTGCTAAGCAACTCTTCCTTGGGTTGGATGTCACACACACCCCCAACCCCAACAATGCTGGGCATATAAAGGATATTTTGCACTGGCGTTTCAGTGAGGCAGCAGCTAATAAGGGGATTGTTTTCCAACGCTCTCTTCAAGCAATGCCAAGGACCAATAGTCCCCCTTCCAAAAACATGACTGGCCTTCTGTAGTTGGAAGTGGTATTTGACTGGACCACTTGCTCATGGCATAGATGTTGTCATCAGGATGAAGCAGATTGTCTGCTGCACCCATTGGTGCAGAGGTGTTTTAGCCTGGCAGTGTTTTACATGTGTGCCCAACGAAAAGAAGTTCAGAAATAAATAGGCAAATAGAGGGCATGGTTAGAGATAGTCAGAAAAAATAGTTCTCCTCCCTATTCACTCCCCAAAAGAACTGTAAGTTTATTTTCTTACCTTCCTTAAGATGAAACAATAAAACCAGAAGATCAATATTTTGAAGAAAGCAGAAATATTTTAGGACATCTCACTTCTCTCCCAAGTATTTGGCTTCTGGGGCTATCTATCTGCCCAGGAAGCTAAGAGAAGATGGGTAGCTTGCAGAGAACAGTTTTTGAGCAACTGAGAAGTTTGAAGGGCTGGTGAACTCTCAAAGGTGAAATCTGAGAGAAAAATCTACCTACAAAAACTGGGCCTGGAAAACCAGAATCACCCAGCTCAGCAGAAGAATATATAATGCCTTGAGCCAGACTGGACAGGCAGCATATCTCTGCCTTTTTTCTGCTGCAAACTTTAGCAGAGCTCATACCCCACTGCAGAACGTATCTGTTCCAGTGAGACACTGGTGCCTGAATAGACAAGAATTTCCTTTTGAAAAACTTTTCAAAACTGGCTTTGCCATAGGTGTAAGTTTTTAGTGATGTCCCAGCTTAAGTCAGGGAAGGTTTCCTCTGGCTACATCTTTGGGCTAACCCAGTACATCTTGATGTAGTTAAAAATACCTTATGACTTCAGGGAGCAAGTAAGACACAAGTGTCCAGTTTTCTGACAGCACTGACAGCAGTAACTGGGCTCTTTAAGGGAGAGGAAAAAGAGGTGACTGCCCATGCAAGCTGCAAATATTAGCATTCATTCCCTCCACCCTGGCAGAACTGAGCTGTCTTGTCTGAAAGGTATTTATACTTCTATAGAGCAAGTTTTATCTAGTGCTCTGTAACCACCATAAATTCTTTCACACCACCCCAAACTACTTTTACTAGAACATTTCTCTGTAATTATTCACCAGTGCTCACAGGTCCATTGTACCAGGCATGGGATAAGCACACACTGAGAAACAGCCCCAGGCCATCAAAAACAGAGATACAGTTATTTGGTATTATTGATTTATTTCTGTAGAAAAGCAGCTCAGGTTCTGGGATCATTAATCAGATACTTAAGGTCTTTTTGGATGCTCATGGAAGAACTGGACACATTCCCCACATTGCCTGAATGGCAGAGCAGCATTTTTTGCCTGTGCAGGTAAGATTATGCTTCCTAAAGTGAGTTCCTATGAAGCTTCAGGTATGTTATCAGTGAGGTTTTATTCATTAGAAAGTTATCTGGCCTTTTGTTTCATATTCCAGTGGGCCAAAGAGAAAGTCAGGAACTACTCTAAGCACCAAAATCCAAGGGAAAGGCAAACACTCTCCTGTCTTTTTTTTCTTGTAGCTTGAGCCTCGAGGAAGAGAAACATATCTCAGCAAGCCTTTCCTTCAGCAGTCTCTTGCAGTTGCCCATCAGGGTGTTTATGTGAGCTTGGGCCTCTGAGAGACTTTTCCAAGAGATACGGATTTTGCCAAGCTCCACATTTGTGACAAGGGACTTGTGGCATTGCCCAGCTCCAAAAGTTTTGGGCTTTCAGCACAAAGATTAATTTACCCCTTTGGGACAAAATAGCAATGTATGTGGACAGCAGGCAGACAGCTTAGAGATAAACAAAATAACAGGTTTCAGCTGAAGGTTTTTTCCTCCTCTTCATTTTTACACAGGAGACTCTGGAGAGGAAAGAGAGAAGGTGAACAGAAATGTCCACAGGGAGAGGAACATGTGTGTGGGGAGGAGAGGTGAAAGGAAACAAATTAAAATGACAGATAGAAGTTGTGTGAAATAGTGCATTATTTATAAAGACAAGTTCAACTGAAAAACATTCCTGTCCAGCCAGGAAGAAAGAAAATAACTCTTTTTTGTTCACCATGTTAATTAGTGCTATCATCCCAGTCTGAGTGCCAGAGGCATTGTCTGTAAACCAGCCAAATATTGTGGCCACAGCCAACCATGCTTTGCATGGAACCTCTATGGCTTGCAGGTCAAGATTATGAAAGAAAGCCAAAATGGTTTCCAAAGTCCCACGTGCACATTCAAAATCCCCACACAGGAGCAGCCTTCAGATCACAGTGTTTGTTAGGTGAGCCTGCTCTAGGGGAGGAGAGCAAGAGCAAAATTGTCATGTTAAGTGAGGCAGATTTTGGCATCTCTTCAGTGATGTACTACTTTTCCAGGAGAAGAGGAGAAAAGTTGCCAGGTAACACTGGCAATCTTCTAAAGGGTAAAGCCCCAAGTTTTCATTTGTATCTTGGGGAGAGATAGGGGAATTCCCAAAAGATATTTTCAGGCCTGGAAAAGGATACAGCTGCATGAGCTGTCAGTTTAAAAAAGCCTACTTTTCAAACTCCCAAGGACAGTTTTCACTCTCCATTTTTCCTCTCAAAATTCACATAAGTTAATACAGAATTTAAAGCTATCCAATATTTTGCAACAATCCACATGTGTTATAACTGCCTTTTGTCTTCCAAATTTATATTCTTCCAATACAAAAAGCATTTGGCCATGGAGTTTCTCTGTATACTTGCTATTGCTTATGGTTTTATTATCTATTAACTTTTTGGTGATTTTCCAAATATCTATTATTTTGATGAAAATAGAAATTAGACTGAAAAGATGGTTACTTACAGGATCACTTATTTTCTGAAGGTCACTCACTTTTCTTAAAGCTTTCATTATCTCGTCAAACCTCCCTGCTTTTTCAAAAATAATTACCAGTATTGCAGCAAAGTTAACAACTAAGTGTCCTAACACACACATTGTGCATCTGTTTGCTTGTGTGTAAGGCAGCTGGGTCAGTTCCTCCAGTCCTGAGAGGACCTGCCAACAAACTCCACTCTCTGTCACAGCACACTCATCTTTTTTCCATTCTAACCAAAATGATGCTGTTATGGCTCATGCCTGCTTCCCTGCTCCTTTTAGGGTCTGGGATTCCTGCAAAAATGGATCATCTTCCGTAGGCATCTCCCAGCTCTGTTCTGAGCCTTTTATAGAGGCTGTGTGATGGTCACAGCTGCATCTGACTGGGACTTGGGGGGGTCCTTTAGAGCCAAAGCATTCTGATATAGTATCTCACCCACAGGAGCTGACCTACAATATATCTTGTTATAAGCATCCCATACCTACTCTTTAACAGCTATTTTACAGCTTGTCCTTTACATTTTCAGACTGTTCTTTTTATGGGGGGGGGGGGGGGGGGGGAAGAAGAAAAACTAAATTCACAATCTGAGCCATTTTTAAGCCATCATTAATTTCTTTCCCATCCTCATTTACTAATAGACCTACTTTCTCCCTGCTGCTACTTTTTCCTCTGATCTGTTTGTAAAAGCCTTTCTTATTCTACTTTAACCCATTGATTTCATTCTGTTTCTCATCTGTCAAGCCCTCAGATGGCATGTTTTATTGGCTAGGAATTCATTTAGTTTCTTTCTATTATGCAACATTATCTCAGTGCCTCACTGAAATCGAAGCATAAGAGGTCTCCTGCACTGACTTTCATCATCTAAGGCTCTGATTCAGTAAGGTAATGCCATCAGGCTCACCTGAATTTTGTCACTGAGGTCAGGCACTGAAAGTTAGAAGGATAGTCTTAAGGCCCTTATTCAGCAATGGTAAAAGCTCACTTGCTGATATTCTGTGGAAAAAGTAATATATTCATTGAGGGGATATATACTGATATATAGTATGTATTTATATACAATGAGGATAGAGGAAAATGTTTCAAATGTGAGTTTCCTCTGTATTCCTAATCAGTAGTGTGCCTGTCACCCACTCCATCCCCCTGCTTACAGAAGAAATAAGGATTCTGCCCAGAATTCCTGCTGATCCTTTAAGGTCATCTGTCCCAGAGGAATGGAATAAACTACAGAGAACTGGCACAAGGGCTACTTGCACTTGTCAGCTCCAACCTTCTGGTATTCCTCTTTGACTGCTGCTCCCAAAACCCAACAAATATTCTGTGGGTCATACAGGGCATCCTCTCAGGAGGTGCTAATCCACAAGATGCTTTCCACTGGTGGTAGGGAGAGAGGGGGTTGATGGGGTGCATATGTCTCAAGCAGTCAATGATATTGAAAAATAGCCCTTCAGGAGGATTAATTATGCGATCTGAAGCAAAGAAAATTGAGCAAAAAGCGTTTGAAAATCTCCGCCACCCTTCTGTCCTCCCCCCCACCTCACTTTCTCATTAGAAAACTCTCAGATGCCTCGCTCTCTCCGGATGTTTTGATAAGGCCTTTTCTTGTTTCTTTCCCGCCCCAAGCAAATGTGATTTGATTTGGCTTCTCTTTCCTCCCCTCCCTAGTTTGAGGTGTGCACTGGTGGCTATCTGTTCAATTCCATCTCCCTGCTTGTTCATTTTCTATACAATTCCTTTACACACCCTCCCTTCAGCCAAATGGATTTTTTTTTAATCTACCGTGTATTTTAAGTTGTCTTGATATTGTTAGCCTTTGGGCTTACGAGACTGTGTTTTTAATACTTTCCCATCCTCCCTATGCCCCATTCTCCAGCTCATACTAGGGGACAGCTTTGCATTCCTTTCTATCAACTCCATAATTGGTTTGCAGAAAGTTCTAGCATCCTTATTAGAGATATGTCAGAACCAATACCATAGGCCTGATTCCCCAGCAATAGAAAGTGAAGAACTACCAAGGCAATGAGAACCATTTATCACCTGCAAGGGCAGATTGAAGTCACTACATGCAAAAAAGTGTTTGAAATTGTGGGATTGGCCTCCCTCTATAATGAACTGAACCAAAAGTCCAGACAGCAGAAATGCTTCCAGATCCATATTCCAGATCCAAGCTACATTAAGTAGACTGGGATATTAATTTGAATATGGCTATACCTCCAGAAGCTCTCACACTCCTGCGAAGTGGACTCCTGGGTGATAGGGACAGTGTTCACCTGATTAAGTAAATTTCAACCCTTACTTGCAGCCCACCAGAGACACTGCCCTTCCACAGCCTTTCTTACATCCAGCTCTGAAGCCCATTGCTTACAGTATTATTTTCTTTTAATCTCTTGCAAAAGAAAATTGCTGGACAGTCAGTGTATAAGAATGTCTGACAAGATATTTCTTTGCCAACAGTGGGCTTTTTTTCCCCAATAGATGTTTCAGTAATAATAATAAAACTGCCTTGTGCTTTGATTCTAAAATACCTGAAAGCTTTTCCATTATTTTCTTATGGTTTGATCTGGCTTTTCTTACTTTTGAACATTTCATTTTTTTTTACAGTGTGTGACCATGATATAAAATATCTCCTTATTTATTTTTGCCACACTTCAGTACTGAAAGTTCATTGTTTTTTTACAAGTGCAATTGTTATATTCATGCCACAATGGCCTGTTTCTTTGCCTCATTTAACTCCAGCATACTCCAGTTGGGGTAAACCAGAGTATGTAATATCATTATCCCAAAAATAACACTCTAGTTTCTCAATAAATCCAAACCAAACTCATTGTGGGGGTATGTCCAAAGAGATTTACTTTGACCATCAAGTGTGGAAATATATGTTGGGACCTGCCAGGGCAGCTCAGTGCCTTTCATTTTGATGATTTCACACAGAAGGAAGAAAAGTCCAGCTTGTGCCTCCACAGCTATTTTTGGCTCTCAGGGTGTTAACAAAAACAGAAGGCTCTATGTGCCTTACTCTAGGTGAGCCAGTCTCACTGTGGTGATGCCCAGGGAGAAGCCAGTTCAATGGAGGAACACAGAAATTCATATTCCTCTGAATTTTTTTCTTTCTTTTTTTTCCAAAAAGACAACAACAGAAAAAGAAGATTGTCTTGCCATATATTCAGAAAGTCTTCTAACATTTTGACTCGCTGTTTTGTTTCTGCTTAACACAGAGACCATTCTGAATTAAAGTCTGTAGCAATGCTTGGATCTTTAATCCCACAATAATTTAATGTCCAAGCTCTCTGGCCATGGGAATTGACCCCCTAACGCACATCCTATTAGAAGAGATCAGGTTAAAATTTAAAATGTCTATATAATCATGATAATTGTGGAATGTCAAATAATTCTCAAAACATTTGCTAATGAATCCTCAAAGCCCACAGTGAAGCTTATCACCAGTATTTGAACTACCCAAGCAGTGACTTGACCAGGCTCACACAGTCGAAGTGTAGAACAGGTAAAAGTATCTCAGTTCCTACCCACTCCCAGGTCAGTCTGCACAGAAAGGGATAAGCTGTGTAGTTTATCCTGTTTGTTCCAAGAGCTTAGAGTGAGCCCCAGCTCACTGTTTCAGAGGACAACACATTTTTTGCCCTGTACCTGCTGGAATCACACTGACCCTCTGTTAATCAAGCTGTAACAATGAGATCATGCTTACAGGATCACTTAAAAAGGAAACATGTTTCTAATGAGTATCTCATTTATTAAAAACCATAAAGCCTTCTTTTTATGGCCTAACTTTTTATCATAAAATATAGCGGGCCCGATTCACAGGGTCAGAAGTTCTACACAAGGAAATAAAATTGGCTCAGAAAAAATGCTGAATTACCTTTTTGATCCATCATTGTACAACTTCATTTTCTTCTGCCCTAGTTTTTTTCCTTTCCTCTGCTGTTGATGGTATCTTCCTTTATTGGTATTCTAGTCACATGCATTATCCTACCCAGTTTCTGTAATGCCAACTAAATCATCATTGTTTTCATGCATGAGATCTTCCTGCTTAGTCATTTCCCATATTTCTTGTGTTGAGACAATGACGAAAGAGTTTTGTCCATTTTCTTTCACACCCTTTAGCCTCACTTTCTTTTTTGGTTGAATTCCCTTTTTCTTAGTCCTGGTCAAACCTAGAGACATAGTCAGACCATACCTCCTGCTCACCTTTGTGTGCTTCTTCAATAGTAATTACTATGCTTTATGCCTGACTGCAGCTTAGTTCAGTCCCTGTGAACCATACAGTTCAGTCTTCCCTGCTGAGAAATCACCAGTGACCTCCTGCTCCCACTCAGTTCTCTTCCTAGATGACTTTCCAATATCTCCTCCTCTGTCAGCCACCCCAGTGTTCTCAGTAGGGATGGCAACAGGACTTTCACAATCCCTCCCCTTCTCTGGCAACATCACCCCTCAGAAACAGAAAGCAGAATGCAGCCCTACAAGTGTAATAATAGAATAATTCAGGGTGGAAAATACCTTTAAGATAATTGAGTCCAACCGTAAGTACCTTCATGCCCTCTTCTCTAGGCCACCCTCCTCACCAAATTTTTTTCCCACCTGGTCCCACACCACGCCTCTGGTTTGCATATTTGCTTTATTCTCCTGCATGACCTCTCCCCACAAGGCTTGACTATAATAGGTTAGAGCAACCAAGACTTTAAATTCTCCATTCACCTGTTCCCTTTAGAGTCAGTAAAGGAACACAGAGGAGACTGGAGATGGCTCAAAAGGATAAAACCTTATACCAGACTCTCCAGAGGGCACTCCCTTCTCCCCCCCCCAGCTTCTTCCTCAACCACACTATAAAAATGTTCCTGATTCAGGGATGCTTCATGCCTGGCACTTTGACCAGTTTGGGCTGCTGTCCTCCAAAAATTAATTAGTTATTATTTTCCTCACCATGAATATAACCTTCTCCTACACAGCCATTGCCATTTCTTGTGATTCCCTTGTGATAATTTCAGGCCCTGCCTTGCAGTCACCCACCTTTCTCCACCTCTTCCATCCACACATCAGCTCTTGCACCCACAGTAAAAGGAATTACATCTCCATGAAACTGGCAATTGGAATTTTTAATAGTACTAAAATAATTTAGTCCATACTACAGGTAATTTTATTAGCAGTCAATACTTTCTACCCTGAATGACAGATTTATTACAGCACATTATTTTTATTATTGAGTGTAATCATATCCCCATGCTACTGAAATCCCTTGGGCATCCACAGTGCTCTAGCTGTAATAAATAACCAATGCACACAGAAAAACTTTGCTAAGGTGAATTTAAGGTTGCGGGCACATATCAGTGGTTTGAGTGAATATTGCCTCTGAAGAACATTGGAGTTAACAAGTTGTTTGCAGGTGACAGCAAAAGTAATTCTCATTTATGTTTCCAGTTCTACATCCCACATAAGCTGAAGTCATAGGGTTCTTCTCCAGCTATTCTCTTCTATCTCCTATGGACATACTTTACTTGTACTGTCTCCCTGTGTTTCCTTGTAGCAGTTTGCACAAGTTAGGCCTAGTTGACAATGTCAGCATATGAACTTTAGTTAACCTTGTGGGATAAGGGAATGACTTCAACATAAGAAGAGTAACTTCAGCAAGAACATGTCAAGAACGGATTGGCCAAATGAGCAGATTGATAGCACCAGCAGCTGGCAATAGGCAGATGTAGTGCACTTAGGGAATTTGTATGGATTAATCAAGCATTGGTTAATCTCTACCGAAACTTACATCTGGAGTCACCTGTGGACAGTGCCCAAGGGGCCCCACCACTCAGTGCTGGGATTATGCATGAAACAGTTGGAGCTTCTATGCTGGCCCATCCCACTTTTCTCTTGGGCTGTGTCATAAAAATGCATATATCTGTGATTAAAATGTTCTGGTATCTAAATCCATTTAATTTCTGCAATATCATTTGGTCCTAAATGGCAGCAGCCCCCTCTCCCTGCATGTACATCTATGCAGCATCCCTGTGGTCACCTAACCAAAGCTTGGACAAGAGGCAGCACATGCTGTGTTTGCTCTAAGCTATGCACATGCTCATCAGCCATCTGACAGGACACACTGGGCAAGTTACACTTCAGATCTCACCATCGTCTTGTTTCCCAGTGAGGGCACTCATTTAATTCCGCTTCCCTAGCCTAGTCAACAGCTTCCTTGATACTTGTAGGAAGTTCATGGTTTTTGAATCATCTATCCTGTTAGGAAATTTGGCTGAAATTAGTCAGCTGATACCAGAAGAGATCAGGTCTGACAGGTTGGCGTGCAGGCAGACAGAATGATTGCCTATCTCTTGCTGCTTCAAGAAGCCAGGATATAGAAAACCACTGGAAACGTAAAAATTGCCATTCAGATGAACAACTCAAACTTGAACCGCTTTCCTACAGAATACCATTTCACTGTTTCCCATTCATTGAAGAGTTTTAAAGCAATGCAGCAGAGGGCACAGAACTATTTGCTATCTACTCCAAATAACAACCATGCTGCTTTGTTACCACATTAACCTTTGGTCTTTTTCAGGTAAAAACTTCAATCCCGCAATGAGGGAAGATGAGGTTTATCTGTGGAGGCAGGCAAGTGCAGCATTCAGGAGCACTCAGACACCAGGGCACAAGGTGGAATTGTCAAACTTAATCTTGTAGGCTGCTAAATACCTTCTGGAGCAGCTGTGTGACCTCAGCACCTGGCAAGGTCACAGTCCTATGCTGCATGGGGAAAGATTGCCTTCAGCATGTTCTCTGTGTAAATGAGGATTTGTGTGCTATGTATGACTGCAAATAAAGCAGTAAAGCCCCTTGCTTACATTTGGAATATTCCCCTTCATTATAGTCACATGACAGACTAAACCACTTGCAACTATGTTTAGCTGTGTTTTGCCTTGTGCCAGGGTCTCTCCACGGTGGAAAAAAAGTCAAGGAACTGGAGTGATTTTGCTAAGACAATCTAGTCTCTTCATATTCCTATCACTAGTTGTACTTGTTTTTAAAACACGTGCATGCTACGTGCTTAAATCACACGGTCTGCAATAGGAACTGAGCTAGAGATGGCATGTCTACTACTGTGAAGAAAACTGTTTTTCCTGCCTTCAGTCCAGTAAAAGTCAAAACCCTAATGTTCTAGCAATAGGAAATTCCAAGGGAGAGAGGAAAAGAGATTGTTTAACAGAAAAGAACAAAACCAAAACATTCCCTTTGAAGCCAAGCCTGGTGCAAACATAACAATTGTGTCAAGTGTTGCACATCTGGGGTTCAAGGCCGCTGTTCTTCCCACTGGTCGTACTTCTTGGCTGGCCTGCCTCTGCCATGATGCACGGTGGCTTGTGAGACCACACCTAGCATCTTGCTGCCTCTGCAGAACACTTCATGCTCTTCCAACATGCAATGCATTATAAAGTAACATAGAAATAATCCAAATCCAGCATCTTTCCCTTTGCAATTTTGAACTAATACGTTCTGGAAACCAAATTCTCCATGTGTTATTAGTCAAGCACACTGGTATGAGAGGGAATAATGCAATTTTAAACTTATTTGTTAATAAACATTGGCTAGAATTTTTCAAATATTTAATATTTTACAATATCTTCTCTGAGTTAAGCACTCAGTTCAGTGGGATTTGGATGTCTAAGCAAATAGGGTCCTTTAAAGAGCTAAGCCATAAAGAGCTTTGAGATCCTTGAATGAAAGAAGCTATAAGTAGTGCAAAGAATCATTGGCTACACAGAAATTGTCATTATCTTATTTTGTGATAGCAAAACCCTGTGTAACAGTTCAACACATTAGGCATTAACAGAGAGATAAAATACTCCCTTAAATAGGAATCTTCCTTTACTACGACTGAAAACTGCTGAGCTGATGGAGAAATTCCTATCTTCTTAATGCTTTCTGTATTAGATCTTTGGCCCACTGGTGTATTATTCCTCAGAGTGGAATCTGAAAGAAGGTTCCTCAGTAATAAGTGTTCAGCTGTGTAATGTTCATGGCCAAAAGTGCTGCACAACACACCAGAACGGAGCCCATATGGAAGAGGTTGGAGTTGTCTCTGGAGCTGTCTAGGGCAGACATCTCCCTCTCAGCCCCCTGGTATCTCCTGCAAGCTTAGCACAGTCCACGAAGCCAACAAAGAGGTGGGAGGAAAAGAAAGAAGTGTTACAAGATAGAAAGCTAGAGGAGGACATTTGAATTTCATAAGACAGGTTAACCCCGCAGGGCTGAGAGAAGCAAAAACAACTTATTCTGAATAAACATGATATGGAAATTGCAGAGATAGAATTGAGCATGAATTTATCTAGGAAACTACAGCACAAGTTGGTGAGAGATGCCATCAGGAAAACCGTGCGAAAACTGAAGACAAGAGAAGTGATCTTACCAGCCACATCCATCCAAACCCCAGACTCCCTGTTCCCCTATTTTTAGTATGAGAGGTGATGGAATAGACATACCCACTCTCCAGAGGCAGCTCCCACTATTGCCCCTTTGCTCAACCTCTAGGCTGAAACAAGTCCTCAAGAAGCATATTCCTGGCCTGTATCAGGAACAGTGTGACAGCAGGAGCAGGGAAGTGATCCTTCCCCTGTACTCAGCGCTGGTGAGGCCACACCTGGAGTGCTGTGTCCAGTTCTGGGCACCTCAGTTCAGGAAGGACATTGAGGTGCTGGAGCAGGTCCAGAGAAGAGCAGTGAGGCTGGTGAAGGGACTCCAACACAAGTCCTATGAGAAGAGGCTGAGGGAACTGGAGTTGTTTAGTCTGGAGAAGAGAAGGCTCAGGGGAGACCTCATCACCCTCTACAACTCCCTGAGAGGAGGTTGTAGCCAGGTGGCGGTTGGTCTCTTCTCCCAGGCATCTATCAGTAAGACAAGAGGGCATAGTCTGAAGCTCTGCCAGGGGAGGTTTAGGTTAGATATTAAGAAGAAATTCTTTACAGAGAGAGTAATTAGATATTGGAATGGGCTGCTCAGGGAAGTGATGGATTCTCCATCCCTGGAGGTTTTTAAGATGAGACTGGATGTGGCACTTAGTGCCATGGTCTAGTAACCGTGGTGGTGGTGGATCAAGGGTTGGGCTTGATGATCTCAGAGATCCTTTCCAACCCAGTTGATTCTGTGATTCTATGATTCTGTGTATGAGTTTGCCATCTCCTGGATCGTGTCCAGGCACTGGCAGTGGAAATGCTACTTGACATACCCTAAAATGGTGGCAGGGAATATGTTAACAGTTAAGCAGCAGGGACTGCTGTGGGCCAGTGCTTGAGTCTACATCCCAGCCTTTGCTCACTGGTTAGCAGGGATTCAGCAAGTCTCCAAGCCTAGGTACTTCAGTTTCTCTCAAGAACAGGAAAGATGGTAAGGGATAACTCAGACATACAACATGGAAGCAGACATACTCTATGATGAAGCTTCATGCCCTTATCCCAAGCTGTCCTCCTTAGTATGACTGATGATCCCAGGCAAGATAGAGTCAATTTACACCCATTCTGAGTGTTTAAATGTGTTTGACAGATGAGCTCCAAAGAGACTAGCTGATGTGATTTAAGATGTTACCTCTCCCCAGCTGTCCACCCTGTTCCTCTGCCAGAAGTTACTTCCTCAACAGCAGGTTAGAGCAGAAGAAACATGTGTCTGCACCTTGAATGTTCTAGCTAAGGCTGGCATATTAGCATAAATTGCCAATAAAGGGTGGGTTTGTGCTAATATATCAGATGAGAGCTGCAACCACTGGAGCACAGGCATATGTCTCATTCTGCCAACTCTCCAGTCATCTCCAACAAAAGAGCAGAAAGGACAGCTGAGAGTATTAAAGTCATGTGTCCTGGGTACAGGTAGTCACATACATGCATACATATATATATATATATATATATGTATATATGCCCAGTACTTTGATGAAGACACTGTTTTCAAGTCTATTTTCCTAAAGCCTGATGATCTGCAGACCCATTGATGCACAGCCTGAGCAATGACTATCAAGCATAGTAAGACAATCAACACTATGGAGTGTACTTAAAGTGGCACAGCTACAAACCTTCATAGGGCGGGGAGGGAAGGGTGACTTCAGCCCCCTTCTCCTCAGACCTTTCCAATACCTGATACCCTGGCTCAGCATCATCAAGAAGGTTAATAAGTCATCACCTAACAAAAGCTCCTTTAGAATTATGGAACTGCAAACTAACAAGTTGGAAAAGTTCCAGGAGTATAAAAAGACAGGAAAATTTGGTCAGCTTATTCTAATATCCATTTCTGCTTATCAGTATCACTGATGCACATTTATGCTAAACATTTCTTTATCTCAGACAGCATAGGACTTGCTTTTTACATGAAAATCATTTGTACTTTGGAAAATCCTGTAATGCAATGATTTGCTTAGCTTTCTGTTGTACTCTCTCACTTTCTTGTTTGCTTTGTGCTTGTATCTCTTGCTTATGATCTCTCTGTATGCTGAAAATCCAGTACAAATATTTAGTAAACAATAAGAAGCTTATTGCTGCTTTCAAGCAGAAAATTTGTCTGTGCCTCACAGAACATCTATTTTGGCTTGTATTTAATTTTTTTTAAACAATGCATGAATGTATATCTATAGATCAGATCTTTCCTTGCTTAGATTGTACAGTGGTGGGTACTTTTTAAAAGTCAATATAGATAGAATCAGCTGTAATCCATTTATGGCAAGCTCATCTTTGATCAGAAGATATGGCAACTGTTCTTTTTCATATTTGACTGGCACAAACCTCCTTTTTCAGTGCATTGTTTTGAAAGCCTAATTTTTATTTTAAGTGAAGAACACCTGGACAAGTTTCTGTTTTGACCCTTCAAGAACACTTGAAGCAATCTTTGACCTTGAGACCACAAAGAGAGCCATGACATGGATAAGGCAATTAGCACATTCCCTCTAAACTGTTGTTCTAGCATAGACCTAATGGGTGATGTACAAAGTCCTAGAGTTCTCCCTTTTTAGGGTAGATATGTCATCCCAGTCAGAGTCCGTATAGATATTTCTCTCACATCCTTAAAATCCCTTGAAACTTCAGATAGAGTCGAAATGATTTTGAACTGCAACACTGACACATGTTTTTCCTTGTGAAATCTCAGGCTAGGTTTTTTTGTTTGTTTGTTTTTGTTTGGTTTTTTTTTGGGGGGGGGGTTTATAATAACCTGATTTTGAGTGCCCAGCTACGTTCCGGAGGCTATAGTGACTTCACTGATTATGGCATCTAAATTCAAAAGGCTGATGTGAATCTTGGACTGCCAAGGATACACAGCTGTCAGACCCAGGCTCCATCTACAGTCAAGGGAGAGAAAGTTATCCTAGAATTAAAATTTGGAGCACTGAGGCATGTGATACTTCCACAGACTTTGGTAGCCCTGGAAAAGATTTAGTCCATTTGTTGATTCACTGCCCACCATTATTTTTTAATTTAGTTCCCTCGAAATCAGGCAAACGTTTCTTCCTTTTAAGGATTTTACCAGTTGGCCTAAATGTAGCTGTCATGTGCCTCAGCCAGTGCAGCCAGAAGCTGAAATCTCTAAAAAAACAGGAGCCTTGGCTGAGAGTGTTGGCACTGGTTGTAGTCTCTGAAGCAGGTATTAAGGCCCCAACAGATGAAAAGAAGAATCCTCAACAGGCAGAGAATAGCTGCTTCCTGCCTCTCTCCAGCTTTGAGGCTGCTCACTGTAACCAATTCAATCCTTTTTTGCTTAGATGATCACTAAATGATGGGAGACCCTCCCTAACTGAGCATTTCCTGGGGAGAATTCCAATGTTTCTGTATTTAAACGGGTATGTAAGAAATCTTCATTATACAAAGCAAAATGGGGGGTTGGGGGGAGTTGAATGACAGAAGCACCATGGCATCACCGGTTTGGATTAGAAGCAGAGGACTTTGAGGCCACCCTGGGGGTTTTCAGGCCGAACAACTATGAAGCTAGAGCTATAAATTTAATCACTGTATATTGATGTGGTGATGTTGGGTGTATTGATGTATTTTATTGCTAAGCAGTGCATTCTCCCCATGTTTTTTCCCCCTTGAGCAGATTAACTGTAGATTCCAAAATACTGTCCAACAGAAACATGAGTGGCATACTGTTCACTTTGCTTGCCTCCCACATAAAAGAACATCTGTGAATGTCAGCTGAGGCTGATTTCTCCTGCACAATAGCCTATCATTTTTGTAAAAATAAATAAGTGGCAATAATTCATTTTTTTTTCATGGATATAAACACTTTGGGTCAAACTCAAAGTGACTGAAATGATATTGCATTTTACCTCTAGCTGATAAGTAGTTGTAATTTACAGGCCAATAGAACGGGGTAGATAGAAAAGCAACTACCAAGTAGAATTAAGATAAAGAACCTCCCACTCTCACTTTGTCTTACTCCTTTCACTGAGCTGCCTTTGCTTCTGCATCATTTATTTCCTGACTGTACGCTCTTGTAAGTTACAGTAAGTTGCTGCCAGGTAACATACAGCATCATTTATATCACCTATAGCACCGCCCAATTACAGAGCAAGATGCTGGAGTCATTGGTTCAGTCCCAAACACACAATCAAAGCAACTTCTGCAGTGAGAGCAGGCACAAAAATTAAGTCTTTCTACAAAGCTGCAGAAATTGAAAGCACAATTGCTGGGTAAAGTGCCACCCACGTACAGCTTGCCCTTAGTGATAAAGGCTGATTGTCATATGACAGGCTCTAAACATCTAATGGTATCTCTTACCCTTATTCTCTGCACAGACATCTTAGGCTTCCCCAAGCTATCTCCAGCTGATGTAGTACTTCAGCTTGGTACAGTGTTGTGCAGTGGTTACAACAGGACCCCCCAAAAAAACAAAGCCTGTGTCAATGAGATGCATAGTTTTCCAGCCCAGGGATAACTTGATCAGTACCCAGTCAAGCACCTCTGCATTGCTCTTTTGCACGCCACAGAGGAGCCCTGAAAGATCAGGCTATATTAGGTTTGAACTGCAAGGATTTTCTACAACGCATAGTGCATTCCAGTTGCCATTGTTTGGATCTTGTCCCTCCTCCCAGTCTGCATTTAGGAGTGGCTTTGTGCAAGTCACTTCCCATTTTTATCCCTCTGCTGGTCCCCCCAGCATGTTAGTATTGTAGAACCTCTTGAATGCAAGCACTCTGGGGCCATGTCAGTACCAGGACTTGGAGCCATGCATGTACTTGCCACATTGCAGTTGATATTGCTTGTATATTATCTTTTGGCATCAATACTTTTATCACTGAAAACTAGCATTCTTCTAGGTATGGCAAACAATGGAAAAAGCTCTCAAGCATGCATAAAAATCTCCAGAAAAACCCCAGGCTGGCATTGGCAGCAGTATGTTAGCATATGTAAGATGCATTTCAGTTTATGAGTTCTGGAAGGATAAGATTAAACCCTCTTGCATTAATACCTGCTGCAATGGCTTCCCCTTCCCTCCTGCTGGAGACTGGGAAAAGCCCATTAAAAATACAGATCTCCCCATTCACACTGATGCCGAGTATTAATAACATTTTCACTGAAAGCCTGAAGACCACATGTATTCTTACTTGCTGTATCCTACACCTTAACAGACCTTGGTCTAGGGATATATCTTTAGGACTTTAAACACACAAATGACAAAAAAACATTAAGAGCTATATCCAGTGTATGTATAATACTTCTCATTTTCCAGATGAGTGGTTTTCAAACCGTGGTCTGCCAACCCCAAGGGTCTTGGTCTATTTCTGTATCTGATGTGCGTTCAAGGATCTGCACATGAGAATTTCCTAAAGGTGACTGGACATCTTTCAGAAGTATGAGGGATCAACAAACTAAGAGGTGGTAAAAATTTGGAAGTAAAAAGCATTGAGGCCAAATACTTCCATGATGAGAGTGGAGAGGAAAAGATGGGTGTCTGAATGCTCTAGCTCTGTGTGACACCAGGCACTCCCACACACAAGGTATTGCTATCAGCAAGGGCTAAGACCCCATCAGCCTCCTCCTTTCCCTTTCCTCCTGTAAATCCACAGCTGATTAAAAACATTAATTAACTGTCAAACCCTCTCCTGCTCTCCCATCAATTAAATCTGGTTTATGTCCATTTTATCTATCCATCCAGATGCTTTAATTAGTCTCCATGATTGCAATTCATCAGCACTTCCACAGAGTAAAACACATCAGCAGTCCTCTCCATCTCTCTCTGCAAAATTTACCCAACACCTCACCTAATGGGGCTCTGAGCCCAGCTCATGTTTTGGCCTCAACTACAATGAAACTAACAGTAATGATTAGTACAAAGGGAACTCTCTTTCCATTCCCAGCTTAATAGCTAACATTGTGTCTTCATAATCCACAATACAATGATTTAGTAGTGCCATTTGTGTTTCCTGATTCCCTAATGTAATGACTTAGTACCACAGGGATATGCACATTATCTTCTGTTTGTAAATTTTTATCAGGTTTATAAATACAGCATGGCCTTACTGTGCAACCTCACAATCTCTCTGAACCCAGAAAAAGTTTAAAATTAATAATAAATGATAAAACTTGGGAGAAAAAAAATGAATCGGACTTCATTAAATGATAAAATCCATCAGGAGCCAGGGGCAAGGACAGGGGCAGGGACTCAGTTAATTTGTGAGAGTAACGTAATTTTGAATTGTTGAAAAGATATAACAGTGGAAATACGTAATACAGTTTAATCTTGGAGGTCACCCCAAGGAGAGAAGGCCAAGTAGCTATCTGACCTTCTCCAGAAGAAAGAGAATATATTCTGTAACCTTGGTAAAATTGAAAGACTTACGTGTTCTTAAGCTGTAATGATTAAGAAATCAGAGAGTTCAAACAGCCAAGCTGTGATCATTCCCACCCCAAGAGAAGACCTCCATGCACATCATTAGCTGTAAAGAAATTTGGGCATCCAGCCCAGGAAAACCCCCACCTTATTTTGTGCTCCGCATGGGAAACAGCCATATCATAGCTTCAAGCTTAAGATTAATTCCACAGCAGTAAGACATTTTTACCATAAAAGCTCTCCTGGTAACCTCACCTCTACTCCATGTCTCCATGATGATGCTTTAGAGCAGTTATAACCTGGCTATCACCATTTTGCTGGCAGAATTGGACACTGGGCCACTAAGCCAGGTTAGTATGAGCTTCCTACATTGAACAGACATTTGAATTTCAGACAACAATATCGATGGTGAGGGGACTTCACTTTCCTCTACCAACACATGCAAGCAAATACCATTAAGTTCAATATGTGAGGACACACTAGAAAATATGTCTTGGAAAGCTTAACAGAAGAACCTCAGAGGAAAATGAATTAAACAATCTCTTCAGTAAACTTCCATGGCTGATGCATTGCCACTGTAAAAAGTTGCTTCTCATTTGTTGTGTTTTTTTTTTTTTTTTATTTCAATATGCAGTTTTTAACATTTATTAGGACTTTATCCCTTAAATTAGAGGTTGTGACACTTTGAGAAAGCAGAATGACATGAAAAGTAAGAATAGGTGTCATATTAGAGAGAAAAATTAAAATACCCTCATTTTGAGCTGCTAAGTGTGACGTCGGAATGCTAAGTCCTCTCTTTGTGTAACTGTGTTTAGTATTATTCTTCTCAGGGGAACAGGAGCTTTATACTCCTTAGCTGAAATCTTAAAAACAGTATAGTCTTCTATCAGAAAAGGTGATCTGACGGAACTGAGCTGTGCAGTGTCTGCATGAACATACTGACAGTATAAAAAGAGTCACTCAGTATTATCAAAATACCCTTGAGTGTAAATACATATTTTACAAAGTATTTCAGATATCGTTAAAATATTTATGTTGCAATTAAAGTAAAAATACTGAATGTGTGTTTCACAAATTAAGCCAGTAACCCAACTGGGGCTTTCATCCCAGTTTGACAACATAAAATTTTGAAATGTCAAAACTGCCTTCAGGACAAAATTTCCATTTCTGCTGCCATCTGTCATGATGTCCCTCAAAAGATGCAGACCACACTGCTCTGATCTCTCCAGGTCAGGAGCTTCAATTGCTACTTCCTGTTTGCTATTCCCACTTTCACACGGGAATGAAGAACTCATTCGAGACCACTACATGTCAAACAATTAACAGGCAGAGAAAACAAAAATCAAAAGCAAGGAAAGAAAGAAACAAACAAAAAGCCAGACAAAACTGTGTTCAACTGTTACTGTGCCCACATATCTTATGTGGGCTGCAGCCAGGGAGTAAAAAGTTATCAGCAACTCATCCACTGCCACAATTGTCGTCTCTGGTGTCCTGACACAGACACATGAATAATCACCCCTGAGTTTTGTCAAGAACTGTAGCTATGCCAACAAAGGGGGATATTTTCTGGTGATGAGCAGCTGAGATCACTAACCTTCATCCAAGACTGACTGTTGCTTTGATCTAACTCTTCTGTTGAAGGTAAAGTCTAGGCTGACACTTGGTCTAGAGTATGTAAAGAAATGCAGGTTGTGCTCAATATGCATTGAGCTCTTTACACAAACCAAGGCTTTCCAATGATGGAAAAGTTACACTTGAGAATCCACAAACTAGTAATTATATCAAAATATAGCCAAGTATAATTGCCTTACAAACTATCTATCACATCTGAATACAACCCAGATATCTTCCTGCCACGAAATCTTCTGATTCTGGTCCCTTAGAGATCCATGAGATATATTTACAGCTTCCATTAAGAACAAACAAGAGAGACTGTTATGTTAATTCACCATAGAGGGGCCCTCAGTCTCAGGAAATTTTGTAGGGATTTGCAAATTAAAAGAGATTGAAAACCACTGTTGCCTATCAACTTCCCAAGAATCTATATGGTGCTCATACTAAAAATCTTCATATATTATTTGCATACTCTGCAGATGTTTTCATGCTGTGATTATGTAGAATAATGATGCCTTGAACTGTAAAACACTGGTCTTATTTATATACAATGCCATACTTGGTATTTTATGTTTATCTTTTCTCATAAGCCACCTTTATATATTGCTTTGGTGGGAAACCATCAAAACAGCTTTGAAAACAACAAACACTCAATCACAGGTCAATTTTTCTGCCAATTCAGTTCATGTTTATCTGGGGAGGGAGTCTTGGCTCTGGTGGCATCAGAGCAAATTTCATCCCTGACTCCAGTGGTCCCAGAATTTCAGTCAGTGTGTTATAGTATTTTTATTGCATCTCAGGCAAAGTAATGTCTAGCCTTCCTTTTGGAAACTATTTAATAGCTCAATGAGCATCACCATAAGAGTTTCCTCATTTGCATTTCTTCCCATCACTGCTAGCTCTGCCCAACACATTAAGTAATTCCTTCTCCACTTGTTGTTTACACACTTCAAATATTCATAGAGGGCTCAGTTACTCCACATTCCCATCACCGCCAGATGCATTAACTTTCATTTTTACCAAGTTGAATCTTCATTTATTTTCATACTAAGTCTCTAATCTCTCTAGGTATTTTTGTATTATTACTACTTAATTTCTGTTAAGTACTGACGGTATGCCAGGTGCCTTCAGTTTGCCAGACACTGCAGAGTGGAAAGGCACAGTTCTCCTTCTGTGGACCAGGCAGTCTAAAAGAGAAAGCAAAGATGGGACAAAGTATTCTCACAGCTCAGAGCATATGGTTAGGCTTAGAATGTGGGTGAACCTGTGAAACTAGGTTGTGGGATAAAAATAGGCAGGTCTCTTCTACAGTCCTGGTAAAAAAAAAAAAAAAAAAAAAAAAAAAAAAAAAAAAAAAAGAAGAGTGGGTTTCCCTGACATCATCAGATGGAAAGGTTGTGCAAGTTTTGTGGGAATTTTGAGGGAAAGAGGTGGCATGAGGCTGAAAGAATGTATTTAGGGAGCAGGATAGGATCCAGAACAAAGACCACTGCAGAGTCAAAACAGTGCAGTCACCCCAGCAAAGGGAGTGGTGGCATCAATAAGAAAAGCACCCTAGATCCTTTCCTCAGGAGCGAAGGCACTGAAATAAGTGTTTGGAACCACCACCACAAAACCAAGAGAAAGAGAAGGGGTGATGAAGTAGACAGGTGGCCTGAAAACATTAGAGGAGAAAAAGCAAATACAAGAACAGCCTCAGAGAATCACAGATGAGACTGGGGGGAAAATGCAGCCCTCAAAGCTGCCAACAACTGGGATGGCACCTTTACTGTCCTGACCTGCACCCTGGTTGCAGTTCTTCCTGTCTTACTAATATCCACACAGGAGACAAGAATGTGCTATTTAGTTTTTCCTCTAGCTATAGGTCACTTTGGAGGAGTGGACATACTTTTTCTCCCCAGTGCATAGATCTATAGTCTACCCTTCTCATTTCCCTCAAATCTCAGAAAAGCAGATGATGTTTTACAGCATGACTCTTCTTCCTAGGCCAAGAACATTAAAAGAGTTGTTGGCTCTTTAACCACAAGGCAAGAAAGCACACTAAAAGGAACTGGAAGTTTCACCCCGAGAACAGACTAGAGGCTCTCCTAGCCTGCTTTCCACAGTCTGAGAAGGAACAACCAAAAGGAAATCGAAGGACCAATCACACTTACCCTCAATGAAGCCACATTTTGTCAAAGACTCCTAAAAGCATCAAAGATTTTACCAGAAGTGGCCTGCATTGTTTCCAACATGCAGACACACAGAGAAGTAATAGGCACTTAACTGTTTGTTACAGCAGTTCTCATGGCTGTTCCTTAGGCAAGCTGTTCCTGTCCCCTGGATCTCTGCCCCAAAACAATGTAAAATGTTTTCTCCAGCTTTAGTGATGAGATCGAGCTGGCAGACAGCACTCTGTGTAAGTATCCCTCCCCACATGCACCTTCTCCAAACAAAGCTTCTCAGTAATTCTTCAGGGTCTTCAGTTCTATGATTACCAACTAAATCTCATATCTTGCTCCACCATTCCTAGTGGGAAAGAATACTGAGCACATACCCTAATCTTCCAGCCTCCCCACTACATCTTCTCCCACTTCACCCTAAGAAGGATGAGACAGAGATAGTACCAAGCAAGTTCCATCAGAGGAGGGAGACATGAAACACTGAAATTAGATTTATGCACAGCTTTAAGAAGTTCTTGAGCTCCTAAAAGCCACCTTAAGGCTTCTTCAGACAAGCAGGTACTAAAACACCAGACCACAGAGAAAACTGAATAATACATATAGTACTGCAAAGGTAAAAGACTTAGGACTTGAGTCCAGAGCAGACGCATCCCTGACTGAATGAAGGCCAGAGAAATAGCCACTGATATTCTATTTCTCACAAAAACAACACTTTTTGCAAAGAGCAACTTCCTCCTTTCAGATATCCCTATTCCTTCCCTCACAGGAACCTACAGGCAAGGAGATAAACTGTTTGTAAATACTGGTTTCACACCAATTAGCTCCATGTTCTGCAAACTGCATTGCAGACTCAGTGTGGTGTTTCCAAGGGCTTGTTATTTCAGAGTACTACATATATATTTCCATATAATTGATCTGTTCTGCTTTAAAGAGGCCATCAGGAAGATATGTGGGCAATTTATTGTAGAGGTAAGAGAAGGAGAGGCAAAGGGAGTTAACCTCAGATTAGATGTGTTTACACAAGAGTGTTTTATACTGTGGGCTCTTGGAATGAGACCAGAGTCCACATTGTTCTCCTCTGCCTCCTCAGCACCCTGCTTTCCCCTGGAAGGGAAGGCAGTCACAGCAGAAAAAGCTAGGAGGGTCAACCTCACAGTCATGGCAAGGCCAAGATAAACACAGAAAAATCTCTGCCCCGTAGCGTGGCTGCCACCATTTGAGCACAGGTCTCTAGTGCTGGATGACACAAAGCTCAAGTGCAGCTGACTAAAGACAGGAACGCCTGGATATGGCCTACATTAGGAACCATTTGGCTACTGCCACTTGGCACACCTGACCAGCAAGCAAGCTGGCAAATGCTGGTGGCAAGTATACAGAGTACTGTAGCATCTCAAAACGCCAAGGTTCACGGCCTCAGAAATCTCTGTGCCCTGAAGGTAACATACAATGCCAGGAACAAAAGAGGCAGGCCACAGAACTATGACTATCATTTTTTATTGAAATACAGACAATAGAAGCAACTAGGGTTACTCTGACCTCCTTCAGAGCACAGGTCATGGCCCCCACCAGTAGTTCCTGCATCACACTTATAATTTCTCCTCACACCACGCAGCCCATGTAGAAGGCTGACAGGGTTGGACTGAAGATGTGAGTGCTGGTAAATTCCCCTGCTTTTGACAGATCTCTTCCAACAGCTCATTATTCAACAGTGCCTTATTTGCACTCCTGGTTTGTCTAGCTTCCATCTCCAGTTCTCAGCTCTCTTCACATATCTGAGTACTAAAGAGCTGTCTTAGATCAGACAAATTCTTTCCCTGTTGGCTTTGTTCCACAATCAAGACCCTTCACTTTAATAAGCTAAATAGATAGAAATGTCAATGCCCTCTCTGCAGATGAGAATATTCCCAACTCTGCATATTTATGGTAGTTGACTCTGCCATTTTCATCTTTTGATATGTGGGCCACAAAACTGAAGCAAGACCTGGAATAACTACACCAGTATACATCTCCTTAATTTATTTTGCTGAGGGCTTTGCAGCAAGGCACGATATACCACCTTCAGCTCTCCCAAGCCAGCCAAGAAACATATGCAAGCATCCCACCTGAAACTGAGTGAGAGACTGAAAACCAGATAGGATACAGTTTTCTCCAAAGAACATGGGAACTATATTTGGGATCTGGGTGAGGACCACACATTTGGCTTGTAGTCAGTGGCCAGACAGTATTTTCTATTTGAAGGATTCTATAACAGTTCTCAGCACCTTCCTACAATCAGGAGCACCACTTCAGGACAAGAGGGCATGGGCTTAAGCTCTGCCAGGGGAGGTTTAGGTTGGATATTAGAAAGCAGTTCTTTACAGAGAGAGTGATCAGGCATTGGAATGACCTGCCCAGAGAGGTGGTAGATTCACTTTCCCTGGAGGTTTTTAAGATGAGGCTGGATGTGCCATGATCTAGTAATCACAGTGGGCTTGGATCAAGGGTTGGACTTGATGATCTCAGAGGTCTCTTCCAACCCAGTTAATTCTATAATTCTATGATTCTATTCACAAGGGACTGCTGTACTGCCAGAGTACCAAGGCCAACTTTTTAAAACATGGCTATCCATGCACTGAGATGAAACACCTCTCAAAATAAAAGGCACTGGGCAAATCTACTTGTTTCCTCCTTTGATGTGTCTGAACAATATCCCAAAATCTCATAGTCAGCCCATTAATACCAGACCTCCAAAGCTGTTTACCAAAACAGGCCAGCACAAGAGACAGTTCTCCCAGCCAATGCCTGCCCCACACCATATTTTGTGTATTAACCCTGAAAAGCTGGGCATCACATCTTGCTTACACATTGCTCCCCGGAACCAGCCTCACCCTGTCGCTAATTAACATGCAACCTCTGTTATGTGAAAGCTTTACAAGCAATGATTTTATCTCTTCCCCCCAGACACATCTGTTTTGTTATTGTAACCAGTAAACTTTTCCATTTCTTTTTAGAAGATGGGGAGGCAGCTTTCTAGTTTTAGCATGAAATAGCAGCTTGATGAGCAGACCTTACAGCAAGGTACTGAAAGAACATGAGAGTGGCAGGAAAGAGACAAACGAGTCAGTGAGAGAAGAAGTTAAAAGACATGATCACTGAGGACAGATCAAGGGGAGAAGACCTAAAAGCAAACCAAATTGGAAACATAAGCAGGAGCCATGAGATGTAGGGCCCTGAGAACAGAGGCTGATTTTGATGCACAGCACAATGAAGAGGGACTGAAGTTACTTAAGGAGGCAGCTGTATAATTAAGAGATCTCTAGGGCACCTTCTCAAAGATGTCATGACTGGTAGTCAGGGTGAGATAGCAGAACAGCAAAGCAGTACTGCAGGGGCTACTAGCTTGTTTCCTTGCACTAGTCTCCAGAGCTCCTATATTGTTCTGGAAAACTTCAAAAGCAAGAAACCATGGGCAGATATGTGATTTTTTTTTCCTATCCTTTTAAAGTTATTCTGCTGTAGTATCCTGGTGAAGTTCTGCAGAAAGCTAAATCAGGGATCCACACAGATAATGTAGAAGAAATACATCCATTGGATAGAGGCTATTTAAATATTTGATGGCTAATATATTAAATGTTAATTGAATACTACAATGATTTTCTCCCTTGGACAGCACACAATTAACATTTAATTTGTTATAAAATATTTAAAGTTATGAAATATCCGAGGGCAACTGAAATGTCTCTTCCACCAAATGGTCTTGGGACAATATGTTAAGGGGACAAAAGGGCAGGTTAGCATTTTAAATTCCTCCAATGATCTGTGCAAGAGATATGGGAAAAGGTTTCAGAGCTGACACAGTTCAGTGACATAGAGGACATGAGAGGGGACACACAGATATCTGACTGTGTCCCATCCAAGTTGAGGAAGCTCAGGATTCCTTATGGCTACAAAGCACCCAGCTTGAAAAGTGCTGTGGTAACTATCCATTCCTCACAGAAAAGCAAATTCTGGGCACTTAGACAAAATATATATTTTAATGTTACTTGTTTCAGAGATATCAGTGAGGGATTGGACTCTTGACTGCTCTGCACTCATTTGCGCCAAGGCATATTGACAAGAATAGGATTCAGACAATAGAGAGCTATGGTTGTGCTCAATGCTTCACTGAGTATCAAGAATGGTAATCAGCTTGGGATGTTAAAATTGTTCAGGACCTGAACACAAATCTATCTCATTTGCTGTAGCAGAGTTGAACATCCTAGCACTTCAGAAACTCACCATACTCTAGTGCCTTGTTTGGCAAGAGGGGTAGGAAACCTTTGCTAAGACTTCAGTGTGGAAAAGGAACTTTTAGTTGGTTGTGAATCCTTCAGCAAGTCTAGGAAAGCTCAGCCTCAACAGTCCTGATATTTTTTGAAGTAAAAGTCAAAGAGAAATAAAAAAAAATTAGACTTCTATTGTGTGTCATTCAGGAGACAAAAGGAATCCATATATAAGTAAACCAAACATCTTTTACAGGTACCCTTAATTAAAGATGCAACTTTCATTGCTAAAAAATGCCCAGTGGCGCAGAAGGTTTACTTATTCAATTCCACCTTGCTTAGCCTTAATTCACCTCAGCTTTAAAGAGAATATATACTTTGTAAAGCTCACCTGTTGATACAGCTTCTTTTAAAATCCTATCTTTCTTGGTCTCTGACCTTTCATTAACTGTTTTCTAAAGATCTGCTAAAAATTCTAAGCCTTAGGCTTGTAATAATGTATTATTTCTACCTAGAAGACTTTCAGTTTCCAGAAGCTCCTCCCATTTACTACTTAGATGTTTGACTAATGTGGGAAAATAAACATGTTCACTTCATGGCTATGTAGAAAGTGGTATCAGGGAAAAAAAATCCTGGTCTTTGTCATATGGAGGTAAATGGCATTCATGCGACACACTGGCTCTCTCCCTCCCTCATATTCCTTTGATAAGAGCCTTTTTGTCAATCAGCTGCCTTGGTGAATCACCATCACTTCACGCACAAGTATACAACATCACAGAAAAATTGCATCCAACAAACTGTAAGACTTGTCTATGGGAACCGACTGATGGCTTGCACTAAGGATTTCCCTGGGCTCTAGATGGTGGCCCTAAGCCCTGGATCTAAGACAGAGTGGGAGCCTTCTGCCTGTTGAAGTCTTTCTGTCTCTGTGTGGCAGAGAAAAGAGATTTATAAGAACACACTTAAAAGGTAGGAGTGCCTATACACTCCCAGTGGTAATTCTCACATAAGTAATCACGGAGGACATAATACTGTACAGCTGAGGTCACAGTCATGGTAGACTGCTGCAAGAGATGAGCCTGGAAGTCTGCTTGGTGCCACCAATACAGAAGCTGCATGTACAAGCAACTCCAGGAAGCTGAAGAGGTGTTCAAACGAACATATTACTTCAAGTCAAGGCTGAACCACAGATTCAAAGAGACTCTAGATTTCACACACCTGATGGCCCAGAATGTTGGAAACCAGCACTTTGGCCTGACTTGGATAAAGTGGTACTTTTTTCAGTTTGTCCTTCCTCCCTCCTAGTACTGTGGGAGACCTTGGAGGAATTTTGCTTGATTTTTGCCCCTCCTGATATTTCCAACATGTCAAATTATGGCCAAACAGAAGGGGTCAGTGAGAGACAATAAACGTTTTGGGAGGAAGGTTTCCATAAAAATCAGATTGTGCTTCTGCAGAATGATTCTGCCCCTTACTGTCACAAAACACCAAGTTTATTTCATCTTACACACTCTTTGGTCATGAAAAGATATGAAACAGGAGAATACAGAAGTACTACTTAAGGACAGGACTGATATGCTCTTGCAGACCTGAGCAGAGAAACTTCAGAACAGTACTGTGAAAAGTGGCTTTAGCACATGAATGATGAGTGTGAGCAGACATGGATGTAGAGAATATAGAACACAAGCTAGTGAGGTTCTTTTGTTCACCCTGTTTGCCAACCAGATCTTTGGTTACACCTTGGGCTTCTTTCTACTGCCATATCAGATTGCTCCCTCTTATTTCACTCTGTTCCCAGCCAGAAATGGAACTGCCCAAGCAGGACCTGTTCTCCTGGTATGGTGGCTGCCACTTACCTGTCCAGTGGATTTGGCCTTGTGGAGGTTCCTGTAGTACCATAGTATATCAGTGTCATACCTAATTACCATTCTCTGAGGAGTGAGCCCATTAACAAGCTGCACTGAAACCAGATCTGCATACTAATTAGGGAGCTGCCTTGGAGGATATTAATTAGGGGTGACACTTTCAGGGCAAATTCTACTATTCTTCCTTGTATCCTATTTGAGACATGGCCAGGAAATGTGAGTACAATACAAAAAGAGACAAGATGGGGCAGCCTGCTACTGCAGCAGAAGACAGGAGTAGAAGAATTATAGTAATATTCCTTTTAGGAATTGCTATTGTCTCAAGGAAAAATCTAGAAAGCCTCTAACATTGTTTTAACCTAGAAAGGAAAGATGCCAGCAAGCCGGTTTCTTTGTCTCCACAGAGGTAATCCTTCTGCTTCTCTCATTTAAACTCTTCTAGTCTCTTATACGAGTCCAGCAGCCTTGACAAATGGCTGGAGCACTTGCAAAGAGATCAAGAACTCAGTTTCTTGTCCTGGCTCAGACAAGTGACTGAATACTTGTTCCTTGAGTTCTCACTTCGATTTATCATCTTCAGTCTCATACAGCACCTTCCTCACACAGCTCTGATCACTGTCTAGCTTCATAGGTCCCCCATTCTCTTCTACAGCACCACCTTGCCCCCAGAGCAATCCTGAAGAGCCAGCAGAAGAGCAGATTTGCAACTGGAGACAGGTTTCACAGCACTCTACAGACTGCCAGATTTTACTGTTAAGACTGAAGGTGGGAAAGAAGCAGCAGGAGTGAGAACTCCACAGCAAGGAAGATCCTGTTTAGAAGCACACATCACTTATTTCTTTGCTGCTCAACTTTGTATATTGTGTTTGTGTACAATTCACACATCTGTCAACACATCACTGTACAAATAATTTCACCTCCTACTAAACTGCTGCCACCTCCCTTGCTATGTTCTCAGTGCATCCCCACCATTACTTTCAGGTGTTTCACAAAATGAGGAAACAAGGAAAACAAATGCTAGACTGGATCACGTAAGGCCATGGAGTGCAGGTGTCCAGCTCCCACAGTGATGTGCATTAGAAGCTGCAGAAGTGCATGTGCTCTCCTGCAATTAACAACCCACCAGCAGGGGAAATTTCTTCCTTGAAGCCATCAGTTAGCAGCAAGCAGATACCCTCAAGCACAAAGGTTTGCATCCCTTCTGCATTTGTAACCTGTCTAATGTAAATATGTATGCTCTCACTGGCTAATTTAACATCCCCTCCCCTCCTTAATTCTACTGAGCTTCCAACCCCAAAGTTCTCAGTGGCAAAGTTCCATTGGGTGGTGGCACTGTAAAAACGGACCTACTTCTTATTCTTAGGAATGAATGTAGACTAGGCAATGCAGATTTCCTGCACATTTTAATGCTCACATATATGCTCCATTTCAGCTTTTTTCTTTGAGAGGTCATATGCTGGCTCCTGATTTATAAGGCAGACTTGTTTAAGCTACTGGCACTAAAAACAGTAGAAACAAGTGAATAAAGAGGAAAGCCTGACATTTCTTTTCCACGTGGGAAAAGCTGGAAATCTATCTGTCATTTCTTTTTAGTGATCACTTACTCTGAATCCCCTCATTTCCATAACAGAAGCAATAACGCATAGATAACTTTTTTTCTTTTTTCTTTTTTTTTTTTTTGGCAGGGGGTAGTCAGCAGCTGCTGAGGAAGTCAGCAAAACACTCTACTTTTTTCACCCTTTTCCTTCAGGCTGAGGTCACTCACCTGATATCAGGAGGCAACAAAAGCACAGAGGAAGGTGACTCAAAAGCTGAGGATATCCAGAATGTTGTCTCAAATCAGAGGCATAGTCCCATGGTATCCAAACAGGGCCAGGTCAAGTTCTGCTGACAGCACAGTGGTGAATAGCAATGAAATGATCCAGGTCTTGGGCTCATGCAAAAAGTCCAGTCCATGGAAGCACCTGGAGATAAGACTACCTGCAACATTATTAAAACCAGAACTGGGAGTCCGAGTTGGAGCCTAAAAGCAGTTCCTGACCAATGGTGGAGGGTGCATGAGTGAAGGGTTCAGGTGAGGCTGGTCAAGATTGTTAAGCCACACAGGTACACTCAGAGTCTTGATTAGCACGGAGTTCCATCTGCATGTAAGCCTCCGTGTCAGAAGGCAAGACTTTCCCCTCACTGTGCTGAGGATCCGTAAGATATCCACAGGCCAAGGAAGGTTTTCCAGTTTTATAAATTGTTGTAAGGCTCAATGGATGCAAGCAAGTTGGGGTGACTGTTAGACAGTGGGCAGAGTTCATTGCCTTCACTCTTACACTCTTTTTTTTTTTTTTTTTGTTGCCCTAATTACCATCAGAGTTGACAGCTTTTCAAGGTGTATGCTTCTGGTTTATTCCTTTCTTCTCTACACCTCCTGTTTCAATAGGGTTTGGGCCTTGTATATTAAGGTCTACTGAACTTCTTATAGTGATGAGGAACACCTGCACTTTGGGAAGAGGTCAGTGAGATGACAGACAAGCCTTAGTTACTGTAGGAGTTCAGTTCATCTCAGACTAGCTCCTGTAAAGTCTTTGCTTCTTTCCAGTAGAAACTTAGGCCTTAGAGTCTTGTCCAGCAGTATGCAATGTGGCACTGTCTGCACTGTCAGCCTTAGAGGACAGCCTTGAGATTAGCCTTGCCTAGTTTCCATGATGCAAACTGCAAGTGTAGCCTCAGGCATTGTGCAGCCATGATTCCCATCACATGTAGGAGCACAGGAGCCCCAATGTACTCAACACACCTTGCTGCCAGGTACAGCCTTCAAAGCAGTCCCTCCACTGACTGTGAAGGAACCACAGAGCCCAAAGCCAGGGAAGGTGCAAAGCATTTCTGCTTCTTTGCACAACTTGCTTTCACTGAGGAACAGGCATAGCCTGTTGTCAGTCCTAGCTGCTGCCTTTATCTCATGAGACATAGAAATGATGTGTTCAAAGCAACATTGCTGGGCTCTATTCCTGGATTCATCTGTATGCTAGGGATGATTTCCCCAGTGGTTTTCTTCTCCTGTGCTGGTGAATCATTTCCCCAACAGAGATGACGTATCCCAATAGCTTCTAAATATGCTCTGAAAGAACGTATTTTCTGTCTTAGGATTATGCCAGATGGCATCAACTGATTAGTGAGTTTAATATAAGAAGCTTCCCAGGGGAAGAAACTCCTAGATCTCACTAAAGGTTCTTCACCACCCTTATGGTCCTTCCCCTCCCAAACTTCAAATTACAGTAGCTGGGCCCCTGCTGCAGAACTGAGTCCTCTGTTACTCTTTGAACATTTTTCAGGAAGAAAGTGGAAAGCATTTCCAGTAAATGCTTTTAATGTCACTTTGTTTGCCAAGAGATGCTGATTTCTGCTTTGGTTATCATTACATGAAAGCATCTTTGGATAAATAGGAAAACAAGTGGTGATTTTTCCCCAAGTTGCTCATCTCTCTAGCTAAGCAGTTTCTGCACTCCCTGGCAAAGCGACATGGACTGTGCTGAACAGCAGAAAATACTAGGAGCCCCCATTTTAAAAAGCACCCCTCTGTAAGCATCACCTCATGATTTCAGATAAAACCTGTTGTCAAACATCTGTCTCCCTTCTCTCAGATGAGATTCGATAGATTGTGTGACTGGTATTTTTTGGGCTGTAATCTATGCTAACACATTGTGTTCCTTGCCTCTCTCATGCCTAGATTCCACCTGTGAACACATTACGGCCTCATATTTCAAGTCAGTAATTTTGGACACATTTCAAATGAGAGGTACTGAGGGAAAGCACAGCTCCTTACATAAGTTTACAGCAGATAGCCAATAAGCCAAGTACCTTTACAAAACAGGGATCCATTGCCTCCCAGGAGCGGTTTGAAAAGGTGATGTGCTTCAGTTTTCCTGTAGGTCAGTATCCTTGAGGGAACAGTATCTCCCATAGTCTAGTTCATTCTCATCCATGATACAAGACACTACAGCATGATGGGTTTCTTCAGATTTTCTATTCCTGATGGTTTTCTGAGCAGCTTTTTACTTCAGAGTAGTCTCTCTGCTCAAGTAGTAGCTGCTCACACCTTTCAGGCTTTGTTACTCTTGTCTTGAGGAAACATTTAAGGAAGGGCAAATATCTTTCTTGTGAATGAGCAGAGTGAGGACCTCACCTGTGTTAAGCATCATCACCATTGCCACACCAACTGGCAGCTCCCAGAATGTTGACATTCAACAGCCATGTAGCTGTGGTACCTTTCCCTCACTGGGGATTTTAGAGTCTGTGACAACTGAAAATTGTGCCTTCTTCTGTTAATCAGAATGATAGCACCGTTCCTACCTTTCTCACAATTTTTCTTGAGTGGTCAACTGCAAACTGACTGTATGGGCAGCCTGTTCCCTCAAACGGTGCCCGGGAACAGAGATTCTTAACGTTGCCATAACACAGAAGCCAAGTGATCACAAATTCAGATTTATGGTACATCTGCAGACACTTTCTCTTTTACTGCCACACTAGCAGCTCTTTACAGGTTGAGCCAATATAATTTAAGAAGATAGCAGTTCCTGCTGTTTGTTACAGCCCTTCATAGGAGAGGACTGCCCTAACAGTTGAGACCTAAAAACAGTCATCTAAGCCTGCCTAAAGCATTGTAGCCTTTTATAATGTTCCAGTCAGGTCTGCCAAAGACACTTGCCTATGTTCTCACTACCACCTCTGTCACATACAACTACTGCCAATCAAGGATTTAATCATTGCAACACCTCACCTTTCCTTCCCTTGCCAAGTTACAATCCAAAATGTTCATGCAACTGCCTAGATTTGCCCTTGGCAGCATAAATGGAAAATGTGGCATCTAAAGTGGGATCTAAAATAGCCACCACACAAAGAAGAGAAAAAATGAACATTGTACATAGTAAACTTGAAGGACAGAGGACCATCCCTGAAACAAAATCATCCTGAAGACACAGCCCATAATCTATGTACTAAAAGGCAGAACAAGGGTATACAGTCTAAAGCTTCTCCTTTCACATATCTCTGTGTCATTTAAGCATCTCCAGTAGCCTGGATATACTATGTCACTGGAAATCTAAACATCACCTATCTGCTTAGTCGAGGAACTATAAGGACACCACAGAGAGAGGAGTGTGAGCTCATGCAGTGGGAAGGAGGACAGCACAAAACAGGGGAAAGGGACACACATGTCATATCCCTTTTTCAGACGTTCAAGAGGGAGAAGACACAGAGGTGCGAACGTTGAGAGCATCCCTGGTGTACATGTCATTGAGGTCACCCCTCCTTGCCCTGTAGAAACACTATACCTGCCTTTTACTTTGCTTGTCCCTTGCCCCCTCTCTGCCTTCCAAACTGTAGCTTCTCTCAGCAGAGTTTAAATCTCTCAAAATCAAGGTGATCTTACTTCCCAGACACTGAATCCTGTGTAACTGCCACATTTTCAACAGCACAGTATCCTGACAGCGACATCACAGTGAGGATCATGTACTAACAGCTCTTGTGTAAAACATATTTGTTAATAATACTGCACATCAGTTTTGACTTAAAACTGAAGCTTGCCTGTGTTTGTGCAGCCTCCCTTTATGTGGTCACCTTTCTCAGTGCAAGATGTTGTTCTCATTGCCATCTTGTTTCCGATCTCTCTTTTTGCCTGCTGCTTCTTCAAATCAGTTTTGTGAAAAGTGCAGCCATAAACACATACAACGGGGTGTGTTCTTCATCACCTGAAACTCCCTCAGAGGTTTTCCAGGGCTGGGAAGTAGCTGAAGAAATAGTGAGCCTCTTCAGTGCTCACTCAAGATGCCTTTTTTTTTAATTTCATTTTTTACTGGCTCTGCCTCCTCCTTGTACCCACCTCCATCTCTGCATGGAGAAAAGTAGTTCACTCTGCAATGCTACTTAATTGCAAGTCCAGCCAAAACATACATGAAGTTAAGGCCAGGCCCAAGGGAGAGCGGATGGCTGGGGCTGGAACTAGATCTTAAAGCATTTGCTCTACTTTTTTCTGTTTGACTAAAAGCTCTAGCAGTACATGCTGAGTGTCATGGCCAGATTGCTCCCCGGTGACCTTCCTAGTCCTTAGCTCTATTCCAAACTTTCCTTTTCCCTGACTTATTTTCTTGATGTTACCCTTAAATAAGCCTTCTCTCACACCTGTCTCTTAATCACCCATGCTTTTCTGCTCACCCTCCTGTTCCCCACTGCTTGCATGTCTCATGCAGGTGCACTATGCAGACACCTCACCTCTCACCAACCTACTTTCATCCTGCTGTAGAGAATAGTGAACATCAGATATAGGTCATGCTCTGTGACCATCTACAGAGGGGAAGAAGTGAGGATGCTCCTCCTATTCAGGTGTCCCTGATGTTCAGGCACTGCTGTTGCCTGAGCCACCAGCCTGTGGGTATTTGCATACATCCCAGGGTACTTAGTGGCATATAGATAGCTTCAGAATAAATAACATTTCACTTATGTATGGTTCTTAGCAGCTGCAAGAGCTGTACAGCAGCTGTTGACTATATGGGAAAGTGACTACAACCTAGATGTTTCACCTTAGTCCTGTGCTGGGCATCAGGCAATGTGGACTGTAACATGTCTCTGAACATCTCACTGAAGAAAGCTCCCTCCTCGACTCTAAAAGGAGCCAAACCCCTTCCTACAGTTCGTCTCCCCTGATACAGAAAGATGCTTGTAGGCTACAGCCTGACACATTTTCCAGCCTCACATCCGTTGGCACATATTTGCCCTGTCTCTGCCACTGGCTGATGATGCCTCTCCAGCCAAACAGACATATCAGCCTTGATAGGATGTCTGTAGTAAGTAGGCTTGGAGTCAGTTCTCTACAGCTGGGCAGCCAGCAGTGTTTGCTCAACATGTCTGGCAAAGCAGAGTCACCCAGCTCTCAGCTTCTTTGTCTTTTCCATCAGGTCCCATCCAGGAGCTATCCATGCTGTATGCACTAGCACCAGGAATCAGCTCACTGGTGGGAATCTGCTACCTTGTGCCCACTGTGGTATCCCACTTCAGTCCAAGTAACAGTGCCTAGAGAACAAGGTTTTTACCTTAGTGCTTTGCAGCTTGATTAAGGTGAAATCTGATCTGCTGTTCTGAAGCCAAAAAATGCCAGGATGGCAGATGGCAGGGAAGAAAGTTGAGCAGAGTTCTTTGCTGGCATCCAATATCTTGGGAGAAACCAAACTGCTCCTGTAGGGGTCAACTACCAGGGTGAGTAAGGAGAAAAAGCTTCCAAGAAGTGTCTTATTCTGTTAGAAGAGTCAACAGTGAAATATTATAGAGAGATTAAAACACAATATAATTACTTGATTTATTGAGAGTTAATGTCCTGGTCCCTCACTGACAAGGAAGAACCAGAGGGAGATGAAATTATTAAGCAATGTAATGCCCCCAGCCTGAGCTTAAGCTGTCCTTTCCTTTGAGATTTGCACAGCTCAGAGACATGAGCCACACAGCAGAGACAAATGCCAGTGAACACAAAGGCATCTCTGCTGGTGAATGGGTGTGTGAGGGAGGCTGGGCAGGGCTCTGCCTGAGAACTTGATCTTCTTTCCCAGTGCCAGCCACTCCTCTAGGCAGCAATAACATTTTAGTGCTTCTATCATGTTTGCACACATACATCTCCAAGCACTTCACAGGAGAGGGAACTATTGTTCTCTCTGTTCACCCAGTGAGAAAGGCTGCAACAAGCAAATAATCTCCAAGACCACCCAGCAGAGAATCATAGTCACAGAATGCCATTAGCTCAGTGTTACCTGCTTCACTAGATTGCCTCTCTTTTGGAAGAAAAAAGGGCAAAGATAAAGCCTTACAGCTCATCAAAAGCCCAGAGATGAATGGCAACCAATGCAAAATACCAGCACCTGTACAGATTCAGAGAAGAGCAGTAAACATGATTAAAGGGCTGGGGAAATTGATTCCTGGGGAGGGAAAGAGAGCTAAATATGTATAGCTGCCTAGATATACCCAGAGGAGCATACTTAACCTGCTACAAGTATTTGATGTAAGAATAATTGTCCTGGGAGGAATAAAGGTCTTACAGCTATGAAGAATAGGGTGAAATTAAAAGGGTGGAGATTTAGCCTCTGATGGGCACACTCGATAATGGAGATGCTGACCTGTCTCCCCGAGGAAAGCCTGTTGCTTCGCTCACGCAGAGTTGTCTGGGAGACAATCATTCTCTGGCCCAGCAGTGGACTCTGGAGGTTTTCCCAGCCCTATTTTCCTGGTTTCTGTGGACCAACAGAGGCTTCCTGTCTCAGTAGCCTGTCACTAGGGGTCAGGTGGGTTTTTGTTTTATAAATTCTGAAGGCAGCTAAGGGATTCCTGGCAAATCTGTATCACTGGAGAGTCTAACCAAACAGCCGCCTCCAGAAACACAAACCTCCAGTAATAATATACTGTGCCTCCAGTCCTCTGCTCTAGAGGAATAGGCATTGTTATTCTTGTCAGAAAACTGAGGGGCTGAAATCTAGCATTTCTTGTCATTAAGGAAATATTGCAGATGGGTCTTTGCTGTTAAACATCGTGATGGCAGAGCTCAGAATAATGCTGACTGAAAGCAGGAAAAAATAGCTGCTGTGAGAAGGAGGCATTGCAGTATCTAAAGGAGGCTTCACCACCCAGAGCTGGTGTGCACAGGTTTCAGCCCACTACAATGGCCCAAACCCAGAGTACTTTCAACAAACACTGGCAAGGGCTCACTCCTTTGAAATGCTCACTTTCTCCTATTGGAGAAGTTACTTTTCCACCCATATCTAACCTTCAGTCTCCTCTGTTTAGCACCAAGGCAAAGGAACACAATGGTTTAGGGAGAGAGCTGTCTGTTTTCTACACCTTCTTTCCTCTCCTTTTGTGCTTGTTCCCATACTCAGAGAAAATCTACTCTAAGGCCTCTCTCATTTGCTTTATGGAGAGTTTCTCATTTGCTTTATGTACAGTTTCCTGATCCAAAGTGCATGTGCACTGCTTGTTGAGGCTGACTTCACTCTATGTGTGGGGCTCCACATTCACTTCCAGTAATTTTTAGGGAATAACAATACAAGATTCTGCTTTGCTCTGCTCTGTACTCCTTGGCCCAATAAATACTGAGTTTCACATCAGATACACAAAAAATATGGAGCTGGAGCAGAGATTGAACTGATAAACTTCCAGTTTTCATCTCCTATGACATCATGAATGTTTCCAGCACCATTTTTGAAATATCGTCTGATAAAAGAGAGGCCACACAGATGGGTGCTATCATTAGAAGACAAAAAATAAGGCTGTGATGGCGTCCAAGTATGAGATACCATGAAGTGAGAAGATATGGATTTAGGTTTCCCTTAGGCTTTCAGTACCACATCAATATGAGTGAGAAGCAGGACTTACCATTTATTTACTTTGGCTAGACATTAACTGGGTTCATATTTTCTTGGTAGAGCACTGCTTCTCAGCTAAAATAATCGAGACTAGAGCAGTAAGACAGCCTCTACAGGGCCTGGATGCCTTTCTTCAGGAGACCAATAGAAATTTCCCTTCAGAGCTCCCTGTGAGAAGAACTGCAACATATCTCACCTAGGCTGTTGATAGCTTTGCAGAGATGTTTCCAGACTGTGTAGAGACAGGATAATGATTCTGTGCCCTTATTTTCTGTCCCTCGCACATCAGGCAAAACCATTATTGGACTTATTTACAGTAATATAAAGACTCATAGCTCTTTTTGCCCGGGTTTGGTGACACTTACATGGTCACAAATACAAGGGCAGGATGCCATGTCCTCTTCCAGCTGCAGCCAAGAAGATGTTATTACTTGGTCAGATCTGCTGACCAAGATGCTCCTGAAATAACTCCTTCCCCATTCCAAGAAATTGGAATTCCTGGCTTAGCTTTAATAACAGGTTATTGCAAACTTTGTTCAGATGGCTAAAACAATTTGCTGACAACAAACACACCTCAGGAGGTATGTATCAAAAAAACCTACCCCAGGCAGGCAGGCCATGCCAGAGATCTGAAGTCAGTGAGCCCTTTACCTGGTACAGCAGCAGCCAGGAAAGCGTGCGTGATAGCGCCTTAGCGTGAGAACATCTGAAAATCAAGGCTCATGATTTCAGGAACATTGGGAACAGAGGCTAGTCTGCTCTAGCAAGGTTCTGCAAACTACTTGCTTTCTTCCTTCCTTCCTTCCCTCCTTTACAATTCTTTCTTCAAGTGCAGGAAAGCCAGCCCACCTGGTTTGCAGAGCCTGTCACCAGGCCTTTAGACTGGAGCAACAAGCATTTCCTTGTAGAATGTCAGCAGCACATGTTTCTGGGAGACTGAAGGGCAGGTGGTACTGCCTTATAAATCATCTAAGCATGCCTGGTGTGATAAATGCCTGCTGTATTTTGCATAACATCTGGGACAGCACAGGAGAGACCTTGGGGGCTGGGAAGGAGCAGAAAGTGAATGTTTTCTGAATGTTATGAATTGACAAAGACAGAGATGGTGTCACCATATGGTCAAAGAAACAGCCAGAGATGCCCAGTCCTCCTCCTCTGAGGGGAAAGGCAACGATTGGGGCATGAATGCACAGCAACCAAAGAGTATTCATTCTGTTTGGTTTTGTCAGGACTTGACAGCATTAAGAACAGTGGGGTCTCTGTGGGGAAGGCTAAAAGGGAAGAGGGAGGGTGAAAGAGGAGGAGGAACTGGATGGACTGGTTCGTTAATTCCCCTGGGGTTAAAAGAAGAAAGGTCAGGAACAACATAAAACAGCATGGGGAAAAGGACTTCCAGGAACTGCTAAAACAGTAACAGAGATCAGGAGAAAGAAGTTTAAAGAAAAAATCTGAAAAAGAGGTTGAAGCCCAAGCATTGTTTTAACACCTTAGTTTGACAAACTATCTTGAACCATCTCCATTTGTTCCTGAAAAATAAATGTGATAGGACATCTCTTGTCAGAAAGGACAGCTCTTGTTTCAACTGTCCACGATTCCAGCCCTCCTCCTAACACCTAGCTCCTACTACAACGGGAAGAGAACACACTACAGTGTATTTTCAGTAGGCATTCGAGAATATCACTTAGCACAGTCCAAGAGAGCACCAAAGTCAATCTTCTTATCACACTCTGTGTGAGTGGATATTTCTTCTTGCCTTTGATACCAGTGCTCCAACCCACATATGGAGCTGACTGAACCCCAGGCAAATCTTGAACCACAGAGAAAAAAGGCATGGAGGAGCCTCAGGAAGCTGTCTAGTTTATCCCTTGCCATGAGGTAAGACGAGAACTAGAACTAAACTATGTGTGGCAAATGGCCACCTAAAGCTCTTTAAAAGTTTTCTCATGATGAAATCTTCACACTCTCACGGTGCAACACATTTTGGTTTTTCACTATCATGGCCAGTTTATTTCCAGCCTGAGTCTTCATTGCTGCAATTTAAGCCCTTTATTTCTTGTCCTATCCATCATGAATGAGAAGAACTGTTTATTGCCTTTTTCCTTGCAGCAGCCTTTTATAGACTGTTACCTCCTTCCCTCTCCAGCCTTCTTTTCTGTAGGCTAATTTACCCAAATTCACTCAACATTTTTTCATACATCATACTTATCAGAACACTGATTACTCTCACTACTGCCCTCTGGACTCTCTTTCCAGGCTCCTGCTTTATTTAAGGAGTAGTGCGGGGGGGGGGGCGAGGGGGGGAACAACCAACCAAAGAAAAATAAAAATAAAAACAAAAGCATGCCCACATATCTCTGAGAATGGGTCTATGGAATTTTTTCTACAGATCCAAAGTCAGCACCATGTTTTCACTATTTTCTCTGTATTTCTCTTCTATTACTCTTTTGTCCCTTCCCAAAGAGGTTCATGGTAATTCTTGTCTCTTCACAATGCTATAGCCTCTACTGTGAGGGCCTGCCAAGGTCCCACTCCTTGTAGTAAAGGTGAACTTACTCATGACTTCACAGTGCCACACACAGGGCAGTGGGTGAAACAAGGGTTTGTTAGCCCAAGCTTAAATAAAGGCAAAGCAGCCCAAAAAGACTGCAGTGTCTGAATGTGTATCCTGTTATTGAGAAATTTGCTTTATCACCAGGTAAGATTTAAGGATAAAAGAATACAATCACTTAAAAACATTGATTTTCAATAATGAAAGTGAGTTGTAAATAGATAGAACAATGTTATTAAGATCATTTTTAACTTAAGAATCTTCTGTTATGGCTTCAGCATAGTTTACTTCAGACTCTATCCCTCTAGATGAGTCAGAATTGAAAGAAAGTGTTTGCAAGATGGGCACTTCCAGGAAAGTTGCTTTGCTATGCATTGTTTGTACCAAAATAGAGTACTATCATTGATGTAAGTTCTCTTTTTTGACATCTGAATCATGCCATGAAATTAATAGACTTCAACAGTAATTGTACCAGAGTCAAATGCCTTGTAATGCTTTAAAACCTTCATGCATTTGGAAATGTCTTCACAGTCAAATCGGGGCCATTTATTTCCTGAACCATCAACATTACTAAAAGCAAAGAAGAACAAGAGTATGAGCCAATGTACATTTGCTCTCACTGTCTCAGTTTCTGTTTCTACTGCTATCATAAACAAGTCTGCAATGGAACATGCTGGATTAGTTAACCCCTGCATGAATCCAGTATCTGGATAAGGCCAGGGAGAAAATAGGGCAACTGAGCCACAGCAGGTAGATGAAGGGGTGGAAGAGGGAGCAGGCAGCAGTAACAGAACTGGGACATGGAGCAACTAGGGCCAGTGATTGTAAGGGAAGGAAGGCTGAGATCCATCTTTGATAATACTGTGAGAAACAGAGGAGCAGCACAAACTAGGATCCATACCATGCAGTTTATTCCCTGCAGACACTTGTAATGAAATACCACACCCTATATGTTATTAATCTCCAGTGGAATCACATTGTTGCCCTTATAACATTCCTCCACACGATGTCTGTGTGCAACATGTATCTCCTCCAAAGTGGACTCAGTTTTAGAAGCTTTCAGTGCATATGGAAGAAAAGAGCAAAAGCAGGATGGGCTTAGGAAAAAGCTGCTCACTGCACCACTTCAAAGTGCTTGCAGAACTGCTGTCCAGTTTTCCAATACAAAATAGGAACATTTTAATTTTTATGCTGTGTCAACATTTTCTGAGTTACCTTGGACTCACTGTCAGACAAGATCTGGAAGTTAGCTCCACTTCCAGCTTTGCCGAAGCGAAGCCAGTTCCTGCTGCTGCTAAGGAGTGGTATGGAGCAGTTTCTATTGCCTGTGTCATGTAGAAGCACTGAGCTGGTCCCAGTCCATACTACTTGCCAGGCAAACCAGGCACTCAAGGCTGCTAGTAAGCATTTGGATATGTGGATAGGAGCCAGCCAAATCCACCCTGCAGTAGGAGGGGCCATGCACAGTAGGACCAAGCTGGTCTCAAAACAGAGCAAAACAGCATCTGGAGGACCACCAAGGAGAGGACAGTTAGTAATACCTCCACATGAACCTGAAAGCATATTCATTCAAGGTGTAGTTAGTGTTTTCCCACCTGGACTTGTTAGTATTGGCACCATGTAAAATGCAATGGAATAAAGGCATAAAGTCACGCTGTACCTGGCTGCAAGGAACCTCCAGGAAGATGAACATTTAGTACCTTGAATATATAAATACCTTTGTTATATAATAAGGTTTGAGTTATGTTTCTTAAAGCCTTGTGAAAAAAATCGATTACAGCTCAGTCTCTCAGTGAATATCATTGCAGAAGCAAAATAACTTTCTTATATGACTGCCAGGCATAAGCCCTTCACCCCTTTTGTTCTCAGTTACAGCAGTCAGCAAGAATGGCTGATTTGAAGCCTTAACTTCTGCTCTGAGTAGACCAGGGATACTGCCGGAATCCAGCAGTCTTTTTCCAAGCACAAGCCCTTTACCAGGCTCTCTCTGCAGCAGGTGACATTAACACTTTTCCATATATTTGTTCTGAAAGAAATGTGGGGTTTTTTCTACAGACTATTCACTGACATATAGCTCCCACAGCTAATCTTAAAATGCTTTCTAACACCATAAACTATACATGTTACAGAGATTAAAGCTGAACAAATATTTCACTATAAATAATTTATTCAATACATTTCATATTTTTCTTTTATCTATTTGTGAATTGTCTCCAAACTGCAAGCCAAATTCCCAAATTCATTCATTAGTCAAAATTGCCCATGAATTTTTCCTGCTGATAGTTTTTACCCTGCAGGCCATTCATGGACAGTTTGTTATGAATAGCCTCAATTCAATGCTTGGTTAGTTTAGCTGCAGCAGTCATGTAGACGCATCTCTGTTCTGAACGAAAATTCACTTCCATATATGAACTAGTATTCACAGTGAATTTCTCCCTCTGTTCACTTAGCCCTGGGAAGAATCAGCCTAGTCAATATGACAGGGATGGTTAAGCTGTCCACATCAGCACAATGGACCAGGAAAGGAGCAGAGTGATGTCCAGTAGAAATTTTTCTGCATAAAGGCAGGATGGGAATACTTCACTGAACAGTTGTGAAGTGTCAGAGCTGGTGTCCTCACTCTTTCCTGAAGGGTGACCACCAGACATAATTAGGATGATGGCCACATCTACAGTGTAGCATCACTTTATGTGATGCACATAAATGTATGCACAAAGATGTATGTTCTACTATTACTCAAGAAAGATGGATGCTTTCTCCTCAGCATTCTCGTAATGAAGTAACATAGGTAAGTTCTGAGTTACATCCAGACCCAGTTTCTTCTTGCCAATCTGCTTTCTAGTGGGTTAGTCCATACAGTATATTTCCAAGGTGTTTGTAAGCATCCTTCACCTCCCTGGAGAAGACAGTAGTGTGTTACAAACAGTAGCTTGAAGCCTGATCTGCCATTCAAGAAGTCTGCAGGCTTCTCTTGTCCTGTTATCTGTCTCCAGCAGACATTCTTCTCATCAAATCACCGTCTTCCAGAGTGCTGATGCCAGTACTGACAGACAGCCACCCAGATGCACCTGCCTGTCCTGTTTCTTCATCATCAGCATGCCAGGGTAGCAACACCCTAAACTTCTCAGGTAGTTAATGACAGGGATTATTTCTCTCAGTTTTTCTCTCAGTACCACTGGTGTGCCCTTCAGAAAAGATTTCGCAGGCTGATACAACATTGTGAGACTTCTCTTATTTCTGAGGTTTGAGTTTGTCTATGTGGCTATTTTCATAATGGAGAAGCAAATCCAGAGGCCTTTTCAGTTGAGATTTCAGATAAATACATCAACAGCTAGGAGAGAATAGCAAATGTCTCTAGCTGGAGAAAATATTAACTTTATGTTGAGAAACTCAAAGCCAGAACAAATAAAACAAGGTGATAGGGAGAAGGAGGGGGGGAAATAGCCAACCCAGTAAACAAATGCCAAACCTGAAAGCTTTTCATTTTATGATGAAAAATGTTTGTGTTCTTTCCCATGAAAAGCATACCTTTGCTGTGAAAATATTGCATGAAAATTTCATATGATTTTTTTACCATCTTTCCTTTTTTTGCCAAACAGTTTCAAAGGTCTACTAGAGGCTGAATAAGTTATAAACATTTTCAAGCTTCCATTTGAAAGATATTTGCATTCATTTTACAAGAAAAGTCCCAGTGCAGACCTCTCCAAAAGCATACAGTATAAAAAACACAAACATATCTAGACCTGTATTGCCTTGAGCTTTGACCACGAAACACATTGAGCCTCAGTCTATCCAAGACGCTGCTGCCATTATCCTCTCCAACACCTTTTGCTCAAAATGCCTCCACACGCATCCTTCACCAGTTCTCTTTCCCCTTTGCAGTCCATTTCAAGCATTTCGCCCTCAACAACCCATCTTCCACCCACTTCCCTGCACCTGTCTTCACTCAGCTTTCTAGTAGCACCTTTGCTGCAGCCTTTTGAGTAGACAGTCTCTCACCTCTTCCAAAGGGGTCCTGTGACCAGTGATGCATCCCTGATCTCTTCTGTGAAGCTGTTCTTGCCATTCTACAAGTCTCTCCCTCGATGAGATTTGGCTTTCCAAGGTCTTCCCTCAGACACCTGCAAGCATTCCTCTGCTCTTCTAAACACACAGATGCCACTGAACAGGAAACTACAAAGGTACACGTGAAATGTGCCCTCTCGCTCTTCTTACTGTCAGTCTTCTTGCATCCTTCAGAAGAGTAGACTCTAAACTCCTTGGAACAATTGTCATGGCCTTTTTCTATCTTTAAAAGTCCCTACCACTTTTATCATGATAAGAAACAAACAAAAAAAATACAACAACAACAACAAAAAAATAAAATAAGCAGTACTTCACCTAGGATGAAAATTAGATGCCGCTTTGTATTGCAGCAGCAGCTGTTAAACAGTGAACAGCAAAGCTGCATCTCAGCAGGGAAGAATGAGAGGGAAAAGCCTGTGGCTGGTTAAAACTACTTTGGTAGGAATTTATGGAGGTAAATATTTTACCTTTATAACTGTAAAATTTCATCAAATTCATGGGGTTTACTTGCTGGGACACCATGATACCCACCCAGGTCATAGCTGTGAGTCTTGTCAAAAACAAAACAAATTAATCTGCAAACAAAACAAATGACATTTTTTAATAACTTGGAAGAAATTGTGCATTCCCTCAAAATCTCACTGCTGCTCTCTCTGTGTACTGCCTGCTGCCACCCCAGCCTTGGAGCAGCTCAGCACAGCCCATCACCAAGGCAAGCCCTTCTCCCTACCAAAGCAGGAGGGTGATGGATCCCAGCTGGAAGTGCACCTGCTACTCAGACTCCTTCACCCCTCCCCAGGAAACCTAGGGCGTCTTTCCTCTCTGACATTGGCCTTGTAAGACAGGAAGGTTGCACCCAAGGGTGCTGGTTCTTCCTACGCAGCAAATGAATGATTATAAAGCTATTGTACTGGCAGGTGAAGGGGGAAAAAGTGCATTGCTGGCACCTCTCTTATTTGATTTTATTTTTCCCCTCCAACCCTTTCCTTCAGAGCTACATGAAACGATAAGAGTAGGGGAGAGATTTCGCTTAAATTAGGTTTACAAATAGCCCAGTGAATAGGGAAATGAGATGCATATGCTGCATGTTAAAGTGTCACCGCCACGCAGCCCTATGCGACCGGAGTTTGGAAGGCAGCCGGGGCCCCGGAGACGATCAGGTGCAGCGCTCTGTCAGTCAGGAGGACGCCGGAAGGTTTCTGGAGCGGGGCTGCGAAGCGCTGGGTGCTGCTGCCCCCCGACGGTCCCTCCCCGCAAGCGGCGCCTGGTCCTGGCTCCGGCGGCTCAGACCGGGCTGGGAGCGGCTCCTCTGCCCCCAACGCGGGGGGCCGAGAGGCACAGCGGCCAGGCCAGGGGACCGCGGGGCAGCAGAGGTGACCCCGAGAGAAATCGTCATTTTCAATCGTTTTGAGTGCAGTCGTGGTCTATTAAAAATGACAACTCGGTGCTCTCCATTTATTCCCTGTCACTGAGATTTATTTTCTGTCCAAAGATTTTATTTATTTTTTTTTCCAAACTCCCAAACTTCGTCTGGCAGCTGAACATCAAGATCTGGTTTTGATACCTTGCAGCAAGGATATGTGTTGATGGTTGAAGCTGCTACCTTGGTAGCTTGGGAGACCAAAGCTCTCTGTCCACAAGGTATCCACATAGCACAGTCTGTCCACACAGTATCATGGCTAGCTTCTTCCAAACCCTGCCCATTCAGCTCACACTCTGTGAAGCAAAAAGACTGTACCAGCTCACAAGGACAACTAGTCTCCACATCCTGCCTGACCTCCTTGCTAAACCTGCTGGCAGGGCAGGTCAGGCTCTTTTCATTACTCATTTGTTTTTTACTATCCTTGATGAACTACAGCCGACATGAAGGCTATTTATATTTCATGTGCATGCCTTTAGAGAGGGGAAAATTTGGGTGTAGGTTTCATCATTTGGGTCTTATTATCAACATTTGGTCAAGGTATGTGATTCTGCCTCTCTGCTCTTGTGAGATCACACCTGGACTACTGTATCCAGCTTTGTGACCCCCAACATAAGAAGGATATGGACTTGTTGGAGCAAGTCCAGGGGAGGGCCGCAAAGATGATCAGAGGGCTAGAACACCTCTCCTATGAAGGCAGGCTGAAAGAATTGGGGTTGTTCAACCTGAAGAAGAGAAAGCTCCAGGGAGATCTTATAGCAGCCTTCCAGTACTTAAAGGGGTTTACAGGAAAGATGGAGAAGGTCTTTTTACAAGGGCGTGATAAGACAAGGGGGAATGACTTTAAACTGAAAGAGGGTAGAATCAAATTATATATTAGGAAGAAATTCTTCACTATAAGGGTGGTAAGACACCACAACAGATTGCCCATAGAAGTTGTGGATGACCCATTCCTGGCTGTGTTCAAGGCTAGGTTGGATGGGGCTTTGAGCATCTCACTATCTTTACAGTCTGACAGCTAGCCCCCTGAGTTCCCTCAGGGACTCACACTTGGGCTAATTGGACCTCAACATGAAACTGGGAACATGGGAACAGATGGAAGTAATTGGTAGGAGACAGGAGATGGAAGAACAGAGGAAGGATGGGTGAGGTAAAGCCCACAGAGTTGAAAGCCAGAGTGAGGAAAAGGAAACTGGACAAAAGGCTTCAGCCACATGGACTAGGAAGGGACACGGCTAAAAATGGTAAGGACAGGGCTAAAGATGGTAGGGGACACGTTAAAAAAAGGGGGAGGGTTTGGAAGAGAAGGAACATACTCCACACAGAGGGAACATAAATATCAGCAGTAGGAGAGGCAAAGCAGAGGTAGGGAATAAGAGAGAAGTCCTCTCTAAGGCAAATACCAAGAGAGGAAAGAGCTCAAAGAGGAAGATGGAAGGAAAGAAGAGATGGAGAAAACCAGAAAGGCCTGAGAGCAGGCAGCTAAGGGAGTAGGACACTGTGCCTTTGGGACTCGGCTTGAAAAGACAGCTGTCTTGGGAATGAAGCGTATGAGGAGGGACAGCACAGAGGAAGATGCAGCTGCCCCTGTCTGTGCTGTGGCTGTCACTGTGCAAAGGAACTATATTCACTGTGAGGGCTCTCAACAGCTGTTTTCACCAGCTCACCTCTGAACACGCTCCACAACTGCAAGTAACCAACATGCTGGGAATCTGCAGCTACCCTGTCAGGAACAGCCCAGGCAACAGAGCTGATGCTTCTACCTGGTATGTTGAAAGAAAGCTGTACCACCAGTGCAGCACTAACAAAGTCTTCACACCAGTTTACAGAGAAGATTGGTTTTTGTGCCATTCCATAGAGCAGCAATGCTCCTTCAGTCAGTGGGGCAAGTCTTAAAAAACTCCTGCTGCTCTCCAAACCCATTGATTGGATGATGCGTATTTCAAGGTCATGGCAACCAAAGATCTCTATTTTCTAAAGGTAGCACCAGAAACATGAAACCCAAAGCTTCTCTTTTTCTCCAATTAGCAAAAACAGTTTATCTTTCCATTCAGGCTTGAAGAGGGCTCTGGGGTTAGCTGGGAGCCATACCTAGGAGTGATAAGATTGCTAGCCAGGTGTACACTAACCACAGCTCTGCCTGTGGAGGTAATACACTCTCCTGTGCTTAGGGAACTCACCTGGGACTGGGTTTGCTTGGTAAAACCAGCCCCCCTTTCCTGTCCCCTGGATGAAGCCACCAGGTTTGCAAGGGTTACTGGACCTGAATTAAATCCCTTCTTGCATCTTGTAAGAGCAACTTTGAATGTGCCTGGTCACCTACTTTAAAGAGCTGCAATGCCAACAGAGAGGAGGTGAACAAATTAGTTCAGTTCCTTGAAAATGTAGGTTAGGACTAAGGAAAATCCTAGTCTCTGGACACAAGTTAATGAGAAGTACAGGGTCTGTATATTCCTTGCATACGCTCTCTGCAGCATCTGGCAAAGTTAACACTCGGGGCTGGCAATGTGCATAAGGAGAAACACATAGATTATCTTTAAAACATAGAACTCTTACAAGGCATTCAGTCAAAACCAGTGTTGGAATCATTCCCTTTTATCCCTCTGCCTAGTAAGACCGTGGACTCTCTGAGCAGAGATCTTTAAGAGCAAGGTAACCATCTTTCAGCAAGGGATTAAATATAGTTGGACTTCTTAGGTCAGACCTGGTGGGGGTTGTGTGTACACATGCGCATGTGTGTGTAGATTAGATGGGGATTTTTTTAAGTCATCCTCAAGCCTGCTCTTTATGATTATATCAATTTTCCAGGTAGGAAGCACAAGTCTCAGTGAAACTAAAGCTAATATTTTCACTCTCAGGCTCCTACGTTCAGATCAACCATTAGGTCTGTCTCTGACATGCACTCCAAGCATCCAGCTGTGGACCCCCAGGATGGGCGTCTACTTACCTCAGGTAATGCAGCAAGTCAATGACAAGATGAGAGGGAAACCCAGGTCTGCCTAGGACCCCAGCAGCACGTTTGCTGGTTCACGAGCAGCCGGTGTATTTGTCTTCATTTAATGCGCTATTTTTTCTATCCTCTTGAGTAATTTCCTTCCCTTAAAGGATATAAATCACATACCTACAAAGTAAAGAATTATTTAAAGAACATTTATATTTAAGCTCAGAAAAGAGTTTGAATTTAACTCCCTAGTGGCTGAGATGTGACTGGTTGGTGAATATAACTTGGCTTCACTACATGAAGATGTTTTATGGCTTCAATACCAGCTGGCCTGCAAACCAGTGTTCCATACACTGGGGTGCTACTGTGGGTGAATACCCTTGCTGCAAGTTAACTTAATACTGCCTTCATTCATTTCCCCTAAATCAAACTACGCTGCTCTCAGCCCCAAATGCTCACACACGCACACATCAGGCTTTGCCTCAACTTAATCAGTTTAACAACTCCATTTCATTGTGTGCCACTCTCAGGTGCAGACAAGGTAACAGAAGTTTCTTTTTACTTCTCTGAGTCACACCACAATTTCATTTTGTCCCTGATCTTATTGCTGATAAAGACTGGGGGAGGAAATGCAGGAGTGGAGCCATTCCCAATGGAATAGCATTGACTTCAATAGCACTGACAGTAGCAAGTGTTAATCTGTTAGAGGGAAAAGGAATACTCTTCCTGCTTATTAAGTACAGCTTAACAGCAGAATCACCACCAGAATTTTTAAAGGAATAATGAAAAGGACATGAAAGGCATTAATACATTGGGAAAAATCATAGTGACCATCTTCTAAACAACTTAGCAACTATTCTCTCACACTACTACCTTGTGCATCAGTTGCATTTACATGAGGACTATTCCCTGTCCTCTGTACTTCACTCTAACAAGCAATAGATTTGCTCTGAATAACAAAAGCCTAATGCTGAGACTTCAGTTTATGGGAACTGAAATATGATGCAAAGGTGCATGGCCATTACATGTACAAGACAGATAGTCACTGATAACTTCCAAAATCCTTTTGAAAAGAAAAGAAAACATAAATCTACAATCCAAGAATCCTTTGTGGCCAACAAAAATAATTTAAATCTGGCAGAGACTGATTTGATCAATTTTAATGCAGACCTCGAACTCCAAGCTCAGAAATATGACACAGCCGTCAGGCACTGCAGCTCCTTCCCAGCCAGAGGACAAGGAACTTCATGTCACTTGAAAGAAAGGTTAGACATACTGTGTATCTGGCATGAGCTGGGGAGAGATGGAGCCACAAGGTTTATATCAAAACTCAGCTGAAAGGCTACCAGAAAAGCCCCGTGGGCTGTATAGTCTTGATTTGACTGACAAGAATGGAAATGAGGGCATGACATGGAAATCCTGATTATGAGCTGCATTTCAAAGGAAAACAGTATTTGTTGAGTAGCTGAACTTTGAACTATGGTTTGGACCATTTCATACGCCATCTTTAGTAAACATAAATCTGGAACCAAGCTCTGATTTGGGATATCCCAGTAGTCCACTTCCTGGGGCTGGAGGTGGTTCTTTGAAAAATGAAAAGCTTCAGAATCTTAGTCACATCCAAAATCTATTAGAGTCATGTTTCCTATTTCCAATCAACATGTAGCTGAAAAGAAAATCAAACTTGGGAGGTTTGCATTTAATTACTTTGCCTTTTGAACCAAAGCCTTGCCAGTCTTGCATGAGCAAGTACTTTGCTCTCATATCTGACCCCAAATTCTGCATGACCTTGATGTTGCAACTAATCTGGGCCCATTAATGAGCGTGGACATGGTTGCTGGTTTCACAAGGTCAGTGCAGCCTTGAATCCTCAGAGCTGGCTGGCAGGCACGTAAGAGTTGGTTTGCAGTGGCTCTTCCACTGGATGCTCTTCTAAGATATGAAGCACTGCCCTGATGAAGAGGCGCTAGAAAACTCATCCAGGCAGCTCCTCTCAGCCTCTGCAGGGCAGTAGAACAAATTTAAGGCATTAGGTTGAAGTCAGTTGAACTGATGGATACAGTTAAATAAGGAGGCAGCAGCTCTTTACACAATTTTTGTCCTGTGAGTTCCCTAGTGTTGCCCATGTCCCATTCCATTCCCCACTCCCCCTGCCTTTGAACCACAGACCGTCATAACAAGAGGAGGAGCAGGGAAGCTAAAGGCAGACTGTGGTAAAAACCATTTGCTTCTGGGACACAAAAGTACTCAAGCCTCTTTGCCATGGCATAGCAGATGCCACAGGACTGAGGGCAGATCCTAAGTAGGAGATAAAAAGGAAGAGATGTTCATACTCAAGGGGGCAGAGCACTTTGTTCTTGTAGGACTAAAAGGGGAAAAAAAACAATCTACGAGCTAGTAAGGAGGTGCAGCCTGATGCAGCCTAACTGAGCAAGTGAACGGGAGTCGATGTAGTTCTTCATCCTTCCAGAGGATGTCATTATGGAGCCACCAAAAAGGGTGATCTTTGTGACCCAAATCTGACGGGAGACCGAGTAAATGAGTAATGTGCAGCCGCTCTTCGGACAATAGCCCCAGACGTCCCTTGTTACTTTCCCAGAAGTAACCAATTTCCTCTAGCCAGTGTGCAACTGGTGGAAGGATAGGAGGAGTGGCGAAACCGACAGTAATTTGGGAGATATGCAACAGGTAAGCCTGGAAAACAAACGGAATGTGTGCTCTATGTGACTTGACTAAGCAAAGGTGTGGGGCTTTAACATGATTTACAATCCTCCTTTCAACCTCTTTCGATGTCCCTGAGCATGGATAGGCATGTGAAGGATGCATTCACACACAAGGAAGGTGAGCAAACAAAACTATGGACATGGAGATTATGTTCACAGATAGTAGGAGCAGACTGCATTCTGCAGCCTTGGGCAAGTGCACCCAGGAAAGCACTGGTGAGAGATCTTTGTGCTTCATCACCCTGTTCGCCCAATCCTGTTGTTTGTGTCACAAAAAGGTAGTCTTTGATTTTGTACATATTTGTCCCAACAGCAAACCACAGCCAAAATAAAGAAGCACTGATGATGTTCGTGGCATATGTCTATAAAAGTTTCTATTTCTAATGAGACATTTAACCTTCGACAATCTAAAGTCACACCGGCTTTTCTTCTGAGCTAATTCTAGGCCGTGCCGCCTTTGGTCCTCCATGTGGGCCTTTGCCATAAGGCTCAGTCTAAGAAAAAGAGCAGAGAATCCCAAATGGAAAGGCTGCACCAGGGATGCTAAGCACTAAAGAAGAGTCTCTAGGCTACTGTGCAACCTTAGAAACTGCCACAACTTAAAGAAAACGCTGCTGCAACCCAAATCACACACCTTTTCCCCATCTCAGATGTCCACACAGACAACAACCTGGTGATTGCTTGCCAAAGGGTCTTGAAATCTTTCAAGAAAAATAGCTTTAATTGAAAGAAACTCTGCAAATATTGGTAGTATCCAGGAAGGCAGACTGTACAGATCAGCCCCTGTACCTAACACACTAAGTTTAGATACAAGCAAGGTAAACCACAGAGCCTCTGGGCTTTACTGTATCAGGTCGATGTTTCTCTTTGTGCATGCACCACATCAGTTTTCCCATTAAAGTGTATCAATTAAGTCATCATTAAGTGTATCATTACAATTAAGTGTATCATTAAAGTCATCATCCCTTCCCAAGTATGATTTAATGAATCCAAATCCAGGACCTGACCCAGACTGCATCCGGTCTAAAGAATCACTTGCCAGCCATCCATGCAAGCTGCATCTTAATCTCTCTTCTTTGCTGCTATTTGTTTCTAGAGGGTGTGGGGGGGGGTGGGGGGGTGGGGTGTGCTTGTTTTATACATGGATAGATTAAATTTCCTGCCAACCCACTTTCTCATTCAAACATGTTACAGAGGAAGTGGGAGGAAGGAGGAAATTAGGAACAAACAACAAGCAGAAAATGGCATTAGAAGGCTTAGTGAAGAGTCTGATCCTTAGCCATGCGCACGGCCCCATTCCCGCACATCAGCAATACTCTCTACCACAGGGAAAGTGCTTTTTTAGCTGTCTTCATCTATGGTAACACATCAAAGAAAAAGTACGTCACAGCCCCAGAGTCAGGAAGTCCCAAGACTACCAAGTTTCTCTTCCTAAAAAATCTGCATTCACCAATTCATGCCCGAAGCTCTTGCCACACATTATCTTCCAGTCCCCCTCCATGGCTGCATAGGTGACCAAAGGAAACCTTTCTCTGCACTGCCCACCAGCTGACAAGAGCTCTGAGCTAGTACTAAGCCTCAGGAAATGCCTTACACGTGCACTCCCTTCCTTAGGAGTTCATAGACATGGTGATTCTCGGTAACTCCCTCCAGGCACTTGCACCGCACAGAGGCAGACATGAACGAATGCAGTGTGGAAAAAGAGAGCCACAGCCTTTCACTTTCCTTGCTTTCAAGGCTTGCTTTGTCCCTGATGTTCACCTGCTCCCCAACCAAGGAGAGACAGCTCAGTGAGGCCAGTGACATTGCATTCATTCTTTATGTCAACACCCATATTCCTGATCCTCTTCAGCACATCTTGCCTTTCTTGTGGCAAGAGCAGAACTGTAACAAAGGAATAGTGAGAGAATCCCAGCTTTGCTGGCATCAGGAGAACAAGCTGCAGTTAGCATGGCCAGCAGCATTTGGAAAAAGCATAGGGAGAAGATCAAGATACCTGAAAACAGCTCTGCTCCAGGCCTCCCTTTAACAGAGGCCATATGTTAGTTATGAGTTAATGTGAGGGCCTGCTGGGTTTGCTCAGTGAACTTCTGAAAGGCACATGCTTCCTCAGTTTTTCCTGTCATGGAAATGTTCAAGACCCTTATAAGAAAATCTGCTAAACCATTTTGGGTTCACTTTGTACCTGACAAAACCCTGATTATCCTGCTCATTCCTCCAATATAAAAAACATTTACTTTATTTTCTCTGCCCAATTCCAAACTGATCACCCAGCTACCTTGGACCTGGGTGTCCTCTGAGGTACCCTGATTTGAGGTACTCTTCATGAGTGCCTAAGCCATGATGTAAGGAGGATTTATCTCCTGAGCATTCTCTGTCCTCATGGGAAAACCAGGCAGTCTTGGACAGGACACCATCTGTTAGACTGGGTTCTGCTGGAAACTCATCTGTGTTCCAGCAAGACTGTGTTGAAGTGCATGAATCTGAGTAATTTTATTTTTTTTTAGATCAGATGAATCAGCAGATACAAGTCCAAAAGCTGTGTAAGTTAAAAAAAACTTCTGGCAGTCTACAGACTACATTTCCCAAATATTTTAAATTGATTTCTCCTCTACAACAACCTCTAAAAAGATGTCCACTTCTAAAGTGTGAAGCATCCTCTCATAGTTATTTCTGCCTCAGCACTCAAATGTACAGTTAACCCTTGTGTTAGAACAAGTTCCCCTCTGATTTTCTTTGGTGTAAGTTGGTATAACTGACAGGTACCAACATTTAAAATAACATCCATGGCACCCAGTGATGTGGACAATTTCTATTACACAGCTGGGGTTGAAGACTGTCAGCAAACTCAAGCATTTCAAGTAGTGACTTCCACTTACAGCTCTAATAGTTTGAACCTTTGTTTGATTTTTAATGATAAATTAAAACTCTGGAGCACTCCCAAGTTATCTAAATGGTTTTTAGTTGTTTTTTTTGTTTGGGTTTTTTTGGGTGTTTGTTTGTTTGTTTTTCTAGATATTTGTACTGCAGCAGTGCTTCACTAGGTACAACTTACAGATTAAAATTCCATCATACCAGGTACTGCACAAACCTAGTAAACTATCCTGCATCTTAGGAAAATCTGCTATAGATCAACAGAGACGTGCAGAAGAATGATGTAAGGGGCAAACCAGTGGCAAGGAATGGATAGTATAGTAGAATACTGACAGTGCTATGATGGGAATAAAATATAAAGATGCTCTTAATGTCACATCAAGATTGCACAATCAAAAGATGAACAATGGAAACACTAAGATTCCTATGACAACTTTCTGAAAATGGCAACACAGTTGTCTTATTTACAGTAAGGTCCATAGCTGAAAACACATTTACAAGAGTATTTTAAAGTAGATGTTGAAAAATGAGAACACGATGCATGTGCAGCAGGGCTGAATTACCATTGCTTTTGGATCTGTAGATTTCTTGTTTTAATAATCACTCTCTGAATACCTGAGGGATTTTAGAGATGAAGCAGGGAAAATTAAAAGAGAGAAAAATGCTTAAATCTTTGGCAAAACATCAGGTTGCCCTAACTAATAATAACCTTCTGGTAGCAGCTGTTGATACAGACTAAGAAGTGTGTGCTTGCCAGTCCCCTTATGCCCTGGAAGTGTGAATGCTTAGACACTGAAACCTCCCGTGCTCTGTCTATGGGGATCACCACTTCTGCTAAATTCCTGATGTTTCCCCCCATCAAACTTATCCAAAAGCCCAAGAAAGTCAGTAACTGCCTTAGATTTTGAACCTGGTATGGACATGCCATTTTTAAGATTGGAAAATCAATATACAAGCAAAAGTTAGGCATTTTTTAAAAAATCGTCTGGCATCACTCAAAGCAGCGAAGGGTCTCCCCTGCCAAATGACAGAAAATAAAACTTACCTTTGTCTAGAGGAGTAGAGACCTTCCACGCCTGGGAAACTGTACCTTCAAGGGCAGTGTGTCAGACTATTATGAATGAGAAAAACAAGTCTGTAGTACCTGGGCTCACCACCAAACTGGCTGGCCCAATAACATGCAGCTCTTAGTTGCATGGTCACTGCTTACTGCCAGTTAAATCAAGGATGAGTATTAATAGCCGAATTCGTTGTAGTTACAAAATTAGATAGATGAAGGAAAAAAGCAGCAGCAGGTAGTCAGAAGTCCTTTTTTTATATGAATAAAGTTTTATTGAATTTTATACAATTAGAAAGAACAAAGAAAGAGGAGCAAACAGTCTCATGGAGGGTAGGAACCAGAAGAGCTTTCCCAGTAGAGGAGGGCACCTGCTGAGGGCAGTGTTCCTGTAAATGTCACACAGGGGTTGTTACAAAAGCAGAGAGAATGTGTCTGAGCTTTTCTTTGTTGTTTTTTTTTTTCCCTCTCACATTAGGGTTTCTAAAGCCACTCTTCTTCCCCCATTAATCTTACCACCTAGCAGCAAAGTGAGCAGACAGGCAGGAAAGAGGACTGCTCCAGTGAAATGTGTGTGCACACACAGAGCAACTGCCTGCCTGTACCACTGTGGGGGTTTGCACATATTCTGGATGGAGCTGTGTAGAGGGGGAAGGAAGGGAAGTTGGATTTTTCTCTCTCTCTTTTTCTTTTTTTTTTTTCTTTTTTTTTTTTTTTTTTTTTTTTTTTTAAGCAAAGAAGGCACAAAATCTCAGCCAAGTTTCAAACCTAGTGCTGCTTGGGAGCTCCCAACCTCCCAAAAAGCCAGTGTGTCCATATGGGAACCCAACCCTCACCCCTCCCTCCTCTTCCTCAGTGTCTGTGCTTTCATTTGAAAAGTACTGCTCAGGTAGAAGGCCCTGCCCAAGGTTTTTGCACTGCTAGGGAAAGTAAAGCCGTGCCAGGACAAAGAAAGTGAGAATGAGGAAGAATCTGTTGGTTTAAACAGACCCTTTTTCTAATGTGAGAACTATCGAAAGTCACCTGTGACTCCCCACATTGCTTTTCCAAGAGCAGACCTGTGAGGGCTCTGGTGCTTTTGGAGGTGATCATTGCTTTTTCCTGTGCAAGGGTTGATGTTATGTAGGAGGGCCAAGACATCCATCCAGACATGGCCTCTTTGAGCCAGTGAACTCTAGGAGGCAAAATCCCAGTCCTTAGTCCAGCCCTCCAAATGGCGTCAGATTCCTTCAGAGTTTTCAACTCTTGGCTTTGATTAAGGCTATTAAGTTGCAGTAGAAAAAAGTAGAGATGCCAGCCACAACCACCTGCCTGACTGCAAGGAGATGGCAGAGCAACTGGCAGATGCCACCAGTACCAAGTCCCGGGACATTGAGGGAAGAAGGGGAGGCAGAGATATAGCATGTGGGCCTCCATTAAGCCTCTGCTTTCTAAAGGAAGGTTTTTGGATACAAATCCTGCCAGCCTGTCTGTGCACATGGAAGAGCAGAAATGAAATCTCTGATGCCTCTGAAGGCCCCAAGCCTGCCATGTGCCCTCCATGCTTGCCAGCCCTGGATGCCCCAATGAGCAAAATGCACCAGGCAAACAGCAAAGCTATGAGGTTTGAAGTCACTTCACCTAAACCAGAGTAGCCCAGGGGAGCAGATGCCTCATGAACGTTCCTGGTGCTCTACCACACCACCCTGCTCCTCTCTGCCTCCTGAATAACCCCAGCAACACCCCAAGAAAAATAAAAAAAGAGATGCAAGCCCTACAGCAGTAGCAGCGGTGACACACAGGGTGTCTCAAGGAAAGATGCTCACATGGCTTCATCCTCCACAGCTATAATTAGGGCTCTGGTGGCACCCCAACCTTATGCAGGAAAAACACCCAGCTTGAGAAGGACCTGCGTGTATCTGAGTGTGTGTTTGTCTGCGTGTATATTGAGGTGGGAGAAGAACTGCAAAAAATAAAGACAAATTCTCCCCAGTCCACGCCCTCACCCAACCATCCACTTGGCCAGGCTGGTGGCTGTGCCTTCATCTCGCTCCTCCAGCCTGTCTCCCATGCCCCCTCAAATCTGGCCCCAGTTCACTATTCTCCCTAATCTGACAGGCAGAGACAGGACCATGGAGAGGGAACTGGGGCTGCTCAGCCATCCCTGCCCAAACGCAGGCTGTCGTCCTCTTGGAACAAAAATAGCAACAACAACAGAAAAAAATTAACATATATATATATATATCTCCCCAAACCTCCCTGAAAGACCCAAATGGATGGAATCAGTCCCCAACAAAACCAACAGGAAATAAAAGCAAAAGTTCCCCCCAAGGTCAGGTTTAGGGACATATCCCAGCTGGGGCCCAGCAGCCAGGGAGCACGTCCCGACCTCTCTGCTACTCTGGCCTTGGCACATCTGTGGTGTCCATCAGCCCAAGGAGCTCCAACAGCTGTGGGGAAAGCAGCTTGGACAGGGCTGTCCCACTAGCTGGCAGCGGCCTCGAGAGGGGAGGACAGGGTGGAGAGGTAAGTGTGTGCCCCCCTGCTGCCTCGCTGCCTTTCAGGAAGGAGTAGGGTCTCTTCACCCCACCAGGTATGAGAGGCTCCCTGCTCAGCTCTCAGCAGCTGACACGGTCCTACACAAGGGAGCCAGCCCGGCTCTGGGCGGGCACCATGACGGGAACAGCCCCAATCCGCTCCAGCGTGGCCTGACTGACTGCATAGGAACGAGTGTGCGGCAGCCGTGGCTTCCTGCTGACTGAGCCATTGCTCCGGATCACCTCCTGAGGGGACGGCGCTGTGCTGGCCGTCACCACCAGTGTCTTAGGGGGAGCTGGGGATGGGTGGCCGCCATTGGCATAGACGGGGCGGGCACTCGTGCTCCCTGAGCGGGAGAAAGGGGGCTGGTGAGCATCATTACTGTTGCTGAAGCGGGTGAAGGAGTCTGTGGCGTGGTTGGCTTTGGGGTCATTCCAGTAGCGGCTGTTGTAGGTGTTGGAGGAGGTGAGGGTGTCATTCTCTGACGAGGACGCATCAGCATGGAACGTCTTTGCGGCAGAGGAGCATTTGGGCGGCAGGTCATCCTCCCTGGGAAAGAGAAGGTGTGAGAGCACACAGAGGATGCTGCCTTGCCCAACGCTACCCCCACCACCACAATGCTGGGGTGAAAGACAGCACCAGTGTGAATCAGCGTTGCTCCTTGACCTGTTTGCACATCCCTCTGTGCAGGACCCACCTCCGTGCACATTAATTGCTTCACGTGACTATCACTGAGACAAGTGACCCATGGTCATGTGTCAAGGGGGACAAAACCAGTGGTTTTCACAGCCACTGGTATTTCACAGGCAGTCAGTATGACTGTACAATCAATGAAGCTGATCCTCAAGGGAGCTGCAGGATGCTACCAGAGGGAAACCCTGTGACTGTAACACCAGAGAATATCACAGCTGTATCTCCAGAGCTTTTCAGCCATCACTGTCTGGTGTTGTGGGTCATGTCACTCTCCTATGGAGCTCACAACATCAAGTCCTCTCCCTGTTGCTGGCAGAGGGATTGGAATTAGATGATTTTTAAGGTTCCTTCCAACCATGTGATTCTATGAAGCCAAGCTCTCATTAAAAGCAAAACTGAAAACAAGATGTGTTGTTACTATTCTTCATTTTCTCTCTCCATTTTCTGGACATATATGGACATCTTCCCCTGACCCAGGGCAACATGCCCAGGATTAGCAAGAATGAGATTTACAATTTCCTCCCTGTCAGCCATAGCTTTTGTTGCATGATCAGAGGTCCTCTGCCACCAGCTTTCCCCCACCCTTACCTTATCTCATTGGGAATTTCCTCCTCTTCTTCTTCTTTGTGTTTATTTTTCCAGTAGAACAGTGCCACAGCCACCAACACGATGCAAACAACAAGCACAACGGCGCCCGTGGCCACCGCTCCTGCAATCAGGCCGATACTCCGTGGGTGGGCTGTGGAAATGATTGAACAGAGCATGGAGAAGAAATCAGGGATGGGCTGTGGCCATCCATGAGTATTTGAAGCTACTGTGGTGTGGGAGGGGGGAAAGGCAATGTTCCCATTCCAGGGCACAGTTATCTTCTGATAGAGAGGCACATGGTGGCTCACAGCAAACATTGTTACACACTTTACTGTCTCAAGACAGAAGCTGGTGGCCAAGCCTCCCCTGGCAAAATACTTACGTGCAATGACTTGCAGGTCCAGAAGGCAAGTGCTGGTTCCAATGGCATTTGAAGCCACACATTGGTAAAGACCTGAGGACACAGTGCTGATATTTCGGAGAGTGACAGTGCCCTGGACTTGGTCTAGTCAGAGAGAAAAGAAGGATTTAAATCCCTCCCCCCTTGAGGAAAACCATGAAAAGGCAAAGCCAGCAAATAGAGAATTTCGGTGTGAGACTCTTAAGAGAGAAATAAATTAGGAAATAACTTTGAGATGGAAGCATTGTGCGTGCACAGACACACACAGAGACAAGATTAGGTCTTAAGGAGCTTACACTAGATGTTTCTTTTTCTTCTGACAGATGAATTTCTGCAAATGAAAGCTTGGCATTCTCAGTATTGTGTGAGAACAGGGAAGAAAGAGATGTGAAATATATATATATACATATATATATGTATATACCCATGCCTACTAACTAAATTCAATCTTGCTCTGCAGAACCCCTGCTCTCCCACCCCTGGGCTCCCCACCCCCTGCTCTGCTAATTTTCCTGATTCCTAAATTATGTAAAACTGAAAGCTTGCATATTCTTAAAATACAGTCAGATAAAGGGCAAAAGTACAGATATCGCTTGATCAGGACACTTAGGCTAAGAAATTTTATGGATGGTACTTGAGGCTTGGAAATACCAGTTTGATCAGAGCCTTGCTTTTACACACATCTGAAAAGCAGCTCTGGCAGTAATTTATTGGAAAATGGTGGCCTCAGTGTAAGAAGCTGTCAATATTTTCCTGAGATGATTCTGCCTCTCTTCTTCCAATTTCCATTCTATGAGCTTTTCATTTGGTTTAAAATGCAGGTGAGTTGGAAGCTGAAATTTCCAGCCACATGCCAACATCTAGCAACCACTTTCTCTCTCTCCCATCCAACTCAATCCTTGTTCTTCAGTGGGTAACATGTTTCTGAACAGAAAACCCCCGTGATCATTTAAGTGGCCTCTGTAGGGTACCTAGTCCACTATGGGCTTTAGGAATCTTCGTTCCGATAAAACGAGCATGCAAATGATGGCAGACGCTCTGTGAGCCATGCCACCTCTGGCAGCGAAGACAAAGGAAAGCCCAGGCTGTCACCTGGGAAATAAGAGGATAATCAACAGAATGAGCACCTTGTGTGGCAGTTGGGGGCAACTTGGGAACATTGTCCAGTTTCTCCCAGAGGTATGTTGGCCGGGGAATGCCTTCTTCTGAGCTGCAGGTCAGTGTGATATCGCTGCCCACGTCCAGGGACCCCTGGATTCTGCAAAGCGGGGCAGAAGGAGGAACTGCGAGAGAAGAGGGGAAGGTGATAGCATATCAGGAAATATAACCAAACAGTGGAGTGCGGGCTCACTCTGGACACGTGCTGCTGGGGAAAGCAAGGACACTGGCACAAGTTGACAAGGGGACAAGACTGAGGCAGCAGACAAGAACCCATTAAGGTTTAGGGGGTGACAACTTACACAAAGATTCCTGACCCACCAGCCCATCAAGGTTACAGACTTTCACAGAACCCAGCTCTCTTAGATCTCTCCCTTGAGAAAAAGGTGAACATTTCTGTCTTTGAGACAATAAGGATGGTGAGAGCTAACAGAGCTTCAGACAACATTTACTGTGGGTGGGTTTTGCCTTCATATCCCTAAAATGGCACTCACTCTGGAGTATTTAAAACCAAAGGGAGCATCCAGAACCAACTGCTTTCATGAAAAGGAAGCAAAGATCTAAAGTAATCATCTTCTCCTGTTGCTATGCACAAAACTCTTACAGTCCCTTCAGCTGTTCAGGATGCCCTTGTACTTTTTTCATGCTTCATTGCAACTCCATATCACAATTCCACCAAAAAAACTCTCTCCACCTTATTTTAAAACTTCATTATGTGCTACCTGCATATGAAGTCTATGTGCCCTACAAACTCACATAGTACCCAAAAGGCAGCCCATCCCTCACCACAGGGTGTCTATGGGCTCCAGTACATACACTACCATATTGCTCTGTTATGATACACTGCCATGCACAGAGGATCCCCTTGTCCCTGTTCCTCCCCTCTCCCCCATAATACCAATAAACACACCCAAGACAGTAAGTCCAATGACTCCAATATTCCTGACGCCTCGGTCGGGAAGATTGTTGACCAAGCACTGGTATGTGCCAGTATCCGATAGCTGAGTGTTGTTGATGAAGATGGAGGCACTGGTGGTTGGCATTGTCACAGCAAACCCCACTCGCCCATAGAACTGAGGTGCACCACCAAAGATCTGACCCCCTTGGTAGAGAATAACCTAGAAAAGAAAGGAAGGCTCAAACAACACTCTGCAGGAGCTGAGCAAGGAGGAAGAACAGCAAGCAAAATATGGGCTTCTAAAGCCAAAAGGACAAGTTACTAAAGGATCTCTGAATAAACAGACCTCAATATACATCCCAGAAGAGGTGTTTTTTTCCAAAAGTGGAACACACTCTTTAGGCCATTTTATGTCAATAAAAATGTTCACAAAGGTAACAGGCCAGAAGGATACCCAAATCTTCTGACATAGCTGGATTGGTAATACCAGTCTACTTCATATAATAGTCACTACCCATCTGGTCAGGGTTGATGTACAGAAACAGAGACCCTCTGCAGGTCAGTGAGTACTTCGCTGAAAAGCATCTGCACAGTGGACAGTATTATTTTGAGTCTCAGTCAGTAACATCCTGCCATGATTTGATACTACTTACTGAAGATCTTTGGAATCAACTGAATGACAGGCATTGCAACCTTTGAACCTGCACAGCCTTCACCAGTCAGACTGTACTCAGACCAAATCCCTGAGGAGCAAGTACTCTTCAGCGCTGGTTCTCACACTGAATACAAAATACAAGGAGGGCAGTGTGACCCAGGACAGATGTATTTCAGAGAAATGGCACTCTTCAGAGTATGTGGGCAAAAAACAGGTCAACAGATCTCAGGTTATGATTCTTGTGCATACCATGATACACTCTCATTTGCTCATGTTCATAAGAATGGACTTCCATAAGCAACAGACAGTGAGAAAATAAGAAGGGAAGTTAAAGGGGTGATGACTCTATGCAAGGTTATGTGTTATGGGACATCTCACACTGATTTCACAGGTTGAAGGCTGCATCTGCTCCCAGGTCCTCCAAAGACCTGGTTTACTTCCCCTGTGCTCTTTTGAACACACAACCCACTGGAAATCCAGGGCAGCAATACATGCCCCAGTTGTACACACAGCCAAGGCAGCCAAGGACACAATGTGCATCCATTAACAAAGTATCAAAGAAATCAGATTCATGTAAGATCCAGAGGGCACGTTCAGCAATGAAGGGATAATGAAATTCTGGGACAGCCAGAGACTCAGCATTGGAAAGGGTATACATCCAGAAAAGGGTAGGGAACAGGAAAGCCTCAAAGAAATACATGCTCCAGTAAGAAAGGACCTACCTGTTGAGGTTGGTTGGCATTAGAAAGAGGAATGACCATCCAGATGACATTAAGGTTAGTGAGAGCAGCGTTAGTGGTGAAGGTGCAGGGCAATACTGCCGTCTGGCCTCGGGCAACCTGGATGCTCCCTGAACTGACAGAAACCTCCAGAGGACACACCAGACCTGGAAAGAGAAGGACACCCAGTTCAAGCATTTCAAGACACAGACACACAGTTCAAAGCACTGCAGGTGGCCCCATACACTTGCAGGTTGTGACATCAGCATCCTGTTCTTACACAACTGTACCTTACCAGCTACTTAAGGCTAAAAATAATTATATTCCTTCCTCACAGATCAGGCTGCTCTCATACAGACCTTTTTCACAGGCAAATGTAGATAGGTGATCCTTTAAAGTGGGAGCACTCTGGTTTCAGAGTCTATGAAAACAACTGGTTTGGCTTTGGTGACAGGGAAAGAGGCAGAAGAGCAGCTAAGTGCATCTAAGAGATAATGAAATATGTTTTCAAGCCCATCAATCTTCATGATACCTAATATCAGTGAAACAGAAAAGGAAACTGCAGTCTTCACCAAGGTGTAAGAAGAAACACAGTTCTTCCCTGACTTCTATGCCTTATAAAGTCCAGCATGACCAGAAGTATTTTAGTGATATTTTTAATTTAAAGGGTTAAAAGCCAAAGTATTTTCCAGTCCAGGCATTTCTATTTAGCTGGTGAAAAATGACTACTGATGGAGGAACTCATCAAATCTCATTAATTTTCCCAACATTTCCACCATTCACATCTTTGCTTTCCACACAATCTGGACAGAGCTCCAAGCCTGATAGTCCCAGCCACCCAGTACAGCAGCCCAAGCCTGCAGTTTTAAGATTGCAAGTCACACAGGGAAATCTGTCTGCTCCTAACACCAGAATTGTATCAAATGAACCAAGGAGTTTCCACCACCATTTTGAGTAGCACTAAAATTCTGTAAAACATTTTTCCCCACAAAATCAAAATACAGACTACAAAAACTACAAAAACTATATCTTTATATGATAGCTCACCATCTTCTTGTTCAAAGCATGTGAAAGGCTACTGGAGGAGAAGGCAAGGAGTTTTTAAGCTCCAAGATAATATCAGAACACTGCAAACACCCAGGTGCAGTCTGTGGACCACCCTATTCTCTTGCTGACTCCAGGAATGGCTGCCAGCAAAGTTTTTATTTTCTGCCAAGACACACTGGTTTGCTAAAGGTGCAATTTTTCATGAGAATAGTTTTCTATCTGAACTACAAATAAATTGAACAGACTAATGTCTGAGAAAAAGCTGAGTGGTCTCCCCCATGCTTGTCTGCTGAGATCCTTCCCACACTACCTTAAAGAGGTGGGGTTCTCAGAGGCTGGAAGTGCTGACCTTCAGACGCTACAAATAAAATTTTCTAGCACTTGAACAGCCTACGATGTGTTCCAGGGTTTGCACTGACTGCTCTGGAGCTGCAAAGACTTTGTGAATACTCAACCACCTCCTCTGAACTTCTATTCCTTCCTCCATGTCTCCCACCTCCAAAGCCCCAGGCAGTTCAGGGAGGCTCAAAAACGCTTCAGAATAGAGCCAGACAAAATTCCACTTCAGTATCTCCAAGCGAAATTCACAAGTTTCTTACTTTCATTTTGGAAATTCGTAGGAAAACATTTCATCGGCGCTGATAACATCTCAGAGAATTAGGTGGCTGGATGATGAACAGCTGGTGAAACCTTAACCATCGATCTCCTATGCAAGGCTCTCAGCAGCAAGAAGAAGTAAATAACTTGAAGGGCCAATAATAACCATCACCCTTATTACAAGACACCCTGCCTTCCAGTTGCGTCTGTGGGCAACATTCTGGGAATGGATTTGGACTCCTCATTTTCTTATGGCTGGCCAGGCAGTGGCAGTAGCCCAAAGCCCAGAAGTGATCCATGTCAACTTTGGAGATGTTTCTCCCTGAATATGACCCTGGTAAGGAATTGTTTTCTGCAGGCCTAAATTTGAAGGAGGTATTGCCATGACTACTCATCCAGTCTGGCATCATCCATGTGCTAAACAGTGTGCAGGGATTCACAATGTTTTGAACGTTCACTGGATTAACCTCTCTCACCAACAAGGTGCAGAAAGCTCTTCTGCTATTTTTGGCATAGATTTAGTGAGAAGCTATCCACGAGAGGAAAATAAAATTCTCATCTGATTTGGAACAGCAATATGTGTTCTTCAGCCCCATTCCTTATTCCTTTCTTTTTTTACCCTCTAAGAAAAAGTCACACATTCAAATTCTTGTCATTCAAAGAAAGTATTACTTAAATTTGAGTATTCACTAGGAATAAATTTACTGGAAAAGTTAGACTTTATAGCTGGCTTTGCAGGGTTAGTTACATCAATCACTCAATCATCAAGATGATGAGATTTTCACACCTAATCATCTGCTTGCTACTCCTAATATTTGTTATTAGTTGATTGTAAACATCCTGCAGGATAATAAAAACACTAAAATAGAACATACATAATTTAATCACTGCAAAAATAATTTGCAATACATTTGAGGACTTCCCAATCTACTTATGAAGAATTAAAAAAAAAAAAAAAAGGAAAGAATACACATATTATTTTTGCTCTGCCAGTACCCTACTCTCATCCTGCAATACCCCATAACATCCTCCCCTTTTCAAGGCACCACGGCATCCCTTTTAATTTTAATGGCATGGAGCAAGGGAGCACTAAGGAAGAGCTGAGGTGTCCATTAATTTCTTTTGCCAAGGGGAGCTGCTTTGAACTTGGTTTGCAAGATGGACACACCCACACACACACACCATGCTGTCCTGTCTCGTTAAAGCAGTGGGCAAGCCAGCTCCTCAGATTTACCTTTGCCTCATGCATCCCAGGGTTGCTCTTTGGCCTGGGATGTACACAAGGCAGGCAGCACTAAAGACAAGGACTCATTTTGTTAAGCTAAGTGGCTCCTGCAGGGCTATGGCTGGGGAAAACACACACAACCACTTCTGACAAGTAAGCTTAGACAAGGGAACAGCAGAGTCAGGAGACCAAATGCAGGCAAAGTCCTCTTATACCAGCATAAACAGGGAGGTGGCTGGTGTGTTAACACAGCACTAGGGGGGCAGTATTGTGACATGACTTCTCTCCTAGGGAGACAGCTGAAGGAGCAAAGATCAAATACTCTTCAAAAGCTACAGCACCTCAAGACTACTAGAAAATCTAACACATTTACATGTGCATTTGTCCATCTATGCAAGTATCTGCGTGACTGCATCCTTCTACACCAATACTCAGATGGATGCACACAAAGGCACATGCACTTATAAACCCGAATGCCTGGGGAGATACCTAGTAGAAAAACTCAGTTAAATGATACATGTTCAAACATTTCAAAATTAGGAGTTGCAAAAATGTGGCTTTGCATTAATGCAAGAGGAGGGAGGCAGGGGAGAGAGGGAGGAAGATGTTTCAAATTTAGCATATCTATTGGGATAAGGATTTTTCAATGCAGCCTAAGGAATGAGAAGTTGATTCCCTTGAGTAGATATAAATGCAAATATAGATATATGCACACACATACAGCCCAGTCTACTGAGTCAAATTACACATAAGAGGTCAGAAAAATCAAGTAAAGGATGTTGTAAAGGGTCTCCTTTTGCATAGTGACACAATCCAGATATTTTCTAAGCATTCAGAAGTTTAATGACTTTTGAGAGACAAGGAATCAATCACCACCAAATCGTCTCTCAGAATTAGATTACAATGGCCATTACACCCTCTCTTGTATATGCAGTCTCCTTCTTACTTAGTAATTAAGCACCCCTGTAAGCAGCATGCCTGGAGGAAGAGCAGGGTACACCACTGTCAGCAGAAAGAGGAATGGGCCCTTCCTGTACGTAGGACACTTTGATCTTAGCTTGATTCAGCAAACGACGTTCTCCTTTGATCCCAAGGCAGCAAGCTCCCATCACTAATTAGAACAGATGCTCCATTTTTCTGTCCCCTCTCAGGGAAGCAGTCAGCAGAACAATGTTTTGGCTGCAGAGGCACTTTTAGAATTTCTTCATATTTCCAGGATCAAGTATTATTCTGGCAACAGATCGCTGTGATTTCATTTTTGATGGCTTACCTCTGCTTTTCCAAGTGGCACACTCAGCTCCCTCCCCTGCCTCCATGGAGGAGTCCACATAGATAGTTCATACAACGGGACACAAGCATGTAGGACACAGTCCCACAATGACCATTTGCCTCCCTGCTGGGTATAAGGAATCAGATGCTGCCACATGTTTGCTATCTGCCTTACAAGGGTTGCAAGCCACAGAACCTTAGGAATATACCTTTCAGTGAAACTGAAAGGCATGGGCATATCTTAGCACTTGACTCCTTCTAATTTGGCTGAAAATGTTCCCCGCTTCCACTCACTGCCACATGTCTCTCATCAGCAAGACCAGCAAGTTACCTTGGCTGACAGCCCCATGAATGGAATAAGGACTTCCACCGTGATCACATCACTAGGCCAGATTGTAACATGAACAGCCAATGCACAATCACCAGCCCATATCACCATGACGGCAAGATGGTCACAAACCACAAGGCTGAGACTGTGCCTTCACGAATCACTGTGGCTTCTTCACCCTGTTGAAGCTGTGCTAAGGGCAAGTCCTCCTGTACTACTGGATCACACCCAGCACCTGGTTTTCAGAGGCAAACATGCTCACCACTGGCTGGGTTGCAGTATAGTGCAATAGAGACTGTCTTACCCCACTATATTTATCTTCAGAGTGTTCATCTCCCAGGACTTCAGAAAAATGGAAGGTTTTTTTGAGGATCATTCATATCATGAAATTCAAGTTCCTGCCTTGCCTCACCTTCTGAAAGACACTCTCTACTTTGCAAGTACCCCCTAGAATTGTTGGTAAGTCAGCAGCTTTTGGCACCTGATAGCAGCAAACTCCTGATACTCAAAGGCAGAGGCTGGGGTACGGGCTCACTCTGCTGTGCTTTCAAGTCAGGAAAGCAAATGGGCAAGGGAGGAAGGAGGGAAGAAGGTGTGAAAGAGATTTGTCCATTCTGCACTCCAGACTTCAAGGGAAAACATGCAGAAACGTGTGTGGCTGGGGGAAAATGAGAATAAAGATTCAAGCTCTATCAGTTTGCATCTGAAACCCAGGGAATGGCTGGAATGGCTCCCCCCGTCCCAGTGCAATTAGCAATCCTGTTGCCACATGCTGGGAAAGATACCTTTGGCAGTACGACATTTTAGGTCCCTCATTAGAGAGGTAAAGATGAGGTCACACAAAAGTTACAAGAAAAGGGTAGAAACACAATGTTCCATCTGGCAACTGCAGGCTATGGAGGGAGAAACTGCAGAGGAGTCTTATTCCTCAGATGAAAAGAAAACACAAGTAGTTGTGCCTTTGGTCTGCCTCACATAGGATCTTTGAGTCTGGGAGCAAAGATACCTCCTGTGCCAAAGAAGAGGAATATCGCCCACCCCAAATGAGCTGAGGTTCATTGCCGACTCAACACACTGAGCCGCAGCAAAATCTACAGTCCAGGAAGGAGAGACTCACAGCTGGAGAAGACAGTGACAGATGCTGGCAATACTTCTGTTACAGGACCTGCTTATGCAGCAACCATTCAAAAGCCCCTGAAGGAGCTTGGCTTGCAGTTGCAAGCACTGATAACACTGAAGTTATCCAGCCTGATATGACAGCATTCAAACCGGCTGCTCATCAAGCTGCTTGAATACTGGTCTTGCCCATTCTCACCAGGGACTGAGCATCCTACTTCATTCCAGATGTGCTACAGTTGCTAGTTCAGAATCTATCTAACCAATTGCAGTGTTTATCCAGTCTAGTATCTGAAGGCAGCTTGCAGTAGACTCCACCCTTCTTGTAGACCTGGCATCACCAAGCACTCCAATGGAGCACAGATCTGGAACTTGAGCCCTGCAGCATTTCTTGCCAAAACCAGACCAAGTGATCAGGGGCACTGGCTATGCATAAAACTGGTAACACTGACCCTTCTTCCTTGCCATTTATAATCTCATCTGAAATAGACAGAAAACTAGCAGGGAAAGGTCCTGCTGATCACTCCACTCTGACCTCAGCTGTTGATCTGGTGAGCAGCGGTCACTACCACCCCTGCCATCTTCTCTTTTAGAAATAGGTCTGTCTCTGCAGGCCTGTTGGGAGGATGATTTCAAACAACTGGCTGACTGAGATGACATAAAGTATATTTCCCTGTGCTGACTTCCCTAACCTGCAGCCATAGGCAGGATGAAAATTGGACTTGAAACAAAAAAAAAAAAAAAAGGCATGAAAGCTTTCAGCTGTACATGCTTCAAGAATGATTCCAGTTCCCTTCCATGTCCTTGTCAGAGGAGCTGGACTAGCTATTGCAGGGGTAGAAAAAGGGCTCTCATGACACACTGAGGGATTGGATTCCTTTTCCATTTCTGGCACAGACTCCCTGGGTCCTGCTGAGCAAGCCAGTCAGCTTCAGGTATCCTCAGTGGGTCTCCATTAGTGTGAGATCCTCATGTGTTCAGGTTTAGACCTCAAGAGTTTGATTTGCTGAACTGCTGAGCACTCAAACCTGCTAGGGAAATCAAGAGGGGATGTGCTCTCCAGGTAGCAGAGATCGCACGATGTTAAGCTCTCTGAGCATCTGAATGGTGCTTTTCCAACAGATTTTAATGCTTCTGTTTAATTAGTCACAGTCTTGAACTGCAAAAGAGTTTTCTGAAGTGTGAGAAGAACATAATGTTAGAGCAGCTTGCTAATATGTGCTGAGTGGGAACAAGAACCCAAATCTGGTTTACAGATGCAGTGTCAGGGGGCCAATGACCCAAATGGTCCTTTCCAATTCTAGATTCCTGCTGTGCTCCCAGTACAGACTTCTCCTATGTGTTTCTATCAAGCATTGCTGAAGCTGCCAGGGGAGCTGCCTTCTTCACAGCTCCTGCTAGCTGGGATGGATGCCTTACATCTTTGCTGCCCCGAGTGCAGTACTGCAGGCAGGTTAGAGGCAGAAAAACAACTGCATTGTATTATAGCAAGATTATAAAAATACAAAGGGACATTGATAGGAACAAAAATAGCGTCTACAATGACATTAGCTAGGATAAAACTAATCAATCGCTGCGCTCTGGGCATGCGTTAATCCCCTTTCCATGGTTTAGTGTTGCACAATTAAGTACATTATGGGAAGTTTAACACTTCCTTCCGATGCATGCAGCACTGGCTGGAAACAGAAACTGCTGCGATCTGAGCTGGCAGTCCTTGAATTTACGGCATTCACAGAGGACTCAAGGAGCAGCTGCACTACTGAGGATGGGGAATTTTTTGCTTTAGTAGATGCGTAAGACCAGAGGGGACTCAAGGGGGAACAGAAACTCAAGTGCTCGCTCATAGCTTCCCTGAATTGAGAGTAGAGGGATACATAAGCCTAATTCAGCCCATTCTGTGGGACCATTTGGTGTCAGTTTTGTCCATTCTGAGCTGTGCCCAGAATTGGAGCCATGAGTGACTCATACCTCCGGGACTGAGGTGGGTAAATCAGGAGCATGCAATCTGTCTACAGAAGGTGGCTAAAGGCCACAATGAGACAACATACCCAAGGTACAGAGTGGTGTGTCCTTGCAACAGGGTGCCAGTCATTTCCTTCCCTGCTTAGGTCCTCCAGAGATGCCTGAAGCACCATTTTCCAAATCACAGGCACAGACAAGGGAGAAAGCAAAAGTTTAGCTGGGCACAGAAAGGTATCTTCTTATTCTTTGTCTTCTACAAAGCTGAGACTGGCAAACACAGTTCCTTCTCCTTCACCCCTAGTCCTGTCATAGCTCAGCTCTGAGGAATCCTTCTGCAGTAACTTAAGGTGTTGTCATCTTCTGCTATTTGCCTTGTTGCTCACCACAAGGTTATTTTGCCCCAAAGTCAGCAAAAGCAGAAAGGAAGCTGTGCCTCCCTCTCACAGCCAGTCACGAAGCAGCATAACCTGCTGAGGAAGGTGTAGGGACAGGTTTACTTGTTTTGCTGTGAAAGGGGAAAGCTGCATTGCAGACAGACTGTCCTGTTCTGCTCACTGCTGTAGTGGAGGCATCATCCAACAGTAATGAATGTCGAGGGATGGAAGCATTTTAGAGGACCACAGCCAGTTACTTTAGCTGAAGTGACTTGGAGATGAAAGCTTATCAAATGTTCATATAAGCACATTTAAGGTGAGAAGCTCGGCTTGAGTTTGCAAAAAGCCTGCAGCAACAGCTCAGAGCTGCAGACATTCCCATTCATCTAGCTCAAATGCCAACTTAAACCTCCCACATCCCTCCTCTTAATTATCTTACTGCTTGTCACAGCACACCAAAAAGGAAAATGCACCTTTTAAACAAAGATTTTTACCTACGTTTCCTGAAAGAGGAAAAAGGCACAGAATTGACTGAGAGCAGCAAAGGCATACATTGGCTTCATTTTCCTGAAACAGGTTGGAAAACCTCACAAGAGCCCGCTCTTAACATTTGGAAAGCACCACCATGGCCAGTCATTGTCTCTGAAACCATCCTCAAGCATCCCCATGGGTATCTGTAACCACACCTGAGGCCAGATGAGCCCAAACATAAAAAATACAGGATGAGGATGCATGGGATGAATTGAGAGCTGCATGTAATTTGCTTATCCCAGAGCGTGAGTCTAATTAGAGCTCTTCCCAGGATCTAAAAGCAAAAATAGGCTCAAGTTCCCCCCCTCTCTGATCCCATTTCTTTGCTAGTATTCTCCCAGCACAGCCCAGTCAGCAGAGATGTGTCACGCTGCGGATCAGTGCCAAGTGCTGGCAACAGCACGTGACATTGCTGACACAGCAAAGTTGTCTCCTTCGGGAGAAGGTATCCACTGGTGCCTCTGCAAGAGAAATGTATCTGCTCCCAAGACTGGGGAACAGAGAGTCAGGGTTAGGAAGCTGAAATTAAAACAGGTCGGCAAAGCTCTACTAAGACACACACTTCTATTTTCTATTTGCCGAGACATAAAAAATACATTAACAGCCCAGCAGCTTTGTAAATGATTTATGGTCAAAAGAATAAATTTCTTCCTTCTCTGCTGGGTTAAAAAAAAAAAAAAAAAGTTGCAACAGTGATAAACTGCTTAATAAGGGAAAACAGCTCAAGGTTTAAATATGTTCAATGGTATATTGAATGGGAAGGACAGAGCCCATAAGGAATAAGATTAAAGTCCAATAAGGGGAGCTGGCACAGGGGAAGGCAGGATGAATGGGTGTGCAGGCTGGAATATACAACTCTTGTGTGGTGGGGAGAAGAAGGAGCATGGAGCGCAGCTGCCTGAGACAACCACCCTTACATCAAATTCCAGTGCAAATAGTCCCAATCTATGGTTCAACCAACTACTTTTACCCAAAGCACCAAGAGCTATGTTCAGCCTCATCCAAAAGGAGGAAGAGCAGAGGGCAATTGACAAAAAAGAGACAGAGCTTTCCCTCTTAGGCATAATAGGGTTAAGGTCCTGGGACATGCTGCGTTGTGTCTCCCTCCCTGAAGGCACTGCTGACATCATATGGGAGTCCTCCAGGAACCTTAGGTGGCCGCAGGAAACCCAGGGCTTGCTGGTGCTACTGCATCTTCCAGAAATAAAAAGGCAGCAAGACAATGTAAAGACAATACATCCATCCACCCAGATGCTGATGCACTCCACGACAAACAGGACTGCACCCACGCGCAGGGGGTGCTGTATGACACAAAGCTACTGAGGCCACAGCAGGGCTTGGATCAGCAATGAGGACTCTGAGAAGCTGGGGCTTCCTGTGAAGGCAAGTTGCCCTGCAAGGGGAGGTTGGAGAGAAGCTGAGGGCAGCTCCTGGAAGGAAAGGTTCAGGGAGAGGACTGCGGAGCTGCGGTAGCAGTATGGGAACTGGGATTGGGGTTAAGGAAGTTTAGGGGATCATGGACAGTGAGGTTTGGGGATAGGAAATAATTCCCAAGAATGTTCTCACTTTTCCAAGACAAATGCAGGGAGGCTCCCCCAAATAATTCCTGTGGTACCCACCTTACCTGTCTTGCCCTGTTACCAGGATATTCCAGCATCACCATCACCTCATGACTGCTTATGATGATGGCCTACAGGGTATTATGAGGGGCTAGTCCCTTAACAAAGGGGTGCCTAAGACAGGAGAAAATAAAATTAAATAACAGAAAATAAAAGTTTTTGCCTCCCCTAAGGAGACAGAAAGCAGCCCTTTCCGAGAAGAAAAGTTTTCTTTTATAGACTGATCCTATTCTCCTTGAAGTCAGGAAGGACTGTCACCAGAATGAGTGTCAGATTCTTAAAGGATCTGGTCCAGCAACCCCCAAGTTTTGGCTGAGGCAATGCCAACATATTGGCTACCTGATTTGTGTCTTGTGCATGAAATGCTCTCACCCTATGGAGTTCACAGGCTTTGCAAGTGAAAAGATACTTGGCCAATGGTCTTTGTTGTTCACCATGCCTTTGAGCTCCCTAAAAATTTTCCTGCTCTGTGACTTGACTGTGAGTCCTGTTTCACCAAGGCTGCCACCTGCATGGCCAGCAGACTGCCTGCATGGAGCTGGCGCTGCTCGGCCAGACACTAATGCCCAAGTGGATTTGATATGTCCTAGAAATTCCACTAAAGGCAGTTAACACAGTGGAAATATATTTAATGTTTTAAAATTAAGCACATGTTTAAGTATCTTGCCAAATTGGGGCTTAAAGGTCTAATCACATTTGCATCCATTTTAATAAAAAAAACTCCTGAGGCCTGCTGGTAGGAGAGAGAGCCTTTAAGTGCCAGTGTGCAAAATCACAATGAAACTTCCCTGTCTTATACATGATGCTCCAAACAAGACTGACAAAAGTGGTCAAAGCGTCCAAAAGCAGTCAGATTGAAACTATTTTTCATGGGCATATTCAAAGACATTAGACTTCCATACCTTAAACTTCATTAATCCCAAACTACTTGGAATTTAAAATTATTAAAATTATTAAAAACAAGCAAACAGAAAGGAAAAAAAAAAAGGCAGGCTCTTTTTCATTTAAATTGGAAAGAAACGAAAACCCAAATTTGTCTTTTGCTCTGGCAAATGTCAGGTCAGTAATTGAATGTTTTAGATTATGAGTTGAGCTGTCTGAAAGAGGTTGTAAAAGGACAATTTTCCACTGGGAAAAGAAGAGTTTTCATTAAAATCAAAATAGCTTGTAAGAATATCAACTTTGATGACATTTTCAGTGAGTGAAGACAAAATGAATTACTTCTACTTCCCCATTTAATTATGGTAATATTGGCACACTTGAGTTCAATAAGGTAAAAATACTTTATTTCAATCCATTTAAACTTTTGCCATATATTTAGATACTACATAAATTCTGACTTTGCATAATTTTATGCAGTAACAGTACAGTGTATACATATGTGCATACTTAATATGCTAGGGCCTTTTTAACATCATATGAATAGTATCTTTTCCCAGTGGAAATTTCCTCTGATTTTTGGGCCTTCTATTAAAAGATCTGGGCTCTTGCTGTGATGTGAAATGAAACAGAGAGGGTACATTAGGACTTGCCTAGAATAGATGTCCAGTTTGTTACCAGCTTTAGGTACAAACAACTCCATCACAATCTTCTCACAGGAACACCCAGAGCTCTGGAGGTGTGGATGTTTACATGTGAAGTTTGGTCCTCATGTTGCTCAAGTGGCCAGTGTCAAGCACAGAGACTTCCACACGTAAGCCACACCAACACATTTATTTTAAGAACTTTGCAGTTCTTTCCCAGAATGAGAGTAACTCCATCCTCCCTGTCCTCTGGAAGTGTCACCTGCCTCACCTCCCTACACCAAAACCCAAAGCTTTGGTGCAAGTGTTGCTGACTAAATCCATTCCTGATTCTCCAGCCACTTGGGCTGTTCATTCTTGCATTGTATGGTGGAAGCAGGACAAATTGATGAAATGTACACAGTCAGATTATTACAAATCTGCTGTCCATCTGCACTGTGTCCTTTCAGCATGTGGGTAAGTACCAGCACATGGTACAAAAGGAAACAAGTCCCAAAGCTGGGAGGCCCTCTCTGCTCATGCTTCAGGCTACCAGGCTTGAAGCATCTGCAGCTCTAAGCACCCAAGCTAAGGTCCCTGAGCCTAACTTTTCACAAATGCTGTGCATTTTCACCTCCAGCCAGTGCCAGCCCTCAGGCCCCCCACACAGTAGGGTACCCAACATCATGCTGACAAAACTCAAGTGTAGAAAGTTGCACTGGTAGCTCTAAAACATGACAGGAGGTAAAGCACTGGGGCAATGCAGTCTCCATTTTGCAGCAAGGAAAACCAAGATGGAGAGAGGGTATAACTCACCTAAACACCAAGCAGCAGGTCAATGGCGAGACAGGAACAGGACTTCAGCACCTGATTCATGGCCCCTGTTCTGCCTATTAATCACTCTCTCCACCACTGTACCAAGTATTAGTATTGATTTCAAATTAACACACACATATCTTATCAAGGAGAAAAAAAATAGCCAAGAATTTTCACTATGTTCAGCTCTATTGGAGGCCAATATGATTCTAAGAGCAAATATTTTCTGCAAGCGGCCCTGCCCCAAAGGTCTCCAGTCATGGAGGCATAGAGCAGGCACCCTCAAGGACATGTCAAATACTCCAAACCTGTTAAGTAGCTTTTCAAATAACATAGAGTATCATCATAACATGCTTGAAATGCAGAAAAGAGACTTTGCAAATGCAGATACTGCTGTTGCTGTACATGACAACGTGCCTCTCTCCTTGGCACCTTATTTTCTCATGCCAAGATCCGAGCTAATGACAGGTGACCAAGCCTCACAGTGCTGTCTGATTTTATGCTTGCCCTCTCCTCTTCCCTCCCATGATGTCCTAAATTCCCTTTTCCAACAGCTGCTAACTTTTGCAAACATAAAACTGCTACAAGCTTCCCTTGTCTTTTAGAGTTAAAGTCTCAGGAAAACACTTTGCAAATTTTCCCTCTGTAACAGATGCAAGAAGTTGCTTATGCCCAAGTAGCAAAGTACACAACTGCTCTGAACTAACATTTTTTTTCAACACAGCTGGCTCAGTTTTTCACACAGATGTTGTTTCTCCTGCCAGTCTAAGAGCGCACAGAGCAGCATTAATATGAAAGAGCCCACTTGGACAGTGGTTTAACAACAAGTTGAAAATTCCCCAAGCACAGCCTGTGTGTTGGGTTTTCCCTTTACTTTTCTGGGGGTTGGTGGTTTTTTGTTAGTGTTATTGTTGCTTTGTTTGTTTGTTTTATGCACCCAGGGGGAGATTAAAAAAAAAAAAGAACATGTAAAATAGAACAAAACATAAGAAGCCACTGAAGGAAGTTTTAACCTTTTGGGGGTAAATTCCCTTTCTGAAATTTGAAACACAGATGTTAATCTTTAATGTTAAACCATGGATTAAAAATTAATTTGAAAATCTCACAGTTTGGAACAGTTACAAGTTCACTGCATTATTAAAAGCTCAGATCAGTGCTACTCTGCATAAAGAAGTCTCCCCAAACTCTTTCTTTTCTCTTGAAGCCAAAAGCAGGTACTCACTGCTCTCCCCATGTATTCTTAAAGCTCAGGGAAACCTTGTTGTGGTTCCCAACAGCTGGGAAAGGCTTGTGCTGGGACTCTCTGGGTCCCATTTCAGAGTGCTGCCACTCTCTCTGTGGTCCTGGGGAGGAAACCCAGAGCGAGGGGGAACAAGTGGGAGACTTGTAAACAGCACTTCCCTGTTTAGCAGGGCTTAGCTAAGTGGGGCAAGGTCATAGCTTGGCTCAACTTGCCCAGCTGTACCTTTTTGAAACCAAATCCTATTCACAGGCATCAAAAATATCACTGGCTTCAAACTTCATCCAAGTGTCTTGGAAATGCTGGCAAGGACTCACACCAAATCCGCAGGTGAGCCCCAGTGTCTAGCTTGTTTGTGCCTGCAAACACCCTCAGTTTTAACAGTGATGTGGGAGGCACAGCCCTGAGGAAATAACAGTCTGTGCTTGACATGATCTGGGCTGCCACAACTCACTGCAGCAGAGCAAGTGTTTCAGAGGATTCACCAAAATATTTTGCATCATGGAAAGAAAAATCGTTCCCCAACCTGCCCTGTGCCACCCTGATACAAAGGTTCTCATTTAGAAACACAGAAGCTGAGCCCTCAATTTTCCTTAATTTTCTGTTCTCCCTTTTTGTTTGCCTGGAGGGGGAACCAAGGGACCAGGCAGCATGTGCAGAGGTGTTGCAGATTTTACAAGTATTTTTGGAGCTATTTACTCTCTTACCAGCTGCTGTCTTACAGGTCTGCAGTAGGCTGAGCAGGAGGTTTCCATCTCTAGAGTCTGTGGTACCACGTTGTTTACCATAAGAGGTAAAACCTTCTTTTTGAGCATCACCATTTTTAACAGCTGCCTCAGCAGTTATGCTAGCAGTTACCATCATGAAGCAGCCTTTCTCCTACCCTAGTTTTTGCACTCTCAGGCTCATTTCCTTCCAAATCCTCCACCTGAGACCATCCTCAGGAGGGTGCCTTCACCTGCAGCCAGCTGGGTCCATGCCAGATGAACCACTGTGCCAGCCGAGGTGAGCACTGCTCATGAACCTCCTGGGTGAGGAAGATTCTTGGGCAGCCAGCACAGCTCTTGGAGGGGGATGTCCCCCTCAGGGAGGTGCTGATGCCTCTCTGACCCTCTAGATGCCGTCAGAGGAGAGGACATCTCATCTGAAGTCGAGACTGCTACCTGCTGTGTGGTAGGTACTGTGCGAGAATGAATATGCTGTGTTTCCTCACACAGTGGGCAGTCCTGGTATCACCAGACTCTGGGTGAAAAAAGAAGCAATCTGTCCCTAGTTTTAAAGCAGTACTTGCATTCAGAAATAAAAAGAAATAAAAGGAAAAAAAATGCACAGAAGAGTTTAAACACATGCAAATTGTACTTACCTTTCCCTTGTTTATCATTACTTTTCCTGCCATATCTGCAAATGGAAATAATACTAGTCATTGTACTTTGACTTCTTTCCCAGATTCTCTTGTTCACCAGGCAGTGAAGTCATTGTATCACCAAAACTTCACAGAGACCTGGTTTTGCAGGAGAAGCACCAAGAAAGGTTTTAACAGCTTCCCATGGAAGCTGGGAAAACAGAAGAGGAATGGAAGAGAGGCCTCTACTTGGGGACAGGGGAGGGACAGGCAGAAGGATAAAGTGATGGCAAATCTCCACTATATTTTCAAGAGTGGAAAGCAAAAAAACAACAATTATGAATGAATATGGAATTCAGCACACAAAGAGTCCTTCTCAGGAGGCAGATGTGTTCTGCCAGCAGATCTGAGCACCCCTGGGATCCAGGGGAGGCAAGGCGCAATAAACCCCAGTGACTTGCCTATGCTTGTGCAGAGCCAGACATGAACCCTCACTCTCCAGAGCCCAGCTTGATAGTTCATCTCCCAGATCATTTCTCCTTCCATAAATTTAGACTTCCACTTTTAAACTCATGTGCCCATCAAGTCAGATTACAATTAAGACTCTGCAAGTATGGCAAAATATATTCATGAACATCTGTTTGAATAATAAGCCTGAGTTTGCTTCAACTGTATTATCCAACCTGGTTTCCTTGCCTTCTGCAAGTGCTCACACCAGCTCTCCCCAGATCAAAAATGACAACATGAAGGAGAATATGCTGCACACACTCGCATAAACATGAAGGTGGTTTTGTCTGGTGGAGAAGGGGTTTCCAGCCCCTGCTACCATCTTTCAAGCATTGAAGGCTGCTTCTTGGACTCCATAAAAACCAGCTAATATAAACCAACCTAAAGTCAGGAAGCTAAAGCTTACTTCATCAAAGTCTGGCCTGCCACCAAAAAACCTGTATGTGGGTTTGAATCTTGGGGTCTGCAGTTCAGACCTGCTGGAAGAAAAGGGGTAGTAGCTTGTGCTGAGGCCATACTTGCTCCTGCAGCTGGTTACCCCCAAGGTAAAAGTAAGCATCCCTCTCACTCCTCATCCCACTGTATCCCACTCAGAGTTGCCAGCATAACTGCTGGTGTAATACCTCTCCCACACAGCTCTGGCACACTGATCCTCGTTAGTGGGTAAGAGTGAATTTTTTTCTACCGTTGGTCACACTGAGAGAATCAGGCTCAAGAGCAAGAAGGCAGGCAGCCGTGCTGACAACGTGAACTGACAGTAACCTCTGGCAGGGAAAGGGGAGCAGGGATAACCTCTGACCTCTCCATCTACCTCAGCAGCAGTCCAGGCAGTACATCTGACTGCCACCTCGCTCCCTGCCTCCACTTGCCTGGCTGGGAACTGGGGCAGTGTCCCCTCACCCCAGGAGTGCTTTGTGCTGCTTGGGCATGGGGTATCAAAGGAAAGCAGATGAACAAGCAGAGAGACCAATGGAAGGAATAGAAACCATACCCTGAGGCCTAGATGCCATTTGAAAGCAATAAATACTCAAAGCAATAGATCGCAAACTAGAATATGACCCCAGGGAAAACATTCCTTGAAAAGCAGAGAGTAATAAATGCAACAGTGTACACTTGATGGCTACTCAGAGAGAGACTGTGGAGTTAAATTAGCATGGCTTGAAACACACACCCCACAGAGATAGGTGGAAAGGCTGCCCACTGAATGCCTCTGCAAGAGCCTCAAATCTCCACAGCTAATTTGGTTATCTGTGGAATGGCTGAAGAACAATACAGCAGGACAAGAGTAGTCTGTGAGCAGGAGGAACCAAGAGTTGGAGAAACACCAGGACTACAGTGGGTAATTCCTAGAACCGCAGAAGCTCAGGAGTTGTCTTTTGATGCTGCCGCAGGGATGCTAGGTATGTTCACAGTAAACACAGTCCATAGGGAAGGAATTCAGCTCAAATGACAAGGTGGTATTGTGGGCGGTCGAGCTGTACTGAGACTGGCACAAGGCTGCTGCCCATCCAGGGATGACTTCATCAAAGGAACAGCTTTTTAAAATGGCTTGCTGAGCCCTCATTATAGTAGGAGCTACTGATATGTATTTCTGTACTCATGTCACAAAACATTAAAGTCTTTCACAGGCTCTAGGAAGCAATACAACAATGGACTAAAGCATTTCTGCTAGGCTGGAAGACAGCATTGCTTCAGATAGCACATGCAGCAAGAATACACAACCACAGAGAGGACAGATGAATAAAATTTGCTACCTTTGGAAAGTAGAAATCTATCAGATGAAATCAAGATGTGTTAGTCTTTTGGCAAGAACTTCTGTGGCTCTACATAATTAAATGGATTTGGTTCATACTTTTTCTTTTAATCAATCAAGAGGAATGGTGGTGCTCTTTCCACACCCCCATTACATCTAAAATTAGACACCAAACATGGAGGTGCAGGATGATGGGTGGCAGCATGCAAGCTCCCGGCCATTGGAGTACCTTCCTACCTAGTGCAATGGAGTCAGAGTGCTCGCTGGAGCTGACAAGGCCATGCAGCACCAATTTGGTGGTTTGCATCCTCTGAGAAGTGAAAAACAGGAGGCGACAGAGTGGTTTTTCACCTGCTTTCTGGATCCTTGTGTTTCTGACAGATTTCTCCGCGAAGGGCTACCCAAAAGCTCCGTGGAGCTGGAGTGTCAAACGTGAACACTCAGCACTTAATTTGTGGTGCAAATCCTGTCAAACCCGATTGCGTCTCTTTGCCCCTCTAAGGCATCCCAGGCTCTCTCTAGTTCTGCTGGGGGATGAGGCTTTAAGGAATGACCAACTGCTAAAGCGAGCCTGCAAACCGGCAGGATGCACAGCGTATGCTCCAGAGCCAGGCGTGCCCTCTCCTCTCCTCTGCCAGCTCCACATATGTACACATAGTGGGCAGGAGGGAATACACCCCAGGAGGCCTAATTAATGAACATATTTGAAAGCTCCAGGCATCACCATGCTAGAAGGAATGAGTGATAACTCATGAGCATCTGAGCATAAACTTTTTGCGTTAAGAGAGGAAGGAGATTGGGCTGGAGGCGCTGGCTGGGAGGCATCCTGAAAGCACAGGACCCTCTGCAGGGTTCTGCCATACTCATCTGTACCACACACAAAAGTAGCAGAGAGAAAAGGAGCCTTCTAACAATGGGAGATCAGGCAGGATTAAGTAGGAACCCGGAAAGCACAGCAGAGCTTCTTTCTGCTCCCTGTGAAAGGAGAAAGTGATCATTGTGGAGGAAGGGATGCAGGAAATGAGATAGAGATAGGGAGATACATCACAGGGACAGAAAAGAAACAGAAGAAAAATAGATAGAAAAAAGCTAAAAGATAAATGTAGTATGCTTTTAATTTGCATGAGAAAAATAGTTCTCTTTTCCCCACCAATCATCTTTATTAGCAACAAAATTTGCAGCGAGGTCTCAGACTAGCTATCTAGCTGTGACAACAGCAAAGCTCTGAAACAAACTGCTCCGTGGAGGCTGTGAAAACTCCACCTCAAGCAGCTTTTAAAAGCAGGGCATAGAACTAACTGAGACTTAAGCAGGTATTCTGCCTGAGCAGCACACAGACCAGACTGGTGGTGCTTGAACTTTTTGACCCATAATCCACTCTGATTTTTGGAGAATAGCTACATGAAATCACTAAGTTTCTCAAAGTTCCTATTTAATGATACAGTTTGCTTACACAGTGCTCACCTCAGTCTCCCAGACCACAGTCCACATGTCGCTGGTCTAAAAGATGTCCCAAGATCTCAAGCTTCTGCAGCAATACATGCTTCAGCTGCGAGGACAGACTCCAGGAGATGTGAAGGAGGTCACAGGAGAAAAAAAGATGTGTAGGAAGCCCGTTTGCCCACAGGGGCCTATAGCTTGCTCAGCTTTAGTGCATGTGTTTTATGTAGCCACACTGGAATAGACAATCTCCCCAGTGCTTCCAAACCCCTTCTCAGTCCACCAGCAGACTGTCCACCACCCACACCAACATACAACACTGAGCCTGAGATTGAGCACATCAGGCTGCAAACTGCTGTCATTTCAGGTTTTGGCTACAAGCAAGGAAGCCAGTGGCAAGACCCTAGGCAGGGGAAGAGGCTGGCAGGAAGCAATTCTTCTTTCATACCTCCTTCATGATACTCTAGGGAGAAAGTACATGGGAAAAGATGCCTCCTTGAAGGTCTTCTGTATCTGAATATCTGCTGCAATCCAGATTCCAACTAGTAGCCCAGTTATGGGGCCTGAGGCAAGACCCAGAAAAGCCACTCTACTAAGAGGAGGGAAAAAGCAGTGGCTGATCTCAGACAGAGAAAAATCATGGCTAATAAAGCACCTGCCAAGTAAAAACATGGACCAGCTCCCCACAACATTTTGGAGATATAGGCTAGTCCCAAACCCTCAGGTATTTGCCCTCAGCAAAATCCAGACACAGCATATGTCTATACTAGGTTTAATCCTGCTACCAGGGTAAAACCAGCAGTAATGCCATGCTGGAAAGGACATTGTGTATTTTTCTGATAGCAGCTCACAGCAAGATCCGTGCTACCACATCGTACCTCTGACTCTTACTCATGCTGAACAGAATGGATCCAGTAATGCTATCACACCGTCCTTTGCTCAGACAGACAAAATCCCTAAATGCACTGATTCATTGCTATAATCTCATCCAGCAGGGATCAAAGCCCCAGCTCCCAACCAGGAGCAATAGAGCAGTTCATGTGTATGGGGCTGCTGTCAAAGACACGTCTCTGAGAGGTTCATTGGCTCCCTATCTCCCACTTGCTGGGAGGAAGCCAAGACACAGGAATTTGTGAGCGTGCTAACTCAACAATTCTGCCTTACTGACACAAGGTCTGGACACAGCCTTCAGGAAAGTCTTACGACTACTTGTTGGTTGTAAGTCCTACACTCAGACTCAGATCTTTTGAAGCTGTTGCTCCAGAGTATAAGGGGTTTGTTCACACTATAGCTCATGAGATCAGCACTACAAATAATTCCTTAGGAAAAAGAGGCCTGTGAAGCACCCACAGGGCACAGCCAGCAGACACCACCACTCACCCTGACAGCCATACTTAGCAGGCAGCTGGGTCACAATGCACCTCAGTGGCTGGGGAAATACAGGAGGCAGGCCAAGCAGAGATGGGGTGCACCAACTTTAAGGGGGTCGACATGTCCTCAGATAGCTGTGTGCAACTGCACACGGGTATGCACAGGGGAATGGCACCGTTTCCTCTGGATCTTCCTCTAAAGCAGATTGTTGAGAACCAGAGGTGGGTTCTCACTTTTCTTCAGTGCAGTATTCTAGCACAAGGGAACCTGGCACAAGCAAGGAAACTGGCAAAAGGACACGTCTTCCTGTGGAAGGGATGATGGACTGAGAACTCTACAGCCAAAGCACTCTGCTGTTCCCTTTTTGAGTAAGTACTGCTGCACCCTTAGGCAGCAGGCTTGTGTTATCCTCATGGCTCCTGCTCTCTCAAAAAAAAAAACCTAATTCTCCTGTAAAAACATTTACCACCTCAGTTTTCTTCTTAGACAGCCCTTGCTTCACTCATGAAAGCACAAAAAGAAGCTAAGCTCTGATATAACACTGCATCCTTCTCTTCATTCTCATCCTTTCCCTCAGCACAATTTGAAGAGCAATGACCTGAACCAACCCCAGCTAAAGACAATGGGTGTCTGTGTACTGACTTCAATGGAATTTGGATTAATACGGGATTGCAAAATCTCCAAAATTAATGCAACTGTAATGCTGTTAAAACAATGGCTCAAAGGTCAGGAGATCCCTAACTTAAAGGTTTTCCCTGAAATTAGGTAAGCCACACCACACATCCTGCATTGCCTATGATTATACCTTCATACAGAGAATGAAACAGAGTGCTGCACATCTGAGAACAAAATCCAGGAATATGAAAGATCGTGTGTGCAAAGCAAATATTAAGAGTAGATAACAGTAGCTATCTACGTCTTTCTTTATCCCCCAGTTGGTACTGATAGCTTGTTCACGGCAATGCTTTTTGTTCTTGTGCTTTTCTTGAAAAATTCATAAAACAAAAATGTTAGAAGACACTGCATGTAGAACAAAAGCTCCTCTGACAACAGTTATTCTACAGCAACACAGATCAGACAGAAGCAAACTCAGACTCAACCTTGGCTCCACCTTTGAGCCTCCTTTCCAACTCACTAGAGACCAGGTAGGAAAGCAACAAGAGGCTGATGAACGTGCCATTAACAGTGACACCTTCTTTCAGAGCTTCTCTCCCCACACAGGTAATGTCCTTGTGTGTATTATTATCCCAGCTGCCCAAAAGAGAAACTGAACTGCCTGGCTCCAGTTCTAATCACAGCACCCACTAAATTGTTACTGCTGACAATTATGGATGCCCATCTTTAGACAAGAGGTGACAGCCAGAAGCTGAGCACCTGCTGTTCCTGCTGAAGGCAATGAGGGTTGGCAGTTTGAAGTAGTCCTTTCTCCAGTCACTGTCATAATGCCATGATAATGTTATGTCTCAGTTTGGCCCCACAGCTTCTCCTGGAGGCTCCAGTGGAAGTGGGGGTAGATGGATGGAGTCAGAGGGTAAAGCAGACAGACACTATTTCCACTAGTTGCTCATCTTTGGGGACCTGACTATTTTCCCCAGAACTTTACAGGGAAATCCTGGTTACATTTATTTTGGCTGGGCTACAAGGCTATTTTTAGAGAAACAAATAAACAGATGAAGATCCATTTTTAATTTTCATTTAGATCTAGGATTTATATTTTATTTGTTAATTTTGCTTTAATCTCCTTGTCCTTCATTACTCCCTGGCTTTACAGCAGGGGAGAGAAGACACAGTGGGAGGAGGGTGCAGAGTAGTGGGAGCAGTGATGAGGAAGGTACTAAAAGGGGGAAGAGAGTGAGGGGAAAGAGTATTGTTGACAGCATCTGATCCTCCGATTAATGTATTTCTAAGCAGATTAACCAAATCCCAACTGCTCTGTGCCAGGTTTCTTCTCTAAGCTTCTCTCTCCCCCATGTAAACAAAAAGACATTTCCTCTGAACAAACCACCAGCATACTGACCAGAACCCCAGCAGACTCCCTGCCCTCATGGAGCCCAACACCATGGGGCATAGAAGAAGGGGGAAAGTATGCGTCTATGGAGGTAATCTCTATTTTTAAGCCTATTTTGTGCATTTTTTTTTTCACCTCCTCAGGACTCTGCTTGACTCCTGACTTGGCCATCCTCAGGAAATGCATGAAAGATGCCAAGAGTGATATGGGAAGATGAAGGCACAATGGCTTCTGGTCCCAGAGTCACATGAGAACTCTTGATCTCATTATGTTTTTGCTTAACCATAGCTGCTCTCCCTGGCACCCATATAGGGAGGAAGGGAGGGAGAAATATGGGTAAGAGCACCCCCAAAAGAGGTGGTGAGAACCACTAAATACAATCCACTTCTTCCTGCCCCACTCCACCAAAACCTTCACTCTGACTCTACAAGAAAGAAACATTTACAGTTTAACTCAGTTTCTTGAAGCATAGTCAGGAGTCGGCCAAACCCCCGCAACCCTGTGTCACTGTCCCTGTTTTATAGATGGGGAAACTGAGCACAGCAGAGGCTGCTCCAAGGTTAGAAGGCAAGTCAGTGGCACAGCCCCATTCACATGAGCTGAGTCACAGGCATTTTTCCAGGCCACATGATCAGCCTTTGCTGAATGGGTTTTCTCCAAAGAGTCTCTAAATTTAGCCTCCAGGGTTTGTTTTTTTTCCAGACCTTGTGAAGCATCTGCTCCACCACACCTCTTCGCCAGCCTTGCTCCCCAAGATCGGGATTACCATCTCTAGTAACAACAGCCACAGGGGTCACAGGACATTTCTGCCTGCCTAACATGCTGATAGACCTGAGACCATGCCTGTCTTAAAGCATGGCACTGTTGCCAACCTGTGTTAAAGCAGAGCTTGGAAGGATGGAAAGACCTCCTGCCTCTTCTCCCCTTTTACAGTCAGTGTTTCAGGCTGGGTTTCCTCTTGGCTGTCTGCCTTCTGAGCAACAAGTGGCTGAAACACTCACAGATCCCCACCGCCCCCATTGGGTTAGAAAAACTCCCCTCAAAAAGGGAGATTTTTTTATATCTTCTACTAGGAAAGGAAAACAGCCCTTACATGAACAGTCAGCACAGCACAGTGGATGAAACCTCTCAAAAACCAGAGGAATTCCCATTTCCTGAGCTGCCTGTCTTGCCCTGCTCAAGCCACGGTGAGAGCTTTAAAAATTAAGCAAAAGATATTCTAAAACTAAACCACTGGTTTTACCATGGAGTGACTGCTCCTAACAGAAACTGACTACAAGAAAGCTCCACAACACACAATTTTTAAATGAAACATTTCAGTTTATAGTATAGTGTATAGTAATGTACAGCATCGAGTTTTCCTACCAATGCCTTTTTCATTAAGAAAATCCACAAGAAAAGTCCTATGCTGCAAATGAAAGTAGAGATTGGGACTAAACAAGAGTATACAGAGTCAGATAAGGATGTAGGGAAAAAATAAGGGCAAGGGGAAAAAAAGCAAATGAATTTATGTTGCCCAAGGCACTGAAGAGAATAAGAAGGGATTTACAAATTCATCAGGAGGAGAAGCAGCACCAGAAAGAAGGTGGGTTCATTAATAAATGAGGAGGAGGATGAAATTAATAGTTCAGAAATGGCTGAGCAGCTTTTTAAAATCTGTCTGTAGCCAGAAGAATAACGAGAGGAAGTTTGGACTAGAAAGGATGAAAAAAAGCAAGTTTAAAAAAAGGAAAAGCAAAAAGAACGTGAAGAATTATATGTCCACAAATGAAATAAAGCAAGCAACATCCTAGAAGTTAATCCAGAAAAGACAGAGACATTTTTTAAAAGTATTTTTCACTTCAACAGAACTAATACAGGGCTGAACGTTAAGCAATCTATACATATAAGCACCTGCATAAATGTATGCAGGATCAGGAGCCTAATTTGTTACGGCGAGGCATTGACAAACGTGTTATCCCAGTGACAAATAATCTGACAATTTACATTGAGCTAGGGAGGCTCCACACAACCAACCAAAAAGCAAACATAATAAAGATTTTCAATAAGGAATAGAGCTGGCAATATTTAATTCTAAGTCGATATCTATGCCTAGTGAAATAATGAAACAAATATGAAGGGTCACTAAGAATCTAAAGAATAAAATCACATGAAATATATAAGTGAAAGTCGTTTGCCTTTTAATACACAGCACAATTAACACACAGAGGAAAGGTAGTAAAGAGAATTTGAAGCCTTAGGAATTGAGGGATTTGACACTGCTCCACTGCATCAATTTCCCTACAATCACCGGTCCATGGATCAAAAACTGTCCAGAGGCACCAAAAGAGAATATGCTTTGCTGGACTGGGAAATGACAAATGACGTGCCAAAGGGTTTGCATCCATGTTGGCCGTATGAAACTGGTGTCACAGGAAAACAACACTAACTGTCCATGAAATTTGCAGCTATCACCCTCCAGAGAAACTGCAACTATAATGGAAGACAAAAACAGAGGCCCTTGACAAACACGGAGCTCCTTAAAAGTAAGCATGTGAGGGCAATGGTCTGAAAGTTAAAGCAGAGAGTAGAAGGAGTGGGAGAGAGGATGACTGAATCTAGACTCAAAGACACAAGCTGAACTCAACAACATAGGAAAAAAAACACGTAATGTCCCTGAAGAGCAATAATCCAAAAGATGGATGCTCAGCAAGAGGGAAAAGATGGATACTCAGCAAGAGGGAGATAGCATGGAAACTGTTATGCTCTTTGAGACTTGAGATTGCAGAAAGAAGCAAATAAAAAATCTTGACGTGCTATATTAGCAAAACAGGCTTTTGCAGTTTTGGGTGGTAAACAGAGGGGCATCTCATCACGGCAAAAGGAAGGAGAGAGGGAAGAGTTTCTGCACCATTTCAATGCAATCAGTCCAATGATTCAATTTAATTAGTTCCATCAGTTTTTCCTCATAAGCAGTAGATGAGCAGCAAACTAGAAAAAAATCAGAGATGGTTGATAAACAGACATGGAAGAATATATAAAAGAGACCAAGAAGGGTTAAATGTGTACAGTTCATTAAGGAACAAACCTAAGGAATTACACTGTAAAATATACTTGATGCATTTGAACACTGCAGACTGAGAGGAGGTAATAACTAGGAGTTATGAGATTAAACTAAAAGGAAAAGAAAAAAATAGTCCTTATACCAGGAAATAAGGGGAAGTGAAGGGGCAAGTACCAATCTCTTCACTCTAGTGACCAGTGACAGAATTGGAGGAAGTGGCATGAAGCTGAGTTGGGGAGGTTTAGTTTGGATATCAGGAAAAAGTTCTTCACCCAGAGAGTGTTTGGGCTCTGGAACAGGCTCCTCAGGGAAGTGGTCTCAGCACCAAGCCTGTCTGAGTTCAAGAAGCATTTAGGACAACCCTCTCAAGCACATGGTGTGATTCTTGGGGTGTCCTGTGCATGGCCAGGAGATGAACTCAATGATCCAGCTGAGTCCCTTCTAACTCAGAATGGATGATTCTATGAAATAGGTTGGCCTGGTTCTGCTTCTACATCAGTGAAAATTAGAAGCAACTCAACAAACAGGAAAGAAGGGGCACAGAAAGCAGGTACTAGAAGAACATTCAAAAATGAACATTTTTATCTCTCACAGAAAGTTAAGCCAGCTCAAACTGCAGGTATACCCACAGCACACTAAATCCAGGGAGAAACAAACTTGAGTCATACATATTTTTCAAAAAGACAAATCCAACCCCGTGTCAGGAGATGTCCATGTCTGTTACTTAAGAGCCAACAAAGGTGAAAAACAGAGTAATAGTGCTCAGCAGCCCCGAGGACCTTCATCTAAGCTGCTGTGAAAGCTCTGCACTACTGCAGGCACAGGCAAGGACAGAGAACACCGGAGTGAAACATTCTGCTTGGTGGCAGTTTTGACAAATTTGGCTACCCGTTACACCACCTACTGCAGGATGGAGTGCTGTGATAGGGACTTTGGGAGTCTGTCCACTTACTGGAATAAAAAGGCACTGTCTGCCTGAGAGGCTTTTTCTGGAGGTTAATACACTCAACATCCTTATTAAATTTATTCCTCATTTTCTGATGGTTCAATCCTGGCTTGCCCTGCCTTCATACACTGTAGTACCAAGCAGATGGAATGCTCATGTGCATTCGCCCTCATGTATTTTGGGTAGGGCCAGCACTACACCGAGAGTTTTCAGGTCACCCAGTGGCAACAATATTCAGTTGTATCCCATGTTCCCAGACAATCAAACTCAGCTGTTGGGGGGCTAACACTGGAGACCTGCTTTCCTCTTAATGCCTGGCAGAAGCACTTGAACTGCAATGCTTTTATCCAGCAAGCAGAAAAACTTCTATAAAGCTCACTTGCCCCACCCAGAGGCATTTTGCTCAGCATCCTGCAAATACCAACGTTCTTCAGCCTCCAAGTTCCAGAGCAGAGGGGCAGGTAATAGCTGTATCACTGAATTAAACTCAGGCAGCAGCAATGATGGTAGTGAGGGACTCCTACAGATCTTGACAATTATCAAGTTCAGGCCCTCTGGAGCCTTCCTTCAGTCTCTCAGAGTTGTGGAATTGATCTGGAAACCACTTTATTAATGTTCTTTCTTTTCCTCCCCTTCTCCCCAAGCAGCATCATCATTTATTAATTTATGATTAAATGAATTATTGATTCTCACTGCACCTGCAGTATTAGGCATTGTCCTTCTTCCCCAGGGACATCTTTGACTGATGTGAGAATGGCAAGATGTCAGAGAGAGAAAAAGAGGAAGAGAAGAAACTCAGTTTGTGGGGGACCTCCAACTAGCGTGTTCCCCACTGAAGTGTGGAGCTGCAGGATGGATGCAATGCACCAGGGCCCAGCGATGGTGCCACCCTCTCTGACAGGAATGAAAAAATCCAGAAAGCGTGAAGCCAAATTGCTTCTGATAAGGAGGGAATGAATAGCAGAGCTATTCATAGGCATTCAGCATGTGGGGAGGTATTAAAAAAGAGGAAAAAAAAAGGTCTGACCCAAAGCAGAAGCTTTTGTTTTTATTCAGAAAAGTCAAGCTGTAGTTCTTTGAATACATCATTGAAAAAACCTTCCAGGCTTTTGGCTTTTGCCTTGCAATTACAATCAACAGATGGTGATTATTTCACAGGCTGGGGCATCTGGTCAGCTCCCAGCCAAACATAAATAAAAGACCTTTGCGTGATTGTATCGGGCATTTTAGTCCATAAACAAAACTAAGGTTGGGAACAAAAGAAAAAAAGGTGAAGAAGAAGATGTATTTAAAGTTCCCTGATTTTGGAGATATAAGAGAAAAGATAGTGGGGAGGGGGCAGGAGAAAAACAAATACAGATTCTTTACAGAAATGTGCCCTTTGCACAGATGATCACAGTTCAGCACTCCTGAAACTGATGAAAATTTCTGGGCCAGAATATCTCTGCCATGAATTAAACCTACATCTTGACCCTTTATCTGGGCTTTGCAGGCCAGATAAACCTTCACTGTTTTGTAGCATCTTTTACCCAAACATTTCAATGTGCCTCCCCCTAAAAAGCCAAGCATGTTTTACTCCATCTGAGAAAGGGAGGAATGCATCAAGGTGCTGCTTTTGCTTTTCACTGAGAAAAAAGACAACCAAGCTACCACGGGAAAACATTCTCTCCCCATGCATCTTTCCTGGATAAAAGAGCTGCGATATTCTCCCAAACTAACCACACAGAAAACATGCCTCCTGATTTTTGTCTTTCCTGCAGCGCTCACCTCCATACAAATCGCTGCTGGCCCCAACACCAGGTGGTGCACGCTGGCTCTGTGCTCTTGCCCGCTGCCCACCGAGGGGCTGAACCCACAGCAGCAAGGGAAGACCTAATTGCAGCAAATTACCCCCCTGCGTGCGAGGTGCAGAGCTGTGCTTTGGTGAAACAAATTCCAGGATGACAGAGGCTGTGGGCATGAACGTGTGCATAGACCCCCAGAAAAAATGCAATGACCACATCTGCTGTTCCCGCACCCCGATTCTGTTGCTCTGTCAGCCCACGACTCTGCTTCATCCCAAGCAGATAGGAAAGATTGGCAGGTTTTATCCCTGAACAGCAGACACTACAAGCTTCAGGGAGGTAAGAGAAGGTTATTACTTATTACTTGCACCTCACCCTGCACTCTGACAGATTCTCTCACTGTTTTGCTGCATATGAAAGCAGCTTTTTAGCACCTCCCTGCTATCCCCTTTGCTCTTGGTGGCACTGCAGGCCTGACTCACCTGACCTGCAGAGAAGCTTCAGAACCCTCACTGCTATTTTGAACTGCAGAATGATGGCTGAAAAACTGAAAGGCACACAGCCAGAGCACAATTTTGTTAGGAGAACAAGGCAAACACTTTCTGTTCCTGCCTCACACATGCCTCTGGGTTACTCAGCCATTATCTGCTAAATTAAGGCCAGCACGGCAGGCCTTAAGAGCCTGTCCTGTACCAAAGTCACGGCCAACTGTGACTTCCTAGCCATTGCTGTGGGGCACACGTGGCTGTCTTGAACTCTCGGGCAGCTTGTGCAGAATCCTCGCCCATCACTCGCAAACATGCAAGCCCTGCTCTCACAGGCAGCGCAAGCAGAGAGATGAGGATCTCCTCCAGGTTCCTGGCCATCACAGCTTGTGTCAGAACATACCACTGAACTGTTTCTGACTCCCTCCCAGGGAGAATCCACAGAATTTGGCCATTTCATTACATGCTCGGCAGGACTACAGGCAAGCATAGAATTAGATATCTGCTCTCTAGCTGAGGAGGAATGAGAGAGACATAGTCCAGCCCAATTTAAACAGCAGCATCAAAAGGCAATGGTAAAACAGGCCCAAGGTGGGGCAGGGGTCATGGATGGGTAATAGAGGAGTAAAATCTCTGCAGAGAACATACATACATCATAGAATATGTTCAGGGAACAAGCTTGGCTCTGAAAGAAAAGAGCAACATGCTACCCCACCACTTCCTATTAAATTGATGGACTACACGGCTATGCCTAGGGCTTCTCAAGATAAAAATGCTCATTTCCTGAGAGAACAAGGTTTTGATCTTCACGACCTTACTGGGCCTGTGCGCGTTTACCCATTTTAATTTCAGATTAGCATCTCTCATTTTCAGTACCTAGGGGATTACTGTTTTTGCCTGTGCAGCAACTGCAGTTCATAAAAGTATCGGTTACCCTCCCCCTTGTTCAGAAAATCAAGGCAGATCTGACCAGATGGCACATGCTCCCCCGCTCTGTGTCAGGCTGCATTAATTCAGGGGAAATGAACTCTACTCCAAAACTATATTTATTTCAGACACCGCCATGCCCAGTTGCTGGGCTGTCCTCAGGAAAACCTAGAGCCAGCTATTTTCCATGAGCTTAGCAGGGGGGAAAGCACCGCAAAGGCCCTGCTAGAAGCCTCAGATGCCAGGAAGGAGGAATACCCACAGGTTTCCAGGTAGCTGGAAGTATTTCAGTGGCCCTTCCCCAGGGCTTTCAGCCAGTAGTTGCTTCCCTAACGCTCAAAGCATCATAAAGCAGAAAGTGCTCCCACATCTCATTGGACCAGCCGAGTAACTTCTTGAGGGAGTGGTACTGGAACAGCTCAGTCTTTTTGGGAAGGCTGCATTACCCTTGCTTTGGATCAGGAAGGAGATTCATCCGAGTAACAAGGAAAGGTGAAAGCTGTTCTGGTGGAGGTTGTGCAACTTGGGTTACTATCTAGATCCACCTCTTTGAAAGGCCACTCCTGCGGGTGTAAACAAGGCATTTCACCTATTTATAGCTCTGCCTATGCTGCCCATTGATGACCCATTTCCTCCACCTTCTGCCGGAATAATTGTGCCCATTGTAGAGACAATACAGCACCAGTGCTGGAAAGAGAGTCTGATTGGGTGAGAAACACCCTTTGGTCCTCTCTGCAAAATGCTATTTACCTTCTTATACAGCACATATAACAACACCTAAGTGCTATACTATAATTAGCAAAATCATGCAGAGAAACTGCTCATGTGGATAATGATACTTTTCGTCCTCCCATGTGGGTAGTTTCAGGTTGAATTAATTCATGTTTGCCCAGCTTTGCGAGATCTATGGAAGAAAGGCTATTGTTATGCAAATAATTATTAATAATGACTGCTCCTGTGTTGCTCCCCATTAAATGTGCTCAATTTATAAGTCAAAGGGTGTTTTTCTTCTTGCTGCAAGACTAACTGGAAATATTGGTGTCAGGCTACCTGGTAGTGGAGGATAACTATGAAATAACGGTGTTTTTTTGAGATTAAAGGTTGATCTTCTCGTTCCTGCTTTCTATGCTAAAAGTAATATATGTGACCCTGGGAGTCACTTGGAAGAGCAGTCACACCTCCTACTCAAGGCTGCAAACGCAGGAACAGTTCAGAAGATCTCAAGACAGAGGCAAGCCCATGCAAAGTGAAATTCAGATGACCAAATACCATATAATTTGTCCTGAGGTGACTAATTATCTTCATTTCACAGACTGAAGCACAAACAGTTTGGAAAATAAAGCAACTCTTAGGGGTGCAGTGAGTATAAATGCACCATAGATATAATGCTCAAATACTACACTAAAGAAGAACAAAGGCAATTTTTAAGAACATTAGGGTCTCAGTACAATGCAGGCACGAGGAGTCTGATATCACAGCTATAGTCGTTTGGAACAGATATGCAAAACAGTTCCACATTAGCTGCTAAAGTCCCTAAGAGGTCTTCTACCATGGAGATGAAGGCAGGACCACACAGAGTCAGTAGATAAGGAATTGCATATTGGATAAGGCTTCTCTGAATTTGCAGAATATCTCATGAGCCACACATGGGTCACACCAATGCAATACCCACAGGACTGCTGCATGACCAGGTGCCTCTCAAAAAATTCTTTTTTTTTTTTATTTATCTCAAAAAACTGGGAGAGCCAAATGGCCATAGTCTTTTTAGACTTCATCAACCCTGTGCAGGCATAGTCTGATGACCTACAAAAAGAACAGTTTTATCCTCAGCCCATGCAAGGCTGCTTGCAGCTCGGACATCTCAGTTTTACTGTGCTATTTCTGTGCAGGAAACAGCCATCAGTGCAGCCCATCTGATACACCCCAAGCCCTCATGCACTTTTACTTTGGTGAGGGATCTCTCAAACAGAAACAAGGAGTAGCAAGAATTAAGTTACACCTTTGGCTCCCAAGGCAGTAGCTTGTGTGCACAGGGCTCCTGAGCAGGATAGGCTCTGGCAGAGGTTAATGAGACTTCCCCAGCTGATCACACTTCATCACTGACAAACATTTTTGCAGGGCTCCCACTGCAACGAAGTCAGCAGATGCCTTAGGCAAAATACAGGGTAGTGAGGTTTGAGATGGATGTCTTCCTGCATCTTCAGTAGCTGCAGAAACTAGAGAATCAAGGAGTATTTGGGGATCACAAGAGGCAAAAATGATGCCTGCTCATCTCCCTGTAATTTTGCAGATGCAGTCCAGTTAAACATCAAGGAAAGTTGATTTGTGCCACATGAATGAGCAAGTATGAGGTGAAAGCACTCCTGGAACTGATGTGGCAGAAAGAAGGGCCTTCTCCATTTTATTTATCTGCTATCCTGCTTTCACAGTATCTGTGATAAATAGATACCAATAGCTTCCACAGATGGTCCAGCATTCAGATGTGAGCCCTTCCCTAAGGCTCCCAGAAGAATGCATGTTGTGTTTCAGTGTGTGAATGCTGGTGTAGTTGCCATGAAGAAAACTGCGTGCCCTAAGCCCCACAGAACAGTCTGTCAAGGATCTAATGCTTAAGGGATTCCCTAATGATTTCTTCAAGCTGATAAGAACATTCTAGAACTTTTTTTTTTTTTTTTAAATGTACCAAATTTAACTTAAGCAATCTCTTCCTCGCTGTCTTGTTTTCAGTTGAGGCCAAGTCATATCTCAGGGAAAGGTTTCCAGCCACCAGGAGTGACAGCTTCATGTCCCGACACACGTGAATCCCTTCAATGTTGACACCACAAGCAGCAGTAAGCAGGGTGGGCAATGAGGACATATGTTGCTGGCACTGTAGATAGGTCTCAGTAGTTCAATCATATGGATTTTTATTGTAGCCCTAACAGGTTTTCCTTAGCTGTTTCCCACAAATAAGTTTGCATCACTATGGTTTGCGGTAGTTGCCCACTTCAGCTAGGATAAGACATCTAAGATTATGAGGATTTCTGTAAATGGACTTCTCTAAGGACTGAGATCAGCCTTCTAAACATCACACCTGTCCCTCCTCTAGAAAGTAAAGATCATAGGGCAGTTTCTGTTGGCCAACCAGTGTCCTAGGGCTCGATGAGGAATCCAACGAAAAATCTTAAAAGAACCAAACCTGTTCTACAATGAGCAAAGTATTCTGTTACATACACAGCCACAAGTCTTTGCTAGAAACTTGTATCTCTCAGAGGCTTTAGTGGATCTTTAGGCCTTTTTGCTGAGAAGAAAATACAAGATTAGCACATGAGAGAACACAAGGGTGGTAAGTCAAAGCAGGTCACAAAAATATACTTAATTTTTTTGAAATTACAGAAAAGATGCCAAAACTCAGGTGCAATTAACCTACAGATAAAGCTCAAGGTTTTCAGAGTACTGTTCCAGTAAGGATGCGCTTAATGATCATGCATCGTGCTGGTAAAGCACAGAAATAATGCAACTGCCAGGTTCACAACAGGACAATACTTTCTGAGTGCTCTGGTTAAACTTATTCTTTCAAAGAGGAACTAAAAGCTGCTTGAGAAGAATATGTGAAGTCTGATTTCCTATGACTATCTGGTATGTGGCTTCCCAGGTGTTCAGGAACCCACCTGAGTTTCCACCGCAGCCACCAAAGAGCTGAATAATACCTTCCCACCCATCTCCAACAACTACAAGTTCCCTGGCTTTCTTCAACAAGTTACTCATGAATGACTGATCCTCACTGACTTTTTGTTTAGCTCTTGCTCCTCCTGGAGCCTCTTCTGCAGAGGCCTGTTTTGCCCCTGGAGTGTATTTGCTACCCAGAGGCTGTTGGTTTCACTGGTAAGAGAAGAGGTGTTTACACGCAGCTCCCACCAAGGCACAGGTCTTAACAGAAGCATTCAAGAAACAGAGCAGCAGGCTCTTTCTTGGACACAGTTAGCTCTCTGATTGCTGTCTTGTAAAACTGGCCCTGGGGGACAGTTGTGACATATGACTGCAGTACAAACATTTAAGGTGTTCCCTAAGCTGGGAGTTACTCAGGATCTAGTACAACTTTCATGTTACTGGTAATACATGAGCAGCACTGGGAGAAGAAACACTAATTAGATGACTTATGATCCCTGCAAAGACCAGGAAAAAGCAAAACAAAAGAATCCTTTCCAGCCATGAAGACCAGTCACTGACAAGTGAACTGGCATCTGCCTTGGCAGTTGTGTCTATCAGCTTTGCACGATACAGCTTAAGATTCACAATGAACCGCTTCATGTAACAGACACCTCCAGCGCACATGAAGGCCAAAAATTGCCCATTACCAAGTCTGCCAGGCCATGAGAAATGCCAACACTTTGTGCTGTAGCAGAGGCACAGCCAAGAGTAGGAAATCAGTTTCCAAATTTTACAGTTCAGTGATCCCTTAGACCTGCTGAGGCAGAACATTTCTGCTCTCCACAAGTTTTATTGGAAAAGAGGAAAGACCTAAAATATCCCCCACTAGTCCACCCGTGGAGGAGATCCCACCACAGCCTGATTACAGCACACATCAGAAATGCAGGGCTTAAGATGCTTTTCCAAGGAAGGAACGCGCAGTTTAATTTATTTACAGCAATGCTCCACACTATTTTCCTACTCTCCCAGCAGCTCAAAAGATGCACAGCCAGCATGGGACAGCTGTTCTGGGATCGGCCTTTGTCACAGAAAAGATGCTTGCTGTGAATAAATCACAGTTTCATGTACATTACTCTAGTCAACAGGATACCCCAGTATAATTACCCCCCCCATTTTATAGACTGTTAAACTGAGACACAATGTATTGGCTTGATCTGCCCATGATCCCACAGGCCATGAACAATCAAAAAAAGGGGCAGCAGTCCTCCCTAGCCTCCCAAGAAGGCACACTGGCAAGCAGGAATGAAGAAGGCACATCTGTTTTCTTACTTCTCTATCTTATCTTTTTGAAATCCCTCCTTCTGACTGCAGTCTTGCAATGCACTCTTGACACTTGTGTCAGCCCTCCACATACAACATTGAACATAGACCAGGCTTCACAGGACGCTTCTTGCTTGTTTGTTTGCCAATTAATGTAATTTTTAAAACGAAAGATGTGGTGGGAGGAAACATGAGGGAACCCAGAGTGAAAACTGTCACTGTGCTCAGTCTCTATGGAAATAATCCACAATGCTAATACATCCTAAAATGGTAATAAAGTCTGTGTTCTCTTATGTAATCCTATAGTAAGAAAGAGCTCTGTCGGCTTGCCTGACAAATGATATCTCTGTAACCTTGGAGGGGATTATTACTAAAAAACACAGGGTGAAAAACAAAGCAACACACAGAGGCGCACACATATCCACTGGATGCAGAAAAAGGACAAACAGCTCCAGCCAGGTTTCTGTGCACTGGCCCTGCAATATTATGTGTCTGCCATCAAATGGGGAAAGGACCTCTTGGCAAAGCAAGAGCCCTGCCCTGGCTCCTCCTTTGCAATAGCCTCCACTCCCTCCCCAGGCACCTCAGCATCAGGAGCAGGCAGAGGGCAGGTTTTCCCTCCTCTGTCCTCCTTCCCTCCCTCCCTCCCTCCCTCCCCCAAAATGAACATTCAAAGCCCCGGCAGCTGGCCAAATCCAGTTTGCCTGCGTCACCAATGCACGTGGATTCACATCTGTCCTGCCCAGCGGTGATGGAGCCAGGGCTACGTGCATCCCCGAGAAGGATTCATGCCCCCAAATCCATTCAGTTGTGTGTCAGCAAGGGTGGGGATTGCACCTTTTTTTGGGCACAGCTGAATGGCACTGTAAGCCTTTGAGTTTGCCTTCAACCCATAGGGAGAGGGGAGGTTTGGAGGCAGGGGTTTTAGGAGGCACTCGTTTTAGTGCTGTCTCTAAATTTGGCTGGTGAACCATAAACCAAAGCCAGGAAGCTCTTTGCTTTTGTGCCTCAGGTGCAGAACAGAAATAAGGCAGTGCCAGATTAAAGCCACGCTTCACAAGGTAAATTACAGTGTACAGGTAGTTCTCTCACTGCCTCCCTCTACTCCTCTCTTCCCCTGGAAGCTGTGCCCCCCTGTGAACACAGAAAGGGGTCCAACAGGCTACTCTGAAAACTATCAGAGGTATGGGTCTAACACAGTAATTGCTTGATCAAACACTCCAGTGCTCGTGTGAACCAGCCAGCTCTGAGCTCTGTCCTCCAGGACATGGCAACCAGTCAGTCAGGACGCTGACCCCAGAAGACAACTTATATGCAATAATATGAGCAGCAGAGCTGTTATCTCAGTGCCAGCAAAGAATGGTGACTACTCTGGTATCTCTTTCCCACAGATCAAAGCATGGGAACACTTAGTGGAATGCTAGAAAACTTTATTGGGAACAAGAGATGACATTTACCCTTTCATGATGGGCTGTGTTTAAGAGAACTTTTATGTTTTCTCAGATAGCAAGAGATGCATGAATAGAGAGTCTCAAACCACAGAAGATTGCTGAAGGCTGGAGAAAGTCAATTCTGAAGAAAAAAACATCAGTACTAACACTTAAAATGATGTTATTATGACATTTAAAAGACATGTTTAATGGAGCACAGCCTTTACCAGTCAGTGCATGTAGAGAGCTCCAATTCATACTAGATATTTGCAGTGTGACTATCTGGAAAATAAAGGGTTACAATCATTATTCACAGCAGTCACATTTTTTTAATTAATAACCTTGTAATTGGTATCGACTTAAACCAACTGATGACAGTCTTATGATGAGCCATTCCCAGCCAAGCTTCGTACCCAATTGCCCTCAGGTCAGGAAAACAGTGAACTCCATTACTGGCAGACGCTTTCCACCCCACACCAGTCTCTTTACTGGTCCGCAAAGAGGTCACCCCACACATGAGGCACAGCAGCCACCCACCTCTGCAGCCTTCCTCCAGCCTGCCCTTACAAGCACCATGGCTACACTGAGCCTCTGCTGTGCTGCAGCCTGGTTTCCACAGGCCAGCATCTAAAATACCAACACTTTCTGCTGCATTGATTTATTTCCCTATGGGGAAATGTGATTAAGAAAGGTGAACCCACTGTCAGGGTCACCAGAGCCCCTTCCCAATGGCATCCTGGCAAAGAAAGTAAAGGCTAACACACCTCCAAGCATTCACTTCCAGGAAGCAGAAGGAGCAAACCTTGCTCCTCTGTTAAGACACCAGCTCAAGGGATGGAAATTCCCCCTACAAGATCTGCAAGATATGGTAATTTTTGACATCTCTGAAATAACTGCAATGCGCAGCTTGGACATGCCTCTCTGAAGCACAGGGAAAGGAAAAAGGGCAGCACTGACAAAGGGCAGCATTGTCTCTGCAGCAGCTCAAGCCACAGCCTCACCTAAGACAGGTCACAGCTAAAAATAAAGCCCTGGGGCAGCATTTCTAACCTGGAGCTCATTTACAGCGAATTTTGGGGAGAAGTTTACTCCCATGCCAAGTGAGCACAGAAGGCACCACAGCAGCTCCCCTGTAAGGCTGGAGCACCTGTAAGGCTGCAGCACCAGGCACGCCAAGGGATGGAGATGCAAAACTACGGGTCTGGCATCTGTGCTGGGCTCGTGGCTTCCCCCCAAACCATGCCCTGCTTCTCCACCTCCCCGAGAAGACCGAAAAACCCCCTTTTCTCCCCTAAGCCTCGGAAGGGCACTCTCCGGAGGGCTTCCCTCCTCCACTACCTGGGAGCAACATTAGAGGGCAGTGCGCTGCCTTGGAAGCGGGATGCGTGTGTCCCCCACCCCCGGGCCAGGGCCATGGGCACCCCTCGAGCAGGGTGTCGCCCCGGCTGTCCCTCAGCATCTTCGCCGAAGGAGAAGGCCACACCTAATCCCCGGGACAGGTTCCCCCGAGCCCTGCCCGCCGCATTTCCCCCCGCAGGCAGCAAACGGGAAATTCTGCAGGGGCTGGGTTTTAATTAGAAAATGCCTGGGTTTAATTAAATAAATGTGAAGCTGAGTAATACAATCAAGAGTATTGCCTGTGCTCTTTTATTTTGCAATTCAATTTACTTTGTGCTGTCCCCACACTTTTAGTTTTCTTATGCCAAAGTCTTTTGCATTGATCACTCAGAGCTGCATTGCAGAGTTTGCCAGGGACAAAGCTGGAAGCGCTGGCTGTTGAATAAAGGGCAGTTGGAACTTTTCACAGCTGGGGATGCATTGGAGGCAGCCTGTGTCTGCAGAAGAGGAATGGATTTTTCCAGATTTTTGAGCACCAAAGTTCCTACTGACCGTTAAGTGAAGTTCAACAATGCTCCCAAAAATCAGGTGCAAAAGAAGAGAACAAGCAAAACCACCGTCCCATCTTTAACCTAAGAGAGCAAGCAAGTAAGCAGGCACACACACAAGTGTGTGAGCAAGCATTTAAACCAACAGGGTGTCTTCATTCTGCAACCCTGCAAACACTTCACTGATTTCCTGAGCATGCAATTGTTAATGTTAAGGTTCCAGAAAGCAAAATTACAAAACAAAATGGTTTTGCGTTCAAAAAGCCAGTTCTGGTTGCTAAGTGACTACAGTATACTTCTCTATCACCTTATTTGAAAAACCCACGCACTAAGAGCAAGGAAATTGCTAGGTTAGGATATCAGAAATGTGCCCTAGCAAGATGATGAATTTTAAATATGTATTGGTACTACAGTAGCACTTAAGGACCCCATTCAACCAATGTCTTTGGCAGCATTAAGAGTAAAATATGATTCCAAGAAGGTCTTAAGCTAAAACACGGCACAACAGGTTAATATAAAACACTGGAGCACAGATCTGGAAGAAAAAGGAGGGCAAGGAAGCAGCTCTATCAAGACTGAAAAGAAAACCCACTGTGAACAGAAGAAACTGTAAAGGGAGATATCTGCAGGCAGAACTGGTGCCTGAGGCTGTAATAAAATATGATTGGATGGAGAGGTGGTGAGGTACTGGAGGGAAAGAACACAAAAAGGTAAAAGCATGAATGAGGGGCTAAAGTAGGAAAGCTTTAAAACCAAGAACAGAAGTTTGAGAGAACAGGGGACAGGAGAGTTGCACCCCACAGGAAAAAAAAAGTGCTCATAGTGAGTGCACATGTATAAAGTTACAGGTGAAAATCTGGAGGAAAAAATATGAAACTATGATAGACTGCAGGCAAAGATGCAGTAAGAGCTGAACCAATCATTTGAAACAGCACAATAAGTAATAGCTGCAAGACAGCAGGCACTAGTTCTGGTTACTGTGGCAATGCATACAAAAAATGCTCAGACAGAGAATATGATTCCTCTGTGCTTTATCAAGCATCACATAATGAAAAGTATGAAGCAACTTTACTTCCCTTCCCTAATAGCTCTGCAATTCTTAAAAGGGACTATTGATTTTATTTCCTAAATACTATTTTTCAAAATGCTTGTCCATAAAAATCATTGTTAGTGAATAAATTAATCAGCTGACTATGGCTGTGAATAGTCTTTCTGCTTCCTGATTCTTAGGAATGCTGGCATCACTGTCTGGTATAAAGTCTGCATGTAGCCATAACAAACCCTGTTGTTTTGTAAATACCCTTTTAATCATGAAACAGTGCTATGCTTTCCCATAAGGGTCTACTACACCTCTCTCCAATGGGAATTTCACATGCAGTGCCAAGCAGGGCACAAAGACAGACACAGATATTTTGCCATGAGCTTCCGAGCATACACACACAGGGAATGTGCCTGGGAAATGGGTAGGGGACTGGCCTATTGGGACTCTAGCTCTGAAAAGATACGATGTCTGGAGTCTTCAAGCCAGAGAATCACATCAGCACTGAGACATGGACTCTGGTCTAGGCATAACTGCCCACAAAATATCTGCCACAGAGAAGTTCAGAAAAGACTGAGGAAGTTTGCACAGATAATTCAGAAGGAAAAATGACAAAAATTTGATTGGTAATGAAATGAGAGATGTGTGCTTGGTTTTAAGCCAAAAACCTATGATTACTGTCTATATATACAACACTTATGTCACTTCTTGAGATCACACTGTGAGTTTGTGTGGGTGTACGTCAGTATTTTGTCACCCACACAGTTTTCAAACCTGCTGGTCAGAAGATTTAACAAAGCAGTAGACATCCCCAAGATATAAGTTCCTGACACTGAAGAGATGGGTAAATTTGTGTTGTGACAAATTCTCATAACAACTCAACAGACAGCTGCCTGGTTTCTCCTGACAGGCAGTCAATCACCATACATAGATCACAAAGCCAAGTGCATGCCAGACCAGTACCTGGTCAAGTTAACAGGAAGGACAGGAGAACGTAAAAGATATTTGCAAAGGTCAAAAGAGATGTAGGTAGATGTCCAGTGTTACCAGTTTGGGCAGGGGCAGGGGGTGGTGGTGTGGAAAGCTTTGGCAGAGCATGAGATGCTTGAAGATGTGTGGACTCTCTGCAAATGCTGTGGTGCTTGATCCTGGGGATGTCAGCAGAAGAAGATAGCATTACAGGAGTGTGAGCATGTAGCACAGAACCTGCAGGCAGCCAAATTTCCCAAATGAGCTTTTCTTTCTGTGTCAGCAGTTGAAAATACCATTTTCTTTAAAGTTCTATAAAACAGGGACAAGTATCAGGTACCAGGTAGGTACAGATGCAAATCAGTGTAAGCCAGCTCCTTCTAGGCATGCCCACACACTGCACAGTGACAGTAGCTACACATTTATGTGCAGCACTGTCCTCATTCACCCATATGTCGCCAGCAAGCACAGAGAAATCAAAGCAAGCCAAGCTGAGTACACTTACTCATCACATCCCTGCCTGGTGCCCTGCTCCTAAGGTCATGAAGTCTTTTGTCTCTATTTCCAAACTGAGCTTTTGTACCTCAGGAGCTTAAATAACATGTAGAACAGCACTTTACATGTGAATAATGCCTGATCAGTATCTGTAGATATCCAGAAAAACTGTGTATCTACAAGCAATCTCTGCAGATAAGCTGCAGATCTACCAGGCCATCTGTGAGCCAAGCTTTGGTCATCCCTGCACCACAACCCACCTCCCACCTCAGACAAGTCACTTCACCACAGCTATTCATGCAAAAACCAGACCTGTATCTTCTTCCCCACTGCCAAGGAGTCACAGTAGTGGGGAGTTCAAGAGGAAGAATAATTTAGGGTTACTAGATTACCTTCTCTATGCTCTTTCAGTGCCACTACTTCCTGGTCTCTGACACATTTTATCTCTCTAATTATCGGGGTGAAAAAAACCCCCCCATGGGTCACAAAGCCTTGCAGGTCCTTGGCCATCCTCTCCTACTCCCATCTTGCAGCTCCTGCCCCCCTGCCCCAGTACCACACGGCTCCTTGTCAGCACTACCCAAGCGTCTCTGGCATGCAAAGAGTTTGTAGTGGTAACCAAACACGGCTCCTCAGAATAGACACACTCACCCCATGGCTCCTACCCCCCTACATCTTCAGTAACCCTACCCCAACAGGGCAGGGGCTGGAGGCATGAAACCAGGCAGGCCAGCAAAACAGGAGATGCTCAAGACTCCACAGATTAAATCCATCCACCAGACAAAACTGCTGCCCAAGTCCTTATCCCCACCCTATACCCAAATCTTTGTAACAGGTGGAGAAGGAGGGGGTGGCCAGCACCCTCATAAGAATCCCCACATGGATGCCTAAGGGCTGGATATAACCAGGTACAGCCAGAGGCATCCTGGCAGAGGGACAGAGACAGCAAGCCAAATAAAGACATGAAATTCAGCACCGAAGTGGAGATATAAATACATGGACTTCACCCCTGCTCTGAGCAGAAGAAAGGGCCAAGAAAGCCTGTTGCCAAACCCAACAGATTTCATTCTGCCCTTCCCGAAAGATTTCAAAAAACACGGCAAATATGGACTAAACTACTACCTGCAAGGCAGGCCAAGTGTGCCAGGAGCCCTTTAGCTGCGTTGGCAGGCATTACTCACATGTGTTGCCTGTTGTGTGCTCGTGGGGTGGGCAGCCGGGGTCTGCCATAGGGGCTCCAGGCCAGCAAAGTCAGCATTACTGCTGGAATACAGCTCACAAAGGGTAAGACTAGTGCCACATCACAGGTAAAGAGAAACAGTGTACAAGCTCTGCCATGTCCACACAGACTCAGTGGCTCGGTGTGTGCATGGCACCCAAGGAGCCACTGCTGGGAGGGAAGGGCTGCTCAGAGCTCACAGAGGTTGAGGAAGTGAGGGCAGTCCAGGGCTGGCAGATGAACATGACAAAGCCTGGGAGATGGCCAGGCTTCTTGGACAGGCATGGCTGAAAAAGGAGCCACTGTCCTGAAGCATCCTGCCTCAGACACTGGGTGAAGACACATGACCAAAAGAACAGGAGGAGCATGGAGGAAAGTGGTGGGAGGATGCAGGAACAAGTGTAAGAGTCTCTGTTTGTGCACGGCTTGGAGTGGGAGGAATTAGGAGACCAGGGTGGACACAGAGAAAAAATGAGTCTCAGAGAAAACTAAAAACAAGCAACAGCCACTAGGCAGAAAACAGAGAGTCCATTTTTCTGCACCACTGGACTGAGTCACTTAGTATTTTATGAGACCAATGATGTACTAGAAAAAAAAAAAAAAAGTCCTCCCTCTGCCTGAGCAGATGAAGCATTTCTAGAGCAGAACTCAAGAGAACAGGTCAGAGGGCTACCCTACCTGTGCAGCTCTCGCAGCATGGCACAGCATCACGGTGAGCAAAGCACACAGCACAGGCAGGATGGCAGAACAGTGAGAACAGTGTGCAAGGCGGTGGGACTACAGAGACCTATCAGATATAAGATCTATCAGATTCAGCACACTGGGGAGGGCTGGTGAAAGGCCCAGTTTAGTGGTCTGGAGTCCTCAGTCAAGGAGCCTTGGGGCATTCAGCCTCAGGTCTGGGCTTTGATGCTTCGCTTTTCATGGGGAGCTCTGATTATAGCATGACACCCCATCACAGTTCAGACCAGAATCCTGTGTTACATCTGCTCTGCAAGAGACAGAGCTCACCTGTGGTTGCAGCCCTTTTGATGCAGCTGCTCTGCATTACCTTGGGATAGACCACTGATGCATAAAAAGGCAATGAGACCATGAACGGGAAAAAACCAAACAAACAAACAAGCTGTAAGACTCTAAGGAGGTAGCTCTAGATATAATTTGTGCGTGATGTACCAGACTCAGCAGAGAAATGGATCTGCAACACTACCCAGTGGCTGGTGTAGGTCTAACATAACAGAATACACTTTCACTTATACAACAGAGCAATCCAGAATTACGAGGGAGCAGGAGAAGGAGAAAACCACCAATAACCTGGAAGAACACAATCAAAGTGTCACTTGTGCAGTGCATTTCAGACACAGAAAATGAGACATGCAACATTTGGTATAAGGTGGTATAGACTTAGGTAGAGCTATTCAGGAAAAAAACAAACAGCCTTTGCTAATGTGGCAATAAGTGCAATCAATACAGATTGCTGGAGCAATCAAGTTTTCTAGAGAAACTAGACCTGCGGATATCATGATCAATAACGCAGGATTCTTTAGATACCTCAAGAGCAAGAAATTTTAGTGCCTAGACTGAGCCCCTTGGTTTGCTGGCACTGCCTTACTTTAGAGAAACACAGTCCTTTTCATAGATAGGTTTTCAGGAAACAGGATTATGTCTAAATTTCACCAGACACTCTCCACAGGCAGCTTCCCTCTGCAGGCAGCTTCAAAGCTTCACCAGTCTCGTGGCTTAGAGGTGCCAAACTGCATGGGGCAGAACCAGTGTACTCTGCAGCAACTAAGAGCCATGAGAACACACTGAAATGGGCAGCAGCCATGCCACCTAAATGCAAGTTTTAAGCAAATAGAATGCAGCGTGAATCACACACTCGGGGATGCAGAATCTATCTTAACTGCTTTTATATAAAATGTGCTTTACTTTGGCTCCTTCCTGTATTCCTCCCACACACGCTGTAACTATCAATGACTTTACAAGAAGTCTCTGAAGCAGAGGAGCTGTCAGGATGCTGTAGCAGCAGAGCATGAGACAAGAGGGCTCTTCACACTTCTGCAATATGTTAGAGGCTGTTAAGACTTTGGGTATTCACATATTTCCTGGATATTATTAAGGAGTGATTAAGGGGGTAACTCCACCAATAGTTACATTTTGGGGTTTTGGTCACCCCTTTCTGGACTAACAAGGCTTCTTGCCCTTCTGCAGCAACCGTTGCAAACACCTTTTGCAACTCTTGCAGAAAACCTGCTGCAAACTTGGAGCCTCCCACCACATCCTTAGACATCCAGCTCTGTCTCTGAGGTGTGCTATTCCCTCCTCTGTCTATGCTGTGACATGCAGGCAAGTGAATTGGCAGTGGGGCCTTCCTACAAAGACTGAGGCACTGGCCATTTTGCTCGAAGCAGGATGCCCGATGCCCTCACATCTAGTTCTGACTGGGAACTCTCCCTGGATAGGAGATAATCATACCACATTCTTAGGAGTGAATACTGATAACCTTTGTGTAAAGCAAACAGCCTGAGGATACGAATCCAAGAGGATGATGTGCAAGAAAGAAACTCTATAAAAGGACAGCAGCACAAGGCAAAAGGCTCTTACAATCACCAACATGCAGGATTGGGCATCCAGGACTGCAAGTTGGACTGCTTCAACTCTCTGTTTCGGTGCCTCAGACTCAGTAACCCAGCTGCTTAGGAAAGACCAGAGCTCCTTCGTTCCCCCCCAGACAAGTATCTTCATTGCAAGGTTATCCTTAGCTTTTCTGTGGCTGTTGCTCCAACTCACACACATGCATTTTGGACCTAGTATGTGAGCCTGGTCCTTGCTAGAGGGCCAGGTTAAAGCCCATGTGCTGGTTCCACTCCTGCAGATAACCCTACATATTTAGCAGCATGGGCAAGGGATCCTTCTGATGCTGCCCATAACTCTACTGACATGACAGCTTCCTGCCTTACCTATACACTCCCAACATATCCATTATCCCCTACAATTCTGTCTTCCCCAGACCTGCCCTTAAAGACCACATTTTGCAATGCTGTTCCCCATATTAACACTTGACTTCCAGAGCAGCAGGCAAAGGAAGCTGATGGGAAATCATTCTCTTCCTCTTCCACCACCTTACCATGTGAAAGGACCAGGGACCTGCTGGACACTCAGCCTATGGCCTGGAGGGTCTTGAGTTCAGAGATTCGCACTCAGATCTGCCACTGTATGATGGCCTTACGCAAGGTTTCCATCAGGATTCCAGGCCAGGAAAAATTCAAAGCCCAAGCTATGTATCAAAAAGATGAAAGACCATATCCTTCAGCCTCAGCATTTACAAAAACTCGTGGCATGCTCAGCAGCGGCTTCCAGCTGAGAGACTGACTGATGACCAGCAATGATGACAAAGGCACCTGAGAAATCACCCAGAGCAAAAGCCACAGCATGCAGCTATCTCTCAACGGCTGCTGATCCAAGAAAACCATCATTTGGGGACTGTAAGCTGTACTTAAGTAAACTTCCCTGTACTATGGAAAATCTCCACAGCAGGGGACCCAGCAGGTACTGATTTACACAAGTTTTCATTGAAGTTTTTTGCAATGAAATCCTGGTCTGCCATTCAGATCAATCATCTATGAGGCTCCTCAGGAGTATGTACATTGCAGTGTGTGTACAGCGTGCACTATGTGTAGACAGGATCTGTAAATGTAACCTCTTTTGCTGTTCATACCTCTCCCAGGACAACGCACAGCTTCCTTGCTGCCCATGCTGCTGACAGATACTGGCAAAACCAGCTGGCTAGCAGTCCTCCAAGTCCCAAGGGCCTGACAGAGCAGCTCTATACCCTGCAGCACAGGGACAGTAGTACTATAAGAAGTGCCACACTGACAGACAGGCTATGAGGCCACAGAACATAGCTGGGAAAAGGCACACATCCCCTTGCAAAGAAGGAGCAGCAAGCTGCAAGGTATGTGCAAGGCAAGAACGGTTCCGAAGCTTAGCCTCCACTGGAGCACCAGTCCTCACAGCACATAGCCACTGGGTTTGAGTTGTACAGGTGTTTTCCTCTGGTGATAGCTTTGAAGACTGTCCATTCATCTGATTTGTGAGTTATGTAATCACCAGTGGAAAATAGGGTTTGTTTGTTTGCTTTTTGCTTTAATAGAAGTCATGTAATCACTTTAGGTTTAAGCTCCTGTCCAAATCGGACTATTTTTACATTTCAGGCTTGATCTCTCTAGAAAGAGGATGAGTCCTTTTGCCTGGCTTACAAAGAATGAGTTGTGATAACACAGTGGCTGCTGAAGGACTACATGGAGAGCAGAGCATCCCTTTTCATCCTGAGCCCTTAGATGCACTCACTGATTGCTCACCCCACAGCTCCCATGTAGAGATCCCTAGAAGATGGTGTTGGACCCTGAATTGCCTGAACAAAGCTTGAATAAATTAATAATTCTTGTTCTAACTTTCTTGCACCTATACATCCCACTGTCCTTGCTCCCCAGAAGCAATTAATTCTCTACTTCATCCCAGGTTTTGAGCTCACCACATTGTTCAGCATTTCTATCTGAAATACAGCAGCCCTTGGTTTTATGATACTTCCCTTGACATTAGCTGTCACTGTGCATGCTACCTCCCAACTAAACACTGAGGTGAAGTTTCAACCAAAGGAACTGACAAAAGATTTGCACACTCTAACTCCCATTACACAGGAGCTACTCTCCACATAGACCAAGTCTTAATCATCTGGAATAAGGCAGACTTCCCCAGTATGCTATGCCTGTTCCTCACTACCACTCCATTTCTACCCATTTGCAGCAGACACTGCCTTCTGTTGAAGACAGTCCACACCTCAGAGGTGTTTAGACCTTGGCCCAAGACATCATAGAAACAAGCTCTGTGTATAGCCCATCCTCAAACTGCAGAATGTTTACAAACTGATTTATTGCCCCAGGCCCCATCAGTAGTTGTTTTTGCTCCTTGTCAAACGATTTGGATTTCACTCAGCACTTCTCAGGCAGAAACGCCCATCATGTTGGCAGCAGGATTAAAATGGCATGTGAGCCAACCAGGGTGAAAATGTCCCCATTAATTTTTCATCTTTCCTCAGGCAACTCTGCCTATAGATCTACACAGGTATTAAGACAGCCTTGTCAACGAAAACTGTTAGCTCATCTTCCTCCTGCATCCCCGGTACACAGCCAACAGAGCTGCCAGCACAGCAGGAGAAGGTAGTGACCCTTTCAGAGTAGCTTTGCCCCTGCCATACCACAGGGGCTGGGGCACCTGCTGAGACTGAAAGCAGGTCCCCATGGACTGAACGCATGACTTCGATCCACCTCCTTTTGCAACACCCCTGGGAACAGCTGAGGCAATGGTGGCCAGAGAGCACTTTTGTGTTAGCTTCCACTGGGCAACCATCACTTTGAATCAGAAGTGCTTACATGGTCTAGAACATCCCTCCACGGCACACCCTCAGCCTTCTTCAGCAGGGTCCGCAGAGGTCAGACCATACTAGGGAATAGTGCATCTGTGAATGGGCGTCTTGCTGAGATACACAAAGATGCTGTGACTGAAACCAACCACTGTTCTGCCTCAAAGCTCTTAACAACAGCAACAAGGGTTACACCACCTTCAAGTTCACAGGGCTGCTTTGCTCCAACCCACACTCAATTCACTCTTCTCTGATGTCATGTCTCTCTTCAGTCCTCCATGAACAGAGATGCACCAAAAGAGATGTCAAAAACAATCATCCATGTAAACACCAGAAACCTATAACCACCCTTCCTTAGTAGCCTTGACAAAACCAGGCTCCCACTGTCCCTGCTCTCATACTCATCGAGCCTGAACAGTTAAAAGCCTATAGGAAAACAAGGATACCTTCATGGGGAAAAAAAGTGCTGCCCAAGGTGAGTTGTCAGAAGGTTGTTCTCGGTGCCAAGCCCAGGCTGGCAGAGCAACCTCTCCCACAGAAAAGCCATGCCTTTGGAGACCTGGGCTTTCAGGCCAGCAATAAAGCTGAGGACCCAACCACTTCTAGCCATTAGAGATCCTGTGCTCCTATTTTTTAATAATATTAAAAGTGATAAGCCAATGTCAAGGCTAAATTCTAGCCCAGGTGACTACAAGCTCCCTAGCTTAATCCTGCTATTACCCCTCCACAGAATGAAGTAATAGTAAGCCAATACTTGATCAATAACCTACATTCATTTTACAGAGGAGGCACAGCAAAAGCAGCAAGCCAAGCTCAGGGAAGACTATGCTGAGAGGTATTGGAAGCCAAAGAGACTTTGACAAATGCAGATAAGCAAGAAAAGTATTTAGGCCATCTACCAGGCCGGATGCTCTCCTAAAAAGCTGATGAGAAATTTAGAGTTTTGTGTTCACTTGATTGCATGTCTGATCATATGTCCTATTGCTATAGATCCAGCCTTAAAATATTGCTAAGGATGCAGCGTTACAATACATACTTGATGTGAGGACCATTAGCAATGAGAACTACGTAAGTACTAGCCTTGACCAGATGGCAGAAAGATTTTTTTTTTGCATTTTCTCATCGTACAGTTACCAATGACTCTGCACCATCATCATAATAGCTTTGTCCTCCAGCTGTATAGTCGTAATTGCATTTTATTTTTGTATTTCTTTGCAATTTAATGCTAAGCATAGCTCTCAAAATGGCTGCTTTTGTTCCACATAGGACTCTTCCCTCTCTCTGCTGGCTGGCTTTAACTTCTGTTGTGACAATATGTTTATCTTCTCTAATATTTGTTTATCTTCTATTATTCCATCTATTTTCTTTGACATACATTTTTAATTAGATGCACTCTTCTGCTTTCAGTGCCTGCTAACACATTCATTTAGAAAGTGCAGTGCTCACTACTGCTGCAAATCTCAATTGTATGCCTAAAAGGTCAAGTCTATTTCTTGCAATAACCTTTGCTTGGCCAAGTTATCAGTCATACATCACAGATTAGATGGCACCTAAGGAGACAACCTGTATTCACAATGTATTGAAATCTTTTTCCTTTGGCAACAAGGATTTGTAAACATGAGGGATAATTATCACACCAATACAGTAAAAAAATTATTTTACCTTTCAGAAGTGACTCTATTCCTTCTAGACTCATGAAACTTGAAATGTCTGGAAATTTTGTTCAACACGTTGCCTATCTCACCCACTGCTGAGCCTCAGAGCCTCCAAGCCTCCTAAGGGTAGCAAGTTTGCTCACCCTCTGTACATTTCTCTGAAATTTCTCAGAAAACTGGGAAGCACTGGAGCCACCTCATTCAACACTCCACCACAAACCTATTAGTTTTCTCCAAGCTGGTGCCTGCAGAGAAAGGCAGGAGAGAAACCAGCAGTGCTGAGAGATGCGTGAGTGCTCCTCCTCTTCCTGGGGTGCAATTTAAAGTTCCAATCCAGGGGAGCTGGTGGGAAGTCATGGATGCGCAGGCAGAGGGTTGAAGCATGGCCTCAAAACAGCTTACACAAAACAGACCCACGCCTTGTGCAGCCTTGACTCTCAGCTTCATGCATTTGTTACCTCCTCAGGTGTACAACAGTTGGACATCTATCTCAAGCCAAGTAACTGAACCACTTCCAACATAAGCCAGGCTCTCCTCAGCACTACTTCAGTGCTGTAATTAATTCACAAGCCTTTCCCTTTCCCCTCCCTGTGCCAGGTCAGCAAATTCACTGTTATGCCAGTTGCTAAAACTGTATCTCGCTCTCTCTAGCAATTTATCAGTTTTATTGGCGTGAATATGTCTTCCCCAGACAGCCTACTGAAGTAAATGTATGGTAGAACAAACAACTGAAACGCATGCAGGACAGACAGAGCGAAAAGCTTGCATGATACATGGGGCAGGAGGCCGGGAATGTGCCAGCGAGCCTCTGGGTGAAGTGGAAAAGGAAGCACGCCTGACCAGAAGAGAGAAGCCGCCCGAATCCAAAGTGAAACTGTTCCTTTGGAATAAGGGGTGGGCAATGCTGGTGTTGCTTGTGCTCATAGCCACACAGTGGTGAGCTGTGCAACCCAGGGCTGGTTTCAGCTCTGTGATGCCTGTCACAGCACTTACTTTTGCAGCAAGATATTTCTGGTTTCTGGGATGCTGCAGGAAGCCTACTGCGAAACACAGCAAAATAAGATGCATCCGGCCTGCCTGTGAGATATCACGTACAAGTAGCACTCCTCTGTGATGGAAAACAAGTTGCTAAAATAAAGATATCAGCTCTCCAGCTGTGTAACTAGAGGTCCTCACTGTGAAGGCACATGCATACCAGTCTTCTCTGCTGTCAAAACGCTCCTCAGATTTCATCATCATCTCAAAGCTGATTATATTTACCCTCCAGGTATTGTCTCCATTGTGTTTTAATAATCTGTCCACCTGTTATTATTTTCTGTCTCAGATCTGGAACTCTTTAACAGTGCTGTAATTTAAATCCAGCTGAAGGCTTCTTGGGTTTGGATGACAACATTTTCTCCATTAGTATCTGCCAGACACAAAGCTGAAGCTCATCAAATGATAAATGATCATAACTGCCTTCTGCTCTATGAGATTAATTTAGATCATGATGCAGAGGAAAAAAAAAAAGCTGTTTGGCTGTCATAGCACCACTGTGGGCAAATGTCGGTCCCCAGTCATGATATGACCCACTAGCCAGGGATGCCCACTGGCCTCAAAAGTTCCCTAATGACAGTTGTGGCACTATACATGTCCAAGTGTGCTTTTTCCTCCCATCTCTTCTCTTCCCTCTCAGGGGAAAGTGAAAATCAATAGCAGATGCTGTTTTTCTCTCAGTATGGTAAAAAGGAAGAGAGAGATGGTCCACCACATCTCCATGGCATCCAGGCTATATTAAAGGAAAGCAACGTCCTACTTTGTTATAGAAAAGTCAGTCTGTTTCTGGTGAAAATACAAACTCCTCCAATATCAAACGTAAATTTACATGGGTAAGTGAGCAGGTAGGGAAAACTTCTTCCTGGACTTTTTCATTGACCAGACGAAGCCCCAGAGTACCTGGGCCCCTTCTGCAAAATTAAGAAACCCTAAACCAAGCTGATTCCAAAAAGCCAAGGCTCTGCTATCCTGAAAACTCACATTGAAGCTAGCTCTTCTGTGCAGGCATCGTATTTTACTTGGCCAATATCTCCTTCAACTGTTCAACATGGCATTTTACATACTCAGCAATAGCATCTTCTCATTGAGAGAAAAGCAGAGGAAAAAAAATAATGTATCATTGCATTAAAGTAATTCTGATCTGGCCTGAGGGTATATTATGACGAGGCTTCACTCCCTGGTATGCTTCCAGACGTTTCCATTTCCTTGCTGTCACTTCCTTTTGCATAAGCGTGCCTGCGTTTTTTGCCCAGCTGTCAAGCACTCTGGAGATGCCAGGAGACTGACAGCCACTCGCACAAGTGCACTACCCTGCAACACAACTCTCCCTCCTGGCCCCCCATCCCTGCCAGCACTGCCACCTCCCTCCGGCGTGACACCAGCCACAAACCTGCTCTCTGCATCTGAAGCTGCCTGCAAGAAGGACCCAGTCAAGGAGTTGCCTCATCTCCTGGCAGCAGGTGAAAAGCAGAGGAGGACTGTCTCTGTGCACGTCTGTTCCCTGGTGCAGAGTCAGTCCAGGGTTGCTCTCTGCTGGCACACGTCTTCTCCCCTGTGTTACCACCCTGACCAGCCTCACCAAAGAAGGCAGCAAATGGCTCCCCGAGCTGACAAGGGATTGGAAAGAGAGGAAAGACTACTCTTGTTCTGTACCATCTGTCAGCTGACAAGCTGTTGTCTCACATTGTCCCACAAGATCTTGTGGGTTTGGGATGCCTCCAAGAAACAGTCTCAACCTTTGCCTGGGCAAAAAGTTTAGACTTTTTCAGGGTTCCAGGATTCTTTGATTTTTAAGCAATCGTCTACCTTCTCTCATAGACATAGGATGACTGTGACATGATGAAAAGCAAGCAGCTTTTCACTAGACCTCATCTGACTAGGATGGAAAGACCCAGTAACAAGACCCAGCCACACTTTGTCCAGGTCAGTTGATTGAGAGCATTGCTGAAGCCAGGACTAGCAGCTCAATCACGTCTTGAAGTAAGGTAAGCCCAGGCTGCACCAGAAGTGTGCCATAAAATGGAGAGAGGGAGCCTCCCAGCCCAACAGGCTGCTGCAAGTCAGCGAACATTGTAGCAGTTAGCGAGTACCTGTTGGCTATGAAACAGCTGATAACTCTCCTTGAGAGAAAGATGCCTCTAGTTTATCAAGACACCATATCTCAAAATTTGGATGTCTGTGTCAGCATAATACCAATATCATCAGGGTTTGTAGACCCTGATTTCCTGCATATTGTCACAGACTGCAGCTATTCAGAATCACCTGCCTGAAGGGAGGAGGCAATGGATCAATCCTGCAGTTGCCATCAGTTGCATTATTTGGTCAGTGTCTGCCAATGGCAGGATTTTCCTCTCTAGAGGTGTCTTGAAATCTTCCAGGAGGGAAGCTTCTACCTCTTAGCTGGTGCTGTCACCTCCTTGGAAAGACAGGGGTGCACCCCTTTGTTGGTGGTTCCTGAGGTGACAGCTGCTGTCAGACCCTAACAGAGAAGGTGGACTTAACAGCTGAAAGAAACTTGCTATTATTCTGTCAGGTAAAATGTCTGTGTGAATGCTGAAACAGCTTGACTGCTCTCCTAGCAGTCTTGTTAGGAGCTCATTTTATTATGCTTTGTTATTGATGGGCTGAGCTCATTTTGGGGCCTCTTAATTACAATCCACTCTGCAGTGGAAACAAAACTTGCAATAGTGTCTGCAAGCAGTCAGAGAGTAGCGGATTATACTGGGTAAGCCAAAAAAATATTTTTAGAGGCAAACCTTCCGCTGTAAAAGTCTCTAATTTATGGCCAGGCAGGTTACTGCAGGGGCATTCAGGCCAAGTCACTCTGTGTTAAGATGATAAAGATGGGGAGCAGCCGCCCAAGGTAAAAACCACGGCAGAGCATGGGCACTATGTCACAGGATTTGCCATGCTAGTACCTGGTGTCACAGCCCTCGGGCAGCTGGTGTGCAAAACAGAACACATTCAGGGGGATGTCTTGCAGGTTTGGAGAGAAGGGCAGAAAGAAACAGAACAGATCAGGTACAAGGTGAAGAATGTTTGTGCTTTACTGATAGGACTCCATGGGTAAAGCTTGGTAAACAAATTGTTTTGGAGATTATTGAGGTGAGATGCTTGCAATTGGAATCCATTCTAAGCAGCATTTCCTGACAGCAAAAACTCTGCAAACTCTATGGAAAACACGCAGGCAGCTGCATAGGTGGGGTGGATGTGTAAGGATATGGATGAACTATTCATGGGAAGCAACCCCTAGCCAATGCACAGGCAGGTTTAATACTGAGAGGGGTGTTGGGGTATAATTAACTAGTAAGAAGTCTGCAGCACAGCCATCACTAGAATCACTCAAGTTGATGTTTTGCCTATCATTAGACGGAACCTGCCTTTTCTGCATGGACACAACCACGGGACAACAAAGGATAAACACATCAGATGACTGTCACTGTGCTTCAGCTACAGGTCCTCTGAATGCCTCCAGGAGCACAGACTGGGTATGCAAACCCCTCTTAAGGAAACTCAGATCTTTCCTGCCCAAGATAAGGGAGAAGCTCCCTACACTGTGACTGGGGCTCTGCCACCCAAAAGGGCAGGTCTGCAATTTTTAAGCCTTATGGAAAAGCAGAGAGCAAGCCCAACAGCATGACGGGCACACTGATTTGGCAGTGCACACCAAGCAGTACATACAAAATCAACACAGGCATAGTCTGAGGCTTTTCTATCTCCAAGCAACTCAGCACCACAAGGGCTCCCCCCTTTTCACTGAGGACAGCTGCTCTCAGAAGTCTGGGGGTGTTCTGGTGCTGCTAATGTCCGCTAAATCCTTCCCAGACCTTATCAAAGAGACGTGAGTACTGACACCCCACTACAGTTTGACAGCAGACAGATTTAACAGTGACAATGTGGGGTAAAGTGTTACTGGAAAACGTAACATTTGCAACATGTCTCCACTAAAAATCACAAGTAGTGCTAATGCTGTTTGTTTCTTCATATATATATATGGAAAGAAAAAAAAAGATGCAGAAAATGGGACAAAACATATGTTGTCTCAGGCAGTCGAGCCCTGCCTGTACATAATAATTTACTCGTAGGGGGTCTCATCCAGCATTTTTCTGTCTGTATATATGCATCCCAAAAGACTATGTTCTTACCATTATCATTCATAAGCCAGACCAAAAAATGTCTATTCAGAGTTTTCTTGATATTCTACCTACATTTCATTCCCTGAGCTATCTCACATCGCTCCTACTTATATACCTCCTGCTACCCTTCCGAGCAGCTCCTCTACCTCTAGTTCACACCCTTCAAATTACAGAAAGACTGTTAGGTTTCCCCTCTTAATTACCAGTTACCCATGATAAACACACTTAGTTGCTTTAATCTTTCCTCATACCTCGGTTCCTCTCCAGCACCCTAATCATTGTTGTTATTCTTTAACTCCTTCTAACTTGCCTGCTCTGTGACAATGAGATGTCTGAGCTGAGCACCGAGGTGTGGGTGGGATCTGACCGAAGATGCATGCTAATTTCATCATTAGGAAAATTAGGTGTCTCTGGCAGGATGCGGGTGTTTGTTCATTGCTCCTGGCGCGGCTGTCCTCCAGCCGGCTGCAGTTTCCTACTCTCGCTATCATTTGTTGGTTTTATTTAACCAAGGGATTAAAAGCTTTCAGGACGGTAATTACAATGATCGTTTGAGTGGCGTGTCCTCTGGCACGGGAAGTGCCCGCAGGGATGGGTCAGACAGTGCTCCCACACGCACAAACTCTGCAAGGGATGTCCACCCACAGCAAGCTGAATGAATACAAGTGCAGAGGCACGTGGCCTGAATGGCGTGACCACAGACAGAAGAGTCTCAGAGGTGTATGGAGGAACTTCGTGCCCTCTGAAACTTAGGAGACTGACTTGCCATCTCTGGCCCTGCCAAGGAAGACTGCCTGTGCACAAGTCCAATCTAAGCACTATCCCCAAATCCAGCCTGAATCTAGGGCAGGAAAGGCAGCTAGGGATGCTCTGAAGTGGCAACTATAGTCTTTTACTGTTAAAGAAAAGGCAGCATAAAAGCCACCCACACCTGGCTGTAGAGGCACATTAGCTCTAGCATACTAAATCAGAATGAAAAGCGAATCTGGTGCTATATGACCACAATCATGTGCAATAACCTGTCACTGAACCACTGGTTCAGTGGTTCATCCCAGAGCACAGGATTGGAAATGCCTGCAGGTAGACTACCATAGTCATCTGGACCGAAACACAGGGATGTCATATTTTCAATTTGTTGACTTTCTGCATACATTCCAGTAACAAATTTCCATAAAACAGAGCAAATGAATCTTGCCTGGTTTGAGACACAGATCTGAAAAGCCCCCCAAATAAGGATCAGGCAATATTAACAATATATCAGACTTCTCTGCAATACTGTTCTCATAGCTGAGAACACACTGCACAAGTTTCATCATCTCTCATCTCTGTGCCTTGGGGGCTTCAAGGTAGTTTCAAACTTTGAAAGCCTTCCCCTGCACTTGCTCCAGTTTCTGTTGTTCCTCGAGAGCTGTCTGAATTTTGCAACATCACCTGAGCAGTAGATAAGTAAAAATTGCCTCAGCCGTAGAGGAGAAATCTAGGTTAATTACGTTGATAACTTAACCCCCAGGCTAATCTCTAGTCCATTAAGGTAAGCAGATGGTCAGCTCACTGCAGGGAAGAGGAAGGGAGGATAGAGTAGCAACTCTCATTCACAACATGCAGGACCAGACATGTCCCCGAGAGGACGGGCATTCCCAACCTGCTCCCTTCCCCCACAGACAGGTTTTGTTTGCACCATGGCTGGCAAGGCAACACGGAAGGGGGAGCATGAAGCCACCAGGAGATAAAAAAAAAGCCCACACAAGGTGAGAGTTTTTGTGATTCAAGTAAGTAACATACTGGCATAGATTGAAAGGAAGGAGGGATGGGGAATGGCAAGCAGATGGGTCTTGTAGGCTGGCATACCTGCAATAGGCTGGTTAAACAAGACAGCCATAAGTAATACAGGTCAGACACTATGCAGTTGCAAGAATGGAAGAGATGCATTTGCAAAATAGTCTACTGAGCAATGCAGACACTCCTCCCAGGAGCGCTGCTCTGTGTGTGTTATGTCCCTCCCAAGGTGACAGGGAGAGAGGACTTTGCAGTCAGTGCTCTGAACAGGTGTCCTAACTTCTGTCCCAGATTCTTTCAGTAATTCAAGAATGGATCAAGAAGCAGCAAGGCATTTAGTCTTGGTTTCTCCATCTCTAAAGAATTCCTCCTACACCTTGCAGGGGGATTTTGTAAAGCTTAAATGCCTGGTAAAGTGCTTTTCATCCCTTGGATGAAAAGGGCCAGTGACACCTCACATCTCTGTTAGCAGTCACCCCATTTCTTCAGTAGAGAGACAGGGAGGCCAGTAGCTGCTCTGCATGCCTAAAAGCTCCCTGGTTTCCACTGAAATTGCAGAAGAGCCTTTATCTGTTCTCCTCCATAGAAACAGCAAATCCCAGGAGCAGATAGGTTTGTACGTAAACAACCACAGTGTATAGAAGGGACTCTCCAAACCAGCAATTTTGGGAATCTTTCCTCAGGGCAAAATCACTGCATACCAACTTAATTCTCCAACCACTGAAGCAAGTGACTTCCCAAACACTGGCACTCTGAAGGCCATCTGCTAGGACACCAGAGGTGTCCGCAGCATGGGAATACTCAGCCTTATAGAGAAACAGAAATTGGGAGCTTCAGACTTACTGTTATTTTTAAAGGTACAGTTCAAGACTAACGGTGACGTTGTAATGTTGCATTGCGATATTTGGAATCCTTGTGTGAACCACAACATGACTGTCGAGTTGCTGCACATTAAACAATTACATCTGAAGGAGATGGGACAAGCTGGTGCACATTAGAGCCATTTTACTTATTTAGGGGGCAGACTGAGCAGCCTTCTCTTAAAACATGCAGTTGGAGGCAGGCTGCACTTTGGGAGAAGCAGGGTTTGTAAGAAGAAAATGGCATCTGCAAAGCCACGGGTACATTTACCCGGTGTTTTGCAGGCAGAAGCAAGCCTGGATAAAGCTGCATAGCTGTGGTTAGTGTGCTGAGATGCAAAGTGCATTAGCTCATACCAAAGGCTGCACTGAAGCAATCTCATGGCTTTCAGACCACCAGCTCAGATAGAAGGCCAAGTGAGCTTACTTCTGACTGCAATATATCATGGAGGCATTGCCCACATCACCTCCCTTGTGAGGCTATAAATCCCCTGCTCCTCATATTTCCTTTTCCCCCTCTCTGTTCCTTTTCTGTAGTGCAGGTTCTTTTGGGAGGCAGGGACAGATGACACTGAGTGGCAACTCATCACCAATAACATGCACGCCTACAGAGGGCTGGCTCACAAAGGAAACTGCTGCTTCCCTAAGGGAACTGCACACAGGCTTCACCTCCCAGGAGCACCCTCCAGGCAGTCATCCTTTCTCCACTGCACCTCATGAAGCAGCAACAAAAGTGCAGCTTCTGTCAGAAAAATAGCTGTTACTGAAGGACCCCTTTCTCACTGCCGAGACCTGCTGCCTCTGTGTGCACCCACGCGCCCAGCTTTGCTCACCCAGATACATTTTAATGGCTCCTTATTCCTTCTGGTACTGCATAACCAACTGAGCTGTTCCTCTTCTGGTTCAAATTTCAACATTCATAAAACACGCCCTAAAACAACCTGCCTACAACCAGCAGCACCAGACAGCCCTTATACAGTGCTGCTGGATCATGCCCTGGCATGAGGAACCAGGCATCTCCCCAGGTCCTCCAAGTGAGATGGCTCACTGCCTCCTTCCCCACCATCCCAGCCAGCACACTGACAGCTTCAGACTGAGGGACCCCGGGCACACGCTGTGCCCCTTGGCATGGCAGCACTTCTGCAGGCAGGCAAGTCTCATAACCTCAGTGTCACTGACAGATGCTTAAGCCACAGGTCCCTAAATTGTCTTCCAGATACAATTGGGAAACATCAAGGAAAAGCTCGCAGCACTCACCCTGCTAAAACTGACATTACCAAAACTGAGATAAGAGCAGGAAAGATGCCTTCTTGTGTCTCACAGCCCTGCATTTGTTGGTGGCACAAAGGCACTGAGTCTGTTCCAGTGGCTGGGTGACACTGGGAATGTCATGCACCAATCACTACGTCCTGAGCTTTAACACTTCATTTTGTGTCCCCTGTGGAAATTATGCCATCAGTGCCAGAAGAAGGGGTGAAACGCTTTAAGTTGCAAGGAAACATCTGACAACTGTAGGCATGCCACGGTAGTAATATGGATGTGAGAAACAGTGCATGGAAAGGAAGTATTTTGTCACCCTCCTCAAAACATTTGGTCTTGCAAAAATGCATAGGCAAGATCAATTTCTCCTTTGTCTCCAGGGAGTCAGACTGATAATGAGCAAGTCAGGACTCAGGATTTCTCCCACATACTCACTGGCACTGAACATGCTGTTTAGCAAAGACAAGACTAGAGGAGGAAGAAGCAGTTGTGCTCCTCTCTCAACACTGATCCTGCTAAATTGTGAGTGCCATCCCCCATATACCCCAACATGGCATAGGAAGAAGATGAAAAGGTGCAAATCAGAAATCACTCCAGGATGCCCCAAGCTGGGCAGGTAGCAACCCTGTAGGGCCCTGAGATGGAGGGGAAAGACATCACATTTCAGTGAGGCTTTACTCTCCTGAGTCACTCGAAGGAGGACACCTGCTTAAGATTTAGCCCAGCACTGCATAGTGATAATTTCTAATCCAGCAGCTGAAGGATTACAGAAATTTCGAGGAGACAGATGGTGTTGCAAAGACGGAGAAGTCTTATTGCTTGGCTGCTGCCTGTATTTCCCAAGGTTACGTCCAGGATTTCAGAAAGCTCCACCCCCCGTGTAAGCCGCCACTCGCTCAGGGCCAGTCAGCCACACGACACCAGTGAGATGCTGGCTCAGTGTGGGAGCAGCAGAGGCTGCTGGCAGGAAGGTTTGCAGATGGGCTGCAAGGAAGAGGGATCCTTCCTTTGCATAGCCTCACAGGGCTTTTGGTTTGGGACCAGATCAAGAATAAAGACTTTCTACATCCCTCCCTACAGCACTTTGCAGAGGCACGAGCACAACCCCCATTAATTTGAACACTGCCTCCCCTCACCACAAGCAACTGTATTCCTTCCCAGTTTTCGTGCTGGAAAAGGAGACACTCAAATTTTGCAGCAAGTCAGAGTCAGAACCTGGGACAAACCACATCCCTCTTGCTCTGCCCCTGCTCTGAGCCCAGCTGGGGCCCAGCAGTGGCACAGAGAAAGCTCATGTGGCAGCCAACACCGGCCTCGTTCCTAGGGGGGCTGCAAGAGAAGGCTGTTTTGGTGTTTGGATTTTTGTTTTCACGGGTTTGCAGTCGACTGAGACTTAGGTGAAAATTCATGTATGGATGGGTTTTTTACATCTGTTCTTTCAGTTCTTTTTAAGACACATTAGAGATATTAGCTTCCTTTTTTTTTTTTTGCCAAAGACGTCTCCAGTGAGCAAATGAAATAGTCACATCTCAAGAAACAGAACAGAAGCTTGAGCCAGGAAACTGAAAGAACCATTGAAAGTTCACCCTCTGCTTTATGTTAACACTTAATTAAACCAGTTGCCTGACAAATGGTGTGAGAGAAAACTGTTTTCCTGAAAGCCAATGCAATTTTCAGAGAAGGATGAAGAAACTTCATGATACACCTTTCCAATCCTTCAGAAACCCTCCAGGAAAACCTGGGAGACAGCTTCCTGATATTTCATATGTGAATATCAAGCTGAGGAAAAAAATGTACTCCGGAAGATTTCAGACACCCGTGGATAATGGCACAGGCATCAGCAGCACTGCAGTAACCTCTACAAACCAGCAATGGATCAGTGAAACATGCAGAAGCCTGACAAAAGAAACTTCCCTGCTTCTAATGGCAGCATATTTTTCTTTTTATGGGACACCTTTTAAACAAGACAAAGTGAATAAATCATAGTCATGGCACCTGTTTCTGCTCTTGGCTTTCTCCAGGCTGCACAAACCTTGATAAAACCTCTGTCTTTCCTACCCCGTAGTTTTGCCTGCTGCCAAACAAGGAACTTGGGGACATTTTTGAGGCCTACAGATGAAAATTCATTTTGATAGGTTCAGCAGGAACAAGTAACACCCCCTAATTTTGCACAGGACACAAGTCCCTCTTCCTGCTCACTCCATGATGTTGCCAGTCACATCCAGGACAAGGTTGACACAGGCTTCTTGCACAGCAGTGGGCTTCTTGCACCAACAGTTGCAAACCAAACATGCCTCCATGTCCTTGACTTAATAAATAAAACACTAGAAAGCCCACACAGTTCTTCCTGCCCCCATTTAAAAAACAAACAAACAAACAAAACACCACCAAACAAACAAAAAAAAACCCACGAAAAAACAAAACAACAAAGAAACAAGCCAAAACTTAAAACTCAGTGGACCAAAGTCCAAGTGGTTAATTTGAGCGTGGTCTGAGGGCAGACAGCGCTTTATACCTCTGTCTTCTGCTTCAGTGGAATGTGCTGAGGGCGTTATTTACAGCAGAGCTATTGTTGCACACCAGCTACTCTTTCTTTGGGAGCTGTGGAGGCTGCAGGAATAATGAGATAATTATCCCCATTATTCCCAGCAATGGTGGGAATGAGACCGCCTTTGTCCCCTACTCCAGACTGCACCAGCTCAGACGGTTTTGTTCCATCAGCAGAGCCACCTTCAAGAAGGCTCCCAGGATGTTTTTGCTGAGGCAGCACCCTGTTGCTCATGCGGGGGCACAAAGACCACAACAGACCCTGGATAACCACACACAACAGAAATCCTCTGCCTGGGAAATTTCAGCCTACAGAGAGCCCAGCATGTCCCCGCTCCCCTCAAAACACACGCTGTGCCCTACTTGGGTGAGGATCGTCAGGAAATGCAGACAGCAGATGGGAGGGAATTAAATTCAGATTGAGGAGAGACTCAGGCCCCCCAGAATTGAGACTTATTCCTGGCAACACACAGCTGAAAAGCACTTAGATATCAGCAGTCCTTGTTAATTCACCAGAAGGTATTATCCAAGCTTGTTACAAGATTGATGTTCACTGTGGTACAATCATTAATAGTTACCCTCAGCACTTGGCCTGGACAGGGATGCAAAATCTAGTAGCCAGAAGCTGTTTCTCTTCCTCGCTTGATCATTTTGCTGATCCTTTGGCTTGAGCATAATGATCAGGTTAGAAGGCTTTCTTTTTCTTTTTTTTCTTTTGGCTTCTTAGTCTTCTTAAACTAGATTTACACTCATGTGGGCCACTTGTCATCACTACCAGAAGCATTAATCAGAGCCAATGAGAACCTGCATGACCTGCTGTGACACAAAAATTCCATCATGGAGGAGCAGCTTGAACCAGGAGCTCGGCAGAGCAGCTATTCTCCCCTGCTGGCCCAACACATACAATGGCTCCACACACACTGAGGCAATCTAGAGATCACCGGAAACCAAAAGGAAGGTAGTGCAGTCACCAACCCTGACAGCAAAAATGCAGCTGGAAGTCCTTAATGTAAAGTTACATGTTGCACTGCTCTGCCTGCAGGTGGACTAGATGGGCCCTTCCACATTAATTCTTTTCACCATCCTGAATTTCAGGGAAGATACAGGACTGCAGGCATCACAGACTGCAAAGCTACCATTGTTGGGTAACACCTTGATGCAATATTCCTTTTACTTCAGGTAGCACTGCAAGCATGATGGCTCACTGCTCTCCTATGGCTGAAAAGCTCAGCAGCAGCAGCAGCTACACCTCACACATGGCAAACCTCTCAGCTGCTGGGTTATTTGCAAGGGGAGACAGATCGCACTTGTGGTGATTCTATCCCACCACCACATCTTGTGGCTGTCGCCAAACCCCAGCTCCAAGGAGCCCCTGTAGGCCTGACGTCCGCCTGGGGACCAGTACAACAGAGTCAGTCATCCTGGGGCCACACACAACAGTGGCATTTACAGGGATGGTGCCCGTGACTTGTTGAAGCTATTTCAGCTGGAAAACAGAAAGCCTTTTTTTGTGTCCCCTTGTTTTTAAACGAGCACCAGGCACACGAGAATGATGCTGCCTTCGCACACAGCTGTAGCACCCGTACCCTGTACCACTGGCAGCAGGAAAACCACTTGCTGAGGGACCCACTGTGGCAGGCACTCAGCTAAGGAGGCACATGCCCCATTTACATGCTCAGCTGCCCAGAAAAGGGCAGCTGTGCTCGAGGGCTCCTGCCTGCTCACTGGGAAGAGCTACCAGGCACCAGGGTCCCGCACCTCCCATTTCTGGGGCAGGGAGATGAGGAGGGACTCTGCAGGGCAGTGAAAGGGAAGGAGAAGCCAAGTATTTTTGGCAAATAGAGGACACAAGCAGAAAAAAAATGGACAAAGCATGTAGGTGATTCCACAAAAATGATTTTAAAAGAAAAGGCAGGTCTACTAGCACTGATTTATTTCCTCCAGTACACCCAGGTTTCTCTGTTCCTCTCTTCCAAAATAACTGAGGAAGAAAATAAAATCAGTTCCTTATGATATCCATGTGGTAATTAGTTCATGAAGGAAAGAGGCCATAAAGGTTATGGATGCCAGGGACAAAACAGGAGTTGAAACTCAGAGCATTGTTTCCATTCCACCTTTCACGCCCTCTCTGTCAGCATCCATTGCCTAGGTAAAGTAACACACCTGCTCCTTGCTGTAAAGCAGCAGCCCACACATCCCTCTCTGGGCCTGCCTTTTGTCTCTTTCAAACTAGGTGAAATTCATCAGCCTTCCAGCTTCATGTTAGCAGGAAAATCCAGCCCCTGAGCCAGGAGAGGATTGGCTGGGACATTTCTTCCCCACGAAAACCCTCAGCTGCTCCAAACCACGGCTGCGCTAGCCATGCGAAGCTGTGCTGCTGACCTTTTCCTGGCACAAGCCTCTCCACATATTTCACGAGGGGATTGCTATTTTCTTGTGGGTTACACATTTAAGAACATTATATTTGGAGCATGGATAGAAAGGATCTATTTAACCAGATCTTTTATTCCCTCTCTCACCCACACATACACACTTGCCGCTCCCCCACGGCCAGCTGTCTGTGCACACACACACCACACATGCCTTTTGGCTGCCTCCCATCATACTGGGTTTAATTAAACACCCTGGAGCCCTGTTTCTAAACGCAGATTATTGATAGATTTTTTTTTTTTTTTAATACCCTGACTGCTGCAATTCTGAGCTAAATGAACAACAAAATTCAAAGCGGAGAGAGGGAGGGAGGAGGAGCACAGCAGCCCTCAGATCTGAGCAACATGAGGACACAGGCTGAACTTGGATTAGGATGCAGAAAAACTTTGTGGCAGTCGCTGAGGAAGCCTGATCCCCACCATGGACTGCAAGTTTCCTGCCAGTCCTTACATGAATCACACTCCAGAGCAATTCCAGAAAGGAAGGACTGGAAACGTACTGCAATTTCTGGCAGTCTGGCAATGGGCATTTTGATACAGAAAGGTCCCACAAAGAGTAACTTCACCCTCCTCCCAATGCTCTGTGCCCCTGACAATGGGAGACCCAGAGCTGTAACTGCAGTGCCCAGGGACAGGAAGGCAGAGAAAGCACGACACTAACACCCTGCAAGGCTCTCCTCTGTGCCTTCACCATCGGGAAGAATTTATTGGGCAAAAGTGCCCAGTAATTTGAAAAAGGGAAGTGTGCCTCGAAATATAGAGAAAAGGAAAAAACCCAACCAGATTATAGCAGATCTACCATGCTGATCAGAGAGACAAATGCCCTCCTGACCCTACAGATGACTAACAGACAGTCTGAAACATGAGATTAAAGCATGTGCAAGAAAAGCTAAGCTTATGAGTATTGTTCAGGTAAACTGAGAAAGCCTAGAAGGAAATCCCTCCAGGGATGCCAGCACTCAGGCTGGAAAGATCCTTTCAACTCCAGTTGGTGCAGGCTTTCCTGTCCAACTGAGGCTCCTGTTTCCAAGACACCTAGTGCAAATGACATAGTGAGATGAATTGGGTGTATTATTTACTCCAAAATCCTGCCCAGGTTTTATGCTGGCTGCTCATCTTCATGCTGGATCCAAATCCAATGCCCCTGCAGTTGCCAACACTGAAACAAGAAAAAGGTTTTACTTCGTGAGAAGGCAGGAAGAAGAAACCACAATAAATCACGTGCCACTGCTGAATATCTCTGGGAGAACTCACATCATCCCTGCAAAGACAGAGGAATAAGGATATTGGGATGGGGTGAAAGGGAGAAAATGCAGCCTAATTTTGCAACGTTGGATGTTTGTGTAGCAGGAAAAGCACTTTACTCCCATGCAGCAGCTGCTGCTGCTGCACAGACCTGAAGAGCAGCTGAGGGAGAGGCTGCAGGTTGGAGTGATCAAGCCAACATGCAATGAATGCTGATAGTTTGACTGCTGCAAAGAAAGGAAGGCTGCCAGGAATCTGCCCCACTCTGCCCATCTCGTGACTCCATAAGTGTGATTCCACATGCTCCCCCAGCTTGTAGCATACTTGACCCACCTCCTGGCTTTCTTGCCAGGCTTAACTCAGCATCTGCAATGGCTCATGATGAAAGCACTGTTTAAAGCAGTGCAAAGCACTGCATCATACACTGGTTTCTAACACTTGCCAACTGTTTCACTGCATCACAGGGCAGACAAAGGCTCACCACACACAGCACTGGGAGTCAGGCTCAGCCCAGTCCAGCACCCATGACAACTAAAGACCCATGCCTGAGTTGATACTGGGTTTAATGACACACCACAAACTCCAGTTTATGCTTTTGCTGGGAAAATGCAAAATTCTCTAATACCAGACTGCACCTCATCCTCAGACAGCCTGCTTACTTCCACTCCTCCAGAGAAAATACCTCTGCCATTCCAAGTTTTATGCCTTGAAATAAGCGGGATGGCTTTGCTGAGCACAGGGTGCAAGCCAGAAGCAGCACAGACCCATGGTATGGTCCTGTGCCGGGGCCAGAGGGAGCATCTCATCTTACCCCTCAAGGGAGGGCAGAGGATCTCTCATTGCCATCGGGGCTGCCCAGGGGATTAGCCCACAGTTGTTCATTTTTGATGAGAGAGAAGGCAGGCATGTGAGCCCAGCTCAGTTTGCATGATACCCTCTGTCAATCAAAGGGCTGAAAGTTTCAGCAACCAAGGCCAGAAAATGCCTCATCTGAGCTGAGCTATAACTGGTAACTACAAAACTCAGCAACATTCCTGCTGTGCAGTCTTGTACAAGCTCAGAGACATTAAGTGTCCCACTCCGATCCCAAATAGTCAAGGAATCTCCGAGTAGCAGGACTGAAGCCTAGATTCAGTGCCCTGCTGGCTTGGGTTTTCTTATGCCTAATAATCTACCTAAATTCACATTGTAGGCCTCTTTTTCCTTAGTAGGGCTTCCTTTCTTAATCTGGCTGTATGTTTTGATGACTTCTGGCAAATGCAGCATTTTGGAGACTCCTGTCAAACAGGGCTAAAACTGGCCAACGAGGTTCAAAGCTATAAGGATCAAGTAGACAGTGCAACTTCACAATTCTTTCCTCATAGTAAAACTGGGCTAAAGAATGGATCCTGCAAGTTCACTGTTTAGTTACTGCACCAATAAAAACCCTAGAGCCTCAAATCATGTCTGGAAAGGAAAGTTTGGGCTAAACAGCCTTTTCCATTCTTGGCTTCATTTGAGCAATAGATTTTCCATGACTTTAAAATATTTTACACATTTTAAGTGAGTTGTATAAGACAGTATTGATGTTTTTTTCTTCACCTGAATTGATTCCTGAACCTTTCCTGCCCACCCCAGGATACATATGACTATTAGGAGGTGGGAGTGCAGGCAAGAAAGAAAGTGTTGCAGTGGCAATCCAAAATACTTCTCCCCACCAAAACCTTAGGTACAAGCCAAGTTTAGGCTGGTGCCTGGGCTGTTATCAGAAGGTCAGAGCTAGACACATCTGTGTCTGGCTCCAGAGGGGTAGAGAGCAATCTCACATCATGGAATGAGGACACTGCGCTACGGGGCATCGGTGAGGAGAAAGGGGCAACGTCCTGGCAGGGAGCAGGAGCTTCATCCCAACCCCTCACTCTGCTCTTCTCCCCTCTGGAGGTCAAGTATTACAGCACAGGCACCACAAACCAGTTGCTGTGTATACACAGGAGCTGAAGGTGAAGGCAAAGAGTAGAAACTATTTCAGGTTACGTGAACCCATCTCCACCAAATAGGATTACCAGACACAATCCAATTGGCCAAGGTGGGTCACAGTGCTGAAAATAGTTTTGTACTCCTGCCCTCTTAGCTGGTAAATAGCTTTCAGCCCCTAAAAGTGCTGAGTTGTGCTATTCATTGGTGGAAACAGCTCACACAAAAGTGAGACGGCTTGAGGACGAGGAAGGGGAAACCTGGGCACTGGGTGAAATGCTGCTGCGGCATATTCAGGTCAAAAGGACACCCTGAAAGGAGCCATAAAAAACCCCAACCAAACAAAGAAAAACAAACAATCAAAACCCACCACAACCAGCAGATGAGTTTGAAGTTGCAAACCATTCAGTTTCATCTATGATTTTTATTTAAGGAAATCTCATGCACAAAGCCTGAATGGTTAATGTGGGACTAGAAACATAGGAAGCAGCATAGGAATAGAAGCTATTCATACACAGAGCCTGGCCCTCTTAATACAATCCCCTTCACAGACAGATCAAGACTCATCTTAAAGCCTATCTGGGAGTTTTGACCCCGTTGCTCTGCTTGGAAGCTGCTTCCCAAACTTCCTTAACAATTTGAAATTATGTTTTAATTCCTAGACTAGATTCCCACAACTGATTTATAGGAGCCTGTACTGATGCAAACATCTTCCCTTAGCCTCAAAAAAGTCTTCCCACTTCACACTGTTTACCTGCTGACATACTTACAGAGCATTCTCATACTCCCCCTACCATTTTCCTCAGGCTGAACCATCCAAGCTCTTCTAATCTCCCCTTGTAGGACAAGCTTTCTGTTGCCTCATCATCCTGACAGACACTTGCTTCAGTGCAAGTGCAGCTTCTGCTTAGCAAGATGAGCTAAGAGCAATTCCCTCTGCCCAAAGTAGAAATCAAGGTTTTTGAGAGGTTCCTTCTTTACTGTTGTTGATTGGGGTTTTTTTGGTCAGTTTGGTTGTTGTTTGCGTGTTGTAAACAAACTTTCTCCCTTCGTTTTGGTCATTAGATTTTTCCATGTCAGTATTTTGGCCTTCTGTGACCCCAGAGGAATTCCTCAAGCCCTTTAGAAGCTCCCTGCACTCAGCTATCAGGACAGCTCCAAGTACAGCCCATCAGTTGACTGTTCCCAGACCATGGGCATTGCAATGATCAGAAGCAGGGGCTGAGGCTGGAGCAACCTAATTTCTGCTTTTTTGGCACAGGCAATTCGAACAGGGATGCCACTGCTAGCTGTCAGCACAAGGCAGAAGAGAAGCACGCTCACAGCAGTACTGAACAGGAACCTCTATCTCACTAAACTCCCCAGGATGGAGAAGTGAGTGGGGCTCAGCAGGTCTGTCTCCTTCCTCCTGTCCCTCCTCTGCCTAGAACTTACAGGATGCTCACTCCCTCCTGCTCCATTTCCATTAGCACGGGATGATGCAACCAGACTTTTACTGCAATTTGCTGAGGAACACTGCTGTCCAAACTGATGAAACAGCAATTCAGCAGAGGACGCAGGAGGCACTTTAGAGAAGTGGCAGGGACACCAGACAAGCTTTCACCACATTCATCAAAGTGCCTGCAGTTCCATTTCAAGGCGGTAGCGACACTTATAAATAATGAGAGAAGCTACTCTGCATCCAGAGCATTTTAATAAATAAAAATGTAAAAAAGAAGCCTAAACAGCACAGTTAGTTCTGCTTCTGTAACCTTTTAGGTCTTCCAGCAATATATATCAATAATTTTCTCCTTTGCAGTCCCTGACAGCATGACCCTCCCTGGGTGATGCACCTTTAGCACAGATATGATCCTTCACATGCAGGGGCCGTGCTATTCCACTGTTACTGATAAATGTAGAGCTCTATGTTTGTCTCTGTGTGTGCACACATGTATATGATTTGACTCACCAGCTGCTTGCTCAGGCTTCAGGCATGGACTAAACCAGTCCAGGCCCTTTCCTGCACACTCTAAGTTTATGCATACTCTCTTCTTTCCAATCACTGCTGGGTTTGAGGATGACATTTTGGGGAGGATCCATTTCCTATTTTGTCATCCAATTTCAACTCTTTGTGAAGAATGTAAAAGTAAAGAGCAAGAAAAGAGACACAGCTCAGCCAATGTCCCCCTTTCCTGCTCAGCTGTATCCCCACTACCCTGCTTATGAGGCAGTTTAATTTAGCAGCACAATATTTAGCAGTCTTCCAACACAGGCTCAGAGGGCAACTTGGAGTCCACTCACAGAATCAAAGCAACATTTCCAACACGACATTTCCTCACACACCTTTAAAACATGTCCTGGCCACAACACAAATACACACAGCAGCACAGGGACATGCACACTGCCCACTCTGCAAGGATTCTCTGCCAGAGCACTCACATCTCTGGAGGTCCCTGCACAGTTCTGGTAGTGCTTCCTGCAACCAGGCTCAGTTGAGGTGCCCCACTACACTTAGCGTTGTGCTTTATTCAGCCTTTGCAAGCCTCAGGGAGCAGTCAGGATGGCTTGGTCTCTGCTGCACACCCTGCAGTGCCTGCCCTTTCAAGCCCAGCTTGAGTGATGTCCACCGTATGGCACCGTAAGTGTGCCCTCCCTGCTAATATGATTCCCCGCCCAATTAAACCCCTGCGGAAAGAATACATTTTCTGTGACTTGCTGCGAGTTATCTGCACAGACTTGCCGAGGTGCAGCTGTGGCTGCTGCCACAGCATCTCTCTGCAAAACACACAGGAAGGTGCTGTGGGGAAGGAAATGGCTTCTACTGGAATAACTGACCTTACTGATGAATACTTGGACGTGCCAGTCCACCAAAGCTTCCCAGTTCCCACTCCAGTATGGCAGGCAGAGTGAGCCTTCTTACTAGTCACAGGTGCATGAAATCTGAGAGTGCAGTGAGATTCCCAGTGCTGATATGGGCAGCCAGGAGACTGTTTGCAGGAGGAGGAATCATCCTGCAGTTATGCCACCAAGCTGGGAAGGTGTCAGTACCTCCCCCAGGTACTGCCACCAATTTGCTCAAAGTCTCCACTTATTATGTCCAGGTGCCAAGAATGTCCCAGTACCTAATTCCCAACAAAGTCAGTGGAGGCTAGAACAGCAGCTAAGAGCCTCCACACCACTGAAGATCTATCTCTTACTCTCCCTTCTGCCCCTTTACCCATGGGCACAGGCTGTCCTTCACACAGCCTGTCCTTCACACAGGGATGACTCTGTGGTAAGAGCATTGGAATAGCCAAAGAGCATCCCTCAGGGCACCTGCCCCCAGGGAACAAGGAATGCTGGATTTCTGTTGGCAGTAAAGAAGCAGTATTTGTTTTGCTCCAAGCCTCCACCACCAATGTGAATGAGCCCCACACTGCTTGCAGGATTCAGTGCCACCCTCGCACCACCAGTCCTACCTCGCTGCCAGAGCTGAGATACAAGCAGAGGAGGTGAAGGCAGGACCCCCAGGGCTCTCTACATGCTCTGTTATCTGAGTGCTGCTAAGGGGTGTAGCTTGTTTGAACTGATGTATTCATCAAAAGACAGAAATCAGGACTGCAAGAGCTCAGCATCCAAGTGACAAATGAACAACACTGAGCGGAAAAACCAAGAAAGGTAAAAAGAGGTGCAGATAGACTCAAATTTTAAGCAGTTACCAAAAGAAATCATTATCTTTTCTTATGAGCAATTTACCCATACTGACAGAAGAGAAAGGTTTCTCCTTGTCTGCTGTGAACTAGCGATTTAACACATTGTAACCGGTTTTAGTGGGCTTTGTTTGCTGCCAGCCCTGGCAGAGGTCTGCCTGGCCTCATCACTGTCCCCACGCTCCAGCTGGCTCTTCCTACAGCAGCAGAGAGGGAAGCCTGCTCTGCTGCTGCCCCTTCTGTGCCTGCTCCACTGAATTTAAATGTCATCAGTGTGACACTACTTAGGGGAAAACACAAACAAACCCGGAGTCCCATACCTCTGCCTACAGAAAAAAAAAATAAAAAAGGAAACTGGTTCCAAAAAGCAGCACCCACAGTCAGGCTGGCACATCACAACATTGGGAGCTCCTTCATGGCTTGCCAGTTGGGATTGCTCATGCCACGTAGAGCCCCTGGATGCTGAAAGCAGTAGAAGTAGTTAAGTTCCTTCACACCTCACTGGAAAGGGGAGCTTCCCCATGGTGGAGACCAATCTGCCACAGCACCTGCACCAGCATCATCTGGAGGGAAAACTCAAAAAAACATTAGCAGAGAGGGCTGTCAGCCCTCATCCACATCTGACTGTATTAACAAGACTCCAGGGCTTCAAACAGAACCAGTTCACTGCAGGGTCAGCCCTCGCAACATGCTCTGAGTGGTGGGATGGCACAGGAGGGTTTGATTTGCTCAGGCTCAGAAGTCCCAGGGCAGGAGGTTAGATGTTGCTCCTCTGTCCTGCCTTTACCGTTGAAACCTTGAAGATGCAAAGGTGCACCTGCATGTCTGCAACCGAATGCCAATACAGACAGCTACCTGCATGGCAGGATGTACTTTTTAGAAGGATATTTCAGGCACAAGGCACAGGTCAGCTTTGATCTGAGGTGTCAGCATGAGCTAGTAAGACAGAAGTCCTGGCCACAACACGTGGTCACCCCCATGCAGGCAACCGCTCATCATTCAACCTTTGGCAAAGGAGCCTATCTCTTCCCCATCCCTCACTACCACTCCAGTTTGACTTATCCCTTCCTTTTTTATTATCCTGGTGCCGCACGAAAACCAGCTGCAACTCAAACAGGCCTCTGATAGACCATAAAGCCCGAAGTGGGAACAGGCTGGGGCTGCTTAAAATGAGTGGCATGTTGCCCAGGGCCGGGATCCTGTCCCCCACCAGCCCGGCGCCCTGGGCTCCAGTGGAGGGGCTGAAAAGCCGCATTGAGGACAGCAGGGACGTCAGGGCTGGCTGAACATCCTATCCGTGAACAGTGGGCTCCTTGTTCACTCGCCTGGGCGGTGGGGAAGCCTCAGCAGAAAGCCTGCTATTCATATGGAAATCAGGGCCTTGTACCCAGCCAGGAGGAGAAGGAGGAGGAGGATTGCTGTCTCCTCACAAACAACAAGAAGATTGCTAGGAGACTCTGGATAGGGAGAAGGATACAGGGGGAAGGGGACTGAGGAGGGGGAGACGCTCTCCAGGACACAGAGGGCACAAGTGCATGCTGGAAGGGGGAGAACAAAACCCTTTGGTGGGGGAATAAAGGGAATCCAGCCTTCCCAGCGAAGGCGAGGGAGGCGCTCGGTGTAACTTGCCCGGTGAAAAGCAAATTAGGTAAGGCTGGGCATCTAACATGCCCATGATCCCAAAAGGACATCTCAAATGCAAATGAGCCACATAAGGAGGAATAACAGCCCCGAGGATTAAGGACTTGTGCCCATGGGACTTGTAGCAAGCCTGGTGCAAAGACATGCTGATAACGCCATGCAAAAATGGTTATCAAGTCCTAAGAAATTTCTCACTCCTCTTTCAACAGCAGAACTTGTGAATCCATCTCCTCCTTTACAATTTCTTTTTCCCCTGATGGAGGGGTGGACAAGGCAAGAAGATGGGGGTAGTATCATCAAGAATTCATGCTAGATCATTACATGATAACATGCCTTTCCAGTCTGCAAGAAAATGCAGCAGCTCTTCACACAAGCTGTCTGAGAGAGCAGTGGAATAAATCAAGGCAAACCCTCAATAAATTAAACCTGAATTAAATTAATTAAGAGGAGACATTATGACTTCAATCACAGGAAATTCTACAAACCGACCTGTGGCTTTATTTTCACAGCTGTGCTTCTGCTACCCTGTGGTGCTCAATTGAAATTAATTCTAGGTAGAATCACAGAATGGTTTGAGTTGGAAGGGACCTAAAGATCATCTATTTTCAGTCTCCCTGCCATGGGCAGGGACATCTTCCACTAGACAAGGTTGCTCAAAGCCCCATCCACCCCGGCCTTGAACACTTCCAGGGATCTACAGCATCTACAACTTTTCTGGGCAGCCTGTTGCAGTTCCTCACCACCCTCACAGTAAAGAATTGCTTCCTAACATCTTATCTGAGCCTACCCTTTTTCAGTTTGAAGACATTGCCTCTTGTCCTGTCACTATGTGCCCTTGTAAAAAGTCTCTCTGCAGTTCTTTCTTAGCCCCCTTCTGTTATTGAAAGGTGCTATAAGGTCTTCCTGGAACCTTTTCTTCTCCAGGCTGAACAACCACAACAAGAGCCTGGGAAACAGTAGCTGCCCTGCAGAGACCAGCACCTGAAGTCCAGATCTCTCTCCTCATCCCAGTCTCCAGCCTGGATCAGGCTTGACCAGGAAGGGAAACATCTCTTCCTCCAGTCTTAATGGCATCCTTTTCCCACGCACGGTTTGTCTACGCAGGGCACTGGAAGAAGACAGAACCTAAAAACAACCTTTAGTTGGCATATTCCTTTCTTGAGCGGGAGAAAAAAAAAAACAAAAAGTTGGGGATTGGCTTAGGGTTTTGGTGTTGCTAATGGGATAACAAAGATACAGTTTCAGAGTAATTGACTGGGCCTTACTCCAAAGTTCAATTATTACAAGACAAGATCACAGGTGACAAGAAAAAGGAAATTATACACTGGACTCTGGTTTTTAACTGGGCTTGCCAGGAACCCCCTGAGTCATCCACAGGAAAGGTATTCCAGAAAAAAAGTGTGGAATGAAAGGAACAAAAGAAAAAATTCAACGTGTGTGTCCTGCCCACATTCACCCCTCACTTTAGAAAGTAATTGCTCACTGCATTTCTCATTTGCTCTGTTGCTTAACTAATAGACAACAGGAACATACTTGGAAACAAAGCTATGGAGAAACACTGGAAGGCTTCATTTGCCCAGAAACCTGACAGTCTCCAAACTGCCCCAGTAGGTAAGAAAGCCTGTCTCTAAACCATTAAGATAAAGCACAAAGTGCTGTGGACAGACAGAACAAAATATGGCTTTTCAAGGCTCACCAAGGTGGGAGGGAGATTGCTTTAATTAAAAAGCTATGCTTCCACACTGGGAAAGACTAACACATTTTGCAGAGAAATGAACCCTCTCTCCAGATGTGTATCACCCCCAGGAATTAAGAGCTACTACCTGCAGGTTTCTCACAACACCACCTGTATATTCAGTAGATACTTATGCACAGGTAAAACACCTGGAGATCAGAGGGCAGGGAAGGGGAGGAGGCTCTCTTGTTGCCATTGATTTTTGTAGGAGAAAGCAGTTCAGTTACTCTCCAGGCAATGCCTTGTGCCCATTTCAGCCCTCTTACTCATTTGTGATTGCTTCACAACACACGGTTAAAGAAATTATTTACTCTCAATTCATGATCCATTTGAAAATTATTTACTCTCCATTCGCAATCACCTGGTAAATGATTTAAGGAAAAAAACCCTTTCTGTTTGAGAGAAAGAGAGTCTGCTTGCACCAGCTCTTCATGTGGCCAGTGACTTATACCACAGGGTGTTGTGTGTTGTCACAATCTGAGAGCAAAAAACCAGAAAATCCATGTAGAAAATTTTCCTACTTGCTCCCAGGAATGCCCATGCAGCAAACAGCCATCTCCCAAACACTTACGCAACTGAACCTGCCTGTACAAAGACTTAGGAGCAAGCAGATGAAGACAGCCAAACCCCACAGCTTCCCCCCAAACAAGGAGTATTTACAAACCCCACTCTGCAGCAGGACCCAGCTCACTGGAACTGATAAGACATGGTGATCTTGGCATACGTTTCACAGGCCTTAGTGCCTTTCCATTACAATGGAGAAGTGCAAGAGGGAAGGGAGGGAGAATGCTATGCCATCAACTGTTATTAGCACCATGTTTGATCAGCTTCACTTCGTCCTTCCAGTCAATCTGCTGCAATGCCAGGTACCATGAGAGACGGGAGGGAGGTGCCCTGGGAACTTCGGTCTCCCTCCTGTTTGGTCTCTCGTGCTATACAGATATCTCTCTGCCTAAGCCCTGAAAAACACAACCATCTAACTTGTTTCTGAGTGACGGCTTCTGAGCAAAAACCTACTAAGTTAGTGTGGGTCAGGGGCTCAAGTTCAGGTACTGTGAGCCACTTCCATGCAAAAGGCCGAGTTAGACAGCCTCTACAAAATACACAACACATTCAGCCAAGAGACCATTTTGTCTTCAACTTCCACTCTTTTGAATGCCAACAAAAGCAGGGCAGAGCACTATTGCCCCCAAAGCATCTTTTGACTGCTGTGTCCCCACTTCACTCAGTGGCTCCTCTTCCCCTGATGGTTCCATGCTTGGGGAGAGATCAGATGTGCAGGTAACATGGCATACGTGAGCTCACCCATCACTCCTGGCAATCCTTGCTGCCAGAGACCCCAGCTACGATTCCCCCACCAGGCTAACAAATGTGTGCTGCTCAGCATGTGCAGCTCCTGGGGAAATTACGTGCCTATCCCTATTGTCTGGCAGCCTCTCTACATTTTAAATCATTAACTGAAGCCATTTACTTTACAGTAGAATCATCTCTCTCCTTTTCCTTCCCAGTTTTCTTCCCAAAGGAAGAAACAGATTATGCCCATACTGCCAGCAGTGATGATGAAATACTTATACTGCAGAAGTCCCACACCATATTTTCCTGGATGTTTCCTGCACTAAAACTCTTCTCCTCATCAGTGGAACAGCAGGAAACATAAAACAGCGAATGGTCACCACACCAATGAGTTCTCAACACAGAAGTGACAGGAGAAATTTCAGAAATATAACATACCTGCAAGGAACAGAGAAAGGAGTAATCTACGTAGCAGAAATTTAAACTATCTAGATTTTTTAAATTAATTGCTGCATATTGTTACTAGTGTAGCAATTATTAATAGTTATAACCTTCCTATTATGTTAATTCATCTCATTTTAAACCCCTGTTGTGCAAGTACCAGACTTCATCAAGGTAGTTTATAAACAAACTGTCTAATCACTCAAGTATCAACACAGCTCAGGTATTCAGCCCAGATGCTGCCAGAAAAGCAACAGCAACAGATCTCATATCCATTGGCACTGCTGATCATGTACTAAAACAAACAAATAAATAAATAAATCGCTTTGTTCGTGTTTCTTTCAACCTCCAGGACAGACAGAAACTGAGCATATATTTAATTCTCTGGCTTACTGACTTTACAATAAATGTGTGACTGCAGGTTATATTTGTGGTATTTCTTCAAGTCCCAGCCAGAAGATAGAATTTCTGAATCCCTGGGGAAGGTTTTAGAGTGCTCAGTTCTTCTAGTTTTTCAGATTCTCTGGAATGGGACACTGGTCTTCTTGCCCAGCCAGTCTCGGACTCATCATTTCCCTATCCTCTGAGTATCACCAGGCCAAAGGGTCCCTCACAAAGAAGAACCTCACTCCCAGACTTAATCCATCTGTGTGACCATTGTCTCCCACGGGAGAGGCTGAGAGCTGGTGTAGCCTGAAGAAGAGAGGGCTTGGGGGCAGCCCATTAATGTGATTCACTCCCAGTGAGTCCACTCCATCCAGTCCCATATGGCTCCACTTCCTCTCTTCTTCCCACCCCCAATTCTTTGGTGTGTTCCCACTCTCGTCATGCCCCTTTGTCCCCAGGAACCACTGCCTTGGTCACCTCCCTGACCAGCTCCCTCTTTCCTTGAACATGAACAAGGTGGCTTGCTTCTCCATCACCTCCAAGTATGACAAAGGAAATCCCCTCAGCAGGTAAGGGAGACACAGACTCATACCCTGCTCCTACTGACAAAGATCAGCCCTAGCTCAGCTCATGGCATCTGCAGGGGAGCACTGGCTTTGTCCCAGTACCTTCTCAGCATGGTTTGCATGCTGGGGGGTAGCATGATGCACATCCCTAGCACATGAACAAGCTGCAATGGGTGAAAAATCAAGGGCTTTTTCCTCGCTGAATTCTCTGTTGTCTCTGCTGAGCACATGGATGATCACATTTGATTTTTCAAAGGCTCTTTATCTAGCCTAATTCAGGTAGATTTTCTCAAAGGTGACAGAAGGCACACCTATGTCACACAGAACACCTGTCTGTTGCATTTCGAGGTCTGGCTGCACAACATGGCTGAAAGACAACATTCAAAAGAAAATATTTTCATTTTCAAACATGCAGGAACCCATTTTCCCCCTCAATCTTATTCTCAGAAGTAGAAGAGAAGAGGGTAAAAATTTCCATCCAAAGCCAGTCTGAGCTAGAATCCAGGGACAGGAAAATTCCAGGCCATGTCTTTAAAACCTGGCAAGATAGTTTAGTGTCTCCAAGCAAAGACAGGATAACAGTAATGACTACCACGGTTATTAAGGGGGGCAGCAACTGTAATCAGGGGGATTGTTAACCCCCATTTACCAAAAGTAAAACTGAGGCAAGAAAAGCTGAAAAGCATAACTGAAAATACCAGGCATCCTTAAACACGAGCACCACAACTGGTCTCTCCTTGAGGTATCACTATTCTTTTAAATCCTAAAAATACTGTTGGTGTCCCTAGAGAGGACCTGAGCAGGTTGTTGATTAGCCGTGATGTTGGTGCAGAAATATGGTGGTGGCTCCCGTCAGGGTTATGCAGGTCCAGCTGGCCAATGAGCCCTGGCTCTGCGCAGCATGAATGAGGCGAAGCCGCTGTGAGAGACGGATCAGGCGCGCAGTGGCTCAAAGCCTGAGTGAGGCAGCTCTGCCAAGCAGGCAGCGTGCGGAGGAGCCAGCATGGGTGTGCCTGCACCCCTGAGCTGCTGCTGGTCAGGAGTACTCAAGTGCACAGCACAGAGACGCTCGAGTGACCCTGCGCTGTGCCAGCCAGGTTTGATACAGCCACTCGTGAATCAGAGTGAATAAACCATGCCAAAAGCTCCTCTCCTGCAAAGCCAATTAGGTGCCTCTCCACTGTGATCCCTTATCTGCAGTATCTGCGAGAGTTTATTCTGACTCCTAAGGAAAAACATGGAAGCTAGCACAGGTCTGGCGCTGCGTCTGGGCTGCAAAGCTTTCCCCTGACCCAAGCTCTGGGGAACACAGTGCAAATATAAGCATGGCCCCAGGAGGTGTTATTATCGGTGGAATGACCCCTGCCATGCCAAACACAGACTGTTTCCAGGGGAAGCTTCCAGATGTATTTGCTTTCGCCTCACTACCCAGTATCTATAGCATCTGTGTGCTTCACGGTCCAGACAACGCTACTCTGCATGACCTCAGTGTAACACGAGAAGCGCTCTACCCTGGAAAGACCAGAGGTAACAATTCCCTGCGCAGCAACCCTCAGGAAATCACCAGCTTCATCCTCCTGCCCCAAGGCAGGATTTCCTATAGTTCTGTCACCCTGCCAGCTGCTGGATGAAGTTATTCCTAGAGGCCTTCTTCCACTGTTCAAACTCCACACCTTCCCCAGCTAGCCTCCTCCAAAAGTTGTCAACCTCTCCTGAATGTGCAGCACCTCCAAGGAAGATGCAGATCCTATAGAAGCCAAGAGTACATAGGGCACTCTGGCACCTGGGTTTAAGGTTAAAACTGTTTAGGTTTCTGCAGGACAGCATAAGCACACAAGCAAAATGAGCCCTGAGAGCTTTAATAAACTACACACATCCTTACATGGAGAGCAGCCCATAAGATAAAGAACTTCTTCACAGAGTCTCTGAAGTCTATACATGGTCTATTTGTATATCTGCACTGATGGTAGCGTAGATACATTCACAGAGCACAACACACCCTTGTACATAATGACAGGGGAAAAACATCGCAGTTCTGCCTGGCTGGGCCCCATGTCAGTGCAGTTTTGCTCCTAACCTTTATCCTCATTACATGTCTTAGTTCATGGTTACAGTGGGAACAGTAATACAGCACCCATATGTTTTTTCCCAGACAAACCCTTGTCATTCATTCCCTTCCTAGAGGTGGGGAAAGCAAGACCCAGATGTACACGCTCTCCACTGTGCAAGTTTAAAAGAGAGCAGGGGGAAGACACGCAGCCTTATAGTCCTTCCTCTGCCACGTTATGCAGGCAGCACCTCCTCTTGCCACTTGCTTCCCAAGGCTGGTCAGGGAAAAAAAGCCTGAAAACAGGTAGGAAATTCAGCCTCCAGGCAAGAAAGAGAGGAAGTTATCTGGAAGATGAATGGAAAACACAGCACTGGTGAGGTCCTGTGTTTCCCTGCTGGAGAAAAAAACAAAACACCAGAGTTTTCCTACCCAAGCCCTCAGTACAGCAAAAAAAGTCCAAAGAAATCACACAAATTATTGCCCTGCTGTTGTTTTGCTGGTGTCAACCACTGTAGAACAAAAAAGATGAGGCTGTTCAGGCACAACCAGCCTGCTGCCAGAAGACATCCCTTCAATCTCTCTGCACGCTCCATAAAACCATGGGTTGGGACATGACAAAAAGCAGACCCTGCACCTTTCTACTCTACATCTATCAGCGTGCTTGTGCAACGATAACCAAAATAGCTGTGAACTCCTCCAGTGACTTGACTACAGCTGCCCCATCTACTTATCAAACCATCTGCAGGAGGAGGTGAGGAGGACATGTAGTTCTTAACCATTTTCTTTGGTGCTCATTTACTCTGTGTATCTGCATAATCACAGACAGGATCTGAAATGAGGGCTGGTTCATGCACATAGGGAAATACAAATTTCCCTACCCCAAGGAGATAATGGCTTCAGCCCCTACTCATCCCCACATTACCAATGGGAAAAACGTGTGGGGGCAGGGTGGGGGGATAGTCATGAGCAGAAGCCGTGATCTGACTCTGTCAGCAGATGACTTCTATTTGCACTCGTTAGCACTGCCCTAGCGTGAGCTAACACCACCCCCTCGGGTAATTTAAATTTATAAAAAAAAATAGAAGAGAAGAAGAAAAAAAAAAGGCTGTATTTCTATATTTAGGAGGTTAGGATAATCGGGGTGGAAGAGCCCATCTGTTTGGCGTTCACTCCAGCTGCTATGGATGCGGAAATTTGTCTGTTTTCTTTTCTTTTGCCTGTTTCAACTTGTCCTGGCTGACTGTGAGAGAGAGTGAGCCTGATGTATGGCCACAGCCATTTAGGTATAAAACTGTGCACCATCCCATTGGAATCACAGCAGAACCAGTTGGCATAGCCAGGATCTTTCCCAAGCTAGTGTAAAATAGTTAATAATAATAATTATTATTATATTATAATATTATTATATTTTTATTGATGCTACCAATAAGTCTATGTTTATAACACTGGACACAGGATGACAGAAAGGCACAAGACAAGATAAAACACATCTTAGACCTCTATAAAAGTCAGTTTTAGGTAGACAGCCTCCCCTCCGCCACATCCTTCTTTTGGGACAGTTCCCCAAATAAAGCTGGATTTCTGTGGGATGCTGCCACTGGATGGAGACATAGCCACACTTCTTTGCAAACTAACCTCCTCTGCCATTTTCGTCTCAAGGCTCTGTGAAAGTGAGCCCAAGCTAAATTCAGAAGCAGCCTTTGATCTCCCACCTTCCTGAGCTGACCAGGCTCTGGTCCAAAATAATGAGGATGCAATTACCTCAAGTAGTCTGTTGATGCTTTTCCAGTCATAGATACAAGTGCCCACAGCCCTTGCAGGATATAGCATCACTGCTCCTTTAAACCTAATGCAGCGCTACTTATTTTGCTGCTAAAGGCATTCCTGTAGAGTGACAGGAAACGTGACAGACTGTTGGGACCATTTGTTGTTTATCTTGTTTGGTATAGGTGATTGCTTTTTAATTTCATAGTGTTCATCGCTGAGGTCATAAAAGGTGCCAAGGATGAGCAATAAGCATGGATAAATTTTCTGTGACTAATGTTCAGAAAGCCTTAGAAAGAGGAAAGAAGACTGTTGGCGCAAAATTTGGAATTCCACTGCCAGCTTTTCCTTACAGGATGCTCTCCAGCCCTGGGGCTGGAATCACAGGACAGAACATGGAGGAGGACAGTGGGTGAGGAGCATGGATCAATAAATAGTAATATAGTAAAATATAGTAACACACAGTCCAAGGACTCCACAGTCCTCCCTGCAGCACACACTTCTAGTGCAGCTCCAGCACTCCTTTCTCCTTCCTGACAAAAGTTTCCTCACCTTCCCAGCTACACAAAGCTGTTGATTTCTATGTGTGCAAGACTGGGATCTAGACCATCTCCTAAAGGCAAGATGTGGACAGAGGTCCAAAAACTCTCCTTTTGGAAAAAGCCCTCTTCTCATATACATGGTGCAAGTCACTTGGATGTAAACATTGGTGGACACTGATGACCACATTTTGCAGGCTTGTCCCTGTGATATGTCTGGTCTGGGGCTTCGGTGCAGAGCATGGCTTGGGTGCATTTCTGATCACTGGCATAAGAAACAACACCTTACTCCTTTGACTCTCTGCTCTAAAGAGGTCGTTTTAGTCCTTGCAAGTCAGCAGGAACAGTCGCTGTTCTTCATCCAAAATTGACTGCCTATTTCTGCAGTTGCATCCCACACATCATTCATCACCTAGAGATGGCTTTCTCCCTTCCCAGATTCCAGACCACACTGGCCTGAGTCATCTCTGGTCTTCTGCTAGCTACTTAGACTCAATATGTTCATGGGCATTGTGGCCCAGAAACGATTGTTTCCTTGGAACACAAGGCCCCTGCCCCCATCCCTCCTCTGACAGAAGAGAAAAGGCCTTAAAGGTATTCCTTGTCTTTCCATAGGATTCATGAAATTAGATGGGCAGGTACAGGTGAGGTACTCAGTGCCATGCTCAACCCTCTGTTAGACATAAGAGACCCCACAAAGTTCAGCCTGAAGGTGCAAATGGGAAGAACATGAGGTCTCACTGGTTCACAAACCCACAAAATCAACTCTTCAACTGTGTCTTTCCAGCAGGCCAGTGAAACACCACCTGCCTTACAAAGCTGAAGGATCTATCACACAACTTCAGAAGCTGCTTTCCTCAATGTGTAGCTTTTAAAAGATGCACAGAAGAATGTAAACCTTTAGCAGTTTACATTGTTATGACACCTCTTTAAGATGTTAGAGTAACTCATACCTGTTCCTCGCAGACCCAGAGAAAGTTATTGTTTCTCTGATGGTCACTTTTGTCAAACAATATTTAATATTTCCAAATCATTTTTTTTAGAGTCATGAAAAGTGGATAAAAGAACATGGGAAATATTCTAAAATATGAGAAATCTTTAAAAATAAGGATATAAATAAAATAGTAACTGAAACTAATGGCTAAGGCTTTTGGGAGAGGGTTTTTTATTTGTTTGGGGTTTTTTTCAATTCTTCATGTTAATTCCTCCAATATTTAAGGGGCAAAAATACACAAAATGACATGTGTGGGAAACTTCAGATTAACTGCCTTGTATTTGATGAAATCGGAAATACTGCAAGTTAATGCAGTATTTAAATCATTGTTTCCCCCTTCATCATCCAAAAGATGCAATGCCCCATAATTGCAGATGAGGAAACAAAATTCTCTTGCATGTTCACTTTCATGAAAGATAAATTTGGTTTTTTCTCTATTTTGGTCCCTAGTTCAGAAAACCACTTAAACATATGCTGAAGTTCATAATTTGCCACTCTACCACTTGTGCATCTACTCAAGAATACGCCTGAAGTCAGGCATATGCACAGCACACTGTGGACCTTACAGCGTTCTGTTCATTTCTGCAACTATTCTAATTCAGTGACGTGAATGTACAAGGAAGTAACACATTTTGAGCAATTTTAGCACTCGCTGACAAAAGCGAATTTCGAACTTGCCTATCCATGCAAACAGTCTGAATAATTATTAAAAAGTAATAGCTTATTCTTGATACCTTTCAGAAACTGCTGAATTCTAACAATTACTTTGTCAGGATAGTGAAATACTAAAGCATGAACTTTTGCTCTGTATCACTGCTGAGCAACCAAACCTGGAGCTGAAATGCTGCTACCCCTCCTACAAACAGTAAAAAAAACCCACCAAACCTGCTCACAAGCTTGCAGTATGTCAAATATTATTTGTAGAAGCTATTCAGTAAGTAATCTCAAATAAGTAAAACGCAAAGAAACCACAGGATGTTCACAAACAATTTGCAAATAGAAATGGAAGAGGAATTCATTAAATAAATTATTTGCTATAAATTATTCACCTACCTCTAATCTTACTACCACTTAGACTATAAAATTCATTCCATAAAAGATACAGGATTCGTGCCATAAATGATAGAGGATACATAACAAGGCATCATTAACTTATGCATTTCCCAGTGCTGCTTTATTTTGGCTGTCCAGTTATATATGCATTATTATATATTATATATATACACACGCATTAAGACAGCCTTTTGACTTTAATGGACTTTAAATGTAATATGTTTCTGTTTTAAAAGTTGAGCTAAGGAGACCTGGTCTGATTTTAGACTGTAATTTGATTTTGAGCTCCAAGGCTGAATAACTCTTCAAATCTGAGAGAACAAACCAAGCTGTTCTCTGAGCAAAGCCAAAACAAATGGAAGTCTTACACAGTTGGCTAATTTAATGAGATTTACACAATTTGGGCCCATTTCACATAAACTCACAGTGAGGGCTGGACATTTCTTTGTGTCCATCAAGCAACATATTGAACTCTTTCATAAAGGTGAGAGATGCAGGAGATGCATCAGAGAGCCAAGGGAAGAGGAAGATCTAGAAGATCACTGTCAGGGGAAAACAGTGGCTTTCTGAGACCTGCTGGCTCTGCACTGGCTCACAGGGTCGGCAGCATACCTACCTGAATCGCTTTTCCCCTTCTGAAGCTACAAGACAAGCTATATGGCCAGAGCAACAAATTCCAGAAAAAAAACCCTAAAATACTCTATGAAATTCATTTTAGCCATGAAAACAAAATCCATGAAGAGTTCTTACTCATAAGCAAGGATGAAGGCAGCTTTTTCATCTTGTTTGTGTCCTGCCTTGTTTTAAGTGACGCTATGCTCCACTACTTGTTTGGTCTTCAGCAGCTGTTTCATTTTCTTAATATCCTAACTGTTTATTTTTAATTAAAAGTATGATGATTGTCACTGAATTTCTCCATTTCTAGAAAGCTAATGCAGGGTTTCATTCTTTGGTTATGGAAGAAGAGAATAAAAAAAAGATTCTTGCAGTTGTAGAAAGAATCTCTTGATTATCTGCAAAGCAAATTCTATTGCTGCTATTTGCAGTGAGTTACAATGAAATGCTACACCTCACCATCCATGCACATTTTTACTCCTTGGAAATGGTAGAAGGGTTGGTTTTGCACAGCTTCACCATTCTGGACTGACTCATAGCAGACTCAGTCCAGTGGATGTCAGGTGCATTTGTCAAGCCCGAGCACAGCACAGAGGCCCTACACACAGTGTTATTACACACTAGTATTTCCACAATACTTATGAGTGTTTTAAAAGACCCTCAGCTCAGGGCCAGAGGAGACAAGGGCATAGGGTCCATTCACATTAGACACCCCTTGAGGACTCCAGTCCTAGGTCCTGACCCAGAGACCTTAAAATCTAAATAAGCTTTACCATGGCAGTTGCTACGCCAAACACAGGGAGAATAGCTGTGGTTCTGCTGACAAGACTGCTTCCACTCCTTACTTATTTTCAACATAAATTCACATCAGCTAGGCTGTTTAAACAGAACCTGGAGGAATTGAGCGCTTAATTCCCATAGTTACCTTATAAAATCCCAATTGTAACAGACAATGCTCTATTTTTTTTCCCATTTCCAGAGCGAAGTCACACCATGGATAGAGAGTGGATAAGGTGGGAGGGCTGTATTAAACCAGATGGAAACTATGGTTTCCTTGAGCGGTGAAGACAATAATTCAAAATGCATGAGGACCAGATCCACTCCTCTATAGCAGTGCTCTGGCTAGCACATCTCCACCATCCATTGCAAAGCTCACACAGAAACAAATTGAAGGCAGGCCAGTCATGTAGCAGAGCATCCTGGGCCTCCCAAACCAGCCCTGAGTTCTAAGCTATCCCTGGCTGACCTCACAGAAGAACCCAGTGGGGAAAGATTTCCTCCAAAGGGTCCTCAAGGCACAGATGGTTTAAGATTGCCACCAGTGTCACAGACTGCACCCAGTATGTGAACAGGCAGAGTCAAGGAAGAGAGACATCATCCCCAGTGACCCCAGGGCCACCCGTCTGGGGGTCCTGTGCACGATATTCATCATGAAGGTGGTCAAGACAAGGATGAGGGAAGAGATGCATTCAATTTAGTCACTGCAGATTTTCTTTAAAGGCTCAACGTTGATAATCATCCAGGAGCCAATGCCATAAAAACTCAGGATCGAAACTATTCAGCAGGCCGCTAACTAAATCAGTGGGCAGGCAGCATGGTCCCTTGGGAAAGGCATGGGCTGGCACTCAGGAGATTCAGGCTTCAACCCCAGGTTGCCGGAGGGAATCCTACATGACAGTGGGCAAGGCACTTCCTATCTCTGGGCCTCAGTTTTCCCCATCCGCTGCACAATGATCTAGATAACATGGCTGTTACCTGAGTCAGTGAAGAGAAAGATTATACAAAGATTAACATTAAAAACATGGGTGGGTGGAGTGAAGCATAGATATGAAAGGTTCTGAAAAATACATGGGCCTCTGTCTTCATGCTCCTCATCTCTTTCTACAGAGTGGTTGCTAAAAGCAAAAATAATATGCTTTCCCTGCAAAGGCAGCACAGAGCAGATACATATATTTAAATCACTGTGCAAACAAACACCAACCTTTGTCCATGGTAGAAAAATGGTAGCTGGTGGTATAAAGGGGGAGAAAGACAAAGACATCTGAAGTCACCCTGAAACAAGGAAAGGACCCAGATCTCTGGGACAGATTCAGCTCTAGTATAAACACTGATGCTAGCCATACTCAAGAAGGTCATGAATAAATGGCAAAGCTCTCACGAGCCTGACCTGGAGGTCCATCAGGTGCTAGACATATATAGGACAAGCACTCATCTTCCTGCATGTCAAACAAGTAAATTGAACCCCCTAAACAAATGGTAGGACACTGCAGTAGAAGTAACCCTCAGGAAGGACAAAACACCTTTTCAGTCATTTTATTTTGCAGCTTTTTTGGCCTGCATAGCTATCCCCCTGCTTGGCTGAGAGTGTCACATGCTGCTTTTCCTCTCTCAGGAGGGATCGATCTTTCACTAGGGCCACTCACTCGACTCTAACCCCAATATGTGTTCTCTACCCCTTCTACTTGTTTGAAGCATAGAAGTGGCAGCACAGAGACCCAGTGGCAGCAGGTGGGAATGGAGCCCACATTTCTTAATCCCCAGCACTCACAGCCAAAAAAAGAAAAAAAAAAAAAAAAAAAAAAAAAAAAAAACCCAAACCAAAACAAAAAGGAAAAAGCAAAAAATAAAGAGCTCCCCCGCCCCCCTGATTTCTCCCTTACATGCATAGCATCATCGCTGCTGAGTTGCAGCCTCAGAGAAAGAAAAGAAAGAGGCCCAAAAGGCAGCTAGGAAACCCACCGTCCATTGGCTTCCCTCCACGCGAAGCAAGCGGACTCCTTCTGCTGCAGTGACTTGGCAAGCACACCTCGCTCTGACTCAGCACCTCGCCGGCACCTCCTGTCAATTATTCCCACAAACTGCTGACTCCGGAAGGGCTATTTGCAATTAGGATGCAACACAAGCCGGTGGCGGTGGGATGCCTCATCTCCCCCCCTTCACCCGCAGCAGTCCCCTCCACTGGAGCCCTCTGGCTCAGAGCTGGAGCTCCCAGTGAAGGTGAAGCAGTGGGGGACGGGGGATATAGTCCAGGAGGGCTGGAGGATGGGGACTAAGGGGGTGGGGGAAACCTGCCTGCGTTGTACCTATTCTGTGGATAAACAGACAACTGCTGTCAATGTGGCAGCTGAAATACAGTCTCACAAAGGGGAGAAAAAAAAAAAAAAAGCAAAGCAGCCACTGGGAATAGGGATGAAAGCAGCAAGAGCAGATGAAACTATGCAAAAAAGCTACTGTAGAGCTAACTAATATAACAGCATTCCCCAAAGAACAAGCAAAACACAGCCTTGCTGCAACTCCATGCAGCTGAGAAACACAAGCCTACTCTCTGTATCCAAGGCATTTTCAGTGCAAAAGAGGGAGGCGCTGACTGCGAATGAGTCCCCTAATGAGGGCCCAGGGCACACCAGCTGTTTCAGGGGCAAAAGGAAGGGCTGCCCTTGACAAGCCAAGGACACAATAATTTTGCAGACAGACGGAGGCTATTCTGTCCCTCTGCCAAGTAGCCAAGGTCCTCCCAACCTCTCTGAGCCACTAGCTTGCAACACACAGTCCAGAACCCAAGCAGGCTTGCAGCCTAGCAGCTCCACAACCAATGGAGACATCCAGCCCGTCAAACAGTGAAACACACTCAGCTGTGGAAGGAGCCCAGAATCCACACAAGCCAAGCAATGCCCTGTAGAAGCCCTCTGGCACTTTTTCTCATGCATCTTCACTAAAACAACAGGGCCTTCCACCCACCTCTCTCTCTTCCCCAAGGGTCATGGTGAGCTTCAGGCCCCACTCACTGGCACAGGCAGTGAGAGGCAGCAGAACTAGGGATGCACAAGGACTGGAGGGACTCAGAGCACATCCTGCAGGAGCACCCAAGGACTTTTTAACCAAGAAACAAGGCTGTACTTTCTGAGCTATCATTTCTAAACCAAACATTTCATAGAGTGCAGCTAATGCTGACAGACCACATGTGAACACAAGTCAGAGCAGGCAGTTGTGAAGCTGGAGCAAAAGGCTCTAAGGAGCATTTAAGTTTTGATGCTGAAGCCTGCAGTGAACCATTCCCTATGACATGAGGCAACATCCACTTTATACAGCCGTACCAACCAACAAAGTGTCCAGCATGTCTTGTAGTCTGTGTGCCCACAGCTGCAGAATTTATCGCAGATTAATGACCCACCTGGAAATCCAGAGTGGGTAAAAAGGCAGAGACATCTACCTGCAAGATGGGTGATACACAAATCCCATTGAGATAGCCAAGGCTGAAGAGGGAGAAAAGCTAACTAAAACCCAAATCTCACTAAAGCAACCTGGATTTACCAATGGCCTGCTGATCAGGTAAGGAATATCTACTGCACCATGTGAGTGAGAGAGAAGGAACAAAGTCAAAGTAAACAAATATATAGTGACTTCAGCAGTATGTTCAGGAATTAGCTAAGTGTCACAGCAGGTTACAATTCTGCAGCGTCTTAAAGAGTGTAGGTAGGACTTGGAACAACCTGTCCCAGGGCACTCAGAATCTAAACCACTGCAACTCATGCAAAGATGCTAAGCAATGGGAACTGCAACTATGGCAAAGACACAAAGGAACAGAGACTGCTACATAATCAAATTTAACATCCCTGTGAGAAAAACAGTATCAGAACTTTTCATTGTGCCTCTCGAATGTTAGAAAAGAACAACTACAAGTAGAAACAGTCAAAACAACCTAACTCCAAAAGCAGTAAAATTAAAGTTGTTACACTGTACAGTGGTGTGTTGAATTTATCTCAGCATCGACACTGAAAAGGTAGTTGGTGCCCCTAAACAAAAAACTGCTGAAAAGCAAGGGAGCACATTGTGTGGCCAAACAAAAGGAACAAGAACTGATTCTGTCTAAGCAGTTGCTTCATAAAATGGTAGGTAGGACTGAGAGCAAAAGTCAAAAAACAACCCTTTCAGTACATTCAAAGGACAGATCCAGAAGTGCTGAACAGGAGGAGAATGAAATTTCTCAAGTGGCTGTACTGCTAGCAAAGACAAGCAAGCTCTTTCTAAGTCCTGAAGTTAGCAATGTTCCCCCTAAGAGAGGATATAGGGTAGCCTGGAAGTTGTAGCAGGGCTTGGTTAAACCAGGACAATACCCTAAGCCCCAAACAAAGAGACAAAACAGCTTGGTTTCTGCTCAGGAGAACTTGTGGACCTTCAATTCACTTGAATTTTGGAAGGAAAAGGACAGGACTAAGTGATTAATTTTCTGCCACTTCAAAGTACACCTGCTAAATTGTTCTGGGCAGGATGCCAGCTCAGTGCCAGACCTGTCCCCTGCTTGCCTGGTGTGGGAACTCCTCCTCTTGCTTCACTCTCAGTGGGGTCCAGGCCACTCAGGGTCAGACTGAGTCCAGAGCTTCTGCCCCACCACTCAGTGCCCAGGCTCAGAGGCGTGGGAGCCCCTCTCCCCCTGTCCTTGCTCTGTCCCTGATTACAAAGGATTACCCCCAGGTTTCATGCCACTTCTGGAGTGGTTTAATCTATTCCTTAATATCTGGAAGAGAGACAGGAAGCTGGCAAAGTGATTTGGGCTGGCTGAGACAAAAGAAGATTGAGATAGACTTCCAAGGGATCTGACAAAGCTCAGCAAGTGGGCAGCATAATGCAAGATGAAATCCAACATTACCAAACGGACAGTAATAAGAACTTGAGAGAATAATCTGAACTACTCACATACCATGGGGCTCTAATTCAAATGTAATCACTTGAGAAAAATATCTTGGTATCACTGTGAACAGCTAAATGAAAACATCTGTTCAACATATAACAGTGGTCAAAGAAGCAAGCAAGCTTTAGGATGTCTGAAGGCGGAAGCTGAAAAGGATGCTGGAAGTATTCAAATGCCGCCATGAACACTGACAGTGCACCCTCAGCTGGAACTGCTGTGGTTACTTCTGGATGGCACATTTGAAAAGGCAGAAGGCAGAGAACGGTTTCATCATTCACTTGTCAAAAACGCTTAGTGGTCAGGCACAGTTAAAACTTGGACAATTAAATTTAGAGACAAGTTTGATGAAGATTATCAAATGGGAATGAAGAAGTGAAACGTGTGCTTCTCTATGTTTTTGTTTATTTTTTCAAGAGAAAAAAATGAAAGTTTGTTCAACATAACTGAAGAGCAGGAAACGTGACTGGATGTAAGGAAAATATTATTTTCCTTTCCTTTTTTTACTTTTTCTGCTTATTCTAAACAGAGCAGTAATTAACTAGCAGGAGTGATTAGTCCATGTTATCATAAAGTCAGGAGCTCAGCAGAAATCATAGAGGCCTATGCATTTACAAGGATACTGGAAACACCCACAGATATGTCAGGTAGAATGAAAATTTTTTTGAAAATGAAAAAATAGAAAGAAAAGAGCATAGCAGCACTATACCCTTATGCTTCCAGGCATTAGCCAACTTCTAATTAATGAGGATTAGGAAGCAGTCTCCCCATTGGGCATGCAGAGAGGGGGTACTAACCCACTCGCTCCTGGCAGATGCTGTTAATATGTCCGGCAGAGGAAGAGCCGAGCATGGACAGCCCGCCTGCAGTCCACTCTATTTGGGAGGGTAAAGTGTTAGTGCCCAGTGGGATTGCACAGCAACCCTTCCAAACACCAACTGAACAGGCTGCAAGAAGGGACTTGTTTAGCCCAGCTCAACCTGGCTCCTGGCAAGGGAGGAAGTTTTATGTCTCTTGCTTTGCAAGTGGAAGAGGCTTCTCTGAGGAAAGGGGAGGGCATGGACATTTTTTTCACATTACATTGATAGAAGAAATACATATGCCCTAATTCATATTATGGCAAGGAAGTGGAGTATGGACATGCCCTGAAATTAAGAGGAAAATTGTGTAGGCATTGAAATCCTGAGCAATACATACTATTCCAGCCTATTCCTGTGGCTCTGGCATGACACCAGACTCCTCCTTGCTAAATGTTTGGTACCAATTGCTCTTTCTGGAGGTTTTGGCACCTCCCATTGAAGCATCCAGCTTTTGCCATGCCACCACAGACCAGTGGTCTGACCTGACCCAGCACTCCTTAGACAGGCTGTTGCAGATATGCATCACAAATTGCAAACAGTGTGTCACAAACGACACTCCTGGCTTCAGCATTCCGAGTAAAACCGAATCCCAGACATAACTAAGTGAACTTCAAACATCAGCTTTCTCCCACTGATACTTGTGATCGTGTGCTTCTCTATGTTTTTGTTTGTTTGTTTTTTCAAGATCGTGCTCTCATAGCTAGGTTGGCTCACGAGAGTATGAGAAAATAAATGCACAAGTTTTTGTCCCTAAGGAAGCAATCTGATCAGTCTAATACCAAAATTACATTTGAAATTACCTGCATGCAGAGATGCAAATGCGCAAGTATGCTATGCTGCCAGGAGACCTGTGGCTCTGCACATGCACTAATAACAAGAGACTGAGCTTGACCTGCTAGTACCGACTTCTCCAGTGACTGTTCAGAAGGGGAAAGAAAGATTAACAAATGGGTTGTATTTTTTGAACAGAAACTTCTCATACCTCATATGCCATAAACTGCCTCTTTTGGTACAGACAAAGTTCTACAGCACAATAAGGAAAGGACAACAGCAATGCCACATACATGTATATGGTTTTTGCATACATGTGTCAAGATGGCAAAAATAATGGGCAGAGCCTGTGCACTACTGCCATTGCAAGTTGGTTTTTATCACTATTCTTTTTAAATGCCCCATAGAAATAAAAAGTAGCAACCGCTAAGGCTTTTACTGCAGCAACTTCCACAAAACCAAAACTTATCAAACATAGGATGTTTTGTAAAATCATAACTGTGTTTCAAAAGAAAAAACTGGAAAAAAAGTAAAAAATACAGAAACGTCCAACTTAAGCATCTTTGGGATGAAAAGTTTGACTTTTCACATAAAAATACCTTTTTGCTTAGGGTACTTGGCTGTATTGTAATAACACAATTTGAGAAAGAGACACAGTATCAGTGTCCTTAAGATGGAATTTCTCTCAAACATTTCCTTTCAAAACCATCAAAGCATTTGACTTCTATTTCCGTTTAGAATGAAGCCAAATTCCTCAATCCGGATGAAACAGAGCATTTGTTCTCAGCCCAGCTCAAGAAGTGAAAAAAAGGCAGAATCCAGAAAAGACACAAGTGACCTCCAAAACCAAAAAGATGAAAACTTGTGAGGGGGAAAAAAAAAACCAAAACAAAAAAAAACCGAACCAAGAGTTCCCTGTGCACAGTTAAAAATGCTGTGCTTTCTCCCTGGTGCACAAGACATGAAACACTTGCAAGAAAAAAGTAGGGAGGCATATGACTAGAAGCCCTGTAATTGTGACTTCTCTAAAGGAGAGGCTAGGCAGATGCCCTACCTGACAGCAAGAAAATCAGTTCATCTCTGCACACATCAGTTTTCCGTGCTATTAATCAAACTGACTGCCCTCACAAAGTAAGTTTGGAGACTCTCTATTAGTTAATGCTCGCAAATGACTGTGCAAACACAAGGTAGTATTAAGCAGGGAACAGTCTTTGTTACACCACTATTTGTTAAACAACCAGGAGCTAAATTTCTCTCTGAACATTTACAAAAGGGAAGGCAGCATTAGTGCTCCACAAGGAAAAAACTACAAAGAACAGATTTTCAGTGCATGCACTTCTCCTTGAAATAACTGTGTTAAAAGCACTTTACTTAAAAAGCACGATGATAGTAGCATCCTGCTAAATATAGATGACTCACCACAATTTAGTAGTGAACATCCCTAAAGTGGACCATTACATTATTGCTTAACCTGCTGCATAAATTTAAGCATTCTCCTGTGGTTACAGTGTGTACCAAGACACTCAAGACTACTACCAGCATCCGCTGACCTTCAGTAGGTCACGAGGTCTCTCTGGGTCTCACTTTCTCCATCTGTACAATTGATATAAGAATAAAAACACTACTTCATGATGAAGGCAGGAAAAAGGATTCCTAAGTTTCTTAAAGAGTTGTTTATACCATACTTTGTATATCCGTATTAGTACCGAGAAACTAAATATAGCTGCTCTTGAGGCACTTTGAGATCCCTTGAGAATGGAATCTTATAAAAGAAAATTGTGGTTTAGGCAATACTGAAGAAACAGAGATAAAGAATCGGTTTCCAGAATAAAGGAATGATGCCCACTTCAGAGGTGCAAGAAGTAGTTAATGCATCTGTGTTTACCGCTGGGGACCAAGGTCAGGTCGTGAGCAAAATGATTTATCTACACGTCACAAAACCACACAGCTTGACACAAATGGCAATCTGTTCCAAAAAAAACTGCATAAGCGTGGAAGGGCAAGGGACTGACACAGTATTCTCTTGCTAAGGGCTGAGGACCTGGTGCAGGGCTGGGAAGGATATGCGGGCTAGCATAAGGGTGCTGCAAGGCCAAAACACTTTCAGCAGTGAGAACCTCAGACTGACAGGAGGGTGACTTCAGGTGAAGACTAGAAGAGTCATGTGAAAAGTTGTGGACTTGCTGTTGGATTAATACACTACTGCCAGGCACCCTCACCCCCACACCCTACCCTGCTCTTGCAAGATCCAGCTGTGGCAGACCGTATCACACTGAAATATCCCCTGTTGCAATAACATGTCTCAGGATCCAAACATCATGCAGTTAAAAAAAAGTCAGTTCTGCAGTCTAAGTGTACCCAATGTGTGATTTCTACCACATTTGACAATTTGCAGTATGCTATTTCTGGCTACATAGCAGGATTAATTAGCACTCACAGGTTTGGTTTCAAAGCTCTAAACAGAATTCCCTCCTATCTTTCCCTAAACTTCACCAGGGAACTTGAAAAAATATAATTTCCACCAAAGTTATTAAGCTCATAATGCTTTAGAGGGAAAACATAGATGCTGCCCCTGCCCCAGGACCATTAACCATGGATTTAACAGGCCCAGAAAGCAGACATCTAGCACCAGTTACAAAATCATTGCTATTCTACAAATTGCACAAGCACATAAGAAAATGGGACTGTAATACTTGATCGACATTTTACTAAGAAGTCTGACTGTATTTTGTCATAGGTATAAAGTGTGAGAGTTCTGAAAAGGTCCTTTTTTTCCCCAACACTTTTCATTTGTTTGGCGTTAAGTATTTTGTCTGATTATACACTCTCACAGTTTCAGATCTTTTAACTTTTAAGCCCTTCATTTAGATATCACTTTGCATATGACCCCTTCGTTTTTCTTCTCTATATTCTAAACCAATCTAAAACCTAAAATAAAAACAAACAAAAAAACCAACCAAACAAAACCCAAAACAAAACAAACAACAAAACAAAAATGAAAGAAAACAAACAAACAAACAAACAAAAACAAAAAACCAGGAATCACTGTTCTTAGCCAGACTTTGCAACCCAGAGCAGAAATACTTACTAACCTTCTGCAAACGTTGTTTAGGAAAAAACTCTCCCAATTTAATTTCAGCTTTCATGAGTGTGTGCTCCTTATCCCTTAGCAGGGTTTTCTATTCAAATTCAAGAACCACTGAAAATATGACCACACTGCCTAACACAGAAACAACTGTGTACCACAGCTATTTTCATCTACCACCAGCTTCTAAAGACTTTTCCTAAGAGAAAAAGAAAAAAGCCAAGCTTGACATACAGGTGTTTCATTTGGCTAATCTTTAGGTCTTGAAGGAAAGTGCAAGAAAAAGCACTATGTTATTACAGAGAAATATTTAATGGAAAAGCGTGTTTCTGTACCTAGTTGTGTCCAATGTCATTGCTCCCATACACCCTCAACCAAAAAAGAAAACTAGATATTGAGTCAATCTTTGAGCTTAAAAAGATAATTAAATGCTCCTTTAATTTTAACCTTAAATCTGATCACCATTGTATCTTTTTGCAGCAATATCACATCAACAGAAGCACTTCACCACCTATAAGTCTCTAAATCCAGTAAGCACAGAAACGTTCTAGATATTTACACCTTTGCAATGTCTGAAGAAAAAACCTGTAGCACTGAGAGCCTGAAAGTAATTGAATTCCCTTTCCAAAATGAGAAAAGGCCAAAAATGCAAACAAATAGTGTGAAGTAAGGAAGCTGATGTGATTTCTTTCAATTAAATGCTAACAATTTTTTCCCCCCATAATTTATATCTTTGAAGTCAGCAGGTGCAATTTCCAGTTAATAAATCTGACTCAGACTCCCAAACATTTTCTGAGGACAGGACGCAGGGTGCTTTTGAAGCTGAAGCATTTGTGAAAAGTTGATCTTATCCATCACAAGACTTATTTCTCAGCAGGTCCTGGGTAGAGGGGAATAGCCTGTTGTGCCTCGCAGGGCAGCAACAGCTAGGCACAGCTGCCCAAGCAGCAGACTCCACCCAGATCCAGACTGTCAGGAGGTTTCATCCAGACCTTGCTGAGACATCTCTGGTCTTCTCATGAGAGATCTCGTAATTTCTTACTGTCCTCCCAGTCTCAGGGATCCCTTGCAGGAGGTCCCACAGTGTCCCAGTAGTGAAGGTGGCCAGCAGCCGTGCTCAGCTGTCTCAAAGCTGTGCGGAGACAGACTGCGGAGCAGACCTCTGCAGAACTACTTAGCCAAGCTCTGGATAAATCAACAGAAAATTGCCCTATAGACCTCCGTAAACCATAACCGAGCAGGCCTGCTCTAAAGTTTGGCATTACTTGAAAGAAGTCATTACCACCTGATCAACAGATGAGTCTGAACATCTTGCACTTTGTAATTTCTTCTGTTGCCCTTATCACAGCACCTCCTGGTGCTCTTCGGCAATGCACTAAGTGATGTGAGTAGCATCTGTCACATGCAATTTGTTTCCTCTCCACACAGGGACCAGGGTACACACCTTATTTCGGAAGGGCTTTGGGGGCGGGAGGTGATGAAGTGATTTGTGTGTCTCCGCATTCCCAGGGGCCGGCACGTATCTTAGAGCTGAAGCAGTGTGCCGTGCGCCTGGAAGGAGGAGGCAGAGGGGAGGACCCTCGGCGAACACAGAGGGCTCCGGGCAGCCTGTCACCATCTCTGCAGAAAGTTCCCTGCTGCCTCAGGGCCTGAGGGATAGACCAGAGTTTTCCACCCAGGTGAGCTTACCAAGGGGCTAGGCCCAGATAACTGAGCCTAACGTGAAGCTCAGTTTAAAGCAAGTTTTACAGCACTGTAAAAAAAAAAAAAATGAAATATGTATACATCTAATAACAGTAGGAAGGATGCTGCAGCGGAGGCAGCAAAAGGAGCCGAGCGGAGCAGCTCTCCTTCCCCACGTCTGCCTGCAAAAGCGCTCGCCCGCCGCCGCATTCCCGAGCATCACCGGCGGGACCGCAATCAAAACTTACCCACGGACGGGGCATCGCCGCGGGACCGGCGCGGGCGATCCCAGGGCCGCACGGCGATGCGCCGTCCGTGGGCACCGCGCCCCGCTCCACCCGAGCAGCACTCACCTCGCAGGGCCAGGAGCGCGGCCAGGGCTACCGGCACCCACCTCCCGCCGCCGCCGGGGCGCCGCCGCGTCATGCCGGGCCGGGCGAGGGGCGCGGACGGGCCGCCGAGCCCTGCCTGTCCCCGCCGCCGCAGGTGCCGCCGCCGCCGGTGGTGCCGCCGCCGTCCCGGGACCGCCCGCTCGCGGCGAGGCTCCGCCGTGCCCCGAGCCCCGGTCGCCCGGGGAGGGCGGCAGGCGCGGCGGCCGGACCGAGAGCGCAGCCTGGCGGCCCCGAGCCGCCCCCGCAACCCGCCGGGCTGCGGCTGTCACCCCCCGCACGGCACCGTCCCGGCGCGCAGCGGCACGTCCCACCACCCTCCTCCTCTCTCCGCACAAACTGGGGGTTCCCCCCCCACACCTCCTCCCCTTCCTCGCCAACCCGGTGCCGCTGCATCCGTAGGGATGCTACACGGGCCAGGGTGAGGAGGTGCGGTCCAACACAGGGCTGGAGATTGCACCCCCACTGCTTCTCCGGATCATCACGGCAGCGCGGGGGCTTCTTCTCTCTAGAGCCTGCCTACAGCTGCATTGAAGACGACACCAGCAGCACACAGCAAAACATTTGAGATGGGCTGCATGGCACCGGTCACTGCTGCAGCGCATAGTATAAACACTGCAAAGGTATGAGCCACCCTAACTGCCATTCAGGAGGCTGGGAAACACGGGCATTCAGCTCTCCTAAGAATCCGACCAAGGTATCCCTGAAGGGAGCAAGGCAGTTCTTGGAGTTGGGGAACCGCAATACTGTGTAACACAAGAGTCGCCAACAAGTTGTGTCACAAGCTTAAGTAATTGCAGTCCTTAAGGCTACATGGAAAAATTAATCAATTGAAAATCAGCACACAACAAGTATGTGTGTAGAGAGTGGGAAGGGAGAAAAGGGGCCTTTTATGAATTTAGGGTGGTCATCTGGAGAAAGGATCAAAGTAGAAAACTCGCACAGACTGACTCCTCACACATGTCCATCTCCCTGTCCAAGTCTGACCACGGTAGTTTTGATTTGTGAAAATAAGCATTTTCACTAGGAAAATTCTCTAACAATTCTGCCAAATGTCCAATTGCTTCACTTCTCTACTCAAAGTTTTCTCCCCACCAAATCACAGCCATGCAGCCTTTGCATCTTGCTGGCAGAAGCTTCTCACTACCTCCTTTCCCAGTCAGAGTCTCTGGGAGCATCCCCATGCCCAGCCTACCCTATTGCTCAGCACTGCTCAGGTTTCTGCCTCCTCAGTTGCCACAAAAAATGCACTGACCCTTTACATGGCTGCATTGCCACTGTGAAGGGGGTGGGGGGAAGCTGTATCTGGGAGTCAGGACGACTGTGAAAATTATCAGGGGTAGCAGAACAGAAATCACTATAAGAAACATGAAAAAAGTAAGCCGCTACCCATGAAAATAGTATGTGGCAAACTAGCTACCATATCACCAGCCGAGGTTTAGCTCTGCCATCAAGCTTTGGCACACTTCTAATGGAGGACCAGGTAAAAGTGTCACCCCAGCAGTCCATGTTTACCAATTATTTTTGTTCTAAAAAAACCCAAGTAAACTACTAGTTCTATTTATAAGGAGCAATGGTTGACATGTCCTTATCAGGAAGCAGAATTGCTGACTACCTCATGGGCTGCGGTTTCATTGAGCAAGGGGTGGCACAGAGGGGTGAGAAGGCATCAGATGGTGATGGATGCAGGGCCTGTACCCCCCATTTCCTTCCAGGTTTGTCAGGTGCCTGCTGCATGTCCTCAGGCATGAAGCCTGACAATGTGGATATCTGACAGTTCTAGTACTCTTGCAAAACACCCTCCACTCCAGCCCTGCCATGGGCAGGCAGACTAAGAGTTTTGCTCCATTAAGGAGTCAGCTCTTGGCAAAAGCTCAAGCAGCTGAAGCATAACACTTCAGAAGAGCATAGAAGGGAGAGTCGTAGCCCAGCTTTTTACCTCACTCTCTGGAAATATGGGAATTGAAGTTTTCTCACGCTCCCTCAAACCACTTCTCTTTCCTCCAGTTGACTTGCTGTATTTTTCTTCTAGCAAAAGGAAAGAGAAACATGATGATATTACTGATCAGAAGCAGTTCTAGGAAACTCCAATCCTTGTGGGTACATACAGTGACCACCTGCAGGAATACAATGGGTATGTCCACACATATGGGTATGTCTACCTACAGTGAAAGCCCATGAACGCTGCTTACCAAATATAATCTCCCTCACCAAAGTTAAGGGCAAAGAGCACAGAACACATTGGGCACAGTGGCCTGCCAGTGGCTTTACTCCTTAAGATAACTTCCAAGACTGAAAAGATGCAAAGACAAATCAAGTGAAAATAAGAAAAATTGTGTATTCTCCTTAGGACTGCTGCAGTGGCTTCCTGATCTGCCAAGACTTGGGAGCTGTCTTGACCTAATGGAAATGAGTGTGTTTTTTAGTATAAGGACACATTGCATTTAGCAAATGCCATCCCAGCTCACTTTGGACTGTTCCCTGTATCCTGCTGTGCATCAGCTGGCAGGTAAACAGCAAAGATCAGTTCACCCTGTATAGTGGCTGAATTAATGTGCTTCCTAAAAAGTGCAGTGAGCATAATGTGAATCTAGATCCTGGTGATCAGAGAAAGCATTTCTGCCCAAAATGGACCCAAATCACTCCCTTCTGATGCAAGCTGCTAAGAGCGGGGAGTATTTTAATCAGCTTTTGGGTCTGGTCACCACAGCAGATACTGTATCATACCTACAAACCACAGTGACACAGCAAGTGACTTTAGCTGCTTCTTGCAGCAATTGAAAGAACAATCTGTGGCCACACTCCAGAAGGATGGAGCAGCCACAGGGAATAATAATCTTCAGATGCACCAGTCAGTCCTCTCACTCTGGCTCCCTCTTCACCTTATCACCACTTCCAAAAATAGCTTACAGATTGTACAGAAAGGATGTGGACAAGGAGATACTGTTCCTGGAACTCTGAATTTCTACTTCACTTGCCCTTGAGCCTTCCCCAAAAAATTAGGCTTATGCCAACCATTTATTCAGCGACTGCAGCACACTCCAGCTGGTTGAATGCTAGAGCTACAAACAGAGATATTTGCTGCTCTAGCAGTCTATTTTCCCACTAGTGAGTGTCTATACCTCTTCCTTGGCACCAAGAGAACCTATTATGGATAGAGGAGATGTTGCTTTGCAATATCCCAAGCATCAGATGCTGTCAGATGGTCACACTGCAAGACTCAATTGTGTTACATTGCTCAGAAGAACAGACACAGGATCCTTAAACTAAATGGCCAAGATACTTCCAAGACTGTGTGTGCTAGGCTGGGCAAGGACAGGAAAAAAAAAGTGAAACCACTCCCACCTTTTTCTTTTTAAAGAATTATGATAAGTAATGCAATTCTCATGTCTGAAGGAAAAACATCTTTGTGAATCAAATTTGAAAAGAAAGCTATTCTCCTGGATGATGCTACTTTTTTCCCCCCTTTTCCCTTGACATGACTCTAAAAAGTCCAGTGGGGATGCAGTTGGGTTCAAGAACTATAATAGATGCCAAGTCTTACATCACCTTTGCTGTCTCCCAGCTTGTTACAGGGTTATCTATTGTCAGATGGGAATTTATTGAAGGTGACATAGCTTACAAATTGATCAAAATCAGCTTCAGTGAGGTGTCCTTCCAAGATATAAAGAGATGGATAAAATTCACTCAGTTGATCATTAATAACCTTAGTCTGTGGAATTGGTTATCTCCTTTTGACAGAGAAAATAGAGTTTGCAGATTGAACTGATTTAATCCTATCTGAGAAGAAATATGACAGATATTCAAAGATACACCCAATTAACTATGTCTGTACCTTTTCAATAAAACAAATTAAACCAAACCCCTAGATTTATTTTGCTAAACACCTGTGTACACAAAACAGAGGCCACTAACCAGAAGAAGAAATAGTGCTACCCCTGTCAACTCATCTGTCGCAGAAGACTTTTTCTCGTGGCCAAAGGGTTGATTATGTGGGAATATGTCAAAAGTGCAAAGCTTTGTGTTCTTTAAAGCCTGAATACTGGAACAAGCAGGAGCATCAGCACTAGGAGAGGTGGATATTTATTAGTTTACTCTCATTTGCCTCACTGCCTAGTCTCAGGTGCAGTCCAGTGCAGGTTCTCTGAATCAAAAGTGTGGAAAACTTAGGCTTTCAGGCAAGCACTGTCCGTATGTGGGTCAGGATAATCTGATCCCTGTCACAGCAATGACCTGTTCTTGCATGCCACCCATGTAGTGATACCTCAGGAATATCTGAGTGAAACCAGCCCTGAAACAACAAGCAAATTTCCGCACTCCTTCGATGCCAGATGGCAGAAGCGGATGTGTCCATGGAAACCCGGGTGGATTAGGCGTACTTTCAAACTTCTCAGCACTGAAGTAGGCCACCACGTTGTTTCTTTTTCCAAGGTCACTTTTACCCATACCTCCAGAGTCATGTCTCTCTGCTGTCCCCACTTCAGGGAGCCCTACAGCCAAGCTCCACAAGCACCAAGGAGCTAGGCTGAGAGACTGCTTCCCTCAGACCTTTCCACCCTCATAGGCACACTGGTTTGTCTGGTTTCTTCATCACAGTGCCTGTAGTACCTGTGACACGCTGATTTTCCTTAGTGCACTGCAAGGTGCTCCTTTCCTCAATAGCGTGGGGAATAAATACATTTCTATGCACCCCACCTCTTCAATTTCTGACTATCCTGGAGCATCTCAATGCACTTTGAGCTAATCCACAGTCTTGTCAAGTCTCAGCCTATTTCTACATCATCTTAGTTTTCCTTGGCTGCTCCCACAGTCGCAGCAAACCTACTCAGCTACAAAATCTTCTCCTCTCCCTCTTCCTCCTGCCCAGAGTCCCCCTGTGTTCTAATGTATGTCTACAAAACCAAAGCCTGTTATTCAACATTTTGAAATCCTCCATCTCTCCCACTCACTCCCCTGAATCCAGTCCATGCAGACATGTTTGGAACAAATTGCTCCCCAAGGCTTCTCCTAAATCTTTTCTTTGGACATGGTGTTCTTTCTGTGGTTAGCAACTGTCCGTTGTACCCTGTCAGAGACACGTTGCCACCCCTGTTAGCAAACAGTGGATGCTGCATCCACATAAAAGCATTTCATAATGCTGCCATTTACATAATAACTTTCTAAATTGTACATCGACAGATTTTGCCAAATCATTACAGTAGGTGAATTAAATCTTTCACTAAACACCAGCAAATGGTAGTAATGACAACACTTCTAAGTAGCACACCCCATAAAGCTCAGAAAATGGAAATCAATCAGTCTTCCTTTTTTTTTTCCCCCCAGAAGTGCTGAAGAAATTTATTACAAACAGCTGTGACAGAAAATAAATAGATGACAAAATTGAGAAGAAATACAGTAAAGTTAGGACTCATGTGGACGTAGTCCTCCAGCTGTGATACAAAATGGGTCTTTGGGAATCTTGTTCAGTAGCAGTGCTGCTGCGACTGTGATGGTCTAAAGATATGTGGGGTGCAATAACTTCTACAGAGAAACAATTACTTTTACTAGACCAGCTGATGTAGCTGAAAATACCAACACGCTTTTGGGCACATTGACCCGAAGAAGAGCTTCCATGCTTGAAAACTAATCTGTTTTTTTTCCTTATTACATCTGCTGGTCTAATAAAAGATATTGCAGTTTTCCGCATTTCTTAACTCTTTGATGTTCATTGACAACTCATAACCACACATAACGTTTTTCAGCTACTTATTTGCTTTTTCTTATGAGGACTAAAAATGAATAAAGAATCCCAAGAAAACGAGAGGCTAAAATTCTTGTGCCAGTGGATATAGAGCCACTTTACTTAATCTTAGTATCAATAATGGTTCCTGTATCAATAACTTTAAAAAATAACTTTGAATCCAATAAATTACCTACAAAGATCCTGGGAATTTACAAGGCTAGGGAGAAAGGACAGAAACTTCCACATTCAGCAAACATCAACTTTGTCAAGCGCGGAGAGCGATGTTGGTACTAACACCTTCACGACTACTCCCAGTTCAGGATGGTTCCTTGGCTCAGGGACTGGAGTATTGTCTGTGTATCTCTGAAGTTGAGAAAAATGTCTCTGATGGACTGATGCAGGGGAATCTTTGGTTTCCATAGTGCAATGTATCCATAGATGAGACAGCTGCCCCAGGCAAAGTTTTGGGGGTTACATACTGTTGCCCTAAAGATCAACTTGAGTAAGGTTTCCCGCCTATAAAGGATGATGCTACTTATTACCACCTCACTGAAGTGGCCATTAAGTTTTGGAGAGGATGCTCCTCACCCTGTCTGTCAGTGCTTTCATGGGACAAGTGTTCAGCATCTTCTGAGTCCAACCTGATTCTTCAACACAGGGAGCCAACTGCATCCCAAGGCTGAATCCTCCAAAATCTCAACAGTCACGTGCATTTTGAAGCCTTCTGTTTAGAAGCAACATAAGAAGAAGAAAGTAACACAAGAACAAAACTAAGCTTGCACTTTGATATGACCTGCTGGCTAACATTTCTAGTTGTCCATATTCCAGTTAAGATTCAAGCCTCTTCTTGTTGCAGCATTTGCTATGCTGCTGGGAATCTGCCCAGAGCTCATGCCGGCTGATCTCCCTTTCAACTATTCCTTAAGGAGTCTAAAACATTGTCTAAATCGCTGCTGACAGGATTGCAAGTTTCCAAGCTATTATTGACAGCGTTGCCTGGTGTTGCTTAGTGCTAGCCATGGGCAACATAGTATTTATCAGAGTATATGGCACCTGAAGAGTTAATAGTCTCTTGGTTGTGCACAAATATACCTCTGCTGAACATACGGCTTTGGCACAATATGCCACGGCTGCCTATGCAAAGCAGGGTGTCCATAAGTCACATTAGCCTGGGCCAGGAAGGACTTGTTTCACAGCAAAAAGATAGAGACCAGAACTGTCTTCTCCTTGAGACCCTACCATGCTCTCTGTAAAATGAAACAATCATCAGGTGTGTCCATCAGAGCCAGGAATTAAGGAAGAAGAGGGAGAAGTAATCGGAGCTGATTTAAGGACAGCAGGAAGGATTAAACTCTGCCCTCACCAGACTCAAGAGCCAGGAGGTTCTAAGAGCCTGAATCAGCAGTCACTATTGGAGAGGAGAATAGCTCCATGTATAATACAAGGCAGATTTGCATCTCCCAGCACTATCAGACAATGACAAAAGGAGTATTTACAAGATGTGTTCACCAGTGTTCTTTTCTAATGCTCATTTAGGGATTATATTTCCAAGGTCAACTCCAGTTATATAAAATGGGGCAAGGTACAGCCCCTCTTTCCATTCTGTACTAGAGCTTTTCAATAATTTGGCAAGTTGGATTTTTAAGCACCCTTTTGATGCTCACATTGGCAGCCCAGACACTATAGTCCCAAGTAAAGACAAGTGCCAGAAGGTCTTGTTGCTGAATCTACTCCCAACCAATTTCTGCTTCCCTTTATGTACATAGCAAAACATTTTCTTCTCCCTCCATCACACAGAATGGTCATTATGGCTCGCAAATACAGCACCAAGACTTAAAATTCATCAAGGTCATAGAAAATAGTGTCCTCTCAGTCCAAATCTTGTTTTCTCCAGGACAACACAGGAATGAGAGGCTGTAGTCCAACTGCTTGTTTTCAATTGTGAATGCAGGGCCTCAATCTCCAGAGTTGTCAGCCCTGCACCTTCCCTCATGCCTGCCTTCATTTAGCAGTGCTTAAAAAATGTATGTTTAAAAAGCAAAGTTGAATTGTCTAAGTGCAAAGGAAAGCCTCTTAATTAGCATTCAAATCAAAAGAAAGGGGGAAATGAAGGAAACGCTTAAAGTGATTTAACATTTCCAAGTTAATTTCCTGGACCTTTTCCCTTCTTCTCTCACCTCTTTTTTTTTATTTATTTATTTCCCCCTCCACTCCCCTAAATCTACCAAGACAACAGCCGCTTTGGGCCAGGTGGACTGAAGAGTTCTGTCTGTAAAGCACTACATTGGTACTGCCAGTTCATTTCACCCTGGTGGCACTGATTTATACCAGTGTCTGATCCAGGATTAAGCCCTCTGTCAAATTTTAACAGCCCTTGTCCCTTTAACAGTCCAATTTCAAGCAGGAACCCTTCTTAGACCCTGGATGTCTCTATGGTAACACAACAAGATCGTTTTGTTCTAGCTCACAGCATTGTGTGCATATTGAAAAGCAGAGTTAAGATATTTTGAAGTGGAGAGTCCAGATCAGCCAATTCTGAAGCCTTGCAAGTGAAATGATTATGCAAATTAAACTCCTAAAGGTGAATGGCAATGAATGCTTTAAACAACAATTCAGCTACAGTATGAGAAATGAGAGCAGCGTTCTCAGCAAGGTGCCTCTCTCAGCCGTACAAAACCTGCTACACCAGTTGCCTTTCTTTTTGCTTATTTTAGCAAAATGGTCTGGGATAGAACAGGTCACACCGACAAAAGCATTTCTGGGTTTTGTAGCTGTTGCTGCAGTACAGCCAAGGCTGGGCATAGCCACTGCATGCAGAAATCAAGTCTCCAGGAATCATTACAGGGTCCCTTTCACATTAAGAGAAAGGAAAGAAAGATGCAGCAAGCAGGGCCCTGAGTTCAGGACTGGACTAGCAGATGCAGTAATTTAAAAGTCTGCTTGACTCCTGCCTTACAGAAAAATTTCACCTCGTGCCAATTGACTTGCATCTGTGATATCTCTCACCTGCTGGCTTCTCCAGAAAACTTCACAAGAGGAGCTTTGTCTCATGGAGTACAGCAAGTTTTAAGGGCAGGAGAATGTCCCATGCTGGAGGCCTAAGGAGTTATTACTTCTTCTATTCCTTGTTTCTTTCTTATTTTTTCATGGCTGTCACTCACTTGCTCACAAGGCCAAGTGCCAGGTCCTGCCCTTGGGTCACAACAACCCCGTGCAGTGCTACAGGCTGCTGGATAAGTGGCTGGAAAGCTGCCCAGCAGAAAAGGAGTTGGGGGTGCTGGTCAACACTGGCTGAGTATGAGGCAGCAGCACGTCCAGGTGGCCAAAAAAGCCAATAGCATCCTGGCTTGTATAAAAAATAATTGGGCAGCAGGACCAGGGAAGTGATTGTCCCTCTGTACTCAGCACTGGTGAGGTCACACCAACAGTTCTATGTTCAGTTTTGGGCTCCTGATGACAAGAAAGACATTGAGGTGCTGGAGTGTGTCCAGAGAAGGGCAATAGAGGTGGTAGAGAGTAAATCACATGAGAAGTGACTGAGGGAGCTGGGGGTGTTCAGCCTGGAGAAAAGGAGGCTTGGGGGGACCTTATCACTCTCTACAAGTACCTGAATGGAGATTGTATCCAGGTAGGGTCAGTCTTTTCCCCTATGCAACCAGGGACAGGATGAAAGGGCATAGCCTCAAGCTGTGTCAGGGGAGCCTGAACATCAGGAAGAATTTCTTCACAGAAAGGGTTGTCAAGCATTGGAATGGGCTGCCCAGGGAAGTGGTGGAGTCACCATCCCTGGAGGTGTTCTAGAAAATACCAGACATCACACTTCGTGCTGTGGTTTAGTTCACAAGGTGGTGTTCAGTCAGAGGTTGGACTTGATCTTGGAGGTCTTTTGCAATCTGAATGATTCTGTGAGTCTGCTGTGTGCCATAGTTGCACTCAAATTCTTACTTACACACAATACAGGAACAGGCCTTATATGCAGGAATTTACTGTTAGTGCAACTGAAATCCTAACAGTCGAATCAGGAAATATTATTTGCCTAGACTTAATTATTAGAGGTAAAAAAATAAAGACTATTATCTGGGAAAAGTCTGAGTAATAATACAGTTGAAATTGGTTTTCACGCTTCTTGGCAAACATTCCATCTTTCTCTTTGCAGGGAGGAACATAATACTGATATATTCTTCCTACTCCATCTAAGATCTGTGTGGAGCTGGATTTACACTTTTTTTTTTTAGCAACAATTTTATTTCACTCCTCTTTCCTTGGTCTGCAAGTCTGAACTGCATCCAGGTTTACTACATATGGAATATTTTTAATTTTTTTTCTTTTAATACCTGTTTTGTCCAGCTCTCATGTCCACATTTCTTTATGAGATCACTAGTGACCTGTTTATACAGCTGGGGCCTACACTGGTATCCTGCACCTCTTTTCTCATCACCCCTTGCCTCTTCTCTGCACTGCATCCTCTGTCCCTCCTTTCAAGGCCTCTGTAATCACACCATGCCTGCATTTCCCTATCCCATGTCATCGTGAGGACCAGGGACTAGGTGACCTCTGCTGAGTTTGTCTTTTTGAAAACAGGGTCTCCCAAAAAGATACAAAATAGTAGCAGCTGAGTGTTGGTCAGCCAGTCAGCTGAAGGACTACTGAGGATCAGACTTTTAGGAAATCACTCAGAGTTTTCAGTGTGGTAGCACAGATTCAACTCAATTTAGCTAATTTAAGCCCTTAATAAAAAATTCACTTTTTTCTTCATCTGCATGTTCTTCAAAGGCATGTGGACCAACCTATGGGGGGCTTCATTATCAGTGGGCCCTTGGGTGCAACTGGAATATGAATATGAAATAATTCTAGTTCTAGTTATTGTCCCCAGTGTTATTCACGTTGCCTAGACACATCTGAAAGTGAGCATAGACCAGAACCAAGTTTTTCAACTGAATTTTTACCACGACAGTTTTTATTTCACATTGCATCTTTTATCAAGAGGTTCCAGCTGAGCTTCTATATTTGAGCCTCTCAAATATAAAAAAATTAAAAGGTTTTTTTTCTTAAGGTTTTGAATTAAAAGTGTTGGCTACGAGGCAACTAAGTTTAGCAAAAGAAGTCATTAAAAAAAAAAAAAACAGAAAAAAAAAAAACCATGCTTCACTTAAAAAATAATTAGCAAATTAACAATTTCAGGAGAGACAACATTCAGTTTGGACTAGGTTGCTTGGAGCTTTGACCAGTCAATTCTTCAAAACGTACAAGAACACAAACTCCAAAACTTCTCTGAGCATCTCCTCTGGTTAATTATCCTCAGTAAAAAAAAAAAAAAAAAAAAAAAAAAAAAAAAAAGGTCTGCCCCCTCTGATGACTTTCATGTATATATATTGGAAAACAAGAGCCTGTTCCCCTATCCCTTCTCTTCTCCAGGCTGAAGAAGCCCAGCTTCCTCAGTTTCTCCTTGTTTTCATATGAAGTAGTGAATCCTCTGAAAGTCTCTACATCACCGCAACACTACCGGAGCTCGATCCAGTTTAATCAGCAGAGGATGACAGCAAGCTCCTTCTGATAACAGGGCATGCTAACAAAAGCAAGTTTTCTCAGAGTAGCATCTGCACCAAAACAGTTAAACAACTTAAAGAGTATGTAGGACAGAAGAGGTCCAAAGGATTTCTCTGGACACACCACCATTTGAAAGATGATGCAAGTACTACTGAATTTGGGTCTGGGTTTACACTTGTGTGTTGGGCACCTCACATGGACTCCGATCCTCTCCCTAGTCATTCAAAGCAGCTTTTTTTCAGAAGTTATCCTCCCCCCATCCAATCAACTCTCAGTTTAAGGCAGCACAGATTTCTTCTGAGTATAGAAATATCAGCTCCAGTTACCACGGATACTATTTTCTATAATGATTTCCAGGAGGTGTCATCTCCAAGGATAAATCCTTCTCCCAAAAGAGTAAAAAGCAGCTGGCTTTCTCTAGGAAATCAAACAGCTCCAAACTAGATTTTTCTGAGGCATCTCGTAAAATGGATCTTGGTGTTATGAAAGAGACGAGAACACAGTCCTTATCTCACCCATACCTGGAGCCCAGAGCCTACTCAGACAAACTACTGGGTAGCAATAGAATCAACTACTGTTGATTCTTATTCATTGGCCCAATTCTCATTACTGGCAGGTTGCTAGTAAGAAAATCAGAGGACCGTACAATAATGCGTTCATGTTGCTGGATTGAAAATTTAAAAGCTTCCCCATTTGATTAAGTAAATGCAGCAAGTACCATGCAATCAAGGGCCAAAATATGCCTTGGCCTGCAGCCCAATAAATGAATCCTTAAGGAGCTGGCATCTCACTTCTGCACAAATATAGCTCTCTGCTCATTACTAATGTAGTCTGAAATACTGGGGAAGGCTACAGGAAAACAGACACCTGGCAGAGATGCCAAGCTAGTTTCCTGCATATTGATTTATGCAGTGATACTTCCTAAATCACTAACAAGGTGAGCATAAGTTGTGCAGTGAACAGCAGCCCCAAGGTGTGACACAGAGGTGAATGGCAGAGCTCCTACAACAGCCTTGCAAATCCTACAGGTAGACGGATCACAGCACCGTCTTCAGTGCCACAGCAGCAGCATGGAGTTCTGACTGACATCCACTTCACAGTCATTTGGCAGAGGGTCCTTTCCCACAGTGTAAAGGGGCAGCAGTTCAGTTTAAGCCTGCTTTCCCTAGGCTATTTGAAGTTGAGAGTTTGGCCCACTGCAAGGACAGCAAATGCCCTTACAAGAATCATAAGCTCCATCCCAGATAGATTTCCTTATCACCTTGGTCATGCCTATGACAAAGCACAGTAACCTGTTCCTGCCTGGGAAAGACCTCTTCCCTTGCAGGCCAATTCCGTTTCTCTTCTATAGCCCTGTGTTATAGTTTCAGCTCACCAGAAGGCAGGAACCCACACATTCCTCATAGGCAAAACTCCAGTGATCCTGGCACCCAAAACCTATCATCTACAGCATCACTGGGTACCCACCTTTGCAGTGCTTCTCCTGCCCTCTCAACTTATTTCTCCTTGGAATTAAATTTGGCCTCCATGAAGAGGCTGCAAAGAAAGAAACTGGGACATTTATGGAAATAGCAAGGAAGTCACCAAGCATGAAAGCTTAATATTTCCAATATTTCACTGGTGAGCAGTATTGCCCTCCAAAATAGTCTCAACAACATTCAGGTGTGCTCTTCCTCTTTCACATTGTACCTTTATTTCTGTTTGTACAGCACAAAGCACTCTATGGCTGACATTCAGTTATGGTATTCCTAGGCTCTACAGTTGTAGAAATAAAGAATGTGATGTGCCTAATTGAAGGTGTGATCCAGGCTATAAATTATACAGTCCTGTCAAAACTGAATTAATCATGTACCTTTCACCAGCTCAGCTATACTCTACCCATTAATTCTTCTTCACCGAGATGTATTCTAGTATTACAAAATAACTCATTGGTTTCAAAGGCATTTCTCCCCAAACTATCCCCACTCAGGACAGAGGAGATTCAGATTCAGCCTTGGGTGAGTGATGCTTTTCTAGGCATTAAATCCCTGTACAACAAAACCTCTCTCATCTTTTAATGCCTGATGATAGTGAAGGGATAGAAATAGGAGCTTCATGCTATTAAGGAAAGGTAATTCCCAGCTGCACAAAGGGGACACATGTCCTGAAAAGACTTGAGATTTTAATGCTATAACTTTTTCTGCATAGAAATGCATTTGAGTAATTTTTAAATGGTTGCACAGTTAATTCCCTTTGATTTCTACACAGTAGGATTCACTGTAACAGAGGTAACTTTGTTCACAATAGTAGTATTGCTGTAGTTGTGAACGCTTTAGGCTGTAGCCTAAAGTTTATAGGGAAAGGAATTATTTTTTATTAGATCAGCTAAGAGATGAAAAAATTAAACCAGACAATCTTTTAGGCACTCAAAGCCTTCAAGATTTTAAAAAAAAAAAAATTAAAAAAAAAATCTGGTTCTGAACACTAGGGAGCCAAGGAAAAGAGAACTCTTCCAAAAAACATTTTAAGCTCACTACATTATTTCAGTGTTGTTTTTTTTCCCCAGCAGTTGGCGTGCAGTAGGCTAAAAAGTTATCATGGCTTCTTCAGGATGAGCCACATAAACAAGTCGTACTTCAGAACACACTAGGAACAACTCCCTTGTCAACTCATTCCAAAAAAAGCTTACCTGGCACGCAACTTGCTCTCATCCACACATCACACCACAGCAAAGGCTTTCCAGCTGACGGCAGGCACCTTCAGGTCACTCTTAGCTGAGGGACAAATGGTTATATCCAAAGAAAATCTTTGTTGATGGAGTTCTGTTGCTTTCTTTAGTTGTTTTGGGTTTTTTTCCATAGCTAAAAAGAAAAAAAAATTAATGCAACAAGTGATGACAGGAAGAGAAGTATTATTATGTACTGAAGCAGTTGAGAGAGAAGCTAAAGTAGCAGAGTATCACAGCTTCAGCTTGGAGCAAGCCAGGATTGCTGGCCAACCCTAACTTTTACAGCAGTTGGAAAGTACATAACATACACAATTTAATGTTTCTCCAAAAGAGAACAAGCTCAGCACTCCTTAACCTTTGGAAGAAGAAAACTGTATTGCTTCTCAAGGTCAGTAATGGCAGAAAGAGCAACACCTGTTACAGAAATAATGTGCCTTTAGGAGGAGAAGGCAAGAGCAGTTAACTTCGGAAGACCATGCAATAAGTGTGCACAGAGGCAACCTGAGCTGAAAGTTCTTTGGTCTCTTCCAAATGTAAGATATTAGCAATCCCTGCTAACTTTGCATCCCTTGGGCTCTACAGGCATCTTAACACTACAAAGACAGGGGGAGAACCTCTCATTCAGGAACACCTTTGAGCTGAATTAAACTCAAAGAGGCACTGGAGACAGACAAAAGTAATGGCAAAACATCACATCCCTCAGTGCTTTAGACACCACAAAACTTTTCGGGCTGACTAGGAAAGCACTGCCTCAACATGGGGCCTAGACAGGTCTGCAACAGGCTGGTTCAGATGGGTCACCAGTGAGTGTCAAATAGGCACAGTGAAGCAAGGCAGAGCAGAGTCCTCACCAGCATATCAAGGGAGAAAGCACTTATCCACCCTTCCCAAAAGCAGAGAGAGTAGTAAAACTTACCTGGGAGGAAGCATATCCAAACCCCACCATAAGAGTCAAGCCTTTTTTTTTTTTTTTTTTTTTTTTTTTTTTTTTTTTTTTTTTTTCTCCTGCTATTTAAGCAGACCCACTGACACCAGCATATGACCCAACCCCATGTCACAGCTGGCCCTGTTTATATAATAACGACCATCAGCAGGACTGCAAGGGAAGACTTTTGAGGTCCTATTGCTTGTCTCTAATAACAGCATTTCCTCATTTAGCTCTCACGAGTCTCCTAGCAACATCCTTGCATGCACATTAGCACATATATTAGATTTTGCACAAGCACCTGTAGAATAGTCAGAGCTGAAAAACTTCGCTTTTATGTTGACTTGGAGGAGAAATCAATTTACTTCAAGAAGCAAACCCATTCACAGCAGCAAAGGCTACCAACATGCTTATGACATGCTTGTGAAACCATGGAGCTCTAAGTGAAGGAAGAACCCACTGTATCCGATTTCATTATTGGCATTTTCCATGTAAGAAAGCAGCGGGTTATCGTCTCCCTGCAGCTTTCAAAGGAGGCAAACGTCAATACACAGCATAATGCTCTGAATAACACATAAAGAAGTCAGAGTAGCCAGACAGGCAGACAGTGGGCAAAGGGTCAACACATGCAATAATTCTCTTCTACACAATCTGTGTCCAACTATCTATGTGTTTAATATCTGCCTGTTCAGGCGGATAGATGCTACCCCTTTTTTCTTCACTGCCCAAGACAGCGGCTTTCTTGCCAACACCAGCTAGTCCATTGGTTTACCTTCCCCAGCACTGTCTCAGTGAATCCGTCAAGGAGGAAGGACTTGTCCCAGTCCACCAGGTCAGTTGAAACATCTCACTTCATGCACAAACCATGTCTGCACAGCAGGCAGATGAGGATTCACCAAGCACTCAGAGCAAAATCTTAGTAACTATCGCGAATGAGAAACTCATCTTTGTTAAATCTCACTTGCAGGAGTGACACAGGGAAAAATAACACCCCGGGCTCAGGCAGGGCAGAAATAATTTCAATTTCCTCATACCAATAACGTATACCAGCACCTCCCAGGAGGAGCAGCAGCATTTACCTACCACATCTGTGAATAAAACAGAGCTGCATAACTGGCTTGGACTGAAATCACTTGGAGGTTCGTAGACAAACATGGAGCATTTGGGGCACTCCTAAAGGTGATCTGGAGGGCTTGGAGGTTACAACACTCCCAGTCCTCTTCATCCTGCACTCCCATTTCCCTTCTCTACAGCAGTAAGTTGAACTGCAATTTTCACTTGTCTGGAAAGTGATTCAGAGCATGCTTTGAAGCCCAAGTGTACCCCGCATCTTGCCCTGATGAAGCTTCATGGAGTGGAGATGTGTATGGTGTGAGAAAATTGCCCTGAGCTGAAAGGCACACCTTAGGGAGATCACTTCGCTTTTGAAGGAAAAACAGCCTTGTCTTGCCTGCTACCAAAAAAGGGGTCATAAGAAATATCCTGATTTGCTGCTGCCTTTCAGATGGGGTATCCAGCCCTGATAAAAAATAATGCCAGTGTGCAGAGCTCCTCCACACTTGGAGGGAAGCTGGTGCCTCACGGGGCCGTACGCAGTAGCAGGGAAGCGGCGAGGAGCTGGAGCGAAGCCTCTGCCAGGTAGCGTGCTTCTCTCTGATTAATGCTCTCAGGCTGCCTGTTGACAAAAGCAGCAAGAGGATTTGTAATGCCTAAGCTTATCATCATCACGCTTTGAGAAAATCCGTCTCCAAGAAATGGTGTAAGTAAGTAAAGTTTTACAAGTTAGTGGACTCGCCTAATTGAGTAGCCCTTGTAAATTAATAACGTTGAAGCAAATATGCATGGACTTTGCTGACTTTCTGGAAGATGTCTAATAAGGTCCAGGTTTACTAAAGTGCCCAAAGGAGCTGGTCCCCAAACATTTTTGTAATTTGTTGAGACACTAATGATATCTAACTTCCAGTGGTTTATTCAAGTGCATTAGTAAAAGGACAGGAGAACCAACAGCAGGTCTTCATAGAATCATAGAATAATAGAATCACAGAATCATAGAATCAGCTGGGTTGAAAACAACTTCTGAGATCCCTTGATCCCTTACCACCGTGGTCACTAGACTATGGCACTAAGTGCCACATCCAGTCTCTTCTTAAATACCTCCAGGGACAGAGAATCCACCACTTCCCTGGGCAGCCCATTCCAATACCTGATCACTCTCTCTGTATAGAATTTCTTCCTAATATCCAACCTAAACCTCCCCTGAAGGAGAGCTTAAGCCCATGCCCTCTTGTCTTACTGCTGGTTGCCTGGGAGAAGAGACCAAGCCCCACCTGACTACAACCTCCTTTCAGGGAGTTGTACAGAGTGATGAGGTCTCCCCTGAGCCTCCTCTTCCCCAGGCTAAACAACTCCAGCTCCCTCAGCCTCTCCTCACAGGACTTCTGCTCGAGTCCCTTCACCAGCCTGGTTGTTCTTCTCTGGACCTGCTCCAGCACCTCAATGTCCTTCCTGAACTGAGGGGCCCAGAACTGAACACAGCACTCCAGGTGTGGCATCACCAGCACTGAGTACAGGGGACGAATCACTTCCCTGCTCCTGCTGCCACACTGTTCCTGATCCAGGCCAGGATGCCATTGGCCTTCTTGGCCACCTGGGCACACTGCTGGCTCATGTTCAGCTTCCTGTCAATCCAAACTCCCAGGTCCCTTTCTGCCTGGCTGCTCTCCAGCCACTCTGTGCCCAGCCTGTAGCGCTGCAGGGGTTGTTGTGGCCAAAGTGCAGGACCCGGCACTTGGCCTTGTTGAACCTCATCCCGTTGGAATCAGCCCAACTTTCCAGTCTGTCCAGGTCCCTCTGCAGAGCCCTCCTGCCTTCCCTCCAGAGCCAGCCAGGTGCCAATCCTTGCATTGCTATAGTATCTTGCAGACCCACAGTGAAGGGTGGGGGGCTCTCTCCTTCCTTTGAGGAGGTCCAGTGAAAAGCCATCCTTAGAGCACCTTTCAGAGCCAAAGTGAAAAGTCTTGGGGGTATCTCTGTGTGTCACTGTTCCTGCCTGAGGGTTCCACATCTCACAGACACCACATCCTTCCATCCTGAGCAAATGCATTTAATAGTTTAGCCCCAAAATGTAAAATATAGAACAATGTTTGGTTTCCATTTCTTTTCCACTTTTTGCTTTGCTTTCTCCCGTTCCAGCCATTAGCAGTTTGGTTTCCCTGAGGAGAAGCTGTGGTTGGTGAATAATGCAGAGTGAATGTACTTTTTTATTTCTTTGAATGAACTTTGTCTTTCTTTTTTCATGGACACTGACAGCAGTTCCTGCTACTGTGTTCACTGTTTGAATCTATTAGGACACCTGCTGTATTCATTTTTACTTTAATGGCTGTGAATATTCACATGCCTTAGTCACGTTGCTCAGAGCTTGCCCACCCATAAAACTGTGCTAGTATAACATGCATTTAGTTGAACCCTCCCCCCTTTCCCCCCCACCCTTCTCTCACACTCTATAGGATTTAGAAAAGCTTATGATGATCCAAGTTAAGTCTGTAAAAAACTTATGAATTAAAAAGCAGATGTAAAACACTTTTAGACTGACATCAGAGAGCTCAAGGAGAGGATTGTGCTGCTTTAACTAACCCAGGGTAAGGTGGTGGGTGAGAAAGGCCTCAGGCGATCAAGAGATACCTTCTCTCAGGTTCAGCCATGCCAGTGGAAGAGCAGCTTCCTCTCCCTCCCTCTTGGATGAAGGAGGGAAACTTGCACAGCTTCCCAGGCAGATTGTTCAGGGCTGGCAGCTCCCACAGCAGGGCAGCAGTACCAGTGAGCTGGGACAGCCATTATTTCCGTCAGTACAGATGCCTTCACTTATCTGTCATCACACCCCGACCAAAACCTGTTTGGATGCCATGACAGCCCACACCACTTGCAGCCCTGTCACCTCCTGTGCCCAGCCTAACAGCAGGGACAGGAAGGAGGGCTTCCATCAGGTGCAGTGCCTGGCTCTTGAGCCAAGTAGGCTGGACCAAGGGGTGCAAAGTACAGGACAATGACCCCACTGCCTGCTTCACCTAAGCCAAATCACTGACCCAGGCTGCCTGCTGCTGTGCTTAAGGAGGACTTTCAGGATACAGACTTGTCCACGTGCAAGGCAACAAAAGATGAATGCTTCCAACACTACAGCAATGGCAGGACTGCCCAACAGTCCTGGCCTAGCTTCAGTCCTTTAACCCTGAAGCAATCTTGCTGACACGGCTGAGAAGCTCTGAGACGGCTCTGAGTTCCATGATTTCTTTATCTCACCTGCTTGCATGGTAAATACTCTGACACACAAGATGGAGCTCAGTATGGGAGCACCAAGGGGTCCTGTGTGCACTTGTGTGCGATTACACATTAGAAGGGCTGCCAGTGTCCAGCAACAGCCCAGCTTTCTTTTGCACAAATAGGGGCAAGAGACCATGACTGTCTTGCTGCCTCCTATAACCTCCTGCCCTTGGTAGCCCAGTGCCTAGACCAGCTCCTGATCTTGGAGCTTGCTGGTGCAGTGAAAAGAGCCTGGCAGTGCAGAAACTACTTTCATCACAGCTAGCAAAACTTCTGCTGCAAATGGGCCTTTGTCCCTTGTGGAGTGGCAGGGCCCTCACAAAACCATCCTTCTTTTTCCTCCTCTCCATTCTCCTCTCTGAATCCCTGTCTCTTCTCTGCTTCTTGGTGCAGTGCAGCTCATGATCTGCTCCCTGGAGGAGTCCCAGAGAAGCATTCCTGCACTGAAATCAGTGCAGAAATCCAGCTCAGAAATCAGGATTGAGATCTCCAACACCTGCAACGGGATGTGCAATCTGTGTAACCAAAACAGGAGAAATATATTCCTTATATACTACTAGAAGCCAAACTTATTCCTGAGCTTCTCAAGCTAGAGACACCATGCCATGGCAAGGTCTTATTCTTAATATTTAAATATGAGTAACATCCCTTTGGCAAGTAAGTGCCAGTGTGGTAGAACAAAGAGATTCTTTTGCCAATCATCCAGCAAAAGTGAAATTTTAGTTGCTTGCATCCCAAGACAACACAAAAAATGCTCCTGAACTTTGGGTGATATTTAAGTGTCAAAGTCAGTTCTCTGCAAGTGCAATTCTATTCTAGGCCTATGGCATCTTCCGATTTACAAGCTGATGTGCCACAGGAGAGCACAGAGATGTTTATACAGGGGAAAATACACATTTACAATGCATCTACATTGTGCAGCTGCACTGTGTATTATTAGACTAGCTTCTCATTTTATTAAATCAGATCACTGCAGAAAGGAAAGAGCTCAGATGTGATGGTCTAATGGAACATCAAAATATGAAGGTTGCTTGCTTGAAGGAAAAAAAAGCATGACAGCTGCTGATAAATCCCACAAAATTGATTGGTATATGAAAACATTCAAGTCAATAGACATAAAGGTGAAGGAAATGGTGAGAAACAGCTGCTAAAGGTGCTTATAGATAGAATAAAGGAAGATAAAGAAACAGTAGTGCTTCTCTGCTCCCTGAGGAGTTCAACAAAGCCCCAGAGCTCCTCACAGCCAAATCCCAAGGCTGTCCCAGCTCTCACGAAAGCTCAGCCATGCCAGTTACTGCTTGTTAGAGCTCCTGCTTGGTTTGTTTGGGGAATAGTTCCTTGATGTCCCCTCAGAGGATCTCACTGAAAGGGGATTGTGGAAAAAGTGGGTGACACAGCTCAGCCTCTTCCGATCAGCCATCCAGTCCCCCACAGCCCCTGCCAGGAAAGCAAATCAAATTTCTCCAGGAAAGTGAGGCACTGCACTTTCCCAGTTTTCATGCTACCAGCTGGTCTAATTTCTCTTGACATTTCTTCCGTAACAGCAACTGCAATGTGTCAGGATTAATTAAGCCAAGCAGTGGGCAAGTCTCAAAGGAGAACACACATCTGCCATGACCTGCCCCCACCTAAAAGCCAAGAACTCTTTCCTGCCATGGGGATGGAAGGGAAAAGGGAAAAGGAAGCAGGAATGGTGAGGCATCTTCCAGCAGAAGGAACACAGCGAGCAGCCTTGAACTGTCAGAGGAACACCAGCACAGCTACAGGACTTCAGCCTCAGAGCAAGCAATTTGCACCTTGTTATTTAGCCCTTCAGATAGACCCAGTAGATTTTGCAAGATGTGCATTGGAGGTCTGGCAGGCAATTAAGGCTACTTCTCCACAAATCTGAACATGGGACAGAGTTTATTGGACGACTTCCTATGAGAGGGTCTGAGATCAACATGTGTCTGTGGTCTGGAGACCAGGCTGACCCTCCATTCACAGCCCAAATTGTGGCCTACCAATGAGGAGCACATCTGTGCTTCCCACCTTCAGGCTGGGAAGGAAAGCGGATCCCCAATATAACTAACAACCAACACACCTGGTAATGATGACACAAGGGCACAGGAGCTGCTTCTTGTGAAGTCAACTCTCCATTCCTGACTGTGGCCAGGAGAGGGGTTTGCACCAGAGCGTATGCAGTGGTAAAGGATGCTCACATCTCCAAATGGCTGCAATAGCCAAGCAGTGGCACAGTATCCAGCCAATTCCCAGGGGCCCCTTTTCCAGCTGGAAAGCAAGACATGGATCAGCCCCTCAGCTTAGTGGATCTTAGTGGCATCATGGTCACTAACGCCAGAAGATGACATCTGGAAATGCTGGGATGTTCTCACCTCCCTGTCTTCATTTTAGTTTCCTCTTTCAATTCAAGCCCTGCTGCCATGCCTTTCATACTTCCAGCAGTCGGATGAGGAGCAGTAGATAGTCTGTGCTTTCAGCTCAGCATTAATTCACACAAGCTGAGCTCTGTCACTTTCACCAAGCGGCAGGTGGCTCAATAATAAGAGAAATTCCCACAATTATCATAATTTTTTAAGGCAGGAAAGCTGTATTTTAGTAATAAAAAGAAGCTGTCTCAGTAAATGGCACTACCTGTAAGACAGAGATGTCATAACAACGTGTACAGACATAATTACCTAAATACTAGTGTTGGTTGATTATCAAAAATCCTGATCCATGAATCAGCTTTCTGCTTAACTCACTCTGTGTGATGTTGTTGTATGTCAGTGTCTGGATAACTGCAGAAATGCTTGGCTGAATGTCTTCTAATTTTAGCAAAGATTTACATTTGTCCAAAAGGCTTAAACGACAGTATATTTATTATTATGCTCTCAAAATTAATCCTCTCATCACAGACCACCAAGAGGGATTGCTGTATAACAAAGGAGGCCAACTACAGACAGAATGACAAAGAATGCACAGCAAAACCTGTTACTTATTAGTTAAAATTGTTTATTAATAACTTCTGGGAAAATCTACTGGGATAAAAACAGGATTGAGACACAACTCAGAAAAAAAAAAAAAAAAGGGGTATTATATAAGCACTGTGCCATTGAGCCCACTTTACTAGGTAGTAATACCAGAACAACAATCTCTAAGCTGTGTTGTACAGATGTTACAATACAGGGTGTTAAAGGGTTTGACCTTGTTTGATATAATCTGCATTCTTCAAGTGCTAAGACAAACTCTCAGATGAGATACCCAGCCATATTTCTGCTCCCTTTTTGTCAAAATAAACATAGCTATTTGGCAGAAAATACTCCAGTCAAGCCAGGCTGTGTATATAGAAGAGGACAGAGAAAGCTTGATGGTCAGTGGGGTTTTTTCTATACATGGTGTTCTTGCAAACATCCAGAGCTGTGGATTCTCTCTCTGACACACTCCTGATGCATAGTGGCCTATGTATTATGAATACAGTATTATAACGGTGTATACAACCAATTCCAGTAAATCTCTTGTGTTCAGACATCTTTACATATACCTGGATTGCAAAATTCAAGCCTGACTTCAAATCTAAGTCCTTCGTTGTCCCACCACTGATGAAGAGCTCCATCTCTGTCAGGGTTTATAATGAAGAGGCACTATATCTCCAGAGACATGGCATATAATTCTCAAGGTCACTGTTTGTCCTTAGGCATACTCCATCTGCATCCACACCCCACAGCTTATTGCACTTTAAGCCTGTCCACATGGTAAGTGGTTTTCTAATACCAGCCATAATTTTGCACCCAGTTGGCATGTGGAAGGCTATATTAAGCCCAGACGATTAATGCTGTCTTTGCTGAGAAGCAAGAAAATAGTCTCTGTGCTATTATACTCTGCCAGCTTTCCCAAACACTTCAGGCAACTAATTCTGAGGACTTTTTGACTGAATTGACATAAAATACATCCTTCCCCTCTTGTTGCTTTTTAAATGCTTTAGGTTAATTTTATACTGCAATCTCAAAGGTCACTGGCAAGAGCATGTTCTGCCTCCCACCAGGCACTTAAGGAAACTTATGAAGACAGTCAGGTCCCATTTGTTCTGGCCATCCTCAGTGGGTTTACATGTCAGCATAATGTGTATGAACATCAAATTGTTGTTTCTCATCAGAAGTCCCCTGGGTCTGTCCATGGGGAGTTGTTTTGGAAAAAAAATAGTGGTTACTGCCTTCAACAAATACAGGAAGAAAATGTGAACATCAGTAGATATGAAACTGGAGAGAGGCTACCTGAAAACAACTAAGAAAGCTCTAGGAAATCCATCAGAGCAAAGTCACAAGAAGAAGATAGACAGAATGGGTGAAAGGTTTAAGAGAAAGACATTTTTATATATACATATAGAATACATTTCTGTCTGTATATGTCTATATATATATACATATATACACACATTTATATATTCTTGACTTCTGGTACTGAATGTGTTGTGAACATACCCTTCAGAAAACATTCCTATTCAGGACTTAGTTTCCAAATACTTTCTACGTCCCTACAGTGTGAAATTAGGTGGAAGGACCAGTCTTAAATACTAAGCTGATATTCCCAGGGAGTTGAAGATTATGTTTTGGCAACCATCTTTTAGGAGTTCTTGCTATTGTTATTGACTGGCACGGTGCACACCAAGGTGAGGTTTGCAGCTCAGGACTGAGACAAACCACATGTACTTACAGCCAGTGTGAGATGTGGCTGTCTGCAGTGTGGGTACCTACATGCGAACTTGGGTCCAAACATCTACTCGCAGTCAAGAGGGAACAAGTCAATGCAGGCTGCAGGCTCTGGAGAGCCATTCAGCTGCTCAGCTGTGTCTGCTTCAGGAAGAGCAACACAATTCTCCAAACTACACTGCCTGCATTGATTGGATCTCTGCTGACTGCAATATCGTACCTTTCCACATTCCCACACATAAGCAATGCAGTTGGATGTTAATCTTGCTGTCAGTAATAAATTTTGGAAATTCACTCACTGCCAGATTCTAAGGTGAAACATGCTACAGTCACTGCATGCCCAATTGGCCTTGCCTTATCATTGTGTTCTGTTTTTCTTGTAGATTGCTCTGACTAACATTAGGTATCTGCCTTCAAAGTGTCAACTGCAAACACAACGTGCCCTGATGTCAAAATGTAGGTTATTCTTTTGCAGACTCAGGTTGCTTTATAACATCATAATCAGTGAGACTTTAATTTCTCTGACTCATGTCATCCAGGTAATGGGGCTTCAGCAATTTTGAACAAAAATCAGTCTGAGGGCAATCAATCACACCATTGATTTCTATGTACAAAATGAGATGTTGCTCAACTGCAACATTTTGACATCCACTAAACAGGAGATGAAGTGGTACAGAAGTGAGAACTGAGTATTTAAACTCCTCACTACAGATAAATTGTCTGAGCAGCATTCCTCTTGTCCACAGAGGTGCCATCTCTTAACCAATAAGCACTTTCCGTATGGACACTGTATTTTGCTGGCTGTCCTCCTGTGAGATTTTTGAATAGGCAGTTCCAGCGGTGCAAGCTTCTCACTTGGAACAGCGAGGGTGTTGATGAAAGCTGCTTCCAAATCAGTTCAATCCCTCTTGGATCAAATGATATTTGTGAGACAGAAGACCTTCTGTTAGACCAGTCAGAACAAAGTTATCTGTTTTACTGTGGGTTTCGATGTCAGCGCAGTCATGTGCAGAACACAACCAACAAAACCACTGCTGTTGTGCACCACCATTTCAAGAGGAATACTAGAATCTGTGTTAGTTCCTTGGCACGTGACCTTCAAAAAGACCAGTGAATAGGGTGTTTAAATCTCATCTCTCTGCATCTGCTTCTAAGGGTTTTTTTTAATTATGAAGAGATCCAGCAGCATACTTCTACAGCATCCAAATGACTAAATTTTCCAGTGCTGGACAATGTAATCTCTGATAAGGCCAAGTTGCCCACACAGAAAATAAGAAAAGAGCAGTTAAGATATTCTCTCGCTACCCAAGATGTCCTAACATCAGAGATGTCCTAACATCAGAAGTCATCATGTACTCAGTCTTTCTCATTCCTATCATATTCTGAATGAGCAAAGAAGTTCAGGGCCTCATCCTCCAGTCTTGCTGGATTGAAGAGACAAATTCTCAGCTGAAGAGCTTACTGGTGGGGGCTCCTGGGAGATAATGTATTTCTTGTCTGAAGACTATTGCCTTCATGAGTTTCATAAATAACACAATAGAAACTTCTGTATGATAGATTGCATCTTTTTTTTCAGGCAGAAGATCACACACAATTCCATTATTTATATGAATGCAGAGTAGCCATTCGCCTTGCAAGACAGATGCACATTATGGATATCTTTTCTCGCATGTTGTTGGAAAACTGAAAGGCAGTCTACTACAAAATCCATACTAGGGCTTTGGCAAAGAAGGAGGAAAGAATTTGTCCTCCATATTCTGACTGACTAGGGCAATATACTGACAAGGGGGATAACAACAATGAAACACTGGAATAGTTGCTCATTTTGGGGGGTGCAAAGTCTCTACCACTCAGATGCTTTGGAAAGAGGTTATACAGCTGGCAGGAAGGACACTATGAAGCTGTTCCTGCCTTTTGGAGGGGGATTGATCAGGATAACTTCTAAAAATCTGTTAGGGCCTACAGTTCAGTAAAAACTAAAGTATCTGGTCAGGATCAAAGCCCCACAGTTGTTAGACCAGGCCAGACAAGATGGTGGATGCATTAGTATGAGACCCTCAGCACACACTGCACTGACTTCTGCATTCTGAAACATCTGCTGGAGACAACAGGAGTCCAGATATGCAGAAAAGCAGGACTGGTCCTTGATATTCAAAGAGTGAGATGCTCTAAGGTTTGCACAGAAAAAAGCTCTCTGCCTCAAGCAAAGACGTTGCAAAACCCTTCACTTGAGTTACTTGATGCAAAATATCTCTGCTCATTCGTGCTGGAGCTGCTAAATTAAGTGTGTTACTTTCTCTAAATCCTTCCTGTTGTCAGTGGGTTGCCTCTTACTTACGGCCATTGTCCCTTTTGTTGCTACGAAGGAAAGAAACATGGCAGAGAGCTTTTGTTTAATGAGCCATCACATTTAAACATCATTTGTCTCAGTTGTTTTCCTTTTCTCATCTACCTTTGCTCATTAAACTCCACCCTGCATGGCTGTTAACAGCATAATCATGGGGAGCAACAGCATCACGAGATTCCTTGTACCAGTATGATGTTGATACCCCTGCTGCTTTTCCCCTGTGCACCAGCTCTGTGCTTGCCTAGCATTACAGTCAGGGTAGCAGCAGCTTCAGAGCCAGCTTACTCTGGCTAAAGGCTGAACAGCTGGAACTGTTCTTTCCCATATGGAGCAGGGTTTCGGATGGATTTTCTTGGTGCTGCCTGTGACGTTCACCTTGTCCTTTTGCATGTCTGTCACAGCCAGTTGCCAGCCTCTTGCCTCTGCAGAAGGGCAAGGGAAAGGGCCATCAGTCTGTTCTAAACAGATGGCATGTAGATGTGGCAACACACAATGGAGACAGGGGGAAAAAGTGAGGTAGAGGAGTGGAGTTTGTGGCCCTCTGCAGAGGTGCTGCAGGAGATCCTCCAGTTCCTGTGCTTCCTTCCCTGTTCAGAAACTGCAGCAGTCCTAAGCCCGGCAACCTAAGCCAAGCAACTGGGGGATGTAGCAGCCTCACTAAAAGGACAAGGTTTTAGGATAAGGGAGCTGCTCGCTCCAGTTACTCTGTGACTGCAGATCCTAGCCAAAGGTAGCAAAACTGTGTTTTCCACAGTTCTCATCTTCATGGGCACACTCAAATATGAGCCAAAAACTACCCTTGCATCCTCAAACCTCTTTCTGAGTCAGTTTTGGGGAGGTAGGGTACACCCACTGACTCTTATCATGACTCATTTTTAGTATGAAGAACTACAATAAAAACTTGGAGTCAGCATCTTTTATTTACATCTGAGGCTTATGCTGCCCATCTCTTCTCATCTGTCCAGCACAGGGATACTCAGATCCTGATGGATAGCACTTTGTACCTGTGAGGGCAGTGCTAGGATCAGGAAGCTGCAGCAGCACCCCACAGTACCTGTTGCTTGTCATGTTACCTGAGTGAAGGAACACATGTGATGAGTTTAGCCTCCAGTTCAGAACAGCTAAGTCCAGGTGCCAGTGGTAGGAGACAACTGTGGAGCAGTCACTTTTCTGGCTCGTGGGCAAACAGCTGAGTCTGGAATGGCCATGAATAGGACAGTGACTCTTCAGTGCTAAGAGAGGCCTTGTTAACCCTGTTAGGAAGGCAGGTCCTCAAAGGAAGTGGCCATGTCCTCCCATCTGCACTACCATTAGCTGGCTATGTTATGTTTATCACCTGTATCAGCGAGATTGAGGGTTTGTGTGGGATGTCATCAGAGAATAAACCAAAGACCCTAAATTTAGTAAAGCAGGGAAGACTGGACACAAGGAAGACATTTCTGAGAAAATATTGTGGGGTCAAATCCCTGTAGAGATGGTCAAGTTTGAAGATTCTTCCTAGACCATCAGGAATACTCAGTAGACACTGTGATCTCCCACCAGTGGAAATGTTTACGTCAATCTCAAATAAAGTCCATCTGCCAGTTCTCCATCCTTCCTGTGAGCTGAAGGCAGTCATATCAAAAGATATGCATGCATTTGGATGTGCATATACCCACTCTTTGCTAAGCCACTGTATGACAACTCTGCCTGGACCCATGGGTAATCCTGGGCACCTTTCCTTAGGCTTAATTGGCCATTACAACCACCAAGCTCACAAGGAAAAGCATTCCTCTGGCAGAATGAGGAACCAAGAGGCAGCATTTTTTTAATGGGTGGAAAGTGTGCTTCGTTGTCACCACCCAAACCACCCCACATATACATGCACACATAGTGCTGAGCTCATATTTCTCAATCAGACAGGCTGTGGTTAATTTCAGCAGACAGTTCAGCCTCAGAAAGTTGGAGCTGAGCATCTACTTCTGCAAGGCTTAACCCAGTGAGCACTATGAGTGGGGCTCAACCTCTTTCAAAGTGCAACAGAGAGGCAGAAGAGTTGCAACTCCTCCATACTCACTAGATGCTCCTGATCTTCATCTCTTCTTTTTTTCACCCATTCAAGCTGGAAAACACTCTTCCAGCCTTGTTAATTATTCTGTGTACCTTTCCTTCACAGGGAAAAATGGCACTTTCATAACATCATGTCAGACACAGTCACAGCAGAGCTAATTCCTCTTTTATGAAGGGCTTGATCCAGAGCCAGGGAAGTCTTTCCTGCTCCTCTTTGATTCTTGTTGTCCAGATACAACTTATTCTTTTAAAGCTAAGCTCTTTATTCAGCAATACCCCCTAGATTTTGTCACTGCAGGGAAATTTTACCAGTGTAAACTAGGTTATGAAATTGAAAACTTAGTAGTTTTACTGGTGAATATATAGATAGAAATTCCTTTCCCCCTTTGTTTTAGTGATGTTTTGGAAGAGGCTTAAATTAAACCAAAAAGTCATTTATTCTAAAAGAATGCCTGCAGGGGACATAAACCAATAGTGCCTTAATTATGCCTGTATGCTCATTTTGATTGCTTTAATGTTTCTAATTACAGTGTTAACACTTCTCCCATTTGACAAGCTGGGAAGACAATTTGGCTCAACCAAGGAAGCTGGAGCATGGGTTATGGGAGATGTACATCACCTTCCAAAATGGCTTGCTCCTGCCAGCTTGGAAAGAAAGGATGCTGTCATTGGCATTGTGTTATTTCAGCCTGTTCTTCCGTTGGGGCACTGATGGGGTAGCATTTTCAATGACAATGCAGTGGCAATGAAAATGCTGCTATTGCCACTTTTGGCAAGAAAACTTTGCGGACATATGCAGAATCATAGAAAACTAAGTTGAAAGAAACTGCAAAGGATGATTTCTGCTTTCCTTGTGGGAGAAGACAAAATCCAAACTTCTCTACAGGCAGAAGGCCCCTAGCCATTTATTCCTGTGCTTAATTACTGTACCATTAGTAAAGGCTTCTTAATGTCTAACAAGATCTTCCTTCTGTTTAAGCCAATTACATATTGTCCTATCCCTCAGGAGACACAGCACTGATTATTACTTCAAAGCATGTTAAGGCAGATTCAAATTCAACAGCAAATGCTAGATTGTGAGTGAGGCATCTAAAGACTGATACAAATATTTGGAGGGAAGCCATAGCCTGGACAGTTCTTAAGGGGTCTCCATAGACAGTGTAAGTGCTAAGAAACTTCACTACAGAAAATTTTAATCCAATTTGCTTAGATGGAAGAGAAAGATGTGAGCTTTTAACTAATGCTGCAAAGATGAGTTTCTCTTGCATCCAGAAGAGTGTTAATTCAGATCCCTTAGTGACATAGTCTGAACTATAATTTAATTGATAAACAATAGATGATATTTTTATCTTAGTAAATTTAATCAAAGTATTGGATTTGAGAAGGGCTTTTTCTAGTCTCTCAGCTTAAATATTTCAGTGCCCAAGGTTTAGACACATCCTCACGGCTGGACAGGGGTTCTGTCACCATGCTATTCACTGCTGAGCTGACAGCCCATCTAAAACAGCAACAAGGGCAAGAGAAAGAAAAAACCACAGAAGTCAACAGAGTAATGCTTCAGATAAGTGTATCACTCTCTTTGTAATCAGTTCCACCCCATTTTTAGTCCCAGATTCAGAGACACACACACCCTGTATGTGCTAAGGTCCAAAAATAGAAACCTTTTTATTTCCTTCCATAAACACTGAACCCGTATCTTTAAAGGTAAGTGGGCCAACTCCTCTGGAGTCAGCGCTGTCTTTTCCTGTTTAGTTCTCTAATGCCCTCTTTGACCACATCCCAAGAAGGTTGCCAGTATCCACACCACCCCCTTCCACACATCATTTTAGGAGATTACATCTTTGTAGCATCTAGCTTCCCCTGTCCCCAGAAGAGCGCATCAGATCTGACTTCTGCAGGCATCAAGATCATTCCTGGTTTTGCAGAGAGCAGTAGTTATTCAGAGTCAGGTGGAGCACACATTTGACCAAGCCCTGCAGATTAGGACATTATGAAAGTTAAGGGTAATTACCAAAGATATGAAATGAGTATATATGAATTAAAGCATGTTAAGCCCTGCATGGATATTTTGGGATAAGGTGACCTTGCTTTGCTTTTGTCTAATTGTCACCATAGTGAACCAAGGCCATTTTCCTTTTATATTCGAGCCCTCACACAGAGGTTTAATGCACTTCAACTTCTGCACTTTAACTCACACCTCACATTAATTTAACTCCCCATGTAAACAAGCCCTCAGAGGACTGGTTTTTTCCTCTCTCATGTGATGGTTCACCTTGTCACTAAGTAAAACATGTTGGAAAAAACTATTTGCAGTGAATTTTCCCTCAGTTGTGGTCACAGTGACATCTTTGTCATGAATTGCTGCAGAACTTCTCTCTCTGCGAAAGCTTCTCTGTTCTTTTCCTCTTTCAAACACCTATGCTGGATCAGCTTATAATTAGTAAAGCAGCATTTCTCTACCATTAAGATAGGGAACTGCTGGCATGCTCTACAGGTGAGGCGATCCAGGGAGATTAACTGCTGGGCTAAGGATCACACAGGCTGTCTACATCTGAGTATAGAAATCATCTAAACCCAGGCCTCCTTGGCCCCTGGAAACATCTTTTCTCCTGCTCTCAGCCGATTTTTCCTCATTAGAAACAGTCAGTCAGCTTACCCAAACCTCAGGATCATGCCAGTTGTGCGGAAAAGAAAAAAAAATTACTGCCATCTGCATGACTCCCACCCAGGGACAAATCTTTCGCTCTCCCTCTCCCGCTTTTCTTCCATCCTCCCTTTTTACTTAAGAGCAGTAGGAGACCTTCACATTAAGATACTGAACACATCACAGTTGGAACAGACAAAGCCAGAGTGAAAAGGGAGGTGATGGAGGCTGAGACAATGTATTTTTAGTCATTTCGATGAATTATGGAGATGTGAAGTTGATAATTTATTGAAGAAGGGAAACGGGGGACTCTATGTAAATGTTTTCAGATGAATAATTAATGTGCCTTTCTAGCATCAGGGGGTCTTTAATTAAAGCCTCTGTTAAACAAGGGAAGGCAGACGGGCCCAGCTCCTTGCAGCAGCTAATTGCACCTTTCCCATGTACAGCTACAATTCAGAAAACAAAGCATCACTTGCATCAATAAAGAAGGACAGATCGTACCTAGAGAGAGTGGCAGGAGACTGTGGAGGCCAGATGAGTGACCCCTGGCCTTAAGTGGTCTGCATCACATTTTAAATCAGCTTGGCATATGGGGCAAATGAAGAGGTCTGGGTAAGTGAGGATGAAGGGGTACTCTGGCCACAAAAGGCTTTGAGGAATGCAGAAAGCCACCCACAGCCATGTGCAGATTACAGCTTCTTCAAGAGGGACCTACTGACAGGGTTCTTCAGGGTCTTGCTGTTACTGCATGATACATTCGCCTTCCAAAATCCTGTTCCCCACCAGGCCTGCCTCCCTGTTCCAACGGAAGAAATGGGTTCACAGCTGAGAGGAGCACAGCAATAAGGCAGCATTCACAAGGTGGAGCGAAATGGCAAACCTGAGTCTTCCCAATACCCAGCTACTGTCCTTATCTCCAGCATCCTTAACAGGCACCACTTCCTCAGGGGAACATCACACCTGGACTCTTCCTTCCTTCATGGGTTTCAAAGCTGATGGGGAGAGGATTGGATGAAGGATGAAGGTTCACTGTGGACTTCAGTCAGAACACAGCATCCCCTCTCTCTGGTGCCATGTGATGGTGAGACCAAACTGAAAACTTCTCCCTTACAAGAACTGGGCCTCCCAGAAGGTCTGTGATTATTTCCCAACAGAAAGTATAAAATCATAATAGTTTCAGGAACAAGAAAGGGACAATTAAGGAAAGACAGAATTCCTGACCTGGTTAATACTATTGAGGAACTTCCAGTCTAATCCCAAATTTGGCTTATTTAAATGCCATGGGAACAGCAGGTAAAGTTCCAAACAGGGAACAAAGTCTTGTGTTTCTTGAGAATATTGTCTAAGTTAGACAGAGATTAATTAGTTTTGACACCTTGGCAAAGAAACAGTATTTCACATTTTTTCATTCATCCTTATCACCACTAACATTCATGGTAACATTATAAAGTGAAGGAACAAGAAAGAGTCAGTTGAAAATTTATTTTTACCAGAAAGGGTTAAATCTAAGGTAGGCTTAGCAGGTTCACAAAGCAAATACTTACAAACACAGAAGCTAGTAACATGTTTCTTTCCTGCACTGCCCAAGATTGGGCTGAAGGAGACCTCAAGGGATTACCTACTCTGTGCCAGTCATCTATGAAAGAGGCTTGCTTAACCCACTACAGGTATTTCCCCACCTTCTGAAGCCATATTTGAGGCGCTCCCTTCTGGCACTGAGCACAAAGGCAACCCAGAGAACATCTGCCCAAGAAAGGTCTCTCTGATTTCACAAACGCCTTGGTTTTCAGGAAAGCACTGAATCTTTGGGATTGAGAGCATGTGTTTTCTGTTTGCCCATACCAATGCTCTTGACAAGTCTGACATGTGCCTGCGAGCTCAGCGAAGGTTTACTGCTGTGCTTTGTGGAGGCAAGTGCTGCCAGAAGGTCTTTGGAGGATGATGCACCCGGAGCCCCTGCGAGCAGCTACGAGGCTCTGCTGCTCTCTGCTGGGAAATGCGGGCAGAGCCCGAGCAAGAGACCGTACTGAGGGAAGAGCTGGATTTGCCAGCATGCTCTGGCATGGTGTCTGCACGCAAACACTCAGAGCCACATGTGCAAACGCAGACACTTGGGTGCAGTCTCCTCCTCAACGTCGCTGTCCAAAGCAGATCCACATCAAAGGCTGCTGGTGCAGGAGCAGTCTGGGTGCAAGCCAGCAGCCTCAGCCCCTCTTCCCCTTGCATCCCAGCACTCTCTACCTCATGTGGGAGCTGGCTTTCTCCACTCTGTTGCACTTATGCCTGTTCTCCTCCCAGCCTGTAACGTGGTTACTTTCTCAAAAACCCTCTGGACAGGGGGGCAGAGCAACTACCTCACCATATAGGTAAGGAACCAATGTGCAGGGCAACCACAAGACCCACGCAGAGTCACCTGTCAGCACATGATGCACAGAGATGTCTCACCAAGGACCCCAGGCCTCTTCCTCACAGCCTGTTGGTTTCGGTTGTTTTTATCATTGCTCCATGCCACAAAGCAACTCTTTGCTTACCAGACCTCAGGAAGGCTTTAACTACATCTGTCTGCCAGCACGCAAAACCACAGGTCAGAGAGTCTCGGGATCACAGCGTGCAGGGAACCGCGAGGCCATGGCCACAGTTTGACTGGGCTGCCGCAGCCTCACGGATTGGGCAGCAAGTGAGCTCACTGCTGCAGCCAGCACCCTCAGCCTGGGCCCCGACAGCAGATCCTGCACAACGGAGGGGAACAAATTCCCCAGCCTTGTGCTGACTGAGGCCCTCTGCTCCTTTCAGCAATGACATTTAATTTTCTAATATGTTTCACATCATGCATCTCGTTATGACTTTAAAGTAGCAGATGAAGCGACAGGACTTTAGGATATGCATTTTCAGGATTTGGCTATCATATATGTATATTTACAGCTCAATAAAATAAGAAGAAATATTCAAAGTAAACAGACTGTGGAAAGTGATTTCTTCCAACTCTCGACTGCAGACTTGCAAGAAACCAATCAAAGAGGCTCGGAAGTGGTTTGAGTGTAATTTATTAACCCAATAGGGGCCGCATTGTTAACCAACATTATTTATAGTGAACGGCTCAACCATTTCCACTGAACAACTGTGTGATACTGCAGGGACAAATGCAATGAGTTACTACAGAGATAGGACAAAACCAGCAGCAGGTCTTTGTTACAGCTGTTAGAAGAAGCGTTCCCAGGAGATAGACACTGAATCTCTAATGGCTATCTTATTTCTCTGACAATTTATTTAAGTTTTAACTTAACAGCAGGAATGATAGCCACAGTTACACAGTGACTCCCAATAAAGGAGCATATTGCTGATCTGCAGCTGGTGTTTTCTTATTTATTTCAAAGTCTTTAAGTTCCAGACTTAGCATATGGTGCCATATAAATAATGATATAATAATACGTTTTTGCTTTCCATGTGCCTGGGTAGAAAAAAGCCATGTGATTTATCTTACATGAGCATTGTATTTAAGGCATTATTTTGCTCAGAATTTTTAATGCATTTAAAATGCAGCTTCTGCTTTTTGTAATCTGTTCTTTTGAAAGAATAAACAGAGCAGTGATGTTTATTTAATAGAGTCATTCATCTTAGTTCCTTGTGCAAAATCCTAGCTTTCCGGTCCCAGCAGCCAGAACCCTGCAGTAGGCAGTGGCGTTGGAAATGGAGAGATCTGCTGTTTACCAATGAAGCACAGATGAAAGGAACGCATGGGGCTCTAGATTTACCCATAGCGGGACACTATTTGAAGCCAGCAGGCAGCTGAGAACTGCTTAGTCCCGTCCAGTAAAGGATAGAGAGGAGAAACCCATGGGAGCCATGCTGTGGAGAACACAGCACTCAGATGGCTCAGCACACAACTACCCATACACACGACTAATATCAAGATGCCTCCTTTGCATAAAACTGTAACTGCAGTTACCAGAGCAAACACCATCCCCACAGAGACTGACAGGGATGTAACTGTTCAGAGCTTTCCTTTCAGACCCTCAGTAAACAAGCTCTGTGAACATTACAACTGCAGAAGCGCCCAGCTAGAGGGCAGGGAAGATATCTCTTAACTCACACCTCAATGCTTTCTGGATTTTGCTGTCTTAAGTTTCTAGACTGACTGGCTGCAAAACCTCATCAAGCTTCTTGACAACTACAAGAGTCTTCACAGCTACAAGTGTTGCAAATGTGGGTTTATACCTGTACAGGTCACTGCAGAACAATCAGAGTATTTATAAGAGGCATACAAAACTAACCAATGAATATTCTACCTGCAAACACAAGCCTGGTCCATTGGTGCACAATCCCCAGAGGAAATATGGCAGGGTCCACTAATCAAAGACTGACAACCCCAAACACCAGACATCATGCTGTATCCTGTTCCATCAGGTGAGGATGGGATAATCAGTAGAGATTGAAGGAGTCAAATCCTGAAATCTCCCTGAAAGTCCACCCACCCAACTGCCTAAGACCATTCAACGATTTTACCAATTTTACTCAGCATCTTTCAAGATCTTCCCAAGTGAACACAGACCAAAAAAACCTTCACACTCAAAGAGCCAGAAGTCCCATGCTGTCTGGAACCATCACAGTCACATGGCAAAGTGGGAGAGGCCAGATGGGCTCAAGGGAGTGAAGTAATGACCTGGCATCGCAAGAGTGCAAACAGCTGTGCTCCAGTGCAAGACGATCTGAGTGGTCAGCGTGGCTGACGAGATGGACAGCACTGTCATGAACCTGTACTGGAGCAGCGGGGCAGCTGTTCACCTTAAAAGTTCAACAGCATACCCTGAAAAACACACACAAACTGAGCTGCTCTGCATGGAAGTGACATCTGTATGTTTAGAACAGCTTTTGAAGTCCTGTATTTCCCTCCCTCTCACCCCACATAAGCCCCCATGGCAGTTTCATCCATTCGTTGCAATCCCAGTTCTTGTCAGACTGGAGCATGAACTAGAATATGTCAGAAGCTGGTTACTGTAGTAACCTAGCACAGCTTTTATCTCTACTGCTTTCATCTCCTCTTTGGGGGAAACTGGCAATCTGTTTATTTGCTTTTTCTGAGGAAGTTCATCACGCAGCACACCAACTGTTTGTGTCTGTGTAAAACTGAGGAGAGAAGAAAGTACCTTTCACATGAATGCACATGTAAATATTTCTCTTGGCACTCCTCTTCCTTCCCTGATTCCCTTTATGAGCTATTTGACACGTCTTTTTCCATCTGCCCCTCCGTGCACAGCTTTTCTGTGCCCTCCAGGCTTCCTCACTATCACTGCAATTATTGACAGGGCCAACAGCAGCAAATGGCTTCACTGGACTTTCCTGCATCTCTCATAGGATCATGGAAATGCCAAAAGGACACTGGAATTTTCAGGGAAGTATCTCGGCTCCCTGCAAAACAGAAGGCCAGTGGCAAGCTGGGCTATGGGTGACCTCCCTGCCCTTCCCTGTGCCAAGGGAGGCCCCCCAGACAGCTCTCTGGCTGTGGCACACACCAAGAGACCTCTCTGGCTGCTGCGAGGGCAATAATAACACAGGCAAGGGGGCGGCTGCCTGGACCAGAAGCAGAACCAAGACCAGGACCAGAATTAGTGCCAGGAGCAGGGCCAGGCACCGCCAGCAACAGCATCCTGGCCTGGATCAGCAACAGTGTGGCCAACAGGGCTAGGGCAGTGATTGTCCCCCTGTACTCGGCACTGGTGAAGCCACACCTGGAGTACTGTGTCCAGTTCTGGACCCCTCACTACAGGAAGGACGTTTTGGTGCTGGAGCAAACCCAGAGAGGGACAACAAAGATGAAAGGGTCTGGGGCACAAGTGCTATGAGGACTGTTTGAAGGAACTGGGGTTGTTTGGCCTGGAGAAAAGGATGCTTGGGGGGAACCTCATCGCTCTCTATAAATGCCTTGAAAGGAGCTTGTAGACATGTGGGCATCAGTCTCTTCTTCCAGGCATCTAGTGACAGGATAAGAGGATGCCAGCTGCACCAGGGGAGGTTCGGTTTGGACATTAGATCGAAGTTCTTCACAGAAAGGGTGATTAGACGTTTGAATGGGCTGCCCAGGGAGGTGGTGGAGTCAATGTCCCTGGATCCGCTTAAGGAAAGACTAGACGTGGCACTTAGTGCCGTGGTGTAGTTGACATGCTGGTGCTAGGCCACAGGTTGGACTCGATGCTCTCAGAGGTCTTTTCTAACCTGACGGATTCCGGGATTCTGGAATCCCCTCACCCGCCGTACCTTCCCCAACCCCCCCGGGCACTTCCGCCCTGACCCAACATGGCCGCACTGCACTCGCCACCCACGTGACTGCGGCACCGCCCGCCCACACACGTGACGGCGGTTGCCCCGGCAACCGCCCCGGCGTCCCGCACCGCCCCCCCCACCTACGGCGAGTGACGAGCAGCAAAAGGGCGGCGGGGGGCGAAGCGCCCCCTGCCTTGCCCTGCAGCCCCGGGGGCAGGTGAGGGGCAGCCCCGGCGCCGGGAATCGCCTTCCCGGGATGCACCGACCTGCGCTGCCCCCGAGCAGCTTCCGCACGGAGCGCCCCGTATCTTTTGTCCCCAGGCACAGCACCCCCCCTCCCGTTACAGGGATGGGCGCAGATCCTGCTCCCCCTTCGCCCCTGCCCCGGGCGGGTTTGGAACGGGAGGGGGAAAGCGGGCAGAACTTTGCCTGCGCTCAGTCACAGGGGTGGGAATGGGAGAGCAGGGCGTGGATACAGCACAGCCCGCCCCGGCTGCTCGAGGAGGGAAGGGGTGAAGCCACGCAAATTTCGGCAGCTTGCTGCCAGGGAACAAGACTGGGGCTGTGCCGGGCAGGGAAAGGAGCCGGGAACGCAGGGAAACCCCAGCACAGGCAGGTTGCTGGTGAGAGGGATCACGGACAGCCCCAGCCAAGGAAAGGTCATGAGTCGGGTCTGGGATCCATCCAAGAGACTTCCACAGAGACAGAACTACCTACAGTATATACTTATAGAGTCCCCCTAGGAAAACTGGTCAGTAAGTGAGGATCAGGCACAGACCAATTCTGGTGGCTTGGGCCTGAGCTTAAATGGAGTTCCTGGGATCATGCAGAAGGGGCAAGTGGAGCCAGTCACAGAAATAAAGCCTATTAGTGCATGCCTTAAGAGGGGTTGCAGCATATTTGCAGAAGGTTGCAGTAATGTGATGTATCTGATCTGTGGAGATGCATGTTTAAAATATTCTTCATTGTTTATTTGTTAAATGTTTTAGCAAGGGCACAAAAATCATTCAGAGTCCAAAGTGGAGGAATCTAGCATACTGCCAGCTGCTGAATCATCTGAGGACCAGACACCTATAATTGAATCCCCACCACCACTGCATGACTTACCTGGGGTTAAAACACCAGCCATCTATAGTGGAATTGCCAGTGTCTGCAAACAAGCTGGTTATTGAGAAACTACCAGATTCTGAGGACCAGTTACTGCTCATTGAATAGTCCACATCCAGGGAAAGCTCACCTGAGATCAGATCATCTCTAGGTGAACTGTCAAGTTTTGAAGTCAAGATGTACATGTCTGACTCCACACAGGATGGTAACACACCTGAGGCTGCATCAGCAGCAACAGACACTGAGTATGAAATACCAGAGCCAACAATATTTGAAAATGCCTATCAAGTGTCCATTGATTACGTGGAGAAACATAATATTCTGCAGATATTTCAGGTAAAATATATATTTCCTTCTCCTTCCAGAAGCTTAGATGAGAAGCTTGGCCTAAAGTTAGCTTGAACCAAATTATCCTTTCCCCAGGATAATTTGGTTCAAGCTTTCGTCCTGTGCTTTCCTAAGCAAAAGCATAGGAAAAGCAGTAGAAAAGGACCATTGATCACCTTTTGGGTTTGGAAGAGATGCTTGCTTTTTAAAAGGCAGATAGTCTTGGAGCAGAAAGTGCAGCCACCCACCTACTCAAGGATCAATAATTTTTTCCTTCTGTCTGTTTCTGTCTCAGGAGATCACAGAAAAACTCGTGTACTCTAAGCCTGATGACCCCTTGCAGTTCATACTGATGGAGGTATGGTCTTGCTGGGGCCCAATGGGGACTGCCTGTTAGGGCCACAACAGAAAGCCAGTTCTGCTGAGCACACCAAAATCAGGGTCAACCCAGGACTGTTTCTCCCACTGTATGTCTTCTTACTTGGGAAGAGGAAAAGCACAGGGCAGGAGCAGAGTGCCAGGGATGCAAGGGACCATGTGTACTTCAGAAGGAGAGGGAGGGAAAGTATGGGAGTGTGGGTGAAGAGCTGTGTTTGGGGGAAGGATGGGGTGAACATGCCCTGGAGTTATCTGAGAAATGAGGGAAGCTTAAGGACAGGAATATGACCCTTCTGTGACCCTTCGCCAGCTCCCTCTATCCCAGACTGGGAGGGAACACTTTTCTTGCCCACACACCTCTGTTCAGGAGAGCTGTCTCTGCTGAGCCTACAGGGTGTTCAGACACAGCTAATTCAAAGTCAGAAAATTGAGACAATAGTTTAGGAGTGAGTTAGAAGTGTGGGTTGCTTCTTGGGAAAAGGAAGAGGTCAGAGAAAAGAAAGCAGACAGAGAACGAGAGTCTTTTCCTTCATTGCCTTCTAGTCAGTCAGGAAATGCACCATCTTTGTGGTTTGCTGCTGGTTTCATGGTGTACTGAACGCAAAACCTGCAGATGAATGACAAGGTCAGTTCTGGGCACCAGTGTGTGAGGAAATAAGCTCCTAAATGACCCTTTTCCTTTTCCTTTGTCCAGGTGCAGTCTATGATAGATGCCAGGAAGGCAGAAATGGAGAGAATATCGGAGGAGAACAAAGATGTGTAGGTGTTTCTAGAAGAGGCCTGCGCACTCCCTTTGGCACCTACTGACCTTGCTCTTGTGGTATTGCATCTTGCTTTTGTAGTCACTGGCAATAACTTGAAAAAGGTCTGCTTGTATCTCTCTTTCATGTTTTCCCTGTTCAGTATGGTTCTGCTTCCCCTTGGGTTTAAATCCTGCAAATCAGCATGATTGGTTTGGAATCACAAACTCAGATCTAGGTGTGCATGGACCCTGCATGCACATATGGCACACCTTGAAAAGGCAGGTCTGCTGAACTCCTATGGGTTCTATGCATACAAATGTGTAAGTCCCATATTTAGGCCACTCCTAAACTCTGCTTTTCTGTGCAAAGAAACCCCACAGCTCAGGCAACACAAGCACAAAAGCAAGTAGAATTTAAGAGCAGCCCTGGACAACCTACAACCCTCTCTTTTTTTCCTGCTGCATTGGTGGCTCACAGCTGTGCAGCTGTGCAGCAGCACCAGTGCCCATCTAATACTTTGATAGGCTGGGTCTGGGCTTTCCCACTGGCCTCAGAGATCCTCTGATGCAAGAAGCTGCCTTCTGCCTCTTCCACACATTGGGCGCAGCTGTCACACCCTTAATCAACCCTGCTGGGTACCAATCACTCTGCTTTTTGGTGTTGTCCTACTTGTATCATGACAAGTACAGTGTATATCTTGATAACAAAAACAGTAAAGCAACAGTTGCACACACCCTTAATGGCTTCAGAAAACATTGTCACTCAGGAATGTGGGAGGTGAATAAAACTAAACAAACCAAAACCAAGCACTGGTAGCTCAGGAAATTCATCACAGTCGAGGTACATTTCACAAACACGTCATTTGGGCTGCCTTTGATTCTTAAAACACAATTCTCATTTTCATACTATCCAAGTGTCTGTTTCCACCCTGATAAGGGTGTCTTTCTCTTTTTTTGTATCTTGCTTGAGGATTATTGAAAATGTGCAACAGACCATACTATTGTTTTGGCTTCATGTACTGTGTATGTGCAGTAGATGCCAGATAGTGGGGTTTTTTTTGTCACTAGACTTTTCTCTTTTTAGGCAAGTACTCTAATTTCCTGATGGATGGCAGTGTATTCCCAAATGACTGTCTCTATGGCTATGAAGAGAACGCCATAGAAACTTCATCCATCTATTTTTAGCTAAAAGTCTGATGATTAGGTTGTGTGATTCTCTGCAGCACAGCTTGGGCCCAAAAAGTCTGGGAATAACAGAGGCAAGTATTTGGCATACAAATTCCATGTCTGAGAAGAGTTTCCTTTTTAATCTAAGGTTCTAAAAAAAAATCAGTTAACTCATGTGTTTCCAGGTAGGTAAACAGCCGTATCATTCTTAGAGCAGGGAGGTTTTTAAAGTTATTTTGAGCCTAGGGGTGGCTCAAGGTTCAGATTCAATCTTGGCTGGTTTTATAAGAAGCTAGATGTAGACTTAGGCATCTAGGTCCCACTGAAGTGGTTAGATGCTTTTCAAATCCCTACTTATCTTTGGCATCTGGAAGAATCAGACACTGAGGTTGTTTTTCAGCCTGATATATTTTTGATCGAGAGTTTGTAAGCAGCCCTATGAATATATGCCCTGTCCTAATGTATCTCTGTGAAACAAGAAACATACGGAAGATGAAAATAGTGGCTGAAGCCTTCTCACCTCTATGGTCATTTGTCATCATGTTGTCCCAGAAAAGGGAGAAATTAGCATGTCTTTGAATTGCATTGTAGAACAGGATTAGGGTTCTTTTGGGTACAGCCTTAACTGTGCATTTCCTGCTTCTGTCATTTGTGTATTGTATTTTGTTGTTCTGTTTTACTTATGAGAAGCTTTTGACTTGTAATATGTTCTCAGACTATAAGTGTATGCCTTCAACTTCATGTCATCATTAAGGGAGTTATGCAAGGAAAGATCCTTAATCCCTCTTTCAGGTAGGTTGAAGTGACCTGGAAAGCAGTCTTCTTACAGACAACAGAAATTTTGCAAGAGAGGCCCTACCCAGTGTTCCTCAGCAATCTCAGGGCCAAAATTTTCCCTTAGTGGCCTGGATACCTTATCTCATGTCAGCAAAATTGCTGTGTGGTAGCAAGAAGTCTTCCCATTGCACATAAGAGAGAGCATCTGTCTTTTCTGTTTCTCAGAAAAGTGAAACAGAAACAGTGTTTTCTGTTCATTTCTCTACTCAGAGGAGAGGTCACTCTCCTTTGGGGAGCAGCAGTTGTATCAAAATGAATGAGGCTGTACTCAGGACAGCTCTTTGGGCCTAGATTTGTCATGTGTAGATGGCAAGAGACTAGGGAAGACAGTGGGCTGAGGACAATCCTTCAGCTTTCACCAGCTTAAAAGGGGGTTGATCAGCTCTGTGCAAGGGCTTTGACCAGAAATCTTGGGGAACACATCATGAGATGGGGAGAAATGACACTTGCTTCACCTCAAACCTCTCAGATGATTGGATTGTATTTTGAATTGCAGTTTTTCAAGCAAAAAGAAGCCCAGGAACTTAATTTTATGAAAACAAAAAAGCATCCTCCAGAATGCTGGCAGATTATTGTGTGTAAGATTATAGTGTCACACAGCTGTGCTTTCTGATTTGCTTCAGAGTTCTTCTGAAAAATACACTTTAGTTTTAGAAAAATTCTACTTTATAGTAAAGCACTGCTGTTTGTGTATAAGAAGGCTTTCCTGTGATGAAGAAAAGGAGGCAAGTTAGATTTAAAATGGAAACTTTTACTGTAGTTTTAATTCCAGAGTGACTGCCCCTTTTCCATAATTTTTTTCTCAAACCATTGGATCCTTATTTCTTCTTCATAAGTGGACATTTATCAACATGACACTAAACTGTCTTTAAATTTCTTGCCTTGAGGGGTCTGAAGGAATTAGCAGTTCATTGTGTGTAACTGAAACTATTCCATATAAGTCCTTATAGCACACTAGTCACAGTATATTTGAATGCCCTCCAGAGTGTGCTAAGCAACGTGACTAACATCTGTTGTTTGCTCTTTTTCCTCTCCACAAGAGAGATGTCTGTGCACTGAAGTACATTCTTTTAAAAAGGGTGGTTTGTTGTTTTTTTTTTTTACCCACACCTGTGTCGCCTTGTGCTTCTAATGGATAAGGATAGGTCATGGAGTGAAAGGTGTGGACGTTGGAGGTAATTTGTAGTTCCCAAGGATGATTACTCCTCAATGTGAGCTGGACACCAAGAAAGTACATTATTTTGAAGGAACAGAGTTGTTTTTTTTTTCTTATCCATGGACAAGCACAGAGGCATGACATCCCATTCATCTGCCAAATGGCATGATCTTATGGCTCACAGAATGTTTCTGTTGTGAACCTTGTACTCCTTCAGAAACAGGATGCAGAGGAGCAATCAGAAGGAAAGTATATTCACTGTGAAAAAGGTCTCTTGGATGAAAACATCGATTTCTTTTTCTGCCATCTCTGTATGGAAGTTAAAACTACTCAAATGCCCCAAGCAATACTGAAGTTGCCTGTGTACTGCTTCTAACCAATGCAAAAAACACCCAGTGTTGCAACAGCTGATTAAAGATACTTTGAAAAGTCCACACAGACTTTTCTCTGCTTCTTAGGTGGAGGGCACATTTTTCAATGGTCAGCTGCTTATAGCATGAGACATTTCATTGTGACTCATTGGATGTGAATCATTGCTACATAACACCAACTTCAAGCTAGTTTAATGCCATTGATTTCAAAGTTTCACAATCATATGGAACTCAAAGTAGGCAGAAACAACTATTCAGGGCTTTCATGTCTGAAATGGAAGAAATTGACCTCTGGGTAAAGTCCGACAAAGAGCTCAAGAGAGAGCTCCAGCTGAAGACTGGAGGATGTGGAAGAGGTTGGAAGGGAATACCAGGGCAAATTGATCAAACCCTGTCTGACATACCTTTGGGTTGTATTCAAGGGAAAGCTGCTCTTGACCATTCTTTTAGCCAGAGGAAATGGAGAAGAAAATGAAGAAATGTTCCCTGAAGGTCAGACATTAATATCCATGGCTGCATTCCTTTTTTGGGGACTGTCCTCATGGACAGAACTGATGTAACAGCATCACCAAAAGTTCATGGCCATAGCTCAACATACAGAAATGAAAAGGAGAACTTTGAGATGTCTGGATAACATGGATTGGATGAACACTCACTCTCCATCTTCTCCTGGGGAAAGGTGGTGGGCTGGAGTGTCACTGCAGAGCAGATGAATTTAGGCAAAGCAGATGCAAGAGATTTCTATATACATAATTCAACACTGGAAACTCCATGCAGACATTGCAGTAGTTGGTCTGTTTTAGAAACACCTGCTATAAATTAGGAGAATGGCTTTTCCTTTCTCCCTCAAGACTACCATATCAGTTCCCCAGCTTCTCTCACAGGAGGGAAGAGCTCACCCTCCTTTTTTAGACCTTGCTACTCTCAGGCACTAGGAAGGACGTCTCATTGGCTCATTCATCCAGGAGTCTGGGGTAAACTTCCTATGTTCCAGTATAGAAAATAGGAGAAAATGCTGGTGTCCTTTCATAAGCTGCAGTGAAATAATACCATGGAAGAAATGAACTATGAGATGGACTCACTTTTTTCCATTGTTGCTCTGAGACCAAAAATAACCATCTTTTACGTTGTCATCCATTAAAGTGGCAAGACATGGAGAAACGTGGAACTACACAGAGCTGGACTTACAAAGGTGCATGGCTATCAAAAAAGGAAGGCATTGTAGCTAAGGGAGTTCAACTCTCAGTTTACACTGGCCATGAAAACGTCACTGTAAACTTGCAAGCCTTTAAGGCAAATGCCTTATTTGGAATCACCTGGTCCAACCTTAAAAATCCTTATTATTAACTAGGAGGAAGGATCTATATTAGGGTTAGGGAGTTTGTAAGAAAAAGAGATGACCTCTGTCCTTCCTTCTTCCTTTCCCCCAGCTTTCCTTCTAGCATAAAACAGGAAACAGAGGTGTATACAGGCATGTGTAATAGCACAATAGTTTGTTAATGAGAAAAATGCATGTCATACCAGCCCTTGAAGAAAAACAGTTTCCACCCTGAGGAGCTTTTGGTGTTTGGACAGATGAGTTGACGTTAGAGAGAAGGCTATATTACATTCAGGCAAATGGTCAGAGACCCAAAGATTTTTAACAGTGGCTCAAAGTTACATAAACACTGTAAACAAACATCACAATCCCTTTAAAGAGCAGAGCGATGCTGGCTCTATCGAGCTATTGTTTAAGTATCCCCTTGGGTCTAGCATAATATCCTGCCTCCTTGCAAGGAGATTCAGGGGAGGGCAGCATTGATGGTTTGCTGAAACCCCACAGTATTGAAAGCAAGTATTGCCCACTGGATAACCCAGCTTTTGGCCCTGTGATTTGAATCCTTGGTAAAGTAACAGAGAGATCTTGAGAGACTCCTTGACTGTTTTATGGTGCCATGATGCCGATACGTGTTTTGTATGGCAGATAGGAGTGCATATGGTAGAAACTCAGCCGATTGTTTGGAGCAACAACTCCCTACATTTTGCACTGTTGGACATCTAAGTGTTTCCAAATGAAAAGCCCTTTAGAAACATAAGAGCGAAGGAGGGTCCAGCATAACTCTAGACAGAACTACGTTTTGTAGCTACATTTCATACACCTCTTAGGAGTTGTTCTAAGCCTTAGTGGCTTTTCAGAAATCACATATGAAAAAATGTCTCTTGAATAGCAGGTTAAAAAGCATCTTGAAACTAAGAGTGAAACGTAACCTTTCCTAAATGTGCCCATGAGAGGGCAGCACAGACCGACTGAGCCTTCTCTAAAGGCTAATAAGAGGCAGGGGGACTAACTCGCAGAGTTTATGTCCAGCCATGGAGCAGCTACAAGTAGAGAAGAAACGGTCCATGTATAAGGTCTGGATTGCCCAAAGCACAACCACATCCATCCCCCATCTGAAACTAAAACCCAGGTACAACTGGGTACTGGGTTGACTGAGTCAAACCCCAGGTGCATGGAAGGGTCTCTGTGAAGTTTACGGTTAATTACTGAAACCTTAAGAGAGTTTCAGAGGAAGAGTATTGGATGGTGCCTACAGTCCTGTCAGAGCAATGAGTTGGTGTTAGACATCAGCCACACCCTTGCCAAGGCAGAGGCTGTCACCCCAGGAGCACTATAAACTCGCCCAAGGCGTGCATACTATTTATTTCCATCCCAATGTTGCACCAGCCAACACCCCTCTGCTGTTCCCCTTTCCCTCTGCTGCCAAGACTCTTGTGATGCAGCTTTCAGTTGACTGTCCTCCCTCTTTCTCTTGGGTGCTACAGCCCTCTGACAAGAGGGATGGTGGAGATGCTGAGATAAATGAGACAGGCTTGGAGCGTGTCGGAAACTGGATAGTGACAGCCAACCATATGTAGATGGCAGTGCTCCACAGCCAGCCCCTTACAGCCTTCCACATCAGAAGCAGCTAATGCAGTGGAGGCATTAGCTCCATTAGGATGGATTTGGGAGGAATGAGATGTCCCAAAACACCCTTCAGTAATAAGATGGAATCAATTAATGTGAATGAATTTCTTTGGCCCCTTGCAAACAAGCAGTAAAGACCACTTCTTTCAAGTATGTTGTGGCTTATGACCGACACATAGAATTTTGGAGAAGAGGTTTTTAACCATGAGCAAGAACAATGCAGTCACTAGGTCCAGACAGAACAGCTTGTCCCCAGTCTGTTAGATGAAACTCAACTGAACCAGCAGTCGCAAAGGACCATCACAGTGCCAAGGCCATTCGGTAGCTGGGACTGCATCCTAATGGATATATTGACAGTGACAAATGCAGTCTTTCAGAGGCCAGGAAGCCCTCAAATTCATAACCAAGAGCAATACGGATACACTGTCTAGCAGACCTCCCCTGGACATTGTCAGCTTTTTAAAACACAAGCAGAAAATTTTGGTCTTCTCAAAAGTCCTTTCTTCTGTTAGAGATTTCTTTGCAAATCCCAGGCAATCCTTTGCCAAGACAAAATGAGATTTCTATCCTACTGTGAGCCTTCCCTGTGAGCACTTCTTCTGTGAAGACAGGCTGAGAGAGCTGGGATTGGTCAAACTGGAGAAGGGAAAGCTTAGGGGAGACTTGGTCGTGGCCCTCCAGTACCTAAAGAGGGCTTATAAAACAAAGGGAGAGGGACTTTTTATACAGGCAGATAGTGATAGGTCAAGGGGTAACAGTATTAAACTGAAAGAGGACAGGTTTAGATTAGATGTTAAGAAAAAACTCTTTACTCAGAGGGTGGTGAAGCACTGGCACAGTTTGTCCAGAAAAGCTGTGGATGCCCCATCTCTGAAAGTGTTCAAGGCCAGGCTGGATGAGGTCCTGAGGAATCTGATCTAGGGAGTCGCATCCCTGCCCATGACAGGTTCCTTCCAACCCAAACCATTCTATGATTCCCTCTGGTCAGGCTTCTGTTCAGAGTGAGCTGCCTGCCCTCATCTGAAGATGAGATCAAAAAGAAAGCCACGCCTCCTTTACTGGCCCTTTTATGCCATCAAGGGTGTTGGCTAAAGAGTGTCCCTCTTGCAGGGCTTGGCTCCCTTTCCCTGCCAGGAGAAACTCCTGTCAGTGGGAGGGGAGTCAGGCAGGGCTTGACATCAGACTCCTCCATGCGTGTTTTATCATCTGCTCTCTGCGTGTACAAAAATGTGACCTGTAGGTTGCTGAAAGACGTAGGTGAGATCAGCTGCTCTAAGATGCAGATATTTTGGTCTGCATTTTCCTTTGCAGCAATTAGCCTCAGGCCTACGTTGAGGCTCTCCTACGAGTTTCTTTCATAGTCAGCAGAGTAAAAGAGGCATCCTTACGGTGAGATATAGAGCCTAAATCTCTCTCAGTATGTGCAAGAAAGGGTCTTCTTTATTAACAGTAGTAGCAGCCAATAGAGATTAACCTTTATATACATCCTCTGCTTCCCTCAGCTTTTGGGTTGAGACCACTGAGGTAGGGAACCTAAGCAGCTGGTCTAATTGTTAGCAGTGGGGTACCGAGATTTAATTAGTTACTGCTTTTATCCATGCATGCAAATATCACTTTATGCATGAGCCCAAAAGTCCCTGGGGAAGCAGTTCCCTGCCTGAACTCAGTTCTTTACCACACAGAGTAGCTTCCTCCAAAGTGTTCTTTCTGCTTGCTCACGTGTCAGGAGAAACAGTCTCTTCTGAAAGGCTGAAAGAATAGATTTTCATGCAATCTCATGATTCCAGTAGCTCAGGCTTTATGTAACCACCCGAAATTGCGAGTCTTAATGACACCAAAATACAGGCATGGTTATAAGCTCATTAATAAAGCTACCCTACAAAATTATAAAAATATGCTGTGTCTCTTTCTTTCCACAAAATATTAAAAACCCCTGATTCTTGAGAGTGTGCCTTATAGCACTCTCTTTAGGAATTAAGATTGCAATGCCATATTCATCGCTAAATGCAAAACACCAGGATCACCAGCGTCACAACGACACTTGTTATCTGGGTTCTCTGTAACACTCTTCACCAAGGTATCTAAGGTTTTAGAGAGAAGTTACTTACTGCATTCCACATTACACTAAATATATACATACAGCTGGGCTTTTTAGCCTATATGTTTGCAGGTTTAGCTGGGGTGGCCAGCCCAGTGACCTGGTGGTTTATCCTAACCCACTATAATTAGCCCATGGTTGTTGCTAACCGTATGCCATTTGTCTCCCCACACTCAGCACTGTTTGGTAAACAATTTCAGAGACAGAGTTGCTCTCCCCTGATCTCACTAGGTGGTGTTCACTTATTTATTCTCTGCACCCCACAGTTATTCCTCTCTCTTGAGACTGAGAGTTATAAAAGTGGCAAAAAAAGGGCAAAAATTTGCCAAAAGAGGGAAGTAGCTGTAGCAAAAGACTCAACTCAATAGGGGAGGCAGGAGCCTGGCAGGAGGCCAGGCCAGCTGCAAACCCGAGGGCCACAACGGACATCTGTCCCCCACAGCCCACATCCTCGCCCCCTGTGCCGATGCATTGAGATAGGAGAGGAGGCAGCCATGAGGAATTCCCTTCTTCTCCGGGGAGGAGCTGGCTCCCAGCCAGGGCACGTGGAGGGCTTGGGTGGTAGGCACGAGCCTCAAACCCAAATCTGGCCCAGGGAAGGAAGGTCAAACTGCGGACTGGGAAGCAGCTGTTTGCAGCCCTCCTGGGAATGCAGGAGCAGAGCTGGGTGGCAGGAACTGGGGCTGCAGCCACGGGGAGCAGTGCCCTCAGGAGGAGGTCGCGGGTGAGGTTGGGACTCTGCCAGCAAAGGCAGCAGCCCCTCCACTCATGGGCAGCCCCTTTGCAGCTTGCTGCAGCAGGGATGCTCAGCTTCACTCCCAGCAGGGCTGCCGTGCACTTCCACCATGTGCTGGAGGGGTGATCATCAAAAAAGCCCCCTTCCCTGGGACAAACGGACAGTGCCTGTCAAGCTGAACCTGTGCATGGGTGCACGGGCTTGGCCAATGCTGAAGCTGCACTGCTGGGGTTCAGGATTTCCCAAGTCCTCTCCCTCAACCGTGAGGTCTGATCTTCACATGCAACATTGCAAATGCAGTCGGGAGCCTCCTGTTCATGGATGGGAGTGGCTCATCCACCATGATGCGGGCATGAGGCACTCACAGAAATGACTCCTGGCAGCCTACTACTTTGACCATAAGGTCCTTTTCCTCCCTGTGTGCTCTCTCCCTCCCTAAATCCTCCCTCTCATATTCTCTCAGTCTTAAACCATTATTTCCACAGTATGAAGAAAAGAAATTCAAAGGATTCAGTAAGGTGAAAAAGTATTCTTAGAGGCGAAGAACGGGGCCAACCCATTGGAATTACCCCCAACATCTAATCAGCCCTTTTCAGCAACTTTGGGCATCCTCCAGCGTGTCTTCCATGCCAATTTTGAATAAACACAGCATACTTCGTGACAGGCATGTTCTCACATTGCCCTGTCACCCACAGAGCACGTTGCAGTAGCCAAGTGACAGATCTCCTGAAAAATTTCATTTTCCACCTCCATCTGAAAATAGGCCAGGCTGTGGCCTCAGCATCTGACTGCCCTTCCAGATGAAATCCCAAATGACTGACTGTGTATCTTCACTCCCAATCCTGCACTTTGCCTTTAACTCACACACAACAGAGTTGTGGACCTATGTCTGGATACGCAAGGAAAGCACGTGCATGTATGGATTTCTACATGTGCAGATAAACGTGTGTGTTCGTGTGGCTCTGAGAGAGGGTGTGCACACTTGTCAGTCTGTAGGTTTCACAAGTGCAAGAACTTTCACAAATGTATGGGTCTGGCAGTATAGAAGTGTTGGTCCACCTGCACTATGCCAGCACAGACACAGACAAAGACACAGACACATGGAGGCTAAAAAAGCTGCAGGCACCCCAGTGGAGCTACCCATGGGGGCACCTGAGCTTCCTACTGCATGGCTTTTCAGCCCAACTGCACTCCCTTCATCGGACAAGGTCTCTGACCCTCCTCTGCATGGGCAGCCAGGCAAACTTACAGTCTGACCTTGTTAGCGCACACCAAGAGAAGTGCTGAGAGGTGATGGAGTGTCTTACCACAGCAGGCTAGTGTCTAATCACTGCCCCAAGATCAGCCAGACTGAGATGCTCAGGAGGTGCACTGCTTTTTCCCCCCACCAGCTGCTCTCAGTGTCCAACAGCAACAATGGGAGCCTGCCCTCCTAGAGCTCAGCACACCAGCTGGTGTGAAACAGCTGGTCCTGCCAACACTGCCAAAATATGGGGTGGCGGCTGCACCAAAGTAGACTTCACATGTAGGGAGCACAAATAATGGGCAAGGGGATCTGAGTTATTTAGGTCTAGACAAGTAAGCATCCGTATGCTTGAGGAGCCAAATGACCACTTTCTTGTGCCTGTCTACTAGATCAGGCTGCAATGGCTGGGTCTTCTTTTGTTTATCTCTGTGATACCTCATGGCTCTGGAAATGCCAAAAGCATTGTCCTTTCCTCAGGGTGAAATCTCACAGGGATCTCATGCAAGAGCTGAATCTCTCTTCAGTTGTCTCCAGGTACTAAGAGATCCATACAGTGTTAGAACTATTTCATTTCTCACCAATTTCACACAAAATATTTGCCAGGATGGCTACCACTGGGATATATACATGTTATTTTCATGTTTGTTTTTGACTTGTGAAGGTTCTAATGACATGGAACTCCCCTCACCCTTCCCAAGCCCATTATTTATTTGTCTGGGTTTCATACCAGTAGATGAAGAACACTGAGCACAACCACCTGTGCTTTTGCCAGAGACATGCTCAAGGCTCCGGTAACCATGAATCATGGCTTTTGGAAGACTTGGACTGGAATGAATGAGGGAGAGGAAGGTGAGAGACATTCCTTTTTTGCCGTGTTCCTCAGCCTTAGCCCTTCTGAGTTCATCACAGGCCAACTAATATGTATGTCTGTGCTTGACTTTGCTCAGCCTTAATAAGACTGAATATGTTAAAAAACCAAGGGGCCCAAGGAAATGGAATGGTCTTCCCACTTTTTGTGTTATCCATAGTGTCTTGCAGAGTAGCCAATGCTTACACTTCTGTTTCCAAAAAAAATCCCAAACTAAATAAACTGAAAATAGACCCAACCTAAACCACTGGATTTTTTCCCATGTGACGTAATTAAATGAAAATATTAAAATTAATTTACTCTGCTTCTATTCAGTACATTCTTCTTATATCCATGTTGAAACAGCAGTCCACTAATCTTTTAGTCCAGCAATACTTACGTCCTTCCAATTTGCCCATCATCTTTAAAGTTCAAGTACTTCATCTGAGTGACTCATTCATCCACCCTTTCAAGAGTATAATAATAGAAATTCTTTAAAGCTTTGTGTTTTCGGCACAACAGCATTCCAATACGATCTAAGAATCACAGAGACACCCTCTGGTCCCAGGAGGACTGGGGAACAGGTTTGGCTAGAAAAAAAGTTTTACTCATGTGATGGGCACCCTACCAATCACACAGCACGTTCCTCAAGCGACCTGGGTTCTTTAAAGCCCAGTGGAGGTAGGAGAAAGGGGCTTTGTTGGCTTTGCAGGTGCGCTGGGATTTCTGCTGGGAAACATCACAAGAAGAGAGAGGTGAGTGCCTTGCTTTGGTCATCATCTTCCTCTTAATGAGGCATGTGAGCCGTAAGTGTTTGTCAGGAGAAAAGGCAGCTGTTATTTTCAATGTCTTTTATTTTAGTCCCTGGACTGTGTTTAGTGTATGGGAGTCTGGTACCTGGATAAGGTTAACTGCAGCAAATTATTAAGTATTTCATTTTTCTTACCTCTGGCTTCCCTATGGCTCTTTTAATTTGTTTCATATTTTTTCTCCTAAAGACTGGGTAGGAAGGAATGGAAAAATTAAACCTGTTGTAAATTTGAGTGTAAAAGAAAAAAAAAAAAGAAAAAAGGTTGCAGAGGAAGATGAATCTTGTAATTCCTCCTCACTTATGAATATAGGAAAGGCAAAAAAACCCTCTTGTTTTGGCTGTGCTGAACTAATACAGGAGAGAGGAAAAAACTACCTCCCAGCACTATTTCCGAGGTAATTATGCTTGATGATGATTTACCCATTCCACTGTTCACACAGGCTTCATTTCATAGCAACCTCTCTCCAAAGGAAACTTAATTAGTCTCTGACCCCTTCTTTATGCCAAGCTTTGTTTTTGCTTTATTTTTCTCCCCTGGTAGCACAAAATAACTGTCTGACTCTTCCTTTTCTGAGTGCAGTTGACTCCTAACGCCCAAGCAGTTCTCTGTCAGAGGTGGCTGTGCTCTGGGGTAGGTGGAGCACTGGGAAAAGTCCGGAGGGGCAGGAGGAGTTTGTGTGTGCGGGAGGTGTTTGCTTTAAAATAAGTAAACATATGACAAATTGATATTTGTAAAGTATTTGATTTCTTACAGCGAAGTCCAAACAACTCATCGTTAACATATTAAATTACATCCTCTTAAAACCTGTGCAACTCTGAAGATGACCCAAGCACTTGGAAAATATGTTCTTTTTAAGCCCCTTAGGGGCTAAATTTTCCACTGTAGCTAATTAAAAAAAAAAAAAAAAAAAAAAAAAAAAAAAAAAAAAAAATTCTTGCTTAATGCATCAGACTCCACAGCAGGTCCGGGTGTGGGTAGTTCTGTGGCTCACAGAGGCTTCCCATGGCACCAGTGCTGGCATTGGCACAGCGCCTCCGGCAGCGGTTCCACCTCAGTGACTTATGTCCGTCAGCACCACAGGACTAGCCCAGGCGTCTCCCTTCTGCCTGTGGAGACATGCTCTCCCCCAGGGTGGGGTAAGCACAAGGGATGGGAGGTGTGGTGCCCGGGCCTCTGTGCCGGAGGGGTGTATGGGCAAGGACCAGGTTTCTGCTGGGGAACGGCTGGGTTTGCTTAGTTGCGCTCGAGTGGTACAGAGCCCTTCAGCCAAGGCGTGCGGAGCCCATGAGTAATAAGGAAAACTGGTCCTTTGTCTCTGCCTCCTTGCACCAGGGGATGGGAATGCAACGCCCTGCACGGGGACGCTGAGGCAGCAAGGGGTGATGTGAGGCCCCTGTAAGCCCTGCCGCCGTGCTGAGAAACCTCCAAGAGCAGGGTGTAGAAACAAATAATACTCACAGGGGTGGGTTTGGACATCCCTTTGTCACAATGCTTGACAAGTACCACAAAACTCAAGACAGTCAAAATGCCACTGGCTTCTGCATGTGACAGTGCGAAAACAATTCTTATCCCGTGGCTTTTTTATCAAGAGGTGGAGTAGAGCTAGGCTAAAAAGGGGAAATTCATCTGTAAAGCCACTGAAGTCCTGTATTGATCTACAGAAATAGGGTTGGTCTTCAAAAGGTCAACCAGCCCAATGTGTGTGAGGAGAGCACAACAGAGGCGAAATTCCACTTGAATCCAAAAACTGCTGACAGGTCGTCCTTTCAAAGCCTTCGTGAGGTTATCACCTCAAACGCAAGGACAGGAGCCATCATCTGAGAAAGGAGCTTGCTTTTCATCTCCCACAGTTGTGCTGCAGGTCTCACAGAGCCCATGTGAGCACAGGAAGTGAGGAGAGGTCAAGAAAGCTCAAAGGGCATGGAAATAAAAGATCTGTCTGCAACTTGTGGAGGAGCAGGAGGAGGGGGAGTCAGGGCTACCACTGCTCCTGGACTCTGACAGGCTCACCTGGACCCAGGGAGTGTCAGGAGTGTTTGAGGAGTCTGAGAGGAGAGGAGCAGGAAGAAGTTGCAGTCTGGGTTGAGACCAGTACATCAGAAAGAGGAAGAGGTATGTGCTTCAGGAGGGTTGTAGGGGTTTTTTGTACAATGAGAACAACAGACACCTTTCTAAAGCTGCTTGGAGTATGAAATCTCTGGTAGTGATAACTGAATAACTCAGCTAAATTGCAAAGTTTCCAGTATGTGCTGAGAAACACCAGGTCAAGGCTGAAATCCCAGGACCTGGCTTCCTTCTTATTGAGATTTTGGATAGTGGTTGCAGCTGAAGCTCTAGTTTCCTCTGGGGAAGCCCCAGAAAACCATATTTGGGTCATAAAACTAATCTTAACCAGCCCAGAAAGAAAGCTCCTCTACCTCCCAATGCATTTCTGTCCACAGGCAGAGGCTGATGCACCTGTGTCTCTGGGGGTTGGGAGGGGGGCTGCCTATCAGTGTCACACCCAGGGGGTGCTTGTGAGTCACATCTCTGTGCAGCTTGCCTCGGGCAAGTTGGCCAAGGTTTGCCTCGTGCCTCTGTACTCATGCATCTGCACCAAGTGCTGTGCTATCTGCTCTTGCTTAACAGAGCTCCCTCTGAGGCATGAGGAGCAGGCAGTAGGGGGAAAGCTCCAGATCTTCCACAGCTTCTCCTCTGGGGCCTGTTGAAGGATTGGCTCTCCAGCTGCCCAGCTATTGTCATGGCCTCAAAGTACCTGCATGGTCTCTCATCACTGATGATGATACTGGACCATCTGAAATGCAGAAGGGGTCAGACAAGGAGTTGCCACATGTGGCACAGGGGAATGAAGTGTACACCAAGAAATGGACTCTTTCAATGCCAATGACCTGGAGACAGAGGAAGAATTCACAGAAATACAGCAACATCATTACAGTGTTTAGATCTACAATAAAGGCTTTTCCCTCCCTTTTCCTCTTCCTAGTCCTTCTGATTCCCTCCAGGCTGCAATCCTATTGGACTTAGTTTAGGAGAACTAGAAACTTACCACTTTCCAGCTGATACCTATGTGGGGGTGACCGTGCCCGGTTTTCTTCACAACTACAATAGCCTAGGAGATGGGTTCACCCCAGGAGAAGAGGATTGCTTTCTCCAACTCATATGACTGCAGTAATAGCTGCCAAGGGGAGGCAGGAGTAAGCTGGACTCTGCCTGCCAAGGAGGAGAAGAAAGCCAGCTTCTGGGGAGGCAAGAGCATGGGCCAGGGGGAGAGCCCACATACAAGGTGTGAGCACTGTTGTTACACTGAAGAGGCACCTCACACTCAACCATGGTATCTACATGGCAGATGGAGCAGACTCGCTTTTCCATGTGGTAGTTAGAGTTCAAGTGCCTGCATTAAAGCAGGAAATATTTCCTTGCTTTTTGGACTCCTCCCTGGCTGGTCATGTTTCTTAGATTGCAATAAGTAAAGGCTTTTCTGAAATCTCTGGAGTTTGCAGCACATAGGTCCATGAGCCGGGCAGCAATCTCTCCAGCTTTCAGATGAGTAGAAGGCAGGGTCCATCTCAGGTTTGGCAGAATCTGCAGCATTATATTGCAGAACAAGTAGCCAAACATTGCCCAGACCCAGATTTGACCTGCAAAACAATTTTATGTGACCCCCTGGACATGCTCACTTGTCAGGAAGTTTGGCAGCAGCAGAGCTTTAGGTTGACCTCATGAGCCTGCCATTTTTAAATATAGAGCCATACAGTTTCATATATATTGTTCTGGCCTCTAAACACCTGTTTGGGACTAAAAATGGCTTCTCACCCTAGAAATAATGGCCATGCCTAAATATGCTATTATAGGAAAATAGAAAATACTTATGTGCTCTGCTGGTAAAATGGTGAGAGCACTGGAGATGTCTCTATGCCTAACCCTCAAACCACTGCAGAAAGAGTAGTAGGAAATACCTGTTTTCCATCTGTCACTGTTGAAAGTCTTGCATACCCCAAATAGGGCAGCTGCTTAGGTGGCAAGAGGTGGCATTGTTAGAGAGGTCTCACAATTCACTGTTCCTCAGGAAAGTCCCCTTCATTGACATCTGTGTCTGCTTATATATTCCCACAGCTTCTTTGAAGAATCATAGAGTCAGTGATCCCATCAAGAGACGCACAAGTGCAGGTACTCTGGCAGAAGGGTGTTAAAGCTGGTTTTCCTGTTGTCTCCTTAAGTTGGGCCCACTTCAGCCTTTATTTCTGGGTTTATATTTTCTTAACCACCTGGCAAATGCAGCTGTCTCTGGGTTTGGGTGTTTTCCTCCCCCTCTCCATGCACACACGTGCTCCATCCCTTTGAAAGAAGGACTTTGTAGGAGCTGGCATTTGAGCTTCTTTCTCCAAGAGGTTTCACACCACTGACTAGTGCCTTTATGCTCCTCTCTCTGGAAGGGGATGAATTTGACACGAGGCACCTGACTCCAGACTGCAGGATATAGCACTCTCAGGAATTTGGTGGGAATGCTACTTGGCCTGACTCCCATGAGCCAGCTGCAGCCTGAGCTATTCCCTCCCTCCCTCCCTCCTTCCCTCCCACCTGACTTGGGGGGCTCAGCCCCAGTTCCCAGCATGACTGGGAGATGGGCTACCCTTAGCAAAGTGCAGCCAAGCCCTACATCATAGGTATGTGTATGGGATAGAGCTAAGGCACCCTGCTTACCAGTTCAGTTCCATGGTGGTGAAACAGCCAGCAGGGTGGATAGCATGCTCTAGAGTAACACTGGCTCCTTTGGAAGAGGAGCGAGGTGAGGGTGCCGAATTTGTCCACTGTCCATCCAGATGTAGCTGGTGTTTCTGGCTAGGTGGAAATGCAACACCATGAGCTGAGATTGGCATAGGTGCTGTTGTGATGATGAAAACCCTACCCAAAGCAGAGATGAAGACACTAGCTGCCCACAAAGTGGTCCCAGTCTTCTGTAGCTCAAGTATCGGGGACAGTTTGAGTTACCAGATTAATACCTGGGGAAGTTTCTCCTCTGAAACTACTATTAAGCAAGGAGTGGGAGGTGTACAGACAGGCAAGTTCTATCTATCCCTCTCCTCAAGGATAATTTCTATTTCTATGTGAACCATATTGTACTGGTGATCTAATTGAGGACTGTATTTGGTTCTTCCTAGGTTGCATGAAGAATTAAAGATGGCAAAAAGTGAGGACTGCATACACATTTTGCAGGGTCTATTAGTCTTTGGGAATGTGGTCATTGGGGTAAGTGAAGCGGAAAAATTATGGGTGGAGGCTTCCTTCCAATGTGACACTTCTTAAAAACAGAAGTTCTCAGACATGAAATCCCTCTTCATGTGTGAAGTCCACATATAAATAGTCCAGTAAAGTGTGAGAGAAGAGGAAAAGGAGAGCTATCCTAGATGATTGGTTTGGTGGGAAAGGGACAGCAGGGGCTGATCCAGAAGACCAAGGTAAGTTCTAGGGGAAGAGTCCTAGAACTGTCATCAAGAGCTGACTAACATCTCTCCAGCCACCTCTCTCCATATAATGATAGAATGGTTCTGTTCATTCTTTCATAACAACATCCTCAAGTCCTAGGCCAGACCTCTCAGGTCTAGGCTGGGTGAGATTTGCCTGCAGTTCTTCTCCAAAGTCACAATACAAGAAATTGTAGAGCTGGGCAGAGGAGGAGTTGAGTAGCTCCCATTTTTCAGGAAATCAAATGAAGGGAAAGCAGTCTACACCTGCTTCTGTCTCTGCCATTTCTTTGGGGAAGCTTGATCTAATGGATTTCCCAAACTTGTGCTTCTCAGATGTGTGGCATTGCCCTGACAGCAGAATGTATCTACTTTGTGTCTGATCCACATGGTCTGTACCCTCTGTTGGAAGCCACAGAAAATAATGACATCTATGCCGCTGCCTGGATTGGCATCTTTGTTGGCTTTGCACTGTTTGCTCTATCTATCCTTGGTATCATTGGAATCATTAAGTCCGACAGGACCTTGCTGCTGGTGGTAAGTATACCAAAGTTTGCCTACCTATTGCTACCAAACTGAACAAGTGCTGCCTTAGTTTCCCTGATCACCTCACTAATCAACCAATGAGCAAAGACAGCTTTTATAGTGATGAGGAGCCAAAGGTTCTTCTTGGTCCTGGCTGTGCCCAGAAGGTGACTCCTGTGAAGATGCATGCATGAGAAGCTCCTGAACCAGGCTGAGGGAGTGGATGGAGGTGGCCACAGCGGAGGTTTAAGCTGACTGGCTTGACCCTGACCTTGCCCTTAAGCAATGCAGAAGCATTTGTGCAATCACATGTATCTGGGATGTGGTTTAGATCCTTGTTTCTCCCCACCCCTTACTGCTTTTCAGCTGTCATACACCATTCAGTTTAGGAGCTGATAAGTAATGACTTCTGTACAAGGCATTAGTAAGTGTCAGTATACCAAATATGGATGCAGTTGAGAACATTAAACATCAGCAGGCAGGCAGAAATTACAGGGGTGGGGACAGAGATTTGAATAAGCCAAGGACAATGTTAAGATGTGAACAAATCTTTGTACAGTGTCTTACTTAGTCCTTTGGTCAGGCAAAACATTAGTGGCAAAACTTAATTGATGCTTGTATGAACAAAAGGTGGAGCTGAAAACTCTGGAATCGGCTCTCCCTTGGATTATTGTGGGGTGGCAGTCTGTCTCTTTTAGACAAGAGGCACTCAGAGATCTGAATTCTTGTGCCAGGGAATTTTCCGGCAAACAGCTGAGGAAATAGAATTCCCTTAACTCTGATTTTGGTGTCTTGGCTAAATCCCAAGGCTCTGATTCAGGAGATATGAGAGGGCAAAAGGGACAGAAGCTCGGGGAAAAAAGGAAACTTGAATCAGAGATGAACATTATAAAATGTGAGTGGAGAAATAGACACAAGAGAACTCCAAAGGGAATATGGAAAATGTTAAAGGGATTGTGCTGAAAAGGGAAAAGAAGGAGTGAAATAGAACATGAAATAGACTATAAGAAGCAACCCTTGGAATCTGTTTTCGTGAAGGATCTTTGCTCACAATGTAGGAGTGTTAAGGAAATCTGATGATGAAAAATCAAGAGGATCTGAATGACACCCTAAATTGCACCTTCTGTTTCCCAAAGTACAAGTTCTCCTGCTAGGAGTGAACAGCTTCTTGCTGAAAAGCCTATAGTTGTCAAGTGGAAGGAGAAGACATGACACAAACATAGGTTGCCAATGAGATGCAACCGAAAAAAAAGGGCAAATGTTATTCTAGGACATATCAGGCAAAGTATTTTCCATAAAGGCAGGATAGTCTTAATGCCATGAGGTTCTGATGAAATCTTATTTGTGAGATGGGGAGCAATTCCAGTCATTTACCTTCAAGAAGGCAGATTGCAAATTGAAACAAGCACAGTGAAGGGCTACATGAACATTCAGGGGCCCAGAGAGGACTAAAGAGACTATGATACCCTGGATGCTTTTGCCTTGAGTAGGGTTTCATGCTTAATCTTGAAAAAAATACATAATTGTTTCTCTAAGAACTAACTCTGCTCTCTGTCTCCCACAGTACATCATTCTGATGCTGATCACTTTTGCATTTGAAATGGCTTCTTGTATCACGGCAGCGACTCACCGAGACTTTGTGAGTATTTCTTTTCTGATGTATTCTTTTAACTGCACTGGTAAATGCAGTTCTAGGGCACACACTTGTCCTGTTCAGTGTAGTAAATGACCTATGTGATAGTACAGTGTAAACTCATAGGACTACTGCTAAGCAGAAGACAGCCCTTAAGGGAAAGACTCCGACATCATTATTCTAATCAAGGAATAACTTTGTTTTTTCTAACATAGTTTTGTTATTTTTAATATTTCAAAATGTTTACAACCTTGCAGTTAAGGAAAAAATAGCGTGGGTTAGCTGAATCATCAATACAGTGTTTAGTCTTTCAGCTACGGGCTGATTAATCTATCATACACAGCAAAATCTTCAGCATTGCCCCAGGCAGTGTTAGTAGTGAGGGAAAGATTACATGGGTTATTGAAGACATTGGTGGGGAGCAAAATGGTTTGTGGTACTTTAGTTCCAAGCAACATATCGAATGCAACCCATAGCTTCTGCACATCTCCTGTGGTCTGACATCTGGTAGTGCTTGTTTAAGATCTATATCTTTCTTGCTCCTGATCCTCAAATCCTGCTCTTTATTCTCTTTTGTGTAAAACCAGGGGAGAGGCAGCATTCCTGTTCTCCAGCAAGACACTAAAATAAGCAAACAAATCCTCCCCAAATAACCCTATATTTTCTTTACATGGCCACTTATTTACATTGTTTTTCCATCAACCAACTTTGTTATTTTTTTTCTGTAGCTCACTCCAAATCTCTTCCTGAAGCAAATGCTGGAGAGGTATCAGAAGACAGACCTAGCTAATGACAGTGACAAATGGATGACTGAAGGGGTCACAAAGACATGGAATAAACTCATGCTTCAGGTAATGATAACACTGTGAAGTCAGTAATTACTAAATGCTCTGCAGGTCTGGAATTTCAAGTCCTTCTTGGGGCCACTCAGTAATAAAGAGGATGGCATCTGCCTTGAACCTTAAAGAAAGTTCTGACACACTCCCCCTTTTGCTTGTTTATCAGATGACAGTCTGTCAAAGGCAGGCACTTCAAAAATCTCTCCCATAAATCTGTAGTTAATGCCTAACCAGCCATGTGCAGCATCCAGACATGCGCAGGGCTGTGGCCTGGGCCCATAAAAACTATTCTCTTCTCTCCCCCTGCAGAACCATTGCTGTGGGGTGCTGGGCCCCTCTGACTGGCAGGAATACACATCTGCCTTCCGCGTCACACACAACGATGCCGACTTCCCTTGGCCACGGCAATGCTGTGCCATGGATGCTCAAGGGTTTCCCGTCAACCTTGATGGCTGCAAACTTGGAGTCCCTGGATATTACAACAGCAACGTAAGATCATTCCTTCTTTTTCAGTTAATGTATGTCAGTCAACAGTGTCTTTCTGGAAGGGAAAGAAACCATGAATAGCCTTTCGCCTCTACTGTAACCTCTGGGTTTCAAAAGTTTTCTGGAGGAGAAAAAGTGCCTGACCATGATGCTGAACACAGGATAGGGGGTTTTTTAGGATAAAGACTTTCCTGATGGATAGAGAACTATTAAGAAAACTCTCCCAATGCCACCAGTAAGAAGCGACGTCCACAACATGTAGATGGACAGCAGCTAAACCATACTTAGCCCAAAGATGAGTGCATATGAGTAAGCAAATCAGGAATTCTCCTCCTCAAGGTAGAACTTTACAGTAGACCAGCAACTAATCTATTCAAATAGGTTGCTGGGTCATGAGCATCAGCTTTTGCACTAGCATGCATTTCTAGAAGGCATTCAAGCGTCCAATTTTGCCCGTAGCTTCTTAATTCTGGAGGTCAATTCTGTGTCAACTGTATTATGTTATCTAACTGTACCTGCAAGTGGATGGCACAGGAAGTTGTCCTTGAAGTGTCTGAGATAGATTTTTGCATTTGGAGCTAGAAACAGGTAGGTTATCCACAAGTTGTCAATAAGCAGTGTAGCTCTGGCTTGGTTTTTTCAGACCCTATGAGGTCCACAAATTTCAGGAGAGGAAGATGTCACTTCAGTCTCTCTCAGAAGTGGATAAGCTTGTTGCCTTGCAGTAAAAGCTCAAAACTGGTATTGAGTCATCCCTGGTTGTCTTACAGGGTTGTTATGATGCTATTTCTGGGCCAGTGAACACACATGCCTGGGGTGTTTCCTGGTTTGGTTTTGCCATCCTCTGCTGGACTGTAAGTACTTAATATTTGCTTTTATTTCCTCTTCTCTTTTCTTGGTATTCCACACCCAGCTGGGTGGAGATGGATGACAGGACTGATGCATTTAAAATGTCCATAGATTATCACATTCATTCATCACCAATCTGCCTCTAGCCTGTTCCACTAACTGCTACATTTACAAGTTTCCCTCCATTCTGGCTTCCAGAAGTGAGAAACTAGATGGCCTTCTAGCCTGATGCGCCCTGCTGCCATCTCAGCAATAGAACTCAGCAAACATTGCTTTCAGATACTTGTTTGTGAAGGGTATTGGATGATCTAAGAAGCAATCATGATAGATAATTCAGTTTGTAGTTTGAAGATTTTGTATGAGTGTTTTAAGTACTCAGGGTTCAGCAGCTTCATGAGAGATAATCCCCAGTAAGATGAATTATAGAGTCAAATAGTTACGGCTGCATATACCTTCTTTCTTCACTATAATTTCTGTGCAGATAAAGACATTTAAGCTTCCTCTGCCTGAACAAGCTTTGCTTCCCAAGAATTTCTGTTGTCCCTCCTAGCAATAGGACTAAATGGGAATGTGGGAGAGGTGGAGAGAAAGAAATGGGGAGCAGAGAAACTTAGTAGTCTTGTCTTTTCAGTTCTGTGTCCTCCTTGGTACCATGTTCTACTGGAGTGGAATTGAATACTGAAGGCCTGGTGTACTCAGCACTGTCCTGGAATGCCGTGTGAAACTGCATTTGTTTCCTGCTCCATTCTCCTTGTGCCATGGAGGATCTGAAGTTTTCCTACTACCTCTCCCATATATATACTTTTGCCCCTCCAAAACCTGACACACAGAACTGACTGCAGGAAAGAATCTTCTTGTCCCTCCTTGCCCCTTGTTCTGCAGCCTTCATGTCTCCTGGCTGAGGCACAATCCTTTCACGGTGCAGGAAATCCTTGGAGCATAAGATAAGAAGTGATCTGATTTGTTCTCTGATGGTATCACTAAAGAAAATGTCCACATATACTTGCTGCAAAAACACAGCTCTAAAAAGTTAGGTTGAATTTAAATTGTAATGCTAAAAGCTGCAGCAAGGGCTATATGAGCAAAACTGTAACCTCCCGTGACCAATAAAGATGGATGCTGCAAGGGAGGAGACTGCAGACCTCTCTAATATATATTGTTCAACTTCTCTTCCTGGTCTCTGTCACCCCTTACCTTAGAATAAGGCAGATTTTCTGAGAGTTTGTGTCAGCAGTAAACACATCACAGAGAAAAAGTGTTGCTAGTCAAGCCCAATAAGAGGTTAGCTCACTCCTCAGCAATATGCTGCCTATAAGCAAGCCTACCTCCTGTTGCTGATGAAACCACTGCATGTACTCCTACCTTCAGAAGTGACAGTCCAGGAAAATCTCCACTTGCTAACGAGCAACTCCATCAAAAAGCTGTCCTGTACTTCATACAAGATTTCACACACCTGCAGACTAGAATTTGTGCAGAATACAAAGTCCTGTGCTGTTGCTGGCTTTGCAAAAGTGGCTGTCCCATGCCCCTAGTTTATTGTGCTTATTGCTTCAGCTACCTGTATGTATATGGTTACATCTCCTGTGTAATTCCCTTTCCACATTCCTGGATCAGGTAGGACAAAAGGCAAATAATGCCAATGAAAAATGCAAGCAAGGAGCTAACTGAACCAAATCCAGTCCTTGCATCAGCACTTACAGTTCTCAGTCAGTTCAACAGAGGCTGCTTACTTTGGCCCAGACCTATCTGCTCTTTCCTAGTGAACACTTCAGTAGTTAAATGTATGAGAAATATGTGCCTATAGAGCATTTTAAGACGAATTCTTCAGAAGTTGTACTGGTTCAGGTCCTGACACTTGCCAACTGCCTTGATTCTTTGTTTTTGTATACTTACCAAAATACTAATTAAAAAGAAGTGGAAGTGAGTTTTTTCTCTTGTTCAAGATTGTGTGTTTGGGAAGGGGAAATAATAAAGGTCTGTATCTGGGATGTCTGGGGCGGGACAAAGGCAGGCTTTAATGTCCTGTAATGCCATCCTGATGCATGGTGCTACAGAAACTCTGAATAGTCCTTTGCTAGAGTGCTGGGGAAGAGAAAAAGGCAAATATAAGGACAAACAGCTTAAGGAAGAGATGGGTAACTGCAACATAGAAGTTTTCTATATGAGTGTGCCTTCAGAACTGAAAGTTCTCATGGTTCTGCCACTCCCCTGGTTCAGTGGGGTAGTGACTGTCTTGGAGACCTGGACTCTCAGAAGTTCCATAAGGAAATTAGTCTTCACTTTTTCTGTGAGACATGAGTCATGAATAGACCATGTAAACCATGCATGTCAGTGGTTAGAGTTTGTTTTTGAAGGGGAAGAGGGGGGAGTTTGGTGGTAGGGTTTTTTTGTAACAGTAACACCTAAATGTAAAGAAATCTAAAGAGAATCAGCATCTGCCCAAGTTAAGGAGGATTAGCAAAAACTGAGTTCTCTGCTACTTGCCATGAACTGCAAATGCCTGCCAACTGCAACCAGCAGAGAGAAGAGAAATGGGGGAGGAGGGACAATGCAAGCACACGGCCTCTGTCCTTGCTTGGCCAAAACACTCCAGTAACTCCTCAGTCATGGCAGCCATCGTGGACAGATGCACTCCTGCGTAAGGGCCTCTTGCTTGAGGTATTTCTGAAACTCAAGTAGCTTTGCAAATGAGTGAAACAACTGGCTATGGGACTTTCTAGAGGCTAGTAATGCCTTCTGCACATGGATGTCTCTGTAGATACAACCTGGAAAAAACTTTTAGGTCTGCAGAAGCAGGTAAGTTCAAATATTATTTTCCTCCTCTGGTCTTTAGTTTAACACCCAGAGGTCTCTTCCTTTCTGCTACATCTAAATATGGTGTGATTATACCACTGCGCTCAGTACAGGGGAAAATGCTGCAAGATTTTGCAGGAGAAAAGAAACTGAAATTACTTTAAATAGACTATTGCAGTATTAACTGCTCCAACCAGTTGCAAATTATATTATTGACCTATTACATAAATGGTAGCTCAAGTCAATTTAAGTTCGGGCTCTTCACATTTGCTTTCTGCTTCCTAAGCCTTTCCCTCCCATTGCACTTCGTGATTCGCGTTCTCAAAAAATAAAAGCAGTGAATAAGTGATCCAGGCAGTGGTGGATCTTTGAAGAGGTGCCAAACACTCCTCAATGCAACCAGAAAATGCCAGCTTTATCCGGCCTGAACTAAGAGGGAAGCAGAAGACTGGACTGATGGCAGAATGATGTTGAACAGGGTAATGAAAAATCCTGCACAGCTTTTTCTTGTTTTTCAGCTTCTGAAGGTTGATTCCAGTTCCTGCAAGTTCCTTGGGATGCCAGGGAGAGGGTGAGGAAGGGATGGAATCCATGACAGGAATGGTGGCAAACAGGTTTATGTGTTGCCTGAGACTTGTAAAGAAATCTTGGTCATTCTCAGCTGTTTGGATTGCTTCCCAAAGATATGGATGTATGTGGTCTTCAGAGCAGGCAATATGCATATGTGCATGAAAACTACTGAACTAAGACATCCTGATAAGATATGATGAGGAAAAATCTCCAAGTGGAAGCTGTATGGTTTGTTTGCAGATTTTCTCTGTGTATTTGTTTTCTGTAGGAGTGATTCTTCACAGTTGTCTTTTGGAAATAAAAATGCATTTCAGTTCTCCCATAGAGTGACCAAACATATTTTTGGATTATTAATTTACTGTAATATTCCCAGCTCTGAGAAATCAGCCTCGCTGAGAAGCATTCTCTGTTCAGACATGATAGAGTAGTGTGGCCTCCAAGCCAACAAGAATCCCACATTCTCATCTGCTGCTTTCCCATGCAGTCAGAAATGTAACCTGGTGTTTTTCACACTGCCAAACATTTGTGGCTGAGGGTACTGAAGGCCTCCATTCCTTCAGGCAATGAAGCAATGGGGGAGCTGCCTTTGCGTATTTTGTGCCTTGAGCCCACTTTTCCAGCAGGCTTTCCTACCCTTTCCACCTTTCCTTTAATGTCTTCTGCATGAGATCTCTTTGCACAGACTCTCTCAGGCCCTATTTTGATTTACCTTGCTGGTTCATGGATGATGTACAATGGCCATTACGTGCCATGCTTGCATCCAGCTGCCCACCTCATTGTGAAAACCAGGAACCAGGCTGCTGGTAGTGCTTGGTGCCCTCTGACTCCGATGATTTATTCCCCATCTTTCTCACTGCCCTGGCATCTTAGTGTTTCACATTCCTTGCAATAGGGACTTGTGCCAAGCAAATGTTTACTGGGACCAGGAATGACTTAAAACTAGCTATAAATGAAGCCTCCTTCTCCCAACCCTTGGCAGCCCTGCCCTCCTTGACAACTGGGAAAAGCCCTTGCAACATGTGGTATGCTGGGAACCTCCTGCAAGAACTCTCCCTGTAATGTCGGGCATCTATCTTTAGGAGACCCTGCTGCAGAGGAGTTGAGGATGACTGCTGAGGGTTAATCCTCAACTGAAAAAAAAAAGCTGAGGGTGTTTCTGAATGTGTTAACTTGCATGAGAGGTGAAATTCCATTATAGGCAATGTCATCTGCAGTTCTTGCACATTCACTAGTTGAGATAAACCCTGCAAGAGAGCTAAGTGATGAGCAGTGAGCTGCTCTGGCTATCCAGGGCTGTTGCTAACTGTGAGACAATGCAGGACTTCTCTATTTTTCCTGAAGCAACACTCACCTTTAGCTCAGTACTGTGGCTGGCACAGAGTCTGGAGCCTGTAAAGCCAAGTTACTTCAAAAAAATCTCTGCAAATAAGAAAACTAGTCCTTTTACACCTCTCTTCTGCCTCCACAATCTGACCCTTAGTCTTTAAAGTAAATTATCTCACAATGCAAAAAAAAAAAAAAAAAACCAAAACAAACAAACAAACAAAAAAAAAAAAAACAACCAACCAACCAAAAAAACCAAACCCAACAAACCACAAACAAAATTCCCCCGTCACAAGTAAAGCAGTTTGAGAGTGCATATTTCTTCTGATTTAGACTTCCTGATTCTTACAAAGGAGGAGAGAAACGAAATGTTACCTGATATTTTTCATACTGGTTCAACTCTACTTTATGTCTGGGTGTTGTTGTTTTTTTCTTTTTGGGTTTTACTTACCTAGAAACTTTCTCTGTTTAATAATTATAATGCTTTATTCTCCTTTCTCCGGCACTGGTTGTTCGCATGTTTGTGTGCTCATGGTTCTTTTTTCAGTAGGTACCAAGTTGCCTTTGAAATCATTTCCTCTCACTGAATTCAAATATTTCCTAGTCTTTTCAGATAAGGGATTTAAACTATAAAAATATGTAGTCCCTGCAGCAGATGTGCTATGGAAGAAAACAGGTCCCATTTTAAGATGGACAACATGATTCCTCTGAGTTTTCTAGGTTTGCAAAATGTTCATCTCACACTGCAGTTTGCTAATAAGACATGAGAAAATACCTACCCTGTTTAATTATAGAATGAAGCAAATATTCAAGTTTTAACACTCAACCTGTATCTAACTTTTGAGGCAATCGTGACTAGGGCAGGTCTGAGCTTTCCAGGTCCCATTCATTTTTAGTCCTTAACACTGAAACACTAAACTCATGCGGTGAGGCATGTTCTTTGAAAAGTTTATCCTGCTCATATGTAAAGTTAATGAATGGAAATCTCAGATGGAAATCTCACTGTCTTTCTCTGTCTTGACCTTTATGATCCTGCTCTTTTTGCTGTTGTTGATGCCTTGTGCCAGTCTCCTTCACTGGGCTAAATTTCCTTCCCTGCACTGTCTGCCTTTCCTTTGCTGCCAGGTGACCTTTAGCCCCATCCAGTGGGATAGCAGCTAGATGTCCTGTTGCCATTACTTCTGGACTCTGGGGTGCAATGAGGATGCGTGAGACACCAGTATCAAATGCTCTTTGGCGCTGGGTTAGCTTGCTTCCTGATTAACAGCCAGTTTGGGAACTTGCTTAATCCTGATTTTGGCTTAGCTGAAAGTATCCAAGATGTTGTAGCTGTGGCTTCCAATAAAACCTACATAGGCAATTGTCCTGAGTCAGACAGGCAAAAGAAACTGGGTAAAATTGTGTTCAAATACTTGCATGTGTTTAAGCACCCTGATTTAGGGAACAGTGCTGATTGGAGCATGAGCAGGCCTGCAGTGTGCCTTTTACTTAATTTTCAAACCATAGGAATGCTATGGGACAGTTTGGGATTCTCCTCTTGCCTCATGGCCAAGTCATTGCTAGACTCTGTGACACAAAGAATAGAAAAATATTGTTTCTTGTACAGCATGAGCAATTGGCTCTGATTAACAACAATTTCAGAGTTCAACAAACATGGTTTTCTCTCTCACTTTGTGTGCCAGTTGCCATGGTAAGCAGGAAGCACAACCCAGGCATTTCCCTAAAGGGAAACTGAAGTCATGAAGGAGGTAGGAAAGGGAGACAAGCCCTGAGTTCAGCTGCTGAGTAGGAAAAAAAAAAAAAAAAGTATTTCATTTAACCTAATGATTCATCTGTTTTTTAGGGAGATCAGTGAGCAGGCTGCACTGCAAATACATCCACTGAGGCTACAACCACAAGAACATTCCCCCTCCCCTTCCTTATTTGTTTTTTGTTTTGTTCTCAGGATAGAAGGGGCACATACTAATAATATTCACTTCCATGCTACAGCTCAGAGATTGGATTAACAAAAGCTAAGGAACTAAATTCATAATTTGCTGAAGTTCTTGCTTGTCCTTTACAAAGCAACATAAGTGCATATATGATGTACCAGAGGCTTCATAGTAACTCCTGTTCCAGCTTGGCTTCTGCTATACATACACTGGGATCCCAAAGTTTGTCCATACTCCACTCTGCATTGCTCTGCATTATGACAGGCAAGGCAGAGGTGTGCTAAATGGGAGGACACAGTTGTACATCACGGAAACTTCAGCACAGTAGAACTAGAAATGCTAAGAAAAAAATTATAATTTTACCCTTGAAAATTTTAAAGTATGTCAGGTAACAGTAATTCTGCAGAAGTCTCCAAGCCCTCACTTCATCTTCAGAGCTGCAAAGCAGCTGCAGTCCTCATAACCTCTAATCAGAAAAGTGTGTGGTCGGGCCCTAACCTTTAATCCCCACCATCCAAACCCACACAAACACAATGCAGTGCCCTGGCCACTCACACAACAAAAGATGGGCTCAAACTCCATGTCCAGAGGAAGACAAAAACGTTCACTGCATTCATAAACCAAATCCAGGAAAAAGAAAATGTTCCAAAACATCACTAGGGCACAGGTCTGTTTTTTATGAAAACTCTAGTTTAATCTCATGGCTGAGACCTGGCAAAACATCTTTCTTTTGTGGCTTTTGTTTTTCTTTCCTTTTTTTTTTTTCTTTAAACAATCAGGCACAGGGGCAGGCAAGTCCACACAGAGAAAAAAAGCTTAACAAAAATGCAATTCATCAGAGTTAGCAGGAAAAATAATCACAAACTAGGGCTAGTGGGATTGGGTCAGTCCTTTTCACAGTGTCTGACTTCCAGCCCTTCCTTTGACCTGGCAGCAAATAATATTTCAAAGGAGAGCAGTGCCTGCAAGCACAAGATCTAAGGTCTGGACTGCTGCACAGAACCCTCAGAAAGCTCTTGCCTCCTGCCGTCCCTCCTTTCTGGGGCTGTTACAGTCCTACTCCATCTCCAGTTGAACTCAGTGTCAAGCTTTCCATTCACTGCTTGGAGCAGAACTAGTTATCACCAAGCCTTTACAGCAACTGAGAGCAAGGAAAGGCTAAACCAAATAGGGATCAGCTACAGCTTCTCACCGCCCCCCCCACCCTCCCCGGGATTTTTATTCATTTTTTCTCAAGCAAAAGGGACAACTGCAAAACCTGGGCATGCTTGAAAGATAATATATGCTTCAGTAGATCATTTGCATTTTCAAGGACTTGGGAGAAGATTATGGTGGAAAGCTAAATCAGTCCTTGCACTCTGGTCTCCCCTGATCTTATCCCTCCTCTCCCGGGACAAGATCATGCTCAGAAAGGCGTATTCAGGCCTCCTGCCCACCATAGATTAGCCAGAACTAATTAGCTTCTTCGTGGGCAAAAAGCCCACATTTGATCTCACACTCTCAGTGCTGCAAAAGTTGCAGCAGAAAACAGTTCCATGCACCAGCCCAAGTTTTACAGATGTGTAAAATACTATTTAGGCAATTCCTTCATTTTAATTACATTTCCTTTTTAATATATTTATATAGAATGATCTTATATATATATATATATAAATTTTAATATTGTTCACCACGACAGACATTTCAGAATCGATAAAGAAAAAAGATTTTGGTTGCACCATTTGGACTCTGGATGAGGGAAAATGTTGCAGGTTTTATGGATGCTCTCTAACACAGATGAAAGTTCCTTTGAATCTCTAAAGTGAAAAAATAAGTACTTCAGTCTTTCTGCAGTGATGCCATGAGAAGGACAGCCCAGATGACTGGGATTTATAAGGTAGAACGCGCTCCTCATCTCTGTTTACTCTCTTGCAAATAAGGCAGCTCCAACACGAGCTAACATTAACCGTGTCCCTCCTTTCCATCAGGGCACTCTCATTTTTGCCAGCTTAGCTCTTTCACTCTGAGCTGCATTTAACAGAAGCTGCACAAACCCCCTGACTTCATGGGAAGAATAAGTGCAATTTACTCACTTCCACTGGTAAAAGCCCACAAGCAACATATGCTGGTGATATGTCATGTCTGATACTGGGGCCATCTGCAAACTTGGGAATAGCCCTTACACAGTTCACAGTCTCAGGAGAATTGAAATGTACTGCTGGGTCCCTGAAATGATCTTTGTGGAGCTGCAGATGATGAGCCAGTCTATTTAGTCTTTTCAATAACAAGGACAACCAATGTAGCTCTCTGATACACAAAACTTCAAATTCTGGGCCAGGCTCATCTCCCATAAATCTGATCTATCCCTCTTCATAATGCTTCACAGATAAACAATTAAAAAACAAACAAAACCCCAAACAAACAACCAAACACAAATCTCAAAACAAGGAGAAAAACCCACAAATCCTTTCTTAGAGAGATCAGGACTGACTCTGAAAGTGGCATCAGGGATAGCTTAATGAAGTTGGATCTCAGGAAGCTCCTGCCACACAGTCAGCACCATTCAATGAGACATGGCCTCCGTCTTCTGGTTCTGGCCAACTATCAAGCTCTGGTCCTTCAAGCTGACCGCAAGTGCTAGTATCAACATGGATCCATCATCAAGCATTACAGGATCTGCAGAAGGCTGGGTCTGGAGTTGGGAATCATGACACCTGTGCAACGGTGCAACTTGCAACTAAGCATGTACTTTCAACTCTGCAGGACCTGAGGTTTTTTCTAAGTGCTCTTGGAACATCAGCTGCAGGCTGGAGATGAAATTGTAGATAAGAAATGAGATCAAGCTACAAAATAGACATATCATTACAGCATCTCTGCTTAATTAAAATCCAAGACCCGGATCTGAGTTCAAATTCTGAAACATCCTTAAAAAATATAGTCTGGATACAGATTTTAGTTGAGGCTGATCTTTAATATTAAGTAAAGTTTTCTAATAATTTTCTCTCGCAGGGGTTTCACCACTTATGCCAGAAGTGCTATTACTTACTGGAATGCTGTTAAGAGATGAGACAGTCTATTATATACAAATTACCAGACCTCATTTCTTGTTCATACATAAACTTATATGAGAATAAGGAGGGGGAAAAAAAGTGGTTTTAACATTCCAAGGTTTTTTTCTTTTTCTTTTGATACATTATTTTGTGAGATTCTTTAGCTCTCTTTCAGGTGCCTTGGCTGTCAAAACTTCTAGGAACTCAGAGAATAAATCCTTGTCCAAAGTAAACTATTTTGTTGATGCAAAAAAAACCCCTGGGCATCATTTCCACAACTTTGCCTTCCTCTAACATCTTACAATACCTTGTATCACACCTTTCCAAGTCATTTGCCATTAACCCAGCCATGGTGATTAAAAGCTTTCTCATGAGGCAGTAAAAAAGTCATTTGGATGCCATGTTAATGCAACATAGAGCTGTGCTAACTATCAGGAGCATGGAGGACTGGCAACCCCCTAATTTTAATAGGAGGCTGCATCTTATGATCTGGGAGTAGAATAATACAATTGTCATGAAGCTGCATATTCTGGGCCTGCTGTCCACAGCTTGCCCAGGTAAAGCATAGACTGACTTCTGTGAGAGAAAATGGACCCAAACAAGAACTCCAGGCTCTTATCTGGTTTTACTATTCTCCCTTAACAAAACTGATGGATTTAGTTCTCTGCTCTGTTCCCTTCTATATGGCATTATGCACAAATGAGTACAGTGGGGAGGATCAAAGACTGCAACTGGTGGCAGGGGAAAGCCCTCTTGATTTTTCACACTCCCTTTGGATATGGCAGGAGAAAATTCTGCTGAAGATATATGACTTGCATTTGTTGACCCAGAACTTCTCAAAAATACTTTGGCACCTCTTCCCTTTAGCAATCAAAGAGTGCAGAGAAAACACCTTACAGCCTCAGGGCCCTCCAGCCACAATGACACTAATAAAGTGACACAGTCAGACTAGGAGCTCATGGGTTGAGTTTACTAATCATTTTAAATTGCCAGTACTTCAGAAAAAAAGCCCTAAACGTACATCCTTTGGGAAATTCTGGCTGACACTCATTGTGGTGGCTATAGCCCTTTCTAACAGATGCTCATTTACTGCTTAAACTATAGCCCATGATACCCAACAGAGGGCCTACAGACTCAGACATCTCCAGGAATGATGGCCCCTGCAAGTGCCATTACAGGGACAATCTCAGTGCTGGCAGCAACACCTGTGTTCCTGTCTCCTCTGTAGTCACTAGTGACACTTAAATTGCAGAGACAGCCCAGGCTGTGCCTGACTTCGCAGTCACCCATGGTCACAAAGCAGTCAATAGATGAGCCTATGGTGAATGTAGAGTTAGAGGCTTTATAAAGGAAGCTTTAGTTCTATTCCCGCAGCAGCTGTTGCATATCTGAACATGTATTTTCCTGTAACATTAATGTTCCCTTGAGGAGAGAGTTTAATTCACTTCAAATCTCCCTCTCAGGGCTTGTTCATGATCTGTTCTGCAGTCTCACAAATCATCCTCTTTACCATATTTTTAATCAATCTGAAAGCACTGAGGTCCAGGGAGGTGACAACCAGCCATGCTCTCAAAGAAATAGTGTAAAATCATAAGGAGCAGAAGTTTAAAGGAATAAGAAGCACCTGGGGACATGCCACACAGTGGCAATGAAAGACCAAGGGTTAAAGATATGTCAGTCAGGGTGCAAGAGGGCAATAGCCCAAGGACATGCAGAACAGGAGATCCACTTTCTTTTCTCTGCTGTTGTCAGTGTGGAGCTCAGCTGGAGATAGTTGCAGAGGTGTCACCTGGCTTTAAGCAATGATGAAAATAGTTGATACTGGATTTTGTTATGACCATGTCTTGGCTTTCATTGATACCTGCCTGGGAAGTCTGTACGCTGGGCAGCCAGCTGCACACTCATTCCTCAGCCACATGGATCTCGTCTGCCTGAGGAAGGTGTGGCTGAGCACACAAAACTCGTGAGCAAGACTTGAAAGATTAAAAGAACAACTAGGCGTTTCCTGTACAGCTGCTTTCACTCCAGCCCTTGCACACGCTGGAAAGAGCACATCTTTGATGCAAGGAAAGAGCTGGGGGCAGAGTGATCAGGTTTTACGTTTGTCATCGAAACATCCTTGAGTGTCCCACACCCTGTATGACTGTGACCTGCTCATGCCAGCTTCACCTTCCTCTTCAGCTATCCCCAGCCTCATGCACTGTTTATTTACACTGTCTAAACCAAACAGTCTTTCACTGGTGCCTGGAAAACAATAGGAGGAGTTCCTAAACATCTGGATCTACCTCCTCAGAAGATGTTGTGCCCCTGCACCCTGGGCTGCAGTGTTTTGTAACAGGGTTTCCTCCAAGCCCTGTTTTCTAATTTTACTGAGATTTATTTTTCCTTTTCTTCCATAGGGAGGATGAGACTTTCACAGGGCTTGTTAGACAATAAGCATGAGAAAATGCAAGTTCCCTGGGACTGGCTTACAGAAAAAGAAAAAAAAAGCAGGCAGTGAGGGACTAGGCAGAGGTGAGAAAAGCAAGACAAAGAGACTATGACCTTCCATAGCAAAAAGCTTTGCAGGAAACCATAGAGGATTTAGGTCCATCTTGCACAAAATAACAACAGCAAAATGGCAACAGAGTTGGTCTTGGACACTCCCATCCCAACCATCACAGAAAAGGAACAGGAGAAGCAGCTGCTATTCAATCTGCCTCCCACTTCGTCCATCCAGAATCACAGAGCGCCTCTGGGGCTGGTAAAAGCAGCTGGTAGAGGTCTCCAGTCTCTGGCCATTCTTGGGGATGGTCATTTTGTTCCGCAGTGTCACCCCCTCAGGCGTCGTCCGCGAAGCCTCAGACAGATCACCACAAATGGGGTTCAAAGAGGAGGTCTGAGTGGGGCTCCTTATGGGTGATAATAATACCCTGGAGTCTGCTGAAGTGGTGGGGTGGTCCATAATGGGGAAAGGGGGACTGAAGAGAATCAGACTTTGGGGCCTCCCGGGCCTAGATCTGTAGGAAGGCTTAGAGAACCCTGATGGTCTCTCTATCTTTGAAGACTGTGGGTTATCTCCAGCTGTCTCCCCTCCAGAGGTGCGCTTTCGGCGCAGAACAGGGGCATCCAGAACTGGGTAATGACTGGACTGAGGCGGCTCCAGTGGAGGGCCAAGGCTGCCATGCCAAGGACAGGCTGAGTCCTTCTGAGCTGGGTCACTGTTTTCTTTCTCTGCTTTGGCTTTCTTTTCTGTCAGTGGGCTCTTGGGGGCCTCCAGGTGACTCCATGCCACCCGTGGCATTTGCCTGATGGTCTGTTTGGCTTCCGCCTCCTTCTTCTCAGCAGGTGGAGCAGCATTCTGAGCCTGCAAGGGCTGGGGGATCTGGGTGTACTGAATCTTGGGAGGTATCACAGGCACCGCTCTAGCCTGGCACATCTTAATCATGAAGGAGGTCCTGACCGCCGACACACTGACAGGGGCAGAGTTACGGCGGCCAGTGCTGGCATGGGCCACTGCCAGGTAATCCAAGTCTAGATCCACAGGGGCATTGAAACAAGACCCCCAAGGAACACTTTTACTGGCAGCAGGGCAGTGTGTTGGCAGGGATGGGACAGAATCACTGCTTTTTACTTCCTTCTGCCCACACAGGAGGTTCCCAGGGGCAGATGGCATGGACAGGCTCTCGAATGTGAAGAAATCTGGGGCTGGGAGGAGCGAATCCAGGTTGAGGGATGAAGGCCTAGTCTTCACTTTACGAGGTGTTTCTTCACCTTTATTACTCAGCTGTGACTCAGGGGCAGAGCACAATGTTGTGGTGACAGTTCCTCCTCCCAGGGCAGTGTCCTGAGAGATGGATAACTCCTCCTTTGTGTTCTTTGTCTGTGAAGAATTGTCTCGGCTATTTTGGTATGGCAAAAAGAGCTCAGGCTTTGAGGTCCAAGGGTTTTCTTTGCTCACATCCACTTTCTTTTCCTCTGGCTCTGAAAGAGGTATTCTGGAGAGTCCTGCTTTCTCAGCTGGTGCTTCCTCCCTGCTGAGGGTGTACTTCAGCTCCTCAGGTTTTGAAGATTCTTCCGGAGGACTTGAGCCATTCTCATCTTGCATAGCTTTGCCCAAACTAGAGGGAGAGATGTGTTTTGTTTTGGACAGCTCACAAGTCACTGACAGAATGTCACTGTGTGGTTGCTGCTGGTCAGTGGCATCTATGAAAGAGAATGGGATAGTCCATAAACTCATCACTGTGTCTTTACTGTCCAGGGAGAGGCTGCGACTGAATCGTGGTCTAAGGGAAAGGCCTGAAGCTCTCTGGCTCTGTGGATGAAACTCCTGTATCATCTTCTCCTGAATGTCCTTAGAGGTGGGGGAATGGAGAGGGCTTGTAACCCACTGGTGATCCTCCCATGGCTCCACAAGTTCTAAGCTCTGCACATTATCTGTCCAGGTGTCCTCATCATCCTGGTCACCAGCATCCTGGGTTCTGCTAACAGCATTGCCCTCCTTCACCTCCGGGATTCCAGCTCCACTCAGTGCCTTGGAGGAGAATGTGTCCCTAACAGCATTGCCCTCCTTCACCTCCGGGATTCCAGCTCCACTCAGTGCCTTGGAGGAGAATGTGTCCCCTTCATCAGTAGTCCTTATCTCTTGCTTCTCACTCTGGGTCTGGACTCCGGTAAGACCATCCTTTTCCCTCTGCTGCTGGCAAGTGCTATCTTCTTCTCTCCCTGACTCTAGACATACTTCTTTGGAACAAGAAAATCCATCACTTGGGGCAATCTTATTAAATTCTGATTGACTATGAATCTTCTGGTCCAGGCTAGGAGCGAGACATTCACTCTTGCTGTCCACCATTGGGTGGTGGTTCTTTGGAGTGGCTGTGCCAGTTGAAAGAGTACTCAGTTCAGGTAAGGCTGAGCCACAGCTCTGCTGTGCAACTGCATCGGACTGGCAGTCGTGAGGGCTGTCTTGTCGCTCCATGCTGCTGGCACCAAAAAAGGGCACCTGAGTCACCTGCGATGCTCTGCTTGCAGGTGTCTGCTCAGCTAGTGTTGCATTCTGCCCCGGACCAGAGGAAAGAAGGTCTGTTTTAACTGAAGAAGATTCAGAAATTAGGCTTGTCTTGGGGACAGCTGCTGGCAAGAGCAAGAGCTCCTCTTCAGGTTCAATAATTTTCAGTTCCTGCTGTATCTCTGGCCACAGAGGTTCTAGAAGGGCATTTGCCGCATCCTCCTCAGTCTGAAAAACAAAAGAAATGCCATGACTTGGGAGCTCACAACTCTACCAGTAAATACCTCTCAATTTTTCCCAAACAGCTATCTCAGAATAGACATGGTCCTAGATGAGCACATTTATGAGTACAGAAATACAGACAAACATACTGCTACCAATTCAAGGAAGGAAATACATCTATAAACAAGTGGGACTATGGAGGAGAAGATCCGAGGTGCAGCCAAAATGAGGTCCAGACAGATGTACTGAAACAGTGAGCTGAATGAGTAGCTGGAATATTTCAGCCCATTTCTCATCTCTTCCCATTCAGGCTCGCTTGGCCTTGCCAGAGAATACGCATTCTCAAAATGCACACAAACTCGAATGAATAATCTATTCAAGGAGCTATGCCAACAGATCTTTAAATAGCTGTCCAGAGATGAGTATCACTGTAAGAAACTTGGTGAAAAGGCTCTGCTAGAGATGCAGAGGAGGCAAAAATAGTAAGAATTTAAAAAAATTTGTGTGCAGCGAGTGGAAGAATAAAGGACTGTTCAGGCTGTCCAGGACAAATAGGACAGCAAAAATAGAAGGGAAATTCAGAGATCGTGGGTCAAAATGCTCAAACATCCGGACAGACTCACATCTGGAGAGTCTTGGAGCAGATAGATTGTAAGGGCTGAAATTGTATAGTTACAGGAGAAGAAGACCAAAAGGAGACAGTAGAGAGTTATGTAAAGGTAAATCACCACATGGTGCCATGGATAGAAGTGAAATCAATTCACGTTCAGTTCTTGACTCTGCTTTGCCTAGGCTATAGACTTGTAGTTTTCACAACTACAGACACATAGTTAAACTTTAAACAAACTCTCTGTCACTACCATGACATGGTCCCCCACCTTTATTCTCATGCCTTCTTCCTTACCACATCTCTTAGGCATGATCCTTCTTCTGTCTTAGCTGTCTCTATCTCCTGTTGAGCACAGCTTCCTTCTGAAGAGACATCCTTCATCTTGAGCTGTCCTTGCTCTGCTCTGTCTGCCGGGAGTGGTCCCTTATGAAACTCCACCGCTGGTGTTTTTTCCAAGGCAGGACTCTGCTCTAAGGACTGCTGGGGGCTCTTGGCACTGCTTGGGCAGCTGCTTTGCCCGCATGTCTTCTGATTTTCTGCTGCTGGCTGTGGAGTTTCTAAGGACTCAGGTTTCCTGGCTGCCACCAGTTCCTCGGGGTGAGAGCCTGGATCAGAAAAACAAATGAAAAATGTAACCATTTGTGACTGAAAACTTGTGTCCCGAAACAAAGTGGTGCTGTTAAAAGCCAATACCAACTAACAAAGATGAAGAACTCCTTCCAGGCACAACAGGATGTTTCTGGGAGGCCATAGGGACTTCCCCAGTCTCGTTGCTGCAACAAACAGCAACCTCATCTGCTTTCAGAGTCAACACCCACCCTGCTACAGCTTGGTCTCTTTCCCGCCACAAGAGCAGGCTAGAGAAACATCCACACCACCAAGCTGTGGGGCACCTCCAGTATCCACACCTCCCTCCTTAACACAATATACCTCTGGACGCCGCCACTGGCAGAGTGGGCTCTAGCTGTTTCTCCTTCCGCTCCGTTGCCAGGTCTGTCCTTGTGTGTGTCCCTGCTTCCGTAGCAGAGGGGCTCTCCACCATTAGGGAAGACAGCTCCTCTAGGCTGGAAAGGGAAAGCTTCTCTTTGGTGGGCAGGCGGCAGGGCGTGCTGTTGGTGCTGATGACTGCGGATACTCGCAGGGGAACAGAGACAGCAAATGGCTCTGAGATGTTCAGGGCTTTCCTCTGGTGACGAGGAGAGGCCTCCAAGGGAAAGAGGCTGCTTGGGAAGCCTGACTTGGTGGCTGTTTCAGAGGTGTAGAACATAAGCCCTCCTTTGGCTGAAGTCTGCTCATTTTCAGCATCCTCTGCTACCCGGAAAACCTTCAGCTGCTCAGGGGGTGACTTCACCTGTACTGTGCGGGGGGGACCTTTCCCCCCACTCAGCTCTGAGCTTCCTTTGGCCCCCATGGCAGATCCTTCCCGTTCCCACTCATTCTCCTTGCTGAGGTCATATGAGCTGCCTGTTCCTCCTGTACGTATCTTCGTCGGAACAAAAAACCCTCCAGTAGTCACTGACCGTTTGAACCTGCCTTTTTCATCTTCCCCTAGAGATGGGAACATAGGAGGAAGTCAGTGGGAAACAAAGCACTAGCAAACAAACTTCCTCTGTAAGGAGCCCTCATCAATCCCTCCAGGAAAGAGTCCTGCCCTGGTTAACACTCACATTTCCCCAGACAGATAGGGACAGTAGCTACTGAAGACCTTCCAGGCTCTAGCCCTGAGGCCTCCTTCAAACTGGGCAGGCAGGGCTAGATAGAATGCCCTCCAGTGGAAATCACCCAAGACTTTTATTAGATACTCTTCTTAACCAGATGCAACCAAGTCTAGGGCTATGCTCATGCCAGGCTTTGCTGGCTTATTGCAAGCACTTTTCACCTATGAATGGGAATTTTGTGCCCAGAATAACCAAGAAAGAAATCAAAGCAATCCAACTGCAAATAAAGATGCAGCTAGACACAGTGGTAACTCTCAGGAGCATGCACTGAGATAAATGACACAGAAAAGGGTCAAAAATGCATGCACACAAAGGTGGGGGCACACATCACTATACAAAAATACACAACATGGTGAGATAGACAAAGATACCGACTGCTGCATCCATTGAGGACAGTGAGGCACTGGAACAGGCTGTTCAGCAAAGTTGTTGATGCCCTATCCCTGGCGGTGTTCAAGGCCAGGTTGGATGTAGCATTGAGAAATCTGATCCAGTGATAGGTGTCCCTACCCATAGTAGGGGGATTGGAACTAGATGTCTAAGGTCCCTTTGAACCCTTGAGGCATTATATGATTCTATGATCTATGCTGTTGAGAATGCAGAGCTGCAATCCTTCACCGTTACAGTACAGGGTATCGATGTCTCACCTTCCACTGGGAGGGAACACAACGAGTCCATGCTCTTCGCAGGCCGAATAGTTGCTTTTTCTGTGGAAAAAGAGTTTTAGAAGCGGGTATCAGATCCTGTGACTTTGCAGGCTTCAGCCCATAAAGATCAAAGACTACATGCATGTAGAGAGGCATGCTAGGCAGACATCAAATTTTCCATTTTCAAGCATTCCCCCCATGTATCTGCACCACGTGGCTTATTACCCACAACACTTGTCCATACAGCTGGGGATCTGCTAGTGCTAACAACAGCTTTGCACCTGCTGGACATTTGGAGAGCTATACTTAACCCAGCCAGTCAACACCATCTCCACTGTGAAGCAGTTAAGCATCCCAAAAGCTGTTATGTTCCACTGCCCTCCCTGATCGAGTCGGTCTATTGGTTGTGGGGAACTTTTTAACTAAACTGACATAAATGCCTTTCACCTCTCATTCCTGATAGCAAATGTTGGGTTATTTTTATGTTGCACTCCCTGGCTCTTTTGCTGATGTGAGCATGCCCTGCCTCCAGCAAGCACTCGGGGAAATTTATGAGGGCAGTAAGCAACCTATTTTCCTGGTCATTCTCGCTGGACTTGCTTGTCCAGAAACAAGCTGCCCTTTGTTACTAGACACTCTACAGGTCTGTTCCTGACAGGTTTTGGAAGCTTATAGCTGTTACTGCTCTGAAAAAGGGAGATGAGGAAATGTAGCTGGCAAGGAAGACAGGGTAGTCTCTGACAGCCCAAAAAGGATCTGTGTAGATCTGGAAAATGTCTGGGAGCAAAGTTTGCTGTTTACAGAGTTGCACAAAGTAGGTAAAGCAGAAACTGAGCAGGCTTGTTGGACTTCATTTGTTTATATAATTAGGCTTCTGGCTCTAAGTTTTGCATGAGCATAGGAGAAACTCCGTCTATTTTTTTGCATTTATATGGAGTCCTGGCTACTTTTTACATTTATATGGCGTGATGTCTTCAGTATTGGCTCAGCTTTGCAGGAGGAACAGAATTCAAGCTGTGGCGCTCGTGTTTTGTGTGACTTACAGACTTGCATGCATGGACACAAGCTGTGTTAAAGCATGTGCTTAGTTTCAACAGCAAGTTCATCTGTTTCCTCACATTAGGCTGTAAGCAGAGAGCGCACAAAAATATAACATGGCAGTGCAAAAGTACTGCTTCTGAAAGGCACTACTTCAGTACTGAAAACTGTGCATGGTTTTGCGTTTGTGTGTCCTGCTGGTGAAAATGTGCAGCCCCCTGTTGCTCAGTACTGTTCCTGGAACAAGGCTCAGCCTTCACGATCACTGGGCTGCAGTCATTCCTGGGTATCCTTGGGTTAGCACTATTTTGAGACAGAGTATTCCTTATCAAAGTGAGAAGGTGATCCCATGATCAAAATAGGATAGAGAGCTATTTTGAGGTCTGCCCTGGGCACCCTATGTGAGGCCATCTGTACATGCAAAAATGGGGGAAGGCAGGGGTCCAAAAAAAGCTGGATTCAGCATTTGGCATCACAATCATTTCTGATACAAACACAGCCTGTCATATATGTGGTGGTTGGTAATGTTGCCAACATTAACTATTTTATTTTAAGACTTGCAATGTTTGGTAGTGGTCCTCCAAACACCAGCTCCAGGAGTCATGAGATTATATAAATAAAAATTCCATCTTCATCTTCTTTTAAAAACCAAATTGCTTGACTTGAAGATAACAAAAACTCTAGGACATATAAACCTAAAACATTTCTTTCTGGCATCAGAAAAAAAGGTATGCTTCCTTTTAAAAACTGTGATTACTTTTAAGTCAAGTTCCTGATTTTTAGAACTTGAGTCATAATTTCTAAACACTGGGAATTGGCACTGTCATTTGATTTTCTAGGAAATAGTGTTTAAGAGATTGCAGCTCAAAAGAGGCTAGAACTTGGGATTACAGCCAGAAGAAAAGACAACTTCTTTCTTGGAAATTCTGCAAAAGCAATGGCTTCCCTCAAAATCCTGAAAGCCAGGAGCCATAGGAACTCCTGGTGCCTTGTTTTTTGCAAAGACGTTGAACATAGTTGGTTCTTACTGCCCTTTAGTGGAAGGGCAACACAGAAGGACGGCCTGAAAGGACAGCCATTCACCCAGTGCCATGTAAGGAACATTAGGAGGCAGAGGCTGGCTGTGCTGGAATTGACTAAGCCAAACCTACATCACATTTCCCAGTTCTCAAACTTGACAGCTGGACAACAGGAGCCTGTTTAGGTACCAAAATGAAATATATACTCTAGCTGTCTGGCATATCCTCCTGAAAGGCTGCTTCTTGCCATCCCATGAAAATGAGATGTGTGTGAAACCACACAACAGGCATGATCCCATTAGACAGTCCCAAGTCTGATGGTATTAGCGGCATGTGGATGCAGGTTGCCCTATGCTATCAACATCACAGGACAAAGCCTCAGAGAGAAACACTTAACTGAAAAGTGTGTTCTTACCAGAAAGCTTCTGTGCCCTTACAAAGACACTCCCATTTCGACTCAGTTTAGACTTTGATTCTGAGCCAGAGCGGCCCAAGTTAAATATCGACTTCCATTTCTTGGACTTGGTGGATAATTTTCTCCTGGAAGTAAAAAAAGCTCATGAGTTTACTGAACCCTAGAGACTTTTATCTTTTTAATATCCCACAAAGACCTCTGAGCTGTCTCCCCTCAACACTGTCCCTCTTTTCTTCCCACACCTCGTTTAATTCTAAAGCATGCAAGGCATAGCTGCTATACAACCAACTCTTCTTGGTTATATAGCTAGCAATTACTCTGTAAGTGATTTATCTGTATTGCTGATTTAAACATTTCATGGATGGAAAGACACCTAAACCTTCAGATAGTTGGGTCTGGCATCATGCTACAGCAACTGTGACTGACTGAGCAATCAACCATGCTTGTGTCCAGAAAGGAGAGGTTTCCAAGGCTCGGACCATCATGCAATACACTGAAGAAAAATTGCCTTTTAACAGGTTTTAATGATACAATGCATGATAAATTCCAGAGAATGGATGGAACTTATACAGTTGCTCAGTGCACAAAGCTATCCTTTAAAGACCACATCTTATGATGAAAATAAAAGGATACCTTTATACAAACTAGCTATTCATGTTTCTCGAGCCAACAATAATTTAATCATAGGTGTTATATATTCTTATGCAAGTATAATGTACTAACCAAATAGGAGGAGGTTTAAGGGCATTAAATAATTTTTTGTAACTGTCAGAGGAAGTGGGACACCAGTTCCCTGGGTCTCTTTGGAAATCACAGTTTTATGCAGAAAGAAACTGCCAGTCCTGAAGCCATTTTTTTTCTATGCATATTTCTACATAAAGCTCTGTTTCAGTTCCTTCACATACCCATTCTGATTCCTCCTTCAAACTCCCCTCTTCCAGAGCAAGAACTTTCTTATCTCCCTGTCTTGCTCTCCATAATGGGCTTTCTACCCCCATAGTTCTGTTTTTCTTTTAGATCAGTACTCAGAAGGGTACAAATCAGTCCTACAAAGAGGACTGATATCTTGGGGATAGGACTGTTCTTTTCAAATGAGAAAGGAGAAGGCACTCTAGAGGGGCAATACATCCTTTTGTCTTAAGCTGGTTATCCTCTTGCCAGTATTCTGTTAGATAGCTCCTTTTTGCTTTAATATATCAAGTGACAATAAATATCTTTTCTCTGGTGCTTTATGGGTCAGTAGATTAATGAGTCTCCTGCTGCAGAGGCTGTAATCTATCAGAACCTGGCAGTAGAGTGGCCATGTATTAACAGTTAGATAGACCAATAGATAAATACTTAGCCTGGGCCACTGTGCCAACATCTGCAGTAACCTCTGCTGAAATAGGACTCTTCTGCTGGCAGAGACATAGCTGGCATAGGTGCCACTATGTAAATATCTCTCCATGCTGGGAGTGAAAATTAGCCTTAGTACTTGGACATAATTGCAGAGGAACCTGGAGAATGATGAAGCTGAGCAGGTCAGTGGCACCAGGCATGCCATGGATCAGCCACCAGCAGGTGGAACTCGTGGGTGAGCTGTGCCCCAACCTGCTCCATGTTCATCCCGTGTTTGGCCAAATTCTGAGCTGGCATAAGGATGCAAAGGCAATTAATTCCTCCCACAGGAGGCCTATGGAGTTCTGCCCTGATGGAGGGATGAGGACTAGTGGAGCTCTGAACCCAGTAACTGCAATACTTCTCAGTAGCATCTGTGCCTCTTTTGAGAAGGGCACAGAATTTTCTCTTGATGGTGGCTGTAGATTCATGTGTGCAGGTGTGGGGGTACCATGCTAACAAAAGGATTATTCCCAATCACACTAGAGAGCCTGCACTTTTTTATTTGCACTTTAACTCCTCTTGACACTCACTTGCTGTCGGGGAGGTCAACAACTGTGTGGAAGAAAGACCCAGTTACAGGCACAATTTCAGGCAAGCTGTTCTCTCTCCTCTCCTTCCGAGCAGGGTGGGATGCAGACAGACTCCGTGCCTGTGCTTCTTCCAGGCTCACCAGTTTCATTGGGAGGGAGGCTGAGGGGAGGGTCAGACTTTTCACAACTGATGCACTCTCTGAAAATCAAGAAAATACATTCCAGCCTGGGGTGAGGGGAGACTAAAGAAAGAATTTCATGTCTTTATTTGACTGGAACACCTCCTGTGGAGGGGGGAAAAGAGTAGCACGTGCAGAGAGAAAGGCTTTTTGTCAAATAAGTCTTTCAGCTCTCCAGCAATCTTATCCATCTGAGTGCATTCCCAGCAGGGGCCATGCTTGCCAGCCAAAGGCACTTCTGTGTGAAAGAGGTGTCTCTGAAAACCACCAGGAATCACACAGTCCCTTTTCTCCTCCCTCCTCTACTCACTCCCACTCTCACCCAATACTGGACCAGTTCAGTCCATGATCCAAATCTGGTGCCTAGTTCTTTCTCTCACTGCCACATCTTTCTCCTTGTCTTGCTTCAGGAAGGGGGATTGCTCTAAAAGCCAGCAATACTTTAACTTTCTGATACATTTCAGGGCCACAGAAACAGTGGGACTGACAGCCCAGGAAACTGAAAGTGCCTGTTTACAGATGCTAACTTCCCATATGCCACCTCAACAACAGTCCTGTCCTGAACAGACTGCCTCAAGGTGTGTGAAGGAAGCACAGGCTTTGGAGTCCACCTGGCACTTAGCCCTACTGCTGAAGAGGGTGCGAGTTCCTGCCTCTGCCAGAGGGGCTGGGTGAAGGGGCACTTTCCCACTAAGAATCAACTCAGTTCATCAGCATCTTCCTCTCTTTACTCCATATTGACTCCAATGCCAGCAGTGTCCAGCACTCCTCAAAGCTGGGCCAGTTTTGGGTCTCTGACCTGCGGTACAACCAGAAGTCTTGGAATTTACTAGCCAGTGTTTCACTACAATTCTTAAGGCAGTACAGGAGCAGTTGCTCACTCTGTGCATTCTGCCAGGACATAAATAAGTGCGTAGGAATGACACCTTCACCACAATGCAGGGGTGTTACAAGTTGAGCAGAGCACCACACTGGATATAGTGGGATATAGTGACAGACTAGCACATTTCAAGGTAAAGATGGGCAGGACGAGCAGACACCGGGCTGGAAAGCAGAAAGGTGGATACTCCCTGAGTTTTGAAGATATTACGAGTCTTTCCAGTGTGTAAAACAGAAAGGTGCATATTTCTGAAATTATTTGAGGTCAGTGTGGATCCAAACCTTCTCACTTCACAGCCTTTGATGACAAAGCCATCACTAAAGCAACAAAATCAGCATCTCTAATGCTGTCCCATCTCTATTGATGTCCCAGGGAAAAAAAATACTCTTACAAAAAATGTCATCAGGAACAACACATAAATTTTTGGCAAAAAAATTAACTTTTGTCCTGGGAGTGTGACCTCTGACTTGGGTGGATATGGTGGCTGGAGGTAAGGTATTGTTGGTATGAAGAATTGTAACTGGGAGAGCCTGAGAGAAGAGTTGAGACTGTGGCTGATGGACTTAAAGAGAGAGTTTAGACCAAGATTGAGAATCTGTCAGATGGTCTTCCTTTCATGGAAAGGGTGAAGCCAAATGAGATCATGCAAAAGACGAGACGTAGGACAAGCTGAGAAAACACTGAAGGAGGGTAATATTCAAAAAGAAAATGTTGAAGATAGGGATGAAGAGAACAAGAATAAGGTATTGGGCTCAAGGTCTCTTAGGGGGAGTCTGTGATGCTAGTAAGGGTTAATGTGCTTGAAATATTAGTTGAAAGGGGAGCTGGAGTACATGGCAATCGACAATGTGAAGTGGCTCAGGGAGGTTGTTACCAATGTTCTCTGCAGAGCTGGCTTTTCTGTTGTTGCTGAAGATCTGATCCACGTGATTCAGGATGAACTCGATCACCAGTTGCTGCACTCGCACCTCCAGGAAAGCTGCATCCCCATTGCAGCCAACTGCCTCAATCTCCTTTGACCTGCGTGAGGAAAGAGGTGTACCAGTACTGAGAATTGCCACACACAGCCTCTGGGAAGGAAAGACCAGATTTCTTCCTGAAAGCTTTGTAACAGGAATGATTTCCCCACTTTTGCTGCACTCCTTGTTCTCCTTTCCTCACAGGCCCTCATCCTCTCTTTGCTTTTTCACTCTTTTAAAAATTAATTTCCTTGTTTTCTTTGCTACCTCTGTTTGCTACCTGACTGTGTTATTTTCCCTACTTGGCTTTTACATTCTTCAGCAGAGATAAGACTGTGACTCTCAAACTCCATCCTTGTCTCTCCTTTCTCCTCTTTTAGCTATTTCAAAATTGGGCCTGAAAGACAACACAGGAGCCTTCAAATGCTGCTTCTAGATCCATACTCAGTGTTTCAATATCTCTTAGTGAAATCCCTTAGAATCCTGCTCAGGTCTTCCCCACATCAGTTTTTTCAATGCTTTGCTGTGTGCCCAGTAGTCTCTTCTCTGCCCCCCTGTACTCCCACATTCTCACTCTTGCTCTCAGCAAAGAAACATTCCTTATCTTGACATGCCAAAGTGTTGCTGAAGAAATTATCTCTGGGCAATGGATCCTTTGTAAAGTTAATGACTGGTGTGTTAGATAATAGCTTGGGGCATTGCCAAGAGGATAACCCTGTAAGGAGACTGCAGTTGCATTGCTTGCTCCTTCCTTTTCCTCCCTGGGGCTTGTTCTTATGAAAGATTGCAAAGGGAAACAGACTTTATTTTTTTTTACAAGGACAGATGCTAAAATGAAATTGTTTCGGTAGTAAAGGCCCACTTTATTATATTTCATAGAGTCAACATTTGATTCTTTTTCAGAGCCTGCTCTGCCAGTTTTGTGATTGAGAAGGGTGAGATAACTCTTTAGAGAATGCTTCTCAGGCCTGTACCTCTCTAGCCAATGTCCTTTGCCAGCCCAGGGCTTCCACTAACAGCTCTGCCATCACACCTTTCCTGCCCAGCTGCTGTCCTGGACTCTCCCTCCATAGTTCATTCCTCTAAACACAGATTTATTGGACAGACAGGGAAGTCAAGTTCAACAATATACAAAACATTTCTTTTTTTTGCCCAAATGCTATTTTTTCTTGTTCTTCTTAGCTCTACAACATATCGGCCAGACTTCTGCCTGAATCTTATCCAGGCTTCTTCCCAGCAGAGTGCCAGGCATAGCAAACATGAAAAACTAGTTGGTGATCTCAGATCTGACACTGGTCGCCATTTTAAGCCCACCAAGCTCATTTCACTTTTGGGCAAGCAGATCTGGGCACAGGTCTGCAGTATTTTTGCCCTGTTGCTCTCCCTTCCAAGCCTTGCTGTCTCTCACCACTCCGCTGCAGAAGCTCTCGCACCATGAAAAATATCATTAACGTTCCCCAGTGATGAGCTAAGTCCTCATTTTTAAATATATTCTCAACTTGCAAAGAGCAACTTTTTTTTAATAAGAAACACACAAAACCACAAGCTTCATTGGATGCTGGCAGCAAAACCTTAGATTATTCAACCTGGAAGAGCTGTTTGCTCTGCTCTGCTCTTCCCTTTAGTTGTTCAGCTTTTCCCTGTCTTTGCACTTTCCTCAGGTGATTGGGTCTTCAGGCTCAGGCGTTGGCACTCGCCTTTGGGCTCAGCATGGTGCTCTGGGCAAGAGGACTTTCTACTGTACCTGAGGAGATTTGGAGCCCACACCAAGGCCAGGTTTCTGGTGTGCATGTTGGTCATGTTGCTGAAGGAGGCCAGGTGAGTCAGATGCTTGATCAGGTATTCCAGTGTTCTGAAATGGTTTCAGAGAAAGAAAAATGTGTCAGCTTAACAGTGCCTGCCCACTGGGACAGCAAGGCTCAAACCCAGCCCTGTCCCCTTCTCAAGGAAGTGTCTGCAATGGCACAACAGGCCCCTTAGGGCAGAGGATACACAGCATCAGCATTTGCATGGGATCGCAGTGAACACCTAAACAACTGTGCTCTTGGGTTGTCAAAGATGGTGCATGAACCTAATTGTCCTGAGCAAGATGGGAGAAAAGAAGATGGGAGATGGATGGAAGAGAAAGTGGGATTACGCGAGGACTGAGCTCTTTGCACTTGCTCAAGCACCTCCAGCAGATCATTTCTCCTTTCCACACTAGGACACTGGCCAAGGGTGCCCTAGCAGTCAGATCTGGGGAAGCAGGATGAGACACTGCGGCAGGGAGATCTTGTTCTGTCTCTAACAAAGGTTTGTTCAATGATATTTAAATGCCAGATAAATTGTTGTCAGATTTGTAAATGCTGAGTCAGCTTCGGGGAATTGATTTCTGGAAATGAATCCCAGTGCTGTTTCAGGCAATATTCCCTGATAGTGAGGATCAGCACAGTGATCGTCAGCACCTCAGGGGACACGTTCTTACCTGTAATGTGATGGTGGGAGCTCCTGGATGACATTTTGAATTCTTGCCAACTGCTCGTCCTCAGGGAAGCGTGATACTGCTTCCTGCAGAGATAGAAGGAAACAATACACCCTGGCAATGGACTTAGGGGAAAGGGAAAAGGGATTAAAAAGGGTCACACGAGACAGCCTGTCTCAGAGGGAATGCTCTTTTGTTACTTTACAGAGCTACTGATAGAAGAGGTTGCTTTGTGTCCCCAACACAGCAGAGATTTCCTGCACTGTTACTTCATGTCTCAGAACATTATCTGCAGGCATTCAGACAAGGTGGTCAGTGTTTAGGGGAGAGGGGCATTTAAGGTCTTAGACCTTCAATTATGAATTATGGAAGTTTGGAAGTTGTTTGTTTGTTTGGGGTTTTTTTGTGATTCTTTTCCCTTTTTTTAACTTGGGCAGTAGTGGGTGAAATAGAAAGAGAAGGAAAGAGAGAAGTGAAAATAATGGAAAAAATAATAAACAGTGATACCTTCCCCCACTCCCCCAAACTGTGTTAAAAATCAAACAGGTTTTTCAAGCCCTGTGTTATGAGAACACCTTGGATATATATGTTTAATATTCTTCGAATAAGCAATATTTTGACTGTCACATGAAGATAGCTAAAGGGATTGTTTGTGTGAGTTTGCATCTTTTATGATGAGAGAAGCCTTAGCAAAATCACCATCTAGGTAGATTAATAAATTCTTATACCCAGGGTTAGACAGAATCAAGGCTATACATCTTGGTCTTGAGAAAATCTCTGCAGACCAAGAGCTTAGAGAGCCACGATAGACTTTTGTCTGCATTCCTAGGGGTTCACTACATTGGTATTCATCTGCTCAGCCATTCCCTTTCAATATTTGTGCCAGGCAAGGACAAACCACCAGAAAGTTCAAACAATGCATGCCTGTCTGGGAACCTCCTGCCTACCCTACTGCCACTGGAGTTTGGAGCAAGTTCAAAGAAAGATGCTGTGACCCACACTGCCAGCAGAATCTGTGCCCACAGACGGACGTCAGCACTGCTAGGAAAGGAAAGGAAGGAAACAACCCTTCCCCAACCACTCATCGCTTAAACATTATGAACCTGAAATTACCATCCACAACCAAAGAAGCATCTTCTTGTAACATCCACACTGAGGATGCTACCCTCTCTGTTTTTGTCACTGTCCTTTTCCCAGCAGATCACTTCTCATGTACAAGGACTGTCAAAATAAACATCTCCACTTTTGAGGACAGACATGTGATGGCAAAGAAAAACAAGTGAGCTCACTAGTTTGGTGTATGTGAGATGCAGGTATACTTGTTTTGCCCAAATTAAAGGTAGGTTAACTCCTTCTAGTGCTTTTTACATATAAGTGCAGGTCTTTTTACACATAACTGCAGGTCTTTTTCCTTTTTTTTTTTTTTTTTTTTTTTTTTTGTTCATTCTCGTATTTTACTTCCAGGTCTCAAAGACCTAATGACTTGACAGGAAGTGAATACCAACTTCTCTGAGGTCATGATCTGTTCAAACCTCTGGGCAACATTTTTGACCCATACAAGCTGTGCCTTTGAAATCTGAGGCCCCCTCCAAAACTGTGGATTACAGCAGCAGAATACAGAATTCAAGGAAGAACCAATAATGCCATTTATTACATACTGGTTGATCATGGTATGAATTCATGTAACTTAGTTTTTTTTTTTTTACTCCACTAGTGATTAGGAGAGTGCACGATTCATAAGCCCTGGTTAACAAGTGGAATAGAGTCCAGAGAGAAAGTAGGCTTGGCCTCCTAGAGCTGTTTCGCTCTGGGGGAGTACTTGATTCCTCTATGTCCAGGCTAGAACAAGCCAAGCAGAGTCAGCTTATCTATCCTGAGAAACAACCATCCATTACTAGAACACAAGATGGCAATCATTTAGCAAATGTTGATAGCCAGTTAGGTCATGACTGGGAGGTTACACCTGTGAGCGTGACATAGTGATGACCAAATAGCCACCCCCTCCCTAGTCATTAAGAATTTGACTTTCCTTAGACAAAAACCTCTGAATCACTCTGGTGACTCAAAGTGTAGCCTCTCCCAACTCAGAGACAGCTCTGACTGAGTCAAGCTGGATTAACATGTGTTCTTTATTCCTACCAGCACTCATTTGCTGAGGTACGGCTGCCACTGTTCCCTGTTCAGACACCCCACACATATACACACTCCTAGTGGTTGGTCCTTGGGAATTGTTTTTGTTTTTTTTTTCTTTCTTTCCTCCTGGTATATGACTGTGCTTCCTGTCAGCTGGGTTACCAATTATAAATCCCTACTGAGTAGATTACATGAATAATGGATTTTGTGGCTGAGCGGACAAACTGAAAGGCCAGAGATTAAAAAAAAAAACCTTTTAGGTCAGCCCAAAGCGATAACATTTTGGGGAGTTCGCATAAGATTTTTGAAAACAGTTATTCAACACTGACAAGAGCATTACACTCAACCATATATTAAGGAAATTATATTATAAATTTTGGGCTGTTTAATCCTTTTCTGAAATACATTTTATATAAGTTAGATGTGTTAATATAATGTTGGAACATTTCCTTTAGAAAGTATTTGTAGAAGAAACACTTAGTTACAGAAGTGTTTTTCCTTTTGTTTTTGAATAAAGCTATTTACCAAATGTATCTACCGAAAATATGCAAGTCATCATTCCAAAACTGCACTTTTCAGCAAACATTCTTTCCTAAAAAGGTTTCCATCTAAATTGTCATGTTTCCTTTAGAGCATTTTTCTTCCATAAATCAGTAGTGATAGCCAGAAAGACACCAGCCAAATAGCTTCAACAAGAATGAAACTCATCAGTTACAGTGAATGGTTGAATAATACCCCGTATTTTCAAGATCATATTCATCCTGACTATCTCCACAGATCCTACCCTATATCCTAGAATCCTTATATCCTGAGGATACAGGTCAATTTTTCAAATCTGCTCAGAATTCTTCCCGAGTATTTGGCTATACATCACCTTGAAACATAGTCCAACCTTACTTAAAATTTGGCACCGAAACAGCAAGACACCTAACATTATTGCATATCTGTCAGGCAGCACAGCAAGCCACTTCCCACCCCTTGGTCCCCAGTACAATTTTGTCCTAACAGCTATCTGACTTTTTATATCAGGTTGCTGCTTGGCTGGTTCCATCTGGCTTTGCTCCACAGCAAGCTTCTCCATCCACAGATATGCCTGCTTCTCCCCATAGCAGGCAACAGGCAATTCTCTTTGGAGAGTGTCTTCTTGTGTGGATCCAGTGTCTCCTGTGCCATAGCAGTGTAACTTTAAAGTGTTTAATTCAGGATAGAGGCAATGTAGACAGAAATACCTGATTTTGCAGAATGTCTTTTTTGTAACATCTGACATTTTTGGCAATGATTGTTCCTCCTCCTCCCAGCAAATGGGAAGGAGTAGGATGACAGAAATTCTTAGCAAAGGACGGATGTTTCTAACACTGAGAATACAATAATTCCCATCCCCCTATTCCCTCCCACCATCCCTCCCCCCAGTTATCTATAGAAGTTGGTGAATTCTTTTAGCTGCAAATGCAGACCTTTGGCACATAAGATTTCAACCTCAGTGATGGGATTTAAAATTGTTGGTGTCATAAAAAACTGAAAGTGGATTTAGAGTGGTAAGAAGCAGATAACTTTACCAACAAGCATAGCTTGCTGTGCCAATTTAAAATAAAATATTATCTGTCATCAAAATTAGCCAACTCTCTTAAAAAATTCAGGCACTGTGGTGTTATTTTTCTGCTCCCCTGCTATCTGCTCCTGGCCTCCAACTGCATCCATGTATAATCTGTGGCTGTTTTACAGAATCAAGTAACTACTCCCTGAATTGTAATCTCTTCAAAGAAAGTTCAAGATTTCTACTTGGCCAGTTGCCACTTTCCTCTGCCATTTGTATTTATGATGTGATTGTGACAGACCTGATATGCCATAGCTGGCATAACCTGCGTCATCATTTGCACTCCTACAAACTGTGTAAAAAATGCTACAGATGCAGAAAAGCTGATGCTTTACACATGGGCTGAGAAATCAGTTTGTGCAGGTGTCAGGGACAGTTGGAGAGACAGGAATGAGGAAACCACACCCTTGTGATTATGATCACAAGCCCCAGATGACACAGAAGACTCAGTGATGGACAGTAATGAGGAAAAGAAAGAGCATTTGTAATTCTGAGAGGAGGTGCACAGTTGGGAGAGAGGCAGCAGGGAAGCAATGCAGTGAAAAAATGAGCAAGATGAAGGGGAGGAAACAGCAGACAAACTGAGAGAAATAAACATGAAATGGTGAAAAGAAACAAGGACAGGGAAAGAGAGCCAACACAAGATGAGAAGGGAAGAACGCTGAGAACTGTTTATATGGATAGATGCACCAGAAACCAGGACATTGGAGAGAATCCCAAGCAGCTGTCATGGAAGAATCTGCAGCACATCCACATGGCTGCAGAGGAACAAGATGAGCCAAGGGTCTCACCGTGAATTTCTTGTAGAGCTCATAAGTGAGGAGAGGGTTGGGCAGTTCCCTGAAGTACAGCTTGCAGAGTGACCCCACGCAGTGGATGTCCTGGAGGTACACTTCCCTTGTTAGATCCGGGCATTGGTCAGAAACAAACTCTTGTCTGAAACAATATGGAAACATAACAATATGGGTGAATAAGAGTTGCAGCAGGCCAGTACTCCACCCTCAGTACTCCTTTACAGCTAGAGAAAAAACAAACTGGAAAGCAGAAGTGTCTCTGCAGGCTGGCCCAGATTGTCTGCCATGTTCAGGCCCTGAGTTTTCAACTTATTATCCATTATCCCTAACATAGTCCCATGAGGGGACCTCAGACTGATATAAAGAGATTGCTTTCTCTTAAAGTGAGAGAGAACAACTCAGCATTTGTGCTGAGCCCCTCCACACCTTTTCCATTAACAGATGCAGGGAGATATAGTTTTTTACTTTGTCATGGGCTTGTCCCTGAAATATTGTATTTCCCTGTTACCAACTTCAGAGACAATTTATCTTCTGCATCAGTGTAGGCCTCTCTTGGCCGCAGTCTGTGTCTGAGGGATTAACACCAAAAAGGTACTGAGCAGTGCCATTGAATGCCTCTGACACCAAATACATTGCCCTTACCTCAACTTTTGTATGTTGGATGTCACTCCTGAGAGGCGGTAGATCCCATCCACAATGCCATGAGTCTCAATGAACTCCGCACAGCTCTTCAGCACATAGGGGACTAGGAGAAGAAAGCAAAGCAAGATGCCCAATGAATACACACTGACAGCTTCCACAAGTCACCCCAGAGGAGACAGTTACATGAAAAAACAACAGAGGCTCTCTGTGGTTGCAGGCAAGGCTGCAGAAATGGGAGAAATATAGGACAAACCAAAAGTGGACCCTGCAAGGTGGCGGTGAGGATATGCTATGGTTGTACCGTGCCATGCTCATTTGTAACAAGTAACCCTGAAGTCACAGAAACACTGTAGAAAGTAAGGTAGGGTTTCTCTCTCTTCCTTTTTCATATATATATATATATATATAAAAGAAGCTATTTCGTTTTAATTGAAAGCATGCCGTAAAGCATGAGGTCCTGGGAACTTCCCCCCTCCCCAATCTAGGGCTGTAGCCTCGCTGAATTGTGCCAAAAGGTCTGATTGGCTTGGATAAAAATCAGAGAAGCATTCACACTTCCATATAAGCCTACATACCCACAGTTTAGTGCTCATAAACTCCCACAGAGGGGTTATAAAGTTCAAATATTGACTAGATCTGCACACTGACTAAACCTGACATCTGCTTCAAAAGGACTCCAGCAACATAACTTGACAAAGACTTAACCAGTATTAAAGCTGAGAGGAGCCTGAGGCACAACATTTACATCCAGATCTGGATCCAAAGTATTTGTTTATTTTTTCCCCATTATATAGGTATAAGAACCCCCATTCTCTTGGTCAGACCAAGCCTCCCGGTCCACAGTACTATAACAACCCTAGCTATAACAATAACAGTAAGAAAGCCCTTCCTTATTAGGTGCTAGAAACTACTGTATATTTAATGCAATGCTTCACACAGCCATAGGCACAAAAGTCAGTAAATGCAGAAGTTAAAAGTTCCCCACTGTAATGCTGACTCTGCTACACTACATATTTGGAAAGCTGTATGGAAGAAAACAGACTAAGTCATAGACTTGACTGGAAAGCCAGGCATAGGAATTTTCACAACTTTGTGGCACCACAGAGACAATGCCTCTGGCTGGACCTTCCCTGAGTTCTTCTGCTCAAAGTTCAGGACCATAATGACATGTTAACATGTGCTTCATCAGATGGCATCCAATGATAGCGTGAAAAAAAAACAGCTGGTATATTATTGCATTATTGTATTTCTCCTGGGAGCCACTGAGGCCAGAGCCAGCCCATGAGTGGACCTGTCCCAACCAAGCATCCCAGGGCATAGGCTCTGGTGAGAAGGGTTCCCAAGCTGGTTCCTACCTCAGTGACACTCTACTACCAAGCCCAGTCAGTCAGGGAAGTGCTGCCCTTCTGCCTCCTGACAATTACCTAGAGAAGAGGTCCTTTTGCATGACCCTGCTCTTCCCTTTTGGCAAACCCAAATGCAGGAATACCCAAAGTGCCAGTGATTACTTGGAAGCCCAAACAATCCAAACAGACTAATGCTTCTCAGTCAAAGGATCCTCTCCAAAACAACAGGGAAAATTTGACTTTATGTTTTTTGAGCAAATACTCATAATGCAGGTACATTAGTCATGCTGTGGTACACTCAAAGCCTTTGTGCTGATTTTTAAGAACTTCAGGTTGTTAGACTAAGACTAACAGTAGAGCTCACATTAGAGGCCCCAGCCCACTACAGCAACATTCAGGGGTAACCATGAGGTCACCAAGAGAACAGGTGAAGTCTACAGAATGAAAGCTTTGTCCACAACAGTCACAAGGCTATAGTAGTCTCTCCTCAAGGACTTCTGAGGAGGCATCACATCAGTGCCTTCCAGAAGGAACATGGGAAACATTCCTTTCAGTGCCTACACCATCTACTTTCTAGGAGGACTGAATGGTGTGGAAGGAGTCAGAGCAAAAAAACAAGTGCGGAATTTCCTTAATATGCTGCCAAGAAAAGTCCACGTGACACATCAAGAAAGAAGACCTTCCTGTCTCTGAGTAAGTCCTGATTATCTGGAACTGCAGTAGGGGACTCAGATCATATGATGATGAGCATGCTAAAAATAAAAAAAGGGAAAGACAAATTACTTTGTGCCTCACTCCATTTCTGGATAGTCAGACTGTAACCTCTTTATGGAAGGAGCTATGCATACATGGCATATTGAGATTTAATTCTTGGTAGGGGTCTCTAGAAATAAATGTAATGCATTCAGCAAAAATGAAAGTTAGGCAGATCCATTTTCACCTCAGATCTATTTGGGTGCAACCTCAACCATGCAACCATGCAATCTCAAAAGAGAAGAATTAATGGAACAGAAAACATATTTGATCAGTATAGCCATGTGACAAGGTTTGTTTAAAAGTTTAACAGTTTTTCATATAGACAAGCTTCATATGATGGTGACTAGCTGCCACAAGAATGGGGTCCTTTACTACATACTTTATTTAGATACTTTATTAAACCTTTAAAAAATTTAAAAATTTTTTTAAAGTGTTAAGAATAAGAGCACAAACAAAAAACGCATATACCGATATTTGTTGTGACTAATTTACCCTCTGAAAGTAGGACCTATTAAATCACACTGGGTTATTTGGCTGAGTTTTAAGTTTCTGTGGAATAAATTAGGTTAAGAGGCCTCAGGCAGGTAAGCAAAGCCCCCATACAAAAACCAGAGAAGGCTAGATCTGTCTGTTGAGGACTCGTAGGCAAAAACAGGGGCCCGAGGGGAACAGTCTGTAGCAAATGTATAAAATTCAAGCCATTTTTAAAAGTGAGTGAAAACTCTACACTAGAGACAACCTATAGACTGTGGATAGAAAATATGCAGCAAGCTCTGCCAGCATCTCTTACTGCAGCCCTGAACTCTTCCTTTTCCAACCCTAGACTTCTCACACATCTTTGCCGGTGCCCTTCACTCATCATGTATAAGATTTCCTGCCACACCAGGTCTTTGCCTCGTATGAAGAGAAAACAGCCAGTTACACTAAAATTTGTGGCAGTTTTGTGATACCAAAAAAAATCCCACATAGGACACTTTTCACTTCCAACTGAAAACTATAGACTTTGACCTCAGATCCCCAGAGGTGAAGGGACTGCATCAGCTTCCTGCAAATCAAGCCCCTAAATGCAGCTCTTGTATGAAACCGGAGCACAATAAATGTTTTCTTTGAGCAGAACCTGTAGCTCTGACATTCCTGAGCAGCTCTGATCTCCTACAAAGCTGAGTCTTTTAGGCACTTGGGGGAGGTGAGGTTAGAGCAGCAGTGTGCCACTCTCTCCCATTTCCAGGCATTTCTGAGGTGGTTTGATTATTTCAGACAAAACTTCTGATGAACCAAGGCTGTGATCAGTCCCGAATGTAGGGAGATACAGACTCGGGCATGTGCTTTACAACAGGACTCTACTGGCATTACAGGGCGTATGTAAATCACAGAGCTGGGTCTCTCTTGAAGGGAGATCAGACATGGATGGGGATTTGTAGCAGGGTCTGTACATGCAAACACAGAAAGGAGTGGGTGGGGAGATGTCCAGTCTTGACACTTCTATAATTAAAACTGCTCCGGTGTCTGAGAAGTTGGAAGAGGCAGCTGGTGTCACACAGACCCCGCTTGTTCTGCCAGACAGCCAAACTGTCCTCATTTAAAACTACAATAGAAACCAGATGGAGGAGGAGAAGAAAGCATGGAGCAAGGCATCGGTCAGAAGGGAAATTGAGTTATAAACATAGTGCACACAAAAGACAATACTTCTCTTCCCCTAGACAAAAATAAAACAGAAAGGCAGTCACAGTAACTCATTCCACTCTCACTGGATATCACCTCCAAGCCCAGTGTACACAGATGTTCACCTTCACCAGGGTCTTTTTCAAGACCACAGCTCACGCCACCTCCTTTCCACATCTGCTACTCCTGCTAGGTACCGTGTCTTCCTCCTTCTGATCCCTCTGGCTTCCCATGCTAGCAACGGGCATTGAACTTCTTATCTCCCAGTATTGCTGGCGTGGAGGGAGGCTCTCCTCTCTCCTCTCCCTTCCCAGTCATAGTGGTGCCACCCACCAAACCTCCCCACCAGCAAGGAAGGTGCTCATTCTTTGCCTGTCTGGCAAAAGCTTCACCCAGCACTAGACTGAGCATTTTGGCTAAGCTGGGGAGACCTTTAAGCATGTACCTATCTAAATCACCTAGCAACCCAAGTAGGAGAGGACACTAGGGAAAGAGGGAGTGATCCCATCTAATGACTGCTGAGAGGATGGCTTCCTGGACTCCCACCAAAACCAGCAAGGAGCAAGAAAGATCCTAGTCCACCCGGAGATGCAGCCAATATCCTATGGCCTTCAGTGCCACCTTCTAGAAGAAACTGAGTCTCCATGGGCTACAGAAGGACCCCGTGGAGGCGGCTGCTGAGTCAGACACCCTAACCAGTCAGTGTGAATACTGCCCAGTAAGACAGTAAGCTATCTTATTGCCTTACTGGATCATATGTTCAGGGTACACTGCACTGAACTGGACTGAATAGCAGCAGGCTTCATTTTTCACTTATCCTTCTGTGGTTTCCTCAGAGAGCTCCTTCTAAGGATAAACATTAGTGACAGAGATATTCAAGACCTCCTTAATAGCTGGTTTCTGTCACATGGAGAAGGTTTCATGTCCTCTCTAATTTTATTTTAATTTTAGTTCAACTAATGGTAGGATAAATGCAGACCTTTCATTTCACCTGGAACATCACCTTATTGATGTTTGACTTGCAGGAAATAGTTTGGATTTTTTTTTTTTAATTTCCCCCAAAAATGGATACTGCATTATAAAGAAAAACATCGTGGGCATTTTTATTTCATCATTTTGGGGGTTTTATATATTAGATTTTTTTTAAACTGTCTTCAATTGCCCTCAATAGCAGTGCATGCTTCCTATCATGCTATGTCAATAGCATGACAATAAAGGTCAAATAGTCTCTTGTTTCAATGACTAAAATGACTAAAGTAGGAAATATTTCCTTCTCGAAAGTAAGTATTTCAGTCTACTAAGCAAGAGTTGTTATTTTATACAAGCAAAAAATAACAAAATAGAACAAACTAAGGTATTAACTTGGTCTCCTAATCACAGGAAAAGAAAAGGATTGTACAAATGGCAACATACTTGAGAGTCAGTATCTCTGATATGACATTTTTCTCCATTTCCTGACTTTCTACTGTAAATCACGAGTTTCAAAGCTGATTCGCTAGATATTTTTATTTTTATTTTTTGCTGACTTTGCCTGATTTTCACTAAGCAGAAGGTTGGCTTAGAAATAGATTCCAGAGCAGATCAAATGGTGCTTTCCTCCCTGAAGCTTGTCCAGTCCCTGGTCCAGCACATCAGTCACAATTCCAGATTGCCTATCAATGCATAGTCCTCACCAGTGGCAGCTAAGGAAAAATCCTGCCTTGCTCCCAGGTATTACTTCCTTTGCCTTCCACTGTCCCCTTTTCAGTGGCAAATGGGAATGGAAGGGAACACAGCATCTGAAATCCCTGCAAAGGGTCTCTCCTGTTCAGAGACCAAGTTGGCAGAGCTGCAGAAGGGGATGGTTTGCCCTGTCTGGACATAACTGCTACAAGGGCAAAGAGAGGGCTTCAGTCTCCAGGATGCCTATGCATACTTTTCACCAGCACTAGATTAATTCTATAGAATTTAAAAAAAATAAACTGTCTCACCCTCAGATTCCAGTGTTGAGTCTGGCTGTTAGTGCTGAGCTGCCACGACCCCTCCATGCATGCACACACCTGTATTTAAGTAGCATGAGATGGCTAAACAACATCAAGCAGGCCTAAAAACAAACACACTTGTTGCAGTTCACCTTGTCTTTTCCCTCTTAACTGCCATAAACATAGTCAAAAAAGATGAATAACTGGTGGCAAGGTGATCCTGTCTGCATAGACAGCACAAATGAGTCAGTGTATAAGTTACACGTTTCATATTTATTTTCCCCTCTGCTTTTGTGGGAAATGTTCCTGTAGTGTCACAAAGGTTAACACAACAGTGCCATTCCCTGTGATGAAAGCACTGTCCTGTACACAGTTGTGATTCTGGTGGGCAGAAAAGTAGGAAAAATGGATCTCAAATCTGTCAGATGCTGTGAACCATCACCTTCCATGCCCTGCGTGGGAAGTGAAAATGCTGAGTGCTGTTTGAGATGTGATATTCTGATTTCAAGTAAATGCATTTCAACACAGCCTGCAGGCCAAGTGTGAGTTTGAATGAAGTCAACGGCACCACTATCAGGGGGGTTTATCCCATTGATATTATACCCTGCTTACATCTGACATACCTAAATAATACGTGTAGGAACACTTGATTTTCCAGAGCAGATCTGACAACTGTGGTGTTCCAGACAGAAATGAAAGAGCCCAGGGCAGACCTGGCCATTTCATAGACAACACACATCAAAGAAAGCCTAAGAGAAAGCACTGCCAAAGCAGACATTGAATGCTGATTCTCAGCCCCGACGGTCACTGTGCCCCTCTGAAATGTGACTTTACCTTGACATAGCTGGCAAATTCTGTCACGCAGGCACTTTTGAAAGAGGTTGTACTAAATACTAGAATAGTTTTGTTAGGAAAACATCCTGCTGTGAATTTCCTGCAAAAAAGACCAGATAACTGAACAGGATATCTCCACTCCTAACTTTTATGACTCTGTGGTACAACCACCTTGGAAAACAGAAGCTTAGGTTCTGAATGGCAGGTCAATGAGCTGTGCACGTCCTCAGCTAATCATTTAAAGCCTAACAACTCTAATCCACAGCAGATTAGGGTGGATATTGTACAGCATTTTGTTCACCACAGCACAAACAACTGGGGTAAATAATTCTGGAGGTAGGAGTAATAGGACAATTTATTCTGTCTTACGAAACAGACTCAGGTGTAAGGACAGAGAATATCAGAATAGTTTTGAAGTTGCATGTAATGAATTGACCTTTATCTCTGTAAAGGCCTAAATACTGTGAAGATAAGCAGACTGTAAGACAGGGATTCTGTCATTAGCCTTGATTCTGATGACACGCACTACTCACACTAACAGATCCAAAGGCTGCATCAGCTGATAGAGTGCAGGAGTAAATGGGGGGCAATGCTGGTACTGCAGCTCAAGGGAGCTGGGAGAAGCAGCCTGCAAGGGAAGAGTGCAGTGCAGGTAAGTGTTGGTGCTGGGGTGGACAACCAGTGATGTAGGCTTCATCTGAAGTCTCTTGAGTGTTTGCTGTCTTTCATTCAGATCAATAAACTAGATTATGGACTGCGGGTGTCATGTTTTCTGTATCATGTTTTCCCTTCTTCCTCCGCTGTCTTCCTAAGCATGGACACTTATGAAAGCCATGCTAACCTACTTAACTGCTGGCAACAAAGCAATGAAAACATTTGGACTTCGTAAGTTTTTTCCTCCTCTCAACAGATTTTGATCTACATGTTTTCATGTGCAGGGACTTCTGAAGCAAGTTAGCAAAGAACCAAAGTCTCCATTTTTTACCTGAGCCTGCTAACTGATGCAGACTTGCTCAGTTTCTTACAGTCCCAAAATTACTCTGGAGGCAGCTTGTAAACTATTACACCCATTTCTTAACTGGCAAAAAGGTGTAGAAACCACCATCTCCCTTGACACATGGGGATCCTTACCTGGGATTCTTAGGGTCCCAGAATCTGTAGAAAGGCAATTCAAGGGGATCAAGGCATACTCCCTGCCTGGCTGTCAGTGTTAGTTTGTCTCTTAGTTTTTTTCAACTTGGACTCTAGTGTGCCAGGCAATAGGGAATCCAAGCTTCTCTTTATAAGGAAGACTTTCGGGGCTGTTACAAAAAAATTCTGGGTACTTAGATGTTCATGTGCCCCTGAAAAATACCAGTTATTAGTTAAACAGTTTTGAAGTTCTTTGTACTGTGCCTTTCACAAGCACCACCTCCATACACTGAAATCTTTAGCAGTCTCTAGAGGATATAATATTTGTCTGTAGTTTCTGTGTCGCTTTATCATGATACCTCACTGTTTGACAGATCCTTAGTCCACTTTTGTAGTGATGGCATGGTGGTGACAAAGAAACTTATTCCCAAATAATTGCTCTTGGAAGGCCTTAGGAAGGAGGTGAAGAAACAGGGTGAAGCGAGGAACTGGGATGTTATCTCATGAACATGCTCATGCTTCAGAAAAGTGGGCTGCTCTGCAGTTCTCTCTGCTGTTCTTTCCCAGGACATTTCTGTTGTCCCTTCAAACATGCAAGGATAGGAAGGAGGTCCATAAGCACGCATGGCTGTCTTACCATGCTTGCCACACAGCAAGTCGTTTACAAGCATATATGACAGCCATTCCCAAGCTTTAAAGTGCGTGTCCAGCTGTGCCAGCTAATGCAGAATGGCAGTGCCAGTGAGCTCAGGGGTGTAATAGGGAGAGCAGAGGCCCATCACCTCACTGAGAGCCGGGGTTACTCTTTGGTAGCAAGGTACAAAGTAACAGAGAAACTGGTCCTAGACCAAGCTCTCATATGGATGAAAAACTGCATGGTTGAATCTCACAGCACATATTTATATCTTCTCTCTCCTTTTTATTTTGCCCTCTGTCACGCTGATGGAGTGATGCAGACTGACACTAGACTGTGCAGCAATGTACTTTCACTCAGGCCTCTCACTGATCTTGCCTCTAGGGCTCTCCCAGTGAAGAGCAATATAGCAATTTCCAGAGATTATTCCAAATGGGCTGTTTTACAGATAGTCAACAATTTAGGGCAGAAAGCAGTAAAAGTCACTGAGGATTGTTATATATCACAGATAGACAGATGAGGAGACTGAATACAAATCCATAACAGCTGCAAATGAGAAGTGAAAGGCAAATGAAAACAGACTTTTGAGTAAAAGTAAATAAGGCTTTATGATGTCAATCTGATTGAAAACAAACATGTGAAGGCATTAGCAATAATCAGTCATTATAATTTGAAGCCAAGCAGCACCAAATCCATTCGATCTTTGCTCAGTTGCTGAGCATATATTTAGACAGGATTTTCATTTCCAGGTTGCCTGGGCCTGACTCAGAGAACCACACTCATACAAAAAGTCCCATTGAATTCAGCAGTATTTTCCAGAAGAGAGGAAAAAAATGATTTGTTCTACACCCTCTTTCTTACTTTTTACTGTGTCATGCAAATACTAAAAAATGAGGTATAAGAATGATAGAAGCATTTTCATCAGCTTTACAGGAGCATAAAATGATGGTGTGAGTTTTGACATAGAATGGAGAATAAAAAGTTCTGCTGGCAGTGGAAGGTCACCTAGAAATTCTCCCTCCAGCCCTGCTCAGAGGAGGCTGAAAACAGGTCAGTCTTTATTTGAAGAGGATTAAGCTGTGGGTGACTCGGATTGCTGATGTTTTCCTGCTGAAACAAGTTGCTGTTCTACCCATCCTAAGTAGTGCCCAGGGTATATGATCACCACAGCCTGTGGGCTCAGTTTCTGCATCTGTGAAGCACAAAGAAAATTCTGCCAGAAGCAGCACCTGGTCAGACAGGTATAATTCTACACATAAATAAATGTATATCTATGAATGTATCAGCATACATGTGTGTGCATGTATATATATGCATGTATTTTTACATAAATACAACTAAATTCATTTATGTATATATATGTGTGCGTGAGAGGTTTCATGTGCATTTCTAGGAAATTATTCATCGAGAAATAGCTGATTTTTAATAATTAGGTGTCAATCAAAGCCTAAAGAGAGTCAAAAGATGCAGAAGTGTTACTAGGCTGATGTCATAGGTCTGGGGGATACATCGCCACATCCTGGATCTCTTGCTTGTTGAATATTGCTCAACCAACCAGAGAATAAGGCATTGCCAGACATTTTCAATGCTCTCCTATCCCAGGCAAAGGGCATTAAGCTACTGCATTTCCCTTCTACTGTGCTGAAGGTCTTTCTGGGCGAAGTTCTTGCTCTCAGCCAAGGAAAGCTATTGGTTTGGGGGTGTGTTCCTCAATCATGCACGGATTTCTGCATCAGCAAGTCCAGAACCAGTCTCAGTGGGTTGGTTCACTGAGTAGCGTAGCTAAGAAGGGCAGCCCACGGGATATGGGTCATTTTGGCTACATCTTTTCATCTCCAGAGGCTGCACTACTCTAAAGTGTACTCTTACAGCCTTGATCAGAAGGATCGTATTTTTCCTTTCCATACATCAAGGAGGGTAAAGAGCTCTAAAAGAAGCTGCTGAGCAGCCTGGCTCCAGCATCTGGATGTGGTTCTGCTCCTTCAGGGCTTCTTTCAGAAACAGCAGGGAGCACAGCACTGCTCCATCTGCCAGCCTTGTGGCACATCAGTGCCTCACATATGTTGCAAGAGGGCAGTTTGCTCGCTCTCCAGAGCCCAAGAGAATCATCAAGGACAGCAGAGGAGGCAGAACAACATTTGCAGATGGTGTCACAATGCCTCCCAACTTTCTAGAGGCTGATGCTGGGCTGTGATTGTTTAGAAGAAAATATTTCCTGCCATGCTGTTTGTGTCCACCTCCACCTCAGGATGTCAGCACACAACTACTGAGATGCACCCAGAGCACTTAGAATGGTTTCTCCCAAAGCTGAGCTGCAGAGACTGCCTCTGCAACTGCTTTCCAGAGGGGTAAGAGTATCAGAAACAGAAACAAGTTCTGTCAGGTCAGTGACAAAAGGAGGTGCAATTTGGCTTTTACAGAACCAAGTAAAAGAGAAAAAGAAACAAAGTTGAATAAAATACTCAGCATGATGGTGTCTTATTCCCCAAAAGGCTTCTATCCCCTCACGCAGTAGGGAAAAGTCACGAGAGATATCCACCTATACAATAGTCTTCTTTATTTTCCCAAGACCCTCCTGCCCCCAGTGGTAGCAGTTGTCCCCATGTATTTCCTCCTCCACAGAAAATTCCCGCAGTTCCACATGGGATATAAGCTTCCCTCTCCCTTCACCTTTCAGTAAGGGTGAATGTCAGGGGTTATCAAGCTGAGGGTCATTCTCAGTGCTAACAATGGGAAAAAAAGCAATATCAAGCTGTACTAAAGTGGTAAATCTAATCCCTTCACAATTGTGCTCCTCAGTTTCCAAGACCCCCAACAGATTCCTGATATATTCCATATTTCACTCTTTATTTTGTTTTCCATTTGCCAAAGAACAGGCCATACTGAACCAGTATGAAGAAAAACAACCTTCCTGCTGCCCCTACCCGCCCCCTCCCCCAACTTTTTTTTCCACCATGCTATCTCTGCTCTAAGTCAGGCCAGGTAGTGCTTATCATTTCCTCTGCACAGCAAACACCAGCGTGCATGCGTTTCCTGCCGACGAGTCCTAAACCGCGAGCTGACATTGTTTTCAAGGCCCCCCTCTCTTGGAGGCAGGAGCAGCTCTGCTGCACAGCTCTTCCTGTTGATGTCAGGCCCCTCTTCCTCCTAAAGCAAATGGGCTTCCTGACGGCATCTGTGTCCTTTTCCATGAGGATTAACAGGAGCCATTTTCCTACACAGTGGCGGGGGAATAAAAAAAAAAAAAATGGTGGTGGAGAAAGGGATGTAATAGGGAGGAGCTGGGGTGGATGGTTTTTTCCTAGTCATCTTGGAGAACATCAGAGACCCCTTGCAATGAGGAGGAGAGAGAAGAGATAAGAGGTCAAAACAATCCAGCTATATCTCAGGGATGCTGGTATTTGCAAGTACTAGAAAATCACTTATTAGCAGAGAACATCAGAGACTAATTACAGCTGCCGATTTCCCACTGCTAAGGAATGTAAGCTCACAAAAGAAAAGCTACAGCCACAGCCCCTGCGTTCCAGCAGCACTGTCATAAGCTGTGGGGAATGCCAAGACCTTTACACCAGACTATTGCCTTCATTTTTATTCTCTCAAATGGAGGAATCACTACCACTGCCAGCACTGTTTCATCAACAGCGGAGAAACTGGGCGACAATTGCAGAACATAACTCACACCAAGCTGAATCACTCGAGCCTTGAAGACTGCCATTGTGTGAGCCACTGCCACAGCAGAGAGGGGAAAACTTAACCAGACACAATTTCACATGTTCACCATTACCCCCAGTCCATGTCATTGAACCCATTTTTCCCATTAGAGAAGCTGATGGGCTTGTCCCAGATCCCACCCAGAGATTAACAGTTTGCTGGACAGTGTAAGAAATAGTCATGGAACGTGTGACTACAGGCTCCATCATCATGGTGGGGACACAAAACAGGGCAGAGGATGAGAAGCACAGCCAGTCATGTCAGCAGTGCTGCCTGCCCTTCACAGTGTTTCAGCCACGAGGGTCCCTGGCCTCCTGCATGGGGCAAGGAGCCGGTTTGCCTTAGGACATCTTCCCCTGCAAGCAGAGGTTTCTCATGACTGAGGAAACAGAAACTCCCAGCATTTTCTATGCCACATCTGTATGACCATGGCCAAAAGAAGGTGGGGTGGGAAAGGGGTTTACTGAGGGATCCCTAAGAATAACAACAGGGCCTGTCCCTTAGAAGATCTGCCAGCGACTGCTCCTAATGTTTCTCTGGGACGAGTTTCAGGTATATTTCAAAAAAATTTATTGTTATAATATGATTTTTTTCCTTCTTTTCCTATCTGTGGCCTGGTCACCTTCCTGTGTCACTGTAGGAACTAAGCAAAGGGTTACACTTCCAGTTTCTGGTAGTAAATTGCAACAGAGGCTGACAAAATTATTCCAGCTGTATGCAACTGTAGCCAGCAGCAGATGTGGCCCCAAGTCTGGCAGAGACCACAGAGAAGCAAGAGAGTGAACTGGGACTTAGTTTTCCTCCCAAGAAGAAATTCCTCTTCAAGGTGCAACTGCAAAGTCTTAGTGGCTGGTGTGGGTATAAGAAGCAAAGAAGAAAAGCCTACCGACATTCTCATAGCAGAGTTGGCCAGGGCTGCTGAAGTTTACATTGCTGACATTGAAGCAAGCATTCTGGGACACGGAAGGTGTGACAAGCACAGCCAAACTCGGCTGAAGCTGTGCCACTGTTCTCGCATGGCAATAGGATGGAGGACTAGGAGAGGAGACCTCCCTGCACTTTTTAGGGAGCTCCAGCCTACATAGTGCCAGCAGTTCTGGAAGGTGCTGAGCAGCTGGCAGTGCCAGCTAAAATCTATGAGTACTTTGCAGGATGGGATTCCATTTTCAAAGCTGCTCTGGAAGCAAAGCTACACTTTGATGAAGGATCGTGCAAGAGAAATAGGCTCCACTGAGCCCACATTTTCCCATTGCCCTCTCCCTCTCTTTCAGTACGGCTTGTTATTTGTGAATGAATTACCTCAATCCCTGTTAAGCAGTGTACTGACCAGGAAAAGGGTGTGGGGATTATTAACGGAAAAATCCTTGAGTCCTTCAGCCCTGCAGCATGGCTACAGTTACAAGAAAAACAGGATACCATGCTGCATATGGGGAGGAGGAAGAGAAAAGGAGCAGAAACTGTAATGATCTACAGAGACTAACTAGCAAGGAAGAACATGTGGTGGTGGTAAATAGGCACAGATGGCCTGAATGACCAGGAAAGAAATGAAGGCACACAATAGTGGTCTGCACAGGGTGTGAATACCGCCAAGGGAAATGGCTTGTTCCAGGTGATCAAGGGGTTGTAACTATGAGTGAGTGAATGAAATTATGAGAGGATATTTAAGTAGAATGGTAGGAAAAACCTCTTAAGACTGAGGAGTAGTATCACGTAGAATTGCCTTCTTAGGGGAGGAGGTGGGAGGCATACTGCCTGGATATTTAAATTCAGTCAGGAGATTACTGTGAAGGGAACAGTCCTGCTCAAGCCAGAGATAAAGACAAAACAATCTTGCCAGCTTTCCCATGCTGTTATCAGGTGATGCCTTTTAAGCCACAGCAAGATCTCCTGGAAGAGCTTGCTGAGTTAATTATAAAGGAAAGCATATAGTGCCAGCACTCACTATGGCAAGGTACAACCACAACCAGCAGCTGGAGTTTAAATTGGATACTAAAGCATGAGGGAAGAAGGGCTACTTGAAAATCATCCAACAGAATAATTTTCCAGTGGTAAAGTTTCACATTTCACAGAATCAAACTGCTTCACCAGAACGCAAGGATTCTGCTCAATTTTTCAACCAAAGAAACACTCAAATCTATTGTTTCTAGAAGGCAAAATGTGTTCACTCCCATATCATTATTTTCACTGTAATATAACCTTCTGGAAAATTTTTGTTTCAGGGGAGTTTCTACTTTTTTATTCCAATTCTGAATGAAAGCAAGTCTTGTGGTAGGGGAAGTGGAGTACAGTGCAAAACAGGAACCAGCTCTAATGGACATCAAGTGATACCATGATTGACTGGCTAGTGTTTGCTGCTCCCTGTACACTTCTGAGGACAGCAGCACTCCTCCTTGCAAGCTGAAGCCCAGAATATTGTCTGTATGAATGAGAGAAAAAGGAGGCGAGTGCCCTATGGTTTGCTTTTGACCCTCATTTGAAATCCTGCTTGTAACTCACGTCCTCCACTGTGAGTATGAAACCCCAGGACTGTCTCACAGAATGTGCTTTGCTTCTCTCAGCAAAAATCTAAGCCCTTGGCAAGGAGTCATGAATTAAGAGAGGATAAGTATCACTCTCATCCCATAGGTACAAACAATGAGAAACAGAAATGATTTGGCAGCCTGAGGTCATGCACTGAGACAGTGGAAGACCTAAGGTTAGAGCCCATGGTTTTGATTTCCAGTCTGTAACTAATCAAAATGGCTAGTTTTCTTGTATCTGAACTCCAGGCAAATAGAAACTTACCTTCAAAAATTCAGAAGTTGGTAAAGCATGCAGAGATTGCAACTGGTTTGTCAGAATCACTGACCCCGAAAGCTGAGTTGAAAATCTCACATAAATGTGTTTTTCTGGGAAAGGCTCAATTCCCCCCAAGTTTCTACCAAACCAGAAATAGCCTCTCTACACAAACTTCTAGCCAAAACCTGGACACACAGGCTAAAACCTCAGGAGATTTGAGTCAGAGACCACTGATCAGATTGTCAGAGCAACCTTTTGGCCTATGTGTCCTTAAAATTAGTTTGTGCCAAAAGACCAGACTTCAGTAGCCCCTGTGCCTGGGAATGTTTGGAACTGGATCCACACTTTGTGGCTTGGTGTCACTTCTGTAATTCTTTTCTTTTTCTTTCCTCTTGAATGTTTGTCTCATAACTAAATACCACAACAATAGCAAGAAGCTACCAAGAGGTCATCTGGGGAGAAAGTGCAATACTTATGATCATTTCAGGGAAGGGAGATTGGTAGGGGGTGGCAGGAGTGGCCCAAATTCCCTGACAAAGATGTCCTGTCTGGCCACAGATCAGTTATACAAAACTTCTTACATTCCTTGTCTACTGACTTCCTCCATCTCCTTAACACCCATTGGTTTCCTTTCTTTACCTTTCATTTTGATTTCACAGGGCACTCAGTTTTCAGCAGAATTTTCTTTCCATGGAAATCACACAAACCCCACCACTGGGACCTGGATAGAGGTTTGAAATACCTCCCAAGCAAAAAGGCACTTGGATCTGGCATTTATGATTCAGGCCCATATCTTCCAACTGCAGCTCTAAACTGCATCAAAGACTTTTGTTCCTAGCTTTTGTTCCCAGCTTTTGTTCCCTTCTCTGTTCCCTTGAAATGTCAGCAAACATGATGGCTTTTGTTGATGCCGTCAGGGTGGTCTGACCGCTTCCCACGCCGGGCATGTGGATTGGGTAGCTGTGGAGCAGTCAGCAATTCACTGGGTGTCTCCTCTAGGATGTTGTTGTTCCTCACACCAAGGCAGTGGCCTGAAGCAGCAACATTGCCATGAAATCAACAGAAAACAAATCCACCTCCAGCTGCCCTGGCTCACACGGGGACATGCAGACTGTTTATTCCAAACCAGCAGCTGCTGAAGCTGCCAGGACAACAGGAAACCATGCTGGGAACTCCAGGCTCTCCTTGGATATTGGGATGGATATCCATCCCTTCAGACATTCCCTGCTTTGTCTGGAGTAAGGCTCCAAATATTTGCATTACTGCTGCCTCCTGAGCCAACAGACTGCAGGGCTGTCAGAGCACACAAACCTCACTTCTGTTCTAGCTCTCTGCTGACTTCCATGTGGAAATGGTTTCTCTCACATACAAGTGTGTGTGTGTGCGTGGCAGGGTAGGGATGAGATGGACAGGCATGTCCTGAACCAGGCACCTCCTGTCACCTCCTCAGATGCCCCGAGACTGCTCTGTGATGACCTGAGACCCTCCTGGCTACTGGTTGTTCCTTGGTCAGTGCTGGATGCCCTGTGGGTAAGGGCAGACAGCACTGCTGGCCATCCTGACCCACGTTGCTCCCTGTAAGATTGCAGGAGAGTCTGTGCCAAGCCCAGCAGGCTCTGCCTGAGCTCTGGGAACTACCCACAAAACATGTCTGCCTGCTGTCACAGCATCCCAGGGCAGTTCATGGGAGGGATGGGAAAATCAGCGGAGTCAACTACCAACAACAGGCCATATTTCTCCACCCCCTCATAGGAAACACTTTTAGCCTGCACTGCCCAGTAACGATTGCCTAAATGTTACTCCTCTGCCCACCCCAAGTGTTTGTACCAAAGGTACAGGGCTTCCAGAATATTTATCCTGCTCACTCTCTCTGCTTTGCCTACCAATATGCTGCAGAATTTCAGTCGTGGCCTCTCAGCTGTTCTGAAATTACATGTTTGGCTTCAGCCTGAAGAGTCTGAGCAGCACTGCTCTACTGCACTTCCCTGGGAGCCATTATGGTAAGGATGTGATCCTATTTAGGATCACACTATTCTCACTCTCTGCTCTGCATCTCTCATGTTCGGTGGGTCTTCTCCTATCACAATGCTCTGTCCCAGTGTTTATTATTAATTAATTTTCCTCAATTACAGCAAAAAAAAAAAAGGGCCCTGGCCAGAGAGGAATTTTGCAGCAAGTCTCACAAAAGATCGTATTTGTCTGCAGCTTGGTTTCATTTAAGGAAGGTCATTCCTTGGTCAAGAGCTCTCAAAACAGACAATGCCTTGTCTCCAGGTCTCCAGATCCTCCCATCGGGATACTGCCATAGAAGCTTTCAACTTGAGTACTCCTCTGATGCATATCCAGCCTCACCAATAGTTTCTCAGCAGTCCAAGAAGAGTTTTAGACCAACACAAGCTACTTCTCTTGAAATTGATGGTACCAGCATCTTCAATGTCAACTGCAGAAAATAACAACAGTGCTACCCACTGTTGATAAATCCACCTAAAACTTGGTTAATTTTTTTTCCTCTTGACACCAGTTGTGTTCTGGTGCATTCCTTGGACTTCCCTGGGACTAATTCGAGGCTCGCTCTAGTGGTAACAGGGAAAGCGTGGATGTTGTGGAATCACTTTGTCGCGGGGGAGATTTGCAAGTACTCACATCACACAGAAGTTGCTTTTGATCTGCTGTTTCACTAACCTAAATCTTAAGCCCCTTTATGGCTGGGAATACTTTCTGTATATGCAGAGTTGAAGTACTTCCATACCAGTTGGCTGCAGTATCCCAGATTTATACTAGTATGACTGAGGTCAGAAGCTGGCCCGATGCCATGCATGCTGTGCTTCTGGAGGAGCTCAATGGTAAAAGGCAGTGTGCTGAAATGGAGGCAAGGCGTCAGAGTGCTGCAAGGTGCTAGAAAACCCCTTCAGAGCCTCAGCAACAAAATGAAGACAGTCTTTCTCTGATTGCATGCAAACCTCCTATACTTCTTGTGTCCCACTGTGAGAGACCTGTGTGTTGGAGCACTTGAAAGGACACAGGCGGTGACGAGAGCCACATGCTAGGGAAGACTTGTGGTACAACATACAGACAAGAAGTATGTTCCTAACTGGATCCCTTGGCTTTTACAGCCCTGCCCCATCCAGCTTTGCCACACTGCTCTGCACGTTGTTATCCTCTACTCCATAGCTTCACATAGCAAAGGACAGCTGGGCAGTGGACATGCAATGAGGCCAACTCTGCCTCTGGCCTATCTGAGCAGAGTAGGAAAGAGTCTGCAGGGAGACACATCGGTACAAATGCATGAAGTGCAGACACAGCTGTCAAGGTCTACAGACCAATGCCCTCGTCTCTTAGGCACAGATGGTCCCTTGTAAACTTAAAGACTGGTTTCACATGTAGCATTCAGACCATCCCAGTTTCTAGGATGGCTCTGGGCAGAGACTGGAGTCAGTTGTATGAATCCTATACATAATGCATGTCCCTTGATCTGAAATGCTGGGCATGATGGCACAATTCAGCTGCATAGCCTGGTTCATAAACCCCTTGGTTCTGCAGTATGCAAGCAGATATTTGGGTGGATGATGTCTTGTTGGACTAGGGCTGTAAGGGGAGATGGCAAAGAGGCTGGGACTCACAGTCAGGTATACATAGCCAAGCTTTTCCTGCTTAGGGGAAACAAAGGAAAAGCAGCAGAAGATAGTGGTGTTCCCAGGGAATCCACATTTGAATCTGGCTTGTCTGACCATGACCTGAGACTCCTTCATAAATTGCATCAGGAAGACAGCATTGGCCAAAAGAACACAACAGCTAATCATAAAATGCAAAGAATATCTATTATGCGCTCAGCTAGTGACATTTTAAAGCCTATAATTTTTTGCATCTGTAGTTTCCTGGCCTGTAGTATTTATCTCCTCTCCCTTGGAGCCAAGCTAAAGGCAGACTCAGATAAAAATCCTGCAGCTGAACACCCTGTATTTCAGGGAAACTGAACTCAGGCATATATACTTCATATTCAACCCTGATCAGAGCAGTCTGAGAGAAATCAGTTCAAAATGAACTGGGCTCCAGACAGGCACCTTCAACACCCACTTTGGCCAAGAGACAGCAGAGGCCAGGGAGAGAGCTCTAGAGTGTAATTCAAGCGGGCTTTTGAGATATGCAAAACTCAAGTGCAAATCAAGTCAGCTTTGTAGGCCTGTAGACCTTCATAGACAGCACATGTAAGGTCTGTTTCTTCAGATTTCAGGTTTCGTTGAGGAAATTTCTTAACATCAATTTGGTAGCACTTGCTTAACTCCAGCCTTCTTTTACACAACAGCCTGGGCACTCTTGATTGGAATCTTTACAGGGGGTTTGAAAAAAAACATTGGAAGAATATGAATTCAGGAAACAGGAATGTTATAAGCTTGCTAACACAAAGGCAAAAGCAATCGTGTGCACACAAATTTAGAAGCAGCAACAGCAAAAAACTTTGAAGGAAAACAGCAGTGATTTTTATTATTGCCTTATATGAGTTCAGAATGTTGCAAAGTTAAACAAACCAATTATAAGGCTAGGCATTTAAAAATACCTAATGTTTCAGAGGCCCCTTTGAGATGAATCAGGTATCCAAACAACTGGGGACTGCAAAATCTATCAGGAAACGCAGACAGATGAGACACATCAAGACAGGAAGGTTCAGGGTTGCTATCGGAGAGACAAGGAACAGCAGGAGATTCCCGCAGCTTCTTTTGGGTAAGAAATGTTAGTTCTGCATGGATGTGTACACTAAACAAAAAAAGGAAGAAAAAGAGAGAGCTAAAAAAGGTTTTTGCAAGTCTCCTGCTGTTCTGTGTCTTTCTCACTTTGCTCTGATCTCTCTGTACATGTCACTGGCTGGCAGGATGACTGCTTCCTGATTCATGATTTCATATTTAATTCTTTCTATATAAAAGAAATTTAAAGGAAATTATTACAAATGGTTTGGCCACATTGCATCAAGTCACTGGAAACTATTTCATTATCCCTGACATCTTCTCTTTTTTTCCTCCTCTTTTTTTTTTTTTTTCTCCTTTAAGGGAAAAGTTAGATGCTTTCCTAAACACTTTCCAGATTTGGGCTATTCACAGATTGCATGTGGAAGGCAAGGACAGCCCAGGCCTGGAAGAAATACTGTCTCATACTGGTCACCCCAGTAGCTTGGGGCGTTGCAAGGCAGTGTCCTCAGCAGCGTTTCCTTTCAGAGAGCCCTTGCTGCATGAAAATGCTTTGGGTGTAGCAATCCTGTGCTCATCCCACAGGCACTTCATGAAAGAGACAACTGTTCCATGTTGGGAATTCAGAGAAACCTCTGGCCAGCAGTGGCTGCTGGAGGCACCCTGATTAAAGCCCCATTGTTTTGCCCACTCCGGCTAAACCACCAATCCCTGACGAAGCCCCTGTCTGTCCAGTGGTTTAGGGAAGAAGCAAATAAGTAAATACAGTCATTTCTGGGAATAACAAAGATTGGAGGAAGCAAGGAAAGAGGAAGTAACGAAAGAAAAAAAGCTTTTAATGCATTACATTCCTTCAAAGGCATATGCCCAGGAGTTGTGTTTCTGGACTGTGTTTCTTTTGTCTTTCTTGCTCCTGGATTTTGCTGTACTAAGGGTTTTGAGACACTAACAAACACATTGCAAACACAAGAAGGGGTGTTGCAGGAAAAGGGCGTTGAGATCATACTTAATCAAACTTCCTTACATTTTGATAGCTGCAGTACTGCCATGCAAGTCAATCATCTCTTTGCCTTTGCAGTTCTCTACAGCCAACACAGTGGAGCCACACACTTCAGTCCATGACCTGTATCCTGATTTTAGTACATGCCTGATGTGTTTCAGAGGGAAAAAAAATGCCTGGCTAAGTTCACACCCTTGCACGGGTCTATCTCAAAGGAGGATGAGGTGAATGATCTAAAAGCAGGAGCTTGCTGGAGACTGTAAAATCAGAGAAGTTTTGATTCATAGCATAGGCTTCCAAAGCAAAGGAAGATGAAGCACTGCATCCTTCAGCAGGTGATGTAGCTGAGCATATTTAAACCTTAATATTGAAAGTTTAGCCAAGTGAGACAAAGCTGCTCTTGCTCACATCCGTAGACTTTGGAACTGATCTGAGACTGCAGCTCATTATAACATCAGTTAGGCACCAAAAGGGGAATGAAAAAATGTAGTTAGGTTATGAAAAAATGCATTGCTCACAATGTAGTAACTCAATGGCATCTCCTCGCACTTCACAAAGCCAAGCTTGCTTCAAGGGCTGAAAGGAGTCAGAAATTACTATTTTACCTCTTGCCTTGTCTCAGGTAAGAATCTGGAAGACGAGTTTTGGATAACAAGAGTTGTTGGCACTGTAAGCATGTTCCTTTACTCCTGTCTATCCTCCAGCTGACTGTACCCAGAAAAGTAGCTTCATCTGGTCTACCCCTACTACCAAAGCTGCCAAGATTTTGAATTTTGTTCCCTCTGTCTCCTACCATTCATTGGCAGTCTCCGTTTGTTCCAATACAGTAAGTTTTGAGTTTTGCTCTCAGACTAATTTTCCAATCTCCCCCTTTTCCATGTCAAGCATATTGGAATTTCCTCACATGCTTTTCTCCATTCCACCTTTGCCCTTAATCTCCATCCATTCCCTCCAGTGTCCTTTTCTGTTTCTCTGCCACACTTCCTCCCTCCCAGCTGTTTCTTTGGATGTGTTATCATTAGCTTCTATCCATAAATTAAGGTTGGGCCTGGTCCCAAAACCAAAATCAACTGGAGTTTCTGCTGGTGACTTGTAAGGGGCAGTCCTATCCACAAGCCAGTAATAAACCATGTCCCATGGTGTGCAAAGAGAAAGCTGTGTTATTGCATATTCTCCCTTCTAAATAAGAGACTATAAAATGAAGATTGCAGTCTTGCAGAAATTCCTTGCAGCACTTTTTTTTTTCTGCTTGGTTTCTTTTTTTTTTTTTTTTTTTTTTTTTTTTTTTTTGCAAGATTAGCAGAACTAAGGACAGCATCCTGGCCAAATTCCTGTTTAGGGTAATCTCTTCTGCTATTTCAGATACACGCTGCACTATTTTTTTCGATTTCCTAGCCTCAGAGGTTAGGTGGTAAATGGCTGTCATGTTCCCTTAAAATCTAAAATGTCACATATTGAGGCAGAGGCCTTACCAGCTCAGAAAGAAGCACTAGCAACTTTCCAGTCTGAGTAGCTAATGCCACCCTGCTGATACTCACACCTCCCTCTGAGATCTGTGGTATGGGACCTGCCTGAGACAGGCAAGCTGGGCAAGCCCTATGCTTTTCTCCCCTCACTGTCATCCAGTGTGGCACTCCATAGCTGCAAGAGCCCACTTTTCAGTATTGGGTGATGAAAACATCTATGACTCTTCACATTTAATAATAATAATAAGCAACAATAGTACTGAGAACTCTGAACCAAAAAGAAGACAATACCAGCATCATTTAATAACTGAGGGGGGTAGGATGTGGAAAATGAAGGAGTGCCCTGAGGTCTCTCACTGAGGCATGCAGTGTCAGGAGCAGAGCTTGCCATAGCCTGTGGTATGCCATCTATGTGACTCCTGCCACCTCCTTTATGCAATTCAAACTCCAATTTGAGAAACTCGGCTGTCATTTGTGTACAAGCACTGGAATGCAAACAGAAAAGCAAAATGTGTGCTTTTACACTGCTTACATCTCCACCAGCTGCTTATATCTCCACCAACCTGGATGCGGGACACAAGAAGCCAAGCTGAGGGTGCAAAATCTCATTTCACACATGAACATCCGTGTTCCCTTGTAGCCACCAGTACTGCCTCAGCACAGGGCATGGAGAGGACGGCACTGCTCAGAGCACACGTGGAGCTCTTCCCAATATTTCAGACAACTGTGCTGCTGGTAGCTCGCAAAAGCACTCAGCCAAAACTGCTGACACGTGTCAAATTCCCCAGGCAGCATTACTGGCCTGGCCAAGTGAATTCGAGGAGCCATCTGGCCAGGGACATGGAGCCCACGTGTCAGGGAGTGGCCTCTTGCTCCCCGGGCTGGGATAATTGGACATTGTTCAGACACTGAATCGCTGCTCTGTTGGGCTGCGGGCTTGTCTCGTAGGGACGAGCTAATTAACATGCAAACTGCCAGGGGGAGGAGAAGGTCAGAGATGGCCCTCACCCCTTCTTCTTTTCCATATAAATAGGAGGATTTTGTGCCACCACAACACCCTGAAACAGAGAGGGGAGAATGGGTGGGGAAGGGGAGGTGAAGGGAGAAGTCTCTTGAACGCATCCCATTCAAACACAAGTACAGGAACCCATGGCAAACATGGGAGAGGATTTTCCTGCCCTAACATAGGGTTTTGTTTGCAGTTGGTTCCCTGGGAACCTGTGAGCAGCCCACAAAGCCGCCCAGAGTTCTCAGCAGCACACAGTGCCATGCTTTCTGCCTTCTCTTCCTTGTCCCACATCAGTCAAGATCCTGTTTTTCCCCACTACAGTTCAACCAAAGAGCTGAAAGCACTGCAGAGACAGGACTGCATTGAATGCCCCAGTCTCCACACTGGCATCACTATGAGGTAAAGCACATAGCCCTACCGCTATCAGCCTCTTTTCGAGGAGGCAGGAGTGGAGAAAGAGACAGAAACAAGGCACTTCACAAGATAAAATATCTTTCCTTAAGCACAAGACTGATGTCAAGTGCACCTGCACTATTTCTTAATCGCAACCATACAAAATCTTTTTATATCCTGCAAACATTTTCTGTCAAGAGGCAGGAAGGTATTTTTCTGGTTTTTTCCCGTTCTCCTAAAGAAAACATGCATATGCCTCTCCCCTTTTTCTGCCAGTGCTCAGTTAGATTGGCTTCATAGGTATATAATGTTGGAAATAAAAGCCTTGCTGTCACCTTTTGTCCACCTGTTAAATCCTGCCACCATCCTGCAGTGAGTTCAAATCTGTAGTAAGAGACGCATGAAAAATCCCATGTACGAACCATTATTAGGGCAGGGATAAGCCTCCAAATCACTTAGGATGCAGAGCCGCAGTTCACGTCTGTCTTTAATGCCCAAGAGCTAACATCAATAATTTAATGAGTGCCTTACATCCTGAAATATTTCACAAACGGCAAAAACAAGACTCACTCCACCCATCTCTACATTGGGAGGTGGCAGCTGTTGAGCCAGGCAGAGCAACGCTACGTGACAGTTTAGGACAGAGGGTAAAAAAACAAATCCTAGCTCCAGCAGAAATTGCTTCTGTGAAGGAAAAGAAACAGCACAGCATGTACATGTATAAAAAAGCCCTATCCCGTAGGAAAAAAAAATGACCAGGGATTTTTTAAAAAGCATTGAGGTCCTTGTTTTACCCTGTGCTCAAATGGCAACATTTCTCCAAATGATGCCAAAGCAGCAAGTTGACTGAATCAATATCATGCTTGCCATCTTCTGAATCACTCACTCCATTCCTATAGCAGATTTTTTTTGGCTACTCCCATACAAGCACTAACCAGACATAAACCTGCTTAGGGTGTAATTGCTGCAAGCGTGGCTTAAAGCTGAACAGCAGCACACTTACTGAGCTGCCGTGCTGAGAAGCCTAAGTAGCATCCAGTTAATCTTCTCAAATCTCATTATTGCAGCAGAGTGACAGATGGGTATTTTAGCAAGCTAGGAATGAGGCCTAATTAGGACTCATAGCCCTTCTTTGTATTTATCACATCAGTTCTTCCCCATCTCAAGCAGGTTTGTGAGCAGCGATGGAGGGCTGCCTCTACCATCGTTCTCCGTCTGCCACCCCGAGGACAGCAGGCACTGGGTCACCTGCATCCACCTGATCTAGGCTGCAGGAGTATCTCATTCCTCATCTAGGTTCTGGCAAGTCTAAAGGGTGAGCCCAAACTAAAGTTATTGGGATACAGAACTGAATTTCCTGACTCAGACCCCATTTGTGGCTTTGCACAGCAAAGCTCAGCCAGCAGTATGTAACCCACTATTGAGCCAGGAGGGAAGAATGATGGACTCAATGGATCAAAACCAGCTCTTCTCATTTCTCTGCCTAAGCCTGCCTTAGGCACAGAGGCTTGATGTATTGACTTTGGCAACATGTGCATGCTGCCATCCTGGCAATAAAGTTATTGAAATGGAGGGGGACAGGAGGGGATAAAAAAAAGCTCCAACTAAATAGCAGGAACGGAAAACACTTGAGAGAAGGGAGAATCCTCCACACCCCCACTGTAACCCTGAGCCATCGCCTCAGGCCTCCACGCTCTTTTTAGAGATTCCAGGACATTTGTTTTAACTTTTTTTTTTTTTTTCCCCTGCATTCCTCCTTGTTGTACTTCTGGTTTCCAGTTGGGACTGGAATGGAGAGAACAGGATTATAGAAGGAAGTCTGTTGCTCTATTTTTCTGGCTTGATTAGAAGCAGAAGATGCAATAAATCTCACAAGAGAGTTTGTTCTCATTTAGCCTCTTGTGTATCTAAAACTACCTGACCAGGGCAAGGGTAAGGAAAATGCAGTACCAAGTGGAGCACACTGAGAAGATAAAGAGAGAAAGAGCAAAGTGCTGAAGCTGTTCCCCTCTCTGAATTTGCACAAGAAAAGAAAACAATTCAGTCCCACTGACAGCTTATTTCTTTCACACAAATTGCAGCACAGATGCAATGGCTCCAGAAGGAGGCTCACCCTGCCTGATCACACCTCCAAACCTCTTAACGTGTGACTGCCACCACTAGCAGTGGCACCATAATGAGAGATGAATAGAAAAACAAGAACTAGTTGCACATGGAGCAAAGGGTTTTCCACATGCTGGATGGCCATGTTGTGCTGCCAAGATGACTGTCTGCAACAGTACTGACAGTCACATTTGCTGCTGAGATGGTAACATGCAAAATACCAATAGTATCAAAAATATCCCAGCTTAAATATTCCGATCCAGATACACACACACACATACACACACACACACACACACACACTCTCTTCTCTCCCAATGTTCTGTGTCTGCTAAATCAGCATTTATCTATGAGACAGTGACTATAGATGGTGAGTTCAGGCACAGACCTAGTCTAGATTCTCAACCCTGGATCCCACATGTAGAGAAAATTTGTGAGCACATTCAGCACCTTTCGGATAAAAAGGCAATACCAATGCTGCTGTATTTAGTGAAAACCAGCAGTGGTATCCTTTAAATGAAGTTTATACTGGAGAATCTGACCTGATCTCCTGTCTAATGCTCTTTAGGAAATAAGTTAAACAACTTAGTTACATCACGAACATCTTCTGGCCATTTGGATGTTCAATCCCTATTTTAGGGATGGAGGTGTATCTCCGCTAACCATTTCCTCATGTGCCAGTGTTTAATGACATTATAAAACCAAATACGTGTATATTCCCAGATTGGAGAGAGCAAAGAGAGGACACGAGATTTAAAGAGAGCTTTGCATTTGGGTTGGGGTTTATTTTTTTGTTCTTTCTTTAACTGTTCTGTACTTTATGGAACTAAACAAAGCCTCCTGTTCCACATGATAAATCTTCACGCTGCTCCTGGCCCCAGAGAGCACAGGAGATAATAGCATTTCCAAAGGCATTTAGTTAGCTGAGCCTTGAGTGTAGAAGAGGGCAGTGAGAGGAGCTAGAGATAAATGGCTATGAAACCAACTCAGCTGCTCAGGGCGTATTTCTAAGAGCAGCAGCCACAGCTGAGAATCCTGCAGAGGGATGCACGTTGCTCAATCCCTGTGCTGGAGAAGGGCTTGTAACAGCCACCACAAAAAAAAGAAGCCTGGCCACAGTGTCCTGGTTCAGTGCACAGTGGCTTTTTGGGGAGGGAGAGGTGGGGTTGTTACAACCACCACTTGAGAAAAGTGTGGTGCTGCAAAGCATCATTTGTAGACTTTCTGTTAAGTCAAGGCTCTACTCAGCTTTCAGAAGATGCAGCATATCAGTGTATTATATAAAGCATACATTAATTCATTTGAGCTGGCCAGCAGCAAAACTGCAGAAACCATTAAAGAACAGGGACCCTTTATGAAAAGACAATCCATTTCAAGCATTAACCAGGGCAGAAAGGATCCTTTACACTCTCCCAATTGCACATTAGTTATTGACTGAATTTTACAGCCTAAGCTGGGATAGCAAGGCAAATTTCTGATAAGTAACTGTATCAATTACTTAAGAACATCAGAAGAATTAGGAGGAGGGGGGCTGAGGGGGGAAGATCCTTCCCCTCTGCACCATTGAGCCCACACCTGGAGTCCTGTGTCCAGCTCTGAGCCCCACAGCACAAGACAGACTTACTAGAGCAAGCTCAGATGGAGGGCCACAGAGATGATTAAGGGACTGGAGCATCTCTCATATGAGGAGAACCTGGGATTGTTCAGCCTGGCTAAGAGATGGATCAGGAGGGATCTATTAATGTGAGTGAATATCTGATGGGAGGAAGTGAAGAAAAGGGAGCCAGTCTCTTCTCAGCGGTGCCTACTGACAGCACAAAACATACAAATTAAAAATCACGAGACTACATCTGAACACAATACTTTTTTACTGTGATGGTAATCACAAATGTTGTGGAGTCTTCCTCTGTGGAGATATTCAAAACTCAGCTGGACACAGTTCTGGACAACTGGCTCAAGATGACCCTACTTGAGCAGAGGTTTTGGTGTGCAAGAAGTACACCAAAGTACACCAAGTACAGGTGTACTTGAGAAGTACACTTCTCAAGAAGTCCCTGATCACCTCAGTAGTCATGTGATTCTGTAACATTTTTTGCTGCTGCTAACTCTTCCTATATGAACATTAACTCACCTAAGTCGAGGCAGCCACCAAGCCAACCCAACATTGCTTGGAACTCGGTCTGTCACACACATTATCAGCTGCTGACAGCAGGATGGAGGAAGGCTGGTTTGAGCCTAGGCCAGGCTGCTGCTCCCGAATGGGAACACAGCAACTGAGGTGGAGGAACTGAAGGCAAATGCAAGAAGCATGAGTTTTGTTCTGCCCCTCTTGGTGCACTGTAAAAATCAAAAGGGCCTCCACTGGGGTGAAAATGGGGATTCTAATCCAGCTGCAGTGTCATGTTCAAGGCAGGAGGATGAAACAGAAGATGACTGGGACTTTCCTGTCTTCTTACGTGCCAAAAGACTTGTAGAGTTAGGGGCTGAACTCCTCACCCTCACACACAAGGATAGCATTGATCTGGCACTTGAGTGAGGGTGAACTTTGGTATTGGTGTCTTTAACTTCATTATATGCACGGGCCACAAAATCTGACAATAACCTAGGTTTTAAGCCCATGGTAAGTACTTTCATATCTGAAACCACACTGGTGCAGAAGATTAGACAGACTGCTTGCGGTTTCAGATAAATATAGAAAACAGAGGTCTACATTATTGAATTAAGTATGAAAGTTAATAATAAAGTCAGCACGGTTGCACAACGTTATTTCATTTAACACTAAATTCAATTTATGTTACACTGTTCTCTGTCTGTGGCCATTGTAAACATGCTGCAGATTCTTTTTCCTTTTTTTTTTTTTTGTTGACAATGCAAAACACATTAACTGAAGTTATCAGCAGAGAAGCTGAAGGTTCTGGCATACAAACAAAAGACAGCTGGGGCTTGAGGCTCTGGGAATGTATGGAGAGGAGCCACTAGTAGGCAGCTAGCAACACTATTCGCCCTTAAAACAACCAGCAGTGCAGCCATTTAGCAGCCTTTGCATTTTAATAAGGTATCTGTAGGTTTCCATGTCAAAATTTTAAGTGCGTCTGGTGCCTTGTTGGTGGTTCAGGACTGGAGGCAGATGCTGGTAGCTCTCCATCCTTTAATCACTCTCCAGATGAGAGATTCAGTCCAAGCCATGATGTGGGCAGTCCATCTGCCAGCCACCCCAACCCAGACCCTTCAGAGCAGGGCTGGGTATGCCGTTCCTGGCAGGCTGTTTTCATTTCTCTTATTACCGTTAAAGGAAAAACACTGGAACATAAATTTTTGGAACAACCCTGACTAACAGCAAATGTTGCTGCTGTAGAACTGCGTTATATATATATCCAAAGCCCAAGTAACAGATCCGAACTTTCTAGTATTTTGTTTGTGTCATGAGTTCTCCAAACCCAAAACTTTGGATCCAAGCACCCCAGACCAATGGGGATCTCCCAGGCTTTTTCATCGTGTCTAAATCAGCCTGTGTTGTACATCCACCCTGTGCAGTGCCAGCATTTCATCCACCTTTGAGAGCTGTGATACCACAAGCAGTGAAGTTTGGTTCACTCCTTGGTTTCCATGTTCAGATGAAATCAGCTGTTACCAACAAAGAGAAAACATTTGCTAAATCAAAATACATTTTCTAATCTCAAACGTGCAGGCAAGATGTAATTCATGCTGTTCACAGTGGGTGGGGGAGAAGGCAGGATCAAAGTGGGGCTCAGTGCATGCAAACGACACATCTGCCTCCTGTGGTCCTCAGTAAGGAAAATGTAAAGCAGGAGGCAACATGGAAGAGCTCTCTGCTAATCACATAGTGCTAGCAATGGAAAGTCAATACAGAACAAATAGCTGAGCTCGCAACATGAATGTTAAATGGCAGTAACACTGTGCTACAGAGACACAAAAAATCCAGCTCCCAGGAACCAGAAACAGATTGAGCAAGTAACACAAACATCATCCAAAACAAGGAGGAACAGCAGAGTAGCAGAAGCAAGCAGATGGCTTCTGCTCCCGTTGTTCCCAGTGTCTTTTTGCTCTCACTTGTTGCCATAGAGGCTGGTATCTGGGACTCAAAATGTGATGCTCTGCTTGTGAGAGCGGGTGGAGAAAAAGCAAGATTTACATTATTAATAATTTCCCCCACACTGTCCATTTTGGCAGCAGTTTTTCCCTCTGCAGTCTGCTGGACATGCCTTGGCAGTCTCTGAAAGGGCAAGGAGCTGTCTTCCCTCCAAGCCCAGCCCAGCTTGTTCACTGCCAATACATGTACTCACCTCTCAGCGCCCCTCTGCCTCAGCTCTCCTATACTGTGCAATAGTACAATCCCACTTCTTTTGCCCCCAAACTTCAGAGCTGTCCCTTTTACTCCTATCACAAAGATGAGGGATGCATCCTTAAATATCCACAGAGCCTGCATGACTATAGCCAGGAATAGACCCCAAAGAGAGAAGGTCATGGGGCTTCTCAGCATATCAGCACTGTGAAAATGTAGAACAGACCACAGCAGCACATCACACCATAAAAAAGGACTAATGCATTTCCAAGACAGCCCAAGAGGCCATTCTTGTCCTGTTCTCATCCTAGCCCCTGCCACTTCCTTCCTTGAATGGAGACAAGTGTTTGCATAGCCACAGAGTAAGGCAGGTCAGGGAAGAGATCTAGGTTGAAAGCAATTTGGCTACAGAAAAAGGTTTCTTTTCAGCTTGATCAGTTTTTGAGACAGAAATCCCCAGTGTCACAGTTTCTAATTTTGAGAGCAGGATGAATGCAGCCCTTCATTCTTCTGCAGCAGATTAAATGAGCGTGTGGCATTTTCATTTTTCCAAGGGGAGTTTAAAAAAAAAAAAAAAAAGTTGTCTTTTTCCTCCACTTTGCCATTAATGATCCTTCAGCAGATTTCCCAGGATTTTCTGCATGCATCACTGAACAAAAGCACCTATCCAAAAGTATGGGCACACATTCACTTTAAAATATCACCACAAGAGAGGCAGCTTAAAAGAACGTACTAAGTGAACAGAAATGCACCTTTGTGTGGTACACATTTACTTGTGCTATGGACTTGCAAGCACCCTCCTGCTTGTATCTGCATGCTCTTATCCCACAAACACATGCAGCTGCACATGGCAAGTGTGAGGAAGAGAAGCCACATGACCCAGAAAAGCTGCTTCACATCTGGGTAGCAGGTTTAATGATTGGCTCCAAAGGGACTCTGTTCTCAAAGCAAACTACTATTTTCCTGAGTGACAGGTCTTTTCATCCATTCAAGGATGGACAAGGCAGCTTCACTGTGAAATGCAAAACACCAAAACTGAGCAGAAGTTAGTATGCTTAAGGGGCTGCACTGACACAGCCAAAGAGTATCCAATGCCATCTTTCCTTCGTACAAAGCACATTATTGCTGAAATTATTGTTACAATCTTCCCTCAGAACTACCTGCCTATCCTACAGCGAAGTTTGTACCTACTGCAGCTCTCAACAACATTTAGGATCCTGCTTGTGGAGCCAGCGCTACCACATTTCTGAGATCACTAGCGCTAAATTAAAACTTGCCTTATTCTTTCATTCAAATGCAGTTGTGACAACGCAAAAGCAGTCATTGCACAACCACACAGCATAAAAGAGTATCATATGGGCTAGCCATATCGTTGTCTCCTTTCCCATACTTCAATCCAGGGTCTTGTAAGGGTTTCCTCACATCTCTCTGTGCTGCATTTGCAGACAACAGCTCCCTTTCCCTCCCCAGCCTCAGGGAGTGCTGCTGGCTGGCCTTGCTCCCTGCCATGGCAAGAAGCAGCTTCAAGTGGGGAGCATAAGAGAGTTGGTGGCTTCAAAACTTGTCAAATGAAGTGACTCTTTTTCTAAAGGAAAAAACAAACCAACCAACAAACAAACAAAAACAAAGCCAGTAAGCAGCATTAGATGAAGAGCTAGAAAGTGCTTTGGGTGCTACAGACTCAGGATGAGAGTCATTGAGGGAGCTGTGGGGAGTGTGGGAGGGGGTTGAGAGGAAAAGCTGAGCTCATTGCATCCCAACCAGACAACATCAGGCAGGAAACAGATGTGGAAGAAACCACAGAGGGGTACAGCAACAGCAGAATTAACTCTCCAGCAAATAGGGGAATCTCAGACTTATAGAGCTGACCTGCACCCTAAGAACAAGGCATCGAATCTGAGACTTTGATTTTTGCAATCCTGGCAGCATCTCCGAGCGCAGCATTGGGACACCACCACATGAAAAAATTAAGGAAACAATTTAGCTTTATTCTGCCTGGCCCTAAGCAAATGAAGCAAAGGTAGGTGCAGATTGGAAGAAGTTACTGTGCGAAAGACTGGACTACCTTTTACCAGCACAATCCAAATTTTGTAGATGCTGTGTATATTTCCATTCTAAAAAGGGAAGTTGTACCTGGTTGTGTATCTGAAATCCCAGTCTGAATATCTCACAGTTAGAAGCACTGGGAATATTAAACTCCATTTTGACTTAGTCCCTCTCACTTTAACAGCTTTGACTCTTACAATACTTCTGTGATATAACCAGAAGCAAGACTGCTCTCTGTGACTGTTTTCTTAACCAGTTCAGACTGTCCTGTCCCAGCTAAAGATGGTGCACAACTTTGTGTCTTGTCTTCTCTGCTGGCCCATCCATCGCTAGAAAATTATACTGCTGTTATTACAGAAACTGAGGGCATGATGTGCAGCTTCCATTGACTTCAGTAGAGGCACAATGCATTTTTCTCCTCTGGAAACCAAGCTGGTTATCAAGAGGCTAAAACATCGTTCTATAGTTAATCCTTCGAGGCTATTATCTGTCAGCCCCATTGCACCTGTACACTTCAATAAAGTTTGACACAGGAAAATGTTTTAGAAGAGGGCATTAACTTCCTCCTTCATTGGTGCCAATCCATGTCCAAAGCCTGGGCATAGACACTACTTTCTAGTGAAGCTCTGATAATCCAAACAATCACTTGACTTTCGATGTGGATTCAGTGCTGACAGCAACACAATCGGGACTATGTAAAATTAGACAACTTTTACTCATTGGTATTTCCAGACACCATGCCTTTATGTCCTATGTGAGCTTGGCCTCAAACACACTGCTATTCAAGTCATTGTTTGATAATTGTGGTGGGGAGGAAGTAAAGTTGATTTTTCCCCAAGTTTCTAGCCCTCTTACCAAGGCAAACATTTGAAAAAGTAACTCAGATGCACACTGAAGTTTCAGAAAACAGGAAGCAGACAAAGAACCCAGCACTGATTTTTATTTTATGTCATGGATTTAGTGGTCTGAGTCATGATTTCAAATGCTTGTGAGCACTGATAGCAGTCTGCCCCCATAAGGAGCGTGACCAGTGTCTGTGTAGAGACTGCCAGCAGGAAAAGGCCAAGTAGGGTCAAATGTGGTAATGACGGGAACTGTCTTGAAATGCAGTAAATTTAACACATGAGATTCTAACCAGCCACCAGCCACCAACATCTGTCCATCACCACTGATCTGTGTCAGATTTGAAGAACCGACTTAGGCTTTGTATCACATTTTTGCCTCCTGAGCTACCCCACTGTACCTGTCTTTCCTTTGGCTGCTTTTAAATGCTTTGTAGTTTTGCTGGAGTTTTTATTATATTATGAAGTTCTTTCTAATGGAGGCTAGGTATATGTGCCTGGTAGGGGAGACAGCAGGATCTTCAGCTCTCTCTGAAGTGGATCATAGCAAGTTATTAAACAGTTAAATGAGAGGAGAGGAAATGCTGATACCTTAAGTAGAATATAATTCGCTCCACTGGAATTTGGCAACAACACAGGGACTAAGGTCCTTGCAGAAAGCACAAGCTGCTCTTCAACAACCACAAGCATGTAGAGACACAAGTTGTGCCTCTCCTGCACAAAGCAACACACAAGTAGTGTAGCACCCCCTAACTGCAAAGGCCATGTACTCATCAAGAGGGAAAAAGACTGAATTGTCTACACCAGCCTTGGCCATCCTCTGTGTTCCCTTTGCCAGCACCAGCAAAGCAGGTCTACACATCCCTTTGCCTGTGCAGGACAAGTCACACAAAACAGCACTGCAGGATGGCATAAAGCATACCTGAGCACAAAACCACAAGTAACATGACTCATGTCCTGCCTGTCCTACAGCATCTTCTTTTCCAGTTAATCCTTCTGGGTACATTTTAAAACCTGCTTTCAGAAAACTCCACAACAAAATATTTTCTGGACAGCAGCCAAAGTGCTCTTCTGCTCCTCATCACTTCCAGATACCATGAACAGTCTTATAACTTCTTTGCCTCCTAGCAGGGAACAACCTGAGCCTGTGTCCCACCAGTTAAACACATAGTACTATCTAAAGCAGAAAGAAAACTACTACTTTATGTCTCTATCAAAGTCTCCTGCTTGCAGGAGCACTTACTTGTCACTGGAAATAATTCTTAGCGGGACAGTTCAATTGTCCCCCAAATCAACCATCTCTCATACCCTAAATGCTCTTCTAGTTTGGTATAGTTACAGGTTGCATGTTTGTGATGTCCTGATGACATCTGAACCTTCATTTTTTCCCAAGACATCACTTTGGCATACTTGGTCGCATTCCTATTGATCCTGAGAGCCCTACTAGCAAAGAAATGATTACCTCTAATACTTTCATTTCTTTTCTCCCTGTCCTGATGAATAGAACTGTACAGTCTAGCTTACACCCTTAATAATAAACCTATAACAAGTGAGTCCTTCATTTCTGGATCCCACCGCACTGGGCAATGGGATGTGCTATTTAACAAATTGCAGTACTGCATAAAGGGAAAGGAACTTCATATTCTCCCCCACTGCTCCTCAGCACAGAGACATAAGTAGGTTGGAACTGTGAACCACCCCACAAATGAGAACTGAGACAAAGTCCTTTCTTGTGCTCAAAACAACTATTTTCAAAAAACTATGGGAGCTACTGAAGTGCAAGAAGGGGGTAGAAACCTGGGAAACTAAGGGGGGGGGGGGTGAATCCTTGAGCTCCCTCCTCCCTGGCAAACATAGGTTTTGCTCTTCCAGCCTGATTTCTACTGCAGTAGCTATGTTTCTCCCTTTAAAATTCCCCTTGCTGCTGCAAGTGAATATACTGCCTGTGCCTGCCTTCCCTGAGTTGTTTTCCAGTGGTCCTGTAAACAGCTGTGAATAGTTCATCCACCACGGCAGTTCATGTTAGCACTGGATGGAATTCACCTATCTGCACCTCGCACTGGCAAAGGGACAGCAGTTCATGAAATGTATTATTTTTCCTATCTCAATTCAATAGCCATTAAGGGCCATATAAGTTAAAAGGTACGGTACCTATTGCGGACAATCCACAGTGAAATAGAATGACTGGTTCTCCCCCATTTATAAGTAAATGTACATATATAACATTTTATCTTAGTGTTACATTTACTGCCCTCTTCACTGTGCAATGGAAAGGACTACTGTTATGTAGTCCATCCCTCTGCCAGTGCGGTTCCACACTGCACCTCATCAGCCATGCTCATCAGCAAATGAAAGACCTGATTGTACAGCCCTGACATTCCTGCTAGAAGTCTTTTTTTTTTTTTTTTTGCTCAGAGTAACCTGACATTGGTAAAAGTTAGTTAATTCAAACTGGAACATAATGCTAAACCTGGATCATAATGCTAACATCAGAGATGGCAACAGGCATGTATTTATTTTTTTTTCCTCTTGCTAAACTGCAGGTCTTTCTGCCTGCCAAACTCACAACGGCTTCTGTCGTCATCCAACTCACTTTAAAAATCATTCTGCTCCTTCCCTCATCAGCGACTAACCATTTCAAACTCAGGACCCTCTGACTTTATTGGAGTTACCTTTTATCTGAGCTACAGTGTTCTTATCAGATACCGGGGGGGCGCTGAGGTCAGGAGGAGGAGGAGGAGAGAAAGATACAGGCAGGGTAGTGAACATATTAGCTCAGCTGCCCCCTACACACACCCTACTCCACCCCATACCCCAATCTCTGTCCTGTCTCCATCCAGCAGGGAAAGGACAACATGGAAACTACAAAATTCTAGTCTCATGGACTTCAGCAAGATTTTGAAGTCATGGAGGAGAAAACACCAAGCACAGCTCAAATATTCAAACCTGACTCTCTAAAAGCCTGCTACTCTTTTCCACAGCCAGGCAGATGGGAGAGGGCATCACAACATGTGTCTGGCTGCCTCTGTACACACATAGACAGCTCAAGAGCCCTAGCCCAGTCCTTTCCCCATACACAGTGCTACTCATGCAAGGGTCATGCAGACGCGTCACTGAAGCAATCTTGCAATCGTTCATTCATTGTGAGTAATGGGACAGTGACTCCACTTCCCAGGGATAAACCAGCTCCAGGTTGTCTAACCTTTAGCCTTGGGAAAGATCTGGTTTGCAGTCCTACTAGTCAAAAAAAGAGGGACGCGCACTCTGCTTCTCTGCAACCATAGTGAGAATAAAGAAGCATTTACCATCCTGCCCAGAGCTCTCGAGATACTCCGTCAGGTCGCAGCCGAATGCGCTCGCAGCTCCCTTCCTCTTGAGTTTCTGTTTGGCTCCCTTGTTCTTCATGAGGTTAGTCCCAAAAGAGGTTCGCCTCCCCTCCTGCCTTGCCCACCTCCCCCCAACCTCACGCTGGGTGACAAAAATCTTGCTCTTCTCCTCAGACCACCGCCCGTGTCCCGCTCCCGGGGAGCAACATCGGGGGTCCTGTACAGCGTCCAGCCAGAGAAGTAAACATTAATCCCCACCAGATGTTGGGCTGCTCCTGTGGCAGAGGAAGGTCAGGGTGAAAAGAGGCTCCCCAGCCAGCAGCAGCAGCGATCATAGCCTGAGCCCGGAAGGGTTCTCATCAGAGGGAAGTGGGTGGTGGATGGGTGCCCGCATCAGAGCTGGCAAATTGGGGGCAGGAGGTGGAGGGGCGATGTCTTGCCCTCAGCGCAGTCCCGGGACCCTCCACGGCCACCTTCTGGGTTTCGTCAGTTGCGCTGTCGCCACTTCCAGCAGAAAGCGTCCCAGTCTGGTCGTCCTCCTCTTGGCTTTCGGAGGAGACTGGAAGTTCAAACGGACTAATGAAAAGGGACCGGGGAAGAGTCTGCACAAGGCTCCTCTTTGGCTCCCCCCCTTCCCCTCCTCCTGCCTTTGGACAGTTAGAGGAATGAGAAACCAGCTTCCTGTCCTGACTCCCGCTCACTCGCTCTCTCCTTTCCCCCGTTTTACAAATCCTAGGATTATCCAGCTCAAAAAAATGCTGAAAGGAAGTTAGCTGAGGAGGGGGGCGGAGGACGGTTTTTGGCAGTAAAATGTGTGTGTGTGTGCGTGAGAGGCTGAGGGAAGGCAGGGAAAGGAGTTGGGGGACAGGGATGGGGACAGGGGGAGGAAGAGGGAAAATTCGTCCTGACGGTCGGCAGATAACGGACTGCCTGAGAGGAAATCAGTGCGAGCCGGGACGCAGCCTGTGGAGCGGTCACGCTTCCTGCTCTACCAACGCTCAGCTCTGCAAAGGCCCGAGGAGGGTCCAGCGAGGAGGAGAGAGATCAGGAGCCTGTCCAGTAAATCCCTGCCTCTGTTCATCTTGTTCTTCGTCACGAGGCGGCTTCCTGCCCTCAAACACGACTCTGTGACTTCAGGATTTGCCTTCCCCTGCAGCGGTGCAGGCTGGAGCTACGGAAGCTCAAGAAGTGGGCTGAAAGTTGGGAAATTAAAAAGAGGGGGGAGGAGGGAAACCTTCAGCTCCCTCCTCCCCGGCAAGCAGAAACAGATGCTGTTCGGGCATCTAAGTTCACATACTTTTGAGTGAGCTCCCAAAAAAGGCTCCCCTTCACCAACAAAGGGGTTTAGATAAGGAGCTGAAATGACTCAGTAGCAGCAAGAAGGGAAACGGGATAGGTCTGCCTTCAGGCCGTGAGTCTTGTCTGTGTCATCTCGCCCCTCTCCCTCACGAACCACTTTTCTAGTCCACTTTTCAGTGCATGCCTACCTCTGCTCATAGGAGCAGTCACTTGCACTTACTCCACATTTTTTTATCCTGGAAATTCAGACTTTTTTGCAGGGCTGTGTATGCCCACCAGCATACCTAGGGAGGAAAAACTGACTCTGCTAAGTCTTCACTGATCCCTCTTCACTGTGCCAAATGTTGCTGTGTGGGTCTGGGTGGAAAAATAAACAAACAAACGAAAAACAGGAAATTGCAGCTTTTCACCAAAAATCAGACAAAAGACAAGGAGAGTAATTTGGGTTCAAAGGAAAACTCTCCAGGAACAGGGCAAAGGAGTCACTTAACCCACCTCCCTCCACAACCCTGGACTCTGCACCCTGGCACAGTGGACAAACCCCATCTCCTCCCATAGACCTCTACAAACTCACCACTGCACCCCTTTATTTTCAGAGTCATTTTTCAGAAAAATCAAGGCTGTCTGTGATCTGACCACCACCAAAATCAATTCAGGTTCTGTCTGTTGATATGGTGACTTTTGTTTTCTTTAGAAGTGTTGGATGTTATCACTTTACACGCAAGAAAAACAACGGAGAGCCCTAGTAAAGGACCTTGCACAATTATAACTCCTATTGTACAGTTTATCACTGCAATTATCATAATTATCCCCATTTTACAGCTTGATGACTGACGAGTTGAGGGGAAAATGATTTGCTGAAAGTGTCATAGAGATGTTTGGCCTGCCATATCCCTGTCTTCTGCTCCCAGGCTAAGGAGGAAACTGACCTCTCACCACCAGACCAATGGTTGTTCTCAGGAATCCTCAGTCCTCATGAAACACTTAAAACTTCCTTGAATTTATTCTGGGCTTCTCACACCACATTGATGTTGAGTCAGCGCACGGAATCCCTCCCAGTCCCAGCATGCCGCCAAAGCCATCGCGTGCCACGGTGCATCCTGCCTGCCTGCCAAGGGCAGACTTCAGACGGGTTGGACAGACAACAGGATGCTCAGACCTGGATGTCTTGTCAGGCCATCCTCCCACTGCCCAGGTGGTTGGCTGCCTTCTGTAAGAAGATAAAGCCCTCTTCTTGCCCTCTTGTGGAGCAGGCATGTCCTCCTGCAGATGCCAGCCCTCTCCCGCATGGCTGAGTTTCAGCACTGGACCAGCAGTGGGAAAAGAGGTTCACCACAGCAAAGAACCATACTATCTTCTTTGAAGTTCTGCAGACCCTTTTCTCCACAAACCAAAAAGGATGTTTGACCTCTCTGTGCTGGTCTCCTCTGTTGCTCTACATAAGATGGAGGTCACATCACTAACAGGGTCTGTGTCCACAGCCTTCACCTGGGCTTTCTGCCTGGTGACCCACTGTACCACACTCCTGTCTCACCTCCACTGCACTGCCTCACCCTAGATATGGTTTTCCACTCCTCCATTGCAAGTTTATCCAAGCAGGATGTCTGCAAAAGAGGATGGCTTCATTTTTAAAAAAATAAATGTAATAAATAAAATTAACCCCTGCATGTATAGAGTTTCCTTGTGTCATCGGCAAGGGAGCTATGGCCTCAAGGGCAGTGGGGAGAATCCTATGCAGCATGGAACCTCTCTTCTCCCTTGCACAGTCCTGATCCAAAGCCCACAGGCCCAGAGCATGGGCACTCAGCAGCACTGCTGGGTCAGCTCATCACCCTCACACCTTGGTATTTCTTACAGGCCAGTAGGCATTTTCGGTTGGAAGCACCATTTCTTGGAGTTGGCTCTGTGGCCGTTGCCTGCAGCCACTGAGGGAGGTGCCAACTTTGGAAGCCACGGTGGTGGGTCTCAGTGATCGATGAACACTGCAGAAATTGTGTGCTGCTGTCTGATTTTGATTATCTGGGGACTGTGCTCTGCTGCCTGACCCCAGCCAGGACACTGGACCATGACTGTCCAGAGACAGGCTGTAGGATCCACCAGCAGCCATTGCCACCTGAGTGCTGTGGTGGGGAAAGGAGAGAGACTACCACCCTATGACAAGAAAAAGCAGTATTTGAAGCACAAGTAAAGAAGAGGAGCTAGAAAGAAAACAGGGAACATTCTTACTTTATTCACAGAGGCTCTTTCAGGCTCCGTAGATTTTGCTTTCCCTGATGCCTTGTGCTGATGCCCAGCTCCTCATTCCCACAGAGGAAAAAGTGAGATGGAGAAAGGAAATGGCATGACAAGCGAGGTGAAAGAGGCATGTGCTGCAGTGAGTGAAAGACGATATGAGGAGCTCCAGGAGAGATCTTGCCAGGCAGGCTGCTTTACTGGGGTGGCTTTTCCCGTGCCAGGGTGAGGTTCAGCAAGAGGACAGAGGGGAGGTCACTGCAGGATTGCCTAGGGATCCTGTGGCCAGGAGGAGAAGGAGGAGGAGGAGGAGAAGGTCAGGCAAGGTGAGCGTGAGCCAAACAAGGGAGGCTTTACAAACAAAGCACTTCATATCGGAGCCTGAAATCAGTGCTGAGCCAAGGGATTTTTCTGAGGGAAAGAGGCGATGTTCTCCTTCAGAAAGGAAAAAATAAGAAGTCTGGATTTGCGCAACCCAGGTCTCTGCACTAGTTTGAGTGAGCAGGGCTAAGGAGTAAGCCAGTGTCCCTCCTGGAAAAGCTTTCACAGACAAGATCAGGCAAAGCTGAAGAGGAAAAGAGCTCAGGGAAAAAGTATGGAAAGGAAAGCAGAGTTCAAAGCTGAAACAGATGGAAAAGAAGGGGGAATTTCTCTCCCTCCTAAAAAAAATAGAAAAAGAAAAAAGTGAGTCTGCAGAATAAGAGCAACACAAAGCCAAGCCAGAGCTCTCCTAACAGTCATCTCCCTGTAACGATTCCTTCCTTGTCTTTGCTGTCGTATGCACACTGTGATGGCCAGCTGCCTCATGGTACCGCAGCCAAAATCTTGAAGCCATGGCCCACGACATTACTTTAATTCCTTCCCTTTGAAACTGTAAATATAGGTCAGGACTTTAGGTTAGTCACAAAGGCCTCCCTGTCAGCAAGGGCCACAGGTTCACACAGGAACGTGTGGCACCTCCCCAGCCCGCTTCACTGCTAATCGGCGGTGCCTCACCCACCCTTCGGCTTGAGAACGGATGTGGTGAGCCAGTGCTGTGTGTCAATGAACACAGTACGGATAACTACTGTACAGTTCTCTCTGTTCTCACAGGCAAGGTATTGGTGACACCCAAAGCAATCAGAGAGCCCAGGGAACAGCTTTGGTCATTAGGTCTAAGTATTTCTTCCCCTTGCAAGAGTTGGGGGCCACGGCAGAGGCGTTGCACAGGCTATTTCTGGGCACCCATGTCTCCCCTCCCTGATGCATTTCCTTCACTGTGTTTGAGCTCTTTCCTATCTATGGCCTCTAAATCTCCATCTGCCAGGCGCCACTCAGCACAGAAGAGGGGGCGTGGAAGACCCAGGGAGGGGGAGATCTGAGCCCCTAAAAATAGCCCTGCCAAGTACGTCTGTTTTCCTGACACAGACAGTTCATTGTTAGACTCTGACACGGCAGTTCACCCTCCCTCCCCACCCCTCAACATACTCTCTTTCCTCTCCTGCCTCTCTCCAGCCCAGTTTCCTGTCTACTCCCATCTCTGTAGCCAAAGCCGGAGAGTATTGTGAAGCCAAAGGCTGGGGTGAAGGCTTTTGTTTCTCTAAGTACATTTCAAACCACAGACTATGGGGTTGACCCTTGGCACAGGGCACCTACCAGTCTTTGTTCCTAATTTCACCCATTCCCAGCCACACAAGCCCCATGTTCTCAGCTCTCACCTCCCTTTCTGCCTTCCAGAGGACCCTCTTGACCCACATCATGACACACCTTGCTCTGTGTGTCTGTCTGCCCTGTGAAACTGTTTTGTTAGCTACTTTGCAGGTCTCGGCACTTCAGTTACAATTGAAGGAGGCACCTCACGTGCTACTGATTCTCCTTGCTGCTGGATGCCTGCCCACGACATGACAGTGTAACTAGGAGGTAAACAGTCCTTTGCCCAGAAGGTTCTAGTTATGTGCCTTCATCATGATGTGATATCAATCATGTCAATGGCAATCAGAAAATAAATGGAATGCCCCTTCTACCAGGAAGGTACTTTTTTCCCTCTTTGCTGGTTAGGGCATAGGGCAAGGATTTTTGGCCAGAGAACCAGATGTACTCACTGATATATTGGAGCAGACATATTTACAGAATCACAGAATATTCTGAGTTGGCCACCTCCTTGATTATTGTCCCAGATGAAACGAAATCTGAGGTACATAAGACACATAGATGTGATGCTTAGGGATATGGTTTAGTACTGGACTTGGCAGTGCTTTGTTAATGGTTGGACTCAATTATCTTAAAGGTCTTTTCCAACCTAAATGATTTTATGATTCTAAGTAGCCTAAAATAGCATGATATTTAGTACTGACCATACACAGCACAACTACAAAATGTGAAAATATGTTTTTAGCCAGATTGCCTTCTTTTATTTTTCACAGTCATTTCAGAGACATCTTACATACAGAAAACAAGATGAGGAACATATCTCCATTCCCTTTCTCAGAGCACAAACTTGTCTGAACCATTTTTATTGACGTTTGCCTAATTCTGTGTTTGTCCAGCATCTAGCATGGAGGATCCCTAATTCTTGACTGGGATCTCCAATTGTTTGTTATTTAAACAACATAAAGACCGTTACAGAAAGGGTTTGTGTCTCTCTGTGTACAACTTTATTGATAGCTCAATAATGCATGATAGTGTTATAAAGCAAACTTTCAAAGAAAAAAGAATCTATCAGACAAGCCACAGAGCTAGCAAAATATTCCTTCATCTCAGAGGCATGTTCTGAATCTTCTCCAAGTATCTTACCAATGAGATGACCCATTTGGTGAGGCAGGAAGACCACAAACCTCACATGATGGAGCCATTTCAAAATCACAGAGGCCTTTTCAAGAGCATCCTGCCAGCAATTTTTAGGATAACATGGAAGAGGCGCTGGCAACTCTATGCTGAGTATAAGCAAAGTAGTATTGCATAGAGAGATTTGATTTCTTCAAACATTGCATCAATGCAAATAACAAAAATAAGGATTCACACCAAACCACATAATGTTTTTCCTGCTTTTTCCCTCCTGACCAGCTAAGCAAAGAGGAATACAGAAATTAAACAACTTGCTTAAAACTACATTGTGACTCTACAGCAAAGCAAAAAGCCAAATCAACAGCACCTGCAAACAAGGCAAATGCCTTAATCATAAGCTCATTTCTTCTCGTGTCTTACCAGACTGAACACAAGTGATAACCAGGATTCTCAAGCACAGATAGAGAAAACTCAGCTCATTGGGGAAGAAAATCCTGAGGAGATCTATCTATCCCTTCACACACCCACTGCTTAGTCACTATGTCCAGCAGCTTTACTATCACAGTCTAAGGGATAACAGAAGAGTTTCAAGTATCAATCTCTTCCTCCACATTTGCAACCCACTGGTTTTATTGCAGTTTCCCCTGCCCTTTAACCTATAAACACTGTCCTAACAGTAATGAAAAATCTGTTGAGCCAGAGGCCTATAATGCAAAAAGAGAAACTATTTAGTCATTTAGTGTCTCAATGGTGCCAAACAACACATTAGTAGTATTCTGTAAAAGATCCTACATATATAATTGCTGATTAGCCCAGCTCACCACCACTCAGAAGACACACCAGCACCCATTTCACTGCCTGTATTTCTACTTTCACATGTACCTCTCTTATTATCTGTTCTGCTGATCATGTTTCCATGGGAGAAGGAAGTTGTGGGTTAGCCTGATTGCATAAAAGCAGCAGTCCATTGCACTTGCATTATTTTAACAGTGATGCAAGGCTAAGAGCTGAGAGATAATCTATATTATAAGAACTACGCTGAAAGGGAGAAAAGAAATGAGTTTAGCAGTTCACTCAAGCAATCATCCATTTTGATCACTTTCTGTAGAAGATAAGGGCAGTTTCATAATAATCTTTTTTTCAGTTGGGAAAAAAAGGCAACAAATAGCTCAGGGGATGCTCACTATTTTAGGGATAAAAGCTAGCCTGTTTCATGCTATTTTTAGAAGTCACTTAAAACTTGACTTCTTTTATTCTGAGGTCTTCTCTTGATCACTTGCAAGTATCATCTTTTCTATGAGAGAGCTATGTCTTGTTTTAGCACAGGCTTTCAACTAAGATTCCTTTTATTATGCCTGAACATCGACCACAAGGATGAGTTCCAATGAAGAATCACCAGCTGTGGTGGTGATCTTCAACTAAGACAGTCTGCTACTTCACCCCTTCTCTGTCTCTAACAAGGCAAAGTATGATTTGGCAGCAGGAAGAGGTAAAGAGTGGAAATACAAGTTTGAAAGCCACACGTCCCCTTTGCAAACACCTCTACAAGAGGGCTCTCAGATGTGATGGGTGGAGTGCTTGCAGCTGTGTCAAGCATGGCCAGGTGTTCCTGCAAGTGGCAGACTCAGGCACGGTTGTTGTTTCTTATTTCTACTCACTGAGCTAAATCCCCGTAGGAAATGCACTGGTGGGTCTGCACAAATGATCTACTATTGTCCTCTCTGCAAGGCTGATCATATCCCCTCTTCCTTCTAAGGTTTTTCTTCCTGCCTTGCATCACACCTCTCTTAATGGTCAGGCATGTGCCTAGGTTAAGTGGAAAAACAACTTGCCTTTCTACTGTGCTCTCAAATGCTGAAGGTACTGAGCAGGAAAATCAGCTATGTGGGGAGATTCCTTCTGCCTGAGATTTAAGTATCCCCTCTCTCAGGATGCATAATGTTAAAGCTCTCCATATACTCCCTCAGGAAAAGCCACATTTCTCCTTTAACATTTCCTTACCTGTGTCCTGGCTGTTCTAGCGGAATGTGTTTTCAGTGGGGATGTGCCAAGTTATGGAGGATGTTTTTAAACTTCTTTGGCACACTTGCTTTCTCTTTTCCTCTGCTTTCAGAAATGTCACCAGTCCTGCAGTGCTGTCAGCAACATTATTTAGTTGGAATCCTACTGAGTCTCAACACCTCCAGGCAAAGGTGGCACAAAGTTATCCTCTTTCCATCACAGGTCAAAAGGGCTTGGCTTGCCACCACTCGGACACCTCATTGTCTAAATCTGTAGTTCAGATTATTTCCTGACTCATGCTGAAGTTATACTGGGTGTGAATTATAGCAGAAAGTACTCAGAAGATTTCAGGCTGGAGCCAGTAATGTTCTCTCTGTGCTTTGCATTTACTTACACAGCTTAACAGGCTACTCTCATGGCTAGTGTAGCATTGTTGTAGCTGGCCAGTACAAGCGGGACATCTAGAGCCCTCTCCTGTGTAACGGGGGTGCTTACAGCAGACCTGGCGTCTTTTCTGTAGACTAGCAAAGTGGTTTTGTCGTCTTAAAAGTAAGCTTTTGCTAAGAAGCCTGGCTCCCTCAATGCTGCCCTGCTATATTTAGACCCTCTTCTGGTGTGCCCACCCAGTGCTGTTCCCCTTGTTTGTTTCCTACCAAACAATGAGACCTGAAAGAATTGCTTGGAAAGGAGCCAATGCTCTTGCAAACGAAACTGTCAGGCGGCCAAGCTTTGCTACAGCCCTTTGTAACATACTGTACTGGGAAACGGGGAGCAATTGTGCCTCTTTGCTTCAACCTCCAGCACGGGCTTTTTACCCTTGCTAAGAGCTATGTGTTATGGCCTGGCCCCAGGGACTGTGTTTGAGGAGGTGTCAGAAGACAAGGGGGAAATGCCAAGAGGCAACAAAATCAGGATGGCAAGGAGCATTGTAAGATCTGCTCTCTGTTCTCCCTCACCCCTAATCCTGTATTCCTGTCAGAATGTATTTCAGTGGCAGGTTGTTCCTGGAAAGCTTTTGCTATCTGCCCTGATTGTAGTGGAAGCTGGTCATGTACATATAGGGTTACAGGTGCGGTCAGATGCCCTTCTCCCTCAACCCGTTTTTCTTTTCTGTGCTCTTGTGGTGTTTGGCCACCATTCTCCACAACATCAGCACTGTAAGGGAAGCGAAAAGGCAGCCCCAGCTCTACTGGTGTGCAAAGCAAGAACCACTATAAGATTACTTTTGCTTGTTTTAAACAAATGGAGCCAAAGTAAAAAACAAAGAAGGAGGGAGAAAACCAAAAACAAACAAAATACCCCACCAGACAGGCAGAGGAGAGAATGAGCAGAAGTTTCTTTTAAGACAGAGACCTCTCTGTCTGCTCCCTAGCAACCTAAATGATGAGAGCCTGGAAATCACAGATTTTCATCCAAAACTGATTTTGTTCCATACCTTAGGTTCCAACTTTGTTGCTTCTTTTGGCCTTCTGAGCCAAAATTTCTCTATCCAGTTAAAGGACGTGTATCCCTGAGGGAGATTCCAGGAACATCCTTCAGTTGGATCTGGATTGGGTTTTCCTTTAGACCCACAAGCATTAGAGAGGTCAGAACTTAAAAAAAACAAAACAAAACAAAACCACAGAAAAAAACCAAACCACCAAAACCAAACACACACAAACAAACAAACAAACAAAAAACCTGAAAAACCAGATACCAACATTTCCAGCTGGGAAAGAAAGGCGCTGAGCACCAGAATGATAATTTAGGGAAGGAGAAATCTAGAAATGTATCTGCCTAAACCATATAGGCATCTGCTAGTCCTGCCTGAGAAAAAGGTTGTAAATCTCCTGTAAGGCATAGGGAAGGAGTGCACGTGACCCCAATGCCATCATACTCTCACTCCACTGATCACCACATACACACAAATTTAAGAGATGCTGGGACAAATCCAGTGGTTTCAGTTATATAGCATCTTTTTGTAACAGTAGCAAGTATTTGCAATTTGAAAACAAAACCAACTTTTAAGAACAGCTTAGGAGGAATGCATGCTGGCAGGAAAAATTCAGCTGGGGGAAAAATAAGTAGATAATAATATTTTGGCACCATGGGCAAACAACACTGATTTATGGGCATTGTAGCACAAGAGTCTTGGAGAAACTGTGTAGATATATGGAGAGTAAAGGGAACAATTCAAGTGTTACAATTCAAGTTTTACAGGTAAGAGGGAGAAATTAATGCAGCAAGGAGAGGCTGCATTTCAGACTGACTCCTTGCAGACAGGGTCTGTGGGATACAGTGAGCAAGACCCTACACTGTTGCACTTCAACATATCGCAGAAGACAACTTGAATAACTCATATATCCTTAATAAAACTGAAAGAGTCAATTGGGAATGTCCCTTGTCATAGAAAAAAAGGCCGTTATTAGAAAACCCGGTATGTGTTGGGTTTTCTGGATTGTAATTTTATTGTCGTACATAGCAACTGTCTTAAAGTCCCAGCTCCTGTAGTCAGGGGATTTCTTGTAAGACTCTCAGATTTCAGTATAAACCACTATCAAAAAAGCTACAGCTATCATTAGTGTACAGGGAAATTTTAAAGATGCAAACCCTAAAAGCTTGGAAAATTTTGGATGTCAGGCTGAAAAACAAAGGCCTGTCTCTATAGCAGCTCCTGATTTAGTGCACACAGGCTGGACAAGAAATGTGCGATCCTCTCGGTTCGTGTTGCAATAAAGAAGGGGGCTATTTCATACTTGCTGTTTATTGCAGAACACAGATCCACTGTGCTCAATCACTAAAGATCATTATGGAGCCTTAACAGTCAACAGGAAATTATATCCTCATTTTGCCAAATCACTTTATCATGATGCCATTTTGAAAAGACTGTTCCTCTATTTTGGTGGTTGCTTAGGAGATGCAAGAGGGATTGGTCTGCAGCCACATCCCTCTTCTGGCTCTCCCCAAGAGAGTTCTGCAGCCTCTTACCTATAAGAAAGCCACTGGGCAACTGCCTGACTGTCCAAGGAAATTTTACACTTGTGGGCCTTTTGTGACCTGTTGTGGCAGCACAGCTAGGTGGTGGAAGTCCTGAGCTCCAGCTGAAGGGGAAACAGAAAAAGGAGAATCAGGAGAAGAAGGTGGATTAATGACATTCTGAGAAGCTCAGGGACGGCAATGAAATGGCTGCTGAGGTGTTACTTATTCTTTGGGGAACTTGGAACAAAAACCTGCGAGTGGAGGTTGGATGGTGGACCCGATTCTGGGAGGAGCCTCTTCTAGAAACTTCTGTGTAGATGTAAAATGGAGTAGGAGCAATTGGAGGACTGCTGAGGGAAGAATCGTAGCAGCCTTTTTTTTGTGTCTTTAGCTTTAAATGAAATGGATCCTCCTTTTAGAAAATGAAGCTGTTTGAGAAATGAATGTGAAATTTTGATACACTGTATTAAAGACCTACTCTCACACCAGCAAAGTGAGGCAAGTCGCCAGCACAAAGTCTAGGAGAATTTTGCTGAAGTCCAAGAGCTCCTTTCCCTAAAATTTGCATCTTTTTCTGCAAGTTCTAGTAGGCTTGCTTAAATTGATTTATTATTTATTATTATTTTGATTCAATAAACAATACTCTGATTAGCACTGTAAAGTTCATAGCAAGTTGGAAGACTGGTCTCAATATAAGTGAGGCTTGAAAGGCTGAGATCTATTCACTCTAAAACCTTGTAAGACATATGAACCAAAAAGAAACAATTCAGTTTATAACCTACAGATACTATCTTGCTAAATCATTTTTTATCAACTTGGATATCCTGCACAAGTACTGAGTAGCTCCATTTTCTAATGAAAAGCAGAATTAAAATGCTGTCTTTCTGCATCTTAATTGAATTCCAATTCTTATCCAAAAATAGCTTGACACAAATCAAAGTAAAAAAAAAAATAATTATCATGTAAAAAAGCAAAGCCATTCACTATTTTCTAACATAAGTAAATGCAAATTATGGATTTGAATAAATGTGAGTGATTAGATTGTTCTATTTACATGAGCAGAGAGCCCAAGCTAGCAAAAAGTTACCAAATTTAGTGGAAGGGCTATATTTAGTTTGAAATCAGGATGTTTTAATTACCAGCTAACAGGAAGCAACCTTTTTAGTTTAGTTTTGTTTTGTTTTGTGGTAATTTTTATAGAGTTTTGGAAATAACTACAAATATGAAGCATAATTAAAATAGATTACATCAATCATCCTTTTTTTGCTATCTGATATTTTTAAATCACACCGTCTTCAGCAGACATAATCATATATCAGTCACGTGGAAACTTTGCAAATGCTTTTCTAAGGTATCCCAATTTGTGCCAACCCACAGTTGTCTCCCTTTCAAACTATCTAGGCCACTCACAAATGAGTTGGAGGTGGATCATCTCTTTTCAGGTTAACTTTTGCAATAAATAACACGATTTATCATATGTCTGCTGGTTTTGTTCATTATTTATGGCAGAGGAGAGGTGGATAGCAGTGGAGGCCCCCAACACTTAGTGTGTGCTTAGCATGTCTCCAAACAAAAGAAAAAAAATACAAAACACTGTTCACTATAGTCTAACACTACTTTCTGTTATTACAGCCATGTGAAACCACAGCCATGCAGTACCTGAGGGCTATAAACATTTTTTGAACCTGTTTTGAAATGCCACTGCATCGGAGTACAGCTCTTGCATCAGGGGTAGTTAAGGCGCCGCATTTCCAGAGGACCTTGGAGTCTCTGTCACCCCTGTCAGTCCTCCTGCTCTGCCCTTTCCGGGTACAATGTTTCCCGTACTTCAGCTTTTCATGCCGTCCTTGGGTTCCCAGAGCCCGTTTGTGGACTGCAGAACAATAGCAATTGCTGAAAATATGAAATGGGAGGAAAAAAAAAAACATCTTGGTAAAACACTCACACACTGGGAGTAGGATATAAAAATGAGACGTGACAGCTCAGCTCTGGGGCCCCAGGATCTATAGGTTGTGGATAAAAACAGCTTCTCTTTTTCTTCTACAGTCTTACCTCTTGTTCTGCTTGTGAAAAACACCAATAAGGAGACAGATCCTCTTTGTCATATCTCCAAGGAAGTATATTCCTTCTGTGCCAATACCATTATACCGTCTATTACTGTAAAATATTCTGGATCCTTCTCCCTCCTTTCATTAGGCTCCTAAAACTCAGTGAATAATTTTGTAATGAATTGTTTATTCAGCAAATCTCCCTTCTTTTTCCATTTTTGGAGTATCCCAAAGCAGATTGAAATTTCCTCAGGTTCTTTATTATCTTATGTTATCTGGCAAGTTTTCTGCAGTTTCTTCCTCTCCTCCTTGGACTGACTCTGAACTTTGACTAGTTGTGGTTTCAGGCATATGAGCCAGCTGTGACGAGTGAGACCGCACGGCCTGAGAAAAATAAGAGCATAGTCACATGCCAGTGTTTTACTGTAAAAAGATCATCATTATTACTTTCAGTTGCTGTTAACTTTTACACCTGTATCTTTCACTTAAGCAGGATGCTGAAGGGAGAATCATTTAAGTATGGGACTGTGTGGAATAACTTTTCCATTATGTTCAGAACAGGATATAGCCTCAGATATAAAATTCAGAGAGAGAATTGATGACTGAGAAATTATATTGTCAAGCGGCCAAAAGCCGCTTCATTTCATTGCTATCCTGGGGCACCCTGATGTTTTCCATGTCCCCATCCCTGCCCCTGACAATTTGTTGTTCGGTTGCTGGAGGCAACTCTTAAGGCAAGTAGAGCGGGTAGTGACACGGGGATAACACCAAAATGATCTTTCCTTTAAACACCGTGTGGGTGTGGGTTGCCATAGTAAGGAAATCCCACGAAAGGGTGTCCCAACACTGGTGTAGTATGTGAAGGAGGGCCCTTTGAAGGGAAGTGCTTGTTTTGGCTGGCCTCTGGTGTTGTGTGCTGGCCACACCTTGCTGTAATGGGAGCTCTGGTGGAAAGTGCAGGCTTGCTGCATGCTCCCGTCATCCCTGAACTCCTTCGTTTACCTTTCCAGTGAGGGAAGGAGATCCAGGGTGTGGAGAGCAATAGAGAGATGGTTTTTTTGAACAGACACTATCCAAGAGCCAGAGTGTTTTGCAGAAAAAGAAGAAAACATGAGAACTCCACCCTTTTACCACAGAAACATCTCAACCACATCCCAAACCTCGGCTAGCTAGAGAATCCTTCCTCACATTGAGAAGCAGGCTGGAAAGGGAGCCAGGAGAAGTGGGATGCACAGGGACCCAGAGATATTTTTAAACATGCTGGAACTTTGGTTGCATAGTTTTGGCCTGGTTTTGTTGGCACAAGGCCCTTTTTTTGCTGGTTTTGATAGATCACACTTGCTAAGGAGGCCCTCCTTGTGTGTCAAGATGAAATTTTCTGGGCTGAGGAGACAGCTTTGGGGACAAGTAACTAGACCCAGCAGCTTTTCTAACCATTCTGGTTCTGCAGCCTGTTTATTAAGGAGACCCTCCTCTCAGACCTGGTGCCATGCACACTAAAGCAGGGCTGCCAAAGAGGACCTACTGTGGGCCTTTACATAATGTCTTCAGAGAAGGACTTCAGGCCAAGACCGCCTTTCCTTCCCACACAGCTCTTTGGCTGTTCTACAGCCAGAGCCTCCATGGCCTGTGTGGGAGGCAGACAGCCACCATGCCATGTTGGACAGACCATCTGTCCTTAAAGAGCTGTGCCTCAGGGCCTCTTACCAGCTTGGTAGCCATGGATGAGGACCACAGGAGGAGGGAGATGAGGAGGAACCAAACAGGGACATGAGCCATGGCTAACCTTTGTTGCACACTGAGCACATGTGGAGAACAGACAGGGAAAGAACTGTGTCTATATTCAGGGTGGGAGCCTGGGTGCCCTTCAGACATGTAAGGCACCTTTGCTAAATGAAAAGGTCAAACCCAGATGATTAAATCCTCCTTACTGGGCTGTGGAGGGAGGCTCTGCACTCGGTATACTTGGTCACTCTTGATCCGCTGGGAGATGATGATGAGGAACTAGAGGCAGGAGAGGCCCAGCCACTTCCCCACAGATGGCTGATCTCAGCCCATATCACGCTGCAGTGATGTGGTATGTTGTGGTGATGCGGGACATCCTGTGACACAACTTGTGACAAAGCCAAGAAAGTTTAAAAGTGCTAGAGAAGAAAAGCCTAGGTGTGTTTATTTTTGGTAGGCACAGGAAGGATGCTGGGGAGGCTAAAAAGAGCCCAAGCGGTGTCCTTTCAGAAGCCTACACGTAACGAACTGTATTTTCTGACGCATGGTAAAGGCAAGACTTCATCCTTTAAGTAATGGTTCCATGGAAAAAGCGTTCAGTTAGATGGGACTTTCTTCACCTCCTGCTGAGAAGCAACCCTATCTGGGGTTGTCATTTCAATGTAAAGGTGCCAAAAAGAAGCACACATCTGAGAAATCAAACTCATGGCAGGCAGTGAGTTCAAAGCTGTCCAGAGTAACAGTGCAGTGGACCTTTCCCGAGGAAGGAAACATGTCACTGGTAGTTAAAACCCTTTATTAGGGACTTCAGTGCTCAGTTCATCTGCAAGGCAGCACCTCCACTGTTTCCAACTAAGCTGCTCAAAGGAATTAGCAACTCTTGTTGGTTTTATTCCATGCAGGGAAATCCTTGATCCAGATGCCAATCACGACTTCTGTGCTTCATGTACAAGTGCTGCTAGAGCTGCAGTCCTGAGCTAAAGGCTCCTCAGTTTTTCTTACTGATTTTTGTTTTAAAGCAGCTGAAACTTGCCAAGAGAGAACAAAGAAATAATACAGCCTCTCTTGCTGATAAGTGAACTTTTTCCCTTATGGGACCTGTGTTAATTTCTTTTTTCATTAATGGAGCAAGCAGGTAGATTTAATTTTTGAACAAAATCACAGTTAGCAGCTGTTAGTAACACCTGAGCCTGCCTCTCTGGGCAAAGTACCCCTTTAGAAATGCCTGTGTCTGCGGTAACTAAAGCCCTTTAATTCAATCATTTGTAAATCATTTTCCCCCGAAGAAAAATTGAAATCTACTCTGACACTGTTGCTGAGAAGGCTGCAGCAGGACAGGCACTTAAGGGCCTCCATCACTTGACACCAGAGGCACTTGTGGGATTTGGGACACAGTTTGACATCTAGTGGTATCGTGTGGTATAATCCCAGAGTTTACAAGCAAAAGCTACAGTCCCACATCAGGGAAACTGAGAGAGGATCCCTTCATCATCCCGATACACGCTTGTGTGCTGCATGTGCAGCCACACACATCAGTGTTATACATCTTCTTATCCTGCACTGACTTTTGATTAAAGGAGAAAAACAGCTAAGAGGTAGATCCAGGTCACATTTCATGCAGAAAAGCAATATCTTTTAAGATTTGTGTTTTGATCTCTTTGCTTATAAACTCTTAGATCATTATGCGTGCTTTTACCACGCTAATGAAGAAATAGCAGGAAGTTCTGAACCCAAGCAAAGCAACAGAAGATGTGCAAATAGTTAATTCTGAACTGTGGTAGGAGGCTGAGTTTAAAGAAATTTGGAATATTTCAGCTTCAGGTCTGATTGGCGCTATTAATGATTGCAAGCAGGAGAGTCTTGTGAAGCTGATCCACTGTTTGGAACTGAATAATGAATGCACTGATAGAGCAGTCTTTATTAAAAGAAAATGTAGGGAAGAGCAAAATGATTCAGGTGACATGAGCTGCAGTCCAAAGTAACACTTCTGGAGGGCTACAGAAAGATTGAAATCTTTTCTGTTTTTTACATCTCCACATTTCCTACAAACAGAATGGGAAAGTATCATTATTCCTTAAGAAACACGATTTTAACCCAACCTACACCCAAAATCTCCCTGGGAAATCACGTTCTCAAGAAGTTCGGCTGGTTTCTAGCTCTAAGATTCATCTTGGATTGGAAGGGTGAGAAGCTCTTCTGACTTACAAGATCTGCTTCTTACCACTAAAATCAACCTGTGCAGATAGAAGAGTGTTCATATAGTTTCTCTGTCTGCTGGGAACGTTAGATTAAGTATGTAGGCAGGGATTAGTAACAATTTATGAGGAAAGAATTTGGCCCACTGTGCACGCCTGCTGAAACAAAAAGAATAAATGTTAACTAGAAATTATATGAAGAGTTCTCAAGCATTTAGGGCAATTGTCTTCTTTGTTTATTTTTATAGAAAGAAAATAAAAATAATCAGAATAGCAATTATCTATTAGAGATGATAAAATAGCATACCCTTTCCTTGAGGTGTAGCAGAGTAGAGAAATTCCCCCTCCCTCTTGGGGAAGTAAACCATTTCTCTGTGTGCATAAAGGCAGGTAGCAATCCCCAGCCTTTGCAGCATCACTACATGAACCCTATATGCTATGGTGGAAACAACATTTGGGTGCAGTAAAATGATGTTTGTTCCCTCAGGAGCAATTTCTCTGTCTCTGGAGTGGATAGTTTTACCTCTCAGTATGTAGCTCAGTTGGTCACCTGAAAATTGCCTTTTCAGCTTTTTTCCTGGGAGAAACAAACCCAAGATTTGTGAATGTCCAACAGATATATCTGGGGAGATTTCACAGACAAGGCCAAAAGCTTTGGCCAGCTTAATCAGCTTGCCTGCTTGGATGTATTCCTCTGTTCAGTACGTAAATCAGGCAAATGGCTTGGCTGGCTGAAGAGTCAGGATGGCTTGATTTTCCCTGGCAGGTGGATGGGAACCAGACTTCTTCTGCAAGTAATTCTCCAGGTTGCAAGAAGTCTCCAGGTGCAAGAGGTGAAAAGGAGTAAGAAGCATCAGTGAACATTGGCTTGTGGTAAAGGAAATTTTCTATTTTCCTTGTTCCTGCTCTGTCCCATGGTTCATTCATGCACTATAAAAAGCCACAAGGTCTGAATGTAAGAGTATCTCAGTCAGTCAAGGCTTCAGACTCTCTTCAATGCCCTGTTATGCACTTCTCAACTGCTTGCATCCTCAGACAGTCAGATGGGCTGGCATCGTTTCCCTAATGAGACCCTTAATTCTGAGGAGAGATACAGAGCATCCTCTCCCAGTGGGGAATAGAAGAAATCTGCAGATGCAGTTTCCTAAAAGCCTTGCATTTCACTCTCTTCTTTTTATTATCAGGCTTTCTTTATTCTTTTGTTTTTTCTTTTCTTTCTTTTCTCTCTTCTCTTCTCTTCTCTTCTCTTCTCTTCTCTTCTCTTCTCTTCTCTTCTCTTCTCTTCTCTTCTCTTCTCTTCTCTTCTCTTCTCTTCTCTTCTCTTCTCTTCTCTTCTCTTCTCTTCTCTTCTCTTCTCTTCTCTTCTCTCTTTTCTTTTCTCTCCTTTTCTCTCCTTTTCTTTTTTCTTTTAACTCAACCACAGTCAAGAGCTCCTCAGGGCAGGAATTATCTCTTTCTATATGCCAGGAGGGTGTCACAAACATTTGTAGCATAAGACAAAGTAGTAGTGTTTCTTCTAGAAACCAGGCACTACTAGGGAAAGAGGAGAAAATCTGGAAGTAACAGGAGATTCAGGGCAGAAGAATGAGCATTCTGACCAGTGGCAGCTCTTATAGTTGGTGGGGATCTTGAAAGAAAATTTTGTAGATGTTTAAAAGAAGACTATCAAACAAGAACATTGAAAAATTATTTGTAGTCAAGATATTACTATCAAGGTGAATCATAGAATCATAGAATCAGCCAGGTTGGAAAAAACCTGAGATCATCAAGTCCAACCCTTGATCCACTACCACTCCATTTCCTAGACCATAGCACTAAGTGCCACGTCCAGTCTCATCTTAAAAACCTCCAGGGACGTGAAAGTATATAGGGTTGGGGATGGGGTTGAAAAACAGAAAAAATGGCCATTACTTCATAAAAGACCTGGTAGTCTTCCCCTACATGTCCCATCTTTGCAATCAGCCTGTATCACTGCATGTCCACCTCCAAACCTGGGAACAGCCAGTGAAATCCCCACTGAGGACTACTGCACAGGAGCACAAATGCAGAAGGACTCTAATATTTCAGAATTATCTGTAAAGTGTATAAATCTCTGAGAACTCATTATGAGTGCTCTTAACAAGTTTCCATGAATATATTTTTTTAAATAACACTTGAATATTTTGGAGAGTGGCAACTCAGATGGACACAAAAACACCTGTGTAGGAGAACGTTGTAAAGGTTAGTCCTTCACAAGATAACTGCCACGTCTTCTGCCTTCCAACACAACAAAATCTTCTTTTCTTGTTTGCATGATCTTGATAATGATAATGATGGCCAGTGCTGTTCTTGCTTTGTACAATATGGTTCCCTTAAACATTTGTTTCATTTTACAGTGACTGCACATTGCATTAAAACAAAATAACAGAGAAAAATTTTAGTGATGTTTATAAAGCACTAGTGGGTCTAGATGCTGCTGGCCCAATGCTAAGAACAGCTCTGGTCTTGGTCTCCCAAACAGGAGGAAGAAATGGGATTTTTGTTCCTGTTTATGGAAGTTCTCCCTTCCCCTTTCTCCTCCCACCATGTCTCCTCTAACAGTCCTACAGTCCTTTCCAGCTGGGAAGGGGAAATCCTGAATACTCAGATGAGTGATGGCTTCCTCTGTCCAGAAAGGGCATCCTGGTCTGGGTGTTTTACATGGCAAGTCTCAGCCTTAAGGGCATGCTATACAACCTGCACAATATCATCTCTCTATGCTCTTGTTCCTCATGCTCTTGTTCCTCAGCATCTTCTCTATCTTCCTATTCCTCAGCCAACCTCTCTCATCCTAAAAAGCACATTAAAACAAACACCAGTTCATTTGCCATAGAGAAATGGCTGAAAGAGCTCATGTAGCGCAGTGCATCAGCAGTTCTGATGCCTTTTGCAGACACAACAGAGCAGGGACTTTTGCAATCCTTTTCTGGATATTGTTCCTATTTATCAGTAATGCCTGTTCAGCTTGTAGCTTCCTGTCACCACCACAGCCCCTCTGAGCCCACAGAGACCTTGCACAGAGCTGGGGTGTCAGCGTGCACAGCTACCAGTGACCACTACCCATTGTGCTTACTGGCAAGAGCCCCAGCATTGCCACAATTTAAACACAACTCAAAAGCTGGGATAAACCTGCCCTTGTGTTCCCGGGCAACAGTTTCCTTCACAACCCAGGCATCAGACACTTAGTCTCTGCAGCAGTGCAGCTCACAGGCAGAGCCCACGTGGAGGCACTGGAGGAGCAGAGCTTTCCATGCCCTCTGGCAGGTGCTTTCCTTACACAACGCCTTTGCAGAGGAAGTGCCATTATTGCGCTCGCTGGGACCTGTGCCTGCCACGTGCACTGCCCTGCTGTCCTTCCCCTGAGGTACCATTCACATCATCTTTAAAGAATTAAACTGCAGCAGCTCCAGGGCTGGAGCTCAAAACGTTTGCCTGACAGTTTTTCAAAGGAGATGTCAGGGGAGGATTCTTCTCCCCCAGCTGTGCAATGCCTACGTCAGACCTTGACATCTACAATATCTCTTTTTATGATCAGCCACAAGGAACAGGCACTTGAAGGGCATGGTTCACTTCTTTTTGCTGACTATAAAGGAGGTCCACAATGATGAGCCTACATGCAAATGTCTGCATTCAATCAAGGGAGGGAGATGAATTCCGTCCCAGTGCCCAAAATTTTTGGAAGCTCTAAACATTTAACCCTATTGCTTAACATTCAAAAATTATTCCACATTTTTTAGGCTGGAAGCATTTATCTTTTTTTCTGGCAAGCTCAGTCTCTCCCTTCTTGCATGCTTTAAAAAAAAAAAAAAAATCTTGGCATCATCTCAGCCTAAAATGGTGGATGCTAGTTAATTGTCTAACAAAATTGATTGATTAATTTTTTATCTATCTATTTATAAAACTCTTTTAACATTATGAAGTGCTACAGAAATGCCATGTTGTTGTCAATAATTAATGAAGTAACATCTGGTGGACACAAAGATGGATCACTGTCCCACAAATTAAGGTACACTGTGTTAACTTGAACGCTATTTTTAGGTGAGTGCAGCTCATTACAGGCCTTCACAGAACAGTTTTGCTGAAAGAACAGTCCTTGCCTCTGACAGCTTTTATTGTTGTTCTTGCTGTTGCTCAAATGTATAGTAGCCCAATACTTTGTTTTCATCAGGATTATTATAGATACTCTTTCCTCTCTCTCTATTCTGCTCAGTTTCTGGAGCCACACCAGCAACTCGGATACCTGGTCTCCTGCCAGTGCTGCACCAACATCTGTCCTGTGAGCCTCTCCAGTACCCTCCCCAAGAGGTAACTCCTGTGAGTGTGTGTGTGTGTGATGGTAATGAGATACACGTGGCTTTGTTTGATAAGTTCAGAGAAATGTGTTGTGCATGTGGGTTCCATCCGATCCCTCCTTTTCAAGGCTGCAGGAAGTAAATCAGTCATGTTTTAAAATGATCCCACGCTCCAGCTGCTGCAGATTTGGAAAGTTAATGAATGCTGCTCACAGCGTTATCTGCTTGTGGCCATATGGCTCTGTAGAGAGAAACTTTCATCCCAAAGTATTCTGCACACCTTTCTGCTGTACTTGCAGCGCTGCTGGAACGCAACCATCACTGGGCTGGAGGGTGACAAACAAATCAGGTTTAGTAGCCAGTGCACTATAATTGGGCATGAGGGAGAATTTTATTTTTATGGTTTTTACGCAGGCTACTGGGGCAAATTTGGTTTTCTCTGCCAGTGTAGAGCAGACTTTAAAGGTCTTGACTCCTAAAGATGTGTGGACAGCATTCTCTTTGGCATACTAATGCGTGAAATTAATGTTTTTTGATGGCATATTCTGACTTGGAAACTCTCTGATTCCCTTCTCAAGGCTCAATGAACTAATGTCGAGTCCTTCTCCCCACATTCCAGTGCCAAAATCCTAACCCCTGAGTGAGGCTTTATCATACTGAATGTAGACAAGTAAAAAAATTTTATTAAATTTTAAATTAAAAGGGACCTCAAATGTTCCTTTTATCCGCCTCCTGCCCAAAAGAGAATTTCTTATATCTGGGCCATTCCTGGCAGATATTTAACTACAGTTACCATGATGGAAACTCACCCATCCCAGACAATCTACTTCAGTGCATCCGTAGCTTGGAATTCTTCTTGCCGCAGTTCATTACATTTCCTTTTCCCAGCATAGATATAAATTCTTTTTTGGATATTTTTTTTTGCAGTGGCCTTTTATGTGTTGAAGACTGTGCTTCACATCCTCCTCCTCAACCAATGTCATCTCTAGATTAGGCTAGCCCAGTACTTTCTGTCTCATCTCACACATCTTGGTTTCTTGACCACTGCCCTTTGTTGGCACCCTCCTCCCAGACTCTGCCCAGCTGATCCACAAACATTCTGAAGTGTGATGCCAGTTGTCATGATGAGATCATACCAATACTAGTGCTGAAAGATTACTTCCCAAGTTCTTAACAGGAGTCTAGCCATACGTCTTAGTATGGTCTTACACATTTTCACAACAGTGTGACTTTGATGATTCACAGTCTTATTTTGATCTCGTGGAAACCCTTCCCACCCACCCTTTTCTCAAACCCCTCTGTACAGGACTGCTACATAGATAGCAACAAACAGTTGCTTTTCAGTATCTAAGAGACTTGTTTCTCTTTGAATGCTACTAATTTTCCCCTGGGAGGGATGCAAAATCCCCTGTAGCTCCAAGATATACCTTAGAAGACCAATCTCCAAATCCTAGAAATGATTACATCAATTTGCATAGCTGTTCAAAAAATAGTCTTCTCCACTTGAAGTCTTTTTAACCACTATATGAAGCATTCACCCTGTTTTGTCTGGCACCAGCTGAGCCTTAGCCTCCCTGGAAGCTGAACAGAGCTCACTCCAGCAATGGGAAGGTCTGGAAGGGCTTGTCTTGAACTGCAGCATCCCACATGTATGAAAGAGTTTTGTCACCTCTCCTAGTGCAAGGGAGTATTCTTATAGTTTAGAGGGAGAACACTTAGAAAAGACCTTTGTTAGAAAATCAAGGACACAGCATATGATCTTCTCTCTTGCTTCATGTTGCAACAGAGAACTGCAAGAATCCATTCAACATTCCACTGCAGCTTCAAGGAAAGGCACATCTGAGTGTTGTTCCAAGGGCTTCAGGGCAGCTCAATGAAAATAGAGGGATGATTGAACTACAGACCAGCTGAGGTGAGCTTGACACAACTGCTGATGTTTGGGTCAGCCAGTGCTTGTTTTCTGTCCAGGGGATTTTCCTTTCGACAGAGGAGGGTCCTGTCTCCAGTCACACAGCTTGTTAGGCTGAAATAGGGAGACAGGGCTCAGAGAGGAACTCCTCAGTGGCCCAGGGGAGGCAGATAACTTCCAAGGGGGCTGCTCCACCTTTTTCATGGCTGTTAGTATCCGAATGTGGCTAGAGGTGAATACTCAGGGGAAGGTCTGTAGCAAAAGCTGGCTTGACAGCTCTTGAGGAGGAGGTGACTGCTCTGCACAAAGCAATAGGTGGGTTACTTCTCACACTATCATGACACCACTGAGAGCTTCCTACCTGCCTGTGGCCCCTTTCCCCTCCTGCTGTTGCTCAGCCAATTTCTTTGACCTCCACGCTCCCCACTCAGCGGAGAAGAAAACAGCCCTGCAGCAAAGCCAAGGACAAGGCAGAATTGTCAGCCTCTGCTGCTGGTGTCAGGGTCAGGCCAGCTGACAGACAAGGAATCATTTGAGCTCAGCACTTTGGCAAGCTAAAAGAGCAGTGCTGGGATCGATCACACAGCCCTGTAGATATTCATCATGGGTTAGATGCACTGTCCCCAGGGGATGGTGCCTCACACAAGGGGCATCCCTGTCTCAGCTCTGTAGTTAAAGAGCTGGATTTTGAAGAGAAGACCTGAAGCGTATGGAAAGAGTTGTAGGAAAGTTAATGCCCTACTATATTTAAAAAAAAAAAAAAATCAACAGAAAATTTCTAACTCTTTTAAAATGAAGCTAGTTGCTGATCTAATTCCAAATGCTCTCTGCTTGACTTGAAAGTGATTTTAGCAATGCTTTGATCTATACCCAAAAGCCACTGGGAATAGCACCAACTGCTCAAATAGGCCAAAGCCAAGAAAGGAAAGGATCCCTACGCTAAGAAAGAAAAAAAAAAAAGCATCCTGGTTCCTAGGCCTCCACCAGATCCACCCTGCACCCAGGCAAGCTCATAGGCTCTTAGGAATGCTTGTGTTCAAAAACAATACCCTCTTGAAGGTCATATGCCATTGGGAATGTTTTCCTTCTCTTTCTAGATCACTCTATCCAGCCTTCTAATTACAGCTGGCTAGATTATTTTAACAAATAAATTATCCAACTAATTCAACCCTTTATCCAGCTCATGAATCATTAGCAAACAGACTTTGCTTTTTGTTGCTCTTGGTAATTATTTCATGAGTGGTTCATGCAAATAAACTTCAGTCTGTGGGAGGTGTCTGCAGCTTGCTCCCCTCTCCTCTTCAGGCCATGTAAGTGGCTCCCTTGCTGATGTGCTGTGCTTTATAGCTCTTGAACTGCATGTCAGAATGCTTTTAATTACAAGACTTCTCTCTCCTAATGCAGAAAACACCCCTGCCACAGCTGTGTCCCAAACGTACATGCCAGGCAGAACCCTATTCACACCCGTCCTCATGAATAAGAAACAAAAGAGAGTGGGGGAGGAGTGGAGATGAGCAGCTGTGCAGAATCTGAATAAATATTCACTGATTCCCTTTCCTGCAGCATCTGCTGTCAAAGTCTCCTCCTCATGTGCAAATAACACATGAAGTGTTATGCAGGGAGAGCTTGGAGAGAGTGGTATGCTACATTTTTCTAGGGACTGGACCTCAGAAGTTAACAAGTCCTAATCATGTTTCCAGACAGGTTTCTTCTGGTTATTATAATCCCTGTTACTGCCTCATCTTCACACCTTATGTTCCAGGCTCCCCCAACCTATCTCCCTGGGACATGAAGCTTTGCATATCCAAAGCAGCCAGAGGAATAGCAGAAGTTTATATGCTAGAGCAGTTTAGTTCATCATCTATCCCAGAATCCTCTCCTGAAAAATGATCAGACAGATGTGTTCTAAGACGTAGCAAAATAGCTGATGACACATCTCATGTTTTCGCGTATATTTTGGAAAGAAATGCCTTCCTGACAGTGATCCTTTTAGATCTCAACACAAGAAAATTGGCAGCAGTGGTTGTTTTCACCTCATGGGTTGTCCTGCAAATTCCGCTCTTTTGTTTAGGCTAAACTCTTCCTCTCCCCCTGCCCTTGATTTCTTCCTAATATACCTTTCTGTACTGTATTGAATCCACAGCTGTTCTGCTGAGTGATGTGTATCCTTTGTGCCCATGTATTACTGCCTGTAGCCCAATGCAAAAAGAAAATGCTTTCTATCTTTTACAAAAAAAAAAAAAAAAAAAAAAAAAAAAAAAAAAAGAAGAAAGAAAAAAAAAAAAAGAAAAAACATAGCACAACAAAAAAACTTGGAATAATCAGTTCACACGTAGCCCTAAGGCAATTATTCACAAGATAGTATGAGCCAGCTCTCTGTGGTTGGTGTTCACATTCTCTGTTTAATGGAGCTCCCTTTTATTTACAACTTTTTATGTGCCATGCCTTGAAGGCATTGGCAGACCTTAACTGCCCTGGCTGACTTACCTCTGCCCATTAGTCCAGACCTGAGCTTCAATAAATCTCCTGGGCTGTGTTGCCTGTGTACCTGTGCTTACCACTGCCCTGGCTTAATTAATTCCTTCTCTAGAGATATCCTGACTCTACCTGGTAGAAAGCCTTATCTTGTTCCCTGGTGGAAACCTGGACTTGGCTCATCCCCTTGCCTTGTCTGGGGCTGTCAGAGGACTCTGCCTCCATCAACACCCTTGCTGGTGCTGGGGGACTGTGCCTCGTCATTGAGGGCACCACCTGGGCTCTGATCACCTTTGTGATAATAATTTCTTCTGGCTGCTTTGTGCCATGAACAGCAGTTCATACTCCAAGGAGTTGTCATTTACCCACAGTGTTGCACAAGGAGTTCACGGAGCTGAAAAGATATAGAAATCTGTTTATACCCAAAAAGGTGTGAAGCTTCTGACTTTGAAATCACGTGACTACCTCAAATCTCTTCCACTCAAAAGTAACCCTAAGTGTCTGCCATCCAGTAATGGTTATCTCTTATGCACGGTCCTCTCCTGATGCTCTTGAGGAACTGTCAAGGTTAAAGCTGTCACCACAGCTGCCCCCCTTGTACTCAGTGTCATCAGGAGGGATGAAAAGTTGCTGAAGCCTGTCCTACATTTGGAGTACATTCCATTCTCCTGTGGAGGATGGGGGATTTCAGTGTCAGCAGTTGTCAGGGTGACATCTTTCAACAACAATAAACTTGACAAAGAGAGTGAAGGGCACTATTATAGACAATTAACCTGATTTCAGACTATATATAGTCCCACTATGCATTGCAGACATTCACAGGGAGATTTCTGCCACGGTGTAGGGATTTCTATAGCACAGTAGCCTTAAGGTGGAGGTGGGAAAGTGTCTTGAGAAAGCATTGTTGGGAGCATGCTGTGCCAAGTTCACCAGTCCATAAAAAAACATTGCAGGCAGTTACCTATTTTAAGAGGCTATTTGGCTCTTTTTGCTTTGAGAGACTTTCATTTATTTTCCTGGTTAAAATGAACTGCTAATATGTTCATCGAAGGCTTGCTTTTCCTTTTTTTTTCTTTTTTTTCTGAACAAAAACTGAGTTTACAAAGGAACAAATGCTCAAGAGAAATGCCTGTTCCCTTAGAGATTTTAATTCTTTAGAATGACAGAAGCACTTGATTCTTCTCCAATTTTTTGTTTGTTTAGGCTGAGGAAGGGGTATTAAAACAAACAAATATTTTTGTATTAGAAATTAAATAGAATTAAATTGCTTAATATGACTGATGAAAGATGGTCCACATCAAATGAAACAAATTATGATTTAGTGTTTGTGGCTAAATGAAACAAGTTTGAGGGGTGGGTAAAACTCAGAAGAAAAGATGAAAGCCATATATTTTTGAGGAGATGTCATGAGTGGAAAACAGGCACCATAGTTTGCTATTCGCTATTCCTAATGAAAGGTAAATGTGTTTGGGTAAAGTTGATGGGATTTTATGGTTACTGTTCATCAATTTTAGTCAGAGCTCTGGCTGTGAATTTCACAGCCGCATATCCCCTGCTCATATTCTTTTTCCAGACCCTTCGTTTCACTGAATGCAGAATGCAAAGTGTTTGTTGCAAGGAGTGAAACTAATAGCAAGATTGAAGTCCGCTAAGAAAGCATGCCAGACTGAAGAAGCTCTGGCACCAGCACACTAATTTGGGACCCTGGCAACAGGATCATAGAGTAATTTAATTCAGATTGAAAGGGAGAACCTCAGGAGATCATCTGGTCCAATCCCCTGGTCTAAGCAGGGTCATCCATGAGGTCAGTCTGAGTCGCTCAGGGCTTTGTCCGCTCTGATCTTGGAAAGGATGGAGGCTGCTCTTGACCAGTCAAACTAATTTTTGTTGACCTGAACCTTATCATACTGAATCATTTAATCCATTTTATTCATCTGTTTATCTCCTCATGTTCCCACATCCAAATATCTCTAATCATAGCAGGAGAATGTGATGCTAAAAGAGCTGTAGAGAGGGGAACTGTCTCTTGCAGATAATTACACTGCTGGCTCACCCCTTCTCTGCTGTCTCATTGCAGGATTTGTGTGCATTCACTGCTAAATATTCAGATTCTTTGGTGATAAACATCAGTAAGATCAAATAACAAATGAGAAGCCCTCCATTTCACTTTAAAATGTATCATCTAGCAAACTCTTAATCCAAAGGTATTTACATGAAGTTCTAACTTCCTTAGACATTACTTTTTAGATCCATGTCTGTTAAGCACCTGTGCTGCCTGCTGATAGGTAGGCTGGCATCAAATAAACGTTGGCTGAAATTCAGAGGCACAACTGTTCTTAATCCCCAAGATACACTCAGAGTTAAAGATTCATACTTCATACTTGCCAGCCCAGAATAATAACTCAATGCTTGTTACAAGTACCTGGCAAAGATCTTTATGTACAGCAGACCTGATAACAAATGTGAGAATCATGAGTGAATGATAAAGTTCTGTGAATTTCTCATGTTCATTTCTGTAGTAATGGCTATAATGGAAATTGAGGTTGCTCTCCAAGACTGGATTGATTCTACACCAACAATGATACCTTCAGGTAACTTTCAATGCCAAAAATAAAGTAAATTAGATGTCCTTATTCACACAGCTGCCTATTTTTATTAGGACTAACTCCTGGACCAATTAGTGGACAATGCTGTATGGCTGTACACTGAAAAACTGTAATATTGGACACTGGAGAAGAGAATAGATGGAAAGGTGGATGCAAGGTCATCTTACTGCCTGTTTCATCACATGTTCTGTGAGACTGGGCTCCTGGTCAGTAAGGGTGATCCTTATTGTTTAGAAAACAATTGATGATAATGGCAATAGCTGTATTTTTCATTTGTTTGTTGTCAATTGGCTCTAGCAGACAGCTACAGCACAGAGCTACATATTCTTTTATGTACACTGGCATATGCCAAGATAGATAGAGTCGAAGAGCCTGTATGTCTAGAATCTTCATCTTTAAGTCCTTACAGGAGCAGAAAAACCTTAGAGTCAGCAGGAAGGCTGCCAGCAGCCAGTCCACAGCTGCCTGTGAGTGTGTCCACACTGCTACTTTAGGGACACAAGGATAATGCTCCTTCTACTCTTAAAGTCCAACTGCACCTATTAGGGATTCATAAGACGGCTGAGAAGAGCATGCCAGAGGTGCCCAGAAGGAATCAGTGACTCTCGACTTCCTAAAAGTTCTTGATTTTTATTTTCCACAGGATATGGGGAGGAACAGGGTCTCCTTCTCTTAAAATTATTTTTTTTTAGGGCATAACACATTTTTGATCTGCTAATGTGCTGCATTCCAAGGGATGGTATATTCATAGGGGGAATTTCAGAACAAAGACCATAAGGAAAAATAGGGGTTTAATACTTGGTCTAAGTGCCTCTGAACATATTCTGGACCTGATTTCAGAAATTCAGTGTAGGTATATATCTTTATAAATGTTATGGATGACCCATATATTTTAGATGAAAAAAAAAAGAATACTTTGTTTAAACAGTTACAGATGCCTGATATTAAAATCCACTTACAGAAATGGTTACTGGCAAAGAAAAAAGTCCTTTAGCTTCCCCTTCTTTAGCATATCTCAGCCCAATAAAAGCTACTCACATTTTCAGCTGACTGAATCCCATCTCTCAGGTACTTTGAAAATGGACAGTAACACAATAAATGCCAACTTTTGTGTAAGTCACACTGAAAGTCAAAAGTTCACCTCTCTGAAAAGCAAAGATGGATGTGCAGCACAGAGGGTGTCAGATATGTTACTTTTCCAGGGGGGAGGAAGAGATTGTACTCCAGATTTTCCATTTTAGTCCATTTGAGAGACATTTTTTATCCATTTACTCCTCTAGCATCAGTAGCATGAAAGTGCACATGAAAGAGATTACGGAAAATATAAAGCCATTCAATAAATCAATAGTGTGCTTTCACATGGAATATTGTGTTCATTCCTAGCCACCAGCCATCAAGCAGTGGCAGTAGAAATGGAAGAATTTCAGAGACAGGTGCCATGAATGATTATCTGCTTGGGAGGCTGCTGTTAGAGAAAGATTGAGAAGGATGGGATCCCTTAGTTTAAAGAAGATTCAAATAAGAACACTTAGGTTAGGGAAGCATAAAACAGCAACTGGAAGAGGAAAAGTAAAGTTAGCATTTCTTGGGACTCTGCCCACTAAGACAAACACTATGAAAATTCCCAGCCTGGATCATTTTGGCATATGATTTATTGTAAATTATTTTGATAACTACAGTTTAATACAGCATCATTTAAAACTGCCTGCTTTATAGACAGACTTAAAGACATGAAGCACCCACTCAGCATTCAGCCTCACCATCCTGTGGGACAGCTGTAACCACTCTCAGTCAGCACAAGTCACCACAGAATGAAAATTCTGCAATCACAAACATAAGTTTCAATGAATATTTCTACCAACACATATAGAAGTGCTGTATTCTTCTTCCTTCCTCTGTTTGTTTTTGACTTATGCTGGAATGAAGCACAAGTTTTCAATAACCTGATTGTTAGGAACAGCTAATTTAGGTTCTGTAACATTTAGGGCTCAGTAAGATGATTACTTTGAATGTATCAGTGTTCAGCAGCTGAACTTTCTCTGCCACTATGGCAATTATTTCCTCTCTTTGCTTAGATGCTTCAAAGGCTTTCATAGTCTTTGGTCTTATGTGGGGTCCAGGGCGAGAGGAGCTACTTGGGACTTCATCAGTTTATAGGAAGCATTGTGGTACAGTTGCTTTTGTTAGAAGGGGCTAGACTAAGTCACAGTGGAGAACTCTTGCCTTCATATGTTCCTAAATCATTGCACATCTAACAGCAGAATAGTAAAATGTGTCACTTATGAAAGCCTGAAGCATTTTGCTCCATTGAAAGCTAAAGCTCTGGTCGTGCTCCCAGTTCTTCCTGCTGAAGGCTGAACATATGACCCACAGGACAGTTTACACATTCTAGTTTCCTGAAGTGTTATCTGCTATTTCTTTTATTCACAATGAATATCTTATTCCCTCAGCTGTCCTGCTGAAATGAAAAGAGCCGCTAGTGATGGAACAAAGTAGAGCTACATGCTGGGGGAAGTGTGGAATTCATGAGATCTAGCTGAAGACGCAAATTTGTCGTATTGTCTCAGAGTCTGGTAGAATAAATCCTGACACTCCAATCCTGAAGGCATGGGGCACATTTGCATGGAGAGATTTGGGTTGTAAACAGTGCTTTGCTCAGAGCTTAGGCAGTATGAATTGCAGTGCCCATGTCCAAGCGTGCTCTTTAAGCACCACCAAGGAATGTTGCAATGTAATGGTGTGATTTTTTATTTTTTTTTCTGTAGTCTGCCCTGGCACATCAGGCAAGGTAACAACCACCTGGCAACATATCCACATCATCCCAGAGTTTCACTCCAGAACCCCCTGCCAGCACTGAGGAGCCCTAAGTTTTTGTGACAAATATGCTTCTCTTCAGCCACACTGCTGTTAAACCTTTTTGCCTATAGCATTGCTGACAATCCAGCCAGATTAATACTGTTCAGATGGAGCTGAGCTCCTCTTCCACTTTATCATGCAGACACAGATGAAGGGCTGAGGAAACAGTTGATTTTCCCCTTCCTGGGATGTATCCTCTTTTAAATGCTTGACTCAGCAGAGAGGTGACCAAGCATCTTCTGAATAATTTGCATTGCAGCAGGCACCTGGGCTTTTCCTCAGCCTGGAGTGACACAAGTGCTAGTACTTGGTGACCTGATGTTCACAATGCATTGAATGTGACAGGGGAAGAGATAAATCAGAGGCAGGCAGAGAAAGCAGTCTGGGACAAAGGAATAAGGTACTCATCCTGACCCGTGTTCAATGGCAATGGAAGCTATGATTTGCAGCAAACTGGACAACAATATCCCATGTGTTTTTGCATGGATGTTTTGTAAATGTACAGCAGAATCAGATTTTAGACTAATTGCCATTCTACATACTGCCTTTCCCAGATAAACCACTCATTGCCCTCTTGAGTGTTTACTGTTTGTTTATTTATGCTGAACAAGAGCAAGCTGAGGCACATGAGCAAATAGCAGCTCTGTCTGGTGTTGCACTTAGTGATAAAAGATTGTGGCTGAGAGTCTAATGATAAGCGTAGACCAAAAGCAGATTTCTGATAAAGGTATGTTTTGCTAGGGAGAGCTGATTTTTCTTGCTTTGATTTGTTCCCTATTAGCCATTGTTGAAGTGTAACCAAAGAGTTTTTCCCTTACAGAGGAGGTGAGGATACTGGTCAAGGAGGTGCTTGTCTTGCTCCAGGAAGAACCAACACTGCCTCTCTCCCTATACTCTGTTCCTGTAGAACCCAACAAACCTGCTATGGGTTGGGAAAACACTTGCCAATTGGGTCAATTTCTCTTTCCTGGTGATCCCAAGGATTTGAAATCGATGAGTGAGATCACAACACTTGTGGGATTGGTTGTTTATAAAACCAAGAATTTTTCAAGGAATTATAAAGAAATTCTAATCTGTATTATTAGCCTTATCTATATGTGTATGACTATCAGCATTTACAGATCTCCCATCTGAAATTTATTATTGGTATTTGATGTCTTTTGCTGTGAAGTTTTTTGTCCCATCTAACCATCTCTCCCAGGGAGGTTACAGAGGAGGCATCCTGTTATGATGGACAGTTGCTCATCTGCCTTGGAAGCTCCTGCCTGCACAACTTGAAACACTGCCCTCTGAAAACCCTTGGGAAGATGGAGAGGTGTCACTGATTCTCAGCCTATTACTAAGCAACTAAGCATGTGATGTGGCCAGCACCGCTGGGCCAGTTTCAATGAACCCTGTGGTATTTAACTAGAGGGGGAGCAATTCAGGCAAGAAAGACATTTATCTGAAGCACAGAGGGAAATATTCTGACTTACCTCATGGCTACTATCTAAGCGACCCCCTGTCTTCCAGAGCAGTTGCACAGATCCCAGCTGTGTCCTGGACTCTATCTCATCATCTTTGGACCAAAGTACAAGAGGTACCTTTCCCAATAACCCCCACAAGGCTCCCTGCATCTGTAAATATGAGAAAAAAAGACAACTTTGCCTTCCCTTATTTAGTATGTCTCAGCATTAAATATCCTATCATGAGCTTACTGAAGACAGACTTGAGAGGTGCCTAGTTCCAGTGCAGTAATTTTACTGGTTCTTGTAGGCAAAAGCGCAAGCCATCTCAAAAGCTAGCCTCTAGCACTGTTACAAAACAAGGATGGTGATACCATCCCAATACCAGATCACACATTCTACACCCTGTGAGACAAACCACAGAGTGCAGGAGTGACAAACTGACACTGAACTCAGCTCATCACAGAGGAACTACATCTATATGGCAGCATATATGGGAAGCAATGTTTCAGCTGCTCATGTTGCAGTGCAAAGAGAGTCTGTAACAAGAAAGAGAATTAGAAATTCTCATTGATATAACTGGCACTGCTGAAATGTGGTGGGACAATTCACATGACTAGAATGTTAAAATCCATGAGTTTAATTGGTTTAGGAATAAATGAGCAGGAAAAAAAAGAAGTGGAGGTGGCAGTCTGCCTTAAAGACATCATTACTTGATTTAGAGTTATTGATAATCCAGAACCAAAGGATGTTGAATGCATATGGATTAATATACTACCTAATAAAACTCAGGAGGCAGGCAGGTACAGGGATGTTCCAAAGTGTTAAATCAAAGCAGAAAATAAGATGGGTTATTCTTTAGGCACCTGTCTCTTCTTCATACCTACTGCAGAAGGAAAAAAATAAAACTGCTGTTTTAATGAACTTTGATTGTGAGGATGTATGCTGCTGCTGACAGAGTTTAAATGTTTCTAAAATTATAGACGATAATGACTGCAAGATGATTACATTAAATGTGGGCAAACAGAGGGCAGTTGCAAAGGGCTAATTTCTCAAGAGTAGAAGAAAAATACAAGCAAAATTGATGGGGAAAAATTAGGCATGAAAGATGAATGAAAATTGGCAGATCTTACAGAAAAGTTTGCTAGAAATAAAAGTATAGCTTTGCAATCAACAAAAGGGATGCTTTGCCTGAGAGCTCATCATCCTTATTCAGCTGCAAAGTCAAAGCAGCAATCAGAAATTGGTAAGACATGTACAACAAACAGGTTATACTGTATCAGGAAACAGGCGACAATCAATATAAATTAGAAGTTGTGAATAAAGAAAATTGATAAAGTAAACTAATCACAAGTTGAAAACAAGTGTCTGGTAGAGCTAAGGACAATAAAAGAGAAGTTTAAGTGTGTTAAGAACTAAATAAATTCTATCAATTGCATGAGTTCACGACCAGTGGAGATAATATTCTATTACATATTGGAAAAATGGAGACTGACTTACTTAAATACTTCTTCTGGTCTGTATTATAAAAAAAACCAAACCAAAACCAAAAACACACCAAAACATCAAAAACCAAGCAAAAAAAAAAGAAACAAGCAAAAAAAAAAGAAACAAACAAAAAAAAAAAAATCAAAAATCATAAAAGGATGAAGAAATGCTTTCCAGTCCATTAGCATCTGAAGCTATTGTACATCACCTCCTGAGGTTAGATATTTTAATGTTTCCAGATCTGAATGACTTGTACCCAAGAGCCTGAAAGAGTTCACTGTGTCACCTATTGAGTAATCTACAGTAAACAAATCTTGGCATGGAGGAAAAATCTCCATAGACCAAAAGAACACTAACATTGTGTTAATGTAGCAAAAGATGCAAGCTTGTTCCAAATAATGGTAGGTCAGATAGCTAGATATCAGCTGCTGACAAAGTAATGAGCAAAAATATAATTAACACAAATCAACATGTTCTTACTGAAGGAGAACTTGTCAAACCTCCCGTTTTTCCTGGATTCACAAGTTTAGCTGATGAACATAACCATACAGATTTCTATTCACTTAATAGCACATGATATTCTGATTAAAAAACAGACCTGTGATGATTTTACAACATCCACAAAGCACATCATAAATAGGTTAAGAACAAATAGCTGTAAGGCCTTTAAAATGACTTGTCAGGGAGAACAGCTCTTCAAATGAGGATGGTGTCTCACACATCTCCACAACCAGAACTGGGCCTGATGCCTAATGATCTGGAAGTAAATAAAAAATGACAGCCAGTAAAGTTTATAGTGACATAAAGTTTGGCAGAGTACTAAATATAAGAGAAAAGGCAGTCATGGACCCTGAATTACATTCAATAGCAAGTGGATGCTTACGGACAAAATGAATTTTGACGTGGTTCAATGCAAAGCTAAGAAGAAAGAGTGCAAGATATTCCTACCAAAAGTATCTCAGGACACACTGACTCTGAAGAGGATCTAGTGGCAATGCCAGACAAGGCATAAACATCTTGTACCACCATGTGACAAAGAGGGATAATAATAGCTTTCAGTGAAGAGGAAATTAGTGTTTCTTACTTCTCTGGTGTAGAGAGGTTATTTTATGTTTGTATAACAGTCTTAGTCAGACGAAATCTAGAATAATACCTTCAGCTCTGATGTCTGCCACTTAAAGGATGCTGAAAAATCAAAGAGAAAAGAAAACAGAAACTAAAATGTCAAAAGGGCTGGAGAAAGTGCCTTACAATGAGAATCTCAGTGTTGAGTTTATTTAGATTATCAAAACCAGGACAGAGAAGTGACTTGATTGCAACTTACAAGTACCTTCATAGGGACAAAATGCTAGCTACTAAAGGGATATCTAATCTAGGAGAAAAACAGTGCAGAAGTCACTGAATGGAAGCTGAAGCTGGACAAATCTGTGATGGAGGCAAAGCATGAATTTCAACAGGAAGGGTGGTTAACCAGTAAACAGCCACTGACATAAGGCATGGATGTCCCATCCCCTGCTCTCCTTAAATCAAGAGTAAATACTCATCTGAAAAAACGATGCTTTCATGAAACACAAGTTCTTCCCGTCATTACAGTAGCAACAGAATAAGAATATGAAAGACCCGCAGTGCACAGAAGGTCAGACTGCTTGATCAAACTGTGATTCCTTTTAGCCTGAAACTCAGCAGACCCGGGAACTGCATTTTCGTTCACTTGGTCAAGTGAGTCACACTGTAAAAATCTAATCTCAAAAAATAAAGAGAAGGTCTTTTCCTGCCACCTGTGAATGTGTTATTCTCCTCTACTGACCATCCACTGGGGAAGTAGATGGGGAGCTTGGAGAATCAAAACTCACACTGTGCTGCTCCTTCATCTGTTTTCATTATTGTTGCCTTTAGAGGTTTGGGTAGCAATCCCTAAAAATCAGCATAACATAAGCTGTTATGCTTACATTACACAAGATCATCTGTGGCATAGCATTGTGGAGAATGCTGAACTCATTTCTCTCATCTGGAAGACTGTCTTTAACTAAAACTCTTTGGTATTACTTGGTAATATTGTGTTGTGCTGTAGTGTAGCAGGGAAAGAATTTGTACAAGGCAGGACCAGCTAAAGGCAGCTGCAGAGCCAGGAAAGATCTTTAACTCCCAGGACAAAACAGCACTGCAGACCGAGATAAGTCAAAGCAGTTTGGGGCTGTTTTACTCATTGAGTCAGAGTGACCTCATAGCCCAAACCATAGGAGGGTAAGGATTGCCTGGATTTATGAGGGATCTCCACCACTGACAGACCATGTCCTACTGTCTGTTTGCCAGAGGGCACCACTGCACCTCACCTCCTACTTGAGGTATGAATGCCTGTGTACTGTTTCTCTGCCTACCAGCCCAGGGGCTGGCTCGTGACGGTCGATCTGGCTAACTTGCTTGCAATCTGAGCAAAAGGAAAACAATGGAAAAAGCCAAGGGGAAGAAATTCGACTCCATCTTGTAACTAATTATTAATCATATGCAGTTTCCCAGCATTTCCTGAGTAATTCCTTGGTCCCTCAGGACTATGCCATAGCCTTATGAATCAGAAACAAGCTTTTCTCTTTCTCTCTTGCAACATATTGCCACACACTTTTTTTCATTCTTTTGCCTCTTCTCCCCTCCCCATAATCATACACCTTCATTCCTTTCTCTGATCCTTCTTTCTTCAGGTCCTGCTTTCCAGTTTCTGTTCCCTCTGTCTCTTCTTCCATCATTTCTTTTGCTCCATAATGTTTTCCCTCATATTCCCTCTCTCATAACTCTACCACGGTGGTGCCCTGACACAGAAAAAGTGATCTGTTTCTATAAGAATAGTACAGCTGCAGCCCCAGCCTATTTAATGAAAGCCTTGAGTTTATGGCAAGAACAGCTTTTGAGTCCCTGAGGTAGAGGTAATATTTTGTATTAATATTTGATATCTTATTTAGGATGTTAAATCAGATGCATGAAATCTCATGGGAAGAACTGAAGGCAGAGTTCTGTTTAAATGATATAGTGCTAAGCCAGGCTGCTGGACCACCCCCTTCTGTCTTCCAGCCAGACCTCTCTGAGCTGCCCTGCTTTTAGATGGACCACAACCTGCTGTCAATCAGAGAGCCAGAAGAATAATATTTATGAAACCATATGTTAAGATTATGTTAAGATTCCCTGCAACTGTGTTGTCTTCCAACTTTTGTCTTGAGTTACTTCTTTCCCTGGTGGAGTGCCTAACCCCAAATGCTGAGTCAGATCCCTTCTCACATACCTTAGACCAAGCAAAGAAGATGACTGTGTATTTTTTCACTCCTCTTTCTCTCTCATGCACATGCATATGCAGAGAGACATTCCCCCACTCTCTGCATCTACATGTACGTGGCAGGGAGAATTAAAAAAACTTACATTCACTGTCTCAAAATACAGAAAGGCAAAGTAATTCAGTCCCTGTTGAAGATTAAGAGGTCCCAGCTTTCTCCCTAAAGCTTCATTCAATGGATGCTTGTACCTTTCTTTACGTTACACCCAAAAGTGGTGTATGCACCACTGTCTTTCCTGCAGATGTTTTGGAGACCCTCATCTCCAGAGCAACCTCAAACTCTACCAGATCTGCTCCTGCAGCTCCCAGCTGAGCTCTTCTCTCCCCTTTCTGAAACCCTGCATCTCAAGGTGGCATTAGCCATAGCCTCTTTCCCTTCCCAAGCCTACAAGGGCAGTAAGTCTGGACCCATTTAGTTCTCATTGCATTTTTCTGTACTTGGAGGGCTGGGAGGAAAGGTTGGTGCATTGTCTCTTCGTCTCTTGCCTTCTTCCTTAGAGAAGATGTGTGGAAGTAATAAGCAAGTGGCAGAGGCAGAACATGCATTTCTCTGGAGCCCTCATTGGCTTTTCTGCCCCAGGAGGCAGGCGAGGTTGGGGAAGATCAGCCCTGCATGCCACAGGCACGGCTTGTGTTCAGACAGGCATTAATGCTGCAGGACCTGTAGTCAGACACTAATCATGAGGCTTGGAAAAAAATGAGTTCTCTGGCCTGGAGTTTTGGTCCAAAGAGGTTAGATCTATAAAAAGTTATGATCTTTGTGTAGTGCTTCCGGAAGATAACATTCCCATCTACTCTGCCCCAGGGAAGCCCTGTCACTATGGCTCCTCACTGTGTGTCTGCTACCCTTCACATAGGTACTTTTCAAAAACGCTATACCTGGCTGGGTTTCTTTTTTCTGGATGCAGCATCTCAGCACGACAGCCACCGTGGCAAATGGGAGAAGGGAGGTTACCTGCCCCACAAACACCCAGAATGGCAGTAGGTGGAGAAGGAAAAAAAACAAACAAACAAACAAAAAAAAAAAAAAAAAAACCACACTTTTTTTTCTCCCTTCTGGGCTCGGGTAGACTGACAGGCACAATGAAATGTGTGGGTGTCACTTGGCAGGTGTGAATCGTTCAGGCAAGCTACAGCACACTTCAGTTGTTTCAAACTGTCTTCATATATCAGACCTCGCCACCTCTTATGGAGATTTATTGCTGGTATCTTTCATTGAAAGGATTAATGTCCCCCAGACCTGGCCACTTTGGACATTCGCATCAAGGTTGCCAGCCTAGTAGTCAACATTTCCTTCATGGCCACTTCTTTCCTGAGTCATTTAGGAGACGATCAGTGCAGGGAAGAGGAAATTCTGGCAACCTTCAGGTGAAGCAGTGTCCTTTCAGCAAAATGACTGACCCTCTGCGGCTCCTCTCTGCAAACGTTGCCTCACTGAGCAGTGAAATCCCACCCAGGGCCTGGGGGCAGTTTTGGGGAGGAGGTATTGCCAGAAATACTGGGCACTCATCTGGAAAGTCACACGTTGTCTGATTAAACTGTGTGTCTGACTCACTGCCTGACCCTCGAAGACAGCCACCTCCCTTTGCTGAGCTTGTTTTCCTGTGTGAGAGTTAGGGCTGATGGCAGGGACATAGCCAGGGGCAGGATGGGGGGGCTAAACTTACTATGAGCAAAAAGTCACTGCTGATGTTGAGCAATTAGGTGTGTGTTTGTGTGTAGTGTTTGGCAGATTCTGGTGTTAGATCTGGCTTCATACAATCAGAGGATTATTTTTGCCCTGAGGAATGGTGATCAGCCTTATCTCAAGAATAAATCAGAATAACTTTCCAGTTCTTCTAATTTCCTCATGGAAACAACATAAATATTTTCCCACACTAGAGCTAGCACTTCTTTCTCTCATTCACTGCTGGCTATGCAGGAGCCCGTGAGCAATTAGATTTCTTTTATCAGGCTGGCTGCCAGCACGGATAACCTACCTCAGCAGAACCATTACACTTTTGGGGATGCAAAAGCCCACTGTCACTACAGACAGACAGTTCTGCCTCCCTCACTCTGTGCAGTGTACACACACAGTTGCTCCCCATATGCATGGATTACATTCTTCCCATGATTAACCATTTTTATATGCTTCTTGTTTGTTTTTTCACCTCAGGACTGTGAAACTGAGTGGCATCTTGCTATATGTGTACCTTTGTCTGTTTGTGTATTTAAACAAGCTGGAGGATGCTGGCCTCTCACTGCAACAAGCACAGACCTGAAAGCTCTGCAGAACTGTTTTAGTGCCAGACAGCATCTCTACAGTACTGTTCCGTGGCTCCCAAGGGCAAATTTTCTTCCTTATATAAAATAGACTGTTCTTCATGTCCTTCTTTTGGCTACTGCTCCCAACCCTATTTTGGTCATATACATTTGTGCTATAAATGGTTTCCTGAAGTCAGAGCTTATCAACATTGGCTCTGGTCTCAGGGCTTCTTTTACTGCATCAAAGGTGCACTGACATTTTTCCGTCTAATTTACTTCTCTTATTTTTGGCTTCTTTTTTTTTTTTTTTTTCAGTAAATTGGTCAGAGGAACATGGTAATAAGCAAAAATCCAAAATAGATGTATGATAATAATCTTCTACCCCTAAAATTGTCTTGCTTTTTGAAGCTAGGAGTTCAGCACTTCCCCTACAACTCCAACTTTAGAAACTACTTGGTTTTGATTTTTCTAATGTCCTTAGGATACTTAAAGTACTGGCTTTCTGAACCAGTCAGTGTATGTTTAGCAGGGAAGGTAAAGAAGGCAGCTATGGATAGTCACCCCCACTTTGACCATTTAGTTTATGAACTTATTTCACTGCGGTTGAACATTGCTGCAATCAGTTCTGTAAGAGATCATGTTCTTTAGGCTGCCGTACTCTCCACTTGGAGCTGTAGAAATAAAACCATAAGATGCTGGAAGGCCACCGCCTGTGGCCTGGAGAGTCTGGACATCAGTACAATCTTGTAAAGGTGGCAAAGCAGATTTACATTTACATCCCTACCCCAGGGCAATCAGCCATACACACTGGCAATGTGTCTGGCTGTGTTTTGCACATCCAGTCAACAACTCAGGTGAAGCAGAGGGTAACTGGTGCTTCAGAGCAGGAGCCAGCTCTGAGCACTGAATCTATGAAGAGACTGAAAAGGCAGTGACTCTGTTACCTGTGGACACCAACACCTGTGTTGCTTCCTTCCTTCACCCAAGGTTTGGAGACTGTGTGTGGGAGGAAGCATGTGTTTTTGATATCATGTATTGCCCTGCACTGGTCTGCCTTTGCCTATGTACAAACACGTTGACAAGTTTGCTAAAGCTGTGAGCTCTTTCCACTAGCTGTCCCTTTGGCTATATATCCCTGTTCCCTCGACAACTGTGTGCCTCTACCTACAAAAAATAATAAAAAAAACCAGCCTTTTTTTTTCCCACCTCTGAAGTACAGTTCAGAGCTTCCCAGGATTTCATTCAGGCCAGAGACATAGTAAATCAGCTTCAAAGATTCTCCTTGGACTGCTCCATCCCATAATCTTCCCATTCTCCCTCCCTGCTCAGCCCAAACAGCTCTTTCCATTTTGTTGGTAGTTTATCTTCAGTTCCAGGTAGTAACAATAAAGCTCTTCCTCACTGCCAGCCTGATTAGTTTTATCAGCCAGCCTGCCTTGCTGCTTTTGTCTGGGATTTTTCCTTACACTTCTCTCACTTATCTCTAAACTGCGATAGAAGTGTTTGGGGTTTAGCTTTGGACTGAAGTCCAGAAGGCTTTAGGCTATCTGCCATTCAATACATCAAATGGAGAAGGTCCTGCTGTATTGTGTGCAATCTCCCACTGGGTGCACAAAATGTAGGACAAAAATCACCTGAGCTCCATTCACCTGCTTAAATTTCTTCCTAGGGCCTGATTCATCTTCTTGACTAATTTTTCCATCCAGTGATGATCAAAAGACATTCAAATTACTTTTCTTGGGGGAAGAAAGACTGGAAGTAGTCCTCTACTCCATCAGAGTTTCTCAGCCTGCTCAGAAATGTTTAGCCAAGCTTTGCAGAGCTCTTTCTGCTGTAGTGCTGTGTAATGGAGCTCCCTCTGGCCATCAGGTTATATTATCACAGATAATCAGAGCATATCAGTTTCACACAAAGCTCAGCCAGACAAGCAAGACAAGACAGTCTCCAATGTGCCATGAATCTCTCACTCACATCACACATCATTTTGCTTTTAGCAAGACCACCCTGTCACAGCATATGATGTATAGTACCCATCTTTTTAGAGGGCAGCAGTGAAAAATGGGTTATAGCTGTAACATGTTTTATTGTTAAGGCCTATTTATTATTTTTAGACTTATTCTGAATCTGAGCACCTCAATATCCATCTTTCTGTGGGTTTTTTTAATGTTTTTTCAGTGTCATGCCTCAGAAAACACTTCCTTCTGCTCAGTAACACCAGACAATAGTTTTTCAGACTGCAGCAGGGGAGGAACCAGTGTGCCACAGTACTGATGATCACAAGGTCAGGAATCATGACTGGGAACCAGCACAGTGCAAGAGGTTTCTCATGCAAAGGAAGTCGTATGGAAAAAACTGTGTGTACCTTCATCTAGTTTCCTCTCCATCTTTCAGACTGCAGCAAGCAAGGAAGGATCATATGGGATAGCAGAGAGATGGTAGGATGTTACTCATAAGTGGAGCCATGGTTATGGATAACTTGCAAGATTTTTAGGAAGGACAGGCAGGATCAGAGAAAGAAACATGAGGATGTTGTATTTGGGTTCCATCACAAACCCCTTGACCAAGAGGAGGGAGTAAATGAAACTTTCTAAAAACAGCTAAAAGAAGTTTCCTTAGTGCAGACCTTGATCCTCACAGGGAATATCAACCATCCAGACAGTTGCTGGGAGGGTGACAGGAAATCCAGGTATGTCCTAGAAACCTCATAATGGTACAGGGATAAAGCAATGCTCTTCCTGCTCACAAACACAGGGAAGTGGTGGTGAATGTTGTCACAGAAAGTAGTTTGGACCACAGTAACCATACAATCATCAAGTTTAGGATGTACAGAATGATTTGGAAGGTAAACAATAGTTAATACTCCAGATTTTCACAGAGCGAACTCCGATTTTTTTAAAGACTTTCTAGGCAGAATCATTTGAGAAGCTGCTATGAGGGGCTAAGATACCCAGGAAGACTGAGAGCTTAGGAACAAACAATCTTATTCAGCAGGAAGTCTGGGTATTTAAGCATAAGGCCCATTTGGATAAGCAAGAAACTTCTCAATGAATTAAAATGCAAAAGGAGAGTGCACAGGCAGTGAGACAAGGATAGACATCAAAGGCGGACTATACAACTATTTTGTGGATCCTTGGGGATGAAATAATGAAGACCAAAGCAAACAAGGAACAGAGTGAGAGAGATTGGAAACCTCAGCAAGAAATGTCCAGATGGGATTCATTTTAAAAAGTCAAGGCTAAAATATTGCTAGCACATACTCAGCAAATAGAAGACATGTGAAATGTTTCTAATAAGAGTACAGGTCCTGATGAGAGGAAGCACCAACTAAACAGAAGGTTTTAATACAAAAATGTGATGAAAATGGTTCTTGTTGCTTTGGGTGCCTGAGAAAGATGGGGGGAAATCTGACTCTGGCAAGGGTTTACATCAGCTGTTTACTTGTAGCACTTCTGGCAATTTCTGGAACTGTAGATCAGAGAAAAATTATGAGACCAGTCAGGAGGCTAGAAGGTCAAATTTACAGCAAGTATTACAGAAGTTAAATCTATATCTGTGGGATAATAGATGACCAAAAGCGAACAGAGCTATTCATCAGTAGCTAAAGGGCAAGGCTGCTAGGGAGGCAGAGAGACAAGCTGGAATAAGTAGGAGCAAAAGAGGATATTTCCAACTTAGCATGAGGTAAGTTACATGGCCAAAGTTGATTTGGGTTGTGGAAAAGTTTCCTGCAGGCAGAAATGAAAGCTCTCTCCACTTGGTTTCTCTTGTATGGTAGCCTATGTGCTGGGTAGCAGAGTGATCTGTGCCAGCAGTGGGTAGGATGTTTTGGAGTCAGGACGTGAGAGGGACAAGAAGAAAGTGGTGTCAGGTCCTAAGAAGAGAATGATACTACTGTGTTTGATTGCCCTGAGTCTCTGCCTGCCATATGTTCTTCTACCTTCATCTGAACCAAAACACCCACCAGGGATTGCTGCAAGAGATCAGGGTTTGGCTCAGAATACAACCGTGATTCCTTGTAACCCTTATTTTTGGTCTCATTGCAACAGAACTGAGTTATCTCTAGCTAGAATGACACTGCACAGCAAGAGGTACAAGTATTTCCCATGAACCCGTTTCCTCTCTAGGCAAGAGTGATAGACAAGTCACTCAGTTCCTTTGCAGTAAAGTCCCATTCAGCCAGATGAAAGGGACACAAATAGGATTAGTTTTAAGAAGGTGTTGGAAAGGAGTGGGTAAAGACCCTAGATGACTGGGAGAAGTGAATCCTTCTTCACGGGGAGCCATCTGGGGAGAAAAAATCCAAGTGTAACATTATAGACCCCAGGAGCTGAGACCTGAACATTTGGGGTGAATCGAGTGCTATGGAGAGTAGGAAGGGGCTGCATCGTGGCTCCCCAGTCCTGACTACTCTCCCCACGACACGTCACACGGCTGCCTACTAACCTTTTGCATAATGACTCCCGGCTCTTCCACACTGGGCATGCGACTGCAGATTTAACTCTTAACACACACTTCAGAGAGAGATGGCAGCTTTGGAAAATTGCAGTCTGGTTAACTGGAAACTTGTTCTATGCGTGCAGATAGCCAAGGAGAGGCGATTCCCCCCTCTCCCACGGCCGGTTCACACTTTGCAGCGCCCCGACTGAGCGCTGAGCTGCCGAGACAGGAATCTCTCACTCGCCCCTGACAGCTGCTGAGCCGCTAGGGAGAAGAGCACTTGGTAATGATATGTACGCTTCGCTCTGTCAACACGAAGATTTGTCCCCTTGCTACCCTCCCCAACCTCACCCTGCAGCTGGATTTCAGCCAGTGGAAGCCCTTTAGAAAATGGAAATGGATGCGTCTTTCACAGTCATTAGTGTGGATTGTGCTAATGGGATGTCATGATAAATACTGACAGTTAGCTGAGGGCAGCAGCGTTCACTGTGAGACTCCAAATGAGAGGGCAGCACATGCTACAACAAGCTCAAAGTGTGCCCGTGGAGGGGGAGGATGCAGTAGGAAGGCAAAGGCAAGCTGGCGGGCAGGCGGGCTGGTGGGGAGGTAACAGAGCTTGCTGCTTCAAGGTCACCAGCCTGAGAGCACTCCTGGGTGCTAGCAAATGCTGCAAACACAGAGCACGGGGGTGAGGGATGCAGTGGCTGGGGATTTTGCTTGTTAAAAAGGTGAGGGTCTGCAGAAGCCTCAGGAGAATCCCAGATGTTAGCAAATGCGTGGGAAGCCAGGGAAGGGCAGGGCAGGTGACTGCATGGCAGGAGGGGGCACAGGCAGGATGACATAGGTCCTACGGAGCCCCCCTAGTGAGGATAGTTGCAGGGAAGAGATGAGACGCTGGTGTTCAAGGGAGAGGATTACTTGACTTGCATTATCATTTGAGCTCGCACGCACATGAAAAAATGAGCTTAGAGCTTCAGTACCTCAGGGAACTGACCAGCATAACTATAGTTAGATAATTATACCATTAAATCTATGCTAATACTACTAAGGCTGGTCATGAATTTTTTAACAAACCAGTGTTTCATTGGAAAATACCAACTGATTTTATCAAAGATGAAATTTTTCTCAAGGACAAGGATATTTCAACTAATAAAAAAAGACAATAGGAGTCAGAACACACACTTACTACAGTGAGGTGTTTCTGGGACATTTCTCTCTAAGTAGAGTTTCCAAGTAAAAGTTTATCCATGAATCAGTCAAGGGATCTCAAATTGTAGATCCTCCACCCATTGCAGACACTGATCAGCAGGCTGCTAAGGAGCTCTTTCTGACCTCTCTGATTTATTTTTGTGGATAAAAATCTCAATCTGATTTCATTCTGATGCAGATCAGAAAACAATTTTTGCATCCTGAAGTTTGGCAAGGCAGAAAAAACTAGTTCATTCTCTGCTCTTTGTATAATTCACCCTCAGGGAAATGCTGTTCTAGAATAAAAGCATTTTCTTACTTTAGAGTAATTACTCTTATTCCAGGACAGATTATGCACATGAGGGAGTTAAAAAAAAAAATCCAAACAAAAAAAACCCCATAGCTAGAGCAATAACTGTTATTCTATTTCCACACCACTCAACTTCCCAGTATATTCAAGTCTTAAAAGATACAAAGTACATGCGTACACTTATTCTTATTGAGAGTATTAACTCTCCTTAGGTAAAGGTTGGATATAAATGCCTTGTTCATAAAATCAGTCTTCTCTGACAAAATCAGACCTGCAAAGACCGGTGAAGGATGAACTGTGGCTTGCTTGAGGAGTTAACACATTAACTTTACTTCTTGTGCAGCATGGCTGTGTAGTGTCAGTGTGCACACATGTCCACATATGAAAAACACACGTGTGCACACATTCACAGGGCCTCTGTATATTTATGTTTATGTCATGCCCTTGATCTGATCCTTTGCTGATTCTGAGATGGGAAGCACAGAAATAACAAGGAGACCTTTCATCACAAATAAGACTGAAATAAAGAGGGGGTACAAGGTGCGTGTGATGTCAGCACATTACGTTACACCCACCCATCATTTTTCTCCCAATATTTCTCACTGGAAGTAGCTCTGAAGATATCACAATAATGACTATTGGCAGGATTTGTGTGGGCGAGGTGCTAAGAGCCAAGCAAGCCCAAAGTCTGAATTAACGTTTGAGTCTCCCACGCAGAGTGGCCTCTGCAGTGCTGAGATGAGGTCGACAGATGGAGGAGGATGGAGAGGAAGGGAATTCCATATCAGTGTTCATGAGCTCATCCCATTTCTTTGCCCACCAGCAAAGGACATAGAGTATTCCCACCTGTTTCAGGTTGGGTGACAGTGACTCTTGTTCTTAAAGGCAGCCCACAAACATGAGTATATCCCATGCAGATGATTGTCCAGAGGTTTGAAGGCTTTCTGAGCCCTCCTATGTCATTGTCACCTCACACTGGCCCAGCACTACTTTGCAACACTCTATTTCAGGCTGGAAAGAGAGTTTCACATTGCAAAAGCAACTTAACCAGCCATGCATTACAAGCACTCAAAACTGACAACTTAAAGGTTGAGATGCCTTTAACAAAGAGCCCAGCACACTGGCCTTTCCATCTGCTAGGGCAGCACAAGATAGCAATCGCCAGGAGTCCTTAGTTTTTCTATAGACACTTACATTTTCAGCCTATTGTCCTGTTCATGTCCTGGTTTTGCCCATGGACAAATGCTTCTTCACTGCTGATGGACATGGAAACAGCCTATCTTGGCATTCAACTCTTTTTTCTTTTTTTTGCTGTGCCATTCAGCAAAGCTGTAATCACCCTGGCCTGAACAGAGCTCAGGAGATTTCAAGAAAATAAGCAAGGAGTGTTGAATGCACTGAATCAGTAATGTCCAAGATATCTCCCAAGCAGAAATCTAAGCAGGACTGCACTGGAGTGGTAGAGGCTGCTCTTGCTGAGGGAGAACTCGCAGGCTTAGAGAAAAGACATTGCAAATAAAATCGGACAGAAACCATGTACTTCTCTGCCTTTACAAATTCTGCTTTCTCATCAACAGATTCATCCCTCTCAAGAGGGAAGGCTGTGCCCGAGTTTGGCTGCCCAGCCTCACAAGGCTGGCTTCAGTAGCTGACATAGTCAGAGGGACCCACAGGCACAAGAAGAGTGGATGAATAAACATCTAAGTACATACCAGCAAAGATCAGCGTGCATCTTATGCATCTTTCTGTGAGGCCATAAAGTACAGCAGGAGGCAGATTCTGTTCTAGCAGAGGGTGATCAAAAGCTTCTGTGGCATTTGTGAGATCTCTTTGCATGTTTGTGTTGGAGGAGGCATGCGGCTGACTCGGAGAATCCATAGGGATTTGTAGCTGCTGCTCATTTAAATCACAACTGGAGTTCTTACTGAGATCAGAACACCACCAGAAAAAGAGAAATTTCCTATGTGACCTCCACATGTGGTTCTTTCCTACAGGACTTTACATCTGCAACTCCACCAAACTGCCCAGATTTGCATCCAAGCACTAACCCAGCAAGTGGGGGGACACCAAGTGCAGAAAAGCCCTCACCACCCACTAGATGTTGCAGGTATACAGCACTGGATCTTGAAGAGGGAAGCACTGCCCTGACATTTGCCTCCTTCCCTGCCTGGATGGATGCATGGACTCTGCCCCCATGTGTCCAGTGCCAGGAGGGAAGGCAACCTTAGGGGCACATACAACTGATGGCGATTGTGTGTCTCCCGGACAAGCCCATACTGTGTGAGGCAGGTCCCAGCCTGTGCAGGCAGTGCTATTTGACCCTTACACGGACCATTCATTCCCCTGGTACAAAAGAAGGTCTTGTTTAATGCGATGTCGATGAAAGATTTGGAGCAGAGAGAAGCTCGGAAACAGAAGCCACTTTCTCATATAGCCAAGGAGCTGGGTGACAACTGCCCTCTGTTCTCCACCCCCATCCTCCCTCCGCCTCCCAGAACGAACAGACAAAGGACATGTCATGATCTGCTTTTGGAAAAAGAAGGACTTGACATCGCTGTCAGTAGAGTGGTTGTGGAAAGCAGGGCTGTTCACATCCTTCTGGATGTGAGATTAATATTGGCTGTGAGGAATGGCAGTGCAGAGAGAGCTGCTGTGGTTGGTGTGTGTTGAGTGGCAACGTCTCCTCATCGAAGTCTCTATGAAAACACTTTCAAAAGCTGTTCCTGCATCGATTTGATGTAAAGAGATGGAGGATCCATCTGTGTTTTCAATAGATAGCTCACTTAAGATGTAATATCTTACAAAAGAAGTTACTTACCTTTATGGAAAAGCCTTAGGAAATTTTAGGGAGATGAGACTGACAGAATGGCATAGAAATTATTCTTAAAGCTGAGAGTTTAACAGAGATTGTCTTTTTAAACCCATTCTATAGAAATCAACCATCAGGATATAAGTCTCTTCTTGACATTAAAGAATGGGTCATAAATCAGTTGAAAGGTAAATCGTATTTTCCCTCTGCAAAACTTTTCCAGAGGGGCAGGATGTTGAAGTGACATCTCTGGGGCACACTGGAACCTCTGTTAAAACAGCTCAGTGGTTCAGGGACACCAGAAGGGCTGGCTGCCTTCAGATGATAGTTGTGCATATTTAGGTTTCTCACCTTCTACTGGCATTAGAGAAAGCTCAGTATGAATTTTTCACCTGAGTTTGGGTTTCTTTAAATTTCTCCATCAGCACAAGACTCCTTCTCACCTTCCTGCTTGCATCCTGTTCTCTCCCCTGGGAACATTTCCTGCTACTGCAGTGAGACCAAGGCTTGGGAGTTTCTTTTGTTCTTTAGCTGGTGGGTAGGCACCAGCTGGGGAAAAGCAAGTACTCAGGCTTTCTCTAGGCTTTCACAGATAGACCCCATCCCTAGGGTGCAAGGTACATGCAGAAGCAGGCAATTGCTTCACCCCTGGAGAAGGTATACGAGGGCTCTGGCATCCACACAGCGACCCTTACGCATGCTGCACAACTGTAAGCTGATTCCCAGGGGAGTTTTGTGAGTGTGAAGCCCCTCTGTGGTAACACCGCCTTGCAGATGGCTAAGGAACAGGCAGAGAGCACTGGAAGCACCAAGCCCTGTTGGAGGCTGCGAGCCCGAGTTCTCACAGCAGCTCCTTGCTGCACCTTCGGAGTTGCACTACCGAAAGATCTGCCTCCCAGTTGAAGAATAACAGATGTGTTTACCACACATCAATCTGTCTCTGTCTGGGTCCTTACACGGCCCCCATCATCATCCTATTCAAGAGTCTGCAAAGTATTTAAAAATAGCATTAACACTAACAATCTCTCTTTCTTTCCTCCCCAGCTTGTAGCAGAAATAGCTTGATTAGTGTACAGTTCTGGTGCTTCAAGGGGGAGAGAAATGAAACTGCAGAGCTTTGCAGAGTGGCTTTTCAGCCTTCTTCAGGCAGCAACTGTCGGCTGCTTCGCTGAAGCACAGGTTCTTCAAAGGATGGCAGATTTTAGATCAAGGACTGCTTGTTCTGCCGCACATATTTTCAGGCAGATTTACAATGAGGAGAGAGAGAGGCCCTGCTGCAGCTTTGGACCTTGGGAAAGATGGACCTGATGCCCCACCCCACTTCCAGCTTTCACTATTTTACCACATCCAGAAGTCTGGGAAAGAAAGGAGTTGGGAAGGGAGTCTGTCCTGGGGCAGATGAGCAGGTTAGGCAGAAGATAGCTCAGCAAGCTCTCCAAAAATGCCACCAAGGTATTTTCAATACCTCCCTGCCTGACCAGGGAGGACATTGGCAGGCAAGACCACCGGTGTCTCATCATGTCCCTCAAATACGAATTTCAGGGGTGACTTTGAGGGAACAACTTGTCTTCTCCAGGGCTCATCCTTCTTCTCAGAAGAAATGAGAGGTTCACAGGAAAGGCTTCACTCACTTTAGTACATTTGTGCAGTGTTTTGAGACTTGTATTTACAGAGGCTGTGTGATGCCCCTACCTAACAACGCTTCACGGGCCACATCAGCTGCAGGCATGACTCTTGACTGACCTTTTCAGTAGGTTTCCCTCCCAGCTCCCTTCTCGACCTTCCTCTAGGGCTGCTGGCAGCTCTTCTTCACCCTGTGTTAGTGAAATACACCATGCCAGCCGGGAATCAGAAACAGCCCTGTTTGCTTCTTCCCTGCCTTGAGGGCAACGAAGAGGCAAGTTCTCAGCACAGCTGCTAACAGACAGGTACCCATAGCACAGCATCACACACATACCCGCAGCTCAGGTCACCAGCAAGGTCCCTGCTGCCTTGTAGCCAAATCCTTTGTCAAAAGGAAGGGTGGGAAATGTGAACCACTCACTCCCCCAGTCCTATAAGGTGCCTCAGACACTCACAGTGCCATGCATTGCTTGTAAGAGCAGCAGCAGCAGCAGCAGGAGTGATGGGCCAGGAGATTGGGGAGCAGCTGCAGCCACTCAGCCCAGATGGAGCAAGACCTCGGGAGGCTCACAGTGCTGAGACACAGCTTCCTCCGTTGCAGCATGAGTCAGTGAACATTTTCTACAGCGTCTTCTCTCCTCTGACTTACTGCTGAAAGGCTTGGGGATGTGGTCTGTGGGTCTGCCTCGAGGCTGACACAGCATCAGGCCCCTTAGGGCATAGCAGTGAAAAAGCAAGAAAAGCAAATCACAAGAATAAATTGTGCACAGATTGCAACAGTAAGCTACCCTCTCCAGCAGCATCTCTGACAAGATCTCAAAGCATTTACCACTTGGGAAGAAACTTATCTTAGTGGCAACCTCAGGATGGAGATTTCATGGAGTTTCACATCATGTTATACTTTCAGTGGAGGAAGTGTGGGCAGAGAGAGTGGCAGACAGCCTACAGCGTGCCAGGGAAGAGCTGCCACCCAGAACACTGCAGTGTAGATTGCTGCATATGTCTGTGCTGGCCACAGCTGTGGTGGTGGCGGAAGGAGGAAGGTCTTACCAGGGCAGCAACTCCACTGCCATGTGGCTAGGAACACAGACTGCCCCAGGTATTGCTTTCAGGAGGGATAAAGAAGACTATAATATACTGGATACTCTACTGTCTCCTCCAATAAATCTACTCTGGATGCTCTAGCCAAGAAAAATTCTCTGCACAGACCCACCTTCCCCAGAACTGACTCTCATTTCAGAAGTACAGCTTTTGCCAGGAGCCAGCTCTGACTGGGTGTGGGGGAAAGAAGCATAATCCTGAACTGCTGACCCTCAGCCTCTCCAGTCCAACCATAGGATGGACTGACTAAACTGTGTCTCTGTGTGGCAGCGAAACAGTCACATCAGAGGTTGTGGACATAAAAAGGGAGAACCTGGAGCATGAGTAAGCAAAGCCTAAAAGTGGTATGGGCTTCCAGTTTCCAGCAGTCTTGGATATGATCTCTTCCTCCTGCTTCTGCACTCCAGAGAGAACCTCAGAAGACAAAGTTCTTAACCAGCCTCCCCTAGAGAGGTCTCAGGGTTAGGGTATTCACCCAAGGATCATCTCCAACTCACTAACCACCCGAGTTGTCTGTGGCTAATAAGCAGTCAGTTATCTCCTCTGTGAGATCTTTCTCCAGCCACAGGAGGATAAAGTCTCTGTATTATCCCAGGGAATGCTGGGAGTCTCAATGCATTTCAGGAGTAGGCAATCAATTTCCTTGGTGCAGATTTTCCTAAAATCAAGGTGCTGCTGAGCTGGAGCACCCCAGCTAGCTAATTCTTGGAGCAGGGTAATGCTTCTGCTGGTAGTGCAAGAGTAATTCAGGTTTCTGCTGAGCCATCTGTGGGGAAGCATCTTGCCATTTCCTGACACCCACATGCTGGCTTTCAGCCATCAGCACACAGAACTCTTCTGGGCTGACCATACAACCTGGGGACTTCATAGTTCCAGCACTGAGGATGGCTGGGTGGGTGGGTGGATGGATGGATGGATGAGCATTAAGGGCATTGGATGCCCATTAAGGGCAGTCTGAGATGTCAGAGCAGGATAGTGCCAGCCCTCAACACACTTGATGAGGGGCAGCAATTCATGCCCTACTCTGGCCAAGGGAAAGGTGCAGAAGGACACAGCCAGTGTCTGACACCCATGAGCACAACAGTGGTGAGTGTGGCAGTAGTCTTGCTGGGTGCTGAACACATCTGCCTCAGAGCGTCCCCTTGGCAAAGGGAGAAGCAGAAGAGTGAAGGCACTGGCACTAGCCTGCTGCTTTTCCCATGTTGGGTTTTTCTTTGTGTTCCACTTTGTAAATGTCATTTGGGCTGCAAAATGTCACTTGATGTCTTTCTTTCCAAGGTTTTGTCAGCAATGACTGCTCCAGAAACATGGCCAAGACCTACCAGCTAACCTGAGAAAACAGACTTTTCTTGTTCTTCTCCAAGAGCACTTGCCAGCCAAGGATCTCAAAATATTTTGCCCCACTTAGTGCATCCCCCAGCAGGAGCTTTGTTACCTGAAGCCAAACTTGATGAACAAGTTTCCAACTGAGCCTGGGACTGTGCTACCTTCTATGCCTCATGGTTTGCTGAAAGCTGTGTCCACTTCTTCAGGAGAAACTCCTGAGATATGGCAGTCACAAGCCTCAGAAGGGTAAGGGAGGGACAGATGCGTACTGTGCAGCCCAGTGCAAGCTGAAGGCTGGAATGAAGTCTCTTACAGCAGGGCTGAGGTGTGACAGCCCTCATTTCTGCCTTCTGTGCATGCAGCCCCAGCTGGGAGGCTGAAGGAAAAACTGCTTCTCACATGCCCCCTCAAGCAGCATGGTGACTTTATGGCCAAGAGACACAGCTCCTAAGGGAGGCAGGCAGGGCAAAACTGAAGCAGGACGGTCCTCTGCACCCACATAACCTGCTCCAAGGCAGGAGCTGCCAGACAAAGTGTTGGCTGTGTCTCATCATGTGGCCAGAGCAAGAAATGGCCCAGTGGCTGCTGCAGTGGGAAATGGTTGCACCAGCACTCCTGCCCACCTCAGGGAAACTGAGGCACGCAGTGGTGATGTGCGCCATCAAGCAGCAAATGGGGGGACCAAATCCCAGAAGCACAGTGGTCCCCGGATTAGCGCTGTGCCCCCTAGGCTGCCTTATCGATATCCAACCCTCACGGACGGTAGCCGTGGCAGGTGCACCTTCTGGGTGCAGTCGGATCGAGAAATCACTCCAACACCCGGCTAGCGGCAAAGCGATCCTCCCGGGACCAACAAAAAACATCCCACCCTCTCGCCTTCAGCGGGGAGAGCAGCGGCCGGGCCCCGGTCAGGGAACCCTCCCCCTCCGAGGGTGCCCGGCCCCACCGCGGGCGGCGGGTACAGCGCTGCGGCCGCGCCCGGCACCGCTCCCGCTTTCCCCGCTTTTCCTGGCTCTGGTCCCCTCCTCGCCGCTCCTTCCCCCCTCTCCGGCTCCGCTCTAGCCCCTCTCCAGCTTAAGGTGGCCCCGCGGGATGCGCGGCGCGCAGGAGCCGCTGCGGGCGGCCCTCGGCGCTCCCCCACCCCCGGCGCGGGGTGGCCTTAAATCGGCCCCGCGCCGCCCGTAGCCGCATCGCCGGCGCCGTCTGAAGGCGGGCGCCGCCATCCGCCGGCAGCGCCGACGGGCCGGTCCCGGCTGCGATCCGGTGCCGGTGCCGGTGCCGGTGCAGGTCCCGCGGCGCAGGGAGGACACGCCTCCGCCCGGCGGCGGGCGATGCTCCCCCGGCAGCCCCCGGCGCGGTGCCGCCCCGCGCTCGGAGCCCCGGCATCTCCGCCGTGACCGACCCATCTCGCCAGGTAAGCGGGAGCCCCGCGCTCGGGCACTGGGGTTCTGGGGGTGGGGGCAGCGCCGGGGATACAGGGGTGACCTTGCGGTCCCTCGGCGCTTGGCGCTGGAGGAGTGCTCTGCCCTGCGACCGGCGGCGGGGTTCCCGAACTTCATCCCTGCTCAGCGCCCGAACCGGCTCCGCTCTTCACGGGGAGCCCCTGTCCTTGCATCCCCTCACACCTTGGCCCGGGCACCTTCCAGAGGAGCGGCATCCCACTCTCAGGCTGGAATTTTCCAGCTGTGGGGAGATGCTCCCATTCCTAGTGTATGTCTCCCCGGGAATCTCGCCGCCGGGATCTCCCAGCGATGGTACCCAAACGCGGGTCTCGGACACACCGCTGCTCCCGGAGAGGTTTTATTGCGCCTCTTGGTGACAAATATCAGGGAAGCCAAAGTACAGAGGGGCGACGGGGTTTGTGTGCAGGCACAGGCAGGCTCGGGGGCAACGGAATCCAAGCGGACATCACCGTAAGGGGCTCTGGAGAGGTGCACCGGGAGAGGGCAAGAGAAGGAGGGCTGGGGAAGGGCTCTGCCTTTTTCACCCCAGCCTGGCACACATGTGTCTGCCGAGGAATGCACTTGCTGGTTTTCCGAAGCAGAGTTTGGGGTGTATGTCGCTAGGTGAGTTGAAAAGTACTTTTTTCAGCATCCTACTCCTGCGACTCACCCATCCAGCCTCAGGCCAGGGGAGAGGAGGGGGTAGGCTCAGCAGCTAGTTCATGACATGAAGAAAACCCTCAAAGTGGTGCAAATCTGGAGAGAAGCAGCTGTTTACTCAGTAACTCCTTAGGGAAAACTGCCAAGGGGCAATTTCTGTGCATCTGGGTAGAAGGGGTGTTCGAATCAGTGGGGCAGCACCAAACATCACCATAGCAGCACAGTAATGACAAGCAATAAATACCTGTCCGACAACTTGAAGTCTACACAGCTCAAGGAGCGAGTGGAGAAGAGGCAGTGATGCAGCCTCTGCAGGTGCTTTCAGCTCCTTTCCTGGACCCATTTTCCTTGTGCAAAGCATGTATGCAGGGAATGTAACAGGCCACAGCAGCTTCACACACAAGTCTGATCACCTTAAATCTCATCTGATGCAAAAATGGAAAAATGGGTGGGGAGGTTCATGCCTTGCACCCCTGGACAGCCAGCAGAAGTGCAAGGCATTGACCTTGCTAGCCTCAGACAGGACTAGGAACAGGGATCATATAGCAAGCTGGGAGACAGGTGCACAGAGACAGCAGGATGAGAACCTCACAGAAGGGAGACCATCATTTCTCTGAAATGAGATACCTTGGTAGAAGATTATGGGGACCTCAGTCTCAGGTAATAGGGAGGGTTAGAGGGCAGGAGGTGAGCAGCGGCAGAGCTGTGTGTGACAGCCTGTGTCACATCTTTTTGCAGCTGTGCATGCTGCCAATCCCCTTCTCCCCATGCCTTGAAACAGGATGCGGGGGACTCGATGACTTTCGGTTGGTGCTTGCTCCATGGTTTCCTGGAAGCTCTGTGTTAGCAGGCATGCCTTGGACACAGACCGTGCGTGACTGCCAGTGCCTGAGCACACAATGTTTCTGCCCGGTGTGAGGCCAGGAGCTCACTGACTGTGATTCCTGCCCTCCCTACCTTCCAGGAGCGACTTTGGTGTTTTTCTTTCAGGGCACTTCAGTCTGCACTGAATTAAGGCTCTGCAGGGCAGTTAATGTGCAGAGGTAGATGGGCTGAGCAGCTAACACGTCGTATCGGGTGTTTCAGGAATTAGATGAGATCAAATTAAAGCTCTTGGCTTCTTTGGCATTTTCAGTGTAGTAACAATAATAATAATAATTGAAAAATCGTTTAGGCACCCTCGCAATCCCAAAGCAATTCAACCAGCTGACACAGAGCACAGCTGAGATACAGCCACCTTTACAGCGAAGGGCCATAGTGTGGTTTGCAAGACACTTTAGCAGCCATGGGATAAAAAGCAAAGCAGTTGGGCTGAGGGCCCTTGCTCCCACGGCAAGGGTTTAATGAGGGAAGCTCCCGCACCTTTGGGCTTTGTTACAGTGTCATTTGGGAAGACTGTTGCCTAGGGAGCTGTACAGAGCTATAGAGCAGCTAAATGTACACAAGAGGGAAAACACTTTCACAGTGAACAGCTCTTAAATTCATATTCTTTCCATGGTTTGAGAATGTCTTTGTGACTATTGCCTGCATCCTCTAATGGCATCTTCCCTGCAGAGTGTCCGAGGTCATACTGGACAGCTCAAGGCTATGTCTCCTGTGTAGCCAGCGTCCTTTCTTCTTGCTTATGAAGCATTGGTAGAGGTACTTTTTGGCAGGGAACTTCCCTCTGCTTCAGCAGCAGGCCAGGAGATGTCCTTAGAGTCTGAAAGCAAAGTCGTACCTAGCTGGCAGCTTGCTGGCAGGAGCCTGGATTGCATTCACTCCAGCTGTACCCCTGGATAGCTTTCCTCTCCTCTTTACCACAGTAATCACCTGCCAGTGGCAGTGCCCTGCATGTCCTCATGTTTCTCAGTGCCTTCATAGCTCCAGCCTCTGCTGCCCCTCTCCCTCGGGGTGCTGGTGCTGCAGGAGCAGTCACGTCCAGCTTCCCACCAATGCCTCAAGAGGCAATGTTGCTGTCCCAGCCATCAGAAGCCACCCCACAACCCCATCCACCTCCTGGAACTACTTTCAAAACCTTTTCTTCCTTCTCTTCAGCACTCTCAGTTGTCTTTCCTATTCCCAGTATTTGGGAGCAATAAAGACCTATGCTGCAAGCCTTCATGTGCATGTCTGCAAGGGATGAGATATTTGACAGGCTCCAAAGATGGCCTTTACCAAGCATGCAAAATTGCTCTGGGAAAGCTCTGCAATTATTCTGCAGGATGTACACAGGAAAGATGATATCTGTCCCCTTCCTCTTTGTATCTAATTGTTCCTAATAAAAGAAGAAGCCTAAAAGGGAAGTAATAAGCCAGACGGGAATCCAGGTCCCACACACCTCCAGGGCCCTGGAGAAGTCTAGAATCTCAGCCCTTTTTGCTTCTGGCCTTTCTGCCTAATAATAAGCATTATGCTTTTCTGCACCGCTTCCCATACCAAGATCTCAAAGTACTCCACATATGTGATTAAGAGCACTCCCTGCCCACATACAGAGCTGTTTGTCAGGATGACTACCCCCACTTTACAAGGGAGACACTGCAGCTCATCACGTCAGAGCTGAGACAGACCCAGATCATCTGTCTCCCAGGCGAGGTCCCTGCAACTCTGAGAAGCACTTGCTGGGAAGAAGCTCAGACTGACAGGACTGTGATTTAAAACCAAAAGACTAATAAATACAGAGCACAGTGGGACCTGTGGCTATCAGCACCCTCCTCTTGGGTGCAGGCTCTGCCTAAAGCTCCATCTTCAACAGGGATGCTGGTCAGACCCCACTGATTCTTTCAGGTTGGGGTGTGTCTCCAAAGTGTGCCTTGATCCATGGTCAACACACTTATAGAAACTTGGTCCTTTAATCTTCCATGCTGTTTTAGGCTGTGCAGGCTCATAATTAAGAGCTTGAAGTCTCTTCTAGCTTGCTCTCATGTGACATTAGTGCTCCCAAAGGTCTTTCCTTAAAAGCTTGAATTTCTCTACTTTGCCAATGTTCCCAAGTGTTCAGTCAACTGCCTTGTTGGCTTCCTCCACCATGCAGTGTGTGGGGCTGTCTGAGATCCTTCTCCCTGAGATGAAAACAGTGCACTTTGCAAATTCCTCAGATTTATAAAACGTGAGCCAAGTTTTCTCAGGAGGCAGAGCTTCCCAGGGCTGATACGCAGAACTGGGATCTACGGCTCCAACACAGGGGCCTTTAGATTTTGTTTGCTGCTCATCCCTACTCCGATCAGGTAATCCCACTAATGCCTGGTGCACATAGAGACATTCCTTAAAATGGGGTTGGTTAGCTCAGAGTTGACAAGGGACATTGGGGTGAAAAACAAAGCAATCAGCAACACAGTAGAGGGAGAATGAATGCTTCTTTACATGGCTTTTCTCAGTAGAGGAACTGGAGTGCATCCAGGAAAATGTGAAAGGTAGCAATTTGATGATAAAAGTACGTTTTTTCCCCTGCTGTGATTGTGACATGAGGAGCTCACTGTTACAAGATGCTGCTGGTGCTGAATGTAGGATTAAGAAAAAGAGGAGACATTTTGATGGATAGTAGATCATTCATCACTGGACAGGTCAGTCCATTTGAAATAGATCTAAATCTTCAGGCTTCAACCCCTCAGAGTTCCCTAGCATAGGATTTCTTACATCTTCTAAAACCCACAGTATTGATCAATGTAAGAGACAAAGGACAAAAGGATAGAGTCATGTTCAAGTGAAGATCACTGGGGCATATTTTAATTTCCAGGCAGAAGCAAAAAATATGTGTTTTCCAGCCTGTGTGCTGACACTTAGTTCTCATAGGTTTGGGTTTTTTCAGCTGGAACAGATTCAGGTTAAGTTCTGATGAGACTTGAGCTGTTCCAGTGGTGCTTATGTTGCCGTTTCCCCTGCCTGTGTTATGGATTTTAACAGACTGGAAGCATCCTGGCAACTTCGTGTGATGCTCGTCTATGAATAACACTGTATTTCAAAAGGAAGTGGTATTGTTCTATTCTTTGGATGTTACCTCCTGGCAATGAGAGCAAGGGCATTTATTCCCAGTATAGCCAACCTCCAGATAAGCAAGTGCTGGGATTACTTGGAGCTGAACAGGGTTAGCAGTCGGGCAATCTCAGCTCTGGATAAAAGATTTGAGAGCAGCAGCATTGTCTCGTTCTGTAAGTTCACGGTGGGTCTGTGTGTGGGAGTACAGGGCACATGGGAACTGTGATTTGCTAAGCAAAGGAGGATTGCTCCTCGACAATCCTCGTAGGGAGAACTTGGAGAAAAAGCCAAGAGCCAGGCAGGCAAGAGTATCTTGCAGACCCTGCCTCCCCTGAGACGATGCTCCTCATGTGGCATTGCAGGGCAGCCTGGCTCCTAAAGACACTGTCTTTAAGGGCAGGGGTAGAGACGTGGTTTTAGCAAGGTCTAAAACCTTGCTAAAAAATCTCCCAGTACTTCTTGCTAGTAACAGCACCGTTGATCCTTTCCTGACAGGAGTAGAGGTTGATGGCTCCTCTCCTCCTTCATGCCCCAGTAGTTAAAGTAAGATAGTTTAATATTCATCTTGTCCTGACCCTCCCTCATTCTGACAGCATTCCAAAAACAGCTGCAAATGGATATTTCTCTTATGACTGTAGATTTAATTTATTATTATGGTTACATCCATAGTTATAGGACAGGCAGCAATGCTGGCCTCCATGAAAGCCCTGGCTGTAACCACAGCAACAGGACTGACATTCACCAGGGCAAAACTGCACCAAGTGTCACCTCAGAGACCAGTGCTGAGTGAGCCTGGGTGGCAGCAAGTGGTCTTGTCCTCTCTGCAGCGCTGGGGTGCCTTCCTCAGTGGAGATAGTCCAGTCTATTGCATTCATTGTGTCCTCCCCTCCACTTTCTCCAGCACAGATTGCCAGAATGAACTTAGCTTTCTCCCCTGGATCCTTCCCTCCTGAAGCCCTTCCCCCAGCCCAGATCCACACAAAGGTGAAAAGGAAGGAGGAGACGATGACTTTCCTGTATCTGCCAGCTTCTCTCTCCACCTCTGACGTGAATGAGGCCCTTCATGGTTTTCTCTTGAGCAAACACAGATGCTTTTGTTTTATGGGCTGGTGGGACGGGATGGAATTAATAAATCAGAGCGCCAGTGCTGTGCTGCCACATTCCTGCAATTTTAAGGCAAGATCACACACACACAAAAAAAGCAGAAACAAAATAGGCAATCTCTTCAGAGAGAGCTCAGATGATTTGACTGTGCCTCCTGCTTGCTGTCCCACTTGATCTCCTGCTCCCTCACCCTTGTTCATTCCTCCTCCTCTTTTCTCCTACTTTCTCATTCCCATTAACCTCATTTCTTCTCCTGTTCCCTCTCCTTCCCTCAGCAACCACTTTCAGTCACACCTTCCTATCTCACCTACACCTATTTTTCTTCCCTCACCTTCCTTTCATCTATGCTTTCCTTACCTCTACCCCACAGTAAGGTGCAGCAAAGGCTCGTGCATCCAGGTATGAAGTTCAATGTCCTGCATGCAAATCCAAGAGCCAGGAATGCCTCAGCTTTTATACTGTGGACTGAAATGTCCGCTCTTACACCTACTTCCTCCACCCTGCTTCATTTGCTCCTTGTAAGGAGAATGTTGCTGCCTGAGAGATTCAGTGAATTACTCTGGGAAAAAAGCACACAAAGTATTACTGTTCTCCTCTCCGACATGGTATTTAACAGTGTTCCTGCAAGCAAAATTAGAGCCTGCCCCAGAACTAGAAGACCCTTTTCTCCTTGAAGGCTAACCAGAAATGCTTTGTCTAAAATTAATTCTTTTGAGCCCAATAACAAGTTTTAACATCTATACTTGCCTACCATCAGGTGGTAACGGGCTAGGAGAAGATTTTTTTTTCCTGCCCTGTAATTAGCTGACTGTGTGTGGGGCTTCAGGAGGGCAATGCAAACCATGTGGTTACATTAAGGGGCTGAGACAATTTTTACTCACTGCAAGGTTTGCTTTTTCTCTAATGAGCTGAAGCACTTGAAAGTCATTTCCCCAGAGTGCTTATACATTGTTGTGCTTATCTTACCTGTGGGGGAACTGAGGCACTGAAGCAGGTGAAATGATTTGCCCAGATCCACATACTGACGCATAGTTGAAGCCAGAAAAAGAACCGAGAAATCTTGTTTCACAGTTGACTGCTTTATCCTCTGGCCTTGGAGGAGGCCAGCAAAGACCTTTATCTTGTTTAGATGAGTGGGTAGTCATTCCAATAGGACGCTGGGGCAAGGGTATCTTTCTGTACTAATATATGTCTTAATGAGTCCTGTTGCTAAGCGGCTTCAATGATAGATCATGCATCTTCTTCACTAAGCATTGAAATAATTTTTTAATCATTAAAGCTAATACAGAATCCTCAGAAACATCCAAATCTCACAGCAGGGGCTGAAATTAGCCAGCAAACAGAAACCAAATCATGATTATCCCTGTGCACCTCTACAAAGCCCACAGGCAGCATCTGCTGAAGTCAAACACGAGCCGGGCTGAGCTGTATCTCTGGGCTGGGCTGGGCAGTCAGAGGCAAGCTGGCAAATCCTACCACTGCATGGTCCACAGCAAGCTTCTTTCCTCTCTCAGACATGTGTGCCAGCTCCTCATTTCAGTGGAGAAATAGGAAAGGAGGTAGGAGTGTTAACCACTGACCCCAGATAGCTGAGGCATCCCCTGGCAGATCTTTTGGAAGGAGAAACTATTTGCATTTTGTCGAGTGCTATTAAGTGGCAAATCTCAGTGTTTTGTTTTGTTTTGTTTTTTCCTGTGGATCCACATCCTCCATCCTGCTCCTGTCAACCTCTTACAGCCTCTGTTTTATGAACAACTAGATATTTCATGTGTCCTCTCCAATCCAGTCCCCTGCTCTGCCTTCACACACACCTCTGCCCTCCACTGCGGGATACTAGAACCTCTTGCACTGTATCAGACCGTGGGCTTCTTCACAACTCCTTCAGTAGTCCCAGTGTGTTTTCCATTCTGGTTAGCATGCTGTTTCCTGTTTTCCTCAAGTCTACAATGCTTGGCTGCATGTTTTCAAATTATAACAGGAGATTTCTTTACAGCAGAAGTGATGTTTCTAGCTTCCATGTTAGAATAGGACTCTCGGAGCATTAAGAAAAAGACAACAGATCTCTTATTACTTGATATGCATCAGCAGCTCCATTACAAGGGAAGTCACAGGACACTGATAAGCACTTTGCTAAGATCACTGCCGCTGACCTCTGTGTTAAGAAGACTTTTGGGGGTGAATATAGTTTACACCAATAGATTCCTTGGGAAAGGATAATTTGAAATACCTCTTTCCACCAAGAGTCTTCATGCATGGAAGAAGGGGCAGGAAGGTGACGGCCAGCGTCCTGCTGGGGCTGTCCTGGTGTCCTTCCCTGTCCTATCAGGGAAGCTGTTGGCTCTGGACTACAGGCAGGTCACGTCTGAATTAGGTGCCAAGGTATCAAGAAACCTATATGCAATTCCCACTTCCCGGGAATGTCACGGCAGCAGTTAGTGCAGTTGTTGAAATACCTAACTTGGACACTAGCAGCAGCTGCCAGAAGATATTGAAATAAGTTTTATTTTGTAGAAAAGGTAAGCAGTGGATACATTTGGGTGAACAGATGGAGCTGAAGAGTAGCAAAATCAAGTGGCCCTTTCTGACAACAATCCAAGCCTACCAGAAAAAAAAAAAAAAAAAGATGTGAGTTTTGGGTTCTGGTTTTCCATGTCTTGCACAGTGAAAATGGAAGAGTCTGTTGGGAAGGCAGGGAAGGCTGTCAGGGCAAGTGAGCTCAGCATGAGAGACAAGCTCTGATCTCTCAGAGTGCAAAGGGTTGCCATAGGGCTTGCTTGTACAGGGATTGTTCTCTGCCGTGCTCCTTAATTGCATCTGAAAGCAGACTGGTCTAAAAGTCATCTTTGTACACAGTGTTTATGAACCTTCCCTTGAGAGGGAGGTCAGCCTATGCTGTATTGTACTCGTGGGCTTATCTGTGAAATTGTGTGCTTCAGGCTGCTCGAGACCTGGATGCAATGAGGGGTTGATGCTTCCCTCCAACCTGGTAAGTTGCCTGCTCTGTTTCCTGAGTTTGGAGTATAATCTTTGCAGAAATACAAGCAAGAAAGTCCCAGGTGATGCCTCTCCCCAGCTCTTACACCTCTGCACTCAGTGCTGTCCTTCCTAACTTCCTTCCACATTCATGGGCTGCCAGTTGGCCTTGGACAGAATAACTCATAAAGAGATACTTCTGGTTGGAGAGGAAAGACAAACTAGCCTTTTTTTGAACCCTCCTCTGCACTATGAGAGCCCTTGGAGCTCACTTCAAAGGCAGATGAGGTTGGCCTGAAACATCAGGTCAAAGAGAGGTTTCTTGTTAAAACTAGAAGTGGGCTGCTGCTGTAAATCTGAGAGGTGGATCTGAGCCTGTCCTGATTCTGGGGGTGAATTTGGCTCTCTTCTTGTGTTGCAGGGAAGAAAGGTTGCTCTGGTTATCAAAAAACTTTGTGTGCATTGGGTCAGGGTGTAGTCTCCCCACAGACAGAGATGATGGTAAAAGTGGCAGCTGCAGAAGCAGAAACTGGATCTCTGGAAACTCAGAAACGCCTTGAAACAAGGGGCCAATTTGTCTTTGCTGGACAATGAACTCCTGCCACAGGAGCACACTTCTGGTTGCTTTTCACAGACTTTGTCCTTAACCAGATTCTGTATATTAAGTGACTGTTAAAGGGCCTTTTCTTTTCTGTCTGTAGTAAAGTCTCCTTCTTCAACTTACCACCTCTTTCCCAGCAGAGGGATGCTTGAGTGTTATCCAAACCGGGCTAACCTTAGGGTGGTGTTACTAAGGTGGCTTTCACCCACATCCTTTCCAGACCCCTGAAAGTGTCTGGCTTACACACCCTGCGTCTCTGGCTGGTGCCTGGTGTGCTGGTCTTCTGTCAACAGTGGTCTCCTAAGTGTTTCCTCAACGTGACAGTCACCTTGGTACTTCTGAGCTACAGCAGCACAAAGACCAAAAGGAGTTCTTTGTGAGGATGTTTGTGGAAGTCTACAAGTCAGGTGAGGCATTCCTAGCTTTACACATGCACATGTGAACTACCTCTATCCCTTACCAGCTCCACCCTCATGAAGGGCCAGCAACACTTCCTAGGCAGAGGAAACATCCAAACTTCCCAACATCCTTCTTGGGAAGGAAGAAACTGGATTTTTGCTGCTGCTGCTGTAACTAGTTTGTAGGCCATCTGTATTTGTCCTGATACTCAGCTCAGGACCTATACTGGGGTTAGGAAAGAAATATTTAGTATCAGATTTTATCAGTCTGGTAAGTGTGCTGCAGAAGGGAGCATAAAAAAAGCAGAAATCTTACTTAGATTTTTCTACTTTCCTTCACACTCTTCCCTTTTTATTTCACATACAGAAGGCAGAAAAATAAACACTGTTTTCTGACTCTAATTTTCATTTTAGTGTTCCTTTTAATAGAGCCCAAGCTACACAGATCAGCTGTGGCATTGAAGGTACAAGTCAAGCAGTGGACCATAACGTATATCTATTGCAAAAGACAATTCTCTAGGTGCCAATTTATTTCTCCATTCTACGTTTGTTTATAAAAGTGTCTGCACAACACTTGGATGCCGCGCAGCAAGTGGCAAGTCTAATGAGTGCTGATGATTTATTTGGAGGAAGAAATCAGAATTAGCATTTTGGACCATCTCAGCTAGTTACAAAGCAAGTGTGTTTCACACAGTTCAGAGAACTGCAACAGCAAAAATGTCCATCAGGGAGACCAAAGTGATATTTCTGCTCTTTTCACTTCTCACACAACTAACAACTGCGTGATGTGGTGGCAACTCACCAGTGCTGGTCAGTGTCCTCTCTGTGTTAATCTATTTGGAGTGGCCACCCACAAAAACATTCCACACAAATTTGCTGTTTTCTTGATGGTTTTATTGATCACATAACTCAGCCAGCACTCCCAAATAAAAACTCTGGGGGATTCTTGCCTTTACATTGCATTCACTTGCCCACAGTTCTTTCCATGCAGTGACAGATCTGGACTTTAGGATTATTCAGGATACCAGCACATACATGTAACCATTAAAATGTCAGTATTCCCACAGGTTTTGGGAACATATTCAGCTACATCAATGTTTTAAATGGCATAATCACTGTTCCACTCATTTGCACTCTGATTTCAGCCAGAGCAGCTTCTCCTTTGCTTTCTTTTGCCCTCCTTAGGAGTAATCAGGAAATCCAGCAGGGAAGAGCATTTCAACAGTGCCTTTGAAAGCAGGAGGAAAACAAGCTGTCTAAATCAATCAAGGGTGTGCATTAGTGATAGCATGTTCCTCTGGAGGTCTGCATTTGATGTCATATTGACACATAGCTAAGATCAAAGCCTGTCTCTGCATCCTGGCTGCTACCACAGGAACGGCATTGGCCTTTGGGCCTCATATCTTTAGAAGGAGCTTGTGATCAACATGATTTTTTTCCCCTCAAAACAAGCACCTGTGAAATATAATTATCCATCAAATAATGCCTAATGCCTTTTTCTCTGATAAAGTAATTCCTCTCCATCTTTGAAAATGTTCTGGAAGGAAATACTATGGCTTTTTCCTTTCTGCTTTTGTAAGAAACCTGTAAAATGACAGCTCCCACTCCTGCTGAACAGGCATCAGCTGTTAACTCAGTAGGGAAAGATCTGAATGAAATATACAGAAAGTTTGGAACAATCCGCTATTGTTTTTGCTTCCTTAGAATTATTTTCCCTCCTCGGGGGGGGGGGGGAGAAAAAAAAAAGAAAAAAGCCTTTTTTTTGTTGGCTAATGCAGATATTGGGCTGATTCATGCTGATATGTTTGGAATGATTATTCTGTAATAGTCATCAGCATCTGAAAAGGACTTCAGTTCTGCCAGAGCTCGGCAGCAGGGGAGAGAAGCTGACGTTTGAATAAGCCCCCGACTTTCCTTTCAAGAGAGGATAACTCCAAGCTTAGAGGTCTCTCAGGAGACAGCTAGCTTTCTCAGGAGACATCTGGTACCACCTGCTTGTCTTTAGGCCTGAGATGCTAATCTTTCTCCGGGTATTTCTGGCACCCCTGGATTACAGCTCTGCAGTGCAGGGAAATTGTGGTTGGGCAGAGGGCTGTGTCCCTCTGAGTCACAGCCCACCCTTACCAATGCTGGGGGGGCAGGAAAGAGGTGACAGGTTGCATGGGTCGACCATAAAGGACATTTGGGTCTCGGCTGATTAAAAATAGCCTGGTTTAGACCTCCTTTTTCAGGCTCCGGAAGGCTCCCTGCAAGGATGGGTTTTGCAGCCAAGTTCAAGGTCTAGCGTTTATCCAAACTGGGTTATCTCCATTCCTGCTGATAGCCCAGATAGTGCCTGGATACCCTTGATCTACCTGGGGATAGCAGGCTGAGCCATGTGCTGTCTCTAAAGTATTGGCTCCCATGGGACATAGCCAGCAGATTTAATTAGCTTCGTTAAAGTTTCTTTTTTGTTTTCCGTTGAGATTTTTTTGCCTTTTTTTTTTTTTTTTTAATTGGAACAAAGCCCTGTATAAAGCATCAGCCTCCTCCACTCTGTGCTCCCCCACGCAAGCCACATGTCTGGGACAAGGATGTTTTTGGGAAAGGCACCATGCCAAGCTGTTTATGGACCGAGACTGGAGGAAGATGCTTGACTTGGGTTCATGTGGGCTGGGGGTGTGTGCACAGTGTATTCCCCAAGGACAAGCCTGGTTTCTGGGCTGAAGTAACTGCACTCCCATATGGTGAAGGGATCAGAGCTGGCAGGGAGAGGATGAATCCTTTCTTTGCATCTGAGGAAAAGGCACGGGAGTTTGGGAAGGGCGGCTGTTTCACTGGGAGTGACTCACTTCCTGGGGAAGTTGTCCCCACAGGAGCCTGCTCACCAAGAGACAGAGTATAGATGGGGCTGAGCCTTGAAATCCCACAGCTGCTGGTAGCTCTGTTTTTCCTGCCCTGGGGAAGGACCTGGCCATCCTTCCCTGTATTGTTTTATTATTTGTAGTTCTCTGATTTTTTTCTCTCCAGGGGACTCAGTTATTCTTCCCTTGCCCTCTTTCCCCACAAGTGGTAGAGAAGCGCTCACCTCATTCAGAGGGCAGGTGTCACTTGCCTGAAGCCATTCACAAGGTCTGCAGCAGAGGGAGGATTAAAACCCCCAGCAGAAGAACATTCTTCCATCTTCAGACACAACCACAGTCTCCTACATTGCCTGTGCTACTGGGAGGTCAAGATCACAGTTGTGATTTAGGAGAGAGCCTTTCTCTTCCCTGTTCCATGCACCTCTCCTATGAAGTCATGCTGAAAGAATTGAGATTGTTCAGTCTGGAGAAGAGGAGGCTCCAGGAAGACCTTAAAGCACCTTCCAGTACCTAAAGGGGGGGCTACAAGAGAGCTGGAGAGGGACTTTTTATAAGGGCATGTACTGATAGGACCAAGGGGAAATGGCTTCAAACTGAAAGAGGGCAGGTGTAGATTAGATATTAGAGAACATTCTTTGCTTTCAGGGTAGAGAAACACCAGCACAGGTTGCCCAGAGAGCTTGTGGCTGCCCCATCCCTGAAAGTGTTCAAGGCCAGGTTGGATGCAGCTTTGAGCAACCTGGTTTAGTGGAAGGTGCCCCTGCCCACTAGATGATCTTGAAGGTCCCTTCCAACCCCATGCCTTCAATTATTCTATGATTCTATGACCTTCCAAAACAGACATTAATACACTCTTTCAGATGCACAAATGCCGCTCTATCTAAAACAATCCATGATTCCATAATTAACATTTCCCTTCCTTGGAAAAAAATACTCTTCCTTCTTTTTTTTTTTTTTTTCCCTTTGCTTTTCAACCACCCCGCTCCATCAGAGTTTAGGGAAGAAATTGTTATTTATTGAGCAGAAAACCAAACTTCCCTTTTTCCCTTCCCTTTCCCACCCCCACAAAAAATGCAGCTGACCGTGAACCCTCAGGCACTGTCCTTTAGATCTAGCCTATCCTTTCTGTCCTGCAATGATGCTATTCCTGCAGACCTGTCTTGGGGTCAGAGAAGTCTCGCTATTGAGAGATGTCCTGTGTGGCTGTGTTTGCACAGTAATTACCCCTGCTTATTCCAGAGCAATAACCCATCCCACCCACTTCTGTGGTTCCTTGAATCCATCCTCCCACTTTATCAAGCACATCTCAAACAGGCAGGCAGCTGCCTGGTGAGGGGAAGCACTGCAGCATCGTGGCCTGTCTCAATTTTAAACAGTATTGTAGCTTTGGCTGAGGGCTCTGATGGGCCTGAGGGAGTGGAGGGAGAGGGGACAGCAGCTTCCTGTGCATTTCAGCAAAGCAGAGACTGAGCCGGTGCTGCTCACCACAAATACCGGCGCTGCCATGAATTATGCATTCCTTGTTTAAAGAGAGGTCGCTCTCATCAATAATTGAAAGCTCCCTGCTCTGCCTTCAGCATCACATCTCCCACACTGGGAGTTAGGGAACTCATGAAATCTGCATGGACTTCCTCAAGGTGGCTAGGGGCTGATGGAGAGAGGCAGCAAAATGCAGGCAAAACAAACCAAAAACCCTGCTGACAGTTTTAGTGCATGAAATTAAGAGTCATCTGCATCTACCTGCAGCTCTGCTCCAGTTCTGCCCCTCACACCCCTCTCTCCTCCCCTCTCCACGCCTCTCTCCTCCTAGGGTATGCACAGAATGGTAGGCTTGCAAACATGCTACAAAACAAGATTAGCGAATGTTTCTTGAAACTTTTGGCTCTGTTAGCTGGGACTAGTTTGCTTTGAGTGCTAGCCTAGAAAATCTCTACACTGGATGGCGGGGATGTTCCCAGGGGACACTTTGAACTGTGAAATTTGTCCCTCTGGGAAGATAATGATCTTTGCAGCCTGTGTCTCCAGCTATAGCTGTACGGTCCTGGGGCTGGTTCAGCATTCAGGACAGACTGGCTGCCCTGAACCAGAGGCTGCAAAATCACCTTTCCTGCAGACCAAACTTTCAAAAGGTGGGGTTCTCATTCCAGATAAGGCAGGTGGAGGACAGAACCAAAACCTCAGAACAGAACTACCAAAGACCATGTGATTCTAATTAATTTCTGAATTATCAAGGAGGGTGTAAATTGAGCAGAGGGCTGTAGGAAAATTGCAGGCACCTGAACTCATATGTCAGCCTGATAATCCCCAGTCAGCTGGGCCTCTCCCTAACTTTCACCCTTCTCTGCCATTCACTCAGCATGTCCTTTCAAACTCCTCTGCAGCTCAGGGAGAAAGTCACTGCCTGAGTTGTTCTCCAGCCTGAAATCCTTATCCCTCTCTCAACATCTGGGCTATGCTGCTTGTAACAAATTGTACTCTGTTGGTAATTAGTCAACAGCAGATGAAGGGATTGGTCACATGCAATGCTCTGAACCTCAGCCAGGTCTTGCTTCTCTTCAGTATGAGTCTGGGGCATCTGGCTCTTCCCAACGTGTGCTTCTCTGATTCTCTTCTGAATCCTTTCAGATCAAGGCCCCCTGCATCAGCATATGAGCCTAAATGGAGACTGAATGCTGTGGTGTCCCAGGAACTGAGAAGTCTGGCAAAGCAGCGTGAAACAAGAGTAGTACAAGAAACATTCTGTCCCTATCATACTCAGTTTTGTGCTCTCTGTGTGCGTTTGTTTATTTTTTAATGGAGAACAGAAGATTGATGGATGAAATTAAGAAGAGGGATGTGTAACTGGAAAACAGCTCGAGAAGGCTACAGGCAGCATATTGAAGGCATCCATCAAACATCCAGCTAATGTTGTTAAGGGTGTGTAACACAAACAAGGGCTGCAGGAGACACTAGGGAAAAAAAAAAAAAAGAAAAGGGAAGGGGAATAGGCAGGACAGGAGAAATAGCAAGGGAGGAGAACTGCCAGCAAGAGAGTGCAATCAATAATATTTGTATTGCGAGCACATCCAAAGGCTCCTGTTGGGATCAGTGCCGGACTGTACAAGCACATTAGGAGATAGTCCCTGCCCTCTACAGCTTAAACCCAGGAATTACCAGATGATCGCTGGAGATGGGTTTAGATGATCACAAAATTTTCTTCTGATCTTCAATCTCATTTAATAGGATCTACTTGAAAGAGTTTAAGGCAGAAGGAAGGTAGCTGGTTGTGCCAAGAATACACACAGTAATGCTTGCCAGCAGGCATGCAATTAATCTGAACCACTTAGGAGACTTTGTTTTTAATTATAAAAAGTAGGTAAAAATATGTGCAGTAAACCTCTGTAAGCCCCACTGGGACCATCAGCAGGCTACTCAGAGGCACTGATATGTGACTGGGTTCTCATGCTGTGTTTTCAAAAGGATGGGCTGATGCTTTAATGGACCACTTTGTGGGAAATATTCTATGCAGGGTGGACATTAGGAGAATTCAAAGGGCCTTTGTGTGGGGAAGGATAGAAGACAAAGGATAAAATTATTAGTAAGCCAGGGGATTCCTCTAGTCCTGGAAAGAGGTAAGAAAAGAGACTCTTAAGGATTGAGAAAAGGTAGGTGAAAGATATAAAGCAACCAAGAAGAGCACAAGCATGATGGATGCAGGGGGAGAAAGGGGGGGGGGAGATAAGGCACCATTTTAAAGAGAAAATTAAGTATTCCAAGAGATATTTTTTGAAAATAGGGTTAAAGTCAGCTCCTCTGCAAGGCTGACAAGTTACCCAGGGCTTTATGCAAGGCTTAACTTGATCAGTATTGCTTGCTTTGGAAAAGTAATAGAGAGAAGGTGCATGTAGAAATAAATGAGCACAAAGCACCAGGGGAGTTGCACACACAGACAGCATCTCCACTTGTTTGCAGTGTTCGGGAAGCATGAACAGGGATGGCTTGAAGGGGGAGGAGGAGAAAGAACTAGAAAAGGAATTCGTTAAAAATTCTTCTAACTCTGATCCATTCTCCTCTGTGCTCTCTTGGTAACACAGCTGCCACTGCTGCCTCCTCCTCTCCTTCGCTCCAGAAGCAACCTGAGTTTGCAGCAGTGGCAGGCCTGCTGCATAGAAACTGTGTCTGTATAATTAAGTCCTTTTATTAAAGGGAAAAAGCACTGGCTGCCTGACTTTACTGCAGGGACATTTGTAATTGCAAGCTACCAGAGGAAGCAAGGAGCTTCAAGGAGCCTGGGTGGACCAAAGTATCTGCTCTTGTTATTAGCAATCTTTGGATTTCTTTTGAGGCTCTGTCTGTTTTCACAGCCACGAATGATGGAAGCTTTACTCTGCGCTGCTGTGCCACTAAGGAAAGGGATTTCCTGTGGGAAAAGCAGCCCCTGGTGTGGGTAATATCATTCTGCCCTGTGTCTAGCCTGGACCTGTAGCTTACCAAACACCTATGCCTTCGGCACTAGAGCTTGAAGGAGACTCTTGTACCTGCCCAGGACCCAGCCAACACAATCCAATGAAGTTATGCATATTTGCTGCACAAGTCTCCTGCTGGCATCACCGAAACACTCCCATGTGCCCCCGGCCACACAGGTTCCTTGGCCCTTTTCATCAGTTCTTGATAGCTTGAAAGTAGAGAAATGGGCACCATGGTGTTTACTAATCTCCAGAAACACTGGAGATTATCACCATGAATGGCTGTCAGTGGAAGCAGGTTCCCTTGAGGGATGGCTCCAGTGTAGTACCCTTGGTGTTGAACAAGGAATGAGCTCGTGTAGCAGTAATTACCTTAACAGGGAACACTTATGTGAATCCACTTGAAGATTTGCTGAGATGTGCTAGTCTTCTGTCAGATCTGGCTGAAATAGGTTTGATAGTTATTGGTAGTAGGGCACTAATGAGCCTGGCAATTGTATAATCCTTGTTTTTTCAGGACACCAAGGTAAAATGTCAGGGAAACAATTAAAGAGAGATTCTGAGAAGGTCCCAAAGGATAAATTTAGAATAGCATCTCCTAATGACTTCCAGGAGTACCCTGTGGCTGCTGCCACTGCAAAGCGGAGCCCTTTTGGACTAGCTGTCATGTTTCTTCTCACGTAATTCTCCAAGACTAAAGCAAGGCAATCGGTCCCATTTGGACAGATGAGGAGCTGCTAGACCCAAATCCTTGACAAGGAGTTGCCTTTGAACATAATGTGCCTAGGTCCCTTTGAGGACCCTGGTTTTAGATGACTGGCCTTCAGTACACATAAAATTCCTTGGCCTTCAGCCCAGGACAGCAAGAGGATCTGGTGGGGCCTGGTGGGAACTCTGAAGTCTGTAATTTCAACTAAATGCTGCAATGGCTGAACACTGCAAGCCAGAAGTAGAAAGGGATGTGGAATAATTAAACTACCAGTAGGCATCACCAGCACTATGGAATGACCACGGCCAGAATTTCATGGAAAAGTTAGTAGGTGATAATGTGCATCCCTGATTGCCTCAATGCATCTGCATAAGGAGGATGAATTAAAACCACAGAGATGAAAGAGATGCTGGCTATCTTGAGGATACCTGACATTATTTGTTTTCTCCACTTGCATATGCTGGCACACAAATCTTTCACACAGTTTTTAAAAATTGTGCAAAAAAACCAAATTAAATGGTCAACACAAAGCTCAGGAATGAACAGAAGTCCCAGAGACGGGGCAAGTAGCAGTCCTCTATGGCTTCAGAATCAGCAACATGAACAACCCTGAATTAAGGACAGTGGGTTCATCATGGGACAGTGGAAGTTCTTTATAGCAACATAAATAGCTAAAAGCTTTATTCAGTAGCACCAGAATTGGCCAGGGCACGTGGATAATGGTTAGGGCCTGCAATGTTAATGGGGCTTCTTGTAAACTTAGACAAACACTTTGCTGGATCAGGGCCAAACATTTATCATGTCTCCCTGAATTTGTGGTGATTGATATTTTGGAAGCCTTACTCTTTTTTCTTTTCTGAAAGGTAGAGAGATGCCTGGGCATTGGAAGCTCCCTGCAGCATGCTGAGGAGACGTAACCTTCTTACCACGCTCCTGATTGCCTTGCCATGGGCTCTTCTCCTAACCTTGTGGCATCAGTACCCAACCACCCACTACCTCAGCCTGCTGAGAAGTAAGTGCAAGAGTTCTGCTGTCAGTGTGCTCTGTGGTTGTGAGGATTGCTGGTGCGAACCCTGGTAGGAGGTGCTCTCTAGTGGGATGGGTTAAACAAAGATAAGTTTACCTGAAGGCCCCCTAAGGGTTTGCCTACAGCAGGCACATAAACTTTTCTTAAGAGCGTGTTAAACATGGATCTTAGGCTGGCTTTGAGAAGGGGATGCTGTTGTGCTGAGCACTGACTCCAGACAGATGTGTGCCAGACTCCTGCCTGAAGAGGAGACAGCCCAGCAGTTGTTAGTCCTCTAACATCTTCTTGATCTTTTCTCCTTCTCTTTCTTCTCCTTCCTTCCTTCGCCCCAGAAGAGACAGATGAGAACGTGACCTCTAAAGCTCTCCTCAATGGTACGTCTGCACTGAGAGAAGAAGGCTTCCCATCATGCACTCGGCAGCAGCAAAGCATAGGGGCTACCCCTAAAATCATCCAGAATTATGTGTACTCCAGGCCTCCCCCATGGTCAGACACCCTGCCAACCATCTTTGTTATCACCCCTACCTACACCCGGCCGGTGCAAAAAGCTGAGCTGACCCGCCTGGCCAACACCTTCCTACACGTGCAGAACCTGCACTGGGTGGTGGTGGAGGACTCACCGCGGAGGACCAACCTGGTATCCAACCTGCTGGAGAAGGCTGGGCTCAACTTCACCCACCTCAATGTGGAGACACCCAAGAGCCTGAAGCTGGGTTTGTCCTGGATCCCATCCCACACCCCAAGAGGGACACTACAGAGGAACCTGGGACTGCACTGGCTGAGGGACAGCTTCAGCAACACCGCACCACCAGAAGGGGTGGTGTATTTTGCTGATGATGATAATACTTACAGCCTGGAGCTCTTTGAAGAGGTAAGAGACGTAAAATTACATGGGGCAGAAAAACAGGATATAGCTGCAGAGCCTCTTAAGTCCAGTTGCGCTTGCAAAGACCTCTAAGGCAGGGCTACCACATGGACTTCTATCATCAGCTGGGGGACGAGGGCTCTGGCATGCTGCATGGAACCCACCTCACCCTCTCTGCATGCCATGGCACCTGGGTATAGGGCAGATGCAAACCTGCAGTTATGCAAACCCAGGAGCCATGCTCCAAAGGGCTTAAAGGGCAAAGAGCACATCTGCCACGGTGCAGGCTGCAGATGTGAATAGCCGCTCACACACTGTTGCACCAGCTAGAGTCCCTTTTGCCAGGGATCAGAGGATATATACCCTAGAATTTATCCCTCACCTCAGGGACAGCTGACCTAATTTAAATAAGCACCAAAGACAAACTTCTGACAAAGCATAAGTCTGCTCTCTTGTAGGGGTATGATGGGTAGGGGATGGTAGAAAAGTTGTCTGAATTTCTAATCTGCCTTTACTCCTTGGCTGCCCTTCAGTACCCTAGTTCCAGCCACCCCAACAGGGCTGTGCCTCTGGGATCACAGAAGCTTGCCCGGACTTTGGCTGGAAACCTGGCTTTTGTGAGATGCCAAGTTTACAATAAACTTGCAAAAATCCAGTAAACTCCCTTGACACCAATTAAAGCCAAACTGTACTAAACCACTTGAAGTGCAGAGTTATGCATCAGAACATATTTCCAGTTTTCAGAATTTTTTAGATCTCTGTTATGCTCATATTTCTTACTTCTTTCCAGATCCTTTCTGACAATTTCAATAAAATCACACTCTTTTAGGCAGTAGCCATGGATGAAAAAACAAGGTTGGGAGGTTGGGGGAGAAATTATAATAAATGAGGACAAAGATGGATCAATCATAGGGGGAGATTACTTCCACGAGGAGGAAACTGGAGTGAGTGGAGTTGATAATACAGAGCTAGAAGCCTGGCAGAAGTTGTACGTGGCATTTACAAAAATGATAAAATGCCACCAAAAAAAAGGATAAAAGTTCAAATGAGATTAGAAAACTAAAGGTTTTCATTCTTCTGAGGGACTGAACATGGGCACAGAGAAGCAATGAAGCAGGTGTTCAGAAGATAATGTGCTAAAAACAGTCTTGTGGCTTAGGTAGCTGTAGCTCTTCAAGCAGTAGCACTAGTGCTGCCTGGAGCGATGTGCTGCCTAGAGCAATGCGATTGAATGGGAAGTCAACAGGGGAGGATGGGTGCCAGTGAGAGCAGAGAATGGCACACTAATGGGTTGGGACAAACATTGTGGGGTTGAATTCTCACCGCACTGTCTCTTTCCGGCTCACAGATGCGCTACACAAGGAGGGTGTCGGTCTGGCCAGTGGCTTTTGTTGGGGGGCTGCGATATGAATCCCCAAAAGTGAGCCCAGCAGGGAAGGTGGTGGGCTGGAAAACCGTCTTTGACCCTAATCGTCCCTTTGCTATTGACATGGCTGGATTTGCTATCAGCATCAAGCTGATTTTGGAGAAGCCTCATGCCAGTTTCAAGCTAGAGGGAGTTAAAGGAGGCTACCAGGAAACCAGTCTCCTGAAGGATCTAGTGACTATGGATGGGCTGGAGCCCAAAGCAGCCAACTGCACAAAGGTGAGTAGGACAAGAATCCTTGAAGATGCAATCTCCTTGCTGGGTCCTGTCTGCTTTTACAGCCTCCTGCTTTGCTCCTCCACCTTCCACTGTTCCTGCCCTGTGGTGGCACATGTCAGTGCCAAATGGTGCTGGGACAGATGGACAAAGCCTGCCAAATTCTTCACAGATGTGAAGCTCAGAGAGAGCTGACAAGCAGTGTTATGCATTCTTTGTTAATAAAGAACATCAGATGTACAATTTGTGCCCAGACTGCTTCTCCAAAATCCAGGAGGACTGGCAGAGGGTTGAGTCTGGGGTTTTGGTCCAGAATGATTCCTCCTCCTTGTCACTGTTTCATGCACCTGTGAAGTGTCTTCCAGAATCAACCCTTTTGAATCACATGCTTCAAACAGCTGTGAGCCCCAGGTTTCTGAGTATCCCACCCAATGGATGTGGTACTCTCATTGTTTCCATGATATCCAGAACCCTTGAACTCTTTGTGTTTCCCTCTAGGTGCTGGTCTGGCACACAAGAACTGAGAGGCCCACTCTGGTTAATGAAGGCAAGCGTGGATTTACAGATCCCAGAGTAGAGGTGTAAGCAAAGAGCCAGCTCCAGGGTGTGAGTACCTTTGTTTTTATTGTTTTTAACAGGGCAAATAATGTTTACCTGTTTCCTTATTTATGCTGTTATTTCCTCAAAAACTGCATATGTGACTGTCCCAGTAATTCACCATGCCATCCTTTGCACAAGAAATTTCCTACTCATTCGAGACCCCCTGCAGATCCCATGGATGCTTTGCCAGCTTACAGCCAGAGAGAAAAGTGGCAGCAGAGTCCCCCAGCAGCTTCACTCAGTGTTAAGGACAAGCCAAATTCCTTGTTCCACCCTCTCTGCCAACTCCAAACTCTCTTTAGTGTGGGGGTTGTCCTACAGTGTGTGGAAGGAAATCACACTCCTGCAGACAACCTTTTGTCCCAGAAGCCCTGCCACCTCTGCAGTGCTTCATGCATCCACCTTCAGCTTTTATCCTGCGTGAACAGCTGTGGTGTGGGCGCAGCAGGGAATGGCTGATGGAATGCTTAGACCACCACAAAACAGGAACTGGCAAAGCACAACCTACACAGACTCTCAGTTTGAGGGGTTTGGTACCAACATTATGAGAGCTAGGAATACAGCTAGAAATAGTGAAGACGCTAGGAAGTTCCTTTGCAGTTCACAGAGCCATGGTCAGCAGCAGGATGGGGACTTACGGCAATCACTGCTATTGAGGGCAGGAATGTATCAGAGATCACTGATATGATCTCTTAGTTCTTAGAAAGAGCTTGATGAAGAACGGCCTTCAGAGGAGCTATGACCTCCTCTGCCAAATGCCATGGCTTCTGATCCCAGTGTCCACCCCTGACAGATTCCTATCCCAAAAGTCTCAAAAGAATAAATGTATCTCATTTTGGGAGTACTCGGCTCTTTCTGAAATGATCATAGATGTGTCAGGATACAGGATGCTGAATGATTTAGTCCTACTGTGGAAGATATTCTAGGGCTACTTTCAGTTCTGACCCCAACAGACCCTTCAGCTCAGCTCTACCAGTGGAAATAAAACTGGCAGCTTTTATACAGACAGGCACGACTATTTCAACTTCTGCACTGATCTGCGTGCATCACGAGTAGCTGCATACAGCGTTTCCACGCCATCTCATCATCTCTGAGTGACAGCCATACAAAGAGTGCAAAGCAATCCCAGTACCTGCACACCCAGCAGCAGATGGAAGGGACACATGTCAGTTGCCTAAACACAGACAGCTGGTGCCACCTGGGGTAGCCTACCTGGCCCTCCTGTGGGGCACAAACTCTGTACCGTATCTGCCAGCCTTTTATTAATATCTCAGATATCTTAGCAACACATAAATGATGCAAGGCACCTGTGCTTAGGCGGCAGCTCCACTTTTCACCACTGCTTTTGTGAGATCCACTAGCAGCAACAGGCTCATTTTGCATACTCACCCATTCTGAAGGTATGATTGTCCAAACTCAGCTCATAAACACTCAGAATTTGGCTAACTGCTCTGGAGGTACCACTTACCTTGTAAAGGATGAGCAGGTTTATAAAATCTCAGATAGATTAGATCCTCCTTGACTAACTGTCAGAGGAGGGAGCTGATTGTTCCACTACAGATGCAGAGTCCGTATGGGATATTTCCACAGATGTGCCATTTATGTATCAGTACTTTTGTTCTCACCATCTCTCCCAGCCCAAACACTCGGCCATCCTCCATGAGAAACGCCACACATCAGCTATGGATTCTCATGTGAACAGCTCCCCACAAGTCATTTGTTGTGGGAAATGAAAGCAAACAGTCTGACAGATAAAGATGCTGCCACACGTTCACCAGCAGGACTTGCATGCTTATCTAAACCATCCTCTCCGATGTTTTCAAGCAGATTGTTGGCTGGGTCAGCCCTGTAGATTTTGAAGGAGCTTTTCACTTGCACTAGCAGTGAATTTGACCATAATCCTTTCTGCACCACTGTCTGCCATGTGGGGCAGCTACTCTGACCTGCCAGGTGGGCAGGAGGCATCCACTCCAGGAGACACCTGCAAGGCAAATTGCTTGACTGGGCAGTCAAGCAAAATTGTTAGATTGCCTCTCTTAAAGTTCTAATTTGAGATCTCTGCTGATGGCTATGGTGTTTTGGAGGGCCTTACTATCTAGGCAGCTAAACTTCAGAACCTTGGCAGACATAGTCTAGATAAACCAGGACTGAGGTAAAAAAAGGAGGCAAAATTACTCCTCTGGGGATATTCTCTTCTTAGACACAATAAGGAGAATGTTTCTGTCTTTCCCTCACGGCAATTAGTCCTTGTTGAGGATCAGACTGAGCCAGCTAAATCCCAGACCTCCCAGAGTCTTCTTTCCCTTCAAAGACTGCAGATGTGAACTAGGCAGACATTGCTTGGTGTGGGATTGGGTAATCGCTTCTAATCTCTAGTTGGGCTACTTGCACAGCTGCTTGCCACAGAGTAACCAAAAGCTATCATAGCATACATCCCTGCCAACTGCTGAAATGCCCTCCAAACACAGGCTTTGGCTTCTGAGAACAGAAGACAGAAATGTATTTCACTTCATATTTTTCTTTGTTAAAGTCCTAAAAACTATCACTCAGGACTGGTGTTATAAAAACTACCTAGCCTTATTGCTAACATTTATTTAAAGGCATCTGAGAGAGAAGAGTGTGCTTAGGTTAACACAGGGGTCCTGCTGCCTTGTGAAATTCAGAAACAGAGAAAGTTCATCTGCATTTCAGAGCTCCCAGACAGACTGAACAGGGATCCTCAGATCTTATCCTCCTGCTCTTTCTTTAAAAAAAATTATCAAAGAAGTTAAAATAATGATTTTTAAGGGCAGACAAAAGAAAAATCCATCAAAAACTTAATCTAATCCATAAATAAAATCTCCCAGCTCCGACCCTGTAGTGTAAACAGAATGAGCAGCTCTTCAGCCATATCCCAGCCCAAAGCTGTGCACAGTGTGGCTGAGGAACCTGTTTGCTGATGCCTGCCAGGTGTTTGCCTTAACCATGGGATAGCCCTGTTACACTGGATGTTGTATTGACGCCTCAATGTCCTTCTTACCTCATCTTGTGTTTGTTTTGACAGAGGCAGCGGGCTGTGACCGTTCCTGAAGTTTGTCAGCCACCATAGCAGCTGTGCACCCTACCTGTTCTGCTCAGAGCTCTGCTCCACTGCTGGAGGATGATAAACACCCCCAAATGTCGCCACTCTGATCAGCTCCCACTGCCCAAAAAGGTGGTAATAAGCAGGGACAGAGCTTATATGGTGCCCTGCGATCCTCCCCACCTGGGAGAGGAGTGCTTCCCTTCCCCTGTGGGCCCTGTACTTCTAACCATTCGTTAAAATTTATTAGATGTGATCTTCATTCTCAGCTGTGCCAGCATAGGGGCTGACATCTGGGATGGGTGCAGGTGTCTGCAAAGGTCTCTCCTGGCATATGGTAAAGCCTGAGCTTCAGTGGTTCAAGGTCAAGAGTTGTCATTAAAGCACAAATGTGGACCTGTTGGCCTGAGGCTGGTATGCTCTCAAACCAACTTTAAAGCAAAGCTAGCCTGAGACACTCTCCCTCTGAGGGATGCATTCAGATGCTTACATGGATCAGCCTTCAGTGTCAGAGAGGAAGCTGTGACAGAGTGCCTCATTTGGGGTTTGGGAGTTCAGAAGCAATCTCGTGCCTACCCCTTGGCTGGGATCTTGAACTGTTCCTGCTTAAGGTTGTTTTGGAAAATGCTGTCCCAGATCCCCAGGCAGAGAGCCCTCTGGATAAAGTTCCTCTCTTGCTCAGGGAGACCCGGCAGGTACTGTACCTCAAAGGCCATGCCTCCGTGTCTCGCTGCAGGGACCAGAAAGCAAGGGCAAAGATGGATGGACTTGAACACATTCAAGGCCTGGAAGCCTGCTGGAGCACCATCACTCTCTGAAGTGAAGGTGGGTGAGAAGTGCTCAGAGAAGAGGAATCCTCAGCCTGCACTCATCTGCTGTGCGAACATCAAGGAATGGGGAGACATCACTGGAAAACCTATCTTGAGCACATACATGACAATTGAAACAGCAAATGTGACAAGATTTTCCAGCTGAACTTTGAAAGGGGCATGTGATGCTGTGAAGAGAGAGGAGTCAGTGCCATGTGGAAGGGTTTCCCTTTCCCTCAATAGAACAGGAAGATAGCCAGGTGGAAGGCAGCCCACAAAGCAGGAGGTGCAAATGAGGACCAAAAGAAGGATGCACTGGATTAAAAGCACAAGTGTTGATACCATGTGTGTGCGTGGGGAGTGGTGTTGCTGTGACTTTTCCAGGAAGATTCCTTGAATGACCCAGAAACCCCTTTGAGCATATCTTGAAAACCTTCTTCACTCAGGCCATGAGAAACAAGGCTTTAAGCATACAAAATACATCAAGGATTTCACAGCTGGGGAAAAGTTATAAGCAACTGAATCATCCCTCACCCAAGGAATTCTGGGCTAACAGAAAACTTATTTATTTGTTGATTTATTTGTACACTAATTCTTCTCTGCCTATTCCTTGTTTAGTTTTGATTTTTAGCTTAGATCACCTGACATATTCATGAAGAAAGAATATTACCCACTCGCCTCAAAACAGTAGAGCTTGGTGTTCACCGATAAATGTCATATGTTTTGTGCTCCCTGGGGTTTCTTTAAAATGGTGTCTTAAACTGGCAAAATAATCAGAAACACAGCAAGGAGGGGAGTACAGCAAAGGAAATTATAGTTCCTTTATGCAAGAGACGTGGGTGGCACCAAGTTTCTGGCTCCCAAGCAATCACTGTGAGGTGAAAACATGAGCAAAGGAGTGCCTCACTCAACAGATAGTCCCCATGGGATCTTGGGAAGCCTCCATGAAGGGGGTTCTTTGAAGGGTATCTGAGAGAGGGAGTCCATGCCCCCTCAGTGGAGAACGAGCCACCATACATCCTGCTAGGAGGGGGCTAAAGTACAGGAGGGTGCAAAGGGGATGAGATGCCTCCCTTTAGAGAGGAAGATGGGAGAAATTAAAGAATAGGCAACAAATAGAGAAATGGAGACTGTGTTCAGTGAGGCTTAGGCTGGGGTCTGTCCAGATGAAGACACCCAGCAGTACAAGGCCACCCTGCCAGCTGTCTCAGTATGAAGAAATAGTGAATGGGCTGAAAAAACAGTGTCTGAACCCTAGGAAGGTCCTTACAGAGAAAGGGTCTGGCATACTGGTACTGGATAGCATGAAGGAAGCCCAGCATACACCAAATGCTTTTCTCTCTGCATTTCTCAGAGCTTTCTGTCCTGTCTTCTTCAGAAGGTAACAGGGCTTGCACTCCAGTGGGCTTTGCCAACCCATCCTTTCACCAGGGCTCAAAGCTTCTACCCAGCATTAAACCAAGATTAGGTCCCCTTCTTTGTGATTTTAATGAATGAGCGAGAGTGAGGGAATAAAGGAGTTGATTTATGATCCTCCATTTTCTCCTCTGAGATGGGCAGGGCTTCTGCCCGTATGAACAGGAGGAGGAATGATGATTAATTCTCAGGCCTTTAATCTCACACAGGTACTACATAGGCTTTTGACACTGACAGTGAAAGTCTATAGCAAGGATCTATTCTCTTTGCAACACCATACACATGTTTTTAGTGAGTTGTTCTTTCTACACCCCCAGAGAAAAGCAAAATTACTGTTCCTGTATGTACTACACTGTCAGTTCAGTGTTGGTCAGGTTTGGCTCTCAAGACCAGCCCTACAACACCATCTCCATTCTTGCCCCAGCCTGGCCCTGGGGAGTAGACTTTCTAGGAATCAAGAAGTTCTGTCTGTCACTAAATTGTGCAGAACCAAGACCTTGTATGGACAGCATGAATGTATACAGCTGATATTCCAGGTTAGCAGACATTTGGACCTGTTCAGCACAAATATTCTTCCCTGTAGACCAGCCTAAGGACAGCAAGGACTGCTGCTGGCCAGGGTGTATCAGCTAAGGGTAGCTGAGTAATAGGCACCACAAGTTGAGATGGCTGTTAGCAGAGCTGGGTGGGAGAGCCCAGAAGAAAAGCAGCTGTCAAGAAAGAGTTACAGGCTTCAGGGGAAGTGAATGCAGTAAGGAGGAAAACTGCAGATCAAGCCTGAAGTATTTAAACAAGAGAAGGCATCCCAGTGCCTGGTTTTTACTAGCATATTAGTTCCTGATATTCATGTTCTCTGAGATTCATCCAATTCACCAACCAATGAATATTACTAACCTTTCCTGTTGCAGAAAATACTATTGATGAATGAAAGAGAATGTCAAGAAAGTACTTTTTAATGGTTATTTATTTATATTGAATGGTACTAGAGCATTATTAAATACAATGTGAATAGTATAATATTGCACCATTGTCTTGTCTGCAGCATAAGTGCTTATTTCTTTTCCAGGAAAACACAGCGGACTCTGCAATGGAGAAAGTATCCATTTTAGTTGTTCTCAAGGTTACTCATTTCTGTCTTCATCTGGCCCAAATGTTACAAGAGAAAGTCAAGCAAAACCATTTCAGATCCCTGAGACTGCTTCCTGTATTATGGAGATAAAGGAAAAAGGAGACAGGAGAATATAACCTAAAATCTATAGTCTTACAGCACCTCTAGCTGTCATTTTGGACATGGTGACCATCCCTACTGAGATAGCTCTGCAAAGGTGCTGACCACAACTCAAAAGTGAGTGGTGGTCAAAACACTGAGTAGACCATCACTTCTCCATCACAAAGGAGAGGGGAAGAAAAACTCTCTTAGTGAAATGTCTATTTGACAGGAAGCCACTGTTGGCTAATCCAGAATCCTGGAAGAAGCTAGCAGATCCAAGTCTTGTTTCTAATGCTCTCACTGATTTTCTCTGTCACTGGGCCAAGGTACATGACATCAGCTATCTGGGTTTTTTACCACCAGCAGGGCACCCACCTCCCAGAAACGTACAGAAAAGTACATAGAAAACAGTCACTCCCAAAAAAGAGAGACAACTCTGATTGGCTGTAGTGACTGTAAGTTTCTGCAATGCTTGTACAACAACTAATGCTCCTTCCTCTTCCGTTTATGGAAACCCTGGGGACTGGGAGGGCAGTGGATAAGGCATATTGACCAACACCCTATGAGCACCTGCTCTGGTCTTGCTCCATTACACCAGATGTTCCTCCCCTCCTTGGGCTCTGCATTTTCAAGGCAAAGCTCCCCAGAGTCACTTTGCTGCAGGGATCTAATGCAGGCCCCAGGGGACAGGGCATGGAAGAGAAGGGGAGAGAAAATGAGCAAGCAAGAATGAATCTTATTAAATGGAGCAAAGTACTTCTCTCAGTCTCTCATCACATTCAGGGCTGATTGGAGGTAAAACTGCACTTGGAGGGAGGGAAAGCCCCCTCCCCTGGGACAATCCAGAGGCTCTCGCACAAACTTAATTTCAAGCTCTGTTGAAGATAGTGTTTGTCTTTTTTCTTCTTCCCTTTTTTTTTTGGTATGCATTCAATTTAATTTCTCAGGCAGATGTGTGAAAATGAGAAAGGCAGACCTTTGACTGTGAAGACAGCCCAATGCCTGTTTCTTACAGATCCAGTCTCACATTGTTTTCCTCCATCACTGCCCTCAGTAAATCTCTATGCAGAGGTTGCTAAAATGCCCGCCACCTCCCTTCCACGCTTCGCTGGAGACAGTAACATTATTTCTTTTTTTGCATTTAAGCAATACAATTCAATTTTAATTCAAAACACAACCTAGCTTCCCACAGCTCTGTTTAAAACAGGAGCACTGTGACCTTGAAAAGGCTCAGACCTGCTGGCACCATGAAGTTCTGACATGTACCTTGCTCTCCAGTCCTGACTTGTTTACTCTCTTGTGAGAAAAAGGGTCTTGGTGGATTTATGATCCACCCATTTTGGTGATGATGGTTGAAGGGGAAAGAGACAAACTGCATTTGGTTTTGGAAGACTCCCAAGGGAGACATTCCTGGACATTCAGCTCTCAGCCTGCACTGAAACACATGCTGTTTTGCTCCTCTGCAGACTGTTGATCTGGCAAGCTGTATGTTAATTTTCCAGCCTTGAGAGCATATATACACACAGGTAAAAATACAGATTGGGGTAGGCTTCTGCCTTTCCATCTGACCTGATTCTTCTGACCAAAAACTGGCACAAGGTGACCATTTTTACAATGAATCCCTGACTGTGATGAAGTTAGCAGAGCCACTGGTGCAGGGCGGTTCTAGTGGATCCAACTTCTCCCTTCTCCAAGACAGATGGAGGCAGACATGCTTTGTCCGCGTTGTTCCTACATTGTGATTTCCTACTGTGACAGTAGGAAGGATCGCAAGCGAAACATAAAGCAGTACTAGGCCCTAAAACAATTGCTGTCTGCAACCCCAGGTCATACCACGAAAATCTTGGTTCCTTTGTTTGTTTCATAGCTGACACAGAGATTAATTTTTTCCTGTCCATGGCATTGTACTCACTGGAGCTACCATGGAACAGCAAGCGTTGCTTTGTTTTATGGAGGGGAAGACAAGCAGGGTGGGTTTGCCGAGATTGTGGAGAGAATGGCACAGGGAAAATGTAAACAGTAGAGACTCACAGCAGTGTGCAAGAAAAGCAAGCTTTGCAGCAGCAGCATTGGGTGGGTTTCAGTAGAGCAAGACTTTGCCCAGGGAAAAGAAATGTTAAGTACATTTTTTATTTTAAAAACCAATTAAGTTAAAATTAAATGTGAAATGACGACAATTTGCATCCAGGCCTTAAGCAATCCACTTAAATTGAATAATGAGTTGTTCTGTGCAGCAGAATTACTGAGATCGTTTCCTGTAGACGTATGCCCTATATCTTAGGCCAAGTCTGAAGGAAGAGTACTCCCAGCTCCCCATGAAAGTGCTGTCAGCCTCTCCCCCCATCTTTTTCCTATGCTACCCTGTTTGGAGGACAAGCAGCAGCACATGCTTCACAGAATCATAGAATGGGTAAGGTTGGAAGGGATCGCTAGAGATATCTGGCCCAAGCTCCGTGCTCACGCAGAGTACCCTGGAAAAGGTTAGTCTGGGCAGCCTGTCCTGGTGCTCAGTGCTGTTCCTGGTCTGGAATTGCACACAGGGGCTGGCTGCCTGACCAAGGGCTACACCTTGGAGCCGGATGCTGAGCTCAGGGTGCTGCCCCCTCTCACGGGCACAGATTTCCTTTGAACTCTCTCCCCACTGCAAACCCAACCTCTGACTCTTCTTTGGAGCCTTGTAGGAATTTAATATCTGTAAGACGTCTTTTCCTCTGCCGCATTTAAGTGGAAATGGGTACACGAGAGTAGGCAGATGACTGACAGTACAATCTTGTAAGAAGGCTTATCTCTTTACAAAATCAGCCAGTGAAGAGAGGAAAAGCCAAAATTCTTAGAGACAGCGAGGCCATGGTGGGAGGCCCCTCACAGTGGGGCCGTGCTGCTGTCTGTGGTCCCTTCAGGCTCAGGCAGAGGTGTATCCATTTCACAGAATCACAGAATCAATTAAGTCGGAAAAGACCTCTGAGATCATCGAGTCACATCAAGCACCACCATACCAATTTAAGTGCCTGCCCCATCTGTTCTTTCCTTAAACACCTCCAAGGGACAGTGACTCCATCACTTCCCCGGGCAGTCCATTCCCACGTCTAAATTTCCGTTCATCTCTCCCTGACCAATTTAAAGAGGGGACAGCAGCCGGGTGTTGACCGAGGAGACGACACGCTGAGCAGCCCACTCGGCGGTCGCTGACTAGGAGGGGGGGAAAGGAGGGGATGCGAACTACAGCTCCCAGGATGCCGCGCGGCGGCACGGCCCGCCCCGGGGCGGGCCGTGCCGCCGCGCGGCATCCTGGGAGCTGTAGTCTGGCCGCGAGGTGGGCGGGTGCTGCGTCTGTGCCACAGCGAGTCCGTGCCGCTGTCCCCTGGGCTCTGCTCGGGGTGGCCCTGGACACCCAGGACCCTCTGCCAGCCCGCCTGGCACAGCTCGCAGCGGGAACGGGAGGTTTGGCTCCCGGCGCCCTGAGGGAGCCGCGCTAAGAGAGCACGCTGCCGCCTCAGAAAGTTGGAGGAGGAGGAAGAACAGGAGGAGGAGAGGGAGGTCTGCACAGCGATGTAGCCCGGAGCGTGGGACGGCAGAGCTCGTGGAAGGCGGATCAGCTCCTCGTCGCCCAGATCCCCGGAGCATGGGCTAAAAGCTATGTCCCTCTCCCGTGTGGAAAATCACTGTTTCCTGCTGTTTGTGTGCGTCTTCCAAGCGGTATTTATCCTCATCCTCTACCGAGGTGGACCTTCGAACGTGTTTCGCGGGTTTTTAGACTCGCCGCAGGCTGTGGATTACTCGAAGCCCCACGATGTGTACACAAACCTCAGCTTGTTCACCCGGGCTCCCAATGAGGACACTATGCCCTACTGCTCAGCGCAGTCACCGGTCCTTGGTAGGTATGAACGCAGCGTGTTCACCCCCAACGCTTCAGAGATGTAAGTTGTGTCTGCTTCAAACTTTTCCACTTTAAGACCTGTGTACTGATGTAATTGACAAATTTTTCTCCCGTTAACTAACTTGGTGTTTTTGGTTTTGTTTGTTTGTTTGGTTTTGTTTTTTTTTTTTGTTTTTTTGTTTTTTTGGTTATGCGAGGAAAAGTATTTTACTGACCTGTAAACTTTCCAGTATTAAGGGCTTGGCTGCATAGATGTTGAGATTGTAGAGCAAGAGTGAAAATAGCACATGGTGATAATATCAAGTTAGTAATTTATTTTTTTTTCTTGGCAGTCCTGAATAAAATGTGCCAACGATTCAGTAACTGCATAACATTGACCTCTGACTCACTGTAACTTCTGGGTTCTTTGTCTCAACCTTATATAAAGCCTGTAGTTCAATATAAATTGATTAAGTTGGATTTAAATATCATTTGCATGAAGATACAGCTTGGCACTTTGGTCTTCTGAACTTACTGGCCTGTGACTGTTACACATGCTTTAAACTTAGAAACTTTTCCATTATACTTAAAAGTCTGGTCACAGGTCAGTTTGTATTTACACTAGAACCACATTAGAGCTGATCCTAAAGGCAGCTATTGCACTACTAAAATAGTTGAGAAATTTTAAGTAAATGCAAAGTCAAACCTATACAGCAAATGTAGTGCTATTAAAGTGGTGATGCATGTCAGGAAACAGTGAATCCGTCAGCCATGAACGGGTGAGTTCTGTCAGCATGCACTTAACAGCTGGTTTGGGGCCATCAACTTCTTAGAGTACTGTGTAGTATATTTCTCTTGCCTGGCTCTTCTGAACTGCCCAGGTTTCTGCATTATCTAAATGCTGTATATAACTAGCCTTGGACCGCTGCTTAGTACTTGGCTGTGGCGTTCTAGGACAGCTGATCACCACACGTGCAATCCATTAAGAGCAAATGTCTGATCTCAGTTCACGTGGAGGTTTTGTGGGAAGCCACTGCTCTTGTGTCAAGTTGCTTACTTGTGCTACAGAACTCTCCTGAGACCCTTTGGATGGGCCTTTTTAGACTGCCATCTTTGTAACGATGCCTGCTCTTTTGAGAGGTTTTCTTCCTTCCACTGTTGTTTGTAGTTAAATTAAATATATGCAGTAGATATGATGAACTTGTATGATAACTTTTGGGTATATATTTCAGCGTTTCCCTAGGAAACAGCTCCAATAAGTAAATCCTGAAAACCTGATAGCACAGAGCCTTTTTGCACAGCTGCCAGCTCTAATGGTCTCGGTGCACTCAGACCATCAGTTCTTCTGGGAAGCTACAATACCTAGTTTCAGACTGAATTGTTTTATTTGAAAAAGCACAGCAGGAATGTGACTGCACCCCATTTGTCTCCACTACTGATGAGAATCCACTGTCCTGAAGAGTCAAATGAGACAGCTTTGGTCTCAAAAAATAGAACACTGAACAAAAGTAGATGCAGTTCTGTGCAGCCTGTCTGTAAACCATCAGATAAGCAGTAGTGACGAATATGGAGGAGGCAGATGCAGGGTAAAATTACGCTAATCTGTGCTCTTAGAGCTATGAAGTCTTTTTAAGTCTTCTGCCCATCTCTGATAGTGCTGGGAATAGGGGATTGGCCTGCATGTGGTACTGCAGAGCTAAAATGAAAATGTGTTAGTCATAGACAGAAACAATCAGTTGGCTGGGAGAAAAAAAGTAAGAGGTAAATGAGGCAGAGTAATTGTGGAAGCTTTGCTGCATGAAAAATTTTGAGTGGAGCATATGAACCATTGTTGTGGTGAAACACAAGGAATTTTGATCACAGACACAGATTCAGCTAAGAAAAATGAGCACTCTTTTACAACTTAACTTTTAGTCAGTGATATTTCCCTTTAAATATAGGAAGTAAATTATTCCTTCTGGTATCTCTGTATGCCAGCATCTTCTGGGTGTTTTGCTTTGTTTTTAACTGAGAAACATGCTACTTTGCAAGGTAGTTTGCCCTTTGCTTTGTATGTAATGGGCACATATGAATAGATATATAAATACTTTATAAATGCCTTGAATGCTTGTGATCATCTCTCATGAGACTGATCTCTCTTGGAAGCGTTATATCAGAGAGACCAATGCCTTTTAATATTTATTTCATAAACTCTATTAAATGAGATTTCAAATCAATTCTCGAGGACTCCAGTCTCCAAGTCAGAGCTGGTAATAAGTCACTGTGCCCACTCTAAAGCGTGTTAAAGTAACTGGAAGGATGCCAAATGGCTTAAATGGTTTCTGCATCAGGGCTTTTATGAAGTGCAGCACTTTCTCCATTTATATATATATAGTAGATCATTTTGATAACTGTTTGAATGTAAATCAGCTTGCAGCTCATCTGTCTTTTTCCTGCCTCTTGAATTTACAGCATTTTGGTTCTTCCAGGGCTTTGGAGTAAGAATTGAAGTATAGTTGCTAATCATCTCTGCCTCAGAGGAACTAGACTCTTGCTGACTAGTGGTCCTTTTTTAACATCTGGTTAAAGTCTAGACATTAGACCTTTTGTCATCACATCTTGAAAAGCATTGCACAAGGTATTCAGTGTCTTCATTAATATCGTGAATAAATTACTCGACTTCCCTCAAAGGTTAAAGTTTCTACACAAGTAACTGGTTGCCTGTTTCCTCCTCCTCTGTTTTTGGAAAAAGTGAAGTGTTTGTATGCTGGAGTTGTACTTCTTTAAACATAACAAAGTAGCATTTAAAGTCAAAATCTGACTTTCTCACATTGCATGCAAAATGTCTTGTTTTGGTTCGTCTTTTCCTCTTACCAGGAAGAAGTTTGATGCTTAGAAGACTTGGCCTTTTTTATTAATTTTATTTTGGTTTAAAGAGGTACCTTACTTCATGCATGGGATGTGCTGAACAAGTTGGTTTGACCCTTGAGAACTTTAATAGTTGAAAGTTCTGTCTGTAACTCTGCTGTTTATAACTCACTCCTGCTAAGGAAGGATTTTTTTCCAAGCCCTTCTTATAGCAGTTACTGCCTTTCACTCCCATCTGTCATAACCTTTTCATGAGCATGACCATCTGTTGTGGTAATAAGTAGCTCCTGCTACGTTTTCCAATGCTACCAGAGTTTCTTCTCTTGGATTTAAGGGGAAATAAAAAGGTGGTAATGCTGAGATTTATTTTCAGTTGCCACTGAGGCAGCCTTGTATTCTGTCACTAGAAACGTATGCTTACATTAAAGCTGTTGGTCTGCTTTTTTTTTTTTTTCCTTTAAACAGTGTTAGAATTACACAAATACGACTCTGTTAATGTAGTGTGTATGGTGCTGCACTGTCTCAGTGCAGCATTCATCCGTGCTACCCTTCTCGTTTCCTTAGCTTGTGTAAGTTCTGCTTGTTCTGGTTGAGCTCGGTAATCAGAGCTGCAAACTCCAGATGTGTAGCAAGGAGTTTAGAAGTCAAGTAGTTACTTTCTTAAGGTGGGATGGATCTGACCAAAATCAAGAGATTCCCAACAGACAAATGCATTGCCTAGAAAGTAAAGCAAACAAGGAGTATGTTGTTACTGGCACAACAATGCAGACAGGGAATCGTGAGCTGTAACTCTACATGCTGAATTTCATATTAATTAAATACCCTCTGTGTGATGGTACAGGCACAGAAAGAGCTTAGGAAGCAGGCTATGGAGAAATTGCTTGGACAGTTCCGAGTCTTGGCTTTGTACCTTGCCTGAACTGAGATCCTGTGCTTTCTGTTATGTCTAAGATGGGTTTTTTCTCCTTTCCAAAAGCTGTGTTTTAGCAGTTTTATTTTCCCTCTTTGGTCCAGCCTGCAACTGCTCTGTTCACATTTGGAATTTAATTGGATTACAGTGCATTAGCCTTTTGTTAGTTGGGCAGAAATGAGACGTGAGAGCCAGAATTTAGCTTGTAGCCGAGGAGTGTAGGGCAGCCAGAGGTTTTGGAAATATAAGTCACACTAATTTCTTCTCTCCTTGGTGTATACACTTTCTGAGCTGAGTTGTTTGAGGTGTGGAGCCAGGCAGCATGGGAGAACATGACATCTTGAAAAAACTTGAATATACTACCCTCCTGAGTGGTATGCTTGGGTGTGGAAGGAGAGAACAGGTGTGAAACTATTGTGTGTTATCTTACTTATACCTTTTAACACTCAAATTTAGATTTTATTTTTTTTAATCTAAGGATTATCACTGCAGAATCTTACTCTGCAATACAAAGAGTCCTAATTGTTTTATAGAAAACAAAAACCTGCCTTTGTGGAAGGGATTAATTCCCTTTCTTATATTTTCCTTGGAGCTATGATTTACAGTTGAAATCCCTGAATGTAACATTTCTTTATCAAGCTCCAGTTGTCATAAAATCCATGATTAATGGTGCTTTAGTTAAAAGATCTGATAATCAGGGAGTCCACAGATCTAAAAGGTAATATAAACTACAAGTTAAAAACATTGTTGGACTGAAAGGTGGGGATCTTAAAGGCAGAAAATGAAACTGTATGCATAGAAGTAGGTGACAACATCATAAAATTGTAACTGTAAATGTGACCTAGATTCATGGGCCCACAGCATGATTCTGTGAAGAACTATCCTTCTGTTTCAGGTACAAATATATGGCAAGGTACTCCAGTTTCCTGCTGAGGGTAATGCAGTCAAAATCAAATTCCCCTGCATTTTCGGTGCTTGGGGAAGGACTGAAAGTGATACTTAAGAGTCAGCTATTGCACCATCTTGCTGGCAACCAAAATTCAGGTTTTCTTTTTAAAAAGAAATATAGACCAACCAACAAAACCCATGAAGTGGGATTCACAGTGGCTAGACCTTTTTGACAGTGTGAGGAATGAGATCAGTGGCTGCTAAGAGTGACCTTCAGGAAATGCCATTTGTATACATCACAGAAATGTGATGTATAACAACTTCCACGTAGTTGCAAAGCATTTCCCAGTTCTGAATGGACACCTTGAACCTTACAGTAAATTTACTCCCTAAGCCTTGTTACTGCTCAAAAACCCAAACAAACAAAACCAAAGAAAAAAACAAAACAAAACAAAAACAACAACCCCCCAAAACCAGTGAAGGGATGTTGCTTCCTTCTGTGTCAGTTAAACAGGATGTGGGTGAGCACAGGCTCAATTTTTATGTTTTTCTTTTGAATTATAGCAGAGACTTGAATGCAGGATGGCCTGGAAGAAGTAGTTTCTGGACCTGCGTACTTAGTCTTAAGACACACCTGTACCTCTTCCTGCTCAAATGAAAGCTACTAAACACCAGGCCTAAACATTTGTCCTCTCTAAGGCTTCATGATCAGAAGTTTTTAGAATAATTTACTTCAGTGATTTGAGAGGGAATCTGACTTATAAGATACGGAATAAGTCAGCTGTAGCATTAACTGTGAGCTTGGAAGGAAAAAAAAAAATCTTGTTTACAGCTATTTAAAAAAAGCCAACAGCAACAACTTTCCTTACAGATTTCTGGTGCAAAAAAATATTTTGCCTTTGGTAGCATGGTCTGCAAAGAATTGTTGAATAGAAATGTCTCTTGAAATTGTCAGCTTGTAATTATGATTCAGGTGAAAGTTTTTCCCTAGTTCTTTAATGTATTAGATTTTAATCTTGCTCTGCACTTGTGCTTTATTTTCTTAGAAGTTGACAGTTGTAGGAAATCATTAAGGCACACTGATTTGTTCGTAAATTTAACTCTTCTGCTACTTCTGGAAGCTTTTCTCAGTACCTATGAGGACAGGCATTTAAATAACTGTAGAATTGGTTTATTTATCTCATAACAGTGAGATTTGTGTTAAAATGGTAATTGATTCTTTTTTTTTTTTTTACCTGTGACTTTTCAAGCGTTTTCCATCTGAAAAATGAAAGAATTCCTGTAAAAATGCAAATTGTTTTTTTTAATTAGGTAAAAACTGTTGAACATATCCAGTATGTTTTGTATTTAAAATTCAGGTGCTGAGTAGAGGAACAATGATCTGTAGTTTCTTTTGCTACCTTGTGCCTGTTCCTGAAAATGTAACACCTTTCTTCTTTCTCAGTTCTGTCATCTGCTTCTCCCAACATTTTGAAGTACTGCCTACTTATCACAGCGTATAAAATGAAATAATATAGCAAAGACAGCCCTTGTGGCATGTGATTATAACATCAAATTGAACTTGAAACATTTTTTAAGATAAAGCTAACATTTCCTAAAGTGTTTGTGTTCATCCAGGCTTTAAACTATTTCTGCCCTGACCTGCTGAATATCCATTTGGACGTCTTTGTCTTCAAATCTCTTCTGAAAGAGGCTTAGAGAAATTTTCTAGATGGGTAGCAAAAGCAGATGTGTCTGTTCATCTTGATTAATCTTCAGCTCTTTTCTCACAGTGAATACATTATTCAAGGATCTCAATCTAAGCAACACGAGACTGTAGTAGGGAGCCAGTAGCAGGCAAGAGCAAGCTGTGCAGGAGCCCAGTGAGACTTGCTGGCTGTGCCAGGACTCGGGATGCCTGGCAGGGAACGTGCCATCCTGGTACTGAGAGCTGTGGGGAGGTGACCAGCAGGCAGTGGTGAAATTCCTCACCTAGGCCCAGCTGTGTGGGCGTTGTTATCTGCTCTGTGGTAGGGCTGGTGTCCCGAAGTAACAAACATGTGTAGCTAATCTGGTAGGTCTGAATGAAGGTTGAGAACCATCACTGACCTTACTTTTTTTTGTTTCTCTTTTCTGTCTCTCCTTACAGTTGGTCCATTAATCATCACCTTCAGGATGCTCCCCAGTGAAAGGATGATCATCAAAAAAAATCCTTTTGTTCAGTCTGGTGGCCACTACAGGCCACCTCACTGCTTTGCCCGCTACAAATCTGCCATCCTTGTGGCCTATAGGAACCAGGAGAAGTACCTCCACCACCTTCTCTACTACATTCATCCCTTCTTGCAGCGCCAGCAGCTCAGTTACACTATCTACTTGATTCAGCAGGTAAATCTAAATCAAATGTGGCTGGTGGTACAGCTGAGCTTCGTTCTGAACTTGAAATGCACCTGGGTCAGGGCAACCCTCAGTATCAGAACAGGCTGGGGATGAACAGATTGAGAACAGCCCTGCCGAGAAGGACTTGGGGGTGCTGTTGGATGAGAGGCTGGACATGACCCAGCAATGTGCACTTGCAGCCCTGAAAGCCAAATGTGACCTGGGCTGCACCAAAAGCAGCGTGGCCAGCAGGTTGAGGGAGGTGATTCTGCCCCTCTATTCCACTCTGGTGAGAGCCCACCTGGAGTGCTGCATCCAGATCTGGGGTCCCAGCACAGGAAGGAGCTGTTGGAGCAAGTCCAGAGGAAGGCCACCAAGGTGATTAGAGGGCTGGAGCACCTCTCCTATGAGGAGGCTGAGAGAATTGGGATTGTTCAGCCTGGAAAAGAGACAGCCTAGGGGTGACCTGACTGTGGTCTTCCAGTACCTGAAGGGAGTCTATAAAAAAGATTGAGAGAGACTTTTTACAAGAGCATATAGTGACAGGACAAGAAGGAATGGCTTTAAACTGACAGAGAATAGGTTTAGATTAGATATGAAGAAAAATTTTTTATTGTAAGGATGGTGAGGCACTGGAACAGGCTGCCCAGAGAAGTTGTGGATGCGCAGTCCTTGGAAGTGTTCAAGACTAGGTTGGACGGAGCTCTGAGCAACCTGGTCTGTGAAAGGTGTCCTTGCCCATGGCAGGGGGTTTGGAACTAGATTATCTTTAAGGTCCTTTCCAAGCCAGGCCATTCTATAATTCTATGAAATATGACTCCTCTAGTATGGAAATACCATAACACTTGTCAAGATCATCATTCAGCTATTGATTGGTTCTGTTGGGGATTTTCTTCTAGAGGGATAAAGTTGTCATTTCAGTGATACCTTGTATTTTCATCTGTTTGAGAGCCGAATGTGGTTTGTCTGTAGCTTGTCAGTGTGGCTACTGAGCAAAATCTCAAGATTAATGCTAAAGTGAAGTTGGATATTTTTAGTCTGTCTCAAATACAAACGTCTGGCTTGACCCTGCTGAGGGGCAGCCTGTGCAGGGCAAACAGCTTTTTGTAACTGATGTGCGCTGGTGTTGCAAAAGATCGGTGGTGAGAGACCAAGTTTTGGATTCATGAATTAAAACCGATAGTTTACTGGGAGGGAGAAGAAGCTTTTTTGTTTGACCAAGATCTTTTTTTCTCATTTCTAAGCTTTAATAAACAGTGGTCAGGGCAAAAGTGTTGATGTGCAGATGTACAGCTGAGGATTGGCTTATGGATCTCTTGAAAGTCAGCCTTCTTGAGGTGCCAACAGTGTATAGCCCCTGACACAGCAAAGCTGACAATTGTTGAGAATGTTGTAAAGAGGGTGGGTGAAATCTTCAGAGTTGGGAACATGGAATTTGCAGCCAGTATTGATTAATTACTCCACCATTCAATTGAATAAGGCTTTTTTATTAACACAAATTTTCAATTGTGTTACCATCTTTGTTGTTTTGGTAAAGAAATGCAGGTTTTCTTTTCCAGGTGGGGACTGGTTCATTTAACCGAGCCAAGTTGCTCAATGTTGGTGTCCGGGAAGCCATGAAGGATGAAGACTGGGACTGCCTTGTCCTGCATGATGTTGACCTAGTACCTGAGAATGACTATAACCTCTACATTTGTGATGAATACTATCCCAAGCATATGGCAAGTGCCATGGATAAGTTTCAGTACATGTAAGTGCCTCCATTTGCTTTCTGTGTATGCATTCGACTTGGTTCACTTCCTGCTTAAAAAGTAGGGATGGGAACAGTTAAAGACAGAACTTCTATATGGTTTTCTGTGTGTTGGTTTTGCGGTAGTGACTTCCCTAGAAAAGGAAATGCTTGACCTAAGCATGCAGTCTTGAACAATTCCTTTGCCTGTAGTTCCCTGTTACACTGTTAGCTCAGCCTGGCAAATTACTGGCAGGTTTCAGTTTGACTTTCCTTCAAGAATAAAAGTATAAGGGTGGGAAATACTGGATCATATGGAAGATGATGTGATAGGATGCAGGTATTTTAAACTGGCCCAAGATGTGAAATTTGAAACCAGCTTTACTTTGGTCTACTTTGGGAGAAGATGGCAGGGGACAATGTGAGGAATGGTGGGAATTACATTTGGTTTACTGTTTTGAGTTTTGGCATTGTAGCGACAGTGTCTGTAAAACATATGTGTGATTTGGATCACATTGTCAGTTGTGAAGGACAGGTATTAGGCTTCAATACTGATGCCTTTTTTGGTTTTTTTTCTCTCTTTTAGTCTGCCTTACAAGACCTTTTTTGGGGGTGTATCTGCTCTGACTCCAGATCATTACATGAAGATGAATGGGTTTCCAAACACATACTGGGGTGATGGTGGTGAAGATGATGACATTGCTACAAGGTACTAATGCACAGGACAGGCTTAAAGTAGCACCAAGCTGGCTAGTGAAGTGTAGCATTGCCCTAAGAAAGGAACCAAGACATTGTTCCTTAATGTGCATGCAGTATCATTACAATCCAAAATGCTGTTGGCATTGGGAATGGTTAATATCAGAAGCTGCTCAGAAGCTATGAATCCAGCCACTGTGTGCTGGGAAAACAAAGCTTTCTCAGCTTAGGAGAGCAGAATGTTACTTCACATCCTTGTGCCTTTAGTCCAAGGGGTTGTAACCACTAGGAGTTGACAAGTGCCTCCTTTGACATGGGCAGCCCCAACAAAGGGAAGGAATCTGCAAGCCTGAGAAATAAGAAGGTACTTACTAATTCTCAGACAGTTGGGAATTTAAGTTAAGTGCATTTAGGTTCCTCTGAGTATTACCTAATCACCAATACTGGGCATTAAGGAACGCAAGGAATTCTATCTTTTGTCTGCAGTGCTGGGTGATGGAGAAGCCTGTGTACTAATGTGAGTCAGTGACAGCAGGAGCTGATGGTCTTTCTTGTACTTGGGTTGCCATGGCAGCAGCATGCTATAGGAGGGAATATGACGAGTTTAGTTCCAGGTACTCTGTCTCATGCGAATTCTTCAAGTGCAGAATCATGGCTGCAGCGTCTTTATTCAGGTTTGCAGTTGTACTGTGCACCTTTATCATCCAGCACTGAGGCAGGCTCATGGGGAATTTTTAAAACTAAACTGACCATAGAAGGCTTTTTTTTTTTTTTTCCTTGCACAGTGCAACAAGTTACACGAGGTTTTTCAAAGCAGATATTTGTCTGGAAATTCAAAGTCAGATTTTCTAAGGTAGAATTCCTCTTTTGCCTTCCAGATGAAGCTAAAAGGTTATATGGTTGTTTAAAGAGTCTGCATTCATGGAAGGAATGGAATGCCAGGAAAATATATCTTTACATCAAACACTGCAATGCTGGGTTTATTCAACTGTTCTTGGTACAGCTTAGGCATCTAATGTAGTTTTCGGTATGAGGGATAAAGTATCATGCCAGTTATGCATAGGAGTGCACTTCCTTGAAGAGACTCCTGTAAGACAAGTGGATTATGTAGCTCCCAAAATAGCCCTTTCTTGAAAGGAATTAGATCATATGTTTTCAGAGAAAACTTACATTAATGATTAGCAGTGCTTTGGCCTAGAGATATATGTAGGCCATGGACAGTGCCTGTTAATGATTTATTCACATTCTGAAGTCTCAACCTTCCCAAGTTAGAAATGAGCTGCTGTTTTTAAATGACCATCTGGTATTTGGATTTTAGGAGGTGCTTAAGAACTTCTTACCATGTAGCAACAAAATTAATGGGGTTTTTTTTGACATTGCAATGTCCAATTTCAAAAAGTCCTGTGTTTGTTTTGTTGTTTGTTTTTTGTTTTTTTTTTCTGGAATACTGCTTATTTAAGCAGAGCTAGTTGAAAAAAACCTGCTGGCTGCTACTTACATTTGACAGACTGCAGAACTGTGTTAGTTGTAGCAAACACCAGGATCTACCTTCTCTTAGAGGAAAACTTATGTGTTTACATTATCAACTACAAGAAAGTCTTTTGGGTTCTTCTTAACAGTAAATTAATGTAATAACTGCACCATATGACAGTTTAAGTTTAATCTTACAATGCAGAAACTGTAACAGAAGATCTAGTTTAGTGTTCTTGCTTGTCTCTTTATGATTGAATGTGCCATAAGCTTATGTTCAGAAAACAATAAACTTTGTTTAAAACTCAATCTGAAATAATAGTATTATAACACTGTCAATGAAGTGTTATAATACTCTTATGGCTCTAAAAAAAACAACTTTAGTTCTGTGGCCTCTTTCAGCTTTATAACATTCCTGCTCTATCAGATCTCGCTGGAACGCAGTCAAATGCTCGAAACATGCCAGTTAGATAACCTCAACTGAGCAAACATTCATTCTTACATTCAGAGGAATTTTCTCTGTGTAAGGGCTATCCTGTGATAACAGAGGTTTGGTAGCCATTGCACTATTAAAGGCACTTTTTATTGGCAAACTAACATAGATGCCATCAGCAGTGGTTGGGGGTTGCTTTAGAGTCACCCAAAATGCTGTTTTTAGGAGCTCTGTTCCAGAATTCTGAGCCTTCAGTTCACTCATGTCTTACCTAACTGTCCCACAGCTGAGCTCACATTTGTTTGTCTGGTGACTGTATTTATTACTAATCTTTTATGAACCAGTGTAATCAGGCCATCTGAATGAATGGCACTTACAAAGAACAGAGTCTTAATCTGGTTTTGAAACTCAGGACTGGCTTCCTTTCAGAATCTGCAAATTTAAGTTCTCTTTTTTTTTTTTTTAAATTTGGTTATGGACCTCAAGGCAGCAAAAGCTCTGCTCTGAGAAGGAAGTGGAATAGTGATTTTGTCAAATTCATAGGAATTGCTCTTAAATGCTCTGTATGTCTTTGCTCATTCCCTGCTTGTCATAATCCTCTTGTACCCTGTGGAAGTGCACTGCAGCTGGGAGCTTTCTAGCCCAAGCTTGGCCTCGACCCCGCTAGAGAAGATCATGTGCTGCTTCTGCATTTTGTTTTGATTGCATTAACACTGAAAATCATCTCTGACTATAACTAAGTCTAGAAACAGCATCTAAGCAAATATTTTTATATGTTGTTTTAAAGGATCCGGTTAGCAGGAATGAAAATAGTCCGGACACCACCTCAGCTTGGACGCTACAAAGTGATGAACTACGATGAAAAGACAGAGACGCAAGAGCCTTGGAGAAGGTAACTGTTTGGGTCGGGGGCTACTCTTTGCCTTGTGGCAGGCAGAGTATTACTGTCATCTTCCCCAGAACAAGCAGTAAATATACCTCATGTCACTGCTGCTTCTTCTGCTTTAGGGAGGCTATTTAAAAGCAGCTCCCAGCCAGTCTCAACTGAATCACTCGTCTCCTGTCTTTGCACGTGAAGGGTTTCTCCTTGTTTCCTACCTTTTTTTTTTTCTGCTGTGAAGATACATTCTAGCTAGGAAGCTAACACATGTCAGACTTAAGCACCAAATAATTCAGGGAGTAAAACTTCAGGAAAAAATACTGCCTGTCTTGTAAATAGGGAGAGTTCACTTTGAAGAGGCACTTTGTTACAACTTCCCTATGATAAAAACTTGCTCTTCAATCTGTGTGGAGTTACAATGTGCCATTAAAATAGTGGAAAGCAGTATTCTAGCTTGAAGACATGAGGAAGGTGCTATGAGAGACTTTATCTAACACTGTTTTATATAGAAGCGCTGGAGGAGGGTGTTGGGTCAAGTGTGGTGGAGGCTTCTCATACCGACAGCGCAGGTTTCCCTTTATCATCTCAAAACTCAGGTTTCCATAACAACCCTGTCTAAAAACCTACCTACAGCAGCCCATGCACACCATTGCTGCAAGCCTCTGTGTTGCACTCCCAGGTCTCTCTAAGCTGCTGCCAGCTTCCTGGGCTTTGGCAGACTGTAGCTACCACCTCACTGGTCTCCCTGTCTGATTAGGGTCCAGTCCAAATTGTCCTCCTTGTTCAGAAAACTCAGTGTGAATTTATTGTAATCTGTTTATTTTGTATCATGGGGGAGGAGTTCTCTCAGGGCTTTTCTGCTACCCCTTTGAGACCTGTGGAATCCTCTTTCATTCTTCTGCAGCTTCAGCTGCAAACATCACCTTCATTCTTCTAACTGCAAGTATTCTTCCTTCCTCAGGCCTACTTCTCAACACAACACAAGGAAAACATGGAAAGCTGATGGAATGAATTCATTACAGTTCAGGCTCCTTTCCAGGATAAAGCATCCTCTTTATACCAAGATCACTGTGGACATTGGATATGTTCCCCCATTTTCTTAAGAGACTGAAAACAAAAGCAGAGGTTGGGTGCAGCCTGGGCACTCAGCTGCTACCTCCCATTGTCCTGTGGAGTCTGCACCACCTGAGACTAATCCTTTTGCCTTTCATGCATTTCACTTTTCTTCAAACTGTTTAAGATTTAGAAGGACAGACTTCAGAAATAGGATATGACAGCTCATAAACAGGCTGTGGCTTACTGTAAAAATTGTCCACGTCACTGTAAAACTAACTACTGAGCCAAGTCTCTTTGACAGTAAGCTGAACTAAGCTTTCTGGAACCTTTGTTCCATAACTGGATAGCTCTGTCCTGCTTTGTACTAAAGTGTTAATTAGGATGCAAGCCATTCTGTCAGAATGGCCTCTGAAGCGTTATATTTTGAGAAAGTGTTGAAGCCAGTCATAATTCTGTAAATATCTTTTGTGAATTTGAGTAAAATAAATTTGAGTTCTGTGTTTGGCTTAAGAGTTTTATATAATATTAAGTAAGAGTGTAATAAAAAAGAAAGTTACCCTGAAACAAGACAAACCAGAGCTTAAGTCCCTGCTTTTCTTTCTGGCCTGATCCATCAATGTTTAAATGTTTTTACTGTAGCTATGCTACAGCTATACTGTAAGTAATGCAGACTGAATGGGACCTGAGGCTGTCACCTAGTGTAACCTCCTGCTCAGGCAGGGAAATTATTCTAGTACTTCAGCTGCTGCTCAGACATTCATTATCATTCAAGGTTGAGCAGTCTTGAACATAAAATACTTCTGAAAAATTAAATCCTAGAGGAAAAACTAAGTAAAACATGTCAATAGTGGAGCTGTGACCCCGGCAGGAATACATTTGTACTTACCTGAGACTAACACATTCTGCCCAAGCCCTTGCCCTTGCTGTAAACTTTCTTTCTCTGCCCAGTCAGTCTGTAGCATTCATTGCCAGGTCCAGTAATTTTGAGAGCAGGACACTGAGTATTTCCACTTGTTATTTGAAGATAAAAAAAATTCCTTGTTCACTGAAAAGCTGCATCTATCTCACTACACCTAAAAACATTTAAGGTTTCAGTCTTCTCTACAGTTGAAATATGTTCTAAAATGAAATATGAAATATGTCCCAAGCCTGGCTTCACATTTATATATAAAGACAGTTAAGTATAATGCAGTAAGGCAAGTGCTCTAATCAAGATTTGAGCACAAATCCTGTAGCACAGTGGAACAGTTAGTTATCTTTCACCTGTCTTCTTCAGCAAGACTCACAAATAATAATGGCTTGAGTATGTATACAAATACAGTCTGCTAAACAGTATGGCCCAGAAGGTGGAGAGGATTTTCTCTCCACCTGACACAGCTGGCCACTGCTTTTCCTTCCAGATCCCTGGAGAATAACACACATCCTACTGCAGCACTGAGACTTTGATCACTGCCACGGACTGAAGGATGAGAGGCACTGTGGAGTTCAGCAGTCTGCATTTATTGAGAGATTTTTAACATCTCCTTGACCATTACCATTATTACCCTTCCCTCACATGTGGTTTGTACTCAGGCTAGAAAAATTTAGCTTTTCTTATTAAGCTGGTAGTTGGTGAAGAATTCTTGTGCTTTTAATGAGACCACAAAAAAGTTTAGAAATAGTTGCAAAACAAAATTTTTTTCATTGACTTAGTTCAAGTCCTTTCACTGGACCAGCCCAAACAAGGACACTTTTGCAAATGTCCCAGCAAAAAGTGCATAGAAGACCATGAGGACCTGTTCCTCAGGTGAGTCCATAGCTCCAGTCCTCACAAAAGGAAGTTCTCAACCAATCAATTAGATGCTGTGAAGGAACACTTTGCTTTCTTCTCTGCTACTGAAGCACTCTTCCAGAGTGCCAGAAGCCCTCTGCTCTAACAGCAGCCACAAACAAGATCTGTTGCCATTTCCTAGAACCTGCGTGGTGCTCACCCCTATGAGACCTTGGGCTGCACACTGAAGTCCACTGTTATGTTGATGTACAATGGGTTGTGTTCCACTGAGAGCAGTTTGTATGAACAAGAATTCAGCCCGTCTGTTTTCCATGTTTTAGACACCTGATGTAGAAGCTTCATCCTGAGGAGAAAGAGGAGAAAAATCTTCACTGATATGCACAGGAAAGGTGTTTTGAGCTCTTTCCCACTTCCTAGTAAATCTGGCAGCAATGCTACTGCCATTATTTATCTACTGGGAATGTAAAGTCCTGTTATTCCTGTCCTCAACACAGACAATCAGATATGGGGGAATAAAGTGCTTTGGTTTAATCTCTGAAATAGTATGCTTAAATCATATCCATATAACAATAACTTTGGAAGTTTCTAAGGAACACCACCCAGTCAGTTCTATGAAGATCTCAGGTACAGAACAACTGCCAGCTATGAACAGTGGTGTCACAGGGGTGGCCCCCAGAGCCCCTGGGTACCACAAAATGCCTATTGGGCCTAGAGCAAAGACCCTGTCCCCGCAGGTGCCTGGCTCCCAGACCCAGACCAGGACAATGCAAGGTGGAACACTGTTCTTGACTCACCTCTCTCGATTCTCCTCGTTCCCATGGTCTCGGTTGTGGAAGATCATCGTGTACCTGGCTACATCAGCAGATGGCCTCACCACCTTCATCTTCTGCATTTCAACCCTGGAAGAAGCAATAGTGGTATGAGGAAGACAACAGCTATAAACCAGCTGTTAAGGGAAAAAAACCCCAACAACTGGAGACTTCATCTTTTGTAGATGGCATGGAGGCAAGTATAGAGTTGTAAAAACTTATCTGCATCTCTTCCACAACCCATTTTGCCAGCAAAATGAGGCTCGGAGTTGCATTTCTGGAGAAGAGGTCTGTTAGATGTGTATGTCACCCTTTCTTTTGAACAGAAGCAGGTAGTTAGTACGTAGAGATCACACAGAGCTTTAGGCACACATTATACAGCAGAGTATGTTTACATTAGTATTGACTGGTCTGCTCTGTAGCAAGTTTCCACACCTTTTGCAACAAGTTTATCTCAACTCCTGCAATAAAACCCCCATATTTGATAGTTCTCCCCTTAAAAAGAAGGAGGGAATAAAAGCTTGTTTTCTTCTTTAATAGCTGGCAGACACTTATGTGTGCACATGAAGAAAATTTCTTTGAGAACAATGGCAGAAACACTGAGCCCCATGCACGGATTTAAGTGTCTGACATCAGGCACTTGGTTGGAGCTTTTGACCTTAAACATATCTATGGAACACAACATTTTTGCTCTGACAGCAGAAAGGATTAACATCATGACAATGGAATTAAGGAATAGTCCACCTCTTAGCTAGTCACTCAGCAGCGAAACAGCAACAGGAAACCAAGATTTGAAAAAACTTGAGCCCTTTTCAGATTTCAAATTACTTTGTAGCAATAGTTATGAAACAACTACAGCAAAGGATCTGAAAAGTCTCTTGGCGATGCATGCCTTAGAAAGGGCCAAAAGAGACCGTCACGTTTAGCCTGGAGGCAGTACAGAAAGACCAGAGAGCCCTCCGGGCCTGAGTTCTGACAGCACTGAAGGGATGCTGCCATCTACTGACTTCACTCAGAAAGGCTCCAAGGATGTCTCTACAAAACATCCCCCCCCCCCCCCGCCCAGGAAGCGGCAAACTTGCCCTTACTTACCCCTTGCTGACTCCCTTCCAACCCAAGACCCACCCAAGAAGAAAGGCACGAGAAGTTACAGTGCACATGCTGTGTTGTACGGCTTGGTTTCCACACCAAGACCAACAGCTGCAAAGTTAAGAGGTGCCATGCACTGGCATCACTTTCAATTCCAACCCCTTGAAAACATCCTAGACACTCTCAGTAAATCCTGCTGGTCTGCTGCACAGCTGCTTCTCCAGTGCCCACAGGAGTATCTGAAACACCACTGTCACCCACAGGAAGCTGGGAAATAAGATGGTACCAAGCCACTCCCTACCACGATAAAAGCCAGTTCCCCAAGAGGTCACTGACAAGCTGGTGTTTTTAGGTAGGGGTTGGAAGGAAAAAAAGTGATTAACTCTAGACCAATTGCTAAACTGACACAGAGGAAAAACTTTCATTTGGAAGTTCCTAACTTTAACCCATTTGATCCCCTGTGCAATTATGTAACATCACCAGGCATACGACTTTTATGTCCCCAGCATTTAATCAGCTGAAAAGGATAACAGCTTAAAAATGAGAGTTTGTTACCCAAGTTACAAACCAACAGGCTTTGCCAGCAGAGTTTGCAGGGCTGGGTTTGGGTTTTTTTTACTGTTGTTTATGGGGTTTTTTCCCCCCTTTACTAACAGCAGTGCAGGATTAGAGATTTCTTCCTAAAAACAGGGCAAAATATCAATGTAAATTTTGCTGATTTCCTTGTCCCACTAAACCTCTTTCAACTAAAAAACTTATCCTACTTTGACAGGCACATCTTCAAAACTAGTTTTAACAAAAGCAAAGGATATATGCATACATATGCAGCCTTTCTAAAATTCAAGTTATTTTCTATCTTTACAATAATCAACACCACCCACATACAAACTAAGCCCTGGCTGGAGTAAATCATGGTAGCCAGTGAATGCAAAACACTCCCACACTTACAAAGTACTGGAACTGAATGCCTTTGTGTCTCTGGCAAACCACACTCCAAATTCAATCTCATGATTTCCATTATAACCAATTTCCAAGCGAGAATACAAATACTCTGTGGCTGAGACAAAGCCAAAACAAATCAAGCAAATACCTTAACCCACACCCAACCATCAACAATGGTGTCAGGAAGAGGACGAGGACTCGGGCATGCCTAACCCTTGCAAAGAGGAAACTGCTCACAGAACTGCATCTTGCACTTCAAATCCCCACTGCAATACTGTTCGGAACTGAAGGCCCCCGTAGCATTCTACTTTGTGACGTTTGGTGTAAAGTCACACCAACTTTTAAAAATTTTTTTAAACCAATTTCTCATCGTTTACCTGATTCGAAGGTCATCATCTTCTCCACCCCAACCCCAATAGTTGTTAGAGAATCCATTCACTTTGGAAAACTGATCTCTTGTTAGAGCAGTTACACCTCCAAAATATCCCCGGTATCGTAACCTAGAGGTACACAAGAAGAGAGAATGAAGAATTAAAAGTCAAATTTTAACAACAATAGAAGTATCACCCGGAAACTCCAGATCTAGACTTGTCTTTCACAGAATTAAGGGTGCACAAATCCTTGTAGCTGGTCCTGTTCTCTTCCTCTTTTGACAAAAAGGTGGTGATTTGCTTTAAGCCAGAAAAAGTTAACTCTCCAGCAGAGAGAATGCAGTCTTCTTCAGTAACTTCTCTCTTTTTACATGATTCCCCTTGCCAGCCAAAAATGCACTTCACCTCGGGGACTCTGATGTGTAGAAAACAAAGCTACACACTAATATAGTGGGAGCTTTGCAATAATGATGGCAAGCCATCGACTATCTTAAGAGCTGAATCTGAAGAACTTGGAATGAAATCAGCTCACAGCAAGGGGGCATGTGCTATGGAATACTGCAAGAACAATTCCAGGGTAAGGCGCAGTGCAAGTTACTTAGTAACTCAGAGTAATGGAGCTCACTTCTAAAGGAGATTAATTTTCTAACTTCTACCTTCCTCCTCCTGAAAATTGCACCTACTTTGAAAAGGTGTTTACATACCATGCTTATTTATCTTCTTACACCATTCTGCTAATTGCTTTTTATTATGCCTTCCTCTCTCTCAGCCCTTAAGGGAACATTACAAAACAGCCTCTACCATCCTGTCCCTGTCAATTCCAGTGATGCACACGTGGCTGCAGATTGCATTTGGATTTCTACATATATGTGAATCTAAACAGATGAACAAATTACCAGGGCTAGAGAGTATCCATCATCGCAATTTACATGCCAGACAAGCAAAGGTGCAATGCTTCTTATTATTCCTGCTTCACCATGAATATAATTTTAAAAACACCAAGAAAAAGAAAAAACAACAAAAACCACCCTCAGGCTATTTTTCCTGGCTTATTTTTGTTCCTGTCATATCATCACAGGAGAATTGCTAAAGGCTGAAATGGCCTCTGGAGAGCCAGTAGTCCAACCCCTCTGCGCAGAGCAGGGTCTGCTAGAGCAAGTTGCTAAGGACCGTGTCCATTCAGGTTCTGTGCATCTCCAAGGATGCAGACTCCATAATATCTCTGAGCAGCCTGTTGCAGTATTTGACCACTCTCAAGGTAAAAAAGCTTTTTCATACGTGTAAATGGAATTTCCTATATCTCAGTTTGTGCCCATTGCCTCTTGCCTTTCACTGAGAAGGGTCTGGCTGCACCACCTCTAGTGCCTTCCATTAGGTATGTACACACCTTGCCAAGACCCCCCCTCTGCCTTCTCTGCTCCAGGCTGAACAGTTCCAGCACTCTCAGCCTCCCTTCACATGTCAGATCTGCAATCCCTTAATCATCTTCACAGCTCTTCTCTGGACTTGCTCCAGGACATCCAAGTTTTTATTGTTCTGGGCAACCCAGAACTGGACACAGAACTCCAGGTGTCATCTCCATGGTGCTGAGTAGAAGGGAACAATCACTTCCTTCAACCTGCTGGCACACCCCTTGTAATGCAGTCCAAGATGCTTTCTGGACAGTTGGCCTCCAGCAGCTACTGGAACATGGAGTTACTTCTCTCCAGGTCCAGGACTCAGCATTTCCCTTTGTTGAAATTCTTTAGATTTCTGCTGGCCACATTCTCCAGCCTAACAAAGGCCCTGCTACATAAACCACCCCTCCAAGATTTCTACCTTCTGAAAATTTGCTTGAGATGCAAACTGCCCTATCTTCCAGGTTACTAATGAAGATACTAATCAGTACCTGCCCCAGTATTAAACTCTGGGGTAAACCACTAGTGACTGGCCTCCAGCTGGACTTTGCTCCACTGATCAGAACGCTTTGAGCCCACCAGTTCTGACAGTTTTATCCCATGTCACTGTCCACTTACTAGTCCATATTTCATCACTTTGTCAATGGGTCTATTATGGGAGACAGTGTTGAAAGCCTTCTTTAGGATAAACATTATCCACTACTCCTCCCTCATCCACCAAGCTACTCAAATCAGAGAAGGCTATCAAGTTGGTCAGGCATGACTTGTGAACAGATTTGTTCTCCCCCCTCTATCTCCTCTCTTGGAGAAGACCAACCACAAGGTAGAGGAGGCCCCATCAAATTTTAATTATGCATTATTACCTTGAGACTTCTGCTACAGGTGCTCCAGAGAAATGCAGTGAACAGGCAGAATGGACAGCACAAAGGCTGGAGGGCAGAGCCTTCCCCAGCTGTGCTTTCAGGCTGCGCTGCCCATCACTGACAGTACCATATCCCCCTACTCCAGCAGCCTGGCAGGGTTTGGGAACTGACTGCCCACCCATGCATCCACATATGGCAGCCTACTGCTTGCTTATGCACCCCATAATTCCCCTACACCACTGGAGAGGCAGACACCAAAGGAGCCAGAGCTAGGATGCACTGGGAAGAATGCAGCCTGCAGGTTGAGGGAGGTGATCCTCCCCCTCTACTCGATCCTAGTGAGGCCACATCTGAGGTTCAGTTCTGGTCTCCACAGTTCAAGAAAGACAAGGAGCTACTGGAGAGGGTCCAGCAGAGGCTACAGAGATGATGAGGGGTCTGGAGCACCTCTCTTAAGAGGAGAGACTGCAGGAGCTGGGCCTGGTTAGTCTGGAGAAGACTGAGAGGGGATCTCATCAATGCATATAAATATCTCAAAGGCAGGTGCCAAGAGGATGGTGCCAGACTCTTTTCCATGCTTTCCAAGGACAAAGAGCAATGGCCATAAACTAAACCACAAGAAGTTACCTCAGCATGAGAAAGAACTTTACACTGAGGGTGGCAGACCACTGAAACAGGCTGCCCAGGGAGGTGAGGTCATGAAGTCTCTCTCTCTCTAGAGACATTTAAAACCCACCTGGATCAGTTTATGTGTCACCTGCTTAGGGTGACATCTTAGCAGGGGTTTTGACTAGATGATCTCCACAGGTCCCTTCCAACCCTAACAATTCAGTGATTCTGTACCCAGGACAGTGTTGCCCACTCAACCCTCCTCAGGCAGCACAGAACTGGCAGCGCCCAGGTATGTCTTGCTTCTAAGGTGACAATCTGCAAAAATGCACCTCTGTAACCATGTTCAACCACCTCTTCCCTGAGGACAAGAGAATATCAGCTCCTTCGGAATTTTTAAAATCGGTCTGAAGAAACTATAGGAATGATCAAGTAGGAAATGACGTTGTGCTGGTCTCAAAGAAATAGCTTAGCTAAGATAAAAAAAGTTTTTCCACCCTTATCTTCAAAGCCTTAATACATAAACCTTCTATCTAAAGAATCTAAAACTCAGTTGTAGTTTAGGTAGCTAAAGATAAGGCACTGGCTCTCCAAAGGAGCATGGCTGCTAAGATTACTGTGCACTGGATCACCACAGGAAATATGCCCCTGGAAAAAAAAAATCCCCCCCCCAACCCCCCAAGGAAACTCAAACCCAAGCAAATAAACAAACAGATCAAAAAAAAAAAGAAAACCCCACATTCGTGCCCCAGATATTCTGTGTTAATACAGGACATGTATGATTTCAGTTTCTCTGCCTCTTCTGAGCAGTATTGTCTCAGCATGCTCACCTCAGCTGCAGCAATGTGGGATTTCAACCTTTGGTCTCAGCTCAGTTCAAGTAACATTCTTGAGCTCAGGTTCTGAGTCCCTTCAGATGTACCCAGGAATTCCCATGAAAGTAGAGCATTATTATCCCCACTTCATGGAGGTTTAAACACAGGCAGTGAAACAGAAAAACTATGAATCAAATTCAAACCACCAGTACTCTAATGAACGCTGGTGCAGGGTATTCACAACAAAAACATTTTGTCTACACTCTTTAAAGCCAAAGCATAAAGCTGACCTATACCTAACAGCTCCTTTACATAAACAGGAGAAACGTGAGAAGACTAACACTAAGAAGATCTCTTAATAAAAGCAAAAGTCCATCTATAGGTTTAACTAAGCAAAACACTTGCAAGAACTAAGGCACAGAGGGTTAACTAAAGCCCCTCAAGCTTTGCGCCATGTTATTAGCCTGAATTCTACATGCCTGTCAATTAACAAAAGCTAATTGACAGCTAGGTGTTTCTGTTCCTTTGGTGCAATGACCATCCTGTAACCCTCAGCATTCTCTCTGCAAGGCACAGTGCTCCAAATGCCTGTCACAAACCCAGTTCATATGCATGTGTTCGAGTTTTCGCTAAATGACTGGAAAGTGAATATTATTCTGTATAAGAATTGGCCCATCCCACCTTTTTCTCATATATTTAACAAAGCAAACCCAGAAGCGAAGCATAGGTTTACTTCAAAGTACTTTGAGATCAGCTTTTGCAAAGCCCACTTCTAATTGATATTTAGAGTGATGTGACGTGAAGTGAATCTTGAAAGAAACAACTTCAATGAAAACACTTTAGTCATTAAACTCACCAAGCTCACAAGCCTTTTTTCTCTGAGGTGGACTGAACCTGACTTTTCACTTTAAATTATTTATATCACACAAGCACTTAGGGGACCGATTTAAAAATCAAAATGATCCTGTGTCAGACACTGTTTAATCAAATAATTAAAGGACAATCCTATCCCTCAGCAAATTCTCGCACTTGAGCTCTCAACATCAGATATTACCTCTTCAAAGCAAAAAAGTTAGTGGCAAGTTTTGTTATAGTAAGATTACACCCTCAAATCACAGGACCTGTAAAATGCAAATGCATTTTTAGCTTTGACAGAAGGTCTCAACACAACCTCTGGCACGTTGCTTTTCTCTCAGAACACCCTTTAACTTGACCCTAGGAGGAAGCACGATGACAATGATCCTTTGTACAGGTGACCACAGGGCAGACCTCAGAGATGTCTGTACAGATCTGTGCAGTCAGAAGGCACTCCAGAGAGTGAAGTGTTAACATCAGAAACCTGACGTTAAGAAGAAGAGTAGATACAAGCATACAGCCCCACCTGAAGACGAACATTATCAGTAACATGGCATTTCCCAGTTTGATATTCTTTCCATATTCCTGGGTTCCTACCTGTATCCAGTATTGTTCCTGCCAACTACAAGGTGCTTTGGTTGTGTGTCACACATGTAAATGTTAAAGTCATTTTCTGGCACCAAATCCACATCATGGAAAATGAAACAGTCCCAGTTCGCTTCTTTTAGGGCCTCTAGGTATCCTACATTCAGCAGTTTAGCTCGATTAAATTTGGTGTTGCCAGCCTGTGGAAGAAAAAAAAAACTCTGAAGAAGGTGTCACAGAGTTTGAACAAGAACTGCTGCCAGGCACTGGTTCTGATCACACAGTTTGCAACCACATCCATGGGGCACAGCCTTTAGAGCAGTAACTGTACAAGGAGCTGCCCCATAACACTGGGCACAGCATCGGAGTGGCCAACGATGCAAAGGGTTTCTTCAGTCTCTATTCATCACAAAAACACCCAGCCAGGGGCAGGAGGGCCCGCTGTTATCTGGGCACCAGAAGTATGAGTGATCCATGATGCAATTTAACTGCCATTGCTGCACCCTGTCCTGGATTTCCCATCAGGCTCCGTAGCAAAAGAGGTATCAGTACCCAGTTTAGAAACTGGTGTTCCGTACAACCAAGCTAGTGAGGCTTATGGAAGTTTTTTTTTAAAAAAACAAATCAAACCCCAACCCCCAGATTAATCCCATACTAACTTGTTTCTAGATGTCAGAGCCTTTGCCACAAACGATTTATGCTTGTCCACACACAGTTTCAGGGACAGTAATGCTGACAGAGTTCCCTGTACTTCCTTAGATCACACACAGGTGGCAGAGCGGGAAGTAAAAAGCATGTCCCTTCATTTTTAACTCCTACTTAAAACCTGATGATGCTGCTGCACGGGGCCACCTCCTTGCACAGGTCTTCAACTGACTCGTACTAGTCTTCACTGTTAGCTTTTGCCACTAGTTAGTTCGTATTTGCTTTTAAAAATATGTTTTACCTTTAAGGTATAGGTATATGCATACACACATAGTTTTGTAAGCTTACCACGTCGACATTCACTGCAGAGCAATACGTGTGCTTATCTTGCTATTTAGTTTTTACCTGGCTACACACAAGTTCCAGCCTGCAGAAGGTTTTCTGCCCCTGAGGACAAAGTGGTGATTTCCCTCAAGTTCCCAAGTGGGAGCCAAAGGGCCAAGGCCAGCACTCCCAGAAACAGACAGGGCAGGCATTTTCCAGAGCTAGGAACCTGGTGTATTTGAAAGAATAAAAAAGACATTTTCAAGAGAAATTGCTTGGAATTCTAGCAAATTTGCTAGAAGGTACCTGGAACAGAAAGAGGCTCCATGGAAAATGAGAAAGACACTGGCCTTCCCAGGACAAGGTGAGCTGTAGGGAAAAGCTGTTGTACACAAAGCACATTTTATTGCTCTAAAAAGTAATGCTTTGCTCCAAAGCAGCATTTGTTCACCATCACTAACAGCCATCTGCTCCTGCACAAAGAAGATTTATGGGATTTATGACTCTATACCTGCAGGCTGGAAAATACGACTGTGTACACTCTGAGAAATTAAGAGATCAGTTGCTTCCATTCTCAGGGAATAAATATTACAGGAAAAATTTAGATACAGTTCACCCAAAATCTATGATGTCAAATTTCTGAGTGGGATTTTTGACATGTTTGAGGTGGGGGGGGGAAGTAAAGGATTTGTTCGTTTTCCTTAAAATGTCCCATATATGAATAAAAAGACATCAGATAATCTCCCCTTGATGCTGAAAACATAGGTTATTGAGTGAAAAGAACAAATCCGATGGCTGGTAAGGTACATGTGGAAAACATCACTTGTATTGAGCATCAAACCCAGCCTAGTTCAGGAGCATTATCTACCATCTGCTGAAGTTCTGTTTTCCTCATCAGTGCAAGCCACCACTGCAGCCAAATGACAGCTGATGTTGCTTTCCAGGAAGGGCAGTTTTCCATGTCAGACCACATGCTGAACAAATAGCAAGATTTACTCTCATACTTTATCAAGGAGAGAATTGTCTTCCTTTGTTCCTATGGAAGAAGAACACTGACCACAAGACAAATTCATGTTGGGCAAGGAATTATTCACCCTTTAGGGATTACAAACTCACATTGTTTTCAGGACAGCACTCATGTATGCACACATATACGTAGAGAAGCACAACTTTCAAGATTTTACAAGCAGCCCATAAAGAAGAAATCTGGAGTACGCCCTTCAATGGTTCACAAAAGAAATACAAAAGACCCATTCACTAATCTTCCTCCAAATAAGACTGTGTATTTTAATAGTTAAATCCCATTTTTCTTTCCTCAAAACATATTTTAAACAATTAATGACATCACAACTGAAGAGTAAAAATGGATTTTCTCTAGAAGATTTTTGTTAGACCAGTCTTTGGGTATGCCTATCCATATGGAAAAGCTATGTGAAAGCTTCCAATCTTCCACGCAAAATCTCTGCTAGAACAAGTCCAGACTCAACAGTGCTGCTCACATCAGACAAAACTTCCATACTTCCATGTTACTTTTTGCTAACATGACAACAGCAGTTCTCCACCTCACATATTTCAATTAAATAAGAAGGTATAACCATTCTCCCAATGATTTATTGCTCACCACTGCTTCCTACCTAGAATGAATCAACAGATGTACAATTATAGTACATAATAATGCAGGAAAAAAAGCCTCAGTTTTTCCACTCTACAGGCCACATGATGACTCTAACCAATGGAAGAACAGTCCATTCCAAGTAAAAATACCCTGCCATGACTTTTGTTGCTGTTCTGCTGAAACACTCTGCAAAAGTGTAAGGTTTCATCTAGAATGCACTGCCTCATTCTGCTTAATTGACCCTAGCTTCTTTAAACAGAAGGAAAGAGAAACTGTAATAATTTATCACCTTTTTCTCCCACTGTCTGAAAAGTCTGATTAGAGTCAAAGCAGAATACATAAGTAAATGACAGTAAAAGAAAGTAAACATGATAAGAGATCAAGGAAAAGACAACATATTACAAAGGAGGAATATATACTTCTTCTAGCTCATGCAAGTGGAACATAAACACTTTGATGAAAGACAATGTGGTACAAGTCTGCTCAAGTTTTAGCTGCGAGACCCAGCATTGCTAGAAAGAATGTAAATAAAGAAATTAATAAATCTTTCAGGAACCAAGTGCTCTGCCATGACAACTGCTTCCCACCATCCTTGCTGGGCAAATAAAGTAGCTACAAGCAGTAGCTGTTGTGTTTAGTTTGAAAAAGCAAAAGTATGTACAACACATGATACACACAACTTACTAAGCACAACAGCCAGCAAGCAGATGGGGGAGAAGGGCTAGATACAAACTGAGGCCTTTGATTCAAACAACTCCAAGTGTAAAGACAGAAAACAGGTGAGCCTAGTCACAGTGTGCATACTGCAAGTGAAAGGACTAGCAGTGCAGAAGGTGCTTACCTTGAATGCTAATTCAGAAACAGTAAGTTACTTAGACTGAGAAATCAACACCAGTTAAAAGACACTGTTAATATTCCCCAGCAGCTGAGATCCTACAGTGCTACCAGCAATGGCTGCAGTGCTGCAGGCTGCAATGCTGCATCCCTCTACAAGTAGAAGTGCTCAAAGCAGGCTTGGAGGACTGATGCCAGAGAGCAGAGGCAGCAGCACTAACATCACCCTCAACCAAACACATCTCTGCCCTGTTGCCTCACCTGGTGAATAACGTAGATGCCGTAGTCCAGCTGCTGCCTTTGTAGGAAGGGGTGGAGGTGCTCCAGGAGGTACAGCAGGTGCTTCTCTCGATTGCGGTGTGGGATAAGGATGGCCACGTGCTGCAGTGCTGAGCATTCCGTAGGGTGATACCGGCCCTCGGCTACCTGAGGGTTCTCCTTTTGCACCTCTTCTAATGTAACAGATGGTTTGAAGGTGAGTTTGCTGGCACCTCCTGTAGAGAAGCACAAGGAGCTTTCCTGAGTCATTTCAGGTTGGGGATAGTCCAGCCACTTAATGAGGCACTCTGTAACCAGTACAAGAAACCCAGGTTTCCTTGCCTTTCTGAGAGAAAACTACTGCTACAAGGATATAATGCAGGCAGTGGAAAGAGAGGGTATCAAGTGTTTAGTTGCTTAAACTGGGTGTCCAGCCACATCCAGGGTAAAAAGAGCTTCAGCACAAACAGCAGTTGTTGGGAAGACAAACACTGTCACCACAAACATCTCCCTTTCCTCCTTTCCCTGAGTTTTTATTGCTGAGCACAATGAATGGCGTGGTCACAGGGTATGGAATATGGGGTCAGAAGTCTAGGCTGTGTTAACTCCCAAGCTCCTGCCCACTCCACCAAATTTTAGGGGGCCAAGAAAGAGAGAGACAAAGCCTCAACAGAGTACAAAAGCTATTCAGAGAAGCCAAGTTACTGGTGCATTACTACAGCTGTTTCAGCCAAAAATGCAAACCACAGCACCATATGGGCTGCTCTCCCAGCTGGACCCAGCACAGGCAGTCTGCGCCACAGGTCACTTCCTCACCCAGAAGCACTTACTGCAATTGGCTGTGTTGTATTTGTTTCACAGGAAAGATATCCAACTGTAAAACCACAAGGAAGTCAGCACTACCAGAGCAGATTAACTTCTAAAGAAGGAGAGAGAAGCATCATCACTTACGCAGGTATGGAGATAGAGCAGGGCAGGGACCCAGGGAGTTCACCACAGGAACATTTGCAATTGATTTGATCTTTGTTTCCTCTTGACTGTCCAGCAGGCTAGTTACCTTCCTGAAAACCTCCATCACACTCTTAGCTTTCGAAATTTCCTGTCTGGAGTCCACAAAGTAACTGAATGTGGTCCATAGCACCATCAAAAACAAAGTGACAAGCACCAATACTTTGAACTTAGAGAAGAGGTGAAAAACATTCAAGCTCAAGGCCATGGTTCTCCCTGATCTGCAAGCTGCTTCCTCTGCTCTGATGCCAAGGCAGGTCACTGCATAACTAGTGGGGATCCAACCAAAGTTCCCAATGAAAACGTCACAGTGAGGAAGTAAAACTGGAGGTAGGGAGGGCTGCCACACTTCCTGCAGTTTTGCAATTCATGGAGCTACGGTGTTGTTTGCTCTTCAAAGGTCACAAAATACAACTGTAACCTGGATCACAAAAAAAAAAAAAAAGGAAGGAGAGAGTTAGTTTCTACCACCTCCACAGACTCCATGAAACCAGCTTATGACAATATACAAAAGGAACAGCATGTACGAACAACTGGTCAGAAAATAAGACACAGCCACAAACAAGCTGCACGATTTTACATAAATAATTTTCCTGTTTTGTTCTCCTCTCCTCTCTTTTCTTTTTTTTTTTTTTCTTTTCAGATCCGAAAGTGCAACTGTTACCTCATGTTATGTCTGTGTACAGTGCCTGGCAATACCCAGGCTTCATTAATTCTATTCCTAGCAAAATTGACAGCAGCTGCAAAGCAAGAGATTCTGCTGGCTATGAGTAAAGCTAGCTCCCCAGCAAAATGAAAACCACATGAACTTCTGCAGAAATAAACTATTTTCTTCTGAAAGATAGTATTATTGATGCTACATTGCTCTGCACAACGCAGCGTGAAACCTACAACATTTGACTGGCATCAAGAAATCATTCCTCCATATCTGCTGCCTGTCAGTACCACCTCAGGGGTCTTTGCCCAGTATTCCCCTCTTACATGCTGCTGCTGTTTAAGGATAAAGTTCATTCTTTCAGTGTTAGGTCTGGGAGAATCCAATCCTTTGTTCCATTTCCTGCTCTCTTTCAAGAGCTCCATTTTCATACAGCCTTTCACTGACATCATACTACAGTTATCACTCAAGACTTTTGGATGGTATTATCATCTCACAGCAGAGAAAGAATGAAATTTTAATAGAGAGAGCTTTGATATAGAAAACAGAAGAAAACTGCTACCTGTGAGAAGAACAAGGACTGAGGCTAAGTGAAGCAAAGGCAATGATTAAAGACACTGCACATGAAACAGGCTGGATCAAAGGGAAGAAACATAAAAACATGTGAGGCTATTCTATACCAACTTCCAAAATATGCATGAGACCCTGGAGAGATACCAGAGGCAGAAGGAATACAGTAACTCCACATTCCCTCTAGATTAGCCCAGGTGTCTTCTGAAGAATTTTGGTGATTCATGGGGATGTATGTGGGAGCCTGACCTAGGATGGACAAGATGAACTACTGGATATACTGCCCAAGCTTCCTGGGGTTCCCTGGGAATGACCCGTTGCTGTCCCTCCTGGCAGGCACTTCATGGAAGTGGATAACCTGCTCTCTCCATTTGCACACAACACACAGTGTTGCTCTAAGGAAGCAACAGAGCTTTCCATGGCCTTACCATTAACAGTGATGGATCTCAACATCCAATTCAACCACAAATAGAGAAGAGAGCAAAAAAAAGAGAGAGGCTACACCAGAGAAGATATTATTACTTACAAGTACAGGCAGGGGAGAAAAAGAAGAGAGGGAAGGGTTCTCCATAAACAAATAATAATAATTAAAAAAAAAAAAAAAAAAAAAAAAAAAAGATTAAAAAAAGCACCACGCAGTCATACTAATAACCACCGTTTTGGAAGAGTTTTGCTGTTCTGTTGTTTTGGTTTTTTTCCCCTAGCTAATCTTCAAGAACACAAGGACAGAATCACCAAAACAAACAAGAAGGGAATCTTGAGTTCCTCTTAGTCCTCCTCTCCTCATATTCTGGCCCTTAAGACCACATTGTCCAATGAATTCTTCTCATCTTAGATAAATTACACTGGAAACCTGTCTGCCTCATTGTTTTAAAAGATACTGAGAGCATTAAGCTAATTTTTCTTTAACATTCTTTCTCTTGATTTTCCAAACAGGAAAACATCAGAATAGCCTGTAAGGTATTGACAGCATGGGTGTCTATTACTCGCAAAGGAAACCAGAGAACAAACAGAACTAGTTTTTCCTCTGTTGATACCCATTAGCTCTGCTGTCAGAACAGGAAAGAAAAAAACAGTAACAGAGCAACACCCAGCATCCGACTGAGCTAGAAATAAGGAAACCTACACAGTTTAGGACAGCTGTATACATGTGGGGGAAAAACAAACAAACAAACAAAAAAGAAAATAAAAAAATCTAAGAGGATCAGCAAATCTAAGCTTCATGCTGATAACGCACACTATGTTCTACCATCAGTTTGTAGTAAACAACTGGAAAGTAACTTTGAGGGGCAGTCAGTAACACATTTCATAGATACAATAAGCTCAACTACTTGTAGTGTATTATCACCAGAACAACAGTGATGCAAATAAAAGAGAAAATGTCCACCCTCCCCCATCAGTTTATACTCTGCAGTAGCTACGTACAGGAAATCAGTGATGAGCTCTATGGACCAAGCGAGCGCAGTGTAGACCCCACAGGTAATATCAGCCTGTAATTATTAAATCAAAGACCTTATAATTTGCTTATCTAAACTCTACTTGCAAGTTTCTATGGAAGAAACTAAATAGCTGCCTTTCATAACCTCTCAGTTACTGTGCAGTATTCAGCGGGTGGAGCATGTCCCCCGAGGGGTGTAATCTTCTCCAAAAGAAACCAAAGGCACCGCTGTACAAAATGCATGCAAGGAGAGGGAATTTCCTTCCCCATCACCCATTCCAAATGCATCCCAGATTCACCTTGGCTGAAATGGACAATATAAAGGTTAAGATACTGAATTTAATATGCAGGGAATGACTATGAAGAGATGTTTGCTAAAAATCAATTTATTATTTATTATATTCAAAGCTTCCCACTTTACCAGAAGTGAACTACAATAAGTTAAGACAGTTGCTTACCACTGATATGCAGACTAGTGCAAATGGGCTGTCTCCCATAAGAAATTCTTTTTTTTCCACAAATAAAATTAAAAATGAACTACCCGTGGAAAAAGACATAAAGAAACAACAGGAGGCAATTGGCAGTATTAGTAAGAACAACAAGGCTCTGAAATACTTTTTTGTTGTTGGGTTTAAAATTCCAGGATGCAAGTGTAAAATTACTAAGGTACTAGGATATTAGATTATGAACATAAACTGTGAACTTACTGCACCAACATTAATTCTACTCTCCTCCACTCCTATTCCAAATCTCACACATATGAATTTCCTTTGTCAGCTTTGCAAGGTTCTATTATAAGTAGTAGTTACTAGAAGTTCATAGTACTTGTCTCTGACAAATATTCAGACCATACTACTGTCAGGGTGAATTATTTCCCATAATAATTAAAATCACATCTCCACTGAGTTCTATGGCAGCAACAGAATGGTGCTCTTGCTTAAAATACACTTGAGTGCTTCAACAGAGTGGCATAAATATGAATACAAGATCACAACCATTAATCACCTCCAGCACATCACAACACGTAAGAAGGGCAAAAATTCATGTTGCAGAAACCTGCAGTTTGATAATTTGCTGTTATCTATGGAGAATACGGTATGTATTTCAAAATGTGGGAGCATGTAGATATTTTGGTATTTTAAATGGAAAAACATACACAAATTGATTTACCCACAATTTACCTTACATTATTACTTCACAGGTTAAAAGGTTGTTTGCTTGGCTTTATTCCCCTGAGACACAAGAACTGCATGTGCACAGAAAGGCACACCTGATTCTACTAAGAGATGAGGAAGAACTGTACCCTTGTGAATTAAGACGACAAACACAGTAATGAGCTAGCACTTCTATAACTCCTAACAAAGACCTTGTACACTTAAGAGGACAATAACTGAAAATAGGAGGACAAGCCTCAATATGAACTTGCCTGTCAGAGAAACAAAAAATCATCGCCCCTCTGGAAGGTGTTGTGTTATAATTTCACACCAAGGGCTCTTCATTTGAAAAAGTGATCTTTAACCAGAAAGCTTAAAATACCTGGGTAGCTAACCTAGAGTCAAGAATACCAAAGTTTAGACCTTCTTAAAGGAAAACAATTTAAAAAAATGTTAGGCCCAGAGTCTGCTGTTAAAAAGCCATACTTGGAGAAGTAGTATAAAAGCCAGAGTTGTAATACATGCACAAAATAGTTATTAAGGGAATACTCTTAATAAAATAATAACTAAAATAGTCATGCAAAAGCTACTCCAACCTTAACAGTCCTGCTACTAAAGACTGAGGCAAAAAAGACATTTAGAAGCTGAACCTTTTCCATGTAACCAAGTCCCCTGTTCCATTGAGCAACAGGCCCACATTTTCACTTGTCTTCTTTTTGTTCCCTATATACCTATGGAAGCACTTCTTGTCATCTTTGATAACCCTAAATCATGGTTGATATATTGGTGGGGGATGAAAAAAGATCACCCAGTCAGACATTATAACATGTGCAAACAATAATTCAATCAGAAATTCAATACTAAACAAATATTGCTCTAAATAATAATCTCTAAGACACAAAAATGTGGTTCTTGTTTCTGTATTTTGTAACTCAGGGTGACTAACCCTCAAACGTGGGTAGGAAAACATCTGTGGTGCAACTGAACTCTCCTCATAGCTCTGAAACCTGACCCTAGCTATATCTGACCATCAAAGGTACCAAGAAACTTTCATAGGGAACATAAAGTACAATGCTTACTAAGAAAATTCTCAGTGAAGCATAACCAAACCTAGTTTAGAAGGTTACAGCTGGCTAGAAGGGCACAGCACTTCAGACCTCAAGGTCAAAACCACCACAGTACACATTTGAAAATCCACGACTGAAAAAATTTAAAGAGAAAAAACCACAGTTATCCAAATTTACATTAATCAGAATTCCTAAATCAGTGAAAAAATGTGAAATGCTCCCATCCACATGTAGACATGCTCATATCTAAACAAGACACTTTAACATAATTCTAAATATATCCCTAATAATATTGAGGTACAAAAATAGTGCACATTCTGCATTCCCCAACATCTTGCCTGTACCAATAATCATCCCTGTGCTCTGCAGCTTGTCTGGCCGCACCAGTTCTGTAGTCTATGTTTTTTGAAACATGTGCCAAACCCTACTAGCTTATTCTAAGATTCCCAGCAGTGCTCATAACCGGCTACCTGCAGGAACCGATCAGAAACGTGGAGCCCTATGACTCCTCCATGAACAGGGGGGCTCCTCTGTTCTGATCCCTGAGCCTGCTGGAAAAAACATGAAGCCCCAGCTTGCCCTTCTTGATCCAGGAAGTCCAAAATAGTAAGCAAGGTTCCAGCATGGACAAGACTTCTTGCGAAGCAAACTGGGAAAATTAGAACCCCGTCCATTTTCATCCAGGGTTTTCCCAACAGAAATACACATGCTCTGACACACTGTGTAAGCACAGAACAAGTGAGCAACAAATGTACAAGGTGGTTCCCCCTGTGTAAGGGCTGCAGGGTCAGCCTACCCATTTGCCTAGTAGCCTGAGTGAAGCCACAAGCACTACCAAGCTCAGATATACACAGAAATACTGGACTAAAAGTTGTTCTTTTTCATCTAAGCAGAATTCCTAAGTAGACAAAGTCAGTATCAGCTGTAAGACTGATAATTGGTAGCCCTGATCTAGATATTAGTGAAGGAAAGTAACCTTATAAACAAAATTTGTAAGTAACTGGAGTTGATAAAAACTTGCTATTTTCCAAACATTGATTTTTCCCTGATACACTTTTAGAAAAAAAATGCCATAGCTACGCTAAATCCTAGATTCACATGATCATTTTTTTCAATAATTAAAGCTTAACAGTAATAATAATAGTGAGAACACACTGCCTAAACTTTATTTTTTGTGTGTTTGCATTTATAACAATTCACCCTGTAAGGAACACTTGCAGGACAGCTCCAGAAAGATATTTTCATTTCATAAAAGGAAAAATTAATTGTTAATTTATAAAAACTAACTTTCTGACTCTACCTGTTTCACACTGTCCAGTAAGGACAGGTTTCCCATCACACAGGATTTTCCAGAAGCTCCTGCAACCTCCTCAAGCTCACGCACAAATTCCACAGGCAGCAGAACAGGTTCAGCAATAAGAATTCACTTCAAACTAACTCTACAAATTGTAATAAGTTCAAGCAGGAAATGAAGCATGAAGGAGTTCTTTGGGACTGCATTTATCAGTTCTGTACTATGCAGGCAATTATTTATTATTTTATCTAGACCAAAATCAAAAGCAACAATGGCTTTGCTCTTGGAGTATGGCGAAGAAGTACAGCAGTCTTCTTCATTAAACCCACCAAGAAGGAATTCAATTCAACTGACAAGGTAGAAAGATCACAGTACAGCATCAGTTTTTCCATGCAGGACAGTTCAAGTCCTCAAGTTTTACAGGTGCTGCCTACATCGGCTCCTTTCATAGGCATTTCCTTCTTTTCAAATGATTATTTTTTTAGTAGGGCATTTAGACAATAGTTGTTGACACCTCTTTTACGCAACACTTTTCTAATCCTATTATCTCTTTCTATTTAAAGCTCACCAATTAACTGCACTGAGAAATGATGAAATCATGGGTTATTTAAAAACAAAACAAAAAAGACAAAAGAGATCTAGTCCTGAAACGAAACTCTCTGCCACTTCTCAGGATTTCAAATCAAACGAAGAAAGCACATTAAACCACTCACTGCTGCTGCCACATCCCTCCTTCCTGTACAACAGTCACTCCAAAAAGTACTGAGAGCACCTCACAAGCAGCAGAAACTTTTTATCCAGGAAACCCTACACCATAAAGAGACCTCTGTTACCTCTCACATGCTGCAGAAAAGAGTCAGCTCAAATCACAGGATGAAAGGAAAAAAAAAGAAAAAAGTGCCAACACATCCCGCTTTTACCCCGGCCAGAGAGGCTCTCTAGTGCCGTCCCACATGCCCCTCCCTCAGCTTATGTCCCAGCCTGGGATGGGCAGACAGCCTCCATCCTCTCCTTCTGGCACAGCAGAACCAGCACTGAGGCACTCAGGCATACCAGGACAGAAGCAATACTGCTTACAAATAATTCCCATAACAAACCACTCGATTAGAAACAAAGCAAACCACAATTTTTATCAGTGCCCTTTCAGCATCTGCTTCATTTGGAGATTTTAAATATTAGAGATACCATTCTTCTTATGTAGATCAAGCTGCCAACCCTCTTATCCATACCTGTGGAGAAGTCCAGGTGCTCTCCCTGTACTCCTCTTCGTTATTGCCTGGACATACCACTTGATGACAATACCACCACTGACAGAAGCATCTACTTTATGCAACCAGCCTGGCTCAGTGACTATGCTTTTCATAAAAGGTAACTCATTATGACAAGGTTGTCCCTCACCAGGGACTGGGGACTAGCTGAAAGTGTTTTCTGCCAACCTTCCTAAGCCTCCTCTCCAGCTGCAGTGTCCTAACCTGACAAACACACTTCCTTCAGCAGAGTTGCACCTACATTAGAAGAATTTATGAGCAAGCCTGTGTCTGGTTAAGTGTAGGTTTTTCTCATGCTTCCAGTCAACATACAGATAACATGTAAAGATGCAGAAAGGATGAGACCTGAGTAGACACAGGTTATGTAGGTAAGAAGGACTGTAGTTAATGCGGAGAAATAAAGGACAGGTACAGCCTCACGATGAGTGTCAAACTCCTGTAACTTGAACCTGTTTGAACTCTTTGTGCAATAAGTACATTCCAAGCTCCTCCAGTAAGCCTCCTCTGTGCCACAAAGTTCTTATTTACTATCAGGACTGCACATGAGTTTTGAGGAAAGACTTCCTTGTTCCAGACACTTAATAGTGTGGAAGGAACTTTTAGGACTACTGCATGTTTCAGCTTATCAGTCACATAAAATCAGACTAGTCCGGATTTCGACTGTCACAGTCTCGTCTTTCTCTGTGGTTCAATTCCCGAACTATACTTTCTCTGCACCAGCACAGGCTCTCATGGAAACATGGGGTTAGCTGCGTTAGGAGGCAAGCAGTATTTCTAGAAACCTTCTGTAATCCTTTGTCTACACTTCCCACTGAAAAATGTCAGAAAACCTGGTATGACAACCAGCAGAAAAACAGTAGCTCAGCTTTCAGTTGACTGGGCGTGGTTATTTTAGGAGAATGGTAATAGACATTTCCAGGCAATTACTGGTAACATTCTACAAGCTCTTCAGAACCAGACAATTTTACAGAGGAAACATATGAGTTAAAAAGAAACAGAGCAAGGTGCACTTGCAGAGCCTGGTTACAGTGATAGCCACTGCCAGCTAAAATATTTCAGTTATGTCAAGAATACAGATACACTGATGTGGTGGCTCCCCACTCTTTTCTTACTATTTATTACTTGATAACCTGATACTCAACATAAAAGAACAAAAGTACTGGTAGCTTCCACTCCCTAAATAACAAACTAAAAAGATAAAGAATACGTTACACACCAGGAAATAACTGTGGTGGTTTAACCCCAGCTGGCAATTAGGCACCACAGCCACTCCCTCACTCCCCATCAACCGTGGGATGGGGGGGAGAATCAGAAAAGCGAGAAAACTCTTAGGCTGAGATAAAAACCGTTTAAGGGGACAGAAAAGAAAGACAATAACAATAATAAATAGAATAATTGTGATCATGATGATAATTAGAATATACAAAACAAAGGTTGCAATTGCTCAATACTTGCTGACCGATGCCTAACCAGCCCCTGAGCAGCAGTCCCTGGCCAGCTTTCCCCTCAGCTAACACACTGAGAATGATGCCATATGTTATGGACTATCCCTCTGGCCAGTTTGGGTCACCTGTCCCAGGTATTTCCTTTCCCAGCTTCTTGTGCCCCTCCACCCTTCTCACTGACAGAACACGGAAAAAGTCCATGACTTAGGGTAAGCGCTTCTCAGCAGCAACCAAAACATAAGTGTTATCAACATTATTCTCACATTAAATAAAAAACACCTACCAGCTACTATGAAGAAAATTAACCCCATCCCAGCTGAAACCAGGACAATAGCCTACACACTTTGCTTACACAACTTACAGTCTCCATGCCTGTGGGCATCACGGAAGAAGAAATTGCAGGAGATGTAAATGAGGAAAGGCTTGGCAAGCAAATACAATAAATCTGTTTCATACAAAAAGAACATCATAGCAGAAAAGCACTGAAAGAGCACTCTCCACACATCTTTAACTCTGATATGCAGGACATAAAAGAAAATAGAAGCGTCTCAGTATCTCCCCTATCCCTAACAAGGACACCGCTGTTAATCCACTTAACATTACCCCAAATGAGGATGCCTTTATGAACTGCTCCAGCATGGATCCCTTCCACAGGCCACAGTTCCTGCCCAATAACCTCCTCCTGCATGGGCTCCTCTCTTCAGGCTACAGTCCATGGGCTGCAGCTTCCTTCAGGGCATATCCATCTGCTAAGGCATGGGGCCCACTACTGGTACACTCAGCTCTCTCCACCCTGTGCCTCCAGACGCAGCATGCACCTGTGAGCTTTACCTGTAAGCTCTACTGATGTCCAGAACTACAAACTTCTACCACCTCAGATTAACCGACTGACATGTTTTAACAGCTCATCTAGACAGTCACTGCTGCATGGTTTAACTACACTGCCACTGCTACACAAATCTATCTTCAGGTAGACAAACTTGAGGCAACAATTTCTCTATTCTTTCTGAAGAAATTTCAGTTAACATTTTCACCTAATACAGGGCCCTAGAGTAATCCTGGCTTTAGCATTGCTCAGTTCTTTACATTTATCTCAAATATTAGACAGTGGACATACAGCTACTTTTAACACTTCCAGTCAATATGGTGACCAAGCAGCAGACATTTTTACAGTCACATTTTACTTATAAAACAGGCCCAACTCATCTAGTGCCTAAAACATCATGTTAAGACTTCTGAGATTAGCAGAGGAAAAGCTTATGCTTTCTTTACTAAGCAAATACAGAGCCTTTTCTGCAAATGACCCAACATCATTACCAAGCACAGGCCAAACGAATGGGAGCTACTCTAATACTTTTCTGAGACGTAGTGAACTCTGATTTTACACTAGGAAAATCTAACGTCTCTAGGCCAAGAAACACATTTATGAATGGACTCTCTTGTTACACAACTACAGCTGAGCCACTGACCTCACTGTAAGAGACACGGCACGGTCAGACTGAGCGCAGCTGAAGAGACAGAGCGAGGGGCACAGCAAACAGTACTGGCACAGCCTGTAGCTCCCTAAATGCTTACCGGGGAAATACCTTTTAAAGAAATACAGCACATTTTAAAAACACCTTCCCTTCCAGGATGAGTGCAATATCCTGAAAAAACACATGGTAAAACAGATTTCTGTGAGCACGGGAATCTCATGTCTAATGGAATGCTCAGGTCATGATTCAACTCAGCAATATCCCATCTTTTTCTGGCAGCTGCTGCCTTGTTGGAGTGGCATCAGATGTCAGAGGCCTTAACACTTTATAAAAACCATTTCAACACATTCCTGGCCAAATTCCTCACTCAACTTTCTTCTTCACAAAAAATAACATCTGAGTAAACCACCATATTAGAGCAATGCACATTCTTATTTCAACTTCGCAATACCTTTTTTAAATGAAAGTGTCAAACACAGACAGATAAAGCAATACAGAAGTTAAGCTGTGGCTACTTAATAAATTTATAATTTTCAGTTTACAAGTATCTATGAACAAAGTTGTGAAAAAAATGAAAACTAATAAAGTTGAACAGGTATTATGAAAGCCTAACTGAGAACAGAATCCCATTATTTGTTTCTCATGAAGGTGAATGAGAGCATGAGAATTGCACCAAAGACATTCCAGCTTAAGCTTTGTTAAGCATGAACAGATTTTCCTCTTTTTTTATTATTATTTTTGCAGTCTTAGGAAGGATTACAAATTGTCAGGGCGTACTGCAAAGACAGCTATGACAAAACTGTGGACATGGCATGACTCTGTTAAGCTACTAAAGGTACAGGACCTATTCCATGTCATAACACAAACCTATGCCAATTTTCATCCAATCTACAGATGGATATTTCTGCAGGAGAAGAGTTTCAAACATACAATTTAAGGGCTCTAACTCAAACCCTTTGGAAGTGGTATGGCCTAGAGCAGCGTTTTCAAATTCAAAACTAGTGCAATGTTGCAACAAGAAATTTTAATCAATTGCTTGTGGAAGTAATTCTAAAAATATACCCCCGAGACTCAGGATACTATTAAACATTTTGGACAAACAGCTCAGTAAAATTTCAGGCAGAGGGAGATAGCATATCATTCTTACATTAGGTTACTAATCTCTTTTCCCATCTTGCCACATCTTGCTGGGGTGTCTGGAGATTTAAAGGACACGTGATGTGGGTCCTTCTCTCCTATTTTCTCAGGGCTGAAGAGCTCCTGTCTCTCTACAGCCCTCCTCATTCAAGCAGCAGATGGGCTCTAGCTCTTTCCAGGAAGATAAGAGAAGCTCAAGGGGAATTATAGTTAACTCAGAAGCAGAGTGTGAAAAAGTGGCTCCTTTCCAACACTTCTCATTCCTGTGCAGGTTTTACCCCTTCCCATCTCACTGATGAATTAATTTAGCTTCAGGAGTTCAGAAGTCAACCACAGGACTGAAGACTGAGATAAACATTAGTGCTGCAGATGCCCAACCAACATCAGATCCAAAAATGTTGCTATTTTTTATAACTGCATACCTTTAAGACCATCATTATTTCAGTTTAAAAGTATCATCTGAATTATAATGCATGATAACTTTATCCCACAATTCACTGCCTGACAAATAAATATTACCCAGCTGTTGCTCTCAGGATGACACAATCATAGCTGTAAGGCATGTTACTTGTAGTTATGCCAAAGCATTTCAAACAGAAGACACAATGCTTATAAAATCCCCTAAGTATATTGAAAACTGTTACGAAAAATGTGATGGAAGCTCTCTCGCACTGTTTTACAACATTTTCAAGGTCCCGTTTATATGCAACGCAAAAATTTAGTCCTGAAGCAAAAAAAAAAAAAAAAAAAGAAAAAAGAAAAACAAAAAACCAGCTAGCCAAGTTATACATCTGCTGAGTGACTTTTGAACTACGTATTTGCCAAAAAAGGAGTTTTTCAACCAAGCTCTTGCATCATTCAAACACCCCTCAACTTCTATTTTTTTCTACATATTTTTTAAAACAGAAAGACTTGTCAACTCAAACCAGAGAGAAAAAGAAAAAAACAAGCTTTCCAAAATTATTCAAAAAAAATAAATTTCTTCTAATCGAAAAGTATTTCTGAAAATAAAACACAGTTGTTTCAAAAATGACAAAGAAATACCTACCTAAATCAAAAACAAGATCAATCATACTTAAAGGAAGTGTTTACCAAGAAAACTCATTTACAGTAACAGTATCTTGGATGAAAGATGATACTTCACATTATTAAAGAAAGGCTCATGCAACATTAGCAAAGTTTACTGACAAAGTTTACGGACAAAGAATAATATAAATAATACAAAACCCCAAAGCCATCCTTTTCAGTATTCTAAATTTACTGTTGTTTCTAATTAACAACAGAAGACTTACAGAATCATCACTGAGTTGCAAAGAAAAAAAAATAATCTTTAGAGAAAGAACATCTCACATAACTACCAATCTTACTGACAAAAATAGTAAATATTTAAGTTGAAGAATGTGAACTGAACCCAAAGTAGGGGTTTTTTTGTTTTGTTTTGTTTTTTTTTAATGTTAGCCATTTAAATTACACCAAACTTTCATATTCCCTTTCTCTAAACCTCTCTGTTGAAAACTGCTGTCTAACCTGACTCAGCTGTCCCTTGGGAACTTCCATAGCTGTTACATAAAGGGGTAGAAGAAAATGTTAAATCCACAAGAGATCTTCATTGTTAACTCTGAGACAAGCGTTAGTAAGAAACTGAATGCATGTATTCTCCTTTTTCACTATTACTACCATAGCGCTGTGTGCAATCATACCAGAGCTGTACTTTAAACACATTTATAGTATGACTCAGAAATAAAACCTTCTTGAATACTCTCGCTCATAGTCCCACTTCTGCTTCTCCTCAACACCTGCAAACACGTTTCCATCGTCACCTGGGGATTTTTGTCAAATGAACCTGTGCAAGCCTCCTTTCAAGTTCTCTGATCACTGTAATGAATTAATTGAATACTTGTAATTTCTCTGTGATCTTTTTTTCTGTAATAAAATTAATAGTATATTTCTTTGTTAGTAACAAACTCCTTTTCCAGTAAAACATATGACAATGTTTGCCAGGGGAATCCTATCCAAAGACAGACAGAGAAATACACAATCTTTTCTTGAAGTAACTGGGTTACCTAACAAGGAATTAGCCCTTCCAGGAACTCAAGAAAAGAACCCTAGACAACGTAATCCTTCTTTCAGGAAAATGCACACAGAATAAACTTTCCTTGTGAGAGTTCAAACTCCAATAAACCTCTAGTGTCGGACTTCGGCGCCAGAACACAGATAAGATCACCCGGTGAAACTGCAGCCCCTGGAATTCACGCATGCGTTCTCCGGATCTCGGATTACAAAATACAGAGCCCAAAATGGTACAAAAAGGACAGAAAACGTTCAGTCGGTGCTGTTTTATGCCACAGAGCCTACAGCCCAGTGCACTGTTCTTTTTTGCTTGTTTTGTTTTGTTGTTTTTTGTTTGGTTTTTTTTACTGCGTTTATAATAAACTATTCCTTCATTGCAGCTTTTGCAGCCCAGCTTTTATTATTAACTTATAACAATCACTACTCTGGAAAATCCAAAATAACACCTAGAGCAGTGAAGAAATTTACATCTCGTCAGTGAAAAAAATCTTAGTGAACAGCATCACTTGCCCGTGGTCCAGTTTTTCCATGTGTGAAATGGAGAAAGTAAAACCTAGTACCGCATTTGCTTTAACACAAAACCATTCAAAAGCTTTAGTTAAAATGCAAAGACCAGTGCATTACAGCCGTCCTCCTGACTTACGATCCCCGAGCCCGGTACAGTAAGTACTTCCACTTGGCACGTAATTTTTAGATATGTAACTGTTCCCAATTATATCAGCAACGCTACGCTACAGGCATTATGTACCGGCAGACTTACTCACAGGATCACATCCCCAAGTCCTGCCTGTGATGCCCATAAGTGATTCCCCGCACATACACGGACTCTCCAGGAGCCTTGAGCTGCAGGAGACGACCCAAAGTTTCCGCCACGTACCAGATGCTCTAAGGACGGGGCGGCACAATTAAACCAAACCCTTTCGGTAACGCTGAACCGCAGCACCGGCACGGAAACTCGTCACCCCCTGCGCTCATTCCCATACCCTCCCTCCGCAGTTTTACCCGCTCCCGGCCGTGCTCCCCCTTCTCCGCTCGTCCCTCCAGCTCAGGCGGCTCCCTCGCCGCGCTCCCCCGCCCCGCACACCGAGCTCCTACTGACGGGGCCCGCGCCCCGCACCGCTCCCGGGGACACGGACACGGACCCACCGCTCTTGTGGCCGCAGGGGCACGCACCCGGCCCCGCTCCTGCCGCTCCAGGGCCGCTCGGACACGCTCTCTCTCCAGTCCCGCCGCTCCAGGGCCACTCGGACACGCTCCCCCCCCCGCTCCCGGCGCGGCCCCCAGCCCGCCGCCCTACCCGCGCGCAGGCGCTCTATCCCCGCGCCGCCCCTCGCCGCGCTCCCCTCACCGCCGATCCCGCCATGGCCGCCCCTGGGCCGGCGATCAGGGAGCGCGCCAGCGGACCTTGTCTTGTGTCCTCCGGACTTCCCGAGCAAACGCGGGAGGCACGGCCTCATGCTAGCGGCTCAGCGCGCCCGGGGTGCCGGTGACGGTGGCAGAACTGCGCCAAGCTCTTGCCGCTTACGGGGATGCTGAAGCGCCCGGGGGTTGGGGGCTTTCTTTGGAGCTGTAGGGAAGCTCCGCGGGCTTGGGCATCACAGTGTTTGCGTGGTTGGTACTCGTCAGGAAGCCGAGAGTCTCGCTTCCTCTCAAAATGTATCTGGTAGAACTAGATGATCTTAAGGTCCCTTCCAGCCCAGACCACTCTGATTCAATGGCTCTGTGGTGCTTAGCACTTCTTTACCTCGATGGGTCTCGGCTCAGAAATCAGAACTTAAGATGCCTGCTTCCAAAACCTAATTGCTCAGAAAAGAGAAAAGATGCCTTTTTCCAAAACCTAATTGCTCAGGAAAGAGAACTTCACCTTCCTTAAGTGAAATCACAAGAGGGCTTTTTGTGTCCAACTCTATAACAATGAAAAACAAAACCCCCAAAACAAAAACCAAAGCAAAAACAGACCCAAAAAAAACCAAAAACAAAAAAAACAAAACAAAACAAACAACAAAAAAAAAAACAGAAAAACAAAACAAACCCTTTAAGTGTGCATGCCCATATGCAGGGGTTTATCTGTTGTCATCAGGTTTCTGAATATTTGAAAAAAGCCTCAAAATCAAAGGTGTTTTCACCTGCAGTACTAATTAGATCACAGTATGGATTAACCAAAGTTCATATTGCTATAATGTAACGTTTGATGTTTCTCCATGCAAAACTTGCCAGCCTGACTGCCCCTATCTGCCAGAAAGGCCAATTATTTAAAATTATTTGATCAAATAGCAAAACTATTTCGCTGACAATGGCAAGAAAAGCAGAAAGGAAGCAGAAGGGGAGCAGTAGGGATGGCCATGGTGCTGCCCTGCTGAGCCCACCTGGCTCTAGAGTGAGCCTGCATACATGCCTGTCACAAGCTGGAATATACCTCACAGACCTCATACAGTTGCACCCATAAGGAATCTGACACCAAGCACTAGAAAAGCCCTTCAAGAAAAAGGCAACATTCATCTTCTTTTGTGGATAGACATTACGTCTGTTAAAAGAACCAAAGAGGAGAAAGCTTCTGCTTAAAAGTGTAAGAAATGACATAAAGGAGAACACTGAAATGGTCAGAAATAAGATTTGAGGGAGAATGAAAGTATTAAATTCCATCTGCTTGTAAACAGTAAAGGATGTTGATAATCCAAAATTAAAAGAGATGCGAGTAGTTGTCCAGTAATAACTATACGAGTGACCCCTTTTCTGATGGTATCAGTCACACAACTATTGATAGTTTAGACAGGTTTTATAATGCTATATAATTGTCAAACCCAGATGCTACTTCCTAATTGTAATCAAATCTGACAAAGCACATTCATCTCAAATAAAGTAAGTTTCTGCCAGTGCTGTGTGAATCAGAGCTGTAAATACAGAAGACACTGCTGAGAGAGTGATAGAGAAGGTTAGTCATTATTCACTCATTCAGTAGTGTACTGCTGTAATCTGGCTTGTCAGTCCCCATACATACCTCAAATTTAATCAGTGTGTATACCTCAAATTTAATCAGTGTGTATCTCAAGTCCCAATATATGCAGCAAATCACACTCTCACTCATCCTACAGGTCAGCAAAGACAGGGAAGCCAACAATGGGACCTGAAACTACTGTGATGGTGGTCTCATAGGACAGGGAAACAAGAGAAGAGATGGCCAAAGGTATGTGTGAAGATGCTACAAATGAACTGTGCTATGCAAAGGATCTGAAAGCATTGTGTGCACTTGAAGGAATACAGTGCTACAGGGGTATAAAGGATATATGGGAAATTTGGGCTATTGCAGTGAAGGCATTGTAGGGGAGCTGGGAAACATTCTGAGAACAGCAAGTGACTCTGTTTATGGCCCATGGAAGGCTGTGTTAAACTGATACACACACTTTTTTTATAGAAGTCCTTCTGTGTGTTTTCCTCCACAAACGTTCTTATCTGGCAAATTTAACATTTGTCAAACCTTGTTTAATCAGGTTTCTTTCCTCTGGAGTGAAGATTATGCTTTTTACAAAATACAAAACACTCTTGTGGATCTCAGCGGGCGTGGAGTCTGTATTGAGAAGGTTCCCAAGTCTGGGTTTTCCTTCAGCAATCTATCTTTAATCTTTTATTAAGCAAAACCTTACATTTTCTCCTTCCTACCTCAGATATTCAGGTTGTCCTAGATGAGCTCTGTAGCTGTTTATTTTAATCTCACTTGTAGAATATTACAAGAACTGAACTTCAGTTACCCAGAATATCAACCATGATTAAGCCCCATGCTGCATGCTGACGTAGTACAAACTGTTTTTCCCCCAAATGTCCCATGTCCCCATGGTTCTATCAGCCACTCCTTGTGTGTTACTCAGTTGCCTAAGCTACAGTCAATCTGCCCATTCAACATCCCCTTCACACAGTGGGCAGGTGGAAGGAAAAAATTCCTGCTTACTTTCTAAGAACCAGCAAAACCATGACAATCTTATACACTAAACTGGCCTGGAGTCTTTATCCCCATGGTCTCTTTTAGGCATTACCCTGAAGGTTAGTTTCCTATTCACATAGGCATCACAGTGACTTGAATTAAAATTGTTTCATAGCACAACTTTTAGAAGATGCAGAGCAGCACTGTTTTCTTGGATGCAGATACAAAGTCCACATTGGACGCTCTTCCCTACAGCATATGAAAGAAGCCTTTGTTTTCATCTCTGTTCTTCAGTCTTACGGCTTAAACACAGGGGGTTTTACCTGATGAATTGTTTGGATAAAGCTAGTGCCACGTGACCTCTAAATGTGAACAAAAGTAGTGACCCTTTCCTGCATGCAAGATGTGCTGCAGAGGAGCCTTTAGGAGGAAGATTTGACTTCCCAGGCAGTGTTTTGTGCACAAAGTCCAATTAGTACATGCTGAATTGCATGTCACTACAGCTACACTATTAGTGGTACCCAACCTCGTCTGGATACGTGTACCCAAGACCGAAGTTATGTCTTTGCTTTATGGAGGTAAGGCTTTGAGTTAAGTAACATTGTATCCCAGGGTAAATTTACGGGACTGTTCCTGTGCAGGGTCACATCTGTGTATGTCCCAGAGTTTGTGGAGCAATAGCCCTGGAGTAAAAGGATACAGGGGATGTTTGATAAAATGAAAAGTTAAGGAGTTTGTAAGATAGGAAAACAATTTGAAATATGAGAGAGAGTGACAAAAGGGACCTAGGTTTTCTAAGGGATAGTGGAAAACAGACATGAAGCATGGCAGAAGTGAGAAGTAGGTGAAAAGGGCATTAATCTAGATACCAGAAAGGAAATGAGAGCTAGAAGAAAACAGGGACAGAGGTAAAGATAGGAAAATCAAGTGTGCTACTGGTTGAGAGTGTGGAAAATTCTATACCATTAGTGTTCGCTTGTGGGCAAACACAGTGTTACGTGACCCAGTAGGAGTGTTTTATCAAAGTCCCTGCAGCAGTTACACATTTAATCAGAGAAGAATCTTTTTGAACCTGGGCCTCTGTACTTTACTGGGCTTCTCACAGATGTAATTCAGTGTTTTATATGGTGAAGTCCCATGCAAGAATAAGTTAGAGGACTAGGGGGATTCCACAAAATCTAACAAGGATGGTGTCATCTTTCACATTCTGCCTGAGCTGCTCCTTGTTCCTCAGTATTCGTTTCCTTGGCTCAGTCTGGATTATAGTTTCCTTGCAAATATGAGGAAAGCAAGGACCTAAACAGTCATGCAGTTCTCTGATTAATTCAGTGATAAATATAACACCCCATGGACACTGGCATATAAATGCAAAGTATTTCTGAAATATTGTTAATCAAGGGTAGCTGGGAATAAATTGTCACTCTGCAACTGTCCTGTCTGCATTAGTGTTTCTAAGTGAGAATGAGATGGGAAAAGCCGACACACCTCAGTCTCCATACCATTGCATTGAATTCCGTAGGCATAACCATTAATATGTAGTGTGGCAGAGACGAGGGTGTGGAAACCTTTAAAACATCCAGTCAAAGTTGTGCCTAACTTCTACAATTAGCACAAAGTTACTTCTTTGAGTCAAAATACACAGAAGCAGTAAGGTTCTTCTGCATGTATCTAGATTTGGGATGGAGAAGGAATTTTACCCCTGTTGAATTAGCATAGAGCTCTGTCTCTTACCTTCCAATAGCCTGTTGCACAGCTCCATCAGCTAAGATCTCCTGGGTGTATTTCACACAAAGAGCAGCTTTCTCTTGGAACAGAGACTCCAGGCCTGAGAGACACCTGGACTGAGGTTAAGAACAATTGTTTTTTTTAAATATTTCCCATTATTGGGTGGGGTTTTTTTCAATCTGATCCAGAACAAAAGAATGCTTTGGCAGATTTCCTAGTACAAGGTGTATATTACAGAGGTGTGGACACAGAACTACATCCGCAGTCTGCTGGTACAGCTGGGCTGTCAGTGGTCATTTCTTTGGCCATGAAGAGAAGGATGAGCAAGCTGAGATGTGAGGGCAGCGAGGCAGGCACATTCAGTCTTGTTCAGTGAGCAGCAACTGTGGTCCAGTTTGTCGACATGAAAATTATCTGAGGATGCTGCTGAGGCTGAAGGAAGAAAAGTGAATGCATGAGGCACAGATTCTGATATGCTGGCATAGGATGAAGAGTGAGGATTCTCTATCAGAAATAAGCCAAATAATACTGGTAAGACAATACGACTTTACCAGAGCCCCTTCAAGACTTTTTTTTAAAAATAAAACAGAACAGCTGGCCTGGTTTTGGCTGGGATAGAGTTAATTTTCTTCCTAGTAGCTGGTATAGTGCTGTGTTTTGAATTTAGTAGGAGAATAATGTTGATTATACAGTGATGTTTTGGTTGTTGCTAAGTAATGCTTACCCTAAGTGAAGAATTTTTCAGCTTCCCATGCTTTGCCAGCAAGCAGGTGCACAAGAAACTGGGAGAGAGCATAGCCAGGACAGCTGACCTGTACTGGCCAAAGGGATATTCCATACCATAGAACGTCATGCTCAGTAAATAAATGGGGCAAAGCTGGCCAGGAGCCACCGATGGCTGCTAGGGGACAGGCTGGGCATCGGTCAGCAGGTGGTGAGCAACTGTATTGTGCATGACTGTTCATTTGGTTTTTTTTATCTTGAGTTTTATTCCTTTCTTTCTTTTTGATATCTCCGTTTTCATTACAATTATTATTAGTTGTCTTAGTATTATATTTTACTTTATTTCTATTATTAAAGTGTTCTTATCTCAACCCACAGATTTTACCTTTTCCTGGTTCTCCTCCCTGTCCCACTGTGGGGTGCATGGGGCAGTGGGTCTGTGTGGTAGTTAGTTGTTGGCTGGTGTTTGTTAAGCCATGTCAACATCCTTTTTGGCACCTAACATGGTGCACAGAGGGTTGAGATAGCGACAGATCTGACCAGAGCAAGTTAAAACAAATTTGTTATGAGCATTCAATTCATTGTATTGGTTTTACAGTTGCTGGTCACAACGTTTATTTGTCTGCTCTCACTCATTGTGCTTGATCTCAGGGTTGCATTTTGTAACGCTTTACTTGCAGCGTGTGTTCCCTGTCTTGGGTTTATCGCCTTTGAGGTCTGGGCTCAGGTTATCGCTTAATTGTAGTTTGTAATACTGGCTTGTGATATGATAGAATTACTGGTTGTAAAACTAATCTGGTGTGTGTACTCAGCACTGTTCACCTATGTTCTTCGGGAGCCACCTGTTGGGAACTATCAATAATCACAGCTTCTGTTTTTCCTCCTCAGAGAGACAACCTATGGGGGAGACATCCTCCCACACTTTCCCCCTTTCCCACCAGGCCAATTACAGTGGCGTTTGACAATTTTGAAAATTTTTAATGTCCTTTGGATGTTGAAACTAGCATGGCCTTATTTCCAGGAATGCTGAATGTGGTCCAGGTCTTGTTTAAGATTAAAGTATTTAAGAATACTACCAAGAGAACTCCCTGAGTTTGGATAGTTACAAGTGGCAAGGTGTGTGGGATAACATGTGACAAGTACACAGGACAGTGGGCACCTCCAGTGTTTCGGAACTTCATCTCTGAACAAGAGCAGAATAAATATTTGGGAAAAGTATGCTATCATCCTGTCAACTCCAGACAGGCACAAATCACTGTAAAGTGCTGTGCTGATCCCTGTTCAACATTATTCAGTACCCTCAAGGAGAGGAGGTGGTTTCTATATCTGATGGCAAAGTGTTAGGCTCTGCAGATACTCCAACCCCAGTGACAGGCACGGTAGTTGAACCAGAGAATCAAACCATGCAAGTATCAGTCACTCCTATAGAAAAGAAGAAATTGACACAAAAGTTAGCTTATTTATTAAAGGAGGATGAAGGTACATCACATAGATGTACATGTACCGAGTCAGGCCGCTGCAGAACATCAAAACAACCAACAGGTGGCTCAGGTGGATCTGGATTGGCAACATAAGAGTGAATTATTTATAGCACAGTGGGCCCATGACACCTCAGGCGATCAAGGAAGAGATAAAACACATAGATGGGCTTGTGATAGAGGGGTAGCTTTCACCATGGACGCTATTGCACAGGTTATGAATGTGATGCAATTAAGCAAATCCAGTGGATAAAGACTCTCTAGTATTAAGGATAGTGGCTGCAATATAAATGTAAGGAAGGCTGGCAGACTGACCTTATCACATACCCACAATGTGCTTACTGGAGTGCTGGAAACATATTCCAGACCCTATGCCCCCACCCAGAACACTATCCTGGGCCTTGAAAAACAAGTCTTGTGGTGATATGGTACCCCAGAAACTACTGAGTCACACAGTGGGAGTCATTTCCAAAACAACCTTGTAGACACCTGGGCCAAAAAGCATGGCATTGAGTGGATATATCACATCCCCTATTGTGCACCAGGCTGCCAGAAAATTGAAAAATGCAATGGACTGTTAAAGACTACACTGAGGGCAATGGGTGGTGTGATCCTCAAACATTTAGCAAAAACCACCTGGTTAATCAACACTAAGGAATCTGTCAGTAAGGCTGGTACTGCTCAATCAAAACTTTCATGTACTGTAGAATGGCCTAAAGTTTCTGTAGTGCACGTAAGAAATATGCTGGGGAAAACAGTCTGGGTTATTCCTGCCTCAGGCAAAGGCAAACCAATCCATGGGATTGGTTTTGCTCAAGGATCTTTATCCACTAGATGGGAATTGCACGTTGAGGAAGTCCAGTGTGTGTCTCAAGGAGATTTGATTTTGGGTGAAAATAGCCAATGAATTAAACTGATGTAATTGCTGTGTAACACTGTGTATTGTCACCTATATGTGGTGATATGCCCATCACCGCACTGCGCACTTTGCAGCACCCATCTCCACTAAATCTGGATTTGGGGATCTGGGCTCAGCTTCCCTTTGATCACCACATTAATAAAGAATGAACTTTGATGAATCTGGACAAGCATAACAATGATGTAATCAGAATTGGCTTTACCATGCAACAGTCCAACCATACACACCATCTTTCTGGTCCTGAAGGATGGTTATGGAAAATGAAGCTCAAGGTCATGGAAGAAATGAACTCAACTGACATTTTAGGGAGATGGTTGATGGACTTAAGAAGTTATATCTGTGTATTTATCAAAAGACAGGAAAGGTGATGGGGTATTTGAAAGTGTGGAAGCTAGGCATAGTGTAAATGGTATAGAATAAGGGGTGGATACTGTGCTTGTTTCAGATGGGATGGAATTAACATTCTTCCTAGTAGCTGGTACAGTGCTGTGGATTTTATCCAATAGGATAATAACATTGATAACTCACTGATGTTTCACTTGTCCCTAAGCAGTGCTTACCCTAAATCAAGGACTTCTCAGTTTCCTATGCTCCACCTGTGAGTGCCCAAGAAGTCGTGAGGGAGCATAGCCAGGAAGATGAAGATGACCTGAACTGGCCAAAGGGATATTCTATACCATAGAATGTTATTCCCAGTACATCAACTGGGGGGAAGCTGGCCAGGAGGGGCCAATTGCTGCTTGGGGTGAGGCTGGGCAGTGGTCAGTGGGTGGTGAGCAACTGTAGTATGCATCACTGTTGTAGGGTTTTTTTCCTCTCGAGTTATATTTCTCTCTCTCTGTTTATTATGTTTTATTTCATTACAATTATTATTAGTAGTAGATTTTACTTTATTTCAGTTATTAAAATGCTCTATCTAAACCTGCAGGTTTTACCTTCTTCCAATTCTCCTCCCCATCCCACCATGGGGGAGGGAGTGAGCATCTGCATGGTACTTAGCTACTGGCTGAGGTTAAACATAACAGCAGCAGAGAGGGTTGGTCTGGCCAGCTCTGTCCCATTTGTCATAGTCTTGCCTGACCCAATTACCAGGTTCTCAGGGTAAACATTTAAGTGGCGCATCCCCACCCAGAACTGGCTATTGCTCACACGCAAAATTACTTTCTTCTCCAGTATTTCCTCTTGCTCCCTGGGAGAGCCTTCTTGTCAGCCATATCCAATCTCTGAGTATTTGCTGCTGCGAGGTGACTATTGCAGATCACCCAACATCCTTCCCTGCTGCTGGCTCTTCCCAGGGTCTCCCAGTGCCCCAAGGCTGTCCTGGGTACCTGTGTGTACCTTCTAATGTGGTTGGCTGAGGGTGGCAGTGGCAGCTGGGCTTTTCAGCTGCTGATGTTTGGCCGTAGGATAAATAGATGTCCTGACTATAATGAAGCAGTTAATTCTGATTTTATAGGGTTTTTTAGGCATCTCATGGTGCAAAACATGGCCACACCTCGAGTACTGTGTGCAGTTCTGGACCCCTCACTTTATGAAGGACACTGAAGTGCTGAAGCCAGTCCAGAGAAGGGCAGTGAAGCTGATTAAGAGTCTGGAGCACAAGTCCCATGAGGAGTGGCTGAGGGAGCTGGGAGGAGAAAGGGAGGCTCAAGGAGGACCTTTTTGCTTTCTACAATTACCTGAAAGGAGGTTGTAGCCAAGTGGGGGTCGGACTCTTCTTCCAGGCAACTAGCGTTAGGGTGAAAGGACATAGTCATAAACTGTGCCAGGGGAGGTTTAGCTTGGACATTAAGAGAAATTTCTTCACATAAACGTTCATTAGACATTGGAATGGACTGCCCAGGGAGCTGGTGGAGTAACTGTCCCTGGAAGCGTTTAAGGAAAGACTGTACGTGGCTCTTAATGTTCGAGGTGATATGGCGCTGTTTGGTCACAGGTTGGACTGATCTCAGAGGTCTTTTCCAAACTAGTTGATCCTGTGTATATGATTCTGTGTGGAGCTTTATTTTCACTTGTGATTCTAGAGCAAATAAGGAGACGGAGCATCTCCCGAGGAGATCCCGAAACCCCAGCGGCCAGGAGAGGCCGGCGGCGGCACACCCGAGCGGCCCCGCTGCCACCACCAACATGGCGGCACGGCGCGGCCGCCGCCCCGCCCCGCGGCTCCTGCCCTCCCTGGGCCGGCCGCGGCCGCCGGGGGCCGCCGCCGCTGTCGCCGTGTGATGAGAGCATCAGCCCTCACTGCCACGTCTCCCGGGCAGCCGGCGCTGTGCAGGGCCGCGCCGGGGTGCTGAGGCCGAGCCCGCCCGCCTCCTCTTCCCGTCCTCTCCCTTCCCTTGCTCCTGCTTCTGCCGCTGGCCCGCCGCGGGGCAGCGGCGAGGTGGGTCTGCCCGGCGAGAGGAGGGGCGCTCCGCGGGGCTCCCACCGCCGCAGCCGCAGCCTCAGCCTCGTCCCCCCGGGGCGGTCTGGGGGCTGCGGGGGCCGGGGCTGGCCGCCGGGCCGCTGCCGCCGTCGGGGACCCCGCTGCCGGCTGATGTCCGAGCCGTGCCGCCGCCCGCGCTTGGATGTGTGAGTACCGGCCCCGCCGCTCCCGCGGGGCAGCCCCGCTCCGGGACAGCCCCGGCGACACAGCTGGGCAGCGGGCTGGGACCGCCGGAGCCCCCGCAGGCTGCGGTGCCGCCCGCACGAAACTTCGTGTGTGTGCATACGTGTGTGTGTGTACGTGTGTGTGTGTGTGTGTGGTGGGGAGGCTTCTGCTGGCTTTGTTCCGTCCTGCTGGCAAGTTACGGCACTTGGTGCCGGGTTTCTCTTTTCAGACGTTTCCTGCTGTTCCAGGGTTAAAAAGCGGGAGGTCTGCTCACGCTGCGGAGAGCCGGGTGCTCCGTGGTAGGAGAGTGGGGGATTAAACGCGAGAAAGTTGGTCTGGGGTCACAGGTAGGTGGGCTTTTAAAGCGCTGTCCCTACGTAAGCAGTCCTGCAAAGGAGGGAGGCAAGGGCACTGTTCTGTGGAAGATGAAGAGCTGAGGCAATCCTGTGTAAGTCCAGGCAAATTCAACCTGCCATAAGGTACCATTTCCCGAATGCATGTGGATGCACATTTCTATCGCTGTTCTTCTTTTGTACCACTCAGAAAACAGTGTATTAATCATCCTCCTTTATGTAGGGTAGCAGTTGGGCTGATGATTTTCCTTTCTACATGTGGCAGTTCCTTTGCCCCTCCAGCGTCATTTTAACATGTGAACATATAGCAGAAACAGAGGCAGCTTTGTTTGCAATCTATGATTGCTCTCATGCATGCTTTTTATTGTGAATAAGGGGCCCCTCGTGTCACTGGCATCTGTTACGACTGTAAGGGAAGAAATTAGATGTCTGCGTTACAAAGCGGTGAGTTATGAAGTTTTTGGAGACGAGGCATCCCTTCTGTAACAATCCTGCTGTCTGTTAACTCACTGTGACCAGAAGAGGTTTTCTGGGACAGGGGTATAGTAGTACAGGGATGGGACTGGAATGGCTCAGCTGCAGTTTTACAGGATACTGAAAGCAGAAGACTTCAGCCCTTTAACCCACAGTCTGCTCCTTTGCTCACGTCTTGGCATTCCTGTTGTTGGAGTGTTTCTGATACTCATTTCTCCTTCCAGCTGCTCCTGTTGGAGTGCAGGCTGCTTTAGCCAAGGTGCTTGGCATTGCAGTTGAATGATGCTCTGCTGGTAAAATCTGGGCCCACAGATGCCAGAATGGTAGCCAGGCAATGCTGACCACTCCAGAAGTTGGGCTGAAACTTCACCTCCTGTTTACTGTCCCTTATCTGACTGGAAGTTCTTTCTTTAGGTGTAGATGCAGATACTCCTTGTTTCTGTTCTTGAACATCTTTGACTTGGGTTTTACAGTACAAACTAGTATGTCAGGTAGGAATGTCGTCCAGGTCTGATTTATTTGGAAGAACAGAGAAGCTCAGGTAGTATCACTGACACTGTACCCAGTGTGATGTGTACTTCTGATTTCAAGACCATAAAACACCTCCATGCCTCCTGTACAGCTCATTGCTGTCTGTCTCTTTGCAGACATGATAACTTGCAAGCATTTGAGATCTGATTTTCAGAAGCTTTTAATATCCACACACCTACTGACAGAGGTGTCTATATTGCCTCAACCTGAGCATTCAAAACCATTAATAACATAGAAAAGGCAGGCCTTTTTATTTTTTTACTTTTATTTTTTACAGTCTTTCTGGCTGTAAAATGGGGATAAAACATTTTGCTTCCTACTTTTGCAGGATGTGTTTCTATTCTGCTTGTAAGAAGATAAATTCTTTTAAAAACTTCTTGCTTGGTTACCACTTTGCTGAATTACTTTCCTTACAGGGATGCAGTAGCTAAGGAAATAAAGTTATTCTCATCTTAGCAGCCTGCTTGTATTAGCTATGTTTGTGCTGATGTAACATTGCCAGTATAGATATACTTTCATGTATTACTCAAAAGCAGACAGGCCAAATCACTTTTTTTGTTTATGTGTTCTTCAGCCACTACTTTTTATTCTGAAATCTTAGAGAAAGAATCAACTTGTATATAGCATTTGAAGGGGAAACCCCACACCTTTTTGCTGATTTTGAAACTGAGCAGTGCTGAACACAAATATTTCTCTGAAAGGGTCTGTAATGCAAATTGACCTGAGCATTCAGTTCAAAAGCCAGTTGGGCCACTCAGTACTACTTTATAAAGTTACAGCACCTAAAGATGGATATGATGGAAAGCAACAAGACAAAACTGGTTCTGAGACCATCCTACTCCTCAGTCTCAATGTTTTCCCTGTGCCTCAGAATCATGAAATCTTGGGATAAGTTCTCTTTGGGCCGTTACAATCATGTGATTCAGTTTTAGTTTACCAATTCTTGAGTTGGAGGGGTTGGGTTTGTACTCTGGATTTAAAGAAAATACAGTTTGTCAATATACAAATGTATGTGCTCTTTAGCATTGGTGAAAATCAGTTAGAGATTTGGCTGAATTTGTTTGCCGTTGGAACATTTGGTCTTAAAAATATTTTCCATTTCTGACAATTTTTTTGTTTTTCCATTGTGAAAATTTATGTCCTAGCATCTTTATGGACTGAGAACTACAGAGGAAGGTTGAATTTGGCTTGCAGAACCTACTTAAATGCTTGGGATCTTTAGTATTACTCAATCTGTCATAGTTAACTGTGCAGTATGATACTCTGTTATGTGTATTTTCCTTCCTGAGGCCCAGTTTTTGTTCTTGCACTGCCATTCTGTTGGAGAACTAAACCAGTTTGACATTGATGCAGTGCTAGCTTATGCACAAGAAGCCATAAGGAAGATAAGATATTACAGCAACTGACCTTCCTCTTCTTTCAGTGATCCCTTCCCTCTGCCATCTCCTTAACCTGCTCTCTGACTGCAGAGTTTGGCCTGTCCTGGCAATGGATGGTGCAATAAAGTCGGTTCTCTCCTTTATTCACCTAATGACTGTAGGGTCTTCTGTGTGAATCAGAACTTTAGTCCATTTATTTCTAACCCTACCACAGTTAGGTAAGTGGCATTGCTTTTAGCCAGTGGATTTTTAAAATGAGAGATGAATCTCCAGGAGCTGTGTGACTTGGGGAAATCTCTCAGGCATCATAAACTCCCCTGAAAGATTTCATGCCATTCTTTGTGGAGTGTGGTCATCGGAGAGTTATTTCCAACCTTTCTTTGAGTTTTTTGGGTGTTGCAAGTGGAAAATGAGACTTCTGGTGGGAAGTGGGTATTGTGCAAGCCAGTCAGGAGAGCCCTGCTGACTAACGGTGCAGCAGCACCCATGTATGGCGGGGGGTTTGGAATGGTCGGTTTAAAGCAAAAACGTCAGTAGACATCTGTGGCCCATAAATACATATAAGGGAGAGAGTATGCAGATTCAGACAGGTAAATTAGCATTGGTATAATTAATTAATGTATCCTATTGCATTTTCCCAATCTGATAGAATAGCTGATCTGTACATGGTCATACAAGGTTCTGAGTGCTGCCTACCAAAGTCATGGAAATTGAATTGAAACTCTTGCTGTTTTGTGGGGAACTTGTATATTACCTGTACCTCTCATTAAAGAGGCAAGTAGGGGAGAGTTGATGCATTCTCAAATGCATTTTATATTTTAATGCAAATTTATGATTCATGCAAATTACAATTTATTTAGAATTCCCTGAAATAATTCTGCTTTTCCACGGTGTTAGGGATGTGCAAACCCTTGTTGCACTGATACTTTCTGCTGTAAATCCCAGTGCAATGACTTGGAGTAAAGCTTAAGGAAGCATCTTTTAACTTTCTATTTCATGCCTTTCCACTTCATGCCTTCAAACTCATTGCTACATATGGCAGATGCCTGCCTTATTTTTAGCTATTTGAGGACAAAATAGAAAAATCTTAATGGCTCCCCATGATTTGTCATCATGGCTGATCTCCATTAAATTAAACATAGGGATTGGCAGAGAAACAAAATCAGCAGGAAGGCTGCTTCTGTTTGTTTTTAAAAAAGCTTGTCTAAAGCACTAAAATAATACTGTAAAAAGTATTCATTACTATGTACAGAGACCCCTGGGAGGAGAAATACTTGCTGAACAGTTTATCCTGTTCGGGATAAGGAAATTGAGATCTGACAAGATTGGTAAAACAAGTTCCTTGGATGTCAGTTGAAGAGGAGAGATTAAAAAGCAAATGAGGTCCTAGCCTGTACTCAGGCCATTAGGCTGTGTGTATGTGTTCAAGGTTGGGAGGAGAATGCATATTTTGGTGGCTTACTTGACTGAAAATTTTAAGATGGGCTCTTAACGCAAGAGCATCTTCTATCTTTTTCTATTTTCTTTCTTCACCCCCTTCAGGAGTGACCTATTGTTGTGCATTTGCCCTGATAACTTGGAAAAAAAATTCAGTGGCCATACCTAAAATTCCCTTACTTTTCCAGTTACTGTGCATGGCACAGTTTAACTGAGAGTGATCTGTGGCTGTGTTTTAGCAGAGCCATGACTGTGCTTAATGTTTACTGAAGAGCTCTGGTGCAAGATGTACTTGGGAGTGTGTGTTGATAAACTATTAAGGGCCAGCTTTGATAGCCTTGCCTATGTTATGTCTGCTAAAACATTGCCCTTGTGATTTAGCATTACTTCCCAACCAATGTCCCCTTCTAAACAGAACTTCTGATTCTATCAGTAATATGCACAAGGAATTGAAGCTTAAACTTTTGTCATGTTACATACGCAGAGAACTGTGGGTCTAGCTCGGTAATTCCTGCCAGCTCTTTAGTTTGGGCCTCTCACTCTGGATGAGGCTAGACTTGCTGTCCCTTTCCCTACACGACTTAAAAGCATGGGAACTGTAGGACCAAAATAAACCATGACCCAGCTGGTCAGGCCTGCATTTCCCTTTGCTGCTGGAAAAGCTCAACTTTGCAATTCTGTCTTGTTCTCACATGAGAACAAGCCAATGCTTTCTTTATTCCCAGATCCTGTATTTGGCTGTGAGTGTTGCTGTATACATCAGAAGAAGCCAAAGAAAATGTTAATGTCTTGCTAACTGTAATACTGTTGTCTTGGTGAGGAGTGTTATTGGCCACTTGTAGTTGCTGAGCCCTGAGGATCCTGTGTTGTGGGTTGGTTTTGTTTTTCTTCAGTTTCTTTTGGAATATAAATTCACTTGTGTTCATTCATGAAATTATTACAGTCATTCATTAAAGTCTTCCTAGGCTGTTTGCTTTAACCTCCTGCAGCAGTTTGTTGCACAGGGTAATTATATGGATATAAGGTAATATCATTTTATTACTCCAGAAATTGTGGCTTTGTTCTTGTACTCACCAGAGGTTCATTAAGAGTGCTGAGTGTATCTTCTTTGCTCCAAGTCACAAAGACTTGAACTCACCTGTGTTCTGAAGAGAATCCTGTTGACTGCATACCTCTGGAAATTTCCTCCTTGCACCTCCTAAAGTAAGGTCTTTGAGGGGATTTTAAGCAATGTATAGGATTTGGGTTGGAAATCCCTCTCCATTTTTAAAAATTGCTCTTTCGGTCTCTTGGATAATTTGCTTTGTCTGGAGTATTAAGAACTTAAATCTATCTCCTAACCTTAAAGAGCACATCTGCAAAGTGAGCTGGCTGAGCTTACTGCACTTTAATCTTGAGAGGCTTTTCCTGGAAAACTTTTCTTTCCTGCTCCCGTTTTGTCTATGGGTATTTGAAGTACTGCAGCAGCTGCAAATGGCAGATGCTGCCTTCACCTTGTCTTTAGCTAGAGCTCTTAGTTTCCCCACTTACCTGTCTTCTCAGCTCTAGCCTTCTTTGCTGAAGATGCCTGAAATGAGTCATACACTGTTTATGCCATTTGTGAATTCTTCCTTTTTCTTGCTACTTTCACCATTCAGTTTTAGTGTGTGTGTAGAGGGCTGGTAGAGGGAGCCTCTTCAGCCAGAGTTGCGCTGCATCAGAAAAGCCTGCACTGACCTGGTCTTGATGGGCTGGTTTTGTTATTACAGAGGAGGTTCTTGATTCTTAGTCACTGAGTGAAAATTAGTCTTGCTGGTGCATCACCTGACAGTGGTGATTCACCACTCACTATTGTCCTGTTTGATGGAGTCTGAGCTGCACTTCAGGGGGGTTTCCGTCTCTCTCTACCAAATCTCCCTCTTTGCTGCATATTTCATGAGGACTTGGAAAATATGCTGACTTGGAGACCTCCTTCCTAACCGGTTTTGCCTCCCAGCTCTGGGCCAGATGGTGGGTGTGTGCCTTTGGAGCCAGCCTGAGTTGAAAGGTTGTGTTGACTTAGCACTGGGGCAGCTCTGCACAAGCCAAATATTTAGCTTTCCATCTGATAACCTGTTGGTTGTTTCCTCCCTTACAACAACCAAATGCTTATTTTATTCCCAGACCAAGTTAGAGCTTCCACAGAAGTTTTGCAGCTTCTTGGCTTTCGGTGTGGCAGATATGAGGGTGCTGACAGGGGGGCCTCGTGACCAAGGCTTGGGTGCCATCATCGCTGTTCCCAGGCTCTCTTGGGATCGTTTTTTCTTTTTGGCATTATGTTGGGTGAATCGTTTACCAGCTTTGTGTCTCAGTTTTTCCAGCTCTCAAAATGGGTGAGAATTTTTTTTTGTTGTATTGGAGATTTTTAAATCATTATTAATTTTTAATTGAAATGAAAGGTTCACACTAAGAGGAAGTAAAAATAACCTGTAGTAACTGGGACTGTCAATGTTCAAAGTTCAAAAGAAAACTTGTCTGTAAGGTAGTTTTGCAGATAATTTGCAAAGACATTAGGATTGTTGGACAAATGCAAGTTTGGGGTTATGTTGACCACCTCCAGCGACTTGAATTGAGGACATTAGTAACCAAGAGACCTTTTTACATTGCTTGTTTCAGTTTCAGAGACAGACTGTGCTTTATGTCAGTGCTCTAGAGCCGTGTTGTGGAGGTGACCTGCTGCTGTTCCCTGCAAGGGAACACTGCACAGGTGGCAGGTGTGTTTCCATAAAGCACGGACACCCAGGATGGAAAGTCTTACTGGGAGCATGCGTGTAGCTGAGGAGGAGGCAGGCAGGGCTCCCTCACTCACCACAGAGGCGATGTGTTGCTTCACCCACAGATGTCACATGCTGACCTGGCAGGAAAGGGCTGCTTTAATTGAGATGGAGAGTTGCAATGAGAGACCTGTGGTCTTCTTGAGCCACGTTGCTGCAAGTGAGGATGGTCACATTTCCCTTTCTGCTCTTGAGAGTATCTGGTTGTAGGTCTTGTGGAGCCAAGAAGAGCCTCTTAAATGTTTTCCAGCCTCTGAGAGTTCTTGTGCCGTGGTGCAGTGAGCTTCCCGAGGGGACTGGAGGCTCAGAGTTTTCTCCAATTAAAAAATGTTAACGCCATCAAAATAATGCTGGCTGAGCATTGTAGTGTTTCCAGCAAAGAGATGGGGAAGAACCAGACAGACTTTCCATTCTGATGAGTCACTGACTCTCTCCTGATTTGCCTCCTGAAAGAGCTGTTTGGGCAGCTGCTGATGCAGGAACATGATTCTGAGTGATGGTCCCTGGGGAGCAGGACAGGGCTGTGTGCTGCTTCACCTCTGATCTGAACTGGCGGATAATTCATCTGCCTAGCTCTTTATCAGTAAAGCCTTCCACACAGCTGTGGTTCTTGCCTGCCTTGATCCTGCCTCATCAGGATAGCTGGGGAGCTGACAGGCAGGAGGGGTGTTGGTGCAGAGAAACAAAATGGCCAAGTGGTCCTTTAGTGTGGTTCTAAAAGGAAGAACTGGAAATCAGAGGGTCTGATGCTTTGCTTCTGCATCTTCTTATAACTGTGTCACAGATGAAAGAGCATGGTCTGCCCTAGGACCAAGAGCTGGGCAGGACCACTGTCTGCTGCTCTGTAGCTGGTCCCCAGATCCTGCTTGTCTGTTCTTATGATGCCCACATCTGCCTAAGTGATGAGATCTTGAAAGTGGGTAGTTTTGGTTCTGAGGATTTGAGGATGAAGGGACTAAAGTATGTGACTAATTTTTTGAGGGAAATTGTAGGTGAACTGGCAAGAACAATGTGGAGTCGTATTAATAGACCAAAGAGGCTTGTCAGGAAGAGCTTTTATCTTTCATTACTCATTTTTTCTGCATGACTCTATATAAAATAAGATTGTTGATGGGGTGGGTACTGCAAACAGAGAAGGGAGCCTGTAGACTTCATTAATACTTAATATGACTCAGATGCGCACAGGAATCTTATCTGTTGAAATAAAGTGTTATGGACACTTTTTTTCTTGTTCACATATTTTTCAAAGTAGAATCATGTCTTTGTTTATTAATTGAAAGGTATAAAAAGGCTTTTCCTCATGCCTCTCTCCTCAAAAATGAAAGCTGTTGATTGGTTCAAGGCCAAAAAAAGCAGACTTAGAGTGGAACTGATCTGTAATCTCACTGCTTTGTTTAGCTTTATCTGTGGAGCTTCAGTTTTGTGTGGAGAGTTTTACAAAACAAAGGCAAACAAAAAAAGGATGGTTCTTAGGCAGATTTTGCTCTAACAGACGCCTACCTAATTTGATCTAACTCCAGTGAAGTAAAAGTTATTTAAAGCTTGGCTTGAGGAACTGCCCAGTCTATATGTTCATGGATCACTGTGAAAGGGCTTATTCAAGTGCACTTAAAATATGTGCACTGATGTTAAGGATGGCTGCGTTCCACAGGCAGTCTCTTTTACTAGTAGAAACCCTGCATTTTACTGGTTTGCAAAACCAGAGGGTGGAAGTGCAATTCCTTAGTGTCCAAGTGCCTGTATTGGAGGGTGTGTGAGGCATACTAATGGGATGATACTAATGAGACCTGTTAAATTATTTACATTAATTACTGAATGTGGCATAAAATACCTTCCAGTGTTAATAGCACTAATTAGACCACCAACATATTGCATCCATTATCATAAATGTCCTGTAGGTTGAATTTGACTAGTTGTTTTAGCTTTCACAGTCCCTGTAGTAGTTAAATTTGGCTTAAAATGTCTTTCAAGTTTGTTCCTTTTTAGACATTTTTCTCATTTTATTCCTTCACTTTAGCTGCTTATCGAAAGTCTGGATGTCCTAAGTGAATTCAGCATTGTTTGTTGCTGCCCCTGCTCATTTTGTGCGTGCAGGAGAATTTTCTTTTGTTTATATTTAATTCCTGAAATAGAAATATTCCCCAATAAAACTCTAGAACATCCTAGAGAAAATTGCCTGAAAGCTTTAGAGTCTTGACTAGAAAAGTAAGGCAGGCTTCAATTCTCTGTTGTGTTTTTATTTGGAATTATAATGAGAATTTTAAAGTCTACCAAAATACATTATTTTCCTCCAAACCCAAATTGTCCAATGTTTGCTTTCCTTTCATGCATTTTCACATCTCCTTTTCCTTCCTTTCTTTTTTTTTCCTCCTCTCTCCAGGATCTCTGTTTTTGGTGTGGTTTTGTTGTTTTGGTTTGGGTTTTTTGGGGGGTTGTTTTTTGGGCTTTTTTTTGCAAGTGTTCTTCATGTGGATATGTGGAAAGCATTTATCTTTTGAAACATCTTGGATTTTTGTTGAAAATTTGAGAATTGGTGTACTGGTTTCAACCACAACAGTTGGTTATTGGAGTAGAGATGAAGGATGGCAAATTTTAATACAAAGGATAATTCTTTGAGGGAGTTTTTTAGAGTAGTTCTCCTGCACACTGTGTTCATGGTGACAATGGTGTGACTCATTGAGGAAACTTCTGGCATTTCTGCCAGCTGTGATTTCTCATGATTTTAAAGGAGGTGGTAACTGAATTATAAATAGATGATAGGTTCCATCTGTAAATTTCAAAGCTAGATCTAGAGTTTCCCAGAAGGTGGGGCTGCTTTTTTGGACCTTGGGTTGGTTCTGGATATGATATTTTTCCGAAAGGGCAACTGATTAATCTCCAGACTCTCAGACCAAAGTCCTTGTAGTGAGGTGCTCGTTCAGTGTCTTGTTTCTGTACAGCACATGTGCTTGGAGTGACTTGCAGATTTACACTCCAGTTCAGTCCCTCACTTGCTTATGTCTCTTAGCCATCAGAAACGTACCTGACTGCCGAAATCCTTGCAGTGTCATGTGGGAGACCAATGGAATAGAAGCAAAACTGTACAGGAAGTGAATGCCAGAGAATCCACCATTGTTAGTGATATTCGGAGTTTCCCAGCCTCTCTCATACTAGTTCATTTTAAGGAGCTGATAGATTTAAATATGTCATTAAAAATAAAGAAATATTTATAAGCCTACCATTAAATTATTTTTCTTTGAAGGGCTGGGTCATGTGATCACCTATACATGCATTTGAAGTAGATGCATAACGTGTGTTTTGCTGCACTACTGTGCTAACTAAAACCACTTTTAAAGCACCTCCTACCTTCATGTCAGTTGGGCTTTCTTAGCACAGAAGGGAGCTGAACTATCTAGCTACGTTCATGGAGACCAGCCTGTTTGTTTAGACCTCTGCCAGAGGGCATCCAAATTACCTACCAGCATCAGAGGCTGTCAAGTAACCTGTTGGATGGTTAGAAAGACCTGTGAAACTCTAATAGCTCCACCACAACATGGAGAGGGCTCTCCCCAGGCTTGCTTTTGAAATGAAACGCACAGTTGTGTCGTCTCCAGCACTGCAGATGCTCAGTGGTGCTTTCCAGCCAGCAGGAAGTGCTAGCAGTCACTGATGGCTGATTTAAACATCCCCTTTTCAAAGATACAATGTCAGTGGTGTTCATTCTGCGTGTGCAAGCAGAGGCTGATCTGGTGCCACTGAAATGGCACAGTGTTTTAGGGTGGTGACGGCTGTCGCACAGAGCTCTGAGTGTATGAGAGTAACTTCATTTTGCATGAATTTGCTTGGCTGCAGCGTGAGCTAGGTGAACAGCAGTTTGCACCTTAGCTAATGTTTCTGCCTCCTTTGCAGACTTGGGAAGGCTTTTGGATCATTGTCTGGGTCTCAGGGCACAGCCTGCCGGAGGCACTGGAAGCAGACTGGTTCCTGGTCATGCCCGGTGGAAGGAGGGGACCCAGCCGGCAACAGCTAAGCCGTTCAGCTTTGCCTTCTCTCCAGACGCTGGTTGGCGGGAGCTGTGGAAACGGTACTGGTTTGAGAAACAGGTGAGGACAAAGGTGGGATTGTTGAGACCCTTTTGGCTTGGACAGCACTAAAAGCAAGGAACTTGATCCACTCTGTACTCCGTGCAGGAGTGTAGCTTTGTGGTGAAGGCGAGGAACTGGGAGATGGGAACTTTGAGCTCCCTGCTGTGGCATTAGGAGATGACTCATCCAAGAGGGAACGTGTCCTGAGGTTCTTCTCAGCTCTGCTATGGCACATGCTCCCCTCTCTTGACTTCGTGCAGTAAAATCAGCCCCATGGGGAGGATTGTGGAAGTGGTTGCAGCCCCCCTTCAGTGCTTGCTGTGGTCACAACAGCCAGGGGAGTAAATTGCACAGTGCTGCGTTTGTCTTTCCTGCAGCAGTTCCCAGAGCAGTGAGTCCTGGCAAATGATGAGTCCTTGTCTCTCTCGCTTGCCTGCAGTGCCACAGGGAGTTAGTGTGACATGTCAGAGCACAGCTGTGACTCCTCCTCCCACATAATAGAAAGGCAGGGCAAGGGAATGCCTTTATTCTGTTTTGGACCTGCTGGCTGCAGATGCAACTAATTCTTACAGTTGGCAAAGATCATCTCCATTTTCTGGGGAAGTTGGGGGCTGAAACAGGAACACACAGTGACATTTAGATCTCCACGTTTGATATGAAAACTGAAAGGGCCCAGTGTTACTTCCTTCCATAGAAAAGCTGGCAAAGTAGAAAAGCATTTGCTGCACACAGAGGCCCTGGTATAGGTTCATTTTTTCAAATCAGAGCGATCCAAGCCAGTAGCTTTGACCTGTACAGACTTCTCTGTCTGGGACAGATGGACAGATGGCACAGTCTGAGGTTTTTGAGGAGCAAGTGACTGTAGAGACCATAGAGTTAGTGCCTAGGTCCTTGCTTATCCTGGTTTCAGACACTGCATAGTTATATCTAAGCTTCCTCCATCAGTTCAGTCTGCCAGAGCTTTTAGTTGCTCTAGCCTTCTCTGAAACCTAGGAAAGAAGGAAGTGTGAGAACACTTGACAGATCAGCCTCTAGGAAGTGGCTGAACTACTTCATTCCATTTTTAGTTATCCCTCTTTTAAAAAGAGGAACTGTTAGCAGAAAGACAATGGGCACTTTGCAGTACTGGAGAAGGAGGCCGGGTGCCACTGTAATGTCCTGGTGATGGGTGGAAGGAGCCAACATTAAGTGCTTGGTGTAGCATAGGGTCCTCAATGAGTTTTACTCTGTACCTCTGCTCCTCAGTCTCCAAGTTTACTGAAATATTGCTGGGTGTCTCACAAGACTTCTGGCAGCTCAGTCAGTTGTCCAGAGAAAATGCTAGATAAGGGTTTTTGTCTGAGCTAAGATGATGAAGCTCACCGCCAGTCTCACGTCAGAACTATGAATGCAAGACTGCTGTCACCTTTCCTCTAGTAATGCCCAGTCTCCAATTTGCAGCCTCAAGCACACTCTGTCCTGGAAAATGTTAGAGATGATGTAGAATGTTTACCAAGTGAGTGATACCCATCTGTTTCAGGAATGGTAGTGCCATCAGCCTCTCTGCGCCTCCAATCACAGCGCTGATTACTCCAGAGCCTGTGCGTCACTGCCGGATCCCTGAACTGCCGTTGGATGGGAGCCTTCTCTTTGAATTCCTGTTCTTCATCTACCTACTGGTAGCCCTCTTTATTCAGTACATCAACATCTACAAGACTGTCTGGTGGTACCCATACAATCACCCTGCTTCCTGCACCTCACTGGTGAGTTCCCCAGCATGTGCCATCGCTCATGCTTTTTCATTACACAGCTGCTTTTCATGCTGCTTCAGTCCAGGAATCACCAAGCATTAGACATTAAGGGAGTGGATGGGAGTTCACATGCACCCCCATCATCCAGGGCCATGTCATCCCCCATTTTACAGGGGAGAAAATACATGGCAGGTCAGAGAGAGTAATCAGCAGAACTCCTTCAGGGGAAATTTCTTGCAGATACTTGCATGGCCTGGCTAGCTCCTAGGGTTTGAAATGGAGCTGAGATTCCAGGAGCTGTCTCCTGTCGTGGGTGCCCCTTCCCAGTGGTAACAACAGAGCCTGAAGAAGGAAGATATGCAAGTTTACATTAGGATCTCACAGGAGGTCAGCAGCAAAGTTGGGGAGGGGGTCAGATCCTCAGATTATGTAAAGCTGCCAGTCTCCTCAGTTTCAGTCTTGCTGGCCCAATAAGCTGCACGACCTGGCAGTGACCTGTACCTGAGTCAGTGAGCGTTGTGTGAGTGAAGCCAGCCTCTGCAGCTGGTATTGTGTCCTCAGTGCTGCTTGGAAGTGTGAGGTGGTTCCTCAGTTACCTGTACCGACAGGTGGTGCTGGTGTTCCAGCTCAGCTCTGCGATGTTGGACACAGCTTGCTTAGTAGAAGTAAAAGCATTCTGTTTTGGGCTCCCTACCGAGAAGGATTTAATAGTCATGTGTTTGTTCCCCTCATAACTCAAGCATTCTTTTTTACCCAAAATGTCCTTGAAATCCTAAACAGCAGTATTCAGAGTCTGATAACTGTTCTAGCCAGGATATATTTGATGGCTTCACTGAAAAATTGTAAGAACTGTATCTAACTTGATGCAGCCAGAGTCAACATTAAACTTCTAGTACAGATCTGTGGCCTGTGAAGATGACATTTCTCGCTTGATCAGGGAGCACTGGTTGCTACAGACCAAGAGGGAAAGTGAGCTGGTGTGCTCACTCTAGACTCCATTTCAGCTGCCCTTGCTCTGGCTGCTCAGGGGCTTTTCCCTGGAGAACCTGTAACCTGTTCTCCATAGTAGGATTCTGGTCCTAGATGTGCTTTTGACCCCAAGAATACCTGCCTGACAGGTGGGTTTGTTTTGTTTTCTGTGCAAATCTCTCCATGGGAAGGAACCTCCCTGTGGAAAAGATCTTGCTTCTTGGAGACATTCCTGTCTTACTAAGGTTTATCCCTTTTCCCTCATGCCTAACAGAGAGATTTGGGGAATGCTTACTTGAGGTCTTAGTGTACTCTCCAGCAGCTGGTTTTCTAGTCCCACCCCGTCTGGGTGGGTTTAGAGTCCCTTTTCTTGGTGAAGACCTTTTTTCTTTCCTCCTTCAGAATTTTCACCTCATTGACTACCACCTGGCGGCGTTCATCACAGTGATGCTGGCACGGAGGCTGGTGTGGGCCCTCATCTCTGAGGTAACATTCCCAATGTTCCCTCTCCTGCCTACAGTACTTACTGCAGAACATGACCATCCCTGGCCTGAGAAAGTTCTGCAAGTTGGAGGGATTCTTCCCTCAGAAGAGTCTGGGGGACTAAGATTTTGGTGGTGCCCTGCCTTGGAGATTTTTCCTGGAGACCGTTCATGTCCTGCAGTATTGGGTAGCTCTGTTGCCTCTGCACCTAGAAGGAGATTAAATGGTCCCTCTTGCTTATTATCTTTGCAGGCACAATACTGCACCCCATAATCTTGTTTTAGAGAAGTGGCCAAGAGAATTGCAAGTCAGGTACCAAAAAGGCAAATAGGGAGGTTAGCCAAGACTGGAATAATGAACAGGAGATTAGAGGGGGAAAGGTCAGGAGAAGGATGTCTGAGTACACTGAAGTGAAACAGGAATGCTGGTAGAACTGCTTTTCCAGTCCTGGTTACTCAATAACTCAGACTCTGGTCATATCACCACAGATTTTGAGATCTTCTCTGTGTTTGTGAGAGCAGAACCAGGCAAAACAGACTTGTAAAAGTCAGTTTGAGGAAAATGGAAGTTTTGACAACTGAAATGGCTAATACAACTCTAGGCTAAGCAACTAAGCAGTATTGTAAAAAAGGTAAATAAAGGAACAGTTATGTCCTGTTGAATAGATGAATGGAGAAGATGGGATCTCTGAAGTTCTCTTTTCATCTGATTCCTGCCATTTTCATTTATGTTCACATCCTCTGTAAAACTTCCCATAGACTGAAATTTCTGCATTGAAACCTTCCATGCAAGTTCTTGCACGTTCCATCTATTGGCTCTAACCCTTCAGAATCTTTTCATAGTTCAGTTTCCTTCTCCCCTCTGGAGACTGGAACAAGCTTTCTTGCTGTGATGCTTCCTCACTAGTTTGTACATCCAATAGAGATGAGTCATGGAAATCTGGTTTTGGGATTGCCAAGGGACACCATCTTCTCTTCCCTTGGCTGAGAACTGCGACCTTCCAGAATGCTGAGACCCAAAGGAAAGAGCAGGAGAAGATGGGTTTCAGGCTATCCCAGACTATTATCAGAACAATAAGGGACTTGAGCAAAAATATTTTTCTCCTTTGCAGCTCTGAATTTTTTTTTTAAAGGCCCTATTTCAGTCATGCCCCACAACTTGTGATTATTTGAATCTTTTGGATTCTGTCAATCATTAGTAAAATCAAAGGCATTTACCTTTGTAAGAGAATGAGTTTCCTGCTTCTGGGAGGAAGAGGGCAGCTATCCCTCTTACAGTACCTCCTGGCACCCCTCTCCCTGCTCCTCCTCCACAGGCAGTCCTTCTGCTTATCTTCTAGCACCAGTGTTACAGGGCTGCTGAGTGTTTCTTCTCCATTTGCAGGCCTCTCAGGTGGGTGCGACATCGGTGGTTCACTACATGGTGCGCCTGGTGCTGCTCACCCTCTGTGGATGGGTGCTCTGCTGGACTTTGGTCAACCTCTTCCGCAGCCATTCTGTTCTCAACCTTCTCTTCCTGGGCTACCCGTGAGTGACACCACCTTGTGCCTTCTGGGCGGGGGGAGCACAGCTGTTTGGGGGTGGCACCAGCCACCACGGGAAGCAGAGCTCTTGGCTGTGCTCTGTCTCCTCAGCTTAAATTAAAAGGGAGGCAGGAAGGGCTGGGGGGTGGTGTGAGAAGGTGGCACTGAGCTGCTGAAGCAAATTGCCTCAGTTGCTGTTTGTGTGAGGGGCCTTTACTGTGACTTGAAGACTGAGCCGTTGCCACTAGCTTCTGGAGTGAGGGTTCCTATGTGGTTTCGCTCTCCTAAGGGCCAGCATCTGTTGAGAAGGCACCCTCTGCTTTCTGTTGGGATGGCTGTCATTTCAGCCATTGTTTTTTTTTCTGTCATGGCAGGTTTGGTGTCTACGTCCCTCTGTGCTGCTTCCACCAGGACAGCAGAGCACAGCCTCTACCTGCAGACTGTGGATACTTGGTACAGGACCAGGTGGCGGATGATGGGGCTTCAGCTGTCAGCAGCCTGGTCAAAGATTTCTTCTCGCTTCTGTGGGAATCCCTGAGAGAACAGTTCAATAATCCTACGTCTATCCCCACCCACAGCTGCCCCCTTTCCCCAGATCTCATCCGCAATGAGGTGGAGTGCCTAAAAGCAGACTTCAACCGCAGGATCAAGGAAGTTCTCTTCAACTCTCTCTTCAGTGCCTACTATGTGGCATTCCTGCCACTATGTTTTGTGAAGGTAGCTGTTGTCTGGCTCTTCCTGTGCCCCTGCCCGCCGTCTCCTTCTGACTGTTGTGTGAACTGCTGCCAGGCCAGATTCCTGGTTAATTCCCCTTTTCTCTGTCTCCCCTTTGGCAGCCCGGATAGCGGAGCATGGCTGCATCCGGAGTGCACTAGTACTGCTCCTGGTTGGCAGATAGGTATTGCCATAAATGTGATGCACCTCTAGTCCCATCACCCCACTTACTAACTCCCCTTCTCCCACCCCCTGTCCTAGGCAGATGGATAGCTGTGTTCTTCCTAGAAAAGGGAACCTGTCGTTACCTGTCTCAGATCCAGCATCTTGCCTTTTGAGTGCTTGGATCGGAGGCTTTGGTGGTCAGGCTGTTAGAGGCAACTAGGATGCTTAGCAAGCTAAGTCCAAGAACCTCTTGTCAATGTGGGGGTTATATATTTTCATCTGTCATTTTTCTAACTTGAGCAAGCTCCTGTTGGTGCAGAAATGGGCAGGGCTCCATGTAGCAGTCTTGGTACAATTGTTGCTCCTGAGGCAGTTCTGTGACAAGCAAACTGCCTTTTTATCTGTTCCTGGAGGAGGAGATGCACCAGCTGCAGCATCATCCCCTGCCCTTTCTCCTTCAGGTCAAGGAGAAGGGAGTCTTGAGTGTTTCCTAAGCTGTAACCCTCCGAAATCACCGGTCCAAAAGCGCATGCCTGTAACGTGTGGTGTGGGTCTGCTGGATGCACACGCAGTATGTCCCTTGTCATTCCTTTGTCTGTCTTGTGACAGTGGTGCCAAGTTCTTGTCTGGTCTCTCTGCAGAGCACCCAGTACTACGACATGCGCTGGTCCTGTGAGCACCTCATCATGGTGTGGATCAATGCCTTTGTCATGCTCACCACTCAGCTGCTGCCTCCCAAGTACTGTGACCTGCTCCACAGGTCAGCTGCCCACCTTGGAAAGTGGCAGAAACTAGAACACGGTTCCTACAGCAATGCTCCACAGCACATGTGAGTGTGGGCATGGGGAGGGGTTGGCATGCCTAGCAAGGGGAGGAGAAGACGTTCTAGTAGAGGAGCAAATACCACCAGTGCGTGTCTACTGAGAACACTTCTGCACTCTCCGTGCAACTCCACTGGCCTTACCGTTCCGTGGAAACAGAAACATCTGCTCTAGAAAGCTGTCTGAGCTGCTCCAGTCACTGCTGGCTCCTTCCCAAAAAGAAAGGCTGACATTCTTCTTGGCCATTAGAGAGTATTTGTGCGGGGGCGTGGGATGGCCTCCTCCGATGCAGAGGATGAGGTTCTTGCAGTGGGAGCCATTTGTTCTCGTTACTCAGAGTCCATTTCATGGGCTTGTGATCACCTCTCTCTGCTTTTCTAGTGGGAGCTAGGACATGTCCCTGTGGCAGAGGCTTTGGTATTTTTCAAGATGAAGTCCATTCCCTGTCCAGGGAGTTGGGAGCAGAGATGCTAATGCTCTGGCATTCTCTCCCCACAGCTGGTCAGAAAACACAATATGGCCACAAGGAGTTCTGGTGCGACGGAGCCGATGCCTGTATAAAGCAGTTGGGCCTTACAACGTAGCAGTGCCTTCAGATGTGTCCCATGCCCGCTTTTACGCAAGTATCTCTTCTCTTGCTTGATGCCTTACGACTGTGGGAGGGAGGAGAGGCTCAAACATAGCTGCAGCAGAGCAGAGCAGACCGTGCAGAACAGAGTTCAGTGCTGCGCAACAGCCTGTTGCTGCTAAACAAAATACCTGTTAGCAGCAGAGGGGCTTTCCCCTTCCGGTATTACAGTGACCTCTGGGCAAGGTGGAAGCCACAGCTGCCTTGTCAGTGTTTTCTCATCAAGGTGACACAGCTCTCTCATCAGACAGCGGCATATTCCCATGAGGGTTCTAGTTAACATTGTTCAGGGAAACAGGAAAGTACATCAGCAGGCCAATTGGTTATCTCACCCGTCCTCCCCTTCTCAAGCAAAATACCACTTTCTACATGACACCTCTTATTCTGTTCTCCTTAAGTAGCAGCTAGTGGTAGCTGGAGTACATTTCTTCTGCTCCACAGTGGTCAGTGGCTCAGTGGTGCCTGACAGCATTATATACATACCCCTCCTCCCTTTAACCCTGCAACAAATCACAGAAATCTGTCCTTTTTAACTGTTTCCCTGCAGTTCCTTTTCCACCGTCCATTACGGCTGCTCAACCTGCTGATCCTCATTGAAGGCAGTGTGGTTTGCTACCAGCTCTACTCCCTGCTGCGCTCAGAGAAGTGGAACCACACCCTCTCCATGGCCCTCATCCTTTTCTGCAATTATTATGTCTTATTTAAGCTCCTCCGGGACCGGATAGTATTAGGCAGGGCATACTCCTACCCACTTAACAATTATGGACTCAAGGCACACTAGGCCGGCCAAATGTGTACCCCTTCTCTTTTTCTTCCCACAGGGCAGGGAGGGAACCTCAGAAAAAAAAAATATTTTCGTACAGTTCTATTTTTTTCTTGCGGCGTTTATAAATATTTAAAATATTTTATATTTTGTATACTATTGTTTTTGTGGGGCGGGAAGGGAACCAGTGGCAATTAAATGTCGCTTTATAAACAAGGTGTTATTTTATATATCTATAAAAGCAAAAAAAAAAGTGGATGTGTATATACCGTATATCTATACCCATACATATATCTATGTGAAGCAACAGGATTGTGTGTGTGGTCACTGTGTCTGCTTCGCTCACAGAACTGCCCTGCCCTTGCATACTGTGGGGACAGAACTGCTGTTAATTAGGAACACCAGGTCTGCTCTAGAATTTGGATACGCTAACAGCCAGGGGAAAAAAAAGGAAACACAGGGGCCTTTCACCAAGATAAGTAAAGTTTATTTTGGTAACCTCACTACCAGGAAAGTCTTGCACTGAAAATGTGCACTGATGAGATATGTTTAGGCAAAGGCAGGAAACAGTGCGTGAAAAGAGTGACTAAGTTACTGTCAGTCAGTAAAAACTCTCAGTTCTTTCTTCCCACTGTTAGCAGGATGCAAGTATTATTTTTAAAAAATAACAAACTATTTACTTTAGCCTCTATCTTCCCAGCAACTTGAGCTCCCTCTCTATGCCAAGGGAATGAACTTAACATTCAAATTATAATTTTAGGGTAGTAAATAATTTCAGAATGGATTTGAAATAAATAGATTTATCTAGCAGGATGGTAGTTGAATATTTTAGACATCCCTCTCTATTTTCTCCAGTAATAGCATTTGAATTTGGGAATATTCAACCATTTTCTTTAAGCATTAATGTTCCTTGCAGAAATTTATTCTTGTCATTTACCACCTCCCTTATTCCTAAGCAATATATTTCAGCAGTATTTCATTCTAAGGTATGTTGGTAGTGTTTAATAACTTATCATTGTTAACAGAGGAAATACTTTCTTTTAAACCATTCTTCATAGAGCTAAACTGTACTAGAACCTAGTGAACAAACACTTTTGGCAGTATTACAGAGGAATTAAAGATCAAAGACAGTGTCAACTATATAATTAATTTAACTGTGGATGCTAGTGACAGCTGATGGTAGGAGTTGATGCTTTAACCCAGGTAATTAAGGAGATGGTAATGCAAGTTCTTCCATTCGGATGCCATCTGACAACTTCAGCCATTAGTAAAGAGCTAGCTCTGGTTAAACAGTGGATAGGTATGGGGAAAAAAAATCCCAGAACTCTACGGAGTTTGGGAGAAACTGCAACTACTTTCTGCTGCTTCTTTCCTTCCAAGCTACGTAAGAATACAGTGATCTTTGCTCCTGTCTATAAGGCAGCTGCTCCAGCAGCCTGACCACAAGCCCAAAATACATGATAAGGTAGGCAGCAGGAGATGCCTCTGAGCATTAACCCCAGGCTAACCTGAAATGAACACAAATGCTTAGGTTTAGTCACTCCTAGGCCTTTTCTTCTTTCATGTGGCCCTAGTGCTGCTGGAAGGACACAGGTACTCGTGAATTTACAGCCTGAAGCCTTTGAATAAAACACAGTATTATGGCTTAGAGCCATGCCATGCTTTATGTAGTAATCCATGTCTTAATTCTACCTTGATTACTTCACAAAGTACATTTGGGATAAAAGAAGGTTGGCGTCTTATCTAGAGCAGACTATGCTGCACGTGGCTTTGTGCAACACCTTTCTTGCATCCAGCCTCAACTTTTGCAGTAGCTCAGTAGCATTTCCTACAAATGTCAGCTGTTTCTAATAGGTGCCTCAGCACCCCTTAGAACAGTATTTTCACTGCATTAGCAAGTAGTTTCTTCCACCTGGACATCTAAATGATAGTAGGCTTATACTCAAGCAACTAGTGGAAGAAAAGAGACTCTCCAGGTTTTAGCTTGGGAAATAGAGATGTGCAAAGGAAAGCCAGAAACTTGAAACAGAGTTTTGGGTAAGTTAATGATAGTCTGTGTTCTGGCTTTTCCTTCCCTTCCATGCAAGGCTGAAGGCAGGCAGGACTCTCAGGCAGTGAGCACACCCACACCTCGCACTGTTGGCAGCATGAGGGACAAGCACAGCGACACTTCCGTACCTACGGGGTTTCTGCTTTGCTCTGAGGGACTAAGTACAGGGCCAAAACAAACACTGCCTGATTGCAGGTGTGTTAAGAACCTCCTCATTCCAAGGGAGCTAGGCATTATTTGCTTGCCTTCCCCTTCACAAACAGGACCTTTGTTATATCCTGGAGCAGGAGAAGTTCCATTCTGGAAGGTTTAAGGCCTAGAGATTGTACCTTTCCATGTACAGTAGTATGAACTACCTGCGTGCAGTCCTGTAGATGCAATTGTCTTGCATCTGTACACAGGAGCATTATGTGGGAAGAAATTGTAGAAGATAGTTGCAGCTTCCCCTGCAAAAACACAGCAAGGAACTACCACAGTTGGTCTCCCCAGTATAAACTGGGCCATCTGACAAGCAGGGAGCAGAAATTATGTCTGCTCAGCATCAGTGCCTGCTTTGATCAGTGGTTCGTCCCCATTCCTTAAATGGGCCTGCTACTAAGCCTTTCAGATGAACACTGAAAACAAGTCCATTCTTAATACTCGGTCAGGTCAGACTAGGGGAAAAAAAAAAGTCTTAATCCCCAACTTGGTCACTCTATCATGCAAGGATGTCATAATAAATGGATGGTTTTTTGGTCTGGGAACGGAACTGCTCTAGCTTTAGGCCAATCCTCAGAAGAACAGCTTCATCCCACCATTTTGCCATGACCTGTGAGAAGATGAGAGAAACAGAGTGAAAGAAGGGGAAAAACCCCACAAAGTAGCATCATCACCTATAGACACTCTTGACAGCCCCAGAATACATAACAGAAAACATAATTTCCCTCCCACCCCCCCAACAGCACAAAGAGACACGTTTTCCTCTTTTACCCCAGTAAGTATGACATCACTGCATTTTCAATAAAGGCAGCTGTGTGACTTCCATTTGCAAGACATGGACCTTTCCATTACATGAGACCCATTTCAACAGGAAGGACTTAAAGGAAATGAGAAATCAGAAAGGAAAGAGTAGTGACAAATATTGGTGACCGATGCAAGTAGCCAGCAAAACAAAGAAATCTATCTCAAAGATACCTGAAGAGTCCCTCTGCCCTTCAGGAGGGAGTTACTCTGAGGAAATCACCCAGAAGTTAAAACTTCTATTTCTAGTAGCTGCCAGCTCTTCAAATGAGATGTGTGGAACAGCAGGAACCTGGTTATAGCGGCTCAGGACAAATTCAGCTGGGGATTTTGTGACCCCGTTTTCAACAAAAAGCCAGTACTTGCCTGGAGGTTGATAGGAAGCCCAGCAGTAGAATATCCAATGGGGACCACAAGGCCTGGAATCCCAGTGAAGTTACCAAGCTGCATGAACCTGGGGGGAAAAGCTGTAATCAGCATTCTTGACTTGGGACAGCAGCAAATTCATCCTTTTTTGGGAGAGGCAGCTAGCATCAATCTCTCCTGCCTTACAGCTTGAGCTTCTTCAGTTAGTGCAGCTAGTTTCCAGCAGTTCCCAAACTTTTGTTTCTGTGCTGCAAGTAGTATCATTCTTACCTCATGGACCGGACTGTGAAGGACATATCGCTGCTCCCAGTCAAGAGGTCAGATTCATAAATTCTTGGGGCAGTGCAAGGAACAGCTGTGGAGGAATCACAAAATGACTGAAATGAAAAGGGACCTCAAGAAGTCATTCTGTCTAACCTTCTGACTCAAGAATGGTCAGCTAGTGCAGGTTGCCCAGGATCATGTCCAAATAGCTTTTGAATATTCCCAGGGATGAAGATTCCACAGGCTCTCTGGGCAACCTGATGCAGCGCTTAAAGAGCAAAGGAAGAGTCAGACAGTGGGCAATCTTCAAGGAACAGCTCATTCACTAAAGCCACGTTTTGATATACCATGGTGATGCAAACTAATGCAAGTTGCTGGGATTTACAAATAAAGCAGTTAGCTTCTATTATAGCAAGAACACTGTATCCATAAGTAGATATCCAGTCCCTCCTGTGCGTATCTGCTGGCTTTGTAGCTCCTGTCTCAAGCACTAAGGGGGAATTTGTCACTGCCATGGATACAGCCAGTAAATCTAGAAATACATAGCAGTCTTTCTAACCAGGCTGCATTATCCTCTAAAGGCTTGAGGCACAGCAAAATATTTGCACAAGTCATACTCTTAAAAATTGAGGTGGGAAAGTTAATGGAGTGACTGTTCTTAAAAGGCACCACACAGCTGTCGGGGACTCGCTCTTTGGCCAAAAATGGCAATACCTGGTGTAAGGATACAGTTCACAGTGCTGAAGATCTCTCGCAAAAATCCCATGCTCCGAGTTCTCTGACGATTTGCCTGCAAGCAGAGAGAATACTGTCTGACCAGAACCTCTTGGTTCACGAGGCTCATGGTTGATGTTGACAGGCTGCCCATCAGAGCCTCTGCCTTTGCAAAAGAAGACACCATTCCTGCAATCTGGAATCACAATGCAGGACGGGTGGCATGTCCTCTGTGGTGCCCCACCATTCAGCATGTTTTCACAGCTGAGGGCAGTTAGAGCAGGGTGACATCTTCCCCAGTGTACGACGAGGTTAAGAGAAGCCTCTACCCCACCTGTACAATTTCACTATGGGCCTCCCTGCAGCCCTCACTACACTATGTTCCTTACCGTAATATAATCCAGAGCTGTGAACTGGGAAGCCAAGGCCAGGTTAGCCCGAGTGTCCAAATTCTGAAATAAAAAACACTGATCAAGGCTCTGCTTGCAAGGAACTGAATTGTGACAGCCCAGGAGTTCTCTTCCAGGTCTGTTCTCCTGTACTGGTAGTCATCCAACACGTAGTTGGTCACAGAAGGAGGAGAGTCTCAGGTTTCTCACTGACATGATATTTGTGCTGCTACTTACCATTTCCTGGAAATGTTTATTGAAGTCAGGTTGCAGGAAGTCTCTCATCTCACTGAGAATGCAGATTACATGTGCTACTCGAGCTTCCTCTATCTCTGGAAGAGAAACTTCAACCACACTGGCTCCCAAACTCCGCAGGTGCTCCACAGCTGTGTACAGAACAGGTAAAGCACACACAGCATCCCTGAGTTCACTAGGCTGCACAGAAGGGCTGGAAATCTCCAACCCCTTGTCAAATTAGAGACCCCATAGGCCATTATGTGGCAAGCACCTTCAGTGCACCATGTGGCATGCAGGCTGCTGCAGCTGCTTCTCACAGGTAAGAGCCTTCAGCCTAAGGAGATGTCAGTATTCCCATGGGGCAGGGGTAGGGGCTTGCCCACAGGTTCCTAATTTGGCCACTATAGGACAAGCTCATCCTCTCCCTCCAGCCCCTCAGTTAAGCCAAAGAATAAAAGGTGGACTGCCAATGCTTGCCTGAGCAGTTCACAGGACCACTATTCTATCAGCATGAAATGAATATTTAGCATCATGAGATTTCCATTCAGAGCCTCTTCTGAACCATAATTGTAGAGGAACCCAGGAGATACTCAAGAGACCTGGTCAACACTACAGGGTCACTAAATCATGATGCACTTTAACCAGGCTGAATACCAAAACTTCAGAAAAAGTGAATCTTTGCAGTCTAAAAAGAATCCTCTTCTTTGTTTGACCCCAACTTAATAATAACCCAAGCCTTTCACTGGCCTTTGGTGCAGCTCTCCTAAGAAAATACTATAGCTGTAGAAGTGTGTCTTTGGAAGTTAGGTGGCTGAAGAAAATCCAGGCAAAGCCTGAATACTGTGAACTATCTCAGCTCCAATGCACAGGATGCCATCTACTATACCTAGCATTGTAAGTCCTTTTCGCCCACCCCCAAATACTCACCAGGGTCAATTTTGCTTAGTCTAAACTCTGACAAAGCCACCCTAAAGGAACCATTTGGCTGCTTTCAAGGAAATGCCAGAGGACTGGATACATCACAAAGACCTAGCACTGTCTTACTACTGAGTATTATGTTGTGAAACAAGGCCCTCCCTTAAAAGTCTTTTACCATTAAAGCTTGCAAAGTACTACTGAGCACAGATCTGTCTTTATATAGACAGAGGCTGAGCACACTGGACTGCATTCTTCTATTGTAATCTGACAAGCCTACAACTGCTGAGATTTTTAACCCTCAGCAGTCAGGGGGGCTTCCCCAACACAAAGCTGATGCTGTTTGTCCAGCCAGACCTCTTTGAGTAACTGTCTTTAAGGACTTGAGGTCTTTTTAATGCATACATAAAAGGAGCACCAAGTGACACCATAACAACAGGCAGAGTAAGAGACTTACAGACTTTTCCTCTTTACCTTTCTCGCAGACGGACAGGACTTCAGCATCACATGCCTAAAGAGTAAGAGGAAAGAACTAAGTAGACTTTAATAACTGCCCTCCTCTTGGTGAGCACACCCACTAGGACTTCGGTCCTCATGGTGCCTTCCTTGTTCCTGTCCCTAATAGCAATGAAACAGCCCTCCAGGACTGCCTTAGGCCACCTGCTCCCAGAGAACAGCTTGCAGGTCACACCCCCAAGGAAAAGGAAACATCATCTTTTCTTCCTCTGCACAGTGGCAGAGCCATTAAGAGTCTTTTTTTTTTACCTCCGGGGAAGAAATCCCGAGCATATTTGTGGGGTTGCATTACAATTGCCAAGCAGTACCAGCTTGCAAGCCCAGTTTGTACACTGGCACAACGAAATAACACTCAGCAGCTTCAGCATTGTCACCAAGCAGATACACTCATTTTCCTCATTTGATTTTAAACTAACTGCCTTTTGTAATGAGTTCAGAATCATTTTCTCCAATAGAATCAGCAGTTGTTACCTTTCCTTATGTCTCCAACAGACTTATTCAAAAGGCTGCCTTAAGAAAAAAATCTACCCATGTTGATGTTTTCACACAGGCTATATTCCAACTGTAGGACAAAATATGAGAAGCTCTAATGAAGACAGGCAAGAGAACATCAGATTCCTTTAAAATCTCACTTTGCAAAGCAGCAGAAGGAGTGAGATAGAATAAGCACCTTAAAAAATGTCCAGTCCACTCCCAGCTTTAAGCCTTTCAGGTCAGGAGCACACATATCAGATAGGGTTGCTTTGGGCTGTTTTAGTCCTGCAGGGAACAAAGAAGAGTTCCTCCTTTTGACTAGGATGCCTCTAGGAAGACAGAGCATCTGGGTTTCAGGGACGGAGAGGGCTCACCTACCATATGGATAGAGCGGATCTGGCTCAGCAAGGATACTGTAAACAATGGCTGCGTCTGCCACTGAGGTACAGATAGGGCCTGTAAAAGACAGATCAGTTATAAAAATGTGACAAGAGGTAAATATACCTTCCTCCCAAGGTCTTTTGTAGGCACAGATTTCCTCCCCTATGAGAAAACCACAGCGAGGTCCCTGAAGTGGAGCACAAGTCCTCTTACCTACGCTGACTGTGGAGTAGGAGAGTGGCAAGCTGCCATGACAACTGATGCGCCCAAATGTACCTAGAAAACAAGAAAAGGGCAGTTAGCTAGATATCAGCAGTCACTGGGAAAAGCTGACCAGATGGCTCTGGTGCACCCAGTCAGTAAACAACATTCCCCTGAAAGTCACTTTTATGTCTGCTGTTTCAGGGCCCACTCACTCATCTTTCAGTACTCTTTTCTGCTGACTGTGATCTGACTCATCAGTGAAACAGATGTATTTAGTAAATAATGAAATGGGTTTCCACTAAGAAATTATTTAGTTGAGGGCAAATATGTGCAGGGTCAGTTTGGAATATACACATTTAAACATGCAGAAGCAGCATTTTTGATATGGAGGATGGAGATGCAGGAACAGGATTATCAACAGCAGCAGACACCACTCCATGGGAGGTGTCACCCACTTCACCAGTGAGACTTCATGCCTAACACCACTTGTCTTCTGCAAGTATTTGTGTTGCCTTTATGACCACTTTTGTCATCATCATTATTATCTTCCTCAGATAAATCACAATTACTGAAGTTGACCTCATGCAAAGGAGGGAAAGAGAGTAATGGCTGAGTATCTGGTCTCAGATGAAGCAGCTGAGATACTTCAGCATGATAAACCATTCCCAAAAGCCAGCATCTCATCCAGGTTACAACCCTGCCTCACGATGTTCCATGCTGTAGACACTGCCCTGTGCATTTCTTATGTCCTCTGCACATTTTCCTTGATTATATTAATTCTTACTGCAAAAACTGCATTGCTACTCCTTGTAACACTGAGATAAGAGGGAATGGCTACATCCTGGTTTCATACAAGCCTATTACCAGGTTTAACTTACCAGGCACAAATCTGAGCAGCATCAGCCTCTCCATATAACTGGGGTGATTGCAACCCTCCATGGGTGGAGATGCTTTTTACCAGCTCAATACAGATACCAAACTATGTTGGGAACACCTCCCAGCAGTGAAGGAAGAGTGAAGAGAGGCGAGTGGATGAAAAGCAAAAGCAGCATGCATGTTTTGTTAGCATTTGACTTAATACTTCCCTGCTGCCAGTCTAACCCACATGCCTCCTGGGGTGTTACTCTCCAGAGTTTCTCTGATCAAGTTTTACTTGACAGGAATTGATGGACTGTGCCCAACTTGTTTGTGGCATTATGTCTGAAACACCAAACAGACAAACACACCCCCTCCATGATTAAAGAGCTTTACCTTTCAGCCCCACCACACCACAGAATGAAGCAGGAATCCTCACAGAGCCTCCTCCATCTGTGCCAATAGCCACCGGGCAGAGACCTACAAAAAACCCACACATTGGCCTGTGATCAAAGAGACATCATTCTGCCCTGTCCATTCTACCAGCAGCTGTAGCCGAGACAGCACAGAGAGCTCTCTGTTTAGCTGGGAGTTCCCTCCAGCTTCTAAACCCCCTCATAAAAACTAAATGCCTGAGGTCCTTTGGCTCAAGACCTTCCTCCCACCACCCCCGAGCTCCTTGTAGGACCACCTACCTGCTGCCACAGCTGCTGCTGACCCACTGGAGCTCCCACCTGTGAAGTGGTTAGGCTTGTAGGGATTCCTAGGGATCTTGTGGTACCTGAAGCAGAAACAAAGAATGTTTAATCTTTTCCTAGGAAGGATTGCATGCAGTACAGTGCAGAAGAAGATCCAGAAACACAGCTCAGGGATTCTGATCTCTTGATAAAGAGACACCATTTAATCTCAGAAAGAGCCATGTCCCTAGAAAACAGAATGTAAAAAAGACTTTTGCCTCAAGAGTACAATCTCTTGTTAGTGTAAACAGCTGATCCAAAAGAGACAGACACAAGGCAAGGGAAAAGATGCTGCTGAAGCTCTTCTGTCTGCAATGGCACTGTGCCATTACTGCATGCCACAGGGCATTAAGCAATTCCAAAAGGTGGAGCAGTTGATGGCCAGCAATCCTTACAGATAAGCAAGTCAGCATACCCAGCTCTTCCCCTTATCCCAGAGCAGCAGCTCCCAAAGTCTCCAGTCTGACCACAGCCCCCAGACACCAAAGAGGTCTGGCATGCAGCTGGGTATCCAGCCGACCTCACACAGTGAGGAAATGCCCTGGCATGCTGTTGCTGCAGAGGGGGAGCCCTAGTTCCATCCAGATGCATGTGCATGAAGTGTGGCTCTACACAAGGCTTATCAAGGCTGTGAGTACTACTGCTCTGGAATTGCAGTTTTCATCTTGGCTGAAGAACTGACAACAGTAAAGCAAATTCCAGTGAACCTGTTTTAGCTAGGAAACACTACAGATGACTGTACCCTTTTCTCACTGTTCTGGGCCTTCAGCCATTACTGTGGCTGAGCATTACATTACTATTTATTTGTTTTCTATCATGGCTTTTGTCTACCACTCATCCTGTAAACATTCACACCTCCAGGCCTGAAAGGCCTGACAAACCAATTTCCTTACTCAGCAGAGAACACTCAGATACTCTCCTTCCTTTGGTTTCACGAGCCTTCAGGCTTCCACAGCTACTCTGACCCTCAAATCTACAATGTTGGGTTTTCATATCCCCAGGGTTCTCTCTGTATGAGATGTTTCCATCAGTTTTTTTCTCATGTGCTTGCCCTTATTTTTGTATCCTTCCCAGTTCTGGACAGTCTTATAGGTATTTCTAGACTGGAGGAAGAGAGAGGAAAGGGATTTTTACCTATTAGGGTTGCATCCAGTTGTTCCAGTCCCTAGTTCATGCATGTTTGAGACCCCAATAATGATAGCCCCAGCCTCTCGCAGCTTCTTGGCCACAGTAGCATCTTCTGTTTCTGGCTCTGTCCCAAGATACACTGTTCCCACTCGATGATGGTAAGGTACCTTAGCAAGAAGACACCTTATTATTCATGCCAAAACCCTTGTACAGTGCACACATGCACATAAAACCCTGTGCATGCTGCACATGCACACTTCAACACCACAACAGATCCCAGACATTGGAACCTGTGGAGGTAAGGGCTAGGAAGCATCACTCTTCAATTTGTTCTGTGTTGGTCTCTGTTAGGAGGGACACCTAATCCTGCAATATTTGGTCCTTCTCTCATGCGGAAGAGTCCTTTTCAAACCGTGATACAGCAGAGCAGAAACATATAGATGGTCATAGTCTGCCTCCCTGCAGCAACGTGATTGCTACGCCCAGAGGCTGCAGAACAACAACCTTGGCTCCACAGCACATAGCTCCGTGTTCCATTTTATTATGGACAGGGCTACAGCAATTCAGATCTGCAGTGCTTTAAAGCAAGGCACCAATATTAGTCAAATGCCAAAATACCAGATGGACTTATTTGGAGGGCGTGCTAAGAACTCTTCACTTCGAGGCAGCAGTAGAAGAATCTGTACATAAACAGGACTCCCACCCTACAGGTAGGTCTCTGCAGAGCCTACGACAGCCTTACGGCACTGCCAGGAGTATCTACTGGCAACTACTGCTAGACCACAGGTTAAAATCCTTGTCAGTAGGGATTTTCAAAACAATTTGCATATTTCTGACTCATGTATTTTAAGGTAAGGAGAGAGAGATGCTTTGCCAGTGGAGCAGAGTCAGCGCCTGAGAAACACAGACAGTTACACCCACCATTACAGATGCTTTGATACGTTCTCATTTCATCATAGGAGAGACTGCTTCCCACACCCACCCTCTACTCCCCATGGATTCAAGAGATCGGTACAAGATATGGAACATGTCTGCTGTATGCAAGATCTGTCTTCACCTTGCGAAACTTGTTAATCCTACTCATTGCAAACCCACGTACTACTCTGTATTTCAACATATTCTCAGGCTTCTGCTGAGGAGTTTGCCTTACAACTTTGTCACAGAGAGTTGTCCAGGTTGACCACCTGCAACATGAACTGGCAGCTAGACAAGGAAACTCACCACTTTGAACTCTTCTTTCAGACACACTGGGATGCCATCCAGATAAGACAGGGTACATTTATTCCTGTAACGAGTAGTGGAGGCCTCAGCCATCTGCACAGAATAAAAAACCCACCATGTTATAAATACTTAGCTAAGCTGAAGGTCATCACCAATATCAGAATGGATACCAAAAATGTCTTTCTCAGGCTTTTACTAAGCCAAACTATCAAAGTTTCTTTCTTCTACCATATGCTCGTGAGAAACTACTACTTGGAAGCATCTGTGCTAATGGATGCCACATAAGCACAGAAGTCCTGTTAAAAACATAGTCATCCAACAGGAAACAGATTGCTTTAATGCTACCTCTCTTCACAGGAAGCAAACTTGTTTGTAATCCTCTAAACACAGAAGAAGGAAAAATGTACTTATTTTGCAGTGCAATATGTCAGCAGAAGAGCCTCTGACCCTTCCGATGGATACTACTGCTCTTGGGGTGGCAGAGGCCCCTCTCCTACCAGAGGCAGACATTACCAGCATTATTTGCTCCCGGTCCCATTGCACTATTGCTCTGAGCGGGGGCATGGATTTGTCGCAGTCCTCCAGCATGGCAATGATGTTCTTGGCTACCTGAGATGGTGTCAGCTTCCCACTCCTGCAGGACAGAAGAAGTTGGGACCTTGTTACAAGACCTCCCCACACCACACCCACACACAGGCTTTGTCTCCACAGACAAATCTCAGAAGATTTATCTGAGCCTTCCACATCTGGCACCTGTCCCAGAGGCAACCAGGAATTACCAAGCAGCCAACGGCTCACAGAAGCTTAGAGGCAGGAGTGTGCTTTCAGCCCTTTCCCAGCTGGACATATTTACTGGGTGTCACAGTCAGAGGAGAGCAAGGAACTGGGAAACCAAGGGATTCATCAGAGACCCATAGATTGTGCACCTTGCATAATCCAGATGAACCTTCATCTGCTTCTCACTCGTGTTTGAGCAAACAAGGTATGTAGAAATCTCTCAGAGAAGACTGACAATAAGCCAAAAAAAAAAGGCATTTAAATATCCTTGCAGGGCTTGTAAAGCTGTGCCAGCTCTCCCAGCTGACTTTCCTTTGTTATTCTACTAAAGGAAAAGAACAGCTGGGAGTGATGCTAAACAATGGCACCTCAAGGACAACACTAACAGAGATACCTAAAAGCTTGGGAAACAGTAGCAGCCCACAGCAGGGGAACACATGGGACAGGTTGTTCCCAGACCACAACTTCACCTACCGGTAGCACTCCAGATAATCTTTGATCCCTTTGAAGCTAAACCCATTCCTAGCAGAATCAGACCTGAAAAGAAAGGATTAAAGGGACAACAGTGAACCACAGTGAACCATCAAAGCCACCTCTGTTTAGACCTACATATTTCAGCATCACCATCCAATGCGTGTTTGGACATCGCTCGCTCACAGCACACCATCTGGACAGCTGGCCTATGCCAGCAGCTAACACTGTCACGCTCTTTGCACATGTGCCAGATACCAGGTACACTAAAGGTGCCACAGAAATAAGGAATTAGTCTTAGCAGTGTGTTCTAGTTCCTTCATATTTCTACTGAAAGATAGCAGTCAATAAGCTGTTCAAAATGTGTTCCAGGTTTACATTTGCTACTCACCACTGCAATATTACAGACTAGCTGAAATACACTCATAAACCTACTCCCAGGACCTCTGTCACAGTTCGATCCAGAGACAGCCAGCAGCACATACAGTGTGTGATGTGGGAAAAGGAACGATGCAGCACACACAAGGATACACATCAGCAAACTGCTTAAAAACCAGATGGCTCTACCACTTAAACAACAGACCATTTCTCACCACTCACTAACAAAGCTAGTTTCTTGTGCACCTTTTTCTTTTAAAACCTGCATTCCTTCTCCCTTCCAAGCAACCCTGGTGTTCTCTTCGAGATTCCCTGCAGGCAAGAAACAGCACACCTGCAGACTCACTTAAAGGGATCTATACACTGGCTAGCCAATCACTAAGTGCATTTGCTCTAATAGTGCAGAGCACTGGCAAGGGCAGCATTTAGTCTCTCCCCAGAAGGCAGACTCCCTACAGCTTGGAGAATTTCCACATTGCTTGTAATTACTGGTAATTTATAAGGTGCAAAAGGAAAGATGACTGACAGCACTATTTGTTTTGTTAAGTGGCTGGGCGTGGAAAAAAATTTAATCTAAATTACTGAAAATGACAGCTTCCCACTAATATAACAGTGCCAACACGTGTATTCTTCTACTTCACATACTGACCTTGCATCTATCAGCTGCTTGATAACATCTGAAGTGCTTTTAGCCTCAGATTTGTCTCCTGTAACCTCCGCAGCAACCTCCGGGATAAACGTGGGATCTTCATGAATGTCAAGTGAACGCATAAGCAAGAAGTTGTTCAGTCTGAAAGAGAGAGTCACTGCCAGAGTCTGCAATCGCTACCATGACTAATTTTTCAGACTGTTCAGAAGGAACCTTACCCAAGAACACTTTATGTTAGCAGTCTGCTTTCACAGCAGGAAGCTGCAACAGTTTCAACCGCTACAAGCTAATCCCTCTTGCATCTTTCCTAAAGGCAGCCTCAAATCTATTCTGCTTACTTAACAAAGCCTCCTACCTCTTGACATAAGGCCAGCCAGCCTCTGTATACCCAAGTTGGGAAAGAAATGGTGAAATTTTTCAATTCACTTTAATTGGACATATCATACACAGACCAATAAAGACAGGGATGAAGAGGAAAATAAAAAGAGAAAGTAGTATAAGTTGTATATACTTTCAACCACTAATCCTGTTAAAACAAGCACCTCTTCAGACTTCTGCATGACCTGCTTCAACGTAGTTTGTTTGCAACCAAATACAACAGGGATTGCAGCATAAATCCATAGAGTGGAATATGTAAAGCAAAGAAATTAAGACCCTGTCACAGATGTCCAGGAATGATCTGCTGTATAACAGCAATGACACTTGTCTGGATTTGATTCACTCATAAAGCCCATGTCTTTATTATTTGGGGTATTTATTATATGGGGTATTATTTATCCCGTAAAATTCAGGGGTAGCACATGCCTCAGGGTCCAGGGACCTGCACAGATGACCCTTCAAACGATGGGCAAACTATGGGAACCAAGTGTGAGCCTGGGGTTCCTGACACCTCTTACCTGAGTGGCTCTTAGAATACAACGAACACTCGAAAGCAGTTTCTGAACAAAAACATAAATGTGAAAGAAGAAAGGCTGACCTAAAATAGTGAACATCTTTAAAAAGGACTTACTAAAATCTCTGAACTTTATATCTGGCCTCATTTCCCCACTATTACTAATCTTTTACCCCTATTGGTGATAAACACAGCCTATTTGCACATCCACAAGCTTTGAAAGACTGTCCTTTAACAAAAGAGCAAAGGCAAAAAGACACAAAGGCAAACAAAAGGCAAAGAGGCAAGCTGACTAATACAGTGTCTGTGCACCTGCCTGAGTGTGAAAAAAGGTTAATTTCTTCTGATAAATACCCACTCAAATGAGGATAGTTAAAAAAAATAATCTAGTAAACAACATCTATGAAATAATCTTCCTCACTCTCCAATCAAGTTATGCAGCTTTCCTCTTAAAAAATGTCATTTGTCATTTCAGATAACCTAAAAGCTGTGTGCAATGTGAGTACCTTAAACCAAAAAGAAACAACCAACCAAACAAATAAAACCACACCAAAACCTCTCACTCTTACCTCATTAAGAATGGCAGTAAGCAGATCTGTCCAAAAGCCTAGAAAAAAAGTAAGCAGAAATGTTGGTTTTCAGCAACTTTGACCTGATTGCTTTCTTCACTAGACAAGGAATGATGAACATGATTACTGCAGGCTTAGAGCACCCTAGAGAGCATGCAATACTAAGCAGTAAAGAAACAACAAAGACACTTGTATTTCACACTACAAAAATGGCCTAAAATGCTTTTTTTCCACGTCTCATGTTTATATAATGAGTGTATCCTTCTGGGTTCTCCTGCCTTTGTCTTTCCCTGACTCAGCACGGAAAGCCTGCATCTGAAGGCTGCAACATTGTTAAGAAGCATCTATATAGCTCCCACCATTACTTTCCTCGTGTTGCACAGACTGTGCAAACATTGGATAACGTAGAAGCTTATTAATTTATTTCTCACAGTGTTAGGACCTTTCCTGTCTCTCAACCGGTTCCTGCAATAAAACGAGTCAACTTGGAAAAGCATGAGAAATTTAGAGACTCTATGGTAGAAGACGGCTGAAAAAACTCTTTGAATACTCTGATTTGAATACTCAGCACCAGCAGTCCCAAAAAGACCAGCCTGGTTCTAGCCTGTCTTAACAGCTCAACAGTGGACTTCAAAAACACGTTATGGGATGTACAAACACAGTGCAAGTCTGACGCAAGGCTCACACTGCTAGACACACAAAGTGGTGTGTTACCTCACACATTGCATAAGAATTGCAGCATCTTTTTTGAAAATGCATTGTTCCTAATCTACATCTAATCTAACACGGCATAATCCCGTAGCAGATTGAGAATCTCGGGTCCAGCCTCCAAAGGAGAAGTCAGGAAATGAAGCAAGCCCCCTTACCATGCATCAGAAACGGGCACAAAGCAAAGGATAACAAGGTATTCCGATCGTTATATCTTGGAAGAAAGCCACTCATAAGGCATTCCCAAAATAAACACAGCCCAACCCTAGCTTTCATTCCATGCCCTGCCGGACACCACGCTCTGTAACAGGTCCCACTGCTGAAATGAAACTTTCGTGCCTACCGTGATACTGGCTCAAAAGGCCAAGCAGCAGCAACAAAATGCACCTGTTTTCAGGCAGAAGCTGCTGCAAGGTGGGCAGTGCCCAGGGGCCGCAGGCTTTTCTCACCCCTCACCCCGACACGGAGCGCTCCCGCCTCCCCCGCACCTGCCGCAGCGGGGATCGACCCGCAGGCTCCCAAACCCGCCCGAGGGGAGCACCGGGGGGTCAGCCGCCTTCAGCACCCTCCTGAAAACCCCACTCAGAGGGCTGAACGACCCAAACCCCTTGACGTCCAAGGAAAGCTGTTGGCAGCTGTATTTCCAGTTTCATGTGGGCTTTGGGCTCTCCGCACCCAAAGACACACATGACACTCTGGGCCAAAGGCCAGCACTCTCAGTCCCCATGGCATCACACCTGGCGGAGACAGGGTGAACCCGAGAGCGCGCAGAGCGCCACAACCTCCCAGCGAACGCGGGTTTTATCTCCCTGCCGCACCCCCGGCAGCCTCGGCCCCGTCCGGGTCTGCCCGGCCCCAACTCACCGTGTTGGCCACATGGACGAAGAGGCGCAGCCCGGCGCCGCACAGCCGCGGGGCCCACTGCGGAGAGGAGACGAGAGAGAGGTGAGCGCCGGGCCCCGCTGCCCCAGTCCCGCCCCGCTCCCACCCCTCCGCCCGGCCCGGCGCTCACGGTGTCCCGGGGCGGGCTGGGCGGCCCGGCGCGGCGCGGCTCCCGGCGGAGCAGCAGGGCCCCGGCGCTGCCCGTGTGCCGCCGCACGCAGCACAGGTACGCGGCGCCGGCCGCCAGCAGCGGCAGCAGCAGCAGCAGCAACAGCGTCGCCATCGCCGTCCTCCCCCCGAGCCCTCCGGCTGCCGGGGCGGTGCTCGGGCTCGCCCCGCCCGCAGCGGCGGGAAGGAGGCGGGAACCGCGCGGTGGTGCCGGGGTCCCTGTCCCGCCATGTCCCGCTTCTTACAGGCGCTTCGGCGCTCCGGCAGGGCCCGGGCGGGCGGCCCTGGCGTGCAGGAGGCGGACGTGTCCCAGTGGGGTCTGACAGGTCAGCGGGATGCCCGGGGGAAGGGGTGAGGGAGGGAGCGCTGGGGGTGGTGCTGTCAGACGATGGCGGGAGGCGGCAGAGCGGCCCAGCGCTGCCTGGTGCTGCCCAGCTCACAGAACCATGGAATGGTTTGGGTTGGAAAGGGACCTTGAGGATCATCTCGTTCCAACCCCCTTGTCGTGGGCAAGGAGAACTTCAGATACACCAGGTCGCTCAGAACCCCATCCAGCCTGGCCAGGAATACCTCGAGGGATGGGGCACCCACAACTTCTCTGGGCAACCTGTTCCAGTGCCTCACTACTCGCACAGTTAAAAAAAAAAATTCCTAATACCTAATCTAAACCTATTCTCTTTCAGTTTGAACCAGCTCCCTCTTGTCCTGTAACTACGTGCTCTTAAACAGACTTGCCCCATCTTTCCTGTAAATTCCCTTTGGGTACTGAAAGGCCGCAATTAGGTTACCCCGCAACCTTCTCTTTTCCAGGCTGAACAATCCCAGGTTTCTCTCAGCTATAGTGGTCTGGGCTCTGTGTTAACAGCCCCCAGACCTGAAATAAATAAAGTGTTTTCCAGGCCTATGAAAGTGAACTGCAGCTGCTGCAGAGATGGCATTGCTGCCATGCTCGCTGCTCCTTTCGAGCCTTCCCCAGCTACTGCAGTCACTCTCTCTTCGGCTTTTCGGCCGGGGGCTTAGCCCAGCTTTAACCTCTTAGCATAGCCTTAGACAGCTCTGTGCTTCCGGATCAGCAGGGGTTGCCCTGTTCAGCAACCCTGAAATGGGCTGATGGTGAGCATGAATGAAAATGCTTTCCACTGCCTGAAGGGTGAGATATTAAAGAGGAATGCCTGGGCTATCCATCCCACCTGCACATTTTTCTTAGCTGTCTGTCTCAATCCCCATGCCGGTTTGGGTTTGTGTATCCTGCGGGCTGCTGAGTTGCTTCATGCACTCAGTGTGCACATATTCCCAGGGAGGAAAGGGCCACAATGGCACAATACCCAGCACTTGAGTCTTGAAGAGGTCTTGAAGAGTCCTACTTGACTTGCTTTGTGTTTGTTTTAATTTGTGCCCCATAATAAGGACTGCAAGGGTGGTAGTACCTATAGTGACCTACAATTGAGGTCTGCCCTAACTTAAGTGCAGGAAAGCTGGAAAATGTTGCGAAATTGTTATTATACAATGCTAGATTATTACAAACATTTCCAGTAGCCTGAAGCTGACCCTGGATCTAGCAGGTATTTAAGAGTGGCTGGAGCTGAAAATCAAGCTGTCTTTTAGGAATGAAAGTAGCAGCCTAATTATTAGATCAGGTTCCTGTTACAGGCCTTTGACTTGGGGCATTTTTGTGTGTCCACGTTTCTGAATAGAGTTTAATTTAGTGGAATTGCTGTAAACACCATTGTCTCTGCTCCCTAGGACGATGCACTTCCTTTAAGGCAGATGTTTAGGAAGGCCTGCTCTGGGCAGGACGTGTTTCTAGTAGCTTCAAGGTATAACAGCGTATAGTGTATTGGATGACTGTGTAAATGTAACAAATCACTTTTATTCCCAGGCATTAATCTTCGTCCCTATCAAGTAGAAGGTGTAAACTGGCTGGTACAATGCTGTGAAGTCCAGCGTGGCTGTATCCTGGGTGATGAGATGGGTCTTGGGAAGACTTGTCAGGTGTGTCTTCTTTTTCTTCTGGAAAATGATCTTTGCCTAACTTTTTTTTTTAGCCCAGTGTTTCTGCAGAGTGAAAAAGGAAAAGCACCCTAATGATTGGTCAGTTAAGCAGCCCCATTCTGAATTCCATGCTCCAATGAGAGAGTTCTTTGTCTTTTTCATTCCTAACTACTTTAAACAAGTCCTGAGTAACACTTCAAAGATGTTTCAGGGTTTTGTAAAATCATGAGTGGTCAGTTTATACAAACACCTCACAGTGCACAGAGTTTAAGGCACAGTGCACATCCAGAACTGGGAAAATTGTGTCCTTTTGGTGCACCTGCACCAAGATGATATTTGGATTCATCAACACGTGGATTAAAATTTATAGATGCAATTTTTTTCAGAGTTTTTTGGGATTTTTTTTAATAAGTTTTCCAATGGGTTTAAGTTTTGTTTGAAAATTATTGTTTGTGCTTTGGTTCAGGTGGTTTTGTTCAGTGGGTCTTAAATAACAAACTGGTAGTTTTAGAAAGTGATGCATGGCAGATCTTCTCCTTTGTGACTGTGGGAAAAAGGTTTTGGAAAGGGGCTCCATATATCAAGGTCATGTATTGAGGCCTGATATAAGCCTTTTTGTCATTGATTGTGGATCCCACTTGATATTCTATTAACTTTCCTTTGTGCTAGAGAAGCTGTGAGAACTAGCTGCAAAGCTCGACAAGGAGACAGCTTATCTATCGGGTTGCACTCTTCCCTTGTTATAAAAAAAATATTTTTCTTGCCTTTTAGACAATTTCGCTACTTCTTTATTTGACAAAAAAGTTAACCAACAAAGAGAGATTTCTGATACTTTGTCCTCTGTCTGTTCTGAGCAACTGGAAGGAGGAACTGGAGAGGTAAGTTTCAACAGTTGTCTGGCTCATATTCTTGCTCAGCAAGTTAAAAAGATTGTTTTCAAATGTGCTCACTCCAACACTTTCTTTTTATCCTTCCAAAGGGATAAAAAGTAAAAAGAGAAGCTGCTACTAAACCATTTAATCAATGCAGACTATGCAGTTAATACATAGTCTTTACCATGCTGTGGTATACACAAATTCATCCATCCTATAGTACTGGCTGACTTTCAGTCCAAATGCCTCCACTAGCTGCTTGCTTGTTATTGATTTGTAACCCTCCATGCTCAGCCTCTCTTAGGCAAAATCTGCTGAAGACAGCCAGGATTCTGTATGATGAAAGGTAAGACCCAAGTTGGGGGGCATGCTCATGTGTGCACGCAAAATACATTACATATGTGCATGCAGCCTGTCTTCACTGGGGTGCAGTGACTGTGCTGGTGGCATATCTGCTGTGCCTGGAATATGTACATTTTACATCTGGAGCCCAGAGATTCCTTTTAAAAGGGAGAGAAGGAAGTCAAAGATTAGAACAGAAGTCTGTGTATGGGCCACGGGGCAATCATGTCTCTCAGCATCTGAAGTCACCCAGGTTACATTCTGAAGTGAGCTGGCCTGATTCGGATAGACTTGCGGGTGAAATAGTTGGGGAAAAGTGCATCCCTTCACAGATAGCAGTGAACAGCTATCCAGAAGGAATATAAAGTCAATTACAGTAGTGGGATTAAATGAGGAAGAATTTTATTGTCCCAGCTCTTACTCGATAGAACTGCTTTTATCTGTATTTTGACTAGGAGAATATATTTTTGAGGCCCTAATTTGGACCTGTTTGCTGCAGATATTGCTTGTTTTAGGCCAGTTCTTTGATCTCAGCCAGGCAAATTGTATTCATTCGCCTGCTTCTCACGATCTTTTTTCAATTCACAATATCAGATGGGCCATGAGACTGGTTTTCAATTGTCTACTTTGGACTCATTACCTAGGAGAATGCAGTTTTACTTGGGACTTGTCCAAACCGGAACCAGCAGCTGAGGTGCCATCCTGAGATGCAAATTAATCATGAAGGAGTGAGGTTCAAAAGCTGAGATCCAGCCACATCTCACAGGAGGGTGGGGTGTTCACATAGGAGTTCTCATCTGTGCAGTAGCTATGTTTTGTAATAGGATCAAGGTCAAAAACACATGGGAATACTTAGCTGGGCTCACTGATTTCCCTGTCTCTTTCTCTTAACAACAGGTTTGCTCCAGGTCTTTCTTTCATAACATACATAGGCAGCAAGGAAGAGCGACCCAAACTGCAGCAGAACCTGAAAGAGGACTCTCACTTCCATGCACTCTTGACAACATACGAGGTAAGTGATGTCTTTGTCACTTGAAAGGAGTTTTTTGTTTTCTACCCTTCCAGTTCTCTTCCTCTCTCCCCTAGGGGGAGTGAGAATGAGCAGCTGTGTGGTGCTTAGTTGACGACCAGTGTTAAACCACGACATGCTGAAGGTGCAATGTAGCTGTCACATTATTTTCCTCAGGTAGCAAGAGCCTTCAGTCCACTCTGCTCGATTTCACCATGGTTTGCAAGTAGACAAAAAGATGTTCTGTTTCTTAACTGGTGTGTTTACTTAGATCATAAATCATGGCTCATTTTCTTTCATTGCAGATTTGCCTGAAAGATGCAGTATTTCTAAAATCGTGAGTCTGGTTTTAATTTTTTTCAAATTTAAATCTGCATATCTGTCAATGATTTCTTAAATGTATGTTTGTATATGTGAGATCCTGTGCTTGTGTCACAAGAGCCAGGGATGTTCTTTGCTTGTGATTAGAGCTTTGCCTTCTCCAACTTTCAGTGAAGAATCTTTAATGTCAACTAAGGTGCATGTGAACTTCCCCCAAGGACAGTTTTCAAGCCTTTTAACTCAAAATAATAATACATAGTGACTTATAGCAGTACCTGAAGTATCAGTCCAGAAGACTGATCTTTAGAACAGAGGAGATCTTCAAGAGCTTCAGGTTTTAAAGGTATTAGTTGAAAATTCACTGAAGCTGACCTGCATTACACTACGGTGATCATGTGCTAATACCGTATCCTAAAGTTTACTGCCTCTTGCCACCAGTCAGAAATGTAGAGGGCTTCTGGAGCATTATGCTTTCTAGAAAGACTGATTATTCAGCTGAAATTCAGCTTGTAGGAGGTATTGTCACAGTCATGCAGAATTTTGCAGAAGTCTGCACCTGAAATGGGGAGGAATTTTAGTAGCAGCACCAATGTCGTGCAGTGATGGTAAGTGCTGTGACAAATGCTGGGGGCAGCTAAATATCGTGGATGGCTCAGTATGTTTGTAGTAGCAGAAACCTAGTAGCCCCCAGTGACACAGTTTTGGGTCTGGTAGGACTAGTCAGGCCTGCATTGGGCACCAGGGTGTCTTTCAGCAAAGCACCTGTCCTTGGCCACTGCTGGAAGTAGCAGGTTATGCTGGATGAACACATCATGGTAGATGTCAGGCCTAATGAAAAATATCCATGACTGTATTGTCCTTACAGTTTCATATCATGTTCTGCATATGATTCTGTTTATTTTGCAGTTTAGCCATGGTATGTAATATCCAGGGAGAGCAAGTAGCTAGCCTTAGTATCACAGAAATCTCAGCTCCAATGTAATTTCCTACTTCTAAAGCTAACACATAACATCAAAGCCTTGTCACTCAAATTTGGGGGGAGTTTCCCTCTGGTCTTCCTTCTGAAAAAAGTAGTTGCTAATCATTTGTACCTTGTCCTGTGCAGGAGCACTTGGAGCACTTTGTAAAGGTGGGTCACAGTTATCAGATGTCTCAGCACCACTACTCCTTATGAGCAGTGTAGCAGCACAAATGAGTTGAGCAAGAGCTGTGCTCTAAGGTAATACATGAGAGATTAGACTCTGCTCTGCACATGAGCTTCTGCAATGCTTCACAAGGCAGTGTCCCTTCTGCAGTTCAGCTCCTGAGCCCATAGAATAAGAGTAATGACATTTGACTGACAGAAGGCAATGGAGAACCACTCTTACATAGTGAAGAGGGAAATCAAGGCAAACAGAAAGGCAGTGGGAGAATGTAGGTCGCTGTGATTTCAGACATTGTATTCCACTGGGAAGAAAAGCATGTGGGTAAGAAAAGCTGGAGGGTCATGCTTTCCCTCCCCTGCCTACCCATCAGCCGGACTTGACCATGTGGAAATAACTTTGTGATGTGGGAGTTGAAACCCTAGTGATAAGGAGGCACAAACACTGAGGCCTGAAAAGATGTGGAGTTTGTATTAAGCCTAGTGGATCTACTAGATCACCAGTAATTCTGCAGCCTGCTTGAAGAGGCACTGCATAGAGCTGTGTGAGCCTAGAGTAAGTTGTCACCCTTGTCTTGGGTGATTTGCAAAAGACTTGTAATCACTCTTCCATCACTGCCTCATGATAGCTGTTGGGTTTTTGCACAAGTGCTAGGGCCTAGTTTTATGTTTCTTTTTCCAAATCATAGGTTTCCTTGAATGTTTGACTAATTTGTGCTGATGTTATTTTTCCCTAGTAGTGGAGGTGGAGTTAGAAGCAGCAAATTCAAGTGAATTTATTTAGTTTTGATTTCAGAAAAACTCATCTGGGCTATAGTTAAGAAGCTGTGTTGGCTCTTCAAAAGAAGTACCTGTAAATTCTTCCCACTCCACTTGTGAAGCTTACTTGTTGTTCATGGGGTGGGACCACCTCAAGTTCAGCCAAGCTTATTTCAGTCTTGCTGTACTTACAAGAATGAATTGTCAGCCCCTGACTGAAGATGCTGTTTTGTGTTTGTTCAGCTTTAATTGGGCTGCCTTGGTCGTAGATGAAGCTCACAGACTGAAAAATCAAAGTTCTCTGCTTTACAAGACACTTTCTGAGGTAAAGTAAGTCATCTATCTTCTAGTGTATTAAGACTTTTTCCCTTCAGTATAACATACGGATTCTCTGTTTGTTTCTCTGAGTATTTATTAAGCTCTGGCCCGCAACTAGTTTCTGACAGAGTTGGTGAACAGATTCCCATATTTAGTAGCAGAGAGATAAAGGCCTATAATGTTGGCTTTGCATGGAGGTGGGCAGTATTTGGAGCTTCTCTCTCATTCTGATTCATTTGAAAGACTTAAAAATGTAAAACAACCAGACATAGTGCTGAACCACAGCTGTGTTACTGAAGTAGTAGAAGTCTGGCTGATCTAAGACAATATAAAACAACAAGGGGCTATCTCCAGCTCTGGGAGGGTGAAGGAACCCTTGCCTAGTTCATGGGACCTCAAGTCAGGAACTACTGACTTCCTTTGTCCCTTGTTTATTGAATGTAGGAGAATTGCTCCAGCTCCCAAAGCGCCCTGCCAGAGTACAACAAATGCCTGAGTGAAGGCTGCACTTTTTGCCATGGCAGTGAAACATGGGCATTAGGTTTGCACTGGCATCAGCCACAGTGTACTACAATACACCTTGGAAAATAATTTTTTAAAATTAAATTACTGAAAGTTTTATACCTTCTGAACATATTGTCCATAATGTCTGTAATTCAAGATCTTTGATTATAGTCACAAAAAATAGACATGATTCACCTTAGCTCTCCTCCTAACATATTTTCTATTACCAAGCTTGTGATAAATTTCTGTTTTTCCAGAGGTTACCATATTCTCCAAGTCTCTTTACAGGGATTACTGTAAGCAACATGGACGAGATAATGTTGCTGTGCTTGTCAGAGTTAGCCAGCAAATAGAAATGGAACTTAGGCAATTTCATCTCACTGTCCTATCCCAACAGCATTTCCCAGTTATCTCTCGTTACCAAGCACTGAGTATTAGACCATAGATTGCATGGATCTGAGAATTTTAATGGAGATGGTTTTGCACTTTGTTTTTATTTTGCTTACACTGACTTCTTGCACTGGTGCCATCCTAGTCAGTTTGGAGTTGTTTGACAATCACACCATACCTTATGTTTGGATGGTTCTGGCAGACCTTTGCAGCATTCTGCCAGCAGTTCTCTGCTGCCTCTTGCCTTAGGTTAAGCCTAAGAGTGGTGTGGGTGAGTTGTGTATTAACCTACAGATATTTTCTCCTAATTATTTTGTTTTATTGCTGGTTCTTTCAGTTCTCTGTAGGCTTCATCCTGCTACTCACAGGCACTCCAGTCCAGAACAGCCTCCAGGAGCTGTACTCTTTACTCAGCCTTATTGAGCCTGACATCTTTCCTAAGGAACAAGTGAAAGAGTTTGTTGAGTATTACCAAGCAATCGAAAAGGAGAGTGAGCCAGGTCAGTAATAGGTAACGTTGTCCTTCAATCAGAACCAACTGAAGCCATTCTCTTGACTAGGAAACAAGGATGTTGTGTCTTTATTTGCCTTCTTTTAATGCTGACTAGCTTTAAGACACAAAAACTAATAATTACCTTTAAAGCAAGAGCTACCTTTATGTAGCTCCTAAGTATTTCAGGTATGCAGCTATGTTTTGGTTTCTCTGTTTGTAAAATATGGCTTGAAAAATTTCATTAATAGTTGTGAGATTCCTTAATCATTTATTTTGGAAGTATAGTTGTGAAGGTACTGTATAAACTCTTTACCTTTAATGCAGTAATCCCCTCTTTTTTTTTTTTTTTTCTTTTCCCTGCTTCTGTGTAGCCAAAGAATTGCACAGTCTTCTGCAGCCATTTTTGCTTCGGAGAGTCAAATCTGAGGTGGCTGCAGAACTGCCAAAGAAAGTGGAAGTGGTTCTGTACCATGGAATGTCAGCTCTGCAGAAAAAGTACTACAAGGCCATTTTGATGAAAGATCTAGGTAACTGAGGATTTTGAATTCTATCAATTATTTTTAAAAACAAAACTAATTCCTTTTGTAAATGCATGCTCTGTTGTAGAGAAAAAAAAGTTACTCTGGCCTGGAGAATATCTACAGCATAAGTACGCCAAATTTATTGTTTGGGCTCCTTGATTTGTGGTTTTAGCTTGTGATAAAATAAGAGACATATGGATCTATGGCTCAGGTATTGCAGAGCTAGGAAGGGTCAGCTTAAGGATCTGCTTTGGGCCAGTCTGTAATTAAAAATGCTTACCATGAGGTAAGCTGCTCCTATTGTATTGTTTTGTATTCAAACAAAAGGGTAGTACAAGAAATTTTGGATCTGTGGATCTCTCTGAATTTTCCAAGAGTAGCACAGATGCCATAAAACAAATTTCAACCTACTGGATGCAGTTAAGAGTTTTTTGGGAAACCACAGGGCTGGGTAGACAATGCAGCTACTACCACATCATATAGCTTGCCAGTACTTCTGTGTCATAGGGAAATCAAACTGGGGAGTTGGAGATCCTGTGTTTTTCTAGGCCTAGCACTTTGCATGAACACCACAAGGAAATCTGAGCCTTCATCTTCTGTAGTCAACAACATGTGTACATGTATTTTCTTCTTCTCCTCAGAAAAATGCAATTCTTCTTAACTTCCTGGTTGTCCAGGAGATCTTGACTGTGGTGGTTCACTTTTTTTTTTTTTAATTGAAATAAACTGCACCAATTTCTTTTCACTATTTTTGATGATTCATCTCAGAGAAATTACAGTCATCCAGGGAGTACAGAACTTCAGTGAATTGGACTGTAGTGAACTTCAGTGAATCTGAGTGGAGTATTTTTCATCAGGATCTTATTTCTAAAGGCTTGTCCAAAAACTGTGAGGGAAATCTTATTTGGTCCATGAAAACAGATGTATTAGTCTTGAGGTAGGAAATTCAAATGCAGATATGATATGCAGAGAGAGATACTCCAGTGCTGAAGCACTTCAGAGCAGTGCTCAGGACCCAGACATTCCCAGTCAAACCCATTAATGGAGCATGGGCTTCTCTGCTTGGTTCCCTTTCTGTGCTCTTTTTTCCAGATGCATTTGAAAATGAAGCAGGAAGAAAGGTTACACTTCAGAATGTCTTAGTTCAGCTTCGGAAGTGTGTTGCCCACCCGTACCTTTTCAGTGGTAAGAAGGCACTGCTCTCCTTCTTGAAACAGAAAAAAATAACTTTGATTTACACAGTGGTTTTCTGTTACTGCCTGGCAGTGTAATGCTTAGAAGAAGCAAGTCATAAACAATCTTGTACTTGAATCAGTAGCAGCTGTGATTTTGCGACCAGTTCCAACACATGACAGTTCATTAATAATGCGGAATAAAGTAGGAGACTCTGTGAAGTCTGAGTTTCTAACTGCAGCTCTGCACTTGTGTGTCTTCTCTCACCTAAACAATTACAATGCTTTGTGAACTACTGAGGGTGTTGTTTATGGACAGAGAAGGATCATCACTTCTCAATCAAGCATCATGGGGCTCTGTTTGGCAATAGTGGCAGTGCAGACACACTGAGATTGACCACAGAGTTGTTATTTGCATGGTATTAGGTCTGCTTTTGAAACTACTTTCTGTTCCAGGTGTTGAACCAGAACCCTTTGAGATTGGAGAGCATATTGTTGAAGCCAGTGGCAAGATGTGTTTGTTGGATAAACTCCTTTCATTTTTGTATGCTGGGTATGTCATATCAGGGTGGGGTTGACATAGGGTAAAAAAAAAAAAAGAGGTAAACTGGGAAGGCAAACTACCTTATTTAGCCATAGATGGAACAGATATTCCTCAAAACACTAGCACTGCTCTATTCATTGCATGTTACATATTACTTGAAAGATGCAATTTCAGCATAAGGAACTGCATTGGAGAATGTAGAGGAACCTTGATGATTTGTGTAGCTTCCTTTTAAACATTTCTCAAAACACTTCACTAACTCTCACATGTTCTCATATTTACCATATTTGAGAACCTGGAATAATAATGATGTGACTGGTTATCCAGCATTTCTGGTTTGACTGTGAGTTTCCTGAGTGCTTTCCAATGCATCGGTTGAGTTCCTTTGTGCTGGCAGGTTTGTGTTATACCAGGAGGCAGAATCCATAGCAAATGTGAAAAAGAAAAACACAAGAATAAGCTTGAAACTTCAGCTTTGGGACTGACATTCAGAAGTCTTTGTGTTGCACTCTAGTGAGTTCAGAACATAGAACCCAAAGACTTTGGGTGTTTTCCTCCAGCTTTCAGATGGGTGGCAAATCAAACTGTGATTTGCATTCTTGTGCAGTCTGTGAAGCAATGCCTCCTCCATGATACAAATTCTGCCTTCTCTCTTAACTGGACTGTGATTTCCCTTTGACGACTTCCAAGGGACAGAGCTCCAACAGACCTGGGAAAGTTCTGCTGGGGTTTTAAAGGTCTTTGTCCTTCTGTTGTATATCACCTTGTGAGTGCGTGCCTCAGCCTTGAATGTCTTTGCTGCAGGACCAGCCCTAGGCAGGTTCTGGACTTGAAAATGCTCATGTTCTGCTCTGCAGTGAAGTCTGATTTAAACAGAGTCTGAGGCTTAGGACTGAGAGACAGAAGAGTTGATTTCTTACAAACATTTGTACTTAGTTTGATCTTTGAGGGTCATTTACTGGAGGAGAAAATGCTTTACTGTCACAGAGATGCTGATATCGCATTTTCCCAGCATTTCAGATTCATTGTAGTGTGTGATTTGAGAGCAGTCATGTGGTGAGGAAGACCTCGTCATGCTAAGTTGAAGCTGAGGATCCTTTTAGACAGGCTCCTTTGGATCTTCACCGGGCTGTATCCAGCCAGAAGCAGAGCTGTGCCAGGGCCTTGTTACTTGGCTGTGATTTAACACTCTAGACAGGGTGACTGATGATGGCAGAGGAAGCTCACTGATTGCACTTGGATGGGGGGCTGAAAATGTGTTGAGGGGATGGGCCTTGATTCTGGGAGGCTGAGTGTACAGAGGTGGTGAGGCCTTGCTGTGTAACAGTGACTAAGAGTGACTGGTTAAGCTATCGTAACCCCTCTGCCACGCTGTGAAATGCTGTCACAGTATGCTGAGCGTCTCATGTTCTTCTTCCAGTGGCCACCGTGTCTTGCTCTTTTCTCAGATGACTCAACTGCTTGATATCCTCCAAGACTACATGGACTATAGAGGTATGTTCTGCCCACTTTGATAGGAGAGGGCTTATCCTGATGATCTCTGTCATATATTGTTCCTCTGATTTCGATTGATGTGCCCGGGATGGAGAAAGAAATGTGATGAGAATTTATTGTTTCTTTGTTAGAAACCATATTCTTGCTCTATGAGTAGCTCTGTGAGTTGAAGGGTCTTGAATTCAGGTCTTTGCTGTTTTACCACCTGCTTGGAATGAGCTGACAGTTAAATGCTGTGCTTCAAAGTAGTTTCAGCTTTTGCTCCTCAGTAAAATGGAGCTAACTAATGGCAGGGTAGCAATGTTTCATTATATACCTGTGTTCAACTGTGTACCTGAGGCCTGAAGTAATTGCAGTAAAGGCAATAGGCTTGCTCTAGATTCAGTTTATCCAGCATAAAACACAAATTGAGCCACATTTGTACCAGGAAATTCATTTTTGATTAAAACAGTTGTTGACAGTGGGGCCCCAACATGTCTGCGAGGGCAGGTTGGATCAGACCGTTTTTGGCAAGATTAGCAATGTGTTCTTGGGACATTTTCTTTTGTTTCAATCCACATGGCTTCATGCCTACTTAGGATTTCCCATGAAAGAGGCTTTTGTTTGGTGTTTATGGTTTTGGACAACTAATAATGTAGGATAAAGCCAAATGTAGCGCCATATCCCATACTGCTTGCTCACAGGAAAGCACACACTGAAGGTCGTGGGAGTTTGGATAAGGAGGATCTGATGGTTGTTGGCCTGTTTTGTGGGGCCAACAGCCAGCACAGCATAGTATGAAATGGGACTGTGTGCTAATGTTTTTTTACTTGGGCTCTGAATTTTCCTGTTGTGTTTCCAAGCAGTAAATTAAATGCCGAGAGTCTCTGCTTCAGACTCAGCTAAATTACCTTTTACAAACAGTCAATCTGGAAGTCAGGGTCACTACATCAGTTTATATGAGGTTTAACTGGAAAAAAATGGAGTTGAAGGCAATAAAATGAGAACCAAGGGAGGAGGACTTGGCATGAAAGGATTCAGGGCAGCAGTGAGACAGAATGAGGTAAGAGAGTAAGAGCATAGATGGAATTTCAGAAACATACATGTTGCTTGTTTGAAAAGGCTACAGCTACGAACGGCTGGACGGCTCTGTTAGGGGTGAAGAGAGACACCTTGCCATTAAGAACTTTGGTCAACAGCCCATCTTTATCTTCCTATTGAGCACCAGAGCAGGTAAGTAAGGAAAGACAAACAAACTATCTTGCTTCTGCACTCTACCTTTTCTCTCTCTGGAAAGATTTCAGGGAGTTCTGAATCCTACAGAGCCTGTTTGTGTGGGGGGTTTTTGAAGGAAACAGGACATATCCTGAACTTGGGTCTCTCATCTAGGACATCTGGTTTCTGTGCTTTCCTTTTGGCAGCTGATGCCAAGATACTTTTCATATTGCAGCCTCTTGAGTTTATTTTATTCCAAGTCCCATAATGACTGTCTGTGTGCCAGTTTGAGCTTAAGGAATCTCACTAGCATTTTATTTCTGCAAGCGCCAGACCTTAGGCAGGAACAGACTTCCTTTAAGTAAGCTGGTGGAATTGCTTCTCGAGTTTGCTGAACATGGACATGCTCTCTAGCTGGCAGATAGACTCAAACAAGAGACTTTTGCTGTCCTGCAGAGAACTCTATGGGACTTCCATCTGTGCTTCCTCCCCTCTTTGGTCCTTGGGCAGATTGGTGTCTTCTACATCGTTTCAAAGTTCACTCTCTGTCCAAGCAAGTGCAGAGCCAGGCTTCTGCTTGTCTCCAGAGAAGGCATCCACAGTGCTTGATCTCAAACATCCAACTGGAACTAAGTCTGGTTAGATTTTTGTGGATGAGCCTGGCTCCAATATTACCACAGTGCACTGAGAGGAGTACATAGCGAGACTGAAGAGAAGCACCTAAAGCTAGATGTTGGAAGCACATGTCTCTCACCACAGTACCTGAACTCTCCCTGCCAGCTCTCCCGTGTCAGCCAGACTTAGAGTTGTTTTTTACTGCACATTGTCATGTCTGGCCAAAGCACCTTGTGCTGGGAATAGGTGTGCTAACAGTGTTTCCATTGCTGTTACTTTATGGACAGAAATTACCCACTGCATGACTGTGTTCACTTGCAGGGATGTTCTGATTACAGTGAAGATGTCTTATCTTGAGCTGGGAGAAATGTGAAGCAGCAGGCTGTCCCCTTTTTAACTACAGTATGCGGTCACAGTAGTGGGTATTTAAAAATGTAGAATTAACTTTGGGTTTTTTTTCTTTTCATTCCATGAAAGCCCAAGCTCTAACCTCAAAACCTCTAAGTCATATAAATACTTAGTCTCTGGTTATTGTATATTTGGGCCTGGTGTTTTCCAGTGTTTCAGTGGTGTATTTATCAGCTACTTCTGAGCTGCAGCCAAGTCATGACTTGGACAGTCCCTTGTGGCCTCAGGGAAGCCTGTCCTTGCTGGGATAATCTGCCTGCCAGCGGAAGAATATGTCTGTGTTCTTCAGTCTTGACAGTCTTGACCCTTTGCATTGGTTCACTTGCACTCTTATCTTCTTTGATTACATTTTATTACATTTTGGGCTGTTGCAGAAAGCTGGAAGCTGGAAATGGAAGGCTTGCCCATCCTTTTAGATCCTTATGAGACTTAGATTTGGGGTTGAGAGATGGATTGAATTAGATAAAGTTCTGACAGAACTTTGCATAGCATAAATTCTTAATTTTCTGCTGCTAACATATTTTGTGACCGTCTTCTTTTGTAGGTGGAGTTGGCATGAATCTGACAGCAGCAGATACAGTTATTTTTACTGATAGTGATTTTAACCCACAAAATGACTTGCAAGCAATAGCAAGAGCTCACCGAATTGGACAGCACAAGTAAGAAACTACTGGTTTGGTTGCTGACTTTCTTGGTGTCTCAGTATTACTTTGTCTATCCACTGGCAATGGAAGGTTAATGTACAATAGAGTGAAGATCAAAGGAGAGCAGAGAGGATTGTATGTCTTCATTTTTCAGTTGCAGCCTCATGCAGTCTTGTTCTCATCATGTGTCTAGGGTAGAAGTTTTGTAAATTTGGATTAGGAAATGGAGGCTGGAGGCTTGCCTGCACTTTTGCAGTGAGCATTTCTCCCATGTCAAGAAGCAATTGTATCAGCATTACATTTCTGCTGATTATTTTTGTTAATTTTGTTCTTGCTATTTTTAACCTACCAAAGGAGTGGGTGAGGGGATAGTGCTCCATGCAAGGAAATTGCTTAGTGCACCTCAAAAAAAAGTAAACAATAGGAATTTTCATAAACTTTTCCAGGCCTGTGAAAATTATCCGCTTGATTGGGCGAGATACAATTGAAGAACTAATCTACCGAAGAGCTGTTTCTAAGCTCCGTCTGACAAATGCCGTTGTAGAAGGGGGTCAGTTTGCTCTGGGAGCACCCAAGCCTCAAGGAGCAGCAGCATTACAGGTAAACTAGAGCTATACCCTTATTTAGACTCCAGTAGTGACCCTAGAAATGTCCCAGCATGTTCCCATATTTACGTCTGATATGAACCTATCCAAACAGTTAGGCATTGACATGACAGCTTTTGTATGTAAGAACCAAAGTGACATCCTGGGTCCAGATCTGATATTTGAAGACAATTTTTGCACTATTGAGGCACATCCGTTGTTGAAAAAGGATGTGTTTTCTTGGAGAAGAGGGGAAGACAGAACCTTGTCTTACTTGGTTTTAATTTTAATAAGTCTGAAGTGGAAGCTGACTCGTTTCTAGAACTGATCTGTCTCTGGTGCTTTTCTCTGGCAAACAGCTGATAACAAGTACCTCGTCAGCTTTTGGTTGTTAGTCTGAGATTCGGTCAACCTTCTGTTGGCCTCTTGGCCTCAGGAGTCAGGGCATGATTTATAATTCTGACCTGAAAGCTGAGGTTTGTGCTGAGAACTTGGGTCGAAAACCTCAGGCAAAGTGACATTTAAGGGAGTATATTCCCTGTGGGCAGCTAAAGCTGGGAGAGGTTTGCATTTAGTGTATCCTTTCCACCTCCCCTCCCTGCCCCATCAGCATGTATCTCAGCAATTATAGTTTCTGTGGGAGAAATGGAACAGAGCCCATAGGAAATTCCATGCTGATATGTTTTTCCCCATGGATTTTTGTGATATTTAAGCTTTTGTTTTAAAAGGGTTGGAGCAAAACCAAGTCTCTGTGACTATGAAGAAAGCTGCTTGAATGCAGTCAGTACACTTCTGTTCTGTCATTTAGCCCTGAAGAAAAATGACCATTCAAGTCTGGTTAAGTTATGATTGAGAGAGGTACATTGTAGGGGCTTGTCCCATCAGGCTTTGGGAGAACCAGGTATGTTAAAGCATTAGTATTTTGACAGGCAGACCTAAAGCTTAGGTTTCTTCACTCCTACATGCTTTGCATTTAAGCCTGAGAAGCTTGAGACACTGGGATTGACATGGAATTACAAGATAATAATACTGAACTTCCCCTTCTCTTTGTTAAAGCTGAGCGAAATCGTGAAATTTGGCTTGGATAAACTGCTCTCCTCTGAGGGGAGTACTATACAGGATGTGGAGTTGGAAAACATCCTTGGAGAGACAAAAGGAGGGAACTGGGTAATGGACGTTGTGCTGCCATGTAAAGAAGAGAATGAAGAAGAGAATGCAGAGAGTAAGTTAATAATCTAAATAGCTACAACATTTGGATGCTGGTAGTAGAGAAGGCCTCCCAGGTAGGGGTGGCATTTTTCAGGCAACAAGAAGAAAAGCAGAATTGTAAGTAAGCGGCTTGGATTTTGTTTGTGGCCTATCCACAAACTTTATTTCTGAGTCTTTATTGTTTTTTTTTTTTCTTCTTTTTTATGTCCTTATTTGCCTGTTTGTAAGATAATGTTTACAATACTTGCCCAGTTTTGGTGTCAGGGAGTTGAATTCCTTCCTGCAAATGTTTTAAGACCTCAGATGGAAATTCATGAGAAAAGGGGAAATATTTATATTCCAGCCACTGCTTTTCCAACAGAGAAATATTAAGATAGATATGCAGTTTTAGAGATATACCAGTAACTTAAGGACAGGCTGTGTAGCAGGTGTTTTGTATTTATCCGTAAATAAAACATTATTGGCCATGAAAATCACAAGCTGAAAGGACCTTAAAAAATTTCAAAATGTGAGATAAGAAGTGCAGAGTCATGGTGTCTAAACAACTAGAACAAACCTACTCTATCTTCAGAACTCTGCCTTATTGTCCAAATGTCACACAATTTTGGTTAATTTTTCATAGCCCCATACTATGTGAAAATAAATTCTAAGCATACTTTGTTCTTCTAGTGTCACGGTGAGAAAGATGGAATTTCTGTCTGGTTGCACAGTAGCCCTTAAGTATATATCTGTGACTGAAGTACAAATTTGGCTCTGCAGGTTAGGTACAGTCCATGCTGCAGCAGTTGCCAGCAACGAGTAATTATTTGCTGGGAGTTAGCAAAGAGTGGTATTTTCTGGTGGTAACCTAAAAGAGGAGCAGTGGTACCACACTGTGTAATAGGTATTGAGAAAATAACTCACCCAATGAGCAGCAACTCTGCCAGACTTCTGTGCTTTTATTTTGTTTGGGAGCTCAAAAGCAGAAGTTTGCTGTCCCTTTACAAGAATTGCCTGTAACTAGATAGCAGAGCTATTTGCTATTTGCTCCAGGCAGAGGTGGAATGACCAAAGAGAACAGCAATAGAGCCACAACTTAAAACAGGTAATTGACAAAAAAGGAAGAAAGGTTCTTTGACAGCATAAATGTCTTGAATTAAAAGCTTTGGTCCAAGGCAGCAAATCTTGATTCTCTTATTTCCACATGATGCTGACACTGGTCATACAAAAAATTTTGAGAGTGAAGATCTTTTCCTGCTGAGGGTAGAATGTCATAGAGGAGCCAAATTTTGTTTATCTTGCTGTACATTTTAGGTGTTAGTAGGTTTTAGTTCCTTTTTACTCTTTTTAATTATTTTTTAAAGATCACATGTACGTGTACGAAGGCAAAGATTATTCAAAAGAACCCAGCAGAGAAGACAAAAAAGCATTTGATCAGCTTTTGGATCTTCAGAAAACATTGTTTGAAGAGACCAGCAAGGAAGGCAGAGCTCTCCGGAACAAAACAAATGTAAGACAGAAGACATGACAACGCACATGATGCTCTTTCATTTGCTCGTGGAAAATAAAAAAGACAGTTTCCTCTCTTTACCCACAGCTTGCAGAAGGCATGTCGAAAGATTTGGATGTCAATGTAGTAAAGCTGGCTCTGGAATCTGAGGGCTTGAGAATTCAGCAATCCTGATAACAGATCAGAGATATGCTGTACAGGGCACTCATGTAAACTTGGGTCACAAAACCACATATTATGTGGCAATTCAGATCTGATGATTAAGAAATGTGGGCAAGAAAACAAATGGGAAAGTATGTTAAGGTGGGCACCAGGCATGGCTTTAACATGAACACTTTGTGATACTTCTTTCTTTCTCCAGGCCCTTCTCACAGGCCTTCGGGAACAGTCAGCCAGGAGGAAGCACTTGTTGAGTGCGGAGGAGCTGGAGGCAAGGAGGAAGAAGCGCCAAGAAGCAGCAGCAAAGAGAGCAAGGCTCATGGAGGAAAAGAAGGCAGCAAAAGCAGAGGCAGAGCACAAGAAAAAGTATGGTTTGTCCTACTTGTAAAATGTTGTCTGTTGCACTATAGTCTAGAAATGTGTGTCTGATTGACGAAAATAACTCGTGCTCTGTATCCACTCTTGCAGGTGGGGAAGGGGGTGAAGGGAGGAGAAGATGACAGAATGGTTGCAGGCCACTCTCATGAAAGAGTTAACTTCATATATTAGGGTATTTCTATGTGTATGATTGAACTGTGTAAAATGGGGAGATGAAGATGAAAAAACTGTTTGAGTCCCTAGCAAGGCTACTTTTCCCCTGAATAGCCTGCCTGACTTTACATCTAATTTGATTCACAGAGTGGCCTGAATAAAAATCCCATATCAAACTGTACAGTGAGCCTTTGGGAGAAGCTTTCTGAAATGTCACAGTTGGCCCCTATGTATTATTCTGATGTATTTGACCCTCTTGCACATGTTTTAACTTTCCCCTCCTTGTTTCCCAGGTGTTCTTCCTTTTCACCACTCTAAAGTAGCTCCTTGCCCTTTGTCATACGCTCACTTTTTCCATGCCTGCAATTGGCTTATCACCTTGGCATGTGGCTCTTAATATCATGGATTAGAACTGTGGTAAATGTTGTTCCGGCCCAAAATAGGGGAGAGAGCAGAGGGAATGCAGGTCTAGGTCTCCTGTGTTTCACTGCAGTGAATTAAACCAAGGTGTGTGCCCCCTCCCACTTTGATTTTCATTGAACATCCTCTTCTCTTGTTTTTGTTTCAGGATGGCCTGGTGGGAGGCAAATCATTACACCTCTACCTGCCTTCCTTCAGAAGAAAGTGGCTCTGAGGAAGAGTTTGAGGAGGAGGATGAGGTTGGGCTGGATGTGGATTTAGATTACAAAGATGCAGACCAGAACAATATCAAGTATGTCATGGGAGATGTAACCCACCCCCAAGCAGAAGAGGAAGATGCCATCATTGTCCATTGCCTAGGTGGGACTTATGAAAAGCAGGAGCGCTGTGGGGTGAGGTGGACAAGGGGGTGAATTGTCCCTACTGGCTCAATAGGTTCTAATTCCCATGCACACTAAAATAAGTTGGATTTGAGTCTGATGTAATCTCAAGTGGTCCAGAGGCAATACAGCCACTATCATGTATAACCCACACAAGTAGTAGCAAAGTGTGCATGGATCTTTGCATCCCCTCTCTGAATTTTTGGGTGAGCCTCTTGAAAGATGCCCATATGGCTCGAAATTTTATATCCGTGGCTAAGTGACAAGAGTTCCTCCTGAGAGCAGGACCTTTTGTTTATTCTGTGGAAGTTCAAACCCAGATACTGAAAATCATCTGCTTTATCCAGTCAGCAGAGACAGGCACTTTCAGAGGCTGAGGTCAGAGTTTCTCAGTGCTTGTCTCTCAACACTGGCAGTGCAGAGGCTCTAGGCTAGTCTCCTAACTTCAGGACCTCTGTTAAGACACTAAAGCTGAGGGAGAGAAAGTTACATGACAGACTTTCTCCTGAAGCAGCATTGGAGCTGCTCTCTGACCAGGGCTATAGCAGAACATTTTAATCTGCCTTGGTTTGTGTTAAACTCCGCATGAAACCTCGTGTTTAAAGTGGAAATGCCAAGTAAAAGTGAAAGACTGCAAATACCAAACATCATGTGGGAAGCCCAAGGCACCAATCTGGGGACATAGTACATGCATGCTCTATGCACCTATAGGTATGTATGTGAGAATGTTGTCAGGTTTATATGCTCAATGCCATGGCTAGTGCTTGTTTGAGCACTCTCAGTGGACACTAAGAAGGAATCCTTCCTGCAGTTTTTCAGGGAACTGTAACAAGTGTGTTTTCCTCAAGGGCTGAGATTTATCCTTTAGGATGGTCCCTTGAATAGTGGTTGACTTCAGTTCGTATGTGGTTCCTATATCTGATTTTGATAATCATTTGTCTCATGTGTACAGAGCAGGTGCCTTTCCTACAGGGATGGTCTTCAGCCTCACTTCTAAAAGGAGTCTAACTTGTCACTTCATTCTAGATGACTCTGGCCACTGGGGAAGGGGTGGTTTATTTACTGCTCTGGAAGCTCGTTCTGATCAGCCAAGGAAAATATATGAGATGGCAGGGAAGATGAAAGGTAAGAGATTAAAACATGACCTTAGGCCAAGATACTTGAAAGAACTTAAATCACAGTGATGTTGCAGGAGTGAGGTGCCTGGACACCTTGATACTCATGTTTCTTCCTCTTTCTTTAAATATGTACATCCCTAGCTCTGAAAGTAGTAATTCAGTGGGTACTTTGACTTGACTTGTTTGGAGTGTGAGAACTCTGTGCATGGACTAATCATTCCAATCCAAGTTGCAAGCCATAAAAAAGGGGAAAAAATGCCAAACTTGTACATTATTCACAGGATGTTTTTCACTGTGTAAGACAGAGCACTGCATCCTCTGTCAGAGTGCCTTCAAGAGGGATGAAAGTCACCTAAGGCAGTACTCAGTTGAGCCTTTGCTTCCCTCCAGGCTCTAACCTTTCCTTCAGCATGTGTTAGCAGTTTTGAGCTACATGCAGCTGGTGTGGACTGCACACCTTGCTGTAAGGTGGACCTGTTGATTTTTTTAATTTCCTAGGAGATGCTTTCCTCTTGTTTCAGGACTGATTTTTTTTTCTTGTCCCGTTCTTGTTTTCTGGACAGACCTGGAGTTAGGAGGAACCCTGTTATTCCCTATTGATGATAAAAAATCCAGGAAAAAAGGACGAGACTTGGTGAGAATGCAAAGCTCCCTTTTTTTGTTGCTCTGTGCATATGTTTTTGACATTGTGTGACATGAGCCTTATGTTTTTTTCCCAGTAATAATGGCATTGGATATTAAACATGGTCAAGTTGCAGTTAAATATTAGAGAAAATGAGGGTTTTTCCTCATTTATTAAAGCTATAAGTTAGTAATTCAGTTTTCCAGCAGCTGTCACTGTGTCTCTTAGTGCTGTATATGGACTCCATTTCAATTTTTTGTGTGCTTTCCCCTTAGCTGGCCTTGATTGTAGCTCAGCACCGGGATCGGTCCAACAACTTGTCTGGCATTAAGCTCTCTGCTTTAGAAAAGGGCCTGAAGAAGATTTATTTGGCAGCCAAGAAAAGGAATGGTAAGTGTCTGTGCAGTAGAACAGTGAATCCTTACATGTGTGATTGCACCTAAAGATGATGACCAATTTCCACCTCTCCTCTACCTGTTTTTTTCTGAAGTAGAGTGAGATCCCCATAGCAAATACGTTGCTCCAAAATCTTCCTTCTGTTCTTGATGAGTAGCTTGAAGTCCTCACCTAGATCGCTTTCTGTATGTGTATCTTGTCCTAAAGAGCGTACACTTTCTGTTCCCTCCTTCTCAGCAACAGTGCATCTTCCACGTATCGGGTATGCAACAAAAGGTTTCAACTGGTATGGTACTGAGCGGCTCATCCGAAAGTACCTGGCGACACGGGGTATCCCCACCCTTATGTATCCTTTTGGAGTATGTCTTATTTTTTTCATAATCTAGCACTGAAACGATCCTGTAAATGTCTTGATGAATGCAAAGCAAGGAAGCAAGGCAAGGCGCAGATGCCACAGTCCAGCTAAAAACCTGGTTTCTCTGACTTTTCTGTCATCCAGGTACTCATTCCTCACTGAGGACTTAAATCATTTAGCTGATAATGACAGACAAGTGTGATTCAGCGTGCCTGTCAGAGTTTGTTAGAACCAAGTGCTAGTCTTCTGTTGACAGCATCGACTTACCTGTATATGCCACATCTGTGGGAGAGGTGACTGGAATTTCAGATAAATGGAGGTGACTCAGAAAGCATCGAAAGTGAGAATATAATAAAACATTACAACGTTCCAAACAAGTGATAACCTGCTACCTTGGCTGAACACTGTGAAAGTTGGTGTGTTAGCACAGGCTTATGAAGGCTTTCACCTTCCAGGAAAGGAAGCGTGTTTTACAAGGAGACTGTTTCGTCCCTTCTCTAGGAAGACATGCACTTGTGTACTGACACTGTCAGCAGTCTGTGAAAAAGAAAACCTGAAACAAAGAAAATAGTATTCAGAACATTCTGCCTCCTTCCTTGGTGAATCTGTTAGTGGACATATTGTCTAGCATTCTTTGACACTTGACAGCATTTCCTTGACATTTTTTATTAGATATTACTTCTCTAGGAATAAAGGCCCTCCCTCTGCTTCACAGCCATATTCATCTCCAATGACAGTCTCAAAGCCGTGAAGATGCAGTAATTTCACCAAGAAACACGCTCAAAGAGCGAACATCTCACGGGCAGTCTGTGTGCATTCACTTCAGAAACAAGGCTTACGCAGCCATTACTCACCCCTGTATCTCTCTGCCTTTACTGGCCCCAACCTTCACGTATTGCCAGTGGCCCTGGAGAGGTATGTGACTGCTTCAGAGTCCAAAGAGGAAGGATGTTGGCTCAATCCCAGATCTGTTTTGGAGATGAAAAATTAAATTTTCACTGATGGTCCATTGTTATTCCTTACATTAGGTTATTGTTAAGGCTTGGAATGCAGTTTTGTTTGGCTGTATTTCCCTGCCCCCCCCTCCAAATTCCATACCTTATCTCACTCTACCTCTTTTCAATCAGCATTTTAGTGGTTACCTGGCATTCTGTGTACATGTCCACATATAACTTTCAACAGAAAGGAACTTGTCAACTCTGTGACAACCACATAGAATAAACTGTTTATACTGTTCTGTTTTTTTTCAGAAATCCATTTGACTTGCATTTGTTCAAATATAAAATTTAGCTATATACTCACGTGCTTATAGTCTAGCAAAATGCTGACCAATATTCTCCGCAAAGGTGTGCAAGGCTGCCAAAATTTGAGATTGTCTTTATAAATGATACCTTTCCTCCCACAACTCTTTTTTTCATTACACAGTTTTTTGTTGCAGCTGTTGGGCAAAACTAGTTCCTTACTGCTGTCTAAAAAGCTGTGCGAAAGGTTCCATGACCCTTTGATTCATTTTTTAGCACAGAGGCTTTGATGTTGGCTTTGCTCTGCTGCAAGAGAACTTCCCTGGTTTTTGCATCGTTGACCCTGTTTGCTTTAGCGTATTTTTAGGATGTTTTTAGTGCAACCAGGCAATAGTAGCTCTCCTAATAAGTGTTTGTTTGACCAGAGAGATTGTAAGGTGCCCAACTTAATCCAGCTTAAAGTTAAGCTTTGAAAAGGAAACCATCCCACACACAGTGGAAAGTATGTCCTTAAATATCTCATTTGCCAACACATATCTCACTGGCTGCATTTACGCTGCCTCTGTGGCACCATCTGGTTACTTCATAATTTCAGGCCTTCCATGGCTCATCATGCTGACTGGTGTGCTCCATGCTAGAAGAAGTCTTCCTGAGTTGGGTACTCTGTCCTTCTATCTTAGCCGTACCAGAAAACCCCAGGTGATTCCTTATCTCCTTTGACCCAGCTGAAGCTTTAGGTAAACTAGTGCTGCCCAGAACCTCTGTGGGTAAGACCGATCTTGCAGAGGCTCACGGGAACAGCCCCTCTGTATTTAACAGGGTGCTTGCAGGATCAGAGTCCGACCGTGAGGACTCTGAGGGGTGCGAGATGGTGGATAGAAGTACCTTGTTTTCCCCAAGTCTCTCCAACTGGCGCTCTTCCAGCAGGCCGGCTGGTGGCACTGTTAATCAGCTGCAGCAGCGCACCGTGCTTCTCCAGCCTGGAAAAACGCTCCCTCTTTGCCAGCATTGAAACACCAATTACGCTTTTCTCTTTGGCAGCTTGACTGAACACATAATTTCAGCCTGCAGACTCAAGGCTCTGTTCCTCCACCTCTTCTTTTCCCTGTGTATTTATTGCCCTTCTTTAATTCCCTAGTGTTCCAGTCTTGTTCCTCAGCTTCACACTCGCCTATGGACATAGTGTCTAACATTCGTTGACACCTGACTCCCACCTATGGCCAAATTCCAGCCCACCTACAGGTTCTTTGGCTACCATGCAGTTAGGCTTTGGCAGGATTTGTCTTGTGGCTGAGTCCCCTAGAACAGATTGAAGTGTGGCTGCCACCTCTGTGGCCAGGTATTCCTGTTTGAGGCCTCATGCTTTCTTTTGTTTCAACAAGATGAGGCTCAGCCTCTGTCCTGTGCCAGTCACCTTTGTATGACTCTGACTAGAGTTATAAAGGAGAGGAGGGCATGACTAACTGCCTTTTAATGTCCCTTACCCCTTAAGATAAGGTCTGTACGGGGCTGCAAGGTACCTGGCACACAGAGGAAAGTCATGGTATGTGATAAATTCTAGCCCTCTAACTCAGGGGAACATATTCTATTTTCCTCCCCAGTCCTCGTGGATTGTACAGATGAAATCTAGATTATTTTTCCCTTTAAATTGACTTAGGAAATGATTCTGGAGTATGGGGATTTTGTTGTGGGTTTTTAAACAATATTCTTTACATTGCCAAACCCAAAGAAAAGCTCTACTTCTGTCTGCTTTGAAAGGAAAGTGAGATTGCAGTAGAATCCTGAATTGGACTTTGCAGAATCTCAGCCAAGTGAGGTTTTTCCAGTGTTTGCTACCCACCACCATTTCTCTTTATTTGGGCAGAAATCGTGTATTTCAGAAAATTAATTCCATAAGGGGCTCAGTAGTTTTTATAGAAGCTGCTATACAAAATAAATGTGTCATGCTGTTTCTTCAGCTGTGCAGTACTACGCATTTTCCCTTTCTAAACAGCAACCACTCCAAAAGGGAAGGAAGGTGTTCTTTTGTAGTCATGTCCCTCTGGCCTCTCTCTTCCTCTGAACAAGATTATCTGCAGCATAAAAGCTGAAATGTGGCTCCTTGTGCAAATCTGTCATTGCACGTTTGCTTAAAGTTTAGATGTGTGCTGCTGGATTGAGGTCAGCGGCAAAGAGAAAGATCATGCACAGTTCAGATTGGCTTTACAAGCAGTTTCATCAGATAGGACCTATGAAGTGGCATCCAGTCTCAGAAAAAAGCTTTGCACCCCATGCTGGAGGCTCCAGCTGATGCTGTATAAAAGCAGGCTGTAATTCAGAGTGACATTTATACTTGTGCTGGCTCAGCTCATACTTATATTTCTTGACAAAGCACTGCCTCTGATTCTCAGGGCATTGTACACACAAGTTCTGTCTTTGGTGAGGAATCTCTGTGGCTTGCAACTTAAAAATGATGTTTTCATTCTACTCAGGAAACAGTATAAACCATACCAAACTGAGAAACCAATCAGCTTTTATGGACATGGTTAGATATGTGACTTTGTCACTGAATTTTGTCAAAGACAAAAAATTATCTGGATATGCCACTGTGTTTTGGGGAAGGTGGAGCCTGGATTTTGAGGGGAAAAAAAGAAAAAAACTAGTTTCCAAGGTGATAGAGAAAATCTACAGTAAATTTGACCTCAGTATCTTAACAAAAATACTGTATGTATGTGTTTCAAACAAAGCAGAATCAGGCCCACAAAAATCATCAGTAGAAAAATATTAGGGTAAGTAGATGGATTTATTTACAAATAAGTGAATGTAAGGTCTTGAAGGAGAAAGGAAAGCAAGCTTTTGAGCCAAGAGATGATTTGAAAGTGTAAGATACATGTCAAGTTGTATGAAAACTCCCATCACTTTACAATATATGATCCTGGAAGAGAGAATTTAGCTAATTTCAGTGGATAGCAGGTTGATCATGTGCTGTGATCAGTAAATCAAAATATAAAGCAGTGGTTCAAAACTCTAAGGGATTTGCTATAAGAAGGGATAAAGTCCACATTTCACAAAGTGCCTCTTCTAGTGGATCCAAAATAACCTGTGTTCAACACAGCTGTGACAGAACATCCATCTCTCACTGTTTTTCTGTACAATTCATGCTTTTCAGAGTGAAAAATACAAGCCTGCAGAATGCGGTAGCCGGATTAGAAGAATTACATATGAATATTTCCTCTAAAAAGCAGATCTCTCTATCATTTTGATTTTCCTGCATGAATGAGTCAGTGTGTGTTTTTCATGTTGGACCAAACCATCCCCCTATCTTGGCCTTGGTCAGATGGTATTGCACTTGTGGGAAGGCACCCAGAATCTTCAGAAGATGTGTTAAGGACAAAAACTGTCTAGATCCTCGTGGAAAAGAATGTTCCTGATTGCACTCGTATCATTTTCCTGTGTGTTTCTTCAAAGCTAAGGATACAAACAATCCCCTCAAGGAGCCATATGAAATGAGAATGTTAGTCATGTTACTGTTGAAAAAAACAAGCTGAAGGAGAGTCAAGGGAAGCCAGAAGTTGCTTCTTATAAAATCTGAAAAAGTTTCAGGTTTTGCTGGCTTAAGCAGAAAATAATTATTTTATTGACTTATTTATTGAAGTAAGTGCAGAGCATCTACTAGCCTTCCTCTGCTACTTCCAGTGAACTTGAGGTTGCAGCATTGTCATTCACATAATAAGGATATTTTGTTTTTTTCATTGAAGATTATGAACAAATCAAAGGTATTTATGATCTCATACAAGTCCACTACAGGAAGGGATGAAGAATCTGATATCATATTCCTTTTTTTGTGTGCTACTTCATGAAACAGACCAAGCTTGGGCCAGGCTTTATATGAGTGTCCTACCTCCTCATCTATCTGTGTATGCTTCTAAGATCATGCCATAAAGCAGTGCTGGTCCATCTACTTGGCCGCTTACAGATCCTTCCTAAAACATCTCCTGGCCACTATGCCATCAGCAATGGGAAAAAAAGAAAACAGAAGGGAACTGAGCAGTGAAGGTGACCAACTCTGACATGGACATATTGGAGTGAGTCCACTAACCTGACAGGGGTATTGGAACATCCAACACACAAGGAGCTGGGATTTTTCAGCCTTGAGAAGAGGTTTCAGAGTGGAATCAGTAGGTGTAAATGTGTATCAACATGTATAAATACTGGTTGGAAAGGAGTGAAAAAATGGAGCCAAACTCTTCTCAGTGGGACGTGGTGAAAGGAAAAGAAGGAACAGGTACAAACTGAAATACGTGAAATTACTTTTAAACATGAGGAAAAAAAAAAAGAAAATAAAAAACCCCCCACATTTTTACTTTGCATGTGTTAAACACTGGAACAGGTTGCCCAGAGGTTGTGGACTCTGTCTTTGGAGATGTTCAAAACTCTGTTTGGTACAGCCCTGAGCAATCTGCTTTAGTCGACCTTGTTCTGAGTGGGGAGACTGGACTACTCCATTCCCACTTGAACAATTCTTCTGTGAATCTATGAGATCCATTCTGGGTACCTTAAAAAAAACCCAAAAAACCCCCAACAAAACAAAAACAAAAAACAAAAACAAACAACAAACAAAACCCCCACACACAAAAAACAAACACAAAAACCCACAAAAACAAACAAACAAAACAAACAAAAAACCTAACTCTAATCTTACCTATTCAGTAGTGTACAGGAGCATAGCACTTCATAAATTTCTGAACTATGACCCTACCATACAGGTAGCTTGACTCATATGTAGCATTTCCTCATGTCTCAGAGGTTTAAATAGATGATGACAGATAAGCATGTAACAGCATCTTAGAATCTGCCCCAGAGCCCATCTACAGTGTATTCCTCCTTTGCCTGTTTTCTGGGCAGTAGCTTGACTGATGTAAGTGGGCTTCACGAATGGATCTAACAGGTATCTGCACCAGCTAAGTCTGGACAGTGCATGGGTGCTGGTCCTCACTGAGGTTTATATACATCCCCAGCTTAGATCTCTTAGCAGTCTTCTTTCTGTGGGGTACTGCGACAAGTCCTGCTACTGTAGACCATGAAACTAGTGTTTAGGAAGTCTCTTAAACCTTCTTAAGCAGCTGCTGGTGCAATATAGTAGGAGAAGAAATAGAGTTTCTTAGTTGCTTTCAAAGAACTCTAGTAAAGACCTTTGATAAAGGCCCCTTTCCCTTGATGAAGTTTTCCCCTGAATTTCCATATCCTTTTAGGTAGGGCAGCATCTCCCTTTGTCCTTTTCCCCACACGGCACAGGTAAAACTTTATTCCTTGTATGGGCTCTCCCCTGCGCCAGATGCATGGCCTGCATCAACTCTACGCTGTTGGCTTTTGTCACATTCCCCCACCTCTGGGCAAGGGAAGAAGCAAGGCCATTGTGACAATCGAGGTGGGGAGCCATTAGCAGGCAGTGAGGCTGAGAGACAGCTTTCAGCAGGGTGTCAGATGCTTCCCAGGGCAGAGCCAGTGCCTGGAATGCAGCAGAGTACTCAGGCCTTGGGCAAGTTTAGACACATGTTGATGCATAATACAAGATGGAGCCTATCACTTGATATCAGACTCTTCCAGTCAGTCACCAGGTTGGGTAAACATGTATGCCATGCAAAATAGGAAGTAATGTAACTACCAAATCAGTGATATGGAAAGTTTTTTTTGTAATTCCTGGTTGACTGTTCCATTGTAAAGTCATTCTATGGGGCATGGATGTTAAGTAAAGGACAAGCACTACAAATAAAACCATGGCATTATTTTGGGAAAAGGGAATGAGGACAAAATGAAGAGGAAAAATAAAAGATGCCATCTACAGAAGCCACAATAATGCAACAGAAACTATCTGATAGGAATAACTTCAGTTTCTTCTGCATTTGATCAGTTTATGGCCTGGGTAGTTCAAAGTGTAAGACTGGAATCTAGAAGGTCTAGATTTTCTTCATACATTCCCACCTGCTGGTTCATTCTACAGCCCCAAAACTGAAATATTTTTAAAGGGAAAGGCAACCCAAAGGTGACATTAAAAAGGAGCAACATTTACATATAGAAAAGGTGACTTGCATTGACATACAACCCTACTGTTTCCTTCCCACAGCAAGTGTGTAAGGAATTTGGTGCCCAAGGCAGGCTTCAAGCAAACCAGGCCTTTCTCCCTGGGGGAGCAGGAGGTCCTTCCTCATTGCAGACCTCTTGTGACCAGGGGCGAAGTGCACTGCAGTGCAGGCTATGGGTGGAGGAAGAGACCAAGCCGTCCCGAAGGCTAGGCATTACAGTGCCTAGCAATACACTGAGCCTTGGAGGAAACCCAAGGACACAGTTGTCCTGGATGGGAGAGCTCGTAGGGACTGGTCTTTCCACTGGAGGAGAGGGTGACAGCCTGAGGACAGGCAAGGGGCAAGGACAGGAGAGCTGTAGAGCCTCGGGGGGATCGCGGGGCGCTGGAGCAGAGCACCTGGAGCAGGGAGGGGGGCGATGGGGAAGAGGGGCAGCGGCAGACGTGCGGGAGGGTGCGTACAACCCGAGATGCAGAGGAGTCTGAACTAGAGGGAGAGGTCCAAGGGTCAAGTAAGGCCCCGGGGAGCGAGTAGCGGGGTCGTGCCGCGGGTCCCCCCAAGGACGGCTGCAGCAGGGGCGGGGTGTGGCGAGTGCCAGCTCGGGGAGCACCGAGCTTGTGTCCCCGTGGGAATGAGGGCGGCCGCTTCCCGCGGAGGGAAGCCTCGCCCGGAGGGCGGTGGCTCCGGCGGGGGAGGGCCGGGGGTGCGGGGCGGTGCCGGGCACAGGAAGCGGAAAGCGGCGGCGGCAGCGGCGACGGCGGCTGCCGCCGGGGAAGGTGGCGGGGAGCGGCGCGGCGGGTCGGTGCCGGGAGCGGCATGGGGCGGCCGCGGGAGAGAGGTGAGTCTGTCCGTCTGCCCGTCCGTGCAGTGGGGGGGGGGCGGGGGGGCGTCGCCGCTGCCCCCACCACGCCCTCCCGCCGCCGGGACCCTGCCGGGACCCTGCCGCCGCCCTGCCCCGAGGTGCCCGGGGCGGCGGGGGCAGCGCTGGGGCACCCTCGCCGCGGCCACTCCTGGCGGCAGGGCTCCGTCCGCGGCCGGGCGATGGGGGCTAAGAGCCCAGGTAGGCTCCGGGGATGACGGCGGCGGGGGGAGCCTGCCGCGTCCCTGCTCCCGCTGCCCGGAGGTGGAAGGCGGGCGGGGGCGGCCGCCGGACCTCCCTCCTGCCGGTCGGGGCCGTGCCCCTGCCCGCTGTGGGGCTGCTGGGGCGGCGGTTCCCGGCCCTGGTACCGCGGGCGGGAGGGATCCCAGCATCCCGGGATAAGCCCTTCGGTGCCGGCGAGGGCCGTGTGCTTAGCCCCGCACGGCGGGCAGTGCTCTCGCTGCCAAGCCTCGCCTGGGAAGGAGCCCGTGCGCTGTGAATCCGCCAAGACGAGTGGATCCACGCTGGGGTGAAGGCTCTGCTGAAGGATGCCTTGCCTGCCCACGTGTAAAACAAACTGCTCCCTGTCTGGGCTCATCCTGCCGGGCAGCACGGGAGGAGGGGGCAGTAGTGACCGGTGGAAAGGCAGGCGTGCTTTGGAGAGCTGCTGTGAAATAACATACGGTTCGCGTTTTTCTTACTCAGGAGACTGTCAGGGTGCTAAACTAACTCCAGGCGCTGAGCTCTGTCTTGCAGGATCTGTGAAAGCATAAGTGACTTGATGGCAGGGTTTTCACTCTGGGGAAGCAGGCTTAGCGATTCTATTACTGTTTGAAGCAGTGGGGGTTTTTGGCCCTGGGTTTGTCAGTAACGAATTGCCCACAAGATTTGTGCAGCTATAAAGAGTTAAGAAACCAAGTCACGCTGCCTGGAAGTGCAAATTAGGATGTTATGGAGCATATTCTGTGATATCATTGTCTGTGAGCTCATCTTGACTTTGAGGAGGAGAGTTGTGAAGAGAGCTTCAGCGGTGCTTTGCTGCCTTTGAAGAGCTTCGTTTTGACCATGCTTGGCTCTCTCCCTCCGTTGGGATTTGGCTGTTTAACTGGCCGCAACTACGAGACCAGTATTGGCTCGGTGATCACTTCAGTTGTTAATTTTGAAAAATAAATGTGAATAGAGTCTTACAGAAAGCCTCCCTTAAAAATGTTCCCTGTGAGCTGAAATTTTGGAACAATCCCAGGCTGTTTTGGAACCACCCAGGGAAGTATCTAACTGCCCACAGTCATTGACCAGCAGCTCCCAGTGGTTGCTGCTGACCTTTTCATTTTGGTTAGTAGCGGCAGTGTACCTGATGGCTTTTATCTTATGGACATGCCCACCTGGAGAGGGTTTACTGTCACTGGGAGACTGGGATATGGTACTAGGAAAATGCTACCAAGATCTAGCAAAACTGCATGTCATGTTGTTGTTGTAGCCTGCCTTCCTCACACCCCCACCTCTGACACGGATTTCAAAGAATGGAATGAGAAATGTGGCTTTGCTGCTATAGGGCTTGTTGTGCTGTGTGGGGACCTGAGAGGCAGGCCTGAGTGGAGAACTGTGACATCCAGTTCTGCTGGTAGGAAACAGTAAGTGTCATGCTTCTTTGTATCTGGTATCGCCACTGGGAAGAAGCAAATGAATCCATGTGGAAACTATCTTAGAACTTCTTTTCATTTCTCATTAGACTGTATTTCAGAATTTTCTGGCTTGGGTCAAATTAAAAACCAGCAGTTATTTCCTCAGGGGTCAACACCTTTTCCTTTTCTCCTTGCAAGGACAGAATGGCATTGGCTTTGTACAGGTTTGAACAGAAGGAGGGAGAGAGAGAAAGAGACTCCTTACTGTGGAGTCCCACTGTGCTGTGTACTAGAGATTTGATTAGGGTCTGTAGACTCCTTTTTCATTCTAAATTCAAATAGAAAATTCAGGCAGATATGCAGAATACTAAAAGGGAAGGGGTGCTCCTTCAGTAGGTGCTGCTTCTGCAGTTTATAGCCTCTAATGCTACCTCATTTTCTTAGTGCTGTGGCTAAAAGTAAGCTTTGAAAATGAGGCACAGGTGCTGCCTTGTCTGAAGTGTTTTGTGAGACTTTTCCCTGTTTGTTTCAGTAAGGGTGTAGGGCTTTAAGTGTCAATATGGAAAACTATTCCTGTGCACAGTCCCAGGTGCTGCTCTAGTATGAGGGTGAGACCACAGTACCTTCTGTCATGTTGCGTGGCTCTGGGATTAAGAGGTGCACTTGAAGATCTAGCAACACAGGAGAGACGAGGGTGAGGAAGTGCAGGCTTTCACCAGTCTGACATGATGGCACACGAGGTACAATTTGCATGATAGACTTGAATGCTCGTCGTGCTTCAGAAACTTGGACAGCACAGATGTGGTTCTTGGAGTGGGCAAAGGACATCCTCCCGGGAAGTGCTGCACTGATGGATCACACGTAGAGAGCTTCCCAACTTCCAGTGTGTAACAGGGGGGCAAGAGGCTGGGGCTGAGTGCCAGCAGAAGCACTGCTCTCTTGGGTGGTGGTTTTGCCTGGGTATTTCTCTTGTCAATTGAAACAGCCTTGCTGGGTTTTCAGACCTGAGTTGTTGTGTGCTTTGATTAAACATGCAGGTGAATAAATAAACCAGGTGGCTTTTCTTTTTGAAATATCCACGTCATGGACTAATGACTTTCAGCCTAGGGGCTGGAAATTCCAGGGGGTCTATAAAGTCTTTCTAAAGAGTGTCTAGAGAACCTATTGCTAGAGGGCTTGGATTTGCTGACTGCTACATTTTATTTTCTGTTTTTAGGATGAGGGGCTTGCAAATCAAGAGCCATCACTGCAGAGTAAAAGGCCAAAATTAACCTTATTTAATGACATGCAAACATAAATAGGAAACTTATGTAAGAACCTCGTTTCCCAAAGTTTGTTGGCCGTTAAAACCGAATCTCTTGGCTCTCCAAGTAGATTACCATGGGTGAACTTCTGTGCTTACAGATCAAGTTGCTGGATTGGGGCCTGCTCAGGAAGTTCAAAAGCAAGAGGTTCCTATGGCATTGCTCATAGGTCTTACTATAAATGCAGTTGAACGTAGCAAGTTACGCAACTTCTCGTTTTGCTGAAGTGAATAATAGGAATACGCTGCAGCAGTGCCGTGCAGCCAAGATAGTGCCAGCGTTCCCCACTGCTTAGCCGTCTTTTCATTGTTTTTACTCTTGAATCCTAACGCTGTCCCATAGCTCAGCGCTTGAGGTTCCGTGTGTTTAATTTGCAAAGCTCTGCGTTGCACTAAAGGAAGAAAAGAGATTTTTCGGCGCAATAGCTCGTGGGCATCCATTACCCTACAGACAGCTGGTGCTGTTTAACAAGCGAGGCTGACAGCGCTTGGAGCTGAGTGTGTGCGCACATCCTCACAGACACTTGTGGCTGCTTGTGCTCCAGATGGCACTTCCAAATACATGTAACTTCATGAACCGGCTGGTAAATCAACTCTAATTGATTGCAAGTTTTAAACTGAGTAAGATTGAAACTGTGCAGACAAGGATATCAAAGATGAGATGGTTTGGAGTTATTTGCCTCAACTTCACAGGGGAAAATCTGTTGGGAAAGCATGGGATGTAAAAGAGTGTTCTTGTTCGTGTTTGCTCTCTTTGATTTAAAGATATAACTTGCTCTTTCAAATTTCTCTTGGGCTGAGCGCCAAACTGTGCTCCCTTGAAGACGATCACAAAGCAGATTTCGTTGGAAATGGGATTGGGCTTCCAGCGTGGAAAATAGCAATTCAAAAGAACTCTTCTTGAGATTTATGAGCATATGAAAAAAGGGAGTTACAATGAGTTCTGTAGCTGTTAGAAACTGTAATTACAGTGATCTCTGCGGTATTCAGGGGTAACTCCATTTCTTCACTGTTGTGCAGGATGCAGCAGTCCTCCTTGCCAGGACAGGGTCACAAAATTCCCTTTGGAGAGTCCTTACCATTGTTTTCCGTGTAGTACTTGGCCTCCTTCTGTTATCAGTGAGTAAGGGAAAGGCAAAGTGAGAGTGCTGGCCCCACTGGGAGCAGAGTGCTGGGTGTGCAGTTATACAATTGTCACGACTGGAAGAGATGAGGCATTCCCATCTCCCCTCTTAGCTGTTCGCTTGTGCTGCTATTCACCCTGTGTTGGTTTTGATGTTTTGGGCTGTGCTGTGAACTAGGTCACGGAAAGGATCCAAGACAAAAGCGTGGCAGGGGGGAGAAAAGGGATTTTTTGTTTTGTTTTCCAGCAGTGCTGTTTGCTTGCTGAGAATTGTGTTGACACAACCGAGAGTGGTGAACCGTGGTGCGGAGGTGGAAGCTACTTACACCAGCTTTCTTGTCAGCCCTGAAATACAGTGCAACTGTACCCCCGGGCCAAAAGAGCTTTGTTTCACGCAGGGCCAGAAGCTCTGCAAACAGGCCATGCCTTCAGTGGAGTCCTGTGAGATGTAATGATCTTTTGTGAAGCCGTTTCAATTGGCTAAATAGGACTCTCAATTCACGCTTGTTTGTGAAGGGATGAGGCCCCAAATGATGGGGTTGCTGCACAGTTGTCCTTGCCCAGAGGGGCAGGGTAGGAATCATTAAGTGAATTTAGTAGCTTAAAGACTGTACTTAATGTGGATATAGTTGTGTTATGAAGGATACATGTACAGCTTGTCAGTGGAGCTCAGGCTCCCGTGCTGGGCACTATTGGAGTGGTGGCTAATCAAGGATTGACTTCTGTTTATGCCATTGAAAGAGCTTCAACCTGGAGACGTAGTTTAGCATGCTAGTTGACTATTGATCCCTTCATTACCTCTCCCACAGTAGTTTCAGAAGCTTTTCTGGGGTAAGGCTGCTCCCCCTTTCTGCTGTAAGGAGGTGGGTAACCTGCTTGGCTAGGCTATGAGGAGGGTGTGTTTGGACTGCGCTCCTCCCTCCTTGGTTTCTTGCTTTCATCCTGCTCAGAGAGTCTAGCTAGTAGTCCAGGCTATTCTTTGTTGAACAAATCTAGAAAGCCCTTCTTGACAGTCAGCTTTGGTTGGGCACTAGACAGTGGTCTTTGGCTTTTTCCAGCTGAGATTGGGCAGACATATTTTGTTCCTGGCAGCCCTGTGTAAGTGCCTTGGCAGGAATACCTCTTTAGCCACTGGTGTGTCCTGCGGTCAGGGCAAAGAGGAGGTGCAGAGTCCCTGAGTAAATCATAGAATCGTTTAGGTTGGAAAATACCTCTAAGATTACTGCTTTTGATGGTGATCCAGGATACTTAATGTTTTTGGGGGGCCGCCTTTTCACAGAGCTGTGTCAAAACCGTTGCTCTTGTTTACACAGAAAATGAAAGTTTGCGTGATCCAGCCTGCCCTGGCGTTCCTGTGTTGGTCTTCCCATGCCTGGTGCCCAGCACTGCCTTGCTTCACCTACAGTCAGATGGGCACTGCTTGTTCATGTGTCCTGTTTAGGCAGCCTGTGCATTTCCACAGCAGCCTCCATCTGCTGGAATGTTCTCTGATGCCTCCAGAGAAGTGTGATCCTCTGCTGATTGGGTGAGAGGGGTCAGAAGAGGAGTTCTGTTCCCAGTCCCTGTCTCAGCTCTGATTCTTTTATCTGGAATTTTGGGGGAAAATTCTTTTATGTGGTTAGAGGAAAAGGCTAGGAATTTATACTTTCCTAGAGGCCTATGAAAAATACATAACCCTTACTCATGTGTGCCAGCAGCATTCCTTGCTTTTCCTATTCATATAATGCAGTGGTATGTATCTGTGAAGCTAGTGGTTGTTCTCAAAGGTACCCCAGTAACATCACAAACAGTGGTTTAAGACTATAATACTTGCCACCTTTTGTTCAACTGAAGGTGTGTCTGTTTCATAATGCCTAATGACTTCAAAATCCTGTGTAGCTATCTCCTCTGTTGGTATCATAGTGGGGGGATGGTGGCCTCACTCCCACTTATCAGAACACAGAAGAAAGATTTTTCTCTGGTTGCCTAGCAGGACAGTAGAGGTAAAAATCAGCTTTAATGAGTCCCAGCCTATTGCTGGAGCCACAAGCTACAGGCTTTGTGCAAGTCTAGGGAGTTAACGAGTGTTAAAATCACGTCCTAGACGGGGGGATTTTTATTCTTGTTACAGTAATGATGCCATTTTCCAAACTGTGCTGTGCCTTGGCTTTATGTTTCACTGTGTTTAAATCCATCCTCATTCTTTTCCTCCCAAAACCAGGCCTTAGGTTCCCATCCGTATTTGCCCTTACTATATTCTCTGCTGCCTTTAAGTTTTCTGAAGGCATGTTAGATACACCCTTAGAGAATTCCGGTACACAAAAGATCCCCAAGGCCTTCTCCTTTCCAAGAGCCCTGGCAAGCCCAAGTGTTGTGCAAATACCTGCAGCTCCAGATGCAGGGGGGTTGCTGCTTTAGTTCGCTGCAGATTGCACCACCAGCCAAGGAACCTTATGGGGAAGAGGCTTCGTTCTTTGGCACAGGTTGCAGTGGTAGAGCTCTCTGCTCTGTTACGAGCTTTTCTGGAGGTGTTAGTGGAGGAGTCTTATGGCTGGCAAGAGCAGTTGGCCAAAGCACGATTTCTGTTGTTGTCCCTCTGTCTTTGGGGAGGGAGAGGGCTGAAAGTAGTGGTTGCCTGTTTTATTGCTAGCAGCTTTGAGAAGTGCTGGGAGCAGAAAACAACAGAGATCTAATTTAGTATTAAGTGGTCTTTTGCCCCCTCTGAAAGTTTGGTTGTAGTCCTGTGTTGGCTACAGGCAGCAGTTGTCTGGGCAGAAGGCATGTGAGAGTGCTTCTGTGTGCCAAAGGAATGGTGGGCTGTGCCAAGGTACCTCTGTCCATTGCTGCACCTCTTCACTCTTCACTATTTACGTGCATTTCCCCAAACTGCTGACTAACTCCCTAACTCCCTTCCATTTCTCTTCTCGCCTAATTCAGGATGGTGGGTTTGGAAAGTGGGCTGGTGTCTGCCTTTCTTCCCCACAGGACTCAGGGTTTTTAACATGTTAACAGTTGGGAATTGTTCTGATGTTGCTCTGTTCCTGTTCCAAAAGACATAACCCTCTTCTGCCCTTTACAGATGTGACTTGAGCTACTGTTCCAGATGGAAGTACAGTGTAAGAAGTGTTGGCCCATATAAGCTAGACGTGATCTCTAATCAACTCTCCCCAGTGTTATTAGTATGTGTATATATAGAGATGATTTTTAATAAAATTGAATTCTTCGAGGCCCAAATTAGCTTCTGGAGGCAAAGGTTACAAAGAGAGAAGGAGGTGTTCACAGTGCCACTGATTGTATAGTAGGTAATGCTTGTATAATGGGCACACCTTGGAGTTGTGAAAACAAAGCAGGCTCAGACATGGTGGTCTGATCCTCCCCTGCATTTCTCCTAGGAAAGTGGCCCCCCCCTCACCCTTTCCCCTATATATAGGCTATAATGCTGCCATTCTGAGTCTGGGGTTATTTGGGCTGTGTGTTACAGAGGTGAAGAGATGAGGTGTGAAAGCCAAGTCTGGTCCTTTTTCTGTGGGTGGATTTTGGTATTTAGGCTGCTGAGCCTTCTCCAAGTCACTGTCTTTTCCAGGTGACCTAGAGGAATGGTCTAGACTCTGCAAAACAGAGATCCATTGAGTTATTTAAAGCTCTACAAATGCATACATTTCACTAGATCAGAAGAGAGGTATCAATCAGGACAAGTCTGCAAATTGGACACAGTGTGATAAGCGGTGACATGTGGCCAGAGTGAGGGAATTGCTGCAGTAGGAACGATGTCTTGCTTTTCTCGACTGCACTTCCATGCCTGTTTCTGTTTTCTTAGGTCAATTGTAAGAAGCCAAGCACCCTTCTTCCCCTTCCCACTGATCGGATTCCTTTTAAAGTGAAGCTTGCTCAGTCTCTGAAGACCAGATCTCACTGATGACTGGGAAAAAAAGAGTACCCAGGAAAGCACTTTTACCACGGACTCCGCCTCAGGAGCACCAGGAACTGACTTTCTAAAAAAAATCTGTGCCCTTCTGTGCATACCCAATGTCTGCTGCAATGGATACAGAATCAACATATTCGGGATACTCCCACTACTCAGGTCACTCCAAAAAAGCTCACAGACAAGGGTAAGGAAATGTTTATTTTTAATTACTTACTGCTCTAGGCTAGGACATGTCCAGTGGGAAAAAAAATTGTAAGCCAGGATAAAATCAGTGGGACCACAGCTCTGGAGGAGATACAGGTGGAGAGTCCTCGTGGGGAATACAGTGAGGAGACTGGCAGCTAACTCAACCTCTTGGATGTATGCTGGGGCTATATGTGGCTAGAAAGATTGGCATTGTGCCAAGAGAAAGAAAATATCACTTAACTCTGCTCTTAAAGTGCAAGGGATGAGTACAGTCTCTGGGGAGGAGATGTGTTAGGCTTCCAAAACTGATAATTGCTGGTTGTTTTCTCTTCTGGTGCCATTTCTTTATTGTCTAATAATAAGGCTTCCTGCTTCTCTCCACCTTTCTCCTGAATACTCTGAATAGTGTGTTGGGTTTTTTTTAAATAGAATTTGAGTGGCACTTGAGTAGGCAACAAGTTCCTTTATCAGCATTAACTGGATTAGAAATCAGACTTTTCTGAACTTGAATAGCAAGTCCTCTCCTGTTGTGGTAGTTCAACAGCCTCAAAATCCATCTGCTCCGAAACCTCTAATTATATGGAAACTTTTCTTTTTTTCTGCATCATCATTAGTTTTATATGCAAAATGTGTGCCACTTACGGTCTTTTTGACTTGTTACTGAGCTGGTCCAAAACAATTTTACATTTCAGAAGCAATTACCCTGTGTGGTTGGAAAAAGAATTCTTCCATGAAACGAAGTCTCTTTACTCAGAGTCCAGTTATTGAGTAAAACATTTCTTGTTTGCCTTTTTTCCCTTCTTTAGCACCCCCTCCCCCCAATACAGATTGTCCTTTTAAATGTAGAGTGCCATGTGGAAAGATGCCTTCAGAGTTCCAAAAACAACATAAAAATCCTAGAGCCTCTTACTGTAAACTGGAAGAAGTCTCATCCCATGATACTTTTGGGATTTGGTTATTCCAAGAGAGAGGCAGTGAAGAGAGCAGAGCTGAGACACTCATGAGGATTAAGCCAGTCCCTAAGCACAGTGAGGGTCTCTGGTGCAAAGTCTGCTTTCCCATCCATGTGGGAAGGCGGAGGAAAATATTGGTGGCAGATTAGTAGGCCTTAATTCGTCTTGAGACATTCTCAGATGAGAAGCTGTGAGGTCTGTGAGGGTGCTCTGAAAGTAAACACTAGCCTAGTACCTTTGATGGTCTTGCTTTCTTTGTAAGAGGTCAGCTTGGGGTTATTAACCACTGGAAATAAACTTCACCAACTGTCCTACAGTGTTAAGGTCATAGATGACAAGACTCTACATTGAAGGAACTAAAGCTGTATTGATTAATTCCTTGTGTTAGCTGTGCATGTCCTTGTGAGACAGTTTATTGTAGGTGGAGAACTGTGTAAACCAATAGATCCCAAATGGAGTTCCCAGTTGCTTGGAGAATGCAATGCAGTTTTAAGAGAACGTGAGGTGGGTGGGTGTGTACCCCTGTCCTCCCCCTTCCTATCACTGAGAGGGTAGTCTGTCCCAGCCTCCAGGCTACTGTAGGCTTCTCTTGGGGCAAGATTCCTTTTGACCTCTTCTAAAGTGTGTTTTGTTGTAGATTGAGTGAAATTTGATCAAGAGATGGGCAAGCTTGACTGTGACCTAATGCTTAGGGCCCCTGTTGCAGGTAGAGGTGTAACACATTTCAGTAACTGGTAACATTGTTCTCTTCTTCCACTCTTTGAAAAAAGGAGTCGGGACAGACACAAATCGCCACGAAGCAAAGATGGAAGTCGATCTGAGAAGTCCGTCACTATCCAGACACCTCCTGCAGAGCCGCTCCTTGGGAATGATGCCTCTCGGGCAGAGGAGGGCCAGGTAAGGAGCTTGTGAAAGCAAACATGGAGTGTGTTTTGTGGAGCAGAACACATGGCTTATTGGCTCACGAGTAGAAAAAAAAGCATTGCTTGCATGCTCTTTAATGGGTACCCTTTATTCATGCATAAAGCCAAGGTCTTGAGCAGTTTTGTCTTTTTCTGGGAACATTATTTTTGACTGCACCAATGCTGATGTGACGACTCCTTGGGCACTAATTTGCCTCTGTCTCCAGAGTGTCATCTGCCAATCTCTATAGACACATCTGTTTCTGTCATCTCACTGTGCGTTATTCAGGTCAACCCTTTCCTTTCCACCTGTACGTGTGTTTTAGTTTTTCAGGAGGATTTGCTCTAGGTATTCATGTAAAGTACGTTAGAATCAGAATTCCAATAGGGAAAAAAGTCAGGAACTATAAAACTAGTGTGAAATAGCTGTGAAGGAGGGTGAACTTGGAACATGGAGTTAAATAAAGGATAGAATATGCTGCATTTAGATTGTACCTAGGATGAATTCAGTGCTCCTTCTGCTCTACTAGTTGATGTCAAGGTGCATGTTCATTTTCAAAGAATGGCTGATGCTGCAAGACATAAAATGCAGGATGTTTCAGTGCCTCCTAGCTGGATTTGGAGTGTGTTAAATCTTGGTTGTGGGGTTCCACCTCTGCCTTTAAAAAAAAAAAAATTTTTGTCCAGTTTCCACACAAACTGCATATGGTGGTACTTTAACAGCATTCACGTAGCTGCTGGTGTGCTCACTTTGTGTACTGGTATTTTGTAATCAGATGATTGTTTTCACAAGTCCCAGCTATTATTTCAAATAGTTCTAAAGGTACTGGTGAATTTTTAAGCCCTTGTTTTCAGGCAGTACTCCTCAATTAAAGCCAAAGCAAAATAATTGATGCATGAACCAGATTTTTCTCCTAGGGAGCAGAGTGCTCTGAGTTAGGTCCAACAACGAGATTTAGACTTGTATTTCCTCTCCTATGAGGAAAGGCTGAGAGAGGTGGGGTTACTCAGTCTGGAGAAGAGAAGGCTCTGGGGTGACCTTATTGTGGCTGAAGGGAGTACCTTCCAGTACCTGAAGGGAGTATACCAGAGAGCCGGAGAGGGAGTTTTTACAAAGGCATGTAGTGATAGGACAAGGGGGAATGGCTTTAAACTGAAAGAGGGCAGGTGTAGATTGGATATTAGGAAGAAGTTATTTACTGTGAGGGTGGTGAGGTACTGGAACAGGTTGCTCGAAGAGGTTGTGGATGCCCCATCCCTGGAAGCGTTCAAGGCCAGGCTGGATGAGGCTCTTGAATAATCTGGTCTAGTAGAAGGCGGCCCTACTTATGGCAGGGAGGTTGGAGCTAGATGATCTTGAAGGTCCTTTCCAACCCAAAGCATTTTATGAATCTGTGATTTCCATATAATGGCACAATTTTGCTTGTGCCACTTGTAGTGGGAAGAGCTATAAGCGGTACACTGTGACTTTTGCCTGTTGTCTTCTGGGATGTAGCCTTAAGCTGCTCTGGTCCTTCCTTCCGTCCCTTCTCTTTTCTGCACAATTTTGCAGCTCATCAAATGGATGAAACCATGCAGAACTATTTAATGCATAAACATAAAATAGTTGAAATGCTTAAATTGCTTTACTGGCAACACTGTCAAAGAGGGAAATGTGGTAGGAATATGCTGCTTTTCAGGACATACTACAATGCATATATCTGTTCTGGAGCCTCTGCTTTGGTGAGGAGTGACTCAAAAAGCCTCTCATATTAATTCAAGATGCTGACTATTTGTGGTTGGTCTGCCTCAAAACCCTACTGCTCTAGGCATGGGAGGTATTCATGTCTTGGAGTGCATTAGAAGTTAAATCCCTGGAGTTGTTCAAAGTAGATGTGCTGCTTCAGTCTATTCCTTTCCCAAAGACTATTGGAGACTCTTTCCTCTAGCTCTTAAAGAAGTGAATAAAGGTTTAAAATGATGCCTGTGTCTTTAAAACAGATTGTTTTGGTCAGCATTTATAGTTGCAGAAGTTTGGGGGAAGGTATAAATCCTGTTAATGACACAGGCTACAGGAAGATGCACTCTGAGGAGGGTAGGAGGAAGAGAAAAAACGTCTGGTTCTGAATGAGCATTGCATCTAAAAAGGTGTCAGGTGCCAAGCAAAAAAAGCACAAGCCTTACCACTCTTTGGTGTGCATTTGTGGGAAGCATCAGGAGTCTTCATGTGCATGAGTCACTCCAGCAGCAGCTGTGAGTCAAATCCATACATGTCAGCGTAACTCTCTGGCTCTGCCAGCAGCAGGAAGGAGCAATTGGAGGCATCGTGGGATGGGAGAACCAGCTTGCAGGAGTTCTCTGATGCTAGCTAGGGAAGAAATGAGACTTTCAGAAAACGTAATGTAATCTGAAACTTGCCTATGTGGTGACTGTATTTCAGGTAAGCTTCTTTGTGGATTAGTGGCTTCTGACAATGTCCTGGATTGTAATACCAGAGCTACTTGGCAGTCTAGGATCCTCTAAACTTAAAAGCCCTATACCTGAAAATATCCTCTGTAATTTGTTGGTTTAACTAAACTTTTATTAGATTGTCAGTTATTGAGGGCAGTACTACTGTAGAGGAGAATAAAAGACAGTGAAGTGGAGGAACTTGCTGGAGGTGTGGTTGCTTCTGTTACGGATGGAAAAATAATGTGTGAACATGTTTTTGATTGTGTAACAACAACAACTGGCTTGAAACACTGAAATGAAAATTTCCTTCCCAGGTGCTTTTGTGGTGCACTTGCACCGCAGAATTTGTGGGCTGGAAGAAGGCTAGTCCTTGCCCTGGACATGGGAACTGATGATTACTACAGTTTCCAAGACTTATGTCATGTTACTTGTTAAGTGTGCTGGAAGAAGAACCTCTGGGGTACAGTGAGTGGCATAGCAAGCTGAGCTACCTGCTCTACAGTTATGGGTTTTTAATACCTAATGTTTACAGTCACTGGTTTGGACAGGGTGGTGTTGTTTCCAAACCTTTGATAATTGTCGGAGTTGATTATTCAATATATTGATGGTGTTGATTTTGCTATGTATTTTTTCTGGGATATCATAGTAATCATTCCGAGCAAGAAAAATGGAACACCTGGAAGGAATAGCCTGATTGTTTCAGTGTTATTTTTATTTGTCTTTTCCTCCCTCAGGATGACAACTGGGGTGAGACCACGACAGCAATCACGGGCACCTCTGAGCACAGTATTTCCCAGGAGGACATTGCCCGGATCAGTAAGGATCTAGAAGACAGCGTCGGGTTGGACTGCAAACGTTACCTGGGCTTAACAGTGGCAGCTGTTCTCGGACTCCTAGTCTTCCTTACCCCCATTGCCTTCATTCTGTTACCCCAGATCCTGTGGCGAGATGATCTGGAGCCGTGTGGTACTGTCTGTGAGGGACTGTTCATCTCTGTGGCATTTAAACTCCTCATTCTTCTGATTGGGACCTGGGCTCTTTTTTTTCGCCAACCCAAGGCAGATCTACCAAGGGTGTTTGTGTTTCGGGCCCTTCTGCTGGTCCTCATATTCCTCTTTGTGTTTTCCTACTGGCTCTTTTACGGCGTTCGCATCTTGGACTCGAAGGACACCAACTACCAGGGAATCGTGCAGTACGCGGTGTCTCTGGTGGATGCCCTGCTCTTCATTCACTACCTGGCCATTGTGCTGCTGGAGCTGCGGCAGCTGCAGCCCACGTTCACTGTCAAGGTGGTTCGGTCAACGGACGGAGAGTCGCGATACTACAGCTTGGGGCACCTGAGGTAGGTACAAGCCCTTGAGGTCCAGCTAAGTGTGACTGTGCTGTAGCACAAAGCAGCAGCTGCTGCTGAGAATGTGGTATCACTCGTTTCCGAATCTTCCCCCAGAAGAATCCTAGAGTTCCTCCGAAGTCACCAAACTGAACCTCTCTTCCCCCCTTTGAGTGTGGGAGAGGCTGTCCCAGCTTCAGAGGAGTCCTGTGCGTTCCTGCAAGCGCAAAGAGTTGATGTCACAACCTTAGGATGATCATTGGGCTACGCCTGATGAGATCTTTAAAATCCTTCTCTGGGCTTCTTACCCTGTCTCCTTACTGGAGGGAAGTGGAGAGCTGCGAGTCTGGCTTGTAGCTTTGTGGTTGCACAGGCCAGGCTCTGCTATGAGAGCAGCCCTTCAGGCTGTGCAGACCATAACTCAGAGCCCCCTGACAGCAGGCCAGTCTGTGTGGCAGGGGCTGAAGGAAGAAGTTAGTGTCCCTGTGTGAGAAAGCATTCAGCAATCTAATGTGCTGTTGGAAATGTCCATTTTTCCTCATTGCCCTGTGCAGCCAAAACCTGTGCAAGGAATCTATGGAAGGGTCCCTTGGGTCAGGTCAAGTGTGGTCGTTTTGATCGTGTGTGCCTTTTGTAGCCAGTTGAAACACTTGTGTTCAGGTGTTTGTGCTTTGAAGCCTGTTACTATGACAGGCTGGGGCTACCTTGAAGGGCTTTGCCAGGTAGCAAATGGGATCTGAAGGCTGATTCCAGTGACTGGGGACTCTTTCCGTGCTTCTAAGACTGGCAGTGTTTTGCAGTTTTGTTTGGCTTGAGGTAAATAGTGTTTAGTTCTGTTAAAGCAGTTGCTTTGGTGCAGCCGAAGTCTCCCAGCATTTCTGGCATTTAGCAGTAATATTTTTAATGAGCATTGAGGCACACGTGGATGCTTTTTTTGGCAGTACTGTGCTGCTCCTGGCTTGGTTTTGTAGCATGATGCTCTTTTTGTCATTAGGTATGGATCAGTTTGCTGGGTCAGATGTATCTGGGACTGTCTGGGAGCTGTGCAATATCTGTAGGTACAAAACATACATGCTTGCTTCCACCTTCCTGCTGGTGGTAATGCTTCCCTCAGCAATGGTGCAAGGAAGGACAGTGTCTCAATCTCCTTAGTTCCTGTGTCCTCTGAAGCGCTCCAGAAATCTCTTAGTTCCTGTGTCCCGTGAAGCTGAACTCTGAAGATGATTCCCCAGACTGTATGTGCACTTAAACATCTGTTCTTCTTATCCTGTCCAGACCCCTATGGCATGCATATCTGTGGCAGATGAAGAGATTAGCATCTGCTGGTTTAAGTGGATGTAGGAATAGTCTCCTGCAGCCATTAGCTTAGCAATGGAATTGCTTTGAAGCAGATTTAGTGGTTGAAGCTCAAGTCTGGGAGCTGACTCCTGGATGTTGTTTCTGGCTTAATGGAAGAACTCAAGGCCTTTTGGATGAATTAGGTCTGGACTCTCCTGTATTTTCCTTCTCTGTAAAATGTGAAGGAGAGCCTCTCTTCTGTAATGGAAGTGATCCCATTGATTTAATGAAAGGTCACTTTCAGGATTTCAAAATAAACTAATCTCTGTTTTTCTTGTGAAATCATTTATTTCTTTTTAATTTCGTTCTTCTGTGTTAAGTGATCCAGCATAGCTTTTAAGACTAGGAAAATGGAGAGATGACTACCAAAGAATTCCTCTGTGCCACAGCTTTGTGCCTTGAGGTGTGATGAGGCAGTTCTCTAACGAGCATTCTGCAGAGAAAGCTCAGTATGTGTATGTATATACCTCTATAATATACACACAGTGTGAAGGTTTGGTTTGAGAGACTTTGCTGATTGCTTGATGGTAGATGGTGAGTTTGTGTTGAGAGGAATTGAGATCCAATGCCTGCAAAAGTCTGCATGTCATGTGAGATGTTTATATGAAACATGAAAAATATGTGAACTTTTGAACATCTTTGCAGCATAATTTTGCAGAGTTTCCATGAAGGTCTTGATATACTTGTTGAAATGTCAGTCAAGGTCACCGGGGGCTGCCTTGTGCCTCTGTTTGAGTCTCTGGCTGAGGCATGGGGCTGGAATGGGGAGTTTGTTGATGCGAAAGTGTGGAAACACACAAGGACAGTTTGGATTTCAGGAAGAATGGAGAAGCAGGTTTGTGGCCGTGATGGAGAGGTGGTTCTAACTGTCGTGGAGTAGGCATACACCACTTATTGCTGCCTTTGGGCTCTTTTAGCTACCATGCATACTTGCCTCATCCCAGCATTTTTAAAGGGGTCTTGGAGAGGAACTGAGCTGCAACATGGAAGGAAGAAGCATGCTTTAACAGATGTAGCAGTCTGACTGTCTCATGAAATCAAAACCTTTTGTCTCTTCATTCTCTCAAATATCCTAGAAGTTTTGCTCACTGACAATCCACATGGAGTTTGCCTTCCTCAGTGTTCAGTGTGCTCCAGAGAAACTGGTGGTAACGGTTTTGAGATATCTTATCTTGTTCAGTGTTGCTTCTTAGAGTAGCTCTGCTTGTTGCCTTTTTGTTTGTTTGTTTGTTTTTGTGGTTTGTTTTTTTTTGTTGTTGTTGTTGTTGTTGTTTTGGTTTTTTGTGTGGTTTTCTTTTGTTTGTTTTTTTTGGGTTTTTTTGACAGGAAAATTGTTAATATCAACCTTTTTAGTCCAAGATGGAACCTTTCCCAATTCTAGGTCTTTTCTGATGAGGCAAAGGGAGCTGCTGTGGAAGTATGAGGACAGCATGCTTTCTGGGGGAGAAAGAAAGGAAACAATAGCTCAGCCGCCCTTCTGGCAAACTATGTTTTTGCGAGGCAGGGTACAGACAGGATTTTCCACCCTTCCTGGCTCCAAATGCAGTAAAAAAAGTTGAAAATGCTGAGTTAGGTATTCCACTCCACGCCCGAGGGCCCTAGGTCCAGGAGGGTAAGCATATTTGGGAGTAGTTCCCCAAATTCATATTATAATCAGCCTATTAATAGGCTGGCTTGGTCCCACCCCCAGCGCTTTGGCTGTAACTTTTCTTCTGGGAGACTTGACTGCCAAAATGATCGTTCCCTTTGGCATCGATTCAGGAGCTTGGAGGGGGAGTTAAAAATTAAATAGGAGTCCCAATGAGTGTGGTGCCAAGTCTCAGCTCACTGACTGCTCTGCTGCTCCTGGTAGGAAGGGTTGTCGTGCAGGGCTTTATGGTAGTATGTATGGATAAAGAGCAGGGAGCAGTATATATTCAAGAAAGGTCAAGCCTGGGAAAATGCCAGAGGTTGGGTGAGAATGCTGTCTCGAGACTTTTGAAAGCAACAACAAAGGGAAACAAAGGTGGGGGAGCACAGCAGCAGATAACTTTTCCCTTTAAAAGCTGATAGTTTTGCAGGCTGAGGCCCAGATTTGAAGCTGAGGGTTCAGTTTGTCCCTACACATAGGGACTCTGGTGCCTGTCATCCGCAGTTCAATACTTGTATGTACGGCTCAGAAACTAAGTGGGAAGGATTTTGCTGGAGAAAACCCTCCTTTTCTGTAGTTAGGGTGCAAAACATATTCCTTTCCTCTCCAGTGAAAACTCTTTCCCCACCCTAGAGCTTTGCTAGTCTAGACAGCTCTAGAAAATGAATGGCTTGTAACATGTGGTAATTACTGATCTTACGCGTTTCTGGAAGTTGGGCTGCAATAGAATCTTGATTTTTCTGAGGTTAGAGATGTCTGAGAGTGGGTCCTTCTCCCTTTTGCTCAGCCTTGCAGCAGGGATATGAGAAGCAGGGCCATGATACTTCATCTTGTTTGGGGCTGTGTAAAGTACTAAGAGCTTTGTTGCTCTGTTTCTCTGTTTGTTGTGGTCTAAACCCAGCTGGCAACTAAGTACCGCTCAACTGCTCACTCACCCCTCCGCTCCCACCTCACTCTGTACCATGGGGACAAGAATCAGAAAAGAATATAAAACCTGTGGGTAGAGATAAGAGCAGTTTAATAATTTAAACAACGTAAAATGTAATACTAATTATATTATTAAAAAATAAATTGTAATGAAGAGGGGGGGAGACAGAAATAAAACCCAAGAAAGGCAAGTGATGTACAGTAGAGTTGCTCTCTACCCACTGACTGCTGCTCAACCTATTCCTGAGCGGCAGTCTGTGGCTCCCAGCCAGTCAGTCCCCCCAGCTGATATGATGTTTTATGGTATGAAATATCCCTTTGGCCAGTTTGGGTCAGCTGTCCTGGCTATGCTCCCTTCCAGCTTCTTCTGCAATTCCTAACTGATTCAGAGCAGAGCATGGAAAATGAAAAGGCCTTGACTTAAAGTAAGCACTACTTAGCAACAACCAAAACATCAGTGTACTCAGAGGAAAATTAACTCAATCCCAGAGAAAGCCAGGACACTGTCCTCCTTTCTGGAATGGGCTTGCCTTTATGAACCAGCTGGTGGGGTAAGCCTCTGTATGCCTTTGGAATCAGAGTATAGCTTTTGCAGATAGATGTCTGTGAGCTGGTTGATGCTCTATCAATCTAATCAAGAGACGTTTGATACTCAGAAATAGCAGATCTGTATGGTAGAAGTATTCTTAAGAATTCCCTGTACCCCTGGTACCCATCTCCATTTGTGTGGATGTTTGCTGAACTGTGGTTTAAAAATTCAGGAAAGGAGCAGCTGCTTCCTCAAAACAGGTACCTGTCTGAAAAGCCTGTAGTTTCCCTGCAGGAACTATCAATACCTTATTAGAAAACTAGTGGCTTGCACACACTCTCAAAAGAAAGTAGATGCAGTCATGTTCTGTGGAAGGGGAATGCATTCAGCCTGTCTCCTAGCTTAACTGGAGGCAGCAGAGTAGTTGTCTCTTAAATGGTGCATGAGCCCTTACCTTTAAGACACCCCAGAGCTGAAACAGAATTGCATGGTAGAAGGTGATGCTACTTCCGACCCAGCTCCTTTGGGTTTTATTTGTTGAACCTATTGCTTTGAGAACTGTGATCTCTAGGCTGTCAGTATTTACTGATTTAATCTGATGAGTGCTCTCTTGTCAGTGTCATTTGGTGCCACTGGGACTGTGTTCACTAGTGAGGGAGTGTGTGGAGGGATAAGAAATAGGAATAAGCTTCTCCATAATCCCATCTCTGATCTTGTTGCTCAAATATGCCCCCACATATCCACCGTGATTTTTTTCTAAATGAAGAGCACAGGGTCAACATTTGAACTGCACAGAGTGCTCTTGGCTGGAGTTGTTGACACTCATGCTGTCCTAAAATCTTCCTATTCCTCAGAAGGAAAGCTTCCATGGAATATAGACACCTTTATTTCTGCTTCTAGTGTGGAAATATATCAGCGTAACCATGGGTTTAGGCAGCTGGATTTCTTCCCTGAGGCAAGAGCTGCTGAAATCTTGCTGTTTTCTGGTGAAGGAAGTTCATAACGTGTGTCTAATTGCATTGGTCATTCATAGTGTGACTGATCCCCTACATACACTGTTTCTAGTAGGGCAGTCAGAAGGGGGATTGAAGAATAAGCACACCAGTGCAGTGCTGTAACCTGCCCAGCTAAATCCCACTGGAGGCACTCGGGGCTCATCCTTCTATCCTGCGTGCTGTTTGGTTGGTCTGTGTTCCCAAGGACTGGAGAAATTACACTGACCCTCCTTTCTCCTTGGGGTTTCTTCAAAATTCATCGTCTTCCATAGTGATACACACTGATGAAAGAGATTGAGCTGATGAGTTTTTATGTTGTTCTATAGCAAAACATCTTATTAACTGCCCTGCTGCCTTGATTACAGAAGCTTGCGACAACAGCATGTTCCACTGACTTTGCAGAGCAGCTCTGTCGCCGGAGCCTCCAGCCTGTGTGAAATTACACTTGTTCCCGAATACATTTTGTCTGTTCTGAAATCAGTTCAAGACGTCTTGATGCAAATTTGTGGGAGTGTCCTCGCCCATCACCAAATGTGATGAGCACCGACGTTGATTGTCTCTCCTCCCAAGAAGTTCTGGGATAGCCGGCTAAATGGGTGTTAATTGCGTTTGCAGGTGTGAAGCTCCAAAAGTAATGAGGGGTCTTCTCCAGAGCAGCTTCTTTACCACTAACTGAGAGGTGTCAGACTTGCGACCCCGGAGCCAGAGTCTTTGCAGCAGCACTTCACGTAGCTGGATGTTTACAACGACGTTTTTGCAACTCATCACCTCTGCATCTGGGCTGCTTCTCCGCGCTCCCATCCCTGAGCTGGCGGAGCTCTCTGTTCACAATTGTGTGGAATTAGCAGTTGAGGCATTAACACCTTTCCAAACACCCTTTGCCGTAACCATGGAGTAGGGAAGGAAGGTCTGACTTGCAGATGAATTAGTAATGGCTTAATGGGAAGAGACTTCCTACCACATTCTTAACCATTTTCAGTCACCGGCCATACCTTTCCTCCCTGCCCGTGTCTGCTGCCTCGCCTCTGGAGGATGGTGCTGCAGAGAGCAGGTCATCTCATTGCTCTAGCCATGAGGGTACCTGGAATTGCAAAGGGATTTTCCAGTAGCCTCTGAAAAAAAATGTATGCTGTTCCTTGCTTAGTAGGGAGCAGTCTCCTTTGATGTTCCAGATGAGTTATGGCAATGGTGCCTTGCTCTGTTTTACAAGGGTCTGTTTGGTGGTGCATGGGGTGTGTTGCCAGCAAAGTTCAGTGAAGACTTATTGCTTGGGTCAGAGTAACAGCTCATTAAGAGGGTGCTTGTTTGTGACAGAAGTGAACTGCATGCTCCAGGAATGCCAGGTGGTACTTCTCATTAGAGGTGAGGGGAAAGTCTAGGATGTGCATGTATCTGACCACATGCACAACTCGTCTGGGAGTTTCTGATTTGAGAAAGTCTGTCTCCAAAGCCTGGGAGGGCTCTGCTTTTGTGAAAGGAGCATGTTTTTCTAGCCTCTTACCTTTTGCATGCACTTTTCAGAATATTTTACAAATGGCTTTACACACGGAGCTGCTTCTTGTGTTGATAAAGGTGAGAGAGCTCAGAGAAATGAAGTGCCCACTGTCATCTTTCTACCCTTCTCTCCTTCCTTCCTTGATCTTGATCACCCCCAGCACCCCTTGTGCACATATCTCTTCTCCCCTTTTCATCAGGAGGAGCACTGGGTTGCGTGTACTAGACCACAGCCCAGGCATCAGTGCTCTTGCAGATGCATCAGGCAGCAAGGACGAGTGGTGCAGGCTGATTGTTGTACCCTGGAGCGGTCTCACATTTTTGGAATACTTAATACTTTAAAAGTTTACAAGCCTACTTGTAAGTGAAGTGCCCATTGTCAATTATTAATCCACCTGGCTAGCTCGATATTACTTGCTCCCCAGCAAGGAGCTGCTAGGCTTCATCCTTCTGAAAGAGATGGTGCAGGGCAAATGCCACTGGGTTCATCTGCAGAGATTTCCTTACGTGTTGATTTGTCTTTCAAAATCAACACTGCCCAGAACTACAAGAACAGTATGCGCTCCAGCCTATCCTGCACTTTAAGGGTTTGTCATGGAATTTCTGTTCCCCTGCTGTCCATGCCCTCCAAAGCGCCTGTGTGTACCACCCACAGAGACAGATGGTCTCCCTAAGCTGCTGAACAAATTTTGTGGCCGTGAAGGTACTTTTATCTTAAAATGTTGCAAAAAAAAAAAAAAAAAAAATTCCACCCCCTCAACCTTTGACATCTGTTTCTTGTGGTGAATGATGAAATATTCTCCAAAGAAGTTAGCTGTGTGTCCTTTGGGGGAAAGAAAGAGGCTCACTTTTTGTTAAAAGGGCAAGGCTTTGTGAATTTACAGTTCTCGTCTAGCACAACCAAGTAATATCCAAGAAAAGTGGAAGCTAATTCCTGACCCTACCCTGAAGGAATAAGGAGGAGTTAATAGGGATCAGTGTGGTAGTAAAAGAGTATTCTTTTATCATTTGTTTATTTATGGCTACAAAACTGAGGATAATATTTTCGCTAATATCCGGATTCCCCCTCCAGCACACACTTCTGTTAAATGAACTTCTGTGCTTAAATTTCCTTTGTGCAGTTTAAGTCAAGTGGGGACATCAGCTGACAGAGCTATTCCTCGGTTCACAGCAGAACAGACCCCTGGCACAGCAATAAGGACCTTGGCTGCGGTTTGGGGGCTGCAAGCTCTGCCTTGGGCTCCTGAGGTCCTGGTAGAGGTTCATCTGCATCCTTGTTGGGGCTGGGTTTTTGGTCTCGGATTGGAGCAGCAGCTCACGTTCCTGTGGCCTCAGAGCTGGTTGTGGTTTTACTGAGCGCCGGTGATAAAATGAGGTGGCTCTTGCTTGTGCAAAGCTTGCTGGGGTGGAGCTTTGTGGGGGATGCCCTGTGGTGGGGGGGGATGTGTGCAGGGGGAACTGAGCTGTAGTTTGGGAGCTGATGTTCCTTGATGTGCAAAGGACTGTTAGTGGCTTAGTGCTGTGTCTTGAGGCCTGTCTGCATAGGCTTGCAGGAGAATAACATTCCGAGGTGTTTTGAGAGAAATCCTAGAACAAGTTAAAGCTGCTCTATTGACTCAAATGACAACCTCATTCAAAGTTAATCCCATCCCCTGCTGGGGGTCAAGTAGGAGGTGGTCCTCTTTCCTGAGAGAGCACCCTACCAGGCTGCTGAGGGAACAAGGGCTGAATACTGATGTTTTGTGGCAGCAGCATCTACATGTAAAGTCCTGTTACAGCACTGAAGTTTTGCTGCCTGTAGAAGCTTTGAACACTTTCTCTTGTTTCCTTGAAATTGTATTTCTTAGCTTTCACCTAACAAAACCCCAAGCCATCAACCAACTCCTTCTCCCACTCAAAAAAACCCCTACTAACAAAAAGCCCCACCCTTAGTTACTTCATAACTATTAATGTAGCTTAAAGAATGCCTTGGCTAAACACTGGCCTTATTTGTTTGATGCATGAACAGGCTTTAAATTATCTTTTGAAAGTGCAGACTCTTATGAACTTCTTGCCATACCTGCCAGTTCCTGCATTTTTTTTTTCCTATCTGAGGCTCAGACTAATCAGAGTCATAGCATGCATATATGTTAGGAAGAGGAAAATGCATCGCTGTCATGGATTATGCTGCTCTCAGGGACTGGAACTGGTAATCCAGGGTATCATACATTGCCAAATTCAGAGTTCTAGGTGCTTGAGTGGGGCATAAGCTTGAGTTGCAGGCTGATGGGTTCCCTGCAGCTCAGGGCTTGGGGGTGTATTGTATTTCATCCCTTGTGTCCGCACCAAGTGCCCACCTCACTGTTGCATGCAGAGTAAGCTCCTAACTCCTGTGTTCAGAGGGTAAAGCACACCTTGTTGTCATCTTGTCCACCCAACTGATTTGAAATTCCTTAAATCCTACGTATAACCTCAAATGTGTAGAGACTTTTGAAAGAGGTTACACCTTCCTCAGAAATACTCAGTACACCCCTCAATTACGTGTTTGATCATAGTTCCACATCACTTCTTAAGTTAATGCTGCTGCTGCTGCAACAAAAAAAATCCTGTCAACAGCCTGATTCTTCCTCACCCCTCCCAAAGAAATCTTGTCTAGTTGCACAGGGATCTGAGTGATGGAACTGGTAATTTATATCCCTGTTATCTATGTAGCTTTAAAGTTTTGTGTGTGTATTTTTCTTCCTGGATTATTTTCCTCAGCTTAATTTCTGCAGTCTTTCGAACTGTCCTTCTGGTGCTTAAGAGTTTGTGGAGGTCTGTGGTGACAGAGGAGAGGTGTTATGGGGCTGAGGGAACATCTCATGGCAGAGATGGTTTCTCTACAACTACTCGAAAGAAGGTTGTAGCAAAGGTGGGAGTCAGCCACTTCTCCCAGGCAACTAGCGACAAGATGAGAGGACATAACCTCAAGCTGTGCCAGGGCAGATTCAAGTTGGACATCAGGAGGAATTTCTTCATGGAAAGGGTTGTCAAATGTTGGAATGGACTGCTCAGGAAGGTGGTGGAGTCACCATTCCTGGAGGCGTTCAAGAAACGACTGAATATGGCATTTAGTGCTATGGTTTAGTTGACAAGGTGGTGAAAATGTTGGACTCAGTGATCTCAGAAGACTTTTCCAACCTAAATGATTCTGTGATTATGTTTCATGGAAAGTAGTCATACTGCTGCCTGCATGAAGAGACAGGGTGTGCACATGGGTTGCTGCAATCTGCAGGCAGTGTTCCTTTGTGGTGCAGGGCTCTGTCTTCAAAAGTGTGTTCCTCTGCTGAGCTTGGGAAAAGGAGAGCCTCCAGTCCTTGTTTTCCCCTTCCCTATCCAGCTGACTACAAGGGACCAGTCGTGGCTCAACCATGAGGGATAGGTCTTGAGCACCCCAGGACATGTCTCTGAAGGTTCAGAGCTGGACACAGTGTACCGAACAGATGGCAGCTTATTGCTGTGGGCTTGGTGTAGAGTCATATCTCCAGCTGTGAGACTGGATTCTCTAAATTACTGTCTTGAGCCATGCAGATCTCATTCCATAAGGCTCATTGGCCCCAATAGTCTGCTCAGCTGTGGTGATGTAAAATGTAAGATTGACTTCAGAAGTGTCCCTGACTCCTTCAAATTGATTATGGGTCTGTGTTGAGTTGGGAGCAGACAAGTGGATCCTCTCGGACTGCTGGCAGCTGGATGCAACACCCACAAGTTCCTGCGGAAGCAACTTGTCCATGCTCTGTTGACACCCTTGTCTTTCTGGTGTGCATGTGTCCACCATGCTGTGCAGCTTTGAGGGTACAGCTCGGCAGCAGCTTCTTCCCATCATCTTTTCATTTAAGTTGTCCACTTTTTGTGCTCTCACTACTATGGTTCCCAAACTGCCAATTTGCTCAAGAGATGAAGGAAGCCTTTCACAGCTTTGGTTTTACTTTAGTGTGAGCAGACAGTAGTTGGTGGTTTTATTTTGGTTGGGTTTTTTTCTTTCTTCTTGTAAATAAGCAAGTTAGTATTCTCACTGGCTCCCCTGAGGATACCCCAACACTTAGCAAAACTAAGTCATGGAGGCAAATGCTTGCTGTGCTAGCAGTGCACTTGGAAAGCCCCTTTCTGAGCTCCAGCTCGTGGATCCAGTAGCTGCTGCTCTCCAGGTCCGACTGAACACACTAGTGGCTCCTGAGGGTGGTGGGTTGGGCTTGAGGTGTGCATGTCTGGCCAGGTGTTGTTTTGGTTCAGTGTGGGTGTCTGGGACATGGCAGGTACGAGGCCAGGCACGGGCAGCTCCTTTGCTCTCATCTTTCTTGTCTGTGTTATGGCAGACCCTGGGGCAATGAGATGCTGGTAGCAAGTGCTCACTTTCTGCTTTATGAGGACATAGCCTGTTTGGATGTGTTGTATGTGATCAAAGGGCAGTGGGTGTCTCTAGTTTGAGAGCTGTTGGGGCATCTGCATGTGGTTATTGGTGTCTGAGGAACTGATTGAAATCCAGGTCAAGCTGTGAGTGCCTGAAAGCTGCTGTTGTGCTCTGGCTAATACATGAGCTATGCCATTTGGATTTAGTGGTTCTGCTAGGTATCTGCGTGGTAAGTACTTGGCAATACCTCCCAACACACACAGTTCCCCCGTGGGAGGTGGTCTTGGTGTAAGAGGATGCGGGTGGTTTGCTCTGGAGCCTCTTCTCCTGGCAGTGGCTTCCTCAGCCTTCTTGGGGGAGAAGTTTGTTGCAGCGTGTGTTCAGGCTTTCACAAGCTGCTCTTTCAGATGCGGCTCCTGAAGCTGCTGTTGTTGTGCATTCACATACCCATCCCAGCGGGTGGGCTGAGGCAATTGCTCTGCCGCATGTTAACAAACTCCCTTTTGCTATTCCAAGAGGGCCTGGAAGGCAGCCTTTCTGGTTACCTAGGCTGACCTATTGCAATAAGGCATCCTAGAATTGTATACAGGGATCTTGGGAAGAAGCTTAGGCTCAGCAAGGGCTTAAATCTTTCTTTACTTGAGAAGAAAGTTCCCTGCCTTCCATAGGAAGCTCTTCTGGTGCTCTGGAACCTCCATTGTTTCTAAAGCTCATCTTAGACTGTTGCAGCTTATTTCATTTTCTGTCTATTGAATATAATGTTGGAGGTAACAAGTGTCCTTGTGATCTTTGCTTCCCTCGGCACTGTATACTGTGAAATGAGATGCTCACTGTGTTACTGAGGAAGAGAGGTGTGGTGCTGTCACAGCATCTGACCCCAACACAGTGACTGCACTTTCCTGGTAAATCATATTATTGGACCCTTTGGACCACTCCTGAAGTGAGGATTGTGCTCTCCTCGTCTTCTTCCTCACTATATGTTACTAGTAGTGTCTTGGGGGTTTTTTGCTAGTCAGTTATACAAGCTGTCACCTTCAGCTGTTGGAAGTGGAAGCAAGGGCAGTGCGGCTGTTGGGAAAGCATTCATCGAAATTTGAAGTCCTACCAATAAAGGTGACTTGGGAAAACATTCAGCCTGTGCACTGGTACCCTAAAGACCAGTTAACTTCCTGAAGTATCAGGCTTGGAAGTTTCTCCGAAGGAGTATTGCCGTGGGAGCATGCCTGTGGGTTTACTGGGGTTTTATAGCTGCTTGCTAAAACTTAGTGCTCTCTACTTCTGTAGCAGCATCATCTTAGTACTGGCCAGGGAATACATTTATAGGGTTCTTCAGGAAGGCTTAAATAAGTAGCTTGTTTTGGTTTGTATGATGTAAAGGAGTTGATTTCCCCCCAACCCCCAATTTTGGTCATACTTTCCTGTAAAATCCTCTTTTTTAAAAAAAATACTCAAATCTTCTCATCCAAATTAAAAGATTCAAATGTAAAAGCAACATTAGTAGGAAGCTTAGAGTCTTTCTTTTTCACCCATACTGGAGGGTTTTGGCTAGGCTGCATTTTAGGAAAACAGACAAAAAACCCCTAACCTGAAAAAGAATCCTGTTCTCCTCCTCTCATTCAGAAAATTTGTATGTTGAAATCCCTTCAGCATCCACAGTGAACTGTTGTATTGCTCAGCTTGTGCGTTGGTTCTGGTTTTTGTCTTGGAGAACATGAGATTAGTCCTGGAGTATCTGTTGAAGAGCACTGTCTTGGACAGCACAGGGCAGAAAAGGGGAGATCTGCAGCTAGAACCTGGGCTGGTGCTCTTTAAATTTCCAGCATTCTTGTGACAGTTGTTCAGATGTCCAGTGTTGGAGATAGACGGGAACACACTTTAAATTCCTGTTCTTTTATTTTCATGTTTTTAAAAAAGGCTGGAAGGAGAGAGAACAGACGGAGACTGGTTGCTGCAAAGCTGTGGGACAAACCTTGAGTGTGTTTGGGTTCTATATAAATTGTGCCATTACAGGTTGGATGTTCACTTCCTTGGGGGCAGCAGCTGTGCTGCCATCACAGTGACAACCTGTTACTATGCTGAGGTTTCCTTTCTTTCCCTCATAAGGCTTGACCTTGCAAATTCTTCTCCCTGCCTCACCAAATGCCAGAAGTCAGGTATCTAAAACAAACTTGCTGTGTCCTGATGCCTGTTCTGGGGACGGTGAGGATTGTGCTTGCCTGTCTTAACTGAGTGGAGACCTCAGTTGTGGTTGTCTGACAAGCAAATGTGGTTTTCCTGTTCCTAAGGGCTGCGGTCCTGTTCTCTTGACTGTACCAAACTGAAATGCTGTTGTAGTTACAATGATCAAAAGGCATTTTTCTGCTCTGCCTGTTTGGCCACAGCTGCCGAAGAAATTCCTTGTCTTGGCATCTCTGCTGAGATCTGACTGTGTCTCTGTTTACTGGAGAGGACAAAACTGTAGCTAAGGCATTGGTGCTGCTGTCAGCACTGCATAGTGCTTCTGCACGATCTTGGTCCTCTCAGGAGCCTTGCTATGAGGTGTTGCTTGGGAAGCACAGCAAGTACTGAATCCCTTGCATTCTACCAGCTCAGGGCCCCCGTTGTGGGAGTGCTGCCCAGAGGCCATCTGCCTGGCCAGCCTGTGCTGACCTCACCCATACTTATGGTAGGCAGAGCAGGGAAGCAAGTCTCTGTAGAGGATGGTGGAAATCAATACCTTGTGTAATCATTCTAGGTAGGGATGTTGGTGTGGGAAGCATTTTGACCTTCAATTGTCTATTTCCAGTTTTATTCCTAAGGCTTCAATCGTAGCGACTTCGCTCTGGAAAAATAGTAAAACATGAAGGACCGGGCATTGGAGCCCCAACTCTGTGTCAGTGCTCTAGCAAAAGAGTATGAGAAGGAAAGGGGATTTTCTGGAAGGGAGATGTGATTGTAAGGTAGGAGAAAGCACAGAAATCTTCCAAACCCGTTGGGTGTGAGCTGACAGCACTGCTAGGGAGTAAGAAGTGTTGTGGATGAGCAGCTCAGCACTCCAGGAGACCTCAGCATCTCTTGCACTAGATAACCTTGATGCAATTGTGGGCTGGAGACAGCTGGTAAGGCAAAGCCAGCTCTGTGTGGAAGGCTGCTTTGTGCAATCCTTTCTTGGCTTTTCTTTGAGGTGCCAAACTTCCCAGCTGGCTGTGGCATAGATTTTTATGTGCCCAGAGACCTTGGCTTGTTTTGATGCTGTGTCTGTTTTGAAGAACATTAAAAAAAAAATGTTGTTTGGAGGAGAGGAGTCTGTGTTGGGAACCATTTGATTAAATAACCCCAGGCTTCCCCAGCCCTCAATTAGCACAGCAGTCATCAAGCCTCTCTGACTATCCCAGTGTGTTTTAGGTGCGTGGCTCACTCTAAACCCTGATGCTGCAAGATTTGCATCCATGGCAAGGATACTCTGGTAGCAAACAGCTCAGCTCTTTCTGGATATGTGTATATATCTGTTGCAAAAGCATGGGGCACTCCTCTGCCTTAAATGATTAGCAGTGTCTAGCTGATGGTTGGTATAGTACCATGACAGACTACATTTCTAGCTTAGCAGGAAAGTACAAAGCTGGTAAAACCATGTCAGACACAGGTGTTGCAGCCTGCTGGGCTTCACCCCAGTGTGTCCAATGGCAATTTTGGACATGGGGTGTGGCTTCAATTTTTAATACTTTTTCTCCTGATTTTTTTTTTGTTCTGTACTAACCCTTTCCCACCACTTCAGAAAACTCAAACCCCTTTTTCTAGAAACCAGCACTGTCCAAAGCCAGTATTTTGATTAAAACAGGCTTCTTCTTGTGTGCTTTGCTTCAGTATAACACTTGTCTGTTTTCCTGTAAATCCTCTAAAAAAAAGCCAGTTCCAGTATTGATGTAGTTGTGTCACAGAAGGCAAATAAAAAGTCAAAATGGCCTCTGAGATGCAGTGTATGACAAGACCTCAAATATTCAAGTCTCTTGTAGCAGCAAGTACTCACACAAAACTCCTCCTGACTTAGCTTTTTGAGAGAAAAAAAATAGTTGCTACCTTTGTGTCACATAGTCCCCTCCTCCACTTCCTTGGATGCCCTGTGAAAGTTAATTCATTACTGTTTGTGAAGGACTCTGCATTTCTCTGCTGCCAGATGCCACTGAGGTACCCCGTGCTTCTGTGGGGTCAGCTTGTTTGCTTTCCCTTCTGGCAGCATGCTGTGGCATGGCCTTTTTCAGGGGAGTAAAAATAATAATTAAAGAAACCTCGCCCTCCAACTACACAAAATGCGAAGCAACAAAATGTGTAGAGGCTTACTGATACTGCCTACAAGGAAAACTATGTTCCCAGTAGACCACTGGCCTGTGCAAGAGATTTTTTTCTCATGTCATAAACTTTGAATTTGAACTGTTGCATGAAAATGCTTTTTATGTCCTGATTTTTGCGCTCTGCCCATGGTGGGGCGGGGTTGGAACTAGATGATCTTAAGGTCATTCCAACCCAAGCCTTTCTGTGATGATTTCTATGATACAGTTTTCCTGTTAGGTTGTTACAGTGCCTGAAATATATTGGGCTTTCCAGGTCCTCTTGACAGGACATGAGAAGGATCCTTACTCTGACCTTCTCCATGGAAGTGATTAAGTATTGAAACTCTCTATTTTCTTCCTGCCCCTCCTCATTCTTTCAAAGTCCTGAGTGCAAGGAAAGCCTGTTTGCTGAAGTGCGGGGTGAATGAATGCAGTGACCGACACAGTGCTGATCTCTTCCCGAGACAGTGCTGCAAGCAAACAGCCTCCAAACGTGGGCTTCGGGAAGGCTGCCAGTTTCCATTCCCATCGGAGCTGGAGTGCAGATGGAGAGGAGGCTTTCTACAGCCACTCCACCTTGCTCACAAGGCAGCAGTGGGTCTGCCCTGCAGTGGAAAGTCCAAAAGCCCTGAGTTTGTGTTGGGAGAAAACAGACTTCCTTAGTGTTTTGCTTTGCTCCTGCTCTCTCCTCCAGGCTGCTCTGCCTGCATATATTCCCGTGGTTACCCTCCTTGTGTGTTGTGTTGCACAAGAGCACTGGGGAGCCCTTCTGCCGTGTTTGGGGTGCTGTGCCTGTTTGGGGCGGGGGGTTCCTGTTGCTTTGCAGCGCCTGCGTGGGGCAGGGCTGGCTGTCCTGCACTGTACTGGGCGAGGCTTCCCCTTGATGTGGGTGAAGAGGTTGAGCAACACAGCCCAGAAGGCTCTGATTCAGCCTTCTCCTCGCTCTTCTTGCGAATTATTGTGATGCTTCTAATTTTCTTGTCTGCAGTTTCTTCTCTTTAATTTTTTTTTCCTGTAACAGAGCATTTGAAGAGTCATAGTATAGCTGTCTTTCTAACCTGCACACTTAGGGTGGACTACATGGGAGACAGAAATGGGCTGGTAGAAATTCTGGAAACTGATGTTTAATTACAGTTCTCTTCCCACAGAGCAGAGCTACTGTGTGATTGGGGTTTCTCATGTGTGGGACTGAGCCTGTACTGGATTTGCATCAGTAACAAGCACCTGGGCTTTAATTTTCAGGGCAATGATGGTTGCTTGCTGCAACATAAAACTTCATTGTTTTTGGATGTTGGGTTCATGTGCCAAGGAATTTGTGGGATAGGTTATTCAATAAGGGGATGGAAGGGATGCTGGGTGGGGAAGGCTGGCATCCTGATGATAATGCTGTCTGTGGGATTCAGGGAAAATGTGTCTGGATAAAAATAAATTATTGTCTCCCGTGATGCATTGTGTTTTGTCCTAATAAAGCTAGCTGGTCATTGGAGCACCTCCCAAATATTTCCTACTTCTGGGATGGAACTTCCAGTGCTCTTTGTAATGAGTGCAGTGTGCTAGCAGAGTATAACTGTTCATTTTTATCTTCTTGTTTTCGGTTTTTCAAACATTGTGTTTTGAGATGAAACTCATTGGAGTTTTATCTTCCTGGGAAACGGATGTGGAAAAACTTGATTATGTTTAAATGCAGTCGGAAGGGGGAATGTGTGCTGCTGCCACATGACTTCTTTTATGAAATTTTGTTTAATAAGCTGCAGCAAATTCACAGTAGAAATCAGAAGTATGGCCAGGAGAAATAAAACAGCTTCCCGTTGTTCTGTGTAAGCATCTCTGTATGTGGCACTGGGTCAGTCTGCACTACTTCATTATTAAAGGAAAATTGTCTCCTTGGTTAAGTGGCTTTTTATCTCATATCAGTAGCTGAGTGCTTAAGTGGAGTTGCTTCTTCCAAACCTAAGATTAGGAAATATGAAGGAGTGGCACCTGAAAGGTAAAGCTTCTTTAGGATGCTCTGACTGGATGCAAAAGACCATACCAAACAGTCCTAAAGATGGAATTTGCTTCACAAGCTAAATTCATCATCTTATAGGTACACAGCTAATCGAATGTATGGTCATGGATCATAATACTGACTGAGCTACACAGTGAACAAGTCTGAGTTTGTTCTTCTTTCTCAGAATCTCTTGAATGGGCTGGCATGTGTGCTTAATTCACTGATCAGTGGGAGGGGGACAGATGGAAGATCGAGGACCGTGGTGTGTGTGTTTAAATTACTGGGATGTGATGCAGAAGTTTAATATTAGCACAAGGAACAGGAAAACTTTTAATTGCTCCTCTGGGAGCACACCGTAGTAGTGCTGAGAACTGAATTTTGGTCTTAATTTGTTGATGTCTTTTTTTCCCACGTTGCCATCCTTGTAATGTTTTCTTCTTGTGTTGTAACGTGTGAGAATACTTAGTTGCTTTCCTTAGGAGAAGCTTTGTTGGGAAGTGGCAACAAATTAATTGGCAACAAATGTGTTGGCAGTTCGCTTTTCATTTTGAACCCACAAAAATTATATTAAGTATGGGTCCTTGGCAAACTCCATTTGGCTGAATCGGTGATCTTGGTGATTTGCAGAGAATTCTGCTGCCATTTGGTTGCCACGCTGAGTCAGGGAGCCAGAGCAACGGGGAAAGAGCTGTGTCCCGGATCCCGCGTGTGCATTGGCACTGTTAAACATCGTAGCTCTGTCTTGTTTTGAAATGCTGTCCTATTTGCTGGTAACAGTGCCTACAGACATCTCTCTCTCTGTTGTCAAAATGATTGCAAAGGAAGATACCTCTGGGTTGAGTCTTTCCTGCTGCTGGCGCGTGTGCTTGTTTTGCTCCCATGTGTCATCATTTTATGTAGAGGCATCTCTTCAAAGGGATACAGGGAGTGTCCCTGCTCCTTATTTTGTCCCTAGCCTGGGATTTAACGAGCAATACTGAGGTAATCTGTCTCTGGCAGCCATACTCCTCAGGCAGCGATCTTATCTTGCTGTGAAAGCTGAAGAGATCACACTCTAGTCAGTGCTGGGACGGAGGAGATCTGAGGAGCTGTGAGGTGCGGCTGGAAATGACTCAAAGGGGAAAGCATCCATCCTGAGCTGGTCTCTCCATCTCGGCTGGCCAGCTACGGCAAAACCCTTGTGGTGTTCTGATCTTCAGCCTTGAGCAAGGTCTCTCTGCAGCACAGTGATTGTACTGCCGAGGCAGGCTGAGCTCTAGTTCTGTAATTTACCATATTGCAGTCAGCCTAGTGCTTCACTTTGTATGCTGCCCTTGTTTAGGGATTTCCTGTCATCCTCCTATTAATGTGAGGGCAGAGACATTTATCTTGCATCTCAAATGAAATTCAGGTCCTAGAGAGAGTAATTATTATTCTGTGTATTGCACAGTTCTCTAGATGTGACAACCCAATTCCAACCGATGTGACTATTCTTTCTTTTTTTTTTTTTTTTTTTTTTTTTTTGAGCACTTTACGGAAAAAAAGAGCTTGTTTTAATCTGAGATACTTCATCTTGTTTTGTTTATTGTTCTCTCTCTAGCATTCAACGAGCTGCACTGGTGGTTCTGGAAAATTACTACAGAGATTTCACAGTCTACAACCCAGCCTTGTTAACAGCCTCCAAATCCCGAGCCGCCAAGCACATGGCTGGCCTAAAAGTCTACAATGTTGATGGTAGGTGAGGTGAAATGTAGTCTGAGAATGGGTGGGATGGGGAAGGGCTGGGTTGGCTTTATGCTTTGTTATGCACACATTCTCACCTTTTTGCTTTGCCAAAGTCTTGTCTCTTGCTGGAAATCTTCCTAACAGTCCTGAGTTTGCCAGTTCCAGACGACTTTACAGATGTGTTTAGCCCACAATAAGGCTTTTGTCCTTACCAGGTGAAATGGCCAAGTTTTACTTGGGCTTAATTGTCATGTGGCTTGATAAGCACTTTTCAGCACCACTGCTTGCTTTAGGCAGCCTCTGCTTTTTGTCACCCTTGGGTCATCTCCTTAGTTGTGATAGTACAATTAACACAACTTTAAACCTAAATGAGCTCCCCAGTCATTTATTATTCCGTTTCTACATGTAGCCTTCAGGAAAGTGAAGGAGGTTGATACCAATGTGGGAAGACTCAGCGGTCTAAGCATCAGCTGCTGATGAAAGCAATGCTCTCAGTGCTTGTCAGCCTGCAGCCTTAGCACTAAATTAGCTATGCCTGGCTTACCCGTGGCCATGCTTCCAAGTCATCATGATGCTAAGCAGTTCTTGGAAATTCAGAGACAGATAACTATCCCCGTTGAGCTTTGCAATTCTACAAACCGTTTTCAAACTTCAGGGCTTTAAAGAAGCCTGTGGGAGGATGGATGAATATCTGGATGCTCAAAGCAGTGAAAACTGGACTTAATCATTTGACACTCTCAAACCCTATCAGTGAAAGCCAGGCTTGATAAGCAGGATGTGCTCAGCAACCTTTATGAAAGTGACATTCCTTGGGAAGAGCTGAAGTTGTGTAGAGAAGCTTTTATGGTGAAGAATGGCTGAAGTCCTTTGACAAAATGTGGTAAGGTACATCCTTGCCCATGAATTCATTAGTATTGAAAGGCTTTGACCTGGAAAGAAAAAAATAAAGAGACTTAGCTGGGCAAGGTGGCTCTGCGTGCATAGTGTGGGGACTGAAATACAATCATGAGACATGATTGTTTTGCTTTCAACAATGTTTCGCTGCCTTATGGCTGTGGGGTGTTTAGTTTTGGTTTTCCTCTTTTCTTTTTCTGGTTTGTTTTTGGTTGGTTGGTTGGGGTGTTTTTTTTTTTATTTTGGCGAGTTTCAAAGACCTTATCCTAAGTGCTTCCCCAAACCTGATGTGGCATTCCTGAGTCCATAAAATTATTTGAAGGTTTAGATCCTTACAGTTAGATACTCCCATCCTGACAGAGGAATGAGAAGCAAGGGAAGGAGAGGGACAGGCTTGCCCATCACGTATCCCTTGCTGCCTGGAATGAAGCTCTTGGTTCAGTTGAATTGGAGGGAGGAAGCAAACAGACTGACTCCACATTTTTGTAGAGGTGAAATCATTCATTCCAGCTGCTCACTCTCAGTGAGCAGCCTGGTGTGTGGTAGATGAGGGCTTACTGATCCCACAGCTGTCTGCACACTGTTCAAACCCCACAGCCTTCGAGGCTGGCTGCGAGATGTGCCACTCTGATAACTAACTGGCTTGTCTTCTCCCACACTAAGGTATCTCTTTGAGAGGTGATAGGGTCTATTTTCTTGCAGCATCTGCTGCGACGTTGGGGCTCCCAGGCTCAGAGGAAAATTAGCCAGTCCAGTAGTGTGATAGCACCTTAGGAGCTGCTGGCTCATGAGACTTTGTTAGAAGAGAAGGAACCAGAAGCAAACTGCAGATGTGGCTGGCAGGCCTTTCCATGTGTCAAGCTTGTGAGCCTACCAGGGCCTGGAAACTCATACCTTCCCTTGTGGGGCAGCGCCGGTTGCCCGGGCTGTTCCTTGTGCAATGCCGCTGCCTTTGTGCACATGGAAATCTCAGGCTGAGAGGCATGTCCTTAAGAAGATTCCTGTCCGTTTTACGAAGCAGAGAGTAGTTCTGGCTGCAGCTTACCTTGGCAGCCTGACAGTCTCTCACACCCTTTGTGAAAAAAGACAGGCTGCCTTAACAGCATTACTAATTTGTTGAAAGCTTTTGTATTTGATACTGCAGCAGCCAGGAAAGAAAAACATCATGCTGTAATCTCTCTTGTACAGAGTGGGAAGGCTCACCTTCAAAACCAAGAATTTCATTGTCAGGCATAGTTAACGAGGCAAATTACAGATCTAACCCAAATTTGGGAGCTAGTGTCTCCCTTGAGTCATATCCTCCATTTCAGGGCTGTCAAGCAATATCTGAAGTGTTTAGACTCTTAAGAAGCTTTGTGTATGAGTGCTTGTCGTTCCCACTGCTGAACTTCAGGCTTCTGTCTTGGAATCTGATTTGTGCTTTTCAGGGCAAAAAATTAGAATTGCCCTTGCATGAGCAGAACAGTTCTGAGCATGTCTGTGCAGTTGATTGGCTTTGACCACTGCCAGTTGAGAGTGTGGGCTTTCAGAGCAGTTAGCCATAAAAGCAACTCCTGGTGGTTTAGAGGCAGTCCTAGACTACTGCTTCTCTCTGGGTAGACCCACCTATATCCTCTATCTGTATAGAGAGGTTTGTAAACTCTTCTGGAGCAACATTTTTTCCACTCCCTGCCCAAACAGCCAGACCTATGGGCTTCGTGGGCGAGTTGCAGAACCTACTACTGTATTTTAGGGTCACAGTTAAGGTCATACAGTAGACAGCTCTTGTCACTTGACGGGGTATTACTGAGCAGATTGCAGTTTCCCTGTTCCTGTAGCTGTGTAGGATCTGCTAACAGCAGCAGCAGATCTAATGACAGGTGCTGTTCAAAGTGCCAGGAGAAGCTACTACACTTGTAGACCCCAGCCTACCCTTCTGAGGGATTGCTGCTCTGACAGCTTCTGTCCTTCTGGAAAACCCTGTGCTTTCTCTAAAAATGACCCTCCTTCCTCTGCATCCTGTTCTTCCTCCCTGCGAGTAATTGGCTGCAGTTTGCCTTTAATTTATTCATCTCCATGTCTCATTATGTTCTTCTGTTTTGTCTTTCTCCTTTTTCCAACTTCTCACTTTTTGTGCTCTCACACTGTCTTGGTGCTGAAATGTGGTATGTTCCAGCTGCCCTTGCCTTCAAACTGAAAGAATATATAATGGGTGGTAAGTTGCATCCTCGGCATGTTCACCTTGCTCTGCCTTTGTGTATGTGCCGTGAGATCCTTCATCCCGACTAACTTCCCTTGTCCACATGCCAGAGCCCCTCTCTAAGCCTGTGCTGCCTACCAGGGTTTCTACCAGAGCTCCTGAGGACTGGGGAAGGGTTCATGACTTTGGCTGGGAAGGCTGGAGCCACAGAGCACTTGTGAGAGGTGCCCTGGGGTGCCGGCATGTCCCAGCCCCAGTTCTGTGGCAGTAACACTGCCCTTCTGTCTCCTTTCTGCCCGTCCTTGCCCCCCGAAGGCCCAGGTAACAACGCGTCGGGGCAGTCCCGTGCCATGATCGCAGCCGCTGCCCGCCGCAGGGACTCCAGTCACAACGAGCTCTACTACGAGGAGGCCGACCACGAGCGCCGAGTGAGGAAGCGCCGTGCCAGGTAAAGCCCTTCCCTTGGCACTGCAAAGCTCAGTCGTGTGGGGCTTGCCCAGGCTGATGGGGTGTATTCCTGATCTGTGATTAAGGGCCGTAAGTCTGTCACAGTGAAGGAGCTTATGAAACTCAGATGCATAAGGGAGGGTGACAGCTTGCAGCTGGAATTATCCAAAGGACATGCATGAAGCTGAGCTCATGTATATAAGGCAGATAAGCTAATGCAATGTCATGGATTAAGGAACAGTCCAGTGCTTGACAAGTCTATCGTTACTTGCTGCAGGAAATCCCATTATTTTTGCCCGTGCCCAGGCTTGTCAGCTCAAGTAATCCAGGGGCAGGATCAGTGGAGCACTTGGTGTTGCCCATTCATGGGTGGGGAGAATATTTGTCTTTGCAGATTATTAAAAGAGGCAGTTGGACTGCTCTTTTCAATGAATTCAGGAGGAAAGACTTGACCCAGAAGCGGTTACATTTTATTTTGGAATGTGGTTATGTTTTCTGCCAGTCACGCTTAGGCTACAGAGTTGATGCTTTATTGAGGTGACCCAAGACAGTGCCTCTATTTGCTCTGGAGCCTAATTGCAGTCTGTAGTTAGCATACCTAACAGTTTGAGGCAAGTTGCTTACAGGCAGGCACCCCTGAACCAAGCTGTGCTTGGAAGGAATGTGTCATAACTGGAAGGAACTGGCTTGTTTTGTGTTTTCTTTTGGCAGTTTATATTTCATTGGGAAAGTGCTGGCACAATGTGCCCCCCTTGCCTGCTTCAGTCTGACCTGTGTTCTATATCTGCTGTCTTTTAGGCTCTCTTCCAGCCTTGAAGCCAAAGGGACTTAAACTTTCCTTTCTGTGAAGTGCAGCATCCTAACTTGGGCAGGTCTCCTTTGCTTCCGAGTTTGGTTAGAGCAGCTGCTTAGTCAGAGGGAAACCATCAGTCACTAGAAGGTCAGGCCAGATGTCTCAGGCCAGAAGATTAGAAACTGATTTCCACCCCCCACCTTCCTTAAGTCAAGTTAAAAAGAAGGGGCAAGGGTCGGGGCTTCTCATCTGTTCCTCAGATATAGTCTGCGTGCAGTATGCTACACCTCTGCTGGTGGTGAGGCAGCTGCCCCTGGCTTTAAGATGCTTTGGATATTGAGAGCAACGTGAACAGTCATTGGTGACTTGAGTGGGAATTGAGTGTGAAACAAGTCTTGTCTGGAAGGGCAAAAGAGTTTTGTTGGGTGACTCTTCCATTACCATTTTCCCCTCACTAATTGTAGCATAGCAATTTGTAAGTTAGCCCGGGACTAAGTAACGAGTGTCGTAAGGCATCTTTTCCCTTTTCATGGCGTGGTCTTGGTGTTTACTCACCTGTGCCAACACAGGAATGGTTTGCAGGGGATGTCTCTAGCAGCAGTGTTACAAGTGAGGACGGGGGGGTGTTCTCACCCTTGCTGTTCAATAGAGGGGGGCAGGGCAGTCATTTGGCAGCACGAGTTCTGTACCCAGTTGGTGTAAGAGCAGACTGCAGCTTGTGAGCACAGTGTCTCAGAGTGCTCTGTGGCCTGGGTCGTGCTAGTTTGTAGCCTGTCTCCTCCTGACTCCTTGCCTGTCCCTAAGCTTCATGCTGCAGTTCTGTGTGCTGGATCTGTTGTATTAAGATGTGCATTAAACACAAGGGCAGCTGTGTCTTGTTTGAGTCACGCAGCTGACGTTTATGCTGTGTTGGCAGAACCAAGTGCAGTGCTCAGGCTTTTAAAATCTTAATCCTGGTTTATGACCCTCAGTTGCTGGATGGCTTGGGCAAGGAATGAAAAGCTGTTGTCTACGCCTCACTGTCAGTAGAGAAGATTTTATGTAAATTCATAGCAGGCAGTGACTCAATGGCAGATGGGAATAGGAGCTTGTAAATCCTGACTCCCAGGCTCTGCCTTATCCACAGACCCATCCTACCTCTCGTTATGACTCTTACCATCCTGACTTTCCTTCTGCAGGCTTGTGGTTGCAGTAGAGGAGGCTTTCACTCACATCAAACGCCTCCAGGCAGAGGAACAGCAGAAAGCTCCAGGAGAAATGATGGACCCCCGAGAAGCAGCCCAGGCAATCTTCCCCTCCATGGCCAGGGCTCTGCAGAAGTACCTTCGCACCACCCGCCAGCAGCAGTACCACAGCATGGAGAGCATCTTGCAACACTTGTCCTTCTGCATCACCAACAACATGACACCAAAGGTAATGCTTTCTCTAGCACTGGTGCAGGTGGGAGGGAGAAGGGGGTGGCACATCTATGTGTTCACACAGAACAGAAAGTTGTCAAGGGAGGTGACTAGATGTTATCATAGTTGCTGCCTGTAATAGGATCAGTGCACTGTAGGTTATATCAGGTCTTAAAGGGAAGTAATATTTCCTCTGCAGCATCTTCTCTCTCTCTTTATCTGAAAATGCCTATGACATAATTGTTCTCCTATCCAGTTCAGCAAAGGGAGTACTGAAGAAGTGTTTGAGATGATGGCCTTGAGTCACAGGAAGTGCTCCCAGCAGACTCATGGTAGCTGCATGATGCAGGTGGCAGCGTGCAAAGGGTTTTTTTTTTTCTGTCCCCTGCTGTATTTTGGACTGCTTCTAATCACTGCCTAAATCTCTGTCTCTCTGACAGTGTTTCTAATTCATGGGCTGCTTGGTCAAATGTCAGTTTGCTGCTTCAGGGCCAGACTGTGACTTTGACTTGCAAACACAGAAAGGGACTGAATGATAAGGGAAATGGGTCACACAATCCCACTCTCCACATTTCCCTCTAAGAACACCCCACAGTCCTAGGAAAGGGTTACTCCTAGGTGTTCACCCAGGTCTTACTACACTAAGAGCAGAAATGCTGTCAAGAGATGGGCCTTATCTTCTCTTTGGGAGCCACCTGGGACCTTTCCCAGGTAAGAGAAGGTTCTGCTGCAATGAAGATTGCAAAGGAGACTTTAAAACACAAGCAGTGTCAAACAGTGTTTCATGTTCTGCTTCTGGTTTTGCAGGCTCAGGCTGAAAACATGGAAACCTCTGCTTTCCACCTTAGCTTGGCCTGAAGGAGAGAGCCAGCTATCCTATCTCACTGTCTGGGACTGCAGTTTTGGGATGGGTTATGGGGCTGGTAGGGGAGAAATGACCTCTGCTCTACTGAACTGCTGCCAGATGGCTGCGCTGATGGCAGAAATGGAGGCTATAACTTTGCAAGCTTGCTGGGATGGATTGAAAGAGGATCTCCTGATGCTTTTGTCTGTTGCTGGGGTCTGAAAATCTGGGAGGGACTGGGGAGAAGATGTCTTCTGAAGTATAAAAACTGGAACAATTTTCAGCATGGCAAGCCCGTGCTCGTGGAGCCATACTTGGGGATGGGAAGAGAGCAGAGTGAGTTGTGGGGCCGGTGCTAACGTGTGTCCCGTTCTTGGCAGGCATTCCTGGAGCGTTACCTCAACCCGGGCCCAACCCTCCAGTACGACAGGGATCGCTGGTTCTCCAAGCAGTGGACGCTCGTCAGCGAGGAAGCGGTCACAAGCGGGTTACAAGACGGCATCGTGTTTGTCCTCAAGTGCTTGGACTTCAGCCTTGTTGTTAATGTGAAAAAAATCCCCTTCATCAAACTCTCAGAAGAGTTCATAGACCCTAAATCTCATAAATTTGTCCTCCGCTTACAGTCTGAGACTTCAGTCTAAGGGATTTTGAGGGTGGGTTGTTTGGAGATTTTTTTTTTCAATATTGTGCTTTTGGGTTTAATTTCCCCAATGCTGACTGAAACTGGCAGATGATGGACCAGTAATATTTGACCATCTGCACTTTATTTGGAAAGGGGAGGGGGGAGTTGAGATATCTTATCTAGAAAGAAGTATCTTAAGAGGCAACAGGGTGACTTGGCTCAGTTAGCTCAGCCTTGGAGACAGAACAGATTTTTTTCTTTCCCCCTCTCTTTCCAGGCATACTGTAAATCTCATGCTCTCTTTTTCTCTGCACAATTGCAACGTCAGTATTTTTGTTGGAGTGCTGCCTTACGCCGTGTACACGCCTGCTCTGTTGTGTCTCTTCTTTTGCTACCTGTGGCTGTTCCCGAGAGGGCGTTGCTCACCTCTCTGTTATAGAAACCTGCTGGCACAGGGGTGCAGCAGTCCCTGTTCGCTCAGGGAGGAAGGAATATCAAAGGGCGGGTGTGTGAGAGTACTTCTATTCTCTTTTATTCTTTTCCTCTTCTCCATGTGCCTCTTCTGTCAGTGCCAGACCTGTATGTGCATAGTGGGGTGGTTTCACTCCCTGTGAAATTACTTGTCTTAAACTGGATCAGTCCATCTTTCAGCTTTTTGAATTTTTATTAGTTTTTTTAATCAGTGCTTGTTAGTGAAATTGTTTTGTGTGGCACAGCTCCCTGTTTTCTCTCACCTGCTTCCCTCTCTTCTGCTCGTCCACATTGTTGTCGGGCACTCCCAAGGCTCCCTGTTTCTGTCCCCTTCTGTCTGGCTTTCTGAATGTGTTTCTCCAGGCACTGCCACTTCCTTTTGCACCTGCAAGGGCGTATTTGCACTGGGACAGGATCAGTGAATATCTAGCTCCTCCTCAGATAAATCACAGACCCTCCCTATATCTGACAGCCTCTTTGAGGGGAAGGGGGTGCAGGCAGGAATGTGCCCCTCCCTCCCGAACCAGTTTCAAGTGTGTCTGGAGAAAAGACCAACAAAAGCACTTCCCTCCTTAAGGAGAGGAGCCAGGGATGGGCTGACCCCTGCCATGTTTACTTGGTCTGTAGAATTGTTGTGCTCTGGAAACACTGCAGTGAGCCCTTCCCCACCTTACACCTTCAGCTGTAGCTGAAAAATACCAAACAATGTTCTGAATGTTGAAAATCTGCCTGCCTTTCTTGGCCTTGCTGTGCTGTGGGAGTTTCTGCTCAGTGCTGGGATCTGCTCCTGAGAGAGAAGTTTTGTTTTTAAGGCTGCCTTTGCCTGCCAGTGCAGCTGTCATGTGTGAATTCAGTGTCACCTGAGTTTTATGAGGTTCTAGAAAGTTTGTTTTTAATGATGACCTAAATCGGTGTCTGAAGACTGATTGCCAGCACAGGGGCATCACATCCAAGTTCAGGTAACATAGCTGCTAGGCTGGCAGTGACCTGTCTTCAATCAGGTACCCCTGAGATCCATGTGAATGTAAATGTTCCATTCATTCTGCTCAGTCTTTTGCCATGCAAATATCCCTTATCGAGCAGGATCTGGCCTGCCCTCTGGAACTAGGGCCTTCTTCCTTATGTTAGCCAGTGCCTTTCATTGCCAGACTGCAGAGTCTTCTGAGGAAGGCTGCAACAGCCCCACCTGTCCCCTTTGGCCTTTCCCTGGGCTCCTCCAGGAGCTCATGAGGCTGCCTCTATGCTCCCACCAGGGTGAGGTGGCCAAGCAAAGAGTGGAGCTGTGCTAGTCCTGCGTGGTGGCACAGCAGGTGTGGGCTGACTGGTGCCCACCACGAGCTGGTGGGAGGGAGCAGCCACCTTAAGCAGAGATGCTGGGGACAGGGCAGGAGGGTCCATCCTCTTCAGCAGCAATGCAGATGTGTGTCCAGCAGCCCCTGTGGATAATCCTCTTGGGATCAAGGGAACACCCTGGGGAGAAAGAATCCAAAGTGATGATTCCCCACCCAAGTGACCCCTGAAGTTTCCTTTGCCTTTCTTACAAGTGTGTGGTAGTCTCCTGAATCCTTTTTTCTCCCTGTAATGTGCCAGAAGTGGTTGTGAAGAAACTAGATGGCATGATACATGATGGGATTAGGCCCTTTGCCCTTAAAGGAGGGGAAGTAGGTAGAGTTTTCTCTTCTCTAAACTCAGTGTTTGGATTTCTGTGTGGATCAATTTTCTGGTAGTCTGTGTGGGGACTCCTTTGTTGCCTGTGGCCTTTGCAGTGTTTTACTTTGAAAAAATAGGTGGGTTTATTCCTTTAAAAAAAAAAAAAAGAAGAGCATATAGGATCTTACGCTTGGCTCTCCTAAAGATACCTGCACCTGGCTTTTACGATGTGCATAACCAGTAGGGTGGGAGAGACTGGGAGTAGCTTGGGAGACTGTGGAGCACTTAATGCCTGTGTGGAGGCTACTGCCTGTGGCTGAATTGGCTCATTTCTGTGAAGCCAGAACAAGAACCACCTTGCCGGGGGCTTGGGTGTGCCATGTATGTGAGAGCACCTTGTCACAGGCACATCTGCAAAACTTTCTTACTTTCCCAGGATTTCCTTCCCGTTTCCTTTTCCCTGTCCCACGAGGGGGGTTGTCTGACACTATCTGCTCAGGAAACTCATGTCTTAATTTTGTTAAATCCTTTAACACATGGAGAACCAGACGGAAGCGGTATGTGCTTGCTCTGGGTCTGCTTCCTCATCTTTGTGCTGTAGTTCCATGCTGCCTTTTCTGTCTGCTGCCAAAAAGGACACTGTCAACGGGGGCCAACTCCTACATTAAATACTCTTCCCTGTGTCAGCAGCGTGAATGCTTTGCCTGATGGCATCTGAAGGAAAGGACTTGGCCTCTCAAACGGTCTCTTTGGAGATGCAGCCTGCTTAGAGGTGAGGACAGACTCACAGGGAATCACACAGTCACAGGGAATTGTGACTCCTGAATATTCCCTGTTCTGGTATTCTTAGTGACATTTTTTTAGGGACTCTCTTGTTCCCCTCTCCGTGCAAAATCAGGGGACCACTGTCATATCTACCTCACTGGGGTGTTGTGAGGTTAAACTCAACTTGCTCTCAAGTGCTTTGAGATCCACAGATGAATCTGTGGCATCTATAGGAATTCAAACTCTTTAAAACTCTACTGAGCGGTGAGAGCAGACTGTTTTGTTTAACTGTGTTTATAGCCAGCTAATGAGTAAGAGTCGAGTCATAGGGAATGAAGCTCTGCTCCAATTCCTGCAGCCTTTGCTTCTGCCGAGCTTGCCAAGAGCTGAGCATAAATACAACTTGTAGGGTTTGTCAGCCAAGTGGAGGCTGTTTCTCCGAAAGCCTCTCCTATCCTGCACTGTCTCGTTGCACATATTTTCCCTCCTCTCTCGCAGTGTGGATAGTTTTTACCTGACTGGGAATTAGGGGGGGATTTTTTTAGAATTCAAGTGGTTTTTTAAGACAACCCTGTTTGTGACGAAGTGGACAGTGTCCCCCTCAGAGGAGATCCTTGCACTGGATGTCCTTCCCTGGAAGCTGAACCATTCAGTAGGGTGCTGTGTTGCCTAGACAGGAGTGGTGCCCCACTCCTCCCTTCCATGTTGGCATGGTTCCTGTGACTCTCAAGTATGTTGCTTGGATACTTTTAAGGCTTTGGTTTTTGGCTCTCAGATTTGTTACAGGCTAAATCCAAAGCCATGCTGAGATCTTGCAAAACCAGATGCAGCTAAGACTTTCAAGTGTTCCAGAGCAGATGGAAATGGCTGTGGGTTTCCACAAAGGCTGGCTTTCTCTTTCATGGCTAAAAAGTGAAAGATTTGGATTTCTTGCAGCTTATCAGAGCATAGGAGCAGATATTAGACCCATACTACTTTGCCAGTCTTGTAAATAGGCATGGGCAGGGGTTTTAGCACATCTGTTATCCTGTTGCCATGTGGCTTCAGCCATCCATGTGTAGGCTCTGTGGGGCTGCCCCAGGTCTCAGACTCCTTTTCCCACTCCTGGGAGATGAGCAGACAGCACTCTCGGAAGTATAAGCATTGTAGGACTCCCCTCCATAGTGTACCAGCCCTTGACCAAGCTCCTGTGATCAGCCTGGGGAGGTTTGCTGTTAGCAGTTTTCACCCTGCAGAGGGGGGGCATTGGCATCCACGCCTTCCCTGTAGGGAGGGACGCACTAGACATGAAAAGCTGGTGTGATGCAGCTTGATCACAGGGCAAAGTCACCTCCTGCTTCAGGGGCTGCCCTGGTGCCTTTAAGAGCAATGCCCCCCAAAGGAGGGGTATTGGAGAGAAAGGCAGATCTGATTTCAGCCTCTGCCAGCTATTTCTCTGACTTCTGCCTCTAAAAATTTTTTCTGTCAGCAAAGTGAGTCTCTCCAGCTTCCATCCTCACTTCTGTGCCTTTTTTTCACCCCAGAGTTCCCCAGGTGAGGCACAACAAGTATCTGCTGGGAAGGGAGGTGCTGAGGCTGCAGTTTGGAGCTTGGGGGCAGCTCACAATAAGGCTCAAGTTTGGGGGAGATCTACCTCCTAACCTTTTCCTTTGCAATGGAGATACCTGTGCAAAGCCTTGGGATATCTACTGTTGCCAAGTATGCCAAAAGGTAAAGGGAAGGAGTTTCTGGAGCCGACCGTGCCCCACATAATTAGCTTTGAAAAGTCTTGTTGGAGTTATGCTCTCTTCCAACACTTGCTGCTGAAGAAACTGGAAAGATCCATAACTTGCTAAACATGGAAACCTATTGAAGCCAATTTCATCTTGCTTACCAAAACGTGTAAATCTGCCCTTTTTCAAAGGTAAAATGAAAGTCTTGCAGTCATTTGCAAAATTGCTGTAGTGTGGTCCCAGACTAGCTCTTCAGTTGTGCTCAGTTCTGCCCAGCCGTATTTGAGCTGTTCACAAGACAGTTGTGCAGGTGTCTGTTTCCTCATTCAGCTTGTGTCTTATGTGCTTTTTCCTTTCTGGGTATGTGCATTATACATGTTTCAAGCCTCAGGCCAGGCTTGGTGGTTCAGTGTTTAAACTGTGTTAAGAAGGAAGTGGTCTTGGAATTGAGCTGATTTTATAAAACAAACAAAAAAGGTAACCCCCCAAATTTCTCTTCTAAAAGAGATGGCTTTGGGCCATGATGTCTCCTACAGGAGTGTGCATCCTCCTGCATTCAGGCTGCTGCCTCCAATAGATGATGACCAAAAGTTGCCGTTTCTGACAACTGTGACCGGTGTGGATCACTTTGGGATACTCCGGAGCCAGGTCCTCGCCGCCCCAGCGGTACAGCTGGTGTTATCCGCCCGTCTGCATCCCTCCAAGAGACTGCAGTTTTTATCCCTATAGCACATGGAAGCCCTGCAGGCAGCAGGCAGCCAGCCCTGGGTGTGCTCTGCCCAGAGAGGGAATCCTTCTTTCCCTCTGGCTGCTTCCTGGGCACCTCTCACCAGCACCTAAGGATGCTTGGGGCCATCTCCTGTGTGTGCAGTGGGGAGATGCTGTGGCTCGCTACCTGCACAGGCATAACTGTGAAGGAATCTTACACTCTTCTGTGCCTGTTTCTTTGATTCAGCATTATTGTGTCTTGGGGAAGGGGGTGGGGGTGAATGCCCTTCCCTCACCCTCCTTTATCACTGTGTAATACTTTTTCTACACACACTGTATAGTAAGAAGGATTTTGCCAAGGTTTTCTAATTAATAGACACTAACCAGCATTTCTTTCTTTTTTTTCTCTTCTTTGCACATGTAACTTTAACTGCAGTGGTACATGGTCTTTCTGTTCTTTTCTAATCGTGGACTTAAGTAAGCAAATTCCTGGTGTCTGTGACATTAATGCACTGTGGGTCTAGCCTTGTAAATTGTTCTGTTCCAAGCTGGGTTCTCTTAAGTTATAGCTGGATGGGGTTTTGTTGTTTTTTAAACTGAAGCATAAAACCGTTTTACACTTTGCATATTTTGTACAGTAAAATTCTGGAAATAAACTGAAACCAGATTTGATTGTCCTACTCCTTTCTCTTATCCTTTCAGACAAAAAGCTCTTCTGGTCTTCAGGCATTCCTTAGCTGTGGCTAGGAGGGGCCCTGCAAACATGTGGTTTAGCCTTTTTGAGGCTGTCTTTTTGTCACCTTCGTCCTAGGCCTTTCTGATCTGCCGTGCCACAGTAAAATGCAAACTCATTTATCACTCCTGAAGGAAGTCTGGTAGGTGACTGCTTTGAACACCTGAAATCTCAAATGATGGGGAGCAAATGCAGCTGGGAAGGGGGGCATGATTAGAGTGGGAACAGGTTTTTCTGCCTCCTGTGTTCTCATAGTTTGCACACAAATTATGAAGTGCAGAATTCACTGCCGAGTTCCTTATTTGGCTATGGTGAGGAGGAGGAGTGGCAAGAGGCAGAAAAGCCAGTGCTCCTTGTTGATGTGGGTGCAAGACTGTGCTCTTCTAAAAAAAGGTGTAGGGGTCTCTCCTTAGTAGTATCTCTGGGTGCATCTTTCCTCACCATCAGTTTCCATCCCCTGCATGCCAAGAGCTGGGAAAGACCAAGCAACTGTGCCCAAGGAAGTGTGGGAGCAGCTTTCTTGCCTAGACATTCTTTGGTACCCTCTCTTCAGGCAAGCCCCCTTTAAGGTGGAGTACTTTGCCTCACAGCCGTGCCCTGCCCAGCAGTTCTCGGTGTCTTCAGCCACTGGAAAAATCCACAGGATGCTGCTGTACAGTGAAAAAGAGCGCAGCAGTTGTGTAGATAAGCAGCACACACAAACACACTTGTGGAGGGAAACAGCCACATTCTCTGCTTGGGGGGAGATGAATATATTTGGGCTACAGAGAGCTGAACTGAGGCCCAGGAGGAAGCAGGAAGGGTGGGATGGGGCTGTATTCTGTTCTACCTCCTGCCCTCCCTTGATCTCTGCTTTTGATCTGTCCCCCTCATCCTGCTGATGCTTTGGCAGTGCCCAGCCCTGGATTGTTTGCAGGGCAGCTCCCGGAGATGGGCAGGGAAAGGAAATGGCATTGCTGCTGCCCTGCAGAGCCTGCACTGGGGATGCAGCCATTGCCAGTCCCCACCTGCCCCTCAGAGGAAGACCTGACCTGCTGGACTGGAGCTCTGTAGGTAAAGCCTCTGTGGGAGTCGGCCAGAGGTGTGTCATGGGAAGGTGTAAGCAGCAGGAATTCGGCATAAACAAGATACTGCACTTGTCAGCCTCGTCCAAGCCTCTTAGCTGTGTCTTTACATGCGAGTTCCGTGTTCTGTTTCATTTGTGGGTTAGTGCTAATACCAAATCAACACGTGACTGCTGCCGTTCATGGCACTTTCTCTCCTGCTGTGGGTTGCGGAACCTGGTGGAAGGAACAGGCTTTGCTAGAGGCATTAGTTCCCTTGGCCTTCACCCAGTACTCAGCTGTCTGAATCATAAGGGGCTGTGGTATGTAGCTCAGCAGAAATTAAAGCTGGAGGAGCTGATCTGGTTTGGCCAAGTCTTTCACTGAAGTTGCAAGGGCCTTTGAGATATGATGGAGCCTGAGGTGCAACAGTGGGTTAGGTATTACAGACACAAACCTCTGACAGAAAGGGGAGGGAGGCTTTTACTGGGAAAACACCACCACTTGGAGGGACCTGCTATCCTGAACCAGAGGTAAGTACCTTATCCTGAGGGGCATACTGGACTTGAGGAAGAGATGCCTTTCCTTCAGTGCCCTTCCTGACTCTATGGGAATAAGACACTGACTGCCCTGAGACAGCACAACAACAACTAGTGGTGTAGGGTATTTGGTGGCTGAACTGTGGCTTAATTCCTAAGAAGATCAACTGGCCCCCACAAGTGTTGGAAGTGGGCCTAACAGCTATGGATGATCAGAGAACATCAGCTTTGGGGAATGAAATGGGGATCTGTGGGGCAAAGGGACCACATGCAGTGGGGGAATAACAAACAATTTAAGAAAGGGATTTGTCACCTTCAGCAACTGGCTCGATAGCCTTGCTTGAAGCACTAGCAACACCTCACTATACAATTCTGTTAGCTAAATTAATGGTTTGATGAGACATCTGGCTGCGGAGGCCAGCAGGGCTCCAAAACCCAAAACAGCTTCTTCCTGTGCAATGAATTAGTTCTGCTGTCTCAGCCCCAGGTCTGAACTCCTAGGAAGTACAATTGGAATTGACCTCGAGGGCTTCCAAGGGGCCCTGGAGCTCTGGGCAAGTGGGATGGGTACAAGGGGAAGAAGATCTCTTAGCAGGACATGGTGTCTCACAACAGCAAGCAGGAAGGGAAGGTGTTTTGGGAGTTGGCCAAGAAGAGTGCTTTGATTTGTCTTTCAACACCATTCCTCAGTTTGTATTGGACTGGGAAGGTGATGGGTTTAGGTTACAGTCCTTTCCGGTACTGACAGATAATCCACTGGGGCGAGGGTATCCATTGCCTTTTCACGTGTGCATCCATGCACTGCTGGGTCAGGAGGTGCTGAGAGAAAAGAGAGCACTGAGTACGTGTCTGCAGAAGTGAGTAGGGGTGGTGTAGTGGGGTGAGTGCATATGCTTAAATCACTGTCTAGGAACAAGGTTACCCAAGTTGCTTTGAAATGCTGTAATAAGTTTTACAGCCCTGCTGTGGGCATGTGTGCTAGTTTATGTTGATGTGTTGCTAATAAAATGGGGCATACATAGTAGTCTGTGTTCAGATTGGTGCCCACTGCAAAACCGCCAGCCTTCTCTGAAGCCCTGAGCTGGTCTTCCATTTCTCCAAAATCTGGGGACCTGAGTGGAGTGAAGACTTCTGTCCAGGACCTGGGGCTCCCTGTGGTTCCAGCTAAGTTAGTGCAAATAACCTGGGGTCACAAGAGCCCGCAAGCAGCCCAGCTGTTGGGTTTTGGCCTCCTGGAGCCCCTGAGTCCTGCCCACTGGAGCATGAGAACCATTGTTTGCTGGAGGGACCACAGCCAAGGCAAAAGGAACAATCACTCTATGGGCTTTGCGTGGGCAGCACTATTACAATTTGGAAGAGGAAGAAGGAAGATAGAAGGAAGATAGCTTTTACCTTGTGGCTGTGCATTTGGGACAGCTCAATGCATCCACCTTGCTTATGTATCGAAATACAGAGCAAGCATCAAAACCTCAAGAGAGATAGTAAGACAAAGAAGAGGCAATATGAAGTCAGTGGAAGAGACCTTGGAGATTAGGGTGTGGGTTTTCCCTCCAGCATCCTTAGAAACATGAAGGTACTGAGATTTTAAGAAATGGAGACACCACAAATTGCTCTAGGCATGAAGCTACTCTGTAAATTGAAACATTTTAAGTCTCTTCCAAAGGCAAAAATCAAGATTCCAAATGGTTAAACATCTACAGTCTTGGTTGTCTTTCTTTTTCTCCTTTTTTGCTTACTTATTTGAAAAGGTAGACCAAATGAAAAGCGAATGCATGGCGAGGAGGGAGTTCTTGACAAAACACATTTGATTCAGCCTCTTTGAAAGTTTTAAGTGACATTCAGAACATTATAACTCTTTGGACCTCTCTTCAGCAAGTCAGATGTTGTGGGCATGCTTTAAAAGAGGGAACAAGAAAGAGCTGATTATATCTGGGCCACAGATGTGAAACAGATCTGCAAACCTTTTAGCTTCTATTTTGTAAAAGCTCATTCTTGAGTACTCATAATACCAGATCATACAGTTGATTATAATTTTGCTTTGTAAGTGGTTGTGAGAAACTGGTTTAGTAATTCAGTAACTAGTCTGTGGTAAGCTGTGCAAATTCCTTCAGCAATTTCATTTTGTGGGGACTAAAATGTTTCTCAAACATTTAGTTACTTTTGTTTTTCAATAACCTCTCTCTTTGTCACTTGAAGTGTTGGACTGAATGTTAAAGCAAAAATCTAACACCAGGCAAATTTCAGGGCTGCTCTCTGGTCAAACATGACTTTATTTTTACCTGCATTACTGAGGGAAGGACCTGATTCAAGCTGGGCTTCTTCCAAATCCAAACGCAGAAGATGAGGTTGCTCATGGCTGTTTAAGTCATTTACCACCCACGACTGAAGGAGAACTCACTCGGGACAACCACTGGTTGTGTCTCCAGCAGGGAGTTGGCTTTCTGGCTGCTGTTAAAGTATGGGATACCCCCTCCAGCAAACTCAGCTCATTTAACCCTCGAGGCTTATTTCTTGTATGTGAAGCCATGACACTTGTCTTCTGCTCAGATGGTGAGCAGAAGTGGTGTGATTGCTGGTGTCACTGGGGGTTACTGGTCTCTCTCCATGATGGCAGCAGTCAGGGCTTGGTTGCAGGGTGATGGTTCCTCATCTGGATTTTGGGACAATGGGCAAAGATGCCCACTAAAAAAAAATTCTGGTTTTAACTCAGTGCCCAGGCTGGTGAAATGGCTTCTCCCTGAGCATGTGTCACCTGTTCCCCTCAAAATGAAAGCCAGTGACAGCCTTGTCCGGCTGTCTTTCCCCCCAGAAAGGAAATGTTGTCCCTCCCAGTTGTTGTCCCTGCCAGTTCCTGGCAGTGGTGTGGGGGAGGCTGCTGTCTCCTTGGGCTGGGATGAGCACAAGCAGTAGGGGCAGGGAAGGGCTCTGTCCTTAAGCGATCCTCAGTCCCTTATGCTGTGGGGGTGGGTTGAGGAAAAGAGGAAGACAGGTTAAACAGAAATGGAGAGAGAAAATAAAGTAGGGGAGCCAGTGAGGATCCAAAGAGTAGAAAGTCAAGAGGGATGAAGAGAAGGTGAAAAAGCTTGGTTTTTTTCTTGTTTTCCATAGCATTAGGGACAATGCCCTTTGACAGGGGCTTGGCAAGAGAAAGCATGAGGAGGGAGTGAGGCACCGGAAGGATCTTTGCTTCCATTCCTGTTTGTAATCTGATTCCAGAAATGGGTCTTCAAGCTGCAAGGAAGCTCTGTAGCTTTTTTTTTTTTTTCCTTTAAATAGTTTAGCACCTTTTAAACCTGGCAGAGAGTGTTCAGGGAGCTGGGCTGAGGGGGCTGGCTCTGCACTGGACCTGCCTCATGGTCTGCGTCATCATTAGAGAGCATCTTCTGCCAAACAAGTGTGAGAGCCATCCCATGGCTGTCCCCAGGGGTACTGACCATCAAAGGGCTGCTTTGCTAAATTCCAATGGTGCAAGGGAGTGGCAAAAAGGCAGGGGATGCTGCAGTGCAGTGGGTTGACACACACAGTCTTGGATCTTGGGTAGGACACAGTCCTGCTGGTGCAGCCTTATTACTGAGATCAATGATTCTGCCTGCTGTGCTCTGCTGCTTCCAGTTTCTAGCAGAGAGTCTTGCACTGCATAGCATAGACATACTTGGGGTATAAAAGTAGCCAGGAGGCAAGGTACTTTGCCTCGGAGGGCCTTGGTGCTTGTTGCCTGTTTACCTGCTCCTCCTCTTCAAACCCCCAAGTCCCAGCATTGGTGTGCAACTGGCTGTGTGTGGGACTTCCTCAAAGCCAAAGCTCAAAGCTTTGCTGCAGTGGAGATGAATCCATATGCAATCTTGGCCTGTTTTCACAGGACTGCAAGTCAGTGGCAGCTGGGAAGTGATATGTTCCTGTCTAACTAATTATTTTCCTGGGAATGAAAGACGATGGTTTTTGTTTGGTCTCTGAAATTAATCAATCATTTCTTTAGGTATGATGTGCAGACAGACATGAAGAAGCAGCAGGTGTCCTCAGCTCCACGCTCATGTTGGTGCCTTGCTGAGCAGCTTCGTTTTGGGATGGGAAGCAGCCAAGATCTCTGGTTTCACTATGTGGCCATTCCTCTCCCAGGGGAGAGATGGGAGCCTCAAACTCCTCAGAAACATCACAAAAACCACTGACCCTGAAACTATGGAGTAATCTGCTGTTTCCAAAGTTTCCTCTGTTGTCCCCTCCTTCTGGAGCCGTTTCCCAAATGGCTGACATAAGCTCAGAGCAGTTTTGGGCTCACAGAGCCTCCACATCAGTGACCTTGGGCCCACTGCAGAAACTTTCTCCTCCATGCTGCAGTATGATAGCTGCAGAATGTTGCTCCTGATGGGTTTCCATCTGTCTTGGTTGTTGCCCATGAGCAGCACAGGGTGACCTGTGGTACAGCACACCAAACACATCCCTTGGCTGTGGCCTCTGGCCCCGTGTCTGGTGACTGAGAGGAGGTGGTGGTGTATGATTTGGTGTTCTTGCCATGTATCACTTGTGAAGGGGGGTCCTTACTGTCACTGGGGGGCTGGTAAGACTAGGTTTTGGGGTATTTTGGGTACTTAATTGGCAGTGTGGATTAATGGTTGGACTCAATGATCTTAGGGGTCTTTTCCAACAAAAATGATTGAATGATTCTATGAAGTAACTGATCAGCTTGAAGCACTCACAGTTGGATGAGGGCAAAATCCAATTACTTTTCTTTATGTGTATTAAGACTCATTTAATATGTCTATTTTTTTTTTTTTTTAATACAGGAGTTTTTGTAGGTTCCTCATCCAAATCAACCTTTTGCTTCTCAGTGTATTGTGGGGGTAGTTAGGCTGACTTAGCTCCTCAGGGCCACCACTGCCTTTCAAATGCCAGTTGTACCTAATTCTGGCAGAGGAGCCCAGGAGCACCTGGAGTCCTGGGTGTCCTCCTCATACCACTGTTTTACCGATCCCTGCAAGGAAGTCACTCAGTTTAAAGCTGCCATCTCCTTCACAAGGAGTATTGCCTCATTCAGCAGTTTGGTCACTAGGATCTTGGGGCAGACGAAGTGTTACAGGTAAAGGGGTTTGCTGCCCACCCATCCTCATTGCTGGAATTCTTCCTCTGCTGCAACATTTTCTTAATTTTTCACATGTTTATCCTCAAACCTGACAATAAACAGTTCCTGTTTGTGGGCAAAGAGAATGATGAAAACTGTACGGGGGGGATGAGGCAAGAAAGAAAGGGCATTCCCCATCAGGGACTTCACTGGCACCACAGAGGAGTGGCAACTATCATTAGCCCTTTCATAACTCAAGGGAAACTGTACATTAAACACTGGCACCAGTCCACCAGCCCCAGTATGAGCTCAGCCTCTACACTTCTACATTATTTATTCTATTTTCCCCCCCAGAGCTCTATTGCTTTGAAGTGTGTAAGTGCCTGTGAAACACCTGTGCACTTGAACATGTCCACAGCATCATTTGCAGGGTCTGCCTGCTCCGCCTGGGTAAGCTGTGCCTCAGTGCATCTGGAGAAGGGCACATCACAACAGGCAGGCATCCATAGCAGGAGGGGAGCTACATGGAAAGTACCCAGGTAATTGAGATGTCTGGAGACTGTGCCAGTTAGGAAAGGCAGTAGAGCAGCTCATAATTTATTCTGTGTGTTTGGAGCTACTGATATGGAGCTGCAGGGCCTGTGCAGGCTGTTGCCTTATGCAGGGTGAAATTGGGCATGTTTTACTCCTGGCAATAGCCCCAAGGTAAAGATAAGCATGTATTTTTCTCAGGTGAGTAGTTATCCCTTAATTGCAGTCTGGGAGACCACTAGATGGCCAGTTTTGCCTCTTGCTCTTTACCAGTGTGCATGAAGGAGACCTTGAGTCCTGCCTGCTCCCTCTCTCTCTGAGCCAAGGTTCTCCAGCAAACCTCTTGAGGAGAGAGCTGAAAGGAAAGAGTAGAAGGAGAGTGCCGGGCACCCTGTTGGCCAGGTTAGAAGCAGGTGTGAGTGAAAAGGAGGAGGGGACCTCCATGCTGAAATGAGCACTCTGCATTTCAAGGCTTCTGAAAGTTGTTCATCACCCCAGAGCAACCAATGGTCTCCCCAAATGGTCTCCCCAGACAAAGTTGGTTCATCTTCTGGGCAGAGCTTATGTATCATAAGAAAACAAGAAAGAGTTAAAAGTTGACCTGGGGGCTTTGCTACCTTGTCTATTCTTCTAATAGGCTGCATCTTAAAAGCACATATTGAATGTTTGATATTCAATGAGGAGCTAACTTGGCCTACAGTCATATACCATATTAGCACAGTATTCATTCATATGCATGGAGGTATATAGATATCTGGCCATGTGTTGTTCATACTGGCACTTTCTACCAAGGGAAATGGCATACATAGGAATATATCAATACTTTGGCTTTTTTATGCCAGTAGTTTCAAATTTCTATTTCAGCTAATGTAGAGAGAGAGTCAACAGGCAGCAAAAAAAAAAAAAAAAAAAAAAAAAAAAAAAAAAAAATCTATAAAATCTTGCTTTGCAGTTTATCTGATAAAGGAAATATATATTGTGTGAACCTTGTTTCTCATCAGGCTGATTCACACTTGTGTAATGAGCTCTGATTCTCCTATCCCTCACACCATTTCTCCTAATATCGCTTACCTCTGATGTAAGCCAGTAAAAGAACAGTCCGGACAATATTTTCCATCTGTAGCAAGAAAGGAGATGCATACCCTACCTATGCTAAGAAGTCTGAACAAGTGGAGAACATCTTTATAAATATATTAATAGAGATAAAACTATCTCCAAACTCTCTGTTCATTGTACTATTGTCAAACCTAATAAGCTAAGACAATTGAAATCTGCTGGCATGGGAAAGCAGGGAGACTTAATGCTGCCACAGTGACCCACATGTGGATGGTGCTGCACTCACCAGGACTGTGCTGCAGACCCTTTGCTTTGTGAGTGACTTCCTTGACTGCAAACTGGCACCCTGAGCTCCTGCAGTCAAAAGAGGCTTCCCACAGGTTACTATGGGACATCTGAGTCTCTAAGCAGGGAGTAACTGTGCATCTAAATACTTAAAAGCCAAACAACTTGAATTCATTCGCTGTTCACTGCCCAACGTACCTCGTCCAATATCTAATATGGTTGTATGTGTGTGTTCCCTCCCAGCATCTTGGTCATGGGAATAGATGGTACGTGGGCTTTGAGTGAAGAGCCAGCTAAAGCCAGAAGGTCATGGGGAACAGGAGAGCTTCAGGGTGGGCCCCTACGGATGTTTTCATTGGCTTGGTTCAGTGCCATGGTCTTCAAACGCAAGAGTTTGGACTCAGATTGGGCTCAGACCTGGATCAGCATTTCCAGCAGTTCAGGAACTCATGAGCTTTTATGCTTCATATCAGACCACCTGCACTTCCCCTAGCCATGGCCCGAGCTTTCAAGGAAAAGAGGTTCAGACAGGGGGCATGGTGCTTGGTTTTGCATTGCACTGTCAAACAAGAATATCCTGTTGTTATGTGGAATCACTGAAAACTTTAATAGCATCCCTAAAACCTTCCTCCCCTCCCAAAGCATTTTGCTGCTCCTAGCATTTTAATGAGTAGCTAGGGACTCCCGCAGCAGGACTTGTGGATTGAGTGGTCTTGGCAGAGTATCTGCAAAGGGCATTGTGTTTAATAAAAGGACTAAACTTTACAGTGGCCTTCTCAATGTCTTGAAGGGAGATTTGGTCTTTGGATGTTAAGTGCTGTGCTGATGAACACGGAAAACACAAACTGGCTCCCTGCGTCCCTCTGGCAGCAAGCAGGCAGGCACTTTTCTCCTGCCCTGGGACACTGGGGGCAGATTCCCTGCAGATTCCTATTGTCCTTACTAAGGAGGCATGATTTGCAGCGGTGCTGGGTGCCTGCAGGCACTGCCCACCACAGGGGCAGTCCTGGTGGCTCAGCACCGCTGAGAATCAGGCCAGGGGGTCCCGGCAAGGGCAGGGGCAGGGGGAGCAGGGCAGGGGGCAAAGAGGAGCAGCGGTGCTTGCTGACGCTCAAACACAGGCCTTCCAATGGAGGGACCTGCCGCAGGGGGAGGGCTCTCGGGCCCCACAAGTCAAACTGCACAGAGTCACAGTTAGTCATCATCATCGTCGTCGTCATCATCGTCATCGTCATCATCATCGTCGTCGTCATCGTCGTCGTCGTCATCGTCGTCATCATCGTCATCGTCATCATCATCTTCAGTGTTTATCTTCCCAGAAAGCACGTCCTCTATCCAGTCTTCCAGCTCCTCAGCTGTGGGCAGGTCATCATCATCTCTGATGTCCATCCAGATGCTGTCAGCCTGCAGGGACAGGTGATGGGGGATTAGCTGCCCGCAGAAACACAGGCAAGAGGTGGGGTTCACTACTACTGTGGGAGTAAGGATTGGACCATGGGTGGGACACAGGGCTGATGGCAGCATTAGCTCCCTCTTTGCCACAGCATGTGGGCAGACTCAACGAGATCATCTCTCAGCCCATGCACTGGGATTACCAATTCTCCCTGTAGTGTTGTTGTATCTGGCCAGGGCCAGTGGGACTGGTCAGTGGGTTTACATGGGTGTGCAGTACTGTGTGCCCTGGGTGAGATGTGTGACTGCTGCCTGTTCCTCTCCTGCACTGCCTACACCTGTGAGCAAAAGCACTGTCCACCCAGTGTGTTGTCCTCACTCTGTCTGAGGAGTTCTGTAGACTCCAAGTTTTCATAAAGAGATCTCAAAGAGACCAACTATGCCAGTTCCCCCTGCATTGCCCCAGTTCGTAGGATATCACAGCATTTCCCTCCTTCCATCCCAAGCCCTTTTGGGATCTCTTCCTTTGAGCTTTTACACCCCTCTGTCATCACTCCTTCTCCCCAGACTTTTACCATCACCTTTGGTTCAGGACCATGTTCTGGGCTCTCCACTTGTGATAGTGGTTACTCCTCTTGGAAGACCCTTCCCTCAGATCATCTCAGCCATGCTACAGTTGAAGAATGGTGAAAACCACCAATGCCCTGGTGCCCCCTGCTCTTTCCCTCCAGCATTACTTCTATAAACTGGAGGGGATGGGGGAATTCAGTAAGAAGATGATGACTAAATTATGACTGTTACCCAGGGACAGCAAGTGTAGCTTGAATGGTCTCTGAGGTCTGGAAATCAAAGTTTTCCTCTCTGCTTTGCTGTAGGTTCCTTGGGTAAGTGCCTGGCTAAGCCCCTTTCCCTTCACTGTCTCCCCTCCATAAAACAGGATCAGCATCCTATTTTGCAGAGGTGCTGTGAGGTTATCTCATTCAGTGCTTGATGTTGTAGAGGCAAATGATTGTCATATCTCAGAAGAAAGCTACCAGCTTTTGAAAATGCATCCAACTTCTTTCCCTGTCTGTGGTACCTAATTCTCTTTGGTTTATGGCTTGCTAAAACTCTGGACCAATTTCTGCTCAAGGAAAGCTGTTTCTCCTATACAGTATTTTCCTCCTAAACTACCAAAACTGAAATAAAAAAGTGTAATGGAGAGGCGTGCAGCTCTTGCTTCACACAAATTATCTTGTCCTTAACCTCAGCAATATTTGTGTGGGAAAAAGTGACACATTCAAATAATGGAAACAGGAGTGGCCCCATTTTACCTAGAGAAGATGCTGTGCAAATAAAGCAGTGATATTTTGCAGAGCATCATGGCCCTAGTCCTGAGCCACCACAACGTGATGAGCCAGTTGGGGCAGCTGGGAGCTCTGGTGTTTGTTTTGGCAGGTTTTAGAGAAAAGATGGGGTCACAGGGGTTATGTCCACAGAAGCCAACAGCAGTGTTTATTTTTACTCTGTTGTGTAAGCCCCACTTCGTACCTGTGTAACTTGGCTGAGTATTGTGATGTAACACTGAAATAATGAAATGAGCTCAATGTTTATTTTGGTTATCACCCACCAACCTAGAACTTTCTTAAATCTCTCTCTTGAGAAATAAAAAACGGACTTAAGAGGAATGAAATAAAAACTGCAAATACTATAATCAGCAACCTAAAATATTTACTATATCAAAGCCAGATAACACATGAGTTTTTAAAGGTCTCTGAGTGACTGCTGAATAATAAAGCATATGTTCTTACCTAATACTGCTTTCCATATGATTCTCATGCCTCTGACAATCCCACTTCCATGAATTTCCATTGATTTCTGTTTAATGTAGCGGTGACATGACTTAAACATGACCACTTGCAGTAAATATAATGAAGGAGGGTACTGTGGACTTGTGAGAAGGTCAAAAGACTAGAAGACTTGGGCCCATTTTTGGCTTATCTGTTCATTTCTCTTATGATCTTAAGCGACAAGTGCTATCTTGGTCCCCTTCCCTTTTGTCTTTCCCTTAAAAATTCTGCTGACAAGGCTTAACTGACTGGGTTCTCATGGTCTGGGATGTTACTGCTCTATTACAGGTAAAGAGCTCACATCCAGCCAGCACTGCAACTACTTGGTGACTCCCAGGTCAGCCTCTCATCCCCATCAATGGGATGGGCAATATTCAGAGGCTCTGCTTTCTTCATGACACCATCGCTTTGCCATCCCATCTCCCATCTTACGGTCTTACAGCGTCTGCTTTAACTGTAGGTGCAATTGTCCAGTACACACTTGCTGCCCCTCTTTTTCTGGGGCAATACAAGAGAGAAGATGCGGAGGCTGGAAGCAAGGTCAGTGGTGGTGCCAGAATCAGCACCCAGTCCCAGACATTTGTCCCAACTCTAAGTCCCTTTCTGCTCTCTTCTAATGAAATATCAAGTTCACATACACTGAAATTTCAAACACAAAGTCAAGCACCAATTTACAAACACTTCTGCAGTGGAGAAATTTCTGCTTCCAGAGACTCTTACATACCCCCACACGTTCATTTTAAAGAGGTTAAAACACCCAACTATTGACCATCAAAAATAAACTCAGGTGATAAGTGAGCCAGGCTGCAACATCCCGCATTATATGCTCTCTGATAATCTGGACTGTTATGGTCAGATTGAGGAGAAAATAGTTTCTCTCTGTAGTCGTGTTAGGGCTGTGAAGCATGTTACACTGCACTCAGCAAATCTCCTGAGATCTCTCCTGGTGAGGGTCAGATGGGTCCCTCTCCCAGCTGCCTTAAAAACTCACAATGTGTGGGCAACCCGACATCAGTCCCATGGCTTGCTGGCTTGAAGGCAACCATAGTTAAAACAGTAGCTGCCAGAAAGCTGGCCCAGTAACACAGCTGTGAGTGCTGCGGGTGCTGTGGGTACCACCACTACTGCAGCTGTGCCAAAGCAGCACCTGCCTCTGCAGCTCTCCCTCTGCAGTGCTGCTGGCTGTGGCACGGTGGGGAAACCCTTCACTGACACCAGGTATGGCTCGGGCGGGTCTCCTCTTCCCACCCAAATCCCTCCAGCACTACCTGCATTGTAGTGGCTGAGAAGGAGGAGGGCCTGGATGAACCCCAGCACACTCTCTTTACCACAGCAGGATGCCTCGATTACCAGTTTATGCTGTACTTTTATTAAGGCTGTGTATTTATTTAGTTTTTTCAAGCTGTACAGTTTCTCCCTGTCATCTGTTGGAGACCATTTTTCCCTCCTACGCTCAAGCTGTGCCATTCTGCAAAAACAACCTCCTTTTCCTCCTCTTCTCTTCCCTAAGCATGGCTTTATTTTCTCCCTACAGACACTTTTCCTCCACAATCCCACACAGGCTGTCAGAGTAGGGAATGGATAAAGGTTCATTCTGTGTTTTGGGGTGGAAATGTGAGACCTTGAAACCTAAACTGTGCAAAGCCCTGAATCTTAAGCCACAGAGGCTGTTCCCGTCCTCAGCAAATGTAGTCTGTGTGTGACTCGGCAGCAGAAACACATTCAGACCAAAGCCCTGAAGCCAGACATCGGAGCTGCTACGAACTCCACTGCTCGTGGGAATGGTGAGGTCTTCACACTTTTTCCCAGGGCAAAAGCCTCGTCTACCTGTACTTAACAACAGAAATATCACTGATTCCAGTGGATCTCAAGTCCCATCCTTTCTAACACCCTTATCTTGGGATCCCTGGATTTTCTGGGCACACACTACTCACATCTGTGACATTCACCACCCCGATCTGTGGTCTGAACAAGTCGATCTTGAAGGTCTTCTCCCAGTAAGTGATCAGCTGCAGGAGTGAGAAAAAGAAAGCTCAGGAAAAGATGATCACAATGCCCCCTTCAGTAGTTTAGTCAGCTGGGCTGTGGTGTGAGGGACATGCATTGACAAGTGCATGGGAGAGAAGAGAGGCTGAACACAAGCTTGGGCTGCCACACCTGGCAAAGGAAAGTGCCAACTCTGGGGATGTTCCCAACACCTTCATGGGAGGTAAACTCAAAAGACTCAGACAACAAGCTCTCAAGGGGATTGCCTGTGGTCCAGTTTCCTATCCTTCCCTGTACCAAATTCCCTGGGCAATTCCTGCACATGCACACCCACCCTCACCCTCGCCCCATTCACAAATTAAACCAAGAAAGGCAAGGAGCCTCTGCCACTCACCAGAGGAAAGTCATCAGGGTCAATCCAGACAATGCTCAGGTCAGGATTATCGGTGTTGTCCCTGGCAACCTGCTTCAGGATTTCCAGGAACTCAAAACCATCTGAAATTATACATGAACGACTGTAACTCTCTCCTACAAACACACAGGCACTTTTTGCTTGTGGGGTTTCCAGCTTCCCTGGCTCCCCTATGCACACAGGAGTTGTTTATAGTTCTCATTAAAATGCTGTCTCCCAGCGCTTTATTTTGATAATAAAGCTTTTAATTTCAGGCATCCTCCACGGGTATTGAAATTAGTTACACATGAATTAAGTCTCATAATCCTGCCGAGGAGTGGAACAATGTCACTATTTTCTTGTGATGAGGGAGGAACTGAGCCCCCAGGAGGCCAAAACATTTCGACATGTTGATGTCTCTGAGAAGCATTGATGTCACCGCTTTTCAGCGGTTTGTGGCCTCTGGTTTCCCACATGCCTATCACACACACAGACCTAAGCACTTTCCCAGATTCACACAACAAGATGGATGCAGAGTTAGGGAGAAAATTCTGGTGCTGGGTGGAGGGGATGACTTTTTTTTTCCCAGGCAGTCATCGATTTATATCCAAAATTTGAATGTCAGCTAGCATGCCTGCTAGCATAAACACCCAGAAGCATCCTGGCTCCCCATCCCATCAAGCTGGGGATCCCCATCCTGGCTAGGGTGCTGGGCTCCACTGTGCAAATAAAGCACAAGAAAATACACTTCCTTGAGGCATGGAGAGTCACATAAGGAAGAAAATAGCCTCTTACCTGGGTCATCTTCTTCAGCGAAGGCTACAATGTGGATACCCTCCATGTCATCCTCCTGGAAACAACAAAACCATTACTGATGGGCCAGGGAGGGAGGGCAGAGTCCGGGCAGTTGCTGGAGATTAGGAGTACTGAGATGTCTTCAAACAAACAAGAAAATTGCTAATGGAAGCTAGACTGGAGCCCCACTGAGACATCAGAAATGGGAGCTGAGGTGAGGCTGAGTCATGAAGGTGTTCAGTGCTGAAGTGGGTAGTTTGGGTAGTGCTGAAACTCTTCTGTTAAAAATGATGCGTGTGCACTGTGATAGCAAAGGTGAGGGAGCTTCTGACAGTGTGGGGCAAAAGTTTGTCTGCAGAGAAGGTCAAGGGATCTCTAGCATGGGAATATAGGCTTCCCATTCATGCCTGAGGCCACCTACCCTCCTCAATTTGCAGATCCCAGGGAATAGTTTACAGGGAAACAATTATCTGCCACCATGCTCAGTCACAGAACATGCTCCTTGGGGGCCAGCAAAGGAGGTTTTCTCACAATATAAGAGGCAAGGTGGCTCATTTGGGCCCCTTTTGGGAGGTGAAGGGTCTCTGCTTTAAGTGAGGGTCTCTGTGAGCAGTGATAAGAATTGAGCGGGGGGCTCATTTCAGGGCTCCAATGAGTGGAGGACAGAAATGACAGCCTGCTAGGCTGCTTTTCTCCATGAGACACATGAGTAATGGGTAATGATATTGGCAAAGGCCAATCGATCTGCCGGCCGGTTCATCATCCTCCTGCTATGAATGTCATCTCTGAATTATCCCATGGATCGGTTTCGCCTTCCTCACCCGCTGTCGGTCCTGGTTTCCATTTCAATTGGTTTTAATGCAAGAAAAAATTCCCATCTAAATGCTAATTTCTTTTCCCTTCTGAGCCCAGAGGTGACAAAGCCACCATCAAAAACTGAAAGGGAAAAAGCCCCTGAAAGATTAAGTGGAAAACATTATCTTTAAAAACAAAAGCGGATGCTGAGCCTTTGTGGATGTCTTCAGGGAATACATTTTCACTGGGACATTCTAGGCAGATTTACTTGGAATTCAGATGACTTACAGCTGGCAGAATCTACACTGTTACTTTTTCTTCATATTGGCCAGCAGCATTGCCAGTCACCAAAATAAAAAGTATATCTATATGCCATATATATTTATAGGTATATGGCTACATAACATAGCTCTGTTCTGACCTCCAAGGCAGTAAACAAAACTGGACTAACTCCAGTGAAGGCATTGAGCAAGTTGTGAACTTCCAGTGAGATCAGAACCCAGCTCTCTGTCTTCTGTAGGTACGAGTCCCCTGCTCGTAGTGGAGGCAAGCTCTGTATTCCCAGGCTGCTGGTAGAGAGACGTTGCACCGCTGTGAATTCACGCTTTTCCTGAGGCTAATTTAGAATATGTTCAGTTTGAAAGTGAAATCATGCATGTGAAATTTAGGTCTCACTGAAGCTCCGTTAAAAACCTTAGAGGGGCTTCATTGGATCTCGGGAGCTATATTCTATACAGAATCTGTATTTCAAAACAAAATGAAAAGCTATCATGCCTAAATGACTCATAACTCCTGGTTCAGTTTTATTACCTCTTGCCTTGTTGTATTAAAGACTCCCAAGGTTTTTGCCACTTCGGAGTTTCACAGCGCTTCATGTTACACAGCCAAGCAAGGGGACATCTGAATCTGCTGTTACAAACGTGTCAAGCCTTTTGGAGAAATGACTGCATCTTCCTTAGTGTCTGTAAAGCACCTGTTCAGCTCCGTTTTTCAGCATTCATCTGGGACTTGAGGGTCCCTGACTAGCTTTTAACATTGTATTCATTCACAGTGAAGGGATAATTTGTTATACACATTTTTTCTTACATTTTCACTCTTCCCCTCTTCCCCCACCCTGCAGACCAGGAGAGTCATCTGTGTGTGATAGGGGCTAAACTGCTGGTTAGTTCTTCGCAGTTGCTGAATTGTAGCTTGCATACACCATGAGAAGTGCAATCAATGCATGATTGGCTTTAAAATCTATATAATTAACTGTACTGCCTGCTCTCACTTGCATTTTGAATTGTACAACTACTCTGTTACTTTTACAAGGACATGTAGTGACAGGATGAGTGGGAAAGAGGGTAGATTTAGATTTAGGAATTAGGATTTAATATTAGGAAGCAATGTTTTGCTGTGAGGGTTGTGAGACACTGGAACAGGTTGTCCAGAACATTTGTGTATGCCCCATCCCTGGAAGTGTTCAAGGCCAGCTTGGATGGAGCTTTGAGCAATCTAATCTGGTGGAAGATGTACCTGCCATGACAGGGGGGTAGAACTAGATGATCTTTAAGGTCCCTTCCAACCCAAACCAGTCTGTGATTCTGTGAATTTCCATGAGACATCTGTACAATCTCTGTAGCTCACCCAGCAAGCAGGCCACTGAAATCTTCCCACTACCAGCACTGATATCCGTTAGCTGAGGTGGAGCATCCTAGGGCTGTCATGGTCCCTACACAGGCCCAACACCTGCCTGGCAAACTGCTTAGCTTTCTCTCTTCAATCTGTGGAGGGAACAGGACCCAGCTCAGCTGTCCACTGCTGTTGAGCAAAGCAATTGAGTACACTGTTTGAACTCGGGCACCAGGCATCACAGCCAGGGCCTTCCCTTCTTCCCAGAAGAGAGAAAGTAGCTTTGCAAGGAAGGAAAGTTAGTTTTGCCCAGCAAGACACTGGAGCTGGGCAGCAGTTCCTTGTTGGAAGCTGGCAGGGTACACAAGGCTTCCCACCCACATGTGCTTACCCACGTCTCAAACATGTCCTCTGGGCGCAGCTTCCTCAAGGTGGCCCTGAAAGGAAGATAGAAATGCTCTTTGAGGACATATCCAGCACTGTCACACGTGATGCTGCCAGAAACACAGAAATGGTCATCATGGCACATTTCACTGCGGCTAGATCAGCCACATTTTGAATGTAAGCATGGGGGCACTGTAGGTCAACTTATGCTTTTATTTATGGTGATAAAACCCTGCCCCTGGCCCTACTGGAGTAATTACAACCACTACTCATGGTTGGGAAGATGAGATGCCTCTCTGTGCTGGGATGTGCTGGTGAATTAGTCTCCCACATGGCAGATTGTTGCGTCTGTACTGAGAGCATGAGGTGACCCATTCACTTTTGTCTTTCTGTTCCTGGGACATTCCTAACAGGCTTTGTCTCCCTTTTCTCCTTGTTTTACCCTGGCATAATTTCAGCACAGAAATCCCTCCAACCTCTGCTGAAGCAAAGAAGACAGAATAACCTCTGTGAAGAAAATTTATATTCTAATAACCACTGACAAGAAAACTTAAACCCTAAGAGTAGTCAAAGCAAATTTTTTTGAGAAGTAGTTCAAAAAGAAACAAAAAATTAAAAGCAAATATTTTCAGACACATTTGTAGCAGGAAGCTTGTCAGAGAGCCTGGCAAGCTGAGAGTTGACTGTGGTGTTAAAAGGGCACCCAAGGAACACAAGCCCATAGCAGATGAGCACAAGTCATCCTTTGCACCTCTGCTTGCTATGACATCAGGTGTTCAGGAAGGATCCCCTAGAAGAGCAAGTCTCTGTGGCTGACCTTCCCCAGGACCTGTTGCAAAGAGAAGTGTCAGTCTATGAGGGTTTAGAATAGATTGGTAAAGAGAGTAGCAGCGTGTTGCCAGAACCAGGTGGCATAAGTGAGATGTGAAACCTGTCACTTCAGTTTACCCTGCAGAGGCAGCAGAGGCAACAAGAGCATTTTATAGACCTTCCTAAAGGACCTGAGGAGCCACAGATCTGGAAGGGTGACTCCCTTATGGGTGCAATACTACCAGCAAAGTCAGAGCTAACAGACCTCTGAAGGAATATAATGTGATTGCACAAGAGACACATGGCCTTTAGGAGGAAAGTTGTGGCTATGGAGCTCCCAGAGCAAGTCAACGAGTGGGGAAAGGTATGCTGGTGAATGTGCTGAGTGGCCTTCGGAGACCCATTGGACAAGATCCCTTATTAAAGACTCTCTCTAAAGGGAAACTGAGCTGCAGGTAGATCAGAGGAAGGGATCCTCCAGTGGATTAATACCACTGAAGGGTGGAGGCGAATGCTCAGTTTTCATGACAAAGGGAATTAACCAATTAAGGTTCATAGCATATTCTTTGGCACGATCACATGCATAACATATTCTCATATAATCTGAAAAAGATGGGAAATAGGAAGATGTCAGCATTTGCTTACTATATCCAGTTCTCTGATGACCAACAGAGGCCTAACTATGAGGTGATACAGAGGGATCTCTTGAGACATGAGCGTCTGCATGATAAACAGCAATCATATAGCAAGTAACACACTTGCAGAAAACCAGCCCTGATTATACAGGTGAAACAGTGGGTTCTAAATTAGTTGTAATTAATTACTGCCTTCTAGGAAAGGGGGCCAGTTGTAGCAAATTGAGGAAGCATCAGCTCCAAAGGAAAAAGGCAAAAAGAAAGTTACAAACAGCTGGGAAATTACTAAGGAGAAGGACATATCATACCCTTACAGCAATGGAGAGCTACACTGTGCACCTCCACAGCGAATGTATGTGTAGTTCTGGTCATCCCATCACAGAAATGACATGAACAACTGAAAAAGGCACAGGGAAACACAGCAGTGATGAATTGAGGTGTGGAATGACCTCTATTTCGTGAAGATTAAATACGTAAGAATTCTTTATCTTGTAAAGGAGGTGAGAGAAGAGAGATTTAGCAGAGTGTATAAAAAATTGAGAATGGTAAAGAAAGTGAATATCTTAGAGCTTGGCACTAATAATGCCAAGGTCGTGGGTTTGATCCCTGTATATGCCATTCAATTAAGAGTTGGACTCAGTGATCCTTGTGGGTTCCTTTCAACTCAGAATATTCTGCAATTTTCTCTCTAAAGATTACCTAAAGTATTAGTCATTGTTCCTCTTAACACAAGAGTTAGTAGGTGTCCAGAGAAATTATTAGGTAGCAGGTATAAACTCAACAAATAGGAATGGTCTTTTGATGCAAAGCATAATTCAGCTGCTGAACTCATTACAATTAGGTACTTTCAGCATCAAAATAGAAATAAGGTAGAAACTGCCATAGAAATTGAAGAAATAACCATAAGATATACAATTTTTGACCCAGCAAGTCCTCTCATTGCTGATTGTCCAAACCCAGAGGTTATATCAGGTGAATGCATATTACGTATTTAGGTATATTTATAGCTGGCTTTCAAGACACTTACCCTAAACTGTTCTCTGGGGGAAGAGCTTGGAGAAAGGAAACTCAGTGGAAAGGATTTGATCACACCCACATGTACTGATTGCTGTGTTGTTGCTCTGGATACTTCTCTATGCTGGAGGGAGTGAGGTAACTGGGATTTTGTTCAGTAAGAGGGAGCAGAATTCAGCCCCCCACGTCGCTACACCACAATTGCAGAGAACTGGGAGTCCAACCCCAGCATTTTGCATGTGAAACAGGTATAAACCCAGAGGCCTCTTGCTGCAAGCAGAGGAGCTACCATGTAACTTGATTTTGTGCAACTGGGAGCAAAATCTGGGCTGAGACCTTGTAGTCACAGTGCCTGTCACCATGCCCAGATGGACACCCATCTGCTGGGCAGCCTTGGATGAGTCACCCCACCACGCTGAACACTGACTTCCTGACCTGCTCAGGAGATGATGAACTTTCCCACCACAGGCTGCAGCTGCCTGGAGAAGCCTCATCTGGGAGGCTGTGTATGGATTTCTCCTGGGCATCTGCTTCAGATCCTGTCTTGAGGCTGCAATGGAAGCTCAGCAAATCCCAGTTTTTGGGGGAAGTGGTAGTGAAGCCTGCCTGGGCACAGTAGTGGGGAGCCATTTTTGGAAGGGCTGTTTAAGGCATGACAAAGAACGTGGATACTGCTGACCAGTAGTAGCTTTCCCCATTGATGTGACATGGCTCTTTTAGTGGGATGGAGAGGTGGCAGTGGGGTGTTGCACCACGGAAGAGGGTTAGTCCATGCCTGTGAAGGGAGAAAGTCTGCTGTGTGAGGGGGAGGAGGCCAGTGGTCCCCTATACCTTCCTGCAGAGTTGCCTACAGGGCACCAGCATGTGGCAGCTGCTGAGGTTGCTTAACTTTAGTCTATAGGTCTGATCATCTCCATGTCTCACTAATTCACATCTGTGGCTTTAGGTGCTTTACTGGTGGCAAGGCAGGAAGAAGTACTTCTGCTCTGAGAGGCTCAGCATTAACTGCAAGGAACATATCACTGTCACCCCAGGGTTCCTCCCCTGCCATGGGGTGGGGTTTGGGATTTCAGGCATTCAATTTTACAAGACTCCTTTTAATTCTCTTCTGAGCCTTGGCACTTGTAAAATACATGTCCCAGCTCCTTGATCCTACCAAGCAACACATAGCATCTTGAAATATGTAAGACTTGGGGGCATTCCATTGCAATTTTCTGCTAGTGGAGAGCTTGCCTTATTAGGCTAGCATTTAGCTGACTGTGCTTAATCAGCCTCCTGTTGCTGCTGCTTGACAGAAAGAGCTTGGAAAAAAAAGATGGAAAGGACTGAGGTCAAGAAGTCCTGGAGGTCAGCAAAGTGATTTGCAAGTGCATGGGAGATAGAGAAGCCTTTCATATTTCAGAAAAAGCAGAGATCTGTTTCCAGGTCTGGTGAGTTGTGGATTCCAAAGATGATGATCTGTCTCTAAACTCTCTGTGGGTGAACACAAACCTCCAGCTGAGACCAATTTGAGATTCCCCCTCTATATCAATGGCCCTGCTTTCCTCAAACTCTGGCCTGGTCCGTTGAATGTCTGCTGGGAAATGCAGTTGCAGGAGCAGCAGGTTAACTGTGCTGTTATCCTGCACGGTGTTTTTAGGGGTGTAAAAATACAGCACCTCATTGGTAGTTGTGCCCGTATATTTAACCTCACCTTTTACACAGGATCAGCCTCTCTAATGACTTCCAAAACATTGGTAGCTGAGTCCCTGAGCAACTGTGCAATAAACCTGATTGCAAAAAGCACGGAGCCTCCACAGCTCCTGCTGGGTTGATCAAACACTGTAGCTGCTCAGCACTGTTGCCACGTGAGGCTCAACACAGCCATGACAGCAGTGGCTGCCTCTCTGTGCCCTTTGTCAGCCGGAGTCCCTTAGTCCATCGCAGTTCCTCCGAGCTCGGTCTAACCTCAGAGCCTGCCTCCAAGTATATCTGACATTAGGAGAGGAATATAGCCATTAATGAAGCTGCTTTGGAGAAGGATGGGACTGGACAGATTTGGATTTGACTTGAGAGGCCTTGGAGAACATTATCTTCTATACAGACCTAAATTAAAAGCATGGGCAAGTAGGGCAAGGTTTCCACTCTCCACTACTTTCAAGCATCCCAGCTTGTTTTGAAGGAGGACTAACTAGGGAGGGGGAGAAGGCTGTGTTGTCACAGCCCCATTGTAGTGAGCTCTGATTGCTGTAGAGATACTTGCACCTCTGGGAGCAGCAAAAAAACAACCACAATCTCAAACCGAGGTCAGCAAATCATGAAAAAGGTGGTCATCATGCTATTTTTTTTCTGAGAGAGTTGCCCTAGAGAGGCAAGGTTGCGATGACAGACACCTTTACCCACTTTCCTTGTCCAGGAGCATCCTGTACGCTACATACCTTCTGTGCTCTCTCACAAATTCAACCAGCTCCTCTTCTGTGTAGGGCTTATCAGGGATGTGAACAGGCTCATCCATAAACGGTTCATAGAAGTCCACCTCATTCATCTTCAGACCTAGCTTTTTGGCAACCTGTTACAGTGCAGATAGTCAGAGGTGAGGGAGCCTGATGTGCCTCTTTGCCTACCCAGAGTCTCTCCTAGTGTCAGAGCTGAGATCAAGGTGCTTGTTCTCCCTCAGAGTGTGCACTCCTAGGGGTAGCCCGCAAAACAGAATGGATCTTTCCTTGGTTAAAACCCCACTGATGCTCTCCCCGCTACTGGTGTCAAGCACTGGAGTAGAGTCAAGGTCCCGCAGATCTAGTGGAGCTGGTTTCCAAACCCACATCAGGACCTCCCTCCATGTTGCAGAAATGGCCTTTTATCTTGTGACAGAGCCAAATCCCAACGTGGACACTGATACCACAAAATACAGGAACACTGAGAATGAGAAGCTGGAGCCAGATAATAAATCTGGGAACATCCTGAGCTCTCAGAAAACAGGTGGTGGCATCTGTGAGCTCCCATTTAGGTCTGTAAGTACTTACCCCTTTGTCAAAAGTAGCAAAGAACTTGATGTACGGCTGGAATTGTTCGGCAGCTTCTTCAAATGCCTTGAAATCTGGAAGGAGAAAAGGGGAATGAAGAAGATATTTCACAGAAAGCTGACCACACTTTGATCAGCACAGAAGGCACCAGGGAAGAACAAATGTAAATTATTGCAAATTCCCATAGATGACAACCCTATGTTTCTCCCACTCTTCCAGCATTTACACAGAAGGACCATTTCAAGTGGAGCAAAACGCTGTGCAGCTCCACAGTGCTCAGGAAAACTGCAGATCCCAGCATGCCACACTTAACTGTGGCTGAAATCATCAGCCCTGTGAAGCAGGTCCAGTGGTAGTTCAGCCTGGGAAATACATGGAATTGCTCCAGCATTAATGACTGCCGCCATTCCCTAAGCAGTCACCAAGCATTATTAGGCATGCTTCTCCTGCTGCAGGAGGAGGGGAAACAAAGTACAGGAACAAGGGATGTTTTAACTGTTACTGCTGAGAGCACAGTGTTTGGGTTCCAGCCTGGCAGGAGATTTTTACAACAGGCTTTTCTCTTCTCTTCAAAGTACTTATCACTGAAGTTCCTTACCCAGTGTAACTGTAACCTCAGCTGATTTTGGGTGAGGTAAACTTACTTTACTTCAGGGGCGCTGGATTATGGCCCTCTTCTCTTACCAGCAGATACCTTGCAGAAGGGTCACAGCTGTTCGTGTAGGAATAGGCTCCTGCATAACACCAGCAGAAACTTGTCTGCAACCCCATCTCATCCTCCATCAATGTTCACACTGTCACACCCTGCCATATACTCCTAATACCCTTAATTTTCATGCAGAACAACCAGTGCCCAGCCCCCTGAGCCCCCAGCCAGGCTCTAAGCCCCACAGGAACATATTAATCTTACGTTCAGAGTCTTCTCCTTTGAAGTAGCCGATGAGTTTGATTTCATCATCAATCTGGTCAAAGGCCTGAAGCTCCAGCTTGCTGTTTATGACCTCCACGGGGTCTTCTAGCAACTGCCATGACAAATGCATGTGATAAAGCAGTGATTTGCAGCACCAACCTATGCCTGGCAGGGAGTGTCACAAGCAGCCTAAGTGAGGAGAAAGGGGTCACCCAATTTCTTCACTGTTGGAAACCCTAATTAGTGCTCTCTGCCTTAATGTGAGGAACCGAGAGATGCAGGTCACCTTCAAAGGGAGATGTTAGTGTGTTCCCTGCATAGGTGAAAGCGTCCAGAGGGAGGCTGATAGAGGACAGGGTAACCCAAATGGATGCTGAGGGACCTGCTGTGATGAGACACGAGGGGCAGCAATTGCAGCTGGCTTTAGGGAGGATGAGAAGAAGGAAGAGCAATTGAAAGGAGCTGGTATGAACACTATGAGCTTCTGTAAGTGATACATACATACCTATATCTATATATACTTGTTTTCAAGTGTTATTTGGTGGAATAGTTCATTGCAAAGAACTTGCTTTTGAAAAACATTAAAACCAGCACACTAGAGGGTGGCCAAACAAAGGTTTGGAACAGTGGAAAGTCTGGATGTGAATTTTCCTGGCTGCTCCTCCTATGAAGAATGGTTTAAACACAGGCTTTGGCCCCACACACATCACAGTGTTGATAAGGAATTTGGAAGACCTATCTGGCACTTTAACCTTCCATTGATTCAAACTTTGTTTCTGTTTTCTTAACTAGTCACTTCTGGTGAAAAGATTCAGCCTGACTATTTTGCCCAATAATACTGGTGTAAATCAGGTGTATTTTCACTAGATGGAAAGAAAAATAGGCAGGCCATTGTACAGCCTACAGAGGAGAGAACTTCTGGGTTTCTTTTTCATTTCAGATCAGGCTGCTGAGGCACCATTTGCTTGGTTTTATTTCCCTGCTTTACCTGCTATTACCCTGCCAGGTATTTTCTCTCTTGAGTGAAAAATGCCCAAATAGAAATGCTTGGTCTCTTCTTTTTCACAGAGCATGATTTTTCAGCATCAAACCACAAGGCATAGCAAGCAAAACCTCATCAAGCACGTTACACTGCACTCCCTTTGAGAAGTGCTCTGACATGAGGCTGTGCCTCTGCTACCCCCACAGTAGTATGTGCAGTTTCCTGCTGCCGTAGTGGCCTGAGCCATGGGAACAAGGGATCCCACTGCTGTGGGGTCATGGCAAAGCCTTGCCCTCCTTAGTGGGGCAGATGCCTATTTCTGTCCCTGAATCCACTAGCATGTGTTTTGTCCACAACACCTGATGCACACAGCTACAGACATTGTCACAGGAGAGCTGAGGTTCTAGGCATCTGTTTCTCTTCCCTGGCCATGCTTCTCCTCACCAGTAGTCCTGCACCACAGGGGACCATGTAGGCAACCTGCCACCCTGGGAAACAAACACTGCCAGCTCCACTGCTTGCCTTACCTCCCTTATCTGCATTACTGCATGGCTGCATATAAAGGAGTTTCATTTCAAAGGAAAGCCAAACCACCACAAAAAGTTTTCATTACAGAGCAAAGACTTTGGTTTTGGACTGTTGCCTCTCCTAAGAATAAAACATAAATAAAGAGAAGTGCAACGTACTGATAGGGGATTCAGCACCTCTTTTGCATTTAGGCACAGAGCTGAGTACATCATTGTGCCCGTGCACAAAATGACCCAAGGGCATTTAGTCCTAGAGTCTTGACCTTCTTTCACTCATGGCAGTGCAATTTGGGAAGTTGCCTGAAGAGACATTATGTTGTATGTGTCTAGAAAGGGGAAAATAGTTTGCAGCATAAGGCTTTTTCAGTGCACTAAGCTCTTTTTAGTTACTCTATAAGAATCCTACTTCTTGGATATTCTTTTTTTGAAAATCACTCTTCTTTAAAAAAAAATAGCGTGGAAGACTTTGCAAATGGTAAAGTGTTTGCACACCAGCTTGCTAACTGAGGTGGGTGATCAGCAGTCAGTTATGTGGGATTGTTGCTGACTTCCATTCAAATACTCCATAAACAAGAAAGAGGGCATAATGTCTCCAAGATATAAGAGGCTGGTAGCATATAAAGATACCATCTTCCCTGTGAACTCGTGGTCAGACAAGTACTGGGGAAAATGGCAAATGCCACCTCTATCAATGAGCAGCAAACAGATGGCATTTCAAACAAAGATACACTTGTGTTTTTTAGCAAACTCAGTATTTGCAAGGTCTTCTCTGAGAGGCTTTATCTAGCTCTGAGCTTATCTGTGCTTACATCCAAGAGGAATTCCACCAAGACATCTGTGGCCAGTTCCCCATCAAATTCGATCAACCTCTCATCCTTAAAGACATAGAGACTTCCCTCTTCAAGCAAGCCTGAAAGAAGGAGACAGGAAACATAATGTGGTTAACATGTCACTAAAAGCATTTTTACTGTAGAGTATCTTGCCTGTTATTCCAGCAATGCTGTCTGGGAAAATGCAACTGCCAGTTCACTATGTTGGTCTACTTAGAAACAACCTGAGCAATCTCCTGACTGATGGAACAGGAACAGACGTCAGCCAGAACTGTGGCTAACTTCTTCCCAAATGTTGAATTTTTCATTCAGGTCACAGTTTGGCCTCATCTGGAAAAATTCTGTACCAGTAACTTGTTTTATCTTGGCTATCTATCTTACAGTAAATACTGGGCTCTAATCGACAGCTCAGATTTTAACAGCCTGTCACTATGGAATGGATTTTCTTGAGGGTTGTGCTCACTGTCTGGAGAAGGCTGGACTACATCAGCAATGATCTGAAAGTGAGCTTCAAACTGTCTGAGGTTTATCTGGCCTTGGCAAAAGGGTTAGAAACCAATGGGAGAGATATCACAGACAGCAGGGGCCTATGTGAATGCAATATCACTGCACTGAGGACTGAGTGCCACTGCACTTCACTGGAGGCTCCAAAATCAGCAGCATTGGCCTCCTGTAATGCAGGACAGTAGGGTACCACAGGCCAAGGTGGTTGGTAGTTTGTTCCTTCTTAGAGGAGCAGAAGATCTTGACTTTAGTTGAGCTCCCACTACCACACACAGCCTCTAATTTAGGCTGTGGCTCCCCCTTTTGTTGACAGGGGTCACCCTGCCGTGGGACTGGTGACATTTGGGGACCTATGTTATTTCCCTGTGTGTTCTGGTTCTGCACCACTGTGTCAGTCATGTCTCTGTGTAGGAAGAGCATGAAGTTACTCCATGGCATCTCTTTCCTGTTCATGCACAGTGAGCTGTGAGCTTACATCTTGTCATCATTACAGCATGAGTTGCCTTTCTCTTTCACTTGATTTGGTTTGGTTTTGGTACTCTCAGACAGGAAGGTTTTTACTGAAAGGGTCTTTCTGGGTTCATCCCTCTCATCTGCACCCTTTCCCTCCACTTGATCCTGTCCTTGGTGAGGTGGGCAGGTGGTCAGTGTGCAAGTGCCATCAACATCCTTCCCATCCTGGTAACAAGGATTTGGCTGCCCTCTATGGGGCTGGTTGTTGGACATCAGTTCCACGCTCTCTCCAAGCTATTCCAGAAATATCAGACATGTTACTCACCTAATTTTTTGGCAAGTTTGGCATCCTTCTTGGAGTCCACCATCCCAAAACCGATGCTTCTGGGCTCCAGGACCTGAGCTGCCAGCTGTGGGAGGAACCAGAGAGCCCAACATTAGCAGCATTGACACTACAGGGTAGCTAAAGGGCATCACGCCCCGCTAGCATGGCATGACAGACACAAGTGACCCATATTCTGCTTTTGAATAGCACCAGTGAGTGGGATGTGTCACATGCTGCCTCTCTGCTGAGATAACCAGAGGTCACAAGGGTTGGGTTTCTTCCCATTGTGTTGCAGCAGGGATTTGCTGGCACTGCCACATGCTGCTCACAGTTGTTTGAGACTGGCATTGGGAGAGGGCTCCTGATTGAACCAGGGACTCTAAAGCAGTGGGCATGGCTGGAAAAGAGACCTGTGTTGCTGACACAAAGCAAAAGCTGTTTCCTCCTTGGTGCCTTAGTGGCCTCCTTCAGGGGAGTGCAATGTGTGGGCACTACCAACATTTTAACTCTTGAAGTGCAGGTTGCCGGGCAGCAGTGGATGCAAACTGGATGGGATGCAGAATAGTGCAGCATCATGTTTCTTTCATGCATGCAATGGGATGGCCAAAGTAGGCTTGCTTTCCTATGAAATAATTGAAGTCATGTCTCCTATCCAGGCTTCAGTAACACCCCACATCCTGGGCCCCTCTTTTTGCTAAAGAAATGCATCTAATCCCAGTCATGCTGGTGTTCACCTCTCACAGCTTCTCAAAACCACTGCCCCCTGTTCCCACCATTTTTGACGAAGGGGCCTCTTGAAGATATCGAGTTCCTGCCTGTTTTGTGAAAATAGATATGTGAGGAAAGGAGAGAAGCTCTGCAAGGGCCCCATGGTGGGAGCAGCCTCGGGTGAGACCCTGTGAATTCCAGATAGGCTCCTAGAGATGCACTGACCCTGGAAAATGGGTCCACTTACGCACCAGGTGACTGACAGCCCCACTGCAAGCAGGCTACAGACCATACAAGGCGATGATGATGCTCTGAGATCACCAAGCAGCTGTAAGAGCTTCTTCCTCCTCCCTCTCCCTTCCTGCTCTATGAGTGCCTCTGATGCTGATGGTCTTCTTGCTGTTCCCTCTCCCAACCCCACCAGATGGTAGGGGATGATGGAGATGAGGGGTCAGGGGCCTCTGGGATAGGAATGTCCTTATTAGGGCACAGCTGCCAGTGCTTGGCGGCAGGAGAGGGGCAGAAGAAAAGCCATGGCCAGAGAGATAGAGGGCTGATTTATGAGGAAGCCCCCCTGGCCGACCCATTTTAGTGCCCTCCCCTAGACTCAAAGCCAGTTTGAATGTCACCCAGCAGCGCTGCCACCGCAGCCGTGCGGCCCCTCGGCTCCCCTGCTATAAATAGCTCTGCCTGTGCCCGGCCACTGCGGGAGTGAGCAGCAATTAAAGGCGTCGGGAGTCAAAAGTGGTGGGGCAGCTACCTCGCCTATGCAATGGGGTGTCACGGGGCCAGCCAGCTCCCTGTGCTGTCAGCACCCAGCCTGTCTCCAAAATTCTGGAGGATAGTGGCAGATACCCTGGTGATCAGGGCTCAGGGACCTTGCTTGAGCAAAGGGGAGCGATGAAGAATGTGATTGTTTCCTCCCTTCCAACAAATACGCATCCCCAGGCCTGTCTCAAAGCTCTCCAGGAGGACATAGTCTCCACCAACCCCCACAGCATCGCTGCAGCCTTGATCCCCCTACAGCTGCCTGCCCTGTTGTCCTTAGGGGGACACCGTGTGAAACAAAAGGAGTGCTTCTGTTACACAGGAAACAGGCATCTCAATGCTCTTTCCTTGCTCTTTGCCAGTGCTTTAAAACAAAAGTAAGGCTGCATGTTCGGGGCTTGTGCGATGGACATTGCGTGAATGGGGGCAGAGCACTGATTTGTGTTTGCATATCCATCGATGAGGCATCTGAGCACTGGTTTGACTGGTCTGGCATCCCATCTCCTGGCTCAGGCCACAGCTGTACATCTCAGAGCCCTGAGAGCAGTTGGTACCCATATTGCAGTGAGAGATGGACAGCTCTTGTGAGCTCTCTGGACATCTCCAATCGAGCAGTGGTGAGAGAAGATCCCCCATTATGGGGATCTGTCTTTTCTGGACAAAGGGATGGAGCCTGTAGGATCATCAGCTTTCTGGGACGTTGTCAGCATGCTTGTTGGCAGTTGTGCATACTCGGCAAGAGATTTCTCAGAGTCAATGCTTGAAGCTCTGGCTGCTCTTTAGCCAGAGGTAAAACACAGAAAGCCCAAGGGAAGAAGACTTGTTCAGTCATGTCCACTCCAGTTAATAATTGATCTAGCTACTTAAAGTAATGTCAGCCATGTGCCAGACAAAGTCAGGGTAGTTTAAGCCCAATAATTCTCAACTCCTGCATACAGGAGATGGTTAGGGTTTCTTATGGGTGTTTGAAGAAGGTCAGAAATGTGCAGAAAAGCTGCAACACCTGCTACAGACAAGTGGTTGGGTTGATTGCAGGAGAGGAGGCATTAATCAGAACTCGTGTCAGTATGTAGCTCATACAAGGTAGGTCTTTGGAGAGGTGTGGGTGTAGCCATGTAGCTGTGAGCATGGGATCTTGCTGGGAAAGAGTAAATGTGTCAAGAAAACATGGGTAATGTGATGAAAGCCTCTTCGTATGAGATTGTGAGAGTGCTCAGTAGTCAAAAATGGCCACAGTAATTCTGGAGGTGTGCCCGTTGGTGTGGCAGGGCTTTGTGTGACTGTGTCCAGCAAGACTGTCTCTTGGAGGTGTGTGTATTGTGGAGATGAATGTTTAGAGATGTCTCTCTGAAGAGGCTCATCCCGAGAGAAGATGTGCAACAATGTGTGTATACAGGAGCATGAGTGTGTACAGGGTGTGTGTGTGCCTGGGGGTTATGTTTGCATGAGGCGACAGAGCTGGGAGCCAAGCAGGCAGCCTGGCTCCTCTGCTGAGACCTTCATGCTAATGAAACAATGAGGAGAGCAGTACAGTCTGTGCTCATCCTCAGAGCAGTGTGTCACAACAGGGAACTCTTTGTGTAACATGAGACTTTAGCTCTTTCTACTGTGGCAGTGCCGGGGGTCAGGAGACCTTTGCAGAGTGTCAGTACCTACATGGTGGCTTTTGAAAGTGCAAGCTATGCGAGGCCTTGCTTTCCCTGCTTTCCACTGCAGCATGTGAGTCTGACCAGTGCATAGGTGAAGATATGTTCCCACACCTATACTTCAACCCCATAAGGCAGCAAAACATGGAGTATGCCAGAGGCTCAGCAGTTTGGCTAGTTGCCCCCTACTCATTACAGTATCAAGCATTTATATATCCCCTTACAGTATTTTCTGATTCCATAATGCTAGTGGGATTTGAATGCAGATAATGTTTCTAATCTTGACAATCCTCTTGGCTCAGGACCTTGGGTCAGAGGCAACTGTAATCTAAGAACACAGCCCCTCCTCCTCCCACTCCTCCTCCGCATGCCTTTAAATTCGTACTGCTTGAAGTCTTGGCCAGCCAGAGGCCTTGCCTTTGTGTCAGCTTCTATAGTGAGTAATTTAGCTTCAACAACTGCACAGGGAGATGGAGAGTAGAAACTGCCCTGCAAGAACTAGATCTTACCGATCATGCAATCCCTGAGACAGAGCAGGAGCTTTGGGCAAGCAGAGTTGGCTGAGAGGATGAGCAAAGAGCCCAGTATCTTGTAAGCTCACATCTCATGCACATTTTACATCCATCCTCTCATGTGCATGAAGCCTTTGCAATGTATACTTTCTAACCACAGGATCACAAGCTGTGTCCTGTGCAGCCTTGGGAAAAAGAGGTGTGAGTTTGGGAGCATACTCCTTTCTCCCACATCCCTCAGGTAATAGGCATACTTGAATTTAGGTAAGCGTGAGGGAGTGCACGACTGTCTGGGATGTGCGAGAGGTGCCAGCCCAAAGTGAAGCTTGAGTGCCACCAAGCAAGCAAGAACCACCTCATTTTGTATGGTGTCAGCAGTAACAGGCACTCTGAATAATTGGTGTGGAAAGACACAACTCCCTGCTGAACATCTCAGCTTCGCACCCACTGTACCTATCCGAACTTAGGTGTGACGCTAGGAAGCTTTTGAGATTTAAGAAGTTGCACAGGGTCAGTCTGAAATCCTAGGTTGTACAGCAGCAGATATGTCACTGTCTGCCTGACCATGCTACTACTGCAGCTACAGACAACACTGTGCCAAACTTTGAATTTAGTGTCAGTTTTGCTGCTAAATGGCAGACAAAATCCAGCAGAGAGGGTTTACAAATGGAGGTGGGAGGGGTGGCCGTCTCAGCATGATCAGTTTTCTTTGTGAAGTGGCATTCTGGCATTCTGGCCTGGATTTTCTTCCCACTTCTGTAGCACCTGCCTGGAGCTCCCACAGACAGTAAGGCTCATCCTTCTTAGCTACTCAGGCTGGGAGACAGGTGTCTGAGGCATTTGCAAGATAAATAAACTTCTCTTAAGCTCGTGGAGCTTTCTATTTCCCTATCTAGCAGTGGAAGAAGAACAAAACTCCAGCAATGCAAGATGAGCAACAGGGGATGATGAGGAAATGTTCCACAAGCAATATACACTTCTCTACTACTCTTTTTAAAGCTGCAGTTGATGTTGATGGTCAGAAACTGATTGATGAAATGATGATGATTTTATATCGCAAAATGTTGGGGTATTATTTTCAGAAACAGTAGGAGGAGATGGCAAGTGTCTAGGGTATTTCCCCCAAAGTCTTGAATCTTATGCAGGACTCATGCCTTCATGCTATAGTTGGCTTCTCTGCTTTTTAAGCCAGTGGGGTTTCTTGGAGAGCAGAGGGGGTTATTTCTCCTCTTGATGCCATGCTGTGTCCTCTAGCATTCCCTTGCATAACACACTAGTATTGTTTCAGGTTCTTGCATAATTCAGGCCGGTAAATTAGAAGTCCTGAAGTATTGTGATGATCAAAGACCAGGGCCAGAAGCCTGCTAAGCAGTTGCCACTAGAGAAGTCAATCTGCTGGCAGTGAGGACTGAAGGAGAATTGTGTTTCCCACCTTCCCACACATTTCCACCACCTGAGCTCTCTGGAGAGGTTGAACCTCTGTATATGGAACACCCAAAGATCACTCCCTCAGAGGTGGCTTTCACAGGTAATGCTCGAAAAATGCTGCCTTGGACCTTTAGTTGCTGCACAGCCACTCAGCACAGTTAGACATACGATGTGCTCTTTGGCTGCCTCGCTAAAGGTTTCACATAGTTGGGGCTGTATTTTTATCTGCTGCTGGCATCCCTAATTTTAGCGAGCTGTAAGCCAAAGCACAGCCCCCTCAGCCGTGAACTAACCGAGGCTGATACCTGTGCCACCAAGCACCCATGGGTGCACGGGCCACCTGCTGCTGCTCCCAGCCAGTCCTCACTGGCACTACATCACAGATGTTTTGCCAACTCAGCTCTGCAGCTCATGCACCAAGGGCAGACGGGACGTGCGTGTGTGCACGCATGTCCTGCCCCAGGCTGTGGGGTTTGGGATTGAGCTGGGGGCACACCCCGCTAACCTCCCCTTTGGCAAAAGGGAGACTGAAGGTGCAATTTGGGGGCTGTCCCTGACAAAAGTGAGGCTGTTGCTGCCTTATTGTCTTTCTGGCCTCAGAAAGGCTGCTTTGGAACTGATGAGTGGATGGGGCTGTGAAGCCCGTGCAGGGCACAAGCTGGTTCCTTTCATTAGGTGCTGGAGGAGGGAAGCATGTTTGGTATTCAGTCCATTCACCTACGCAGACCACTGCCCATGTCATTCCTACGCCTCCAGCTCCCAGGAACAAGCCAGATTTCTCCAGTTTCTGACCAAGTGGGTGTAAGCTAGCTCCTCTGAAATCCCAGAGAGTCCAGGATGCTGTAGGCGAGAGCTGGGAGCTCCAGTCCTGGATCTGTGAGAAAGATTAGTGAGGCAGGGGCCTGGGGGAACAGGGGGGTCCTTGAGGCACAAAAACTTTTTACCCAAGGAGTGAGCAGAGAGAAATAAGAACTGAGGAAAGCTTTAAATATACACAGCCCTTTTTGTACAGGGTTTGAGATGTCAGAGGTCTGCTAGCTGACAGCAGTCTGCCTCCTGCCAGGGCTGGACAGGGTTCCCAGAAAAAGGACATATCATGTACGGCAGCTGGCCTTCACCAGAGCTGCGTCAGAGAGCACACAGGAATGAGCACCATCAGCAGTGCTCAAGAGGGAGCACTGACCCTCCCCAGGCGCCAGGGAGGGGAGGAGCAACTACCTGGGAATTGAGTTCTTCATCGTTACTGCTTGCTCTATTTCCTTGGGCAAGTTTTTTTCTCATGTATGTAGGTAAATCCCAATGTGAAAAGGCAAAAAAAGAAAAGAACTTGGACCTTGCTAGGCCTCTCCTAGGCCATGGATTTCTTGCCTGGGTGCCTGTTATTTAGAGACAGAGGCTGCAAAAGGATATCTTTGGTCATCAGACCCATAATCATGTCATTCAATCTCTGTCACAAAGCGGTCAATGTCCATTTAAAACTGGTTAGACTGTTCTCCCCTTGAGCCTTCCTCCTCTGGTGATTAGGGACTTTGTAGTTCCAGACTTGTTTTATTCATAGACCATTTGTCCCTAGGCTTTGAGTTTAAATAGCTCTTCTCTCTCGCGGGTGTTTAAAGAGAATTATCATACCCCCTTTCCGTTCTCCCCACAAATTATACTCAGACATGAAGGAAGGGCAGTTACAGGCTTTGATTAGTTTAGTTTTAGATGAAGGGCACTGGCAGATCAACTTCTAGAGTAAGGTCAGGGTGGGCGAGCATGGCATGGCCAACCATACCCAGTCTGCCCTGCAGAGCAACAGCTTCTCCAGCCTGTGGACAGGATCCTGAGAAATGTCAAGGTCCGGGGTGGAGAACATGAAATGATAACTACAGACACCACACACGTGCACTGAGTAGGTGAGTATGAGCTCAAGCTAGCCAGCAGGACAGGCAAAGGAAGAAATTCACCATTGTGAGAGTGATGAGACAGAGAAACAGGTTGCCCAGAGAAGCTGGGGATGCCCCGTTCTTGGAAATGTTCAAGGCCAGTCTGGATGGGGCTTTGAGCAACCTGGTGTGATGACCCACCCATAATGGGAAGTGACACTAGTGGAAGGTGTCCCTGCCCCTGGGCAGGAGGGCTGGAACTAGATGATCTCTAAGGTCCCTTCAAATCCAAACCATCCTGTGTTTCTGTGAAAGGCACCTCATTGTACAAGAGTGAGACTCTGCCCCCTGCAAACCAGCCCAGCAGAAGGTGCTGGGAAACCTTGCTGGCACTTTCTGGGGAAGCTGACTAGCACGGCAGGATGGCCAATACCAAAGAGGATGGACTTTTCAACAATTTTCCTCAATTGCATTTCTGAAGGGAGGAGTGACTCAGAAGGAGCCTCCATGCAGCTCAAGGTCTTGCATGGAAATGGTCTCAAATTGCACCAGGGGAGGTTTAGATTGGATATTAGGAACATAATAATATTAGGAAAAATTTCTTCACTAAAAGAGTGGTCAAGCCCTGGGACTGGCTGCTCTGGAAAGTGGTGGAGTCACCATCCCTGCAAGTACTTAGATATGGTTTAGTGGTGGGCTTGGCAGTGCTGGGTTAATGGTTGGACTTGATGATCTTAGAGATTTTTTCCAATCTAAATGAATCTATGACTCTATGGCACCTACAGAGATTGTCTGCAACAGCTGGACAGTGATAGGAGCTCATTACTTCAAGACCAAGGAAGCCTGCAAAGACTAAGCAGACTTGGCCTTGCACTCTGTGAGCAAACCAAACCCAAGCTAGCAGGGGTCTGCCATGTCTCCGGGGGACATTTGTATTCTTTAGATCCTGGGATTATAGCTGCTCTCTTCTCTAAGATCTGATGTCAGTACAATCCTCTCTCCAATCATAATTTAGCAGATGAGAGAAGTGCCTTTCAAAGCACAGTTAAGGCTTTGAAAGTGGTCTCATGCTAAATGCTGCTCATGAAGACAGTTCAAACTCACTACTGGGAACGGACAGAGGGACTTCAAAGAAAGAAACATGGCAATGATAGGTAATGCAGCCTTGGAAATTGTTTCTGCCACTGTTATACAGAAAGATCAAGTAACATAGTTGTCCCTAGATGTCAGTGTGCCCATCTGTGAAACAGGGAGCTCTCTGTAACTTGTTTTTGTGACTGGCATATCAGTAAGTGAAATCCTCCTGGGTGCTGTTGCTAAAAATCAGTGTTGTGCTGCTGGTTGTTGATGAGTTGAGACCTACTTACATGACTTCAAAGGGCAAAGTAATCGGTGCACACTTTTTTCTTTCCTCATTCTTTGCATTAGCTTACTTATAGTGGAAGCCACTTCTTTAATAGCCACATACCTCTTCTCTTACCACTAATCAGACTGGTTTTTGCTAGGGCAGTTCTCCATGAACTTTCAGTCCAGGGTCACTGTTGCACTGAAGAGACTAAAATATCTGGGCTTGATGAGCCTCTCTTTTTTAAGGATATTACACATGCACACAGATGGCAAGGGAAGAATGACAGGGGAACCAAGACTGAGCAAGTTTCAGCAGAGGAAAGAGCTTCACAAGTGCAAAAGGAAAGCCCCTAACCCTACTGCTTGTTATTCTTGCTACATGATTCCCTAGAGACGGGCTGGCCCACTGGAAGGCAAAACTCCCTATTTAGGAGATTCAGAGATGAGGAGAAGGGAGAAGGTCTGAGAAATGGTGGTATGAGACAGGGTGAAGTATGTTAGGGGAGATACAGAGAAGGAAAGCAGAACTGGTATTTCTCAGCTTCACTGCTTTGATCTTTTCCTCTCTTGATCCTTTGTCATTAAAACTGAGACCCTTTAGGACAAGTAGCTTTTTCTCTTACTTTCCTGTTAAATAATTATTGTGATTGCTTGGCTGTTTTGTTTGCTTCTTCTATGTGCTCACCTCATGAAGTGTGCAGAGCTCTTGTAAAGATCACCACAGACTAGGAACAGGTACTGTTCGCTCTGGGACTGCCTGGTTCAACCTCTGCACTGCCCTATATAGAGGATTTTCCCCACTCAAGATGCAGGTGCTCTCCAGTAGCCTATGGAGCAGAGTGGAGTCATAGGAGAAGGGCAAGCAAAGGAGAAGAGTCCTTTAACCTGAGCTATGAAACAGCCTGTGCTCATGATATCTCTGCCCTGGGTTGTCTTAGAGCAATCCTTCTCCAACCCTTTTCCAACCTAGGCAGAAAACAGTAGGCATCTCCAATCATTGCTTTGGCTATTATCCTGATAGATTAATCTGACAGTCCCTAGCTTTCCCACTGGGACCTCAGGGGCTATCCCTGGAGCTGTTGTCATGCACAAAGGATGATAGAGCAGCTTCTTTTGCTCCCAGGGGGGCGCAGTTGTCCCTGGATCCTGTCCTCACCAGGTGGCACCCAGCAGTGTAGGTGGCAAGAGCTCCCAGGACTGCTCCATGATGGTTTCCAACTTAGAAAGGCACCCTGGGCTGCGTGGGAATCTGGTGATGGTTCCCAGTGCACCTGGGTGCAGGGAACCGAAAACCCCATGTGCTGTGCCAACTGTAATATCAGCCTGATGACATCATCCCTTTTCTGGTGATAGTGAGTGCGGACCCTGAGCTTTGCACAATGTCAGTCAGTCCTGAATGCTGGTCTTTTGTTTCGGGAAGGAAATATTTCCTATCATATCACTTCTTGATCTGCTGTTCATAGTTATAGTTTGGTAAAGTCCTTAAATAAGTGCTTAACTTTACTTTTGTGCTGTCAGGTTTTCATTTTATTTCTTAAGTATATGAGAGCCTTGTGATTCTTTCGTCTCTCCCCTGAGGTCTGTCTGTCAGCTGCCTCCCCTAATAACTTTACTGGCTATTGGCCCTTTTGAACCAAATTTTCCAGAGTCAGTGATCTCATACATAATAAAGCTGTTGCAAGTTTTGTGAAGAGCAGGGACTTGGAAGGGAAGAGGCTAAAGTGCCCTGAAAGAAGGAATTGTTGCCACAAGAGCTCAAGCCCCATAAAACACCAAAGGAGCCAGTGAAGAGAGAGCCTCACATGCTCCTCACTCCTGGGAGAGGCCCCAGTCAGATCTTGTTACTGACGAGCTACATATTTCAAGGAAACTGTGCTGCATCTCCCCTGCTCTTTTCTTGGTGTCTCAGATAATTCTTCAGGTCTTTGTTCTTTGGGATTACTCATTCCCTATAAGGTGCGGGTGGGAGAAACAGGAAGGGTGAACTCTTTGGGGGTTTTCTGGACTTAACATTCATTAAGCCCATTCACTTCTGTGTGCCCACTCACACATGTACATCAGGCAATATGATGTAACAACCCTTATCCACCCAGCTCAGACCTTTGCTTGGCTCCACACCTCCCTGTGTGTCAGATGGAAGCTCCTAATTATTCCTAATGATGGAGACCAGTGCCATTGTATGAAAGCAGGACTAAGGACATGATGTTTTCCAAGCTGTGGAAGCAGCATGTCTCATTGTAAAACAACAGGAAAATTGTCAGTACAGTAAGATGGAAAAACATAAGGTGCTCCAGAAAGGAGCATCTTACCGTAGGCAGCGCCCTACACTGAGAACCTTCCAAGTCAGCTGTCAGGGAATAGTCAGAGCTGGAGTATTTGTCTTAGATACTTCATTTTAGGTGTAAAGGACCTTCAGCACTCAAAGCCCTGAACCCTCTACTGAAATTAGATATGTAAAGCCTTCCTGAGTGAACTTTTCCCAGGTTTGGCTGGAACAAGAGCCCTGTCACTGCTCCTGTGCCCACAGAGCAGCTCACTACTCCGAATATATGCTCAAATTACACGAGAGCTGGGTTCAGTTGCAGACTGCTTCCAGGGATACTGATCCCAGGCAGCTCATCTCACAGGTGAACATAACCAAGGAGCCACTGCAGCCATTTCTTTCCTTCTCCCTACGCTGGTGAACATGCAATGAAGTTCAACAGCTGGATGAGCTCTGGCAGGGAAAATTGAAAATTACCCCTGTGGCACATTATGGTTTGAGGTGAGGGAGGTGAATGATGTCACAAGAAAGAGCAGATTACAACCTGGCTTGCCCACTCCTTTCCTGAGTGCTTCCATGGTTGAGATAGTCCAGAAATTGGGAGCACAAACACCATGCTGGGCTGCATCCTGTGCAGGATAGGACATATCCTATCTTCTCTGTTGCCTTGTGAGACCCTCTCCCCATCTGATTCCCTTGGCTGACAAAGGCAAGGAAATGTTCAGTCTGCAGATTGCTCTGTGCTTGGGCTGTCAGACTGCTGCTGTGGCAGTTCCCAGTCCAGGGGAGGGAGTGTGAAACTGTGAGACATGCACTGAATCAGCATTGCAAGTGCTTGGGAAATTTTGAGGTCAAAGCCACAAGTGCCAGCTGATGCGTGGCACAGTTAGCTGGTAGATGAGCATTAGGGGGACTGAAGCACTACAATCGTGTAAAGTCTCCTGTGTATGTAATCCTCAATCTCTTGCCCAAGGTCACATAAGAAGTCCATGGCAGAGAGGCAGTCGGAAAACAAATAAATCATGAGAGTCCTAAGCTCATGTTATCAACTGCTGAATCCAATCCTGAAAAACAAAAGTTTTAAGCCAGGCTGTATTGCATCCATCGCACTCTTGATAGGTCTGATTGCTACCACCTGTTTAGGTGTCATGGGGACTCAAACTGGTAGTAGACAACAGACCACAGAATCATAGAAACATAGAATGGTTTGAGTTTGAAGGTATCTTAATCTGGTTCCAACCTACCTGCCACAGACAGGGACACCTTTCACTAGACCAGGTTCCCAAGCACCCCATTCAGCCTGGCCTTGAATACTTCCAGGGATGGGACATGCTTCTGTCAGCTTTCTATAAATATGTCCCTAGTAACAGTTTGCCACCTATCGAGCACAAAATAGCCACCCTATTAAACAACAATGTGATTACACTACCAATAATACTCATTTCGGCTGGAGTTCTAGCATAATTTTTTTCCTTTCTTTGCCAAATGTTATTTGATCACTCACCTGCAGAAAGTAACTGTTGACTGACAGGTAACTAAAACCTTGTTAGTTTTTGAATCTTTCTTTCAGGCAGTCATGAGGCTTGCTGAGGAGGTCAGCAGATCTTGAACTTGACACAGGACTTTTTTGGGTCCGAGTCCTCAGCAAGCACATTTTCTAATTCACATTAGCTATACTTCTAGGGATGCAACACATTTTCTCTCTGGATCTGATAAATGAAGCTTAAGTGTTTCTTCTGCAATTCATACTTTCTTTCCAAATGTGTCTTTTAGCTAAGAGGGAATATTTGCAGGCCCCTGGTAGGAAACAGGCACCTAACAATCCAGGCTTGCAGCTGTATGATTCCCTAGATTACAGCTACACTACAAGGAAAAACGCTACTAGTCTACATTGTAATTTTTACCATGATTTATTTTACTGAGGATTCTTTCACCAAAGAATTAACAACATTCTTTTTCTAGCACAAAAGTGAATGGTTGCATTAACAGGCAGCTATAGACTGATTCCAAGCAGGCAACTAAGTATCAGAAAAATAAAAAGGGATTTAATGCTGCACCAATGGGGAGATTTTGAGATGGGGAGCTAGGACACCCTTTTGCTGCACAGCTTGACAAGACTTCCTGGCAGATTTCTCCTAGTGGGATAAAAAGTGGGACTGAGTCCAGAATACAAGTGGGATACTGGCTTGCACAGAATGAGGAAGGATCAAAAAATTTCAAGCTATGTACCCAGGTTTGTGCTGAGATTTGAGAAAGCTCAGCTGAGCTGAGTTCATGTTGCTGAGGTTCGCAAGGTTACTCGCTATTGCCTGGGTTTCTGACACACAATCCAGAAAGATTATTTCCCAGTAAACAACCAAGAAGAGCACAAAAGAGGCTTTTTTTTCTGGGCTTTGCAGAATTCAGGCAGCAGCTAACTCAAATCCAAGTAAATAAACACAAACTTTTGGGTGCTCAACCTCCCCTGCATGAGACTATTTGACTGTCCTGTCCTGTGGCTCCTCTCCGTGGCTCCGACTAGAGCTGTGATATCGATCCCGACTGGGACATGCAGCAGCACTTACCTCCAGAACCATCTCTGTCATCTGGAACTGCTTTTGGGAGACCTTGTCAGAACTCACAGGCTCATGGAAGAGCAGGCAGAGCATGTCATACTTCTTCAGGGCCTGCTTGTAGTTCTTCTCGTTCAGGTCAATCACTCGGTCTTTCCCATCGTAAGTGGGGAAGTTCAGTCCCTCTTCTGCCTTGCAGCAGAAAAGCAGGTAAAAACCTGCCAGGATCCAGCAAGTTGCCTTCATAGGGGTGCCCTTGGAGTGCAGCAAAGGGTGGGTAAATGTCCCTCTCTTTCTTGATTTGGGAAGAGGGGGAGACCAAGGCTTCAGGTGAAGTTTGAACTGAGTTTCTCTTTCTGCTGCCTTCCTGGTGATCAGCCCAAACACTGCAAGGCTGGTGGGGAGCAGCAAACTTTGCTGTCCTGGACTCACAACAAAGAGAGAGACAGACAGGAGAAGCTGTGAGGCCAAGCCCTGGATACCTTACATAGCTGTGTCCAGCTCCCGTGTCATTAGGAACTCCATTTTTAGGAAGCAGTTGTTTCAGGCTAAAAATAAACCCTGCAATGAATAAAAAGGACAGATATGACACCATTGAGGGACTTGCTGGCACTCTGCATCATCTGAGAGAGAGGGAATGAGCAAGAGGGAGGGAGTGGAAGATGTCAGTCCTGGGAATATGGAGGCAGGGTTTGTGAAGGGACAGACCTCACTTATACAGGGAATCAAGGCACACACTTGTCCTACTAGGGCTTGACAAAAATAGAAGGTATTTACTGCAATGTTTAATAAGGGTATCTCTCTTTGCATCCCTTTGGGCAGCACATTGATTAGGCTTTTGATAACAGATCTCAGGTTAAACAGTTTCAGAGCCTCATCTGCACCACTAGAGAGGAAAAGTCTCGTTTCCTCAGCAGCAAAGGAGGTGAGCACTCCTGGGACTCCCTCCTCCTCCTGCCTGGGGCACCCCATAGCTGCTGGCTGACATTCAAGCTGTTTTCTGAAGCACATTCTCTGCTTGCAGGGCAGCAGGAGAATTGCTGCCCCTTGGATCTGTAATCTCAAAGCAGAGGGAAGCTTGTGTTGCAACCTCCCATGGCCACAGCAGTCACCAAGCCCCACACATTGCTGGCAAGTGGTTAAAACCTAATTGTACTAAGGGGGATGAAGGGTGGGAGGCATGTGCCTGGGCACATCCAGGACAGGAGGCAGGGCTCTCCTCAAGAGGATGGTCAGATGCCACCATCACCACCAGCCTTCCTTTCTGTTGTACTGGAGCGGGTTTTTCACACAACCCTGTTGCATTTCTATTGCAAGCTGTTCTGCATATTCCTTCCTCTTCATGTCCCGGGAATGACGATCGGTTCCCCCTTCCCTAGGAGCTTGACACCAGTTGCTGCTTTGTTGTTTCACCTGCACAACGCTGCTGGGGGAGAGCAGTTCCGTGGCACAGGCTCTCAGCTCTTCCCCTCTTCTGACCAGGGTGTCACCTCTGCCCCATGACTGGCAGCGACAGGCAGGTGGAGGCAGGCCAGCTGGCCACAGGCCAGCACCGGGGCTGGCGTGGATCCACTGGAGAAGGCATGCTGAGGGGCTGGCAGAGAAGAGCTTGACAGGGGGCACGGCTCCCTCCCCCTGCCAAAGTGATGTGCAGACAAGAGGCCTTATCGGGCCTCCTCCTTGCATGCTGCCCCACCACAGCCTTGCTTCATCCACACCGGGAAAGGGGTGACATCTCTTCTTGGTGCAGCTGTTCCCATTTAATTGTGTGTCTGGGATTATTTCAATAGCTGGGGCAAAAGGCAAGCATTACTTAGCTATTACAGAATCAAAGAATCAAATGGCTGAAAAAGACCATTAAGGGGATTGAGTCCAACCATTAACCCAACACTGTCAAGTCCACCACTAACCCATGTCCCTAAGCATCACATCTATGCATCTTTTAAATACCTTCAGGGATGGTGACTAGAACGTTTCTCTGAGCAGATTATACTCATGTCCTGGGTGATTTAGGAGCACACATACCCCTCAGCTTTCACTTTCAACCTGAACAAACCACAACATGCTAACTGAAACTCTGTGGGCAACAGTTTTCAAATCTGTCTTGTTTCCAAAGCCTCCTCTTAATTCTGCTCATGCTTTTACAGAAGTTCAATGTTTCCTGGCAACTTAAACTACTAATGATGAAATCTGAGGAATCAGGATAAAAGCCAAAGGCAGACAGCCTCTAAAATACACTTCCTACAGAGGCACCCTTCAAGGCAGTCATTTTTAGAGGGAGATGTGACAAATCTTGATAAATCTGATTACTTTTAGTGGGAGACACAAGACTTGTGTCACAGTGGGCGGCAATGGCTGGCTAGGCTTATGGTGAATGTTTAGGATGTAAAACACAGAACCAAATTTGTGGGATGACCAGGCATACATTAGGCTGGTTGGTTGCCTTTGAAGGACCCCATGGATTCAGGGTGCAGGAGCAGGCTTCTGCTGGCATCACAATATGTTTTAAAGCAAGCACATATCAGACAGGGCTGCAAAAATGAAACATTCACAGCTACTTCAAAAGTTGGCTTATGAGGTTCCTGACCTCCTTTATTCTTGCAGAACTTGAGGAATTGCTCCACTTTCATATTGCTTGAGCTATTTTTGAGGCACTTTTTAATTTGCCTAAAAATAGATACAATCCAATTGTCATTTTCTCTCTTTTCTAGAGAAGAAAAATGCTTTCTATTCACAAAAATTGTTGCCTCATTAGCCCCAGATACATCTAGTTTATCTGCTTTGGGCTTGAGTAGCCAAAATCTGTGACTGTTAGGCTTCACCTCTGCGTCAAAGGGAATTCCTCCAGCAGACTGACACTGGGTATCATGGCCACCATTTCTTTGTGTCTCCACTCAGGACCTTGGTGGTACTGCTAGGGCTAAATCTAGTGGACATTTTCTATGGTCTTCTAGCTCTAACTGCCTTTAATATGAAATTCAAGACATCTAATTCACCAAGTCAGAAGTAAGGATGAATTCCTCAAAATCTGAACAACTGCCTCAATCACCTGAAATTCTTACCTCTAGTAAACTTCAGCCAAAGTTGGTGTTGTCCTTGCAGCCCTGCCGATACAGATCTGAAATCTTGGATTCACGTGTTTCGGGATGTTCAGAACAGCAGTTAAATACTTGAATCTGAACAGCACTACTTTGTTTTATTCCCTGGGGAACAGTAGAGCTGGGACTGAAGCAGATGCTCCCCCAACCTGACAAATGCCCTAAGTATTGTGTCTTTATCTTCATCACCTCTCTGTGTGCCAATAGCAGCACACTGAAATGTGTCCATCTCAGCCCCAGAAGTAAACCTCCTTGGAAGTTCAAAGCTTGTCCATCCACCCTCAGATAGTGTTTTAAATTTGGAATTTTTGGGCAGGCTTACAGTCAAGAAAAGTCCAGCGTGCAGATGTCATGCAGTTGGGGAACCTGAGTTTTATTGAAGGTCCTTTTCTACCAGACACTGATATAAGGTTTCTTTTTGTGTCAGATATTCTCCCATGAGGTAGGAGCAACAGCAGTTCCCCATGGGAGGGAATGATGAGGGGAACAAAGAAATTTCACAGATTTTTCTGTGAAATCTTGGATTTTGCACTCACCAGTTCACTATAAATACTGTGCTATCTTTCTGCATAGTCCAGTGTCTTCCTGATCCCATTTAGCTGCCTGTGACTGCAATACACCTGTTTCTGTGGGCAGTGTCATCCAAGGGAACGATAGGGGCATCACTGTATCCCGGGACACTCGCCTTTCAGCTCAGATAGCTCATTTCCTGATAAAGCTGGCATCTGTTAGTCTCTGATATAAGATGATTGCAAGGCTCAGCCTCCCAACTCTGACTACTTAACCACTGACTCCTTCATTCAGTCTGTTACTGCATCACTTAGTCCTGCCTCAAGAAACCAGTATAATACTTTTCCCCATCTAACCATCCCTGAAAGCTTTCTGAGAAATGAACTGGTAAAGCTCAGTGCCTGTTCACCTGGGGTGGTGCTCACGTTATTCAAACAACCTTCAGAACTGGCCCTGAAATTTCAAGCAGAGAAAGAGATAATTAAGAGGAAAAGCGTGCTGTTAGATTATCCACTATTCTAGGCTCTTTGGGCTCATTCATTGAGCAAAATCCTGGCTCTGGGGATTTCGGTCACAAAACCACCCCTGGCATCCACTTAAGTAGGATTTTACTTTGTTTCTTCAAATTTTGTGAGGATAGGTAGCCAGCAACAGTGCTCGAAACAGTACAATCTCAGCCCTTCAAACAGGGCTTCCAAAAATGCTGAGTGGGGATGTAGGATAAATAAAAATTTTATTCTTGTTGATTTTTTTTTCTGACTTGTATTATAAATTAGGATATACACTTTCTGCTCCTCCCTCCTGGCTGCTGCAGTTGCACTCTCACCTTCACTGTCCTTTCTATCTTAAACAGTAAAAGACGTCCCCAGTCACCACTGATCCAAATGCTTTGGTGAGCCCTTTTTCCCGGGCTTCAGGATTTAAGGTTCTGCTTCAGCTAATCTCTTTTCAAGCTTCTAAGACCTTGTATGTTTTACAAGATAGGAGTATTCAGAAAATATGCCTTTTTCCACCAGCTAGCCAAGCAAGGTCACAGCTAGTAGCAACTTGCAGCATACTGCTGTCATCGGGGTGGGAGCCTCAGAAACACACTGAAACTCTATAAAGAGACCAAGGGGATCCCTATCATCCTGAGAAAAGCTCTGCAGTGTGAGAAAACCCAGTTCTTTCTCCCTTCCCTTCAGCCCTGAAAGGTGACAAGTCCTTCGTGGTGCTTTACATTGCCTGTACTCCAAAGCAGTCATGCCAGTGATGCCAAGCACAAGGCAGAGAAACTGTATCATTGGCACTCCTGCCCTTTTTTTCCTGTTACAAACTGCCAGAGACCTTTTCAGCACCTGAAAATACTTTGTGTATTTTGACTGAGGTGTTCTGAGACCTGCTGTGTGATAAGAGGATGCTATAAACCTTTTCTATTTTACAACACACAGATATTGGTTTTGATGAGGAAAATCAAACACAGCACAGACAAATGCACTTATATGACATTATAAAAAAGTTATAAAGGGAAGGGCAACAAGATGACTCAGAAGTCCTGACTCACTGTCAGCTACATCGATGTTTCAGAAAAATACTGTCTTTTTTAGACATCATGTCCCCCAGTACAAAGTTACTCTGTGCCACCTCATGGGCATCATTGCACCTCTGTCTCTGGGAGCTGGTCTGGCACCCGTGACTTATACAGGTCAAAAAGTACTTTAGAAGGTCAGAAACAGGACTCTCCCAGAAGTTTTTGGGTAGTTACCTCCTAATGAGCTAATAATCCTTATACAGTAAGAAAGGATTTAACTAAGATATCACTGTGGCCAAATGGAAACAGGCCCATCCCCATGTATGGAAATGGGTGGGAAAGAAAGAAATAAATTGAAAATAAAAAGCATTAGGAGAAATTCTGGAAGGAGACAAGGCTGCTGCTTTATGCAGAGTTCTGACAAGGGACATCTGAGGGCAATCTGTTGTGATGGTTGAGGGATCTATCAAGTGGACTGGAAAAGGTGGGAGGTAGTTTGCAGCAGGACACAGAGGCAGAGACCTGCTTACCCCTCTGTGGGGTAGGGTTTGTGGAAGCAGGATACTACTTATCCACAGGCAACCCACTCTGGAACGGATGGAGGCACTCCCTGGGGGGCTTCCTGCAGGTAGTAGTGGGATATGAGAATTTTCTGCATGTGACAGTCATCTTTGCTTTGCTGATAATGACAATGAGTTGAGGTCCTCCAGCTGTGATCCAGAACTATTCCAGTCTCACTGCACAAAACAGCCCACGCAGGGACCCAGCCACGCTGCTTCCTGAAGTGGGCTCTTCTGCAGGACCTGCAAGAAAGAAGGGGTTTAACATGCATCAGGTTCTGGGGTTTTCAACCTTTTTTTGATGTATGAGCTCCTAAAATCATGCTGGTGTCAGTGCAGATCCCTGCACAGCAATTTAAAGCTGACTGATGAGAAGTTTTTAGTTTTTTTTTTTTTGTTCCCCACCCCTCTCCAATAAGTCTAATGCACCCTACTTCAGAAAAACTATAGAAAAAAAACCACAAAATGTCAATGCCACCCCCCACCCTGTTTTATGTCACCTTCCTCTGCTGTCACAACTAAAGAGTTAAATCAGTTGCCCCTGAAACAGGAGCATAATCTCCTGCTTGGTGGAAAGGTGTGGACAGCTGTCTCAGGAGGGACAGGAAGCGGCTGTGGGTAGGAGATGGATGTCTAAGTTTTCCACAGTCACAGGCTTCCCACAGGGTTCTGGAAAAATCTTTCCATGCCTCAGTACTCCATTGGAACTGTGCCAGTGTGGTCCAGGGATGATGTGATGCTGCAAGGTTCTTAGACACCAGGCTGATAGAGATTAATGCTTTAGGGAGGCAGGGAGCCTGGACCAGCTCTGGGCTCTTGGCATGCTGGAGATCTGGAGAAGGAGATGCAACTGTGGCTGACCATGCTTTTGGGAGAGCTTGTTCAGAGACCAGACTGGGTATGTTCCTGTGAGAGATGCTGAGATCTCCGTGAAATCCCAGTGATCCACAGGCAAGGCCTAAGACGGTGCGAAAGTGTGGCCTAAAGATGGTTCCCTGAGATATGAGGTGTGATTGGTGAAGAATGAGCTCTGGCCCAGGTACCTCAGGAATTACCAATAGTATCATAATAATATAATTATTACTAATAAGGTAAAAGAAATAAAATACATGTAGTACGTTCCCTTTTGGAAAACCTTAGGGCACAAACAGTCTGGCCATTTCCATCACTCCCCTGCCTTTTTCTTGGAGGAGATGGGTTGCTGGACTCCTGCCTAGCTTTGACCATGATTGGTATGTCCCAGCACATGTCTGTGTCTCTGCCTGCACGCACCCTTGCACGCACTAACCACCAGTGCTGCTTCCACACACCCGTCCGGGGACAGGGTCTAAAAGGATCCTGCACCAGGCAGGGCGGTGGACAGGTCTGGGGTGACACTTACACCTCGGGTTTCTCCAAGCCATGATAGCACTGGCATATTTAATGACATCTTGATGATTGGAGGGGTGTTTAATTTAGTGGCGTGGTGCCTGATGCTGCTGACGGAGCTGTTCCCAGCAGATTTACACCTGTTGCCGTGGAGTGGCAGCTCAGCTCTCCTTTGCTCCTGGCATTCTGTGTGGCCCCTTAAAACCTTCCCCCTCCTCTGCCTGGACTATGATACCAGTTGGGGTGCAGCTGGCAGGCTGGGAAGCACTGGGGTAAGCTCACCAGGAACCTCATTCCTTTTGGATGATGAGCCAGACAAGCTTAGTGTGCTCCTTAATTAAAGGAGACAGAGAAGATTTGCTGCTCTTGAATTCCTGCTCCATTTTAACGTCCTTCTTCTCTAACTGAGTTTTGTACAGTCTAGCATAGCCCAAAGTCTCTCTAAAAAGTTCATTGGTACCTGTTAGGCACTTGCATTTCTGGGGTAAATGGCTTTCCTGGCAGTACTGATGTCTTACAGACAATCCTTTATGCATGCACTGGGTGTGCTTCTTTTTAGTTAGTTAGTTAGTTAGTTAGTTAGTTAGTTAGTTAGTTAGTTAGTTAGTTTTTAATGCTAGGTACATTTTTAATTAAAATTCTTCTATGTGAATAAGCCCTACTGGCAGCAAACTCACAGTGGATATTGGTGTGTATCTAAGGTACAGTTTTACAGTGTTCCCAAGAATTCAGAAGTAATGACTCAGGTATCCCCTTCCCTGGATCATCAAGTCAGCCTAGAAACTTGAAGATCTGCAAAGGGTCTTGCTTGTGATATCTTTCTCTGGCATGGCAGCTTCAGGGTGTCTGTGTTCAAGCTTTCTCTTTCAATTACAAAAGACAGAAAAGCACTTCTATTTGAAAATTGAAAAAAAGCACCTCCATTAAAATGCCTTGGTTTGAAAATGCAAGCTGAAATGTTTGAGTAATAGCATGAAACCTGCCATGAAGAGCGATAGAATGATCTGAAAATTACAACCTATATGATGATACAGTGGAAGGCAGCAAAGAGGTGGAGACTTCACCTCACCTAACTCCTTAGGAGGGGCTGAAAATTGATGTTGAAGCTGATGAGGGGAAGAAGCATATCATAGAATCACAGAGTCATAGAACAGCTTGGATTGCAAGAGACTTTAAAGATCACCTAGTTCCAAGCCTCCCAGCATGGGCAGGGACACCTTTCACTAGATCAGATTGCTCAGAGCCCCATCCAACCTGGCCTTGAACACTTCCAGGGATGGGGTATCCACAACTTCCCTGGGCAACCTGTTCCAGCACCTCAGCACCCTCACAGTAAATATTTTCTTTCTAATATCTAATCTAAATCTACTATCTTTCAGTTTGAAGCTATTATCCTTTGTCCTATCACTACATGTCCTTGTAGAAATTCTCTGACTTGCTGAAAAATTGTCTTTGCTTTTACTGAAAATTAGCCACTACTCACAATTCCTGCAACTAGCAGATATAGGGTAGAGGAAACATGTTGCAGCTCCTTTTGAGTCTTTTTGTCCCTCTCTTTAGAAATGGCCACCTATACTTGAAGAAACATTGATGAAGAGTCATCTCATCCTGGGACAGAGCACTGGCCTATTGGCCATCTCTGCTGTGGGAGGCTGCAAAGTGGAGACTGAAGCTGCACCTGGATAGGCTGAATGCTCAGGGGAAACCTGCTAGAAGGAAGATACCTCAGCAGCAGCCTCCTGCACCAGCTCTGTCCTGGGATAGAAATTAAAAAAGCCCAACACACCTGGAAACATGCAGCCAACGCTTTACCGGAGGAAAAAGCAGTAGCTGTGTCTCTCCAAGCCTGGGACCAGCAGTGTGTTGTGCCAGAGTATGGCTTGGCTTTTCTTTCTCACTTGAGGTTTCTAGCTAAGCACCCCCTGGCAGCACCCCTGAGCTGCAGCCTGGATCACGGCTTCCATAAAGGGCTGCTGGGTTCACTCATATTTATAACACTTGCCCCTGCTGTGGAGTGCCAGTTTGCAGAGGTCAGCTCTCCCCTGGGAGCAGGGAGTCATTCCACAGGGTGTGCTCCTGTTTCCATCCCCACCTGCCAATGGGCTTCTCACCCTCTGGCAGATGGGACCCAGGGGTGGCTGGGTGGGGGGCATGGCAGAACAGTCCAAGGGGTAAAGGGCACAGGGAAATAGGGTGCAAAGGAGATACAGTACCTGCTCTCTAGTGTAAACTCTAGGAAGTAGGTGCGTGGCTTTCTCTAGTGCTGCAGGGAAAGTGGGAACCACTACATCCCTCTGGGAGACAGGCTGCCTGCAGGCAGGTGAGGAGTTTTCTTCTTCAGGTGCATTTCAGTTGGCACTGAGGGTAGGAGGATCTCAAAATCTAGGGCCTGACTCCAGCTTGGACCCTTCTCCCCTGAGTTCATCAAAGATGACTTTTGACTGACTTGTACAGCTGGCAGCTGTGCAACGTGGTACACTCCAAATGGAGTTGTAGAAAAGAGAAGATTAGACCACCAGATGCCAGCCTGTGGCCAACATTCAGACATTTCTCATGGCTTGGCAGCGAGAGCATATTATGGCATTGCTCGCAATAGGTCCCTTACTGAGTGCTGTGGTCCCAGTGAAGGCTGAAGATCCCAAAATGGGGAGTATTTTGGTGTGCAGGAGACAGAAGCCACCTTGGAGAATGTGACAGGTTTTAGGTAAGAAGTCAGGCTGTACGCTGCTGATGTTCTTCATTTTCATCTGTCTCAGAGCACGTGCGTGGTGTCAGGGACCGGCGCTGCCAGCTCTGCTCTTCCGCCTCAGGAGCCGCACGTCACAGCTGTGTGCAGCACCATCATGCTGACGGCTGCAGCTAAGCTCCTACAAAGCTCCCCGGATTAGCAGGTGTGGATATACAGGGCAGGGATGGAGTAATTTGATCTGGAGTAGTTAGTGCAGTCAGGCAAATGTCATATGTAAAAAGAGGATCTAAAATGATCTAGCACAGCAGTTTGTGCTCAGTTCTTACTGGCCAGCAGCAGGAAACTAAGGTAGCTTTATTTTAGTAAATATAACTGATCCCTGTTCTTTCTTGGTCAATATATTTTTCTTGCCTTTTTTTTTTTTTTTTCCCCCTTCCTTGTTTCTATCTAGGTTTCTTTTCCCTTCTTTCCATTTCAATCTAGTACAGAGGGAAAGATTCCCAGGAGGACTACAGAGCTTTCATTATGCTATCTGGGATGCTTTGACAAAGACACAAATGCCTGCCTTACCATAAAGTGGTGTTTTCTGCACTACTTATATTACTGTTTTGTCTGAGTTAAAGCCTGCAGATTTATGAGCACAATGCCCTTTTAAAGATCCATTCCAGGCTACAGTCATTTCAGGATCATTACTTCATTTGCAAGTAGCAGATTTTCGGGGTTTAAACAGGCAATTAGATATTTAAGGCTAGTCTTGTGAAGATGTGAAACATATTTTTTGCTGCTCCTAGAGTTTGTTCTGATTACTGTTTGTCCAGATTAGACCCACAGAGCAGATATTTAGGCAGCTAAATGACTCAGGACAGGGCCTGATTCAGTGATGCATTCGGTGTTTTTCAAATCTGATGAAGACCCTGAATACTTAGTACTTAAGTAAGCCCTTTTGACTTCCATGTGTTGTGATCATACACAGAACTATGTGGCTGAACAGCACCCTTTATCCTAACAGTGTAAATGCAAATAACAGCACCTGCCAAAAAGGGGAAGACTGCCCAACAAACATCTCAAGCAGACTTTCAATTACATTAATTGAAGTGCTAATTGAAAAATATCCAGCTAAAATTCTCCAGTGGCAGAAAGCACAGATCCTGCAATATCTGTCCTGCAAGGACTTTAAAAGTGTGTTTTAATATGACAGAACTGGTTTGATAAAAAAGTGAAACATTTCTTTTGACTTTTTAAATTGTGATATTTTTATCCAAAATTCCCCTCCTGTACCTAACCCGTTTCTCAGATGAGAGCCTGGAGACCACTGAGTATCAGGCCCTAACATGCACACACACACACACACACATATTTACTGGAAGCACTGTTAAGGAAAGCTGGGGAGCCTGGTACTCAGGGAGAGGGTGCAGGAGCAGCCAAAGCTGTCCAGAGTTGTCCAGTCCTGAGAGACTTCACTTATTAAACTTTAGTGAACCAAACACCATGACCAGCTGCTGTCTTAAGCTACCCAGTGACAGTAGCTTGGCTTTTTTTGCCTGTAAATTACTGGACACACGTGGGGAATTTACCAGCATAAGTAAAATCAGGAAGCAGCACTCCATCCATCTCCCCACTGACACTGACAGTCTATGAGATGTTGACCTTCTCTAAAGTGTTAGTCTGGATAGACTTGAACCTAGGAAAAGCACTTAGGCCTGTGCTCTATTTTGCATCCCCTTAGGTCTGCCCTTGTGCTAGAAGTTAAGTATGTGGGTCACTGTTTTCCTGGATCAGAGCCTAACTCCTGAAGGTCCTTTAAGATTTAGCTAGATAGAGCTTCTTAAACTAAAATTATGCAATTAATATATAGGGATTCTGCTCTCTTTTCTGTTAGTGGCTGATTTGTGCTGAGGAGGCTGGGCTGTTCAGAAGTATGCATCCAGCTATCAACAGTTTCCACAAACTGTCAACAATAAACATGTTAGTAATTTCTAAATTACTGACAAAGTCTTTTCTGGAGTACTTTTTTGTAGCTGATCAAAACTGTCCCTCTTTGCAGACCCAGTACCCTCTTCCAGAGGTTTAAATTAGGGTCCGAACTCCCAAAGCTCAAAAATTACTTTGCTTAAGCTGGGAGTTGTCAGAAGACTGAGAACAGCTGATGCAGGATGACTAGGTTATCAGACTGAGCTGGTGGCTCTTGAGTCTCCTTGGTGGTGAAATATAGTCCCCTCTGCTACATGCGTGGTGGCGTGCCCACCATGGCAGGAGACAGGGACTGATCTCTCCATCTCCTCTCACCCAGGCAAAGGAGGTAAGCATGACTTGGAATCATGGAATCACAGAATGTTTTGGGTTGGAAGGGACTTTAAATATCATCTAGTTCTGGAGTTTTGAGAACTGTCTTACCTAGGGTATCTTTCTCTGGCATGGCACCTTCAGGGTGCTCAAGCTCAAGCTTTTACCTTCAGTCACAAGAGAGAAAAGCTTCTCTGCTAAAAGCACCTCTGTTTGAAGATGGAAACTGAAATGTTTGGGTGATAGCATGAACCATGCCATGAAGAGACACAAAAGGATCTGAAAATCACAAACTATATAATGATACAGTGGAAGGTTGCAAAAAAGGTGAAGACCTTGCTTTGCTCCTTAGGGATGTCTGAAAACTGCAGTTGAAGCTGATGGTGGGAAGAAGCGTGTCATGGTACCGCAGAGTCATAGAATAGTTTGGGTTGCAAACGACTTTAAAGATCACCTAGTTCCAAGCCTCCCATCATCGCAAGGAAAACCTTCCACTAGATCGGGCTGCACACCTGAAGGGATGGGGGATCCACAGCTTCTCTGAGCAACCTGTTCCAAAGCCGTGTGTTTTTTTGAGATCCTCAGCTTTCCCTCAGCTTTAGATACTTGTCCAACCTGTGCCGTTTCCCTCCCCCCCCCCGCCCCCCGCTCCTTTCCGGCCGCCCGAGGTCCCGGCTCCTCCACCCCAGCGCTCCCGGTCCGTCCCCAGCCCGCGGCCGCCGCCCACTGGGGAAGCGCCGACACTACCGCCGGTGGCCGCCAGGTGGCGCCGCAGCCACGCGTGTGACGGCCGGGAGGGACCGCGGGGAGGGACCGCGGGGGGACATGGGGACAGCCCTGCTCCCAGACACTGGGACAGCCCTGCTCCCAGACACTGGGGACAGCCCTGCTCCCAGACACTGGGGACAGCCCTGCTCCCAGACATCGGGGACAGCCCTGCTCCCGGTCACCAGGGACAGCCCTGCTCCCGGACACTGGGGACAGCCCTGCTCCCAGACACTGGGACAGCCCTGCTCCCAGACACCGGGGACAGCCCTGCTCCCAGACATCGGGGACAGCCCTGCTCCCAGACATCGGGGACAGCCCTGCTCCCGGTCACCAGGGACAGTCCTGCTCCCAGACACTGGGGACAGCCCTGCTCCCGGTCACCAGGGACAGCCCGCCGTGGGCAAGGGACAGCAGGGAAACCCGCGCCTAATGTCGCATCTGCCAGTGCTGTGGCCTCTGCCCTCTCAGCGCCTCCTGACCTCCTCCTACACCGCAGCCCCGCTCAGAGCGCGGGTCCGGCTGCAGAAGGACCTTCTCCTTGTTTCGCTGGGTGGTGCCAGCAGTGCCCTTGTGGCCAAGAAGGCCAGCAATATCCTGGGGTGCGTCAGGAGGAGCATTGCCAGCAGCTCAAGGGAAGTCATCCTGCCCTGGTGAGGCCGCATCTGGAGGGCTGTGCCTAGTTCTGGACTCCTCATAACAAGAGAGACATGGAGCTCATGGAGCAGGTCTGGCAGGGGCCAACAAAGATGATTAGGAGACTGAAACATCTTATTTCTGAGGAATGGCTGAGAGAATTGGGCCTGTCCGGTCTTGAGAAGACAGAGAAAGGACCTTATCAAATATTTGAGTATCTGAAGGGAGGGTGTCAAGAGCATGGAGCCAAACTTGGTAGTGCCCAGCAACAGGACAAGAGGCAGAAACCTGAACAGGAGAAAGAACTTATTTATTGTATGAGTGACCAAAGAGTGGTACAAATTGCCCAGAGAGGTTGTGGAGTCTCCTTCCACAGAGATATTCAAGAACTCTCTGGACACAATCCTGTGCAATGTGCTCAAGGATGACCCTGCTTGAGCAAGGAGGTTGGATGAGATGATCTCAACATGTCCCTTCCAGCCTTACCCTTCTGAGATTTCGTTGTTTTCACCATGCCCAGGTCTAGGCTCCAGAGTGATATATTGCCTAGTAGTCCCTCTTCACTGCCCCACAGGCAGTATTTGCACAGATGAAAATGTGAGAAGGAATGGCTGGGAATCAGAGGACTTGGAGGTAACTGATAGTGTGAAATTCAGGTTTTGGCTTTCCATTTTTAAAACCTAAGCTCCCCCTGGTCCCAGCAGTTGCAGAGGGCAGCCTTTGAAGCCATGATCCATAGTAGGGTTTTACAGGGTCATAAAGTAAAATGTAAAAAAGCTCACCCCCTCCTAACCAAATAAGAGCCTTATTTATGTAAATTAAATCTTGTGATTTAAAGACGGTCATATAACTTTGACAGCTAGGTTTTTGAACAGGTAAAGATGGGTTTGCTGTGTTTTTTAAGGTGTGATAAACCCTTCTCCCAAGGTTGAATGCTGCAGCGAGGCACACCCCCAGCTTTCGCACAGTGGGATGTTGTGCACTCTTCCAGCACTGATGGAAACAAGATTACATGGCCAGTTGGACTCGGGTTTAGCCTATTCTGCTGGGCCCACGCTTCACACGAATTCAGACAGCCTGGCATCACTCCCCCTTTTTGTAGACCGGAGAGAGGAGCCGGTCAGAGCGCACGGCAGCAGCGAGGAGCAGCGGGGTCTCCAGGCAGCACTGGCGGGCACAGATGGCGTTATTTCCCCCCGAAGGGCCGCGGGGTGCCCGCAGCGATGCTGGTGTGCGGCTGAGCAGGGCGCTGGGATTTGCATGTGCCCTTTGCACGCCAGGCGCCGGCGATTTGAATGACAATGGGGCAAGGGGCAGGTTAGGTGGAAAGATATTTCTCTGTCTGCATGGGCTGGTGCTGGCAGCTGCAGTCCAGCAGCCGTCCTCGCCTCCCCTATCAATATCCTTTCCCCTGAGCTGGAAGGACTAAGGGATAATTTAGTCTTTATGCTAGTTTGGACTTTGCCTGATTACCAGCTGAGCCTGATTACACAGGCCTTGCCGTCCCTTCTGGGAAACAGTCCAGACAGCACGGAGTGGCCATGGCTCCTCCTGCCAGTACAGCCACTGCTGATTTCATTTTGGATTGCAAGATGGGCAGCTTGTTCTCTCTGCTGTCCTCTCTATGCACCCACCATCTGGGACCAAAGGACCTAGTTTTTCTTGAGGACCATAAATTATATTCACTTGCAAGGCTTGAATGCAAACACACAGAGTCAGCTGTTGGGGAGCTGAGCTCTTGTGACTACTGATCACATAGATCTGGGTCCTGGAGCAAGGAACACAGTGGAGCCCATCTTCAGGTAGACCTCTTTACCCATTCTAGTTTCCCTTTTCTTTCACAGTTTGGCACTTCAGCCCCAGTATGTGCCAGCCTGTGACACAGCTGCAGTGGGTGCATTGGGTATACCTGTAACTGGGGGCAAGAGTGAGCTGTCAGGTAGAAACTGGTCCAAGCAGCAAAGCTGAAGATCTGCTCAAGCTGAACATCCCAGTTTCAGCTGTTCAGTGAGAACAGAGTGAGTGGCAGGCCAGGCAGCATTGAAGTACTGGGAACTGGCAGCAGCTAGCAGTTGTAGTCCAGCAGCCAGCCCATCCTCCCCCATCAGTTGCCACTTAGGAGCATTTGGATCAGCCAGACACAAGATTCAGATCTCCATCCACATCCACAGTTCTACAGAGTTTAGAGGATGGGAAGTTTTGGCTTTGGACTTGTGCAATTTTCAGAGCTAATGAACATATGGTGTTTTACTTGCTGTCTTCAGCCCCGTTGTATAAGCTGTGATCCAAATTTTAAACACCGCAGATGAATAAGGATGGTTATGGTCCTGCAATGATTTGGACAGGACTTATGGGTGGAGACGGAGGGACATAATGAAAAACTAGATCTAGGACCAGATTAAAAAGACCCTTGCCCAGCTGCAGTTATCTCAGCTGTGTTTCACAGAGGAGTTATCCCAACTTTTGAAGCTCAGTGAAAACACTTGACCCTTGACTTGAACTGAGACCTCTGATTATTGATCCCAGGAAAACTTAGGAGACAGGGCAGTTGCATTCTGCGTGCTGCAACTCTGGCTCCTGAATAGCTCTTCCTATTTTTAGGAACTGTCACACTGAACTCTCCCCTCATCCTCTCTCATTGTCTCCACTGCCTGTGCATGACTAGGACTGTGTGAGGGTTTGGCTCCATCATCTTTGGAGCCCCCTTTGAAATAAGTGTAGGCTGCTCTTATACTGCCTAGTAGTCCCTCTTCACCAGAATACAAACCTGGCTCCTATAACCTTTTCTTATAGTTTATGTGTTTAAGGCTCCTCACCATGTCGATGTTTCCTTGGTTTTCAACATCCCTCTGGAGCATGGGGGGTTCAAACAGGACAAAGTATCTAGGCACAGTCTCACAAGGACTGAGCAGACTAGGGGAATAACTTCTCTCAATCTGCTGGCCACCTTCCTCCTAATGTATTCCAGAATGTGGATGGCATTATTCACAACGAAAGCACTTGGTTTGGCCTCTGCTTGTAATCCCTTGGTCTTTTTCAGCAGAGTATAAACAGGTATATCTACACTGGCAGACCATTAAGGCTGAAGCAATGCTCCTGTTGGCACTGGTGGGCCCTCCAACTTCTAGCTGGCATTTGGGGTTTGACTCCCAGAGCCCCATTGTTGGTAGCACCCTGGGCATTTGTCCATGCTCTCTTCCAGGTGTCTGAAACGATGTGAGAGCTGGGGTACAGCAAGGTGCATCCAACTGCTGACGGTGGATGTGTTAGAGGGTGGAGCTCAAGCAGTGGTTTGGCACCAGGACACAGCCTGACACAGGCTGACCTCTCCTGTGGCACTGTAGGCTCAGGTAGCACAGTGCTACCCTGAGCTCTGGGGCACAGATGGTCTGCAAGAGATTCTCTTGTATGTGATGGAGCAAAACATCACACGCAATGTTGCAACAACTACGTTGGACCAAAGAGCTGTCTGGCAGCACCCTGTGTCCAAGCAGGGCTAGTAGTAGCTGTGTAGGGAAAAGGTATGGCTTTAGGACATTTCAGAAATACCACAGAGAGGAGTTTGATCAATCTTGCTAAGACACAGCCTAACTGAAGCAGGACGACTTGCAGTCCAAGCCATTTGCTGATTTTGCAGTGGTACTGTGAGCTCCTTTTCATTGTACCCACTTTTGCCCTCATAGGTGATTTAAAGATGGAACATTTCCACGTTATTGAAATGCTCTGTATTAATAGTTAATTTTCAAGCAGCTTCTCACCTAGGCTTTATTTTTAAAGTGAAGCAAAATATTGCCATTGATTTGAAACTTGTTTCTTTGCAAAGAGTTTTTGCTAGATGTGTAACTTCAAATTCCAGGCTGCATTTTTGGTATAGAGTGAACATAAGAGTTGAATTTGTAGAATTGCCTCTACCAAAGAGACAGGGGAAAATTATGGAAATCTCACTACTCCTAGTCTTCAGCTCACCCTTCTTACTCTTAAGTTTGGATTTTTGAGGGGTTGTTTTTTTGGTTTTGGTTTGTTTTGTTTTTTTCTATTTTTTCCCTTGTAAACAGGTAGTAAAGGTCTGGCTGAAAGCATTGCCATTCCTTGCTAACCGCAAGGCATGCAGGTGTTGGTGCTGGGAGCAGGGGGAGGTGTGCAGGCATACAGGGGTTTCTCCTGAACATCTCTTTATACTAAGTGATGTATCCTGGCCTTGGCTCCTTTTCCTGTGCTACTTTTGCTGCCATCACCGGCAGTGATGCGAGGAGGGCTGTGCTGCACCTGCTTGCTGCTGGTTTGGGCCTCTCAAGGTTCATTGGTTGTGCTCTGCACCCTGCTGAAGTGGTGCTACTTCAGGACACAAGCTGTGCTTCAGCCAGTAAGAGCAGTTGGCCTGAGGTGGCGTGGGGACCTGCACCTTCATGGTTTAGCTCACATGCAATCTGGGCCCACTGCCTGCAGAGCCTCCTGTAAGCCTTTAGCTCTCTCTGGGACAGTCCATGGTTGGGTAGCAGGGGGGTTGCATTTGGGCTCTGCCCCTGCTGCTCTTATTTGTGTAAACTGGGCAACTGATGCGTGGAAAAAAGCCTGCAGAGGGTGCCTTGCCAACCGCTCATCTTCTGGCAATAACCTGAAGAGCACGTGACAGGGCAACCATGTTCGAAGGAGGTGTGCGGCTATGGAAACCTGCCCCTGCGTGCCCAGAGAGCATGTGAGAGCCTGCAAGCAGGAGTACTAATGCTTCTCTGCCTTGGCTCCCCTGTGATCTTCTGCAAACAGCCCTGCGGGGAGAACCACTTCATTTTCTAGTCTGCATTCCCTGTGCTCACAATACCTGGGGAAGAAATGACAGCTCTCTTTTCTTGAAAATACATGTTAAATGCCCGGGGCTGTAATGAAATATAGATCTACCCAATGCTGGACATAATATACGGGTGTTCCCTCCTACACTTGAGGAAAGAGCCTGCCGTGTCTCCAGCTCACAACAACCTACTGCAGCTGGAGGAGACCCACTCTCAAGCTTCACTCACTTTGTTACCAGACAGCTAAATAAAGATATGATGTTTGTTAGGGTATAGTGAGGCTCTTGGGGGAAAATGATCTACAAAGGTCAGTCAGGGGCTTTTACCAAAGACCTTATATGGAGAATTGGTTTCTGACTACTTCTGTCACCAGTGCTTGTTTCAGAGCCACCCAGGTGTCTGTTGTGCCCCCTGATCTGGGGGTCCTTCTTAAGCAGCTGCAGATGTCTGGCATATCTTCCTTTCAGGCCTGACCCATTTAATGTTGGGGTGGGCAGGTGAGCACAAGTGGAGTCAGAGCTGGCCTGAAGAGGAAGGTAGAGGCAGGGAGACCTGAGTTGTCCTGAAGTCCTTTCCTCACTGCAGTGATGATCGCCACTCAGGAAGAGGAGAGGGTGCTAAACTGTATCTGGAGGAGCTTGCTCAGACAGAGACCCACTCTACTGTGGCTCCAAGCATGGTTTGAGCCCGGTGTGCAGCTACAGTACAGCAGCTTAATGAGTTGCCTCACCTCCCCATCTTCACTATTTCAAGTGGCTTTGAGTTTGTCAGAGTCTATGGGCAGTGACCTCTGCTCAGCTGCTGTGGGCTGATGAGCCACCAGGCTGCAGAGCTTGGAGCTGCTTGCCCTTTTCGAAAGTGAAGAGTCAAGCTTTGCTGGAAGGAGATGTTTCCTTACATGCTGCCCATGCAGGCATTCACTGTGACAGGAGATCACTGAGGCCAGTGACCATGCCTGATTCAAAAAAAGCATCAAATATTTGTTTAAATGGCCCTTCCAAGAGGTCCATCAGTAAACATGGAAAAAAAATGCAAGAGCCACAGTGGAAATTGAAGAACTCAGCTTTGAAGTATTACCCTGGCCGCAGAGTTCATGAGATGTTCTCAATGGACAGGTAGTCCATCATGGACAACAGCAGGTTTTTGAGCACCTTTTCCAAAAGATACAGCTTTGGCCCTTGCCAGGAGACCGGGCTAGATGAACCTTGTCCCTGATCTGGCGGTTTCAGGCTGAAACCCCTTCACATAGCTCACATCAAACCAAGACAAAACAAATGCTTCCAGCTCAGGTGTTAGGCTGATTTGATGACAATCTTTCCTTTAAAACAGCTTCAACATCACATCGGTGAAGGTTATTTTTTAAATTGGGGAGCTGAATAAAAAGGAATGACCTATGAAGGCTTTAGAAAAAAAAAATTTTTAAATAGTTGCTGAGGACTCATCCTTGGTAAATGCCTAGTAGCTGGCTTGATGTGAGTCTTCTGTCTGCCTTTGTGTGCGGGTACATATGGTCTCAGTGGATGTGTGTGGAGTGGAAGCAGTCCTGTTCTGTAGGTCCCCTGTGCTCAGGTTTGTGTTTGTGTACTGGGAGCGTTAATGAGAACAGACTGCCTTTCTTTCCCTTCGTTCCCCAATCCCATCTGTTCAAACAAAAGGCTGAAAGGGAGAGAGAGCCGAGACCCTGCTGGTCAAGAGGGGATGGATAATAACACATATCCTTGGGCTACATTTCAGCACATGCAACCCTTTCAAGCTGTGCTAAAGCTTTTATTCAGGCAAGAGAAAGAACAACTGATATAAAATAAGGATTTTTTTTTTCTTCTTCTTTTTAAAAAAGCTGCATCAGGCCTGAAGGATGTAACATTCCGTTCTTTCCCTCTAACATATAGTGCTGGATTATCAAAAAAGAAGTCTAAGCCAGCACTGATTATATATTTTTGTGTGTGTACAGACAGAGCATGATATTGGGCTAGAGCAAGCGACATATGCAGAGGGGCCAGGGATGGCTTAGAAAGTCAATTTTCACCGTGTTTGCACATGGTAACAGTTCCAGATTCATGTAATTAACTATACATCAAAAGGGTGTGAAGGAAGATATATTCCTCTCCACCTTGGGGATTTGATGGGTACTTTGCAATTCATGGTTAACCCCCCATTCACGTATTTGTCATTATGGTTGTGCCAAACAACTCATCTGAAGATCAAAACAGCTTTCTTGGGGACTGTTACAGCGAGAGCAGCGCAAGAGATGGCACCTCAAATCCCAAAGCGGGTACCGAGTGGCAGAGAGGGATGCAGCCCTGGATGGCGGCGCTGGTGCTCAGCCCTCTGCCAGCCATTCCAGGGACGTCATAATGGTTTATGGGAGAAAAATGGTCTCAAATGCCATTAGTTTAATGCTTCATAATGTCGTTGTGTCTGTTTTAAATGCAATCACAGAGCTCAGGGGACACCCAGGACTAAAATAAAAAAAAGAGGAAAAGAGCTTCCAGAAATATAATGATAGAAAGGGAGGCAGGGGAATCTTTGTTGAGTGAAGAAATGAGATTCACTGGTCCCTTTCCATTGAGCAGGTAGCACATGAGTAATCGGTGTAGGACTTTTAAAGGGATATTCATCATGAGAACTGATTGCACCCAGCTCGTAATAAATACACCGAAGTAATATAATCAGTCTGGAGGCGGAGGAGAGTTTTGCAAAACATGAGATCTGATCCTGGCCAAGAGTTTCAGAAACAATCATTTCAAGTGAGATTTCTAGTGCTGTGTTAGTGGCCCGGCCTCATTTTCAGAAGTGGCGCTCAACAGATCCCGCTGAATGTGTCCATCATCCCCTACACATCCAGCAAGTTTATTGATGTATATGGGGTGCCTAGTTCCAGGGTGCATGACTCCACTGTTTCGAAGAGAGGGAGCCAAAAAAAATGAAGCATATCAAAACCAGTGAACAAGCTGAATCTGACCTGTTCACACCCATAGAAATGCAATAAGTAAATTGCAAAACCAGTGAGTACAAGCAGTGGTTATGCTCATGGAAGCTTTAGGAATCTTTCTGAGTGTCTCACGTCTTATTTCAGTCACACAGGTGGAGTGTTTCCTTATGACATCTTCCCTTGGTTGACATGTCCCAACTCCAAGTGAGGCAGGCACATGCTCCTTTCAGACAGGAGCTGTTTGGTTTCAGCGATCATCGGTTATTCTTCCCTAGGGAGGGATTAAACAGGGTGTAGGGATCTTAGAACCATCCAGCACTGCTCCTTTGTGTCCCTTTCCCTCCAAATCCTAGCAACTGGGAGCAACCTGCTTCTGTGCCTTGATGCTGGCTAATCTAATGTAGAAAATTTGCATGAGCAGCACATCCCCTCTCCTCTCTACACCTCTTCTCACAGGGCATCCATCTCACACGTAGAGTGCACACTGTGGCTGCTCCCTTGTCTATCGTTAGAGAGCAGAATCCTTGAGCCTGGCCTAACTGCGCACCATTGATGTATTAGCAGGACATGCCTCTGCTGAATTCATCCATCAAGCAACCACAAGAAGTGATTTCTACAGATTAATGCGCTGGTGGGTGCATGCAGAGTTTGAAAGGAGAAAGGTTCATGGTAGTAGCTGGCTTAGTGAAAAGACAGAAAAATTAATGTGGTGGAAGTAGGGTCCTTAGCATTGCAGATAGGTACAGATCAAAAGGTTGCTGCTTTCAGCTCTTGTATTTGCTTTCTGCTACAGCTATTTGTAGAAAAAAAGAAAAAGTAGTTTTTGACAATCCTTTCTACAAGAGTGGTTGCATTAAAGGGATCTGTTCCCAGTGTCTTACAACTGAGGCAAATGTAACCCTTGAGACTGAGATCCACCCTGGTGGATGTCTCTGGTGGTTTGGGTTGAGGGAGCTGAGTTAGATCCAAAGCAGTTCAAAAGCAGTTTCTCAGAAGAAGGTTAGAGGAAAAGAAACAGATGTATCTGTAGTTTAAAATTGACTAGGGGTGCCTTTCTTTGAGAAGATCTAAAGCTTCTGTGGAGCAGAGATTAGAAATCTGGCTTGAAGGGAACTCCGCTACGGGGAATACAACTTCTGTCATACCCTGAAAAACTGTCCCAGTTTGGCCAGATTGTGAGTCTCCAAAGAAAACCAGAGTAAATCTCATTGGCACTTGCCCAGTAGAATTTTGTCAGAGTTTAACAGCTGAACTGCCTGTCCATCCTTGGCATGCATGAACACAGTGCCTGACCCATCCCTACAGAGACCAGGAGTGTGCAGCCTGGAGTTGTGTTTTCCTTGCAATGTGCTTAACTATGTGGGGCTGCTTTGGTGCTGGATACCACAAGTGCAGATCGTGGGAATACAGCTGAGAGCTGCACACAGGAAAGTTTATTTTGCATCTCACCAATGGCCAAAAGTGTGTCCAGATGGACTTACAGCATCAGGAATCACTGAGAAAGGAGAAAAGTCAATTAAGTAGCTATTTGCTGTCATAGGTGAAATAGATAAAATTCTTTCTTTAGTTCTTGATGTGAAACAAATAAACTAAAGGGAATATTTTTCACTCCAGGCCATCAGAGACATTTTTTGTTATCCTCAAATATATTACCTGAACATGATGTATCAGCAGGCTTCCGGCATAAGGCTTTAGAAAAACACGTTCAATAGTATGTGTTCAACACCCTTCCTAGGAAGCATCCCTTCCTTTGACTGTCAATCAGGTTGTGTTTCATATTTACTCCCCCCCCCCCCCCCCCCCCAGAAAATAACAGCAGGGTTGGTGATATGAAGATACTTAGGCCTTCAGAGGTGGTATTTGGATATGGGAAAGAACAGATGAATGACATGACTGATGGCTCGGAATAACTTTGGAAAAAACTGGAGTTTCCGGATGAACAAGCAAAACTGCCTTTTTCTTGTTGATGGAAATGATGTGCCTGAAAGACAAGTTAACACAGCCAGGTAGGCAAGAAAAATATGTTCAAAGGGTTACATCAAAGGTATTCAGGAACTGAGAAAATCAAAGAGAAGAGCCAAAGGAGTTTCATGCTGGCATCAGAAGGTCAGTGGCATCAAGGAAGCTGATGAAGCTTGTCAAATATCTAGAGATAAGTAGCAGAAATATTAGGGTTACAGTGAGTAAAATAGTAAGGTTACCATGAATAAAATACAAACAGAAATACAGGTCTATGCAAAATCACCAGGAGAAAAAAATAGAGCAAGTGTTTAAAGGCTGGTCTGTATTGGACATCAAGGGTATGACTACAGCAGTCCAGCTTGTAGACATTGAGGAAAACACTATTTGTGTCAGGCCTGGACTTCAAGAGGGCCCCAGCACAGACAGCTTGTCAGCAGATATGGGCTCTGATAAACAGGAGGATGGCAGCAAGGTTGCAGCACATTGAATGTGCCATTGATCTTCCTATTATCCCAAAAGAAAGGCAGGCAAATAACCATGAGAAATCAGAGGTGTTGTGCACCAGCTGTGCCTAGGGTGTATGGAGCCTGAAGTGAACAAGTCTCTGAAGAAAAACTCTTCCTGTAGATACTGCCAACTCTGAAAAGGTATAAAAGACCCATTCCAAAACCTGCTAATTGTCAGCAACCAGGAGGATTCCATACACATGGAAGCAATTCTTCTAGCAATTTCTTGGATACAATATACCCGACACCAAAATATCTGTACTGCACAATCTATTGAATTGACAACTGAAGTATTTACTGTGGAAAGACACAGACCCAGATTCAGACAGATGCTTAGCACTGTTACAGTTCAGAGTGGTACCACAACAGTGTGGGTAGTCACATGGTCAATGGGAAGCTGAAGAATGAGAAAAATCCTGACAAAAACACCGGGAATCTGAGACCCTGATGACTCTAACATAGGAAAATCCAAGATAAAACAAGTAATATGTAATTTAGTGACTCAGGAGTTGCTATTATGCTTCCTTATAATAGTTGCAAATGATGATATTAGCCCTGCCACCATGGACGACTGTTGTCAAATGGACTTGCCAGGTAGATACATACAGTGAATTAAAAAGGAGCACCTTCTCACAACATGAGTAAAAATGAAGCTGGAATGAGGCAGCTGTCTGTTTTGGAAGGGCCTCAAATAAAGACAGCAGTATCATGATAAGACAGTTGATGTAACATGACCAAAAAAAGTAGCCTTACTGCTACCTACCAGCCATGCTGTTGCTCTCTCAAAGAAGACATTAAGACACTATAGACTCAGCATTTTTGGACCAGCTAATCCAGATACTCAGTGGATATTTCTGCTTTCTGTAGTTCTATGCTTCAGGCATGTCAAGCAGGGATCCTGTTATATGAAGACATCAGTAACTGGCTTTTGTGACAAGAAGACAAGAACAACTGTGATGCAGTGCCTACAAAGACTCAGGTTGTACTCACTCCAGGAGAAAAGGATGGTAACCTCCTTGCTTCTGAGTGATTGCTGAAGGGTGCAGCCTTTTACTCACACTCCATAATTAGAGAGAGTTTCTGCTCTCATAATGCAGTGGCCAGCAATAAGGCAAGGCTAACCCATAGCTCCGGATCAAAACAGCCTGGGATCTGACTGAAAGCTGGCTCCTAGTTTGGTAGATGGATCTAACAATGCCTTAACAAACTGGCTGACTGCAGATGGGCATGCACAGGCTGCTCATCTCCCTTTTTCATCTTTTTCAGATGTCGCTGCTAGGAAGAGTGATTAAATCCCCATGTGACTACTCTCAAACAGTAAGAGCACGTGCTCTTATTTCTCCAGAGGCACGTACCAGAGTGGCTCAGTCTCTGCCTGGCACTGAGCGAGCACCTGTGTTAGCCAAGGGATTTTATACTTCTCATGGTGGGATGAAGCTAGATGGGACTGGTCAGCTTCACAGACAGGGTGGGACTGGGCAGATTGCAAATTTTCCCGCTGTGTGGGTCAGGTCCTTATACTGCTGACAGAGCATTTGCAGTCTAAACACGTAAAGGGTGGAAAAGGGAAGCATATGTTGTCTCCCAGGAGGATGTGAGACGTAGAGAAATACCAGACTGGCTGTGAGATTCAGAGATTTAGAGAAATGGCTTTGCTGGTGTCAGTCAAGCCAGAAGCTGCAACTTTTAGAGAAACTTAAGGAGCCACCACACAAAGGAAGAAGGAGCCAGTCTGGTGTGGACACTTCTCTGAGTGTGACAGTGTTATAACTTTCATATGGCAGAAATTCCCCTGCTGAAGATGCTATTGTTTGGAATGCAATTATCTTTTACAAGGTTCTTCCAATCCACATAATCATCTTTATCTTAATGTGCTCTTCCTTTCTACATTGTAACATAAAATCCATTTCCTTTCAATTTACTCCAGATCTATCTGCATCCAGATTACTGCAACTTGGACACACGGTAATTAAATGCGGTTTGTCTGAGTAGAAAGGCAGTGAATGCTATTACAGCTTGTTTATGCTAGCAAGCAACACAGGTTTCTCTCTGCCATCCAGCCAGTGTGGCTTAACCCCACCCTAGAGAGACTGTGTGTTAGGCCATGCACAAGCTTCACCATGCATTTAGGCTTTGCTTCACCTAATTAAATTGGTGATGAATGCTCCTTGGGTTTCAGATTCTGAGATTTCAAAATATTCATCTCACTAGGATCTGCCTCAGTAGTTCATATTGTGTTGGCCTTCACCTGAACCTCTATTTCTGGTGAAAATATTTAAGGGACTACTCACAACATCTGCATGTTTAGAAATTATACAAGTGGGTTCTTTGGTTACAATTTGGTGTTGTGCTAGAATCCCTGTGAGACTGATGGGATTTGACCCTAGTCTTGGCCGCTTATAACACTATGCACTCTGGGAGCTTGTAAATATGTACTCTGAATCCTCTTTCATGTAGTACTTTCACCTTTTGGATGCCACTGAGAAGCAAATTACATGGTATCAAGAGTCCTGGATGTCTTGAAATGATACAGAGAAGATATTATCAGTGTCTGTGGGTCAAGCATGTAAACACACCATTGAGAGCTGCTTTTTAAGAATGATTCAAGAAAAGGTCGAGTGAGGTAAATTCACCTTTACAGAGTAAGGTTCAAATCGGTTAAAACCTTGGATACTGTTACAGAGAAAATGGAGTAGGAAAGTCTTGCACTGATTTACTTTGCACATTGTTTGAAGATACTTCACAGATCAAGAAATCTGGGAGGTCTTCTCGAAGAATCCTTTGGCACTGCTGAGCCTTGTGCAGGGAGCACCGAATAACAAGAGACAGAGGGGCTGCTCTGCATTTTTTAAAGACACATTATTTGAAAGCAATGCTTTCTCCGATAGAGCCTGAACTAAAGAGTGTAGCCTTTGAGACAGTCATAAGACTACGTACAGGAAAGTGATTTTTGCATTTAAAGGTAATTTCTAAATCTCTGGATCCTTTTTGTGTTCTGTATCCCTGTCAGAAAAAAACAGGAATGAGCATTGCCAAATCACTTCTGAAGATTCCATATCTAGCTGATCAGCAAGACCTGGCTCATACTGGAGGTGGCCTCTGTGGCCTCTGGACACAAAATTTAGGCTGGTCTGTACTAGGATTGTCTGAATAACTACATATAGTGCCTGAGAGTGCTTATTTGTCTGAGACACCTTTGAATACCTGAAAAGCCCCAGTCAGATGACCTTAGAAGATGATTGTCCATTCCCCTCATAGTTCCTATACACCACCGTTCTCACTCCTCTTACGTTACCATTTAACCTCCCCTTCCTTTTCCATGCTTCTTTCTCATTTTTGAAGCTTGAATCTAAAGTATGTTGAAATTTGATAGGTTTTGATAACCACAGTGCCTGAATCTAAACTCTTGAGTCTCTCAGCAGTACATTTCCTGGACCTAACTGGCTTCTTTTAAACACCTTGCTAGATCAATTTTATTTTAAGGTCTCCTGAGCTTATGTTTTCTTGGGGCAATTCAAGAAAGGTAAGAACTTGTGACCCTGATTAAAAGGACCTATCTGTTTAGAAGGCAGTCCTGTCAAAGTAAAAATGTCAGAACAAGAAGACTGGGACCAAATTCAAGGCAGGAGCCCATATTGTACTTGACCATCCTACCATACCATGATTATCTTCAGGATCCTTCTTAGGATTGTTATTCTGCACAAACATAAATAACTCCTTGAGATCAGTAGAACTGCCGTAGGTTTATCTTTATGTGTCTGACATCAAACTCCAACCCTTTGACTTTCAGGAAAACCACATTTGTTATGCTTATTGCCCCAGGGAACAAGTCCTCCTCCCTCTCTATCTAAATGATCATATTTATCTTGTCACATTGGCCCGCTGAGGACTCACCATACAGTCAGCTTTTGTGTTCAGGTCCAAAGAGACCAAAGCTTGAAAGATGTTGGCATCTGTCAAATATCTATTTCCTTCAGATCATGAAGATGTACACTGAGCCAGACTGAACATTCACCTACCCCAGCATCCCGGTTCAAATGGGAGCCAAAAGCAGATGCCCAGGGAATATCACAATAAGCAGAGGTATGTATGATACTTCCTGCTAGAATTCTGCTGCCCTTCAGCTGTTTATGGCTTGAGGGGAGCCTGAGCTGGAAGCAACTTCTACACATTTAAAAATCCTCAGCTGATTTCTCTTCTGTAAGCTTCTGTCCTTGAACTTGTAGAGCATTTTTGCTTTCACAACATCCTGAAGAAGGAGCTCCACAGCTTTACTGCACATGGTGTGACGAGACACCTCTTTTTGTTTGTTTTGAACCTGGCATCCAACAGTTTCATTTGACGCCTGCTGGTATCACATTATATTGGAAGAGACAGGGAACAACTGATCCCTTTCCACCATACCCTTCTTAACTGGGATATGATGGCTTCCTGTAAAATCACTGTTGGCTCAGTCCTTTTCACTTAGTCATTTGCTGTATGGAAGCTAATTCATGCTTTGGGTTACCCTTGCTGCTGTTCTCAGTGCTTTTTGAATTTTGCTTTATTCTTACCGAGACTGGAGAACCAGAGCTGCACATGGAATTCAGGATACAGACTTACTTAGGTTTTATGCGATGGCATAATGATGCTCCCTGTCTTGTTCTCTACCTGTTCTGTTCTCTCAGCAATGAAAATAATACCTTGCATTTCATTTTCTTTTTCAGTGACACAAAGAACCAAGCTGGTGTTAGCATGAAGCAATATATCATAACTACAAGTTCTTGGCTTCCATGTTTGGTTCAGGACCTATCACTTATATGTGAAGTCAGAAATGTTCTTCCCTGTGTGCATCACCTTATCACTTTATTTAGATTGAATTTCTTATCAGTCTTGTGTAGTCCTTCTGGAATTTTTCATGGTCAGCCTTTATCTTTGCTATCTCAAATAACAAAAGTCCAATACAGGTTTGTGAATCTATCTTATAGGAATAATTTCTGTGATAATCTTGAAGCCTGTCTTAAACAGTGAAATTGCTTAAATGGTCAGAAGACCCCTGATGTTGGGAATATTGAGCCTGAGATGTGGGAAAGAGTTGTCTGTGACTGCACATAGTTGAATCCTGCTGTCTCCTGCTTGGCTCTGTTCCGCATTTCTTTTCTTTCTTTGTGTTTATCTTGTCTGTGAGCCCTTGCTGAGCTCTAGCCGTGGGGTTTGCAAATCTTTCTGCCACTTCTATGCACAGAATCGTTTTGAGCAAGGAGACAGCAGATTTCTCTGGAGGATAAATGTTATATGACAAACCCCTTGTCTTTTGGTCCTTGAAAAATTGTTAGTGTGCTAGTCCATCCCTCTGGTCATGATTAAAGTTGTGGTGATCTCTCCTGAGTAGTTTTGAATGTCTAGTTAACGACTCCTTCCAGTTCCCTTCCTGCCTGGTGCCTGTCTGTTCCTGGACCGAACTTGCTTCTAACCCCCAAGCAAGCTTCTACTTTTGACATGCCAGAGCGTATTCTCCCCATCCACCCATACCAGCAGCTGTACCCAGCCACTCATATCCTTCTCCTTCCTCACAATTGCTGCTTCCATCTTTTCCCATGTTTGCTGCTTGCCTTCTCAGGTGCTTTTCTTTCCTCAGTGCTCCCTCTGTGTGTTCCCCAGGTTCACATGTACACCCCAGCACCTTCACGCAAAATCCTTCATGTTGTCTCTGCCTTCAGTTTCTGCTTGGTGTGGACCCTCCACCTACGTGTCCTGGCTTCTTCTGCCTTTCTCTCTTTCACTCCACACTGCTTTTGCTTTTATTTAAGCACTTTTAATGACACCTTTTTTTCATCCCTTCTCCCAGATCTCTGCATTCTCCGCAGAGCAACTTTTTCTTCTCTGATCATCTTTGCTTTTCAGTGAGGAACAGCAGAACCAACACCTGTTGCTTTCCAAGTGACTCTGTGCCCCATCACTCCAAGAGCTATCGTTTCACACACGAATGTGTGTGTTTGTGCACACTTGTGTGTTCTGGAGAAAAAAAAGCATCAAAAGCAAGTAGGGGGAGAGGGGGTGGTGGTGGATGGGGATCTTGCATTAATTTGCTAAGAATGCATTAAGCAAATGGGTGGGTGAGAGATGTAACTTCTGTAACATCAACTACTCTCTCAGGTAGAAGCCTGCACAGATTAGAAGCGAGACACCAGCTCTGTCATTATCCCCCTGAGCTGCAGCACCAAGCAGCTCCCTGTGGGAACAAGAACTGGCTGCACTGCAGGGGATGGGCTGCTGGCAGTGGCAGTGAAGGAGCAGGACTTCTGCGCAGTCATCCCTCTCTCAGGGACCTTGAAGGGCAGGTTGGCTGTGGGGAGGCCAGAAGGAGCAGCTGGAGAGAGGGGAGCAGGAGCTGCTGACAGAACTGGGCTGTGAGGACTTGGTGGAGAGCAGTGGTTAGCAGAGGAGCCTGCTCTGAAGGGACAGAAGAAGTGGCATCAAAGAGCTCTGCAGTAAGCTGAGAAAAAAGCAGCCTTAGCTGGCCCAACTTTATGCTTGTGCTTGTGTATCTGAAAGTGGACAGAGTCTGAGCTCTCTGAGCTTCTTAAGCCTGAGTTATTCCAGCCCAGTGACTCAATTTATTTCTGTCTCTACTCCTAACATTTCTCTTTCAGGTGGCTGCTGCCTGGTTTTGGGTGGGGCTGTGGGCTGGGGCAACTCATGTTTTCAACCTCTTATCGGCGTCAGTATGATGTTCTGCTTTTCTTTTCTGTCATACGGCAACCCGCTCCCCTCCCCTTCTTCCCCTCCCTCTGCCGGCTCCCAGAGGAGGCGACAGACGGTCCTGTAATTTGGTTCCATTCGCTCGACTGGAGCAACACCTGCCCCCCTCTCTGGGGACAGGAGGGTCTCATCCCAAACCGTGCAAGGAGCCAAGGATGAATCTGAAGCTCACATGCAAATAGAGCCCAGGATAAAACAACACGGCCATTCTGGGCAGGAAAGGCAAAATCCGTCACCAGGGGAAGAGGCAGGAAAAACGAAATCAGCTCTGAAGAAATAAATAAGAAGCGCCGGGAGATTGCCTTTTCCTTTTGGGTCGGTTGCTATTGCAGTTATTGATCTGTCCCACCCTGGAGAATAAACTGAGAGTACTGAAAAATAATGCCTAATATCAGAACACATCTATTCACCCTAAAAGAACTGGGTTAATTGGGTTACAGGATGGCTAGATGGATAGATATGTGAATAGATAGATAGAATGTTGATGGTATTTCTTCACAGCTATATAATGGAAAAGGTCCATTTCTTTGTTGAGTTTCGTATACCATATCCTCTTCAGCTCCCTACCCCCCCACCTCTCTCTCATACACACAAAAATACTCTTTGCTAGAAATACAGCAAATATATCAAATCACATCCAAGACCCTCAGAACATATCTGCTGTAAGTGTCAGGGGTAATATCCTATCTCACCCACTTTTTAACACAAGCAATAAGACACTACCCTGTGGCTGGGGAGCAGAGTGATACTGAATGCACAAAGTACCATGCACTTTGCTGGTGAGTGACTGTCTATGGCTAGAAAGTCTTTGTTTTCTATGTGCATATGTAATAGCAGCATAAATGCAAGCCCATACTTTGGAATATTTTGTGCTTAGGTGTTTCAATGTCTTAGGAAAATGTATGATACTCAGATACAGTCCCCCCTTAGCTGTACAGTACTATGGAAATCAGTATGTTCATTTGTAGAAGTTACTTTTGGCTTACTGTCTGTCCTCATTTGCTGGATCAGGATCTGTTTCCAGGGTTTAGATGAATGCATTAGATGCCCTAAAAATACCAGTGTGAATGTGTATTTTACTCCATGTCCTTGTGAGTCCATATAGGTATGACAATGTGTCTTAATAGGTGTTATCACCTCATGTTAAAGGTGCACTGGATATCCCTTGTACTGGGATATTCTAGATCTATACACTGGAATTACTTTTCTTTGTGAATTCTGGATGTTTCCATGCAATGTTTTATGTATTGGATCGAGTCAGGCCTAAAGTACCTCTATTAGGCTCAGCTAACCGTCCAGAAGTAGCACTCTGCCTTCTCTGTCTTTGAATGCACTTTCTTTCATGGTTTGTAGGATGACCTCCTCTTTAGTTGTGAAAGAAAGGTATCTGAATGTAGTTTAAAAAGTAGGAAATATTAACTGTGTCTCTTCCCTGCCAGTTGCTGGATTGGCCACATATGATATAAACTTCCACTGAGCAGTTCCATCCCATTCTTCCTACAGCATTGTCATTCAAGGTCATTCATTCCTTTATTGTTGAGGGAACCATAGACATAGGCAAAGTAACTTTGATTATATAATTAGACTTTATTGCTATCTAACCCAGACTTGCAGTGAGGTGGAGTTAAAGTTGTTTACCCATTCTTCATAAATACAGACTTTTGAGCACTTAGCCATGCAGCTTTTGAATTATATCGGTCTTGTATCAAGTACATACTACTCAGCTCTTTCCCGAGAATAAAGAAAGGGGTGGGATGGCAAAGCAAAACCTACATTCTGTTTTCAACAGTTACCAACTGCTAGATGACTACGAATTTCCTTCTTGGTGCCAGCAGGAAAAAAAAGAAGTGGTTGGGATGATGTTATGGTGGTAAGGGATATAAACAAAGTTGTGAGAGTATGGAAGTGAAACAGGACTTGTAGTGAGAAGCAATTTCTTCATATAAACCTTGGGAAGAAAAGGAGACAGCTTCAGGTCAGGTGCCCTGACTCTTCTGCAGGTTAAACTTGAACCTTGGCCCTGTAGATACCATCAAAAGCAAAGCCCTTCCTGCCCTCTTTCTGAGTGCAAGCAGGCTCTCTATTGTTTCAGGGGGTGGTAGAAATGTAATGGCCAGAAAGATTTTCTTACTTCCAAACCTGAGCTGTTCCCACACATCTCCACGTGTCGCACTTCTGTGCTCTCAACACAGGGGCCTCATTTGCTTCTCACTTGGGCATCTCATGGTTGGGATCTTGAGACCCTGGGCTAGTAACTGCTGCTTGATCCACAAAGCACCTTCACTGCATGGACCTTGCTTGAGCATTATCTCAGTCTATGCCCCTGACACGTATGCAGGACCCCCAGAGGGGAAAGTGAGGCCAGGGGGAATGGGGGGTTCACACCTACTTATCCCATAACCAGTGTGCTTGAATCAACTGCCAGTGACTGCAGCCACAATACTTCACAGTCAGGCATTGCAGAGCACTCTCTTCCCTAAAACGTGCATTCCCCACTGTTGAGAAGGAAATATTATGGTTATCTTTTTATTAACTAAGTCCTTCCAAATGCTAGTAGCACAAAGGGTTGCTGGATATATAATATTGCTCAGGCAATTGCCATCAAACTCAACACAGTGCCAGATATTGAACCTAAGAAACAAGCCTGTCCCAAAGGAAACCAGTTCCAAACCTGGTGGAGTTATTTCAGCCCCAAAAGATGCAGGATTTAAAAGCTGTGCATTGAACTACCAAACCAATGTGTGCTCCCTTGGGACATGGCAAGCATGCCACTTGGTAGAAAGTGGAATTAGCAGCCTCTCTGACAGGATTTCTGCATGGAGCTTTTCAGCTGGTCAAGACCACACTTAATTAAACTGCTGTGCAAAGTGTCAGCCATAAAAATGGGAGGGGGGAGGGTTTTGTCACTCCAGCAAGTAACAATGGATGATGCAGCCACCAGAGTCAATGGCAGTATTCAAACTAAAGGTAAAATTAACCCCTTGTGGAAAACAAGAAAAGGATTTAATAAATGGGGTGGTATAGAAGTCTCACATTACTCAGGTAATAACCTGTCTGTCACTGAGTCTGTATCTGTTCTGTGTTTCAAATGACAAGGTTTGTCATTTGAAGCCTTATAGAAAAGAGTGTGGTTGAGGTTTTCTAAAGTAGGGAAAGGGCTCAAGATTTTTCCTTGGTTTCAGGAGTATTGGACCTGGCCAGAGAGGGATCAAAGATGAATTTAAATAAACAAAAGAAAATCCAGTGCGTTCAGGCAGGATGAAGCACATACATTTGGGTGGCAAAGGGCAAGGTGGCAAAACAGGTGCTTGCAAGCAACAGATTGGATTGTACAGCCTGAACTTTGAAATGTATGGCCAGATGCCAGTCAAGACATGACTGGGAGAAAGTGACAGCAAGGGTCCTGTGTCTCCTCTGCATTTTGGGCAGGGCAGGCAGCTGAGAGCGGCTGGAGCAAGGGAGCTGTGGGGGAACGACTGCAGTTCCAGCCTCCCTAGGAAGACACAGGTAACCTGTTGAAGCTTTCCCACGCACGACTTGAGAAGCCTGTGCAGTCTTAATTCGTAAGGGCACCACATCTCTGTCTTACAGAAAGACCAACGGGAAAAATAATTAGGAAAAAACAGCTTTTATTTGATACTTTTATTTATATGCAAAACAGCTCACCATTCATGAGAGATATGAAAAACGCATCAGATAGAAACCAGATTTATCTATTTTCACTACAAAATATTGCATTATATAAAGCAACAGAGACACACAAAAAAACCCTGAAAAAGACTAAAATCTTTGGATAGCAGATGTGTTTTTTCTTTTTCTCTTTTGTCCCTAGAATGCGCTTCTTGTTTTAAGAGATTCACAGCAAAGAACATGAAACATTTTCAGGTTATAGATTTTTTTTTTTGGTTGTCACAAAGGAAAGCAGTCCTGGATTTACTTTTCTTTCTTTTTTTTTCTTTTTTTTTTTTAGGAAAAAATGTCCTTTCCTAAAAATATACCACACACATACACGCCCACGCTCACTCCCACACACATGCATGTATACACACACGCACATATACACTCACAAAGAAACTACTTCCCTTATAAACGATTTGCAAAGTACTTTTCAGACAGAACTATAGATCAGAATAACAACAAATTTTTTTAAAAAAACTCTTCTAGTTAAGTGCTAGTGGTTGTCGATCCCACACAAGAAAAGAAAGAAAAAAGGTCAAGAACAAATGCCTTGATATATATAAAATATACTTATAAACAGGAAGAGAGGGAAGGTTTGTGGTACACAAGTGCAATATAATTGGAGGGGAAAAAATAAATTAAAAAGAAAACAAAATGACCACTGTATTGATCCCAACAAACACTCATAAAGTCAAACATAATATTCCACAGGAGAAAGTGTAAACACCCGACTATAGAAACCAATTGGCACGAAGTATCCAAAGTAAAATTGCCACCACTCTGAAAAATAAATAAATCTTAAAAAAAATAAATTGTCAACTCCTTCTACCATAAATAAAAAATAGTTATTTTTAACTGCACCCATGGGTCACACGTTTAAGGTCACAAGTAGATGTTTTTGGATATATATAAAGGGGCACTTGACAGCCTGAAGAAACAATCCGGTTTTACACTTCTCTTCGAAAAGCGGGCTCTGGGCCGGGCGGGAGCCCCCCCAGGGAGGGAGGGCAGGCAGCGGGGACCCCCCCGTCCCACCGCCCGCCCCGGGGAAGGCGCTGCCCGCCGCGGCCGGACCCGGGGCGGCGGGTGGGGGGTGTCCCGGGGCTCCGGGCGCCCGCCCGGCTCTACACGTCCAGCACGTGGTTGAGATAGGAGATGTAGCAGATGGCGAGGCGCAGGATCTCGATCTTGGAGAGCTTCTTGTCGGGGGGCAGGGTGGGTAGCAGCTTGCGCAGCTCGGCGAAGGCCAGGTTGAAGGCCTCCACGCGGATCCGCTCACGCGTGGCGTGGGCCGAGCGGTACTTGGCCGTGGCGCGGCGCCGCCGCCGCTTCTCCTCCCGGCTCAGCGGCGGCGGGTGCAGCCCCGGCCGGCCCCCGACCCGGCCCTCCCCGCCGCCGCCCCGGCCCTCGCCGCCGCCGCCCTCGGCGGGCTCCGGGTCGGACACGCAGCAGCTGAGAGCCTGAGCGTCCGCGCCGCCCAGGGACTCCGGGTCGGAGGGCGCCGAGGAGGGGTGGTCGGAGTCGGCGGCTTGGTCCGGGCTAAGCATCATCTTGGAGGGGGCGGAGGAGCCTTCCCGGGACAGAGAAAGCGGAGAGAGCGGGTCAGGGCACCGGGGATACAGGGGCAAGGCATGGGGCAGGGACACGGGCAGGGACACGAAGGACATGCCGGTCCCTGCGCCTTGCCCTCGGCGCCGGTACAGCCGGAGGGAGAGCCGAGCCGGCAGCGGGAGGGCGGGTGGCGGCTCCTTCAGGGAGTACTAACGGGAGCAATATCAGGGTAAACGATGCCCCCTCATTTAACCATCTCCTTTCTAGAGTTTGACTGCAGCTTCAGCGGAATATACTCCCTGCCGTTATTCCGGGCGCTTGCTTGGGTGTAGGAACAGGCCCGGAAAGCAATAAAAGAATTTTTTTTTTTTTTTTCAAACAAGCTAATATCCAGTGGCTCAATATTATGTCGATTTCCCGACCCCCGCGCCCAATTTTAAGAGTCTTTTCTGGCCTGCCAATTTCTGCTTAACCATTTTTCTTTCGGTAACGCTCTATGAGATCCAGGCTACAGACATGATGCTTTTAAATACACAGATCAAGGTTCCCCATACATAACAAGGCCAGTGGGGAGATTTATTTCTCCAATCCCTACAGGATCTGATGTATCTGCTGGGTTCTCCCCTCCGCTCTTTTCTCTGCACTCCTGTTTTCTTTTTCTTTCCTTCCCTGGGGCTAATTGTGCATATAGCGATTTGCCAGTTACCAAACGGGGATGTTGGGAGAGTCTCCGTTTTCTAAGCATGGGATTCAAAAAGAAACAAAACCCCACTGCTGCTGCTGAACTTTTCCATCCCTTTAAATTTTCCCTCCTCTCCCCACCCTGCGTGAAAAGGAGGGGGTGGGGGGAGGCTAAATAAATAAATAAATAAATGAGAACGTGCCTTTCAAAAGAAAATTGAATCGTATCTTCTTGCGGCCTCACAGAGCACCATCTGTCATGTAGACAGCAATACAAATCCGAGCGCGTCCGTGGACATGCCGGCATGTAATAAAACAATACATCAGGCAACTAGTGAATAACCTTGAACACAAATGTGTGCGTGTGTCTCTGTGTATGTGTGTGTGTTTACGGCTGGGGTGTCGAGTGAGGTGGGGAGCGAGACCGAGGGAGGAGGGAACATCGCGTCCTTCCCCGAAGTCAAGTATTTCCACATAAGTTTCCAGGGAAAGTCCCACTCGGCCCTTAGACCCGGTTGGGATAATAATAATAATAATAATAATAATAATAATAATAATAATACGGGCAGGACGAATTCTTCCCAGGCAAGGCTAGAGCCAAGCCTCCCCCACGGGACAAGAAGCTGGGCACGCGTGGTGGGCCAGCGGAGCTCCAACGGGGGCCGGGGCTCGGCACTCCCCGGGGTGTGCAGGGGGCCAGCACTGGGGAGGGGGAGAGGAGAGCTCTTCCTTCCCTGGGAAAGGGCCGTCTCTTGCCAGGGCCGTCGGAAACGCTTCCTCTTCGATTTTTAATAAGGAGCGTTATTCAGGCCCACAAGGCAGGGTAGGAAAAAAACCCGACTAGCGCGCAGGTCAGGTATCAACGATCTCGTGGGGCAAAAAGATACATAAGAAAGGTTTAAAATCACCTTTCAACTGGGATTCAAGCGAGGGGGCTCATGCTAAAGCACACTAGAGAGGGAGGCTTTGCAGCGCGTTGTACGAAAATGGGCAATTAAAGAGGTGCTTCCTGAAGAAAGTTGCTTAGAGGTTTTTCTGCGGTGTGAGTTGAATTTTTCCCTTTGGTTTGGGTTTTTATCCGTACAGTGTGTTTTAGTGAGCTGATCCGGAAAGAGGCTTTTTGTCCCCCTCTCTATTTCTTTTTTTTCTTTTTGTTATTACAGTAAACCAATAGCCCTTGCTACCTGCAAAAGGGAGATATTGTTAAGGCTGCTTACCTCGGTGGAGTCGTTTGGACAGCCTTTCTCTCCAGGTCCCCTCGCCCCCTCGGCGATTCCTTTACAGTTCAAATGACCCTCCGGGAGCGGAGCATGGAAAAATTAAAAAATCAAAATCAAATCAAATGAATTACGAGCGGAAAAGTGTCCTGCTCGGATGGGGAAAGGCAGATCTCATCCCTTGCCGCGGCCTTCAGCGCTCCAGAGATAAGAGATGTTATCGCCGTGCTTGTTTGCGGAGTATGAATAACAACTTAAGTTACTTACGATGCATCAGGGGAGGAAAAAGCGTTTCCCCCATCAAAGTCCTCCTCTGCCCGTTTATTCGGGGCAGCGGGATGCAGCGCGCCGGCGGCTGCGCCCAGTCGGTTTTACAGGGGAAAAAGTGCCGTCTCCCCCGCTTTTCCTCCTCCTCTTCCCCGGTCGCGATAAATAACAAAAGGGATGCTGCGACAGCACCGGCACTGTCCGGGATTCTTCCTCGTCTCCTGCCCCCTCGGCCTTTCGTCGCCCGCGGCGGCCGCGCCGCTGCCGGGCCGGGCCGGACGCGGAGCCCGGGGCGCGGAGCCCGGCGCGGCGCTGCCGCTTTGTTCCGCCGCGGCCCGGAGAGCAGGCACGCCGCGGGTCGGGGTAACAATGCGTCGCTCCCTCCTTTCTTCTCTATTCTCTTTCTTTTTCTTTTTTTTTTTTTTTTTTTTTTTTTTTTTTTTTTTTTTTGAGGGTGGGTGTAACGTGCGGTTTTGTTAATTCACCGGCCCGGCGGAGAGGGGCAGGAGGAGGGGAGAGATGCCGTCGGAAAATGAATGTTTGGTTTAGTTTTTCTTCTAGTCCTTCAAGAGCTGGCAGAGGGAGGGAAAAAAAGGATAAACGAAACCCCCATCCGTCCCTGAGCTTCCTAACTCCTCCTGCATCTTTCGAGTAAGGATAATGGAAAATATGCGAACGCTGAAAAAGAAAAGCAAAACAAAATAAACGAAAATCTCGGCGCAGGTTCGGAGCGGCTGCGAGAGATAACGGCGGTGCGTTCACATGCAGAAAAAGAAAGTGCAGTTCCTCCTCCCACCCCTCCCAGAGTGGCAAAGAAGCCAAGGAGGGGTGCCGAAGGTGGCAACGGCGAGAGATAGACAGAGCGGAGATGCGTGCGGATCTACTCCTGGTACCAAAGGGTTTCGCCTAGAGATGGTCAGAAGAGATAAAGGCTCGGAGAAAAGGGGGCGGCATTTTTTCCCTCTTAAATTGGTATTTAATGTGAAAGCCTATTGGACAGAAACCTGGACACGAGTCACTTAATTGGACTTGACATCTGTCACAGTGTGGGAGTTTTCACAGCCCAAATATTTTCAGCAGATCAGATTCTCGCTGAATCTGTGCCACAAATTATAACAGTCGAGAGCAGCCCATGATATAAACCCTAGCCTCTGGATATACAGTCTCTAGACATGCTCGCTCCCACTGCCATCGTCTCCCCGCCGACCAAATATCGGATACCCACTGATCTAGAAAAACACCGCTGGCATTTCGCATGTAAGATAATAAATAAGCTTTAAACATCAATTTGCATCATGTACACCAAGCATGTGGAGAATCATCAAACTGTTTTTTAGTTCATTTGTTTTGGTGGTCCCCATGCCCTGTCTCCCACCCACCCCCAATCCCAATCCATGGCAGTCATGGACCTGTCAGAGCCAGGGGGGCAGAAAGGCCTCCCTGGTGCCTTTGCCTTCTGCCCTCCCTGCTCCAGTGCACAGACAATGAGGCGAGGGAGCCAGCCATGAGTCTGTGGCTTTTCTTCTCACAAGAGGCTGGATGGAGCCAGGCCCCTTCATGCCAGAGCCAGGGGATGCCTGAGACCAAAGTGACTCCTCTTGCTGCCATCTTGCCCCAGTCCCTCCCAGATGGCAGCCCCTTCTCTGCTCTGATCCCCATCACCCTCTCTGCAGATCCCTTCAAATGGGGGCTGTAGCCACTTTTCTTGGTGTAATAGTCTTCCTGTGTTGGGATTTTTCCGTGGCAGGAGCTTGTGCTGATAGGCACCCATTGGAGCCCATGCAGGAGGGGTGAGTGAGACAGAGCAGAACTGGTCTTGCTGCTCACCAGCAGCTCAGTGGGTCATTCCAGGTCCCATCAGCAGGATGGGTGCGGGTGAGGTGGCAGGAAAACACTTGCAGGGATCTCTGCAGTTCACCCACATGCAACAGGCTGGGAGACCTCCAAATGGGGAGAGCTTCTGCACTTCTTATGATTTACAGAACCTTAATGAGAATAAGTAGCATTCCTGAACAATTTGGGGGTTTGTCTATCTTTTTGAAAATGGTAGATACCCTAGCAAAGAATACAATCTCCCTGCATGTCACCTGGCCCTCTAGGAAAAGAAATGCCTGAAAGCAGATCCTCATGAACATTTCTTCCAAGGACTCTTAGCAATCTCCCTTCCCCTTCCCATAACAAGTCTCCAAGGCAGCAGGAGGCTGTCAGTTGTTTAGATGCTCTGACCCCACATACTGGCACTGGTTTCACAAATATCCAGCATGATCCCAGCACTGCTTCTGGAAGTGCTTGGCCAAATTATCCTTGGCTGCAATGGGACGTGCCAGGAAGATTCAGATCCAAATCACTGAGGCTGTGACACATCCCCATTAAGCCCAGGTTTCTGGTAACTTTCACAGGTGCTCTTTGGAGATCAGGATCTGAGCAGTTCAAGGTCACTGTGCTCCACATCACAAGGCCCAAGGTCCCATTCCATCAAACGACCATCCCACACTTCAATGAGAAAGCTGTGAATGAGGCCTTCTCCAGCTCCTGTTTGACCATGGCTCAGTGCTGGGGGCTCTGGCTTCCAGCACTTCTCAAGGTGTAAGTCTGAGGTCCCAGCCCACAGAGGCTGCAGGTGATGGAATAAGTAGCTGGCTAAGGCTGCTATAGGTAACAGCCAGGAAGCTGCTGATTCATGTGAGCCAGCCTGCTCTCTGCTATAGATGCTCTCATCATATGGCTTGCTTTTTACTTTTAATTTCCAGGAGAAGACCAAACAGTTGCTTTTCAATGCCCTTCAACTATGATGGACATTCCTGACACTTCATAAAGCACTGGTTACTGCCACTGGGATGTGATTCCCCCCACTGTTATGCTCCCAAATGGGTTAAATCTAGAGGCTCCCACCTTGGCCTGGGCATGCCAGGCCTGGGTGTCTACCTCCCTGTTGTGATACTGCAAATCTTCTCACATCAGCTGTGAGACTCAGGGTGTAGTCTCTGTATCTTTAGCCTTAAAAACCAGTCAGAAATGCTGGAGCTGACAGCCTCTGAGCAAAGCCCCAAGGCCCAGAAGCAGAGCCAAATTCTCCCAGTGGAGAGCTCTCCTGCCTCTCACCACTCAAGCTGGAAGAAGCAGCTGGTTTCAAGAGGTCACCAGAAACAATCAGACATTAAGAGTTAAAAGTGATTGATGGAAATTGATGGAAACTAAAAGTTTCACTTTAACAAAGGAGGGATGACTAAAGCTCTTCCTCCACTTCTTTGTGTCTTTTCCTTAGGAAATAGCTTGCCACAAGTGGAGACCTGCATATTGGGAATCAGTATGGTCCCAAAGAAAGCTGCATAGATGCAAGGCCACCTTATGATTTGCATCCCCCAATACAGGCATGGCCAGTGTAAGTTTATGGTTGATCTCTTCACTAAGGAAATACCTCACTGATATCCAGACAAGCTGAGATTCCCAAACTATATTAAAGATGACCTCAATGGCATGAGTAGCATTGGTTCGGCTTCTCTGTAAAAGGTCAAACTGCAGCCTACAAGCTGCACCTGACGAAGAAAAAGTGAATAAGAAAAATGGAGTCCCAGCAGGGGTCTCCAGTTTGTACAGTGGACATCCAGGGATATCGTATGGCTTATTGCTGACTAAATCTATGACAATGAGCCTTGAAGCACAGGTGGACAGCCATCTCATGGAGGAGAAGCTAGGATTATATTTTGCCGTGCTGGAGGACTGTAAAGGGAACCATGAGCACCTCTTTCTCTTTACTTGGTTTAAGACAATGCTCCCAAGGCTGGAGATATAGGAGAAGTGGGGGTGGTTTCCTGTGGATGGCATTGCAGCTCACCTGCTCCTTCCTAGCAACTTCTTAAGCTTAATGAGAATGAAAGGTGTCCAGAGAAAGACTCAATATCAATAAAGACACATGCCACCTTTGTAGGGGTAATCTCATTGAAAAGCAAGAAGCAAATCACTCTGTTTGACTTTCAGGGCTTGCTAACAACCCAGTAAAACCTCATGAACCAGACTGCTCACTAGATAAGACCTAGGATAGAATTAATCGTAGCTGATTCATTAATGATAGCATAGAAGTTGCCCACTTCTATGAGACTTACAGCAAAGTGTCACAGGCCACCAGACAATATCAAATCATAAGTGGTGCTGAATTTGTGACAGAGCCTCACAACTCAGAGTTTTTCAGAGGCCAGTGGGATTGGGTTATAGAAAGGCAAGATTCAGAAAAGGATTATCTCCAGGGTGTAGTAGAAAGAGAAAGGTCTGAAAACAGTGCTGCCACGTGATAGTATCTTATGGAGAGGAGGTACTTATTTGTGTGGGCATCTCATATTCATGTCACACGATGATTTGAAGGTAATGTAATTTGTGAGAATACTCTGGGTTGGTGCGTACCCCCTAAAAGTCTAAAAGGTTATAGCACTAACACCCTGAAGTAGCCATTTGTCCCAAGGAAATGTCCTTCTGGCCTGGGAAAGTAGAATAATGAAAGAATCCAGCTGCTTTCTCCACCACTGGCCCAGGTACTAGGAAAGTCATTTTTCACTAGTAGCCTGAGCAAATCTCACAGAGCTGCCACGGGGAGACATCAAACATGAGAACCCACAATGCTGCTTTTATGGTGTTGCTTGTCAGAGCAGAGCTGCACTTCCATTACCTACATGTCCTCTGTCTGTCGCAAGGACAGCTTTCTAGGATGCTCAAGAACATCCATTCTCCTTTATAGCACACGCCATTCACGTTGCTGGCATATGCTGCCCATTGAAATAAATGGAGCTTGTCACTCTTGGATGTGTTCCTTGGAAATAAACGGTCAAACAAATTAGAACGCTGAGCCATGAAAATCCTTGTCCTTTTGAAAAATCTGTGCTGGATGTAGCTCAGTGCCTCCGCTCATGGTTTCCTTGGACATTTGGGTGGTATTTTTTGTTTTCCACTGGTCATATTTACTTTCTCTGAGGCTGTTTTAATAACATGTCAGGAGCTTTGAGGCTGCTGGCAGGAACAGCCTGCAACTGGGGAAGGTGAAAAAAATAGCTTCCCTTCTGGACCATGAACAGAGGTATCAGGGCCACTAGGCCTGGATGCAAGTACACCCTGGCTGAACATTTGTGGGACAGGTAAGACCCCTCAGCTGCTCTCTTGCAAATACAAGTGTGACTTCTCTGGGACTGGCTCCTACATTTAAACCACTAGTGTCGTGTTGAAATATATGGCTTTTAGACAAATTCCTGATTTTTTTTTTTTTTGGTCTATTAGCAGCTTTTGGCTCATGTCCCTTGGTCTCTGCTTCAGTTCTAGTCTTTTCCTTTGTTTGTTGGACTAGAGGAGCCATTGACATTAAAATTAAGCTCCAGATGGTACTGTAAAGAGCCAGGTATGACCATGAAGGTGTTCATGACCCTTCACTGCCATACTGTCTTGACATCTCCAAAGATAGTCCTTGCAACATCAGTTAATACTCACAGCTCTTATGACGGTAGGGTATCTTGAGAAATGGAAGATGATGAGGAGTTTTTAAAGGCAGAAAGGACCCCTGCATATCTCTGCAGGTTGAAGGCCACAAGACTTCCTTGTGAATGAGCATGCATTTTTCAGAAATAATATCTGTGCTTGATTAAACATTGATGGTGGAGGAGAATTCACTATGATCCTTGGCAAGTTACTCCACCAGCTGTTTCTCCCCACTGTTGAGAGCACTGATGGGAAAAATGAGTATGCACATTCCAGCATCCAGCCATGGGATTTGGCCCCCTGATTAAGAGTTCTCTATTATTATGTTATCAAGCTTAGGTAGGGATTTTGTGAACAGGTGTATGCATGTATGTTGTACAGCTGATATGCCTGTGTGCACAAGTTATTAGCTTGGACCTTTGGGTCATGCAGAGCATAGCTGTAGCTATTGCTGCTGCTCCGGTCAGGTGTCTGGAAATTTTGGACAAATGGGAAAATTTCACCTGGGCAAACAGACAGAAAGAGAAGACATGCCTGAGTAAACCCAGACATCTGTTGGTCCTAGGTCAGTATTCATTTGCAGTGGCCATATCAATTCTGTAGCTTTCTTTTTGTTAAACTGGACAGGTTTGAATGCCTTGTCATTATGCAGAAAAGACCAAACCCGCTTTACATTTAAGGTGGTTCTGAGCTTGAATAATTTCTCCTTTTTTCCTGTTCATAGTTCTAGGCCAGAAATGGGATGCTTAGCATGCCAAGCCCTGAATATAGAACAAGAAATACATATCATGCTTCAGTTTGTCTGCAAGATCCTAATGCAGCATGGATGCTCCTGGGACAGGTGTACTAGAAATCATATCAGACTTAAATTACAGAAAACACATATAAGAACCTAAGAATGGCCACAGTGGCTTAGAACAAAGGTATCCTTTTTCAGCAGTATCAAAAGAGTGGGCCTGGGAAACCTGCGAGAATAACATAAATCTACAGTGTTACTGCCCTCAGATACTGTGCTGACATCCAGTTAATTGAAGTGTAGTGCACTGGATGAACTTTCCTTCTCTGAATTTGTCAAGTTGCTGTTTGAATTAATGTGAATTTTCAGCATCCATAATTTCCCACCAAAAGGATTTCTCTGCAATTTAGATAAATGCATAAAGAGATACTTGTAAACATGTTTGCAAATAAATTAGCTAAGTTTGCTGAATTACTGTGGCTTCTACTGCTGATGAGAACATGAAGAGTAGTGTTGAGTATGTGGGCAGTAGTGCCATATGTTTTGAACGAATGCATTTGGTTGAAAGCATAAACAGTGGGTGGATTATAGCCAGTTAAGGAAAAGAGGAGAAATCTCCTGCAGCCTGGGTAGGGGGAAGGAAGCAAGACCAAGGCCTGGCTCCTTGAAGACATCTGATCACCTTAAATTGACCTGGGCTACAATCTGAAAATAAGAGCAGTTATGTACAAGCACACATATTTGTTATACAGGTTGAAGCTGTGCAAAGTGTCCATGTGGAGCAGGCCCTAAAGGAGTTAACAATACAAGCCAGCAACGAACTCAAAAACAATCCCCACACATAAATGACTAGTGAGTAGTTTGTGAATTAAGCAGGACAAATAGGAGGAACTTGGTGATTTTTATACATGCCCGATGTACTAAATGGGGTGTGTGGTCTTATGAGGATCCCAAACACAGATGCGTGGGAGGCAGAAGGTAGTGAACTGAGGGGGAGGCAGGCTCTGTGTGCTTTGCCACCAAAGACCTTACCTGTGCACATGTGTGCAACTGCTGGCTGCCAGGGTGAGGAAAGAAAAAGTGGATGTCAAGCCTAGCTGGCAGCCAATGCATCTGTCTTCTGTCTTTCACTCCCCCACAGTCGAGGTGGAACTTGGCTATTTTTAAATCGGATGTCTCTGTGTGTAGCCATGGGGAATGCTCTTTCTTGTGAAAAATGAAAAAAAAAAAAAAAAGAAAAAAGAAAGAATTAAGGTTTTGAAGCCACCTGCATTCCATAAGCAGATATTTCTCCGTCTATTGATGCCAAGCACCCCAGCCCCAAGGTCTCCTTTCCTCACTCAGAAGCAGAACTTGTAAGGAAGAACTTTGTGATGCGATACATGCAGTGTAAGAATGGCCTCAGTGGAGGATACAAGTGCTCTGCCCAGTTCAGTGCTCTCCCCCCAGCCATGGTTTGTTTCAGCATCTCAAAAGTGAGTGCACTGAGCACTCTGGAAGGTGCTGATACAAATATCTAGTATTGCAGAGTGAAAATAGGATATATCCATATGAAACAGAGTTCAAAGGTTAAGAGCATGTCTGTAGGAGTGACACAATGGCCACCTAGCAATCAGGCAATCATAAATGTCATTTTAAGGTTTATCTCATACTGCAAATGGCCAGTGGCAACCATAGGTTACCAGAGGTAAGCACTCTCAGGAGCAGCTTAATCAGACAGGGAGGTGGAAGAGCCAAAAGACACCTGATGGCTCTGTGGTGCCATGTCAAAGGGCTGCCTTGCCACATACTGACACTGGTTTGTAACAGAGGCTTAAAGGACAAGGGTGAGAACCAGGTGACTAACATCACCAGGCCTGATCTCCTGTCTTCTAGCAAACTGTGACTTCCTTATTTCCAGGGGTCAGAGGGGTTTTGGGGAAGTTAACAATCCCTGAAGGATTTGTTTTCCATGAATTTGTTCGATTTACTTATTTTTTCAAAATCACACCCACCCCCTTCCTCTTGTTTGTTATGAACACACCGTGTTTCATTTGCCTCCTATTTCTTGATTTCTAGGAACAATGAAGAACCATTACCTGCTCTTCTCTTTCCATGCATTAGCTTTTCCACTCTTCCTGCTTTTGTACATGCTATCATAGCTTTCTTCCCAACAGTCTCTTTTCCACTCAAAATCTCCAAGTCTGTGTAGTTACTCGATACTTTATCCTTGTAGTAAATTACATGCAAGCAGCTACATGCCTTTGTCCAGTTTTGTTGCACTTCATTTTCTGAAACACTGTCATTTGGCCTGGGGATAGGACCAGGATGCGCTCTTCAAGATGTGGACACATCATAGATTCATACAATGACAAAAGGGTGATTTTGGTTATGCCATATATCCCCTTTTTTTCCCATGCTTGGCACAGTCAGCTCCCCAAGTGGCTGCTTGTTCATCTTTCCTTCCCAGTAGTTTTATGCCTGAATGGGAGGTCCAGAAGTGTCCAAGGGTAATAGTGGATGAAGAGGAAGCCAGGACTTCTTGGGTCTAAGCCCAGACCCCCAACCAGGTCAGAAACTGCTCTTAAAAAAATTTACCTCCCCATTCCTCAGCTCTGTCCCCAGCAAAGGAGGAGTTTCTTAAACCAGTGCAGAAGAACGAGTGTGAAGCAAGGTGAGTGTGCCTGAGATCCCTGGATGAGTGCTGGCAGGAAAGGGAAAGCCAGTGTTAATTAGGGTTAGCACTAATGCTGTTTGCACAATGAAAGTTGTAACGCTCTTCCCTTCCTGGCTTGTTGCACTCCCTACGTTCTCGCTCCTTTGTAAACAAGGACTAAAACTAACAGATTAATAATGAAAAAGTGTAATGTAAATCCAAACAAGTTTAGTGCCTGGAACCAGCAGCAAGGGTTTTGCCAGCACTCAGTGTTGAAGACCGACCATTTTATTTTCGCTTGTATAGCTCGGGCCAGCTGTAACTGGTTTTTACACTGGCTTCTCTGAGCTGTGTGGTCATTCCTGGCAAAGAAGGCAAATTGATTTATTCCAAGAAGTCACTCAGGCCTAACAAATTGTTTTTCCTAACAAAATGTTTCTGGGGAACACAGGCAGGTGTCTGAAAAGGCACTCCTTTCCACAGAGGCTTACACCATCCCTGTGCAGGCTTTAACTTCCTCCAGCATCTGCTTCTCCCTCAACTTCCAGACCCCTGGTTCTCTGATCCTGAGCATGTGGAAGGTGGTGCTGGGTCTTCTGCATCTTCAGTCATCTACACTGATCACCTTCTCCATTCCTGTGGAGAGGCTATGTAGCACTGCTCTCCTGATTTCTGACATCCTCTTTGAACTTAAACCAGATAGGTCACAAACCGCTGGATGTTCCTCTCCTTTTATTCCCATAATTTAAACTCTGCTTCTGGTGTATCCATCCTCTTGAACATGTTTCCTCATGTGTTTCTCAATATGAAATTTGTCTGTTGCCCCCAGTTATCTTTCCTGACTGCACCCTCTATTTTCCCTTTTGTTTTCCCATGTTGTTTTTTGTTACTGTTCATCATAAATTATTCTCAAATCACCTAGCTGGGTGGTCCCTTGTTTGAAGGGAAGAAGTCTTAACAAGAATGGCTGGTCAGGACTCTGTCCAAGCCAAGAACACAGCCTTCCTGAAGGATAAAGTAACCTCTGTTATCTTTTCAGGATTTCCTCATGAACTCAGACTATTTCTATTTGTATCTAGGACAATGTTTGATACTTATAGGAACTCTACCGAAGAATCCTAGGGCAGTAACTCCTTATTTGTATACATATATATTCAGATAGGGATGTTTGTAAGACAGGTCTTCATATTCCTCTCAGGCTCCAGATTTTCTGTCTGCCTTCTCAAGGAAACTCCACTTTAGGGCTACAATTAAAGATTAAATTAAAGGCGGAGAAAAAAGTAAAGCAATTGAATGCCTATGAAATTTCATGTTATATAATTCATATTCTAATTTACTCCTTCTTCTGTAGCCTCTGTGTTCATCTCTGCAGGGTTAGTATAAGACTCATCTGGTTAAGGAGTCCAGATCTCTTCTGGAGTCATGATTATGTAAAATTACATCATTCCCTTAAAAAAAGTGCCTCTAGTCCTCATGGTGTTCAGATGAATTTGAAACTATGCCTGGAGAATGTTAGACGCAGAGAAGTATGAATGTGTATGTGGTGTCCTGAGGTCAAAACTCTCTAAGATATGAACTATCTTGCATCATTTTGCTGGGGTATCATTTCGTCGTTCACAGTTACTGACAAGCTTTTTCAGAAGACTAGAGTTGTAGTAGGATGCTATAAAGCACTTGAAAGTCCATATGGCTTAGCGAGTGTGTGCATTTCCAGGTGGTGAAAAGTGTCTGATGTTGAAGGCTGTGAGGGAGAAGATGTTTCCATTTCTGTACATCGTAGTTAAGTGTTCAGTTCTGTGTAGTTCCATCAGCAGCCTTTCTTATCCCTGTCAGGGCTGTGCCCATTGCCCCAAGAAACTCTTGTTGAATGACTTCAGTATAATACCACTGGTTCACAAGGAAGATTTCTACCCATTCTCAAAGTTCTTTTAAAAGGTGAGTAGCTTCAGTGGTCTTGCTTTATGGGCAGGGAAGATGGGGTATGGCTGAGTTATAGCATTGAAGAAATCTCATAGAGGACAGATGGAATCATGATCAAGAGGGAACATGATTGGGGTCTGTTCAACCTGGAGAAGAGAAGGCTCTGGGGTGACGTTATAGCACCTTCCAGTACCTAAAGGGGGCCTACAAGAGAGTTGGACAGGGACTTTTTACAAGGGGACATAGTGATAGGAAAAGGGGGGATGGTTTCAAACTGACAGGGTATGTTTAGATTAGATATTAGGTAGAAATTCTGTACTGTGAGGTGCTGAGACACTGAAACAGGTTGGCCAGAGAAGTTATGAATGCCCCTGAAAGTTTGAGGCTAAGGTGGAAAAGGCTTTGATTAACCTGGTCTAGTGGAGGGTGTCCCTGTCCATGGTGGGGGCATTGGAGCTGGATGATCTCTCAGGTCCCTTATAACCCAAGCCATTCTATGATTCGATGATTCTATGATTGAGATGATTCAATCCTTTCTCCACCAAGACTCATATGTCAGGAGTTTTTATGCAGGAGAACAGTGCCCTGCCTACCTCTGTAGCTTAGGATAGAGCAGTAACTAATGGTACTCTGCTAAACCAAACAAGATCATACTCCCAGGTCCACTGGTGATGACATTCACTGACCTCAGTATTTGGAGAACATTTCCAACAGAATTATTCCACAGACTGGTGGTAGCTGGAACCTCCTTGTGATCATCATGAAGCAACAGCATATTCGAATCCTTGGCTCTACAAAAAATCAAACCTCTGAGCTGATTTTAGACTGCGAGGACTCTTGCTTGCTATCGACTATAGTTTGCTTGTATTCAGGGTCTAGGTTTAAAGAAATAAAGCTGAGTGTTAGGCTATCTTGAAGTCCTCTTCCGGTTTTCTCAGGTAAGGTCTCTCCACTGCTCATTTTCTCCATAGTGTCTTAGAATGATGACTGAGTTGTGAGTTGTCCTCCTGTGCGTAGTGGGTATGATCTTCCTGCTCCTCTGCAGCACTGAGAGAAAGCTGATGCAATTTGATTCACTGCTCTCTTAGCGTTGACAGATGAGCTGGCAAGTTTTTCTGTGGTAGTTTAGTCTACTTTCGTATCCAGCTGCCTGCCTCGTCCATCAGCCACAAGTTATTGCCCCTGTGACAGAAAGTCTCAGCAGCTCCAGTTCATCATCTGGTGCCTCAGTGCTTTTAAGCTAATGCACCAGACTCCACCATGGCAGAGCCACGGGAGGATGCACATTCCCATCTGCCGATTCTGCAAAGGGAGTAATGGGAGGAGGGTCACCAGTAAGTTCTTAAACTACTACTGTGGGGCTCATCAAAACTCATCTGTCAGAGCACTTGAGTGAATCAAGTTACTGGTAATTGGGATCAGTATCATTGTTCTGTGCCTGAGCAGACTCCAGCTCATAGATATGGAGGCTCCAGCCCAACCCTGGGTCCTTAGAGCCTTAGGTCCTAAAAGGAAAAGTCTCTGCTTTCTTGATGGATTCAAGATTTCATGTCCGTATCCATCTTTTATATGCTATAGCTGGAAAATTACTACACTTTTCATTCAGAGCTTATCATCTCAATGAAAAATACAGGATGGGTCACAGGAGGAAGCAAATTACAGACTGCATCTAATAAATGGCCATTTACTAGGGCTGCAAAGACTCAGGAGGTGGAGGGTCTCCCAAGGCTGCAGTTTCACAGGCAGAATTAATATTGCTGCATAAAGCTTGACAAGTATATTCAGGCTTTTTATGCAAGTCCCCCAAGAGAAAAGAGATCTCCCTGTTTGTGAAATGGTGGAGCACGGGGAAGTAGCTGAGAAGAAGGGGAAGATAAAGGCTACATGCTGAGTCAAGCAAGATTTGGTTTTGTCCCTTCTCAGAAAGTCTGCAGAGAGAATACTCTGAGGAGTGTGGCCTGGCTCTGTAAATATGCATTTCCAAAGAGCTCATTGCCCCTCTGGAGAAAAGCAGGAGGCGGGATTGCACCCTCTGCAAGCATCAAGCACAGGCACCAACGCAGCAGCTGGCTTTAGTCGCTCTTGTGGTTGCTTGGGCATCTCCCCCATGGCATATCCCTCCAAAACCCAGGAGCATCCAAGAGCGTCAACAGAGGCTGAGCCTTTGCCATGGTGCAGACATTGGTGCTGGGCTTCTCCTCACCAGCTGAACTGCTCTTCCTGCAGTCAGGAAAAGCAATCATTGGCAAAGGTAATGAGATGGAGTCGGGCACACTATGTAAATACTGTTTGGGCTACATTCATAATCCCACACCACGAGCTGCGTTTCCATGAGAGAGGGAGTCTGGCCCCCTTGGATAACCTTAATTGTTTCTGACATGAAGGCTTCTTCTCCTATTTCATGACTTATTTCCCCAGTATCATTTAAATGTATTAAAACACTGTTAGCTTAGAAAGTAGGCATCATGTTAGCATAATATCTAATCAGAACTAGTCTGCCTGTCCCCGCAGGGTTTATTTATTTATTTATTTAGTGTCTGTTTGTGCGGTTTTCTTGTTAGATTGGAAAGCTCTTCCTTGACATACTCATTTGTTCTGCTGTGTAATAGAATAGGATCCTTCAGAGCTGCTGACATCTGCTTTATTCTTGAGATCTGCAACTCTCAGCCCACAAAGCAACAATGATAATAATAATAGTGATAATAATAATCACAGTGCTAGGAAGCCTGAGAAGTGAAGTTAAGCATGAAGAGGAGAAGATAAAAAATGGAAGAGGAAAAAAAATGGGCCAGCAAAGAGTGTTTCGATCACCACGAGTGTATTTTTATCGGCCCTGATTCTCCACTCATTTACTCATGCTTTATGATTGCACTGCCCTGTGGACTGCAATTAATTTCTTCGTGACTTGCAATATTGCAAGGGAGAGGGGATCAGGCACTGTGGTATGTGTGATCAGGACACTTGTTCACGGGTATATTCAGCTCTGCTCTTGCTCAAGTACATTGCTTTGATTTCTCAATGGCATTGCAGTATTGATTTTGAAGGGAATTAGTTTCTTCAGAGCTTCTGAAGATCTGGCCACTGTGATTTCTCAGGGACTTATTCAGCCTCCTCCCCCACAACTTTATCCTCACATGTCACAGCTGAAATAATTGGCATTGCACTATATCAAATAGAGAGGATACAGTCCTGGAGGCTGGGGGGGAATCAAATCCAAAGCAAGGCTTGACAAAAAGCTGCACAAGGAACAGAGCTGTTGGGCTAAGCACTGTCTGAAATAGGCCTGGTGAGTGCCCACTCTGGATCATCTTATCTGAATCCTGCTCTGTTGAGATATACGGGGCTTTGCACTAAAGAGAAGACACAGAGTACTGCAAGAAGGAAAGGTGGTAAATGGTAAGAAAAGGTAGGGAAAGGAAGAAAACAAGAAAGGAGTGGGAAAAGAGGAAGGGGAAGGTAAAAAAAGGGGAAAAAAAAAAGGAAAAGAAGAAAAAAAAAGAGGATCTAGCAGTAAGATCAGGTCATGTTGAGCTTCGAGCATCCTTAAGGCAGGGAACTTATCTGACTGTGTTAATCTAAATGGCTGTCTCACCATCCCCTAATGTAAATTATTCACACTTAGGAATTCTGCATGATTTTTGATTTGAGATGGAAACAAAACTTGGGACTTGTGGTATTGAAAAGCAAGGTTCTAAAAACAAGTTTCATGCCTGGTCTCAATGACTGTGGCCAGTTAATAGGCAAACAAACCTAGAAGGGCTTGAAATTAGTGAATTTGGCTCATCCTAAGCATCTGGGAGCAAGTGGCTCTCTTATCCTTTAGCCTAAGGCCCTCTGTCATAAAAACAGGGTGGCTGAGCAAGTACAGAGACCTGACAAAACTCTAAATAGCTTCATTAACAGAGGCACAAACCCGCCTGGACTCAGAAGCAAAACTCAGACACCAGCATTTGTTGTCCTCTTCCTTTCAGGACAGCATGGGCTGAAGACTCTTGCTCACAATGGATTTTCCAAGTCCTGCTTCTTCTAGCCCAGAGCTTGGGTCTCCTCAGAGCCCCCAGTACACACTACTGATATTACTGGTGTCATCATTTTTTTAACCTGACATAGGCATAAGTCACATTTTACAAATAATGGTAGGGTCAACTCTTCTGCTGAGTTCTTTATGTATATGGCAAGCAGGCTTGGGGTAATACAAAATAGAAAAGGGGTTAATGGAAACTAGACATGGAAAAGCTTTATGATGTCGCATTGCATCTGCTCCCTTTTTCTCCCGGCATATGCTTATAAAGTAATAATGCCTATATTAGTGTTTTGCCTGGTTTTAAATACTCTAGCCAGCAGGACTTCTATGTCCCACGGGAGGCTTTTCCATCTACCAGTGGCTCTCATATGCTCAAAAAGAATGGCAGGCAGGTGCTTCATGGGACCTCCTCCAGCACCTCCCCTGTGTCAGGCCTGTAGAGAACATATGTGTTCCAAAGCTTTTCTAAATTGTCACTACTTGAGCTACATCAACCTGATAAAGGGCTGTGGCATCACTCAAACACTCAGAAGCATTTCACTACCATCCTCTTCCACTTCAGGTGACTATTTTCCTTCAGGGAGCAGTAGCAGTAGCGGTTTCCCAGGAAGATAATGGATTCGTACACCTCTCAGAAGTAGCACTGTGCCACCACACTATGTGTGCCACCAGTGTCCTCCACAAGCATCAGTCTGGTATTAATAATTAGTTCACTAGGCAAGAAGGCCATTTTGGAGACCTTTAAATTGAATCTGTTCTTGTCCTGCTTAGTGAGCTGATGTCTTTGAGTCTGAGAGCCTGAGGATGAAGTAATAATATTTTTCTTGTCTTGTTGGTTAGACAAGACTTTAAAAAGCTCTTAGAAATTATTTGGAGGAGGAGTGGCTCTTGGCATAGAGGAGGCTGGAACGGGCCACAGTCTTTTGGGATAGCTGGGCTAAGGGTGCAGGTGGAAAATAACATGCAAACTGAGGAGGCAGAGTTATGGAAAAACATTTGAGTGTGGCTGAAAACAAACAAACAAAAAAAAGTAAAAAAAGAAGTGGAAGGTACATTACCTCCACTGAAGAAAAGAGAAGGCTTACAGACTGGCTGATAGGACTTTTGGAAATGAGGGCAGGCTGTAGGGAAGTACTTTCTTGTGAGAGAAATCTGTTACCTCTCCCAGTTTAGCCAACAGGAAACATTATCTAAAGATCAAGAAGAGTGAGCTCTGTTTGATGAGGGCCCACCATGGGTGTCATTTCAAGAGGAATCCTCACAGGCACTGTTAATTACCTATGCATGCCCAGTGACTTATATTCCTATAACTGCGTGAATAAAATTAATCTCTCAGATTCTATCATTTAAATAACATTGTCACTTATCTTCCACAGCATCTAAGATTAGAGATTTTATGGATGTACAGGAGCTCTGAAGATGAGGCCACATTTATTCCAGTCTCTTGATTTTTGGGAACTTAACTATGGTTACCCAAACCAAAATGTTCTGTGCTCTGTTCCTAAGGATATGATCATGTAATACACAGCAATTAAGCCAAAACAAAGAAATCAACTACTCAGAATTTGTCTCAGACACCAAACATGCCAGTTTTCTTGTACTTCTGTGTTACACCATTATGGGATATTGATTTCCATTATTGTGTATTTCAGAAAATTCCCTGGGTAATGCTCTGGTGATTTACTCCAAACTGGGTGTCTCAGTGATATTTTGGCAGGCAGAAGGAAGAAACACAGCTTGCCTGTCAAGTAAAACCCTGTCAGCCCACCAGAGCAAATTCAGCCCATTGTCCAGTTCCTGTGCCTCATACAGTATCTCTGAGGTGGAACTGAGCCTGTATTCATATTTTTTCACTAATCAGGTGAGATTTAGGATCATTTGCTTAGAAATACCACATCACATGCTGCCACCTTTCGATGTGGTAGCCTGGTGACAAAACACTGTAGTAATAGCATTGGCCTCTGGCCCCAAGGATAACAAATACCCAGTTCTGCCCAGAGATAGATGCATTAATAATTATCAAATGTTTTAACATGCTTCTACCTTGCCAGCCTATACCAAACTTGATGCCACTCTGACAAAACTGCACTTCTCACTAGGACATACAACCATTCTTACTGATGGTGAGGCACTCTTAAGCATCTCTTACTATGTGATCAATGTCAGTAAAGCTGTGGTGCTTCTCTTAGGCTACAACAATTTATACAACATGAGTAAGGTGGTGGAGAGCTGGGAATTTCAGTTTGAGCCCTTGGTGGACTCTTGACAGAACCAGAACCATCAGTTCTATCAATGTGGCCTCTTATCCCAGAAAATAATGTCACAGGGGCTGGCCAAAGTTATTTAAACACTAAACACTAATCAAACTCTTGCAAGAGAACGGGAAGATTGAGAAGTGAACTGAGATACTGATGTATGAGGGGGCAGATTTCATCCTGTGTAATACAGGTCATAGAATACTCCCTGGTTCTTCCTGCTTTTAATCTATGAAATAGAAAAAAAATTATCTGAAACAATACTTGTCTTCAGACACCACGCTGCTCTAGCAGTCCTGGAACTCAGCTCTTTCTGCATGCCTGATCTGTTTCCCATTCATTTCAACAATCACACACATCCAGTTTCAGGCTTCTTAGAGCAACTTTGTCCCTCAGCCAGAAACACTAATCCAGTATCGCTGACTTACACTCAGAGAGATGCCAGATACTTTTCCTGATGAAAGACTAAGGTTCAGATGAACAGCCAGTGTGGTCAGGGAGATTTACATTAGACTTGATCAGACTGCTGTGAGATAACTTGTTATGTTGCCTTTTCAGTTTCTTCACTGCAAATCAAGAGTAACTGTATGGTTGCAGCAAATATTCCATGTGACTTTTTAGAGAGGTAGCTGAGAAAAGAAGTTGGCTTTGTGCCTTCATTTTTCTTGAAGACATCTAGGAAAAAAGGCTTTCAGAGGTGCAGTTCCCCAACTCTAGCATCTTCTTGGTTTTCTGAATTTTTTTCCCTTTTTATGCTTACTTGAGGATAGGCAAATGAAGCTTTCTTTTAAAAGGACTTTGAGAAGAAATTCAGAAGTCTGACAATTCTGAAAATAAGGATTTGGGCTGTAGGCCACCCTGGGGATCTGCAGAACTATTCTCTGAATTTGCTAATGCTCATGGTTGGTGTTCTCTAAAGTTTGGATTGCTCTGTCAGCTAGAGTAAGGGTCATTCTATGAAGCAACCTTGGATATCACTGTCATAAATATCCTGTTTTGAACACTTCAGGAAATCCAGGGAAAGGCAGAACATGCATATGACTAACCTCTATGGAGCATGAATACAGATCTGGTCCTCTTCAACCACTCCTTAAAGTAGAGGCAACATTCTTGTGAGCGAGTTTCAGAGAAGCCCCACTTCAGACAATCATCAGTCCTCTGCCCTCTCCAGCCTCCCTCAGCATCAGATAGGTACCATGTTCAGAAAGGATGATCCTCATTTCCCTATTTAAACTCGATGTTGGCAACTTTAGTGAGTAGTTGCTGATAGTTACTGAATTTTCAAGGTGTCCACTGTTCCTGACAGCAATTTTCAAACTCACCTAAGTTGACATGTTTTGAACATGAGCCATTCTCCTCACTTGACAATGTCCTCACTGTGAAGGTATCATCTACATGATGCTCACCATTCTTGACAGCATCCTGGGAAGGGATCCATAAGGACCAACTCCTGTTTGCTGAGATGTGATTGCATATGTGTCTGTAAAAGAATGATGGTAGGGATAAAGATGAGTTATTTAGCAGGAGTCTTGGTGCCACAGACACAGCTGGAATGGGATTTATCTCAGTTAACTTCTTATGTCCCCACTTCACCTGAGATAGTTCCTCCTGGCTTCCTTTACACTCCTGGAGAACAGGAGACATGATGATGATGTGACTCATCTTGCCTGTTTTGGATGTTTGTGGTAGGTTGAGGTGAAGTACCCACCAGAAGGGCCTGTTGCTCCTCATTAAGGGGAGCCCAGACTGATGACTGTAGGTGGAGATGCTCAGCACTGATCACATAAACCCAGCTTCCAGAAGAGGCCCATGCAGATCATACATAGGTCTGGCCTTCTCCTCAGCTGAGATTCTGCTCCTTTCACCCTTGCTTCTCCATGCTAGTCCTAGTCATTTTCAAATCAGTTCATTTTGAAAAAGAATTTCGACTTCTTCTCCAACTGAGAGCAGCAGAAAAAGTGGTCACTCAGGACCCTTACTGTGAGATTTCAGAGAGTCTCTAAGCTGTCTTATTTTGATATCTCCCTACAGAGTGATGGTTCAAACACCTTTTTTTTTTTTTTTCTGAGATGCTGTTGGGATCTTAGTCCAATCACTTGTCCTACAGTTCCCAAAATCCCTTTATGATTTATTTGGTTATTTGGCATTTCCATGGGGCCTTCAGCAGATAGAGAGACTCAGTTGTTGTAGGTGTTGTACAGACATAGGAATTCCTGATGTGAAGGATTTCAGGCAGTTTTACTCCTGCCAGTCACCTCCAGGGTAGTGTGAATGTGTTTGGTCAGACAACACACAGGTCCTAAGAGGTGAAGTGCAGGTGAGGCAGCTCCTCTGGCTCCATTCCTCACATGCCCATAGGATGCCCAAAGTGTAGCTGCAGTCATCTTGGTGGCATAGAGCTAGTGCTGGAGTTCTCAGATGGTATCCAGTCTGGCCTGGGAGGGGTGAGGAGCTCTGATCTCTGTTTGGACCCCTTCTCTTAGAGAGAGACCTTGTTTGGCCTGACCGAATGCAGGGGGGTTAGATGTCGCAAGGGTAGAAGTGCATAAAGGCACATTTACCTCTTTCCCTTGGATTTGACCTGGTATTTTTATATACTTCTCTTCCCTGATCTCTCTCAGCCTCACTCTCCACCCTCAGAGCAAGACAGACTTGCAGGCAGCGTAAATGATCACTGCTCCACCCAAGAAGGTCCCTCAGAAATCACAGCAGCTGCGGACCCTCTTCTTACCTCTCCCTCTTTCCTTTCTCTCTCCTGATCTCTTTGCTTCTTTGTCTCCCTCCTCCCCACCTTTCCTGTCTTTGTTTTTTTTTTTTTACCCTGTTCCCTCATGATCTCTCTCCGCCTGTGTGTCTCAGTCCCTCTCCCTGGCTCGCTCTCTCTGGAGACAGGTCTAGTGGCCTGGTTGCCATCTGCTGCCTGGGTTGTTTTTTTTTGTGAGTGCGTGCGCGTATGCGCGCGCGCGGGTGCACGTGGGGGTTTTTTTTATGAGGTTGAGATCAGATGGCATCTAATCGATCGTCATGGTCTCCATGGTTACCAGGGTGACAGAGTAGTTGGGAGAGAAACATACTCCAGCCTGGGGCTGTCAGACCATTCCTGAGTGAAATAATAAAAATAAAAAAAATGAAAAAGAAAGAAAGAAAGAAAACAAAAATCAAACCTCTTCCATCATATTTTATGCATTTATATCTTCCTCGGATCTCAGAAAACATAGCCTGTGCTTCTGTTTTACATTGTCACCCCTTGACTTGGCTTGAGGAGGAACAAAGCAGACTCGTTTTCCTTTCTGTGTGGCACAGGCACAAAAGTGAGCCACATCTCTGAAAGAAGATTCCCCTCTTGCTTCTCTGAAAGGTTTGATTCTTTACTTTTTTTTTTTTTTTTTTTTTTTAAGCCCCCCTGGTCACTGTTGTAACCATAATGATTATTTTTATTCTTCTAAATTGGATGGTTAGTCTCTTGAACTGACTACAGGCAATGGTATCCTTCGGGAAAAGAATTGCAATCTATTAGTATGAGCAGTATCTTTTTCTCCCTGGACTCAGCCCCTAACACTGGACCATCTTTAGCCCTTGTTGTGACAGATCAATCAATCTGTCTGTGATTCCTGCTCAGAAGCAAGTGGAGTGTGATGCTAAGGATGAATTATGGAACTAGGTGAGTTTCTTGTCTTCAAAAGCAGATTGAGTTGGGCATGGCAACATCTCTGACCATGGCAATTAGTTTATGAGGAGCACAGGAGCTAAAACAGCACAGTGCAGAATATGAACCTGCATGAACTGGGGGAGGATGCTGCTGCTGCTGCTGCTGCATTTCACACAGTATCATTGTGGCAGAAGCCCCTCAATAATCCAAGAATTTCACAAAGTCTGCCTATAGTGCACCGCCCAGGTACACACTGCCTGGTTCCTTGACAGTCATATCCTGGCTAGGAAGACATGATTTTGTCTTTGGTAGGACCTCAGCATGGCCCCTGAAAGGCAATCAAGTTATGACTCCTGCTGTGTGGCTGCAGCCACAGCACTCGTGCTCATCAAAGCTCACCCACTGTAGTGCTGCCCTGGCCGTGTTCCTGCTCATGGTTTCCAAGCACACAGGACTCTGGAAATGGCAAATGTAAACACAGGCAAAGGGAGCTGATAGTATCGATGGACACAGCTGTGATGGGCTGAGAGGCTGGTGGCCCAGCAGAGCTATCCAGAGACCTGGAACTGCTGACTTACTGCTGCTAACTATGAAATGCATCAGATCAGAGCATCCCTGGACAAGCAAAGATCTCATGGAGCTGCACATCATTTGAGAGCTGGATATGCCCTTACATATCTTTTCCCCAGTTCTGAATTCAACTGGTTTATATTTGGAGCCTATGGTCTTGCTTTACTTTTTTCCTTCCTAGTAGAAGCAGAAGGTGCCCAAGATGGATTGTTTAGTTCAGGCTGCAGATATGCACTGAGGGCAATATTAAATTGTCTGAAGGGTGTCACTGCAGAGGGCATCCTATCCAGCCTACATGCACCACCCTCAAAAGGCTCAGGTCTTCAACTATGCCCATGTATGGTCTGCCAAACTCCTTTGCTTGCTAAAGGGGTTTAAAAGACCACTAGACATGCATTCAGCTGAGCCCCAACATGACTCTAGGAGCAAAACATCAGCTCAATTCAAGCTGATGCAATATCCATGAGGTGCAAAGATTTGGCAACACTCACAGTTGCAAGGAAGGGTGACACTGATGTGAGATGATGAACTGTGATGGGGCAGGAGGAGGCAGGGTAGCATGTCAGAGACTCTCCTCACATTTGAAAAGGGAAGCAGCTTGCAGAAGGCTGCTTTGGAGCTCTGTGCTAGCTGGATACTTGGGCTTTGAGAGAAGCAAGGGATTGTGAAGACAGGCTTTGTAGACATATCAAGTACTTCATCCTCCCACTGGGACAGCAAACAGAGCTTTTGGGGTGGAAGGATGTGTTGTTTGGCCCACAAAAGTCCTCTCCTCAGTCTTTGAAAAATATGTCACAGAACTCCCCTCCACCCCAGTAAAAACTGTCTTGATTAGAAATATTTCCTCATTTGTAGGCAGCGAGGGATGATGTTTCAGTGTATCCTACTTTAAAAAAAATCCATGATCATGCCTATTTGAATTCTGATTCTCTCCCTCCCAGCAGCATAACATCCCTGCTCCTAACCAGCAGGGTGGGAAATCCTCTGCTCTTCAATATTCCCTGATGTTAAATACCATGGGCCTCTTAGATTTTCATACTGTACAAACACAAACTAATTAAAGTCGTTCAAATACATCCCAGGCAGAGAATGAGAATCTGTTCACTTGAGGGCAGACCACTGGCTTCCATGTCCCAGGGAAAGCTCCCTCGCAGTTTACATTGTTCTTTTTGCAAGGGATAATTTATGGTAAAGCCAGTTTCCTCTGAAGCATCAGACGTGCACATGAAGAGGGAAAAAAAATGTAAACACAGCAGCATCTTTGTGAATGCAGCAAGGTGCTGGTGCCTGCCTCTGCATGCTCCATAATATATTAATACACACTGGCTGGCCAATCCCACTGGAGCATTCAATCATGCCACATTATAATAGAATTTAATGGAGTTGACAGCTCAGACCTAGTTGCTGGAGACACGCGAAAGACCTTTGCAATGAGGATAACAATTAATAAAGGAAAGCGCCATAGATTTTTGGAGAACCTCATAAAAAAGTAAAATATCGACATTGATCACGGCATGCAAGGATATTAGACACGTAAATCTAGCTATTGCCTTTATTTATTTATTTGCACATCTTTAATATTATAGGCACAGGTTTCCCCAAGGCCAAAATGCAATTTCTCTCTCCATTTCTCAGCAGGAGCTTTTCATCTCCCTATTCACCAGGTTTTGAATTGCACATTTAATAAGCGATAAAGAATTCCTGTCTCTTTTCCTTGGGCTTTTAACCCACAGTTTTTCCCTCGCTTCTATCTTGTGATGGAAACAACGATCCCCTTTACCTGGCACTGGGTTCCTTGGGGATGTGGGGGCGGTGTAAAAGGGGATCTGGAGCCCACGGGGGGTGTCTGGACTTCAGTGTGTGCTGATGTACTTTATATGCCAGGATGCACTGGGAAAGGTAAAGAGCACATGGGACAAACATAAAAAGAGGGAGACAAGGTCTACAACTCTGTAAATCAGCTTTCCTCTGTCTGCCTCATCAGAATTTTTTGGCAGGAGGAAAAGCTTATGACTTCACTGCCTGGGGAGAGAAGTCTTCACCTTTCATGGAATATCTGCAGTCATTTTAAAGAATCAGTTCTGTGGGTAAACTGCATCCACCTCCACCTTTTGTCCTGACAGAGGTGGCAAATTCATCTTCTATAGCTGCAAGCATTGCTGGGCTCCAACAGACACAAACCTCTCTGGATTTTTCTGGCTGTGCACAGTTAGCACACTCCTGAAACAAGGCTGCTGCTTGGCTTCTCACCTTGGAGAAGTTCTGAACTGCATTTCCAAAAGTATTTAGGTGTGAATCAGTACCTGGTGGGATAACTAGAAACACCTAGACTTGAGCAAATTAAAAACAACTGAGCAGGTACTTGTAAGCAGGCATGGTACAACAATAAAAACTGGACTGAATACTTAGATCTTACAGTTTTAAGACAAGCTGCAGTAGGTTACTTTCTTGTCAGGTAAATCAGCCTTTTTTTTTTTTTTTTTCTTTCACTTACCTATGTACAGATGCACTTTCCCAGGACAGGTGATGTCTTGCTTGGAACAAAAGAGGCCATTTGTCCACATCACAGCAGCAGTGACTGCATGGTGTCATCTCATGCTCTCCTCCAGTAAATTGAGTTTGTCAGTGCTCAGCCACACAGCTGAGTGGAGTGCTGCCTGATGCCTCACCTCTCCTGGGAGAGAGAAGTTGGCATAAGCAATATCATAATGGGATCCAGAAACAAAGAAGCGTGAATGAAGTGCTAATTGCATTCATAAAGACATTAACAAAGGAATTAAAATGGCAGAAGCTTCCTTTCTCCCTCAAGATTCATATAAACAACCAAAAATATATTAATAATCACTGAGATTTACACTACTTCGAAGAGATTATACAGAGATAGGGCATCAGGTCTTGGACAGACCATTTCAATGGTGTTTTTTATTGGAATCTGTATCAGAGATGAGACACTCCACTGCTTCCGTTTATCCAAACTTTCTCTTTTCTTTCTGTCTTTTTTCCTGTCATTGTGCTTCCTTCAAAGAACAGGAGCAGTGCTTCTCATTTTCCCCTGAAACTTTCAATATGTTGTAAAAATAATGACACCATACTAAAAAATTGTACATTTTTCTAAAAAATATCCCCAAAACAAAATTACCCCAGAAGTTTGTCTAACAAAACAACAGAAATTTCCTGTATAAAATAGCCTGAAACATCCTGCCTGTTTTTTTAATCTCATTTAGTTCTGCTTACTTTTTCATGGAAAAAGGAAAAAAAAAGACATGCTTTCTGCCTTTTCCTCAGTCGGTTTCTACATGATTTCATCCTTCCATTACCAACCTCTAGCACCCTGTTGTTATCTGCATTGCTAAGACTGAGAGAAAAACTGTTCCTTGTTAAATTCTTTCCAATCAATGCAGGTTTTTTTCCCCTATTTGGAATATTATTATCAGCCTTAAACTTAGAAAGAGTTTGTTTCACAGATCCTAAATTTTAAGGCTACTTTAAATTGCTTGTATCAGCAAAATGATAGCGCTTTGCTTTTTAAACTGCTTGGCTGTACTCATCACACCTCCCTGACTCTTGCACTCGCCTTCTTTCCACCTGCTGATGTGGGTGTTGTGCTAGTGATAGCTACAGCTAAAGCCAGCTAAACATTTTTGCTCCGTTCACTCATCTTCAGTCACTCATAACTTTCTAAAATGTTCACTCTGGAGACTGCAACCTTCCAGTTCCTCATGACCACTCAAAGGCGGATTTATCTGGCAAAGATGAGTCCAAGCCATTCAGCAGTTCTGTAGACGGAGATGTTTCTATCCCCTTGGTGACTAAGGGGACAAGGCTGAAGTGCCTGCAGAGGCATCATGCACAGAGAAGAGAACCCTGAATTGATGGGGAAAGGTTGCCAGTCCCCTATCCCCGGGCTTGCTCCATCTGCAGGCTGCGACTCAGGACTTGTGAGTGCCAGGATTGGTGTTTCTAGCTCTGGAGGGCCAGGAGGCAGGGAGAAGTAGGGAGCACATCCAAGGAGATGAGATGAGATGTGTCACAAACACCCAAAGGAATGAAGCTCAGATCTTCATGTATGTGGGAGGTGTGTGGGAGCATGGGGATGGGGTCCAGGATGGGGTTTTGGACTGGAGAGGGAGGAAGGCATGAACCAAGGGGGAAAGGTTGTGTCAGGTGGGACAGGATAGGCTGAAAGGGCAGGAGGCACAATCTCTCCATCGTTCTCTGTTCTCAGGAAGAGGGCCTTCTCCAAGGAATACTGGGACATGAGCAAACAAGGGAAGCCTTACCTGAAGACATTTTGAAAAAAAGAAAGAGAAGGAAACAAAGCCCTTTGTGCTGCATGAATATTATGTACCCCAGTCCCTTTGAAAGAGCTGAACCACTCAGGGTAGTGCCCTTGTTCCAAGAGAACACCTCAGCTCTTTCCATGAAAGCCAGATTTGGGATCATTAGGAGAATGAGGAATATTGGAGCTCAAGCACTCGCAAGGGTGAGGCAGTTGATATTTACCCTATTCCTGAGGTGGATTTAAAGCCTGCAGACCCTCCCACACTAACATGGCATCTCCCAGTTCTCACTTCCCCACTTTCCTTCCCTTCTTTACCTCCAGGCACAATAAAATCCCTCAGAAATGCACCCACCTCTCATCCTTCCTCCTTTGCCCCTGTCCTGTCCCCGACAAGGTCCCACCAACACCTCAGTGAGACCCCCCCCCCCATCTACAGTGTTCTTCTGGCACTAGTGCACTGCCTCAAGCTCCTAAGGTCAGGAACTAAAAGCACTGTGGAAGGAGTGAGAAGAGTTGGTGCTATGAGGAAGAATGAGCAATGCTCATGCATTAAAGGTAAAAACTAAAAGCAATTTTCCATGTTACAGAGAGCTACGGGAAAACTGGTTACCAATTAGCAGCAGCAGGATTTTTCAGGAGGTGCTGGGAGTCAGGATGGGACTCAGCTATTCATCTCATTTCAGTATCCACAGCTCAGGAAGGTAATACACCCCTGACTGTTACTTCAGTGCAGGTGAATGGAGAGCAAGGGCAGCCTCAGCCCAGGTCTTGTTTCTGAATAAATGAAATGTGTATCTTCCACGTGGTCAGCTGGGAGGGAGAAGCCTATCTCAGGAGTGATGGCAGGTGCTGCTGAGCTATTTCCATTTTCCAGCTCTGCAACCTCAGGAACCTTTTTAATCCAAACCACCCGCCAAGCTCCATTCACTGGCCCTGAAGATCAGCAGTGGTTTTGGATTCATTTTTAAGGCTGTCTTTAATTTTTTTGAAGTATCTTGCTGGCAGATTTTCGGTCTCACCTGTGAGTCAAGAAGAGATTTGCAAATCTCATTCTCACAGTATCAGTCATTTAAAGGGGCACATCACACCAGGAATTTAGGTTTTGCTTTTAATAGAGGGAACACGGGAGTAAAGGGATATGAAAAGAAAACCAGGAGGTACAGAAATGCTTTGGCAGATTTGTTAGAGATGAAAACATTTTTTATTTGAATTTTGTACTCCCTGGGGCAGTGAGGGGAACCAATATGCAATTGCATTGAACTAAAGTATGAAAATCAGAGCGTGAATTTGACAAAAAGCTCCACCAAACTCACCTTGCAGCTCAGTGAGGTGCAAGATGTAAAGTGAGCAGAGTAAAGAAGGGCATGGCTCGGGGCAGGATTTTCGTTATTGTGTTTTAAGGCATTAGTAACAGGAATTGAGATAGGAAAATACACAGAAGGTACATCCCAGCCTGATTGTACTCGGAGATTATGTTCCACGGTGTTGACAGCTATTGAGAGATGGCCAAGGTAGACAGTAATTTTTTAGTCAATCATGCTTTTAGTCAATCATGCAATTTTTCAGTCAATCTTCACTAGCAAATATGCACACACGGAAATGTGTGTGCTGCTACTGGTCCAAGTGCTTTTTGGTGTCTAGCTTGCTGAAACGCTTTCAATTAGGGTTTGGAAATGGTTGACTCAGTCAGCCTACACGACACTTGCCAAAGACAAAATTAGTTTCAGTCATTGCTGTTTTCCTTCCCAAAAAACAAAGCTCCGGTCTTTCCCTTTTCCCTTTCCCTTATATTAAGCAGAGAGTGTTTCTCAGGTAGGTGTTTAGCTGATTTTTAATGTCATGGAAACTTCATCTGCAAATTTGTTAGAAACTCTTGAGTAAAGCAGCCTAGTAAAACAGATGATTAATATTGGTAAGCTCTTCATTTGCATATTAATTAGTCTCTGTACTCAACTAATTAAAACAGGGCTGCCTGTTTGTAGACTTTCTGAATTCCAGATTGTTGCTATTGCTCCCATGTAAGTGCATTTAACACAACTAAGGCAGGCCATTGATATTACAAACTAGCCACCCCCAGCAGTAGTAGCAACATTTAAAGACATTTAAGGCTGTAAGAGGAGTACTTTCAATGTTTTCTTTTAAAAAAAAAAACAAAAAAAAAAAAACAAAAAAAACCCACCAAGACTGATGCTTGAAATAGCAGATGTAATGATTAAGCAGTGCTCCTATTTCCCTGTTCTGCTCTGACAAATCCAAGGCCAAAGAGAGAAGAACATTGCAGGGCACAAAGAAATCCACGCTGAGCTGCCCTTCAGCCCTGTGGTACTCGCTTTTCTCCAGAGATGCAGCCTAAAATCAAAGCTCAGGCTGATGACTCAAGACATGAAAATTCAAGATTAATTTTGACCTGTGCTGCTCTTGCAGAGCTCTGTTCATCCTTTCCAGCTGGGGGTGGAACTGGGACTTGGAGTCCCTGCAAGTCAAGCAGAGTTGGCCTTGCAAGTCCACCTCATGGCCCCACATGCTCTGCAGAGATGCTGCGGGGGACAGGCACTGGATTAACTTTTATAGGTAAAGAGCTGCGCATTTTCCACATTTCCCTGCTGACACTGGCTGGGCGAAAGAATTACAAAGAAATTCCTTTGTTGATTCCTTGCCTTCAGACTTTAGCACATAAAATGCAGCCCTCCCATCACCCACAACGTTCTACTCCATCACAGAGCCAGAGAGTGCTGCCCTCTCCAACAGTATCCTGCCTCCTCCTCCCTTTGTCTGGCTTGAGGACACACCATTGCCCCCTCTGCCATCCAAGCCACCAGGCAACCCCCCTTATGTGTTTCTCAGCCAACACACCTGCTGGTGGCCATGACTCTCCTCTGTCTTCCTACAACCCCTTCTAGCTCCTCCTGCTGTTCTTGCTTCTGGACCTGATTCTTGGCACTTTTTCTTTTCCTTCCCCTTCTCATGCACCTGTTTTTTGTTCCTCCCAGCTGTTAGCATTCCCCACTTTGCTATGCCCACAGTAGTGCTGGACTCCTGTAGAAATTCAGGGTCCGAGGCTAAAACACCCAAGGCTGAGAGGCACTTAATGAATGTATATTTACTGCCATAAAATATTTTGCATGGCAGTGACAAGTAGGCTTTCTCAAACTGTCTGTGCACAGAGAGTTTTCCTCACCCTAGCTGCCAATAGCAGTTTGACAGGTTTTATTATACTCCATTATTCACAACAAGCCAGGTCGCTGTGCCATATGCTGTCCAGTCCTGCTAAAGCTAACCATGTGCCCATGTTGGCTGCAAACCAAGGCTGGTTAAAACCTGCTCCTTTTTTGCATGCTATTTGTTTTGAAAGAATTGGAGACAGGGGCTTCATGTCAGATGTCCCAGTCTGCCTTATCTCACCAGTTTGCTCACTCTCAGCAGCCTAAACAGCAAAACAACTGGAAAATCAAGGGTCTTGCTATCGTTTAGACCTGAGATTCTTCTAGAAACCTGCCCTGTCTTGGAGCTGATGCAGTTTTAGTTAGCAAGAGAGCCTTAAATCACTCTGGGGTCACTGCCAATGTGTTCAACTTGGAGTGCAGCTTTAGATATGGTTTCATGCACTGCTTAGTAGGACCCACAAAAATGAACAGTGCAATGTTTCTAAGATTAAATCTCTGCTTCACTGGCAACAGCTGTTTTAGAGGCACTGCAGCCACAGCAGTCATCTCTGCATGTGGCTGGACAGGCTTCCTACTGCATCTCCAAATTCTAGCCTCCTCCAAGCCTACTCTCCCTCCTTAATGGCCCATGCAACTTGCTGTAGTCTGCTTTTTAGCTGCTTTGGTGCTCTGTATTGTTTGAATGTTTACTGACTTGCCAAACTCTGCAGTTAGCAAGGCACAGCCCCATCTAGAAAGAACATTTATCGCTGCCTTTCAAGTTTGACACACTTTGAATCCCTCTCCTACTACCCATTGTTGGCACTTTAGCTGTTCTCAGGTGCATGTTTTCCTTCCTTGTGCTGCATCTATTTAGCTGATCCTTCTTGCTGCTCCCACAGCTTTTTCTTCCCAATTCTCCTACGTCAGGCAAGCTGATGGCAGAGGCTGCTTGTAAGAGCACCCATTTCTGGACATGGCTCTTTTTTTTCTTTAGGTTGCTGTCTGCTCTTGCATTGCCTTTGGTGGTGTTTTCCCTTTTGGGAAATGAGCAAAAATCTGTGGTGCATTCCTTTCACCCTGCTCCATGCATGTACATCACCAGCCTGTGATTTCTCGGATCATGCTGCTATGAGGATGCTCCAACACTGAACTGCCTATGATTATCAGGGATCTTTGTGGTGTGTGGCACCATAAGGACCAAACAGAGGTCTTATCTGCTCAACACCGTCCGTGTGGTATCACTGTGATGGTATGTACGGTTCATGGTGGCATCCTCAGGATGGAAACTCTGTGTCTCCCATTGCCCACAGTGAAGGCATACTCTGCTTGTGTGTGTGCTGATGACATAAGGTACATTTGATTTTAAGTGTATATCCAGATTCGCACTTGAAGCACAGTGTGTGGCCCAGTTCAAGGGCTTGTACACTTCTCAGTGGTGTAGCCAGAATCTACTTGCATTGCCTCATAAAATCCTTGTTTTCCATCACATCCTTAGTGTACCTCAGTTTCTAAGGGTCCACTCATTTGCAGAAGTTATCATTTTAATGGCATGTATGATCACGATCTCCTGTTAAGACTGTAGCAGACTGCATGCTTCATTTTTGCTATACAACCTGGGCTCTTCCTGCCACTGGCTTTTTCTCTTCCTGTTGTTATAAAGAGACTATAGATGTTCTTCATGGTTTGCTGGCTTGACAGTCAAGGCCAGCAGAACTCTCTACTTCATTAGTCTCACAGATCACAAAATGGGGTTAATATCTAACTTTATCTTAGTCTCAAAGGGCTTTCACCTTCTTGACATATTTGGCTACAGTGTTGGATAAGACTTACAATAACCTCTTCATTCTTATGCATGGTGAGGATGTTCTAGCATTCCACTATGATCCTATATAATAAATTAGGCAAAAGCATCCCTTGTGTCCTGTGGTTTTCAAACTGAAAGTTTCAAACACTCACTACTCAAAAAGAGTGTTTCTGAGTGCTATTAGGACCTGACAGAAAAAAATTGACTTTAACTGACCTGCCCAGCCTTTTTTAGGCTCTCCACCAACACACCCTCTGACCATAAGCTGAAGGACTCCAGCTACAGGTGCCAAGATCTAGCCTGAGCTGTTTCCTTTGCCTCATCGTGCCTTATTGGCTGCCTTTCAAGGCTGGACACCAGACCTATGCTGTAATCACCTCTGTTCCAAATCTTAGCTCTGACCCCATCTCCTATTGCTTCTGACCAGACACATCACTTCACTTTGTCTGGACAGTGAGTGGTCTGTCACTACTCTGCCCTGCTCAGATACTGTGAGACTGTGTTAATGAAGATGCTGCTCTGCCTATGTTGAGGTCACCCTCAGCTCCCTGCCTGCCCTCCTCTGCAGAATTGTCATGCTGCTCCTGGACAGGTATTGTGTTGGTGCTGTCAGGCATGTCCTGTCTGGTCAACTCCATAGCAATAAAAAGCAGTCAGCTTCCCAGTGTTATCAGGAGAAATGGCCCAATATTGTTGTGGTAGATCCAGAGAGACAATTAATTCATCATGTCTGTAACCTTGAGGGAGATGTTGGCACCCAGATAACCTTGCTTTAGTACACTGCACACATCAATACTGAAATTCTTTCCTCTGTTGTGGGTTTGCTCCCGATTCTTCTGAAGCATGTTTGTGGCTTCCTTTGAATCCTGCCTGAGATCAGGATGTCTTTAACTGTTTCAAGGTTGCTGTTTCTTGTACAGAAAAATTATTGCATTTGCCTTTCACTGGCCAATGCATATCATCAGCATACGGTTGTATTTCTCCCAGCTCATTTTCCTGCTTATCATTTTTGCTAGTATTGCATGGCAGCTGTGTCAGCAGTCCAGCAGAAATCAAACCAGTCATTGATCTTAGAGCAGACTTACTACAATGGTAGTTGAGTGGCAGTCTTTAGAGATGTGCCTAGCATGTGTGAATCTTCCTGGCTTTGTTATCACACTACAGAAATCCTCTGCACCGGAAGCCCGTGTCATGTACTTTACCATCCATTACACAGCTGTGCTTTCCTTCTGCAGAAGATATCCCACTGGGAGGTGAAATGGTACTGTTTCTCCAGCATCTTCAACACCTGCTCATGACCTGTATATTATCCACCTTGTCTCCTGAATTGTTTCTGCGGGATGAGTACTGGATTATGATTTATTAGTTCGTTTTCCTGCTTCATGAAAAGTGTTACCTCTTGCAAATACATTTATTCTTCTGCAGCAGCCATTGTTTTGATGCTGCCTTTGGCTGGGTTCAGCAGCCTTTCCTACTCTTTCCCTAAGCCTGGGTTTGTGTCTCTGGGCAAGCTGGAGTTCTCTCAGTTCAGATGTGGGATGGCTTGCAGGGATCTTTAGTTAGGCTCAGTGACAGTTTTGTTGTTGTTGCTAAAGTATGTTTCTTCCTCTGTGTATGTTTTTTTTTCTGCATTGTATATTTGTATAATGTAATTTCCCCAAAAGCAGCTCTCTCAGTTCTAATTTCCCTGGTGTCGCTGTACTCACCAAATACCCTGCAGGTTTCCCCATACCATAGAGGTGTGCCCACAACAAGTTTATCTCTCTCAATACTTAACCTTTTCCTCCAGTGAGATGGGAAGGAGTAGCTTTAACTTCTCTGTCCATGTGCTCCTTGACCAACAGTGTTTGCATCAAAGCAGGAACACTGCCTTTCAGGCTGGGGTGCATAATTTTGTAACTTGAAATAGACTACCCCTGCACCATTTCTGCAAGTTACTTTCTTTCCATGTCATCTCATTCTTGCTGTAGGTCTCCCAGGACTGCAAATAGTCATCCTCTTTCATATTGCCACATGGTCCCTGGGTAAGAACTAGAAAGGCTCCATCTATAAAAGAGAAGAAGTCTACTTAGGAATGAAGATATCTTTTTACAAATAGCATTAAAATATATGTGTACACTGACTTACCAGTTCCTCTAATACTTCCTTCTCAGTTCAACACACACTGTCACATCAGAAAAGATGTCCTTTGCTGGATCCTCAAAATCACTGCAAATGCTGCCCAAGGAACTGTGAGCCCTGAGCCCCAAACAACAGATGGAGAGGTTTCAAAGGCTGGAGTCTCCACTTTGTCTAGTAGCTACTTTATTAGTGCCAAACAGATGTGCGTGCAAATCCCTCCTGCTGGAAGCAATGCCTTTGATTCCTGATAGCTAAACTATCCACTGGTAGAACGAGCCAACAGCCCAGGTTTAATAACGACTTATTGTTACCCATTGCTTCCTTGTTCCGTGGATCCTCTCCAAGATGAACCGATGGCTTTGGTAGATTACTTGATGGACAGAAATAAGACACTGGCAGCTTCTCAAGGACACCTCAGGCTACAGAAACTTAAATCTTCAACCTCTGCCCCTCAAAGCCAGCCCTGAGGATGAATGCTGCAGCACACTTTTGTAACAGGATTTGAAGGCAAACTTGCTTATTAACAGATCACAGAAAAGCGCCCTAAACTCTAGTGATTCCTGACTTTTACCTGACCATAACTGCTGCCCCTATGCCCAGCCCTGGGAAATAGCCTGAGAAGCTGAGTGATTGACTTTCCCTGCTTACCCACCACACACAGTGCACTTCCATGAGCTTACAGGGGATCCTCTGCATGTGGCACCTCTTCTAGGCCAGAAGGAAACATTTTGTGGATAGTGTTACTCCAGAGTGGCAATTCAGACTTGGGAACTGCTACCTCTGTCTTGCTTTGACAAGCAACATTACAGGGTATATGATTCAAAGAGCTATCTGCGTCTCACATACAGGTCAGTGCCTTTGTTTAAACATTCAACACGCTTCTTCCAACAGCCTGGCAAAAGGAATGTGTTTGGACGTGTAAACAATTTTGACAATTCAAGTGTTGTGTGTTAATACACTGATCAAAATGCTGAGAATTTTCAGGTCAGGGCGCATCTGTTCATCTCGGCGATCTTGTTAAGAGGTAAACCCTTACAGTCTGGGAGACACTGAGGAAACATTGCAGGATTTCTCTGTCTGGCAGGATTCCTTTCCAGTATTAACTAGTGCTGGATCTTTACCAGAGAAGGATTCCTGTCAGGGTCTTAAGCACTAAACAGAGACCTGAGCAGATCAGTGTTAAACCAGACGGGACTAAAAAGGCCAGAAGCGCCCCCACACTGTTTCCCAGCATCAGCGCTGATGAATGGCAAAAGCCGGCAACCATTCATCAGCGCGGCTAAATGAATGCAAGGAGTTTGGACAACGCTAAAAGAAGGAGCAGAGTCACGAGGCCAATCTGCAGAGCTATTCTTGCTCTTGTGAGGTTTGAGTCAGTTCCCTGCATGTGCTACCGATTCATTAGATAAATCTGGGCACTTCTGAGGCTAAGGGGAGGTTTCCCATTCTGTGATAGGAGTTTGGCTTTAAACTGTCATTGCCTCTTCTTCCCTGCTTAGGAAATATGGATACTTCGTCTCACTAGTGTAGCTCTCTTTGGGCTTGCACCACCTAGGATGTAACAAAAAGCTAGATCTCCCTGCCTGGGTGCAGTGCATCTTGCCTATGAAGAAATAACCCTGAGAATAAACACTTCTAATGCGTTTCTGCACTTCATTCCTAACAAAGCAGAACAATTTGCATTACAGGTCAGTTGTTTTAGAAGACAGTGGGTGAAATCTGGAGCTTGACACTTGCCTTTCATTCAGTCTGTATTCTGTGGGACTACTGCTAGCCAAAGAACTGACTGAAGGCAGTGTAAGATGCAGTAGTACTAACAGTGCGTTTTTACAGTGCTATTTGTCCAAAGGCTTCAGAGTACACTTATTAACTAAGGTAAAGCCCTTGAAATCTTTGCATTGACCTTAAGCAGCTTTTGGATCAGTGGCAAAATAAGGAAATATGCAGGTTCTGAAAAAATCTTGGCATGTAGGCAAGAAGAATGCTTTATTTCCTGTTGGAGGCACAGAGGTAAAACAGCTTGTCTGGTGCTGCTTGGATAATCTGAGATCAACACTAGGTAAATACATATGTTTTAGAAAGTACTGACCATGGCGTGAAGCTGTTCATTTGATGTGAAATGGGATAAACTTCAATTAAGTGTAAATTCAAATCACTTCAAGAAACTTCTCTATCTAAAAAAATCCCAGAGTCTCATATGGATTTGGAATAGCACAAATTAAGGGCAAACTTCTTATAATTGAATACAAAAAGCTCTCTTGACTATTCTCTCTTCCATTTCTGCCTTCTCCCTCCTTCGGTGTCTTTGTAGCTATTATGTTTTATTTACAGATGATAAATGGAACATAAATGAGCCTAACTCAAATTCTAAATAAATCAGCAATTAATTAGTGCATTTGAAAGTCTCACTTTGAGTCAATAAAGATGGATGGATGGATGGATGGATGGATGGATGGATGGATGGATGGATGGATGGATGGATGGATGGATGGATGGATGGGGTTGCAGCAGGTACATTCTGATATGTGTAGTAAAATATTTTAGACCATCCAGATCTGGCCCCAGTTTTACTAGCTTAGGAAAAAACTCAATCCCCTGACCTAAAACCTAGGGACTGACTTCCTCAAGTGTTGTGGTTCCTGCATAAGACTGACCTGCCTCTAATCACAGCTTTCAATTGACTCAACTAAAAAGTCTTTATTATTATCTATATTTTCAAATGGCTGAAAAAATGGATTCCTGTCTGAATTATGGAGTGAGGTTCCTTTTTTTTTTTTTTTTTTTTGTTCTAAGAATATAACTTAACTAGTGGTCATGATGGGCTACAACATGACAGAGGAGAACATAGGACTTTGCTCAGGTAACTAAAGACATAGCAAGGTTTGAAGAAGGGGCTGTTCAATTCTACCTCAAGAGTTGTGTTCCCTTTCCCAGAAAGTATATCATCCATGCTGGCTGATTGCTAATTCTTCTCCCCTCCCCATGGGCAAATCTGTGGCTCTCACCTCTTGACTATTTGCTTGTAAGTCTAGCAGTGAATCTTTGCCAAGAAAAAGATCCTCCATTTCCAGTTTCACTTTTTTCCTTTCAGTCTACATAGAAGTATATGTAACTTTTCTCACTTAGCTTATTTCTATTGATTTCTTTATTATCAAATATTAAACTATAGAGAAGTTTGGGTTACAGTCCATATGGCACATATGATAAAGTTGTTCTAAGTGGCACTGTGGACTAATCACTTCCCAACTGTTCTCCACTCATGAAGAGCAAAAGCAGCTCTGCCTGTATTCTTAGCAAATCTTCTCTTGCTTTTATTGGCAATGCTTCTGTTTTGGCAGCAACCTGTCAAGTTTAGAGCTGTCAACCACAGTTTTTTCGCATTCTCAGATGAAACGTGGGCAACATGTTTTCTATGAAAACACCATTCTTACTCTTCATTAGTGCTTCCAACATTATTGTTCTTGGTACAGAAAGCAAACATTGGTAGCTTTCCCTCTCCCAGCACTGTAACTTGAATGGAACAGGGCTGAACTGACATGGAGTTTTTGACTATGAAAAAATGTCCAGTGAAGTAACAAGAAGCAAAGTCCCTCTTAGCAAGCCGAGAATAGCTGAGTCTTTTTTGCAATTGTATATCAAGGCTAAGAGTTGTAAGCTGGGTTTGAATGAACTGGTAGGTCCACACTATGCCATGCAGAGGTACTTGATTCAGAGTATTGGAAAAGCTATGGAATTGAAACGGAAGTGTTAGTTTCATTGCACGATGTTCCATTCACGCTCCATGCATCTCTTTCAGCTCCATAAACTGATCCTTAGAAACATATCACACAGGAAGTAAAGCAGTCAAGTCCAAGAAGTCAGGTTTCTTTTTCCACTCAGTATAAAATATGTGGCACACATCTGAAGCATCAACTGGATCAGGATTATCTTTGCTTGAGCAATGAGCTTGTCCCTACAATCTCTGTTTATAACTCATCTGGCTTCCTGTGCATCTCAGAAATTATTTAAAATCCAAATCCCTGTAGGGACCTTATTTTATCTCCTAGATCTCTGTTGTCCTACTGCATCTACTTTTATTGGGACTTTTCTACTCCTGGTTCCCTCCTTGCAGGAAGGTTGTCAGACCAGACTCTGCAACGAGACCTGGGATAGGTCCCAGCTGCATGTGGAAAAGACCTCGTATCATCTTCCAGCACTGTTGCTGACTCCCTGTGTATCTCACAGAGCTTACAAAATTCAGCTTTGCTCATGGCCTCAATTTCCATAAACCTCCTACAACCAACTTATGAATTCTTCTAAATTCTTCTGAATTCTACTCTACCCCCTAGAAGACCTGGTAATATTGGGTGGGATTCAGTTCCCAATACCTGCACACGAGGATTTTAAAAATAAACTGTGAGGCAGTGAGGAAGTTAATCTCTGCTGAGAAGCTTGGAGACCTTTCTCTCGTCCACCCTGGGGTTAGGATGGATATCCCAGCTCCAGCGAAGAGTAACGCAGCTGTTCACACTTGTGCTTCCTTTATCCCTCCTAATGGAGCCCCTGCCCCCTCGACACAACTCACTTCAGTGACTGCAATCATTAAAGGCGTTGGAAATAGGGTCTGAGACTTATGCAAACCCATGCCTCAGGTGTCATGACCAACGAACCGATCAAAAATGCCAGCTCCTCTTAGAATGCCATCCCTGAATTCATACCCGACGGCAGATCTGTCACACAGTAGCCAAACATGTTAATATAGCTCAAGCCTTTAGGTGCACTTGTACCCTCAAAACTCAGTGGAGTTGCTGTCATCCTCCAACTGTTCAGTGGCCTAGATGAAATTAGTTAGAAGTCTAAATACAGCTGCTAATAAAGACACCGTATTTTCGCCTCAGAAAAAGCACCAGCTCCCTTTTCTACTAGATGTCCTCTTTGGCAGTTTGAGTCAATGAGGAGCTAACTGATGGAGAATGAACCCAGCCTCCAAGAGGAAGCCTTAGGCCCTGAATGCCAGTAGTGGAAACAGCAGTAGGGAAGTTCTCTATTGCTGCTCTCTACTGGGGCTTGGAGTTGATGTTGATTCCTACTAATGTTGCTTGTCACCAGAATGTAATAGAGCTACTTGTGTGAATGGTCTCCTGTTCAGGAAATTTCTTCCCTTGCCTCCACACATCTCCTAGAGATAGATCTGTAGGTGGGTGGGCAGAGCAATTCCAAGAAGAAATGCAGAGTCTGGGGCCAGCTGACAAGTACACTCCCAGATTTTGGGAGGAAGGAATGTGTATCCTACCTTCTCTGCCTGCTTGTTACTATCAGAAGGAATTAGACTGGGACACCAAACTCAGTTGAATGGACTGTTCTCACAGTCCAAAGCTTCTACTGAAGGAGGAAAAGGAGCAGGAGTGTTGCCTCCAACCTTTGCTGAGAAATCCGTAGATATGAGCACTACGTGTAGCTTGAATTCAGCACCACTGCCACCTTTGGCAGCAAAAGTGCTCTCCAGCCTTTATTTCATTTACAGCAACAGTCCTAAATCAAATTGCTCCAAACAGCCAGCTCCGGACTGAGCAAAGCGGGTCAGGAGCTGGTTACAGAAAATCACACCTCTGAGAAACTTTTACACGTTTTTTTCCTTGAGTTTCCAGCTAAGGAGCTCTCCCCACATAGTTCTTCCTCTGTGCACAGTCCCAAAAGAACAACAGGAGATTTAACAAAGTTGGCAGTCTGAGAGAGTTGGGGCTGTTCAGCTTGGAGAAGAAAAGACTTCAGGGAGACGTTACAGCACCTTCTAGTCCTTGATGAAGAGGGCCTACAAGAGAGCTGGAGAGAGACTTTTCATACAAGCATGTAGAGATAGAACAAGGAGAAATGGCTTTAAATTGAAAAAGGAGAGATTTAGATTGAATATTAGGAAGAAATTCTTTACTGTGAGAGTTGTGAGGCACGGGAACAGGCTGTCCAGAGAAGTTGTTGATGCCCCATCCCTGGAAGTGTTCAGCATCAGGTTGGATGGTGTTTTGAGCCCGGTGGAAGATCACAGTGGGAGGGTTGGAACTAGATGATCTTTTCCCTTCCAATGCAAATCATTCTACAATTCTATGATTCTGTGAAAGTTTATAGAACTACAAGTGGCATGGAAGATGTAAACTTTCCTCCATTTTTCCAAATCAAGAATATGGCACTGGCAGGTGGCAGAATAACAATAGAAGGTCCTCTTTTCACAGAACATGCAGTTAAACAGCGGAAATCCTTGCTATGGGACACAGTGAACAAAAAAGTGGGCAGAACTTCTGAATGGCATTGGGCAGTGGAAGAAAACCTGTCCAGATCTCCTAATCATAAAAGCATCAGCTGTGGTTGAACCAGCCATACATTGCAAGAAGACTGGGAAAGGGACCTGGGGCATGCTTTCGTATTCCCTATAGTCTTCCCTTGGTATCTGCAACTGGTCAGTGGTAAAGACAATACTGATCTTTGTTGAGAATCACTACAGCTACTTTTATAAGAGGTGCATACTAATGATACTGGTAAGGGTTAACGAGACTAGTTAGATCCTAGAATGAGTTAATTTCAAAGTCAGATATCCCACCCTGACCAGCATGAGTGGAATTGACCTTCTCTGTGGCGGTAGGGCACCCATGGGAACAAGGCAGTCGTAGCCTTTGGATTGAGTAGGACATCCAAACCCGCTCCCATGGAGCTGTGGAAGAACTTTTACTGAAATTCCCCCAAAACAGCAACATTAAGATTTGGAGAGGCATCCACATTTTCATCAGATCTACAGAGTACAGAATCTGTCCTGGAATGAGTACAGCAGAGTCACCAAGTTTGTCCAAGGAATCAACTACAATTTTCCAGGATAAAAATATTAGTGGAAATAAGCTCTCCTTTTCCTCTATCATGCTTTCTCAGAACGACCGGAAATGTGTTTGCCTTTTGCTGGATGTATTTTAAATTCTTTTAGAATGCATTGATTCATAAGATCATGTATTTTTAATGCAGAGAAATCCTTCTTTTGGAAGAGGAGACTCTCAGATTTTAGCATCCCCCAGACTTTCTGAAGAGTGTACTGATTTGCTGCATAAGACTTAGATTCCACTATTACAGTTTTCTGACAGCATTTCTCCCATTCAGCCTAAGCTAACTCAAGACAAATTTGCTTCTGTGCTGTAGTCCAGAGACTTAAAAAATGCATAAAAACGCCACATGCATTTACCTCAAGGAATTTACCTATGTGATTTAGACTTGGGAAGGGTCACATTCTCTCTCTGCCCCTCTCCCAGGTTTTGCCAACATAAACAAATTTCGCAACTATTCTGTACCTGTTATGTCAATCTAATACTCCCCAGCAGTCTGGATAACGTGACCATCGTGGCCAGGTGACAATATGCTGCTAAGACTGGTATTTAGCACTGCCATGTGGAGTAGGTCAATCGTCTATAGAGCAGCTGCTGCTCTCACCTCTGGTAGAAAAATGTTCTTTGGCTTTTTCTGTTTGTTACAGCTCCGTGCCTGTATAGGAGGATATAGTGATGGGCACAGTGACTGATAGTAATGGCAATTAAGAAGTAGATCTTTACAAGTCTGAATGGCAAATTTGCATATCTTTCGCCAGAAACATCCGAGGCTGATACTGATATTCTGACAAAGATTAATCCAGGCTACACCATCCACCCCAAGAATTTCAGACGTGCCTTACTTAAACAGCTCATTCAAGCAGCGAGATGTGCAAGTTGCTGTCACGCCCTATGCTTCGGGAGGCGAGCCCGGAGGGCTGAGGCTCGGATGCCGCTCCTGCTAAGCAGTCTGCACGGACCGCGGCGCTAATTAGCAGCGATTAATCAGTTCGCGCAGCGCATCGCGGCCCGGCGGCGCTCGGCCGCCCCCTCCCGGCCCCCGCCGGCGCCGCACCCGCTCTTTGTTCCCTGCGCGGAGGGAAACGCAGCCAGCTGTCCATTTGTTTAGCGCTTGTTTTCCCCCCCTCCCCTGGCCTGGCAAGTGATTTAGGCATTTTTCTCGGTGCCTTCCCCCTGCAGGCGGAAGGGTTCTGCCCTCACGTTTGTTTCACCCGCATCAGCCCAGCGCTGGGGCCGGGAGGGAGTCTCCCCCCCCCAACCCCGACCTCAGAGGGGCTCGCTTTTGCCTCCCTCCCACCCTGCTCTTTCGCCAGAAGTGCCAACTGCAGAGAGTGCTGAGCAAAGACATGAAAAGCACGGCTCGAGGAGAGGTTAAGATTGGATATTGGGAAAAAATTTCTTCACTGAAGCGGTGGTCAGGCTTTGAAACAGGCTTCCCAGGGAAATGGAAGTGTTCAAAAACATCTAGATGTAGCACTTAGGGATATGGTCTTGTGGTGAAGGTAGCAGCGCTGGGTTAACACTTGGACTCGATGATCTTAGAGGTCTTTTCCAACTGTAATGATTCTATGATTCTCTGAAACTGTGTCCTGTACAAAAATAAGTTACCCTAATCCTTCCCAACTGAGTTGCAAAGCCCTGTTCTTGGGCTCATCTTAGGAATTACTTCAATGCTTAAGCTCAGCTGTTGTGTCTGGGTGATTTTAGCTTGTGTTAAATCTAGTTGTAATTCCACAGCATTAAGAGGTGAGGTTGAAGTGGTTTTTATCCAGCAGTTTCTTCTCTGGCTCACCAAAGAGCTATTAATGTTCAGACTGTGAGCAGTGGTACAGCCAGCCTTGGTACTGCTCTGATGTCCTCAAAATTCAGATGTAGACTTGTTGTTTCTTTGTACAGACAGCTGTAGAAAGCTGTTTTGACCCCAGATGGATTTCCATCCTGTTGCAGTGGTTCCCAGGTTGTCCTACACCAAATGTAAAAGAAGGTCCCAGCTGAGGTCTCCAGGCTTCCTGAGGTCCTGAGCGTATATTCAGGGACACATCTTTCCTGCTGTCAAGGCAGTGTAATATCAGCTATCACACCATCTGCGCTTTCACATCCAGGGTACATAACATCCCCTCCTGTCACCTCTGCTGCAGAACCCCCATATAGTCCAAATGCACTCCATTTGAAAGCCTGCCCTTACACCTCTTTCTGCCTGAGTGAGTGCCTGTGGAAATCTCTCAGCACATTAGCTGTAAGGGCAGTTCAGTGCCACTGTATTTGTCTCATCTGTGTATTGTACCATTAACCTCAGTGGCAAAACCCTGCTGTCTCCATGTTTTCTGAATCCAGCTAACTTCACAGAATCATAAAAGAGTTTGGATTGGAAGGAACCTTAAAGATCATCTAGTTCCATCCCCCCTGACATGGGCAGGAACACCCTTGTGCACCCATGTGGATTCACATTACTGCCTTCCTGTTTCACTTTATTGCTCTTATTGACTCATAGCCTGCACCAGACTGTAAGTTTCTGAAGGAAAAATAAAAACTACGATTGTAGATGGCTGAGAAATCCTTCTGACTGTAGGTGTCCAGGAACTGCAGGGCAAAACCAGTGGTTTCTCTGGAATGCTGTGCTAGGTAAGGGGTTTGTGTCTTTTCCCCATATATGAACTGGGATGTCTGAACAAAAGGATGATTTGAAACCTCCTATTTCCTTGGGTAATGGGAAGCACCTGAAATTCTCTTTTTCCACGGCCTAGCTGCCCAAGCTTCAAAAGTGTTCTTTGCTGCGAAACCCTGATCGTGGCACTGTCCCTTCCTGGCCTTATCAAGTGAGGGTCTTTCCTTGCAGACATCTTTTGTAGATGCTCTACAGGATTCCAAGATCGCTTTAAGAAGTACAGTTCTTTGGAGAAACAAAGTCCACAAGACCTTTGCGTTTTGGGAACTCCCCCAAAGTGCAAACCTGTTTGCTGGAGAAATGCCCTACTATTACCTGTAGAAAACCTTCTGTGGCATCCTGGTTATTCACATAATGAGTATCCCCTTCCTCCCGTGTTTAGAGCTAAAAATACAGAATCCTGTTGCCCATAGATGCTTCCTCTTTTCTGTGCAGAAGCCTCAGGTATGTCTACACCATTCTTTAGATCACACTTTGGATAGCCCTGAGCTAGTGCCAGCCAGAACCACATAGCACAGCCTGTGACAACCTGTCCGGTCAGATAAGAAGGGCCTTATGAGATTTTATATGTTGCTGCCACAGTGCTCTTGGGTCTCCAAACTTCTGCTAATTTTGACTACAAGCACCTGTCTGGCATCTGCTGTCTTTACACCTTTATTTCTCAGGGTTTTTTCTAAGTTTTTGCACTTCCTTTGCAAGGGCAGGACAGGAACAGAAGGCTTATTTTGCAGATAAGAGTTTCTGTTGAAGGGTAGATTGCTGCTGTGATAACCTGCAGCAGCATTGGTTAAGAAATTGATGGGGGGTTAGACATACTGAGCAGAATACCAGTACTGCACTACATGGCACATCTGGGGCAGGAATAGCTGCTGAAATCCAGGAGGTTGTCCTTATAATGGGCCTTTTTGCATTTTGAAGAAATTGTGAGGAAGCTATCCCTTGCCAAGTGTCCTCTCCGCCTCCAAATCCAGAGTGCTGTTGCCTTTGCCAGACAAACCACCTGTAAGTGCTTCTGCTTACTTCTGTGGGAACTTCATCAGTCTCCAGAGCAAGAGACATGGTCCAAATGAGTCTTCTGCATGCTAGTGATAAGACAGAGAATTAACGGTATAAATGTCAAGATTATGATCACTACTCCAGCCAAATGATGGCTGCTTGGAAAGAAAAGAGCCTACAAAGAACACATGGGTTATCTCCAAGGCAGTGAAGCACAACTGTTCAAGAGAACCATTTTGAAGTACAAGCATTCACCTTAATGTTCAACATTGTTATCTCTGTCTCAGTCACTGGCGAGACACCATAGTGGCCAATCCGGTCTCTTATGACTACATTGTTTTCTCTTTTTGTTTGTATGTTTAAGATTTTATTATGTTTAAGCACAAAGGTGTATTTCAAAAACTCCTTTGCTCAGCCTGAAACCCCTGAGGATATTTGTGGTGAAACCACAGTGTCCCAGGATGGAACAGGTAACGTCTAAGTGACGGGAAACTGAGCAGGATCAGGAGTTACAGAGGGTGCTGGCCAAGAAGGGTGTTGGTCACAAATGTGCACTTTAAGACATGACCAGGTGAGATATCTTGAGAGCAACTATCCACTGCCACAGATACGTGATATGTGAGCAAGCTCAGATTTCCTGGGAACCTGAACTGGAGCTGTTTTGCAACAGACAACTGTCCATCTAGGAAGGGAGAGGGAATCAACTTCTAACATCATTCACAGTTCAGAGCAAATTCAGCATCCCCAAGCCTCATCTAAAATTGAAAACTGCCTCCAAAGGAATTGTTTGTTGCTTTGTTTGCAAAACGTGCAAACAGCACATCAGAGAAACAAAAATGCCTTGGTGGATTGTTTGGCTGAACACTTAGTCAGGGTATATTGTAATGAGCCATATGCTAGCTTTGCACAGTATTATGTGGTAAGCCAGTTGCAACATGCAGCTGATTAGTCTGGTTGGAAAAATCTTCATTTTCCATAACAGGAGGCCAGCAAAGGCAAGCATTCTGTCAGATACCATCAACCCTCTGATTGCTCCTGTCATCTTGCTGTGGATTAGATGAAGTTAAGAGATCAAGGAACCTCTGCTTTATTTTCATCCTAAAGGAGGAAGCCTCTTTTAGCCCCAGGCTTGTTTAACAGTAACTGTTTTTATGAACTATAACCCTCTTATATTCTTATGGAAGAGGTTTCCACCACCTCTTCCCACCGGTGCCATTCTCACTGCCTCAGTCAGAGCTCAGTTATTTGCAATTCAGCATTCAGCTCAGATGATGTGTTGGAAACCTCCTGTGAGTTAGGGGGATAGAGGTCAGGAGGGGACAGAAACCTGATGAAGTGCAAGAGAACAAAAGTGGCTGTGCAACAGGACAGCGAAATCCCATTTTTTTGACCCAAATCCCATCTCTTGCTATGGCCAAAAGCTAATGCTTAGGCAGGAATATCAGAAGAGAGGGTAAGTATTTCCTCCAGGTACCAGCTTTGAACAATTTGCCTCTCAGGGTCTTTCCAGAGACAGAGGTGTTTCCTCTTTGCATTAGATAAACTTTAGATGAATTTGTACTTGTCAATTCTTCACTCAAACCCACTTACCTTCTGTCATCCACAGCAGCCTGGGCTATGGAGTTTCATAGCTTACAACATCCACTCATGAACAAGCTGAAGCTTCCTCCATCAGGAACAGATCTTTAGATCTCAGCTGTGCTGAATGCTGAATCCACAATTTGTGTGGCCACCCTTTGAACAGGTAAGAAATCATCTGCTTGAAGGTGGGAGCACCAAAAGTCCTTCTACAGTCTTTTTTTCAAACTATTATTGGTTGTTTCTAAGGCAAAATTAACAGCCGTTGTCAGAATCTACTACAAATGAATATAATAAATCTGGAAACACAATGCCAATGAACCAGAATGAGATTTTAGCCTTAAGATATCTGATTTAACATAGCTTTGGGTTATCCCTTTGCATTCACGTGTATGTGGTGCTTTGAATGCTCTGGGTCATCATTACATACAGATAGAAAAGGGCTGAATGTATCTGAAAAAGAAGCCATGCACTTGTCTCAGTTTTGGGGTACCCAGATGAATTTGATGTGTAAGCCTCTACAGAGAAACAAATGCATGAAGCAGTAGAAGAGGGGGGTTGGGAGCATGTGGAAGAGTCTAGGGGACACCATATTTATGGCTGAGTAAGAAGCCTGAATCTCTCTCATTAAAATAAAAATCCCCCACAGACAGGATTGTTAAGAGTATTCTTATTTGACATGGTTATTAATGAGGAGGAGGAGGAAGCAATTTGCTTCCTCCTAATGAACTTCGCAGATAATAATACTCTGGGAAGATCTGAGGGATCCAGCAAGGACAGATTATTGGTCAGGTGCAGTGCAGTGCTATTGTTATGTCAACAAAATGCTGAAACCTCTAAACATTACATCTCATCCTTTCCAAAGCCAGTAGCCTCACCAGACAGACAACTAACAGCTGTTCTCCATAGGTGTAGGGCATTGTTGCACCATGTTGATGTGCCTAAAACCAACATGTACACTTCGGTACAGTCAGGACTGGGGGCTGCAGAGTCAGAGGCGTTACCTCAGCAGAGCCATGACAGGAGCAGAGTTAAGAGGACCATCTGAAAGGCAGCTCACGAGGAGGTGAATACAGCAGAGAGCTGCCAGTTCTAACTGGTGCCCTTGCAGAGGGCAGAGCCTGTAGCTCGGGTGGCTGTAAGTAAGCAGGGAACCTGGGAAGAAAAACTCCCAGGCACAGGTCTGGAGGTCCCAAGTGAGGAGATGATGAGAAGTGCTTGGGGACTGCAGAGAGCACAGCAATGCAGAAGGCAGTACCCTGCTGATAGGGAGCCAAGTACCATCTCCTTCCTGGCTCTCTTTACCTTTGCTCAAGAGTTGAGGAGGGGCTGGGGGCTTGATGGCAAAGGCAACAGTTCTCTCTGTTGCTGGGCAGACTGAAATAAAGTTGTGGTTGCCATAGAGTGTGATTGAACTGACTGGGAGAGTGGGAAGGATACAGGGGAGATGAACACAGAGCGTCCCAAGCACCAGGACATCTCCACATCTTAGCTGAGCAATAAAATGAGACAACTGCGGTTGGGTGAACAGCAGAAAGGTCCTGACATTTCAGAAATCCTTTGCTGCTTTGCCTTTAATCAATCTCTACTAAGCCTCAAATATGAAAAGAAGTGCTTAGGGCAAAGGTGAATTTCATATTAAGAGTAAATTGCTTTGATGCTTGTCAATTTGCCAAGATTTTTACAGCAAGGAAATCGTATTATTTCCTGGCTCCTGGCATGATCCTAAAGGTCATATCTCACGACACAACTCTCTTCCTTTCTCTCCAGCTGTTGCTCATACAATAAAAGACACAAGCATAAAGATGTTGCTGCTGTTTCTTGGTACCACAAGGTAAAAAAGTCTCAATAGTCATTTGTTTCACGTTCCTGGAGTTTTATTGTACAGATAGAATGGAAATGGACCATGAAAAGCTTGCTGCCATTTTGCATGAATATGGCTATTTCACATGTATTTATCTTACTTCCATTCCCTGTGCAGCAGTTTGTGTTCCTTCACAAACCAAAGCCACTACTTTTAACTGTGAAATGCTACCACATGTTCACAATGAAGGCTCTCCAAATGCTTTACATAGAATACATTACAACTGCAGCTTTGTAGAGACTGTTGTAATGGAGAAAGGCATGTGCTCACCAGGCATTAAATCAAGAACAGCAAGATTTGTGTAAGTCCAGAAATGGTCTCTAGTGGCACCTACACAATAGTCTTATGCCACAGTTGGCTTTTTTTTCCCCCCCAACTACTAGCAGGTATGCTATGAAGTATCATTACAGAATATTCCACAGTTGTCAGCCCTTCAGGGTCCTGCATGAACTGACAGAACTTCAGTAGCATGCACTATGTGGGTACAGCTTCCCAGACACAGGGCTAACGCTGTTCAGAATCACAGAATCAATTAGGTTAGAAAAGACCTCTGAGATCTTCGAGTCCAACCTATGACCAAACACCATCACGTCAACTAAACCATGGCACGGAGTACAACGCCCAGTCTGTCCTTAAGCACCTCCAGGGACAATGACTCCACCACCTTTCTTGACAGCCTCTTCCACTATCTGTGGAGATTCCACCTTTTCTGTGAAGAACTTCTTCCTAATGTCTAACTTAACAGGTGCAAACCCGCTGGACAGAGACTGTAACTTCACTGTGCTCTTAGGATGTGCTCTTCATCGGACGACGAGAGCTAAGCTGCTGCACGGAGGATGCCGTAAACCCCAGAACCACCTCGCCAGCGCGGACCCAGCGCAGCCTCCTCCCCCGGCCCGCAGGACCAGCGTGTGCCTTGGTCTAACCCAAGCTCCAGGGGTAACACCTCTCTGCCTCTTCCCTTTCCAAACAGCTGGGACCAGAGATGCTGCATCTCAGGAGGCACAACATCCCCCTCCACTTGCACCCCCCTCCCCAGTCCCGCACCCCCCTCCCCAGTCCCGCACCCGCTCACAGCCCAGCCCGAGGCAGCTCCGCACTGCCGCCCTGACACGCCTCACACAGCCCCCGCAAGCGCCCTCTACTCTCTCACGCAGCCCCTCACACCCCACCGAACGCACTCCCATCCCAAATTATTTGATCCCGGACCGTGCGCGTGCGCTAGCGCCGCGCGCGCGCTTCCGCTTCCCCGGCGGGCGCCCGGGAGAGAAGGAAAGAAGGAGGAAGGGAGGGAGGCGGCCGCATCCCGGCTGCTCTTCCCGGCGCCTGCGCACGAGCGTCCCATCGCGCCTCTGTCCTTTCCTCCTCCTTCTCCTCCTTCTCCTCCTCCTCCTGCTGCCCAGCGAGGGCCCGGCCACTGCTCCCTGCCCCGCCCCGGGAATGCGCTGCCCGGCGGGCGCGGAGCGGGATGGAGGTGGAGGAGGCGTTCCCGCTGGTGGGGCAGATGGGGCCCTACCAGGTGTATCTGTGCGTCCTGCTGGCCGTGCTCCTCCAGGTGAGAGCCCGGCTCCTCCCGCCCCTGTCCCGGGGGCCCGTGGGGGCGGCAGTGCCGGGAGGGGGATGTTCTGGGTGCTGCGGGCAGCCGTTCTCCAAAGTGTTGGGTGGGTGTGTGTCCCTGGGGGAAGTGGGTGGATGTCCCTGCGGTGAGTGCTGCCTGGTGCGAAGGCTGGTGTGGGAAAGCTTTTGCTATGGTAGTAGCTGGTCTCCTGCTCTGGATCTATCCAGCATCAGTGTGCTGTGCTCCTGAGACACGGGTGACCTCTATCCAAAGGCAGGGCGAAGTTCTGCAGAGCGAATTTGGGGCGGCTGATGCTCTCCGTGCCGCCTTGCTTGAGCAGTTGTGCCTTGTGTCACTCATTGAGCCCATTAGGAATTTGGAGTTTGTCAGGTGAAGGGCTGGTTGGGGTGAAGTTAAGCTGAGGTTTCCATGAGCTAGACTAGAGGAAGGCAATTTCCCAACTCTGCTGGGAATCCTATGCAACCCAAAGTTAATGGCTTAGGCTAGGGATTTCTAGGTTGCATGTGGCTTGATTGTCACTGATAAAGTGGCAAGTGGTCAGTGATACCTCTGCGTGCAGAAGGTCTCATCTAATCAGCTGGTAGGTGAGGACTGCTTATGGTACTTTGATTTGCCTTGACTTGACTCTTGGAGTGCAGGGGTAGGGTCTCTCCCTAAGGTATTTGGATGAAGGTTAGGGTTAGGGTAGTCAAGTTTGTGTTCTGTGAGATACAAAACTGGAGCTTCCTCTTTGTGCATATTCCTATGAGGGTAGGGATGGAGGATGACAATATTATGTGTACCTTCACAGTCAGGCCTATGACTGAAGTAAGTTTGAATCTGACAGAAGTCTGGATCACTCCTGGTTAGCATCCAAAGCTTAATTGTTGTAACTTCAGCTAGGCTGACAAATGCTGAGTTATTGCCACTGTGGAAATTTAATAGCTGCAGGAGGGAAGAGGGGAAATTTAGTCTCTTCCTACTTCTGCTAGCCCATATTTTGTAGTAATCAAGAACTTCCACTCCTGAGCTGTGACACAAGATGTCTTCTCCTGACAGCTAGGGAACTGACTGAAATACTAAGAAGCTTTATGAGATGACCATAGAAAATGCAGATGCCCAGTCTTGTTGGAGGGGAACTCCATACTAGGTTGCAAAGCTATAGTAATGAACAGCAAAAACTTTGTAGGTTTCTATTTCCTCCCTATTTTTTTAACTGATTTAGCTGATTAATTCTTTAAAATTAGACGTTGCTTACAGCTTGTTCTGCTGGCTGAGTGGCTAGAAAATTTATATGCTCACTGAAGATTAGGAATTAAGGAAGCAGTAGTTACTTTTTCTTCCAGTGCTGGTTGTGCTCTGGAATGAACTACAGCCATGACAAGTGCTCTGTGTTTCCAGAATTTTAAGTAGTATGGGTCAGCTGTTCCGTAATGTTTGTGTTTGTGTGTTTTGTTTTTAATGGATTAACTTGCACTTCTCACGGGAGGAGCAAACAGAAGGATCATTGCAAATCCCAGAAATAATTCAGAATAACTAAAGAAAAAAATGGCAGCAGGTCTGCAGGTCTTTTTTTTTTTTTCTTGTGTTATTTTTAATTCTTGAACATTATCAAAGAGGATCATCCTTTGACTGGTATATTTTCTTTGCTTCAGGTCATTCAGGCACAGGAGTCTGTAAGGGATTTAGATGTGAAGCTTGTTGTCTTTCAGTCCATGAATAGATTTGGACTTACACAACTGGTTACTGCTTGGGTGGTTGATTGCTTTTTGTGTTCCTTTATTGGTGCCAAGTTACATAATGTGTCACTGGGATGTGCAAGAGCAAGACTGAAGGCAGGTTCCACGACCAATATTAGTCTTTTGTCTGGTTTATCATCAACCTTTGGAGGATGGACCCCAAGGTAAGTAATGTCTGGTGTGTGTGATGTAGATTTAGGTAATCCTGGGCTCCTTTAGCGGACTTGATGCAGCATCTGCCATCAGAATGAGAACTCCTGGTAGTCTTTGTCACAGGCTCTGCCATGGGCTGATTGTTCCGTGCTTGTTTACCTCTCCCTTTCCGTGGTCTCCCTCAGTTGGCCTATATTTTAACATTGGCCTGTATTTTTGTGTTGATCTGTTGGTATAAAAAATATTTCTGCATTCTTAAAGACAAGAATATCCCAAGTGTGAAAAATATTTTTATCTTTGCTGTGTTAAGTCCCTTAATCTTTGATGCCTATGTCCTGAGCTTAAACTCTGTGCTTTCCCTTCCCAGTAATATTCCCAGCAGATGCTCTAACTTTCCTTGTAGGCTTTTGTGCTTTTTCTTCTCTACATGTTACTAATTTTTTTGAGTTTCATACTCTATAAGTACTTTCCCTCACTTTAGTGTTTTTCTTATATAAATTTCTATAGTAAACTATTTCCATAGGAGTATATAGTCTTATTGACATGCCAACGTATCTGGTCTCTGAATTCTAATTACGAACATGGTTTAGCTCACAGAACTTGTTTAAGACACCAATGGGTGAGACTTTCCACATGAGTCAATTTTCATGTGGGCTTGCATGAACTGGCACTTGACCTGTGGAATGAGCTTACTGACATTCTGGCTAAAACCTCTAGGTTGCTTGTAGTCAGAAAAATGTTTTTGTGTGTTATCAGTGTAAAAGTAGATTAAGTGTAAGTCTTGTGAGCTGTTTCTTTCATCTTCCCTGATTTGTATTATTCCTCTGCTACCTGCTGCTGTTATTCATTAACCTGTTGAGCTGTTACTGTATTAAGGTATGCCTGGCTTATTCACTACCAACCTAATTGGAATTTGGAAGATTTTTAGGAATGTTCTGTAGCAGTGGTTGCTAGCTTTATAATGGATTGAAGACAGCTAATGTAGAGAAACATTTTTCCAAATTATACGGAATTTCACAAAGACTGAACTTACCTGAAGAATGTGAAGGTAGACTAATGATGTGAATTTGAGGATGGACTAGTCTTGCACTTCCAGTATATAGAGTGAGGGAGAAATAAAGGGATCTTATAACTGTTAAAAAACCTCGGACTTTATCTTGAGCTCAAAGTAATTGCTTGACACCTGTTGATTACTGGAAAGGTGCTCACAATCTTTTGAAGAAATGATATTGTAGCATTATTAAAGAATGGTCTTTTGGTGTTCGTTTAGTGCGTGTGGCAAATATGAGACAAAGTCTTACACCTTGATCAGATGCTTGAGAGCGTTCAAGCATATTTAAAAATAAGTTTCTTGGTCTCTAATGATTGAACATAGGCAGTTGAAAAAGGTTTGCCTTTGCTGGTGAATCTGAGCTACAGGACTGCCCAAGTCCAAATTGAACCTGCAGAAATCTGAGAATAGAAGTGTGTTCCTACCATATCTCTATTGAAAGGCTTTTAAAAACATGTTAGAGTTTAAAAAGGAGTTCTTGTTTGCACAGCTGAAAAAGGCTTTGCCTAAAGTTGAGTAACGTGCATTGCACAGCAGTGTGGAGAATTACCAAGGGTAGTTTTTCCTTCTGTTTTAGGCACTCATTGCTAACTGAAGGGAAGATGGAAAAATATTTAAGATAGTTACATCAAGTAGCTTGAATGGTAGTTTGCTTTAAGGCAAAGGCATTCTTGATGAAGTGCAGCTACAGTGAGCAGTGTTACTAACATCTCTTGACTGTTAACAATAATACTATGCATCTCTTCTGTCATTACAGTATCCCAGTGCAGAAAGATGCTCCTTAATCTGTCCATCTGCACAAATGTTATGAGGGAAAGTAAATCCTGGGACATGTGACTTAAGTAAGGCGGGTTCATCCTGAATATTTAGAAATAAGTCAGAAGAAATAGTGTCTGTTTTCTGACAGGATACAGATGTGATCCCATATGTAGCCTTGTTTAACTCTGTTTCTTGACATTTCTTATCTACATCCTCTACATATTCTACCTCTTTTAGTGGCATGAGACATAACTCTGTAGTTGCAATTATGGTAATGAAACACTTTGTCAGTGAATCTTCTTATAATACTTATGTTTGCTTGAGTATATTAAGCTGTTCTTTGCCAGAATTGATCAAAAATTAAACACCTTACTCCCAGTCCTTGGTGATGTACACTATTAGGACTTCATTTGAATAGGAAGTGCAAAACAAATCTGAAATTTAATGAAAAGTTTAAAATTAAGGAAAGAGAGGGGTATTATACAAGTTGCATTACAATTGCTAGTATAGTGTGCTGCGGTTGTTCCAGAGGCTTCATGATAGGTATTGTGTTTACTCAGAGTTACTTGCACCGTAACTTAGACACAGCTCAATTATAAGTATCTGTAGGGCAAGTAAGCAAAGTGGCAGATATAAAAAGGATTTACAGAATTTCCGTGTAACCTTCTTTCACTTTGATTACCTCACTGTTTGGTTTTTTTTCTTTATGCCTGCAGGAGAAGTAAGAGCTCTTAAGTCCCTCTGATTCTCAGGGAAACAGTTGCAGAATGTGTGTCAGACGTGTACAGTCACATATGTGGAGGGGTGATTTCAAATATGCCGTGGCTAAAAACATGAAAAGTAGGGACTGCAGTTTGTTTTTTTTTTTTTTTATTGCGGAGATCTTCATATTCCCCCATCTTTATGTTCATTACTCAGAACATGCTTATGATAAAGGGTGGTGTTGCTTTTCTTGTAGATGTGATGAAGGCTCTTAGAGTAGTTGCATCACTGAATATAAATCCTTGTTCTGGTATACTGTATTCCTGCTTGGGAAGAAAAATAAACTAGATGGGCATAAATAATGCAGAAGTGTATAAACTATTCATACAGAAAGATGTGCTGCTACTCATTTAGCTAAGAATATTTCTACGTGAAAGTTGGTGGAATTTTAAAGTGAAGACTAATCCTACAATTTGCTTGAATTGGCTGAGGGGAATCTTCTATGGATTAAAAAAAAAAGAAATGGTAGTTGTTTGGTCATGTGACATTTCATTTCAACGATTTAGATGCTAACCAAGGGTCCTTGATTCTTTAGTCCCTTACTTCTTTCATGTCCTTAACTGTTACTTAAAAGAAACAAACACTTATCTTTAATTATGTTACACTTATAACCTTAAAAACATGAATGCAGCTGATGCAGACATTGTGCTGTATTCTGCAGGAAACCTGAAATAAGAATGTTGAGTTCTGACATGCTTCATTAGCAGTGAGGTCCTTAAATCTCAGAGGTAATGTGGAAGTCTATATTGTAACAATTGCTTCCTTACTGATTAATTTTAAATAGCTCACTTGCTAATTGTTTTTTTTTCCAAAAATAATCCTTAGTGGAGGGAAGTTGTGAATACCTTATCAACTGCCTACATCTCCATCTTCCCTCAAAATTTATGTTGTCTTACATTAGTTTGATTATCTCTTATGTAGCTAAGCTTTACATTTATATGCAGAAGTACGATCAGAGCAAGCTCAAGGTGTACAAGAAAAGTGAGGTGTAACTTCAAGACCTTCCCTTCTTTAGCTGCATCTGAACTGCTAAGCACATGTAATTGAGCTGATATTTAGGTGGTTTTAAGTGCCACTGACAATCACTGCCTTCACTTGACACTGAAACCTCATTTTTGGTGTGTATGTATCTGTATCAACACCTCTAGTCAGGTTTTGCAATTTAACTTAGAAGCCTGACTTCAGTTTTTGTGGAGTTCAGTCCTAGAAGGTGCCTGTTCACTGTGCTGTTGTAAAGATCTTGACAGAATTGTTGCTGATGGGCATAGCAAGAAGCAGTTCTGCCTATTTAAAAAAGAAACCCAACTGTTTTTTGAAAAAGGAGGCTACATGCTGTGGAAAGAGTGAAGTTGTCATAAAGAACTCGCTCTGGGGCTCTTCACTCGAGCTGTGGGTGAATGTCTTGCTTTTTGCAAAGTCTTTTTTAACAACTGGAAGTAGAAGGTGTCTGGGAGGCACTGTGTCATGAGTGATTGTCATCTTTATATGGAGTGTGGGTAAAATATATGGGGAGATGCTTTCAGATTTTTAATAAAAAAGTTATTATGTAGAATATTTTGTTCAATGGGATGGTATTTGGATTTAGTGGGAGCTGAAGAAATCCCATCTTTTGCTATTCATCAAGATGTCTTTCAGCCTGACAAACTGTTGAAAAAAATCTATCCAGGCAGTCTGTCCTCTGAGCACCCTTGGGAGATGAGCCTGGGAGTTAACAGGCATAGTTCTACTGGATAGCAAAGACTATGTGTTGAACATATTTCTGTTATGACACATTATCTCCCTTTCCTTCTTCCCTGCCCATGTGTACACACGGTCTCTAACTGCCCATGTTTTGTAGGGAATAAATTGCTGTGTTTTTCCACTAGCAAGGCATATCATCAAGGCTCTTCTCATTGGTACTTCCTCCATTGTAAACGCTCTAATTTCCTTTTCTCTTGGGTGATAGAATTAGTAGGTGTGTAACTGAACTCAGAATAGTTGTTTCCAGCTTGCATATGATAGTTGCTTTTCATTTCTGACACAGATAAAGTTTTGTGCTTTCGAATGTCTTTATTTTAACTGAAGTAGTTAATATTATGCTATGTAGTTGTGCTTTGTGTGCATTGTTTGCATTAAGTAAAACCTCTGTTTGGTTTTCCCAAGAATCAGCCAAGTGTGCCTGGAGTCCCTCTGGAACAGTAACATCTGTTTTCTAGGTCTTGTCTGTTTACAGTATGATCTTCGACTAAGTTTATGACTTAGCCTGGTTAAACATTGTGTTTGTGTTCACCTGGTCATTTTCCTAATCCTGGTGGGTTTGGGGTGAAAGAGTGTTAAGAATTTGCCTCAGAAGGCACAATGAAACTTTTGAGATCCTTGCGTAAGGAAAGCGGGATAGAGTTATACGTATAGCTTATCAGGCTTTCTGTTTGTGATATGATGTTCAGTTATTGTTGTCTTGAAAATGTGTAAAGACCAGTCTGGGTATTTAGGCCAAAATGTCTGAAGTAATGGGTAATTTACCAAGTTAAATGCTTTAGCCAAGAATGTGCTCTTCTCATAATCGTAGCAGAACTGCCTCTGTAGGACCAAGGTGTTCACACAGTATTCTTTGGCAGTGTCCCAAACCAATGTGCTGAGGTGAGGACTTTAATCCCTTGTAATCCTGTCTGTGACTCAGTTTTGTTCATAGCCAGCAGAGGCTGGAAAGTATGGAGGCAAAGAGGGGCAAAGATGACATCCAGACAAAAGAATAATCATGCTTTTGGAAGAAGAACTAAATCCTGCCTTAGACTTGTTAGCCCACAGTTCCTCTGTTTTTTGCCAGCCATTGCTGAATTTTTCACGTTATGCTACAATGCCACTGAGGAGGTCCAGTCCTGGGCTGTCTTGCAGTATATTCATGAACTGGCATAGAAACTTCTGGCAGTTCCTTGCTTTGTTCTCTTCTAAGTTCTTCTTTGCGTAAGAGGAGTGGAGTGGTACTTTTGACATGATATTGCTGAAACTATATAGCTGGTGTTTGACTGAGGAGTCTTGCCACTTGATTGCACATAAAAGTAGTTTAGCTTTCTTGAATATTTCCATTGATGCATAGGCAGTATTTTATTAAAGCCTTGTAATAAATTTTTGCAATTTTGGTTTGTGTTTATTGTCTTGGTTTCCTAACTTACCAGGGTGTGAGCTTCCTTTCTGTTTTGTGTTATTAGAAGCAGAAGAGTAACACTTCCAAGTTCTTTATTCTTGTTCAGAGACCTGTCAGGCCATGATGTGAGGGTGCAGTGTTTCCACGGCCCTATCAGGCAAAGTTGTGTACACAGGGGCTGGTTGCAACTTGAACTGACGTTGCAGAAAGCTTGTGCAATGAAGCTATTTGCTCTTGAGATGCCAGGGTTTGTCTGTGGAAAGTAAAGCAGCCCTCATCTGTGCACGACAGCACTCACCTGACTGATGGGCACATGTGCTGGCTGGCCAGGCTGAGCAGGGGTAACAAACCCCTGCCACTGCCCACCAAAGTAATGCTGAGCATGACACGGAGTTGGGAGGTGTGTGTTTGGATGTTTGGAACAGAGAAAAAGGAAAAGCTAAAGGAATATTTTCTACAAACATGTCGGAAGCAAGGCTCAAGGAGTGATGTTTTGCTGTGCAGTGTTAGTTTTCAACGTAGATATTAAAGAATTTCTAGAATGAAGTTATGGTTTGGACTTTCCTCTGTGGATTCAGGAGGCCTTCAGTTTCAGGCTGAAAAACTCTTTTTCAGTAGGTTTTCTCTGTTTCTCTTCAGAAGTCCTAAGTTATTTCAAAATACGTTTCTGCTCTGTCATTTGTAAGTCACAGGTGATAATCAGCGAGAGTTACATTCTGCATGGGGAATATTTCCTCTCAGAGTGGGGCTAGGAAAGATGACCTCATGTTCTTCTGCACATGGTGACTCTTTGCTTTAACTACAACAGCCTTTCCTTCTTCCATGTGGTGGTCTCCCTGTTATTATACTACCAAGAAGGAAGGATACTTCAGTAGGAGAGTGTGTTTTCAGCAGCAGATAATAATTTTGCAGCAAGAAGACATTTTGGGGTTTTTCTACATCAGAGGAGAAAAAATTGAGAGAAAAAATCTACGAATTTGAAGACTAATCACCCTTTGGAAATAACTCAGAGCAGATGAGATCATCAGATTTTCAAAAATAAGGTTGCCTTCCAGCTTTTCAGCTGCTTGTCATGGGTTCAGAAGAAATGACTGTAATCCTGAACTGTAACCATCTTTTCATCAAAGGCTTCTACTGGGGCGAGGTCATTTATTGTTCTTGCTTAATTTCTCTCTTTCCTCAGGGTGAGGTTTTAATGTTTCTGTATTTGAAGGTCAGAAGTTGGTATCTTACTCATTTTGTTCATTAGACAATACTTCAGCTGATACTTGTCCAGAATGACCAGGCTGGTTGTGAATTGCTGATGACTCCTCTTGGTAGCATTGAAGTCTTGATTTTGTTTTTCTTTTGTGCTTTGTAATGGGTATTTCTTACATTATTTTTATGTGTGCTTTCATTATACACAACTTAAACTACTTAAATTCTTCCTCCCCCTTTCTTGCTAGTCTTATTATAGATTCTACGTCTTTTCTGCAAGTAATTTATTATGAAAATAAACACCAGGAAAGCTGGTCAAGGCATTGCAGGCAGTGTATTAATATTAATTTTAAGTTAATTTCAAAACCTGTCAATGAAATAGCTATAACTGGCTAACTAAAAGCACTTCTACTTAGCAGAGGAAAGGGAGGTTTACAGGTTATTAAGGCCTTTTAATAAATTTCTTTACACCAGAGCCTTCTCATCCAGAGAGACTATAAAGTTTTGGCCTAAGGAGAATATCAACAACAGGAGAAACTAACAAAACTCTCATCATTTCATTATCTGTGACTATGAGCTGGTGCCTTCTCCCCCTGTGCTTGGTTTTCATCTTGATTAATACAGACCAGTGCAGGAAATTTGGTAGGGAACCATTAGCATCCATATAAAGTCATTTAAAAAGTTTGAATAGAACCTGTACACTGATGACATAAGTTTGACTTGACAAATGCAAAATGAAGGGCTTTCTTTGCCACAATGCATGGAATGTAGCCTTTTTAAACCTTATTGAGTCGTTATATAATATTTCTGTTTGATTTGATAATGTTTTACATTCTTTACCAGGCTGCACAACTGTGTTACTGTTAAGTGCAAGCACTGAGAATTCTTAAGGGAGGAATCTCCAGATTCATTAACAAAAACTCCCGTCTCTTAACTTAAATCATGAAAAAACTCTTACTTGAAATTCTTTTAAGTCTGGATTTTGCTTTATCATGTTTTTATGACCACTGTTAGAAAATCTTTCTGATCTTCAGAATTGTAAAGGAATTTTGGGGGGTGTTTGTGGGCCTTGTTTTGTTTTCACAATGAAATGAATAGGGTTTACTATGCCTCTTGCCTGAAGTGCAAGGCAGGTGTTCAATAGGAGGGAGAGTCTTGTGTCAACAGTGACACAATAAACTTGAGTATAGAACAATATTATTTGATAGCATCAAAAAACATCTCCATCTTCATATGCTTTTCTGATTCCACAAATCAATTCAAAGCATTTACATCTTTGTTCTATCCTTGGTTGCTGCAGCCACTAAGACTGATTTTTCTTTATTGAAAAAATATCTGTAGTGTTTCTCCATGTGTCTCTCCTGCAATCGCTTATTTTTCTATTTAGTTTTCTCTAGCTGGGGTGAGGTTGACCTAGAGCAAAAATGAAAAGCGTTATGCTTTCTTTCTTTAAACCAAATGCCTTGAGGATTTCATTTCCTGATCTACTTCAAAAATATGTTTATTGTTTTCACAAGACAAAAGCAAGGATGTTATCACTTAGTCCTGATGCGGAATTGGCTGAGTGAGTCAGAGTATAGGGATGCACCACACATCCTGACCTGTAATTCTCATCTCTCAGTAATTTCAAACTGTTCTCGAGTGTACTGTATCTACACATCACTAGCAACATGGCCACTCAGCTTTTTAACACTGCTTTCCCCATGTGATCTTAGTCATTGCCTTCTTTCCCAGATGAATTCTTTTACTTTTCATTGTTGTCGATCTAGTTGTCCTTTGGCTTAAATAATAACATAGTTAACAGATAGTGGTTTTTTTCAAATTCCTTCTGATAGTCAATAATTTTAATATGGAAAATGGAAAAAAAATTATAATTTTTTTAAAATACCTACTTTCTACCACCACAGTAGCAGTTTATCCTGTAGAATGCAAAAAAAGGAGCTGTTGGGAAAAAATGCTTTCAGGGTCTCTGTTTTCAGCTTAGTAGTAGTTCTCATTTAGATTTAGGTTGTAACTTCAGCTGTTACGCTGTTGTACAGAACAGAGTGTAGTTTGGTGTTGCTTGCATCAGAATTCAGAGGTCCTCGGGCTGCTTTTTTTGTGCCTCTGGTCTTCCCAGTTTTGAAGATTATTTGTGTAGCAGCCTTCTGAGGGAACACACTTCCTGTGGGTACATTCTTCCCAAGAACATATGCAGGAGATGCTGGGAGTGGAGCAAGGACTGTATTTGGAGATGCCTGGAGTGGGGCTTGAGGAATGTGGAGGCATGCATGAGGGTTTTTTGAGAAGCAACAGTAGGTTTTTTGTTGGTTTGGGGGTTTGTTCGGTTTTTTGTTTGTTTGTTGGCTTGTTTTGTTTGTTTTGTATGGTTTGTTTTGGTTTGGGGTTTTTTCCAGGAACTACTGTGGTGAGTTACAGATCCCCAGTGAGGGCTTAAGACAAGAGGCAGTTTTATTTGAAGAGTGTCTGGAGGTCTTTTTGTTATTACCAACAACTCATTTTGTCTCTCAGAAGACTTTATCACCTGTCTTCTGCTGCAAACTCAGTGGCATGTCTGTGTTCAAACAGGTCTCAAACTACTGGGTTTTAAGCTGGAGCTGTAATGTGGCCTGTGTGTTTTTCTGAGCAACTAGCAGTAATCCAGCTCTAGATCAGGCTTGAAATGTCTAAGTTTCCAGCAGTTTTATTTGTTCTTTCCTAAGCAAAAGCTGCTGTTGATCACTGCATTTAGACCTTGTGTGTATGTATAAATATGTAGATACATAAAAAATATGTGTGTATATATATATAAAAATAGATATGTTCACACTTGTCTCTCTGTCCTTTTTAAAAGAGTGAAACAGGTTCATAGAAGATTAAAAGACAAGAAAGAATAAATGTTATTTAAACTGGAAAAGATTAGATATGAAACCATAAGAGGAGATCTATTCCAAATATTGAGTTAGAGGAGTGAACAACACAGGTGGAAGGAGAGGATGTAACAGAGTAGTATACTTGCATTAAAGAATAGCTTTATTTTTTTCTCTCTAGTAGTACTAACAAATCTTCATGCCTCCAGGAGGTGTGCTGGCTATGTGTGGGAGTTTGGGGGCCTCTGACTGAGGGAAAGGGGTCAGGAGGGGAACTTACTTTCTCTCAAATAACTGACAGATAAAAAGTGCAAGAACCACTTTGTTGAAGTTGTGGTTCTTCAGTGTGTGGTACTTGGTAGATGGGGGGCTATACATGACATCTCGTAGTGGTAGAAGGCAAATATACGATAGGAATATTCTTAATACTGATTTGACCCAGCTGTGCAGGAAACATTGCCTGCATGCAAGTTTAGCATCTTTGCTGTTTTTTGTCTTTTGTGCCAGCTCTACGTGGCCACTGAAGCCATCCTCATCGCACTGGTGGGTGCAACTCCTCCCTATGACTGGGATCTCCCAGGGCTCTCGGCTAACGAGAGCCATGGCAACCATTCCACGAGTGAGCAGAGAGCTTTCGGGGAATGGCTTCTGACTGCCAATGGCAGCGAGGTGCATAAGCATGTACACTTCGGCAGTGGCTTCACATCAATAGTCTCTGAGGTAAGTCTGAAATAGATTTTGCTGCCTCATGAGTGAGTAGTAAATCTTACTGAGTTGGTTTTGGGGGACTGGCTGTACTGCTGCTTTCTTGCATACTAATGCATGTTTTGATTAGGAAATGAAACAGGTGTTACCTTCAAGTAGAGAACAGGTAATGCGTTCACATTTTTACCGACAACAAAAGCTAGCTTTATTTTGCTATGCAGATCCAATGTTCTGCTCCAAAACTTCCCACCTTTTCCATATGGAAGTTACATATTGGCCTGGTCCACATTTGAGCTGGAATCACAACATTCACTTTACTAGTGTGCTCAAAATCCTTTGTGGACCCTGAGCTCTTCCTGACCACCTTTGGTGATCCCCCTTACTAAGTTCCGATGCATGTAGTACATCCATCGTGCAGCTGGCAGGCAGTGGAGGAACTGGAGAGGAAGTGGCTTCTGCAGTCTTTGCAGCTCCAGAAATGGGAGAGGACATGGGCAGTGGGGAGTTAAGCGGACAAAGCAACTCCCATTCTATTCCGAAACAAGCTTCTGCTTTACTGATGTGGCCTCTGTGCTTTGTAAGTGTTTCCTTTCATGGTCTAGCCACAGTCCCTACTGGAATGACTCCAGACTGCGCTGATGAGTGCAACACCTGCCCTTCCTGGAGCTGTCAGTGTCTGTTAATGTCAGATTGTTCTGCACAAGAGCCCTGAATGCATTGGTTACAAAACCTGAATTTAGAGCTGAACTCTGGAGTTGTGTAGTACCACTGGATAGTTCATGGCTATTATCCAGAGGTATTAATGCTATCTGAATTACTCCTCTAAAGCACTTTATTGGTTATAAGCATATTAATAAAAGTGGCCAGCTTTGGAATAGTACCAAGCCTTGTGTACAAAAGGCATTGCTTCTTACTCTGGTAATAAAGAGGATATGAGTACTTGTATAAAGAGGATATGACACTATGTAAATTAAAATTCTAATGGATGGTAGATTTCTTAAGCATTATTTACAGCCCAGTAAGGTTTTCAAACGTTCTCTGGGCCTTTTTTTTTTTTTTTAATCGAGAATCTTTAATTCTCTACAACTTGATGGTCGGACATGCTTGTAGAGGCTAGCATATGACATAAATTTTATAAAGATTTTTATAATTTTGGTTGAATAAATAAGAAATGCAGCTAAAGAACAAAGTTTACTTGAAAAATAAAAATTATAAAGAAAAGAAAACAAAAAAATCCCAAGGCTACTTGCATAGATTCTGCTCCATAGTTCTTTAACATGCATTTTTTTACAAGACCCATGTTAATAAAATCTGTTACCTCTCCTGTTTCCTCCTGTTTAAACACAGTTTTTCAAAATTTTTTAGCTGAATGTGTGGTATATTTGGAAGTTATGTGCTCAATGCAAAGGTTTTGGTGAAATCACACTTACTTGGGGCATAGTTCACTAGTATGTAATTTCATTACTGATGTGTAAAAAGTTTTCTGCATTTGAGGAGGATTTTTTAATGCTTGCCTTGTGGCATCACTTACTGATAATGTGACCATTGCAAATTTACACTGAAAAATATTCAAATGTTAAAAGCTTCATTTATGAATAAAAAGCATATATATAACATGCTTTTATGTAGAAAAGCCTTCAGCTCTTTAAAGGGCTTAGATTTTGAGCTTAATTTTCAGAAGAAATTTTGCTATGCAACCCTGTTATCCCTTAATCCCTGAATGATTCAGAAATCATCTAATCTCAACAAGTTTCGTGTTGGCAGCTTCTTTAATGTTTATACTAAAAGTTAGAACATGATTCTTGTAGCTCTAATAAAACAAACTGACCGTGTTATTTCAGGATAAAATTAATCTCTTGCAATTATACAATTGTATTTTTCTGAAAATTGTTTTTAAAGTCTGCAGAAGCTTCAAAAGCTGATTTGTGGTCACGTGATAAGCTTTAGAATTGAATTTTGTCAGTCTTGACGCTTTAATGGCACATTACCTACTGTATCAGTAAACACCTCACCATTAAAGTGACAATTCAAAATGAAGCATATACTGCAAGTTATTTTCTTGGAGCTTATGAATGATGTTTTGTTAACTTCCTAATCTTGGTGAGGTTTAATTGCATGGTTCTGTTCTCGTGGTGAGGTAGTTTATAAGTGAGCTTTGAAATAATATAAGCTTTGCTAGAAAGGATATTTAATGGGATTTTGGTAGAGGAAGAGAAGATTATGAGGAGAAGATTAAGAGTGTTACTGCAGGGATAATGACATAATCACCAGCTTACCAGCACAGGAAGAAAAGTTGGTTGCCACTAAAAGGAAGCATTATCTCAAGGTGCAAGAGAAATAGAAAAGAAGATGTGGAGTGTTTAGAATACAAAAGGAAATAACTTTTAAACAATGGCAGCGTGGCATATTTTCATTCTACGCATTTGTTGGGGAAAGAATTTTCTGTCAGGTTCAACTGGAGACATTAAGTCTGTAAGAATCAGACATTTGAAGATTGGGTTTGTATTTGGAATTGAGGAGAATTGGAAATGACAAAGTATTCTGTAAAATAAAATGAGTATGTGCAGAAAACCTGACTAACATGTCTAAAGCTACCAAAGTATTTCTTAGTGATAAGACAGTTCATAAGGAAGAGCTTGTGCAGGATTATCTTCAGACATAAACCACAATTATCTTTTTTCATTGTGTGCCTACACACTGCAGGACATATGTCAGTAGGTAGAACTGAGTCTATTTAGGTTGATGGATTTATGTGAGAAAAGGTGGAAAAAGGGAGAGTGGGAAAAAGCTGCAAAAATTAGAGTATTCTGAGGGATGTGTTCTTGATTTCAGAATCAAAGACTGCATGTAATTTGGGGGAACTGGGCAATTGGTTAGTACCCCAGGTGAGTCTGGGATACAGCAGTTGTGTTTTGGTGAGTGGTGCTCTACTGAATATGATGCTTAGAAGATTTACACAGAGTTTGATCTTTTCTAAAATATATCATCCCCTCCACCTACTGGCTGCTGGTGAACTGCTGAACTGCTTGGATTCTAGTTAATTTGCCTTTTTGTTGGGGTTTGTTTTTTTTTTCCCTTTTCATCCAGTGGTTCTTGATTGGCAATGCATCATACAAAGTCAGTGCTGCCAGTTCTTTCTACTTCAGTGGTGTGTTTGTTGGAGCAATCTCCTTTGGCCAGCTCTCAGATCGCTTTGGGAGGAAGAAAGTCTACCTCACAGGTAACCACTGCCACCTAACAAAATGAATGAAGTGGAGGCGTCGTGTCTCTGAAGATCAGTGGCAGGAGCCCAGTTTCTGCTGAGAGCTTGATATGCAGCTGTGACTCACGTGTAGTGATTTTGTTTGTTAGTTTTGCCCTTCCAATATACTTCAGGAATATAAGTCTTGAAAAGAAGTTCAATCACTATGTGAACATCTGTGAGGTATTCTGGATTTGAGAGTCATGCTGTAAGGGCTTACACCCGTGCATATTGTGGTCATGGGATCCCTGCAGGTTGCAATTAATATTTCTAGTGATTTTTTAAATAGTGTTCTTACATGTATAACCTGTTAGGAATTTGTTGTGCCTTTTATCTCCTCTCTGCATGATTTAATTTTTATGTATTTGTGATCCTCATAGTTTTTTAAAGCACATAAGCTTTTTTACTGTCCCTGGATCAAATATTTGAAACTGCATGTTTTGTGTATGTATAAAGCTTTGTGTCAATGATGAGCACGCAGAATTTAAAAAATGAATTTTGTTTTAAAGGAGCAACCTTATTCAAAGCAGATAATGGGGGGCCTGCTGTGCAGTGCAAAGCCACCATGTTTTGTCCCCTTGCAGTGTTTCTCTTCTGTAGTTTCTATACGCTGCTTTCTAAGAATGAGGGGAGATATTTGGTCTTGTATTTAATCTTTGGCTTCTGTATTGGAGATAAATGTCAAGCCATCTTAACTGGAGTCAGGCAGTGGTTCTGAGTATATGAAAAGATTGCCATGAACTGAATTTGAAGGTTTAATACTGCAAACTATATATCAAAACCCACTCCTTTTGTGTCCTCCCTCTATGATATTGACTCCATGTATTTAAGTTTCTGCCCAAACCTGTGGTGGTATTGTTGACTGATTGCTCAGGACAGATGCCAGTGAACATCAAGTAAAGATACCAGTAAATGCTTTTGTTTCTCTAGGTAATGTTCTGAAGTGAAACTTTGCCTTGTTTTCCAGGTTTTGCTCTTGACATCTTGTTTGCCATTGCAAATGGATTCTCACCCTCCTATGAATTCTTTGCCATCTCTCGATTCTTGGTAGGGATGATGAATGGTGGGATGTCACTGGTAGCCTTTGTTCTACTGAATGAGTGTGTGGGTACTGCCTACTGGGCACTAGCAGGTAATGTGCCTTTACTGTCAGAATTTATAGATTTCAGCCTCTCATACCACTTGAGTCACACCTAAGCGAACACCATAGCAGTTCCAAAATTTAGCTCCACTTGAGCATCTCTGTGACCAGTGTTTGAACTCAACTGAACATCTCTTGGGAATGTTACCCAACTAAATACTCATCCAGGGGCTGTCACAGCTGAGCACCATCCATCAGAATTTGGGACTCTGCTGAACAGAGCTTAGTGTTTGTGTACTATCAATTCTTTCCTTCTTGGTAGTTCTCAAAACGAAATGAAAAGTGCTTTTATCTAATGAAGAAGATGAGACAACTGTTGTTTATATGTTAAAAAAAACCCCACCAAACCAAAACAAAAAAAACAACAACCAGTTGTCCCATACGGTAATTAACCTTAGATTTTAGAACAAAAGATACAGACACTCTTAGCTGTCTTGGTTGCTGGTGCTGGACCTGTCCTTCAGGTATGATGTATATAACCTGTACTGTTACAGCGCCAGGGCTGGGCTTACCCAGTCTGTGCCAAGTGCCAAAGAAGTGCTATGCTGAGACTGTTTTAAAGCAGGGTATCTTACAAATCGTGAGGGCTACAAATGAATACTACATGCTCCTAAAATACCAGTTTTCAATTGTTTGCAGTATTTATTTTTACACATAGGAAGCTGAAACATTCTTATATTTGGAATTAGAAGACTTAACTATTTATGGGGCTTGGGATCAGAGGATGTAGAAGATTGCTTTTTGGGCTCTCTGAAGGACAGAATATTCTTTGGTCAAAGAGGTGAGGTTGTGTCTGTATTGCTGAATGAATTTTTGTTAACTAAGAGTTAGTTCTTGTCTGGTCCCATGTGTTGAGATTTACTAATGTTTCTTAAAGGAGTGATAATGTTTTGTTTTTAATTGTATATTAGGTTCTATTGGTGGCTTGTTCTTTGCTGTGGGAATTGCCCAGTATGCTTTACTAGGGTACTTCATTCGTTCCTGGAGGACTCTGGCTATTGTGGTTAACCTGGAAGGAACAATCGTCTTTATTCTCTCTCTGTAAGTTATTTTTCAAACTGAGTTTCATAAAGAAAGAAATTTTAAAAGTAAGCAAACAAAAGCAAGTAACAAAACCAAACAAGTAAGTCAAGATATTTTTCTAGGATGGCATGAAATGGTGTAAATAAGGTATTTCTCTCAACTTTTACCACTCCATGTTCTGTGGTTTCTTCAAACAATAATGCTGCAATGTTTGAAAATGTAAGTCCACATTGTATGGTATATGCATAATTACTGTAGATGGGAACATTCTCAGAGTAGCTTAGAGGCACATCCTATTCTTTGACTGGTATATGTAGATGATCTAAACTCTTGGCTGGTATGCTACAAGGCACTACACACATGCTAAGAGATGCAGAAATGGTTTTGTAGTTATGTAATAACACGATGTTTCTCTTATAATTGTGCTTACACGGAAGAAACAGCATCAAAATTGACTGCACATACAGTCTTAAAGGTGACATGTAAAAAAAAAAAGGGCATTTTCCTTTTATTTTTTCGAATGTGATCTTTTTGGAGATAGTAGGGGGTTTGTGTTTGTGGATTTTAGCACTCAAAGCTATGTGATGCAGTGTGTTTTTCTTTTCTTACCTGCTTCCTGACATCTAAATCTCAGTAACTGAAAGAAATAACTTTAACTGCTGTTTAAATAAAGTGCTATTTTTTTTTTCCTTTCCAACATCTATTTAACTTCAGTAACTTTGTGAGTAAAGCCTTTGCTAAAGAATCCATATGCCCTTTCAAAGGAAGCATCAGAACTCAGGGAAAGGTCTTAGAGGCTGTTATGAGGTGAAAGAGAGAGCTGACACTTTAGATATTTCAAAACTTAGTGGTGTTTGGGGCCTTTGGCAAAAAAATTTTAACTCTCAGATTGCTATGTACAATTTTTTGAAATGAGTTATTCTTGGGACTTCAGAGCTGTGCTCAGAGGCCTATCTTGCTACAAGAAAGGGGTTTTTTATTCCAGATTTCACACTGCCTCCCTCCCACATGGCTTACATGGCTTAAAAATTACTCTTTGCAGAAAATACAATCAGATTTTTATCACGGGGAAGAAAATACGTTCTTTTCTAATCTCTTTCCTTTTATAAAAGCACAGAATCACTCTCTTCTAAATTTAGAGGTAAAATGTCATTTCTAGTCAGAGGCAAAAGTCTTAAAAAGCTTCTGGCAAGATGTTAAAGTTTAAATTAGTTCTGAAAATCCAAAAGTAATAGAAGAAGATTTGTTTTGTAGGCCATGTTGAAGTTATAAACCTGTCAAGTGAACAGTGCACATGAAGAGCATGACCTTCACACAGCACCTGCCTTCCTGTCTAGAGGAGAGAATTTGGGAAAAAGTTGGAAAATGAGAAATAGAAATTGGTCTTACGGAAAATGAGAAGTGGAACTAGTTGGTCTTGCAAAAACATCTTGTGTTACTTGTAGAAATGTGTGCCTTCTTAATTCTGAATCCTGGAAAGACAGGGTCCTATTCATACCATAACTTGTAATATTGTCCTTTCTGTGTGTGTGTCTGTGTATACACTCAGTGTAGTTTCTTGGTATCTAAATTACATATATCCTATGTTTTCTTTCACAGTGATTTGTCTCTCTTTCAGTTAACTCAGTTTTATACCTGAAGGGTTGTTTTAAAAATTCTGTATTATACTGAAGTGTATTTCAGCCTTATTCCCATTGGCAAATCAAGTCTCATGGAAAAAAAAAGCCCTGAAGGTGTCTGTGTATGTGTGTTTCAGATTCATTCCCGAGTCCCCCCGCTGGCTCTATTCCCAAGGCCGTCTGAATGAGGCAGAAGATGCTCTCTACCTCATTGCCAAGAGGAACCGCAAGCAGAAGTGCACTTTTTCATTGAAACTCCCAGCAGAGAGGGGCTCCAGAGAGGCTGGCAGCTTTTTGGATCTGTTCCGATACAGGATTCTCTTGGGACGCACCTTGATCATGATGTTTACCTGGTACTTGAAATACTTTGTAGACCCAGCTTTGCTACTGTGGCCTCTTTAAGTCTTTGAGAGAATATGTTGCTGAGAATGGGCTCATCCTGCAGACTGTACTTAGTCTCAGTCTGTATTGTTAGGGACACTGTACCTGAAAAGGATCCTTTATAGTATTTCAGTATGTATTAACAGTATTTCCTTACTGCATTTCTAACATGAAGCCGTTTTTAACATGAAACCAGTCTAGTTCTGAGGTGTTTTGTCTTTGCATTTCTGTCTTGCTTTTCGAGTCTCGAAAAAGTTGAGAAATACCTCTTCTCTTCTGACCCCTGCTGAGATTAGTCACGCTGTCCTCCTCTTAGGCCCAGTGCTGTCAGTATTTTGTCACATGGGTTATTGTTTGTTTTGTGTGTAAGGAGCCCATGAGCAGGTGGGTGGCCTACCTTGTCTAATGAGCATGTTTATTTTCTTCAGAGGAAGCGCTGCCAGTGCTTGCAGTTGTTGTAGTGAGGAACAGGAGCCCACCACGCTCCCTCTAGTCACTAGCAGAAATTTAACTCCAAAAGTGCCTTTGAAATAAAGCCTATAAATGGCATGGTATGTGAGTCCCCTGGCATTACTGCTCATACAGTTGCTTTTATGATGCATATATTTGGGAGAGATGTATTGATAAAGAATAAAACAAATTATTTTGTCAGCAGACAACACAGAGCTGTTTTCCTGTTGCTTTTCCAAATGCTTACTGCAGAATAAATAATTCATTGTTTTTTTCCTTAAATGAGAATTGCTGATTTCCTGCGGAATGAATTAGTAACCAGTTTCTTTCCTTTCTGTAAAGATGATGGTCTTTACAGGGATGTACAAGATGACGGGGTTACAAAAGAAAATTTAAGCAGAGATGGAGAATGAATAAAACTGGACCAGTAGAAAATAAAAGGGGGTCAAAGTGTCACTTGAACTGCTTGAGAAATTTGGTTTACACACAGTTGGAAATGTACGGATGAACATGAGACCTGATAAAAACAAATGGCCAAAGACATTTCTCAAGTCAACTAATATAATCATGGTCATATTTAACTTTATTCTCGTTTATCCATGTTCTTTTTAAGAGTAGTTTTAACTTTAACTCAGTAATAAGTCAAGAATTGGGTCTTTGCAGGGACAGAATGGTTTCTTTGCCTAGAAGGCATCATGCGCTTGTAGAGAAACATTTTAGACGTATCTTCTGAAACACTAAATATAGTTTATAGTGTATTGTGCCAGACCGGTGCTTTGATTTTGCGGTCAAAGTGTCAGCTCTGATTTTACTTTTCTTTTAATTCTGTCTTTTGCAGGTTTGTGTGCAGTTTGGTTTACTATGGTCTTACCCTTAATGTGGGTGACTTAGGTGGAAGTATTTATGCCAATTTAGCCCTTTCAGGCTTGATAGAAATCCCAGCGTACCCAATCTGCATTTACTTGATTAACCAAAAATGGTAAGTATGAAATTTATTAACCCATTCCGGTTTTGGGTTTTTTTGTAACTTTTCTCAAAGATAAGGTTTCCTGTATGTTGCATCTCCTTGTGTCTGTTGCGTGGGGCTTCCCGCTTCAATTTGAAAGTGCCATTGATATATCTTGATTTCAAATAGCGGTTTAACTTGTTTTCAAGATAACAGTGAGCCATCTCGGTTTGGCTCAGATGAGGCTGACCTGGTTCAGTCGAGCCTGGCTGCGCTGACTCCATGCTAACACTAGATAGCGTTCTTCCCACCGCTGTCGCATGATCCCCATCCTCGCTGCTGGCACAAAGCTGTCGAGACTCAGCTGGAGCTGTCGTGTGGTCTCGTGCAGCAGTACCTGTGTGTGCTAGTATGTGAGGAGAGTAGGTATTTATTTAGTCTTTTCCTGAACCGTGATACTCTGGACAATGTCACTCACTTTTTGTAGAATTTGCCTCCTGATCTCTTCTCTGTGTGTCACCCAAGTAGGTTCATAAATGTGCGCACAGAGCGGGAAGCAAATCAAAATCCCAGAAGTTGTCAGCCTGTGCATAAAGTTGGTGCTCATTTTGTTAAGCATGCAGTAGAAGCTAGTTTAAAAACGGTGCGAGAGGAAGTGTTGGTGGAAGATGGCATTCAGAATTCCCAACTGCAATTAAAGAGTCAGTGTGAATTTAGAGGTTGCATTGCCCTACAAACTACAGACCTAATGCAGAATAAAGCTTTGTTATCCTTGCATACCAGGTTTGGTCGGAAGCGAACATTGAGTGCATTTCTGTTCCTGGGAGGACTGGCTTGCCTTATTGTCATGTTTCTTCCTAAAAAGAAAGGTGAGTATTTCCTTTTGTTTCTGGAGTACGGGATAAAAATTGGTAAAGGCAGCATCCTACAGCCTAAGAAGTTGATGTTGTATTAGTAGTGTGGCTGCATAACTTTCAGTTCAGAGAGCATTCTGATAATCCTCTGAAGCAACGGGTCTTTAAGAAATGTGAAATTAAATGTCTTTTTTGTCGAGACACACTAGTGTTAATTTTCAGATGTTTATCGAAATGATGGAAACAAAATTACAGAGGACTTTTTCTTTTAAAAACCAGATACATAAACTCACCTCACCTGTAAGATCTGTGGATTTATAACACCTTTGATAAGGTGAGAGAATGCTTCAAACACTTGAAGAGTGATTTAAAAAATTAAACACTTATGATAGAGCACATAAGTTGCTCTAGGTGGAAATGAATATAATAGGTAAAGATTTTTTTTAAGGGATGCAACTCAAGTTTCCAGATGCTGGAGTGAGCCTGGACACTCAGATATTCTGGTTCTACTGGTAGTAGTCATCAAGTAGTTTTTGCGTATCAGCCCAAATAAAGCATGTGAAAAACGAGGATAGAATTGCAAGACTGGAACACCAAAGTTAGCCAGGGGCAAAGTGCCTTAGGAAGTGAAATGGCTCACTGGCCTGAAGGAAGCACCTGTCTCAGCTGGGCATGCGCTCTAATATGCCTGATTGAAGCAGGTAAAAACTGGCTGTTCTGAGAAAAGTCAGATGAATGGGATATTTGGTAAGGCCCTTTACAGCATCTTCCTTCCAAAGTAATAATGTTAGAAGCAGGTAATGATACGATAGAATTGACACTGAATCTCTTGGTACTAAAAAAAACCTATTCACTTTTGAAAAATGTATTGCTTAGTCTTTTCTTCAACTTACTGATGGAACTAGTTTAGTATTTAATTAGTGGTAGACTCTGAAAATACTGAGTTGTGGTTTCAACTCTTAGACTCTTCACTAGATTCCTGTTCACTCCATACTGTTGTGTAATTGAAATCATTAGAGATGTATTTGAGTTCTCAAAAGCCTTATAAGGGTCACATTTTCTCTATCAGATACTGGAGTATTTGCAGTGGTGAATAGTCACTCTCTGTCTTTGCTGGGGAAACTGACAATCAGTGCTGCATTTAACATTGTCTACATCTACACATCAGAACTTTATCCCACAGTGATCAGGTAACACAAGTTAATTTTTAAGCCTTCATTTCTGTGGTTTTCTTAGCTGACTATCTTTTGCTTCTCTGTCATTTTTTTTCTGTTAACTATATCTTTTCATTTGAATTTTTCAGTTACATATAATGGTTATCTGTAGTTTTACATGTTAAATTTCTTCCCTCATCCTCTTCTCACTTCCTCTTCCCTCAAATTTGCAGTGTTCTCTTCAGACTAACCCTGTTTTATTTAACAGTAAAATATTCCTTTGGCTGCTTGGCATGTTTACAACTCTCCTTCCACCAAGGAGAATAACAATAGTACTGCTGATACTTCTTTTGATGAATGATATCTAACTTTTTCAGTGCTTTATAAACCAAACAACTGTATTATCATACTTGCTTAACCAGGAACACTGAAGATGACTGGTCAATAAGCTTTGTTAAAGTAACTTGATGCTTCATAGGCCCTATATAAACAACAGTAAGTAAAGTTTCACTCACTAGAGGCAGAAATACCCTGTGCTTGGGCTACAGAGCAGACAAAAGCATCTACCGTAGGGGTGCTTATGATGATCAGCCACCAGTGAACCTGGGTAATTCTGCTGATAAATAGAATTTGGATAAATTAATTCAGCCAAAGTTTCACACAGAGACAAGATGCATGAACTGAAATCACCTAGTTTTGCCTCTCTACATGCGTATGTACGTTAGAATTCTGAATGTAAAGGGGACTTTGGCTTCACTGTAATTATAAAAATGTTTCATTCCTGTCTTGGGATGTTTTCAGTTATATTTGATTTTTCTTTGCCAGTTACTGTGGTGAGGGTGATGACAGATGAGTTTTTTCCTTGCTCAGTGGCACTTTTCAAAAGATTAATTTTTTTTTCTTTTTTTTCTTAGGAATGTTGGAATGGGTGCCTGCTCCATGTTTTCCCGTGTTGGTGGAATCATTGCACCTTTTGTCCCTTCCTTGGTTAGTCTGAACTTCTATTATGTATATTTTTGTTCTGTGGCTCTGATGTATCAGAGCCTTATGGAGATAGGAATATTTTTGATGGATTATGTATACTAAGATGGATTATATAACTAAGATATGTAAGTTGCATATCTTAACAGTATCATGGTAGGCCAAAGGCATTGCAGTATCATCTGTGTGATTAGACAAAACCTCAGCATTATCTAATTCAGAAGGTATTTTATCTCTAGTAAAAATTTTGGGATTTAACCAGTGGACTCTAGCAGTATAGTAATTTCAAATTACAAAGATAGTGATACCCAATTTTAAACCCTAAGCAAGCAATAGCAGAAAACCCATATAGCTAAAGGATCTACTGTGTCAAAATAAAGGATATGGGCTCAATAACTTACAGTTCTGAGAATAAATTAGCTTTACTGCCACTCCACTTTATGGTGTATAAACATCAGCAAATTGGTTTATCTTTCAATGAATGAAGAGGATGATGTGGAGATCTGATACACTGGCAAGGCTTTTGAGCACGAACTTCACAGAAATCTGACAAGGCAAATTAAAATTCTGAACAACAAAACATGGGGAAAATGCTGTTATTTTCCTGCTTATAGTTTTATGTATATGCGGGTAAAAGGGCATGGCAGTTTTTCACACCAACTGCTTGCTGAGGTAAAGTTGCAGTTACTTTAATATGGCAGATATTATGTGAGATAACTTTCCTCTCTCCTATTTCCTCTCTTATATGTGAAGCAGAAGGCTCACAAAAAGGCAGGTGAGCACAGGGAGCCCTTTAATCGGCAGAGCGAAAGGCTGGGTAGGTGAGAGTGGGAAAAGCCCTGGGTTACAACAGGCAAAGCCAAGACTGGTGCCAGTCTCCCAGGTAGATTTAATAGGCAGCTTTTGTGTAGCAGTTGTGGCATCGATTATCTTGTGTCTAGCAGAGATTTGATACTGCATGAGACATAAATCTTGAATCATCATGCTTGAAGGGGTTCCATGAAAATGAAAATAGCTCTGTTAAGTAACAAATTAACATTGATTTGAGAAAAGAATTAAGTATTTTTGTGGTTTGGAATTTCTTCTACTCTTTTAATGCGTTTTCAGTGTCTTTAGTCTGGGGATCTTAAAGCAGTAAAAATAGGAAAAGTTAATTGCTGAGATAAGAGATGACGTTGGTCTTTCATTTGATCACAGCTTGTTATTTTCCTCAATTTAGAATTGCTCTTTCCTGTACAAGACAAAACAAATAGCTAAACTCTTGCCCTTTTTTAAAATGAGCCTGCTTTACTGGTTATCTGAAAGTGAATGTACACATTTTGGAGCTATGTTGTAGGTAACTTGAATTTTTTCAAGTGGGAACATGCATCAGAAGAGAAGTATAAACATTGCTTAGGCTGTCACAATCACAAGTGATGACAGGAAGGCCAAAGCTCAGTTGAAGCTCAAACTAGCCAGAAACTTAAATAGGGATTCTCTGAACTAAAGGAAATTCAGTGAAAATCTTTAGCCTGTGGTGAAATGGGATGGGCATCCTGTGGATGGCACAAAATAAGCTGAAATACTTATGCTTTAGTCTTGACAGGCAAAGCCTGACCCCATGGTACTCTGCCTGTCAGCACAGTTGAGGAAGCAGAAGACCAGCAAACAGTAGGAGGAGCAGTGGGTTCAAGAACACTTAAAGCTGAAAGCTTTCCATTCCATGGGATAGGATTCCCTAGGAGTTGATGAAAAGAGCTGATTGTGATAGTGAGGCAAGTCCATCATCTGTGATAAGCCATTATCGTAGTGAAGGATCACTGATAGCTGTGGGAATAAAATGGCTAATGCTGTGTGCATCTTAAATATTGGAAAGTGGAACCAGGGTGTTAACAGCCTGAGCAGCTTGAACTCAGTCTCTGAGTCTCTCAGAGACTCTCACCCATTCTGAGTCTCTCTCAGAATCTATTTCTAAGTATGTGAAGGCAAGGAAAGTAATCAGGATCAGTGAACATGGGTTTACTAAGGATAATTCCTTTTCAGCCAGTTGGATTCAATAGTCAGCCATTTAATCACAGAAAGTAACATGGATGAGGAAAGGGAGGAGAGCAAGAAAGGCTTTTGTAAGGCTTGTCTGGGAACCAATTGGCTGAGTAGCAGCCTTCCTGGAAGAGACAGGCTAAGTGGAGGCCAGGAGTGCCCTCTCATCACTAACAGATAAACTTCATACCAAGCTACATCAGGCCCAATTCAGTATATGGCCCACAGATTAATTACCTTTCCAGTTTGAGAGAGATGTAGAAAAATGTGGGGAGGGTGTAGTGGAGGGTAACCAAAATGGTCAGGAGCCTAGGGCACATGGCTTCAGATGAATGCTGGGTCTTACACCTTGGTTCTTCCCAGCAGTGTGGAACAGTTCAGCAGGGGTCAATGGCCATAGGTTTTGTGGTTAGACAGGAAGCTTTGGGGGTTAGATAGGAAATTTGGAAAATAAGCTTTTTGAGAGGCTTAAGGCAGCACTGGAACAGTTTACTTGGAGAGGGAATATCCACCCCCAGAATTTTTTCAATACTTGGTTACACGAAGCTATGACTGACTTAGTCTAGCAGTGGCTGTACTCATGCTTGAAGTAGGTGGTTGGCCTAGATGACCCAAGAGATCTCCAAGCAGCATGTCTGTGTTTCTGTGGTATCCCCTACTACAAAAGGTTGTTGCATTTGTTAAAAAATACATATGTTATGGGAAAGAATTGAGTTCAAATTTAGCAGGCATTTCTTTTAAAGTTCATCCCAAAATCTGTGTGGTTTTAATAGTATTACTATGATACAACTGACAATATTTGTTAAAGAAAAAATAAACAAAAAACAACAGAAGGATTAGTAACTGTATACTAATTAGAAACAGAAATACCTGCCAGGGGGATTGGTTGTAAAGGCTAAGTGCTTTAATATGCAGTATGAACTACAGGGAACCAATTTCAACGTAACTCTCTGGGTTTTTTTCCAGAAATCTGTACAGTGGTCTCTGCCTTACATTGTGTTTGGAGCGACTGGTCTGTTGTCTGGGCTCTTAAGCTTATTGTTACCAGAGACCTTAAACAGCCCTTTGCTAGAAACTATTTCAGACCTGCAGGTATGCTCATACTGGAGGCTGGGAGATGAAGCCATGACATTGCAAGCCCTAGATGGCTCACAGGTATATTTATTTTTTTCCTAGTACTTTTTCTGTTGTGTTTATTTCAGCTGTCAGCTTGAATATGCCACTCTAAATAGATTAGGATAGTGATTCGTGGGCTGTGGAGGATAGGCCCCAAGGAGATAGAGAAGATAGTTTAGTAACCCTACCATCACGTCTGAAATGTTGTCTGGAAATGCAGGCTGAAACATAGCTGGGCTAATTCATCCCTTCAAGGCCAGAAGCTCACAGTATTTCCCTTTGGGATAAAGTGATGTTTGTGCCTCTCTAATCTCTGAGATGGATTGCTGCAGCATGCTTTATCCAAAGCTGGCCACTGAAGCCCGAGAAGCCTTATATGTTAACAAAAAGAAAAGCCTGTTTGTGAAGAGCTGTTCTCAAAAGGCAGCACTCTGTACTCCTGACCTGCCTAGACTGTTCTGCAGTGCCAGTTGTTAGGTCTGTCCTAGAGAGGCTTTAAATGGGTTAAAGCTAGACTAACTTCCGATACATGTCCAACCACTGACTCAGGGAAATGAGATTTATTGAAAACATTGGAACTACAAAACTCTTAGGCATAAGCATAAATAAACGTGGCAGCAGCATATTTTGCTGTCAGGTTTCCTTGCATGTTGTTTTTCGTATCACTTTGTACTTCATTTTGTTAAACTCCTCGGCATCCGCATCCTCCAGTCATGTGGAGGTTTTTTAACATAGCTGCTCCTCTGTGACTGAAGTGGGATTAGAAAGAAGTAGCTGGAGAAGCTGGGAGTGGGTGTGTGAACTTGGGTAAGGTTTTGACGGTCTCAGAATTTTAAGTATCGCTCAACTAGTGATGCATGGACGGTAGATTAAGTGGTCAGAAGACTTGAAGGGAAACTTGTGACAAAAAATGTTAGTTACCCCATTAGGCTGAGATGAGATGGGATTCTTTAGCACCTTTTACTTTCCTTTGCTTAGTTTTGGGTCAAGCACTCTGAGGTTCACAGGTAGTCATATTTATTTTCACAGAAATCAGGAGGCTGAGTAGCATGTACTTCTATAATGAGAACAGTTGCTTCCTATCAGAAGCTTCAACATGTTACCTTGTTTAACAATTTTAGCTGTAATAGTTCTTGACAGGACAGCACAGTTCAGTGACAAAAGCACCCTTGAAGAAAGCTTGAAAGAGACAGCCCTACAACAATTAATTTTATACTTTAGCTATTTTACATCATGTGTATTTTATAAACGTTTTCAGTCATACTGGATAATGTGTTATGGCACCACGTTCTTGCTGACTACACAAATCCATCATATATGTTTACATCAGCTGTTATTTTGGTAATTACATCGTTATTACATCTTATTGTGCAGATGGTTTACCAACTAAAGCAATTCTAGCAAGCAGTGCAGGTGTTACAACTTAGAGGGAGGGAAGTCACATTTTTATTTCCTTTTTCAACCAACCAAGGTCAGTATTGCCCTTTAAGGTGCCAAGTTTTGTCTATCAGGATTCTCACAACTTGGTTCACTTACGTCAATCAGTTTTCTCAGGTTTAACTTTTCCTTATTTGTTCTTCTGTATGCTTCTTCAAAATCCCACCCTGAACAGGGCCCACAGAAGGAAAAAAAGTAAAATTGAGAACAGTCTTCAGGAACACTTCGGCCAGATGGACAAAAATTATTGAATCCAAATGAAAAAGTCCTCTGTTCAGGCCTGAACTGATAATGTAACTTCAGTGAAGTTATATCTGGAATTCTATGAGACATTAGGGATTTATTTTAAAGCTCACAAAGAAAGTGCTGATAAAATGGAAAGCTGTTAAACATTAACCCTATTTGATAAGGCCATAGAGAGGTCTTACGAAGCTGCTGTGAGAAAGATTTAGAATTTATTTGGCATACCCTGAATTTCCCCTGTGAAATCCATTGTCCTTTTGTACCACTTTGAAGTTAACATGTGTTGTGATTGCCCAGAATGGAGGTTTTGTCCCTGTTAACACGCATGAATGTGATATTCAAGTTGGACAGCATCCAGTGATAGCCTGACTTTCCTCAAATAATTTTAGAAATCTAGAAAAAAGCATAACATGATTCCCTTTATATCTTCTGACAGGTCTTAGTGCTCAAACTGTCTGAAATTCCTTTGCAGTCAACTCACAGTGCTGTAGCAAAACTCCTCTGAAGGCAGATCTAAAGCTACAGATTTTGCTTGCATGGTACTGTCAGTCAGGAACATGATTTCCATTTCTCTATTTTTCACCCTCTCTCTCACCCTTCTTAGCATATGACTAGGCAGGCAGAAGTCCTAGGATGGATGCAAGCATACTGGGGGAAAAATCCTAAATAACCAAACTACATAAAGTTTATGTTAGCAGGAGAATCTTTTTAACTGGAATAATTTGTGTCAGTTCTGTGGAAAAATGCTATATTGGCCAAATAAAAATCAACCAGTTGTAACAGCTGACTTTAGTTTGGGTATGTGATATAAATTACGGTGTCAAAATGACTCTGGCTGAAGTAAGTATGCATAAAACAGGGACTTTACCTTCTGAACATATGACATGGTAATGGTTTTTCCTTTTTTCGTAACACTTTCAATTAATATTGCAGGGCGATCTTTTTAACAAAACTCTCATAGTAAAATGTCCATTCTACACCTGGGAAAGTATTAAGTCTGCATGGAGAAGCTTTTACCTAATCAAGTAATTTGTGTTTCTGAGCTGTGGTGAGCTACTGTGTTTCTCGTAGCTCTCCACAGAGTGGGAACCTTAGACTTAAATCAAGAAAGTAGAGTACATTATCACTTCAGAACCTTTCTAACCAGTCTAGTTCCTGCATGTATTCTTCAGTGAACTAGTGGAGCAGAGAAAGTCCACCCACTAAACTCCATCTCTTTTAAAGATATTTTAAATAACCAAGGACATAAAAAAATCTTAATTCATGTTATGCCTTTTATGAAGTTTTAATATAGTGATTTGAGGTGTCTTCATGCTTTTTCTCTAGCAGCATTCCACAGAGGGTGTAATGGTTCATGCTTATGTATTTTGAGATTGATTTAGTGACTTCTGTGCTAACTAACAACTTAATTTTTGTTTCTAGTCTGGAGACAAAGACAGTTCTACAGGGAGTGGAAGTGAAGATGAGGAGTTTTATGATGCTGATGAAGAGACTCATATGATCAAATAATGAAAAGAAGAAACACTGGCCCATTTTATGCCTTTTCTTACTTGTGCAGTCAGTCCTGCTGTATGACAAGTACTGGGGACCTCACTTGTCAGGGAATGTAATTGGGCAAGTGCCTGTGTTTTTCCTGACTAGGAGAGGGGGTTGAGTCCTGTTCAGACTAATTACTCCACTGATGCTCTCCATATGGGACAGCCATTCAAAGTCTTGTGGTTCAGAGTGACAGTTCATGGACTGCATTTGAAGCCAGGCGAGACAGCAAGAGTGAGATAATGTATTTCTGAAGCCTAGGAAGTTATCTAGGTTCAGATGGATTTGGACAGATCATCAGTGCGCATTTTATTTTCAAGGTGGTGGATTTTGATTCAGTATAAACTGATAAACTTGAAAACAACCACTGTTTTATTCCATAGGGTGGAAGTAATCACAGAGTGTACTGTATGTTACTTCAGTGGGAACAAATTTCCTGAAATTGTATGTTGAAATGGGTTTTGCATATTCAGTACAGGAGAGGCAACTGTGAACATAAAGTTTCCCTCTCTGCACACCTGTGTAGAGTTACAGGGTGCAGCTGGTTAGTCCTGCACCGGGTGTTTACTTAGTGATAATGGAAGGCTGGGAGGAAGGACTACACAAAAGAGGCTGCAGACATGAGGGACATTCCTGACTTTTTTTTTTTCCTTCTTTTCACACACCGAGGTTTTTCTTGGGCTGACTTATGCATATGTTTGCCATGTTTTCCCCACATCTCAGCACTGCTGTATAGCCTTGCCTACCTCTAGCTTGTCCTCACTTTGCCATAAATACTGAAGCTTAGCAACTTCTCTGTGGATTGAAATAATTCTGACGGATATAATTTCATGCGTGTGACATAGGTAAGGTATTTATCACAATACTCTGTGTGTGAGGTGTCTTAGAATATATAGCTCATTTTTGCAGACCTATCTGTGTCTTTATTTCTGGAAGAGACTTAACATTGAAGTGGTAAGAGGAACTGTGAGTTGCTCTTGCATTTTGGGCTTCATGGCCAATAAGCTGCTAGTGTTTATTTAAGTCTTATGCGTAGACAACATTCTCATTTAAAAAACAGGCAAATCTCTTTGAGGCAACATTTGGTTGCTTGATGTTGTTTCTTAACCAGGTGCTTGGTCTTAACATTGTTGAGGATGATAACTTCATTCTCCTGTTTAGACTGAACTTTTGGTAGATGCTTCATTAGCAGAATGTGGATCCTGTAATATGGAACATGAGCATATGAAAAGTTCCAACTAAAAAAATGAGGCCTTACAGAGATTCAGTTTTCTTGATTACATTGTCATCTTTATGCTCTAATCTGTGGCTTTCTCTGTTAAGATGGGTTTCTATAAAATATTTCTCAGTCTTCCTACTTTGAGTTCCTACCAAAGTGCCATACAATGGCAGAGGGTGTATTTTCAGGCTCACAACCCATTTTTGTAGATCTTGGGCTTGAAAAAGCTGGGTTTCAAGATATCAAAAAGCTGACTGCTGAATATTTCCTGGTTAAACTGGGAAGTTCCCGGTACTCTTTCAGAAAGTGAAAGTAAACAGAATCTGAAGCTTGCAGCAAGGTGTTTGAACTTTGTTCACTGGGAACTGCAGCACTGAGCAAAGAGCAATTCCCTGGTTGGTGCAGAGGCCAGCCCAGGGACTGCAGTTTCACACATACAGCATTCCCACTTGGACTGAACTTGATCCAGGCATTGGCTGTGAGCAAAGTTGAAAACTTCAGTCCCTATGGACAGAGTATCAGTATGGTTGTGGGTTTTGCCTGTATTTGAGCTTCACTAGAAGAATTCCAGCCTTCTCTTTTTTTTTTTTTTCCAGACTGTTGGATAGTTGTTTTAGATGTGGCAAGGCACTTTTAAACCCAGCTGTGTAGTCTTTCTGCCTTATTTGGCCCTTTTGTATGTAAGAAAATTTCTCAAATAAGGTGCTCAGAAATACTTGGAAAGGTTGAACCTATCAAAATATTTTTTAATTTTGTAGTCACTTTTTAATTTATGGAGAGGTGGAAAAATGACTTTTTGTTGCTGATGGCTTCTAAATAAATAAAACCTGCTTAGTTAGAAACAAACAGCAGTAAGCCCAGTGGTATTAACATGATGCCAAGACCCCACAGTTGTTTTTAGGTTTTTTCTGCCTTTTTCCCTCTGTGGGTGTTAGGTGGAGTGTGTCATCCAAGAGGCAGATGGGAATTCTTAGCCTTCCTCCCTCCATATTTTTGCTGTCATTATCCCCTACTGGTAACTCTGGTAATGCTACAAGACACCTCAATGTAATTATCATTACAACTGTAGGATGCTGTTATAGGTCAGGTGGAGAAGATCACTCTGAGCTAGATTTTGTGACAGTCTTCAACTTATAATTAAATTTACCTCTCCACTCATGCACTTTTGTATCATCAGTATACATATGTAAAATTGAAAAAAACAAGAGTGAAGACAAAATCAGCAATTGTTTTCCACAGGTACTGCTGTTCCTTTTTTAACCTTAAATCTGTCCCGTGTTTGCACCTTTCAAATTTTAAAGGGACTTTTTTTAGAAGGAGTTTTAAATCTTCTTTCTGTCAACCATAGGAACTCTGTATTGTTACTTTCCCTGGTGAGTTGTATCAGAAGGTTTATGAGAGAGAATCCCTGCAGGAGAAGCTCAGCAATGTAGCGTCAGGCTTTGCTCTCCCCCTTTTTGTTCTGAAGTTCAAATCCATTGGGTGTTTTTGAAGTTATGTAAGCAGTCTGAGTAAGCCTAATTAATGAATCTCAGTGTCTGAATAGTAAGTTTGCCCTGAGAAGCTACTGGAAAGCAGAGGTCGATACAGCACTAGATATATCAGTTTATTATGTGTTGTAATGCTAGAAGTCTGAGACCTGTCATCCTTGTTACAGTTGAGTGAAGTATCTTATGATTTTGCTAGAGTAGCTTTGTATACTATGCAGCTGGCACTGATTTTTTTATGTGTTATGCAGAGGTTAAGATACCTATCCCCAATAAGGAATTTCTTCCCTGGATTCCTTTGGCTGTCAGTTTTTTTTTCGTCCAGCTCACTTTGTGGAATTATGCTAGAGAGGCTTTCCCATGGTGTTGATTAGGAGAGGGCCTGTGTTTAGGTCGGGATGCCCAGTGAAAAACATGCCCACACCTCTCCAGAGATACATAATTAACATAGAGCATGTTGTAGCTTGTTTCCACCTTTAAGGATTGCAGCCCCTTGCTTATCTACTCACAGTGTGCAATCCATGCCAGGGTCTCCAGACTGTGGATGGATATACTGAGGTTAGTAGATTATCATTTACAGAACCATGGGGAATGCAGTTGAGTCACACATTTTCCAGCCTATTTCACCTAAATATGTAAAAGCAGTTTGCAAGAAAATGTTTTTGTTGCACTGAGGGAAAGGGGAAAGTGAGGAACAAACGTACTTTTCCTAGAGTGTGTTAATGGAAACATTTGAGCTAAAACCCTTGTACCTGAGTCTTCTGCATAATCACCACATGCAGATTTGGTTAGCGTTACTTTGTTTTAGCTGAAGGCTGGTGTGCACTGTGTATCCCTTTTGCCACCCTGTTAGAGCTTCTTTGATTGTGCTCTTTTACCCATCTGAGCCTGTGCTTGCAAACTGTGAGCCTTGCAGTGAATATGTCAGAAAAGCCCAAGAGCAGTGCTGTCATTTGATGGTGGAAGTTAGTCTGGTCTGACACAATGCCTGTGTCAGAAATGTCTATATTCAGCTGTTTACCAAACAGGAGACTTAGGGTATTGCTGTATTTTGAGTCTCACTGATTGTATCTTTCTACAAGATGTGTTACATGAAGGAAAGACACCTATAGAAGATCTCTGTGGCAGATCTCAGTGTAGAATTGGAGGGTGAGCAAATTTATACGTAATTTTTCCATGCTGTGTATCTTTAATACCTTGTCCAGTCTGTTGTAGCCGCCAGATTTTTCAGGTGCTACTGTTATTAAATCCAATAGAGCTGGGTAAAACTTTTACCCCGACAGTCTGAATTTACCGAACTTTCTCATCTGAATTTTGGTACTACTTGCTGTTCCTGTCATTCTGAAAAAAGCTCCTGCATTGCTTAATGGACAACAGATTTCTTTGGTCTAATTTGAAGTGCCTGTTTTGTAGAAGTTGTCTTTAATTTCCGCAGTCAACTTTATATGGGACTATGTGTAAAGTAGCATCATAGAATTGGAATATATAAGTGCCAAAGACAGTTTTTGCTGGAAAGCAATAGTCCAAAACTAGTTCTAGCTGCCTTCATTTAGAATTCTTCCATGCAGCCTGCCAAAACTGGCATTTACAAGCGTCTCTGAAACTATGGTGGACAGAGAGTTACCTTTGTTTGCTTGTCTTTCACTGCTCAGTTCACTTAAGTAGCTTTTGTTTCTGAGAAACCAAAGAAATTGAATGAAAGTGTAGGCTTTGTAGAACATGCAGAATTTATACCATGTAGCCATTACAGAGGAATTTGCAGAGCCTGTTTCCTTCTGAGTTGCAAAGTATACTCTAAAACTGATTGGAATTTGTTAGTTCATTCATCAACCTTACAAATTAGCATTGTTAATAACAACTTGCCTGGAGCTTCACAGGATCTAGCAGATTTTTATAAAATGCCTGGTCTATTTGAGGCAGCATTATTGCTAAATAATAATGTCTAGAATTTAAATCCCTGTTGCAACTGATATTCACTGTAAGTCAGCCCTAACATGGCTGTATGTTTATCAGTAAAAAGGCAGATGAATAAAGCTTGAGCTGATTAGCCCCAGAAGACAGATTATTTCTTTTAAACCATTCTCTATTCTTTATGCAGAATGAAGTAGGACCATGGGGTGTTGGGGTCTTGTCATATACAGCAAGACTGTAGGATGAAATATGTTTAAATACTTGCCCACTCTCCTTTACTAAAGGTTTATAGGGGAAATTGGTCTTTAGCATGCATGTTACTGCTTCTCACCAACACATCTGAGGTACTCATCTCATACTTTTTATGGTAAAAAGTATGGCAGTAAGAAAACCTTTGCCAATATTGAAGGTTATATTTAATTTAAAATCTCCCATGAGAGGTATCCGGCACACCTGTTTTCAAACAAGATGTTTTTAAATTATGGAAACCTGATTGGGAGACAGGCATTTCCAATGCTAGTTTATTGAAAAAAATCAGTGTTGCAGGCACTGATAAAAATTGTTATAGAGCAAACAATTGCAGGTGATTTGTGGTGAAAGAGTTGTGGATGCTGTGATTTCAAGTATGCCTCTAAAGGACTGGTTTCTACAATTTGATCCTTTTCACTCTTCAAAATCAAAACCAAATTTTATTTTGTTCCTGTTAAAATTTGAGTAAGTAATGTAGAAATAGGAAGTAGACTTTTCGTATGTATAGTTTTATTGCACTACCTTTGCCTCCTGAATCTAATGGTACCTTAATTTTTTTAAAGCTACCTCTTTATGTTGAGCTTGTTTGTCACTTTATTTAATTGATTTTTAGGAAACTACAAAGTCTTTCCTTTTTTATTTATGTGGGAATCCATGACTTAAAGTCATCCTTATCTTTAAAGTTTTTCTTGAAGGCCTTTTAAATTTAGTTAAAAGGCTTAATACTTTGAAGGAACAGAACTACATGGTTAGAACATGGCTTTTCCTGTGTATAGTGTTTGCTTTTAGAAGGGCCAGAAAGCTCTTAATTTTATATTAGTCTCAGCTGAGGACAGTTTTCAGGGGCAATAAGTTTTGAGTTGAGTTTTAATCAAATTAATTTATTGCCAATTGAGATTTTAGTTACTGCTTTGGTATTGAAAGAAAAAATAAATAAGACACTTAGAGAAAACACTGCTGCTTTTTTCCAGACACTGCTCTTCCTTCTCTCTCCCCCACCCCACAGTGGTCTGCAGTTCCATGTCATGCTCAGTCCCTTCGGCAAGGCAACAGGCAGCACAGGAGACTGGGATCAATCTGTTATGCTTGTTTTTTTCACTGCTCTTTGTTATTCAACTGCTCTAATGTGGGTTTCATCACCAGACACAGTCCCTTTAGAGTTGTAGCTCCTTTTGAGTCTACTCTTAGCCTCTCCTCAGGCTGTGATTTTCCTTTGGCTTTTCTCCTGCTCAACTGTCTCTCCTTTCAGCTCCTCTTCTGCTGACACGGACTTACCCTTTTTTCCTCCTGCTGCTGTAGTGCTGTAATCTCTTTCTTGTCATTTGCTGCCCTTCTCAAACATGGTTTTGTGGAAGTGCCAGCAGGTCTTCCAACAGTGCTGGAGTGCAGTGGGTCAGTGCTCTCTGTGCCCGAGAGGCAATGGACACTATCTGAGACACAGGAGGATCCATCTGATCACAGGGAAGCACTTTTTTACTGTGAGGGAGATCAAGCACTGTCACAGGTTGCCTGGAGAGGTTGTGGAGTCTCTACGTGAGGTGATATTTAGAAGTCATCTGGACATGGTCCAAGCCTGCCTGCTTTAGTAGGTGGCTCTGCTTGAGCAGGGAGGTTGGATCAGGTGACCTCCAGAGGTCCCTTCCAACCTCAGCCATTCTGTGATTTCTGTGCTGCCTGTTGCTGAGCTGTCTGGGACCCGCACAGGGCAGTGCCTGGCCTCTTCCCTCACAAGGCACTCTGCAGCCCCCTCACTGCTGCAGCCTTCACAGTTATGCTCAGTACATCACTTTACAGGGTTGGGGTTTTTTTGTAAATCGAGTCCTTAGTTTGGGTTGACAGTTTGTGAGTGGTGGTTGGTACTATATTCCCTTTCTGTGTTGCTGTTGTCTTAGGTCAAAGTAAGTGAAACTCCTAAGGATATAATCAGGCATTTATAGCCAAGCTCTGTGTCTGTTTGCATTTACATCCTTGCTGATTTCAGAAGACAGGACTTAGACCTCCACTTGACCAGAGGAGCAGCCAGAGGGGTAAACTACTTCGTTGCTGCTCCACCTTTCATCATCTCAAAACCAAATCTTTGTGTAGTCTCTTTATCCTGTAGACTTTGCATTGTTTCCTCATGCCCATATAATTTGAACTATCAGTTGAAAGTCCTTGCCAGTTGGGAATTGAATAACAGGAAATTGGAAATGGGGAGAATAGATGCAGTCAAAAATGAAGTTGTATATAGTTGGTGTGTGTATTGTTAAATATTTAATTTGTATTACTTGAATACTGAGTGTTATGAGCCTTCCCATGTTAAAATGAGGACCGATATATTTTAGAAGTACTTTTCTTTAACTGTTTTAGTGTGCTGTTGTTAACTCAGAGTTGTACTGCTGAAAAGTCTGTTTGTAGAATACTTCATCTGAGAAGTCACAACTGAAGACAGCATAAGCTTTTCCACAGTAGACCTTTTATGGTGGTATATTCATATGTTCTGTGAACAGCTGTTGGATCCATCTTTTTAAGATGTTCTTTGCCATAGGTGAGGGGCCATAACAAATGTTGAAATACTCAGAATAATTGCACTTGCCTATTCTGTTTTCTTAATGTATTTCCTATGCATATTGCCTTTACCTGTATGTATTGTACTTCACTGGAGGTACGAAAGGTAAATATCAGGTTCTTAATTTATAATATGTAAATGAGTTTTTAAAATAATTCTGTAATGCTACATATTTTCCAGTGATCTCTGTCTACTAAGAGAGGGTGACAGTGGTGAACCCAGGTGTGAATTTAGTCAAAAGTTACTATTGGTGGTCTTCACGTTTTCTCCTAATTTCTGAATTATTTTGATAATTTGAAATACATTTTTTCTTTTAAGAATTTTGTAGAGGCTAACCTATGTTAATAAAAGAACTTTTAGGTGATTTGTAACAGCTCTGATACTGCCTCTGATTCGTACAGTTCATCTAATGTCTTTGTAACTTATTTTGTGCCTTTTTCTTCCCCAACACAAAAATCTCTCAATAAAAACAAGTTCTTTTGCAACACCACAAGCCTATTTTATTGTACTGATTTTTTTTACTTGCCTGACCCTTTTGTTTTGTTTTCTGGAGGGGGATGAAGCTCTCAGAATAGAATAGATATTTATAATGGACTCTGCAGAAGAAAATTGACAAGGTGGAAAGCAGGTCATTTTGGAATGGCAGTGCTACAAAGCGCCTGGGAAACTGGGACTGTCAGTACTAATCAATATATTCCACCATATCTATCACAAATCATTTCTAACAAAAACCGGCACCAGTGGAATGTGAGAATCAATTTACTACTGGCTTCAGTTGTGCTGATTGATGTTGAAAGACTGGAAACACTTTGGGGGATTTAGCATAACAAAATGTCTGTGGCGCTGTTACCGACGTGCACTGGGGGCTGTTCTCACGAGCACTGGTTGGCACGGAACTAGTTGGCACCCCTTCTCTAAGGTGTGATACAATTGCACAAGACCATAGTCCCTGCCCTCAGGGCTTCTGCCAAAACATCTTGTCAGGGAACAGCAGAATTTGAACATTTGTCTTCATTACCTGGAAATGAGATGATAAATAGCTTGACTGCATTTCCTGCCCCCTGTCTAGTGGCAAAGAAAATGTTGGCTGAGGTGTAGGGATCAGTGCTCTGTTTGAAACTGCTGGGTACCTGATACTTCATACCTCTGTATATGCTTAAAAGAAAAAAAGATAATTTAAAGATTCTCCTTGAATGGCCAAAGCCCTTTATCTGTCAGTATTCTGAAGTATCCTTGCTGGAGAAGATAGATGGTCTACGTGATGGGTAATATTACCAAGCCTTGTGTTATGTTGCATTTTAGTCTTCCTCAACATGGAGCTAAGAACAATAGTCTAGCCAGACTCCTTGCTCATGCTTCCTGGGCACTGACCAATGCAAGAGTCATCCTTTGCTCTTGTACTGCTTAATGCAAAAGAAAAATGTAACCGACTTATGTATCTTTTCTGATTAATCTGTCATATGCCGTCTAGAATCTCATGGAGCTTTAAACAAGGTATTTGGAAGTCTTTTAACTCCAACTGTTTTCATCAGCAGCCTTTCTAGAATGAGTAACTGGAATATATGAAGTATGCACCAGCATCCCAAATCACTTATATTGTTCATCCCTTGGTGTAAAATTTACCAGATAAAGGCTATCATCTGTTCCTGTTATTTGCAGTTCTTTTGAGTTCACTCTCTTTCTGGTACTCAAGACACTTAATTTTTTACCACAGTTTTCACTTTTGCTGTTTTCACCGTGGAGGTGATGATTGAAGGCCCAGTTTTCAGATGTGTCTTCTTGTGTTCTTGGCATAATTCCATCCATAGTCATTCAGATTTGTCTTTCCCTCCTAATATGTTTCAACTACATGCTTCAGGAAACTACGGGCTTGAAACACTTTGTTGGTTGTCATCCACGTGAGGAAGAGGAGTGTTTCTGTGAGCAGCCACTGAGTAAGGCAGCATGATTTACATTGACGCACCTCTCTGGTAGCTTGGGCTGCTCTTAAATGCAGCTTTGTTTGCCTGTGCTTTGATTGGGAACTGGCTGTATCTTGCTGTGACGGGAGCCTGTTTGACTACCAAGCCATTACGTTATACTCTGTGTTGGGCCCAGATAAGGAAAAAGAGAGAGAGCAAGAATGAGGGAAGGAAGCATAAATTACATATGGGAAGGAGAATGTTTCATATGACTGTGAGATTTCTTTTGTTTTGTCAGTGTAGTTTTAATCTTTTCTTTGTTCTGATGCTTCTGCTGTAGGTAATTTTTCACACTGGCAGTAGAAGAGACCTCTGGAAGTCATCATATGGGAGGTGTGGGACTAAGGTGCCATCCCTTGCAAGCAGGGACATTTGGAGAAATGTGCTTGTCCTTTGCTGAGAACAGGCAGTACTGGTGCTGAGATGACAGCAGTGAGCATTGTCTGCCGGCTCCAAGCAGCTATCTGGCAAAATTACTCAGTTCTTCATGCACCAGGCTCAAATTTAACTAAAGCTACCTTGCTTCTGAGAGAGACTCAACTCTGCACTTTCCAGTGTTATCACCTTGCATCTTGTTGGTTACACTGACTCAGTGAATACTTGTGGTCAGAAAGAGAATTTGTCTCTGTCTTGGTCAATAAAAGCTGAGAGAGTTGGAGCTGTTCATCCTGGAGAAGTGAAGGCTACAGGAAGACTATTTAGCACCTTCCAGTACCTAAGGGGGCTACAAGAGAGCTGGAGAGGAACTTTTTATAGTCATGCAGTGATACGACAAGAGGGAATGATAACTTTTTTGTAATGGAAGTGCTGGGCAAGGTGCATGAATAAAAAATAGAGAAACTGAAAATTCCTTAAAAATTAATTTGCAATGCTTTGATCCTTGCATGGTACAGAGGGAGGGTGGGCATTTGGGATGGCATGGCTTTCAGCAGCAGCTTACACAAGGGCAGGAGAAAGCAGTGCTTGCACAGTGGCCTTTTTTCAGGTGTACTGGGTTGTTTGAATTGAAGGTCCATTATCTTCTCTAAAATTTTGAATTACTGCTGTGGCTGTTTGATCATTTTCTCTGCTATTCTTGGGTTTGTTAGAGAGCAGTTTGTGGAGTAGAAATGCATTCAGATGAGATCTGTGGTGTCCTTGATATCTGGAACTGGACTGTATGACCCTGTGCTCCTATGAATGCTGTTCCCTCCTGGCCCAAACTGCCCCTCTACTACCAGAGAGCTTGTGGTGTTACTCACTTCATTTTCCATTTGAAATGCATATGCCTGTGTTTCAATTTCATCCATAAAAGCCCAAGGAGCAGAGAGATGGCTTACTCCTCCATGCACTAGCCTGGCCAAGCAACTTGTTCTGCATATTCCCAGGGGTTTTGTTCTGGGATTGTTTCTCCTCCCCCACTCCTGTTTTCAGTGCCCTGAATCTGCATTTAACTAGTTCTAGCCCTAAATATCTGTCCTGTGTCCTGTCACTGCCTGGAGCAGATGCAGCACAAACGATTGACCCTCTCCCTTTGGCAATTTGGCTTTGACTGCACAAAACAGCCAATAAAGTGGAAAGGGCTGGGCAGCTGATTATGGAGCTGTATAGTTTTATGGTCTGAGATAGAGGAGGAAGTGTTTGCTTGAAGAATGCAATTGCATTCCTCTTTCTTTCTCTTGCTGCCTGCTCTTGAGTATGACAAGTTTGCAGAAGTTGCAGGCTAAAAGAGTAGCATGTGTATTTGTCAGACATAGCTTGGACTGGAGGCTGTTAGCTCATTTTCCAGTGGCTGATGCTGGAATGCGTAGCTATGCAGGTCATGATCTGATCTGTCTAGAAATTGTACGAAAAGACTTGACTGAAGCCTATGTTGAGATTCTTTCTCAGACAAGGCTTGTTCTCACTAGTTTGCTGAATCTCTTGTTATGCTTTGTGGTACATATATCATCCTTCTAATAAAAAGCATCTTTTTGCTCACTTCTGCTGATGTTGTCATTCTCATCTATATAGTAATTGTTCCTCGTGGCAATTGTTTCCCTCAGGGCCCATGCATTGTAGAGTCCCATTAACTCTCTCCTCCCCTCTGTTCTTCCCACGCAAAGTGTGCAGTTGTCTGGGCCTTTCCCTGTGCTTTTCCTGAGGCATTTGTGCAGCTATAATGGCATCTTTAATAATAATCTTCCACTATTCTGATTACTTCTTCAGCTTCTCCTTCCCATCTTCTCCACAATGCCATGTCAGCCCCAGAACACAACATAGTGTCCAGGTGGACATATCCAAAAGATATTATTTGGAGGTTTGATTATTTTTTTTTTGACCTGTGTGTGTAGGATGACACAAGCTGAGGAGTTTGATAAGACAGCTTTTATGTAGTAGATTGTCCATACTGCTAATCAAGATTATACAAAACCACATCTGCTTTAATACGGTTCATGACTCACAGAATGTGGTTTTTGAGCTGTCTTCATTCTGTGGGGGTTGTTGGGGGACTTCTGTGCTTTTTTCATTTGTGTTTTTTTTTGGGAGGGGGGGAAGTGTTTCTTTTTTTGTTTGTTTGTTGGTTTTGTTTGGTTGATTTGGCTTTTTTTTTAATCTGACTCTCCTCCCACACAAATATTTCTCCCAGCACTCTGAAATAGCTCCTGAGGACCAGGCTTTTTTGGGCCTGGAGACCCTTCTCAGTTTGCTTGCTGAAGCTGACCTGTTTGTTCTGCAATAATTGTATTTTCATCAAGAGAAAGCAATAGATCTGATGGGTATGTAGCTGTCATTGGCCTGTGATATATGAGACCTAGTTTCTAGCTCTGGCTGCAGTGAACTCTTGTACTTTTTTTTATTAGTCAGTGACTGGATGAAGCACATAAACAGGGATGCCAGTCTGAGTATTCTCTCTCCCAACTGAGTTTGTATTGAAGTGACTATTCTCACTTAGCACTGGTGATTTATTCAATTTGCTTCAAACTGCCATAGACTCAAGCAATAAGTTCTGAATCGGGTCAATTTAGACACAACAGCAAAGTGTAAAAATAATACAAGCTAACATTGTACTCTGGAGGGCAGTCTTGGAAAAAAATACCAGCTCCTGGAAATGCTGTGATCCAGTCTGATTCAGCCCCTCATGTCAACACAGCATCATTTCAAGCATGCTTCTTGTTTTGGCTCTTGAAAATCTTGGATGTGGTCTGTCCCAGAGTTCTAGTGCCTCTAGATTTAAAATCCTTTTCTTGAGAGCTGAAAATAATCAGCAAACCTATGCTGACATCAAAAGTGAGGCAGCTTTTAGCACTGGAAGTCTTTTTAGGTGAGAAAAAGTTTTTCCACTTGCACTGTGCTCTGCCAAACATGTTTTTTCCAGACGCTGTTTTTCTAACCATGTGTTTAAGTGAGAGCTTCCTTGGTATTGACTATTTCCTTTTTGGCATGCAGGCTATTTACCTAGGCTTATAAATAGAAGTGCTGGAAGGCTCCTGTTTTTTGGAATGTTGGCCACAAGTAGTTTTTCAAAATGGTGGGACATCCTGATTGAAACAATAGAACAGTAGTTATAGTTTAGTAATGGATAAAACACAGAGAGAAAAATATCCACTGTAAATGCTTGGAAATGGTCTAGTGGAATATTTTATGTTTAAATCGGGATGAACTGCACTTGTACGATTTTGGTGAACTTTCAGAGGACAGTATGTGGATTTAGATCTCAAAATGCCAGTTTTCTATCCCAGCATCTCAGTAAACTCTCCTGGGAGCCTCAAAGCTGATGCAGCCAAGGCTCACAACTTCCTGCCTCTCCTGCCATCCTCTGAGCTGACCATTTTGAATTTTCAAATTTCCAGACCCTGAGAACGTCACTACACTGCGTCCCAGTGATCTTGGCAATGCTGCTATATGCTTTATGTTTGCTGCCCAGGGGCTTGCTGCTTAAAGCAGCTGCAAAAACAACTGGATTCTTAGGAATTTCCTGGTTGAAGCTGGTCAGTGGTGGGTAGCAGCATTATAATCTCAGCAATTTTCAGGATTTCCTGCATCCTCAGGCAGTGATTCTGAAGTGATCACTTTCTTTGGAAATGCTACACTGCAGCCAGTTGTAAAAATTTTGGGTTCCAAATCTCTTCCCAGGTTAAGAGAAGTAATTTCTAGCAAAAGCTGTCTGCCTTATTCTGATGTGTCCAGTGTGACCACGGATGGAAAAAAGATATCAGGCTTTATGAACCACTGGACCTAAACCAATGCTGTGCTTAGTCTGGAAAGGGTATAAACCTTTAACTTGCACTTCATACCAAGCAGGCAAAGGCTAATGTGAGAACGTGTGGCAGTGAGAACAAGCAGCATAGGCATTCGGAGCATTTTTGAGCCTGCCAAGTATTGATTGGTAAGGGGAGGGAATGAGTGGAGAAGCATTTCAATTTGGCACCCATATGTGATTCTGATGCTGTCACAGTGAATTAGCAGCACTTTCTTTTCCCTTTAGTCCATCCCATGCTTTTGTCATTGAAGTATCCCCTTTGCCCATATCAACTTGTTAAAAGACAAAGTGGAAAAAACCTGAAATGAATTCCAAGAACTTCTGCCCCCAAAAAGCCTGGTTATGTTATGCCAGTATCCTTTGAATGGAGACTTTGAACAGTACTAATGACTGTCACAGCATAAATGTTATAGGGGATTCAAGCTACAATTACTCATTTTCTACAGTCACTTAATCCACTAATAGGGAGAAATGGGACAACAGTTTAAGAAGGCAAGAGAACTGTCAGAGACTATTAAATCTGTTGGGATCATTTGGTTGGATAGTCTGTCTTGACCCAAGTACATGCTTCAGCTAATGCAACAGACTTAATGCCTCTGGTAATTAGAGCAAGAAGAGATGGGTCATCATTAGCAACTACAAATTCAGAGTTGTATTTCATCTGGAAGGCAGCATCTTCAACAGGGCTTATTTGTTGCCACTGCAGATCATCTGTGAGTCACAAGTGGTACATTGGACTGACTCATTTGTGTGATTTAGTAGAGGCTTTTTAAAACATGCTCACTGTTCCGTATGAATAGTTCTTCTAAATAGTTGCCAAACAGAAAAAAGCACAATGTTGGACTTCCCCATGCAGTTAATTCTACTGCTCTTATTTACAAGATGTTGGTGATTTTTTTTTTTTTTTAATTGTTGAGCACTTCACAGTTCAGGTTACTTTTGATTGTAGGTTTGAAATGTATTTGTCATATCTGTGAAATTGAAGAGTGAAGAAAGGAAAGCCAAGCAAGCATGGAAAGCATCAGTAATTGGCAGCTTCAGAAAATACAAGAGCCAATCTGATACCATTCAAGGCATATATTCACAGAATACTTTTACATGGGTTTCACAGATCCGCAGTCATATTCAATTCTGGTTATTGCCAACAGTATGAATGAAAATGATATATCATAGATTCAGTGTTTTTGCAGATACTTGGAAATCTCTAAATCCTCTTAAAAGAATACTGATAAGTAAATGAAGATGGAGGTACAAAGGAAATTACCCACAATCTGAATTCCATTACAAGGCACTATGAAGTGGGAACTGAGATATAATACAAATGGGGGGATGTATTATATATATGTAATATATATCTGAATAATTTCAGATCTTATGCAGACTTGAGAAGACCAAAGTATTGAAATGTGGCTTGAAAATGCTTCAGAGAAGCTGGATAAATCAATGGATGCTCATCAAGCAGCATTTGGGAGAACTGTCTGTGGTCAGCTAGCTATGTCCCCTCCTGAGGGACACCAAAGAGAGAAGGAAGGTTGCAGTGCTTCAGCAAGAGCTATCTGAAGAAACTGTCTCTGAGAAATATGCTCAGACCCCAATGAGGACTTAAGGCTCTTTCAATAATCAAGAGAAAATAAAGGAATTCAAAAGTGTCAGAAAGGTAGCCATTCTCAGTCTGGATGGGAATCTGCTTAGAAACAAATACACTTGGGAAGTATTATTTGCCGGATCAACAAAGCTCAAAAGCTCATGACAGGGCTCATATCCATGATAATTGATGGATTGGATTGTGAACTAACTACAACTGAAGAGACCTTTTCTGGTTTTATCTTCAGGTGGTTGCCTAGTCTCAGTGGGGTGTGTTGTATCTCTGTGAAGCTGTTATGAGCTTTTCACAGAATCATAGAGTGGGTAAGGTTGGAAGGGCCCTCAGTGGGTCATCTGGTCCAACTTCCTTGCTCAAGCATTATCCTAGATCACATGGCACATGATTGCATCCAGATAATTCTTGAATTCATCTGCAGTGAGGGAACTCCACAGCCTCTCTGGTCAGTCTGTTCCAGTGCTTGGTCACCTGCACAGGAAAGAAGTTGTTCCTCATACTCAAGTAGAACTTCCTGTGCATCAGTTTCTAATCATTGTCTCTTGTCCTATTGCTTGGCACCACCAAGAAGAGCCTGGATCCAGCCTCTTGACACCTTCCTTCTTCTGTACTTCTCAAAGAGTAAGGAATAAGAAATAGTCTTCTTTCACTCCCTCTTGCTGGTGCACCTGGAGAATTAAGTTATTGTAGGCTCAGAGGAAATGTTTTTCTCAGGAGATTGTGTTTATCAGCCTTTGGAGCTTAGGTCTTTCTTAGGTTTTCTCCATTTTAGTCATACTTTCCTATACAAGCACTGTCTTGAAAGATGCTTCCTGCTTGAGAAGGACCAATCTGTTAAAGGTTTCTCTGTAACAACACTGCATCAGCTCAGCAAATGTCACTGGAGGAGCCTGGATTATTCCTACTTTGTGTCTACATCCTCTTTTATCTCGGCAGATGTTCCTATTTCTGCACTCTCCTTTCTCTGTGTTCTCTCTTTCTGATGCAGGTTTTTCCCACAGTAATATTCCCTCCTCACACATGGCCATCTGCCTCTTCTTTTCTGCTGTGTTCTGTGCTATTTGGTCCCCATGCAACAAATGTGAGTTCTTGTGACGTCTGTTTTCCTCAGTGAGGTCAAGACTTGCTGTCTCCCATTGCACTCTTAACTTGTATTTTGCTGGTGGTGTAAGGGCCTTTATCTGTTGTATATTTTCTGTCAGCCAAATGGCAGAAATCCAATGCTTTAAGTAGCATATGCGTTACTTATGGAATGGAAATAATGGATGGATTACAATAGTAATAGGGTGGAAATAATGTGCGGATTTCCACAGGCACTCGGTGCAAGTTGTCCATTTCCTATGATCTCGTGCATCCAGTTCTTATAAATGTTCTTCTCCTCCTTATTTCTTTCTTTGGATTCATTGAAGTCCAAGGAAATTATGAAGCAGCAAATTCTTACAGCTCTGGAGCAAGGAGTTCTCAGAGTTAAGAAAAGGCTGTATTTAATGTTACATTTGACAGTGGGTTTCTTGTTGCTTTTTTCTCTCCCAGCTCCCCTTGCACCTCAACAGTGATGATGAGGGTTATTTATTCTTTTCAGATGGCAGGAGAGCAGGCAAGAACTGTTGCTCAGCTCCTTGGACTTCAGCATAAACTTGAACTTTAATATGCTTGAACTTCAAACAGAAGCACAGTCCTTGTCCAAAGCTTTATCACCTTCCCTCAGTATGAGGAGGGGAAACTGGGGACATCCAGACCCTCTTGGAGAAATTTTTGCCAATAGAAAAGGATTATAAACATAAGGCAAATTATTGTATAAAAGAAAAATTACCAAAACTACTTTATCTCTCTGCCAGCACCCACGGCTCTGGACAGCTGTCACTAGGAGAGACCTTACAGGTGCAAGAAAAAGAGACCCTTAATCTCTCCTTGCTTCAAAATACATGCCTGAGGTTCTGGGTATTAAAGTAATGCATAGTATTGGGAACATTAAGGAAGTTGTCTGCTGTATGTGCAGCTGGCTGTCTAAGGGGCACACTTTTAATGGAATCTGACCATTTAAAAGGCTTATTCTCCTCCCTTGCACAATGTGCTTGGACTTAATTTCATCCAACCTGCCTTACAAGTCCTTACCAGTCTATTGTTCCACCCGCCTTCCTTCAGACCATGCCTTTTGTCCGGCTTCCCTAGCAGAGCTCTCATACAGTGGAAGCCCCTCAGGTGAAAGATAGCCAGTAAGCCTTGAAGTGAGTAAGGTCGTGGTATGGGTAACTAAGAAAATCTTTTTCGGTGCTCAACTCTCATGGGAGCTGGTGTGGGAAGTAAATGCCTACATGTCTTTGTGAAGGAGTCCTCAAGTCCCTCAGCGAAAAGACGAAGGCAGATGCCTGGCAGGCACAGAGAAGGGTTTGTTTTGTAGGTTCTGGGGAAGCAGATGTCCTGCAGGGATTGGTGCTCCTTTAATGCACTTGGTATTTGACTGTTAATAAGGAACATCATGAAGGATAACTAGCAAAAACAGTGCCTGTCCTGAGGGAGCACCCAGTGTTGCCTTTTGCCAGCTGCTGCAAAAGTAATAAATCAGTCAAGGGATGTCAAAGTTCAGTTTCCGGGGGAAAATAATGATTTTACTCAAATGTGGACTGTGTCTTTCTTAATAAGGGACCCTTAGCAGCATGGGATCACATCTCTGTACTCTGTCACTCCCTTGCATGTGCTGATGTACCCTTCTTTCTAAAAGCCACCGAGCCACACTGGATCAATAAGGCCTGATCAATTGTTTTTCCCTCTGAACTATTCATATGGGGTTGTTAGCTGAGCTGCTGGCAGAAAATGAGAGGCAGCTTTCTGTCTATTTACTGTAAATAAGGCGAAGCAAACTACAGGAGGGGACAGGCTGCATGGTATTTACTGTCAATACAGCCGGAGAGAGAGGAGATATAAGGAGAGGGGAGCAGGGGCTGCGGACTGCAGCCCCAGTGAATGATCTGAGTGTAAAAATACCCATGCAGTTTCAGATGAAAAGTGGGTGGATTGAAGTCAACAAGGGATAACTGAGAGCATTTAAGAAAGTGTTTACTTAAGGCCTAGTGAGGCAGGGACATTTTAAGTAGCACACAGAGTAATAATGCTGTGCATGAGTATATTGAATCTGCACTGCAATCTGAAAACTACTTCCGGATCTGCCCTGAGACAGAACAGTAGCTGGGATATTTTTGTGTGTCCCTATATGCAAAACTCACCATTTAAAAGTCATAAATAATAATCATTGAACTTAGAAAATAATATTTGGAGCTAGTTTTCCAAAGCAGTTGGAAGCCACCATTTTAATTCAGATCAGGAAAGAAAAAATAAAAATAGGCATACTTCCTTGCTTCTCTCTCCTCTTCTTCATCCACAGAGGAATAAGGTGACCTGAGTTTCACAGGGCAAGAAGTCTCTGAGCAGCTCCGAGTGTTTCTCTACTTCCAGAGGCAGGCAAATGAATGAAGAGTGAATTCACACTTTAAAGAGCAGTGAAGACCATCTTGCCATGAAACCATTCACAGATGAAGATGTAGAAAACTACATCCAGAGCAAGGTAAGGCTTTATCTGTCCAGATTTTCTGTCTCCCACACTAGGTGTTGATTCTGAAGGGTGCCAAACTTGACAGTTACTTGCTTGCCTGCTGTCTTCATTTCTGAGGCAAGACTGGGAAGTTTCATGAGAACTGTATTTCTAATGAGATTTCTAGGTTCCTGTTGCAGTATGTTATCAGGGATCTCAGCTGGTAGCCTAATTTTTCAAGGTTCTTGTCCTCTTCTTCAAATGTCCTTAATTTTTGCTCCTTGTCTGGAATTCCAGATGTGAGTCTAGCTGTAATTGCCAGCATTTAAATCCAAGGAAAGGTCCTTGCCTCTTTCCCTTTCTTGTGATTTTGGTTTGACAGAAACAAGACCAAAACCACACCAGGCAATGCCTGTAAGAAACATTCATGTAGGAACTAGAGACAGACAACTATTTGTTAGAATTCACTCATCAGTCTGTCACCTCAGCTAAGGATACTTTCCGAGATACCATGATAAAAATAACATGTCTCATTAGCACATGCAGATTGGAACCACATTTTCTATTTTATGAGATACTCCAGCACTCAATTTTTTCCCCATTATGAAATAAAGTAAAAAAGAATAAAATCATCTGCAAAACAATACTGTTTAATAAAAGTAGCTCTAAGTGAACCATAACAATTTTTAAAGCTGACATATTTCATCAGAGAACTTAGCTAGGTCCTGATTTATAGTCTGCTTTCTCAACAAAATGCAAGACACTAAGATGAAAAATAATTTCAAAATGGGAAAATATATGCTTTTACATTCAGTAAAGAATTACATATTCTAGTACAATGAAGGGGGCTGATAAGAAATGTTTGTTTTCTCTATGGAAATGTTATGGTGACAAGTAGATATATTTCTATGAGAACTTTTCATTTTTCAGCCATGCAGTGTTGTGCACAGGAAAATCATTCCATCAGAATCTGCTCAGTGAGCTATAATAGCGAACACTTCTATGAAGATTTAAAAAAGCAGAGCTACAAAGGAGGGAACTGAGGGAAGCCATGTACAGAAAGATGCTCATATGGCAGCTATAAGTACAGGGAACAGAAGCAGAGTGTAGTTGAGTGAGGATCATAGTTGCCAATATTGGAGGTTCTACTGAAAGTCTGTTTTCTAGCAGTCCTTCATCTCTGATGGATTCCTAGTTTGTCTGCTCCTGAGTCTCCTGTCCATGTGAGGCTGCCTAACCTTCAGGCAGTCCCAGTTCAGCTTGTCAAATGCTGCCTGGTTTTGAAAATAGGTCAACCACCTGGTGCAATGAATCTCTCTAATAGCAGAGACTTCTTCCTTAAGCCGCTCAGCAAAAGAAAAACTCAAGTGCATCTGGAAAGGATGCGACTGGGTAAATGAGAGAAAACCCAAATGTTCTTAACAGTTCCTAATAAATCCCAGTCTTGTTCTCTCCTCCTTAGTAAGTTGACCTTGTTGTTCTAGTTTTGTGCATTTGTTTTGGCATGATTCCCCAAGTTAAGACCTGGTAAAGGGAACGCCAATAGGTGGTAGAAACAGAGACCTTATGCTTTCTTTTCTCCCAGCATGTCTGTGCTGATACTAAAGGCATCTGAGATAAATGCCTTGACTCTTCAGAAGCTGCATTCACTCAAACATGTTCTGTCTTCTGATTTTTATGCCCTCTCTTCTGTAGGAAGGTTATATTTCCCAATAGCATGATTAGGGAGCTAATTATGGTTAGGAACAGTGAGCACCCTCTGTCACATGTCTCTTGTTCTTGTTCTTTTATCCCTGCCCCAGGGATGAGGAGCACATGCAGAAAGAGGTGTTTAGTTGTAGCTCCCTCAGTAGGTTTTTTGAGAGTCTATACTCTTGTAAAGAGTTCATGACAACTGCTGTAGCCTAATCAGTAGGTGATGAAAGCAGAAATAAATGTGGCCAGGCTGGGGTGGATGGATTCTCCCAGGATACTGGAGGTGGCAGAAGGTGTTGCTAGCAGGTGCCCCTTAGAACACAGCATGAGCAATGCATACAGAGGCACTCCAGGTCTCCATTTCAGCTGACCCATGGAGAGGTTGTATACTTTCAATATTTTTCAATAGAAAAAGTCTGCTTTTTTTGTCTAAAAGCTCTTAGAGGTGGACAATTTTCTGTACCACTCACCATTCACTAGTTGGAGAAAACATTAAGTATCATATTGAGGAAGACAAGCTTATTGGATTGTCCTAAGTTGTTCTGGATGAACAAAAATAGCTACAGATGGAGAAGTGCCATGAATAAAAGCTGAGATCAGGAAGTGAAAATGAACATGGGCTAAAATTTTTCAGTATAAATTGAGAGAAAACAGGTACATATAACCTAGCTAAAACTGCTCTTACAGAACGAGGATGAATTGAAATGAGGAGGGTGAATTACTAGGGAAATTAAAGGATATTATATAAACATAAGGGACTACATGGTGTTAACATAGCAAAAAGTATGTCAAGGGTAGATGAGGACCCAGTGAAGGGAATATGATATTGCTGTCTGATCTATTTCCCACTTCCAAAAGTTATTCAGGCTTAGTGAAAATACTGTTAACTTTGGCTATGGGGGAAAGGTATTCAAATTCTGCTCTCCTTCAAGTTCAGCATTAGTCTATTGCTATTTATTGGTTAATTGATCTTACGCAAGCACTAGTCCATTTTAGTCCATTGAATCATCCCTTATTTTCAAAAAGTGAATCCGTTTATTCCTTTTGAAGACCTGGGGACACATTTCAACACACTTGAGGAGTTTTGTCTGATAGTTCAGCATTTGACATGAAGATGTCCAAAAGGACTTTTAATGAAGTTCTTGTCAACGTGTTGTTTAGGTGCTGAAGATGCTGCGAAAGCAGGACACAGTTTTAGAATAGTCACAGGCTGGTTTGGGTTGGAAGGGACCTTTTAAAGATCATCTAAGTGCCATCTCCCTGCTGTGGGCAGTGACATCTTTCACCAGACCAGTTTGCTCAAATTGGTCATCCAGCCTGTTTTTGAACACTTTTAGGGATGGAGCATCCACAGCTTCTCTGGGCAACCTGTTCCAATGCCTCACCACCCTCACAGTAAAGAATTTTTTCCTTATGCTTTTGCTTACTTTTTGTCTTTGATAATAACAAAACACTGTAGCAAGTATGTTTAACTGTGGCAATTATGCTTAAGCCAAGCTGTTTATGATCCAACACTCCTGTTTCATACCCGCAAACAGCCCAGTTGAGGTTTTAGTTTTTGCTCCAGGGCAGGTGGGTTAATTCTGTAGTCTTTCAAACCTCCCATCTGTTTCTGATTTTTTTTTCCTTGCCTGCTAACAATAAGATTTAGTAGAATATGGTGAGGAAAAAGAAAAATCAAGAAGAAAGCAAAAGTTACAATCAAATGAGATAAAGCATAGCATGCAAAAAAAGGACAGTAAACAGTCTTAATATCTCACTCTGTGTAGGTAATTCTGGGTGAATAAGTAATGATGAATATGTTCCTGAATTTCATTAGCAGAATCTCCTCACTTTGGTAAATGTGTAAGGATATTTGGGAAATATTAAATGGCTTTTACTGACATGGTTTCACTCATGTTCCTCCTGTTGAATCTCCTTGTTTAGATTGTGATCATCCCCTTGCACTCCATTCATTTTTAGTTATATATGAAGGCAAAGGTTCATCTGATATTTTTCTGAGTTGTCCATCTCTCACCTCAGTCTTTTCAAGACTCAGACTTTCCACTGAAATAATTTTCAGTAAATGATTATGCTACTACTGCTTGAATTGAAGAATTACCCATCAAGTCATACAAACACCTAGTTCCCAATGGGACCAGCTTTGGAAATATGATTTGACACCATCTAGGAGTAGAGTCTCATCTGTACTTAGCTATGAGGAGAGTATGGATACTTCCAGTGTATAATGTAGGCATCTAAATGATGCTGCAGACACCTGGCACCTGACTAATGCACAGAGTATCCGTAACTCTTGAAGGAAGTGTTCTCAGCTCTTAAAATGAAACATTGGCTCTGAGACTGGCTGGTATATGCGTGGGAATAACTGGCTATTCTGCATCAAATAGATGAAGAATGAGACTGTAGCTGGTTGATAACAAATTTATCCATGTAATGAACCCTTTTCCTTCTATCTGATGGTATTGACATGGAAATATCAATTTTGGTAGTCTTGTTCTGTATATCAAAGCTCAGTAGTCTTGAATATTGGTCCTGTGATGTTTACCAGCTCTGTCTCATGGTAAATCGGTTGCAACACACAGGAAACACTAAATTTTATTCCCAGTGCAGCACAGACACAAATGTTTCAGGATGCTTTAAGCTGGGTGACTGTTTCCCACTGGAGACAGACACTGGAGTTACCTGTAACATGAAGTGTCTTTCCTGGAACTGACAGGTGGAACGGCGACATCACTTGGTTTCCAAAACAGTGGAGGAGGTGCAGAAGATCATCCAGCAGCTGACCACAGAAATCAGCCATAAGGCCACGCGATTCCAGGCTATCTCCAACTCTGGCATTCACAATGAGAACATTAAGGTATGAACAAGAGCCCTGATATACTCCCTGGCAGCCTGCAGGCAATCAGTAAGTGATTTCTCCATTGTGCAAATGTTTGTGAGGGCAGGTACCTCACCCAAAACACCACAGACAAGGTGCTGACACTTCACTGTGGGAGTTCTGGTGACTGGGTTATAGAGACTTACTCTCGTGGACATCTCACAATTAGAGGAGTATCAGAGAGGGATGGATAAATCAGGCAGAGCCTCTTTTTACAGCTGCTGTGTTTACAAGGAGCATCTATTGCCAGACCTGTCAGTCTGCAGCAGAAGGCAAAGTTCTTTGGGAAATAGAAAGAAAAACTTGTACATCGGTAACATAAGAAAAAATCCTCATGTCTTCATGAGCTATGACTCATATTTTTCACAGGTGGAAAACCTGTCAACTCACTAAAAAAAAAAAGAAAGGAAAATCAAAGTCCTTCCGCTATGAGCATTAGAAAGCTTCTTCAGAAAAATGGGGAAGGTTTGTCATGGATTGGAATTTCTTTTTAACTTGGAAGAAATATGCTTATTAGTGGGAGAAGGTAAATGCCTCCCCATTTTAGACCTTCAAATATGAAAATAATAATGGGACAGATGAAGGCTGGTTGTTTTGGTTATTTCCTGTGGCTACATAATACAAGAGTAACTAGTGTAAAGATATAAGAAACAATCAACTTCTGATGAGAATTATCTTTTCCATCTGAACTAGTTTACATACTCTAACTGTGTCAACCTTATACTAAAATGCAGCCAGTTACAGATCAAAACACAGCAAACACGTAAAAGCATGAGGCAACTTTTGCAGCTCCCTGGGACTGAAAGGGAAAGAAGTCTGTGTGTACCAAGCTGCTGGAAGGTTATGGAGGTGGAGGCAAAATATAATCAACATGTGATTGATGTGTTGGCAATGCGGCTATTGCCCTGGGAACAAAGACATTCAGATTTGTAGCTTTTCTGGAATTTCGAGTATCCCAGGGCAACTGGCCTTGTCAATAGGTATGACCACAGTGACGTAAAACCACATCCTGGTCCACGTGTTCCTTGGTGCCAGAGTCTGCCAACCACCTCTTGTGCTGGAACAAACCTGCTTAGCTAATGAGGTCTGACAGGACCAGGGTCAGGGGAAAATTGTTGTTCTGGAAAACAAAGCAGAACAAAACCACCAAGGCAATCTATTCTGAGCAGTAATTTGGAATTACAATAGGCTCATCTGAACAATTTCTGCTTGGAAGAAAGCCTCAAAATATATTTTCTTAAAAAGTGGCAGAGTTGTTATGCATACTTAAGTGAACCCAGTTTTATAAATCTGTGGAAGTAACACTAGGAGGGCCTGACTAACTTTGTCCTGTATGTATAGAGCAGCAAAGAATGGGTTGATGAAAAATTATTTTGGCTTGGGCTGTATGCTTTCAAAATTTCGAAACCTTAATATTCTTGCTGACATAATTCAACCTAGAGGAGACTTGTGTCAAGGGAAAGTCAATGTATTCATTATTCTGTGTTTAATTTTGCAACATCTTTTTTCTGTCAGTTAAATTTGCAGAATTTTTCAGAACTTTCAGCTTCTGGTTGAAGTGACTTTTCTGAACTTTCAGCTTCTGGTTGAAAGGAATCAATTTAACATGGTGAGAGGTCTGGATTTGTTAAAAAGCCACAAACTTCCTTCTAAATATGCACGGCTAAGAGGAGAATATGTAAGAGAAGACTATAGATATTCAGTGTTTCTCTGTAACCCACACAACAAAAAGTCAGTCTTTAATAACTTGAATTAAAATTCATGTGGACAAACCACGTTATTTTAAGAATTTGTTTTAGTTGTGGCCCACTGTTTTTGCAGCTTTCAACAGTGCAGGGCTGGTGCAAAAACTGTGGAGGCTTCAGTAAGGCATAATGAGCAGGTTAGGGTTCAGAGTAATGACTCGGACAGCACTGCCCAATGGCATTGCCAAATGTTTAACTCTGTAATCTCCATGGGGGCAGGGGGGAGATTTTCCTTTAAAAAACAGGCTCCAAGGAAGGTTGCAGCTTTGCTCTGTGAATGAATGACCTGGCACGTGCTTTCTCTCTGTTCTTCTCTTGTACTTCTTGTTTTCCTTTCTGCTTCTCTCAGGATCAGCCAGCTTTACTGGCCAAGTGGTCAGCTATGCTTCGGAGGAAGCGCCCATTCCACCCATCCATCCAGGTACAAAGCCTTCCTGCCACCTGGTGCCTGACAGTCCATATGCCTGCTTCCTCCTCACCGACCCTCTTCTCCAGACAACTTCACCCACCTAACTGATACTCCCATAACTATTTCATCCTCTCCACAAGAGACTTCCCTTTTTTTTTTTTTTTGTTCTCTCAAAGCATAATTATCTTCTTTCTAACCTAAAGCTTCTGCCTCCCTAGAACATCCTGGCCAGGACTGAAAGAATGAGGTTGTATTAATTTGCCCAGCAAACTTCAGACATGTTTTTAATGCAGCACAATTGGCTGTAATTTACACACTCCAGAATCTGAGGCTCTTGATCAAGCCTGTGACTTGCATGGTCTGCATATAGCACATAAGACCATTGTGTGACAGAGCATAGGTGTGGGACTGGGATTTGTTTAGGCCAAGAGGACACCAGCTGCCCAGCTTTACAGTGCCATCACCAGCCTTGTGTCTTCTGTTGTTTCCTGGTAAGCCCCAGGTGGAAGACCCTTGTGACCTGCATTTGCAGGCACTCACATAACACCTGCAGCTCTTCCCTTTACAGTCTGTTGGGTGCCAGTGTGTATAACACAGCATCCTGGTACGGGAAGGAAGGGTGGTTTAACTGCAAATGTGGCTCAGGCAGTGAGATGAGCAGTAACTGCATGACAGCCACTGTATTTTGTCCTTATGGAGCCTTGCACTCTGTTGCTGAGCTGCTCCCAGGATTACTCAACCCCATCAGACCTAATGTGTACAGGTCAGCTTGATCTGAAATGTCATCCTTCCAGTATCCTCCTGCCTTTATGGTTTATATTTGACAAAAGAGCAGCTTTCTGGTGTTTCCTTTGCCACTTCTGTGCTTCTTGCTGGCCATCTTTTGTACTTCAGATCTCTTGCCAGGGAGCAGAAAAGACCAGCTGCTCCCTATGGGGGAGGGAGGTAGGAGGTGAGCATAACAAGGCAGCTTCTGCCCTGTGGTGCTCGAGTGAGGCAGACCTAGGGAGGGCAGCTGGGTCAACCAAGAATCTGGGTCATCAGGTAAGTCTGCTGAAGTCAAGCCAGGAGCACTCACCGGGGTCAGGATCAGCTCCAACAATACTAACCAGAGTCCAATGCAGTCTACTGCATATAGTAGAACCTGAGCACATTTCTGTAAATGCCGCTGCCTCTGTAGGCTCAGGCACGTCACTTGCCTTATGTGTCTGTCTGTTTAAAGGACAGTCATACAGAGTGAAACACTTGTAAAATAATGGGCCATAGTCTTATTTTACTAATGTCTGTAGTGGACTTTGACAGAGATCAGAAAGGTGCACTTATTGCCATAGTTATTATTAGTACTGAACTCTCAAGGAACAGTTCTGAGGAAATAAATTGCACTATTTTGTTTCCGTTTGCTGTATCTCAGGCATACTCTCTAATGCTTTCCTGCTCCTTGGAAGCTGCCAGTTATTATATCTCATGCAATTGCAGACTAGAAATAACACAAAAAGGGGGAAAATGTGGTGGCAAATCAGTCAGTGAGCTCTTGTGTTCTAAGGGCCATGGATGTCACATCAGACTCCTTCTAAAACAATTTCCTTTTAATCTCTGTACCCACAAAGTAACCAACCCTCAGAGACAGGTCCTGGCTATGTTCAATTGATCCCATCATACCTTGGCTTTTCCTTTTCTCCAAAGTCCCCAGTTTTACCTATTACTTCCTTAACCCTCTTTTCCTTACTTCAGGCTCATGGATCTGCCCTTGTCATCTCTCTCAATCTCTCTGAACCCTCCCAGGTCTTAGCACCCAGCCAGTTCCTCATCACAGTCCCTCTGCGTGGCCTGACTGGGTACAGGGAATGCCAGGTACGGCACTGGCGTTATTACACCGTAAATGGAGCTAAGCTCCTCTCCTCCGTGCGGGACCCTGAGGAATTGCATCAATGGCTAGAGGTGGAGCAGTTCTCAAAAAGCCTTCAGCAGTGGCACGAAGAGGATGTGAACATCGAAGGTGATCTGGTTCCAGCCAAAGTCCTTATCGTCTTCCGAGAGCTGGTGGAGAAGTCGATTATCTCCTGTAACCTCTCCAGTGAGTTTAGTGGGGACAGGTATAAGGGAAACCACCACACACACAAAGTATTTGTTTGGCTCACATGATCAGAAGCTGAGAAACAGCAAACCCCTCCAAAAAAAGGAAGCCTTTAGGTGATGCATGTAGACCTACATTGAAGACAGAATTAAGTAATTCTCAGGCTCTTCATACCCAAGTTCTTACTCCTTTCTTAGGAGTTTGAGTAGGTTCTCCAGAAACATCACCCTGACAGTTCAAGCAAGAGGCAGCCCAGATTTTTAGAACATTTAGGAATTTGTTTGGGAAAAAAAGTCTTTTTCTACTACAGCACCTGCAATAAGTTTATAGTATCAAGGAAGGTAGTATAGGAAAATTTGATACAGGGAGGGTGCATAAGTCTAAGGAGAATGTGTTTGAAGATACTTTCGAGCAGATAGTTTTCTGGGAAAATCTTAGCTGCCCATAGCTTTCCAGCATGGACTGTTGGGAACTAAGTAGGACTTTTACTTCAGACAAAGTGTGTTGGACAAGTGGTCTTTTCCCCAGTGTCCAGGCTACTCCAGTCCATTTCTGGAAGTGGATACAGGAAGTTCACTTTCAGTAGTGGAGCTGCAATCTCTGTGAGCAATCCAAAGTGCCTGTTTATTTCCTGTGACTGTTTATACTGGAAATGCTGTTCACTAACATAACGTGGTCGATGGTGCACAGAACATGCCTTCACAACTGCAAAATCTGTATCAAGATGTTGCTGAACAGTGATCATTGGATGTAATTTTTACGTTCCTGGAGGCATGTTATAGAATTCAGCTACTGACAATTTGGCTTGGTCCAAGCTACATAGTCTACGTCTGTCTTTTCAAATTAAGATACTGGGACATGATTAAATCCAGACTGTGGTGCCTCTTCTGAAAACATGTTTCTAGTATGACTCCTTACTCATCAGCAGCCTAATATGGGTCCTCTGTATTTCAGAGCAATAGGAGCTATATCCAGTACCTGATTGCACTCTGAATTGTGAGGCAAACATGATAAAGTCAAGCTCAGCTAGATAATGACATTTTTTCAAGAAATATTTGTTATCATAGAAATGGAAAGGTGGATGGGAATGAAATTTCGCCATCAAGGCTCATGGAAAAGACCAGCAGGAATGGGCTTGTCTCTGAAGCTTTACTTATGTGAAAGTTACTGTGTTGAAGTGAAAATCTGCCATTGTGTCTAGCAGCAGTATATCAAGTTGTTGTGACAGGAGTAGTCCTTCAAGGAACCCAAAGCATGATGTTTGGGCTGATGATTCTGATGCTTTTTTTGTAAGGCCCACTGGGAGGAACAAGCTAAGATGAACTTGGGAGAAGCAATTTCCATTTTTGTTTGTTTCTGTGAAGAATGAATTTCCTTCATCATACCGGACGGCTAAAGTTGCAGAAAAATTTCCCTGGTTTCATTGCTTTCCTGTTTTTTAATTCTTTGAGTATCAGCAAAGCCAGTTTTTGAGGTGCCTCGCTTTTCATTGGTGGAAAAATAGGTATACCAATTGCAATGCTTTTGGAAATGCCATGAACATATTTACACGCTGACACAGCGGTTGCTCTAGCAGTTTTCAGCTGCCAGGGATCCTTGCTGAGAGCTTGGGTGCAGCATAGTTCCTGGTTTTATGCCAGGCTTGCCTCAGCAGGAAAGTAACATACAAATTTTACTGAGGGTTATGAAGTTCTGGTTGGGATGGACTCTACTATTTGCAACGTAATTCATCCTGTGCTTTCTGGAGGAGATGCTAAATTGGGGGTAGGCAGATATTTCCTCTGTGAGGGCAGAAAAGGTTGTCCTCCCAAATGTTCATCACTGTCCCTTCAAGTCTGCTGTGTGGGCTCCTTGTGGAATAGCTCCTTAGCCCATGCCAATCAAAATAAGGCACTAAAGCACTACTATTTAAACTGCTTTTGTTAATCTGCTCAGTCTTCTGCTGCAGTTCTTTAGAGCATGGTAATTCAATTGGCTCAGATGGCAGAGCTGAAGGGACAGGGATCCTGCCAGAGTGACTTGGAAAGCTGGGGACAGAAACTTCTTCCATGAACCAGCTGGAAACAATGTCAAAGGCCATTAGTTGCACCTTTCTTTCCTTTCTGCACTCCTAGAGCATGTTGTTCTTGGAGATGAGCCACTCTTCTTTCACACTGAAGAAACTTCCTTCCTCCAAATCACCTCAGAAGTAGCTCTTTTTGACACTCCGCACTCCCAGTGATCTAGCAGTTAGCCTTTTTTGTATGACTGCTCTGCAAAACAGCCCATAAATTCTGTGCAAGCGCATCTCCAGAAACAAAACTTACAGATACTCCACAAAACATTCTGAATGACTGGCAGTGGTAAGTGTGATATGGCAAGGATTTGATCTCAGGTTCTCTGAAGGAATAAGAACATCTTTAGACATGAGGTGTTCATCTGGTCCTCTCTAATCTGCAGTGATCTCCTTGTACTGTACTGTTAGAAATGTTAGGTTGCACCAGTCATCTAGCTGTATTTTTAAGAAGCTGATCCTGATTTACGAGGACCCACAAAGGAAAACAAAAGCATGGTAATTGAATTAATATTGAGAACTTAGTTGGTCTTTTATCTTTTTCCTATTCTTGTGCGCCAGGATAGATTTAGATAGATTCAAGTTTTTCTTAGATTCTGCTTATGGCATTGAAGAGGGAGTGATAAGATAGACCAATAGAACTGCAAGATCATAGACAGCCTCTTGGTTGGCTTGTGGAAAAGGACCTTTTCATTTATATTATCTTCTTTTGTTGTTCCCTCACAGGTAAAGTGACGGTGCTGGAGAGCTTCAGCTCAGTGGTCCGGGTGGCCGTGGAGACATCAGAATCCCAGGTCGAGGTGGAGCTGGTCCCTGCTGTGGAGATTCCAACTTGCTGGCCTGAGAAGGCCCGGTGGCCTCGTTGCCTCAAGCGTTGGCCTTCTCAGGAAAAAGTGCGGTGTGTCAAGGTAAACAGTGTATAAAGAACTATTAACTCTGTGCTGGAATTTACCTCTAAGGTGTCTGACAGTCATTTCCCAAAGGAAGAACTGCATGGTGATGGCTGGCACCAGTAGGGCTGGAAGATGTATTCTCTAGTGAAATGTTTCAAACTATTCTGTCAGGTTTTATTTGGATTTTTATCTCCCTTACATTGGTAAATTCTATAGAAGAAAACCCGAGTTAACTATTTATTGCATGAGTCTCTTGCACACAGCTCTGCCAGTGCTGACATGCATCATTTTTGCTGTTCTACTCTCCCTCATGTAAGCCTTCAGCAACTGCAAGCCTTGGAGTTTTCCTTCCAGCCTAATCCCACCTTTCCCTACATCAGTTATGGCTGGATTCTGGCACTCCGGCTTAGCCCCAGTTGCCATGTTCCTACAGATCCCATTCCGCCTTCCAGTCCTGCTCCCCTCTCATGCACAACCTGCCTTTCCACAGCAAAGTGCCTGCAGAGCTGCACCTCTGCTTTAGTGGCACTGCTGGTACTGTGCCTGATGGCTCTAGAGCAGGATGTCTTTGGAGTAACTGATACCAGCACACAGGGAAACAATACCAAATGCGTATTTGTTCGACTAAGAATTAGAGTGGGAGCACGCCTCACTTGTTGCCTCTGCTAACCCTGTTTAGAATACGCTTTGAGAGATGTCACACATCCTTTTTGTAACATCTCTGCATTGCTCAGAGAAGTTTGCCTCTGATCTGCTGTCACACTTCCCCTTTTGTTCACAGTCACTGGGTTTCGACCTTTTGGCCCGCTCCAATTATCACTGGCAGCTGTGCTTCTCCCGTGCCGAGCACATCCTCATGGAAGGACTTGATGAAGATGGTGGTTGTCGCATGAAGTGCTTCAGGGTCATGAGGCAGATGAAGGAAGATGTCTGGTGTGCTGGAAATAAGCCTGTCATCACGGCTTATCACCTTCAGGTAGGCATCACTGCAATACCAACATACAGTTGCAGTAGCTGTTGCAGTGCCTTCCATCCAGTAATGTCAAAATATTGTGGTGTAAATCAGTGTAGCACCTGTGTAACTTCTGAGGTAGCTGTCAAAACTGCAGTACCTTTTCATTGCTTTACAGTGGCAACAAGTTCAGGAAATATATGTTTTCCAAACTTCAGCAGGAAACTAAAGCCTGTAGGAACATTATGATTGCAGCAACATAAATAATGTTAGAGTTGAGGCCCCTGCTCTGTTTTGACTTCACATAGGTGTTGTACTGTTGTAATTGCATACTTACCTCCTGCTTCTTCACCGTCTCAGCCATCCATCAATCTGTGGATGTGCACCAACAAAACTGTCTTAAGTGAGCATTATTAATGAATTAGGTGCAAACTGCAGTTCTGGTGGTGTTTCACCTGGGGTAGGAAGGGAAGAAAGGAAGGGGTGGTAGCATCCTCCCCGCACCTACTTCAGGGTTCAAAATGACTTCAAACAGGATCTGCGAAGAAGAAATGGAAGACTCTGCTACGACTGTGTCCCCACATCTGACAGCCACAGATACTAATGGGCCATGGGCAGTACCAGATTGTAGAGCAATCCTGTTTCTAGGACCCCCTCCTCCTGGAGTTGCCAGGGAGTGGCTGTGCTTTTCCCACCTTGAAGCCTCAAACCACCAGCTATTCCACAGTAGTTACTGATCTTTTGGTGTCCAAAACCAGATGCAATGCCAAGATTTCTCCTAAAGAAAAAGCTTGTGACCATCAAATGCTATTATACTCAGGGCACTACTCCAAGTCAAGATGGAGTCAAAAAAGAGATGACAAGGCTGTTATAGCTTAGCAGAATGCAAAACTTCTCAGTGCCTGCAAGAACAACCTGCTGGAAAAACTGTCATAGACAGGAGAAAGTAGAAAACCATTTAACCATCAGTAACATTTTTTCTCTGGCTGATGAAGCAGATGTGCAGGAAGTGCTGTTGCACAGACTCTTGATCAAAATAAAAAGCTATTTAGAAGCTCTTCAGCTCTTTACTGTAACTGTACTTCAGGCTTTTACTGCAAGAGAGGATTGGTTTACTAGAGAAAACAAATATTTCCAAATTACTTACATGAAACAGAAAAAAAGAAAAGGGGAAAAAAAAGTAAAGTGAGATAAACAGTCATTGGATAAACCAGTAGTTGAGCAGAGGCTTAGTGTTAGGTTTCTTCCCATTCTCAGGTTTCCCCCAACAGAGGTATCCAATAACTAGGATTAAACAAGACTCTGTATGAGAAAGATGCTCTATGACAGGAAATTCTTCCCTCAGAAACTTAGAAAGGCTTAGAGGACCAAGTAAGAGCACTCATTATGCTTAACCTCCATAGGAATGAAGTTCAAGATGTGGAAGTTCAAAAAGATCTAGGTACATTTTGAAAAACAACTCTGTGCTGCTGGTAGATAGCTGGCAGTGAGGGACTGTTGCATAAACACTGTGGATAAATCACCTATTTGGCACCTGACTGGAAAAGCAGCACTGTTTCCCTTGCTTCCAGAAACTTCATTGCAACTGCTGCCCATGGATCTTGCTGAAGTAGATTTAGTGTGACAAAAGGTAACTGCTCTGCAAGTCTTCAATGAGTAGCTCTCACGGAGTTACAGCTTGAATTCTTCACTGTGTCTTTCTTCCCTGGTGACATTAAAAAAAGGCTTTGTGGTTATTAAAGCTGTGAATAAAAAAAATAATCACATTTGAAAAGCTTTCTGGGAAGAAATTTGTCAGCAATACAACTACAGATGAAATTCTACCTCCTTAGAAACAGAGGAGTTGAATGCTGTTCAACCACTTCTCACAGGGAGTCTCTTTTTGGGTAGCTGAATCTGCAAAATAAAGTTGGGATTCAGAGGACAGTTAAGGGACTTAGCAGAATTATTGAATCCAAGTCAGGTGACTTAGTACTTTAAAAAGAGATTTCGAGTTGACCAAGGCAGTCAAGTATGGATTTTTCAGGACAGTAGTGTAAGTACCTCAAGAAAATTCTTCTCAGTCATAGGAAAATCTGAAGAAATGCAACACGGGCAGTGTAAAAATAATACTATAATAGCAATAATCACAGACATTTTGTTATTTTAACTATATATTTCTCAAATATAAAATTGCGTAAAATAAATTTGGGGGAATAGAACAGTAGACATGCTGTAAGTATCACATGTCAGAAAAAAAAAAAGGCAGCACTTCACCAGAAAGCAAGCCTTGCACCTGCAAGAGCTGCTTGGAATGTCAGTCTGTTTAGGATGCAGATCTGTGTGCATCTTCAGCACAAATACAGCTGAAGCTAACAAATAATTATGTTAATCTCATTATGCTTTCCTCCCTCCTTGCACCTACTGGCTTCTACACTTGCATAATAGGCCATTTTCTACAGCCTAAAATGCCTGGCATTTCTACAGAGGCTCCTGCTGGAGGATGGTAAATAAGCTAATATTATTTTAGCAAGATCGTTTTCCTTGGTCTCCTGGCTCAGTCAGTGGGGCTCCTCTGGGGAGAGATCCTAACCAGGCACGTCAGAGTTGCTCTGCCTAGTCCCCAGAAGAGGCTTTAACTGTGATCCCTGCGTTGTGGAAATGTTAACACAGGGAGATAGCAGCACGAGTCTCTCTGATTTCCAAGGCTGTCAGCCATTTACCAGCACTAAAACTGCCTTAGTAAGCTGTGTGAGCCCTCGACAGAACCTCTAACACATCTTCTCTCCCATCTGCTTCTTGCAGACAGTGCTATTCTGGACGTGTGAAAAATACCCACGCACCAAGGATTGGCGCTGCTTCCCTGAAGCCTTTCTGAGGCTGGTACAGAAGCTGCACAAGTGTGTAAGCCAGCACTTCCTCAAGCATTACTTTCTGAAGAACACCAATCTGCTCAAATATGCCAACACCAGTGACCTGGACCTGGTGGCCAGCAAGCTTGCAGTCTTCTTGGAGAACCCAGTCTTCTGCCTGGACTGAGGCAGGCAAAGGTCTCCTCACCCCAACCCTGAGCCAATTCCCCACCTCCTCTCCCCACCTGCAGTTGTTCTTCGTGTCCTTGCAGTAGATGTTGCAGCTGGCTTTGTAAGACACTTGGCACATGCAGCGTGAAAGAGAAGTGTCAAGCTGGCAGCAGTGGGCGGTGAAAACTGATGGAAGGTATCACTTGATGCCCAGCTGATCTAATTTGCTTTCAACTGTGACAGCCTGCCTGGAAGCTACAGCCAGTGAAACCCAACTTCGTGTCAGTCAGAACAGGCAACTGCCTTGTTCTCTGACTCTAGTCTTGTGGCACTTTAGCAGAAAAGCAGTGCAAGGCTCTGCTGCCTATCGCCTCTGTAACTTAGCATGTGTATTGTTGCTGCAATCACCTTCCTCACAAGGACAGCGGGTTTAATTGCCTTCTTGCCTCACAGGCCAGCTCTGCAGAAGAGCAGAGGAACATTTATGAGGTATTCCAATGCTGGGAGCTTTCTCAGAGGTACCTTGAAGTCTCCATCTCCAATTCAGTGGGACCCTGCTCCAGTGAGAAGACAAACTTGCTGCTAGTGTTGAATAGCTCAACAAAAGCAAGAGGAGGAAGAGGGGGTTTTGCGTCCTCTTCATTTTTCTCTCCTGCACTTATATTTTTCTTCCAATTGCTTCAAACATGTTTTCTTCTTGTTTGCCTTTGCCAGTTGTGTTAGTGCCATACAACCAGGGGGCTTTGCCAGAGTAGATTTCACTCCCATCCCTGGCTCCATCCAGCAGGCTGGAAGAGGAACAGGTCTTTCCCTAGTTGTTGGCACCCACATGTTTTTTGGGTGCCGTACAGAAGGAGAATATTTTTCAAAGGCTGTTAGCTCCAACACCCCCCCTCCCCGCAATCAGTGCTTTTAATATTATGGATGTTTAGAAAGAAAATCAGTTTAAGTGTTTCAAAAGAACAGAGCTGTAGAATGAGTATAAAGGAAGCTGGTTTTAAGGTTATTAAATCAGTGAAACTAAACTAGAGTGGGCTTTTTTTTTTTTTGCTTTTTTTTTTTTTTGCTTTTTTTTTTCTTTTCTTTCTTATTACACCTGTGCAGGAATGTATGTCAGTCTCTCCTTTGCCAAGGAGGGTGGCAGAGATGGGATTTGCTGCTCGAGGAGCATCCGTGGCGCAGCGTCTCCCCCTTGTGCCACACTGTGGTGTGACCACGCGTCTTCAGCGCCGCCTCTGCGCTCTGCCTTGGTCCCTGCTGCCGCCACTTCAGAGGGACGGGAACGTCCTGGAATGGGTCCAGAATGTAACAAATCTTGGTGGAAGGGCTGGCAGGCATGTCCTGGGAGGAGCGGGCTGAGAACTTGGGGCTTGTCAAGTTTAGAGAGATGGAGGCTGAGGGGTGACCTTGTGGTTCTCTACAGCTCGCTGGGGAGGGGAAGGGGAGAGGGAGGTGCTGATCGCTTCTCCCTGGAATCCAGCGGTAGGACCCATGGAAATGGCTCAAAGATTCCTAGAGAGGTGCTCGATGTCCCAAGCATGTTTGAGAGGCATTTGGACAACATGCTTTAACTTTTAGTCAGCCTAGAAGGGCAGATGGATTGGATGATTATTGTAGGTCCCTTCCAACTGATATACTCGGTTCTATTCTAATCTATTCTATTCCGGCCTTTCCTTCACCTAAGTATGGGAGGAGGCTTTCTTCTGCAGTTCTGTAGCAGAGTAGATATGGGTCAGGCAGGATCCCAACTATGTGGTCATTCTTGTACTGGTCTCGTGCATCAGACCAGTGTGCAGACCTGACCCTACTATGTAAACCAGCACCCTCCTTGTTCAGAATCTGGGAATACTCTCCAAGTCACCTTTCCACATGGATAATCACGTTGTGTTGAACTGTTTTGAACAGTTAACTTCTCTTGCTAAACCTCTGTTCTCCAGGCTCCTTTCTAAATGGGACACAAGTGTCAGTTTCGTGATGACACCTCCTGTTAAAGTGTGGCTTTCCTGTTTCCTGAGCTGTTTCAGTAAAGAGCAAGGAGATGCCAATCTGCTGAGCAGAGTCAGGCAGCTGTGGCAATGAAGTAATGTCTCCTGTTTCGTCTTGGTTTTGTCTTGTGGTTGAAGTGCTGGCTTCTGAAGTTAGAGGAGGACAAAAGCAGTTTGAAAGGACAGTGAAAAATGTTCAGAGATATTAATCCCAAGTTTGACATTTTACTGTTCTGATGTAAGAACCTTTTGGGATTTAGTTGTGGCTCTTGAATTTATCTCCCTTCGTAGCTGGGTGAAAAAAAATGTTTGAGTGGCGATATCTTAACTTGGACGCAGCTGCGTATCAGAGTCCTCAGTTGCTGTGGTTCACAGCCCGCTACAAAGCAAAATCATGGGCATGCACCGTGTGCTGCAGAGCCATGACGTGGAAGGTCCTGCTGCTCTGCCAGAGTGGCAGCCTCTTACAGCCAGGAATGAATCAGCAAAGCCAGCAAGTAAGCACAGAATGATGGACCCCTGCTTTGAGCCAAGTCTGATCATTTTTTTTGCTCTATTTTCTTGCTGGTACACAGGCAAATGCATCATCTAGCATATGCTGCTGCAGAAAATACCTTCATCACCACATAAAAATCAAGATCTGCCCTGGAAGGTACGTTGCTACTGACCACAAAGACACAGGAACAATCCCCCAGCTTTTTCTGCAGAGCAGCAAGACACAACACGGCTGGCCAGTAGCAAAGGGTGAGGGAAAAGACTTCTTTGAAGTTCTTTGGAGAAGGAACTAGTGTATCTATTGAAGTAGAAGAATGCAAGAAATAATTTCATCTCGGGCATAGCTTTGAGGTATACTACGTGCTATCTTATATCATCTCATGCAGGTCTGGTTGGGTCTGTGTGGGGATTTTGTGAGGCAGTTTTCTGTGGTTGTGGGAGAATTGTGCAGGAGGTCTCTAATTAAAAAAAAAAAACAAAAAACAACAAACAAACAAACAAAAAACACAAACAGACAAAAGACCAAAGCTTGCCAAATATACTTAATCACATTTCTTATTACAGTAAACTCTCTGCAAATAGCTTTTCACTTATACACCCAGTCTGATTGCAAAATCATGCCCTCATCCCAAGGGGGGATATCCTTTCCAAAAAAAGGATATCACACTGTGTTTTGGCTACAGAATAAGTTTTATTTTTCTTTTTTCAAAAAGTGATCATGTTTACAAATACAGACTTTCTTGAAGTACGTTTAATCAGAAGTTCTATCTTTGTTCAGAGCATCTGGAAGGACTGTGATGACCATTTGTTCACCTTCCCTTTTTCATTACTTTCATGAGTGTTTGCTGACTATCACAGAAAGGAGAAATCTTGACTTTCATAATTTCTTCATGGTTGGCAGTGACTTTTTGCTTACTTCTCAGTTTTGCTTTCTCTTCTTAACTTCGTCTTAACTCTTCTTAACCCTCTTTAAAACAAGAGGGGGCAAACGGTGGCCAAAAGAGAATTGTGTTGTTTGCATGTGAAGCACAGCACTCGAGAGCAACGGATATTCCCAAAGCACTCACTCAAGCAAAAGAGGGAAGAATTAAAATGCATATTTGTGATGAGATGGTGGGTGCACTGAGTGTTTACAGAAATCCTCTGTTTACAGAGACATGAAACAGCACCTCTGAGAGAATTTTGGCTGACTCATGGCTCAGCTCTTGGCCACCTTTGCACAAGATGATGGCACTCATCCTGAATGCTAACTGAGGGGGTTTTTCAAGGTATATGAAAGGTAGCTTGTTCAAGGTAACTTGTTGCTAGCTGTTGACTGGGCAGGAGAGGTGTGTGGGATCCTCACTGCCATGCCATGTGCTGGAGCCTTGGCTGAGATAAGGGATGCTGAGAAGGCTCATGGTGGGTGCTAAGGGCCTCCTTACAGCTGCAGGGCGTTCACAGCCCTTATCACAGACAGCATCCCTTCATCTGTCTGAAACTCCAATTTGAATGTGTTGCTCTGCCATATAAGACCCCACACCATCACCCTTGTGATGTTTTAGTCCTTTTAGATTGCCTGCCTTCAACTCACTAGAGGGCAATGTCTCTCTGAAGCACGCATACCTCATTTGCTCTTAAAATCAGCATCTTGTAGTTTATCATCTTGTTAATTTATCATTGAGCTGAGACAAATAAGCATGATTAATTTAATGCTAAAAAAGAGACAAGAAAAGAGATCATGGAAGAGCTTTCTAATAAATAGCAAGACTTGGGTAAAAAGTCTCTAAACTCCGGGAACCACTCCAAGAGCCAGAATATGGATTTGTTTCTTTCTGCAGCAGGAGATGGGCTTGCAGTAATTCCCAGCTGTCTTGGACTGGGGAGAGCACCAACAAGCAAAGTGCAGGCAGGGTTCTGGGAAGGAGGAAACTTGCGGGAATAGCCACTCCCCTGCTCCATCGGGGTCCTGCCCTCTCTCCATGGGGAGCAGGGCCATGACTCCCATATATGCCTACCTCTCAGGTTCCTCTGTCTCTCTCTTTTTCTCATTTTCTCCTTTCCCCTCTCCTCGCCCTCAAAAAAAAAAAAAAAAAAAAAAAAAAAAAAATTTCTCTGAAGAAGTTTTCTGATGCGAGCCCTTTGGTGCTGTTGGGAATGGTCATTTTTGAGTGCACATCATCTCTCTTTTAGTTTATGGGACCCAAGTGTACACAGAGGCCATTACAGACCATCTACTCACCTTCACTTATACTCCATTTTTAGTTTGAAATGGTGCCCAGCAATGCAGTTAGAGTACCTTGCAACTATGCTCCCAGTGGGAGCAGCCTGGCCTCTCTAAGCAAAATGGTGGCATGGACAGTAATAGGTAACAGGCTAATTCTCCCTTCACACTAAGTATTTTTCTCCTTACCAATGCTAGAATTTCTGTTTTCAGGAGAAACATACTTTTTATTCTTATACCTCGCCCCCAAGGACTCTCATCTGAGGTCCTTGCAATGTCGCGTGACGCAGTGACACAGCACCCAGTGCTCAAATCACGATAAGAGATCCCAGTTGCCCCATCAGGCCAGCCTGTGCCATTGCCATAAGGAGCTGTGTGGTGTCTTTGACCTCTTTGGGGTCTGACTTCTCTGGCTGGAGTAATATGCACAGTTGCAAAGGAAGTAAAACAGTTCCAGCAAATGTGTTTTATCCTGTTCTGACCCAAACCATTCCAGCACAAAGAAACGGACAATGCTTTCATCATGTTACAGGTATTTATTTGTCAGTTCTGCTCCAAGCAACATCTTCAGTTTGAAAGAAAGGACAGGATCAGAGCCTGGCTTTGAAAGCATCTCCTGGATGGGTGCTGAGGAATGCAGAGATGCCACCAGAGACCAGGCCTGTGGAGAGTGCAGAATATATTTTTCACAGGAAAGATTCTCTAATTTACCCTTAGCATCCTCATAAATAGAAATTATGAGGAAATGCATCAAGGAAAGAAATAATCAGATTGAAAGGCTTTATAATAATTAGAAGAAAGGATGGCATCTTCTCAGGCTCTCCTGGGTGATGGTAATTACCAGCTGCACAACTGTGCAACTTAAAGATTTCTGGAGTAAAAAGCTAAATACCTCCTTGTATCTGTTCTTAAAGAAACCACTCTTGGAAACAGGCAGCAACACAGGCCAGCAGCTCAGAGAAGCTTGAACTGAGTCTCCTTCAGCATGGCAGGGTACCACTTTACGTGCAGGGTGGTCCAGAACCTGATCCCAAGCCATGGCCCAGTTGCATCTGGCCCAACGCATTTTTCTTATTGCCTTGGAGGAGGTGGGTACTATTTGTTATCCAGCCACTCAAATAGCCAAACAAACCTCTCTGCCACAACTGCAGGCAGCCTTACATCCATCTGCTTCTGCAGCAAAGGGCAGGCCATAGCCCCTTTTGGTGCCAATGTTGCCACCAGCACAGCTGGGTGGCCTGGGGGCCAAGGCTGCATGCACTGTAACTCAAGAAAGCTAGGTAATGCCTTCCAGGGAAGAAGTTTGGTTAATTCAGGAGAGCTTAAGAAAGTCCAGTTCCAAACTAGTAATAAACCAAAACAAAAACACAGCTCAGGGGAAATTTTAAAAATCCCTTAAAAAAAATTGTTAAGGAAGTGAACATCCATGTTGAATTCCTCTGATTCCCTTTTGAAAGGGTGAGGACATGCTGGGAGGAATGTCATCAACTACCGAGTCCATTTGCTGCTTTTTCCCTCCTTTCCCCCAAATCAACCAAGAGCTGTTTCAAATGTAGGTGGACACTTTTCCCCTGGCTCCTCAGGCAGGCAGACTATTTTGGACCCACACAGATCATTAGGAGCTTTCTTTGAACTTTCAGCCTAAGTGTGTTCACAGCCAGTGCTGTCTGGTTTGTACCAATACAGATCAAGCTGCTGCTCTACCTGCATTAGGGTTTGGTGTCTGTGCAACCATCACAAGGATAATCATACGCTCTCTTGGCTTTAGCTGAGCATGGCTAGATATGCCAAACTCTACGGTCTCTTCTTCTCTGATAAACCTCTGTTCTAGTCCTGCTCTGCTCTGAGTATAAGCCATCTCAGCCCAGATAGCCAGGGTGTTTTGCAGCATTCTAGATGGGGTCTCATCAGTATCTCCTGTAATGGCATGTCATATGGACAGTACTAATCCATGCAGTATATCCCCTGTGCTGAAGAGGAAAAAACACCCAAAGGTCAAGTTCCCTTAAAAAACAACTGCAACTTCAATGGAGGAGTTGTTTTTTAAGGAGTTGTTTTTTCCTTTGGCAAACCAGGTTAGGCTGCTTGAAGGCTTGCCGTGGTGAGGTTGTCTCGGAAGTGAACTGTATTCCCAAGGCTGTGGGCCAACAGATTCACCATCTCCATGAAACTTGAGGCCAGGCCAAAATCAATGAGTCTGCTTCAGCCTGTTCCTCTCTGACTTCTCCAGTCAACAGCCAGCTCTGGCTTTTATTTCTCCCTCACTTCTTCCTCTTGAGTTAGTGGTAGACTTTTTACCGCTAACCTGAAGACTTTGGCTGTTTTCTAGCTGTGTCATTAAAATGCCATAGACTGGAGAGGTAAAAGATGAGTGACCAGAGCTAATAGCAGCAAAAAGGATTAAATGAACAATAGATCTTGAGTGTAATTTATGAATTAGCCATTAGCCACCAAGAGGGAATTACGTTATGGTTGCAGTTCTGAGGGGCAAGGGTGGGTCTTATCTAGGAAGGAACTAAAAAACTGTCTGATTGCATAAGAACAGCTAAATTAATTTGCCATGTGATACATCTTGGGATTTTATGTTTAGATCAGATGTAATAGCATCTGAACAAAGACAAGCTGTGTTCTCTCTATCTTGTCTTCAGACCCCCCTGGCCAGCCAACACTGTGGTCATATCTCACAGCTGCCAGTCACGGAGCATCTGCCACCGTGCCTGGTAAAGCACACTCCTCCATCAAAACTCTTGCAGAAAGGCAGATTTTCTTCTCTTAGAGAGACATGACTTTAGCTGCATGAGTGTTTCTTTGTAGCCTGTGCCCCCACCCCGTCCAGGGGTGGGACTGAGAAAGCAATGCCTTTGTCTGTAGTGTCTCCTCTGCCTTTCCTCTGATAGCCGACACAGTATCTCATTAAACTGGTTAGCTTGGCAGCTGGGGCCATTTGTTATAGTGTGATATGAAGGATCGTAATCAGATTAAACCTCAGGATCATGTTGTGGAGGGAAAGATTAGACTGGCGAATAAGGAGAAAGTTTAATTTTGTGTGACAGTGCAGAGTTGCCTCTGCTAGAGGTGGCAACAGGGGTAGAAAGTCGTTGTGGAGGCTTGAGCTGGGGGAGGATTTCTTTCAATGTCTCCCTGCTCAGTTTGGAGCAGAAGGGTTTTAGCACCCACTTTGAAATAGGGAGTAGCTCTGCAGCCACCAGCCATCACTCTGCTTCCTAAATGAGGGCTTGAATAGCGGGCTTGCATGAGGGAGGAAATGCAGGGTGTAAATTATGCCAGAAGCCTAAAGCTGCATGTGTGCCGAAGCGCGGTACTCTGGGAGCAGGATGGCCTTGGCACTAGTCACTTAATTATCATTATCTTTGTGCTGGAGGCCCAGGTCCTTGACCTGAACTGCTGTTTCCCAGTTCCTTCCTGTACTGGTGCATTTAGCACAGCATCCTATGAGTCCTCCAGCAGTCTGGGATCAGGAGACACTCTACAAAAGTCAGGAGGAGCCCCATGGTGTGAATATACATCTAGGAGGTCTTGTTATGAGCTCTTCTGAGCTGATTTTGCTAGTATTAGAAGTAGCAATAAAAGCTGACTGGTTGGGAAAGGCAGCATGCAGATGGGTTTCTGGCATCTGTGCCACCAGAGAGAAATGTGATCGTAGGTTAGAGCAGCTTCAGTCTCTGTCCTGAGCCCATTTAACAGGCAGGTCTCATGGAAACACCCCAGCTACCACCAATTTCAGAATCAAATTCAGACCCCTGCAGCTCTCTCCATGGGTATTATGTACTCACATAATCACATGAACATTCTATCATCACCAATCAAAACGGTAGGAACATATAAATATACCTGTTTTCAAAAATGGTGGCTAAGCTGAGTCCTATCCCAAATGAAGTAAACAGCTGTCAAAAAAATGGAGATAAAAATGGGTATATAAATTTTTTAAAACTGTACCTAAGACCATTGTAAGTTCTGTTCCCACACTCCCTCTGTTATTCGTCCTGGAGATACACTTAATGAATAATATATTCTCTCACTGGCTTGATCTTTTGCTCAGATATTGTGCTCTCTTCCTTCTCCTTTGTCTGCTCTCCATTCCCTGGAGACTAAGGACTTTATGGCAGGAGCCTGACAGAGAAAGATCTTCAGTTTCATTGTGCTTCCTGAAACTTAACACAATGCAAGCCCGTATCAAAACCACAGAGTAACGAAGGAGATCCTGATCTGAACAGCTGAAAAGATGTCAGAGCCTTTCCAGCCACCCCAGAAAACTTCTGGGGTGATGAGGAGGTGGTGGGGCGTAGATGGATGAGAAACTTGTACCCCACTCCTTTTGAATGCGCTAGCCATACAGATCACTAATGACATTCCCTAGTTTAGGATGATGAAGTGCCAGCACACAGGGAATGGCAGTGCCAGATGCTCGGTATATGGCTTCGGGGGACTCGCATCCAACATTAACAATCAAAAAAAGACGGCAACAGACTGACTGCCCCTCCTGGTGCCTGACAGAAACTGCAAGAGGCCACTCACATAGTGGGAAGGCACATATTTAGCTGTGACACTCTTAACTTTGCAGCAGGATGGAGTGATTCTTGCTGCTTCCCCCCGGGCCAGAACATAGTCCAGGGCTGCTCTCAGGACCTCTGCACAGCCTGTTGACTCTGGGCAGGCTCACGGACCCATGAGGAGCCAGGGGAGCTGCTTTGGAAGCACAGCCTTTTGACAGTGCTTGAAGACTTTTCTGCTCAGCCCACAGCCACGGTGGGAGTGGAGCAGCAGTAGAAATCCTGCTCTGGCTGGCCAAGCTCACCTTGGGTGTAGTGGTGCCCTGAGACGGTGCTGTACAGGATGATAGTAACGGTGTGCCCTCAGGAGCTGCTTCCTCTCTGGCACCACATGCCACCAAAAGCATGCCTGATCATGAAAGAGGCTGCTTTAAGCAAGAGCACCTCAGGTCTTGATGAAAGTTTGAATAAGTGGTGATGATCACGTGCAACATGAACATGATACACACTCTGTAAAGTATGCGCCAGTCCAGCCAGTCGTAGGCTGTATTTGCCTTCATCGCTCTGTGTAGGTACGTGGGCGCAGGAATTCAGGGCAGAGCCCAAGCTTTCTCTGTCTGTGCACCCTGTAAGCACAGAGCAAAAAGAACTGCTGAGAGAAGGAGGCTGACCCCATCAAATGTTATCCTACTGTTGAGTCACTGCCCTGGTGACTTTGTCAGCTAAGACAGCCTTAGTGTTCAGGTGCTGTCCTTGTGTTAAAGGCTCTTAGGGGCAGTGATCCCGCTCAAGCCCCCATGCAGAGAAGCCCGGTCTTTATTATGCCTCTTGGAGCTGCTGCAACACAAGAACTTATTTGGAAATGTCTTCAATCAGATTCCTCTAGGAACTGAGAGAGAGGGATCTGAGGCACAGTGATGAGACATCAGAACAAAGTCAAAACACACGACACACATGGATTTGGGACCTATGACAAGGGAACACCTAAAACCAGAGGTATTGACTCTCCAGCCAATTAAAATTCTTCAAGAGCTGTTAAAAGAATCCCAAAAAATTACGAGCAAAGACCTAAGGTGACCCCTGCTCTTCCTGCTGTGTGTGCAACGGCCATGGGGCAAGCTGGACTGATGGAGGTTGGGATGTGACAGGGGTCAGGATGTGAGCACAGCTGGGATGTGGAGGTGGCAGCAGGCTCATCAGGCAGAATGGACAGAGCAGAGTTTTTTCACGTAAAGTGAAGGACCACATCCCTGTTTGTGTTCCAGTACTTAACATTCCCCTTTTGCTTAGGAAACCACAGCAAAGGCTACTCTTGGTGTTTTAATCTCTTTGAATCTTCAGCCAACAATCAAAATAAGGAAACAGAAAACAACGCTTCAACAAATAGTCACTGTTTACATCCAAAATATATGTAATTTATGAAAAACATGCTAGCATCCAAACCAATGTCTGCTCACTGAGTTCTGTGTAACACGTGGTTAGTGAACAGAAGGGCACTGGGGGCTATGGGTGTTTTTCTAAACAGGAAACATCTCAGAAAACAAATAGAAATTTTGGCAATACTTAGTAGTTGTTGAAATACAGCCTAAAGCAGTCTGGGAGAGCCCTAATAAACATTTGTGCTTTACCAAGGTACTGCAGGCCTAGCTCTTTGAGAGGCTGGTCAGGTACCCACAAACTTGCTGTGCTAAGCCTACACTGAAATTTCACACCAAACTTGGAGGTATGAACAGGTGCATCCCTTTCTCAGTTCACAGAGAAACTGATCTGGTCTGTGACCAACAATAAAGAAAAACCATAATATGTGCCAAAATCTAGGGCTTAACAGACAGAAGCACTAATGTCAGCCCAGCAAGACTTCTGTAATGCTGACAGCAGAGCTATGTGGGAACAATATAATCATTCTTACCTACAAACTTTGGACAACACCTCTGTCTAAACCTCATCCTATAAGAGGATGCAATTCAAACTTAGCTTTTATTGATTTTTTTCCAGTGGTCTGCTCTTATAAGCTGTAAAAGCCCTGTGAAATGGTCAAATGTAGTGCAAGTGCAGGAGTCTTATTTGAAACACTTGTAAGACACGCTGTAGGGCTTTGAAAGAAGATGACCAGTAAGATGAACAGAACTCCCTCTTTCTCTTCTTTCAATTTATCACCACAGCATCCCCAAAGGCAACTTCAGACCCTCTCCTCTCCCTGGCTTGGGCAAGATGTGAACCCACATCATTGCTGCTGCTGCTGCTGCTGCTGCTAGTGATGCTGTGTTGTTTTTCTCTCTGTTGTTATTTGATATTGTTAATGGTACGGTTTCCTTCCTGTTTGTTTGCTTGTTTAAATCCTTGGTGATTACAGAGCCATCTCTTGGCAAATTGCAGTGCTCTGTCTGCAACATTTCTTATGCCTTGGATGTAAATAGCATTAATTATTTTCAATAGTTTCTGACTGTAAATGCAAGATTGGCACGAGGAGAGCATTTTATATATTGCTGCCCTGGCCTCTCTTTCAAAGGTGGTCTCAGCAACAGGAGTGACTGGAAAGATGGTGTTTCTCAGAATGACCAGAAATAGCAGTATTTGCAGTAATTCTGTTCCTCTAGCCTCAGCAGGAAGCTACACAAGTATCTAGACTACTGTCAGTATCTGTTCAGAAACACAGAGGCAGGGTGCGAAGGGATGCTATCCCACTGTCCTGCTGCAGGGAGGCCACGCTTCTCTGCACTTCTTTCTGCTCCCTGATCCATCCAGCTCAGGTGAGAGCCCTGCCATGGGCTGCCTGTGTCTCAGCTTCATGAAAACACCAGGGGCCTAATGCTGTATTTGGGGGCAGTTTCTGCACTGCAGCTGCACCTCCAGGTGAGGGGGGACCTCCCTGTATTTATTTCTCCCTCATGGAGGGCAGGGCATCACTCCAGCCCTGCTGCTGGCAGCTGGGTGCTCTGGTGTCCATCAGGGTGACAGCGTGTATGCAGCTTCAAGCTCTGCCCCAGGCCTTCCAGGAACAGACCTTCTTGCTGTCCTCCTCTGCTCCCTGAGCTTGTAGGTCTGTTGTCTGCAAGCTGGGGAGGAGGCAGGCAGGTCATGCCCTATAGCCAACACATGCCCTGTGGTTCTCTCCAGAGCACCACAGTGCCATCCCTCCACTTCTACCTCTGGAAGAGCCACAAGAAGGGGGGAAATGGGGATGGGGGGACTACACTTTTCCTTAGTTGTCTTCTCCCTTGCCCCCCATGTCTCTTTGGTGTTGGGGAAGAAGGTGCTGCCAAGGGTCCTTCTTTGTTTACTTGTTCTACATGTGTGTGCCTATGTCTGCTGCAAACAGCCCCCACCCCCCAAACCCTGCACCTACAGTCCTTGTGCAAACTCTTCCTCTGGCTGCAGCGCTGCTGAAGGAAGACTGGGACAGAGAGGAAGCAAGATAATGGGAGAAGCTTTCGGGCACTAAACTGGCTGTAATACTGAAAATGTTTTTCTGACAGGGAGGCACCCGAGAGGGCCAGGGGCTCTCGCAGTGGGAAGGCTGAGGATGCTCCCTGGGATGCGGAGGGAGCCTGAGAGCCTTGTTCCTACGGGGATCCTGGGTTTGCGGAGCGCGGCGGCCGCTGGGGTGCAGTGCAGCCCCGCCATCCGCCCTCCGCCCACGGGCGGGCTCCGGGCACCGGCGTGGGACCGCGACACCTTCCCTCCTCGTGTTCCCCCCTCTGGAGCCGTCAGAGTGGCCGGAGGACTCCTTGAAAATAGCAGTTCGGGCACATATTAGCCTCCTCCTTTCCCTCCAAAACATGCGGGGGGGAGCGTAGTGCTCTGTGAAGTGTGCCATTAGGAAAAAGCCCCAATCGTAGGGAGTGGCAGAAGGAGCTGGGGCAGGTAGACCTTATCCTCTATCCCGCTTTAAGCACGAGGTTCCTGGATTTCGGACAACCCAGTACCAAAGCCATCCCTGCCAAGGCATTAGGTACTTGCCCTCCTGGGTAGAAGGCAAGAGGTGATCATCTCTGCACCCCTGGGCTGAGTTTGCTTTCACGGTCAGGTAATGCAGAGTGTAGCTTCAGACATGGGCACCTCCACAAAAACCTTCCTAAAAAATTTCTCATGCATTTTAATTTCATCTAAATGTGCACAGGTTTGTTTTTTTTGGTGTCCGTCCCCCCCCCCCCCCCCCCCCCGATCCAAGCCTAAATTTTCCTCTGCATGAGCTGTGCCAGCATGACCGAGAAGGCTCTCCCTGGGTAGCAAATGTGCCCATTGCCCTGAGCCTGCCCCGTGCCCCTCCTTGGCCCCAGCCCGGGCCAAGAACATCATGTACCTGCTGGTGGGCGGAGCACGTCAGCAACTCCGCTGCACTGTTATATTTCTCAAGCCAACACCAAAAGTTGTCCATTTCCTTTTTTTTTTTTTTTTTTTTTTATCCTTTTAAGTGAGTGTAGTAGATTTATTGGGCAATGGAAACTTTCCATTCCAAATGACTCGAGTTACACTGGAAACTGAAACATTTAAATATTTCTCAGCAGTCTTCTGCACAGCTGCCTCACGTTCCTTCTCTCTGGATGAGCTTTTAAACCCACAGATGAGCTGGAGGGACTGATCGTTGGACCCACTTCCCCGGACCACAGTGCAGACACCAGGTTGCTGATCACGGCAGGAAGCATGCTGGAAGCGAGGTGTCCTCAGCCAGCATGGAGTCCAGATGCAGCCAGGCAATTTGAATGCAATCTCTAGTCCTAAAGCCAGGCTTTTGGCACGTGATGGCTGCGTGTGCGTCCTTAACAGCACTGGCAGTCAGATCCACTGGGTCCAAATTCCTTCCCACTCGCCCAGATATCAGCTAAGGGAGGCAGCTGGTGCTATGCCAGCCGGAAGGAAAGTCCCCACAGGAGGGTAGCTGGTGGGGAGCGGGGGGGGGGCTCTTGCATTACCTAGCATAGTGCTTCTACCCTCCCGCTCTGATTTGGGGCACCTCTTGGCTCCCCTGATCCCACAGGGATCAGTCCAACGAAGTTGAGATGGTGGGTGCTATGTGGAAACTGCACCCACTTTGGATCTGTTTTGAGTTTCATCCACCTCAAAAAGCTTGTCTATAAATGGAGTTATTTCAGAGTAGAGGAAAAGCACACACTCTTTACTCCACACATGGTTTTACTTAGGCAGAGTAATTATCATGCAAATGATAATTGCTGAGCCAGGGCATGCCCTGTGTCAGCAAGTCAGCCCTACCCTGGGTGACTTTTGAGGGCAGTGTTTCCTGGGACAGGCAGCCAGGGCACAAAGAGCAGTGGGCTGGTGGTGTAACTCCCTCTTGGCACTCAGTGCAGCTTGGCTCAGCCCTGGGCATGGCACCTGGGCTGCTGCTTTGCCGTCCTGTTCTCCATCAGCAAAACTCGTCTCCGCTGCCAGCCCCAAAACCTGCAGCAACCCCTGGGTGCAGCTGCAAAGAGGTGATGCCTCTCCTCCTGCACACCCTTGCAGCACAGCAGCCAGCCCTGCCCACTGTGTAAGGTGATGGGGTGTGGGAAATAGGATGCTGCACATGGGACCTCTTATGAGCATGGTGGTGTACCCTCATACACGTCTTCTGTGCCACGAGGTAGATTTCCAGTACCTAAAAGGGGCCTACAGGGAAGCTGGAGAGGGACTTCTTACAAAGGCATGTAGTGATAGGACAAGGGGGAACGGCTTCAAACTGAAAGAGGGCTGGTTTAGATTAGATATTCAGAAGAAATTCCTCACTATGAGAGTGGTGAGGCCCTGGAACAGGTTGCCCAGAGAAGTTGTGGATGTATCCACATTCCTGGAAATGTTCAAGGCCAGGCTGGATGGAGCTTTGAGCAACCTGGACTAGTGGAAGGTGTCCCTCCCCGTAGTAGGGGGGTTGGAATGAAGTGAACTTTAAGGTCCCTTCCAATCCAAACCATTCTGTGATTCTTTGTGTCCCCATGTCATGGCCAGGTGCTTTCAGCTTCAGGCATGAAGAGGAGCGTGGCCCCGCTGGGGGATGGTCTGTGCAACTGAGCCAGCTGCAGGGAGCCCAAAGCATTTGGCCTTGTGCTGGTGTGACCAAATGACTCATGTCACCCTGAAGAATAACAGGCGGCATTGGCAAGGCAGGGTGACGCTGAATCATTCTGGCCAGAGCAGCTGTATGCAAAGTGCAACAGGCCATCCCAGATCCGTTCGCAGCAGGAGCACTGCCACAGTCAAATCCCTGTGGCCGTGGGCTGGGTGGGACCAGGAGCAGAGGCTGGAGCTGTGCCGCAGCAGTAACAGCATCGGATCAGCATGCTGCCTGTTGCAGCGCGGCTGGAGACTTGGCTCTGCTCGAGAGGTTAAAACAATCCCTCCCTGTCCTTCGGGGGGGTTGGATTTCCACTGTGAGAAACATCAGCTTGAGCGGGAGATATCTGACTGAAGTGCTTCTCTGCTGCAGTTCTGGAGGCAATGGAGAGAGCGATTCATGACGATTTATTTCCCACCCTCCCCCTTCTAAGCTCAAGGTCTGTGCATACCTTTTGTTGACTTCCCCTTAATCTGCACCCAAACCTTCTTCTGCATCCTGCTGGGGTTTCCTTTGTGTTTGTATAGGGCAGCTTTTAAATCTGGGTAGTTTCCCTCTTGATTGTAATAATTTTAGAAAAACCAAACCAAACCTCTTCAATTTGACCTGTTTAGTACATCAAACCTGTATAAACCATCATAGTTTTTTGTAAATCACTTCTAGGATTTTCATATTAGACATTACTTCTCAAAGCCTGAAGGAGAAGATAAGAGACCCTGCTGTTCATCTTAAATGTGATGAAAACCTCAAGATTTCTGCGTGGGTGGCTGCACTGGGCATCACTGACAAGCACCCACAGTAAGTAGTTATTCCCGTAAAGCTCCTGAGTTTGGAGCTATGTAATTATGAAAAACACCACATTTTCATTTAAAAATAATAAAGTATCTTTCCAGGCCTGGGGTGTGTGTGTGGGAAAGTGTGAAAAATGAACCTACAAGCCTCTCGTTTCTCATACTAAGCAGCAAATAAACCCCCTACACATTATTTTTAAAATAAAATCTTGACTTTTTTTATCCACCTTCATGACATTTGAAAGCTTCACATATGGGGTTTTTTTATTACTTATTTTTCTCCTTTCTCCACCCCCCACCCCACCCCACTGAAAGCTGAGTTGCTGGCAATAAAAAGGCAGCCATTAATTCACCCATCAAGTGGTTCTGAAAATGCGACCTGTGGCCATGTAGCTGAGATGGATGGTGGTGCCAAGCTGGCTGTGTACATAGCCAGGGAGGAGCCTTCTATATTTAAAAGGCTCAAACAGTGGTTAGAGGAGAAAATAAGACAAGTGAGTCTGTTAATTAGGGATAGAAAGTCTCAGTCCCTGAAGCTCTGGTACACATCACACTTTCCTCTAGCCCTTGACTTCCTCTCCACCCTAGTTATTCCATCTTTCCTGTTTGTCTTATATTTGATTATGAGTTCTTGGAGCAAAGGCCTCCTTGTCCCAGCACAGCAGGGTACTCAGCTGTAAAGGCCTTTTCTAATCTTCAGGTCACTCAGAGTTACTCGGTGCTTGATTCCTTACACACTGGGATGGAGAGCTTTAGTGCTCCAAGAAAAGTGGCCCGAAAGAGTTCCTAGCGCAGGTCAGCTCCTCTGTCCCTAAGGACAGTTTCCCAGGGGATCTTGTCCACTAATTCTTTAAAGAGCTGGAAATTCACTCTTCTGAAGTTCACTCTGCTCTTCACCAAGCCTGTGTTCCTCAAGATCATGAACTCACCCAAGTCTTGGTTGCTACAGCCCAGATTGCCTCAACTTAACTTCTCTGATGAGTTCACCTGTATATGTGAGCACCAGATCCGGCAACACTTCTTCTCTGGGTGTGTTGTCCAATACCTGGACCAGGAAGTTGTCCTCTATGCACTCCAGGAGTCTCCTGGATTGCTCTCAGCCAGCTGTATGGCTTTCCCAGCAGATGTCTGGACAGTTGAAATCCTCCATCTGGATGAAAGCATGTGAGTGTGAAGCAAGAGGCCTCATCAACAGGCTCTACAGGTCAGGCACCTGGAGCAGACCCCGACCACAATGTGTCCTTTGTTGGTCCAGTCATCAATTTTCACCCACAAGCTCCCAATCTGTTCACGGCTCAGAGGCAGCTTTCCACAATCCATCCATTCCTTAACCTAGAGCACAACAACCCTCCCTCCTTCCCATCTCTTCTGGAAGGCTCATAGCCCTCAATTGCGGTGTTCCAGTTGAGCAAATTGTCCCACCATGTTTCTGTGATAGCAATTAGCTCCTAGTTTTCCAATTGCACCATGGTTTCCAGCTCTTATTGCTTGTTTGCTATGCTGTGTGCACTGGTGTAGAGACACTTCCACTGAGCTATCAGCCTCCTCACCTTATGGGAAGAGCCCTCTCTAATTCTTTTGGGATGGTTTACAATATTTCCCTGCTACTTCCTAAAGTGTTGATGTTTCCTGGTTCCTCTCTGACACTCAGATAAACAAATTTTGTAATTTGTGGCTCCCTGTGGGACTAAAGGAATCATTTTAAAACTTGGGAGAGCAAGAACTGCTGTGTTGGTTTTGGCCTGGTATTCAAAGCCGGAAGTGCCTGAGTTCTCAGGAAGCCAGTTTCCACAAATCCAGCCTAATTTTGGCAAATTCAGGAGGCTTGGAAACAACAGCTAGCTCTTAGATGGCCTTAATCACGTGGAAGCCCAAAAAGGCTGTTTTGGGCTCATCCAGAAAAAGCAAAGGCTGGATTGTGGATATTCTCAGAGAATGGGGTGGAAGGGAGTATCTCTCCACCACATGCTCACTGTAATACTCCAAAAGGCTGTAAAGGACTATCAAACCAGTAATTCCCAGGGCAGTGATGGTCTGTACCACATTCACTCTAGCTGCTTTGTTTTGCTCCACAGCTGAGAAACCATCCTGCAGCAATGAGGTGGTTTTCCATTAGAGGTCCATTACACTTAATATCAGCCATCTCTAAAGCTCTTTGCTCCACCTGCAGCCTGAAGAGATCTCCTTAATAATTCAGTGCCTTTAGATATTCACAGTAACAATTTGGCTCCTTTCAGCGAGGATTTTACCTCACAAGCAGCAGATAGAGGTCTCTCAGTATGGTAATACTGCCCTTTCCCTCTGGGATGGGCCTCCCTCAGCAGATACTGAAGGCAGAAATGCAGCTTTCCCTCTGATGCTGGAGAGCTGCCATCTCCCATTTGCCTTCTGGAAAAGCCAATTTTAGCAAAGCTGTAGCTCTCCACAATTGCGGTCTTGCTGCGATTGCTGTTGGAATCCAACGTAGGACATCCCAGGGCTTCCCAACAACAGCTGATATGGGGCTGCCCCGATAGCTTGGGCTTCCTATGGCTGACAGTGCTGAGCTGATTTATCAGCTGTTGTTCCCTGTGTCCCACGGCCGCTCCCGGATGTGCCAGGGCCCAGAGTGAAAGAGCCTGTTGTTTCCCACAAGGGGTACAGCTTTGCCAGGTATATCATGTCCTCATTAAGAGAGGGCTGCTTATCTCCTAACCTGCGGCGGAGATTGCAATGTGCCCTTGGTTACGTTTCTGTCCCACTGTACAAAGCAGCCAGGAATGGAGTCTGGAAGCAGGGAGCATGGGGGTGCACAAATGCGTGCTCCTTCCCTGCAGCTGGACGAGGACTGGGAGACCTGCACACCCCCACACCAGCCTTCTGCCCTGAAACATGGCCATCCGAGGAAATTTAATTAGACTGCAAGAAACAAGCGGAAGGCAAAGGGAGTTAAATGGGTGGTTGAGGGAAAGAAAAGTAATTAGATTTATTTTTTTTTTAGCCTTCCCCTGTGGGCAGTGAAGATGTCCCCTCCTGCTGCTGTACCTGAGAGCACTGGCAGTTGCAGGCATCCCTCTCTTGAACTTTAGCCTTGGCTGCACCGATTTTTTGAAATTCCTCTTAAATTAACTACTAGTGAGAAAATCCAGAAATAAGCTGAAAATCCAAACTGCCCACCAGTTCCTGTGCCCAGTGTGAGCAGAAGCCTGGGCCAGAGCTCCTCTACTGGCAGGAGCGGAGCCAGGCACCACTGCAAGGCCCTCCATGTGGGCTTCACTGCTTTTACTGAATTCTCATGAGCATCAGGAGTGCTGCAGGAAGGGGTAGAAAAAACCAACCACCCTTAGATTAGCAAGCCAAGTGAAGGAAAAAGGCCAAACCCTGCTGCCCTCTGCCACTGGTGGGCCTTACAGGCTGGTCTGCAGGCAGGCACCCCTGCGGGGATGATGGGATGCAGCAGCCAAGGACACAGATGTGCATCTCTAAGTACCTGCTGCTCCCAGGTGAGCTGTGGGGAACAAGGGACACCTGGAAAGCCATGTGGGGAGGGGAGTGGCCAGTGTGCAGTGGGTCTGGGTCCAGTAACACCAGGTCTGAGCAGTGCCCAGCAGCACAGCCCCTCTGGAAAGCTCATAGCCCTCAAATTCAGTGTTCCAGTTGTGCAACTCATCCCACCATATTTCTGTAATAGCAATTAGCTCCTCGTTTTCCAATCGCACCATCATTTCCAGCTCCTCTTGCTTGTTTCCTGTGCTGTGTGCATTGGTGTAGAGGCACTTCAGCTAGGCTACTGGCCTCCTTACCTTTCGGGAAGAGCCCTCCCTAATTGCTTTGGGATGATTTACTTACAGTCTGCTTTCTAAAGGCTTGATGTTTCCTCTCTGAGAGTCAGAAGTACCTCCCTTTTCCTTTAAAGCCTGGCTAGTAAGTCCAGCCAAGAGGCTGTAGCCAAATGGAGGTTGGTCTCTTCTCTCAGATAACAAGCAATAGGACGAGAGGACACAGCCTCAAGTTGTGCCAGGGGAAGTTTAAGTTGGATATTAGGAAAACTTTCTTCCTTGAAAGGGTTGTCAAGAATCCAAACAAGCTGCCCAGTACAGTGGTGGAGTCACCATCCCTTTGGGGATTTAAAAGATGTGTAGATGTGGTGCTTGGGGACATGGTTTCGTGGTGGGTTTGGCAAGGCTGGATTAATGGATGATCTTAGAGGTCTTTGCCAACCACAATGATTCTTTTATTCTATATTCCTTCCACTTAGGACTTCAAGTTTCCTCCACCTTGACAAGAAAGACTTAACACAGAAAGGGACTTCAGGGCATGCTTGAACTTACTGACCCCTCCCTCTTTTTACCTCCAGAAGGCTTTGGACAGGAGGTGCATTGGGCATATGGTTCTCTACATGCCGAACTGGCAGAAATGTGGCTCCCCTGTTAGTCTTGGTGCACAGGCAGCAAGGCTAGAGAAAGCTTTTGAGCTGTCTAGGTCTCAGGCCATGCACTCATGCAGTATAGACCACATTTCTGAGAGGCACGATCCACAGCAGGGCGTACAGGTGGCTCTCCTGAACTGGGGAAACCTCAGGGGAGTGGAGAGATGTGAGTCCCAGCATAGTCCCTCCAGCCCACTTGCTTGCCCTTGTGGGCAGGTTAGCTAGAGACAGGAACCACAGGATCTTCTACACTTGCACCAGGGACACAAGTGGCATTTGGCTAGATTTCCAGGGTTTGCAGGGCCAAGCCCTGCCCCAGCAGAAGGAAGCCAAGAGGACAAAAGGGAGGAGAGTTGTCTCTGCCCAAGGCTCGTAAAGCAGCAGAGGGAAGGCTGGGCTGGATGGAGGGAGGACAGGTCCGATGCCAGAGGCTTCTGACCAGAGAGAGAGAGAAATGAGCCCCTCAGGGCAGGATACAATACTGCCCTGGGGTCTGGTGGCAGAGGGGCTCAGGGCTCCCAGTGATGGCAGATGCCCAGAGTGACTTTGGGGATGTGCTGGGTGTCTCTCTACCATCCAGACCTGATGAGCCACCTCTCCTCCCACCTCCTCCAGGCCATGGCTGCAGCAACCACTCTCACTGAAGCTCTGCTGGCCAGAAGCATTATCCAGCCTGGCCTGAAGCAGCGTCACCAGATCGACAGAGCCACAGCCAAAGAGATGCTGGACCATGAGATGTTTCTGCACCAGGAGTTGGTTAATCTGCTGCAGGGGACTGAGAGTAGCAATGGTGCAGAGAAAGCCACAATCCTTTCTGTATGGGTGTTTGGGATCACTGCAGCAGCCCTGATCCTGCTTGCTGTGGTGTGCCTGGCTGGCTGGCCAGGCACACCACAGCTGGCCCGGAGAAGCAAGCTTCAGGAGTCTCCTGAGTTGCTTACAGTCTGCTGTCCCGACCTTTCAGCAGACATCTCTGAGGTCAAAATCAGTTTAACAGTTTATGAGGATGATGGTCCATGTGCAACACCTTGCACTCGGATTTGTAAGCCCACTTCTTAAGTTTGCCCAGGTCTGTCTGAATGGTATCCCTTCTAAAGCAGTCATATTAAAATTTGGGAGAGCAAGCACTGCTGTGTTGGTTTTGGCCTGGTATTCAAAGCAGGATCACAGCCGGTCTCACCAGCCCTCCTGCTGGCCAGCAGTGGGGCTGTGGGGGTGACTTCTGCTGCAGTAGTTTTCCATCGAGGTTGGGTATTTTCCAGAAAGTGAGGCAGAAACGTTGACATCTTCCAGGACCCCCCCTAGTCATCAGCTGGTACAGCTGACTCATTTTCATCTTGTTTTGTGGGCTGTGCCTGCCTCTGTGCCTCTTCCTGTCTCCCCACCCCTGCATCTCACGCCAGCACAGCGGCTGCCTTGCCTCCCCACACATGGGAATGCTGCCAGCATTGCTAATGCCCCAGGGTGGCTCTGACCACTTGTGTGGCATGTGCCATGCAGAAGCTTGCTCTATCCCCTGTCTCATCTCCATCTTCAGAAACCTTCACAGTCCCTCCTCTCCCAGAATTTCTCACCTGGCCTCTCTGCATCTTCTAATTTGGCCCATAGGGTCCTCTGCACTCAACAAGGTGCCCACAGCTGCCACAGCCCTTAGGGCAGCCCCCCCTCCCTTTGCAAACACTTTTGGATGCTTAGTTGCAACATGCCTTTGGTGTAGCATCCTTCCCCCTGCCCCACCACACCTCTGGGCAGGGTAAGGAAGCCTTGCCACTGCGGGTAGCAGTTCATCTGGCTCATGATGCGGTGGCCAGCAACACTGTGTAGGGGACAAATTTGTAACCAAGGTTCTGAGAAAGTATTTACAAGCTGTGTCATGCAGTGTCGGCTGCCCTTTCTCTGTGAGAGAGGGGTGTAAGGTTATTCCTATTTTAAACAGCCTTAATTGCTCACCCTGCATTTTTAAGAAATTGGAATATTTTTTCCATGCGTCTGCCTTTTCCACTCCCCTTGCAGCCCTCCCCTTTTGCCTGAGCTCTGATGTGCAACTGTGCCCCTCCCCTTGACCCCCAATGAGCCCAAGAGGCGGCAGCCGTGGGACACCCTCGTCCTTTCTTGTCTCGGAGGATGAAGGAGAGCTTCTCTTCACGTCCAGCTTGGTGGCTCGCAGGCATTTGGTCGTTATCTTAACGAGCAGTCTTATCTGACGATCTTTTCCATGAGAGCAGTGCAAAGGCAACAAGGAGCTGGGCCAGCCCCTAGGCCTTTGCCAGCAGCCCTTTCGCTCCCCTTCACCTCTTCCACCCCTCCTCCCTCCTCCCTGTCCTTTCATCTTGGCTCTTGGCCGGTGCAATTCGAGCCAATTTGGGTGCACGCGGCTGGGGTGCACGTGCCTGTCCTGTTTGCCGTGGATAAAAGGGCCCGTGGGGGGAGATGTACAACTGCAAGCAGAGATGCAGGCAGGCGCTGGAAGGCAGGCGCAGGGAGAGGCACACGAGCGTAACTGAGCAGAAAAATACAGATGGGATGGAGATGTGCATGTTGTAGCAGCCAGGCAACCTGAGCAATTATTAAGAGCAAGACACGCACTGGGGCTAAGGGAGACACGCAAACGTGAGTGCACTTGCAGGCACACACATGGGGACAGGACATCACATGTGCTGAGAAGGAGACAGACAGATGTAGCCAAGCAGAGAAATACTAGGCAGGTAATGAGGGACAAGGACAGGAGGAATCGCAGAGATGTGGTGAGAGGAAACAGCAGAAGCTGCGGTGCTGGGCGTGTACACTGGTGTGTGCCACGGCCTCTTTTCCCGAGGGAAGGATGAGTCCAGCCTCCTGCCTCCTCTGTGGCTGAATACAAACCGTAGACAGCAGCTGCTTTCAGCACTGGGACCCACCCGGAGCAGTCGCCCTCATTTATAGACAGTTTCCTGCCTTTGGCTGCCTTACAAAACCTTGCAGCAAAAATTATGGTGAAAGAAGTTTTCTGAATGTTGAATGCTGACCGGCACAAGCCCAAACCTGACAGCCCATATATGTGGGTTCATTAATGCCACCATGTATAATGAGGACAGAAAGTAAAATCCTTTCTCGGTCAGGAAATTTTGAGACTGTCTCCTGGCTGGAATACTTTCTTGGCAGTTCCAGCCTCTTGCCGTAGACTTGACCTGACTAGTCCTTTTCCTCTTGGCTCCTTGGTCTCCCTGACCCATCTCCCCTCCCTCCCCCATGAAGGAGAATGATAAAGTCCCAGTCTTCAACAAGAAGGTTTATGGAGCCCCCTTGTAAGAGGGGCTCCAGACCACGTGAAAGGTGCAAAGGGGGCTGCCCAGAGGTGCCCTGCCCAGAGTCTGCCTCACACACCTCCTCCTCTTGCTGATCTGGCATTGGGGATGGGAAACCAAATTCTCGTCACTCTCTCTGAGCCACCAGAGTCTGCTCCTGGTCACTTCCCGGAGACAATGGTTTTAATCCTTGGACCACTGGACAGCTTTTGGCACGGGAGCCAAATCAGTGAATGGAAACATCCTCCCTGTGAGCTGCAGTGACATCCTGCTATTGTTGGCATCCCTTGGCAGGTTTGTTCAGCTGCTTTGTACCAGTTGACATCTCCGGGCTTTCATCAGTGCGTCAGTATCACCATTAGGCACATGGGCTTCCTGACCTAGTGCCCAAGGAAAGCCCTCTTCTCCTGTTTACGGTCAGGATGCGAAAGTAAAGGAAGTTGAAATGCTACTCAGGAATCCAGCCCAGGCTTTAATCACCACTGTCACTGCTAGAAGACATGGGGAATGTTGAAAAATAATTACCATGCTGTGTAATAGGATGCAGATGTTCAGGTTGTGATCCATGTAGACACTGTGACCTCCTGGCTACTGGAAGACAAGCCCTAATCAAAACTCTGGAGATGAAAAAAATTGTTCCTGCAAGCCTCCAAGAAATCGGGAAGATCTTTCTGTATGATTATTAGATGCACAAAGGCTCTGAACAGGACTTTGGTTAGAGTAGGAGAGATCTCTGTGTTGTCAACACAGCAGAGCTGCAGTGGCCTCTCCTCACTGTGGCATTACTGCCTGGGGGCATGGGAGTGAATCACTGCACATGCTGGGATTCACCCCCAGTCTTAGCTGAAAACGTGCACTGATGATTTAGGGGATACATGTGAATCTGTTTGAGTGAAGCTGAGGCACCCCTGGTCATAAATAAAGAGATGAAGACGTTCCCGTAGGGCAGCTCCTTTCTCCCCCACCTCTGGGCACAGCATAGGGCAAATGGGGTTAACCACATCTGGAGCTGCTTTGGAAATGCCTTTGGCAAGGCAAGAAAATTAAAATCGCGAGTGTCTTGTAAGCTGTAGGGTACTAAGGTACATACATACATGTGTATTCATACAATATGTGTCCACCCACATCTCCCTGTGAAGGATGGTAGATTGATGAAGTCCTTTCCTTTCTGTTCATGATGACCACATTTGTCTCATGCTGCTATTTACCATGCAGGAGTTGGCTGGCTAGGAGTTGCCAGGGTAGCTTTGGGAAGAGTAGAGGCAGTAAAATGCCTTCTCCTAGAGGCCATCACAGTCCCACCATGCCTCTGGGAGGTGAAACTGCGCAGACCACCTTCAGCTGCTGCAGTGAGTTTTCCTGTAGCTATGAGAGTGCTGGCGTGGGAAGAAGAGGTCCAGACAGTGCCACTGCAACTGGTTGTGCCATCCATCCCAGCCTCTTCCTCCCCTCTCCTCTAGCCCTTGGCACATCCCCAATCATCTATACTTAGCTGGAGACTGCTGAGCTGCTGTGGGCAGGTGGGGAGGGCATCAACGGTTTTGGAGGAGAAAGAGGAGGCAGAGAGATGAGGGGATTGGGACTGCATCTCCCCACAGTACCGAAGCTCCCAGTATGACCAATACACTGGCCAAAAATATCAGCCAAGCAGCACGGGCGCTCCCCCCTCCGTACACACCTCATTGGCGCAGACAGTTATGGCAAATCCAAAAATAGCAAGGTTAGATAAATACAGAGAAAAGAGTTTACAAATTTCCAAGAGGGTGACAAACAGCAGTGCTGGCTAAGGAGGGAAGCTTTTTTTAACTCAAAGGCTTTTTCGTTCTGAAGATTCTTTCCCTGCACAGAATAAAAGATAATGTACTTCTAGATCAAACTGGCCTGATACATGAATTCTGACTGATAGAAAATGATGCTAGGGCTGCACTGAAGCAGAGAGTAAATTTGTGGCAAATACATGTCTGTAAGACAGAGAACAGCCTGAGCCTCCAGTTTTCTTTTTCACAGCTCCATAACTTTCTGCCTGCTGAAAGTGTGAAAGAGTAACTATTTACGAAGCATATAGGAAAATAAATATGCAATGTACCTGGAGCTGGGAACCAAGATGCCTGCTTTTTTGCCCAGCTCTGCTGAATGCTTCCTGCATCACCTTGCTTCGACACACTTGCATGGATACAGACCATGGTACCGACTTCACTGAAGTCAGTGGGGCACATTCACCTGCCGCTTAAAGCTAGCAGCACATGGAAAACCATCCCACACTGCAAATAGACTATTTTAAAATCAGAATTTTTGGTCATATCTGGTCCCCACACCATACCTGATGAGGATGAGGGAAACGTAGGGCCGTATGCTGCCTGCTTGGGATGCACCATCCTCTCCCAGCACTCCCAGAAGGCAGAGGGGTGCAGCTGATGGGTGAGGTGAGGGGATGTAGAGGAGCTGGCCATCATCCTCATTTTACTGTCAAATATGCACTGGGTGCTTGCAAACACTCCAACAGAGAAGCTGAAACTCCTTCCTGAGCTCCTGCGCTTTCCACGGTGGGGGTACTGGGACAGCCAGCTGCTGCAATGAATAGAGAGCAGCCCTGGGGATGCTGCAGCTGGGCTTTCAAACCAGGCTGGGAGCACTGGGAGTAACGGAGACCCTGCCGGTGCCCCTTTCTGAAAGGCGCATTGTTATTTCACGGAAATGACCTTTGGAGTCCAAATGTCTTTATTTAAAATGAAACAAAACCAACCCCAACCACTCTTTAGGCAAAAACAAATTAGCTGTTATTGCTGCACAGCTCTAAATGCACTGTGGTGATCTTCCACATTTCTCTGTGTCAGACTGGTCAGTCAGTACACTGTGCTGCTTTAATTCATGGCTGCTGCAGCTCCAACTCAGGTGAGCATGGCAGGGAAGCCATCAGGTTTCCTCCTGCACCTCGTATTTAATTTCACCTCAGAGAAAAGACTTTAAAGTGACCAGAAAAAGAGGAAAGTGGTTTAAAACTGTTGAGCAGGAAGCAAAAACCACTGCAAGTCTGAAGTATATTATTTTATATTTTAAAAAAACCCACTCTTTTCTCACCAGGGCTCTCCTCTTTCTTCTGTCCCTAACATGAGTTGCTGGCTTTTTTCAAGTATCTCCTTATGCTATCACTCCAATGGAAGGTTGCGGGAGCTCTGCTTCATCTGCCTCTTGGCTGGGTGGTGAAAATGAGCTGTAAAAAGCAAATTTGGAAATCAGTTTCTCTGGCTGCATGACTTGTTCGCTTTTTTTTTTAGAGCACCTAATTCTTTTCTTGGACATTTATGTCTACAGTGAGCGAAGCACAAAGAGTTTCCCAGCCAAGCTTTGCGGTATCAAAAATGGTGTGTGCTCATATTCCTTCTCTACCTCCCTCCTTTTGTAGAGCCACAGCCAAACACAGTTTGTGGTAAAAGTTTGTGACCCTTGCACGGTATTTTCTGAGCCTTTCCAAGCCAAACCCAGAGACCTTGCTTCCAAAAAACTTGAATTTTCCACTGGGGCCTGGATAATTGCAGTGCAGAGGAGGACACTAAAACCAGTGCTTGTCCTCTGGAGTCCCATATGTCTGTAGCATCCTTCATCTAGGAAAATCCCAGAAGCATACCAAAGGGTGCACTGCCAGCTGCAAGAGGCAGGTGGTGAAGTAACCTGCTTGCCATGAGGACACTGGTATTTGAGCAGCTATTTTAGAAGTCAGGAGGGGCTGCCCAGGGCAGCCAGGGGAGAAGGGCTGACCCAGAGAAGGGACCTTGGCATGACCGTGCACTGCAATGGCAAGCACAAAGCAACCCGGATAACTTGTCCCAGCACTGGAAAGCCTTCCGCACCTCGGAGGAAATCTCCACGAGTACTGTCAGTGGCTGTCCTCAGGGCTTTTGCTGCCCTAAGGGGTTAGGGGGAGCAGTGCACAGGGGCACAGAGCGGGTGGTGTGTTTCTGCACCAGCCCCTGCACGACCCTGTATCCATGGCAGAAGGAGACTTCCCAGCCTGGGCAGACACACTGTCTCCTCTCTCTAATTGCAGCCTTGTGCACGTCCCAGAGTGGGAGCTGGCTCCTTCCCCTCCATCACATTGTCTCTTCCCACAGCTCAGCTCCCACAGGGCTCACTGCTTTTCCTCTCCGGCTCTCAGCCCAGCTCTGACTCGCTGGCTCTGTCTTGCCCTTCTCCTCTTGGCATCATCTCCTCTCCTTTCACCCTCTTCTTCACTCAGATTTTCCTTTTTTTAGCCACCACCTTACTGTCCTCCCTTATATTATCTTTTGCACTAAAGTCCAAAAAGCAGTGAGGCTGTACTGTGGAGACTCAAAGGTGGGCTGCCCGCTCCAGAGGCTTGCCTCCCTCCCCTCCACCTTGTCATCTGTGCTGCTGGGCCACAGAGGTCCCGACTGTGCCTGCCTGGTGGGGATGAGAGGCCCCAGAGCCCAGCTGGACAATAGGGACTCTGTGTTGGAGAAAGCAGCTCTGTCCAGCTGCCACCACAGTCTGCATCCGCTGAGCACGTGGGAGGGGAAGGGTGTCCTTCCGCTCCCCTGCACAAAATCATGATGAAGATGGAAGGATTGATGCCTGAGCCCAGTGTCACCCTACTCCCCAATGTGCTGTGAAGGCTGGTACCACTTTGCAGGGACTGCGTTCACCAGGTGCTGGCTGCGTCAGACAGAGCTTGGACTTTTGCTTTGCTACAGACTCTCACGGGCACCTTGGGCAGGTCCTTTGGGCCATGATGGCGCTTTGTGATCCCTGCGAGGCATGGAGGCTGCCCAGGCCAGCTGCACAGCTGGGTCCCTCCAGCTCCGCACTTGAGGTGTGGGGTGGGACCCCAGGCAGGAAGCCACACTGATGTGCCCCAGTCCCAGGCCAGCATGGTGCATAGGGTCATGAGATGCACCAGCTCAGGAGTCTCTGAGGCAGCCCTATGCTGTATGGGTTGGGAACACTCACAGACTCTCCCTGCGTCCTTTGCCTGAGTGGCAGTGGAAGGGACAGCAGCACAGCTCCATTGATGGGGCCCATCAGACAGACCTTCTCCAGATCCTGGATGCACTTCTGGCATCACTGTTTGTCTGGTATAAAAGGTGGCTTTCTCAGCCCTCTTCTCATCCATTAGCACCTCACAAAGCAATGAGCTACCAAAAAGTAGCAATTGCAGCATCAAAATAATATTGCTGCCACTTGCAAAGCTGTGGTGGCACCCAGCACCTCTGAAGAGGACAGGAAGACGGAGCTCCAGCTGCAAGCCCAGGAGGAGAGCTGCTAGTCACAATATGGTTGCTGAGCTGGGTAGGCAGTAGGAGCCAGCTGCTTTGTCTATGGTCTTCCAGAAGCCCTTACAGGGACAAGAATGGGGAGCAATGTGGGAGCTTGCCCACATGTATGCCTTCCCAGATATATGCCTCACCTAGAGAAAGAAAAGGCAGCTCTTTCCAAGCTTGCTGGTGCATTGCCAGGATCAGCAGGGAAGAAATCACAACTTACTTCCTTCTGAGCTGTCTCTAAAGTGTAGTTTGTGCTGAAACAGATGCAAACTTGAAAAGAGATTTTCCTATCAGAGCTAAAAACCCCCTTCGAACCCTGGCTTGGAAAACACTCATAGTTCTGTTTCTTCCTCTAAGGTTCTCACCATAAAAAGAACCACAAAAGGCTCTTCAAGCTCATGGCAAGAATGAAGGCCCTGTTTGGGTTTCCCTGCATGCCCCAATTCCTTCCTTGCACATTTGTGCACATGCATGCCATGGGTATCATCCCTATAAGAAAGCCTCCCCTGCAAGTTTTCTTTTAGCTCTTAGAGAAAGAGAACATCTCCTCTCCTTCAGTTCATGCACTGAATTGAAAGTGGGTCTTCCTGCTTCTCCCCTGAAGTGACTAGAAGATCAGCCTGGGAGTTAGGGACCAGGAGGGAGTGGGTAGTCCTGGGTGTTCCATCCCATCCACGGAGGCTGTGGTGAGCAGGTATACAGGGAAGCTCCCTCACGTCATGCGAACATGGCTCATACTGCAACATCCCAGGGCCGGTCCTTCAGCCTCATCAAAATGGGTCCAAATCCAGCTGGCTTCCCAGCAGCAGAGCTAGGAAAGGCCTGAGCAATTTTCAGGCTGCAAGCCAGTCATTCTGTGATGGTGCAACACCTGAAAAGCCTGGTTCCTCAGCTCCAGCAAACCCTCTGTCTGGGACAAAAGCCCTGAAACAATGGTCCGGCTTCCCAGCAGCCAGTGACCCAAAGGATGCCGAGTGCTGAGGTAGTCAAGCCCACAAGGATTAACGACAGCTAGAGGAAGCAGCTCTCCGGATGCATTGCTGTGGGATTTGGCAGTACAATAGCCAGAAGGAGCATGCAGTCTCCTCCACTTTTTCTCAGGGCCTAGGTAAATAATCTCTTTCCATGGGAGTTGTATGGATTCCCATAAAGCTGAATAATAAAAGCAGTTCCCAGGCTTATGGTTAATAATAATTTTTTCCAGGCCACATAATTACTGAGAGTCAGGAATTGGGAGAGAATGTGCAGACACAGTATTGTTCCAATCAGCTCATAGTGAGCAATTTAGGTTCACTTAGAAGGAGACAGATGTGAAACAGTAAGTACAATCTTGATCCTTGGGAAAGGAGGATGGTGGGTACCCTCATGCCTGTGGACCCACCACCCCCTGCACTAGCCAGGGCTTGAAGCTAAGAGCACGTGACAGAAACCACATCTCCACAGTTCATGAATTTGTCTTCGGGTCTTGGATGCCACAAAAATGCTTTGGAAATTGCTGGAGGGCAGAGCAAAGAGGGGAGAAAGGAAGGAATGTGCTTAACCAGGCAAGGGAAAGCAAGGCAGCCTCTGTGAAAGGGCTAGGAAGAAGCATTGTGCAGGGCTCATGCAGGAGAAAGCAGCAAGCTTTGATGGATGTTCGTTCACAGCCAAACTGTCAGCACTGGAAGCCAGGTCTCTCCAGCTGAGAGTGGCAGGGCAGTTACATGGAGCTGGCAACTTGGCAACTTGGGGTCTTTCAGCAGGGAGAAAAGGAGGACAGGAATACCAGCAGCTCCGACACGGACGGGTGGTGCAGAGCACTGGTTAGGTCACACTTCTTGGTTACCAGCAAATTAATTTGCATGGCTGGAGAAAATCATGCTGTGGGCAAAATCCCGCCTTTACAGGTTGGTGCAGTTACCCTGGCAGCAGGGGTGGGACCAACCTCAGACTTTGCCCGTGAGAAGACAGGACGGCTCAAGCCCGTACAGTCCCACCACACACTGCTGCACATGCCAGTGCAAAGAAACATGTGCTGCTCACACGTGCCAGAGCCGGCCTGCCTCAGCCCAACCCTGCCCTTGGGAATCTTGGGGCTCTGGCTGGTGGAGGAGCTGACTCTGCGGCATGGCATGGCATGGCATGGCACGCTTGCCAGGGCAAGGGGTGGCAGGGTGCATCCTGCAGGGGTGCCCTGCACCTTCCCAGCTCTGCCTGGGGAGCTTCCTGCTTTTGCACACTCCAGGGTAGCACTGGGAGAGGGAAGACATGAAACAGTTTGGTGAACATGTGGCTGACTTCACAGCTCTGGGCACAAAAAGGTGGTGCTTGAAATGCACACGGTGAACAGCATCTGCATAGGTGTCCTCTGTTGACTTTTCAGATTTGGACAGGTCTGGCTTGTCTCCTTTTTCAGCAGTGTCTTCACCTTCTTGTCCAGATCTGTTCATGCTTCATGGCAGAGATGGTTTGGGAAAACAACAGTGAGGAAGGAGACAGTCACTGGAGTGCAGGTTAGAACTAGATGATCTTTAGGGTCCCTTCCAACCCAAGCCATTCTATGATTCTATGACTGGTTCATCTTCTGTCTCTTGGGCTTCTCACGGGACATGGTGTTCACCCCAGCATTTAGAGCCTCCCACTTGTATCTCCTTTCACGTCCCCTTGCCAAAAGTGTTTTACCTCCTGGATATTGCATAACTGCTTTCCAGTGCCAGCACCAATTTTGTATGCTCAGGTTACAGGATGATTACAAGAGCCATTTGAAATAAAGGAGCAGCATTTAAAGGGCCCAGGCCTCAGCTCCAGAGGGTCTGTTTGGCCAGCTAAATGTGCTGTTTGTGGTGGACTTGCAGAGAATTTCATATTCTTGGAGAGATAAAGCAAGATCAGGAAAGTTTACTGTTACCAGGCTTGAGGTGCGAGCAACCGAGGCAGCAACTTGCCTGAGGTTACTCACAGAAGCAGGGTGTACACACAGCCTCCTCCCCAGCATTAGGAACTGTGTCCTAACTTTTGGAGCCTGCTTTTGGGTGCAATCTGGTTTCAAGGCAGTTCGTGGTAACCTTGGTTCTCAGTCATGTTATGGAGTGAAGAAATGTTGGCTTTTCTGTTTCCAGGTCTGAGTAAAGGGTCCTTCAGCTTCAAGCCTTTTTTTGCAAGCAAGCATATAACTGCTCTGAGGCTTGTGAGAGCTGCAATTGCCTCAGCCCTGCAGCTCAGACAGTGAAGAGGGGTCTGCCTTGTGCCCATTTCCAGGATGGAAATTGCCAGTCAAATGCATAAAAATAAATACCTTTTCCTTGTATCCAGTTCTAGGGTAGAACAGTCATCATGGGTCCCATGGGTGTGATTCAGGCTCAGAAGTGTATCTTCTACACATAGACCTTCTCCAGGGACTTTCCTGGCATTGTGCCCTCTGTAAACCTTTCTCAGCAGACCGTGACGCTGTCATGGAAATGGGCAGTTGAAGTTGCTGGACTGTTGGCGTGGAGCATGGATAACCTCTGTCCTCTGGCTCTCCTGCTGCACGGGGATGGATGGAGGCAGGTGGTGTGGGAGTCCTGCCAATAAGGAAGGGTAAAGCAGGTTGCCTGATGGACACATGGTGTCCCTGAGCCCAATGCTGCGTACATAGCCCTCGGAGAGGTAGGGCGCAATCCAGACAGTGTCAGAGAAGCCTTTCCCCATGTGCCTTCCTTTGCAGGACAGGATCTGTCTGGATCATTCGCTCCTTGGACAGTCATCTGAGCCATCCAGAAGAGCAGCTGTGTTGGACTAGTTGGCAAGGGCTATGTTCCTCAAGGGGAGGCAGATGGCAATGACATTTAGTTTCTGCTAGAGGCACTTCAGAAGTGGTGCTGCAGATGGGCACCTTCTATATGGTTTGAGCTTTGAACAATGGGCTTGTGGATGCTTCCACCAAGACACTTGGCTCCTCTGAGCAGCCAGAAGCTGCTCCCAGCAGCTCAAACAACAATAACATTCCTGTTGCCTTCAACTGCTGTCATATTTGAGCCATTGTATCTGTTGATGATACACTGTGGGGAGAGCTGAGGTGCTTCCAAAAATGTCTCTTCAGGGCCAGCCTGTGAGTGATATAATTCCTTGGTAACCCTGTCAAAGCACCAGTGAAAACATCAGCTCAGCACCCTGAATGGCAGTAGTGGTGGGATGCTGGAGAGAAAGTGAACCAGGGAGGGATGAAAGACAGAAAAGGAGGTGAGTGGAAGGACAGAGACTATAGCCCAGATCTTCTTGCTTTCATCTCTTCAACAGTCCTTCCTGTAATGCTTACAGTGAAAAAACCAATTTATATTTTGTTTCTGTTCTGTTTTTCTGTTTGGGCTTGATAGATAGAAAAAAAAAAAAGAAAAAAAAAAAAAAAAGAAAGCCACATATGCAATGGAAAAATGAAGTGAGAACAGCAATGCTCCCAGGTCACCCTCTTTTTCCTTTCCACTGTGCTTGCCAAGCACAGCCCATTTCAGTCTCTGCTGACAATGCTTCGTGCTGCACTACGGCTGCTCCAGCCCTCCAGGGCATGAGCTGAAACAGAAACTCCACAGAGCCCCCAGGAAATGCAGCAGCAAGGAACTCCAATAACCTCCACAAGGCTCCTACCCTGACTCCAAAGCTGGGGAGTGTCACTGTCCTGAGATGTGTGCGTCAGGGAACTTTGTCGGTTTGCAAATGGCCTAGGAAGACACCACATCCAGTATCTGAGGGAACGGCCAGCTACTGCTCTGAGTGCGTGAGAACTGGCATGGCAGCGATGATGACATTGTTGACAAGCCCCTGGGGGGTTATAGACCAGTCTGTTAATCAAAAAGATTTTTTCCCCCCTCTGTCTGTCCCCTTGACACTAAACTGCTTGTTTTTTGGTCTGTTGCAAAGAAGAGCTTCAAAATAAAAAATCCTCTCTGGAAGCATAATCCAAGGCAGAGCCTTAGGCAATATCACATTCAGATGCCCGATCCCTTGCACTTGGTTTTGAAGAGACTAAATCTGAACTCTCATCAGCAAAGTGCCCTTTGACCTTCGGTCTGCAGATCCCCTGTTCTGAAAGGTAATTAGGGAGAGCAAGCCTTTTGCTGGCCAGTTTAAATTCACTGTATGGGGCCTGCATCTTCAAAGAGAGATAATCATGTGAAGATCTCTAATCAGAGAAGCTGAAAGCCACCAGTCCAAGAAACTGGAGGCACTTACAGGAGAGATTGCTGTGTATCTTTTTGTTCCCACAGGAGAAATTTTGCCTGCTTTTAGAAAGAAGTGCAGGACCTGGTTTCTCTCACAGTCCTCCCTTAAGCATTAGCTATGGAATAAATAGAGGATGTTTTCCTTCCCTGAATATCTATTTCCTTCCTAAATAAACCATGGGTGAGTCTGTTGGCTTTTTCTTTTTTTTTGTTTTGTTTTGTTTTTGTCTTTAATGGAAGAAACACAAACCAATAGGGATCTTACAAAGCTTTTAATAGCTACATTTAGTCCCTTGTTAATATGAGGACTGGGGAAATCACCAAACACAGAATAGGACCTTGGGATCATCCTCCTCTCCGAGGCAAGATTAACTAAACCCTAGCACATGCCTGACAGATGTCAGGCTTTTCAACATGTATTTAACAGCCCTGTAATCCTCCAGCCTACTCAGGAAGTGATTCACTCACCTTATTATTTAGACAATGTTGATGGTATTGATGTGGGTCTTCTTACTGTGTTTTAGGCACGTGACTTTGATTTTTACCCAGTGGGAAAAGAGAATGAGTTCTTCCCTCCCCCCCCCCCCCCCTTTTCCCTCTGCAGTGACCTTTCACCCGTTTGAAGCCTGTGGCTCCTCACAGACTCCTCTAGGTTGGATGAAAACACAATCCATACTTTCTAGACCTCCCATCACAGTCAGAGGTGGGGAGGCAACTTTTTGTGCAATTCTTTCACTGTCTGTGATGGTGATGATACAGGGGGAGTGGATAAAACGAGGAGAGGTCAAATGCTACCCATGCTCTGTACTCAGAGAGCTGAGCTGAGAGCAATTCATGTGCATCAGCACCAAAGTGCCTTTTTGCAAAACATCCAAAGGCCTGAAGCTATGATTCTGCAAAACTGCTGCCATCCTCATGAGTCACTGGATAAAGGAACTGCTGGATTTGGACTCTGCTACCTGTTCTGAACCCTCTGCTGATATGAACCCTGGGATCTCTTCTGCTCTGACTCTTACCTCTTACACCACTGAGCTTCCAGGAAGGCTTGGACTGAGACCCAAACACCAATTCTGCGCGGGCAAGTTCAGACACAGGTTTTTGCAAGCAGGTCTTTGCTTCACCCATGGACAATTTTCATCTGGGTGGTTTGCCTCCAGACCCGTCTGTTGTTGTGGCCTCACAGATACAGCTCATGGCTTGTTCTCGCCTCCTACTCCTTGGCCTGGACAATGACCCATCCTTGTTGCAAATACCACAGCCCTGAAGCAGCCAGGTACAGTATTGCCCTCGTGTTACCAGAAAATTGATCCTCTTCAGCCACAGAGAACTAGAACTGTATTTACCTATTTTCTGAGTCAGCACCACTCTCAAAGCTAATGAAATGTCAGGATTTGGTCCATGATTTCTGCAAGGCTGGGATATAGTAAACTGAGGCTGATCCTTCTATGTAGGTGAGGCCAAACTTTGTTTATGACAGGACATTGCTCCATATCTGACCTATTGCATCGACGCACTTTTGTATCTGCAGTGTCTAACCCTCCTACACTTAAGACCCAGGTCAACCATCAATACTGCAGTGAAGTGCAATATTGTCTCACCTGTGCTCAGCAAGACAATATCATGTTTGCAGGTAGCATTTCAACAGCTTTCCTTCACCAGGCTGAAGCCCATGGCATGTTTAAGTGCTGGAGAGGTTCTGCCTGTAGTAGACTCTACAAAGCCAGAATGAGGCCCCTACACTGAGGCTTTTGCTGGGATACAGTGGTCATTGCACAGTAGAACTGTGATTCACCCCAGTATGTGCTCGTACAAGCTTTCAAGAGCAGGTAAGCACTTTTCACAACCACAAGTGTGTGCTGCAGACTAGGGTGCATTTTATTTTGGTGGCTGGGTGCCCTCTCCCAGTGACAGGTTTTGGTTGGTCATTGACACATGTGCGGACCACACCATGTCTTCCCCAACCAGCACAGCAGTGCCTCTGACAGTGCGGCCTCTCTGTGCTCAGCACTGAACAGCTTTGCCTCCATCCCCAGAGCAGCTCTTTCACTGGTCTTGGAGCTGTGGTCAGCCTCACAGGTCCCCACTCAGCCTGAATGCAAAGGAAGCATCCTCAAAACCATAAATGATCATATATATTCCTTCTGCTGATGGCACATCTGGGATTCTCTGCCCTGAGAAAAGAGTTTTCAAGTGGAGATGTGCGCAAAGAGACAGGCTCTGTTTGAACTCCTGTACCAGGATGCTTTCCCCATGGGTAGGAAGAAGTCACATCTTGCAAGTCACAACTCTACTGTGGAAATGTGGATGCCAGTACACTCTCCTGATGCATACAGACTGCCTGTCTTGTTAGACTCCCAGCTCCACATGATGATTTTTGAAGTCCCTGTCAAGAGCTATTCTGAATTCATATTCTAAAAGGACAGAAACTGTTCAGCCATTTCCTTATTCCAGAAAAGGCTGGATGACCTACCCTTTAATTTGCTGATTTTGTTCAGAGGTTTCTTACAGTGAAAGCCAGGTCTGGTGCTTGCTTAGCTGCTCTGAGCAGTGTGAAAATGTTGTATTATGTGGTTGTTAGAAAACCGTGATGAGGCTTGCCCACTTGGGAAATTTTATTGACATAACTTCTTTGACTGTATGAATTATGCTGGTGTAGCTAAACAGATGATAGATATGACCACATATTACATGTCATTCCTTAGTTAACAACACCATGCGAAGAAGACATTGTGGGCAATACCCTGTTTTGATGTCTCTGGCCTCTGTAGATGGCGGCTTCCTCAGACTGCAATCAACTCCCAAGATTGCACAAAGGTTATGGACTGCCTCCAAGCTTCCAGTTCGGGACCATTGTTGTGTGTAGGGGTATAGTAATAGCTAAACTATATAATTACATCTGATCACATTCACATCAGGGACTTTAGGACCAGGCCATCTGCTACCAGTTAGGGCTGTGCAGAAGTGGGATATTTTGCTTACTGAGCCGTGCCAGCAAGCCCCTGCTGTGTGGTACGTGGAGGAGCTGAAATGAACTACAACTGGTAGTTACTGTTAAGTCCTGCACGTTTTGCTTTGCAATGTGGCAGTGAGTTACCTTGAGGAGGAGTTTCTTAATACAGACTTTGTGAGAGAATGGTCAGCTAAGAGAGTTTTGCAGCTAGCAGCCTGCAATAGGTCTGCACAAAGAAAAGACAAGGGTTTGGGGGTCTTGAAAGCAGTAGGTCCCAAAGTAACTGCATCCCACAAATCCAAGCAGGGCTCACATAGCAAAGCCTAGCAATTCTTTGCATCCTGCCTGGCCCTCCCTGCCTAGGGACACCTCTCCAGCTTCACGACCTGACAGAGGAAACAGGCTTCCAGCAAAAAGAACTGAGATAGTCTCCACCCTGCTCAGTCCCAGGTCACTTAGCCTGTCCAGCTCCATCTGGATACCGATAGCTCTAGAGATGGGCAAGACACACACACAACTAAAGCAGAAATGTAAGACATCTCTTTTTTTTTCTGCAAGGAACAAGTAGACTCCAGTCTTCTACATTTTCTTATGCAAGAGGGCTGATTAGGAAAGGACAAATATGGGAGGCCGAGCTCCCCAGGTGTAACTGAGACCCATGTTATGCTAAACACGGAGCTTTGCTACACACGGTGCCATTTGTTGTGCCGCTGTTTGGCCGGGCTCCTGCTGCTCAGCCGGTCACGCAACAACCTCTCACTCTCATTAATGCCAGATTGGGTTCCTGTCGCAGCTCCCCCGCTGCTTTTAATTATGTGGCCACCAGCCAAGGACAGCTGGGGAAAACCCTACCCCTTAGTTTGAGTGTCAGGTGACCCTATAAACCATATAGCTCTTTGGGTGAGGGGGGGTGTAAAGGAAAACAGCGGAAACGGGAACAATTCAAGGGAGAAAAGGATGAAGGTCAGAGGGTTAGAAGTGCAAGAATAGGGAGATAGGAGAGGACGCAGAGCAGAGACCCACTATTCGTGTCCACCTTTCCCTACAAGCATAAAAAGTGCAGGGAGAGAAATAGCCACTGTGGTCCTCGCTCTTCATCCTCCTCCTCCTGGGGCTGCAGGTGGTCAATCTGACCAGGGCAAAGAGGAGGCTGCCAAGGTCTTGTGACATAAGGGAGCTTGCAGGTGGAGAGGGTGCGAGTAGAAAGGTGGAGAGAAAAACACCTAACCCTCGGGAGAGATGGGAGAGGGGCTGGGGCATGCCAGGTGCCTGTGTGCCAGGGTCTTTCTAATGCTGCAGAAGGGATTTGTGTCCAGGGCCCATAAACCATGTTGTGAACATGCTTGTGTCTGCTCCTTCTGTGGGGTGTGGAGTTGGTTCATGGAGCTAGCAGTCATGCTGGTGTCCTTCACCATCTTCTGAGGGTAAGGGTTTATTCCACTTAGGGGTTGGGAAAAGGGAGCAAGTGGAGTCCAATCACTCGTAGAAAAGCTCCAATTCTGAAGACACTTGTCAAGTTTGTTCTCTAGAGCTCTAGGGTCTCTCTGCCACCTGCACACAGGATGTGGAGGATACACACTGGACAAGGTAACCCCCCAGGGACATACCCCTGCTTTGCCTCGGTGGTTGCAGGAAACCTGGTTGCTCTGAGGTGTTCTCTCTGAGCTGGAAAAGAATCAGTAGCAGAGACAGTCCTGGACATCCCGGTGTCCCCAGGATGGCACAGAGCATTGGCAAAGGGACACGTGCGGCTGGTGCTCTAAGCTGCACTGATGTGGGCAGGGAAGGCTTCCATGCACATGTGGCCACACAGACTCCACATGGCACCAGGTCTGCTCTTCAACAGATGTCAGAAGCAGAACCTACAAGCCCACCTCTCAGCACAAGCCCCCTCACCTCACTGCACAGAGGGGCAGAGGTCCCTGTCAATTCAGAAGGTCGATCTTGGCGACACCAGCCCAGAGGCACTTGCTGTACTGGGGTATAGCACTGGTACTGCAGTGGTATTTTCAGGGGCAATGACAGCTGTGTTCCCAGGCATACAGACACAAGGTCAGTCTGACCCTGGTACTCCTTCCTATTGCTCAGCCCCAGGCAGTTCCCCACACAGGCCCTCTGATTTGCTCAACAGCCTCTTAAGTGTTCCTAAAACTCTCCACTGTCTTTACACATGGTCTTGGGAGGGACACAAGCCATCTGAATGAAAGGACAGTGGTGGGTTGACTGTGACAGGCCACCCAACCATTTTCTCACTCCCCCCACCTCAACAGGATAGGGGGAGAAAATTAAACTAAGAAAGCCCCTTGTGGTCAAGATAATGACAGTATGACAAGAAAAGCAAAAGCTGCACACGGAAGCAAATTAAAACAGCTAATTCATTCACTACTTCCCTTCAGCAGGCAGATGCACCATAAGGGCTGCAGCAAAAAAAGTTAACTTCCTAACTCCATTCCCTACAGATCAAGCACAAGAAAGTAGGCATGTCTTTTGTACACACACTTGTAATTACTCATCTTTTTTTTTATTATTTTTTTTCACACTCTTGCCATCTGACTTGGACCTGGCTCTGCCTCCCAAGTGATACCCTGTTCTTAAATGCCGTCATGGCAGCTCCATCATGTATACAATAAATGAACCATTCTCTGATGTCTTCAACAACCTCAGGAGTGTTCCAACTCAGATACAACATTTCCCACGTGCATACTACCACGTGCATACTACACCTGTAAATGAGCCATACACAGATCTGTTCTCATTCACACTCATTTGTTCCTACCACAAATACAGCTCAGACATGAATCTGAACCTCTGTGCTGGCAAGCCACTTAGCAACCTGAACTCTTAACATAAATTAGACTGACTGCACTGGTGAGCAGCACTTACAATAAAAATCACGTTAGCTTCCCTTTCTGGCTTCCCATCCAGACAATGTGGCAGCCTGGGAGTCATGTTAGGTCAAGAGATGTAGAAGTCTGAACTAGCTGCAGCTGCCTCAAACAGCTCTGGAAGGATCTTTTTGTCTTTGTTCAGTTTTGATAGCCAAGAGTAACTGGTTTAAAGCAGCATGCAGAGTCCCTGGGAAACCCACTGCTAAAGCAGACACTTGGCTTTGTCCGGTGCCTGGGCACCTCATGCAGAATGGAGACTTTGTATTTGCTTTTAGAAGATAACCAATTCATATAGGAGGTTCATGAATATTCAGCTTGTGCTTAGGGTTGGGGAGAACAATCCCTAAAACAAAGAGGCAAATTCTTTTACCCTTCATTTGGGGGAATTCGTTTTTCAGCCCAAGGGCTGTGAGTAGCCTGCGGTCCCTGGTCCCTTTCTGTCACAGTAGGATCCATTAATGATCCATGTTTTTCTAAGCCTGATCATGCATCACTTGTGAAAAATGGATGCAGTCAGTGAGGGCTTGGGGTTAATGTTTCTGGATGAAGGAGAGTTTAGAGGTGAGTCCAAGAGCACAAGGACCCAGGCTGAGAGACCCAGGCTAGTCAATCAGCTAGTCAATCTAGCTGTTGTAGCCCCTCTGGCTTTGTCCCCTTTCTGTGGCTGTACCTGCCCTGGGAATCTGTAGCAGAGAAGTCTCACAGCAGTTGCGGACATGGCTTTCTCTGCATAGCTACCATACTTACTCCTCTGTGCAATGAAAAACAACCAGTGAAGACTCAGTCTTCCCCAAAGAGGTTTGATAGTAGCTAGACATTCCCAAAATTGCATATGGCCTCCTACCCCATTTTCCTTGCACAGCACACATTTTAGAGCTTAGATACACTGTCCAAGCATGGTAACAAACTACTTATAAACAACAATTGTACCTTGTTTGTCTATCTGCAATGCCCCTGCACGTGTTGGGAACTCAGATGTTCCATCCCAGGCAACATGCAGCTGATGAGCAGGATTTTGCCACGCCACAGTGAGCTGGGTGCATACCCAGTCTCTTGTATACATATTTTCCATACAAAACAGTTGTTGATGTTGTTTACAGGAATTTCCAAGTGAAATAAACTTTTCCTGAAAAAGTGAAATAAGATTTCCTGTGAAAAGCGCTCCTTTGCAGTATTACTCTACCCATATTTGGGTTGTTACTGCTCTGACCGAGTGCTGTCTTCCCTCCCCTTCCCGGCCCCCTTCCAAAATGATTACACTGGTAACACTTGTAAGTACAGCCTTGTTTTCCTTGTCTTCATCCTCATGGGAACTCTCCTGTAACTGTTCCGGGTTGTCCAACCAAAGCAGCAGAACAAGTTGGGTGACTACTGTGTGACTGATCACCACCCTGCAGCAGGGAAGGCAAACATTTGGGGCTGGAGCCAGGCAGAGCGGGCACTGCTTGCACCAAATTATGGTGGTGTTACCTTTGTGGATCTCTAATCTGGTCCCAGAGCTCTCCTCCAGCAGTGGCAGGTGAAGACAGTTGCTAACTGTGCACATCAGTGCTAACACCTAGGTGGCCAAGGCATCTCCCTGGAGATGTGTGTTCTGGGAAAGAAGCTCTGTGTGACCTCTCATCTTTTCCCACTTGCCAGGAAATGTATGCAACACTAGCTTTTACTGGCAGGTCCACCTCTTGTTGCTTTTCTTTTGCAAGCATATTTGTGTGCTCTTTTCTCCCTCTTTTGCCTCAGGAGTTCCATTTTATCCTGTCCAGCTCCAGATTTTTCATTCCACCCCTTGCTGCAACCCTTCATTCCCCCTGCCTTCTTCCAACCTTGTCCTCCCCCTCCATCATCATTCCTCTTTTTGTTTTCCCACGTGAGAGGTTACTTAAGCTGTCCACCTGCTGACCAAGGAGGAGGAACAGGGACTAAGGAAAGACACGGTCCATGGGCAGCAGGACCTGCTGCAGCATAGCTGATTTAGCCCTGAGCATTGATGGAGAGGGCTGTCAATGTTATTGTTGTGTTGGCATGGCAAAGGTAGGAGGAAGGAGGCAGGGGATAAGGGGGGAAGGGATTTGAAACTTCAACTGCCCCTTTGTCTTTTCACCTCCTCCAGTTTATCTGGTGCCCTGTGGAATTTATGATCCTCCCCCCTCCAAAGAGCTGTTGCATTTCAAGTCAGAGAGTGCCTTCCAGCCGAGTGACAGACCAGCTAGCCTGCTCTTTTAACAACCTCAAAAGGCATAGTGAGCAAAAACAAACTTTCTCCCAGCAACAGTTTTGGGAAAACTGATTATCTCTCTTTTACAAGAGGGGAAACAGTGTCAATCCAGTACAAATCTCCCTGGCGGAGCTGAATGATGGATACAGCATATGACTTCTCCTATGTTATTCTAAGGCTGCTAACAATCCCTTGTCCTTTCTCCCTCTCCGTGCTCAGCTGGATATTTGCCTAACTTAGGGAGAGTAAGGATATTGACTCTTGTAATTTGAAGAGGCAGAGAACAGGTAAAGCAGAGGAGAATGGGAGCAAATGTAGAAGTCAGCCAGAAAAATCTCATCTCAGCAGCAGGAATTGCCATCTAGGTATTGCTTTTCAGGTAACGCCAGTGAGGGACTTAAGGAACCTCAGCTTTATTTGTTTCTCATCTCATTGCTATGGGGTGTAGTGAAGGGGACAAGAGGCGTGGTTTGGAAGGATGCAGTCCATGTGACATGCAATTGGAAAACCACAGCTCCCAGAGCAGCTCTGCCAGCAGTGGATTGTACAAACAGTGCATCCCTCAGTGAGACCCCAGTGCTAGCAAGCATGAAGGTCAGCCCCCCACTCCATCACCCTGTGTCAGTTCAGGATCCACCTTCCCCTCTCCTCCAGACAAGATCCCATGTGGGATGGGCCACAGCACAGGGCAGCCCAGCAGCAGAATCTTTCTGACCACTCTGACTTTTTCTGATTAAGGGGCAAGAGCTGAGAGGCCCAGGGAATTAGAGATATGCCCCAGCACCGGGAGCATGTTTTCTGACAGCCCTGGTGGGAGGGACAGATGAGTGCAGAGATGTGGATTTCACAAGCCCTGTAGAAGGTTTGAGGCACACCCAGCTCTGGAGGATGGAGGTGAGCTCTGAGCGGCTGGGGATGTGGCAGGCTGACCAGAAACCCTCTGAGGACATGGCTAGTACTGATGCAGTCAGCTGCATGCTGGGTGAAGCACCTGGTGCCCCAGCTCCTGGAGCAGGTGCAGGGCTGCAAGGTATCATGTGTCTGGTGGCTCCACACCCTTTGCCAGCTCAGCCAGGGATGGAAGGACAGACAGACCTCAGACAAGCAGGATTCCTCACAGGTATTGCGTTCTTCAAACACTACCAGCCCAGTCTGCTTTGCCTGGGCAGCTGGGGCAGCTTTACTGCAGTGGTACAAAATGCAGCTGCCCCAGTGCTGCTGTGTGCTCCCTGAGAGCCCCTCCCTAACATAGAGCACACCAGATACCCTGTAACCCTCCCTTTTCTCTACCTACACAGCAGCCTGAGGGCCCATCAGTTCATCCTTCCTCTCTGCCTAGGCATGTACTGTGCCTTCAGGCTGTAGCAGGTAGCTGCAAGGCTGTTAACGCCCTCCTCCCTGCCTCCCTGCCCCAAGAGATAAATGCACAGATGCATTCAAGCCAGGCAAAGCTTCTGGGCAGCTGAGACCCACACTGCCTGCTTGACAGCAGTGGCCTCCTCTGTGGAGGAATTCTAGATGTGTCAGCTTTCCTCCTGGATGCTAAACTTCAGAGGTTAAGCTGCTACCTGTGAGATTCAGCTCTTGTTGTCACTTTGCTAAACATGCTCTCTCAGGTTCTCAGTGACTGAGACAGGGACACAGAAGATGAAAACTCAGGTTTTAATTTATTTTTATATTTATATTTATATTTATAAAATATGAAAGGCCTGTTTTCAATAATCTCTGATACAGTGGTACTGACGTCCTCTCAGTGGGATTTGTAACAGGATAGCTGATGGACTGCACATTTATTGGATCGATTTCAGCTTGCCTTCCTTATGGCTCTGCTATGGCTTCTCTGGTTACCACGTGTAGATGTGCTGAAACCTAGAGCAGTAATTCACACCATGCCTTCTGCTGTCCGTGCTGGTGGGACAGGGAGAAGGAACGCCACCTGCAAAGGCTCCTCCACCTCTGCTGCCATAGAGGTCATGCAAGCCTCAGTGCTGAGACCTGTAACTCAATCTGTGGACATGACCTTTTTGGTAAATCAAGCCGACTGTCCCAAGTTTCTAATTCTCCTGCATTATTAATGTTTTTCCCAGGAATTAATATGGATTGGGTTCTGCTTATGGGCCCATGTGTGCATTTCAGGTGGAAGCTTAACAACAGTTCAGAGATGGCTAAAGGCAGGATTTTGGTTCAATCTTTTCTTTTTTTTTTTTTTTTTTAACAAAAGACTCTGTGAAGTTATGACCCAATGACAATGATCCTCACCGAGAGAAGTCTTGTGAAAGAGGACTTTGGGATTCTCATAGATGAAAAGCTGGACATGACCTGGCAATGTGTGCTTGCAGCCCAGAGAGCCATTTGCATTCTGGAAGAAGTTAAATAAAGAAGTTGTGGGTGCCCCATCCCTGAAAGTGTTCAAGGCCAGGCTGGATGGGGCTCTGAGCAACCTGATCTAGTGGAAGGTGTACGTGCCCATGCCAGGGGGGGTTGGAACTGACTGATCTTTAAGGTCCCTTCCAACACAAACATGATAGAGAGATGGGAACCCATGTTTGATTTTTGTTTCTATTCCCTCAACAGGGAAATTGTTCACTTAGGGTCACAGGGAATTTTATGTTGGGGTCAAAATTCAGACCAAGTTTGCATTATATCAGGTTAAAGGCTTAGAGAGTTTAGTAAAATTTTAAGAGAAAGCAGCAAGCTGGGCAAAGGGCTCAGAAAACATGACCTCTGAGGAAGATATGATACACTCCAGCATATTTTCCTCTAGATGCAACGACTGGGAGATACCAGAAAACCTGCCCTTTTGTAAAAATTGTGATGCATTTTTCTTCATGTCCACAGAGGCAAGGCAGTCCTGGCTTGGTTTACAATAAGGATGATTTATGGTAGGCATAGGGACAATATTTTCAAGTTTTAAGGATTGCTAGTCTTCCAGTAAGTACCCACAGACTGTGCTGCTGGGCTACCACCCATCAGTCCTTAAAAGTCTGTCTCCAGCAGTTCGGGCAGGGTGAGGTATCCTTGATCCTGTCTCAGAGCAATGGGTGTCTTAGATCACCATGAGCTAATTGGTGAGGCAATTGGGTATGGCCCATGACCTTTTTCCGTGGAAGATGTCTTTTGGGCAATGCATTCAGTCAGCATCCCCTTCATTCAGCTGGGTGGGGCTGGGTGACAAGAGCCACAGATCTCCCAGCTAAGCCATGGGAGAACTGTAGGAGAAAATATGGAGGGCACCTTGTATGTAAGTGCATAGTGCAGTGGGGAAATTTAGTTTTCCATTTAGGACGTAGCTGGAGTTTCCTAAGCTCCATGATGAATCCTCACCAATTAGTACATGGTGTTTTAGACTTAAGTATGGCCAGAAGTGGAGTGAAGCTTACAGTTTGTTCTCCTTGATTCAGCTCTAAACCCTACCCTTTGGATCAAATTTTTCTTTCTTTTTCAGATTTAAGAAACTAGTCTTGCAGAAATCTACTAGTCTTTAAGAAATCTAGTCTTGCAATCAGACTAGTGTAAAGGTCTTGTAAGAGTGAGTAACAGCTACATAGTGCTAAGCACAAAATTAGGATTGTACTTGGATTACCTTTTTTATTACACTTCAATCTTCCTTCAAGGCATTCCTTTTTATAGCGGCAATAACCCAGTTCATTCTCATTAACTTAGATGGACTGACAGTGAGGAGCTTGGCTTTCCTGCCCCAACCACATCAAACAAACAAAAACTAATCCTGCATCAACAGAGACACAAGCACTATTTGCCAGCAGGAACCAGAGGTGTAACCTGCATCCACTTGCATGGTTTTTTCCACCCCAGCCTTCTCTGACCATTACATTTGCTAATGTCACTGCATCTTCATATGCACTGTTCCTGAGCAGAGGAAATGAGGCTCCACATGGCACAACAGGAGAGTGGAAATTTAAAAAGTTAACAGCACGAGATGGAGTACCATTTATGGCCTGGTCCCTCTGCAGGCCTGAAGATCTTCAGGTGAAGAAAGGGAGCTGACATCTTTCCACTGTGCTCCAGCTTGCCACACCTGCCTCATGGCACCCTGCCTGGAGTCCCCATATCTGATCACACACCCGTCATTGTGCTGTGATTTTTTTTTCCTTGCCATAATGTAAGCTGATTTGAGGCTTGCTACATGTCCACGGATCAAGAAGGCACCTGTGTTTTGCTATCAAGGACTCTGGAAGCGTTGCTAAAATCTACCTGACCCCTCCACTGCTGCCTGTGTTGGCAATATTGACAAAAAGTATTTACAAAACTCAAACGCAGAGCAGACTCCCTCACTGGAAGAGCAATAAATAAATCTCCCCTCCTCTTTTACCCAAACAACTTTTTTTTTCTTTCTCCCCCTTCCTACTTCTTAAGGCGTTATGCCTTTTTATCACCCTGCCTGTTCTTTTTCTCCCGTAAGAGGAAAAACCCCCAGCATGACAGATCCATCTTTCTTAGGGTGGAAGCTCTCCCAAAAGACTCAGCATACTGACGAAATCCAATACCTCAGAGAACCACCCACCCCCATTTCACTCATGCTAAAACCATTTCGTGAAAGATCACATAAAACAACCTGTTACGCAACTCGCAGAACATCAAATAACCCCCTTATTTATAGTATATACACTTGCAACAATAAACCTCCCTTTTGAATTGCATTGGTCAATATATATTTAAAAGGCTTTTCCCCTTTCAATCAACATCTCAATTTGTTGTTTAAGCATTCAGTGCTTTGGCTTGAGAGGAGCTGATCTCGTGACTTCCTGTAGGACTAGGTGATTAGGTTTGCAAAAACTTCTGTTTCCTCCACTGTGGTTCTCTGAAAAAAGGTGGTACCACTCCAATTTTGTAATGCCAGCTTCTTGCTCAGCATACATCAGGAAGCCTATGTTTTGAGTTTGGAAGAATACCTGGGAAATGTTGTCCCAAAAATTAAGGAAGAGGAAAAAGGATATTTCTTCAAGCTATTGAGCAAAATTTAAAAATATCTGTAAAATTCAAGAGGCCTTTTCTGCAACAGCTCAAGCCTGTACAGCATCAACCACTTGTAAGGAGTCCCCTCCATGCCCACCACAACTCCTTTGATCAGTCAGCAGAAATAATGCCTTTCTGCCAGTGCCCTGGACACTAAAGCCAGCGCCCAGAAGTCACATATTTCTCTAGGATCCCTCCACGAAGGCCAAGAGAGCCAGACAAGCCCGAGCTCAGGCACAGTGCTTGAGCCACCCTAGTCCTGCCAGTCAGCAGCTGGTCACAAGCACCCAGAGCCCATCCAAGGGCCACCACAGCTGACCAGCTCAGGGTGCACTGAGCCAGGAGGGGAGCCCTCTACCCCATTCCCCAGTCCTACTGGTCAGCATGGTAGTTTTTGGCTTCTCCATCACTCAGCTTGTTTCAGCCTCCTGTTATTTCAGCTAGGGCAGAGCTGATCCCCTCCAATTCTTCCCCAGTCTTTTCCATCTCTTTTCTTCACTGCCAGTGACTTCCTCAGGGCAAGGAAATACTTTCTTTTACATGTTGGTACAACACTTAGGGAATTATTTGCATACTTTTATGGGCGGTTCGTGCCCTTGCCTGGAGATGCAGGAAAAGAGGATTGCATGGGTGTGACTTGCATTAGCTCTTCAGAACATACCTCGGGGAGGCTGTCTAGTGAGTTAGGCAATGCCCTTGGAGAGGTTTGTGTGCACACTGTAAAGGTAATAAGCTTCAAAGAAGAATGAAGATGAGGCTGCTGGTGTTTGTTACTGTTGTCATCCTACTCATCAGGGTGCAAGTAAGACAGAGGAAGCTCCATCTGTTTATGTAGGAACTGGAAGCTTTCTCATCTGTCCATTGGGATAGACTGGAGATGACTCACTGTTTTCCTCATCACTTCTTTGCTATATATATATATATATATATATATATATATATATATATATATATTTCCACATATTTACTTCAGTGATGTCTTAATCTTAAAATTTCCAGGTGTAGGTATTCTATTCCAAAAAAACTATCCAAGCAAACCTTCCTTGTAAGAGTACTGCTTTTGCTGTCACAAGACAGCAAAACTCTGTTGGTTTAACTGATTTCAATAAGTGAAACAAAAATGACGATATATTGGCAAAATGACTTACAAGTGCACTCAACTGCATTGCATTAAGGTTCTTGTCATTATGGAAATGTCAACATCTCTGCCAAAAAAAAAAAAAAAAAAAAAAAGTGGAAGAAAAAAAAGGAAAAAAAATTATGTTCCTTAATAATATTGCTATTCTGGCACAAAAAAGACTTTCACAGACATGCCTTAAAATTATTTTGCCAGGTATTCACTGAACTTATGATTAGCCTCTCCCCACTAAATACTTTCAATTTAGCTAGAGACCAGGCTTGAAACAAGCTAGTGCATCCAGCATCCTTCTGAACATTCGTATATATATGGGAACATGATCTGAACTCTGACACTGAGCCCTCAAACAAAAATAAAATCCTCATGCTCTTCAGAACTGAGAAAATTCAGCTTTGAAAATGCTTACTCTGGGTTTTGGGTTTTTTTCTCTTTTATCTGCAACAGAGGAATCTTCTGGATTTGAGCATTAGATCAGAACATCTTGAGGCTTAAGGGTGGATCTCAGTTATCCAGCCCAGGTCTATCACTAACCATAATGGGCTCTCTGAATCGTTTCTTGAGGACATGCCCATGCAGACAATAGCTATGCGCTGGCAAGCCAAGGTCTAAATGTATCTAAACACCATATAATTATTAAAAAAAAAAAAAACCACACTGGGGGATAGGGAACTGGTCTGCTGTACTGCATGTACTGGGCTGATACCTGTGCACTGTACAGAGCAATGTCATTGCAGGAGCAAAGCATGTTCTCTTGGGACATGCTATTCCTCAGAGCTGCTCTCCTGGTCTGCCACAGTAATTGCCTCTTGGAGTGCTAGATGTAAATGCTATGGCCCCAGGGAATGCTGCTTTTCAGCAGCCTGTGGGAAAGAACAAAGAGGACAACAAGGGAGCGCCTGGAGCCAAGCACTGCGCTAGACATCTCAGTCTTCATCAGGGGAAAACCCAAGCTGCAAGTCAGCAGATTTACCACAATTTTAGGTGCTGTTAACCCAGCCTTTACAGTCCTGGTACACGTATGTGTTGCATGAATATAAATCTGCACTTGCCCAAAAGCAGCCAGTGCCATAAGGACATTGAAAAGAACCATTAACATTCTGGTGAAGACCTGATAACCACCTTAACAGAGGCTGGGCTTTCAGGTTTGCATGGAACTGTGGGATCCCAAGCAGAATATGGGCAGATCTTTGCTATGAACTTTCCAAGGAGCTGCGGCAAGACAAGATTTTGTGCAATTCACTGCCCCCAACTTTAGCTTATTGAAAAGTTTAGGTCTTTGAACAGGCCAAAGTTAGTGGAGAAACATGGGGTCTTCTGACTCCTCACTCTAGGATCAATGGTAGATGTCCGTAAAACGAGTTGCTCTTTGAAGAGGTGGTCTCTAGTGAGTATGGAAACAGCACAAATCCCACCTTGGCTCCATTATGCTGTGTATCTTTCTCCCTCCAGTACAATGTAGATAATGAAACTATGAGGTTCTTAATACGGGACTACAACTGGAGAGTCAGTCTGCCAGCTGGGTAAATCCACAAGTGGCTAATGCATTGCAACAAAGCAACTGTGAGAGCATTGATGAGCTCTCAGAAGGGTGTACTTGTGCACCTCTTCCTACTCATGGCAAATGGACAGCATCCTGTCCTCAGCCCTGAGCAGCCATGGGAACTCTTGCTTTATAATCCATATGATCTTCCCCAGCATGATCTTCTTCCCGTGTGCATTGTATGTGCCCATATCAGCTGCCAGCTCGTACTTTTGCTAATTTCATTAAACACAGGACAGCTTTTTCTTAATCTGGGCGTAATCCCTCAGACAGAGCTATTACTGCCTCTGGCCGATGTGCAACTCTTTTATCTAGGGCAGCCACAAGAGTGTGACAGCTGCATGATAGTCTGTCTGCCTGGTACAATGGGTGGTCCCTAGTCAGGAAGAAAGGACCTGCCATCCTGTTCCCCTCAGCTGCATGGAGAGGACTACTGAGGTGCCTTGGTGGTACAAGGGAGTGCCTGGGGCAGCCTGAAAGTTATAACTCACAAGCACATTTGGATAGATAACATGGAGTGGCCTTCTGCACATCTTAGTGCAGGGCTGTAAATCTCCTTGGCCTGCAAAGCCCCAAGGTCAGAGAGGGTGGAAGAAGAAATGGAGCAGCATCCTCCCCAGAGCTTGCCTTTAGAAGTGGCTCTGCCCTGCCAGCAGGGACTGTGTAACATGCACTTCAAGAGGAGAGAATGCAGGTCCTTCCCTAATTTTAGTCTGAGCCCCCGTTGCTCTGCACTAACTTTTGGGAAGGTGATAAGCTCCCTGCTGTTCTGCTCTGCTGCCAGACCAAGGCTATGCTCAGTACATAGTCATGATGGGGTGCTAGGCTGGCAGCGTCCAGACATGCTCCTGTATGTCACACACCAGTGCCCATTGCCCATTCAAGCCCTTTCTTTGCAACACACGCTGAAGCTGATTAAAGTACAAGAACCTCCATGTCCTCTGGTCTTTACGCAGAGTAAGCAGCAATACAGTCAACACTTTGCTAGGACTTTGCTCTAATATTCATGGATCTAGTGAACTTCATCCACAGTAAAGGTGAAACTGGAAGTTTATGCAGGTTCTTTCTGAAACTGTAGGAGAACTACATCTTGTCCTTCCCATTGCAGTAAGCAACCTTCCTGGCTTATTTAAAATATAAAGCAAGCATATTTGCATGCATTTGTGTGAAACTCTGCTGGAAAAAATCTCTGGGCTAGCATTTGTCCTTGTGGACACCAGAAATTCCAAGTAACAGTAACCTGTGACAGAAAGGGGGTTAGGCCAAGCTCTTGTAGCAAAGGACAGAATGGATCTCTAAGTATTTGCTTTAAAGTAGATACTCTACCTCTCCACAACACAGAGGAACCCTTCTCAAGATCTCAATTACTACTAGTAGAGGCTGCTTTTCAAGATCTCTTGTTTGGGTTCTAAACATATAGGCACAAAATTTTTAAAATTACATTTTTGTAAAAGCCAGCAACCTTGTCATCTATGCCTGTCATCTGAGTTTTATCTCATTCAGCAATTCTGTTCTTATAATTAATTTTCTTTTTTTTTTCCACAGGGTAATATTACACAGTGTTGATAAGCAGGTCTTGTATTTTGCCCCAGAACAGTGATCAGTGCAAACAGGTACATTTTAAAAACCTTGAAGAGAAAGACGTTCTGCAAACAGAACTTGTTACTGAATTAAAACTGTGTTGCAGGTAAGGAAGACTTGAAGCAAAAATCTACAGCTGGTCAGTGCTTTGCTTGCTCATGCCTATTTGAGTTTGCTCTGGGCAATAAGCACTGGGAATATAACACATCCTTGGGCTATAGTCCATCCTCACAGAAAATTCTACTGCTGAATATGCACTTCTTAATAAGGGTAACTGCTCATCTCAAGACTATAATGATACCGATGCACTCATGCCATGGACTGCAACCCACTGTTCTGGCAGTTCTCTTGTTTTATTTTCCCACCGCAAGAGCTGGAATGAATTGTATTTGTTGGTGAAGCTTATTTTTGCTGGCTTTCCATCTCAGGCAGTGGAAGATTTTATGGAGCTATCTTGTCTGTTTCAAATCCTTTTTTTAATCATCCTTTTTCCCGGCAGTTACATTGTCCTGAAATAGCCCTGTATATAAACATCAATCATGCATATGTGCTTCATGTTTCCCAGGGTAGAAAACTGTCTCTTGCAAACAGAGTTTAGGAAAACTACAGTGAGCTGTACCTTCTGGCCACCAACTTGGCTGGCTGTGGCTGGTGTAGGTGACATCCTTGCTCTTTCCTAGACTTCTTGTGCATCTCAGCTAAGATGACAAGCAATATATCTGCATGTAAACTCCAGAAGTCAGGAGTACTTCTGAGTGTCAGGCATTAGGGCCATACTCAGACTGTCCCAGATCCAGACTGGGGTGAGACTTGCATGTTTCATAGCCCCTTTCCCAGCTCTGCCATGTCTGCAGGACCCCAGGGGCGTCCTACTTGAGGCCCTACCTCTATGCCTCAGGAAGACATTTCCTTACTATTTCCAAGTGGGCAGGATGCTTTTCCTAACTGCTGTGAAGCACTTAGCCATTATATGCTGTAGAGGAACTACACCTACACTTGATTACCAGTGAATCGGGGGGTTCTCGTCTCCCATGCTGGGGTGGCAGTGCCAGTTTAAGGCAATGCTGCCTTGTGCTGGCACTGCTGTTACTGTGGATCTGGTGCAGATCTCCAAATAAAAGACTCCAAGTTGAAAAAAATGGGGGATGCTTTCTGCACGTTTGTTTCGAGTGGGACCGGTTCTCTAACCTGTTTCACAGTGTTTGTCCATAGCACTTGAGCCCATATAGCTGCTGGGAGAGATGGGAAGTGCCAGGGCAGCAAAAAGAAAGGACAGGGGATTATGGTAGTGAGGCAAAGCTTTTGCCCTCCTAGAGCTGATGGATGTTTCGGGGCACCCAGGCACAGTCTCAGACCCCTGAATGATGAGATTACCCTCTCTTTTTTCTTACTGAGATGTACCTGGGGGATACACCTTTTCTCATTTTGGTTTCCTCCTTACCACAGGCTGCTTTTTAAACAATTACATAGAAGCACTAATGAAACATCTACTCTGTAGTGTTTGCCTTATCACAATACCTGGCTTTATAGCTTTTTACAAAAGTCTTCATTGGGGCTGGATTATTCCAAAAGTGAACCTGCACAATGATTGTCTCTATTTCAGAGCCCATTCCTTTTCTCTATTATCTTGAGGCTGTATAGAAGAATTTTGCTGGTTCAGGAAAAAAAAACAAAAACAAACCAAACCAAAACAACACAAAAAATCAATTGTTCAACAACAAGTGCCTTCCCATAGCTCGAGCACTACCATGACAGTTTGATAACCAGCTGAAAAATGTGTCTGGTGGAAGACCCAGAGTGAGAGTCTGGGCCTTGAGAACAGGGTCCTAAACCAAAACCTATTAGTGTGCACAGTACTTGCCAAGAGAGCCCACACAGTGAGGTAAGGTTGCACCATGCTCTCTCCTTCCTTGAATAAATAGTGCCTGCTCTAATGAGAAGCAAGTCCCTGATTCAGCAAAGCACTTAAGTGTTTTGATGAACCAGGGCCAAACTGAACATCTTGTGCAGAACTCAGCTGTCTAGTGAACAATATCAAATATTTTATTGATGGATGCAGACTTAAATGAAAATTAAAGATGTGCCTATTTAAGGCCTTAGGTGCCCAAACTCATATTGTTCATTTTTTATTGTATTAAAGTAATCATTTGTACGGGAACAGAAGCAACCACCTCCAGAAAATCCATCCCTGTCATGCTGGGAAGAATATTCTCAGTCCTCCCCCAGAACCCTGTCAGTTTGATGGCTTATGTAGCTTGCTTAGAAACTGGCCACATTCAAGCTATTTCAGATCCATGAGTTCCAGCCATATCTTCTCTTTTTCTACCGGGAACACCTAAGCTTTAGTATCCCTATTGGCTGCATAAGTGGGGAAGTACGAGGAAGTGAGGAACAGCCTCCTGTAGGCCAGGTCAGATATTAGAAGGTATGATTGACACAGAGGAGCACCACTAGACAGGTCTTAATATTCTGCTGCCACCCTTACTTGGCCATCAGTCAACAGGAAGGGCACTGAGCTCTATGCTGACCTTGGTCTCTGAGGTTGCAGCCAGCAAGGGTCCCTGCCAGGCTGTTCTCCTCCCCGCAAAACCTCCGGCCATCCTGCTAAAAGGGTCTCTTCAACTCACAGAATATCAGTCTTGGAAAATGAATCATTGTGGCAAGTGAACACAAACCTCAGTCTGTTAAAGCTGGCTCCCTCTCATTCCTTGTGCAGCATTTCACCTGAAATGCTGGGCGCAGCACTGTGCTGGAACTGAAGGCTGCACCACACAGTGTATGCAGACAGGTGGAGAGAGCAGAGGTTGGACTTGGCATATCCAGACTTCCCTCAGGGTATTTCTCTTTGGAAACGTTGCCCTTTCCCAATGAAAATTTTTAGTGGAAAGTTATCAATGCCTTTTGTATGTTTGAAAATGTATCTGCAGCATAGCAAAATGCCAAACAGAGCTGTTTCTAATATGGCAACACATACTTTATTTTTTCTCCTTGTCCACCCTAGAGCAAAAATCTTCAACTCCCTTTTACTTATCAACAATACACCCACTTATCCTCTCAGTTAGGTAGAAAACATCAAAGTATGGCTTAAAAAAAAAGAAATCTGTCACTTTTCACCAGCTTGTATATACTTAGATGAAACCACCTCCCTGCCATGGAATACAGGCAAATGCAAATGGAAGGAAATTTTAGGGGAAAAAAAAAAAAAAGAGTACATGGAGACACTTTTGGCTAAATCTTATGCTCTCTTAGATTTATTCCCATATAGCTTCTACTGCTCAAATGATTTCCAGAGCAAGCATAAGTTACATGGCACTCAGTTTATCTGTTCTGGAATGGCAAAGTGCACACACAGATATACACTGTGGTTCCAGGGAGTCTAGGGATTTCAAAGCTGCTTTATCTGCCAGATAACTCACTGGCAAAGAAGGGTGAATTAAAACCAGTGTTGGTATCTAAAAACGGAATGATAGGTTATGAGTATGGGGTTTAAAAAAGTGTCATTTAAGGACATGTTACAGATTCGTTCAGAGCAAGAGCTTAACCCTCTATTTTTTGATTTGTGCATTCCTATATATTTTTCCTGAAGAAGTACAAATACTGGAACTGTGTATTTTAATCTATTGGCAGTAGCTTTGCTTTTTGTGTTCTCACAGCATCCTCTCCCTCCAAGTAGTCTTTGGGCATCTGTGAACCAGCAGTAAAACCCCATACCTTAGCAGTTGGACAGGAATCATGTGCTCCTAAATCCCACACATTGATCTGATTAATTGCATGACTCTAGTAAGTCTCCATCCACCTCCTCTCAGGTAAAACACAAAAAAATCCAGAGTTTGTAAGTTCTTGGGTTGAGCCACTTCAAGCTTACTACAGAGAAGGGCTGAGCGGCCAAAGTTCCCGCTTACGGAAGTGCCAAGTGCCCAGGAGTTTTGTACAGGCATTGCACTGAGGCACTTGAAATGAATGGAATGCTCTTTTTGTGCCCTTTGCCTCTGCAGCCCGCAATGCCATCGCTCTGAAGGAAGGTGATACTATTTATAAGCAATGGCAGAGGCCAGAGCTCTCATTTACACAGGGTCTTTGAGGAGCCTTTGTTATGTTTTTGCAACAGTATTTGAATGACTTGGAGGGCTTCAGAAAAATGCAAAATGTTTGTACACCTCAGCCAAGGGGACAAAAAGAAGTTTTGGTAGAAGCTTAGCCAGGCCTGACAGGGTATAGTGGATCTTGATCGTTGCCCACACCATAGTTAGATATTGTTCCCCCCCTTTATTGGAGTCACTACCTTATCTCTTAAAGTGATCTCATTAAAGGCTGGGGACAAGACAGCAGTGGGTGTGAGACCTGTACTTACAAAATACAGTTTCATACACCTTGTTTTTGTGTTTTCTATCTGAAGCGGGGTGGCCTTCAAAAAGCATGAATCCCTTTTGATCAGTTTTCTGAACCACGCTGACAGAGACCTCATGGTGGAGCACATCTCACTTTATCCACGCTGCTGCTGCTTTTGTTGCCTGCTGTAGTTTGCTGTGGGTAACCATGTCCTCTGGAGACTCTTAAGATAAGGTACAAGTGGATGAGGGAAAATAGTTTATTTGTGCCCAACTCCCTTTTTTCTTTTTTTGCTGAGTAAGTAGGAGTTGCAAGAGCTTTTCAGCTCTGCTGGTAAGGGCACTGTAGTATCCATAGGCAAACTGTCCCAACGTATACATTGCCACTAAAGAAGCTACTGTAATTTTCAAGGTGAACCCTGAAGTGTGGCTCTTGTTGCAACACATCCAAAAGGCTGGTGAACATGGGAGATGTCACAGAAAATAAAAACAGGTGGGAGATCACATTCTTTCCTATTCTGAGTACTATCCACTGCAGGCATCCTAGTTTTCCCAGCCAGTGCAACCCTAGGCAGTGGCAGTTGTAAAGGGATAAAGATTTGCTTCTCTGTGTCAAGCTACACGCAGTCTGTTACTGGAAGCAGGAATATGCCTGAGCGGAAGCTGTCATATCTAGCAGCGAGAGCAAAGAGCTTTCAGACCCTTGGACTCTTAACTGGAACCTGCTAAAGCTTTTCTGCGTGCATGCTTACCTCTCTGTTTTCCTGTTCCCAAAATGGCCATAATAAAACTCCCTGCTGTAAAACAATCCCAGCTTCTTGAAGTAAAAAATGTGGCAGAAGGGCCTTGTGATGTCCACAGGTGCAAGCATTCACATAACACCCTGCACTGTTTTAGCTAAGGCCCAGCCTTCTCATTTCAGTGTAGACCATGCTACCTACTCCTAGAATTCAAATACCATTCAGCAGCCCACAACCACACCAGTGAATGGTCTGAAGGGAAAAACGATGTATTGATGCAGATCTGCAAAATAAGGATTCATGACTATTCCTGGGATGAACTGAGAGGGACAAACAGCCAAAGAGGAGTTTTCAGGTATTAAAACCTGATTTGGATCTCACCCGCTGGCAGGAGGTGAAGTTCCCTGTAGGTTATCTCTGTTTCTCTCAGTCACCCTGCCAAGGTATCAAAAAGAGTTCGTAATTGCTTGTAGATACTGAAAACAGAGCTCTCCTGATTTTTCTTAAGCTAATCTCACTGATACCTATTATAGAGGGAGAACACAAGCATTTCTAGTATGGAATATTACTCTATCTTTCGTGCCTGGTTTGATGTAATAAAATTTCCTTTGATCGATATGGATTTGCTCTCTGTTTAAATCACTGCCAGTAACAGAATTGAGACACATTTTTCTCCTGAAAGAGACACTAATCCAAGTTTACAGCACCACAGTGGCACACTACAGTTTCATATCATGCAGAAATGGCAACACATAACCATCCCAAGGCAAAAGATGAATCAAACTGATAGTGTGCCAAATCAACTACACTGGTTAGGTAGAACTTCAAAGGGCAATATGGTGCAGAAGTCATCTGAAGGTCTTCTTTCAGTGTCCTATAGATGAAACTTTACTGCCACAGAGAAAGAGACCCAAGTTTGCTACGGTGAATTGCTCTTAGGGAGAGAAATGCTTTTAAGGAGTGAAAACAAAATAATTAGGTGATTTAAGGTTCTGAAATTTCTCATCAGTTCCTAATGCCTATCCCCTTCTCCCCACCCACCAGCAAGAGCCAAGCCTTTCCTGAGAAGTCTTTAAAGAAAATCTCAGAGGTAATCAATGAGAACTATCTGAGAACATTGCCTTGGGGATAAGTCAGTGCAGATTAGTAGGGAGATGGCTGCCCAGCTACCATGTATTTTGTAGGTAAACCAAAAAGCTTCAGTCTCTCAGTCTGCCAGCACAGTGCCAGATCCCATAAAGACCATCAGAGGCACAAAATGGAGCTTATACAGAAAACCAAAAGAGCATCTCTGAAATGTTGGCCTGTTGTCTAAAATTGCATCTGATCTCACTGCTGGTTTTTATTTTCAAGTTAAGTATGTTCTGTGCAGAAGCACTTCAGGACTGAGAGGTGAGGCTGTTTTATAAGTCCAGCTGAAGTCACAACGATGGAGCATCCTGCATATCTGCAAGTGGCAGATCCATCAGAGGCTAAAAGCAGGTCTAGGACCAAGCTCCACTGCCACTGTGGTGACTCCACACACAACTTTCTAAAAAAACATGATAGTTATAGTGGCAAACATTCCCTTTACATACATGGGTCAAACACTTTGATAAGCAAGCTCTTGTGCAGGATGTTTAAGGCATGAATTCAGTTCTCATGTGGAAGGGAGTTTCAAGCCATGCTTAGCAGGGAAGTGCTGCAACTGTGTTCCTCTTCTACAAGAAAGTTCACAGCTAATTTTTGGGGTTCTCAGCAGACCTCCTGAAGACACTTTCTCATTTCCAAGTTCATACAGGGTTACTAAGCCGTCAAAAGTGAAACGGATCATCAGCCGATTTTCTTTGCCAGAGAACTTACACAGAGGTGAACAAAGTTTTGCAAAGGGAAAAAAAAAAAAAAAAAAAAGGCAAAGCGAACAAACATACATCTAGAACTTCTACATCCCTCTTTCCCAGAATGGAAGGATGGCCCTAGTCAGGCTAGGTCCCCTGGCTAAGCTCCCTGAGCAGCAGAGGGCACAGAAAGCTGCCCTGTAAGTCCTCAATCAACAAGATCAGTTTCTGGCAAGTACACGCACATCTCCCAGCGTACGGAGCGGGCTGTGGCTCCGGCAGGTTTGCAGTTTGGCAGGCGCCATGCCCCCCACAGCTCACCAGCGGGAAGCTTTTGGGTGGAAAGGGACCCCCGGGGGACTTGTGCCTCTCTGTGCGGGGCGGCAGCGCCGGCAAGACCCGCGGGAAACCGACAGGCCGGGCCTTGGGGCGGCCACGGGGCACACAGGGCCGAGCCCCCGCAGGCGCAGCGGGGCGGGCGGCGGGGAAGGCGCCCGGCGCGCCCCGGCATGGCGGCGCCGGGGCCCGGGAGGAGCTCTCCCCGGCCGCCGCGGAAGGAGCCCTCGCTCAAACGAGGGGCAGCCGGGGTGAGCCCCAAGGTGAACCCCAAGATGCACCCGGGGCATTACTCCCGCCCACGGCCCCTCCCTCCTCCTCCCCCCGCTGCCCCGGTCCCGTCCCCTCCGCGCCCCCCCGCGCTGGGATGGGCGGGCGCGGCTCGGCGGGCTGGGGCGGGGCTGTTGGAGCGAGGCTTCTTTATGCGGCGGGAAGCCGGAGGCGCTCGGAGCTTCGGGCGGTTGCAGCGGCTGAGAGGAGCGACCCCGGCAGGGGTAGAGGGGGGGCGAGGCGAAGGAGAGGAGCCGCGGAGAAGGAAGAGGAAGGCGAGTGGCGGCCGGGGCGCTGCTATTGTTCCGCACCTGCCGCCGGCCGGGACACGTGGCGCCGCTGAGCCCCGCTCCTCGCCCCCCGCCGCTTGACCCGCACGCAGTCGCCCGGCACCATGGGCAAGGGGGTGAGCGGCGGGGGCCGGGCCGGGGCGGGAGGTGGGAAATCCAGGGAGCCGAACCGCGGCCGGTGCCCGTTTCCCTTCGACGGGGCTGCGCTTTGTCTGTGCGGGGCTGGTGCGGCCACGTCGGGTGCGAGGGCGGCAGCGGCCGTTCGAGGGCGGCGCCGGTGCCGCCTGCCCCGAGCAACGTGCCCTGGCGGCCGCCGCGGTCCCGCCGCCGCCCGAGGGAGGAAGAACCGGGTCGAGGGCGGGGCGGAGCCCGGGGCAAGAGGGGGGTGGCTCAAACCCCCCAGCTCCCCCTTAAGGCCGTGCACCCCCGGCAAGGGGCCTCCCGCCTGCCCGCCCGCAGCCCCCGAGCTGGTGTTATCTGGTGGCCTTGCGGAGCTGGGGAGGGAGCGTGGCTGCTCCCCTGGCTCCTAAGAGTACTTTAGACTTCTTGAGACACGAGGGCCCCGGTGGGGGGGGAAGACGGGGGAAAGGGAGCCGTGAGGATTATTAGGCTAATTTGCCTCTTAGTAGCAGTAAGGATGTGATGGGAGATGGTAACAGAAGGGGGGGTGGGTGCCCTTGATGTTATCCTGTTCGTTAGAGTGATAAATATTCGCAGAAGGCTGTGCGGCAGTTTCTGCCCTGTATAAGCTCTTTATCTACCTTATAGCCCACGAGGAGGAGAAGTTCTTAATTTAGATTTTATGTTTTAACTAAGTAAAGCGTCTGTGGAGGCTGTTGGAAACGGACAGTAGTGGCTGTTGAAAGTGGACGGTAGTAGAAGGCTGTTGGAAACGAACAGTAGTGAACACTTTTTAAAGCTGGATGTTGAGAGCAACCACACACGTGTGTGAAGCAGAAACACTTCTTGACTTGCTCCGATATCATTTTATGTTTAAAAACTAGAGGCCGGTTTCTATGTTTCATTGTTTGGATGTTTGTTTTTTCCTCTTTAAATATTTCCCTGTGTATCTTGTATAGTTGGAGGTGAGTGAAGTTATGTTTAGAGAATATTTCACAGAATACTGTGGGGTGGAAGGGACCTACAAGGATCATCGAGTCCAGCTATTAATGGCCCATACAGGGATCGAACCTGTAACTTTGGTGTTCTGAGCACCGTGCCTTAACCATCTGAGCTAATCTCAGGCTTTCCTGAGGGTTAGACACATTCCTGTAAAATTCCCTAATTTCTCCGCTTGTCGAGGAGAGGGTGACCCTGTGGGGCCATGAGACAAAGCAGTGTGTTCCCTGCCTACAGGTGTTCTGTGCTTCCTAAGCGCTGTTCAAACATTGACTTGACTTTGTATTGTCCTCATCTGTGCAGTACAACAGTGGCAATGTTGACATAACCGCATGAATAGGAGGGGAGCCGCAAGAAAGAACATGGCTGTTAATCGGAAAAGGGAGTTGAGGAGTGTGTTGGGTGGATTTTCAGTATGTGTGCGTGTATGGTTTTGTTGGAATTTTTTCTTCAGTGATAATCTTTTGATGCTTAGCAGCCCAGCTTGATGTATTTCAGTCCAGTAGACAGCAGTGTGCACAATGAGTTCACCCAGGAGATAAAACACTGAGGGGGGGATTTGGGGATGTTGGCAGAGTCTTCTTTAAAGCATCGAAGAAGCCTTAGAGTGTTGTGCGTGTGTTTAGGACTGTAGCGCAAAAGGCTTCAGGGACTTAGTCTGCCTACACAGGACTAATAGGAGGTACAAATGCTTTCTCATGTAGAAAGTTGTTAGCTGTCTTGCTTCCATTTCAGAGTTCGTAGGTTGCCTGGATAATAAAGCAATTAACCCAGAACTGAAGTGCCGACACAAGGAGTAATTCAGCAGGGATAATACGGCTGCCTCATGCTTTCTGGTAGCAAGTCACAAGATTCGTTCGTTTAGCAGTGAGAATGCATGCGGATAATTAGGGACCCCCTGAAAAATGGGAATGTGAGAGAGCAAGGCTGTGAAAAAGGTGGTGTGTGGATACAACACTGAACAGCATGTGCCTACCCTGAGTTAGGGTGGCCTAAAAGGAAACTTCTTTCCCATGGGAGCATGTGATGGAAGAGAGAATAAGATATTAAGTGTGACAGAGTAACTTTCTTCTCTCAGTGGCTATGAGGAGAAGCTGAGCGGAGTGTCTGTTTTACTTTAAATGGTAACAGGACAAGGGGAGGGCCGTCAGCTGCCCGGGTATGCTGTTCAGCCCAAAAAGCAGATTATCCAAGGGGGTGTGTGTAGTGGAGGAAAGCACAGCTCTATTCAGAGCTGCCTGGAAGCTACATGTCTGTAGACTGCAGCATGTTTCACTCCATATCCCTCGCTGCACAGACATAGCACACAGTCATTGGTCCATGCTTTGGGTTGCTTCTGGAGAACCATCCTACCTTGTAGCCCACAAAGAGAAGTCCTTAATTCAGATCAGGTCTTTTAACTAAAGAAAAGCGTATGTTAAGGCTTTTGGAAACAGTAGTGAAGACTTTTTGAAGCTGAATGTGGTGATCAAGTAGCCTGTGTGGAGCAGAAACACCTCTTGGCTTGCTCCAGTTTCCCTGAATCCTAGTTAAGGGTTTTTTCCCTATCAGAAACTAGGGAGGCTTATTGCATAATGAACCAACTGAGGGGCAGTTATGCCAATCAAAGCAATCCTTATTTGGTGCAATTAAAAAATTTTCATATATTACTCTTCCCCCCTCCCCCCCCATTTTTTTCATTCCTTTATTACTATGGCTATTTTATTACAATGACTTTCTATTACAGTGGTTAGAGGATAGTCCTTTTACCAAAGAAAACCCTGGGCCTAGTCAATGCACATTTTTGCAAAATCAGTGTAACGGGATGAGGGGTCTCTGGCAAGTGGTCTGTACAACCCACAATGATCCTGACCTGCTGAAAACTGCAGCTCATGCTTCCCCCAGGCCTTTCCAAGGGGTAGCCTGTCACCATGTCCTCTAGGGAAAACTTGGTCCAGTCCAATCATCCTCATGTGTTTGTCAACTACTAGAGATGTCTGGATTTATGGTAAAGATGTGCTAATATTACAGGCAAAGAAGTGAGGGAGGTGACTTTCCATAGCTGGCACAGCATCAAAAAACCAGGATGGGCTGCTCAGCTGTGCAGCAGTGGCATTTGGAAAGCCCGCTCTGCAGTTGGTTCAGATCCATGACAAGTAGAGATGTTTGTCATAATACCCAGATAACGCTTAAGGTGTGTGGGTGGTCCTGTTTTTATCCTGGTGATGAAAACCCTCATAGGGTTTAGTTCCTTTCTCAGGGGAGGAGAGCTTGTCCATCCGTGATTTAGGAAGCAGCAGTCTTGCACAGTGAGCAATTACTAGCTATGGAGTAAAAACCGACTTGTACTGTCCTAGGTGTTGAGAGTCTGTTCAATTGATGCAGTTGATTAAATTTTTGATTCAGAATAGGAGATTGAACACAGCTCTTGGGAGGGAGTAAGAAGGATCCGAAGAAGCCATTTGCATCTGTTGCTAAGATTACATAGGGTCATGGAGTGGAGTTTTCAGTCCAATAGGCATAGTCCATTTTATGACACATCTGGTTAGTGTATTTACTGAAAACTGTCTCATGAGGCAGCAAGAGAGTAACTTTTCTGTTTTCTCTGCACAATTGATTATAATGACATAAGTAGTAGAACAGACCAGGCCTTCAGGGACGGCATAATTTATTTTGGCTCTTACTTGACGTTTCTTGTTGGATTAAGCGATCATAGAATAGGGTACTTCTGAGCTTGTCTGCTGATTTGTACTCTTCCCGTTTCCTGGTCAATCATGGCTTGTGTCGAGAACATCAGGTATGAATGGCTCAATTAGTCCAGAGCGGAAAAGCATAAGCTGTATCTGAAAGACAATAGGATTTTCTGGCGACTGTATAAAACTTCTTACACTGGTGCATACAAATGTTGTGCTTAAGCCAGTGGAAAAAAAATAAATCTTGCATGGAAAAAAAAAAAAAAAGCTGCACTGTTTTTTTTCTGTGGCAGTTTTGATGAGTCACATGGGTTAAGTCAAGTAACAGGAGTGACATTTCTGATGAGACAGACCTTCCTTTGTGTTCAGGCCATGTGATTAAATCGCGGTAAGATGTGGTTCTGGAGTACCACAGGCCTTCTCCTCATTGTACAGCAGGAAAAGGAGGGGAAAGCAGGGAAATCCTACAGCGCCAAAGTGGGATGAAACTCTCTTTCCCTGGCAACCCAGCCAGCACAAGCCTTTGTTGAACAGATTTGGTTCATCTTGCCGGAAGAGAGGCAGTGGCCCTGGAGGCACAGAACAGGGGCAGGACTTTTGACTCTGATCTGTGTGTCAAGTTCAGATTTGAATGATGGAGCAGGAAGTTCGGACTCTGCGTGAAATGATCCTGTAGCAAGAGTTTAAACTGATTCTCCCTACTTTTCTGTAGGGTTGAGATGTGATACTAAAGCAACAGAAGGGAAGATACTGTGCATTTCTCCTGGTTTTTTTTTGTTTGTTTGTTTTTGGTTTTTTGTTTTGTTTTTGTTTATGCTGAGCTTCTGGGTAAGATGGACTCCATTAAGACCCAAGTACTTGGGTGCTTTAAGAAATAAGTAACTCTATTAGCTTTGTTCTAACTGCAGCTGATTGCTGGGTTTTTGTTTTTTTGTGGGTTTTTTGTTTTTTTTTTTAAAGGAAATCATGCTTGAACAAGGGCAGTGAGCCTTTTCATGTTTGCCCACTTGTAGGTTGTTTCAGCTGCAACTGAAAAAGCTTAAACATTCCTATATTCTTGGTTGTTTACCACTGTCCCAGATAAGCTGAGTGACTACTTCTCACAGAAGTTTCAAAGAACGAGGAGGTTTTTAGGTTCGCCTACAAGAGCTTGCCAAGCTTTTCTGGGAAGAAGGGTGAAGTTGAAGGTGATAGACTCCTAGTCAAGCAAGAAGGCACCAGCTCCTTCACCTCAGTCATCTCAAGAAGTAATCAGGAAACATGTGTTTTGTGCAGGGCTGTGTTTGGACTTGTCTGCCATGGCTATAGAAGAAGTCAAAAGTTGTTTCCTTCAAAGACTGAAGGAGAGAGATGCTTCATGGTGACTATTTGTGGATTGCCCTGTGGCAAATTCTTGTGATGCTGGAATGTGAGGACCGTGCTCCCTTAAGTATGCTTTTTAAAGAAGGGAAATGGGAGTTTAGGTGCAGGGAGAAAAATGCCAGGAATGCTGACAGTCTGTAGCTCTGTGTCCTTTTCCTATACCAGTGGAGGCAAATAGCTCAGCTCTGCTCCGCTTATTAAAATCTGTTTCCATTGCACAGTTCTCTAGTTGCATGCAAGGGTATGGGACATGCAAAGCCTGCCTTTACTGAACCGGGTGCGAGAGGACTTCTATGGATGACAAATGTGTGACTGGCTGCAGAGTGTTGCACACAGAGCTTGCTCAGAACAGTAAAAACCCTTGCCTACATGTGATTGATAGGTTCTTTTAGAAAACTCATGATTTTTGTTTCTTTTTTGTGTAGTTTCACTTTTGGTTTTGGTTTCTACTTCTCTGAGTTGATAATAAAAATTTCCTGTGCTTGCTGCTGAACAGGACAGTTTTTGGATCCTAACAATAGTTCCTGTGTCCAGATCGCTCTCAGGAATCCAAGTTCGTGGTTTGAGGTGCTCATGCAAAGGTGGAGCAAGGCAATGCATTTGAAACCTTTTCTTAATCTTGTTAAAGGTTTGACTCTGGTGCCACTAACTGCTGTTTCATTTCAAAGTTCTTCTCGGGGATCTTATTCGAGTGAAAATCTCATCACATAAAACTTGGCAGGGTGTAGGGAAGTAATAGATCCAACACAGAAAGGAACGGAGAGTTGTCTTTTAAGTGATATTTATGTGCACTAAGTCATGATTTGTTTGTCCTTAGATGCTTGTTTGCTCCGTTATGACAAGATCTAAATTGTTACGTGATTTCATGTAGAATTAACCATAATTAAAGTGAATGAAAATCCTACTGAATAAATGGGTTGTAAGTGAATCATCTGCTCTGTGAAGTGTGAGTGGGACTGAGCACAGATCGAATCTGCAAAAGTGTACTGCTGCTTTGTATACCATTCTTGCTGGTCAAACTGCCATAAATTGAAAGCAGATTTGTTGCATAACCAGCCAGCTAGTGTGCCAAACTGAGAATGAAAGTGTTGGAACTTAGCCCCCAGATTGGACCAGCCAGAGATACCACCTCTTATTTATCTTCAGTTGATAGGCTGCTCCTCCTCACCAGGGGACGTGGAGGACTCAGAGGGGGGAGGAAAAGTTAATGCCTTGGAGAGAACATACGTAGGCACTCAGGAATTGGTTTCTTCTGCTCTTCATCACTTTTTCAGCTTGAGCTGGGCCTCGAGCGTCAAGACGGCCTGAATAGCTTGCTTTCCTCCTAGCTAGACTTGCACAATGTCTGGCTATAATCTGTGTATTGGGGATGATGTTGAGCAGACTTGTCTGCTCGCTAGCTCGTTTTTTTTATTTATTGAAGTGGCATAACATTCATAGAATCATTTAGGCTGGAAAAGACCATTAGAATAATTGAGTCCAAGTGTTAACCCATCACTGCCAAGTCTTCCAAGTCTCTGAGTGCCACACTGACACATCTTTTAAATACTACCAGTAGTGATGACTCAACCACTTCCCTGGGCATCATGTTCCAGGGTTTGACAGCCCTTTCTGTGAAGAAATTTTTCCTAATATTCAGTCTAAACCTTCCCTGGCAAAACTTGAGGCCATTTCCTCTTGGCCTGCCACTTCTTTCTTGGGAGAAGAGACCAACCCTCAGCTGGCTACAGCCTCCTTTCAGGTGGTTGTAGAGAGTGATAAGATCCACCCTGAGTTTCCCTTTCTCCAGGCTAAACAGCCCCAGCTCCCTCAGCTGCTCCTCGTAGGACTTGTGCTCTGGAACCTTCACCAGCTTCATTGCCCTTCTCTGGACAGTCTCCAGCACCTCAGTGTCTGTCTTGTAGTGAAGAATCCAAAACTGATCACAGGATTTGAGGTGTGGCCTCACCAGTACAGAGAGATAATCACTTCCCTGGTCCTGCTAGTCATACTTTTTCTGATACAGGCCAGGATGCCATTGGCCTTCTTGGCCACCTGGGCACACTGCTGGCTCATGTTCAGCCACTGCTGACCATCCCTCCCTGGTCCTTTTCCAGCCACTCTGGGCAGGTTTTCTGCCATTTTGGGCAGTTTTCCAGCCACTCTGCCCCAAGCCTGTAGTGCTGCATGGGGTGGTTGTGGCCCAAGTGCAGGACCCAGCACTTGGCCTTACCGAACCTCGTACTGTTGGCCTTGGCCCATTGATCCAGCCTGTCCAGATCCCTCTGCAGAGCTTCCTGCTCTCCAGCAGATCAACACTCCTGCCCAACTTAGTGTGCCTGAGTACTGGCTGAGGGTACACTCAGTCCCCAGATCATAGATCAAGATATTTAACATGACCAGCACCAATACTGAGGCTTGGGGAACACCAGTTTCGACTGGCCACCAGTTGGATGTAACTCCCTTCACCACTGCTCTCTGGGTCCAACCATCCAGCTGGTTTTGTACCCAGAAAACAGTGAACCTATCCAAGCCACAAGCAGACTGTTTTCTCAGTAGAGTATTGTAGGAAACAGGTGAAAGGCTTTACTAACAGTTAGGTAGGCAGCTTTTATAAACTACAATAATTTTGTCTGCCTGGCAGTCTTGTGTGCATAGTTTGTGTCTACTGCTGTAGAATTTGACAGTGAGATGCTTCTAACAATACCGTGTCTTCTCTTGCAGGCTGGAAGAGACAAGTATGAGCCCACTGCTACATCAGAGCATGGCGGGAAGAAGAAGGGGAAGAAAGAGAGGGACATGGATGAGCTTAAAAAGGAAGTTGCGATGGTAAGAGTGTAGGGCACAGAAAGAGCAACTTAAAGAACGTTTGCTTTGCCAAAAGCCCTTTGCCTTATGTGACTAAAAGAAAAAGAGTTGGTGTGCTGACAACATGGTGTGACTGAAGGTGCTGGTTCCCCTTTTCCTCCCTTCCTGTCTATCCCCAAGCCAGAAATGCTGCAAGTGTTTGAGCATCAGGATGACCACACAGTGGACTCTGGAAACATCATTTTTCAAAAGGCACTTTACAGAACCTTAGTTTCTGCTTGCCTGTATTGCCCGTAGCACAGTATAGTTGTATTTCCTCACCAGGCAAGCACTCTCTGGATAGCAGCATTACAGGCTTTATTGTGCTGTCATGTGAGTGGCACTGCTGTTTTCATTGCAGCTGAGGAGTTGAGGCTGTACAGCCCCATTTACTGCTGGCCTCTGCTCAGAGTGACCTCAGTATTATTCCTTCTAATCGTGTTTGAGGCTATGGGGAGTGTCTCCCATCCTCATCTCTGAATGCTGGATGATGCTGTACATCTGTCTGTGAGCATCATCTGGCTTAGATCTGCTCTCCTTGAAGGTGATGTGGGTTTTGTTTTTCTGTTCTATGGATTTGAGACTGTGCTTTCACATTTTTGGCCCCTCTCTTAGGGAGAGGGGATTGCTCCAAGATGAGATTTTGTGTTCAGTAGCGATATGAACTTAAAGCATCTGCTCCTCCAGTAAAACCTTCAAAGCGAGGCACTGCTCTGCACAAACCCAATCCAACTGAAAAATAGCCTTTCTATGATAAGAAACCTGTTTGGGGGACAACACAGTTCTCCCAAAGTAGTGCTTAATCTGGCAGCACTACTTAAAAATGTGTGAAATTGCAGGCCTAATCTTCTGTACATTCCTGCTTTCCTTCCCAACTCCTTTTCTTTCCCCCTCCTCTCTCACCCCCTGAAAACACCCCCACCCACTGAGGTTTCACAGAATCTGCTGGGGGTGTAAAAGACTGCACTGAGATATACTCAGATGTTTTTATAAGAGCTGTCACATTGTACCCAAATAGTCACAAGAACGCTAAAGATGAGACTGTGCTGAGTTGCGGAATGAGCTTGAGATTCTCTTCACAGGGAAGATGAGCTAAGAATCCTCTCACCAAGCTGTTACAGATAGCAATTCTACCCCTTACCCCAAGTTTCCTGAGCTTTTGCTGCTGAGCCTACAGGGACTGATCTTTTCTCTCCCAACTATTTTCTTGTGTTTCAGGATGACCACAAGCTGAGCCTTGATGAACTTCATCGTAAATACGGAACAGACTTGAGTCGGGTAGGTGGACATTGTTCTCCTGCCCCCCTTGCCCTCCTCTGAAAAGAAACATTCTTGGCTCAGAGCAAAAGGAGATCTGGGTGGTCTGGTTTCGGTGTGGTGATGTGGGGGTTTTTTTTGCTGTTTAATCTCCCCTCCTCCAGTTAAGTTTCTCAGGCTTCCCAGAATTGTTGAATTCACAAATACTTCTCTTCATACTCCCACTGTACAACCTGACTGCAATAATGTTGTGACTGTGCTTCTAACAAAATCACTGTTATCTGCCTATGAATTGTTCAAGGTCAAGTTGATTCTTGGATTTATTTCTTTTTTCCTGAGGAAAAAATGTAGTCTAGTGCAAATGTAGTCTAGTGAGCTAGCACATGCCCAGAGATGTGATGGCTAGTAGCAGTTAAAATTTTGCCTTTCTGTAGTTAGAGGTGTGCAGATGTCCAAGGCTACCTCCAGACTCGGTGCAGAAGCACTGAAGTGGTTTTACACCTTTGGTGTTGTTTGCTTTGCTTAATGCGTTTTTTTTTTGCATGAGTGCTTATAGCATCAAGTTTGCTCTTTACAACAGCATTTTTGTGTCAGAGACCTTGGCTCCTGAAAGCTGAACTTCCTGGAAGGTCATTCCAAAGTGTCATCATCGTTATGGCCCCCAGGTTTCACACTCGTTCTGTAATTTGATAGGATGGATTGCAATGTGCTGTTCCTCAGAGCTCAAAGTCCGCTGCTGTAGCTTTTCTTCACTGCTGTAGCCCCATGGCCTGCAGGCTCCTCAAGTAGCATTCAGCATCCTGTAGCTCCTCTTTTGGCATTCAGCTTTCACACCCTGCGCTGGTGTTGTGGAACCCTGGCAGCTGTGGACATCTGTCAGCAGCTCCTTGTTGCTGTGATACACCTTGAACAAATTCAGAGCTACCTTCTGCAGTCAGTCTTGCTGCAATGCCTAAACAAGAAACCTCTCTTGTAGGGTTTGACTTCCGCACGTGCAGCTGAGATTTTGGCTCGTGATGGCCCAAATGCCCTCACCCCTCCCCCCACCACTCCTGAATGGGTGAAGTTCTGTCGGCAGCTCTTTGGAGGATTCTCACTCCTGTTGTGGATTGGTGCTATTCTATGCTTTCTGGCTTACGGCATACAAAGTTTGATGGAGGAAGAGGCCAACAATGATAATGTAAGTAAAAATGTCGAGTTTTACCTCAAAGGCAGGCTGAGCAGCCTGTTTAGCTCAAAGCAGATTAATTTCCTCCAAGCATTCAGTCCAGAAGCTTTTCCCATAAGCACGGGAAATTCAGTGTGAGAGCTTAACATGTCTTGGAGTGCTTCCATATAATGAAATGAACAGCCAACTTCCTTTGTGTTGTGTTAACAACACTAGCTTGTGGATGGCCTTTGTGTACAAAATGTACAGAGACTGCAAGTGCCTTCATGTTTGTAATGGGGCACTTAAATGCCAAGCAATTTATCTGGACAAGCTGGAAGCCTTTCAGGCAGATCGTCCTCTGACTCACTTTTCTCTGCTCTTTGTAGCTGTACCTGGGTGTTGTGTTGGCAGCTGTGGTTATCATTACTGGCTGTTTCTCTTATTACCAAGAAGCAAAGAGTTCCAAGATCATGGAGTCCTTCAAGAACTTGGTGCCTCAGGTATGGAATGCCTCATTTCCCTGAGGTCTGCCAAGCCATAGCTTTCTCAAGGTTATTAACAGTTTTAAATATTCGCTTCAATTGCAAAAAGCCTGGCTGTTAGTGTGGGTTATTAGCTCTTAATTTCTATGGATCTGGAGAGTCCTTCCCCTTTATGCTCCAAGTAATTATGCTAATAGCCAAAGTAGTTCCTGAAACCCTGTGAGTTCCACCAGCTTATTAAGGATCATAGGACACCTTCTCTGGGGAGCTCAGTAACTGGTGTGATAAGCACTATAATTTGTATTCCTTCATGGAGAGTCTATAACATACTGAACTACCAAACTGTCACCTGGGGAACAGGGAGCTTTAATATCAAGAAAACAAAAAATAGCTATTTTTCTTAAATAACATACATATCAGATATAAACATCTTAGTCCAAGTAGAAACCTTGTGGAACCATAACACAACTATTTGAAGGTTCTCAGATCCTCTGAACCCTTTCTTTTGACTCGCATTTGACATAGATTGTTTCTTCACTGCCTTTCAGCAAGCACTTGTAGTCAGAAATGGTGAGAAGATGAGCATAAATGCTGAAGGTGTTGTCGTTGGAGATCTAGTGGAGGTGAAAGGAGGAGATAGAATTCCAGCTGACCTTCGGATCATATCTGCACACGGTTGCAAGGTACAGCAATGAAAGAGTGTCTGGAAACTTCCTTCTGAAGGAGGATGAATTAGTCTGGCTTTGAAATGTCATAGAATGTCTTCTATGCAGTGAATGGGTGCTGAAGTGGAAGAGAAGGGTGGGGGAAGTGCCTAGTGTTTCATCTGCTTTCATTGCTGAAGGCATCTGCCTGCTTGTATATGATAAAGTACTCTCTTTCATGTAGGTGGATAACTCCTCACTTACTGGTGAATCAGAGCCTCAGACCAGGTCTCCTGACTTCTCCCATGAGAACCCACTGGAGACCAGGAACATTGCCTTCTTTTCCACCAACTGTGTGGAGGGTATGTGATTCTCCTACTTCCCTGATGTATTAGCAGTTATAGAGATTGAGCTGTGTAGGTGAGCAATGCGGATACACCAGGAGTTCAGTTTGTTAGTTGGTAGTCTATTTCCACCATGCAAAAGCAGGCTTGAAGTTCCTAGCAAAGTCTTTGCCCGTTCCAACTGCACTACTCTAGAATGGTCAAAGACTCCACAGCACTACTAGGGTTTTATTTTAATTTCTTACTTGTCCTAGAGGAGCAGCTATGTGGTATGTCTTTGGGCCTGCCTGCCTTATTACAGCTGTGTTCAAGTGCAGATAACACAATGTAAACCAAAATGGTTAGGTAGAGCTATAAGAAATACTAAGCTGCTGCAGAAAGCAGGAACATCAGTCATATCTGGCAGAACTTCCATTGCAGCTCTGAGAATGGTAGTAGGCAGTCTTTGTGCTGAAGCCCACCCAGAGCATCTCTTCACCACCCACAGGGTAGTGAGCTGGGACTGGTTTTGTTTTCTAAAACCTGTCTCTCTTCTAGGCACTGCCCGTGGCATTGTCATTAGCACTGGGGATCGCACTGTGATGGGCCGTATTGCCAGTCTGGCTTCTGGACTGGAAGGGGGCAAAACTCCAATTGCCATGGAGATCGAGCACTTTATCCACCTCATCACTGGTGTGGCTGTGTTCCTGGGTGTTTCCTTCTTCATCCTTTCACTCATCCTTGAGTACACGTGGCTGGAGGCCGTCATCTTCCTCATTGGGATCATTGTTGCCAATGTTCCTGAAGGACTGCTTGCAACGGTTACGGTGAGTTAAGTTGGAAAAAAGTACTGTATTTGTTACATATATGGTTCTTAAAGAAGTGGAGTGCTTCATGCTCAGTGTGCGTTCACGAAGGTAAACACTGTGAGCGTGTAGAGTTCAGCTTTCAGTTCTGTGTACTCAGACTAGTTGCCCAAATCAGTGTCAAGTTCTGCAGCATTTTACCCATTAAAGATGCTTCCCTAAGTCAGACCTGAGGCTTGGCAATGTAGAGCTGAAGTGAGCAAGACTGGAAGTTCTGGACTTGTCTTGCCTTTTTATGTGGCAAGAAAGGGCCCTCGTGTTACAACTGTCAGGGTTTCTACACCCACATGAATACCAGCCCTTCCAATCTTTAAGGGCTGGCAAAGCATCCAACAAGCTTCATTCTAGTCCCAGCTTTTGATCTGGAACCTGTTAGAGGTTCTTTACAAGTTTGATTTCCTAAAGAAATGGTGAGAGTATCTAGGTGTGCTTAGGGCGTACAGGTAGTGGTGGTGGAGAGGGCTAGAGGCTTCCATGCAGCTTTAGGAAGCAGAGCAGCAACCAAGCCAGGGAATCGACAGTTGGAAGCTGGAACTAGATAAGAGTCTCTGGCAAGAAAGAGGTAGCTGGAGCTGCTCACTTCCTACACCAGTAAGTTGCAGCCTTATCACCAGAGCTATTTTGGGTCATCTCATATGTGGCCTGCCTTCACCTATTTTGAGAGTTCCTCTGATTAGGGGGTGGCAACTTGAACTGAAATTTTAGTCTAGGGCTTGTCATTTCCTTCCTAATGCACTGAGACACAGAAGACTGAAGCCTTATGAGTCCTTTTTTGAAGGTTTTGTGTTTAGTAAAGTGTGTTATTTAAACCTACCACCTGGGCCTAAGTGTTGCTGTTTATTTTGCAGTGTAAGGATGAGCAAGAGATTAGGGAATCACTGCAGGGCACGTAAGCGGGTTATCATTCCACGAGCACATTGAGTTGGATTGTGTTATTACTGCACAAGTACATCTAACCTGTCATTTTTTTGTCTCCAGGTATGTCTGACACTAACAGCCAAGCGTATGGCTCGGAAGAACTGCTTGGTGAAGAACCTGGAAGCTGTGGAAACCCTGGGTTCCACATCCACCATCTGCTCTGACAAGACGGGCACTCTGACACAGAATCGTATGACAGTTGCGCACATGTGGTTTGACAATCAGATTCACGAGGCTGATACTACAGAGAACCAGAGCGGTAAGACCATCTCTTTGCACTTCAGGCATTTCATTAAAAAATGGCTTTTTCTGGAGCTTCCTGTGCACTGGTACTTCTAAGAACCCACATTTGTAACTCTTCAGTCTGAAGGGGGATTGACAGTGCAAAGACTTCTAACATATGATCTACAATGAGCATAAAAACCCTCGAAATGACACATAGAAAGCTTTGCACAGTGCCACATTTCTGTTTAATCCTTTAACTCCATATAGCCTACTTTTTGCTCAGAATTACTGCATTGGAATTTGAGCCTCTTGAATGTTCAGCCCCATGTGTTTGTTCTGTACATAGAAATACTTACAAAGTACCTGACTGTCTTTGCTAAAATGTATCTGATTAAATTGCTCACTCTGAAGTCTGTTGAAACTGTGGACAGCAGAGGTGTTGGCCCTGATAATAATTACTTGAGGCTGGACATAGGTGAAAAGTTCCATGTGGAACTAGATGGCGGCCTCTGGATGGGGGTTTTCCCAAAACATCCAGATGGTGTTTGCAGAGCAGTAGCATGAATGTAAGACTTTAGCAGGAAGTCTCTCCTTGATATTGATAAGAATCTGAAATCTCAGTGTGCTGTGCAACTGGGAGAGTTACTTATCTCTCCAGAACTCTTCAATCCAACCAAACTCAGGAGTTTCCTAGCTGTCATCTACCTAGTGACATGTTGTGCTTGCAACAGATTATTAGCATAAACGTTTTTCCAGTGGTGCTGCTGCACCCTGTCCCAGACACTTCAAAGCACTGTGCTTGTCTGAACCACTTGCCGCTTTACTTAACACTAGTGCAGAGCAACAAGCTGTAAACAGCTTTTTGGAAGCCCTCAGACTGGCAATGATTGAATAAACCTAGAAGATTTCTTTTCATGGGATGTACATTAGCTTATCAGTTAACAGTCGGTTCAATTCATCTCCCTTGAAGCCAGTTTAAGAGCTGTCATGAGAGAATTAGTATCTTTATTTTAGCTTTGTTCCTTTGGGAACTATTTCATCCAGTTCCTGGGTTGGTGGATATAGTGAGACAACGTGGTAGAACCCAGCATTCCTTACTCAAGCCTCTCTGAATGAACGTTACCTGTCCAAAATTCTGTAGCTTTATCAGCCACTCTTCTGCTGGATACAGCCATTACTGGAATCTTGAAAGCAAAGTGTTCTCTTGCACTGTTGCTATTTCACCCTCTGGTCTTAAAATAATCAACTGTTCATCAAGTATCTGGGAAGGGAGAAGGATTGAAAGAGATGTACTGTGCTAACATGCTCTAAGTGTTTCCTGTTTCTGAGGTAAAGGCTTCTTGCTCTTAAGTGTGTGGGATTTTGCACTTATGTGTTTGGTTGTTTGTTTTTTTTTCCAAGGGGGAGGCTTTTTAATGTTTTTCCCTCTGCTTTCAGGTGCTTCCTTTGACAAGAGCTCAGCCACTTGGGGTGCTTTGTCCAGAATTGCAGGTCTCTGTAACCGTGCTGTGTTTCAGGCCAACCAGGAAAATGTACCAATTCTTAAGGTGAGTTCCTAAATGAGGTTTTTGTCCTGTTCCTCACTAGCTCTCATAATCATAGTGAGATTACATCCTGTGGGTCACAGGAACCTGCAAAGTAGAGGTATCTGCCACTTTCTATCTTTTCTGCAGTCTAGCACTCTTAGAAGAGGTATGCTATGAGTAGTGGAGATGAGACTGGGAAGACATTTCTCCTACAGCAGACTCCCTGCCATCCACCGGCATCTATACCCTCTTTGGGAGGTCAAATACATCAGACAGAGCTAGGAAAGATCAAAAGGCTTTCCTAGGCATTTCCCAATATCTGGCTGTTCTAAGAATCGCTATCTCTGGCATTTGTGCACTTAAAAGCTACAAGCACCTGGTGCTAGGATAAGTAAACGTCAGAGCTGGGAGAGTGTCTCTAGCCAGTCTGTTCTCACTGGCAAGTCTTTTTAAGCTTTTGCTGTTTCAGTGCTGGTGCAAATACTGGCATAACACCAGTTCACATTCTTGATTCTGAACTGTGACCCAGCCAGGGCTGAAATTAATCGTACAGTGCTTATAATCTGTCAAATGTTAGTCATGTTGCTTAGTAAACTTCTTCCCGAGGGTGTTCTGATGCTGTGGTAATAGAGATGATGGAAGAAACTATTTTTCCTCAGCTGACTGTATCTTAGGTCTACAAAGCAGGACCTGAAGTTAGAGAGTTGAAGTTCTTCATGTCTGAGGAAGGCCTGGGGAGAGGAAGAGTTTTGAGAAGTCTTTAGATGCCAAAAAAAAAGTAGCATAGAAATGAAAAAAAATTAAAATTCTCATAGACAAAGAGACCAGAAGGGCAAGAAATACTTGGTTTCAGTTGCAGCAAAGGAAACTCCAACAGGACATCGAGCACACACAGATCTCTAGGGATTCCCATCTGCAGTCTCTACCAGTGCTAACCTTATGGGGAAGATGAAATTCTGGACAGATCAAATCCCTGCCAAAGGCTCAATAAGCTGATCTTTTACTGGAGTGGGAGAGCACATACAAATGTTTCTGTGTTCATGTCATAAGCCTTTGTCTCGTATTTGCTGTTCTTCATAGCAAGCAACTTACATTAGTCCTTCTGAAAGTTTACCCTCTAGCCTCACTTAGGCTGACAGTACCTGGTTATGTCACTTTCTCTACCCTTTGAAAGGGCTTCTTGACTTTGGCATCTGAAGACCACTGCTCTCTCAGGCTAGGAGGCCCAGTGTTCTTAAATGCAGTGTTTGTCAGTACCAGATAATAGAATTATTTATTCTTTGCTGCCATATCATGTTATGTAGAAGCTGGGACTGGGCTGAGATGAATACACTTTTTTTTTTTCTTTCGATATCTGATCTTCTGTGGTGAATCCATTGGGATGCATGTTTTGATAGTTGTCTCTTTCCTTAGAGAGCAGTGGCGGGAGATGCCTCTGAGTCTGCACTTCTGAAATGCATTGAATTGTGCTGTGGTTCTGTCAAGGAGATGAGAGAAAGGTATCCTAAAGTGGTGGAAATACCATTTAACTCTACCAACAAGTACCAGGTAAGCAGGTATCCTCTTGAAGGAGAGCTGCTGTGCGAAGCACTTGTGTAAATCTGTACACAGTGTGCCTCCAAACTTGGTTTGGCACCAAAATCTTGTCTAGCTATTACTTGTCTGAAGTCTGCTCAAGGCTAGAAATTTAAGTTAACAGACCATGCTTTGTTATACTGTGTAAGAGCTTCTGGAGCTGCACTGGCACTGAGGTGGCAGCTGCTAAAAGACCAGGTGTGCATCTGGCCTGTATACCAGTAGTGCATGGACAGTGGAATAACTTAAATCTTGGAATAGGAAAGAACTGCTGGGAAATTACCTTAACAGGTGCAACTTGGATACAAAAAAGACCACTGTGGTTATGCATTAGTGTTAAAGAATACACAGATTCTTTAGTTTGTAAACCTCTTTAAGTTATGGGTAAATGAAAACTAGAGCAGAATATCAAAAACTGTCCTGAGCTACTGTAGTCACAAAACACCGAGTGCTCATGACCTTCACAGCACATGTTTATACAACAGTTCCATTTCTTCCACCCATAGCTGTCTATCCACAAAAATGCAAATCCATCAGAATCCCGTTACTTGCTGGTGATGAAGGGAGCTCCAGAGAGGATCTTGGATCGCTGCAGCACCATTCTTATTCATGGCAAAGAGCAACCACTGGATGAGGAAATGAAAGATGCTTTTCAGAATGCCTACCTTGAATTGGGAGGCCTCGGGGAGAGAGTGTTAGGTAAGGAAAAGCATCCTTAATACACTGAAAAAGGTTTGTCCCCCGTGTTCCTAAGCAGCCCCCACAGATTGAATGAAGGGTTACTCTGTTCCTGCACTGTAACAATAGTGTTGAGTCAAGGTCAGTTCAGCAATTCCTATCGGAACAGTCCTGCCTTTTAACCTTTAATCCAAAAGGGAGCCTGCAGGGCCTTGTCACGCCCAGCATCTGGGTTGCCAGGATCAAAATGCAGCAAAGCATTTGGGACCTTCAGTCTCCATGGACCACAGGGTATTAGATTTGCTCCACTGCATGTGAACCAGGCTGTGTCTGGGCACCTAGCAACAGCTATTAGTTATCAGAATACGAGCGTAACTCCCGCCTCAATAGCCCTGGCTAAACCTCTGACGCTGCCCTGTTATTCTTGTGTGGCTGTTTGCAGAAGCAGTAAGTGTTCACTCTCTCTGCCTCCTGATATGTAGGAACAGAGTAAATGTGAGTTTTGTGTGTTACAGGATTCTGTCACTTGGCTCTGCCTGATGACCAGTTCCCTGAAGGCTTCCAGTTTGATACAGATGACCTGAACTTTCCTGTAGACAAACTCTGCTTTGTAGGACTCATGTCCATGATTGACCCTCCTCGTGCTGCTGTGCCAGATGCTGTTGGCAAATGCAGAAGTGCTGGGATCAAGGTAGTTTATTCCTGGATTGAAAATTGCCTTACTCTATTCCCAGGCATATAAAGGACTTCCTTTTACTCTCTGTGTTGCTGTAATGTGGGTGGATGAAGCATCAATCAGTATTTAAGTATACTACTCCAGGCTTAATTTCTAACTTAAATACAAATGATTGTATGTTAATGGACTGAAAAATGAATTAAACTCCAAACTGCTAGGGCACTGACAGATGCAGACAGCATGGTGTCTCAAAGCAAGTGATTTGGCTCAGGGTATGTTCTGCATGTCCCACAGTACTAGGATGAGAATGAAGCATAGGCTGGAAATGGAGCTGGCTCTGTTGACTCAGGATTAACAATTTTCCTCGTCTTCCATCCACCTCAATCCCTTGCATACTAGTAGCAGGTTACTGATTATACCTCAGACTTGTTCTGTGCCAGCGCTCACTTGGCCTTTTCAGTCTAAGGGACCTTGCCTTTTGGGCAGTGTTGCTCTGCAGTACAGGCAAGGCTTTCATGGCAGTCTGTTTGCATTTCAGGTTATCATGGTTACTGGAGACCATCCGATCACAGCCAAAGCCATTGCCAAGGGTGTCGGCATCATCTCTGAGGGCAATGAAACAGTAGAAGATATTGCTGCTCGACTCAACATTCCTGTCAGCCAGGTCAACCCTAGGTAATGACTGGTGGGAAAAGCCAGAGCTGTTCAAAGAATTAAGCATTTGCCTCTCTCCTTGCCTTGGATAATCCCTCATCATCTTTCCCTGGATGTGAAAAGCTTGGCATTTACTTAGCTCAGCATATTTTGGCTCTTTAATGATCATGAATTATGTGAAGAATGCACTAGGCTATCTTGAATGTGCATCTCCTGCGTGTGGGAATTAGTTAAGAGTGAGATTGCAGGTGGGCAAGGGGGGCAAGCACTTAGGCTGGTAGTTGACACTAGTCCATAGGTAGGAAAAGAATAAATGTAAAAATAGAACTCCTTCCTCTTAAAGGTTAATGTTTGCCTTCATATCCTAGTGCAGAACTGAGGCATCCTCAGAAAATGTGCTTTGGCATAAGCAGGCTGTTTGCAGAATGGTTGGGCTGTCTGCATTGCTTAGCTTGACCCAGCCTGTGTTTGGGCTGGAGGGTAGCCATGTAGCTTATGAACTGTGAATAGAGACACCCTGTGAAATGAAATTGCTTGGGAAAGACAAGTACTGTGACTGAATTCCATTTTTTAATTTTTTTTTTTATTTGAGGGTAACTTCACAGCCCAGCAATGTAGGTTGGGAATTGCTGGGCTGTGTGACTGAGCAGCACAGCAGCTGGCTCTAAGGGTGGGGAAGGAATTTCCCTGTCTAAACTGGGTGATGTCAAGAGCTGTGTGGATAGTCTCCTAGACCTATAAGGGATGGTATGCTGGGTTAGAGAGATGGTATTTTGTTGTAGCATGCAGGGTACCAAACCAGTCTAAATATAACGCTGTGTGCTTTTGTTGCCAAAGGGTGTAAATTAGTCTGAACTGGCATAGTGTGAGCACTCTCTGTGAAGAGCCACATGTAGATCATCAGTCTGTTACCAAAAGGATTGCCTGCAGAAGACAGCAGCATCTCTTGCAATGTTGGAAGATAACTGCAGAGAGGCCAAGACCTGTGGACAGAACTAGTCTTTGCCTTGATGCGCTTTAGAAAGCTATAGAAATAACTGATTTGCTCATGAGGCTTTTTGTCAGTTACTTGGCTCTGTTCATCTTTTGTATTCCCCATTTACCTTTTAAATTTTGAGCATCAAAACTTCTGTGGAAAGGCTGGCTGGATTAGTATTTAATCACATCAGGAGTTGGTCTTTCCCAAGAGCGCTGAACATAGTTTTACAAGGCAAGTACAGCTAACGAGAAACTTGGTGTGAAGTAAAACATACTGTCTCTTGTTTGCAGGGATGCCAAAGCTTGTGTTGTTCATGGCTCAGATTTGAAGGACATGACTAGTGAACAACTGGATGACATCCTGCTTCATCATACAGAAATTGTCTTTGCCAGAACATCTCCTCAGCAGAAGCTTATTATTGTGGAAGGCTGTCAGCGACAGGTAAAGAGAGGGATGTCATGGAAAAATCCCCAGACATACATACAAACTACCATACATATAAACTTATGAAGAGGCAGGGCTTAAAACTAAGTGCTCTCACGTAAAGGTCCAGACTAGATCTCAATCTGTGAACAGCCTTCAGATGCTGATGTCAGGCTGCTCTACAGTACATAAATATAAGGGTTTGGCAGAAAAACATCTTCAGTTTGTACTGAGGCTTTCTTCTTATCCTAGGATGTGTGTTAGCATACTTAATTCCCAAATGCTCTGGATGTGCTTGGAAGAGGACATGTTTATATGTTGTCTAGCATCTCCTATGGAGGGGGCAGCATGATTCTCTGATGAGCCTGATCAGAACAGGGAAAGGGTGAGGGGAGGACAAGGAGGAACTGAGGTCTCTTTATAGTGAAGTGAAATAGTTTTTTGTGCTTCATCTCCTGAAAGATAGGAGAAAACTTTTTTGCTCAAAACCTCTTACATGATGATTTCAGTCTTGCTGTTCCTCTTTGTGACTAGGGTGCCATTGTAGCAGTCACAGGTGATGGTGTGAATGATTCCCCAGCCCTGAAGAAGGCTGACATTGGTGTTGCTATGGGTATTGCTGGCTCAGATGTCTCCAAGCAGGCAGCTGACATGATTCTGCTGGATGACAACTTTGCCTCCATTGTCACTGGGGTTGAAGAAGGTGAGTTTATAACATGGGTGCAATGGTGATGAAATAACATTCTTCAGCAATGTTACTTACTGATTGCCTCTGAAATAGCGGCATCTGGAGGACTCTCTTCTATTTAAGCTTGTCTCCGTGACAAGTGTTTGCAAGGAGAGCAGCACTTTCCTCATCCCTTCAGAGTCTTGTTCCTTTCTATGGGTTCAGCATGACCCTTTGGGATGGATAACAGTAGGAAGCAGCCAAGTAACAAAAGCTACTTTGTCCTTTTGCCTCACACGTGACCCTACAGTCATCTTTGCCAGCTGAGTCTGACACATTTTCCTCCCTGATGGAGCAATAGCTCTCAAAGAGGAGCAGAACAGAGGGTACCTCCAGGGGCTCTTGGTCTCCAGAAACCAGGGCTTAGTATCCTACTGCTGTATGCAGTGAGCTCTGATTGCTGTGACCAATAGTGTTGCTCTCTTTAGGTGATGCTGTGCATGGAGCACACAGTCTCACCCTTACATGCAAGAGAACTCCTTCATTTGCTGCACTAGCATTTTGCTTTCCAGTGTTACCATGAAGCTGTCTATGAGCTGCTTGGCTGCCTTGTGCTGATAAGTGAGAGTTAAGTTGTTCTTTCTTCCTTGTCCCAGGGCGTCTGATCTTTGATAACCTGAAGAAGTCTATTGCTTACACCTTGACCAGTAACATTCCTGAAATCACACCCTTCCTGATCTTCATCATTGCGAACATACCCCTTCCACTGGGAACAGTAACCATCCTCTGCATTGACTTGGGCACTGATATGGTGAATGTCTTTTTTTTTTTTTTTTTTTTTGTCTCAAGAAGAAATGTGCATGTTCTTAGGTACCCTAAAGAAAGGACAGATGGAAGGAAAATGCTTAAATAATTTTTTTTTCCTAGTGTTTGCATAAGCAACCATCTGATCCTCACTTAATCCACACTCTCCATCTCGTGGCTCTCTTGAGTCTGAGTATCCTTCAGTTCTGTATAAGGACAAACTGGGGATGGGGAGGTCCTTTCTGAATACTACAGCTAGGGCTTTTGGGCAGTGCTGTTTCTCAAACTGAAAACGGGGCAGGGAAGACTCTACACAGTAGAAAATTGAAACAGTTCTAACAGCAGTCCTGCCACCTCCAAAGGTCCCTGCAATCTCCCTGGCCTATGAGCAAGCAGAGAGTGACATCATGAAGAGACAGCCCAGAAATCCCAAAACAGACAAGCTAGTGAATGAACGGCTGATCAGCATGGCCTATGGGCAGATTGGTAAGCTGCTGTTTTCTCTGGCACCAATTTGAACTCAGTGGTAGCAGGGGTTGTACTCCATCCTGAGTCAGTGACCGCTCTGCTTATTTTGGTAGGGTTGAGGTTTGGGGTGTGTAAACCAGAACCTCAGGCTGTTAAGAACTTGCCATAATTCTTCCCCTATGGCTTATAGCGGTGGCTTATGCAGCTTGATCCATTGAATCGCTTTCACAGTAATTTTGTTTAATTGCACAGTGCTGCAAAGGAACTGGCTGACAACCAGCTCTCCTCTGGTTCAGACTTGTTCAGCAAGAACATAGATCCCATTGTTAGTTTAATTAGAAGTAAAGGATTCTCTCCAGCGTATCCCTAAACACACAGTATTAGGAGCCGTGATTAAAGGCAGCTACAGAGATGTGCCCAGTTCACAGGATGGGAGCACATGCTTAATTGCAGCAGACCTTGGGAACCTTCTTGACTCTATTTTGCAAAGGTTGGGGGTGGGCAAGGCTAATGATAATACAAAGGGAGTTTTATCTTGTGTCCTTGAATACAGTGCCATCACAGCACAGGGCAGAACAGAAGTAATTCTGTACAAAGTTGGGAGCAGAGGCAGCTCAGCAAAAAGGCTGCAGCTGAGTTTGATTTTACTGTGAACTATTTCTGTAGCTGCTGCTTGGGACATTGAGCCCCATGAGGAGTAATTTTTAAGATGGTTGGGATTTCCTTCAAACTGCTCTGTTATAATTGCTCTCCACAGTAGCTTCAGTAGCTTCACCAGTTTTATCACTCTTATCTGTTCAGGTATGATCCAGGCCCTTGGAGGTTTCTTCACCTACTTCGTAATCATGGCAGAGAATGGGTGGTGGCCTTCTGGCTTGCTAGGGCTCAGAGTTCAGTGGGATGACCGATGGATTAACGATGTGGAAGACAGCTATGGGCAGCAGTGGGTAAGTTTTGAGACACAGCTTAGAGGCTGGCAGTCAGAATACTAATGCCTGCTGAAGTTGGTGTGAGCACCAGAGAGCCAAAGGCAGCATGTCTGAATGCTCTCTGCTTTCCTTCTAGACCTACGAACAGAGGAAAATAGTGGAGTTCACTTGCCATACAGCCTTCTTTGTCAGCATTGTGGTTGTGCAGTGGGCAGACTTGATTATTTGTAAGACCCGAAGAAACTCCGTCTTCCAGCAGGGGATGAAGTAAGTCAGGCTGTCCATGGAAGATTTAGAATTGGACTGTGTGTTCTCCAGCACGTAGCATTCTAGTTCTTTGTCCCAGCAGTGTCTCAGCATCATAAGTCTTGAACAGTCCTGTGCCTTAGTAATGGATAAAAAAGGACTGGGTGCTCTTTTTCTTGTAGTACTTGCTACAGTCATCAGGCTGAGACAAAGAGAAATGCTGGCTTCTGCTGGCATTGTCTGTGGGAGCTAGCCCACCTCAAAGGACACTGACATACTCGAGCACACAGCCTTGATTTCCTCATCTCATACATCAGGAGATCTGGTGGCATGAACCCCATCCTCCTTCTGAATTTGTGATGAAAGCAATTGCTGGTTGACTTAGTCATTAACTGGTGTATCTCCATCTAGAGACATAAAAGACCCTCATGGCAACTGTGCCTCGTAGTCCTCACCTGACAAACTTCTGGGCTAGACTGGAATGCCTGTTTCCATTCACCCCCATGTAGCAACTAGGTGTTTTTTAGAATCTGATCTCTGATGGTACTTTGTCCCTGACTGCATTCCTGTTTCTTCTAGGAACAAGATCTTGATATTTGGTCTCTTTGAGGAGACTGCTCTGGCTGCCTTCCTGTCCTACTGCCCTGGGATGGATGTTGCTCTAAGGATGTATCCTCTGAAGTAAGTTGCGTTATGCTTTTTGTGCAGCAGACTGTACCATAGAATAGTAGTGCTTAGGTGGGGAGGTGGTTAAAAGTAGTTGTGAGCTTGTGGAGTGTGAGACCTAGTCTTAACCTAGAAGAGTTCAAACTGGTGGGTGTGAATGATCCTTTGCTGAAGTGTGGTATACTAGGGTTTTCTTCGCTGTATATGGAATGTTCATGAGGAGCCTGCAGTTCAATGCCCCACTAAAATTATCAATACAACTTAAGTACTAGGGTGCTCTGGTACAGCTGCCTCCTGTACTTACTTTCATGAAGTATTTTTATGGGTAGGGGACTGCACCTGCAAAGAAACCCAGCTGAAAAGCTCTAAATCATAGGCCATATATAATTCTTCATAAGATACATAATTCTTCTGTACTGAACAACTACTGATGACATCTTGTGCCTTTTCCTGCCTTTCTCAGAATAGTAGTCTTTTGAAAGATGCTACGTAGATGCAGATGACCAGTCAATGCATAATAACTTTCGTAACAGTTAAAAGGGTGCCAACATCTCAAGCTTGCTCAACAGCATTGCAATATTTCATGGCAGGGTTTAGTCTTAAACTTTGAACAGTTTGAAGTGTCATGAAATTTTCATGGCAAAAAAATCTTGGTACATCTTGTGTTCCATTCAGAAATGTTGTCTGGAGTTTGGTGCTGAAGTGTGAGCATTTCCTAACAAGAAAGCTGGCCTCTGCCCAGTGCCTGGAGCAGCTGGATGTTAGCACATGTAAATCATAAGCGAAACAATGCAGTTCCAGTGGGCAAGGCTGTGGGCACAAAGGTTATATGTACTTAGAGGAAGTGCTGCTAGGTTAATAGGTGGGGAGGGGTTGGTACAGGATGAGCAAAGTCAGTATGACATGCCTTGTGTTGGAATTAATATCCAAAAGTGGATTGACCTATTGCAGCAGAAAACCTGGTGGTAATTCTTGGCTTGGAGGGTTTTTGACTGAACCACAGCCACTGGCAAGCTGGGATATGCCAGCCTTCCTGCACTTGTATGTGCCATCAAGTCAGAGCTCCGCTAGGCAAAGAGCATCTCTTCAGCTTGTGTTTTCATTGTCTCCTCTCCCAAACAGGCCGACTTGGTGGTTCTGTGCTTTCCCATACTCCCTCCTCATATTCGTGTATGATGAAGTCAGGAAGCTCATTATCAGACGCAACCCTGGTGGTAAGAATATGCTGCTCATCTATGTTTCGTTCCCCACCTATTCGTGCTGCTGAGTTCTCTAGGAGCCTTGACAAAGCTCGAGGACCTTCAAGTACTGTGCAGGGATCTATTTTGCTGTGTTTTCCCTTCCTCAACATTAATAATGCAGTTAGTTCAAATTAAGGACTTCTTGCTGTTCCTGCATTCTCTGCCAGTATATGAAAGTACCAATGCACTGAAGTTAGGTGGAAGAGACTGAGTAATGCTTGGGTACTTCTAGAAAGCTGGAAGAAGTCCTGTAGAATGTCACTGTTAGTCAACAATTTGTCAGGATTTTTCCATTGTGGAAGGTCGCTCTGTAGCTCATGTGCTACAGTGCAAGTTTTCCAGAGTCTAAAAGAAACTCTTGTGAACCTCATACTTGGTCTGCCTTAAAACTAACTCCTTCTCCCTCCTTTTTCTTTAGGCTGGGTGGAAAGAGAGACCTACTACTAAAAAGCGCCTGTAAAACATTCCACGCACAGCCCATGCCACCTCTCCACCATCTCCCCTGTGTGCATACTTCCATCTTTGCAAGAGCAGAACTGTGCCTGGGCCCGAGTGAGCTGAAACTAAAGGAAACATGAAGAACCGTGGACTGGAGGAGAAAGCAAGGGGGAGGTTGGGGTGGGGGGGGAGTGTCCGACCATCAGTCCAGGGGGATGAGAGTTTGAGTAGTTTTATGTGCCTTTATGTTTTTGTAAAAGGAAACCGAAGATTTTATATGTGGATTTTTACAAATAAAGATGGATTATAAGAGGATGCCCCCACATGGTCTTAGGTGGATGTTTTTCTCAAGGCAAAAACTGGTTCAGGGCAGCCTCCCCACCTGGCTTAGGGTGTGGTGGTAAGTGCAAGTATTAGTCCCTGTCTTCCCATTTCTGTAGTAGGGAAGCAGAGCTGCTTGACCTGCAGACAACAGCATGTGTAAAAGTGCATCTTACTCTGTAGCTCAGTGCTTAATGTGACAAACTGCTTGCAAGGACTTGCATTTCAAAGTCTAAAGCTTGGGAATTCTTCTTGGCTTCCACTAAATGACACTGGGATCCAAGCAGACTTTTCTCAAAATTCTGACACTGATTTTCCTGCTTGCTTTCCCAAGCAAGGAATAGTGTTTCCTAGTGTCCTCTATGCATGCACATACTTGTTCCGGCATGGCACTTGCATCCTGATACTGGCTTGTGCCTCCTGTGGAGCGAGGTCATAAGCTGACCGTAGATTCTACATCCTCCACTTTTGAGGAATGCATTGCTGTTGTCTGGGGTCCAAGCTGTCTCTGTGGGCTGAAGTGAGTCATGCTGCTTCCCTCTGAATATCTAACCATCTTCTGTATGTTTTAATTTACTGTTAATGCCTGTATGGCTTGCTTCTGTGAGGACTTGGTGAGAGAGCTGGCCTTTTGCATGTGGACAGTCACCATTGCTCCTAGTGCTGTTGTGCTAAAGATATCTGGAGATGCTTGTTCAAGGCCTTGGTCCTATTCCTGAACTTCTGGTCTGTGTCCCTCTTAGATATGTGTCTACCTCTGCAAAGGAACACTCTAAACCACAGCACTGAAAGGCTCTGCAATTAAAACTCCATCTTGTCATCCCTCCTTCCTCATTACCTTTTGTTTTTTTTTTAAGGTGTTTGAAAGCTGGGTCGCTATATTTATGTACTGAACAATATAAGCTCAAATAGCAAAGAGAGCACAAGGAAGGGGAAAAATGAGAGGCTGAAGATGGGAACTGTTTTAATTTGTCTTGGATACTCTAATGTGGAACCCTCAGTTGGAGACAATTAAAAAATAAAGTCTTCCAAGTGTTGGAGTCTACCCATGCCAGTAGTTGACTTGATACAATTGGGCCTGAGGTGATCCTAGTTGGGAAAGGGAGATGAGAACCTGCACTAAGGGAGGAGGGAAAAAAGGTGGGATGCATTTTACTGCATCTAATGATGACTGAGGAGGAGTGATGCAGAAACAGCAGTCAGTCCACCCAGGCATGACCTTTACTTGAACTTTTTGATTTGATGCCTGAGTCCCACTGTGCAATGAAGTTGCAAAATCAGTGTTGCTTTTCTGATGCAGGAAGGCAAGGAAAAAAAAAAGGTCCTGTTACTTTCCCTGTCATTTCAGTTTTAAACAGCTTTAGCAGTGGGCTTCTTGCTAGGGCAAAGATGTAGGTGAGAGACCCCTGAAGATCCATCTGCCTGCTCAGAATGCAGCCGTCTTCAAAGCATGCTCAGGTTGCTGATGGCCTGGTTGAGCTTAGATCTGAATATTGACAAAGAGGACTGGGGTTCCGAACATACCTCTGAGCATCTATGCCAGAGCTGAAACCATGCCCTGGGAGCTCACAGTGCTCTTCCCTGGGCTGTCCCTCTGCGGTAGTGTAGCTGAGGCTCCTTTGCAGCCAGGTCCAACCACATCTTGTAGGAATGCTTTTTTGGCTACAGTTGCTGGTCAGGAGTAATACCTCACCTGGGCACCTCACACCAATCCTGGAGCATTTCTTGCATTTCATTCTTTGATTTTCAGTCCATCTTCCAAAAGAAAATACTCTGAAGCTGTGACTGGAGCAAGCACTGACTAGTGTTAAAGTTTCACCCCGCTGTGACAGCTTTAAAATCCTTGTCTTGATAAGGGACTGAGGGAGCTGTGACTGGGGCTCCAATACCTGGGGAAGGGAGCAAATAACCAGGGTGCTGGAAAGCAACACACACGATGTTTTATGTTGGCCCTAGATGTTTGATATTCACAGGCTAGGTAATATACAGTAATTAGAGATAGCATTTACAGCTGCTTCTCCTTAGTGCAATGAGCTCTTGTCACATGGTTGAGCTCATCCTGACTCCTTTTCCACCCTCAAAGGGCAGGATATGCTGGTGGAACAGTGTCTCCTTTAACCTAAAATTACAAGGAAGATCTTGCATGAGGGGCCCATGACTCACCTCCACGTGGCCAGCAAAGGGACTTGAAATAGCATCAGCCCCTGAGCAGATGGGCACAGAAGGGCTCCCAGAAGACAAAGTTCACAGGGGATGGATGGACACCAGACGTGTGTGCCCAACTCATGCATATCCTTTGATGGAGGTGGGGGCCTGAGTCAGAAGGATAAGGTCAGGACACAGGGCCAGCTGGGGATGGTACCCACCAGGATTTGGGAGCCTCAGCAGACCTCTACAGAGCAGTTACCTCACTCAGTGCTAGGCTGTTGCAGAGATGTTTTTTTTCCCCAGTAATCCTTCATTTTCATGAGACCTGCCAATTAGCAAGAAGAAAGGCACTAGTCCCTCCTGGGGACCTGCTCTCTAGCACCGTTCCTCAAGGGATAAAGCACTTTTCTGCCAGATTTGACAGCAGGCAGCTCTGAGCCCCTCCACAGCGCTCACTCGCCCCTGACTTCATGGCCTGAAAACAGGAGGAGGGCAAAACATCCCCCTCCAACCTATTAGGCCTCTGAACCAGCTGATTAGCCAAAGCAGAAAGCAGATTAACCCCAATTAGGTGGAAATGTATAAACAAATATATTCAGTAAAGCCTTTTGGATAGGTTCCCCAGGAGCCTGGCTTTGAACATACCTCCCAGGGACCTTCCATAGCTTACACTCACAGCTTCATACTCCATCAGCTCCTAAATTGTGCCAGTGCTTGGGGCCCCTTCTGTGCTCACACAGCTCCTGCTGCACTTGCTTCAGATGTTTCCGTGCTCCCCTCACTCATCCTCTCCCTCACCTCCAGCCTCTGCAGCCCTTCTCCTTCTCTCTCCTCATCACTCCATGTGCCAGACTGGACTCCTGGGTTTTGCTTATGAAAAGTATAGCAGAGGGTCTGTATCTATGGAAAGTTTTACTCCCTATATGGAATGACGGAAATTCCTCTCACCACACTCATCTTTGCTCCCATGAGATTATGCATCTCTCTGCTTCTTTCGTCTGGCTTCCCAAGCACAATAACATCTTCACTTGTGTTAACCTTTGAGCTCTCTTGCTCTTCAGAAGTATGGAAAATGGCTGGTTTGCCCAGCTCTGGTAACAGCAGCCACAGGATCTTGCATTTCTATGCTTTCTTTCACTTCAGAAGGCCCCGAATTTCCCACATGATACACAAAAAATTGTCCCTGCCTCTGGGAGGCCGGTGCTGCTGTCAGGCAAACAGCCAGTTCAAACAGCCCGGAGGGGAGATCTGATCAGGAAGGAGATACCGAAAAACTCTCCAGTGAAATGCCACCAGAACTTTCCTACTATAGCTTGAAAACAGCTGTGCTTCCTAAGAATGCCTGGGAAGGTTGGTGTCACCTCCCAGAGGTTTCCCCAGCCAGCACCCCTATGTCCTGTGCACTTGCTGAACTGGATCCCTGATGCACAGAAACAAGCCAGAAAGTGAAGGATGGTTAGAAAATCGTCAGCCATGAGGAATGGGAAACCTCTCCACAGGCAGAGCAGCTCAGTGTCTCCCCTTACTGCTTCAGAGAGGAGGTTGAACAGCTAGCAGAAAAAAAATGTTAGTTTTTTTAAATGTTAAAGGAAAGAAAAAAGGGATCCTTGACAGCATGTCACATGCATGGACTGGGACCTGCAGCTGACAGGAATGAGGGCTAAAAATAGATTATCAGTGCTAATGGGCTCAGAAGCTGCCTTTGGTGAATGAGTCCCAAGGTGAATTATGAAATCTAACACGCGTTCTCTCCCTAACAAGTGTGGTTTCTATCAAGGCTTATTTACTTTGGTCTTCATTCCTGCCGGACATAGGATACTACTCTCAGGTTTCACAACGAAACAGATCTGGGCCTGATGGGGAGACAGCCAAGAAGTCAACAGGAGCACTGTTATGGAGGATGCAGCTCCACATATCTCAGCAACAGCACTGGCCAAAGGAGCTTCTGGTTGTGACCCTTGCCCAGACAATCTGACCCAGCTAAATTGTGATGCCCCTCGGTGACTTGGCTTTCAAATAACCTCCTGAAATCCTGCATTCGAACAACACCTGCCAGCCTACCCATGCTTATCTTGGTGATACGTATTTGAGGGTGAGGATCTGATTGCTTTCATCCAACTGATGCCCACCTGCATCCCTATAACTGATCTGGCTGAGGCATGGTAACAGAGCTCACTTCTTGAATGGTGCTTGTGATGGCTTTGTCCCATGTGTTGGGAGGATGGGCAGCACCTGATCCAGAAGGAAAAACAGAGCAGCACAGGCACGAAGCCTGACTGTGCATTAATTATTGTCTCAAAAATTCACTAAATATTTTGAATGAACAAGTTTACACTTACCTGCTCTGTGCGTGGCATAGCCAGGGAATGTTTGATCTGATGGCAGGATCCCTACTGTGAGGTTTACCACATCATCTAGCTACAACCTGAAATGGCTGGGAGTAGTCTCCCCACAGCTCAGTGCTGCCTCAGTGGACAAAGCTGGGCCTATGGGTAAAGGAGTGGGAGAAGGGAGCGTTTAGCAGGCAGTTGGAGTTTTTCTCTCCAGTTAGGATATTTTCTCCTGTTGTTTTCAGTTGTAATTATAGCTTATTATCCAGGAATGTTTTTTCTGTTCCTTCCCCCCACCCCCCCCGCCCGCCTTTTAAAAAATGCTTTCTGAAAGCAAAATCTGTGCAACAGCCAGTCTGAAATGCGGTTGCCCCCAGCCTACTCCTTATCACACGTGCTTGCCTGCATGCTCTTACTTCTCTGCTCTTCCAGGTTTTTTTTTAGGAGGCAATTAATCCTCAGAGGGATTAAAATAGAAATGAAGAGTGTTTTTCCTTGGAGAGAACATTTCCAAATGACCTTCCTTCTCCTCTGCAGTGAAAATTGACCATCTTGGATGAATCGCTCCCAAAGCAACAGATTCCACTTGAAGGCTTCTGGCAAAGTCTTCTCATTACCATAGACCAGGGGTCAGGAACAGCTCAGCTGCACTGTTGGCCTCCAGCACAAGTTAATGGAAACAGTGTGATCACCTGGAAATAATGAAGGTATGATAGGAAAGAAAACTTAATACTGGGATGAGCACCCTCAGGATCCACTGGGGAAGGTCTATTTTCGTCACAGACAGAGCAGTCAGGCTAGAAACCTCACTACCTCCTCTGGAAGCAGGAAGATAGCTACGGTTTGCCCAATCCTTCCTCTTTTTTATTCTGGATTTCAGTGTGTTTTTGTAACCAGCTGTCTGAAGTCACCAACATCTTTAAACTCCCATGTGCCATTACTGGAATCAAGGAACTTGCACAGGTGTCAGCAGGGTCCCTTCTCATGCCTGCATGTGGAATTCCCAAATTACTACCAAATTTGGAAGAAGCACTAAGAACCTCTTTTTCCTCTCTATGCCTTATCTTTGAGTTACCCCCTGGTGTGAAGCTCTCCACTCATACTGCTGTATGCACGTGGTTGCTGGATCCCCAGCCAACTTAGATGAATCCACCTCCCCAAAACACGCACACATGGTATGTAACAACCACATTAGGGCTTTTCTGTCTATATTATCCTTAAGGATTGTCCTATCTTCACTCATATCAGTGGAATATTAACATCTGGACAATCATGCAAGATCTAGTTGTTTAAATATATGACCACACATATCTTACAGCTACAGCTGTATAAATACAGTTACATAAATACTCTTCTGCCTGACCACCTTTCAGGCTTGAAAAGGCTTGTCCTGCTGTCTAAGGAGAGCTCAGCAATGTGTTGCTCCCAGGGTGTCTCTAGGGCTTGAGGCCTGGTACCTCAACATCCCAGCTGTGCCCTAAAGAAGAGTAGGGAGCTGGCTCTGGGTACTCTCCAGCAGCAGACTGGGAAGGGTGCAGCAGCCCCCAGGAACAGGGTTTGCATGCTATGCTCAACAACACAGGGAGAGGCATGTATTTTGCCCAAAGTTTAACGGAAATTACTGAGTTGCCAGCAGATCTGGGGAGCAGTTTAGGACATGCCTTGTGGGGCCATAAGTTTGTGAGGGTTCAAAATGGATGAGGGAAGCAAAGCCTCCCAAGCAAGCTTTGAGAAAGGCACCCTGCTAGAGTCTCGCTTGAGGAAAGAAGGAGTAAAGAAAAGCCTTTTCTTTCACAGTTTCACTCCTAGAACCTTGAGCAGGAAAAGAGAGGCCAGTCCCTCTCTGAATTTTGGGCTAACATCTGTGATGCCACCTTAACAAGGCCTATCCCACCTTACTGAGGAATAAAAGTGTCCTCAGATGCCATGTGTTGTGTTGCTGGTAAAGAAACAGCTCTTTACAAGTCCGTGGGATTTCTGCACCCACGGAGTATGGTGGTAACACAGCTCTCCAGTCCCCAGAGGTGAGGTAGGAGTTGTGCACTCCCAGGAGGGCAGGGTCAGAGAGGTAGGTTTCATGGAACGGGATGTGGCATGGGCAGGAGAAGAAAAGCCCTTGAGCCCTGTATGGTGTGTCCTACCAAAGCCCATTGGTCCCCCTTGAAGCTGTTCCTCTTTCTGGTGCCTGTCCCTGACAGCTAGTTGGACATCGACAGTGTATCTTGGACAGTTGTGGCACAGACTGAGACTTCAGCAATCCGTAGCTCGCATCCCCTTTCTTGCCAGAATAAGTGAGAAAGGGGAATTTTGCTTCCCTTCACTGTAAAGCAGTTGAAGGCAGATAGATTTTGCTATAAATGGAGACCTTTTGATGTTCTGTGGGGAAAACAGGAGTGCAGAGCTAGCCAAATCAGAGGTATTCCTCTGTACTCACGTCATTCCCAGCTCCCTAAACTTCCCATCACCAGCCAAGGCCATGAGTTAGGGAACACAGGACGGGGGGTGAGAGGCAGGAGGAGAAGGGGTTCTTAGGAGAAGATCAAATCTCAAAACATCATATTTGCACTCATTGGGAGGCAGTAAAGAAGCTAGGCAAGCAGGACAATCAGAGATAAGGGCAAGCAACACAGTGTTCCCAGCCTGATGTCCTGCCTGCTGGTAAAAGTGGGGGTGCAGCCTGATGCATTCTTGACATTTTGTTCTCCCAACTGATGCCAGCTCAGTTCTTATCAGATATCTCCACGGCCAATGATTTTTCACAGTGGATAACACCACTACATAGGAAACAGTCATAAACTTCTGTCCAGGCAGCTGAGCAGAATGTTCCCTTCCTGGCCTTCATGTGGGGATATTTGTGGCTTTACCTTTTCCCCTCTTCCTCACTTAGCCTCTGCCTTGCACATTCATGGCTCTGACCCACCCTGAGTTACATGAAGGTGGTGAACCTCAGACCTGATCTTTCCTCCACTCTTTGGATCCAGTATGACCTCCTCTTCCAAAAACAGACTTACCTTTAAGGTTGAACACACTCTTTGATTGTTCCCTGCTGGCCAAACCGATCTTAAATTGCAGGGACAGTACAGCCAGGATGCAGATTTGGAGCTGGGGCAGAATGGCACAGCTGGAGCAAGGCTGCCATCAGGGACCAGCATGGCAGGAGGAGAGGCCATGCTTTGCTTCAGGTTCCCCAACTCTCCACAGCAAGAGAATGTCCCTGTCCACCCTCCCTGCTGAGGAAAGTAGTTTCCATGCTCAATGATGTTCCCAGATTTATAGTTTCTATGAGGAAAAATTCCACAATCTTTGCAGTGCCAGACAAGGCGGAGGTGCATCAGCTGACCAACGCTGCTTCAGGCTTAACTTGGGAATCACCTTGCAACCAGCAGAGCCACCTCTGACAGAAATCTGACCTTGAGCATGCTGGCCTGACTTCGCAGCAGAAGTGACACCTGAATTTCCCTCCCAAGCAGATTTTGGCCAAATCTCAAGGATGCTTTTGCTGCTGTTCTTCTTTATGCTGAACTATGTGAAACTGGGCTTGGTGTCACAGCAATGTGCAAGACAGACACCCTCCTTGTTCTGCTCTGTGTCCAACTCTCTGCTAAAGCAATATTTGGGGAGCTCAGTTATGTGTGCCAAAAATCAGGGGAGCTGAGGATGCAATCCAGCTGCTTCCCTTTAGATTTTGTACTCTGGGATAAGAAAGCTTAGTAAGATAAGTATTAAGATAAGTAGCTAGTAAGATAAGTAAGTACTCACACCCTGGTGATAAGGGTGACAAAAGCATGCCCTTGCCTAGGTTAACACGTGATGATACTGTTAACACAAGCAAGGTGCTGCTCTGCCCTCCACAAATGCGTACCACAGCTTGAGACTTTTTCAGGACTCTCTGGGATGAGTTCTTACAGATTAGGCAACAAGGAGTATGTTAATTTTGGCCAGGCAGTGCTAGCTTTGATTTACCTTGGGCTGCTCTGCCCTTGGCTATGTGCCCCAGGGGCTCCCTCTTTGCAGCACCCTCACTCCTGGGACACAGAGCATTGTCCCTCAGGGGCTGTCAGTACTCCTGGGGCTGTTCAGAGCCTCAGGCACTTTGCAAGAGATTTCTGCATGGCATACACACATGTACAAATATACATATGTTAACAGACGTATCTCTCTATTCTATGTCTGTTTTTACACACATGGCACTATACTTGCACATCACTAGTGGTTCTGCAGCACTTTGGAATGGAAGGGTTCTTGAAACTGTGATAGCAGGGTTTCTGGGAGATGAGCTCTATGGCTAGTTCCTGAGACAGTTTAGGCCCTTTTTGAGGTGTTTTTCAGAATAAGCAAGATAATTTTCCATTTTTTCCATTCCTCCATTGTACTGTCAATGATAGGCATCAGCAGCTATCAGTCTGAATCTCTTTTGTGCAGACTGCTCTACCACAGACCCACAGAACTTTAGCCAGTCTCCTGCACTATCATATTATGGCATCAGCTGTATCCAGCCATGTTAAGATTTTCGTGGCTTGTATGGCTTGCCTGGAGCCCACAGGTCTGCGTGCAGTCATCCTTTACCCTCACACCTTGCTCTGACAGATCCTAGCTCCTTTTCTTCCAGTGCTGTGGATTCCCAGTTCTGCAAACCATTTCAGGACACTATTCACCCAGCCATAGCCAAGGTTTAGGAGGGGATGCTCTGTGTTGCTTGGCACAGCCAGAGTTAGTTCTGGCTCTCCAGCAGTCCTTGTTTTCCGTTCCAGCCATGGGCTGGTCTCCTCTAAAGGAGTTGGCTATGCTCCTCTTTTTCCTTTCTCCTTCCCTAAAACTACCAAGCCTATCAAGCACATTAGAGCCAGCCAGTGTAAAAAGTAGGACTGTATCTCAAGGTCTTATTTGCTCACACCTTGTGCAGGCACTGAGTAAAACAGTCTTTGACTTTCCTCTGTTGCTTCCCATGGCCCCAGAGCTCCAGTGGAGCTTTAAGTGCTCCATCCTTCTGCTCTGATGTTTTCTCGGTATGTCTGGCACTGTGTGACCATTAGAGATTACTCAACAATTCAGGTATTCATTTGCAGGACAGAGGCCTGCCTGTGGTCAATAAGGAGGTACCCTTCTGTTTATTACATGAAAATTCTGCCCCTTCTCTGTCCCAAGAAATGCTTCCCACACCTATAACTGATGGGAACCTTTCCAAACAAAAGCCTGTAAGCACAGAACTGCCAGTTCCCAGCCCCGTGCAATAGCAGGGCTATATCTGTCAGATGGAGGACCAAATCAGATGCCCACAATTCTTGCCTACCAGACCAGAACAAAGATTTTTTTTCCTAGCTTTGATCTGAGCACTGGCTTACCGTTGAATTCATGAACAAGACACACCACAGAGATCCTTGAGAGGTTTCCCAGGTCAACCTGTACACATCCCAGCTGGTCCCTCTATCTGTGGCCGATCTTCAGCACTTCAGAGAGTCAGCCAGAACTGCCCTGATTTTACAGGAACATGCAGCAATGGGGGGCAGTTAAGCAAGTGGCTTGCAGAGACAAAATCTAGCCAAACAGCATGCCTTCCTCCTGACCATGCAGATGGTAAGCACATCTGTGATGGGGAAGGAAACTTTAGAGAGTGCTCTTTGCACCTGGATCACAGCTCACGAGGAAAGAGAAGCTGTAGCTCAGTACCTGCTTCAGGACACCAAGCGTGCACTGCTATAGGTGCCACAAGGTGTGAGGACACCAGCAGACATGGATTCTGCGACCTGTCCCCTCTCCCTCACTCCACCAGCTGCACGGGCCCTGCAAGTGTAAGGCACGTGGTCAGGACTTCCTTTTTCAGCAGATAGGGGAAGGCAGCCTTTTGCCAAGAGTGGGTGGGTGGTGAGGGCAGGGACAGCTTACCTAGGCTAGCTGCTGCACACGGAGCTCCCAGCTGGCTCTTGTTCCAGGGGTTATCTACTGACAACACAAGGTCATCAGCCAGCAGCCAAGTTGCGTTGCTCCACAACCTTGCTTCCTTGTCTGCGTTCCCTGCTGAGACCAGCCCCCAGCAGGGACTGGCTGTGGCCTCTCTCCCAAACTCAGATGAAACTTGCTGGAAGACCCTGATCCAGTGTCTACCCAAGATCCTGGCAAAGGCAGCTTGAAAGACTAAGGTGCACCATCCCACTCTTTTGGATGGACATGACACCACTGGTGCACACCGATGTTATTTTCAGTGGTTAACACTGATTTCTTCTCTGAGGGCTGTTTTGGCAAAAACATTTGATCTCCCTAGCAATATAAATACACAGCTGCTTCCTCCAAAATAGGAGGTAAATGGAAGTGTGAAGAGTGAAAGTGTGTGCGCATTTGCGGTGCTTGTCCTACAGAGAAAAAAGGGAGAGGAAATGAAGCTTAGTGCAAAATACAGGAAGTGGGAGAAAAACAGCACAAAGCAAATGCTGCGTCCATTGAACGGGACTTGAATTGGTATCTTGGTTGCTGTTTGACTAACTTATGGTATCACTAAATCCCATTCTCCTCACAGGGAAAGAAACCCTGCAACTGTGCATTGTCAGTGTGACGGAAGAAACAACGGCAGCTGATGCTGGTTGGGTCAGTATTACTCTCAGTCTCACAGACCAGTCTTTGTTCCCAGAATGGTGACAAAGGGCTCCCTTCTTTCCTTCACGTCCCTCATCTTGTTCATAGGCGTGTTGGAACAGTGCATGTTTTAAGACTATATCAGCTATGGGTGGCATGCCTTGGCGAGTTCCCATCACGACCTCTGCAACCCCTGCCCCCTGGGAGGTGTCCCTCTCGTGCACCGGTGCCCTCCATGGAGTGCGCAGGAAAAGGCTCATTCCCTTATCGCCTGGTGGAGCTTGGAGCTGTGTGCTCCTGGAGTCTGTTGGTAGTAAACATGACCACAAGCTCTGAGCCAGCAGGTCCACAGGATATCAGGAGCATGCACAGTGCTCCTATCACTTTCTTATTCACCTCTGTGGTTACCCTCAGCACCTCCTAAACCTGTCACTTTGGCACTCTGCTTCCTGTCTCCCTTGGAAGATGTGTGCGGGGGAAAGGGAGCTGGTGTTGGTGAGTTTTAGCTGGCATCATCAGAGTGAACTCTTTCTCCCTCTGTGTGGAAAAAGAGACTTCAGAAAGTTTGGCCAGTTCCTGAGTAGGGGCAAGTTACTGCTGCTGGTGTAATCCTAGCCTGTGGTGCATGCTTTTCCAAGAAGAGGTAGCCTCTCAGCCAGTGACTTTTGACAAGCGGCTGTGCCCAGTATCCAACAGAAGCACAGAGTTTGCAGGGCATTGTGGTAGATGGCAGAGCTCTTCCAGACAAGGAACTCAGCTGGAAGACACACTGCCCACATTCAGCCATCCCATGACTGATGCTCTCTGCCACCCCGCTGCCAAGCAGTGAAAGTCTCCTCTGCCAGCATCTGCATATTGCAAATGGAGACCATGCACAGTGGGGCAATATCTGAAGACCTAAGAGTGCACCTTCAAGGCCCTTTGATATGATCCCAGTATTTCCAGTCTGCCCATTCTGAACAGTTCTTGTCTGAGTATCAGATTGGCAGAATTATTCCAGTCACTTTTCTAGGGCTCTTTATCTTAGCAGCCCAAGGACTTCACCTTCATTACATTTCTCATGTTCTTGGTACAGAGAGTTGAACCTGCACAGAGACATACAGAGTTACAAAATAGGACCTGCACGCAGGGCCTAACATACAAAAAGACACATTCAGAGGCATATACACAGACACCCACTTACCAAATGATTCTGTGATCTTGCATGGACAAGCGGAACAGTACATGGAGATAATGACAGACAGGCAGACATTTTCTAGTGCTCTACAAGAAATCCTAAGTGTTCCCAATGTGAACCTGGAAAAACCAGCATAGCATATTAGGTTGGAAATTGATGTTTCAGTGTTTCCCTTTCAGAAAACAGGGAAATAATTTTCAACTTCTGAGAGCATTGAACAGCAGTGTATGGAAGAATCAACATAGGAGCCACTGCCTCTGTCATAGTTTTGATGCATGAAAGGACCTCAGCATGAACATCACATGCTGGCTGCCGTGTCTGCACACAGGTCACGCCACTAGGAGATGCCTACAGTCAAACAATCCCAAATCTGTCTTTGGAAGTTGTGTCTCCAGGTCCAATTTTTACAGGCCAGCAACACTACAAGGAGTGGTCTTCCTTGAACAAAAGATGGACATTTCTGAGTGGAAGTTAAACAGGTGAAGTTGATCACATGTGTCACAACAAAGGGTTCATGACCAATGTTCTCCTCCTCTCTCCTTATGCTTCCTTGAAGCTAATTTTTCCCCTTAGGGCTGTGTCTGATGCCAGGCAACACAGCTCTGTCATGAGACCTCCACAGGCAGCCCAGGAACACAGCTCCTATTCTCCTGTGGAGTTTGGGTCCTGAATCGTTGTTTTTTTATGCTAGGGCTAAGCCAGATGACTCCTTACATAGGTAGAGTAAGTTCAGGAGAAAACTGAAGAGGGAAAATAAAGATGCTTTGGGATGCAAGACATCTTATGCTGTGTTTATTTCCCTCCCCCAGTGTAATACAGTCCAGAGTCCCATGAGGAGCTGTGGTAACATGGATGTGGTAACTTGTATCAGAGGGTGCCCAACGGCAAAAACTGTGCAAATATGCACATTTTTGGGGAGGTCAGCAAAGAAGCTTTTTTATGCTAATATCAGCCAACCATGCATCCAGATCTCAGGAGCAATGAAACCAGGGACTATACTTCATAGCTCAAGTAAAGCTGGGCAAAAACCCATGACCTTGAAACTATGACGTTTGGGGAGGAGGGGGGGATTGATCTGCAGCAGGAATTACAAGTTGCCTACAGCATGGCTTAGCTAACATTTCCCACAGCAGAGCAGGGAGAAGGGCTTAAGCTTGTTTGAGGAAGAGTTTGTCTCCAGAGTTGTTTTTTATGGCATACATCTGAAAACAGTTTACATGTGGCTAGAAAGAAGCCTCTTTGTTATTGTGGTTAAAATGACCTCTCAGTACCTAGCCTCTATTTTAAGCAGGTGATGCATACATGTTCTCATGCCAGTACTCTTCAGTCTTTTAGCTGAAATAGCAGTTCTCTTTCATTGGGATTTACCCATCTGATGTATTAATAGGCAGCAATCATATGCCCTCTTAACATTCCTTTTGCTAGGCTAAAAAAAGCAAAGACCGTCTAGACTTCTACAATCACCTCTCTCTTTTTGTCCGGATCACTCTAGTGACATTCTTTCCACTTGTTAGAATTTTCTCTTTTCCAGCTCTTCTGGAAGGTACTTTTCTCCTCCGTACTGGCAATGCTTCCTTGTTTTGTCTCTTCAGCTAATATTTACATTTTTCCTCCAAGGTCATCAGTGAAGATACGAAACTAGTTGGTGCCAAAACCAGTCCCTAAGGAATTTCATTAGTAACTTTATGTTTCAGGGTCTTTTCATTAAGCAATTTGTTACCCGCTTTTCAGTTCAGGAGTGAATCCCTGCACTCCCCTTCTTTCACAGCTTCTCAACCATCCTCTGTGAAACCCAAATATCTTTCATATACCGCATAACAAATGTTTTAAAAAATATTTATTCTCCTCCCCAAGCATAAAAATAATGAGAAATCATCTATCTTTCATACAGCCACACTGAATTTTGTCTAATTTTCTATGCACTCCCATATCTCTAATTATTCCAAATTTGTTCTAGGACAAAAGGAAAAGCTGTTCTAAGCTTTTGGACTGTAAATAACCACATCCCTTTGTTTGTTCCTTAATTAAATTTAGGTAAAATTGTTGATACTGGGCAACTCTCTGCTCCCCATCCAACTTCCATTTGCACAGGTTGATTGTATATCAGTGCTACTGGATTTACTATTTGACCTGTCTCCAGACACCTTCTGATCTAAATAAACCTTGTGAATTTTGGCTTGACCTCTGATGGGATTGTTTCTATTTCCAGACACTTTTAGCCATCAACTTGTAATCCCCTTCTTCTACACCATCTTTCCTGCAAAAGGAGGCAAAACTTCTGTTTTATGGAGCAGGCCTTGATCTTAGCTGCACTGCACAGAGGTCTGATGTCTTGCCTTATTCTTTTTACCTTTACAAAGACCTGTATTCAGCAACTCTGCTATATCTATCTCACCTTGATGACTGACGTGTGTGTTTTCCTTAACTTTGTGACCTCTGCAATGTAGATTTCTTTGCTGACCACTCCCATCTTTCCAGGAGGATTTTTTTTTCACCAGTTTTTCTATATATTCTCCCTCTATTCTTTGTTCGGGAAAGTCAGTTAGCTGGTGCCATGCTTAGTCTGAATGCCTTCCACATACGAATACTTAAGACTTTCAAGTTGCTTCATCACTTCAGTTCCATAACATCTCTGACCATTAATGTTTTGAGGCTGAAAAATCTTAGCTGTGGCCCCGTGATATTTACTCTTCTATTTAATTTAAACAGAATTAGCCTGTGTACAGTCAAGGTTAAAAGTTATCTTCTGCCACATTACTCTGCAATGTCTCACTGGCTACCAAGACCAGGTCAAACACAACGGCAGCTGTGGTTAGTTTGCTGCCTCTTTAGTGAAGAAATGTCAGCCAGTGCATTGCAGAATACCTGTGCCCAGCCTATGGTAGTAGCACTTCATTCTAAATGTAAGAAGTTAAAACCTGGAGTAATGACAATCCCTGGTTCTGCATATTATTCTAAAATCATAAGAGACAGTCATCAACTTCCAGGCACAACCTTGGATAACTGCAGCAGAACTACAGCTGTCTTTCCTCGAGGTAATTTGAACACAGATAGAATCTGCTTATCATCTCTGTTTTTGCTTATTTCTTCACATTCAGCAACATCATGACCAAGCAATACTATCACAGACCCCACTTCTTTACTCTTCTGAACAGCACAAATCTCTCAGTCTCAGTGGTCCACCCATGCCAGTTGTCCATCCTGACTCTGAAAGTCCTGGCACACACAGCCTGCATATTGATCATGAGGTCCTTGTCTTAGCATTCAGGCACTTCCATTGTTTTTCCTAGTTTCCCATATATACTGGCTATATAATCTTGGATGGAGTTTCAGTTTCCTGCTCTAATTACGATACACTCCTGCTCTCTTATGTTCCTTTAGTTGTTGCTGTATTTTAATATCTATGCTCTTTCTTCAACTACACATCAAAAGCCAGTATGGAAACCACACAAGTCCCAACTAAAACTCCCCCACAAAATACCAAGTTATCCACCCTATATCTTAGTCTAAAGCCTGTCTCAGGTGTCTTGTTCCTGGCAGGCTATGTTCTTCTACACCCATACTCTAGCTGCCAAGGAGAGTCCTCTTTCTCTGGATGCCTTCAAAGACACAACACACTGCTGGCAGGAGTTCCCAAGAAATCTGTAATGTCTGGGCCATGGATTTGTCCTTCTCTTAGGACATATTTCACTGAGGTATGTAAAGTGCATTGAGCAGTATCTGCAGTCATCCTTCCATTTCAGTGGGAATCTAGCTCCCTCATTTGTCTCATCGTGAAGGGAATCACTGGATTATTCTCTTTTCCTGTCAGACACATTTTCAATTCAGATCCTCTTTTGTAACGAGAATTGTCTTAAGTGTTCCCACTCACACAGACCTGTCTTTCCTGGGACTTCTGATGGTCTCTTCCCCTTGCCCTTTGCAGTATTTCCTGCAGCCTCTTCTCCTTTCCAGGTTCCTGGACTCATGTTTCCATGGCCTCTGACCTCAAGCCATTCCCATCTCTTCTTTTCATTCTCTACTGGGTTCACTTTTTCCTTTTTTGTTCTTGTTGCTTTTCCTTCCCATTCCACAAGCTTTTTCTCAAACTTCAAATGAAGTAGTAGCAGGGAAGAACTTGCATGTGCCTGATAAATTCTGTTCTGATGCTTGCTCAGAAGATATGGTAGGGATGACCAGATTGCATTCCTCTCTACACTGAAAACCTGAACTCATGAAAAGGGCTGAGAGATTTCAGCAGCACAGAAACTGTAATCCTAATTTAAGCTTACCCAGATCCCACCTCTGAAGTGGCCTGATGATTCAAAGCAGCAGAGCAGGCTGCAGCAGCACGGGGCCAGAACACACAACAGCCTTACCTCGAGGCAGCAATTCCCATTACAAATGTGAGTTGCAAATCTCATTTCCCCAAGATGTAGGCAGCTACTACTCCTAGCATCATACATCACAGTGACAGACAGAGGTTAAGTAACATTTAAACCACAGTTTGGGTACTGCACTGTCCAGCACAGCACCACTGGGTAGCATTGCTCAGGTGGAAGGCATGTGTTTCCTCCATTAACTTTCCACCCTGGATAGAGAGGGTTGCGTTGTCTAAGGTGACTGACATGATGCTCCCTCTTGCTGGGTTGAGAAGCAAACTGTCACAGCACAGCAAAGAATGTTGTTGTCACAGAACCATCTTCCCTCACCTCCCATCGGCCTTGCTCAAGGTCATGCTGCATGGCAGCAACAGGAATAGAGCGTGTGAATTCCACCTCCTTATCCTGCTTGACCCAGGGCCAGGCCCAGCTGGAAAAAAGCAATATCTGTCCAAGTGTGGCAGCGGTGCCCTGGTGTTGTTTTGCAGCTCGAGAGCAGGTTAATGCTCGTGCTGAAACTCCCGCCACACACACAATAGGCATCAAGAGGTGCCAGCTCTGGAAGCTGGAGGCCTGGGGACATGTTGTGCTGGAAACACTGGGGCCCCATCCAGCTGCACCAGCACTCCCTCACCCGTGGGACTGCGAGTTCCTCCCTGGGAAAGCAGCAACGCCCAGCTGACTGCATGCCAGCCCTGGCAGGAAAAGGCAGACTACGGACAATGCCCAGATGGGGTGATTAAGCCCCAGTCAGCGAAGAGTGGTCCCATGCATGATCTGCGTGTGCCCCATGGAGCACACCTCCACTGTGGGCTGTATTTCAGAATTTTTTTTTTTAGCAACATTCTGCACTTTAGGGATGCTTTCTCCCAGAGAGACAAGGGAGTAGCAAGGTGTTTCCCCCCTGCCTGCCAGGCAGTTTTAGCTCTGTCCCAGAGGCATCCTGAAAGAGGATGCGAGGTTGTTTACCCTCAATGAGATAGCTATCAAATCTGATAGCATGGACCGTAGAGGTTGAAGGATTTGGGCACCCAATCACTAAGGAGTAAAATGTGCTGCTTTGACTTGGGTGGAAAAGGTCACGCATCACAGGCTACTGACAGCTAATGAGAAATGAGTCTGGACAATTAATCAATACACAATCTCCTCCGCTAATCATATTGGTGGAAGAAGAGCTCCATCCCCCAGGAAGGGCATAGGCCATTGAACTAAGCCATTTAGAGGCATTTATTTATATCCTTGGTGGCTCAATAATTTCAGTCTTGCCTGATAGCATCAGGCCCCTGAGGGCTAGGCAATATTGTCCAGGTGGAAAAAAAAATCCAACACAACAGATATTAGTTAGCAGAAAAACAGCCTTTTAATAGAAATGAACACTTTCAAAGGAAAATGCATTCTTTTTCTCTACATTTTCAACTACACACATGTGAGCACAAAAGAACTTCTGAAATATTCTATGTAAATGGTCATAAAATTATAATTTTCTAAAGGAAACACTCAAATAAATTGTCAAGGTCTCAGGGCATGTGCTACTCTCAGTTGCATCAGAATGCCTTTCCTCAGAAGCCTACCATGAAGCATTAAAAGAGAATTTGTCCTTCACTCATCCTAAAACCATGCCTTTCCTCTGGCAGGCACAAATTGCTTTGTAAGAAATGTGGCCCTGTAGGTAAGGTGAGTTCACGCTTGTGTAATTAAAGCCTATGTTGAAACACATACGCACCAAGGGACAAAGATGATGTCATGTCACAGCTGTGTCTGCAACACAGCTGGTTTCCTGGCTCCCTGATATAAATCCTGCTCTTGCAGAGCTGCAGCAAAGTGGGTGGTAAAACTGTCACTTGGAAGTTGCAGGTCATCCCTGCCAGTTGTGTGTGGTGCTCAGACTGCCCCTGCAAAAGCTAACAGAGCCCTTCCGTTGCACTACGTAAACTGTGGAGAAAGGCATTGGTGCTCACAAAGAAGCTGTTTACTTACACAGTTGCCTGCTGGGACTTATTTACAGAGTACTACTGACAGCCACCAAATCTGCTTGTATAGCTCTGGAGACGGTTCAAATCCTCCGTTCCCAGACAAGTGATTAATGCTGTATGGAGAGAAGTTAGGACTGAGGATAAAACTGAGCTTTCAAAACAAGAGCCTCTGATCTCAAACTGAACAAACATTTCCCCTTGCCTGTGTCAGCTAGTTTGATTTTCAACAAAAGAGCAGATTGATTGGGAAACCACAGTCACACTGATGAATTACTTTCCTCCTAGCCAGAGAGAGCTCCCTCAAGCATCCTGTCCTGCTCTCTCAAATCAGGTTGAAGGCAGAACTTCCTCTGCAAGCAGCTAGTGAAAATGAAGCACAGAGGCGAGTCTCCCAGCTCAGATCTTGTAAGGAACACTCCTTAGAGACCCACCTCCTTATTAACCCTCATTTACAAGCAGCCATAAGGTCAGTGTGTGCTCAGAAGATGTATCTGATCCTGCCAGCAGCAGATTCGAACATGAAGGCACCACTGGAACAGTTAACCCACCTTTTGAAAGGACTGCAGAAGCGAGAACAGGATTTTCTCACAGTTTGAAAACATATCTGAACAGGAAATGGCATTGGCAAAGGTGTGCTCCATGCAAATAGGTCTCTGGAAGCAACACACTGAGTGCTCTGATAGCAACAGCTCAAGCTGCAGTGTCTGGATAGTATGGTCCTCCATAAGACAAGACCGGCCTTCCCCTGTGCCCCATGCACAGAATGTATAAAAAGTAGTGAATGATTATTAACAGCTGTTAGAGTCTATGGCTTTTAACCTACACATAACAGAATTTGCATGCAATTTTATATGTGCATGCACACACCATCATGCATATATTCATGCTGTGGAAAGCCCATTACACATGCAGTCATTGCCTCGGGCACTGCCAATAACTGATGAGTTCTTGCTGAAAAGTGCTTCAAGCCTGCCTGCACTCAGGTTTAACCTCGTGCAAGCCTCTCCCAGCTGAGCCCACGGAGAACACCGCTATTGTGAGGGCCAGAGCCTTTCTGCCATGCCAGCACACGCAAAGCTGACGTTTCATAAGCTGCCTGCCATCAGGAGGACAAAGTCCCGTTGAGTGGGCATTGGCTCTGCCTTCCCTTGCAGATAGCAAGGGATCAGCTGAACTCAAGTTTGGCAGCCTCCCAGGGTATGGCACAAGGCTAGCCAAGCATGTGAGGCAGAGCCATTATCAGTGCCCTGTTCCTAACAAAGTGAAGACATTCTCTTTCATCTCAAACTAATATTTGTCCCTGCTCTTTCCAAGCACAGGAAGAAAGACATACACTGTGCCAGATCCCCTGCTGTGATATGTATCTTCTAATCTCTAACTTGTATGGTTACAGGGAGGCTGCAAGCATGGGAAAAAACTTAAACATCAGAATTCAGGATAACATCCTGAAGTCACGGTGTAAAGTAAAAACAATAAATAAAGGCTCTTTGGGAAGGAGGGAAGACAAAATTACTTAATTCTGTGTGTTTTCCCATCACAGTGGCTACAGAAGCTAAGGTTTACAGAGGGCAAGTGAAAAAGGCCTGTCCAGTCCCCTTTAGAAGGAAGAAGGTGCTGGCTGCCCAGAGCCAGTATCCAGATCCCTGCAATCTCCTCAATCACCTTTAACACCAGAGGCAGGGAAGATGAAGTTCTCAGATCTTTCTTGCCACTTAAGTCCTGATTTAGAGCACAGACAAGTCAGACTCATGAGTTAGCTAAGGTCCTGAGCACCTGCAGGCACTTCTCTCTGCAAAGAGTTATCCTAATTCATAATGTGTTCTTTATAACTTGACCCTATCCAGGAACTAGATTCACTTGCATTTCTAATTAAAAATAATCCATCTCTGAACAGTGACTTCTGGCTAAGCTGAACCTAAGTGATATGACATGTGACACGACATTCTGCTCCTGCTGGGATGCCAAATATTTAATGCAGAGCTGTCATGAGAAGCTGCTTGGCCATGACACAGTGGAGATGCTGAGAGTCCATGATGCACTGAGTTGCGAGGTCCTGGTTCTAGGTAGTCAAGACAGGCTGTCTGGTTACAAAGGGGTGTCTGTCCCTCTGCAAGGGTTAGACCCAGACTCTGACAAGCAGGGAGACAGGGGAGAGGCACAGCTTAGAAGGTCACTGGGAACCAGTCCAGAATGACCTGAGAGCAACTAGCTTGCTCTCCTATCCTCAGCCAGCTGAACTCTCAAGAAATCCCAACGGGGAAGGCACTACAGGGGATTTTCCCGTGTGTCCTTGCAGCTTTCTGGGTCAGCCGATTTTGGAAATAGAGGACTAAAATTCATTTAACACATTTTGCAGTTAGCTCTTGTCCAGAACTGGTTGGTGACAGCCTCTGTGCTGTTCAGAGGAAGACAGAGAGGAAAAAGAGAGGAAAGCTCCTTTATGTCTCATGCTAACAGTAAACCTATGGAATCAGAAAGTAGGTGGACTACAGATATCAAGCGGCAGGGTTCAAGTCAATCACAGGTCTTTTGCACCTATGTCTCCCCTGAACTGGACCTATTTCACATCCAGCCAACTCAGAGCACAGGCAAGGAAGTGGGCTTTGCTCCTGCTTCCTATGAAGGGATATGCCCTTGCTTGCTTCAGGGAGGAATGAAAGAGTGCAGTGACCCTGAAGCAGGCCAGACTTTCAGCTGTGCTTTTTATTCACGTCCAGGCTTTCCCCAGTCTTTGCAGATATGGGGCCCTTTGTGCCATCTCCCTCTGATGCTGTCTGGAGAAGGGGATGGGGAAGCAGTGTGAAGGAGAGTCAGTGATAAAATGGACCACACAGCCCTGGAGTGCCAGGTGTCAACTACTTTTCTCACCAGCTTTCCTTTTCCTTAGCAGCCTGCTGAGTATTCTTTTCAGGTTAATGCAGAGCTCTCACACAGCATCTGCATCCCTGAAGCAAAGGCAGCAAAAGGCCAGGTGGCTCTGGAGGTATGAGCCATCAATGAAGCAGGTGCCTCATCCGACACGCAGCGACAGCCAGCACCACACGGGATGAAGCCCAGCATCACAGACAAGAGGTTACCGGGCAAACTGAGCCACTCTGTGCAGCCTGTGGGCCACAGGTGAGGGAGTTGGACACAGCACAGCACTGCTAAAGTGTGCAATATGTGCAAGGAGTGGGACAGGACCTCACTGTGTGCCTCACATCCAGTCACGGCTGGGCATCAGCAGGCCTGCAAGCACAGCTAGCCAGCTCTGGAGTGTGCGCATTTCTTGAATCCTCGGTCTACTCCAGGCGCTCCTTCTGCAGCCAGGGGACCAGGGTCACTGCAGTCCTTTCACAGGGTGCCAGTGAAGCAGTAGGGAAAGAGCCAAGGTAAACTCTTGAAGAAAAGCAAGAGCCACCACAAACACAGCTGACTGAGTCCAGCAGGAGCAAGCGTGTGCTCTGTGTTGTCCCTTTAAACAACATTCAGAGAAGTAATATTGTAAGCCAGTGGCTGTCTCCCAGGAGGCAGGAGTCCTGGCTGCCTTGGTCAGCCTTGCCAGTTCCTTTGCTTTTTGGCTTTGCCTAGGTCACAGTGCCTCTGTGTTTCTGTATCCCTGCTATTACAGCATGTGGCAAAGAGGAGGGACTCCTTCCAAAACGTCTGCCGTTTTTGACTAGAGCAGCAAAGGACCAACTCGGCACTGGCCAGCGATGAGAGGGACAGCATAATGCCTTGAGTCAAGTACAGAGGCTGCCTGCAGAAGTGCTTGGAGCACAGATCCTCAGGAATTAAATTCCCAGGGAAACAGCCAGTGTTGCCCATCTGTTTCCTCCCAGCCACTCTGCCGTGCTCTGCCTCCACAGGGCCATTACGCTGAGTGGTGAAAGGCAGACACTTGGGCCTCTGTCTCCACGCAGTTCCTGAACACCACATTATGGACACAAGCCAAACATCTAAGATACACCTGTGTCCCTTGGCCTGACCTACCCCACTGCCAGCATCTGCACTCCTACCCCTCAGCCAGGGCTTTCCTGCAGCCTGTGGACACACTGGAGCTCTGCTGGAGACTCTGCCCTCACACTCTTTTTATCACAGCACATGCCCTTCCTAGGTCTCCCAAGCCTGCCAGGCTTAGCAGCCACAGAGGAGACCCTTCTCCCACTGTGTAAGAGAAGGAGCTTCAGAGAGGCTTCGCAGCAGAGAAACCAGACCAGCTCTCTATTATCCCCTTCCAGAGCTGAGGTGACCAGCTATTTCAGCTAAGAGGACTCCTTCTCTGGCTGTTGGCATCTGTGGATCTTACATCTAAGTCTTCATTTTTTCTTGTGTGTCAGTCAAGTGAAACTAATCAAAGATGGGTTTTAAAGTATTGGATGTTATCTCACCATCTCTGTGCCAGAATCTGTCTCCTTAACTATGCTGCTGTTTGACAGCCTGCAGGGCCTCTGGACCTCGTCCAGGAGTTAATATTTTATCTAGATGTTCAAGGAAAGTTTGGTGGAAATTGTGCTAGCCTTGAAATGCCAAAGGTAACTTTAAAATAGTTCCTTCCAGACTCTGAAATGTTGCTAGTAGAAATGTATTCTCTAAAAGGAAATGGCTCCAAACCTAGGCTAACAGCTGGGGAGATTATTCATGGAAATCAGTACCCTGAGGCTCTTTATCACTTTCATCTGTCTTTCCCAAACCCCCCACCTTTACGGACACCAAGCGCATCACTCTTCTAGCTCCAGGGAGGTGAAGTGGGAGCAGCTCTCCAGCAGAGGAAAATGTGTTCATCCTGAAAAGGTTTCTTTGTTCTCATTGCACAGGATCATTTGTCTACTGTGCAGCAGATTTATGTGAGGAACAGCAGTGACACAGGGCATAATGACTCCATTTTGTTTAATAATTAACTCACATGTTCTCCTGGTGTCACACGTTCCAGCAGACACTGTAAGGCAGTCAGGCTGTGCTGGTTGGAGAGCTAAGCAGCAGGTGGGCAGTAAGGAAAAACTGATTTCTCCTTCTGCTCACTGATATTGTGCCCTGACTAGTGCTGGGGTCTTCTTACCTGAGGTGTGCTGTCCCAATAGTTCTTCATACTCTGCAGACTCTGCATACCCCGAGTATTTTACCAAAACATCTGACACTGTAGTGTATTATTTCAACAGGGGTCAGATAGCAACTACTTCAAAGAGCAGACCTGAACTACGTAGCAAGAATAAGAATGGAAGCCAAAATTCATCTAACTGAGTTCTCCCGCTACCAACAAGAAGCTCCATCTTGCAACCTGTCACTGTTTGGTTTGCAAATGGCCAGGAATTGCTTTACAGTGCAAAGATACAGGTTTTATGAGAATTTGCTAGAAATATTTTGCCAAATTTTTCTAAAATTTTGATGCTGGTTCCCCACAGTCAAATAATTTCTGGGGAAGAGATGCTTTCAAAGAACTTGTCACCTTGAAATACTGCTTAGGGGATCTGCTTTCTAAGTAGTTTCTAAGTTTCACCACAGATTTACAATACTTAGTTGTTCAAATACAGAAGGCTAGATATATTGAAAAGGTTCTAAATAGACCATTTTAAGATTACTGAAATAAAATATTTCAAAAATATTTCAAAAAAGGCTTTTTTTCCACTAGCAAGATATCAATTCTTTGAAAACTTAGAGACTAGCTTTTTCTCCAAATTCAAGATACATCTCTTTACACAATATCTCAAACCTTTGGGAAAGGGGGAATCTATTACCCCCTTAGCTTGGTTTTTAGAAAAGTAGAGAAAAATAAAGCAGAAAGGAATTTATCAGAAAAAAAAATCTCAACTAGAATCCTTTGCTTAAGTGAAAACAACCCTAGATTTATCAGGGACACTTGCAGCCAAGGCTGAGGCAGTTATAGTTTTAACAGCACTTTCCTTCCTGAACAAACGCCTGAGATGCCATCCAGTTCTCTCTGCCTGGGACCTGAACTCTGTTCCTGTATCTCTGTCTATTTTAAGGCATATCCCATACACGGTCCTTGCAGCTCCTCACAGTCAGGAATGTGGCTCTTCCTGGAAACCATCTGCTCAGGGAGACAGCTGGGCTTTTACTGAGGACTGAATCTGTACCCTGCACTGCAGCTCCACCTGAATGAGTTAGGGTGCCCTCCTAGCAGCACGTTTCCATGGTTTCAGGTCGATTAGGGTGTCCTCTCCACAGCAGGTTTCCAGGGTTTCACAATCTCAGCACTGGGGGCGGACCAGCGAATGTAGGAGGGACTTTGGTTTGCAGGATTACACCTTATTACCAGCCCTCAGGCATCGAACTATGATTTGGGTACAACCTGACAGCCACATCCTCCCTACCTGCCCCACATGAGTTTCCTTTCCAGGCCTCCTCTGCACTCATCAGGCCATGAGTCCTACTGATAGCTTGTGCCAGGTGACTGCTGCTCCACGTCCCGTGTAGGCTGCCAGCCAAGCCTCGCTGCCCTGCTAGTCCAATGGTCTGAAATGACCTTCAAGAGACTGGCTGCAAGGTGAAAGTACACAAGCAGGTTGAAGCTGGTTATGCAGCATCAAGGGATTAGAGCAAACAAGAGTGAACAAAGCTGATTTCATTGTCTTCTGCAAGACACGATTCTCTAAGTCAGATCTGCAAGCCTCAAAGCAGAAGCTAAGAAGAGCCAAGGGGCCAAAGTAACCCAAATTCAGAGGACTGGAGGACTCCTGACTACAGCCCCCTGGGCTACAGGGGGAGAGGATGAGAGCCAGTAAGAAGTGGGGGAATATTATTCCAGACCACATCTGAGTACTGAAATGTGGATCCCAATCTTCTCTCCTACAGTCAGTCCCAGTGAAATTCCATATGAGTCCATCATCTTTGATTCAAAGTGGGAGAGACAACAGTCCAATCCACTTTGGTAATGGGCAAGTTTCAGCAGGGATCCCTGAAAATCTTCCACAGCTGAATGTTCTAGTAATGTTCTAGTAGTTCCTGAGAGCCCTATTACAGATTTTTTTTCTTCCCTGTCACCACTGAATTTTATTAGGTTTTTCTCTGAGTGCTTCCAGAGCAGACCAGCTTGGGGGATGCACAACAGCACATTTGCACCCTAAAATCAGCAGGTGGTTGTTTCATTCCTTCAGAGGAGAGTTGAGTATTTGGGTAGAGGAAAGTGGGGAGGATCTCAACAGACTTCAACTCCCTATTTTTTGGTTAGCACCACCACATGCCTCCTGCAATGCCTAGTCTGTAAAGGTGGTGCCCAAGCTCAGGGGGTAGTGAGGAACTACAGCTAAAGTTCTCCCTCTTCAGTCCTTGAACACACAAAGAGCAGCTCCACATTTCCTCCCAGGGCCATCCAGCTCGATGATGTGTGACTAACTCTTTCATTGACCAAAGACCAACCACTTTCCTCACGTGACCTTACATAACTGCTCATCTATTTTGTTAATGAATGGAGCTTGAGAAAATTTCCATTGCCTAAGGCCCTTGGGGGAAAATGCGTGAGCACCATCTCCACCTTTTGTGTGCCGATTTGGGATTTTCCTATGGATTAACTGAGTACAGTAGTGTTATTTTTTGGTTGCTGTCATTGGTGACTGAAATGCTAAGCTAACAGCCGGGTGCCATAGGGGTGGAAAAAAAAAAGAAAAGGAGTCTCTGACTGAGCCAGAGGAAGCAGGAGACTCCTTCTGCAGGAGGAGCAACAGGGACATCACTGCCGTCAATACCCTGGTCAGGGACTACACCTATTCCCAGGCAAAAGCTCCTGTGTTTACTCAGCACGGAGCAGAGCCAAAACACCTCCTGGCTTCTCTTCACTCCCTGCCACAGATCCAGCAGTGTCAACCTGCTGGTGTCCCAGGGGTCAGACCCAGTCCTGGGGCTGGCAAACAGTTCTTTCTGGCCTGCCATGGTCAGGACAGAGCAGTCTGATGCTGGGCAGCAGTGGAGAGGGGTGATATGTAGCTGTTGGGTACACTGGCATGTCAGAGGTACACACCTCAGCATTTACAGCAGGTAGGAACTGGTGGGAAGATACTCCAGTATTTCTAAAAGTTCCTACCAGTGTTTCAGGTTTTCTCATTTTAACCACTTCACTGTGGTGCTACCTAAGATAGAAATTACTTTTACCATAAAAGTCCTTCTGTCAGTAGAATACTGGGGAGGGGGGAGCTCAACCTCTCCCAGAGCAATGCCATGCAAAGGCATTTGTAAGTGCTAGAGACAAATGATTTTCAGAAATGGGATTCATGCCATGTACTTTGGAACCGAGGAATCTGTTGGATATGCAACGTGGGCTCCCTGTGGCATGGGCTACAAATCTCATGGTTTAGGAATGTTGCTGAAGCTAACAGGATAGCTAAGTTGAACAGGCCATGACTGGACTACCAGCAAGGATGGCAGCACTAAAATCCTAGAGGATGATCCTTTTAATTTCAGTTGATGGGGAGAAAATGTAAATGCTGCCCAGGCTCCTGTAATGCCTGGTCTATGTGCAATGATGAGTAAATATTTAACTGCAGAAAGAACATTCCCTTCCAGAGATTGAAGGAACCAAGTTAATCAGTTCCAGACTATATTCAAGTCATGGGTGTCAAGAGGACAACACAAGTTCAAAACCTTGAGGATGTTCAAAGTCTGCTACTACACCTGGGCAGTTGCCATGTCTTCCTTGGGATGCTAAAAATGAGCATTTTCATCTGCTGAGAAAGCAGGATGGTTAACTGACTCAAAGATATGATTCACAGGGAGGGGGAAGGGTTGGAGATGTGGCAGAGTTTGAAGGTCTTCCTGTTGCATCCAGATGGTGCTTCAGAAAGTCAGGAGATGAGGCTACTTCAGCTGCTAGGCTGGGAAAGTCCTCAGGCGGGTCTGGAGATGTTCCCTGCCCTGGCAACCCACTGGGCATTCACTGGCAGGGCTGATGACAGAAGTCACCACTGACAGTAGTTTCCAGGCTTTAGAAAGTGCTCAGTTTCTGCCAGACCCTCCTCTTACACAACAACATATTTCCAGTTGTTCTTTTACCCCAGTACAGTTAATTTGCCCTCAGTATGGTTAATTTGCCTTCATCTATCTCTCTGTTACAAAGCCAGTCTGTTCCTTTCAGAGAGTATGCAGTGGAGAGATGTTAGTACTCATGTCTATAATAAAGCAGGTTCCTCCAGGTATGGTGTTGTTCATATTTTCATATAATGTCTGTAGGGTTCTCACTGTGCTCCCAGAGCATTGGAAAAAGACTCAGGTATCAACATAATTTCTCCCACCAGCAGGAGTGGCTGCCCAGCAGATGAGCTGGGGTCTTGACTGTTCTGGGCTGCTCATTCATCTCTGACTTTTCCTGGTGCTTTGTAGTAGAGATGTTTCTCTGTGGAGAAAAAAATAACTCCAAGAATACATGTCTCTTTAGATCCAACTTCCTCTGATATCTTCCACTCAGAAGACAGTGTTTCCAGTCCCCTGCACCAGACACTATTCTTTCCTGTAGAGCCCATTTTGCATGAAAGGACCTCATTTAGAGCTCAGAGGAGAAAGGAGGGAGGTGATTCAGTGTCCACTGATTTTGGATGACTGAGCATCTCTTAAGTTCTTCAGCCAAAGCACTCACGATTTACTATCTAGAGTGTTTTTTGTTAAGAGTCAAAAGAGTCAAATATTTTACCATGCAATTGAAACTTTTGTCTGTTATTCACAGCTCAACTCCCCCTAGAGAAATGACAAATCAGAATAATGGTAAACTGAGTTCTGGCTACAAAATAAAAAAGCAAAAGTCTGTGTTGCTATTTCTCACTTTGGATTTAAATCCTCTGGACTGAACAGCCCTTACCAGGCACTGTGTAAAGTTTTTTCCTAAAATAAGATGACAGGGGTCAGGGGCCCAAGCTAAGCTGATTAGCACAACTAAAGCTGTATCACATTGCTACAGTAGGGTCATATGATTTATCACTGGGATAAATATTTAGGAAGCTTCCCAAGGGAAGAGGAATAGATGGGACTGACTATAGAAGCCAGGGAAAATGGGCAACTGGGATATGGCTAACAAAGGGTCCGATACCATTTGCCTGTCATAATACAGATCAAAAAATCAGGAGTTGTTTTCCAATGGAAGTTACATCTCCCATCAGCTTCCCCTCTGAGTATGTGTTCTGATCCACAGGACTCTGGATCACCTTCACTGAAAGGCAGAGTTTTCAGCAGGCAGACTGTGTCACTCTGTTAACAGGTGCCACCATTTTGCCAGGCTTTGGTGGCACAGATCAGTCCTGCTACCCTCTCCCAGCAGCTAAGGACAGCACAGTGCCCATTACAGAAGGGCAGCATGCTCATCAGCAAGTCAAATTGGCTTTCCATGAGCTCTGGCTTTCCCAGAGGCAGCACGGGACCCTCCCTGAAGGACAGGTGGGGTAGAAAGTTTGAAGGGGCTCTGAGCAGCCACCAAACCGTGACAGTATGTAAGTGATGTGCAGGGGAGTGGTACTCAGCTTGACTCAGACCCTGAGTTCTCCTCTATGGCCAAGTTGCAACCCTCACTCTGCTGGGGGTCTGCTAGCAGGTGCTGACTGGCCTCAGAAGTTTTGTCCCTGTTCAGCAGGGACAAAGAGGCCCATGGACTCCTCTTCCTAGCAGAAATGATGGGCAATATCCTGGGCTGGAGCCCAGCCTTCATAATTAGGGCCAGAGTCTGGCTCAGCCACCGACCCACTCACCCTGAGCCACCCAGACCCACAATGTGAAAAGTTTCCTGAGCTCCCTCCATAACTCACAGCAACTAAAGTGGTCACTGTGAGGGCTGAGGGGCAGGCAGGGAGGGAGGCACTGCCCCAGTGACCACCCTGGGGTCCCACTGCATCACGCAGGGAGGCTCCTTTGTCCTGCTGAGACCTGGATGCCTGGGGAGCAAAGGCGAGGCCCGAGGATTTCAAAGGAGGTGAGGCATGAAGGCAAGGAGGCTGCGAACTATGGAAAATGAGCATACAGCCATTCTGGAGAACCTGTATTATTAAACAGGTGCGAATGCCAGCTGCCTCCTGTCCTGGAGGGGGTGGAGGGGGTGTGCTTTCCACACATGTAGTGCCTATACAAAACCTTTCCCCCGTCAAACTCAGTGGTGAAAAAAAGAAGCCACCAGAAGTTAACCTTCTCCTCTAACCCCAGCTTAACCAGTTCTCATTTCTTCACTGTTTGTCTTTCCTGCCTTGTTGCAGACCGAGGTTGTTTGCCAGAAAATAAGACAAAGGCTTGTTGCTGCCAGAATCTGCCCTTCCAACAACAAGGAATAGCAGTAAGTGAGCAAGTAGGGATACACAGAGCTGTACAGAGAGCAGAAGAGAATAGCTCCTATTATTTTGGTAAGTTGCTGTTGACTTAGAGGCAGGACTCTCAGGGAAAGGTAACAGCTGGTGTTAGACAAATGATACGGCTAGAAAAAAAACAGAAGAGCTTTTAGACACACAAATCCTTCCGAGCTGAAGCAAAGGGCTATAAACGTCAGCCTAAGCACATATTGGAAATGTTTCCTCTAAATCTCTCTCTTTGGCAAAAAATGAGGCTTTGTGGGGAAAGAACTTGCCCCTCCTCAGGGAGTAAAATAGAGGCATGACTGGATCCCTGATCCCAGCTCTTCTGCAATCAGGTGGTGTTTCCTTACCTGTAGAAGCCACTGCTGTTGCTGAATCCACCAAACAAAGCCTGTTATGCTATTGCAATAGCACCCCAGTACTTGTGGGTCCCGGCAGATGCTCTGCCCCACTGCATCACTACACATGAGCAGTTTGCAAGTGCCACTCAGACACAGCCTTGTGATGCTGAGCTCTGGTTTGTGATTTGCACTGACCTCAGAGATTTCAGGTCAGTGTATGCAAGTGCTTAACTCAGTCTTTGCTGCAAACATTCATTATATTTTGAAAATAAAAGGAAAAAAAGGACCAGTTTGCAGACCCTAGGGAGAGGCAGAGAGGCAGCAGGGTTGAGCAGAGCTCAGGAACTGCATCAGCGTTAAAAGAAGTGGGTAAATTAGGAGAGGCACAGCATGAAAACACTGCTGAGCTGAGACATGGTGATGGTCAGTGAAGCAAACTACGCTCTGCTAAGTTGCAGGGTCAAGCAGCAGTATTATATTGATTAGTGATGTCAAAGAAGACTGGTCTCAGACACAGCAGACAGTTCACATTGCATTGCGGGTACTGTACGTCTGCTTGATCTGAACAGCAGTGCCATTTGTCCTTGGACAGATGCCTTGGCTTTGATATAGCACAACGAGGTTTGCACAAGAGACTGCATTCAAGTATAATTGTAGTAAGTGTCACAGGACAAACCCAGGCTATGGGTGGCAAACTCTGTCCCTGTGACTGGTGCTCAGACATGCAATTTCCTATTGCATGGTGTGGACGTTTCCCGACTTGCTGTGTCAGACCTGCCTCACCCTCTTCTTTCCCCCTGTTATGAAACTCGAGATGCTTCCCCAGCAACAACACTATTTTGTTCAGGAGGGAAAAACCTAGGCCTGATCTACCCTGCTATCAACAAGCAGGTGTCTCAGATAGCAACAAAAGAACCAGCATCAATAATGGAGAGGGGTGAGAGAGACAGAGATGCAATGAAGTGGAGAGAGGGAAGCCAATCAACTTAATGAAATAAGGTGCAAGGTTAGTGAAGGGCTATTTATAGACTCCAACTGGTTCAGCCCTGTGCACTTAGAGGCTGGTTCAAACTGGCTCCTTAACAGCAGTAATAATCATTACCGAAAAGAAAGAGGAAAAAAAAGTGAAAGCTTGGAAAATTCACTGCCGGAGGTAAAGCTTTAGAGCCGGGTCTGGCTGGAGTCAGAAGTAACTGCATTACTGAGAGATTGAAAGGTTAATAGGAAACCAGCTGACACTGAAAGAGAACAATTAGAGAGGTTAAGGGGCTTAATATTAGATTAATGGTTGCCTGGAGGAGCAAAAGCAGAGATTTCAGGAAAATGGGAGAATGGTGAGCAGAAGGCTGGGGTTTTTTTATGGATGGAGAGCCCCAGGTCTGCTCCTGCCACTCCCCGGATAAACTGGAAGAAGATGGCTCTGTCATTCCTTGCCTGTCTTGCTCAGTCTCCTGTTTCCATCTTTCTTCCTCTTCTCCCCTCTGTTTGTCTCTGTAAGTCTCTTTGAGTTTGTACTCTCTACCTTAAGCACTGCCTGTGTGGTTTTATATTGTCTTCCTTGTGTTCCTCCTCCATTCTCCCACTGTCTCTGTAAAGGTCATAATAAAATGATGCTTAGTATTTCCAATGGCCCTTCATTCCTCTTTGGAGGAATGCTGCTCTCCAGAGACAGGGATGGTGGGAATGGACACTTTTATCTGCATTACCCGTAACCAGGACTCAAAGCTTCAAAGAGGAAAAAAAAAAGGGTTGTCAAAGATCAGATGACAGGTCTGTTTACCAGCATATTCTCCCCAACTAGATGGACAATACTGACACTGATGAGGTCCCTGACTATAAACAGCAATTTTAAAAGACTTTTTAGCAGGAAAATATTGGACATACTGCAAAGAAGACCAATTCAGCAAGATACAAACTAGCATGGATCAGTGTAATCTCCAAACCTGAAAGGGGGGTTGAAAATACTAGGGAGGGGACATTCAGCACCAGGAATGCATTCCTACTAGATGAAGAGCCATATGTATGGTGCTTCTGTGTGGTGGGCTGAGAACTGAACAGATAGAAGTTTAGATCCTGCCTTTTACGTGAAGACTACAAAAGACTGGAGGATGTTCTGTAGACATGCTGGATGATCTGAAACCTTGTATAGCAGAGAGGAGATACACTGTGCTCCATTCTCCCACAGTAGCAAAGTATTTGGTATGAGTAGCAAAGGATTTGGGATGGACTCCTTGCATCTGTTCAGTGCAGACGCCCCAGCTGTACCATGTCCTGTCCCATTTTGCCATGGCCACTGCAGTTCCTAACATAGTCAGTCCCCTGACAGTCCCTGTACCTCAGTGCCAGGAGAGCCTTGTCACACAGCACCACCAACTGCTGCTCTGGACAATGCTGGGAGCCTTGAACTGCTCCCTGCACCACTCCAAGGGACTCCTGTGACCCAGAGAGAGATTCTTCCCTCCTGCACCATCCTTGGCTGCTACACTCAAGGATCATTACAAATGCACGTGCTTCTCCCATGGGACAGGGAGAACTTTCCCCGAGTGCCTGGCCCTTGAAGGCTGCTTGTGTAGTGAAACAAGTGCAAACTGGCTGGATCCTTCTGTATCTTACACTGCTTCCCACAGCACAGCCTCCCCTCTGAAAATCTCTGCAGCAAGATTAGAAAAAAATGCATTCAGCACTTCCTTCTAGGGTTGTAAAAGCCAGGCTGGGACTCCAACACTTTGCAGGCACCCGATAGAGAAGTTTCCTCACTCGTGATAATGACAGCAAATGTCCCAGCCCAGAGAAGTTGTGGTCATTCATGGCATATTAGCCCCCATACACGTGAAATGTGGTGCTCTGGCTTAATGCAAAACTATGGAGGTCACCTAGGGGATCCTCAGGAGAAGTCTGAGAAAGCTCTGGCTGACATCAGAAGGCAGCTCAAGCTGTTTTCTTCTTCCATCTGTGTCAGCTGAGCACTGATTTCTTACCAGCTAGGACATTGCTGATCAAAAGAAAGACCAGAAAGATGGCTAGAGAAACATTTATGGAATGTGTTATTCCTCGGGTCTCTCTTTCAAACAGCCACATCTGCTTAAAAGCAGTGAGTCTGAAGGTACAGGCTCTCCCTGTCACCTTCCCATTCTACATAGGAGCACTTCTCAGGTCTAAAACAAGCCTCCCCTATGAGTCTGGCCATCCACATTCCTGGAGCTGCATGTCTGCTTCAAAAGATCTGATATCCTCTGCGTGTTGACCTCCGCCATAGCCTGGGGGTACCCATCACCTGCAGCCTGAAATGCCCCAGAGTTCAAAGCACATTTCAGCAAAGCACCTTGAAGTGCTGTACAAACAGCCATTAATCCTCAAACCATTGGTAGGAGTCAGGCTGTAATTATTTGGCTCACCGTTTATCTCTGGAACTCACTGTGCCCGTTCCCCCGGCCTGTGGATGAAAGAAGGTAAAACAATACCTACCATTTCATAACAAATTGCAAATTAAATCTACTGCAGCTCAGCCTTTAAGGGAAATGTTACCTTTTCCATAATCACCTCCTGCAGGCAAGTGCAACAGCTACACTTTAACAGTTAGGTAAACTTTGACAAAAATATGTAAGTGAAATAGCCAACAAGAGGTAGAAGATTTTCAAGAGCAGAAATAAGGAATCCTACATCTTGGTTCCTTGATTTATCAACTGAGTTGTCTCTGCTCCACCCCTAGCCACCCTTAAAGATGATCGTCAAAGGAAAAGAAATGTCACTTATGTCCTCTATGTGCCTTTGTAATAGACTAAGGAGACGTTGGGTTTCAATGGAAAAAGAATAAGCGTTTTTCCACTTGTTTTCTTACATTAGAAATGCAGGTCTTCAGGAGCCTAAAAGTCTCCAGTCTGTCTAGATCGTGGCAAAACCAGGACCAAACAAAGACAAGAGGGCAAGAACGGGGTGGAGGAGAGGAGAGGGGAGGGGAGATTGAGCCAAACTCACAACGTGCTGTTTGCAAGCAACAACTGCATAAACACAGTAACAAAATGACGCACAAAATATCAGTAAGAAATTACATGCTGTTCAAGAGCTGATTTTCCCCCAGCTCCAGCCAGGGTGTGAGAATCCACAGAGGTCAAACTCTGAGTACCCCAGGAGATCTGCACAGAAAGAAGAAAAGAAAAATGATCCTCATACCTTCTTCTTCTTCTCAAACAGAAGCCAATAAGTGACATGAGATTTGAAATAAGACAGACCCAACCTACAGGAATGGGTAGAACTAGGCAACAAAAGCAGAGAAATGGCTGTCCTTTCTGTGCCTCCTGTGTTGGCCAGATTCATGCAGAGGAATCCCTGGAGAGGAGATGCTGAAGGGAAGGAGCATGGGGAGGGGTGGAGTAAACCAACAAAACAAAAGGCAGTTACAAAGTGAAGCGGAGGTGAAGAAAGCAGCAGAAGGACAGGGCTGTAGCAAATGTCAGCACACAGAGGAAACGGTCGTACTTCAGTCCAAAAAGCAGAAAGGTCACTCAGTCAGTTTCTAACTGACAAAGTTGTCCCTTCTCTGCCCTCTTCCCACAGTTCCCTCTCCTACCTGCTCCAGGGAGGCAGCAGGACCCCTGCTCTGGTCTAAGACCAGAAGGCAGTAAAGAAAAATTTCAGTAATTTCCAGGTGTACCTTTTTAAGCTAATTCTGTGGTTGGGAGGTTTAATTACAGCTAGACTGCAATATGCAGGCTTTGCACTGCTTTAATAGCCCGGGATCAAAACCTGTATGACGAGAAGGTGGAGGGAAGGGTGTAGGAAAGGGTGTTGGAGGGGTGGGAGGGGGGAACAGGGGATCAGGGTGGCACTGCAGCTGTATTGAAAGACGTGTAATCCACCAGGTCGTGTGGCTGAGGGATACACAAACCATGTTTGCACAAGGGCATTTGGTTGCAAGTCGCTGGATACTTCAAGGGCTAAAATCCAATTCAGTAAGCAAAAGCCTTTCCTCAGGAAATCTGTTTTCCTAATTCTTAGGAGGTAGCTCCTTCAGAAATCTCCAAGCACCAAGCTTGGAGAGTAATTAATAATCTGTTCAAATTATTTTTTTTAAGATTAAATAATTATCTATTAAAATTACCTCCCACCTGTCAAACTGTCTGCCAGTAATGCTTCATTGCTATACCTGGGTGTTCTGGAACCCAGGAGATGTCCAAGAACTGTTTGCAGTAACCAAGCGTAAATCTTGCAGCAACCTGTATCAGGAAGCAGGTAAATACACTCACTGCCCAGCTCACAGCCCCCTGAGGCTTTGCCTGAACTTTCCAGGCCGAACTGGTGCCTTGAGGTTGCCTTGAGCTATCACGACACCATTCCTCCGTAAAAGGGAGATGGAAGAGACTGCCTTTGTCAGATTCCACAGCAGCCAAGCAATTGCTGATCCTAGAGCGGTGCCTGCTGGCCAGTCGTATCACAAGCGTTTGGAAATATTTCTACAGGCATCGAAGTTTCAGTCAAGTTCAGGAAAACATTTCTAGGGAAGAGCTGCGTGTCCAGCTCTGCCATGTTTCTGCCAGGGAGCTGTCATCCAAGTTCCCACCCACTGCAAACAAGCTGTCCTAATTTAATGAATCAGTCTAGTATTTATTTCTACCGGTTCTCCAGCCTCATGCTGTTTCTCATCTTTCTTTACTCTTTGATGTTTTGTGATTTTTTAAGCCAATCTCAAGGGAATAGATGACTTTATTACTTTAATATAACTGATGCTGTCTTGATAATGCAATTCCCTGTGAAAGTTAAGCTTCTTTACAGTGTACTCCTATCAAGATCCTTAACATTTCTAATGTTGGATGCTAAGAACATCAGGCACCTCAAATCACTTAGAGCTTTTGAAAAGTCTGACATTTTTCATACCTTTGACATACAGAATCATGCTCAAAATTCCAACAATGCTGCTATTGTGCAGGCTGGGTGAAATGGCTGCTAAAAGCACTGTTCTTTTACCGTCCTTATGATGTGCTGGAGAAAGAAATGATGCTATGGGTGAAACTGTTCTCATAACAGAGGCAGTGTCTTGCATGCTCACAAAATGATGAATACAAAAAAGATGAAATTGCAAAGAAATTATCTTCAGAGATATAATGTAGCACTCTTAGGCCATCGCCACAGATGTATAACAAAGTATTACACTGGAATTCATCATCAGCTGAGAGTCTGGAGACAACTTAGATATGAACAATAGAAAACAAGTAGTGTATCTTGTATGCCTGAATTTACAGAGTGAAAGAAAATAGAGTTCTATCAGAAGATAGGAATTATGTCCCCTCAAGCCCACAGCTTTTCAAGGTAACAACACACACTTATCTATATACAAATACATAAACACAGCCCTACTTCTAAGGGAGGAGTTTAAAATTACTAAGACTGGTAATGAAAAAGGGTTGCATCCATTGTTATGAGTCTTCCAGGGGCTGAAACAGTAGAGCAAACTCTCTTTTGGACCCATATTTTCTCACTGATGGAAGGTGGTGCCATGTGTTAGGCAGCCTCAGAGAGAGATTTCCCGTTATTCACATGTTTTTGGTATTTTGCCGCACTTGAACTGCAAGGTTCAAATTTTACATCCTCAGCATAAACAAGGCAGATGTAGGTGGGAGGTGGGCAGGCAGACAGAAACAATGGTAAGGCTGTTAAAATGCCTTTCTGAAGAATTGGATGTTATCTGTAAAACTGTTTGAGCTTCCCCATGCTGTACATAAACCAAAACATTCAGTTGAATATGTATTTAAGGTAGACAGCAGCCAAATGTTCTGTGTTGAACCAGCAGCCGCACAGATTTTAAGCATGCTACAGCTTCAGCAGATGAGAGGATCCCTCTCCCCACATCCACTCCAGCACAACTCAGTGGAGACTGCTATATCTGGGGAAAATGGACCCCAAGCAGTTCACAGCCCAGCACAGGGACTATTCTCCTGGCAAACATTGTAGTAACTTAAAGCCATTTCTACTCCAAAAGCTCCTACACACTAAGAGGTTAACAATCTCTTTCTTCAGTATATACTTCCCTCCCCTGTACGAGCAGCGTATGATACAGAGATGTGCACACACATTCATACACACAGAACATAAACATTTGCACATACACAAAGAACATGATTTCCAGATATTATTGGCCTTCATCTAACAAGTCAAAGCACCATCATGTACTGCTCATTTATAAGTAGCTTTTCTCCTGAATGCACTGTTTCTAGCAGAAGGGGAGAACAAGAGCATAGGGAACTCTGTTTTCTGTGCTATCTAAACACATGGAGTTTCCCCTGAACAGAATTCATACATGGAATGTCATACCAAGCAGTTTGTGCATTCCCTGTTTCTCCATGTGTGCAATGAAGGATTTTGCTAGTAGCTTGTAGCTGCAACTGAAGGTGAACAGAGTTCTACCTTAGGCTTATGAAGGCCCCAAGGCTACACAAACATGCAGGAAAGCCAAGGCTCGGTCATGAATACTCCCTAATCAGTGAACACATCTGGCAGACTTGGCCATAACCTCACTGTGCACCAGTTTGCCCATCTGTAAAAAGGGGATAGTACCACTGTCTGCCTTAGGCCACAGAAAGTTTGTTTGGGAAATGGCCAGATGCTATGGTGTGGACATTATAACATCTGAAAGAAAGTGAATTACTTTAAAGTACATCTCAGGTTATACTCAAAAGAGAACGCCAGGGGGCTGCACAAAGTTAATGCAAAAAAAATCAAACAAAATGTTGAAGCAGGAACTATTTACTACCAATTTCACGATCTGCTGGAAAGTCTATTTTCAGAATGGGGGAATAAGGGAAGACGGTGCAGAAAGGATTGAATTCAACAATCTCTAATCTTTCAGTGTTTTATTTTGCTGCTACAAAGAACTTCTGCCATAATTCATTTGGCTTCAGAAAGAAAGAACTGAAAAACAACCAGATGATAAATAACTATTAATATGGAGCATATCACTAGTGATTACAGTGTTTCAATTCACCATATATGTTACAGCTGTGAGAGTATACTGATTATAAGAAGCATATTAAATGAGTTCTGGTTAATATATGGCAGAGTTGATCAGAGGACTTTCTCATTAACCAGTGCTGTTGAGCAAAACTTGTGATTCAGAGCCATGATGGAGCCTAAGAACAGTAGTCAGGTTGGCATTCCATGCACTGATTTATTTGGGGATCATATAACAGTGGTCTCAAATTAGGTATTATTTTCCATGACCTTCTTACCTGCTAGGTTGGCCACAGGAACCAACCAGGTCCACAACACTGGAAGGCAATGAAACGTTTCTCAGGATGCTGGCATGCTTCAGAGTGGGTGTAATTTATCAGCTGTGAAAGGACCTTGAGCAATAAAGCACTGCATGGAACCTGCTTAACTCCTCAGTGGCAAAACTGTGGTGCCCTAGTAAAGATTTTCTCTTCCTGCTCTTGAGGAGCAAAGGAAAAGCAGTGGAGACCGGAAACAGAAGGCTCCTCAGAGCCCAGAACACAAGCACAGAACACCATCAGTCTATGTGTAAAGGGAAATATGATCCACAGCATCCCTGAGTCACAGTATCTTTTTACAGGGTGCAAGTGTCCCACCCCCATGGGCTGGCCCTCAGCCATGAAAGCCTCCAACCTCAAAGTCCCACTGCCACTTCCTTATAGTTTTCTTATTAAAGCCAAGTTTTGGCCCGTCCTGCCTGCTGGCTTTGCATTACCCTAAATCATAATGAGATCATTTTCCCCAAGGGTCCAGACTCCTCTTCCTGATGTCCTAAAGATAAGATAAAATGTTGCGTGTCTTAGTCAGTTTCTAATTTCTTTAGGGGAAAAAAAAAAATTGGCCCTTGAAAGCATCTATAACAAACTACTCCACAGTGCAAGCCACTCCCACACTCCCTAAATGCCCTTTGTCTGAGTAAGCAGGCAGCAACCTGCCTCCCACAGCTCTTAATGCAAAAAATGCAAAACAGCTAATCCATAGATGATTCATCTCTGAATCAATGGCCTTCCTTGGAAAACTACCCACTCCACACAGCAGAAAGAACCTGGGAGTATTTCCCTACACTGCTGGATTTAAGTCCTGCCCCAGCAGAGCAATGCCACCCGGACATACAGAGTTTCAGGCTTCCATTCAGGCATCTAAAGCTCCTTGCCTCTTTTAAGTAGTGTCTCCCTAGGACAGTCCTCCAGCTTACACGATAGACACCACCATCACCAAGGACTTCTTTTTTATTAGTTTAGTTAAATGAGTTATTTACTTTAGCTTCACACTCACTTAAAACTGAGAACTTGCAACTGGAAGTGAAACCCCTGAAAATGTATTTCTCAACCAGACCTAGCAGGGAAATGCTGATACCAATGGAAAGGCATGGCTCCTCTGTTGCCAGGACTACAAGACACAACCTACTGCATCGGGCAAGCATTTCAAAAGATCATTCTGGTATTAATTTATCCTTGTAGCCCTAAAATGGTCTGTTTTACAGTACTCTGCGCAGAATTTCAAGACCTTCTTTGCACTTATCCACCTACCATTCATCACTCAGTTCCCCTCCATTCTGCCTTCCTGGTCCAACTCTACACTCTCTTTCCCCCCTATTCCCCAGGAACCAAAGAAGTATCCAAAATGCATACTCAAAGCATCCTGATTCTCCCCAGTGAAGAGGAATGGTAACCAAACACAACTGGACATGATAGAAGAGGAAAACACATTCTAAATGGGAAAGAAACTTGTGATTTATAAGGCTAGGAATTATTTTTTCTAGGTAGAGAGGCACAGTTGCTAGAAAAAAATTGACAAGTTTTGGGATCACAGGCATATCCTCAGATACCCAACAGAAGCAGCAGCTGCATTATACTCAAGTTTTGACCCAAGTTTTATACTTGGGTCATGTAAAACTTGACAGAGTAGAAACCTGGATGCATCTTCGGGCACAGGATACACTGATTTCTCTCATGGCTGCACTAGTTAAGCCACAGTGGTCAACAAAGTGCCCGGCAGTCAAGTCCACACACCATCTTTTAAGGAGGAAAGTTCTCTTGAGGTCAACTCTATAGCAAAGTTCCTCCAAATTTTGTTCAGGTGCTCGTCAGGGTCCATAGAAATGTTTCATGTCCTCGTCGCTACACCACAATTCAAACTGCACCCAGAGGTAGTAAAGCAAACAAGTTCACCTCCCCCATGCTGCCTTGGGTGTCAGTAAATTACCTGCTACTGCTTGAAGAGCATTGCAAACTTCAGTTGCAGCAGCATGACACATAGGGTCTGTGTCAACTTCCTGCATTCTGCCAGGCGTAATCAATGCCTGGTTTTAAGGCACAGCTAAATCTGCTCAAAAGGCAACACAATGCATGTTGGTGTTCCTGCTGTCCCTAGATTTTCGCTCTTGGATTCCAGTCCTCACAACTCTGCCAGTGTAGCTCCATATGAATTTAGCTCTTGGGCACTGATGAAGGCTGTTTCAACCCACAGGATTGCTTTCACACTATAATCTGTCAGAGATCATTCCCAACAGCTGCACAGCCAATGATCAAGTGCGAAAGGTGCAACTTTTCAGCTAGCACTGCTAAATCCAGAACAGAGTGCTTGCAAACAACTAAAAGCTAGCCTGAGCATGGCAGCACAACACAAAGCTGCCTGCACGACTGTGGTTTGAATTTGATGCCTAAAATCCATACAATCATTTCTACAGTACAATGGAGCTCTGATCTCACTTATTCTGGGATTAATGAAGAGCAACATCTCCTGTAGGCACTACTTTCCTAGGTTAAAACTAGCATAGAGAAAAGAGATTCAGGACCAAGGAATTAATCAGGATGTGTCCTGTGAGCACAAGCACTTAGCAACAGCTTCCACTCCCTGTTTCTCAGTAAGAGAATGAGAAAATGGCAAAAATGAGGTCTCCACATCAGCATGTGCTGGGACTCAGGGATGTCAGAGGGCAGGCTCGCTTCCTGGAATAGTCAGCATTTCCTGGATTCAAGTTGTACACAGGCCTGAAATAGCTCTTTGCATCTTGAGTGAGCTTCTGATATTGAAAATGGCCTATTTTTGCATTTGCTGCAAGATAAGACTGGACACAAGCTTTTCACAGGAAAAAAAGTTTATTCTGCTTCAGTTATTTATTGTTCAGGAGACATTTGAAGAGAGGAACATGGGGAATGGCACTGCAAATGCAATCAGAGAAAACAACAGAAGTCAGGTCAATTTACTCTCCCAAATGTCTGCCTTCACATCCCTAAAGGAAAAAACCTGCAAATCTACCCCTCATAAAAACCAAAAATAACAGTCAAAAAACCCTTCACTGTTGCTTTGAAACCTGCAAAGTCTACAGTTCTATCAGAAATTTCTCATATACAGCAGACACTGCAAAGTGAACGGGTGCAAGCAGGCACTGAGAGACTGTAGCCTGTAGTTCTTGGTCTTATGTCAGCCTGCCATAAAAGTGGGGTTTTCTACTCTGATAAAGCTCCAATATTCCATGAACTATACTGAAGACTTCCAGCAGCTGTGCTTAATTAACCACAACTGCTTACTGTTTTTGAAGGCCATTGCTTTTTGCTTTGGAAACAATGTCAGTGGTATCAGGTGTCAAGGAATTTTCAAAACCACACTCTACGTGAGACTTTTGCGTGCTGTTTAACATTAAATTGCACAGGATGAATGGAGAGGCCATTAAATGAACGAGTACAGTTTCTGGGAGCAATTTCAGACAGTTCCTCCAGACAATAATTTTTTTACCATTATTTCTCACAGTAATAACAGAAAACAAGCCTTTGTCTAAACAGGAAAACAAGGTACAGGTTTACTCTTACCACAATACACATGACAAAGGACATCTTTGTGTGGATACTTGTTAAAAAGTTACTAAGAAGCAGACAGCATTATCCTGATAAATTCACTGATGGAGCAATGGAGGACAGTTGGTTTAGCAACAAGGACTTCAAAATAATCTTAATCTGAATTGATTTTTTTAATATATAAATATTTTTGGGATCAGATTTCTAAGGTTAAATAAAAAGTGCATGTATATATCACAAAAATATATAATGTTTTTACATCGTATTTTTTAAATAAATTGCAAATAAATATTTACAGTAGAGGTAAGGTATCTAGCCCTACCAAAAGATCCTTTTGAAATGCAGTACAGTTCCTAATGCCTAAATGGTATGTGTAGCAATAAGCAAAGAGCTCATTTTGTGTAGGGTCTGTCCTTCCTACAATAGGACATGGTAGGGCCACAAGTTACCTGTGATCCTTCTCATACTGTTACTTAAGAAGTAGAGGATAGAGGTCCGAAGGGTACAGTTTCACAGAAGCAAAACAGACCTCAGAAAGAAAAAAAACTGGCAGAAGGGGGCAGAAGATGCATGCACAAATACATGCAGCGTGGAAAGCAAGCAGGCAGAATACAGCTCTCCACGAGCTCAAAGAACTACAACATTGTTGTAGTGACAGGGACACAGTGAGGCAGCTTGTATGACTGGAGCATTGCAGTGGATGCACAGCAGTTTGTGCTGGTTTAAAGGTAAACTGGCAGGAGAAATGAACCCAACTCAAAAGAGATTATAAGTCAGAATTACAATTTAATAAAAATAATACAATAAATACAATTTGCAGACAAACAATTGGTTTTAACCTACAAAAACCCACGTGCATAACCCAGCACCCTGGGGCATGAACAGAATGATGTTTGTTGGCCCCCATGCTGAGCCCCACGTGGTCCCCCTGAGTCCAAAAATAAGGGAGAGGAAAAAAACCTGTCGGTGCAAGTGATGGTCACAGACTGGTCGAGAGCGGCGGTTGCAGTGAAACAAGAAGAAAGAGGAAAGGGGTTCTCCAGTTACCACTGTCAAACTTTCATGATTCTTTACACATACCAAGTTCAAAATCAACTGAAATGGCTTTCAGCTTTCATAAACAACCAGCATGCAGAAGTAGTGAAAAGCACTTCATTATCTGATGTTTTGAAAACATTACTACATGGCTGGCCTTTTTACTTTTTGATTCCTTTTGAGTTTCATTATATACATGACCTCAGTTTTCAAGTTTTCTTTTGAATACCAAGCAACCTAAAATATATTACTATTCTTTACAGATAAGTAGGTTGACATTCTTCTAGAATAATGTGAAGCAAAAGATAAGACATAAAAAAAACCAAAACCTAAAAGTGCAAACATTATAAAAAGCTTTAGAAAAAAAAACCAATTAACACTGCTAATGGCAGTGCAACTTTGTTCCAGTGCAACAACAAACTGCAATGTAGTTTAATCTCAAAATGAACCACTGTCAGGAGAGTATAAGTTTGCCAGCCTTCTGCCAACTCCAGGAGACAGCTTTGTCGGAGCACTAAATTCCTATTGGGTAACCAAGACTAGAAAATGCAACTTCCATCCATCTGGGTCTGCTGAAGGCTGAGCTGTCTTTCTTCTGACTGTAAAAAAGTACTGATCAAAAATTGCATATAAAGCTGAGCAGTTAGGCCTTAGCTCTTACATTCTGTGTTAGTAGAGCACTAAAAACTGAATACAGAACAATTCAAAAGGTTTTTTTCCATGATTCAGCCTATTTATCTTCACACAGTAACACTAGAAAAGGAGGCTGTCCCTTCTGAGAAAAGAAAAACAGGCACTGGAAACTGCTCAACTAGCCTTCATAGTGGTTCTTTATGAAGCTCTACTAACTTCATTGCTCGTGGAAGAGCTTCAAGGGAAAACGTAGCAGCTTCTTCACCATTGCATTTTACAGCTTCTCTTCTGTCTTTGATCCAAAAAGTAATTATTTGCTTATGATTTAAGATCTGAAACAAAAGAATAAGAAAAGCACACAGGTAAAATAATATCTTTTCTTCTACAAATTTAGGCAATTATATGAGAATACTGGAAGCTTTAAATACGACTAAAGTGTGAAGGTGAATTAAGACACTGTCACATGACTTACAATAATCCAATTAGAGCAGCTATGTGACCCATGGTATCTGATAGCCACTAGATATTTTACCCAAATTATCTGTGTATGATTAGACATGTTCCTCTGCAACTTGAGCATGTTAAGAACATTTATTACTTACTGCCAGCCACCTGCTAAGCTGGTAACCTGTGAAGCTGTTCTGTTTCGGTGACTTTGGATCACACAGGCAATTAAGACCACTTCTATGCAAAGGTTTTATGCATGTAATCTCAGTATCAGTTGTGCATGACACATGCATGTGATCCTCTGCTACTTCTTCCACACACTCTATGCCAAGTGTTTTTGGAGTTTTCTCGTTTGACAACTGCAAATACAGCTCTTATTTGACAAGGAGGGAACTGAAGGCAAAGGGAAGTGCCAGTGCAGGAAGTCAGAATCCAGCAAGTTCAATGCTGCATGCCCAACCTAACTCACCACATGCAACATGCATCAACCTCTAACCAGGCTGATTTCCAGTAAAGCATGCACAAGCCCAGTTACATCGGTGTTTCCACCTTGGTGCACACATAGCAACTGTGTAAGAGCAACCACCTGGATGTGCCAAGGTACTATGCCCTTCAGTCTTTGCTTCTATTTTGATAGCACTATCCGTCCCTTCCACTAATCTCTAGCTCAGCACCACTCCAACCTAGGATAAGATGTTGGTGACATGTGGTACTCATATCTGTAGACAATGAGAAAAAAAAAAGATGTCCCTAGTCTGGTCCTCACAATGTTCCTAGATCAGCCTGAAGTATTTTTGTGATTTGTATGTTTAAAATCCAAGCAGGTTTACTGCTTTACCTTCAGCTGACTTATGCCAGCTTGATGACAAGACTAAAGAGCACGATCAAAATGCCAGCCGGGGCAGGTGTGGGTGTGTGTGAAATATTTCCTTGTGTCTATGCAGTGAGAGGGTCTAAACATGAAAAAGCGTTCTCTCATTTTATAGCTGCTGTCAGAAGCATCAGGTTTCATAATCCCCACAAACCATGTAAATGTTCTGTTATCACATGGCTTGCAAACAGCACTAAAGCAGGCACAGCTACCTCTGACGTCTTGGCATGATGTAACAACAGAACCACTTCAGATGTTAAACCTTTAAGTGTGACGTAGGGGCACAGTTCAGCCAAGTACACAGCCTGTGCACAGCAGCACATCATGTAGGCCAGCAATAGTACACTGACTTACTTCATTTGGTCTTCAGTATTACTCCTTGGTAACTAACAGGATCTGACTCAGTTATCAGGAGACGCCACAGCTTCCTCTACAGATGTGCAGCCCTGTTTCAAGTCTGTTTCCTTGTTTCAAGACAGTTTCATCAGCAGCTTTGTCTGCATCACAGAGTCAGGTTTCTTATACTTAGTCCTAACTGCCTCCCACCCTTCCACTTATCCACGTTTCTTCAGAGATTTTTTTTCCCTTTTCAGCATTGTCTTCAGCAAAGATCAGAATGTGATTGCTTGGCTGGTAATTCAACAGAAGTATTGAAACTGGCAGAACAAAAAACTCTGCAGCAGTTAAGGTGCCACTTGCTTCCACATCGCTGTGCATTTTGAGAATCTTTAAGTGGATTATCTGCATCAGCAGATTCCAAAGTGGGTGCGCACAAGGCAATCCAGTGTGGCGTGGGAAAAAATATTTTTGCACCATTAATAAAATTTAAAAAATAAAACCACTGCTTACTTCATCCCTACCATTTTTAATTTTTATTTTTGTGCACGTTTTAAAATGCATATAATATTTGAGTATGGTAGTAATAATGTATAATTCAGAAATATATATATATATAAATTGGGTGTGTATGTTCCAAGTATTTTACTGATGTGGTGCACAATCAAAAATGTTTGGGGACCACTAATTTACAACACAAAAAGCGGAAACCAGTGTGAGATACTCATAGTTACACCATTCAAAGAAGGACTATATGACAGACAAAACAACATCTTTCCTTTCTTTCCAGGAAAGGAAAATTATTCACAATCTGCAAACTTAATTTCTTAACAAATAAAAATGCTCTGATACACACTAGATTACAGTACACGTTTTTTAAAAACTTCTTAAGTTTTCTTTTTCAACATTTAAGTTAGATCAAAAAATTTCAAAAGAAGAACTTTCTGGTGTCTCAGTTAATCAGCTTGGAAACAAAACCAATCTCAAGTTGGAAGACACCCATAAGGATCATCAAGTCCAACTCCCTGCTTCTCTTGGGACTACCTAAAACTAAACCATATGACAAAGAGAGCAATGACTACACTCTTAAGTAGACCTATCTGTTGAAAATCCAAAATTCCTATCTGTGAAACAGGAAGTTTCTAGACAGATTAGTTGAAGCTATAGCATGGTGCTACATCTCAAAGTCTTTGGTTCTTGTGACAGCCAGGTGGTGAACACAGAAGTAATTTCCCCAATCTAGCAGATTCAGCGGTAGCATGGAGAAGTGAAATCATCTGCCATCAATAACTGTGAATTTCTCAATTTCCCAAGGATATAGTTGAAGTGCATGATCTGCTTAGAAGTAATTTCACAGGAGTTCTGTAAGATTTTTTCATGAGGCCAAACTAAAGCATTTTATGATTCTAAGCAAAACTGTGTATGAATATGTAATAAAAGTTTCTCATTGCTAGTGTGTCTGCAAAGCTTACATGGACTAAGATGTTACTATGAACCATTGCTGAACTTTGAATCCACCTACTGAGGGCAATAAACATACTACCTTACTGACCCCTCAGCCGCTATAAGCCTTTATCACTTGTTAAACCATGGGATAAAGTCAAAGTGAAAGCATGAGCAAGAGGTGAGCTATTAATGAATATTAGTAACAGTCAATCCTACAGCTGTAAACTGTGTCCAGCTCAAGACCCCCCAACACAAGAAAGAACCTGAACCTGTTGGAACAAGTCCAGAAAAGGGCCACAGAGATGATCAAAGGGCTGGAACACCTCTCCTGTGAAGACAAGCTGAGGGAGTTGGGGCTGTTCAGCCTGGAGAAGACTCTGGGGAGACCTTGTAAAAGCATTCCAGTACCTTCCAGCTTACAAGAAGGCCGAAGGACTTTTCACAAAGGCACGGAGTGATAGGATACGGGGGAATGGCCTTAAGATGAAAGAGGGTAGGTTTAGATTAGATATTAGGAAGAAATTCTTTACTATGAGGGTACTGGAACAGGTTGACCAGAGAGGCTGTGGATGCCCCATTCCTGAAGGTGTCCAAGGCAAGGTTGGATGGGGCTCTGAGTAACCTGTCTAATGGAATGTTCCCTGCTCATGGCAGGGGGGTTGGCTCTACATGATCTTTAAGGTCCCTTCCAAACTAAACCATTCTGTCATTCTAAAGTGGCTAAACTGGCCACTCTTCTGTACTCTTCCATCATAAACTTGATTCCCTATCACATATCACACAGGGACATGTCCACCACACACACACACCACTTTCCTCCTACTAATTCTCACTCTTGTTTTCTACCTGAGTATAAAGCAAAGTCCTACATAGCCTGGCCCAGCACTGCCATTCCCAACCTCTGTGCCAATCAGCACATCCTTCCTAGGCACAGGGAGCTTCACTCTCACATACCTTCTAAACTGCAGCTGGGGGAGTTGTTCATGCGCTCCCCATTTTTACCTTCCGCAACCTGCGTCAGTTCTGCAATGACAAAGGCAATACTCAGACAACTCTGGCCCTCCCAACACTCTGCCTCTCTGGCCCAGATGAATCAAGGATAATCTGATTGAGATCTGGGCCATTCATTTGGCATGAATAATAACCCTAGCCAACATCCCCCATCCCCATGGGACCACCATTCAACATCTCCCCTCTCACCTCCATACTTGACTGCACTGTGTTTGTGATCCTTTACAGATACTGTGAAGGCCAAGCATGGGAGGCACTCAGCACCCATGGTGCCACCCATAAGTGCACATCAGGAAGCATTAGGCGAAAGACACAATGAACAAATACTGTTCCACAGTGCAGGCACTTACCGCCTTCATTTATGCCACACTCGTATGCATGGTAGGCCAGCCTGCTAAATGTTCTCATTAAAGACGTATGCACAGAGATCAGAAGACAACTACAGTTCCTTGCCTTGCTCAGCTTCAAGCTATGGCTCTACTGCATAAGACTGCATAATTACAACTCAGTGTGTTGCCAACATCATCAGCTAACACCAAAACCCAGTACTTTTCCCCCCAGGACAGCTTCCTGTCTCAGAGCAGGCACTCACCTTCCTCAGTTACACCATCATCAACTGCACACTTGGATGTCAGGGTGCTATTCTGCATGGCAGACAGTTCTGAAAAAGAGATCACAGTAGAGCTACAGTTCTCAGGAGTATCTCGCTGCTTAACTTCACAGTGGTGTCAGTCATTGCTTAGAGATGAGTCACCAGCTACAACTCATAAGACAAACAGAAACACTCAGGTTCACTCAGGGAGGGAGACCAGGAGGTCTTTAACCCAACACCATTCTCAATGAAAGGTTGTAATTCAGTTCTAGACAGGTTGCTCAAGACCAGTCAGGTCTTAAAAACCTTCAACAGTAGAAACTCCATGGTAACTCTGTGCAGACTGTCCTAGTGATTAGTTATACTTAAAGGCACAAATCTTTTTCATCATATCCACGCTTCAATTTCGGACCATCACCTTGACACCCTGCTAAATATACCTTAGTAAACACGGTGGCTGAGCCTTCTTATCAACATCCCCATAGGTATTGGCAGTTCTGTTATGTACCCTGAAAGCCTGCTCTTCTCTGGGGTTGAACAAGCCCAATTTCTTCAGCCTCTCCTCAGAGGAAGAGTTGTGCTCCAGCCTGGTGGCACCCTTCCAGCACTGGGTGGGCCACAAACTAGTTGAAATACTTCACATGTAACATCTAATAAGTGAAAATAACCAGTTTCTTCAATCCACTAGCACTCCTTAGAACATCCTAAGATGCTCTCAGCCTTCTCTGCTTCCAGGGAGCACTGCTGACTTGTTGTGTACTGTCCATTAGGACTCCCAGGAACCTTTCAGCAGAGCTGCTCCTCAGCCTGCACGAGTGTAGGGTGTTGGTCCATCCAGATGCAGGACCCTGCATGGCTCCTGCAGAATTTCATTATGTTTACACAGTCCTCTACTCTGCCCTTATACTGAGTGACTGCACTCTACATTTTGCTGTCATGTATAAACTTCATGACACTGTTTTCTCTCCCTTGTCCAGATCACCAAAAAATGAAATTACAGACCTCTGCAGTATTTCACTTGCCACTGGCATCTATGTGGAGTGCAAACCATTAACCATGACCTGCAGGCTTGAGAAGCTGGCAATTTTTCTACCCATGTAGACAGACATCACTCCAGACTAGGATATCCCAGTTTAGGACTACAGCAATCCTGGGGACACTGCATAAAAAGCCTTGCTAAAGTCAAGGTATATGACACCCATTGTTCTTCCCTCATCTGCAAATCTAGTAATTTCATCCATTAAAGGCTGACAACTTGGACAACTGCCATTTACACTTACTCACCAGTCACCAGCTTTCTTCTCTGATCAGATCAGAAACACACTGCAAGATTTGTCCCAGGATTGTCCCAGGGATGAAAGTGAGCCTGACTGACCTGCATCAATTAATGAAGACATACAACTCCCCTGAGCTTTGGCTTTCCTAACATCCTGCTTACCTGCCTAGGCAGTATTCCTAAATTCCTCCACTGTAGTTTGTCCCTGCCTTCACATCTAGCATAAGCAATTTTTGCACTGGAACCCTGTCAGGAGCTCCCTGATTAGCCAAGGTGATTTTCTGATTTTCCTGTCTGTTTTCCTTACCATCAGCATGGCCTGTGCTCATGCTTAGAGAAAGTCCCCCTGCCCAGAAATTTTCCTGACAGCTTCAATTGTCGCAGTGCCTTTCCAGCAGATGTTCGAGAGGTCAAAGACAGACATAGAGAGTACTGTCTTCTACCAGAGACAATGAAGGCCAGCCTGACTACATTTCACAAAGCAGCAATGTCTCCAGACCAAGCTTCCCCTTGGCAAACTTTCCTCTTAGTTACATCAATTCCTGTTCCTCACTTCCGTGCTTCATGTGCACACACTGGGGAAATGAGGGCCTCCTTGCAGAGAACTCCCAAGAGGCAGCAGTAAACAGAAGCTGGCACTTCAACAGGGACTGTCACTTGATCTTTATTCTCATCTCACTCTGACTGGGATTACTTTTTTAAATTTCTTTTTTTAAATCTCAATCATCTCCCAAAGATACACCCTTCAAGTCCTTATGCTCTGCTGGGGTTATTTCTAAAGGTGATAAAAATACACTCTGCCCTTAACTACAGCCTGAAAGCTGGTTAACTCTGCTCCTGAAACTGCACAGCATTCAAGGCACAGTCCCAGCCAATACAGCTGCTGACCAGGGAAATCTCAGGTGACTCACTGTCTTTAACTCTGCCAGCCCCACTAACCCATCACCAAGTGCAGGTCCCTTTAATTATCCCATATTGGACCTCAGCTGAGATTTTAAGTCTGCGTGTGCCCACACTGAAAATCAATTCAAAAGCTTAGATCCTGCAAAAAAATAGAGTTCCTGCTCCAACCAACAGCAGATGTCTAGAAACAATACCACAATACAGGTTTCTTACCTCTGGCTGAGTTATGATTTTCTTCGTTCTCCACAGAGAAAAGTTGTTCATGTTCTCCTATAATGAAATTTATTTATTTTAGAAAGTATGTACTACTCACCTGAAAAAAATAAGTACACTAAGAAAAATTACTCCTTTACCTCTCCAATGAAAGACTATACTGACACAGAATAAACACTGACAAGCCTAGACCAAATTAAAGCAACGGTCTGATTTCCAGACATTTGTGACATTGTCTTACCTGAGCCATGCACTGGACTCTTCTTCTGAGCAACTCCTCCTCTTTCAAATTTAGCTCTACCTGTACCCAAACAAATAGAACACCTGGAGAAATGACTTAGAAATAAAGCTTCTTTGGAAATGAGTTAACAGCCTCCATCCATTCCATCCCCTCCTCCATCCCCAAACCAAATAAAAAAAAATTCACTGAGAACATGCAACTTTCACTAAGAAGCATTTTACAGAAGCCACTCTGAGCCTTCAACTCCAAGCTGACAACAAGCACCAAACTGGGAGGATCTGTCAACTCCCTCAAGGGCAGGAAGGGTTAGGGTTAAGGACAATGCTCTCAGGCACTTAGTGCGACTCTTGGGGTGTCCTGCGCAGGGTCAGGAGTTGGACTTGATGATCCTGATCAGTCCCTTCCAACTCAGCAAATTCTGCGACTCTATGACGGGATTCCGGCCTCTTTGCCTGCTGGGTCAGTATCACTGACTGCTCCATAGAACAGGCACTTACCTTCCTTATTTCCACCACTGTTAACTGTCTGATCATCTTTCAGGGCACTGTCCTCCTTGTTCAATTGTCTGTCTGAAAAGAGATCAGAGGATATCTTCAGTCCCTCAGGAGCACACTCCATTGCTTTTTCCCCTCACCAGCACAGGCCACTGCTCTGTGCCACCCAGGGATCAGCAGCACACCTTCTCCTCTGCAGTTATGTAACACTGCGCTATCAGCAGAAGCCCTCTTTAAAATTTCTTTGTACATACATTTCAGAGAACATCATAGCTTTGTCTACTACTTCCCATCAGTAGAGAAGTGACTGCCTGTTTAGTCCTGCGGGGTGTACTGTGCAGAGGTGCACTAACTCCCCTTCCTGATGTTCTCACTCTATAGTGCCACAAAATAAAGTATTTTATTTGTTTTTATTCCTCCAATGTCCAAACTGACAACCTTTATCTATGGACCTGATTCTCTTTTGCCTGAACTGGATGTTTCTCTCCTTTCTACTTTAAGACAGACATAAAATAAACCTCCTTCTCCTATATCCCCGTCTGTGTATGTGGAAATAGTTACAAAAGTGGTAAGACAATACCACAGTGCACCACACCTTCACCATCAGCTACACAATTCCTGTTTCTTCAGATGAAGAAAGCTAGTTTACACCCATTACAACTCATGCAGGGAGAATAAGTGGCAAACCCCAGGGGATTCTGGGTTTCCTTTTCTTTACTGTCAGCATTAGGGATAAAAAATGCTGCCTTCTCCAACTCCCTTATTATCAGCTACTTGTGGAAAATGGTGGAAGAGTTAGTGAGTGAATGAATCAGTAGTGCAACAGACTGGGAAAAAAACCACATTTTTTTCCTGACTTGAACAATAATGATCGGTTTCCCTAGCCCTTTCAAGTAAAAAGAACTTTTAGAAAAAATACAGATCCCCAAAGTTCCTTGGAATTTACACTGACTGTATTAAGAAAACAAAACTGGAGCTTTGCTTAACTGCCTGATGAATGAAGTCAAAAGACTTTCCTAAAGCATAAAAAAGCAAGTGGAAGATACTGCATCTAAAAATGGTGCTTCTCTAAGGAAAGAAGCCTGCTGTATCTCCCAAATAGGAATTCTGCAAGTTTGTAAGCATCCCATCTCTAAATTGGTGTGCTGATCTATTTGCCATCAACACAAAGCTTTGAAGCCGCAGCATTTTATTGCCTCAGGTCCTGTTTGAGGGTTTCTTTCCTTCAGAAAGCAAAACTCATCTACTCATGATGACATCCTATGACAATACCCTTGCACTCTTTTGCCTGCAATAAAAGATAACATTAGACAAGAGGGTAATTTGCTTATTTACTATAAAAAGGGGTTCCATCATATACGCTTAGTTCTTCTTCCCACAGATGGTGGTTTCCATACACAGCATGCAGCATCATTCTCATCACATCAGAAGGGAAGGTGAAGCCCCAAGAAGGTATTTGCTCTGTGCTGTTTACCCAACAGAAGGTTCCAGGTCTTCCTGATTTCTCATCTAGTGATCCACCCATCCACATTTACTGTTCCTAAGGCAACAAGTCCTTCTAGGCCAACAGGGGAATGGTAAACTCTATACTGAGAACATTCTAATATGTGTAAGGTTGCAAAAGGCCATGTGCCAAATTATGTCCCCCCTCCAAGTTCTCCTGTTTTAGGGCACCATTTCACTTGTTACCTGCTTCAGGCCTTTCGTTGTCACAATGAACAGGTTGTGAAAATGTAGCTGCAAAGAAACAGAAATCCTTATTAGAAATATGTATGGAGATAGCACAGTAGTCTGCAAAATGTGCAACTCAGCCTTAAAGTGACAACTTCATTGTAACACTTTCAGCAGATATTTCTGAGAACCAGTATGTTATGCCACTTAAAGGACTCACAATTAATTTCAGCTTTCCTCCAGCAACCACTTAAGGTCCCAGACCATGACCAACACTGTCTATGCTTATGCCAACAGCTTTACAAAATCTTTCTGAAGTCAGTTTACTTAAGGTGATAAAGGTCCAGATTTGCCATAAAAAGCCAGATTGCCCTATGGAGCGCACTTTTCCAGCCCTCATCCTGAGGCCAGCCCCAGTTCTTCATTGACAGAAAGGGAATTCATCTCCCAAGGCAGCTGCTGACCAGGGAAATCTCAGGTGACTCACTGTCTTTAACTCTGCCAGCCCCACTAACCCATCACCAAGTGCAGGTCCCTTTAATTATCCCATATTGGACCTCAGCTGAGATTTTAAGTCTGCGTGTGCCCACACTGAAAATCAATTCAAAAGCTTAGATCCTGCAAAAAAATAGAGTTCCTGCTCCAACCAACAGCAGATGTCTAGAAACAATACCACAATACAGGTTTCTTACCTCTGGCTGAGTTATGATTTTCTTCGTTCTCCACAGAGAAAAGTTGTTCATGTTCTCCTATAATGAAATTTATTTATTTTAGAAAGTATGTACTACTCACCTGAAAAAAATAAGTACACTAAGAAAAATTACTCCTTTACCTCTCCAATGAAAGACTATACTGACACAGAATAAACACTGACAAGCCTAGACCAAATTAAAGCAACGGTCTGATTTCCAGACATTTGTGACATTGTCTTACCTGAGTCATGCACTGGACTCTTCTTCTGAGCAACTCCTCCTCTTTCAAATTTAGCTCTACCTGTACCCAAACAAATAGAACACCTGGAGAAATGACTTAGAAATAAAGCTTCTTTGGAAACGAGTTAACAGCCTCCATCCATTCCATCCCCTCCTCCATCCCCAAACCAAATAAAAAAAAATTCACTGAGAACATGCAACTGAATACTTGAGTTGGAGAAAGAATAAAGAATGAAATGTTTTTTTGGGCAAAGACAAATTTGGGCAATAATTTTCTGGGCAAAGACAATCAGTGAAAGATCAACAGAATGGGCCTCTTGCAACAAGAAGTCAGCACATATCTAATCAAATCTAAGGTAGAGCTTAATTTATGACTCTGAGTCTTGTACTTAAATCAGCAAATCTCTTTTGCTGTTTGATTGTACCTGTGCACTGCTTATCCTACCAAGGTATAACAAGTTTATTTTCTAGCATATTCAAAGCTTCATTGTTTCAAGGGAAGTTTTATCTGATGGCCAACTACAAGCATTTAAACACATGCTGAGAGAGGCTGGAGAATTTCCATCCTTGGAACTATTCAAAGTTTGCTTGGACAAGGCCTTAAGCAACCTGATCTAGCTTTGAAGTTAGTCATGCTTTAAGCAGCAAGTTGGATGAAATTCCCAGAGATGTCTTCCAACCTAGTTTATGATTCCATGCCAACAGAAACTAAATGGAGAATGAGCAGGAAAACATAAGGTCCACGTGCAATATATATACTTGCTTAAGTTCTGATAAGAGCCTTCCTCAAGAATATAATCAATTAGTCCTTCCCAGATAGGAGACAGACTCCATACTCTTCACCTTACAGCCACCCCATCTGGAAGCCAACAGGAGTTCTCCATGCAGAGCACGCACAGGATGATGAAATGTATTCCTGTTTGGAGCCCTCTCAAACACAAACACAGAACTCCAAGATGACAAGAGGCACAGGCTGATAGGAGGCACAGAAGTCCCCATTTATCAGCTGACCACACTGAGTTGTCAGATTAGACTCAGCATTCAACAGGCCCTGGTATAAGCCTGTCCTAACAATAAATCTGATCTTGAGGGCAGCTTTATGATGCGCTCAAAAAAGGCTGTCAAAACACACTCAGGTAGGAATAGGAGAGGCTACAAATACTTGGTAAGTAGAAACATACAATAAATGAAACACCCAGTCTGAAGGAGAGATACACAAATGCAAACTGCAGTGTTGCCCAGTACTCAGAGCCCAGTGTCCAAATGCAAGAAAGTTCAGTACATCATTTCCTTCAAATCTATTAGCCTTTGCCTGAATTGTACTTGTTTCAATTACTGTTTTTACAAAACATCCCATGGTTAGAAACTTTCATACATTCCACAGATCCTTAAAATGAGCATAATCTTGAAGCACATAAAGCTCAACTAGGAAATGCTCTACATACCTCTTTTCAGTAGGAATACTAGGACTCCTAGAGACAGTATAGAGAGGAAAAAAGCCACAATAATAATAAATCTGTGTCTTTTGTGAGAGCCATATCCTTTAAAAAAAAAAAAAAAAGATTGGTTACTTATAAAGCAACTGTGTGATATATCAGTTCAGTAGAAACACAACCCTAAGGATGTTTTATAGCCTGTTTTTTAAAAAGTAGCCTCAATAAATTAATGCACCAGAGCCAGTTATTAGCAAAACCCTAAGCCAGTTCCAGCACAGTTATGGGTTAAGTACCTCAGTTCAGTGAAGGCACATCACCCCTTGAAAGGCAATGGCTATTCCATTTTTTGACATATGAAAGTCAGAGCCAGATTTCAGCCAAATAAAATTTCAGCAAATATCTTGTATTTGGTTTGCATGGCAAGGCTTTGACGTCTTCTGTGATAAGATGCCAGAAGCTGCCCCCATGCTCGATGGAGCCAATGCTAGTTGGCTCCAAGATGGATATGTTGCTGGTCAAGGCAGAGCCCACCAGCAACCATGGTAGCGTCTCTGGGATAATACATTTAAGAAAATGGGAAAACAGCAGGGAGAGAGGACTGAGAATATGTGATAGAAACAGCCCTGCAGACGTCAAGGACAGTGGAGAAGGAGGGGTAGGAGGTGCTCCAGTTGCCAGAGCAGAGATTCCCCTGTAGCCCATGATGGCCCATAGTGAGGCAGGTTGTCCCCCTTCAGCCCTTGAAGGTCCACAGGGGTGCAGAGATCCACCTGCAGCCCATGGAGGACCCAACAGTGGAATGGGTGGATGCCTGAAGGATGCTGTGACCCCAGGGGAAGCCCACACTGGAGCAGGCTCCTGGCAGGACCTGTGGCCCCATGGAGAGAGGAGCCCACACTGGAGCATTTTTGCTGGCAGGACTTGTGACCCTGTGGGGGATCCACACAGGAGCAATTCGTGAAGATCTGTAGTCCTTGGGAAGGACTCACATTATAAAAGTTCAGGGAGGACTGCCTCCTGCGACAGGGATGCCACACTGAAGCAGGGGAAGAGTGTGAGGAATTCTCCACAAAAAGGAAGGAGCACCAATGTGTAATGACCTGACTGCAACTCCCATTCCCCATCCCTCTACACTGCTCAGGGGGGGAAGACAGAGATATCAGGAATGAAACTGAGTCTGGGAATTAAGGAAGGGTTTGGGGGAAGTGTTGTTTTTGTTTTGTTCTTGTTTTTCATTGTCCTACTCTGATTTTGATTGGCATTAAGTTAAATTAATTTTCCTGAAGTTGAGTCTGTTTTGTCTGTGACAGTAATGGCTGAATGAGCTCCCCTCGTCCTTACCTCAACCCATGAGGCTTTTGTCCTACTTTTTCCCCCTGTCCTGCAGAGGAGGGGGAGTGACAGAGCAGCCTGAAGGGCACCTGGCAGTCAACCAAGGTCAACCCACCACATACCTCATTTCTAACAAGTTTCTAACACATAACTCCAGTGAAGGAAGAATTCTACACCAGTAAACAACAGAAATTACTTTTGCACAGAAATGAGAAACTTTGTCAGCTAGGGACTGCCTTCCATGCCCTACAAATGAAACGGTTCCAAATATGTTCTAATTCTGTTTAAAAAAGAAAAAAGCACAAGCCTCAGGCTGAAGGCTTTTGCCAAAGCAATAAGCAACAGGAGGAAAACTCCTCCTTCTAATTTTGATATTTCTCTGTGAAGGAAGAAAGAAGTATGTTCATTGATTCATTCAGATGATGCTAGATGAGAAATTATTTTATCTAATGCTGCCAGATAACTCACTTGAAATGACTGAATAGTTTCACTCCAATTCATGGAGAGTAGTACAAAGAGCACAAGTCATTAGCATTAATTACAGAAGGCCAGAAGGTTCAAAAGAGATCTTCTAAGTTGGTCTCCTTCTGTTATTACTCAGTCAAGTCACAGCTGAAGGTTTTATTCTGTTGAGATCCCTGCAAAAATTATCCATAGGTGGGGATCAAATTGTCAGTCTCATACCTTACATCAACCTTATACACACTTTGAGCAAACAAATCACTTCTGATGCTTTTTACTCTTTAAATCCAACTCCCCTAGAAGTCAGAAGAAATCTTACAAAGTTCATGCTGCTTCCCAACCAAGCCTCTCAGACCTGTGTCTGCAACCTGACACATTCATTACCTTTTTTATCTGAAATGCATTCAATCAAAGAGATTTCAGAGCTCTTTTCCGTTTGTGAGAATGTAATGAAACACGTAGCTTTCTTGGTAGCATCAATATTCTCTATAGGGATGGAAAATTCCTGGCTCCAATGACTGTGTGGATCGTTACTGATCTTCCAAGTGTAAGTCACAGGCCATGGGAAATCTGATGTACAGTTTAACACAAGGTTATCACCCTTGATGCTGTGACTTATTTTAGGTTCTGAAGGGGGATCTGAAAGGAGAGAAAACATTCAGTTTAGTTATAAACTGCCTTGAATTTTAGCACAGGACACTGGTTGGAGCAACAAAAGCTGCAGAGAGCGCAGAGACAAAAGTGTTCATGTAAGGTGTTTGTGTGCACATGCACACATGAGAAAGAGAGAAATGTGTTTCTAAAAGAAGAACCACCTCCCTGTGGTTCTTCCATGCCTAGTTGAAGGCTTCTCATGGCTCACTGTCCACAGGACTAATATACCCACTGGGCAAATGTATTTCCCAAAGAGTGCTAGTGAAGATGAGTAGATGTGCACAGGATGATGCCACAGATATGCAAGCACATAATGCCTGGGATAACATGGTCAGCTTGCTCAGGGGGTTTGGTTGTCTACCTGAAAGTACAGTGTGCCATCTCCACACACTAAAAGTCATGGTGAGTAATGACTGGCACACAAATTAGATGCCATCTTTGAAAATCTGTTTAACATGCCTAAGAAACTTAATAACAGAGCCAAAGAACAGCTCCCCTCTGTTTCTGTTTGCTTTGTTGAGAAATAAACAACCCCCTTTCTAGAATTTTTAAAGTGGTGCACATTCTTTATGCAGTTCTTCCTCTACTTACCTAATACATCAAGAGTGAATGTTAAATAACCATCTTTCACAGAATCCCAGTAGTGTAACTCATATGCGCCAGCATCACTCTTCTCCAAGTTAAATATAGTCAAGTTCCCATTCTCCTTAAGCAAGCTCCTGCCTTCGAGAGGAGTAAAATATGTCGGTGGATTTTGCCCATCCCGTTCAGCCACCTTATCTTTGTCTTTCTTCCAAATAATTTCCTCTATTCTTTGCTTTATTTCTATTGGAAAAGTAAAAGTTTCTCCCACAATGCCAAACATGTCCTCAGAGTAGATGGGTGCTACAGGAGAAAAAAAAAAAAAAAGCTACTTTAACAATTATAAAATTATAATTATATTATAATTCTATATAATTTATATAATATTATAATTAAAATTATAATTATACAATTATAAAATACTGCTTGACTAACACTGTATACAACATAAGACACATTCAAATTCAGGTTAAAAGCACATCACAATGTTGCAAACTAAGGCATGTGTTAGTTTAGAATTACCCAAACACAGGCTGTCAGCACAATCATATGACAGGCACTGCAAAGGGATCCAATTTCCACATTCTGGTCCCAGGTAGAATCGTTGTCCTGATCTTCTTCCCTATCATAAGACCCTCTATCCTCAGTACTCTCCCTCTGTTCACTTGAATTAGGTCTCCTGCCTGTGGTCTGGTGAAGAAGATGAAACTGTCACCAGCAAAATCTGTTTTATCATCTAGTTGCAGAACACCCAGACTGAAGTTCCCTACGAGCATATAAATGAATTTTTCCAGCATGAATATTCACAGTTATTGAAAAGCACACTTCTGACATAAAACTGCTACTCAGATCAAAGCACCTGCTCTGAAATCATGGAAGTTTTAGGGATTTCCCTTGGAAATGTCAATTAAACAAGTTTATTTCACAGACAACATCTGTGAAATACCATCCAAACCTCTGAGATCTAGCAAAGCCGTCAGCAAGAAATGGAGCTGTCCAGAAACCTTAACTGCTAAAAAGGCCCAGACATTCAATGTAAATAAACACACAAGAACAGAAGAGGAATAAGAGATTTTCCCTAATTTTTATTAAAAACAGCTACATTTATAAGAAAAAAAAAATAGCTACTGATCTAACAGACAAAATTTTGCTGTGGGGAGGGACTTCTGTCTTCAGGAAACAACTTTCAAGTAGCTCTAAAACAGTCACAGGATTACTGCCATGGCAGACATTTATGTGGACTTAGACAAAAACATGTTGATACCAAGTTCAAGTTACACTTGCATTAAAGACTCTATTCCAGAGACTACAGCTGATAGCTGGTAACTTTTTCCTGCTAAGTTGAAGGAAGGGCATGATTAAGTAAAAAATGAGGTCTCATATTAAGACAAGATTCCCAATACACACCATGTAAAACTTCCCTTTAAACCATAACTGTTCGTGGTGAAACATAAATACTTCTGCTCCTCAAGCCAACTGGCTGCAAGTGACAGCTACTATTTTGGGTTTGTTTTGGTTTTGATTTATTTATTTATTTATTTGTAAATGTCATCAAGTTAAGAATCCACCAATTCCTGTATCATTCCGGGCTTCCCTTGCCTCTCGTGTCATCACTGTATGCAAACTTACTACTGTTTACACATCAGTGTGGATACTACAGCTTTATCACATCAAGTCACCTCCCCTCACTGTATGCAAGTCCAGAAAACAAACTATAACCCATCTTGCTCCACGTCCTATCTCTTTTCCGTATGGAAGCAGACAGAAGGTAAGCAAGGCCTTTCCCATCGGCAAAGAACAATGCTTGTCAGTGAACTGTGTCAGCAGCTCTTTTGTCTGCTGCCAGACCACAGAATCAAAGACTTTCTCAGATAGGATACTGATGCAATGAGAACCACACTTCTGTCTGCTTGGGTAGAGAACTGCACACACGGGTCTTCTCCATGCCTCCTCAATTTGTTTGCAGTTTACCCACAAAAGTACTCTTCTCGTGCCATTACAGTTGCTACTTCTTGATGTCTGGAATTACATGAAGGCCTTTTCCAGGCAAAGGAAATGTAAAAGCAACCAGGGTAAGCTCTCACTCCCACATCTTTTCAACACAACCTATGTGCTTTATTTGTCTTCTGTCCTGTTCAAGTAGATTTAAACATCTCACTTGCTCCCACTGCCCCAATATGAGCATCTCTTTCCACCCATCTCAATTAATGAATTCCAGAAAAGAACAGAACACGGAAGCTCTAACACTTGTGTGAAGATCACAGGAAAAGCAAGATGCTGGGCAGGGTGGAACACTGTCTCGATCTGATGAAGCTTGGAGTCTTGTTAGAGACATACAGACAATTTCTGTATGTGTGGATATTTTTCAACAGTATTCCTAGCATGGAGGAAAAATCCCTGCTCTACACACTGTGAAATTTACCTCTCGGTATCTTCAGCTCACAGACACAAACAAGCTGTGGTGCTTAACATCAGCATGCAAAAGCCAAACCCTGGTGGCTGCTGACAAGAGCAAAGTGACGTGACTTCCTGCAGGAAAAGAACCAGCCATTTGCTGGGGACTAAGAACACAAGCAAGGACAGCCACCATGGCTCAGCCAACCGCTACTAACTTCCTAAACTCGGGGGTCGATGCAGGTAAACTCCCCATGTCTTTGCTCCCTTTAAGTTAGTCACAAGAGCTAGGCTGAAGTTATAAGGGAAAACCTGATGCTTCTTCAAGTCCAGAAATGAGACAGAAAGAAAGCAGAGTTGAAAAGAAAACATATTTTCTCTCCACAGGTTCTGATTGGCATGGGGGAGCACTGCTCTCCTCAGCACACTCTCCTCTTGCTCGATGGTGGAACAAAGGCTTGACAGCAAGGAGCTCAAGAGTTCCTGCCTAAGGAAACTCAAGGCTTCCAGCAGCAGGACAACAAAAAGTTTAATAATCAGATAACTGTCATTTCCTGTCATCTAAAAATGCCCAAATTTTATTGGACATTTTGGTTTTATTTACATTGGTTTTACTTCCCTGCTTCATTGGCCTAGTCAAAATTTGAAGAAATTTCCCACTCAATCTGTCAGCTTCCTTTTTTCAAGGAAATCGTACAGAAATGTTGCATAAGGTCACAACCATGCATCTTTGAGCTTCTGAAGAAAGTACGTGTCATGACGTATTTTCTTAATTTCCAAGGAACCCTTCCCCTCTTTTCTATGTAATTTTATATGGAAATAGATTTCACAGCAGTCTGCTTCTCTGCTGTGAGCAAAGAGGGAGAAGGGAGAAATGACAGCCAAACACTCTCTTACACAATCCTTTTGGAAGGCTAGAAATAAGAATGATGTTTCTCTGCTTACTCCCTCTCTCCTTATTGTAGCCTATTATTCCAAGATAAAGTTTACACGACAAAGTAGTGGGGTGCTAAGGCCTCCAGTAGCCTCTACAGAAACCATCAGACCATCTGCTTCTCTATCTCCTAAAACCCACTTCAAATTTCTTCTTATGCCAAACCTTTGTGTTCTTCCCTTTCAAACAAATCACATGATGAAAGTGTCACAGATAAAGAGAAGGTAACATTGCGTGGGCAAAGCCTCTGCTGCAAACCCACTACCTCAATCTTGTCTACATCATCTTCTGCTCCCACTTCACCAGCTGGCAGACCCAGTGTGCTGTACTTGAGTCTTAATATTCACCTAATTCTGACCCTGAGCATTTAAGCAGGCTAAGAAGTATCCATGTTCTGTTCAGACCGAGTAACTAGAATTTAATACTCTATGTATCAGCAATAAATGCTTCTTTACTGTATTTGTCTACTTGGTCTGACTTTCTTCACTGGTTTTCTTGGAGCTGATGTAAGGCTTAGTTATTTCGGAGAACGTCTGTAAGCTAATTCCCTTTTAATACTATCATTATTTTTTTGGGTTTCAAGTACCTTTTTAAATGCATATATATATATATATTAGGTCTATAAAAGCAGCAGTTAGACTCTCCTATTACCATTAATACACTAACATTTCACCTGCTGAAGCTGGGTGGAAAAGTCCTTACTGGTTAACTTTTAGCAAGGAACGGTTTGCCTCAGGAGATGGGCTTTTAAAATAGTAGATATTTGTTTTATTTTTTGTAACTTCCCAACTACCTCTTTTTTCAGGAATTTTTAAAATTGTGCATTCCTGCAGCAACTGTAAGCAGCAGACAGTTATGCTCCCTCCTAACCCTCAAAACCACCAGGTGCAGAAAACCCTGAAATAAATATTCAGCCCAGAAGGACTATCAGAAATACTCACCAATAAGAGGACCAACAGTCCTCTTAATTCTCCCACAGGCCACAAACACAACCCACTTCCCAAACTCCAGTAAGAATGCACTTAGATTCATGGTGTAACAGCACACGCAAAAGCTACAGCCAGGAGGGAGAGAACACAGATGGAAAAAAAGCTGTAAGCAGCAACCCAGGCTGTTGCAAGATAAAATCAGATTCGTGTAGAAATGACTGCAAATCCTACATGTAACATCAAAAGCATAGCTCTTCACTTGCATACTGCAGTATATTCACAGAGATGAGTGTTGCTACCTCTGGACAGTACAGGGCCATCTCCATCTGCAGAGCTCCACACATCAGCAAAGGTAGATAGGACCCAATGGTGGGAACCACCAACAGGTCTGGGTCCCTCCTCACCACAAAATCCATACCTTGGGTTATAACCCTCGGTCAGAGCAGGGGATTAACAGACAGCATTCCCATGCAAAAGTTACCCGGTAATTTTAAAACTATGCTGCTGCCCAAAAGCATGGGAATGTCTTACCCATTCCTCCCTCTCTTTTGTTTCTGTCTACCTGTTCCTGCAATAAAACAGTCATGCAGAAAGTGCAATCAGCTGAAAGTTAATTTGACACACACCCCGACTCCAACAAAAGAAACAACAGAACCACCACAGAAGGACTTTAAATCCCAGATATGACTTACTGTGGGAACCCCAGTGTTCATGCATAGGATGGAGCAGAAGTGAGTGAACTGGGGAAGAGCATTCCCTTGGCCAGCAGCACTAGCCTGGCTCAGAGCACAGTGACTGCACACACAGCACAGATCAGGCTTCTTAAAATAGCTACCAGGAAATAACAAGGATTGAGCTGGATCCTAACGACTGGTTACTCCCGGGTTTACCCACTTCACTGAGGGCACTTGTCTCTTTCTACTCAGTATTTGCAGTCCTAAACCTTCCTAGGATAGAGGTAAAGCCTTTTAAAATGCTGTCAGAGATGGAGATGCTGCCTCCCACTTCTCCTTAAACTCACTAGTCAAACCGCATGGTCAAGACATTTTTCTGTATTAAAGAGATAAAATTTACAATCAACTGAAGAGTCTAAAAACTTCTCCCTAGTATCTTGACCAGATTGGGCCAGACCCTCTTGGTCCCAGCTGTGTTATAACTCCCTCTACACTGTACAGTGGCACAGCCTGAAGAGAATGAAAGAGCATGTTCCACTGCACAGCTCAGGGAAGCCTATGGCACGATTATCAAAGCCTCAGTCTGTGACTTTCAGGACTCACTGGATCCCAGCAGAGCTTAGATAGTACCAAGGTGCAGAAAAGCATGGCTATGACAAGGATTAGGCAGACCTAGGTGCTGCCAGGAAATGAAGTTGAGAATAGGGAAAACACAGGACCAAAACATCAGCTATGCAGGAATAAAGGTGCCATCAGGATCAGACACCAGCTGACTTTGACACCAAAATTGAGAGGAAAGTGCAAGTGTCCATCAACTTTCGTTAGTTTCATTACAAAAATATTTGGTTTTACAATAGCCAGAATTTTCAGTTCCTCTGTCCTGATCCCACTTACATCTCTCTTACATTTGCTGAGCCTTGCAGATCTCTCTAGCTCCCTCCACCCCAGTTCCTGCTCAAGCCTTTTCTGCTCCCCTTTGTCCTCTGATCACTTGCCCAGTTTTATTCTTGCTGCTACTTGCAATACTCAATGCTACCATGGGCTTGTGTACTAGGTCTGCTTGGGATGGAGTTAATTTTCTTCATAGCAACCCATATGGTGCTGCGTTTTCGATCCATGACCAAAACAGTGTTGATAACACACCAATGTTTTAGCTATTGCTTGCCCAGCATCAAAACCTTCTCTCTTTCTCACTCTGCTCAATCCTAAGAGTAGGCTGGGGATGTGCAAAAGAGTGGGAGAGGACAGAATCAGGACAGATGACCTCAACTGACCAAAGAAATATTTCACACCATACGTCATGCTCAGGAATAAAAATGAGAGGGTGAGATTTTCCAAAGCAGCCATTGCTTGAAGTAATCCACGGGTGGCAAGGGATGAGTGATGCTTTTGCATCACTTGGTTCTCCCCCCACTTTTCTTTCCACCCTCCTTCACTTATTAAATTGTCTTTATCTCAACCCAGGAGTTTTCCTTGGTTTTGTCCTCTACCCCATCCTGCTGAGAGGGGGAGTAAGAGAGTGAGTGAGTGCCTGGGTTTGGCTTCACAACTTGTTTCTGGGAATCTAGCCACCTCTGACTTTCCTGTGAATAGGATCACAACTGCACACCTGGAAATCCTGGTGTCTTTGCCTTTGAATTAAGGACAGAATCTGTCCAATCCAAAATTTTGCAGGTCAGGCTTGTTTCCTCAAATATCCAAAAGTGAAACTAAGGGCGCAGTGCACGTCTCAACATGGATGCTGACTGTGCAGCTCTGGCTTCTTAACCTTTAAAACTTTGGCTCTTGATACAAAAGCAACTCTGAGGAGGTGCTTATAAATAACTTAATGTTAGAAGTACTCACTGGGCTGTATTTCCAAGTTGGAAAAAATATTCCTTTCTCTGAATGTAAATATGTGGGCTCTTATTTTTGTGGCACCTTCTTGATTTGGGTGTTTTCCTTTTCCAAAGCATTGCTTTAGGTTAGTTTCAGGTAATTCTACTCATCCCATACTAAACAAACATTGACAAAAATATTCCATCTCTAGCAAGTCTGCCTGTTCATACACCAGGATAAAGGTGTGTATACAGTGTCACAAGGGCCACACTAAAGGTAGCAGCAAGAGAAAAAGCTTCACAAAATTACTCCTCCCTTAGCAGCACGGGGAAATTTCTGATGTAACGGTCTAGATACACACAACATTATTAGCAAACATCACCTACTCGCAGCTCTCATCATCACTCTGGTTGAAGTAGAGCTTTTACTTTTGCTAAGCACACCACGTGCGGTTTATTAGGCTGCTTCTTACACAAATCTGAATTTCCATCATTCATATCACTCACATATCAATGCAGCCTTAAACCCCAAGTACTTTAGCTTTGTATATCCCTTGTATCGCCTGAGTCCCCAGAAATTACCTCTGAGCAGGTATTTATTAATAATTATTTAGTCACAAGTTATTCTGATCATTTATTTAACCGGTCTTATTATAAAAGAAAGACTGATCCGTGCCTTACAAGAGTCTTTCTTACATGGTTCTACAGTGGGGAAATTTCATCTATTCTGTGGCAGTCGAGTCCACTACCAGGGCAGTACAACAGGGAATTCACCACACAGAGGGGGAGTTACTGCAGTACCACAGTATCCAAATCTTCATTTGCTGTGGAGGTACTATACAGGGCATAGATGGGAAGAGAACATGTAAAAACATACCTGTATGTTCCATAACTCAGACAAATTTAGGACAACCTAAACACTTCAGCTTCAGAAAGGTTTATGTACTAAACTATTATTGCCTGTACTTTGAGGCAACCTAGATTTATCTAGTTCTCTTGTTAAGAACTTAAACAACCAAACCGTCCCCTCAGGAGAGACCTGCAATGCGAGAACTATTTTAAGAATCTTATGTCCCCTGCCCCAGACAATTGATTAGCTCGGGGCAATTAAGCAAACTCCTTGTGTATGTGTGTGTGGACAAACACATGTACATGTGTGTGGACATCCCACTTTCCCTCCCCTCCACCTGTTTTTGCCCTCCTTTTTGCAGTCTCAGGGTTCTGCTCTGTTGGACTGAGCCAACACTGTTCATTAAATTTATATGGTTGGAGGTTTTTGACAACTAATGCAATTAGCTAAACCCAGTGAATGCCCAGGCCAACACATGGCCTCCCAGCATAAGGCAAGGGAGGGAGGGGGAGAACTGGAAATCACCACTTTTAGCAGTGGTGAACTATTAGGGAGGGCCAGTGTGTTCTGTAGAATATTGATGATCCTGGCTTTCTAAGGTCTAAGACCATTAATTACATTAAGCCAAGAAACTATCAGTGACGTTTTTCAGTCTGTTCACTCTGTAGTATTAAATAGCAATGGCAAAAAAAAAAAATCTATTTGTTTTGTTTTGGTTTTAATATGATATAGCAGCCTCATCTCTTACCAGGAGTTTTTAAGCAAGGGGCAGATGTTTTATTTGATTTTTTTTCTTTTTTTTTTTTTTTCCTTTGTGAGACAGGCCTAACTTCCTCTGTTTATTCGGGAAGATTCAAGGGTAAAGCTACAGGACAACAAAGTAGGTGTCAGCTTCATAGAGCTGATGACCGATTTTTCCATTTGTACCATTAAAACCTGTGTTTAATATTTCTATTAGCAACCTATGAACTAACCACATTCTACAAGCAACCTCAATTTTTCAGGAGTCCAGATTTTCCACCATTCATCCCAATGCCATAACATCTCCCATGGAGTGGAGAGACAAAGGAAAAAACATTGAGCAATACCAGTGTTTTTGTGATCAACAAAAATGTAGAAAGGAGCATATATTTCTATGTGTAGAGAAAAAAAACCAGAAAATTTTAAAATAAAAACAAAAGCCAGCCCAAACCTGTCAAATGGCCTAATGAGAAAGTAACAAAAAGACACATTGAGGTATGTTCAGTTTCTATGCTGGAGATTCAGAAGAAGTCTGAAAGAAAACCTGAGAGATGCCAAAAATTGTCAGTCTATGCTCAATACTGTACATGGTAACCCCTGCTTTTAGGTGAAACAAGTTTTCTCCACCTAACTCAATTTTTATAAGTAAGCTGAATTGGCAAATGAAGCATTGAGGAGCCCAGAAGAACTTAATACTGCATAAAATTGATTTGATGCTCAGAACATTGAAAGAGTTGCCTGGCTTTCAGATGAGCCGCACTATGGATGCAGAATGCTTCTAGGTGTTCTACTTCACATATCCAGCTTAATTCCCACATCCTCTCTGCTTTTGGGGTTAACTCCTGGCTCTGAAAGTTACTAGAAGTTTGGCTGCTGTCTGCAGTGCAACAGAACATCCCCACTGGTGTGGCTTGCACTATCTCCTGCTGGTGTGGTATTATTTATTCATCTCATCCAGGGAGGATGCAAAGACCTCCCTGCAGGTTCCCTCAACAAACTCGGCCACAGATAATACATTGACTTTTTTTTTCCACCCACATACAATCTCCAGGATCCCAAATCTGAGCACAGTTTTGCCTTGAATTTCCAAGGACTGAAGGAACATGTTCTTGGTATGTCTCAAAGTCCTTTCATAGCCTCAAAGTGAGACTTTGCATTGTAATTTGTAAGTCTGAGGTTTTATCAGACACAAACCTGACCCGGCAGAGCACTGTGAAGAGCAGGAAACCTTATTTGGGGAAGAGGAATTATGAATACACCAAAGCTACACTGCATCTTGTGTGTGTCACAGGCTCCCATAAGAGAATTAAGAAGCACATCTCCCACGATGTTCAGTAACACAACTGGGATAACTGCAGTGCTATGAATTTGGATGGAGAAGGCAGGGATTCAGAAGGGGAAGACTGAAAGAGGATGAGGATTTAACAACAGCGTCCTGGTGTTTACAACAGGTATTTGCGAGGCTAGAGACTTGCACGCCAAGTCAAATTGCTACTGATCTACTTTATGCACTTGGGCAGATCAGTCTGACTTTCAGGGTCTTGATTTTCTCATACAGAGATGATAGATTATTTTACCTTATTAAAATTAACATGAAACATTTACACATACTCAACACACACAATAGCAATAATGCAAACATACAAACAAAAACATGGTGTGAAAGCTTGCCTATTTAGTTTAGTGAACAACAGTAAAGAGTTTGCAATCCTAACCTCCTGCCCTAATCAACCACTTCAGAATCAAAGTCCTCCAACGTTCTCTTACAGAACAGGACCTCTCAACCTTAATTAAACAGAACAAGCTGCAGACTTCTAAAATAGTATGGGGAGGAAATGCCAGGAGTTGCTCTGAACACTCAGTAGCAGAACTAGCTGCTTAAAGACTTCAGGAAAAGCGAGAGGAAACTGTTATTTTTTAAAACAGGGGATATAATAGCTCCTGTTTTAGGCATATGCAGAAAACTAACTAAAAAAAAAAATCACCAAGACAGAGGAATTATTAGAAGATCTTCATAGATTAAACCATGCTTCTTGGCCCATCTAGCAATAGCAGCTACCTCTGATGACAACAAGGTTTGTACATACATCTTCAATTTCAAAAAATGAGAGTTTTTTTTAAACTTTCCATGTTCACAGCCCAGTGCAAAGGTTATGGGTGTGAGAGTGCGCTCAGGCTCAGGCACACACTGGACTAAAAAGGTCTTTGATTAGTATTTCACCAGCAGTTAATAGCAATACCTTACTTCTACAAAAAAACCCACAAACAAACAAACAAACAAAACAAACAAAGAAACAACAAAAAAAAACACACAAAAAAAGGCCTCAACTATTAAAAAAAAACAAAACAAAACCAACGCAAAGCTATTGACAACTTTGATGATTTTTCCTTGAGCAAGACAGAACACAGAATACAAAATAAACAGCACTTTCATATACAGGGATGACAAAAATATTTTTACAATAACAGCTTGCTTCCTGAGCTCCTTAATGCCTCTGGAACAGTGGGAAAACGTGCAAGAATTAACTCACGGTAGGCGGGTGCCATAATATCACTTCCTACCCACTTCCTACCATGACCTTCCTTTACAGAAGTTTGAGAGAAACGGGCCAAAAGGACAGTCCCTGGAAGTGCTGACCGCTGGCATGAAATTCTAGCGCTAGACGCGGGAACAGGCAGCTCCCTGGTTCTGCCCGCCACCCCTCGGACGGACAGGGAGCAGACGGCAGGGACGCTCCCTACCCCGCGCACGGAGCCGCTGCCGCGGGGGCCGGGCCAGGAGTCGGGGAGGGTCGCGGCCCCCTGGAGAAGCAGCTGCCTCGCTGGGGCATCCTCCCAGGACGCAGCCCACCGCCAGAGCCCACCCAAACCCCAGCGGCAGCTGCACAGCCCCGTCCGCGCCGCTTGCCCGGGGCGGCACACACCCGCCCGGCCGCCCGGATGGGAAGCAAGGGGCAAGGATGCCCCGCTCCCGCCGCCCACGATATCCTGGACGGCAAGGAGGGAGGGAGAAAGGCGAAGGGTTCGGGAAGGGGTCCCCAACATGCCCCTCGCGGCTTACCCAGGAGGGAGGCGAAGCACAGGTGCCATGCCAGCAGCCTCATCGCTGCCCGCCCGATCGGAAGTCTCAAAGCAGCTCGCTCCCGCCGCGCTGCAGGCGGCCCGTCTCGCCCCACACCCCCGCTCCTCCCTCGGCGCTGGGAGGGGACGTTCTCTGTGAGTCTGACTAAGCGACTTCCTCTGGAAACTCCTGGCCCCTGGGAGGAAAGGGGATTTCAGAGACGGTGGCAGCCTCCGCTGTGCCATGGTGGGTTGCGGCTGCCGGAGCGGGGCTTGGGGTGCTGGGTGATGCTGCGAAGGGGGTTTCTGGTTCATGGGACGCAAGTCCAGCAGAGAGGTTATGTTTCTGTCGGCAGAAGTTGTCGTGTTGCTCTTACAGAAGGGAGGTATCAGCTCTGTTAATTGAAAAACTGGAATTAAATCAATTTAATGTGGAGTGGAAGCCCGCACAGGTTAGGGGAAGAAGGAATTTCAGGAGGCAGCACGCACCTCGCAGCCTCAGAAAATGGTCATGGAATGGTTTGGATTAGAAGGGACCTTAAAGATCATCTAGTTTTAACCCCTCTGCCATGGGCAGGGACAGCTTCCACTCCAAGTGCTCCCCGGAGCCTGGGGTTTGACACCCATGCTCCCGAAAATGTCCACTTCTCTCTTTGAGCAACACCTGCAAACATCTCCTTTTGAGGGGTGGGCTTGAGGCTAAGCCTGGTCATGCTCACCTCTTCCCCCCACAAGGCAATGTTGGTCTCTATGGAGCTGCCCCTTCTGCCTGAGTGAAGCAAGAGAAATGTAATAGAAATTAACTATGACTTCTAGGAGTTTCCTTCTGCTTTCCTCCTTTCTAGCTGCTCAGAAGCCCATTCACAAAACTAAAACAGATTCTGTTTCATGAGGATGAATGGCCTCTTGACACTATGAAGTGTTTTAGAGTAAGAAAGGGAAAACACACAACAGTTTGGGAAGCATAAGTACTCAGCAGCTGCTGAAAAAATGCTACTCTGCCAAATACTCCAGTGGCAGCTGGGAGTCAGCTTTCCTCCCATGGCAGTGAGTTGCTGCAAGTGGATACTGCAAGCTCCTTCGCCTGCATCCCGCTCACAGTGCATTACCCTGGCTGAGAAGAGTCCAGCTGCAGACCTTACAGCCTCAAAGCATGCTCAGCTCCCTGTAGCTTGACTGCCTGTCCAGGAGACATCAGCACAGCACGTGTCATCCGGGGATGCTCTCACTGCAGGTTTTTCCTGCACTTGGCTCTCTCCCAGTGCCTGTAGCCCACACACTCACTGATGAGCAGCTGTGTTGGGCTATTCACCCCCACTTTGAGTGACCTCAGCTTTTTTTCTTCACACAACAGATTCAGAAAAAAAAAATTGGCAACCATGGAGATCTCATAATTCCAAAATGAACACTGAATATGTTCTAATGCCAAGTGATTTTTTTCCCCCTCCTTCTAGGAATCACTGTAAGCTCTCTTAACTCATCACTGAAGAGTGCAGTATGAGCTAGAATGACATTGCAGCCTGGGCTGAGCAATGCTCTCTCATTCAGTTCTTACAAAACCAGAATAATAACCATTTTCCATAGCTATGTTAGAATGTCATGACACATAGCTCACTTACAAATGGAGTCAGGCCCGTCCTATAAATTCCTTTTGCTCAGTGATAGAAACCCACACAAAGCTTTTCTCTGTTCCCTTTACCCCTCTGTTCTCAATCTCTCTGAAGTGTTAAAGGGAGCTCCCTAACCTGCGAAGGCTCCAAGTCACAGCATTTACATATTACAGAAATGTAACATGGCCATCTTCCTACAGTATCCTCATGGCAGGAACACATGTTCTCTGCTGCTGACTAGTCCTCTTGTAAGGTAAAATGTCCTCCCAAAATGTCAGAGGCTTTGGATTGAATTTTGTTGCCTTCAGGTTATGAAATCTTTGGGTTAGGAGAGAGAAATCTGAAGCACAGACAGACACTTTCACTTTGAAACAGGTTATTTTAGGGTGGAAGGAACCATGGGAGGTTCCCCATGTGCACTTAAGGCAAGCCTAAGTTCTTCCTACTGAGCTGCTCTGTGTTGAAGAGGTTGATTAGAGCTTCACAGGGCAGAGAAAGTGGGAGAGAAACTTGAACCTGGTGGTTGGTGCCCCCACCTAGGCTCCTCTACTTTTGGGAAACTACAGGAATACATGGCAGGGATGTATTCTCCCTTCTTATGCCTATTTATACAGTTATACCAGATAGATGATCATAAAGTACTAAAAAAAAACACAAGAAAATGACTGGTTTTCCTCCTTTCCTGAATACCCAGTCAGTTTTCCCTTGCCCCTGTTTTCCCTTCCTCAGTTGCCAAGACCATCTTTAAGGTTTTCTTCCAGCTCTGTCACAGTTATAACACACTTCTGAAGGTCAGGAGTTTGAATTTCTTTTTGTTGAGGTGAGAACTAAACCCTATTCCTCTCTTAGTCCTGGGAACAATACACAGGAGCCTACACGCTTAACAGAGAGCCATGGTTCCTACTCCATGGGGAAAGGACAGAAAATACAGGAGCTGTAAGACCAAGTATTCCAGCAGTAAGGTGGATCCAGGCCTTAACAGATAGTGAGCTAAGCTCTGTGGGTATTTCAAGCCCTCCCTCGAATGCAACCTCGAGGTTTTAAATAGTTATCATCTGTTTAACTCACACTTGGCTTCCCCCAAGGTCCCACGCTGCTACCCTAACTGCATTGTTTCTAGTATCAAAAAACAGTTTTCCAGTTTAAGTGAATTTTCCTGCGATCAGATTTCCACTTGACTACTGAGTATTTGCAGTGCTTATGTTCCTCTGCCAATTGTTGTTTTGTTGGTGGGGAGACAACATTTTCAGCTGAGTTGGGCACTTTCAGCATTTGCTTGAATGTGCAGACAGTGCAATTTTTAATTTTTTTTTTTAATTAAAAGAATTTGTGCATAGAATCAAATTTGTCTGTTTTCATTATCCCTGATTCATTCTCAAGAGAATCACACTGTGCTTCACGACTGTACACTGTAATGGACTGTTGAAAGAAATCTAAAGTGGTTTGAAAAGTCTTTGCAACAATGATCCCATTGCCATTATAATCACTCCCATTGGGAAGTAAAATAAGTGGCAATAAATTTCTGAACTAATATAACTGTAATTAACCAGTAATTAGGTTCACAAGCAATAAAAAGAAAACCCTTCATACCAAAACAGTTTTCCTGGTAAGAGCATTTTAAGCACAGAGTAACTGAATGGCTTCTGCTGTTTGCATAAGGAACCACCACAGTGTGTGCTGATATAATAAAAAAAAATCCTGAAGTTACTAAATCTGAGATCACAGAAAAAAACCTGCGCAGGAAACAGATTTTTCAATTTCACAAAGACGTTTCCTTTTCAAAAACCACCAGTTTTGTGTATTTGCAGAGCTGTTAAATACCAGGATGCTGTTTGACAGCTCTGTAAATACACAAAACTAAGCCAGAACTGCACATCTTGGCCACAGTTTTGTTTTACTCTAAGGCTGTAATACTGATGCCTGCCTTATATTATAAGGTATTTCAAAATTTCCATAGGACTTGGGAAAGAGTAATATTTGCATCCTGCTACAAAGAGTAGTGCTTATTGCCATAATTTTAAATAATATTTTTTAAAAAAATGGAAAGAAGGACTTGCTTGTTTTCTTTAGGTGTTCCAATTTGTTTTATTTTAAGAAATTTGTCATTTTCACAATTAGACTGTTGCTCTGAAGGCCTGTATGGACATGTCACTGCCTAATGGTATGATTTCACAAGTTTCTTTCTGTCTTTCTTTCTTTCTTTAGAAAAGTGTAATCAGATCAGTGGAATTTGTGGGTGTATGTAATGAAAAAGGAGTGGGCCCATCGCAGTCCACATGCTTTTATCTTACAATCTGTGAAACAGCTTGAGTCTTAGTGCTGGGGATGAATAGATGAAGAGTGGGCTAGAAGCCAGGCAAGTACTGGCTATTCATATTTCAGCCTTCAATCTTGGAAAATTGATTGAGCTGGCAAACTCAATCACATAATTGTGATTGACAAAGGACACTTAGAACCTACTTCTCTGGCAATAAGCCAGCTTGATCCTGGGGGCAAGTATTTCAGGATCAGAATGTATCTGTATATGTATCTCTGGGAGGATGCAGATGGGGCAGGGCTTTAGTATTCCTCCAGGCCAGGCAGCTGATGCTGCCTAACTTCCCAGTGAACACTGAAGAAATTTATCTCAGGAGACTTGGAAGTAACATTATCTTCTGCTTAAAACACTCCCAAAGCCTTCAGCTGGAGCAAACTGGGGTAAGGAAATTACTGCAATCACTAGTAACTGTAAAGAAAAGTAATGCCAGCTGCTTTTTGAAATGTCTTTGGCCATTCTTCTGATCAGACTGAAGCAATTTCTTCATTTTGTTGTTCAAATAAAGCCACTGTAGAATAGTGCCTGGATAGGGAATGTTCCTTCACTCATTACCCCTCCTGCCATTTAACACAATCAAGGGCAAATCTGCCTTGTCCAGCAAGATGGACCAACACACACTGATGAGACTTAAGAAACAGGTGTGTCCTTACCTGAAAATCCTTCACAGCCGGGAGATGGTAACACCATATCATGAGTGTCATGTGACGGACTCCTAGTTACATGGTTGGTTGTGCACTTCTGCTTCTCTGTCTGTGTACATCAAAGCAGTAAAGTTTTTTATTCAAAGGTCTTTTTAAAGTGTTTGCGTGTTTACGATACTGGTGCATTACTGAGGTCATCTTTTTATTTCCTTTAGTACCTGAAACGCAAACCAAAGGAAAAGTGAAGGCTGTCCCTGCCCTCAGAAATGTACAGTCTGGGCTTATTATGGCGATATGCCCACCAGTGACATTTTAGACCATCTTCCCCCTCACTTTTCAGAAGTAGTCCACTGTTTTGCCTTCTTTTGACTGTTATGGGTGTGTGACCAAAAGTAGAAATACAGGAGAGAGACAGCAATGTAAAGGGGAAAAACACAGATTCAAGGCTAGTATGAATCTCCCTGGCATGGACTGACTCTAAAGCCTTCTGAAAAACCAGTGTCCCTAATCAGAATTTGGCAGAAAGGTCTGACAAAGCACTGTAACTCTATCATTTGCTCAACTGGTTTCACTAGCTAATTCCCGAAGGAAGAATTTTGCCTCGAGGAAGGGGAGGTAAGGAGGAAAGGAGTGTCAGCATCCTTTTTAACCAAAAAGTCAGTGAAGCCTCTGTTTCACACTTTGGCTTATGGTCAAGTAAGAGCAGAGGTAGTTGTCCCTTTGCTTTTTTCCCAAAAGATCACAGGCTGGTTGATCATTAACAGAGTCAAGCTGATCAAGCAACCCACCATAACTGTTTTTCCCCTGTACAATCGTTGTATGTGTAGTGAATTACCAGGAAGATGGTTGAGGATCTGAAGAGACTTCTGCTCGTTGTTCTTGCTGTCCTCTGGCTGCTCAGCTCAGCACAAGCAGGTAAGAAAAACATGAATGCCTGGCAAGGGGTTGAAGGTTTTATATAGAAGGATCTGAATTCAATTTTCTTTAAACAACCTGTGTGTCAAGAGGTCCTTGAAATAATCTTGTTAGGTGCCAGGGAAAAGGCAACACAAGAATGGTTCTTTTTTCTCCTATGCTTTGAATCAATCAGTCTCAGTGATTTAATTCCACTAACCTGATTCACAAGAATGATCTAGGTTTACCTGAAGTATAAGGAAGTAGAAAAGGGACCATTTGACCTCTGGCACTGGCATCTCCTGCTTTGAAAGTTTAGCAAGTGTAATCTGCAGTAGCCGGGAGGAAATAAAAAAATGCCAGGCTTCAGTTTCTTTCTTTAATTGTATTTCAATTAAACTGCCTTTGTGATCACCACTACAGTCCCACATCACCTGCAGCTTCACTGCAATGCACCCCCTGCCTTACCTTTGCTCATGATCCCCCTCATCCTACACTATTCTGACACACACTGTGCTGGCACTGAACCTGCCCTTGCTAGTTAAACTGGCTCATGACCTTTGTTTTTTCCAAGCTGTTTTCTAAGAATGCCTCTTTCTTCCTTGCCTTCACTACATAGGAAGACCAAAATAAACAACAGTAAAGGCTAGTCATGTCCCACAGCGGGGAATCCAAATGCTGAATTTCACCTCTTTGTGCTTCACCTTAGGCCACGTTCTACCTAGCTGGTGTAAAGTATCTTCTAAGAGAAATTAGGAAGAGCTGGTTGTTTGATTTTAAAAAAATAATTATTTTATTGTATGTGCAGATTCAAGGCTGTTTCACTTCCTTCAGTCCAGAAAAAGGAAGGTGCATGCATTGTATTGCAGAAGGATGTAACTAGGCCAGTTCATAAAGTAACATACATATTGCTAGTCATACATACTGCTAAACTTCTTTGTTTGCTTTCTAGCCTAAATTTGCTCAGATTTTTACTAGCTACAGGTTTGAGATTTTTTTTCTTTCTAGAACAAAGTGTCTTCAAGCAGCTGCCTTGTCCTTCTTATAAAGCATTTTAATCCAATAAATGAATCAATCTGGAAATTATCGTTGACGCTTTTTTTTCATCAGCATTTTCATATTTATTTCTGGATTTTTGATACAACTGTCAGTCAGACTTGCACGTTCTACTAAGCCTACCAGAATCTGAATAGAAATATCCCCATTCAGGGATGACTACCTGTTGGCAACCATTTTTTTTAAGAACTAATAGCCACCTCAAAAATGTAGTTAGTAGTTGGTCTGTGTGGCCAATTTGCTTAAAAAATTGTTTTTCACCTTTTGGTAAAACAACTCTGAGAAGTCAAAGCTACTATAAGATCCTTCGTTATCTTCTCCAGCAGTGCCAGAATTCCATCAAGGGACAAAGAAACAACTTGTCAGTCAGGCAAAATTTCCCAAATAGGCTTATTTTAATTTATATTCTAACTTTTTAATCTTTATCAATAGAAGTGAAATTGTTACCTTCATTTTCCTAATGAATTAGAATGAGGGTTTGGGGTTTTTTCCCATGACACAGATATAGACTAAATGTTCTAATTGCTCCCTCTTGTTGCAGGGAATACAGACAGACTCTCAGGGCATCACTGCACTGACTTCCAGACAGCAAATTTCCTACGGGGCAGTAAACTTAAGGTGCAGTTTCTTCTGTTCACCTCCTCAAGCCCCGGCTGTGGAGAGCTGATTTTAGCTGATGATGGCATCAAGATTGGCAGCTTCAACAGCAGCTTGGAAACCAAGATCATAATCCATGGCTTCAGGTGAGAGAAAGAAGAGCACTGTGACTAAGCTTTCACTGGTAAATTAAACACTGCTGGGGCGTTCCCAAGCACTGGGTGGGGCTGGCATGGAATTCTTCTGTTTGTGTCACCTTCTTTGTCTTCTCAGCAGAGTGGCTGCATACAAAACATCTGCGAAGAACAGAGCCTGAGGTGCTCAGCCCCAGACTGGAATTGGGAATTGTCTGGGAGGCTATTGGTGGGCTGGGGCCAAAGGCATGGAACGTGCTGCTGACACCCCTCATTACAACACCTACCTGAAGTCCTTTAGTTTGTGATCAGTTGCCTATTTTGTGTGTGTTTCACATTTTTTGGAGCCTAAAAAAAGTTAGAAATTAGAATCAATCTCTTTCTTATTTTCTGCTATCTCTCATTCTCTCATTCTCTTTTTCTTTACCTTTTCCTATTTCTTTCCTCTTTTCCACCTTTTTAATTAAGAGGTCTTTTATTCAAGAATCTTGTCCCTTTAAATTGTGTTCTTAGAGTTCATGTCCAACAGCTTGGATTAATTAGCCGCTTAGAAGCCCCAGCAGATACATTATACTTCTATTCTTGAAACTGCCATCATTCTTCAAGCTTATTTTACTGTGCCATTTTTCAGTCACGTGTGACCATAAAACATTATTTGTTTTGAAATGCAAATGCCTGAATAAAAAGTTCATAGAAGACCAGGATGAAACCCCAGCAGATGTTGCAGGGTCTTCTCAGAAAACCAGCTGTTGCCTCCATGTGACATACCACACTCTTCACCAGATGGTATTAGTAAAAGTGGATAGGACACAGCCTCCTCAGTTTGCCTTGAGTTCTTGAGTATAGATTATTTTTTTTAATTGTTTATAGATGAGGAAACATAGCAGTGAAAGAATAAGTGATTTGGCCAAGGACTTCCTGCCAGTTGGTATCAGAGAAGGATTCAGGTGTTCCTGGTCAGCTCACTTACTCCAGGTGGGCTCTGTGTTGGCTGAATAAAGCACCACAGGAAGACCAAATTTCAGCTTGAGCCCTGCAAATGTTATATCATTCATTAAAATATCTGGTTACCTCCTGAATCAGTGCATTCTGGAAAGTGTGATTACACTAGCACAAAAAAATAAATTCTGGGTGTGGGTGTCTAACACCAGGAATAACTTTCAGCAACTGTCTGGCAGCCTCCTCTGAGACATCTGAAGCTCCAGCACCAGTGAGCAACATACTGGCACGTGCCCTACTTTGGAAACACCTAACATACTTGTTTCTGATGTTTCCACAGGGCTTTGGGTACCAAACCCTCCTGGATTGAAGGGCTTGTCCAAGCCATCCTGCACACAAGCCGGGTGAATGTGATTGCAGTAGACTGGGTTTATGGGTCTACAGGAGCCTATCCCTCTGCAGTGGAAAATGTCACACAGCTGGCCCTCTCCATCTCACAATTCATCAGCAAGCTCCTGGTAAGGCTACCATGCATTTCCAGTGGGGGGAGCTTGGCCAGAGGACAACATTTATGCCAACAATCCAGAGAACTGCTCCCAGTCTGCCATCTCCAGGAGCTGGCCAAGTGGGCTTTTTATTCTGAAGTATCTTTTTTTCCCCTCTCTTAGTCCAGGCTTGAGCATGACACTGTTTTTCTTATTTGTCTTGAGTTTTGACATTTTCTGGAAAAAATCCCAGTTGTCAGCTGCCTCTCCAGCCCAAGACAAACCTAAAGCATGCCTTGGGTTTTCTGAGATCTATGCTTCACTGGACAGTCTTCTGCTCAGAAATTTTGTCCAGAAAGCTGGAGGGAATGAGATTTGAGGCTATATTATATTTATTTTGGGCTTCAGATATACTTCCCTGTAGCTGGAAATATGTGCCCCACCCAATTTGATCATGCACAGCATGGCTGAACAACACTTCTGCAGTGAGGGTGATAAGTCTTTGTGTTAACCAGATATGCATAAACTCTCCATGAAATGTTTGCAGTGCTAACTCAGACTGCGGAGCACAGGAGTTCTGGGTATGCCCCATGTTGAGCACAGTCTGAAGCAAACTGTGGAAAGAGAAGCTACAGGCTGTGTACTTATGAATGGGAGATTCTGAACAACCTGGTTAGGGCTGGGTTTGCATCTGTGGACCTAAAGAAAGACTCTGAAAACCAGAAAGGGAAATACTCATAATTTCCTTACCTACCTGGTTTTCCATTGTACAGCTCAAAAGTAATTCTACATTAGAAGAATTACAGAGCTGCTGTGTGGGCTGGGACAGGGTATTTCACCTTTCTGCTACAGAAACATTAATTTGTATTATTGTAAATCTGCAGGCCCTGGGGGTCTCAAGGACATCTATCCACATCATTGGGGTAAGCCTTGGTGCACACGCTGGGGGCCTGGTGGGGCACTTCCATGGTGGTCAGCTGGGACGGATAACAGGTATCATAAAACTGTCTTGGATCCTCATGTTCTTCAAGAGGGAGAATGAAAGAGCGAGGAAGTGGGAGTCATTCAGAGTGGTCTTTAAATGACATAAAGGCTCACTAGATTCAAGCTTATGGGCTTCTTCCTAGCTCTAGAACAGTCTGACAGTGACTTTCCAGTCATCAGTCCTCTCCACGCTGCCAGAAGAATGCATGTGTTTGCAGAAGGGTCCTTCCAACTCTGCTCCACTCTTCAAATTGGTGCCAGCTTAGAAGAATATGAGGCCTCATGACCAATGAAAACCCACAATGCCCACATGCCTTGCTTCCAAATTATAGCATGTATACCTGTATGATTCTTAAAATTAAAGCTCAATGCAATTCATTGTAGAGGAAGCAGCAAGAGTGAGCTGCTCTGCAGGAAAATGTGAGCTGAGAGCCAAGGGGACAGCAAGGTAGGCAGTGGCAGTAGCTGTGTGGAGCAAAACCAGAGCAAGTCTCGAGGATTAGAGCACAGACTTTATTTTTGTGAAATGAGTTTCTTAAACCCATGCCTGTTCTAGTGGATATCTCTGTGTGCAAGAAAGCAAATGGTATAGGAACTGGAATGAGCAGCCCTTATCCAAAAGGAAGCATTCAGAAAAGAGCAATTTGTTTCAATACTTGGAGAGGAAATGCAAAAGCCCGAAGGAATTTGTTTGCATACTGTTTAGCTTCAGTGAATAGTTTTCTTAGCTGCTGAGGATCTACATCTCAATGGAGTTCATACATTTGCTTGGAGGAGGTAGGGATGGAGAAGAGAGGATAGAAAGGTGCTTGCACCACAGCTCTGTTGGAATTGCCTGCTGCTCATATTAGGTGTTTCTCCCTCTTCAGGAAGAAATTTAGGCTATACCAAATAACATTTTTCGGTATCTTTGAAAGCTTTTAACTACAAGTTGTTCTGTAGAAATGGGTGGGGAACCTCTCAGCTTTCAGTATGTATCAAGATTAAAGAACGTTAAAGACTCATTGTTAGAGAAAAAAATAGGAAATTATGTTTTTTCCTCCTTTTCCTTTTCCTCCTTCCCTCCACCCTCAAAAACACAGACACGTCAGTTTGGGTATTGTTGATATTGCCTTCTCCATAGAGAATTAACGGGACTGAGTCCAAAGCAGTGAAATCAACCAGCTCTGAGGCTAAGTAGCATGTGGAGCAGAGCTGCTTCTTAAACTGTTGTTGCCTGGGGAGGAAAAACAAAAAAAATCTTATGAGGTTACTTTTCTACAAAAAGTGAATAAGATAAACCTCAGAAAAAAATATGGTTAACCTGTTCCTTGGTATTGCCAAGGATAATTTTAACTGTATACCTATGAAGAAGAGCAAATTTTAAGCAAAAATGTAGATGATTGCTAAAGACTCAATTTTATTTGCGGGGAGAGGGCTCAGAAGCCTCTGTTTTAAAATTGTTTGATGGTATGAAACTTTGGTAGTGCTTGGGTTGGCTGATGCCTGGCATGCTGAATTCATCACCTAACTGCTGATCTTCAGTGACATTTCTCAGACTGTAGTGCTAATACAGATGACATTAAAATTAGGGAAGGTATTAAAAGTTTGATTCTCTTTCACCAAAAATCCGAAAGACACCACACACTCATGCTGTCAGTGGAATTTGAAGCTCAGTCCTGGCTTTACAGCCTAGAAACTTGACGTACAACACTGCTAAAAGGGTGTGGAATAGTGCATGACAAGGCAACGAAGCTGCAGTGGAAGTTAGAGATGGCAGATACTATTTTGGAGCATGGGGGAGTTGGGATTAGATGATCTTTAAGGTCCATTCCAACCCCTTAATAGTATATGATTCTGTAATTAGTGTGACCTGGGAATAATTTATTACTGCTGCCTAGCAACATTTTTAACATTTTGGATAAAATAAGTGGTCCAGAAATAAGAAAGAGGGGGGCTGAAGAGTACTTGTTGTTGAGATGTTTGATTTTGTTACAGCCCTGGATCCTGCAGGCCCTAAGTACACTAGAGCCAGCCCTGAGGAACGCCTGGATCCTGGGGATGCCCTCTTCGTGGAAGCCATTCATACCGATGCTGACAGTAAGCTGGCTTCCATCTTCTTTGGCCTGGGCTTCTGTTCCTCCTGACATCATTATTGCTAAGGAGCCTGTAGGTCATTGTCCCTTGTTTTCCAGACTGCCATGAGTTCGGGTTTGCTATGAGGAAGTTTCTTGTTTAGATAGGCTGAAGATGAATTCACGCTCTAGAGCACTTCGAGCAACAGACAGGAGATTGCTACAGCAGAGTCAGTTTATGCAGAACTGGTTTGGCATGACTTCTACCACCTGGAAGGAACTGATATGTCTAGTCTCACTCTGCTTTTTCCCACTTGATGTAAAAGAGGTGCCACGGAAAGTGCTTGTCAGAAAGTAACAGAGCCAAACCAGCAGCTGGTGCAACAGCAAAGGAGCTTCTCTAAAACACTTAAGGTCTTTCGTGGGCAGAACCTGTGCTGAAGAATAATGTGATGTCTTTTAGTCGCACTTTTTGTCTGGAAATCAGGGAAACCTCTACCAACATAACTCTCAATTACGCTTCATAATCCCACATTAAGGTTGTGATCAGTTTTGTTCTCCTTACATAGAATCAAGAACCAGAGTTGCTGAGTTGGTGGTGGTTAAACCACTGTTCCTATTCCCTTTAATGGCAGGGGCTGGAGCACTCTCTGCTCCATGCAGCAAACCTGCACAATGTAGGCTGGCTCCAGCACTACTAATGTTCAACCAATTATTAGGATCTGTCATAAACATGTAGGGTAAAGCCTTCAGAAGAGCCAAGTCTGAGAATGAAGTGGCATTTCACCTCCTTTCAGATTTTGGGATCCGGATTCCTGTAGGCCACATCGATTATTTTGTCAATGGAGGCAAAGATCAGCCAGGATGCCCCCGATTCATCTCTGCAGGTGAGAACATTCTCTGGCCAAGCAAAAGGCCATTTAGCATACTGTGAAAATGCTGTTTGGCAAGCAGCTCCTGCTACAGCCTGGGCATATAGCAAAATGAGACAAACGTATTCATGGCCCACATCTCTTCTCAGCAGTACAAGAAGCAGCTGAAATTAGAATCACATTCAGATCAAGTATCTTGGCAGCACCCCTGTAAAGAGATGTGATTTTAGTGACACTTCTTCTAAGCCAAAACCCTGGCATCAGTAGAGATGACACTTTTGCCAGAAAGGCTGTTAGGTACCACTAGAAAAACCTTCTTTTTGTTTTCATGCTGCAAGCTGTGACAATTCTTAGACACTTTGTACAATTACTGCCCTCTCCTTCTAGAGAATCGGACATTACACTGTAAATGGTGTGGATTCATTCAGCATTGCAGTATGTTCTGTACGAGTTAGCTGCATTGAGGGTCAGGTTACATGGGACATCTATGGTACCTCACTTCCCATAGCGGGGGTTCCAGTGCAGGTGGGAATCAAAGCTACAGTTCTGCTTTGGAGAGAGCTTGGGGCCTCATGGATGGTACAATGATGGAGACAGGGCAGCTCTGTGGTCCTCCTCTTCTGAGGGACTCTGTTAGCCTGGGAGATGCACTTCTAACTTCCTGCATAACTTCTCTTGCAGTGGGATCTCTGCTTGTAGTCATAGAGATGCTCTGAAAAATTTTATTAATGGAGAGGGATCACTACAGAATCAGTAAGAGTGTTCCTTATCTCTCAGTTTCTTTGGAATGTGCAAAAAGACTGAAGCCATCAGAAAGGCTCATGGCTGCTTCTCTCTGGTTGAAATTTTGCTTGCAGGCTATAACTACCTGATCTGTGATCACATGCGGGCAGTACATCTCTATATCAGTGCTTTGAAACATTCCTGTCCAATCGTGGGGTTTCCCTGTGCAAGTCATCAAGAGTTTTTAAATGGTCATTGCCTGGACTGCGCGGAACACTTCCTGTCCTCCTGTCCCAGAATAGGTACAGTAACAGCATGAGACTTTCTTGGAGCAGATGACAATGCATTCCTAATGGGTATCAGTGCAGAGCACAGTATGCAGTTCAGATTTCTCTGAGCAGGATTTGCTTTAGATCTCTTTGGAAAGTGTGAGAAGCTCTTTCATTTTCAGGCTTCTATAGAGACATTCTAAAAGCTCATATATTGCCCGAGGTAGAACACCAAAACCTTGAGTATTTCATAGGCCCCACAGATGAGTTGAAAGAGTTTCCAGAATCACCAGGCTAATAAGTGGGCAATTACCTCAAAAAAATGTCTTGTTTAGAGAAGCAGCTGGAAATTTTGGCTCAAGCCTGAAGTCCCATTCTTCTACACCACTTGTTGCTGAGTGACCTCCTTTTCATAAATTTCTGCCATGGTCACCCCAAAGATCTGCTCCCTGAACTGGGAGAAGGTAATAGACACCTCTTTTAGGCTTCTGAAACTGGACTGTGGAATGAGGACAGAAAGTGTCCTCTGGTGCTATTTGCAGTGTGGTACCAGAGGAACACAAAGAGAGGCCTCTTTTGGCATAGGTTCCCTCAGATCAGCCACCCCTTCCCCACCTCGCCAAGCCATATTGCGAGCTAGCCAGTGGTGCAGGCCTCAAGTTATGGTGGTCTTCTCACTTGGCCAAGAAATTAAATTTCCCCACACCTTGCATTTGCACTGTTGTTTACATCTGCACTAAGTTTCCTGACTTGGCAGTCTTTAGTCCTGCTCATTTTGCACAGATGCAACTGATAGCACAGTTTGTTAGCAGAAGAATGAAAAAAAGGCAACAAGAGGTTCTCTGGTGATGATTACAGGGGTAGACAGAAAAGGTTTTTTGTGGGAATCTGTCGAACAGACACCACAATTTTGTACTTGCTCTGATTTGCCCTGGTATGAAAAAGGGATCCATTCTCCAAGACAGGGGAGTTGGGCAGGGTGAGTAGATTTATAGATTATATTTCTGTTCTGTGTCATTCATGGCGTTTCCTGCACTGGCTTTATTTTTTCCTACAGGCCTGCTGGAGCATGCAGGTGTCAACATGAGTAAGCTGCCCAAGGAAGTGAAGGTTTATTTAATGACCAGTCCTTCAGCCCCATTCTGTGGTATGTAGAATGAGAAAAAAATTAGTCAGAAGGGTGTTGACCAAATAAGGCAGATCCTCTGGGGAGCCCAGGTAGTTACAACACACTATCTCCATCAGAGTCAGATGCTATGGCCCAGAGAGTCTGAGACACACAGCTGAAGAGCAATAACCCTGCACATCTCCCCCATAAAGCCTTGTCAACAGATTTATAAGAGTCGGCACGGCCCTGGGCTAACACAGCCACTTGGCTTCAGGACTAAAATAATGGGGATTGAAAATGCCTGTCTGTTCACACTGGACTATGCAGACATGCCCCCTGTGCCTCACAGAGGCACAGAGACTAGATTCTTTCTTATGTCTGTTTAACTTTCTTTCTGCTGGTGGGGCCAGGGAATGAGTGCTAGAACCCCTCTTTCGGCATGGGTAGGTCCAAGTGATACTACCTGCCCTCACTCCCACACGCTTTGCTTTTTGTTCAGTCTATCACAGCCTTGTTGAGTTCCACTTGCAGAAGAAAAGAAACAGAGTCACCAGCATTGAGATCACTTTCTTCAGCAACAGCACCCAGGACACAGCAAAGATCACCATGTGAGTGACAGTGCATGTTTCTCTGGCCTGTTTTTTCCCCGGCTCCATGTGTAAGGATATTCATCCTGGTCCAGGAAAAGCACAGTAACAGCATATTTCCCTGAGTGATGAACCACAACTTTTTTTCTTGAGACCCTCCACATTTACCTTAAATGCCCTCCAGAATTGGGCATGGGCTACTGTTCCTCAGTAACATTGACTAAGTCCATATCTTCCCTGACTGCACAAAGCAGTAGGAATACTCTGGGATCCCCAGATTTGCATGCTTCTGTGTGGCTATGCAGGTTTCTTTTCTATACCATACCCTTCCCTTGGTGCCAATTTTAACCCCAGTCACTGTCAGATAGCCCTATTCTGCCTGACAGAGAGGACTACAGCAAGACCCATCCATCAGAGCTTCCAGACTGACGAGCTTGGTGGCTTAGACATTTCTCTTGACATCCAATAGGGCAGAAGTTGCAAAGAGGAAAGTGCATTTCTGCAGAAATGTCTTCAGTAGCTTGTTGCCTTTGCAATGATGCAGAAATGCTCTCAGGCTCCTGTTGCAGGGAAACATCCGGGGACAGGGGACCAAGATCCCCTGCATAGGAAGAAAAATCTCTCTTGAAAGCACCATCCCTCTCCAAACTGTATCTGAATTGAAGGACCAGACTCCTGTTCCACAGCTCTTACCACAGGGGGTTCTCCCCACCACAGAGAAACTCCCTAGAAGTCTTCCTCACTTCTTCCTACACCTTCTTGCCCACTACTGTGGATTGAGAACTCCAATGCAGCTGGCATGTGCTGCTGGCCGCCTCAGGAAGCAGGAAAGCAGCCTATTAAAGAGCCCCAGCCAGCTCTCCTGGGATTAGAGGGCTCTCAGTGCTGACTCCCATACAGTCCTTACTGCTAAGCCAAAACATCATGACCTGAAGCTAATTGCCCCAGCTTCAGTCCTGGAGCACCAGGAGGTAGGGATGAGAAATGGGGAAGGAGTAGCAATGCTCTAGGGTACTCTCCAGTGGGAGCTTTCCATCCAGGCACTGCAATATGGAGTTTGTACTCCAACCTGGTAGACCTCAGTCTATCCAACTCCTCCCTGCTTGGAAGCCAAATCTGCCTTTTCCTCAGATGCAGGAGGGAGGAAATAGTAACACTTAGGTTAGGTCGGGACCCGTGCAGCACTTCTGCAGTTACTAGACACAGGGTTTGGTGTGTGTCCAGCAGGAGGCATGTGAGCGCTGGAGGGAAAAGCTGCCTGAGGAAGTGAGCCAGACAGGCAATCCCGAGGCTTTGCTGTACCCTCCGATTTTAATGAGGCAGTGGAGTTATAAGAGGGTAACCTATCCAGAGATACCCTGGGGGAACAGTAGCTGTATTTCATTTAAATGCCTTCCTAAGAAGCACATGGCTAAACTGAAAAATTTGCTTACAGCAATAAACCTACCGATTTGAGAGTATAAAATTGAAGATATCCCTTTTAATTCCCACTGGTAGCAAAGGGCAAACTTCCCCACCCTAAGCATAGTCCAGCCTTCGAGTGCACTGAAGCTCAGAGTATCAAATGGGCATCTAAACATAGATCCTCACACTGCAGTTCAGACACTGATCGATCACTGACTTATTTCAGATAATCTGACATGTATATCATCCTGCTCTTTCCTAGAAGTACAGAGGGACTTACTTGGGAGTGTTCAGCTAGTCTCAAATCTTCAGCGACTCACATGGTTGTGACTTGCCTCACATTGCTCTTCTGCTCTCCCTAATAATATCAATTCCAATCTCATTCCTCAGGATGTCTCCACACATTGCTGAGAGTGCCCCAAGACACATGTCCTCAAGCTTCAATAGCTGACACGGGGCTGATGAGTAAAGAGCTTGTTACACAGAACACTTCCCAACTGCATTTGCTATTTTCTCACACATCATATGACATTATCCCCTATATCCAAGCAAACATACCTCTGAAGCCAGCTAAGACTCCTACATCCATCCAAAGGTTCTGCAGGGTTGGACCAAAGGTCAGTTCCAAGAGTGACTTCTTCAACCTGCTTAGCTGTACTGTGTTCCTCTGTCCTAGCGCAGGGCTGGGTCCTGCCCATGGATGGTACGCAGTAGAGAGATGGCCTCCATTCCTTTCCATTATTCACCTTTATAACCACAATTTTGTGATGCTTCCTATTTTAAGCAGCTTCAAGGCAGACACAGTCAGGCACACAAAACCTCCAGCAACTACTACTGCAGTCTAAGGGAGGGACTGGATGAACTGGTGTGGTTTGGCTGCTGTGGCCTAGGAGGATGCTGTGAGTGGAGCTGTCAGCCCGCTCCCGGGAGTTACTTTGGGTAGCAGAATTGTAGGCTCTTCCTGACCCTTTTGTCATCTCCCCCCTTTTCCTGCCATCATGTTTCTGATCAGGCAGTCACCCAAGTGCTTCTGGGATCGCGCCAAGTCAGCTACACACATATTCTTCATGAGCACAAGGAAATCAATTATCTCCAGGCTCTCAGAGGTGCCAAGCAGATCAAGTGTAAGGCCCATTGGATGGACTCCACAGAAGGGACTTAAAAAGTCTGGGCAGCACACTTCTGTAACACATGACCAACTGGGGTGTGATCATTGCCTGTTCACCAAGCCTCTGTCACTTCTCAGTTCACATTACCACGGTAAGAGCATAGGGACAGACAAAAGTCCCTCTATCCAAGCATCCCACCTTCAGCATGATAAAAACCAAATACCTAGAGAAGAGTATAAAAAGTGTCAGTGTAAGCATGTAGCAATACTTCCCCAGAGAGTTTCCTGTTGTTTAGCTACATCTCAGGGACTTTCAGAGCCAAAGGTGAGCTCTTTATCATTACTAGCTTTTGTCTTCTGCTAACTTGTCCAGTCCTCCTCCCATGACTTGTACAGCCATGCAAACTTTCTAGCATTCATAACATCCCACAGCAAGGATTTTAACAGCTGAAATTGTACTCTGCTGCGGGCAATCTTTTTGAGCCTGCCACTTCTTAGCTTTCTTTGATGACCCTTAGTGCATATACTGGAAGAAATGGTGAACAAATGGCCCCTAACCATGCATTCACAATTCCATGGATGTTGATCTATCTAGCATTTACCTCTCTGTAGCAGGCTGAACAATGTTTCAATCTACATGCAACAGCTAGAAGAATGGTTGTAATTTTGTAATGGAAGGAAGGATATTTACACAGAAATATTCCTGACTACAGAGATAAAACATGGAGAGACAGCCAGTAAGATGCTCATGCAATGCCCTGTTTTGACAGATGAGTCTTCTCATTCCATTTTATTATGTGAGTGCTTCACAATAATGCTGCAGGTTCCTCCAGTGTTTCCGTGGATCTGTGCATGGTTTGCATCTGCAGGTTGATTGAACGTTCTCCCTCACACCTCTCACCCCGCCTTGCAGACCTAGGCACCAGGACATGGGCAAACGGCTGCTGGCCCACCAAGTTCCCCTCTGCCAAATAAACAGCGTGACACTGAAGTATATCCCAAAAAACCGGTTTTGGAGAAAGGATGAGCCATCCATTGTTGGCAAGTTCTGTGTGGCGCCGCTGCCTCTCAAAAGCAGGTGAGTCAGAGGAATATCTTACAGGGATACACTAAGCCTATGGATGCAGCCTGTGGTTTGAAAAAATGCATTCTTTCTCCCTTTTAGATAAAAAAGTAAAGAGGTTTCTCCCATCACCTCTGTGTCCCTATGTAACTCGTTTTCTATCTGTGAAAGAGAAAAGCTACCAAGCAAGTTTTCTAAAATTCTTCCCCTGGGCTAAAAGCATTGTGCCATGGAAGGAAAATGGCTGCAACTAACATCACCTTGAACATAGTTAAGTCACAAACCATGGCAAAAGGTTGTACTAACTAGAATTTATTCCTTTTGTCCTTGCATGCTTTCTCCATCTTCCCCTGTCTAAAATGGGCCCCCATCTGAAACATGATAAGGAAGATTTTTCAGGATGAGACAACGAAAGACCAGTAATATATTTCTTATACAGCAAGGTTTAAAAACTCTAAGGCTATAGACAACCATTTTAGCATCTTCTAGGCCAGACATTGTAGAGTATATACCTTCAGCCATAGTTACCTTTCCCGGAGTAAATGCAGCCAAATCCTTCTCATCCTTAGAGAGATGTCTTGTCCATAATACAATATTCTTGCCAGGTGTTTTACAGGTCCAAAGTTCTTGCAGGCAGGACAAAATAGCTGGGTCTATACTGACACATTGCTTCTGAGATGCTGGCTCCAGGCTGTAGCAAGCTAATGGGTACTTCAAAGCAGGGAAAACCAGAAAACAAACTGGGCTCGCATTTAAATTCTCTTTTCATGGGCAGTAAGGAGTCTCAAGCTCTAGGCAGTAAGAATACATCCAGTAGGTCCAGATAAGGGAAAAAATTCCTATGTAAATAATGGGCACTTCCTTGAGTATAAGGACTATTCCTTACTAGCATGTTTTGTACTCCAAAGTTGGGATGGATGTGCTGATACATGGCTTTTATCACTTACGAATGGGACAGCAAGGCATATTGCCTTAAGGATGTGCAAACCTGCACCCCTGGACGTACTGCACTTATCTTTGATAGAGGTTGAAAGTTGTAGAATTGCACAGGTTTAAACTGTGCTCCTATCACTGAACTGGGAGCACTCAGAGCAACAATAGTGCTGCTAGGAGGGGGCAGTGGAAAGGTGAAGGACACAACTCATATGCACCCTTCCAGCTAATTTATCCCAGCCAAGGCACAGCACCCTGTTCACTATACCCTAGCAAAGCAGAACCAGGTCCACCAGCACCTTGCTTGGTTCTGCGTTAGGATGACAACCTCCACCTCGTGATGCCCAGCCTGACTTCTCTGTACTCTTCCCACAGCCGGACAATGCCATGCCTGCCCTGGAACCTCACTCTCCCCAGCAAAACAGACATCTCCTATGACCTACCCACTGCTTGTGCCTAACACTGCCTTTGGGATACACAAAACCAGAAAGGAGTCCTAAACCTATTGCTGCTCTCTGCTCACAGATGATACTTTCACCATAAATCTTAATTGGTTTCTTGCTCCTTGCATTAGGGACAGGATGTCAAGGAAAAGAAGTGTGTGGAATATCAGCAAGTACAAGGTTAACTGGTTATAGCAAAATTTCTCAGTTAAAAGACTGGATTGAACTTTCATCTCACAGGTTGTATACCCAGCTGTGAAAGTGAGACAGGCAAGTCATTTATCTCAAGGTTTGGATCTGTGTGACAGAAGAAGGAGATAATATCACTCTTTTTACAGTGGAAGTATTGGTATGATTCATTTGTGTTTTATAAGAAAGCATCCTGATATCTTCATATTAAAGGTGAGAGGTGCTGTTTTTCCTCAGCAAGGGAAAAAAGGTGGGGTTTAAGTTTGGCACAGGAAGGAGTCAGCCAGCACTCCAATAGGAAACTCATTAGTCCCATCTATAAGACCCTTTCAGAGTGAGACCCTATTGATTTCATGTTAGTGCTTCAGTAGCTACTCAGAATGCATCTCCTTCCCTGACAAGCCTGGAGTAGTTCTTGTGGTGGTTGGCTTGTTCTCCCTGAAGCTCACATGAAGTGAAGCAGACATCAGGAGCACCACAGTGCTCTCACATCCAATTTTGCACTGCTTTGACCATCTGCCCAGAATAGAAGGTAATAGGAGGAGAATGGAGTAGCTATGGGGCCACCTAACACAAGTTAGTCCCAGGAACTCAGCACAGCCTTTCAGACCTGCAAAAGTAGTTGAGGTCTGGAAATAATTGGTGAAAGATTACAATCAGATGCATGACCATAGGAAGAGCCCTCACCCACCCACCCCTTTTCCACCACCGTGATATGTACGCAAATTAAAGAGGTGACAAGTCTTTCATCACTTCTGCCAACAAATCGCACCTTCTATTAACCATTTGCTCTGGTTTCCTGTACTGGCTTCACTGGGTGATAGAAAAGTGCACCAGGAACTCCATGATCAGGACAGAGGGTCATGCTAAAGGCATTTCTGCCATGAAGAAGCCTCGAGTCATTTGTCATGAGCTGTCACGAGTGCTTCACTAGACAGCATCACAGCAGGGTTAGCTCCTGCTTTCAGCTCACGTCCAAGCTTTTGGGCCCTGGCATGTGGCTGTTTGGAAGGCCAGCTAGTGAACACCATCTCCAACATACATTCAGGAGAGGGATAGGCTCTGCCAACCTGATAGAGATCCATGTTAGTTGGTTCCGTGACTGAAGAGTTTCCAGGGAGCTTCTTGTTGAAGACCGGAATATAAACTCAGCAGGCAGCTGTGAAGGGCAGTGTCTAATTCCGGTCCACTGCTTTAGGCAAGTGTATAAAGCACCACGGCAGGTGGCCCCAGTTTCACTGTGCATTTCAGTTCCTTTGCAGAAGAGACCCCAGCAGCTCTCATGTCAATCTACCAGAGACACTTCCCAGCTGTGAAGGGCAGTGGGGTCAGGCTGAACACAAATGTATCAACAGAGCATGGTGACAACCATCAGCAGGATGATCCCCTGGCCTGGGGCAGCCCCATTCCTCTGCTCTGATGTGACAGCAAAGGCGAACAGTCCAAGGAGCAGTGTACATCATGGATCCCACATACGTGTGGCCTCTGTGGCCATGTGTGAGCAGGGCTAGGCAAGCAGAGCTGCCTCCACCAGTCCAGGGCCAACACAAAGCAGCCCCACAGGCAGAATGGCTCTGCCCCTGTGTGTCTGTGCTAAGAGGCACTGAAGAACACCTTGCCCTGTGCTGAGGGAGCGATGGATGCTCCTTGCTCCTTCCCTGAATATCTGTCTTGGAGAGGCTTCACACTACCTAGCTTGGTTGCACCTTGGTCCTCCACCCGTACTTTCATCTCCAATTCCCTGACTGAGGAAATGGCTGGTGAAGCTTATCATACAAATCCTGATGCAGCTGAACTTGGAAGAGGCCTTCCACCTCCACACTATTTTCATTAAGACATTGTACTACCAGTGGTTTGTACCACAGATGTTTTGTATTCATTCATTTCTTCACTCAGTGTGTGTGCAACCTGAAGTCATTCCCCTCTAAGCATAAAAAAAAAAAAAAAGGGTTCTGGCTGTCCTTCTTGCCTACACCTGTTCCCAGTCCCAATTCCTCCCCTTTCTTATTCCAAATGATATAAAGCAAACAAACAACCTTTCCTTTTTTCACCAACTTTTTTGAGAAGTGATGCTTTTCATAAATGATAAATTCTAACTCCTGGAAAAGTAATTTCTGGTCTTACAAGAGTGGATTCCTAGTGAGATGCATATCATCAAACTCCCCATTGCAAGCACATTAACAAAGCCACCAGGCAGCCAATTTCCCTTGCGCTTTCCACTCAGTGCCTTAAGATCACCTCAAGTGATCTCTCTCTTCAAATCCTCCCTCCCTCCCACTGTTACCTCCCTCTTCAAATCTTCAAACACCAGTAGTTTATCTCTGACTTTAATGGTAATCATTAAATCAAAGGGAACACAGATTCTGCACCTTGGTAGCAGAGCTGCTGACACACTTCAGAGAGGGAGGACTAAAAAACAAACGGTGGAAGCACTCTGGGGAAGGCAGCTCTGGTGAACAACCATGGGGTGGGAGGTGCTGGAGTGTCACACTGCAGTCTTAAGCATGTGCTTCATGTGCTCCTGAGTGTAAATGTCTGCTGGCAGACATCTCTGCGTGCTAAAGAGTGTCTCTCTGGTCAAAAACATGTGTGAGCATCTGTGCCCTTGGAGAGGCTTCGGGATCAAAACAGCCTGTTGTTCCCTAGAGTTCAGGAGTCTGAGTGGGAGCCAGAGGGGCTCGTCCTTTGCAGAGAGGGTGAGGAGAACTCCGGAGAAGGTTTCCAGAGGCTGCAGAAGGAAAGCAGAGGAGGAGGGAGGAAAACCAGAACAGGGAGGCAGGGGAGGGGGGAGACAGAGAAAGAGAACACCATTACTATTACAGGAATAAATCTTACTCCCAAACTTTTCCGAACAAACTTCACGGAACACACCCGTTACCTGTCCTTCCCCCCTCCCCTCCTGAATGAGCATGCAAAACTATGTAATACTTCAACATGTGATAAACCAGAAAACAGGGTTATGTACCCATTCTGAGATGGCAAAAACAAACCCCTTCGAAGCACCTTCTGTGATATCAGTGAAACAAAACCTGCAGATCCTTTGATTTTGCTCTCAAAGTAGGTATAAAAGGCTTCCTACTAACTTAGATACCAAGCTACAGGCCATCAAGCATCCATCTATCCATCCGTCCATCCATCCATCCATCCATCTATCCATCCATCCATCCATCCATCCATCATCCATCCATCCATCCACCTCACCCACCAAATAGAAGGGAAGCCCCATGATGTAACTGTTTAAAACCAGGTAGCAACAGCTACATATCTTGCAAGCAGCAAACATCTTGGCAGCAGCAAAGTCAAACAAATGCAATATGAACAGGAGAAAAATCAAGAGGGTTTTGTTTGTTTGAATTTCCATGCAAGGAATAAAGCTTTGTTTACTCTGTAGCATTGAGCTATACACCAGTACACTGCTAAAGCAGTGTTTTGAACAGAACCTTGGAAACTACCTCCTTTAAACAGGCAGCTTCCTCCTCAGAGAAAGAATGTGTTCATCAGTGGGATATTACAGTCTGTCTTACTCTTAAGCAGATTAGAGACTCTTTCAAGGAACTAGATGATAAGAATAGTAGGCTAATATATCTCCCAGGAATATTTTCTTCTGTATAACCTTGGTAGCATTACCTTTGGGCATGCAAGAATTGCCCTCCTGCACTGTGGTATTGCAAGGTGGCTGTTGTAATGACAGAAAAGAAAAAGGAACATGACTCATAGAAGCACTTCAGCATGGGGACTTTAGAGAGCTGGGAGGTGATTCCCCATAAGTTGTTGGGGAAGGAAATGAAAGCACAGACCAGGGGAAAGCCCCAGGGGAGCTCTGGCATCAGGAACTGCAGCTATTGCTTACTTTGAACAATGACACTGCAGGGAATCTCTCTCCATATTATGGATGTTTTTACCACTTCCGAGGGAAAAGTTATGAAAGTGCTTTCCCTGAGTCACATCTAACCTGCTCGGATTATTTGCTGAGCTGTTACAAGTGCCTGGCCAGAAGAAAAAAACGCAGCCCCATTGTATCCCTGGTTTTTTGTGGTGAGGTGCTCGAGTCACTGTGGAATATTGTCCAGATGCAACAATTGCTGTTGTGCTGCTGGGATGTGATGTGAGTAGGTCACACAGCTGGTGAGCAGGGTAACAGGGAAGTGCTCATTCCACCATTATGAACACACTAAACAGAATTTCTCTTTCCTTGTTTAATTACCTTAAAAATTAAAATACCACACTGGCTATTGTCTCCAGACTGACAGACAAGGAAGATCATCCTCCACTCCCACACCAAATACCACTCTCTAAACATCTGCACTTTTAGTGCAGGTCTCTACTGCAAATATCAGCACTCCTTGATACTGTCTTAGTCACAAGATCTAGAAAGACAGAAGTTTCCAGCTTACAGCATGTTTTAAAAGGATTGTGTGAAGGAAAAATAGCTTTGTGCTGTGTTGCACAAGCCTTCCCCAACACACACACACACCTCTTGTGTGCATGTTCACAGTATTAACTCATTGCCAAAATGGGTGAAAGTGATTAAAAAAAAATCTACAATATTCCTTGCCTCCTTCATTTTTTAATTGCATTTGAAATTCTGGTTTTATTGAGTTTGATCAACTAGGAGAACTCAACCAATTACCTGGGAAAGGATATCCCTCTTCTAAGAAGGCAAAATACAAGCAAAGCACAGGCAAAATGACTTCACCTCATTTACAATCCCATTACATCTCATGGGATTCAACTCCATGAATCCATTATCTGAATTCATTTTTGATTGCATATATACAACAGACACTCCTGATAGCTAGGAGGATGGCTGTAAGGGATTCAGTGTTCCTGAATCCTTTCCAGGGAAGGACTGAAAAAGCTGCAAATTTATATCTCCAGCAGCCGACCAGCACAACCAGAGATTTCACATTCCTAGGAAAAATGTGGGTTTTTAAAATTTTTCTCTCTGTGCCTCCTTATAAAACAATCAATTAACTGCACAATACAAACAAATAAACAAACAATCCTGACAGCAAAACCCTAAACAACAGTCTTGCTGACTCTTTACCTGATTCCAGCAAAATCAAATATACATGTTCTTTTCCTGGCCACTTTTTTATATTTTATATTTTATATTTTATATTTTATATTTTATATTTTATATTTTATATTTTATATTTTATATTTTATATTTTATATTTTATATTTTATATTTTATATTTTATATTTATATTTATATTTTATGTTTGGAGTCATGGAAGTAGTGTTGGAACTGGCATGTGACTCAACTCAAAGCAGAACCATACAAAATAGAGAAATCCTACAGTTCCACTGTTTTCAAAACTAATGGATGAAACAGCAAGAAAGGCCTCTTCCACCAGAAGCCTATTGCAAATAGCAAGTGCTCTCTGATCTGGACAGACACTCCATGCAGAGCACCAAGAATTCTGCAGACTCATCAGAGCTCATACCAAGGGTCAGTATGTCCTGCTTCATGCTCCCTGACACTGAGTCCACGGACCAAACAGAAGGAGACCCAAGTGGGTGCAGAGAAGACCAGAGTGCAATGGTGCACTGTGCTCAAGGCTGCCTGGGGGTAAGACAGTCTCCCCAGCTGCAGCCCAGTTCTGCCACGCAGACCCAAGTGGGACACGTGGAGTGCTCACGTCTAGGACAAAAATCCCAGTCCCAAGCTTGGGGTCTGTCAGCTGGATTATTATGGGGCAGCAGCAGGAATGCTTGTTTTGGGGGCTGCAGCTGGCGTGTAGCAGCTGGCATGCAGTGGCTGGCTAAAAGTAGCTCAGTGTGGAATTTCTCTCTTGGCCACTTGGATCTGAATTTCAAGCATGAGCCACTCTCCTGTCTATTTCTGTTTGCCTGCACTGCTCCTCTGCTCCAACATCCACCAGGGATAGGAAGTTCTTTTCCCTTGTGGAGTAAGGAGGTGTCATGTTGGAAAAGAGCATCTCATTCCCATTCACCAGAAAGCAGACTTTGAGGCACGTTAAAACAATGTTTAGCCTGTCAGTCTGCCCAGGGTGATTGGAGGCAAGACTTACACCACACAGGGCAGACTTTTCAATTCTTTACTGATCTGGCAGAGATGAAGTTCAGTCAAAATAAGGAGGATGGAGAAAATGCTGGGATGAGAGTGATGGGCAGGGAGAAGAAGGACTCAGCTTTCTCCCTCTGCCCAGACTGAGCACTTGCAGGGTGTACAGCAACTTCTTGCTATCAATCTGCTGTAAACACTGAAGCTCGTTCTATCCCTGTTAGCATCTCCTGGGATGTCTGTTCTCTCACCTGCAGAGGTTCTTCCTTAGATCAATACTGGAGTATTTCCTGGCACAGCTCTACCTCATAGCGAGCAGGCTGAGCCCTCTGGGGTCTCTGCAAGCCCTCATGTATCATCTACCAGCCTGGACATATTTCAGTTTCTCTGCCTCTCCTGAGGGATGGGGAGAGAACTGGGCAGGCGCTTCCTACAGCTAGGTTACTGACCCTTCTACCTAGAGTACAGCTGGTGCCTGGTGTCAAGACTTCTCGCCGCTGCTTTTCCTTAAGAAAATCACACAGCTGGAGCCCACCTTCCGGGATTATTCCTTGGGGCAGCAGGCCAAAAAACACTGCGGAGGAGCAAACCCATGGCAAATGAGGGCGAGAGGCTGGGGGCCACTGCTCTGCCCAGGCAGTTGCATCACGGGAAAGACTTGCTTCCGCAAGTGGGTACTTACGCGAGGGTCCCACACAGGGGGAGGTGTGCCCGTACCAGGAGTGCCCTCACTTCATATACTCCCCTTCGCTCACATAGTCCATAAAAGACCCCGGCAACTCAGCAAAATCTTCCAAGACAAGACTGGTGGAGTCCTCACCCAGCAGCTCACTGTCGGGCCGGGACGCCCGGGGGCGCGGGGCCGGTGGTGGCGGTGGCGGCGGCTGCGGAGGGGGCTCAGAGACACTGGCCTGGCCAGAGGCAGGCAGCAGCTCCTCGCAGTCCTCCGACTCCCCCTCGGAGGAAGCTGGCCCAAGGACATGGTAGAGGCTGGGCAAGCGGATGTCGAAGCGCAGGCCGAACTTGGAGAAGAGCTTCTCGTTGAGGGAGTAGAGCTTCTCCGAGATGTCGTAGCCCAAGTGGGAGGAGAAGAGCCGGGCGATGTAGCGGTCCTTCCTCAGGAGGACATACAGCTTCTTCCTCGGCCAGGTGATGAAGCTGCAATCGGTCTCTGCTGTCAGTGTGACCTGTGGGGCAGGGAGAGAGTGGAGTAAGTCCCAGACCTGGGTAGGGGTCACCAACCTTGGGGGCCATGTGCTCCACTGCAGGGAAGGCCTTCTGCCCCTTTGATGCCTGTTCTCCTTGTTGATGGCAGGGCTGGAGATCCAGATTGTCCAAGCTGAACAATTGCATAAATCCCTACTTGCTGATGTTTCCTCTCCCCAAGGAGCCAAAGAACCCATTTTCCAATGCATGTCCTTGTTTACCCTAGTCATGTGGCTGGCTATGTTTCATACTCTTGCCTTCTGATGACGCTCCCCGTTTTGAGAAATGTAGCTGAAATGAACAGGGTAGCACAGACATCTTATACCTCTACAGACACGCTAAGAGGGGATGTTTTTGTGTGCCCAGACAGTTCATGTTGCCAGTGATTAGCCCTGTGGCAGGCTGCTGACACATCCTGCTGCTGGGTTGCAAAGCCCCTGCTCCAGGAAGGCCCTGGGTCCTGGAAGGGCCACCTGGAAGGCTTGCCTGGTCACTCTGTGCCAGAGGGACATCCTGTCTCACCAGCTCTGCTGGACTCTGTAGGGCTGAATGGCCTTGAAGGACATTGCAGCACTACCCAGTGAGAGAGAAAGTAAAAAGGTTTTATTGTGTTTGTGTCTATGTAGAGAACTCAAGAGCTTTTCCTGGGTTGATTTTAGATAACATTTCATTTTACTTTGGGTTTTGCCAATGTAAACAGAGATCTTTTCCCCCCTAGTGGTAGGACCAAACTAATTCCAATAAAAAATATTATATAATACATGAATGTATATTACAATAAATAATAATAATAAAGACAAGAAATGCAGGAAGGGTCAAACTGCCTCGGGTGAAAGAAGAACATCCGAGTGTAATGGAGACACTGGCATGTGAACAAGTGCCAGAGCCAAAATATCCCGGGGGCTCCCTTTCACTCTATATCCAGGGGTCTCCTTGGTCAGCTGCCATGGCAGAGGGCCACTGGGAAGCTGAACATGGCTTGGCTGCATGTGTGTGTCCTTGGGTTTGATATTTAATGCCATTGCCATGCAAACAGCTGCCTTATGAAAGAAATATAGGAGATAAAACCTGAGAACTTTCCCAAGCCAGGCAAACAAGAGAGACGGTCACATGGAAATTGAAATGACCAGAATCTCATTTTCCTAACCAACTTTTGGCACAGCAATCAAAAGCCTCTGCTTCTTGTGAGGGATTAAGTGAGATGTAATAAGCAAACCTGTCACCTACCCAGGACAGTAAGACAGATTTCACTTATGAATCCCTCCTGACACAAGTGCTCCAGCATCAGCAGAGCCTGTAATACAGCCTTCTGGGGGAAAGTGCCAGCCCTGAAACCCAACTCCTTCAGGTACTGGGAGTCAGCAGCCCTGTAGGAAGAGGACATGGCCAAAGCAGAAAGCTTAAGGAAACCAGTTCCCCTTGTAGACCAAGTCATGCTTCTGCCACTTTTTAGTGGGCTCAGGATTGACATTATTCTATCCAGAGAGCAATGGGAAAAACTTGGGCAAGAAAAACCTTCCATGCCTTCCTCCAGCAAAGTCCCAGAGTCAAACATGCACTTTTTAACAGAAATATTGTGACGCTAGGAATAAAGTTGAGATAAGCCACTGAGTTTTACTAACTACTCAGGTAAGAGGGACTAGTGGGTTAAACAGGTGCCAAAAGCAGCACACCTCCATGGCTAAGCACAGCCATCAAGAGTAAGGTCCTGCCAGGTACACAGACTAGTCAAGTTCCACCTGCTGAATGCTGGTCTCATACAGGCTGCTACTTCTTCATGCTCCTCAGTAAGCAGATGTAGGGTTTAGGCATTTCCAGCACATGGCTGCAGCCCTTCCCCATACAGGACTCTACCTCCCCATCCTGGTGCCAGGCACATCTGACCTCCCTGACCAGCCCTGTCTTGCAGAACAGAAGAGGTGCCAAGAGCGTGGTGCTGGCAGGGTTGGTACAGCCAGGCACCAGCTTGCTCCAAAGCTGTCTGGCACACACAGATAAAGGCCCTCAGGAGGTCTGGGAACATTCAGTTCCACAGAAATTAGCTCAGAAAATGCTGCAGATGTCTTTGCCTGTTGCATGCCATCCAGACAGCCATTTCCCTGCCTGGAGCACTGGACAGCCATCATTCTCTCTGCTGGACTCTTAAGCAAACATAGCCCAGCAGCTACCAGCAGTCTGCTGCCAGACTGAAGACCCGTGCAAAACAGGAGATACCATCATCCCTAGCACCACTATGCTGTTGTTGCTTTCTCTATCTCACTGCCCTAGTGTGACATGACTATTTCTCCTCACAAACTGTAGCCCTGTGCCACAGTCACACGGTCAGCCATCTCCTGCAGCTGTTCTTCTTGCAAGACCATAACCACTGGTGATGGGACAGCTTTCAGGAGTGATCCCCATGACTCCTTTACACATGAACCAAATTCAGACACTAGAAAGGCAGATTCGGAGAGCTGTGCTGTTTTAACCAAGTCTGCTTGTGGCTGCCCTCATGAGAAAGCATCATCAGGCCCTCGTGACCATCCCATGCTCCCAAGGGATTAGCAAAATCCCTCCTCATATGCATTGATTGACATAAGCTAGATTGACGTCCTGACAGGTATCAAGCTGTCCTGGGATGTGAGTTAAACTCAGCGGGATGTAGAACTAAGTCATCTTCTCTAGAAGGAAAGCCAAACAAACACTGTGAGGTGTTGACAGCAAGGCCAAAATCCTTTTAGTTGCTGCAAGTAAGAATTGGTCTGGCCTCTCAGCAAGGGATTCTTTTGCTCAGAAAGGACCATATTCGGGTGTGAATCATCCTTTCTGCTTCTCCACCCCAAACACATGACCATCAGAAACTTCTGTGAGGAATGGGATATTTATGGATTTGCATCACTGCTGCACATTGCCGCAGCTGCCATCCTGATGCTAGGACAATGCATCCTGCTAGCAGTGTGCAGAGCAAATGCATCAATATAGGTACCAGGGAATGCTACAATGGAAGAGAGCCAGGAATCCGATACCTCGACTTCCTGCTAAACTGGAAGAAGCACCATGCTCCACTCTCCTTGCTATCAGCTGATAGTGGGAACATGCACTGAGGTCTTCAGAGGAAGGTAGAAAAAAATGTAACACAGCTGATCACACTGTTCTGTGCTGGATAAACCACTAGGAAAGGGAAGGAGGTATTCCCAGTTTGTTTTGAATGGCATAATGAGGCCACTCCATCTCCTTCTTAGACACACAATGAACCAGCAAGTACTGAAGCTGGGCTGCTGTGGGGATGCACGGGGATTACCTGGAAGGTTCCTTCCTCAGAGGGTCGCAGTGACTCCCATTCTGGAGAGTCCAGGAACTGGTAAGGAAAGACGTAGTGAAGGAATTGTCCATCCTGGCACACTCGGATCCTGCAGAGGGGACAGGTCAGGTACATGGACTTAGGCCACAAAATAGACGTCACAAAAACCTGATCAGCTTACACAGTGTGTCCCACCAGGGAGGAAATAAATTCTTGTCTCAGCCCTGTCTCATACCTCCTGGGACAGCTGCAGGTGCTCCAGTCATGGAGCTTATCTCTCCTTTCTCCGTGGGAAACTATTTGCTGTCACTTCCTGGTACTCCATCTGTTTTCTGTTTCTTGTTACAAAGACAGCCCTCACAGGTGCGATGCTTGGTCCTAAACCAGGACTTCTCAGCCCACAAGATACTGCTGCTTTCTAGGTACTTCTAAGTCAGCCTGTGGCTCTTTGTACTTGCATCTTCTTCCTGTCCCCAGGGTTGCATGAGGGCATTCCCTATCTTGATATTGGGAAGCTGTTACACCCAGAAACACCAAAAATCATGCTGGCCATCATTCCTGACAGATCACTCTGCTAGCTCATAGTTTGCTCCACATTAACTCTCAATTTCTCTTGGCCTCCCAAGTATCCCTTTCCCCTATTTTTGCTACAGTTGCCTGCCAGTGTCAAGGTCAAGCATGTGCTCTGATGTGGGAGTAGAAAAAGACACAGGCCTTAGGCAAGGGCAATGGCAGGGCACCCTGGAGTTCTATTCATAGCTCTGCATCACCAGATTTGGGGCCTCTTGCCTCCCCGTTATCATGTACCCCCATTGTGTGATGCAGGAAGTCAATTCTTGCTTTCAGGAGTTATAAGATTCAGCTCGCTGTTGGCTTTCAGAAAGCTGTGAATGTTGCCTGGAAGGGTTGTGGTTGCAAGGCATGTTTCCTGATCCAGGCATATTCTGCATTTCCAACACCCCACTTGTTCAATTCAAGAGGGAGCACCATAATAGTAGCAATTGCTCTGCTGGGTCAGCAAGGACCTCACAAGGCAGTGGAGTACCAGGAAATGCCAATCCAGGCCCATCTTCATGGAGCATCCTATACCAGCCAAGATGCATTCTTCCCACTGCAAAACAGAGCAGAAAAACTACCCCACCAGCACCATCTTACTGTCTGTTGCAGCACTTTCATGCCCACAGAGCAGCACTGGATTATCTAGTGTATGTCAAGACAGCACAGACTCTTCCTCAGTAACATTATCTGCAGATACAGTAAACTTCAGAGCAAGCTGCTCAGCAGAGTTGGAAAAACACTTAATAGAAACACAGACACCAAATTTCCTTCCAGTGCTTTGCCATTCAGCATCATGATGGTCCCAGGATGCTCTCAACACACTCTAGAAAAGGGAGTAACATAAAAAAAACATATGGTCAGCCCTTCTTTGCACACTGCCTCACCAGAGAGGATGGGCCACTGCAGTAAAGCATGAGCCCCAGGTGATGCTGGGTTTGTCTTCCCAGAGGAAAATCCTGGTGAGACATACCTCCTGTAGTTCAGCACTGCTCGCGTTTACAGATCTTCTTCCTTTCCCACTCTCATTTAACATTAATGCCAAATGCTTAACAGCAGCTGGGAAGCCAACACCATTACCATTTGCATGCATCTGGATTTTGCAAATTGTTAAGTGAATATGCTGATGCCACAGCATCTCAGGTGAACAAATGCCAGTACTTGATCAGCACAGTTCACTCAATCAAATTTCCAGTCTGATTGTTTAGAGGTCTACAAGGTTCTCCTTGGTGGTCCAGAGGAAGGGACATCATGAATGCATGACATCACAGGGAAAGAAAGAGGCAGGATCCACCACAGGAGGGTACTCTCTTTTTTGATGAAATGACCCTCAAAGTGAAAAATATCAAAGCCCTGGGGGCTGGGGTATTAGGAACAGGGATGGAACCTCTCCCTGAACACTGCTGGTCAGGGGAAGCAGGTGAACTGAGGACTCAGCGTACTCAGTGCACAGCAGTTGACATCACAGAAGTGTGTCTGGTGCTCTCAGAGACCACAGGTCCAGCCATACTGCTTTCCTGCCTTGAGAAACACTTTTTCACAGCCAGCCTGCTCCCATCAGAAATAAGATCACTTCTCAGTGAGGGAGAAAGAGATAAGGATTCCCCCACAGTATCACAGGCAAGGCTGAGCTAGCCACTTCATTACACACAACTCGAGTCTGCAAACCATTTTCTGAAATACTCTTAATATAGAAAAAATAAAAGAAAGTTAAAACAACCCCCAAAACCAAATTTCCCCCTTCCCCAACAAACTGATGCATATCTCAAATTCCGTTCAGAGGAAGGAAGCAATCCTCACCCCAGTTTCTACAGGGGGTAGAAATAAAATAATAAGCCAAAGGTGCTCTGCTGTCAAACTTTGTTAAGAAACAGGGGAGCCTTTACCTGCCAGACAGCAGCAATGAGAGGCGGTCGATGGGCGTCTTGCCCTGTACCGCGTAATTCTGGTCTCTGACTAGCGACTGGACATGCTCTTCACAGCACTTCACGATTTCTTTGTAGACTTCCAGGGGCACCTGCAAGGGCAGGTACATGGTCTTGTAGAGGAGGTCAAACTCTTCTGGGATGGTGTTTCTGCGGAGCCGGTAAGCCAGGTGAGCCAGCTGAAGCAAGCAGATGAGGACGAGCAGCATGTTCCAGATGAAGATATCCAGCCCACAACCATTCAGCCAGCCCCACAGAGCATAGCAGAAGTAGCCTGGGGCCAGGAGGCCAAAGATATAGAGGGACCCAAAGATGCCACTTCCCCCCATGTAACCCAGGAGGATGATGCAGCTGGCCAGCTGGTAGGCTGCTTCCTCCATAATCTCCTTCCAGGCATCACACACCGGAGGCTGGAGGACAGCCTGGTCCCAAGAGAGGCTGCTTGTGCTCATCCTTCCCCACTCCCCACCCTCCCCAGCCGTCCTGCGCTCAAAATGAATTGTCATACACAAAGGGTGTTGCAGAGATCTGAAACCAGAGCTGCTGGGTAGCTGTTCCTCCTCCTCCTCTGGTCCCACAGCAGTGCTTCAGAGCGACATGTTAAAGTGCTGCCAAATGTTTTTGCACCCAAAAAATTCCAGAAGGGCTCGTTTCTCCTCTTTGTGGCTCACAAACCGTCGGCTGGTCCCCTTCTTAGCCACAACAGTGAGAAAAGAAGTTGGCAAATGTGAGGCCAAAAGAGCTCAGTCAAGAAAAGAGAAGAGGCCATTAGCTGGAAAACTCACAGACAGGACAGAGATCTAGTTGCACTGCCTGTCTCGCCTGCGCTCCGGCAAATGGAATAGCGACTGTGAGAGAGCAGCAGAGGGAGCTGGTGTTGAGTGTGGAATGTGTATCTCTTGGCAGCAGAACGGAGAGAGACCCCAAATGGATAACCATGTTTGGAATTGAAATCCAAGGAGCAAAAGCAGAGAGGAGAACGGAGAGCAAGCATGCACCCGCTACTTAACATAACTCAGGCGTCCAGATAAGCCCAGCGCAGCGTGAGGAGGGGAAAGGAGAAGGGAAAACAACCAGCATATCGCGGCGAGCTCCAGACACACATGGGGCTCTTCATCACCCTGCACTCCTGCAAGAGAATGACTTTCACCCAGCACAAAAAAGGAAAAAGGTCACCCCCTTCTCCCACTGTGGCTTGTAGCTGTGGCAGGGACTTAGCAAAAGAGAGGCTGGCTCTCAATTAATGATTTCCAGACGCTACACACAACCTCCCCTTACTGCAGGGAATTCCATCTCATGCGGTGTTTTAGATCAAAGGGCACGAAATAAAGCTCTGCACAGCCAGACAATGTGATTGCAAAGGATAAAGGCAGAGTAAATGAGCTTCTGGCACCCAGTTTCATCTATCATGAAGAGGAGACTACCCTGCCAAAAGCTTTGTGAGTATAACACTTGGAAGCATGTTTTGTGGGGAAATCCTAGTTGAGGGAGGATCCTGGCACCCCACAAATAACATGCTCTGTTGGGAAGTATCCTTGGGAAACATCATCTTACATTTTCATTTTTTTAATAGCTATTTGGAACTCCCCCCCGAGACCTTCATTTAGCACAAAGAGGAAAGCAGACACTTGCAATTCAGATAACCCTGTACACAGGCATGAGAGGGAGCCTCTGAGTGCAGTCCTCCACAGTCAGCTACAGAAAAGATGCATAAATGCAATTTCTCCCCTGCTTCAAGTAACACCTTATCAGTCACGCAGGCAGGATCTGCCCTGCTGCCAGGAAGCAGTTACATTTCAGGCACTGACGCAACCCACGTGGTCACTCAACACAGTATGAGGTCAGCCTGCACGGGTCAGTGGAGTAGAGATAGGGTTTCGAGGGTGGTCGTGTTTCAGGCCAGGCTTGCAGCTGCCCTGCCTAACATACCATTCCCATTGGCACCATTCACTTAAAGACACACTAATCACCTCTTCTACTAACAGTGCTCTGGAATAACACTGTCTCCTGGGCAAGGATGAAGCAATGCTTTATGGCAACCTTAAAAGAAATCATCATGGTCTTGGACAGTACAATCTTATCTGTGCAATGATTAGGCCAGGTGCAATACAGAGCTGTAAGGCTCCTAAGAGCTGTACTATCTTGACAGGTTGCCACATGGGAAGGAAATAAGACAAATCAAACTTTGCACAGGGTGAGTGTGATACAGTCAGAAAGATGCTTTCTGCTAAGGGTGAAGTGAAACACAGAATTTAGTCTCCAGTGGCTCCTTAATTAAGTGAAGAAATAAATCCTTCTGACTGAAGCAGAAAAAGCTCATCTGCAAGAGTTATGGGGAAACTAAGAACTTTCTGTCTCTTGATCTTCTCTTCTCAAGCTGAGAACACTTGGAGAAAGATACTTTATGTAAGATATGGGAGACAAAACTGAACTGCTATGAATAGAAATGTAGAACTACATTAGAGGAAGCATTCTCAAAAGCACCACTGCAATTTCTCCTGCCTTTCTGTACTACCAAAAAATTTTTGCAGCAACATCAAAGAAAGTGGAAAAGAGGAAGTTAATAATTTCACTCTTCAGTTAGGTACATTCCTGAGCTAGAAAATACTCTGGAACACAATGCCAATGATTCATTCAAACAAAGAAGGTCCTTCCTCTGCCATCCTCTAGAACGTAAGCAGTGGTGTTGCAGTGATGCTGGGGACACCACTGCAGGTGAGGATGACCCGTTGTGACTTCTCTGTAGAGGACAAACAGGAAGCTTTCAACCAACAGCAATAAGAACTACATAGAGTTGTCCAGTATCCTTTCCGTACCTGCTGCACACAGGTATGTCAGCATCCCACTCACCATCTTCCTTCCAAAACCTTTCTAAAATACCTACCATGCTTTTACCCTCATGGAGGCCCAGATATTCCATTTCTTACATTTAGAGAATTTGTGTAAAATTGTGCAGGGGTCCATTTTTTTCATTTCTTGACATGATATAAACAAAGCTCTCACTAGAAATTATACAACTTTTCTGATGGGTCTCAATGTGACATTGCAGAGAGAATGATACAGCCTTTTAAAAGGTAGATCTCCGAGTACGCACTAGAGATTAATTTAGGTTGGTTTAGACTCAGGTTTTTAAAAGGAAGATTTGTAAAGTGATTGAGCCACCTTGGCTCAGATCTTTCTTTCTCCTTTGACAGCTGCCATGACCATACAGATCATCTTCACACCACTTTGAGTTTTCCACATAGCAACAGTTAAAAAACCTCTTACTGCCAAAGAGAAATTTTATGTTCATGCCTTTCTTTGAATTAGAATACATGCCTTTCATCCAGGGATGCCGGTTCGTCCAAGAGGAGCGTCCAAAAGCCAATACTGATTCAATGGGAAAGCCACACAAGTATTGAAAGGGAGATACCAAAGTCAAACCTGTTTGGAATCAAGACAGCAAGTGCATAGAAAACACCTGAGCAGCATTAAGCCCCTCCCCTGGAAGAAGACACAAAAACACTGTAATAAAATGAGTCTCTGAAGAAGGAAAATAGGCGTGTCAAGCATTTCAGCACTGAAATGGGCAGTGTGTAAATAGGTCCTCGACTGATTTCCCCACTTAAAATTAATTCAACTTAATACCATTTAGTATTTAGCTGCAAGAGATGATGCAACCCAGGTGCAGCCTGCACTATGTTTGGCAAATAAATCCTCTGTCCTTGAGAACCACACAACACAGAGATTATTAGTCCCAAATCTCACAGCAGCTGAATGACTGGCCATTTTGCCCATCCTCAGGAAGTATACAGATTCACTACAGATCACATAGGCTGAAAACTGGTTCAATCTCCTGTGTTGAGGACACTAAGACCTTGGTGGCTTAAAGTCACAGACGGCATAATCAGATGTCTCCTTTTTGATTTATTATGCAGTGCATTGCTGGCATTAGTCTGCAGAACTGTTACTTATACACTACTAAACCCTGTAGCTCCAAAATACACACATTCAATTTACAGCTTCTGGGAAAGGTCTCAAGCCTGCTCCAGACAAGCTCACAGTGAGTCACAAAGGCTGAAAGATGGCATGTACTGTATCTAGTTGTACTGCTATATAGTTTAGTCAAGTTTCCTGCTATTGTCAGGTTTCACACCCTCACAGGTATACCAAACACACTGTGCAGGGCAGTGCTTGCCACCAGCACTGTTGGTAAGTAGTAACACAGTGACAGTAACTCACATACCTCGAATCGAGCCCTGAATCCACTCCACGGGAATACTGCGGTAAGAAATGAAATCACTCAGCAAGAAATGTGGTTTGACTATGAGGTTTTTCCATTGTTGCTTTAAATATAGATTTGTCCAGCATCCTTTCCATACCTGCTGCATACAGGTGTGTCAGCATCCCACTCATCATCTTCCCTCCAAAAATTTTCTAAAATCCCTACCATGCTTTTACCCTCGTGGAGGCCCAGACACCCCATTTCTTACAATTACAGAATGTGTGTGAAATTGCGCAGGAGTCCTTTTTTTTATTTTCTTGACCTGATTTAAACAGCATTCCCATTCTCACTTGACCACTACCTTGCTCTATTCTGTGGCACCATTTCCACAGTTTACCCAGACTGGACATGCCACCACAAAGCTGGTGCTCATGTGTCTTTTAACATTCTCTTAAGCTCTGACATGCAGTGGTTCAACAATAAATGACCTTATTCAAGTTTCTACCTCAGGACAACAATAAACACCAAGAGAAGCACCAGGTCCTACTGCTCAGACAGCTACGGTGCCACAGGCAGCCTTGCATGCTTTCTGCCAGAACTACACATGCGTCCCTTCTCCCGGGCTGAAAGCCAACATGGGCACAACTCTTTCCTTGGGACAGGACCTTCACAAAACATTCCTGGAGGCGAGTCTGAACTCTCCTCAAGCAAGTTGTGAGTCTCAGCAGAGGCAGCACCAAACTTCACATACTAAATGTTCACGGCCTGTTCACTGCTAGCTCAGGATATGCAGGACACAGCTGGCAGAGAAGCAACAACAATGGTGGGTGACTGCACCCACCCCTCCAGCAGGATCAAAGCTAATAGAGGAGTCAAGACAAAGCACAGATCTTGTATCTTCAATTTCTGAAGGAAATTTTTTCCTCTCATCAGGAGAGGAAGTAATTAGCGATACTGCTTTCAGCAGTCAAATCACCACAGGAAGGACAACAATGGTAGGGTTGCACAATTTCATAGTATGAAGCCAAAAAAGTCACAGATGTGTAACAAGCTACCAACTGCACCTTTTTAGTCTCCAGATTCTAAGAAGGAATCAAAGGCCAAAAGCACCCTCCCACTGTCATTCCATACAGGTGGAAAAAGAAGCCAGAAAACAAAAGCCCATGCGTGCGTAGCACAAGACCAATACAACAAAAACTGTTGCATAAAAAAAAAAGCTTTTCTTTCAGGCAAGTGACCTGTATATACAAGTCACTTGCACTGACAGGGAGCAGTCCTCTGTTCCCTTTCCCTTGAAGAACTATCAGCTCAAGTGAGTTTGATATGGGAAGTACTTAATTCTTCATTATAAAGAGTGAAGCTTGAATCCTTGGGTAAAGCTATTCAGAAAACACTGGAAGAATTCTAACAGGGAAAAACCAATAGAGTTTTGAGTGTAAGGAAAGTTCATTTTGTAGGACTGTGGTCATCTTTGTACAAACATAGTTACAACTACTGTCACAAACTGCATTACAAGCTTCAGCATGACTTTGCTGAAAGCAGTAAGAGGGCAATGTTACTGGCACGATTTCACAATTTCCATCAGTGGGAAAAACCACCGAAGTCCTCTCTGTTCAACCACAACACCACAGTAACCAATGTTGTTATGTTAATGATCCAGGCAGGCTTTTCTCATTCTCACATTTCCGGCAGCACACTGTTTTCAATAAGGGGAGCACAGTCATTTCTTTACGTAAAAAGAAACAGAAGTCAGGAACGCTGGTCATTTTCAGACTTTTATTAAGAGAAAAAATATATTTTCCATAGCAGCAGTCAAGAGTTAACAGCGGGAAAGCTTCAGACGTGATGCACGGTCTATCATTAGAGATTCTTTATAAATAGATGCTTTGTTTATGTTTGTTCTTTGAAGTAACTTGCAGAAATAATTTATTTTGCAGCTTTCCAGAACAAAATCACACCACAGGCATCATCTAGAAGAAAGGAAACACAGCTTTACAAAACACGGATTTCGACTGGATAGTTCAGCAATTAAGAAAAATCCCCAGCACAAACCCACAATACCCAACCCCTACACTCCCCCAGCATCAGAAAGCTAAATTGAGGTTTGGATCTATTAGAAGACAACAGAGGCAGCACCATTCTCTACTGCCAAAGACTTCACCTCCCCCACAAGGACAGCAGTGCTTACACGAGTGTCAGTGAGGATTACTCTGCCCTCCCTCTCCCAAGGATGACATCTTTACCATCACAAACAGTACTCTGGGCCTTCCAGTGGCAGCAGCTGAGGTGCCAGGGCTCTTCAGAGGCAGAGGTCCTGAAGGATATACTCACCACAATCACAGTCCTGCTCATCTCACTCATATCTTGAAGCCCAGAGCTCTCATACACTCTTTGTGAGCTTCAATTAGGTGCCCACAATTTTCTTCCCCCTTCTCAATGATGCTGCAAAAGAAAAAGATTTCCGAGGTTCAGCAACAAAGTATTTACTTACTGTTAGTCAAAGCCATAGAATTTGCCCCACAAATCTGCTGGGGACAATCAAAATCCCTATTAGGCTCCAGAGATCTTTTTGTCCATCCTGTCCAGGATAGCGCTGTTTTGGAAAGTATAAAACTATCTTAAAAAGTTACCGAAGTCTGGAGCTGCGCACTTAAAACTCTGATAATAGGTGTAACAGAATTTCCTATTAACAGGCCAGGGTCTATTCTGGGAAGGTCTAGATGGGGATTTGTTATACAACGCAAGGCTGTCACATCACTTCATCAAGAATGCTGAGCTTGCCAGCAACCAGTTTCAAATCATTCAGTAGGGAAGCAACAAAATTTCTCCAGTAAGAGACAACACAGAATAGGCTGACTAGTAAATGATGTTTTAGTTCAACTTCTGTTGGTATTTAGAGAACCTGAAGACAAAAAAGAAAACCTGTCCAGCTACTGCTTCTTTACCACATATAGTAACTTCTGATGTTGCTCATCCTTCTCAGTAAGAGCCTACCACTGTTAGTATATCATGTATACCACAAAAGCAGTTTAGACTTGCTTTTTGATTGACTGGCAGAGCACTTCCTGATCCCAGAGATGGGGATCCCACTGCTCTGCAGAGCGCTGGTCACAGGTCTGATCAACCCTCATCTGCCACGTTATGCTACTGTTGCTGCCAGAGAAAGAAACCACCAAATGGTGAATAACTAAAATACCTAACTTTCCTAATCTTTAACTTCCTTCTTAGGCTTTATTACAATGAGCATGGACATCTCTGCTGCTTGCCCAGGGTGACTCCATCTGACCAGAAACATGCATCCTTATCACCCTTTTCTGAGGGGGCCCTGAATTCACCTTCACCCTACCATGTAACTAGACATGCACTGCTAACTTTAGCAAAAATACCATGTTCCGTATTATGACATCTACTTAACACCATCTATATCACCTGTGGGGTAAAAATACCCCCAAAACCTCCAACTTGGTAACCAGATTAAAGTTCCTAAAACTTTAAAGTTTAGACAAAGCCACAGACAAAGGAGCTCCATTTTGCGGGTGCATTTCACGCTATTTGACAGGTCCTATGATCGTGACTAAGCCTGTGATTACAAATGCCGCTATAAACGCCACTGCCAAATTTTGCACTTCCCTGAGAAATGTCATCCTCTGACACCTAAAAAACCAAAGCATTTTGCTTTGTTTAAAACAGAACATCATTTATATTCAACTGAGCAATAAAGACGTTACCACCTGCTGGTACTTATTGCTTCGGTCAGTCAACAGCAGCGAAAATTTACAAGCAGCATTAAAAGCTGATCTCGGCAACTTGTTTTAAACCGGGGCTACGAGATATTAACCTCTTCAATTCCAAACTATCCCTTTAAGGCATTTTCTCCGCCTCCTCTTCCCCACTCTCCTTCCCCCCACGGATGCTCCAGCACCACAGTGGGCTGGCCGGGGAGGGCTCCCGAACCCACCCTCCCCGCAGAGCCCGGGGCCGGCCTCTCACCAGGCGTCCCGCGCCTTCTTGGTCTCGGGGCAGGCACAGCAGGGCTTCAGCGGCTTCTTGTCCCCCGGCGCCTCCCCCGCGCCCTTGCTGTCGCAGCTGGCGGCGGCCACCGTCGACATGGCGGGCGGCTCCCGGCACCTCGGCCTGCGGGCAGATCGGGGCAGTGCCGGCCGCCAGGGACCCGCCGGTTCCGGGAAACCTCCCCCGCCGCCCGCCCCTTCCCGGCCCGCCGCCTGACGGGAGATGGAGTGCGGAGCCCTGCTCCCGGCCCTCCCTGTTCGCTGGGCCGTCACCCTCCGTGGCGACACACACCGACAGGTCCGAAGTGACGGTCTGCAGGGACACTCGGTACTGAGCGAGCCAGAAAGCACAGGGAAGGGAGGGAGCGGGCAGCAGGGTGACAAATGGCCTCAGCACCGAGCGGACCCGTCACCCACCGCAGTCCTAGCGAGAGCAGCAAGGGACAGGATTAGGATTTTAGTTCTGCCAGCGCCACGGTGAAAGTTGTGCCCAGCCACCTAAGACTTTTTTTCCCACTCACTCAGTGGGGAAATCTGAGGCTCAGTTCTTTGTGGTGGTGTCCACAAAAGTCGGATCTGTTACCTGATGTGCAACAAGCCAATAACTTTTGCTTTGCAAATCAGTTGATTTTAATTATGTTCTCTTTTAAATAAAGCAAAATGCTTTGTTTTTAGGTGTCAGAGGATGACATTTCTCAGGGAAGTGCAAAATTCGGCAGTGGTGTTTATAGCTGCATTTGTAATCACAGGCTTAGTCACGATCATAGGACCCATCAAACAGCATGAATGTAAAAGAATACACATTTGAGAGAGACATTTATTTCAGTGTTGTGCAAGTGGGTGCTCAGGAAGAAGTTTTGATAGTATGCTTGATTTGTGGAATTCCACTGAGCACCCAGGTTTGCACAATGCTGAAATAAATAATAAATGTCTCACTCAAGCATGTAATCATTGGCTTTTTGCACACTGGGTAACAAATCTTATTTTTGTGGACAAAAGCACAGGCAATAAGCGAAAAGATGCAGAGGTGCTCTTCCTTTGTAGTTTGGCACAAACCTTGCATCAGCAGCTACTCTCACCTTCCAGGTTTCTGCCACATACATGCCATAGCTTGGCTCTGGGGCCACAGTGTGTCAGCTTTCTGTGCTAACACTTCTCCCTTCCACCAGCCCTCATGATGACTGGTGATACTTGCACATGCAGAGACTTGCAGAGTAAAGGAACGCCGTACAGAGGCAATGTGGGAAGGGCAGGGCACCAGTGGATGTGATACTGCTGAGACGTTGAATGGGGAAAAGAATATGCCCACTGGGATGCAGCTGCTGTGCCATTTAATGGGGTGTAGCAAGAGTCAGTCAAAGAACTGACAGTTTATATCATGTACTAAGGGGATCCAAAATTATAGGAACACTGTCAAGAACATTTGGAGTGGTAGAAAACCTGTGTTTTATGTATTTAATTAGAGTTTTAGGTTTTTACACTTGGGACAGATTGTCCCATACTTGTCAATCATAGAGGTATTTATTCTGATCTGTGATAGCAGTAGTGCCTGTAAAACAGGTTACATGTTCTCAATCTCAGCAAAACCAGGGAGCTCAAAATACCTGCTAGGGATCTAAATACTCTACTCAGGTGAAAGATTGAAAATGGTCCTGCCCTACTCAAGGCATGAAATATCAAGCAACCCCATTGTTTTCAAGAGCCCTGGACAAGACAGAATTATGTCATTTTCAGTATTTACTCTTCCAGTAAGTCAGGTCAGAAGTGAGATCACTGACTTGTGCTATCTGAATGAGTAAATGACAGGAGAGAATTCATTTTTGATCCTCTCATTCTCACAAAGAGAGATGAGAAGTAGAACCTATCTCTTTTCCAGAAGTCCAGAGCTCCACAGTTTCATCACACGGGTAGATAAGGCTCTCCTGTTTTCACCATTGAGGCACCTCTGACACCCTGACAATGTGACTCCTCCAAACTCAGGCTCCTGAGGAGATTGTCAATGTGCTGCCATCCTTTCTCTGAAATGGTGTCATGTAACACTCACTCGACCTAACCAGCTACCTACTTAATTATCCATGGATCTCACTTCAGTAGCCTGTTCCCTGCTATCCCAGTTGTTTGGGAAGGATGCCGAGGTGACCTGTGCCCACACAGCCTCCTGGTTCAGCGCACGTGTCGGGAGGCCTTGCAGGCAGGAATGATGAACTGGGAGATACAAAGGATGCATTTGTTGACCAAAATATGATTTTTCCAAATCCAAACATGCTGCAAGATATGAGCCAACACTGAAACACCTATCAAAACCACACATCAGCTCTCCAAACCAGTGCCTTGTTCCTAGTTTTTAAAACATACTAAGCATGTTTTCCTTTCAAATGAACTAGCTTTGTCTTTTTTTCCTAAAGCTTTATCTGCGGGCTGCTGCCCAAAGACCTAGATAGAACTGGTGATAGCAACACAAACTCTGAGGGAAAGTGTGTGGTAAAATCTCAAAGTCTGCAATTGAACAGTATCTTTTATTTAATATCTTCTATTTAAAAAAATACAAAGTTTGAAAGACATTGATTTGGCCTGTAGAAACCAGGAAAAGGCCAAACAAAATACATTTTATACTCTTGCCTGTTACAGAATACCAAGGGCAGAAGAAAGTTAAAATTTAGTCCTCTTGAGAGACAACTTCAAATGGGTTTGCACAAAGTTTTGGCCTGTGAAAACTAAATATCTCTGCAAGCAGCACTTCACTCTTCTAAATAGATTAAGGAGGAGCACTCCTATTTCGGCCGTGCTCCCTGCATGGTAATAGTTTGTAACAGAATTGCCCTGGAAAAACGAATCATTTCTTGTTGGGATGAGAGGGCAGTGGCTGAGAGGGAGGAAAAGGAAGGGAAGTGCCATTAAAGCATAGTTAACACATGTTGATACTGACTGTACTAATTTGGAGTGCAGCGCAGAGAGGAGATCACAGCCATTTCTCTTCTGACATTATATTGTGCATAAGAATTGATTGTTAACTTGGTGCTGTTTTCCATTTTTCCTCTGCCTCTGCTGATAGTGGCAGAAGAATTATGTCAGAGAGTTATGTGTCAGAATGAACAGATTTATCTGCTAAGGGCAGGCTACTGAGATGAGACTGCTGGAAAACTGTCAGATCCAGTACCCTGGAGAGAAGATTCAGTGAAAATCTGAGTCTCTGAAAGAGATAATGAGAAAAGACCCTCCCTCAATCTGCCATGTAATTTGGCAGCCTGGTGCCACATATGAGAGTACAAGGACATCAGGTAGCACTGGACATTTACAGCTCTGGATTTAGAGGATTAATGGGTGAAATATGGGGATAGAGCACAGTTGTCATGGGTTTCCAATTTAATTCCTCTGTACAGCCCTTCATCAGAATTGAAGAACATCACTGCAGTCATTCCCATTGGCTTCTTGTGTCGTCAGTTTTAGCCCACTAAAAGAACAGTTGTCGAAAATAAAAGTACTTGTTTGTTAGAGAGACTGAAAGAGACAGACTTTTCAAGGAACCTCAAAAATGTATTTACATTCATTGTTACTATCAGTTAGGGTAAGCCCCTACCAATGGCAGTTGAAAGTAGCAGTCTGGGGTAATCTGGGGTTTTCCAGATTTCCCACACTTCTGATAGACATGATAGAAGGTAAATTAAGCTGTGGAAAATTTGTGTGGTGAAACTGAGCTGAAGGTATTTTGGTATTTTCCATGTAGTGCCTATTCTGGGAACCACTATCATCTTGAAAAAAGAAACTTATTCAATATGATTTACAAAAATATTGTTGTCTTTGACTCAGTATAAACATGAGACAGCCACTGCTCCAGCAGCCCAGTGAACCATACATTGTGTTTGAGTGTCAAAGAAGTTGCCTGTGTTTTTGGTCAATGCTTAGATAATGTGAAAAAAAAGGACTTCAAACCTCCGAGCAAGATGATTTGTCAGGACCCTGTTGCCTCTTATATTAACTGCCCAAGGACAGGATAGAGTTTCTCTTTTTGATCAGAGTTGCAGACCTGCAACTACCAAATGCTACCAGCTCAGCAGTGTGACCAGGGAGAGAATGAATGCTGGGATAGAAGGACTTTTGCTCTTGTCTAGTACAATGGAAGAGTCTCTAAGCTTCAAACTCCATCTTTAGGTAAAGGCAAGGGGTTCACTGGGCTAAAATGACCTCAGGAGGCGATGTGCCAGTCCCTGCCCAGACTGAAGAGGCAAATCCCATGTTTCAGGACTACAGCATGAATTCTGTATGCAGGGATTCTGTACCACAGGACTGAACCATCCCCTCCTGAGAGACCACCTTGGAAGATAGTATGGAGAAAGTCTCCTTCCATACTGGCAAACAAACCCTTAAACAAACAAGAGCAGAAACAAGATTACTTAAGGCCTTTCAGTCTCTTTGAATGCCCCACAAGCTAGTACTGCAACAGATCATCTCTTGCCAGAAATTCAGCCAAATCTTCAGAGCATCAGAGTCTGGAGGTGGAAGGTATTTTGCAAGATTGCAGTCACTTTCCACTTAAAATGAGAACTGCTGTCCCTGACATTGCAGGATTCAGCCCACAGCATCCCAGAAATTCTGGGGTTTCATGCTGGGACCAGGACTCTGGCCTAGCCCTCCACAGTAAAGAGGAAAGTGACCCTCCTACAGGCTTTGGTATAAACTTACAGGATATTAATGCCTTTCTTGGATTGTTTTCTGCGTGGCTCTCCCCAGTTTGTGCTAAGATTATGCCTATCGTCATTTTCATGTTATGCTCCTTCTTGTCATTGTCCATTGAAAGCATATCCAAACATACAAGTAGAGACTAGGAATTTGCCATGCATGCAACTCTGCAAAACCCAGATCAGCAAATTCAGTGTGCAATGTCCCTGGTAACATGGCAAAAGAAGGAAGCTGGCATTTTGTACTGTGCCTCAAAGTAACCTGCCTGTTCCACGTGTACTGCAAGCAGGAACTAAGAGCCTTTAGACACTGGACATGGACATTCAGAAGCTCTTCCAAAATGCAGATAAGCAGCAGCTGATGTTGGATGTGCATTGCAGGCCTGGTCAGGCTTACTTCAGTGCTTGCTGGCATGACTAATCAGCTGCTCCCTTTTGTGGAGGGAACACCTGTGAAAATCCAAGCATTCTGGAATAAATCCCATTGCACACACTGGTGGGAAGTAAAGGTCAAGTGGCTGCATGGGTTACCAACACAACAAAAGACCATGGCTGAAGAAGACAACTATGTATTTTCTGACAGTCCCTACACTCAGTAACTCAGAAAATTCTAACCTGTATTTGGGAAATAACATCACTAATCCTCCACATGAATATGCAAAGGTCTGTCCCTATGTCACAGTCAGACTCTCTGTTTTCAGGGAAAAAATCAGACAAAAAATAGCCCAGGATTAAAAGTGCTTAGGCATGAAGCAGATACACTCCAGTCAGCCAGGGGAAGTTTTGCTACAGATTTTTTTTTTCTCCATTGCAGAGTTAACCAAGGTAGCTGTCTATATAGTTCTTTCCAAAGAGGAAACCTCTTCCATTCTCACTTCTCATGACTTGAAAGAGTAAGACTTCCACATTTCTGCAAAAAGACCTATATGATTGTCAGAACTGATCAGAATCAGACAGCTGAGCCACTGTTAATATGTACCACCACATCCATGCAAAGATGATCTCCACTTAGTCACCCCACAAAAATCAAATGCTGCCTAAGGTCTGTGCTTATACATCACAGGAAACCTCATTTAGAACCCAAGCCCACTTGCCTGTGTATTGAAGAAAAACATCTCATTGTAGTTCTGTAAAATCCTCTATAATACAAACTCCTAACCTTGATCAGTTCTGCTGCAAGCCAGGCAGTGTTCTGCAGCTCTGGTGACTGGTGTTAAGCTGTCAATCAACTGAGAAGCAGCAATACTGTAGGTCCACTTCTTTTCCACTGTGCACATTCCATTAGTTCTTTTTTCCCCCTAAGTTTCGCTGCTATTAAAAATTTTATTCTGCTTGGTGGGATGCCATTTTAATGCCTGTGTCAGTGACAAATCTGGCTTGTTTGAACCTATTGAAGTCTCTCACGATCTAATTTTATGAAACGTGAAGCTCCACTATAGAAAATAGTTTAACATTCTCAATGAAGTGCGGGAGCTAACTGGAAGCTGGGAAGGAATCATTAGTATTTACAAATACATGAGTCATTTCATATTTGAGATGTCACTGATTGCAGCTGCATGCTTCTATGTACTCACATTCCAGAACCTCACTCCTTTTAAATATTGCATCAAGACATATGCTGTGCAGTGCTGCAAGTTGCAATCACACATCTTCTGAACCCATTTAGACTCCCCAGAGCTGTTTTTCACAAAGTTACTAAATAATGTAGAAAATTCATTCACTTTAAAGCCATTTCTTTGACATGTCATCACACTATGTTTCAACTTTGAACACCTAATTCATTTGCACTTTTTTTCTTCTGCTTTTCTCTTGCTGATCTCCTTCTCAAGGAGATCTTTAGAATCTTTCTTCCCACCAAAAATCAATGGGACTTGACTATCAAGTGCTTAATGGTCAAATTTTAAAAAGCATTAGAGCATCTCCATATGCAGGGATTCTCAAGAAAGCCTATTTACATTGACATCTTCCTAGATATCTGGAGTACAATCTGTATCTGGAGTACAGTTACTTTTTTAAAAGTGACATGGGAACACTGGTCATCTACATGGCAGAAAATTTCATCTAAACGTTCAGCTCAAGCCCATATCCTGACTATTTTGCCCTGGTTTTCAATATGCTGTGCAGTGTTTTATCCAAGTACTGTCTTAAGTTGGTACTTACTCTGTGCAACCTTAAATTTTACTCAGTGCATCCTGTCTGGCCCAGGCACATAATAAACTACTCTAGTCCCTTATTTAAAACCCAGAATGGATTCTCCAAGGTCTGGTTCCCTTAGGGGTCCATCCAAAGACTTAGGATCAAAGAGGGGATCTTTCCAGATCAACATGCTACACGGTGAGTTCTTAATATGTTCTTACCATCGATATATCAAGACACCAGTGATGTGCTCTAGACCCTGTACTGTGTTCTGTTCAGTCTCCACCACTTGAGACTGGGAAGTGATGTGGGAAGGACTACGTGGGTGCAGGCAAAGACAGAGAGGAAAGACAGGGGAACTTTTCAAGACTGAAGAGAGCACAGACTTTGTTTTCTTACATGAAGGAAGTGATACTTCTGCATCCTTCCCTAATCCTTCAAAAGGCTGTCTTGAGCCCCCATCCAATGCTAGCTGTTTTCTTCCAATGGCCCAAGTGTCCTCTCATGGCTTTCTCACCTTTTTACTTCTGGCAGGCCACCCCTGTGCCCTTGTATGTGTGCCTTCACCTGACTTCCATTGGGTGGATTGCAATTAAAGGATGATAAGTAAATGGGATTTTTTGAAAACTTTAATAGATGGAATTAAGATTATGTGCAATAATTGTTTAAGAGTAAATATGAGTGTAGCGTATGGAAGTGTATGTATGATAGTAACAAGCTGAAATGAATCTCCATAGCACTTCTATCCAGGTATTTAATTTCCATGAAGGGAGTGGCTAAAATAGTCACAGGAAATCAGGAATCCCTGATGCTCCCTTCAGATCAGATAAGCACAAACATTCACTCCCCAGAAAAGTGTCTTAACACACTGAAACTTGAACCCTGCAAACAAACATGATGGTATTGACATTTTTTCCACTATTACATGAAAGGAGTAAGAATACCATGAATTCACTGGTTTCCTAAGGAGTTCAATCCAAGATCCTTTTCCTGCTGAAGTGAGACAGCATGCCTGACTACTGCCCAGCAAATCATCCAAATGTCATCTCTGTTCTTTAAGAATCTCATCCAAAGCTAATCCATCCAAGTAAAATTTAAGTATATGAATGTCCTTCAGAGAATGCCTGAAATACTGGTAAAATTTAAATTTTGACACAGATTGGACTTCTCTGAACCATAGGCTGAAAATTGCCTTAATTCCACCTTCTTTTTTCCATTTTTACATGTTAATCAAAACCATTACAGAAGTCTTTCAGCAGGCTTTGAAGTGAGTCTTTTTACTGTGATCACAAAGTACTACTACTTCTTTCTTTTTGAACTTTGACTTTTTAAGCTATCCTCATCTGTATATTGCTTTTAGTACAGGAAATGTGCCAATAGTCATACTAAGAAAAAGAAGGCAAGAGAGAACAAGTCTCCTATAAAAACTTTCATCTATTTTTTTTTCCATTTCAGCAGTTGTACCAGAAGATACCTCTCTTAGCATGGCTCTTAGTAAAAACAGCACTAATTAACCACAGACTTCCCCTTGGCAAAGTTACATCATGGTTTAACACCATCAGTACTCTGAGGCCATTTTTACAAAGGATATTATAAGGTACAAGTGAGATATTCCACAGTGGATATAATGCCTTACTACAGCCAAAGGTCAGCACAGAGACAAGGTCTCAATCCCCAAAACAGTCTCTCACAGCATCTGTCTTCTCACATCTTTTTGAGGCTTACCTCTGTTGTCTGCTGGGAATAGTGACCGCATCTTTCTCCTCTTCCTCTCTACTCTCTTACACCATCTCTTCTGGTGGGCTGGAAGGAAGGCTCTCTTCTGGATTAAAAACCTAGCAACCACGTGGACTGCAGCCTTGTGCTGCTGCTGCTTTCCTGCTTCTTTTGAACCATACACCTGGAAAAAGGTGTTTATTATTCACAGTTAGTAAATCATGTGCAGATTGGACAGGGAATGGAAATTAGCGATTACGTTGGGTGGGTCCAACTGCCGAATTCTTTTTATATCCTTTCACATTTAAATACAAGAGCTGAACTAGAGCCCCTGGGATGGACGGGACCATACATGGAGGATTTGTGACATCTTGTGGCAAAAATGGGAAATGACACACTAACGGTTACTAATTTTAAATAATTACTTTGGGAATTTCCTGCCATCAAAGCCTCAACAGTGCTTTTAATGCTATGACCTTGTTGCCTGTAACTAAGTTGTGTTTTTTTTAATAACTAGAAAATGTCACCACGAAGCATCACATGCACCCAGCACCACAACAGTGCTGTCATTTGACACCTGCTAACAGCAGAAGAGGACCATCTATGTAATGAAGCTTAAAGCCAGATCGACAACATTTTGCCAGCGTTTCACAAATCCTCGTGGACTGCAGGGTAAAATTTACGTACAAGAAACCCATTTCTCTCCCAGGTTTTAGAGAACAGAAGGAAAACAGAGTAGAGAGACTTGTCATCTGTTTAGCTCAACTTCTTTGCCATATCCTCTGTAATCCTGTCTTTCCACACTCTTCCCTACATTTTCAGATCCTCATCTAGGTCTCCCATTTTCTTGTCCAGACCACTTCAGTTCTGCTCTACTGGCTGCTCACCCTGTCTCTCCCTTCACCCTTTGCACACTGGTTCTCTACCACCTCACTCTCCTACTAACTTTTCTTTGCTTCGCCAGCCAAGTTTCTCCCTAAAATTACACTTTCATGTCCAATCCATCTTTTCTTGGTCCAGCTACTATTTGCTCTCAACTAGTGCCTAATCCTACCTTCCTTGCCTGAATTTTCTACTTCCCTTTGTCTGATTTTACAGTTCAAACACATCAGCAAGTCATCACAGCATAACAAGTCTGTCAAGAGAGTAGCAGTAATTCATCTTGCAGTAAATTACACCATCTTATCTCAAGGTTAATGTGAGGTAAAATGCATTTGGCTCAGCCTCTGTCACACGTAGCTAAAGAAGTGTACTTTTCTGCAGTTTTGCAATATGCTATGCACTGGCAAAGTTAATCCAGCAGTAACTCACAAGGGTGGGGACAGTTTTACTCATACATCTGAGCACCTGGTGTCCCCTAGAGCCAAGTGGCTATTAAAAAAATAATCAGATAGACAGCACCTCAGCTCAGCTACACAGTCTTGTTCTGGAAAAATAATGAGCGAAAAAGTAAAAAACCAAACAAAAACAAACAAACAAAAAAAACCCACCACAAAACCAACCCAACCCTATGGCCCACAAGTTTGAGGAGAAAGCCCATCAATCAAGTTCTTTTGTAGGAAACAGGAATCTTTTTTGATTGCTTACAATTTAGTTGCCTTGAGCTCACCTTCACCAGAGCAACAGGAAATGTCCCTGACACAGACAGACTAACCTGCCAGATAAACTTTGAGCCCTTTTCCAAAGGGGAAAGGTTAGAGACTAGGTTGTCAAAGTTTAATGCCTGGGATCAAACACTTTCACAGTCTTTTGTGTTTTGGGGTCTTTTCCTTTGGAAATGGCTGATTAACATTAAAAATAAATAAATAAATAAATAAATAAATAAATAAATAAATGAATGTTCAGAACAAACCTCACTGCTTTGCCATGGCACTGTATTCTACAGCACACACTGGTGTGCCAGGTTTGACACAGCTTCAAGTCCACAGGAATATGAAGATTTCAGGCAAAGAATATCAGACATAGTAATAATCAACACAACTTCCAACACTTGTAATGCTGCCCACTCTCCACACCTGTAGTTCACAGAGATTTCTTGGAAATACTAGTTAAAAATTAGCCAATATTTTACATCCACACACTCTAATCGAAGCAAGTTCCATGAACCTGAACCTTGAGCTTTTGGGCTCAGCCAGTCACATATACCTGTCACCTCCCATGAGTGAGTACTAGTCTTCAGGCAGCTATGCAGTGACCTGAAAACTTTTATTTTCTGACAGATTAGCTTTCAGCCACATCAGTCTCCTGAACTGGTTCCCTACATAGTCTTTCAGCTGCCAGCGCTGACAGATCAGAGACAGTGGAGCCAGAAAGCTGATGGTGAAGAACAAAAAAGGCACCAGCATCTTACATTTAATCCAATTTAATGCAGTTAAATAGTGGGAGTGCAGCTTTCTAGTATTCCACAACTCCAGAGAGTATTTATTTGTTAGGCTACCCCCTGGCATTTTGTAGTACTGTCAAGTACACATTTAATTGTTCCATTGCTCCTTCTCAGCTTAGTTTCCATCTGGTTCCTTTCCACATCACGGGGGGAAAAAAAAGTCCAGGCCACCTGTATCCAGTCATCTCTGAAAACCTTAAAGTGGAAAAATGTGAGAGGGTGGAGCCAACAAAGAATAATTTTTTGGCCAAGGTACAGTTTACACACCTCATTACCTCAAGGCAGATGTTCAGAATGGAAAATTTCAGCATGGAGTCATAGAATTTTAATGAAATGAGATTCAAGAAAGGAAAACTGAACTTGATCATGAGAAATGGTGGGCAACTATTAAAAAGTGACTTTTGCTGCCCATGTCAATAATTATAATAAAGTATCACACTGTAAAGTTCTTGAGTAAAATGAGGACCTTTACAACCTGCTGGATATCTTCAGGGCATGGATCAATCCATTGTGGGAAGTCGCATCCTACACATCTCTCAGAAAAACTCAAGTTGCAACACCATTTCTTAGTTCAGACCCACACCTTCAATTTACTCATTTTGACCAAATAAGTTAAGTTGTTGCTTCCAGCAAGTGATGGGCCTTTAAGAAAGTAAACCAGCATTCAAAGTTGAATTGTCTACAACTAAATTCCCAGAGCCAAGGAATTTGGAACCACAGTCCTAAGATTGCTCTCCTGTGGTGAGATACTGAGGGGCCAAAATTTCATGTCAGACCTAGCAAGATCTGAATAACCCTTTGATATACAGTTTTATACATAACTAACTTAGGGGACTTGCTTCAAGAAGTCAGAGAAGGCAGAGGAGAGAGACCATTTGCAGTTTTGTTGCTTTTTATGTCTTATTCCAAGGCAGCATTGCCTGCAAATCTCCTTACATTCACAAAAGCATTAGCCCTTTCTGGTTTTAACATGAAGCATGAAGAAGCTTCCAACTTTGTTTCTCATAGAAGGGGATGGCCTCCTCCTTCTGGAAACAGCAGTGTTTTGCATAATGAAATGTTTATTTGTAATGCTTTGTACAGGCCTCTCCAGATGCTTTACAGATGCAAAAATACCTGCAGTCCCTCTGGGCAGTAAATACCAAGCCTGCTGTCAGAGAATCACAGAATCAATTAGATTGGAAAAGACGTCTGAGGTCATCGAGTCCAACCCATGACAGGACACCACCACTCAGGGTACTGAGTGCTATGTCCAGTCTTTTACACCTCCAGGGATGGTGACTCAACCACCTCCCTGGGCAGTCCATTCCAACTTTCAATCACCCTTTCTGTGAAGAAATTCCCGCTAGTATCCAACCTAAACCTCCCCTGGTGCAGCCTAGGACTATATCCTCTCATCCTGTGGCTAGTTGCCTGGGAGAAGAAACCGAGTCCCATTTGGCTATGACCTCCTTCCAGGTTAGTGGTAGACAGTGCTAAGGTCGCTCCTGAGCCTCCTTTTCCCCACGCTGAACAACTTCAGCTCCCTCAGCCGATTTGTGCTCCAGACCCTTCACCAGCTTCGTTGCCCTTCTCTAGACTCGCTCTCACCACTTTATGGCTGCAGAAGTCCTAAGTGATAACACGTAAAGCCAGGAATAAGAATACCCTGGCTTGAATCCTGCCCTTAACCATAACTGCTAAACCAGATTTCTTAAGCACCAAGCGAGAGTCCGGGGGGGGAGCCTGGGGAGCATCACATAAAACAAGTTCAGCAGCAGCTGTCGAAAAGCTAAAATATGTGTGTCCTTCCTTTCCCCGCCCCGTCCTCCCCAATATACAGCCCAATCCCCGCGCCAGCGCCGCTCCCCGGCGGCGGCACAAGATGGAGGCGGGAGGGCTCAGCGGGAAGCAGGAGCGGCAGCCACGGGGACAGGGAACTAGAGGAGCAGCGAGCAGGAGGAGCAAATGCATCGAGGGGCAAAGCCGCCCCCTCAGAGAGTCACGAGAAACCACCACCGCCCACGGGGACCGGGAGCGGCCCTCCCACAGCAACGTCCCGCAGGGGCGGGACATGCCCGGCCCCGCCCGCCGGCCGTGGCCATGGGAACGGCGGCCGTGCGAACCCCGCTCGGCGGGGATGGGCTCCCGGCCGGACCTCTGGCTGCCCTCACGGTACCGGCAGCGGTGCGGCCAAGCCCGACACCCTCCGCGGGAGCGGGGCCGGGAAGCGGTTGTGCTGCCCGGGCGGACCTCCCGCCTCTGGCCGGGCCTCCCCTGTCGGAGGGGCCGAGGGGCTGTCGCTGAGCTCGGCAGGGAGGGCAGGGCCGAGGCCGGGAAGGTGGGTGCCGCCCCGGGAGCGGGAAGGCAATAAGGCCTGGCGGCAGTAGTAGCGAAGTTACCGGGAGAGGCTTGCGACGATGAAACATTTGCGAGCTTGGAGCAAAGCCAGCTTTGTGTCCCAGAGGGGAGCGTCATGTACAGTATGGTACTTTCATTGATTACCATTGCACATTTTAATGTTTCATTGTCTTCACGTTTTCTATTTAAGTTGGCAGGGCTTCCAAGGAAAGTAGATTTTTCTACTAGATTTTTCACATGCGTGTTCCACTGAACACTAGTACTTCAGCTCTGAGGCTCATTTGTGTGGTGGTGGAATTTCTTTGATGTAGGGACATGTGTGTCAGTTTTTTCTTTCCTGGTTTGTTTTATACTCTCTCATGGACAGACTTCTAAGGAGGGAAGCATAGCCAGACGATTTGTGCTGATTCTTCAAATGTGTAACTACTTCCATTTGTTCATTTACCTTTCAGACGCTCTGTACCCACTGTCAAGTGAGAAGGACCATTCAAAGTCAGTGTCCACACTCAACTTGGTGATAAAGTGGTAGGTGTTGGCCAAAGACAGCTCACATGTGTACAGGTATTTTTCTGTGTATGTATACACATAGATAGGAACTATGTCTCAGTCCTGAGCTGCTCCCTTAGTACAGCAAATCACAAAGCAACAGAAGCAGTTTTATTTAAAACAAGACAACAGAGGGAGTAACCATGATTGCTGCCCTAGGGTGACTCAATAACGGAAGCCAAGAAATACCCAGTTTCATGTTCTGAGTATTTTCCTAAATTTCAGTATTTTCAATAGACTATCTCCAAATACTGTTAAGTATAGCTTGTATATATTATTTAGATCTAATAAAATAGCTGGACAGTTGTCGGGCTGTTGTCCAAGCAGAGCTGTTAAAAAGTTTTATTTCACACAGTGCCTCCTCACTTACCTGGGGTATACTTACACTACAGATCAACATAACACCCTTGGACTAAAATGAAATAGGTAGCAACAGCTAAGCAGCCTGTAAAGACTGCAAATCCATCCTGATTCTTCATCCTAGGTTAGCACAGTTTAAATTCCTAGCTAAGCCCTTAGCTAGATAGCCTATGCTTAGCTTCCTACTTCAGTTGCCCCTCTGCTGTCAGTATTGCCCCATAGCTGGTTTAAAACCAGCCAGGGCATGTCTGTGGGAGTTGCAGTTGCACCTTTAGACAGCAGTGATTGACATCAGGACAGGCTGCATATAGGGAGAGTGCCAAAGGAAAACAGGACAATGAACTGGATTTCGAACAAAGAATCCTCCTGAAGTTATGCATTTGACTGGGGCTGCAAGGCAGATATTCTGAACTCAAACTCCATTGCTTTACAGCAAGGAAAAAATCCCTGAGCAACTTTCCAACACTGGAGTCAAGAAACGTGTTTTTGAAGAATGTTTTTGGATGTCTCTTACTCCATTATCTTAGACTCTTCCTTATATCTGCATTTTAAAAAACCACGTTTGTCTGCCTCTCTGTAGAGAGACATGCACATGGAGCTGGGAACACTGCCTGTCATCAGAGAGACCCTTGCTACAGTATGGCTGTGATAACAGTTCAGGCCAGACAAAGTAAGCAGGCATACTGTCACTAAAGTTGTAATCTCAGAGGTGTAATGATGTGGATAAGAATGGTGGCAGACTCCAACTTGTATAAATCATGTTTTAAAATGAATCAGCAAGTGTGTAATTTGCAATTCAAAACACTACAACCTTAATCACAAACTGAGATGGGCAGAGGTTGTAATAGGAGTTGATAGGGTATTCCAAACTCCCTATGGAGTTGGAACTCCCTTTGAAGAGAAATGAAACCAAATGCAGTCTCATGCACAGGAAGCAGCTACTCATGGTAGGGTAGGGGGCCTATATCTTCATCAACTGTTACTGTCTTAGATTCTGGTGAGTTGATGCACTTGGAGAGTCACCACTACCCTATATGCATCTGGGTTAGCACCTACTGAAATGAAAGGGGCGATTCACGATTCAGTTCTGTTTTCAGTCTTTACAGAAGCTCAAGCCAATATAGCTTCATCACTTACACTTGAGTCACGATTGCAAAGATTTATTGGCAGCCATAAATTTAGTGATTTAAAGCATATCTACCCAGGGAAATTAGTGCTTAAAAGGAAGGGTGTAGATTTTTAATGTGATCATTTTTTGTGTGCTAGCTCTCATTGAGATATTTTTAACAAATGCTAAAATTGTTACAGTATAAAATAATGTAACTTTACTCTGTAAGTGGAATATGTTACCTAATTTCTGGAGCACTAGAAATAGAAGGGAGTTACATGGGGTAATGTGCTAGAAGTTCACATTGCTGCACATTCACAGTTACTGCACACTAACTTCTTTATGTAACAAAGCGTTAGACCCTTCGATTTTAAGTTTAGCACTGGAAAACAGCCGGAAGACAAATCTGTGCATCTGCTGCTAGTCTGGTATGCTCCACATCTTGAGAAGTACCATCTAACCAGCTGACATCATTAGCATACATATGCCGCCTTCTTTCCCCATCAGAAATGTCCTGTAAATCACAGAAGGATAAAATTCTAATCTTTTTAGTGCTGTTGGAAATAGCTAAATTACTGCCTCTCTTCTTTGTGTCCACCCAAACACTAGGTAAAAACACCTATATTCAGAAGTATGGCTACTGGATTGATTCATTTCCCGGCCTGCAGTTTGTGCTTGAAGGGCAAAGATCCATTGCCTGCATTTATTGCTCGAAGATGGAGGGCTCAGCAGGACCTAGAGGCTCTTCAGCAGCTTGCTGTGTAAGTGTTCTATGGTTGGATAATTTAAAATGAACATACAAACAAAATCAACAAAAGCCCATGCACACTGAAGTGGAGATGACTGCAATTTGCTCCTACTTATATTTCCCTCGAAATTAAGAGATTGCAGCTGTTGTGGAGTATGGTTACCCATCTGTTTCCTACAGGGTGGATGTGGCACATTCCTTCATCCCTGTGCTATCTACTTTGCAGTGGTTGCTGTGAAAGAAAAGAGAGTTATTTCAATCTCCTATAGATCAGATAAGTTATGAAGATTTCAGTGACTCGTGTGTTACTTCAGTGGGAGCTGTTTCATTTTAGTCCCGTGCGATTGCAGCTGGTTAGATTGTTTTTGCTGCTCATTCAAGGGTGTTTGGGGCCTGAACCAGGGCACCACATGCTGGGTGCAGGAGTTTCTTAGTTTAACTTTCTCCTGGCATCACCATTTGGGCTTCTGATTCAGCAAATATTTAAAAAAAAAAACCAAAAACATTTATGTGTTTTGCTCCACCACATTGTTGTTTTAAGTCCTCACATAGCTGTATTAAAGACTGCAGGCATCAGCCTAGGTAGTTGTTTTCAAAGTTTTTTTCTGCTTTAAGAAACTATAGGCCATAGGCTTTTCAGATGATGCATGCTCTGGGGTTGCCGGTAACTGAGTTCTACCACATGCCAGACGGTAATCAAAGATGTTAAAGAGTGATAGAGTGGATTTCACACCTGGTTTTGTTCAGTTTCAAAAGCATATTCTTCTCATTTCCATAATAAAAAAATAGTTTTAGAGTATTTTTTTCCTTACTGCTATTTTCACCATTTCAAACTGTCCCCAGCACATGGAAACCTCAATGGCTTCTTATATTTTGCCTGTTATTCTGTAACAGCTTACTTGACATCTGTGTTGCTTTAAAATTGATTTACATTTCAACAACATGTATTTTCAAAATCTCTTGCAATTAACAAAAAAATGAGAAATACATCCCCTCTGTTTCAACCTGCACTGATTGACAGTGCTGCTGATATAGAAGACAGAATATTTCCCAGCTGTCTTCTCAGTAGTAGCATTGCCTCAGCAAGGTTACCAGGAATAAATGCTCATTTATTTCAGCAAAGTCAGCAAATATAAGTCAAGGACATGCAAGAGGCAGGATCTGTGGAATAAAAAGGGCTATTTCCCTGGGTTCCCATTGTGCCTATACTATACCATAATAGGATGAACAGCTTATGCTAATAAAGTTAGATCATAAGAGTAAGTGCCCACCTGTGCTGAATGAAACATTCCATCTGGAATGAGCAACAGTCTGATATTTAAAGAGTCAGCTCGCTCGTGGAACTAGCCATCAGCTCAGTTAACTCATTTGAATTACAAACACAACTTCACAATAATAGTTTGATTAGTGCTGAGCAAGTATGTCAGGTTACCACACTGCATCTCAAAATACTCCCCTCTCTTTCATTATGTGATATGACTGAAAGCCCTGGGAAGAGATGACTTTAAAGTTACCTTGGCAGTAAATTGTGTGTCACGGGAGGTTAATGAAGTATCTCTCTCTAGGCTTTCCTGTAGCAGGTAACCATACTGTGGCTCCCCAGATTCCACAGCACAGCTGGCAGGACTTAGATGAGGTAGAAAGTGGTAGTCCTCTCCTTTGCTCATTCTACTCCTTTACACATATTTTCTGTAACAAAAAGTGTTTCACTCTTAAGGGAATGAGCTTGCTCCCCTCATTCCCTATAAAAGTAGTTTACTTTACAAAATCAAGCATGTACAAGTGGCCAATCCCTTCCATAACAAGGACATAAGAAAGTTTTAATAAAGGCAACAAATAACCATTTCTTGACAACACATAGTGGGCAATATACGTAAAGTGTCAAACTGTTTTGTTATATACGTGAGTATGAAAAAAGTAAAATATAATTGCTTGTATAAGTGTGGGGATTTGGGGCAATAGTATGATGCATGTTGGATCGTGCAACCAGAGGAGAGAGATTTTTAAAAAAGAGCATAAGGAAAAAGGTCAGAAATACTCTGAATGTACTTCTTAAATTATATCTTGTATTTTGGCTTTCAGAGCTCAGTCTTCTCTTCAGATACCTCAGATTGTGTATGAAGATCCTGAAGTTGATGGAAGGAATCGCTACAAATATTTTGTACAGTAAGGAATGAACTGATTTAAAACAGTCAGAAGCTTGCTTCTGTGCAGTTTAAAGAGCACCTAAGTAAAGGCCAGAGCCTTTAGTATTTTTTCTATATTTTCTGTCAGTTCTTTCATCACTGATAGAGAAAATTTAAAAAGTAACCAAATCTTAAATCATAAGGTCTTTTTAAAATTCACACTATTACAAAATTTCCAGCCACTGAGTTATCATATAGACAAATATACCAGGCATTCTGTACTTAATAATTGTTTGTAGAAAGATTTGGGCTGTAGATCCTCCTGTGCAAAGGAAAAGGATACTTGCAAAGCCACTGTGGTTCTCCAGACCCCTAGAAAGTTGCCTTTTTGAAAAGGAACCTTTTAACTCCCCGTTTCTGCTAGGAGCAGAAAGGCAGCAAAGGGAGATAAAATTTTCATCAGTGTCCTCTACTGCAGGATTGCTCTGCTCCTTCCAGAATGACACTGCAGGTCAGCAACAGACTTGAGATCTGAACCAACAGCTAGCATATAAACATTCTTGACTTCGTCATATGCACTTTGAATTACATATTAATCAGCACCTATTGGCCACTGTGTCCACTTTAAATATAAAAAATTGCCAAGTTTAATAAATTGAAGTCCTTTATGGCTCCTTTAACAACAATTAAAAAAAGAACAATGTTATCTTCTGCAATTTGAAATTAAGTTTTAAAGTGTCCAAAGGCTAAGGGAAATCGATGGCGAACTTCAATATGCAAAGTATAAGAATGCCTGTGAAGGAATTATCAATATTTAGTTGAGCCCCATCACTTTCAAAATACCTCATAAAATATTGCAAAAAAAGGAAACAATCAAGTTAGATAAGTCCAAAACAGTTTACCTTATCATCTAATTGTGGGAATTCATTTCAGGGTTTCAAGCTGTTATTAAAAAACCCAAAACTACCCTGTCAAAAACAAAGTGAAAAAAGTAAACTAATTAGTGAAACGTGCACAAAATATTGTGAGCACACTCAAAACTAATTTTAATTATTGTCTTGTTTTGCAATTCTGCTTTCTTCTTTGACATAACAGTAACACTTAATCCTACTAGTGAATCTTATCCTTAATCCTACTGTATTATTTTTTAGCTATGAAAGAATTATTTAATATTCAGGTCCAATTCTTAAACATGCAACCGCAGAACCTGAGTTGTGTAAAATCATTGTAACTCCACTGGAATTAGTGGACTGCAGTTTTTCTAAACCATAATGGTCTTTTACACTCATCTCTTATGTTCATTCTCTTTTTTTCAGCTTTCTCAGCCATTCTGATAAGCTGCTTCCAGTAAATGTTCCATTAGATGTTGCTTATGAAGTGACCAAGTAAGTAGTGACTTCTGGAACATTACTATTGTAATGGGTCACATCTCAACAGAAAAAGATCAGGAAACTATTTAGCTGGTGACCAGTATTTTTCATAATGAACAAAGGGGAAAAACTTGTTAAGAGGTAAGGGTCTGCTCACCATTGAGAATTACTGAGGACACAGGTGATTGACTGTTTCAGGATTTGCTTGCAGTATATAAATAGTGCTTTCTGAGTAAAGGACATGTGCCTCAAGTGTTTTATGCTTATGAGGCCTAAGCTAAGTGTCTCTGAATCTTAGAAGAGATACCATTGCAAAGAAGGTTCCCAAGTACAGCAATATTGTTGGAAAATCTTCTGGTATATCATTACAATCTGCGTGACAGATATAATAATGTTCAGTGTTGTAGAGCATCCATGAATCAGTCTAATATGGCTTTCGGTGGGTATCAAATTTTGAGGTCACTTAACAAAATTCATTTCCTAGTAGAGTCAATGGAAATTGCACATACTTATATAAGAATTAAATTTTTATTCTGGAATTGTTGGAAGGAGAAACATGTAAGCTAAATTGAAGTAGTCCTTCATGTTACAGTCAACCATTTGTTACTTTTTGTGTCCATTGAAGGCAATGCTTTAGAACAGATACATAGGTAAGATTTGTATGTAATAATCATGAGCGCTGAAACCAGAAGATTTCTGAATTCTTGACCTAAGGAGGGTGTTTCAGAGGACTCAGTGAAGCCTCAGTCTGCTTTTACTAAAGATAATGGAGTTAACATCAATGGGAACAATGTTAAGATAAAACAAAACACCTTTGGATATCCTCCCTTTGACTGACTGTTGCGTTTCTGGTTTATTTTGGTTTTGGTTTGGTTTGGGTTGGGTTGGGGTTTTTTTGCGTTTGTTTCTTTGTTTTTAATGAATGTGACCAATGTTCTTCCTTTTTGCATCTCTTTTTAGGACAGAGTCATATGTTGATTCAGCTACAAAAGACAGCCATGTCCTTGGCCCCATGTTCCGAACTTTGGGTACGCAGACAGATTACAGGGATGGTGAAGCCCAGACGGATCCCTATTCTCCTGAATATATAGTTCGCAGTGGCTCAGTCCCTGAACTTCTGACACTTGCTACACTCACTTGGGGTAAGTTGTGAAATTAAGATAAATTATAATAATCATGTCACCTCTTTAGGAGGAGGTTCTTTTCTTTTCAATGTTAGGTTCAAGTCTGTTGCCAGCTTTGGCAGTCCTTTGTTATGTTCCTTTGAGGCAATTATTTTATCTGTTTCTAAAATAGCTATGATATTTTCCTACTTAATGGTGCTGTTCTGCAGCATTCCATGAACAGTTTTGAGAACACTCAGTGTAGAAAGGTCATGTTTTACAAATACAAACTAGGAGCAGTTTTTCCATTTAACTACTGTTCTTCAGCTTCTCTGAGTTTAATATCAGTAAAAAAAAAAAAACCAAAATAGTATGAAGACTGCTGCCCCAGAATATATCTGTGATTCTCAGCTCCCAGGGTCTCACCTGCAATGATGATGGACACTGGACATGCCAAAGAAAGTGTCTTCCTGGGAAAGATTTTCTTCCTTTGCAGCCTTGCAGTAGAAGAATGAAGTGCTAGTGTTGATGTCAACTATGGCAACTGCAGGCCCTACCATTCCTCATACTGTAGAATTTCACCTGCCTTAGAAGTATTTGCCTCTGGCTTTTGACAGTTCTTCTTGTGTTTAACATGAGGGCTTGTGCCTGTCCAGCCCTCTAATACTTTTTGGTGGTGGCTACTTGTGAGATTTGCCATTCTCCTGAAGAGCTAATGCTTCTTGTCCCTGCAAGGTCGGGGGCTGCCAGCAGGACTAGAAGAGATGGCGATGATTGACCGCGCCCGGGAAAAACGTGCGTGGGAGGCATCTCTTCCACCCATGGACAGTCCCTCAAACACCGCAAAGAGGTTGAAAATGATGGAGGAAATGGAAAGGAAGGAGTGGGCCTTCAGAGAACAGGAAATAGAAAAGTAGGAGTCCAATTATACTCTTTTATTTCTTTTAATTATTGGCTGAATAGAGAAGGAACACGAAGGTTTAGGGGATTGGCTGAAGGGTACAACAAGCCTTATATTTCTGCAAAAATCCCCTTATTTTGGGAAGGGATATTTTCATTAAATTTAAGAGATTGCTACTACATTACATTTCACCAGTGCTTAACTCACTTTTTAAAATGAAAGATTGAATATGAGATGTGCACAATGAACTATTTGTGAAGTAGTTCATTGGTGTGTAGGATTTGATGATGACAGCGTTGCACAGAACGCTGCAGAGTACAGTAGATAATACCTGACCTTTTCTTTCCATGCAGGTTGCAGAAGATTCGACTGGAAGTCTTAAAGAAGATGCTGCGGAGGCGAGAGGAGAATCAGGATAAGGTGGATGCCAAACGCTTGTGTGATTACTGGCAAAATCGCCAGAGGGCCAGAGAAGAGAAAATAAAAAAGATTCGGCACGACTGTGCATTGAGTAAGTTTGAAAGATAGAAAGAGAAGGGTATGAAACTTAGTTTTCAGACACTTCTATTTTCACGAGGTTGTAGTCTATTCAAAATGAAACAGGCTGCATCCACAATATTGATATGCATGGCCAGCATTTGGTCTGTCATGTCTTTATATTATCTAGCAAAAGCTCTCGTGAATTTCCAAAGATATGGCTTTTACAGAACTATTTGTATGAACTTTCTCACATTACTATTTCCTTTTCAGTGCTCAGGAAACTGATAGCTAACAGGAAGAATATGATGGGAAAGCTGGATAGACGAGATATCATCAAAGAATATACTGACTTTTCATCACAAACATATGCACCTTTGTCTAGAATTGGGTTTTTCCCAGACAACAATTCTGACTGCTATGCAGTAAAAAACTTCTATCTTAACACCTTTGCAGGTAAGGCATTTTGGAAGACTTAATTGTGTGAGATATTTACTTGAGATATTAACAAAACTCAGATGTGTCTCCTCACTACTCCATTACTTAATCACTGATTGTATTATAATCTTTGTATTATAATTTTAGGACTGTGTGAACTGGAAGCATCTCTCCCAGGTTCTGTCATCCAGCTCAAGATTAAAGCTCCAAAACCCAAGAGCATTATGACTAAGACTGGCTTTATTAAAAGGTCAGCAAGGCTAGAGGCAGACCTGGCGCAAGTTCACCAGGTATGGAGCTGCATCCAGCAGCATATCAGTTACTCTTAGATTTGAACTGCTCATAAATGCAATTGGGATTTCTTGTGCTAAATTCTTATTTTCTGTAAGAAAACTTTAAGGACAGAATGGACCAAAGGTGGACTGTTGTAAGCATGACCAGTACTGCCCTGGTACCAGTACTCTTACTCTCTCATATTTGTGCTTTTGTTTCAATCCTATAGAAGACAAGCATGGCTGCTTCTGTCTTCCTGTAGATCAGGTATTTGGATTGGAATGTATTATGTCAGTTTGCATTTCTCACCTGCCTTTTTCGCATTCTTATTTCTCCCTTGCTTTTATAATACACAAGTGGTAAACCTATTGTCTACACTGTCAAACTACTCATAATTAAAGAAGGCAAATCTGGATTCATATTCTAAAAATTCTGTACATTTTAAAAAATTTACATTTTAAATGCCTATTGTAAAAATACCTTCAGCAAAGCATTATTAAAATGTCCCCACTCTTAAAATCAGATCAGAATGGTGGATGCACATCACTGTTATTCCCTAAGAACAGCATCTGATTTGCAAACATGCTAATAGTGCTTTGCATATCTTAATTTATCCCAATTGTTCATGCAGATGAGGTGTCCATGTATGCAATTAACCACTGAGGAAAGAAGTGCCTCATTTGCATCTACAATCACAGTATTTGTAAACTACATTTACTTTTAAGTACACTTCTTGTGATGCTGTTGAGGATTACCTTTTTGTAAAATCAGGCATAATCTTGGCTGGCTCCTGTATCCCTGAAAAATAGGGATTCTCATTTGTAAAGCTTGGCAAGTTTCACACACATACACACACACACACAAACACACACACATATGTATAGCTCTTTTGGTTTTGTGTAATTTATTAATGATTTCAAAGCAGACAGTAACCTTATACTAATGAATTTTAAATTGAAATCTTGTTCTGAAAAATCAGTTATATTGTCTCAAATTTATATTCTGCCGGATCTTCTAAAAGATGAAATGTTGCATCTCATTATTATCCAGAAGAAAAATTTTCAGAGAAAATCTTGATTGCTACAGGACAACATTTATAGTTTTATGGTCATGGTAGTATTGAAGGGGTTTGAGTTTGGGTGGGTTTTGCATAAAATTCAGGAAGTGACTGTATAATATGAATCATAACATGGTTTTCATAGGCAGCAGAATGTTAGTCGAAGCTTTCAGAGTCTAATTCCAATTACGGCAATTATATTCTGTTTGTTCAAAATAGTTCTCATGGTTTGAAAGACTATGGTGAAGTGTCTAAACTGTTGTCACAGAGAAGAAATAAGACCTAATGCTGGCTGCTCACACAATATCTCTTCAAAGAAAAATCGGTGGCCAAAGGAAGATGGAATGCAGAACAAATGCAGACAACACTGCACATTTTCTTTCTTAAATCTGTGTAGATCACGTGGTCTACATTGATTTGTAGCAACTGAGAGGCTAACATAACAAATACTCAGTTCCCCACCACAAAATGGCAAAATGCATATTCCTTTAAAATTGCAAACCATTTCCTTTGCAGGCAAAAGCGATAAAATGAATCCAGTATGTAAAATTTAACTGCTGCTTTTAGATACACAGAAGTAGACACCAGGCTGGTTGGTCCAGACAAGCAGAAAGTACTGACACTGTGAAACACCCAGACTGCCTCAGCAACCATTGGATTTAAACAAACTTTCTGTTCAGAGCAACAAGAAATTACTGCCCGAATTAGCACTTCAGCTCTCTGGTACTGTTACTGGTCACTCCTCTCATCACAGGCTTTTGCTTCTTAAGTTTGGTGGCTGTAGCATGTCCTGGCTTAGCAGAGCCTCCCTGACAGGTCCATCTCACAAGCTACTGTAGCTGTCAAAACAAGAGCAGTAGAGGGTGCAGAGTACTTGCATTAACAGAATTTAGGAGGATCCTCCCTGAGAGGACAGCTCTCTGACCACTTGGAATAAGCAGTCTCAATTGTGCCAACAAACCTCCATCACACACAGTAAGAAAGAATTTTAAAGCAGGCAATGAGGGATCATCTTAGAATGGCACTGTGTTGCTTTGCCTTACTTCTATAGCTGAGCAGCCAAACCAGTTTTCTGTTCAAAAGCGTTATTTTAGTGCTCTCCTAGCACACTTAATACCTGTTTTTTTCCCCCATAATCCTAGAAACAAAGTGAAACTCTGGAAAATTCAGAGAGTACATGGTGATTTAGCTACAGAATGAGATTCTTTCATTTTCCCTGTGTAATCTGTGGAAGGAGGTGGCAAATAAGGGAATGTTAGATTTTGGTCTTAGGATTTAGTTTTAATAAAAGAAGTTTCTAAAGCTTACTTCTCTGGCCAAACAAGTGGAAAGATGGACTTATAATAACAAAAGTCGTCCTTATTATGTTCCTTTTCCTTTGACATATTGATGGTATTCCTAAGCTTAAAGCTTGTAAGGAGGGATAAGCAGTTTTCCAGGGAACTACAAAATGGGTATGTGTCCTCCTGAGAATAAGAACAACTTCTTCCAGACATGAAACTAAGCAAAAAAATAAATGATTTTAGAAACAGACATTTCAAAGACCATCCTGAAACCTTTTGCACAAGTGTTATGTACACTCAGTAGTTTTTGAATAGTTCCCAAAGAGAACATGGCAGAAACAGGAGTGACCCAAGATTCACAGTAAAAACACCAATCTGTATCCTAAGCCAGATCTGTAAAATGATAAGGAAAATTAGTTCTCAGCCAACACAGATAACAGTGCTTTAAAGGATGTAAGTGAGCCATAATATAGACAGCCTTGTGTGAAAATCCAAGGCACTAAAGAGGTAACATACCAATACAGCTAACTGCTACAGAAAATAAATGGTATAGGTAAGTGAATACACCAAGGCATGGAGGGGATGCTAGAAGACATCTTAGTGCAGAGCAGTACATGACTTTAGGCTGACACTCCATGCTGTGGTGACTCAAAAAGGGTGAAGTGTTAGGTGGTTTCATAGAATCATAGAACAATTTTCATTAATGGTCAGCTGAACAAAAAAACCCAAAGGAGTGAGTGAAGATACTGCAAATCCCTTGAGGAGTTCTTCCACTGCTACAGTTACTGTTATCACAGTACTGTTTGAAACAGTACTGTTACTAAGTGTTGAATCAAGATAAGATCTGAACAAAAAAACCCTCTCACCTCAGCATAAAGTGCATCTCTCACCACATGTGTTTTCCTTTATCCTGTTGCTGGAAGGAGGTAGAGATGTACAGGGACCAAGAATGTCTCTAGAGAAAATCTCTGCCAACTTCCAAGCATAGGAAAACTTGTTTAAGCAGTTATTTCTTCAAGAGCAGATCTCCAGCACAGTGTTAGTTGGCTCATGCTCAAGCTCTAAGAGCCATTAGGTCAGTCTTGATTAGCCAAGATGCAGCCAGGCTGCACTGCAAAGCAAGTAGGCAGTCCATCCTTGATGATCCTACCTGAAAGGAGGTTCTAGCCAGGTAGGGGTCAGTCTCTTCTCCCAGGCAACCAGTGACAGGACAAGAGGACATGGCCTCAAGCTCCAGCAGGGGAGGTTTAGGTTGGACACTGGAAGGAATTTCTTCACAAGAAGGGTAATTTAACATTGGAATGGACTGCCCAGGGAGGTGGTGGAGTCACCATCCCTGGAGTTATTTAAAAAAAGACTGGACGTGGCACTTATTGCCATAGTCTAATTGACATGGTGGTGTTTGATCATAGGTTAGACTTGATGATCTTAGAGATCTTTTCCAACCTAATTGATTCTGGGATTCTGAGATCCCACCTCCGGCGTTTGTGTTCAAAAAGAAAGAAAGAGATACATGACTGTACACTCTGTGCTGTATGTGAAAATCAAACATACCTGGTGTCCTGTGAAAAGGAGAGGATCACAGAGGAGATAAGGGAGGAATCTAAAGAATGATTTCTTTGAACAGAGTTTTTTTCTAAAGCCACTATCCTACAAAAGTTCTGCTTCTCTCAGGAGCTACTAAGAAGCTGAGGTGTATGGCCAAAACTATGAGTGCCATTTGCTGTTCACTGCATTTGCCAGGAGAATGAAAAGGAGATGAATTGCATAGTCCTTCACTGTCCATTCCAACCAGATTATACATTGACCCTGAACCCACTACCTGAAAAAAGTAATGTAGTCTATCTCAGAAAAATTAGCGATATATAGGCATGTCCATCAGATATATTTGGAGTATGTTGTCCAGAAATTTAACACTTTAATCTTTTTAAAACCAGTATTTTACAATGATTCTTGGGTTCTGACTTTTTTTTTTTTTTTTTTTTTTGAAAAATCATAACTTGCTAAGTTAGGCAGAACCAGTTATGCAAAAAACCCCATACTTTATTTTTCTTTTCATACGTTAAAGTCATTATGTATCTTAAAACATTAAATAAGAGAAAGCAAATGGTAAGCATTTTTGACTTAGTAAAGAAAGCAAAGCAGGCATTAGACTGTGCTGACATGAAAACATAAACCACTTCTGGGAACTGCAATATATCTCAAATCTGCATTAATAAAAATTCTTTCTTGTCAGAAATGCTCATGGATTTTTCTGTCTTTAGAAGTTGTTATGCTGCTTGTGTTTTGTTATTCTGCTTAGCAAGAAGCATTTTTGGAGGCTACAGTTTTATTAGAAAAATTCTCATGAATGCAAGATTGTACTAATAAACATAGGAGCCATTGTTTTCAAAAGAATCGCAATTACAGCAGCTTTTTTCTTTCTGTTTCCCTCGCCCTGTCATGCAAATCACCTTATTAGTCATAGCAAGCACTGTTATAATCTTCATGCCAGAGAGCCATAAGGTCATCACATACAAAAAGCAGTTCAGAAAATCTCCCAACATTTTTGAGCCATAACCATTTCACATGGCTTAAAAGCAGTTTATAGGCTTTGATGCTTGCATTATTAGCATGGGCCATTTAAGAAGCTTTCAATAATCAAGCATTTTATCCCTTCCACCTAGAAACCTCTCTCCTTTTCTGGAGCAATTCATTATCCTGACTTGAAAGATCAGATCCAATATGCAAGAAGAGTTTTGTACAATGACCACTGGAGTTTCAAAACTTGATTAATTTCACAATTAAATTCTGTGCAAGTGCCATCAATTTCCTATTACAGGAGAGAGAAATTCAGCATTGAATTTTTTTCTTAAGTTTTTTTTTTGTTTCCCTCCTTAGTGAAATATTGTATTTGAACATTTGAAAGAGAGAAGGATAAAAGGAAAAAGCACACTTTCCCATGTTATAATATGTCTGTTCTTTCCTTAATAAGGACTACAGATCCAACCTATACGGTAGTAGGATTATAATTTTGAAGGAGCTTTAAATGGACACACTCTTTTCCCTTTCTTTGTGAGCTGAAGTGTGATGTCCTGCAGCAGGCAAGCACTGTTGTGCAGCTGGAAATAATTATCTGAATATCTAGTTCTAAGTGGCTTGTGATGGGAAGTTGTCAGGGCTTTGGCTCTTTGAACAGTTTGAAAAGGTCTTGAAAGAGCTGAGGCTGTGGTGGCACTTCCACTCCTAGTCTGCTTTAGCTGACGAGGTGTGGCATCTGCAAGATGAGGTGCAAGCAAGATAAACCCCACTCTTAATGGCCCTTTGGGTTTTTGTGGTAGAAGAAAGTTCTCGGATAAGTTAGTTTCCCTTTTGTCCCTAGTCCACTTGTACGGTTACTGTGGTTGCCACTGGGCTGCTGGACAGTTTTAGATGAGCAGGGAAGAGTTTTAAAACACATTTTGCAAGGAAGGGGACCAGGGTCATTTGGTTCAGCCCTGTGCAGTAATAGCCTATCATACAAAGGCATTTCACTGAGGAAGGGCCACAGAACGGTGACAACACACTCTCTGAGTGAACCCTTCATAAAATCTCCTGAATACATCGTGTTTCTAACCCACAGTAACAAGCATTATAGCTATAGTTAAAGGCAAAGAGTTATAAGCATTCTTAGAGAATTAATTATTGGAGAGTTAGAAATGAAGTTCACGCCAATATTAGGTTGTTTTAGGTAACTCACCCTAAGCAATTGCTGATGACTTACTAGTAAGTACAGTAAAATAACTCTTTCTTCCTTCTAATATATGAGTTTGACGTTCCCATCAGTATCTTCTGACCAGCCAATAGCCTCATCTACTGACCACATTCAGTTTTTCAGTTGATGTGCAGTAAGAAGTGGAAGCCACAAGCCTGAAAAGCTCTCAGCTCTCTGTTGTCAATGTGATCAGCAACAGTCTGCATCCTTATTATGTTGTTCTGTCTGGCCATGTTCTGATTAAATTGTATGTCTATTCCAGGCACTACTGGAGAAGAAGAATAAAGTCAAGAAGCCAAAGAAGCCCATCCGAGTCCCTGAGAAAGTAGAAGAGCCTGTTCCTAAGCCACCCACTCTAATCCTGGAGAAACCATCCATTGTAAGTCAGCTGTTTTTAGCACTTTTTTCCCTGTTGATCCCTGGTTGCTTCCTACACAGTTGTTAAAGGAATGCCCAGAGACGGAAAGAAGGGAGTTTTATCTTTTTTGTGTGCATTTATGTTAAAAATAGCCATCGTTATTTCTTAAGACTCTCCTAGTCTCTCTTTATTCTATAAAAATACTAGCAGCCAAAGAATTGAAAATATTTTACAATATCTATTGGCCAAATCCTTAAGTAAACTTTATTTTTTAAAGACATAAATTAGTAGACATTATTCACTTGTTCTTGAGGAATAAGAAGACATCATCATCATTATCTTCATTATTATTACTATTATTATTATTCAGTAGCTTCCAATCTTCTGATCTGGCAACACTATCATAATCCAATGGGGCAATTAAGTTTAGTCTCATTGAAGTCCGTGAGACTTTGTCTGCTTAGCACTGAGCATGCACTTCATTAATTTGCTGGAGTGAAGCTCTTGTCATCATGCAGGATGCAGTGTTTGATGAGCATGCTCCAGTTCACAGATAATGATTCTCCTGCAGAGATTGAAATAACAGTAATGATGTGTCACGGGGGATGTGATATGCTGTAGGAAAAAAAGACTTTTAGGGGAGATGCAACTTCTTTTCCTTTCTTAAAGTAACGTACTTAAGAGGTGGTTGCCCCACTGTGTTGCTTTGTCTTCTTATTAACACCAATTTCATGATGTACTAAGAATCAGACACAATTACCATTTGAACTTTGAATTTAAGAGAGTCACACAACCACAAAAGTGAGAGAAAGTCTTATTAGGTCATCCATGCTGCTGTCCTCCTTTGTGCAGTATGATATTTTGTGTTTTAAACAGTCTATTTTATAAAGACTGAAACAAGAATCTCTTATCTCCTTGGGAAGAGCTTTCTACAGCTTTACCAACTCCTAGGTATGAGATATTGTATTGCAGTGGTGGACTTGCACTATTTAGGTTTACCAGTTTAGCAGATTTTTGAGGTAACATGGAATGAAATCAGAAAAATTCATGTCCCAGATTTAGTCATTCTTGAGCATGTTTACAGATTATGGTGGGGGTTTTTTAAGAATTCCAATACAATCTAATTCCACCTACGTTAATTCTGTCAACATTTGGTTTATTTTCAAGTATTGTTATGTGTGAAATCATTAAATACGGAGCTCTCCAGTGAAGCTCCACCTATAAAATCAGGTCACTTGAGCCACTGAAGAGCAGCACTAACATCTCCTGCCTTGCTGAATCCAAGTGAGCTTTCTCTTACCAGATAGCTGTGAGGAGCACTGAAAGCAAGAGTCTTCCCTGCTCTTAATGCTTCTCTTCCTGCCCTACACATATATGAGTAACAACTGCTAAGTGCTTCCCACTGGAGTTGAGTGTCTCAAAAAGAAACTGGCAGAGTGACAGTGATGTGTACCACAAGGGATATAAAAAAAAGTGGAGACAATTGAGGCACTACTGCAGGCCTCCTCAGCTTCTCTCCCCCGTCATTTCTAATGGACTTAGTAGCCACCACAAGCTCACAGAGCACCTCTGAATTCCTTCATTAGTTTATGACTTTCTTCCAGCTCCCTCTTATTTGCAGCCATCTCCTAGATCCTTCTATATCCTTATTTTTTCTTTTTGCTCTGCAGGGTATGATAGGATTTTCATCCTCCTTCATTCTTTCCTGCTGGTGTACATCAGGCAGATGGACAAGCTGATGATTACACTTGCTAAGGCATCATTTGCAGCACTGAACAACAGAAGTACAGAGAAATGCTTCTTACAAAAATTAAAACCAAATCTTAGTTTAAATCAGACAAAGCAGTTTGGCTTACCAGTATATGTGCCATCACCATTTCCAAAACTCTGTCCTGAAGGGTTTTCACACTTGTAGCCAAGTGATGTGGTACAGTTTACCTCTCTAGGACTGGAAAATCATCCCTTCTTTCCAGAGAAAAAGAACATACCAAATCATAGGGCTGTCCTTTGGCTAGTTCTGGTTTGCTTCTCCTAGGTGCTGATGTGAAAAGGCAGGAATGCTTCATTTGGAAAACTCAGTCTTCAACACATAAGAAAAACCAGATAACTAAGATTCAAGCCCACACAACTTCTCTCATCCCACACTCTTCCCTGTTTATCCAGCACTTCTTAAATACCACATTTCAATGCAGACCTTATAGGTTCTTTATTAGAAAAAGCCTTCCTTCAAATTTTTAGAGTTCTTTTTATCTTCCCCAGGCACCCAATGGACTTTTTCCTTCTGCTACTGTCAGCTCCAGACTAGAAGACCTCTCATCAAAGAATGCTGCCATCTGTGTTTCCTCTACTTCCTCTATTTAAAAAAAGCTTTTTTATCTCCTGTTGTCATGTTCCCTGTTCTACTATGCTCCATCATCCTTCCGAGTTGGTATCAATCACACAATGCTAGGCCAGTAAAGTTCTCAAAGAGACAAATCACAATAGAATGTAGGTAATTTTACTTCCAAACTATCACTTTCTGAGTCTTAAATTTACTGATTTACTCTGATAAAGGTCACCATTGGAACAAGCATCAGAAGAAAAATTGTATATGTTCCCTTTTAATTTAATCCCTTTATTAATAATGGTTAACAGCTCTCTTGGACCTCCTTCAATAATAGTTCTATCCCCTCAGTGTCTTGACCTGTTAAATTAATGTAGCTGGTGCTCATTTTGCAAACTCAGATTCAGTCAAGCTACAAATAGTACTTCTAATGCATACAGTAATTTTCTCCATCAGCATCTCCTTACCACTACGTTCTCATCTCTAAAGACCCTTTAAAATCAAAAATAGAATAATTATATCGCCTTTCTTCCCCATCCCTTGCAAAACATGGAAGTACTTGTTATTCTGACTCACCTTCCTTTCCCTAGAAATTAGAAGAATGGTGTTCAGAAACAATCAAGAAAAGGCAGGATATGAGTTAGACTATTGAATAGTTAGATGGATAATCTAAAGAAATTTCAGTCTCCAAAGACATAATTAATTACTATGTGGATATTTCTTGTGTTTTGGCAGGAGGAAGAGGAAAGAGAACTGGCAGTGATCTGTCTGCAGAAGTTGCTCCGAGGCAGGGCTATTCAGAACATGGTATTCTGTGTCTCTTTGTTTATGTCTGTCTTTGGAATGATGGTGAGAATGACTGAAAGGGTGTTTGCAATCTTTCTTTCACAGCACTAATCAGGGGTAATGAGACTTCTGCAGCATATCCTCCTTTATGTTGTCTGTGAGTCCTTCAAGCCTGAAGTCTTTGCTCTCCAGCCCAAATTTCTTACAGGAACTTCTAGGTTCCTACATGTCTGTGAATGTCCCCCTGTTCTTGCCATTTCCTACACTCAGCTGTTTATTTAGATGCTTCATAGCAGAATTACTCAAATGACAAATTCTAGACTAGATCTGGACTGTGAGCACATTTTGCCATGATTATGCCAAGATCCCAGGCACAAGAAACCTCCCACATCCCAGCAGGGCAGCTTGTATTTCATAGCATCTTTCCAGTTTCCTATGGTGGTGAGCTGAAGCACAGATGAGGAGGAACTGAAGGATACCACTATGATTTCCAGCAAGTGCAGGACCCTTCATTCTGATTTCAGTGGTGCAGAACAGAATCTAAGTAAAAATTGAGTAGCCATGCCTTGTGGGCTTTATATTAAGCAAGTCTATCACTTTTGATCAGACCAGTCCAGAAGGTTTGTTTCCATGCATGCAGGGAGTATAACTGATATTCTCTCTTGTAGTCATTATTTAACGTTTGTGAAGCGTTCCCATGTGAGATGCTGACCTGAGCTTTAGCAAACAATGCAATATTGTGAAAGTGGCCTGAGGTGGAATATAGACTTCCCAAGTCCTCTCCAGTTCTATGGTTATCTGTGAGAAGGAGTTTGATGCCACTGAAGGACTGTTGACTTTCACAGTATGAAACGCTCCATCGTTTTAGGAATATCCTTCCAGCTGCTCCTGGATCAGAAATATATGACTCGGAGAATGATATGAGCAGGGTTGAGTGATCTTTTGTTGCTGTTGGAAGAGAAGGGGACTGGAAATAAGACTCTGTCAGGGAGGACTGGGCCACATAACCCCATAACAGAAACCTCCCCACCAATTTATTGCTATGAGCTGTTGCTGGACTCCCTCAAAAGGAAGGTCAGAGAATAGTAGATGTTGAAACACTGTGAAGTTTTGACATTGAGGCTGATATAACAGAGTATCCAGAAGGCTATTGCCCTTTTCACTTGACATTGGTGGTGATGTTCCACATTCCAGTGGTTTGATTTCTAGGGAAGGCCAAAGAGAACAATAAACAAACAAACAAACAAATAAAAGTAATAAGGGATTATCTATATTCCACAGCACAAGGTCTCAGCTTTCATCTATGCAGGAGGGTTTAGGCAAGATTTACTTGACAGCTGTAATGTTTGCCTAAATGCAGCCACAAAGAGAACTAGGTCTTGGAAACAGCTGACCTTGCAACTTGGAGAAAAAGTGTTTTTTTTGGTCTTCTAGCAAAACATGTTGATATATATTGTCCATTTAATATGCTCACTTGTTTACCTTTATTTTAAAGATGTTTGAAGGGAAGAATAAGCGACTGGATCTGATCCAAGAGCTGCGCACCACTCACGCGCTCCAGGAGGATGGGCAGCTGCTCTTGAAGGCAGAGGAGCAAAGGACCCTGGCTCTGCAGCAACAGCATGAGTCACAAATGCACAAGGTTTGCCTGTATAGACGGGAAGGTTGATTCTCAACTCTGTCTTGACCGAGCGCTCTGTTTTTTACAGTACCACCAACACTGTCTCATTTAATTTCTGTATGTTTTCTATTATCCACAGCACAGAAGGCACCCCAATAACAATAATGCTCTCCCAGCACAGGCCAAGCATTGAGTGCCTGAGGGGCTAAAATTGCTCTTTCGCTGCTCTGGGGAATCTCAGAACCAGACTGAGGCACCCTGACCACAGCTGCTATGCGGGCTGTGGTTGCTTTGTTTGCAGACAGAGCAATTATTTACATTTACAGGGCTTTGAACAAACTGCATTGTCAGACGAACCTCAGTTTTTCCACATTTCAATCCATTTGACTGGTACTGCGACTTGCCATCACAATACATGCTTGTCACTCACATCTGGCAGATGTTTTACTGAGTGTTTGTTACTGCTCTGTCATTTCTCTGATCCTTTTCTAGCTTGGCATCCTCTCAGGCTACTCCTCAGGCATAAAACATCACAAAGGAAGCCAAAGCCGACTTACTTTGTAAATCCCGGTGGGCTTAAGACTTCTAGAACCTCAGCAATGGTGTCACATTGTTGTACCTGCCACTGTTATGCAGAGCAGAGAAATTTTGGGTTCCATCCTCTACCAAGGATCTAGTGAGAGACAGGGATGTGAATTCCCATCCTATTTCCTTGCAGGCCACAACCTTCCAGGGCAAAGTGAATAAAATGGCAGATGCTTGCCTGGAATGGATCACAAAGAGATTTTGTCCAGAGTTCACTGCATCTCAGATACACAATATCTCTCACATTCCTGCAAGTTTTACTAGTCTTCTGTATTTTTCAGTGACCAGCTGTGAGGCAATCCTGCAGCTTCCATTTTATGATAATTGCATCCACTGCTAGTTGACCTGGTGGAGGTGAAGCCAGTCCACTGCTTCCTGCTGGGTGGGAAGCAACAAAATTTCCCTTCAGATCTCAGTAAAAATTGAGCCAGGTGACAGTGTTTTACTGTTTAGCATTTCCACATGCTCCCTCATGTACAGGGAGCCCAGGTGTCGAATGCAGGAAGACTGAATTTTTCTCCTGAGGAATTAAGAGAAAAGTAAAAGCTCTAGATGTTAGAAACTTGCAGTGTTTCTATTCTACTGAAGGCCCAGGTGAGAGTGAGGGAGAAAGCAGTTTAGACACCATGACATTCACAGAGAGGGAGAGAGAGCAAATGGTAAAGATGATGACCTCTAAATTCAGAATTTCCTTTAGGGAGAGCCACTATCCCCCTCTGCTGGTATCGACCTCCTCTACTCACACTTTTTTATTTTTACTATGTCTCTGAAGGCACGTAGACCAGGGCTCAGGTCTTCAGACATTCAGAACTTTAAAACTCTCTGAAATGCAAGTGCAGAAGTTTTCTATGTGTGTGGCTATTTTAGAAAGTCACTGATGACTCGCAGTTCTATAGGTTTTCGTGGTCACAGTTTTTTACAGGTTTTGACCTTTCCAGTATAAAAAGAAATGCTTCATGCAGAAAGAGGATGGAAACTCCAGATAAAGTGGTCAAAGATGAGGAGTTAAAATTTTCCAATTTGTATGTAACAAAAGTCTAAGAACGTTCCTCAGTTGTTTTTCTCCATTTCACACCAGTTTTAGACACAGCCCCTGGAGCCACAGAGAGGAAGGAGCCCATTAGTTCTATGTTATCCCTCCCTATGGGGTGGTGCAGTTGCTGCATTGCCATCCTCCATCTGGAACACCCATGGGCTGAGTGCTTTCTCTTCTACATTTGTACAAGGCTGACAATCCCACTTTCTTTGAAACACTGCGTGAGCAAATGGCACAGCAGTATAAGAAGGCTGATTTATTATTATTTGTTTGGGATATTTCATCTCTGTTTTGAGTTTTCTGTTTAGGTCTATTCTGTAATTGCCTGTTTATTCCAACAGAAACATAGCATCCCAGCCAGTTCCAGACATTCCCTCTTGCCAAGGGCTGTGGCTTCATAGTCCATATTCGAGATAATGAATGTACCATAGTTCTTATCCCTTTCTGAAGTGCAATCACATATATCCATAAAACAGGATGTGCTTGGAACAAGGAGTGAATGGCACAGCAATGCTGAACACCTGGAACCTAGTCTCAGCTCTGTCACAGGCTTTCTGATTTTCCATTCCATGTAATTTTGAGGTCTCATTTGCACTTCTGCAAACTTATTATAATTATTACTGTCAATTGGAATTTCATAGCAGCTAGAACCTTGTACAGTTTTAGGTAATAACACAGTACCTAAAGCTGTAGGGACTCATGGTTGCTTTATTATCTCAGCAGTTGAATTACTTTTGCTGCATCATGATGTCCAGCCAAAGATGTATCATTTCAATGAGGGGCCTTTGAACTGTAACATTTTATATCCTTAGGAGAGGATACACAGTTCAATTTTCCTGAAGCTCTACTCAAGCTTCTAATGATGAAGATTGGGGTTTACTTTCTGCATGGTAGAAAGAAACTTCATTTACAACTTTTGATCCTGTTTTTCTGTTCTGGTCTGACTAAGCTTAGGGACAGAAAGATGGAGGGTATGCAGCTGAAGTACTTCATTGTCACTTGTTTCCCTCTCCTCTCTTGGTCTGGGCAGTGGAGTGTTCCCCAGTAACAAGCAGGTCACCTCAGCAACTATTCTGGCCATACTCACAGCCACAAAAGGGGTTCATAACATCTGGAATACAGCATGTCTACTGCTTTATCTCCTCTCACCCACCCAAGCGTAGGGGCTGCTTGTCCTAGTGTGACAGTATCAGGGCTGTTCCTGCCCTGGCTGGTTTTGCCATCTTTTAGCTTCTTTGTGCCATCAGAGCCTGTACACAGGAACATTGCATTGTGCAGAAACCAGCCAGCACATGTAAAACATGAGGAATACCAAACTCCTAGGGTTGTCCCGTGGCTGGTCTGAGTGGGTGCTGCAGAGCTGCTTCACATGCCTGTGGTAGTCCTGAGACTTGGAACAACGCTCCCAGGAGTCTTAACACAATTCTTTGCATTTTTCTCTTAAAAGCTGTCATCAATGGAAAAGGACTTGGCCACAGTAGAAGGAAGGACACTGGCAAATATACTTGATTTTCTGTCCAAAGAGCTGGTGAGGCTGCAACAAGAACGGAAGATCCATGCTATGGTCATGCTGGCTGAGAGGCAGAGGCGGATGCGGGAAGCAGAGGAGAGTGGACGTCGTCAGGTGGAAGAGAGGCGGCGTCAGGAGGAAGATGAGATTTTCAGACAGGCAAGTTTGGGACACTGGTGGGACTGTGGGTAGTTTGTAGGAGCTGCCTCCTTGTGAGGAGGTCCAGATGGATGGGAGCTGCTTTAGCTCTGACTTTGGTGATGACTACTTTTAAAGGCTTAGTGAAGAGAGGGTAATTCCTTCCTAAAAGAGTTGCACTCATTAAAGGATGATCTGAGTACTGCTACAGACAGTCCTGTTAGATGTGTCATGAATGGATGTAGTTTCTAAATTTCTGCAACAAACACCTGTGGAGAACAGATGCACCTAGATCATCTTTAGAAATAATGTTTTGTCAGCACTTGATCTGCCCAGCAGAACTATTAGGTGCTTTCCCAGGAAGGATGCCTTTAAGCAAAGGTTTGGAAAGCTTTTGCAACACCCCCGCCCCACCAAATGGACTGCAAATAATGAGTTTGAAGTAATGATAATGGATAACATAACCCTGAAATCCAGAAAAAAAGTACTGAATTACCATATTCCATAACTCTTCTATAATCCTATTCCCCAGCTCTTGACTGCATAGAGCATATTTCTCCTGGTGAAAGGCACAAGTGGGAGTCTAACTGACTAAACCAATAATTTTCAAACTTCGTGGGAGGTGGTTAATACCAAAAGAGTCTGGCATCATGTTTATTTTTCTTTTAATTTTAGCTTCTCCCCTTATCTTTTCTCTGTTTCTGAGTGGGAAGCAGGTAGGGTCAAAGTGCCATAAGCTTCTGCCCTTCAGACTAGCAGAAGGAAAACACCCATTTCTAGAATCTCTGCTCTACAACTCTCATAAGGAAACCAGTAATTCTGTCTTGTTTTTTGACTGGCTTGATGGAACCCTTTCCTTCCATTCCAGCTTGAATGAAAGCTGATTAATTTACTGAAGTCAATACCAGTGATTATTATTTGGCAGTTGTTGCTCAGGGGACTGTGAGAACTGAGGAAGCAACTGCCATTGCATTCACAGAACCGACCTGCTGTGGATAAGTTTTTCTTCCACCTCTGGTTCTTTCCTGCACTTGTTTCTGTTCTATTAATTCTCAGAAAGCATTACTAGAAAATAAATTTTTACAGAAAGCATCTCTGAAAACAAATCCCAGGCTGGTCTGCCTGAAATTCAGTCTTGTGAAAATCTATTGTTTGGGCTTCTCTGGAAATCTTCTTCCACTATGCTCCTGGCACAGGAATAGGCAGTGGAACAATATTTTGGTGTTTTGTTCCAGGTGGTGAAGGTGCAGCACAGAACCATTGACACCTACTTGGAAGACATTATCCTGAGCAGCATGGAGAGGGCAGCTGAAGAACAAGCCAGGGAAGAGGTTCAGAGAAGGGCTGTAGAAATCAATGACATTGCTTATGAGCTGGAAAGTCGGTATGTTATTCAATGGCACATTAGAGGCTCTTCACAGCAGTTTAGAGACTGCCTGACCATCTGCATCTGTGGTTCTGTGTATCATCCAAGACATGGGAAGGGCAGAGCAGTGCTGGTCGCTTCATTACTGTGGCTGCTGTATGGGAACCACACTGTTACTATCTGGTACACACATATAAATCCATCAAAGCTTCATTTCCATACAGCATGCGCCAGATTCCCCTTGCAAATCGCTTGTGCAATCTGTGAATCACCCTTTTTAGATTTCTCCACGCCAATGGGAGGCTGTGACTGAGCTTTAAGTGACTCTGGGAACTGCCTAAAGCAATACCCATTCATGGCGATCTTTTCCTTTATTTATACTACTACAGAAAATCCATTTAAAAGAGATGCTAAAAGATACAGCTATACAACAGCCTTTCATTCTGGGGTGGCTGTTCTTTAAGAAACTGCCAATTTCCATGGAGGTCAGTCATATTGATGGCTGCCTGACAAGGCACTTTGAGTAAAGTAAGTTGTTGAGAACACCACAGTCTTGTGTTTGGCTGGGGCATCAGCAGTGAATACTTTTTAGGACTTGCTAAACCTCCAGTTCAGTTTCTATGCTCTTTTTTTGGAATTGAGCCATAAAAATCCCAATGACACAGTGACTCTCCTATGGTACAGCAGCTGTGTATTTTGTATCTAGATGAATACACCAGAATGTTGAAATCCTTGGGGAGAATGAAGCGTAGATAATGCATGCAGCCCCTGGGCCAACTGGGAACCCACCACACACTGGCATGGAAAAGAGCATGGGGACCAGCCAAGTGCAGAGTCACAAAGGGGAAGAATTTAGCAAACTCAGCAACAGGGCAAAGACTAAACTGACAAAGACGCAAATGTTCAGAGGTATCTGTGTGTCTCACTAACTTTGTCATCAGTGAAAATGGAGCGCCTAGATATCTTTGAGGATAGGAAGTCTAGGGTGATCCTCTTCCTGCTTTCCCGTGCAGTACTGAAAACACTGGCAGTGCAGCATAAAGGGGAATAGTCAAACTGTCACCTATTTGTAGGATAAAGAGAGACCCAGCTGACAATTACTGCCAGGACAATGCACTCCCTTGGAAATAGTGAGAATGTTTTCAAGGGAGTCTGGTGTTTGCAGAGGTGATCTGGAGAGAAAATTCTAATACCACTGTGCATCTGTTCTGTAGTCGAACTCGCCTGCAGTCTGAAGAGATTGTAGCAGAGCTGGTTTATGATTTTCTCATTCCAGAAGCTGAGAAAAGTGCTATGAGAGAAAGAGGTAAGGAATCTAGTAGCTTTATTCTCTTTGTGAACTGGTTCACTCTCCTCATTCTAGCTCTGTGAAAGGAAAGATGCAGTGCCAAGAGTTGTCTCAGGTCTCTGAGATTCCCTTTTTCCATATGCAGGTAGAAAATTAAGCCCTTTAACCATTTTTTTGACCAATTTCTCGTAAGCTTTAGTCTTTTTAATTGACCAGAATTCAAACCTGCTGTAAGATCTGGACTGTGCTTTTGCTGAGAAAGGTTGGGACAGACAGTCCTTGAGGTCCCTTCCCACCTATTATTCTGTGATAAGTTTGATGTATCTGCAGCAATAAAACTGCATGAAAAGAAGCAGCCCATTGCACCTTCAAAAAAAAACCACCTGGAAGACATCTTTAAGTAGCACAACTGTGAATTGTCTGTTATATGGCAATTTCTGAAAACTGTGGACATCTTTAACAAGAGATACTCAAATATATGCCATATGTAGAAGGAGATATAGGAATTATATACTCCTGCGATTCCCCCTCCTCCCCAGTTGGTTGAGAGCTAGAAGCAAAGATAAAGTTTTAGGGTTGGTAAGTAGATAATCTTGCAGTTATAAAGGATGCTTCCATTTAACAAAAATGGAATAGCATCAAAATACAGAGGGGAAGACCCTGGAAACCCATGTCTTACAGTAATTATAATGAATAAATCCTAACTGGGATGTTTCCACTGACCACACACTCAGAAGACCGTGACTAAACCAGTCACCCATGGAAAGTGGATATGACCTAAGGAAAGCGATGGTATCACAATAGAGCCTTGCCGCAGTGCACTTCTCTGACTTGAGAACAAAGGCACTTACTTCACTGCCTTTTTTGTTGCTTTGTGAATGAAAACACAAGCCCCCAGTATGCATTTTATGGCCTCTGAATTGTGCAGACTTTCTTCTGCCTAGCTTGTGTGATTGCCTCAGCAACAGTACCTGTTCAGCAATACTGCATAAGCTTAAATCAGCTCCCTTCTCTCTAGCACTGCTTCTGCCAGCCTTCCAAAGCAGGTGATGTAATGTTAGTCAGTGAAGCCTGCAGCTGAGGCATTAACACACACAGGTTAGCCTGTCTCAGAAAGGAGAACAGAAAGAAGACCTGGAGATGGCCCAGGATTCTGGACACACAGAGGACATACATCAAGGAACAAAATACGTACTGAGCTTAAATGCAACAGCAGTTAATGAACAAAGCACCTCAGAAGCACTCCCAAGCAACACGCAAAAAGAATCTTCAAAATCTATGAGGGCTACAGTGGGTTTGCCTAGAAAGCAGAGCTAGACCCAGACAAAAATTAAAGTGGATTCTGGTGGAATAGAGCAATAGGTGAGCTCCTTTAAATGTGATCATGTGAAATTTGTCACAATATTCTTCTGACAGTAGAAATCACATATCAGGAAGAGACCTGGCTCACACTCTCTCCTGCTATTGCTGCATGGGGTGGAGGGGACTCCACACACTTAAAAGACAGTTGAATTCTATGAGATGTACACTCTGATGAACACACCCTGCTGTAAACCTCCTGCACAGGGATACTTTCAGGGAAGTAGAATCATTAACTATTCCGTATAAATACAGAGGAAATAATATCAAAGAATGGCATTAGGTCTTGTAAGCACATTAGTATATTGCATTACTGTGGTGGCTTTTAAAGCTTTCCCTGTAGCGAGCCAAATTATTTATTAGGAAGCTGTTTTAGCAACCTGGCCCATGCTTGAGCATTCACCTTCCTTGAAACTATCAGGAAGTGATCTGAGAGCACAGTTGTCTGGGCTGTCAAAAGAGCAAATCCATTTTTAGAACAAAGATTTGAGGGCCTGCGAGTTCAGTCTTTGCCTACACTTTAGCTTCCCCTTAAATATCTCTATTTTGCCATTATCTACTTGTTAAGGTTTTTTTTTCTCCTCTTTTTGTCACATTTTGATGCATGAAAGCAGAGATTATCCAATATTGGCTCATCCTTATACCTCTCTACACCTCTCTTCTGAACCCTGCCTCACTGAAAGCAGAAGTTGCTCTGCTAATATGAAAAAACTTGCTTTGAAAGGGACAAACTCACCAGTTTGAAGCCTGTTTTCTTTTAGATGGAATTCACTGTGGATAGAGGAAGGGACTGCAGCAATACCAGGGGAGTATTGCCAGTACAGCTGATGCAGTTCATGCAAACACGGTTCAAGCCAAAATGCCTTGGGTAGAGAAACCTCTCCTGGGAATTTTGAGGGCTGGCTGCTGAAGGTCAGCTGTTCAAATGCAAGTGAGATCCAGTTGCATTCATTGTTGACAAAATGGACCTGGGAGATGGAGAAACATAAACAGGGTGGGTTAGTAACGTGTAGTGACTGAGACAGGGACAGCACGCAGAACTGTTTGACAGCATGCAGGACACCAGTGCTTCAGATTCGCAAAGTACAGCCCAGTTTTACAACAGACCAAAGCAAGTCTTGGACTTTCATGGGAAAGTGAACAATGAGAACCACAGTTTGTTCCTGCAACATTCCCCACGCTCTCCCTAAAAGCAGGCAGTATTTCAATCCCCATGACTGAAATAAAGAGAGAAAGAGGGACCAAACAACAGTGGAGAGCAATGAAGAGAACTGTAGGGTGAATGCTTAGGCTTGGGTAATTGCTTCCCAGGAGGCAGTTTAGAAATACATATAATTGACTTTGGATGAAAAAAGTAAGGACCAATCCTGCAGTAGCTGAGGGGAGATGATAAGGTGGATGACTTAGTGTCTCGAGTCTTACTTTGAACTCAGTAAGTTTCTCAGTGCAGGCTGAATCATAGCACAAGAGAAGGCAGATTTCAGCTGGAGTCTTCCAGATGCCTGCTGCAATTAACAGACACTGAAGGAGAAGTTATTTTAAAGCCACATAATGTATCCTGGGCAGTTGTGCCCAAAGGTGGAAAGGAAAACATTGGGCCGTGCTTCCCACTGTGGGGGCTGGTCTTCAAAGGGAAATGCAAAGTTGGTTGCTGCTATTAGGTGGCAGTAGAACACTTTCAGCCAAAGTTAGAAGGGCGTGATTTTTTTCCTGAGATAGACTTTTCCACAGCTGCAGGATTGCTAAAACTATCCCTCCCTTCTCCCCTACAGAGAACACTTTGCTGTACAGTTCCAAGTAAAAGCCTTACCTCTTTTTATGTGCAGTGAGGCAGTCCCAAAGAAAACACATCTACGCTGCTCATCAGATCATCCACGGGGGCACAGAGGGGGTTTTGGCTGATCCGGCGCTGCATTGGGAGACATCTGCCAGCAGGATAGAGGGAGATCATCCTGCTGGGACAGCCAGCACTGCTCCAAGTGGGACAGCTGCTGGACCAGGAGCAGCTGCCACAGTTGCACGCGAACTAGATAAACTTCTGTGCAAAGAAAGTAAGGATCCCACAGCCTCCTAGAGGTAGAATATGAATGAGGTGAGTTTCCCTTCCCCTCTGTCATTTGAGCTCAGAGCCTGGTGAAGGAGAGGGAAGCACATTATATCTACTTTTTCAGAGCACCCAGAATGGAAAATCCTCTCTCTCCCTTGGGCTGTCCTTCCTGATGTCTGCCAGCAATGTTGTCCTGGAGCCACTCTGTATACATTTTGGTGTGGCAGCTCCCTCCACTCCCTCCCCAGCTTGCTTTGGACTTCATTAGCTAATTTTCCTCTTCTGATTATTAAGAGAAGCTTGACTGAGAAAGCAGTGTTAGCACTCTTTGTTTGTTTTCTTGGCACAGACCAATAAAAATCTGCACCTGGGCTTTTGATGGTATTTCCTTGCATCAATAACATTAAATGAGAAAATACTCCATCAGTGGGAGATTCTGAGTTGAGACCATATGCAGTCAAGCACGTCCCACTGATTTCCTTAGTGGTGTAAGGCCAAGTGGCTTCCTGCATTAGCACTGCTATTAATAAAGCATTGGAGGTGAATGAAAACGGTCAGATTTTGCATCATCTTTTCACGTAATTAGTCCTTGCATAAAGTGCCTTTGACCTCAGCAGAGTGGTTCCTGCCCAGCAGGCAGCGTCTGGCTGTTAAGGCTAGGTGATATCTGAATGACATGGGCATAGAGGGACTGATGTATTTTCCAGAAATATTGCTATTTGGACTCACCTCTTCTTCCTTTTTATCATCCCGAAGGAGAACAATTCTTGAAAGAATCTTATTTTTCTTAGAACAGTGTTAGTCACTCTGGCTTTCCAGCTCCAGGGGGCCACAGAGAAAGGATGCTGGCTTTGCCGTGTTTGCAAGCATGGGGGTGCTCCTGCTGAGGATGTCAGGAAGGAGGAGGCTGCAGACAGGCACACTGCATCTGGTCAGAGAGCTCTCAGAGCTCGCTGAGCTCTTCAGCACTCACCTGTCAAAATTCCTGAGGTCTGTGGCTTTAGCACCTGAGAGGTACAATTTGCATCAATACCAGTGTCAGATGCACATTTTTGAGGAGCAGGCACCACACCCAAAATGCTTATTCATTGATGGCCACAGCTTACACAACAAACAGCAGTATTAGCCCTCGCTCCTAATGGGATAACTGGCTCATCTCTCCCTGCTTCCATCATTTCTCAGTGATGGATCCTTGTGCTGGGTCTGTAGAGTTCAGATGGGCTCCATCTAATCCTGACCATGGTTCTGCTCCTACAAAACACAAACCAGCAGCTGGTCAAAAATTCAGGCTCATTAGTGCATTCCTGAAAAAATATTGCATCAGGTTTTTGTTTTGTGGATTGGGCTGGGGCAGGGTACAGGGAAAGGAATTACAGGGAGGGGAGAGAATACCCCTGTACCACACCGGGCTGTAAAGAGCAGCTGGAGAGAGGAAACTGAGAGCTGCACCAAACCATTGCTGGTCTTCACGTCACTGAACCAGGGACACCAAGGGGCTGGTGAGGTCAGGCAACCTCTGTAAGTATTGCAGCTTCTGGGAGGTGTCAAAGATGGGTGATAAGTTTTGGTTAGGACTCTGTGAGGGTCATCCCATTAGGGACCGTGGATTTGGGACAATTCTCATAGCACACGTAGGGAGTCAGTAAAAGGGAAGGTTCCAAATGCAAAAATATAGAAAGAAACACTCCACAGTGTGGGAGGAGAAGCTGTGCAGGGATCGGCTGTGTTGCCTCAGGCCACCTTGGACAAATTTAGCTTAGTTGAAAGGGGGGTGGGGGGTGGATAACATGAATCACAAGATCCAGTGTAATAGGAGAGACATGGAAAACTTGATGCAGCAGAACAGTAGAACAGGAAGACCGATCCACTGAGGCATTTGCTGTATTTCTGAAGGTGATCTATTGAGATAAACATTCTCCATGTAGCTCATTGTACAATTTGACATGGTTTAAAAAAGTTAAGTATTCCAACAGGTGTGGGAATGGACGGAGGTTTCAGCACTCCGGTATTCTGTAGGGATGCAGCCCTCTGCATGACAACAAAGGGGGCAGGGGACTCCAGACGCTGTGCATAGGCTGAGCTTCTGTTATGATTTAAGGGACACCGTCAGAGTAAAGCCATCTTTTCCACATGACATTGCCTAACATGTAAACTGAAGGCCACAGCAGGATTCCTGCAGGAAGCTCTCCTGTAGAAACTGCTTTCAATTGTCATGTGTGGGGGTTTTTTCAAGCTTTGCAGAATGTACTTTGAGAAAGAAAATGAGCACAGTGAGAGGGAACTGGGATCATAAATCAACAGCATAAGAATGCACCATTCCCTCTCCTAGCAGGAGACAGAACAACCCTGGGGAGGAGCCCGTACCCGAAACAAACACAGCAGATGCTTCCAGGGCTGCACCAATACAGTGGAAACACAAGGAAAATTCAGCTTGTCCCGCTTTTCTTTCACCAGCTGCCCATGGGAAGGGAGCCTGGCTGTGCTGCTCTGCTGGCTTCTGCCTCCTGGCAGGTGGGGGAGACAGGCTGAACCAAACGGGCCTCTGGGGTCACTGCACTGTGAGAATGGTGAAAAATCGGCCTCTTTGCAGTAAATGAATGAATGCAAATTGTCTCAGGGCTTCCCTGCTGATATGGCTCTTGTGGTGTGGAAGGAGGAAATCCTATCATGCTAACTACAGTTCAGCAAAAAGGACTTTCAGTAGGAGAGCTGGAAGCTGGTACACCTTTTTCACTGGACATGCACAGTATCTGAATTTCTGTCAATATAAAACCACACCAAGCCCACACTCTCCCACCTCTCCTGCCTCCCTTAAAAGCAACATGGCCGTCACAAAAGTTGTTGCCACAGACCTGGATGCGGTGCTGGTAAAAGAGTTTCTGCCACTTTCTGAGCACTGCTGTTCTCTCTGTTCCTGGTCTCACAAGCACAGAGGATTTGCCTGGTACTTTGTTGGGCTCAATTCAGCCCTCACAAAAATCCTTTTTTGGGAGTGGGAAGGGGAGATCAACCCTGCAAGTATGGTCCTCACCTGCCCAAGGCTTTTAACAAGGTCCAATTGCACTACTACTAACTACCTCCTCCCGGTCCTGTCTACCTGCTTCCACCAAAATCCTGTTTTTGCAGCTTTCCCTGTTTTTTTAATGATTGGTGAATCAGTATCTTCTTGGCATTCACCAGTCTCCTCACCACAATGCTCTCCTGAGTTGGGCTTGGAAGAGGTGCTGTTGTTTCCTATGCCTGCCCTCCACCCCACCAGAGAGGCAGGAATTGGTTTGAACATCTGTCAGAACTGCCAAATCCCTTAGACACAATGTGTAAACCTGGACTAGTAAATTCAGTCTTCCTGGATCCACCCTGGACTAGCAGAACTAGCAAGAAAAGCATCTCAACAGACACTGTTTGCACGAGAAAGAAAATCCCTGAGGGCCCATGGGAAGGGCTGTGCTGACACCTGTGGAGGAGAGGCAGCTCTGGTTCTCTGCTCCAATCATATAATTAATTCCCCTTCATTTTCCTTTTTTTCCCCACACACTGTGTCAACCCACCTCTCATGGCTGGAGTCCAGGCCACTTCTCTTGGCCTCTTCCCATGCACCATATCCCAGTACTTCACGTAGCATGCCGAAAGGATGTCCTGTTCCCATTTCCTTCCTGGGCTGCTTACCTGCATCCAGATGTGTTGCCTGGCTCAGCACACCATCCCCAGCAGACCTGAGAGCTGCGACTGCTCCTGCAAACACTCACCGTTGTGGCTGCCCACAGGTCCGTAGCCGGTTGGACCCTTTGCACAGCCCGGATGGCTGAGATCAGTCGCACCCAGTTTCCCCCAGTGGGGAACTTCCATGGTGACCTGCACTCCTTGCCCGTCCTGGAGCTCCTCAGTCAGGGCCGGGCAGTGGCTGGAAAGATGCGGCACTACCTCGATGCAAACTGCAGTGAGCGAGTGGCAGCTGCGCAGCAAGGACGCGATGCTACTGCTCCTGGTGACAGCGTCAGCGCCGAGTGTGAGCAGCACCAGTGCCCTGAATACAGATGCAGAAAGAAGCCTGAAATATTTAACCAGTGCTCTTATGTAGCCCCTGAACTGAGAATGCGCTGCATCTTCTCCTAAATACCCTTCTCAGCCAGCGGCCTCTCACTCACCCTTTGACATCACAAGCATTTGGAAAGCAGCTGCTCCCACCAGCGTTGCAGGAGACTGAAAAGCTGCATTTGCTCCTCTCTCTCTCCTTCAGTTGCCGCAGGATTGGTCCTAAGAAAGAATCTCCCTATTGTTTATTACTGAGCCAGTCATAGCCAGCCCTTCCCTGTAAAGCCTCCTGAAAACACCATGTTGGTTCCTTACCTGTTAAAGCCTTTCTGCACCTGCCAGTGTAAGTTTTCTGTCTCCAGCCAAATGCAAACCACTTTTCATGACTGTGTGGGCCCCAAATCTGTTGTCTCCAGCAGAAACAGCTTCCACTGACCAATCTGTTCCTAGGCCTGGTGCCATGAGATAAAAATCTCAAAAGAGAAATGAGATGTAACTGAGATTGTCCAAAGACTCTCCAGATGGAGTATTCACCCAGTTTTCCAAAGGCTGCTAACAAACACCAGCTTCCAAAACAACTTCCATGGAGTAAAAATGCTCTGAAACAACCTGGGTTTTGCCAGTAAGCACGAACTTCCTTCTGAACACTCTGGCCTGGCAAAAGATTTGGTTACAGCAATGAGCTGCAAAAGGGAAGAGGAGGAGGGCATGGCTACTGTTATGCCATAGGAAACAATCATAGAATTGTTTAGGTTGGAAAGCACCTCTAGGGTCCCCAAGTGCAACCATTAACCCAGCACTGCCAAGCCCCTCACTAAACTGTGTCCCCAAGTGCCACATCTACATGTCTTTTAAATACTGCCAGGGATGGTGGGTGACTCCACCTACTTCCCTGGGTAGCCTGTTGTGGGGTTTGACAACCCCTTCCATGAAGAATTTTTTACCTAATACCTAATCTAAACCTCCCCTGGTGCAACTTGAGACCGTTTCCTCTTGTGCTATTGCTTGTTACCTGGGAGAAGAGACTGACCCCCAGCTCACCACAACCTCCTTTCGGGTAGTTGTAGAGGGCACTAATGAGGGAGCTGATGGGCTGGCGAGAGGGGGGTGAGTACCTCTTGCTTCCTCTCAAGCTCATGTGCTGTTCCCACTGCACATCTGACCCCACCTCACTCCCTGCAGCCCCAGCCTCCCTCTGGCAAGACCTGCCACATGCTCCTCTGTCAGCAGCAGGCGTCTGGACCCTGTGACCGCTCAGCACTTGGAGGGGGTGGGTGTAAAGCACAGGGAGTTCAAGCAGCAAGTTACAATGAACAGTCCTGTTCTAGGTCATGGGTTCAACCAGTTTCTAAAAACTTTGCTTGGGGAAAAAAATCCACCAACCAAAATCCAACCCAAGCCCCTCCACCCCTCTACTTAGCCATTACATTCCAGGTTCCCAGGGCCCCACCACCGTAACACAGGGCCCGTGGTTCCTCTGCTGGTACAGGTGCTTGTGTTCTGCCAGGCAGCTCTGCCAGGGGACAAGGGTTTGTCCCATTTTGTCACTCTGTGGCAGGCAAGGGGGCTCTGCAGACTGCCCTGGACTTGGGCAGGCTGCCCCACTGCAGCTCTCTGACAGAGCACCCTGGTCACCAATGCTGTGCTGCAACCACTTAGAAGCTCCCATATGGGAAGAGGTTGTTCATTCCCCACTTACCTTGCCATGGAGGACCAAGCCTTACTTCTGGAGTATGTGAGCAGAGACAGGTGATGCAGAGAGCAGGGAATCCCTGGAAGAGAAGGCTTTAACTCCACTGACTGCTTGTATACTCAGAGGGCAATAGGACACACCAAGAAAACATCTGTTCCAGGACATCAGGACTTAGGTGAGTGTGCAGCAAGATCCAGGGCTGCATCCCTGCACTGACCAAAGGCAGGTGTTTGCCACGAAAGTCCAGCTCTCCCTTACAGCCCAGACACTCAGGTGTGCTGTCTCCTGCGACGAGCACCAGCAGGAGTTTGTTTGGGGGACTGGTCTCTGCTCCAAAGACTTGGCATTGTATGACACTCACACCCAGACTAGTGAGGGACAGGACAATGACCCAGCCAAGCCCTTCCCGGCGAAGGGGAGGGAAGCAAGGTTCAAGACTGGCTAATGAGGTTGTGTACCATCTGCTGGCCTCACCGTCTCCAAGCAACTGGACTTGGAGCTTCACACATAAACTGCAGCGCTCCCGCTCTTCTCCGTAGTTTGTGGCTCGCTTCCCTCCTTCTCCTTTGTGGTTCTTGTTCTTCTCCCACAGAAAGCAAATTAGACCTTACCACCAGCAGCCTGAAAGCTGCCACCTTCCAGATAACAAATGGTGCCAGTAGCCTTGACACTGACTTTTAATTCCAAGGCAGATGGCTGGCAGTTCAGTCGATAAAGACAAAGCACATCAGCAGAGCAGACTTTTGTACCGCATTCAGCTTGGTCCTGCTTTGCACTTGGATTAGCATTTTAAGTCATTCAAAGGCGTTGGTGACCGACAACTAAGTGGATTTGAACCTGGTTTGCAGATGGGTCTCAAGCAGTATTTTCTCACAGGGAACAGTGACAGAATGCCCATTCCCTGGAAGGTTTTGTGGGGACTGGCTCTTGATGCAAACGTGTTTTATTACACCTTTTAAAGGGCTGATTGGAATATAAAACTCTAGGAGCCCCACTGGCAATGCTTGCAGAAGTTACAGTAGGAGGGAGTGATGGATAAAGTGGACACAGCAGTCTCCACACAGAAGGACGAATGCAATTCTTAGGTAAGGAGACAGACAGGCACAAGCTGCAAGATTCTAGTGCCTTTATTTGACACTGGGGAGACTGCTGAGGAAACCTCTGTCTCTTTTTGGTACCCACTGCCTAAAGAGGGTGTTAAATACAATGGCAGAGGAGATACAATTGGAAATACTACAAAAAACAAAGGACCTGAAGATCCCCTTCCAGTCAGCTTACCAAGAATTTATGAGGTGTCTGAGTCCTGGTCAAGGGGCTCTGACATTCAGAAGGAGACCTGAGACTGAAGCTGAGGGTTGCTGTGCAAAAAAACAGCACATAAAAAAGAGTCCACAATTCACATTCGTGAGGAGAGAAGAGACAGGAGGCCTCAGGGCATGTGCATCTAGAAAAGCGCCCAGGGATGACTAACCACCACCCCAAATCAGTGAGGATTGTGATGAACTCCCCCCATCAGAGGCAAGCTTTAAATCAATAAACTCACCTAGAGAGGTGCTGTAGTTCAGGCAGCGATGCCTTTGCACGTGTAACTGGCCACCTTCAATGCCAGGGACCAGACAGGCCGAGCAGAGCAGCCCCTGTTTCAGCAAACGAGTTGGATGCAGATCCAGCCCCAGTGACCTTGTGGGAACAATGTAAGTGAAGGGACAGCAGCCACCACTCACCTGTGTTGCTTCTGGGGTGGCTGCCTGTGCCCCTCATCCTGGTGCCCCAGAAGAGCAGGGGCTGACCAAACCAAGCCCAAAGACTGTGTCAGGGAGCCGAGGTGGGCTGGCACCTGCTTCAAGGGCAGTTTGAGCACCCAGGAAGGGCGGGAACAGCCCCCAAACTGCATGTATCAGCAATCCGAAGAGGACTGCAGGGTAAGGCAACACTTACTGTGCGGCAATACTTACTGTCCTGTCCCTGCCAGCCGCCCGGGGCAGGGGAAGCCTTGCTCTGCAGGAAGCACTGGACTTCACACCCTCAGTCCTTTAAGGCACTGGCCAGACTGGCACTTCTCCAGTCCCGGCTGAATTTGGGCACGGGGGCCTTTCAGCTAAACCAAGGTCTGTCTCCGAGCTGCTCTCTGGAGGCATCTGTCCCTGTGCTCTGCAGTGCGGCCCTTCCCACCCACCTCTCAGTTCTCCTGGAGGGGCTCCGGGGTGGAGGCTCCAGCCTGGAGCCCAGCAGAGGTTTCTTGGGGACAACCGCGGCTTGTGGCACACGAACAAACCGAGAGGAGCCTCGTTGCAATATAAATTTGTTTTTATTGAAGCAGCAGTCACATGACCTCGCATCTAGCCTTTAGGATAGCGACAGAATGGATTCGGCCAGGTCAGCCAGCCCAAAAAAGGATTTTTTTTTTTTTTTTCTTTTTTCTTTTTGCGCTAATAGACATGTCATGTTTAATACATACATTATCCAGTACCGGAAACCCAACTCAGAGATAGCTACGTGCTGATTTGCTGGAGGAACGGTCCACTGGACGTGGTCTCGACAAACTTTACAGATCACCACCAAATAACATTACTAATGGGACCCAATGATTAAAAAAGAAACAACCCAAACAACCATGAGTGCAGGATTCAAGCCAGCAGTTTACACAGGTTAAGTTTGTATCTATAGGTGGACGGTAAAGGAAGATTGGTTGGTTTCAATTTGAAATATGTCCCAGGGTTCCTCTCTCCATCAAATCAAACGGTATCATAGACAAGCTGGCATCTCTTGAAAAATAGCATGGAATAACACAGCTCATTTAAGAAAACATGCTCATTTCTTGTGGTTTTTTTCTTTTATTATTACAAAGATTCACGTCCACCTATTCTTGCAGAGTGGAAAGAGGCGTGAGGGTGAGGAACAAGGGGCAGAGAAGGGAGAGAGGAGGAGGAAAGAAAGGGGCAATTTTTTGAAATAAAGACCACACACTTGGTATTTTTTTAAATTTCATTTCCAGGCTAACCTACTTTTTATTTAATGCAAATTACAGTACCAGTTAACTATTTCCGAACCGAGTCACACAGAACAAAACGTATTTACAAGGGGAACGGGGCGGGGGAAATAATAAAACATTAAGCATACTTTCCACAAAAAAAGTTTATATTTAAAATGAAAAAAAAAAAAATCAGTCACAGAGGCATTCAAGTAGTAATGTTATACAGGTTTTGCTTTTCCTTTAAATCAAGACAGATTTGCACAAGTGTATGCAATAGTTTGTATACAACCCACAGTCCTTAATATATATATATTTAGATTTCTGTTTTTAAGATGGAAGTGGTCACGCTAATTGGTGTGTACAGGCCCAAGTGATCCATCGGCAACACATTAATGAACGCAAATTTTACAGGCAAGCAAATTATATATATATAAATATATTTTATATATATATATTAAAAATAAATTGAGAAAGACCAACACAAGGAAGCTACTTTTCTCGAGCTAACCCCTTAGGTACTGTTTTCCTTTCCTGTCGTTTTGCCATTATTGCAGTGTTGCAAAACGAAGCCAACTACGACCAGAACCGGCCGAGAGCCCCGTGGAAATCAGCTGCCACCCCAGGGGTACCCGCTGGCAGTCTCCAAAAGGCAGAGCCTGGACCGAATACCCTACTGTGCTTTTCCTCATCGGCTTTTCCTTTTTCTCCGCGGTGGCCGAGGTTCCTAGTACAGGAGTACGAGTCTGACAGGCTGCTTGACTTCTGTTTTTCCAAGTACTGAAAACCGGGGAGGGGGGAATTTTAAGTTGCAAGGTGCAAGCACCTGTCATTATTTTAGGTAGAGCTTGGCTTCGAAATAAGGGGACAGAGTGTTCAGGGATCTTTTACCAGCCAATTTTCTTTTGCAGGTCATTATTTTTTTCCCTAGCAAGGTAGGTTAAGTTTAATATTAAACAACACCAGTGTCTTGATCGGGTGCCCATTGGGGGAGACAGACTGCAACCGAGCCCGGCTCAGAGACCCACACTACAGCACAGGGCTGACGTAAGGGACACATCAAGACCACACTGGGTTAAAAAACAAGCCCGAAAGAGAGTAAAAGAAGGACAGCTCTGAGCAGACTGTCACCAACAGCTTGGCATCACTGACCTTCGTGTCACCAGAAAGAAAGTGCAGCCTCTGCTTCACTGGAATGAACACGAGATGCTTCGAAATAAAACAGCAACCTTTGGTTTGGTAAAGAGTTACGTGTTTTCCCATTCAAGACAATCTTATGTGGAATACTAACAAGGTAGTAAAACACAAGCAAACTAGTTTTAGAAACAAGGCCTTCGTGCTGGGCACAAGAAATCAAGAGTCATGTTAAACTTAGCTCAAGAAAACAAAAGTGACTTGGGGGGAGGGATGTGAGGGAAAAATAGGGAAAAGAAAGGGAACAGAAATTCCTCCCAGTAGAAAAAACCACCGCAGTCTCCTACAGCGATGCCCCTGCTCCCACCGCAGCCAAATGGCTCCGAGTGCAGCAACCCTGTGGGATGTGGGGGGTTTCCCTCCCTGGGGGTCCTTTCCGCTCGCTGAGCCCAGCTGCTGCCCCCGGCACAGCCGTAGGGAGGGTGGAAAGGCCGAGCCTCCTGGAAGCTGCTACTGCCCAGAGGGCTTCTGGGCACAGGACTGAGGGGAAAGACAAGCAAAGTCTAAATGAGCTCTGGGGCAAGTGTCCGAACAAAATCAGTCACTGCTAGCGGGAGGAGGAAAGGGCAGGGTGGGCAACTTGGGAGACTTCCAGAACAAAGCCACGGCTCCAATGAAATGCATGACGGTGGAGACGGTTTCCTTTCGTTCCGCTACTGATCAGGGTATCACCGAAACCTTACAGCACTCAAAGAGTTAGAAAGCGGGAGGGGGTCGCAAAGATGCGGGTTTGGGGTGGGAGACATTGTTAATAAAGGAGGAGGAGAAAAAAATAAAAGGGCAACAAAATTCAAAAAATCATGGAAGCGAAGGCACTCCAAACTATATAGATACACTATACATCGCTAGAGTTATTGTTACAATAATACAGGCCGGTACCTACTGTACAGAGTTAAAACTATATGGCTTTAAAAAGCTCGTCTACATTTTGTCTGATTATTAAACAGAATCACTGCCCTGAACGGTAACTTTTTGCTCATTAATAACAGTTCCTGGGTCCACATATTTACATACAAAACAATAAAACTCAGAATTCAAAAACAACCAAAAATAATAATGTACAAGCTTGAATTTGGTGAGGAGCTTTGTTTTTGTTGGTTTTTTTTCTTTTTTTTTCCTGTGATTTTTTTTCTTTTTTTTTTTCTTCCTTATTTACAAAAAAAGGTTGTTCAAAGACCTGGATCTAACTTGTATAAAAGAGTGTGTGATCCTGCTATGATCCTTGAAAACAGAAATAAAACCAGAGGGGCACCCCTGACCCTCCCCCCCACCTAACACACACACGAGACACACACAGACGCCGGCACAGTCACAAAACCAGAGAGAAACGCTCTTAACTCCCCTCCACCAGTCCTAAACAAACAAACAAAAAAAAAAATGAAAAAGAAAAGCCACATTTCCTGGCACAAGCAGCAATTTTTCTTTGATAGTTTTATTACTTTGTTTTTTAAAGACTCGGTAATTTACTGCCTCCAAATAATAGCGTCTGTGGCCAGTGCTTCAGCAGTCTTGCCTATACAGCAGATCCATATCCTGCCACTGTCCTACTTTTTGAGTCTCCCGCATGGATTTGGATCACTGGGTCAACCAAGCCCCTTTACTTACCTTTCAGGACACTGACTAGCCGAGCGCATGCGTTAAGACGCTCTTCAGCCCTTTCTATTAAGCTGCAGGTAAGGATTTGGAAAGCCTTCTGTTTCTCAACGTGGGTGTGCTTTCCTCTGTAGCCAGCCAGAATGCAATGGTAGCTAAAAAGCTTTAAACCTTTTTTTTGTGTGTGTGTGTGCCCAACAGCAAACGGCCGCAGGGTATAACATGAGGGTTTATCGGTTTCACGGTAGGTGGTCACTCACCTCTTCAAACAGCTCCTGCCTCCCCAAACCCTCCATGTGTCAGGCAGGAGGGAGAAGGCAGGGCTTTTATCAGTTCCAGGGCTGCTAAGAGACAGTTTCCAAAAAAAAAATCCCACGTCAACAGCACAAAAGGTACAAGAAGAAACGCACCGAGCTCGTGACAAAGCCCCTGCCGCCCCTGCGGCGGCGGAACTCGCCAAAGCCACCACTGCCGGTCACCCCCGGGCCACATGGAGGTCCGCGTGCTCCCGAAAAGCAACTGCTTGCCTTAGAGATCCGCAGGTCGGTAACAGCTCGGTAAGCACCAAAGGCGACTACAGTTTCTCTGAAGGAGGAGATAAGGCTGGAGCGGACACCAACCGCAAGCCTACCACAAGATCAGGTCTCCAAAAGTCTCGTTTCCGGCCGCTCCCCTGACCCTTTCGTGAGGAATATTGCTTTGACTTCAGGAAGAGAGACGTGGATGCTTGCACCACACGCTGTTGCAGGGAGGAAACCTGGACCCTGAACCGATGGACTAGAACAAGCATTCACCTCACGCTTCAGTCAGACTGATTTGAGATCGTAGACAAAAATAAAAAAAGCAGTACTGTATCTATGTATACATGTATATATTTATATAATATATATACACACACACTCATAGAGCCAGCTTTCCTACAAGTCAGCAGGTACAAATTACCGTCAAGAGCATTCGGATGTGTATTTTAATACTCTAACATAATGGCGACGTGGCAACATGCATCAATAAATAGAGATCCAAAAAAAAAAAAAAAAAGGCAAAAAAGATGAAATGAAATACAGATTCTAGCTGTGGATTTAAAATCAGAACTATCAGCGAATGTGGCATCCTGCAAGTTAAAACTGCAGTTAAAAAAATATTACAAAATAAACCAGTAGCCTGTTAACAGTTCACATTATAACCCCTGGTGTCCTTTTCCTGTACGCACCTTGGGAAAGGGAAGCCTGTTCCAATCAAGAGCCGGGGAGGGGCGGGGAGAGAAAAAAACCCAACCAAACAAGCTTTCACAGTGGCCACTTTCCAAAAAGTCCCTTAACATCCACCAGCTGGGCCCCCGCCCCTGCTGAGGATTTTGTTCGTCCGCTCTTCTCTGCTGAAGCCGGAGCTGAGCGTCCTCCTTGCCCTGCGCAAGGCCCGATACGCGGGGAGCGGGAGCTCCGGCTGGGCAAAGGGGCTGCTTCGGCAAAGCCAACCGCTGGTGTTGGTGCATGTGTGTGTATTATATTATATATCACCCACTCGGGAAAGGCTTTTCCCATATGAAGCTGTAGATTTCTTCATTGCTAGCACTGATTTTTAAAATGAAAGGCTTCCACTAGCGGTTCAAGCCTTAGACACACGGCAAACCCTCCCCCCCACCCCATGGCAACCTATTTTCCTACCACGTCGCCTGCTCCCCATGCCAAGCCGGGGCAGTTTTTCAGATAACCTGGGATATGGATTTGCTGGCAAGAAACGCTGAGCTCTGTTGAATGACCCCTGCTAAGCTCCCGACCAAATTCAAGCTGTGCACTACATCAAAGTCCGAAACTTCACTTAAAAAGAAAATAAAAAAAGAGGGCTAAAAAAAAAAACTTCAGCAGAGAATGAGGTTTGGGGTATTTTTGTTTTGTTTTTTTTTTCCTTCTTTCTGTTGTGGGAGGGGGTATGAGGCAAGAGTCCTGGTTCTGAAGTACACAACAGCAAACTTCCAACATGAAGAGATTGTCGAGGGGAGAGACATTGGTGTGTTGTATTGCTCCGCTTTCCCTCCTCCCCCCACCTAGTCCCCTGCCCTGGACACCCTGCAGAGTGAGAATACAATGAAACTGGTTTGTATTTATAGATATTTTACAAGGTTAAATAAGAACAACAATAATAATAATAAAAAATTGAACACTAAAATGAACAGGTTGGTTGGTTTGTTGTTTTGTTGTTTTTTTTTTCCTCTTTTTAATTTTCTTTCCAAATGTGACCAGTGTTGCTGAGCAAGACTCAAATTACTGGTGATTTTTCCTGTGCAGCTGGCTGCTTGGTACTGGTTCAGGTGGAGTTGGAGGCTGATGCTGTAGCTACACTATTGGTCTGAACTCGTTCTCCTGCGTTAACATCTGCAAACAACAGACGAGAAGGGAAGAGAGATAAAACAACCAGCATTACCTCCAAAACAGAGACATTTCAAACAACAACTACAACATTCTCTACGCAGGGAAACCCACCAAGATGCTGTTTGGTTAGGATGCTTTCCTGCCTTCAGGGGTGCAGATGGAACAATGCAATCTGGGGAGAGGGGAAAAATGGCCTTTAAGCAGGACAAAGGCAATCTGGAGGGCTGAGGGCTGGCATGCAAACACCCAGCTGGGCTCCAGCAGGTTTTGCAGTACCTGAGCAGTAGCAAGTCGCCCGTGTTACGTTCCCCTAACTCCAAATGCACGACAAGGCACTGTGGCGTGGCCAAAGCCAACAAGTCAAGTGTCTGTGGTCACTACAAGGTCTCACACTGGTGCTGAACCTTCATATTGTTAGTCCAAATAACAAAGTTGCCTATTAATTGGGTGAATGGCACAGACAAGGAACATGACAAGCCTGCTGAAACAGCTTGTATGCTACTCTGTAACTCATGCACTTGCTGCATTAGAAAATGTCTTTCAAATTTGCTACTTTATTCTGAGTTGCTCAACCCAAGTTGGACCTGCCACCCTCTGAACTGCTGAACCAGATTAACATCAAGGCCTGAAGCCAGTAACAAGGTTTACACGAGCACATGGCATCAACATTAGAGGATTGGGTCTCTGCAGTAAATGGTCTCCAACACCTTCTCTTCTCAGGGAGGAACAGGGTTTCATAGAGACAAGTCACAGGATCAAGGGCACATGTCAAAGTGTGTTCCAATAAAGCAGTGTTTGCAAAGAAATACCAAAAGGGAATTCACTGTAACTGTGTTTTCATAGGCCACATGCATCAAGTATTTTCTATGAAAAGAGATATAAAATGTTTGCAGTGTTAGAAGAGTTGATAGGGGAAAAAAAAATGCACCAATTTCACCTGGAATCATTTTACCTAGAATCTGATTGGTCAAGGCACAAAGAAGTAACTGGATGAACATCTAAACATGTAAAATATGGAATGGGAAAAAGATATTAAAAGAGGTTTTCTACAAGAGACCTCCACACACTTTGACCACTTTATTTAAGTAAGGTTAACTGCAAAGCTATCGAAACTGCAACAGCAAAAAACCTTCAGAAAGACTTTATCTCAGTACAGAAGAGGACAGTTTGGGCAAATAGCGTATTCCAAAAGACATGTGGAAAGGGCTTACAGAAGAATCTATTTACTGACCTCAGACTGAAGGACTGTATGACTAGCACAGGTATTAGACATGACAAAATACAGCTGGTGGGTGGGGGGTGCAGTAACATTCCCGCCGTGTGGAAGAGCTTGCGGGGCAGTGCAGCCGGACACTGCTCTACAGTCACCTAGTGATGAACCCCCACTCCTCCTCTGCCACACTCACCTGACCACAGCTGGAAGTGCAACCATGAGCAAAGGCAATGGGATGAATCATAGAGTGGTTTGGGTTGGAATGCACTTTCAGGATCATCTAGTTCCACTCCCTGTCATGGGCAGGGACACCTTCCACTGGACCAGGCTGCCAAAAGCCCCGTCCAAACTGACCTTGAACACTTCCAGGGATGGGACATCCACAACTATTCTGAACAACCCGTTCCACTGCCTCACAGTAAATAATGCCATCCTAATATCTAATCTAAACTTGCCCTCTTTCAGTTTTAAGCCATTCCCCCATGTCCTATGACTACATGCCCTCGTAAAATGTCCCTCTGCAGCTCTCCTGTAGCCCCCTTTAGGTCCTGGAAGGTGCTCTAAGGTCTCCCCAGAGCCTTCTTCAGGCTGAACAGCCCCAACTCTCTCAGCCTGTCTTCATAGAGGAGATGCTCCAAGCCTCCAATCATCTTCATCATCCTCCTCTGGACTCTCTTCTCCAGTAGGCTCACATCCTTATGCTGGGGACCCCAGAGATGGACACAGTACTCCAGGTGGGGTCTCACAACAGTGGAGAAGAGGGGCAGAATCAACTCTCCCAACCTGCTGGCCATGCTTTTGATGCAGCACAGGATATGCTGCCGGCTCATGTCCAGCCTCCTGTCAGACAACACCCCCAAGTCCTTCTCCTCATGGCTGCTGTCAAACCGTTCTCTGTCCAGCCTGTATTTGTGCTTGGGGTTGCCCTGACCCAGGTACAGGATGTACAGGACCTGTGCCAACAGGGTTCTTGGCCCTGTTGAACTTCATGAGGTTCGTACAGGCCCACCTCTGAAGTCTGCCAAGGTCCCTCTGGATGGCATCCCTTCCTTCCAGCGTGATGACCACACCACACACGCTGTCTAGAGATGGGCAGCACTTGCTGAGTCACAAATTAAGTAACAACGCAACTGCGACAAAAATAGGAAATCAAACAAACAGCAGCATCCAGAAACACAACGGACAAGTGGGAAGAGAGGGTGATTTCTACTTGAAAAGGAAATGCTGTGAGGAGTGTGTGGGAAGGAAGGCAAATTGTCCTGTGGGCAGAAGATGCCAGACGACTGCTCTGGGATTTTCCCATTCCTTTTCATCTCATGTCAAATTAACTGCATCCTCTCCCTCATGAAGGAATGACCACCATGATAAAAAATTACCCTCATACAACCAAAGGCCCAAGGCAGCATGACGGCAATACCAACGTTATTTGGGAAGCTAGTCTTGCAGGCAAGAGACATCCTCCTATGTGGAGAATTTCCATGAAGGAGCAATTCCCAAATCCCACATGCATGCAGACCAACGATGACTACAGAAATCAAGTGACCCAGCAAGCCAGATAATAGTTTCCGCACTTTAAACTCTCACTGTGCCTGTTCTAGATTAATTTTCCAGTATGGACAAACTCCAGTTAACGCAACATCTGCTGGCAGTGCCTGATGCGAGCAGTCCAGCTGGAGTCTGTATTGTTGGCAGAGGATTTCTCTGTATGTGTACAGAAAGTGCTTGTATTTCATTTGCTGATATAAAATGTGCCTTTTGATCTCCATTTCCTGGAGACAGCAGAGGCTGAATTTGTTATCATTACATTGCCACTGCAAAGAGATAAAGCAAAAAAGAGGAGGGGATGGAGCTCCATGTAATACACGCTCCTTTTCTGTCATCACTCTAATAGGGGAGTTCCTGAGAAACATATATGCCACATGTTAAAAGTAAGTCAGGTGATGCAGCCCAACAATATAGAAGTTCCTCCAGGCTGGGACAGTGCAGAGCAAGTTCAAGGCTGTACTTGCTCCCAACCCACAAGAAAATGCAGTATTTTGACACTGCAGCTCATTTGTCGACTCTGCATTGATAGGACATTTGAGGAATGAAAAGGGGCTTGTTCCAGCATCTCTTTGCTGAAGCATTGGAAAAAGAGCACAACTGGAGTATGAGGTTCTCTGGACACTGATTTACTTCTTCTCATCATGAAAAATCAGTATTTGGGCATAAGAGAAGGAAATCTAGGCCTTCAGCAATGCTGGTAAAAGACATCTGCTTTTCAAAGCAGTGGTCTGTGCTGCTGCCAAAGCCCTGCTGAGGAGCACAGCCAGGCGCTGGATGCAGCTCTCTGGCACAGGACAGGTAAGTACCCGTCAGACTGCGGCTCCAGGTCAGGGCAGCCTCTTTGTCCTAAACCACCCACCTGACACCTCTGCCTGTGCAGGCAAGGAACAGTCACCAGGGCTTAAGTGTCAGCTGCTTCCAAAAGTTCTTTCCAACAGAGGGCAAAAGCATTCTCTCATCATTGCAGAGAACCTCCTCCAAGTCAGTTTTGTCCTCTGAGGAATGCCTCAGCTTTCTTGGAGGGTACGTGACACACCTCAGAAACCTCCCGGAAAGCAAAGACAGAGCTACAGTTCAGAGAATGACAGAGACGCCAGCTCAGTCTGAGAAAGCCCATTAGCGCTAATGACAGCATTAGCTGGTTGGATTTGTAATGCTGACAGACCGTGCTGCTCATCTGCAAAGATACAGAAACAAAGCTACCACCAGCTGGGGGATCCTCTGAAGACAGCAGAGGAGGCAAGTGGAAGGAGAAGGAAAAGCCTGGTTTTCCCATTTTGCCTGCCGGTGGATGTAGAAATCCAGACTCTGAGCAAAACTGGCAAGAGCAAAATGTGCAAGTTTTACTTCTCTGTCATGGATTCATCCCTGTGCTCAGCTTGTAGAAGCCTCAGTGAATTGTTTGCCTATATTCTCCTGGTTAAGAAATTAAAAGTTTTCCAAAATTCCTTCAATGGGAATACCACAAAAGCACTAAATCTTATTTTATCGGGCACTGTGGTCTTTTTCAACCACCACAGAGTGACAGGTAACAGCAGCTCTAATCTGTTTTGTTGCTGAAAGTTCAGGCACACCATTGCATTTGGGATTACATGGGATCAACACAGCGGGATGCCTAAGACGATGACCCCAGAATCCCTGTTGGCACAACTTCCCCGCAGATGAATTATATGCTCTTCCTATCTTACTGCTGACTAACAGAGAGGTAACTACTGCTGCTGGCTGAGCCAGGAAGAAAAATATGTAGTCACACAAGCAGATATGCATTCAGCTTGGTGTGCATGCTCCCCTCTTGGATGTCATGGCTGCACAGCTATGAAACCATCCTCTTCCTCCTCCAGCTACAGCTACACCAAGGCACCATCCCTAGAAGCATGGCCAAACCGGCAGTTTTAATCAATGCCCAGTGTAATTCACAGAAAGCTACCATACCATTTCAAACAGGGGCCAATAAATCTTATACTCCTTTTCCTCCACTTTGCTTTAGACATGCTGCTAACGTCAGAGAACTTCTCAGAAACATTTGGGTGACTTTACTAACGCCAGTGCAGCAAGGCTTCATACTCCCGCTGGTGCCATTAGTACAGCAAGTCCAGCTTCATGCTTCAAGAGAAGAGAAATTTTACAACAAACAATTTTTTATAGCACTGAAAAATTATTTAAAATAATTCCCCTGCATTTAAGATCATGATCTCAGTATTACTGTTGCACTGGGTGATTGAATCATCACGTGAATCTTGCAGTTAACAAAATTACTTGCTTTGGATAACTTTTGAAAGTGCAGATGTGTGTCATACTGGTCAGTACAAGGGCTAGTCTTGCTGGCTTGATGAAACCTACCCTGTTAATGTAGTAGGTTGCAAAGCAAATTTTTCCCATCTCTTAACACATCACACTGCTGCTAAGTCTCCTAGGAACCACTACTTTGATAAACTTGGGACAAATAGCCCTCTCTTAGCTAGTTATTCTCTAACTATGACTGCCTTGCTGCATGATCAAAAGCGGTGCTTTACACATTATCAGAAAGCTGAGATTCTGACATGGCTGCACACCCACAGGACAGCTATAAAAACAACAGGAGCTATTTATTCTGCAAGCAGGTAACAATCACCCACCTGGTTACCTACAGGGATGGATGGGCACACTGCACTGCAATGTATGTGCACCCGTGCCTCAAGCTCATGGAGTAGGCTGGACATAACAGCAGGCACTTGAACCTCAGTGTCAGTTCTGCTTGCTAGATAGAGGCACAAGTTACATGCTAATCAAGTCAGTTACCTATGATTTGCTTTTCCCTTTATTGCTTTGAAAGCTACGTTTTGCTGCATCAGCACCACTCAAAAAACTAGTTTCTGAACTGGTACTGCTCAGTCACATAAGCAAACGTTTTGCAGGAAAGTCTCCTGCCTTTCAGGATGCCATGGGTTAGGTGGGAGTATTGCTGAAGTCACTGAACAACTCAACATTCACTCCAGGAGGTGCAGGAGTATTGAGAAAGAAGGAACCCCCTTCTACGGAAACCTCTTGCTAAGTGTAGCACAAAAGATTAAAATTACCTCCACAGGGCTTAATCCTAAAAATCATACCTGTGATGACACTGCCACCATCTGCTGTGAGAACCTCATGTGAGTAAGAAACAACTAACTGGTTGTGCTGCAGAAACCCAAAGCTGCAAGCCGCCCAATACTGAACTTAATTTCACAATTTCTTTCCAATTCCAATTATTTCCAAGCTGCAAGAATATTATTTTTTGTTTTGAACTACAACTAGAAGGTCTTATCCCAACTCAGTGAAGTGCTTGCAAACAGAAGCTTTAAAAAGACTGACATAATTAAAACAGGCATTTTTTTGAGGATGGGATGGACTTTCTTTTTTTTTTTTTTTTTGGTTTGGTTGGTTTGGTTGTCTGGGGTTTTTTTGTTTGTTTTTTAAATACTTCACATTCAGGACTCAACCTAATGCATTTCCCCCCACGTGGACCCTTGAAAAGTGCTGGCTGAAAACAGATTTTTTGACCCTATTAATTCCCCAAGACTTGTATCTTGGCAAAGAGAACTTCATAAAAGGCATGAAAGGGACACTAAGCGAAACAGTATTTTTCAGAAAGGCTTAAAATAATTTTCCATGTTTGTACTTTGTAGTTTTTTAATCACTTTTACTACTTTATCTGCTTTTTTTCTCACTAGTTGTTGGGCAACAGATGCACACTGAGAACAAGAATATTTGCAAAATACCGCCAAGTGTATGAAACAAACATACAAAATTTTAAAATAGCAATTTGCTTTCTCCTAAATTCAGAGCACATAAATTGTATAAGCTGTAGCTTTTATCTACTGCTACTACAATTTCAGCGAGAAGCCTCATCTTTCAAACCTGGGTGCATCTGTCTGTCCCAGAGCATGAAAATGCTTTCTATACAGCACTGGCTGGATCAAGTGCATCAGATATCAGGTAACTGTCTGGCACATCAACCAGCAAATGCTTTCCTGCACGTTTCAAGAACAGCTTTTTAATCAGGCCTTCTCCTTATCAGCTATCCTACAGCAAGTAAGCATCTTGCACCTCAAAAGGGGTCACAGCCCTTGTCAAAGGGGGCTGAGGTGCATGCAGGACACACACACCCCTTTTGCAGCCTGCCTTTGGCTGCCCCAGCCCCAGGACAGCCAGCTGGTGTGCTGACTCAGGGCTGACTCAGAGGAAAAGTGCCGTGTACTGAATCACCTCTGCTATATCCTGCAGCACCTGGGATTTTCTTTGGGAGTCTCCCAACTGGTATTACCAGGCTTTTAAGCTTTCACTGGAAACAGAATACAATATGCAAAGGCTAAAGGCCAACAGTGAGCTTTTAGAAGGTTTCTGACAGAAACTTGAGACAGAACAAAAGGCAAACAAACAAAAAAAATCACTCAGTGCTGGCCAAAACCCAAAAGGAATCTGCCTTGTGGCTTAAGATGACATGAACAAACTCAGTAAAAAGCAACTGCAACTACTTAGATGAGGCAGTGAGCACTCGACCCTTAAATGTTAATGCTTTTAGGGAACCTCTCCATCCATACTACATGGAGGCTGCATGTACTGAGCTAGCTGTTTCTTCTCTTCCTAGGCATCACAAACTCATGCTCCAAGTCAGTATTAATTTCCAGTTAGCTGAGAGCTCAGAAGTTAGGTGCAAACCAATCCACAAGGACTGCTAAAACCCAGGTGATATAATGATTTTTTTAATAGTGGAAGTCTGAGTGAGAAGGACCAACAAACTAAGCAGTCAAAAAACAGAGTTTGAGTGCCTTGAGTTAGGATTTGGATTGGTGACCACAGTCAGGACCCAAATGACCACCTCCTGAGACCAAGGTTTGGGTAATACTGAAACAAACCTTTCCTCCCTGTTCACTCTGAGGGCCCAGGTGGCCTGTGGGCCTCAGCAGAGGGAAGGTGCCTGGGCAGGGGAGCGAGGGTGGGGAGGGAGGCAGGCAGTTGCATGTTCTCACCTGAGGCCGCTGTAGCATTTGTAGGGGTTGAAGCAGCTGCTTGGTTCCGGGCATGAGCAGGGATGAGGATCGAAGCCAGAGATGGGTTACTTGACAGTTCTGGAGGGGAGGTGGAACAAACAGAGTTAGCTCATCATCCACAAAGTGCCCCACATGCAGGTTCAGCTCCTAGGGTTTCCCCCTGTAACAGCAACCTGAGGCAAAATACGTGCCCTTACAAGGTCACGTTACGTTTTCTTCTTTGCCAACCAGCAAGAGAAAACCACAGTGATATTTGGCAAGGTATTCTCCAGAGCAACACTGTCAAAACTACAAGTAGTGGTGCAAGGGAATTATTTCCTGGAGAAAGACAGTGGCTTGGGAGTCAACAAAGAACCAGCCAAGCCTGCTCCTTGTCAATGGCCTGGAAATGCTGTTTGCTTCTGAGCACTGGAAGGATTCCCTTCACAAGCCCACCTGCAATCAGTCTTGGGAAGAAGGCTGATAACAGCGGTGCCGCTTTGGGCACTGGTTCAGCAAGCAAGCAGCTGCAACAGGTGCTCCAAGAGCTTCTTTGGGTCACTCAAGCATCATTTTTATTCAAGGACCCAGGAACCCAAGACCAATCTCTCACAGCCGTCTCCTTGAGTGAGGCCAAGGAGAGGTGACATATCCTTTAAAACGACAGGGAAAGGCAAAGCAAATTGGTCAGCTGGGCATTTTAAATGGACAGCAAAATGATGCAACCTTTCCTTCTGGGACATTAACCAAGGAAAAAGCAGTCATGTCTTTTAGGCTCCAAATCTAATATAGTTTTAATGTGTATCAGAATGAGAAATAGGCATTTTACAGACACAACTGTGGGAGGATTAAGGGCAACACATTGCCAACAAATGACAATCTTCTGGCACCTTTTCAAGAGAATCTAGTGCCTCACAGAAGGTGGGACCGAGCCGAGACAAGACAGGTCCTGTTTGTTTCTGAAACAGGAGTGACTGGCTGTCTCTTGAGAAAGCAACATCCGGTAAAAAGGATGTGAACAGTCACCTCACGGAAGGAGACTGATGAGTTTTGGAGCTCCAGGAGGTCATCTGGAGGAGAAATGAGAATAGACAGCTTTTTATATAAGACCTCCAGATAGCACAGGCTGTACAGAAACCCATCCAAATCACACCCTGAGTTCAGCAAGGGGGTTTTGGACATAGTCTCAAATTATTTGTGCTCATTTTTGAGAGCCTACTGCTTTTCTTTAATGCTAGTTTTAAACTCAAGGCCTAAAGGGATCAGTAGTCTACTTGGTGATTTTTTTTTTCTCAGTTAACTGCTACATGAAGTTTCTTTACTGCTGGGAGGGCAAGATATAGAAGACTCACCTGTTTAAAAGCCTCTTATTACTGCACACTTTGAGACTGCATTTCAGCACTTATGAATGCAAGCAGGTTGCTACATTACCTCTAACCCATCCAATCTATTCTGTAATATCTGTTCAGGTCTAAGCAGACTAAGCAAGTCCTCCTAGAAAGCCTCAATACTTCAAGCACTGCTACAAATACAAAATCCTCAATTCACCTGGGAATAATTCAGAATTCATATATTCATCATGTTATGCAGAATTTGCAAATCTGTATTTTAAATGGAAAAATAAACTGAAGAATCATGAATCATAAAGTGTCAAAGTGGAACACTAGTCATAAACCTATACTTCAATACTATCTTGCTCTGTGCTAGAAAATGCTGCTCCTTTAGTATTTTTTCCAAATCTGTTTCCCAAATCTGCTATTACTGGGAATGTACTCTTTACCTTGCTCTTTTAAATCCCTATCTCCCCTGCATTACTTTCTGGAAACAATACAGGGCTATGACCCAAACAAAAGCAGAGCTAAAATGACACGGAAACCAAATTTGCTCCTTTCCAATGTTATGCAGGTGCCTCCAGGATGCAGCTACGGACTGCCAACACTGCTGTAGGCAAAGAACCCGTTGATCAGACAGAACAACACCCTTGCAAGGGCACTTCAACCCCATTCTCATTCCTCTCTCATCTGATGTTGTCAGAACACCTCCCTTTGCAGCACCAGCTGTGGCAATAATACTAGTTTTTTGTTGTGTTTAATGCAAGTGCAACCATTTTCTCTGAAGCTACCTTACACTTTCATAGAGACCAGAAGACTGACCCTGTTCCCGTCTTCTCAAACCCCACATTATCTTTCTTGGTATGGAGTTTCCTAATTTCAGCATGCTCTGAATGTCTTGATGCTTCACTTAAGAGGAGCAGGTTGATTCAGAGAAGAAACAACCAAAGTAAACTGAACTCTTTCGGTAGAAGTTTGTTAGCAGCTTCCCTTGAGAAGTTGTCTGAACTTTCGTTACAGTGTATTTTTGCACCTATGCCATCTGTAAGGATGAGACATGGCAATACTGGGGAGAAAGCTGCAATTTATGGAGTGTGGAGAATCTCTGAGAATCCTCAAGTGATTTCCCACACAGTATTTGGACAAGCTGTTGAACTGTAGCCTGATTATCCAAATCAAACATGCAACTCAAGGTTGGGTTAATTACAACCAATACTGCTGCAGGAAGGTATTATAGTCAAGGCAATCCAGACAAGTTTTCAATATCATGATGTGAACAGAGCAGCTATCACAATTCATTCACAAGACCCAACTTCCATTCACATCAGCTGGGAGAACCCCTCTGGCTTTCTCTTGATCAAGTCATACCATTTGCAGTCAGTTAACACCTCCAGTAAGGAGCAGGAATGAAAATGTCCAATTTTACTTAAAGACCAGATCATCTTCATTCTTAAACATAACAAAATGCCTGGTGTTGGCAAAAGGTGCAGTACTCTTTTTCAGTATCATTACATGTGATATATCAACTCTAAGAATTCTTTCAGAAAATTATTTTTGTATTGTGTTTTCTTTGTCACAATAACAAACATTGCATTCTGTATCTATCTAAAAAAAAAAAAAAATTAAAGGTCACAAGCCAGGGTCATTAAAAAATAAACCAAACAAATGAAAAACCCCCCACCCCACAACCCTTCAGCAAAAATGTAGTCTGTCATCTAGAAGCATGATAACCATTCCTTAGTGCTGAGTCACAGAAAGAATTTTACAGTCTTTATGGCCAATATGGAGCGACACTTTTGTGACCCAGCACAATCACTGAAATGGCAATCATTTCACAGATTGTTTGAAAATTCAGCTTCTAAGAGAAAAATTGCTTTCCATCTTGTAGGTCTAACAGCCACTGAACTGCAGCTCTGTGGCTAATGGAGACAATTCCTTGGCCAAAATAATTTTTTTAAAACCCAATTGGCGCACAACATTTGTTTACATTAAAAGAAACATACAGAATGACTAGATAATACTCTCTTCCACAGATCTCACATCTACAATACAGTCAGCATCCACATGCTCCATAACTATAGCTGGCAGTCAAAGACCATGATCTTTATCTCCCATATACTCTCACTGCTCTTCTCCTAGACTATCTGACCAGCACCAGTGCCCAGATCAGAAGAACTGAAGTGACGCTTAATTTCTATCCGAAAATCAATCCAATGCATTAACGGTTGAATTTATGTTATTATTTCTAACAGTTTTGCCCTCAAGACTCCCGCAGCTACCTCCTACTTCATGGGTTTCAGGCAACTGGATACAGCCAAATAAAACGCTTCTAAAACTTACTATTGTCTGTTGAAAACAGATGCCATTTAAAACAAAAGGATGATTCTTTACTTTTTAAATTACTACAGATGACTTAGCATGATTCATCATCCAATTTCCAATGATCTGATCTGTTTCCCAGTTGGAATTTCTGCTCTGGACCAGCCAATTTGGTGGGACCTTGCATGGTAAAGATTAGAGAACAAGGACTGCACAGCAGTCACAGGAGGAGCAAAAGCTTCTTGTGCATCTTGAGTTCACAGTCAGGACTGATGCCCCATGAGACTCACTGCTGCACATTTACTTATTACACAGTTATTAAAATCACTGTGCTAATTTATGAATTTTAAAACAACTCTGGTTATTTTTTTGAGTTTTTCTGGTCACCTACAACACAGCTTATTTGGAAATGCATTAATGACCACTCTGTGTTCTGCCTTTCCTTTACAGATGGTAAAACTGGCACCTGTTGATGACTTGCTTTTTTTATCTTGGGGAAATTGCTCCATAGGAACTGTCTTCCCTTGCCATTCGCAGGAGTCACTGTGCAAGAGGAGAGCGCATCAGCTCCTTAGGATGGGAATAGCAGCTCAGATTTTGCTTGAGCTCTACGGTAGCTTACCCAGCAGCTTCTACACTGCCTGAGGGGAATCAAGGACACATTCCCAATATATACTCCTGTTTTTCCCCTAAGGACTTTTAAATAGATTCACTCTAGAGCCTTCCAACCTTTTTAGAAACCTTGTTTCATGTAGTAGATAGGTCCAATCAATGTCATAACGAAACAATTAATCAATAATTTCAGAAAGAATAGGGGTGAAGCTGTATTAAGATAGTGGGATCAAAACTACTTTAGCTGCTGAAGACGGCCTTAGAAGTAGGGGGAAAAAAAGCAGTTCAGGAATACATGAAAGGACCTGTAGCATAACTACTAAATTTGTAACAACAGATGCAAAAATCAGCACAGAGGACAGTGACCTGGAAGCACAAGCTATTTACTTGAACAGTTTAATGTGTTTATGCTTTGGAAATGTTTCAGTATTTTCAATATATTTACCTTCCGCAGGGCAGACACTTAAGTTAAAAGTGTATTTCTAGGCAGCTTAAAATACTCCTTTGTACAGATACAAAGCTCTATTTTTTTTTTTTTAAATATAAAAGGGCTCCACAAGTTGAAGGAGAGGGCTCTGTTTCACATTTTGGCAGAGGGGCAAAGAGTTTGAAAAATTATATTGATGCTAACTGAGCCAAAAGGTGTTTTATACTTTCAACAGAAAATGCACACAGAACTATCCTTGCCCACAGGGTGAGAATTGGCAGCTAATCACTTTAAAAAAAAAAAACAACAGGAAAAGTGCTCCAAAATTAATTACTAGCATATTTTTATGCCATACTTCTCACATTCTCTGTCTTGGCAGGCAAAACTATTCTGGGGGGATATCAGTTTTACATTTCTGACATCTGTGGAAAAAAATATATGAATGGTTTTAAAATTCAATACCAGCCTGGCTTCAAATAAAACACTTAGTTGTCCATCATTTTTATATTTTCTAAATGATTGAGTCAATCAAATGCCAGTTGTACTGTACAGCACATAAAGTCTGGGCACTAAAGCCTCTGTATTTACCTTGCATCCAGAACTTAAATGGGCAGCAACACTACAAACCTCCCTGCCAAACCTAACATGTATTACTATTTCGTTATGGTTTTTCAGGTATGAAGAAGTAGGATCATCTTCAAATGATAATCTAACCTCCATGGTCCACTGATTGTGATATTTCACACACAGCCACCAGCTAGGCTGCAGACAATGAACTGCAAATGTAAGCCTTCTGGATGCAATCCAATAATAACATCCTCTTCAACACAAAATTTGAACTGAAGGCACCAGGCATCTGTCCTGTAACTCCACATCCCTTTTCTCTCTTTTTGAAATGGACAGCTGGTTAGGCAACTGATTAATAACATTTGTCCTGCTCAGAGATTTTTACTTTCAAGGGAGTAACATCTGCATTACAACAAACATTCATCCCAGTGCTTCTTCCTAAAGAAGTGATCCTTCAATGCTCTCAGGCTACCTTGAGTGGTGAAATTGAAGAGTGCAGGTTTATCTCGCCCATTTGGTAACTTGACATTTGGGTCCCGTAGTTCATCGAAGAAAGAGTGTGCACAGGCCTCCAGGGGAGTCAGGCGGGCAGTGGGGGTGTACTCCAACAGACGGCTACATAGCGCGATCGCTTCTGGTGGAGTGCGGGGCCGGAAGACCTAAAAGAACAAGAAAACAAGCAAGGAGAAACGGGTTGTCTGGGTATACTTTTTTTCTTTGTTGACCAGAAGCAAGTCAGCGCAATTAAACCTCTCACTGCCCAGCAAGCTGGAACATACTTGCATTTTGTGCTAATCAAAGTCCTGCAGTAAGTAGGGGTAAATCCAGTTCCTGGGGTTGAGAAAGGGTTAATTGCAACGTCTTGCACTAGAGTGAAGGTGCAATGCCAGCAAGAGACTTCATGAGAGCGCACTCAGAAAAACAACTTCGAGAATGAAGGGGAAACTCATTCAAAAATCATGATGAACACACACAGGTGCTACCAGCCATGCACATGGGGTGGAGTGAAGGTGGGGAGGAGGGTTCAAATGAGCAGGATTCACTGAATATAAAAATATAATAAAGCCCTGCTACGGTTCTGGGTTGTTTTTTTTTCTGGCTAGTGAATGAAGTCTTCCTAACACAGACTCTTGCAGGCAGGCAGGTCAGATTGTTGCTATGGAGGCTGCTGTTCAACTTTGGAGAACAACAAGGAAAGCATGGGTGGGGTTGCAGGAAATGTCTAGCTCCAATTTGCAAGTTACTCCTTGTGTGACCTTATTCTGGCAAGTCATTCGTGTAAGTTTATTGGGATAATTCCTGCACATTTGGTATTTGTAAGGACAGCTGAAAACTGTGTCAAGAAAACCAACTATTTTACTCTAACAGATTTTTTTACCTTGAGTGATTACAAAAAGGAATTCTTCACTGCAGCTTTGTTTTAAACCTCTAAGGAGGGTTCTACCCACTGCTAATCACATTCCCATCCTCCTTTCTCATGACGTCGTAAGCAAAATAGGAGTTAATAATGTACGTGACCTGGATAGCCTCCTCAGACATTTGCCTCTTGCTATATTGCAGGTGATATGCAGTCTGGGGAAAAGGGAGTAGGGTGGGCGCGAGTGTTAAGTTGTGATGCCAGCATTTTTGGTAAAAACTGAGCTAATCCAAAATGCCTTTGCACCAGTGCAGGTGAACTCAAGCCACGCAGCACCAAGTAGCCAAAAAAAAAAAAAAAAAAAAAAAAGGCATGACATGGTAGTTAATCACAGACGAGGAACTTGCACAGGCACTCCTTTGGTAGGTTTTAAACCAGACATATATGCTGTCTTGAACAAGAATCAAACACAAATGTCAAGTTTTGCAGGAACTGAAATTTTATCCTGTTGGTGCCCGACTGGGTAAGGAGCACCCAGGCTTGCTGCAGTGTGTGCTGTACTAACTGGTATGGCAAGGAATCCTGACTCCAGGAGTCAAGGAGACGGGTACAGGACGAGCTGACTTTACTCCTACTATGAAGTTATTGCAAAACAAACTGAAAAAGTTTTTGCACAAGGCCTATAATGACAAAAAGAAAGGCTTTAGCTTAACACTGCTGGCAGAGAACCTCTACTGACCACTATGCCATCTATGTAGGGTCATGTGAAGGGGCAGAAGCTGCTTTGTGCCTGCTGCCTGCAGAGCTCAGATTGCTGGCCACAGCACACAGTGGATACAATTATCACTCCAAAGTCACGGCCTGACCTGAACAAAATCTAAGACTGTCTCCAATTAAATAAACCACCAGACAACCTTGTGGCTTTCCCTCCCCTCCGCCCCCCACCCCACAGTGAGTAGCATAAATGAGTATGTCCTGAGGTAAACCCACAGAAGTGGTTTTATATTTAAAATCAGGTAAAACTACTGAGGTGTCCCTCATGCACCTTAGCAGTGATACTTTAAGAGGTTTGATTTACCAGAGCTTGAAACTTAAGTACTTTACCCTTAGCTGTGTTTTTTCCCTCAGAACAGCTCATGTGACAGCCACTATGGATTTTAAAAAGAAAACCATTTTTTTTCCTTAAGGTAAAGACCAAAAGCCCTTCTGCTGAGCAAATCAGTAGGCAGACAGTCACAAATCTGATATCTGTAAAAGGAGTACTTGCTTGTCCACTCAAACTCCTCATTTTCAAGTCCATCAAACCATAACAATGTTTTCTAAACTCCTGTTATGAACTGCTCAGCCTGCCTTTATATCTGGAATAGTCACTTGGGATAGACAGTTTCTGAATTCTGCCCTAACTGCTTCAAACCAGGAAGGGGGGGGGAAATTAGAAGGCCCCACAGGGCCTTCCCCTGCAACAAGTGGTGACTACCACATGAAACAAGTTACAGGTCTGTGCCCACATCATCTCCACCACCTTGTGTTAAACATTTGCCTGGCTGCTACCTCACAGATGCGGTCTGAACTCAAATATTCCACTTCTAGCATTTCTCTTTTTTTTTTGTCAAGGCTAGGCCTAGTAATTTGAAAAAATGTTTAAGTACATACCCGTACTCCTGAGGTGAAATGTCCTGTTCCTGACGAGTCCTAAAGATGATAATGCAGTGAAATAATCCAAACAGGGGGAGTCAATCCAAAAGAGAATAGTCCAGCAAGGAAAAATATAGCCAATATTATAAGAAATCCATGGTGTGGGGGACATAGTAAATGTTTATACAATTAGAAAGTTTAAACATCAGTCTCCATAGCAGCAAGTCCAACTTCACCACAGTGTATGCCAAAAAATCGATTGTGCAATGGTGAGGCATAGTATAGAAACATTTCTATATGAAATTTATGTTCCAATGCCAGTGCATTTACTAAAAAAATAAAAAAAATTGAAATCAAAACTCTAACTTGAACTAAAAGGGTAATTGAAATTCCCAAAGAATTTTCAGTCCTTGGTCCTGGATATAAACGTCCACAGAACCATGTGGCCAGATTAGTTTGTCTCCAAAGGTTCATCCCACTTGTAAATCTGTCCCAGACACACAGTGTAAACTTTTGGGTGGTGTTTTTTGTTGCTGTTGTTTTGTTTTGTTTTTTCAAATTTTTTTTTTTTTTTCAAAAAACCCAAACCCCTAGCCATTTATAATTTGTGTTGAAGACAAAGTAAAAATCAAAGATCTGTACTTTAAATTTGGATACTTTTAATTTGTGTGTGCTACAAGTACCTCAGGCCGCCGCGGATTATTCTCCATTTTGGATTGACTTCCCCCGCCACTGGATTTTGTTTGCTGGCATTATCTCTTTAGGATTCTTCGGGAACTGGACGTACCACCTCAGGAGTGCGGGTATGGACTGAATTTCTTTCTATTGCGGGTTTATTCCCCCTCATACCCGTCGCACCCATTACTTAAGAAATTTTTTTCCCCTCAATTTGTCCCCTCCCACCTCCCTTTTGAATAATGCCCTAAGAAATAAAAGCCAAACCCTCTGCAGTCTTTCAGCTCTTCCCATTCAACACAGTTCCACCGGGAAAGCTGCCCAATTCACCCACGGAGAACTACACGAGCGGCTGCCGCCCACAGCAATGGATACGCCAGCACTTCCATGCCACGGGGCACCGACGCCAAGGCAATGCTGGGCTGATGCTCCGTGGTGGAAGGGGTGGGAGGACGGATAGACAGTGGAACTTGTGAGCCATGAAGCCCTCGCATGTATGTCTCAGCAGGAGTTTAAAGTCTCTGTAGTTCTCAGTGAGGGAATCAATTTAGTAAATAATCCGCGGATTATTTTTAGTCTGCGGACTAAAATTTAGTGCACGGACTAAAATCCGGCCCATTGGAGCAAAGTCTGTCTCGGTCTAAAATACATCTGGGTGAAAGCAAAAGAAAATAAAATTTAAAAAAAAAAGAAAGAAAAAGGAGAAAGGAAGATTAAAAAAAAAAAGGAAAAAGCTAAGTGCACAAAGTGTTTGGGCAGACTAACATTTAGTATGCAGACTAAATACGGCCGGGCAAAAGGCACAGCAAGGCCACAAACAAACAAAAAAAAACCCAAAACAAAATAAAAAATAAAACACTGACAGGAACTTTTAAAGCAATCAGATACTACCCCACCGGCGCAACAATTCATTTTTCTAAAATGAAACAAGACCTTGTGTAAGGCTATTTGTCCACAGGAGGGACCGAAGGCTCAAGTTTTCATTTTAAAAAATGAACCTGTTTTGGAGATAAACAAATGCAAAAAAAGGCTTTACATACAATATTCTTGAAGGAAAATTTGCACTTGAATAACTCAAAACCTCTTGTTTCTGCAAAGCAAATGAATTTCAGGCTGAGACCCAGGTTGCTGGTTTTTGTTTGTTTGGGATTTTTTTTGGATGAGCTACAAAAAGTCTCTTGAATGATCATGTCAAATGGAAATGCTGACTCATCCAAAGCCACAGCTTTTGGTGCTTTTGTTGGTTTTTCCCTCCCCCAATAAATCTATACCTTACCAAAAAGCTGAGAGACCAGTGCAAGTTCTTTCTTTGTTCAGGCATGCTAGTGATGCTCAAACACAGACAGACCATAACAGTCACCAAGGCCAGACATACTCCTCTCTCCTTTTCAAGCTGCACTGCCATCAGGGCAATTTTTTTTTTAACGTTACTCCCCCTTAAATTTTTCTGGAACTACTACCACCCTCAACATTTCAAAAATGATTGCCAGGCTTAAAAGCCCCTGGTGCACTATGTGGCTCTCATCCCCTAGTGGCTTTAATTTAAACGAAGTCTTTGTGCACCAGCAGAGTGGTCACATTTTACCTTACTAATGTGAAATAGTTCCTACGAGTGCAGCCGAGTTCACACCCCTTCTGAATTTTATTTTTTTGCACACACGGAGAGACAAAAGAAAAAGGATGGAAAGCACAGAATTCTCCTATTTCACTTCACTCACATCAGCATTCAGCTTTCAAATAAAACCACATGGGGCAAGAGCTAAGTATTGTTTTACCAGAATGGTTGCTCTGACTTTCAGTTCATTGACATTCTTCAAACAAACTTTCCATGCACAACACGGAGCTCGTCTTGGTCTAATTAAGCCCCAAAGCCAAAGCTTCACAATGTGACACCAAGGTGCTCTTCCAGCCAGTGTATATAAAGAGACATGATTTCATGCCATCAACCACTGTGCGTTTTGCATGCAAACTGTGAATGCTGCCCGCGTGCTGTGCTCCCTAAGAGAGCAGAGGCTTATGAAAATGACATCTGTTGCTAACACATCAAGTTGGTGACACCATGGTTAAAAATTTCCTCACCAGCTTCAGACTCATGCACTTTGCCAAGAACCACCCACACCACCAATTCAAGGCTGACAGTCTGTGCACATCTCCTTTCGGTTTGTAAGCAAATTTTTTATGGCACATGAATGTTAGGTAAGAGAGAAAGCTCCTCCCTTCAACCAAAAGCTTGAACTGTTTACAAGCAAAGTCAGATGTAGAACACAACCCTCAACATCAACTTCTCAAAAATGCAATCACACAATACGATTACTATGACCTTAGGATAGGAAGTGGTATTTTGATCAAGTTTAACACAACAAGGCGTATGATAAGCACGACACAGTCACAAATACAAAAGGAGAGGGAAAAGACACAGAAGATAGCAATTTATGCACTGAGCTCTACCTGACGCAAAAAACCTCAAAGCTGCATCAGAAGCTCTGCCCTTTGGACTGGTCTCGTTCCAAAGGCCTGAGAATTTCAGATTGGGATTTCTGAAATACAACATTTGGCTATTTTGATGTGCATAAAACCTACATGATAAAAATGAAGGTTAAAAAAAGCTCACAAAAGAGGCACTGGTGTTGGGAGTGATTAAAAAAAAATATATATAAGCCCCTCAATTTCCGTCTCTGATTAAATCCCCCGACATTTTTCTCTAAAAAGCAGCTCGGAAACAGTAAATGCCTTATTAATCAAGAGTCCCTGTCAGATGGCACTTAGATGAGGGAAAAAGAAATAAAGAGAGAAGGGTTAAGTGTCTTACAAATGAGCCAACACAGAACTGGGAACAGGACCAGGAACCTGTCTCCAAAGCTACTTCTTATTGAGACCACACACTTGTTACTGGGCTCTTTCCATCGTGGACCTGGTGGAGACAGAATGAGCTAGCGTTTATTACCCAGTGCATGTGCTCTGCTTCTATCGAGCTCTGAAGGAAAGCAACAAAGCTAAGCAGAACAAACAGCTCTCCTTCTTCTGAGAGAGAACCCCTAAAAACATACCTCTGAAAGTGCTCTCAGCCTTACTGGGACAGCCGCTACAAAAAGCCAAGACAGATGTGCTGCAATGTGATGGCTAAACAGATGGTACATTGCAGAAGACATGTTAAACTTCACATCTGATTTCAGAGTTGTACTGATGGAAATCAATTCTTAATGTTGAATTAGTGCTCACTCACTTATTGTTAAGCGATACTTTCTTTACTGCACACAAATTGGGCAGAGGCAGGATAATTTACCACCCAGCAAACCTGGCTTCTTATGCTTTAGATGGAGATAAGAGATTTACACTGTCAAAAATCACTGCTACTACAAAAGGAACTGGCAAACACGAACATGCCAGAAAAACTTGTGTTATGTTTTTTTTTTCTTTTAAGTTATTCTCCAGCAGAGCTGTTTCGATTTTTGCTTGGAAAGTCATTACACATCAAGTGAAAAACAGAACTGCACTCTTTAGAAAGAGGTCACGGCATGATTTCACAACAGGCACAAATCACCTCCAGTTCATGCTGGAAAAGACAGTTCTGCCCTTCTGGCCGCGCACATTTGGCCTTGTCCCTTGTTCTAACACTTGCAGTCTGGGCTGAATGGTCAGTCAGGTAAAGAAGGTGACGCAAATCCTGAACATTTGTGTTATTCAAGAGGTTTTTGCTACTGTGCAAACTGTAATGCATATCAGGAATATGCAGGTGGGAGGTGGAGAACTGACCCTGCTCCATGATTAACTCAATGCTAATGATGAAACTGCAACCAAAGAAACATCTCATCTCCACTGTACCTTTGTATCTCTACAAAAGATCAGACTCCAATCTCAGAAAAAAGAGTTTGCATTTTCAGCTTGAATTCAAATGCAGGTCCACTCACAAGATTTCTGACAAAATGCTTTTGCTTTCTTTTGTCATCAGTCATAATTAGAAGTGACAAAACGAGCTGTCTGTTTATCCCTTTTACTGTTTGGTATTCTTCCTTGAATCTACAGTGTGAGCAGTCACTTTGGAAGCATTACAAGCAAAACAATCTGCTTAAGAACTAGACAAGAACAAGGAGAGCAGGAATAGGACAGGATGAAGACATGCAACTGATTCTGGAGAGTGGAAAAACATGCTCATGAGAGAGACCAGCCTCTACATTCCAATCCCAGTGTGGGGAAGATGATACGACTGTCTGTGACAAGTACAGAAATATTCAATATTCAAAGTAAATGCTAATACACATACAAAGAATACACACACACACACACACAAGGATACAGAGACTAAAATATTTGGCAAGTATTTTATAGTATTAGCAGAAATTATTTCATAATACAGGCAGAATCATGGATTCTAAAGTCAGTATTCAAAGCTACTCTGTATCACAGCCAACCATGATTCTGCACAACTTTAGCTGCAGCCAGAAGTGGCCAACTGCTTTGGTAAAGTGCTAGAAGGGACGAGCTACAATCTCTAGTTTCATCTTAGATATTGTTTTCCTCTGCTGGCTTGAAGACAGACAGAAAAGCACTCTGAACAGTATAAGTAATGGGAAAAAAAAGAAGGAAGTGCTTACAAAGCTGGGAGGAACCCTGACCTCGTGTCCCACGACTTCATGGTGAAGGCAAAGTGTTGCAGAGAGAAGTCCTCATGTATTCATCCACAAGAGTGCACAGCAGAAGGGCAGAGATGCTCAAAAACAATCTAGACATGACAGTTTTTCTCCCTCTCTCTTCCACTGTTAGACAAATGACTTGTCTTTTTCCATCTCAATGCTGCCTTGAAAATTATTATTCCAACACCTATTCAGCTAACTATAGATTTGGGGATGGCAAATCAAGGCATTCTCTTTAGTACACTCAAATTTATCTCACCAGAAGTATATTTAAAAAATGCCTGCATGCTTGAACCATCTTGTAAGTATCTTCAGAAGATCAGAAACAAAGGCCACCAAACCGCAGCACACTAAAGAAACTCAATGTCCATTTTTAAGAGCTGCCTGCAGTGGAAACTGCTTCAATGTCTATATAAGGGAGACAAGGCAGAGGTTAAGATTTGAGTAAGTAAAACCACCTTTGCTGTTACAACCTGCTGTATGGTACTGCCATCACGAACCATGGGTGTACTTATAGCATATATATATGTACATATTTCATTATACTGCCATTATACGGGCAAACGTGGCAGTACCCTTGGGGGAGGGGAATCCAAACAAGTCATTTCCCCCATGCAGAAGGGGCTTTAACTATGTAATTATATTACATTTACTACTATCTTAATCAAATGAGATCCTTTACTAGCTGCAGGCAAGGGGAAAGGCAGGCTGTCACAGACGAGTATTTTATGTATTTCTGGAAATAATCACAGCACATTCGTTGTTTGTCATCACCCCAAGGATTTGAGACATGAAGGTATCTTCTGAGTAATGCCAGGATAAAGGCCAGCTGCAATGGGGCCTCGGTAAGCAACATCTACCACAAGCTTATGAAACCTGCATTTAGACCTTTTTTCAGCTGTCCCTCTGTCTCTGCCCCCTCCAAAAGTGCCAGAAGCTTCAGAGAAAGCTCAGTGCCTAAGCTGAACTTCAACAGCCCTGTGATTTACAACCTTGCACTTGATCCCAGATTTTCTCCTTGGCCTTCCTGTCACACAGTTGTACGCTATAGGTGAAGCTTAGTCGGAAGAAGAGAAACAAGTATAAAGATTGGTAGCACAGATCAGACTGCGCTTCCAAGAACAGAGAAGGCTCAAGGAGTTTAGGTGGCTGTAAGACACAAGCAAAAGTCTGACTAGTAAAAACGACAGCAACAGAATCTCCAGAAAGGATAGTAACTTTTATTTGATGAGTTGATAACACTGGAAAAACTGGACAGGTTTTCTGAACCAAGATATACGTGAAGGCATGGCTGTGTGTCTAAAAGAGTATCTATTTTTTTCTGACTGTTATCAGTCAGTCAAAAGCTATTCACACGCCTGAACTGCTTCTCTTAAAACATGATGCTACTTACTTCACAGACCAAGGCAGACAAGCCACAGGATGCACCTCCATTAATACAAAACGTTCTTTATGAAGTGAAAACAGAGGGAGGTTTGGATGAAAAGAACAGCTGCATTACTAAATTCAACACACTGGTATTCTGAAGACCCCCTGGCTAAAGAACCAGAATATCCCAGATTCTTCCCTTTAAGCCTGGGGTTGTAGGGTTGGGGTGCCAGAGGAAAAGATCAGAGATTTCCTGTTTTGGAAGAATAGTTTGAAAGATTCCTGGAAAGTTTGGATTTTCTTTTCTTTGGCTAGCCAAGGACATGCTGAACTCCCATCATCATCTGCCTCATGCACATAAACTGGTATAAAACCACACACACTGGTGCTAGGGCAACAAAGAACCATACTGGAGATTAGAGAGAGGTCTCTCTATGTTTTATAACAAGAGATTCCAGCTTTTAAGTTACAAAAGTACTTCAATCTCAAACGCTCAACAGATTGAAAACCAGTCTGAAAACAGTCTGCATTGTACATGCACATTATTGCTGTAGCACAGAAAAATATTTTTTACTTTTTTTTTTTTTTTTTTACTTCTTTCATAATCTATGAAGAAAGGGTTAAAGACTAAACCTTGTTAATTTGAGATCTCTTTCTTCACACTACTACATCCCATTGCATATCAATACTGTATTTGGATGATACTACTCCATTTCTACTGAAAAATCTAAGATGGATCTATGAAGGGAGGTTTCAAATTTCCACAAAGCTTGTGCTCAAAATTCCAATTGTAATCTTCAACAATTCTTTAGCTTAGATGGCAAGGATTTGCGCCTTCAAAGTGGCAACCTAAAGTTCAAGTCCTGTTGGAAACTACCTGTAGCGCTATAGTTACATAGTTGAAACAAAAAATAAAAACAATGCAAAACCAAAGAACCAGCAACAACATTTGCACTTTCACTTCTTTTTCTTTCAAAGCCAGAGCTCTGAAGAGGTTTTTCTCGCAAGCTTTCAAATTCTAAAATACTTCTAAGAAGCTCCAAGAGGATTGCACATGCTCACTAACATGTCATCAGATGTTATCCAACACAACTGGGTGAGAAATACCAATTCTACATATTACTGTTAAAATCTCTCACATCTCAACATGCTCAAAATGTTGAAAATGAAGGATATTGAGAAGTAATACACTGAGAAGATAAGCATCATTACCAACACTATGCTGGATAATCCATTTTGTTAATTTAGCATTTGCATAATAAGTACAGATCTCATAAATGAAGTATCACATAACTCAATTGTAATTAACTGGTTTAAATCCTATTCTACACCCAGCTGACATCAGGAAGAGCTGTGTGCAGAACGACTCGAGAATGAGAAGCTATGCTGCAAGCACAACTCTTCAAAACTAATTGTGCACTAATGGAGAATGCAGATTTGATCTTCTGGCAAGCTCCTCCTCTCAATTCTTTGTAATTGACTTAATTTCACTTGTGATCCTTTACAACAATCCAAAAGCATTCTTTATAAATAGAAAAAAGTCTCAGTCTTTTCTTGAAGCTTCCATTTGCCAAAAGATCATTGTTGTGGTCTAAGAGATCATCGAGTGCATACAGATGATTCTTAAGACTATTCAGGCATAAGATGCGTTGCACAGATCAGATGCTTAACTCTGTGTTCTACAGTACATCTCTGCACTTCTACTCCACTGTATATTTGTTTAACCCCCTCTAATCCAGACATCTTTAATGCAGGAATTCAGATGCAACCCTAATATTCAGTGCTACAAGGTTTTTGGACTTATTTTTGTGATTTTTATCATGATGCAATTCAAAACTGAAGAGACCGCTCCCAGACTTCTGTCTTAATTTTTTCCCTTGTTAACATAAAGCCTTGTTGGATTTACTGACCTCCCATGCTATTATACATCACTTAACCAACACACAGAAAATAACTCTGATATGGAAATGTAACCAGGAATTAGGGGGAAAAATAGAATTCAAGTGGTACATGACTCATTGGAGACTCTATCGCAAAAACAGAGACAAGTAGTACCTGCCCTGACATGTACCTATCATGTACATGGTCTCCTATCAATTAGCTTTAATTAGTTTATTCAGAGTTTCTACCACAACAGAGCATTTGGTCCAAAAGAATCTGACCTAACCATGTGTTATTCAGCTAGGAATGCAACCCTTCCATGCATAGATACTGCTTTCTTAGCAGAACGAAACCTGAGTGTTGAGATATGATGAAAATACACTGTCACTATATCAGACATTCCTCAAGCAGCAAAAATAAAACATTAACTACCCAAGCTTCAATTGTTTAAGACTCAATATTTAATTTATTCCACACCCAAGTGGTTAACTAAATGATTGTTATTCTGTCCCAAGTCAAATATTCATCATTCCTTGATATGTGGAAGACTGATTAATTGTGTAGCAATGTATTTGTTTCAATGCTAGCAGCTTCCTTTTTGATCATGAAGGTTATAATATTGTCTGCATGTACTGCATTGGTGTCTCCCTGTGAAAGCTAGGTAACAAGGAACATTAAGAAGTAACTCCAAGAAAAAACACTCCCCTCAACAGCACCCCTACAGGAGTACAAATAAAATTTATCTACAAGTGAAGCAGTTAAGAAGGTAACTGTCAGCCCTCTTCACAATATGTAACAGTATCACAAAAGTGTCATGTGTATCACTGGAACATTTTCTCATTTGTATGTGACTTTTGTGCATATCAATTTATACCATGACAGGATGTAGATATATTGCAATCTGCTATAAACACACACACACACCATTGTTAAAAAACAAACAAACAACTCCCACCTCCCAAAAATAACCTACCTACAGGCAACCTCAAAAACCCCAGACCAACAATATATTACAGTGCACTCCTTCGATACCTTCTCCCCAGCTACATGTAAAGTTTGCAGGTCCCCAGCTTATTCAAAGGCACCCAGTTTAGACTGAAAACCACTGAACAAACTGAACTCCTTGAATTTTTACTTTCAGCCCATGTCTTTATTATTCAGATCATATAGACTCACCTTAGTCCATGGATGTGCCTTAATCTGAGGAAATTTGAATTCAGTATAGTTTGGATTCATTTCTCTAATTTGCTCCCTTGTAGGCGTTCCCAGAACCTAGACAGGAGAGAGAAAAGAAGGCAAATTGTTTAGATACGCTTCATATTCATACAGTAATGAAGACTGAAGTAGAACCTGTCAGACATTGAGAAAACTGCAGTCAAGCTGTGTAACTAGTAAGTTAATACAGGCTCGAGAGCAAAACAACAAAATTTTTGATCCCAGGAGAGGGAGGTTCCCTCTCTGGACAATCTGCTCCAGTCTTTGACCATCCTTTACAGTAAAAAATGTGTTTTACTCTGTGCCTCTGCCACTTGCCCAATCAGTTGGCAACACTGAGAAGAGCCTGGTTTTTTCTTCTTCCCTCCCACCACAAGGCATTTATACACACTGATGAGACCCCCTTGAGCCCTCTCTGCTTCAGGCTGAACAGTGCCAGCTCTTGCAACCTCTCCTCATCTGACAGACGCGCCAGTCCCTTCATCATCTTAGTGGCCCTTGCTCCAACGTCAGGAGTCACTTGCTGGCAGTGCAGTTCATGCTCCAAGCCAGTGTCAAAAATTTAATTATCTTCTACATTTTCACAAAATTCAAGCATCTTTCCCAAACTTACTGATATTTCAATAGGGAAGAGAGCTCACTCTAATTAGATTGTTATAAAACAGTACTACCGAACACATTCAGGGGTTGCAGTTCACTGCATATGGCTGATTAAGGATCAGACCAGTAGCACAGACTGAATTTACAAGTCATGAACAAACTTATAAGATCAGCCAGTTACTGCTGAGCCAAGCCAGACAGGTTCTCCCCCTCATGCTACGAACCAAACTGTGTGGGTTTGGGTGGTACTTCCCTACCTCAGTATTTCCACATGGAAGACAGACATAGTTTAAATCTAACCTGGATGCATCGAAAAGGCACAGCACCTTGGTTTACTTTCAGCAAGTTGTATTTCTAATTCCCAGAATCTGCACAATGTTATTTACAGATGCAAATTAGTAGTTGTGCACATCTCTTTGTAGAGGTGGACAGATTTTGAAAGGATTTCAGAAATCCCTCGAGAGAATAAGCAAGACAATATGGCATTAGTGCTTTCTGTTCAGTTAGCACCAAGTGCGAGACAGCCATTGTCTTCTAGCTATATATAAAAATTGCAAAGTATGTCCAAGAAATCCTGTTGTTTTCTGCTTGCACCCAGTTGCTGAGCATCTTTTTGCCCTGCAGAGAGAAGAGGAGATGGCAGAAGGCAGGAGTTGCTCCTCTGTGCTGAGCTCATGCTCACCTTCCTATAGGAAACCTGTAGCCATGATAATCTGGCCCCGTGATAAATCTTTTGCCATACAGATTAGCATAATGTTATCACCTCATCTCATCAGACTGCACTGTCACCACCAGGCAACAAATGATCCACAATATGACATTAGGCATTCTGCCTTATTGGTTGACGCAGAAATATCTGTTTACAAATTCTGGTATCTGTGTACATTTTCATACTGTTAGAAGAGTGGAAATTACAAAAATGCACTCTACAAAGTCAAGTGAAGAGGTAAAAGAGCAATGTAACTGCTGTTGGAATAATTTGTGCAACAGAGAAACTATCATCAGGCATTATGAAAAGAACTTGGTATCTCTTTGCTATTTAAAATGAGTTGCATGACACAAACTAAAATCCTACTCACAAAGCAACCTTTTAAACAAATAGTAGCAGAAGATAAACCCTGCAACTTGTTCAGGCAGTTGCTTCTTGGATAACAAATTTGACCAACAAGTTGCACAAAATGAATGATCACGTTTTGTAAACCTCAGCATTCGTGAGGATTTAAAACCCCAAGAGCCAAGGGCTCCTCTCAGAGCTGACAGAAGGTTTTTCTGGGTATATATGAAAATGCTGGTTTTGCTCAGGTGGTAAAAAAAGGAGATGTCTGCAGAATTCCATACATTTTCCTCAACTTTTAAAGGAAAAAAAGTTGACAGGAAAACGTTCCCTTTCTCTTCTTGTTTTCTGTCTGGCACCCACCAGAGCATCAGCCACCCAGCTGCCAGCCCTGCTAGGATGGTGCTGCTCTCAAAGCTTTGATGACCATCACTGTCAAAGCTTTCCTGTGGTAAAAGATGAGGGGGGTTTCACACCTCCAAATATTATTTTCACCCCAATTCAGGAAAAAAGTAATTTATAAAACCTTGGAAGTTTTTTTGATTACTTAAATTAACTTCCTGAAAACTGACAGGCAGCTTGCTCTCTCACCATTTCTAAAAGCTGTTTTCATGCCTCCCTTGTATAAACAGGACTTTTTTAAAAGCATGTTTACCTTCTTTACCCCTTTCCTCCTCAAAAAATTCCTTTAACAGCTTTTCTGAGAAGAAGCAAAGAGAAGATTTATTTTTAATATAGCCAAAATTCATCAAACTGGCTCAGTTGCCAAGGCTGCTCAGAACAGGAGCCCACACAATGCAAGTATATTTAAAGAACGCCTTTAGCATCAGAGAGAATCCAGATCAGATAGGAAAGGGCAATATCACGGCAGAAGCCACGGACAGTGCCTGTTCACACATTTCACTAGAAACACATCTGTGAATCCAGATGATGTGAGGGAGCAACTCCTAAGCAAAAGCACAGGCATCTAAGAAACAGCACTTAAGGTGTTATAAATGATTAGAAAAGCAGGTACTGAAGAGGGATCACGGTGGCTGAAAGAAGGGACCATCTGATCTTTCAGCTACACAGCAGCCTTTGACACATGAAATAACTGTACAAAAGGAAAAGTGACTTATGTTAGCTACTCAGTGTATTTACTTTGTTCTCCCTGGATTGTAAAGCCAGATTGACCTTCCAATTTGTACTGCAAGTAGACTGAAAGACAAAAAAATGAACCACAAAACAACACACCCTGAAACCCATCCAAAAACCAAAAGGGAAGTAAATTGGAAGAAGTTGTTTTAAAGACTGTGTCAAATTCAAATTACAATCCAGAAGAGTGGGATGAATAAAGCAATTAACTGTAAAATTGTACCAGTAGTTGACATATCTTGAAGAGGTCCTTTAGTGGATCTCTCCTCACCCCTCAACACACCAACACTGTTTGCCTACATTATTTTGAAATCGTACCTCATTGATTCACACTGAGTTTTCAGTATATTAGGAATACCTTAAGTAATCTTGGTAACAGCAATCATTTAATCTGTTGCAAAAATTGGTCAAATCTCTTCTTTTAAAAAAGTCATATATATGACTGCTCTTTCAGTTTGAAATGGAAAGGAGAAGCATAAATTACTTCACACATTTTTGGCAGAATTACTCCATGAAACAGCTGCTCTTGCTATACCAACTCTGAAAATACTATGGAGCAGATGTTCCTTGAAGAGAGTTTTCACAGAATCACAGAATGGTTGAGGCTGGAAGGGACCTCAGGAGGTCACCCAGTCCAAACCCCAAGCAGCATTGTCAAGAGTCGATTGCCCAAGACCACATCCAGATGGCCTCTGAGTATCTCCATGGATAGAGACTCCACAGCCTCTCTGGGCAACCTGTTCCAGTGTTTACCACCCTGACAGCAGAAACTGGTTTTGTTCCGATTGAATTTCATGTGGTTTAATTTGTGCCCATCCTTCCTGTCCTGTCATGGGATGCCAAAGAAAAGAGGCTGGCTCCCTCTTCTTTGCACCTTCCCTTCACGGATTTTGTACACTGGTAAGATCCTCATTGATCTTGCAAAAGTCAGTGAGCTCTTAAGAAACACAGGGCCCAATACTGAATTATTCAGGTCATTGCAGATTAGCACACGCTATTCTACTTCTTGGAGAGTCTTATGAAAAACGGCATTGTCAAGGAAAAAAGTGGATTTTTTTTTTATTTGGCACTTAAAAACAAACAAAAAATCCCGAAGTAAGTACTGTAATAATGAAGATGTCTGATGGAATCAACTATAATGGGAATGAAGACTAAACTTTCAAATTAATGAAGTGGGGTCTACATGAGACTACAAGGCATCTTCCTGCAAGTGAAGGTAACAGGTCAACTAGACTTGCTCTTCGTTTGCGACTGTTGTCATCATCATCTCTTAAATAAATATAAAGAAATATTATCTACTAAGATTAACTAAAGAATATACATCCTGAGAAGACAGACACTGCTCCGATTCTCCTGGGACAAAAATACAACACGATAGGTTTCACAGTATTTTCTGTCAAGTTTTTTCCTTGACATTAATCTGTAATAGATGAAGCTCCCCAAAGAATTTTTATTCCAAGAACAGGGTTTGTGAAGGAAGGGTAATGGTATGTATCCTCCTGCAATTAAAGACAAGCTACAGCTCACAATAACGTCTTCCTTACCGAAAAAGAAGGGGAGATTTATGAACCTGGAACAGGCCCTGTGCTCCATTACAAATAGCATAAAGATACTAATTTTATGTTCTTCCAATCAAATTTCCATAGGAGAAAAAGATGGATGATATTCAGCTCCAAAAGACACCTTAGTTACGCCCCAATTCCAAGACAGCTGCTGTCCACACCTGGCTTCACTACGCAAAACTGCGCTGAGTCATTTATGGCCAAACCCACACTGTTGCAACAGCAGAGGAAAAGGAAACTGCCAAGGGTTTCAACAAATCCCAGTGGAATAAAAGCCCTTTACGACAGCCATTATTACTGCTGAACCTTTGCCAAAATGTAGAAATCAGTTAGAGGCGTAAGGACACCAAGGGTTCAGAAGCTCCAGCTGGTAATGACTGTACTAGAGAGGGGAGAAAGTGGTTATATTTAAATCAGAAAGCTCTACAAAGCCACGGCTGCAGTGCTGTAGTGATCTTCCCTGGGAAAACTGTGCAAGTTTATGAGGAAACATGTTCCTAAAAGTCTGATGTTTATGGCTTACCAGATGGCATAATTAATACTTCTGCAAGCATGACTGCACCTCTTCAGAAAGTTGTGAGAGGTGTGCCAAAGTTATTTAAAAAACTTATGGTGTAGACATCTCAAGCAGTAAACACGGGGCAGCTTGAAAATAATACTTCAAGAGGTTTAGGGTAGAAAGCAAAATAAACTTACCCACTTTATCTACACTTCCTTTCAAAAACACTCCCTTGTCAAACAATGAAAGCCAACTAAATATAGAGATTTCTTCTATTCACAAGCTCAAGAGGAGCTATACATCAGGAATAGGAGGAAACCCATTGTCACCGCTGACATCAATATAATTGCTCATCAACTTTTTTTTACACTTCCTGCCTGCAAGCACTGGAAGTGATGAATTACATGAGGCACAGAAACAGCCAAGTTGTGATGTGGGGGGACATCAGGGATAAAAAAATGCCAGGAGACTTCCCTTAGGGCTGAGGACAGAACACCCATGTGAAAGCTCATGTCAGATGCAGGTAGGTCGTCAGCACAGGACCACATCCAATAAAATGAAACACACTCTCCTACAGCTTATTCTCCCGGAAGAGATGGCTCCTCTCTCCCCATTAACTACTGCGACTGGATTTATTTTATTTCAGAAACTGAGCCCAAAATAGTACCTTGACATTTGAGCATGAGCCATATATTATAATTGCAGTCTATACTTAGCATTAGGCTCAGTAAAACTGTCAAGAGCCCAAAAAGTTACACATGAATAGGATTCCTGATACTACTGGGCTTGTTTTTTTATACATTTTTTCCTCTTGCTCCCCCTTACCCAGAGAACTATGGGAAGAAGATTTTATTATTCCTCCTAAATTACCATGAAATGCCAGTTTTGGTGCAAGTGATAATCACACAGTGCAGTAGGAACCAAAAAACTCAAACTGAACACCACCCCCACCCTCTATTCCCCGTTCCTTTCCCGCAGTTTTCACAACTTAGTTGATTCATCTCATATACTTTAAATAGCAGCATATGGAAAAATATTTCCGGTAAAGAAAATGCAAGGCAGATTGGAAGATGCTGCCCTCCCCATGTCCAGGGCTGCTCAGACAATTACTGCTGCTTCATTCTTCTGAAAATATGTTTTTTTTTGAGGAGTAGGGGGAAGGTACTAAACAGATACCTTCAGAAGATAATTATCTTAGAAACAGAACAATTATACTTTTTGCAGGGGGAATAAAGAGCAACCGCTGTCTGTGGGAACTGTGCTTGAAGATGTTTTAGTCCGGGGGCATTTCCCAGCCAGTTTTACCTTGATGGTTCTGAAAAGGTGCTAGAGCTCAGGCGGCCAAGAACACCCCCAGACTGCCAATCTTTCACAGGCAGCACAGCAGTCATACAGACACCACTGCTTCCCTGCAGGCTGTGAGCACAAGATTGGAGATTTATGAAGCAGTCTGTCTGTCCCAACTGCAACTCAAAAAAAAAAAAAAAAAACCAAACAAAACCAAACCTCAACCCCAAACTCGCTCCTGAGGTCTAAGAGCTCCTTCTTTCAAGCTGCATTCAGCAGGATCTCACTTGCACAGTGGATTTTAAATAAGGAAGTGGCAACTGCAACCCTTCCAGGCTGCTGGAAGAATCTATCAGGTACAGGACTGGATGACTGTTCTGAAGCGTAGTGTTTACTTGTACATAATTTCCTTATGTGGCCACTGATGAAATCCACACTGCCATTGTGCCTGTTTCAGGAAACAAGCACATTTCTGAAGATGTCACTTGAAAGCCAGTAGGGACATACATTTTAATGAGTATATTGGGTTACCCACTTGAGATATCCCAGTGATGGGACAACCTAACATTTGGAATAGCTAGCAAGAGCTAAAAATAGGGAGGAAGAGTCACCATTCAAGATGAAAATTTGGAAAAAGCACAGCACATGATTTCTCTCCTGTAATAGCATAAGTATTCAACAAGAATGTACTCTGGTTAAATTATTTCTTTAGATGAAGCTCCAAGACAGTTATTTCCCTGTATCAAATATCATTTTGTCAGGCTAAGTGGTTATAGATCTCTCTTTCCCAGACAGATTAAGAACATCTGGAAACACCATATTTAAAGAAATAGGAACAAGACAAAGAAGCTTAAAAGAAGGGGACTGTCTTGATTCACATGGATGTGATCCACACAGATGTGGTTCTATTGGGGCACAGTTTTTCAGAGCAGTTTGCAAATACGCAATAATTCTGGAGAAACTCCAGGTGCAACTGGATAGAGAAGATCTTGCAAGACTGCTTGAAATTAAACTATGTGAAGGCTGCTGAAAGTCAATCAAAATCTGTCAAGAGCCAAAAATGCTTGTGATGCAGCAAGGGACTGAAGATGTTGGGCACATGGCTGTAGGAAGGAAAATCTGTGCCAACTGATGTACCACAGAAATTCTATTTTCATGAGCACAGCTACCAAGGGGATGTCATCAAGAACAGCATAAGAAAGGAAGATTAGTTTAATGTGATGGCATTTTGAAGTCATCATTATCCAGTCTAACGCAAAAGACTTCATAGCCAGGTGTAGCTCCACTTGCTGTGTTGCAAAATGAACTCTGAATAATCAAAGCTGAGTAAGCAAATGAAGAGACAACTGAAAAATTTATCTTGGCTCAAAAAATGCAAGAGTGTGACCGTGACTCAGTCATCTGGAATTGATAAAAACCAGAAGTTAAGTTTCTAAGCTGACCTCTCTTGCAGTGGAATTGAATAAATTTAAGGGATGAAAATTCAGATGCATTTTCAAATGTGTGGATAAATATTTTCTTCCTATAGCCTTTTTTAGGAGTTCAAAATACTCCATTTTCCTGGCCTTTAAGTTTCAGACACACAGTTCCAACGAAGCTGCTTGAAAAGCATGACTCCAAGATAGTCAAACAGCAGCTCACAGGTCCCAGCCTGCAACAAAGTTCACTGCTGTTCTACAAGTGGCAAATCCCATGGCTCTGCTTCTCCTACAGCCTGCTAGCACTGGAAATCTTATATAATGCAACATTTGACACGCTGCACCCAAGATTTAACATTTCTGGTAATTTTTATGCAGCAGGATTGCACATGTCTTCAGCTGTATTGAGGCTGTGAAACCCAAACTCATTCACACAGGTTGCTTCCTTTATGCCAGCCTTTCAAATCTACATCAAATTTAAGCGTCATTCTGGAAGTGCAGAAGAGCAGAATGTTTCATGTCTTCTTTGCAGATTTCGAAAACAAATCTGCTCAATTTGGTTATTGGTCATTTTTAAGGGATACACAGTAGATGGGATGGATCCCTGCCAAGAGCTGGCAAAATGGAAAATTGAGGATCTCACTTTCTACTTTTTCCTAATTTTCAAATGGTGAGGAAAAATTACTTGAAATTTGATGTAAATGTGCTCTCTCTCTCTCTCCTCCCACCATGAGAAATACTTGTGAGTACAGCATTACAAGGGAAGCATCTTGTTACCCAAAATGCACTTTCCAAGACAATTTCTCACAGCTGTTGATTTCAAATGCAATATTCCCAATTATAACTCTCTCTGTATTCTCACCTTCACCTTCTGCAAGGGCTTTTCTGAATAGCTCATAAAAGCTTCATACAGAAGATTTGGTAGACAAGGGCCCTGAAAAACAGCCCACTTCCGTAGTTTGCACTCAGCTTCTCTTCCAGTGCTGCCTTCAGAATATATGCTGCTTCAGCAACAAATAGACTGGCAGAAAAACATTCATGGCATCCACCCATTCAGGCTCACAGTTTACAAGATACTTCTTTTAAAATTCAGCAAACATCCTTTTTTGTGATTACTGCTGTAAGATTTACAGCATTCGTTCTCTCAGACTTTTCTAAAACATACTGTCTCAATACTGGAACTCTTTTATTGAAGAGGCCAGCCTTCCTGTAAAATGGAGTTATCCCTGCATTTGTTTCACTTAACTCCTATATGTAGTGGGCTACATAGGTACCAGAGGATGAGAAAACCCCACCACAAGACAGATGTGAATGATCATTAAGTATCCCCCTTTATACATTTAAGGAAATGATGCAGAATTTTGTTTCTGCAGGGGTGAAAATCATAATCTCAGCCTATAATTTACTGAAGTATCCTTTACAGTGGATACTCCTTCAGCTGTCTTGAGGAATAAAATTAGTTTGCCAGTGTTGTCACTTCTGTGGATTAGTCAAGAAAAGTTACCACCACAGATGGTACACGGGCTACCAGCAATTTTATTAAAGTACTCCTCTGCTTCAATACAACTGGTGTAAACAAAGAATCACCACAATTGGAACACATACGTGCTATGAAATTACTAGTTCACAGATCTTTTCTTCAACACTGCAGAACTGAAAAGGGCCAGCTGATGTTAACAGCTTCTAGCAAACTTTCAACCAAACCACAAATCTTGACAAGCATGTCAGTAATAAGAGAGCATCTATCTCTTGATTATTTTACTTCCACATGCTTCCTTTAGTGCATGAGCTGTTCTTACAAGCCTCCAATTTGAGAACAACAGAACATTCACAGCTTTCCAAATGAAATAAATCAAGATGTGCTTGGACGTAAATAAGCGATATATAAATGTTTTTACTCTGAAACATTACATCTTTTAATTTCAAGGACAAGACTCTCTGGGTGGAAGGTACTTTTGCCCTACATGTCCTGAATTCTTTATCTGCAAAAACAAGTGCCCTTTCTCACCTTTCATCTCAAAGAGCTAGAAGGAAGAAGAGAAGGCAACTACACAGAAGAATCTGACACAAGGAATTTAACAACACTGTTTTCAAAGCCAAGTATTAATTGCATGCAACAAAGGAAAAAGAGCCAGATTCTTAAAGAACGAAAATAATACGTTAATAAATACTGGCTCAGTATGTAAGCACTTTTTCCAAGCACACTGGAAGTGCAATCCTTTAGGAGGGAAAAAACCCCAATACAATTAAAAGACAATATATTGCTATGCATGACTGCAAGAAGAACAAATAAAAATCATCAGGTTCTCAAAGAAGCATAAGAAGTGTTTGCAAACACCATTTACACACAAAACCCTGTACAAGGATGTCAGAATATATGTATGTTCACAAGTTTACAACAGTGCATGTTTTCATGCTGACCCCCAAGGAATAATGCAGTCAAAACAACTCTTAAAATTCCATACCTTGATTATTTCCACCAACTGATCCACACCACTGTCACCTGGAAAGATCGGTTGTCCTAGTAACAGTTCAGCCAATACACAGCCTGCTGACCACACATCTAAAAGGGGAAAAGTGGAACACAGGGAAAGGTATCAGTAAAAGATACATATGAGGTCATTTATATAAACCCCAGCAATTTTAAGCTACTTACTTTATTTGTTGCTATGTTTGATAGTGTATGCATCAGAGCTAGAAATAAAAAACATTCCTATCCAAAATGTTAGTCTAGAAAAGACATATACCTGGCATAAAGCAATGGTGGGCAAAGAGTCTTAGGAGTCAAACTGTGAGACAGTGAGAACTGGAAAATAATGGTAAATACCATAATATATTGACATTAAAATTTACACATGTAGGGAAAAGATCAGAGAATGTTTGCCAGCTGTAAATTTAGAATTTCCCCAAACTCTAAGTTTTTTAAGTTCACTGATCATGAACTATGCATAGGTATAATCTGCCACAACAGCTGATATTTTTACAGTTTCCAAGTATTGAATAGGCTCAGTTTTTCACACATATATTGAAAGCGTATATATACAAGCAGATGAACCATACTGCAAGTACTACTGGTATCCTGCACAACGTGATGACTAAGGGATCTGTGAGACAGCACCTATAACTCTGTCACCTCAAGATCCAATCTTTATCCCAACTCCATTTGCAAACTTGGACAGACAACAGAACTGCAAGTCATAGATCATGTCAACAGCATCCAGAAGAGAGCCATCAACTAACTTTCAGACATACAACAAAAGCCATGAGTAGTCCCTAGCAGCTCTTCCTCCTACATGATGGAATTTTTCATACTCTATTAGAGGTATATCTCCTTAAATAATGGCACCTGAATACTACAGCAGTAATTTAAGAATGTATCTAAGTGTACTATGGGACATAGCGTATTGTTTTTGGAACATAATCACCTAAGATAAAAAAATCTAACAAAGCAAATGCAGTAAACACTGTTTAGCAGATGTTTGTGAGAATCTGATGTAACTGCACACCAAGGAAATGGAATTTTAGGCTGCTCAACACAGTAGAAGTATTGCACTTTGATGCAGAGATAACTGTCCCTCCAAAAAAACAGATCAACTTTTCTAGAAAGTCATCAACAAATCTGAAACCTTATGATAAAATCATCTCTCAAACAAGCAATCAGCACTGGAAGATTTGTAAGGCCTATAACACTGTAACTCCCCAAAAGGGAAAACCAGTCCCCTTTCACCCATATTTCTTTGAACTCCTGCCTACTGCTGTGAGCTAACCTTCCCCCCATGAGATAACAGCAGTGTCACCACAAGTCAAATCCCAGAGAATTTACCTCCTGAGGCCTGTTCCACCTGAGATAATCCATTATAAAACAGCAATCTTTATTCCCTAATGTATTTAAACTATGTCCCATCCCTGGAAGTGTTCAAAGCTGGGCTGGATGGTGCTTTGAGCAACCTGGTCTAGCGGGAGATGTCCCTGTCTAGGGCAGGGGGGTTGGAACTCAGTGATCTTTAAGGTCCCTTCCAATCCAAGCCATTCTATGACTCTGGTTCTATGAAGCAGGATAAACACCACACTGTCAGTTATGGCTTAAGGTCTGAGCTAAGAAAACATCTCTGTCAGTTCTCTAAAGTCTATTATCACTTTCTCACAGTCACTACAGACTGGTGCAAAAAATAATTTAAAAAAGCTTTCAGGAATTCAAAATTTATAACAAAATAATCTACAAGTTGGAACAGAGTTTCCCTTCCCCGATTTCTAAAGGAAAGAGAGAGGGGCTACGCAAAAAATACTTCCCCCTCCTCACAAGAAATGATTGAATTGGAACATAGAGTAGACAAACAGCACTGCTCATTACTGCAGCTTTCGAAATCATTCACCTCCGAGTCAGATGGATGCACTTTTACCTCACGTCTTAGTACAAACACATCAGGGTTTACCCTAAAAGGTAACTACTTACAATGCAAACAGCAACCAGAAATAATTTGGAAGTTGACTCTTGAATTTCAACAAGTCAACATATCAGATGACGCTTTGTCCTCTTTTAGTCACATTTAATAACAACTGATACGGCCACCAAAGTGCTAAGATCTCTTTTGGACAACAAATGAAGAAGGAATCATGTAAAGAATATTTCATTGCACCCAACTGCTAAACAACACAGCTCCTGCTGTTGGACCAACATGTACAACACCTTTTTGTGTCATAACAGGTTAGGGGAGATTACACAGCAGTTCATCAGATAGCATGGAGTTCTTCAGAAGTACTGAAGAAACAGATTACCTGCACTAAGCAGTCAGAGGACTGTAACTTAAAAATCTATTTAAAGGCACTTTAAAGGGTTTGGAAAAAGCCAAGTCCTTTACACTGTCCTTTTGCAAAACAAGTGGTTACCGCAAATCTATAATCATTACTTACAACTTCAATCCTTATTTTGCACTGAAAAAGAAATAACATACATGGGAAGGAGAAATATTTGACAGAATATACACAAACCCAATGCTGACACGAGAGTAAGTCATCATTCACAACTCACTTCCTTTTAAAATTCTGAAACTACTCTAAACATGACTTTTTTCAAATTAGCCTGTGGCTTTTTTTAAACTGTTTAAAATAACCTTTTGGTTTGGCTGCTCCAGAAGCTGGTTTTGTGCTGTTTTATCCTTTCCCAGTTTCCCCAAATGCCTTTGCACTCCACCAGGCAATTTCAGACAAGTTTGATGGGCAGAAGTCTTGAAATCCATTACAGAAATTTTGTAAAAACAGTGGGGAGAGCATACACCATCGTTACTGCTGAGGAGAGGAGGGCTCAGTTCCTGGGGGAAGCACCGTGTTTGTCCCGGCCCTGTCAAACTGTAACTGCAAACAAGTCAAAGAATGTGCAGGTCCTTGCTCAAGCAAGAAGGCCAGGCACAAACAGCAGAGGGTACCTGAGAAAGCTGAGGGCATCATATGGGAAGAGAGATAAAAAAGAAAGGATGTAGGTCATGAGGAAACAGCTGGTAATGTCTGAAGAATACTTGCTACATTCATGGTAGGTTTAATCCATCAAATATACATATCCATCAGAAACCTATATAGTAGTTCCTTCTGCACTGAAATCTTCCAAATCAGGTAATTTAATGTCTTGTTAAAAGTCTGTTTAGTTTTCCTTGATTTTCCTTGCTAATACTTTAAAAACACACTGAAGTAAAACACAGGCATTCCAAAATCCCCAGCTTTTTTTCAGGCGTGTAATTTCACCAACTTCCAAATTAGGACTTGGGCAATGTTCCCTGGGCAAGGAAGTGAACAAATCCTTGAAGCATCCTCAGCAAAAGCCAGAGAGTGGAGGCTGACTTGAGCAGCTCCAAGCAGGAACAGAAACAAAACACAATTTACACAGATGTTTATACAACTCTGATGAGCAATGTACAATAAGGAACAAACTAAGAAACTTCATCTCTGATGAAACTTGATGGAATTTATGTCATTGACTTTAACAGGACTAAAATTTGGCTCCAGGACAGTTTGCTCTTTTTTTTTTTTTTTTTTTAATCCCCACCCTTTAAATCTGGCATTTTAAAATTTATGTACCAAATCAGGATATACCATTTTCCTCAAGCCTGAAGTAAACAAAGTACTAAATTCTGTATTTAAAGACGTATTACTTAAGGGAAGTGATAAGGTATCAGTTTTTTATAGCTCCTTCCCAGACACTTTTCTGTCTTAGCACAGTCAGAGCTAACTGTTATGGGTTAATAATATTTTGGAGGAAGCTTGTGGTGTAACTACCTGCTCCCATGGGAGGAGATGCATTTTCTGAACTGTTTCTTTCTAGTATGTGCAATTTATTAAAGCAAACTAGGACTGTCATTCACATGCTTTAAACTAGCTAATAAACAAGGTAAGAGAGAATCTTAACAGAAAACAAGTCAAAAATTCTTACGTCAAACTAGCTGGGACAACTTGAAATTTTAAGAGAAAATACTGAAAGCTATTCATTTTAAGAAAGCAGGCAAGGGTACTTTCTTTACACTTTCAGTGAAATGTAGTCTAAACAATTTAGACAATAAATACAACTGCCAGCCAAAAGCAATCTTCAAATAAGCTTATTTCAGATAGCTTTCACACATTATAATGGTAGCTAATGCCATATCTTTCCTAGACTGGATAACACTTAAGACAAATACCATTATCACCTGACCTACCTCCATTAATTCAAGTACATTCATACAGCCTCTTATACTACAAAACTTTCATTAAATTAAATTGCTAGTACTTTATTGATGCTCACAGCTGCTAGATGGACATTGTCTAATAATATAATCTGTATGATACCCTTGCTTTTGAATGCACTCTAGCAGTAGAGAAGGTAAGAAAAGGAATACTCCTCTTTCATTCAGGAAGAGGCATCTGGGAGGACCACCTGCAAAATACACTCCTTAGCTTTAATTCTACCCCTATGCAATGGCCATTTTGGGTTGTCTGTAAAAGAGTATGTCCATGAATTTCACTTTTTGTAATCTCAAACTCTGCCTAACCAAGCTGAAAAGGTGGCCCTCTTCTTTCCAGAATGATCACCTTTCATTGTATTATACTCCAGCTCCTCTAACTTGTTATATGAAGGAAATAAAGGAGAAAAAGGGAAAAAAAAAAGGTTTATCTCATCCATTTCGTACAAATTAAGAACTTTTGTTATCTGATGCTTTATGGGGCATATTTACCTTTCTACTTTTTTATTACCCTCATCTATTCCTCTTTGCCTCACTATCCCTTGATCTTGATGGACTTCCTCCATTTTGGAGGTGACTCCAAGTTGCTACTCTGGAAACTGTGGAAAAAAACTAGCAGGAAAGAAACCAAGAGTCAGAAAAGCAGCTCTGGGAAGTCATAAAATCAGCAGCTTCTAGCTGCCAAATACCAGACCCCAAAGTGCTTTTCACTGCTGTTTGTTTGAAACAAATTTTGGGATGTCAGAGCAAGAGCAAAATTCAAGATTACATGCACTCACGCTATGTTGGTGCAAGTTTTGCACATCAAGCCACAGATCCACGGATTGTGGAGACAGAATAAGGCTGAAATAGGAAAATGCTTGAAAAGACAGGTTTGTTCCAATATTTGGAACAATAGCTAAACACAGGTATCTCTATTCTTTTGCAATGAAGAGATGAAACTACAATGACGGGTGATAGGCCCATTCCGTGAATTAACAAGTGTTTATTTTCAGCACTGGAAATTGCCATCTGAGACAGAGGCAAATACTTTTCATTGTTTGGCAACAGTTTTGGGACACAGTTTGTGATGGTTCTTCCCCAAGTAACTCTGAGTTAGGCCAAGTACAGATGCCTGCAGAGGAGCTTCTGCTCTGGACTGCTGAGGTGAAACACTCTCTCCCTCTGTCTTAGCACTCACTAGGAAAGTGAATGAACCACTTCATGATACTTATTTTTGGACACCCCAGGAGAAGCCAGTAATAGAGCCATGCAGATCAATCTTTCACTGCCAGTGGCTATAAACGTTCCCTCTGGAATGCTCCCAACCCCTGCCAGCGCAGTGATGGAGAAAACACACTGAGCCCAGCAGACCCTTCTTATGCCGAAGCACCACCACATTTTGGTGAGCCCTCCACTGCTCCACCACCTAACCTACTGAAAAAACACGTGTCATGAGGGCAAAGCTCAGCTGCACCGCTTCTTTTTACACAAGAGAATCACATGGCAACACAAACATCTGCATCCACCCCTGCTCCAGCGCCTACATTTGTCCCAGGACAACGTAGGGGAATGTGGGTGGCAATCCCATGGTTTTTCAGCAGGCAGCATGTCCCTTGTGACCAGAACTGCCAGCAGCATGCCATCAACATACTCTGAGATGCTGCAACACACACAGACTGGCAAAGGAGAAGCTTCAGCCAAAAAACTGTCAAAGGACGGCTGAAAGAGCTTGGTTGGAAAAAAAAAAACCAAAAACCAAAGCCAAACCACACAAAAACCTCAACAAACCAAAGACAAACAACAAAAAAACACCCCCTCCTGCATATCAGCTGCAGGAAATAAACAATGTACCATTCCCAGCAAGCTTTAGGGACATGCACACATTTGCAGAACTCCTAGTCATAGGTGCACAAAGGCCCAAACTGTACAAGCTATGAAGGCACCTAGTTGACATGGATACTTGTGCCTGACCACTGAAAAAAATCCCATAAAATTGTAATGCAGGCAAATGACAGAGCTATTATGGGCCTGGATTTGTAGCTATTTGGCAACAGCGGCTATTTAAAAACTTGAATAGGTCATTTCCTGGGTCATCATTTTAAAAATAGAGTCCCAGGTCTGCTGGAGGCAGACAAAGAGACATTAACTGCAGTAAATGTGATTTGATGTTACTCTTACTATGGTGTATATTTAAATACAGCACTAATGCAGTACTTCACAAAAGCTCAAAAAACTCCTGGGTGTGAATTATTTTTTGAAGGGATCTTTTGGGTTAGAATTTAAGTCATGCGTTTTGAGGAAATAATCAAGATCCTACAATTTAAAAGCCACTTTATAGTTTTCTTGTGACACCCGCGACGAAAAGACACATCCTGGAACAAACTTTAGTTTCTGCCACACTGAAGAGCAAGTAATGTTGCAAGGCCAAATTCAGGTGTTTAAAGACAACCTATGTGAAGCCAGACAGTGCAATGCCACTCCTGGTTACAGTGATGACTGAAACAGTGATGTAACGCCTTACAAGATGACTAACTATGGAAATGGTCATGATGCAGCTGGCTGTGCTGATACTCTTGGGACATCAGTGTCACTGCCTAGTCTTAAAAGGCACTCTTGCTCAGAAATACTTCAAAAATTACCATATTACTGCACGTTATAAACATAAGCCCTGCAATAACATTAGCAAACAACAAAAACCTTCAAAAAACCTGGAAGCCTTGCAGATCACAAAAAAAATTTCTACTTAGAACACTTTTTGGCTTCATATTCTTCATCGATTTTACTTTTAATGTAGTTTTAAGAGAGGATATTTAAACAGAATAGTGAAGATCCCCACCTTAATTCTAAGTTGACTTTTTGTTATTGCACATGCACAAGTGGATTCTTAAAGAGTGATAAAGGTTACAGCAGGAAAAGCTTGTTATGCTAACAATTCACAGGAAAACAAGAACTAGAAAACCAAGCACATCAACATTAAAAAAAAAAAGTTTAAAATGCAGTATTATCACACTGAAGCATTTCACAGTTCCCTAAACTTTGAACAATTGATAAAGCACTAATAATTAAGTCCTTCTTCCTCTCTTTTAATAAACCTATCTGTGCTTATTGATTGGTTTTCCAACAAGCTGGTTGAGTTTGGATGAACAATTCTAAGTGAAATAAGGCAGGGTTCTCACTAAGCACTATTGCTGCCTATCCAGCAAGAACTAAGGAATGTTTACCACCACTGGAAACAGCAGCATGAAACAACTAAACCCATTTGTAAAGGTATTTTATTCCTTCTCAGCTCCCAAATGCAAAGATTCTGCTGAGAAAAAAGTGGAAGGTGGAAAGGACAGGATGGAAGGAAGGAGTATTGGCAGAACTTATTTTTTATACCATTGTGTGCAAATTTCAGAAAAAGGACCTTGAGGGACACGGGGTGGGGGGCTGGCACAAGAAAGACTGGTCAAAACCTGAAATCCATGATTTGGTTTTGTTTTGTTTTTTTTTGGCAAGTGAGAAATGGACTCCCCACTTCAGCATGTAATTTTTATTACAACTATTTTAGAGACCTGTAGGTAAGTCAACAAAAATGGGAAGAGCACCTTGAAAAAGGGTCTGAAAAATAGTGCAAGCTTAAAGTCATTACACAGTTGGAACAAGAGACACCTAAGAGGCTTATCTATAAAACAGTCTCTTCTGGTGACACATAAAATACTTGTTTAATGCAGTTATCCTCTGAAACAAGTTGCCTCAGTGCACTCTGATAATGCAGCTGAGACAATCTATTAGCTCTCAGCTGGCAATAAGATGTCAAAAGAGATCAGCCACGTTCCTCTCACTCACGAGCTCCCAACATTTTGCTTTTACCTGGGCCCTGCTGCTTATTTGACTACACAGTAATGCTGACTGCACTCACGTCGCAGAAAGTTAACCTGCCAAAAGTCTCTTGTCAGTTGAAGCTGAATTGGTGCACTAAACAGCAAACTGTGAGATCCAGGGTATCCAGGGGCAAAAGCAGGGCTGGGGCTGCCACTTTTGGCAGCAGCCTACCATACGTTCTGCCCTTTCATCTTTATTGTGCCATTACTCTCCCCTTCTTGGGACTTCTCTTGGTTCTGCCTCTTTTTCCTACCGGGGAGATATGCAAGTGTTGCTAAAATACACACTGAATGATAACTGATGAGAAAACAAATTAGTGAGAGCAGGTGAGCCTTCAGGAACACGTTGTGGTGGGGGTTTTTTCCCCACTCAAAGAACTGCAGAGTTGAAACAAGACAGCCAGCCAGTCATTTTCCCACTAGTTTGAACATAACAACTTTAAATACACTTTAAGTGGTTACAAACACGTTCTGCCAAGACTTGAGCATGATCTCCAAATCCTTTCGAAAACCTTAAACCTTGTCTAAGTGAATCAAGTCCATAAGCAAGGTAAAAAGTTCTTCAATATTGTGCTAAGATGAGAGCCAAATCTAGTCTCTTTAGCACTAGAACTCACAAGGAGCTCAGGGAGTATCTTGACTAAAAAAAACCAGAAGTAGCTACTTACAACCAGCCAACACACTGCTGTTTATTTCATGATTTTTCATTATCCTATTTATTTTTAGGACTCTACTCTAGGAAAACCTGTCCTCTAGCAAAATTTCCAGCCTAATATTTCCATGACACACCTATATGTCACATATTAGAAAGAAGTCTTTTTAAGTGTTCCAAATTAACGACTAAAAGACCACAAAATTTAGCAGAACAAGTTGAATTAGAAGGACTGCTGTACACAATATATTAAAACTGTAAGGAGAGTTCAAAGTCAATCATTAGGCCACATTTTCCCTCCCCCTATAAACTGTTTCCTAAAAGCCAAGTAAATAAATTACAGACTTATTTGTGTCTAAATCACAGCATATCAGAAGCAGTAACTGATTTTCTACAGTCATTCTTTACACTTAAAGTCATCAAAATACTTTTCTGGCTTGGGATTTCACACCTACTTTTAAACTAAATGGCAAAATTACACTGATTTTTTTTTCCTATTTTGTAATCAGGTTTTCCCCTCTACATTGAAAAAGTCCCTTTCCTTGTATAATTGACACTGAAATCTTGAAAGGTATAGAAATCACAGCCATCTACAAAACATTTGTATTTCTTTAAGAAGTGGTCTTTAACCATTTACAACAAAATTCGGTCCCTGGGGATTATATCTGAGCTGTCTGTAACCCTTAACACTTAACTACAGAATAAAAACTTGTGCAGTTGGGACAGATTTCAACAAATACACACACGTACCTATACTGGAGGTATAATCGGTGGCTCCAAAGATCAACTCTGGTGCCCTGTAGTACCGAGAGCAGATGTATGAGACATTTGGTTCTCCACGAACCAGCTGCTTTGCACTGAAAAGGAAATGGTAATATTTCAGTAATCAATATTTTTACAATACTGCTGTGCAGACCAACATCAAGCTTTGGCACTCTTCACCCACTCCCAGTTCCTAAATGCTGAAGCACCCTGTTCTTCTAAGCTGGTGCAAACCACTGACTCAATGATTCACTGTGTAATCAGTCCAATCCCTCAAGCATCTTCCGTATGTTGGACATAGCAAAGGAAATTCTGACTACAATCTAGATGATAAATAGGGTCAGATTTTTCGCTGGCAGTTATCTTTTTCCAGATACAAAGGTTTGTCTACAAAGGAAAAGAGGACAGAAAACAGTTCAGTCAAACGTAGGTAAATTTTAAGGTTCAAAATCTCTGGATACTCACAAGAAACAAGTGGAGGGCTTATGTTTGTTTAAGTTTTGTTGTTGTTTGTTTGCTTTTTAATGTTCTGTCTCAATTATTTATTTATTAATAATAGAGTTATTAATTAATTCTCTCTGGCAATTAATGCTCTGTCTCTTTGCTATTAAAGGGAGTGTGGCATGAGGTAAAAGGGGTATGAAGAGACAAGGAAAATAAACTTTGCCATTGTATCCACATGTTAAAGGTCCACGATTAACATGAAGGGTTCATTTATACTGCAAGAGATCAGCCACAAAGGATATCACCTACAGTATTGCCTCAACCACTACTGTTGAAAGAATCCAAGAAAAGAATGGACCATGAGAGCACATTCCTTTTGGAACATGGGTATGGACATTATTACACTTCCTTTTTATTAACAAGCAATTAAATTAGACAAAAAGGAGATGGTAAACAAAACCACTCTTTCAGAAATATGACATTTAACTAAGTAGCACCAAACAAGAGGGGCAAGCCAGCCAAATCTAGTGTTCAGCTTTCCAAACACTCCTTTCACCCTTCATGGAAGAAGGACTCCTACCACCCATTTTAAAAAGTCTCAGTTTTCTGTTTTCTATATAGAAACTACAGTTAAATTCCCACTGATAACAGACAGTAAATTCTACCTTTTTTATGCATTATTATTTTTGAGTTTCAGTGTGATTTCTAATTTGCTCCAGCACTGGTGAGGTAGAGCTGAGGAGGAGATTCCCAAGCCACCAGGCAGGATGACGCTCTGCTTGAATAACCACCACCTGACATTCACTATGGACAAGCAAATTTAGCAACAGCAGCTTCCATGACTTCTTGCACATATACCCTACCCATTTTAGTCGGCAAAGCTATAGTACAATCTAAAGACTGAACTGTCCAGGACAGAAATCTGTCTCCTGTCTCAGTGTGGGTTCCCAGAATTTCTGTATCAAATCTAAGGTGGGGGCTGGACTCTACATGTGATTCACTTGAATGGACACTTGAAATTAATGCACCATCAGAAAACAGAATATAGATGTCCACTATCCAAGAGCTTCAACTGGAAGTGCTGTTTCTAATCTTGAGCCTCTATGGTACTGGCAACACGAAGTGAACTGGTGTACATACAAGTAGACTAATAAAAGAATAACATTAGCCTTTTTAATATACGGCGCCTGTCCTGCACCTGCCCTCTTCCCCAAACACAGTTTGCTGCAATATTTGGTTGTATTTTTCCATGGTGTAGTATTTTCCCTATATGACTGCATATTTATTTTGTTTTTCTAATACCTGCAAAAGTAACAGGCTTGACTTTTAATTCCCTCCCTCCTGATATCCTTTTCCAGCTTTTCCCCCTGTCCTCTCACCCCAAACTCATTTTGAAGAAGGAAAAACAGAATATCAGTAATTCTCTTTAAAAGTTGCAAATAAAGAAAAATATTCTGAGGGACACAAAGGATTTCTTGGCAAAGTTGCACCCAGGTTCCCTTTGAAGGAACATCTCTTCACCAGGTTTCAGGTCACAGATGTGCTTACCTTCCAAAGTCGCAGAGTTTTAGAACAGCTGTATCAGGGTCCAGCAAGAGGTTCTGTGGTTTTATATCCCGGTGGCAGATCCCAAAGGAATGGATATAGGCTAAACTCCGGAACAGCTGATACATGTACAACTGGAACACAGAAACATGAGTCAAATAGGGCAAACAATTAGTTTAGCACAAACTCTTATTAGAAGAAAAACAAAAGCTCTCAAAAAAGACCATACTGAATGTGTATTAGTGCTATGAAGATGGACAAGGTATTTGCATACTTTTCCCACCCACCCTTTGCCACATACCCACACTCGTGGTTCAAATTTGTTCATCTGTCCTTACAAAAATCAGCGTGATGCCAAAAAAGTAATTGTGCTAGTCTTCCAACATTTATAAATAACAGCAGTCGTAAAAAACATAAAAAAGGTGTTTCAGTTTGCTTTATAAATCAGCTTCTTCATAGACATGAAGTATTCCAGGTTATGAAAAAAAACCGTAAAACCAAACCAAAACAACAGAAAAAACTGCCCCTCAAAAGCCAAAAGAAAACCCTTTAGTAGAAGAAATTATATTAAATGTTGTCCAGAGACAAGAATAGTGTCTTAGTCTGACAATGAAGTGAATGTCCTTGTGCTGGGGGGACACAGTCAGATCTCCAGACAAAAAGAGAAGGCAAATAAAACCAAATGCTCAAAATAATTGTATGCAAGGCAGAACAAATAATTCTGAGGGAGAGGTTCTTTTGTCCCCTTTCCAAGGCTGGCCAACCCCGTAGCAAGGAAGAATACAGCAAGAGATGTTACAAAGCCAAAAACTTCACAGGATAAGATGACGGGGCAAGGTGAGGATGTCCAGCTGCTGGAGCTATACACTTGTGGTTATGGATAACAAAGAGGTGATGAATACAATTAGGGCTGTACAGCATATCTAGTCCTAAAGGCACAAAACCCCTGTTTTAAGGCTGACAGAAGGCTTACTTGCCAAGTTATTTGTTATTTTTGTTGTGTCCCCACAAAGTTCCAGCTAAAATCAAGCCATAGGCAAGACACTGCACCAGAGATGTACCTCCATGCTTTCCTTTTCTAAGCACATTCTCCACAAATCACCTTTAACTGTCTATAAAACCGGGTGCAATTACTAGATATTGGTATCAGGTCATGCTTGCCTCACTTTCACCGCTATCTTTGTTGTCACACTTTTTCTCCCCCCTATTTTTTGTTGTTGGTTTGGCGGGAAACATAGGAACGGGAAGGGAATCACTTGACTTTTGGCTCTAGGTCTCTGGTTTTCATACTTGTTTCTGAAAACCACGACTCTGCACAAAGAAAAGCAAACAAACATGTTTTCCAAATTGCCTGTTCTAGACACGTTAAGTATGTATTGTGCAAGCGTATTGCAAAATAACGCAAAAGACTGCTCTAACTTGAGGGGTCAAGTCAACACATGTGGGATTTAGAAAGTATGCCTTTCATCTCTACACAGCAAACCCAAAATTTCCAAGAATTCCTTAGAGCATGTTAGAAATTACAAATAAAAATTAACCAGAAGATTACTAGAACAGCTTCCCTGCAGTTTTTTTTAACAGTTTGCTACCCAGCTCTCTGCCTGCCTGGGCATCAATCAGAAGTGGACAAATAGGTATGATCTGACCTTTGCGTAGCCAAGATGTCTGGAAAATTGCAAAACCCTTAATGACACTGAAGTAACATGATCTTTTTAAATACAGGACTATGTGCAAGGCTTGCCTTGCCAAAAAAGTAAGAATTATCTTCCACGTTACCTGGAACGGGAAGTCCCAAGCATCCTGTAAGATGAAAGAGTTGAAGCAGATTTTATTCTGCAAGTGTAAGTAAGTACAATTTTCTCAAGTTCTCACAATGGAGAACAATAAGGGCAAGAATACTGACAAAACATATATAAAAATTTAATCAAAAGCTAAGATAACAGATTTTTGGGTAGCATATAACTTGAAGACATTGCTGTTCCACCAAGAGAGCAAATAGAGCGACCTTGCAACAGAAATTGTTACTGCTGGATGATAAAATTCTGTCCTTTCTTATAAAAGGCACCAGTGCTGGCTATTGTGGAGACATGCTGTTTGCAATTTATGCATATAGTTATGGCACAAAATGTTATTACTGATATAATTACTATTTGTAGCTTTCAACTTTTTAACTTTCATCTTCTTTCAACCAAATTCAAGTTTTTTTTTAAGCCAACCCTCACATTGAGAATTACACTTTTAAAGAGGAGTCTAGAGAATCAATATGAATCAGGCAAATTTAACGCTAATTTCCATTTAATATTACCTGGATGTCATGTTAACAAGTTAATGCCAGATGAAAACATCATCACTCACTCGTGTGTGGATTGTGGTCACCACGATATACAAAATGGAACTGTGAGACCCAGATGGGTACCATGTTTGACAGCAAAATAAATTTTATTTTAAACATTGGGTAAAAGATATAGACAACTTGAGTAAGGTTTTAAAGCTACAATGTGCATAAAAGCATCTTGCCCGTGTAGCCCTTGAAGACAAGAGTCAATGAGCTCCAAGTGGGGACAAAAATATGCCTTTCATGCCCACAACAAAAGCATATGAACTCTTACTCACATGCCAGGAAAAGGGGAAAATGAGAGATAAGAACATCTTCCTGACATCCTCTTTCACTTCCTGACCTTTGTTCTATTATAACTTCATCATCTCAGGAAACTGAAAGCTGCTAATCTAGCTGGGTGTCTGTCTCTAAGCTGCTTCAAAAACAAGACACTCCTCCCCCTGCCAGTCTCCTTCACCCAATTCCAAGATTTATGTAAAGTCAGAAATTGGGAATGCTTGTTTAAGCCTCAATCCTCTATTCTTCCTTCGCCATAAAAACTAATGATTCTAATTTTCCTTCCCTCAAGATTTATGTGCTTTTAAAAATTTCAGAAAACTTATTAGGCCAGAAAAGAGTATCCCCAGAGTCTGTTTCTATTAAATCCTGCTTTACCTAACCACATCTATCAGTTACCTACCTTGACATAAATCATAGGGAGTGTCTGTTTGGCCCGACTATAATGTCTGGCAACTCTGTATACTGTTTCAGGAACATAGTCCAGCACCAAGTTGAGATACACCTCATCTTTCTGAAAGAGAATAGAGAAGAAAAACAAGATTAGCAATAGATTTGAAGCATGAAGCACAATTAAAGCCTTCAGTGAAACCTAAAGAATGAGAAAGCTGTGGAATTTTAAGTCCCATCTTTAGTGGGAGAGTGTGAACTGCTAAGAAACTATTTAGGCTTTGCACTCCTGCATGAATACTTTTGTCAAACTTAAATTAAGGTCATGTTAACGATATATATCTATAGCTGCACACACACACACACACACATATATATATGTAAAGAGAGAGAGAGCAATACTATGATATTCAATGATATGACTTCCAACATAAGGCATACTCTGCTATAAATGGGACAAGGATATAATTATTCTGCCCAGTCAATACTTTCATTAGGAGGGTATTTCAAGGTATCATGTGCATCATTATTTAAAGCAGCCTATTAACTCATTAGTCCCTTACCTGCCTTACTCATTACCCTTACCCTTACCCAAGAAGTGCAAATTGAGAAGTCCCAAATTCAGCCTCTGACAACAACACATCAAAAATAGTTCAAACAACCTGCATCTTTTAGAAATGTTACTTTGATCTTACTGATTTCCCAACTATTAAGAGATAAAAATACAATTTAACCATTTGTAGACAGTAAGCCAGTGTTAAGATTTGCAACCATTCTGTTTAGGTGTATTTTGATGTCCCAGTTATCTCCAACTTAAGCATATGAACTTATTCATGGCAAAACAGAACAAGACAAAAACAAAGTCTCGAGTATAATTTTTAATATCTAGGATCAGGTTAGAGGTTCATGTGAACATAACACAGAGAACAACAAAAGTAGATTTATAATAAGGTACTTTGCTACATTATGAAGTACCTTATTATACATTAGCAAAGGAAAGAAAGAACAAAGAGAACTTAAATGACAAAGTACTATAATCAGAACTGAGAATTTTCAGTCGTAAAACAGGTCTTAAAGACACTTCTGATATTTTAATGCAATCTTCTGAGCAAATCCTATCAGGACTGTGAATACATTTAATGTTGGGGAATGGGTATAATTAACTGTATCAACCTGAAAAATTATTTTTGAAAGCTAGGTGAATTAACTAGAAGTAACCTCTCCTGCCCTCACTGTATTATCAGTTAGAACTTTCTATAGTGAAAGACAATACACAGAGACTTTACATAGGTGGAAACAGCATGGAACTCCCAGTTCTCTAACTGAAGTCCCTTGTCAGCAGATCCACTGGCTATGTATCTTAACATCCAAAACCAAAACTCATTTATCTACAGCGATTCAATACTACTATGATTTAGCATGTCACTTCAAGCACCGAGTGAGGCATGTTATTCTCACAGCGCTCTGCTGTCCTGCCACAGCAAAGAGCAGCAGTCTCCACGGAGTAAAGGAACGGCACATGGTAACACAGAGAAACACTCATCTTGAATACACAAGATACAGAGCACTGCTGGTTTTGTGTGTTCTTAAATACTCAGAATTCAAGATCTGTTTTCACCATTATTTGACAATAAAAGCTTCTATTTTCAGGACATTTTAATAGCTCTTACCAATACCTCCTAATAGACCAAGTCACCTTGCAAGGCCCTGCCTCCATCACTCCTCGCTACAAAAATTGCTCTTTTTTAATATCATTGCTTAAATGACAGTACTAATAGCACCAGCACTAAGAAAATGTCAATGGCCCCCTAACTTGTATCTGGTCTTACTACTTCAGCAGCCTCTGAAACCCTGTCTATGCTGGTGCTTCTCCCGGTGCCACCCCAGGAATTGAGTAACAATGTGAAGGCATCTGGATACCAGACTGGAGAACAAACTTTTTTTGAAATGGATGAGGAGGGACAACTACCAGCAGTGCAGAGGGAATACCAGATGGCTCTGGAACTCCACAGGTGCAAATGTATGCAAGAAAAAACATACTTGTATTTCAGCACCTTCCCTTCTACAACAAGAAAAGTTCTTCTTTCCATGACTTTTACTTAAAGCCAATAAAAATCCACCACTATCTCTTCTTAGGTCAGAGCTTTCCATGTTTAAGTACAAAATATAGAAAATAGATGTCCTAAAAAAATCAAAGTTAACTTATGCCTGGTAAGGCAACCTGTAACCCATGAGAGAAAATAGTTTCATAAATATGGATTCTGTTTGACTCAGTGTAGATACAGCCTGATGAATATGCTGAATGTTTGCCTCTTAGAAGATGGGAAAATCATATTGGTGACAAGTCACTGCACTGAGTACTCTGCTACTGAAGTTGATTACTTTTATCCAAGGATTCATGTTTCATGTACCAAAAAGATTTACATGAGAGATTAGAGAGAAAAAAAAAAAAAGGAGTAGAAATGAAATTATAGTGGTTTGATTATCCTCTTCTAGTACAAGCAAAGGGAGACATGTAAAACAATAAAACATATGATCAGTAAACCCTGTCTATGCTACTTTACAACAGTGGATTTTGACAATTACAGAACTCTATTTACTTCATACCAACTTTGCCTTGTTTTTGTGCCTCCATTTTTATTTTATGTTCTGTTGGAAATGGTACAAATTCAATGGCATGATATGACAGAAGGACAAAAAACCCTCGAGTACCTGAATCTTAGAGATGAGGCTTTTCTTACGAGTTTTGATGCTACCCATAGTACTTGAACAATCAACATGGGCTTTGCATGGTAGTGCTCCTGAGTAAATGTGTATCCCACATTATCCCATGGAACACAAAGGCACATGAACACCTTTCTCTCACCAAATAACATCCAAGTTACCTGGATTCCCCTGAACAAGATTCAGGACAAGCTAAGAAGCGGTCATGGCCTGACAAGCTCTGAGGGTGATGTAACCTGGTTTGCCTACCTCATGCATTCCTCCTAAACACATATTTTTCCAGTGACCCAGATGTATTGCAGTAGGAAACAGGGTTAGCCGAAAGAGCTTGCCAAATGAGGGCAACTGCTCAAGGATCAACTGGGAGGATCAGTGCTTATCTTTCCATTACAGGAAACTTTACCACATATTCCACAAGTGACTTGTTTCCATACTGCTGTTTCAAAACCGCTGGTCTGGGAACAACCCAAGGTAACCTGAGTGTCACAAGCATCTCTGAAACAACTGAACAGAAAAGTCCAGAGGAGACTGCAGCATATAAGTTACAGAAAGCAAACACAAGATGTCATTAAATAACTCACTTCTCCTTATAGACCTTGGGATTGAGTAGCTTATTAGCTTTCCTCAGCAGGTCAAATGTTAATGTGCATCCGTGTTCTCCTGTGCTTGCTGCTAAGATTATGACCATCTACTCTTTAAAATAAAAAAGGGGGAGGACAGAAAGCCAGATCCTGAAATATAGAATCAATGTTCTTCCTTAGGATTTTGACTTCAGCAAATCAGCTCATGTACCAGCAATTGCACCAAATGTTAGCAGCTGCTTTTTGTCACTTGGCAGATAAATCCTCAGTTGACAAACACTGCTCCAAAGCGAAGCACAGCAAAATAACCACTGCTTTGCCAGCAAACCACTCTGTGCCTCTCAAGAACCTACAATTCAGGCATCGCTTCACTTTGATGGGAAATATTTCATACCAGAAAATACTAATACAGCCCATGCCGTAGTAAGAGGCATGAGAAAGACTAGGACAGAAGAACCAAAACAATCTAGCAACCTGTTTTTTTTTTCCTCATGCCAGAAATTGGAGAAAAAACAGAATGAAAGCACAAATATTCTAGTACATGAGCATTACACGCAATGTGGCTGAGGACTGAGTGAAGTTGAAAACATTGCCTTACTGATACAGGGAAGGATGCATGAAGGTCTCAAACCTCACTTTAAAAATCTCCACACAAGTAGTCCACACCAGTAATCTGTTTTAAGCACCATCCAGCTGTGCTTAATTAAGGCCAATATAAAGAAACAGCTATTGAATTAAAATAAATAAATAGCTATTGAATTCAAAGATTCACCTTTCTAGATTGTTCTTTACAGACAAAGTTCAAATATTCCTTCTCTGTGATCATCCCCTACTTCAACAAATCCCACATTGATCCTGAGTGCTTTCTACAAGCTTTCATTAGCTTTTTTTAATGTATCAGACACACACTAAATTTACAATTTGTGTGTATAAAGCCCCAATCAACATTAGTCAGTCACAGCCCAACTACCAATGTGATTGGAGAAGCCAGGGAAGTCATATGTGCCAAACACCAGCCTGACAGCAAAAAGGCAAAATCATACTCTGAAGAATATGTCAGCAGCTACTAAGATGTTAGAAGTACTCCTGAACTGTCAAGGCCTACCTGGAATCTAAGGAAAATTTTTCTGAGCATCAAGTAATGGGATAAAAAGATTAAAAAACTAATCTGGGTGCCCCTTCTTCTAGGGTGACTAAAAAAAGTGATGAACATGCTCATTTCAGTTTTTACCTCCTGGCAGATCAGGAACAGTGTGGTAATTCTGGTGTGGTTTGTGGGCAGGTTTTTGCTAGTTTTCAGATGGACTCCACGTGACCAGCTGTATGAGTGCAACTGAGAGGAGATGAACAATACAAGACTCTCTAACTAACTTTGCATTTGGAGAAATAAATGCGGAATTAATTGCCCACTGAAAAAAACTCACTTTACCTGTCTATTCAAGCTAAAAGCACAAAGACAAGCGATTAGCCTAAAATTAAGTAATATGACTCAAAGATGCACTTTTCATTATTAAAACTGTCCCCAGGCATCAGTATTGGGGCTATATGAAGTAAATAAGCCAGTCAGTTTACTGAAGGGAATCATGTTTTCTTTACCACATGACAGCACTCCACCAATGATGTTTCAGAGGCAGGTACTGCACACAGAGCTCTTACTGACAGGATGGCAGCTACAAAAGGGTTCTGTCAAAAAGAACTTGAAGGATTTACCTTTGAGTTGGAATGCAAGAAAATGCCTTTCAGCATTTCACATGGACTATGCCTTTTTTGAGAGTGCATTATTTAAACACCAAAGTGTCAACATAAGGTAAAACATGCCCTTCACCCTGACCTAGGAATCTAGATTTAGACAACACAGGAGGTTCAAAGTCACACAGTTTTCACCTTGGATTCAAAAAAAAAGCTATTTTTTCTTAAAGCTACAACCACCACACACTTCACCCTTATCAAGCACCATGAGAAACCCACCCTCCTTCCCTTATCTTGAAGACTGGCATTGTAAGTTAAAAATACAAAGACTTTGGACACACAAAGACAAAGCAAAAATTTGCAGCCTTCATACTCCAACTACCGAGTAGCCATGACATACTAGAAAAATTTGAAAATGCAAAACATGTGCTAGCTGACCTTTTCTGTATGAAGGAATGGTGACATCCAGTGGCCACGTGTGCTGGTTTTACTTGCAGTTTACAACCACATCTATTTCAAAACAGAGCTGCAGCTGCCACCAAAATATAGGGACTGTATTGCCTAGAGATATAGTTGCAGTTTCACACAGATAAATTCAGGGGGGTAAGAGCAGTTGAAGACTCCACTGCAGTGTTCAGAAGATACCAATATTTTCTATTAGTACTGCAAACGTTGGGTTAAGAATCTCCTTTCCTAATCCCTCAATGTTCATGACTGAGTTGGAGAACTGAGATCTGTCCCAAGACTTCTGTTCCTATACCTACATATCAAAACTTACTAAACTGCTATGTAATGCTCATTACTCCTCAGCATAGCACAGTCATGTTATATAGAAATTGCTACCTTGGTCAGCTGTTATGGCAGCATAAGGCCAGAAGTCAGCCCTCCAAATACAATTCATATTTAAAGTACTTTCCTGGGTCTTCTTCTAAGACAATTGGTTTACATTATCTACTTTTGATCACTGAAAGAGTCCAGGTTCTTTGATGATGCCCTAAGACCTTGTCATAAAAAAAGAAAAAAAAGAAAAAAAGAAAAGGAAAAAAAAAAAAAAAAAGAAAAGGAAAAAAAAAGATTACATTTTCTGTCCTGTTTTTCCCCTCTAAAGAGGGGCAACTGTAAAGGTCACACATGGAAAAAATTTGAGAATCCCTGATGATTCTTGTTTATTTAATGCTCTATAAAGTCCTTAAACTTACAGCTGTACTTTCAAGGCAAAATAATTTCTATGAAGTCAGAAACATCCACTCAATATCTAAAAGGCGGGACTGATTTATCATCTTTGACGTGGGTGATCTGTGGTTATTTGAACCACAGACCCCAAGCAGGGACTCTGTCATAAACTGGTAGTAAGTCTGTTGAAAGATGAAAACTGACAGTGATGTTGGGATCACTGGACTGTCCTGCATACCTTGCCAAGAAAACAAAAAGCAGTGTTTGGACATCCACTGTTTTCTTGCCTGTTCGCTACCTTCTAGAGTGAGTAGGAATTTTTGAATCAGGATATATCCAAACTAGGCAAGCCTTACACAATAATGGCTCCAACTATATGCCTGCCTCAGGACAAGTAATACAAACTCCTTTCCTGATGGCCATCCAACACGGGAAGATGAGAGCTGATAGAGGAATGACTTGAGAACAGAAGAGTGACCAATCAGATGTACTGGATGGCTCACTATCTAGAGAGAAATCACGGAGCTTCCTATTTCTATGCACTTAGCACTCTGAGGATCTGCTGCCTACTCTGCTCCTGCAAAGACCTACCACAGGCAGACAAAACCACTATTTCTAAAAGCACAACCTACTCAAAACCAGAGACTGATCATAACTACAACTAAGGAAATTCCCAGCATGTTGTGAGTCCTAACAGCAGTAACTGATAATCATTATCTGCTGACTGGTGCCCTTTCTGAAATGAGCTTGGCAGACCTCAGGCAAGGACTACAGAGATACCAACATCACAAAACTCCTCATAATTGGCATTAATTGCTCCTTTGTTGACAGCACAGCAGATCTGCCAAGGATTGAATGAATGGTAGTAACTAAATCTATCTCTAGTGATGGCCCCTCAGCACATTACTAGCCTGGTGCAAAACATTCACAAAAAGCTCTAGTAATGTAAAATTGGGCTCAAGACTCTGTTAATTGAACTTTCTATGCAGCAACTTTTTTTTTTTTTTTTTTTTTTTTTTAAGTTCATTTAAGAAACCAAATTGTTCCCATTTTAAAAGGGAACAAGAATTGATGGCCCTTACATGACAATTCATCTGAACGCTCCTGCAAGAAAGAACGATGATGTTCCTGCCTCTTTGAAGGTGGAGGATATGTCTTTTTCTAACAGGGATATGAACCTAGAGAAACATCAAAAACTTGCAAATCAGACAGTTGCTTCTTTCTTCAAACTTCTTCACTGCAGTTTAAAACACTGCTGCCAAAGCACATGAGATAGTGCACAGTAGCTTAAAGATGCAGCTCAGCATGTATCTCCTGCATGTTTATTTTAAACTTCAGCCTAAGTCTAGGGGAGTAAATTTCCATCCCGAGTCTTCATGGACTTTTGGCTACATGCCCTATTTATAGCTAAGGCTAAATAAGACTAGACATCATTAGAGCATGCAGAAGGGCCAGCTCAGCCTCCAAAAAAGAGTCAGCATACTGCCTATTTGTGATCACTCTGGTGCTTCCATATATGCTTTGTTTGACTCCTCTGAATTCTGCCACCTTAATGAAGAAAAACAAAAGTTACATAACCATAGATGCAATTACTCAACAAAAACTTTATTATTTACTTTACTTTTATATGATTTATATGATTTTATATGATGCAGAAACAAATCCCTCCAGTAACTTCTCACCCGCTTTTGGGCACGGATATGCATCAATCAGTCTTATTAAACACACAAAAATATCCACACAAGGAAACGTGACAGTTATGAATTACCACAAAGATCTAAACCAGAAATAGACAAGGGAAAAAAATAGGAATTGGAAACTCATTTCAGGTTTTACACAGCTGAATAATTTTACTCGACAGCCACGGATTTAAGAAGTTAGGTCAGTCTATAAAACACTGGGGAATACTCTCAGCAAAGAAGCCAGAGCAATCATTCACTATGTTCACGTCTGCCCTACCTTGGAGCATGACTCAAAAGGTTCTGAGAAGAATAAGCCTAAAAAGGACAGGCAGCAAGACCCCTTCCCCCTGCTTTAGGAAATCAACACTTAACATTTTTGTATCATGCTAAATGCAAGTCAGTCCCTGAAATTAAGGAAATGTAGCAAAAATCAACCCAAAAATATACGCCTTCCTAATACAGTCTGATGCCCCAGTGGCAAACTGGCAGGCAAACCAAGAATCTTGTTCAAGGCCTTACCCTGAGGCATAATACCAAAACCAGCATCAAAGAGCAGAGCTGGCCAGCCCTAAAATCTTCCCCGTTTTCTCCAAGAATTACCTAGAAAACTACAAATCACAGAAATATAGCATGGAAAAGTCTTGTGACTACTTCCACCAGGAGAATTTTTCATGCAGCAACTCAACCTGTTATTTGGTTGTTCTTCCTTCCCCTCTGGTTCATTCCACCAGATGTAAGTACGTGTTCTGGACTAATGAGAGGCACATTACAGCTATGAAAGTCAGTGCCTTCTACCAGATATCTCATACAGCCTCAGGAAAAAAAAAAAAAAAAAAAAAAAAAAAGAAATTAGAATCTACTCTGGCAAATTCATTAAGGAAAAAGCTTTTGAAAAAACTGAGTAATCCAACAGGACTGACAAATGTCCATAAACTTCCATAAAGAAAGAATTGAGAAGGAAATAGTTTACAGAAGCAACTTGAATGCCACGCCTGTCAGCTGTCATAGGAATATATATTACATGCTTTCTCTCAGCTCTTCTAAGCTAGAAATCATTAGTCAAACACGATTAATACGCAGTCAGTTCTCAGAACTTTTTCTATCTATATATACACACAAAGGTATAAATATATCTCTGTGCATGCATTTAAGTGCATATACACACACACAGAGGATATACCTATATAAAGGCAATACAAATTCAAAGATGGTCAGACAAGAGGGAGCCACCCAGTAACAGAAAACAAAGGAGAAGAAATCAGTCAAAGACATCTTTAATGCAAGATTTCCATGCTGTTAAGGCTTGATGGCATTTGGCAAAAGCAGGAAAGAAGTTTAAGCAAATGGGAGACATAAAAAGGACAGTTCATCAGAACGGAAAAAAAAAATTAAGGGGCTCAAACACTTCAACCCACTCCACAGAGAGTCCCCAGAAACAGCTAATGGAGAGCTTCAAATCCCTACAAACTAGGTCTACAACTTTGATGCATCTAACGAATGGCTTGACTAGCAAGTGCTTTTTACAGTTAGTTTTCTACTTGATACTTTTCTGGTTTTCTGATCAAGAATGAAACCCCCTGTTTTGCTAGAATAAAGCCAGTTTTAAGGTTGACCAGTGTCTAATAATACACAGTGATTAAAATGAACTAAAATGACTGTTAGGCACATGGTTTTCAAAGAGTTCCAGTCTGACTGGATTTGGAGAAATCCTTTGAGGGACCTCTAAATCAAGATAAATGTAAGCTTCTCAGATACCGGTCAAAAAAATAAATAAAGAAAAGTCTCTGGGCTTGAAGATGCCAGTGTCAAGCACCAAGGAAGAAGGGAAAAGTCTAAGGAACACAAAAAGGTGGAGTAATCACAGTGGTACAAAAACCTTTATGCAAGAGAATGCTTGATATATAAGTATCAAAATTTCATTAAAGGGATCAGCAGTATAATATTTACCTCTGAGATTTTGCACTCACTCCTAGACTTGAGTTAATTAGCACAAACACAGATTAATGTGGAGGATTGTCAAGTTCTTCATGAAGACAGACAACAATTGCAAGCCCCAATTATCACTATGTCCCTGCATTTTCTGCTATACATTCCCTGGATTTTTACATTACTCTTCCCATTGGACTTGGCTTCAATAATCAGTTTATATAAAGTTCTGGGTACCTCTTATCTAGTTGTAGGAAGCAACTGCTCCCTACATGCCCTTCCTGATTAACAGATGGGACATTTTTCTCCCTTCTCCACTCCTTAAAGAGCCAATTTGACAATGAGGGCAATATGAAGGAGAAGATGTTACTGCTTCCCAAACTGACAAAACCATGATAAGAAATGCTATTCTTCCTTCCCAGATGAGCTTCAGAATACCAACTTTCTGCTGTTTAGAGCTTTTCCCAAACAACAAACTCCAGCCCTCTCTTCCTCCTGGAGTACCAGTCTGCTACAAGGCAAGAATTGCAACCTGTTAAGGCCTTGTAGTCCTCAGAGGAAAAGCACTGGCAAGTTGCTGTGCTAACAACTCAGCTTCTTCTGCAAGTATTTCCTGAGAGCTGCAAGAAAGGGCAGGAGTCATGCATGCCATTGCTGAGTTATCTTCACATGCTGCCACCTACACGGCAATACCTGCAAGCCAATCGTGCATCTTTTTGTATTGAACTGCGAGAGACCTCGCAACCTGAACTGCAACATTACACTGCTGACGTTCTGCTGGGTGTGCACTGGCCCCAGGGACTGGTTCACATTTGTCCCATTTTGCAACAGGGTAGCAGTGGAAATCTCAAAGGCACAGAGCAGAGGCATCAAGAGAGAAGAGAATAAAGTAACATGAAAGAAAAACTTCTCACTGAAGCATTAAGATTCACTGGCCTCAGATACAGACTGCATTCTAAAAGCAAAACTAGTGCTGCCAACAATCAGCCACGTTTCTGTTTTGCAGAATGGAAAATCCAAGCTCAACATCAAGCGAAAGATTTCCAAAACAATTCTTCTCAAGTTACTGTTACACAAAGGCTACTGGGACAATGTTCTGGGCAGTTTTAATGCTTCCACTGTTTGAAGGAGGAATTTCTCATGCTGCTTAAGGAATTTCAAGTTATGAACAAAATGCAGTCTAAAAAGCTACACTGCACTACCAACATAACAGCCACAGTCATACAGCACTGAAAATGTTTGCTATCACCAGGCAAGGGCATGCAAGGAAGGGGAAGGACCGATCAAAAAAATAATGAAAAAATCTAAACCATATTTCTCTATTCCTATGAAGAGGTTTTTGCAAGCTTTCCATGGGCACAAGCAAGGCACAGGGCGAGATCCCCCCTCAAAACACTCCTCGGAGAGTTAACAGCAGAGGTCTTCCAATTATCCTTCTGTGCCCTGCACAAAACTGCAGAGACCTGTCACCAGCAACTTATCCTGGAGATATCAGCTCCTTTTCTGGCTCCAAACACCATGAAGTGGGTGGGCTGCCTCTCCCATTATGCTGACCCACTTTGTTAACCTGCAGTTAATGGCCTGTCAGTAGCTATCAGCTCTCATATACAGTCCTTCCCAGCCTTGTGGACAGTGTATGTGCACCAGCATCTGAAGACAACTAAGAACGCAATCTGCTTTAAAAAAATAAAAAAAAAAAAAAAAAAAAAAAAAGGTAGCACTTATATAAATTACACCAAAAAAAAACCCCATAAATATTTATAACAACATATAGAAAGATTAGGGGAAGTTCAGAAGATCATCTAGCTCATTTCCCCACCTCACAGCTTGGATTAACTCCCATGAGGGACAGAAAGACTTTTTTTTTTCACTTCATGGATGATCCTGCTTCAAACATAAGGTTGGACCAGATGCCATCTTGAAGTCCATTTCATCCTGAATTATCCTATGATTTGTAAAATGCTTACACGTACTTAGACAAGGAATGTGTTATAATTTCACATTAAAACTAAACCTTGTAACTCCTTCTTAAAAAACCCAAGGAATTTTTAAACCTGGACTAAAAACAAATGGCAGTGTCTGTTTCTTGAGATTTATTAAATCCAGCTATTTGCTCCTTCTTCTGGAACATAAGCATTCTGACAAATGCTACAATCACATGATCATACATTAGTCTTTCCTCTGGGATTTGAAACTCAACCTGTATATGGAACAGATGCACAAGGAAGGAGAACAGGAGCATACAGAGACTGGGTCTGTGAAAAGTCAAATAAATGCTTTAAATCTAAACTGCAAATCCAAATCTGCTGCACTATTGTTGCGTCATACTTAATAACACTACTCCTTAAAGACCACACACTTCCAAACTGAAACACATCTGCTGCAGTTTGACCCAATGGGCACCACTACAGAATTTGCTCTCTGTGTTATCATGTCCACTGTCTTCACACTCGTCTCTAGAAATTCAAACAGTTCACTTATACCCCAGGTGGCTACCAGGAGGTATTGCTTCATTTTTCATTCTTACCTTCTCTCCACTAGAGTAGAAGAAATAGCGCAATCGGACAATGTTACAATGATCCAACTTTCTCATAATTTGGAGCTCTCTGTTCTGAAACAAGAGAAAAGCAAACAGTTAGAAAAACATTGAAGTACCACATTAAACACCATAATATACTGATACAGGAGGTGACAAACCAAAAAACAACTGACTGAAGTTGGAAAGAGGCAACAGCTTTCCCATGTTTATAAGTATTTATTGCAGTTACCTTATCATTAAGAACACTGTCAACTTGGAGTACATTTTCCCTCTAAAGGTCCACAAATCCATCAAAAAAATCCAAGAATTATCTACTTGCATTATTAAAGGTTCAGTAGTAAAAGGCAAGACAATAACTTGCCATTTTTAATTTCTGATCTTACAATAATACAATGTATCAGTCAGAAGGGTTGTAAACCTATCCCCCTTGAATACTGTATAAATAATGCAAGCACTGTAAAACCCAACATAACGTTTCCACGTACATGCCTGCCCTCCTCCACAGTGCAAAACAGGTTTGCAACAAAAGATCTTTGCCTCTTCCATTCTCTTTGTAATACCAACAAAAAGCACCTGAAATTTAGGCAATAGAGTTCCCACTTTTGTTCAACCAAGGTTTAACCAGGTTTAGACAGACAGAATAATTGTCTTAGTTTCCCATTTTATATCTACCTAAAAAAGCTGTTAAAGTAAAATCAGTTCATTACATGCATGATAAACTTGTGCCTTTACTGCAATATCCATTATAAATGAAGCCTGAACAAATGAGGGATCTTATTGCCTAACAGATAAAAACAAGTGAAGTTTTGAATTTCAGGTATGATCAAAAACAAGCAAGTAAAATTAGCACAACTATGTTAGTTATACTTCACAGATGTTGCTACAATACTCCTTTTTCCTATGGTCACATTTACACACTGCTGTTATTCCTTCCCCAATTAATAAACAATCTGCAGCTTCAAAAACAGAAGGTATTCCACTTTTTACACTGCTCATGGGATTGCTAATCATGCCTCCTGAACAGCTAGAACCAATACACTAGACAATTCACCGGTCCTACTAGCATCATTAACTCTGCCCAAGTTCAGGAATATTTGGGAAGAAAATTCTTTACCCACCATACATTTTCATACTTGAATGCACAAAGCTAACACCCACATTGTGCAGCGCTGCTGTTGAAACAAGGATTTCAGATTCTGTGTATCAGAGGGTCATGTATGGTGTCTGTCATTATGATTAATTGTTAAGGAACTCCACAAGAATCACTCAAAGCTTCTAAATGTGAACATGGCTACAAACTCTGCTTCTCATTTCTCTAAGCTATGCAGCCTTAAAAAAAGAAAAAAAAAAAAAGGTGCTAGATAGGATGCAGCATCATTAATCCAATCAACCCTGACTCCCGCTGACTGAAAAAATACTTCAGCATTAGCCAGCTCTTTACAAACATGAGTGACATCTCACACACTTATCAGTTGGCAATTATCCACCGAGTAGTTAAGAAGAAAGCAAGCCCTTCCTTGAGCCTGGCTTCTGAACAGATTAAAGCCTAAGATGGCTAGGTGCATACCAAGACAGGCCTGTTCTCTCGTGAAGGATGAAGAGAGAAAGTAAGGGAAAACAAGGAGAGATCTCTGAGTCTTTCATGTATCTCTTGAAATCTTATGGAGTGAATTTGTGAAAGAGGAATACAGGTTTCTCCATATAAACTCATCAATATGCCTCACATCTCACAGAGAAAAGGATTCTCCTGGTAGGAAGGAGAGCTCAAGTATTCTCCACTTATTCACTCTTTATTAAATGCTATCAAGAAGAAGTCAATTTTGAGAGTCATGGCTGGGGTTCCTGTGCTGTATGGCCCAATTCAAATTTCAGATCAACAGAGAAAGATCTCATTCTCTTGTCTTGTCTGAACCACTGCTGGCTCAGTGGTGTCTCCCTGGGCCTTACAACCTGGGGCAGATTTCAACTAGCTAGTCTAAGTAGGGATGGCTCTAGATCCCACCAGTTACTGAAATACCTATTATAACTAAAGATTAATTTCTCCAGTTGGCTTTTATGGCACTTAACAGTGTTACTACAGGACTGAACCTACTAACACTGCAAGTCCCAGCACTTTAACCAAATTCCACCAGCAATTCATAGGCCAATATATAGCCAGTAATTTCTTCTTCTCTTTCTTCTGCTGTGAGATGGGAATAATATCTTTTTTCTCATGGATTTACTGAAAGAAAAATGAATACACGAAGCATTTACATGCAAATATTATTTTAGCAATATCTCTGTAGCTTCTTAAAATACCCATACACACTCTTAAGTCAGGTTATCACTTCATGTTATTCAAATAGTATGTACATGTTGATTGGATACACCGGACATAAGAAATCAGCAAAAGTTATTCTAACAGTAGGCTGAAGTCATATTTATACTCTGATATCTCATCCCAGCACAAGCACAGTCTGTGCCCACTTTGATGCCTTCCACTCTGATCCATCTCCTTTGGCTCTTACCCTGACCATCTGCTGTAGCTGCACAAAGAGTTTTTCAAGAGGTGCTAATATCAGGGATAAGTCATAAACCAGTTACACAGTAACCTATATCTTGAATCCTGTGACTAGGCAGAAGGAAACAAATCTAAACTGTCATCTTAGTCAAATAGTCACTCCAGTTATCTTAAAACCAAGCTGATTTCTAATCACCACTCCCTGGTGGAGTTAAAACTGGAAATACTCGAACAGTTGCAAAGCTCAAATTGGACATGGCAGGGGAACAGTTACTGACATTCATGGAACAGACAATGACATTCACGGAACAGACTGATGCTTTAAAGAACTCATTTTTTCTCAGGCGAATACTTCAAGTAGTCTCACTTCACCATGCATTTCCCCATATATATCTTAAATAAGTAACAACCTTTTCACACTATAATGGGGACTATGCAGAAATGCACGGGGGCAAGGGGAAATATCAGATTATAAGCAGGGAACCTTTACTGTGAACACTGGCAGATGTCCTACATCAAGTACAAGAAAGAAAATGGATGTCTAAAGATAATGCAAACTAAAACCATTTCAAAACATGCTGATGAGAAAGGCTGATGGTGTGTGTTCAAAATACAGGGTGGATGAAAACAAAGCTCATGCTTATCCTTAAGTCATCATTTTTGTCTTCCAAGAGACATGGATGTAAAGTCAAAGACTCAGAGAGGAAGTTATTATTCTTTCCTGTTCTTCCACCCATTCACATGAAGGAAAGGGTTTAGTTTTCTTACTGAACGAGTGTACCAGGCCTGGCAAGCACTGAAGAAAGCAAAGCCCTTCAGTGCCTGCCTTGCCACAGGGGAGGACCCAGCAGGCATCTGTTCACACAAAAACGTGCTCCTGCAGCACATGTTCCTTTGAGGAGCCGCAAAGCAGTGGGACTATAAACAGATTACTCAGCAAAATTCTACTGCAGTTCAATTTCTTTATCTCAAATAGATTTCTTTATCCAGAAGGCAAAGGGCTGCTGACACATAGCTCCAGAAGACTGCTTTATGACCAGCGCATTTAAGCCCTTCACTAACTAACTGAAGCAAACCCCCCATGACAAACCCCTGTTCATCACTTATGAAGACAACTTTCCTAGACCAGACTGTCTCTTATCTGCTGGTTATACTGAAGAAAACTGGTTGTTCATCAAGGTTAAAGATTTGGTTAAAGACTGCCAAGACATTAGATTTATAACTTCAAAGCACAGCCAATAAAGCTCACACATGAAGATTCATGCCTTCTCTCCAAAGTTACAACCCCAGTCCCTCACAGCTGTGCTAATGCTGCAGTTGATACAAAACCACCAAAGCAAGGTCATTTCTGCCTCACTACTGTAATCTGCTATTACAGATAACCATCACTCCCTGCCACACACACTCCCTTCCCTCCCCATCCAGGGACTTCTAGAGCTAAACCAGTTTGCATTCATTACTCATCTGACTCTTTGCCTTCTAGCCCCCTTCTCCCTCCCTTTCTTACAACAGGGGATAAAATGATTGGATCATCAGAGATGATGCTTTATGCACTTGCAACTTCCTGAACTGGACTAGAGCAAATGAAGGTGAATGGTTTTGTACAGCTCATGTCAGCATGACATTACCAATATACACCCAATTAAGTGAAGAAGTATCCCCTGGATCCAGTTCAGAAGGTAATTCCTCAGTTTTCTTAGCTAACGGGCATGCTGGGTTTTGGTTGGTTCTTTTTTTCTGAACTGCCATTTTAAAATCTCAACATGGTTCTTTGAGAGCTAAGTTCAGTGCTGATGAAATGGGTGAAATTAGAGATTTATATTTTTCCTTTGTGTCACACCAAGGACATGATCCAGATTTTGTGAACAGATAAAATTGTGTACATCTCATCTTTTTAGAGAAGATATTTTTAAGAGGGAAAGGCAGGATAAGCTACCAATCTAATTCAACCAGTACCTTCAGCATCAGTCTTCTGCTTAAATCAAGTAGGGCCAGCAACTAAAGTTATTTTTTTTTCACTTTTTTAAACTGATTTTTATTCTTCTTGATGTAATCCCTTCAAAAGATTAAGCTCAGTATCTTGTGTTCTTTTATCAGAATGGAAAAACAGAAAATAGAGGGTCATTGCATGAACTGTGGCATTATACATGGATGGGATCAGCACAGGTATATCGAAATTTCTCAGTATACACATTCTTTCTCCTCTTGCACGTCATGTTTATGCTTTCTTCCTTTCCTCTGCTTCCACCGTAATCTTCTCCATTCTACCACAGTTCTTATCCTTCAGTAAAGGCTTTCCCACAGTGAAGAGCAGGAGGAGAAAGCCATGGGCAAAGCTGGGGAAGAAATCAGTTTCCTGCAGAAGGCATGCAGACAGTGATGAAGCAGCAGGGCTTGCTCTTTTTTTCCCTGCTTCCTTCCACTCGAACAGCCGGAATGGCCAGTCACATCCACTCACCTTCACCCGCTGCACTGCTGAGCCTGCCCCGAGAACAGGCTGAAACCTTGAGAGATTTGAAGCATTTTTCATACAGCAGCAAAAAAAGCAAAAAAGCTCTTTATCCTGACCATCTCCCACCACAAGAATACCAAGCACAGGGCAGCAGGCACATGCTGACAAAGGTTTTACAACGTGATCCTGGACAGCTGTGCTTGATGCCTTGCAGAGACAGAGACAGCTGCTTGCACAACATTTAAGCCATCCCTCCTAGACTCAGTTTTGTAAAATATACTGACACAAAAAGACTGGAGACCACAGGGGATGCCTTTGAAACAGCACCTTACAGCTTATCAAGGGGTAGTGGTATGACAAGACCCAATTTTGCCAAATAATTAGCATATTTTCACTAATATCATTACTAAAGTTCCAATTCTAGTATGTGTGGTTTGTCCGAAGCTTGGTGGGACAGGCTGCAAAATGAACACTGTACCACATCTTCTCTAAAAATTCCTGAAGCTGCCTGACCCGTTCCTCCAAAGATGGGTTTCAAACAGCTTCAATTGCAAAGCTACTTTTAACACTGTCCTGCTGTCAGCAGAAGTTATTTTCACAGAACTGCCTTTCACAGATATATGATAATTCAGGCATTTTCAGAATAAAGGCCAACCTTTCTGTATTTGCCCCAGTATATCACTAAAATATCACATCAGTGCTTAGAGGAAAAAGTGCAAAAAGGGCTTAACTACAGAAACCTGGTCTGGGAATCTGCCCATGCTGGTCACCACTAGTGTGGTAAGTCCATTTAGTAGGCAAGCAATTTAAAGCAGAGACAAATGTCAACAGGGATCACAGTCTTCCTCATTTACATTTGAGGCGTGGATTAGGACAAAGCCCCAGTCACCCCCTCCTGTCAGTCATGGCATAATTACAACACCAGCAGATCTAATTTGGGGTGGTCTCCATTTTTAGCAGACCTATTAGTCTCGAACTCATACAATCATGACCTTTAACGCAGAAACAATGCCAAAAAACAAATACTGTGTATTAAATATCTGTATGTGTGACATATCAAGAGCTGTAATGCCACAACACACAGCACCCAGATAGTGTTTGTCCATTGATGACTGTTAAATACTTGGAGCCCAGCAGGGCTAACACACAGGTCAGAATGTCCAGATACCCTGTCCTGCTCCAACCTCTACCCACGTGTAACACAAGCATGTGTATAGAAGCGGCTTGGAACCTTACCAAAGGTAAAAGCACTTCGACTTCTATAATCCAAAAAGTCCTAGAGACACAGATCAAATACTGATTTATATACTGCTAACATTCTGAGACTCCCTAAGGAAAACAAAACAAAACTGAAGAAAAAAAAAAAAAGTGATAGCCATCAGCAGTTTACAGCACAAATATAGAATTGCTGCTTTAAACACTTTCTCCTTACACCTCTTTCTGCCTGCCATTCGTAGGAATCCCAATCCTCATACAAGGGAAATCCCAAAGGCTAAGTAGCTATGCAATAAGAGAATAGGGAGTGCATGTGCACTGTGCCACATGAGGGGGGTGAGCAGAGGAAGCTGGCAGGGGGTCCAAGACACAGAATGCCTGTGTGTGCAGTTCCGTGCAACTCAGTGAACTGTGGTTGCATCATACTCTGTTTTACTACATAACCAGAAGAAATCAAAGGCTCCAAACCCAGCTTCATCTTGCTATCGAGTTCCACAATGCTGCCACACTTTCCATTACTTGCCCTCATGTAAAAATCTGGTAATTAAGATCCTGAAGCAACAAACGATGGAGATATGGAGCAAGGTTGCACTGCAAAGTCTTTTGGATACGCTGGCCTGCGAACACCCAGACCGAGTCTGAGGCACAGAATGTGTGCGTCAGCTGTATTCTGTCCAAAATTTATTACTGAGCACAGCGACCTTCAGCCTTGGCACGGGCACAGATCAGGGCAAAAAGTGTCGGCTACGAACACAGCAGCAGAACCTGCCTGAAGAGGCCAGTGGGCAGACTGTGCTGGGCTGGAGCCAGGCCAGGGCAAGATGAAGGCACAGGGTTCAGGCAAGCGTAGGTGGGGCCACCAGCACACTCCCAACCTGCACACCCACGATTTATTAACAGCTGGACTGAAATTAAAGAGCGGACAGAGGCAGCAGGAGTCAAAAACATACCTGAAAGTAAGGCTAAAGAATAACGAGTGAAACAGAAAGTCACAAAGCCACCCCAAAGGTGGGCTAGATTTCATTAGCCCCGTAAGAGCTGGACAGATTTGAACACCAACCATGCAGTAATGAGTGAGCTGACAAAGACATACTGGATGGAAATCTGGGGTACTAACATGCACCTTGTTTCCACCCTACTAATTCCTTCTATGGTATTACTGCTCCCAATAAACTCAGGCATTACATCCATTCTCACAAAGGGACTATGTGCTTTGAACTTTCTAACTCTTCCTCTAGGCAGTCAGCAATGGCAAGTGCCATATTACATCATCTCCAGCCTGCTCTTCCTGATGCAGAACAGTCCCTAAGCAGAAAACTTGATCTTCATACAACTATTACACATAGTTTCCTATAACTGGAGACAGAAATGGCTTATTTGTGTTCTTGAATGATAAAACAAGTCTTGATCTCTTCCATGAGAACAGAAGAAAAAAATATCTGACTTTTCTTTCATTTCCTTCCTGTATCTCAGCAGTTAATTGAAGGGTGGAAGACAAATTCTTCTTCGTTAGCTCATTGTTGCCTCTTTAAATGGAAGTGGAGTTTTAAGAGCCTCTGAGACTTAATATCATCTCTAAGTTCCTGCCAGCTTTGGAAGCTGAAGACTTAACTTGGAAGGCAAACTGATTTCCAGCATCACGTCACTTCTAGACCACAATCTGAAATTCACTACATCATTTTCAAGTGGTTGTTTCAAATATTGTGACCTGATGAACAGCTCAGTTTTACACTTCCATTCTATAGCATCTACTGTGCTCTGCCAGCAGCAAGTCTAAATTCAGGAGGAATTGCAGTTAGAAAAACAGAACTAGGTCTGAAACTCAGAGATTGTTCAAACCCATTTTAAGATTGAAATAAAGTGCAGGAAGGAGAATAATTGAAAGGAGAAGTATTTTCTAAAAGGCAGCCCTATGCTTTCAGAGATAATAGCCATTCTTTTTCAGTGGTAGTACAGAGGATCTCTGTTGAAAAACTCTCACAGTAAAAATCATTTTCCTTTCATAGAAACAGCAGTAAGACCTTTTCCCTCATGTTTTGATTTTCAACTCTTCAACCAAGAAGACGAAAGTAAGTCTAAAAATGCCTGTAACATCAGTCCTCAGGGAGTCTGCAACATCCATGGAACCTTACACCTGCAATCACAATCGGAACAGGTTGCAATTAATCTATTAATCAAATAAGTTCCAATCTCCCACAGGCACAAGACATTTGCTGGGTTGATAATCACTATGTTATTAAACATTAATGAAATGTTTTATTACTCTTGGCCTTCTCTTCTTACATTTGATGTAGCAGATGTTTCATGCAAACAGATTCCAAAGGACTTGATAAACAAAAATAATTTCTCCTCACCCTCAAAAAAATATTTATTTAGGGAACAGGTTGCTTCCGATGTTTATTTTTCCTTTGTCTCAGGACTATTTCTACATGACATGAAGATGCCTAATGTTACAAGTCATGAGGGGCTTCTATTTCAAGCTAAATGACTCCCTCAGACCTGAGAGGCAACATTCAAACTAGAAGGACACAAGAAAGAAAAATGACAGGTGAAGACTGAGCAGGGAGCAAAAGGGGATTGGAACTGGCAAGTGGATTTAGCTGCCTGCAGATGATTATTTGCCAAGCAGAATTAAATTTTCAGTAAGTACAAGTCTTAATAATGAGCTCCCAGATAACTAAGCTTTTAAAAGGTTAAGCATTCCCTGTCGAATTCAGAGGAAGACTGGGCAGTTCCTCCTCTGAGGGTGGGGGAATGGGAGAGGAAATTGGTTCAACTCCAGCAGTGAAGTTAAAATTGGAACTTACACTACTTACGTTATACACGTATACAATAAGCCCTTCTCCCCAAATTCATAATGGGTTGCCCACCCCCTGGTTTGGCAAGTTTGTCATAAGCAGATAACAGAATGTATTAGCTACCACTGTAACTAATAAAACCACAACATGTGAATACCATGTCTAAGACAAAAACTACACTACCAAATTTCAGATGATAGACACGTGTCCAAGAATGTCTAACACTCGTTCAGTTTTATATATTAAAAAAAATTTTCAAGCTTCCCCAAACACTACCTTCATATTAAAAGACAGCAGCACATTCTTCCCAGAGCTGCAAAATAATTTCACCAGTTGACCTTTGTTAGACAGAAGCAATCCAAGCAATACACTGGGAAAGGGAAAGCCAACTGTGTCAAAGTACAAATGCACTATAAGTTACTAGAAGAATTAGCATTCCAAGTCTGATAAAACAGGTTATCAGACTTCTTGCTTGAGGGTTTTTTTCTTAGTCAGCACTAGCGCTTTTCAAACACTGTCCCATTTTTCGAGAAATCATTTCCTTAGGCAAAAGGGTGTCACAGCAATGAAATGATTAGGAAATCTTCACATTCACTTCTAGCCTAAATTGCCCCAAAAGAAAGAGTACAGAGAAGAGCAAGTTTTAGCAACTGTGTGCATAACAAGGTGTGGGTTTTAATGACAAATTTAAAAGCAGACAGACACAGTACTATGGTTAGATTCACCATTTAGTCACACTAAAAAGGAATAGAGGTCTCTTCAAAAGAAAGAAAGGTGCAGAAAGAAATGATTTAATATGTCAGGTGAGCACCATGAATTTCAAGGGGCACACTTTCAGCAAATTTCAAAAGGCTACACTACCCCTCATGGGCTTCCAGTTTCAGTTTCCCAAGCACCAGCTTCACATGGACCATCACAGGGCAGGGGCAAGCTAACTCCCATGAAGCCCAGTCCTTCTTCCCTCAGTATGTGCAAAAATCACAGAATGGTTTGGGTTGGAAGGGACCTTCAAGATCACCTAGGTCCAACTCCCCCACCATGGGCAGAGACACTAGATCAACTAGACCAGGTTCCTCAAAGCCCCATCCAAGCCAGCCTTGAACACTTTCAAGGATGGGGAACCCACAACTTCTCTGGGCAGCCTGTTCCATTGTCTCCCACTTGCACAGTGACGAACTTCTTCCTCACATCTAATCTAAACCTCTCCTCCTTCAGTTTAAAGCCATTCCCCCTTGTCCTGTCGCTACATGGCCTTGTAAGAAGTCCCTCTCCAGCTCTATTGCAGCTCCCTTTAGGTACTGGTAAGCTGTTCTAGGGTCTCCCTGAAGCTTTCTCTTCTCCAGCCACAACTCTCTCAGCCTGTCTTCATGGCAGAGTTGCTCCACTTCCTAATCACCTTCACCACCCTTGTCCGGACTCACTCCAACAAGTCCCTGTTCTTCTTATGTCAGTGGCCCCAAGCCTGGCAGAACTCCAGGTGAGATCTCATGAGGGCAGAGTAGAGGGAAAGAATCCCCTCCCTGAAAGCGCACATTGCTGGGTCATGTCAAGCTTCTCCTTCACCAGCACCCCTGAGTCCTTCTCCTCAGGACTGTTCTCAAACCATTCTCTGTCCAGCCTGTATTTCACTTAGGGTTGCCCTGACCCAGGTACAGGACCTTGCTCTTGGCCTTGATGGGCATCATGAGGTTCATACAGGCCCATCTCTCAAGACTGCCAAGGTCCCTCTGGATGGCATCAGTTCCCTCCAGTGTGATGACCACACCCCACAGCTTGGTGTTGTCAGCAAACATCCTGAGGATGCACTGAAACCCACCATCCCTGACACCAAAGACATTAAACAGTGCTGGTCCCAATAATGAGCCCTGAAGAATGCCACTTGTCACTGGTCTCCACTGGGACATCAAGCCATTGACTGCAACTTTTTGGGTGCGACCATTCAGCCAACTCTTTATGCACAAAGTGGTCTGTCAGTCAAAACCACGTCTCTCCAGTTTAGAGGCAAGGCTATCACGTGGGACAGTGTCAAATACTTTGCACAAGTCCAGGTAGATGATATCAGCTGCTCTTCCTTCATCCACTGCCTTCTGGTGGATGTAACCCTGTCACAGAAGGTCACCACATATGTCAGCCCTGATTTGCCCTTACTGAAGTCATGCTGGCTGTCACCAATGCCCTCCTTATTTTCTCATGTGCCTTAGCATAACTTTCAGAAGGATCTGCTCCACGATCTTGCCAGGCACCAATGTGAGACTAACCAGCCTGCAATTCCCCAGGTCTTCCTTATTTCCCTTTTTAAAAACAAGGGTTATGTTTCCCCTTTGCCAGTCAGTAGGGACTTCACTGGATGGCCACAGCTTCTCAAATATGATGGACAGTTTAACCACCTCCTTTGTCAGCTCCCTCAAGACCTGTGGGTGCATTTCATCAGGTCCCATGGACTTCCGAGCCTTGTAAACACTATCGATTCAATTACTCCCTTTGCTGACTGGGATAAGAGAGCTCAGAATTTAAGCCCACCCTAGCATTAAGTATCACAATCAATAATGTTAGGAATATGTTGCAACGAGGCCTTGATTCATGAACAGCTGCAGTTTAAACTCACTGGACAGAAGTAGCCTTCCACACGCAGCCGCCCACCCCATCCCTTCTCCTCCCGGGTGCTGCTGTCCCTGCAGCCAGGACACCTGGGGCGCTCCAATATCAGACACTGCCTGATTCACCAGCTTGCCAGCCACAGCATAGAACTCGCCAGGAATTGAATTCAACACACAGGTTGCAAACTGTGTTGCTTCCAGAGCTGATCCACAACCACTCTGAAGTTTTTACTGCAGGAGCAGCGAGTGCATCCATTCCATTCGCCACTGCCCACAAGTCCTCTCATTTCAGCTCTTTCAAGCACCCACTCACTGGCCTCACTGTCAAGTACTACAGAGTAGATGTAAGACCAGCAAGTTCTCAGAAAAGGAAAAACAAAAAGCTGAAGTTATAGTTAGGAACTTAGGCAGTAGCAACACTGCTACTGTTTAAGTGAGAGGTAGCTTTGGGAGCATCTCGGCTTCCACTTTGCTTCCAGAATAAAATAAGAATTTGCACATAACCAGTAGAAAACTGGTATAAATAGGGAACTGAGGGAACAAAGATGACTTGATCAGACTAATCATCTTTGATTGATGACCACATCATCCAACAGTTTGTCAGCAGCCATTTGCCTTGCAAAGAAGGCTCAAAAAAGCTTCATTCCTAGTCATCTGGGACTCTAAAACCTGAAGACATGGACATTCAAGCTCTCTTTACTGAACTTATAAGTTGTTTTCAAAAATGCATTTGTAGAACATGAGATTCAATGCAAATCAATCACAAATTACATCAGAAAGCATTTCCTACACCACCTGCTATCATTTCAGTGGATTACACATTCTGTATGTTTAACATACAGTACTAAGGAGATTCTCATAGACTGATTCATTAAAACATCCACTGTTCATAATAAGCAAGTTGCAAAACCTTTCACTGACCTTGCCATATACTTCCCACCACAAGATCTTATTTTCCACAGTTTAAGGAGGTCTCCCAGTGAACACATCACGCAGAACAGGCACGGTGTGGGGATGACCTATGGACGAGTAATGATGTTGCTCCTCTACTCAGTACCAGTGAGGCTGTACCTGGAGTGCTGTGTCCGGTTCTGGGCTCCCAAGTACAACAGAGACATGGAGCTCCTGGAGTAGGTCCAGCAGAGGGCTACCAAGATGGTTAAGAGACCACAGCATTCTCTCTTAGAAGGAACGGCTGAAGGAGCTGGGCCTGTTCAGCCTCAAGAAGACATCTGAGAGGGGACCTCATCAACACCTCTAAGTATCTGAAGGGAGGTACCAAGAGGACAGTCAGGCTCTTCTCGGTGGTGCTGAGCAACGGGACAAGAGGCAACAGGCAGAAACTGGTGAACAGGAAGTTCCACCTGAACATGAGGAAGAACTTCTTCACTGTGCAGCTGATCAAGCACTGGTACAGATTGTCCAGAGAGGCTGTGGAGTCTCCCTCACTGAAGATATTCAAGAATAATCTGGAAGCAATCCTGTGCCATGTGCTTTAGGATGACCCTGTTTGAGCAGGGAGGTTGGACCAGATGACCCACTGTGGTCCCTTCCAACCTTAACCTATTTTGGGATTCTGCGAATTCATCTTCCTTGCCCCACTCCTGACCAGTAAAAATTTCTTTTGCGCAAAATTTTGAAATCAAATGCTACACAAAGGGTGCTGAGACCCTTTTGCATTCAAAATCCCAAGAGTATGAAATAAGTAAGATTACTGCCAGCTGAAGATGTGGTACTGCCTGCCTTGCTTATGCAAGCAAAGCAGTATCACTCCCTCCATAGTCTGCACACAAGGTTAAGACAGAATCATTGTATCTTGAGCTATATTTACACTCAGGAAAATTCAAATAAATTTTAAAGGTGAACTAATTTAAACTTTCTACAGTGTTTAGTTGGACAGCTGAATTCAGAAGGGTTTCAGAAAAATTTATCTTTTTAAAGTTCATTAACTACTCAAGAAGTCACCTGCAGAATTACTACCTGCAAGCAGATCCATGCAGACGAGCCAGCAGGACAGGATGCCACAGCTCAGCGCTCCACCAGGAAAGCACTTTCTCCTACCACCTGCACAGAGTGTTGTGCTTTTGCACTAGGTACAGGCTGTTCCCACTAGCAAGGCAGACTCTTTCCAAGAGATATTCATCAGGTTAAATCCAAACAAGAGTCCTTGCACTGTTTATCCATCCTGCTAATTGATGGCCTTCATGCTGCCACAGAAATTGTTCAATGAATACCCTGACTCTGTTATGCCTCCAACACTCCAGGCAACCCTCAACGTGCCCTAGTTTTTCTATGTCTCATACTACTTTCTTGTCCTACTAGATCTGTTAGCCCTACATGAAAGTAGATAACCTTTATGCCTGTTATGCAGTTACAGAAACAGGCTCACTGCCTACCAGGAAACCCAGTATACTACCTGCAAACAATGTCCTTTTTTGCCCTTTTCAAGTTATGTTGACATAGTTAAAAAAAAAAAAAAAAGTGTGCATTGTACCAAGTTCTTGAATATTTGCTCTGGCTCTTCAAACACTGACTCCAATCATCAGCTGTGGTTTCCAGCACACTGGGGAAAGAGCATTTGTACTTCATATGCTCTCATGCTGCTGCTTTTGCAGGTATTTAAATGACAAGTGGATAGTGTTAATAAACCCAGTATAATCAAGGAGGCTCAGGTCTCAGACAAGCAATTCTAGTACAGCTTACTATGACATTGCACTAACAGAAGAATTTAACCTAGAAAGAATACAGCACCAATTTTTTAAAAACTACAGAGCTCCTAATATCATTGCCTCAACTAAAAATTATCAGCTCTTACCACCTTCTAATTTTATAACTCAGAACTGCTCACTATTTGTAAAGTATGTTCAGCAGAGCATCACAAAGAAAAAAGTTTTTTCCCATTGGTTTTCCTCATTGATTCTAACAATCCTCATTGTTAGAAATTCTTCAGAAATCTGTGCTCACCTTAGATCTCCAGCTCTACATCCTGTTACTCCCTGCCAGACTTCATCTGAAATGGGCTTATGAAGTTGCCTGACATGAGAAATTAATGCAAGTCTACCCATGCAAGACACTGAATTAAATCTTCCTGAAGTTCCCTAACCTGTGCATTACCTTTTGGAGCAGCAAACTGCAAAGTCCTCATTTTCACACTTGCACACTTTCTACCAATTCCCATGTTAGTCAGCAACACATCTGGGTAATGTTTCCTCTATTATGGAACAGCAAACCTGAACTTTCCCACTGGGTGCCCACAGGCAACATCAACATTCACTATGAACTTTCACTTTAAAAAGGGGGAAGGAGGGAGAGAAAAAGGGAAAAAAATCTTATTCTGTCCACTTGCAGCAGATCAATGCAAGTGGTGGGCAGTACAGCAAGAAACATGCACGTCCCACCACAACACCGAGATAAGTTGCACTGTCCCATTTCAAGGACTAAGTAGACTGCAACAAATTATTTCATTTATAATCAATCAACATGCTTGCACTGTTATACTCATCTGATATAAGTGAGATGCCTGTCTTCAAGCCCAAAAAACTTGGTACAACCTTTATGACTCATGTGGCTGGTATGATTAAAGTAAGATGAATGCAAAAGGGCCTGCAAACTCAGTTTGATAAGCAGATCCTTGGACAAACCTCTGAATGAAGAAAAATAAGTGGATGAATCTTTCAAAGTTATATATTCTGTCTTCATCATTTGATAAAGCTTGGCGGGGGGGAAATGAGGAAAATACACTCTAGCTTTCTGTGACAGAGTGCTTTTAGAACTAAAAAAACAAAACAAACAGATTCAGCTGTTGTTTTCCATATGCAGTCAATGATTCAGACTGGATGTTTGTATTTTGACTAGTTAGCTCAGGACCTCAGCAGTCTAATCACCATTGCTGGGCTTTCAAAGGGACAGCATAAATGAAGAAGTGAAATGAGCACCTTTGTTGGACCTGTAACAATTAGACCTGTCTTCAAATCTTAGAATAACTACAGAACATAGATGCAGATGCATAGAGTCTGGTTATTTGCATCATGACACATATAAGAGCCTCCATTACTCATCCCAGTTCACTATATTAGGCACTACATAAACAAAAACCCACCCTGAAGAGAGGTGACTGCATTTTCCTTAGCTAAAAGTTTGTAACATATATTTAAAAATATGATAAACATCACACCTCACATTTCACCCTAAAGAAGAGTGAGTCCCTTCCTTGCTCCTGGCAAAAAAAAACATTGCAAATGCATGACGACCACTTTTTTTACATCATTTGTTGTATTTTAAAACAAGCATCAACACAGCACCAAAGCATCAAGGACTGTAATTAGAATTTTCCTTAATGGAATAATTTACTCATTACCTTTCCAGAAATATTCCCTATTTTGGGTTATTACAGGATACAACTCTTAGAAAGCCACTCAAAGAAAAATCAGATTGGGTTTTATTTCCTGCAGTAGATCAAACAGGACAGCTTAGGTCATCCAACAGAACCTCAGTCTACGTTATTCTTTAAAATTTAATCTTCGCACCATATGCTGAATTTCACTGCATAACGCAGACAGAAGATGTGATGAAAAAACAAAGTGGAACAAAAAGCCAAAACAGGCTTTCCTCAAAAACATGTGAAGTCAAGTAGCAGAAAAGTAATTCCTTGCAGCGTGCAGGCTAAAAATAACCTTGTTGGTCACAAACATCTCACCTCCTCAGTCATCCCAGGGACCAGGAAGTATCTAAGTCACAGGAAAAACCGGCAGTGCTGCTAATTCTAGAATATGCCCCAACAGTCTGAAATGCCTCTGTCTCTGCACTTTAGATGCTTGACAAAACATTTAAAAGAGCTTCCTTTTATTACTTTCCCGTGTCTTGGTACTACTTTTCCAAGAAGCAATGGGCAGTGCACATATTGCCTTCAGCACAAAAGAAAACAATCATCAATTACATGGCTCTCAAAGTTTTGAATACCTCCCAGAAGGAGCTTGCCATTTGGTTATAAAATGTCAGGTCTACTCAAGAAAACAACTGGAAAACAAAAATTATTCCTATTTTCGCATTTACTTAAACCTTCCTCATTTTGTTTGCTGAATTTGAGTTACCTTTCCTCAAGGAAGAGTCACAAATAAGTAAAAAAAAAGCCAGCTCAATTACAAGGTTTTAAACGAAACCAAAAGGGCTGAACTATAAGACAGTGCTGGAGGGCACAGCACAGCTGTCTTGGTGACACATGAATGAAAACATCTCTTTGCTTCAGGAAGCCTCTGTTGAGCAGCAGGTGGATCTCTTCTGTCCTTTCTGTGACTAGCATTTCATCAGTTATCCCTTCTTTCCCCTCAAGTGTATAGCTGTGGCAGCAGAATATTTGAATAACAAATACTGAGTTCAGAAAGGACACAGAGTTTGCTACCGCCTTGTTTAGCAGCCATGTATTTTAAAGCCAAAAAAATCTGTGTTCACTGGCAAAAACTGAAGACAAATTATTTGATAATGTATTCCAATAATGCTCTAGGAATGGCACATTGCACCAAAGATAATTTACCCAAGCAAGAGTGAGGTAAGCAAGCAAGAGCCACAGGTATGTAATGTTGCTAGATGTAAAAACTGTTTATGCTAAATCGTCCATAGCCAGGCAGGCCGTCTCACGCTGTGAGACTTGCAAAAGAGAATACACAATGGTACAACAAAGAGCCTTGAAGTAACTGCATGCACCAAATATACAAGTAGTCTCAAAAGCACCATTTTTATCCCATCAAGCAGCAGCTACTCTTCTATTTATACTCTGCACAATACTCTTTTCCCTATCTGGGAGACAGGGAAGTTCCTCCTGGGACACTTTCCACCCAACATCCTCTTTAATATCCAAGCTCTATACAGCAGCTGCATTACTTAGCTCTCAAGAGCATTAGATGTGCCTACTCTCTGCCTGTTCATCTCAGCTACAAGATATGAAACAAAATGAATCTAGCCTAGAATTTACATACAACCTCATGCACAAGTGTAGCACTAAATCCCTGAGCTTCAGAAGGACTTCAGGAATTTTACTGTGACTTTTTTCTTTTTAAATGACCAAGTTTAGGCTGCATTTACAAAACAAAGAGCTGCCCTCAATTCTCCACTTCCAACTAGTTGCACACTTAGAAAGTCTACTCCATTGCCACATTAAGAGTGTCAGCCATTGAATATTTTTAAATAAGACCAAGATAAACCAAATCTGCTCCAACAGCCAGTCTTAGGAGATGCAAAGATATATGGTCTCCATGGCAATGCTCCTGAAAGACTACCCAAGATCTTTCCACAAAATACCCCAAAATGAAGCTGTTACCTTCATCACACAGACCTAGAAATCCGTGCCATAAACGAGGCTGCCCCTCAGTAGTAGGTGCGGCCCAGAAGAAAAACTGATTTATGAACGTAAAATAAAGAGGTTATCCCTACTGCATGCCCAACTACTGTTTTTGTATGCCAGTCCTTCTCAGGCACTTAGAGGTAGCATAGTTAATAAGTCAAAGGAAAGGAAATTATCTTTCAAAATGGAACTTAATTTGACCACTATCAGGAATTCAGTGACATGTTTAAGTACACCCGCAAATTCACAGTATGTGGTCATTATGTGACAGAATTACAGCTATTTTATATGCTTTAAACTACACATTTCCACACCATAAAGGGTTTGGAATTCTTTGAAACTGTAATCTCCACTTTGAATGTCATTATTTCAGATAGCATCCATTTAACCCCTGTCTCACAAAAAAAGGCCCCAGATAACTTAGGAATACATATATACATACATTCCTAAATTTTATTACAGCAGCTATATGATTATCTGGACCAGTGGGGAAAATAGACTTTTTATTAATTTAAGGTATCTTATGGTTCTTTTTGTTGGTCAGTACATTCACATAGGACAGGTTTAATTTTAGTCTCAAGTTACATCCTAGAAGTAAACAAGGAGAGAGAAAACTGACAAAACATTTATTTTGTTTTAAAATCCTATCTTTGGTCCTAGTCCTGGGAATACCACAGAAAAACTCATGGAAATAGAAAAGTTCAAAATCCAAAATAAATGCACCACTTAAACTGTGACATGTATCCATACAAAGGCCTCACGCTAGCACCCATGGAGCAGGGCCAAAAAAAGCCCTTCAGAGCTCTCTTGACTCCTCCCTTTTCAAAGAACACATTCTTATGGCACACTTCCCTACTAACATGTGGGCAACAAGGCAACATGTGGAAACACGTTTCTATGCACACACAGAGCCACGTCTCCAGATGACGAGACTTCCTCCTCTTCCCTAGGCCAATTGCAGCTGCATGATGCTGCATTCCCTGGACATTAATTTTCAGTCCAACTCCCCAGCTGAAAACGAGAGAACTGAAATCAATGCCCTTACTACAAACTCCATTTCATCTCCACATGCCAAACTAAAGACCAATTTTGCACTAACTGCTATTACGCACCCAATTCAGTTGTCAGATCTGAAAACATCTGCAGGCACAGCCGTAACTACAAATAATTTTATTTATATAGACTTTAAAATAATACAAAGTGGAAAAAAAAAATGTTTCTTAATGCTCTTAGATCTCTTCTAGGCCACAGAAGTATGTCCAGGGAGGTTTCAGCTGACACAATGAACAGTACACTGCTTTCTTCACAGACTGCCAAAAGCAAGGGTAAACAGATTTTGTATTCATTAGGAAAACTCAGTGTTTGAGAAAATTGGAAAATGAAATGAAATACAAGGTTGTGAGGGAGAACTCAGATCTACCCAAACCTTTCAGTGTGCTATGACCAGACAGGCACTGCAACTGCAATTACAATCTAATGACAGAATTGGCTCCAATAAGCATTCAGGAGACAGCCAGATCAAGTCCTGCTGTAAGAAAAGCTATTATCTTGGTAAGTGTCTCTGATAAGTGAGGTGCTGATAGTGTCTGGCTAAGCTAAGGTGGACCAGAGCTACAAATCTGGCCACTGTACAAGAGTTAAAGCACAGACTAGAAAAAAACTCCTTGAAACCGAACATAGCCCTCCAGCTGTTTAGAAGATGGAAAAACGTTCTGAACACACGCCCAGGCATCTGCCATTCTGGAAATCATATCTGATAGCCCTAGTCTTTAAGAGGGACTGCATCCCCTTAGATGATGATAGCTAGGTGGAGAAGCACAGTTTTGATCAGGTTCAATCATCTTTCTACTGCTAGTTTTACAGAAATTCACAATATTTACAGCCTTCCATTTTCAGCCTTCTATTCCTACTTGTGATACCACACAAGCCGTCTCATTAACCAGAAGACAGATCTGTTGTTCTGGGTGCTCTTTCTAGCTATTTAACAATAAAATTAAGGCATCCTTTAAACAGCGACACCTCCATGATGGCTTATGAACAGTGGTTCACTGTTCCTCAGATCTTCAAAGGAGCTATGATGTGCAAGTCCTCAAAGACTTAAAAGAAAGGTGCTTAAATGTTATTCATTCTCATCACCATATCTTTCCTTTGTGACTTTTTATCCCATGGGTGCTTCTAACTCAACTGAGATAGGGTAAATAAAAACATTCTTTTGAGAGAAGGCCTTACAGATTAATGTTTGAATATTCAATGATCCTCAGATGAAGATATGAGAGAACTCAGCTAGCTCACAGAGAGATTAAATTAACAAAGGAAGTGCAGTCCTTAGTTCAGAGGAAACCTGTGCAGATGACAAGAGGTCACAGTGAAAGATAATCACAAATACATCAGAGAAAATCCAACCTCCACACTGTATTCAAGACTTTAAATGCTGACTTAAGATCAAGATAGTCTTCATTCTAAATCACATAACTTTCAATTCCTTCTTTAGAAAGGAATGAAGCAGGAAGGAAAAGGAGGCTCAGGGATGACTTTACTTTCTACAACTACCTGAAAGAAGGCTGCAGCAAAGTGGGAGTCAGTCTCTTCTGCCAGGCAGAAGTGACAGAACAAGAGAACATTGCCTCAGGCTGCACCAGGGGAAGTTCAGGCTGGACATCTGGAGGAATTTCTTCATGGAACGGTTTGTTAAACATTGGAATGGACTGCCCAGGGAGGTGGTGGAGTCACCCTCCCTGAATGTGTTCAAGAAAAAACTGGATGTGGCATTTAGTGCCATGGTGCAGTCAACGAGGTGGTGATAAGCCCAAGGTTGGACTTGATCTTGGAGGTCTTTCTGTGACTTCCCTAGACTGTGTGCTTGAAAGGGTCTAAACTCAGGCACATACAAAGGAAGTCAAGAGCTCTACGATATATCCAGCAGTAATAATGGCTTATCTTCAGCTGAAGATTTAACATTCTCATGACAAAGCGACAATCATAGGAAGATAGATTTGCTAATACATTAAAAAGCAAGATGATTCACACATCCTGTCTGAACTTGGGAAAGGGAAAGCAAACCTGTACAGAAGAGACAGAGACCATTTCCCTTAAAGCTTTACAACTGGGTTTCCCAACTCATATCAAGAGGCTGGATGTCAAATTCCTGTCTGTCAGTCTATAGAACATAAGTATCTATAGCCCAAGCTTACAGACTGCAAAATAAGATTTGTATGAACTCTTCTTTGATTCAGATTACTAGGTACATGGCTCCTCAAAACAGGAGCTGATTGCTACACTAACAGTGACCTTAACACACTGAAGCCCTTTGAAAATGGAGCCTTTTTTTCAACATAATACTACTATCTGATGTACCTTAATCAGCCATGGATAACCAAGAGCCAAGGTCAATCAAGAGTGGAACTAAACTCAATTTGAAGTCAGATTCTCACAGTGGTCTATTAACCACTGACATTCCGAGAGCAAAAGATACCTATCATTAATCAACAGGTTCACTTATTAAACATGCATGTTTACGAATGACACCTTCAACCACAAGCAGAGACACGCAACCTATTAAAAAAAACTGGGCCAACTTTAGATTGTTAAATGCTTTAAATGGAAAAATCTCTTGAAAAGTTACCAGAACTTAAAAACCTACACCTCCATTAATTTTTCAACAGGAATTCTTCCTTGTGGTTTTATATTTTTCATGGGAGCTGCTACAACCAAAGTTGCTGTAATTAAGTGAACACAAACAGTGGATATGGGCTACTTTGAAAAAGGATCTTTTTATACTTCACAGCTTGATATATTTGAGGCAGGAACTGAAGGAAAGCTGTTGCTCCTTCAGAAGCATTTCAAACAGCTCACAAAAGTACACACACCCAGCAGAGAAAGAAAGAAACCAGAACCCCAACACAGACTTATTTTTCCACCCTGCTGCTTTATTGGGTTTTAAAGCTCAGATAAGCACTAAGACTTCATGTATTAAAAAACAAAAAAAAGAAACAACAAACATGCAAATAGTCATAACACCTACTTCTTCCATAAATAAAAATAGGGAAGAGCAGTGTGGCCTCAGCTTTACCAATGCAGGGCTTCACGTTTATGGACCATCAGGGCTCTCATTTGACATCTTCTCACACTCCAGAAGATCTGCCTATTTAAATAATTCAGGCAACTAAGCCAAAGGCACACACGGTTGGATTGCTAAGCCCAGGCAGTCCTGAATGATTTGACAGACTGGATGGCATGAACGGTTCCCATTACAGAATTTGGCTTTCTCTTGCTGCACACTTCATGTCTGTGTGAGCCATTAACAAGAAATGTGATGCCCAATCTAGACTGTTTGAAAAGGTGCAAGAGTAGTATGAACTCTCTTCATCATTTAGATTTCAACAGCCTAGCACTAAAGCAGAAACATCAAGTACTGCAATTCCGATATGGAGAATTTAACTATTTATTCTCAGTTGGCTGTGAAATATTTCTAGCAATTCACATATTCATTCCAATGGGAATTCTTAAATACATTAATGGAATGACAGAAATAACAAAAAAAAAAAAAAAAGCTATTTACGTTAATATACCTGTTTGCTTATTATTAGCTTTTGCAGGATAAGACAGCAACGTGACTGACTCCTAATCTGAAGAATATGCCAATGAACATGCCACAAAAAGCAGTGCAAGAAAATTTATGCTACCAGTATTTTCTTTTCAAGCATCACAATTAGACTGTGTCACTTAAGGGCCTGCACAGACACATGGATGAAAATAATTGAAAATGCTATGACTCATTTAACTGCACCTATCGATGCTTTGCATGAGAACCTATTATTATGCATCTGTGGGATAGAAGCAGAAACACAGATCTATAAAAGCTGGATCATGGTCTTTTGGAAATTCTAGCATTTAAAAGGATTTTAGCCCAGAAAGCTATTTTACACTATTTTTCAAAGAGAAACATCTTTCAGCCCCTGTGAAACTTTTAACTAAAAAAAAAAAAAAAAAATCAAAACAAAGAAACACCCACACTCAAAAATATGACCCTCCATAACGACTAGAGACAGGTTCAGTTGTTCACAGACTAATGACAAACAGCACATAGCTTGAGAACTACTCACTCAAGTATCAAGTAATTACCCAAAATTACATTACTTAATTCCTCACGCTTAATACAGAGAACTAGCTTAATAGCTTAATGAAGGTAGAAATGAAAACTAAAATTAAGCATAACTCTCTAGATTTTATTTATTCCCTTCAACCATTTCCCACTATCCCTAGCACACCAATACTACTGCTCTACATTAAAATGTGTCTAGTTCAGTGTAAGATCCAGAGCAGTTCAGAGACCCTGTTTAAAACACAGCAATGCAGGAACTGCACTGCCAAACTGAAGAATCACTGAACTGTAATAAGGGAGTAGAAGGAAGTAGGAACATGGCAAACTATCATCACAGAAACTGTAAGATTCAACTATTCAGCAAAGATTTTACACTCACTTCTTTCTGGTACGGACCAATGCCGCTTCCACTTCAGCAGAGGCTGATGAGAAACTTGTCATAGCAATTGAAAAAGGGAAAGAAAGGCAACCTCCCTCTGGTAATTCCAGCTTTCAAGCTAGCTTTAAACCCGGACAAAAATATCTCAGCTTCCTGACAGAGATCAAAAATTGGCAACTGTGGTGCATTTTCCAGATCTACACAATAACCTCCCTCCACATTCACAAAATGCAGAAAGAACCTAGAAGTTACACTCTCTAGGGACTTCCTAAAGTTTCTGAATCATGCCCTTTAAGTTTCAAGACTTTCTACTGTTTTTTTCTAAAAACATTTTTTTTAAGAGCTAAATCACGACAAAGGAATTATACTGCACATACCAAGACAAATACATTAGGAGGAGATAAGCATAAAGATAAGCAGGCACCAGCTAGAAGCTACAGCTGAAAGTTTCGCTCATGATTCAGATTTCAGGAAGCAACTTTCATACATCACTTTCCTCTTCCTGCTTTCTACACCACTGGGATCAGTGCAGACAAGTATTTCTAAACTGCACCCTCTCTTCCCTCTGAAACTGATAAAGTTCATTTAAATCAAACAAGCTACTGTCACCTTTGGCTGTCTACAGTAGGGTTGGGTTTCTTCCCCTCAATCACTGCTGAAGCAGAGGTGTGCATTAATGAGAAGAAAGTGGCAGATTTCTTGAGGAATTCCACTGACCAGGCCTTGGATCTGGACTTGGGCAGCCAGCCAATCTGCACATCACAGCTCAACTCTCTGAACACCAGAGCCGGTCTGCTCCTACACTGCAATCAGACTGTGCAGCCAAGAGACATTCAGAGTTCTTGTTTAACTGGGGAATTATCTGGTCCAGCATTTACTACCTAGAACAGACATTCCCAAAAAGTAGCATACCCTGAAGTAATTATACGCCATTCTTGATATAAGATACATGTGTCTAGCTTCCAAATCTGTCCAGGCAGAGGCTTTCATTCAGCCTGCAGGAATTTACATCTCCTGCCAACAGAACATACACTTCCAGATCAGTATGTGAAAAAAATGGGAGGACTAAATTGATGAATGACAGGAAAAACTAGGGAGCTGAGACCAAAGGTAGATGGTGCTCTGCAGTTGGGACACAAGTTTGGGATAAGGATATGAAAAAATGCTTAACTTGGGTACTACTGCAGATGCGATCCATGCAAATTATGAGGATTAAAAAAGTACTTTTAAATTAATGCTATCTGTAAATCTACACGTGAACTTAACCATTAATTACACCTTCTTTAGGGGTATTAAAGCCTCCAGGTATTGGATGTTCTCAGCTTGTATCATCAACTGTACACCAACAGTTCAGAGTCCAAACTGCAAACACCCTACTTAGCTTTTCAGTTTAGCTGCTTTGCTTTAACAAAGAGAGGGCGAATATTCAAGAGAAGTGATTTTTTTTCAAATCACTTAAAGAAACACTCCAAAATAAAAGGACATACAGTCAGATAACAAAATGTCACTGAAACGACTACCAAAACAAAAACAATCAAAGACCTACACTTTATTCCAGATGCCCAAAAGAGATTAATTTTTAAAAAAAATTATGATGTCCCAAACTATTAATATCTGGTGAGGAACTAAAATGCTCAGCCAAGTTTTCATTTTGACACACCACACAACCCCAGAGCTATGAGACTAAAAAAATCAAAGATTCTGGTCCAAAGCACCAGCTGATCTACCAAGCATGACATGGCACAGAAAATATCCTGGCCCTCCCCCTAAACCTATGCAATGGGAAGAAACCAAGAAGCATGGCTAGGTCTAGAGCTTCTGTTTTTCCTTTTCTGTTTCATCTCTTCCATTCCTCTAAAATAACACGCTCTTACTAACTACCTTCAACCCATAATACAGTCCAGAAATAACTCAGAGGTAAGAACAATGTAAGAACTTTACATGCCTTTCTCAATTAGAAGTGTATAATGCTACATGATTATGTTAATTTAAATATATATTTTATCTTCCATTTTATATCTAATGCATCTGTGATACGCTGATGCCTGTGGTGATGACAGCATTAAATTTCGTGACTCAAGGAAAAGACATACACCAGTTCCTTCAAAACACTTCAAAAGAATGATTTTGCTACCAAAACAGGACACAAATTACAAATGCTACCAAGTGAAGCCAGCTGTGCATGAAGTCTTACTGTAAAACCAAGAAATGTTAAAACCAGTACCTTTGCTATCATGAACTGCTTGCAAAAGTTGATCTGCAGGCCACTTGATTATAAGGGAAAACAGTCAAGGACATCAAATACAAAGCAGAGGACTAAGAGCAGTGATGAGTGGCTGATGGTCCTTAACTTTTATTTGGTTTAAATATCATCAGATAAAAGTATTTCCCTTTGAAAGGCTACTTGTTTACAATTAAGGATGATTAGTCTATTAAAACCAGCCAAGATAGAACACATTTATAAATCAGGTAACAAAGGGAAGTAACGCGTCTTCAGTCCAAACCACCCTGGGCTCAGGATTTGTTATCTTCATACTCAGTCTTGGGAATTTGTGATGTACTCAAATAGAGCCTTTCACTTTACAGGTGCAACAACTAAGACAAAAGCCCAAAGGCTTCTGTTTCTTCCAGCAATTTAATTAGCAATGACTGGAGAACAGTCTACGCAAGAAAAAAGGTAAGCATAAGACAAGCTTTTCCCTGGTTTCCACACCTCACTGTCTGAAAAAAAACAGCATAATATCAAATCAGGATTTTTAGCTTCCTGCTTTGCACTAATCCAAATAATCGTAACAACAGCGACTCACTGATTTTCAAGTTAAACTATACCCCTTTATCATAAATCTTCTGTTTAATCTTTAGTCCTAAAAAATTTTTATGTGCATTTATGTGCTCCAATGAAAATACATTAAGAAAACCAAAAACACTGCCATCTAAGACATGGAAAATGAGACAGAATTCATGAAAATATGAAACTCATGCATAGGCTCACCTTAAATCTTTTATCCTGCAGGACTTTCTTAATGGCCACAAGCTCTCCTGAATCACAGAGTTTGGCTTGATACACAACACCAAAAGATCCATTTCCAATCACCTTGGTGTCTGTGTAGCTAACTTCTTGTGGTCGGTCCGGACCTTGTCCAGGAGTTGCCACTACTGTAGTCACCTTGCTGCCATCTTTGTCTCCTGGGAAGCAAGAGATACACAAATAATCAGAACACATGCCTAAGCAAGACGACCAACAAGACTGAAACAGAAGAGGTTAAGACAAAGATTTAAATCAGCATGTGCATTTTTATCCCATAGAGAAAAACAGAAAACCCTGACAAAACGCAGAGTAAACACTGAGCATATTTTTTACCAAAATATATTAGGTGCTGAAATTTTTTATCTAGATTATTGCTAACAAAAGTTTGCTTTCCAAAAGCAAATAGCTGAGCAATAAAATGTGATGCACGAAGAAGTCAAGTACTTATTCCTACATCTGATTATAAAGTAAGTGGTATTAAATTAAATAGTGTTGTTTGTATTACCAAAGTGAAGCATTTTCCCATCTTTTCCTGTAACTGCAGAAACCAAACTGTCAGTATGGCTGTCAGAGCAGCACTCTGACCTTTACAGGCAATAAAAACCAGGAGAACTGAAAGTTTGTTACAAATCCACCTACAGATAAAGCTACAGCTTGCACACATTAGGAAGCATAACCTTTGTCAAACCTGGCTGTGTGCACTCGAAGCAGAACCCAGGCCGCATCACGTGGCACAGTCCTGCTCCTCCCTTCTTCCATGCCTGAACTTCCTTGCAAAGAAAGGAGGCACTTGCTGGGGCAGAGGGAAGAAGGGAGAGAAGGATGATGGTGGCAAGCACTTATGTGGCACCTCGACATGAAATAGAACACTGACAGGGATCCATGCTCAAGATGCAAGATCCTGGTGGAAGCTGCACAGATGGATGTGCTTCAGTACAGATGCAGTGGCTGTGGGTTTCAGCAGTCCACAGTCAACCATACATGCACCTTCTCAGCCACTTTCCCACCAAAAGATCAAGCCACTATTGCCTACTCTCAGCCCCACTGTTATGATCCACAGTGCTTCACCTTGTTCAAAGCCTGATTTTGTGTGTAAGAGAACCAAAGCTTTAGGCATTTTACAAACACACTCTGGGCATTTATTGCCTTTCAATTATGATGGCTCAGGTTACAGAACTGAACAGGGCTGCAAGAAAAAACAGAACATGCTGTTCCACAGCAGTCACTCTGCAATTCTACAGCAACTGCACTCAAGAGATGCTCGTCATATCTGCTTATTAAGAAACCTTCCCTCTACAACCTTTCCCAGGTGGTCTCTTCCAGATCTTCACTATTCATGCATTTAGAAAAATCTTTCCAACAGGTACCTCACCTCAATCTCCTTTAGTGCAGTTTAGGTGAAACACTCCTTGTTCTGCTCCCAGAGGGCATGGAAAAAGGTGCAGTTCCCCCCTGCTCTCTTTCCCCCATCCTCCTACCACCTCCTTCAAATATGCGAGGGTCTGTTGCAAAAAGGTTATCATGATGGAGAAGTTATTTCTCTTTGGGAAAGCTCTCCCTTCACCCATAAAAATCACTCGGGTATGGTACTGAAAACCAGACTCTGCAAAGGGAGCTTATCTCAGCTCCACCCAGCATGCCGGTGACTTCTCATGTCCGACTTACAACACACTTGTTTGTACAGCCCAGCACAATGTTTGCAGCTTGTGCAATGCTGCAACCTCATGATCAGTTTGTGTACCAAACTCTCCTCTGCAAAGCTGCTGCCTGTCCAATCCTCATCCACTTTCCACTTACACACCTGATTGCTCTTATCAAAGCCTAATATTCTGCATTTGTCCTGGCTGAACTGCATCCAAGGTTACTGCACACTCTTGCCAGCATGTCACATCCTTCAAGCACAGTCACCATCAGGAGCTCCATTTCATGATCCTACATTAAGTTTACCTAACAAATTGGTAAAAAACAGTGAATCCTGTGGGACTGCCTAAAGGCCCTGCAAAACCCCATGATATATCTCATCCTACTTTTTTTCTTGAACCTCCTGTTACACTTAAACAAAATAATCAAATAATTTTGTATGTCTTTCAGGGGATTTCCATTAGTCCATGGTTTCCCTAGACTTCTCATGAGAAAATAAGTTTGAAAACTTCAGAGTCAAGATACACACATCTATCTACTACTACTTCTTCTGTTCGTGTAAGATTCAGAAGAAAAGTAGGTTGGCTTGGCATCATTTGCTCATGAAAAGTCCACATCAACTGCTACTCATCTTCTGTGCTACCTTTTAGGCTCTTAGGAACTGTTTGCTTTTATAACTCCAACTTCTCCATGAAACAAACTAACAAATCAAAAATATATAAAGAGATCAGTGCTAAGGGCGCCAATAACTTGCCAAGCAACACAGAGTAGGTACAGCCCTTCCCCTAAACAGTCAAGAGAAGGTGAAATACAAAATATATACACAGATCTGAGATACAGATTTATATATTTAAAGAGAAAACAGGGTGGGGAGTGGGAAGGAAAACCAGAGAGAGATGAACAGCTGCTCATAAGGAGAGAGAGGAGCATAAATGGAAGCTACATCGAAAATTCACTCTCCTGTTTGACAACTCTTTAGAAATAAATGGAAGGAATCCAGGGGAAAAAAAAAAAAAAAAAAAAGAAACCCTTTTTTTTTGGTAAACAAGTTGAAAGTGTAACTCTCATAGCAACCCTGCATTTTATTTGCCCAATTATTCTCTGACTAGCATTCTAACTCAGCACATACAAGTAGGTTTCATGCATTTTACTGCAGCAATCCTAATCAAATAAAAGGTAATCCCCTAGCTTGGGGATTTTGGGGGGGGCTTTTTTTTTTTTTTGGAGGGGTCACCAGACCAGAATACTGAGACAATTGTTAATGAGTTTTGTTCTCCATTCTTCCAATAATCAAGACTACTGAAGTCTTAGAGGTAAAAATAATTGTTCCTGGCAACACTGGCTGAGATTTGAAGTACTTGGTATCAAGAGATCTGCTCTAAGGACCCTCTTCAGAGCTGCAACTCGCTTAGGGGCCTCCCTTACCATAAAAGCAAACTCCGAATTTCAGGCCACATCAAGTATTTTGTCCCGGTGTGAAGCTGCAGTGACATGGCCAAATTCTGCAGAGCTCAAATGAGAAGCCAGTTGGCTTTACACCTTTTCCTTTAAGTCCATGGAAAAACATCCTCTAACCAATTGTCAGTGCTTAAAAGTATAAGCACTGACATTGTAATCACTACATCAAGAATTACTTTGTCTCTTTACCAGAATGTTACAGAGCATTAAACCTCCCAGACGTTTCTCCCAGTTTCCTTCTTCCAATAAACAACAGTTTTTGCAAACACATCGCCAAAAGATACCATAAAGATCCTAATCTTTAAAAAAATTAGGCCAGTTAGAGTTTCAGTTATATTCCATTACAGAACAGCTGAACCTGAGGGACTGTAGGGGTAAAATTCACCTTGCACCTGTGACAGCTTTGATCTCCAAAAGTAAAACATCTCACTGTTTCTCAAAGTATACAGATAATGTGTTTGTATCGCAGCAGCATCCAGAGGCCCCAACACTGTTCTGGTACTCCTTGCACTACACAGACGTATCTACTGTTCACAAGACCATACGCACTTCAGAACGGTTATCCCAGTTTTAATTGTCTGGACAGCGAGAGCTGACTTGCCAGCCAAACAGCATGTAAAGGAGTTCACTAAACAGCTTTCAGAAATGCTGGTTTTAGCCTCAGCATGATGAAAGATAGCAAAGAGGAAGCACCCCTGTCCAGAAACAGCCAGTACCCCCAAATGACTCCCAACAGCAAACACCAAGAAGCATTGCACCACAGCCAGTCTTAATGAGAAGCCCAGACAGTTCTCGTCTCATTCCCTTCACCTCTTGTTTTGTTCAGGACTGTCAGACTTAGTGTCCCCAGAGGATAAGCAGGCATTGTCGAACACACCATACCCTCAACACCTTTGATTGTAGGGTCTACAACAGAACTAGGACATTAAATTTAAAAACTACAGAAGGAAAGAAGGGCCAAACACCACAAAACTAAGCAGCTCTTACAGCACAGCTCACATCAAGAGTCACCAGCATTTGTCCAGAAGCTGCAGCTTTCTGGGGCCCACAGCAATATGACCTTGGCTTTACTGTCATCCAAAACAAAAATCAAATTCATTTGACTGTACAACCATCATCTAAGCCAGCCACCTTTGTAATACCTAGGGCAGAAGCACAAGTAAAAATAAATAGCTATCACACTGTAGCACACTTGTATTTTCATTCGGTACATTTCATGCAAACTCTTAAAGCATTTCCTCACGTGGTATTAATGCTTAACATCCATGACATGGTATTTTGTTGGGGTTTTTTTGGATGAAGAGTCTGATATGCAACTGAAAACAAAATCCAGAAAATGCAATTTCCAAATGCTCTGATCTTTCTAGCTCGCTTTCTACCTTTAGCACATGATGACCATATGGGACAGATCGAGGTAAAGTCAGTGGTTTCAAAGCAAAGAATACTCAGCAGCTTGTGGGAAGAAAATAACGTACTCCACTCAAGAGGCCACTGCTTGTCAGAGCACCAGTGCAAGCTATAACTCTATTTTCCATTTTCTCGGTATAACTTCAGAATGGCTCATGTCATCATTTTACCTAATGCCATGGGTCTCTTACCTTTCGAGCCGATTCTTAATTCATTTTTGTACACTCAAAAAAGGTTGAATATATTCAATTCTGTCTTTTGTTTATAAAATTCACCAATTAAACAAAAATTAATATGGATCAGTATTATTTAAATGAAATATTTGTATGGTTTGGGAACAAAAGGCATGCATCTCAAAAAAAGAAAAATGGTGGCAGATATTTTTGGTTTTATCCAGGTTAGATAAGGGATTCTGCTACTGGACAAGCGTTTTATTACATAAATACTCCACCAGCTGCAGATTCCTACCGCTAGCTCAAAGCTGACCATTCTGTAGGTGTACTGCATTTATACTTTTTGCCTGTGCCTAAATGCAGCTGTCATTCAATAAAACTCACTTCAGCCCTCAGAGACCATGAAAGGTATCCTTTGCTATTGATCAGAACTTCCTACACACCTTTTAGTGAATGGGCCTGGAAAAAGTCCAAATTTATGTCTGCCCTACATCCCTTTACCTGTTTTGCTTCTGAGCAGTACAAACACACATTAATGCAGATATAGTCAGAGATCTAGGATTCTTTTTTTTCCCCTTTCACCTATACAGATATATATATACACCTATCTCCCGTCTTCCTCCTCTTCTATATGTTTTGCAGTCAAAAGGAAGAAACAATGAATTAGCAGGATGTTTACAGCAGCTTTATTCCTACTTCAAATGCAAGCCTCAATCCTTTGTGCTGTCTACAAACTCCACCTTTTCCTTTGACTTTTCCTATCTCCTCTTGCCTCCCTAGTCCTTGCTGGCATGCTCACAGGTCCTTCCATTAGATGCTACTTAGATTGTTTTTAAGTCCTAAAAGAAAACCTCACAGACCTGCAACAGACTCTCTATAGTGTCAAAGGTCATGTAGCTGTCTCCACTTACCTCAAGTATCGTCACTGACCTGTTTCAAATCTCAGTGTCACCTCTCTATTAAAATATGGCTCAAGATTAAGTAACTATTGACTACTTCTCCCCTTCACCACACTGTTCCATCTTAATTTGCTCAATGTTCGATACAGTCAACAAGTCACTTCCACAGAAATCTGATGCTGCTGGATCCAGCCCCTGCCAGTTGGATTAGGTTACAACCAGCAGCTGACACAACTACCTAGAAAGAAATAAGTGACCAGAAGGGGACAGAAGTCTATCAGAACCGCACTGGCTCTCTTCGGTCACAGATAATCTGACTACTTTGTGAAACAAATGTTTTAATAGAAAGCACAACAAATGTTTTCTGCTGGTGCTGATCATCAGATATGACTATGAAAAAAACACCCAGCTTCTTAGATATCTGTTCATGGCATGTGAAGGAAGAAGATCATCAGCTGCTTTGAAAGTCTTCAGTGTGGCCAACATGTGCTGGAGGAAAAGACACTGTCAGCAGTAGAAATCATTACAAATTTCCTTTTTCTAATTATTTTTCCCACTACATTTTTTTAAAAGTTAGTCACAGAAGAATTAATAATTATGAGTCAGTACAGGGGAGAAATTATAAAAATGGTATTTAGGAACTGTTTTCCTAGACAGCTTCCTTTCTTCATCACGAATGCTACCTAGTGGAAGACAGTACAAAATAAAAATCCTAGAATCATATAGAATCATAGAATTGTTTGGGTTGGAAGGGACCTTCAAGATCATCTTGTTCCACCCCCCCCCCCCAGCATTGGCAAGGAATCTTTCACTAGACCAAGTTGCTCAAAGCCCTATCCAGCCCAGCCTTGAACACTTCTAGGGATGACGCATCCATAACTGCTCTGGGCAATCTGTTCCAAGGTCTCACCAGCCTCACAGTAAAGAATTTTGGTATCTAATCTCAACCTTTCAGTCTGAAGCCATTCCCCCTTGTCCTATCACTACATGCCCTTGTAAAAAGTCCCTCTCCAGCTTTCTTCAAATGAACATTCATGGACCAAATCAGAAAGACTAAGGGAAGTGAAGAAAGCAGTCTTACAAAATATAACGTGCTTTGGTTTTTAAATTTACCCCAAACAAAAGGAGTCCTTGAAATTTCAAAAACAGTTGAGGTCAAACACTGAACAAAAACCTGTAAGTGTGCCAATCATCATGCAGATAAGGCAGATGCATTCACTAAATATATATATACACACACACACACACACACACACACACACACTTGTTTTAGCACAGAAAATGTCATCTGACTTCTTGACTGTAACTGAATACCGCAATAAATGAGCGGCCATCAGACATTACTTGAGATCAGAAGAATCTCATGATTTGTATCCAAGGATTTTGGAAGAGATAGCTAAGAAGTCTGAGAAGTGATTTTTGAAAGGAATCAGAACATTCAGAGAACTTCAGATGGGATGATTCACACGATCTTTTAAGTCTGACAACAATTTCAGCTGAAGTACCATACCATTTACTTTGATAACAAATATAGAAGCAATAAGGTAGTTTCTAGAAACTGGACTGTTAGACTCTGTATAGTTAAAGAGACTACAGGTTCACTTGAAAAAGAGAAGAACATTGATGTAAAACCACTGTGACTTCTATAGGGTTTCTGACTTGCCATCACAACCCAAATTAATGAAGAGACAAATACACAGAGAGAAGAGTGATTAATAATAAAATTATAATACACTAGCCCATAAGTTTCAATATAACTAAGATCTAATAAAATATAGTAGGAGGCCCCACCAGCATTAATTTTTGCCCTCTCAACTACTGCTTTTATCAACAACCTGAAAAAAAAAAAGCTATGAAGTTCTTAGACACACGATTTAAGAGAGTTATGCACAGGGTAGAGTCAGTGAAAAAGCAGGTGACATCCCTTAGCAACCTAGGCACAAATTAAGTTGAGGGAAGGTGATACGCCATACAGCCAAATCAAGTAAAGCCATCTGAAGACTGGAGTCATCAACTCTGACTTTCAAGACATTTTGGCACAGACAGAAGCAGACACTGCTACTGAAACCTAAAGCAATCCTTAGATGTACGAGCAGGGGAACATCAGACAGACCAAAAAAAAAAAGGAAACAAAAAAATCTCTTTCTTATTTCACACCCATTGAACAGCTACTGATAGCTAAAATTCAGGAGTGATGATTCAAAACACTAGAGATTCAGAAAGAAGCCTCAGACACCATAAGGTCAGAAAAAACATTACTCCAAGTGAGACTTAAGAGCTCAAACAATTTAAGTCAAAGAGAAAGCTGGAGGATTATATCTAAAAGCCCATTTAAGGAACAGATATTACAGAGAGAATTCTAATCTGCAGGTGGAGGACATATTGCAAATAATGACTAGAAACAAAAACTGCAAGAGTTTGAGACAGAACTGTGGGTGGACAAAATTTAGAAAAAAAAAAATTTCCTTATTAAAAACTGAAAGAAAAGGTTATTTTTGCAACACAGATTTTTCTTTTAGATTGGAATCTTTTCTTCAAGAAAAATATTGCTGAACAGCAACTGCTAGGCTTGAAATAAGAAGGCCTGTACAGGATGAACATGATGATTCTTAGGTTCTTAAGAAGGTCAGAAAGGTTCCATACCTACATAAAACATTCCTTTCAACGCAGCACTAATGCAATGGTGTCACATCTCAGTATCAAATATGCTGCTTTCCACAGCAGTCAAAATCTGCATTCAATTCAAACAAAAACAGCTGAAGAATGAAAAGTCATTCTTTGGCTTTATTGCTAACGATCAAATGATAGTCACAGTTAATTATGTGTCAACTCAGTTCAATCCTGAGACAAATAATCAGGACAAATTTCAGTAACAACTGCCAAGCCAAAGATCACAAAAAAAGATAAAAGCCTTTTAAAACACTCCACCCTGAAATCAAAGTTGCCACTGCCTGTTGCTGGACACAAAGGAAGGAAATAAAAGAAAAATATTGCACCAAAATGATGGCAACGCTTTCTGAATGTCAATCATTTTCAAAACCTTGCAGAAGGCAAAACCTGTGACCTTAAAAAAACATCAGTAGCTCTACATTTTGCTCAACAGCTTCTAAAACAGCAATACAAATTCAAAGTACTACATGCTACGTTTATGCAGGAGAGAACTAAAGAAATGAAGAAAAAGGTAAACACAATACCAGTGACTGACTTCTGTCTAGTAAAATAAACTGTACTCTCTCACTACAAAACAAGCAGTAAACAGCTCAGAAAGACAACATAATTTTACTATGATAATGAAACCATGTAACTCAACTGATCTCTGCTTCACGCCTTTTTGAGGTCAGTGTGTCACTAAAAGAAACTAAACGTATTTCCAGCAAAGTGTGATGACTAATGACATGCCTCGTATGCCTATATTTGATATAATAAACACATGAAATGACATCAAGATGCAGGGATGTTTTCCCCCTATTATTTATCTGTTGGGAAAAAAAAAACCCACAATCTAAAATTTAACAGAAGGAAGGGCATCTGGATTTACAGCACCTGGGTTCAGACATTTAAAATGCCACTGGAGCTTTACTTCTTCCTTTAGAGGTAATCGTAGACTTTTGGAAGGGGCATTCAATTCACTCTCTTTGAAAGCTTAATGCTAAAGGCGGTAAACAAGCCTTCAAAAAATGAACAGGGTACTGAGTAGGTCCCAGAACATTCACATGACAAGCTTGTTAAAACGTCCACTACAAGGTCACACAAAGTTATAAGGCACTGACTTTCCACAAGTTTTTATATCCTAACTAAGGAAGTCAAAGTGAGCATTGGCGACATAGTTGTGCTACTCTACTACTTGACTCTGAACAGGTTAAAAAACAAAACAAAAAACACCAGAGGAAAAGAGATGGGAAGAGCCCTGTTGACCTAGGCTGGATGTCTATCACATTGACCACCAGCTGACCTCCCCTGGATCCTACCGTGGCAGATGGGATTCCAAAAGTCAGCTGCTTGAACTGACCACTACGAAAACCCAGCAGGTTACCATCCCACTGATTTATAAATCAAATACCTGAATCCAGAAGGGATGTTTACTTGCAGTGTCTGAAGAAACAATTTGCTGTAAGCTGTCCTTCCTACCACTGTGTAAGGGGGTGCCCACACCTTTCTGAGGCACATTTCAGGCCCATGTTAACCATCCCTCTCTCCTTAAAACAGCTCTTGCTTTAAGTACTCTTTCAGTCATGGCAAACACAGACCAAAACAGTAAATTTCTAAACAAGAGAGCTTTCCCAAACTGCAGTTAACACACAGGTGGTGGGAAAACTCTATCCTATTACCTTAGGAGTACCATTAAAAGAATTTTTTTTTCTGTGACTAAACAAACTATCCACCAGAATGCTTATACTTATATTTCTGCTTTGGAAAAAAAATACAGAAACATACAATTAAGGTAATCTAAACACTGGCTGCCAGTGGGGTTTCATAAGCAGTCTCATGCTTATTAACAAGTTATTTTTAGTAGGCACTCTTTCTGTTCTCCTCTCTCTCCACCCACATGCAGAAGAACCCACCCCACAAAACTTATTCTGCTATAGAAATCAGCTTTAAATTTAGATAAGGTGATTCCACAGATTAGGAAGCATGTAACAAAGCGATCATAACAGATTCTGTTTTTATAATCTTGGGTCAGTCATTCCTGCCCCAAAAAGCTTACAGGTTAAATGCAGCACAAGAGACAAGGACAGAGACAGGGAGTGAGCAGAAACAGTATGACAACATCATTTCAGCATAAGACTCTGGCCTCAGTAGTATCCTCCTTTGCTATATAGCTCTGAGTTAATTGCTAGCTGAGAAATTCAGCCTATACAGTACTAGCATTTCTTATTTGAAGTTTCCTTTAGTTGTTCCTCCCTCTTACATCATCAGGGAACATGATGTAGTTAATATTTGCCAAAGACAGTTAATATTTGCCAAAGAAAGCTACAGCGGTTCAGCTGACACGTAATAACTTATAAAACCCCTGTAACTGAGCCCTGACAAGGCATCAGAGAACCCCAAGTTACAAACAGATCGTATTTACCCACTTGTTAGTGCCATTCAACAGTCGACTCTCAAGGAGTCTATCAGAGTCTTCTGGCAAGGCTGATTAGTGAATCCATCATGGGTCACCTACTGACAGGGCACTGTTAGAGACCCTAAATCTCCTACCCCTCGAAGATTAACAAGTGATAAATAGCACATTTTCCTAGAAAGCCTACAATCTTCCCATCAAAATATCTGGTATGACCTGCAAACCTTTCAATGAAGTAGTTTCTTGCAAACTGCTTAAGGAAGAGTCTGGCTACCTGCTGGAGACCGCCCTGGCTCAGTGCTAACAGCATTAGTCACAGCTTTTGAATGAAGTTAAATGTACATATATCACCGAGTCAAATACATCTCTGATCCCTGAAAACAGACATCGTTACTGTTTTTCTCCTTTTCATGCTGTTTTTCCATCCACTAAGAGGTTTCAAATGCATCATCATACCATTAAGCAAAACACACAGAACAGCCACCTGCAAGTTGCCAAGACCCTCCTTTACCATACATTTCCACAAATTACAAACATCTTCATACATCTTAAAGGGAGTCTCTACTCTTCTACTGGGGTATAAAATAAAACATCTTTCAAGCAGTGCTTAAGAATAAAGTGTGAATAGGACCCCACCACGCTAGGCACAGGAGCAGGAAGGAAGGACCAAAGGGAAATAGGCTAAGGAAAGAAGAAAACAAAAGTGAAGGTACACAAACAAAGAGAAAGGTGAAAAAACCCCCAAAATACCCCAGACCCTAAAAATGTTAACATCACAAACTGGAAAGAAGCAGAAGCAAGAGCAGAGAATCAAGGAGAGAAGAGAATTTGGAGCACGACTGTAAGCAGATTAGCACTGAACTGAGAGACCCCACAAACGAGTTCTCCAGGTGCATGAAAGACTTGCTGTCACCACTCCTGCAGACAGCCCAGCCCGCCAGAGCCTCCGGATAGTTCTCTGTGGCCTCTGCAAGCCCTGCCAGACTGTGGAGGAACGAGCAGGGCAAGAACCACGTAGTTCTATGTTTGCTGAAGTCTTCTTGGCAGGGTCCCTTCTGCTACACTGCTGCAGTGATCTGCTACAGCAGCCAATCCTCGTCAAAAGATGGACCCTCAAACCTTGAATTTTTTGTCTGAAAAATGAAGAGCAATTTCTGTATTTCTGAGTATCGTAGGTGGACTTGAAAACCCAGATGCAATGAACAGTAACGCCTGCAAAGTCAAGGCACAGGAGTAAGCTCTCCTCCTAGACAGAGTCCTGGATTCTAATACATTTTTCTACTCTCTGGAACATCTGAGTACTTTACCTTTCTCTTTGCAATCTCTCCCTTTTGTCAAGTACTCCATAATTATGTTCTGTCCTATTAGGACTTGACATGTTTTCTTACTCTTGAACTTCACTGAACACAGGACAAATACAGCATGTACTTGGCATGCTATTCTCTCTACTACCAGGAAACAGTATCTAGGACCCAGAGTCCAGCCTACAGACTGAATGAGACGGATCGAAATCACAGTGAGAAACAGATTGTTTGGAATCTTAGACAGTAACCAAAACCCAAATAGAAAGACAGATGAAGCTAGTTATGAAAATGCATTCACTTGATGCCTATGTTTTAAGACTGGAGGAGGAGTAAGAGAATTGCCAGCTGTTCAGAACCAACATCCATTTCGAGTAGGAAGCACAGTGGAAAAAAAGTCAAAAACGAGTAGTAGCTAATCTGAATCACTAAAACAAACTGTGACCTGTGGCTGAACATCATTCGAAGACTGAAAGAGGCATTGCAACTATTTCTCCAGATAGAAAAACTGAGTTGTGCTACACCATTCAATTCATGCTGCAGAACAGAGACCAGCTTTAAGAGACTACACAGCCTCCGCATCCGCCCCAAATTACTGCTTTAAATTATGCCACAGAACTGCACAGAAATGGAACAAGTCAGTTTAGGTTAAAGATGGTTTTGAATTCAAGAAGAACGTTATCTAAATTAACATTAAGAAACTGTAGGCATGCCATCAGTGCAGTGCAGATATTCTCCATGGCAGGAGTAGCTATCTTGGTGAAGGAGCTCTTATTACAGATGAGGCAGCATTTTAGAAGCCAGATGCATAAGCTTTTCATCTTTGGCAGGTCCTGCTTTTTAAATTTATTTATTTTTAAAGTAACAAAAATAGCAGAGCAAGAAGAGCAAGGGAACTAAGTGTTGGCCATCTCTAAAGCTATTTAAGGTAACCAGAGAAACCACAGCTCATTTTCACATTATACATGATCTGATTAAAGTGGGGGCTCTTGCCAGAAAAAGATGGTCTTACTTCCCACCTTCATGTTCCTGCCATAGCAAATCTGGCAATCTCGTAGCCTGAGGATGAGTCAGTTTAGCCTACCGATCTGACGAACTAATCCATCTCCAGAATAAAGCAAGCCTCGAATCAGCAAGCTGAACTGACTCATCCTGAGGATAACAGTTGCTAGACCTGATATGGGGAAGAACGGAGAACGAGACTCTTCCTTACTGCCTGTACTCCCAGGAAAGCCACACTAGGGGTAACATGAAACCACACCCTTGGAGTCACCGGCAGAGCTGCAGCCCGCAGAGGAGGCTGCCTTTGGTGGAGCAGTCCTGGCTCTCCCATCCCTCCTTGTGATATCGCTCTGTCCTGGTACCAGGTATCAAACAACTGCTCTCTGAAGGTGAGCTGGGTCAGAACTGCTTCCAGAGGAACAAAACTGCCTGCCCACAGAAGTGCGAGCATTCCTGTCAGTGGAAGGAGATGGAAGCAGGCAGTAAGACCAGGGCAGTTCCTTGTGATGACATCTGTGCCAAGGGCACACTCAAGCAGCCAAACTGCAGGCTTGGGTGAACCAAAGTGGAAGGATCTGGGCACCACATCCTCTGCTTTCTCAAAGCAAAACACAAGTTCATGCTGTCAAACAACTGAAAAATACTCCAGCTATGGTTAGAAAAAAAAACAGAAACAAAACCAAGTTACATTACACCAGCACAGACATTTATTCTAGAGAGTAACTACATTGCCCTAAAATGCATGCTTTAGATAACAAAAAGTATCATTTTTTCCTGTGGTTTCTTAAACCTATTAATAAGTTTATTTTTCCTCTCTCAGAAACAATGCACCTTTTTCAGTAAGACTTTTTTCCCCAGCGAAAGGGCAATAATATCATTTAAACTATAGAAGATGTTTCCAAATGTTTCACTGCAATATACAGGCTTTAGTAAAACAACATCCCACAAAATGGGGATTATAGTTTTCTCCACAAAGAAAAACAGGAACAAAAGTAATACTTCTCTTAAGAATGAGCCCGCACATCTGGGGATTTAATTCCCTTCTGCCAGCATATGAACAGACTGAGGCATTCAGGGAAAAACTCTACAGATATAGATGAAATTTTCAAACTGTTCCTGTAATTGTTCGTTAAGGAAGACTGCTGGGGCTTGAAATCCTAAAATAGAGACAGGTATCTGGAAACAGAGAGAGGCGAGCAGCACTGCTGTAGCAAAACTTCCTCTTAATCATGGAGGCAAGAAAAAAAAATAACTACCAAAACCAAACCTTTTCTGAATTCTGCCACTTTCCATACTGGACAAAGGCACTATCACTCTTGAAGATATGATGAAGCAGAAAATAAGTGATACTAACTAAAAGATAGGCCTAAAAACAAGAACAGATTTGAAGACAATAAAGATTTACATTATATATATCTGCAAAAGTCGTACACCTATGCAGAAATGGAGGTGTTTCATGGGCTGCTGTTCCAAATCTATGTAGGTTTTGAAAGCACCTGAGGCTTTTTGCCAGCAGTGCAGCAAGTTTTCCTAATTAGAAGCTTGACTGATGGAAGAGAAAACAGACTCAGGTCTCAACACTGCCAGCTCTTCCTTCTCTTTGTACATATACCTGCATCCTAGAAATCACAGGAAAGATAAACCAGGCATTATGAAGCCAGGACTGTGAGTACATGCAAAAGGTTTCCATTTCTAGAAGGAGATAATGGAGCCTAATATTTCTCTACTGCTGCTATGACTGGAGAACAATGGCAAAGCTTTATCTTTAAACGTAGAAACATCCACTGCAGAGAAGAGTAAAAACGGAGGAGCAATCTCATGTTCTTGGAGACAAAGGTTTAATTACCTGCCTCAAAAGACACTAACTAACAAAGAAAGCACTTTGAAGAACACAATGCCTTTATTAGAAAGGCTCATATAAAAGAAAGATAGAGAAAGCACATAACAGAGAAAGCATGGGTCCATCCATCCCATTTTCCCATGTCTTACACCAGCAAACAGTAAGTGTTTAAGGAAGAGTATAAAACAGGACAAACTCACAGGGTCAGCCAACCCAGCACACCCTCCCAGAACCCAGCTACAAGTGGCTTGGGAACTTCCAAAGCCAGAGGTAGCATTCTCTGGATTTTTCTTTGTGACTTTGCAAACCCAGCCCAAGATCTGAAGATACTACAGGTAATAAGCCAACCAGCCATTTCTGAACAGGCACAAGGAGAAGTGACATCTCTAAGTGACATATCAGCATCAGGACTACCTAGTAGAGAGCTGAAATTTGATCTCAATATCTACAGTACCAAGTGGTGACAATTCTGTTCAAAGTCCAGGATGAGCAAAGCACGTGCATGGTTAAGGCACAGCATCCAGGCACTTTTTACTATATGGGATTAGTCTTCACCTCGTTCAGAAATTCATCATCCATCTTCATATCAGACACAAACATAATAATGGAAATCTGACTGATGTCTTTAAATGGACTAAATAAAATAAGATCAGAAACACTTAGCATGAGTTTGGGAACAAGAGAAGGTCACAATAACCTAGGATAAAGATCAAGTAGCACAGACTAAGAGTTGAGAAGAAAGTAATTCTTGAAAAATAGCATACAGAATATGCTTGAATGCTTGCATTTTGGCTGAGACAGGAAGTAGTGTCTTGAACAGAAGTTATTTTCCGCAGCAGCAGCCACTCACCCACAAACCCGGTATGAAATTACATTAAGGCATTACAGCCTGGCACTGTAGCAGAGATAATGAATGCATAAATCAAACTTATCACAGAAGGATTTCAGCAAAGGCAAGATGAGACTCATCATCTTAAAAAGCTATGTCAACACCCAACAAAAAGCAGAAAAAAATTGCTTGTTTCAAAGTTATTACAAAATCCATTCATTTTTTATTTCCTTTAGTAAAAACATTCTTCTGAAAAAATATGTTTTTATAACAATCAAATCAGTAATTGTCCTTTATCTGCCAAGAAATGAACTCAGGATTCTGTTTTCCTTTACACTTGTATATAAGAAAAAATCTAATATTTTACTTCAGATATTTGATAAAAATTAAAGAGCACTCCAGTTCAGTGTGTAATTAAAGAGAAACAGCTCTTTTCTCAGTATTTTCTTTGAAACATCTAATTGAGTCAGTACACAATTTTGAAATTAGTGATGTTTCCAAAATACTTATTTTCTTTGTAAGATGACCTGAAAGTACGATCTTTTTAATCCAAATATTGTCCCTTCAAGTTTGTCACATCCGAAGAGCCTGACAGCTCACCCAGCAGATACAACCTACTGGAAGTAATGCACACTGCCTGCACCACAAATGAAAGGACAAAGAAAAACCTCTATATATTTATATATATTGCTTTTCATCAGAGGTCATTAATGTGTGAGTTCACCAAAAGTAGACAGTTGGGAAATATTCAAACTCAAATTCACCCTCTTTCCAACACCAAAGATCATGGCAATACTGAAATAACTCAAAGATGGGTCTTTTAGTTTAATAACTGATCACCATCTATTCCTATGATGGATCTTCATCTACCTTCACTCTTAGTTCATTTGCCAGGGCAGCAGAATTATTCCTCAGAAAATTCAAATCAGCTGAAGAAATGGACATGAGGCATCATACTTGTATAAGATGAATACGAATTGGCTTCCTGCATAATTCCACGTACTTCAGAAGGTCTCTTCATCACTAAAGAATTTAGACACAAAATTATGCCTCAAGAGTGGAAAGCCACTCTTTACTATTACAGAATTAGAAATTGTATTCTGAGGAGAAAATGCCCTCTGTCATTACAGGAACCTGTGGCCTTTAAGACTTGGAAGCACCAAGCTGCTTATGCAACAAGAGAACTCTGTCAAATTAGCTACACAGCCATTCCTTAAAACCAAGAAGTTCATTATTTCCTTGATATATTAAAACAAAAAGATCTACAGCTAAGATAAGAACACATTCCCCAAATACCAGCTTCGAAAACTGACTGTAAACAAAACCATAAAACATCTTAGGTCTTCACAGTCGTATAAGAAATATTGCTAGGTACAAATACATCAGACACCAGAACATATAGGTATAGTATTCACAGGTTTCTACACAATTAAAAAAACCATCCTGAGAATACCACTTCAGTGGTTTTTAATGTAATAAATTATGTACATACTGGATTTAAAGAGTTACTCCTTTAAATTTCATAATCCATCCTCCTGCCATTTGCCCCATCAGATATCAAGTCCCCACAGAAGCCACACAGGACAGATCGATGCAACACTGCCTACAAAACACACTCAGATTAAGAGAAAGATCTGTTATCATAATCAACACAACTCAGACAATCCACCTTTCAAAAAGCCTCTGTTAGCCAGTCCGATTATGAGAAACAAAACATTAAACAGGATTTTTCCCTTATGACAGAAACTCTTGAGTATACAGATGCTTGTAACTTCCAACAGCCAAGCCAATCTCCAGAGTTTCACAGCCATTATTCCCAGCTCCAGTGTGATACTTCAGCTTCAGCACTAGAGCATCCCTTCCAAGAATGTAATCACATGCTGGAACAATCTATTTCAGTTTTACAAGTGCATGTTCTTTTACCTTCTATTATTTCAGCTTCGGCATCAACGGGAACAATCTGAATGCAACATAAAGGATAATTCAAGCAGAAAAGCAATTTGCTGTCTTCCATATTTCCTATCAGGAGTCAATAATGACTTACTGTCACCAACACAAGTCCTTCTAGATCAAAGCAATGCTACAGGAGTTCAATATTCTATTACTGTACCCTATGCCCACAAGTCAACATTTACTGCAGAGTAGATATCTGCACTTCAACAATGACACTGTCTCAGAAAAAGGTAGCAGTGAACATCACGAAAACAACACCACAATCATCACAGCAACCATGACTGCAAAGCATTTTTGTATGAGAAACATGGTTAGAACTCATAACTTGCAGGTTTTACATATGAACTTAGTGGCTTCACATACAGTTGATAGTATAGTTGTATGTTGCTTTTATCTGGTAGCTAGGTCAGATTAAAAAAGTCTCCCACACACTGCATCAGCTTATCCCTCCCCCCACTACCATAATTCATCACATGCTAAATCATGCTGATGAAACTGTGTATGTGGTTATGCTGCTGTTAACACCAATGAAGGAAAGGAAACAAAGTTACGTTTTTTAATAAAAAACCATACAAACATACACTTGCAAGTCTAGATCATCTCACTGGCTGGGTTCACAGCACAACTGTGGAAAAAAACTAGCATGGGGGACTGCATGGGTCAGGCAGGAAAATGAAACCAGCCTTACACCCACTAGGAAAACTAATATAAATCTGTACTCATAAAAAAAATAAAAAGCAGCAAGAGGTGAGAGGTTTGCTAGCCTTAACTCAGATAATTGCCAGTATCAGAAAAGATTTACCTTTAACACAAATGCTAGGAGCAGATCAGCAATTGCTTTTTATTAATAATTATTTACTTATTTCTGTAGTATTAACTTACTAGAATTGCAAGTCATACACACATTTACATGAAGCCACGTGCCTAGTTTAGATCTAATATGCCCTATAACCCGGTGTAGTTAAAAGACTGCAGGACTGCTCAAGTTATAACTGAGTTTTCACTTTGCACAATTCAAACCTATTTTTTTCGGCATACTGAGTCAGGTGAGGAAACTTCTCATTACTTGAAAGTTTCTTTCAAGTACTTTGACAACTGGCCCAGTGGGTTTTCCAAAAACAATCTCCAGAGGGAATCTTAAGAGCTACAGACTGATAAATGCAATCTCCATGCATGGCGAGATTGCCAATATTAAGGGCATAGCAAACAACCTGCTGAAATTAGTTCTCTTTGGCAAAGAGCAACCCTGCTGGAACTCCAAGCCAACAGGTAAAAGAAATCCAAGGAAAACACATACTTGGCGTTTCAAAAAGCCCAGGCTGCTCCTTGAACAGACTATGGCAAGAAGTCAAGGTCATAGAGGGAAGGTCCATTTATGGGCAAAAAGCTGGCTAAAGACTAGGAAGCAACAGTAAGACTTAATAGTCAACTTTCCACTATAGAGAAGAGTCAATACTGGAGCTGACCTGGCAGCATTGCTAGGAATCATTCTATTCAACATCTTCAGTGACCTAGATAGAAGTGCACAGTGAAATCCTCCAAGTCTGCAGATAAAGCTAAGCTTTTTCAGGTCAGCCAGTTGCAATGGCAATGACTATGAACTCTGGAAGGCCTCCACTAAACTGTGCAAGTGAAGTGTGGTAGATGAGCTTCAATGCTGGATGCAGACAGATCTAAGACAATAAATAACAGGGGCAGGGGGAGAGAAAAATCTAAGTTGTGCTTCCATGCTGAATTTATAGCATGGAGTTTACAATTCAAAGAAGTGATCCTGGAGTCATCATTTACAGTCTTGAAATTATAGGCTCAGTGTGTAGCATTCACTGAAAATGTCATCTAGATATTGGACATAAACAGGAAGGAACTCAAAACAAGGCAGAAAGTAATTCTGCTGCTATGTAAAGACTTAGTACACTACAGTCTTAAGAACTAATATGTGGAGACAAGAGCAGCATACAAGCAGGGAAAAGCATAATTCAAAAAGGTACAGAAGACTGACCGGTAGAAAAGGTCACTTAAAGAATTAAAGAGAGCAGTTGCCTTGGGAGAAAAGACTGAAGAGGCTGGGGCTCTTCAATTTGGAAGCAAGATGATGAGGGCTGGGATGGTGTAATATATTCAAAGAATTAAAAGAAGTAATATCACCAAAAACCTGATGGCACTAGATAAGATCAACACAGCTGGCAAAGAAGTTTGGAAATCTGTTACCTCAGGATTGTGAGTGGAGCAGACAAGTCTCTAATGCTGCCAGTCTAATCACTGCATGCTAGAAAAGTAGGAGGACAGTGAGTCATAGAATGGCCATGCTCACTTCTGCTCCCAAAATAGCAATGTCACTGCCACTGGGTAACAGCACATATTTGGCTACGTAAACTACCAAATACCTGGTACAGTATGGTATTTCTTACCTTTTAAATCAAAACTGGAGAGGAAAATAATGTGAAGTATTTCAAACTGGCTTAATACACCAGGAAAACTTATTAAGATACAATTTCATGATCTAATTTTCATTATACTCTTAGGAAGACCCAGTTCAGAAAACAAAAGTGCAGTGATAAGTTAGATGTGGTGAGGAGCTTGGTATTTAGGATGGAGAAGAACGAAAAGGAAGATGACAAGCTTAGCTATTTCAATTATACATTACTCTGGATACTTAATAGCCAAGAAAAGCTTGCTTCCAAAACATCTACACACCTCTGTGCCACAGGCTCCACCTCTGAAAGCTTCGATGTCAGCAAAGGCAGTCCAGGTTAGAAGTGGGCTGCCTGCTCCTGGCTGTGTGACCAGCCATAGTTATGGTTCCTTGATGTCATCTCAAGGGAATTCTACCCGGAGTAAAACACACCTCTAAAAGGTTATCTGTTTCTTCATGAAGGCATATCCTCTCCAGGCAAATCTTAAATTAGGAGGAACAGAAATAACCAGCTTAAAACACCTGAGTCACTGGCCAGTATCTCAGCCACAGAAGTTTCTTCAAAAGAGACAAGGCCACATGAAGCATTTGCACATGGCTGGTTTCAACTACTAGCAAATACAGCAGTCTCACTGATACTCCCTTGTGCCTTGAAAATGCCATGGAAGCAGGGAGGTAGTGAGGCTGTCATCCAAATTAGTGCTGCTGAACAGCTCTACAGCCTGCTCTTCTGATCCCAACCTCTACTACTGGGTACTCCACATCCGGGCAGAGCTGTCTCCTCCTTTGGGCCGAGTTTCAGGGCAGCGGTACAGGGCTGGTACATCTTAATATTACTTTTATCTTGTTCTTTACAAGGTGATCCAAAAACAGCTTTCAGTACTACATGATGTTGTGATGGACAACATATAAGATGGGCCTGGAGCATGCAACCTCTCCTTGAGACAAGAGCTGCATAGAATAAAACTCTTTTACCCAGTGGCTGGGCACTGGACTGAGCTGAGACCTGGCAACACAGCCGGATCCTGCAGTGGTGTCTGCTCCGGTCAGCCCTGCTGAATGTAAAAACAGCAGCACTTGTAGGACCAACTGATCCAGTGCAGTTCTTGCCACGGGTCGGCACCCTGAGCCCCACTGCAGATGGAGTCCAGTGACACCTTCCAGGGCCCTGGGAGACTGTGGGAAGACCAAACCAGCCACCAGCAGAACCTGCTTTAAGACCGTGCCCTCTCTCCTCCATTTGCAGGCTGTGAGGAACCAGCATCCATGGCAACAACAGAGAACTATAAGAAAAATTATCTGGGGCTTTTCCATCTCTTTATAATCCAGTGAAAGAAAATGACCCATTTAGGTGGCAACAAAGAGAACCCAGCCTGAAGCACTATAACCACAAAGAACCACCTGAAGAATACTTAGGCACAACAGCACTTGATCAATCACATACCCAGAAGTGTGGATACCCCAAGCACTACAAAGGCACTAAAGATGAATGGCTTCATCCCCACTTAAACATTTCAATTGTCATTTTAAGCAGTTAAGAACATATCCACACATTTTGTAACAAGCAGGTGTAAAAGCAACGAGTTATGTTTTACTAATAAATTAAGAAAAGCATTGTTTTAATCAAGTCAGTTTCTGTCCATGTATTTAAAACTAAGGTATCTTAAAAGTCAACACTTCTCAAATATTACCCTTCATAAAACTACAACAAACATAGTTTCAAATGCCTTTGCTCACCTTGTACTTGGACTGGAAAAGAAACAAATACCAAACCAAAATAAGGAAAAGTCAACCTGACCCTGTAAAAAAAAAAATTGTAAATGACACCCCATCAAAATTGATTCACTAACTGGTATCCCTTTCATTTGTTTTGTCCCAACACTGATGCAAAATTTAGATTTAAAATTTTATGAAAAAGTATTTTAAATCCAAGCATAAAAAGATCAGCCACGTTAAGAGTTGTGGAACAGGATGCAACCTTTCCAATTCCTTCAAAAGGATATGGGTGGAACTGTCATGTTGCAAAGGCAACAATGAAAAGAATACACTGTTTAAAGTCCAAACTGTAGGTATTCAATTTACATCCATATCACCAATCACAATAAAAGCATCTTGAAAAAATTACGTATTTTTGTTTGTTCTACAAGTTATCAGTTCTTCAGATTCACACGATGCTAAAACCTTGGTGTTTTAGTGGATGGGTGTTGAGGACAATGTTAAGATTATGGCTTTTGCAGTACATCCTAGTCATTTAAAGTATATAATTCAGGATTACATTAGCACAGAATTTTTCAAACACTAACATTAAATGCTTACTTGTTAATGCTTTACTACACCCACTGCACATTTTTGTTCCTAAAATGTAAGCAGTTTCCTAAGATAATGTTTATGATATCACAATAGTAAAGTTACTGAACCCTTTACCAGAGGCCACCTACATCTTCCACTTGCATGACTTCAGCTCTTGTTTTCTTTTGTCTTGTGTTCCTTACACCTGACATATACCCTTTAACAGTTTAACTGGATAACTTTTGTGATTAACTCCAACACTTAAATCAAGTCCAAAAAACCAGTGGTTTGGTCTATGACACAAGGCACCAACAAGTCTTCTTCCAGTGAACAGAAATCAGCATAATCTACTTCTGCACTATTTTTATCATAACATATTCATTTGGAGGAACTGGGAAGGAAGGCCTTCCATGGCTGTTTTCGTCCTATGGCAGTCTATATACAGAATCCCCCTTTTAGTTAAGTTTACCATATTGTTTTAAGAAATACTGTAACTGGCAATTTGGGGGCCTTTCCAAACAGAAATCAAAGCAACAAAAATAGAAAGGAAAACACCAAGAATTATTTAGTGTTTTGATGGGCAGAGACAACACAGAACAGCAAAGAAGTCCAGGAATTAATACAAATACTGAGATTCTGTCAATTAACAGAGCTAAAGAAAAAAAAATTTATAAAATCTCTCAAAATTAAAAAATCTGCAAGCCATATGTTTATTACTAATACCTTGAATGGGTACCATTCTTTTTTGAAGAGTCTGGAGTCACTTGGTCATACAACAAACTCAGTTCTCCTTAAAAGCAACCCACCTCTCATCTTAGGATTAAGCATTCCCTGAGGAATACAAAGAGGCATAACCCCAAAGACAAAAACTTTCTTCTCCCATCTCAAGCTAGCAGAGTGTTGTAATTCTGCACAGCACTGTTTGTGACCAGTTGGCAATTACAAAATTAGGTACAACAGGCAGTTTCTGTTTATTTTAATGCAAAACACAGCCAACTAAAGCTCAGCACATTTAGGTTTACTCAGAGGGCAAGTACAAGTTCAAATTCCTATGAAAATGCACTACGTTTGCTTCATAAATCTGGTAGACTTACTGAATTCAAACTAAAATTAATTTTTCAAACATACTTGCATAATGTTCAAGACCACTCACTTCCACCTGCTAGAACATTATTTTACCCAGTTTCATTTTCTATTCCCCACTTGGTATTCCTATATTCTTTCTCCATTTACTCCAATCGCTCTTTATATCTACTTGGCTTCTTTCAGTTCTCCTGTCCTCCTTCCTTCCTATCTGTGACTCGGAATTACAGCAGCAACCTCTAGTTTGCTCCCTTCAACTCCCTCAAATAGGCATCTCTTGCCATTCCCAATCACACAGTCCAGTCTGTCTCAAAAGGTGAGTGATGGTCATTGGCATTCCCTGAGCTTCCTTTGGAGCTACAAAGCCTCCCTGTGATTAAAGGCAAGTTTGAATTTGTGTACAAGTCATCACTGTCCAGATATGCACAACCAAATGCTGGTCTAAGTAATGCTTATTCAGCAGCTGGGAAAGAACCCATCACAACTCATATTCCCTTACTTCTGTACACAGGTGTGCAAACAGCATGATCCTCTTCCCAGAAGAGTTTCAGAGTATTTATTTCCCCTGCTTTACCACCAATTCCTCAAAAAATCACAAATATTCTGGGGTTCAGGGGACACCAATTATTTATTTTAGGCTTTAAGTTCTGCCAGAATTCAAACTCATCCCACGTAAAGGCTGGAGTGTGATAAATCAGTTTCCAAACAGCAGAACATTATAAAGGAGAAAAGGAAAGGGTCACGCACAGTTGCTGCCCCCCACGTGGTCTGGTACTCCTGAAACACAAAAAGCCAGAGACAGCAGACCACACCTGCAGTAACCAGTCCGATGCCAGGACAAGGCAGAAGGCCACCAGCTAGCAAGTTCAAAACTGCTTTCACAAAGCCAATTATTAGACTGTCAACATTACATTAAAATCAAAGTCAATTTTAGCCTCTGGCTATATTTTAAAAGGTGTTCCCAATCCCTGAAGGCAAACTACTTGGTAGCCAACAACCCATTCAGACTGGTGAGAGATTAGTGCCCTCTCCGACTGGTGGTATATCCAGTTGGTGGTATCTCCAGGTACATCACCCACTGCATCACTTTGGTATGTGCACGTGTTTACTGCTCAACAGAACACCTCTTTTTTGCAACATATTCTTCTTTAAGAGGTTGAGCAAGTGCTTGTAAAGTTTCCAGAACCTCCAGAACCTTAGAAGCTCCTAATCCAAGTTTATGGAAGCAATTATAGCAGCTTTCAAATGTCATTTTGATTGCCTTTAGCACACATGCTTTTTTAAAGGATGGACTAGAAAGCACTGAGTAAACTGCATTTCTCTACATAAGAAGCAGACTGAAACCAACTCAAAACGTTTCTAATTGTTGTAGAGCAAAACACATTATCCTCCCCCAAATACTAAATTCTAAAACTATTTACCTAAAGTACCCCTCTACTCAAACAGTTTTCATTTTGCTCCGTAATTCACACAGCTGCTAAAAATGTCTTTATAATACAGACAAGTTTTTAGAAAAAGACTGGCTCATACACCATGCTGTCCTATCACAATTGCAGATCTGCTTTCCACTTATCAGAGCATTCAACATTACATAAAATATACAAGCCTGCATTTTACATACCTGAGAATATCAGGTGAGAATGTATTTAAAAGGCTTTTGTAAACTGTAGAAACAGTGTGAGGGGAGAGCTCAGCCCTGTGCCCAAGCAGTGCAGAAACCTCAGTCAAATCACCCGATTTTATGCTGGAAGATCTATGAAGGGCAGCATCAAGAAACTGCTAAGAAACACTATTACCCTGCACTGACAAACTCCCCACTCTCTTGCTACAGGCACAGAACAAACGCTACTGCTGACAGAAAACACTGAACTTCCCTCCGTGCGTCTAAACTAAGACAGCTTCGCACTTCTAATTGGATTCCCACATCTCCAAATGCCAAACTGGAAGAGAGAAGCTGTTTACTTCAATGATGATGGCAAACAGCAGAACTGATTGTGCATAATTTCTGGAACTGCTTGTTTAATTTCGGAAATCAGCTTCTTTCAACTGATTTTTCCAAGCTGAGTGTAGTTACAAGAAATGCTACAACACTGCTAACACAGGCTGAAGAATATGAGCTTTAAGACAGGCTTTCCAATTCTTCCCTTTAAGTACAAGTTTCAGCAGGTGAGGTGAATGGCTCCTGTGCATACAATTACTCTAAATGCTAAGCTTGATGTCCACCTTGCAAAGGAAAAAGCTGAAAATCTGAAATGTCTTTATACACCAAAACCATTTCCTTCATAAAAATCACTCCCAAAAATTACTTTTACTGTTATAAAATGTAACTTAATATTGCTGCACCAGGAGTCTATCAGACTTTAAAATGCTGATAATTTCACCTTTAAACTAGTCAGAAAACATGACTGGTATACACAAGATACGAACCACATATTTTTCTTAATTGATATACAGACAGCAGTATCTGACTAGACATTATGTCTGTATTTAAGACAATGCCTAAATATAAAACCTGACCAGAAGTTTCTACAATCAACAAGTCAATTGGTATACCAGAATAGCTGCTCTTCCAAGAAAATTCCAGGTACAAGTAACCAGCTGCCAAGTACAGCTCACCACATACCAGGGCTTGTCTGAAGCCTGTTTACCTATTCCATTATCTTAAAAAGCAATGGTGATGCCAACAGAGATCTCTAGGTACTGACAGGATTTCTTTAGCAAGTACACCCATCTTCCATCCCCCTCCTTTCCTCACAGTTGACACAATTTGCAATCCGAGGGCTTCATCGGTACTCAAGACAAGCACCTCACTCTCATTTGTCTGTTGAGGGATGAGAGAGGGATGGAAAGAACATCTAGAAAAAAAAAGAATATTTTATTAACTGAATGAAGCTGAAGCCTTGCTGTTTCAAGTCATAACTACAGACTTTGATTTGCAAAAAAACCCAGTCTTTGCTGTCTCAGGGTTTTTTCAACTATCAGTATGAATGCAAAAATGAAAAACTGTTTCAGTAGTGTTTTCCAGCCACTGTCATGATAAACCTCAGTTATAAACACTGAAAGTTTCAACCTACTGTCTCCACCTTACGAGGCAAGTCATCTGCACACAGACCTGTGTCTGAAAATCATACTGCAGGTTTCCATCTAAGGAAGGAAACTGCTACTCAAGGAAGGATGTCTGCCAGCCCTCCAGGACAAACATGCAAGTGCCTTTAGTCTTTAACTATGTTGTTATGGGTGTGGTTAGACAAGGCTGCTAAGGTGACCTAATACTTACTACTTTGCTGTCATCAAAAGGACACTCCTTTCTGCCCCCCTCTCCCTGCAGCCACACAGTCTGCCCCATCCCTTGTCATCATAACTACAAAAATAAGCCAATTCAACTGGCTACACTGGCAGAAAACTCTTTGCTCTCACAAAGCTAACTTTCTGATGAATAAGCAAGTTCAACCAGCTCACTGCGTGGTCATGTAAGCTCCAGCAAGACCATATGGGAAATAGTGGGAATATGGCCAGCAGTAGAAGCCCCTTTCGATAGCAAGAGAAAATTCTGCTGAACTAACAACTAAATGCACTCTAAAGTTATGTTAAAATAATTAAATTCAAGAGAAGCATCAAAACAGACCACCACCTAGGACTTTCAAGCAAAAACCTAGGCCTTGCCAAATACATTTGAAAGACATTATACAGGGGTGCAAATATAAATATACAATTATATAAATATATATCATTTACTTCAAAGGGTTCAGTGACATATAAGGGCAATCTTTGACCTCGTACAAATTAATGCTACTATTTGTTGTTCATGAAAAATCACTGAACACAAAATGGGGAAGGTAGTTCAGTATCTGTTACAGAATGTCATTGATTTAGAAGACTTTTAGGGGTAAACAGACCTGAGTACTTCTGTTAGAGAAGTAATTTCTAGGCCTAAAATACATTGGAGGTGTGCATACTATGAATAGAAAAACCATTACAGCAATAGAGACTTCTAATTCCAATGCCCCCTTGAGGGCATCCACTCTGGTCAACACTTCCTGGAAAAAAGGAAAGGGTTAGAAGAATAACCTGCTGGCTCTCTCCCGTCTCATGAGCAAGGTGCCGACAGAAAGAAGAAGCTAATGAATTTGTTGTTGTAACTTATTTCATCATAATAATTCAGTGATTCCAGCGGCATGTGGCTCATCAAAACTGACTTCATCAGAAGTTTCACATCAAGTGTTTTGTTAGATATTATGATCAAAATTCATTAGTTCTAGTGATGAAAAAATGTCTTTATGTTATGTGTAAGTATGACTCATCCTCAAATCAGGATACACACCACTTCTCATAATCTTTACTTTCAGTGGTAAACAAGTAGTGACAAAAACAAGAGTTACAGTCAATGTATCGCACAACAGACTGCACTGAAAGAATGGCACCTCACGCTTTAGAAATAGAAACAAGAAAGGAAACTTTATTAGTAACAACAGAAGCTGATGTGCAAAATGACAAGTCAACAAGGGAAAGCTGAGTAGCCACAGAATCAGATGATACCTGAAGAGTGATACTAAATAAAGGCAAGTGTTATTCACCCTGAGAGAGAAAGAGGAACATGCTTTGCACAAGGCAGGCAGAGAACAATGAAGGAAAACAAAGAGAGCAAATGTGCCAAAAAGGAAAATGAGAGTATGCTTACAAAAAGAAAAGTAGAAAAATGAAATGCCCCATCCCTTATTAAAGTTTTAAAGTATATTACTGAAATTACTTTCAATGAACTGGTAAGATGGTTATTTAGACAAGGAAGTGGGTCTCATGAAAATAGGAAGACAAAAAATTTCTATAATCTCATCTTTTGGGGAGTGCTTTATTTTGCATGCATTAGTTCATAGGAAAGGAAATCCCAAAAAGCACCCTCCCATCTCAAAAGAAAAAAAAAAGTACAACTACCATGTCTGGCAAGACTGAAAACATGGAACAGATGAAAGGGACTGAGCAGTCAGGCTTTGAGTTCAGATGCTCTGTATTGGCAAATGTGAGTAGGCAGGACCTTTGGCTTGAAAGGAAATCACCCAGACTTCTCAGAAGTACACTCAAAAGATTTCTTCTCTTCCATAAACAGATTAAAACTAACAAATGTGGGAGAAAGGAGGGGAGGAGACCACAGACACAGAATATGAAGTAACTGTACTCAGCAGGGATTCAGGAGCAGGGGGAGGAAGAGGATGTTTAGTCAGTACCTTCCAGAAATACAGAGATGAAGCTGCCCTACCTCTTCCTACCTAAATTACTTCAAACTTGTATGGAACAATGCACACTGGGTTACAGTGCCTCAGTACTTTACTAAAAAGACCAAAATAAAAGATTTTGTTGGCATACATTATTTATTAACTATTTGCCAGCTACATGATGACCTTTAGAAAAAGTAGATTTGTATAAATTTTAAGCATTCCTTGGTAGCAGCCCAAAAAGAGAAGTGCACAGAGAAGTTCTATACACGTTGCAATGCATGTTGCAACTGATACCTCTGAGCTTAAGGGAGGAATCAGAAGACAGCCCCAGAAAGGATTATATCCTGGGAGTGTCCTCCTGACTAGATACAAGGGATTTCTTACTCCCCCACACGCTACCTCTGAAACTGGGTTCTATGTATAAAACACTTGTAATCCATGCTACGCTTCCAAAAATCTTACAAAGGAAAAATCTCAGGTGGATTGTGACTCCCTCAGAAAATGGATACACAAACCCACCACCACGCGGAAATATGTGACTGAACTTACTACAGAATTACTTACTACAGTGTGCTTCAGCTTTCCATCTGCACTGTCACCCTGAGATAGTTTCACTGTAGTTTATTTTCCCTGCACAGACTCTGAATAAGCACAGAGTTATCGGAATGCAGCGCTTCACTCAGTTGACCTGCAATGGCTGTTCACGTGTCCATACCCTTGGGTCCCCATTACTGTAATACACAAGGGCTTCATAAACTGTAACTGTGCTCAGAATATCTGACAAGACAGGAAAAGGCCATTAATCAGTTTTTTGGGCTGCAGCACTGGACAAAGCACTATTTGGCTACATCAGACAGCGGTACTGACAGAACAGGAAAAACCCTGCCATGATACAATCATGAGGTTATAAAGGCATTTTTACATTGGAATAGCTACTTCCACATGGAATAGGAAATTGCATGTGATATAAAGTTTCTTTATACTGCCACAATCTGACCAGAGCTTCCAACAGCATAAGCACTACTTCTTAAAAACTCAGAGCTAGCAGGATGGCAGCCAGGCAGATGCGGTTTGCCCAGGGTCTCAGGACAGCAGCAGCAGGAGGTGGCAACTCAACCCAGATCTCCCAGCTTCCACATTTCCTTCATCTGTAAGTGACTGATGATGCTCTTCACCCTGTTCTCTTTATTTTGTTCCCTGCCAGGACTGACGGAATCAAAGCTTGCCAAAGCTCTGCAACCAATCATTTGTTTAGTTTATTCCACACCAGGCACAGCAATACAGGAGTACTATGACAAGACAACTCATCTCTCCACTATTAATGAAAAAATGTCCTGTGATTTAACACAAGACTGGGAGAGCAGACTAAAAACTGAGATAGACCTGGAGACTGACCTGAAAGCCTCACACAGTGGACAGGTCTTTCTGGCTGATAGTTTCTTTAGGAGGTAATGTTCCATGATAGATTCATTAGGCAATGCTTGCAAGGCACTCAGTGTAATGACAGGGATTAAACTCTGACTTGCAAATTGATATGTTGGGTAAAAAATTAAACTTTTGCCTGAAGGGACAAATTATAAGCCAAGTTCATCTCTACTTCTCTCTAGTTTATATTCTACTCTGTTTCCTCTGTAAATTCAGTATCTTGGTTACCACTGCTTTTAAACTGGTTCCCTGAGCTAATTAAACTTATGTGGTCACTACACTGCCCATCTGTTTTTCCTCCCCACCACAAGAAGACCTGGACCATTATCAGCCTAGTCTGAAAAGGCAGAAATCTCAGGGACATTCTGGATCCTCCCATCAAACCAGCAAATCAGGAATACTGCCCTTACTCTTTTACACTGGTTGGCAGCAGGAAGCCAACTGATCAGCACACACATACCAGGCAAAAACATGCTCTGCTCCAGACAAGTCAAGATCCATGCCTTCTCTAACTGTGAGAGGATGAAACCAAGGTCACCAAGTCACAGCATATAAATAAATAAAAGTGGGCAATTCACTAGTGACAATGCTGTGGTGAGTTGGCTCCAGCTGCATGCCACGTGCCCACTAAAGCTCCCACAGAGCTCCTGCCACCATCACTGATGGGCTCTGCCTTGGACAGCAGCTGGTCCATCTTGGAGCTGGCTGTTATTGGCTCTATTGGACATGGGGGAAATCTCTGGCAGGCTTTCACAGAAGCCACTCCTGCAGCCCCCCAGCTAACAAAACCTTGCCACACAAACCCAATACCACTGCTGAGAAGTCTGTGCCACACAAACTTCTGAACCCTTGCTTTAAAGCATTCCAGGGCTCTGTTTCCACCTACATTTGACTTCACTTCTTTACCTACCTTGCCTTAAAATCAACCCTGCTTTTTTCTGTCTTACCCAACCTGCTTTAAAATCTTGACAACACACCCTTAAGAAACTTGCAATAGTGAGAGTCATATCTTTTGGAGTACGGCACTCTTGTGTTTACACCTAGTTGTGTATAAAGTAGATATTCAGACTGCAAACTGATAATAACTACAACGTGCTTTCGTTATACCAGTGGACAACTCTGCCACCAATTACTGCCTATATCTATGCACAACAGGCCATAATAAAAGCAGTGATAGATAAAAATATTACAAAAACAGCTGAGGCTGTAAATAAGGTCCAAAATGTAACTCTAACTTGAAAACTTATTTCCAAGGCATAAACTCCATTGTGTTATAGCAATCTTTGCTTTTTAAAATTTTATTTGCAAGAACACAGTAACAGCTTAAAGCAGGTCCATCTACATTAATGAGATACATAACCAATCTACCTCAATTCCACACCCTATGCAGAATTCCAAACTGCTGAGGACTGGCTACTTTAATTTTCTTCATGCTACTGCCATCTAACAGGCTGCAACAGCAAAGCCACTAACCCAGCAGTGCTCAAGCTTTTCTGGAAAAAGTACTTCAAAGACAAGCAGGGACCAACCTACACACAGCCTGGGAAATTAGCATTCACACATGATCTAGCTGAACATCACTAGGTGGGAAATAGCTCTAAATGAGACACGGGAATCTTTAGCAAAAAATCTCAAAAAAAAAAAAAAAAAAAAAAAGGACAATTTCTCCTAATCAAAAGGACAGCAAGCAGAACAAGTAATTTCCTAACCTTTACATTCAGAACAGACTGCTGCTTTAAGCACACAAAAGCTAAGCCAACACGTTTCAAAGTGTTCAAGATCTACGGAACTGACAATTTGCTTTTCTATTTCTGTCTGCTTACCCTGCTGCTCCTGCCTGTAAACATTTTGTAGGAGGATGTGAAATTCAACAGAGGGGACTGTGAACTATGAATGACTCCACAGTGGCACATTCTTAGAAGTGCGTGGTGGTGCCTATGAGCTCACTCACACATGCTAACGTCACCGGTTTTAGGGTCAATTCAAGGCAGCTACAGCTCTACATGGTTACAGCTGAATGTCAGTTCATTGATGTCAAAGTGCCCCTTCCCCACCTCTAGTGGTAATTTGAGGACAGAAAGAAGAAAAAAGAGGGGAGGGAAACAAGGAAAAAATATGTCAGTGTTTATGGGAAATTAGGTTAATAGGACACCTGGTAATAGCTTCAATTCTTTGCTGGTCTTCAACTTCCAGTAAAAACATGCACTGAACACCAACATCTTATCTCACAGGCCTTATAGTTTGATTTACCACACTCATTTTGTCCAACTTGATGACTTGAAGACCTCTGCATGGGTTGCATAATTTACTCAGAATGCTTTCGCTCTGGATTCTTCAGCCTGTGAAGCACGTTAGGCAGTACAACAGCCTGTCCCCTTGGCTCCCTGCTCTGTATGAATAACATAATCAGCCACCTGAGCTAGTAAAACATAATACAAAAAACATCCTAAGGTCTTATCTACACAGAGCTGAGGAAAGAGTAAATTAGGTAAGATTAAAGTGAGACACATTACACACAAGTATTCTTACTTCAAATTCAGTATGCACAACTCACCTTTACCATACCTTGACCTGATCCCCCAAGGTCAATGCAACTGCTTTATCTCCACAACAAGGAAAAATCTGACTTCGTAATCACAGGTAAAAGGCAGAAGTTAGTAGATGAGCACAACATTGTCCAAACATATCAGAACAACTACTCATTTCATAAACACATTGTTGAAGAACTTCTCATTGCTTCTTCAAATCAAAGTCTTCGTTGATTCAGTCATCCACCTATATCATATCTGAGACTTACATCAGAAGAACCTGCTATACATGGCACACCTTATCATTAAGCGTCTGAGAAAAAGGACAGATGGAGGTTTCTCCACCAACATGGTTTTTCCATCAACTGAAGACAACGTACTGGGCTGCTCACTGCAGAACACAAATTGTAATAACAAGGGACTTGGAAACTCAACATTCCAAAAGGTGGTAAAATTACATCTTGTTTTATAGACACACGTGAACAGATGGAGGGGAAAAAATTACAAACCAAATGAAGGACCAACATCTGCTTTTAAATAAAGATGCTGTTTTACCCAACATGTTGCAGTTTTAAGTCAATTAAAGCAGTAAAAAAAGAGATCATCACCTAATTTAATTTAAGAGAACATCACCTTTTTAATTCTAAAAATTATCATTTTAACAACTTTAGTATAGCTTAGGGCTAGGACAAGGCACATCATATATCCCCCACGTATTTTTTATACCACTTCTATAAAACCAGTACAAAAACGTACACCACATGGAACAAAAAGATAATGCAGCACAAAACACAGCATCTCAGAAAACCTTTGTGTCTTTTGCTCATCGGAAATGCACACGTACAGGCAGGGAAGCAGAAAACTTCAACGTTCCCCATCTGTAACATGTCAAGCTAGAATACGTAAAAGCTATCACAGCACCGCAAGCTGATTTTACCACAAACTCAGGCAAAACAGGATAATGGTTCCCATCATTACCACAAGGCAAAACATTTTTAACCATGCAGAGATTTACTGGAGTTGGAACCTCTCCAGCATACAGCGCCCTGCCAACCACAGATCAATCCATCTAGTGACCCAAATTCAGGAACAACCAAGTTTAGACTAAACCTCTCCAAGCCCAATCACTTTTCCCCACCTGTAGCAGGGCTTGACTGAAATGAAGTAACACTGTCACTGCTCAAGCAAAGCACATCTATATGAAAAAAAATATAAATCAGGAGACGAGAGCCTCTTCAAATACTTTCCACTACTTATGAACAGGGTGTTTGGTGTCTACATAGCTTCCAACTTTATAAACTCATTCAGCTTCAAAATATGTACTACCACAGTGAAGTAACACTAACTTATGCCAAAAGAGAGCACATTCCCATCAGCTTCATGGCAGTGAGCAACACATTTGACTCAAATGCCATCCAAAGGCTTGCAGTTACTGCACAGGAGCCTTAGATGAAAACCATGTTTTGCTTTAAAGACTCATCATGCTATAGGACAACTCTTTGGAGGAAAATTATGCATTTTACCTTTTTTGGACTTCAGACTTCCACATACAGGGAACCAAATGATGGGACAGAGCCAACAAAGCAGAAACTTGAATGGAAGTCAAGATTTTATCAACCATTAGATTTGGTAAGCAGGTTGTGATACAGAGGCTCAAAGAAAATCGTTTAATACTCTGACAACTCTAGGAGCAACATCTTAGAGCTATTACCATAACACAAGAAACAACTCTTAAAAAACAATAAACACATACTACACAATTCTTTCCACAGAAGAAAACTCAGTGCACCATTATTTCCATATTCCAACAGAAACTCATCATGTTTATTGCTGGAATAAAGCTTCCTAAGAACGAGCTAAATATAGGGAATACATTTTTAAAGTTTAGAGAAACAACATTTGTTGTTGCAAACATTTAAGTATATAGCCAATTTCTTACCATTTAAACAAGGAATCAGCCACTCTACTGTGTAAATAATATAGTGCTGCCTCAAAAAATTAGCAGCGGCTTTCCTAAGCACACTGCCTTTTCTAAGAATTTGTAAGTGGATATATATCATAAATATGAAAGCAAGAGAATCTTTGGAGTTCACTCAAAAAGCCCAATATTCCCCATCAGCCAGAGACCTCAACTACTGTTTATAAATTTCAAATATGTTTGCATTCTTCCCAAGTTACACTGGAAGACATGAAACCCTTCACACCCTCAGAGCAGTAATTATGGCCATCACTCCAGACATCAGCATTTCAAACAAAAATCTCTTTCTAGAGGATCCTATAGATAATTACTAATTTTCAGAATTACTGTTTTCCCCAGTAATAGTCTATCGCAAAGAAGAATACTTCTGATAGCAATTTAACTGTACTTCCTTTGGGAAGAGAGGAAAATGGGAAAACTTGAAAGCGGGCATTTTAATCTAAGTACAGTTTTAGCCTCATATTCAGAACAATGGACTGGGGCCAGACTACATTTCAAGAAATTCTGAGTAGAAACGTGTTAATTTTTGTTCTGCAAAACAATAAATTCTGAGCCCTGGATCACAGCCAAAACCAACAACTGTAACTTGGGTGTGTATTGGGGGAAGCATGGCGGGAAAACAAATGAGTTTGAACACACAGGGAAGCATGAAGACCAAAATTTGGAGGCAGAGGGACACACAGTCCACACGTTCTGTACTATGCCCAACCGAGATAAAGCTTTATCTTGGATAATTATTGCAAATTATTCAAAAAATGCAATGTTTATTGAAATTTCATATTTTCAAATATCAACCAATAATACGAGTTTACACTTCTTTGGCTACAATTTTTTACAATAAAATCAGATTGAGAGCCCTGTTTGTCAGCAACTAAAGGACAAAGCATACTTACAAAATTAGGCCAAAATAAATAGTTCAGTCCTAGCATGTAGATGCATGTAGAAAAGACACAGGTAAAATTATCTTAATTCCTCTTTCTGGACTCACTATCAGGAAATGTGTTAGCATTTAAAGGAAACCAAGAAGAGCCACACTTGGCCACACACAATTCAAATGCAACTTTTCACATCTTCACTGTAACTGTGGTTATTTTATGGCCTCCCTACAAGGCAGAACATCACCCTCAGACATATGCAGCAGCTTACATGTCTCAGCACCTCACATTACACCTGCAGGTTTGGTGAACTAAACCAGATGGTTCTACATCAAAAAGGCTACGTATTTTGGTTTTCACACACACAAAAAAATAAAAACCCCCAACAAATAAGAAGCCTTTAAGCCAGAGTTTGTAAGTTCAAGCCTGTTTACATCCGGTTATAAACTGTATGTGACAGCACTGGAAGAGGCTGACACCTCATAACCAAAAGACGTGACCTGCCAGGCTTTACAGAAGTTGTTGCAAGGTTGTGCCAAGAGTTGAGCAAAGATCTTCTAAACCCTGCAGTGACCAAGCTACTCCAAATGACCAAGTGATTACTTTGTAAATACAATTAATTTCACCGCCTGCTGTGTTACAGCTTCATAATAACCAAGAGAGCAGAAACGCCCTCAAAGAGCACCTTAAACTGCTGCTTCATTTTTATGTATGATAATTTCTTTTTATCTGACACAAACAAAGTGCACCCTCACTCTGGCCTACTAGATAGGAACAAAAAAGCATATTATTTTCATGGAACAGACACATTTACAGCAAGAGCTCAGTGTACTCATGGGAGGTCTTCCCACTACTACATATCTGGTAGCATCCTGTAGGATCAGAGGCGCTTCCCTGTTCCAGCAACAAGCAACACTGTCACCAGACTGGTTAAGGCACTAAGCTCAACTGCCCAAGGACAACACACTCCATGTTACCAAAGGGAAGATAGAAGTGAAAAGAAAATTCACTTTAAGGTTTTCTTTCAAGCTGTGCTTATCCATCAAAGAAACATCACTTTGAGAAACAAACAAACAAAAAAAACACCAAAACCCATGACAAAACCAACAACCAAGAGTTCAGCCAAAATGTTCAATGCAGAAGAACCGTAACAGGGAAGTCAACAGGAAGGAGAAAAATACTCCAAAAACCCCAAATTGGCACATCTTAACAATGCATTAAAAATAAACAAAACATAAGCTGACACTTGCATGCACTTTCATTGAAATTCAACAGAATTTGAAATAAAGAAAAGTTTAGAGTCATGATCCAAATGAAAGATACCTATGCTTGGAAACAGCACAAACTATACCGATGTTTTAGATTAGAGATAACTCCCTGCCAAAATGAATTTTTGTTGCTCTTGTCTGGGCGTATATGATGCTGAACCTCCTCACTTGCAGATGCATTAGAAAACAAATTTTCACAATCAAACCACTCTCAACACTAACAGTCTAAACTTGTCCAAGATTTTTGCCTGACATCTTGAAATAAAAAGCTCTCTAGAAAAGGTTTTGCTGTTAGTAGGTCAGAGACTTGAGAACAGTACGTGGAAATAGGTGAGGCATTCTGAGCAAAACCAGTTTTGTTTTCAATTTTTTTTCCCTTCATAAAATCCTTTGAGAAAAGGCGTCAAGAAGATCAGAGAAATTCTATCCACACCTAGAATATATGGTTTCACTAAAAGCAAAAAGAGGGACTTAAAAATTTATTATTAACAAAAAAAAAAAAAAAAAAAAAAGCACCACCACAAAACACATACCCAAAGAAAAAACTAGATGGAGAAGTAAAATTGCATTTGAAATAGAATTTGAGTAAGTTTATCTAGCTGCCTTCATTTATATGGCTTACAATTGTGTTATAGATCTTCTGCACAAAACATGGCATGTACTTTCTCCTTATTCAAAAAAACCCCAAAACAAACCTTAATTATGATTTAAGTAAATATTGTCCCACATTTTTCTCCAATACATTGAATTTATAGATAAATAATCGAAACACTGAATTTAGAAATCCAAGCTGTCACACTAATGGCCTACAGAAGATTGTTTCAACAGTATAACCCCCTTCACCTCAATAATTCCACAGAAATTTAACTGTACCTTAAGGCATGTCTACAGTATTTTCAAATCAACCAGGTTTCCACTACACCCTAACATGCAGTACTAGACACTACATTCTCTCATGTCAGATACTAAATCTGACTCCTCTCTAAATGTCAAATAATCCAAGTTTACATTAGGCTGTACAAATGGTCACAGCTAAAAGCAGTTTAAACTTCAAGACATGTTCCTTGCATAATACTCATTCAGTCCCTGAACTCTGATTACAACCAAAACATTGGTAATTATGGACTTTAAAATGAGAAGGGGATTCCCCCAAATAATCTGTGAGCATTCCTAATATGCTAGAGGCAATGACAAAAGACACTAATGCCTCCTAAAGAATGGCAGAAAACCTGAATACTCATTATAGGGTAGAGTTTAGTTTATTAATTTTCTCCTGATGGAAAACATTCAGGACAAAGACTTGTGCTATTATACAGGACAATGCATTTTTGTACGGCTCTCAAATCTTAAACAGGACTGAGAAATTAGAAAACAAGTCTGCTGGTATAGAAAATTCCTAAACTGAATGCAAGTCAAGACAATTCAACATCCGATAAAGCTACATGGCTGCTCTAGTTACTACTGGCCACAAAGAAACATTTCATACACATTCATGAACAACTAAATTAGAATGTTTCTATTTATTCACTTTAGCTTTATTCCAGCCTCTTTAGTGGTCTGGATGAAGGCACACAATTGTTCTTTAACAAGAGCCACCAAGGCTTTTTCTTCAAGCCACAACAAAGGATGTCTCCATATATGCCAGAACATACCCCTCAGCATGCCTGAAGTTGGTTTTCTGAGGTTTATGTTGTTAGTGTCATCAAATCATGAAAGCTTATCAGCTTCAATTTCTCATATTTATCTTACAATATGCAGAAATGTGAAAAATTTCTTTTAGGTTCCCAGAGGAGTCCAACTTCTTACTGAATGAAGCTATAGCCCTGAGAGTGTACTCAATCAAGGCAAGTCTTTAAGATGCATAGTTCTTCTTCAGGAAAAACATTCTAAAAAATCTTTTTCATTGGGTAGGGAGAAAGAAAATAGAGACATTTAAGCAGAAATACATCCTTTTATAAATTCTGTGCCCTTGTTTTTACACAAACAGTGTACTAAGGGAAGTAAATGCAGTAATTAAACTAATGTTTCCTCACTCTGCCCTCAAAGTATTTACAGATAAAAATACTAAATCTGCATCTTCTCTGAGTATTTTGCTAAAATTAGGAGAATCATCATCAGTTTCACTTCACTTGCCTTTCCCCTGATATCCTAGCTTGTATTGAATTCCCCTCTTGTGAAGCCCAAGTAATCGGGTGGGTGCTTAGTACTCCTCATGTGGCCTCAGCAGCAGCCTCTTCCCTGTCTCCACTGGAGAACACCAACCAAAATCACTGACCACATTTACAACTCTGTTGTTCAGATGCTCCAGTCACACCAGTGTCCATGTGCAGAGCCTTGTCCATGCACGTTTCCATATGACAGGCTTTCAACATCTGAGCTCTCCACGTTACAGCATCCTATTTCTAAGGCACCTGCATTCACGGCCACTGGAGCATTCCTGCTCACATGAGCGAAAGTAAGAATCTGTCCCATATTAAAGAATGTCTAAAAATAGAAAAAGACAAGATGCAGTGAAATAAAAAGAGTATAAATTTTACTGCTGTTACTCAGATTTTCTTGAATTACTTGAGACCTCATATTTTCTTCCCACTGGCACGAGTTTGAAGAGTGGCACAATGAAGTATTTCTCCTTCATTCACTGCCAAGACGACTGTTCTCCTCCCCTATAACAAAAGCAGTGCTTTGGGGTACACGGCATGACTTAATTAGCAGGCTTAGTTAAAAACTTCCCAGCTGGATCTGCTGATCTGCATATCAATTTTAGTCCAAATCTAGAAACTTAGCCTACTTGCATATGCTTCTACTACCATCTCTGAAAAGGTACAAAAGTCAGTATCCAAAGAGTTTTTGAAAACAGCTAACATTTCAAAATATGAAAACATATTTTGAAAACATAGCTAAGACATTGTAGGATATAAAACTTCAAATTAACACAGATTTCTTTTTTTAAACCAAAAGTGCATTTTTTAAACCAGACCCATTTTCTAATTTGCCATTCCACTTGCCCTTTTCCCTCAAAAAAAATTCTTATCTTTGTAAGACATATCTGCATAAAAATGAGACTCACAAAATAAACCCTACCTGTGAGTGTAACATCAGCTAGCATGACAAACAATAAACTCAACATTTTACAGATAACTCCATTCAAGAGCTTTGATTCCTTGTGGTTTCAAGCACAAATACTGACTACAGCAAATGTAAAAAGACCAAGAAATTGAGATGTGAGCACTTAAACCAGAAGAGTCTTTGAACACGAAGACAAGTTACTAGTATTTTACAAATACAGAAGCAAAGCAATGAGTACTTTCCTCCATTTTTTTCTTCATGAGAAAGTTACTCCAATGATTAACTTAAAATTTCAGCTCATCAACTGCCTCATACTCATCTAACACATCCTGAACTCAAAGATGTGCTCGGGGAAGAGAGGGGATTTATTTATTTTAATTTTTGTTATTAATAACTTTAAAGCCTCATTTCCAGAAAACTCAATAATGTGAACGGTTCCTATAACCCAAAAAGACCGCTTGGTTAGGCTCTACCTCAACTTCTTTCCCTGCTGCCTTTTCTGATGCCAGGTTATTTTGTTGACTTCTTGTCACTGTCACAGCACTGAAGCTGAAGAATGTCAACAGAGGCATCCCAGTCTCTCGCAGCTATCAACAGGAAAGGGGAACAAGTTTTCCACGATACTCAAGTTGTAAACTCTTCCATCATTCAGACAATGACAGCTGCAGACAAAAAAAGAACTGTACACCCCAACAGTCTAAGCCATCTAAAGAGATGGGACTATTTTGTGCACATCCAAGTCAGAGCAAACACTAAACACAGCCTTAAGCAAAGCACTGCCTAGAGATGAAGTACGACAGTCTCCAGCAAGAGCCTCGCTTACAGCTAACCATCTAATACTTCCATCAGCCAAAGATTTAAACAGGAAAAAACAAAAGGCATTTTGGACTATTACTGTACCTTAGGAGGACTCTGGCATAAGGTTTCTGGGTTATCATTTCTTCTCTCTCATTTGAGCAGAATGAAAGGAAAAAAATTAATGACATCTGTTTCCTAATATTCAAAACCCACATGGATTATGGAAGCAAGGCACCAACAGAACTTCACAATTCAGTTATCTTTACAACAGTGCAGGATTCAGACCTTCCACAGTAACTTAATGTGTATATTAAATAAGACTGTAGCTCTGAGAGGCACAGAAAAAGCATTTTTTGAGTTCCAGTCAAAGTTTCTGCATCAAAAGGGAAATCATGTACCAGTGCAGATGATCATTTTTGCTCCAAAGTATTTTTATAGTTTTTCATGTGAGAACTCTAGACTTAAGAGTTTCACACATCCATCTTATTTGTATGTCAAAAAGCTAGGTATAAGTCAATTAAAATAAAAAAAAATAAATTAGACTATAAAGTGACAAAAGGCAACTCTTTGATTTAAGATCCACATCAAATCTTTGAACCAGGGCACTAATAAAATGAAAACAATATAGCTAGCTGCATTCCACAAATGTACACAACCAAGAATTTATTTTCTTCCTTGGTTCGTACTCTATGGAACTGGTTTCTACACGCCATCTTCAGACACTTACCCTTTTATTACATTAAAACTAAAGCTGTGAATACACAGTTATATATTAAGGGATGAATACTGCACTGGCAGTATACACCCAAATAACAGATTCAAAATTCTTCTGGGAAGATAGATACTCCTAACAGGAGCTTGTTACTTACACAGCTACTGCAGTAGGGTCCTTGTCTATGCTTGAAGCTCTGAGCAGTTCCTCACTTGTGCTAAATTCTTTTGTGTTGAAATAAGAACCACAGGATCAAAAACCGAAGGAAAGCATTGCTTTTTTTAGGACTCACACAAAGCAAGCTCTAGAAATCCCCCACAAAAGGTCTGTGGTTCTCAACTGCAGCACAGGACTACCAAACTAGAGCAAGTTTTCATTTGAAAAGCACTTATATCAAAAAAACAAAATTCAGAGCAGTTATAAACCTCGAACTAAAAAAACTCCCCAACTGCTTTTCCAAACACAGTATATTTACCTGAACTCCAACACTAAGGAAGTTCTTTGAGACTAGCTGTAAGGAAGAATTTTTTTTTCTGAGAGCAGTGAAACACAGGAAGAGGTTGCCCAGAGAGGTAGTGAATACCCCATCCCTAGACACATTCAAGGTCAGACTGGACAGGACTCTGAGCAACCTGATCCACGCGACGATGCCTACACTCATGTCAGGGGGTTGGACTAGATGACCTCTCTAGGATGATCTATCTGGCTTTGAAGTGTTAAAGCTGTGACCAGTTTCACAAATCCTAATCTTCACATCCAGTAACTGCCAGCAAGATGCCAGTAACAAAGGCTCCTTCGTCCCAGGGAGAAGGAAGAGGATCAGTGCACTATAACTGAAATTCATCCTAAGACCATGCAGAAATAACTGGAATGACATAAAATAATTCCATAGGGGACTACAGACTGTCTTAATTAAAACCTCTCCAAAACTTCTATATATAAACTACCTGGCAAACATCTTCATTTTTCAAACTGGCACTACTGGGAATCTGACAGCTTTCCTAATTCTATTCCAGCTCCTGTTCTTAAAAGTTGACTCAACTAACTTAATGAATGTTTGCTGCAGTTTAAGCCCACAGACTGTTTCATCCCCAGCAGATGAGACAACAGTTTAGTCTTTTCTCTCCAGCTATCTTTTGTGTATTGAGAGAACATTATCAAAAGAAATCTCCCTTCACCTCCTCTAAAAAGGGAAGAAAAAAAAAGAAAAAAATTATCCAAAGTGATTCCAGTGTTCCCTTAAAGCACATTTTCTAGACCTCTGACTGTTCTTTGCTACAACTGTTCTTCTCCCAGTGCAACACCAAAACTAGGTGCTGCACTTTAGCTCATTAGCATGCCATGAAGTGAGAAGGCTAACTTCACGTATTTTACATGACATTGCTGTAAATATATCCAGTAAAAGGTTTGCTACTTCTCCAACATCACTTGACTTATGGCCATCATGCAAACATCTAACTCCAGATTCTTCTCTGCAGATCTCCCTTTCCAGTTACCCCCCCCCCCCGTTATCTGCACAGCCAAATCTTACTGAAGACTAAGAGACAACATCTGCCCCTCCTATATTTTATCCTACTTAGGTACCACTGCTTTCTCAAGATCACTTTGAAACACATGCTCTTCAGTCATTGGAGCACCTCTAATGGAATGTAATCCGCAAGTCTAGAAATTTTATTCAGATCAGCAACAAAAAAACTTATTTCTACACTAAAGAAAACTCTGCAGAACCCCCTCAACTCACCCTTCTAGTCTGAGCACGAGTCCAGACTCTACTTCAAAGGAACATATATTTTATAATGGCTACAGATCCTCCTTAGACAAACAAAAGTCCGATTTTCTGCCAGAATACATAAAATCGCTAATGCTGTGAAAGTGAGCACTGACAATATAAAGATATTTCATTTGTAAGATCAGATATACTGGGACACATTAAGGCATTTCCCTGTTTTCGAGAGCAGCCATAAGCAAACACCCAAAAGAACACCATCCAAGCAACTAATAGGAGGCATGCATACAGATATACACCTTAAATTATACAGACACATATGGCCTCTATTTTAAGCACATTTGGTCACTTTACCTAACAATAAATTACATCGTTCTCCAGCCTGGCATCTTATTGCCCACATCCAACATCAGTTTAAGGGAACAAAGAGCTCTCAGCTGCATAAAGTCAAAAAAATGAAAATGATGCAGTGACAGAATTCCTGGAGGAAAAAAAATCAACAGTATTCCATAAAAGTAGACATTTGAAGTTTTAAGTGGATGATGCATTTTTAAACAAGCACTTTCATGCCACATTGTTGACTCCATTTACCAGCACGTTCCATGGCTGATCTCCTTTTAGGAGGTTTCATTTATGTGGTCTACATATCCTTTTCTTCAAAGAACAGCATTGGGATGGGTCACTGTGTAAGAATCTGAAGAGCATAATATTTTTTAAAAGGGCAGTTTTGAACAACTTCTGGAGGTTTACAGCTATTTATCCTAGAAGCATAAAGGAATATTTTTTTCTTAATCCTATGCCAAGTTGAAGCAAAAGTGATTCATAACTGCCTACTTTCCTGCATTTTAAAGAAGAAAAAACACTCTTGAACTTATAGTAGCAGCACCAACTCTCAAGCCAGACTTCTCAGCTTCCATTATGTCACTATTGTTCCACTCCATTTTCCACAACATTTGAAGAGTGACACACTATATAGACTACCTCAGCGTACCTCCAAAGAGGCACATTTTACAAAGGAGAACATTTCATATATAATTTACAAATCTGGAAAAACACTAGAATTATTGCATTAGCTCTTTGTATTTTCATTTAAAAATGGGGGAAAGGTAATTTGAGGTAGTTGTATATTTAATGTTTTATGACTTACTTTCTACCTAAGCACAAAAACAAGTAATACATCTGCCGGAGCCAATTCCTCACACAGAATAATTCCATATATTAGGGTTGAAGAAGTTGTAAGAAATAACAGTGGTCAAACAATGACTACCTAACTTGCTATGTGTCTCCTAAGTATGAGTACATTTCATTTTAATACAGACAGAATGAGAAATCAAAGCTAAACAGCACAAGAGACGTCCAGAGAAATTCAAGTGATTTCAACAAACATCTCTTCAGGAGTTCAGGAACATCTACTCTCTTTAGTGTCAGATGAAAGCTAATTATTCCTCTTCATATGCCAACAAATTCCCTATACCTTTATTAACTAGTTTTCCTGACAAAATCCTGGACATTGAGTGAATTTTTTTAAATACTTGCCTTTGTTCTCTACTATACTTAGAAATATCAGGTCTTTAAAATACATTACAGTCATTAAAAAATTGCATCTACAGTCTCAAAGCAAAACTGTAATACCTAACAGTCCTCAGCATCAACACTTTGTTCTCTTTTCTTCATAAATGCCCTGCATCAGTTTCACAATTTAATAAACTACTGATATATTTTCCATACACTTCCTCCTCATATTTCCCATGAAAATATTGAGCACAGGAGCACACCCGACAGATACCACCCCTAGCAGCCTTGGGGTTTTTTCCCCTGTAAGAATTACCAACTCCCTTCACACAGACTTAAGGCAGCCCTGCAAAGACTAGGTGAGGCTGGCTCACCTTTGCAGGTGAACCCACACACCAGCAAATCCCAGTGCACCGTGACTTTCAGACTTCATTGGAAGCACAGCAGCACACAGGAATGCTGGGAGAGGTGACAGCACCACGGTACAGAAGACACTGGATTACACAGCACGTGTGAATAGCCACAGTAAGCAAGTTAAAACCTACATCTCACCAATCTTCCCAGATACTCAAACAAGAATACCACGACCAGCTTTGCATGTAAAGATAAACCTTTGTGCTCATACATTTAGAGCAGTCTGTAAAAGCTTTAAGGCAGAAGCTTTAAGGCAAAGCCTTCACACATGGTGTAGGTTTAAATTCCAGATCTCAGAAACTTAGATTATCCCCCCCGCCTCCATATTTCTGACAGCGCCTATGGGTGTGCCTTGCTACACTCAAATACATGTAAAGAGTAACAGAGTAAAAGGAGTTGCTAGAGGACAATTTATCGTTACTTTTGCTCAGCTGGAGCCTACTGATTTTTAACTGGTCTGCCAGGAACTCCTTTCCGATTTCTGCTGCTCTTTATTTAAAAGAAAATAGGGACAAAATTAACAAAAAAAAGCTCACCTCTAGAGCATTCAAATAAACTAAAAAAACCTAAAAGGCACATGTAGATACCACATGTTCTAAACTAACTTTAGAAGAAACTTACGTTTTATAATTATGCCACCAAGTAAGAATAAAATTAAGCTTCCACCAGATATTTTGAAATGCAGGCAGTGTCACTGTCTCAGTGATCATTTCTGAAGTATCATAATTATTAAAAGTCATGGACACAGAATAAACATTTCTGCACTACTCCCTTGTAGAGTCAGCCCACTATAATAAAAATTTACAGTCAATCTGCTCAAATATTACCATTGAAAAAACGATCCAGTCTATTATAAAAAAATATTAATCCACAGGCTATTGCATAAATCCAAGGCATTGACACCAAACAGAAAATGTTGCTTGTTGCCTCATGAATATCTGTACCTGTCTCCAAAATCCCACAGGCATTTAAACGTGCCACCTGGGAAAACAGCTGCCATTCCTTTGCTGTCACAGATCCCAGCAATGTCCTTGTCAGCTTCCATGGACACTGAAACTCAGTAACTCTAGTTGAAGCACAGAAGCTTCAATCCACTGAAGTTGAGTCTATCATGAAACAGAAGGGACTTGGAGATTTGGTAGCATTCAGTATCCTAACAAGATCTTCCATTTAGCCAACTACGTTTCTAAAAGACACTCCAATTGACTGACATTCAGAGAATTTGCGAGTGAACATTATTACTCAGACATGTCAAGAGTCCCAACATATCAACTGCCATCCCCATGTCACCTGCATAGTAAGAACCCATACACAATCCCAAACCAACTCATGCCTGTTGCACTGATCAAGGAAGGGGCCAGCTCAAGCTGAACTCTGTCTAAAAACACCAGTACCCTCCCTTTTGAGAGTTGCAATTAAAGCTCTACCTGCTCTCTCATTGACCAGCCCTGAAGTTTGGGTCCACAATTTCTGGAACAGCAAAGCTCACCCACTTGGCACAAACCTCGTGCTTTTGTCCCCAGTACATTCAGTAGCTGATCCCAGACAACAGAAAAATCACCCAGCTTTCCACAGGCCTTTAAAGCATTTCCCAAAGACTCAAATCAACTCTGCGATCTGCTGTAGCTACTAAAATGTGTAATACAAAATTAACAATTTTGGTTAACCTATTCCCAAGTCTCGAAAACTGAAATCTGATTAGTAAGGTTTCTCTGTTCTCTGAGGAACACAGAAAAAAAAACTCAACTCACAACTACTGTGCTGCATGACACTATACATACCCATGGTTCCCAAGGCAGTACACACAATCATGACTAAGACTGAAAGATTAGAAGTGAAATGGTCAACAGATATGATCTTCTCAAGGACAACACTATTTTCCGCTTCTTTAGGTTTCAATGGAGCAATTGTATATATAAAGAAAAAACATTCCAGCAGCCTTACATCCACTCACCTGCAAAGAGGATGCCTTGCCAGAAAGCCTTTATTCTCTAAGCAAGGCACAAAACATTCTTTCTGATTCTGATACTGAATCCCACATATGTGGGGAAATTCATTTATGGCTATTGGCTTCATTCATGGGGATAAATATCTGCACCAAATGATTCTTATTTACTTGGCCAAAAACCAGAGATTCTGTTTATTTAGGCTGATGCATTTGTGTCCCCTTCCTCTCTCCAGGAAACCCACTCATACAGGTCAATTCATTTTATTACTTTTTTTAAATAGATGCTTAAAACAAACTAAGCAGATGAGATGGGGTACAAATGGCATTATATGTTCTACGTAACTGTTTACAGCAGGGCGTGAATCAAGAAAACAGATTGGCACTATCAACTGTAACTAAATAGTTTTCCTCTTTCTACACTGCAAGAAAAATCAAATTCTTCCTTGCAGCAACAGTCACAGTTTATCTTTCTGCAAAACATATTCTTGGCCTGTCTGAAAACTAAACAATTGCCTGCATTCCTGGCAAAAGATTATTACTTTGAACTATAGGGCTTGTAGCCGACAAGAATTATATTCCTACTAAAAAAGTCAAGAGAGATGATGTGGCTGTAAGACGTCTGCCTTGGTTGGAAAAATTCAGCTGCTACTTCCCTTCTGGTTACAACTTCAGAGCCAACACCCAACTTTTCTCCTTTTAAGTGCTCTGACCCAAAAGACTGACAATTTTTGCCGCTACACTCAAACATCCTCATGCGCACACAGCAGCACAGTGCAGGGACAATATTTTTAAGCCCCATACACCCTCCAGAGCATTACTTACACAGTGATAGCAACTAGAAACATCTTCCCTTTTCACTTGGATCATAACCAGAGATGTACTGACCATCTACTGTCAGGCCCTTGGACTACTAACATGTTTCTTCAAATCTGCCCAACTGCCTGAAGAGAAACATTGAGCAATGTAACTATAACCGCTACACATTCCTCTGATACGTCATCTTTAAGAGACACTTTTCAGACACAAGAATACTTTCAATATGGTTACACTGGTCATTATACCCTACAAAGCAAGAGACAGTCCTATTCAGACCTATTACAAAGCTATAAAGCTGTATTTTTCTCAGCTGTTAAGTTCTTACGTGCAAGCTGAAGTGAATTTCCTGTGGCAGGTACCCAGGCCCACTGCAGCACCACAGTGTTATTCCTTCGAGTAAACTGACTCCATATTAACCACATAGAAACCTTGCAAATCATCAAGAAATTAATCCATATGGAAGATACCTGGCTACCCACTTTCATCCAGTCAACTGACTAGTCAATTGCTTGTGCGGGAAGCACTGATGCCCCTTTTAAATGCCCCTTCCTCAGCTGATGAGGCTAAGCCAGAAAATGTAGGATCCGCCGCTATGGAGAAGCAGCAATGCTCCTGGCAAGGACTGGAGCCAGCCCTTCAGAAGGAGCTGTTGCTGTATGGCTTTTGTTAAAAAAAAAATAAAAAAACCCTCGGTGCTTGACATTGACAAGCTATCTTACCATTTTCCTTTCTTCCATTATAAGACAGACTAGGTGAGAACACAAACTGCCTTAAATGCTTAGATCTACTTCCCGTCTGCAAGAGATAAAAGTACAGAGTGAACTGCTTTGCTTTATTTCCTTTTCCGAACAACAGACAAGTCATCTGTGGCAAGAGCACCTAATGAAAAGATTCTTTTATAGCACTGATCACACAAGAAAAATCACTGTCCACTTCTTTTAGAGGCACAGCAGTATGACTTCTGGGCATCCATGCTTTTGACAATTCTCAGAGATATAGCAGTGCTTTCAGTACGGTCCCCAACATGTATTTCTCTTGAAATACCATCATCTCACCTCTTCTACTGCCCTGACAAAACATCACACAGCAGCACTGTCAGAAAATATAGGATTGAGTCAAACATGCACTTTTCTCATGGACTACACCTAAATAACTGACCCTCTCTCTAATGGCACAGTAAGTCAGTACCTACAGAGGAAGGAGGGATTCTGAAGATTTGGTGAAAGTAAATAGTCATTATCCAAATCCAGTTTGCAAAGCTTCAGGTAGACATTAATTTTACGTTTCTGTCTGATGAGATACAGCAGCACTGAGCAGGAAATAGTTGCCTGAGCATGACTATGATGCTGACGCCATTTCTCACAGACCTGTATCTTGCTACCTCCTCTCACACCTTTCTCACCTCAAGACCAGACTGCTACAATGCACTCAAACAGTTACACTTTAAATCAATCCAAAAATATAAAGTGGCATTATGCCTCCAAACTTACACCTCCCCCACTGGCAGTATACAGCACTTCAGCAACAATCCCCATCAGATGAGAAGTGACAAGGGGGTTCCTGGTTTTGCATCTGAAGAGAGGAGGTCTGACCTGTACAGCACTCTATGGGTTTGAGCCTCTATGGCTGAGGGAGTATTTTTTCTTGTAAAAGCTGTAATTAGCATTTATTTTCAACATACATAAATAAAAGAACACCTATTTGTGCAGCTTACTGCAAGAAGTTCTGAAAAGACATATTTTGGATTTCACGTGGACTTAGGTCAAAGAAAAAAGTGGAGAGCTGTTCTGCGAGGCAGTCAGACTTTCAATAATCTCCTTTCCCTAGTTGCTTGACTTCAAAAGTTTTGTTTGTCTTTCAAGGCTGCACTGGGCTGATGCTCATTAAATTCAGAAAGCAGCCAAGTAACTGCACCAGCCATATAGCTACTGTAGGAGACAGCCACTTTAACACTTCCCACACTAGTTATGGGTGACTAAAAGTCCTCAGAGAAAAGTTAAATTTTTTTAACAAAATCAAAAGGGAGAGAGAACTCCAGAAAAATGTTCAAGATTTGAGTCTTCTACAGAAATTTCTGGAAACTCAAAGGTAACAGACTTTTCAGTTTAAAATGGGACTTAAAGTCATTTAAATAAAAATATTACAACAGCTTGAACCAAAAGGCTCCAAGTGTTCTCCAACCACCTTTCACATTATTAGCTCAAGCATTTAAATCACTAAGGGGTTTAGCATTAATTCATTTCAGAAAATGCTAGAGCTGGTCACAGCACAAAGCTTTAACTGGAGGCTTTTTGAGACACAGATACTCTATAGGCTATCAGGATCTTCCTCACATCACCCATCCATCCACTTTAAGGGAGAGCATGGGGTGAGGGAACATCAACAGCCTGTATTCCAGAGATTTGTATCATTATGAAGACCCATAATGAGTAAACTTGACACAAATATTGGAAAAATCCTTTATGTTCTATCTAAAATACCTCTTAAAGATACAAAACACAAAAATTAAAGAACTCTTCTGGGGCAGTAGAGGGAAACCCTTCAGAGTGTGGGGTGGTCTTCAGCAATACATGTCAAAGAATTGCTACTTTCTTTATGTCCCCGACTACTTTGTGGTAAGTAGTTGATAGGGCCTGTTGATAAGGCCCTATCAAGTTAACAGTCGAAGTGATACAACTTCCAGAGCCAGGACACATACAGGCAAGGAACATACTCCATAAGCCATATGAGTTTCCACAGCTGTACTAACAGGTGAACAAGATGGTTACAATATTGCTAAGAGATACAAAAGGTGAATCAAGTGCTAACACAACAGCGGATCGCCACCAAGAAGCGGTGTAAAGAAGAGGAAATGCGCAGAACAGAGATGGAATGAAAAGAAAAAAGTTTAGGATAAACCCCAGTATGTCTTAAAAGGGAAAAAAAAAAAAAAAAAAAAAAAAAAGAAAAAAACCCAAAACAAAACAAAATCAACACACAAAAATGAGGCATGGAGGACATTGCAGAATAATTAGTCAAAATATCATTTGACAGGTTCCACTGGCAGGCCTCACTTCTTAAATTAGTTATTTTTCTGCTTAACTACCTAATGGCATGAATAAAGAGCAAACAGTTTGGCAGCATTAGAATTAAGTACAGCAGGCAGTTGTTCTGTGCCTTTTCAGACTGCAAGGCACGACTTTGGGACACTATAGCACGAAACACTCTTCACTCTCGCACACGTGTTCATTAGCTGACCCCATTGGTGCAATTTTTTCCAGTCTAGGCATGAGGAAAGCTGTTCACCCAGCAGCAGTCAGAAAGCTGGACAGGGCTAGGATCAGCAACGGCCAGACACATACTGCTCAGCAGGCTTCTGGAAGGGAGTGATCTTCCTCTCTCCAGCAAGGAAAGCAGGATGGGTGGCTTTCAGTTTCAGAAACCAATTAGGCAGAAACTGCTATCAAAGCAATAGAGAGGGCCCTACCCTAACTGGGTTGAGAAACACCAGGTGGTATTATCTCGATCATTTCGCCAGTTTCAACAACCCCACTCATTCCTTCTCCCGAAGGGGCCCAGGGTGCTCTTTTCCAAGGCTCTTCCCACACACCTACCTGGACACCACACAGTATTAAACTCAGCTGTCACCCAGACACCACAGGCTACCTAAAAAGCAGTCACTTTTATGTACTGGCTTGGGGAATAGCAACTAAGAGAGCAACAAACTCACAGACTTTATTCCTTCATGAACCACTTTTAAGAAGCCGTCCTGCTCAAATGCCAGCAGCGGTACCACGAGTGAACAGTACACAGCAATAAAGGTTTACCAAGCTATTGTGCTTTCAGGAGATTTTACATTACAAAAAAACGCCAGTGAATCTAAGAAGAAAAGCAAAACAACAAAGCCCAAATTTGGCACACTGTAACATTCTTCCAGAGTCCAAAATGAATTATTACAAGATTGTCCTTTAGATTTTGCAGCAAAGAGTATGTGTTCAACATCAGAATTAGCTAAAGCAAATAAAATTGCCTCCCTCACCCTCCAACTTGAGAAATTCTGCATAACCAATTACAGAGCCATGATAGTCACACATGGAGCAAAAAACTCTCATGGCAAGTGTTAGCCAAGACATTATTTACTGCAGACCATCAAGATAATTTGGCTACAGTTATGATAAGTACTGCTGTCTACAAGGACTTGGTGTTACTTGAAACACTTACTTTCCAGAAGCTCAGGGAAGGTAAAAAAAAAAAAAAAAAATCAATTCTACAGTCATTAGATGAAAATTCTAAAGCTGCAAACTTTGAGACTTCTATTTTTATACAGATATTTTTGGTTATGTGTTGCAGGACTACTCCTTATATTTCAGGATTATTTTGTCCCATTTGAGAAACAAGGTACATCTGGAAGTAATTTAAGAGCAACTAGGTGAAGAACAAAAGAAAGCTTCCAGCTCATATCTCTTCTCACACTACATCGAGCAGGTTGATAGTATCAGTAAGTGGAAAACTGCAAGTTCAGCTCCCTCCTTTTGAGGGACACGCTCAACACAAGGAGCACACACACTTTTTTTTTTTGTTCCTGTAAAGCCTACAAACCCAGCAACACAGACCTGCACAAAGAATACCCTATTTGAGAATGACTTCAATATAAAAATCCATATGGTGGATTCTCTATAAATAGAGAAATAAAAATAGTCAGATTTCAGAAGGTGGATGTACGGCTTGAAAGAGAGACACGAAGGCCACAGGGTTCCTCCAGTTGTGGAGATCTCAAAACCTTTGTTAACATCCCTTACAGAGCAATGAGAGCAGGACATGAGAAGTCATCTTTCCCAATAGTCAAAGGACAAGCAGCTGTTGGTAATCTCCCATCCTTCCCTTTAAGGTTTATGCTTTCTTACCAACTTCTAAGAATGAAGTCTCATAAATCTAATACATTACACAGCAAAGAGACGAAAAATCCTTGCTCATCCTTTCTCCCTCATATACCTTGGGGAGGAGGGCAATCACAGAACGGTTCTAGTACTGCTCCTCTCAGGTAACACCAAGAACAGTGAACCCTCTTCCAGTATTATCCCTTCCTCAGCCCTTGGATCCATCCTCCCTAGGTAACTGTTGCAGCACTCAGCCAGGACAAGCAATAGCTGCAGAGACACCAGAGCAAGAGTGACCTCATCATTTGATTTCACTGCTCCTCCAGGCTTACAAATAAAAGCAAAAAGGCTGACATAAATAAGTCAGGTTCTACTCCCTGGAAAAGACCCACACCGAGACAGAGGTTCTAAAGATGTCCAAGAGACTCAGAAGATACCAATCCATCAATTTTTACCTATTTCATGAGGACTCTTTTGTCCCAGCTTTAACTCAAAGGGCCTCAGAACACAACTAAGTATCAGTGTGTGTGTATGTATATATATATATAAAAAAAAAAAACAACAAAAAAACCAAAAGATTGGACCAAACTCTCTGTGCACCACACAAACACTCAATATCTGTCAACAGACAACTTGCTACATCATGTTACCAAGATGTTACCAAGACTCCTGCTAACCAGCAAAAGACCACCTTTTTTGACACCTTGGAATTTTTCTCACTTAAAAAAATAAAGAAAAAAAAAAAAAAGAAAAAAGTTAACTTCTCAGGCTGTCTTACATGGATGGATTAACTGAAAATAGAAACTGCATTTCCCACAGAGTCCTTGAGTGTGGTTCTGTTGCTTTGTTCTGACATTTTTTTCCAGACAGCAGAAGGACCAGGAGCACATGACTAGAGCGACTGGGGGGGTTATCACAAGTGCATGCGCTTTATGCTACGGCCTTTGTTTCTCCCTCAGTGTGATACACTTGGGATTGAATCGTATTTGCAAACTTGTAAGTCTGCATCAGTTAGCACCCTCTTCACAGGCAAGCATCTGTCTAGTCTTTGACCTCAAATAAACGGGAAAGGAGCATCAATGACCTTTCAAGAATCAAACTGTAGCGCCTGAATAAGGCAAATTTAGTTGCTGAGCATGACAGGTTGAGGTCTCGCTTGCCACCTGCAGAAATAATGATCAACAAGACCTGCTTTCCATTCCACAAGCATATAAAGTAAACCAATAAATTAAAATGGAGTCACCGATGTTTTTTCCCCGGTACAAATCAATAATCCTTAATAAATGCTAACGATGGACCGGATCAAACATATGTTCTCATGCTGCTAATATGGGTTAACTGCACCCATGTTTTTTGAAGTGCTGCTGGCACATTGATCATGCAGATACAAGGTGGACTACAGGCCCCTGAGCCAAATGCTCTCTTCAAAGCTTCAACCGCAGTGGAAGACATTTCAGTGCAGAAAAACATCAAGATTTCTGATCTGTCAAAAAGCTCACAGTCTCCCAGCCCTTTGGCATGTAATGCATAAACTGATGTGATAGACGCAGGCATGCTCCCACAGAGCCATGTCAGGTGTGGCTGTACACGAGTATCAAATAGATCAATCGAATGGCAATGCATATCGAGCATTCCCGGTCCCATAAAGCTGTCACCCTGCATTTCCGCAAGAAAAAGGAAAGTATCTCTGAAAACTACACTGTTAATATGAATCTGGAAGAACAATTCCGTTGTTATAATGTGAACAAATTGAAATTCCGACTTAAGAAATTCCCTATGATAAGCACCATAGCCGATGTTTAGCGGCTCAGAACGGGGCCTTTATTCACAATGTACATTTGTTCGGATTTAATACATATTTTAGATTCACATACACCAGCTAACCCCATCAGCTAAAATACGAAGGATAGGCACACATTAAGCACAATTTCTGACACGCCTGTGCAGAATAAAGCACAGGCCTCATTATTAAAAATATTTCTCTGATCAGAAAATTGGAGAAGGAACACGGAGCTTGACATGTGAGCCAAAGAAGCAGTTATTGCAAAATAACCATCTTCTCATCCCTTCTATTGAGCATTTTACCAGAGCCTGGAGGATATTAGAGACACCTTTTGTAAGATCCCCTCCCCCTCCCTTCTTTTTTTTTCTTTTTTTTTTTTTTTTCCTAATGGGCTGGACTAAAAGGTGCTCACACCCGATCTACGGGTGCATGGAAAAGCCTTCCATACTCTCTCCCCTTCAGAGCCATGAGAGCTTAAAAAGAAAAAAAAAAAAGAAAAAACAAAGAAAAAAAAAAGCGCACATAATGAACGTGAATGTCACGGTCATACCTGTGTGCCCGCAATTCGTTTCCTCCTTTCGAGGGAGGAGGAAGGCGGGGGGGGGGGGGGGGGGAAAGGAAATACAGGCTACGGAGCTCCGAATCCGTTTCACAAAGGGGGTAAAAAAATGGCTTTTTAACGAGCCAGAGGCCGCTGACAGCGACCAGGAGCTGAGGACGAGGACAAACCCACCGGGATTTTCCGTCCAGCAGGCCCCGCACCGAGCGGCGGCGTGCGCCTATTCAAGGTTAATGGGGGGGGAAGGGGAGAGAAAGGAGCCGCCGAGGCCGGGGCTGGGGCCGGGCTCCCTTCGCCGCTCCCCGCCCGGGTGAAGGGCGGGGAGAGGCCCCGCGGCCCTCAGCCCCCGATCCGAGGGGGCAGGATACTCACGGCTGACTTTCATGCTGCCGAAGGCCGAGGGCTGCTGCACCGGCTTGCAGCTCTCCGCGAAGGAGGTGGTCCTGGGCCGCCCGGACATGGTCTCCCCCGCTCTGCCCCGACGGCGATCACCTCTCTCCTCTTCCTGCCTTCGCCCTCCGCCTCGCCCCGGCGGGCCCGCCTGCCGCTCCCTCGGTCGCTCAGCTGCAGGAGACGGGCAGGACGCGCCACATGAAACGCCGGGACCCCCCCCTTCCCCCCCCGGGGAAGCCCCCTCCCCTCTCGGTCTCTGTCGCCCGGCGGCGGCGGCGGCTGCTGCTGCTTCGTCTCCTGCCTCCTCCTGCTCCTCCTCGCGCCGCCCGCTCCTCACACGACCATCCTTCCCGGCCGCGCCGGTGGGTCCGAGAGCCGCCTCCCCCCGGCGCCGCTCCCGAGCGAGGGGGGTTCGCTGGGCCTCGCTGCCCCCACCCCGGGCGCCAGTCACATGGGGCGGAGGCTCGCGGCCCGGCTCCTCCGATCCCGCCGCCGCGCTTCTCTCCTTTTATTTTCTTTATCTCTTTCCTTTTTTTTTCCTTCTTTTTCTTCCTCCTCTTCCTTCCCCCCTCCCCGCTCCTCTCCTTCCCCCTCGCCTCTGAGGGAGGCGGCAGGCAACGGGACTATTTTTTTCTCCCCCGGCGGAGGGATCTCGAGGGTACCGCCGAGCGGAGGCGATGAGGCTACTGCTCGCAATAGGATCCGGCGGCGGCGGCAGGATCCGCGGAGCGCGGAGGGGGGTGAGGCGGCCCGGGTGGCCTCGCTGCTCGCTGACGCTGCTGCTCAGTGCGGCGCTGAGGCGGCGGCGGTGGCTCCGGTGAGCACGCTGCTCATTGCGCCCGCACGGGCACCTGGCGGCGGCTCAGGATGGGCACGCTGCACTGCAGGCGGCGACCGGCGGCGGCGACACAGGCCATGACGGCGGCGGCGACTTCCCTGCTCGTCCTTCAGCCCGGCTTCAGAGCGCTGGTAGCGGCGGTTGCTGCTGCTGCGGCTGCTGCTGCGGCTGCTGCTGCTTCCCGAGGCGCCCAAGGGACGTAGGACTCGCGCGCCCGGCTGAAGCCTCCCGCCGGGCCCCCCTCCCCGTTCCTGCCGATCGGTCCCTTTGTCCCCACTGCTGCCTCCGCTGCGTGCCGGGCTCCCGCCGCTGCGCTCTGTGCGTGCGCCAAAGCCGCGCAGCCGCCCGTGGCCACCGCCGCCCCACGCTGCGGAGCGGCCGTAAGCACCGTCTGTGAATACCCGGCCGAGCAGCCCCGGCGCGCCCGCGAGCCCCGGCCCGAGGCCCGCACGGAAACGCCCGACCCCGCTCGGGACCAATCGCGGGGCCGTTATGGGAGTGCCCGTAACGGGTCGTGACCAATCACGGCGCCGCCGCGGGCGCGGCCGATGCTCCCCGAAGCGAGGCGTGCAGCCAATGGGAGCGCGCCGCCGCCGCCCTAGCAGCGCGGCCAGGCGGCCAATGGCAGGGCGGGCTCCCTTCCGGCTATCGCCGGGCCAACCCGAGCGGGGCCGGGGCGGGGCAGCCAATCAGCGGCCGCACCGCCTCCGTCACACGGCCCTGGGCCGGCTCCGAGCCGCAGCCCGGGGCGGGGCGCGGCCGCGGGCTGCCATTGGCTCCCGCAGGGAGCGCGGCGATTGGCTGGCGGCGATGAGGCCGTCCGCCGCGGGCCAATGGCCGTGCGCGCGGGCGCAGCCGCTCCCGCCGGGGCACGGCGCTCACCGCTGCGGGGGCTGGGGCAGCGCCGCGCATGCGCGGCCGGAGGTGCGGGCGGACACCGCTCCTGGGGCGCGGCCCCGCAGCACGGCCCGGCGGGAGCGCCCCTGGGGCAGCGCGGAGGGAGCCCCGGGGCGGCGGGAGCTTACCTGAAACCTGTTAGGCACCGAGGTGCCGCCGTTCTGCTTCCTAGAACTGCGAAAGACAATGGCGCTGGAGCGCACGGTGCTGTCAAACAATCACAGGATGGTTTAGGTTGGACCATCCATTTTCAGCCCCGCTCCATGGGCAGGGACAACTTCCACTAGACCTCGTCGCTCTAAGCCTGGCCTTGAACACTTCCAGGGATGGGGCATCCCTAGCTGCTTTGGGCAACCTGTTCCAGTGCCTCACCACCCTCAGTAAATTTTTTCCTAAGATCTAATCTAAACCTACCCGCTTTCAGTTTGAAGCCATTCCCCCTTGTCCTGTCGCTACACACCCTTTGTAAGCACTCCCTCTCCATGGTTTTTGCAGGATCCCGTCTCACCCGTGGGCCTGTGGTGTGACGGGTGGAAGAGCTGTGGATGTGGCACATGGAGTGGTGGTGACTCCTGTATTCTGCAGAGGCTGTGCCGAACGAGGGGGGGAAAGGAGATCAAGGCTCTCTTAGAAAGTTCTCCCATTTCAACTGTTAACAGCGAAACCTGCTTACAGCAAACACACTTTGTATTGGAGCCACTAAACACCCTCATGGCCAGGTCTTGCCGCCTCCCCCACCATGAGTAGGTTGAGCTTGGCCCCGGCCAGAGTTCCAGGCATGGGAAGTTCCAGGTTCTGGAAGACCTTGTACTTCTTCAGGGCTCTGAAGCATCCCTGGGGGCACCAGTTCTCAGCTCTGGCAAAGCAGGCGCTGGAGAACTGCTGCATGCTGTGACCTCAGTAAAATTACTCAGCAGACCTCAGCAAAAATTGAGCACCGCTTGCTTATGCCATTAAAAGAAATAGTGCTCTTGCCAGAACAGTTTATACCACAAACAAAATAACTTGGGCTAGCAGAAGCATATTTTGCCGGTGTTGGAGACTAAGAGCTACTGCTCTCTTTTCAAGGCATCAAAATATTGCCAGATTTCCTTTTTTTCCAGCCCCGTTCTGAACACCATTGCTATGTGAGCAAAGACTTGGCCAAAGGCAGCTAAAATTTATCCTTTATGAGAGCTATTTTCCAAAGCAAGAAACAAATCCTGTCTCTCAAAATGGTCCTCTTCAGCAGTTTGCTCGCCTCAGGGTGCTTGGTTTTCTGGAAGCCTTTTTTCTTGCCTCCCAAATGGTGAATAGGTTTATCTACTACAAAGGCCATGAGGTCGTTTAAGGTTTGATTCTTCGTGATCTACCTGTGCAGCTGGGAATCTGACAGGTGAGAGTGGTGTGCCCTAACGGGCTAAAAGAGACAGTCTGAAGCCACTGCATCAGAGTGGTACTGCAGCCACCCCAAGCCACCCTACTGTAGTCATCATTCCAGCCCTCCCTCTGAGACTCCACTGTGTCAAACATTGCTGAGACACACTTCAGTAAACTGCCAACAGTGAAAATGACATTTTCTCTCTTGTTCGGTAGAGCTGTTGTTAAAAATTTGGGCTACCGATTGGGTTACCTCCCTGAAGAGCGTTCTTACATAAAAAAGACAAAGTAAATATGCAGCCAGGCAGTGGCCAGCTCTCTTCTACCTGAAATGCACCACCAGGCATTCCAGTCATGAGCTTGAAATTATTTTTTCTGGCTTTGAGCATCAAAACACTAACAAAAATCACATTTTCTTGTTTTCTGACAAAGTTCTTTCAAATGACTACATAAACAGGAGAACTGACTTAGAAGAGACAGCTGAGCTTTGTTTCTTGAAAAAGTTGGCAGTTTGAAAAACAGCAGGTGGGGGAGGGTGAGCTCTTTGCTTTTTAGCATTTGCTGTTACTCATAACAGTGGTAAATAAAAATCAGACCAATGCATAATTTATACTGATGGTGTCCATTTGAAAAATGTCCCTTAAAGCTTTGAAATGAGTCTACAACCTGATAATAAAAATGGGAAATCAACTTCATTCACTTACAGGGAACAAGGCTATTTCAGGAAAACAACTTTGTGCTTGTCCTCCTGTATCTAGTATAGCCCTTCCCTAAAATCACGCAGTTTCCTCTTCAGCACCAAACCAATCAAAACCACAACTTGGTTGCTTCTAATGACACTTTTCTGAATACCAAGCCTATCCATCCACTTGGGGAATGCATATTACAAAAATCCCAGCTGCAGTATTTCATATTAGGCAATCTTGGCCATATTTCCAAGTAATAATTAACCAGCCAAGTCTCCAAAGCCTGTCCATTCAAGTCATAGCATCTTCTCATCTACCAGGAAACCACACAAGTGTGCTTTAAAGGAGGATTATTATGTATTTGAAGGGATGGGAAACTATAAAGCGTCTCAAATTTCTGGTAGTCTTTTCATAGACTTGCAGAAAAACCTTAAACACACAGTAAGGGTATCTGTTAAGCTTTCATCCTCAATTTGAAAAACGGACTGACAATTAAAATAATTTGTGAGAGTCATGAGTGAGCTAGTTGCTTTTTTAGACTGAAAGATTCTCTTTTGACAACATCGCAAAGTCCATATTTATTTTTGGCCCCTTGGCTGATGAAATTACCTCCGTTAAGAATCTGCAAATATAAATAGAATTGACGCTTTAATGATCAGTTTTCACAAGCTGTTGTAATCCAGCATCTCAGGCATTAATATTGTTCCAAATCTGGATGCACGGGGCACTTTTACAGCTGCCGTGTTTCTGTAACATTCAAGTTCCCAGGGAGGCTGCCTGAAAACGTGAAGTATCTGATAGAAATTAGTGAAGTGTTGTCTCTCTGAAATGCCATAAGGTGGCAGTGAATTGGAAAATTGGTACAATTTCTGGGTAGAACAAAGATTTAAGGAGCTCAGTAGAAGAGGAGGGGAGGCTGTTTGTTTGTTTGTTTGGGGATTTTCATTTCTCTATTTACATTTTATATATCACCATAAACTTCAATCTGAATAGGTCTGCTCCAACATGAACCAATAGACATGTTCCTGCGCGGGGAACTCCTGCTTTTTCTTTCTCCATTGCTTCCTTTTCAGGTGATCAGTAGGAATATTTTCTGTTTGATTACCTTGCAGCTCTTGCTGGGTCATTCCACCAGAAGCCATGGTGACAGAGCTACCTCCTCTAGCCTGATAAGGATGCAATCATTCAAGGCTGTTTTGAATTCTGCTGCACTAGTGAATCAAAACTATATTAATGGATCTACCAGTCTTGTATCTAATTCCTTAATATTGCCAGGGCAATTACCCACAGAGCAATTTAGAGAGATATTGTAATGGCTTGTCCCTTGCTTGAGTGGCATGGGCAAACTCAATATTAATGGTTGAACTTTAACTTTGCTTTTTTTTTCCAGTGGAAAATCAGAGATTGTAACAGTAACAAATTTACTGAGTGCCCAGGCGTTAATGATTAAACAATAAATCCTGAAAAGTGGTTTTGATTTTTGTGCCGAAACAAAACCCCAAGGAATCTATGTTCAGAGCGTACCAGTTGAATCCATGTTTCTGAGCAGGACAGAAGTTTTTAATCCTGAGAACCCAGTATTTTGCAATCATTTCCTGTCACAAAATATGTCATCACCAACAATTGCTTCAGAGGACAGCTGATGTTTTGCTGATCTGGACGTGCGTAGGTGCACCGAGGCCTTGCAAGACTCCAGGTAAGTTTGCCAAAACTGATAAAGCCAAGTGGTCTCAACAGTTTAATGTAGCAGAAGCTACAGACAACTTCCGTATTCCAAGTTTACAGAGGAGTTGAATGAGCAGAGACACCAAATACAGGTTCATGGCAACATTGCGACACTTGAAAAACGTCAGTGACTCAGCAGGAAAATCCGTCCTTTTGTGGAATTAAGTCCTCCCTGCTGGTCTTCTGCACAGATTTAAGGTTGGTTTTACCCACTGGCTCTTGACAGAAGCATCAGGTTTCCCATTGTGCCAGGAGAACATCTTGTTCAGTTTGAAGGTTTCCCTTGCCCCAGCATTTGTCTGACCACGCCCTCTTCATAAATAACCCTGGAAAACCATGTTGTCCTGAAGCTCTGTCAGTCTAATGAGCTTTTGACAAGTCTTCCAGGTATTTGCTTTCTGTAAAGCAAAATTTATGCCCATTTCCTCAGGCATCTGAAAGGGTTCAAATTAGAAAAATTATTGGACTCTTCTGTAGGTATCATCTTGCTCATATTAGATTCAGTCAAGCAGCCCAAGACTGACATCCCTTTGCTCTCTCTGTGCTACAGTATTGGTGGAAGGGCCCATGAATGTCCCATGCTCACCATTACCCTGTCTTCCCAATCAACTTCCAAACTGGCTGTTGAAACAGGAGACTTTGAAAGCAAAGAGAGTTAAATCCAGCCTGATTGCCGAGGCCTTCAGTTCTTTCAAGAAAATCTTGCAGGGCTAGGAATCCTGAAGGGGAGCCCTGGGATTAAGACTACTCTTTAGCTGGATCTTGGTAGATGCATGGCAGGGGAGAAGACTCAGGCTGGGTTTCCAAGTTGTCACAGTGACCTAGAAGTTGTACAGGGAGCCAAGCAAAACAGCCAACAAAGGAGATTTTTCTCTGTATCCTCCTTCAGATAGCTAGGGGATGTTGCAGCAGGGTGATGAGGTTTATTGTGCCTTCTCACAAATGCAGGAAGAGGATTCACTAGTTCCTTCTGAAATAGTTTTTGGAAAGAAAGCATCGCACATCATGCAAGTTGCCAGCAGAAGGAGAAAAGGCTGTTGGAAATAGACATTTACATCACCAAAGAAGCAAGGAACCCAGAAATACGCCTGGTGAAGCCTGGCCGGGATGCTGTCCTCACTGGAAGGGCTCCCTGCAGACTGAAATTACCATCCTTAACTGCACTGAAATGCTCTTGCTGTTGCAGCTGTTTTTACCCTGGCTGAAAATAACTCCATGGGTGCAAGTCTCCCCGGGACAGCCAACTCTGTGAGGGAGAAGGAGGACGATAGTGCTTGGTGGGTTAGAGCCAGTCTTGATATCCACAAGGCAAACCGTGCAGAGCACGGTATGTCTGCGGAGAGGGATGCCATGCACAAGGCAGAGCAAAATGGCTGAATAGAGCTATGAAACCTTGGTCATTCTACATCCATCAGCTACAGCAGTGCACAGCTACAGCAGTGAACTTGCACTGTTGTTGTATGTCTTGCCTACGAACTGGGGATCTTTAGTTTGCAGCCCGGAATTGAAGGTGGTGATTCTCCTCAGACAACCTGGGAGAAAATGCAAAGCTAATTATGAAGTGGCCAAAAATGTAACAGTATTTTCATTTTGTTCATTGAGTTTTTGCCAAGCACTCTAATTGATTTAATGATCCCTGTTCCAGGCTGCTCACTAATCACCAGCACACACTACTTCCTTCATCTTTGGCTGGCAAATGGTTACTAATTGTTGCTGCATCTTGCGTTGTACATCTGGTGCTGACACCTGTCCTTACCCTGAGATGGAGGCACAGCTGTTTTTAAAAGGAGAGCTCTCTCCCAGATCTCTAAAACATCTGGGAAAATATGGCATTGAAACTGAATTATGCCGGATAAAAAATTAGCAAATATGTGGACGGGCTAGAGGGTTTGCCAACACAAAGCTTAAAAGTAGGCACATGAAACAACAGAAAAGACTCACCACCATGTCTTTAAAACATGACTCCTGAGCATTCCCATAAAGCATGCTTATTTCCCCTAATTCCCTGTAGACTGCTTGACATGGCAAAATCTTTTACACTCTGTATAAGAGAGCACATCTCCTAATTTGATCAGACTAATAACCCATGTTGCTTTTTCTTCAGCCTATTAGACATAATTCAAAAGCCTTTCTTAAAGGTAGGATTCAGGATCCCACAGCAAGTTCTAATTGGCTGGAGACAAGAAACCAGTAGCATGAAAGCACCAAAAAGCCCTAGAAATCAATGGAAACAATTCCATTCCTTAAAAAAAAAAAAAAAAAAAAAAAAAATAAAACAACAAATCTCTTCCAGAATCTCATTTCCTCCTGAACATTTTGTGACCGCGATTGTTGCGAGCAACCTATTTTTTTCCCCCTCCCTGTTTATTCTGTGTATTTAGCAGCACTGAGCGTACAGTCCATTGTTTTGCTAATGGTCAGCAAAGCTTATCTCCTGATCGAGCCCAGCCGCTATCGCTCACATGCTGTTCTGCAAGACTTGGACGAGCATTCCTCTCAGACCCTGCAGAGGCTGCAAGCCAGCAGCGTGAGCGAGGCTGAACTCACCAGGCAACAATGAGTAGGCATGTAAGGACACAGAAAGGAAATGGGTGAGCTTAAACCAGGTTAGCATGATTGGAGCAGCAGTCACTCCAAATGACCCCTAAGAAAAGAGCATGAAAGCAAAAAAGGCCTGGTAGGACTAACAATGCCTTTTTATAAAGGAGTCATTTCAGGACATCTGACTTAAGGGAAGTGCCACATTTATGTATTTTTAATTGGACTGGATTTAAGCCATATCAAGCTGATGATGCCGTTCTGAGTTCAAAAGGACATTGCCTCATAGCATGGGAGCAAGGGGACAATGCCATTAGCAGGAAAGGCAGCACTTTCAAAAGCAGTAGAAGGAATTATTTTTTAATTAAGCAGTTATTGTATATTCCATGTATTTAAAGTAGAAGTGTCTTCTAGTCACTGGAAGGTGACTTCTCCAATGAGATGCTTCTAGTTCTCAAGTGGAGTTGCTCTTAAACTTCCCCTAAAGGAGCCTGTCTCTTCTCCACACCCGTGGAAGAATCCTAGAAAGACCTGCCTAGTAAGTGGCCTCTGGGGTAAGAAGCCTCCCACTAGGTGACAGGAAGAGCGTTATATTTCTAACTGGACTCTGAAAGTCACTGATGGAGGATATCACCTACAGGCAAGAACCTGGATAATACTGAACCCTGAAATAGGTAGTACTGAACCCCATTTTTGGTAAAGGGTATGAAACATGCTGTTTGAATTCAAATCACTCTCTAAGTATGGACATATGGGAACATTTATAAAATGCTCTGAAAGATCTTGCCCTGATCACAATCAGGAGGAAGATACTGAACTGGAAACCAGGGACTGAGCTGTTTGACAATCAAGGATCATCTCCTCAAAGCTCAAGAGTGGTTCATCCTGACAAGAAGAAAATCAAGCAAAAATCAAGTGGACATGGATGAGCATAGATGTCTTGACTAAACTCTGGCATAAAAAGGAAATGCACAAAAGGTGGAAACGGGTAGGTGACCCAGAAGGAAGCTTTACTGGTGAGAATGCCCTTCAGCAATCCCAGGCCCTTGAGCAAGGGGCCCAAAAGTGCTGAGGAAGCTGAATAATGTAATTCCAAAGCCATTCTTTGAAAGATCACAGTGATTAGGAGAGGTTCCTGAGGCCTGGAAGAAAGCCAAATATCACTACTATCTTCAATAAGGACAAGAAGGAGGACCGGGGAAATTACAATCTGGCCAGCCTCACTTCAATCCCTAAAAAGGCAATGGAGCAAAAAATCATGGAAACCATTTCCAAATGCATGAAGAACAAGGATATCAAGTGTAGTCAGCATGGATTTACAAAGGGGAAATCCAGCCTAACCAACCTTTCGCAGCACAATAGCTGGCTCGGTGAATGAGAGGAGCGCAATGATGTTGTTTGCGCAGAGTTTAGTGTGAGGCTTTTGACACTGTCTCCCACAACATCCCCATAGACAACCTGACAAACTATGGGTTACATAAGTGGACTGTGAGGTGGATCCAAAAATGGCTGAATGGCTGGGCCCAGAGTGTCATGGCCAGTGGCACAAAGTCCAGCTAGAGGCCAGTCACCAGTGGTATATCCTGTTACTAGGTCTTATACTGTTTAACAACTTCATTAATGAGCTGGATGATGTGGCAGAGTACACCTTTGGCAATTTTACAGATTACACAAAGCCGGGAGGAGCTGACACACCAGATGGTGTGCTGCCATCCAGAGCAACCTGGACAGGCTGGGGAATTGGTCAGAGAGGAATCGCATGAACAAAGGGAAATGCAAAGTCCTCGCACCTGGGGAAGAGTAACCCCATGCTGTACAGGCTGGGGGCTCTGCAAAGGAGGACCTGAGGAGTTCTGGAGGACATCAAGCTGGCCACGAGCCAGTAGTGCGCCCTCACAGCAAAGACAGACAGCAACATCCCAGGCTGCATCAGTAAAATCACAGTCATTAGTCATGAGAGGTGATCTTTCCCCTCTACTCAGCACTGGTAAGGCCTTCTTTGTCCTGTTCTGGGCTCCCCAGTGCAAGAAAGAGAGAGACTTACTGGAGCAACTCCAGCAAAAGACCAAAAAGATGATTAAGGGACTGCAGCATCTCTCTTATGAGGGAAGACACAGAAAGCTGGGAGTGTTCAGCCTAGAAAACAAAATGCTCAGGGGGAATCTCATCAATGTGTATAAATATACGGTGGAAGGGAATGAGGAGGAGGGAGATGGGTGCTCGCTGACAGATGAAGATGCAGTAGGCACTATTTAAAACATATGAAACTCTACCTGAATACCAGAAAACACCCTTTTTACTGTGGGGGTAGTCAAAGACTGGAGCAGGTTCCCCAGAGAAGTTGTGGAGGACGAGTTCAAGGCCGGGTTGGATAGAGCTTTGAGCAAGATGGTCTAGTGGGAGATGTCCCTGCCCATGGCAGTGGGGTTGGAACTAGATAATCTTTAAGGTTCCTTCCAGCCTAAATCATTCTATGATTCTATCTCTGGAAATATACAAAACCCGACTGGACATGGACCTGGGTAACTGGGTGTGCTACACTCTGTGAATAAGAGGATGTTGAACTAAATGATCTCCAGAGGTCCCTTCCATCCTCCACAATCCTGCCATCCACTACAGTAGTTCCTAGTGTCCTGTATGCTCTCAGTTCTTAAGTGTTTCACTGGTTTTTCCCTGAGGTAATTTTAGACATTACTTGTGTAATGAATTGCACCGAATGCATATACCTCTGAGGATGAGGTGATTATGGAGAAGCCTGAACTTAACAAAATAGTCAGAGGAGTTGTCCATAAAAAACATGAAGGATCTGGGAATCATCAGTCTGTACACATGCTTTCAGCAAAATAAGCAAGGTCTGGGGAGATGGAAGCTGACAGAATGCACATGGTAGGGTCAGATGGGAAGTGGGAGATGAGAGACATATTACAGCCAGTGCTGAATATGGTGCAGGGGAACTTCAGTTTTATTTCCCAGTCTATGGGAACCAGTGCCACATGGTCTGGGCAGTTTGGGTGGTGGTAGTAAAATAAAAGCCCTAACACTGTATCAAAACAGGGTACCAAGCCTGGACATATAAATCAGAGGCAGTATTTTCAAACTGTGCACCCAGAAAAGGGAGAAAACACAATTAATGACCATCCAGGAGAAGTCTGATTTAAATGACCACCCAGGAACTTGAAGCACAGGCAGCTCTCCAGGGCAGCAGTCCACAAGCTGAACCATGAGCCTGTCCTTTCTCCAGCTGTGTTCCCAGTCTCCTACACAGCATGGTCCCAGTATATTTTATGCACTAAAGCAGGATGCCATTAAGAAAAAAATATGTAATCACGTAATTAACGCCTGTCTCACAAGAGAAGATCAGAGAAACATTTGTCAAGAATCATCTAGGAATAATTATTTCTTGCCTTGAGAGAAAGATATGGACTGGAGCCCCCAGATGGCTCCCTGACGTCCCTTTCAGGCCTCTTTTCCACAAAGTAATACGTGCCAAAATTAAGCCAAATTAAGTTTCCACACATTATTTTAATTTCAGCCTTCTGTAACTTCTGAATGCTTGATTTCAGAGCCATTTTGGCACAGATTACTGCGCTCTGCTTTAGAGGATCCCAGTCAGTTTGTTTTAAAGTCAACTCTGCAAAGATGCCATGATACACAAATCCACAGGGTTCATTAACAACTTGGTTACAGACTCACCACGAAGACCTCTTCCAGGGGCCAGGAGAGGCAACCGAAGTGACTGTGTCCTCTCCAACTAGTGAAAATTATGGTGGGAGTGGGAAGGGATGGCTGTGCTGTTAGCTAGCACCAGAGGCTTGTCTTTCAGATCCACATGCTGGCAGCAGGTGAGATGAGAGTCTAAGGACACCTGGGCTCCCTTCCAAACTCTGGAGAGCAATATGTGCCACTAGGAGCTTTTAGCTTGTTTCTATCCATGTTCTCTCCAATCCAGACCCTTGAAAACAAACAGCTCCTTTGCTATCTCCTCTGCTCCCTGCCCCACCACTGTCAAGTCAGGGTCTCTCCTCTCCCCACTCTTGCCTCCACTAATTGCATCCCACCTCAAGTCATGCCCATACCCTGCTTCTCTCCCCCTCTCAGCCACCTGGCTTGTCCTGCTATCACACATTTTTTTTCACTCCTGCTCTTTCCCCTACTCCCTCACATTTTTTGCCCAACAGCTGCTTCCAAACCCTGAATCCTTGGTGGCTTAATCGTTCACTCTATCCTTATCCCTGTTCACTACTGACTCAGAAAATTATGCTCCCCATCTTCCTGTCTCTGCCCCAGTCACACTGCCTCCCCCTCTTACACCACCTCATCCCCCAGCCATTCCAGCCCCAGCCACAGCTTTTCAAACATATTTACCGTTTTTCTCCCACAAGTGGCTTTCACAACCACTTCTTCTGCCGTGCTGCTTCACTGCCAGCGTGGTGGTGATTGCCTTAATGAGACAAACCCCACTTTGCTCTCAGCCCACTGCACTCTCTCACCGTGGTGATGGCAAGGACTGGCAGGTGGGGTGGGCTTGGCCACCACCTGTGCACATCCCAGGGGCAGGGTGCTCCAGCAGCTGTGAGGACACGGAGCATACTCAGCTTTCCAGGGATGATTTGGAGATGGCTGTTTTCCACAAAGTGCTAATAAGCTTCCACAGACCTATGTGGTCTGTGACTTTTCAAAGTCATAAAGCCATGCTTTATGTCCAGCTTGGATGGCTTTTGTCAAGACCCATACAAAATGGATTTCCAGTTCATATGGTGTGAGGGAGATGAAGTGTCTCACACAAAAAACTAAGATGTGCTTAAAACAGGACAAATGCATTTTTGTTAGCCTCCTTCTTGGAAATGTCCTGAATCACTTTCATTTTAACTTTTCAGCACTCTCAGCATGAAAATTTTGGTAAATGCCTAAGCTTTAAGAAAATTATAAGCAAGTGAATCCAAGACATTTTTATAGGAAATGCTATGCAGCCCTTAAATGCAGGGGATATTATGCAACCCTGTGCATAGGAATGTTAATTGTTAGATAATGCAATCATAACCTATTTCACTTCCTTTGTTTTCCTCATTCCCAGTCTCACCAATTATCAAAATCTGATAATTGCTGTATACTCTGGGCCTCTAACATTTTACTCTTCATTGGAGACCTTTTTGCTGCAGGATAAACTCCTCGTTATCTGGAACATCCTCTGAATTAATTTATTGCATTGGTTACTGCTGAGTCATAAAAATAGTGGTATTACACTGGGGACTTAAGTCATAGACAGTGTTAAAGGAGCAATCTGCTTGAGCAGCTGAATTAATCTGAGCAACATCCTTCTCAGCACCATGAGAAGGTGCCATGAACTTCTCTTTCACTGATCCCTTTGTTTTACAAAGCTGATATTTGGGTTTATTAAAGGAATTTCTGTTATTCTAGGATTGAGCACGCTTGCTGAGTTGCTGAAAAAAACCACCAGGTTTGTGTTAGAGGTGGAAATCGCTGTGTTCTTTCCCACAGACACAGACATCAGCAGAGCAGCTCTTCCTGCCTGAATGGCACGAGCAAATCAATGTCTTATATCTGTTTTGGTCAGCCCAGCATTTCTTTTATGCTCTACAGGTAGGTTATAAACTTGCAAAACCAATGAGACAGTGGAAATTTCCCTGTAATGAAAGCATGTCTCTCAACACTTCCAGGCATGTTGCGGCAGAACAAAGCTGTGACCGGTTCTTTCATCTGCCACCCTAAGGGTAGGAAGATCTTTAGAAGTCAATGTCTCATTTATGACTGTGCATTAGAATAGCCTAAACTGGTCACGGAGGGAAATTATTTTACAATAATCCTGTAAAAGGAGAGACAAAATCTCTGTTGCTCAGCTGTTGGCTGCACAGAGCTTGGCACCCGTCTTGAAACCTGATGAATAATGTTGGAAACTACATTGTTCCTAGATTTCCAGCTGTACCAGAAGGTAGGTGGTCAGTGCAAAACCTACCTTGCCTCCTGCTGCTGCTGCAAGATTGATGCTGTCTGGATCAGGGGGAGGATAGCCCAATTCTGCAATATAAATAGGCCCCTGCTGTGTCCAGCATAAAGGCGTCATCTCTCCTTGTAGGACTGTGGCCCCCCTGCAGCCCAGGGTCTGATTGCGAGGCAGGGCACTCATTTTTCCCAGTGGAAAGCTGCAAGAGGATTTTTTTTATTTAAGTGCTTTACCAGAAGTATCTCACATGCTTGTGGGGTTGTTTCTAATGCTGTCATTATCCAGAAAAATCTTTGCTTAGTGGTATAAATCTCATACTTGCTTTAGCAGATGCTTGGATTGCGGATGGGGAGCAGGGTTCTTGTCTAAGTGATTGTCAAATTCCAATTATTCTAGACAGTGGGATGATCCTGAGAAACTGGGATGTTTTCCCTGTGTGTAAGGATACAAACACCTGCATGAACATGCAGAGAAGTATTCAATTCACTAAAACCAGCTGTTGTGAACAAACCATCCGCATACAGCAACTACCGATTATTCAACAGCAAAAACATTGGTCTCCACTGTTGATACCCCAGATTGTTGTCTGAACTCCTTCTTCAGCTTCTCCAGCCTCTCACTCACTTATTCAAAAGGCATTTGGGATTCTCACTGATATCCAAGACCTGCTATCTGAGGAAGTTAACCAGGGCCCAGCTGGGAGCATCAGCTCTTGTTTTCTTGTTCTCTAATGGGTCAACTGGTCTCTTAGGGTGAGTGGTGAAGCACTCAGAGCCAGTTTTGCAAACATACAGTGAAGAAGCCTTGATGCAGCTCAGGGAGGTGATCTTGTGTTCACCTGAATGACAGGTGCCAGGGAGAGACAGAAGAGACCGTGGTTTTTCTCTCTGAGATGAGCATTAGAGTCATTAGAAGAGACAAGGCTCTTGACTCCCAAGTTTTGTCTTCAAGTAAATTTAGACCCCATGTCATTATTGGGTACACTTTGTTGTTGTTGGGTTTGTCTGCTTTAAAGGCTTAATTCAGATGACCTCAAGCAGCTGTGGCCTTAGGCAGTGAGGCCTGGGAGCTTTTTCCCATCAGAAGGTGGTGTTTAGCCCAGGGTTTCGTATCGTGGCACAGCAGGTACCCAGTAATGCTGGGCTTCCAGGAGTGGCGGAGCCTGCCTCCCCCATCGACTGCAGCAGGATCCTATCAGGTATTAGGAGAACTAGGAAAAAGACCTCACCATCAGAGAGTTGTGAAGAACAGATTGCAGAAGCAGGATGAGCACTAAATGTGTTTTTGTTACTGGCATGAAAAAGGCTGTAATAGCGAGGAAATTAAAAACTGATCTTGCCAAAGCGTAATTCACCCTCAAATGAAAGATTCACCTGTCAGAGGAAAGGAAGCCTTTATCCACCACCTATATTTGAGGACTGTTCCAAAAAACCCAACTAAACCCCAGCTGCTTTCAAACAAGGGCTTGAATTTGCTGTAATCATGTACAGAGTATCCCACTGTTCATGGATCTGCCTAGCACTGCTGTAAATTCAAGGTGCGATTGCATCAGCTAATATTATTCCTGCCGTTCTCTTTGGTTTGAAATATCACCCGACTCATTTGGGTTAGATACGAGATGTAATTGCCTGGAAACCAGCACACAACTCCAGAAGGGTGCCTTGCTCATTATATTCACCTTGTCCAATAAAACATCCATGCTGTTCCTGTGTTGGATCGTGTCATCAGGACACTGCAGAGGGCGAGCTTTCATTTTTCCTTCCTGTGAGCCCCTTGAGAGGTACCAGGGGCTTTTTATAAGGAACTCAGTCATTATGGATTTTCTAAGTCATGGGAAACTCCAAGAAATAAAAGCTTTTCAGGGTTTCCACACTCACCGGGCACAGATGCACCTCTCAGCAATTGCAGGATGTGTGTTGAAAGGTAACATGGATGGTCAGGCCTTGTTCTGTGTGAGTATATTAAAATACTGATGGTAAATCTAGCACCCAGTGGGTGCTGGGAGCCCCAAGGACACTGCAGACTTGCAGAGAAAATTTCAGCTTCCTGATGGCCTACAAGAATTTTGCCTGCTTCTGGCCTTTCTGATGTCCTGACTAGCAGTGACTATTTCTTCTCACGTGCTCCCTTTTCAAAGGTGAGCGTGATCTTGTCCCAGCATCCTGCCAAAGTCTTTAGAGACTCCTCTGCTGCTGGAGGCAGGGAGCAGTGTATGCAGCCATCCTCACATGGCTGCAAAGGCACACCAGGGCTCTCCCTCCCTGCAGACTGAAAGAGAGGTAGGTATGAGCTGCTAGAGGGAACTAAAAACAGAGAGTCTCTTCTCCAAGTAGACCAGGGATCCTGGGAAGAAAATGCCACATTCTTCATCGGCATGTAAGAGAGTAGGTTGGAGAACGGGAAGGAAGAACAGCTACTGACTACAAGACAGCGCTGGCATGAGAACAAGTAGACAAAAATAGGCTATGAAAAAATGTGGGCTGCAAATGAGAAACAAGTTTCTTTCTGTCAGAGTGAGGTTCTGGAATAACCTGCCAAGAAAATTCCCAATGAGTCTTAAGATGGACTGTGATAAATTAACAAGAGGGACTTTATGACTCAGTGCTTGTCACTGCTGGGAAATATGACGACTAGGAGATCCCCTCTAGCCCCACATTCCTGTTGGTATGATAACAGAGGAATCTGCGTAGGGTGCAATAAATGCTGAATCACAGAGTGCTTTATACTGCTGCCTGGTGGGACAAAGTCCTTCACATCTGTCCTGTCTTCAAGAACCTCCAAAAAAAAAAAAAACCAACCAAAAAAACCAACTAACAAACCCACCCCCCAAAAAAAAACCAACAAAAACCCCACAACATAAAACTCCCAACCTTATGTAAATGACTGTGCTCTGACAGCACAAAGCATACAGCTACCAGTGCCTGAGTTAGAAGAAAACCAGCTGAGCTGCAGGCTCCTCTACACAGGGGAAGGGTGGTGGCGTGGGTTTGAAAGCAAGAAGCCTCACTGTAAACAGATGGGTACACGCTCCAAGGTGAATGAGCTCCAGCAGCTTCAGTACACAGTTTTAATGTGGGAAAGAAACTCAGTTCTTGGAACCATGTGGTGCTATCCCATGCACTTGCTCAGCCAGGTGTGTGCAGGGATCATGTCCACAGGGCATGACCATGTAATGTAGCGGAAAGTTCCTGCAGTTAACATCAAATGCTAAAACATCCACAGTTCTCCCGCTATCCCAGGATACTCAGTTCTTTTGATGGTGTTTTCTGTCCTGTCTCCTAGGAGTTCCCCAAGGATGAGATCACTTTCTGCAGCACAGGACCAGCAACCAGGATGCAGCTTACACTGATGCCTCACAACTGGCTATTTACAGCACTGCCACTCCGGCTCTGAGAGCAGACCTTGGGGCAACAGCAGCAGCTGCAGTTTCGGTAGTACATAACTAGAGGTAGAGGCCAAGGAGAAGATAGACATGAAAAACTGGGTGAGGTTAGAGGCCCAGTTTCTGGGCTCAGGAGGAGGGCACTTCTCCACAGCCCTCATGGCTGTTGGACTTGAGGAAGACATCTCTGAGGCTTCTTCCAGACCTGTGGAGGTCATATAGATGTGGGTGCTTCCTCACCTTCTCAAAACCTGCAGCACAGACAGCTTTGAAGCCATTAGGCCCCTCTCTGCTGCTCCCCACTGCGCCACAGGAGCATAGCTGCAACAATGGGGCACCCCTGTACACCACTGTCTCCAAGGCTTGCACAGTCTGGTTACTCTGGGCCAAGGACCCCTGAGAGTTTTCCCTCTTGCAGTACGTTCAAACACACATTATTTCTAATAACTGCCCCTGGTATCAAAGCTCAGAGCAAGAGGTTCCCACAGACTCCAGCTGCTTACACCAGTACAAGGCAGTGGGGAAACTTCCGCACCAACAGTCAGTAATACTCTTGTCCCAGAAAACCTGGCTTAGTCCCTCTCTACCATAGCTAACAAAGCTCTTTTTTCCTTTTTTTTTTTTTCTTTTTTTTTTTTTTTAAACCAGGCAGCTCAATCACAATCAAGACCAATTTTGTTATTTCCTAAACAGCGGCAAGCTGACAGGGTAACAGAGGCAGACTGAGCAATGGCAGGTGGTTGTGGCACAAGAGCCTCAAAGCTTCCTGCCTTCCCAGCTCTTGCCAAGCTCCAGCAAGAAGGCACACAAAGACGTCTCATACCAGCTGTGATGTGTCCCTTCCTAAACAGCCAACAGCAAGGAAAGGGCCCAAAACTGAAAACAGGATTTGGGGTGTGGCCTCATCAATGTCAAATACAGGGAGATGATCACTGCTCTAGTCCTGCTGGCCCACACTATTTGTGATAGTGGACGCTCTTGGCATCCACACGCCGTGCAGTTTTCAGGTGGTGGCTGCTGGACACCACACAGAAAAGCAACTGCCTCAAATTCCAGTGATGAGTTTCCAAATAAACCATAGGTGCAAAGTTCTCCAGAGAGTTTTTTCTGCATTCATTTGTGGATTTTAAGTTAATTTTTATATCGGCCGCTTCCAGGTAGGGTCATGGTTGATTATTTCCTTTGACCTTGCTGCAGTATTTCCCAGCCCCAGAGCAAAGTGCTGTTCTAAATATGCTTGGGGGGGTGGGGAAAAGTGGTTTTGCCCCATATTTAATAGGGTCCCTAGAGCATCCCTGTCCCACCCGTTGTCCCAGCGTGGGGATGCCGTGGGATGCACCGCGTGGGGCACTTGGTGTTTGCCGGCACACCCGGTGTGGCAGCAGCAGCACCTGCTGCGAGCACTGCAGAACTGCAGGCGGATGGGAGGTGATGGGGACAGAGCTCCCGAGTCCCACTGCAGGGAGCCCCCGGGTTCCCGGGTTTGCCCTGCACAGTTAGGGGACCCCCGGTCAATGCATTTCAACAGCGAGGCCAGAGCCGTCAGTGCTCAGACAGCTGTAAAAAAAAGGTTAGCAAAAAGTGACCAAAAAAAAGAAAAATGGAATTACCTCTGTCTGGGGTGTTTCCATTTTAGAAGCAAAGAGGGGCTGGGGGAATATTGTTCCTCATAAGAATATTGCATTTGGTGATGTGCCCTTGATGCAAGCTTGGAAAACCACAGAGGCAACAGGGGGAAAAAAAGGGAACACAGAGGTGAGGGATTTCACCATTGTAATGGCTAATAGAAAGGGCAGTGCTAACATGCTTTGTTCAGAACTGGGATTGGGATTCTTCTGAAACCTGCCTTTTTAACAAAGTCTTTCTCCAGAGGGTTTTTATTGCACTGAGTGTCAGGTCTCAGCATCCTGAACTCCCGTGGAGGCAATGGTATGCTGAAATGCTGTCACAAATATCCCTGAAAAGGCATGCACACTGGATTTACTGTTCTTGATAATTCTAAGATAAAAATTAAACAGAGCATATTAATTTAAACAAACCTTATTCCAACTACATCATCCATACAAAGACATACAGAAGGGCATAAACCCCAGAAAACAAGGTAAAAAAAGGAAAAACTTTTTCGTATCCTCCTTTACAATTGTTAGCTTGCCTTTCTCTTCAGCTCTGACCTGAGTCTCACCTACGACCATGCACCTGAACTACACAAAATGCAAAGACACCTCCTAGGACATCACTTTAGGACTCCATTTTCTCACTCAGATGCTACAAAAACCCCACCAAAATCCAAAGAGGTCCTGTACAAACCCCACCCCATTGTCCTTGCTTTGCCTGAGAGCAACACGCCCCAGGTGAGTGCCAACCTGGAACTGCTTCTACACCTGGCTGGGTGTGATGCCAGTGGGAGGCTCTCCATTGGCAGCCTCGGGGGAAAGAGTCCTTTCTCTGTACCTATGCTGTGTGCAAGAGGCCATGTGTGTTTGTGCTGCTCCCTGCCAGTGCAAATCACTCAGTTCTCACAGGGAAAGCCCTCTGAGGTGATGAAGTGTGGGCTCTCATAGGCGACCCAGCCCCAGTCCTTCCACTGCCAGCACCAGGAATGACAGAAATGTCTGTGGGGCACAGACAGCTGCCGAGAGCAGCCAGGACAGAAGCACAGCCACCTCCCTGAATGTTTCCAACCCATGCTCAGCCAAACTTGGTCTGCAGTCACGGCTGATCAGGCTGGAGCTGACACTGCAACCCAGAACGGGGCAAGGTTTATTCCTGATCCCCAGATTCCAGAAAAAGGCATATCCTCCAGAAGGACATGCAGCTTTAGCACTGCTGAAAACGTGCAGTGTTTCAGGGGTGAGAGGGCACTTGCTTTTGGGGCAGGGGTGCTCCAAGTCACACAAAGGTAGGTTTCAGATCGTCTTTGAAATTCACCACAGGCTGGGGCCCACTGTGGTGCTCTGTCTGCTGGTCCATGCAGTCACTGGGCTCTGTGTCCGTGTCCGTGCTGCTGCTGTCCAGGGAGCCACGTGGGCTCTGGAAGCAGACCTCGCAGCAGGGCCGGTGGCAGCCGTGAAACATCTCCTCAGAGCTGCTGCTGCTGCTGGAGTCAGAGTCTGGGTAATAGTACAGCGAGCGCAAGGAAGGCTCAGCAGGTCCCCTTGGGGTGCTCCTCCATCGCCACTGCTCCTGTGGGATGCACGATGAAGCACCCTGGGACTCTGGCCATCCTAGCCACCCCTCTGGCTGAAGGCAGACCTCCCTAGGGATGGCTGGAGAGGATGGGGCTGGGGGGTGAAGGACCCCTCTGCCAGCCATCTCCCCTTCCCTTTCCAGGGAGACGTGTGCCGACTCCCCATGGACCCAGCTGCCCACCTCCTTCCCCCTGTGGTTGGCACGAGGGGATGCATGTCCAGGGAAGTGGGTGGAGGCAGGGGGCAAAGGGATCCTCCGACGGCGTCTCGCCAGGTAGGGGCTGAGGGGTGTGTGGGTGCCTGGGTAGCCCTCCTGGCCCCCCCATGTTTCTCCCTGGTCACCTGGGGTGCCCAGGCTGCCAAGTGGGGCTCCTGCAGGTAAGGCCGGGCTGTAGTTTTTTCCATCCAGGCTTAGCTCTTGCAAGATTTCCCACAGCTTCTCACTGTTTACGTAGCTGACTTTGGGGGATGACTCCCAGGCTACACCATCTGAGTTGTCCTGGCCTGGCAGCTGCTCCGGAGGCTGCCTCTGCTCTGCAGGTGTCCCACACTCCTGGACGTCTTTCAGGCCACGTTCACTGCTGCCCCCTGTGTTAAAAAGCAGCACCTGAGAACAGACGGGCTCCTGCGTTGCATGTTCCTGGAGGGCCTGAGGATTGCTGCAAAGAGGCGGTGTACCCAGCGAGCAGGGAGGCTGCCACCCATCCCTCTCAGCATCCGGGGGGCAGCGGTCTGCCGGTGCATCCCCATGCCCCCCTGAGCTCCAGGTGCCGGGAGTTGCTGGCAAGGCACGGGGATTGCAGCCACTCTCTGCAGACATCAGCCTCATCAGCTTCTCCTTGGCGCTGCTCACTTGCTCCTGCAGGCTTTCAATCACGGCGTTTTTCTGTGTCAGACAAATAAGCCTGTCAGGCACGGGGCAGGCAGAGGGTATGAAAACACTGCCAGCTTGGAAGCTGGCATTGCTAGGAAACAAATCACCCCTCTGTGTGTGACCTCATCCTCCCCTGAAGCCCCCCAGACGGGGGTGTGGGAAAGGGGTCACTGGGCAGGCAGCTCTCCAAGCTGGGGTGCTTCCACCTATGCAGTGAAGATGAGAAAACAGGAGGCTGGGGGCTTTTCTGAGACAGAGCATCTGCCCTCTAAATTAACCAGGTTTGACCAGGCTGTGGGAACCAGGTTCCCCTGCACTTCTCCCTATAGATCTTTTATAAACCCTCCAGACTATGCCTAAATTTTGGTGCTTTGGAGTGCAGAGTGATGTGACAGAACAAAGCAGCTCTTCCCATCAGGAAGGAAGAGGCTGGTGAGGGATCACCCGTGCAGACAAGGGTGTAAAAAAGGGCTTCCCACCCTGCAAAGCCTTCAGCCCACAAAAGGGAAGGAGAGCTGGTGTGGTTGAGGGGGCCTGGCAGTGCCCTGTACCTCAGTGAGCAGCCGCTTCATGGAGTTCTTCTCCCCTATCAGCTGGTAGAGCTGCTCCTCGCTGTACACCGAGCGGCAGCTCCTGCTTGGGCTGCTGAAATATTTTGCCATGTGGCTCACAGTTTGGCTTTCTTCTTCAAAGGCTTTCCACTGCTTGAGCTGGGGAGTAGAAGAGGATGTTATCTGCAGAGCCCCTGCCAGCACAGCGGGAGGCAGGCACAGCTCAAGCGCGAAGGAGACAAAGGGACTTGAGAGGGGGAGACAAAGGCAGGGTGTGACGGGAGAGCAGAGACCAGTGGCAAGAGATGGCTGGGCGAGGGGCTGCAGTGTCACTTGGAGCCTCCCACCCATCTGAGCCCTACCTTGTGTCTGGCTCCAGCTTTTAATGCAGAGAAGTCAGAGCCTGTCTGCACTGAAACCTCTAAGCACACTGTAAAAGCCCCCTCCCTCTTCTCCCCCCTCCTGACTCCGTGACAGACAAAGACAGTGTCACGCATGCCCCCTTATCCCTGAATCACTGGTGACAAGCTGAAAACCAGTAATGCTTAGTACCTATTTTCTCATCTAGTGTCTGCATGGAAGCCTTGTGCAGCCCAGCTCCAGCTGCTTATTGATCTCGGATGAGCAATAGAAAAGCAAGCCCATTAGGAAAAACAAGGTAATGAATTAAAAGATCTAAGTTAAATAAAATGTTCAAGGGCCCTGGGGTCCCACAGAAAAATGGTAGAGGCAGAGCACAGGCACAGTTCATCAGCTCCTCTGCTCCCAGTCCGAGAGACCTGGCACTCGGCAAAGCATCGCCAGCAGGTTTGGTGCTTGTCAGAGGGGGATTGGATCCTTGCTTCCAAAGGCTGCTCATCTAAGGGGTTAGGACTCTGCAGTTACACTGCCTCAATTGAGGTAGGAAGGGACCTCTGGAAATCATCTAGTCCAAACACCCTGCTCAAGCAAGGTCAGACAGAGCAACCTGCCTAGGACTGTGTCCAACTGGGCCTTGATTATCTCCAAGTATGGACCCCTCTAGGCAACCTGCTTCAGTGCTTTACAACTTTCACAGAAAAAAACAACCTTTTTCTTATGTTTAAATAGAATTTCCTGTGTTTTATTCTGTGCCCATTGTCCCCTGTCCTGTCAGTGGACACCACTGAAAAGAGCCTGACTCTCTCCCTTCCCTATTCCACCCCCATCGGTATTTTTACACATTACTGAGATCCCCTGAGCCCTCCCTTGCACAGATGTGTTTTCTTCAGCTTCACTTCTTCCTCCCTTTCTCACCTCATGTCCTTGAGCCCAAACATCCCTTCAGACATTCAACTGAGTAAACAACTGCTTCCTCTCCCTGTAACAATGGGAGCATTATTCCCAGTAACATGGTGGCCAGGCACACCAGGCTGCTCCTGGAGGACGCAGGAAGCAGAAGAGCCTCACCTCACCACAAAAGGCTTCCTCACTCGTGGCAAAGCCCAGCTTCCTTCTCTAGAAGCACAGAGGAGGACAGCCTCCCCTGGGGACCACCAGCAGCAGAAAAGTCTCCAAGCCTGGCAAGGCCATGTGGATGGCCCGAGCCCAACTCCATCCCTGCCATGGGCAGAAACTTTCTGTGGGAATGGGCATGTGAGGTATGAGGAGAGGACAAGTGCATGAAGGACAGATCCCACCGCCCAATCGCAGGAGGACAAGGACACCAGCGACTGCCTCGCCTCCACCTCTGCTCTCTGTGTGGCCACCACCTGTGGCACATTCCTGCAGGAAGGTTCTGAGTAGCAGCTCTTCAACACACCTGCACTCCTTGGAAGCCTTCCAGCTCTTAAAGGGGGCCTACAAGAAAGCTGGAAATGGACTTTTTACAAGGACACATAGAGATAGGACAAGGGATAATGCATTTAAACTGAAAGAGGGTAGGTTTAAATTAGGTAAAAGGGAGAAATTCTCCACTATGAGAGTTGTGAGACACTGGAATAGGTTGCCCAAGGAAGTTGTGAATCTCCCATCTATGGAAGTGTTCAAGGCCAGGCTGGATGGGGCTTTGAGTAATGTGGTCTAGTGGAAGGTTCCCTGCTCATAGCAGGGGTGTCTGAACTACATGATCTTTAAGGTCCCTTCCAGCACAAACCCTTCTGTGATTCTATGACACTCCAGGAATTTGCTTGGGGAAGCAGAGCCACAGGGGGAGCTTGGAAAATGAGCTGTGCAGGTGAGCCCAAACACCTGGAGAAAAAAGCAGGAAAGTAAGTGCTTTGGTCCATAAGGCTGCTGTTGTTAAAACTCTGAAAATGTGCCCCTTTCCAGCCAAGTGACGGGACAGAGGTGGAAGGTACCTGTGGGACAAAGATGAAGCAGTTGATTGTGGCTGTACACACAAAGATTCCTCCAGAGGTAAAACCAAACAGCAAGTTGTGCCAAGTACGGAAGAAACGATGAACTAAGCAGATAGTGCCAGCAGCCAGGAAAACGAGGTTGACCCCAACGATGAGTGTCAAGGATTGGTTGACTGGAGAGGAGCTGACGTTGTCGGTCAGACCGGCCAAGTAGGTCCCGTACAGCAGGAGAATACTCTGGAAGCAGAAAAAAGAGGTTTCCAGAGTGTGGAAAATTACTGCCTGATGGTGTCAACCCCCACCTCAAACCAAGCCCGGTGAGCTCAGCACAATCCTAATTAATGCTCTTTGATCTATAATGCAGACCTTGAGCGCACGCTGGTGACGCTGCGGCAAACGCCCGGCACGCTGCTGCGGGCCAGAACGGGGAGAGAGGCCAGGAGGGAAGGTGCCGGTGGGCATCAGAAGTCCCAGCCAAGCTGTGTGAGGAGATGAGGGTCAGGTCAGCAGGTGATGCCAAGGAGCAGAGGATGGTCAGGAGAGATAAGACACAAAACCTGCTCCTCGGGCAGCTGGGAGCAGGAGAAGCAAAGACAGACAGACAGATAGGTCCCTGCAGGGATGCAGCAGTGGGGTGCCATCTAGGAGCAACGACATACCTCTGAAGGAGCAGGAAGGATGTTCAGAAGACATTCAAAAGAAAAAAGCAAGAAGAAATGGAGGTTTAGACTGGAGGGAAGAGGATGTACTTGGTGCCTCTTTAAATAGCAATCCAGGAAACTACCAGGTGCAATTCTTCTCCCTTCCCTTTGCTGCTTCCTGACTCCAGCAGAAGGGAAAGGCACTAGAGAAGTGCTCTGTACACAGAGGAACTCCCCCCCTGAGCAGATCAGTTGTTTTAGAGCGGGCTGCCTCACCACACTGGCCCTCAAGTGTCCCCTAAATGTATCTTTCCAGAGTGCTCAGGATTAAACTATCCAGCAGCATGAAGCCTTCCTTCCCTACAGGACACTAGCAGGAAACACCAAGTATTTTTTTCCCACCCCCATAGTGCAGGGCATGGTCTGCCTTCAAGATCATTTGGAAACACCATCTAACAAAATCCCAGCACCTGTAACAACCTGGAATCCAGAGAATATGATTTAAATTATTCCTGTGCTACCTAGGAAGTGTAACTGGGTCTGCCTTAGTTTACTAAGAGTCATTGTTACTTGGGCATCAAGAAGTGCTCTGTGACCTGAGTGCAGATGTTTTTTAGACCCTTCTGGACCCCTCTGTGCTGTGGCTGCTTGATGATCGTAATGACCACTGCCAGGGTTAAGGTCTGGAGGGGCATGGGCAGGAGGTTCATGTCCTCAGTCTCTGGTGAGACTCGCAACTTCAGAGCACCACAAACTCTCAAGGCGGGGTTGTGATGGTGAGACCTGCCTCGCTGGGAACTAGGCCGACGCCTGACCCTGCTTTGTAGAATCTGCCCTGGACCATAACCACAGCCACCGTGGGGCACCTCCAAATGGCCCAAAGGCAAGTTAGCTTCTAATCCCTGAGCAAGAAAAAACCCCAGCACCAAAGTCCCATTTAAATTCATACAGTCTATCTGGGACACAGACAGCAGCACCGCCGTCTAGTAAACTAGGACTTTCAGTAGGCACAGGACTAAGTGGTTTGTTTGTTTGTTTGCTTGTTTGTTTTAATCCTGAGCAGAGAATTTTGCTCCTAATTCCAGGCATGTCCTTGGCAAATCAGTTCTGTTCATTGCTCTGTTCCAGTAAAACCAGGATAATCACTGAGTGGCTTCCCAAAGGGCTGAGCTCTGGATGCTAAGAAGTGCTACATACACACAGAAATAAAGCCTACTCTCACATTAATGTAAACCCAAATTAACTCCAGAGAAAGTACTAAGGAAATAATTCCACAACCCCCAGTAAGTACAAAGGAACAGGGTCAGATACAACACAACACTAAAAAATATTACTTGGGAGTGATAGTGGGGATGTTTTATTTCAGAAAGCATTTTGTAGGAGCTGTAGGCAAAGACATCACCTGTCTAAACCCTAACACAAGATTTTGCAAGACAAAATCAGAGGTAGAGACACAGCACTGAAAACCCAGGGAATACCTATTTTCAATACCAAAGGACTTCTAAGGACAAGCTACACCAATGCCTTTGAAATGTAGAGGGGAGAAGGACTTGGCTGTGTTGTAAGGTCCCTTTCTGCTCTTTTTCCTACAATTTTGGGTAGATGGTCAGTGAGTATTATATTACAGTGAATCACAAAGGAACTGCCTGTACTGCACAGAGAGATGAAGCCATTACCAAAGAAAGGCTGTGATCTCACCAGCTTCATCAACATCAGCTTTCTGAAATGTGTCCAGCTTCTGCCATACCAAAGACACGAGACCACAGATAATTACAGCAGTAATTACACCTACATAGTTACATCGGTACAACTAACACTTATGGAATAAGAACGGCCATGTGCAGAGCTCCACCAGTGAAAGTGCACCCCAGCGGTATAATTAGGCTGATAAACATCCTGTAAAGGTAAGGCAGCAAGCACTTGTCATCAGCACCTCCTTGGTTTGGAGTCAGAGGACTCAGGGACTGAGCCACAGGGTGGACCACTGCACTGGACGGCCTTCTGAGGCTTTATGGAAAGAGTGTGCTTTAGAGAACAGCAAGACATGAGTTTTAAGTGAGATAGATCAGGCACAGGGGGTTGCAGGGAGAGAAACAGAGAGACTGTATGTGCACCATGTACAAAAAGAGATAGTGAGGAAGGGAAAAAGTGGCTTACAGGGCTTTTACCCTTTCTAAGATGGGAAGGACTGGAAATAGCAGGGCTTTTGAGATGAACAGGAGTAGCTGGAATCTGCAATAGGCCTGTAGCTTGGGAGGGCAGCAAAGCAATGAATGCTGCTAAACAATTTATGTTGTAAGACAGAGAGTTATAATGCAAGAATCAATCAAGAGGTTACTCACCTTAAACCCTAAAATGAGAACGAGCCAAAGATCGGAATAGAGCGACGCGCAGGACTGCACCCGGCTCACGGAGCAGGTCATGCCTTTCTCTGTTGCCTGGAAAGCAAGGGAAAGACTGAAGTGAAGGCTGCAGCCCAGGCACAGACAGATAGGCAGACACATCTAAGCTGGTCTTCTCTGCAGACTTCTAAAAGGATAGGCCAAAGCTGGTGCTACCAGGGGCAGAGGGTTAAAGCAAGGAAGATTTTGGCATTCTGCTGCCAACACGGCTGGTTAAACATTTCTCTAAAGCGTGTGATCTGCACAGACCTGGAAACTCTGCAATGGACCCTCACCTCTGTAACAGGCTGAGCAAAAACCCAACCCAGAGGGACCAGAAGTTTTTCGGATTTGTTTTTCTTTTTATTGTTTTTCAAACAGCACCTCCAAATGCCTGGCCATCCACCAACTTTCTCCACAGAGTTCAGACAGAACACAGCAAAACCCTCCACCACCCTTCCTCATCCCTTTACCCGCAGTGAGACGCTGAGGCTTCGGAAGCACTGGACTGGATCGGCAAATACCCACGTCAAGAGCAACACAGCATCTGCCAGCACCAGTGCTGCCACCATCGCCAGCAACTGGAGGTCTTTGATAATCTGCAAACACACAAGAAGTAAAAAGTTACTCTGGGGAGGAAATGGACACCAATGACCTCCATCCCCTTGGGTCCCTTTCTGGTTGTTTCCTTCAAGCAACATGTCTGTCCTACTACTTCCCCCAGAGGGGAATTCAGTGGCTCACCTACATTAGAATTGGCCACAGGATCTCTGCCTCCATCTCCCATAGTCTTGGAGAGCTTATCAGGCTTGGGGCCAAGCATTAACCTTCCTTGATGGTGTGGATAGCAGGTACATGCTGTGACAGAAAACAGTTCTTCCAAAACAATGCTATCATCCCTTATGTCCAAATCACCAGCAGAGACAAAAAGGGTAGGTAAAAAGCCTGGTAGTATTATTTTGAAAGTTTAACACAGATCCTGGTGCCTCAGGAATGGGACTCCTTGCTGGTACCCAGTTCCCCTGCAAACAGTCTCATCTCACCTTTCATCTGACCTTCTTTTTCACCACTGGAAAGTGGCCACTGAAAGCTCAAAGTTACATGCACTGTTACATGAATAAATTTCCTATTTCCCTCCCAGCTGCTGATTCCCCTTCTTTAAGGGCTGCAGAGGAGTGCCTAGTGCTCCCTCCCTCCCTTCAAGAGATCAGATACATCTGGGGATGGCCCTACATCAGATGTTTTTGAGGATACCTGGTTCATTTTCATCCCACAAAATCAATCAGCCCAGGCCAGGACACAAATACTGGCACGTAGTGTGATGAAGGTATGTGGCTAATGTAAAATAAGCACAAGACCTTGCTCAGTGATGGGGCTGGGACTCCACTGGGGAACAGGCAGCCTGGCAGGGTACCTGCTTACCCGTGGAGTAGAAAATCTCTTGTCTCATTGCTCAGGAATAAATGAGGGGCCCATGCACAGCTAGGTGTGAAACCAGGCCTGTGATTGTGGCACCCATCCCTGTCATGGGCCAGCTTTTATCTGCTGTTCCACACTGGTTTGGGACTTGCTGGTGTTTGCCCTCCTAGGGAAGTTTTCCCCCCTCCCTTCCCTCCTCGGGTGCTGTGTACTCACCACCCGCTTGTCCGGCACCCTTTGGGTGAACACCTTGTAGAGCCTCCAGCTTTTCCCCAGGATGGGGCCAAACACCAGGGAGGAGCCCACGCACAGCAGGCAGAGCCGCACCTGCCGGGGGTCAGAGCGAGGAGGCTGAAAGTGGGGCTTGCAGGGACACCCCACACCCTCCCACCCAGGGGTGCAATAAAGGTGGGTGGGTGGGGACATGCCTATGGTTTTCTGGCTTCTGGAGGGTCATATCAGACATTAGAAGGCTGACCACAGGGTGAAATGAATTAAAAGGCACATATTCCTCTGCAGGCATGTCTGCCGCCTGCCTTTTCCTCCCCATCCCGAGAGACTTTCACCAGAGGAGCAGGCAGGGAGAGCTAGGCAGCTTGTGAGCAGCAGGGGCACGGTAGGTCCCAGCACCAATAAATCACTTGCTGGCACCTCCATTAATTATCCCCAGCCCAGCGGCTGAGCAGGATGCAGGGTGTGCATTCTCCCACATCCCACTCTCCCATATGGATGCATGCCCAGCCCTCGGTCTGGCAGGGCGGCTGCCTCAGGTCAGGACGTGGGAGTTCATCACACAGGTGAGTGTTTTGATGAGGATCTGCTCTGCAGCCAAAAAACTCACCTGCAACCTCACAGCACCTGTGCTACTTCGGGCAGCGGTGGCTCTGCGGAGGATCCCATCTCCCTCTGGGCTCCCCTTCCCTACTGCACTTCTACAAGCCCAGCAGCCTGCCTGCCTGCGGGACCCCCCCCCGGGGACCTGCTTTGAGTCCCTTCCTCGGTGCAGATGTGGTTTGCACAAACAGCGAGGGCCGTTCAGACAGAAAGTATCTGGTTGTGTTTTGCACATGTGAAAGCCACAGCCCGGCCGAGTGCAGCCAGCAGAGAGGTGGTGACAGGCTGTGGCTAAGAGAGAGCACGTACAAACAGGCATGTACATGTGCATGCGTGACAGTACCCATCCCAGCAAACCCCCCACTCACCTGAATAAGCTTTTCCATGGAGTCTCCAGAAGGCAGGCTCTGCTCCTGAATCCCGAAGAGGTAAGCACTCGTGTAAGTCAAGCCACTGCCCAGCAGGGTCACAATGTTGAGATTGGGGCTGGACATCTTCACGATCCTCCAGGAAACAAAGCAGGGAAGGTGGTGATGGTTACTGAGCATCATGACCTGGCATCACAGGGGCGAGGTCCCCTTACAGGGGCGACGATGGCCATAAGGGATGCTGACACACTGTCCACCCCCCAGCCTCTGATGTTCACAGCTGCTGAAAAAGCTCACCCATTGCTCCATGGTGTATAACCCATCCTCTCTGCTGTCTTGCTGGAGTGCTTCACTATGCTTAAAGTACTCATTTCACTCTACCCCAACATTTCTACTGTAGAGGGGCAGAAGTGGAAAACCACACCAGTGCACACATGGTGACTGTCCCCAGCTTTGGGTGTGACAGCTACGAGTGCCTCCAAGAACAGGCTCTTCCCACTGCTCCTTCCTCTGAGGAGATAGTTTCACACTCAGCATAGTCTCAACTTCAGGAAGCTGCCTGCAATGTTCAGCTTACAGCCTCCCCTCTGTAATTTCACCCCATCACTCATAATCCTGTAACTGTATTCAGGGAGGGGAGATCAACCCACTGATCTCTCATGACCTGTCACCCTTCCCCAGCAAGCCCATCAAGCAAAGGCTGTAGCTCCTGCCATCCCCCTGCATAGTTCTGCCTCTTCAATCTGCTGCCAAGTCATTGCATTTCTCTACCCTTGAGCTCCTTCCTGGCTTGCTGCCTTGCAAGGGATTCAACCTGGCCCTTTCCCTCCCTGACTTCCTCACCATGCCTCAGCCCCTGGGGAAAGATATTCATCAGCTCACCCTCAGCTGCATGCTGAAAAAGGTCTCCTTTGCCCTCCCAGGTTCAGTAGGCAGACCAGTATTTATTTACTGCAGAGCAAATAAATAACGCACATTCATTACAGCATGCTCCGAGAATATCTTCAGGGGCCTAAATAATTTGGTAATCAATTAAGGTGGCCACACTACTCAGTAAATTAAGTGCTTCAGATTGGGATGCAGGTCATGCAGCTGCTGCAATGCAGCAGGCACAGGGCTCACAACACAAACCCTTATGGGGCAGGACCCTCCTGACTGCACAGTGCTTGTCAGAAGCATTAAGTTCCTTAATGCAACCAGAGAATCAGTTCAGGCTGCACACAGATGCATGTCTATGTGCAAAAAACACTGACACATAGAGATCGATGGCTTTGCCAGGTGAAGCTTGGGAGAGGGATGTACCTCTGGGGGAAAAAGCAGTTGAGAAACCAACGGACCAATGAAGCTGAGGAGAAAGTGGTAAGGAGGCAGGCAAGACACTCAGAATTGCTGAGGAGGGGTCAGTGCTGGCTGAGACAGTTTGAGTTACCAGGAATTGTTGAGCCTTATGCTTGGATTTATGCTGCCTTCAGGGGAGCAGGAGATTTTACATCCTCTATGCAGACTGAAAAGCACCAAGGAAAGTCTGCACTTTACAACCAGCTTCTCTCACCAATGAAGACCACATTCCCCACAAATATGGGCAACCACCAAGATCAAAAAGGGTGGCCCAACAGCAGGAAGTGCACTGTGGGGGAGCATGATGGCTTTGCCATGGAGCTATGCTGCTCAGAGCGATGGTCCCAAGAGCAGACTTGAGCAGAAAAGGAGACCTGCTCTCTTTCTGCTCACTCCTGTTGATGTTTTTATTGAATGGTACCTTTGGGATGATACTATGCACTGCTGTCTGTGCCACGCCAGAGGGCATTCACAGAATCATAGAATCATTAAGGTTGGAAAAGACCTCCAAGATCATCAAGACCAACCTTTGACCAAACACCACCATGTGAACTAAACCATAGCACCAAGTGCCACATTCAGTCATTTATCAAACACTTCCAGGGATGGTAACTCCAATACTTCCCTGGGCAGAGCATTCCAATGCTTGACAACCTTTCAGTGCAAAAATTCTTCCTGATGTCCAACCTGAACCTCCCCTGACGCAGCTTGAGCCCATTTCATCTTGTCCTGTCTACATCTTCCTGCCTTGAGGAGGAAGGGAGCAGTCCAAACAGGACTGTCTCCATCAGTGATCAATAGCGAATGTGATGGAGAAATCTGCAGCAACACTGGCATTGGCCTTGCTTGCCCCATGGTGTTCCTTCAGGCTCATACCTTCCTGACACTCAGCTGGTCATCAGCTCAGAGCCTGGTCCTGAAGGAGCCTCATTCCGCTGCTCCAGCTCAGGGAAATTGTCGCAGCAGAAGAGGGAAGCCCTTACCTGTTTTTCCTGAAGCGAATTGTGAAGACAAGAAAGAAGAGCGCAAGCAGGACTCCTCCAGTCAGGAACGTCCACACAACTCCCAGGAGACCAGCAGAGAAGGACGGGAAGCTCTTCCCACTGTGGTCAGAAGATGTCTGCAGGAGGCAAAAGGGGTGAGGGAGAAAGGGATATTGCTGGGGCTTCCAGTGAAGGAGGTCCCTACTCTAGCAAGATCATACCCACGGGTGCTCCTCCTCAGCCACAAACCGCATCTCCTCAATAAGCAGACACCCTGGCACCCGACCAAGATCTGCAGGCAGGGCTGGTGAGATGTGTGTAGACAGGACATGTACTCTGCCATTTGCTGAGTGCACAGGAGGAGAGGGCAGTCCAGGAGCCCTCTTCTTACGGCCAACTAGCCAAATATGTAATGAAGCCATACGAGTGACTCACAGACCTCAGGCAGCCCTGGCTGTGGGAGAGAGGAACATGGGCAATGGTTCCCCACTGTCCTTCTCTGGAAAGAAACCTCTGCAGAGAGGTGACATGGTACCCCAGCTCATAGCACTCGTCTTTGGAAAGTTAGCATCCTTGGCTCCTGCCCTTACCCCTCCATGCAGCAGACAACTGACCAGCCGGCTGATGTGACTGGGAGCCAGCAGCAGAGCTGCCAGTCAGTGCAGAAGACGCAGAGAAGGGAGTGTGACAGCGTTTTTCAGAGGCATTACGCAGTGACACACCGAGCTGGACTCCACCCGACTCCAGCCGGCTGGAAAGTAACTTGGTCCCAGGCAGACATCAGCTGAGAACTGGCTTTTGAGGGACACTCCCAAAGTGGATATAACAGAGGCACCTCTCTCCTTGCACATAAGCAACGTTATGGGTTTAAATCTCCAGTTAAAAATATTCTCTATCTCTGTATTAACATAAGATAGACAAAATAATCCTATGTGAAATAAGAAACCTGTCCACTGTGGATCTAAAATGCTCCAGTATTTTTAACAGGGTGTGCATGCTTAGGTTCATTCACACATACTACGTGTGTGTTACAGACTTTTTTTTTCTTTAAAAAAAGCATCACTTTTACTAAGGTAAAAGTGGAAGGGAGGAGGATGGGGTTTGAGCTGGGATCATACACCTCCTCACTAACTTCTCTGGTGCTAAGTCCTTTCTCAGATATTTCAGTTGACCTGCATGCAATTTCTATGGCAGAAAACTACTTTTCCTGACAGTTGCCACTTCCCCAAACTCCCAATTCTTTCTTCAAGGCCTGAGCTGTTTCTGCTTCCAGCCTTGCTAGAAATAAATCTTCAAGGAGAAGTAAGGCAATTGTTCAGAGCCAATGCCACATCTCCCTCTTCCCCAGCCAGGCTTTATCTCCTCTGGACAAGCAAGAACAAGGCACAGCTTGGAGAATTAAAGCCAACACATAATTCTTAAACCAAAAACGTGTCACTGCCACACGAGCACGGCTGATCCATGGGCTCCTGGCAGCTCACATGCTGGTGCCATGCTGGCTGCAGGGCAACTGCGTAAGGCAAACCCCTGGCTGGGAGAGACATCCAGCCGAGAGCCAATGCTGCTGCTGGCTGCTGTGTGCTGGGATACAGCTGCATGCACACCTCAGCCTTGCTTTGCAGCAGTGTGGAGGAATCCCTGAGGGGATACTCATATCCCTCTTGCAAACTGCTTCCTACCTCCTCTTCCCTCTCTCTATCCCCTGGGGAGTCTTTTGGCTCTCTGGGAAACAAAGACTACCACATGGTGAAGATGGTCAGCCACCCAGGGATCAGAAACACCCTTATGATCTCCACCTTTCCTTTCCTCCCACCTGGCTGCTGTTTCCCTGGATGTTGATGCTACTTGAAGTTGATGGAGCGCTTTGTTTGCCGCTGAGAGGAGTAAATCCTGGTCCTAGCAGGGGGAATATTAATTGTAAGGCAGCTGCCAGAGCCGGGGGAGCCAAGCAGCTTAGTCTTCTAATTAAAGGCTCATGGTCGTGCAGGACGTGATGGAGAGCTGAGCGGGCCAAGCCTCACCGGTCCATCCAGCAGCCTCACACGGTGCCAACTGCAACTGAGTGCATCCCAGTGTCATTTCCACTGGCTTACTGGTGTGGGGGGTACCATTTATTATGCATAATGACTTTTAATTAAATCATGCCCTATTCATATTTTAAAAGCACTTTGAAGTTGCAGAGGACAGGAAAGGTCAAGGGCAGATGGGGCCACCTAAGGCCAATCCTAAGCAGCTGTCACACCGGCCAACACACAGGGGGTTGCTTGACATGGCCTGGCAGTTGTGGATGCTTCCTCACTTTCTGGTAACTGTGAGATGTCACCTAGACTGGGCTTGTCTTGGAGGCCAACCAGCATGCTGACTTCAGCTGGACTGGGATTACTTGTCAGCTGCACCCCCCTTTCCATCTCTCCACCCAAATCCACTTTAGCAGAGCAAACCTCATGCCCCAGAGCACTTTCCTGCCTCCATACATACCACTGTTACAGTGCAGAGCTCCTGCAGTGCCCGCTGCTGCTGGCTGTCAAAACTGGAGCTGCCATCGCAGAGCTCAGAGCAGTTGAATCCCGGCTCCATAGCACATCCTCAGCCGCTATCCAGCCGTACCTTCGCCCCTACTGGAAGGACGAGCGTTGGCTTTCTCCAGCGAGAAGAAACCTCCGGCATACACCGTATCTCCTCCCGTCAGCAGGGTGAAGTGAGGGGGTCTGGCAGCCCGGGGCTGAGCTCACCCAAACTGATGTGGTGCACATCCAGCCCCAGGACAGGGAGTGCCCACCTCCAGGTGTCCCGTGGGGTGTCCCCTGCGGCGAGGCGAGTCAGCATGGAACCTGGGTTCCCACGGAGCACGGTGGCATCCTGAGCACTGCTACACCAGCCTGCAAAACACCACATGTTGAGGTCACAGGGGGCCCCAGCCCCTACACCTCAGCTGTGGAGCTGAAACCAGGTGCTGTGCCGGTCCACACCACCCAAATTTTCTGCAGCTTTCCTCTGCCAATGCATTTTCCCACACCAGTGCAATTTTAAGGGTGCATCTTTGCAGGTACCCTCCTTACGCTGGCAGCTACTGCCAGTTTCCTGGCATGTCCACTTCTTCCAGCAAGGAACCAGAGGGTGTAGACAACAACAAACAGTAACAAGTGTCACCACTGCTTAATAGGATCTACACCCAGGTCTGGGCGGGCTACAGGATAAGGCACTTGAACCAAAGCATTTTGGCTGACTTGGCCTGAGTGGCAGCCTGGCTAGCTGAAGAGCTGGCTGTTTACTAAGGAGATTTAGAAGACTGACACCTCCATGTTCCCCATCCCTCCTGGTGCTCTGGCTGCCAGGTATTGTCCCCGCCTGCTCCGGTTCCCTTTGCACCACCTTTGCCTCTGTTCCCCCTTTCATTTCTCTTTCTGGTGTGGATTTTAATAGGCCTTATTACCATTTTAGACATGAGGTCATACTTGTCCTCAAGCATCCTTACTCAATTACCATTGTCACCAGTTTTAATTAGCTTCCAGTGCACGACCATAAGCAAGTCTCCCGTCATTAGCAGCTGGGGAGGAAGCGCAATAGCTCACTCCCTACTTGCTCCTCACAACAGGTGGGAGGAAAAAAATTATCCTTATCATGCTCCTCGGGGCTGCTCCCCGGCCAAGCATCCCATGTGCCTGGCCAGTGCTCCATCCTTCCCTCTTCCTACTCCTGACACTTCGATTCCCTCTCCTCATAAGTCCTTTCTTTGGAAAAACTTCTGTCATTAAGTGAGTAAATAAAGAGTAAATTAAAAAGCACAGTCACCAGGACCTGGTCTGAAACTTGATGTTCGTCATGGGGAGTAATCAGGATTCAAACACCAGAAAAGCTACAGGTGCTGTTCTCAGCTCAAGCATAGACTGATTTATCAGCTTTAGAGAAGTCACTTACAAGTCCCAGCCCAAACACATCAAGGTCAACAGGCTACTTGTCCCAGATTAGCAGAGCCACCTCTGAAGCAACAATCCCAACTTTCCTGCTGGCAGAAGCCCCGATGTACCATGAGTTCAGACACCGTCCTGCCTGTCCCAGGACTGCCCCCTACAAACACAATATCACACATGAGCCAGACTTGGGACTTTACACACATGGTAGAGATGTTTTTCGAGAGCACTGATGCAACCCAGCTCCATCAAACCTGCCCCTCTCTAGCTTGTAGCAAACTGTGGTGGAGTTTCCCCTACAGCAGGATCACCCTGTAAGGGTTTTCATGCCCTCCATGGCTCAGGCTGAGTGATTGGACAAGGGGTATGGCTGCAGGAGACATGCAGCTGCTGCAGTGGATGCCAGGACTGCAACAGTGGAGAGAAGGAGACAGGCTCCAGCTGAACAGTTCAAAGAGAACAATGGATAGTGTGGAGGGGCTGCGTGCTGTGCCTGGGGGTGGCAGTAGGAGAGGGGCACGGAACCTTTGATTCCAAGAAGACCTGAAAAATGAGCACTGCCCAGCCTCCAAAGGGCTCAACTTCTCCCCATACCCTCAGGTGGGTTTAAAGACAGCCCCTACAATTCCTTGTAACCTTCTGCCACATCAGAGAGGGAACCCACCTGCCAGGTGGACCACTACCAAGGCTGGCATGAGGCCAGCAGGCACAGCCCTCCTGTGGCTCACAAATGGAGATGTTTCCACAAGGAGCAGCAATTTAGCCCTCCTCCACCCAGGAGGCCACCCCTCGCTGGAGGGCAAAAGCCCCTTGGAGTCTTCCCAACCCCCACCCCACCATTCTGCAACAGGCTCCCACACAATGTTGATAACAAGCTGAGGCCAATTAACATTCATTAGTATGCAACAAAGCAAGCACTAGTGTGGTTGTCGCTGGAAGGCAACAGGCATTTCCAGCCCAGCTCCTGCCTCTTGTGAGAGCTGGCAGGAATGCTGCTCCATGGCCTGGAGAGGATCCAAGGGAGACCGGTGCAGTGGGGAGTCACTGACCTTCAGGGTGAGGTTGGACAATGGTTGTGGGGGCAGACAACAAAACTCCCTTCCTTAAAATGTCAGAGTCTCTTTAGGGCAGAGACCTTTAGGGCAGAGGCTTTTGGTTTTGGGGGTTTTATGAGGACCAAAGTGCCAACCAATTCTGATGGATCACTTCCAGAGCACAATCAGAGAATGGTTTGGGTTGGGAGGGATCTGACAGCTCTGCTTGCCCCCTTCTGCCCTCAGTCTCTGTGGCATTACACCTGCTGGCTGTCTGGGTCATAGTGGCCAGTACTTGGTCACAGCTGAGCATCAGCATGTGTGTGGACGCGATCCAACAAGCCTCAAGTGGGTAGGAAACAAGTGACTAGACCACATGAAAAATATCAGCACCATCATCTTCTAGCATAAAAAGGAACCCTTGACTGTTAAAACCAGTATTTGGATAAAAGCAATTTGCAGTCATCTCAATGGTTGATCTTCAGAGCTGGAAAACCTGTTTCTTTTAGATCCCTCAAGACTCGGGATGACTTATCATATAATCATTACAGATGGAAACGACCTCTAAGATCATCAAGTCCAACAATTAACCCAGCACTGCCAAGCCCACCACTAAACCATGTCCTTAAGCACCACGTCTACACATTTTTTGAACATTTCAAGGGATAGATATAGAATCATTAAGGTTGGAAAAGGCCTCAAGATCATTGAGTCCAACATCTACAAATGTTGAGAAACTGCAGATTAACTCATAAATAGCCTTCAAAAAAGACGAGGTTGATGTAATCCAAATGCACATCTTGACTCTCTTAAAGTTTCTTCTTCCCTTCAAAACCTTTGTTTCGAAAAAAATAGAGGAAAGAAACCTCTGAAGAAGCTGAAAAATTGCATTTATAGAGCAGACAGAACTACCTTTTCACCCCAACTGGTTCCTTTTGATCTAGTGTTGATAGAGAGACTTTTTCCTAAAGAACAAGTCAACATCACTGCTCAGTGAATCAAAAAGTAAAAAACTGAAGATGTCAAATTGCAGACAACAGAACAAATGCATTCAGAAATGTGCATGAAATGGTTTTCATGCGCTCTGCAATCCTGTCCAGTCATATCAGCCCCAACAGAGAAATGGTACATGTACACCTCTGCAAGGGAAGAGCAGAGCACATCTGGAGAAGCACATCTATCGAGAAGAACTTCTCGGGAAGGTGGTTGTGTGGCCAGTTGGAACCCACAGCTTTGCTGTGTGCCAAAGGCAGAGAACAACCAGGGGGAAGGAGTGATATGCAGAGGGCAAAGCCATTCCTTCCACCTCAGGTGGGCAGCAGAAGATCTTGGCTTTTACCCATGACGGGTCTGTGCTGCTACTGCCACAACTAGTGGGAGATGGTGATCTGGTGGTGGGGACCAGCCCCAGCTAGACAGGACACAAGGTTACACACTTACAGTGGCAAGTCATCTGGATAACTGTCCCAGCGAGATAAACACCACGGGATGGGGTTTTGCAATTCAGAAAACACTGGCACTTCCGAGACAGGCTCCTGCTTTTCCCTTCTGCACTTCTTGTCCAACAAGATCCCTTCTTGTTTGACCTGAGAAACCTGCAATATTGCCAACCCCAAGGCGATCAAAAAAGTCACAAGCTAGACTTACTGCAACACCTCCCGCAATGAAGCTAGTTAAAAATCGGGAGTTAAAGCACCCAGCATATCTAAAGATTATTTTTAATTTATATTTAAAATTTCGGCATTTACATCTTCACACTTTCCCCTGCAAACACAAAAGAAAAAATAAAGAAAACCAAGAAATCCTGCTTATCATGTCATCCTAAAATGTGGGTTACAAAGCCTCAATCCCCAGGAATTGTTGTCACCTTTCTTTTCAGGGACCATCCTGTGCACTTGCTCTATCCTGCTTTTGTCCCTGCGATTTCCAGAGCCACCTCCAGGTCTCTCAGATCCCTTCACACCCGGCAGATGGAAGCTAGCTCAGTGCACAGGCACATGTCGGGGCACAGCACGGGGCCCAATGGGGTCATCTTCCCACCCAGGCAGTGTCCCTGCCTTTGCTGTCACTTCCTGACCCACACCCAGGGTACGGGTGATAACCACCAGGAGCTGCAGGACCTGCTGCATGCAAAGGAGGGAGATGCAGGACAAGGTGCTTCTGTCTCCAGATGCATGAGGAGCTCTCTGTGTGATTCTGAAACACGAAAGTTTGTGCTGACTGAAGCTAGCTGTGATTTTGAAGTCTCCTACCATTTTGGATAGCACATCCTAAGATGACGAAGGCAATAATCTCTGAACACCAATCTTACTGATCATCCCAATGCTGTATGCCTGTCCACTGTAAGTCCCTCAGCTTGGGAGGATTGCACAAGGCTGGCACATTTAGCTCTGTCTTTAGTCTCTTTGACTTTTTTAATGCAGGTTAGATACCCACATGGCTCTTTTCAGTTCTGTGGTTTCTGTTTTGAATTTAAAGAAACCTCTGTGCAAAAAAAAAAAAAAATCAAAAAAAAAATCATTATTTTATCATTTTTTGAACAACTGTGCAGTCCTGCGAGGAGCTGACACACACTTCTCCCTCTGAGGAGATAATATGGTTAGAGAGTTAAAAGCCTTAATTGCTATACAATGATAGGCATGTGAGAATAGATTGGAGATGCTCAAAGGAAGGAAAACTGGGAGAGAAAACCAAGAGACATGGGGAGTGTGCCACAGATGAGATCAGTGTGACCACAGCTGATAGGAAGGTAAGACAAATCCCTGGAGCTGCTGCTGAGCAACTTTGTGCCACCCAAAGAGCGAAGCCCATCCTTATGTCCAGCTGTAACAGCGGCTGAGCAGCACATGGATGAAGTGAGCATGAATCTCTAGGCTTCTGCCTCCCCAGCATGTCTGGGAGCCCAGGGGTTTGGACCCCACTGCCCATCGTGCTGAGCTCATCCCTGTGTGGCCCGGTGGCCTGGCAGGGCTCCCTACACAGAGCCCAGTGACTGCGGGAAACAGCCAGAAAGCTCCTTCCAAAAGATTTTACGCCACTGGTACCCCCCGGTGGAAGCTCACCTTTCTGCAGTCAGTGAGAGAAGCAGCAGGATGGATCTCTGCTGCAGGACAGCAGCCTCGCCACTTGGGGCTAAAGCAGGTACAGCTACTTCCCCCAGAGACGGGGCAGGGGATGCGCCCCAAGCACCGCTCGGAGAAGCTGCAGTGCTGCTCCCATGCCCTTCCCATGCCCAAGTCTCTGCCCCGGGCTGGAGGCTGGGGTGCATAACACCCCAGCAGCTGTGCTGCATGAACAATGAGGACAAACAGAGGTTTTCCACCACCTTGGGCAAAATCTTGGCTTTTCATTACTCCATAACTTACTTCATCAATCATTTAATTTATTAGTGGGAGACCACACCTGTAGGTGCTGTTCTGTCTCTGTGGGACAACCTCCCCAAGCTCCGGGCCAGGAAGGTCCCTGTCCCAAGCACTAGGCACGTGGCAGATGACCTGAAAGTGGGGTGGCAGGGGCTGCCTCTCCAGAAAGGCAGCCATTTTCACGCTGAACCGTACCTTCATCACGAAGAGGCAAAAATGGCCAGGACCAGCTGCAAGAACAAACTGCGTGGCCCTCAGAAACACGGCTCCTGCCCACCACACTGCCAGGCACAGCCAAAGAGAAGAAATGTTGGAAGTGAACAAAAATCCCCAAGCATCTGCTTCGCAGTTTGCCATCCCTGGTAGTTGCTGCAAGGCAAGCAGAAAGCCTCTATGGGGCTGGTCAATCCTGAATCCCTGCCAGGGGATCAGACCTGCATCACACTTACCCACTGGGATACTGATTCAAGAACTGTAACAGTGTCCTGGTGCACCACTGACAGGTCTCACAGCCTGGGATCTCTGCCCATCCCCATTGCCTCTGTTGCCTTTATGGTCCTCCCCCGCTTCCATCCACCCGCATATATGGCTTTCTTCATAAAACTGCCTTTCCCCAGGCCATTCCCATCAAATGCTGCTCCTTTCCGTTTGGTGCATGTGCCCCAATACGCTGCTCTGAGACACACACAGCGCCAAGCACTGCTGCTGGTGGCTCCAACATCCCCTGCTCCCATCAGCTCCCTCTGCCTTTGGGGTGTTTGCACCAGCCCGACAAACGGCAGCATGCTAAACAGCTTTATGGGAAGGTGTAGCCTGCAACATTTTTTTTCCTCTTAACTGTACCATCTTTAGAGAGCCACCATGAAAAAGAGGTAAAAAAGCCTGATGATTAAGTACTTTGATTTACAAGACAGATCTACCTTGTGGCTGAGGTGTGTATGACTTAATTAAAAAGCAGAGGCTCACCGCCACTGAAGCGGTTCGCTGCCGAGCTATCAAACGTAGAGGAGGAAGAGGCCTCAGAAGGAATATTTCCATAAAGCAATGTTTCAGATTAAGCATATGCCTTCAAGAGCTCTCCCTTTCCAAAGCTGGTAGAAAGCTACAGCTGCTCCTTCATGCAATCACAGGCCATCCCCTCACAGCCTTCGCAGCACCAGCACACCTGTGTTTTCACAAACAGGGCTAGGATGGCCGGGTTGCAAAGCTGGACAGCCCCAAGCACAGGGACAGCTGCTAGCCCTAACAAGGTCTGCATGTTTTTTCTCTGTTTATTTTTTTCTCCTTTTAAATTTGGCAGGATTTTGGAAATCAAGTGACATATTTAGTCCTTAAAGAGGCAGTAAAACGGAGCACTAACGCTCTTTCGCCTTACCCCTGCTGACCAAGCAGCAGGGAGTATTTTCCCCTAGGAGACAGATTTGATTTAAGGCTCTGAAAGCCAGAGATGTCCACGGCTCATCTGGCTCACCTCCCGGGTACTGCAGGCTGCCAAAGTGCACCCAGTGGTCCCCTGCTCACGCTTCTCATCTCTTTGCTGGGCAAAACAAGCACCTCATCAGGGGGCAGGGCCACATCAAGGTTTCCACGAGGTCTGCCAGCCAGGGCTCCCTGCAGACAGCGGTGAGGCTTGCTCAGGGGTGGAGAGGTGCAGCTCCAGAATTGGGGGCACACCCAAACCTGTGTGGAACTCGTAAACTGTGTCAGCACAGGGGTCTGCAATAAGAGAGGCATATGCAATGCCCCGGCACCAGGCGGGTGAGGCAATGTGGCAGCTATATCAAGGAGATGCATCAGAAATGCCAGCTGCAACTCAACACTGGCAGCTCCCGGTTACCAGGGATCCGGTTCCCTTGGCTTCCTTCCTGCCCCTCTCAGGCTGCAGAGCACCTGTAGGGAAGTGGAAAATCCAGGTCTGGGCTGGGGCTCCATGAGCCGCCCCCCCTGAGAGGTGACCAAGCCCTTGGGGAGCTGTGTGATGCCCAGCTCTGGCAGCCAAGGAGAAGCAAACGTGCTGGATCCTGGAGTGTTTCCCGGGGTTCTCTCACTGCTAGCAAGCAGGGGCAGCATCGTCAATCCAGTACAGAAAGGGTACACGGGTCCCTCTCTCTCTCCCTCTCTACCCAGTAGGTTGTCGCACTGTAGAGTTGGTTGCAACCAACCTGAACTCCGCAAGGCACACAGTTCGCCCAGGTAGCAGCAGTTTGGGTTAGTACAAACTAACTCAGCGCTGCAGCTTCAAATTTTTGCATCCTGCAAGGCAGCCTTTTCCCATCGCGAGGTGCCGGCAGGCTCCCGTTCCCACAGCCGCCTTCTGCGGCGTGCTTGGAGCCTTCGGGACGGTATTTTCTGGAGAGCTACAAAACACCGCTCCATGCCTGCCCCGTTTCAAGCTCAGGGGTGCACTCCGGGCACGGCCAAGCAAGCGAAGGGCGATGGAGGAGCGCTCCATCCCCCAAGTGCGTCCCCAGACCGCGGCCTCCCTGCCCCCGGCGGGAGCGCTCGGGGGGCTGCCAGCCCTTCCCCGCGGGCTCTCCGGGGTGGGGATCTCGCCAGGCTGCACCCACGCCACCCGGCATCCTGTGGGGAAAGCGACGAGGGGAGCAGAAACACACCAAAGCGAAGAGCGTCGGGGCAGGAAAGCAACTCGGGGGGTAAACGGGGCGCTCTCGTCTCAGCCATCCCGCTCGCAGCCTCCCTCCCCACCGCTGCCAGTCCCCTTCTCCCCAGCCCCCTCTTCCCAACCCCGGACCCCCGACCCACCTGTGGGGACGGCACCCGAGCGCGGGATGCAAACCTGCAGGGCTGGAGCAGCCCCTCTGCAGCCTCCGGGGACGCGGAGCTCGGCGCCGGCCCCGCAGCGCCCCGGCCCGGCCCGGCGGGGGCGGGAGCGGGAGGGGCCGGGCCGGCCGCGCTCCTCCCGCCGGGGCGGTGGCGCCGGCCCCGCTCCCGCCGGACGCGGGACAAAACTTTTGGGCAGGGGGGAAAAACGCGGGGACCCAGGCTGTCCTGGCGGGGTCGGATCCCCTTTCCCGCCGGCGCCTCCTACAGATAACCGCAGCATCAAACCCTCCCCAAAACAACCCCCGTGTCGGAGCTGAGCAGAGCGGGACCCCCCAGCACAGCCCACCCGCCTGGCCTCGGCTGACCTGACCCCGCCGCCGCAGCCCATCAGCCCCGCGGTCCCACGGCTGTGCCTATCTCCTGTTCCTGCCGGCGGGATGCGCCCGACTGGGAACGGGCCGCCTCGCTCGGGCGCTCCTGTCAGCTGAGGCAGCACAAAAACCCCGCGTCTGTGGCAAAACCGGCCCGAGAAGTGAGTAAACGCGAGGGCGGCCAACCTCGTGCTCCGTGACCTGCTTGTGCCGCCCCATGGCTAGTGGTAGCCAGCGTGACTACTGCAATAGGTATGTCTATGAGAGCAGCAGTCAGTGTCATATGGACAGACCCACTGCCTCTCTCAGCATCCCCGTGCCGACCGTTTCCTCTCCTGCCTCCCACGACCCTGATTCAAGCATCAACTTCGTGCTCTCTCCTCACAGGACATCCACTCAATTTTACTGGATTTTCTTTCCCAACTCTGAAAGCCAAAAGCTCTGCTGCAGCACCAAAGTTTCTCTCCCAAGCTGCAGCAAAGTGCCAGGTGCTACTAGAAGGGGCTGATTGCAGACAGGTGCAAGGCTGTGCAGGTCTTCTCTCTTCATACACTTCTATTTACCTCATTACGTGACTCTGGCATTAACAGTGCTAATTTTTCACTCCTGCCCATTCCCAAACATGCAGAGCCACAGGCCAGACACAACCTTGGTCTGAACAGGAGCAAAGAGGTTTGCACTAGGCAGCTGTGCCACACAATGCTGTCATAAACAAACTGCAACCTGTTAGATTCCAAGCCCAGTAAAAGCATCCAGTTTGAGGCCACTGGTTCTGGCAGCAGCTCCCACTGCCCTTTACTAGATTTGACTGACATCCCAGATGAGAAGCTGCAATTGGACCTCTCTACTCCCTTTTCCCATCCTCTTCTGAGGCAAAATAGAAGGATGTGCCCTTGCCCAAGAAGTCTAACACACCACTCTCCAGAAAGTGTTTTCTAGCCTGGACAGTGATGGGCAATGAAGGCTCAGCCCTGGACCTTGAGCTGCTGATGGGGCAGAGGGTCATGTCCAAAGCAGGTGAAGGAGGTAGGAGCCTTCTTACTGCCACATACAAAGGAGAATGAAAAAGCCCCTTGGAGACCAAGGTCCAGCCATGGTGGCCAGATCTAAAAGCTGGAGACCCATGGATTAATTCTGAATTTTGGCACTGAAAGCAGCACCTCAATTTACAGAGGTGCAGAGTATCTGCAGCTCGCTGTGGGTATGATGAAGGCCTCTCATATTCCAATATTTCTGGAAATCTGATCTCTTTTAAAACATGCAGACTCTCAGACTGGACTTGACAATCTGGTCTCTGCCTCCGTAAAACCAGGATCATAAACAGAAACGTCTCTCAGCGGGAAGGGAGGGGAGAGGAGTGAGAACCTGACTGTTCACACAGGAACAGGAGTGAAGTGCCTTATTTCTGGTTCCTCCCAAAGCTAACAGAGAGCACTCCTGTTGCCCACTGACTCATGCTTATTACTAAGCACCTTGTAAACAGCAGTAATGAGAAAATGCCACTTTGTGCCTGCTTTGGTTTTGCTCCTGGGTTTTGCTCTCAAAAAAGAAAAAATCAGATCTCTGGGGGTACTGACATTTCCACAGCAACTGTTACAGACGTGCATATGTATCACCTCTTTGTTCCTCACCAGCAGAAGTGGAACCACAACCTCATCCCACTAAGTTCTGCAGCCCTCCGAGAGCTTGGATGTCCCTCCAGGTGCCACTTGGCATTGTCAAAGAAAACACAGTTGCAGCCAGGATGTTGAGGACTCTGGAAACATCACCTGGGTGTTCTGTCCAGAGGCAGAAAAGCGTGTGCTGTACTACAGGTATGCACCAAAGAAGGATTTGTGCTGCCAAGCAGGCAGGAACAGCGGTCTGGAGAGGCACGAGTGAGGGCAGAAGGCACGTAGTTAAGGTGAGTTGTGTTACAAACTCCGCAGGGACGAGGCTTTTTCATGCCAAAGGATCCTGCTGTGCTTGAAGAGCAGTCAGTAACCCCGGGTTGGAAACACATCGCCCCATGCCAGAGAATAACTGGAGCCCAGCAGCTGCATGGCTCAGCCTGAGGCTGGCTCCTAGGAAGGGAAAGCAAAAGCTGAACTCATTTGAAACTGCCAGGGCAGGCAGGATGCAGCTTTCTCCCTCTGTCTTCCATGTCTTGCCTCTTTCCCTGCTCTTTTTAGACATCCTGCTGAAAAGCTGGACTGCAGAGCTACCCAGAGGAGTTCAGTATCCATCACAACACTCTCTGATAAGAAGGATAAACCACCTGCTCTTGACTGCTGCTCTGGCTCTTCATCCTTAACACCTCATTCATCCTGCATGGAGTGAGTTACACATCACGCCTGCTGGATCCTTCCTGGGAGTTGCGATGACCTGGGACACAGCTCCTCGTTTTGGAGGGATGGCCCATGTCATTTGCTCCAAGATGCATACCATGGTTTGATGCTTACTGCAAGCTGACTGTGGAAAAAGGGGGGCTTGGAGATGAGTTTTGTGGAATGGGAGTCCCTACTTGCCAATTGTTAGCAGTAACACCTCTCTTTTGGGATCTGGCACATAGCAGGGTTTCAGCCCATTTAACACATCCATTTTGTCCATCCTCAAGTATTCACATTCAACCAGAGTGTCACACAGAGCTACATCAAAACTGCCCTCTCTTTAATGGTGGCCTTCCGTCATCTGCTAAATTCTTCTTGAGCAACTCACACTGCAGTCAAATTTCACTAAATTTGTCTAAGCTTTCTTCGGGATGAACTGCCATTTGTGTGTTCTTCTTTGGGGGGAAAATTTAGTCTCTTGGAAAAGCCAATTCATATATGCATATATGCCAACCTACGAGTGTCCTGACTTTGCTCAAGTAACTCGTAATGAGGCAAGTGCTCAGTAACAAACTCTTCGTTACCGACCACGATGAATCTGGAAAGGATACAGTGTGTGCTGGATGGATGCATCCTCTGCCGGGAAATTACCATCCAGCACACTTAGAAACTCTCATGAGACTTGACTGTGGCCTGCAGGCAATCTCCACAGATGTGTCCTGGAATTAAATTATCTATGCAAATACAGTTTTCTTTTCACAGGTTGCAAACAAGCCCGTAGAGAGAGAGATCCGTCCTGGGCCTCGTTTGATGAGGGAGTTACACACACAGGCTTGCACACAGCACTCCCTCTTGGGCTTTCTGATCTCCATACAGCCTGCTCCCAGTTACCCCCGCTGTAAAGCGGGTAATGTTGCCATTAGCATACAGCACCACCCTTCTGTCTTTCACGGGCTATCTCCTTTCTCAGCATGTGGTAGCCAGCAGTTGTAACATCTCCAGTAAAGAAAGCATCTGCCCGCACTAAGGCAATAGCAGTTTTGTCCAATTTATTCTTAAAAGGGAAAGTTTTTTTCACTTTTTCCTCTTACAGACAGAGTTTCTCCTTCTGGAATTTAAACAGCTGATTATTTTCTTTTCACACACCCGCTTTAGTCCACAGTCTCTTAAGCTGTTGAAGCTTCTACTCATTTGAAGGTTCGCTTTGCAGGGTTCATTAAAAACATCACGCCTTTTCCAGCACATGAGCCTGTGCACTGGGCTTTGGACAGGCAGGCCATCCCAGAGCACCATCCCATCCCCAAGAACCAGGGCTGAGTGCCCCACACAGTGCAGCCTCTCAAGCAAACACCAGCCACTGCTTCAGCCTCCACGATCTTCTCTCCTCCAGCTCACAGGAACAGGACCTTGGACTTTCTTCTACTCTTCTGAGGTGTTTAAAGGCTTGAACAATCTCTTGTTCCCACACCATCCTGTTAGCTTTCTGACCCTTCCTAAACAGTCTTTAATCACCTCCTCTTCATTCTCCTTAACAGAAGGTGGTCATTATAATCACTTGACTTGTTAAGGCAACTGGGGACATGTGTGGGCTACTCTTACAAATTGAGCCAAAGAGCTGCCCTCAGGGAGGTTCCCACTGCTCACTCCATTCCTCCCAATACATCCTGGAACACTGTCCATTCAGACAGTGAAATCTCTGCCAGGAGTAGTTAGGTGCAGCTGAGAACAGCAGTATGGACCAGGTCACATCCCCTTTCAAGTCTGTTTTCTATGCCTCTGTGAAGTGCTTTAAGATGACTTTGTAACTCACTCCTGCCACAGCAAATTATGGGGCCAGCTGGTGCCTCTCCATCCAGGGCAAATTAAAAAACCTGCTTCCTTTGTAATTCAAAGCCCTGCATCTTCCCAGTTTTGAAACAGTCTCTCAGAAAGATGATCTTACAATCTTTATATGGTTGATGTGGACCCCACTGGTGCTAGGTGAACAAGCCAAGATCTTAGGAGTGATCCAGGTGGAGACAGAAATTGGAAAAAGTGGGGAGAATCAGAGGAATCAAGAATATGGTGGAAGAAAAGCACAAGTGGTATGCAATCCACGTCCCCTTGTAGCAAAAGCTGTGGTACTTTGAACATGTCTAGGGTTGGAACATCAGCTCCAGCGTGGTTTCCACTATGAATAGAACTGAAGCTCACTCCCACCGGTGAAAACTGGTTTGTTAGCAACACCCTACTCATCCTGCCTGTCTCTTATGTAAAGTAAGGCTAATCCGAGAATCACCTGACAGGGGGCCAGGTCAGAAAGTCACAGGGCCTGAGACATGACCTCCTTTCAGCTGCTGTTTGGCAGTTCCCTGTAAGAGCAGAGGTGGAAAGGCTGGTCTACATCAACTCTCCCTAATCCTTTCTGCTCCATCCATTAAGCCAATCCATGGGAAATAAAAACTCTCTGTGAAGACTTTTTGCATCCTGCTAGTGGCAATGCTGGATAGGGACCAGCTGGATGGGGAAAACCCTCTGTCAGTCTGTCGGATGTGGGAGGAGAGGTTAACAACCTTTTGTAAGCTGGTTTCTCACACGCTTTCTAATTATTGGTTTTTTTAGGGGATGGCATCAAGGAGAAAACATGAGGTTATGAATTAGTTACTGTGGCAAGGAAAAGGGAGCCAGGGGAGAGCTTCTGAGAAAGCAGCAGGATTACCCTACACCACAATGCGTAACCAGAGTGTGTGGGAATCAAGTGAGGCTGTGATCAAGCTTTCTGGTGGAGGAGCACCTCTCTGACTCTGGCAAACAAGGATGTTCATACAGATTTGGACCTTGGAGACAAATTATTGTCTCATCTTTGATGAGATTCTCTCCAACCAGTTATGATCATTCCCATTTTCAGGGTGATGTCCTAAGGGAGTGAGGCTTATTCAGTGCACATTTTGTCTTCCAGTCCTCCCAGCCCTCTTTACCAACATGTCTTAAACCACCTGGCAAATCACAATGAATTTGACAGTGATCTGTGAGTCTCAAAGCTCTTAAGTTTCTACAAGTTCCAGTGTCTGGATGGGTGTCATGGCTTAACCCCAGCCACCAACCAAGTACCACACAGCTGCTCGCTCAATCGCCCGCCAGCGGGATCGGGAGAGAGACTCAGAAGGGTAAGAGCCAGAAAACTCATGGGTTGAGATAAAGGGAGTTAATAAGGAAAGCAAAAGCTGTACACACAAACAAAGCAAAACGAGGAATTAATTCACTGCTTGCCATGGGCAGGCAGGTGTTCAGCCATCTCCAGGGGAGCAGGGCCCCGTCATGCATAGCAGTTACTTGGGAAGACAAACACCATCACTCCAAATGTCCCCTCCTTACTCCTTCTTCCCCCCAGCTTTATATACTGAGCATGGTGTCATATGGTCTGGAATATCCCTTTGGTCAGTTGGGGTAACCCATCCTGGCTGTGTCTCCTCCCAACTTCCCATGCACCCCAGTTTCCACCTCAGTGTGGCAGTATGAAAGGCCTTGGCTCTGTGGAAGCACTGTTCAACAATAGCAAAAATATCTTTATATTATCAACCCTGTGTTCAGCACAAATCCAAACCACAGCCCCATAACAGCCACTGTGAAGAAAATTAACTCTACCTCAGCCAAAACCAGCACAAAGGGGAGAAAGAATCCTAGTGGATTGTTCCCTCTCCCACATGGGGTAGGAGCACATGCACAGCTTTTATTAAACATCAGCAAATCCCTCTCACAGGGATGGGAATGGCAGAATCACATATTATGTGGGGGTAGGAGAGGAGGGGAAGAAGAACCAAGCAGTTTTCTGCTTTTTGGTTTTTCTCTGCTTGTTTTTTTCCATTGGAAACTTGGTTTTCATTGGTCACCCATTTTTGGTGAGTGAATAACTAATGTTCTCCAAGGTTAGATGGTGCTTCAGTGAAAGGCCACAGCTGGGTTCCACACTTCAGAAAAGACTGCAGAGGATTGAGCTCCTGAAGGACCAGCCAGGGTTTGCTCTAGTGCACGCTGACACAGGGTACCAGGAGTTCAGCTAATTTTAGGTGGTAAGGGACTGGTCATGCCAGATGCAGTCAATAAGCCTGCTCACTCTTTCCTTTCATACTGAGTCTTAGTGTAGGATTTTTATTAAAGGTTTAGCGTGACCTGGAACCCAGAGGAAGCATTCAGCCTCTTCGATGCTAATCTGAACCACCAAAGCTTTTAAGGTTCACTTCATGATGCCAGCAACACCCAATGCCAGCAGTGATTAGTGGTCTCCTGGGAGGTATCTCAGCCTCTTAGGATTTGACAGGGAAACAATAAAGTTTGCAGTGGAGCCGAGTTTCAACTGTGCCCGTCTGCAAAATAACAAGTGGTAAATGATAGTTTCCTTCAATTGCAGCAGTTTGTGACTCCTCATGAAGTCACATAATGATCTCACCTCAGTTATTCACTGTGTCCTTTCTTCTACCTGCCACGGTGAAGATGTTTTTCTTTCTAACAATAGAGAACAAAACCAAAACCAAATCCCTTTCTATTAATGCAGATCTAATGCACATGCAATGCACAACATCCCTTGTTTCTGGCTCTAGCTGTCACATCTGAAGCATTTTTCCTTCTAAGAGTTGGAAAGACAAGCCACTGCCTTCCTTTTAAGGTGTTCCCTTGTCCCTTGTTTCCCTGCATGCTAAGCACTCTGCTGCCAGGTAAGGACTGTGCATCCCTGTTTCCAGATCCTCACAGTCAAGGAAAACTCTTGCACATGGTAGACCTTAGAAACAAAGCCTTCAGTCTGAGCCTGACAGCCATGTGGCTCAGAGGGCACTGGTGGGAGATGTTCATCACTCAGTATTTGTTCATGATGCTGGTGGGAACATGTTGCATGAGGAGGTTTCCACGTCTATCCTGAATGGGCCATCCTGAAGCAGAGACCAGCTGGCTGCATCCTTATCCATCCCCATGGGGACATCTATGGAGTGCTGGGGGCCAGCTCTGGAAGGTGTTTCTGGGCCCACTAGGAGGAAGAAGAGAAGGCACTAAGATGTGGGGACAGAAGGAAAGGCCATCAATCACTTGCACAAGCCCTGTGGAAAAGCATGTCCATGAGAGTGGGTTCCTTGGCAGAGTGGACATACGTGCTGGCTGCCAGAGAAGGGGATACAAGGTGAGGAATGGGAGGGAAAAGAAGTACAATGTGCTCGTGGAAAAATCCTTGTGCAAAAGGAAGAACAAGAAGAAAAGAAAGGGGTGCTGCGCAGAGGCAAATGGGAGTAAAGATAAGCCATTACTGCTGAGAAGCTGAATCAGTCTGCTCAATCAGTGTGAAGCCTTGACTTTCACACGGACAATGCTGTTGACTTTTAGAGACAAAGGCAGAACGGGTTATGAGAAACAGAGTTAGGAAATGCAAATTACCACCATCTATGTTTTGATATCTATAATGTCAAGAATAGTAAATAGGAAGTTAGAAGCCAGGAGCTCATCAGCTGAAGCTAACAGGGAAAGCGGAGCAAGAACAGGAGCGATGACTGAGAACCAAGGCAAAAGCAAGCCTGGCATAGAAGGAACCGATTGTTTCTTACTCTTTGTAAAAGCTGGCACAAACAAATTTTAAAAGCAGAGTTACTGTTTCAAATGCAGCTTTATGGCAGCTTTCAGTGGATGTGCAACACCCAATTGAACAACCACTTAAGTACATCTTATCCTTGATGGGCACTGATCTAAATAGGCCCCCATTTTACACCTAGAATACAGGTCATATGATAGATTTTCCATAGTCTTTAAAGCTATTTTGAGTCAAGGACATGTACCTGAAAAATCACAGATCTTTAGTACAGAATTTTTAAGTGCTGGGAAGAACTTAAATCAATAAACTCACTGCTTTGTTGCCACTAGGAAATTAAAATCAGCCACTGCAGATTGCTTTACCCCAACATTTAGAAACTGAGATGGGAGAATATTTTCCAACCCACAGCAGTTTTTGCTTACTGTCCTTTAAAAGGACAGGCTTTATAGGAGAACACGCACCAGCCCTGACAGTCTCTCTAAAGGTTCTGAAAGCCCACGGGCTGCTTTAAAAATAAAAGAAATACACCTTTCTTTTCTTAAAAAGAAATTAAAAAAAAGATGTCTGTGAAAAAGTTTATGACTAGATCTTCACCAATGAAATTTGCATAGAGAAGACACTTATTACTGGATAAAAGATTGTGAAGATGACATTTGTCAGCTTTATTCACCCTGGAGAATTCTGAAAGAAGTTTATGACAAAAGCAACAGGACTTTCAAGTTTGAAAAGGTTGTTACTGTAAAAGGAAAGGGGAAAAAAAAGAAATTAATTGCTGAAATGGTTGGGCTGCCATGTACAATTCAACACTCACCAGGAAACTTCTCAGATCTGGGATGTTTGGGCACGTTACGACAAGGAGAACATGCAGGCAATGGAGAATTGTTTTTATCACTGTAGCCAGGAGTGCCAGCATTGATGTCTTCTCATAAAACCCCAACTCAGCTTCTGCAAGGGTTAGTTAAACCTAAGGATGTATTTGGTACCTGGAAAGTGTGCTTGGGAAAATATATTACAGTGGCACCTGAAACAGCAGCAAATGGTGACTGGAACAGACTTTTCAAATGCCATTCCAGCCTTTCTTTGTTGGGCTATAACTGTGGACTTCAGGAATTAATGCACTGTGTAAACAAAGTTACTGCGGACCCACGCCCACCTCCTGTGGTTGCCTGGACCATGACTACAACAGCTCCAGTTGTCTGGACAGCCTTTGGAACGATAAAAAGTTTTTCTGCTGGTGACAAACCAGCCATCATCATCTTAAGGATTTGCTGGGTCATGATAGCCATGAATCTCCTCATAATTCCAGATATTACTGGAGGATTCATCTGTTGGTGCATTAATGAATACGAAATACTTATTTGTGAGGCATATTTCATATTTCTGCTTCCCTATCCACAGAAAAACCAACATTTGTTACCTTTACATATGATTAAGTATGTTCTGCTCTATCCATAGGCCCTGTGTCACACCACCATTGCTATTTAGTAATGTCAGAGCCTTATTTTTTCATGTCAAAGTATCATTAGGCTTCATCTTTGTCCCCAAAAATCTGGGGACACCACTATCACAGTTTAAAAAATATCAGGTAAGACTTACCTTCACTAGACATTTGTGAAGTGTGGAATGGTATAGAAGGCGTATTCCATAAATTTGTTGGAAAGCTACAGCTTGTCTGAAGAGAGAGTGGAGCTCAGAAAATCCCACTAATGGGGATGTTTCCTTCTCACTCACCTGTTACAGAAGCCACCCTCAGACCCCACAATGGATGACCCAAATCACCCCTTGCATTGTACTTTTGCCAAGAGACCACAAATGATGTTGGAAGGTGTTGGAAGGCGTTCCCTTTCAGGACACTCAATTTCAGAAGCTGGTATTGGGCTTGAGGAATTATCCTGGGGTTGATGTTCTTTCATAATGTGAATCCCCCAAAACTTAGGGAACCAGTAGTGTAACACAGAAGTGACACTTCTGCCACCCATTTTCAACCCACTTCTCAAAGGCAGTCACCTTGGAGGGGCAGATCCATGATGCTGGGAACAGAACTCCTGTGACAACCTAGAGCAGAAGGAGGCAGCAACTGGTGAACCTCTTCAAGAGAAATGACCTTTTGGATGCAAAAGCTGAACTGCATAATGGCAAAGGCACCTGCCATTTCCTAAGCCTCGGAGGCAACCTCCCATGAGCCCCTCTTGGTTTTGTGTGCACTGCTCAGCCAGGACTGTCCTCCCCTGGACCACGTAGGGACATTAACATCCTTGCTAGCAGCCTGGCCAGCTCTGAGGAGAGCTTGTTTTCGGGACAGCCACCCACACCATCAGCAGTAATTACAGTAACACCCCCTCCCCTTGCACATGCACTTTTCCAGGGTGTTGGTGGAAGATAAACCCTGCTAATCCCCTCCTGTGCAAATGGCATTTATGTGCAGCTGGTGCAGGTAAACAAGCACAAGCTCAGGCTCCTCCTTGCCGCAGGAACACGCTGGTCCTGGGAGACACCCTGCCTTTGCCCTCTTTCCTGTGGGGAATTCACTAGCCACAATGCCCTGCTTGAAGTGGGGAAAACACAGGAGCAGGAATACACCCCATCTAGGCTTTGCCAGCCACTATTAATGCAGGCCGTATTTATAGCAATAAACCAGAGCAGATACCTAAACCATGTAGAGTTTAAATATAAGATGCCCACAGCCCTCTCTCAAGAGGTGGAGAAGCAAAGATGATTCTCCTGGATATATGCTCCACAGCAGTTTTCTTCCTCATGGCCCACAGTTGTGGGGACCTTTGAGCACAGGGGATGAAAATACCTGTTGCCACAAGTGTGGCATATGCCAGCTGTCAACATTCAGTCAAGGAAAGTTTTTGCCTCCCAAGGCCATACTTCTCCCCTCCACATGCCCACCCAAAAAAATTTGCTTTCCTAAAAGCACTATGAAGTGTTTCTAGGCAGGATTCTTGGAGGGTTGTGCCTGGGTCTAGGGGAAAGCCACAGCCAGGCACCACAGTGTGGGCTTTCCCTACAAACCATGGCAAAGGGTCATCTCTGAACAGGTTTTCAAAGTGTAAGGCAGCCAGATGGGGTTGCAAGTTGTGAAAGACCAGAGTTTCAGACATTCCTGGACCATTTCAAAACGTGTTTTGACGAGCCCAGTTGCATGGGGTTTTCTGCAAGGCCTTTTATGATTATATCTCTCAGTAGAAGACTCAGGACTGCTTTAAAGAAAGAAAAACAAACAAAAAGATGCAATTTAACTCCAAATACCTGAAGAGAGTAACTAGGGAACCCAACTTTGGAAAACACACTGCAGTGTTTATTTGATGATAAAAACCACTGCTGCAAACCACTCAGGTCTGATTTAGGCTATAAAGGGTGTTTGGTTATATAAATGCGAGGGATGTTTTAAAGTCTTCCAGCAAGTCCCTTTCAGCATTGCTACTCACAACAGAAACAAAGCCCCGGGGTCAGCCAGTGCTTTCACCAGCCCTTCTGTGACTGCGGGGAGGTTTTATGAGCAGGGGGTTGAGTTCAGGGTCCTTCAACAGAGAGCAGGGCAATACCTAGGGAAACAAAGCACTGCCTCGAGAGGCCCAGGGGAATCTTCTGCCAAGGAGATAGGAGACTGGCAGCGACCTGTTTACCTGATGCAAAGGATGTTCCCCAAAGGATAGACCTATCCCCCCCTTCAAAACCTACCCAGAAGTGTTTGAAGCAAAGGGAAATACAAGGTCTCTTCTAGAATCCAGATCTCCATCCACCCTCCTCCCATTCCCATGATTTGCCAGTTTGGTGAAGACTTGTTCAGTGCCATCCAGCTCACAAGCAGAGCCCATTAAGTCATCTACACCCATCACATGGCTATTCCGAGGAACAGCGGGGCTGCCCTCTCGAGTTAATAGACATTTACCACCTTTGGCAACCACGTAAGGCTGTCTGGCATAAAGGACAATGTTTGCTCAATACTATGCATGTTTGCTATAGAGTACCTTTTACTATGGATGCCAGGAACACCAGGAACACCAGGAATTACTGAAACACACTTTTGCACTATGGTGTTTTCCTTTCCAATCCATTTTCAAAGTTCTAAGGCTGAAATTTACTCCGTCAGGGACAACCCCCAAACCCAACAATCCTGTGCCTTTCATAATGATCTTTTCACCAGTAGTAAATATTTGCGTCCTTGCAGATGTAAAGGGTAACATGCCAACCTGCTGGGCTAAGTCTGTGGCCCCCTACCCCCACCCAAACTATCACCCAGATGAAGGGTTTGTTTGCCCTCCCAACTTACCTGTTCATCAGTGTCCCTGTCACAGGCAAGGACCCTGTAACACGCTGGCCTGTCACGTTGCCTTACACGGGGAATGACACAGGTTGACGCAATCAATTATTTGCCAACACAATGATCTTCAGAGATGTGTAAATGGCAGCCAGCCTTGTGGGGCCTTGACACTCTGATCAAAGTAATATTTAGGATAAACATACAAATTCCTAATCAGTACTGACCTCAGGTCCTACGTTTTCCATGGAGTCAAGAAAGGGGTTACTGACAGGGCACTTGGACAGTACTCTGAAAATACATTAATCCTTTACCAGTCTGAGAGCAAGCTTTGAGTAAGTCCCAGGCAAGAACAAAGAGAAGTGTGGGTGATCAGTCCTTGGGCTGACACCAGATGAGCTGCACCCTCACTTCACCACAATTGGAAGCAGGACTTGGGCTCTGCTGTGGACTACTTTCTCCTCATTCCTATAGAGACCTTGCCTGCTGATAAACCTCCTTGGAAAACTCTCTGCTTTGCTGACTGGGGAGACTGCAGCAAGCTGCAGTACAAAACCACACGTTCTCACCCCCTTACAATAAGTCACCACAGAGCAGCAGCTATTGGAAGGGGAAAAGTCACTCGGACATGGCACGCCATCTCCAGACTGTGCCTAAGGATGCAGATGGCCTTGGCCTTCTTCAATACAGCATTAGGGCTTTCTCCCAAAATCTTTTTTTTAAAGGTTGGCATCTACAACTCACAACCTTAATGCAGAGGAAAAAGGTATGTACATCCAGCTCTTGATCACCCAAGGCAGCCCATCTGAGAAGGAAACATATAGCTGTACTTTATGACAACATCCTTTCAGTGCAACATTATGCTCCCCTTTAGATCCATGCAACTGCATGAGCTTAAAATGTCAACTTGACATTCTGAGCATCTGCTTCAGGCATCTACATAACTCATGTTTCATCTGCACTCTTTTCGCTGCATTCATGCTAAAAGCAGAGAAGGCGGTCTGAGAGACAAGATTTGCTCCATGAGACTAGAAGAGGGCCAATTCATGTCAGGAATCAACACTTCCAGGATTTTGTTTCCCAATATAAGGTAGGTAATAAGAAGGCATAGAAAAGGGCATCCTTAAATTAGTTAACAGAAAGAGGCAAGAATGTTCTCAGCCTGGCTATTGTTGCAAGGTCACTGCATTCCTCGGTATTTTATGTTATTTGAAATGGAGCTGCAGCATAATTTGAGAAGTTTTTCATTACATATGAAGTTGAACCATCTCTGAAATAGTTCCTGCTGAAGTTAATATCAAGTAATTCTTGTTTCCCACTGTCCCATTTTCCAATACACTACATTTCTGCAATGGTACAACTGGTAATTGCACAGCAGGATCCAAAACATTTTGGCAATAGATCACAAAACTCTTCAGGATGTAGGAGGAAACATGGGATTACTCAAGAAATGGGAACACATTACCCAGTTAACATGATCAGAGAATCAACATTCAAAAAGTCACTTACAGGTTTCAAGGGCTAGCATATTAAGAGAGAAACAATTCAAGAAGTTTAGAACTGTTGTTTCCTATTGCTGGAGAAGTCCACCATGACACCACCTTCTCTTGTTCGTGTATTTATCTTGTTTATGAGTTCCTTCTACCTTTAAACTGCAAATTTCTGCAACACTAAACCAGAAGGAAAACAGGGTCTGGTTCTGTAACACACACTGGCCTTTCACAAGTGGGCCCCAGAAGCCAAGACTTTTAGCAGTCCCTTTGCAAGTCTCCCCTACTCTTGCTTTTACACAGCACAGGTCAAATCTCATCTGCTCCCCGACCACGTACAGCCCCATTTTAATGAATACAATCCCACAGGGGCTCTGCCTGCAGCAACACCAGAATTGAGATGTCGGCAAATAATGGACAGACAACAGCAGAAGTAACATTTTTAGTTTAGTGTTTGCAATTTGTTTTACAGCTTATAGTGAAATACTGTTAGAGATATTCTACATTCATATGTTTCAGGCAAAATACAGTTTTAAAATCATAAGGCACTTTAAGACTTCCTAAAACAAATGCTCATGATAAAAATTCAACAAGAGGGCTGGATGAGAACCCTTTCTATTCTTAGTGTTCTACCCTCAGGTCAGTAAATGATCAATTCTCTAGTCAGGCAGGCAAGTGAAATAATCGATAGAAAGGTTTCCAAGACAGAGTTACTGCTGTATTAGTGTGCATTCTGAAGCAGTCTATTTGAAGTGTCTTCAGTTGGGGAAGGAGGGCATGGTGTGAATAAGATGCATTAAAATAGTTCTTTGAACTGGGCAACAAAGATGCATTGCAAGGATTAAGTTTCATTACTTTCATTGGATTAAATTCCTTCCATTCATTATTGCCAACAAGAGTAAGGAACAAAAAGGAGCTGGTTCTCCCCTCCCTCCCCCCCCCCTCGCATTATAATTCAACACAAGATTTCAAAGACTTAAAATGACCAGGACAGAAGCTGATGAAAAACTGCATCTGGCCACTTCAGAGTATGTTTAAATATTCATTACTGACTTCCTCAGGTCTCACCTCTTATTAAAGAAAGAGAAACATAAAGGAACTGGCAACTGTCTAAGTTGCTTCCAGTCAAATTGATATTTTGCTTCTTTTTAACATGACCTCACTGTTCACATCAAGTACCTGCATTCAGAAAGGCACCAGCAGCTTCCCTTGGCAGAGGATGGCGGGGCAGAGGATGAATGCAGGCAGGACCCTGGGCCCCACGGGGAAGGAGGAATGAGCAACTTTGCTTCACACACTTGTGTCTCAGCTTAAGAACAGCTTCAAAAGCTGGACATGCTGGGCTGCTGTAGCAACAAGTGGACTGATACCAAAACACTGTCTGAAGACTTCACTAGGAGATGCATCTGTAGGAACTGCAATCTGATGAAAACTGACAGAAAGAGCTACAATGCTGGCAAATCCACTGTGTGCTTCTCAGGGCCCCAGAGAAGGGAACAGTAGGAACTAGCCCCTACCATCCATCTGTGTATTTTCAAGTTGTGAATACCTATTATATTACCCAGTACATTTTCGAGTCTTCTGGGGAGAACAGTTACTGAAAAACTTGACTCCCGGGGGCTCAGTGTGTTAGGCACCACAGCACACACCCGCATCCTTAGTCCTCTCAAACCCAACCTCTGAGGGAAGAAAACCCAAACCTAACCAACCAACTAACCAAGCATTTGTTTTTCCTCCCAGTCCTTGATTGTTTTAAATTCTGACTAACTTGAATTGCACTTTAAAGCCCAGCAGCAAAAAGAAAACTTGGTAGCTATGTTCAGGAATATATATAAATTTTTAAGAGACAAGATATTTTATTGAGTGTAAAAATGCATAGAGATATCAACTGCATAAGCTGTCAAGTTTTGACCTGGCTACCATGAAGAAGCTGTGAAAAAAAAAAATTAACCTAAAAAAACCATACAAAATTTGGGAAGAAAAGGGATGCCTGTTCAGATAGGAATGAAAATGCAGTTAATTATCAAGCTAAATTAGAACCAGCCACCACTGGTCTTAATTCATCACACACAGAGGTGCTACTGTGCAAACAGGAGCTGTGATGAAATCTAAATTTGTGAAGTGAAAAAATGCATGACTTCAAGGCAGTTGCTGCTCAAGAGAAGAAAGGGAGGTGGTACCTCATGGCCCTGAGCTCAAAAGATCTTGAGATCTCAACTTGTGTGGCTCATTTTCACTGGCAGGAGAGTCAAGCTCTAGATCACTCACTACTGTTATACCAGCAGGCAATTTAAAACTGTGGCTCTGGAATCAACTTTACTGTCCTTCAGCATTGCTGGGACTACGTTTTCGTGGGACAGGAAAAAGCATCTGAAAGATAAGATGAACAAAAGAGGTCACTCTCTGACTTGCAGTTTAATGAGCAGCATGCAGTTGGTTTCTCTCAAAATATGTGGGTTTTTCTTCCCATGCAAATCTCACAGAATTTGCTAAAGTGACATCCAGTTGCTTGGTACATATACCTTACTGTGTCTTAAAAATATACCTTTAAAAATTATTTGGAAAGGCATAGGCACATGCAATTAGTTCCCTGCAGATCTGTGCATGTGGGGACCAAGTTGCAATGATTAACAGTGGACAGGGTACCATTTTACAACTAGATCATTTCTTTCAAATTCCAGTTCTTTCCAAAGGAAACTGGGGAAATAAGGAACGCTGTCAAAGAAATGCAAGGCAAGAAATTCAACCTGCACATGGAGACAGATTGGAACATAAAAAGTTTCACAGACCTTGTTCTTCAGGTCACATGAAAGGAAAAAATGCAGTCTAATTAAAAAAAAATCACTAAAGCTAGTTGTAAAGAGTAGAATTATCAAAGTGCTTTAATATATAAAGTGTCAAAGATAATTAAACAGGACCATTAACACAGAGCTGCCCTAAGATGTTCAAATAGGTACATGTGTTTTCAGAATACAGGAGGGGAACACAGGTTTTTAATTTCCCCTGTAGGGCCAAAGTGGGTTAAGAGAAGTTTTTCTTGTTCATTTCAGCTTCTTAACATAATGTTTTTTGCTCTGTTCATGCATTCAAAGGCACAGTTGGATTTGCTCTATCAGAAACTGCATCAAAAGGATTGTTTACCATGAAATATTAATAAAGGGGCAGCTCTCACTGAGCAAAACAAACAACAGCCTCATAAAGTAGATTTATAGATACCTCTCAATTAATAATATTAATTTTATAAGGAATTTCTTGATGCATACAAATGGTGAGCTGTTTTCCGCAGCTTTCCTTTAAACCTAGTTTAGGATAACTGAACGTGTTATTTGAACCATCCAACAGACTGCCACAGCTATTAAACAAGAGCAAATGCAAACAAATAAATAAGGAAGACGTTTCAAAACCACCTCGTGCAAGATGCTCAGACAACGTGCCTTTGCTTCCCTACTGGCTTTTCCTCTCATGTTCTGAATCCGGAGAAAATACATTCTCCACAGCACTTTCCCTTGGTACTTCCATTAAGCTGCTGTGTATCTTAGTAAGATGACCTAAAAGATGGAAAGTAACTCTACCAAGCACAGCAGAGCTAAGTGCAGCAGGGGAAACGTGGCTGTTTATAAACAAAGACTGTCAGTCAAGACCTTTCCTGCAATTCACAGATATAAAAGCAGATCAGCTCCAGGTAAGCTGAGGCTCAAAAGTGCGACAGAGAGCACCACATCTGGTCCCTTGCACAGGCACACATGGCCACAAGTCTGAAGTAATACGAAGTCTCAGCAGAACAACTTCTCTGTTTTCTGAAGACATCATAAAGACAGCAACACTGCAGGTGTAATGGGAAGAGGCAGGGGGAAGAAAAATAACAAGTACAGTTAGAATGAGACACTAAGAGCAGCTTAGTATAACAAGCGAAAGAAAGGTGGTTCAGTTTTCTGATGGCTTTATATAACACCTATAACAGCACAGAGATGCTACATCTCTAGGCAAAGGAAGAGTAACCAGGGCTTGAAATAGTCCTGAACAAAACATTTCAACTTTCATTTTCAGTGGATGGGTGTAAAATCTGTAACTGAAATCAAAGGAGACAGAAAAGAATGGAACTGCTGTACAGAACACTGGGGTCCATACATAACTCACATGGCATCATTAGCCTGTTTCTGATTTACCACAGTGTTAAAGGATCTGGACAGTCTCCTTTGCTATGCAGGATGACCAAAGTCCAGTGAAGTTTCGTGTATTAAAACCCTTCTGAATCCGCCAGTGAGAACAAATCCCCCTCCCCTGCCCGTCTGAGGGAGGGAGGGAGGGTGTTTCCCAGTCAGGAGACATTCCTAACAACCCCAGGCAACCTACAGGCAGTATGCTACCGAGTTAGATCTACTAAGTAGCACTGCACCAAGCAAGTCTAGGCTTGCTAAGATGTTCTGCCCCTTGCATGGACTTGAGGACAATTTCTCATGAGCCCTACAGGCCAGTGGCTCATGCTTCGCTGTTCCATTATCGCTTTTCAAATCTGTTTTCCTTCCTGTCTTCCCCTCTCGCTCCCTGTTATCCCAGAAGGACTTTCTGCATCCTGTGTGCAGCGACGCTGGCCTCATCCTCAGAGTCAGACTCGCTCTGGGAAGTAGAGCTCTGGGAGGCAGAGCTGTAGGGAGAGGAGCACTCTGGGGAGCACAGGTAGTGCATCAGCGGGAGGCGATACTTCCCACAGAAGTCAACGAACTTGATTTGTCTGACGCAGCTGTCAAAGTAGACACCTGTAGGGGCAGAGGGAACAGGAAACACACGTGAGATCCCATGCCAAGAGACCTGTAAACTCTGCAAGGCTGTTGTGGCTGGTGCACGTGCCTCAAACAAGGATTTAATTGATACTGCGCTGGACACAGGAGCACAAAGGATACTGACAGAAGAGAAGGGACCAGGAAACCTCTGGAAATGTAAAATTTCTGTAAAACTATATTTGGTAGGTGATTCAGAATGGCATACTCTTCATGAAAAGACATGGGGCAGTTCCTTCCAAAGAGTGTGGAAATTTCTTCTAACCATTAGGGAGGAAACTCAGGCTGGGACTTTGCAAACTTCTTAAATGCCAAATGAATTCATGCACTCTATTTTCAAACTTGTAAAACCTCTTCTACCAGCTAGCAAAAATGCGTTCACAAACAGACCTTCACAGCTCTACTTTTCTTCTGCTTGAGTGAAGTCACCATGCTGAGCTTGGATGCTACTTTCCATGGCAACAGTCTTGCTGTAACACACAATTATGTTCTCTTCCTGTCAAAGCAAGTGATTTTAGACGCTGACATATTCAGAGGTTTCCAGCAGGGTTTTAAGTCCTAGCTGGTCAGGAGCAAGCTTTTCTCCTGCAGCGCTAGAGCAACGCTGCAGTACTGTACAAGTTCATAGGGCAAAGTGAAAAAGCACAAAATCAATCCACTGTTATCCAAGCTGTGCAAAACTCTAAAAAAAAAAAAAAAAAAAAAAGAAACTTTTCTTTCCCTACAGCACAAGTTTCAGCCCTTCTGTCTTTGCTCATGGAGCATGCTATTGATATTGTAAGGAGATAACAGCCTGCATTATGACCACAGGGTAGATACTAATTAATGATGTTTTTTCCTTAATCTTCTGAAGGCTAAATGCACAGATCATTTATTCTGGATAAAGATTAAGCATTGAGCCAAATTAAGCCCAAGCATTCCAGGCTTTTTTATGAAGTCCTTTCCTTCCAAGAACTACATGCTTGTAGTCCCAAGCTAGAGCTAAACAAGTTGCTCCTGAAGACTGCTAAGCACTAGAGCCACTCTCCTCTTTTCGATCCAGAAACAATGCTTGCTGTTCAGCAAGAGCGCTTGCAGAAGTTCTCCTGTCCATTACTTACTCTGAATTATTTTAGGGCAGAAGGATCGGAAACTTCAGACCATAAAACCACAGTGGATTGCTGGGATGAGCTACAAAGACTCTGACAGAAGTGTTGTCTTACATTCCCATGCAAATACAGTAAACCAGCACAACAACTTTGAACACCATTCCTCAGTGAACAAGGCTCCTTAAAGACAGGTTTGTAGGAAACCTGGAGCCAGAATGTGGATGCAACAACACATCGAACCTGACAGAGCTACTAAAGTCACGGCAAGCCAGAGGGAAAGGAAATCCATCAGCTGAAAGCAGGAAGCAGAGCTGTAAAGGTGAACTTACCCCCGCATTTAGGATTGGGACAGTTGCTGGCCAAGCTCAGATACCGGACAAGAGTCTCCGGGAGATCGCTGGGAGCGTAGGGAACATTGCGAGTTTTGACTGTGCGTCCTGCAAGTTCCTGAAGGCTCGGGGGGTTGTAGGTCAGGTCACGGACAAACCGAACCACCAGCGGGTTCCCACGCAAGCTCAGCTCCTCTAGGTGAACCAGGTTAAGGATCTCTCGAGGAAGGTAAGTCAGGAGGTTATTGTGCAGGCTAAGGGAACGCAAGGAATGCAGCCTAAGGATGGATGGAGATGGAAACCCAGTCAAGATGTGCAAGCAAAATTGTTCCACAACTGCATTACACAAACCTGATTACTCTCCCCTCTCTCACCAATTTCTTTTTCTTTGGCTTTTCTCCCCTTTAAAACATAAATTCATGCTGTTACTCCAGCACTCACAATGCACTAGAAAACTTGGCTCAGCTCCAGCATACCTGTTAAAGAAACAGTCTTAAATATGCTGCTGTCCCTGCCAGCGTTCTCAACACCCCCCCAAAAAGGTAACACAGAACAAAAGTGTACAAAATGGAGCGATTTCAGGGGACACAACACTTCCTTGTACCTAGTGCATGCATCAAGAGCAGTTCCATGCAATACTCTGAGTAAGTCACCTGCTTTCTCTCGTGCATTAAAGACGATTACTGGTAGGCAGCCAGCCCTGGAAAACCCCGTGTTTTCATTGCTTGTGGCTGCACCACCTTGTGCTGTGATACGACCAGATCCCAAAAGCTAAGCAGGGTCAGGCTGGGTTAGCGTCGGCACAGGTGACAAGCAATTTTTTTGGCTTTTGGAGGAGGCTTTTCCCTCTCAGAAAGCACAGAGCAATACTTCAGCATGGCATCCAGGGATGCTCCCAAACCAGTCCAAGTTATGAGACAACTGGACATTTCCCATCAAGAATAATCCCACTACACCATCAAATTCCAACTCAGAAAATTCCATGTTGCCAATTCAATTGCTTTTGAGGTTACAGCTACACCTCCTACCTTCGCTTCCCAACTCAGGCTGCCCATACAGAGCTGCAGTGTCCTCTTTCCCCCATTACGAACAGATAAAGCAGGAACTTAGTCCCTAGAACTGCGCTGTAGGATTTAACAAACACTAAAACATTCTGAGATCCTAGAGTAAGGAATGCCAAGAGAACACATGGGATGGTACGAGACAAAAGCACACACAGAACATATTGAGCATTCATCACTAGGAAAACAGTAGCATTCTTATTTCTTACAGTAGCAGTTTCTCTCTTCTGAGTTGCCCAGGTACTTCTTAGGGCCCATTGTAATCTATTAATTCACCTTGAAGTGTAAGCTAGGTGGCATTTTTTTTCCATAACCCTTTGATTGAGTTTTCCATATCATATATTCATAGTCTGCCTGCAGTGCACCATGCCAAAGATCTTCTTGTTCAAGGCTAGTCACATTAACAAACTAAAGGACAAATAGGTCCTCCCAGGTGCTTTTATCCACACATGCAGAAGAAAAAGTTCAAAGAGTTAATTACAGCTGGTGGCTAATGACAGTAAATACTCACTGTGCCAGCTGAGGTGGAATGCTCTGGATCTTGTTGTCACACAGAACTAGATACTTTAGAGAAGGTAGTTTTGCTAATTCAGGTGGAATTGAAGTAATGAAATTCCCTCCAAGGTATAGAAACTCTAAACTGAAAAAGAGAAGAGAAAACAGTGCATTATTTAATTAAAATAATTTCAAGTTTCCTTTAACACCCAAGTCTTCACATCTCCTGCATTTCGTAAATAAAACTTACAGATGACTACATATGAGATAATTTGCTGAGAGAAAGGAAAAAAAAGGCTGAGTTGCACATCAAAATTACAACAGAGCTGCTGTTTCACAACAGATAATGTTGAGATTTACCTCCAGACTCCTGCAGTCACCATTTCATCTGCAGGTAGGCACCAGACAACTGTGTATTCCTACACCAACACCATGTGCAAAGGTCCTACTCCTTCCTGGTCTTCCCAGGAAGACCAGCCTGCACAGCCAGGGTCTGCAGCACCGACATAGATCCTGCTGCAGCCAGTAGGAGCTCTCAGTTTTGGTAGGGTGAAGCAAGAGAGCAGTGTCTCTCCCTGAAAATCCCAGCCCTGCACAAGCACCAGTCACTCTTTATGGTATCATTTGACTGCTCAGTGACTAACTGGAACCTTTCAGCATTAATCAGAGGCAGCCAGTCCCACTTTGATACAGTTTGCAGATCAACAACACCACAGCTGCCACAGCACAGAGTGCACCTAAGTCACACAAGTACATGCACATAATTTCTCAGATAGATTGGTTTCAGTACACAGAAGTCATGAAGCCCAAAGCTACCAAAACCATTAGCTGGACTTAACCACACTTTGGGCCTAAATGAAAGAAAAGAATCGTTAGATGTCCTGGGATGGGAAACAGGATCAGAGAGAGCCACTAGTTCCCTTCTGCCAGGTGGAGTAGCCGGTATTTGCTGTGGAAGAAGCAAATCTAGGAAGTAAAATTGGCAAGCACTTCTCTTCAACATAAGTTTCAAGTCCCTATTTCAAGGATTCAAATAGCTTTCCTTCCCTGTTCTCAGATCTTGTCTGGAAGAGGAAAAAAGGCAGGTTCAATTTGGGTACTTCTTGCTAATCACAGTCCAGACAAGACTTTTTCTCATGCTTGAAAAAGTTGGATCCCACAGTCCCGGTTCTGTACCTCCAGTACACACTCAGGTTAGCTGCCTAACAACAACATACATTAGCCTTCTCTGATCCACCAAGTATTCCTCACAGGTCAGGGAAAGTGAAGTCATCCAGGCTCCATCAGCCTTTCTTTAAGAACAGGTTATAGCCTCCTCGGAATAGGAGACACATTCATCTCACCCCAGCAACTGAGAAATGGATACAACTGGCACAGAAACACATGAACAAAGCATCCAAGGGAGATGGTGGTGGACACAGAGAAGGTTTGAACCCTGCAACTCTGTGCCAGAGCATATGTGGAGCGCCACAGAAGCTCCTCCCTGAGGCTTCCCCTGGGATGGAGCAGAACAGTACAAAGTGTCTATTTGTGCAGTTCTTGCAGGAAACTTGAACCCCAAAGATCCAATAACAGCATCTGCTTGGGCTACAGAGGCCACTAATGCAGCACAAAGGTCCATCTGCCCAACAGCAGAGAAGAAAAGGACAGACCTCTGCCACACACTAAAGAGATGCTCACAGAGCTTAACCTCCCCTGGATTCACTTACCTTTGTGGAGTATGTCAAAGGCAAGGTAAATAACTGAAATTTGACCAAGTGGGTACAAAGCTAAGCCTTAAACTGAATTTGATAATATGAAAGGAAGTAACTACACTTTCTTCAGCTGAGAGACACATTTGGAGGTTACTCTGAACATGCAAGAAAGTACACAAGGAAAAACCACCACCAATCCCCACTGCTCAAAAGTAGCCTCTTTTCTACCCTGACAACCTGTAGGTGGAGTGGGGGTATGAGGAAGGCTGCTGTGCAGAGACCACGTCAAGCAGAGATTATTTTTAATTAACTTTTGATCCCCTAACAAAGCCCTGAGTTTTAACCAAAATTCCTCCTTCAACCTCTATTGTTTCCCAAGGTGGATTTAAGGCTGCTTGGCTCTCATCAGGGACTTAACTCCTGACCATACAATTCTTAGGCATATTTCAACTCTGTGCCACTGCTGGAGCCCACACCAAAATCTGTCAGACAAGGGAATTCTAGTAATGTGGATTTCAATATTTAAACAAGGTTTGGATGTGTACAAGTTTACACTTGCTACAAAAAGTGAATAATTAACTCTTCAGCCTCTGTGTTTCTGGACACCAATGCCTGTAAAGCCACATGGCACAAAAACACTTACTACCAGGGAAGGAGAAGAGGGGTACAAACTATACGGTATAAATGTTTTGTTCAAGGCGTAAAATGTGTAAGTTTCAAAAGCAGCTTACTGCAGAAACTCAGTGTGCAAAACCACTGCCTACAAACTACTTACAGCTTCAAATCCATTCTTTGTAAAGCCTGTGTAATGAGAATATTCTGTCATACCAGGTAGACTATAAAGCCCCAACATCAGAATACAAACTGTGTCTAACTAAAAATCCATAAATAAGACAACTTCTTCAGTGGCAACAAAGTGCTTCTTAAAAATTGTTTTCTTTTTAACTAACTTCTGAATCACCTTTTCGAGGTCAGCAGATTATCAACTCACTGGGCCCAGTTTGGTGCAGCAAATTCAGAATTTCCACATCAACTTAAGATATTAATTATATGGTCATTCATTAAAAAAACAGACAGAGAAGGTTTTGAAACTATAAAGAAACTTATTTAAAACATATGAAACGTATTCTTATAGCTTCCACTGAAACACTGCTCAGTAGGCAACTGAAATCCAGAACTCCAGTCCCTCAAAATACTATTTGCTAGAAAGAAGGATCTAGCCTAGTCTTGGCTAAGCAAGGTGAAGAAATTACCAACAAGCATTTCTGCAACACATTAAGTGTCAAGAATCATCTGAGCAAAGCTAATCATGACACAGGAAAGGATTTTCAAGAGGCATGACCCTTTTATAGAAAGCACTGACCACACCACTGGGGTGCAAGGGTTGTTCCCAGCTCATCTACTTCTGGCCTGATTTTCACATCATACTAAGCCCGTATCTAGAGGCCAAGGTGATGCTGGCTCTCCAGCTGTCCTACTTAGGGCAGGGCAGTCTGCTGCTTGGTCAGACCAACAGAAGCACTGCTGAGCTCTGCTCTCCTCAGACAAGAGCCTGCAGCAAGGCAATCTACAGCATTTACCACTGTTTTTTCAGGACCACAGCAGAGACGGGACTGAGCTTAGTGAATACTTACCTAACTAACCTTTCACACTAAGTCCTGGTTCTTCTGACAATCATTAATCTGTACAGTTACTTTGATCGATCAGCTAAGGTCTCATGCACTGCTGTGTACACAAGAGGGAGAGCTGGAATTTTTTTCTGCACTTTCAAAAGTCAGTCCAGAAACTTCAAAATGCCAGAGAGCAACAAGTCTTAAACGAACATAAGCTCAGTTCCTATTTTTGAAGCTAGAATAAATGATGTACTTCCAATCCGACACAAAGGCTCTGGCTGAATGAGTTTCAAGAGGGTACAAACACTAACAAAATCAAACTCAACAAAAAAAGGAAAAAAACCCCAACAACCATTTGACGGAGTAACTAATGAGGGTTGACACTTTCTCTCCTGCCTTTTAGCAATGTTTACAAATACACTAATAAAAGGCCAGAGTCCCTTTCAGCCTCATACCCAGCAGCCCCCTGCTCAGCACAGCTAGTACTAATTGCTGCCAAGCAGCAGCCAGCCCGCCGAGCCCATCATGTGTTGCTCCTTTCTAACAGGGTATTTCACACCATCGGGCTGTAGCTCGCAATGAAAATCCTTTTAAATCCTGGGAAAGGAGTGGAGAAATGCTCAAACAACTATGAATCAATTCAGGTAATGGCAGCAAAGTTTAACCTGTCAAGAGACTCTTGCTTGAGTATGTCCTTGATGTTTTTAGGTCATCATACACCACAAATCAAACCAAAAAGCCCCAAAACATTCAGTAAACAAGAAGAGCCCACTCTGAGCACTAGAGCACATTTTTGATGCCCTGTCAACTACCACAGCACTCCCATAGTCATGTTTCAAGGGGAGAATGTCTTCTGCCATAGGAGATACTCAAATTTTCAATCCACCCTCTTTGCCCACAGATGCTTCTTTGAATAAAATCTAACAGCTGACATCAAACAGATGCATCTAAATAGGTAATCTAAAAAAAAAAAAAAAAACTCAAATGAAAAAGCACAACTAACCAACAGTGGTGCCTGAAATAGCTCCGGGTCTTTTTAAGATAAACTTTTAGCAAGAAATTTCCAGGGCAGTTTTGAGGCTCATGCAAGGGAGGAATTTCAAAGCAGCCCACAATACACTCCTGTTAACCCTGTTCTACGATTTGCTAATTCCTGAGAGAACTGCATAGCCTTTGCTGACACGCAAATTTAAGATCAAACGGTCGTCTGAAAACTATTTGCAAAACGTTTGAAGAGGGGAAGAAGAAGGGAGGCAGCAAGCAGATTTCCTAATGCTGCATCTTTATCAAAGCTCCACTTGCCCTTTTTCCCACACTGTAACAGCCGTTCTTTAAGCGTATGCTTGTCTAACATGCTTAATACTACCCACGAATGAAAGCAAACACTCTGGTTTTCACTGCATCTAAGCCTTTACACAAAACCTGGATAAATCCAGTTAGGCCTTTGAGGTCTTTGATCCAAGCCCTCGCACAACCAGGCTTTATTAGAGGAATACAAGCAAGAAGGAAAGGAACACACACAGCTCTTCTCCAAGCTCTTTCTGCCTGCTCCTGGTGCTCTGCTGCCCATGAGAGTATTCCCTGTAGGAGTGCAACTGAACTTGAAATTCACATCAGGAGATTCAAAGTATCGACTGCGTTTCACTAAGCTCTTGAGAACTGTTCACTTTAAGGGATACTTGCACTCCACGCACCTTTCAGCCAAAAGCCCAAAACTGCACGGTGAATTGCACAGAGCTGTCTTTTTATCAGACTTGCCACACAACTTTTGTCCAGAATGGGCACAAGTAGATGTCCATGTTTCTAGCTCACCAGCTATAACACACAATAGCCCACAGTGCATCCCCAGCTGGATCAGCAGAGGAAGGATATGCAGAACGAATAAAGCAGTGGGATCTCTATGCAGATCACAGCTCAAGAGCTGCTGAGGGCTGTGAATCGAGTCTGAGAGAGAGTAACTGACCATAGCATCTCCCACTGAAAACACAGCAAGGTCAAGAGGGAGAACTACAGGAAAGATAACACCTACGAAGCTCATATTTTATCTGGCAGGAGACAGGAAAACAATGCAAAGAGAGCCGCTCTCACACTTCTGGTGCATTCACCCCTCTATATTCATAGCAACAGCCAGTGCTCAGGTCTTGCACTGTACAGACAGGCATGGCTTCAACATGACTTAAAAATGCCTCAGCAGGGGCAACACCTACATTTTTTACACGAGGTTGCTGGCTGCCACCCCAGATGCTTGCAGTGGAATTAGGATGAAAGAGCATTGCATTTTCCTAATGGAAAACATGAAACAAAGGCTATTCATCCCTGGTGCCAGCATGCTATGATCAGCATCATCCTGCTGCCATCACCAGAGCAGTTGTGACCATACACTTATGGAAGCCATATGAAGAAAGCTTCAAGCATCCAGGTGGTCATACCTCAGCAGCCTAGGAGGCAACTGATAGTCAGGACACAGCACTCACTTTCCACGCAGGATCTTGCACTGCACAGAAAACATTTGCGTGGGCAAGAATGGGGCAGACAGCTGAAGCTGGAGGGAGTAAGACATGACAGCACAGGACTGGCTGTGGTTCTTATCACCAACTTGCGAAACCACCAGGAACATACGAGGGAAAAGTTTTTGCACAGAACGCCTGACCCAACCCCAGCTTGCTGTAAAATGGTGGATTTACTATCTTCCTGTGATGTGTAGTCACCAGCCTTTGCATGTGTGGTCACCAGCATCCATTCATTCTCCTTTGGCTGATCAGACCCATCGGCTTTGTATTCTTTCAACTTCACCACATACAGAGTCCTTACCTGCTACATGTCTGGTCTTCACTAGAATTGATGTGCTATCTCTTCAAAAACTACAAGAGGAAACTATGGGGTGCAAAGACATGAAGCTTAGTTATCAGAAACATTTTTTAAAAAAATCTCATCACAGGTCAGACATTCCCTGGAAACATTCAGAAGTATTTCTAGATCTCTGCAACTCCAGCCTGCTCTATAATCAGTGACTGGAGCAAATGGGGAGCTGCCAGGGTTACAGGAGGAGAACAACTGGCCTGAGGAATTCTGAGTACCAGCAGGAGGAGTGTGTCCGGTCAAAGTGCTGCCTGCATTCCTCTGTGGTCTCAGAGACCACAAGATATAAGAAAAATTTCTTTTTATGGGAAGCTACACATGGAAAAAGGCTCAAAGTCTTGGCTTGCCAGCAACAGCAAGATGGACAGAGGTCTTCACCTTGCCCTGCCACAACAGCTGGCTCTGCTCTGTCCTTGCTCGGGCTCGTTTTACCCGCTTTGACACCATGCACACTCACACTGAGGGCACCTCTCTTGTTGGACGGCAGGAACGGGGTCTGGCAGTGGTTTTTCTTCAGAACATATTCAGTATGTTTTTGGCAAGGCTGTAAGGTCACTGGTTATCTGGTTCCCAATGAACACATTCAGGATTCCCTCCAGACGAACATTAGATTATAAAGTACTGGTTTTTCCCAGTGCTGGCAAACAGTGCGGCTCCCTTTTGTCACCTCAGCAGTCCCAGATACAGAAGTCACTGATGGCATAGTGGTAAAGAAGCTGACAATCCTGGTGGGGCACAGATTTGCTATCTTGAACTAAAGTTCAATTATATTATGTTGACATGTTAGCAGAAGTTCAATGAGTTAGCAGTGGTGACGTGGGCAGCAGACACAATCTGGGTCTAGTCTGACTTTTCCACCTGACACATCACTTTGTAACGATAAATGGACAGTTCAATAGCCTTGTCCGCATTTGCCCTCTCAGAACTGTCATTCTGGGGGTTTTGGCATGACCAGCCCAAGAAAAGCTGCAGGACAGGACAAACAGGAGCCCTGCCTCAGGGCAGGTCAGAGGAACAAAGCAGAGTTACCATGCAGCAGCAGTCTGAGAGAGGAAGCACAGCTCTGAGCCCGCTGGGACACCATGTGCAGTGCTACACAGCCTGGTACCTTCCTGGGGACAGCGACATAAGGAAAAGCAGGGCTGAGGTTTGCTTTCTTTGGGGGGAAAAAACAAAAAGGGAGAGAGAAAAACCACAACCACAGACTGAGATCATGTAAACAGCAGCAGGGAGCCTTTGCCTCACAGTTATGTGCAACAGTTGGATCCCAACCACATCCTGGATGCCACCAGACATGTTATGGAGACAGTGTACATCATCTCCCTCACACAACTGCCCTCTTCCATTGGGCTCCTCTCCCATGAGGCTGGTGCATCATTTCCTTCTTGAAATATTTCCTTCCCTGAAGCAACTGCTCTTGGACAGAGAAAAAGCTGAGCTTTGACCTCCTCGTGACAGCCCCAACCCAGGGTGCATCCCAACTCTGCCAAGAAGGATATGGGCATTCTCTGTCCCTCAAAATGCCTCACAGCACCACTCAACCCAGAGAGTTTAGCCCAGAACTGATCCTCAACATGCATGCTATGCCACCTGGAGAAGAGCCACATACCCAACTGTATTATACTGCAGCAGGCAAAATCATTTCCCAATAGCACTGAAGCAGCTCTAGTACTTCCCACTTAGGCCCATGGAAGACATCACTCCATAAAGAACATCCTATGCTTCCACTGCATGCAGCTCTGCCAAGCCATCAGAGTGAATCCAGCTACTTAGGGTCAAGGTTGCTGGAATCTGCATATGAGAGGCTGCCTCTGACAAGTCCCTTGGCAAAGAGCTGGAGCAAACAAAATTCAGATCCAAAGTCTCAGCACAGGGCCACACAGAGGCCAGATGGAGGTTTGAGAATCCAGCACAACACACTGAGGTGCCTGTGTGTAACACTTAGGACACAGCACAGCCTCTTGCCCAGAAGGACAGCAGGCTTCGGAAGTACCCAGCCCAGGTCCATGCAGGCAGCCAATACCCAATGCCATCTAAGGCCTGTTTCCACCCCATCCAACGTTCCTAACTGCTATGATTCAGCCACAGGCTTTTGTATCACTAGCCTGTAGTGGCTGGATACCCCTGAGCCAGATGTACCACTGCAGCCAAGCACAGCCAAGGGCTCCACACTTTGGGTCTGTCAGACCTACAAAAGTCGATGGGTTGAGAGAAAAACCACAAAACCCCACCCATGACAGCAAGCCCCTCCCCTCCCAGAGAGACTGCAGCTGTATCAGCAGAAAGGCTCTATTGTTTGCATGAGCCACAAACACATCTTTATTCTCCTGGGCAGCCCATCATGCAGCTGTGAGCTACATGAGCCCAGGGGGTCGTCTATCTGTCACCTAGAGATCTGCATCAGAGCAAAGCCACAGAGCCTTCCACGTGCCAACACTCACACCAACCACACTGTCACCGGGAGAGCCTCCCCTGCACCAGGGCAGCCCAGGAACAGGGCAGGCCTGAAAGAGTTGCCAAGTTTGCAAGCGCCGAAGGCCCATCATCACCTAAAGAATACAAAGAATACACAGGATTGGTCAGGTTGGAAAGCACCTCAGTGGGTCATCTGGTCCAACCACCCTGCTCAAGCAGGGTCATCCTAGAGCACATGGCACAGGATGGCATCCAGAGAGATCTTGAATATCTGTAGTGAAGGAGACTCCACAACCTCTCTGGGCAATCTATTCCAGTGCTCGATCACCTGCAAAGTTATGGCGTAACTCATGTTCAGGAGAAACTTCCTGTGCATCAGTTTCTGCCTGTTGCCTCTTGTCCCATTGCTTGAAAACACCGAGAAGAGCCTGGCTCTGTCCTCTTGGCACCTCCCTTCAGATACTTATAGACACTGATGAGGTAAAGAGCGTGCTGGAGTTTTGGCAACTCAACCTGCCGAAGGGGAAGAGCCACGCTGGCGGCAGCAGTGCTTTGAGACACCTGGGGCCGGGCAGGGCTGACCCCCGAGGGGGTTGCGTGGCACGGGGAGCGCTGCCCCGCTGCGCGGCAGGAAAATCCGGCCGGGTTTGCCGGGGCCGTCCCTGTTCCCGCGGGGGCCCGTCCCTCACCTGCGGAGCTCCTGGATGTCGGGCGGGATGCTGTGGAGGCGGTTGCCGCCGAGGCTGAGGCTGCGCAGCCCGCGGAGCCGCAGCAGCACGGGCGGCACGTCGGCGAAGCGGTTCCCGCTCAGGTTCAGGACGCGCAGGGAGCGCGCCAGCGGCGCCTGCCCCAGCCCCTTGGGCAGCGACCCGGGCCCGCCCAGCCGGTTGTTCTTGGCCAGCAGCGTGTGCAGGCACGGCAGGGACAGCAGCTCCGCGCCCATCTCCGTCAGCCCCGTCCCGCTCACGTCCAGCACCTCCAGCGCCGGGAACCACTGCGACAGCCCGGCGGGCAGCGGGCCCGACAGCCGCCGCGGCGACAGCACCAGCTGCCGCGCCTCCGCGCTGCGCCGCGCCGACAGCTCGGCCGCCAGCGCCAGCGCCGGCTCCGGCTCCGGCTCGGGTTCGGGCTCGGCCGAGCCGCGCCGCGGGGGCTCCAGTTCCGGGCCACCCCCGTCCGCCGCCGCCATGCCGCCCGCACTGACCGACAGCCCCGCCGCCACCCGGGGGCTTCCGCGCCTCGCCCCGCCCCGGACCGCCCCGGAACCTGGATGGACCCGCCGGCCCCGCGCGGCCCCGCGCGGCCTCACGGCGTCATGCTCAATCCCGGGCGCGCAACCCGCCGAGGCGACAGCTGCCCCAGCGGGCGGAGGGGAGCGAGCGCTCCTATGCAGGTTGCGGGGCGCCCATGAGGGGGCGCAAGAGGGAGCGGGAGCCCTTCGACGGCCCCGGAACGAGCGCAGGAGGGCGGTGCGGAGGTGGGTGATGGGTGTGGGAGGGTCGATGGCCGCAGGTCAAAGCTGCCCCGCACCGCTGCTCGCCTTAGGGCACCACCACGGTCTTCGCACGGCGGGCCGAACGGGGCACTGCTGGGTGCTCGCGGCAGGACTGGAACTGCCGCCTGCTCCCTGCAAAGTGGTTATCCCAGGCTCGCAGGAGCCAGGACACCAGAGCTTCGAGCCCCTCTAACTGAAAAATTAAATAATTAAAAAAAATTTAAAAAATAAAAGCTATTAAATAATAGCTTTCCCCTGTCGGTCAGCCCTCAGAGCCCCAAGGAGAGGTGCTGCCTGGTCCCATCTCCGTTGTGCCTGGCCCAGCATCCCTGGCCAGCCGGTGTTTTGTCCAAAGGCTGATCTGCTTTGATCCTGCCCATGCTAGGGGAGTTTGGAACTGGGTAATCTTTAAGGTCCCTTCCAATCCAAACCATTCTATGAGCTGCTGCTGGCAGAGCACCGAAGGGCCTCCCAGAATTACCGCAGTGTGTGTCCCTGCCTGGGTGGGAAAAGACGGCGTTAATCTCCCCTGGACACAAGTTAACAGCAGTGTAATCAGTAAGCATACGAAGAAGCAGCAGCAGCAGCAATGTGTGATGACAACGAGAAGATTCACAGCCCAAGGGAACTTTTGCCCTTAAAAGTCCAGCCTTCGAAACAGACTTGCTTCCTTGTGATGCATAAGAGAGCCAAAGAGAAGGGAGTGACAACCACCCACCCGCTCAAAACACTTAATATCCACAAAAGTCTCTATCATCTCAGACTGGAGGAAACCGAAAGAAATGAGAAATGAGTCTGCTTGTACCAGCCAAGAGCTTAAAACTACATATGAAGCAGCCAAAATGATGAGTTCAAAGGTGTCCATAACACTGGACAAAACCCAGGGGTCCACTTGACCTTCCTTTAGTGCTCCTATGAACTCTGGATTTTACCACCACAGATATTTTGATGTGACAGCTCCTGTTCCCAAAAGCAAGAAGTTGTCAGGGCTGTGCCCAGCCTTTAAAAAAAAATATGCCACGGTGGATGGGAATGAACAGGGCACCTTCCATTGGACTTGTTTCATTAGTTTTCCAAGACTCTGTGGATTCATAGATGTAAGCCCTGATGTGAACCCAGAGATAGCTGTAGAACAGACACTGTACTGGTATTGTTACTTCTTTTCAGCATAATTTTTTCCACTCGGCAAAGGTTGTGCTGTTTCAGCTGGATCAGGATAGTTCTAGGAGAGTTTATGTAAGCACAAGAGTAAGGTCATCTGGATTTAATTCTTGTCTTCCGTAGTGCTTTAAGCCTGGTTCTCCCAAAGGTATGTCCTGTGAACCGGTTCAGGAATCAAGTTTTATTATAGATCAGTTTCCTCCCATCCTCAGAACTAAAGTTAATAAATACCTTACAAATGCAGTTCAGAGTCTTGATCAACCACTTAAATAGCCTGTTTCTCAGCTTAAAGCTTAGCAGTGCTGGAGAATTGTGAAGCGATTAGGTATATGTAGCTACAGTGCAGCAACTTAATACTCAGATATGCTTAACTCTGTAAACAGGTCAGAGTTTTTCCCAGGCCTCTACTACCAGTGGGCAAAGGAGTTTTTTTTCTTTTCCTCTCTCCCACCTCAAAATCATTTTGCTTCAGTAAGTATGCATGATGCACAAGGCAAAGTATTTATAGTGCCATCTAGCTAAATTTGTGTCTGATGCTTCCCTTCATTCCTTCTTAAAATCCTGGGAAATTCTGGCAGGAGAAATTGAAGTAATAAGGCAGTCCCACTTTGCAGTTGAGCAGTGAATGGGCAGGCAGTGCCACAGGAGAGACTGCAAGCGCAGTAGCTGGTACATGCTAAAAGAGGCCATTTGGTGTGAAAAGTAACATGGTGAGGCAATGTCTGTGGGTGGGTCTGGGTTTTTTTTACACAGCTTTGGAAGAAGTACACCAAGGGGAAAAAAAGTAAGGCATCTTTCTCTTCTGTTGGACCAGCATTTGCACAGAAGGTCTTACAGTAGTAGCATCACAGTTATGGGGGAGATGGATGGTAAGACATTATCCTCCTGTTATACACCACCATTAAAGGCTGTTTCATCATTCAGTTCAGCAAAGATGACATTAGCCTTTTAGCCCTGCGTTCATAAGGTCATATTAGAAACAGAAGGTCTATTCCTGATAGCTGTTACTCCAGTATATTCTTAAAATCCATACAGGGAGGAAGTCTTTGTAATAAGTCTGCGTCTTCCATTTATTTGCTGTCCTTTGACATTCAAAAGCATTCCCTGATGTGTCCTCTGGATCTGCCTTGACTGCCACAGCTGAAGCTAGTGTCCCATCTACCACAGCCAGATGGGCATGTTCACCTTGGCAGCAGTCTCCACCTGAAGACATTTAGATCTTTCCTTCTTAACTGTCCCTACAGTTTTTGATCTGTCCTTGCAGGGCACATTTTCAAGGCCTTTAGTTATTATTTTTACTTGCCTATGGGTTCTTTCCACCTGATTCCTCAGCTATAAAAGAGAGACAGTCATGCTTCACATTTGTCAAGCACATTGAGATCTCTGTATGAATGTGTAGACTATTTTTTTTAAGAGAAAAATGAAGTCACATGGCTTGTGAGAAATAAACCAAACACATATTACTTTTTAAATTTTGTTTCATTTATTTGGCAGTAATATCCAAACCCCCCTGCTTCAAAAAAAATTACAAAATCAAGTAAAATAAGTGCACTAAGGAAACCTACAGAATACTGATAAATTTCACACACGTACAGGAGGGACTATAGAGGGAGGAGTGGGATTTTTTTTGTTGGTTGCTTAAATTTGGCTTTTTGAGGAAAAAAAAAATGCCTTCCCTGCCCCTTGTAGTCTGTACAGCAGTTGTCCCAGAGGGCAATGGCTGAAGTTCAGCACTCCCTTCCCCAGCAGCCACGTCACCCTACAGGAGTTAGCGACCGACCAGCCTGCAGCGAGGTATAGTCTGGGCATGGCTCAGTCTGGGCTGCCCTTCCCCTGTGTGCAGGGAGGCGAGATGTTTCAGTCCCCTTTGGGAACTGTAGCCCTTAGAATGGGCATCGCTTTCCACAGCTGCACTTCCCTTTGGGGGCACGAGAAGGAGGGAAAGACTCCACACACGGCAGCCCTTTCTGTGGAGGTGTAACTGCTGCTCTCCCACCCTGCGGCCCCAGGCCACCCTAGGGTGTGTCGTATGGCTTCTCAGAGAGCTCAGCTTGCCTTGCTGGAGACGGCAGCCCATCCCTCCACCTTCAGTGCAAGAGCAAGCTCTGTAAACCTCAACTACCAGCACACACCTCTCCTTCTGCCCCCAGCAGCCACTCCTGTTTAAACGGCACATCCACAGCAGACAGGAATGGGACTAGAGAACATATCACATAGTGCAGCCTACAGAAGCCCTTCAGCCATGGATTCGCCTTCCCTTCCTGTGCATGCTCTGGTTCTTACAGTGGGAAATAATCCCGACTGAACAAGATGTTATCCCCATCCATGGAAAGCCCTTAAGGCAAGCTGTTGTGTTTTCTCTAAGGCACTTGAATGGTACAAGCTGGAAGGAAGAGAGCTGGGAGGCACTAACTTTTAGAGCAGGGTCAGAATAAAGCAAAACATTTATTAACAATATTCCTGTGACTCCAGATCCAGCACATGAAGCCCTTTCACTCATCCTGTTGGGAAGGAGCAAGGCTACGTCTAATGGGTGCTCCTATTTCACCAAGCACTTCTTCCAGTGCCACCAGAACACAAACAGTGACTTCATCCCAGCGTAGCATTGCCCACATTACCCTCAGTTCCTATGGACTCATTCCCCTCACCTGCACAGATGACAGATCAAAGGCAAATCCAGGCTGTCATGAGAAAAAACCCCCGAGAACTTCCTTCTGTATTTATGATGCCAGAACCTCTATATTGGGGTACATCATGGTTCTCACTGGAAAAGTGGCACTATGCCAAAGTCAATGGAAGTCCTCTGGGTTCACAACAGGAAAAGAGCTCGAGGACCAGACAGCCTTTAACACATCTGGCTCATGGGAAAGAGCACAGGAGGGACCAAGCTTTCTTCTTTTCCTATACTTCTAGGTACCGTCTCATTCTTCCTCTCCAAGGAAAGCACGATGCAAAAAGGAGAAGGCTGGGACAAAAGTCCTGCTGATCTTCATTTAGGCAGGACATGCTTTTGCAGATGCAAGTGGAGTTCTGCTGGAGTAAGCACCAGGGACTGAAAGTCACCCAGCACAACTGCTGAAGTTGCTCACAAACAGAAAGATGGAAGTCATGAGCAGTCATGTCAGGGTACATGCAACTGCATGGGAAGTACAGCAGGGGCATGAAGGGAATGTGGAGGTTCGGGTGTGGATGAAGTGCATTTGACAATGGAGAAAATCAGCCAGGCTTGAGGCTACAGAGCTGATGATCAACCAAACACCATTTCATTTATGTCTAGGACCAATGCTCTGAGAAATGGGTCAGACGACACTAACTCATGAAGGGATGTGAGAGTGGTCAATGACGGTCTGATCAATGACACTGTGAAATGTGTCAGTAATGAGGCTTCCAGCCCTGACTCCAAACTCACACCTGGAATCAGAGAATAATGCTGCTGCCTCACCCCAGAGGAAGATGAAAAGCCCTAGATGACGGCCAACAGCACAACTAAACAGTTTTCTATTCAGTTAAGCCTTTTAAGATACTCTACTGATGGGATTGCCTGGCCCCTCCGTCTATAGACTGTTTGCAATTCCCTCTGGGCAACTTAGAGAGGCATGAGCAGACTTTGAGCACATGGTCAATGCTAGCTAAGGGAGTGAGAGCTAGAGAGCTGCAGCGTCCATCCATGTCTGGTGAAACTAATTACATCCAGCTCTGTCTCTTCTTCCCATGAGGGACATTGCTATCCCCAGCTGGGGAATACCCTGTAGTGCAAGGCTCACAAGTTGCTCGTGGTGTTTGTGGCGGCCGAGCGCAGTGCGATACAAACTGTGCATGGGCATTACAGCACTGTCAATAACAAAAACCCACACGCTGGGTTTTCTTGAAACATCTAGAGCTACAAAACATATAAAAGCTGAATTACTACCATAGGAAACAAAATAATAAAAAACCCGAAACAAAACAAAAAGGGGGGGTCAGCATGTGAATGTGATAAGAAAAAATTAAGATAGCACCTCTAAGGAGGGGGCAGGGAGAGTAAGAGTGAGATGAGGTCAAAAGGAACCATGTTGTGTTGGAGCCCACGATGTACTGGAGGAGCTGCTGGGGACAGTCTGGTGGAAAGCAAGGAGGAATGTGCTGGACTCATGCCAGCAGCATGGCACCACAGCTCCCAGGTGTCACACCAGGCTGACCAGCTTTGAGGAGCTCGAAGCAAAGGGTAAGATCCTTGGCTGATGATGCCCTGCAGCACGTGTGCTCAGCCACAGAACTGTCTGTATTTCTGCAGCCAAGGCTGGTGCTGACAATGGTACTGATTGAAGGCCCCCTTTTCTGTCCAGCACTGACCTCCGTCCTTTCCCCAGATCCAGGGGAACAAGAAATCCCTGTTAGTTCTTGGAGGGAGAAGCTGTCTGCTCTGCAGAAGGGTCACAGAGGCTGCTGTGAGTCCCTCCCAGCCTTCCAAGGTCCCAGCAATGAAGCTCCCTGAACAGGTGGGCTTTGCTCCCCTTTCCTGGCCCCATTCTCTGTGTATTACAAAACAAATAACCCATCGCTATACATGTAAATATCTGTGACTGGGCAACTGTAGTAGACACTTGTGCATACTGAGATCAGCACTGGAGGACAGGGTGGCAGGTTGGGCCCATCCTCCTGGGCTCCTCCGGTGTGGAGGCCCCTTACATCTCCTTGGTGCTCATTCTCTTGGTCTTCTCAGCCGTCTCCTAGAGAGAGAGAGAGCACAGAAGTGAAGCTCTGCACTGACACAGGAACTGGTAGTGCTCTGAAACCTTTGGTCCATCCACAGGCAATACTAACACTGCTTATACCTCAAAGCCCCGCACCAGTATTTCTCCACACAGGCAAGAGATCCCCCGTTAGTGTGCTCTCCTCTTCACTAGAAGTCTCCAAATAACAGAAGCAGAGGGAACTCTTCTGGCAAGGCTGCTCTAGCAATTCCTCTAGGTAAGGCTTAGTGCAAACAGACCTTCCCAGCCTCACACTAACCTGGTGCTTCTGCAGTTCCTGAATGTATCTAGCCACCTCCTCCTCAGTCAGATCTTGATCAGGTCGGTGTCTCTGAGCAGGGCCCTTCTCATTCCTCCCTGCAAACAGAAAAAGAGTCTATTACCATAAATAGCAAATGCAAACTTCAGAGGCTGAACCAGGTAGAACCAAAAGAGGCAGGTCTGCCACAGCTTCCCCAAGCTTAGGAAGGCTTTGCTGGAGGAAGGTATGGGTTGGCTTCTTAGACAGAGAACAGGCCTCGTGGCTGCCTGAGACTTCAAAACCTGGGGGTTCAGCCTATCCCTGTCTCTCCCTCACACATGGTTGATAATAAAACCACAAGGAAGAGGCAGCATATTATTTAAAAAAAACCACCTCTAATAAGTTCAAACACCTTGGCCTCTTGTAGAGAATAAACGGAAGCTCAGTGCTATCCCAGTACGGTAACTGATGCCTAATGAAGGGGTAATTTTGCTCTTTTGCAACTTCCTGATGTATTTGAGCTGATTCTTCAGTTTCATTAACAATGGCTTCTAACCCCTCTGCTGCTCTGACATGGACAGAAAGTCAAGGAATTGTTATCCCACTGCATGCTTCTGCCATGGATGCAGGGAACAAAGCAGGCAGCAAGAACAGGTGTTGCATAGCAACTTAGAAAGTGGTTTCTGGGGAGGCAACAAAAAGAGTCTCTGAGACCTACCCACAGCTCCTCTGGCAGTTCTATTAATATTACAGTTATCTCTTCTCAGGTGAGATTCTGCTGCCACAGCCAAGTCTGGGCTGAGGTGATCCCGAAGCCTCTGCTGCAGAAGGCCAGATAAACATGAAAAACTGCACATACTGCTGATGTTCCCCTCTCTTCTACTCTGCCCAAACCACTGACTATAAATGTACTGCTGACAGCTCCTGCACAGCACTGAAACAAAGCTCATGCAAGGGGCTGGTTTCTAGGGAAGAAGGCCAGAAAAATGCAGCACAGTGCTGAGAGGGTGGACGTGGCTCCTTGAGAAGAACCCATACATTTCCCAAGGCAGAACCAAGGCTTTCCACTGGCTCCGGGACTGTTTGTGAAAAGGCAAACCAGAGAGTTGTTGTTCATAACCACACCATGACTTCTCCCAATTGTAACTGGGCTGTGCAAGCTTAAGAAGGGCCTCCCAAAGGACGAACAAACAACCCTGCCTTACTAGGAACACCACCTTCCTTCATCACCATTATTTTCTTCTACAGTTTCTACGGCAAGAAGCTAAGGTGTTTTCTGGGCATTGGACGAAGTTTCCTATCTCCCCTCTGGGGCAAGACAGGACCCTAGATCCTGCTTTACAGATACCATAAACACAGATACAGCCACATATATAGGAAAGATGACTTGTTCACACCTACATGTATGGTTGCAGACAGTGACTTATTTGGTCTGCATGTGCCTCAAGCCAGCTGGATGCAGAGTAGCTCTGGTCTGGAAGATTCGGTGCTGAATTTTCATGACACCAAATCCAAACTACAAAGCCCAGCAGCATTGCTCCCAACCCAGTTATACACTTACTGACCTCTGGAACAGAACCAGCTTGGGTTTGACTAACATGGTGAGGGTTGTGCAGAAACCACCCATGGAGAAGCTGAGGAAAAGCTGGAGAGAGAAGAACCTGGGTAGCTGGTGCCCTCAGACAGAGAGAGAGTAAGAATTTCTTTCTTACAAAACCAAACATAGTAATTGTCTGGAGAGCGTACGGACCCTCGCATGTCATGGCAGTGCACACCCAGTTCCCACAGGCACAGACGCAGCGGTTGCACTCCACCTGGGTCTCTGCTCCATCCTCATAGGTTTCATCTTCCAGGGCACACTCTAAAGAGGCACAAGACAAGGGCAGTGTTTGTGAGACAGCGAGCAGGCTAAAGATAAACTTTGGAGATGCCTTAAGTGAGAGAAGAGGTATGAGATTGTGGGGGAAGCCTTCCTTCCCTTAACCACCAAAAGTTTCGTAATGACTGAAATATTCATTCTGAATATGCTGTGTGAAATCAGCCAAAAATAATTTGGGAAAGTCAAAAACTTCATTTTGCTTACTCAAAAGAACACATTTCAATTTCTCAATTCCACATGAAATGTCAATATTGATTTTGTTTGAAATTCCTAATATATTATACAAAGAAAAGAAATGAAAGTTTGGGTTATTCTGAAACAATTCCTGTTCCAGGCTGAGGTCAGCACTTTTGATTTCCATATTTTCTGTTGCCTTGAAAAAGGAAGGGGAAAAACATCAAGATTTCTCATTTTGGCTCACATTTTTTCTTATAGTTCTATTATATGTTTAAGTCAAGGCTCCCAAAGCACTCAAGGGCCTGCATGGTGTTAAGTGATAACCTGCTGATGATGTTTTCTGGAGGAGGTGCAGCATCCCCAGTTTTTCACTGAAACAGGCAGCAGAGGGTTCAACTTAATAGTCCACAGAAAGCATGGCCTCTGTCTGCTCCTCAGTGCCACTGCAGTGGGATGTAAATCTGGCACCTCTGGACCAGCACCCCCTGAGGAGACAATGAGATGACTGGCTAGGCATGCCTGCTCAGCAGAACACTAAGCTGCTTTCACATGAACTGTAGCACTAAGCAAGATTTGGAAGGATAGTGAACTTTGAGATGTTCAGAGACGCTCTCTCTGTGAAGACAGAGCATAGCAGGACTTTGGTCTGATCTGACTTTCGTAAGTTATCCAGGCGTGAACTCCTCACGTGATTCATCTCTGCACTGTTAAATATGTGTCTTGACCTTAAAAGCATGCCATACCCGTTCGACCTATGTCCTTGCTTCTAAAATCCAAACCTTTCTCATCATGAGAACTGCAAGGGCTCTGGGACGGAAAAAGCAGTACTTTGGACAATGCAGGGACAAGGCATGCTGTTGGATGAGGCAGGCATATATGAAAATTATCTCTGGGAGTGGAGTTACAGCATCCCATGTTTGGCCCAAAGCTGGTCTCTTTTCTTTCTTCGCTTCTTAGGACCCCTTTTGTTCCCCAGTATAAGTGAGGAGTTCCTACTTTTCTCTGGTGGATTGAATGATGGGCTGAGGCACTTGAGAAATTCATTGAAGCTGAGCTTCCAGTCAGCATTTTCATCTGACAGCTCGATGAGGGCATCTACGCAGAGTCCCCTGCAAAGAAACACAGAGGCATGTTCTACACAGAGCTCTACCAGGCTGGTCCTTGCTCTACTGTCTTCAGAGTACGGATGAGTACATCCAGTAATAACTAGGAAGGCTTCAAGATGTCTGGCAGAAATGGCTTCTCTAAGGAAACCTCAAGGGATACAAAGAAAAGAAAAACAGTCACAAAATACTCTCTGTCTGGCAACGGGCTGGGCAGTGGGGGGATATTCAGAACAGCAGGAATAGGACATCTTCATGTGCTCACATCTACATGCTGTCACACGACTAGAGATGCAAGCACAGCATAACCACCAGCAGCCTTTTCTCCTCATTGTCTCACACACAGTGGCGCACGCAAAGAAAAAGGGAAACCTCTCAAACTATAGGCTGTGTGTAAGTGGTGTTTTCCCACCACCTCTTCCTTTCACTAGATCTAGCTATTAGGCAAAAGGTGAGTGAAGTCCACTGGAAAGCAAATTTATTAAGAAATGAAAATAAAGAAGATAATTTTTCTGTTTCCCAACTCACCTTTTGGCTGCACATGTACTCGTTTTAACACAAAAGAGGGTTGGAATACATGCCTAATGTGAAGAGTAGGGGTGGGACTGCCCCTCTTGTGGTGTTCACACCTAATTAAGTGAGAAGCCACTTCACAGACCTTTGTTAGTGAAAACCCTAACTAATATTTACCATGAGTGGACTTTCATGCCCCGTTCTACCACATCTGCCTCCTGTCCCTCCTTTTGGCATCCTATCCATCACCCACCTGAGCAACTTGTTGGTCTCCTGGTCCATGTAGGTGGTGATGTTGACAGCAGTCTCATTCTGCTCCACAAACTTCAGGAATTCAGTGGAGTCCAAACGAGAATCACCATCATCAAAGCTCTGTCGGGGAAGACAGGAAGATATAAGAGAGTCTGATATCAGTTCAAGATACCCCTTATTTTCCCTTCTTCCAAAATGCTTCCTTAGCATTTTGAAGCTTTAGTGAGAAGCTGCATCATCCCTGTTTAGCACAAAAAAAAAGGAGACTCAGAGAAAAGCTGCAACATATCCATATTAGCATCAGAACGGGGGAGATACGATCCTAGCCTTGTTCTCACAGATAAGCTATGTTGCCTCTCATTCACCTCCTGCTGCTTGATTTATGGCTCTAACCCTATTTCTTCTCTTTGTTCCAGTCAGCTCTTAGCCTTCTTACATACCTCCTGCCTTAAAGCAGGCCAGTTGCATTCAAGGAGATGTCAGTTTTCCAATATGTGTAAATCCAAGGCTGTGCCTGAACTCTGACAGTGACAAAAGGGAAAAATCACAGGAAGCAATTTTCTGTTGAAACCAGAGAAGAAACAATTTCATGCAATAGCACAGTGCCTCATCACCAACTTCTTAAGGTCCTGACAGGACTCCTGGCACTGAAGAGCAGCAATTTTAGCCCCAAAATCCTGGCTGTACTCCCAAAGAAGTAATTGCATTTTGCCTTCCTGTTTGGAGATGTGACACCACATCACACAGTGATGAGTGCCCACAGTGTTGGGCACTCAGCAGGAACTCCTGTGCCCCCTCAGAGACAGCTGCATTGCTGTGAGGGGAAAATTAATCCTGCACAGACTGCTGCCAACTAATTTTTGCTGTGTGACTTGGGGCAGGTCACCGTGGCTCTTTATGCAGTGCTTCCAGGAATGTTGAAAGAGACACTGCGTGATGTTATCTCCATGTGGTTTAGGAGAAACCTGTAGGGCTAAGGAAATTACTCTGTATGCTGCATAACTCCTTCACTAACATGTCAACTTCTACTAGACTTTGAAGCCTCTTGTCCAGCTATTTCTTGTGAAAGCAGCTGCAGCTCTCTTAATGACCCAGACAGTTAAGTGAGTTTTCTTGCCTTTCAATGCTATGGTCTTCATTAAGGTGTTCACCCTCCAAAACAGAGCAGCTTCCCACTACTGGTGTTGCTTGAAATAATGTCCTTCAAGGTCATGGCCTGCCTGATAACAATGCACATCCCAGTGATCCTCATAAGTCAGGCTTTCAGGAGGGAAATATCTTAATGCCACATCTACAAACCTACCCATCAAGGAGAAAAGGGAAAAGCTTCATGCCATCTGTGTCTGCAGTGTTTAATAAATGCAGGGCAGGACTTTGGCCATTTGCAGAGCCCTGCAGCTTGGCACAACAAAATTCCTCCAGTGACAGTGGACAATCATTGCTGACACAAATTTGTGTGTGTTTGAAGCCATTTAGTTTGCTTTGTCTGGATTTGTCCCAAGTTGTTCCAAACCCTGAGTTCTGCTTTGAAAGCATTTCAAAGCTTTAAGGGCTGTTGATAAGATGTTGATAAGACCTCCAAGATCATCAAGCCAAAGCTTTGATTGAATACCAACTTGTCATTTAAACCATAGCATTAAGTGCCACGTCCAGTTCTTTCTTGGACACTTCCAGGGATGGTGACTCCCTGGGCAGCCCATTCAAATGCCTGACAACCCTTTAAGTGAAGAAATTTTTCCTGATGTCCAACATGAATCTCCCCAGGCACAACTTGAGGCCATTTCCCTTTGTCCTGTCACTAGTTGACTAGGGGAAGAGACCAACCCCCACCTGGCTACAATCTCATTTCAGATAGTTGTAGAAAGAGATGAGGTATCCCCCTGAGCCTCCTCCATGCCAAACAACCCCAGCTCTGTCAGCTACTCCTCAAAGGACTTGCGCTCCAGTCCCTGCACCGGCTTTGTTGCCCTTCTCTGGACTTGCTCCAGCCCCTCAATGACCTTCTTGCAGTGAGTGGCCCAGACCTGGACACAGGACTCAAGGTGTGGCCTCACCAGTGCTGAGTACATGGGGATGATCAGCGCCCTGGTCCTGCTGGCTACACCATTGCTGATACAGGCCAGGATGCCATTGGCCTTTTTTGGTGGCTCACGTTCAGCCACTGCTGACCAGCACCTTCAGGTCCTTTTCCACCAGACAGCTTTCCAGCCACTCTGCCCCCAGCCTGAAGTGCTGCATGGGGTTGTTGTGACCCAAGCGCAGGACCTGGCAATTCATCTTACTGAACCTCATAGTGTTGGCCTCAGCTACAGAAATTCCCTCTTTGTTCCAAGTAAAGGTGTTTCTTTGCCATGGAAACTTCCATCCAGTGGCTGGGATCAGTGCTCCTGAAAAAGTGGGACTGTACAGAGAACATGCCTGCCTCTGAGCTGTGGTCACAGGACTTCACCAGCACACTGACAGGTGTGGGGACAGTGGGTGTGACTGAGCTGTGCGGTGACAGTGGAGCAAGTCTGTGGCTCACATTTTAACAAAGCCCATGACCCAGGGAGACTCTGCAGAAGTGGCTGGGGGTGACTGAGCAGCTGCACTCTGCAGGACACTGCAGCTTTTGGGTGCCGGCCAGCACTGGCGGGAGTGCCTGAGGCAGTGGGCCACAGGCAGGTTTGCACAGACAGAGCAGCATTAATAGCTGCAAACGTGAAGATGCTCTCTGGAGCGAGGGGACCAGCTCTTCTGTCTCACCAGAGGGTGCCATTGCCATGGCAAATTTGCTTGCAGTGCTAACTCCTGTCAGGCACCATTAATCTCTTGCTGTCAACAGCTTATGATTTAAACGCTCTTCCCTTTTCCCCACCTGCTTCTCCAGCTCCATCCTGAATCCTTTTAAATCTTTATCAGGAGCTAGATGTGAGGGGGAGGGACACAGCAGTGTATGTGGCAGGAGCAGGGAATCTGCTGGCTACAGAAGGGGGTGGGCATGGGCTGAAGGACAGACTGACAGAGAGCAGGAAAGAAGAACAGGATTATTGCAGAGCCCAAGATTTGGGGTGGCTCCGCTCACTCTGCAGAGCACTAGGGAACTGCCAGCTCTCAGCCACAACTGGGATAATACCCCTTAAAGTCCCCCAGCATTCCCTATACCCATCTCAACATGGCCTTGGGACTGTCTGGAACAAAGAAACAGCAGCCACTGCCCAAGCTTCCTACATTTCCATCACTTTCACCCACCTTTTCTCCTATGTCTATCTTTTGTCCCAGAGGTTAGTCCTCTACCCTGCCACAGGCACACCTGGTCTGCCCTTCTCCTTTTCCCCAGGGCAGGTCAGACACCAGAAGCCAGGGGTGCTCCAGGTCTGGTTGTCACGAGCCATGTCTGTGGCTCTGTCAGCAGCTGCTGCAGACAGCCGGTAACACATCAGGCTGTGGACATATCAGACCTCCCCGGCCCCCAGTTTGACAGGCACATTGCACACTGCAGCCTTGTGGTTGGGGGCACAGCAGCTGTTTTGCATCAACAAGGCAAGAAATGTTCTCTGGGCTCTGAGGCAGCTGCTGCTCTACTTGCCTTGAAATACTTGTCCAGGACTTCGCTGTAGTTACTGCCCTTGGAGAACCACCCGTCTGGGATAATCTCAGCTTCCAGCCACTGGATGACGCGGCGACGAAGCTCGTCCCTGTCCGACTGGTAGCAGACAACTGTAATGGGAGACAGTGCAGCAGAAGGAAAAACAAGGGTGAGAGAAACAAAGTCGGCAGGGAGACCACAGTGAGAAGACTGGAAACAAAAGCCAGCCAGCCCGCCTTGATGGCAGATTGCAGCCCCTCTGTCCTTGGAGATACACCACTTGAAGATGCAAGCTGAGGGGATCATGTGCTGACTGGTGGACGGGCTGTGGGTGACACCATGTGGCAAGGCTGGAAAACAACACTCCTGCCAAAGCTCTTTTTATTTCCCCTCCCGGAAGCTTGTGGAAGAACAACCCGGAGCTGACTCATCTTGGTGTGAAGAATCCCAGACCAAGGGCGGAAGGTGACTGACAGTGTCCCCAGACTTCCCATTGCTATGCAGAACTGGCATTCAGCTGTCAACCCTCAAATACCAAAACTTCTATCCTCTGCAAGGGCAAAGACTACCCTGAGCAAGTCTTTCTATCATGCTGTTGCCAAGACTTGAATTTTAGGGCCTGTTATCTCAGGAGATTTTATTTTTTTAAAGTCCTAATTTGTCCACTCTGACTGGAAATGAGAGGGGGTCAAGTTAGGTTTGTTCACTCACAGTGTTTCCCAGTGTCACAGGTTTCTCTAGGTGGCCATCACTTTGTGTGCCAGTACCAAACCATGCATTTAGAAGCAAAATGGAAAGCCTAGCTATGAGTTGTCATCCCTGCCCAGAGGTCAATGAAGCCAGTACAGGAATCAGTGTCCATTCATGTCGCTTACACACACTAAGATCTTCTGAATCCAGTGACAACAATCACAACCAGATGGACAGACAGGAAAAAATAATTCTGCATGTTTAGCTTTAAAACTGCTTTAAATGGTGGCCATGCTCTGACATGGTCCTTCCTTTTAAGTTTGTATGAGAGTTTGCTCTCATCTGTCCAAGAAGTTGATGATTGTACAGCTCCAGCACTTAGAGGCCCAAGTCATGACCCTAAAATCCATAGTTCTAAGTACACATGGTAATATATAAGGGGGGAAACCACGCACAGGGAACCAAAGAGACTTATCACTTAAGTGATAAATCATTTAGGCGACACAGAACCATTTAGGTTCTATGATCTTTAAGATCATCTATGATCTTTAAGATCATCTTGCTGGCTGATGAGGCAGTTCAGCTGTACTTCCTGACTCCCCTGACAACGCCCCATTCATTGCCTAATGCTGCCTCTCTGCCTCTGCACCCATCAGTTCATCATTCCTAAAGCAAAGTCTCCTTTTAAAAGAGTGCTCTTGAAGTTGGGGACAATAGTTTCACAGTTACTGTGTCTTAGATCCCCAAGGAACTAGGTAAAAAGAATGCTCCCTCCCTCAGTCAGGGTGATAAGCATAGGTTGTGTCCCCAGGGACAAACTGGATTTCATTGCACCTTGTCCATGCTGAGTTTCTGAGACATCCCAGCACAGTGAAAAGCCCAGGAGATGTACGAGCTCTGAAAGGTTACCCAGGAGTAAAGAGCGGGGAAATCATATTGCAGCTGATTTATCAACTCGGACTCTGCTACAGACAGTCCAGAGGAGTGACTTTTACACAGAGCTGTGCAACTCCTCCCCAGCACACCTTCCTGCCCATCTCCCAGTGCACACAAATGGATACAGAGGCGTCAGCCAGAAAGGAGACAGCTTCTTACCTGGGCTTGCAGCTGGATTCTCAGACTTCTTCTCTGTTAACAGAAAGACAGAAGAGGACATTTCTGATGCAGTATGAAGCAATATGAACCTCTTCCCACCCCGAGTGCCACTTGGGCAAAAGCAGAGGAACCTGGGAATCTTTGGAAATAGGAGGGCCACACATATTATTAAGAGACTGGAATCCCCTAGACCTAGAGGGTAGCCTGAGGACAGTTTAGACTGAAGAAGAAAAGGCTCAGGAGAAATCTCATCAATGTTTATAAATCTAATGGAAGGAAATGAGGAAGACTGCACCAGACTTTCATCAACGACAGGGCAAGAGACAGTGGGCACATATTTTAACACATGAAAATCTGAACACAAGAAAACTGTGCAGCTCATGTGGGTGTGAGTTTAACAGCCCCACTGATGAGGCAAAATCCTGTTCTCAAAGTTCTCGAGGTCCCTCATGAGCATGGATGATAGTATGGGCTTTGGGGGTTTATCCTGAGAATATGACTTTTTGTCAGCAGGTAAAGTGAGACTCTTACCTGTCTGAATCCAGAAGCTCAGAGAAAGGCAAGGAGAAGCAAGAAGTTGCCCTGCTCTCCTGAGTGCTGCCCAACCCCTCAGGGAGACAATAGCTCCAGGATCCCACCACAGCCACAGTATCAGAGTTTTGAGTGCACTTATGAGGGCCTTAATGGCCATGCCAGCCTCACCTACGACCTCCATCCACACTCTCTACCCATGAGCCCAGGAGTTCCATTTCATCTGATGAGCCCCTAGTCCTTGCCTGGGATTATTATGTTATTATTATTATTATGCCTGTCTCCAGGTTTGTTGCAAGCACTCTCGTACCTTCCATAGAGCCTGTTGATCCAGGCCCTGACCTGGTGTCTTCCCACCTTGATCTCAGCCCTGCTATAAACTGCATCACTAGGGACTTGTCTGGTGATTACTGGCCTGTGTCTGATTCTGGTTACCATCCCCAGACCTAATTTCATGACTCAGTTTCAGGCCTACTTCATCACTACCAGCTTGCCTGGTGATCTGGACTCTTGGTTGAACCTAACTATTGTTCACAGGCTTGCCCTGTTTACCCCACTCAGCAACTGTGGGACAAGGTCTCGGGTGGTGAGGCCTCTGCTCTTCCTTGTCATCCTTCCAACTCTTCCCTTCCAAACTCTTCCTCCCTTCGAGAGTAGCCAGCCCTCATTGCCAGGGTTACCTTTGCAGTGGCCATCGTAATCCACCTGGATCTTGGAGCCAGTGAGACAGGCATCACGGTGCAGCTCACAGTGGTTCAGGTACGTCTTGCCGTTGCTGCCACACACAGGCCTCTTGTGAGGTTTGCATTGCTGTGAGAGAGCCAGAGGAGACAAGCGTTTTACCTGCCTCCCTGAGACAGCTACAGGGAGGCAGGTGAGGCCCACCATCATCCCAGCTCCACAGAAGCCCTTGGCACAGCCCCCTTGGGCCTGTGTTTGGAACAGGCTGAACTCATCCATAATCACCCCAGAAAAACCTGCACAGGAAAGTCTGTGGGTGTGAGTTCAAAGGTTTGACTCAAGTTCAAAGGTTTCAATCACCACCAGCACACCGGTCGTCTTTCTTAAAGCAGACTCCTGCAGAGAAATCAGAGTGTAATCCTACAACTGCTGCTTTATGTGCCTTGCATATGCCTGCCCTGATGTGTTTCTGTGAGTCTGGTCTGTGAACCTCTCCTTGCTTGGCTCCACTGCATCTTTTTGTAGACTCTGGTCCATCTTTCTGCAACCGAATGCAGAATAAACCCTCGGCCATGAACAAACAGCAGAGCTACAGCAGAGAGTGAGTTCACCAGTGTCACTGTTCACCTGTGGGCTTCTTTCTTCTGTTTCTTTTGGTCTGGCCAAGCCTACACAGAGGGACACTCTCTTCCTGTAAATAGAACATTTCACTGTCCAGTGCCCTGGCTGGCCATGTCTGCAGGCTCTGACGGGAGTGGGAACAAAGTGCCACATGCCCATTCCCAGCAGCCCGGCAGAAATGGTTTGAAGGCATGGGGCAGAGCGGTGTAGGGAGACATTGTGTCTCTACAGCTGTGAAAGACTCTTTTAATCATCTCTGGCTCCCTGCTGGAACAAGCTATTCATCCTCACAGCACTCTACCACAATTATTTCCATTTTACAAAAGCTGATTTTTAGTAGGGTGCTTGTAACCTCCTCAAACAAGATGCCTGTGAGGGCAGGCTGTCTTGGGGCTTGCAGACAACTGCCTAGAGTGCCCTCCTAAGCCAGCTGTATATCTATACCCTACTGGGCTTTCCCAACAAAAGACCCCCATCCAAGTTCCCTGTGTGTGTAAAGACCCTAGGCAGTCCTTCAAGCAGCACAGCTGCGAGCCCCAGACAATATCACAGGGCTCTTCCTCGACACGGCACTGGAAACAATTCTGTTGTTTGAAAAGCCGCTGTGAATTTGCATCTGCTCCAGAACAGCCACAGCCTTATTCCATCATGGGATCCTTTCAGCGACAGAAACCCAGCTGGGGGGTGACAGTGACACCTGTCCCAGACACAGAACCTGCCCCCATACCTCAATGCAGAGGCAGGTTGGCTCTCCCTTCTCAGTCACTGCACACTCCCGACCAGCTCCACAGAACACATTGGCACAGATTTTGGATTTGCTCCTTAGCTCTTCCTGCAAGATACAAAGTAAGAGACAAAATACACCGTTACCCAGAAGAGCAGCAACACAGCTTTAAAAAAATTTAACTGTTATCAGGACCAAGGAGCACCAAGGTGGTAAGAAGTGCATGACAGGAGAGACATGACTGCAATAGATAAACAGCTCAGACATTAAGCAGGAGTAGACACAAGAATGAGGGCTACGGTCCCAGCAACAGAGGGCTTCCTTGAGGTCATTCCTGGAAAATCACCTAGGAGAATTGGAGCAAACATGAGCAAGAGGAAATCTAACCAGAACATCAAGAATAATTTGCTCATGTCAAGGACTGCTGTCTTTAAAATTTTTTTTCATGGAGGGTAGGGAGCAGAAATGTCTTTGCTTGAAACATTTAAGAAGTAGGTGAACTTATCCCTAGAGAAAGGTGTGATAGCAAACAAGTAGAAGAACTTGCCATGAGGCATCAGATAATGCTCTTGTCATAAAAAAATTAACAAAACCACAGGACCCGTTATCTTGCTTCCACTGGTCAAGATAAACATTTCAAAGGATGAAACACTGTCATAGATAAGATAATTATACAGTAACCTTCCCATAGCGAAAATTTCTTCCTGGTCCCTGACAGCCTGCAGTTGACTTATGCCCTGCAGCACAATTTATACACTTCACAGTTTTCTCCTAGCCAAAGTCATCATGACTATTCTTTTTTTTCCTGTAACTGTCAAATCCTTTTTTTTTTTTTTTTTGTTTTGTTTTGTTTTGAGTCCCACTTCATTCCTAAACTAGTGACAGCTAGTATGGAAGACTTCCACAGGTTAATCATGTTTTCAGTAAAACCACAATTTACTTTTATCAGTTTACTTTTTTTTTTTCTTTTTCTTTTTTTTTTTTTAATAGACTTTCAAAAGAGAAGATGGTTCCAGGGGTTTGGACTTTGGAGACCCTGTTTTAATTCCCCGCTTTGTCATTAATTTCCTTTGTGACTTTCCTTTCATCTAACATTTTCCATTGGCACATGGAGTATTTGGCTCAGGCTAGCCAATTGTCACAGTTTTGTATCACAGAAAGAAGACTGAGGAATATAAGATAATCAGTGGGGTAGGTCAATCACATCTGCTGTGTTTCTACCCCATAATACACAAAGGTTTTTTCACCTTCTCATCTATTATTCTTAACCTCTGCTCATTTGTGGTACCTTTGTACCTCCATAATCTACTTTTGAAAGTAGGTAATGAAAAAAAGGAGCAGAATGTGCTTGAGGAAGAGGCATTATTGATAGATACAATGATAAATTCTGAGCACATTTTTTCTCCTGTGTCTTCTTTATCCTAATTTTCTTTTCCTTTGTTGTTATTTTACTTTTAAACCACAATTTCACAGTGAGTTGCTGTCTTTACTGAATGACCTTGCCCTGGTCTTGAGAATGGTTTGTCTGCTGGTTTACTGCACTGTTCATCAAGCCCAAGAAGGTCTTTCCAAAGCACTGCAGGATTCCCTCCAGGTTCACATAGTGACAAACACCTCTCCTACTCTCTGCAAGCATTCCTACTCTGCTGCTCATCCTGTAAAATACAGTATTCGGACACATCAGTCTTAGCTGAGAAATGTACACCGTGTCCCAGGTCTGCTCTCCCCATGAACATCGTTTTCCTCCCTCTGCCTTTACATATCCTTTCAAATACTGTTTCTGAGCTACAAAAGATACACTATCCCTTCTCCTGCATCCACCTCTCCCTAGTCTCCTTGTGGTGGAGGGCTGGGGTAAGTGATCTGGGCACTTTTGGGGTGGGATGGGGCAACACTAATGCTTCACTGCACAAAGTAAGCTCATGCAACTCAGGACAGGGAAGGAAGAATAACTCATTTTGCAAAATGCACAAAATAAAAACAAATTTTACCAGGCTGTAGTGTGACTTAGGGCACTCAGACACCTAAAATGCACTGTAGCCACCTAAGTGCTGCACGGTAGCATTTACACCACAAGCCTTGATAAGGCAGTTCCTCTCTTCTGCCTCGAGTGAGATGCCCAAGCTCTCTCTCTGTTTGCCCAGAGAGCAAGTGGGAAGGTGTATGAGCAGTGAGAATGAAGCCAGGGCAGGAGTGCAGCTCTGGAGTGTCTGCCATGGCACAGGAGCGCTTCAGCTTTTCACCCCACGGCCTCCACGGAGGGATAACCTTCCCAGACATCTTCTCTGGCAAAGACCATGGAGAAAGCTGTTCCCAACGATTCACGGGCAGTGTCATGTACGCATAGACCAGCTTATCTGCCAAATGGGGATGGGAATGCACACTGCTTTTGGAGGGCTGGGAAATGTAACCATGTGGATAAAGGTTCTTGCATGTGAGTGGGCAAACACTAACCAGAACACCTGAAATGACAGTGCATCAAGCCATGTGCAATGCTTCTGCCTCAGCTGTTGCTTCCTGGGGAGCAAGGAGGAAAACGAGACATTTCCAAGGCACCAGCAGGCAAGAAAGCGGAAGCGCCGGTGGTGAGGGATCACCATGGCAACCAGCAATGCAGGGCCTCAAGGTGGATAGCTAAAATTAGGAAACTGGGCAGTGGAAAGGGCTGTTTTTCATCTGCAGCAGCATCCAGTGCTTAGGCGTTGGGCTCCCAACACAGAGTAAGTGCAGATGTCGGAGCATTTCCGAGTCCCTGTCTGCATTCAGATGTCCAGAGCTGAGTGTGACTTGACACGCCAACATGGTGCCACATGTGGGTCTGCATGGGGTCACAAGGCCCTGTGAGGTGCTGGGCCTGCTCTGCACTGGTGGGACTGCATGGAACCAGTGTGGTGTCTGCAGCACGAGTGATTGTACATGTGACAGAAAGGAGGCATCGTGACTCCTCGCCTTGGTGAGGGAACTGCTCACTGTAGCTCTCCCTTGGCTGCTCCCACCCCTGGCCCCTGCTGAGATATGGTTGCTGTAACTTGGTGGGAATGGAGACTTTCCCAATGAGCCTGTGAAAGCTGAAACCATGAACAATTCAGTGACAAAACACCTCTGTAAGGAAGAACAAGCTTCCACCTACAGAGAAGAGCTGTACAACCAGCTCCATGTCCACAGTGTCCCAGTGCCTAAGGGAAGCAGCAGGAATTTCCGCCATTACATATATTCCGGGAAACAAGCAGCACCCTGCTATGAGGTGGGGAGTTAACATGCTTCAAAACAACCCCTCAGATGACTTTCTCCTTTCTGCACGTCTTTCCATAAAAAAATCTCCTCTTGGAAATCTCAAAAGTCTTTTTCTCAGCAGCCTACACTGCTGGAGAAATACTACGTACCATCATGCTGCCTCTGACACAAGTAAAAACCTTTTCTGCTATCAGCAGTGATGGCAGGTTTTTTGCCTCTTCTGGCATCACTTTGTGGAAACCCATAAAATGACTTGGCCCTCGCATAATTCTCCATGCTGCTTGCTGTAAAATCAAGGCTTTGTGTTTTTGCCTTGCGTGGTGTGCGAGGAAATCAAAGTGCTCTAAAGCTGTAGCACTGAAAGCTCCTATGGGAGGCAATCCCATGTATTATACAAACTTCCGTACTACACAGATAAGGCAAAACTAAAGGGCACCAAAATGATGTCTGGTGTTGCAAGACATGCACAAATTCTCATGCCTCAGGGAAGGCAGCAGCAAAAGCTGGTGGGAAGTTTTCAGATATAATCAGTACAATTCACAATAGGCTCCCTCCATGCAGACAGGGACAAAGAAGCTGTGCAGCTAAGTATTTCAGTCAGTCCAGCCTACATCTTTCCATCCACATCCCTTTTGCCTGTTCCCTGCCATGAGTAATGGGAGTAGGGATATAACAGTCTCCGAACATGCCAAGATGCCACCTATAGTACTGCCTGCACAATTTCGAAACCAACTCAACATCCAGCCATGAAATTTAGCACTTTATCCAGCTGTTGTCTTGGCAATGTTTGCTTCTCAATGCTGAAAGATTTGGAGACACAAGGCCAACAGTGGTCAACAATGTAGAAAGCTGAAATGAGAAACTATATCTCCTGACTCGCAATCCTCGCTCCTGGTATGGGGCTGGGAGGAAGAAGCACTGCATTGTGATGCAACATTCAGAAGGAGAGGGCTGGGCAGCAGAGCAGCTCAGGGGAGTCAGGAAAATTTAGCATCTCCTGGCACTGAGAAAGCATTTGGCTTCTGCATTTCATCCCATTACCCAAGTGTGCCTCCGGGCAGAACAGCTCTTTCAGCAGCACGCCTTCCTGCAGAGCTCCAGGAGAGCAGAACCCACGTTTGCTGGAGGGCAGGAACAGGCAGCCAGCTTGTCACCTCTGGTCATTTGTGCAGCTAGTTCTGGCAGCAGTTGATCCTGTTGTTCTGGCTTGCAACGAACAGAAAAAGCATTCGGCTCTCCCCACAAACCTGACCTAATTCCTGTGGCAGCTCCCTGGATCCCCTAACACTCTGGTGTGATGGGGCGGAAATTTGGCAGCAGCATAAACTGAGTAGATTAGCATGAAACAAGCAGGCACCCCTGACATTGGGTTTGCCATAAATAGATAGGTAGGGCGAGCAATTTCTCTTCCTTTGGGCTATTGCCTCAGGATATCTGTAGACTCTGGAAGAAAACCCACACAAATTACCCTTAATATCTTACTTGGAAGGTTTGAAATTCATTTAGCTAAGAAAAGATGGAGATAAGTCCAGCTAGTGGGCATTGAATCATATCTGATTCCCACTTCAGCTCTCCAATAAAACCTACATCCCAGGACATCATCACTGCAAGGATGATACGGTAGGCTTTGAAATGATCCATACTCTCTACTCTCAAGGAAACCTGCTGTCAGGGGTTGCTGAACAAACTGGTGCAGGCTCATCCATTGCACACTTCGTCTGGTCTGGTATTATGTGGACTTGAAGAGGCACCTTCTGGAGCCATCCCCTCCCCTGCCCCAGGAGTTCCCCACCCTTGCACCTAGGAGGCATAAGGTACCTGTCCTGCTGCTCAGACCAGCAGAGGTATTGATGGGCAGCTCAGAAGGCTTGAAAACAGATTGTCTCCAAGCTAGTTAGTTAAAAAGGAAGAGATGTTTGTCAGGCAAAGTCTAGACCAGGGCTGGATTCCTCAGGAGACAGTGACCATTTGACGACATTCCCAATGCTAACAATATCCTATTTGAAGGGTGTCAGTGTGAGGTCTGTGCTGGATGCAAAGGGGTCCAGTGCATTTAAACAGCATGATTCTTCTTCCCCCAAATCCTAAAACCATCCTGCAAGCAGCAGAACTAATGAAGCACAATTTCCAACAGCTCTCTCTGCATGGCCTGCCTGTCAGGTAGTTACAGGGCAGCTCATGGACACCTTCCGCAGGGGAGGTCTTCACAGGCCCCTCTCATTAAGCCAGTCACCTAGAGTCACAAAACCAGCTGGATCCCATTATCTCGGAGGCCTCCACCGCTTTATCAGCTGTGGCGGAAACAGGCTGATAGAGTCAAGACTTGCTGGAGGCCAGAGACAGGCGGGCAGACAGGCAGCCTGCTGACATAGCTTTGCTTCCTTAGCGAAGCTGGCTGTAATTCCCTTGCAGAGCCCCACAAAGCAGTTCTGTCTTAGCCTCTATCTTGACAGACTCAACACCACTGCTGCCTGCAGTCCTGAGGGCAGGTTCTCACTCCAGCCCTCCTGTCATGAATCCAGGCCCCTTGCAATCTCCCCACCACTGACTCTTGTGCTCCCTCCCCAGTGTTTTCCTCGTGCTGGAGGACTGACTCCATCTCTCTTCTGCCCCCAGAGCTCCCATCGCTGAGGTATTTCAGCCAGCTGCAACTGAGGGCTGTGAACAGCCATCTGGACACAGTGCCAGGAGCTGCTGCACTCCCTGCAGGATATCTTCCACAGAGGAGCATGTGCCCCCAAAAAATCAATCCCCCTCCCCCCCCCCCCCAAAGACCTCACACATAACCCAACCCTCCTACCCAAATCTTTGCCCATATCTCCTTCTATTCTCAACTGACATTCAGGACTGGCCCTTTAAATATATCACACAACAAAGTGCAACCCTGTAAAGGCTTTTGAATGCTTAACAGATGAATATTTAATGTCAGCTGACTTTTGCTAATGGGAAACAAGCCAGAGCATACCTCTCTACCTATGCAGGGAATCAGGGAGTGTTCCCAGAAAACCTGGATGCAGAGACACACAGGCAATAGATGAATGGAACTGCAACTCCCAGAGCCTGGAGGAGGTTCCTTCTCTGCAAAACCCGTACCTCATCCATTTGTGTGTGACCTTCCCTGACTTACTGGCTGCTCAGTCCATGATCCATGGACTGGATGTGCCCATCATATCAGAGCAATGAGCAGGAGAGTGGCTGACCTCTGTGATAAAGGGGGCCCATCAGGACAGTGACCTCTGCATGGGGCCATGGAAAAACCACATTGCTCGTGGAAGCCTGCATATAGGAATTTGTCCATGGCTCTATCAAGGAGATGGAGATGAAGATGTCTCATGCTCATACTGCTACAAAACAGACTGCCTGGACAGCACTGCCTTGCAGAGATTGGCAGGGTGGATACAGAGAGCTCTGCCTCCCCACTGCCCCCATGGGTACATGGCCTGGACCCCTGGCAGGAACTGCAGCCTTAACACACCAGCCGTGGCTTTCTGACGTTGCACAGTGAGCAGGCAGAAGTTGGTGCCTGCAAAGAAAGGGAAGTGGGAATTGGGAGGAAAGAGGCTTTTCTCCCCACAACATAATAAAGAGCAGAAAGGCATCTGCCAAACAGTGATGTCTCTTACAGCATGGTGCTGCTACCAGTTACAGAGCCAGGCACACCTCTCGGGGACTCCACTGTGCAAGGACTCTGTTTTCCTTTTTAAGCTGGAAGGAATGTCTGTGCTCTGGCCCTCACAACCTCACATTTTCCACCACAAGGCAATGACTGGTGAGGCCCCATTAAGGGAACAATGACATGAGAGTCTGGGGAAGAGGAAATCTCTACTGCAAACAAGTCTGGAAAATGGCTGCTCGAAGAAAGGGAGCTTGCATCTGGCAGTGCTCTGTGCTGCAGCCTCACTCGGCTGCTTTCACAAAAACACTCCTCATACTCACAGCTTCCAAAATGTCATGGCCCAAAACTACACTGTCTCTTAGCACTGTTCCCTCCACCCATCCCCGCAGCACTTCTGGAATAAGGAGCTCAATTCCCTCCTGCTGCATCATGCGGTGAATCTGCCAGCTTTTCCGCAACCACCAGGATCTTTCTTGCTAGCGCTGGCTCCCAGCAAGGCACGGAGGCAGGAGTTCAGAGACTGACTGATTTGCATGTGCCAAACCAGCTGAAGATGCTTCAGCTGTGAGCAGGGCAGAGCCATTCCCACAGGAGAGGACGTGGTGCTGCTGCTGCACCATGGTTCTTAGGGGGAGGAAACCACTTAATCACTTCGTATTTGGATAGAAGAATAACCCTTGTGCACAGGGAAGCATCTCAGTGCACATGAAAGGTCCTAAATTAAGTTAGTTCCACAGTACCTTTGGGATGAGATGGGTATCGTCCTCTTCATATGACAGACTAAAAAAGAAAGGTCCAAGGGAGAAGACACTTGCTCAAGAATGACCAAAAGACAGCTGCTCAGCTCCCTCTGCATTCTGGTCTGGAGCCAGGACCACTTCACAGTCTAATACACAAGTCATACTCCTGGGGCATGACTTTCCTTCCCAGATCCTGACTGCCCTGAGCCAGGCTCTGTTTTGCCAAGGCTGAGCTCCTGGGAATTCTCCATCTTGTTTTGTTTAAAACAAAAATAAAACCAAGACCAGCACTGACTCCTGAATTTCAACAGAAGGGGGCCATTCTGTATGTGGTAGCACATAAGACAAGTCACAGCACCTCAGGAGTGGTCAACATGGGAGTATGTGAAGGAGGAGGATAAGGAAGAATTCATCCTCAGGGCAGGCAGGTAGAGTTGGAGCACTGTCCCTGGCCTCCAGACCAGAGAAGAGCTGTGGACCATAGATTCCTGTTAAATTAGCAACTAAACATTTTCGCCATCACCTCTCTCTAAGCACACCCAGGCTCAGCTGTAAATGGAAGGTTTCTTTGCCAGATGGCATTTTCGCAGTGGCATGCTTCTTCCTCTGCAGGATGCAAGAAGTCAGTCTTGCAGAGCCTGATAGAGCCCAGCACTTCAGCCCTGAGATCATCTGCCCCATTTTGAGGTGCTTTCACTCCGCTGCCCCCACCCTGCTCCTGTTACCCAAAGTGAGGCATTTTGTGTCATACCAAGCCTCAAATTTTCCCTTTCCACCCCTAATTCTGTGTTGACCCACATCTCCTTCTGTATCACGGCAGTCCCACTTTTTTTATCCTTCATCCCCCTAGTTTCCCACACTCTAAAGTCCTGCAGATTTTTACTCGTCCTGCCGGTAAGTTTTGTTGCCTCTTTTTTTCTGACCAGGTGGGATGATTTATTTCTGAATGGGATCCAAATCTGGCATATTTTTCAGCCATCACCTGGCTCCAACAGAAAGAAGGGAAGAGTGAGCTAAGCAGTGGGAGGAAAGTTAGAATTTACAATCCTATGGCATATCCACACCTCTTCCAGTAACTGGATACAAAAGAGGAATGTAAATTGCAGGAAATGCTGAGGTTTACCAGCAGCATCCAGCTTCTTGTGCAAGAGACCTCAGTGGTTTTGTTCCCATCACTGGAATGGCAATCCAATTGCAATGGATTTGATGATTCCTCTTCCAAACTGTGACCCTTAGTCCTTCTTTACTTGCCTTCTACCACAACATATTGCAAAAAAACAAATGGAAATCGCTACGTGATTGGAGGGAAGCAATGAGTCATTCTCTCAGAGTGGGAGAGAGAATGAGAACAGAACTGGACATAGGCCAGTTTTGCACTTCCTAACTTCTAGTCTTGGTGAAGAATTTGCTCAGCTCCTTGTTAATATGGAACAGCTTCAGCGCTGCTCCACCCAGTGGCTCTGCTGGAGAGGGCTCTGCAAGAGCAGATACCCAGGGGACAGTGCTCTGTCACAGTCATTCCTTTCCTCTGAAGCTTCTTTACCATATGGAAAATCATGAGATCCCCTTTACACAGTGGGAACAGTGAGGAAGGGTCAGAAAATCTCCCATTATTAAGCATTATTTTGTCTAGACAACTCTTCTTGGCCTGTGGTATTGACAGAGCACCCTATTCCTGAAATCATATGGTCAGGAATAGTTATCAGACTAACAGGAACACCTGAAAATAGAAGTGATGTAAAACAAACCTGCAAGAGGGGAAAAGTTTGGGTAGGCTGGGGAACAAACCTGGAGGCTGCTCATCAGTGGTACATCTGTGTACCAAAAAGGCATAGCTCCATCAAAGTTAAACCGTGTCCCTGTAGTCAAGGGGAGCTGAAGGCAAGTCTGCCAAAGCTCTATCATACTACAGTCAACAAAATGCAAACTAGGATTTCAGGAAGCAGACAGATGCAAAGAAAGCTCTCTAGGTTCTTGTAACCTCAGTAACCTTGTAACCTGAAGACCTGACAACTGGCAGAAAAGTGTGTGCACCTGAGCTTATCTCAGTTGGTTAGAGCATGGTGCTAATAATGCCAGGATTGTTGGTTCAAATCCATTACGGGCCATTCAATTTGGAGCTGGACTGGATGATCCTCGTGGGTCCCTTCCAACTCAGAATATTCTGTGAGATCTGTGAAATTTGTACTGAAAAGGGAAGAAAAACACTGCTGTAAAAACTGTGAAAGTCCTTGCTGCAAAAAGGAACATGGGAAGGGCTGCACAGGCACACAGGGAGAGATGTGCATGTGTTCTTCTCTACTCTCAGAAACATCACATCAGCAACAAGAAAATCCCAATAAACTGCAAGGGCAGTCACCCCACAGCCCCACACCGTGACCAGAGTAGCAGTGTTGGGCCAACCGGGACCCATCACAAGGGGAACTGTGACCCCTGAGTTATGATCAGCACATTCTTTTCAACTCCTGCTGCCCCTGTTATCCTTCAGAAAGCCTCCAGCCCACACACCAGCATCTGAAACCGTCCTGGTGTAGAGCTAACACCATTTCACACCTACCTTGGGGAGGCTTCCCTCTGCGGTAGGGAAAGCTCTCTAAGTCTCTCTGACTTGAACTCTTTACTGAGACAGCCAAGAGGAAACTCCAATAAGGCGAGAAGGCCACAAGAAAACTGCCAGCATCACTATGAAATATGCTACAAAATCCAGTCACTATGGCAACTGCCACAGCTGGAAGGAAAGAAGAGAACTTCCGAAGTCCCAGGCTATCCCTGAGGAAGATGGATGGTATTTGCCCCCCTGACCTGTTAGCTTATGATCTGTTGCTTGCAAGGTATACCTCTTACAACTGTAATCCCTCTCACAGCAGAGGAGCAGTATATAAAATGAAGGGGAAGCAAAACTGAGTGGTGAATAACCTCTGCTGTGCTCATTAAGTGGCACATCCCACACCCACATGTGTCGCCTCAAGGAAGAAGACTCATCACCCCCATTTCTCCCTTTTCTGTCCCCATGGCCTCCGTGCCAGGCTGACAGCACAGACTAGACAGCATTTGCAGCCTGAAGGCAATTCTGTGTTTAAGGAACAAGAGAAGTCACTATTGATTTCCTATAACTGCTAAATAAGGCTGAGTAACATTTTTCAGACAGAGAGCTAATTCCCTAGAAAATGCAATCTGAGGTAGACCAAAACTATTAGGAAATTTGTGCCTAGTTTGGGGAACAGCTTTGATTCCAAAATTATTTCTGAGATGAAGTGAACTATTTTCCCTTTTTTGTTATTAAATATGTTTCATGAAGTTATGTATGTAAGCTTAAAGGTCAAAGAATAGAAATGTGTTTTTGTAAGCTTAGCAACGTTTTGTTTGCCCAGTCCTTTTTTTTTCTGTTGAGAATAAAACATGAGTTTCAGCTGACCTGAAATGAAATTTTTGGTTTGATTTTCTCTGATTCAGCTAGGAAATTAAAAAAATCCAAACCAATAAGTTATTCCAATGACTTTACTCCTAAAACATTGTTATTTGGTGTCTAAAGAAACCTATTCTTCTCATTCTTTCATCTCCTTCCATCTGGCTTGTTTGTGACCGTGTCTGGAAATAACAAAGAACTGTTGCAGACATCTCTCTCCCGCCTCTCTCTACAAGCATGGAACTTTTTCCTGTCTAGTTGGGAAGACTGCTGATGCTGACTCCCATGGCTTGATTTTCAAAAACAAACAGAAAAACAAAGCTGCTGCTCCATTTGGTGGTTACGATAACCCAGATAGATGCTGCTTCAGGGAAAGCATCCCCTCCTCTGAGTCACTCCAGCAAAGCAGTGATTTAATGAGGCAGCTCCCTGTCAGAACTGTACCAGGGCTTCAAATGCCCCTCCTGCTCTGCTCTGGTCCCCTCTCAAACACTTGGTCCTGTCCCATCGCTCCCCAGCCTTTAGACCCCGAGGAGCTGTGCCTGCCTCCTGGCTGACACATAAAGCTGCAGTTGTCAGTGGAGGAGAATATCACTGCCCTTGCTGGCACCTCCAAACCCAAGCTAATGGGTGTCAGGAGGTTTGCATGCAGAAACTCAAATGGGAAGCTGATACCCACCCTACAGAGCTACTCAAGTTTGCCTTGAGAAGCAAAGTGTACCCAGGACTCATGCAGAGACAACACGGCCTGTGGCTGAAGAGCAGGTGCTGGGGTCTTCTTCCAGCTCTCATTCCCTGATGGGCAATTTGAAGAGACACTCTCATCGCCTCTACAAACACCCAGAGGTGGCTCAACCTGCAGAGATGTAAAGGACCAGAGTGCATCACTGCAGTCACTTAAAAACGGGGCTTTTGAACTTCAGCAGCTTACCTGGCCCCAGACCAGTAAGGGCAGGAAACTAGTGCCAGCCAGATGCAATGATGACAACTCGACAACCCGAGCACTTGCTGGTCTCACTTTTCTCACTGGCAGTGATGAGGTATTAGGGACTTGCTATGAGCTTTAGTAATGCCCTGGGCTAGAAGGAGAGGGCTCCAAGCCCTGCTAGTGACCCTGAGGCTCTCCACGCCTCCTGCAGCCTGCGTTCCTAGAAAAGGGATCACTGCTTGAATCATTTCCAAAAGCATGAACTATTCTCTAATACTTCCTGAGCTCTTCCCAGGACATTTTGCTTTCTGCCTTGTGGCCTTGCTGGGCCATTTTTCAGAGATGAAAGGCTGTGAGCTCGCACAGATGCCGGCATCCTTACGCATTCCTGGCTCCAAGGCTTTCCTCGAAGCAGCTGCTGGTGCACTGCCAGGGAGGAGCAGCTGCCTCCCAGCCCAGAGAGAGGGATGCCACTGTGCCTGCTGGCAAACCTCAACTTGCCAGGTATGCTGCAAGGTCCCAGCACAGACGCCTCTGCTTTGGGGCCAGCTGTGAGCCCCTGGGGCCCCCCAACCAGCCCAGCAGAAAAACCAAGGCAGCTTTCCTGCTCTTTTAAGGGTTACAACTGCCTTAAGGAGACCTGGTGCACAATGTAGAGGCCATGATGCTATCAGCACGCAAACTTGCTCAATAAAAACATGTGTTTCTCATCTATTTTTTCCCCATGGCTCCTAGAGCACGTCACAGATCAAGCATGTGAAGCATCACTGCCCACAGCTGGGAAACGTGTGTTATAGGGAGGAAACCCAAAGAGCACTTGAGGTCTTGGGCAGAAAATTCAGGATTTGTGCAACATCAAAGCAGTCAGCAGGCACTGGGGGACTGCAATACAGACATCTGCATGCATCCCATCTCTAACGCAAGCCAAACCAAATTCCCAATCCCAAACACTGGAGGGAAGCCTGCTCACAGTCTCAGTGTGCAGCTCAGCCCCATCTCGATGTTAAAGCGAGAGTCTGCCCGTGCTCTGGCAGAATATCAGCCCAACATACTGTCCCTACCAGTGGCTCCCACTTAAATTCTGGCATTGGTGCAGGAGCTCAGCCTTGACCCTCCAAAACCAACAAGAGCAGGGACCTCCCTGGATGATGGCCTCCCCTGCAACCCTCCAGACCCATCCCTTCCCTCTGACAGGGAGGAGCTGGCACAGCTCAGGAGAGTCAAAGGCAGCTCTCAAGAATCACACCAGCCTGCACCACAGGCTGCTGGCAGAGATAAGCTCAGAGTCTGGGTGGAAACTGCAGCCCTCTCTCTCTCACGCACCAAGACAAGGAACACATTCTTATTAAGGGAAAAAAAAGGCAACAAAAACCACAACAACAAACAAACAAAAACACAAAACCACCAGAAAGTGTGGAAGAGTTTGGATCCACTGCTGGATCCAAAGGGAAAAATCTCAGCTTCATTGAAAGAAGAGGTGAAACTCCTTCTGTCTTGTGGGGATCTTAATCCCCTCCCTACTTGGTGCATGCAAACCAGAGGCATATCAACAGACTTGGGGCAGGGACCTCCTAGAAAATCCATGGTATTCCCTTAGCAGGCCACGATGTCCATTTCTTTGTACAAGGGAGCCCCTGTCACTGGGGCCAGCCTGTTCCTGATGCAAGTGCTCTGAAAAGCAATGTCCTTGCAGTTTCTGTGTATCTTATGGTTTGAGGCAAGTGCTCCCCTATTTCTCTCCACTGTCATGACTCAGATAAGCACACAAGACAGACTATAACCAGTAAAGGAAGAGTGATTAAAGGAGTGGCTCTTTTTGGGTGTCCTCTTTAGGCAGGTCCTTTCTGCTAGTACCTTCACAAGACAATTATCATTATTGTTTCATACCGCATGGGCAGTCGAATGGCCCTGCTCCCACACCACCTCACTGAAATTACAGTGCAAGAAAAGGTGGCTTTGTGCCACCCAGCTGATCACTAACACAACTCATGGCTGCTCCAGGAGCTGTGGCTGGCACAGCCCTCCCTGGCCCTGCATCCCAGTGCCACTGAAACTAGGCCCCCTGGCACCATCCTTTCCACTCCCAGTGTTGCCCTGGACAAAGAATTCCAGGCAGGAGCAGCAAAGGCACCATTCCAGAGGAGATATTTGTTGTTTCCTTCACACCACCACTGCAGTGTGAAGTTTTCAGCAAGGATGCTCCTGGTAACAAACTCAATCATCTGGGTGTCTCTCAGCTACACAACCCTTTCTGCTGTCCACAGGCTGTTTAATTTCTCTCGAGTGCCAGACTTCTGTTCATTAGCACTGAACTTTTTCTAGTTGCCAGCAGCTCTTATTGCTCTGTGTTGTCAAACCAAAGACTGCTTCCCATCCCACCCCCTGTCTTCAATCCCAATCCCCTCCATGATTGATTTTTTACTCCTGTAACTTGGTACTGGTGAAAAATTCAGTTTTCTCAAGGTGTTTGGGCTGTCACAATCTTTGAACTCTTTCTAATGCTTTGGAGCAAGAGGTCTAGCTCCCTGCCTGCCTAGATGACCTTCCTTGCCCCTTTCCCAACACACTGCTCCTATTGCCCTCTGGCATTACTCTCTATCTCCAACACTTGCCTTTAACCAACACTGCAAAGTTCCCAATGGGAACTTTGTGCAGGAAGCACACGGGGCTGGGAGGCACCTTGTGAGTCACCAAGTCCATCCCCATGCTACCAGCGTTCCCTCTATGTGCAACTCCACCTACACGATACTGATTAAAGGCTGTTATTTTTGGCTGTCTTTGACCCACTGAAAGCCTGGTCTCAAAACCCTGTTATAGTTATCAGCCTTCCCCTAATGTCAAGACTAATGGTATTCATGGCCAATTCATACCTGTTTATTAATACTGGCATAGGAATACATTCTATGCTTTAACAAGTTACATTTTGTTCCCTTGTCCTGCCCAGCATAAAGGAGGAAAATAGAAAGCAACAGCAGATGTCTGACTTAATCAATAATGCTCTTTTATAAAAGTAATTTCTGTTTTAGTTGTTATCAACAACAACTTTTAAAGAAGAATGAGATCCAAAAATCTTCCACTGCAGTGGAAATCAATGGAACAGGCCAAACCAGGGGTGAAAATATGCAGTTGAACACCATTTTGTGGCCAGAATAGGGCAAAGAAAAGTTTCAAAACTGAATTTAATATTTTCACTACAGTACAAGCTTAGCCAGGATTGTAATCAGGACAGTAAGTCATGATCATCAAATTCCTGTTCCTTCCAGGGAAAAAGAATCCTCTGTACAACAAGACGTGACACGCAAGATTAGGGATGGAGACAGAAAGCAGAACGCATTTGCTCTTGGTTGCATTAGCCTGGGAACCAACAGAACAACATGAGGCAGCTCTAGCTGTGTTTCAGAGAGGGAACAGCCCCCTACAGAACTAAGTCCTCAACTGTTTTGGAGCTGCTGATATCCATTATTAGCCATGCTGTTATTTCAACAGGCACCTGAAAGACAATAGGCAGCATTTTCCCCACATTATAAACTCTCTCCAATAAACCAGAGCTATGTTTAGTATGATCTGTAATTGCCTGTAAAACTGTAATTAAAAATACCATGCTATAGGCAACAGTTGCCATGGATGTTTGGGATCTCTGCAGGTATCTAAATGCTCATGTCCCCACAGTTGGAGTATGCAGAGGGCCCAGGAACAATTCCCAGGAGAGAGGGAGGAAGAGGTTAGAGATGCTGCCATGGAGCAGCTCGCATTTGGCTCTCCCAATTTGTTCCCTTAGCTTTAATTTCCATGGAAAGAAACAATTCTTTTTGTGCAGCCTTTTGCAAAACATCTTCAGCATGAACACATGTTCATCCTCCTTGTGGCTTGAACAGCCCTTGGGACCCTGCTTCCCAGAAGGACGGTTAAGCACAGATGGATTCAGACATCCTCACCAGCCACAGTCCAGGAAGGCATCCAATGCTTCTCCCCAGAATGGGGAGCTGACCCTAAGGAGCTGGAGACCTCCAGCAAACTCTCTGCCTCTGCTGGCATCTCCAACAGAAGGCAGCAGACCACACAGGCTTAGTTGTCCTCTCCTCAATGAAGAATGATCCCTTCTGGGCAAACTCGAGGCTTGTTTTGGGAATGCAGAGGATAGAGAAAAAGGCAGGGAGGAAGGTTGCATTGTTGTCTCTCCACTCTTGGCTGCTCTTTGGGTAAATAATGGACTTTAGTCTCCAGGGCCGCTAATCAGCTCTAAATGCCCTCAAAGAAAGCAAACAACAGCACAATAGGGAAGCCTAGAAATAAATTCATTTCATTATAAATTCATTTTGTTTTCATTCCATTTTTCTTGCTAGTAAGAAATTTAGGTTAAGCTAACCACTTTCTTTTCCCAGCAATCTCTGCTGGCTGTCGGCTAATGCAACAGAAAATTAAGCTTTTGACAGTATAATGGTTTTGTTATGAAAAAAATACAATTATATTATTTCCCAAGACAAATTCTACAGTATTAAATGCAGAGCAATGCAGCATTGTCCTTGAAACTGTTGGTGAAGGAATTTTACATGAAGAAATAGCAGGACAAACAGCTTTCATGGGAGATGTATTTTACTGCATAGGTCTCCACTGCTCAGGAACACAGACATGATTTCGTAGCAGTGACACAACCTGTATGCCAGACAACTGAGTTATGCAAGCTTTTGCCTCTATGCTGCTTACAGTTGTGTCACCAGAACTAAAAACTGTAACTGTCTGAAGACTTCTCCCTGGCACACAACAAGCTGTGTCCATTCATCAGAGTCGGCTCATCTCCATGCTGGTGTTTCTAACAAACTCATTAGCAATAGCTAAGGCTTATAATCCAGGAGTAAGGAGAAAGAGTTTAGACTACCAAATGGAGTGAATTCATAGCAGATATCGCAGATATTTCAGTAATCATCCATGTCTAGGCTAATCCCAGCAAAATTTCTTGAAGTTCAGCCACGGACAGGAATAACCCCAGGCAGTGGGAGAAGCCACCAAAGGCTGACTGAGCGCAAGCCCCTCCTAAACACCAAAGAGAAAGGGAAAAGTCAAGGCAACTGTGTGGTTTAGGGACAGGCACAGAGCACCAAGAGCCTGCACATACCTTGGAAAATTCAAGAGGGCCAGGCACTAGCAGGAAAGCCCCAGGCACTCAAGCTCAAAGTAGGAATAGGACCACTGGTGTGGCTTCAGACAAAGTGTAGGGATTGGCACAGACCACTAGTAACGACTAAGTAGTTCCTGCTTGAGGATGCTGTGTGAGAATTAAGACAGTGTAACAGCATAGATGTGTGCCATTTAGTCTTGCCTGGCCTTACAGCTGGCAAACAACCCTGTGCATGTTTAGTTTAATAATGCAGACATTGCCAAAGCCATGGCAGAATCTCAGCCACAATCTGCAAGGAGTTAAGCACCATTATGGGGAATCCAATAACAGCCAAGGCACCACTTTTCACTCATCTGGTATTTGCAAGACCTTCTTGGGGCTGGAAAAGACAAAGACGTGCCAAACTGTGCATATGAAACAGCAACTCTGATCCACCTCCAACTTTGCTTGTGTTTGTACTTCACAGTTTGACCTCCTCTGGAGGTCCTCCTGAAGAATAGAGAGCAGCTGAGCCAGCCGATTCACAGAAGTCAAGGTGTCACCCCTGACTATGGGTGGAACAGGTAGCACCCCAATGCTTAAAAGCAGCCTGACGCTTCCCCTTATGAAACTGTGTTTTCCGCTGGTAAGAACTTTGCCAGCACTGAACTGCTCAGGCTGAAATTTTTCCATGTCAGGAGCTTGCCTCAGGCTGACTTTTCCTTTAAAAGTGTCAACAGAAGAAGGTCAGTGGTTTCCAAGAACAAGATTCAGTAAGTTGTTTTGTCCGTGTTCAAGGAATTGTTAAAGCTGCTGTGCTCAGAATGCAGAGCAGAGCTCAGCACCTTTGCAAGAGCCTGAATTTGCTGAGAGAGTTGCACTGGTGCCTCTTGCTTGTGGGGAGATAGCCACATCCATCAAAGATTATAGTAATTTTGTGTCAGAGTTTGTTCATGGAAATCACCAGTTTACACACACCCAGTGACCATTCTAGCATCTGTTGACTTCTGAAACTTCATTCCCTGCTAAGAACAATCCTTCCTCTTACAGCTCACAGATCCTGATTATGTTGCCCAAACACCATCTGTACACGATGACCAAATGAGCCCTGTTCTGGGATTGTAGGATTTCACAGGCAGCTGCTGCTTGGGGTACAGTATGGAGCAATGAAATGAAAGGCAGGGGACTACATCTCCCTTGCAGGTCATCAGTCATTACAGCCAACAGGGCTGATGCCAGAAGAAAACAGTAATTTAGGACAAATAGTACAAGGGTGGAGAACTGAAACAGCAGATGGTTTGCATAAAAGAGGCAGGGTCAGGACACGAAAGACCAGAGAGAAGAGGGCAGGGAGGTAGGACATGACCATCCCCTGGAGCCAGAGCCCAATGTGAGACCTGGATTTTGTGGCAGAAGGTCCCAGTGCATGTTTTATGTTCCCTCAACAAGCAACCGCGTGATGGGATGTAACTTGGAGCCTGAATGAGTACCTGCAGCAGTCTGAATGCAAAGGTACTACAAATCCTTTGTCTGTGAAGGTGGCTGAGCTACTGCTGCTCCACTGGTGGAACCACTATCCCTCGCAGTCACTCAGTAAGCAAGCGCTGTGGATCCAGGAGCCACGCACACAGGAGCTCGCACCCCCGTCTCTGACCTTCAACTTTTCTCCTTCATATTTTCTCAAAAGAGAAGCATAGCCGTGCTCTTAATGGCACAGAGTCAATGGCTGCCTCCACCTCTCCAGAAAGAGGATGAAAACCACCTGGAGGTGACGGCTTTATTTGCTTGATTTTGGCTGCCGTAAGAGAGATGTTATAACAGCCTACCTTACAGAGGTTTGACAGCAGCTTAAGTAATTAAGCAGCAAATTAAGCAGGAAAAACTCTGGTGGCTAGTGATAGGACCCACAGGAATGGCATGAAACTGTGTCAGGGGAGGTTTAGGTTGGATATTAGGAAAAGGCTCTTCACCCAGAGGGTGGTTGAGCACTGGAACAGGCTCCCCAGGGATACGGTCACAGCACCAAGCCTGTCTGAGTTCAAGAAGCACTTGGTCAAGGCTCTCAGGCATATGGTGTGATTCTAAGTGTGACCTGTGCAGTGTTAGGAGTCAGACTCAATGATCCTTGTGAGTCCCTTCCAGCTCAGAAAATGCTACAATTCTAAATGCTCTAATGGGCTGAGATAGATGATACAGCAGACAGCAAAATGAAATTACAAATGCTCCATTCCACAGAAGCAAAAAAGATTGTGGAATGCCAAAGCAACTGCAGCCACAGTTCAGCACTACAGATCCCAGGCATCTTCCTTCCCAACAGCAGAACAGCCCTCACCTGGTACTACTCACTCCTAGAAGGGCCAAGATCCTTCAGGGCAGCCAGGTCTTGCCAACACAAGGCACCACCTCCAAGGGCCATTTGCCCTGATCATACAAACAGCAGCCACCCAAGCAGCACAGATCTCCCAACAGAAATTAGCTTTTCATGGCAGCTGGAGCTGCAGCTCAGTGGATTTACACCCTGGAGCTCAGGGGTATGAGATGAGGGGATATTCAAGGCAAAACAAAGGTGGTAGAGAAAGGCAAATGACAAGGAAATGGCCCACACAGATGTAAACAGTACCTGCACCACAGCCATTCTTCCCTGAGCAATGAAGGTGATTGTGCTAGATTTTGGGAAATGTCCCAGAAACCTGAGTTTATAGAGGCAACAGAAGCCAAGATCTCTGCACAGACAACAGATCTCCAATTATCAAAGCCAGCTCAGTTGGCTTAGCAACAGGTTATTTCCATGGGTTTTTTTTTAGCTTGCTCATTTAATGATTACATTTTTATGTGTCTCTGATTTCCCATGCACCAGCAAGAAGCCAGACATCATGAATTTTTGTTAGGCCTGCCTAATCAGAGGGAGTATCCGTGACACAACTGGCAAACACAGCCCTATCCACGTTTTCAACCACTGGGGTTCCCATCTGCTACTCCTTGAATCAGAAGTGACACCACTGACCAGCTTCCCATCCTCCTGGGAACTACACTACACAACACTGACATTCTCCTTTTTACCTTTTTGTATCCGCCCCTGCATGACTCCCTCTAACCTCCCCCCTCAAAGAGAAAATCATCTGATATGCTTTGGTTCTTCTGCCAGGGCAGAACATTCCTCCCAACAGCCCAGCGTTCATAGAAGCTGGAAATGCTTAGTGATACAGAAAGGAAACAAAAGCCTTCAGCCTCACTGGAAACCCAGCCCACAGGACCAGCCTAACGCTGCCTGAAAATATCTCCTGTGATCTGAAGTGCTCAGCTCCACAACGTGAGGGCAGCAGCCATGCTCTTCTCCCTTTGCTGGCAACAATGCAGAAATGGCTGAGTTCATGTTTCTCCACAACCCCCCTTGTTTGTGGAATTGTATAGACGCCACAGAGACATCTGTGGCAGTCTGAAACTTGGTGTTTTACATGCTTTATGTCAAAATCAAATCAAAGACAAGGGAGCACAATTAGTTTGGACATATTTTAAGTTAAACAAGCATAAAATATTTGGCAAAGTTCCCTTGCTTAATGCAGTATAAACAATTTTTGGTATTAGACAGAAAATGTCCCGTTTAACAAATGCAGCAAGTAACTGAAGAGAAGGTCACATTATTCTTGCAGTCTTAATTAAGCACAGGACAGCCCAAGCTTCTGCTGCAACTTTAGCAAAGTCCATGTGCAATGTTCAGCACCTCATCTGCAGCCAGGGGTGCACTGGGAGGTGAGGGGAAATATCCCTGTAGGGCCATAGCTTTTCCTACAGCACTCAAGTGAAAACAAGCAGATTTTTGCCGTTACTTTCAGAGGGGAAAAAATTAACTATGATAGACATAAAACTGAGGCAGACTAAGGGTTTCAGAAGGGAGCCTCTGGCAAATCCAACTGCAGCAGTTTAAGACATTAGCTTGCACAGCTGTCTGCCAGCCTTGGCTGTCCACCTTGTCAGCCAGCCAGAATTTATTGCTCCTCTAATAAAGTCAGCAGGAAGAAATACACGCCTGTGCCTCAGCCGCGACAGTTCACAGCCCAGCGTGTCAGACTGAACTGCTGACGATCGCTGGTTTTCAGTAAAATCTCAGACTCACGGATGTATATCCAAGGAGGGGAAGATCAGACGAGAACAGAACAAAATGTCTTCCTTGCAGTGAAAGGCTTAGAAGAGGCTTGAAAGAAAACGGGCAAATACAGGGGCTAAAGAACTTATGAAATATGTTTATTCTACAGAATCGCTGCAGCGTTGCTGTCCTGCATCCTTTGGCTGTCTACTGCTTGTCCCGGGGAAAGATAAAAAGATAAAGCCAGGTCTGGCAAGAGTTATCACCACTGCTCATGCTCATCATCACTAGCCCAGAGCACACTGTAAGAGTGGGAGCATCCTCCAGTGCCTGCAGCTAGAACCAGGTTTAAGAAAGCCAAACGCTCTCCTGACCCTAATGCCTGCACTATTGACACTGCCCTCCCCTTCCTAGGGCTCCGCTCCAGGAATGAATGACATCACCCGAATGTATTCTATTACAATTCCTAATGCAACCAGACACTCTTCTTCTATGCAGAGAAGATTTCAGTGGTAAAATGCAATGCGCTGAAAGAAATTAAGATAGGAAACTTAGAAGGGACAATAGGTTTTCTTTTTCAACAAAGATTTATGAAAATCCAGGAAATTCGCACACCCAAAGCATTTATTAAAATGTGTCCCTAGAGCTGGCTTTGACTTAAGCACACCAGGAAATCAGTGGTAGCTTTTTGAATACTGAGAACAAACTTTGAAAGTGCGTGTCATTGTGTATGTGTAGACGTTAATCTCGTGTACTGGATGTCACACTTGCCTTATTAAACAAAGCTATCTGAGATGCTGTCTGTGCAAACGTGCAGGCTGGAGGAAATATATTAATATAACATGATCTGTTTCATCCCAAGCAATTTTAAAAGTAGCGTGTGATACTATAACAATGTACTGAGCCCCATTTAACTGATGTAGGGTGCTGCAGGCCACCTGGAGGTTTTGCAATAACTGAAAGTCTGAGACCACGAAATGAAAGGTTCGGTAACACAACACTGAGCTTTTTGAGTAAAATCTCTTGGTTTGTTTTGAAAAGAAAGCAAATCTTACTTTTCAGCTCCCCAATAAACTGGGTTAGTTCAGTTTGAAATAAATTAAAAATAAGAAAACAAACAAACCCAAAAATACCACTCAAAACCCCCTCACTATCCAAAAAAGCTCCTTAATGCAGGTCTAACAGCCTTTCTAGCAGAAAATTTACAAAGCTTGCCCTAGTCCTTCCCTACCAAACACACAGACCCTGTGATGGTGTAGGCGCTTCAGGTCAGATGCACAGGTTAAGACACCAGCTCTAGAAAAGTTATCTCACTGAGCTGAAGGGATGGTATGTATGTGCTCTTTTAGCCTATGGCAAAAGTATGATATGAGAAATAATCTTAGCCTGCTATGAAAGACTTATTGCAATCACAACATCTTACAACTTCATCACAGCCCATGCAAATCCAGCTGATGGCTCTGAGTCCCTGTTTGCATTTTAAGTGCTCTAGAAATTACAAGACCTGAGTCACTTCAGTGCAGTAACTCAGAATAAAACAGCCCTGACCAAAGAGAGGCTAAGTGTCTTACTGTGCATGAGTGTCTATCATATTTGTGCTCATCTTTAAGAGCCTGTCACTCAAGGAGGCTTGACACCAATTCTCACTTACCATGTGAACCATAAAACCCTTACCCATGCAAGTATTACTTGCTTGTGTGCTTGGCAACCCTGACACCGTGAAACCCATACACAAACACAGTCTAGTCCCAGCAGTGAACTCTTATACAAGAAGCCTTTAATGCTTCAGTCAGCAACATCTAGTCCAGGGTGTAGACGAAAATCAAGTCTGTAAAAGGGATACTGTTTGTGACTGCTTCCTTTAGGAATGAATACTCCCTCTACAGCAAAGGTACCCAAACTGGCTGTGAAGCAATGCCTGACATGCTGCAGATCACTGCTTCATCGTCCCATTAAATCTTGTTGTTCCTTCCCTTTCTCATGTCATCGCACTAAGCAACAGTTCATAAGACACATGCTTTACTTCTGCATGCTCCACGCATGGACTTCACTGTGTTTCTTCTCCTCACCTGAGTTTCGCATCTTCATCTGAGCCAAGACATTGTAATTCCTCTCCTCCCCACTTCCCTGTCGGAACTCATGCAACTGCAGAGATCAGACTGCACTAACACTGGGACAGCAGCCAGCAGTACATGGTGTGCCTGGCTTTTAACAGCTAAATCCTATAAAACACAATGATGCAAATACGGGCATTCCTCCCCGAGACATCCTAATGCTTTCAACAACCTCTTAGGAACACATAATGCTGCTGGATTGGACAGAGGCTGAAAGGAACTAATTTGGGACTCCTGGTACTTACTGTGTGAACACCTGCTGGTTGAACAAACAGGCCTAGGTCTGAAAATCGAGATAGCTGTATGCACTTTCTCTACTGCTGTATGAGATAGCTGCTCCCTGAAAGCAGGCATGAACTGCACTGCATTGTCACCTAAATGCAGTCACTGGGTGCAAAACTCTTCTTTAGGAATCTCATGCACTGACATAGGACCAGAAAAATTCTTGGTTTCCACCAAAACACCCTGAGTACACCTTGAGGCACTTGGGCCCAGGCTGCTATCACTCTTAGGAGACTAACTCCCCTATTCTCTATGAACCTTAGATATATTATATGTGCAGTGCCTTGGGTTTCAGCGCTTATCCAATACCACAGAGGAAGTCTGTGGTAAGCAAAATTGCCTTGCAAGTCCTGCCAGGTAAAGGCCATCCTCACCCTTCTGCCAACAACTGCAGTTGGTCCAGGACACTACCCTGCCCATGCACTGCACGAGTATGAGCAAGGACACACGGCCCCTCCCACACAGAATTAAGCTGAGGGATGCTTCTGCATCCATCCATCCTTCAGTAGTGGTCCCCTGTGTCCTTAAGTACAGCACCTAGTGCCTTCTGAAGTCTGCCTCTGCAATAAGTGAACACTTGACAAGTTCACCATCCCAGCAGGAGACCTGGGCAAGTGTCCTGTGGGAATGTGGAAATCTCCCCCTCACCGCTGTATGCTGCTGCAGGCTCTGAAGGAGAGGTTTTGTAGGATAGGAATGATGGGGACAGATCATAGCTTCTCTGAAAAAGCACTGATGCTCTCCTGCATCCAAAAACCAAAGCAGCTAGCAAAAGGGCCTCTCTCACAGGGGCTGTAGGGGACATGATGAGTCACCTCCTCTCCCCTCACCACACTCTATTTCCCATTGTTTTCTCTCATACTTGTGCAAAGATAAAAAATTAAAAGCTATGTTCCCTCTCCTCCCCATCACCTAGAGTTATTGCAAGGGCAGAGTTCAGTTTTCAGCTGCCTAAGGGCAAAGGCAGAAGAAGAGGGAGCACAAAGACAAAGCAGCATGGGAGGTGTTTGCCTTTTTTCAGGGCAGCTCATGGGCAGAGCAACTCACACCTGCTCTGTAACCACTCCTTTAGATGCACGTTCAAGGAAGCTTGGCTACAAGTCTGAAAATCACAGCCCCAAGAAATACAAGGCTTTGTTGCTTCTTGCAAGGCTTTTAATAAAAATGGATTGCAGGTTCGCAGCAGAGCACAGAGTGAAAACATCACCTCAGGAGAGGGAACTGCCTCCTCTCATCACTGACAAAAAAAGAAGGACATCCAGCTAGCTTGCCCATAGAAAAAGTGCATGAGCTCCCCTTATCTGAATGCCTCTGCTACCCAGTTAAGGCTGCCTTGCAGGAAGATGCCTTAAAGCTATGAAAGCACAAACATTCAGCCTAGCACATTTGGTCCTCCAGAAGTGTGAACTGGAAGGGACCTGGGAACAAGAAATGCGGAGAGCTTTCCACTTTCTCTCAGAGGACAAAAAATCTGACATCCCTATTTAAAGACAAAAGTGAAAATGGAAAGAGAAACAAAAAAGGGGTATTTTAATAACCCCTGTATGTTTATTATGCCTTTTTAGAACAGAAGCTTCTAGAGGTCCAAGCCAAGATCCAGCCCAGTCTGTGACAAACTGTTCAACAGCATCTCAGAAGACAGTTTGTGTCCCTGTGACAGCAAGCAATCAAAATCTGCTCTTGGGAGAATTTCACAATTTATATTGCAAATATTTACAGATTCCCAGTAACAAGTACTTGGAGGTGCCCTGTCACCCCATGGTGAGGGAGCACTACCAGACTGACAAAGGGGATGCACCGTGTGGAAGATCCAGTACTGGGCAAGATTAGGAAACACACCTCACCAAGGGATGGCTTGAGGAGCTCAGATTGTTTAGTTTGCTAAAGACAAACCCAGGAGCAGTCCTTGTGCAGACCAACCACTGTTACAGCGGTGGGGAATAGACATACTGTACTAAAGGCCTCTTCTGTTGAGTGGATTAAACAGAAGATTCAGCATCTGGAGATCAAAACTAGAAAAATACAAGCCAGAAATGAGGTGTAGCAGCAAGTGGGTAATTAACCACTGCAGCAACATACCAAACGCAGTGGTATTTTCCATTTGTGGTAATTACTTAATCAAGACTAGATGTTTTTTAGGATACATTTCAGAGTCCAGAGCAAATGGAATTAATAAAAAAAGCCAGATATATGGGCTATATTATGCAAGACGGCAGAACTAAAGCACAATAGCTCCTTCTGGCCTCACCATCTACTAATTCATGGATAAAATGGGCCTTTTTAGCATCAGTGGAGTTGACAGACAGCCATATTTTTAATGACAAGACAGGCTGATGTTTAGATGAAATACTAATATGTTGTATTACACCCACACCTCTAATCTGAAATTCTCTAAGCTCTTTACCATCACTGTGTCACCAAGCCTGACAACTCACTGGCTGATAAATTGGCATTATCATCCCCCTTTCATCCAGCTTGTGATTTTTCAGAGTAGCTAGCCATCTGCTTATCATTTACATGGGAAACAGTACACTCAGGCTACCTGTTAACTTGGGCACCTACTTTTAGGCCTCTTGGTGAGAAGACAGTCACATGGGTGCCTTGCAGAAGGTCTCAGGGTAAAAAGCAGCTCAGCACTCAGATTCTGAATACTCATCCCGGTACATATCTTACAGCACTCAAAAACTCTGTATAACCACCCTGGACGAATTCTGCTAACAAAGAACTTCATAAGACCGGAAGTCAGCAATTAAACTGTTAAAAAAAAAAAAAAAAAAAAAAGGAGAAAAAATGCTTCCTAGTTATTTTAACAAACATCATCATATACAACAGACACGTCGAAAAGAAAAAAAAAAAAAAAGGCGTAATTTCCATTAGTTTCCATGACAACCAATGGAAATCGCTAACCCATCTTCTCTGCCTTATCAACCTTTGGCAGACCTGTCAGGAAAAGCAAGAGACTATGCCCTGTGTAAGACTCTCTGCTTAACTAGACCATAGGAAAATCTACACTGCCATACTGTTAAGCATTCCCCTTACAGCACAACTCCAGGTGTCTCCTCTGAGATATGGATGGAAAGATGCTTATTGCTTCTGTCCCAGAGCAAACACACTCCATAAAGGCAATCCCCCCTGAGACACCTCCGCTCTCCCACATTATGCCCTAACTTTTTCTCTCTCTGGCTCCATCAAAACATTCAATCATCTCCTCCTTCCCATCTGTGGGCCACTGGCTCACCCCCTAAATGTGGCCCAAACGAGCCCTTTTTGCACATCTTTACTGCGTGCTAGTAATTCTGGTCTGCATTTTGTCTCCAATGATGACTATTGTTATCATTGTGGATAAGGATAATAACCCTCTGCAATGCCTGTTGCACCTTCTACATGAGAGCTTTTAAACTTTTCTTAACAGGAACACATTCAGCTTCACAAACTCTTCTGAGAGGCAAAGCACTTTCATTATCCTTGTTTTACAGAGGTGAGCACCACAGCTCAGAGGAATAAGGTGCCTTGCCCAAAGCCTACATACAAATCATGGCATAATGCTCAGAGTGAGAACAAATAGGTCTAAAAAAAAAAAGAGTCTGCTTGCAATTTCTTGATGCCTACAGGCTCTGAGGTGTTTGAACCACCATATATGCTCAGAGTCTGCTGTAGTTCCTCCACTCTACCAAAACCCCACTGCAAATAAATATAAACCTGGAAAATAATTCCCAAATCCCAAGTGGTTGTCTCTGTTTAATGCTGGTTTACTGTTGACCTTGCATTGGCAGCCAGGATGGCCTAACTGACCCCAGCATCTGGACATGTGCTGCTGCACTGCAGAAGAGCTTGGCAGTGATTTGTGAGGAAGTATTACTGCCCAGCTGCTCTCCCATCTCTTTCTGATTTCATGTGCACAAAGTTAGGAGCAGCCCAGGCACTGCGCTGGCACCGTGTGGTTTCAAGCTATTCACATACCACAGTGAGATTCAACACTCACCCAGTAAGATATGAAATCCCCAAATAATCCACATCGGTTGCAATGGATTGTATCCTTCACTCTCCCACCCCAGGTCTGGGCTGCAGCAGTTACCAGCAAGTTACAGGGCTGAGAACAGTGGCTCTGTGTGACGGGTGTAGGCACACACAAGGTGTAACAAAGCATGTTCTGTGCCCTGTGATTAGCCACGCTTTGGGGCAGTTTCCTCCACAACACCCTCCCAGGGGACTGCCCACAGCTCTGAGCACCAAAGAGAGCATAAACCATAAAGTTCAAAGCAGAGCAACAGTAAGTTCTTCTACAAACTGCTTCCCACAGATTCCTGTCTTGAGGCTGACACCATTTAGTGGCTGTGAAATTATGAACTACAATCAATGGAGAACACTCATAAATAGCTTCTGTGGTCTGTAGTAAAAGCTGATTTCATGCTCAAGCTTTTGTCTCAGGTAGGGCAGTAACTACTGTACCACAGTTGCCTATCTTTACAAAAATTAGAGGAACGCAGTATCTTGTAGGAAATTAATACACTTCGCTAAATATGGCCGAATCTGGTTGTTTGGTTTAAAACTTAATTTGAGAAGGTTCAAAGGTAGCAACAAACAGAGAATAAGATCCCATACATCTCTATTCCTTCCCTGCTTTGTCAGGAGGGAGAGAGCTACAAGAAAAAAAAAAAAAAAAAAAGAAAAGGTGGGCTAAGCACGGAGTGGAGCTGAGGGGCCTCATAAACTAGCCACATGTACAAGGTGGAGAGAACTGCATGGGGGAAGTATTGCTTATCATTAAACATCAGGGTGTAATTAGGACCACTGGGACAGAATAAAAAGATTCATGGTCTACTTGCTCATAGAAGAGGACCATGAAGATAAACTTACTAACTCTGAGATACGCCAGAGCATGCTATCATTTTTCACAGAACAGGAAGGAGGCATCACTTATCAGGGATGTGTAAAACTGGATTTGACAAGACACTAATGGCTATGGCTTGTACAAGCAGCTACTAATCCCAGGGCATGCAGCCGATACCTTGTAGAAGACACAGTCTGTTTTTCTGAACAAGAATAAAAAAGTACTCCCTTCCTAACCCACTCCTTATCCTTACACATCCTCCTCTACCAATGGGTCCAAGCCTCAGTTCCGGGGATGTGAGAAAAGCAACCTTGTGAGAAATGGAGCTTCTGTTGCAACCTGACTTCTTTGTCATCCATCTGTGGGGCAACTGGAGAGGGGGAGCACCGCCTGAAGAAGATAAGGCTGACACTACTCATGTGGCATCCATTGTCTTAGGGCTGGAATACCCCAGAGCTTGCATCGTGTGCAGCAAACACGCTGTCCTCAGACAGGAACACCGCAGCTTCTCTGCCAAGTTGAAGACGATGCCTTCGACATGAATGCTTGGTCCCGTGCCACCTTAATCTTCCAGAGCCCTGGGTTTGAATGCATGAGCTGCAGATCAGAGCTGGGTCACAACCTTTATGGTTATCCCTGAGGAATTTTACTCACCCAGACAACTAAATGATACAGACATTGCAAAAATTCCCCGGTGAAATCGCTTCCTCCTACATATAGGAAATGAGACAACAATTCCAATCCCTCATACTTAAGCTTCCTCAAACATAAACATGAAAAAGCAGCCAAAATGCAGGAGGGAAAAGAAAGTCCCAGAGCAGCAAGAAGTACATATGCAAAGAGTTACGTCATGCAGAAGGAAAGCTCTTGGCTTCGGGCTACAATTACCAGCGCTCAAATGGCAGGGGCTGCTCTAGCACAGAGGGCACCTCCCCAGGATCAATCACCAGTCCTCCAGATCAGTCCACTGTCAGGAAAATGGCAACAGGCTCTGCTGTCAAAACCATCCCTGGACAACATGGTGCTGGAGGCCAACTTGGCTATTGCCCATCCTGATGGATAGACAGAAATTCCTCATTCTGCCCCTCTAACACTCAAACCCCAAAATATCTTACCCTTGCAGCAGCATGAAAAGGGAAGAGCAGCCAAGAACAGCATTTCTGATGGCAGGAGGCGCACCCAACCCACAGGCTCCTGCTTAAGTCAAGGTTCACCAGTACATCTGTCCATCGTAGCAGGTGACTTTGTCAGCCCATGCCTGTCACTCCACTTTTGCTTCCCTCTTATCCAAGATTTCAACATCCTCTTCTCCCCTCCCCTGACTTGGAAGACTTAAGCCCATTTCAGGCTTCAGTCATACTCCTGCCACAGGTACCTCACAGCAAGTCTTTCCATGACCTCCCTAAGTCTCCTCACAGATACAGCAACAAAGAAGTTGTTTCTTTCTGTCTATAAACAAACTTTGAAGCTATCACTATTTCCTGAAAACTTTCATTATGTGGGGAAAGCTGACTTACCATTGGAAGCTCTACTGGCATTCATATTCCCAAGATCCTGTCTCAGGACTCTAAGGAAGGAACAGGGAGGGGAGCAAAAGGGACATGTACTGGCTAGGGACAACCATCAGTGGTTGCCAAATAGCCATCCAACTGGTCATTCTATGTTTGGCAAACCCTCTCCTCCTACCAATGAAACCCAGCTGCTTTGTCTTGGCGTTTTTACGTGTTTCTCTCCATTGTTCCTTCAAGCTGGTTTGTTGCTCTTTGCATTGCAAAAGGGAAGGGAAGGATAAAGGAGAAGGAACAACTAGAAAATCTGGTTACTATAGGGTCCACTACACAGTGTTACGATATTTTGAGAAAGTGGTTAGAGGTCCATCTCTGGGACAGAAGTCAAGAGGATACAGCCAAGGGAAACACTGCACCGTCAGCCATCCTGCAGTGCCCACACAGAGATGAATGGGTTCTAACAGGTATTCCCTCTCAGCCTCCTGATTTTCCTAGCACACTCGGTGTTGCACTCAGAAGTGCAGAAGAACTGGCACCCTCTCCCCAGTGAGACAAAATCCAGATTCCAGTCTTCAAGCAGTGTTTAATTTCTTCTCCCAAAATATACACTTAGCTGTCAAACAGTAGAAATGTGGGATCCACCTATATCTGAAGCTAATGAGATACCAATCCCCTCCCCAGTCATTCACCCCAAATCCCTTGTTTTTTTCAAATGTGTTGGTCCAAGATATGGACCTCCTGATGCACTCCAAAGAAGGTGGCAGATGTCTTCAAGAAATTTCACATTTGCAGACTGGAGCATGAGCTTGCTTTTCTTCGTCTCTCACAGGCAGCTTACATCTAAACCACTGCCCCAAGCAACCAGAGGGCCAATGTCAAAACCAAGAGGTACAATATAATAAGTGAGAAAACTAAGGCACAGAGCAGGTAGGAAGATTTCACAGCAACTTATATGATCTTCACTTCTAGGTAGCAAGTTTGCAAGGCAGAGAAGGGACAGTCACTCATAAATGCCGGCTGATGTCTCCCGCACAGATCAGAAATGAAGTGCACTTGAAAACAAGTAGCAAGAAAATGCCACACAGCCACAGCTTGTGCTACAGTTATCTGTGCTTTAATAGAGCATCTAAGCCTGCAGACTTGCTTATCTGCATGTTTATTTACTGCCTAGGAAGTGCAATCAGAACCCCACCGTGAGAGCAAATATGCCCCTGCTCTAACCAGCTCACACTTAAATCTGTACACTCGTTGTGGCAAAATCTACAACCTCTGGTAAAGTCAAGACGTATACAACTCCTTGTCCACCACCCAGATGCACTCTGGAAGGAAGTACGCTTCACAGCACAATAGCAGTCTGCTCTTTTCATTCGCTAAACCCAGAGACGACACTGTGAGAGATAAACCTCTCCAAGGAATTGCTGGTTATTCACAGATTAGCATTGCTACCATAGCAGAGCAGAAGCTGACCTCCCTGCAAAGATAGATGCAACCCAGCTAAATAAGGCATTCTTGGGAAACAATTTCATCTAGCTCACAGGATATGTGGCAGAAACACAGTCTGGTTAATGGGAGTCTCATAGTCCGGGAAGACACATCTGGCTGAGACTTGTGACAAACTCTCTTCTATACAAAGAGAAACATTCCCCAGCTCACGTAAGATCACACAAGAAAGATCAAAGGTGCCCCGGTGCCTCCTGATGGGTAAGCAGCTGTACTAATAACAGCAGCTGGAAAATACAACAGGAGACTCAGCCAGTCCCTTCCTCCTGTGCTGGGAGCAGAGTCGCCTGCTCGGCAGCCCCCAGCAGCAGCCCCCTGTTAATTACCGGCAAGGAATTTGCACTCTGGCAGATAAAGTCACTCACCCAGCCACTGGCGCATTTGCACAAAGCAGCTCGGGTCTGACAGCAGCTCCATCTGAGAAGCACCATCAGGGTGCCACGCACATGTATGTGCTACACAGCACTGCTCCTGCTTTCAGAGCCTGTGCCACACATGCTGCTGCTCAGAGGTTACGGTCCCTTCAAAACAGGCAGGGAGGTTGTTTAAACACTCATACACAGGGCATTTGGCCAGCGACTTCAGCCCAGTGTGAAGTGCCTCAGACAGAACCGCTTGGTTCGTCTCCCAGACTCCGATCCCTGGAACCATCTGCAGCACAGCAGCCGCCTGACGGCACAGCACGCACCTTAAAAAATAGGCTTTGTGCAGATGAGCCTTTGCTGTGCTCCCAGGGTAGAATCACTTCTTTCCTGCCTCCCCATTTAAAATACGCTTATCTCCTTGAGGCACAACTCCAGCAATGCCTGGTCTGGCACTCAAGGGAAGGATTTCAAGGAGGAAGACACCTATCACTCCAAAGCCAGCACAAGGATCAAAAATGAATGCATTTTTTCTTTCCACTGAAGATGTGCTTCCTAGACTAGACCTGGGAAGTTACTTTTATTATAATAACATGTTACTATTGGGTTTTATTGCAAAAAGCCAGTGAATAACAAAACCAGCCTGAGTTATCCACATGATTGGCACTCCACTGCCTTTGCCAAATTATCAGTGAAAGGAGGACTGAACTATCTACAAAGTCTCTATCACTTAATTTCAAAGACAAATTAATACTTCTTAAAGTGATGGCTTCATGGCCAAATACAGCTATGCAATTACATCAGGATCTCAATTTTAATTTATTCAGTTTCATTTTTTAAAGACACTAGTTTTTAGATTTTCTCCATTATAAAAATGGGGGGAAAGTTTAAACAAAGCAAGCTGATGATGCTGGCCAGACTGTGTGAACAGCCCCATAGGAGGAAGTACATCAGGCCCTGGTCCAGTGAAGACCAGCTGAATTCCCAGCTCCAGCTCCATCTTCCCTGGTGCACTCAAGTATTCTGCTGGCAATGTGGCAAAGGTCTTGGAGAGCGTCAAGTGCTGCCCTTCTTACACAAAAAGCAGTCAAGTCAGATCAAGAGGAAGCACTTAGCTTAGTTAAGCAAACAGAAATCCTTGCCTTTTCTCTCCTGTATAACATGCCTTTTCAGCTTTTCACATGGAAAAATTACACTGAGGGAAATGGAGGTGAGGTGAAAAAAAATCATCCCAAGGTAACAACACTACAAACACCATGTCATTTGAAAAGGTTACAAATCCACCTTTATATGCTCATCATCACTCTGTTACTAGGGGGTTACAGCCCCTTAGATCTGTCAGTAGATCTCCTCGCAAGAGGAGACTCACTAGCCCTCCTCCTCTAGGATTTTTTTGGCCAAAATGAGACAAGCTGGATTAAACTGTTTACATAACTCTTTCCAAAGGTTGGCTCATTTGGACAGAAAAGGGTTAAGGATAGTTCAGGAGAACAGCTACAGGTCCAAGTGATTCATCTGAATGGCCAGAAAACTGGCAAGGAGCAGAGGGCAGGCCAGGTCAGTGACCTCTTGGCAAGGCTGGATTCAAGAAAAGACTTCTGTCCACAGCCCAGTATACTCATGCTGGCATAAACCTCTTTGCTAGCATCTAAAATTCATGGTGAAAATAACTTTCTTGATGAATCAGGTTTAAGCCAAAACAAAAAAAAAGAAAACCCCTTGCTCTTATTTTGAAATAAGTATCCCGGTGGGACATAGAACGATGCTGGAATACGTACAGTGGTACTACCCGTGGCATTGGTCCCACACATCGCCCTTCAGACCTCACTGACACAGTCAAACTCTCCAGTGTTAACTAGGTAACTTACTCCAGCAGGATGTGAACAACTGATTGACTTTTAATATATTCAACAGACATTTCAAGCCTCTCCCTTTTCCTCTGTTGTGATGGATGCTTCCCAAAAATCACTCCATCTGCTTCAGGAGCCCCAGCTGAGAACATGAGCAACTTCATGTCTGTAGCATCCCTGTTAATAGGAGTGAACGGCCGCCTCATTGAGCCTGACCCAGGAAGAGAGAGATAAAAAGGGCTGTCTGAAGCTGATGGCTGGCTTCCATCCGAGGAATACAGTTCACCGTTCACCGTCTATTGCTCTTATGACTATTACTGAACCAGGCCAAGAAAAGCTCCCAAGTTTTGGCACGTCTCAGATTTTCCAGTCTGCACGAAGTCGTGCCAGGAACATTTACTGAAGCAATTTCTTTCTTTCTTTAAAGACTCTAATTATGCACCTAACAATGTTGTAGAAATAAGTGTTGTACAAAAACCCCCAGTACAGCTCAGATACCGTTTTGCCGACAAAAGGATTAGAAGCTTAAGGCTCAGTGTTAATATTCTGAATGTACTGAAAGGCACGAAATGCAAGCTGCAGAAGAAACAGAAGGAGTAGAGAGGTTATCACTTCCAAAATCTGGAAAGGGAAAACCACACAGGAAAATGCCACACTAATCTTTCTGAATGGCAGTGGTGCCGCAGAGTGGTAACAAGAAACATTTAGGAGTGGGCAACCCTCAAAGCTGTCTCTGAATTCCAAGCAGCTCACCTTCAAGGACAGCCCACTCCCTAGAAAATGAGAAGATCTAGATATCCCAGAGGGTGAGATGCTACCCCCCGAGTGAAACGATGTTCACCACTTGGCAGCTACCAGCAAGGAGGAATCAAACTGAACCCCAAAACAAAAGTTGCCTGAAGTGTCAATTTTCCCTGAAACCAGAGCCAGACCTCAGTCATCACTCTCAAGTTTTGCTGAACTTAGACTGGAATCAAGCCAAAATGTTCACTGGTTTGCTGCCTGGACCATTACCTCTGAAGCCAGTCAAATAATTCATTTATTCACTCAAGCATGAACTGGCCTTTAAAACCAGATTTTGAACAAGATGGCTGTACATTTTTCTTACTCTCAGTTTGCAGGTGAGGCACAGAAACATGACAGTACTTACATCTGGGAAGCTGTCCAGGTACTCCAAATTAGAGTACATTAGGCAAAAAGCAGGACTTAGCACTTTGGCCATTAACATAACATTAGTGACACCAGTGAAATTACAAATCCAGGGCCAAACACATCTTGGCTATGCTTCTCTGGGTTACTGATCCCAGAAGGCTTTACTCAGACCAGTGCCATTGCTATGTAGCTGTTATTATCATTCATCTTATTGATGCACTGCTGTGTGCTTCCTTCCAACAGAGGTTTTGCTGTATATTGACCAGAACCAGTTAAGGTTTATTTAGGGTTCCTAAGGAAATGAATAAACACGATTTGGCTTTTTCAGGACAGTGTAGGAGAGGATGCATGGAAATGCTCACTTCCTAAGTATGTCACGCCTTGAGAAGAAAGTGTGTTTCGAAATTATCATGTACAGGCAGATGTGAAATGCTAGTCCATACTGCAGTTCAGTTCCACTCCCCTTGGTTTTCACAACAGCTGTGAGTAGAGCTGGACAGTGCTGGATCACAACCACCCCGTCTCACCTCTGCTCCTCACCTGGCAGTTGCGGGGAGTTCACCGAAGAGCTTTGCTTATGGAGACAGAGCAACAGTGATGGGCTCCATCCTAAACCCCACTCTTTGTCATAGCCCGGGAAGCACAGTCCACGGGTGGGAGGCAGAAAAAGAGGGAATCAGATGTGTTATGCTTTTTTTTTTTTGCACAGAGCCAAACTGTGATGCTCTAGGGTGGGTCTTGCCATCTGGGAAAAATATGTAGGGAGAAAAAACACAGGCAGGGAGGACGAGCCGCCCCCCGAGCAGGACCGCTTGCCTCCGAAGGCAGGCTCGGCCTCCCTCCCCAGCCCAGCTTGAGTTCATTTTCCTCAAATCACTTCCACATTTCCCCTGCCGTAATTATCAAATATTTTGTTTCTGACTTCACTTTTTAGGGAGGCCGCCGCAACCGGGAACGCAGGCACCGTTTGTTTTCTGTCAACAGAGCTGGGGGGGTTGCAGCTGGGGGCTTTCAAAGGTTTTCAATGTCATTGCAGTGAAAGAAAGGAAGAAAAGAAGAGCAGGAGAAAGAGCGCGAGGGAGAGATGGAGGGTGGGATAGCGGGAGGGAGGGATGGAGGGAGGGAGGAAGGGAAGGCGCTGCCCCGGGGAGCCTGGCCCGGTGGCGGGCTGCGAGGGTCCGGCCCCGGCGGGGACGCAGCCCCCTCGCCCCCACCGAGGTGGCCGACGGCCCCGCAACTTCCCTGCTCGCCCCGGCTCCCACTTTCCCCGCTCCCGGCCGCTCCCCCGCCGCGCTCCCGGTGCCGCGGAGCTCCCGCTGCCCCCATCCCATCCCGCCCCGTCCCGTCTCGTCCCGCTCCGTCCCCCCGTCCCGCCGCCGGGGCCCCGCGCCTACCTCGGCTCGCAGGCGGGCGGCGGCCAGCAGGGCGCAGAGCAGCGGGAGAGTTTTCCAGATCTGCAAGAGAGGGAGCGGGGGGCGGTGAGCGCGGGCCGGGCCGGGGACGGCGGGGCCGCCGCGGCCGCCGAACTTCCCGCCGGGAGAGCCGGCTCACCATGCTGCGGGCGGCGGGCGGCACCGGCGGGGCACGAGGAGTTGCGGAGGCGCCTTCCCCGGCTCCGGCTCGCTCGGGAAGGGAAGGGGAGGGCTCCCCCTCTCCCCGACCCGCCAGCCCGCGGCTCCACCCCCGGCCCGGCCCGACCCCCGCCCCGGGGCCGACTCCTCCCCGGCCCCCGCCCGCTCCCCACCGCCCCTCGGCGGTGCCCCCGTCCCTCCTGCCGGCGGCCCCTCGCCCCCCTCGCCGACCTTTGAAGGCAGCCGAGAGCTGAGGGGCGTCCAGGGGACGAGGCTGCCGCCCCACACCACCCGGCTTCACACCCTGGCCGGGCATGACATGGGTCCGAGGGCGCTCCCCGGGCCCTGCGCTGGTGTTGGTTCGGGGGAAGCTGGAACAGCCGAGCCGGGGTGCAGCTGCCCTCCAGCCCGGCCAGGAGCACCCCTGCGAGGGGTCGCAGCCGCCCCCCACACTGTCACAAAAATGGGGAAACTGAGGCGCGAGGTGGCTGCTCCTCTCATCCACTCAACCCACCGTTCCCACACGCATGTTCCCACATGCTCCCGCCCTCAGGCCACGCTGAAGTCCCGGCCACAGCTGCAGGTGCCACCCGTATTGGGGTGCGGGGAGATTTAAAAGTAAGAGTTTAGACCCGTGTGTGTTAGGATCCAAATGGTGTCTGCTGAGCAAAACGGGCTATTTTGCCAGGCACAGAAAACCCACATGAAATGCCTGGCGGTGCCCATTTGTGTATAAATACCTGTGATCCTCTCGTTTAATCTCTTCATCTCTGAATTTCAGTAGTCTCAGGTAGCTAGAAGGAAGGATTGGTAATACAAAGAGACCAATAGCCCCAGGCTTATACAGAAATCTCTGTCACGGCAAGCAACGCTATAATGCCAGTTGTCAAGGGCTTTTCCTCGAGTTTTGAGGTTTGTTGTAACCAGAAATGACACCGCTGGCTTTGAAATACCATCTCACTGTGACCAAGCATGCCCATAAGCCATCTATCTTCTTGCCCTGCTTTATTCTGTGCTCTCAGCACAGGCAGGCACCAAGGGAGATGCTGGCATGTGCAACCTCCTCATTCATCAAGACCAAAGATTATATTCCAGCATCCTACTAGAAGGAGAAAACTCTGGCAAGAGTTATCCTAGATCAGCCTACATCTGGTCTGTTCATGGCAGCTGTGCCATTTTTCTGTGCTTCCTCAGGCTCTGCTTCCTCACTCAATTTTGCCTTTAGGACTACTGTTACTGACTTTGCACCCTTTCCAGCAAGTTCTGCTTCTATCTGTGAGTGGTATTAGCCTATAAATCTGTCATGAAAAGATGTCCAATTATTTCACTGCTGATGCTGAGCGATGTGGGTTTGTTTGTTTGTTTGTTTTAAACTCACCTTTCAGGATGTACCTCTTTTTTTTGGAGTCATTAACGGCCTTGCCTCATGACACAGAGCAGGCATAGTTATGGCTGAAATCAGCTGACTTCTAGTTTGGCAGAAGCATCATAGGGCTCGGCTCACCCTGAGTCACTCTGATGTGAGTGCCACAATAGGAAAAAAACAAATGGCAAATGATAAACACATTTTAAAAGATTCATCAATTTCTGGCCCCTTGACGCTCAGCCCTGTAGAAGCTGTGCTACATGAGGAGAGGAGGCTCTCTATTTGTAGAGACTAAAAGTGACTCATACCACTCTTGGGAACAGAGCACTAGCGGGGGTCTCCTGTGCCTGCATTCCCTCCCTGATACCACGGGCAGTCACCTCATGTAAGTGTGATTAGCCACTGTGTGGATTATATAGGTCACCATGAGCATGGGTTTTTCTTCTGTGCACTCAAAAGGACTGAATATGAAACAAGGTAAAATATTAACTCACACATTCTGTGTTGACATTCAGGTACATGAAAATGTGTTTTTTCAAGTTAGTTTCTATTATGTGGAAACAGGTAGAAGAGGAAACCAAAAAGCATCTCTCACACAAGCATCAGAGAGGGTGAGCACAGGACAGGCACCCACAAGGGGAGAGAGGCATTTGTACAGCTACTCCTCTAATTCAGGTAAAACATTTGTGTGCAGATGAAGCCTGACTATCTCTGATAGACTGGGGTGGGGGGGGAAGAACAGCCCTTAGCACTTTGCTGGAAAGATGATGACAGTGATGGAGCTGGAGTTGTTTGTGGGAGTGTGGATGTCTGCCATGACAGGAAACTTATCGAGTCAGAGAAAAGGTGTGTTATCTCTTCCATCACAGGCAGCACAAAACAATCGCAGGCACAGACACTGGAGCTTTAAGCTGTGTACAAGGGCACACATTTTATAACCAAATACATGATATCTGACAAATTGTTCACTTATTATTCCAAACTTTCACCATTTAAAGCTGTAAGCTGCAAAGAAACAGTTTGTACTACCTGAGTGCCTGAGAAATAAATCTGATGGGAATCTTTGCTCTTCAGTGATGGACACAAAACAGGGAGCTTGAATCACAAGCACCAGAATGAGGGGAAAGCAAATGCATTTACAGTTGTGGTTTCAAGCTGTGGCCATAATGGATAAGGTAATTCATCACTGCTGGCTATACAACCGAAGTAGTATCATAAAAATGCTTTCAGCTAAAAGCTTCATTATAAGGGTGAACGATGCTTGCCTGAAATTTTGAAGGTTGCAATGCTCTGGTGGGCCAAAGAAATTGGGAATCATTGCTCTACAGAGAAGACGTTATTCTATTACATACACCAGTATTTTATTACTGCTGACACTTACTTTCCAGTCACTGGTATTTCTAAAACAAACATTTTGTTATACATATGGGATTGCAAATTTTGAGATACCTGCCCCAGTGGCTGCGCAACTGAAATCCAGTGACAAACAGTTGCCTGAGAAGCACAGCGAACAAAGCCTGGACTCATGCAAGTGTACATCTCATGGGTGGATACATTCTCTTGTGTTTAATAAAAGGCAGGCTCTGACCGAGACTTTCTCCGTTCCTGGGGCACTGTAAAGATCACTCCCCTCCATCTCTGGTGTCTCATGAGGGTTACTCTGAAGCTGCAGCCTCTCCCTTATGACAGCATGTGCACACATATATACCCAAAGTGATATTGTAAGCCTCGTTTCCCTGGGAAATGAGGCTAAACACATGTCAATAAATTACTTCTTAAGCCCTCACCCAGCCCTTGTGGCCATATCATGATATCACCCTCTCCACATTACCTCACCCCCATCCGACACTCACATCCTTCATGTCTCCTCCTTTCCCCCTCCACATGAAACACCTACCCTAAGGGATGGGGTTGTGCTCACAGTGCTGTGCTGAAGTCAGTGATCACCACGCCTGCACTGCATTTTAGGTGACAATTCAAGAAACCAAGTTGTTTGGTGAGTGGCCTGCATGACAGGGCAATAATTTGTTCCACTAAAGGTTAAGAAATTTGCAGCAGCATTATTTGGTAGAATTAAGAAGCAGGACATTATTCTGGAATAGCAATTGTGTTGAGCTACATGAGCAGTGATACCTCATTGACCAGACTGCCAGTGCCTAAGGAAGGGCCAAAGGACACCTGGGTTTCGCAGCAGAAACAGGCCAAGAGTGTAAGATGTGAGGGGAAAGCCCAGGACGGGGTTACACCCTCAAAGGTGTGGGCATCAAACCCAAATGAAGTCTAGGGTGATGGCAAGGCTGTTGTGAGCCAGCCAGTCCCCAGGGCTGTCACACAAGGATCACCTGTGGCATTTGTACTTATCATGATGCCTTAAAGCTCCATTTCAGAACTAATGTAATAAAGTGCCATAACTTCCCCTTTCTTCCCCTAGCAGATGTCTTTATTTTGCAGGTTATACTAGGGACATTGCTGACCAAAGGGCACACAAGTGTGGCACTAGCAGGCATGTGACTTGTATAAAATGCATTCTTCAGTGGCTAATGTGTTTGATGGGCTTTAGGATATTCCATTAGCTAGACCAGTAAAATGCCTAAATACCTTTGACAATTTGGCCCTTTAAATTCATCCTTAATATTCCTGATTCAAGGTGAAGTTTTCTACTCTAAGACAAGCTCCCAAGGCTTCATTTCCTCACAGCGTTCATCCAGACCCAGCATCCAGGTGCGATCATCCAGCTAAGCTGTGTCCATCAGGAGCGGGCACAGAACTGCACTCATGCCCAGCCATACCCACTTTGCATTTGCCACAGTCTGGCCAAGGGTAACTTGGTGTTCACAGGGCCTCATAGGCTCAAAGTACACTAGATCTAAGTCATGGTGTAAGATCTGCCTCAAAACCTCAGTGTGGAAACAGTCACTCTTTCCTGAACAGTGTGACATGCTTCTGTCTCAACATGTTCCTCGTGCCAGTTCACTCCAGGTGCTGCCAGACCATGATGGAGCACGGGTAAGTGAAATACTCCTGGTTTTGGCTCTGCTATTGCACATGCCCTGTGTAAAGAGGCTGAGGGCACAAGGCTTATTCACCATGAGAAGAGACCCTGTTTGGAGTGGGAGGATAGACTGAAGTCTCTTCCAATCTGAATTATTAAATGAACTTGTGAGTCCTATAACTTTGGTAAAGCCTTCAAACTGTAAGCACTCTCACAAACCTGAGATTAGCTCAGTTGGTCAGAGCATACTGCTCATAACACCAAGGCTGTGGGTTTGATCCCTGATCCATTCACCTAAGAGTTGGACTTGATGATCCTTGTAGGTCCCTTTCAACTCAGAACATTCTGTGATTTCTGTGGAAAGAAGTCCCATCTATCCAGAAGCAGATTGGTACCACGCCCTGAAAGTGCCCCACAGGATGCCACTAATCTGTGGCCAAACAGCTCAGAGCTGATAAGTCCATTAGCTGTGCTCTGGAGATACGGTCCTGTCAGAATTGCTGTGATTCCTTATGCACAACAAATATGGCTCACACATCTGGAGGAACAGCTGTCATAAAGGAAACAGGGTTCCCAGGCAGTCCTATGTCCCCTACTGGCACCTACAAGGCTGCCCTCCAGCCTTATGTGGAATATGAGGTATCCCAGCTGTCAGATATGTGCCTCTACCATTGCGTAGATACTGACTGGTAATTGATATGGCAACAGGCAACTGCAGGAACCTGGCAAAATAAGTCTTGGGACTGGTATCAAGGTGAGGTGAGTTGTCCATCTTACAGGCAGATGGATGGGCCTGTCCAGCTCATAAGATGGGTTTGCTCATGTGTAATGCTACAACACAAACCAGCATTCAGGTGTGTATTGTCATGGAGATATACTGCAAGGCACAGTCCCAGCTTGCCTCCACACCTGCTCATGTCACAGGCATTATTCTCTGTAAGTGAGGAAATAATCATCACTGCTTTACACTTCCTTCCCCATTATCTCCCTCGTTTTCCAGACATATTTACACTGAGGAGTTGCTAAGGTCACTTCTGGCAGAGCATAGAGTCAAACCCAGGACTCCTCTGTAGCCAGATAAAATTTCAGCTACTTTGGCCTTCTGCATCACTGAGCTACAAAGATGTATGTGGCCCTGCCATATTCCATACAATAACCCAGGCATCCCATCCACAATAGGCTACTGCTGCGGAGCAAGTGGTTATCTGCCACTAGCATATCCTGAATCACACAATTAAGAGCACTTTCTCCATCAGCTGAAACAGTAGGGGGTTTGTGCTCGTGAATATAGCAGGAAATCAACCCAGGATGTCTTAAGCTCAGACACAGGCCATTATAATCTATCAATTATATCACAACAAAACACAAGTGCTCCACATGCCACTCACTTGTCTCACCTCTCAATTGCTGCTGTCATGCAGTGGCAGGCTTAACATTTGAATGAAATATCCAGAAAAAATTCCTGGAGGTGTGCTAACACCTGACATCCTGCTGTAAAGAAGCAAGGAGTTCTCTCTTCAGCAGGCAAAGATCATCACTTGTGGTCTGGCTGAGGGATTCACAGATCTTGACTACCAAGTCAGAGCACCAAATGCCAGAAGAGCCAGTGGGCATTTCAAGGGTATGTGGTGGTTAGCCCCCTGCCACGCTCGCTCAGATGTGCCCTTCTCTCCTCCCTGCAGTATTTGGACACCTCTCAAGCCCTGCTTGCAGCCAAAGCTGAATCCAGTGCCGGGCAGAGGAGATGCCGTGGAAGAGCACCTGGAGAAGGATGCTTCAGAGCATGGTGGAAAAGTGTCTGCTGGTGGGAGCAGAGTGGTGGGGAGAATCAGATTCTTCAAACATAAAGAAGCTGGTGAGAAAGCTCTATCAGATTTCCCACAGCTGAGGCAACAGGGCTTAGTTGCACCTGTATTAGTATGAACAGCACAGGAGACGCTGGGGTTTGTGGAGCCAGCGCCGTTTTGGAAGGGAGGGCAAGGACACAGAGCTAACAAGCCTGCTGAGGTGTGGGGGGATTTTGTGTAGAGGCTTTTGTGTGCCTCAACATCATGCAATCCATCTGTGAGAGGTGGGAGCTCAGCGACTGCTGAGGTGACCCTCTGCAGAGCAGCTCTGTCTGGGGATGTATCCTAGCATGCATAATTTGTCCACAGCTCTGTGACAGTAGAAACTGAGTACGCCTCAGGATGCCACCAATCCATTCAAACAATTGCCACAGCAAATCCTGGCTCTCAACACTGCTACAGGAGTGTCAGAGAACATCTCAAACTCATGTCCCATAGGTACCTACTTCTTACCCTTACATTAAACAAATGCAAAACCCTGCCATGGACTGTGCCAGCCAGTTGTATGCTTCAGAGGGCACAAGTTCCTGGGCTCTCCTATCAACACTGAATAATTTTGCTGGCCATTTCTCATCCTCCTAAAGCTGAGCAATCTGCTAGAATAGAACATGCTCACACACACTCAGCTATTTGTCCCAGCCCTTGGCAGAGCCCGGGATACTTGCTAGAAGGCGTTCAGGAATTTTGCTGCCCAAAATGTGTTTGAGTTATGCGAGTTGCTCCTGGGTCAGTGGGGGCTGGGTGTGGAACAGCAGCTCTGTGAGTCACCAGGGGTCTGTGAGACCAGAAGGAAATGTCAGCACAGCCTTATTTAACTGCAGACTGTTGCGGTGCTCTGTACACAGATTCAGGATGTCTGTTCTGGTGGTATATATGAGAAAGCTTGGGAGTTGGCCATGTAAATTTGGACAGCTGACCTAGAACATAAACATGAGTTCAGGGACTCTTATAAAATGAGAAACTATGCTGTTAAGCAAGAAAATGTGCAACGTGTTAGTAAACACAGCTTACCCTAGAGACTAGCTCTTGTCATTGCTTAAAAATGCTATGAAATCATGTATTCCCCTCCCAACCTTGGGCTAAACAATGGAAAGCAAGGGGTTTTAGTTTCCCTCCATACAAAGGTACAATGCCTGTCTTCAACCAGAGCTTTCATTCCCTAGGAGATGCTAAGCACCCTTGGCCCCACCGCAAAGGCTGGCAAACTGAGCACCTGAAAATATGGTTGTTGCATTAGGTGGTAAGTATGGAGAGTGTGTTTGACCTTAGATATCTATATTTGAACATGCTGGCCTTTAATTGCTGCAGCCAAGCTGCCCCAGTGGGTCAGGATTTATGCCAGACCTTTTACATGTAAGAAGAGGATAAATAGCTGTAAACAAAGCCAATGCAAAGGGAAAGGTCACTGCTTTCAACCTGGGTGAGAGAAAGCTTTTGGATTGGAAATGTTAGTGATAGGAAGCAAAGTGGATAAGAAGCTGTGATTGCAAAGCAAATGAGTTGTCCCGGGAGAAAGGAAACTGGGAGAGCTGGGTGGGCAAGCTCAGATGATGTACTCACTACTCTGGGCCAGTGCAGTGCTGCAGAGACCACTGAACTCTGTTAGATAGCAAGGCAAAGGAGGTGAAAGATGCCTTTTTAGCAGAACAACAACTGGAAGAGATGAGCAAAGCAAGCCTTGAGCAAAAAGAAAGGATGAAAGCACCATCAGAGGGCTTGGAAAGGAGACAGGCAGGTTACAGCTGAATGGCACAGATTTGGAGAGGTCTGCCTGGCTCTGAAAGGCCAAGGGGAAGGATAATTCACAGTGGAAGTGTGGCATCTTCTCAGATCCCATTTGGACAAACAATACTCACAATTTCATTAACTTTATCAGACTCCCACCTGTAGAATCGGAGTGTGGATCTGAATTTTTGACTCTGTTTAAATCTTTATGCCCATGACTTCCCACAGCAAGAGGTGAACTGATCACTGAACCCAGATCTCCAGTATCTCCGGCATCTTTTACAAGCTTGTCTCTATCTTCATTTAGCAAGTATAAGGTCATCTGCTCCAGACAAAACATCTGGCTTGGCAGTTTTGGCTCCTGTGGGTACCTATCCCACTTTGGGGGGAGAAGCTCAACAGACAGGTGACACAGGCAGCTCTGCATACGTAGAGCCATGCTTTCTAACTCTGTGCCCATGCAAATCTGTACATCGTGTACACAGCATCTCTCTAGAAGCTCTGGGGCGGGGCTTTTAAAGGCCTCTCCTACCATCCCACTCCCCAGGAAATGCAAACCTGGGAATGGCATGACTCTGAGTTAGTGTGGAGCCTGGAAATGGCAAATTAACATCAGCTGTGAATTTACATACTTTTCACAGCCATTTATGGCCTTGTCTGAGCTTAAATAAAAGCCATGGTCCCTGGAAAACTTGGGCCTGTCTGTCAGTGAGGCATTCCAGAGAAAACATCACGTGTTCATTTCATGAAGTGAAATAAGATCTTTGTTCTGCATGCTTTCCCCTCCCCCCTCCCCTTTTTCTGAATGAGGCAGTTTTGTCCAGGGATTACAAGCCAATGTTCCAATCCCTCACAGACGTTTTCCATTATCAGAGCTGCCTCTTGTCCTCCAGATCATTTTCCACAGGACTCCTGTAACTTGGGCTGGGAAACGAAGCCAGGAGCTCAGAAGAAAGGACACTATTCCAGGCTGCTGACAAGACTGAAAAATGCTGCAGGGTGTTGCCGGGACCACCCAGCCTGAAGCATCCTCAGCAGGGGAGCAGCTGAAAAAGATGCTAGTGGTGGGAGGAGGCTCAATGTACTGTACAGCCATTTAAACAGCTTGGTAGATTAACTTTGATGAGGTATAATCACATTGTGTGGAACTGACTATAGAGACTGGTGGTGGACAACTGTGATTGATGATTAACTCCACAGTGTATAGCACAAAGGGCCTTTGTGTTGAACCCTTGAGACTTACTCATATTTTGTGAGACCTCTCTATTTTTGCCCCTGCTGTAGAGAACTACCAAATAGGGTTGGGAGAAGGGAGGAAAAATTCAAGGGAGGCTTTCTGTTTGGATTCTTCTTTTCCCTCCTCAAAGCATCATCCTTTGCTGGGGGGAGCCGCATGTGTGGAGCTGGACCACTTACTGCAGAGACCTGAGCAGCTTCCTTCCTGCAAACAGAAACCAGCTACAGGAATGGCATCAGGTCTGCTCTGCAGACTCCCTGTTCCATTGAGCTCAGCTGTGGAGGAGGCCCCCAAGCTGGGAGGGCATATCTGAAGAATCCACAGAATCCCTTTCTGCATCCTCAAACAACTTTGCCATTCTTGTCCTTGAGAGTTCTTTGCTGAAGTTTCTCTGACCATTGTGATCTCATCTGCCTTGAGAAGGAATATCTCCAATACCTTATTTCAAGTCTGCAAGAAAGTTAAGAAGCTACTTGGAGAGAACCATCCAGAAATTAGGTTCCCTACATGTCCCCATCCATCCAGTGCAGCTCTAGGAACTGAAATAAAGCTACAGCAGACATGTAAAAAAGGAGTGCTCGCAATCACATCTTACACTGCTGCAGGAAGGTTTGCAATGACTCCTCTGCCAGCACCCTAATCAGAAAGGAGTGAGGTTCTGCTGCTTCAAGAGAAAGGGCTGCCCTAGGACAATGTGGATCTGAGCAGAACTATTCTATTCCCAGTTGCTATATTTTGCATTTTATCAGGATGTTCTGGGAAGCAAAAAACACAGGTAGGCCTGGTTTCTAGGATCAGAGTTCATGACCCCTACTTTCTGGACCTAACCTTGTTTCAACTGGCTGGATGAATTTGATTTATTGTCACTTTTAAGCCTCAAGATTTCAACAAAAGGATTAGAAAATTCCTTGTCTCTCTTTTTTTTTTTTTTTTTTTTTATTGCCATCCTAAGCCTAGCAGCATGTCTAATCAACTCCATATAAATGCTCCAAGCACTTGGTTAGATGGTGAAAGATGGGAGATAAACTGTTTCCTCGGCAGCTGTTTGCCAAGTTGAATTGACTATCAAAGTGAAGATGATGTGATCTGAGCACCTCTGCCAGGCTGGACCTCCATGAAGATTTGGGCTGTCCTGCAGAATCATGGAAATGCCAGCCTGGAAGGCATCTTGGTGGCTGTGTAGTTCACCCTCCTACCTGAAGCAGGGCTATTGCCAACACGCCTTTGGTTGGCCATGACTCTGTCTAGCCAAATCTTAAAAATCTCAGCAGATAGGGACTCCACCACCTCCCTGGGCACCTGTTGCAGTGCTGCACCGCTGTCACAGCAAATCCTTTAGTGTTCATCTGCCACCCCTAAACTTATTCTCACCCCTTCTTATGTCCCCAGACATGAGGTTCCTCAACATCTGTATGGGTCTCCCTATGTGGGAGATCAGTGATCTGAAATGGAGCTGTTGATTGCTCTGAGAAATCTCCTGGACCCAGACAGATCTTGGCCATAGATGACTTGAGTCATTGGTGAAGTCACTCTGGCACTACATGCTATTTGACATCAGGAATTAGTTTGAAATACGCTATGGCTCCAAATTAGGAATTGTGATCATTATATAATTTTGTATTCAGACATTAATAGTGTAAGGTTGCTGCAAACCTAAAAATAATGTGAAATGCTGACTGAAAATGCATAACTAACTACATTAATTCTTGTCTACAAATTCTTTCACTTGCATTTCCTTCAATAATAGTGTGTCAATAGGCATCCAACTGCACAGAGACACCTGCTCCTATTCTCCTTCTCTGATCAGGCAACAGTAGAAAAACCTGGCAAATTTAGCTAAGACTAATGGTCTACTTCAGCTACTTGATTCTGTCTCCCCTTTAGGGGGTAATATCTTGTTCATTCTTTTCTTCTTTCATATAATGTTGCAACTGTAAGTTAAACAAAGTTTAAAAAACTTGGTAACATTGTTCAATCACAGCAAAGATCAGAGATTTCCCCCAGAGCTATGATGGTTTTTTTAGTCTGCTAAGAAATGCTGCAACTCTCAGCTGAGGCGGTACAGGGGCAGGGGGGGTCACAGATGATTTTGCTTCTGGGCAGAGATTCAGCTTCTGCAGTTCTCAGAAACTCCAGACTACGCAGATATCAAGACAGCAGAGGGCACACTGCAATCGCTGCAGGTACGCGTGGCTCGGGAGTAGCCCCTGGTTAGACCACACGACAAGCACACAGGGATATCTCCTGATGTATCTGTTCAGGGAAGAAGCAGAGTGTGCCACCCAGAGGAGACAGATGTGAGCCCAGAACCAGGGGAGGGAAGAGAAGAGGAAGTGGGGAGCAGTGGTGTCCTAGCTGAGGTGGCAGCACACAGGCTGGCACAGGCCATGTATATGGAGTTCCTGTGGAGCAACTGATGTGAGGGGGTCACTTGGGGTTTCACTGCAATGCAAGGGACAATCTGAAATAACTTTCCACGTCCTGATGGTTCAAAGCATTTTAACTTGGCAAGAGTCTCATCTGTCCCATCTTTGAAAACAATAAACTAAAAAACAACAACAACAAAGCCCACTCAAAAGCAACAAAATAGACCCTGACACTGTGATATCAGATGGATTACCACCCAGAACAATAGTGGGGCTGGAGTAATTTCCAAGAGGGAGAGAAAGAAGGCACAGACATTTTTTTGGAACTTACTGGACTCCATCTGAAAAAATATCTGCTACTTCACCACCACAACAGCCCTTTGGAGCATATTCTGCAAAAGAAAAAACATTCCAACAGGCACATTCTTTTCTTTCCTTAGAAATCTGAGCATTGGTAGAGCCAACAAGACAACCCCTCTCTTACAGTGCATTACAAAACCTTGCCCTGGCTGCCAAACATTCACCGTTTGTTTGTACTGAAATTTTCCATTCTTGCTCTCCGTCTCAGACATGTATTTCCTTTTAAGTTCTTACAGAAATAGCATCCCTGTGTTCTGAAAGGGGTCTTGGGAAAAGAATAGTTTTAACAGTGCAGATTTGTTTTTTCAGCCATTCCAAAAAGAAGTAGAAATACAGGGAGCTGAAGCAAGAACGTTACATGAGAGAGAGAGGACCCATTCCCTTCATTTTTTTTCCTTTCAAATCCTCAGCTGACCTTATCAGACCCCTCAGGAAAATGTTTGAATTTATCAGCACAATACCACTCTTTCTGGACTACAGCAACTGGTTCCTGTGGCCAACTGTTAGAAATAACTAGTGGACTCTGGCTGAAAACTGGATCCTGCTTCCTTTGATTTTACAGAGGAGTTCACACTCCTAAAACTTGGCATTCCTTAAGCTAAAATAAAGAAGCTCTTCCCTCACACTTTCACGACTTTCCCTTTTCTTGCAATACTTGCAGTGTTGTAGCAAGTCTATGAAATGTGGCAGGGTACATAAGTCAGGGAAAGATAACTTTTTTAATACGGTCTCATGAAAACCTGTTCAGATTTTGGGTTGAAGTACAAAATGTCACAAATTTCCGTTTCCCATCTGTGACTGGCATAGCACAGCTTGTGGTTCTGGCCACTTGCCACAAGTCCCTGACAGTTTTACTGCCATGTGTAAGTTCTGGCCCTGTGTCCCGCTCTACCTCTTTCCAGAGAGCTTTGGTTCAGCTGATCTATTGCCAGCTGAGAAGATGTGGCCAAATGTGATCCAGGTAAACTCTTTGATGACTGCTGTCTAGGCACATGCGTGTTTCTTCCTCACCAAATTAAGTGTTGGACTACTAGAACATTGGGCCATAGTTTCCTTGTAGCCAACACAGGGTGGTGTGGACTGGATGACTGGACTACAAAGTCAATAAAAACCAGGCTGGACATGTGAACTTGAAGGGTAAAGGTCAACATTCCAAAGTTTAATCAGAAGCCACTTTCGAGTAACATTTCTCTAGGGGTCAATGCAGGGATGAATACCATTTAAAATCCTCTTCTACAGAGGGAAAAGGAAGAAGAGAACACCTTGAAGAGCTCACAGATGTTACAAACCCAAAGTAGTGTTGAGTGTGCTGGAGGTCAGTGCTGCCATTCAGAAGAATCTGGAGAAGAGGGCTGGCAGAAGCCTCACAAAGTTCAACAGTGATAAGGGCAAAGTTTTGCACTTCTTTCCAGGGCAGGATGGCTGCTGACTATCCAGAAAACACCTTTGCAGAAAAAGGCCTTAGGCTCCCAGAAAAATACTAGTTGAAGTCAGAAGTGCACTCAGCAGCCATGTATGCCAAGTGCATACTGGACTGCACAAGCAAGAGAGCAAGTCAAAGGAATGGATTATTTCCCTTTATTCAATACTCACAAGGCTACATCTGGAGCACGAATTATATTGATATGCTGAGTGGGGTCCACCAAGAAAATCAGGAATCTGGAGTACTTAATGCATAAGGAGAGGCTGAGGAACTTGGGTTTGTTCCTACTGGAGAAATGAAGGTTGTGGGGGACCTACTTGCTGTCTTTGACGAAAGGGAGGGTTAAGGGAGAGTCATGGTCTTCACAGAGGTCCAAGGATGAGTGGCAAATGGATGTAGATCATGGCAAAGGAAATTCCACAATTTATGATCTGGAATAATAAGTGCATATTCCCAGACTCATTTCTTTTGTATGACACCAATTCTTTGTCTGTGAACCTTCTTTCCCACCAACTCTGTCCTCTAAAACCAATACTTGAGACATCTGAGCCCTAACAGTTAAGTAACCCCACTGTCTGGGAGCTTAGCCTGTAAATACCTTAAATGTTCAAATTACATACCTTTGAAAACAACAGAAGTCCCACGAGATGCTGGTATTTTTGGTGAGCCTGGCACTTTTGGATGAGCCGGGACTGACTTGTATTTTGCAAATGCATATTGGACATGTTATTGGTTGGCCCACTTTTCAAATAAACTCTCTTTTCTCCTCCTTGCATGCTCTGGTTGGAGAACAAGGATGCACAGTCCTGATGGCCATCTCCCTTCCCTTGCAAAACTGTTGCATTTCTGTTATGATGGACCAAAAATCAGGTGACAACTTGGGCCAATGCAACATAGAATTTGGTGTTTAAAGGGAAGATAAAATCATTACCCCTTTATTTTCACACCTGTTGCAGATGACAAGCCATTCTTGATTCAGTACTTGTTTGTCCCCTTATGGAAATGTGGGAAATTTGGAGGTTTCATGCTGGACTTTCAGAGAAACAGATGAGTTGGCAAAGTTTTTCTTTTGTCTTTTACTCACTCTTTGGTTCTATCCGGGACACATTTTACATTTTTTGGTCTGAAACCACAAGTTTCTTCTTTGAGTAAATACAATCATTTAGGTTGGAAAAGATACTTAAGATCATCGAGTCCAACTGTAAACTTAGCCAAGTCCCACAAAACCATGCGGCTAAATTGCAGTAGTCAGTCTCTGACACTTTTGATATCATATTAAATGCCCAAAATCTTGAATTGCCTTAGGTGCTATTACCCTCTGTGATAAATTTGGACCACAAAGGATCAAATTCAATTAGAATTTATTGATTACAGCAAGTAGAATAGGAGCAAAAGCAGCGCTGGACGGCAGGGGAGTCTACGCTCTGCCAACTGCTGCAGTAAGCAGTTTAAACAGTCCCTTTTTATACATCTTTACTTCCGTGTTTGTGAAATAGTGGAGGTATTCTGCGCATGCTTCAGTTGTTGTTAGGGGGTCGTTTTCTGCCTCTCGGTGGTCGTGGTGGAGGCCGACGTAAGAAGTCTTCCTTCCTTGTCCCATAGTTGGCCCCTCATTCCTGGACATCTGGTGGTTATCTTATCTTGCACAAGCTGTTGTTGGTTTCTGGGCATCTGGTGGTCATCTTATCTTGCACAAGGTGCTGCTGGTTTCTGAGCATCTGGTGGTCATCTTATCTTGCACAAGCTGCTGGTTTTAGTTTGCGTAAGAAATTTCATATCCTCTGTAGCTTGACCCTTTACATTGGGCTTAACATAAATCTTAATAAACAATACCGTAGTCTATAATTTCTCACAATTCCCCCTTTTTTTCTTTTCAATCATATTATTGTTTATTAAACATAGCTTTCGTTCTCGGTGTTACAAGCAAACTTTTTCCCACAATCCCAACATTTATCATTGCATCCACAATGTAATACATCGCAATTACAATGATCATACTTTTCGTGTGTCATATCGCATTTACAGTAATTTTCATCTTCATTAATAGATACGCTCTTATATCCCGTTCTAGATTCTGTAGTTAAAATAAGCAGTTTAGCTATGTCAAAACGTTTTCTAATAAAGCGTAAAATATAGCGTAATATACAAGGCCCAAATATAAGTCCCAAAATCAACATAATAAACGGTTCTGCTAGAGCAGACAACAAAGTAGTTAACCAAGGTGAAGCATTAAACCAATTTTCATACGATGATTTGCCTCAGGTTCCCAATATCGAATACCCCACACTCTTCCTACTAACCAACTTTCATCTGTAGGTTTTTTACTTTCAATATGATGTGTCCACATAGACAGCTCCCTTTTAATCCTCCATCATAAGTATGTTTCGGTGGTGTACATCCCGAAGATCCCCAGCTAACCTTCAAATATTCATCCTCAGATTTAATTTTCTAATCAGAAGCAATGGTTTCACATCCCCAATAGCCACAATAGAAATGTCCAGGATAATTACAATATGATTTCCCAGGATTGGACACTGGACAAAAGTAATATCTTATGAGTCTCTGGCAGGATTGTATGGGGACTAATTCACACAGGTGTACTGGAAAGCTGGGCGCCCCAGGAGTAATGAGAGTTTGTATCACCCGACTTGTATCAAACTGTGTCAGCAACCATTTAAAGGGTTGATGGCTGATGCTGGACCCCTCGGCTGCTTTAACTATAGTAGGGGCAGATAGTAGTAAAATTATCCAAATATGGAGTGATGGTGGAACCCTCTGGGGAATACAAATCAATATATGTGTCAATTCCCGTCTATCCCTACTTGGAAGTGTATTTTGTCTCTCATGAGCACTTGCCAAGAGATCAGACGACTCACACTCCTGTTCCGACACGGCTCTGCTCCCACTGCCTACCACGTGGCCTGAGGTAGCAGGGTTATCCATCTTCTTCGCAGCAGTCGTGTTTCTTAGGGGCGAGTTTCAGTCTGTCATGAGGCTTCACAGTCCTCAGTTTCCACAGAGGGACTATACAGGCAGGTGTGCTACGTGAGAATATAAAACACTTGTAGGATTAGATTCAAGCGGGGATATTTGGTGTAGTGTGGGCTGCCCCTTCTAATAATTCCTCCACCCTTAGGGCCTATTCGTTTTCGGTCCCTTCCCTTTCTGGGGTAAATCCACCAACATTCCTTACTTGGAAAATAATCTGTTCAATTGGTTATGAAGTGAATGAAAGGTACAGGTGAGTTTCCTAGATACGCTATAAGGGGGAAGTACAGCTTTACAATATTGTACAAGTTAATATTCTCCAAAGAATTGCTCCCAATTGGAGGGGCTAAGACCGTGTTCTCTCAGATACTCCTATTCATCTTCAAATATTTTCCAAGATTGTGGAATTCCCAAACCCCTCCCACAGCGAATAGTAATTATTTCAACTTTTTCTAGTTCATATCCAGGCAGGAATCCACTTTTCCTCCAAACCATGCAGTGTATATGACAAAGTACAGAATAACAAAACCACTTTACCTCACATTGCTGGCATTTACATTCTACCCAAGCATCATGTCTGTCGTAAGGATGACACAGGCAAGGTATAATCCAAAAATTGTGATGTGGCACTAGTATATCAGTTTCTACTTCACAGCAGAAAGGGAGAAATATAAGTTTACCAAGTATACAATATATATCAGAGCCTCCCGTTTGATGTGGGATTCTTCCTGTAATTCACGGAGCACAATGAGTATATATTAAAGTATTGTCAGACAATATTTGAAACCATTGATATAAATCACGCTTCACAGTCCTATCGGCATTCATTCATTCCCTTTTTTTTTTTTTTTTTTTTTTAGTATGAATTTGAGGCTTTCCGGAGTCCCTGCTACTTCCCAGTTGTCGTCTTTTAGAGGTCCTTTGATTCGTGAGGCATGCGTTCACCCCTATTTTGCAGTCCAGACAGCAGTTTCTGTAGTAATTAAAACAAGAAAAGGTCCTTCCCACGTGGGAGTGAGAGAGGCTTCTTTTCAGGTTGTTATTAACACCATGTCCTTTGGTTTCACAGAATGCATATGCATACTTTGAGTTAGTATATATTGTGCCTTTTTTTATTTCTCAGAAGCTTTAATGCTCGAATGTTATGGGGGGAATACACTTTCAAGTCTCTTTCAAATATTATTTTGTTTGTTTCTTCTATAATTAGAGCAACAGCTACCACCGCCTGCAGGCAAGTAGGCCATCCTTTGCTAACCAGATCCAGTAATTTGGAAATATATTCTACAGGCTTTTTCTTTCCCGCCCATTTCTGGGTTAGAACTCTATATACTGTCTCATTATCCGTGGCCACAAATAGATAAAAAGGTTTTTTTTTTTACATCAGGTAAACTTAAAACGGGAGCATTCACTAAATCAGTTTTTAGGCACTCTAACTTTTCTTCATCCTTCTGAGTTTATTTTAAGGATCTATCCGTTGTCAGTTTTTGGTATAAAAAACCTCACTTTAGAACTATAATTTTCGATCTACTGTCTGCGGTATTTAAGCAATCCCAGCAACTGTCTCACTTGTTGCTTACTACTGGGAGCTTTTAGTGACAGAATTCCATTAACTCTCTCAGGATACAATTTTTTAGTACCCTTGTGAATCCAATGCCCCAGGTATTTTACTTTTTGTTCCACAAATTGTAACTTAGATTTAGAAACCTTGAGACCCTGGATACTCAAAAAGTTCAGCATTCTAACAGGTTTTTTTTTCCTCACTATGTTTTGGTTTTGTTTTTTTTTTTTTTTTTTTGCTAGTAAAAAATCATCTACATATTGAAGCAATACTACCCCCTCAGGTAGTTGATATTCCCGAAAGATTCACTCTAAAGCTTGTCCAAATAATTTAGGTGACTCAGTGAAGCCCTGGGGCAGCACACACCACCTAAGTTGCTGCTTCCTGAACGTATCAGGATTTTCCCACTCGAAGGCAGAATAATTTCTGCAATTCTCTTTCAGGGGACACGTCCAAAATGCATTTCTAAAATCCACCACACTGTACTACTGACACCCAGGGCTCAATCGACTCAGCAAAGTGTGGGGGTTTGCAACCACTGGAAATCTACTCACAGTCCCTCCAAGAATTTCTTTCAAGTCGTGCACCAACTGACAACTGCCATCCGCCTTCTCAATTGGCAGGATGGGAGCACTAAAAGGGGACATACAGGGCTCAAGCAGCCCCTGTCCCAGCAATCGACCCACTTCAGGCCTCAGCCCCCTCCTGCTTTTGCTAGGCAAGGGACACTGCCCGATTCCCACAGGGACCTCCGGGTTTTCAATAGTTACTTCAAATGGCTCAATATTTAGTTTTCCCATAGTTTCCGAGTGTACCAGACTTCAGGGTCAATCTGTTTTTCGTCCACTTTTGCAAGGGGGCACAACCCAATTCTCAGTTTTTTTTTCTTTAATCTTCAATTTTATTCCTAACTCCACAATCAAATTTCTCCCCAACAGATTATATTCAGCCTCAGGTAACAGCAACAGCGTCCCAGTCCCACATTCACAATTTGACTCCACCAATACGCTTTTCACAACAGGGACCTTGAAAGGTTCCCCCTTCGCTCCAACCACACTAACTTTCTCTCCTGATATTTCACATCTAGGTGGCAAAAATTGTACAGTACACCCCTCAGCTCCAGTATCTACAAGAAAGGTCACCTCCCGGTGCTGGGGACTCACTTTCAGAGTCACCAAGGGCTCTCCTTCACCTGGAGTCCCTAGCGCGAAGAGCCCCCGACTCTCCAATCCTCCTGAAATTCCTCCTCATCTTAATCCGTTTCCTACACTCCCCCCCTCACATGTCCTTTCCCCTTACAACAGCAACATTCCACCGTCTGCCTGTCCACCCGTTCTCCTCTTGGTCTCGCAGCCCTCCTCACTTCTTCTTTCTGTCCTGCTCAAAACCACTGCAACCAAAAGTCTCGTCTGCCTTTTCTCACTTTCTACCTCCCGTCTCACATACACCTTCTGAGCCTCTCTCAACAATTCATCCAACCCTTTTTCCTGCCAATCGTCCACTTTCTCTAATTTTTTCCTAATATCCACTCAGGACTTTGCCACAAACTGAGTTTTCAGTAAAGCCTGGCCCACAGGTGTAGCAGGATCTACCCCTGAATATAATTGGAGATTTTTTCGTAATCTCTCAAGCCATTCTGTTGGGGTCTCTCTCTCTCTTTTTTTTTTTTTTTTTTCTGGTGCTCCAAGCTCACTCAACGGAAATAAAGTTGCCTGGGGTTTTTCTAACCAAACCTTGGCATACTGACTTTCTTCTGGGTTAAGGGATTTTTTACTATTAACCCAAAGGTTCAACTGCTGCCTCACCCAATCCTCTTCTGACCCATAAACTGGCCAGAAAACATTTGGTGAGATTTTTCTTCCCTCCCCATATCTTAGTACAGTATTCTATCATTTTTCGTTTACTTTTCCCTGTCGACCCAGGGAAATGTTTCCAATTGTCTAAGATATATGCCAGAGGGGTATTCTTAGGTACAGAAGGTACCCTTCCCATGGGAGCCGAAGGCTTGCTGCCCTTCGTCCCCATCTTCTGGAATATCCACAAGCACACACACACTTGCTCCCTTTGTTCCTGGCCCAGTCCCTCGCAGGAGATGGGAAATGCAGTACTTAAAGGTCCACACTCACTTGGTTCAGTATGTCGAACCTCTCAGTTGTTATATTCCAGGAAAACCCAATCCCGCCCAAACGGCAACCTTACGAACTAATTCGCAATATATTTACGCCTCCTGCGTCTTCGTCCGGACTTCTGTGCACAGAATCTTTATGGGATTCTACCGGTTCTCTTTTGCTCAGTATTCTAGAATTTAGGTTCGTCGGTGAGGGTGAAGTAGGCTGGTAGTCACATACGGGACCGCAAAAAAACCGCGGGGCATCTTCCCGAAGGACCCCCAGTCCACTGCTCCTTATCTGAGTCAAGGCACCACTTGTGATAAATTTGGACCACAAAGGATCAAATTCAATTAGAAAGCTCAGAGCATGACACATGTTGCCATTTGATTCAAATAAGGGGCAGTTGGAGAAAATGGTGGACAGAAGAGGAAGAGGTTGCCATTACATTTGAACTCTGCTGTGTCATTTCTTGAGCACAGCCCTTGTGGTGTAAATGGCCTCTCTGCTGGTGACAATGTTTCCAAGGTCAGATCAGAAACTGCAGATGATAATTAACAGTACAACTCTGTGCATGTCTCCACCAATAGCTGGCTCCCAGCTCCTCACAGTTTGCCCCTACCCTCCCGACACATTAATCACGCAGACAGCAGTTGACATCCCAAGAACTTCTCCTGGACCCTCTTACACCTCTCTATCTGTATACTGATTGTATGTTGCCTTTGTGGGATTCAACTAAAGCTAAAGAAAAGCTACCTTTTGACAATAATTCATGATAAATAGGTTGTGATATCTCTCCTAATTGTCAGTTTCTGCCAATAACGTAAACTGTGATCCATCTCTGGCAACACTGTTTGTGTTTGAGCTGTAAATGTCCAATATTTCCTTCTACCCATGCTTTTGCACTGTGTCAAAAACTTATGTTTTTTTTCTACTTTCTTTTTCTAAAGCACTGTAGCAAAATGCCCTTTAGCCATCTTTTTTTTTAATTATTTTATATATATATATATATATATCCATTTTTCTAGGAATCACTGTTTCTCCTTACCTTTCAGCCTTAGTCTTTTCTCTGCAGAAAATGTTTTTCTCATTCCAAAAGTCTGTGATAGCCAAGGGAGCTTGTTATTCTTGTGCAGGTCACTCTGCTCTCTTTGCTTCCTTTTAAAATCCAGCACATCCCACACTCTGCTTTCTCTTGCTATTTCTGATAACTTAAATGTAGACACTGTTAAGTGTTGGACTACTGATATAGATTCCTTCCTCAAACTCTTTTTTTCCTATTCTCTATGAAATTTCAAGGAAGAAGATATGCCAGAAGAACTCATCTTCCCCTGATTATATTTTCCCTTTCAATCTGAGCCTTTCTAGGTTGAGAGTTATATGTGAATTACTTGGTTGTACAGAAGCACGAGACTTGTGAAGAACATCTGCTAAGAGACTGCGAATTGCTTGCACTGTTAGCCAGTGGTCCAGAACAGTGCCAGAGAAAAATATGACATCCAAACAAGTGCTTTTCTAGGAATATAGTTTTGCAGCATTGGCTTCAGTTCATCCATCTGCTACCCGAGGTCCTTTCTACTGCTTTAAATGTCTGATGTGGTATTTTCCTTGCTTTTGTTGAGCTGGAGGTCTTGTTCAATGCTTCCTTACCAATGCCCCTTCTAAGCCTTCCTCATTTATATCCTTCCCCAGTTCACAAGCCATGCATTTATGCAGCTCATGGTATAAATCTTGATAGGTATGTCAATACTCCTTGCGCATTTGCTGACTTTAAGAGGAAAGCTGCTGTTCATTAGCTGCTTTCTTTACTTTGAATCAAATCTGATGTCTCCTCTTTCTGCAGTGTGGACAAAATAATTCAGTTCCTTTGCATGGATTTGCATTTTGCTGTGACTCAATTTTAGGCTGCACTCTCTGCTTCATGTAGGTAATGCTGTTGGTTTTGGGGGTTTTTGTCATGTTTTTCTCTGGATCTGTCATGCCTAAGAATATCATCAAGAGTGACTCCCGCCCCTCACCAGCTTTGTGTTATTTTGGGACTCTTTTGGGAAATATCTCCAGGATAGGCAGAATTTCAAGAGGCAGACTCTTGAAATGCTGTCTTCTTAAAGTCAGTGCCATTCTGCTTTCTTGGTCCAGCCTGAATTGCTTGTGCCCACATGGAGCATTCAGTACATGTAGCACATTTAATGTAGAGAGCAGATCGGTGATCACATCTCATGCATGTAAAGAGCAAGGCTTTGTTGCTTTATTTGTCTCAGAAGCCTATGCAGCTACAGATTATAATGATCTTTCTCTCTTTACCTGTGATTATTAGGCAAAATCATTCCAGTGCTTTCTCCACTTGCTTAATTGTCTTTAGCTTTGCTCCTCAGCTCTGAGTCTTGCTGGTGGTGGATGCCTTGATGTGCGTTCATAATTTCACGTAGTAGCTGCTCTCTTGCAGGGAGGGGTTATGTTGGAATCCCAAGAGAGCCTGGGATGTCATCTTCAGTGATTCCTGCTGATTCAATTTCCCTGAAGCAGAGGAGATATCATCCATCATTTTCCACTGCAGCACAGATCCATTGCTGGACAAGCGCCCTTGCCCCAGCCTGGCAGGCACAGTGAAACCATAACAGGGAGCAGCAACGCCCAAAGTGATGAGGCAGGCTTGAGGTTCAGCCAGGAAATCAAGAGCCCGTGGCAGGGTCGGGGCTCCCATCAGCAGGGTACCAACTTGGCACCAACATAGCCATGGTGCAGCACAGGCGGGAGCCAAGCATGAGAGAGCCGTGACTTAAAAGCAGTTCCCAGGCTAAGGAGGGAGGATCTCCCATGAAAGTTTCTCAGCAGAGCTATGCAGGGGATCCTCCACGACAGCTTCTTCCAGCTCTTTTTTCCTCACCAGTTCCGACCAGCCAGCTCGTCTGGAGCTGCCAGCCAAAATCCTAGAAGAGGGAGGGTGTACTCAGGGCCCTGACAAACTATTCATCCTGTGTCTTCAAAATCCAGGAAAGCACTTGATTTGCTCTACTGGGAGGTAGGCTTTAAGATTTTTTAATCAAATTTCAGGAACTGAAGGCTTTTTGTCCCAGGACCGCTTTTGCTGGTATTTCTGTATCACAGCACCGGAGATGTTTGACACATTGATTTATATCTGTCTGAGACACTGCATTTCCCTGCTGTGCCAAATGCTGCTGACTGCATCATGCCAGTCTCACACTGGTGTTCATGGGACAGGTCAGGCTGTGCTTCTATTTCTCTCTGTCCCAGGGTGGTGGCTGGCCTGTTCCCCCATGAGAAGACCTGATGTCATCAGTGTGTCTCCTAGGCCTTGTTATCAGAAATAGAGATGCCTCACCAATTTTTTTTTTCTTGCTTTATGCAGTGTCAGGAAGAGTGTAATGTCACTGCTGCTGAACTGCTGTCCTTGGAGGTTCTCTGCAGTCACACATGTGGGTAGGGCCAGGTACCTTTCCATCTGCTCAAATGACAAGTTCTCACTTGGACTCTGGAGAGCCAGGTCGGCTTGTTGCTTTCCATGGTGCAATGCACCACACCAACACCTGCTGATGCTCCTCTGCTGCTGGCTTCGCTTTAACTGCTGGATGTAACTCAGGCCCTTTGCTACCCTCTCCCTCTCTCAGCAATACCTATGGCATTCTGCTGTCCTTGGCTCTCCATTTTATGAGGCACCCCCCCCCCCCATTCTTCTTCTAGATTCCTGTGCTCTCTGAGTCCTCTCTGTTCAATTGCTGCATGGCTCTTCATCACTAATTTTACTTGTGCCCCTTTCCGTTTTGACCCTGTTAAAACTTTTGCCATCAGCAAAGCAGAATTTTCCTTATAGCCTCAAATCTCCACTCACCACTGGGTTCTTCCTGCCCATTTTTTTTTCTCTTTCCTCAATAATTTCATGCAGAAATGTGTTCATGCAGAAATGTTTTCCTTTGGTGAGCCTTGTCTCCTGTTCATTTGCACTGAGTTTCTCATCAGCCCCCCCCCCCCCACGCCACAAAGCATTCAGCTCTAGCCCACCTCTTTTGCTGCCTTTTCAGAAAATCCCTGTGCTCCTGCTCTGCTCCTTCCTCATCTCCTGAAGTCCTTTCATGCAATGCTTGCATTTCCACCCACACCAAGGACGGAGTCAATATCTTACCAGCTACTACTCAGAGGACATTTAAGTGTGGGTTGCCAGCAACTGAAGCCATCCTGCTGCTGCACCTGTCCCCATCATTATATGGCTGAGCAGTAACTCAGATCAGCACACTCACCCCATGGACACTTTCCTGGGTTGATTTCTAGCCAACTAAGTCAGCTGATCTGATTCACTCACAGCCTCTCGTGTTAGGTCCTAATCGCGGGATAAGAGGTGGCCAGAAGCCCCCAAGGGAGTGGAAGAGAAGTAGGACAACCCCTTCTGTCAGCACTGCAGCATCAGGGTAGCTAAACAGGACCATGCCTCTTGCCCCAGGACAAATCAGTGACAAGGAGATGCCATTTGGCTTCTTTGAGCAGCCCAATGACTATTACAGGTCTTTTGCCTTGCAGGAAGAGCTTCAGACACCTATCTTTCTGAGTAACACTATCAGGGGACCAGCAAATGATGCCATATAGAGGTAATTATGCTCAAAAGCACAATTAGAAATAAAAATGTGCCACTGGCTCTGTAGGCATGAAGTCCAGTGTCAGCAATAGTAAACAAGGGCCCCAAGCCATAATAAAAATAATAAATAACAGCACCGATGAGGTCTGCGTTTCTTTTGTTAGTGTGGGGAAACTCTGCTGGGACACTGCCTTGGTAGGGGTATAAAATGTTTGTGAAGTGAGAGCAGAATGAAGACTATGGCTCTTACTTCATGTGGGAAAGGCTATTCAAGAACTCCCCGAAATCAGAGGAAAGTCATTGTATTGCTTGGCACCTGCCCAAAGTGATTTCATTTTCTGTTCAGAATTAAGATGCATTAATAGCCTGAGGGCAGCAGTTTCTTTGCCAAAAAATGCCTTTCTCCCTCCACCCCCCCTCCCCTCCTGGCTTGTTTTATATATGAGGGCTTTCAGGTCAGGAGTGAACACTCAGCGAGTATTACTTGAATTATCAAATAAAAGTGCAGCAATATAATTTTCTTTCAAGCAAACACTGAGTTAATTAAAATGTGCACCCTGAACTTTGCAAATTTCACATTATTCATGAGAAAGATATGGGTCTGTCTATTGCAAAGGCAAACTAAAAATAATCAGAGATATAAAACCAGAATGGCTGCTGTTAAGAGTAAGGCACTCTAGAAGTTTTTCTGAAGAAGCTCTGTCTCCAGGAGTGTATTTACCCTCAGTCCGTTCTCTAGCCCTGATCAATATAGCAAAGCTGGCAAAACCTTCATGTAAATTTGATCATGCTGGCCATAAAATCTTTTGGCCAAAAAGCTGCGCGCTCTCTGTCAGCATAAGCTGTATGGGCCAAAGAATTCCTGCTGACCAAACTGTGCCCCAAGAGGGAGCAAGACTGGTAAAGCCAGGTAGAGAGAGCCTTCAAAGGCAGCAGGGAGAAAGTTTCCCAGCTCTTGGAGGCCTGGTCCAGCAAACAAGGCCTTCTGCCACCAGGTTGTGGACTCCTGTTCTTCTGCTGAGTGGCTTTTTCCACAGCAGAGCCACCATAGCAGGAAGCACATCTGCTTTCACCTGCATCTCTGTATCACTGAGGGTACCTGCGCAGGTCTCACTTCAGGTTTCCACCAGGAATCAAGGGCCCAGACAGCCAGTATGTGCAGTGGGACTGGACAGACATGAGGCCAAAAAAAATGGAGTGCCCAGCACCACTAATACTGACAGTGAGCAAAAGTGGCAGCAATTTCCACGTTGACAGAATGAAAGCATTTGTACCTTAAGGTTTTGTGCAAAGGACACTGAAAAGGGAGGGGGATGATAGAACTTATCTTGATTTCCACATTAATAAAAGTCTGTATACAGACTAAAGAAATGACTTACCCTTTCTTCTCCTTCCAAACTCCTCTCTATTACTTTGCTCTTAGAATTTGAGATCAACTGATTTATGTAGTGGCATCCCAGGATAAAATTTGCCTTCTCTCCACTGTCATTCTCCAGCAGATTGATCTGAAAACACAAAGTCATGTTAGTCATCTGAAAATCTCAAACAAGATGTTTTCTTTCCCAACTGTGTAAATTTGGGTCAATCTCATCTGCTTCAACACATTCATTTGAAAGCTGACAGAAGCCAAATAGCTATCTAAAAAGTATGTAGGCAAGGAAGTCGGACAGTTTGCAGTACATCCAAGCCAGTTCAAGAGCAAAGGCTTTCTTGTGAGATGACTTGGTCTGCTTGTTTAAATTTTGCCCTTATCCCTAGCTTGGAAGAACTGGAAGAATAATTATAACAGATGCTTAGAGAGGATCTGGTAGGTGGAGGTGGGGTATTTCTGCAGCAAGTTGTGGCAGAGACACTGTAAATCTTGACAAACTATTTTGTCTAGGTTTATGTTAAAGAAAAAAATGTCTGCTCATCAGTAACTCTGAGAATGGTAGTTCCTTATGTCTAGCTAGGAAAACAGGCTGTCAAACAAATAAAAACCAAATACCTCTCCCAATCCTCCATGCAGGTAAATCAGAAGCGTAGAAATCTCCTGGCAGTAGATGAAAACTGTTTGGAGTGGAGGCAGGATGGCCATCGGAACACCATGTCCATCCCAGAGGCACTGCCAAAAGACTGGGGCTGTAGCAGCCATGGGGGGACAGGGGAACTGTTGTTGCACAGATACTGGATTGCAGAGACTGCAGGAAGTATCTCTGACCTAAGGCTGAGTATAAGAGCATGGCCAGCGTTTGACATCAAGTCTACACCAGGAGACAGGGAGGGATCCTTTCCTCATCTTTCAGAGCAGGAGCTCCAGGAAATGGGTTCTCCACTATGGGCTGGGTACCACAGAAGTACTCTGCAGCCTAGCTACACCATCCTGGCCTGCTGGGAAGCATCTGATTATCCCCTAAAAAATCTTCACTTGCGTCCACCTCTCCCTCCACAAAGGAAACAGGAGTGTATGAGGAATTTTCTGCATCTATTCTGTGTTGAGCGGATAACAGAGGAGCATTTGTCTCTCCTCTGAGAGCACCATCTGCAATGGATGTCACTCTTGCAGACACTGTAAGACTGCAGGAGGTATGTTGGAAGAAGTGTAGGCATTAAGCAGAATAAAGTACTTTCACTGTAAGGAAGATTTCATCACAAAGGAAGGTGAACCAACATCCAGCTACAAAATAAAATTACTAAGAAAGAAGTTTTTTTTTTTTTTTTATCTCTAAAGGCATCCAGAAGGAGAGGAATTAATGTTGTGCACTGAAATCCCTAAAGGCTCATACCAGGAGCAGATTAGTATAGGTACCCTTGTAGAATGAAAACAAAACAGCTCTTCAAGAGCTTGCTGAAATAACAGGCACATAATAGCTCTCTTGGGGCACCAGGTTTTAAGGCGGTGCTTATCTTGATTGAGAAAGTATCTGAAGGTATGAATGGGCAGAGTGCCATGCTTCTTCGGAGAACACCACATCTGATCCTAACAGCCTGGAACAGCTGGAGGCAAGGGAGATAAGATTGTGGTTGTAGCTACAACCTTGAAACTCAATGTTTTTGTGGTGCAGGTGGAGATCAGACCACTGAACCATGACATGGGCAGGATGTGAGAGAAGAAGCCAGAAATGCCTATTGTAGGTGGCAAAGAGTCTCCAAAACATCTTATTTCATAGAGAATAGAGAAAAAGGAAGCTCTGGTTATATGTCACCAGTATCTCAGGAATCCAACTGAGAATCAGGATCCTGTTGGGCTGGATACTTCCTAATGGCCAGTGTGTCCATATGTTGTGGATATGTAGAAATCCCATACCATTTCTTGGCAGCTTTCTTCCACTCTGAGGTGTGACTCTCTCTACAGTGGCTGTCCCATTCTGAGGGCTAAATCTGTGAAACAGTATCAGGCTGCTACAGTTGGATACACTGCTGAAAGCTCTGCAAAGGGAAGGTGGGGTCAGAGCAAATACTGACTGCTCAAACAACAGCGAGTTCAAAAAAGACAGGCGGGGGAAAGAGCTGTCTTACAGCAGTACCTTACCCCTAGTTTTCCTCCTGCCTGCTTCCCTACCACAGCCAGAGACATCCAGCTCTGGCAGGCCACTGACTATGGCACCTGCCTCTGCTCCTTGTCACCAGCCTCTTTTCCAGGCTGTGCTACTTACCAAGGTTGTAAGAGACCTGGGGCCAGCCAACAGCAAGACCATTTGATATGCTCAAGCACTCTGCCATCCTTGCAGGCTTGCCTGGCTTAATTTTTCTAGTTGGGTGAAGCAGAGCTGTTTTTGTAACCTGATCTTCTCCATTTTCTCACTTTTTCCCATTTTTCTCATCAAAAAGCTCGGCAGCTGCTGTTGCCTTCAGGGTGAATGTTAATCCTATAATCTGCTGCAGATTTTGTTTGTGTTGAAACATCACCTGTGTAAACTTATCTCTGCTCAGGCCATGCAGAATTTGATTCACGGAGCCTTGCATTTTGGGAGGCCAAATGGGAAATGAAAAAGAAGTAGCTTCCAAAAAGCATCGCAAAAGATGCCAGTCAGTGGCACAGCAGAGTGAAAGGAGACTTCCTGAAAGCTGTCTCATGGCAGGCAGGTGAGTCTTCTCCACTGGCCCCAGCATTGCCTCTGAGCTGGTGAACAAAGGCCATCGCCGTCACGCTCCCTCCTTGCATGGGAAGGCTGTGCCTCTGGCAGCAGCAGGACTGCCTGGGAGCTGTTGTCCTCACCACAGCTGTAGCCAAGCGATGATCCTCTCAATATCTGGTTGCATCTATGCTCTGAAATAAAACCAGGTGAGAGGTCTAAGGCCTGAGGGCATGAGTCATGTCAAGCCATCTAAATTCTCCACCAAAACAGGATGGCTGTGTCCAAACCCCTCTTGCCTGCTGAGATGTCCATAGAAATGCTGTCAAATACTAGGAAAGCTGCCACCATTATTCATGCAATAAATTCTTCAGAGCCTTGAAAGTGAATCCTGGGCTTGATCTCAGATCTGTCCAGGGCCCTCTGATGTGAACAGAAACTGACACCAGACTCTGGGCTAATTCATTCATAAAGAAATAAATGGGAATTGCTCCTCAACAAGTTCTTTCTCAAATTGTGTCCAGGTCTTTTTTAGGCTAGAGCTGACTGGCATAGGCCAAAAAGATGGCCAGGGAGCATGCTAACCATGAAATCATACAGATGTTTAGGTTTTCTAGCATAGATGAAGCCTCTGCCAACAGCACTGGTCAAACCTGGTGCACTTCTGCAGGGGCTCTGACTGACTGGTAGCCCAGTGCAATCAGCCAAGGGCAAACCATGGCCCTGGAAGCAAGTCATAACAATAAACAGATAATATATTTTTAAGGAAAACTAACTCAATTTAAAACCTAAAAAGTACGGCTATCTGTGTGTGTCAAGCAAGATTACTTAGCACAGAGAAGGCATAACAAGTATCCCTGGCTGAGATGCCATGAAATCTCCTGGAAGCCCAAAGCTCATTTCATTAATTCTTCTGCATGCAGAAGCAAAACCATATGCCAAGCACTAGCTACAAATTGAAGGGTCTAACCTCCCTTCTGGCCAAGGGAAATGTCCCAGCCTTGTGAACAAAGGCATTGTTTAAGACTGGAAGCAGGCTGGCACGTCTGAAGTACAGAACAGCTCCAAAAACATTTATTTTTCCTTCAAGTTTTATCTTTTCCCTCACAGTCAATGCAGGCTGTTGAAATAAAAGCATGACAAAAACAAAAGAATGGCAGAAACAAAAATTTCTGCCATTCTGGGGAGTACAGCCCCTCTCAGGGAGGCGAAGAGCTGCTCATGCAGAAGCATAGGAGAGACAGACCTTTTGCAGACTCCTTCACCAACCTCTGCTGATGCACTTCATCCCTCAGCTCTACTAAGTCCACTCCTCCAGTACAGAGGCAGATGTGAGGTGGGAGCACATTGGTACTGCTGGGACTCACACCAGCGGAGCAGTCGCATCTTTTGTCTTTCTTCCAGCCAAGCACTCGGGGAGATGGAGGCGCTTGCAGGTGGGGCTCTCTGGGCACTGCACACCTCTCCTCACCATCCTGTTACACTGCAGAAAGGAGCCTTTGAAGAAGAGTTACTTCACCCTTAGAATCATAGTGTCATAGAATCATTTGGGCTAGCAGGGAACTTAAAGATCATCGAGTTCCAACCCCTCTGCCTTGGGCAGGGACACCTTCCATTAGGTCAGGTCTTCTAGGTCCAACGTGGCCTTGAACACTTCCAGGGATGGGGCATCCAAACCTTCTCTGGGCAACCCGTTCCACTCTCACCACACACACAGTAAAGAATGTCTTACTAATATATCTAATCCAAACCTACCATCGCTCAGTTTAAAGCCATTAGAGACAAGCCTGTCTCTTGTGTGGGCATGACAGTCAAGCCAGATGGCTGCCAGCTCCCCCAAAATCCCTATGGCAGAGCCAGCACGAGACAGAGAAATGTTCAGGATACAAGTGGCAGAGGAACCAAGGCAGTTCCCCTCACCAGCAGGGCAAAGGGTATTAATGAACTCACATTCAAGCCTGGTCAGGAATTTATGCTGCATTTTGCAGAAGCCTGGTGGCATCCCCAATGCAGCATGGGATGCAATGGGAATCAACATCTGGATGTGTAGGGTAGCCTGAATTTGCTTTAAAAATAAACCTTCTTTAGTACATTTCTTCTTTGCTTTCACCTCCTCTGAACTCCTCCATTTCTTCCTCTTTTAGACTTTTGCTAAAAACTGCAACAAACTTCTTTTTCTCTCACAGACCAAAGTCATTCCCTGCCGTCTCCTCTCCCCTCGCTCATCCTGTTCTGCAAGTACCAGGCAGCAAGAGCTTGTCCAGCCCTTGGCTCCCTTACCCTTGCAGGACATGATGTGCTTCAAATGCAGCTGGCTGGGCTGCACACACATCTGCCAGGAGAGGGGGGTGAGAGGAGGCAAGGGAAGCTGAAAAGGCAGCAGCAGAGGCTGTGCAGGGCTTCACACACCACCAAGGACTGCTTTGGATTCTAGCACTATGCCAGTGAAAATATGCACCCAAATTCCAGGCCTCATTGCTATAGTACCTGAGCAACGTAATTTTGCTCCCCACATGCCAGGAAATTGAACAGTATTTATGCTGTATTACAGATCAGCAACCAAGTCAGAGCAAGAGCAAACAATTTCCCAAGAACCACGAAGGGAATTTACAGCAGGACAAAGGACTGAATCTGATGTTTCCAATCCTACCTTTGCCTTTTGGCAGCTAAAGCAGGTGAAAACAGCTAGAACAGCGCATGAAGTTTCTTTCATAAGTTGAGGGTGTTCTTTGAAAGACAGAAGATGACACAAGATTGCAACAGCCACTAAAAAACATATATTTAAAGGTACCTGAGATGAGTAATATTGCATTTTGTTCTTGCCATCTGGGTGTTGGTAATGAGGACATAATGAAATATAGGAGCCCATAAGAGCCTTTAATCTATTGGATACTGTAGTAAATGAAGAAATCTTTCCTGAAGAACAGATACTGTTTACTAAGCCACCTTCTAATGCCTCATATACAGCAGACTGCCCATTTATTTGGGTAGAAAAGGCTGGCTCTAAATATATCATGAATTAGATAAATAATTGAAAGGTTTAACATACTGAGTGCACGTCACAAAAATACCTCCCCAAACAAGAAAAATCTATGCAAACCTGAAGGATAGAATGGAAACTGAGAATACTCTTTACTAGCAATTCAGAATCCATAAAAATTGCTTCCAGATGGCAAGAATAGCTTTGGCTTCTTGTGCAAAAAGAGGAGCTGAAAATCCTCCTCCAAACAGCATTTTTTTTTTTTTTTTGTCCTGCTAGGTGCTTACATGATGAATTCTGAAGATATTACAAAGATAATACACAAGTGAGCACAAATTTCAATTGAGAAGCTATTTCCATTGTTATTAATCTGTTCAAATAATTTTCATTTGCTTTACGCTAAAAAAGTTTAGTTCAAATGACAAACAAACTATTAGGGGAATATATAAGATTTCGAGTCTTTCAGTTCGGAACTGACAACATTTCTATTCCATAGAATCACAGAATCAACAAGGATGGAAAAGACCTCTGAGATCATCGAGTCCAACTTATGACCCATGTTTTGTTAACCCGTTTTGCCTCCTCCCTCCCCCAGTAACAAGCAGGGATTTAAGGAATATAGGCACCAACTTTAAAAAATAAGTGTGTTAAGTTTACTATAGTGCAAAACAGTAAAGAATCACAAAAGAAGCAGTGGCTTATGAAAGGATGCACTTAGCAATGCATCTAATCATTGGTACAGAGAAAGTCTTACAGTGATTAAGGGACAGACACATCACCAGTTACCCTAAGTACTTATCATCATCCAGACCACACATCAGCTGGGAAGGCCCCAAACACAGCAAAAGTCTTAACCTCTTTCCCGTAACTGGAAAACCCTAATCAGTCTCCATCTCTGCTGTGAGAGGGTCCAGCTTATACAGTGTTAAACAAACCAGCTTACATCATTCAGTTGGTGTAGAAAACAGTCTCTGTTGGTATTCCCCTTAGGCCTGGCTGAGGCCCAAAGGGAGACCAAGGGAGCTGATTTGGGCCATCTACTATCCAATGCCCCATGGCCTTGACTAGTCTCTAAATACAGAACTGTGGCTACATTGATATCTCAAATATGAACCACCTGTAACTACATGAGGCCCTACTGCTTTTCCTAACCTTGTCTGAAAAGAAAAGGCATATTTACAACACATACAAGCCTTACTAATTATTGATAAAATGCTGTGCTAACAAGCATAAATGTGCATTCTTAAAGCATTACTAAGGATTATATAGCATCTTGGTTAATAAGCAGATACACGGCTAAACACAATACTAGGTTGAGAGTTCAGCTTATAGGTCAACTTTGGCTCAGGGTGGTGCTTTTCTTCAGGCCCCAGCATTACAGATCCAGCATCACCTTGTCAAGTAGACCATGGCCCTGATTGCCACATCCACTCTCTTCTTAAACCCCTCCAGGGGAGCCATGCAGTGACTGACACTCTAGGAAAGCTTTGCTTGTGGTGTTTAGCAAGGGGATCTGCAGGCTTCAAAGGACTTGGCAGAGTATTTCAGATTATGAATGATAACAACAGCAGAACCCTTGATTTCAAAGAGTTTATGAAAGAATTAAAGGATTATGCTGTGATGCTAGACAAGGAAGAAGCACAAAAGATTTCCCACATGTTTGATAAAGACGACAATGGAACAATTGATTTCGACAAATTTCTTTTTCTTATTTCTTGTCTGAGGCCTCCCACGTCAAATGCAAGAAAAGAGATCGTCATGCAGGCACTTCAAGTCAGTCAAGGCTGGAAATGGTGTCATAACAATTGAAGACTTACGAGGCATGTATAATCCCAAACACCATCCCAAAAATCCAAATGGAGGTCACACAGTGAGATTCAAACTCCTGGATTCTTTAAAAGAAGTTGTTGCAGGACAAAACTTGCCAAATTTCCTCTCCAGAGCCCTAGAAAACAACCACAGAACATGCCAACTTGGAAGGGACCCACAAGGGCCATTAAGTCCAACTCCAGGCCCTCCACAAAACCTACTGACAATCCCACCACCCCCTCAGTGGAGACATTTATATCCCCTGAGCAGCAGCACCCACCTGATTATTGGGAACAGCTGAAGTTACACAGATTTAATTTGCTGCTTATCACAGAAACAAGAAAAAAACTCCTTTCCCTGGAATTTCTAGAACAAGCTTCAGCTGCTTATTTCTTATTGCTCCACTGTCCTCAGCCAGTATTTATTATTATGTACAGCTTAGCTATTCAAAGCCACTTTAATTTACCTGCAGATCATATTACCTAGCCCACATTTTCAGATTTGTATCTCAAATGGTCTCTTCTTGCAGTGCCTGGTGATGTGACTGGATCCTGCTGATGTGAAAGATCAGCCACAAATACTTGGTGGTTCAATTGAATAAGAGAATCAGGGAAAATGCAGAGTTTTTTTCACTTCTATGTAATTGCCCAAAACCACAGAAGTCTACAAATCTCGACTTGCGATATCAGATCCATGTATGATTTCACTGCTGGAGATTCAGCAAAACCCCTACAAAGTCAATGAAACTTCAGGCTTTGCATTCCCACTTGAAAGCAAAAATGAAGCAGGAAAAAAAACACATTAAGACAATAAGACAACAGTTTTAGGCTCTTAAAGCATTTGATGAAGAAATAGAATGCCTGTGACTGTGCACTCTTTTCCTGTTTCTGGGACACCTATAAAATAAATCTCAGTCTATCCTTTTATCGTTTGAAACCAATATCCCCAGGTCCACAGGGTTTAGTGAACTGAGCAGCCTGCTATGCATGGAGTGAGAAGAATAATTTCTGAGCTAACAGACTATTGCACCAGCCTTCCCTGGCAATTCATTTTAGGTATGATTAACCATACAGTCTTTTCACAAGAGAAGTTTTAATTGTTTAATTGTTCTAATTATTTCAAAGATAGCTATACACCAAACTATAATATCCAAGCACAGACAGCTCCACTTGATAAGATACCCTTGCAGCCACAGTTACATGCAAGCCTTTTCAGCTATCTATGAACATGTCCCATGTTCCTTCATGTAACAAGAGTCATGCCAAGCACCAGGCTCTGGGCTTGCTTTTGTGGAAAATGGAGACCAAGACAGAGAGATGTCTTTTGATGAAAGCTGTTCTTGCTCTATTGCTCTATACTGCTGAAATGCTGAAGGTGAGACAGAAAGGGGAAACTGTGTGAAGTTTTCACTTCGAAAGTTCTTTTTAAATCAGCAGGACTTAAGGTATTCAGCTGCAGCTAGTGACAACTTGCCAGTGCACTCATGAGGAAACAGATCTGGGGACCTGATGCTTCAGGAATTACTTTCCTCTTTTTGTTGCTTCTAACTCCACACACTGATTCCTGGCATGACTCTGTGTGGCCTGCACTCCACTGTCTGTGCAAACAAAGATGCAGGAGGGGAGCATTCAGCAGTGGAGGTTTTGCAGCAAAAAGGGCTCTGCTGTCATCCTCTAGTGGCAAAGTTAATAGGCATGAGGAGTTAGCAGGGTCTTTCTGGAGGCTCTGTGTGCCTAGGAAAAACAACAGCATCTCATTCAGGATTCAAGAAGTCTGCAAACTGAGACCCTCAAACTTTGGTCACAAGATCACTTCAGCAGGAGTAGCTGCAACAGCAGTGGCTCCTTCCTGTGCTGTATCTGTAGCGTAATGGAAGGGATGGTCAGTTGCTCAAGCAGCATACGGATGCTGTGCTGAGGTAGCTCACACATAATGCCTTTGCTGTGCTCCTCTAGGTCAGCAGCAACTGCAAGAAACTCCTTCTTCAGGGACAAAAGGCTTCACAGTTGGATAAACAGCTCACTCACCCTAATCACAGGTGTTGTTGCCAAAATCTATTTGGTCTGTGCTCTCCCTGCAAGCAAAACTCTTCTGCTTGCTTTTCTCCCACATCTGAATCTTAATCAACTTAATCCTGCAGCATGACCTATTAAAAGCTTTCTAACTCTGCCATGTGATGGGCTTGTTATAAAACTCTGAGAGCAGGTATCAAAGAACTCAAATGCTGACAGCCCTGGCTGCATACTTTGACCTTCAATGGCTGTCACGATCGGGGCATGCTGTCCATGAATAGCTGGAAGACTCCTCCAAAATGTGCCATTCCACCTGGACAATGCCATGCCCAACACAGGCGAGCCTCTGACTGCAGCAAGGAAACCCTGACTGCACGGGGGACCTCCCCTCACATGGGAGCTGCTTGAATTTCAAAGGCAGTACAAGCCTAACCAGAGGCCAAATATTTTGGCAGGGGTCAGAGTGTGCAGAATCTGCCTTTGTGTCTGTCCCTGGACTGGATATATGGAAAGGTTTTAAACTTCTTTCTCCCCTGTTCTGCCACCAGAGGGCACGGCTCCCTTCTCTGCCAGGGGAAGCATCAGCCAGCAAGGGAAAGGGGATTCCCGCTGTCCCCGCTGGAGATGTTTGATGTCCTTTTTCTCCCACCTCCCCCTATACCTGCATTTCTGCCTCCTGGCTGGACCTGAAATCCTGTCTGAGAAGAAAGTATCTGAGAACTTTTCCCCAGGTGGAAGACAGACAGTTGTCACTTCACAAGGCTTGGGAGAGCATGAACGTCTCGATCCTATGTGGATCCCATTTAGAAGAAGCTCTGCCAGCACACCCTGTCTCCTGTCTCAGCCCTGCCCCGTTTGCACCGTAGCACAGGTTTGTGCAGCAACCACAGCCCTGCCTGAGAGCCAGGGAGGCATCAGGCAGGGACTGGGGCACGCGTAGGTGAGCCTTGCTGCAGCTCTTGACCTGTGGGAAGCAAGCTGGGTACTGAACCAGATGCTCACTCCTCCTTCACTGCTACCTTGAAACCTCAGCATTCAGGGCAGAGGGTAACAGGACAGTGACCTTTTGCTGCAATGACCATTTGGTAAACAACACATTCTATTTTATTTCTTCTCCAACAGCCACTGCCAGCGCAGTGTGACAACCAGCATCCCCTCTGCTTTGATGTGACAACAAAAATCTAACCAGAGCAGCTGCAAATTTAAACCACTTTCATCTTATTCCTTTTTTCTTTTGCCATAAATAAAATTCAGGCTAAAATACAGGATGTTAGTGACGCCTTTGGGAAGTCAGAGTAAGGTGAGTTCAGGAACGCTGACAGTGAAACAATGAAGAAACACTGTGCATGGTAATTTGCACTAGGCTGAGGCTCAGTTTAACTCAATTTACAGTGAGGCTTTCCAACAGCCATTGTAAAACAAAAAATTTTAGCTTGTAGCAAAGCTCTTCACATTTTCTCTACAAAAGCATTTCCAAAACCAGCATGGCCTTCTTGAAGCTGTATGAGGACTTAGGATTAACTTCCCAGAGGTATTTCTCACTGATGAGAGTTCATTCAGGAACTTATGCAAATGCATTTCAGGCTGTGAGGTGCTGGGAAATAATTTGCTGTTCCTGAGAAGGCACATATGCCTTGTGTCCAACAGCGGCATCTTCAGGTTTTTGGTTCGATGATTAGAAAAGCAAAACTTTATTTTTAGACATTAGAAGTCAGGAGAAACAAAAGTAGTGAAACTTTTGGTTTAGTCTGATAAACTAAGATTTCATTTATCCTTAGTTAATACTAGAACAAGATGGATATAATTGTTGGGATGCAAATATGTATGGGGTTATAAATAACTGTAATTTTCCATCCATATGAACAAATGCCCATGCAAAATAGGCAAACATGATCTTACCAAAGCAGCCACTTAATATTGAGGAAGAAATATAGCAAACATTCTTTTTATTTTTTGCAGACAAAATGGGTATGAACTGGAATTTAGCAATTTAGTGGTTAAAACAGAAATAAAAGACAGTCTAAGATATTGTTCTGTCCAAGTGCCAGGTATCAGAGCCTGTTGTGATAGAAAAGGTTAGAAGTCTGAAAGCAGTGACTTTAGCAATACAATTTTTCCAAGCAACCAAGATTGTATTCCTATGGAAATTATTAGGCTGCTAAAAATACAGGGCAATTTAAAGGATCAGCTTTATATAAGCAGAAGCATACACAAATCAGGCACTAGCTGGTCTTTTATGGGTGTCCTAAACATCTGCTTTCACCCTCTTTCCCTGACAAGATGTCTCTGTACATGCACCAGATGCCTCTGAGGCTGTGGAGCTGCCAGGCAGTTACCCCTGGAGACTCAGAAAGGGAAGAGCAATTATCACCAGCAAAGAGGAGCACAACGTGGATGAGGGTCGCTTTCCCAGTAGGCTGATGAAGTTGCTCCCAAAGGATGCTCAAAATTTGAGCATTAAAACTGGGGGCTGCATAAGCCCAATGCAGGGCTCCAGGGACGTGGTGGGCAGGTGCCCAGGGTGCAGTACAGCCACCGCTCCTCCTCCACGCTTGATCTCCAGCCTGGGAGCGCAGGCCCACCACAAGAAGCAATGAGAATCCATCACCATTATGGTAAAACCTTTGTGATGTGATCTGTGATTTCTTTTGGTATCTCCTGACTAGTATAAGGCAACTACAAATATTTGCTCTGTCCCCTTTTAAACTTATATACTCCACTTGCCAAATGGCTCTTACTCTTCTCTGACAATGGCACAATAGAGATGGTACTGAGGAGCTTTGATGTGGCGGCACTGTGGTACCACTGTGTTAATCTTGGATGAAAATGCCTGGTGCTGTAAATGCTTCTATATATGTATTTCCAAATAACAGGTAATGTGGGTAACTGGGCAAAACTTCTGAATCAGGAACTCAGAAAAAGCTGGACTGTCTCCCGATCTTGTGCACTAAGGACCTAGATAACTCAGATGTCAAATTCTCTTTCTACACAGAATTTTAGCCTTAGTGAGATTCTGCTCTAGTGGCCCTTTTGTAGTGGCCAGAGGGAAACCTTAACTAAACTTCCCATTTTTTGCTTCAGTTTTTAGACATAGGGCTATGCTTCCCTTGTGACAGTAAGATCAAGTCTCATGGTGATTATATAGTAACCATGACATTCCTGACTTAGTCCTGGGTTCTTTTGAAAACTGAACATGCAATCTCCACTAAGAAATTCCTGCATGTGGAATGCAGTCCACTTCTTATTCCCCAAATCATCAACAAAACCAGATAAAAATATTATAACAATTGTATAGGCAGGGAAACCGAAGGAGGCAGGGACAGAGATTTCCCAGGGTGAGAAAGAGAGCCAAGAACAAAATCAGGCCTCACATCGCTTGCAGTTAGACACAACCCACTAGGCTGCAGCTGGTAGTGGTGAAGAATAAATGAGCATCCCTACAAAGGAGATGGACAGCCATTGCTGTAAAAGCTCATCAGTCACATTGGTTAATGGATAAGAGTAACAGACCTCTCTGAACTTGACTGTCCCACTGAGAATGGTGAAGGGAGCCATGGGCTGCACTGCACATCACGGGAAAAGTCCATCATCAAGTATGAAGCCTCTTGGCATTTCTCAGCAGGCAGCAGGGCTGCACAGCCCTGCCCTGTCAGGAGCTCTTCTGCCTTGAAGAAATGGCACAGGGCTCCTACTCATCCCTTCACAGGGTGATGTGTTGTGCATGGATCTCTCAAAGCAGCCCCTAAGAATGAGTTTTGGTCCCATTCTCAGGTGGCAAGGTGTTTTGACATTTAATAATCCACCAGGACTTGGGCTAGCAGTGTATTTTTTTTTCTAGTCCTTCCATATGTTGCATATTACTACAGGTGCTGGCTACCAGACCAAGCAGAGGGAGATTGCTTTTGTCCTTTTTCCTTTGTGCTTTTTTTGCAGGGCCAACACACTAGCTTGTTCTTTCTGGTGAAGGGTCCTTCATTTAATTCCCAAGGAGAGATCTGAGAACCCTCTGCTAGGGATGCCTCTGGGCAGATCCCTGAAGCTCTTCTCAGTTTGGCTTGAGATCTTATGTATTCAGTGTTGCTACATGGGGCTCTGTGTAAGCAAGGCCCATTTGTTTTCATTTTCCCTCCATGTTGTTTTCTTTGAGAAAGTTAAACAGCAACTGGAAGAGTTCTATTTCAACCTTAATATTGTTTTCTGAACCAGATGCTTATTTTAACACTGTACACAGAAACAACAGGAAGTTCCTCTAGAAGTGATGGCACTGCAGCTTCTTCAGAGTAATTAGTATTTTTGGCAGTGGCTATTTTTACCCACTGAATGCAACTCAGGGTTAAGAATGAAGGTGCAGAAGAAGCATTACTGATCACAGCTAAAGTTTAGTTGGTGCTTCTATTATAAACCTTTATATCTTCCCCTAAAGTTTAGTTGGTGCTTCTATTATAAACCTTTATATCTTCCCCTTAGGAATTTTTCTTTGGGCTGAAACCCAGCATACCGGTCAGAATTACTTCTGATCCTTATTACTTTTACTGCTTCAGCTTAGACACATCTTGAAAACATATATTAAGTTTTGAATTAGATCAGAGATCCCTTCCTTTTTGAACCCTTCACTGTTTTACTAGTTTGGGACTGCATTGTTCGACCTCCCTTCCCCATTTAGCTCTGCATAATTGTTGGCTACCTAGTGGAAAAGTTTTCTAGAGCTTAACAAAGAGCAGCAGTTTTGCTACAAGATGTTTGATACCATCTGAAGGAGTACAGAGCTTGTTTTGACTCTTTGGTCTCTGCAAGGCAGTGTGAACCCTTGCAGAAAATATCTCCTTTGTCTAAGAAACAGTTTTGCTGCATCTCTGCTATTCACCTCCTGCTTTCTGCAGAGCTTCACTGATTTCATCTCAGGAAAGGAAGCTGAAGGTTCCCATCAATAATAATCCTCTTGGAGTAGGACTCCAGCATCTACCAGACCAGTCTATGTAGAATCTTGTGAGGCTTTGATCACTAATGCAGAAAGGACCAACCTAAATTTACTTTGTAAAGTGAAACAGCAGCTATGGATAATTGTGAAGAAAATAATTAGGATTTGCTGTTTACCATTGGTTTTCTGCAGTTCTAAAACTGAACTAGCAACGTTGTCAGGAGCCAACATTGTCTGGATATCTCATGCTACTCTGCTACACTCAGGGACACACCACACAGCAGGAATTGATTTGAGAAAGCACAGAGAATCAGCAGCTTTTGCTAAAAGGAATTTTCTTGTATTTTTATCATGATGATATTTTTGGGTTTGCTTGAAAAAGTTTATCCAAAATAACAAAACCTGAATTGTTTTATTTCCCTTTATCCATCTCACTTTTCTCTCTTGTTTACTAGTCTGTTTCCCTTAGCAACTGGTATTAAAAGGAGAAAAGGAAGTGAAAAATAAACAAACAAAAATATTTTTTTAACGGGAGAGAAAATGCTTCTGTTTCTGCCAGATAAAACAGAAATATTGCATCCAAACAGAAAATATATGAAAGTGGTTGTTGGGGTAAATTTTGTCAGGCTATTTTTATTGGTATTTTTATCACCATCATCATTAACCCACTATGCTTTCAGCACTACCTCTCACTGCTAGGAAAGACCGATGACTTCTTCAGAAATCATGGACTGGAGCCAAAGATTTCAAGTCCTGAGACAGGATTAGGCCATAAAAACAAGAGGGTGTCAAGCAGTGTTGCAAGGGCAACTCCAGCTGTGGAGCTGGTGATTCACTTCTCCTGCCCTGAACTAAAGACAACCTTTTCCTCACCACATCCTGGCGTTTCACTGCCACAGAGCACAAACAACAATCAAGAAAGTAATTCTTTGCCAGATTAAATCACCTCAAAATATCTATGCTCAGATCAACTCATGTTCTCTCCAAGGGACATCCAATCCTGACTTTTCTTTTTCTCCAAGAATAAGTTATCGGGCAAGGACAAGCCAATGCTAAAAACATCATCAGCCCTAAAGTGCTAGGGACATCCCTCTGCAGGAATCTGGGCTGCAAGCTGTGCCCCGAGGTCTCCTTAGGGCCACCCTCTGTAGGAAACTGCTTGAACTCAGGCCTGATCAAATCTGTGGCTGTCTGGACTCTAGGACCAAGAAATACTTTTACATCTTTGCTTCTGAACAAGGTCAAGATAACACAGTGAGTGACAGCTTCTCCCTCCAAGAGGTCCAGGGGAAGAGACCTCCCACCACAGTGTCACATCTTGCAGTTATGTTCCTGTGCATCAGCACAGTGCTTCTAAAAAGTCTGCATAAGTAGTATACCTCGTGATAGGCAAGTCAGAAGAATTTGTCCCAAATCTTATAAAAAATATGGATGTAACTGCTGGTCAGGTTCACCCAATGTTTGATAAAGCTGGTGCCAAATGCAATATAGGTCCACTCAGACAATACAGAGATGCTGATATTTGGGAGAACATGTGTTGTGAGAAAATATGATAAAAGTCCATAAGCTGTCAACTGAAGTCATTAACTGCTTGACAACTGTCAGAGGGGGAAGGGTACAGCCAGAGGTAACTCTGCCCTGAGACTGCTCTGCAGGTCAGAAAAACATTTTCCATCATTGCCTGACAAAAAGGTAGCATTGCTTTCAGGAGCAGATCTCACCCCTGCGATCCAACTGCAAAAACTACGTCAAAGAACAAGGAAACCAAAGCTTCATAATTTCACTGATCTTAAAAAATATAAAGGAGCTCGGTTTTCCTGCTTCGTCCAAGCTCTTTATACAGTGAAGTAAAATAAGGAAGGGTCAGGGAGTTGACACAGCCCCACAAGGCAAAGCAAAGGGATGGGAAATGGGGGTTTGCTCTGTGCTGGGGAGGAGTCATACAACTGTAAACAAAAAGCATTTTGACTTTGGCAACTGTTGTGCGGTGTGAGCAATTCATCGTATTTCAAATGTTTGTTTGGATTTTAGACAAACAGATTTTGGCATATTAGCTTCTCCCATGGGTATACTCCAGATATTCTCAATCCTTGGTGGGAAGGACTATCCTGGAAATAATTAGGCAGGTTGAGGTGTGAGTCACCACCCTTTTTCCTTCAGTTGATGAGATGTGTTCAGTCTTCAGGGAAATTATGGAGAAATGCAACCTCCCTCTTAATGGGAAGAGGCATTTTAGCCAGCTGTGAAAGATTGATACAGACATAAAAGCACTAGGCTTTGCAATTTCCCTTGGACTCATTCAGTTTGTGACCATGTGCTGGGGGCAGCTCTGGTCACTGCAGTGACTGGTGGACCAAGAGGGAGCTGCCTCCCTGGAGCTTGCAGGAAGACCAACACAGCAACAGTACGTGAGGATATTCTGCCTGTGCCTGAGCAAAGAAAAACTCACTCCTGACAGCACATTTCACACAAAGAAAAGAAGGATTAACCTTGAAAAGCCTTAGTGCAGAGATGGATTGGTATCTTCTCCATAGCTTGCACCATTGCACTGCTCTATAATACTCAAAGGCTGGTTGTAGAAACTGATCATGTGCTGAGGAGATCCAGCAAGCAGTATGATGGCTGCTTGCACTTCCATTGGCTTCAGTTTTCCTTTCCATAGGAAGACTCTAAAGTAACTGAAAGCAAAGGACAAAGAATATGAGTGCCCCTACTCCCAATGTGCTATGTACACATTGCTTGACACAGAGAAGATGAGAAGGAACAGGGAGCAGAGTACTGCAAAGTTGTCAGTTGTCATCTGTCAAGCATTTTGCAAGTGGCTGCCACCACAACTGGATCTTCTTTTGAATCAAGATTCTTGGAAGAAAGTGAGCAAGATATGTCCAGAAGAGAGCAAGGAGAAGACTGAGCAGCAAGTGAAGGAGGCAGAGGAAGTCGAAGTAGTTTCAAGGAGTAAAGAGCCCTTCAGCAGTGATGGCAGTGTGGGAGAAGAGGATTGGGTAGGGCAAAAACATCTGCAGGTGAGTAGGGAGGAAGCAGTACTGGAGTCAGGGGCAGTAGGAGAGCAGGAAAAGCTTCATGTCTAAAGAGCCTCACAAGGATCACACCAGAGGTAGAAATCTTTCCTTTAAGGATTGCAAATCACAATTACACTGGTTGGATTAGGGGGACATGGCACTGTAAATATGAGTGGTTTATACAAATAGCAAACCTCTTTGCTAAAAGGTTATCCAGAGAAGTATGGAGACATTAATTCAGGAGGCAATTTTTAACCTTGGCAGCTGCCTTACCCATTCTCCCCAACAAGGCAGATGAAACCTGATGGATACAGGGTTCTGCAATGCTGCTAGGTGTTTCTTGTTTAGTGAATATTCCTGATTTACACAATGATAACAAGAGCCCAGGGAAAGCACTGCTCTGCTTTTCTATTTCTATAGGTCACAAGTTTCAAATTTTAGTAGTACCACCATTTTTAAAAAAGATTGAAATACCCAGACTGGACACTGTATCTTTCCCGGTAGCTGGCACTCTGCAGCAACAGCCTCATTTGTATTCTGTCTTTTACTTCAGCAAAAAAATCTCCACTCTGCATTGCCACAACTAAGTACTTCCTCACTGCAATACAGAGGTTGCCAAACAGTCACACTAAATTCAACATGTCCCTACTAACATATTTTATTCATACTGATGGTCTGCTTCACAGTGTGTTCCCAAAGACTTGATTTAAAATTTAAGCTCCAGACTTCTAACATAAAGCAAAAACAAAGTGAGTATCTTTTTCTATGTAGCTGTACCACAGAGCTGCCTCTCCTTCAAAGCTGATCTATCGCAGATTTCAGGCTGGAGTTTTTTTCCTCACACAGGGCTTGAGTGTCTTCATGTAGAAAGGAAAAAATTGGTACTTCTTAAAGAGTCTTTGTTTATAAGGTCCCGCTTCTTTATCCAGTTAAAAAATTATTTTCATGCAGTGGAGAAGCTTGGAGTAGATGATCCCACAAAGTGAGGCCTCCTCCAAAATAGTGTTCTTGAGTGGACCCCACCATGACAGGTCAAGTCCCTAACAGCAAACCAACCCTTGGGGCACTGTATTTCTGTCTTGAAGGCAGGATTTGTCATATCTGTTGGAAATTAAAGTTTCACTGGCCCATCCTGTTTGGATCTTCACACAGCAGGCTTTTCCTTACACTCTAGTTTTGTTTATGAAAGGAAATCCATCTGAACCCATAAGATAACTTCAAGTGAGGCACTGAAAGGAAACTGAAGGCTTTGAGGGCCAGAGCCATTTTTCACAGGGCTTTCCTTTGTCCAGGGTTTTACCCATGTGTTTTGGGAAGCACTTACAGGAGCATCCTCCAGGTGCAATAAAGGCTGCGTAACACTTGGTTCCCAGCTACACAAGCCACAGCACTCTGTCACACATGGGATATTCATGGAGCTGGGAAATATCTGGGCTACACTAAGCTCTTTCCACAACCCACAGGGAAAAAATGGATGTCCGAGGGATATGTTTTAGGGCAGGAGGTTGAGCACTGTTTCATGAGTAACAGTGCAGCTCAGGGATGGCAAGACTGGGATGAGCTGGGAGCCAGACAAGGTGATGGGGCCAGGTCCAGTGGCAATAACTGTGTCCAGGCAAGGCCAAAGTAACAAGGAAAGTCTGAGGTCAAACTGGGAACTTGAGCCATGGCGAGATACAACACACGTTTCTCACAACTCAGGCCAGCACTAAGGCCAAGGATCTGAGCTTCAATGCTACTCCTGAGCCAGCAGGTAATGGAGAGTCAGGAGAAGGCTGGTTGGAGCAATGACAGCTTGCTGGAGAACTCTAGTTCCTGACATTCATAGTCAGGGGAAGTCTAGGAATAGCGCTGCCACTTAACTGGTTAAGCACTTCTAACACTTCAACAATAACAGGACTTACCCTGAGACACTCGGCTTTTTAATTGCCACCCTACTTTATTCTAAGACCACTTCCTCTCCCACTCTTCAATGTTACATGACTATTAATAGTTTCTTGTGCAAGGAGCTGGAAGCAGAGGGAGACCTAAGAATATTATACCACAAAATGGTACAATCAGTGACCTGCAAAGGAGTGGAGACAAGATGCTTGCTGCCAGCTTCTCCTTCTCCCACCAGGGCCGCCTAAGCGGCACCAGCTCCTTGGCTCGGGAAGCTCAGCCGTAGCTGTAATTCACTGTGAGTCAAACATTTTATTTTGACAGGAAAAGCTGAAACAGCAGAGGGCTTCTTGTCACCGTCTCTGGACAAGCCAAGGAGAGGCAGAAATGGCTTGTTTAATGCCATCTCTCATTATTCCTGGTGCTTTATGACTCATTAAGTGTCCTGGTTTTGTAACTAACTCCTGCTGAGCTCAACATTCGATACACATTTATGGGTGGCCTGTTGGCTGTACTAATGATTCATAATTCCCCTAATCAGGTTAACTCCTTCCTTTGCATGACAGGCTTCCTTTAAACAACTATAAGACAAAGATACTGGGGACCTCAGTTCTTAACACAGAACGAATTACATTTATCTGGACAATTTAATAACATACCTGTATGCTACAGTTAGACACACTTGTTCTGAGCTCAGATAAACTACGCTGTGTCCTAACGCTTCTTACACTGCTCCCCTTCTGTATCCATTTGGCTTTTTACCATGGATTTATCCATGCAGATGGATGCCTGATACTGATCCCCCTTCAGAAGAAAGTCAGCAGCACACACATCAGAATTTATTTGCTTGTATGGAACAGAAACAGGAGCCAAATGACCCTTCTTGCCCATTACATATGGGAACTAGAAGTGAGGGACCTCTGTTCAGGAACCTTCTTGTGATATGAGTGATTTTGTCAGCTTCTTCCCTGTTTTCCAGCTTGCTTTCTTTGCAAAAGGTCAGTGAGAATTCACAACAGAGCCCAGCAACATGTTCACTCCAGCTTGACAGCTGATGCAAACAGAGCAACCGCAAGCACTCCGCTCGACAGGCACAAGTATTTTTCGACGTGACAGCACATTTAACCTGTCTCTCCTGAAAGTGTCATGCGTGATCACCTTGGAGATAGGACAGGTCTGTGATTTAAGTTAATTTTTCTCTCATTCACTTGAAGCACAGAGTCATTTATTCTGGTCACTCTGAAAAGATGTGGCTTTGTGTATACAGTCTAAAACAGTCAGTCTTTGTGTATTTTGGGGCATGACTAAAAAGTCACCAGAAAAATCACACAGCTTTAAACTGAAGGTCAGTACCTGGTGTTCCTTTAAACTCAAGGTGGAAGTTATTTGCAGCTTCAATCAAAAAATGTCATAGAACTGTGTCTGATTTCAGGGTAATTCATATGGGAATGGTCTCAGAAATTCAGTGGTATGTCAGACAGCATTCAAGCTGGCTTTTTACTGGGTTTGGTTGGGATGGAGTTAAACTTCACAGCAGCCTGTCTGGTCTGTGCCTTGCATCTGTGGCTAAAATAGCACTGGTAGCACACCAAGTTTGGGTATTGCTGAGCAGTGCTTGCACAACGTCAACTCTTTCCCTCCAACACCCCACTACCAACTTTAAAGGTTTGTATGCTGGAGATGCACAAGAGATTGGGAGGGGGAATCACTGGGACAGCTGCTACAAATAACCCAAGGGATATCCATGCTATATGATGTCCTGCTCAGAAACACAAGCTGGGGGAAAAGAGGATGATGGCAGGACATTTGTGGTGATGTCATCTGTCTTCCCAAGCAACTGATGCTTGGGAATAGCAACTCTATATGCTATGCATATAGAGGCCCTGCCCCTAAAGTAGCTGGACATTTGTCTGCTGATTGGGATGTAGTGAATTATTTCCTCCTTTTACTTTGCTTCCTTGTGAAGCTTTTGCTTTTCTTAGGAATTGCACTTATATTAACCCATGAGATTTTCCATGTAATTTTTTCCCCCAGTCCTTTTGAGGAGAGGAGTGAGAAAGCAGCTTGGGTGGAAATCTGGCAGCCAGTCAAGGTCAACCCTCCACAGGGTTCTGGACAAAGATTAATTGTCTTGACTGGTTCTTTCCATTTTGGTTACTGCTAATGGCAAAGAAAACAGATGATGTAAACTTCAAAGGCGTTTTCCTAGGAGAACTGTCAATTTCATTTAATACTGCCAATCTCGAACATTCAATAAACATCAGCCCTGATAAAAAGAAGAAAAAACACTTAGGGTCTTACTTGTTAAGCCTTGGTGTGTGAACCCAAAAGGATGTGGTTTTATGGCCAGCATGTTCTCGTTCTAGCCTGTGTTGCCCTGCTGAGAGTGGCCCCACTCTCACCAGTGCTGGTTGTATATTCCCACTGCTTTCCTTAGGTCAACACCAGCAGTCAGGAGAAGAGTCGAGCTTCATGATCTGGCTGACAAAAACAGGGACAAGAAGGGTCCTATTGATTCTTGCAAAATCTTTTGTTTCCAAGGTGGTTTGCAGTAGCAGCCAGGCTGTGTTCAGAGTCTGCTATAAGGGTGGTCCAGAAGGAGCAGATGACGCAGAAGGTTTGCACAGGAGTACAGTTTGTCACCACAGTATTTCTCACTCTGTGCAGCAGTCCCTGTCAGCAGGAGAAAAAAAAAAAAATCACTGATTTCAGTCAAGTGCTTTGACTGCAGTATTTCTGTCTTTGTCCTGCATTGCTTTATGCAAGGTTTAGACATTTACTGTTGGTGACTTGGGCTTTTGCTGAAGGACTTGTTTTAAAGTTAGAGACATGGCTGTTATGAAATGAAGAAAGTGCACAAATTCCCCCTTGGAGGAGTGAAAACAACAAATTGCAAAGTACAGGGTTCAACATCAGAGAACATGCTTCTCTGGAAGGGGATTTGGTTATTTTTTTACCCTATGAAACAAGCGACATCTCTCAAAAAAGACTCCATGTGAGGATCTTGATTCTTCAGGAGGGAGAATGAGTTAGTGATTAGAGATGAAATGCATAGGTGTTTTCAGCATAGCAGCTGGCTGCTCGATTTTCTAATACAGTACATTACGTTGTTAATGGAAATGTTGCTTTGTACCTTCTGTTTTTCTCCCAGTAGAATTAATTTTAGCACTGTTTGCATGCCAAGCATGCACACTCACAGCTCTGAGCTCTGGGGAGAGGGAGAAGGCACAGCTTGGACCTGCACTAATAAGATCACAAAGATTCTGCAACAGGGCTGGGAGCTGAACCTGCTGCCTTTGCCAAGTGACTTCACCACATGACCATCTTTTCTCCTGCCCACAGGAACTGTCACACACCACTACAGACAGGCCTCAGGAGCCAGCAGATTCGGGGAAAAGCATCTGGCTGTTTCGAAGTCCTTTGGGAGATCTGCAGGAACAGGAGTATTCTGTTCCACTCTGTGATGCAGCAAAGAAGGGGAAAACACCCACCATTTCCCACAGAGCAGCTAACCCTTCCCAGTTTGCTAATCCAACCTACACTCCTGCTCTTGCCAGGAATCAATCTGTTTCAAGGCTGCATATGTCATTTATTAAGAAATAAGACAGAGCAGGGAGGAATAGCTTTTAAAGAAGCAAGCCATGCATGGGCTGGGAAACACAGGCTGCCAAGTCTTTGGAAACATTCAGAGACGAAAGTACCACAGGAGTGCCACATGGCAGTGCTGCTGGTAGGGATACCGTACTGCTAAAATAGCTCTCCACATGCTGGTCATGGAGAGAGACAGTCATGGAGCTGGGGACACAGAGCTCACTAAATCTGATGGTCACAAAATGGGAAAGGAAAGGGAGTAAAGTGTTCCATGCAATGGGAGTCACTGACCCAAACTGAAAACCCTGGGAAAAAAACAACCAGGGCATGTAAGTACTTCCTTGGGAGCTGACAGCTTGGTTTTCACTTGGATTTGCAGACACATGTTTGTGAAGAAAATTAGGGTGGAAAAGCTGGAGAAACAGGAGGAGATATTTCTGAAAGGACTACAGGCTTGCACTTGAGAGAGGGAAAAGTACCTCCTGCTGTGTATGTGTGTGGGTGCTCAAGGTACATGAACTTCGGGAATATCCAACTTGTATTTCATCCTGCTGGAAGCAAGTCACAACTCCTAATTAGCTGCTCAGACCGAAAGGAGATCATCGATTTTCCAAGTGCTTAGGAAAAAGAAGAGTGAAATTTGAAAATGTGAGGCAGCGCTTTTGTTCTATTATTGCAGTGCCAAAGCACAGCAATTTTAAATAAAGTCAGCAGTATTATTTTGTGTGTGCTTAGGAGGAAACTGTAATCCCTCATCCAACATTACCTGAGTTTGCAGAGTTACCCTAGTGTAAATCAGGCCATAACTAAATATGCACAGCCATTGACTTATTTGGTCCCAATCAGCATAACTGCTATCCCTGTTTTATATATCAGAAGAATAAATAAAAAAAAAAAAAAAAAAAAAAAACAAAAAAAACCCCACAAACAGAAAACTTGTTTACTGGCAACTTTGTTTCCAGAAAAACAACTTGCATATATTTTTCTACATCTCTGGAGAAGAAAGCCATTAATACTAATAAGAAAGAAACTTCCTAAAGTCAAAACCTTCAAATCATTAGGGTTGGAAAACACCTCTAAGATCACTGGGTCCAATCATTAACCCAGCAACTATCTCCTCTCTGGCGACCAGGGACAGGACCTGAGGGAATGGCCTGAAGTTGTTTCAGGGGAGGTTTAGGTTGGATATTAGAAAAAGGTTCTTACCTCAGAAGGGCTGGGCACTGGAACAGGCTCCCCAGGGAAGTCGTCACAGCACCAAGCCTGAGAGAGTTCAAGAAGCATTTGGACAATGCTCTCAGGCACACGGTGGGACTCTTCAGGATGGTCCTGTGGAGGGTAAGGAGTTGGATTCGATGATCCTTGTGGGTCCCTTCCAGTGTAGGATATTCTGTGATTCTGTAATTGTAAGAGACTCCTATTTTCAGCAGTTCGATGTGCGTTAACTAAGCTTTCTAAAACACAGGAATACTATTGAAACGGGTTGCGAAGGCCCCTGCAGCAATGCTGCCACAGCTTTGTCCCCCAGCAGGCAGCAGACAAAAAGTGCAACATCCCTGACCAGCTCACTCCCGAAGGCCCTATTCTGTGCAGGGGACAGGGAAATCAACCCGCTGGGACTGTTGTCCCAAAATAGGTTCTTTCGCCTGGCGTGCAAGAGGCCAATCCACAAACAGAGTCCAGGTAATTGATTTATTTACAGTTCTGTGCATAAACGGTGGCAAATCTGAAAAAACAGCAAAAACTTTTCACTGCTTATACATTTTAGCAAGCAAAGGCTTGTTGATTGGTTACAAGTAACCTAGTTCTCTTAATTAGTATTAATATCTTGTATTAATAATTACTATTCTATCTTCTATTGGTTAATGATTTTTTTGCTTCTCATGCTAGTTACGTCCACACGCTCAGTCTTTCACTTCTTTTGAGTCGGTGTTTTTTTTGGGTCGGTGGTCCATGAGTTGGTGGTCATGATCTGCCCCTTCCAGAGCTACCTTTTACCCAGTCAGAGCTGATTTCAGCACAATTGCCCAGCTGTCTTTATTAGTTTCTTCCCTATCTTGGGGGCTCTGCCAAATGTCCTTGCAGCCTGTAAATTTTGCATTCTTTGTATCCACTATCAGTGGTACACCCTTTTCCCCAACCTTTACTAACATCTCTGCAGGCCTGAGATGAAACAGGTGGAGCCTCAAACCCTAACAAGGGAATTCCACCAAGTAATTCGTTTTTCTAACACCCAGACATCACTTAGAGCTTGTGAGCTGCCGTTTCACGGACTAAATCTCCTTTCTCGTTGATTAGGCTTGAAAGTGTACAAAGACCAAACATCAGGGAACAGCCTTCCTTAAGAAGATTTTTAAGTGTTCCCCATTTCACCTTTGTCCCACCCGGCCTGCGGTGCCCCCGCAGCCCGAGCCCCCCTGAGGGGAGCGGGCGCCGCTCGCGCCATTCCCGCGGGAGCCGCCGGGGGCGCGGCGGGGGCGGCGCCGCCAGGGCCGGGGCTCCAAGATGGCGTCGGGGCCGCCTCCGTCGGCCGCCAAGCTGTACCGGCCCAATGCCTTCGTCTCGCTGCCCGCCGAGCTCGACCCCGACACCTACGATGTATCGCCGGAGAAGCGCCGCGCCGAGGCCGAGCGCCTGGCGATCCGCGCCCGGCTGAAGCGGCAGTACCAGCTGCAGCTCAACAACCCCAACCCGCCCGCCGTCATCGTGAGTGGGGAGGGAGCGGGCGCGGGCCGGGGGAGCGGCGGACCGAGCGCGGGGCTTGTCCGCCTCACCCGGCGGGGGCCGCGCCGGGCCCGAGCCCGGGCCCGTGCTGGCGGGACGCTCCCTGTCCTCCCGGTGACCTTGGTGCCCTTCCCGGTCTCCCCCGCGTGGAGCGGCCATGGCAGGGCCCCGCCGGCCTCACCGCGGTTTTCTTTGCACCGCAGGAAAACCCCGCCATGGCCCGCTGGGTCTATGCGAGGACGCAGAACGTGTACCCTACTTCCCGCCCGACCCCCAAGACGTCCTTTCTAGGAGCTGTTTTTGCGATAGGCCCCCTCCTCTTCTGGATGGCTGCCTTCAAATTTGACAGGGTGAGTCAGCTGGCGACGCCGAACGTCGGTGAACGGCAAAAGCACCGGATTGTGAAGTGTAGATCTGCACCTAAGGATGATTAATACCGTTCAAGTAATGAGGGAAGGAAGGCTGATACCGAGCCTCCTATCTCAGAGCCTCATAACTGGTTGCAAAGTCCTGTTTCTCTAAGAGCCCTTTATTCTGCCCTGGGGTATGGCCAGTCACAGTTTGCCTGATCAGGCTGTTTTGCTGTAATAAAGCTCTCTGTAGCACTGACAGTGGAAATTAATCATAAGAGATCTTATTTTCAGCGGTTGATGTGCTTTACCTATACTTTCTAAACTTAAATAGGAAGCTTACGGATGACAGACCTATCCGTGTCCCTGTGCAATTGCTTGACCATTTCTCTAATCTCATGAAACACAGGAGGAGTAATAATGTTAATTGCAGTGCCTGAGCTCAGCTGGATGTTTTAAGATTTTAGGTTTATCTTTCTTCCATTCTAATTCCTAAAATAAGGACATCAGAATCTGAGAATGGTAGATCATTATGAAAAACCTTAGCTATATATATACATAAGAAAATGCTAGATAAGTGGCAGTCGGTGGCTGGTTTTAGTAGAGAATTTGGGGTTGTTGTAAAACATTTTTTATTTCCCTCTTTTGCACAGAAGTAGCATTTTAGATCAAGTCATAAACCAAGAAGCACTAACATAAATTAATAGAATCTCTGTAGGGAATGTTGTTTGCTAGGGTGAATTGAAAATACATGTTTTTGGAAACACGGTCAGCATGTTGATATGAATGTTTTTGAGACTTCAGTACCTCTGCAGTATTTAGTCGTACTGAAATCTTTAGTAACTGTCCAGGATAATTTGTTTTCCTTTATTGCAGTTCCTTTAGTGATGTTTGGGGATTTTTCTTGTTTTTCTGGTAGTAAATAACACACAGTGGTCATTATACTTTTTTCTCTGAGGAGCATTTGCTGTGTGTCTGGGAAAGCAAGAGAGACACTGCTAAGTCTTAAGCAAATCTCCTGGTTTTATCCAGCAGAAGGAATCTGGGCAGTATCCGCAGTGTCGTGTAATGGTACCTGACAGAAAGGTAAATGACTGCAGAGTGAGATACAAATGAATTGAAAGTGAGCACAGGCACAGTCAGGCAAGTTATTAGGAAGTTTCTCCATAATTATATCTCTAAGCTGGATTATTCAGCCACAAGGAGGAGGTAGAAACTAAGGTTCAAATTAACTGTGACACAACTAGTTTGGTGAAAAATACTTCACAGGAATTGGCCTATGAGAGTAGCTAGGTGTGAGGAGAGGTCAATCTGAGCAGGTCTTTAGTAGGTGAAGTTAAGTGCCTTATTATCTTTTTCTTTTTAACCACAGCAGCTCTTACCAGAGTTCATGCTTCTAGAATCATTTAGGGTGGAAAAGACCCTTAAGATCATACATGACGCTGTCTCCTTGTAGGCCATGCTGAAATGCTGGAGCTATTGTTCTCTTATCCCAGGCTGATTGAAATCCTTCTCTAGTAAAATAATGATGAATGTTCTCCTTCTTCCACAGGACCGTAAAGAGAGGCTTATCAAAGAAGGTAAATACGAGCGGCCGTTCAGTCTATTCTGAGTTCCTGGAATTGCAGTGATGTTCATGGGATATAAATAAAATAAGATGTATTATGTCCTGACGTTTCTCCTTCATAAGAATAAATCTTAATTGCTTGTTGGTTGTCTTGCATCTTTAATAATTACGGAAAGTGTGATAATGTAGGATTTCTGTATCTAAACCAGATGGATGTAGAGAGAGTGTCTGGAACTCAGCCAGCGCACTCCTATGGTCTGTGTACAGAGGCTCCTTTTAAACTACGGAAGTTATTGCTGTCCATGCAGGCTAAAGTCTAAAATTACCAGCCAGGTAAAATGTTAAGCAAGACCAAAGCAGTTTCCTAAAGAACTATTGCTTGCCTTCCAGATATTTCTTCCACTGTGTGTTTGACTGTGTGGTTTTCCCTAATTGGGAATAGGCAAGTTCTGTGATACATTTTTAAGAACCTGGGAGCCTGCCTGACTGCTCTAATAAGTTGAGTTAATTTTTCCTTTCCCTAATAAAAGGCAAGCCTAAACCATGTGTTTACTTATTGCAGTAAATTTCTGGCTAAAATTACAGTACTAGACTTGGAAATAGTGAGCTCAAGGTTGCCATGCAATACGTGACTAGCATTTTTCCTAACTCTTATTCCTGTGAGTGGGAGACAAGAAGTAAAAGAGAAAGATTTTTAGTTTGACACTGGTTCCCTTGCAGTACAGGAAAATTCCATGTCATCCCTGTAAAGGGGCTGTGTTCAAAAACAGCTGACCAACACCAAGCGAGCCTTATGCCTGCAAAGATCCCTTCTCTGTTTATTCTTAGAAGGACACAGGTCTTCTATACCCAGGTAAACTGGTATAGGTGACTCTGGACTTGTCACTGCCAAAGTACTGGAATGTGAGTGCAAGAAAAGATTTTAAATTCAGATTTGAGTTTCCAAGTGGCCTGTAGGTGCCATTGTGACCCAAACAACCTTCATGTGTCAGACACTGTATTTGAGTGGTTTCTTCCTGAATGTTGAGGTTAATGCTGAAAGCTCAGTCTGATGCAAAAGTTGAAAACTTCCCTCTGCCTGCTGGGAAAGCAGCCAATGTTAAGTCAGCAAAAACAGCTCTACCGAGTCCCTTTCCTGCATGGTGAGGATGTAAATATGGGCCATTTGCTTTCTGTCTTCAGCAGAGTGAGTTAATGAGCTTTTCACATAATCACAGAATGGCTGAGGTGGGAAGGGACCTCTGCAGGTCATCTGGGTCCAACCCCTTATTCAGGCAGGGCTGTCTAAAGCGGGTTCTCCAGGGCCCTGTCCACATGGCTTTTGAGTATCTCCAGGGATGAAGACTTCACAACCTCACTGGGCAACTTATGCCTGTCCTCGGTCACCCTGGCAATAAAAATGGTTCTGAATTTTATTTTTGTTTATTGTTTCTTTAAGTGTTTCCTGTTGTATCTCTTCCATGTCCTGTGTGGGTTGTGAAACGTTTGGCCTGTGTGGAGCTCGGCACTAATTCTGTGTGCAGAAGCTGTGCAAGGATGTGCCCTGCTTTTGCAATCCCATGTGTGCTCCCAGCAACCCTCTTGCCCCTGTTTCTGCTGCTTGCTCTTGGGCTGGGTTAACTAACGCAAACCTGGATTATTCTCTCTGCAAAACAGCTTCTAAAAGACTGTCACAAATGATATTACAAGATACGGCTGTGGATCCATGCAGAGAGGCATCAATGCATGGAGAGAGTGGTATTTAGGGAAAGAAATAATTGCTTGTCTGAGCATGCTAAATTAACTATTCTTGCTGCCACAAACTAATTTGATCTCCCAGGACCCATTTCCTCAGCTAATTGGAACTCGAGTTGCCACACATGTAAATTCTCCCTTGCAGCTGTATTTGTTTCAGGCCAGCTGAGCCGATGGTTTGGGATGGGTTGTGGATGAGCACAGTGCCTCTGGTCTTTCAGGCCAGCCTCGGATCGATGCTCGCGGCACCTGCCGCAGCCCTTTCCTGCACAGACAAAAGTCTCTGATGCTCCATCCCTGTGGATTTGACTGTGGTGCTTGGGGAAATGCTGCCCTACTTTTCTCATTATTTGTGGAACTCTCCATGCTGTTTTCTTGCAAGGAAATGAATGTGCCGTACTACTGTTTGGTGTTTGAGGCAGTGGTGCTGGGTGCACAGAGGAAGGAAAGGGAAATAAGTTATTAAGTTTCCCTTTGGATATGGAGTGAAGATAGGGAAGTAAATGTGCCTTGTGGAATTTGACCCTTGACTGATGTGTTACCACCCATATCTGCTTCAGTGATGTGTCTATACAAGAGAAATTCAAGCCTGCTGGTCACCGCATGATAATTTAGGTCTCAAACAGAAAACAAGCTTTTTCCCTCTGCACGTGAAACATTTAGACCTCATTTATCCCTGAATCAGTCTGATTAAATCAGCTTGTCTGGCAGATTGATTGTCCTGAACGTCCTTTTCTGAATTGGTTATTTTAGAGTAAACATCTCCGTGTAGATTTTATAATGTAATACTTCGCTCAAAGCTGATGCTTTTTTTTGGTGCAGATCCAAAACTGATGATGGATGTAACTGACTGAAATTACGTGTCGCGGTTCTACATTTCCTTCTTTTTTGGAAAATTGTTTGTCTTGGGAAATAAGAAACATAGATTCTGGTGGCACCAAGCTTAGAAACCTTCATGTGGGTACGTGGTAGAGACCTGAAGTGTGAGGTGTCTGGGCTATCCTCCTAGTTCCCATCCTATTTGGGGTTTTGTTTTCTGCCTCCACCAGGTGGAACTCACCACCGGGGGGTGAGGACTGCATACTCAAATGAATTTTGAGGTCCTCCATGATGTCTGGGCTTGAGTTTTCTCACAGGTGCCTTCCCAAGAACAAATGCCTGGACTGGCCAGACAAACTCTTTCACATTTGCAGTGAGCTAGGGAGAGGATCTGTCAAGTGCTGACAAACAAGGCAGTGTTGAAGGATGGCCAGGGTGTGGAACACAAACTTTCCCTTGATTATCAGTGAAGTGCTTTGGATTCTCCAGCCTCTTTTCATTTGTGGTCGACTTTTCTGACAAGTCATTCCTTTGGCAACCCTCCACAGATGAGTAGGTTGAAGTGTTCTGCTCAGTAGGGGCTTAGGTCTGATAGAACCTTCAGCTCTGTAAAGCTCCTCCCATACAGACAGCATAAAATGCTTTGTCAATCCCTAGCTTCTCCCTATGAAAAACACATGGGGTTGTATTTTCTGAAAACCCTGTGAACAAGAGCCGACTGTCACCTTGTGTCCACTCAAGGTGCAGCTTTCACACCAACTACATGTGGTGAGAGGCGCACAAGTACTTCAGCTTCAATGTGTCACCAGGAAAGCTTTAATTGGATACTTGAAAGTTAAGAATAATGGTGGTTTTTTACTGCATTTCCCAAGTTACAGAGGGATGATCATTTTCGTGGCTCGGTGGCTGCTGGAAGTGCCATTCTAGGCTAGGCCACTCTGCATTGCCTGAGTCGAATGTGCCATCACACGTAGGTATGCTGGATTTCCCTGCCTTCACTCATGTGTTGCAAGCAGCAAGCACCTTCTCTTTACTTGCATTTAGGGTTGAAATGGCTTTTCAGAGGTTCCCAGCACTTGTAGTAGTTTTTATCTAGGCGGTTGGAGGTCTGGAGGCCCCACTTGGTGACAGCAAGGCTGAGGGATGATTCGAACATGAAGGCCTATTGGGAAGAGGGAAGGTAGGTTAGGGCAAGAGAGGGAGAGTTTTAATCCAGGCAAAGTGTCTGCTCTACCACAAACAGGATTTGTATGCATGGTCCAGCAGCACTGCCAGGCTCTGTCTCCAGCCTGATCAACCCAGGGGAAGAAAGATCTTCTTATCTGGCACTGCAATGCTGGTATTAGTCATGTCTCAGGAGTGACTTTGGACTCTCTGCATGCCCAGACAAGCTAGGTTCTTCTAAAAGCTCTAGTTCAAGGTCTGTTGATGACCATCATTAGATTTTAGGGGTAGAGACAGGAGGACAGTCAAGGGGTTTGCTTCTCTGACCATAGGCTAAGACAAAAATCCAGTTAATCAGTCTGAAAATTCCCAGCTTCCTGCACAGGCAACAATTTATATGGGCAGATGATCAAAACCATTTGGCATTGTATGTCTCCAGGGGGGCTCCTGGGAACTGAATGCTGCTGATCAGTAAGCGAGGTGAATGCTGCTGCACTTGGGTCCAAGTACTTTTCCAGCTTGCCAAAAAGCTACAGTACTAGGCTGTAGTTTAAGAGTGGCACTATGCCAAGCTGTATTCAAAATCTTACTAGCTCCTTTGGCTCCTTACCATGGTCCCGTCTGCAACCCTCTCAGGCTCCAGCTTGGCTTTGCTTGCCTTCTCAAAACAGTCGGCATCCGGCCCGTGAGGGGTCATCATGCTGTGCAAGCTGCCGCCTCCAGGCTGGAAGCCTTCCTCCTTTGCTTCATAGTGGCCTTTGATAAGCCCCATGAACTCGCTCATGCAGTTCCCTGGAGGCAAAGAGAAGAGATTGCAAAGAAGTGTGATTGGGAGTGATCACAGCTCTGCTGCGAGCTCCTTGAAACCCATGAGCTTAGCTGGGCCAGGTTAAGGGTGGAGTGGAAGTTCTTTAGAAGGGTATCATATGAGGGGACATCAGGGATTCTACAGGCAGTGCTTGTAAAGCTATACAGGGGTTTATTATCTGGATTCAGAAATAGAGCTCCTTAATGAAGGCTATTCCTTCATTAGGAATCACCCTAATGAAGGTGGTTCCATCAATCCCTAAATAACATTGGTAGACATTGGTTTTTCTTACCACCTTGAGCTTTTTAAGTACTACTCCTGCATATGGACTGCATGGTGTAACCTGATTTGACATGCTTGGATTAGAGATTTTAAAATGCAGACAAAGAAGTTCCATATAATCATCCCTGTGTTATAGATACAGAATACCTGCCTGGTGAGAGAACCGGGTTTGCTGTCCCAGGTTATAAGCATGAAATTATTTTGTTTGATACTCTTCTACCACCCCAGTGCAGCAGATGCTTGACTAGCTTATGCTTTTGATTCATGCAGTATCTACCTATCTCACTATAGCCACTGTGTACCCAAAGGCAAGGAACTGGATTCTGTCCTTCCCTAAGGAAGAATACTTTAAGAAGACCCCCTGAAACAAATGGAGTAATGTAAGTTAGTAACACTAAGTTAGTAACCCTAACTGGGGTAAGGATGGCTGTATCTAATCATTCAGTACTTACTGAGTTAGGGTCCCTGGAAGGAAAGTACTTTAACAGCTGCCCTCCCAAGCTTTCAGCTTTAGTAGACCTGATGTGACTAAACAATATGGCAAGTTTCTGCTTAGCAGTCAGTTTTTGCAAAACCAGGACATGCTTATGTAGCTGTGTTATATATAGACCTTCTTAACCACTAGTTCTGTCTTTGTTAAGTACAATCCAGGGTCTGAAATGTTTAACAACAAAACTAATTTAGCTCAAAGCAGAGTTGGCCTATATACGTATGCAAACATTCATTAATTTTCATCCCAAGTTGTCAGTGTCTCATGTAAGACTGGATTGTTACAAGCTTTTCATTGAACCTGCTCATGTACTGTGCTTGGCACATTTAGACTGCAGTACAGACCTTAGGAGCTGGATCGTCAGTGTGTCTGCAACAGGACTTTTAATATCGCTTAGGAAGAGCGGGCAGGTGAGTAGGAAACGAGGCTGGAATTTAAGAGATGAGCTGAGTCCAGTTTCTTATTCTCTTGCAGATTTCCTATGTGACCCCCAACGACTCAGGTGTTCCTCCATTCATTAACAGTAAAATAGTGCTGTCTCTACAAGCAGGCTGGTTGTGAAGTTAAAATCTTTTAGTGGCCATTTGATATTAGATCCCACCATCATGAGAATCACATAAGCACTCCCTCAGACAAAGAGGTAATATATGCCTGTGGTATAAAAACTGCCTCAGATATTTTTCAGTCTGTGTTCCAAAGTACATTGGGTAATTCACAGCCTTTGGGGATGTAAAGGTGGCCAAGATAAGGCAGTATTTATAAGCTGTACAGCCACCTTTGTATGTGAAATTGTTACGGTGTATAGGGGGAATATTTTTGGACCACCACTGCTATATATATCCTTAGGGCAAAGCTAAGACAAGACAAAAACCATGACTCCTGGGTGCACCAGAATTCTCTGAACACAGGCTTTCCACTGCACCTGAGAAGAGGAGGCTCGAGGGATTTCAGGCAAACAAAATACGCCTCTTGTACAATATACGCAGAGGGCAGAGTTCGGCAGCATTGAACTTGTTGAGCTAAATATTCCACTACCCCAGAGTTGCTCAGCCCTGTTACAACTCTCTTCGTGGTATGAGATTCTCATCATGGCACTAAATTCAGAGGGAACTGAGATGTGCAGTGTCTTGGTAACTGACTTATCACCATGCCTGCCTTACACGCTGAAGCTCTTCCCCTATGGCTGGGACAGAGCAGACAGCCAACCTGCTCATCATGAATTTAGTGCTCAAGCCCATGGCTAAGGCACTGTGGTCAAGTGAGTAACTGTGGTAGCTGTCTGTGTAAGTACTCAGATCATCACAACATGGACAAGAGGAGTTATTTCAGCTGGTTTTTAACATAGACAAAGCAAGGTTGAACAACTTCATATTTCTTATGGCTCACAATGTATCTGCATAAAGTTAGCACAGCTTTGCTGATGAGCAGCAGCTTCCTCCAGGTTAACCAGCAGTGTGCCTCACCTCTTAGGGTCTAATAAAAGTGACTTGGCACTATCCCAGCCAGTCAGGAGATATGTTTGCATTTCACCCTCATTATTGCAAATGAAATCAGAATGATAGGACAGGACTTCGCCTGTGGGATTTACTAAGATGGCTGCACAGGTGCCTACTGTGCTTCCACTAATTCTGCTAGCCTCCAAGATGCTTGGGAGAAGTCTAAGTAGCAGGAGGAGCTGGCTGTTAAACTGTGGTTAGTAAGTGTGCAGAAAGCCTTGCAGCACTTCAGAGTGACCACAGTGTGGCCACTTGTTATCTTCTGAGGTGGGTGGGGCCTCAGCTGTTGACAGAAGGGGTGCAGGACGGCCAAGCTTTCCCCCTCAGTCTCACAGAGCAGCCTCATCCCCATGCTGCAAAGTTCCATGTGGGGAACTGGATTTCTAGCATCCATTCAATGTAACATGTTGCCATGCTCTGCCAAGAAGCAGCCAAGGAACTGCCGAAAAGAAACCTGCTCTGGTGATGGCAACCAAATCCCGAAAACACCAACCTGCGAAGGAGCCCTGTTTCTGATCACTGTGTTCTTAAATGACAGTGGTACCTCCATCACCGTGCAGGTGGTGATGAAGGGCTCAGGAGAGCCAAGCCACTCCTTTGCTGTAATTCTGATCTCACCACATAAGTACCAGGTCTACAACCCTCTGTGCTTCTCACCAGTTGTAACACAGTATTTTCCTTTCTCTTGTTCTTTGTCTTTATCTATGTCCTCTAATGAGATATTAAGCAATTCATGGCTGGATGACAGGACAATATCTGATGCATTTGTACAGTGCCAAGTTCAATATGCACCTGGTCTCTCTGGGACCCCCTCGAGTACAGACACATCCATCTATGCAGACACAATGAGCCCACTGCCTCTGAGTTCTCATGAGATGCTCTAAATAGGCACATCTTTGGATTTGTTCATTTTCCAGGGAGGACCGACTGACTCCAAGAAGCTGACTAATTGAGCCAAGGGCAACAAATCAGACTGCTGTTTCCCTGCTTATGCTCTCAAATAAATGGAAGCTTTTCTTTTTTTTTTTTTTTTTTTCCCTGCAGTCCTGAGCTCAAGAACAGCAAGCAGACGTACGGTGGTAGTATGGTGGTCGGAAGGTGTTGTTAGCTACCCCCCATCGTGGGGGGAATATGACAAAGTCAGCGAGTGCCACTCCAGCACGGGTCGTCTTGGCTGTCAGGACAGTGAAGATAGAAGGATCCTGAAAAAAACCAAACAAAAACAAAGCAAAAAGCATTGAAACAAAGCAGAACTCAGAGCTGTCTACTCATGTCATCCAGGTGGTAAACCTGACTGATTGGGCCTCTCCCTTGCCGAAATACTTTTGCTACCTGCACCTGGTGTTATAGATGAGATCTGGGGCCCTGTGGGACAGCACCCAGCATCTCAATCCCATGCTGAATGTGGGGGACAAGAGACTGGACTGGATGGTTCTTCCTTTGAGTGCTCGAGATCCTTCCCCATCCTGGCCATGATGCCCTCATAGCTGGAGGCCCAGAAGCAGGGAGTGAACAGCCCTGCAAGATAAGGTACTGCAATTCCAGGAGCAGTTTCCAGCACTCCTCTTACCACAAAACCACAGCTTTTCCTTAGATGGTTACAGGGGACAAGACCATTCTGCTGGAGGCATTTAGCTTCATGGCCCTGTTAGTTTACAAATAGGGAGAAGAAACTGTGGCTCATGGAAGTCTCTAGTCCAGTAAAGTGATTTTCTGGGATTTGATCCCAAACCCATCCTTCTCCTGGCAGGTTTTTCCAGAGTTTAAACAATGCTTTCTGTTGGTTTTCTCCCTAGAAATGCTCCAATCTCTTTGCACACCCACTTGCGTTGCTGTGGGCATCTCTCCCACTGGGCTGGTTTCCTTTTTAGAAGGGCTGCTCACATTAGTTTTGGCTTTAGTTATTTTCCATAAGATCTAGAAATTATTACAATGAAAGCTGCCAACTCTTCAAATTAATTTTTGTGCTGGACTTAAAGGAACCAGGGGAAGGAGTCTGTCCAATTGCAGGAAATAAATCAAGGCAAGAATTTGAACCAACAGCCTTTTTGCTGAGTTGCATGGTGTATGTTGGCTTCAGTATTCATCCCTCCTCCAGGGCACAAAAATTCTATGCTAAGCTGTATAGAACTGTTTAAGAAGCTGATCAACCTCCAGTTTTGTCTTTGTACCACAAGTCTTGCTCTACAAGAGCTTGGTTTGGGCCCAGGGAAAGCAGCACACTGTTTCTTAGAGCACAACATATTTTTTAAGAGATGCTGAGCCCTTGGAGCTCAGGGTGGGTTTGGAGGGTATGGTAGCCAAAAAGTATTGCTCTGCCTTGCCCAGCTCCAGAACTTACCGCGTGATCAAAAGCAACAGCATTAATGACCATGAATTTTTCCAGATGGTATTTGTACGGCGTGTAGTTCCCATGCCAAGCTACGACATTGAAGGGTGAGAAATCCTACCAAAGCAAAGAGACGGAGGGTTACCACACACAGACTTCCAACATGCTGCACATATGTGTGATGCTGCTCTTTCCCAAATGAAAAATGGGTGTAGTGCTGATGAGAGGTACACCGACAGCCCTTTAGGCACAGCTCAGCATTGTGAGAGTGAGGTTTTCCTCATCATTTCCACTTGGTGAGTCTCAGCCCTCCCTCTGAGGCTTGGTCTCAGAGGGTTTCTGAGTGCCCAGGCAGTGCTTGGACAAGGCAAGCTGCAGCATTGGCTCTCTGGTAAAAAAATTCTGGCTTTTCACATCCCCAGCTCCTCTTTTCTTCTCTGCCACTATGAACATATGGAAACAGTGAGGCAAAGAACATCACTGGGTCTTTGGGCAACCAAGTCTTCACAAACACTTTTCCCCCAGACTGAGGAGCCTCAGGTGGGAAGATGAATGACCTAAGAAGACAAGGGTCTTATATATAGCCCAGAAGGACCTCCTGAGACTACATCCATGCTACTCACCTGCCTATCCCAGGCCATGCACTGGCTCTGTGTTTCAGTGTTACCTGTTCTCCCAGGACATTCTCACCTGCTGGGCTGCAAACAGCTTGCCCTGGTATTTGCTGATCACCGTGTAGCCCCCGGGCACTTGGCGGTCCTCGTACCACGCGACGGGCACCAAGAAGTCACGTGGATTGGCCAGGCCATTAGCTCCTGGGAAAGGAGAGATGCCAGAACTCTTTGAGCAGCCTGCTAGCGGAGTGAGAGACTGGCACAATTTCCTGGCTTTGTGGGTGCCCTTCTGCATTGTGAATGACCTTACTGCTTCTTGGCCCACCATGAAACCTGAAATAGTCATGTACTTCTTGTGCTCCTATGAGTAGGTAATTGTAATACATCCTAGTGTTTAAGTCCCTTTTGTGACTAAGACAGGTCTCCCCTAGTTGCCTTCTGAATAAGATTAGTACATTACCCTCATTTAAAGGCATGTAACAACTAGGAATTAAGTGAAAAATGGAGGATGGATTGCTCTCTGTTCCTGGACATCCTGCTGATTGGATGCTTAGCCATGCAAAAATTATGAGCCATGTCGTGAGGGGGCCAAATACATTCCTGAATGCTTACAAAATGAGTAACAGAATAGTGATACCTACAGACTCTGGGCGTACTGGGGGCTTGCTTAGTGTGAGGAGTGCATTTTCAAAGTGCAAAGCACCATATGGGTACTGTAGCATTCTTCTTCCTCTCCTTAGTATTATTGTTAAAAAGTGGTTTTGAATTTCTTGGATAAAAATGCAGACATTACTACCCGCTGCTAAGGTTTAACAGTCATTGCTTTTCTCCAGCTGTCACTTTTTTCAAGTGAAAAGTGAAGTTAAAATAAAGTAAGAGTGAAATACAAAGGATTTAGGTCTCTGAGGGGAAGGCAGGTAGGTGGTGAGAAGAGGAGCTCTTATAATTACCACCTCCTGAAAAGATTTATGGGCAAGTGCACTCTTTTTCTTTTCTCCAGAAAGTAAATCTTATAATAGATTCCTACCTTCTGGAGACCAAAAAAAAAAATCCCATCAAAGCCAGTCCAACTGTGTCTGAAAAACTAGCTAAGGGGAAAACTTGTTACAAACAGGCTGGGGCAACCATATCAATAATCGAATGGAGCAGGCACAGAACAGAATAAGTGGGTGAAGGCAGAAATCTGCAGCTGAAAGGCAAGCTGCTGAAAAATCGCTGTAGGCTCCATGTGGAAAAAGATGTGCCCAGCATGTCATACAGGAGAGATGCTCAGATGAAGCCCCATTAAACAAGTGCAAGTTGGGTTGGTTCTCCACTGCAAGAATGACCTGTTTCTGTTTCACCATGGCCATGAGATGTTTGCAAATGCCCTCTGAATGCAGATGTGTCACACCAAGCTTGTTACTGATTGGCAATACCTAGTTTACTTGAAGCATGGCCAGTCTTTTAGATCACACTGAGAGTTATAAAACAAGCTCAGTCAAGTGGGGAAAAAAACCCCAATCCAACCTGAAGTGAAAAACAGCCAGCCCCAAAACACCTGTCTGAAAGCGAAGAACTATTGGGACTGGTTTTGTAGTTATTTTAGCTGTTACAAGAGGAGTTTCACTTCCTTTCGGAGAGACAATCTTAGTAGCAGTAACCAGGAGGCGTTTTTCTCAGCGAGATAAATTTGGAGGCAAGTACTCCAGGGACAAGGAAGGTGACATAACCTGAGCTGAGCTCTGCCAGAAGGCTGGCCGGGAAATCACAACGTGGGTGTCAGGGCTTCAGATGCTGTGCCCCCTCACAATATCTTTGTCACATCAGCGAGAGGCTGTGCCTTCATGATCTGTGATAGTGCACAGAGCAGGAGGCAGCTGACAGAGAGGATCTGTGATTTATGAGAGCTAGACCTGCACTCAGTGCAAGCAGATCGGCCCTGGCAGCACAACACTGAGATGTGAATGTGTTGCTGATCTGAGTCCTGTGCTGCTCATTTTATTGATTTCTAATTCTCCAAGGGGAGCAGCTTCTGACACTGAGGCATTCTAGAATTCCAAGCTGCCTCTGTTAAAAGAGGTGGTGGTGGTGGGGAAAAGCCCACTTGATTAAATCTAAAGTGGGGCTTCAAGAATATCTGTTGCCTCTGAAATCTGCCTTTTTTTTTACCACATAAATTCTCTCCTATTACTTCAGTTGATGCCTTGTCTGTAAGTAAGAGGCATCAGCGGTGATGACCTTCTGAGTTTCTTTCAGTAGGAACAGGCTCTGAGCCAGCAGATGGGGACACTCAAACTAGAAGGTAAAAGAGAAAGTAGATAAAGGGGTAGGATACAAATGGTGCCTTTGGTGCCAGGGGAATCTTGGGACAACTAGGCTATCACATCTTTTTCAGGAGATACTTGCTCTGAAGGGGATTAACAGTGTTGGGCTGGAAACCATCCTTGTGAAGGAGGTACGTATTATATTATATGGGAGGATGTATTACACAGGATAAAAAAGGATGGATTTGGTCTAACAGGAGATTGTTACCAATGGGTCCCAGGTCAGGCAGCTCAAAGTGTGCCCCATACACCTCCAGGATGTAGCCTCTGGTCTCTCCAAACACCTCCACACTGAAACGCATTCCTTGCTGGAAAATAAGGGAAGACACAAGGATCCTCCAGGACTTTGGTGACAAACCATGAGCAGCTGAGTGCAGGAGTTGGCTTTGCTCCAATGTCTGGCTCTGAGCCAGAGGCAAGGCACAGTCAGCCCTTACCTGGATGACACAGATTTCGTTGGGCTCCACTAGCATCTTCCCGAACTCAGTTGTGATGAGCAGTTTTCCTTGCTGGGGCACTGTGGAAATAAAATGCAGGCAGAGGAGCTGAAGTAACATAGTTATTGGCACCTTCTCTGTCCCTGCCAGAGTACCAGGCTGCAAGGAAGAGCAATGGGCTCTTTCTGACACAGCTACACAATGGGTTTGGGCTCCCATGCAGAGCTTTGCAGCTGAGATGCCTGGACTGGAGTGAAAGCTTCCAGGCCAGCCCCATCATCCCCATGGCACAGAAGGTACCTGTATTGGCTATCACCTTTTGGCCCTTTAATGTGAGGTTTACACCACAGTCTAAATAAATGCAACTTGATATATTTGGGGTCACACCTGTCTGTCTCATGATCTTCACATAAAACAGTGCAGACACCCATCCTTGTCATGGCTGTGGCAGTGTGAGATGTCTGGGAATAACTTTTTCCTGAGGGTAGAAACAATGCTTTGCTAACATTCACATTGTTTTCCATGACTGTCCTGGCACAGGAGAGCTCAAATTTTGACTTGAAGAACTAGCAGGTTTACAAAACCTGCCCTGGCACTTCTACTTCACATTAGTGAGGGAGGTAAGCAAGAACAATTTAATAGCTATTTGATGGGAGAAATGTTCCTGTTGGTGACCTGAAGGCATTCCTGTCCCTTGGTAAGAGAAAGATACAAGCAAATATCTGACTTCTGATACGGCTCTGAATATTTTTCAGAATGTACGGATTTTATGTCCCAACCTCCACACTCACCATGGCAGTCTGGTTGCCTGAGGCTGGCAGAGCGCGGGAGCTAAGCTGCTGTGCCAGATACTCTTGGGCTGAAGCAACAAAGGCATCTAACTGTAAGCTGTTTAGAAATCCTGAGGTTTATGTTTTCCAGAAAACCTCTGCCTGTGGCATGTCTAATACCAGTCTGGGCAGCACTGAGAAATGATCCCTGAGCACTGCGCCAAGGAAGCCGTGTCACTGCTCCAAAAGTTAAGGTCTGCCACAGAGGTGAACTCTCTGAGCTGCACAGGAGCAGTACAACTTGCCCAACAGCCCAGCTGGTGCCAGGCCACCAAATATACATGGCATGAGGGTGAAGCCAACCCTCTCCTCCAAATCTTGGCCGCAGGGCCCAGGGCTCTGGAAGAACAAAGAGGCAGGCAGATGGCAGCCGAGGTAGAACCAAGTGAGAGAAAGAAAAAGCCAAAACATCAACTCACCAATCAGGAAGTCACCATCCGAATTATAAAGGCATCTAAAGAAAAAGGCAAACAGGAAGGTCAAGGTGGTGTAAGCCCCAGTCATCTGTGCATACCACAGTCACAGCTGGGGAGTTCTGAGCTGGGAGACTGACATGGCAGAGATCTCCCTTTGGCCCCAGAAATGGTATTTGCAGGTCAGTGAATGCAATGTGCTGTCTGGTGCAAAGGAAGCAGGGAGGTTTAACATGTCTGGCCTGGAAGCAGGATGTCCTCCAACCTCTGCCACGTCCCTCTCTTCATGGGCACATCAGTCATTGTAAACTGAGGAGTGGAGCTGATTTCCCCCATGAGCCGCTGCAAGGAGCAGCAATGCCCGTCAGAAGCTGCGTGTGTGCTGAACTCTGAGGAGCAGCTCCAGTCCCTGGGACAAGAGCACCTGGATCCAACACATCTCCTTTTGATGCACCCCCATGACCCTCTCCCAGCTTCTCTTGGTGGCTCCCCACCCACTCCCCCAGTGCTTGCCCATAGAGCACAACCTGCCTCACAAACACCTGCTATGGGCACCGTGAGCACTTTTGCCTGCACACACAGGAACACAGGGATATAGAGACAACCATGCTGGGAGCAGCTGGACTCAAGTATGGTGGCAGTAGACCTACACATGCAGGCAGCCAGCCTGGAGCAGCCCGAGCCCTCACTGACCTGTCGATCATGGAGGTGTTGCAGACAAAAATATGGACGGCGATGCCATTGCGTCCTCTGGGCTCACCGGCGCCACACAAGGTGTACAGTCCCTGCATCAGGGTACAGACCCAAAGCATCAGGAGTGAGCAGCAGGCAGGAGAGCAGGGGCAGCCCCCTTTCCTCCCCTCATCCCACCCTCCTGTTGGATCACTTCCCTTCTCCCCGCTTTCCGAACTGCTACCAGGCTTTCTGTGTACGGCCTTTTGTCAAATATGTTGGCTTTTCTTTAATATATTAAGGGTTTCTTAAAACCCATGAAAGCTGATGTTTTCCAGCCAGGGATCTGGGGAGAGCTGGAGACTGGGGCTTTGCTGCTTTTTTTTTTTTTTTTTTTTTTTAAAGAGTTCCTTGAAAGACAATGAAGAAAATCACGTCCACTGTCAGTTGCTTGAAGTCTGTGCTCCTCTCTCCTCCTATGGGGTGTTCTGCAAGCCCAGCGGTTTCAAAACCACTGCTGTTATCCCAATGCTGAAAATCCCATGTGCCCTGCTACCCCCTGAGAGGGAACAGAGATAAAAGGATGCCCAGATGCCCTCGTTCCCCAACTTACGCTCACAAAGTCGATCGTATTCTGAGAGGCTTTTGGAATCTCAAAAGGTTTCCATCGCAGCTAGATTGCAGCAAACAAAAAACAAGAAAGAGATGCCAGTGATCATAACACAAATGGTGGTAATTCAAAAGAAAGCAGACCCTTGTCCTCCCCCTGCTTCCCTGCCCTCTGCTAGCTGAGGTAGCTCTCTTTCCTTTTGCCTTGATAATCTGGTTTACAGGTGAGGTGATTTTTTTGAGTTTTTTGATTTATGGAGCTCTTTTAATTTTTAATCATAATTTTGTAAAATAGTTGGCAGGCCTGTGCAGTCCCAAGGTTAAAAAAAATATCCTGTTTAAAAGCTGTGCCTTCCTCTATTACTAATAACACCCTTGAGAGCAAAGAAATTCAGATGAGCTGTTTTTTCACAGCCAAATTGTCATGGTCCTGTGCTCCACTCAATGCTGGATGATTCAGTCTCTCCATGACCCAAGCATAACATTCCTGTTTGCTCCACCTCATTTCCCCTACATCTGAAGCAGAAATAGCTCTACCTTTGTGAGGGAGAGCCATGAGCAGCACTAATTACTTTTTGCAAAACCTGTCGAGATCGTCAGGCAGAAGGTGCCAGAGGAGTCCGAAGTATTTATTGCTGCTACTGTAATATGAAGGGTCTTTGGGAATGAGGTGCTGCAGCTGAAAGTCCCTCATGGAGGGGTCAGTGCAGACCAATTCAAAGACGCCACATTAGCAGGATGTTGATGTGGCCAGATGCCAGATATAACCCCTGCATCGATATGCTTGACTCTAGATGAAAGTACCTGTGACTCTGGGTAACCTCAAGAATATTTTTTTTGCTTTTCTCTACCCAAGATGGTCTCTATTAGCATGTTTTTAGGCTGGTGCCCTAAGAAAAGAAAATTTATAGTACTATGTGTCTGTGCTTGCTGCTCCAAAAGATTTTGGACTATGCCAAATTTCAGCTAAATTTGAAAGGGATTCCCCAAAGCCTCATGGAAGTTTTCCAAACCCAAGTCAAAATGTAGGTGCCCAGGCAACTTTTCAGACTCTCCTGGAGATCCAGCCTTGGGAGGAAACAGGGAACTGTGCCCAGTGAGAGCATGAGTGAAGCTGAGTGAAAAGCTGAGTGAAGCAGGGGCCCATCCCTAATTAATGAGTTGCCCCCCCCAGGCCTGGCCCTCCAGCAATGGCCCTTTCCACTCTACTCTCCAACCCTGTTGCAGCAGCCCTGGGTCACCTGGGTTGGATTCATCCATCATCCCTTCCTCCCCCCATCCCATTCACTGCTAGGTAGAGGCATTTTTTCCTCCCCAGGAGACCCTGGTGACATTTTTGCCAGTGCCTGCTCAGGGTCACACTGCAGGGGGTGCTGGGTGGAGGGAAAGAATCTGCTGGAGAAGCTGAATATTTCTGGATGGTGACAAATACACCCACCAGAAGATCAGATCAGATGTCCCCCTTGCAAGGTATTGACACCTCACACATGTCAATGAGGTGCTGAGCCATAGGTTTTGCTTTCAGTGGTGTTTAGTCCCTTTCCTCTCAAGGGCTTTCCACCTGCAAAGCTACAAGCTCTGTGTGCTGCTTGCCCGGTGCATCTCTGCTCTATTTGGGTTTTACAGATGCATGAAGAAAAGAATCAATGTTTTGAGCCAGAAGAAAGTCCAAGACAGGCATGGCAGCCAGCAGCAGCCATCACCAGCTGCTTAGGGAAGCTTTTAGTGTTGTTTGCCTGCTCTATGACCCGTGACCCTCCAGAGATACAGCACCTCCGTGCTTACTATTACTTTAAAGGTTTTATCTCCTGATCACTCTTCAAACCCACCTGCATCCTCTGGCAAGAAGTTCCACAGTTTATGCTCTTTTTTGACTATGACATTTGTTATTGGTATTTGTTTTGTCCCTACCTCTCAATCATAGCTTCCCTAGGTCATCTCTGTTCCTGGCTGGAGAGCTTTCTTCTGTTTCAGCATTTCTTGCACAGATGCCACCCCATATATTTTCATCACCACTGTCCCCTTTTCAGTTTTGACCTCTGTGTCTTTTTTAATTCTGCCATTGTCCTGGGGTAATGTATTTTTTCCAATTGACTTCAGTGGGCTTTGCATAAGGTGCCTCCATATGGCCATCTTTTTAGATGGATGACAACTGAGAAAGCTCCTTAAGTAAGCTGGGCAAAACATAAAGCACCACAGGGAAGAGTAGATCTTGTCCAACAAACAGAACCCTGTCTCTGGCTCTGCTTCAGAGTGGATGAGAAGGAAAGCAGGAAGGTAGCTCCCACTTACTGCTAGGAAATAACCCTTCTGGGTTTGGTGGTTGCCTTTGAAAGCGGTGAGGGAGAGAGTGGGCAGGAGCTTTGTTGTTTTTCCCTTAGGTGAAAAATGTACTACATGTAAATGGCTTGAGATGCTTGAGAGCTGGGCATCTTGGAATTACTGTGATCATAAATAACCGTGATGGTAGATGCAGGCTGTGAAAGGGCATCGAGGATGGATGAGGTGGTAACAGAAGTCATTGGAGCTTCATCTGTGAAGGAGCACCAAATGCATGTAAATATGAGCCTGTCACTGCTCCTTAGTCAGTGGCTGGAAAACATATTCCAGAGGATCTGGGGAAGTATTTAGACAAATGGTGAGGCTGCTGGGAGGCTGGAAATTACCTAATGATGATGCATCAAAGGGCAAAACCTGAGATGAGTGAAAACCAATGACCATGAGATGATGCTGAGAGGTGAACAGCAGGAGAAGATTAGCAAACCCAAATGTTCTGGGGCCGGCAGGGAAGAAATCATGATTAAAGATGATGGCAAGGCTGTAACAGAGGAAGATAAATGCCATGCCTCTGTGTGACTCTCCAGAATGAAGCTTGATTTCCCATGAGGGCTGCAGAGAAATGGGCTGGCAGTCAGTAGCCTCTCCAAAAGCACAGGGAAGGAAAGGATGGAAGGCAGAGGCATGCAGCTGCTCTGCCGGCTGGGCTGCGGCACAATAAGCTTTTGACGGGGGACACTGAAGAAGAAGAGAGAGCACACTGAGAGGTGGCCAACAGGAGCCCCGAAGGGAGATTCCAGGTGGCACAGATCAAACCTGTGACACTGCAGCCATGCCGGGAAGCAGTGCAAGGATCCAGTGATGTGGGAAGTAACAAGCATTGCACCGCAGGCTGTCCCTCCTTGGGTGACCCATAGGTGAGGAACAGTTAACAGGTGGCAGTCAAGACCCTGCTCCTGTGTTGGCCAGACCCCCAGTCCCGAGGTGCCCCTCAGACCTCTTGCAGCTCCTGGGGAGTTTAATATTTGACCATCCTCCTGGCAGGGCCAGGGCTCCTTCCAGCATGGTTACCTGGTTGGGGTCAGGCTCAATTTCATCCCAGTCGTGTGTCAAGTGTCCCTCCTCAAGAGGTTTGAAGGGTTTGTGGCAGACTGAAGGAAGGATTCGATACAGCCAGCTACAAAGAAGGAAAACATCTGGGTTAGCCTGGGGAAGAGGTTAAACCCTCTGAGTGGCTGCTGGCTGACTGAGCTCTTAAAATAGCTTACTTAAAATAATGTTTCCATTGGTGGCAATTGGAAAAAAAGGTGTATTAAATATAAAACATATTAATATTAATATTAAAATAAACATCAAACACCATCTCACAGCCAGAGATTTCCAGAGAGATGGCTTTTATTCTAGGCTCTAAATATGAACCTATCCCGCTATACATAGGTAAATATCTACATGTGTATTTACATATAATTACATATCTCTACATTTACACACACATACATATGCATATAAAAAAATAAAGCTTTTTCTGTGGCTGAAATACAACAATCTCTCAGCTGGAAAAAAAAAGTCCGTTTAAACACAGCTACAAAGCAGCTCAGACAAGACAGGGATGAGCACAGTATCTAACTGAAAGAACAGAGGGGCTCTCTGGAGACAGAAGGTCACAGCCTGTATCTGAATTTGGATGGATTACTAAAAGTAGCATCCTATGCCTGGCTGGTCATGCCCATAGGGCAACCGGCGGGCCCATGCAGCGAAGACCAGATATTTCTATGATGCCTCTCGACGCCGTAGGAGGTCACCCATGCCTCCATCACTGCCTGGGGCCATCGCTCTCCCTCCTTGCTGCCTGCTGTGCCTGTGGCTGTGCCCCCTGCCGCTCCAGCAGCCATGACCGGCATCTGCACGCCATGCATGGGTGCAGCCACGCCTGAAGCTGGGCTTTTAATCAAGTGAGAGAGCAGAGGCAATCAGGAAAAAGCCTGAATTAGGCAGGTCTGCCAGTTCCTTTCATGTGTTAACAGTGGTGGTTACAGTTTGGGTGGGTGGGAGAGGGGAAGAGGGAGCTCTCCCTTGAGAGCTGGAAAAATTCCATCAAGGATATCTTCGTGCAGCAAACAATGATTCATCCCTTTCCCACGCACACTGAGAGCTGGCACCAGCCTGGAGAGCAGAGGAATCTCAGATGATGCATTTGCTTTTCATTTGAATGAACAACAAAAGGGACAGAAAAGCCACAGTGGGAGAAGCAAAATGAGAAACCCATCTTCTGCAATCTTGTCATGGTCAGAGCATGACAACTGGGACAGAGCTGTGGGAAGTTTGCTGATGGCTGGAACAAGCTGTCCCCAGCACTGCTGAGGTGTTAAACTGCATGCTGGGTGCCTGGCACTGGTCTGAGCCCCTGGGCAGCCCCAAAATGGGAACAGCCTGAACTAGCAGCTCACTGGTCCCAGCCATGGTGCAGGAACATCCCTGCAGGAGGAGAGTCCTGCTCACAGGCTTGGTTTTAACACTGTCTATCAGGTGCTTACCAGTGCCAGTCACAGGGTGACGTTTCCGTAGTAGCATCAGGGCTGAAACCCTGAGGTTTTTTCACACAACACACACGACCCACTGGGGACCATCTGGCCCCCGTGAGCATCCTTTCCTTCCCTCACCTCCCTCAGAAAACAATCCCAGCTAGTCCTTTCTCAGCATTTTCTTAATTCGCTTGCCCCACCAAAGCCTTTCCTCTTCCTCTCCCGTGGTTTTCTGTCCTTGCCCTTCTCCCAGTGCATGGTGGAGGATTTTTACCAGTCTGAGCTTGCAGAGAGCACTGGTGGCACTGAGGCAGCCTTTCCATTGCTCCCCAGTGTTCACCGCAAGTGCCCCACACCACCCACCCACCCAGGGGGTCACGGTACCTTCGCTTGTTGGTGGCCCGGGGGCAGGTGAAGGCAGAGCCCGAGAGCTGTTCAGCGTACAGGCCATATGGACAGACTTGAGGGTTATTCTGAATGGGAGGAGAAGGAAAAGTAAGGAGTGAGAAGCAGTAGTGTGGGATATGGCTCTGAAGCCCCCAGCAGAGCACTGCAACAGGTACCTGGCACCCCAATGGCATGGGGTGGTGTGCTCCCCTGAGGCTGTGCTTCAGTACCAGTAGCTGTATCTTCTTGCTCCTGTGAGACTGGATGCCCTGCAGATACCAGCCAGACCCCAAAACGCATTCCCACATGTCACAAAAGTGCCCCAAGGAGTTGGCATAGCCACTGAGGCAGCAATATAGAGTGAGCTGCAAAGGGCAGTGCTTGGCAGAGTCAGCAATGGGAGTGTCAGGGAAAAGGAAATCATTCCCAGTGCTTACAGACTGCAAAGCAGATGACTATTACACACAAATTTTTTTGAGCCAAGGTTCAGGGGGGTTGCCCCAGAGCATTATGACTGTCTGGCTTCCCAAAGGGCTGATAAAGACTCAGAGCAGCTGAATGCACTGAACCTTCTGCCCCTTCTCCTCCTGCCCTCCACCCAAGGAACTGGTACCCAGAGCAGTTGCGATGTCGTGCTGCTTCGTCCTGGCAATGCTGCTTGCTGCCCAAAAACATTGAGTGACCTGTGTAGGAGCCTTTGCTTTTCCACAGGGTTTCTGCACAGTGAGAGTCTTCATCTTTAGTACAAAGGGGGCACTTTCCCCTTTGCAGAGCTGTGGGTACAACTAGCACAAGTTTAGCAGCCCTTGTGAGTTCATAACTAAAGGACAGATTCCTCCTTTTCAGAGAACAGAAACTAAACATTTTGATCTAAGTAGGCCAGCATCTATTTTTTTTGATATCAGCAAGAAGCAAAGGCATCCAAGAACTGCAGGAAATACCCCAGTGGGACAGTCATACACCACTTGCTGTCCCACCTCCCTCCTGCAAGATCTAGTATAGCATCCTGTCATCCTGCTGCAACTGAGCGGATCAGCCATCCATACAGTATCAAACACTGCCCTGACAGGTGGGCAGAAGGAAGAAGTAAAGCTCTCATAATGTCTGTAACTTCCAACCCTCAAACTCTGTCTTGTTGGCATGGATATGCAGGGAAGCAGGGGGATCAATAGCCCTAGGAATTTTTATCTTAGCCAGCACTACTGCAGATGCCAGTCTTATAAATACTGCATAGGAGAAAGAATCCACCCCTGGGACTGAAGATTTTTTTTTTCTAGCACATTTTCGCACTTTTCTATTAACTCTTTTGACACTGAGTTCAGACTCTGGCCAGATGAGAGCACCTCAGCCAGGAGCTGGAGGGGTCTGCCTCTGGAAAGTGGTGCTACTCTGGAAAACCTTGTGGAGCACATCCACCACAGCCCGCTACCTGTTCAGACCAGCAGCCACCACTATTGATCTTCCAGTGTTATGGTGCCTCTTTCTTACATTTTTTCTAGCCAGCCTCAGAAACAAGACACTGAGTCAGGCAAACCATCAATCTGATCCAGCACAGTGGTTTGTCTTTCTTGTGAGCACATCGTAGGCTGCCGTGCAGACCCAGGGGACATACATATGCACTTAATGTGTCACTGTGTTTTGTGTCAGTATCCATGCTCGCAAATGTGTACAAGATCAGAACTGGGGAGATCCAGAGAACTCAGGAAAAGCTTGGCACTGGCCTCTTTGCACAGCGGGTGAAGAGGAGCACCCAGTAATTTACTGAGCATTAATCCATAGAATCATAGAATCATAGAATGGTCTGAGTTGAAAGGGACCTTCAAGATCATCCAGTTCCAACTCCTTGCCATGGGCAGGGACAGCTTCCACTACGCCAGGTTGTCCAAAGCGCCATCCAACCTGACCTCGAACACTTCCAGGGATGGGGCATCAACAACTTCTCTGGACAATCTAATCCATTGTCTCACCACTCTCATAGTGAAGATTTTTTTAAGATCTAAACCTACTCTCTTTCATTTGAAGCCATTCCCCCTTGTCATATCACTGCATGCTCTTGTAAAAAGCCCCTCTCCAGCTTTCCTGCAGACCCCCTTTAGGTCCTGGAAGGTGCTAAAAGGTCTCCCTGGAGCCTTCTGTTCTCCAGACCAAACTACCTCAACTCTCTCAGCCTGTCTTCAAAGTAAAGGTGCTGCCATTCAAGTCCAAGCATTTACAGGAGACCCAAGGGAATCCACAGGCAGGCTTAAAATGTGTGCTGGTGTGAGAGTCTAGCACAAGGGAGACAAGAGAGCTTTAATTCTTCAGGGTTTCATTTTTGCCTCTGCAGACCAAGGGGCTAGCACCACATGGGTCATGATTCCTTTCTTTAAAACAGAACAACCCAACATAATTTTTTTCATCAAACGTTCAGAAGTTACCTTTAAGAATGAATCTGTCAGTTTGTTACTACAGGCCTTCATGTCCCCTCCCTACAAAAAAGCTGCTCTCTGGCCAAAGGCTTGTATGTCAGCTTCATCAAACCCAGTTCCTCCAGAGATTGTGAAAGCTGCCTCTCCTGCACGAACTTTTCTCTCTGCAAAGCTTCAGGCTTCTGCTTTGGTTTATTCCAGAGCCAATGGCTTCTTTCTTGGTGTGGCTGAGCCACTTGTTTTGCAGACTCCTTTAGGAAAAAAACCTGCTGTTGAGCAGAGGCAACTTGGGCAAGTCTTAGCCCCCAAGGTGAAACTTGGAAGCTCACAAGTAACTTAAAAATAGATAGTATGAATGGGAATCTTTAATTCAGATTTTTTCCAGCATCTTATTATTCCAGTCTTGCATAAAGAAGGTTCCTAGTGATTTTCATGGTGGCAGAGAGAAAGGAAACACTTTCAGATGAAAAGAAGCCCAGGAAACAGATATTCATTCTGTTCCATGTCATTTTGATAAAGCACTTTAAAAAAGCTCAGTACCTGTCCCTCCGGTAAAGCTCCTGGACAGCGTGGATCCTCAGAAACATGTTCATTTCCAAATCCTGACAAGTACTGTAAAACAAACCAAAAAGCTCATCAGCATTTTGAAAACACAAGCAAAATTCCAAGCAACCCATCCATTACTTCTCCATGTATTTTTTCAGGCTCTTTGTATGCATTAAGACTTTCTCAAGTGATCTGCTTGCATATCGCCACAGACCATTTTCTCCACATTAGCTAACCGTGTGCTGGGCTGGGAAGCACAGACAGGATTTGCTCTCCTGCCAAGTCTGCATGTCTATTATGACTGCATTCTGCACCATGAGGGTACTTGAGAAACAACCCAAATATCGTATAAACAGTCAGACTCAAGAGAAACAGGGTGATGGATAGGAATGTGTGCTAGCACCATTCAAGTTCAGCCTGACTTTGCTTGAGTCATGGATGTTCCAAAATCTGCAGACAGCCTTGCAAATTTGTTCACCGAGTCCTGATTTTCGGGGAATAAAACTAGGAGTTATTTGGTTGACATGTCTTGTGATACATCCCCATGTTCATCAAGGAAAGGGTCAGGACATAGATGGGATGAGGGAGGAAGGAAGGGAAACACAGCCAAGTTAAACTGTGTCACTGATTTGCCCTAAATAAGCATTGTCTAGTTGGGCATGAACCGTCCACCATGGTAGTGAATAAGAATTAACCCATCACTGGGTGATAATCTGGTTCTCCAGGGCAATGAATACATGAGAGACTCGCAGATGGAACAGACCTGCATGCCCCACCACACTTGCCCTGCCTACAGCTGCCGTGGTACAAGTGTGGCCAAAAGCCACAGGACATGGTGGAGGTGGCTCCCAGATTTGCAACACTGAGAAAAACCCCACAGCAAGCCTGAGACACACCAAGGAAGCAGGAATAACAGAGACCTTAGCTTTGCACTGTCAGAAATGTAAATACAGTCCCTTCAGATCCTATAGAAAGGCACGAAGCAGCACTTTTGAACTCTGCATGAACGCAGAGGTGTTTTGGCAGCGATCAACGGTGCAGCCCGGTGGCCTGGGAAGAGAGTTAAATATTAATGCTCCCCTCTAAGTACTGCAAGAGTAGCCGGGCTACTCGTCAGCCTTCGCACAGCGGTGCCGGGATGGCAAAGCCCAGGAGCCCTTGACTGACACACCCTCGCTGTGCCGGGGCGGCTGCAGCGCTGCTGTGCCCCGGCAGCTGCCTGCGGGCTCCGGCACCGAGCAACCCGCCCTCAGTGCGGTGTGACACCTCGGGAGGCACAGGTCTGACTCAAAGGTGGAGGGACAAAGGCCCTAGACATGTTTGGTTTCGTTTGGTTTGGGTTTGGGGTTTTTTTTAAATATTATTACAGCTCCTCAGTTATTCCCCCCAGCAACGTTCAGCCTTGGGCAATTTGCAGTCCCCTTACAATTTTCCTAGTGTAGCACGCGCTAAGAGAGCAAGCTTGAAAACTCCTGGGAAGCAATGTGTTTTCCTCAGGCCCCTTTCAGCGACCTGTAAGGAAAGGCCATTCCCAGGGGAGTCAGGCTGGCTGGAAGCCCTGCTCAGCCTGAACCTGAAAACATCCTGGATTCCGTCGGTTCAGGGATGGCATTTCTCTCTGCCTTGCAAATGAACATACATCGCTAGGAGCTGCTCTCTGCTGCGTTCTGCAAGAAGCATATTGATATGCAAAGCAGCAGGTCACCTAAGCAGCCTTGGCAAATGTATTGTGCTGGAGCATTTTTTTTCCCTCTTCCCCCCCCCCCCCCCCCCCTTCTTTTAAACGGAAATGCAGCAATATCTGATGGGACTGCAGCAGTTCCAAAATTAACTGAGACCTCCACACTGCATATTCCTCTACCAGTAATGTAAAGGTGGTCTGGGCATTTACCTTCAGGGCAGCCTTGATGAAAAGGGGAGGAAAAGGGGGAGAGGAGGAGGAGGAGGAGAGAATACACTGATTTTCTGGAGGCACAGCCAGCAAGGCCTGAAAGGCTTTGCCATTAGCATAGCAAGGAGAAGGTTAATGCAGCGTGCAGGCAGCTTTCTGAGCATCACCTACAGAATGCTCAGCTTAAAGCTGGTGGAGAGCTGGGACGGGACAGTCTGTGGTTCCTTGGTAGGTTTGTGTATCTGACAAGCATCATGTGCTCCTTGGCAGCACATTGCCACACTCCTGGGGTGAGTGGGGTAGGAGGCGCAGAGATTTTGCTGTGACAAGTCCATCCCCTATCCTTCAGGTTTAAAAGCTGGTGACCTGCACATCTAGGTTGCCCATCCATGCCCCCAAAAGTCCCTTTGCTTGCTGGGCCAGGGGAAGGAAAGAAAACCAACTCAGCAGCAAGCATTTTGTGACAGTAGCTGCTCTGTGCCCACATTGCTGCTGCACAGCACCTTGCCCGAGTGCAGAGATGCAGGAGACAGCTTCCCACTGGGAGAGAGCTGCTGCCTTCCTCAGCTGCACATCACTGGGGCTGCAGAGGGTGGCATCGCCCTTCTGCCTTGAGCGTGGCAGCAGAAGCTGCTGCATCATTGTTTGGTCAAATCAGTTCTTTCTTGCCAAGAATAAAATTCTCAGGTAACTGCATCGAGGTCTGAAAAAAAGACATTGGCAGGACTGCAGCTGTGGGAGGGTAGATGCCTTGCTGATCATTTATCACCCTGAGTGTGGCTCCAGGGCTTTGCCTCGATGTTCGTTGTGGCTTTTCTCATTTCCTCAGCTTTATTTTGTCTTTCCCCCTGGCAGACCTCAGAGAGGCTTCTCTCCTCTACATGCTCATAGGGGTTGGTGTCAAATATTACTTGGGCTGCCAAAGAGCTGCGCTGCAGCAGCTTCCTGCCTGCATCAGAGTGATCATGCTCCAGGGCTCTGGAGCACCATGCAGGAGCCCTGATGATCCAGGATGGTCAGGAGCAGCAGTGAAAAGGCCAGGCACATCATGCCCCTTCTCCCTGATGACCCTCTGAACCCACCTCCCCCCTCTCAGTTTGTGTTGCACAAGGTGCCCCCAAGCCAAGGGAAATGACCCCTTCGCACCAGAACCTGCACCAGATCATCCTTCCTGGGTGAAAAAAAACTGGAAAGATGGAAACCAACCCTTCTCCACAAAGTGGCATCACGATTGTAATCCAAAGGGACCTCCCTCTAGGTCTCTGCCTGGCCTCCACAGTTCCTAGCTATGTTTTAGATATCTCCAGGTTGGGTAGGTTCATGGACACTATTGTGGTAATTGGGCAGGTGGTTTCTCTGTTAGACAAAATGTTCCCTGTGGCTCTTTGTTTTCACTTCTGGTTTTAATTACTGTTGTTATTTTGTTCAAGATCCTGTAGATTTTTATGCCAACAGGGCCTTAGGAATTCATCTGACTCCACTTTGGTTTTTGTTCTGTAGTTTTTCAATAAAATGAGAGAGATAAAAGCCCAGCACAGCATAAAAAATTCAGCAAAGCTCATTGATTGGAATAACCAGGATGCAAAGCAAAGTGCTCGCAATGGGTGTCATGCTCTGACCTATAAACCATAACCTTTTGTTCAGCAAATTAGACAGCAGGCATGGGAAAAATGCATTTGAAGTCTGAACACATATTCAGCAAAATAATTAAGACTCTTCTTCAAACACTGCATAATATATTTCTCAATCAGCTCCTGCTGCAGGACACAGAAAAACAATATTCATCTCTTGACAAGAGATGTATCAGCTCAGTCCAGTCAAAGCCAGAGTGTTTAACACAAACATGCAGAAACAGAGACATGAGCATTTGAGGCAAAGCAGGTCTTATCCTCTGTGTGGGTCTCCACAGCCTCTTTGCAGCCTAAAACCAAAGCACACAAATCGGAGCCCTGCCCTGGTGCTGCAAGGGCCAATATCCCAAGCTGAAGATGCCATCTCCCCTGACATTTCAACAACTCTCTGCTCAAAGTGCTGGAGATGGTCCAGGGACAGACCCTTCCCAAAGAGACCTGCTCAGCTCCAAGGTGGGACATGGAACTCGGTGGGTGATGGAAGAGAGGGATGGATGACAGGAGGAGTGGAGAGGAAGGATAAGGCAACAGTTTTGGAGGAAAGATACCAAGAGAAGGCAGGGTGGGGAGAGGTGATGACAGAGTACGGACATGTATGACGTCTCAGAGAGGAGTTGCTGGCAGAGCAGCCTGTTCCCATGGCCAGCTCTGGGCAAACCCACACAGCCTGCAGCCACAGTCACACCAGCCAACAGGGGCTGCTAGGAACGAGTCAAAGAGGGACAAGAAAGACACTGTCACAGCTGTGACATAAACCAGTTGGACCCTCATCTGGAATGGTACAGGGGCAAGGCTGCCCTACTGCTTAAAGAGGATGGCGACAGCAGGGAGGTGTTATGGACAGGCAAGGAAGAGGCATGGTGAAATCCTGTATGAGGAGACAGGACTCTTTCAGAGATGAATAAGAAGACCTGTAACCTATGTGAGATAATGAGCATCACTGAAGGTGGTGAAGGAGCACATACAAGTATCCCAGGCATATCCAGGGCTTAGTAACAGTCACAGCCCTGAAATCTGGGGAGAAACATGAGGATCCTGCACAAGCTCTTGAGACCCACCACATCCTGGGGTGAGGTCTTGCCACTCCTGCCTGCTGCAGCATTACTCGTGCTCTCTGATGGCCCTGGGGTGGCTTGTCCCCCACAACAACAGCGAGGTGCGGATGAGATTCAGGGTTGACAGTCTCATATTCCTACTCATGAGCCACAAGCCCACCATGTCACATCCTCGTCCCCAAACTCCCCCCTGCTCTGGCAAATGGTGGAAGGGAAGGCTCCTGCCAGCTCCTCGGACCTCAGAGAGCATGGCCAGAGTCTCACTGTGCCAGGGTGTCCTGCAAGGGGTACTAAGAAAATTACCCTGAATGGAGTCAGCCCCCTGGGCTGCTGGGGAAGATAGCTGTCGGGGTTGCAACATCTGGGCAGATGCTGCCAGCCAGATTTCATAGGCTGAGGGGGAAACACCCCCCTGGCACCAGGGTGGGAGGAGGGGTGCACATGGAGGGTGGAGGAAGGACAACTCCCACCATGAAGAGGTCCTGTGCTGGGACAGCCTGATCAAGAATGATTTCCAAAGGGGGTGAAGAGGGAGAGAAACACAGCAAAATATTTTATCCCAAGAAAGCTTTAAAAACACACCTTGACCCACAAAAGAGGGGCAAAATACAATGAAACTGACTGCAAAAAATTAGTGTGAGCAGAGAAGGGATGTCCACAGCCAGCACAGACACCCGACCTCTTACCTGCAGGCCCGTCATCCTCCTTCTGATTGTCCTCCTCTTGGAGCAGACACAAACCCCAAGCAGGTATCTGGCTGAAGCAGCCTGTCAAGCAAAGCCTGCTCGCTGGTCAACTGAGCTTGGCTGGAGGCAGGCTGACAGTGCTGGAAGTGAGAAAGTCCAAGGGAATTTTCAACCCGTTTGCTCAACCCAGTGTGTGTTTAACCAAACGCCGGCCCTTCTCTGCAGAACCAACCCCAGGATCGATTTGAAGATAATAAAGGGGGGGTGAGAGGGACTGGGTTTCCTCACGACTCCTGTTCCCCATAGATTTTAAAAAACGGGCCATAGTTCCCAGACATGGGGAGAGGGAAAGGACAAGGTATTTAGAATAAGGTATTTAGAAATGTTTTATAACCTTCTTTCTTGTATTATACCTCTAGCAATCTTCATATACAACCCTCTAAATGTGGAACAAATATTTGCTCATTATTTCTTCTGAGCCTTGTTACAATGGGGATAGAAAGGATCACATCCCCATCCTGGTGAAGGTAGTAGTATTTATGAAACACTGTGTGGCAACATTACACAGCATTTTGGGGCTGAAAATAGGGGAAGATTTTGTATTCCTGTGATTAGAGCTAGTGAGGGGAACTTACAAATTCTGAAATATTAGTATTTTTCAAGAAAGCTGTTGCTGAGGAAGAAGCAGCAGCAAGCATTTAGCTACAGAATACTAATGAAAGTAGCTCTGCATTTCCAGAAGTTGCAGGAAAAAACCCACAATTGATTTTGATTTTTTTCTTTTTACTTTGAATTCTCAACTTCCCTGCCCCCCTCAGCCCCTCAAACAAAAAAAAAAAAAAAAAAAAAAAAGAAAAAGCAGTATTTTTTCCCCTTTCCATCACCTGCTCTACCATACATCCTGCCAGCAGGAAACTTCTAGGAGGCACACACTGAAATCTGAATGTGACCCTGAACCCAGTATCTCCTCCTCTGATAGAGCATCCTGGAAGCCTTCCCTCCCCAAAGCAGTTACCAGCTCATGTGACCCCCACTGCAGCCAGCAAGAGCTCAGGCTGCAAGACAGACAGGTCTTAAATCATTTTGGCTTCTCTAAAAATGGGCACCTCCTCACACCATCCTGAGCAGTACATTAGAGCCACTGGGAGCTGCCACTTTTTAATGCTGGCAAAACAGGCTGGCTGCCACAAGGGAGATGATGATGTGTACGAAGAAATAGTGGTTATGGATGGGGGAGAGGGAGAGCTAGTTTTCCTTGGCTCTAAAAGACTATAGACTGAGTAATTTCCAAGTTTAGGTCTTTAGGTCTCCATTCCTGCTTGCCAGGAAGACTCTCTTCATACCCTGGCCTCTTCCAGCTTTGCCATAAAAAAACCACACCAGCAGTGAGGAATTCTCCAGCACAGGGCAGAGATTGTAGGTATGTTAGCTCACCCTGAGCAGTGATTCATCATTGCCAAAGAAATAAAGTGGCTGGCACTTGTCACCTACCCCTGAGACTCCTTTCCTACCAGACAATATTTAAGAGTAAAAAGTTCACCTCACTTATTTTCTGACAGTGAAGAATTACACATTTAACTGCAGTTTTGCAACCTGGACTTGCAAAGTTTCAGGGGTTTCCAAGACCCCTTTCTACTGAGCCACGCAGCAGGAGAGGTAACATCACATTTGAGCTTACATTCCCCTTTGAGAGCCTACATTTCATCTTGCTCACACCTCTTTACAGGCCCTGTTCTCTTGTTTTCTTCTTGTGGGACAGATAAAATAAAGGTGTTGCTTTTTAATTATGGATAGACTTACTTCCTGCTTGTTCTCGTTTCCTAAAAAAGGACCAGGTGTTATCACTTTACTCACTTGATGGCCATGTAATGTTTTAAAGCTTATTAGGCTGTCTAACCTTGCTTTTCCATTCCATTCCATTCTGGGAAAAACATTATTTAGTAAGGTACTGTTAAATTGAAACTTCATTTATTGACCTCTACATTAAATGAAATACAGAAAAAAAATCTTAATGTGTTTCTGACCTAGCCCATACCATTTAACAGGGAAATCATAAATCCATGCTGATTACTCCAAATTATCTTAATGTTCTTCATCTATGTGAAAATGTTTTCCAGGTTTAGCTGCCTTGAAGCATCCCTTCTCAGGGAGGAAGGTGACACTGACTGCCCTGTAGTTCTGTGGACTTTCCTTTTTGGCCACAAATGGGAATATTAAGTGGTGGTCAAACACTGGAATGGGTTGCATAGAAAGGTTGTGTATTCTCCAACTGTGAAGATATTCAAAACCCATCTGAACATGATCCTGGGCATCCTGTTCTAGCTGACACTGCTCAAAGAAACGGGTAGGACTAGATATCCAGAGGTCAATTCCAACCTCAGTGGTTCTGTGATTTAGCTTAAACAACCCCTTTAGTTTGTTGCAGTAGCTCTTGAATATAAATCCTATATAGCATTAAGTATAGATGTACTTCATTAATATTTTAGCAACTGCCTTAGTTATCATGTAAATATGAAACACAGAAACACAACGAATTGTTATTGCATAAACATGAGTCATAAACACAACAAATTAAGCCCGGAAGAATGAGCATTAAAAGCATTCAGTTTCTTCTCAGCTACATTTCTGGGTTTATGACATTCTATCCAGTGCATGGCTTTACCTCACCATTACTCCAAGGAGATTCCAGATGAAAGACATAACAAGACCCGAAAGAGATACATAAAAAAAGCATAAGACATCAATGCAACTGCACTTGCTACGTGATATATATGCAACTGGATGGTACCTGCATACCAGCAGCTTATTACTTGTGGACTGTTCTCATGGGCATCTTGACAGAGGTGTGCAAGGAGCTCATCTGCGTCAGAGTGGCAGAATGAAAGTATCAAGAGGCTCGTTTGAAAATTTAGCAGCTGGTCTTCAACATCTCTGTGGTGAATGAAGGATGAGGAAAAGAATGGAAGAGATTTCTTTTCAAAGAGAAGCTGAGGCAGCTTATATTCGTCAATGCTTAGCACAGCACTTCCCAGCATGGGCTGTGATCTGCCACTGTGCTGTAGTGAGTACAACTGCTGGATCACAGTTCACCATCGCTTCTTGCAGCGAGTCCCTGTCCAGACCCAGAAGTAAAGCTCTTTTGCCCCATGCACAACATACTGAAGAGGCCACTGAGAAACAGAACCTTTCTGAGGCAGCTGTAAACCTCCTGCTGCAATGGCCTGCTGCTTTTCACAGATGCACCTTGTTTCTAAAAGAACCAACCTCTTCTCTTGCCTATCTTTGTCCAGCTAAAATGCATTCATTGATGTACATATTTATTAATATCCTCATTCACTCTTGTCTCTGTGGTCTCAGCTTCTCCAACTTGTGTCTCTTTTCTGTTTAACCCTTTACACACTGCCAAAAGGGATAGCTCTCTAGAGCAGCTTTGTTTATCTGATAGGGTACTTAGTACCAGAGGATTTAATCTCTTTTTTGAACTTTTCAATAATATTTATGCTTTTTTTATCACTGCCAACAGTGTCAAAAAATTAGGCTCTTCCTAATAACATGTACTTTCCTGTAGAGTGGCTCTTATGAAATATGTCCTTGTCATTTTTCTGGGACTGTCCAGCAGGAGATGCCAGACAGGTTAATTATTATCATTTATTTGTGCAGGAAAGATCATAAAAGTTCTCTGCAGCAGAAAGCACACACTCCTTGTTGCCAGAAAGCAGATGCTGCATGAATAGAGGCAGAAGAAGCCACCTGCTCACCTTGCTGTGATGCTTCTGCCTTCAGGCTAGAAACACCACTTCTAGGAGTCAGACAAAAATTTAGTCATATTGCCTTGTTCTCTCCTTCTCCACTCTAGTGCATCAGCTAAAGAAGGTGCTAATTTTGGACAGTAACTGAATTTTGCCATCTGACCTTTTATTCAAGGGTAGGACAGGCCATCAAACCCACGTAAGTCACAGCAAAACAAGCCTCAGGAAGAGCAGATGGCATAAGACAGCAAGATAAAAGCTCTGAACATAGTCCCAGCCTTCAAAGCTACTGGGCATCCTTGTCCTTTAATAAATCTTTAACTCAAAGCCAGCACTGCACTTCCACTTTGTAAACATTAGCTTTCAGGTCAAAGAGAAAGTAGATGTGTGTGGGTTAATCACTCACTATTTCACTTCATGCTCCTCATAGTCAAAAGTATGACTGAATTTCTGGTTGGTTTGCCCACACAGCACAGACTTCATTTGGTTGATCTAGTCAAGAAAGAGCATGTGGTTTTATTTATGAGCTTGTCTAGTATTCAACATCTTTTTGAGAGAAGTCTGTGCTGGTATGCCGAGAAAAAATTTTCTCGGCTGGTATGCCGAGAAAAAATGTGCTAAGGCACATCTTTCAGAATGCTACTAATGCTACCCCAAAAAGCCCCAAACATTGACAAATCTGCTTTTATCCATTACCTGTTCCAGGCATCATCACTCTCACTGTTAGGGAACTACATCTAATTTAAAGGTCCATTTAGACTTAGGTCCTGAGAATCACTGTTTATTGCAGCTTTGCCTGCACAAATGGAAAGCCCTTGCACTGCTCACATAACCACAATGAGTGATGAAGACTTCTTAACTTCTGCGTTGGGTTCTCATGTACCAAAAAGAAACATGTTTTCCCCACTTACTGATCAGATGCTAGAATAAACCCACAGTAGCACAGGTGGATAATACTAAGAATAATACTTCTGGCTACATGTAACAGGCCCCCACTAGGTAGGAGAGCTTTGCCATTGACTGGATATTTGAGATTAAAGAAAAGTGGGACTGTTTTTATTCTCCCTCCCCTCTTCCACCTGATATCTATGTGTTCTTTTCCAAAACCAGTGTGTGTCTGAGGACCTAATGCACAGCGCTGCAGCGAAGCACACCCTGAGGAAAGCTTTACCTCTGTGTGCTTTCTGGTTACTTGCCAGCCAGTGACAGGTTCATCAATATTGATAATGGCTTTTTGTCAAAGAAAACTAGTGCACTAAGTCATAGACTTGCTCAACCCTATAAAGGAATCAAAGTAACCAGCTCCTCGTAACAAAAGTGAGATGGGAACATGACTTCTAATAGGAAGAGCTGACTAACAAAAGAAATAGAAGGATTAAGCTCCCTTTGCTGAAAAGCAGAAGCAGGTTTTCGATCACTGAAAGCTGTCACCTTGTTATCCACTGAGAAATGAGTATTCAAGCTCTGACTTTACCATACCTGAGCGATATTGACTGCAGGCTACGACACAGCAGTTCATATCTCATTTGTGACAAATGGAGCATACTGCAGTTGCTTCTGAAAATATAATCAATAATGAAAATTTGTATTAAGGTTGCACCCAAACCCCCATCACTGGATAGGTTTCACATCCTTAAAAAGCCAGCGGCACCTTTGATAAAGATGACTGCAAGCAGCGTGCAAGCCTCCTGCTACGAGGACAAAAATGTATTACCCAAGAATGTAAGGTTACTGTACACACAGGTTTCCTACTTTTCTGCATGGAAATCCAGAGGGGCAGATCTGGTGGGCTTTCAGTATTTAGGACATATTTGTGCTCCTCACCATCCCCCCAGTCACCAAAGTGGTCACGGATCAACCAGAAAGCCCCTTGGGAAGAGTGGAGGTTTATTGTTTATTTATTCTGCATCTCACCTGCCTGTGCATGGGAGGTCTAACACGTCTCACATGTACCTGCATCTTCACTGACACCTCTGGTACCTATGTCTGCCTGGGAAATAACAGAGAGATCAAGTATCTTGAATTTAAAGGGAGTGAGTAACAATGTTTTGATGTCAAATGTGTGTGCCTGTGACAGACACCAAAGACAGACAGAAGGAGAGATGCAGGAAAACAGAGAGACAGAGACTTTAAGTGGTACAGCAAGAAAGACAGAGCATGGCAGAGAGAAACAGAGAAAAACAGGAAGAAAGGGGAAACCAGAGGGCAGAGTAAGTGTGACACAGGAAAGTCTGGTGTCACAGCCCCAAGCTTGGAGGTGAACCTTTTTTTGGGCAGTTGACACAGGTAAGATGCAAAAAGGGATCTAACTCTGGCTGCTCACACACTCCTGGTTCTGACAAGGAGCTAGGACTTCCTGTAAAAATAAATATAACATCAGCATGCATGAATCCAATACACATCATTTTGTCATAAAAGGAAAAAATATACCTAATTGCAGTTGCCTGCCAAGATCGAAACAAATAAAATACTTAATCTGTACTAGAGGCCTATTTTAAAATCTACCAGCAGGTGAGCTGCAGCCAGGGCTTTGGCCACTCTACAGCATGCTGAGCTGCGTTCCTTTCCGACTACTTGAAGAGGACTACTTTGGAAAGCCCCTGCCTCCATATTGAAGACCTTTGCAACCATCTTTTAATGCAACATCTCACACTAAATGGCCTCCCTTACTCTGCAACACTTCCGATTCCCCTAAAGAAGCCAGAGGGTGAAAGAAGAAATAGTGCTAGCTTGCTTGTTCTGCTCTGCAATTCCTTAGGAACCTGAGAGAGCTCAGATCTGGTTACCCTAGGACAGCACCTGACCTTGAGAAAATAATTTTCATTGTCAAAGGATCACAGAGAGACACTGGTGCTGTCATGAGTTGCATGGCTCAGACATAGTTTATTTACTATTAATATTTTGGTACCCTCTTTTTTTCTGGTTGTAAACTAAATGTATACTAAGAACCCATTTCATACAGGCATCTAAAAACTTACTGCACTCATGTTTACAAATGCTCCAAGACCTTTCTGGAAATGGCCTAAGGAAAAGCATGGTATCCATATTTTTAATAAGTTTGACTGGTGCATCTAGCTGTCACTTTTGTGCCTGATTAGTGGCAATAGGCAGTTTTCCATTTATTTCCTAGCAGCTGCTAGAAGGGCTGCAGGCAGAGGTAATCTGGAGTCTGCAGAACTCTGCTCCCTGCCAATTTCACACCAGCATTTTACTTTCTTCTATCCCCATTTATTATTAATCTCTATTTATATCTAACTCCAGCTCTTAGTTAGCCTTTGCCAGAGGCTCAACCATTAGAGGTGACTGTGAGGAAGGAGCTGAAAGTAGAAATTGACATAAATCAGGCTTTTACTACTCCACATTATTCTGGGGAGGTGAGAAACCATGCAAAGCTTGGGCTATTTAGGAAGACAACAACTTGCACAATAGATCAGACCAGATAAAGTCTCCTTTATCCTTAGTGCTAAATATGTAAAGGAAACATCTGTATTGCAGAACTTTCCTTATAATCAGGCTCAGTATCTATTTTTTACACAGCTTTATATCACTTCTAAATTTCTATCCATTCTAATTCAGAGGATGTTCCTACATTTCATGTTTTCTGAATCCACTTAGCCCTCAGGCTCAGAAAGACCACGTCACATTTGTTCCAAATAAGCACTGTATAAAAACATACCTTTCCCATCAGTTTTCAAAGCATTGCCTTTTAATTTAATATAAAGAACAAGACCAGTCAATTATGAAAAGACAAAAACCTGATTCACTTTGCCCTCTCCAAGTAAACAATTTTAATTCAAGCAGCAGAATTCACACCACTTCTTTTCTGCTAACGATTTTCTTTTTTTAATGCTTCAAACCTTTTCTTCATATATTGCCTTTCTTTTTTCCCTTTTGAATAGGATGAACAGTGCGTTCCAGGTGAGACAACACCATTCATTTAATGAAGGCATTCTATTAGTTTCCAGACCGTTCCTTACCCATTTTGTTCACTTTACAGTAAATGTGAAGCCCACTCAGTGTCACCTTTCCTTTAGAGGTAAAATGAATGCAATTCATTGCAAAGACTGTCCGTAAGTTTCCCAAAATGGAGAGAAAGATGTCACACAGACGTGCTGTGTATAAAGTTTCCCACAGCAGTGAGAGATATTCAACTTATTGCACACTTTCCCCAATTGTTCCCACATATCCGGACAGCCTGCAATCCTAAGAAAGACTCTAGGCTTCAGATTAGGCTTCTGGAAATCCTTCCCCAAGTCTTTTCCAACAATAGCAGCTTCAGCAGGCTAGCCAGTTGTAATATTTTACTCTGCTTGACATAAGCATTATCTTTGAGCATCCAGTTGGAATGGGAATGTCATTAGGAACTCAGAGAAGTCATCTTCCACTTCTTCAGTGTTCAGTCATAATGAAGGCTCTTCAGTGTTCCTCCTCCAAACCTTTTCCTTTCAGAGAAGCCAGGAATCTAAAGAGAGGGAAGATAAGTTGCCATGTCAGAATTAGCATGAGCTCTCTCTAGCCCACACTTGAGTGCCTGTTACCAAGCCAACTGCAGTATCCTCTTCCACACCATCTCCACAGTGAGGACTACAATGCTTCAGCTTGCTGCTAGAGGAGCACCATTAATTAAACACTGCACAAATTGAGTATGGCTCATTTGTTCTATGGTATTCCTTAAGGCTTTTTTGGCAAGGGTTACAGCGAAAGCCTTAATTTCTCAGGCAAATCCATAACTAGTTTATTACAGATTTCAAAGTCTGTATTTCCCCCCAGATTCAAATGCACACAAGAACTTTTCCTCCATTCATTTTTAAAACTATCAAACAGTATAATCAAGTCCTATTAAGGAGCTGTCGAGGCTTTATGCCTTCAAACCTGGGACAGCAGCACTTCACTGGCAGTTTAAAGCACAGTTTTATCAACTGCTGAAAGCTTTAAGAAAACTGTCAGAATAGAAATGGTTGCAACAATACAAAGGATTAGGACTCCTGCTTTTGCAGCCAATCTGTAGATACCACTTACACCATGACAATGGATGTTTAGAAAGAAAATCTCCTTGCAACCATCAGAGGCTTCTCTGGTTTAAGAGTATTTCGGATGGATTTTCAATCCAATACATCTGTGAATCCCCAAAAGAAAGTGATGCACTGCCTTCTAATATTCCATAAGATATCTGTCCTATTGGCATCATAAAACTGATTACAGTCTAGTAAACTTTCAGCTTACTAACTACACACAAGCAGATACAGCAGATCCAGTAAACACATCCTCCCAAAACAATTCTACGCTTCCACAAAAAATAGGATACATTAAAATGGAAGGTGTCAACTGTTGGGTACAGCCAACTACGCACTACAAATCATGCCAGGAGAACATCAGCAGGTATGGACAATATGGGACAAAAACGTATTTTACAATCCAAAGTAGACTGCTCAGGTTACACACTTCATTGCTAAACTGAAAAAGCTGAAGAGCTTTCCCAAAATAAAAGTCCACTAAGAACCCCACAAATTAATTTACTTGGGGTTTTCAGACTCCAAACTCAAACACATATGCAAGGTGTTCATTGAAGTATTGTTTTATTCATCTCTGAAAAGCAATCATCTCTAAGGGAAAAATCAGGCAGATTTTGCACAAAGGCTCATCTCAGGAAAACTGCTTTGGGAATTTAAAAAGGAGAATCATTAAAACTAAAAAGTAGTTGGACTATAGGTAAAAAGTTTTCTGCTTCAGCTTAATCAGCGTAATCACTGATGAAGAGCAACAATTATTTATTTGAGACCTGACTGAAGTCATAGCTGCAAACAATTTGAAACTTATTCTTTTCATCCTGAAGAAGTCTATAATAGAAATACCTCAAAACACAAATGATCAAAGCAACCTATTGTAGAAAACCCACAAACACATTGGTAAGAGTTACATTAAGTAGATAATTTCAAATAGTAACATTAAGAGGTTATATTCAAACCTCCGTTTCCAATTTGGATTTTTCTCTTTAAACATAACTGTCCACTTCTTAATATTTGTTTTAAGCTTTTGAGCTCTTGTCAGTGAAGCTGATGAAAACAGTCATCAGCAGGCTGTAATCTTTGGCACACAGCCCTAAGGAATATATAGTTAATCCTTGGCTAGCCACTAAATATGATCCAACAATAAAAGTCAAAATCTTACATTATGCATCAAAGACAACCAGCCACACAAGCAGATTTCTGCATTAAACTATTATCCCCATGAAAGGGAAACTTCCTTTCACTAGAACATGGAGAGGAGGGGAGAGGAGAGGAAAAAAAGACATCATGCTGAACTGAAAGAGGCAAGAGCAAGTTTATTTTTAAAAGGCACTAAAAATTGCTTAAAGAAAGGAAGCATTTTGTAATTTGGGACTATTTTTTTCCCTGCTCTCCCTAAGGGGCTTTCAGCACAGCTACCTCTAATGATACATTTGACTGTATTTCAGTGATGCTATTCATGGTAATTTGCAAGTACCTGACAGATATGGCAAGTGTAACCTCACTACTCTCTGTGGGGAGGTGGGGGACAGAAGTTGAAGTGGCTTGCCCAAATCAGAAGTCATTTTGTAGTTCTTCACCAACTGTGCTGAAAACACTAAATTCAGTCATTTAGGAATGAATTACAAGCCAGTATCAAACTCCCATTTTTCTTGTGGCTCCACTGGGTCTGTGAAAACTATTTGTGCAAGATAAAATACTAGTTCCAACTGTGCAAAACCAAGCCTTTTCGCTGACCTTCCAGATAGCATTTCTGGCCTAAATCTGCAACCAAGAAGCTGACAACTGAAAGAAATCATATTTGCCCACTTCACCTCGCTCCTGCAACTTTTACTATGTTAGCATACTTTAGTATTTCATTGCCAATCACACTGCAAATACTTAAGCTGACAAAAGTCTGCCATTTTTCTCTCTATCCAAACTAGCTGTGCTCTCACAGATATAAGAACTCAATTACCAGCACAGATTACCATTTAAGTCGCATAAACCCCATGTTTTAAAGAGGATTGTGTCAGCAGCTCACATTACAGAGGAAGAAATGAAACAAAAAAGGAGAAAAAATGACAAACCTGATTGCCGTCTCTTAAGAAGTATCTCTTCTCTATGACCTGGGAACAACAGGGAATGATCTTAGCTTGCACAGCACATGAATAACCTTGGATTCCAACAAATACTTCACACCTGAGCACTGACACTCATGGCTAACTTGGACAAGGTCTGAACCCACATTCCCTGGTCCAGCCCTATTGCTCTAAGTGCAGTGCTCAAGTACACGTAGGAGTTTCCACCTCCAGCCATTCTTAGAAGGGCTGTGCTATCCTCAACTTCCACACACCTAATTTAGTTAGCCCTCCTGGATAATGGAGGTGATGGTTTGGGTGTCTCGTTCTGCATCAAAGTCCTTCCTCCCATTCCCTCTTGGCAGGTGCAGTGGTTCCACTACTACGCAGTAGCTCCACAATGTTATATCCAGGGGGTGCTTAGTCAGAGCATTCCTTGTCATTTTCACAGTGGACCTTGATGGTCTCTTTTTCAGGAAGGGAGAGCAATATGCCAAATTTATTAATTCCTAAAGTTTGCTTTAACCAGGATCAACAGAGCTAACCAGTCTTGTAACTTCCCAAATTACTGCCTGAGAACACTGCAACCCCTCTGGCTTGCCAGACAACTTTGAAAGCATATGCTGAGTGTCTTTGCACACTTGTGAGTTCTTTTTCACTCCTCTATACAGATCAAGAATCAAATCTTCAAGAAGATCAGCTATTTTCTGGAGGGTTCCAAAAGCAGACCAGTCTTTGGCCTCCCCACATCTGGCTTGAAACAACTCAAAAAGTGGAATGTGAAAGGAGCAACTAACTGCTGTTCATGCTCCAATTGCAGACAGTGTTTGACATCCCAGGACCATAACACATCATTTAATCGACTTACCTTATCAAAAAACCTGCTTAGTTTGACAGCATTGGATGAACCTGCAGCCAGGTAGCGAGGATTGGTGCAATCCTAGAACACACAGAAGACAACAACAAACCAAGCACACAGAAATCAGCACAAAGAAGCCACACACTTGGAAATCAACACACCCTGTCCCCTGACACAGGCTGTCACCTCCAGGAAACAGTGGATCTGCTGATTTCTGCTCCAAAGTCACTTAAGAGAAAAGGCCAACTTCTGTTCTGTGAAACAACTGCAGAATCTAAATAACCCCCCATGTGCTCCACATCTTCCTTCCATCACCAGCTATCTCAGTCAGATAATGATTTTTACAGGCTACACATGAGATCCTGTGTGTGTATGTGTATGCATACAAGCATTCACACAGCACATGCATATTTTTACACCTAAATATCTATATAAAGTGATCTTGATGTTTCATTCAAAAGCAGCCCGTGTCAGAACTAGGAGCAAGAAAGAGAAAATTTAACTCAATTAACATCAATTCTAAAGCATCAGTGACCTCATTTAAGACCCACTACACCTCCCTGTAGTGAAACAAAGATGGCTGTTTCGTCAAGCAAGGGGTACAGCCAAACAAAATGTGCGTGACTCTGGCACCACTGCAAAAATCTCCAGAAGCCAAATTTTTGTCACAACATCTTTACTTACTAAAAACTGGACTCGCTCCCATATAAAAGAAAAACAACACTGGTGACAAAGATACTAACCAAATTTATCTCTTCAGCATTGAAATCCTCAGCCAAGAAAGCTGTTCTGGTCAAAACTTCATTCCGCTTAGTTTCTGGGATCTGATCCAGCTTAGTTCCTATTACCAGCAGTGGAATCTGGTTATCAGCAAACTGTTCACGGTCATAGTCACTGATGAGGGAAACAAATACAATCCTGAATAAGGTGATGGCCATGTAAGTGGGCACAGGGGCACCCTCAGCTCCCCTGTCCCTTTCAAAAAATGGTCATTTAATTAGTAGGGATCATGATTTATTTAAGTGAGAATGTGCTGTGTCCATTAATTAAGGAAGGACTTCTGCATCTAAGTCACTACACAGGAATTGAAAGGAAAGAGAAGAGAAACCACATGAGTTGGATTTCTTCTCAACACAGATGAACCACAGAAGAAATGCTAACACAGGCAGGAAAGGAACAGGAACTCCAGTATTGTACCGAGCATATGCAGACACCAGGGAAAGATCAGGGAGCTGGCATCCCTGAACAGCTAAAGTTCCTACATACACTTTTTAAGGAGGGACAATGAAATAAATTGCACCTGTGAAACACCACCCCTTTCCATGTGCGATCAAAGAGGGTTGCAACAACAATTGCACGGTGTCAAGTTATAAATTCTTCTATATTCAAGTAAAATTAGCCACTATAAGCTGAATTCCAGCAAGTTTTGATTCAGATATGAAAAATGATCAAAGATAGCCTTTATAAAATAAATAACTTTGCAATCAAATGTCATCACAAATCCATGCTTCAATCGTTCTCCATAGCTAGGATAATGACTTGTCTTTCATTTTTACCCAAACCAAGCTTTCTGGAAAGTAATTTTACAACCAACAGCAACAACCTGACCAAGTGATTGCTAGTGGCCGAGCATCTGTCCTTGACAGAAGCTAAGCTTTAGAAAATTAAAACAATTATGAAGAACCTGTCTGTGGAAAAAGGGGAGAATTTTGCAGTTTATACAATGCAAATCCCCTTTCTCACCATCCATGTTTCTACAGAAACACCCATGTACCAGCACAGGCAGATAAATAATAGCTATTTTTCCCACGAAAAGCTACTCTTTATTATTGCCTTCCTGCTTATGTGTGAGGTTTATCAATGATCTTAAAACCTCCTTGACTACATGTATAAGAGGAGCACAGAGGTACAGGAGGAAACACTTGACAAGATGTTGGAAAGCTAATTATGAACATGCTTATGGAGCAGTTTTTTTAAGCTCTTTCAGCCACACTCCTGAAAAAAATTCCCCCATCACCCAAACCAAAGATTTACGAAGTGAACTTCCTCAGTCTGGGTACATGAAAGGAAAGCCTTCTGGAACAGACATGCCATCTCACGACATTTCCTGTATAAGGACACATCTCAGTGCAGACAAAGAAGTCTTCAGGTATCAGGGACTTGACCCACTTTCACAGAGGCCTCAAGCAAATGAAGGATGCAGTAAAAATCTCTTCCCTTAAAGCAAGGTCTCTGCTACACAGTTTGGGAATCTACTGTCAGAATGGCCTGACTGGCAGTACAAAACACAAAGAACAGCAACTTTCTTTGATATTCCAAATTTTTTCCTTCCTTTCTTAGAAGTCTAGCCACATCTAGTTTCATGTGCACTCCAAGTAGCCTGAGGGATGAACAAAGACTTCCATAACAGCTTAGAATTACTGTGTCTTAACTCTGTATATATGTTTTACACTCACCCATTTGTCACAAGAACTCCTGTTGGAGCGACATCTCTGTTGAGTGCTTCCAAAGTCCAGCGATACAAATTCTGGGATGATTTTTTGTTGGTTAAGTCATGCACTAAAATTATCCCTAGGGTGAAAGAAAAGACAGCAAGATGCTATTTAATGATACATATTTTTTCCTTATCTTATCAAAATGACATCTGCAGGTTCCCAGATATCTGAGCAGGAAGAAAGAGATGCATAACCAGTTCAGTTACAGTGAATGAGTAAGGCTGAAAATATCAGGATGCAACAGGTTTTTTAAAGCTGCTTATCAGGAATTGGATAAGAGCTTAAGAGAAAAATCTCATGAAAGGAGGAAACAAACAGCCACCTCAGAGTTTAATCCACAAAAGGCTTGCAGGCATTCCCTAATTCTGCTCTATTTCTAATGATACTGAAATTCTGTATTACTGCAGCAGAGAATTTAGCCTTTCTCTGTTTTGCCTAACTTGTAAACATAATTATCCTTCTGTCACACCATCTAAGAAGTCTAAAGGCTTTTTCTTTGTTTCAAAGAGGTAAGAGAGCACTATTCCTTTCCTGCATTTTCAAGAATTAATGCTACATTCTTAGGGAGATATCCAAAGGGGAAACAGACAACGATAAACTTTCACAGTTCACCAAAATTATAATTCAGATGCATAAGTTCAAGATTTCATGTCCTAATGGGCTGCTTTAGGATATTTCCTGGTAGGAACATGAATTAATAAGATTTCTTGTATTTAAGATTAAGCCACTAGCATTTTTCATTACCATGAGCCTTCAAAATGTAAACTCTGAGATACAGCCACACTTCCTAGCTGTGCTATTAACAGACACCCACTTCTGATAACCACAGTTCCTAGCTCAATTACCAACTACTGCTAGCAAATTTCTTCTATTTATTCACACCTTCTGCAATATGTGGAATGTTCCCACTTCCTCCAGACTTTAAACTGTCATTAATTCAAGGACAAAATGGAATTATACCCCTTATGTGGATCAGGATTCATTCTCAAAACACTTCACAGCCTATAGGTGGAAAAAACTTAGTAATTTAGCCTTTCACCTCAACTCCCAAAGGTGCCACCCACTGTACACCCGATCAACAAACCACATTTCCATAAACATTTTCCACTACCCCACATGATTGTGCACAGACTCTCCCATGAGAGTTCCCAGCATATCACAACCACAGCCCCATCTCAAAGCAAATATCTCAGTAAGAGCAGAAAAAGGCAACTCAGCTGCGTGTCCACCCTCAGTGTAGGGAGAAAAAGCCTGACACAACGTAACTTGGCCTACAGCAACAGAGTCTGAGGCACTGCTGCATAACCTGTGAGGAACTCTCTTCACCTCCAGACACTCTCCCTCAGTTATGTTTTTGATTGGTCATTTCCCTTATCTGCATCACCTAAAACCTGCACAGTCGGTTGCACCAGCAGCAAAAGACAGGCAACAGGCAAGAAGAGTAGGCAGGACCAATGACTACTCAAGGAAATGTTCCTCCCACATGAAGGCCTGCAAACCAAAGCCTTACTGCCTAGTCCCTGTCCTCAGTTATCACAGTCCACACACCAGATGGAGGGTCAGCAAAACAGAAGATTTGTGGTCAATCCAAAAAACAAACTGTTCCCAGCTTTGTCAACAGCCCAACAGCCTGCACAGGTGCTGCCACAACCAAGCATTAACTGTCTTTCCATCTCAGGTTTTCAGACCACTGTAAGCACAGAAAGCAAAGCAGTCAGGCAGAAGGAACACATTCATCTTCTCTTCTTAAATCAGGTCAAACTGAGGCAATTTGTGAGACAAGCTCTAATGGAGAAATTAATCTAATGAAAGAAACAAGAGCCAAGGTTAACTACCAAAGTCAACACTTTTCATATGTGAGCTGCCTAATAACGTATTTTGGGCAGTGGAGATAAATAACTCGTCTTTTAATAATGTCATCAATTATAATTCAGTTCAGGGTTTCATTTCCTAATGGGCTGTTCCAGGACGTTTCCAAGTCTGACCCACACTCACTGGCATACTGTGGATTTGGTGTCAAAAATAAATCCATTTCTTCATATACCAAAGAGGCTTCCTTTGAGGGCACAATTCAACTCAAGCCTTATTTACAGGGGACCAGTTAACAATATAAGCAAGGGGTACCTACAAACAGTTTTCCTTCTGGGAAAGGAGGAGGACAGAACTAGTTGATCACAGATCAAAAATACTTATTGTGTGATTTAACATGTTACTGAAAGGCCTTCAAATTATTTGGAACAAGAAAAGAAAAACAAACAGAACATTTGAGACAGATTTTCAGAAGCAGTTGTTAATCTGATATACATGTATCTGTACTGAACTATCCTCGGATGACAATAAAGGAAGAATTCAAATACTGCATATGTTATGTTCATAATCTTTTATTTGCTCCTATTAGTGGTAGAGATGAACTAATAGGACTTTAAGTCACTATCTCAAAAGAAGGCATAAAATATTGCTTTCTAAATATGCAGCAAGTTGCAAGATTCAATTCTCAAAAATAATCTAAATAAGTGAATTATAATGCTAAACTAAATGAGCAGAGGCAAGATAGTTATCAGCATATTGCAGTTTTATGGAAGGCAGTTCAAATTTGCCAAGGTAGGATTCAACTATCAAAGTTCACATAAACTCAAATAATCATTTTCCTGCTGTAGACTTTGCAACTGAACAGACAGGAAACTATAAATCACATTTCTGCAGTTAATCAGGTCTGGAAGGGTGAAGGCAACATTTATGTCTGCAAGTGTAGCTGGAAGGGACACTACTGCACCTTTAAAGACTCCCTGCTGTGCCAGCTACACAAGACTGAAGTGAAAGGCTGATGAAGCTCATCTGCACAGCTTTTCCTAAAATATCTCTAGAGTTCAAAACGGAATCCATAAAATTCTGCCTGTTAATGTTATCAGGTTTTTTTCCCCTGTATAAATCAGAAAAGAGAACAATATGGCCCTCAGCCAGACCACAAGGAACCCTGCCCCAGAACCATTACTGTTTCTCTTAAGAGAAACAGTAATAAAACCAGATTTACACCAAGCAAACTCACCATTTAGCAAGTTATAGAATACTGCTCGTGTGCTTTTCACGCTAGTGGCACTACCCACTGAACCTCCAACATCCCACAGCTCAATGTAGTAAGTCTTCTCTTCTGGAGTCCCTTCTTTGTAGTCATGGATCTGATGAAAAATTCACATAATACATAACCACGGCACCAACTCACAGGAGTTAATCCACATGACACACATTCAGCTGGATGGATTATTGCACTTGGATGGAAATTTGTAAATTCTCATGATGACACCATTTCAAACCTCTCAAGTGGAAGAGAGATGTAATGAGTCAAGCAGCAGCCACTGGATACTACAGCTCCTATAGGAGATGGAGCTTGGTGAGTAAGCAGGGAGTACCATTTCCACCTCAGTATGAGCAAACCTAATGCTTCATGACGTGCTTGGAAATAGCGGGTTGCTAAAAAAAGATTAAAAATTAAGGTCTTGACTTCTTACAGTTGTTAAAACCCACACTGCAGTACTGCAGGACTATTAACACAGGCAACCACCCTGGATTCCAACTGACCACATCTCTTTCCTCTCCAAATTCTCATCATCATCTCAACTGAATTAATCAACCAACAGCTTTTGCCCCTGGATCCCCCACAGCCAAATAGGAATGCTGCTTTCCAAATTTTGGAAATATATTCCTAATCTAGGGCAATGCGTTTCAAGGAGAATGCCGCAAAGAGTGGTGAAGGAAAAAAGCATTTATCAGTGTCCCATGAGGGCTGTAGGTTGGGCCAAAAAACTGCTGGATGAATATCCTCACTCCTCCCACAGCAGGTCCTACAGTGAGGAGTCAGGGGGAGAAGCAACCCTTTGGTGTCACAGTTAGTGCCCACAACCTAAACCAGCAAACTGTTTTTCCCCAGTATGTTTAGCTGACCACATGGCTGTGCATTGCCTGTTTCTCAGGGAAGCCTGGTTGGAATTCTGTGCCTTCTGACTTAAACTGGCCACCCTGTGACTTGTAACTCGCCTGTGGCCACTGCAGTGGGGACAGGGGCTATGAGGGACAAATACCATGCGTGACTCTGACAACCTAGGAAGGTCAAAACTTGCTCACACAAGTGCTTGGATCACATTGATGCTATTTGCCTTGAAAGATTAAGTCCTCACCAAATCACAACATCAAAGCACACCTCTTTCTGTGGTGGAAGTAATGAAAACAAAATAATGAAGTCAAGGCCCTTCTCTTCCCTTACACTGCGGGCTCAGGGGTACCCAGTGGCCGGGCACGTCACCTACTCGCACATCCACGGAGCAGCCCACTGTCCAGGATGGGTTTCCCAGCACCTGGTTGTGGCACAGCAGATGAACGAGGGAAGATTTTCCGACACCTGCAAGGGCACAGAGAGAGAACAACTCCTGAGAGGCGGAGCAGGGGTTACAGGCAACGGGGACGGGAGCAGCGCCGACTGAGCGCGGGCGGTCCCGGCCCCTCAGCTGGTGACGGGGAAGCAGACGAGCGGCGGGTCCCCGGGAACAGCCCCGGGCACACGGGCTGAGGACAGGGACTCACCGGAGTCGCCCAGGACCAGCACCTTGACCCTGTCCAGAGCCGCCATCTTTACCCCGCCCAGCAACAACTCCCGGAGACAGAGCCGCCCGCCAATCGCAGCGCGCCTTCCTCCCGCTGCTTTCAGCCTATTGGCTGTCTCTCGAGCCCCCGGTGCGTTTTTGACTTTTGATTGGTTCAGCTCGCTCGAGGGCGGGAAGGCGAGAGGCCGTGTGGGAACGCGATTGGTTCACTTCGCTGTCGCTCGCGCCGCTGGGTCTCGCCATGAGGGGGAGGGGGCGGTGCCGCGCAGGCGCGGCGGGCGCTGCTGAGGGCAGTGTCGCGCGCGGTGGTGACGCTGGTGGCGGAGCCGCTGGAAGCGCCGCCCGGAGCCGGGAAGAGCTGGAAGCGGCGCCAGGTCAGTGCCGGCCCCGGGGAGCGCGGTGGTGCCTGCGGCCCGCGGAGGCCCCCGGCCCGGCGCTCGGGTGCCGCAGAGCGGCCCGCGGGGTCCGTGCGCCCCGCACGGTGTGTCCGTCTGGGCCCCCTGCTCGCCTTGGCTCCGAACCGCCGCCCCTCCTGCACTGTCTGTGGGGGCTGCCTCTTTGTCTGGTGTGGTTTGGTGTTTTAGGAGGGACTGCTGAGCTCCTCGTGCCCTACAGAAGCCTACACAATCCGATGTTTAAACCTCAACACATTAAAAGTGGGTAGGGAATGGGAAGCTGTGCAGACAGCAGAAAGGGCTCTCTTTGCTTAACCTTAAAGCTTAGTCTGTTGTCAAAATCTGTACAGTTTATAATTTGAAGGAAGTTGCAGGATTATGGACATCTGAGGAGTAGATGACTGGCAAATCCTGCTCATTCTTGTTTGCCAGGTTTGGCTGTGGGTTGAGTCCATATGGTGAAACTATTCACTTCTCCAGGTCAGCAAGGTGGGGGGGTTGTCTTCTTCCTTTTTTTTCTTTTTCTTTTTTTTTTTTTTTTTTGTGTTTGTTTTGTGTAGGTTTTTTTTTTTTTTTTTGTTGGGTTTTTTTTGGTTTGTGTTTTTAAATTTTTTTTTTGTACATTAGTTTTTTTCTGGCCTCACAAGCTTGCTGTTTCCCTGGGAAATAGGTGACCATTAAATCCTAATGGCACCAAGCTGTTGATGTTAAGTGGGCCCAGGCTACCACACTTGTGCCATCCCAAGTGGCTCAGAAGGAATGAGGAAGATTGGCACCCTGAAAAGGGTGTTCAGCAGTGCACAGCTAAGGTACATTTTCATGAAGTCTAGGTGGTTTAATATTTTTCATCCACAAAAGGTGGCATTTCTTCTTTCATCTGTTCCAGTGCAGTGTCATCCTCTGATACTTGCTGGTTCTGTTGCTCATCAGACGTCTCCACTAACGCATTAAACTGTTGAAAAATGTAGTAAAAAGGAGGAAAAAAAGAAGAAACTTATTTTTCTGCCTTTTAGTGCTGTAAATTGGTACACAGGAAGGTCCAGTGAGTGCCAGAGCTGGCACAAGAGAGGGCAGAGCCATGTGCTTGGGAGATGAGCACATGCCTTTCTGGGAGCAGCAAGGCATGATGGGAGTTGCATTCCTGCCTTCCACTTCCTGTGAGATACAGCTTGCTTTCTCACAGGATGCTTTAGGGAATTCTATTGAACAAAAACTACATTAATTAAAGTTAATCTGGTATCTTGGTATTTAGTTTGTTTCTTTATTGCTTATACCCACAATATATACACATTCGCTACACTCAGATGCACTAAACTATTATGAACTTAATACTTTCAGAATTTTACGTTGTCTTTCTGGAATTCCCAAAAGTCAGGCAATACCACATCATCTATCATGATGAGAAGTGTGGTGTTCCAGGTCTTACTGAATCCAGGAGATGGAAAGCAGTTACTGCTTTCCTCCTGTCTGAAACTTAAAAAGGAATTCTGGGGTGAAGCCCAGTGTGCTTCAGTGTAATTGTGATTTCCTAAGCTTGATATTTGTGAGAAATTATCTTACCTTTTTCCCTTTAAACAAGCCCCCAAAATCTTACAACTCGTTTTGTGAGGATCAGTGCTGACACATCGCCAGAATAACACATGTTCTGCTGGTACACGTTCAGATTGGAATGTAGATTGTAAGGGGTTCTGGTCTCCACGGTCAAAATGTCCTCATATCACAGATGAGTCAGTTTTGCCACCACACGGTGAAAGATCACCTACATCCTTAGCCATGCTTGCTTTTCTCTGCTCTGTGTTGGCTCTAGTCTGGTAACAGAAATGATTCAGTTCTTGAACTTTTCCCCCTTGCCCTCTCTGAAATACCCCACTTTTTTTTTTGGTTTGACATGTTAGCTTTTCACTTTTTATTGACTTGATTTGCACTGCTACAAGAATAGTGAACTGTCAGAATTAGCACAGAAGATTGGGGGCTGTGGCTAAAGGCAAGGAAGGAAAATAAAAATTTTTTTATAGGAGGGGACAGTGTAATTTGACTGAAGCTGCAACAGGAAATGGTACTTTTAGCCTTGTAGCCACTAAGTTTGGCCTTCCATAAATAGTGTGCTCCATTTTTATTAGAGCTACAACCGTTAATAGTTGTTACTGCTCATGTGCTTTTGAAGTACTTCTGAATATTTCATCAGTTTGTAAACGTGCACACAGGCAGTCCTCTAATTTACTGACGCCTTGCTATTGTTTGTGTTGTGTTAAGATTATGAATGGGGTTGAGATTTAAATCCTGAGCCTGCCTGGTTCATTTCCTTCCTTTCACGGTCAGACCTTGTGGCTTTATCATGTCTGGCTCCATATATCTTAACTTCTTAAATTAGGGGAAAATGCCCTAATTTCAGCCAGGCCCCTTGGCCTTCCTGTGTGCAGCTGCAGCACAACTTTTCATCCTTAGTGAAGGAAATCCTTTGATACCTGTGACCTCTTGGTTTCACTTTATGAAATGCCAACAAAAAGGTGGGATTTCAGTGAAAGCAGATTGTTCTTTTCTGCTCTAATACTTCAGGGTAGGTCTTGCCATGGAAATACACTATTTCTCATCAAGATATGTGGGAGAAAGGCTGAAGAGCAGTGTTCCTGAACTTTCCAGGGAATGAAATTCAGTGAACTCTTGATAAAATGCCAGAAGACTTTGGGTTTGCAACTAATGTGGGATAAAGGCAGTTTCGGATAATAGGGATATTTTCCCGAACATCCTCTGACTACAGAGAAAAGTGAGTAAAGGCAACACTAGAAAATGGAAGATTCTGTGCCATATTCTGGAAAGAATGACTAATGTCTGAGGTTACATTGTACAGACCTTTGAAATGCTGATGGCATGTTTTCCCACTGAAGTTCTGAAATTTACACCTTCCCTCGGTGTTCTCCAGAAGATTCAGAATCGCTTCTCTCAGCTTAACCTTATCATCTTCTGGAAGGCAGAATTTTAAATCTTGTTAGAGTGAGAGACTACAAAACTAGGATCTGGTGTTTGTATGCGACTGGTGGAGTGGGATATGGCATACACTGGCTTCAGGAAGCCTGTCATACTTGCCATATTTACAGGTGAGGAACTTTCTTCTTATACTCTGATTTTGATTTTACCCAAAGAAACTGTGTCGGTATAAGCAAGCGGTTTTTCTTTTCTTACATCAGAAGCCTGCAGAAACATTTTCCAAACAATTTGGCAAAAGGTGGTCTCAAAGATTTAGGGAAAAAGAGCACTAACAATAAAAATTAGATGTGGGGAAGTACAGGAAGCACCTTCCAGCGTTAACAGTATTCCTGAGAGCCTAAGTTCACAGACAAACTTGCAACTCCAGATTTTCCTCCAAAAGAGATCTGGGGGGTGATAAAGAGAGCTATCTGCTACCTTTTTCAAGATCCCGCTTTTAAAACATTTACAGTGTCAAGTATATGAATAGTGAGCTATGTTTATGTTTTCTGAGGTAAAGTAAGTCACAAAGCTTAATTTGCAGTATTGGATAAAAATTCCTGCTAATTCATACCGGCTGACTTAGGCTTCCATAATTTCTAGTACTAGTTTCATCTACATTGTGGCTTCTAGGTATCACCTTTTTAACACTTTTTGTCTCAGTTTTAGCCAGGAAAAGCAGGAAGAAAGACAGACCTAACATCATTAGCAGAATTCCTGTTCACAGAATAACTCTTGAAATCTTAGTATGCAGAGGAGTTTAGTAGCTTTGATATTGCGTCAGGAAAGTCCTGACCAGTTGGGATATTTGCTTGGTTGAGTTTCTGGCTTCTGTGTGGTCTTTGGTCCTATCACACTGAATTTTTTTTTTTGCAGTCACTTGCTTTCTCCCTGATTTCCTTTCTGATGTCTCTGGTTATGCTGAAGGCCTGTGCCTCATACATTTTACTCAACCTGAGGTACAATCTGCATTTTGCAGAATGTATCCTGATTTTCTTCACCCAGCAGATCTGATTGTTTTGTGTAGCTATAGGTCTCTTTTTCCAATGTTGCTTTTTATAGCTACATCAATATTAATTCTTCCATTTAGAACAATTTATAAAAAAAAACACAAAAAATATGTATTTAAGTTTGCTGTCTTACTGTGTTAACATAAATAGGTCTACTTTCCTCCTATACCCATAATACTGAATTGTATTCCTGTAATTACCCAGAACAATTCCCCAAGAGCTGTCTTTTTTAATAAAGGCCATATTTAAATTTTGAAGTTTTTCTTTTGGTTGTTTCTGAGTATGATCCTGTCCAGTCTGCTTTATTATCAGTGCTGTCTGTAGGTGCTCACTGTATAGTGGAGTATCTTGACCATTATTTTTTTTTCCCCTGAAAACGTTCCTTGATGTTCATAAATTATAAGGTTAGTTCAGACCTTATTATGAAACGGTTGTACATCCACTGAAGCCTTGTTATCGTATTTCTTTGCACATGTAATTAATTCAGGCTGGACTTACTGCTTCAGTGGAAGGTGAAATTGTTGCTCAAGGATGCAATGGTAAAGTCCCCTGCTTTTGAATTTCAAACTGATACTCATGTGGGACTGGATTGCAATGTGTGAGTTGCATCACTGTCTTTCTTGCCTGGTGAAAGGTGGTAAGAAATTGCAACTTAGAGATTCAAAGCCTTGGATTCTTCGTGGGCCAGATGTCAGCTTCTCCTAGAGACACGATTTGTCAGACCCTGGCCTGGTGTGTTCTGGCAGTGCTACATGCTCGCTTTTGTGCCATTTTGTGCATATGTATCACATCTCTTATGTGAGAACATGATTATGGAGAATGAGGCTGTAAAATATATCCTTCGTCCAGCCATACATACAGATCTTTTCCTAGCCCTTGTTTTTGATCAGTATTTCCTCAACATGTTCCTTGCTCATTTTTAGAACTAAGTTGTGTTCAGCATTGTTGACTTCCATGTAGCAAAGCTTGCTGAGAGTGTTGTTTCTGTGTTCTTTCATGTCTTCGCTTCTCCTTTTTTTTTTTTTTTATTCCCTTTCTTAAATATGACGCTAGTTGATTGGCTGTTTCACTCAAAGGCTGTCTTCTTCAGGATTTAGAATTTAAACTCTGTTAATCCACTTTTTGAAGTGGAGGATAATAGGGAAAAATGGTTTCTGGTGTTTTTAGAATGTTTGTATTTCCATATATCCCCACCTGGAAGAAAACCAGTGTTACAGTTAAGATGCCTACTGTTACCTGAGGGCACAGAAGATTTGGACATCACTCAAAATCTCCAGTAGAGCAGAAGAAATTATTGTATTAAAACTCCTGGTCTCACTAGGTCAAAAAGAATATTTTCTAGTGATTGACACTAAGAAAGATGATTAAATCTCTAACTATTGCTGAAAAGCAAAGGAAAAGGTTTATACTCTTAGATCTAGTTTTATTTTTTGGTCCCTTGTAGGTCTCAATTTAAGATGTTTTGAGTGCATTATTCAGGAAATTGTACCTTAAACCTATTTTGAAAGTGTCTGTGGAAATCTGCAGTTGTCTTATTAATGCAGAGAAAGTACTTTCCATCAGCTTCCAGATGAGACATCCAGAGTGAGATGTACCTGTTTAAAAACACTTTTCTCCCTTTTTTTTTTTTTTTGCAACTGACGTTCTGAAGGTCACTGTGCCCCTTCAGGTTGCATCGTTGAGTTTTTCTACAAGGAGGTTTTAGGAACAGTGAATTGGTGAGGAGAGAAGTTTTTTTTTTGTCTGCTCTTCAGAGCAGCACTTAAAAAGCTTTTGCCTTTCAAAATTTGACTTATTAAATCTCCTGAGGTGCCAGGTTTTGTTTAAAATTGATCTTTACATTCATTCTTTACTGTGCTTAAATTCTGAATAAGTTTTAATCAATTTGAAGAAATAAAGGCTTCTCTCCAGCTTCTGCATTGACATTGTTTTATAGTATCAGTGTGCTGCTGAGAGATGCAGTCAAAACCAAGATTTATCTTTAAGTGACTGAAAGACTGAAAAAATACCAACAGAATAAAACTGATCTTCAAGGACAGTGTCCTGTGACAGTATTTAGATTGGGTCTGACTTAGAGATTCAAAAATACTGCATGGTTAAGTCTTGATGGGGCATCCTTTATTGCTAAAGCTTTTACCTTTAATGCAAAGCTCTGTAAAGTGGTCCTTTGTGTGAGATAAATCACTATGGATCTGGCATACAGAAGAAGGCTGACTGACTCTAGAAGCACTTGTTTCATGGTTAATTCGTGGTGTGATAGACGTATTTTAATTTAATTTCCTTGAAGGGAAGCTGGAGCTGGACATGCAAGCATTGTTTTATGTAAGTTATTCTCAGCCTGCACACCAGCAGTCAACAAATGTTGTTCAGTTAATTTCAATTTGAGCACTGTGAATATCAGTTGTCTCTAAGTTAGAGAAAAAGAAATGCTCAAGCAGGGAAGCATTTTAAAAGAAAAGAATGAAGGTGTTTTTCTTACCGAAAAGACAGGATGATCCTTATTTATTTAGTGTTAAGCTTCACATTCCACAGCCTGATTGCTTTGCAGTTGCACTGGCCATAACCCTTGAGAGGAACATACCCTCTCAGTGGCCAAAGAGAGTAGGAGTGGGACAGAAGTAAAGCTTCAGTGGATAATGTTGCCTAGAGTTTTTTGAGAAGGCACTGTTTCTCATAAGAAAAAAATCCAAGCAGGCTACTGTAATAAATGATCACAGATTTTTGAGAAGCCTTAGCTGATGGAAGTGAGTCATCAACTGCTTGGTTACATGTAGAGTTGGTGAATTCAGGGGGATGTCTTAGTGTGGGGAGTGTAGAAAAGTTCTGTAATGGTGTTTGTCAAAAATCCTGTCACAGATTTTGTGACAGTGATGAAGAAAATAGGATACTTATGCAGATCCTTTCCTCTGCTGTCACACTCTGCTTTCCTTTAATTGATAGACTTGAATACTGGGGAGGTCCACGTACAGTGTGTGAGACATCTAATGGAAGTGAAAATTTGGATTGGCAGAGTTTTACAATTTATATTAGTTCGTGGATTAAAATTGTGTAGCAATGATGAACAAACAGAAATTAACGTGTGGGGTTTTTCTTGAGTTGAGGGAATCTTTTGCTTAAGAAATGGTTATTCATGTCCTAAACTAGTGTAGAAGAATCGTAACTGAAAGATTATTCAGAGTTTTATGTGAAGTTATCTGGAAGTACAGCCTTCTGAATGGATATTTCAAAAGCACCTCTGATATTTCATTCTTGTCTTGAACTTTCACACATGGAAATCCAAGTGCACTGTGAGTGGAGAGGAATTTTGTTTTTGCATAGACTTGAAAGAATGGAGAGAAAATGGGGAAAACCACCCTGTGGAATGACAGTAAACCTTTACACCTTATGGAATTCCTTCTCTTTTTCTCTTCATTGGACAAAGCTTTCTGTTTCAGAAGAGTCATTGCTCTTAGTTGTCAGCTTGCTAAATCTGGCAGGGTTGACAATATGAGGATTTCTGTGCATGTAATTCTGTACATGTTTCCACATATGTCACAGAAGCATGTAATAGTCATGACCATTTGTGCCATTTGATGTTAAGGCAAAGAAAAGTGAAGTGAAAGTGCAATACTTGAAAATATTGTCTTTTCACAGACAGCCTGATAAGTTGGGGTAAGTAACTCAAAAGGTACTTCACGGAATACTTTTCTTGTTTTTTAAACACGTCATCTCTTCATGTGCACTGTGTCTTGATTTTTGTTTCCTTTATTGTGCTATATTATTCATGGACTTTTAAGGTCTGAATGTGGGACACTTTAAATGAAGGATCAGTCCTTTGTAAGGACCTATTTGTTCATCTAACATTAAGGCTGAAGTAGTGAGCTGTGCTAATACAATATCTGTGCCCAGTGATGTCTGAGGAGCAAAAGCAAACAGGGCTAATTACAGTGTGACAGGTGACATCAGCTGAGTCCATAAGACTACTCCACTCTGGGGCTGTCTTAGGACCTTTCTCGCTTGTAGCCTTTTTCTGCTTCTCCTAGGCTACAAGTCTCAGCTGATCATGAAGCTGTCTTCTGGAGCTCAGCTTCAGGACAACTTTGCTATTCCAGCTGTGACTGAGTAGAAATGAAATCTGCAATATGTTTTGGTACCAATTTCTTTTTTAAAAGTTTTCCATAATTTTATTTTGAATGAGAGGTAACATAATTATGTTTTGGTAGCATTGGCATTATGAATACCTAAGGAGACAGTACAGGGCTTGGGAAAGAGAAATGGAAAGCACCCCATCTTCTTCTTAGCTCTAAGTAAGATAAATAAAATTTTTTGAAGTTAGAAGACTAGCTAAGAATCCATCTGCCTGTTTTTCATTGCAGTATACATGAAGTTCAAGATCTGAACCTGCTATGACTGACCCAGACGTCCTCACTGAGGTCCCAGCAGCTCTCAAACGCCTTGCCAAATATGTGGTGCGTGGCTTTTATGGCATTGAACATGCTTTGGCTCTGGACATTCTCATCAGGAACCCCTGTGTGAAGGAGGAGGACATGCTAGAGCTCCTTAAGTTTGATAGGAAGCAGTTGCGGGCCGTTCTCAACACCCTCAAGGGTGACAAGTTCATCAAATGCAGGATGAGGGTCGAGACGGCTCCAGATGGCAAAACCACCCGTCATAACTACTACTTCATCAACTACCGCCTTCTGGTGAACGTGGTGAAGTACAAGCTGGACCACATGAGGAGGAGGATTGAGACGGATGAAAGAGACTCCACCAATCGCGCCTCCTTTAAATGTCCCATTTGCTTCAGCACTTTCACAGATTTGGAGGCCAACCAGCTGTTTGACCCCAGGACAGGTAAGGGTACAGGTAACAGAGCATGCTTGCTGCCTCCTGTGTCTCTAAGTGCTGGACTTTAAGGAGACAGTCTTAGGAGAATTCTCTTGAGTTAGGACAGAGCTAGAGGGCACTCTGTTTCTGCAGGCGGTAAGTGTTTGAGCAAAATACAAAAGTAACGTGTGCAGACTTAAACAGTCTGTACAGACAAATAGCAGTCTTGGTAAAATGCTTTTGAGTGACAAGCAGGAGAGTGGAGGTCTTATCTCAGTCGAACTCAAGGGTGAATAAGGCAGTCTGTCCTTGTTAGAAGCTGATGCCTTTTTGCTGGAACTTGGTCTTGCCTGTCAGCTGTAAGACTTACAGGTAGTTTGCAGAGAGGGCATGTGTGTAGTTAACTTCAGTATGCAAAATTTTTTTAATTTAGAGATGGTCATGCAAAGAGTGAGTTGTTACTGTTTAATATTCTCCTAGCCTAGTGCATTATTCTGCACAGCCCTGTTTCTCAGTGTAAGGCAATCTCACTAAAGTTAAAAGAAATTAATTACAGACTTGTCTGTGGTTAGGAGTAAACAAGATTCTTTTTCAAGTGTGAGTCTCAGTGGAAGTGCATATCTGTCTCATGCATATGAAATAAGAGTCTTTTCTGGGTGTCATTTTCTAAAGGGGCAGTCCAAATACTTTGTGCTTCTGTGCCAGGGAAGAAAAGGAAGAACACCTGCAACTGATGAGATTCTGTTTTGCTAGTCTAATCTAGGATTATTCTGGGGGAAAGGCGAGGGAGGTTGAGTGTTAGGCTTCCACCTTCTGAATAATTTTCTTTTTAATTTTTAACTTTTAAATTCTATGTCCTGATCTTACTTTCTCGCAAAAATAAAAGGGCAGAAATCAGGAGAGCTCTCAGAAACATTGGATTGTGGTGCTTTGTGTCAGGTGGCTTAATAAGAAATGGTAAATATTTCCTGTTTAGCAGCAGTAAAGCTTTTAATTTAGGGTTACTGATGTCTAATCTGTTTTGGTGAAGGGCAAACACCCTGCAAATGTTCAACCTATCACTTTCCCTCTTTTCTGCCTCCAAAGTTCAGAAGCTGTGAAACTCCTTTCACTTGAACAACCATGAAAATATTTAGTACTAGAAAAGAAGAATCCACAAAGTCAAGTAATAGTTGTTGATGAAATCCAGCGCAGCTCTATGAGTAGAAATTGCTTCCTTGGGGAGCACCAAAACCAGCAGTGCCAGCACAGAATTTCTGTACTCCCCACCAAGTGCAGAAAATCTACATTGCTCCCCACAGTTCATGATGATCTCTGGCTGCTACAGTTTTATATGTTGGGCTGCAGGGGAACAGCTTGCATCAGCAAGGAGAGGGTAGAGAACCTGTGCAGGGAACATTTGTAGTGGGGAGCGTGAGACACTGATCCCCAGGAGGACCTGCACTTTGTAAAGGCCTCTGGCCATTGCCTCTCAGCCTGTGTGGGTGGTGAGTTCCAAGAGCAAGGAACTGGCCTTCAAGGAGATGCTGAAGGCAGTGCTGGGATTTGGCTTTGACAACAAGGCCTGTGCTCCAAGAACTGATGAGGTCAACCAAGGGTTTGTCTGCAGTACAGGCACTGGCTGTGTCCACAGTGTGAAATCATTCACTGGCACGTGGGGATGTCTTACAGTTTTGCTGATGGAAGGAAAGACTGAGTGCTGTTTTCTCATCAATTCCCAGCAGTTGGGTTCTGTCAGTATTTGTGCAAATAATAAGACAGCCAATTTACCTTATTTTCAGTAAGAATATACTGTCTAGAATTTATGTGTCTTCTGTTTCTCTTTATCTTTCAAGTCAGTGAAATTTCATCTATATAGTGCACAATGATACTGCTGGTTTTTGAGGGCTTTTACATGGAATACCAGTTTGGGTAGAGCTCTCCAGTTACTGTTTAAGGTGTCAAACTCTCTCCAAGCCATCAGGCAGCTGCTTATTTTTGTTCTGGGTGAATAAGTGGCCAATTTTGTTTGTGTTTTTTTAAGTGAGGAGAGTGAATAGCCATCCTTTTCCAAGGATGTCTTTAGCTCTTATCAGTGCTATACATAAACCTTTCCCACTCATTGAAACTCATGGCAATACAACTACTGAAGGGATCGCTGAAAGCCATGTAACTTCAGTCACAGTTGACCTGAACTGCTGTTAGACTGCAGCTATGTTGATAAAATTTTGCAAATTAAAAGGCCTTCAGGGCCAAAGTCTGTTAGTCCATGGAGCAGGTAAGGCACGGAAGGCATCCTCTGCACCAGTCTAGACCAAGCTGCACTTACACTGAGGATCTGTTGTTGAAAGATACCCTATTTCATTGGTCTGATTTTTGTCCTTGTTGTTTAGAAATGAGTATGATTCTGATGTCCTCTGTTTTTTTTCTGCTTTGCTTTCCTCTTCCCTAGCTACAAGTCCAGTGCAAACTCTGAGCTATTGTTATAGAATGGAAGAGTTAGAAGATATGCTTATTGCTCTTGCTCTTCCTTATTAGTGATGGTGAGATTTTCAGAACTACTCAATGACTACAGTCATTCTGTTGGAATTTGTGAATTAAGAGTGCTTGTGAAGAGCCTGTCCGTAAGTGGGGTGTGTAGAGTTCATTTATTTTTACCACAGCATCTGCATCTGTCTCAGATGTAGCAGAGTTATCTGTCAAGTGGCTCTTTTTTGGCTTTGTGCTTTACTCTTTATTCTGAGTAATGTTGAAATAAATTGAAATGATTATTTTTTCATCAGAAGATGTGATTATTAATGGTTTGGAAAGTAGAAGTGTGCCTGCTAAGAGAAAATAATTGATAGTAAGAAGGATATATTTTCAGGGCATGTAGGTACAGATGTGCTTTGGTTGCTGTTCGTCCTATCAACTGGGAAAAATATTTTTAACAGAGTAACATGTTTGCCACTAAGGTAAGTTTAAATGTAGATTTTAAACAGTGTAAAAGTTACTTTGCGAGTGTGATCTTTCTGTTTTTAAAAGTATTTTAAGATTTTTCTCCATTCCTTTTTCTGCCATTTAATATCTCAACCTTAAAAAGCTCCATAAACTTACTATGCTATCAAAGGTTGAACAGCTCCTGTCTGGTGCTTGTAGGAAGTTCAAGGACAGGAATTGTGTAATGTTAAAAAACTGTGAGATGGTAAAAGTCAAGATGATGAAAAACTGGAGTTTTTTACTGCTTCAACTCACAAAGGGATGTTTTGAAAAGTGAAAAGAAACCAATGTTGTGCCGGAGGAGTCTCTTGATTGTATGACTAGTGAGTACCTGCTGGCTGTGAGCATGGCATGCCCAGGTCATGAGTTGTAGCCCCATCTGTTCTAAATGAGGAGCTAGAACAGATCTCCTGCTGTGACACATTCTCCTCAGAGGTGGTTTTAACTGTTGCCTCCAAAGAAGCAGTATCAGTAACCTCTGGTTTTAGAGGCAAACAGCTTGGATGCACAGTGCTTTCATTTTGCCAAAGTTTGCAGTGGAAACTTGTAGCAAAGCTGAGAAGAACTTTCTGATCGAAAATTTGCAGATTTGCAGTTTGCCTGTTGACCTGACAGTGCCTTTGAATTGGTGCAGACTGGGTTGTTATGTGCTGAGCAGACAGTCCTTGCCCACTTCTGTGAGTGTTTTGTAATTTGCAGGAGGAAAAATACTAATGCTGCATAAATGGAAAGTGTTACTTCCAGCTTTGTGTTTCAGGTAGGAGAGTGAGGATGGAAAAAGATTGTATTTTTCCTTGAAGATCCTAATGTAAGCATCTGAAATACAGATCATTGCCTTTCACTTGTGCCATCGTCTGCTGTCTGCCCATACTCTAGTGCTGCATGTGAGCAAGAGCTTGGAGCTGTTCTTGTGATGAAATCTTATGCAGGTGGAAAGCTGCAGCCATTCCCTTAAACAAGATAAGGGCTCTCTCTGCAGGCAGGGGTGTACAAGAAAGAGTTTAATCGATGAGCAGTAGGAAAAGCCAGATGTTAGGTGCATAATGTGAATAACACTCCTGAACTTGGTTTACTGCCACACCTGGGCTGACAGTGGACACTGACATAAGAGTTTTCAGTGATCCTTGTGTGCCCCTTACAACTCATAATATTCTGTGAAATCAGAAGCAGTTCTTCACTCTTGTGAAATCACCTAGAAATAGGATGTTACTTCATCAGCCTCTTACACAAACCTATGGGAAGAATTTTCTTCTCTGTGATTTTAAATGTAGAAACTGCAGAAATTTGGTTTCTGCAGGCCAATCCCTTGAATCGCAGAGCAGTCTAAACAACTCGATACGATCTTGTGGATTGGATTTTTTGAGAATTAAATACCCTGAAGTGCTTTCTGTGGAGTGTGTGGGAAGGACGGGAGGGCCTGCAATTCTCACCCAGTAGAGGGTGCTGTCTTTTCTCTCTACAGATAGTCTTGGCTTGATTAATCTATTGAATGTCACAAAATGGAAAATTATGTTCATGGATGTGTGTTCTGTAGCGTGATTAATTGCATCTTGCTGAGGAAGGTCTCTTATGTATCCTGTTCTCATACCCTAATCATATTTGTAAATCTAGTGCAGTGTTGGAGTTAACTGTCAGATGCAAGGTCAATTTGAAAGAAAGTATGTGACTAGAAACTTCAAAAGGGAAAGTGGGGTTGAAGTGAAGGAGTGGCAGAAATGAGATCCCACAGTGGATCACACTAATTCAGCTCTGGATTTCCTGAGGTATTCTAAATACCAAACTGGATCAGGATACTCACCAGTGTAGCAAGTGAATTTGATGTTAGAAAGAAAATACAAGGCTAGATGAAGTATTTTTTCTTCTGTTCTCTTCTACCTTTGCGATGTACTTTTTATCCACGTTTTTCTTTCACTTCTCTTACCGTGAAGAAAAATATTGATGTTAACAGTAAATTGTAATTACAGTTGATCTCTGTTATGGACATCTGTACCTTAAGTGTCCTCACCTTAACATTGAATTAGATAAGGTGTGAATAATAGTGGAAGGACAAGGATGAAGACAAGTGGATAATGTGAATTGGTAAGATGATGCTTGTTGGGATATTCTTAATTGCAGTTGTAATCACTGGAGTCTTTTGTTGCAGTTAATTACTTGCCTACTCTTTGTCCTCCCACAGTTTGCTCTTGGTTTGCTGAACGATTCTGGGTATAATATTTTTACTGTTCCTGAAGATGCACTGTAATGGTAACATACTGGGTGCCTTTCTTATTCTGTGTGCTGATATGAAATGTAATTTGGGAAGAAAAAATTGAAGGCAGCAATATCAGTTTTACAGAAGGAAAGACAACACCTTGAGTATCATTTTAACCCCACTTGTTTTACTGCCAGCCTCTCACCCGTCATTTGTATACTTCGTGACAAAATCACACATAACGTGTTCTGAGACTGGTTTTCGGTTCCTGTCACAAGGCACCTTATATCACATTCAGGCAGCCTGTGTGCAGCTGAGCATTTGTATGGCTTGGGCTCCCTTACTGAGATTAGAAATTTGACTGGTCTTTGATTTTTTTTTTTTTTTGCTTTGGTCTTATGCATTGATTTCTAGAGCTACCGCCTTTTCTTCTGAATGCTCAGCTTCTCACTTCATCCCCAGTGAGTTGTTCAGGACACATCTGTCTTCTCATTTTGTTTTGAATTTCCACTTCCTCAGGCAAGTTCTGAGTGAGCTTCAAAACTTCCTCATCTGATTCAAATTACTTTTGAACCTGTCCTATCTGTTTTATGATTTTTTTTTCTTATGCTTCCCCTTTTCCCTGCTTTTTGCCTTGCCCTTTCTTGGGAAGCTCTTGTGTCCATTTCTAGTACATCTCTTTTTGCCTTCTGTCCCTTCCAGCCATTAGAAAAAATAAATCACTTGGAGCTATTTATTCTATATATTCATGCTATGTGGTCAATCCTATTTGATCTTTATGCTGTTGATTCTTGTCCTTCAAGTTCAGTGATTCTCAGAACAGGCATTCGGGATACCTTTGTCTGCCAAATACTGCCGTGCATGTGCTTTATGATGCTACTACTACTGCAACAATTTACAGCTTTTAACCAGCCAAAATGAGGGCTTAGTCTTTATGTAAGTTGGCATACAAAAACATCCCTTGAAAAAGATAGGATTCAGAACAGTTCTATGTTTAACAACTTCATGTTCTGTGAAGTTGTGTATTTTTGTTATCATTGTTAGCTTTCCAAGTGTATGAAAACCCATCAGTGTGATTTTCCTTGACTCTACAGGCACATTTTGTTTGTCTGTGCTGCCACTGAGAGCTTTTGGCAAACACCAGCAGAAGGAAACTGTCCATGCTCTGCTTAGTTTTTCTGTTTCTATTCAAATTCCTGGCAAAAGCTGTCAGCTTTACTCTCTGCTTCAGCTTTGATAAGGCTTGGAGCCATAGGGAAAGGAAAACTGAGAAAAACATATCAGGATTAACGCATATTTTCCTAAAAGTAAGGCTCGTCTGTAGAATGGCTTAAAGAAATGTTTAGGTTACATCTGTAACTTGAACTCATTCCCTTCAGGTTGGGCACCCTGTCTGAAAGATAACCAGCTGGTCTAACCATGGATCTCTCAGCCTGGTGGAAAAATAGGTGAAGGCAGTGCACAGAGCCTGTGTATGCAGAATGTCAGGCCAGAGGATAAGCTGTTGTCTGTAGAATGCAGGCTGGTCGCTTCCCTGTATTCCACACTGACCTCTGGCTGGTGTGCTGTGTCTTTTAGATTAGAAAAAACTATCTGATAAATGCATGCCCTGACTTACCCTATTGATGCCTTTTTTTTTTGTCTGCAAAGGGCATTTTATTATTAGAAGTGCAAGAAGTAATTGCCCTTCAAGTAAAGGTTATCACTTTAACTTTTCTCTTGGCTTTGCAAATTGAAATAGATAGCAGCAAGAAGATCTTTGTAAAATCTGTGAATATTGCTGAGCCATTTACCATGATGAAAGCTGGACTGCAGCATTCCTATCTTTTACTCTAATACCTTGCTGTTCTCTTGAAAATACCAACTGCAAAGGGTGTCATCCTTTTAGACATGGGCATCTAAGTCAGATCAAGACCTCATAGAGAATCCTGTTACTTGTATTGCAGTCTGTCTGCTGTTGGATGCAATTTGAAGGTATAACATGTTGGCTCAGTTGTATTTTGGTGTAATCTTCTTGGTTGAAAGAAAAAACACCTGTCTATAGTTTCCCAGTGGGTTTCCTTTGGATATTCCCACTGTGTAGTTGCGTCTTTGTCTGCTTACTGTCTGGCTTAATTTATCCACAGTAGAACAGAAGTAAGAACTGTGAGCTCAGAGCTGCTGAGGTTGTGCATATAAGCTGGAGCAGGAATAGCTTACTGAGAAGGGGAAAGGATTCCTCTCTTCAGGTTTTATATTGGATATATATTAAATCACCTGGCACACATTTGATGTGTCTCTCGTGGTCCATTTTTTGAATGTTTAATTTACCTTTTCAAGAGAAATGTCTTTGCTTAAAAATTATGTTACAGTAATTTTAATTTAGTTCAGCTAAAAATGGTCTACACGCTGAGATGAATGAGCAACTTGGTGTTCCTCTGTATAATATAAAGTTGTTCTGAAGGCAGTGGTTTGGTTTTTTTTAAAGACATCAAAGATTAAATTGTTCCTCTTCTCTGATTGCAAACCCACATCAGTGGGAAGGGGAAACTGTAGCATGAAATGTATGTTATTGTTATTCTGAAACATAGAAACAAATTTTGTGGGTATCTTTTGAATTTTCTTGAGTTTACTACCCCAACTCTGACCCAGAAATAAATACATATAGGCAGTTCCATGTACGCATTTCAGACTGTGATCAAGTTGCCATTTCACAGCTGAGTTACAGCACTGCTTTGCCCTTAGAGCACCTTACATGCCTCATTCTCCACTGATAACCTGCTGTGGCCCCCTGGCAGAGCTTATTAACTTGTATCCTGTACAGTGCTCTAGAGAAATATATTTTAAACTGCTGACTGGGCCCCTGGACTGTCTTTGTATAGCTGTACTTGGTCCTTGTCCAGAAAAAAGCTCATTTCTTTTTGGCTTTCAGTTTAAGATCAGAGTAATAGAGCTGGGTGTGTTTTCTCCCAGAGTATGATCAGGGTAGAAGGTAGAGGCTCAAATGTGCCCCTCCCGTGCAGATACATGTCTCCCAGAGCACACTGCAGGTCAGGAATGGAGCTTGAACAGGGAAGTTCTGTTGAGCCATATTGGCTATGAAGGTAAGTGATTCTGCTGCTTGAGGAACAAGCTTTTTTTGCCTGTCTACAGTTAACAAGCTTTTTTTGCTTGAAAAATATGAGAAACAGGAGGGTAAAAATGGAAAGATTAGGAGATGGCAAGTGCAAGACAAGATTCATTTTAGAAGATAAGTAAACAGTCCACTGTTCTACCTAACCTGTTCTCTTCTGGGAGAGGCAACAATAGGAAGAGGCAGGAAACCTACTTGGTGAAGATTTGCACTTCAAAAGGTTTGGCGAGGCTTTTAATTCCCCCCCCACCAGGGATGTCCAGGAAAGGCATTTCATCAGAACACAGCATCCTGTCTTCACTGATTAAAGGAAATCTGGGTGTCAGAAGGAAACAGGCAGCTGCTTTGGCAGAACAGGAGAAAGCTCAATAATACAAAACTGCCCTGATAATGCCAGTCTAAAATTGCATCATGGAAGAATTTTCTGTCTTTGCAATCAAAATTTTTCTTCTTCCTGGGCTGTTTAATAGTTTTATTCATACTCTCCTATTTTTTCTTAATATTAACTTAATATTAAGTTAACACAAATGGCTAATAATGCAGGTACTTTGATTATGCCTACAGGTGGAGCTTAGGCAGGCTCTTTTCTGGATTGCCTTTGCTGTTAGTCTGAAACAGTATGATCCAGTTTACGGACTTCAGGCTGAGTAAAAGAGTTAAATGTCTCTGCTTCTGAAGACTTCTCTTGACAAGTAGATAAATGCATTTAGCAGTTTTACTGCATGATTTGAGTATATAAGTTCTAATGTCCACGATTATGGGAATACTTAAATACTGTCGTTTTAACTTGCAAAGAAAATATTAGTAACTTCTGAATGTAATTCATTGGAGTTGAGAGAAGAGATGCCTGTTTTTAATTTCCGTAATAATTGCACTGAGCTGATGAAACTGATTAAAAAGGTTTTGCTTACCTACCCTCAAGCCTAAAAAACAGATATAGGATCTTGCAGTGAGTGGAGGACAAGAATGTAACTTGACCATAAAAGACAAAGGATTAGGTGATTTGTGAATCTTCACTCAAGCTGAAATGGAGAGATGGCAGTCTCAGTGGTTCTTCCTACTTTGTTAACAAGATCACATGAATATATTATTATTGTTGGGAGCAGACCACATCAATTTTAAAAACAAACAAAACCCCACATTTTTCTCATATAAGACAGTAAGAGCTGTAATTAAATTGACTGATATGTATGTCTGTCTAAAAATATTGGTGTCAAAATCTTTAAAATATCAGAGAAGCTGATGAAGGAAGTAACTCTTGCCTGCTGTACGTGAAGTTCTATCTGCTAAACCTTTGGGCTTGACTTGATCATTTTAGGGATTTAAAAATACTTAAAGAGATCTGTGTGTGCTCAAGACACAGTTGAACTGCTTACTATCACCCAAATACTTTGTGTGATAACTGAACATTGGGTGTCCAGACCAGAATGTTTTTGCTGAGGATCAAGTTCCTCGGTCCTGGCTGTAGTTCTCCCTCTTGGCCAGGGGTCTTGCCACTGGTAAATGCTTTGGTGATTCATCTTAATCTGCCTGGAGCTGGAAGTTAATGACCCACAAAAGCAATAACTTATAGAGCTGACAGGAACTTGCTGCTTTCAAGAAGTGAAGGCTGCTGTGCTTCTCAGCACTTTAATATTTGCTTCCAAAATGTAATCGCAATTGTCATCCAAATGTGTAGTGTACATCCAGGACTTTGAATGTTAAGGATATGCCACCTTGTGTGTTGTCAAGACTGCAGTGGTTGCAATCTAATGCAGGGACAAACAGCTACAGTTGTGGAACCAGAGAAGATGTGGCTAAGCCTGAGCTTGACCTGTGCCAAGATCAGCATGCAACTTTTGGATCCTCCTAAATGTTCCTTGGGTGACTCTGTCATTTAGATGCCCCAGCTTAAACTTGAGAGTTGACAAACTGGGAATGAGCTCCAGAGACCCTCCCTTCCTGTCTCATACTTGCATGGCTTTATGACTTACTACTTAGGTTCTCCATCTTCAAAATGGGAAAACCTGTAACACCTTTTCTTCACACTTGCTTGATTTATCTGGTTAGACTGCCAGTTTTTTGAAGCAGAATTTTTCTTACTGAATATTATTTGCAGATCCCCAATTCTGTGTAGCCCTGAGTCTCTGTATCCCACATGAGTAGGTCCAGTGTCTCAGAAATACCAATAAGTCTGCTGGTCTTCAGCACTGTTCCAGAATGTCATCTTTATATTTAACTAGTAGACAAAGTGATAAACAAGTGTTTAAAAATTTCTGAGGTTCTTCTGCCTTTCACTCTTCTCTTGGCTTTAAAGAGACTTTGTTATCCTTGGCAAAAATGAATCATTTATACCCTACTTCTCCCTCTTCAGGGTACAGGTGATGAGTTATATCACAAATTCAAGTTCATTGGAACACTGCCGCTCTTCCACATGTGAAGGAAAGGAATAAAAGCCTGCTTCTCTTAATCCTTTTTTATTTGAATTTTAATTCATTAGCTCACTTCTATCAAATCTGGTGCATTTCTAACAGCAAGATGCAATTTACCTTGGAGTTGTGCCAGTTCTGCTTGCTCCAATAGAAGCATTTGTGGCACCAGGCACGAGTGCCTACTTAGGGAAAGGAAAGGGAAAGCAAAAGCAAGTAAACAGCACAGCAGGCCTTCTATCTGAAGCTCCCTGTGAGAGCGGAAGGATTTGCAATTAATGTCCGTATGTTTGTTTATAATCAGTTTTGAAAGGAGCATTAAGACCCTCTAAGCTACTGAATGCTGAGAGACAGGAAATCGGCTTTGGAAATCTGTCTGAGAATTCATTTATGTAAGTTGTTTTTTTCTCAGATCACTGCCTGTATCAAAATTTGTGTGACAAAAAATTTCAATTAAACATTTATTGATTTATTTTTTAAGGGCTACATAAAGTCACTGTCTTGAATGTAATGACCGTGTTTGCTTACAGGTATGCTATACAATTTCTCAGTGTCAAAACATTGATTCTTCAACTTGTGATGACTCTTCATTTAAGATCTGCTGTCAGCTGTGGTGCAAAATGCTATAATATATTTTGTGATAAGCCTTTTCAGGTTACAGCAGTTGAAGCTTGGAATTGGCCTCTTACTCGGAAGTTACCTTGTTTGAGAATATCCCTAGTGATACAATTTCAAGCATAGGCACTCGCACTGATCTTGTCTGCACCAGTCCTTTTAAGTGCCCCAGTATTGCAGTGTCTGAGTGGTGATAGGACATAATTGGTTTCATATCTATTCCGCCAATCCAAAGGTACCTTTGTAAGGCTCACAGTCATCACCTGTAGGCAGTGTAGAAAGTAAAGTACTGGTATGGGTGAATAATAGGAAAAGCAAGGTGCTTTGGACTTCACCATCTTGTTAACTGCTGGCAATTTATGTAGTTCTTTATAAGGACAGTTTTTCATTCTGGTTGTGTCATCTACCAAGGATTTGCCACCTATTCCAGTTTTGTCTCACTAGTACATTGCATATGCATATATGATTCTGCATTCAAAATCTTTAGTATAAAGTGTGAAATAGAAGTAAACCGGGATAGGGTCTTGAAATATTCTCTAAGGCTGACAGTAAACCACAATTTTTTCTGAAAGAGGTGTTCTCCACCAGTAATGTAATCACTTTGTGATTAATTTATCTGGAGTATGTTTCTTTAGTTTACTGATAAGCATACAGAATAGTTGAAGATCCTCTTTTCCTTTTCCCATTCTTCTGATTATACTTCAGCTTCTCTAAAATTTAAGAGTTGGCTCACTTTTTTTTTCCCCCCTCTAATAGCTCATATTCCTCCTCAGTTCCCTCCATATGAGTTAATTCTTTATGCTTTAGCCTCTACCAGTATCAAGTTTTTGTCAAGTGTGTTATGAAGTATAATCACTTACAAAATGGGCTGTGAGTCTCAGCTCTGCTCCACCCTTCCCCAGTCCTGAATTCCAGTCACAGGACTCGCTGCCATCATAGTTGCTTTTCTTTGCAGTAGCAAAAAGTAAATGCTGTTCCTCACTGAGGTGCAAGATATTAGATGATGTCCTTGGAAGTAGGAAGGAGGAAGAGAAGGCCATCTGTGGCAGTCTCCAAAGAGGAATGCATGCAAAACAATCCATTGAGGTGTGAGGAATAGTAAGAAAATACTTTTTATACCATTAATAAAAAAAATTGTAAGCCACTTTTCTATCTTTATCTTATGCTATTTCTATTTTTTTGTAGATTTTATAATGTATATAACATATTGCTACAGTAGTGCATATATCATTTATAAGTAGATATCCTTATAATGTGCTCAAAAAAATTTTTACTGATGGGATATACAATCAAAAAAGTTTGGACACCAGTGATCTGGAGATTCAAATTTCCTCCTTCTAAAGATAACTTCCAGTCCCTTGCCCAATGTCAGGATCTTTGTCTTGGAATTTTTTAAAATTTTTTTTAATCCAGAACATTATGATTTTGTTGCTTGAGGGTTAAATCAGACTCTGGATTTGTTTATAAATTTGAAAGGCAGTGCTTTGGGCTCTTTAGAAGACATGGATTTTAATAAAGTACCTTGATCTCTTGCTGACTGCTTTTAGTAAAAAACCTGAATCTTTCTTCTTGCTGCCACTGAAATCTTTCATTGACTGTGAAGTAAATACTTTATAAGTACTGAATACTTTGATATGAAATTGAGATTTCTTTTGCATCTTTGACCTGTATCACAGGTTTGTGTGCATCCCTTTGGATGCGCATCAGGCAGGCAATGAACAGATAAAATGAGGATGGCTGCGACTTCTACATGATGAACTAGCTGAACCAGCTCAAAGGTAGTCCTTGGAGCACACAGAAGGGGATGCCACTAGCTTTTAGCGGTGCTCTTCATCTCTGCCTGAGGAGAATTCAGAGTATTGTGGTTTGGGATTGCAGTGATAACAAGTGATTGCTTTTGTGCCTGCTTCCTGTTAGAAGCTCTTCTTTTCTTAGTGCAGCAGGTGATTGATGCAGGTGCCAGCAGAGCGAGGTTGTGTGGTTTGAGGTTTTGCTTTTGTTTTTAGTGTCACAGCTCTAAGGCAAAATGTCCCTTGGTTCCCGTGTGTTCACATGGAACCAGAACAAATTACTTCACTCTTTAGATTGTTGTGAATGAGACAAAATTATTTTGGAAGTATTTAGGAAATTTGGAGCTTTTTGTTAAAAGTGATAGGATTTTGGATTGTGTAAATAAGGAAAAGTCCTTGATCTGTGTGGGCAGATAAATTTTTGATGGAAACTTGCTCTGTAAGAAAGTATATTTAATATAGGAATAGAGAAATACTCATAATACTGTTTGTTACATTTTTGGAAAATGTAGACATTCCAGGATGCAAAGCACAGTAGAGAAGGAAATTTATTGACATCGGACTCTAGCAGTTACTGCAGTGATGAACAGGAAATATCTAAACAGAACAATAATGGAGTTTTTTGGCTTTGATTAAAAAGGAGCGAGGAACTGATATTAAAACATCAGTAAATTAGCATTGTTAGGTGGATTTGCAACTTTATTTCTTATTTTTGTATGGAAGCATCTGGCACAATCTGCAAATGCCTTTTTTATGAGAAGAAAAGCAATATATCGTTTTTCTGCAAATTGGTTTACTGCCTTGTATGCTGTATCAGATGCTTGCACTAAGCTGTACTTTTGTGTATAATATTAAAATATACCAGCACCTATTGGCAGCAAAATTAATTTATTAAAAAGAACTAATAATTGTGTCAGTAGTGTTCCTCTCTAATGGCAAAACCTGACAGTGTTACAGTGAGGTCTTGCAAAGGTATATATGTATGTAAACATAAGTTGCTTGGATGTGTATATGATGTGTTCCTAATTGGAAATACCTTGGTGACAAACCTAGAAAGAGACTCAGAATTCAGACTTGTAAATTCTCTTCTCAGAAAAAACCTGAAAGTCTGGGGCATTGTTATTTTTCTTCTGATGTCACAGTCTCAAACTGTGGAACCTTTCATCTGCCTGTGCTGCACAATATGAAATGCAGGGTGGCACTCTTTATTAGTTAATTCTGCTAAAATAAAAATAAAATGCAGCTCAGGAAACTAATGCAACCAACTCCTGTACTCTTTTGAAGACTTCAGAAGGAAGCCAAAATTAGCCTCAACACTGGTTTTGCTTAAAAAAAGAGAAGTATTTGCAGAACCTTAGAAAATGTTACAGTAATACAGCTTGATCAATGGGAGAGAAGGAAGGAGAGATTCTTCCCAAGGATGGGCATTGACACTAGACAGGGTATTCATCTTGCCTAAACTTAAGCATTTACAGAGCAGACATGGACACTCAAGTAGGCTGTAATGGAGCTTCTTTCTGCTGCCAGTGAAGGAAGCCCTGCTTGTATTAGCCCCTGTGTCCTTGTCTGGTTTTAAGTGTCTTAAGTTCAGTGGGAAGAGCCCTCTCTGCCTGTCTTTCACTATATAAATGCAAATTTCCTTCTGTGACTCTGGAAGACCTATTAAACTGGCACATGTTAAAGTTAAGCTCACACATGGTCTGGTGGATATTAAACTTCTCTTGTGTAGAACAGTCCAATCCAGGAAAGACATTGAACTGTCCTGCAAAAATAACAGGTTTTGGTTTTCATTGAGAACTATTCATTAAAACAACTTCTTGTTTATGAAAGCAAGCTCTTATCACTTAATCTTAAAATAGTTTTTAAGCTAGTCATCATTATTCTGCTGTGCTTTATTTTGATATGTTAAAACCACCCATCGCAAACAAATATCTTGTCTCAGATTCTGTACAGTGTTTTGAGGATGAAGGTAACCCTCCTCATCTGTACATTTTTGTTTTCACTCCTGAAACTGCTTAAAAGAACAGAGGATCAAGAATTTTACTGGTCTGGGTTTTTTTAGTAGTGATTGCTTAAATGAATTCCAGTTGGATTAAGCTCTCTTCCAGCCCACTTTGAAATCAGCAGGTTCACTCTCTCCAGACTCTCCCAAAGGGGTAAGTGTATGCATCACAGCATACCTTGTGAGTGAGTGTGCCAGGAGCAATAGAAGAAATGCAAGGATCAAGTATTTCTCATAGGAATCAGCCTGCAGTTTTATACCCTTCTTTCAGCCTGCATATGTTGGAGACTAGGAAAACAGGACAAGAGCATCATGAGATGTTCAGTGCCGAGTCAGACATGAAATACTGTGTTAAAGTAAAACACACTGCTGTGACTTTCACTTAAACAGGTTAGCAGATGGGCTGTCAGTCGTGTGTCAGGCACTGGTGCAAGTGTTTGCTACAATCCCAGCAAGAAAGGCATTCAGGGTGTGTGAGGTATTGATTTAAATATCAGTGATTGGAACTAACAAGAACTGTTCTGTGGGTCACTAGCTCTCTGTGCAGGAGTCTCCTGGCTGGGATCACTACAGTTCAGATGAGGCAGCCTGTGTCATTCCTTCCTGCAGAAAGGGAAAGGTGTATCCTATCACTCAGCTCTCCAAAGGCTGCTGTGCTTGCAGGAGGGCAGTTGACCTGATCGTTTGCAGTGACTGCAGTATCTCCTAAAAGAGCCAGATTTTCTGTCTGTATGCACACTGTTGCATGGAGTTCGGATATTGAAGCAGTTCTTTCTGGTCACTGGTTTTGTACCACTGAAGGATTAGTTTCAGTAAGGAATAACAAGGCTCCAGAGGAGGTGTGTGGTTTGGTACCCTTTAGTTACTGTGACCCTGGCTTGCTTGCTTTCAGCGTAAGCATAGTGGAAAAATGTGTTCAAAAATTGGCAATCTGTTGATTAAATTGTACGGAAGAAAGCCTGAAACAGGAGATAAAGCATTCGTTTGAACCAGAACGATGATGCAGAATCGAATTTTCCAAGGAAAGATGTTGTTAACAATCTTATTTATTAAACAGCCCTCGGTGGTGGGAGGGAAGTTCTGTTTGAATTTCTCGTAATTGGTTGTCAATTTTATGTATGCGGCTTTAAAAACAGTATGTATATTTCTTCTTTGAAAAGTAGATACAAAGCAGGGAGTGAGCATACAATAAAAATATCTGCATTTCAGAATATGCTGAAGGTTATTTTCAGATGCAGCTGCAGGGCTAGAAGAGATAGCCCATCATCCTGTTATGAAGCAGAGTAAATTTAACCTCCGTGACTAGCATATTCCAGGCTTCTTATCCTCAGTTTTCTCAATACCCTAACCTAAAGGGTTTTTTACCCCAAATTAAAACAGTGAGTAATCTTCTGTGTGTATCTGTGAAACTGAAGAACAGTTTGTCACCATTTTCATTACTGTAGCATACTTAATATCCAAAATTTGCTGTTCCCTACCACCACCTTCTTAAAACTAAACAAGTCTGTCTTTCCAATTTCTTCCTAATTAAACGCATGTTATGATGTGTCATTTTGTTCATTTGGAATTGTTACAGCTGGTTCCCATGTTCAAGTATGGGATCTGAAGCTGCACCTGGTTTGTCAGTAGAGATATTCATAGGGAAGAGTAAAGCAGGGTAACATACTGTTGACTCATACTTTGTACGACATAGTTATTAATATACATAGCAGCCAGATTTTTTCTTACTTTCCTTGCAGCACAACAAGGTTGGTTCTTGGCTTTGTCCTCTGTTATAAACCTGAGGGGTTTTGCAGTGTGCTCCCAAAATGTAATCCCCTTCCTTTTTTTTTTTAAAAAAAAAAATCAAAAAACTTAAGTGCTATATTTTCTGCCTTTCTTTAATGAATTTCATAATATTTATTTCATTCATTTCTCCATTTAGAATTGCAGTCCTGTTTCCTAAAGCATTTATAACCTCTGCCCTTTAAATTGTGAACTAAATTCATAGAATTTAGTTACCTGGCACTCACTAAAAAATACTAACTGTGGTCAAACCCTTGCTTTGTATGGTTATCCCAGCTGATACCGAATTATTGATACCTATTCATTGAGAATATTTTTCAGTTGTGTATCCTCCTTATTGTCAAATCATCTTTAGCCTTTCTCCCTGGTTTGCTTATGAGGACGTTTTGCAGGACAATCCAGCATCAGATTTGCATCACCTCTAACAGCTGTTCTTCAGCATTTATAATTACGAGATCTCCAGGAAGACAAAGCCAGGATATTTACAGTGGTGCCTGGTGGGAGGACAAGAGGTAATGGGTATAAAGCAAAAGGAAAGGGTGCAGTCTGATACAAGGCCTTTTCACTTGAGGCAGGATTGTCGAGAGATGTTGTGCAGTCTCCACCTGGAGGGGGTTCAAGACATGAGCAGTCAAGTCTGATTGCCCTCATTTGTGCAAGAGGCTGGACTGGAGACCTGCTAAGGTTCATCTGTGTCTCTGTTCTTTATCAAATCTTTTCTTTTTGCCCTTTGTGTTTGTCCTTCTGAGATTTGGACAGTTCTTTATATCACAGAGCCTTCTTTCAACAGTTCCCTGTTTTCTGTGGGGAAATCATCATCAGATCTTTCTGATGATATATCGCAGATGTGTTACTTGTTTTACCAGGTGTACAAAGCTTTAAGCTCCACCTGATTTCTTTTTAAGTCTATTACAATATGACATCAATTTCCACATATGACATTGTCCACCTGCAGTTTGCTGGTAACACTAGCACTTCTGAGCAGTGGCACAGCCGCCGTGACCCTGTGATTGCCACCTCCTGGATGGCACTACTGTACTGAATGTCAAGGCAGCGAGCAGGGCCATGCAGTTACAAAATTACCTTTCCCTGTCTTATGATTTCATGAAGCCTGTGCTCATGTCTTTCCCTGCCTCCCAGCTACATTCCCCTGGAGATGTAACATCTTCTTGATCCTTTTCAAAGGAAATTAACAAACCGAGTCCGTGCTACCCAAGGGATGTCACACACTGAGACTAACTGGCACAACAGCACAGCTCAAGTGGGGCAGTGTCTGACTGTGATCATTGCATAGTTTTAACTTTCAGCGGCAAACTGAAGTGATCAAAAAAGCTTTTTTTGTGTTGAAATTTTGGGTGGGCCTCAGAAAAAGTAGGCATGCATATTCCCATCAGTGACTAGTCAACATACATCACTTCCCTCTAGTTCTCCTACTTCCTTGGACCTTATCAAACTTGCTCACAGAACTGAAAAACCAGCAGGCATTCTCTGTCTGCTGGAGGAGAACAGGCAGTTGCCAGCCCCTACAGTGAAGAAGCAGTTTTCCTTCATCTGATGCTGCATTGATCCATCTGTTTCCTATCCACTGGAATGCTCATGGGCATGCGACTGGACAGTCCCCCCTCGGCCCCTGACACTGCTTCGCAGTACAAAACTTCCAGGGGGAAGGCTGCCATTCCTGCCATGCTCTCCACACTGGAGGGAGCGATGACTGGTTAAAAATAAATTTGGGAGCAGATGGTGAGGCAGATTATTGTTCATCCTAGGGCGATGATGATGATGTGCCAGCTAACTGCTGGTTGTCTATCAGAATTAATCAGGAGCTGTTGTGGCACATGATCAGTGAAGCCACTGCTCCCCCTGGGAAAAGGGAAGGAAAAGCAGAGAAGCAGTTCTGTAAAATGAATTGTTGGAAAAGGACTTGTTTTGTAGATATAAGAAGTTTCTGGTGGAGAAAAGACTATATAAAAAGAAAAACTGTTTTAGATTGTACCATAATATGAAGTCTCTATCTGTATGCAACAGTGAGTGGAAAGCAAGGCAAGGCTGAATTAAGCTGCTTCAGCTCTTATTTTTTGGGTGATCTAATTTGATGTGTTAGAAATCGGGTAGAATGGCATAAAGAGAGGTGGTGCCTCTGTAGTCAAAATTTGCAGATTCAAGGAGTCTTTTTATTGCTTTGTCTGGCATTGCTATAAGCTTCATCAATATATCTCTAACAGTTCCATGAGTAAGATGGCAACTAGTGAGTTATCTGCAATAGCAGTAATCTTTAGGTTAGGAACACAGTTTAAATCCTCCTGATACTAACAAGTCCCGTTGCTTAGTTTTGCAAATTGTAAGAAAGGAAATAAATTACTGGAGCATTTCTTGTTGTGCATAGATAAGACTAAATTGGAAAACTACTCTAGCTGGCTTTGTTTCTGATCAGTTCTGTGTGCTCTTGCAGGAAGATCAGGCTGTTACTGTTTTCCATCCCTAGCACCTGAAACGTCATTTGTTACTAATTTTTTTAATAAGTGAAACAATCTCGTGAACCAGTTGATTTCGTTGTCCTTGCCCTTTTAGACTGCTTGATTTGGTATGCTAGTTGCTGGAGTGAGGGGCTGGTTTAAACAAAGTTATGTGCACGTGGGGTGGCTTGCCCTTTAAATCTTTTTAAGTGGTTGGATGCCGGTTAAGGCGAGGTTTTGTGCAGACCCTGCAGTGCGGAGGCGCCTGGCTCCACTGGTGTGCATTACTCAGTTTTACCATGAAACCTGTGATGAGAGGCTGCATTACAGAAGGCAGAAATTGCCTGTAGCTGTAGAGATATCTTTCCTCTAAAAAGAACATTAGCACCTCCTTTCCAAGCAGGCAGTAGAGGTGAGAGTGTTGGGAATTTGGTCTTTGAAGGGTTGTTGACTGAAATCCGAGTTCTTAACATAAGCCCACGGCACTTGAGATTGTTTCACTAGGCCAAGCTGCTGTTTTAGTCCCTCTGACCTGTGTGGGCCCATGTGGTTCCCACTGCACAAGTCGAAAGGAAAGGGGTATGTAATGTCGTTATTTGAAAGGTAAAAAATACACCTCCTCAGTAGCTTCTTTTCCTGAGGCAGTGTGGGAGAGAGCTACCCAGACCTCAGTCCGGGCTTCACAAGAGATCCTGCCCAGTATCATGGGCCAGCATTTGAGCAGCCTCAGCTATTTCTCCTGCATGTTTTGCCTGGTGCCCTGTTATTCCATTCCCCTAATTTCTTTTTCCAACATTTTTATAGTCCTAGCTTCCTTTCATGCTCCAGGTTATCTCCTGGCATCTGTGCAATTCTTTCACTTGGGATCTGCCAGATTATTTCTGTCCATGGCAGTTCTGGCACCATCCTGCAGTTTGGAGCTCAGCTCAGTCCCAAGGAGCCTCTCTTTCCATTTGTTCTCCTTCTATTTAATGAGAAAATAGGGTCCTTCCTGCCAGCTCTGCGAAGCACTGCCTGAGCTTTCAGTGCTGCTCCCATTACTCTAATGGCTCTGCATGGACAAAAGGGAAGAAGGGTGGTTAAGCACTAAGTGCTGTCTTTGGAGGAAGGTTTGCCGTCACACTTCTTTGGATTTCTCTTCACTCCCTTCTGCCAGGTCTGCCCTGAGCCCCGGGTTACAGGTGGGATGTGGCTCAGCTGTAACCCTTTCCCAGCCATGAGAAGTGCAGCAGTGCTGGGATCGATTTGGGCTGTCTCATGTGGCATGTCGTTTTCTTAAGGAAGGGGAGAACGGTATTTCTTTTGAGAGTAAAATATAAAGAACTTTTGCACAAAGGAGTTTTTAAAAGGCATAGCATTAAGGAGGAAAGAGAACAGTGGGTGGCATGACTGTCCAAAAGAATATCTAAAGGTACAAAAAAGAATTCATGGGTATTCCTGTTTTCTTGATGGCAGGTAAGAAGTGAGGCTTCTTGTGCTTAAGTTTGAGAAATATGAAAAGAATAAATAGATTTATAAAAATAGCATGTAAGGCACCTGTTAAGAGCTGGCTCTTCCAGGCAAAGGGTATGTGCAGAAATTTCACAAGGTGATCTTTTACCTTTTGTATGGCTGAGAATACAAGTTAGTTGAGTAGAAAATGTTAGTTTGCATCATCCTGCACATTCGCAGTAGGAAGTCAAGTGGAGAGTGGCACTTGTTCTTATCACATACTGTTGTATATTTTTGCAGTGCTGAGGCACCTTCTAAAGCTGCAGGGTGGGAGCATAATCTCTTATACCAGTAAATAGCTGGTGAATGTTGCCCATAAATAGACTGTCTTTATTCTCTTAAGTAACCAACATCAGAAAAACCTGCTTTGTTTGTTGTGAAGGACCTTCAAAATCTCTTGGAAAAAAAAAAAAGGGAAAAGTAGACTGAAGGACAGCTTGTCCTGTTGGTGTTGGTCTGTTCCATTATGGGATGCCATTGAAAATAAGGCTGGAGATAAGGTGCTTGCTTGAGCTCACTACCCTGCCTCTTCTTTCTTTCTCTTGCCAGCTGCTGCCATCCCAAGGCTTGAAATACTGGTGTGGAAACGCATGCTATTGACATTGGCCCTGTCTTGGGACAGTGCTTTAAGGATTTTGTTCTTTCTCTTTGTTCTTAAATAGATTTCTTGTGTGTACATGAGCAGATTTGCATGAAATGCAAAGTCTCGGCATCCACAGTGTGTTCCCTTGGGTACCCTTCTTCTTATCTGGAGTTTATAATAATGAGGAGAAAATGACATTTAACTTTTTTTTCATTTTATTAATCTGTATTGTTCTCTGTTGGTGGCCCTGGTAGCTTGTTGGAGAAAGCTCATGTAGTAGCAGATTTTTCTTGCTACACTTTAACTCTGAGGAGACTTTGAAAGTAAAGTTGTTGCCATTTCTGAGCCACCATCTATTGAATCTGAAGCCCTTTTTGACTATAAGTAGCATAGTAGTTGTGCCACAGTTGTAAATCTCTCTCCTCAGGGAATCTGTTGTATGATACTAAAGGGATTTGGTAGTGACAGAGAACACAGAAGAACAAATCTCCCTCAGAAAATCAGAAGTGTTGGTGTGGTTTAACATAAGCTGCCCATAGCTCCATTGGTTAGAGCACAGTACTAAAAATGCCAAAATTCTGGGTTCAATCCCTGTATGGGCCTTTCTCTTAAGAGCTGGACTCAATAATCCATGTGAGTCCCTTCCAGCTCAGAATATTCTGTAATTCTGTAAATGGATCTCAGGCATGGGGAAGGTATTTTCATGTTTGCCATTGCCGCAAACTGGGCAATCTGGAACAAGCCTCTGAAACCTTTTGTTTCCCTAAATGCTTGAGATTTTCCAGGAAGAAAAATGCTGTTCTTATATATTTGAAGGTGTTGCCAAGGGTGTCTTATCTCAGCAATTTCTCCTTCTACTGTTAACAGCAGGGTTCATTTTGTGCCGAGAGGTTCCAGAACGGGTGCTGGACACTATTCTTGGCCATCTGTAATAACATTCTAGCACCACCATTTTTCTCAATTATGCCTAGAATAATGTAACTGCCTGAATAAAATCCGCTCTGCAGCTTAACAGAGAGACCTTCTGTTTCCAGGACTCCAAGTCCCTCAGTTTTTATACATTTACACACTGCTCTCAGGAAGAATAAATAATACATGAACATATGCACTGGCTAAGTGAAATTTCTTTCTGATTATAGTGAGACACTGTTTAATGGCAATTACAAAATATACTTCTTTCATCTTTTGCTATTGCTGCTGTGTGTTGAAGAGCATGCCTTTATCTCTTTTTGGTTGTTGTTGTAAGTTACCATCTTGTTTTTATTTTTCATACAAATTGATCTTTTTTCATATGTTGGTGAGTTGCAGTTTTGAAACCTCTTGAACACGTTTCTGGCAGAATTACCTCATCTGAATCAGAAATAGTGCTACTGCATAAGTGCCCTTAAATGCTGTGGCTGCTACATCTATATTATAATAATAGAAGCTTTGAAAGGAAACTGATTGACATTTATCCTAAATGAAATGTTTACTCTCTGTTTAATACCTGGTAGGCAATTCAGTACTCTGAATCTATATTAAACAAGAAAAATATTTAAGAAGCATTATTAAGGCTCAAAATCAGGTATTGAAAAGTCAGAGCTATATCTTGGTGTGCATGTGTTATGAAATGGTGTTGAATTGTATGATGAAACACTGGTTTTTGCACTTACTGAATTCATAGAAGAAGCTTTTTCAATCAGCTATTTTCAAAGGCTGATTTGGAGGGTAGAAGGACTCCTTCCCAAACCTGTTACACATATATGCTAGACAGTCGAATGCCGTCCTAGGAACCTGAATTTTATCCTCCCATCTCCATCATACAGTCCTATTTCACACTGAACAGCAGGTCAAGGAAAACAAGCTGTTTTCAGGTGAACAATCATTGCTCATTCTCTAATTTACAGAAACCTATCTTAAAACCTTATGGTCTGATACTGAGAAGTATCAGTCTCATAGCTGTTAACTCAGTAAGTTTTATGCTAGAATATGTACAGACCTGAGAGAAACTGAATCTAGATTTGGGGCATATAAAGTTAAAAGGAATTTTTTTTCCTTCATTGTGGAGTCTTGGTCCCATTTGTAAACAGTAGATAACGCAATTTTCTTAGGTATTCAGATACTATGGAAAAATTCATAAAGAGATGAAAATCTCTCTTCAGATAACAATATTAGTTACAGTATTTGTTCCTAGTCCCATTTTTAGCTGAACTGCGATGCTTGACATTTTATAAACGTGCACTCCACATGCTTCCTCACTCTTCTGAGGCAGAATCGTGATATAAAAGATGTTTTAGCAAATTTCAGTCTAGGATCTGATAATAGGATATGTCAGGAAGCCGGTGGTATTGGTTGTTGCTGTCCCTCCTGCCCATGATCCTAATTGTATGTACCTGGTAGTGCCTCTTCAGAAAAGGAGGAGAGGGATAGAGAAGATGCTGTACTTTCTTAGCCTGTTATTAGGAGAGCTGTCAGTTTTGGGGGCAGGGTGCTTTATTTGGCAGTCCATGTTCACATCTGCTCAGGTCTCCTCTGGTGAGTGTCACAGTTTGGATTCAGTGCTGTTTGCAGGGTGCTGTGTACTCAGCTTCATATTACAGCCACTGCACTGACCATCTCCTCTGGGCAGCGCTGTCCTGTGTGCTCTTCAGTTCTCTGCTTTCAGAGATCACCCAGGTGTTCTGCTCTGACCAAGACTACTCATCTCAATTGCAGTACACCTGATCTTCTCTACAGTTAGAAATTGTAAAGCAAATGGGATGGAGCCTGATCCATTTTGGGTTGCAATAGCAAAGCTGGATGTTTTATTCCATAATAAATGAATGTTCCCAAAATGTTGATACTTTCTACACATGGTCCAGTGTTTGTTTTCATACCATAAGAAGTTCTGACAACAAGGTCTGCTCTGGGCTTTCCCAAATAGGACTAATATAAACACTTGCACTTTCTGTGTCACATTTCAAAAGAGAGTACTGCAGTCAGCCCTGGTCTGTGGAAGGTCCTCAAGAGCTGGAGATCCAGTGGACCATGAAACCTGTCTCAGAAAGATGAGATGTGGCATTACTTTTTATGTAACTCACTATGCTCTGTAACTGGCTCTTTTAATGCATGTGTAGAAACACTTGCAAGAGAGAATGGTATATTGCTGTGGTGTTCAGGAGACAGACTATATTGGTCGATTCCTCTATTTTTTCCTAAAGTAGCTGCATTTTTGGAAGTTGAATGTGAATACAAATGTACTTGGGTCTATAGATCTCCAGTACAGGAAGAAAAGAGAGGTGGGGCCAGGGAAGACTACCTGATAAAATTGACAGGAGGCTCATCTTTCTGTGTGGCAGGAGTGTGTTTCCCACTCAGACACACTGAGTTGCTTTCTCATTGAGAAAGTGAGAACAGTTTGATGAGGGCAGAGAAGTCTGTTTAAGTTTGGGCATCGCTAAAGAACAACACCTCCTACAGTCTAATCTGTACTACATTAATCCAGTTAATAATCAGCTGTTGTAACAATTAGCTCTGTTACTAGCTCAGTCCATTAAGGTCATTAAAACTCTATTTGCTTCAATTTAACCCCTCAGGTTCCTATTTCTAGTGGGTAAGTGTCCTTATATCCTAATGTAGATTATTTTATGGTAACTAATGATCCAGGTCTGTTGTAGCCAAATGGCCTAGCATTTGTGTCTTTAGTGATTCACGAGAGACGTGCCTTTAGGTGCTGTTTTAAATAGTCCTCTAAATCTTGAAAATCAATGAGAAATGAAGGGGAGTTAATTATAATTTCTACTGATAGCACTGCCTATAACATAGTTTGCTAAGCATTTCCATTATGTGAGTTTGGATCATTTGTGGAGGGCAGGCATAGGAATTGTTCTGTCATTTTTGTTCTGTTCTAAACTTCTGCAAACACTTATTGTAAGCTGAGTTTTTCTCATTCTGTGCATCTGACTAAGTTTAAATTGCTTAGGAAAGTCGAATTTAAAAAAATTTGGTCATATTGAAGAATGAGCTGATGAGAAAGTAGGGGAGACTGGAGAAATGTATATTCTTTTGCCTGTGTAATACTGTTCTGAATGACAGGTTGTGCTGTGAAAAGATATTCCATCTCTCTGGCATGAAACAGGAAATTAGTTTGATGACCAGGACTCAAATCAAGAGGCAGAATTAAGTGATCTGAGAGTCAGGGGCAGAGAGGCACAGGAATGATGAGGGGTTGAAATTGGAAAAAGAAGTCCAGGCAAAGAAGAATGGACAGAGAAGTGAGAGAAGCCCAGGCTGAGAAAGCAGGACTAGACAGACTTGCTATCAGGGAGAATAGGGCCACCAGAGAGTGGAAAAACCCAGAACTGAGATGAGAAGAGCTGAGCAGGAAACCTCAGGCATGGGGCTAGCAGGTAGGATTACAGGTTCCCACAGACCACTTCTCTTTCAAGAAGCTAGAGCAGAACCCAAGCTGTTTCCTTTTCATCCTCCCTTTGTTACCAGAAAGCAACCTGGCAAGGCATCCTGCTCCCCCTGCAGCACGGCCAGGTTGTCTTCTTCCCACAGGTGGTGGAGGCCTGTGCAGAACCGAGGGCTCCAGGTCTGCAAATGAACCATATGGCTGTTGGCACAGCATCACATGGTGGGAGGCATTTGTCTGGCTTCCTGTTGGTAGGAACCTAGGAAACTCCCATCCTTTCCTTGGGGTCTTAATACTCTCATTTTAACATCAGATGAAGCATTCGGTGTTAGGGAATGCTGAAACTAAAGCTGCCTGTGCATCCTGTAACTTCTTCTCTATTACATGATCCTCCACCACCACCCCAAAGCATGCTTTGCTCGATGAGAAAGAGGAGTTTTGTGCATATAAGGCATTTTTTGTCTGGCTTGCTGAAGAAGACGGAAAAATGCAATATGAGAGTCAGGGAATTACTTGAAGAAAATGGCTGTAGTAGCCACACGAACGTGATCTGATCCTCCAGGCCAGCTGAATTTGTGTGAAGTTGAACTAGGCATTTTAAGCTAAACTTTGCAAAGGCTGTCACTAGGTCCTGTACATAACTGTACCTAACTGAGATGCCCAATTCTAGTGCCTGGAAGAAGACTGCATGCTCTGTTCTCAAACAGAAGTTTCAGAAAAGCATTTCTTAGGCACCTCAAATCAAATACTGCTCAAATCAGCAGATACTTCTGAAATTGTGCCATCTGTGCCTTAGCTCACTCTCCATGTAATGGTAATAATGCTACTTCTAAAAGAAGGTTGTGGGAGATTTTTGAAAATAAATTAGCTTAATGTTTTGTGATGCGGTCAAGAATAAAGAATTGGATGAGGACGAAGGCTGGAGGAATCAAAAGGAGCTGAAAGATTATACTCTAAAGTACAGTGTCACGTACCTAGCATCTAATGCAAATGTCTGCTATAAACATGGAGTTCATCAGCTGGAAACTACAAAGGAGAAAGATCTGGGAGCATCGCTAGATCTTATGATAATTGAGGCAGTGCTTTCATGGTTTGTTACACTGTGATCTTAAAAGGTCTCGGTGGCTATCAGAGAAGCACTAAGGCCATTGGGCTGCTGGGAGAACTCATCTGGACACTCCTGTACTTCCATCTTCACAGCAGAAAGATGAGAACCAAGTGGAGAAAGGGCCCAATGAGACTGTCAGTGCTGCTGGAGGAGTGGGTGGTCAGTTTTAAAAGGTAGAGAAAAATGTGTGTCCTTGCAAAATGGGATGAGTAAGACAGCAGTTTTTAAATATACCTGCAAGATAGAAGCTGGCTAAGATGAGGTACACTTTTTGACACAACAGTCATTAGGTTTGAGATGAAGGGGAATAAGTTGAGGTGGAAAATTAAATAGTTTTTAAGAGAGTAATGAAAGTCTGGAGCAGCATCCCAAAGGACAGAGTGGAAGGAAGACACCTTGTTGGGCAGGAGATGAGACTTGAACCCTTTGAGAAGGGTGTGAGCAGGGCCTAGGCTCAGACTCAGGAGTCTGTAGCCATTTAAATGTGTTAATTGTAGCAGATACAGCATGCACACTTGGACATCCTGCGTTCAGTGTGTGTGGGTGGTTGACCTTTTCCTTCTCTCAAGTGAAATCAAGTCATTAGGAATTATCTCTAAATATTCTGTCCCCATACTTCAGAGTTTCAACTGCTTTAATCTTAGTAAGCCTTGGGGAGCCAGATTACCAGCGTATCTGTCCTGGAGAGTCTGGGAACATGAGGAGATCTCTTTCAAATGACTGGTTTTTAGCGTGCAGCCAGAGAGCCTGAGCGCGTGTGGAAAGCAGAGGCTGTGTGTGCTCTTCATTAGCATTTCTGAGATGCAGAAAAACCTCATGTCTGTCTGCTCCAGGATATCTATTTGTCCTGGTTTATGCAGCATGTTTGAATTGAAAAACTCTAAGTTATGTTAGGGCTGAAGGAAGAAATGCATAGCTGGAGTGGAAACATTGCCATTCTTAGCCTTTGGATGGGTTCCACTTCATGTTTGTCACATGCAATTCATATCTGAAAGGAACGTGTGTCACTGATGTGGCACATGGCTGATGTGATGTGCCATATCATAAAAGCTTTGGTGACATTTTGTGACCTCCTAAAAGTTTAACAAAAGAGGTTTGCAACATGTAAATGCCATCTGCCATGGCAAAGCAGCTTCCCAGTTCTCTAATCACATATGCCTATTGTGAAATGCTGCATCACCTGGAAAAAAACCCAGCATATTAATGGAGGAAGCTTGTCATTTCACCCATTCCCAGATTCTTTACATAATTCATCTATTAACTTTTTTTGCTTATTAAGAACCCTGAGGGGTGGAAATTGCAGCAAATCTATGATAGCTTTAGGAGTTCTGTTTCATTAGAGCTGTATTTACTTTCTGATTTTTTGGTACTCTGAATTGGAACCATTCTCCCTATGATCTTAATCTTTTGCAGATACTCATGGGGTTCACAGATGGAAGCGTGAAAAGTCCGAGTTGTCTCAGGAACATGTAACAGGACTTTTGGGGGGTGTAAAAAGAGAGGAGTTTTCTTCATTAACCTGTGTTTGCTCCCTTAGTCCATCATGGGCACTGAGATGTGCTAATTATTTTAAATTGATTTAACTTACGTCACATCAATAGCCTCAGATGTGGGATAAGGAGACCAGACTTTGGTTTCAGTTTTTTCCAGGCTGATAGCTTATATAATGTACAGTTTTGAATCAGCAGGGACAGTTTTTACAGCCTGGAAAACACATAAGCAGAGTGTTTCATGCTTGGATGGGAGAGAAGAGCACTTTATCCACTTATCTTTTACTTTGCATACTGCTGTTGTTGGGTTCTCTAGCTTTTACTTGTCGATAAGACAAACTTTCTAAAGAGAGGGTTTATTGCAGGAAATGTGTGCGTATTACAGGCCACATACACAACACGCAATAATTTCTGAGTGACAATGAGCAGAAGCTACTTCAGATGGTGCCAAGGTCGAAAACTGCATCTCTACAGACTGTGATGAGAGGCAACAGATCTACCTCCTGTCATAAACAGAGCTTTTGTTTGTTTCCCAAGAAGCGTGCAAGCATTGTCTGGCCCTTACAGCCATCACTGAAGAAGTTAGGTCTGTTTTTATCGCTGTATTACAGGCAGAGAAGGTGGTGTGCTGAAAAATGAAGTAACAAGACTAGCAAATCTATGTAAGCAGCAAACCAAGATAACAGAAGCCGTGGCTTGCCAGCCTGTCTGATTACATCATGCCCAAGTGCTCTGGGCAAACCCTGTTCTTTCGACTGTGTTTCTACATAGCATTGGTGATATAGCAGACTTCAATACTGATTCTAATTCTGATTTTTAGATGTAAGATCACCTATTCTCAGGCTTCCCTACTGATAAAAAGATCATTTCTTTGTTGGGGTATTGAGAAGTGATGCTAGATATGCATAGATGTCACAGAATGGATAAATAAAAACCATCACCCACAGGCAAGAGAAATCAAGGAGCCTGTGAGCATCACTCTGTGTGTAACGTTCTGAGGTGGCAGTGGTATGTTCTCAGTCCAGCACTTGCAAGACTAAGTCATTACATTGTGCTGCTCCCCTCATAGCAGACCATATGGGAAGGTCCTGCTGTGCATGCACTGCCCCAAGGGTCCTACTCACAGATGGAGCGATGAAACCAAAAAGCTGGCTGTGCAGGAGTTCAGTAGGTTTGTTGTAACTGCTTTGCCATGCAACCGTTGCAGTTGCCTTTATGTTTGACCTGTTTTTATATGTCCTGACGAGCTCCGTAAAACAAGCTTATTTTAATTGCCATTCACACAGTTCTTATCTTACCATTCTTAATTTTAAGAAGTTAATATGGGAGTTGGGTGGCATAAGTTTTTGCGTTTGCTCCTCTGCAGTAAGGACTATTTTGGCCCTGAAACAGAAGGAGAAGCCATCTTTGGTTTTTTTTGCAGTATTTGCAGAGTGACAGTGGTTATGTTAGCAGTTACTGCAGGCTGGTTGGTGCAGTGTAAAATTACACTCTGTTTCACTGGGAAACGAGCCTGTTGGTGTGGCCTGGGAGATACCAGTGCAAGCACCTGAAACAGACGATATTTGAACTCCCTGGAGGATATCATAGAGCTTTTTATCACAGCCCAGTCGTAGCTGACATTTAAAATGTGCAGCAAGAAAGAGGGAGAGAGATTAGGAGACGTCTCCGTAGAGGTACTGCAGCCCATCTGGGCTTTTCAGAGCGAGAAACCGGTACCCAACTGGGTATCACTGGATGCTATCAAAATGCTTGCTTTGTTGTCTGCTTAAATAATAACCAGGTACACCATGTGTGGGAAGGGATTTTCGGGGGAGAAAAGCTACTTAGCATCAAGCTAAGGAAACAGCAAGGCACTGCTGTTGGGAAGGCTGTGTGAAGAGCCAGGCCTGCTGCTTTCCTTCCAACGCTGAGCAACTTTTCTCGTTTTAGGAACTTTCCGCTGTACTTTCTGTGAGACTGAAGTGGAAGAAGATGAGTCGGCAATGCCCAAAAAGGATGCAAGGACACTCGTTGCAAGATTTAATGAGCAGATTGAGCCCATCTATGCGCTGCTTCGTGAGACGGAAGATGTTAACTTAGCCTATGAAATCCTGGAGCCAGAACCCACAGAGATTCCTGCCCTGAAGCAGAGGTGGGAATGCGCCTGGTCTTCTCTCACGGCACTGCTTCCTTGTAGTGTGTTCCTTCTCTCTGTGGGGCTTTCCCAAACCTTGTGCAGTCTCTGGCTGCATTGAGGACTTACTTGTTCAGTACCAACTATGCAAGCAGCTGACAGATTCCCCAAGGAATATGTGGTTTATAAGGAGACAAAGGGCTGTAACCATTTTTTACTAAACAAGGCAGATGGCTATTCTTCTGGTCAGCTTCCTGCATGTAGTTTTCTGTGAGGTGGGATGCTCAGATTATCTGCTGCTTGCTGTGCTGCAGCTGGTATGTATACCAAGCCCTTGCCTCAGTATTTAAGAAATGCAAACTGAAGCCCCTGGACAAAGCTCTGAAGGTGCCATCTATGCTGGCTTCTTTTTCTCAAACACTTATCTTTCATCTGTTCGTTTTGCTTCTGCACAGCTTTTGAAACTAAGCTATCTGCAGTCTACACCTTGTATTTCAAGTCCACATATTACAACATTCTAGTTCAAAGCCTTTACTTGTAATAAGGGGTTTTTTTCTTTTGCTTTTCTCCAACTTGTTACACACCTTTTCAGGAGGAGACCATATTGGAGTCAAAAACTCCTTAAAATGTTCTTACCCATGGGAAACTTTCTTCCAGAACATTCCTAGCTGTACAAAAACAGATGATGTTTAAATAATGCAGAAAGATGTGGGGAGCTGTCAGTTCTGTCAGCTCTGGTGAAATGTGATGCACTTCACTGTATTTAAAAAAAAATTAATTAACACAGGGAAAAAAAAATGTACCATGAGGGGAAGCATTCCCACAGTGCCTTGGGGTGCTTGGCTTTAGTTAATGGGAGAGGAGAAGAATACACTTTTTTTCTCTCAGGCTAACCTTGAGAGAGAATGTTCCTCATATATTCATGCTAGACAGTTTCTAATTAATATAATAAAAATTCTTTGTCTATTCATAGTCTTTTTCTAGCCAAGAAGGTAGCTATTTTTCCTCATCATTCTGATAGAAAAACAGAAGCAATATAAAGAATGGAAGAGATTTTTCCAAGGTCACTCAGCATGTCTTTGGTGATATGGGGAATCTTTGAAGCCTTTATACCCAAGCTGAATCACTGGACTTTGTTTTAAAATCTCTTTTCTGTAGTTTAAGTAGTAGAACTGGGATAACCCTACCAAAAAGAGAGTAATTTCTCAATCTCCCCCTTTTGTGTACAGGAAATTATCACAGTAGAAGCCTGGTGCAGTCCCATGATTAAATAGCAGCGCCCACTTACTTGACTCTTAAATACTTAAAAAACATTGTAAATGATTAATTACTCGGTGCAAGGAATGACAAAATAAATAGGCAGCCTTTTAAATGCTTACTTGAACACAACTTGCTTCAGTACATACAATGATTTAATTATTTATTAACTCTTATTAATTCAAAGCAGCTAATTCCATGGAAGCACTGCTGTGAGATTTTTTCAAAGTGCCAAACCCTGGGTTATTTATTCTCTGTTTTTATGGAGTCCTGAGTGTCTGAAATCATTGACAAAACTGACATTTGGTGATTCTGAAACAAACGGAAAAGGTCACAAAATGCCTGCATCTTCTCTTTGCACTAACACAGGCAACTTCATGTGTGTTCAGGAGAGTTTTTAGGAGCTCTAAGCTTCAGTACTGACATTGCATAATCACTGTCATTCACCTGCCTTGGGGAACTGGGGTAGATCTTCATTTATATTTTCCTAAGAGGCTGTTAATTTTCTTAATCTTGGCAGAGCATGAATTAGCCCCACAAGTTTCATAATAAACCTGCTTTACTTAAGCCTTTCTCTGTGGTTTTCAAAAAATTACGGATTTTAATAACCCCTCCATTTTCTTGTGTCAAAATAGCATGATTTCAATTAACAAAAGTCTTCACATAATTAATTTTCTGTGGTCATGCTGTCAGGAACCATGGGTTGTCTGCTGTGAGGTTGAACCTCTTAAAAGCAGCACAGTGAAAAAGTGTTTTATTTCAGATATGGCAAAAAAAGAGTTATCCCCATTATGCAAGACCTTTCTTAATAGTCTGGGCAGGATTGAGATGAAAATTTCAAGTTGTTTCCCCATTGCACGGTGTGGTTTCTGTGGGCCATACCTCAGCTATGTCAAAGACTATTTATGTTGCCTTTAAAGGCAGCTAAACTACCCATTAAGGGATTTCCATCAGAGGAAATAAAACAACCGATGGGTAACAGAGCAAATGTAGCCACATCTGGGCCACTGAGCTGCCACAGCTCCTGACTGCAGGGTGGCCGTGCGAAGTCTAGTCCAAGGTGGGGAAAAAGCAGATCGTGGATCTTAGAGAGATTTAAGAGTGCAATCCCTTCATGTGCACTGTGCTGCCTGTGAGGCAGCTCCTGCACCTGACACCTGATCCGTGGTGGCTAATCCTGTACTTTGGAACAGGGTTGCCGAACATAAGTTCTATTTTTGCAGAAAGGAGTATTCCCCTGTTCAGGCAGTCTTCAGGTGTTGCTCATGTCTACAGACAGTGTCACTCAAGATACAAGGAAGTAAACTGAGGCCCATTTGCAAAGCTCATTGGGGTCCAAAAGTAGACAGCAAGTACTCACATGGTTCCATCTCAGTGTGGAACATTGCAGTCAATCACTTGAAGTAATTAGTACTGTAGGTGTCTCTTAGAACTGTTACTTTAATTTTTGAAACTTTCCTGACATCATGGAATAAGTGTTTCGCTGCAAGATGATATCTTGTAGGAAAAAAAAGTCAATTTCAAGCATGGTTACAAGGGGCTCTGTGCAAAAGTATTATTGGGTAGTTCCTGGCACTTCTGAGTATTTAGCTGTCACGATGTAGTCATGGGGAGGGAGAGCTTGGGGGAGAGCTGCATTGTGCATCTTGTGAGGAAAGTGGATTACATAAAATCGTCAGGGAAACGCTAGTTAGAGATTTCTATTGTGTGGGAAGCAGAGTGGCGCTTTTCACAGAACACACGCCTGTCTTGGAGAGCTGAAAGGTACCAACACTTGAAATAACATGCTGGGAAGAAGGTCTCTGTGTGGTTCCTTAGGTTATATAAGCAACACATGCGCATGAGCCTCTTGTCCCAAAATTCAAGGCTGCTGTGAAGGTCTCCTAGCAGAGCTGGCTGCAGGAGAGAACTGCTAAGTGTATGGACACATGCTAACATGGATACTCTGAAGCATTTTGCTAACAGAGCCCAGCTAAATCAGTATTCAGAGGCTGTGAGTAGCCCTCAATCCAAACTGTGGAACAAAGCACTGGTGTTTCTTGTCGGGGGAGAGAGATGTTCACCTACCTGTGTATTTTCCCCTGACTGTTTCCCCCTAAAAATCCAGGAGAATTAGCTCATCAAGCAGTGGTTAAGTCCTTGCTGAACTAAAAAAACCTGCATATTGGTCAGGTCTTCGCCAACTGCAACTTTATTTTAAGCTTCTTGATTGGAGTAAAGGTCATTGAGTAGACAGCAGTAACTGAACTGTGCTCACTGATGACAACTGTCAGCTCAGCTGGCATCATCGAGTATCCCTGGTGGATTTGCTCTGGACAAGAGGAGGAGTTGAGACAGGGATGTTACTCATGAAAAGCTCTAAGCTAAGTACCACCGGCAGTCAGATGACTGAAATTATATGGCTGAGGGTGGATACAGTCTGCAGCAGATCTGTTTCTCTGAAAAGCTGAAATATTCTGAAGTAGAAGAACAGTCACATTTGGCTTTCCCCACCCTTAGACCAGTGAGTTTCCATTCAGCTGCTTTCCCTGACCTATGTATATGTAGCAACACAGGCCAGAGAGTATTTTAGGCTCATTGCCATCATCAGCATGCAGAAAATATTCCACCTGATGTCCTCTTTCAAACAGATCCAAGCAGGAATGTTTTTCTCCCTCAGTCTCCTGAGCTAGAAAGGGCCCTGGAGGGAAATGTGCTACCTGCAGCTCCTCTCAGGAGGCAAAGGAGGGCTAGGCTTTGACTGCCATACCCTTCGCATCCGTCAGCACCTTTCCTTCTCCAGCTTTTCCACAATGAAGGCTGTTCTGTCTTGCCTCCTCTGGGCACCATCAGCACACAAATTCCTTTGCCCAGCCCTAGTCCTCTGGTTTGAAGGTGCTTTCTCATCTTTCTTCACTGCCTGGACTCCCCAGTTCTCCCAGGGCTGTGTCTGTGGATAGTACATATCTCCTGTTTACACAGGAGAGGTGACTTACCACATGTGTTGTCACTAACAATTCAAGCAAAGTTTTGAATTGAATTTTTCTTGGTGAGTTAACTCCCTCTTGAATCCTGTGGTTAATAACAGTTCACAGGTCTGAGCATGCTGGGTCTCTGGACCTACTATCTGCTGTAGTTAAACTTTAGTACTTTTTTAATGCAGTATAAGGTTGTTGTGTGAAGGCCAAAAAAAGGCTTTTTCAAATACCAGACTGCTGTTTGACTGTGTTTTGCTCTGTGGCTTTTGTTTTGGGGAATTCTGGAATTTTGTGCTTGTTTTTGCATGAGTGGCATGTGCATTTCTAATGCTGTCTCGTCGTTTCAGTGTCTGTGGTGGATGTTGCCATGGTCTTATGTAGGGCTTCCAATTAGAGATCTACTAGTTTCCCAAACCATCGAGCTGGTGCAGAAATTCCTGGCAGGAGACGTTAGAACTGAGAATGCAAGTTCTCAGTGCAGATCATGGGAGATAACTAATCACAGTTAAAGTAACTAAGGAGGGGCTAAGTAGCTAAGGAGGGGCTTGTTCTGAGTGCTCTGTTTTTATCTCTCTGACTTTCACATAGCAAAGAACGTGCAGCTGGTGCTGGTTCAGGGACAGCAGCTGGCCTTGCAGGTGGACACCATCGGGAAGCATGGACTACAAAAGGACCATCATACGAGGACTTGTATACCCAGAATGTTGTCATCAGCATGGAGGACCAGGAGGATCTTAACCGGTCTGCAAGTGAAGGAAAGCCAGCCAGAGAGAGACCAATTTGGCTGCGTGAGAGCACGGTGCAGGGGGCTTATGACCCTGATGAAATCAAGGATGGTAAGAAAATCCACAGAGCAGAAGTACTGCTCTGCTTATACAATGCCTTTACAGTGCTGTCAAAAACATGTTCTCCTGTGTTGTGTACAGCTGCTGCACCCAACCCTCCAGAGTTTGCTCCCCTCTTCTGTGCAAAGCACGTATGTGTAGGTAGATGTGAAATATCCTGATTTATTAGATCCAGGATTGAAATCTAGGTCAGTAAAGCTGAGCTGTCCATGGAATTTTGTGTGGGCTTCTAAAATGCTAATTAACTGTTATGTCTTCCACCTTGAGAGTTTATTGCTTCTAGATGAAGGTCTTTCAATTTCATCTAGAAAGCTGCCTCCCTAATAGGTCACTGCTGAAAAATAACATTTATTAATGTTCAGTGACTCTCTGAAGTCTACCAATCTACCAGCAGTGTTTATACATTTCCAGACTACTTCTTGCCAGTTGTTTCTCGAAACATGTTATATATGAAGAATACTCAGAAATAAAGCTTCAGGAAGTACAGTAGGAAGGTCTGTCACCACAGCAGGCGAAAGTTTATTCCTTTCTGTTCGTTTCTCATTATCTTTGCATTTATTTTCATTCATCATTGGGTTGTCCATAGACCATGATCAAGATCTCGTATCAATTAGTAGAAGCATTCTGCTTTGGTATGTGTGCTGTTTAGGCTTACACACTGAAAATAGGAAATGGAGAACTTTCATGCTTTTTACCAGACTGAGTCAATAGATGCAATCTTTTTAGTCACTTGAGGATTATAGACTGAAACTGTTGATGCCCTAGGAAGAAAAGATGGCAGAAGGGAACCACATGCGTAAACATGACACCTGGGAACTAGTGCAGTGCTCAGGAGAGGAGAGGAGTATGTACATATAGCAGAAGTGAAGAAAATGAATGTGATATAATGGTCAGAAGATATCTAGAGATCTTATTCACATGTAATGCCTTTCAAGTGTATGGATCCCAAAACATTTTTCAAATAGATTAAACAAAGTGAGATGATTGGAACGACCTCCTTCTGCAGTCTGTAGCAGATGTTGTTGTTACTCACCAGCAATGGTGAGTTCTCACCCCGTTTTTCTGCTAGACATTCAATTCACCTGTTGTTTTAAACTGACTCTTTGAGATGACTTCTGGTGTACACAGTATAAATGTTTCTCAAGATGCCACTGAAGGACGTGGACGTGGATATAGCATGATGGCATCACTGCTTAACCTCAGCTACTGGAGATCAAAGAGGACACTTGTGGAAATAGCCTGAAACTGCTGCTGCAACACGTAAACAGGGAGAATAGAAACTTGGGACCATTGACAGAAAAGATTCACTGCATGGATCTGGCAGGAGTAGTTCTTGCAAGCAGGAGACAGCCCCACTCCTGAGCCACAAAGTCAGATTTTGTGGAGCTACCCAAGGCTGTTGGGCACTGTCTGTTTCACAGATCTCAGTGTGATGAGCTATGATAATATTTCACAGAGATGGTCTCCCATAGCCTCTTATGCTCCACAGTCACAAGCAGTGAGCTGAGCACAAGGCTGCCAACACAACGCCTTTATTCTTCCTTTCTGTCAGGAATTTGGCAGTACTCTAATTTTAGCGGTTGTAGCCATCATTCATTACTAGAATTTTATTTACAATGAAAACTGAAGTCTGGTGAAGTTAGGGGTGGGTCTTTTGGCCTTTATTTTACCACGGGAAAGTAGTGACCACAAACCCTGGCTTTTAGTGCTAAATGCAGAACTTGCTTCCTTAGTTTGCCTGCTTCACAGAATTTTTTCATCTCTAATTGAAAAATGTAACCAGTGCATTTCTAACCCCTGGAGGGAAAGGCTAGGGAGCCAACTGCCTGGATGTGGTGGTGAAGCCATGAGGGTCCATGTCTTGGAGGAGTAGGAAAGTGGGTATTAATGTATGAAGGCAGAATGCCATGCCCTCAGTTCCAGCAGTTGTTCATAGGCAGCATCTTCTGGTACGTTTTTTGTTCTAGTCTTTTTTAATTTTTTTTCCACACTGCACATAGTTTTATTGGTGCTGGGTGAACTCACAGTCCACTTAGCAAATGTAGGATTAGGAAAGGTTTTCTGTGGAATGCTGCTTTCTAAGCAGAACTTTGCCTTTTGAATCTGTGAACTGCAGACACACTGCCTACCCAAGCCATATCAAACCCTCCTGGCTATTGTATAGCCAGGTTTACTGAAAGAGGAGCACAGGCCATGTGTGTCAGCTGGGACACTGCAGTCCCATTCAAAGAAGAGGTCCATGCAGGGAGCCAGAGAGACTGTTTCAGAGGCTGTTTCAGCTTAGAGAGCAGGAGCTGTTTTAACGCTGCCTCCCATGCTGCACTGCACAGCTTGGCTGCAGGCTGTGAGCTGCATCTGCTATATGAAATAGATCCTGCTCCATCCCACCACAATGTTCCTTGAATGAGCTTTTCCCCTTCCTGCCTGATAGGTGCACCTCTGACCTTACCAGACACAGCTGTGTTAAATGTTGTTTTGTAAACATGGTTTCTGCATATTCCTTGTCTGCCCGGACCTATTTGCTTCTCCATCTTAATCCTTATAGACAGGTAGCTCAGCAGGACAGGGCCTGGTTTTGCATCTGTATTTTATGGTCTGTGCTGGCAGCACCTCGTGATCTTGGTCATCATCCTAAGTCCCCCAGGCTGTGGTCAGTCAACATGGAAACAAACAAAAAGGAAATGGCCTGTGGTTGTTCACCTGTGAAACAGCAGTAAGATACTTGCTCTATCTCTGACAAGTGTCTGCATGGTCTGGGTATCTGAAGCCCAGATTTAGCTCTGAAGGATTGCTTTGCTTTCTGGTCCACTGTAGCGCCTGAGCTGGACACCTCCCTGGGAAAGTCTTTTCCAAATGCCTGCCTATCATGCGTTTGTTGTCTTTGCTTGCAATGTGCTCCTGGCCAAGGCTTCCAGCAGGGAGCCACAGTGACTCCAGGCTTCCCAGCTCCTAGGAAATGTCAGTACTTGTTCTGCCATTATGAAAAAAAAAACATAACTATGTCTTTTAAGGGAGAGGAGGAGGTGGCTTAGAGAAAAGGTGTGACTTGGCCAGCCGTGCTCAGTGGTGGTCATAATAAAGTTTCAGAAAACCTTCAGGGCCATCAGGCAGATCTCTGTGAGGAAATGACCACGGCCTTGTGTCTCCTTGCAGGGGGCCGGGATCTGGATGCGTTCCAGGAGCGTGAGGAGAGCCGGGTAGCGCTGGATGATAATGAGGAGGTCATGCGTGCCCTGCTTATCCACGAGAAGAAGACGCCTTCTGCTTCCACAGTCACTGTCGGAGGTGCCGCTCCTCTCTCCGGTGGCAACGCTAGTGACTCTGAGAGCGAGACAAGCGAGTCGGAGGAGGAATCCCCTCCCCGCGCTGCTGCCACGGCCACCACAACGTATGGGCTGGAGGAGGAGGAGGAGGATGAAGAGTTTGAGGTGGTGGCAGAAGACCCCACTGTCACAGTGGCTGGGCGTCCACACTCTTACAGCCAAGTGAGCCAGCGCCCTGAGCTGGTGGCCCAGATGACGCCAGAGGAGAAAGAGGTTTACATTGCCATGGGGCAGCGCATGTTTGAGGACATGTTTGATTAACTGATTCCTCTCATGGCATTTTTTAAAAAGTGACTTTTTAAGCCAGAGACTCCCTAGTAAAACAGAAGACTGAAGCGCATCTTTCCTCCCCTGTGTGCAGGGACACTGCAGCTCAGGACTGCTAATCTCAGGCATCTTGCTCACCAGAGCAGGGGAGCAGGAAAGCTGCATGTGCCAAAACAGGTAGGGAAGGACAAATCTCAGAAGTCAAGATGCTTGCAAAGTAAAAATCTACTTCAGGCTGCACTGCACAGGGACTGCTTTAACTTTCTCCAAGGCCCTAGCAGCTCCTTTCCCTGATTGCTTAGAGTTGTTTTTTGTTGCAGATCCTAGTGAAGTCCACATCCCTGCCCTCAGAGGACATAAGGGCTCCATAGTCTGAGCAGAGTGCTCTGCAGAGGAGGGCGTAAGTAACATACAGCTGCCTGTGATGAGTGAGGGGAGAGGAGAAGGGAGCACTTTGCTGATGCCAAGCTTGGGCAAGGCTTGTAGCTGGCCTCCTGCCAGCAGCCACTGGCCACCAGAGTGGCTGTTTCTAAGCAGGCCTGTAGGCAGCAGCCTTTTCTTGCTCCCATTCACTCCGTATTGGGACTCAGAACCTCAAGGTCAGGTGTAATCTGAAACACTCAGAGTGGAAACCCTGGCAGGCACGCACAGTCACCCTTTGTCAGTGTAACAAATGCCCTCCATGGCTCTGAGCTGTCAGAATGCTCTGACTTACCAGGAGAAACCTTCATTTTCCAGTATTGTTGCCTGTTGCTTCTGCCTAGCCCTTTCTAAACTCCAGTGTTGCAAACAGTTCATAGGGCAGGGCTGCTGTCAGGCAGTGCAGAGAAATGGCATAACTAGTTTTTATTTGCAATCTCACCGGGGCTGTATGATTTTTAGAGGAACTATACAATTTTGAATTCTGCTTTGGCACACTCTTTTACCACAGAAAAACATTTATCAGTGCCTATAGAGCAATATAATGTTTGTAATGGTTTTCTCTTTCAATTGAAAATGTTGCTTTTTTAAAATTGTTGACTTTTCCTACACAGTACTACAATAAAACAAAATGATAAAAGAATTCTGTGTTCCAGAGAGTAGAGGCTGCATTATGTGCTGTTCCACTTACATGGGCAGCATAAATTTGCTGTTCACTGAGACTGTAAATCTGTTTTATACTAACTATGCTTTCTATGTTCTGCTAACCTTGTAATGCCTCCTTTGTGGTTTGATTTTTGGCTTCTTGATATTTTGAATCCCCTCTTTTTTAAATAGTATTTTAAATTTTCTTTTAGGTCATTTTCAAGAGGAATAAATAAACATAAACTTCTCCCCTTTGTCATCTTTCAGTTTGTCATGTGCCTAGTTGGGAATATTGTTTGCTTATCATTTTGATTTACTCAATTCAAGGAAAAGAAACAACAATTTGAGCTCTCCTTTGAGAGAAGGATTATTTGAAATCACAATGCACTTTTGTTCTTCTTACCAGAGCTTCCTTGAATGCCTCTTGGAATCTCCTGCACTTCCAGGAAGAATGTTTCATTAACTGGTGCCGCAGGAGGCCCTTCTTGATCAGCACTTCCCTTTCTTTCCTTTTTCCTCAAGTGAAAGCTGATGGTAGAGGTCTCACAGACATCATGTTGCTAATTAAAATGGTATACTGGTGTAGACAAAGCTCCAAGATCTGGTATCAAGCTTCTAGATAACAAGTCACAGAGCTGATAAGTCAGATTCGGCGATCAGCTAACAGTGAAAAAGTGTTGTACCCATTCTTTCTCAATTTAATCTAACTGAATTCAGTGTTAACAATGGAGAAAAGCAGGTAGATTTATAAGGAGCCAAAGACAGAAACTGAGAACTAAACATGAATACAGTACAGCTACTCATGCTCGTAACTCACCAGGATTTATATACTGAGTGTTTAGTTTGCAAAATCAGACTGTAGATTTAGTAGAGTTTATGTGAAGAAACATCGAGCATTATTGTCTATAAAGTAGTGTGTCTACTTAATAAACAGATTTAGTTGTGGTTTGTGCAGGAGTTGTAGCTTTTGTCCTTCAGCAAGGCATGTCCTGCATATGAGGGAATTGGAACAGTGGTTTTTAGGGCTTGCCTTCTATCTCTCATCTGCCACATGCAGCCCTCAGGAGGACCGGAAAGGTCAAGGTACTTGAGCAGATGCCATCAGTGTTTCCTGCCCTCTCTAACAGCTCCTGGCATTCAGAGAGGATGGCTGCTCTGCTCCATTCCAGCCAGTTCAGGCTGTTGTCCATATACTGCTGCTTCCCTGTTGTGACAAGCTCTGCTTGAATGAGCAGGAGCATGTACAGTCGATAGTGTCCGCTTTCTTTTCCTGCAGCTGAAGCAGAGCTCTACACACATGCCAGGAGGGAAAGAACAGCCGCTGCAAGCAAAGCCAGGCACTGCCAGCAGGTTGGTGCTAATGCAAGGGATAAAGCCATCAATTCTGAGGAAGGCCCAGCCATTTCCTCTGCCTGCTGGACCACATGTGCTGCATTAACGATAACCAAATAACACTGTGAGTGTGGTCAAGCGCTGAAGCCTTCCTGGGTGAATGTTCTAAACCCATTCAAACCAGGTTCTGTGTCTGCTTCCAGCTTGAAGTGCGTTTTATCTGATGAGTGATATCTGAGAGATGAAGAAGCACTTAAACAATGCTCTCAGGCATATGGTATGATTCTTGGGGTTGCTGTGTGCAGGACCAGGGGTTGGACCTCAGTGATCCATGTGGGCCCCTTCCAGCTCAGGGGATTCTACAAGTGAGTGTGCCTGAGGCCAGGGTGCTGCAGCTCAGGCTGGAAAGAGAAATGCATTTCTTAGGCTGCTCATGCTTCTTTTCTCAAAGGTCAGAGATACTTCTCCCAGCTGGGCAACAGCTGCCTCTGTTCCTGCTCCTGTTGCAGATCAAGGAAACTGCAGTAGAGCGATACCAGCTTGATACCAGCACAGAGCAGGCCAGAGCAGATCAGTTAAGCTGTTGATGGAGGGAAAGTACACTGTCAATCCTGGAAAACAGGAATGTTATAATCTTTTTTACTAAGCTGCTGAAAATTGGTTTCCTTCATCCAATTCTACTTTTCCTGTGTTGGTTTCTCCTTCAGACTCAGATTGAACAGACTTACTCTGTGAGAGTCAAGGGATTTGAAGATTCCCCTGGAGGAATCCTGCAGGGCAGAAAAATAGCATCACCTCCTCTGTGAGACTTCTAAGGAGCTGTGCCTTGGTGATGCCTGCAGCACCAGGGCATGCTGCGAAGTTTGTCAGGGCCTGGGGGGGAGCAGCCTGCTGTGTTTGGGTCTCTGTCTCCCACTGTGCCTCTGTAGGAGGAGAGAGAAAATTGTCTCAGGAATCAAATGCAAGACAAAGCCTTCATGGAAATGGACAGTTTATGAGCAGGTGGAAAGGCATGTCAGCAGCAGGGCAAGCCAGCGGGCTGTCTGGGAGCAGGTTTGGAAGAGAAGTAGCAGCAGCCCCATTCCTTTGCTCTGGTATGTGTCAGCGTAAACAAGGGAGGCTGTGGGCTCTGTGCTTTGGAAGAGGGAGGTGTCACTCACTGCTGCAGATAATTGCTCTGGGCTGCCCAGGACTGGTATTGCCTTATCCCACTGGAAGCCCTGGGCAAGGTAACCATGCCCCAGGCTTGTTCACAGGAGGCTTGGGAGTATTGACTATACACAGCTAAAGATCCCAAAGCATCACAATACACTCCAAACAACACAGCCTCTTCTCCAGGAGCCCAGGAGCCGGGGCTGAGCTGAGCTGCCTCCAGAATAATGATCAATATTTACAAAGTCCAAGAAGATCATCACTCATACAGTCTTGATAGGAGGCGTAACCAGATGCTGTTTAAGAAGTGATTGCACAGAAAGTCATGGAGAGGCCACTGCTAAAAGGAGTGGCAGTAGGGAGTGATGTCTGAGTGCTGGTGCTCCTGGAAAGCTGCCTGCCTGCTCCCTCCTAGCAAGCAGAGAGCAGAGCATCGGCTGTGCTGTTTGGGACTACAATCCTGTCACTATGGCAGAGCTATTTTCTCTCTCTCTCAAAGTTATCCTGGGAAATCTGAGCTTTTGCCTGTTTGGGATACCTAAATGAGCTGCCAGAAGGTGGTTTCTTATTTACCAGCATTTAGATTGAGAAAACGAACCTAATTCATATTTAAACAAAAATCTGATTTTGGAAGCACCTGCTGTATCATTAAAAAACATTAAGGACAGTGAATATTTGTGCAACCATCCTGAGGCAGGAGACAGAGAGACTCTGAACGAGATGCTTTAAATATAACAGGTATTTTTGCTTAAAATATGTTTGTGACCCAAATATAATTTAATTTCCATGCCTTTGAACAGTTAGATGCTAATGAAGCAGCCGGGGATGGCAGCGAGGAGGCTGAGCCAGCCGCATTGGAAGCGGCTCGGCTGCACTGCAGTGCGTTAGAGACCCTGTGTGTGCTTCGCCCCGGCTGCGCGCAGCCACCAATGCGCAAACCCTGCCCAGAGCTGGCCACAGCAGCGCAGGAAACCTTGGGCGGCTCAGCCAGAGAAACAGGCAGGCATCCAGCCTGGAAATTAAGGCTGATCAAATGCTGTTCCATGAGCATTAATGCCTGTGTACAAAAAAAAAAAAAAAAGGTGCATCTGGCAAGGAGGAAAATTCACATCTCGTACAGATGTGATTAAAGCCCTGACATACTGCTTCTGCTTATTTTTCACATGGAATCTGTATCACCAGCCTCTGCTGTCCCATTACGTGCTGGAAGAAGGAGGGTGAGCAACGCTAATTTTGCAGTGAGCTAAAATTGTCCGTACAGCTGAGAAGCCTGGCTCAGTTCCCCCTGCTAGAGGGATCCTCCTAGTCTTAAACTTTTATTATCTGCACTTCTGGCAATGAAAGTCTGTCTGATCCAATGTTAAGTTTGCTAGACAAACTGTTAGTGGAGTCCACGCTTTTTCTGTGTTCCCATAACATGCATTATGGGGTTACAGATACTCCAAACACCACTAAGGGTTGTGACCAGCTGACTTGGGAACGCTTAGGTCACAGTGTCTGAACCAGCCCTGTCCCATATGAGGGAGTGAATGATTGGGTCATTTTGGTCAGATTATCCACATCTGCTCTTTGCAAAGGTGCTGATTGTTGTTCTCCCAGTCAGTGCTGATGGATTGTCATAAACTCAACCCCTCTGTGATCACACATGGGTATCAATTTAAAATTAAGTTTCAAGCCCTTTACCACCACCACCCCCAAGCAGCTCTGGCTTGTGCTGTGTCTGCTCTTGGGACATGTGGCAGTGTCATGCTGAGGTGCACCATGCAGATCTGAGCCGGGGCTGCCTCAGGCTGTACCACGTCCTGGCAGAGAGGTTTTAATGAATGGTACCTCTGTGCTTTCTCTGGAAGACATGCTGGAAGGGCTGGGCTTAGGCCCTTTAATTTCCTACAGTGGGAATGGAACTGGCATCAGCTCCAGGCTGGTCACTCCCTTTCACCCATTCTTTGCTGCTTGAACTAGATATGCTTTGGTAGGACTGCATTTGATTTTTTTTTAACACTTGTTCTTTTTGTTCCTTGAGAATATTTTGAGGTGCTGGATTTCTCATGTTTCCCTGCTGCTTCTAACAAGAAAAAAACCATTTTTTTTAGTGCAAATGAGGCTGTAAAATCTTTTTAAGGAGACATATCTGCTCTCCCTGCCCTGTCACCACAATTATTCTTCCACTGCCATACAGTACTTTCTTCCAAGATGTATGCTTTCAACATCTCTGAGCCCTTCTGGTGATGTCAGGAGATAAAAACTATTCCCATTACAACAGGGAAGAATAGAGGGAAATGGAGTTAGAGGAAAATAGGGCCTTTAGAAAGTGGTGCATCATGAGGGAAATTTCACTTTCACATACTCTCCCAGGCCACATGGGTGCTGTATCCAAGCAAGGAAAAATACAGTGTGCTGAAGAGGGACTTGGCTTATGTAGCGCTTACCCTGGTGTATTCCCTTGCCTCTGAGGCGCATTACGAAGGGTAATATTCTCCAAGTGTGCCAACCTTTTGTAAGTTATATAAAAGCACTAGGAAGGTCCCAAGTTACCAATCAACTTCTGCAGGAGCCTTCAGGTCTGTTTGAATGGTCTGACTCCCGCTTTTGCCATGTGGAAAGGTTTGGTGCAAAAGTACCTCGCAGGAATTGGTTGCAAAGCCAAATTCAGTTGTCACATTAGAAAAATACCTCTTTCTTTAAATGTTTCACCTGAACGTGCTGTTATGTCTGTGTATGAGAAACAAACACATGAAGTCGTGCAGGGGGCTGCCCAGCCCTCCTCAAACACATCTGCCTTTGGGAACATTAACGGGTAAGGATTTTTGTATGGCTTAGGTAGGAGCTAAGAGCAGCAAATGATTGCAGGAGTTTTTGTTAACTAGACAATTGTCATAGCAGCCTGCCTGAAGTCCAGACTAAAAGCACTGCTCTCCACAGACAGCGGACATGGGTTCTTACAGAACACGTGTCAAAATGCCACATTTTCAGCACTTTCAGTGTTGAGTGTGTTTTTCTTTAACTCTGCAATCTTTGCTCCTCATGCAGCAGGCACAAGCATCTTCTGGTGCACTTATGGACCAGGTGCTACTACAAACTAAAGACCTCTAGCTTGGCAGAGTTCCTTTCTGGATTGCTAATTCACATGCTAATGGAATGTGCCCCAGGAAAGGTGTGAGTCAAGCCATTAGAAACATGCAAAACAAGCCAAAAGAATACTGTGTGCAAAGCAGCTTGTTCAGTGGTCAAAACGGATGAACAGGAGATGAACAGGTCCCTGTTTGCAGAATGTGTAGGGCAGACTACAGTGGACATAAAAACTGCTTCACACCTAACTCAGTCATAAAAACAGCATCAACACTGTAAGTCCATGTTGGAAGGGAAATAAATCATGCATTACTAAGGGATTATTTATAATGTTTGCTGAGTAGAAGGATGCAGTGAACCAGAACCTTTCTCTGGCCCATACAAAAGACACTTTGGCACCTGGGGATGTATCAGTGAAGCAGAAATGGGAACAGTTCTGACCTCTCAGCTGCTGATGGATTGATCTGCACAGGAAATCCAGCATTTTTTAGCGCTAGAAGAAGCCAAATGTTCAGTGAGACCAGTGCAGTCTGTGCTGTAGCCGTGACAGCTGCAGAAACAGAGAGTGAGCTGTTGTGATTCAGATACTCATGCTTGTCCCCTCTGTTTTTTACAGGAGCCATGGCCATGCTGCAGGATTCATGGAACGCATTAACAGAAAGAGCTCTACGTGGAGCATGGTCTGTTAGAGATTTTTGCTTCCCTACCTTCCTGGCCTGACCACCTCTCCCAGCCCTCCCCTTGTATTTTGAAGAGGAAAAATATGAAAAATAATGCATTTTCCCTTTAAACACCGGGAACAAAACAGATGATACCCAATCCTGTAGCTTAATGGTAAGGAATCAAGGAGAAAATGTGGTTGCAGGTGACTCTCAGTCCATCTTGCTGGTAACTTTTCCTCGCACCAAGGGCTCTAACTACACAAAATCACAGAATCTCAAAGGGCCTCACAGGAGAGTAGGAGTTGCATTGCTTGAGCTTGGGTGGTTCGTCAGGACTCTCCACTCCAACCCATCCCAAGGGGACAGAGTGGGGGTTCCCACACACATTTCCAAGGCACTGCACAACTGAAGGGTGAAATCTCTGCAAAAGTGTAGAGGAAAGTGAAGAAGTATCAGGAGAGCAATAAACAGGGCACTTACCTCCTCCTTAATCACAGCCCAGCCTTTAGGAGGTCTACAGGGAGAACTAATGGATTAAATACAGGTATTAAATGAAATCTTGGAAACATTTCCCTCACCTGGCAGGACTGAGAGGCTGATGATAATGAGAGAGTGCTCCCAGTGCATCTGAGCTGTAAAGATGACCAAAGAGTGAGGGCCACAGTCCTCCTAGATGGCCATGGGGTTTAATAACCTGGGTTTGCCCTTTTGCTGCCAAGGCCAATCTTGAACTAGGGCAGTGTGAACTGCCCCTAGGGTGACCATAGCTCAGCTAAGTATGAGGGGTTATCTGCTTTCTCTTTTACTAAGTGAATGGTATGGTTGGAGTCCTTTCATCACCAAGTGGTTTGCAAGTGTTCACAGACAGGGCAGCTCTTCCCACAGCTGAACCAGCACTGTGAACTCAACTCCAAAAACTAAGCTTCAAGGGCTGTGGGCAAAGCTAACATGTCTGTTGGGAGAAAGCAAATCATGTTAATAAATGGTATAATAATTCAAAGTATTTTCTCAATATAAGGCTAAATTAAAGTAATACACTTCTTAGGGACAAATCAACAGCAATCAGACTAATCAAAGTGACGTCTAAAATAATCCAACACGAGTAGAAAATCCTATTTAGCTAAGTAATGATGCCAGTCATTTTATTCAGTCACTTTCAGAGTATAAAGAGAATCCTTCATCTTTGAAGTAAGTGCCATTAGTTTCTGCAGCTCCTTTTCTTTTTCCTAGCACACTTCCCCTTGCTCTCGGAGGGTCACTGGCTAGGATGCTTGTCTCCCACAGTCCTACCAGCGCCACCCTCAGCAGCAGTCCTGCTCCATCAACACACACCATTTAGGTGCTGAATTAGAGGTTGCTGGAGCATTACTGTGAGTTGAGAGTTCCCCCTTACATTTTAGACCAAATCACACTGTGCTTGTGGCTGGTGCTGTCATACTGGCAGTGGGGAAAGGCCAGGTCGATGAGGTGTAGCCAAGATCGAGGTAATGATCAGGTCTGCGAAGAGCTGTGCTGGGTATAGCTGTTGTGGGACCCTGGGTGACAGTGACAACGCAGCAAAGCTGGCCCTGCCAGTGGGACCTAATGTCATGATGCAAGCAACAGTAATTAAAACAGAGCAACTGGGTATTATTTGAATAATTCCCTCCCCGCCTTAAAAGAGCTTCTGTTCTCAGACTCCTGAGCTAATTCAGCCCACTGGTCCCACTGACAAGGCTGTATCAGAACCATGCCACCTCAAGAGGCAGCCTCAGGTGAAAAGGGGATGGAGGAGATGAGCATAGAAATTAAGAATTAACAGCTGATTCATTCATCAAACACACACAGGCTTTGCTATCTCCTTACTAGCTTCTAACACACACAGTCCCACCATTGTTCTCACTATGGAATTTTTTAGATCCTTGGCTTCTTTTGAATGCAAGTAACTTTTAACTCACTACTAATTTCCCTCCTTTTGTAATTTTATTTCTGAAATTAAGAATTGACATTTCTTCTGTTTGTGCTGCTGAGAAGCAGTTACGCCTTTATACAGCTATGATCTAGCTGCTGTGACTTCTGGAACCATATTCTTCCTGCCCAGGAATCTCCAAACTACAGAAATGTTTTTCTTTTGCTCTTGTACCAGACTCCTCTGGTTTTTATCCCTAGAGCCCCAGCAGGGAATGAAGTTTTTTCCTTTGGTCCTTGGCTGTGCCATCTCCTCCATTGCCCTGGTGTCAAGGATAAGCCCATACACAGGAAGCTTCTTCAGAAACTCTCCATTGGCCTGGGTTGCTTTTCTCCAGCTACGGAGATAAATGACAATGAAGTCACTCACCTGCTACATGATCTGCCATCTGGATTGACTATCCCCCATACAGAAGGAAGTTAACATGAGCTGAGGGATTCCAGTACATCTCAACAGTTCTATTATAAGTGAACTTTAGGATTAGATGCAAAAGCTATCACCGTGCCTTTGCAGCACCAGAGGTGCTGGAGATGTAAATTTAAGGATGTAGTAAATATAACTACCTGAGCTATGGCTTCCCAGGGGCACCATGTCTTCTCTCTCTTTCCTCAGTCTGGACACTGGCAGATCATACAAGGGCTCAGCTACTCAGGTGAGCAGAAACATCTTAATAACATGGAACATAACAGAGAATAAAGAGCAAAGGTGCTGCAGGGGTTCTGCAGAGTGGGAGTGCAGACCTGGGAACATTCATTCCTTGTTCCTCTTGTTCCACTAGCTCCTGCACTCTCCAGTTCCCAGTTAGCAGAGGCCAGTGCCACCACACAGCACTGCTCCCAGGGCATGAGGCAGTGTGGCACAGGGATACATGGGTCGCTCTGGAGTAGCAGGAGTGCCATCAAACCAGATGCCTTTACACATCTGTTTTTACACAGAGAATTGTATACAAAGCAACTCGTGTATCCTGAACAGAGCTCACTGGCCCCGTGGTTTAATCTCTGTTAAAAAGCTGACAAATTGCTTCTGGACCACCGCTGGTAATGGCAGCAGTGGCTGGGCTTGCAGTGTAGGACATCCAAGCCATTACGCCAGCCTGGACGTGAAATGCTACTACAAGAGCCAGCTCCCATGTCTCCATCTGCAGTGCAGCACATCTGCAGCCCGGTCAAATGATCTATGAGAAGCTGGGATTTTATTATATTTTATTTTATTATTATATTTTCAAGTCTGTGTGTTTCCACAACAGTACCCGGCAACTTGCTGACCCACTTGGGTGACAGGCACTGTGGGACACTCGATCACCAGCACAGTGACACTGTCAGCAACGGAGAGGGCTGCTGCAGGCTGCTCATGGGGGCATTGATCCTCTGAGCTCAGGGGAAGAGCCTATCCTTAAGGAAAAATGGAAAATAATCACTCAAAGGCGTTGCCATATTTCTGGAGCCACACGATTGAGGGAGCCACACAACCTTCTTGTATCACAGACTTTCTTTTTCATGCAGCCACCAAGTCTCAACTGTGATTTTTTTTCCAGCTGTGCTGGTGGCATATGCCTGCGGGGGGATTTTGAACTGTAGGGTTTAGCTGTACCAGTGCAAAATCCCTGCTGTAAACAAGGCTGATGTCTGTATCTGTCTTTCATTCTTGTAGCAGCCCTTTCCTCTCTCCCCCTTCTCCTCTCTAATAAAGACATCCTGGCAAGCTTCCTGCTTTTCAAGAAGGCTCATAGCTGCCAGTTGCCCTGGCTTTGGCTTCATGTGTGCCTCTTCCTCTGCCCCTATTAATTCCCCTGTAAATCGGATCACGATGAAAGGGAAGCAGCAGTGTAATTTAATTGTCCTCCGAGCAGAGCGCAGTGGAGAGGGATGCTGGCAAGGAGAAGTCCTGCTCATAACACGCCCTTTTTATCCCTGTGTTTTACTTTGACGGGGCGGGAAGCGGGGGGGGTTGGGTTGTGTCTCAGCATTAGCTTTCTCTCTCCAGGTCCCTTCTCGTAATGCCCAGGAGTGAGTCGTGGAAGTTTGCTGTGCTGCAGCTTCTCCCCATCGGGAGAACAAGAAAATCGAGACGTCCTCACTCCGTACTGGATATAGGAGTGGGGGATGGAGATTAATTAGGCAGTCATTGGACAGAACTCTGAAATATAACATTCTCCCTCATTGTGGCTGTCAGGCAGCTCCGTAACTTGGCAGAGCACCGTTGGATTCTGTCCTGTCTCCAGCGAGTGGGAGTTGGGGATGGAAGAGGGGTGGGGAGCAGAGAGATCTCTGTCAGAAGTATTTCCAGCAGAGAGGCAGGCTCCTTAGAACAAAGAGCAGGGGCAGCGGTCGCTGCAGCTGATGCGGGTTGTGAAATGGCTCTGGAGCATAGTTTAAAAGCACAGAGACTCAGACACACAAACCAACCACTTTGGGTAGGAAGGCACTGGACACAAACCAAGCCAAATCACCTCTGTGTAACTGAACTCTTTCCCCCAAGCAAACTCTTGGTAAGGCACAGCTTTTCCATTAGGGCTTGCTGGGATGCCTTCTTCCCTATGCTGGGTAGAAGCAGAGAGCTGGACAGCTACTCTGCTTCGGCTGATGCACAGTGACATGTTTGCCATCTCACCTTTCCTTGAGCTTTTCCTTGAGGACAGTGTTGGCTCTTTTCTTCCTCTTAACTTCTTTGAATTCCACTAAAACTTCTACCTGTCTCTAAACCTTCAGGAAATAGTCTCTAACAATTGGGAAATTACATTAAAATGATGTTTTACTGGGGAGCTACTATCTGGTATAGTGGGAAAGTGCAAGGAAGGTGTTGAGCTGGAGTTGAGGGGCACTAGGATCCCGCTTTGATCTCAGGCGAATTTATTCTCAGAGACTCTGACACTGACGTGTGAGCTCATGTACGATGGAGAGATAAGCAGCAGGGACTTCCTGCATGGAGGTGGAGGATCTTGCACAGCTTTCCTTGCCCAAATGGCTGGAACAAGATGGGAGAGGAGAATGGGGCAACCTTGAGCCTCTCTAACTGAGGAGCTGAAACTCTAACTGCTGCCTTGACTAGCCATCAAAAGGGGTCTGCTCTTAATTAATAGCTGCTAACCTGAATTTAAACAGTCACACATAAAATGTGCAGCACCAGTGGGAAGCTCTCACTAGCCCTTCAACTGCTGCCAAACAGTCGAAACCATCAGCTATAATTACAAGCACCTACATTTTCATGGTTTGGATTGTTCTGTGCTCTCTGCCCTGAAACTCCCAAGCTCGTTTTCACTTCCTCTTCCTCACCAAGATGGAAAGGTCTTGCTGGTAAAATATCCTCTTTCCACACTTTAAAATGTCTGCAGTAGAAAATGTACAAGATTCTGACTTTCCCTCCAGGTGTCTGGCAATTTAATTAATCCCAAGTCACATTTGAATATCTTCCAAGACAGAAGCATAACACTAATCCACTTGCATAGGAAAAGGCATGAGGATAATTGCTTCTGTGCCTCTTAGTATGGGGAGAATGTCTGTCAGATGGAGAGCCACTTCCTTACATATTTCTGGTGAATTACTGTTTCCATTTAAATCCTATAAAATAGTTATGTAAGTTGATCTGCTCTTGAGAATTTTGGCCCCTGAATTATTACTGGATCAGATGCCTATTGGTGGACAGTGTTCAGCCTACTGCAGGCTGCCTGTCTGTGCAACTGAAAGAGGGCAGGTTTAGGTTGGGTTTTAGGAACAAATTCTTCACTGTGAGGGTGGTGATGCACAGGCACAGGTTGCCCAGAGAAGCTGTGGATGCTCTAACTCTGGAAGTGTTCAAAGCCAGGTTGGATGGGGCTTTGAGCAGCCTGGTCTAGGGGAAGTTGTCCCTGCCCATGGTAGAGGGGTTGGAACAGGATGACCCAAACCATTTTGTAAACATCAGGGTGAAATGGACTGGTAAAGATCTCCCATGGGCTGACCCTCAGTTGCCTGGATTAGGCTGTTCTTCTGACCAAAAGGGATAGGAAATGCTTTGCCAGAATGCAGCCATTCTGAAATCCTGCCAGAAGCAGATAGGAACAAGGATGTACCTGGTTTATCAAGTGACTTCATCTACTGTGGGACTGTGCCTGGTTCCCTGTGACTCCTCAGTAACTATGTGCTCATGGCCACCAGGTCCCCTTCTCCTTGCCAGACCTGGAGTAATTTTTCCTGGTTAGGAGTTGAATGTTCATCTGCCAGGCAGCTCTAATGGTTAACACCAAATCTGTGTCTAAATCAGATGCCGAGTTCAAACACAAGGACAAGTTGATCACCAAGGACACAGCTGCTGAACAGGTAGAATAAGAGATGCAAACCAGAGCAGTAGGGAAACACTCTCTGACACTTGAGATGTTTATAACCCAGACTATTTACAGTGAGATGTCAAACATAATTTGAAGATTAATAAGTAGTCTTGCAATGAAACAAGCAGGAGAAAAAACAGCAACTAAAAACGTGTGAGATGCCTCTGAGCCCGGTCACTCCAAGGATGGTTTAGAAAGGATGACATAAGTCTGACAAACCCCTTCACTTCCCGTCATAAGGAACTGCAATACCAGACAAGCTAAAAATACAATTTGATTTCTGGTGCACAGAAGACTAAATCCCATTGCTGCATCTCCACTTGACCTGCAGGATGTCCCAGTCTGTCACTGCTTCTGATGGGTTTTTCTTGTAAGTAACAAGCCACACCGAAGTCCCTGCTGGGAAAAGTTAGATATTGACAGCGGTCACCACAACCTTGAAAGCTTAATGAGTAACTCTTTCTGTATATCCTACACAAAGAGGATATATATTTGAGTAGACCAAATTGAAAATACCGTGTCTCATTCTGCCTATGCTCACAGCACTCTTCTCTAGTGCTGTGTGAATGGCAAGTTCCAAGAAAAACACTCTCAAGCTGAAGGTGAGGCTGTAAGTACACGTGCCTGTGTTTGTATGTTTACACATTTATCTAAACAGACCATTAAAGTACTTGTAACAAAAAGAAATACATAACTTGCCTCTAAGATGTTCTCCTCTGCATGAGAGGCGAGGTGTGGAATTCAGTGCCCTTAGGTGAGGTTGTCTTATCATCTCCTGTATTTAGGTAAAACTAAGTTAACTCAAGGCTTGCCTGATTTTAAATCTTGTACAAAGCTGTCAGGACTAATGCTCCAGCTGTGTGCCTGTGACTTAATAGCACTGGAATCTATGTGTCATCTTGAGTCTAGGAGATTTCACTGGGATTTGATGATAAGGTACATGGGGTTTCTGGTACTTGCTGTTGGAAGGAGTTCATCTATTCTGCATAGAAATATGCACATTTTAATTTCTTGTCCTCATTGCTTGATGAATAAGCAACCTTGGAAGGTGGTCAGACCACCTTCTTGATTGGTGCCACTCTGCCTGCAAAGTCTGAAGTTGGAGGTGGGGAACAGAAGTGAGCCTGCCATCGTGCTCTTGGCACTGTAGCACAGACTCACAGCCTGGGTACTAGAGCAGCAGCAGGAAGCAAGTGTGTCCAATTCCTTTACAGGATGTGATTTCCATGCTCATCAGATAGTGGAAACTGGAATAAATAGAATTAATGATCTCTTGGGACCATTACAGACAGTGTCAGTGGGAGTTCTTAGGCAGAACGGCCATACTTTCTCACTCTAAATGCCCTTAAAGGAGTCAACAAGTGTGCAAAGAAGAAAATTCCTGCTATTATCCCACGCTTTCTCCAACCATCTTCTACAGCAAATGCTCACAAGTGAAGGAAGGATGAGATTGAAAGTAAAGGTGGAAAGAAAAATTCAGCACTCCCACTGGAGAGAGGATGCTCCAGAAAAATCACTGCTAAGGATGGTACCAGTCCTGGAAGACTGAAAAATATTCAGAGTGATTTTAAAGGGACACAGAAATCTGACAATTACCTAGAGAGGAGCAAGGTGCAGAGCAGGACCCTATAATAGCTGGATATGCCTGTTTCTTGGAATACATGCTGCTGTCCTTCGAGTTACGTCATGCTCAAAGGGATATATTAACACTATAAGGTGACAAACCCCACAAGGCTACTGTCCCTTCTGTGTCCTGTTTCCCTGATTCTCCATTTTCAGCCTCCAAACACAGGACAGTTTAGGGGAGTGGTACGTGCTGAGGTCACGCCTCTTCCTTGCTGAGGAGTAGTGATAGAGTTGGGAGGACCCAGACCTGGGAGCCCAGCAGCACTGCCAGGTCCTAGAAATATACAGGGGGAAGATAGGGAATGGTCCATCTGGGAGGAGAGACTACATAGATTAAGAGTATTGCCCAGAAAAAATATATAAAGACTCAAGAGGAAGCATTATTCACTTCGTTATGTGATTTCACTGGATGTGTCTAGTTCTTGAGTTATATTGGGCAGCATCTTTACAACCACCAGGAAGGACATCTTCCCTAAGACACCCCAGGCACAGTGGAACTAATCACTATAGGATATTGTGAGGGTAGAAACTATAAATATGGTCAAAGTCACTTGAAAAAAAAATCAGCAGATGAAGTTTGTTGATAGACAAGAGGCAAATTCTGATAAAACAACTGGCTATTTAGTAATTTCTCCTTCCCTGTGGCCCTGATATTTCCCTCTCTCCTAAGCTTCTACCACTGATCAGACTGGGAGCTGGCCCCAATGGTTTCTTGCTCTCACACAATATTTTTTAAAGATTTAAGTTTAAAATGAGGAGATCTGAGGCTCTGTCCTTTCCAGTTTTGTCTTCTTGGAAGCTAGTTAGATCCTTGGTGAGGTAGCTTTGAGCCCTGGACTGCTCCTGGGAATGTGGATCATGACCTACAGCAAGGTCTGATTTTCTCTGCTGGTTACAGAGCCTTTTTAAGTCTGACACCACTGTACCCCTCTCCTCAAGGGCCAAGATATGTATCTCATCCTACAAATTCCAGCCCTGATTCTGGAAGGACTCACTACTGAGATGACAGCTACCTATTAAAGATCCAGTTTTCACAGTAGAAAAGGAACTAGAAAAAAAGAGAAAATTTTAATTAATGCTACTGGTGGCTTACGGAAGAAAAGCAGTAAGAAACACCTTTGGTGTGCGACTGATATTAAAGTAATCTTAAAATTACTTTTCCTCCTTTGAAAGCAAAAAATAATTAACTCTGAAGTGCTGGCAATATAATACCAGCTCTGAGAGTTAGTGCATATATTTAGTACTTTAGTTGTCCGGTTCTGAGGGATGCCAGGAGACAGGGTTTATAAAAAGAATATTATCTCCACATCAAAGAGGGGTTTTTTTTTCATTTTAGAGGAGTTCACAGTCACAGAAAAGTCAAGCTTTTCATAAGCAATTATTAGCAGCAAGGATGGCACTTGGGCAAAACAAGTCTTTGGAAATAGACACGTTTATTTCTCTGGATGTTTGGGAAAAAAGTTTGGGGAGTTGCATTTGCTGAGGTGAATCCCAAATTCTAGTCCTGGTGCCAAAAGCTCCTGGGTGAGAATATTGAGCAAACAGGAGTATTTTCTCTGATGAAAAACATTAAAAGCATAATCTCACTGTGCTTTGGTTATATTTTGTCAGTCACCTCCAGGCTTCAAGGCTTGGTATAGTCCGAGATAAAACTTCTCAGTCTTCATTGCCTTGGTAAGACTCACCGGATCTCTTGTACAACTGATTATTCCAAGCAGGTGAAAATGAAGTTTAACTGTGTGACTACCCAGCAGAGGCGTGCTGCACACCATGCTGCACACTGTGCTGTACACCATCCCAGAACAAAGATGTGTTGAGATGGCCAGATCTGCTCAGTAGGATGGGATGAAAACAGTTTTCAGCCTCTCCTCTGTGGTGACAAAGCCACATCTTCCCAATCACAGTGAACAGAAATGGGGCTGGGCTTGATGAACAGAAGTCACACAGGGGAAGGAAAAGCACAGCTCAATAAATGCCATTCAAAAAATCACAAACTAATTGAAGTTAGGAAGGTGCTTCAGAGGCCATCCAGCCCAAATCCCCATTAAAAGTAGGCCCAACTAAAGCAGGTTATTAATGGCTTTGTCCAGCAGAATTCTGAATAGCTCCAAGAAGTGAGATTTGATAACTTCTCTGGGCACCATCAATCTTTGATGACCCTTATGATAAAGAAGCTTTTGCCATACCACATCTGAATTGCTACATCCCACCTTACACCTGTTGTCTCTGCTACAGCACTGAGAAAAGTCTGGCTCCATCTCTGCTGTGCCTTCTCACTGCAGACAGCAAAAGATCTCCCCATACCTTCTCCTGTTACATCTGAGCAAACCCAGTTCTCCCAGCTTCTCCCTATATGTCACACACTGCTGTTCCCTAACTATCTTGGTGACCTGCTGCTGAACTCTGTGTCAACATCTCTCCTCACTGGGGAACCCAAAATGGGGGAGATACTCCAGATGCGTTGTTAGGATGGGTGAAACAACCCAGTTCTGCAATTGGAAATCCCTAATCTAGTGTTAGCAATATGCCCCCACTCTTGGGATAAGAAGTTTCCATGTTTCTTGCTGGCCGTACATGCCCATAACCAGACTGGGGATTTTGCACAGAGTATGGCAGGAATGCTGTAAGGAAAAAATAGAGTTTTGACAGATAATTAAAAATAAAATAGGTGTAGGCATCAGATCAGCCGTGAGTCCAAACTCTCACAGGTCCAGGCTCTGAATATCCTTAGAAACACCAAGTGTTTTGCACAGCACAGCAAAGGTGGCAGCTGGGCATGCAGTTCGGATGCATCCTGATGTGAGCAGTCCTGCCAGTGTGGGAGCACAGCCTGCTCCCATTCTGCGGGATGACCACAGAGGCAGCAGATCCCGGGGTGACAGGAGAAGCAGGGATGGGACTGTGCAACTGCACTCGATGCAGAAGGGGGTTGTCGAGGTAAAGCTACTGCAGCAATAACATCAAGTGAGAGCTGCAAGACTGTAGAGGCACAACCTTTGATACTCCACAGCTCTCACAGGTGGAAGAGAAAGACATGGGGATAGATGCCAAGAGTCAGGGAGCCAAGAGCCACTGGGGATCTTTTTTCTCCAGGATGGTCTGTTTCTCGGCAATGATGAAAGTTCAGCAGATCCCTTCTCTGATGCCAAGTGGGTGGGGTGGCAGGGGAGGGAGTAATGAGCCAGTGTGGTGGGTTTTAAGAAGCGTTGGCTGAGCACTTTAGCTTGGATGAAGAAAGAAGTGCTGAAGGAAAAGTGAGGGACTGCAGGGCCCTCCCACCCAGCCCGCCATGCTGCCCTGCTGCTGCTGTAGGCTGGCAGTGGGATTATGTCTTTGTGTGGTTTGAAACAGCTTGTTAAATATTGTTAAACAGCTTAAAATTCTGAAGGTGAATTGGAACAAAGAACAGGCTTTCAGTACTTTTATTATTTATATTTGTGACTGATGCTTTTTTTCCCCTCTATTAATCAGGCTGTGACTTGCAGTGTACTTCTATGATAAATCACTCACCTTAATTATTGTGCCATTTAGAAATAAGCAAGGGGCTGGCAGCAAGAGAAGGTTTTGCTATATTATGCACATATATATACGTATTGGATTTTATTCTAATGGACTGTTCCAGGCATGTGAAAGGCCCAAGGCACCCAGAGGCAGACACCAACATAGAAAATGTGTTTTAACAGCAAAACCTGTTGTTAATGCCAAGTTTTCATGTCCAGAAGACTGAATTAGCGGAAGCAATTCCCATCCCATTGCTCACAACATGTGGATGTAGGATGCTTCCCTTCGTAGCCATCTCTCATCCTCCAGCATTCACTCACTCAGAGTTATAGCTCTGCCATTTTACCACGTCAGAAATCCTCCTGAGAAGCTATTTGCAATGCATATCAGTGTTTTTTAATTTAACGTTTGTTTTCAGGAGCAAATAGGCAATTGCCTCAAAAGGGGGGAATTATTGAACCTCACAAAACTCACGCTGGCCTCACGTAACTGATAAACATTAGAAGACTCCCTGCATGGTGCTGCCAGGGTTGTTAAAACGTCACCTGTTATTTATGCTACTGCAGCCAAACATTTTATTTATGACTGTAAATGAGCAGCAAGCTTGATGAACAAATGGAGATGCTGAGTCCCTGTGCCTGTCGCTGCCCTTGGGCTCTGCAGTGCCCGCTGCAACCCAGCACACAGGACCCGGGATCTCTCACACTACTGCCACAGTCTCACGTCTCATAAAGCTCGTTGGTAATTGAAAAGTGCACACTCCTCTTTAACTTGAGCACTTAGTGCTGCCTGTGTGGTTTTCCTAGGGAGGAACAGCCAGTGACCCCACTGGTAATGAAGAACTGAAGTTCGAACATAAAGTAGCAATTCACCCCAGGTCAGGCATGGAAAATGCCTCTGCCTGTCTGGAGCTGTTGTGTTTCTTCAGTGCACAGCGGTTTATTCCTGACACTCATGAAGCTAAGCTGCCAGCAGGGTATAAACCAAAAGGGATTCACTTAGATACCTAAATATTGTTGAACACTTCATTAGGATGCCCAGGCTTCCTTGCCCTGCAAGCCATGTACTGACTCCCCCGAACAGTGAGAAGTCCTGTGCTGCCTTGCACTGAACTGCTGGGAACATCTCTGGGTGCTGTTCCCTGGAGAGAAATGACCCATCTGTGTACCCTGCCTCATCTCCCAGCCCTCCACTGGCACTTCCAGGCTGGAAGATGGCTGTTGGGTCCCCAGCTCCTCAGGACTGTCAGACCTGGCAGCCCAACATGGTAACTGAAGCTTGGCTGAATGATGAAGTCCCAACAAAGGAACTGTATGCTACAGGTTTGGAGCCAGCACTATTGAAACAATGTTATACTTGCTGGGGATGACACATATATTTTCTTTTAAAATAGGTAAAAACAAGTCACTTGGAGAGCCAGAAACTGTGAGTACCCTCTGTGGAAGTACCAACAAACTCCACTGTGTGCAGTGAGACTTCTGAGCCTGCAACAGTCTATTTGGTGCTTTGCAAGGACAGTTTCCAGAGGTCAGCTACAGGCAAATAATTGTTACAAGGGAAAATTTTAGCATAAAAATAAGAACATTGTGTTTGAAAAAAACTCTTATTATTCCTCCCAAAATCCACAACCTGTTGTTCTATGAGAGGCTTTCTGGTCTCAAATCCATCTTAGTCAAGACAAAAAGTGAAAGTGACAAGCAATAACGATTATTGCAAACCTGTAACATGCAAACATGCAACAAATGAGAATAACAGAAAGTTGTGGCTGTGCAAACAAGTCAGCAGCTAGGAAAGAGACAGATGATGGAAGAAGATAACAAAATTTAATGAAAAAATCCTGGGTTTAAAGATTAAGGGCAAGAAGGCATTATTTAAGTATACTAAGACCTAACAAAATCCTTGCAATCATAGAGGAGAACAGGATTCAAAAGGACCTCTTCGATCATCAAATCCTCATGCTATCTGTAGTGCCATACCAAACAATCAATCCTCTTCATGGAAAAGATGATATTAATCCTAAAGTAGTTCTTTTTGTCCCCAGATCCCAAGGGATAGAGGAAAGTGTAGAAACCATTTTAGAACCTGATATTTTGGTTGGTTATAACCTTCTTGTATTTTCATAATTTAATTGGTTTGTCTGCATTTCACGCCCATTCTCTTGACAAAAATGCCACTCATCAAGTTCAGTAACATCTCTTACCTTTGTTAGTCCCTGTAGCTCAAGTGTTAAAGGCGGCAGACTTGTCAATTGTGGTAACACAAAAAGAAGAAATATTCATTGAATATTTATGTTGTGTATTTGGAAAGAAATGGGACATGCTGATTTCACAGCAAGGAAGAAATACTTTCTATTCTCAGCAGCAGCAGTGGAGGATGTCAAATAGCAACAATTACAGCAACATACAGTAGCAGTACCAGAAAATTTGTGACCAAGAATATTGAAAGACCTGTCTGAGGAGCTTCCTGAAACACTGACAGTGATTTGTATAACATATTGAAAGATAAGAGAAGCTACAAAGGACCAGAAAAGTGACGGTTAAACAACATGAAGCAGGGTTGTCCCCAAAAATGGTTACGTACTGGCACCACTCCTCTACATGCAGAGAAGACTTGGTTGTAAGTCTGTCTGGTCTCCCCCACAGGCAGACTGAGCACCTCTGCAGCTGGTACAGCATGCCTGGTATCATGCCAATCACGTACTAGTCAGCAGCTTGCCAGTCCCTTCAAATTCTGAGTACATACTTTAAAAAGGTGATCCAGTGGCCTGGATTTCCCAAGCCAAATTAGTCTGACACAAGTCCTAGGAAAAAATTATTGCTAAGCAGATATGGGAGGTGAATAAAGCATTAATGAACAGGAGCATAGTCAATGCCAGCAAATGCTAAAACCTATTTTCTTAAAAGCAGTCAATGAAATCCCTTATAAAAATGAGATTTCTTATTTATCTGATTAAAGTTATCTTTACAGATCTCTGGAAATAAGAGATATCTATTTGACAGTTGCATATGTCCTTGTCATTAAAAAACAAACAACAAAAAACAAAACAAAACAAAACAAAACAAACAAAAAAAACCACAAAAAACAAAAACAAACAAAAAACTCAACCAAAGGAAAGAGAAGAGAAGAGAAGAGAAGAGAAGAGAAGAGAAGAGAAGAGAAGAGAAGAGAAGAGAAGAGAAGAGAAGAGAAGAGAAGAGAAGAGAAGAGAAGAGAAGAGAAGAGAAGAGAAGAGAAGAGAAGAGAAGGGAAGGGAAGGGAAGGGAAGGGAAGGGAAGGGAAGGGAAGGGAAGGGAAGGGAAGGGAAGGGAAGGGAAGGGAAGGGAAGGGAAGGGAAGGGAAGGGAAGGGAAGGGAAGGGAAGGGAAGGGAAGGGAAGGGAAGGGAAGGGAAGGAGAAGGAAAGAAAAGAAAAGAAAAGAAAAGAAAAGAAAAGAAAAGAAAAGAAAAGAAAAGAAAAGAAAAGAAAAGAAAAGAAAAGAAAAGAAAAGAAAAGAAAAGAAAAGAAAAGAAAAGAAATCAGTGTAGCCAGTACTACAGTGGTGAGATTAAAGATTGACTCACAGATGTCCAAGCAATTGTCAGAAAAAAGGGCTCAATCAGGAATTTTCATGACAGCCTCAAGTTCAGTCAGAGAAGATCAAGAACTGACTTTGGTTGTGATCTATAAATACACACAAGGGCAAGAATTTCTGTCAGTAGGTAGCTCTGTCATCTAGGTAAGCTAGATGCAAAATAGTGTAGCTAAGACCAATGTTATACAAGTTCCAGGTAGGAAGAAGAAATTACTTAGAAGAGGGAGCAGCTGACTATTAGACCAGCTCATCAGGCAAGTAGTGGCTTTTCACCTGCTTGAAGCCTTGGACTGCTACGTGCCCAGGCAAACTGTGTGCAGGCAGCCCCCGGGAGTGCTGGTGGCCAGCACTAGGCAGCAAGTCCAACTCAGGGCGACTCGGTGTGCCTTGCCATTTCAGATGGGGGCGTGGGTGTGTTTCCATCTTAATTACTTCATTTAGTTCCACGGAGCACAGTGGCAGTGCCAGCTCACACCACAAGGTAGCCATGGCTACAAGCTCCCCAGCTGGAGAGCCCTTCCGTTCCCAGAGGAGCACAGAGTACCCCCAGCAAGAGCATCACACCCTGAGTCAGTGTCTCAGAGTGCCCCTCACTGCATCTAGGCTTTGCCTCTACCTTTTTCTTCATGGTGTGCAGGGCAGCAACCAAACCCAGAGCAGATATAACATCACACATCCGTGATACCTCTTGCAACAGCAATCATCTGATTGTTGCCTGTGTGCACTGTTTCCAAACAGCTGCCTGGGCTGTTTTCAAGTGCCTGCTTGCAAACACTGCAGAAAGACACTCCAATTTCATTATGCCCTGTTGCATGGGAATCAGTCAGCTAGATATTTGAGGTTGTATCACATTACTTCTGGCACTGCAATGCCTGTGAAGTTAGCTACTTTGGGAAGGGACAACACTCCATAACCACCTCCCTAAGCATCTGAACTCAGCAAAAGACTAGTACTGGGGCAACCTGAAAAGCACAAAATAGTGGGTCAAGGATTAATTTACTGTAACAGACTTTGTTGACTATCAATGCCCACAGGACTCCTAAGTGAGAACAAATGTTTTCCTAGTAGGAATATCATCTTTGCTTGGACAAAGACATCAATGCCACCTGAGACCTCCCTGAGCAGCATGGTTGCTGCTCAATGGATAAACAGATCTCCACTTTTAAAACAAAAATATAACAAAAGGGAAATTTAAGGTAGTTGCAACAATGGCATCTGAGGTACTTTTCCATAGGCAAGAGGTGAAGGAGCATCAGAGCAGACCTGTGCAGTGAAACAGTTGATGTTTGGAGTGGGGAGGCTGGTTCAGACTAGCTGGAGTTTGGATCCACACACTGAATCACCATTAGCAGCTGGAGTATGTTAGGAGTGTTTCTGGGGCAGGTCTGGCTTCCAGTTCACATGGAAGGAATCTGCTTCTGTGTTCCAAGGCTGCTCTGCTCTGAAAGCCAAAGTAGGAGGTGGAGGCCAACGAGGAAAGTCTCATCAAAAGCACTCATGTAATCCAAACTAAAATGCTGATGCTGAGACACTTGCAGATACTCACAGTTAAGATGGATATTGGCACATTTTTTATGTACGAAGAGGCTGCTTAACAGGGAAAGCTTTTTTTTCCTTCAAGCCATCACAGATAGTCATCCAACTTAGTAAGGGTGCCAGACTCTCACATCTGCTATTAAAGTAATGGCACTCCTGTTTCTAAGGTCACCATGGCTGATAATGACACAGGAAGGACAATTTTGATTATTCTCTTTTTTCCCCTTGTTTAAGCAGGTATCTAGAACAAAATGCATCTGTGTAGCAAATGGCTTCTTCATGTGGCATTGGAAGAAAATATAAATGCCATAAGTACATTCTTTCTTGTATAGCTGACCCTCTCCAAAAATGCTGAATCTCAGCATACATAGAAGTGACTGTTTTTAATGCAAAATTGGTGTTGAGCATATTCTTCAGAATCTGATCCAAAGCCTGAGGAATTCTATCAAAACTTCTTTTATCTATGACACAGCTCTGAACAGACTCACAGAGCTGTTACCTGCAATGTGAAGCAGACTGGCTTAGATGTGATAGTAGGTTTTTTTTAAATGTCCAAGAAACAAAGGCATTCAGAGAGAGAGACAGACAGCATGCAGGAGAGATCTACTTACCTGTCCTACATATTTCAGCAAAACAAATCAAAACATCTGTCAAGACATTCAAGGTTGAGTTTACAAAGCTCTAAGCACTCTTTGAGGAGATGAAGTTCTTACCTCTCACTGACCTCTTTGGAGAACCAAGAACAGCAAGTGTCAAACCCCAAGGTTTATTGAGGCAGAAAGTATTTTTCTTCTATACTTTTTCCTTTAGATATCAATGGTTTTGTTGTGCTTTCCTCTATTCTGGTTTTCTGAGCAGTGTGTTGCAGGGGGAAGGTGAATGACTGAAGCGTGCATGCCCAGACATTTTTGGTTGGCTTATGACACGTTATGGCTGGAGTTTGTATTTATCTTCAGAGTCTCATTTCAATTCTTATTCTTTATCTGTCCATCTCTTCTAATATTCACAAGATAAATGACATTGCCATAGCCATTGATATATTAGGTAAGTGATGGTTACTGATGATCAAAGGATGCCACACTTCTCTTCACATGTATGAAAAGACATTTTAGTTATTCAGAAGCAGCACTGAAAAATCTACACCCCAATTAAGGCATAAACAGTGTGGCTTTCAAGATGCAGGGAAATGGTTACAAGTCCCCTCTGCAGAGATTGCTTGAGAAGTGGCAGCAATGGGCACTGTAACAGTAAAAGAGGGAGAAAACATCACAAATATGAATGCTTTGGGAATAAGTGATAGCATCACCACCCATCCGTATGAGTTTGTATGTCACTGTAGGGGTGGCATTAGGAAAAACCTCCTGGAATTTTGCTGCCTGTGAGCAAGGATTGCTGCTAACCATTCATAGGCATGCCAGCTAGCATGACTATAGCTGGCTCCTGTACTCCTGTAGATGGCTTCCCATATGCTGTGGGGTACAAAGCAATGGTCCCTCTTCTCATTAGAAGGTTTTTTTCCTTCCCTATCATCAGCTACCACCTTTGTGGGCCTTCTTGACCAGTGGGTCAGTCACAAGTAACCATCCACCCCTCCATCTTTTTCTAATATCAGCTAAAAATATCACTGGTTTTCCTTTCCTGCAGTCTCTTTATTTGTACACTACTATTTATTATTTAAAGCAGTGCCTATATTATTTAACTCACTGAGCATTTTTGGGATACTGTTTCCATGAAAGAGGCTGTGCAGCATCACTGTGTTGAACTGTGAAATAACAAAAGCACCGATGCCTCCCTTCTCTGTTGGAACAAACACCACCCATAGATATTCTCAAGCATGTCTGCAGTCCATAAACATATAAATACATATATAACATGCATACATGAGCGTCTGTGTGTATATTTTTGTGTATCTATGGTATGTGTCAGGAGGATACAATAAGCTGCCAAATACTCTGTAAAGCCTTTGCTCACCTGCAGCTTTCTGCACCCTGCGCTGTTTATCCTTGGCTACTCCACCACCACATCAGACTATTTTCCAACGAGCTTTTGTCTGTGGTGCTATGTCTCAGATCCCAGCCACAGCTTTTCTCCTCTCCACATCCAAACTGACCACTTTCTCCTGCAGACTAAGCTACAGGGTTGTGACAGCAAACGTGCCCAAAGGATGAAACAAACTGGCTAAACAGTTCATGAACACTGAATCGCTTCTTCAGGCCCAAAACTATTTGGTTTTAATTATATTACTTTTACATATAAAAATACCAACATTTCTAATTATGGGTAAGACTGACTGTTATTTCTACGTGCCTACTATTCTTTCCGCTGATCCACCACAGGACACATTCCAGCTGAATTTTCAGTGTCAGGGATCATGGGCTGTTGTGTGAGTTATTTAGTTTTTTGCCTGTGATTTGCTAGTCTTTCTCTGACTTCTGCCCACACCACTCCTCTTCCCCTCATTCAGCCGTAGGTTTGCAGAGCCTTGGGCTATGTGTGCTCTGTGGATCTGTTTTAGTTCCCTGTCAATTATTCCTCCCTGTTTACGGTAACAGCTCATATCACATTTTATTACTGTGGCTCATGTGCCTTTCACATCATTGCTTTTGAAACACTGAATTTATTCTGAAATGCGTCTGGTTTTTAGTCTAGCTCTTCACTGTTTCCTAATCCTAGGGGGATTTTGTTGTTGGTTTTGCATCTTTTTTTGCTGGCTGCAGCTCTGTCTGCATTTCAGGATTATTGCTCGAGTTTCTGTGAGAAACAGGGAAATGTTTTTCCTTCTCTTCTCTGACTTCCAAGCCTTTTAGCTACTTCTGTCCCTACCTGCTCTCCCGTGTGAGCCTCAAGCGCTCCCTTGCCGGCCATTGTGTCGAACACAAAGCTGAAATGACCGGGGCGTGTGAAAGCACTTGCCTACGCTTCAATATTATCTTCTCCTGCAGGATATCACAGTTAACCCCGGATCTCCACTTTCCTTTACAGCTGCCTTATTTTCATTTTGAGAGAACTCAGAGCTCGCAGCAGCACTGGATTAGTGTCTCAGCTGCTGCCGTGTGCAGGCAGAGGGCCAGCTTCCCCTCGCACTGCATCGCCCAAGTGTCTCGCACTTGACCACCTGTATGACCACCTGTATCCCCGCACGACTAAGGGCAGCTTGGAGCTGTTCATCCCTCTTGCCATTCCTCCACATCAGTATCCCCTTCTGTCAGGGCCTGATTCCACCTGTGAAGCTGCATTTTCCAGAGGGCAAACAGGATCATTTTAGAGGAGCTCCTGCTACCCCCTTCCCAGAAGGAGGGAAGCTCATGATTCTGCTAGGCATTTTTAAAAAACCCACTATAGCTGAGCTGGGGTGGGGAATGGGAGCAATGTACTCTGTTTATAACGTGAGCAGCATTTAAGACTTCCCCAGATGCTTATGCTTTCGCCAGCTCCAAATGATAAAAAAGCATGTGTCAGGTCTCTAAACACAAGATTGTCTTTAAAATTCATTACATTTAAGAATATAAACTTTGAATGTTTATTCACTCTTCCCGTTCTGGACCTGGAAGTTTTCTCTGATAGAACCTGCCTTTCTCTTTGAGAAAGGAAGCTTTTTCCTCAGATGCTGGAGCATGGGCTGCACAGATAGGTTATAGCTCAGGAATGGCCCAATGCCTCAGTGATTTTGGCAAAACTGAATTTTACTATTCCAAGGTTTAGGGTTTTGGGAAAAGTAAGGAGAAAAAAAGATAGGATGGAAGAAGTAGGAGAAACCCCTGGAGAGACTGATGCTCAGAAGAGAGCATGGCTACTTCTACTTCCAAGACTTGCTGTTCTCCATCAATTCCAGAGACTCGGGCTCTTCTTTCATCAGCACCATGTAACTCATCTTTCCACGGCTTAAGCAAAGCAGGCTGAAAAAAATATGATGACTTTGCTACCCATAAGAGTCTATTGTTCTTGGTGACAAGGTCTTCCCTACCTCTAGAGCCCCCTCCCTCTTATCTGCTGGCAGAAGTCTCTCTGGAAAAGGATTTTAAGGTGATCAGGTCACAAGGTGCATCCATTAGGTGGACGAGACTGCCAGGCCCACTTTTTTCCTGTGAGTGGCAAAAACAACTAGGAGAAATTTGGGGAGCACCCAAAATGTGTATGGAGCTCTTGCAAGACAAGAGAGCATCCCAGGAAAGTGAGGGCTCCATTGAGTGGAACCACAAGCCAGAAAACTGAGAAAGATGTTGCAAAACCTCAGTCAGTAGAGGAAAGACATGCAGATTATTTTGTTTTATTGTGGTTGTATGAAGACTGAAACACTTAACTGTTTTCTACCAAATAGCATAATACCTTTAGAAAGCCTTTCCTAATAGCAGGCAGGAAGCAATAAGCCAAAATCACAAAACAAATCTATGAAGCTACGATTTCAATATGAAGACACAGAAAACTTAAATATAGGCTGCTACTCATTGTAGCACCACTAAATGTAAGCTGGGTAACCAGCTGAATAATCACAACTGCTGATGATTACTTGTGAGCATTCCTGAAAGCAAAACATGACCCTGGATGTTATCTGCTGGGAAAGAGTATAAACCAACTTTTCATTCAAAGAAAAGAGATAAGGGTAATAGGGGACAGGGAACTGGAACGCAAAGAACACTACATCAATAGCTAACAAACAGGTAAGGAATTCATAAAGTAGTTGTTGTGTGTTTGCTACAGCAAAATACGGTGATAAATAGCAGACAACTGGGGCTTATAATGCATCTGGCAAACCAACTTAATTATATTCTTTGACAGGATAACAAGCCTAGTGGACAAAAAAATACTCCACAGTAGCTTTCTGTATAGTTCCCTGAGATGACCTTATATGTGGATTACCAAAACCTGAATGGTACTTCTCGAATTCCAGCTCTTCCAGTGTGTGCCAAATGCAGGGAAGTGTGTCACACCATGCAGTGTTTTGCAGCCAACACACAGTCATTTTAAACTACAAGGCTGTTTTAAGCATGTTTTCTTAACCTCCAAATCTGTGAAAGCCACTGAAGGAAAAGTAAATTACACCACATCCCTTTTGATAGGGAAGATTTGAATCTTAAACTTCAGTATTGGAGAGGGGCTCAAAACCACAGCTATGCAGATGTTTTGCTATTAAACAATCAAAGCAATGAACGTAATCTTGGTTTATTTTGCCATCAGATGGTAGTCAGCAGTTTGCTGGAGGTGGAAAAATCGTTGGAGCTGTGAACAAACACCCTCTTCCAAATTCATCAGGAAGGCTATTGCTCAAAGGTACGTACTTCCCTCCTCCTTGACGCCCACTCTCCTTCCTGATCTCCCATGCTGGGAGATGGCATTGTTCATGTGCCCTTACTTGTTTCAGCCAGCATGGGAGGAGATCTTTCCATGGCTGTCTCTATAATACACTTAAAGGCAACCAGCAAGGGCACTAGGGGAGGTGTAGAATGGTGTAAATCTATCTAGTGCCATTACATGTCAGATGCTCTCTGAAGAGGAGATCCATTTGGAACACCAGCCATGGTCAGTACATTGGCATTACTACAGTGTGTTTAAGAAGTGTTTGTTTTCTGTGTCCTGGTTTTGGGCCTATAAATACCATGGGTTCCAGTGGTTAAAAACTGAATAGCTAGCACAAGGACTTTTAACTAGCTCCACTGCAAGGAGCTTAAAACATGAGCCAGGTGTGACACGGATGACATGGGTCAGATCTGCTAACACAGAGGTATTAGAAAATACATGAACCTCAGCATGATCTTGCTACTGGAGGAGAACAAAAATCCATCTTCTCAGGAGAGGTCACACAAGAACACAGTTTGGTCCATTTCTCCTGAGAAGATCTGGAGCAAGTATTTGACTTCTCTGTCTCCTACTGGTTTTTGTTCTCAGTTGCATTCTATATGACTTTGTGAGTCTGGTGGGTAGCATCCTTGCACTGGTGGGGGAGTTGGAACTAGATGGTCTTCAAGATCCCTTCCAACACAAACCATTCTACCATTTTGTGATTTTATGAGTTCAGTCTTATTTTTATGTCAAATGACAAGAAAAGTTATTTCTTTGTGAAGTTGCAAACTAGCCTCCATTATAGGAATATAGTGGAGACAGTCAAGTCAAGTGGGGTGTGAAACTGAAGATACCTCTGCCTGGTACAAAGCCTGGTGAAAAATAGCCCAACACAGGGCAAGTGTTGGAGAATTAATCAAGCAGGTCTTCTGTCATGCCCAATCAGCCACTCTGAGAACAGAACCATAGCTGAGGAACAGAAAGGTGGAAGCACGTACATAACTCTGAAAGGTGAGAACACACAAAGTGCAAGCTAGAAGAATGAACCGAAATCAATTAATTGAAGTTCAACCTCAATAACTATAAAGGGAAGGATGAATAAACATGAGTACAGAGAAATAAGGAGATCACAGAAAGGAGTCCTAGGGTTAATGAGAACATAGTCAAGGGGGAATTGCTAGATGAGTCTGGCACAAATGCACAAAACGTTCTATCAGATGGATATTGGGATTAATAGGTGTCATGACTTTAAGCAAGTAATGTAACTGGAGAGTATTGAAGCATGTTTTGGTCAGCACAATTCCAAAAATACATAAGCCAGACAGATAGAAATGAGATAAAAGAATGCAAAATCAGCAAATCTGGATCCACTTTGTTTGTTAAAAAAAACCCCAACACTCAGCTAAAGTTTTCTTAATGCTGATATGAGTAACTCTCCTAACTAGGGAGCTTAGAAGAATAAGATCTTTTTTCCCTTCATGAGGGAAAATGGAAACAGCCACTTGTAATTAGCCACATTTTCAGGAATTTTTTACTCGTGGTTTCATGTGCTATGTGAAGCCACGAGTAAATTCCACTTCATTTACAAACACTAACTAATATGTTATTGCTGTGACTGCCTGTTGAAAAGCACAGGGAATATTCATAGATGCTTTAGAGAGGGTGAACCACAGCTGTGCAGTAACTTTCTGGAATGGACACAGTGATGCAAAAGTACAGTTTCAGTTTAGGACGGAGGTGAACAAGAGCTACCCATTTGTGAAGAAACAGAATGGGATGGCAGAGGAAAGAAAAAAAACCCAAAGGCCAATTAATATAAAGAAATGTAAAGATAAAACATAACCAGGATACCTTACAGATAAGGAGAGACGCTGTAGATGTGACTGTGAAATTTTCATCTTTAGTTATTTTAAAATTAGCTTCTTACATTGGTCACTGCAGAAAAACCTTCTCAACACGAGCTGAACACAAACCACTGGCTTCTTATTCTAAAACAGATATAAGAGCAACAGTTCAAAGAAAAAGCTGACTCTGGAAACAAATTACAACTGAGCTTTGGTTGACTTCAGCTTCACTCTTTGACTGATGGTGGTCACCAGAGATATACCCCATTACCACAGCTACATCTACACTGCTAAAGGCCATCCACCCTAAGAGATGCTTACTCTGATTTCCAAGCCAAGTCATGTAGTAGAGCAGTCCTCCCAGTTTCTGGTAATTCCCTCTAGAGAACAGCCATGCTCTTGCCCTGGGCATCCTCTGAATTCCCCACAGAATTTCTGGGGCCCTGGGACACAACCCTTTCTGCTGTTTTTCTTTCTTTGTCAGCTCAATGTGTACTAAAACAAAAGCCCTTTTGCCGCAGCCCCACCTGTTTTTAAGTAGGAACATGCCATAAAGGTTGGTGGAGGTGTTTAATTCTCCAGTCCCAGCTCTGTTTGCCTAGATAGTGACTCACCTCACATGCTTCAGATCAGCTTCTTTTGAGGAGAGGAGGTGTGATACAGGTCCCACTGCCATGCAGAAGATGAGACTCTGTTATGCTTGCAAGACAGGTCTTAATTACAAAGTGAAAATTCTTATTTCGTGTTTAAGTGCTGGGACAAGATAAATAAGAGCAGAGGAAATACTCAGTAACTGCTGAAAAGGATACACAACTTCCATACACAAGGAGATGTCTCATTAATTACTTGCTTTAGTCCCCTTTGGGCTCAGAAGACAGCAGCAATAGAATTACTTTTGTTAGCAGCTGTGGGTTCTGTTTTGACTGAGATAGGTGTTTTCTATTTATACCTTAGTGTTTTTTGGTGTGTTTCTTTTTGGTGTGGGAATTAATTGCCTACCATTTACCTAGAGCCTGTACTTAATCCATGTGTCAATCATTCATGTTTCATGGTGTTTTAAAGACAGCAGCAAAAATGAGGACTCCTGAGAACAGAACAATCCTTTCAACATACACAGAGTCATTCAGGACTACAGTTGTTAAAAGCCAGCCCAACAAGGTATGTGATATTCAGCAACTGAATGCCACATGAAAAAAAGGGTACACTGAAGCAGTAGTTGTCATTAGACTGAATTCCAGAGAAAATTTCTCCTCCTGGAGACCAGCTTTTTCATTCTGCTTTACTTGTCCAATATTTTCTATTGGAAATCTTGAAGAAATCTCAGAAAAAAAATAATAGAAGATAGTGAGGGTCTAAGATGTTGTAAAGCAAACCACTGTTTTTTTCCACAAATAAAGCATAGGTGCTTCAGAGTGACAAGGGGCCCTAACTTGTGACATCGCCTCCTAAACCCAGTCAAAATGTTTGAAAGATATTGTGGTCCTAGAGACTTGTCTCAAAACTGCTTCTTGTCAGTGGAGTTTGTTACTCCACTAAAAACAGCTTAGCCCTAAGAATCATCCACATCCATACCTTTTGCCTGGGAGGGAGTGTCAGGAGGGAGCATGAGTAATTGCAGTGGCTCTGGAACTAGGGCCCAGAATGCAGGGTTGCCTGTGCTGTCCTCTTGCTCCTTCCCACCTCATTCCCAAAAATAATGGAACACGAGACAGAGTAATTTGGTCACCTCTCCATCGTGCTTTGTCACCGCTACCCATGATCTTGGCAGTTTATATTTATCCAGGGAGAGAGGAGGCGAAATGAAAAAACAGAAGGAAAGATGGAGGAGTGGATGAGAAACTAACAATTCCTAAAACTGTAGAACCTAGCAGGCTTTGGTTTTATGGCGTCATGGTGGATGGCTGCACAATGAAGAGCTGGCTTCTGTTGTTAGCAAAACTATCAGCAATTTTCCATCCAGCTGGGAAAGATTTTTTGTTAATGCATATCATGATTTTAATAGCATGTGTGTAGGTGGTAAAGAATTGGGTTTTTAAAAAACTTTATAATCAAGGTGAGAGGAGGCAGGCACAGTACATGAGAGAAACATGCAGTGTCAACTCATCTATTATCCCCCAGGTGACACCGGCAGATCTTTCCCACCTCCCACCTACTGACTGGTCTTGAAGTTGAGAAATGTACCCTGCCCTGAGCACTTGGCTTTTCTGATTTATTTATTTTAAAAGCCTAGCAAAAGGTGGAGAAGAAGGACCATGGAGTTTATCTGTAATCTCGGAGGTTAAAAATGATTGTTCACACTTTGTATCAAGCCAGGACTGACTTGTCATCATCAACACAGAGCCCAACCAAGTGGTCACACATGTCAACTTTGAGAAGCTCAGAATAGTAGTCTTGTTGTTTGGGGGTCTTTTCCTTTTTATAAAGTAACGAGAAGATTGACTGACAACTCCTGTGGTTGGCCTGGTGCCACTCCCATAAATAATATAAGAATGGACCTGTTATAAGTTGCTGGCCCACAAATGTGGGTGCAGATGTTCTAAGGATTCCACTGTACTCACCAGCTGGGAAGGACAGAGAGCCCCTCATCAGGCTGACTGTACGTCCTCAAATACAGCACAGCATATGCTGTCTCCAAGGATGGCATGGCATCCTGGTTTCTGTGCTTCTGCTTCAGCCACATTTGGTTAGGATGCTGTAAATTCTCCAACCCCTTAAATGTGGCTTTTTTGTCTAAAATATTTTGCGGTTGTTTCCTAGCCTTGGCCCTAAAACTCTTTTCCCCTCTGCAGATTCCCTGAGGGTAATTTCATCCATACAGATACAACAAGCATCACTACACTGACAAACACAGTACTGACTGGTGTCACTCTCCTGTCCAAACTAACATCTCAGCTTTCATCTGACATAATTTTAGGGCTAGCTAGCTGTCAACTTCAATTCAGTATGGCCAAAACAGAAAGCTGATTTTGACTTTTCCCCTCCTCCCCTCCCTTACGTTTTTTCCCCTCCTTCTCTATTACTCCCTCTTCTCTCCCCCAAAACACTGAAAATTTATGGCCTCCTCCTAATGTCGGTATCTAGTCTGAATCAGCTTTCTCACAAGTCTATCACCGCTGTTACATTCAAGCCTTGTTGCCTCCCATTGCATATTATTCTAAAATCCACCTTGTCCTGTTCATTGACTCAACTACATCTCCCAAATGCAATCAGTTTATCAGCTCCTGTTTCTAACAAGTTGGTGAGAATAGAAATTTTACTACATTATTACCACACTAGTATCTTTCTACTTACCAGCCAGAGCAGATTGTATGGCAAAACAAGAAAGTGTGGACCAAAGAAGACACTTCCAAAGACATTTGTGATATACCCATTAAAAAAAGCACAAGAGCATCATGCTTCAGGAATTTGGTATCCCTGAGTTTATGCCAGGCAAAAGCCAAGACTCAGTATGTTTTTATACTTGGTATTGTCAAAGCTTACTTAAAATTAATACAATATTTTTATCTCAGCATGATAGCAAGAGGTTGTAAATATGGTGTTCTGTATTCATAAGTGATTTTAATGTAGTATCAGAAAGATCGTGATACAGGGCCTTACCTATCTACCAGTGTTTTACATGTAATCATTCCTAGAAGTTGGAAAAACTTCAAAAGCAAGTTGAAGTCAGCTTAATTTGGCTACCTTTCCTGAGGTAAAAGAGTCTCTAAATAAAGTAGAATGACCTCTTTCTTCCAGGAATGATTTTTGTGAGGTAGGATTCTCCCTGAGCTCAGTGAACAGTCTTTGGGGATTTCCTTGCTGGATGAGTCTAGTGTGGAGGCTGTGTGAGCAAATGCCTTAGAGGAAGTGAGAACAGAATAGCTGCTTAAGAAGATTAATGACTGGATTCCTTAAAGCTAGCTTATGGGAAAGGTGATCTCTTATGTGCGAGCCAAAGACAATTAATTAAAATGAGTCAATTAGCCTGTCAAATACAACATGCTTCCAGAGTTCAAGCTCTTATATATCTACACCAGAAACCATGAAATCAAGGGAGAGGGAAGACCTTCTTGAATCATACAGGGCAGAGGATGAATATGAGTTGGTGAAGAGGTAGAATACTTCCCTCAGCTTCCACAAACCCCACACTTGTGAACAGCTAAATGATGTGTTGGGTCCTGCCATCGGTGCACACCCAGCAACTGCCTGCATCTGCAGCATCCCTCAGTGTAACAGAGCCAGAACAAACCATAGAGATGGAAAAACATGCAAGTTAACACTTGGATTCCAGATGCCCACCAAAGCTACTCTGCCACTCCCCTCCTCAGTTGGACAGGGGAGAGAAAATATAATGAAAGCTCATGAGTTGAGATAAGGGGTGAGGTCACTCACTGATTACTGTCATGGGCAAAGCAGTCTTCATTTGGAGAAATTTATTTAATTTATTACCAATCAAATCAGAGCAGGATAATGGGAAGTAAAACAAATTTTAAAAACACCTTCCATCCACCCCTCCCTCACTCCTGGCTTAACTTTAGTCCTGATTCTCTATCTCTTCCCCCACCCAGAAGCACAGGGAGACAAGAATGGGGATTACAGTCAGTTCATCATATGTTTTTGTTGCTGCTTCCTCCTGAGGGAGAAGAGTCCTTTCCCTGCTCCAGTGGGGGGTCCATCCCACAGGAGACAGTTCTCCCAAACTTACCAGAATGAGTCTTTCCCACAGACAGCAATTTGTAACAAACTGCTCCAGCGTGGATAGCTTTCCATGGGGTGCACTCCTTCAGGAACAGACTGTTCCAGTGTTGGTGTCCCACAGGGTCACAAGTCCTCCCAACAAACTTGCTCCAGTGTGGGCTTCATTCTCCACAGGTCCCCAACTCCTGCCAGGAGCCTGCTCCAGCATGGGCTTCCATGGGGTCACAGCCTTCTTTGGGCATCCACCTGCTCTGCTATGGGGTCCTCCATGGGCTACAGGTGTATTTCAGCTCCCCTATGGACCTCCACGGGCTGCAAGGGGACAGCCTGCCTCACCATGTTCTTTATCTGGAGCAGCTCATCCCCTTCTTCCTCATTGACCTTGGTGTCTGCAGGGCTGTTTCTCTCAAATATTCTAACCTCTCTCTTCTCTTGCTTCTGCCCAATAACTTTTTTTCCTTCTTAAATAAGTTATCACAGAGGTGTGATGGGCTCAGCCCTGGCCAGTGGTGGGTCTGTCCTGCAGATGTCTGGCTTTGGCTCTGTCGGCCGTGGGGAAAGTTTCTGGCAGCTTCTCAAAGCTTCTCAAAGAAGCCACTCCTGTAGCCCCCACCCTTGCTACCAAAATCTTGCCACACAAGCCCAATACAACACTGAATAAAACCCCATTTCTGAGGTAGAGTCAAATCACAGCTATGTAAGCAAAGAGGTAACTGTAAGGAGCTAGAGTGTGTTTTTTTTTCTTCTAAGTGGCATCAGCAGCATCAGAATAGAAAAACCTGAAAACATTGAAGATGCAGAACAGATTGGATTTCAACACAAATCTCTGGAAAGAAAAAACAAACCCACCTTGACAGAATCAGTTTTGGTGAGTCTGAACTAAATGCAGTGATCAAAATACTAAGTCAGTCAGTTATGTGATATATTTTAAAGAATAGTCTGATGAGAACTAGAAATCACTTTTGTTCTATCAATCACTTGAAAAGCATTTCCTTCCAAATGTGTCTAGAATCTGCACAAGCATCAGGGTATGTAAATTCAGAGATGAAAGCAATAATTCATACCGGTAGGAAAGCATAAGGCATTTCTAAGCATGAATGCCAATCACTCTCCATAGGTCATGTTGCTGAGCAATGAATAGGATGTGAACCTGATCAAAACCGAACACTTCAGAAGGCGCACAATCTGTAAAATATTCAAAATGGGAGAGAACTTCGGGTTTACAACTTGCCTGTGAGCACACAAAGCCAAAGCAAGGGCTGGGGTGCTGTGTTCATGTTAGCCAAGAATGGAAAGCTCACACACGTCTCCCCTTGGTTTTTCAAAAAATGTTGGGATCATAATGAAATGGTCAGAATCTGGGCTTTCTGGGGGACAAAAGCCTTTGATGAATCACCCAAACTCCTACAGCCCAGGCAGCTATGCAAACTTAAATACCAAATAAATTGTTACTTGTATCTGCTATACATATTCACCTTCAAACCTGCCAACAGGGGAAACAAATTACTAAAATACGTGACAAATGAGGGAAAGGTAGAATAGTTTAGTTTAGCCGTGTGTTATTTAATAACTGCCAGATTCTTAGTGTTATCCTTTAGACCACAATTTATAGTCTTATTTACTTTACAGAGATGAGAAAATAATTCTCAAAAATAGAGAAAACTGAATTCTATTAGGAAGAAACTGTCAAAATGCTCCATATAATTTATCAGTTTGAACACTTTCCAAATGATGGAGCCAAAGATTAGAAGTGACTTTCCTTGTGGATCGAGGTGAGCATGATGTGACGTGCATGAGTGGGCATTGCAATTATTTGCTAGGCACTCAGTAGAACAACAGACAATGATTTTTTAATTCTTTTCCTGGATTTGGGCAATAAAGAATGGTTTTATGACACAACTGGGATAAGCAAGCATATCAGTCTGGTGTTTCCCATCTAAAAGGCGGTGGGTCTGCCTGAGAGAGACTTAAATTTGCAACCTGGGACATGGTCTCTACCAGGTATTTCAGAAAACTCTTCCTGCATCTTCTTGGGAAACTCATTTGGTTCAAAGGTAATGGCACAAAACTTGAGATGTCAGACAGCTGTGATTAATTCTCCACTGAAAAAGGCATCAAACCTCAGGAGTGGAAGTCAGTGACTTCCACTTCAGCTATTTTGGACTAGTTTGAGTCAATGGGAAGACTGAACACATATGCCAGGTTTAAAAGATGATTCTAGTAGAAAAAAAATGTAAGCAATGTTTGGAAAAAATAATTCTGATGTTTCCAAAGCAAACATTTCCTATTTTAATTGATATTTGGATATTTATTTCAATATATTTACAGATATACTAACATTGTTTTGGGCTTCTGAACTGAAAAACTAATTATTCCAGGCACCCTAAATAGGATATACTGTTTATACACTGAAGACTTACGCCCAAATCTGGCCTGAGGTGGATAGTGGGTATTCTCATTTCCTTCGGGCTTGAAGAAATGGCCATTTATAGGATTACACACACACACAAATTGCAGAGGGACAGACTTTATGTTCAGCATTTTGTTGCAGATCAGCACTGCCCTAACTTCTTAGCTGGAAAAGCACTCTGCAAATATCCACTACCTGAAGGATGCAGATGGGACAGCAAGGATTCAAAGCCTCTGAGACAACTCAATCCAATCCAGTACAGGCACTACATACCAAATTCCTATTTGATATATCACATTGGCATAAAGAAAATCCCTGACTGAGAGACAGAACAAGGGTTGAAGAATAATACAGCTGTCATTCCTGGCATGAAGAAACATTTTTTAAACTTCTAGGTCTGATTGGATTTTTACTGCTAACATTTCTGCCAGACTTCCTTTCAACAAAGCATCGAGACTAGGATAGAATATTTCATAGGATACTTACAGAGGAGACAGAATGGTCTTATCAGCCTTCTTAATTTAAGATTAAAGAGGGGGAAAGGAACAATGGAGGGAGGGGGAAAGGAAGGCATAAGAGCCATTGCAGTGATCAAATTCACCCACAGACTGGCTCAGCCTGACACAATTCTTGAACAGCCGATTAGGTGGTTTTCAGTCTTTCTACAGTGAGGGATCTGGCTGTGGTCAGGATGTGGCCCTAGTTTGGGGGATGGTTTGTGGGGGGATGGCTCCATAGAGTATTAGTGAGATTTTCTTCATAGACTTCATAAGAGGGCTGAAAGTCAGACTGCAGGCAGCATTTGTTCCCTGGAGTCTTCTGATGAGCCTGTTTATTATGAAGTATTGCTTAGTCGAGAAGAGACAAGTGTATTGGTCTTGCAGGTCAACAGTAATGTATTTGCAGAACATATCAGTTGTTAAAAATGAAAGACCCAGACATAAAACTGAATGCTCTTCCTGACAGAAGGACTGAAATACTGGAATGTGGGATTCATTTTCCCTTTGCTCTTCTTTTCTGTCTCTGCTTTAATCTTTCCAACTATTGTTTTATGCAAATACCTACACTATTTAAGGCCATCTATATGAAAGGGCAGTCACCTGCTTTTGGACCAAGGTTATAGGAGGTCTAGACTTTTCTACGAGGATTTTTTTGCACAGAGGCCAAGGATGTGATATCTGATATTTTGTGAACTGACACATTATATTTTTGGTTCCTATGATTCATCAAACTACTTTGAGTGAATGGACCTTTTTACCCTATAATTTAAACTGAAGGATATTGAAGGGCAACTGAAATTTTCCCCAACTAAATAGAAGTCTCTTTTCTGTGAGTATTAGAAGAAACCTGACCCAAAATGCAAACTGTGCTGATGGCATTTCTACAGAGCAAGTGCAGGCTCATTAAATGTATTTTTTTTCTAACTCCTTATGCTCTTATTTTATAGTCTCCTGTAAGTGGTATATGAATTCAAAGATTACGTTTCAAACTTGCAAGACTGTGTGGGTTTAAAAGCAACCGAGACAAGTACCCCAGTCCTAACTGAGACCTTTGTTAGTACAGAATCTAGTAAAGCGAGCTAACAATTTGGAATACATTGGCTGTCACTTCAAATGTCAGTGATAATTTGCAAAACATTCAGAGCAATAATGGGAAAAGGCATAAAACGTCAAATTTGTAGCAAGGCTGACAACAAAAAGAATATTCACTGTGAATTACAGTCTTCCTGACTTGCTAAAGCTCCTACTGATTCTGCTTCAATAAAGGATATTCTTCTCTCAAGGGGGTTAGATACAGTAGATTATCTAACATGCGTAACTGATGGTTGAAGTTCTTTATTTGAAAGCTTATCCTTGATGACTTGGAAATCTATGGTCTTTTGCTAATGTTTTTGGGAGGGTAATGGGTCAGTTTGGTGATCTGGCTATATGTTACCTGGATAGGCACACATTTGGTCAAGGACCCCAGCATTTCTTTCTACTGAAAAACTACTGGCTATCCCATTTTCATAGATGTCTTTTTTTGGAAAGCTGTTCTGAGAACTAATAACAACTGTCTTTGGAAAGGCATCGGCTCCTCCTGTTTTGCGTTTACTAGGGAAGACAAAAATGTTCCGAATGGAAAATATTAACAAAAAATTCAGAAAAGGAATATATTGATCAAAAGTCAGACATATGCTTGATGGAAATGAAAGCATCAGAGTAAGAGAATAACAAGTCTGCTTTCTGACAATCTGTGCCGCTTACTAAAAATATTTTAATGAACTGTTGCACCTTTAGATACATCGAACGTGGACAGGCTGGATTGCAAACCCGGGTCATTAGAAGTTCAAATAGCCTGGCTCACAGCAGGACCTGGGAAAGCCAGACAGTTTTGTCTAATCCTTAGTGAAGGAGTAAGAGGGGAAAGAGGTAGCTAAGCTATAAAATGAAGTGTTAAGAAAAGAGATCAAGAGCAAGAACTAGAAAACTGTGCATAGAATACAATGCAAATTGGATGCAGAGAGAATACAAAAAAGTCAGTCTGAGAGCTACAATAAAGGCTGGTAAGAAAACTGCGGTGACATGGTACATGGCATACATTTACTACCTTAGTGGTTATTAAGTCTCTTATACCAGTTTTGTGTCCCAGGCAAGGCCCTACATTGTCATGACTAGAACCCAAGCTATCTTGATTTGACATCCCAAAGTTTTGCATACTTGCTACAGTAAAGCTTCAGAAGATGATTGCTGTGCAGATAGTAATCACTGAGGCTTTATCTCCTCCATGGCTTCTCTTACAGCTTGTAATGCACAATCTGTTAGAAAAAGACCCCTGCTTCTAGAACAAACAAATCTAGGTTGAGTACCACCTTAGCCTTGGGAGAACCCTCTTCAAAAAAATTCATTCTTCTAATGCAGCAGGACAGTCTGTACAGACTAGTCCAAATTCTTTGCCCCAGCTGTTGTTTGGGTGGCTTGTGACAGTTCTTCACTGAGATATGCAGCCCTTCCTGGATAGGGCATATATTTGTAATATAACTCAATAGACCACTGCGATGAATTTATACTGTATGTCTGAGCCAAACCAGATTTAACAAAGGCAAAGCCACCCTCATTGCTCTGTCCGGGCCTATAGCCCTGCCTTTCTTTGCACTGGCTCTGGGGCTTGTCTGACCCTGTGCAGAGTTAATCCAGCTCATTAACTCAAAATAAAACTATTGACTTTCCTAGCAAATTAACGCATTGCTGAAGGGACAAAAAACCCCAATGGCTCAATTGGATGCAGGACTTTCCTTTTCAACACTGATGAGAACAGATCACCCAAGCTGAAACAGATAGCTCTACCATGGGCTAATTTACACCTGTACTTGGCCTACTGTGCAAAATGGAGTTCTTATTACAAAATTACATTCTCAGTTTTGTACAGACACATCCCACAGCTTCTTCATTAAGAAATCTGGTCTCTGAGCATGCATAAAAGATCTAATTTTTATGGTAAATATTTCTATCCTGTACTTGTGAAGGGAAAAAAAGTATTATGTATTAATATTACATGAGAATGATGAATTAGCTTTCTATCCATTGACACCTATGTAGGATGAAAATGGCACTGCTGTTTTTCAATCAGCAGTCTCTGTGGCACCGGAGTATTGAAAGATCCTAACAGAATAGGAGGCTTCCAGCCTTCTAATGTTATTTTTTAACAGCTCTCTTTACAGCTAATAATTCGAAGGGCCAAAGGAAACCTGTTATTCCAAGAACCAAGCAGAATGACCAAGGTAATAATAGACCTCGCATTCCAGGTAATCCTAGACAATACAGTGATGTTATGTGAATTAAAGCAGCCATGCTATGTGTGATTGAATCAATAAGGAGTTAAAGGTATGAATATAATGAAAGCAAACCCACATGGCTTTGTGGAAACAAGTCTTGACAAGCAGGCCTGACTTCAATTTTTTATGAGATTACAGGTTCGTTTGATCAAGGTAACCACATGGATGTGATAGACTTGGACCTTCCTAATGAATCTGATTTAGTACTGCTTGACATTTTGATTAAAACATTAGCATTATATAGCCTTAATAAAACACATTAAATAGATTAAGATCTGGCTAATTGATAGAGTTCAGCAAGCTGTTCTAACCAGATACTCAGCACTGACTGGGGATATTTTTAGTGGGGCTCTGCAGGCAGGAACACTATGCTTGCTGCCATTCGATGTTCTGGAATTACACAGGAACATGGGTAATATTGGCAAATGTCCCGCAGTGTAATGAGGAATGGGTAGCTGTGGAAAGTCACAGTTTTGCCTGCACTGGCATAAATGTGTTTCTGGTAACTGATTGCATCCTTTTTCTTCAGTTCTGTATAAGCACAAAGGTTCTCTTGCAGGGTATAGTTGCAAGGCTGTGGTCTAGTCAACCACTGATGGGCATGCAATGATTTCTCTCAAGGGTCATTGATTTTAACTACTAATTCATGTATTGTCTAAAGGAGTTGTATGAATCATTTTAAAAGTGTGAGCTGTGAAACCATCCCTTATTACACACTTCTTCATGTCTTCTTCTTTTTTTTTTTTTTTTTAATTACCAATAGTATAACCTGAAATTAAAATATGTTTGTAGCTTTAAAAATGCAGGAAATTCTAGTCCATGGGCTGAAGCAGGATTTGCTATAAAAAAATAAGCCAAGAAAGCCAGATGAGGTAAGCAAAAAAAACCCAAAGAGAACTGAACAGAACTTCAGTGATCAGTCATGTACAAAACATATACAATCTCTACTGCTATCACTTTCTGGTCAGCTGATCTAAGCACATCTTTTTGATACTTCATTTTCTTGGTTAGTTCTTGAATCAGATTGAGGTTAGATAACACTGAATTAATACTGCTCTCCTTCGCTAGATTTGTTTCTGACCAGTCTTGTTATATTGCTACACATAATCACAAGCTTACTTAAGCAAAAATCAAAATGAGAATTCATATGAATTTTTATGGTGTAGAATGTTAAAGATGCTCTTTCTCAGCAAAATCTTTGTAGCAAACTGTTTTCCTTTTAACATTTGGTTTGTTTTCTGTTTGACCTTGCAGAACAAGATGACTGATAAATATAAAAGATACTATCCAGAAGAATATATTTCCCCCTTACTATCTAAAATACAGATTCAGATACAGATATTCCACAATGCATTAGGATGTCTTATTTAACTTGGTTTATATAAATTTAACATCTAAAATCTTTCCACACTTTCATAATTTTACCAACTTTTATTAAAACTCTTGGTGGCAAAACTATGCAGTCTCAGAAGTGTCCTATGAAACATCAGTACCATCTAAACAAGCATAAGCCAGCAAGTGGATGCCTCATCTGTCTACTGCTTGTTTCTCCACTAAAAAAAAAAAAAAAAATAATTTTTTTACTGTGTCAAAACCGATTTGGTCCCTTTTATTTTTGTTTGTTTTGTTTGTTTGTTTTTGTTTGGTTTGGGGTTTGTTTGGTTTTTTATGTTTTGGGGTTTTGTTTGGTTGGTTTTTTGTTTGTTTGTTGTTGTTGTTTTGTGTGTGTGTGGTGGGGTTTTTCTGATTTTGTTTTTTTTTTTTTTTTTGGTAATACATCAAAACTCCTCCCCAGCCAGGTCATTCAGTGGGGCTTCTTTCTGTGCCTGTCATCAGTGTTACTGAGCTTGCCTATGTCCTGGACTGTCCTGTCCCCCTCTGCACCACAACTAATTTCCATCATTTTCTCTCTTTTTCTGGATTTGTGTCCAGCTTAGAGCAAAATTTTCAAAAGGGACCTGCATCCCTTACATGTACCAGTAGTGAGTCAAAGTATTTTCCTCAGTTGGTATTTTTAAACAGAATTGATTATGTTTTGTTGGCCAGTATGTTTTTGTTCTTTTGATTTTGTTTCTTACAAGTCAGTTTTCCTAACAACACATTGGCAGTATGAGGATCCTTGCCTGTCTTTTTGGATACTCTAAGGAAATATCTAATCATCAATATTCAGCTCTTCATACTGATTCTCTGAAAGACAAATGTTGGTATTCAAAAAATGTATGCATCTTATTCTACTTCCAAAGGCTTTTTATCATTCTTCTAATTTTCATCCTTCTCTTTCTTCTCTTAAAACTGTCTTATCTCTGTCCTCCCTAGAACTGTGGAACCATTATGTTATCATATTTTCTCCCTCTAGTACCCCGACTCCCAGTGTCTTCTCTTTTTTGCAAGTCTGTGACATTTTCTTCATTCTAATTTTTAACCTTATCTGTCCCTTTCCTATTTACAATTCATGTTGTTATCTTTCTTTTGGGTTTTGTTAGCCTTTTTTTCCCAATTCCATTGCCTGTGGTGAACATAATATCAGTAGGACATGACATTCTTCAAACAGCTTTAACTGGGTTTTGACTTTTCCTTATTCTCCAAAACTCTGTACTTACATTTTTACAGATTTGCTTACTCAGTTCCTTCCTCTTTTTCATTTCTGTCTCCTTGCCATAGTCCTCATATATTTTGTTTCCCATACAAAGATATGCTCCTTTTTTTTTTTTTTTTTTTTTTCTGGCTACAGAAACTTATCAACCTTTCCAGTTTCATCAGCACTGTATCCTTTATTTTTCCTAAGGGCAAAATCGAAGCTACAGTTATTCTTTGAACTTCACTGCAATATTTTTATCATTCAGATGGGGAGTACCTGTGAACACACAGGGATGAGCTGAAGTGAAAACAAAAAATATATGGATCTCAGTGTAAGAAACCAACGTAAACACTATTACCTTGCTTCACGGAACTGTAAGATTTACAAAAACCACATTAGGTGTTACAGTGCGCATCAGAACTGTCCTAAGCACCCCTGAAGCATCTGCAAAATGAGGTGATCAGTGTGCACACCTCAAGTGTGACCAACGTGCGACACTTTGCCCAGGTGTTATTTATTCCCGTACGGAACAAGTTTTGCTCCTTACACCATTTTAGTCAGTTCCCGGCTTCCAACCACGTTGACAGCGCTGTGCCATGAGTCACTTTTAATAGCTGCCTCCTTTGCTCCCGACCTGAAGAACCTTTTTATAGAGGTTTGTGTACCACCACCTGTGCCGGACGGCGCTTCGGAGGCCCGAGAGCCGTGCCACGCAATTTCCATGGCTTAGGAGCGAGCCCTGGAGAACCTCCGAACCACGAGGCGCTCGGAAGGGCAGCCCTGGGTCACTGTATTCCTCTGGGGAATGAACACGGGATTAGTGCCCGAGGAGGCCGGTGGTATCAGTACCTGGGCTGAGCACTGACCCGCACAGACCGCTCTGTGCCAGCCGGGAAATGGAGCTCCCTGAGCGACGGGGGAGCTCCGCCACCACCGGGACCGTCACCTCCCGTGACATCTTCACAGAACCACAGAATACCCCGAGCTGGAAGGGACCCACAAGGATCACTGAGCCCAACCCTTAGCCCTGCACAGGGAAGCCCCAAGCATGTGCCTGAAAGCGATGTCCAAACGCTACTTGAACTGTCAGACTGGGTGCTGTGACCGCTTCCCTGGGGAGCCCGTTCCAGTGTCCAACCACCCTCTGGGCAAAGAACCTTTTCCTCATATCCAACCAATAAAACTCCCGTGGCACAGCTTCATGACCAAGTTTGGGTCGATTCGCCCTCCCGTATGCGGCTTAGGCTGCGAAACGAACTTCAGCCCCGTGCCCTGACCGGCCCCCCATGCCCCCGCCAGCCCCGCTCCCCTCGGCGCCGTCCCCACTCAGCCACCGCCGCCGCCGCTCCCGCCGCAGTGGGGCGGGGCCTCCCCGCCGGACCCCGCCCCCGCGCATCCTGGCCCCGCCCCCCGCTGGAATGGGGCGGGGCGTCACGGAGCAAAGTCGCGATGTGGCCTTTCCTATTGGTGGAAGGAGGTGCCCGTCCTCACAGCGGGCCAATCAGATGCCAAGAATGGCGGCGGCCGCCAGACAACCGCTTGCCCCCTACCTGGAGCCTTGGGCCGCCTAGGCGCTGGGCGCAGTCTCCGCCCCTCCTCCCCTCTCCACCAATCTCGTCCACCCAACCAGAACTCAACAGCCAATGGAAACCTGAGCTGTGCTGTCAATCACTGGCGTTTCCCCGCCCTTCCCCGCCCCTGCTCCCCCCTCAGGGCGGAGCCTGGAGCGGAGCGGAGGGGAGGGCGGCCAGTGCCGGCTGCGCCCTGGTGCGGCGGGCGGGGCGTGAGGACTGGAGAGAGAGGGAGGGAGGGAGGAGGAGGAGGAGGAGAAGGAGGAGGAGGAGCTGCGGCTGACGCCGGCGGAGATTTCAGTACCTCGGAGAACGGCTGCGAGTGAGCCCGGCGGGCGGGAGCCGCCGCCGCCGCCCTCCGCTCCCCGCTCACCTGCCCCGCTCTGCTCCGCTGCGCTCCGCTCCGCATCCGCACCTCCCCGCCACGGGTTCCCCCGGCGCCAAAGGGAGCCCGATCCCCCCGGAGCGGCTCCGGGGGGCAGCACGGCAGCGGCACAGGCTCGGTGATCGGGACGGACGGGGGGTCCGTCCCCGCAGGGACGGGACGGGTGATCGGCCCGGGACGGCCGGGCTGGTGTAGGGGGTCGCTCGTTGCCATCGCTCGGTCCTCACGGAGCGGCGGCCGGGGCGGAGAGGAAAGCGAGGGGGCTCTCTGCCCGCATCCCGCACTCCGCATCCCGCATCCCGGCGCGGGGCGGCCGCGCACCCCCTGGCCCAGAGCCCGAAGGGGAGAAAGGAGCACCGAGCGCGGCAGCGGCTCCCGGCGTTTGCTGGGGGTGGGTAGGGAAGCAGAGAGCGGGAGTCGCGGCAGCGGCTGGGAAGCGGGGATCCTCTCCTCCGAAACCCCGGGGGCGAAGGTTCCCCCGGCTGAAAGGGGTCTTGAGGGGAAGGGGCGATTCAATGTAGACGAATTTTGGCAGTTTGGTTGAAATAATCAAGTGCCGAAGGCAAATCTTAGGCAGATAAGATAGAGGGATGGATCCCGCTGTTTTGGATGCCGGCTTGAATTTTTTATTTACTTTTCTGTTTTGACCACTGCTAAATGTGGATTTTGTGAGCGAACCCGATGGCGCTTGTTCCATTGTTCCTTTTTTGAACATAAATCTTAGTCCTGCTGCTTGTGGATTTTTTTTTAATTTATTTTTTAAAAGGACCTTTCCAAGTGGCTTTCACGTCTGACAAAATGAAGCCTTTGTATTTTTCAGTCAATTATACCTAATATTGACATCCTGTTTGGTACAAGAGACTTAAAGTGCTGCCTCACTCAGAGGACCATTAAAGACTTTCCCGGTCGCTACATGTAGCTGAATGTGTTACGACACATCCTTTCTGTCCCCCAAAACCTCCCGAAAGATTTTTCCAAAATGAAGAAATTTAATTTTCGCAAAGTTTTGGATGGTTTAACTGCCTCATCCCCCGGTGGAAGCAGTGGTGGTGGCAGTGGCAGTGGAAGTGGGGCTGGTGGTGGCTCAGTGCACCCAGGAGGGACTGCAGGAGCTGCAGGGACACCCAGAGAGGAGATCCAGGAGACGCTCACTTCAGATTATTTTCAGATTTGTAAGGTAAGGGCTGTATTTTTATTTTCTATGGAAATAATAAAAGCTGCGTTGGGTGGGGGGGGGGGGAGGAAGGAGCAGGAGGGCAGTAATCTGATACCAATAAGCCTTTTACTTGAGAACTGCAGTGGTTGTATAAGGACTTTGGGATGAAAAGACAGATCTAGTGGATGTTTTTTTTTTTTCCTGCTGCAGAGTTGGGGTGGTCAGTAAATTCATAGAAATCTTGATTTCAGCATTCAAGGCCAAATCCTAAATTCACACTTGGATCCCTAACTACGGACAAGATTGTGGGCAGGAAAGCAAATCAGTTGTTCTAGTACAGATAACATAAGTAATTAGAAATTTAAAATTGTATACAGCTACTTCCCCTCCTCACTCTTCTCATCCTCTGTGCCTTTCTTTCCCTTTTTTTTTTTTTTTTTTTTTAAGAACAAGGCACAAGCGAGAAATAAAAGACAGTGCACTGATTACTGAACACAGGACTTCAATTATTTGTGAAGGACTGGATGTAGTTTCAGGATGGCTGTTTATCATTAGTACTGAAGATTATGATTGCGTGACACTAAACTTAGTGGGACAGCATGAATACCACAAGTTGCCAAATTTGTTTGAAATTGGTTTTCATGTTTTGGTCAGGTCCTTAAGTGGGAATTTTCTTTGAATAGAAAGCATAAGACATCCCCGTGTGTTTTGTTTTGTATCTGTTTTCTGCAACAGAGCTTTCAATGGTGCTCTTTAATGCACCAGTAAACCAGTACAAACTACTTGGTACTTCTGACTAACTCTGAAATATGAAAATCATGCATTTGTAATGAAGAGCAAAACCAAAAGGTGATGATATATTATGGTTCTCTGCTGTTATCTTTAACTTCTATGTGAATTCTGTTGGCTTTACTACAAGTTTTGTTTGCTTATTTGTTTTGATTAGAAGCTTCAAAACTAGAATTTTTAAGTAGTGCAATTTACATTATTAGGAGTAAATGGACTTCACCTATTAAGTATACTTTCCTTTTATTAACCCGATACCAATTGATTTGAAATTTAGGTTATGGTCAACTGCCAGCACATTCTCATTTCTTTTTTGTGTTTTGGGAAGAAGAAAGCAACAGAAACAACCAAGACAAGCCCTTAAGTTTGTGTGCAGAGCTAGTCCTTGTGAAACACTCAGCTTCCCTGATCTCAGATACCATGTTTCTAATTCCGTTTGGCTTTCAGCTACAGCAAGTGTCAAAACTGCTTCAGAGTTCAAGGGAAGAAGGATGAGCCCCTATGACTTAAAGGCTCAGAGACCTTTGAAATAGTTTTAACATAATTCTATTTTATATATATATATATATATATATATATATATATGGTTTTTTTGCCATCCTGAAACAAAACAGGTTCAGGCCTATTAACTCAAGTTATTCTGTAGTTTAACAGAGCATCAGTGATGAGTGCATACCTGCTTCCCAGGGTTGAGTTGGACTCCTTTTGTTTATGGACAATAATAATTTAGCATTTTGTGAAACTCCAAGCATTCAATACAGTGATTTCCAATTTTTCTCACTTAAGTAAAAAGATAATGCAAACAATCAAGATACATTAAAATATTATTAGAAGGTCTGACATTCTAAGACTTTTAAGTAAGGCTAAAGTCAACATGGTTCTTCATGTTTAAGTCATTTGATAGGGCCAAAGATATGTGTTTAGTGTGATAGATTTTTATTTTGTATGACAGATTTGCAAAAATAAGAAATATAAGATGAAGTGAAATTATTTTTTGCCTAATCTCCCTTATTTCTCTTCTTTGCCTTGATATTACCTGAAGACAGTTAGTATTATATTCTAATAGGTCTACCTGGAAATAAATCTGATAGATCTACTTGGAAATAGATCTACTTAGTGTATAGGAATATGTCATTTGAAGAAGATTTCAGTAGGCTATATTTGCCTGCCTAAGCTCTCAGGTTGAAATGTTCTCAAAAAAGTAAATATTTGTATAGGAAAGCTTTTGGTTGCTTGCAGCAGCTCTTGCTTATGAATGCATGTTACTGCAGAAGTCTATTGTACACAAAATACCAGCTTTGTTTATTTTTTTTAAGATACAAAGGTATGCCAAAAGCAAACTTCCAAAATACGAGGTGATTATGTGCTCATAAAACACTGCAGTGTGTATTCTACAGTGGGCTCTACTCAACCAGCTCTGTTGCAGTTTAGTAACCTTATGAGGATGTCTGAATGAACCCACAAAGCCTCGCAGGCCCCGATCCTGTGTTATGCTCTGTGCCAGTGCTCTGGAGGCAGTGGGACCTGACGCAGGCGCAGCTTTCACCCTCCCTGCTTCAGGGTGCAGGATCCAAGCCATAATTTGTGCCTCAATCACTTTGAGTTAAGTTAAAAATACAACAAGGCACACATAATCTGAATTCTGTCTTCCTCAAGCTTTTGTTGTGTAGAACTTCTGATATTTCAATTGTGTATTTTCATGTTTGGTTACATAAGTTATACAGGCTGCATATTTAAGGATCCCTGATCTGTGATCCTGCTGCACACAGAACTGAGTAAAGCTAATGGCAGTTTTGGTTTGTTATAATCTGCAGGATCAAGGCATGTGGGCTAACAGTCTAAGTAGCACCTCAAACTGGTTTTCCTTTCTTTTCTGATTATAAAAATCTTCATTTTAATGTGAAACATAAAAGCTGACTCATACTTAAGAATTGAAGGGCCTTACCCTGCAGTTTTTTTGTAAATAAATTGCCTTTCTGAAGTTTGTGGGAGGTCTGCTTGACTGAAAGCACAGATCCAATTCTCTACCAGAAGACTTTCACTGGTAATGCACCTGACTTCATTTGTAACACACCTGAAAGCCATCTCTCCATTTTGTAACATTTTTAGAATGTTTATTACTACAGTGTCTTTTTTGAGATACAGACTAGAACTTAATAGAAGTAAACTGAATATTTCCTTTCACACTGAGATGTTCTCAATGAGTTACTTTTGGCATTTATGTTTAAAATGTTAATGGTAATCTTCTGTATTGAAAGAATGAAATGTTTTTGAAACTATTGCATATGAAATAGCCACGGCCTGTTTTAAGCATAATAAATTTAAATGTTGGTAGCTCTACTAATGAATCAATGGCACCATTTTAAAAGTATTCAAGCAATGTGAAATTTTGTCATACCTGTTTTGTGACAACAGGAAGCTGGGGTGCAGTTTGTTATATCGAGGTGCTGCTCTTGGAATTTGGGTATCCAAGTGGAAATCATGAAAACATTGATTATAATTCACAGTAATTGAATGTGTGAGATAGCAGCAGCATCTGAAAGTTAGACTAGTATGATCTAGTAGAATATACTAGTAAAGTCTGTGTTAATTTTAATGGGGATAACCCTAATTTCCTTGGGTTTGCTTCTTTCTATTTTCTCTGTATAGGTGTTGGGTTTTTTTCTGTCAAGGATTTTTTAGGCTCAACTGTGTTTGTCCAGAGCATTTAGAAACGTTATTGATACAGGAAGTGAGAAGATCACAGTTAGGATGCTTTAAATCATTTGAGTAGAACTTTGAGCAGAGGGAACCTAAAAGGAGAAAACACTGATTTTATTACTTTTGCAGAAGGTTGTTTGTTAGGGGATGACGCAGCTGAGAAAAACTGGATAAGAATGAAGGTGTACATTTTTTGTGCATAGAGTACTTATTCTTCATGAAAATAAGCCCCCCATACAGAACTACTTGACCTTTTATTGAAGAACAATCATAGGGTAGAATTTGTAGAGCATGAGGTTAATAACTTCATGCATAAAATGTTTGAAATCAAGACCTCAGTTAAAAGCACAATAACAGTTGCACTTTGCTAGGCATACAATTAATCTACTCCAGTATGTTTTCTTTAGCTGTAGGCAGCAACTGCATACCCTCAAAAAGGTTCAAGAACTGCCAATTTAATCTCCTCAAAGAATTACTCCCCAAATGCTGATGGTTACGGACTGCTTTAAACCCCAAAGCATGAGACTGCTATTCTTTTCCAAACTGGTCTTTATGTTATTACTAGGTAGTCTTGCAATCTAAAAAGCATCCTTTGGAATTATTGACAGTATAGTCATAGTTTCAGTACGCACATTACCCAGTCTTTATGGAAAACCCATGGAAGCTGGAACTAGCTTTAGAATTTTGTTAAAACTGGTATGGAATCCCATGGCAGACTGCAATTGTGCCTTCCAAATCCTACTTACCTTCGACAAAAGCAGGCCTTCAAAATACAGCCAATTAGTAGCCAATTTAAATACCTCAATTATCTGGATTTCCTCTCAGGTGGCCTTAAATCTTAGTTCCCAGAGTTTACAGGTCGTAATACCTTATTTTGTCAACTTATGAAGATAAACATTTAGTCCTTTTGACAGTAGTCAAGTAGGTACTTTAGCTGCCCATGCAATATGATGCTGTAGTTCAATGATAATAGAGAGAAGATGAATTTTGGAATGGCAATTAAAGCACAATGCTGCAGGAGTACATAATTCTATTTTTGGTTATGAAGAATAAAAAAAAATAATCTTTGTTATAAGCTATCCCATAGTGGCTTAGTTACCTTGAGCTGTTTGGTTAATTTCTCTTACCTCCTTAGTAAGGTCATGCAGGGAACAAAAAATAAAATGTGTATGAAGTGCTACAGTTCAGAGAAAACCCATTTTAAAATTAGTATGATTGCTTGTAAGTGCTCAGAGTTCATTCAATACTTTAATGGTAAATAAGATCATGTTGGGAAGGATTTTTTCCTACATACCAGAGTTTGGATCTAATGTTACATGCAAATCCCTGTTCTGTTAAAACTACCATCACAAATGACACTTCTAAATTAGGTTATATTAATTTTATGAAATTTGTGATGAGCAAACTGTATTTTTCTTTTTTTAAATATTTGTATAAATTAGAAATAGAATTGATCCATGATAAAAAGCATAGCACATTAAGATCTACTTTTTAAAGAACTTTGAAGATTTTTGAGGTACCTGTGGTAGTGTAACTGGATTCACCTGTTTTGGGTTTTTTGCACATATCTATGCTTTTACATCACTGTGTCTAGTTGTTAATCAAGTATTAATACCAAATGCATTAATGCAGATCTTTCGTAGCGTACACATGCAACTACAGCTTCAAAACTATTTTCAGACTTTTAAGGTTGCAAAATAAAGCACTCAAAATTTCCAGTTTTTTTAATTAAGTTTGCTTGCGCAGAGAACTTTTAATTACATGACCCCATATTTCTTCTTTAGGTTTAATTTAGCAAAACAAATAGTGGTTGCTCATTGGAAAGCACTTCAATATTTCTCTGCATACTTAGAACTCAGAGCATGCCTGAATATTAAGTTCCCTATGGACTTTTGCAACAGAAGTGCTCACCACTGTAGTTCTGAAAGCTTTATAAACGTTAATGAATTGACCTTCACAATATTTCTGTGAGATGAAGAGGATATTATTCCCACTGTATAGACGCCACAGAAAATCCCAAATGCCACAAGCATTTAGTGTCCACTCTCTTGATTTTCCAGATTGACCTGCTTTACATCTCTTTTTCTTGTAGCACATTTAACACTTTTATACCATGTCCTCCCATTGCACCTCTCATTATTTTCACATTTTATTGCACATACTGTGCACATCTACAGAGTGATCTTTAGGCTACTTGTTACCACTGACAATTTATATGTCCACCTTAGCCAGAATGGCTCTGAATTTCCTTTCTGTCTCAAATGACTACTTTCTGGCTCCACAGTGGACCTAAGGTATATGAATATCATCAACCTCCACTGTCTCAAACTGGTAAATCACAAAATGTGGAAATGATTAGCAGCCACATGTGAAAAGCTTAATTCATGACCATTGGCTTGTTCTTTTAGAACACTAAATGATAACAGCATTTATAGAATTTTTTTTCTGCATTTTTCTATCTGAATTGTACCTTGCACATTCCTATTTTGTACCAAATAGACAAGTTTGGCAGAAAACAGCTCTTAAATTGTTTACTTTTCATTTGCCCATGGGACAGGCCAGACTGTACTATGCATGGGGGAGGCAAAAGTTCTATGGCAGAAAAAGATAATTAAGGACAAGTGGAGAACAAATTCATGCTGCATAGATTATTTTAGTTCATGTGTGTTCTAATAGTTCTGCTTTTTATGGTTGACCTTGCATTTTTAACAAATAAGAGTCATAAGATATCTTGAGTTGGAAGTGACCCACAAGGATCACTGTGCCAACTCCTGAGTTCACAGATGGAAACCTAAAAATTAAGCTGTTTACTGTAATTTTGTGTGCCATTTCAAATGTGTTTTTTGAGGTTTGGTTTGGTGTTTTGTTGTTGTTGTTGGGTTTTTTTTTTTGGTTTTTGTTTTTGTTTTAATCTATGGAATCATAGGCTATACTCCAACTGCTAGTGGTAACTGGACACACTGGATATAATGCACATCACCTGTGGGCCACCAGTTAGTTAATGAGAATTTTTCTCACTATTGCACTGAGAAAAGCAGTTTTTATTCTCTTCTGAGAGGATGGAGAAAACTCAGCCTGGTTAGCCCACATAACAGGAGCGTTCTGATCAAAGAGCTGTCACGTAAAACGTTGGTTGCATAAGCAACTTCTTTTTCCCTACTCGTTTCTGAAAGAAAAAGAACTACACTTTATTTTTTAAAGAAATAAATGAGAAATTAGTTAGAAGTTCATGGATAAAAATATGAAGGGAAGATTTTTTTTCCAAGTAGAAATACAAACATCATGTAAAGCGTGCACCTGTCCTCAGCAGAGGAGGACTAAATCTAAGACAGACCCCATTCTCACTTAGTTTAGATGAGTATCCATTCATATGTGATTCTTGTTTTGAGATGTCTGATACTCCCTGGTGTATGATGTATGCCCAAATCCCTTTTTGAGGTCTGTGTGAAAATACTGTGAAAACTTAGTATGTTCACTATAAACTAAGACAATGAAGCAGTAGAGAAGTGAACTAATATACCCTCCTAAACGACGTGAATACACTGGTCTATTGGCTATTCTAAGAAAAAGGGATTATAAAATCTGCTTATGGGGTGTATAAATTTGTCACAATGTGTGTTAGAATCATTATAGGGGAAAATTAGAGGAGTGCAGGATTAGAAGTACAAGTAATGTGCATCTGTGGAGAGGAGAGAAAGCAATATCGATAGGTACAGATGGCTGGCAAGTATGCCCAAATGTAATAAGATGTTATCTTTGTGCCGTGCTCTGTCCATTCCTAGCAGATCACCAGCAAAGGCTATGAATAATAAAAAGTGCTAGAGACAATCTGTCACTTGTCTCTAGGGTCAAAGTCTGACAAGGTACACTTTTTATAGTTCCTGTGAAGTTAAGTTGCATACAGTAATGAAAAAAAAAAAAATCCCTTAATTTTTAAGGCTTTGAGTTGGTGAATGCATGGACTCAAAAGTACCCTGATTGAATTCATTGGTATATATGGAGATGCATGTGTGTATGGTAATATATCCTTACGCAGAATTTGAATCCAATAAATGAAAAGTAATTGCTTGTGTTCCATTTTAAAATCTGTTATATAAGAATGCTGCGAGGTCAGACACTCAGAAGTCAGGTCCCTTATTCAGATAGTGTTCAATTATGTCTGTATGTGTAGCAATGTAGTCTTTATTTCATCTTTTTATTTACTTGAAGTGTCTGCTTATATTTTGCTCCTGTCCTCCATCACATTTGTTTTGAACAGTTCCCAGCATAATGGGAATGATGGATGTTATTCTGTGTGTGCTCTTCACAACAGTTCCTATTAGAAAATCTCTGTGTTATCCACTGGACATCACAAAAAGTTATTCTAAATAAATTATGAATGCTTATCTCCACTTTATTCATCCTGTTCCATCTATTGTACTCCTTAAGTGTGATGTGCTTTCAGTTACGCCTGTCCATCACCATTTTTGTTACAGATACATTCCATTGCAATTGTGGATTAACTGTAGTGAGTCCTAAGATCCCTAGTTTATTCATTTTTTGTCCCCACATATGTTTTTAAATGCTCACTGAGTGAGGCAAAGGCAGGAAAAGTGGCATGATGTTATGTAAACAGAGATCTTGGATATGGTGTCTTCATTTTTGTCTGTGAGCTGTGTCCTTGGTAGCATTATGGGCAATGCAGAGGGGGATAATAATGTGTAAGATGTGCTGGATTTCACTGCTGTTAGAGGGGAAAAACCTGCCACAGAATATCTCCATTTCATTTGGAATGTATCTTCACCATGTGTGAGATGAGATGCTGGCCACCTTCAGATAAAATTCTCGATTTGACACCAGAAAAAAAATGTTCAGATTGCACAGAGCATGTATACAGGGAGAAGGTAGGAAGAGATTAATTATGAATTAGTATTAAATAGTAAGCAACATTGTAAATCCTAGTAATAGCATTTGTATACAATAGTGTTTGTATACAAGAATGACAAATTATGTTGCAAAATAGATTTTCACGGGAATAAACCAATAAGACAGATTATATCAAAGTAGTTTTAAGACTGTGTTTCTATAGCTTCCTCCTCTGCTTCTTCCCTCCCCCAAAAAAGAGACCCTGCCCTTCAAGAACTTTAGCACAGTAGCAAAAATTTTTAAATCCTACAACTTGGCTGATTTAAAAAAAAAAAATTAAAATATTCTGAAAGCAGAAACCAAAACATTTGCTTCAGAACAGTAACCACAATCAGCCATAACAGAACAGAACATAATCAGCCTAAAGTAGCAAAGTTTCAGAAAATCCAAAAATGGTAAGTCATAAAAAATTAGAGTTATTGCTATGTTGGTCTGATGTAAATTTAATAAGAACAGTTTGGGTTTTTTAAATTTTTCATTAAAGTTATGACTTTTTTTATTCTCTACATCTGCATTAATACTGAAAACAAAAATATTTTCCTTTCAGGGCTATCAGATTAGTTTTTTACAATTCATGTAAACACCCATAAAGCAAATCTCCATCAGACAGATGATATTCTAAACTGAGCTGTTTCTAGAGCAATACAGTTAAATGATGCAGCAACAACAACATCAATAAGAACTGCTATTTGAATTACTTTGATTGTAATGATTCTCCATTTGGACAGAAATCTTGCTTAAGTAGGTAGGCCAAACTGAGCTTTGAAATCAGTGGTTTAGAGTTGGGTTTTTTTTAAATAATTTTACATGAAATCCAAGGCCAAAGATAGTTTTGTTAACATCTGTGGCATTTCTCGACTGATGACCTATTTCTTCTTGCCAGTTTAAATGGCAACAGTGTGAAGTACATTATAGCATATTTACTGCACAATGGATGCAATTTCTTTGTGTTCTCAATTTTTCCTCCCTTTCTGCATATTGGTCTAGGTTTTGTTGGGGTTTTTTTAGTTTGTTCGTTTTTAAACTTGGTAGAGTTCTTTTAGAAAGAATAGGAAAGGAAGAGGTGAAATAATTTTGCATACAGCCTCCTCCCTTGAATTTGGGACTTCTCCAAAGGGCATAATACCTCCCTTGGGATTGTTATATCCATGTGTTACCCTGTAATTTATTAACTTACTGCTGTAATTCAGTGCTGTGGTAGGTGTAGCAAGACAGTGTAGTTGCCAAGCAGTTGCTTGGCCACAGCTACTCTGATTTAAATAGATCAAGCAAGTAATATTAAAATTCAACCACTCTGCTTTGGGCAGGTGGAATTGGAGTAGACAGTCTGCAAAGTTCCCTTCCATACTCACCTGAGCTGTGAACTGAGAATAATGCGGTTCAAGGATCAATGTAATTTTATTTATTTGTGAAATTTTTTCTTTCTAAATTACATAATTTTGTATTTTCGATACACTACAGTGTATTTCAAGGAACAAGCATGAGGAGAATGCTTTCTGAAATTCAGAAGGCCTTATTTTTCCCCTGTGGTTTACTTAACTTGGCTGTTTGTACCTATATGAATCACATTTAAATGGGATCATCCTTATTTGATAGTCTTTAGCATCCAGCTTGCAGAACTGAAAATAACAGTGGGAAAACACATCTCTGAAGTATCTGCAGAGATTTTCATCATGGAAGGAGGAACTTTAGAGAGGACTGCAGGATTCCTTCTTCATTTTGTTTATTTATTTAAAGCTTATTGTCTGGAAGATGCCTTTGGATGTACTTTCTTTTTCAATGCCAAGCAATATGAGGAAATTGAAAAATTTTATGATGTGTGGTAGCATGTTTCAAAGAACAGTCATATGGTCTGCATACAGACTTCTTAAAAACAGTAGAGTTAAAACAATACAATGCTAAACGACTTGATACTAATTTTTCAAACCTTGTTTTATGCTTTTCAAGTACACTAAGATGCTTCAAAAATATTAACTGACTTGTATATTATACATATGATTTATTTAAAATACTCTATATTCTCTCTCATTTTTCATGTAACTATCAGTGTATAATATTTGTGAAACTAAACTTTTAAAATTCAGGTTGTGTTTGAAGTCTGCTTTAGGTCCAGGACAGCTATTTTCTCAGAATTCTACCATAGCTAATTAAGTTGACCTTTTATAACAAAGTAAGTTTTGGAATTTAAAAATTACAAGACAAACCAAATTTGCCTATTACTCAAAATATTATTCTTCTATGCCAAGAGTTGTGTATTGAAATAACATGAAACTCTGATTGTTCCCTGTGTGTATCTTTTCTTCCTGCCCCTGCATTCCCTATTTCAGTAACATTTCTCTTTCTCCCTTATGTACCCACATTTTCTGTTTTTTTCTCTACTGTGTTTTTCTCCACTACTACTGATCTCCTTTTTCTTCCTCTCTCTGTTTTACTGCTGCTGGTGAAGATAATAAGCTCATAAGAAATACCCTGCTGCGACAAAGCAATGGTCCATATCGCCCAGCAGTCAGTCTCTGACAGTGGCAGCAGAATGTGTCACTTAGGGAGAGTAATAAGTTGGATCACTTTCTGCAGTCCATTCCCCTTCTAATCTCCCATCATCCACCATCACTGGATTTGAGATGTCAAAGAGTGTATCCTTAGCCGGTTCTTTTAAAATCCATTTATCAGTAATGTCAATGAATTTGTCTAATGCCTTTTTGAGCCTTCTGATACTGTCAGCCTTCAAAACCTACGGCAGCAAATTTCAGAAGTTCATTATGTTTTGTGTGAAGAAGTATTTCCCCCTTTTTTTTTTTTTTCCTTTTCTGTTTTAAATCAATCTTTCATTTATTTTTAATACCTCTGTGGTTTTGCTAAATATGTTTAGCTTACCCACTCACTTGATTATGCATATCTGAGTCATATGCCCCCACAACCTTCTCCTCTCCAGGCTGAAGTTGCAGAGCTTTTAGTCTTTCCTGATAAGGTCTGTGTCCATCACCTTGAGCATTAGTTGTCTTCCACAGGGAAGACAGCTCTGGATCAGGTCTGTCTTTACTTCTTCAGACGTGGAGACTAGGGCTCCATACACTTCTCAAGTAATGGGCTCACACAGGTTTTATATGGCAGCAAAATGATGCCCTCTGTGTTATTCTTTGTTCTTCCTGCTGATGTCCAACATTACTTGGCTTTTTGAGTTGCTGCTGCATATTAAAGCAAATACTTCAGAGGAATGCCAACCATGCCCAAACTACTGTCCTGGGTTGTAAAGGCGAGGTCCAAATTTAGCACTGTGTAGGCCTGGTTGCGAGTTATTTTTTTTTTCCCTTCTAGATGCCTTATCTTACATCCACACTGAAGTTCACTAATCAACTTCTTGCCCAGTTAAGTCAGGCTAGTGAGCTCTTTCAGGAGTTTGTCACCATCAGTACTGAATTTCACTATCTGAAGGATCTTACTATGAGCTATGAACTTGGAGATTTCAGTGTACGTTACCTTCTATACATGATAATAATAATAATAATAGTAACAATAACAATAATAATAATAAATTGGTCCAAGCACTCATCCACAGAGAACTATACTTGTAATTTTTTTTTTTTTATGGTAAAAATCCGTAAAACTCTATCCTTTGTTTTCTATTATCTAACCAGCTTTCAGTCCACAAATAAACCTTTTTCTTCAGTCCCATGACACCTTTGCGTCTTTAATAACATTGCTGTGGAATGTTATTGAAAGGCATTTGGTAAACTTATGTATATTCATATCCCTTTTATTTACATGCATGCTGACAGCTTTGTAGAATTAGAGAAAACTCATCATACAGGATTCCCCATTGAAGAAACACTGCTGACTTCTGCAACAATCTTAATCTGTTTGCTGTTAGTCTTTAATTTACCATCTTGCAGGGATAGCAATCAGCCTTCCCAGTTTACAGCTCCTTTTTGTAAGTGGCTTTTCTCCATATGACTGTTTCTAGCTTTATACCAAGAAAAAGAATTATCTCTGGGTAGCTTTATCTAAGAACAATTAAGAAAAGGTAGTTTTTTAGACTATTCTCTGAACATGCTCAGAAGCCCTGGTTCCTAATATAGATTGAGAGCTAGATGGAATTCATGGCTTGGGTTTGGAAAGTTTTGCCTAAGCTCTGATTTTTACAAAAGTTATTCCTTTGAAAAATGAAAATACAAATAATAAAAATGTCTCTCTCCTATATTGTTTACTCAGATTGGAAGCCTATTAGTTGTATTTCCATTTTTCATGAGTAGGGATCAGTCTTACCAATCAGAGATTACGCAGAGGTCCATAAATGAGGGATGTCATGGTTTTATAGCAGTATAATACATGGCAGCTCATCTGTAAAGGCACCCATGTTCACCACTACAACGTTTGAGTACCACAGTACTAAAAATAGTACTGTAATGGTGAAAATGCTGTAATCATTGACATTTTTTAATTTCCTTCATAGCTGAATGAGAGGCTAGAGAGGTTTTAGTCAACACTTCATCCTCTGTTTTGTAAACCAATCAATTGCTTCTTCAATGAGGTTTCTGCTTGTGCATGTTGGTCACTATTTGGAAGCATCCTGAGCCACAGGTTTAGAGTACATACTTGAATTTTAACAAATAGACATCTTTCAAAAAATTATTTACCTAAGTAAACCACGTTTGCTGTCAGATGTTACACAAACATGGGTATCTATAAAATATTAGCAGAAAAGTTATGAATTTTAGGTTTATGCCAATTAGCAGCAACACTTTTGGCTATTAACCCTATTAACTGGCTGATACAGTTTAATATTTAGTTTAGTGCTGCATTTTCTGAAACTACTTAGAAAATATTATAATCACTTTTTAAAAATGGTGCCTTTGCAGTCTGATATAAAACCACCACAGACAGAAATTAAGAAAAAACTCTTACACTGAAAAATTGCATTATGCATCATGTGAACAATTATACTGGATATTGCATATTAGTACTAGTGCAATTTTTTTTTCCAGCTAATGAAATATGTCATGGTATCTTAGACAGAAAAGGATCATTATGTTCTGTGCAAGGTATTAAACTGTTCATTGGTAGATTACTAGCAAGCCCAAATAATCAATTTCCTGTATGAATTTAGGTAAATTGGAGGTGTAAAGATTACTTTAATGACAGATATCTGCAACTCACTGCTTTAAATTATTTAAAAGAGGATTTAAGAGAGAATAACAAAGCCTAACAAAGATTTATGCCGAAAATGTATCTGCATTTGTAACTGTTCTGTTTCAAAAAATTATTTTGCATATTGCACATAAACTGTACGTCCTAGGGAGCACAGACTGCCTCTAGAGACAGCATGCCAAAACGGGAGGCATAAAAGGAAGATGGATAATGTGGAGAAAAGCAGTCCTGGCTCCATCTGCTGTCTGTTTGGTTTTGTTGGTTTTTTTTTTTTTTTTTTTTTTTTTCATTCTCTCTCTTTTTTTTTCTTGACACCTTCTTACTTGGGACATTTGTGGTACCTAGGTCCCATATTTCTTTGAACACTGACTGATTTTTTTAGCCTTCTTTTTCTGTTTTTGCCTGTGATTGAGGTAGTTTGATTTTGGGGAAAAGAAATCCACTTTGTTTTATGTTGCATTCACGAAAACTTCCCAACTGGAATTAGTCTAAATACTGAAATTTGGAAAATGGCTGCAAAACAGAAATAACACTTTGAGGTCAGTCCTAGAGTTCAAAAATTTTTACTGAGCTATGATCCTGAAAAGATTTACATCACTGTGCTTTTAAAACATAGTTTTATCTTAAATACAGGACCCAATTAAAATTTCCAAATTGGAAATCTGACTACAGATTGCAGAAATACTGAAAATACAGTGTGGATGCTAAATATGTAGGCAAGAATGCAAGTAAGTCTTTGAAAAATTGATCTTTGCATTCTTGCGTCTTAAAAATAGTACTGAAAGCTCCAGTCATAGCTAAACATCAGAAAAGCATACTGTGACTGGAACTGATAGAAATTCAAATTTTATTACAGAGAGAATTTCTAAAAATTAGCAATTAACAAAAGATAATTGGTGAAATATATGTGTTTGGGTTTGTTTGCTTGTTTGTTTTGTTGGTTTTTTTTTTTTGTTTTGTTTTGTTTTGTTTTGTTTTTTCAGAAAAGGAAGAATACTTATTCACCAAGATACAGAATTTGCAAATATAATAGCAAATTAGTAATGCAGTTAGGCTACATAGTCAACATTCTGGAAAATACTACAATTCATGATTCCTGATGGTTTTGTGACATAAGAGGTAAAACCATTTTTGTGGTGTGTAAGTCTAGTTGCAGATTAGATGTCAGAATAAAAAACTTCATATTTGAGCAATCCTAACACTTAAAATGAGAAGATTAAACAAACAAAAAACCACCCAACCCCCCCAAACAAAACAAAATTAAACCAAAACAAAACCAACCAAACAAACCCCACAAAAAACCCAAGCAAACAAACAAAACCCCCATAACAACAAACCACAAAGCAAACCAAACTAGAAACAGAGTCGTGGAGGCCTACATTAACATAAAAAGTGAGTTACTTTTCTACAGCTTACTAAAGTAGCATATGCTTCTGGATTTTTGCAGTCTAGAAACCAATAATTTGACATTCTTTAAAGAACCTCCCTTATCAGCAATAATTAAGATATGCGACAAGTAAGATCTCTTTTAAGGAAGTGGTTATTTGCTGAAAAACAGACATTTGGTTGTTCCCAAACTGCTTGTGAATATCAGCTCAAGTGTTTCCAGCTGCAGTAGAAGATTTGGAGTGATACAGCTGTGAAATCATCAGCTGCCTTTTACTCAACAGGTCTGCAATTAAGGAGTCCCTTTTGTTGAAGCTGTTCCACAGGGAACTGCTGAATGCTTCAGCAGACGTAGTTCTTGAATGAGATAATTTCATGGAAGAAGAAAATATCTCAAAAAGTTAAATTTCATTCAGTTCAATGCACTTCCTCTCCAATCCCAACCACATACTAAAAAAAGAGTCAGTCCTAGAGTTCAAGGTTTTATTATGTTAAATAATATAAAACATTATTATTATACTAAAAAAATACAATTTTTAACCCATTTTTATGTGAGCAGTGACACACAAAAAATTAATGTTAATTTTTTATGTGTATTTTTATAGTCTAATTATTTTCAATTTTATTCTTATGTTAATGTTCTCCCTTGCTAGATTTTTCCTCATAGGAATCAAGCAAGTCATAGTGGTCATAACCTCCAGGTTAAGATAATTTAAAATACTGAGACAGTCTTCAAGGATGTGTTGCATCATGCTCAGTTCATTTATTCCCCAAAGTATCTCTTCAAAAATTAGAATTAAAAGCATAGTATTATAAATAAAGATTAAGAAAGGGTGAGTGATTCAGTTGCTCATTCTGAGAACATCTTCTCTGGCATCTTTGTTTTTTAAATTGATATTAAGGATTTTTACCGTGTAGACTCAATTCAGTTTATTGCTTTATTGGATCTCTTCCCCTGGACATGTTCCATTTCTTTCTGCTGGAGCTGTTCTGTTGAGGCTGAGGTTATTTCTGACAGTGTTTTGAAAGCATATTATGTGTCTTTTTTTTTCAATTTACAGTTCAGCTGCCTTGCATATTGAGGTTATCTTTCAGTATACCACATAAGCAATATATGGAAGCTGTATAATTACATATACTTTGCAAGCTACTTTGTTGCAACAAAACCATTTAAAATACTACTGAGACTACAATGTCTTGTGAGCAAAATTCACCTCTGTATTCAAAATACGGTATTTTTTAAATACTTCTCTTGAAGTATTCTATATACAACACACAGAAAAATAAAGATTCCCTTCCTGTACACATCACATAAAATGCTCATGCTGTTATCTGTTATCTGTGGTTACAGTTCAATCACTTGGCTCATTTGTTCTGTTTCAGACGGTTCGCCATGGTTTCCCTTATCTACCCACTGCCTTAGCTTTTGACCCAGTTCAGAAAATTCTGGCAATTGGAACAAGAACAGGAGCCATACGAATGTATCCTTTCTCATTCAGAATTTACACCATTTCTATGTGTTTGTAATACAGTCATGTGAATTGCCTTCCACCAGCACTCAGGTAAGGTTACGGTTTATGTTATGTTCTGCTTCGTTTTGCTTTACCAAATGGACTGGAAAAGGATGTGCTGTTGAGGAACTGACCAGGTCCTGAAGGTGTCCAAAGAAAAATTTTTGATTGCATTTTTAGCACATGGATTTGGCATTTGTTGGTTAATATAGAACCAAATCAATTATTTTCAGTGTGAAAAGAAAAGGTAGACAGCAAAGTGGTAATGAGCAAGTTGTGCATGTTGTGCTAGCAATAAATAAATTCGTTGCTGCAATGCAGTTAACCAACTGTAGACATTTTTACTGTAGATATTTATGTGTGAAATTATTTAGACTCTTTCAAGTGAATGGTGGGAAATAAGTGATTTAGGACAGAACTCATCTCTTCCTGGAGGAGAAGGTGAAACACTGTAAAAGAACTTATTTCTTTTCATTAATAATAAAGGTACTTCAGGACTAGTAATTTGTATGGGGTTTTTTATACAAGTAGCAATTTTAAGTTAGAAGTCTACACAGAATAAATGCAATATATATAAAAGTAATGAAAATCTGAAGACCTTGATTTTTTAAAAAATCTGAGAATATTTAAATGTGATATATTTCAAAATGTTCTTCTACATTATTTTCTTAGTTTGGCATGGTTCCAATGCATTCCAATTTGGTGAAAATGCATATGAAGTAATGGGAAAAAGAGAAGGAATATTGAAGGAAAGTTTAAAAGTTACAGGATACAGAATTAATATTTTTTATAAGCTTTTTGTAGCTGAATGTTTATAGTAGGGGACAATATTGTATAAAATACCAATCTAATATTTTCTGGTGATTTTGATATCCCTGTTCCCAAGGTAACTATAAACCTGATAAACCCAAAGGCAAGTTACAAAGTAAAGAAAAATCTCCTCTTGGAAAACCAGCTTGTGCTTCATGTAACATGATAAAAACTTGTTTCCTCCATTATTGGGTACTCTTGGTCTGAACATTTTGGCATTTTCATAAGCCTCATACTTATCACAACTTCTCACAAGATTCAACTAAACTTCTAGTTCTGCGACAAGCTTTGCTTTGATAGTTCTGTCCTTAATATTTACCTAAATGAAGTAGATTAAATATATTCTTTTCAAGTATAAAGAAGAAAATCCCTTAATTTGTGCACTTCTAGAAAAGTGCAAGTTCAGTAGTCTAGTCATGCTTTCTTCTTTTTAGAGGTATGCAAGGTTAGAAAGCTGGAGCTTTGTTTCTGGAATTTTCATTGGTATCTTCTGTGAGTGAGGATATTGGGAATTTCATGAGTAATGCTGAGATAGGAAGAAGACCTTGGAGAAGAGTGACTCCTGAGCCCACCTCTTCTTTCCATCTCAGCAATCTGGCTTTTCTAGGAGCAGTGCTGTCACTGGCTCAGCATCCTGTATTTTTATAAATCCCTACGTTGAGAAAAATGCAGGTAAAGAGCCTGAATTAATACAGGTTCATGTAAAATTAATTTAAACCTGCATGTCTCCATTCACATAATTTCATTCTGCCATGAATATGATAGGTAACAAAATAGGCTACCATCAGAGAAATTAACCCAATTATTTCTTTGTTTATTTATTGGTAGCACCAAAAGGGCCCGGTTTGGATCATGCTCTGTTGTGCAGGGCAACCCAAAGGCATAGGAAGACTGAGTTTATGTTGAGTATTCATGCAATGATGTAGAACAAGTTTTCCTGTGTCCAGTGTAAGTCACAAAATGGTATTGTTGCCTCCTTGTTTTTCTAAAAGTTTCACAAAGCATTAGAGTTTCAATTGGTCAGAAGTTAACAGGTCTCAAAAGACAAACTGTATAAAAATAAAAAATAAAGTAGCGCGTACTTCTGTGTTGTGAATTAATGTTTAACATCATGCCTTCAGGTGATCATTTCGAGTGATCCAGCAGCACTGCTGAAATTGACTATGCTAAATTGGCCTGAAATGGAGTAGATTATTCATAAGTTGCTATTAGAATACAGAGATAAATGAAAGTTCATTTTGGTGTGACAGTCAATTTGTCTTTTCCTAGATTTCTTTTCAGGGTGCTTAGATGCAACTGCTCTAGCTTCTATAGCACTGGGAATTGCTGTTGCTATGCTCTACTGATCCTAGCATTCTCTGTGGGATTCTCAAGGAACTTCAAACGCCAGGGAAGGTTTTACCTACGGTGGTGGCTACTGGGTACTGGACCCTCATAGGGACAGCTGTGCTCTAGCCCACAGAATGAGAGTGCACTCCAAATCATCAGTGAAGGAGTATCTTCCTAATACCAACACAAGCTAACAAAATCTACAAATAAAGAGCCAAAACCCCACTCCTGAAGCAGTTGCTATGGCATCTGGTTGTTCTTTTCCTTTGTCCTAAATACAACATTTATTTCCCCTCTGAGGTCTTTTCTCCTGTTTGAAACCTTTTCCCAGCTCCCATATTTTTGATCAGTGCTCAGATCATTGCTTGATACGACTGTACCTGGAATATCCTTGCTTCAGCAAAACATGTTCAGTTGAAGAGGGGCTATGAAATTGAATTCCTTTTCTTATTGTCTCCATATCCTTCTTCTCTAGTCCCAGTCTGGAGAGTCTCCTGATGCTACACACAGTAAAACAAAGCATGCAGTCTCTGGTTCAGAGGAGGTTCTATATCACCATAGAAGGAGGTGAGAAATTAGCTAGTTGTGCAAACTGAAGTCTCTTCTTCATTTCAGAGGAAAAAGAGAAGTCTTGGGGTTTGTCACAGTCTCAGTTTGAACATATAGATTAAAATAAGCTTTGCTAACAATGATATTCCGGTAAAAAATCTGAAGAAGTGGCATGTTGTGCTCAAATTTCATGATGCATATTACTATATTATCATTTATTCAGCTGGCAAATGCTTGTTAAAATTCATGATAGGTACTTTCTGGAATCACCAAATCTTTTCCCTTGGAATTCTTCCATTACATCAAAGATGGGCTTAGCCAGTACAGTCATTTACTTCAAACACAGAGAATACAATATCTAAATATTTTGGTATTGAGCTGCTGATTAGTTATTGGTCAACTGCAGCAAGATATTCTGCAGCAAGACTCCTATAGCTATTATCTTCTTCTCTTATTATTAAGTGAAAGTTTATCTTAAATCCAGTGCAAAGTAAACAGCCTACTGGGTCGAGAATGGCTTCCACACTGCTGCAAGCTTATTTCCCATCAAACAGGTTTAAATTAGTAATGTTTTTGTACATGTTATAGTGTTGTAATTTTTTGTCATTAATATGTATTCTTCAGACTAATGGGCCCCATATTGTCATGGGTGCAGGTTATGGGGCATGCAAATCCTCATTTTCACTGTTTGTTGCTTAAGTGGAAATGGCCATTTTATACCTGAGCAAACAAAATTATTCTGACTCACTAACACATGAAAGTGGAAGTGTTGCTCTGGCCCTGCCTTTCACTCCGCTGCACAGTCCTGACACTTTCTTTGCCCTAATTCTGGTGCTTATCAGATATTTCTGTGAGCAATCCAATGCACTAACCTGGCAAAATACTTTGCTAGGTTACTTTTTTTGCCAGATTAGTGAACTGAATTATCTGGTGTTACCTCTGATGTTAGTCAGAATGATGCAAAGAAACTGGCAGGAGTGCACAGTTGGGACTGTGCAGACAGAGAGAAATGGGAGAGTAACAAAATTTTTGCACTAAGGAGCAGGTTATTAAATTGACTTGTCTTACTGTGTGAAATTGCAGCTGAGAAATTGAGCTATGGGAGATTGGAGCTGTCTATGAAATTTGCTACAAAATGTAGGAATAGCCTTTCAATTTTGAGTGATATGAAACATAGCATCTCTTATGCTTACATTTAAAAAATCTTACTGTAAAGTCACTTCCAAAACACAAAAATTCTTACAGATTCTGCTCAAGAAAGATTGTGCTTTAGATCGTATTTGGAATAATTTTTTTTTTCTGGCCTGTTTTATGGGTTTCTTCCAATGCTTTAATAGCAAGAGTGATTTTTGAATCACTCTTGATTTTGACAGTCAAGGTACAGAAACACTTCTTTTAATGAGTACATTTTGTGAAAAAACAAACATGACTTCAAAAAGGCCAATGGCATCCTGGCCTGTATCAGAAATAGTGTGACCAGCAGGACCAGGGCAGTGATTGCCCCCTGTACTCAGCACTGGTGAGGCCACACCTCGAGTCCTGTGTCCAGTTCTGGGCCCCTCACTGCAAGACAAACATTGAGATGCTGGAGCGTGTCCAGAGAAGGGCAATGAGGCTGGTGAAGGGTCTGGAGCACAAGTCCTATGAGGACCAACTGAGGGAGCTGTAGGTGTTTGGCCTGGAGAAAAGGAGGCTCAGGGGGAACCTTATTGCTCTCTACAACTACCTGAAAGGACAAGAGGAAGTCACTTTTGGTTGTGCCAGGGGAGTTTTAGATTGGACCTTAACTGGAAAAATTATTTCACTGAAAGGGTTGTCAAACCCTGGAACAGGCTGTCCAGGGAAGTGGTTGAGTCACCATCCCTGGAGGTGTTCAAAAGTCATGTAGTGGTGACGCTTAGAGACATGGTTTAGCAGTGAACTTGTTAGTGCTGGTCTAATGGTTGGACTCAATGGTCTTGGAGGTTTTTTCCAACTTAAGTGATTTTATGAAATTATCTTTGCTCTCGCTGTGAAACAGCCAGTAATCATATCTTTGATTACTGTGCCGAGTGAAGGGGAAGGGGAAATCTAAACCCAAGGTAGCTCTATTGAACAGCATGGTTCTTCAGCAGCTGATGTACACAGAGAGACTGTATTCCTGGGAGGTAGAACTTTTTGTGCACTCTAGAAAAAAAAAATCCAGCAAAGAAAATGAATAGCACTAATTAAATCATTGTTTGCAGGGTTCTGAGTAGGCATGGAATTTTACAGTAGTTAAAGGAAATGTGGTAAAGAATGTTTGACATCAGGTTGGATGTACTTTTAAAGAAAAGAGGAGAATATAACTTGAGGTTTCGGTCTGTGAGAAGGATGGCATAATATCTAAATATAAAGTGTGACAGATTTACTCTCCCTGGAACTGCTGTCTCTTAATCTAAACAAGGTTTCAGTAGATCTTTATCCTTAAAATAAGCCAACTGTGTTCTATGCTGTTTACTCTATGTGATTTATTGGGCAGATGGAATGGGGGAAGCACAGACAAGATCATAAAACCAAAGTTCTTTTGTTTGACTTGGGGGAATCATTGATACCTTTCATCTTTTATCTTGCTGTGCAACGAATTTGAGATTTTTTCCAGAGAACTGAGTGATTCAGGAACACAAACTTCACTGAGTCAATACTCCTAACATAAGTTCTTTTAAAAATTCCCCTGGAAATCAACACATAGAGTTATGTATTTTTGATTGTATAGATACCTAGACAGGTTATTACGAAAAGTAATTATTTTCAATCTACAAGAATAAAAAAAAATATGGTAAAATATGCAAAAATAATCAAATTTACCTGTATTATTAAATTCAACAGAACCAGAGTTTGGGGAGTTTTGCTATACTGAGAGTGCTATGCATTTGATTATGTATGCATTCATATATGCAGATGTACTAGGTTTCTGCATGCATGCATAAATTTGGATCCATTGGCCTCCCAAGCCTCTTTCATGCTTTTTAAGAAAGCACGTTGAATATGTTGCAGTTAAATGTACTGGACTTCCTTCACTTTCAATTGGTGTTTATCCAGGAGATAAAAGTGGAATCTGACATCTGCAAGCAAATCTGCTGATAAAATATAGATTTTCATATATTTGGAGACAGACATAAAATTGGCATACAGGTGGATTAATTTGACAGCATTTTAATTGGAGCTGATGACTGCATTTGTGAACACTATCCGAAAAAAAGTGCTTTCTGGATGTTTGCTACAAGATTTCTTTTTTTTAGTATAATAAAAAAAACCAACTTACTCTGATATTGAAGCAATAACTAGTGGTGATAGTCAACCACTTCAAAGAAGTGATACATCTTAATTAGACCCTGTGTGAGCTTTAGAGCTCTCCCTACCTTTTTTGCTAAAAACTTTCTGTCACCCACAGAAGTGTTGACATGCATAGGAAGTAATGCACATCAATTTGCTCTGCTTTCCAGTCTGCTAATTATCTTTTTTAGACAAATATCCATGACCTAAATTTGGCAAACATCCTGAAAACACAGACATTTGTAGTCATACTATACACTTAGTTTTTTATTTTGACTTCTTTCTTCTTTTGCTTTTATCTGGCAGATACTCTTCATGGTAGAGAGAACTGATATTTCTCCAAATAACCTAGGAAAACTAACATCTAGCAAAAAGACAAACCCAAAGTACATAGGCACATACACACTGGGAGTCTTTTAGTGTTGTGAAAAGAGACCTATATTTGTCTGGTTACAGGCACTCTTTCCATTTAAATTCTTGTCGACTTCTTGAGTTAGGTGCCTTTAGGTGGCCGGCATGTATGTTATTTATGGAGGGAGAACATGGACAAAAGGCAGTTGTGGAATCTCTGTCCTGAGGTAGAAATGCTACAATGACTCTGAACAATTGTCTCTGCCTTGAGAAGACCAACATAGAAGAACTTTAGAAGTTTTTGGAACTGAAGATTATTATCACCTATGATTTTTTTCTGCAGCAAGGAATATGGACCCAGATGATGGTGGTTGCATAGGAGATGGGACAGACATAGTCACACACTATTTCAGCCAAAACCTTATATATAGGGGGAGGACAAAAGCATAGTTTTTCCTGAGGTCTGAGAAATGGGGAGATGGGCAAAACAGAAACTATGATCTCACTCTTCCTTGAAGAAATTCTCTTCCCTCATCCATGGTCAGCTCACTCCCTCTTTCCCTAACTGACCTAATTTCACTCCAATTCTTACAGTTCTCAGATTTCTGTTCCTCAGCCCTGACCTGTCTTTTTTTTAGTGGCATCAAAAAAGCAATATTCTTTCAATATCCATCTTTCACCTGACCTGTGCAAGGCAGTCTCTGAATAAAACGTTTTTCTAAGGCAACTGTTCGAGTCAGGAACCAAGATGTTTCCCAGATACAGCATTCAAAGCCACACATTACAAAAGAAAGAATCAAAAAAGAGCATCATGGGAGAAACCAAGTTTGACCAAAAGAGGTTGTGGATCAAGAGCTATCAGAAAATGAATTGTTGATGCAGACAAGTCTTAGAGGGCATGAGAGAATGAATATCGGAATTTGATTCTTTTGTACTATAGCTGACTTCTGGTTGGGTTTTTTGGTGATTGCTCCAAGAAAGCTAAAGCCCTCCTCATTCAATACACTAGATTTTAAGCAGCTACAGCAGGTGCATTTTAAATGCCAAGGCTTTTAAAGGAGTTTGAGTTTCTGTTTTCTTATTTAGCTGTATTTCCTACAATTTGATGGCTCTATGACATATTTACATATTTCAATTGCTTCAGTAAGTAAATAAGGATTGACTGTATTATGTGGTGTGATCTGAGACAAACCCATTTCAAAGTAGATCATGTTGTCTTAGCAAGACAGCATTAATATCTAATTTGTAATAGTTTCATGTGTTTGTATCACACTGGAAGTCAAATGATACCCCATAGGTTTGGTGATTTCAAAGTAGCACTTAAATGCAGAGCTGCCTGTCTGCACCCATAGCTCTTGTCTTTGGTGAATACATTTAATTTATATTAACAGATCATTGGATAGCGTAAACAGATTATAATATGGGCTAGAAACTAAGACCTCTCCATCCCAGGTGAAAACCCACTAGCCATGATTTCTTGTTCCATCTCTCTCAATTAAGAAGTATTGCCTTCTCCCTCAAACGTCCACATCCTACCCTTCTGAACTGAAAGAGGCAAGATTTACTGTATTTCCAAGGAGGGTCTGGTCAGTACATTCTGCTTACAGCACTTTTATTTTAACCATTCATTTTTATTCTTCATTGTCTCGAGACACAAAGAATATTGAACTGATAATGGGGCAATTTTTTCATGCTTTATAAGTACACCTTTTCATTCATACAATGAGGTAGCTGGTGGATAGAGGCACCTGCAGATTTAGAATTTGTTACAAGGATTTTTTTGAGATAAAAGTTTTCATCTTTAGCATGGCCTGAGACTTGCCTTTTCAGGTGCTTTGGCCTTTAAAAAAGAGTCTTTAACTTGATTCCTGCTGTTCATATCTGTAAAATAGCAACATGTCTACCAGTGTCAAGAAGTCATTAAATTTTTAAAATGTAATGCGTGGTTATAAAATTCTTTCAAGATTAAGAATAACAGAAGTACTTTCCAGGACTATAGACGAAGGAAATCCTTAAATACATTCACAGCAAAGTCATGAGCACTGTTGCAAACACCTCTGAATTACCAGGTGTGTTATAATCATGCCTCCAAAGGGTGTGGTTTGTAGAAAGTGAACGAATACCCATTCTTAAATGTGTATTTCTCAATAAAAATAAAATTAGGTATAAAAATGGACCTTAAATTAAAGATCACTTACCTAAATTAAAAACGTTATCCAGACCAAAGGCTTTTCAAGCTGTCAGTTTTCTCAAATAGGATGCTCCAGATAAAAAGAAAACAGAGGTAGAAACCCCAGTCTTTTCTGAAACAAGAGGAGAAGCACATTCTCATGTGAAAATCATCCCTAAGAATGTCTTCTCATATGCTCCTGCAGTTTGTAGGTTGCAGCTACTTGAGAGTTTGCAACTCTCAAAATGAAAGGAAATATTAATGAAAAACTGGTTCATTTTATAGGTTCTTTCAGCTTTAATTGATAGATCATTCTTTTGTACTTGAAAGTACAAGAATCACTTCATTAGTCTGACATTGTTTACTACAGCAATGAAGCTTTCTCAGATTTTAAGAGTAAATTAAATCACACGGAAATCAATATCTGCAATAAGAAAACAGCATAATTTTCATGGCTGTTGAACAACTTAAAGACTTGAGCTATTTTCTAGTTTTTTAAAAAAATGTTGAAACTATTTTTAAAGGAATATATATAATGCTGTATGCTACATATTCCTAAAATTAGACTACAACGTCTGCTACAAGAAGGGACAGAAAAACACTGATAGTCCTGCTGGTTTGTTGAGAGGAATAATTATCTTCTGACTTGAAACCCATTAGTTAATTTAATTCTGAGCAGGCAGGTAGAATGTTGTACCCTGTTTGTCTATTTTAGCTAGTCAGTGCCAGGGCTTGCCTATTCTAGCCCTCTAAGGCTTCACAGACAAGATACTAAGAGACATTATATTAAGAGTGATTTTTTTTTTTTCCTTCTATGTTCCTATCTGAACCAAATAAAGTCTGAAACATGGAGTTCACAGAAGTAAGGTACAATTAGGTCTGCATGTTTGGTTCATTCATTTTTCCATTAGTCCTGCATCAATTCTGTCCCCACACTTTCCCAGCTTTGCATCTGCTATTGTCGTAATTATTCACCAACCTTACACTTCTGGGCCTTACGAGGAAGAGCTGGATCAGGGTCCTTGTCTACTTTGCCATACTTTGTGCTGTAGAGAACGTAAGAAACACAGACATCGCACTTAGAGGAAATGAGGATGAAAGAATGAAATGCTGCTTTTTTGAACCACTGCATTCTCCTGTAGTTGCTTTTCCCTCTTCTCTCCTGTGAGACAGAGGTTTTATCATGAGGAAAAAAAGAGAAAATTTTGGTGGTTTCTTGAAGCAGTCTAGTTGGTTGCCTGCTCCCAAAGTACACCAATCAAAGTGTCTGCTCTGGTTCCCCTAGCATGCCTGAAACTTATTAGAGGGACTGAAAGTTTCTCTGGTTTTCCTAGAGGGGTATCGGGTACAGCAAAATTTATTCATATGGGCAAAAGCTACCAAAACCACTGCACTAAATAGTTCCGAGTTTTCTTCTACTTTCCTAGTTTAGAATAGGATCCTGAAAGTTGGCAACTGAAAAATCCAGCAGTTCTGCTGACATGGTGCAGTTTCTAACATGACAGGTGAAACTTGTGAAGGATGGAGATGGAAAGAATGTTCACAGTCGGTGTAATTGGTGTCATCCTTGCTATCCAGAAACAAAACTTCCACTAGTGCCTAATGGTTGTCTGGCTACTGTTTTTCCTCTAAGCACCACTTGAGGAGGTTCATGGTATTGACCTGTATAAACAGATCTCCAAGTCTGCAAAGATAAGGAACCCGTAGTTAATCCATAGGAGGGTTATGTTATCATTCCTTGCTTCTGATATTTCCCATATTTAGAATATCATCTGTGTGATCATCAGCTCTTAGTTTTAAAGGGTCTGTGCTTTGACAGAGGGCAGCCCATGAAAGACTCTTACCTTCTAGCCTAGAGCTTCAACCCGGGGCAAATACGTTGGGCTTCTGGACTCTGATATGATGTTGGCATCAGGATCTTAATTAATACACAATGGTTTAGCAAATCAAGGTTCTACATGCAAATATGATATTTCTGAATTCTTGGTTTTAACATGCTTTATTAAAACATTCTTGGTTTAACATTCCTTTATCACTTCAGTGAGTACGTAGTAAATAATTCTTCAAGATCTAGAGTTAGTTTTGCACAAGTGTAGGAATCACAATTTATTTTCTTGTAAATTTATTTAAATGTACTTTAAAACATGAGTGCTAATATTGAGTTAATCATTATGTAAAATAAGATGAATTTCAGAAAAAATAGATTGTATGAAGTATCTCTCAAAATCTTCATTAGAAGTAGCCAAATCTATTTAAACCATTGGTTTGTTTTCCTTTTGATTAGCAGCTTTATGTTCCTAATTAAAATTATAATTGGTTATCATCCTGCTTGCTAGAGATACCCTTAGAGTCCAAGTTTCAATTCAGTATTTCTCATTTTTGCTTTCTCTTCTTCTTAGTAGAGATTAGAAGGAACTAATATTGTCTATAGTTCCAACAATGATTATAAAGGATATAAGGGAAAGTCTGTCAGTATGCCATGAAGCTATGAATGGCTATTTATGAATGAAGTTAAGCCTGGTATCAGAGACATAGAAGATCAAGTTTAATCTGCTCATGTTGCTGCTTATGAAATAATCAAGTGTCTTGGATGATAGAAAAAGAAGCTTACCCAAACTAGATAGTTTGAGAATTTCACAGGAAGTATTTTCAAGCTGCCTGAAGAATCAGCAGAGCCTTTTGGGAGGATCAGACTCATGCAAGCATCTTTCATTGAAAAAAAAAAAGTAATAGGAAAAGCCATTTCTCACCAAGTTTCTTAAATGCATATTTAGGATATTTCTTATTAATCAACCTAATACAAGACCAACAACAACATTTGGAAGTGTCACTGAAGTGATTATTTTTATACTGTCCATGGAAATGTTGCTTTTTTAATTTTTTTTGCAGTTCTAGTCAATTTATGGTTATATAATCATAGTACATATGCCCTGGAGCCTTGTTGTCACTGCTCATTGCAGTTATTATTCAGACATGATTCTGGAAATTTAGGCAGGGTATTTTTATCAACAGAATCTTGTAAAGTTATCTTTTAAAGAGAAATTGATGAATCTCCATGTCAGATTAAAGCTTGTAAGCATATAGGATCTCTCATGGGGCTTTTTTATTGCAAGAATTGTATTCATCAACAATCCATATAGAGTTAGTTATAGGGATTCACACATCCCTTCCTAGAATTCCTGCATTAAGTTTAGATTCTCCTGATGTGCATAAGCAACTATATTTATTTTTTCTTCTAGTGGAAATTATATTGAACTTATCGCCTTTGCACATAGCCATCATCTTGCTCTTTCGCCAGGTTTGTTTAGGTCTATTTAAAGATTCTCTCTCCAAACTTGCTAAACCTAATGAATTTGTCACATTAGACTCCTTAGGTCTTTAATGTATTAAGAAACATAGCAAACTTTATCAAATCTGCACTGTAATATTGTGGCTTCAGCCAAAGTGCCATTGCTTTTAGACAGCCATTGCTGTCTTCAGAATGTCAAAATCATTGTTGTAAGGGGACTTTGCTCCCTTATCTCCCATCCATTTTAAAAACAGTTTTCAACTACTTGAAGATTCTACCTGGGAATTTTTGAAGCCTTTTTAGGTTTTCATTTTGTTGACAGTTAATCGTACCCTTTTCTTCCTACCATAATTTTTAATTTTCTCTTATTCTGCAACCATGTCTTCAGTTGCACTGTTTTCTGTCTGGGACTACCTGTAGCCTTTGGCCAACTGAGGAAGTTGTTGTCCAGTTTCATGACTTTTTAAAAGGTCAAGCAGTACCAAGAGATCAATATCATAGAACATTTTGGGAGAAATTATCATTAGTTTTTGGGCAATAATGTTTAGACTAAATTCTTTATTGTTATGTTATTTTTTTTTATTTAATTTGCAAGATGCCAGTGTAAGATTTACTGTTTTGTGATTTCTCACATAATCTCAAGTATCTTTTAAAAGTATATATTAATATTCCTGCAGTTTGGGGGTGGGGATTGCTAACATCCATTCTGCTTCTTTCCTATGCTCCTTCCAAAGCATGACATAAGTATTGTTCAAACCTACTAGTAATTCACTTAGGACTTTAGCTGCTTGTTTCTGAACCTAAATTTCTGATATATGCATCTCTAATAGTCTTACCCAACACACACATACACACACACAGAAAAGGACTGTTCATAAAGGAATCTTTGCCAATATACTCCATTAAAGGGTGAATCAAAGAAATAATTACTTTTTTTTAATATTCTTGTTTGATTGGTTCCTGTAGCCTTGGGTAACCCCGGAGATTAATCAGGTTTGGTTGTAGTTATTATTGTTTTCTAAGTTTGCCATTTCCAATGTGATCAAAACATTTCACCTTTTTTTTCCCGATCTTTATCTCTCATAGTACTCTTGATACTAGTGTAAATCTAGAGCAACTCTTCTGAGCTGAATGTGGTTATTCCAGATGGATGTTGTACTTTCCACCTCCACATAGCCTGGATGAAATTTCCCCTCAGGTTTTATTCTCCTTATTAAAATAAAATAAAACAAAATTTTTGAACAAGAACATATATTTGCTTTTTATGATAATTGGCAAGGAGTTCTACTAAAGACTGGTTTTGCATAAAGAAATTTGGATTGTTAGTCCAGATACTGTTCTTATAATCATAAAATCCCCATTTTAAACATTTTCTTCTACCCTTTTCAGGAAAAACAGCATCCATATTGGTTCCATCATATTTAATAGGTAACAAAGTCTTCACTAGAAGTGAATTTAGGCCTCCAGGGACTTTTAAAACTAAGAAAACCTCTCTTATAAACCTATGCCAATGGGTACAACACCAAGCAAAGTGCAGGGAATCATACAGTTCTGATTGATCTCAGTTAGTTTCTTTAAAAAGGAAGTGTAAACACTCATGGGAAGCATTTCATATAAAGGAAGATAGAATTCATTTGTTTTCAGTGCTTCCATTTTGCATTTGCAGGTTTCAACTGACTTTCAAATAGAACATTTAGAATAGTTCTATAGATTTTTATTAAGATCTATACCAATATTAATTAAAACTACAATAAACAACACTGTAGAAAGGGTAAAAAGCAGTAGCTCTTAGGGAAATCTTCAATCACCAAGTATCAAAATTATTAAAATGGATTTTGGTAGAACGTTTTACAGACGAGGAAATTGAGGCATGGAATGGCAAACTGATTTGACACAGTCTTTAATAAGAGGTGGTAGAAGAGTATAGGTTCTTTGATTTCCAGGCTGGCACTTCAACCCCAAGTTGTTGAATTCAATGGCATTTAGCCTGAAAGCTTGTGTGCATGTTTCTGATGATGCTCTTATGTAATGTCTTCTAGATCATAAGGAATTCAGGATTAATTCCCTTACACATTTGCATTGTGCTGCTGTAATAGCAATCTAAAAGCATAATGTACTAAGGATAAGTTAAGTACATACTATATCTTATTTTCCCCATATTCTTTATCATTGTTGAGGCTTGATCCATGGGTTTCAGATTGCATATTACAATCATTGAATGGCATATGTATCATACGTGGAAATTGTTCTCAGAGCGGTGTTTTGAGCACTCTTATCCATCCACAGGCATTTGTTTATTATGTCACCATATACAGAAATGCCAAATAAAATCATGGGATAAATGGATTCAGTGTGCACATTCCTCAACTGTAAGAAGAGGTGGTAAAAATGTCATTGCCCAAATGCATGTCACTGTGTGTTATTTTAGTTCCTATCTGAAGTGAGCAAAAATTAAGCAAGATACACACGGAAACAAAAGAAGATATTTTGGCAGCTACATACTTAGAGATTACATTTGCATTTCAGGGGGAAGGTGGAACCAGGAAAATGCTGTGCAATGTGGCTACCTGTCAGGAAAATTACCACCTGTCTCCAGTCTTGGTCTTAATTGTTCATAACATTAACAGAACAGATAAATAGTGGTATCTCTATAAGTGAAAACGGTTGATTGATTGATCTTTTTTAATAGGGTTACAAACTATTACCCAGTTAGTAAGAGGCTAAATAAATTCCTTGTTCTTATGTTCTGTAAGCCAAAATATGAAAAACCTCTGTTTAAATGCTGCTTTAATTTCAGTCACAGTGGCAAATTATAATCAGTATTACTTAGGAGTTCAAACAACCACCAACTGTATCATTCATATTGTAGAATTCTGTTATCAGTTTCTCTCACCACCTTTCTCCCAAAGAGGGATTGGGAAGCTTTCAGGTTCTCCTTTGTCTCTTCTTGCCTGTCTTTTCTCTCTTTGTGGAGAGATGAGACAGGCTTAACCACTGAACATTCACTGAAATTATGAATGCATGTATGAAGACCTCAGCCTTCAGGAGCACGTTGCTACTACTGCCATAGCCAGTCCTCAAGCTACTCAGTGTGAATCACATCTCAAAGCAAGAACCTTCACAGGCATGTCCTATTTCTCTTTCTTGTCTCCAACTATGTTTTGTTACTAATTTCAATCACTTGGGCAACCTCCCCTGCCACTAAATCACATAAAGCTACCAGGCACTCCACATCTTGCACCATGAAATACTTTTCATCTGCATTCTTATGTTCTGCGAAGCCTAAGGAAACCAGTATGTGTTTTTCTGTAGCTCTGCACAGGTATGTTTGTACAGATCCTGAACTGGAAACCTAATATTGTCCATCTGGCTATTCTGCTGAGATTTTAACAGGAAAAGATAACCAGGAGGGAGGGAAGCTGAAACATCATCATCTCAGGGAGATGTCACAGTCTTCTCAAAGTCTTCTGCTGTAGAATACTGTCCTGCTCTTGCAGAAAACTCTAATATTCAGTTCCAGCATCTTTAAACTACTTATTCTTCACATGCTGTGGTACTTCTGCTGTTTCACAAATCTGCAGCTACTTTTCTGCATCCTCTCGGTATCAGCAGATAGCCACATTAAAGCTGTCTTAGCAAACCCAGGAATCCTTTACTCCTACCTGCCTGGCACTCCTCTGCACATTACTGTGCCTCTGCACATTTCTCAGGTCTGGCATTTTAATTCATTCTACAGAGCCTTAAAGCCTCTCAGAATGCCCAGTGAGTCTTACCCCATTTGTTCATCTGCCAGAGCTGCCAGGTTTTGCAGAGTTCTGACCATATGTTGCTACTGTTTGCAGCAGGATATATTGACCATATACACTGATATTTGTATGTGAACACAATGTATTTTTAACTATACAAAATAACTCAATAAATAATTTGTGTTAAATATAGAACTTGGAGATCTGGCAGTCATAAAGTAAAAGGACAGTTTCTTCTAATTGCAATTGAAGAATATTCTAGTGAAAGCTACAGCAATTGCTAAGGATGGAACATCAAAAAAAAAAAAAAAAAGAAACAACAGTACTGTTTTTAACTTCTTTTAATGCAATTGGGTCAGTTGAAAGGAGAAGGAGAATAAATATCATCTGATTTGGACAGTTCTTTGAATTTATCGGCAACTCTCCAGAGATTGTTCAAATATTCTTGCATTTTGAAGTATGTTTTTTTCTAGTCTTATTAAAACATAAAGCTTCTTGGTGTGTAGCACCACTGCAGGCTTCACCATCTGTGGGCATACCCAAGCTGGGTGTCTGGATTACAGTTGAGGTAGGAAAGAACTCAGTGCTTGAACTCACATTCTGCCTGGGAATGTGAATACATGTTGGGAGGTCAGCCCATAATGACCTTTGTGCTGCTGCAGACAACATTATTACAGTACCAAAGCTTTGTGAGCTCCTTGGGAATTACCTTCCTGAACTGTAGTCACATCTTTGCTGGCTGTATGGTTGTCTTTTTGTAACTAGAGGCTGTACTCCTTTCATATTTTACAGTAACTCATAAATGTTTAAGGCAGCTTTTGAGCAATTAGTACTGCTTCTGCTCTAGAAGTTATGAATTTGTTATGTGCAATGATTTTCATAATGTGTCACCTTAATTGATTTCAGTCAGTTTGGCAAAGAAAAGCAGTAAAACTGAAAACATGTAAGATTGCAGTTTTATAGTTGCATGAATAATGTGCAATATGAATTCCAATCTATTTTCATGAAAAAAATAACAAACAGCTTATTCCACTCTATTCTTAGCCTGGAAATATGCTGACACATCTAATGCATCATCAAAAGTACTTTACACGTGAGTTACCTTGGTTAGCAGCTCACTGGGTCCCCTCACTTGTGCTTCCTATTTATGAAGTGACTTTACACTCGAATGCACTTTGTTTCGTAATGCTTAAAGACAAATAACCCTTTACAGCTACTAAAATGAGAAAAAAATTGTTGGGTTAGAAATCTCTTTTTCTACAAGGGGTTTGAGGTTTTTGGCCTGCAGCCGTCACATATTTTTTATTCATTCCTTGTGTGTGGCCCATCGGACTGAAGTGGCTTATGAAAAGGAAAAGCAGTCCCAAGAAAAAATACTAGGAGCAGCACTAGAAGAATTTTGATGCAGATTTATTTTTAAAAATCCACATAAAAAAGCCACTTTAGACAATGATTTTTTGACTAATGACCACTGCCAAAAATTTTTTGAGAGCCAATTGGAAAATACATCTGCTTGTTCATTTGTAATCATTCTCCTCTCAGAATGCGATCATATGGACTGGATATACCTTCAAGAAATCCTGAGGATTCCTGCCTTTACGAGTTCTTGGGTTGCAGCTGAGATAGATTATTTGGCCTTCCTAGAAGAAGATAACTTGCCAAGGCTAGGAACCGCCTGGATAACTGGAAATAGTGAGCTGTGCTGTGTACTCGAACTGGATAAGAAAGACTAAGGAGGAGTGATGCTGCAAGTTGTGGGACTTCCCTTTCCACTGCCACTTTATCTTATTAGATCTTCTCCATTTGCCTCTTTTTATCCTTCTCCCCACCCCGTGTGATAGGGAGACACTTAAGAAGGATCTCTTTGTAGCATCTCCAGAGGGAAGGTCAGAAAAAAAAGTACTGAAAATCATTAAATTGTTTAACTTTAAAAAGTTCCTAAGAATATGCAGATCCAGTTCTTTTGTCCTGTAATTGGATTCCCTTACAACGTTTATTTCATAATTCAGGATCAAAATATCTTAGGCAAATTTGAAGTGTAATCCAGCACCTACTATGCTAACAGTAAATTATTCAAATTTAAAAATGTTCTTCTAGACACATACTTGAGAAACCTGATGGGAGTTTGGAATTCCAATTGGTATTAACTTAAAGTGGTGGAAGAAACCAAAACCTTGCAGCAAAAATTGTATTCTACTCTTTGCTGCTTTGTGTTCATAGCCAACTAACACATTAAATAAAGTTGCTTTTGATCTGAACACTTCAAGATATTTTTTCTTTTAAGGTTATTCAGCCATTAAAAGTCGTATGAGTGGTTATATATTTGCCTAGAGCTTCAGATTTGCCTAGAGCTCCATCATCTATGAGCTCAGTAAAAGCTTTGCTTGAAGTTTTATTCTGTTGGTAGGGTAAATGACTGGAAACTTCTTTGTTGAAACTGGTCACCAAAACTCCTTTTTTTCTGTACTGATGCAAACAGTGCAAGAAATAAGAAAAAAAATAAAAGGTTGTTTTTCTGTCTGCATACATTCTCTTTAGACAAGGAATTAATTTACAGTCTTTTCCTTTGTAAAATGCCATTAGAAATAGGAACTAAGATTAATATAGAATCACTTGCTATTTGCAAGATTGTTTCACTTGATATGTTTTTACTGTTAATATAAACTGGTATTACTATGACAGTTTCGATTTTGATGGTCAGAAAGTAATTTAATATTACTGTAGTTCCAAAATCTACAGAAGCATATTTAAATTAGAAACAAAACTGCAAAAAAGAAGTGAAATATACTGAAGAAAGTAGTTGGAAAATCCACTGAAGTACTGTAGACTTTAGCAATGTTTTAGAACCTGGGTGCCTTGTGTTAAATTTCTGGTCTATATAAACAGCTAAGAATGGGCTCATATGTTTTTCAGAATTAACAAGCCAACAGATCCAAGGTAATTTAATTTTAATTTTTTTTTTTATAAATAATAGATGCAAAAAAATGAAGCATTCTCTCTATCTCTCTCTTTTGATCTATATTTTTTTGTATTTGAGGAGTTCAGGACAAAAAGATATAAAAAGTTGGAATATCATATTTTGAGACAATTAACATTGCAGCTGCTCAGATGATTTAATTAACCTTCCTGTGTTCCTACTCTGAGGGCTGGTTCCATTCAGTTCCCTTCATCACCAGCAAGCATTCCCACCCCCCACCTCTGGCTGCCTGGTGAGCCAGATCTGGGAACTGGGAAATGCAACCTGGGGGAAGAGAGTTATTTTGTCTTTTGCTGTGGAGCTGCCTTTCAGCACAAACACTTCCCAGTTGTGCTTGTGTAGCAGCAAAATGAGCCACACTGTCAGCACAAGGAAAATAAGATTGCTCAGCCAAAGGGGGCAAAGACAAAGCCCGGAGCATCACTTTTGTTGATATTGTGAATTTAAATTTATTTAGACCATTCATGAAACCACACAATAGGATTTTACCCTTTGCTGTTGAACATTTGAAATTATGAATGAAGGTATTAACTAGATCGATTTTCAGTTTGTCAGTCATCTTCAAACATGGTTTACCATCAAAAAGACAAGGTAAAGCATAAGGATCAGACAAACAAGCTGGACTGACTCAGGTCACAGAGTTCCAGGTATAATAAGATATATCAAAAGTTTGAGTGCAATTATGTAACTAACAGTCTAGATTTTTATTAACATGTGTGTTGGTCTCTGAAAACTGCAAATTTCAATTAAGAATATCTCTGTTTTCAGCAGCTTCTCTTGGCGTGTAGGATTTCCACGTATAAGGCTTTGTCTCAATAATTTTTGTCTTGTTTTGGAAGACTATCTATACAAGCAGTACAAAATTCCAAGTGGCTTTTTGCCGTCATCTTCAAAAGAGTCATGTCTGCACAAGTTAACTATTTCATTAGTTTTAAATGATACCATAGAGGTAAGCTTTCACTTTCCCATTCACATGATTTTGGAGAATGTGACTGTGCCCTTCCTAACTTTGACAGTTATTTATATAAACATATATGATCACATTTTGGATTTATATTGTTTTAATCCTGTTGGATAATACAGGTGATCCTAAAACTCCTATACAACTCTTAGTCTATAATTTTAATATTTGCCTAAGTCTCTGATTTCCATTCTTTATCTCCTTACCCTTTAATTTCCCAGTACTTTGAGGAATTATCATGGACATTGAACCATCAAGCTTTTGCAGTCTACTATCATAAGTGAAGCACTGTTGACATCATTTTGAATCTGTCAAAAGCAGGTTCCCACAGGGCAAATATTGCATGTGTACAAATTGTTTACAGCTTCTGCGTGGTTGGTGATGATAATAATACCAGAAAAAAGGTCCTGGGAATTAAGGCATGAAGATCTGCTCTTTAATTTTGACATTATATTGGCTGCTGCATCATCTTCACGCACACTACAAATAAAAAGTGCAGGTATTTTTAAAAAAATCACCATCAGTGGCTAAGATGCTCTTTAGAATGAAATTTAATGATATGTAGCATCCAAGTAGTCAAAGTGCTTTTTTACATGTCAACCTTTTCCTTACTCTATTTAGCTAATTTTGTCAGATCTTACCGTATTACTAACCAATAGCTTGTCATGGAATAGTAAAGAGTGTTATGACTCTGTCTTGCTCTGTCCATTTTTCTTTTCTTTCACTTAACTCTAAGTGATCACTTCCCTCTTGTGAGTTGATTTCATGCATAACAATCTGTTCTTCACTGAGTGGCTAAGTTTTAAAATGTTTTAAAACATCCATATACCGCTCTTTGAGTTTCTATTCCCTTTATTTCCACATTGCAATTTCATTATTGCTGATAGAAATATTGAATATATATAGAGAGAGAGTTGTCAAACAAAATAATATATTTTTTAAAAATTTCTATAAATGGATGTGCTTCATCAATCAGGCATAATTTTACAGTTTAACGAAGATTAGAAATCAAGCAATATGCGTGTAACAGTGGTACAATATACATGCACATTAAGCAAAAGAATATACATGGAAAAATGCACATGAAATGGAGCAAACTCTATGAGACATTTAACTTCAAAATTGGCTTAAATTCAAAAATCGTGAAGCAATATTCAAGTCTTGTTTCATAAGCACTAAAAGGTTGCTGAACTCAGGTAGTCAAAAGGCATTAAATTACCTAAGTTATGCATATGTTTTATGCTTCCAGTGACTGTGCCAGGGAGCTCTCTGAGTACATGCCCTTGCATCCTCAGAATGCTGGATGTGTGGAGCCAAGGCAGCAGTTCCGTGTTGCACAAGCAGAAAAGACCTCAGCTGGTTTGCTTGCCGTATGTTGCTCTCTAGATTGTAAGGATAAAAGAGGTGTGTGGGGATGAATCGGAACACATGCAGGGTAGACATTTCTCAGGATTTTCCTAGAGCCAGTAAAAATTTTGGCAATCTCTACTTAATCTTTAAAAAGTTGAGTAAGCTATGTGTTTGCAGACGGAAAAGGATTCCACAGTCCTCAGGTTGTTAAACAATTCTTTTAACATTCATAGAATCAAAACCTTCAGGATTTTTTTTTTTTAACCTCTAGAGGCAGATTGTTCTTATTTTGCTGTTTTCTTAATCATAGTTCATCTCTCTTTTCATCGCTTAACAGGCTTTAAGGATAAAGCAAAGATTTTAGTTAGCTGGGCTTAAGTTCAGGATTTTATTAAGATTTATTTTATTAATGAAGATCGTATATCTCTTCACCTGTTTAAAATTTTGCCCAACTAATTTCTTTTTCACTGTTTTTTTCTTTTAATTGTGAGCAGTGGTGACTCAGAGGATGTATGGACAATGCAAAATGCTGTCCATCTGAGGAAATGCATGTTGAACTCCAAGGAATGATGTATCTTTGTTCAGAACTACTCACGTCTTTCTGTTTTCTGAGATGTCACCCAGCATAACATTTGATTGAGGTCCACTGTGGGCCTATGACCTTGTCTTTCATTTTCTCTTTTCACTTCAGAGCCTCTGAAATAATGTGAGATTTGTGTTTCCACCCTGCAGCGCAGTATTTTGTAACTCAGGACAAAGGATGTGTCTTGCAAGCTCTAGAGTATGGTAGGATTGCATGCAATGGTATCTGAGGATGAAAAACTTCTGGGTTTAGAGATGAAAGATTGGATAGGGCAGAAGAAGCCAAACCAGGCACAACCTTTTCACACTGTATATGGAGAGTGTTCCTTGGAATATTCTTCCTTCTGAACAACTCCCTGATTAGGTCTCAGAGTGAACTAAATGCATCTCTTCAAAACAGAGCCTGGAAGCTAAGTAACAATTACATCACATGGACAATCAAGGAATCTGCTCCTCACTTTGCTCCTGGGTATTATTTTACTTAGCAAAGCAGATGCAGTAATCTGCCTTCCAACTGCTCCTTACATTTTGGACTACTTCCACATTCATCTATTGCATTTCTATTCCCTTGGATTTAAACACTAGACAGAAATGCATTTGATGACAGTTGTCAAATCAGGCAGTCTGGCTACTTAAAGGTACCTACTGAATTAACCAGGATCTGTGTCAACTATGGCAAAGTCACAGAGGGCTCTTCCTGGAACCAGGCACCTTTCTTAAAGACAGTTGCTGTTGTCCAGCATGAATATTCTATTTTACAAACACTAAATTACGAAAGACACCAATACATTAATCTTAAATATTGCACAAGATGTCTCTTATGCATACATTACCCTTCCTATCTTCCCATGTTGTCAACAAAGTATCATTCATCCATAAATGAACATATGATACTTCTCTATTTATTACCTTAGAAGTAAGACATAAGACTTGATGTGAAGACATAAAATTCATTTCTCTGTATCGAGTAAGAGAATGGTATCATCTTCATGCAAGGCTCTTGTCTGAATGTAGCCTTATAAGTGTTCTGTGGCTCATTGCAAGAAGGGAGAAGGCACAGTCTGCACTGTTGAACAGTGCTTAGTGTTGACATCTTTAAAACAGTACTCATCTATTTCTAACTTACATATGCCTGCTGAAACAGAACCAAAATAATGCAAGAACCACATAACAAAAACCTGTGACCTGTATTATGTGAAAGATAAAATTATTTTCCTTTGCTTGTTATAATCAGTTTCTTTTTAATGTAATCATTAACAAATCATCACACACGAAATTAGGAAGGCCATTCCATTTTCCAGTAATTGGTTCATATGTCTTTTGAAGCTATTTCAAAGGTCCTGCTAGCAAATAATTTAATTAGATAAAACAATTTCCTTTGCTGTTTCCGAGCAAGATATTATCAAATTTAATAGCACCAAAAATATACTCCATAACTTGATATTTATAAATTACCATGCTCCAAACTGAATCTGGATTATATTTACTACAATTTACTCCTAGTTTCAGAAGGGCTTTTTGAGATTCTGTTTAGACCTTTTATTTTTCTGTAGTTCAGAAAGTTCAAAGTTTAAAACTAGTATCATTCCTTGAGGCCCCTGGATTATAAGAGTGAAAGCTATTGCACAGTTGCTGAGTGCAAACTTGCAGGCAAGCTGCAATAAATCAGGACATTACTCAGAATTACCCTGACTCAAGGGAATGTTTAAAGGTTGTCTCCGTGGGTTTATGTAGAATGAATTGACCATTGTTCATATATCTGGTACCTAATGGTGATATTATATCCTGTAAAGTATTTATTTTAAGTTAGAGAGACTGGCATAATAATTTTTATTCTGCTAGTAAGAACGGAACATAAATCAGGAAGGTATGTGTTTGAAATAAAAGCTTGTCATGCTTATATCTGCCATTATAGTTTTAATTATTTCTTTTGGAAATACCCTAGAGGTGGTGTTTAATTACCTGAATACACAGTATTTTTTCCACAGGATCCCTAACACCATTAAAGTTAGATAATGGGTTAGTCTGGGATAAGCTATATGTTCAGTAGTTCATGAACATCATTTGGGTGCTTACCTCTATCATAGTTATTCTCCTGTGTTCCAACGCTATGAAGAATATGCTAGCGGGGATGTTTTGCGTTTCTTTTTAGAGCATTCATTGCTGTCAGAACAAGCTTGCTGCTTCTGTAATGTTACTAAATGGCTTCCAAGGCATGGATGTGCCATGCATACAGTCTTACAGCCCAAAAATCTTGGATCATGTTTTCTCTCTGGGTAAACTTAACTAGGAATGCGTTCTGGCTGAGGTTTGGACATCTTAAAAGAGGAGATAAGAAGGGCATTGGTGATATTTGTTGAAGAATAAGGAGTGTGAAAATCAGCTCCCATTCAAACCAGCATCTGGACAGTAGCTTCATACCTACCAGGAAGCAAGGGAAGCTGCTAAATTTTACTTGTGTGACCCAGGTTGATCTCCCCAGCAACTATACTCTGTGGTGCCAGCAGAGAGAATAAGGTGAGGGTTTATGCAGAGAAGCAGAACAGCAGGAACTTACATCACTAGCCACACAGAGCCATAAAAGAAACTCTGAACCAGACTTCTGACAGCATTATTTTGGGAGAGTGGGACTCTTAATTACTCAGGTACCCCAGAGTTCTTTTCCTGCTCTGTTTGTCTTTTTAATTCAATAGTTATTGTTTGCCTAAATCTCGTTGACTGCCACTTCTCCACCTTGTCACCTCCAGGGGGTAGGGAACATTGCTGCCATTCACAAACAGTTTCTGACATTTCTGGCCAGGACATTACACTAGTGTAACTAGTATAAGAAAAGAGAAAAAAAAATGGCTAATCACTGTGTATTCATATACTTTGAGGCATATTCTAAGAAGCTCTGGTAGCACAGCTCCTGCATTAGCACCTTGTCTAGGAGCTAAGGAGAAGGCACTATCAAGGTCTGTATATAAATGAATATTCTTGGCTCAAGCCTCCTCAAATTATTAGAGTTTATAAGGATATGACATATGGCATCATTTGCTATGTATCCTCCCATCTATTGCATGCAAAACCACCTTGATTCAAACTTCTGAAATTTGAATTTCAAAATATATAGTTACACATGCAAAAGGCATCTTGTTATAATATTCTATAAGGATGACCTTAACGTTTAGATACTTATTTGTTGAAAGTGATATCATAAAAGAATGAGAAAGAAACCTTATTCAAATGGAAAGAATAGCAGAATAGAACTAGCAGAGCTATTTAAAAGTAGCTTTACCTCACTGGAATGTGAGGATAAATCATCATTTTGAAAAGGTATGTGGATGAAATTTAAAATGGATATTCTCAGTTTTACAAAAGGTTGCATGTTTCTTATCAAGACATGAAATTGTAGTCACTGGTCTTTCTTTTCAAAGTAGTGAAATGAGAAAGGGCAATGACAGTTCCAAAGATAGGCAGCATGATTTAAAACTACTGACTAATGCTTTATATAAATGCATAAATGGCAAATGGGCATTTGTGACTGCAATATACTGCCTGAATTATTAAATAGCTTTGGAATGAAAATGAGCAGAATTTTGGCAGGCTTCTTAAAAAATCTCATGCAGTTTGCCTTGTCCTTAATTGCTGCTTTTTGTAAGGGAAAAATGCGTAGATTTTAGTAGTTTGTTTCATCTATTTAGGCCTCCTCATTGACACTATTAAAACGAGCTATCAAAGAACATTTCAGGAATCTCAGAACCTGCACAATGGTCTGCCTCTTGTTGCTTTGTTTAATAAACTAGAAATCAAGAAGGCCCCAAATCTCATCTCACTTCTTCCTTTGATTTGTTCTTACCATCTTCTTATGCTTCAGAGTCCTAATCTTTGTTAGCGGTATTTAATTGCCCTCTCTCAGAAGTAGGAGGTTGGATCTTAAAACGTCTGCCTACAGTATTGCTGTAATTTAGCACAACAACAGAAATGGCTTTACAAATGATGCTTCCTCTTATATTCACATCACCATGGTAAATGTGCAGCAGATACTCTCATCAGTATGCACTGCTCAAGTGAGATGCTGCAGTGTTAGTGAGACCAAAAACAGGTAATTGTTAGGGTTGGAGAAAAACATGGAAAAGAAAGTATAGAAAATTAAGCTGCCACTTTTGAATGTTTTCTTTATTTCTTTACTGCTTCAAATGGAGAAGAAAATGGCATGTGAACAGATCTCCAAAAAAAAATTAAGTGCCAGGAACTTACAGATTTTATCAGTTAAAGGTTTTGTAAGGAAGTTGAAGAATTCCTGATTATTTCTGGACATTGGTTAGACCAGTTCAGGCTGAAAGGACAGACTGATGAGGATGACTTTTTAAAGTCTCTTTGCATTTCCTTTAGTTCTACTTCTTTTTTTTTTTATTATTTTTTTTTATTTTTTTTATGTGTGTGTTACAAAGAATGTCTTGGCTGTGTGCAGTTTGAAAAATTACATAAAGTATATTCTTCTTCTACATTCTTGCATATAAATATGTCCTACTTTTCTGTTCTGTGTAGTCATTTATAATAAAAATATTACTTTATCTGTGTGTATACTTTTAATACTTTAATACGTTAATTAATCAATACACCTGTTGATGCATTTTTCTCCCCTATATGTATGGCATATGCAATTAGATATTAGAAAATAATGCCTAGCATCAATATACTCAGCATTGATCATGATACCTTTGCTTTCCAAGTTAAAAAAACCCAACAACCTACATTCTATTTTACTAACTTTTGGACATTTTACTTGAATAAGAATTTGACACATTTTTTTGGTGTGCATCAATAAGATGATCGATGTGGATTAGGATTAAATTCAGGAAACTTGGGTTCCCGTTACCATACAGACATCTACATAGGTTTTTAATTTTGCAAACTGTGAAAGTTGTATCAGTGTGTCTTTTAGAAGTATTTGGCCTTTAAACTATTATTGCTGCAAAAACTGAAAGTTCACACTCTTTCTGACTACAGAAACTCTTAGATCAGTAGACAAAGAAAACTGAGCTTGCTTAACTCTAAAAAATCAGACAGCTTTTTAAATTATCTGGGAACATACCTTGAGGTGTACAATATTAGGCTTGTAATTTGAGTTGGGGCAATTCTTGCCTTTTTTTAAGCTTAACAACGGGCAAAGAAGAAATAAGTGCCTCCACAAGGATTAGTTCATATGGATACTGTTGATCTGGTTCCTCTTGTGAACAAAGGTCATGATGACTGCTAAAAAGAGAAAGTGGTTGAGAAAAAGGCCGGTGACTTAGAGGAAGGTTGTTATTAGGAGTGGCTCAGTAAATATTGTCTTTTCAACTGGAAGCTGAGCTGTGATTTCTGCAGAAATTGTTGATTCTTGGTTTTTTTTCCACTGAGTTCAAAAGGCCAATTCTGGTCACTGAACCAAATAATATGAATCATGTAAGATTTAGGAAAAGTACAGATTTCCAGTAGAGCATTCATATTCTGTCATTTGAAGAGATACCATCCAGGGGGACCGGGACAACGTGAGAAGTGGGTCCATGAGAACCTCATGAAGTCCAGTAAGTCCAAACTCAAGGTGCTGCAATCCTAGACGTAAATACAGACTGAGACAAGAAGTCATTGAGAGCAACCCTGTGGAGAAGGACTTGGAGGTTCTGGTAAATGTTAGAGTGGGTCCAGAGGAGGCTACAAAGATAACTGGGGGGACTGGAGCACCTCTCCTATGAAGACAGGCTGAGAGAGCTGGGGTTGTTCAACCTGAAGAAGAGAAGGCTCTGGGGAGACCTTGCTGTAGCCTTGCAGTACTTAAAGGGGGCTTATAAAAAAGAGTGACTTTATACAAGGACAGATAGGGCAAGGGGGAACAGTTTAAATTAAACCAGAGGAGATTTATATTAGATATGAGGAAGAAAATCTTTACTCTAGGTGTGGTGAGGAACTGCAACAATTGCCCAGAGAAGCTGTGGATGCTCCATCCCTGAAAGTGTTCAAGGCCAGGTTGGATGGGGCTTTAAGCAACCTGGTCTAACGGGTGGCATCCCTGCCCATGGCAGTGGGTTTCAAACTAGATGACCTTTAAAGTCCTTTCAAATCCAATGTTTGATTCTGTGTTTTTATATGTGATCCAGGGGTTTGGGAACAACTGAAAAGGGATTAAGGAGGTATAAAGTAAGATCGCCTTCGTTCAAAGCTTGTGTTGGTTTATGGAGTGAAATCTGAAAACTAGAACAAGGATTATGTTTATTTTGTTGGTTTTCTTCAGGCTGTCTACACTATTTATTTTTTCATGGTTATTGCCTGAAGTTAGTTTCTGTCTCCACATGTTGCAAGAGGGAAAAAAAACCCCTACACAACGTTTGCTTTATTGTGGTAAATGTGCATTCATGGATTTCTTGGAAGTCTTTTGACTTCCTTTGTTCCCCTTTAGGATTTTCTGTTGTGCTCTCTTTGTACTTCCATCTTGTTTCTAAGGTCTCAAGGATGTAAATAGAAGAATTTTCACTGTAAAATTCTCCTCTAGTAGTTCAGAAGCAGAATTTCATAGACCAGCTATTGTTTATCCCTGACTATTCTTCAGGTTGAAGAGTATTCCTTTCTTCTTTTCTAGATTCTTTGATCAGCATTCTGATCACTCTGCTTTTAACTGGTTCAGGGAAATGCATACAACACTGACTAAATAGTGTGTTGCAGTCTGCTTTCATTTTACCCCTCATCTTTTCTCAGTATTTTATGCCGTACAGCTTTTACCAGAATTTACACTGTTGGTTTCCCACACATATTTCTGAGATCTTAGTTCATGATGGGAGGTGACCATATCAGCACAGCAAAGCCAGTTTCATAATATGAATTCTGCTAGCTAAATACTGAGTCTCCAGAGCTATGAAAGTGGTCTCTGAAAAATGTAGTGACTACCACATCTGCAGAGAAGCAAGATTGAAAACTTACTGCAGAGTGAGTCAGATGAAACACAATGAAAGAACATTTTAGTGATTTCTACAGTTTTGCAGTTGTTAAGAGTGACATTGGCATTTTTCAAAGTAAATTTTGTGTCTCTGGAGGTGCCTCTACAAGCATTATGCATTGTGCAGCCTCACTAATGCTATCTAAAGTGTTCCACAGTCTTCACTTGTCCACTGCTAAAGAATAAATGTGACTGAGGCAGCGTCTTCACTCACTGAGCAGACACTGACTATGTGCCAAATGCAGTAAGGAACAAGTTTGGTTTGATTTACTTACTTGGAGAGTTTTTTCCAGGCTGGATGAGTTTTAGTTGTTTTCTAGAACTGTAGAAGAACCATCTTCCAAACAGCAATCCATGAGAAAATGAAACAGGGAGGTTTAGGGTCTAGGTTTCACTACCAGTTTTGGAGGAGCAAGTTAGCATATGAGGTCTCAGCTTGACAGCTCTGTTTACACCTGACTCTTATAGAGAGTCATGGCACATGACAAAAAGTCTCACTGAACAGGATGAGCCTCTGACGTGGACAGTGCAGGACAAGAAAGTGGGAAGTGGGCAAGGAGGGCTCTGATTTCGGCAGAAGTGTATGGGCTTATGGCTGAAGAATGGAGCATGCAGGTGCTGTGGTTTAACCAATGGCTAGGAGGAAGGAAGGGTGGTCAGGGTGGAGTACCTTTCCCAGTTAAATGGAGATTTTTGATATGGACCTTATAAAGGATGAAAGTATTTTGTATTTATTTTATCAGTACTGCATTCTTCAAATTGGAGACTGATGTCCGGACTGGATACTAACATCCTTAAACAGGATGAAGTGAAAGATATTTTTCATTAACAGCTCAAAGATATCTGTGTAGTTCATGGATTTTAAATATTTTCAAAAATGAGTTTATATATATAATGCTGTTCTAAGACTTCTGCAAAGATAACCACCTCATACACATTAGGACATGGCTTTTGGAGCTGGCTTAAGGAAGAATAATAATAATCAGAACTCCCTCAGACTTCAGCCTACAGCTGCAGAAAGATACTGATTGACATCTGCATAATTAGTAGGGCTTCTGTTTTTTAGGGAGGCTAGGCCTAAAGTGAAACTAGACTATTTTCTGTAGCTCCTCATTATGTAACCTTACTTTGCTCTATAGAGTATAGAGTCTGAATACTCTTCTCTTTACTCTGTTCTCTCCACTTCCCATATAGGAATCCATGGAAGTTTTCACACAGTTTAGGAATAGCTTCTGTTTAATTATCAGTTTTTCACTCTGAAGAAATAGGCACAGTGAACTATTTTACCATAACTGAAATAAAAGGGAATTACAAGTTGATAGTGAAAGATAAATTGCAGCCTTTGCTATTTTAATAAGTAGTACTTATTCAGTTGCAGAACAACATGAATATTTTCTGATTATATAAATTACAAGATATTCCACATTTTAAGGTACAAATAGCATAGTAGCAACCATTTGAAATTTAAAACTAATAACCTTATAAATTACTACTGTAGACAGAATTATAAAAGATCACAACTGATATGAAGAAATAAACAATCACTGTATTTTCCTTTTGTAGATTTACATATCTTTTAGTAATCTTGAATTTTCAAAATATTGCTGGGTTTACTACCTTTTTTACCTAGCATGCCATGTATAGTTTTCATAGTTTTTTGGTACCTCACAGATGTCTCAAAGAGAATAAGCCTTTTATAGGAATCTGGCCACAATACATTTGTCAGTGAAAACACCTTAAGTGTATGTTTGTATTTTATTTATACAGACGTATTGTATTTATATTTCTGTGTGTGTATATATATATATACATATATAAAAGGTGTAATGACCAATAGTGTTCTGCATATAGAGTAAGACAGATGGTTCAATAAATTGAAAACTATATGTATGTAAGGACAATTCAGAATAAGTAGTTATCTTCAGAATTTGATGAAATCTCTTGCTTTACCTCCGAACAGATAATTTGTGAAGGGTAGAAGATAACTTTCTGAAAAAAAATCAGCCAGTTAAAGAAAACCCACTCAAAATATGGAGGTAAGAACAAACAAACAAAAAGTCCTAGTTTTTAGTAATATAAAGTAAATATCTAAGATGTTCTTTGAGGATAAGTATATAAGTCAATCCGAGTCTTTCTGAGTCTGTGAAATAAAGATACCAAATTGTATATTAACAATGCTTTTAAGCATATTTATATATGCTTACCAGATATTGTAGTGATGTAATTATCTAAAGCTGTCTGCAGGGCTTTACTTCAGCAGAGCTTCACTTCATCACTTTTTGGTAAGGCCAATGAAAATAATAAATTGCTACATAGCTCTACATTTTTTAAAATAGCTTATTAATCGTGGGAATAGTGCAATACCATAAAAACATCAGACATTGCATGGCATAACTGAAAATATAAAAAATATCCCAAGGTTCTTCCAGATGCCAAATCACAAAAGTTATGAATCATATTGAGCAGCTGAAAGAGAGAGGTCTTCTGTTTACCTTATGAGGGTTCCATCTACATTCTTTGCTGGCTGGCTGGCTGGATCCCTGGGAGAAAGGTTATGTTCCTGGTTTGCTGGTGAATGCTCTCAGGTGGGGGGAAGGTTCCAGCTGTGGGGGAGGGAAGATTAGGAAGTGGGATACAGCACTCCCAGAAGCTTGGTGCATAGGTGGCTCTAGTGGAAGGAAAGGCAGAGACGTTTTGTAGGTGCCAAAGAGGAGCTGTACGAGTTTAATGTGCCACTTTGCAGGTGAGCAGTGTGGAGGAGGTTTCTTCTTGCTAACTTTTATTTGGAGCCACCTCACTCCCAGCATGCTGGTCTGAGTTTTTGTCCTTCCCCGTGGTTTGTTTTGGGCCCTTAGAAGAGCTAATGCCACTGATCCTGTGGAACTCTGGAGGTTGCCCACTTGGGAGGAAAGGAGAAGGTAGTTCTTCTGTAATGTGTGATCGCAGTAAATTTCTTCATATTCAGGGACAAGGCTATTTTGTCATGAAGTAGTTGGCAATTTAGATAAAAATAAAAAAATTAGATTTATTTCCCATGAAGAATCAGAATTCTTTTTTTTTTTTTTTTTTTTTTTTTTAGAAGGGACTACATGATATACCTCTCCATTTATGATTCTGTACCTTAATGTGAGGGTTATTATTTAGAGAATTGGTTTTTTGCCTTAGCAACAAGAGTGTATGGTAATGTTACCAAAGTTTGACAGTTGACTGCTACATTACTAGCTTAATTCAACACTGCTGGTTATTTCTTGTAGTGGAGATATAAATTACCAGCATATGAAATCTAGATTAGGGCTATATAACCAGAACTTAGTGCTTATTAGGGAAACTTTCCCCATTTTCTCTCTTTTTTTGCTTGCCTTGTCTTTCTGTGAGTGTGAAGACAACTGTAGAAATCTTGATAAATTTATAGGAGAGAAACAAAAATTATTTGGCTGGAAGAAATATGTTATAATGAGAGACTTGAGAATCTCAGTCTGTTTTAGTTTATTTAAAAGACTAAATAATTGTTTAACTGCTTTGTACATGTCCTTTCACAGGAATAAAATGGCTACTTAAAAGATTTCCTAAACTATCAGAGAAATATCTTAGTGGTTTGCAATTGAAGTGTGGCTAATTGCCTTAATATTTTTAGCACTATATGTTCTTAGTCTTTGAAATTAATTACTAAGGAAATCTTAAAATTTATTGCTTTTCTGGAAGACAGACTTTTGTTAAACAGAGAGTATTGCATTCATTGAGCTAATACAAGAGGTTGGAATAGATATTTTCATGCTCCAACAACCAAGAAAATTTGCTTTTTATCCATTCACTATCAGAGAATTTTAGTTCTAAAAATTTCATTTCATCCAGAGTAATCTTTTTTATAGTACTTTGGCTAGTGGGTTTTTGAATTCTTGCAGTTTGTTTTAATGCTAATCCAGCAATTCTAGCATATTGATAAAACTGGAGCTGGTAGTAGAAGAGAGCTAATGATGAAAGGATGTTATAGTAAGAGCTTCAGTTAGACAATCAATAATTGACTACTTGTCCATGTTATAAAACCATGATATGCTACACAGTGTTCTGAAATGGATTCAGCACGAGAAGAAGTAAGAGACTTTTGGAAAATTAAGAATTAATCTAGTTCAGGTTTCATAACCTGTCTTGCAAAAAAATGTCAAAATATATCTATATTAATGCAGGACACTTTGAAATGCAAAGTGCCTTAGTGCAGAGCTTGTAATTTGTGATATTTAATTCAAACAAGGCTTGAAACAACGAAGCAGCTGTCCTGATTTATGCTTTTCCACCTGTATTTCTACCAGGCCCTTGCTAGTAAACAATTACAGTCGCTTTGTTCTTTCCTATTTTCTTCATTTGAAGAATTTCTTCTCTTCAGCAGGGTCCAGCTGTGGTATTTGCATTGTGCTAGAGTAACAGCATTGCTGGGGAAATCACTATGGGACAAATATGGCCAATCTCTCTTATCCAGACATAATGTTTGTTACAGGAAAGAGAGTTTTAAAAACATCACAGTAGAGCGCGTTACAGCTGTTGTCATTGCTCTGGACTCTGTTAGGTAAAGCAGAAATGCATAATGCATTGGTCATCCACAAACATAAATAGCTTGAAGTTGATAGAAACTTGGGGTATTACCTGTACTTCTTAAGAACAGTCTCTTCCCAAAACCACAAGGAAGAGCAACAACAAAAAAAAAACCCTTTCCCCTGAACCTCTAGGTATCAAAAAAGCTATTTTCCTCTTTCAGCCACTGTAGACTATAGCAGTGACGGGGCAGAGTATCCAGGATAGAGGAAATATCAAATTTAGCATTGTAAATTAGTTTCTTACCTCATTTTATTTCAGGATCCTTATAATTAATAAAAAAATAGAGCAGAGAAATAATGTGTAGTGTGTATATTCAAGGAACAGAAGTGCTTATATTTTCCAGATGAAATGATATCATTGCAGTAGTGATTGGAGCAGCAGGTAGACTGTATGTACCCTCATTGCAGAAATGTAATTTGGAGGAAATGAAAGAAAATGATAACTATTTACCGTCATGAGATAGTAAAGGAAAATAATAGTTTGACTTGTAACCTTGATTCTAATGTGATGTGGATTGTCAGTGCAAAAATGATTCCTCCTAAAGCTGGTACCTTTTCTATTGTCTTTAATGTGTTACTGATTTTCAAAGTAAAAATGTGAGAAACCAATAGTATATACTGGAGTTATTAGGTTGATAAACCATTCAGAGACTTTAATTGCTATTTGATAAATATTGTTGAATCTATTCTTTTTTGATGTCAGAGAGACCACTTAAAATTTTATAATACTATCACTATCATTTTAGAGTACCATTAATAATGTCTGACAGATGATTAGTGTGCGGTGAATACGAATGCTAACGATTAGGCTGTGGGAAATACAAATGTCTGTGATTTGGATTTAAAAACCTGCTTTGGTGTGCATGCCTTAGTTTTAAAAAAAAAAAAAAAAGGTCATGATTTTGATATAGGTTCACAGAAATCACGTTGAGCAACCAATGCTGTCTAACTCTTTGTAGTCAGGGAAATGCAGATCTTAGTCCCAGAAAAACCTTTGGTGTGATCAATTTACGGTTCTCTTATTCTAGGCAGGATCAGCATGGGAAATGTTTGTCAATAAGATAGAGAAAGAGCTCCTTCTCAAAAGCTGAGTGTTTTAAACAAGACAAAATTGAAATGAAGCCTCAAGGAAAATGGGAATTGGATAGCAAAGGTCAGGTTTAGGAATTAACTTCTTTTATGTGTATAGAGCTGAACTCATTGGCAAATATCTAGAAAAGGAAGTTTCACTGTGGGGTGCAACAGTAGAGGACTTCTTTTGTGTTTTCCATGTTCTTGTGGGAAAATCTGTATAGATATTTAATAGAAATGTCCTACACAATCATAGCTTAGCTTGCAAGAAAGCAGTTGTTGTAGATGCCTGTCTAGCAGAGAGGAGCAGGGGCACTCAGCAAGAATAAACATTTGCCTTTAAACATGGTCAGTTTGGCATCATCCCTTTTAGAGGCATTTCTTCTCTTTCCATTTACTTACTAATCAAATTTTCATTCTGAAAATTAGTGTTATGATGTAAAACATGCAGACTGTGTAACTTTATCCTATGATAAAGTTACTATGACTTTACATTTTTATCACATATTATGATGTGAGTGTATCTCATATTTAGAAGAGATACATCAGCAAATTTGCTCAAGAAAGCCTCCAAGCATTCTCAGTAGCTGTGTGTACATCGAGTCAATGCTTGTTCTAATACATCAGTATTCTCAGAAGACCTTATAAAGCTTTTGCTTTATCTGTACAGATACTGGCATTTCCTTGTACAAACCTAAAATCTGAATCTGTTTACCTGCTTTTTAAAAGTTTGAGGTCCTTCCAAAGTATTAAAATCAAGCATGAATAGCCTGTGTTGAAGACAATTGGGGATTTTATTTTGGTTTAGGGTTTTTGGTTTGGTTTGGTTTTTTTCCACTTTGGATTATGCCAGAAAATAAACTTTCTGTTTCACTGCCATTCCTTAATTTTTAAGTGCTTCTTCCATTACAAAATTTTGATTGTCCTATGCTGATTCACTGACTTTATGACAGGAGTGATATAATTTTTCTGCCTCTTGGAAACATTATTATATCCTTCTTTCCTTACTATCTTCATATTTCCCCCTTTCTTTTAAACATTTCTCTCTATTCTGATGTGTTCATGTGTGTGTGTCACTTGTCTTTTCCATTCTGATTTTTTGGAGCTGACTTAGCAAACATATTGGGGTCCTTTTCCCCAAAGCCTTTTTTAATAAATATATATTCACTTGGAAAGTTAATAAACTCTGGAGTTTTAAGTATTAAAAATCTCCTGCTCATTTTGATAAATTAAGCCGCAATGTGGGGGGAAAAGGCTGAGAGTGGGCAGTCCAATTTTCAAATTCAGAATCACCCTGGTGTTTTCAGAGACAGACATCCCAAGCAATGTGATGTTTATGTGCACTGAAGTGAAGCAGAGATAAATATCTCTCTTCCCCTAGACTATGCCCCATATCAAACTTTGTATTCATATTATTCTATCTACCTTAAAATAAATCTAAATATTAGTATTTATGCTGAATTGGGCAGAACAGGACTTGGAAAAAGAATCTTTTTTTCCCCATTCAGATTAGTAAATTTGCATTAGTAAAGAAACAATGCAGAGCTGTAGGAACAGTGCCCATACAGAGGTGATCTTTATACTTTAATCTGCTTTTCAAGTCTTGCAGACAGTATAGGATTACAGAAAGGTGATTTTTGTGATTATTGGAATAGAATAAATATGGCTTTTGTGTTACCAAATGTTCGGTAGTGTTTGTAAGGGTTTAACACAACGAACGCTAACCACCTCCATGTTTAACCTGTCTAAGAAGATTTCTGGTTTGATTTTCACGTTAGTAAGAGTCAAAGACTTTAACTAGTCAGTGGTCTCCCTTTCTTATCCTACCTACAGTTTATATACTAAAATTTCAGTATGGCCATATGAATAATGTCTCCAGCTTCTGAAAATCAGTGTGGGGAGAAGCCAATGCAGTTGATGTGTGTATACACCATGAAGCTGGATTTTTTCTTCCTTTGCTCTAGGTTTGTCTTTTCTTTTGCTCATGCTACATGTATGATAGATTCCTCTCAAGGTTCTGTTTAGACTGTAAAAGCTGTCTCTCCCTAGATGAAACCTGGCTTAATGATTAAAATGATTATGGGGACTTCTCCGGAAGGCAATATGGATGGGCTACACCATATCTTGCTTCCTCTACCCAGTTTGTTTCCCTGCAGGCTTCCTCCCTCACATCACACTGCAGAAACACAAATTAGATTGAGCTTAAGGCATTTTTCTCATTGTCTTGAGTAGAGACCAGGGCCCTGGTAGTGTGTGATATTGTGCTGTGCTGGATCTGCAGCTGTTACTGCAGATCTGCTTCCTGACATAGATAACAAACCCAGTATATCTTGCCAGAGATTATAACAAGGGTAAAGCAGGGCTGAACTGATAGTCATCCAGCTTCAACAGTCTCTGCTGCATCTCTTCGTTCCATAGACAAGGATTTGGATTATTGGAAGCAACCACCCCCACTAGCACCATTCACTGTCAATTACCTTGCAGAGCCCCATAATGATAGATACGCCTCAACTGTGGCAGTGTTTCAGTTCTCTCCAATTCTGCAAAGAATAATCCCTGGAAGGGAGGCAGAGCTCTTAGTCTTTTCAATTTGAATTGCCAAGGAAACGTACAAGTAGTTTTGATCCCTTTTGCTTCTTGTCCAACAAGAATTGGGTTATTCTGAAATAATACTCTATTAGTATGGTAAGTTCTGGAACAGTGTCCTGCTTCGCTAAAACATGCAGACTTTCAGTAATTGGCATGGAAAAACTGGGATCCTGAGAGATTTCTGCTATGTCCTCTTTTATTCCCAGAAGTAGTCAGTCTTTTCTTAAAATGCAAATACTCCTTGGAAGTTATTCAGTATTCACCAACCATGCTTTCAAACCTTTACTCATGTTTTAACCCATGTTAACTAAAGCGATTATAAATTTTAATTCAAGTAAAACATAAATGCGTATTACAGCTGACATCAAACATGAACATGGTTTGTATAACCCAATCTACAAGTGTCTGTTTAAAGGGGCAAAATCAAAGTTCATACCCATTTACACCCAGAAGGCTTCCTGAAATACATTTTAACTAGCTGATGGTTACCCATTTAATGTATATTGAATGGAAGGGCTGATTAACTGTGGCCTTTATTTCAAAATCTGATAGAATAATTGTGTGGCTCAAGGGGGTTATAAAAGTGATAAATGTAGATACCATTTAACCCGTATCTGGCATTAGAAAAAAAGTACCTCTTCTATGTAATTTGTTGCTGAAAACTTTTCTTAAAAGAATATGTTTTACAATAGTAGAAGATAAAACTATTTAAGGTTGACTGATACTTGGAATGCCTTTCAGTATAGGCACATTTATAGCATCAATTTTATTGAACTAAACCAAAGAATAAATGATTCAATGATTCACTGAAAATTTGCCAAATGCTAAATTAAATTTACTTCAATTAAATTCTTAAATTTTTCTAATCTTATTTATTCTGACTTGAATAGCTTCATTGCCAGTTTTGGCTTCTATTGATAGCATGTGTTTCTGTGTGTTTTACACGGCCATTCTTGCTTAACAAATGAAATTCTAGACTAACATCTTTCTTTATTAAGAGTTAAAAATAAGTATATTGATTGGCAGAAGAGTTGAATATTAATATATCTTAACTGAAATTTATAGAAATGTCATTTGTCTGTTTTTCTGGGGCAGGAATGAAATTACTGCCTGGTTTAACATATTGAACTTCCATTTAATAAGTTTTTGAATGTGAAGTATTTTCTGTGTTGTACCAGAGATCTCCTGGAACCATCCAATACTAAACAGATGATAATAGAGCTGATGCAGTGGATGAGTTTGAGGAATTGCTCATCAGCTGGCTAACAAGCTGTGAGCAGTTTCTTGTTAGGTAATGAAATTATTTAATATTTTAGACAGCACTGCTCTGCCTAAAAAGAACGTGTTGTATGACCTCAGCATCTGTATTATCTTGTGGTTGGATAAACACTGAAATGTTTGAATGAATTTCTTTTAAAGTGTTTCTTTTGGCATATTGATGATATAGAGCACATTCCTTGGAAGAGTGGAAGTGTTCAAGCAATCAAGAAAATGAGTCTCTAAACCACTTACCACTTTCAAAGCCAGAGTCAAGCTCAGGTGCCATCTTTCTCAGTGCATTAGTACCTGTGTATTGGTGCAATTTTTTCTGACCAAAGTGCCCCTGCATAATATATCTCTCTGAGAATGTAAGTATACTTACAACTCTCAGTTAAAAGGGAGTGTTCTGTGATGTCATATATGGAAATTTTCTGACATATTACTGAATAAGACTGAAAATTCACCATCAAACAGTCCACTTTAGTGCCTCAGGGTTATATTTGCACAGTTTACCTTGCTGCTTATTTCAGTACAATCAGAAAACTTAACAGAATGATTATTTAATTTTATTTATAAAGTTGAATTTGTAAAGTAAATACGTGAATAAGAATACAAGCTGTGCTAATGATTTGTTATTGGATGATCACCTCACTTTCATAGCCTATTAAATGTTTTAATAGTTAGTAGCCTGGAGATTTTTCAGGGACTAAATTTCTTAAAATTAATTCTGGGATTATTTTGTTGTTGTTTTAGCAGCAAATTGCAAATTTAACTTAGAAAGAAGAGAGGTTCATTATAGAAAGTATTTATTTCCTGTTTAAAGGGGGTTTTGAATGTCTCATTAAGATGTTCATAGTTTTTCAGAGGAGTATAGAATTATCTTACTGTTTCAGTAGAAATTTTTCACTCTTTCTGTTCAGTATTGATTTGTTGATAAGACTAAACAAAGTGGTTTGGGGAGGGTCTTAGCACCTGATAATAATAACATCTAGGACATTCCTATTGCAGGACTGAGCACAAAATTTCCCATGAAAAGTAGTCAGATATGTGCTCCTAATTGCTTCTTCTTTGGCTAAATTGGGAGTAACACAACAGTGTGCAAGGCAGCATTCGTCTCCAAACTCTGTAAGTGCTCATGAAACACAGAACTATAGTTGTGTGGGACTCATGGCTGTGAAGTACCTCGTATGAAGAATCATCCAGAGGTAACTGAGACAACTGTTAATTATCCTATCACTATTCTTTTCCCTATCTGTATCAGCCAGAACAGTGAAACAATTTCAGATAAGAAGGAAAATTATTTAATCACCTGCTCCCATCTCCTATGGACTGCATAATCTGCCACAGGAGCTTCATCACCTTATTCCTAGCCTGCTGGTTGGGGCTGGAAGTAGCATTTGGGAAAACATGCAGTCTTGCTTTCAAGATTTCCTGTAATGGCTAATGCTGCCTCTGTTTAACAGAGGAAGTGCAGTGTGTATCCCAGCTCTGTCATGATACGGAGGAAGGTTTAATGCATTATTTTGCTTGTATAACTTTTCCATAGCAACTAGAGGAGGAATTAATATTTGGGGAAACATATTTTTATTTTTAGTTACATTTAGTTTGACAGGGCTTTTGACCCCTTTTAAAAAGCCTTATTATGTGAGCACTTTTCATTCTCTGTCTTCTGTTGTCACCAGTTGTTCTTCATAACTGCCAGTTAAAATCTGCACCTTGTGATCACTAATTGCTAAAAATGCAGCAACCACTTAAAAAAAATCTCTGCTGTAAAAAAATATGAGAAAACTTAATTTTTGATCTTAGGTAGAGTTTATATAGATAGTCTTCCACTTTTGCTTGAAGAGCACAAACAAAGCTTCCTTAAACCTTCTCCAAACCTGTTATCAGCAAATTCAGTGGTAGAGTGTACAAACAGGAAAAGCAAATAGTAACACAACACTCGTGCTTAAATTTTAAATGCAGTGGGTTTTAGTACGAAATCATTGTAGATGGATTCATTTGTCATCAGTCACTGCACATGTGATAATCTGCATCTGTTATGTGTGTTCTGGGTGTACAGTTACACATGGAGCAAATACTGTGTTAAATATTAATATCTGAAGGCTGAGAAAAAAAGAAAATCAAAATGGCTAAGTTAAAGCTACCTGCTTGGTTTCTTTGGTAAGGCAGAGAGTGTTAGCCTACCATCTGTGCCCAGAGAAAACAGATGGGCAGCAAATGGTATCATTTGCATAGTCCTCCTAAAAGACAGTAAATTGAATAAAATGGAGTTGAGTTATCAATTTTTTTGTCCATGTCTCTATATGTTGTTGCTCAGGACCTTGGTTATGTTGAAGTGATTTTCTGGCTTTAGAAAATACAGCCCTCTCATTTGTGTCTGTTTAGTTTTCCATAACCTTCAGTGTGCATTAGGGAGAGAGTATTCTTCTGTCCCTGTTTATTCTCTCTGTAGCTTTTTACCAGATGTGTTTGCAAACAAACTTTATAGATATGTTCCCCCTTCTATTCTCATATTTTTCATGCCTTTGACTAAATTTGTGTCTGCATTTGTAAATTTCTCTGAAACATTAGCCCCTGTGAATATAATCAATTATATTCTCCACTCACTTCTATAGATTTCCATTTTCACTGGTAATTTCCTTTCTCGATTTTATTTGTATGTGTCAGTGAACTTTCTGAGGTTTATGATTACCTGGGAAAAAAGAAGAAGCCACTATAAACACAACCTTATAATGTTGGTTTTTACTACTGCATGAATTAAAACCTCAAAATACAGACCTTTCATGGTAGCTGCCTGGCAATGTGGAGCTTCTACAGACTAGTAACTAAATAGACTCTCTTTTGGAGGTGAATTTAACACCAGGAAGTTTCTGTTAATTATGATAGCTGTGTGTATGTGTATATATATATGCATATGGAAAAGGAAATTGAAAATTTTTGATGTTCCACAAATGAAACATGAAATTATTCACCCACATATGAACTAGATGATCTTCAAGATCCCTTCCAAACCAAGCCATTCTAAGATTCTACGATTTATGTTGTTTTGCAAAACATTGCTAGAGTTACTACCTATGAGTAACTGCTTTTCACAGTTTACTACTTCAGGTTTAGGGTTGGTTGAGTTCAGTCACAAGGTGATTGTATTTGTGTTCTGTTTCTGGAACAGATGATTCCAAAAATGACAAAGACTTTGAAAGGCAGTCTTATTCAGAAGAGATGAAAATATGTAGTCTTACGAGTTTTCCTAATTCATGAGGTATCTGCAGATACTTTAGGAAATAAAATAGCTTCTAAATTCATAGGAATTAAAAAAAAAAAAAAGTGAATAGTGTGGATGTAAATTTGCATTTTATTTGAATAAACAGGCATATTTTTCATAATCATTCAGCTATCTGACTGTAGTCTATGTGCATATAGACTTGCAATTAAATACAAGCTTTCTATAAGCTTTAACCTGGAAGAAATCAAAGTCACCAAAAGCAAATTTTTTCAGCCAGTATAGATCATAATAGATATTTAACTGTCCTTGAGATTAACTCTTACATTATTTATATGCAAGAACAGAGAGATCTATGTCAAGAAAAATAATCAAGAAAAAGGTCATCGTAGACCAAAATCTCATGCTTATTTGGTGCCAAAAAAAAAGTTCGAATGAACTAACTGTAAAACTGAATCCTCCTATGTTTAAACCAAAACCCACTAAGAGTTACTTTTTAATGTAGCAGCACTCAGTGAATCTACAGCAAATTGAAAGCCACAAAGCTAGGATTAGGTTGCATGTCTTTTAAGGAATTCGGTGAGCCCAGCTACATGAAGTTAGCAGAATGAAGGTTGGTAGGGGGGCTCTTATTTTTTGCAAAGCAGTAGAGAAGGCTCAAAAATACATATTTGTTACCAGAACAAATTGGGAAATCATACTGTTTATGTTACATACACATATTAAAAAAATATATTGGATATAAGAAATAATAAAATGCTGTATACTTTTTACATTGTATTAAAGAAACCAAGATGATGCACAGCTCTGGTTTTGATACGTGAAAGAAGCTGAGCACACATTCTAGACTATATAAAATCACATAGGAACTATTGAAGACCTTACACGATTGTTGGTGACATGAAAATAAAGGAGCTCAAGGTATTTTGTTTTTATTTATGCCGAAGATGGATAAGATACAGCTTGTTCAGACTTTCAGAGCAGGAAATTTCTGGTAATAGAAAGTTATTTAATTTAGCATAAAAAGGTATAATGAAATGCAAAAGCTTGAAATGAAAGCTCAATATATTGATTCTACATATAGCATGATGTTCTTAATAGTGAGGATAACAAAACACTGGAGCCATATGCTTCAGAAATCAAAATGATAGAATATCTTCTTTAAAGAGAGAAAAACAAAAGTTGAATCCCATTTGAAGCACAAAACCTCGAACTATGGTGTTTATTTGTACCAGAGTATGCACTGTCCTTAGTAGATGGAAAATTAACGTGTGTGAGACTTGCAGAAACTCCATGAGGGAGCTGTAAAACCATATATTCCAGGAATGGAATACTATGTTCAGAACTGCAAGTCTAGGTGCTAAGAGTGATGTTTTCATAATTGCTGTCTTTTGACAAAATCCATCCAGTGACACAGATAGAACTGACTAACCTTCTGGTTGATTAGAGGTGTGGTTGAATTCTTTGATCATTCTAGTACTTGAATATTTAGATAAACACATTGGTGCTTTTTTTAACTGATAAATCACTCAATACAGTCGAATAAGTCTTCTACAAGAAAAAGCTGTCCTATATTTGGGTTACACACTAAATCAATTTTGCAGTTCGTTTATATAATGGTGTAACCAGCCCACAAGCATCTGCTCTTAGGGTGCTGCATAGTCCTACTCAAACATGTACCAGTCAGTGCAGATCAGATGACAAGGACTCCTTCAAGCAGCAATGCTACTTCTGCAGCACCCCACGATTTCCAAATATTTTAAAGGAGAGGCTATAAATGGAGGTCTCCCATTTCTATGTGTCCCATTTTTATAAAACAGGGGATGTGAGATCATGGCCTCTGCTTAGTAATTATAACCCCTTACTTTAGGGTTCATTTTTGTATGTAGGTTGCTTTTAGTCATGGAAGAAGTTAGTTAAGTACTCAAAAAAAGTTAGAGATGCTTATTTACATAGCTTGGTGTCATTTTCTTTTATGGAAGAATTTTAATTTTGAAAAAGGTGCCATATGTAATTTAAGAGTTTTTACTTGGCAGGAAATATCTGTTAGCTTGGTAAGAGATTCTTTATGATTCCATGTCTTCACTTCCTTGTCCTTGCAAAGAGGAACGAATCAGACTGCAGTCCTTGTTGTTGCAAAAAGATTTAATCTCACTCTACTGAAGAATTACCTATCTTAATGAAGAAAAATATGTCTTACCTCAGCACCTTCTGGTCCTAAGAAGTTCAATATCTGCTGCAAGTAACACCGATCTCACCTTCAGGAGTCAGTTCTGATGTATTTGCACTTTTGCTTCTCAGTGAACACACAAAGACTTTCAAGTCTTTGGATTCCATTAGTACTGAACTCTGAGAATAAGGAGACACGTCAGATTTGTCTCTATCATATTGTAAAAATGAGTCACAGAATAAAAAAAGTGTCGGGTGCTGTGGGAAAGTGTGGTCATAGATAATGCTATGAAAAGCTTTGGCCGTTGATGCCTCTCCTGTGTATGTAATTATTCACTCACAGCTTTGACTTCCAGTAAAAAATATTCGTATTTGCATGTGCTCTGATGTCAGGCATTCAAGATACAGTGAGTATGGATATGACATGAGAATATCATATCTACACTAATCAATCTTTATACAAGTGACCAAAAGGATTTTGAGAAAAAATCTGAATGAGGTTGTAATATTGGGAAATGGAAATTTTTTTTCAACTTGTGGTGGAATGGCCCAAGATATGAAAGTGTAAATTCTTGGTTAATAATGTATTATGTTGTCATGGAAGTCTGCGTCTTAGAAGCTAAATCCAAGTACTTAAAATTAGGCAGTTCATCTACAACTGGTTTTTTTGTGTTTGTTTTTTTTTCAAAATAATGATTAAATTTGAAATATCAGGATGTTGAAATATGCTGTGAAAAAGTGTTGCATACAAGTGAATGCAGAGCAAAAAATCCTGTTTCTCTCACACAGATCTTAAAATGAGGATTAAATGTTGTCTTCAGAAAGTACTTTTTTCTGTTAAAATGTTATTACTGTCACACTTTCACTGCTTGATGCACATAATTCTTATTCTACTTGTTTCACTCTAGATCCCAACAGACATCCAGACTTAGTTTTCATCTTTTTCCCTTTTATATATAAATTAGGATAATCTGGCATGTCTGTGAAGGCCCCTGGGAGATCCAACATACTGATAAGAGAGAGAAGATAGTGACTAACTTTTATTCTTGGAACCCAGGGTGTCTACTTAGAGATATTCAGATTTATTAGTCCCCCCCGTTAATATCCTCAGAGATATTCCATTCTCCCTAATAGCAGAGTCATGATTTAATGAAAAGGCAAAAGTAAAAAGAATAAATTCAGTCCAAAGCCTAAACTGTAGCTGCTTCTGCTGCATGGCCTGGTAGAATATACTATTATGAAAAGATTTTATGTGGTAAGGTTGTACTCCTTCATGCTTGGCAACAAAGCACAGGACTTGCAGAAGATGGGATGAAGTGCCAAGAACATGTGCCAAATCATCATATCTCTTCAGCTCCTTCTGCTGGAAGGACCTCACTGCAGCTCCAGAATGTTTGAAAACCACTATCAGTCAGTGATAATGCTGCTATTTAAGTGTCAGTCCTTACTTCAGGGCAATTGGCCAGACTGAAGCAGACAACACAATTTCTCTCTTATTTTAGTAATTTGTGAAGTATCTCAGGGTGAACACTGGTGCATACAAATGTGAATTTTTGGAGAGTGCATTATTTGTTTGGGATATGTAGAGTGATATCATCTACTTTGTTAGGACGTTTCCTAGAAAACTACCTTAGCATGATGCTGATGCTGGAGCGTGACAAACACTTAATCAAGGCAATGCCGCTGTAATTTTCATTAAGGACAATCATTAACTAGTGCCATGTATTTGTACTGAATATTAAACTCAAGTTGAAGGGAAAGCACTTACCTGTTCAAACTTCCACTTGGTTGGAAATCTCCAATGGGTTGATTGCTTGCTTGGTTGGTTTTGGTGCTTCCTCTCACATTACAACAGGTAACTGAGAAGAATATAGAGTCAGCCACAGAACAGTTATTCAAAATGGACCAGAAGACCAACAACCCTTAAAAAAGTCTCTTCAGCTACATTTTAAATAGGTTGTTTAAATTATGAAGATTTTTATTATTTTATCAGTTGTGATCGTATTCAGGACTAAAAATTTGGGAGCAAGCAGCACAAGGAGTTATTCACTTTCTTCCTCGACTTTGCTGTTCTATAATGCATTATGATGTTTTATATACAACTTTTCATCTATAGATACCACTGTCTCCAGCTTACAAATAGGAAAATGAAGACACAGGGAAGAAAATATAGTTTTTTCTCCCCTTAAGATTATCCACTAGACCAGTTGGCAAAATCAAGAGTAGAGCTCAGGTCTCTCAAGGTCAGTGGTACCCATTAAACTGCTTGTTTAACAATTGGGAAAGTAATTCATATGTTAAACTTTTAAACCTCGAAGTTGCTAATGTATGAATTATACTTCTCTGCAGCCTCTCCTTCTCCTGTGAAAGGGGAAGTAAAGATTCTGACATTTACCTGCAGGTAAAATAAGTGGACAATTAACTTTTCTGCTCAGGATTTTACAATATGCTAATATGATTATATATTAGAAGTAGATAAGGCTTGATGTTGTAAAATCTTTTTTCTGATCATAATCTTGAAGTTTTTAATATGTATGAAGGTGTTTCACGCAACATGGTGTTTAATATGTTTCATGTTTCTCCTTTTGTTTTACTTTTTGGTACTGTTCTGGAATAGCAGTTTCTTGTGAAATTCTCTGATTCAGAAGGGAAAGATTATCATCTAAGTTAGGGAGATGGCAATTTAGCCTGCAGAGAAAAAATACCCAGAGAGAACAGGGAAAAAGCTACATTCATGATATATCTGGACAACAAGTGTGTCAGTGTTGCTTCCAAGTGAACTTGCTGGGTTACCAGAAGCCATGTAGCTGTGATTTCACTCAGACTGGAGATTAGCCTAGGGAATGCAGTTCATAAGTTGAGTTGTGTAACTCTTCCATGCACTGCATTGTTTTGAGATGGAGACTAGTAGTAACATGAGCTTTTATAAAAGTGTGAAATGACTCACTCTAAAAATAATTTTCTTAGATTTAAAAAAGAAAAACTGCTGTAGAAGAGTGTTACAGACATAAGTCCTAAATTATCAATTTATAATGTCTTGATAAATACCAAAATCTGATCCATTCATGTCTTATATGTACCAATAAAGTATTAAAACTAAGCATAAGATGCCTCCTGCTGAATTTGTGTGTTAATTCATGTACTTTATTTCACAGGCAAAAAAAATACAGGGAAGAACAGATCACTCACAGCTGCACGTGTTTCAAACTGATGATGTTGGTACTTCAATTAGAATAGTGGAAAGTCAGCATAAACTGTTTTAAAGAAAGCAGGAAGAATTGAGGTTAATTAAAGGTTAATTGGAGTTTAATTGGCAGTCCTTCTTTCCCCTCTTTACTTCTGGTAATAACAGGAATGTTAGAATCCTTGACTTTGATGGCAACAGATTGGGCAGGCCTGGTGTTGATTGCTACTGCCAACATGAAAGTGGTGCTGCAGTTCTGCAGCTCCAGTTCCTAATCAATGAGGTAAGAACATATTTACTCAGATTCTTCTGTATAAATTTAGTTGAATAAGTCAATTAATGTATTGTAATTGAGTGATATAACTTTTCACATTGACAAATTTGTGCCAACAAGTAAGTGGCATGCATCCAGAGGACGTTCACCATGCAGCTTTTTAGAAGACTATTTATGAGACTGCATGCAGGGAAAAGTATTGCCTTCATATACATCAGTATAAAGCACTGAACAAAAGGCAGTCAATATATGAATGTGTGCAGGGAGATGTAAAATCCATTAAATTACTAAATGTGCTGCACAGTGCTCTTTCAAATAGAAATTAATAAATGAGCTAAATCTTTCCCTGGAAATATATTGATGGTTATTGGCTGAAAACTCCAATACGGGGATATGCTATTACTTGAAGCAAGGAAAAGCAACTGCAGAGATCATCAATCAAACCATCATGCTTAGTCTTTGTAAATAGTTTGTTGAAATCAAGTTTAGACAACATAAAGAAACAGTGATAAATTATACCTTGCTTGGTGGAAGATTTCTGAAGATAGTAATAGGCAAGAAGACTTTCTGGAACATAAAAAGCAGGCTTTTTTCCTTAGGACCTTATAACTTGGCTAAATCTAGTCGTAGTTCAGTTTTGATTAATTTTCTCCCATAACATAAGGAAACACTCTTGACAGTTTCAAGTCCTCTCTCTAAATGTGGAGATCTCAGAACTTCTCAGGAGAAGAGTTTTAGTTTTCTGATTTTTTAAACCTAGGAAATATTTATTTTTTTGTACATCTGTTTGGAGAAAGTAACTGAACTACGTAAACCAAGGAAGGAGGACTAAAACTTTAGAAACAATCAATACAATGAAATTCTGTAGAGGAATGCAGGGATGAAAATAGGCAAGGTTTCAATCAGGTTTTCATTAGGTGACCATCAAAACCCCTAATACATAGAATTAATTTAATTTCTGTGGTGGGCATTCTTTCTGACTCTTTGGGAGATGAGAATTAAAGCATGGATTATGCTGTATTAGAGAAGGCTCACTTTTGTAAATTTCATTGGCATAGCTCAGTGTTGAAAAGAACAGTTACTAGGATTAGGAAGCAAATTCAAGATGCAAAAATAGAAGTTTATCAATCAGTTGTAGTTGGTATGAACTAATCTTTTAGTTATGTCCTTGCCCTTCCTCAGCATTGCCTTGTGTTTGAGCAATACCTAGTTCCTCTCTGCAATGGTAGTACACAAGGATAGATTTTTCTGTAGTGGACTCAATCTGAGGTGTTAATGTAGAAAACCACTGCAGGAGTAGTTCAGAGCTTCCTCTGCAGTCATTTTCACAAATAGTCAGAGTACAGTGAGGAGAAAGAGAGTCAGAAAATTACTCCAAGCTGCCCAGTCAGATAGAGGTGTGGACTTCAGAAGATGTTGGTTTTCAGGGCAGTCTTCATAGTATTGCTGATCTGTGATAGCAGCTTTGTCCTTTTGTCTACATCTCTTAGTTCTTCCTAGGTCCTCTCCCCGTTACTTGTCCCTACGTTCTCATTTGCACCTTCTTTTCATAATTCCAGTTTTGAATATTCACATGATTGTAATATGACTACTAAACTGTGCTTGGCACTGTTTCTTGTGTGCATGTGTGTGCACTAATCCCTTTATCCTTTAGTTACATCCTTCACACTTGCCTTTTTAAGTAAGTGTTGTTTGTTCTTCATTTCATTAATCTCTCTGCTTACATGGAAATGCATGAGAGTTGACATGTCTAACCTTGATATAAAGCTTTTATTCAAATTTCAAATTGATAGAGTTTTAATTTGATTTTGGCTAATCTAATACAAATTTAAAATGTTTAAATTTACCAAATTAATTCAAATTTATTGTTATTTATGGTAGAATTATTTTTTTCTAGAAAAAAAGGAGCCGTATTTTGTAAACTGTCGATTTTACAGGTAGATCATTAACAGTGAGGATCAGAATAAGACAGAATCTGCAGAACAGTAACATGTTGCTATATTTTGTGTCTGCTCTAGGGTGCTTTGGTCAGTGCATGTGCAGATGATGCACTTCATTTGTGGAATCTCCGACAGAAACGACCAGCTATCCTACATTCTCTGAAATTTAACAGAGAAAGGTAAGAGAATATATGGCACAAAATAAAAGACTCATTAAAAAAAAAACAACCTTGCTTTCTGGATTTCTTATCACTTTTTGTCTTTCTACAGATGGGTATAGATGTGTCTTGATTTTTTTTTTCTATGAGTCTTGTTTCCATAGAACAAAAACTTCACTTTCTGCAACCTTCTCAGAACAGGAAAAATTGTGTCTGCTTTTTGTCAGTGTTCCTCATTTTACCTTTTAGTTGCGTGAACTGCTGTGAACAGTAGTGTGGGGGTGTTTTCTTAAGACACAAGCACTGTGGTCCTTTTGGCTTTATCTGTTGTTCAGTATTAGACAGAGTACCTCAGCTGGCTGTGGGAGGGTAATAATTATTTTCTTTATCTTGAAAGTGATTTATTTTTGTAATATATTGGAATTTTAGCAGAAATAAGTTATGAATTTGGGAAACTATGGTAAATTTTTAAGTGAATCAGAGACTCTTTTCCTAAATATTACTTTATGAGTACCTAATTGTAGAAATCCCTACTGAAAATAGATGAAATAAGTGGTTGTAATTTTCAAAGTCAAAGAGAAGCTTAGCACTTTAGTCTGTATTTTGTAAAACCTGCTGTGATGTTACAGAACTTCTATGCTACATTTTTATTAATATTAAGAAAAAGTTCCCTGTTTCTACTAAGGAATTAGGTCAGTAGTCAGAAGACCAAAATTCACTGCATAAATGCAGCAGTTGTTTTTGACTGGAGATTTAAGTGATATTGTCATTCTCTTAGCATATACATTCAGTGTTTATTAAGGTGCAATAACTTTTTTTTGATATTTTTATATTTGCTTGTGCAAATACAAAAAGTGGTGAAAGGTACCAGTACTTTTACTAGAGCTGTGAAGTAAACAGACTCATCAAAGCTTTAGCTGCAGCAAATCTGAAAATCATTATGGAAATACATTTTTCTTTGTTGTTTATTATCCAGGTACATGTCATGTGTTTGCACTCAAATGTCACCAAGGGGCATGTTTGGTTGTGGGAAGTACAACATAATTATTTAGAAAATATACAGTCTGATTCCAAAGAATTTATTACCTATAGCAAAAGTGTATCAAGTGGTTTGGGACTGCGTGAGGGAAGATGAAAAAGAAAAATTATGTGTACATTTGCTAGCTGCTTTTGAACAGTAATTCATCATTTTACATATGTTGAAATATTTGAATCTTAGTATTCTCATCAGGCAGGTGCATTATTCACAATTTGTCATTGATAAATCTAAATATTGTGGAAGTTATTGCAGTACGTCTTGGTCTAGCTCTCCCAGCCACCAATCGGACTTAAAACCTAAGGAATCAAAACTTATAAAAATTCAGTCTCTCTTCATCTCTGTTTGCCTTCTCTTCAAAGAAAGTAACATGGTATCTTGATCCGGTATTTTATCAGAATTTCTTGATAAAATAAATTCACATGCATTTGTGTTTTGTTTAGAACAAAACATTTGTCATCAGGTTTACCTAAATTTTCCTTTTCCTCTGGCACCCTGAAGCACTGGGGAAAATATTTGCAAGCAAGTTATTTGGAATACTGGAAAACTTTGCCTAAAACCAGATTTTCTCTTATGGTATTTTTGAACTGAGGCTTAAATAGGAACTGAGAATGTAGTTATTTGTAACAAATTTGTTGCTAACTATACTGCCTTTTATCAAAATCTAGTAAGTTGTGAGTTAAAAAGAAACTGTTAGTTCTTTTATGCATATTTGAAGTAACTGGCTCAATTACCTCCAATTTAAATAATTTTTATTAGCACATCAAAGGCTATAAGGCAAATATCCTGCTATATTATGTTGTCAAAGAAGTAAGTCCAGTTTTAAATTAAAAAAGAGTTTTCTTTAAGTACAAAGAAAGAACATTGTAGGCAGTTAATTTCTTCTCAAGGTTCTCTAGCACTGCCAAAAGCTTCTGGTTGGTTGGAATTTTTTTCCCAAGCACTTAATTTTTATTACATTTTCTTTCTAAACACTTATCAATTAATTTCAAATCATCTAACTTTCAATTTTCTAAGCTCTGTTTACACATTTAGTTGGTAAAATTCAACATAAACTTCTGGGCAAGTAGAATAAAGTAAGGCTATTATATATGCCTAATAGAGTTAAGTCTAAAGAACTTCCCTTTTTTCTGGATGTATTTTTGTTGTTAGAGAAAAGAAAATATAAATTGCGTGATGCTTTGCTATAAGAAATGTATTGCAAAATGGATATAAGGGGAATTTGAGATGCTGATAAAGCAATAAGATAAAAATTTATTTTCTTCAAGAAATTCAAAGACATTTTTTTCCAAAAAGTAATGTCTTCATCACTGTTGGGACAGTTACAAATATCTTATTTTCACCCTTCTCTCTCATCTTGCAGGAGAAGGTTAAGTGGAGGCAAGATTTATACTGAATAGAGAAAGATTCTTTCATTTGTTTAAAGTTTGTGACCCAATGAAGGACCTGGGTTTGATGTTGCTTAAATGGGGAGAAATGCTTGTTGAGAGAAAATAGGTTTTAAAATACTGATACATGTTTTCAGAAAATAATATAGTATTGAAAAAGGCCATACAGGGAAGTGTTTAGTCAGCCAAAGGCTAGTTCTTACAAGAATGTAATTTATAATGTAGTTGAATTTTAGCTTTAAACAGCTTCTACAGAGCCAAATGTGTAATTATTCAGATGCATTTTGGCTATGAAAATGGAGCATGTGACTCCTTCAAATTTTTCTATTTGCACATCTCTCTTGAGGGTTTATAAAAATTGTAATTTTATTCATACAGTATGTTTGTCTCCTTGATGCACTGTTTGGTTTAGATTTTTGAACAAATGGCATATTTACTTCGTGTGCTGATGTAATACAATACACTTAAAGTTCTAATATTTTATCTGCTTATGATGATGAAGATAACTTTCATGTACAATCAGTTTATTGTGAGTTTTCATGGTATTTGATGCGTGAACCATACAGCTGTTAGATTCTCTTAGATGGATGAATGCTACTTAAGTCTTTGGTTAATCCTCAGTGGACCAGTCATCATATTGTTTAACTTTTTAATTTGCAATTTGCTTCAGCTTCTTGACATTTAAGATTGCCATCTAATGGACTAAAATCTGCTCTTAGCAGTGTTTCTGTATAGGTTTCTGCAATTACTTCAGTCAAATTTCCCAGAGCATATACATACAAATATATCCCCCCTTTCCCTCCCATAAAAATAAAAGACATCTGTTCTTTTCTTTGGCTGTTGGTAACAACATAGTTATAAAGAGCAAAGAACTCTTAAATGCAGCACACTAGTTGTCTTTCACTTAGCATGTAGCATTCAGTATGAAGACACTGAATGGTTTATGAATAATAATTCATTGACAAATTGCACTTTTATAGCCATTAAATCAGAGTTTGCAGCTTCTCCAGATTTATTTTTTTCTTCTTCTGACCTATTGTTAAACTAATGATGATGCAACATTAGCAATATTAATTTGTCTCATAATTCACTGTACCTTTACTAAGTACCTCTTTGGAGCAAGTGTAGAAGGAACACTGAAGAGATACACTGGCAGGTATTTTAGCTTTACAGTGCAACGCTCTGGGGTTTTTAGCAAATTATATGTTTTTGCCATGTATCAGAATATAAGGTAATCATCTGAAATTCCTATTGCTCTATTTGGAGTGTGATACAATGCATTAAGAACCTTCAAGAAGGTATAAATGTAAGCTTGACCTCATACCAAGAGCTGTAATGATGAGACAGTTTCTCTAAAGGCATGTCTGACTGTAGCGTATGGTTGATAATATATGATTTGCTGTTCCTTTTACGAATACAATGGACAGGTAACACTTTTTAATCTGTGGAAACACTCTGTAAGACTCTCCTCAGTATTTTTTAAGGTTAATCTTATGGACAACTTTCATACATTAGTGCCTCCTTTTCTTTCCATGATGTCATAGGAGATACCAGATTCATCTGTCTCTATCTGCTACAAAGAACATTAGGATTAAGTAAAACCGATGAAAACTATTATAGTTCTTAATTGCTTTTATTATAATCAGAGCAAACTTCAGAAAGTACAGCTTTAAATACACAACAGTTTACATATTGCTGTTTAAGGTTAGTGCAGCTGCGATAGGAAAACCAGCAAGGATTACAGTGTGAAATCCAGGTCCTTTAGTCCTGCAGGCACTAGTTTCACTTATGAACACAGTTCTTCTGTCATTCTGAAGCTGAGCTGGTTCAATTTTGTTGACTGACATAGGGAGTAGCCCCTCCTCTCTTCCTTCTTTTAGCCAGTGCTAACTGCTGTGTGACAAATGAGCCACAACAGCTTATCCACCAACTTAGCATACATGAACGCCATATACGAGTTCTGTTGGGTCTTTAAATCCATCTGTATGCCCTCTGCACTGATGCCATGACAATACCATAAGTGCCCTTCTGCAGAAGAATCACCAGGTGACACAATCTGTACAACTGGCTTTGAGGTTCTAATCTGTGACACTTCCTTCAGTGTTAAGGGTATGCTGGAACAGAGGAAGAGGAGCCTTTTAAGTGGGTGACTTTTAGAGCAATTTTGTTAGCTGTAACTTACTACTGATTAGAAACTTGACAACTAGAACTGAGATTCTGCAGTATTTGAACAGGGTGATTGAGAGTATTAGGACTATGTTTCAATATGTTCTATACTCTTTCCTGAGAGTAGCTCTATCTTTGTCTCTTTGTCTTGCTGTATCTTTTCAGGATTTTGTATCCTGTGTTGTTGAGAGTATTTTAAATCTTTGGTCTCTCCTTTGCAGAAAAACCTCATCAAAATGACAGCAAGGGGTTCTTGAACAATACTGGTGACTGGCTGTGCAGTCTCAGCAGTGCCTGCATCTGTTCACTTGTGTGATAGGGACTTGTGAGTTAGTTTAAATAACTTACCTGTCATTGCCTGTTCAAGCAATGTGATAGCTGTGATAGCTTGCCTGCTTATAAATGAACCTCCTTGTTAATACTGTGTACCTGCGAACTCTGTATTGTTTATGTACTTTTAAATTAGTCAGAGATCTGTCATCAAACATGAAAGTAGCTCAGTGCAGATACACGGCCATGCTGTACCACAAAACAGATTCTGATCACATGGTGTGGTCCAGCATTTAACTATTCCAAAAAACCTGCCACAGTTTCTGGGTTCCAAAAAGGATGTAAATTCTCTCAGGTTGATGATGGAAAAAATGAGGAAATCACAAGAAGCCATCTGATTGGCATTCACTTCCACATCTTGAAGAAGATTTTTTTTTTCTTTTGGTTTTTTGGCAGTTTTTCACTGGTTGGGTCGTTGGTTTTATTTGTGTGGCATGGTCTTGCATCAGCATTTGTCACTTTTGAAAGATTGATGCTCAGATGTTTCAAAACCCAATTTTTTTATGCAATTATTGAGCTTGAAAAGATTCCTGAAGCTCATAAAAAACTTTGATCTAAGGGCCTCTGTACTGAAGGGCAGGAAAATGATCATTGTCAGATGTCACTTCACAGAGACAAGAGTGGAAAGTTTCTCCAGTGAGACTAACCCAAATCATGTTCATGTAGCTACCACATGCCTTAGTCTTCTCTATTAAAAAAAAAAAAAAAAAAAAAAGCCTTTTTTTCTCAGGTCTTTCATCATGTTGTGGAATATTTCATAGTACATTTGACCTGTAGGATAGATGAGAGCCATAAGCCTGTCCTGGAAAGGTGGCATGCAGTCTAGCTGAAATGAAGAATACCTTGGTCATAAAAAGAAATCAAACACAAGCACTTTGGGTTTTTTTGTCTTCAACATTAGCTAAACAATCAGCAAAGCAAAAAGGCAAAACATAGATTTGTTCATTGATACCAAGACTCAACAGTTTGAGATACTTATGAGACTATGCAATTGCTAGAAAGTAGAATGAAAACTAACACAATTCCTAAAATTTTCTTTTTAGTAGATCTTAAACATATGGGCCTTCCAGTGAAGGGGATCTGAAGAGCTCAGTCTGGCTCCCTCAGCTGCACACCAGACAACTCATATACCTCCCTTCATATAATAAACAAGTTGAATGTGTCTTGCATTAAGAGATGCAAAACATCTTATGATCCCAGTAAGAAAGGCACTCAAGGCTGTAAGTCAGTGTTTGAAATGCTGTTTATTATGGCTAGCAGTACAAAGAATGAGAAACTAGAATAGGAAATCCTACATCCCTGTAGATGCTGGGAACCTTGAGTTGTGCATCATCCCACAGGCCTTCAGCCAGCAGGCTGTGCAGGCCCTATTCATACATAGTGTTACCCCATTTCCTTCATTCAAGTTATGATAGGATTTACTTGTAAGAACAAAACTGCATTATTCCTACTGTCAAACAGAAAGGACATTAACACTAAAACTTCCCTCTGCACCGTTAGATGAAGGTGGTGCAACCACTGAGCGGGAGCTGCCTGCGGGCTTCTCTGTGCCAACGAGCTGGCTCTGTTTGTCCAGCTTCCCAGGGTTTCATACAGCTCAGCGAAGCCTGGAGATCACGCTGCACAAGTGGCCCCAGGCACCTACTCAGTGTAACTGATGTGTGGATCAACTCCTCCAGACTGTTACACTGTTATATAACTTCAAGCTTAAATCTACTATTTGCTATTCATGAATATTGTTCCATGTCCATTTCATTCTTCTGATGTCAAGAAACCTTCCAGGTTTGAGACCAGGTTTATTTTTATGGCTCTTTTTTCCTGTTTATGATATTCTGATATCGACACTGTCATGCACTGTAAATATTTCGTCTCTCCTTTGCAAATAAAAAGCAAGGAGATATTGATATGCATTCACAACCTGAGGGTTTTTTGGTTGTTTGTTTGGGGTTTTTTTTGGCTACAAAAATTAAAATTCTGTGTTTTCCTTTAAAAATTTTTGTCTTCATTCCCTTTCCTTTCCTTTCCTTTGGGCCCTTCTCCTCATTACAGTTCTCTCTGAGCTGATGATTCATCAAGGAAACATATTCTGAATAGGGTCCCATTTGTGCTGTGGCCATTGACAGTACCATTTTCTTTTGTAATCTCTGCAGGAATATGTTTACTTGTGCATGCAAAAATGGCATCTTCCTTTTATGTGGCTTCATCTTATCAGCGTTTGTGGCCTTGTGATTGACTAATATACCCATTACACTTCTTCCCTAAAGTATATCTAGCTTGCAGGGAATGTGCTGCTTTTCAGTGCAAGCCTTTAACTGTGGAAGCAAAGCGAGACAAGCAAAATTGAAATTATCTTTTTCCATCACTTCTGTATCATGAGCCCCAACCCTAAACTGGAAGTTCTTTGAAGTTTGAGGCTGTGCCTTTTGCATTTTAAATTTAATTCCATTTCTTATACTTCACTCATTCAGATTGTCCTTCCTTTGTAATATTGTGTTCCTAAGAGGTTTCATTAGTACCAAGATCACTTGTGAAATTACAACAGCTGTAAAACTAATACTTAAAAATCTCTCAAGTATCCAATAAAATATTTCCTTTTCAGTAAAATCAAGTGGAAAATAGATATTAAAAATAGGATTTTATAGTGATGGTTTTTATAAGTGCTGTATTGAGTTTTGACATATGCTATGTTTCCTATAACTGGTATATTTTGGAATAGTCTACCTTTGGTAAACCTACCTTCCATATTTACTGTAACTTTTCAAAATGTGTCCTTTTGAAACTCAGAACCGCAGTTAGTGTGTATTTTCAAGTATATATGAGCAAGTAGTAATAACATTACAGGCACAGCATCATCGATAACAACATGGCTTGAGTGGGATTTGTAATGCAATTTGAGTTGGTGCCACTGCAGGAAAAAGCTTAGGCTGTCTAGTTTAAAATCAGTTTGGTTTCTTTATGCTTAAATCACACCAGGGTAGATGTTACTCTAAAATAATATCACAGAAGTCCTGGTCAGATTTTTCATTCTACAATATTAGAAGACTCTCTCTTTATGTCCAGATCCAACCTTGAATTTAAGAATTTCTATTCTTTTTTAATGGTGACTTCCACAGTCTTCCCTGAAAGTAATTTTTCGTCCACCAGGATTCTGCCAATATTATTTTCAGTTTCAGTTCAATTAAAAATGTTCTTAAATGCATTATGCCACAGTATCTGCTTTTATACCTGTTTTTTAAACAGCTTCTCTGAGGGCAAATAGAGCTGTTCAAGATATTTTAAATCTTCTTTTTTTTTTTTTTTTTTTGCACAGCTCTGCACTTAAAGGTTTAATTTCCATAATGAAACTTTAAAATATGCAATAATAACATCAGCTCATATTATATAGTAATTTGATTTTTGACAAACACTTAGAAAATAATCAGTTGCCATGTGACATCCGTTACATGTATGTATCTTTGTTTAGAAGCATGTGTCTGGGACTTAAGAAAACACGTGACAAAATGTGATGAATAATTTGCCAAATGTTTTTTTTTCTATTTAATGGTTATCAATGAATTGCAAATCAATTCACGTTGTCCTCACATTGGTGCATTAAAAAAAGATTAACAGAAAATGGCGAATTGCTATATCTGAATTACTTTTAGAGAGAGCAGCTGTATTTGATAGCAGAAAGGCCAAAATACCCTGACAGATGACTTACAGTTACCACACACACATACATGAAGTCATCATGACTGATGGAACTGCTGGAGAAAAATGCATAGCTATCACAATTACAATTACTTGAGGACTTAAAAACAGAATAGGAACTAGAGGGTCCTCTGGCCTAACAAACCCTCTTTTCCAATATTCTTCATCCTCTGTGGCACCCTGGATGTAGTTCCTTCTATTCTTTCTCTGAGAAAAAGGTGTCTATTGAAAATTCAGTTTTGCAAAACATCTTTGTGAAGTTTTGGTTTTACTTCAATAGGGAAGAAAAACATGTCCTAATCATTTAATTTCTGTGTCACCTGGCCACCTCTGATTGTCTGCCTGGGTAACTTGTGTGTTGATTTCTGTCCTCAAGAAAAAATCCTTTAGCAGGAGACATAATGTTGCTATATGATGCCAAACCTTACATCATATGCTGAGCAGTGTGCTTGTTGTTTCTAATGCATTGTAGAAAATAAGGCATGTTTGTCAGTAGATTTATGCTTTTCTGAGAAAACACAGGATAACATGTTATGTTGTTTTCACATAGCAGCTGTGTTGCCAAATAGCTCTAAGGCCAGGTTTGGATAGCAAAGTTTAAAATATATATATATACACACAGTTCTACACTGAACAATTGTGTTTCATTATCTTAGTCATAACAGATGAGAAGCCCAATACTGTAATACAAAAATGCATCAACTGCTTCATATCACACATGGTTATATCAGACAAGAGAAAAAAAAAGATACCTTTTAAAATTTAACCAAGTTCAGACAGCATCAACAGTCTACATAATCAATTGGAATTTTCAGCTTACTACAGTTCTCACATTAGAGTTTTGAGGCACCTTTCATAGTTCTGTTCAGATCTAGCCTTTAACCTTTGTTATATTAAATTTCCAGTCATATCTCAAAGCAGTGAGGAACATGCACCCGTTCTGTTGCAGTAAGTAATCTGGTTCTTGGAAACCACACCACCTCTTTTCTGCTTGGGCACATGTCAGCTTCAAGCAAGAACCAATGCTATGATTTAGGATACTTTTCCTTCTGTCACAATAAACTCTGGGCATTATTCCAGTAAATCAGAAATAGAGCTAGTAATGTCAGTGTTGAGATTATATCATTAAACAGTACATGAGCAGGAAGAGAAGAGAGACTACAGATTGCAGAAAAACAAGGACCATTAATCATAGAGTGTCTGTCTACTGAAGCATAACAAATGAGAACAGCTGGTCTCCAATAAGTCTACATGATTTTAATTGATAGAAGTTGTTAAGGAAAAAAGTGTGTGTACATAGAAAAAGCATACACGTGTATAAATGTAAATTTTTTTACTTTGAAGTCAATTTCAGTATTTCAATCTTACCCTGATTGTAGAGTGTCATTCAAAATAACTTCATTGATATTGATATAAAATAGGTTTTAAATTTACTTAAGTAATAAGATCTGACAAACACAGATTTGAGTATTTTGCAGCGAGCAGAGGATTAAATGCTAGCGTATCTTTAGTTTACTTTTCTAAGAGCTTGTGAAGCCAATCTGTTTACTAAAAAGAAGTTTCAACCTTTCATCTTTGAGCTAAGTCTCAATTTAATTTTTTATAACTATGAGATTAGGAAACAAAAACTGCATCTTTGATTTGTATCTTCAGTGTTGGGTGAAGGGATGAGAAAAACTCTACCTTTAGATGTTTGGGGTTTTTAATGCAGTTGCTACAAAATCAATGAAATTAGCAAATCAAAAACTTTATCTTTTGAGACTACCATCTCCCTCTTCCATCCCTTGTTATTTGGCTTTCCTTCGTTGCTAAGAAATTCAGTGGCTCTTACTGTGCTCTGTATTACACATCACTGTCACTGTGCATGGTATTACAAACCCATTTTTACTTACCTTCAAAGAAATTTATGGAGGACAAATGAAATACTACAAATAAGAAATAGTGATTTCACAAGCTAGTAGGCAAGAAAAAGATGATGTACATTATTTTTCCCCTAAAAATGAAAGCAAGAGTCTGTTTGCCAACCCCATTTCATTAATTTGCTCACTTCACTGATTTGTGGAGTTTTTATCCTCATCTTTGTTGTCTAATGACCTGGAGTCGGCATCAGAAACAAACTAGAAGGCAATGAAAAGTATGCTGTTTTTTTCCAGCATCTTTTTCTATTAAAGGAAGCAGGTTTCCATGTAATTTTGTCTTTTTCTCTTGGGTCCAGGCTTTTATGTTACATCTGTTCAATCCACAGCATTACTGTTGTGTAATACAGTACTAGAGATCTAGCCAGGCAGTGTGCCACTGTCACTGTCAGTGGTCCTGCTCCTACAGGTAACACAGCCCAATGAATTTGCATTCAGAGCCATAAAAGGGAGTTGACAAAAGGTGGTGCCCCTTTGCTGTGCATTTGCTTAAAAGGAAGGAAAGTAATTTTCTGTCACCCTGAAAATGAAACAGTTATTAGTAGCACAGGCCACAAAGGTTGTCATGCCCCTGCACACTGAGATTTCAAGAGTGACTTTCAAGTTGATCTTGAGTTCCAGTAGTGCCCAGTAACACGATGTGGTGCTACAGCAGATAGCCTTTAAGTTATTGAGGGTGAATTTAAATGCTTGTATTCTTATATTATAGGAAGTTCTAGTGCAGCTGTCTTTTTGTATGTGTTGTGGCATGTTGAACAGCCCAGGCTGACCCCCTATGGAGTTGTAAGAAGATTAGTTATAAGAACTAGGTTAGTTATAAAACTGGGAACAACCAAAGGATCAGTTGCATTACTTTGTCCTTGTAAAGGGCTCGTAATAACCTCATAAATTCTGTCTTTATCCAAGGGAGATCTCCAGGTTTACTAATCTGATCAAACAGAATGCATCTAATGTGTTTTTGAACATGCTTTTTCTGATTTGTTCTAGGTTCTTTTAAGTTTGAGTTAACTGCTTGTAAATAATTTATGTTGACACCCATTACAAATGTTTATATAGTTGCTACACTGTTTTATATAATTAACATAAGTATTTGTATCTTAAAACGAGTATTTATGAAATACTGTAAACTATTACTTACAATTGTGATTGCAAGTTCATTTGAAATAGTAAGCTCACAAATCAAGAATAGGCCTAACTTCAGGCTGTTAGGGTTATTTCAGATTAAATTAGTACTAAATGGAAGACAGGAACCCCAAAGGTTTATTTCTTATATTCCAGTACAGAAATTAAATTACTGCTGTTGTACAAGCAACAATGACTTTAATTAATACTTGTATCTAAAGCAGTACAAAATAAAAACAAATAAAACTGTTCTAAGGAGAGATTGGGTAAAATGAATACTCTGACAAACCAAGTTTGAAAGGGACCTTTGCACTCAGATGTATAGCACTAGAAAAGTAACTGTTACCATTGCCCTGACTCTCATTTGGGTTTCTTTGTAAGGAACATGTTGCCTCATGTAAAGCAATTAATTTTACTGGCTCTTTCTTTAAAACTTTGATCTCTACAGATGACTTTGCAAGGACTAAGCTGAAGTCTTGTCTTTAAGTGGTCCTACAGTTTGCAGATATTGATAGTTCAGTCGGGAAATAAGCATATTAGTGTGTAAGCTAAATGATGACTTGTTTCACAGTTTTTAAATGTAAATAGTTTGTGACTTTCATTAGTAAGTTAGAATTTATTGCTAGAGATTATTCACTGAGTAGTTATAAAATGAATAGTCACATTCAGCTCCAAATATGATAGAAAAATAGAATTAAGTTCTAATTATTATGCTCTTCATTATATATTTACTCTCCACCTACCCAATCCTGTCCTAACCTTTATTTGCAGTGTATGCACTGTAGTACATAGTATTAAAAGCTTTACTGAAATCCAAGAAGATTGTCTTTCACAGTATCCTGCTGGACAGAATGTCCAACCCACAGCTGAATAAACACATCCTGTGAAGTGAGCAATTGGTTCACGGGTCAAGCACAGAGCGTAATGGTCAGTGGGGTAGCATCAGGCTGGTGACCTGTCAGTAATGGGGTTCCACAGAGCTCCATCTTAGGCCCTGGACTCTTCAGCATCTTCATAGATGATTTGGACGCAGGACTGGAAGGGATACTAAGCAAGTTTGCAGATGTCGCAAAACCAGGAGGAGCTGCTGGTGACCAGTGACAAAACCCAAAGGAATGGCCTGAGGTTGTGTCAGGGGAGGTTTGGTCTAAATATTAGAAAAATCTTCTTCACCCAGGGGGTGGTTGGGCACTGGAACAGGCACCCCAGGGCAGTGATCATAGCACCAAGCCTGACACGTCAAGAAACATTTGGGCGATACTCTGAGGCACATGGTATGACTTCTGGGGATGGTTCTGTGCAGGCTTAAGAGTTGGACTCGATGATCCTTGCAGGTCTCTTCCAACTCAGAGTATTCTGTGATTATGGGAATCTGCAATAGTCTTAAAACAAAAACTATTTGAGCAGTCTGTGTAATACTCAACTAGAAAAAACCTAGAGATAGAAAAGCTCATGCAGTATTTTAAGAATACGATTTACCTTAATATTCCTGTTGTGTTCAGATATCCCTAAATAACAATGGACTTTACCCTTTGTTATTCTGGCACGAGGATCTAAGGAGCTAATGCAATTCATGAACAGTGTTTTTAGTTTTACTTCACTTTCTACAATTTCTACATAATTAAAACATAAAATAAGATGAACCATTAGATTTTAGTTCAAAATAAATGTTGACTGATGATGCTAGCAGAAAATATATGTGCAACAGAAGATTTTTCTGAATTTAAATTGAAACTAAAACTAAATCACACTTATAAAAAACACACGGATCACAAGTATCAATCTAAAAGGCACGTTTGGTTCATTCCCTTTCTGCTAGAACCTGTGTGTGTAGGGTTACTATAAATTTTTGAAATTATGTTGTGTGGTATTTGGAGAATCCAGTTTGAACAGGAGAAAGTTTCGCGTTGTGATATAGTATCACCAAGACCCTGAAAGAAAAAAGCTATGCAGGTAATATTGCACTGCTCTATATTTCATGTGACTGCTAATCACGCCAGATAGTAATTTAAAGTATTTCCTGTGCTCCTATGTCAGCCCTAAAGACTGTGCATGCACTTCAAGCAAGTTAAAATAAGAGTTTCATTTCAACATTGGAACTCCTGTTAAAGGAGTTCATCTTGGATTTCTGCCTTCCTAGGACTTTCTGGTATATAACAACACTCGATGTTGCAGTAACGCTGCTGTTATTACTATGCACAGACCCAGTTCACATTTATCTGGGGAACTGCACAACCATCTGCTGTAAACACATCGCATCATGTGGATGGCAGGCTGCATGAATTGCTGTTACTGTACATATTTTTTACAAGCCTTACACAGCTGATCAACTCCAAATTCATGTATAGTCCAGGGAGAAGATTAAATACCTCCAGAGACCAAATAGCTCGTCATTTACATCCTTTGCTTGATCTGCTGGAAATAACTCCTTCTCTTCATTGTCTATAGCTTTAAACTGTGCTTCTGTTTAGGCACTTCTGGTGAGCTATAAATTGCTTTGCCTGAATATCTGTCTAACTCTGCTTGTATGCATTTCATGACTTAAAGCAATAATCTCAGCTCAAACATTCCCTTCTAAACTGACAGAGAAGCAAGCTTATACTTTCTGAGAATGCTGGCTATCCAGAAACTATCTCAGAAAGCTATTGGAGAAGGAGGGGCACTAGAAGACTTTGGTCTTTGTTTTGTATTGCTTCTGTTCAAAAATACCAAAAGATTAAGGGAGTATGAGGGAAGAAAATAAGTTGGGTGGAAATAATTTGTGCTTGCTGATGGAGGGAGATGAGGACTGATAGAAAGTCATGAGGCACCCTCAGCAACTGTAATTTTCATTGTTGGGGAGAAGAAATCCTACAGAAGTCAAGAAGGAATGGAAGGGCTTACGCAGTGGTTTTCCTCTGTTGTCAGTATTCACTGAAGGCTATACAGGCCACAGGTTCCTCTCAAAAAAGAGCTGCTTTGAAAGAGGACCTGACATAACATCAACCATTCATTGGCTAGTACCAGGAATGATGGCCAGTGCATCAGGTGGCAAGAGAACAGCTTATGGTTATGACCAGCTGAAGGAAATAGCATAAATTAGTGGAGAGTACTGGAAGCACCAGAGGATGTTGAAGAAAATTCCCCAAGTTAGGAGGGGAGCCATGATAACAGTAATGAAAAGGTAGATTTCTGATGTTCATAACCCACTTAAGAAGGTGATCAGCTTTCTCAGCAGCTGAATTCATCCATGCTGGGACAATGTACTGTAAACTTGGTGTAAGACAGTGGAGGTACCTCAGTAGTCACAGAGAGCAGAAGGCTGGCCCAGGACCATGACTGGTGTGCCTTGCAGCTACTGGGCTTGCTTCCTGTCAGCTATTCCTGTTTCCAAGTTAATGCTCCTTCCTGTTTTGCCACTTTCTTTTCCTGTAAATCTGTGAGATTTCCTTATTGCCTGACAGCCTGGACAGTGTAGTTTGTTTTGGTAGCATTCTGAGAGGGAGTTCAAGCTGATGTTTGCTTTCTGTAGGAACTTAGAGAAACTGAACTCTTCTGCGAGTCCGTGCTGGGCATAAGGGCTACACATGTTGTAGGTTTGTCCATATTTAAGATTATCTGTATAAAGGAGAAAGGCATAATATAAATTTAGTTGCAATTTTGATGTCAAGGAATGAGAAAATAAATAATTAAATTGGAAAAACTGTTTATCATTTTGACAAAAATGCAATTTATGCTCCCCCCTTCAGCAGCTCTCCCTACTCTCCACCAATAATAGTGTTCCAGCAAAATTCTTCATGCTAAAAGAAAACAAAAATAACAAAACACAGGCAGAAAAAAAGTGTTCTCCAAATTGCTTTTTATTTTTCTCATAGAAATATGATCAATGTAATAAAGATGATTTTAAGTCAGAGTTTTTATTAGTACTTTAGAGAATATAGCACTTGAAATTATTTTAACACTCTGGTGTTCTACTAATATGCAGTGAGGGGTTTTTGACACGGTTTTTAGACTGGAAAGTGCTGTGATTCGCTGAAAAATATATCCCTTCAAGATTTGCTAGTCAGAATAGATTCCTTTCTAAAACGAGGTTCAATTTTTTGACAATGCCTCTCTCAGTTATTCCATTCTCTCTCTTATGTTGCTTACATAATTTTAGAAGTGTTTCCAGGACTTTAGCAAAAGAGGTTTCCTTAAATTGTGATTTAGGTGTTTTATTTAGCACCTCTTGTGGGTTTTTTTAATATTACATTCTATATCCTGTTTTGTGCTTTGAATTGGGAAAACAATACAATGTTACAGACTATTTTGGTAGAGTAGAAACACCTTTTTTGGTATCAATTAATGTTTTTTACTGTTTCTTTCAATGATCGATGAGATTTATATTGTGGTTTGCTGCTAAGAATTTATAATATCTACATTTCTGACTTTATGTTAAGTGATCAACACTGAGCAAATTCTCAGGTCTCCATTTAATTGGGTTCCATGTTATCTCGATCAGATTGACAATCTGATTAAATTTTGTCAGAAGCCCTTCATCCTGGCACAAATTACTACAACCCCTACCTTCTTAAGAAAAAAAAAACAGCCTTTCTTTCTTTCTGGCTTATTGACTCGTTTTTGTAAAGGCATCAAAGGACATCTTAATTTGCTTGTGGGATATATGACTAATAGAGTCATATAATAGAATACTTTTCACCCACAGTGAAAACTGCAGTATGAGACTTCATTGTTTTCTCTTTAAGAAATGGTTATGTAATTTCAGTAGTTATTGAAATGGAAGATGTTCATTAAAAATCTGAGTCTTGCTTCAAAACTTCCAAGCCTCAAAGTCAAGTTAATATTTTCTGTAAAAGTAAAAAGTCAATAATATATGAAGCAGTTTGCATTTAATTTACATAATGTGAAATAAAAGTACTTCAGGGAAGTGCAGAGTTTTCTGAGAATATGAAAATCATATAACTTTGTTTGATGAAGCCTAGCAATGTATTGTATTAAAATGCCTCGTAACCCCTATGCTCTAATAGGTTTGTTACACATTTGGATTGTCTCTAAGGGAATAGCATGTAGTAGGTTGTATTTCATAATGCCTAATAAAACTTTGGGTAAATAATGAAGACTCATAGGGTAGTTTTCTTTGTGGAAGAAGGAACATGCAGATTAATTTCTTATCTGGCTGTCCCGTAAATTTGTCGGAACAAAATGAAATTATTTAAGAGCAAGTAGCTGAGCTTAAGAAAACGGGAAAATCTGTGGTCATTTTCTTCATTCTTTAGCAATACCTAACTCTCTTTTGGTCCTTCATATTGTATGTACAGACTTATAGCCAACTCCAGCAGGAAACTAAGTCTAGTAACTTATGGCCTAACTATTTATTACTAGTTAATACTTTAGTCCAATTTTTCTCTTACAGTAGGACCTTGCTCTTAGAGCATCATATTCTTGAAATATTTAATCTAAGGCAGGCAAGCACAGGACATGGAATATTTGGGAATTTAGGCACTCAGTCTGATGGGGAGATCATAACCTAGAAGCAAATTTCAAAAAGGAGAATCACATAGTCACAGAATATGCTGAGTTGGAAGGAAGTCAGAAGGATCAGAAAAAGCAACCCAAAGCAGTCTCATACGGTGTCTGAGGTGATTTTCAAAACTTTATTCATAATCAAGGTATTGGATTCAGTCTTGAATATTGGAGACCGAGTTTGCTGCAGTCGACTTGAACCTGCTTAGTCTGATGACACAACTGCAAGAATTTGAAGTAGCAGCTTTCAAGTCAACTAGGATTCACTTTGTAACTCTTGAGTTTTTTGTCACTCCCTAGACAGATACATTTTCAACACTTTCAAAGTCAAAATTATTTTCTCTTCCTGTAATTTAACAGTTTACTACAAACAAGTGTTGAGTGAACATAAATGTGAAGTGATTAAGAGGATTTATCAACCAGGAAAGTTTTTTATGGGCTGGGACCTAACAAAGCACCCATATACTTTGCAGTGCAAGAAAGAAAAGTATAGAAATGAAAGAAATAGAACAAAAAAATTGGACTAAATATGAATTTAACCAGAAGTGTAGGAAATGGTGTGCCTGAAGAGAAAGTGAAAGAATTGGAGTTGTTTAGTTTAAGGAGAAGAATCAGGAAATATTTGAAAAATAACTTCCCATTTGTAAAATTACAAAGTGAAAAGGGAAAATTGGTCTTTGCACCTGAAAAATAAAGCCAATAGCTTTAACTCCAGTAAGGAACATGCAGGTGCCATATACCTTCTTCAGCTGTTTCTGCTGGACATGTGTTGATTTGACTGCACCCACACTATAAGTACTATGTTGCTGCTGGAAGGCATTTTCAGTTACACATACTAAAATATTGTTCCCTTTCTCAAAACAATTCTCTCAAAAACCTTAGTTCTCTTTCCACTAAAGGCATTGAAATTATTGCCAAAATTAGACAACTATTGGTAAAATTTAGCCCTGTTCAGTTGGATGGAACAAAACCTGTATCACACTGAAGTCTCACTTGAATCAACACCCCTCTCACTCTTTTGTAGTACATTCAGAAAGATTGCTGTACCATAAGAATGAAAAAATTTAAATATGTATGTTCTTAAATACTAATTTTACTTTTGTAGTGGTGGAAGGTGTTAAGAGAAAAAAAAGAATCGAGTTTGTATAGAAAAGCAAGAAATAGCCTGCTTGTAGAAGTGAATGATAAATATAATAACCTATGGCAAACCAAGCAAAATACCTGCTTTTTGTCAAAATTCACCAGTCTGTGTTGTAAGATTGGATTAAGTTTCAGTCTCTGTAGGTAGCATGCATTCCACTGTATTTTAGTAGTAATATAGATTTAGTTTTGCTTGAATATCTATATAACTAAAATATGAAAGAAACCTGAATCTACTCATTCATAATCTGTGAAAACTTTTATGTATTATCATGAGAAATTGTCATGACATCTTTCCAAGCTAATATTACATCGGTACATCATCTTGTAAGAATAATATGAGTGTGTCTTCTATGGTAATTCAGTTTTGATAAATGCTTTTATCTAGGGCCCTACTCTCCCAGACACCAAATAAATGAATGTTTACTTGTGTGAATTATGGTGTTACACTTCTCTTGGACAAAACATGAATCCCACTGACGTCCATTAACTTCTGTGTGTTCATCTAGAAAAATTGCTTACTCTAAGGAAAGAAATAAGAAAATCCAACTTGAGAGTCTTGGATACTATTGAAGTGCAATTTACATATCATGGAGATAGACTCACTTCAGTGCTTAAGTGATATGGCTCTTTTTCCTAGCCCTTAATACAGGCAGGCAGAATGGCCCTGTTTTGTTTCACATTCTCTTTTGTGATTTTTATGGAGATGACTCCCCAAACCTGCACATTCTTCAGAATGCTGCACCTGCTGGGCAGGTTTTTCTCAAGTTATAAAGTGGAAAGAATAATTATTTTATCTGTAAAAGTGTTAAAAAATATTGTTGATGTGATATTCGGTAACAATTTTTTGATGTTTTCTTTTTCTGCTTTCCAGGATTACTTACTGCCATCTACCTTTCCAAAGTAAATGGCTGTATGTCGGAACAGAGAGGGGAAATACACACATTGTAAATATTGAGTCCTTCATTCTTTCGGGATATGTTATCATGTGGAACAAGGCAATAGAACTGTAAGTGCAGATTTTTTTTGCATTTGTGTCTGTGGTCATTTTCACAGCTGTTTTAAGATTAATTTTTAAGAAATACTTGTTTTTACAAATATTAACAAATCTTTTGAAAGCCTATTATTTCAATGAATGCATTTGCAGTATTAACAAGGTGTTTACAGGACATTAGGAATTCAGATTTATGATAGAGACCACGTAACTATATTTTATATAAAAGTTATTTGGCAATCTGTTTAGCTATGAAGTGCCATGAGATAAAGATAATCATTAATCTCCAAAATTCAGATTTTGCTATTTTTATGAGGATAGCTTGGTCACCATCTCCTCCATCCTATGAAAAGAATAATGAAGTATATTTCATATCAAAGATGAAAGAAAGGAGGAAAACATATGTATGTAGACTTCAGGAAAACTTGAAAACCTTATTATGAATGATGTAGGAGGCAATAGTGCTTCATAACATTGTTTTTAATTCTGAGAGAGACTATATAATTTCAGAGTGTGAGATTAGTTTGAAGATGTTACTATTGTCTATAAAGTTTGGAAGGAGAGAGTTTACCTTTTGCACAGACATTTCTGTCCAACTAATTATCAAGGAAAGACCAGTAAAAGTCACTGTTCTGCTCCTATTTTCAAGTCGTCAGTTTAGATGGAGTGTTTATAAAGCAAATTTTGAGTGTGTCAGGTTTGTGTGTCATTTGTACAAGAAAGCCTGAAGGACTTTATCCCTCTTCATGCAATTCTCAGCCAGTTTTTGTCTTTCTTTCAAAACGCCTCATTTTTTATACTGTCTTGTATCTACTTCTAATGAAATCTCTATGAATTTTCATAAGGCAGATTTAACTCAGTTGTCATTAAGATTTGAAGGCTTTACAGTGAAAACCAATAGGAGATTGAACTGGTTAGTTTTTTTTAAAAAACTGAAATGCTTTCACTTTGTAATGTTAAACTACATATTACCATACCTAAGTCACTGTAAAAACAGATTACAGCTCATTTTATAAGAATACAAAAAAAAAACCCACCCGAAATTCTAGTTCTCTTAGTTTTTCAGAACACAGTTGAAGAGGGCTTCCACCTACACTGCTAATATTGTGGGCAAGGTAACCTGGAGTTATATTCTGATACCTGTGTGGCCATTTCCACCTTTGGAAAACACCTATAAGTTGCATTTTAGATTTTCATCATGGACCACATTTATCCCTTTAAGGTCATGATGACATTGCTCGGTAAGTAATATAATAGAGGGTATTGCATAAGACAAAAAAAAAAAAAAATTGGAGCATAGAGAACAGATACAGCGATTAATTTTAGTCTGTTCGAGGACTTACCAACATTTCAACCCCAAAAGGAATTTCATTACACTTCTTGAAATTAATTCATTCCAGAGAATGTAACTCTCATCCTCAGAAAAAAGACAAACATTGTGTGTCAGTGAGGCCCATCAAATGACTGCAAGAATTGTTTTTATAACAGTGAGTCTGTTACAGTGAAAGACTCAGGTGAAGAGGTTTGGTAGTTTGAAAACTTGAAGGAGAAACAGGTTTGAATGTAACATTTTTAGGCTTTGCATATGATGCAAGAAATCTGATCACCTATTCCTGCATGGCTGCTTTGACTTACAAAGTTGGCTTTTAGTACAGGTTTTTTTGTTACCATTTGTGATTTTATTGCCTACTTTTGTGTCAAAATATACTGAAATATCTGTATAGCACTATATTTTTTAGTGACAGTGGTTTTATGACTTGTTCTGAAGCATCTAGTAGAGATATATGTCAAAAAGATGATTGCAATACCTATTTTATCCTAGGGTCTATTGTCTTCTCAAACAGGAGAGATTATTCAGTTATCTTAAACTATGTCTAACGTTTGTGAGAAATTAAGGCCTGAATAGACTAATAATGCAAAGGAAACATTAAATTTTTTTTAGAATATTTTAAGTGCTGAGTCATAACTAATTCTAGAAGATACAGCAAAATTTTCTTTCTTAAATCATGTGCACTATCTGTGTCCCAGTGGACCTGGCTTTGTCCAGAGCTGAGAAAGGGCACAAGCATGTGGGTACCAATTCTTGTCTCAGGCATTTCTATCATCTCGTGCATTATCACTACTTCAGACCACACTGAAGCACCTTTTCAGCCGAGAATGAATAACTCAAAACTTTTTCACTTGTCATTTCTTTGTCATGTAGCAGAGCTAGTCCTTTGCCATAGGTGCTAGAGGCTCATGATACTGTTTGTTTATCTACTCTCTAACAAGTAAACAGTTTCTCTCTTTTCCCTCTGAATGTTTGAAAACAAACCTGGAAGAGAAAAATAGTCAATGAGCCCAGCATGTCTCCATTTACTCCAGCTAGAGTGAGATTGATTTTCACAGCAGGATCATACATTTTGGAAGTTCATCTGGTGTTGGAAAGGAAAAGAAGGTCTTAATATGAGTTCACTGAACTCCAAAAATGAAAAATCTGTATTATAAGCCTCCAGTAAGATTCCAGTGTTTGGACACTCCACTGTCTAATGAATGAATAACTGAAAACTTAGCAAAATTTGTGGAATTTGAAGTATCAAAGAATTGGGCAAATTGGAACCCGGTTATGCCAGAGCCATAAGGTGGTATTTCCTTTCTTAGTCTTTTCTCTGCCTATCCCCCTTTCCTACACTGGTGACTCAGAGCCAGCAGTTCCAGAGCAGTGAGGGAAAGCAGCACACAGGAGGAGAAGTAACAGTCTAGAAGAATCCGCCACCCTCCCTGTGTGCAGACCAAATGGATGCAGTTTTTAATATAAAGAAAGCAGAAGTTGCAAGGCATCCTTCTGGACATTTTAGAAAGTGTAATTAAGACTCAGAGTTGCATCTTGAGGTTGAACTGATTCTCACTTATCTCAGTTCCCAGCTTTGATTCACAGCATGAGAGTGATGAATCTAACTTATTCTTTTAAATTTTTCTGTGGCTCTACCAATGAAAAAAAAGGTCCCAAAGTCCCTGGTGCACTGTACTTTTGTGGAAAGCACAACTGCAGAAGATGCCTGACTACTGACACTACAAAAGTATCTGCTTATGCATATGTTTTCCTCAGCACTGTCACATTCAGTCAACTTCAACTCCATAGCAATGACTAATATAGACGTTTTCATTTTTTCCCTCTCTTAACTGCTTCTATCACTTTCTAACATCAGATTTTTCATTCTTCTCAGAAACAATCACAGTACTTCTCTAATTGTGCAGGCTATTTATTTTTTCAAAAGGAGAATTGTTTTGATATGATCCTATTTTGTTATACATGACTTTTACCTGCTTTAAAGGTTGTCTTGGTATTTGAAGTTCCTACAACAGTATTTAAGTCACTTGATTTGTCAGGGTGCATAAAACATCCCAGGATGACTGAGGAATACATCATCTATGTATTTTCCACATTCTGCTGGGTCCAGATTATAACATTGCTGAAGACTTCTTTTTGAGCTTTCTAATTTTAAAATAAGATAATTAAATAAAAGCTTCTATCCTTACAGTGAAGACTGTTATGAAGACTGTTTTACAGTGAATGGTTTCTTAATGTCAGTGCTGTTCTTCTGAGTAAGAGTTAAGTCTTACAGCATACCCACTCTCTCATCTCCCAAAATGAACATGCACCAAATAAATTAATACCTGCTGCTGTCAGGAGTAACTTCTGATGAAGTGCAAAACAGCTCAAAGTATCAGTAGCTTCTTAGGAAACTTCTACTTCTGTACAGCTGTCATGGGAACCTTTTGTTCCATTTTTCAGTTCTGCAGTCTGTTTTTGTGGACTTAAAGGTCAATGAAGGCTATGAAATGTTGCAAACTTTTTTATCATTGGCCCATATTTTTCTTTTTGCTCAGTTGAAGGTAGCTTTTGTCTTGGGAATTTTTTACTGGAAATCATTGCTGGTATTTTCTGGACTTGACCTTCTTTTCTTTTTCTTTTTTTTTTTTTTATGTATGAACTTGGCTTCATGTTTTATCCTTTTTGTGTCTTTTCAGAGCTTTTATTTTCACAATAATTCTCACCTACTCAGTACCCCAGTTGCTATTTGGGAATGAAAAATTCTCTGCTAACTATTTCACTTATGTCTTATTTTCACATACTGATTCTTCTGTATTTTCCTCTTTCTCAAGGAATAGGGTATAGTTAGTTTTTATGCAGTTTCCCAAAGCCAGCTTGAAAGAATGACTATACTTGAGTATCTGGCATCAACATTAGTGTGCTTTACTCATGGTAGCTGCAAATATGATGGGCTTTCCAGCATCTCCTCATCCTTTCCAGGAGCTGTTGGATCTCTACTTTTGCATTTAATATACTTCAACAGTGTTTTATTTTCTTTGTAGGCAGTTCCAAAATGGCAGTGTATAACTCTCCAGTCTCCTTAACAACTCTACTCTAATAGCAGTGAGGGGAAACAGAACATTTTATGTATACCTAAACTACTTGAGGCTAAATGGTTTTTGTGTGTAGGCATTTCCACATGCAGCATAATTTACTGTATGAGAGCAGTAATTACTGTATCTGTAACTCTGATAGTGTTTCACAAGTTCTATAAACTATTAATATTGTTATAATATAGTTAACTAAATAATTGTTTCATTTAATCCTGCTTGTAGTGCAGTCGTGATGTCCACCCTTAGGAGAAATTGACCATAGAGCCTAATGCCTGGCACTCCTTTTATAGGCAACACTTCTCTAGGGATCCAAAAGACATTACTGTTGTTTCAGTATATCCATACCTTCCTCGAGGAGACAAGAAGAGACAAGTGGTAAAGCACTGACCTGGCTTTGGCAGACTATTTCTGGTATTAGTGTGGCACCAAGGACTGAGTTTGGGTTCCTAGCCACAGTCCTATACTAGAAAGGAGATAACATCACTTCAGGACAAGCAAACCGGAGAAGATTGATCATGTCACACCTTCTGTACCCAGTCATAGGGCAGGTTCAGAGCAACAAGGAAAAGGTCATGTAGAACGAAGGAAGTTGCAATCCTTTTGTGTGCAGTTTTCTTCCTTGCTGCATCTGAACTCGTGTTACTTTGTATCAGTATATCCTCCCACAAACATCTCTCCCAAGATGGGACTGTGCATGTTCATCCCAAAAACAAACCCCAAACTTTGTGCTGCATCTGGTGAATGTTCCTTGTTGTGTAGTCCAAAGAGGAATCGGTTTTGATGCAAACACTTCACTTGCTATGAAAAAAAAAAGAGCAATGTTTCTTGGAGCCCCATAAAGGTAGTGCAGGACTGCCAGAGAATATGCTCTACACTTCCAAAAAGCTTCAGGAACATCTGTTGTCATCTGTGTGTGATCTTATCTGTGATGGCACATGTGAAATTAGTTTTAGTATATACAACTACTTGAAAAAGGTCCTTTCTCATTTACAGACAGAGTCAATGTTATGACTGCCAAACTTAATAGACTCTCTACTTCCCCTTACCTATGTATAAAAAAATCTGGCCTCTGTTAAGCAGTTAAGGAATTTCTGGTGGGTGGACCCTGGCTGGTTGTGAGACTCTCCCCTAGCTTCTCTCTCACTCTCCATCATCAAGAAGACAGGGAAAGAAAATGAAATGGAAAAGTTTGTGAGTCAGGGTAAAGAGAGGAAGATCACTTTCCGGTTACTGTCAGTGGACAAACCAGACTTGACTTGGAGAAAATTAGTTTAATTTATTGCCAGTTAAAATAGAGCAGAATGGAAAGAAACAGAGACAAAACCCAAAAATTCTGTCATTTTACCTAGGCTCAACTACCCTCCTTCATCCCAAACTTCTCTACCTCCTTCCCCCTGAGTAGTGCAGGGGGATGGGAAATGGAGGCTTTTGGTAGATCCATTACAGCTCCCCTCTGCTCCTCCTTCCTCCTCACACTTTCCTCCTGCTCCATCCTTCCACAAGCTGCAATTTCCTCAGCAAATATCCGCCTGCTCCAATGCGGAGTCTTCCACAGACTGTGGGGGAACCTCTGCTCTGGCGCATGAAGCACCTCTTCTCCTCCTCTTTCACTGACTTTGCTGCTCACCAGGCTGTTTCTTGTCCTTTTTTACCCACTACCTGTGCAGAACTTTTTGCCCTTTTTAAAATTTATTTCCCTGGAGGCACTACCATACTGGCCAAGAGGCTCAGCTGTGTCCTGTGGTGGGTCTGTTGGAGCCAAATGGAGCTGGCTCTGTCCAGCCCAGGACAGCCCTGACCACTCCTCACAGAGACCCCCCTTGCAACTCCCAACTGCCAACACTTTGACACCTACATCCAATATTTGACATAAAAGAGCTGGTGAGAGTGGCACCAAAGACCAGTGGTGTATTTGTGAAAGCTAAACAGTGATTTGTTGAGTCTTTTGGTAGAGTGACACACCTGACAGTCTTTAATTTAATAGAAGCGAAAGAAAAAGGAAGGACCAGACCAAGTCAGGTATAATACAAAACAACTAAATTATTGGAATAGCAAGAAGTAAGATAATATACATAATAAGAGTATTTATATCAAATACAGAGGAAAGAGAATGAGGAAAAAATAAATATCATACATTTAGTGCACAGACTGCTGTGTTTGGTATCAACTTTGCTGATGGTGTATATGAAGCCCTTATTCAACAAAATTAAAGAAATAGCTAGGTACATAATAATTAAAGTATAATACTCCTAAAAGAAAGAAAAATGGCCTAACATACTGAAAAGGAAAGAAAAGCAAACAAAAATCCCACAAAATTTTAACTATCATTTACAATAGATTCAAGAGAGAAATGAGGGAGGGAGGAAAAGTTATTTTATCAGAGTTGGCTTCTACCCAAATTCTTTGGTTAGCAATGTCATATGTATCTTAAATAGAAAACTGTGGTTGCACAGATTTACCAAAATTGTTCTTTACTTTTAAAATTAGTAGGTACAAAGAGGTGACCAGATGGGATCAACCTTTACCTTAGAAAGACTGTATGCCCTTTTCTTTTCTCCCCCTGTTTGTTCTGAATTTGCCAGTATTCCTGGTAAAGTACCAATACTGGAATGGCCAAGCAGCCCAACCTGCACACTGGGTGGTTCAGTGGGCTGGGATAACTGCCCAAAGCAATATACCTTGTCAGCCTAAGTGTGCTTCTGCTACCATCTTGATCGTTGCCAGCTTAGTCATACCTGATCTTTGCTTTTCTCTGCTTCTTCTTCTGTCATCTATCAGTCATTCCTATCTGGCTAAAAAAGTGGGAATTCTTATTCTGCCTCTTCTTTTCATGTTCTTTCCTCTTGTTCTTGCTCCTTTGCCATTCATGGCATAGGCAGCATGTACCTCAAACAGATCTAGTACTTTCCATCAACATAATCTGACCAGTCCAAATAGGTGAGCTATGTCAGAAACAAAGTTCAAAGCAGCCTAGAATGTCCCAAACTGTCATATTCACTCCCTCAGGACAGGTGTACAAAGCATGTGTGGGTCTAGGAACTGCTTGCAAATAACTCATCTTGCCTCTCAGTTCACCATCACTGCCTACCTACCCTGCCTGCTCCAAGGTCTGGTGTTTTGCAAATGATACTTTTATTTAGAAACAGGTTAATCAGAAACAAAAGCTCAGCCAGAGGGGTCAGCTCTGGTGATTTAGCTCGGATAGGATGACAGCTAGAGCTCCTGCTACCTGCATCTCTGCAAAAATTGTTGTGTGCCATGTCTAGGGCCAAATGGGTACTTGTTGCTAATAAAGACAGTCTGTGTAGAACAGTACTGTACAAATTGTCTGTCCACTGCTTTCCTGCTGATATCACTTGATGGGATATGTTGCAAAATGCTCTTGCAAAAGCCTTGCTCATGGATACCTCATGTAGGAAAGTAACATACTGAATGTCCAGGATGTCTGGAGTAATATGTCACTGTTCTTAGCTCAGAGATAAATATCAGAGAACCTTTTTTGCCAATCTGCTTTGGCCCAGCTTTGGTGTTCTATGAAATAGCTGAAATATTTGAAACGTTATATGGGCAAAATATATATGAAAAATATATATGGGCAGAGGACAGCATGCCTACTTTTAAGAGTATTGGAGCATACTGTTTTGAGAAGGAGTAGTCTGTAAGGCTATGAGTCAGTCCACAGTATTTTAATGTGTTAATTGCCTGTGAATGTTTGCATGCCACTCTGAGTCTTGGTTTGGATTGTGACCTGATAGACCAGAGGATGGTTTTGCTGCAGTGCACTATTTGAGACAAAAGAAGAGACCATTAATTTAGGAAAATCCTTTGAGCAGTTTGGCTGGAGAGCCTTGTTTTGGTTTGTTTTTTTATTTCTCTTGCAGTCTGTATTAAAACTCGGAGCCTAGGTAGTTTTATGTATGGCTTCCAGATAAATTCTTCACTTTATCAGCTCTGCCAATCGCTGCCATATTTTTTTTTTCCTGGTGGCCTTTGGTGAACCAAGACCAGCAATTCAAGTCTAAATGGTAAGCTGAACTCCAAGGAACCCTGTGCTCTGACCCCAGGACCTAGATGGATCAAAGGTCCTGTTCTCTGAAGGCATTCAGTGTGGACTGGTGCTTGCCTTCTTGCTCTGTATGACTGCCAGGGCCTAAAGGTCTAGTCAGAAAAAAAAAATTTTTGAAAAATCTTTATCTCTTCATTCAGTTTTCGATGATTTGCGTTTTCTGTCAGGAACTAGACATTAATAATTTCAGTAGCAGTCCCTGTATTAAGTCACATACAGCTTGTTGGTACATGTGACAAAAAGAGAAGGGATGACAAGAACAGTAACTTTATATAGGCTTACCAAGATTTGTGGGATGGGTCTTGTGGCTGAGGAGCCTCACTAAACATGCATTGTGGCTGTAACTGTATTCATTGTTCTCAAGATGTATAAAGCTTTACAGGTTAGACAAAGGCAAGATGCTCCATTTCTGAAATGCTGCTGCAGTAATGCTAAGAAGCTTCCTGATAGAGCAGTGTAGGTGAGGTTACTGAAGCCCTGTCATTAATGAGATCAGAACTTGGTGAGTCATTTTATAAGTATTTGAAATGAATCCGGTGAAGACTTTGCAAATCCTTGACAGATTAGCCTTGAAATTGAGCAAATGAGGAGGGAGGGTCAGAACGAGAGAGAGTAGAGATTATAAAAGGCAAAAAGCCTCAAAAATGAGAAGGGGGAAAAAAATCACTGTAATAGGAGGAATAATGAGATTAAAATTAAAAAAAAAAAAAATTGAAGAAAGGATTAATTGACAAAGGAGAATCTTTGCCTATAATGGCAAAAATAGGGGAGAACATGAAAAGATGTCAATAACTTTACCTTCCCCTGCTGGGCTTTTTACAATTACTTTTAAACTGTTGGAGGTAGATGTTAACAAACCTAGAAATTAAGGTAAGCATCCCTTTATACAAAAAAACCTAATTCACAGATTTTAATTGGTTTTTGTCTTGCAGATCCACAAAGACTCACCCTGGTCCAGTTGTACATTTAAGTGACAGCCCAAGAGATGAGGGAAAAGTGAGTACAACTGATGGTATAAAACTTTGCAGCTTTTCATAGCCTTTATTTGCCTTGGTAGCTCCTTCCTTTTGGTTACTCACTAATTTTATCATCTGCTTTCTTTCTCTATTTCCAGTTCACTTTAACTACTTTACAGTTTTTAAGAAAAAATTATCTTGGTACAGAAAACATACTGTGCTTTGAAACATTTAGCCATCCAATTGTTCATGATTAAGTAAACCCAACTTTGTGTAAGTAATTGTCTAAAAACTGTATCATGGCTTCAGTACTTGGAAAAACTTGCTATTATGAAGTCACTGTGGTAAGTTTTCATAAGATAGCAGGTCTTATACAAGAATTTTAACTATAGTAATCTACATCTATTGCTGCTGTTTGCTATTCTCAACTCTGTTCACAAAGAGCTGCCCAGAACTGGAACCAAAACATATAGTCAGAGCATCAGGGTTGTGACTGATATCACCCGGAAGCCAAATCGAAGTTTGCTGGCTTTATTTGTATGGCAGCTTTTCAAAAATGAAATATGGTTGACAGAATACCTGTTTTATTAGAGCTTTTTCGTTTATCCATGGATACTGATTTTTTTAATATTTTGCCTGTGTGGAAATGGGTATTTAACTCTCTCCTTGGTTTTGATAATTTCTAGCAATTGCGTTTTTGAGTGTATTTATAAAGTACTGCATCTTAAAAATGGTGTATCTATTTGACAGTGTCCCTCACATAACAGCTGATGGTTGTTAGAAACTAGCAGCAGTTCTAATTTTTTATACTGATATGGGGGATATTATGCTGAAATTGTGAGTACCTAGAAAAGCACTGATGAGTACATCTGGTTTTCTTTTGCATTATGTGTCCTTGGACTTACCCATATTGCAAGGTGAACTATGTACAAATGGTGTGCTTGTGAGCTAGCCCTCCAACAACTTACATGGGATATCTAAGCATTTTTAGAAGAAACACAATAGATCAAGGAATTTAGAATATTATCAAATAAAGTAATTAGACACTGTGAAGTGTAGTGTTTTAGCCTCAAACAAGAAGCCATCAAGAAATGCTATTTAACTATCTATTGCAAAATGCCTGATAAAAGTAAAGGTTTATTTATGAGGCATCATTCTTGTTTTCTGGCCACAACAGAAGCTGAGGATGACCTAGGCACCTAAAGTACACAGTGTGGGGAAAAAGGATATGAAAAGAAAAAATTGTCTTGTGAGTGAACATCCCTTACAGGAATGTCATGCACTTGTGTCCAAAAAGTAACCTAAAAGTATTTTTTCAGCAGAAAGAGAGAAGATGAAAAGGAGCCAGGAAAGGGAGATAAAGGAGAACTGACTTGGAAATACAGGTGCTTGTTGCTCAGAGGGCACGTGGGAGACATCTGGACAATGATGAATTCCTAGCATACTAATAACAACAACAAAATCAGACAGATGCCTATGAAAAAAAAGATTGAAAATTTATGGGGAGAAAGAGTAGAAAATGTAAGCTATACTGAAACCATCCCAGTGCAGCTCTTTATATCACTGATAGATTGAGAGTGGCGTAAAGAACAAATTGGTGCCAACAAAATACTTGTAGATTTGCAGACTGTGGAATTGTTAGTGTTTGATGTTTACAGGAAGACATCAATAAAATGTACACACAGATAGAAGATCCAAGCATTAAATCAAAAGACATAGCTCTAAATAAAAAAATCCAACAGAAGAGAAAAATATTAAACTAAATTTTTCAACCAAGTCTCAATAAACTTTGGTTGAACGAATGAAGACTTAAACAAACATTATCCATAATGAGGAAAAAAAGAAAAAAAGAAAACAGCTTCTGGCATTTTGGTGTTCAACATCGTCATAAATAGCCTAGAAAAGAGAGTAAGCAGCTGTGACTTTAGGAGTCTGAGAAACTCAGCAGTGGAATGGCAGGTTAAGTACTGTCGTTTGCAAGTATTCAGTATAAATTATAAGAAGTGATATGTGTAGGGGAAAATATTTATGACTTTATGTATTAAACAATGGGTCTGAGCTGATGATTACTGTTTGGTATCAAGAGCTTTAAGTGGTGATTGATAGTTCAATGAAAATATCAGCTCAGCGCTCAGTAGTGAACAATAAAGAAAATCAAAATTAGGCATTATCTGGAGAAGAATGGAGAACAAAACAGGGCTATTAAAGAAATGCATGGTTGACCTGCCTGCTGAATAATGACTGTAATACTTCTCCTTCTATATCTAAAAAGAACATAATTACGCTAAAAGAGGATAAACAAGGTTTTCTATACAAGAGACAATTTAGTGAAACAGGAAAATTCAATGTGTAAAAGACCTAATTGTGATTTCAAGTTTGAAAATCACGATGATGGGAAGAGAATGGAAACAGCTCATGGTCTCTTTCGATACAAAACCCAAAAGGATATCAAATGAAGCTGACAAGTCAGATTCCAAACAAGCCAGTTAAGTACTTTTTCAAATATACAGTGGGTAGAAGCTATAAAATTTTGTCCAAATGCTGTTGCGTGTGCTGAAAATTATATTGGTCACAAGGAAGATTAGAAAAGTTAACATAAGAGAAATCAATTTGAGGGTAACTGAAGAGGTTTGCTGAATTCTCATAAAAAGTTCTTAAAGAGGAGGTTAAACAGAGCCATGTGTAGTTAGGGAGATGGCTATAATGGAATTAGAAAATTACTTAGGCTGAGAGAATATGTGAGAATATGACAAGTACTCTGACAGTGTCTTGTACTGAATACAGTATCTTGTACAGTATCTTGTCCTAAATACTTCTATTTAATTTAACAGAGTTAATCTTAGATAATAGAGCTATCTGAATATAGATCTATTAAGTAGATACTCTGCTTTGCTCCTTAGCTCCAAGTTAACCAAAGACCACCAAGAGGTGTTGATGGGAGAAGTCAGACCTCCTCACATCACTTTCTGATAGGCAGCAGGTGAAAGTGTTCTTTGCATATGTTTCAGGAATTAAATAGTAGGCATAAATGAGTTGTAATCATTACTCAAAATACAGATAATCTTTTCTCTATCAGAGTACTATTCTACAAGTACTCTGCAAGGGTTCAGTGGTAAATCCTTGTCTGGGGTATCACAAAGTTGTTTACAGATCTGGGACTGTTTCACTGAAGTCAATAAGTATTTCTCCTATGTGCGCTGAGTGGTTCAGAGTCCTAAAACACAGTCAAGCCTTTCCAAACCTAGGACAATCATCAAATCTCTTTTTGAAAACCAGGGAAATTTGTGTGCTGACACCATCTTAACATTTTTCACTAAAATTCTTGGAATTCCTTCAAGTTCCAGTTTACATCAGTGACTGGTGATCAGGTCCTTTGTGTCAAAAGAGTGAATGTAATTCCAGAAGACTTGTGCCATTCAACATTTTTCCAGAGTGCCTTCCAGGCAAACTATCTAGGCAGACTTTGGAGACAGTCTCTTTTATGAATCCAGCAGGCTGTGGCTGGAACACAGACATCAAAGAGAATGTGGGCATTTAATGTGTCACTGAAGAACAATTTGGGGGCCTAGTGATTAAGTTCATTAAATATAACTGTATCAATGAATAGGAACAGACTGAAGTGCACAGACATTTTTAAGTGGCAGATCTGTACAAACCTGATTTTTCTTGCTGACAAAGGAAAAGATGTTAACTGCAATGATCTGCAGTTTCCCAGCAAATGGAGAAAGCTTAATAGGGAAAGTTTTAATATTATTAACTATTAGCTGGTGGACTACACTTCCTATCTCTGAGTTCTGACACAGTGTGCTTTTGGCAGGCTTGTTTGTTTGAGGTTTTTTTCTCTCAGCTATTTTGTGTTACCAGGACAAGGAAGGGGCTTGCTGGTATGTACCAGGATGCAATTAGTTGATTGTAAAAGAGAAATATCTCACAATATCTCATCAAAAGCATTTAATGAAGAAAGATTTAAGTAAAAATGGGGAGCAACTTCACTAGACAAGGAAGATCTTTCCAGGTCTTCTCTCTCCAAATTCTGCCCAGCCTTCTGCATGTTTCATAACCTAGTAAAATATGAGTAATTAAACTGTGCCAGGAGTGACAAGCTGAAGAGAAATCTTCGGGGTTTTTTTCCATCCTGGACTCCTTTTACATGCATTTTTCTTCTTTGTCTATATGTTCCCTTCCAACTGCATTTGTGGATGTTTTACTTTTAACCTCTGTTACAGACGTAGAGCTTGGTCTTAGAGACCTCTCAAGTGATCACCGTGACTGAGAGGAGAGAAAATGTTTGAGTTTCCTGTGGTTCAGACAGGTCAGAGTCCAGAGCATCATAAATATACTGGCAATGAGACTTACCATGTTCACCCAGTAGGAATTGTGACTTTGGTGTTGTACCACAGTGTTAGTAGTAAAGCAGCATGACTACCATCTGAACAAAAAGAGAGACTCCTCCTGGCTATGCTGCAAATCTGTTTACCTTTCAATTTATTCCCTGAAATCAAAACACTTTATAGCTTGCCATTCTGTAGTGCTGCTGTGCATTAAGCATTTCAGCAATAGATCAGGTGAAATGCGATCTCTTATACAAGGTATTTAACCTTTTAGTAATTACCTGGAGCATGATTTCTTTGCAAAAGAGAGTGACAGAAAACAAAAGACAAGCTTGCTTCACCAGGGAGAAAGGCTTATTGAGAAACAGATCACATACTAAGTGTTTTTCTATTCCTTCAGTTTTCTGAATATATTGGTACAAAAGCTGAGATGAAAAGAATACCGGTGGATACAAACTGAACTCAACTGATTTGGTACCCAGCTGTAACGCACTGGTACAAGTGTTTGTTATGATGAAAGTAAGGAGGGCACTCAGTCTCAGTAACACATTGATTAAAATACCATTTATTTGAGATAATACAAAAAGGGTGGTGGAAACCCCAAGTCATGTAACATTGCATGAACCTCTAGTAAGAGCACATCACATTGTGCTAAGTCCCCTCTGTGAAAAGACTTGCCAGCATTTTTGTCTTTGGAGATCTCAAAAGATTTTTTATGGGGAAAAAAACCCTTCTATCCATTTCTACTGTCAAGCAAAAGGATGTTCACATGAGCCATTCTGCCTTACATTAAGAGAAAGGCAAAGGCACAAAGGTGGTGTTATTGCCCTTACCAAGTGGGAACTCCCTACAGGCTTCTTTAGAATTAGCCAGCTACGTTTATCTTGTGGCCAAGAAGTATGTGCAGCACAATGCAGGCCTGAGGGCCAGCTGCTGTGTGCAGCATAACATAGCACAGCACAGGCCTGCACCTACTCAGGTTAACTGCTGTGTGGATCACTAACTCCTGGATGAACAAATGACTTCTGTTTGGGATCACTACACTGACAGTGAAAGCAGCCACAGCAAGGCACTCCTTTGTTCACTCTCTGAATGGCAACCTGTTATCCCAGAGTACCATATGGCATCCTGACACAAGTGCTATCCAATTAGCTGCACGCTCTCTGACTCTGCCACAAAATCCCACGTGAAGCCATACAGAGCAAAAATGCTAAATATTCTGGAATTTCTCCAGCACAGTTTAATTTTTTTTTCAGGAGCATAGCTCTTAAGTAATCAGGTATTGTTCATATTCAGGTATTAACTACAAGTCATTGTCAGATTAGCTACTACATCTCCACATAAGGAATATTCTCCTGGCAATATAAAGAATCATATCCAGTAGGACTGAGAGTATTCCCAGACTCTTCTGTAGCAGTATGATGTATCAGTCACACTTAACTTGGAAAAAAAGTGATGTTTTGTTTAGCAGCCCAACCAAGTTTCATTTTTATGGCTTATGCAAGCCAAAGTGAGTGATAGCAAAGATGCTGTTAAACTTTCACTGACTAGGAGATAATCTTGTCATTCTTCTGCTCAGATTCTTAATATAGAAACTGTAAATTCTTGCCTGCATTCTGTGATACATGTGTCTATAGGCAGTGAACAACTGCAGCTATCACTGCCAGTTGTATAAAATATTCTACAGCAGAAATGTGTGAGTCTTCCAGTTTGGTCATTTTCAGTCTTCATATCCAGGATAGATTCTTAGGAAGACAGACTCTACGGGAAACAATTTCGAGGACACCTAAGTAGGCTAGACTTCATATCGTCCATAAGATCTGAAATTAATTGTGTTCAAATGAAGAGTACTCCACAGTGCCAGATCAATATTTCAGTTCTTTCAAATGGAGACAAGGAGAAAGGATTGTGTTCATTCTTATTTTTCCCCTGAGCATTGTTTTTCTACTCATTCATCTTTTCTCAGATCTTCTTTGCTGGTATTTCTGAGATGTGTGCAATGATATGATATACCTGTTCTAGAAGAACAGGTATAAATTGGTATAAACAAGTAAAAATTGGCATATCAATTAATTAATTTTTAATTATTAGGAAAGCAAGCAATTTATTCTTCTGCAGGAAGAATTCTTCAAAATTTTTTTAAGCAATAGAAGGCATAAATTAAAGGAATATAAGTAGCTGAATGACAGTTTCATCTGGTGACACTTTGGTTTGAAGTTATTTAAGTGATTACGTGTCAAATATTTTCCTACAATCTTATTTTTTCAGCAGATATGCAATTGTGAAGACCGTCCAGGCACATAATCTTCCAAGGGAAAAAAAAAAAAAGGTGTATAAAGCCAATTTTTTTCCCATATCACATGTTAAATTGTCAGTAATGTGAAGTAGTTTATACTGAAAGATAATTTGAAGGTATTACATGTAGAGCAGATTACAATCTTGCACATCACTTTGGCATTTCTTTTCATATAATTCAATATCTGTATATACCTTTTGATTCAGAAACTGTAATTGTGTTTGTTTCCCTTCTCCAGCTGTTGATAGGCTATGAAAATGGGACTGTCGTGTTCTGGGACTTACGATCTAAAAGAGCTGATCTGAGAGCTTATTATGATGAGGTAAGCAATTTCCATTAATTCAGAAAATCCATTTTTCGGCAGCTTGCCGTATGTCTTACCAAGCAGATGTATATTTGTCTTAAGGCATTGCTGGTTCTGGAAATACTGTTTGTGCTATGCTTTTGGGCAAATTATTGACAATACAAATCAAAGCCTAAAATCTCTAGTTCTGATGTGTTAGGCTCTCATGGTTGTACTACAACACAGAATCTCTTCCTCTTGATTCTGACAAGTTCATCAACTTCTGTGTGAGGATTCTCAGTTGAACAGAGGGTAGCAATGAGCTGACCTGAGATATACAGGAATTATAGAAACATAAGGAATTATGTATTCTACATAAGGAATTATAGAAACATCTTTACTATGTAGAATATTAATTAGAATGAAAGACAAAATATTTGTACAGCTATTGATATTACTTACTACTTAAGATTTTATTAAATGGTTTTAAAAAATTATACTTGGCATAATTGTTTCCAAAATACATATATTCCTAGTAATTGTTATTTTAGCACTAGCTCAAAATATGCTTTGTCCTGCCATTCCTTCTCTAAAGTTCACCATGGGTGAATGTGAATGCAACTACAACTGAAGGTAGAAAAGGACATTTTCTTTTAAGTGATCCAAGCAGTAATTGGTTTCCTGTAGTTCTCTTCTCTTATTCACCTTGTCACTTCATTATGTGTAAGGAGTATACACGTTTACTTCCCTCTAAAAGGTAATCTTAATGCATCTGAATCCTGCACTCTTTCAGCCTGCTTTCAGAGACACAGTGAGCTTCAAGATTAAGTTTCTGAGCACCCACATAGCAAATGTTTTAAAGGACAGAGTGTGAACAAGCTAGCACTTAAGCTTCTAGACATGCTCACTAAATTGCCTGTAAGTGACAGTCTGCCTCTGCATACACTTGTGAAATTGCACCTGTTCTATTAGTTGAGGCTGGACAACTTTTTGCTTTTACAGGTCTCCTGGGGGAGACTCAGGTGTGTGTCTGTTCATCAGCTTTCCTCTCTTGTATTCAGAATGAGTCTACATAAAAGAGGATCTTTATAATACTGTTTCCTTTTTTGTTGTTGAGACAGAGCAGTTGAGTGTTGAAAATTTCTCATGCAATTTAGTTGATCCACATTTTTCAGTACTGTCCTCAGGAACTTTTTTTGGCCTTTCTGTCAGTCCTGTACTTTCCTCCTAAGCGGTTACTTGCTGTGTCATTACTCCACTTTGTGCAACTTGTGCTGGCTTCTTATCATCTACTGAAATAGTTGCAAGATTCTTATTTTGTTTTTAAAAGGATTATGTGACTAACCATATTCCAGACTTTCAGGCTCCATGATCATAGTATTCCAGATATGCTATGATTCTCTTAAGGAGCCACTAAGAAGGGTTCTTTTTTAAATCCTGGGTTATATAGGTTTTGTGAGTCACAAATTACTTGTTTGGCATGTGCCACTTGGTATTTAGCATCAATCCAAGTTTTCAGACCTAAGCCTTATCTTATGGATTGGTCACCAAAGATCACAGTCCAGAAGTCATTGTTCCTGTTCCCTTTCTCCATGCTCTCTGGACTGATGCAGCCTGTGTGCCCCATGATGTCTGACCAAGCTTTCAGTATTGTTCTGGCACTGAGCCAGCCAGTTACAGGGTATCTGTGAAGTCTCAGATAAATTACTGTAAATGTTCTGTATCTTCATTAAATACCGAAATGCCTCTTTGCATGAGTTCTGAATAAAATTAATCCACCTCATTTTTCTCACTGTCATTATACTTTCTTTAGCATCAGTTTTGAAAACAATGTAGTTACCCCATTTGATGCTAAAAGAACTGAAGATCTCATCTAACTCACCAGTTCCTCTTCTGGCATCTTAAATCATCATCAGATGGCACTATCCTTTCTGACTTATAAGTGGAGCCAATTCTTCTGTTTAGTATCAGAATTTCCCCTGGCAGCAGGCTTCTTGATTAGCACTTGGTGTGTACTGAAGTAACAGCTTATTTTCTTGTCTTTGATGGACTGTCAGTGTTATTCACCGAGGCAAGTTCTTTCTTCTCTGTAGTCTTCTTCAGGTAGCTCTACAGTTTGGTAATGTCACTCAAAACACATGTCAGCACCCTCAAGACTCCATCCAAATACTCTTCCCTTCTTAGGATCAAGCCTCAACTGGACTTGTCCTATGTTACCCTTGATAGCATTGGATTTCAGTCTTCCCAGGCCAGCTATTGAGAAGGAGACTCTCTGTTGTTATTCAGTTCTATAGAACCTGTCACTGTGCAGCACAGAAATGAGAAGCAGGTACTTTTTGATAGGGAAAAGGAAAGAAGGTTGCTAACTGTCTATCTACAAATCTAAAGATTCTTCATTTTTGAGTTCAAGATGGGGACTTTATCTGCTGATGTTCAATTGTTGTAGGGAGGAATAATTTTGTATCTCATGAATTTAGATATTTCTTTTCAGCCACAGGCCTTTAGTGTCCTTCTTGCCCTTCTTGAAAACTGGGACAAGTCACCAGCTTCCAGTCATGTGGGACCTCTTCGGATTACCAAGACCCCTCAAAAATCATTGAGAGAGGTTTTGCAATGATGTTAGCTAACTCCTTGAGGATTCTGGGATAAATCCCATCAAGCCCCATAGATTTGAAGGGATCCAGCTGGAGCAGCAGATCCCACACAATTTCAGGGTGGACTGAGAGTTGATCATTCTTGCAGTCATGGTCCTCCAGCTCAGGGCATTGAGACCCCCTCGGTCCATCACCCGTGTTGAAGACAGAGGCAAAGAAAGCATTAAACATCTCTGCCTTGTCTCTGTCCCTGTTTGTGAGGTGACCATCCTCATCCTATAACAGACCGTAGCAATTTCTATATTGCCTATTGTCATTGATATATTTGAAAAACTCTTTTTATTATTCCCTACATTTCCAGCCTGCTTCAGCTCCAGTTGAGCTTTGGCTGCATGAATTTTCTCCCTACAGTAGCAAGCAGTGTTTCTGAATTCTTCCCGTGTCACTTGACATTCGTTCCACTAGGCATGCACCTTCCTTTTTGCCTTGTGTCCAAGAGAAGATTCCTGTTCAGCCAAGCTGGCCTTCTGCCTCACCTGCTTGACTTCTGACATTTGGAAATTGCCTTTGTGTGATGACTGTCATCTTCTCAGTGGTGATATGTATGAGATATTGAGGCTCTTCCAATCAGTGCTCCTACATGATGCACTCTATAAAAGGCTTTGCTTGCAAGCCCTTTTGTAATTTTCTTCAAAAGTTTATTTCCATCAATTGGTATAAAAAGAGGGCACATAAAAAAGACATCTTTCAGAGGATTCTCAAGTTGTTACTGATAGTTGGCAGACCCTAAAAAACAGCCATCTTCATGCGCAGACTTTGTAAGTTTGTGTCAACACACGTTCAGAGCTTTCTGAAACAGGCACCATCTTTCATTGGAACACATCTCCAAAATGTAGCTGCAGAGTTCTCAGAGACATTTGCCAAACGACATCTCCCTACCTTTGTCAAACACTATGCCACTCTAGAATATCAAGTCAGATGTGGCCCTTATTTTAATGGTCCTGCAGTACTACTAACACAAAGGATTTTTAACACTGAAGCAATAAGGTCAGATCAGAATAGTTCTTGTTCAAAATATGGCTAAAAGTGGTCCTAAAGACTCTTTGCTGAATTCTACCCAGCAAAGAGGGTTTGCGATTGGGAAGGAACTGAAATGGTGTTGGGCACACCTAATTTTAGTGCATGCTGTGTATGAGAGAAGATGGAATTTGTATGCAACCACTGTGAGTATTGCAGAGGAAGAAACATACCCAATCTGGAGTGGTATGCTTTATGTGCATACACGGTGTGAACATTCACATGAGTCACCCACCGTGATGAACTTCTCTTCTAAGCAAATAACTGCTCTTTTTATGTGTGGATGCTAACAAAGTGGTTCAGAATCAAGACATATTCTAGCAGAGAGAAAATTTGGGACTTGTTCAGTGCCATCTTTCCGTATTAGTCGTGAGTCCCACTGAGACCTCCAGAAGTGATTCTATGGGTTTTTTGCCCAATTCAAGGCAAAGTCTAACAGGTCAGTTTGAGTTGCTGCTATGCCAACTGTCTGTGACAGGAGCATTCCACCTCAGCTCTACTCCACAGGAGGTTTGTGCTGGCAGGGGGCACCCGGTAGCTGAGAGGCAGTTTAACAAGCAGCTTGTTACAGTTTTCAGATGCTAGTTACTAGCTCCTGCTCAGACACAGTGACTATAGCCATGTGAAATGTTTCTAGCTGTGATAGCATATCAAAACCAGATCCAAATTTGGCACAATAGCAAGCATGAAGGAGCTCATGTCAGAATTAATTTGCGTGAGGATAGACATGCCTTCAGTGTAAGTGAAGCAGTGCTCCCCACGGATCCAAGGTTGTTGCTACCTGAAGGCAACAATACTGGACTCTGTATGAACCGTCTTCCCATGTTGTCTTTGTTGCTTCAGTTAGTTTGGTGTCTTCTGGGTCTTTAAGAAGAACTGTGTGCCAACCCCCCCTCTAGCAGGTAGAAGTTTGAGTGATACCTGTTATGTCACTCAAAGACAAACATCTAGAGTTTGTTCAGCTCTGAGTTTTGAGTCTTTTTTTGTCATGTTAGTCAAGCATTCATACACAAGGCTTGTCAGATTCCTATTAAAAATCTGGATCATCTTAATGCATTTGTGGCCATGCTGTCCAGCCTCAGGAGCTGAGAAAAGTAAGAGGCTGCAGCTCTTTTGTCTGTTTCTGCTGATACTCCTGCCAGACCATGAGCCATAACTGACCATAACAATCAATGTAATTGCTTAAAGAGGAAGACCAACAGGGGCTTCTGAATAGTGACCAGTAGACTTAGTTTTATTTCTTGTCAGCTAGAGCAAAATTGATGTGAATAACTACAATATTGACTTATGGACACCCAGGCATGATTTTAAAGTGATTTGAATAAGTCAGGTAAATGGCTTTATGCATTTGTAAGTGCATGCAAGGCCTTAACATTTCCTAGGTTGAAAAAAAGAGGAAATTTCTCAAACTGTATTCAAAAATAGGTCTCTTTTATTTGCATTTGCATAAAAACATATTGTGTTTTTTGCTATTTGGCAGCGAACATTTCTGGAAGGGATATGGATTCAAGGGAGGTTTCTGAGAGTTTGTGCTTCTGAAAGGAATGTGTAAGAAACTGTGTTATACAGTGAATGTTGTGTCAGAAGATGGCTTTTGTTTATTTGCAGCACATACCGGTGAAAGCAAAGGACTTATACCATTATCCTTTCAGCTAGTTTGATGTAAATAGATATTTTCAGTCAGTTCCACTAATTATGCACAAGATATTGAGAATGGTCTGTTAATTTTTCAAGTTTTCCTTTTTGGCATACGTAATATTCATCTTGTGGTACTTGCAGTGTGCACATAGGAGTGCAATATTCCTCTTCTCTGATGCACTATCTGTTCCAAAGTATCTTACATCATTGTTTTGGGAATTTCCTAGATCAATGAAACAATCCTGGTCTATATACTATTTTGATTTTTACATTAAACCTCACAGATTTCTGTGTACTTGCTCTGCAATTTAAGTATGTGAGTGTGTGTGTGGAAACTGTTCAAGAACAGTGTACTATGTCCTCTGGGGAAGACTGCATTTTGTATGTTACCTGCAAAACTTCTTACACTAAATGTTCTGTAAATTCGCCAGATTAAATAATTCTGAGGAGAGATATCACACATATTACAATTGCATTGTATGCCCCTTTTTCTTATACTTTTACCTTAATACCCTATTCCTTCAATTTTGGTCTAATTTACTTAAAGCTTCATTATATTATTGTGTTGTGTTAACCTCTACGGTGAATTGTGGATTACAGCCGTTGGTTGCTAGAAAGTGATGGTAATGGACTTCAGATGAACAAGAACCCTGATATCTTTACTGTAAACACTGTATTTTGTTTCAGTTTCAAGTTCTTCTTTAATTTCTGTAGGCTATTCATTCTGTTGCTTGGCATCATGAAGGGAAACAGTTCATGTGCAGTCACTCTGATGGCAGCTTGACCTTATGGAATCTGAAAAGTCCTAACAGACCATTCCAGACCACAATTCCACATGGTAATTTTGATAGTAAAAATTTATAACTAAGAAGCAATACAGTGTTCTCAATGCTGTTTGATAATATCTCTGTTTATTTGATTTTTCACTGTAGCCCAGACCCAGAGTTGCTTCTTGCACAGTAGCTGCAAATTATTATAAAAATCAGCAATTTAGATAAAACGGTTTTTTAATTGGTGTCATAAATGGCTCTTTTATCCAACTCATTTTAAGAGTCCACTGCTTGTCTGTGAGACCCTCAGGCTATGGGATTTTCGCATTTCTTTCTTTATATTTTGTAATTATGTGCTCATGTGCAATTTTTGCAAGAACTTAATACATTTTGTACAAGGCAGTATGTTGTCTGTCATGATGATGGGACAAGGCTTCCCAAATAACTGCAATAAAGGAGCCATATTAAGAAATGGGCTGTACCTTTTATGCCTGGGACTTAATATGCCATTGCTTCCCACAAATGAGGTAAAAACGTATTGACTCCATTGCAAATCAATACATTCCCTTGAAACCTGACTGGGTGGAAAGGGAAGAAGAAGAAGGAAAGATCTATGTAGCCCAAAAAAGATTTAGCATTTTCTTAGATTTCCTTCTATTTTATAATTTTTATTCATAGACCTCTCAGAGGTCATCTAGTCTAACCATTAGATAAAATAGACCTGAGCCAAAGAATTTCAATTGTATGCTTCATTTAATTTTATCACTCAACTGGTAACACTCCAAAGCATGTAGCATTTTGTCAACAACAGGAAATGCATCAATCTCAGAAGGCTTAGAAAAAAACTAAGCCCTTTATGGTCATAATATGTTCAGAAAAGAAGGCGTACAATTAGTCTAATTCATTAATTGTTAGTTAAGTACCATCCTCAGTAATCTGCATGGGCTTTAGGTGTTTTTGAAGTGTGGCATATAGTCCTTTAGAGGTATGTGGCAGAAAATCACAGAGATATAATAAATGTTAATAATTTAGACAATGCATATTTTACAGAAATAGGAGCTAACACTCAGCATCTTCTGTAGCTTTAAAGTTCCATTCTCTTACGGCTTATACAGTTGCATCAATGTGTATGTTTTAGTTTGATAGTTCTATTATCATGGTATTTTAATAGAGTTTTCATCTTCTTTCTTTCTTTAGGAAAAGTTCAAAGAGATGGGAAAAAACCTGAATCTTGTAAACCAATTCTAAAAGTAGAGTACAAGACCTGTAAAAACAGGTTTGTTTTTAATTTTGCAGTTAACTCTATTACATTCCTGAGTTAAAGTCCTTTCAGAATCTTCCCTACTTTATTTCTGCAAAGCTATTTATTACTATTTAAAAACTAAACCTATAATGTAAACCTGTATGACCTATGTAGACTTATAACTACTGCTTTGTTGTTTTTAAACAGTGAACCATTTGTGATATTTTCTGGTGGACTGTCATATGATAAGCCTTGTCGAAGACCAAGTTTAACAATCATGCATGGGAAAGCAATTACAGTTCTTGAAATGGATCACCCTATAGTTGATTTTTTAACTCTTTGTGAAACCCCGTATCCAAATGGTGAGTTAAGAACAATACAGTTATGGAAAAAATAAATGAAGTTATCCTTTCTCATATATTAATTCCATTCCAGGGACTTCCATTCTCACATTTGTCTTCATCTCAACAAAACTACATAACTGAAATTACCTGGAAATTGTTTGCATTCTCAGTATAGGAAGAAAGTGATGAGTGGACAATAAAGCATGCATAAATCTTCTCATATAAGATTGAAACATATGGGCTAGTGTGGGGAAATACTGCTATTAATCAAAAAATATGCTTATATTTCTGACATTTTTCATGATGCTGAAAATCTACAGATTGCTAAATTATTGAAGATTAAACTATCACTTATCTGCAAAAAAGTTCTTACACTTCAGCATGAAATGAACTGCTAAAAATGCTTGCTGCATATTGTGGGCCTGCCCACATTCTGAAGTATTTTCCCAGAAAATTCCAGAAAGTAAATTAAGAGAAGCTATAAGTCAAAACCAAACAAAGTTTAGCATTTTAAACCCTCAAGCAAAAAAATAAAATAAATCTTATATACATAGCTAAATCAAATACATATTAAATACACTTAGTAAAGATAAAGCATATATTTGTTTCAATGGCATACATTGGATATTAAATAAAATTTAATTTTCAGTAATCAAAGTTAGTTTGAGCTTTCATTTAACTGTGTCATATACTTCCCAGTGCTAAGATTTTGTAGCTTCTTCACCTGCTTACAAGCTAATAGTTAAACATTTTGCTTTGGCCTTTGTTATTCATAGCCTTGTATAAAAACAGGCAGAAAGTAATGTGCATTTTTAGCAAGACTGAAAGGAAGCTGAATCAGCTGCTGTCATTTACTCATCATTTTGGCATCACCCATCTGAAGAGTGTATTCTCAGCTTGCACATGCTGGATTGACTTGTTGGTGTTGAAAAAAGATTCATAATTTCACATTTATAATTTTTAAATAACTTTTATCCTACGTAAACTAATAAACCCCGTGCATGAAGGGAAGCATTTATTTGTCATTTTAATTGTTTAATTTTGATAAATGGAAAGAGAATTAAATAAAAAAACAAACTGTATAATCTCCTGAAGAGTGTGCAGGAGGAAGGAGCATGTCAGTACTTGAACTGAACACTGCAGACTTACAGGATTCATTTGGAATATTCCCTTGGAATATTCCCTTGGAATATTCCCTTGGAATCAACCTTGGAAATGGAAGCATCATGTATTATAAATTGAACTGCACAATATAATTTTGAAGTGCAGTTGTACACAGTAGAAGTATTATTTCTGGACAGCAAAAACTGCTTTATCAATGCAATGATACACACAATTTATTAATACTCTATTTCTTTGCTTTCAATATAGAATCATGCTGGCAGGCTGTAATATTCCAGTTCTATTTCTGCTTTGTATGTTGGTCAACAATACTACCCAAAAGTCATTTTTTACTTCCTGTCTGGCCCTAGTTTCCAGATTTGTCTAGCTTTCACATGTATCAAGTATTTATACCTTAAAAATTCTAATATACTGTTAAAGTCTGGAGAACATAAATATGACTTTCTAGCTTAAAATGACTGGTAGGAGAACTCCATGTCTTATATACTTGATTCCTTGCTTACAGAATTTCAAGAACCCTATGCTGTAGTTGTGCTTTTGGAAAAAGATCTCATTGTCATTGACCTGACACAAAGCAAGTAAGTATGAAGTCTTATATGAATCTATTTGTGTGTTTAACTGTCCAGCAAATTATCATAAAATTCCAAATGTTATCATGTGGTATCTTTTTGCTATCCAAAATCATTCACTCTTGGAAATAATTAATTCTAAATATTTACTTCCACTGTAAGATCACCTAATCAACAGGAGCTTTTTATAATACTTGTTCTTAATCTTTGTAATAAATCTCAATCTGCAGTCCCTTCAGCATAGTACTCAAACATTCATTCAGCACCGAAGTTAAGCAATGCTTGGTCACATGCTGAATTATGACCTGAATATATGTTTTGGAAATCAGATTCAGCTTCTACTTATACCCATGCCTAAATAGACTCCACGGGATCCACCACTGAAGAATCTTAATACATAGTGGCATTGATTTGCATAGATCTACAGCATTATTTCATGATCCAGTTGCTGGTTTAAATGACAAATAGTTCTTTCATATCAGATTCAATGTTCTTATCAAAGAGAAACTAAACATCATGTAAATCCAATTCTTATTTATTTTGTTCTGCCTATAAGACTGTCATGTACATCCATATTCACACATACAGTGATATAATTAGGAACAGATTTTGCCCATTATGTCATTAAACATTTAAAGTGAATCATGCTCTGATCTCACTTACCTTAAAGAATCATTCAGATCATCTCAGCAATGTAAAATGGACATAACTGAAATGGGAACCAAATATTTTTCAGTTGTGAATAACATTTTGCAGTGCAACAGAAGTGGGGCCTTCCTCCTTCAAACTGATGGAAGTGAGGAATAAACTGAGATCTACTCATCTGTTATTGAAGTTTTTCATTGTAGAATCAGCAGTCTAGCAACCCAATAAGCTAAGCTGCTCAATATAAAATCCAAAGTTGTATAAGTAGGTCTTACATCATAGTATATATCATATCCATGAATCTGAAAATTCTAGAAAATATGTCACTTCTGTATAAATAAGATTTTGAGACGTTGGAAAAAAGCTAGTTCTTAATCATCATTGACACAAGTAGCCCTATTAGCCTTAGGGACTATTCACATGACTGGGTATTTATGTAACAAGAGGATTCTTGTCACAGCAGTGGAATTTTAATATCTTTATTTGCGTAACTACACATTATTACTGACATGAAAAGCAATACATAAGTTTGAATAAATAAGGGAAAATGTATTTCATTAGTAATGATTTTACTTGGTTTCTGTTATTCTCTTTAATATAAGAATATGTTTTATTCTATGACTCAGTGTGACAGTGCTTCTAATAAATTGTCTTCCTTAACTAGTTTTCCAATCTTTGAAAATCCATATCCTATTGACATTCATGAGTCACCTGTTACCTGCACAGAATATTTTGCGGACTGTCCTCCAGATTTGATTCCTGTACTCTATTCTGTAGGAGCAAAACATAAAAAGCAAGGATACAGCAATAAGGTAAATAAAATCAATATTTTTTTTAAGCAAAGGAAGTAGATGTATAACCTATGTTTTTGTAACATCTTACTGAACTATTTCCATTTTACTTCTCTAATAAATATTTTCAAGGTAGTCCAACCAGAAGTTTAGCAGCATGTTTACAGGCTGGTATTTGTCCCTCGGAAACACCACCACTTGAGCACAACTGTTAATTAGCATTATACAGAACTTCAGGCTGCTGGAGTTATTCCAGATCAAATTGAGTTAAAGGAAAACCATCATGTATAACTCGGATATGTATGGGTGGGTTATCTCTATCAAAGAAAAAAGTCAAAATGTTATAACTGAAAGACTTAAGTAGAAGAGGTTCAGTGAGGGTTGACAGCATGTCTGTGAGATTTGTTATTAAATAAGGATATTATTTTACTGAGCTACCAATGTCTTATCATAATGCTTTTAGAAATAGGACAAGCTGCAGAAAGAAGAAGAGGAAATGCAATTCATTTATAAATTTCAAGCTTTAAAATCTGGTTTGTGTTTTGGCTAGAACTAATCCATCATAATAAATAAATTAGAAAAAAATGGGGTAAACAACTCAGACATCATCAATTTTCTATTCAAATCATCAGAAGTATTCTCCTTGGAGCTGCATTATTTTCCATGAACTTAAAAACTGAGCCCTCTCTACTTCTTTTGTATCTTTACTCGCAAAGTACTTCAGAAAACACTTTTTTTCTCTTAGTTGAGTCTATCCTTACCTCATATTCTTACCTCATGTACTTTTCACCTGCTACCTGTATTCATTGCGTCCTCACTTGACCCCTTGCTTTATTTGTGCTCATACAGATACATACCCTGAAGGTAGGTAGTCACTCATATGCCAGCCACCCATTTCTGTACCCACAAGCATCCACTCCATGTATCCAAATAAACAGTTTGCGCTCCCAGTTTTTCTCCGCCCACTCAGACTCTGCACACGTCCTCACCCACTCTGCACATACGTCATCCTCCACATCCTGTATCCTGTCTCCATACGTGTCATACTTTAGGCACAAACCAGCATTTTGCTCCACCAGTCTAGACCAAGAAGAGAATGGGAGTCTTGCCACAAATAAACAAAAGGCAGAAAAGAGATGGTGATTTCACATGTTCTATAAAAGTTGCACTCCGTTACCTCATCGCTTCATGCTCAGATATTTGTTTCTGGGTCAGCTTCTTCAGTTGTCTTCATATTCAAAATAGATTCTCAATTCAGTGTTCTATAGAAACTTCCAGAGACAAGACACCTCAAAAGACTAGCAGAACTGTTTGTTATTCCTTCCTCTCGTTCCTAGTTTAGATTGTTGAACGTTAGCTGTGCAGAAATATTTCAAAAACATAGAATCTTAGTTGATAATATAAAAATGTTATTAAGTTTCCAAAGCCTGAATTGATAATACAAAAATGTTAATAAGCTGTAAAAGCCTTAAATAATTCATACTTCTGTTACTTTTATGAGTTGTATTTCTTTTTGGCTGAAGATATTGTCTACTCCTGAGTTTAAAAATTAACCAAGCAAGGTTCATAAGAATTAGTTGTGATCTCTGTACTCTTGTTGTTTCTTTAGGAATGGCCTATCAGTGGTGGAGCGTGGAACCTTGGAGCTCAGACATATCCAGAAATCATTATTACAGGGTGAGAATGAAACTGGGGATTGGTACTTCTAAAATGTTAGTGTCTACTCCTTTTTGTTGAGGGTTAGCTATAGATAAGAGTTGAGCCTTGATAGCATTCGCTTCTCCTGGCTCTTCATGTGAGCAGTGTTACCACAGACGTTCTCTTTTGCTGTAAAAAATAGAACTTAGTATTCAGGGACAAGTTACTATTAAGAAATACCACTTGAGACTCCACTGTTAGACAGCAAGTCTATATTCTTATGAAGCTGGGGTCTTTGGAAAGGAAAATCAATTACAAGACAATATTTTGGCCTTCAAGGTCATAGAGAATAGCTTTAACAAGGGGAGCAGCTGTTTTTCTGTGGCTGTTGTCCTTTGGCCTTCTGGGAAATTTGTATCTGGGGACAATTTAGGAATTCATTTTAATACCCAGAGTTACTGAGGGTGTGGTGCTTTAGGATGAATTTCATCTTGTGAGTGGAGACCCATAGCAAAAAGGCATATAAAGGCTCAGAAAGACTGAAGTAGGAGCCCCGTGAGCAATGCCTGCTGGATTTTCAAGGGACCATACTGTAAAACAGAAGCTATTCATCTAAGATGCACACTGTATTACCCTCTCAGCCATGCTGAAGATAGCAATATATATAATAAATTGTTATTATCAGTGATACTGATTCCTGCTTTTAAAAGGAAGATTACAATAGTACCTATAAGCTGATGAAGGGATCATTCTCATATTATCAGAAATGTCTCCTTTCTCCAGGTTTACTTCAGGGATTTTATGTTAATAAATAAAACACAGCTTTAAGGTATTAAGCAAAAGAGAGTTACCCTTTGTCTTTCAAAGTTCATTATACATGGCATTTTAAGGGTTCTTGATGCTGGCCCACTGCAAAGCCAAAAGTGCTGTAACCTAAACTTGTCATTAGTATAGGAAATAATTTCTCATTGTTGAGATCTTAAAATATATTGGGTGCTTAGTTCTCTGTAGGAAATGCATGAAAAATATTTTATTAACCAAATCAAGCAAAGCATTTTCTTTAGTTAGTATGTATATTGTTAATATATGGTAAGTAAGGTATAGAGAGTTACCACATGAGCAAAATGCAGGTTTTCTGCTTATATTTATCAGTCACTGAAAGTAGATGATGTTTTATAATTGAATATTGTTTTAACACATTTAATTTTTATATTTTTTTTAAGCCATGCAGATGGATCAGTAAAATTTTGGGATGCTTCTGCCAGTAAGTTTCTAAAGTTCACTTTTATATAACGCTGACAAATCACACACACACACATATATATATAAAGCATGATTTTGAACAGTATGAGTAGTAATACCTGGGCTGATATACTTAGGAAACATGAGGTGAAATTAAGAAAATTTTTATTAAATTAAGGGAAAACAATGCTGCTAATGAGATACATTAGGCAGAAAAGAGCGAAAGTCTTGAAGAGTCATAGTAAATCAAGATCCAATATACCAAAACCTATGAAGAATGAAGCGCTAGTAAAAAATCCTTAGGGCACATTCTTCTTGTGTTTATAGAAGAGTGGGTTTAATTAGATCTAATATTCAGCTCCAGTTCTCATGTCTCTTCTATTCTGAGTTCAGCAAAGACCTTTTTACAACTAAGTAAAATTAGAATATTAAAATACAGTAAAGCATGTCAATACATGTGTAATCTGCTGACGGTAGAAAAGACCTAAATCTTTTCTTGTCCAGTCTCAAGTCCCAGTAAATAATTGGGAAGCATTTCCATTCATCAGAGCAGGAAAAACCTTCAGAAAATGCTTTTTCCATGCAATGTGGCTATAACTACACATATCAGAAACCAGCATTTTCCCCTACAGAAAACATGTATGGTACTTCTTCGTAAAATGTACTTATTAAAAACACACATACATTTTAGTTGAAAGTTAAAATATTCTTCTTCAAATAATGTGACTGTGGCTTACCAAAGATCCTTTAAAATTGCCTTGTCTTCTGTCTCTTCAGACATACAGGGATGTCTGGGTAGAATATCTCTTTTATGAGTTATCAGTCTCTTAAGGAAAAGAGAGTGTGGAAGAAAATCCTGAATGAAATGTTAGGTGTAGACAGATTTAATATGACCCTAATAATCAGTCTGTAAGGGGTGTCAAGATTGTAGAGTACGAGATACTCAAACTACTTGCTTGCTCCACATTGTGCCACAGAATTATAATCATTAATGCTGCAAATATGGGGAACGTTTACAAGATTTTAATGTCAGCTAAACCTGATGACTCTGTCAGGTAATCCCCTTTTTGCCTAATACCAAATATTTTCAATCATCAGGATGGACAAGGAGAATATGAGGATTTCCAAAGCCTCGTTTCACAGCAGTATTTTGCATAGGCACATCAACGGAACATGACTATGGGTTGTTTTTTTATTATATAACTTGTCATTTTGGAAATGGAGGAAGAACAGATACATGTACTTAGAGTTTACATCTTCCAGTATTTCCAAGTTATGGTGAACACCAAAAAAACCCCCGCAATCAAACAAGGTCAACGGTTTATTAGCAAAGACAGAAGTTTGAGAGAGCTTTAATATGATCCAAAGTAGGATAATTATTTTTATTTAGAGAAGTAGAGTGAGATTAGACCTTGTCTTGTGAATATTTCATTACATACTTACACTTTTAACAGGAATGTGCAAATACAGGCATTAGAGTGAAACAATACTGACTGCTGGAAGACCCCATATATACTGCACAGGAACCAGTGTGCTAGATACCTCTTCTATAGTTGTGGCAGAAATGGAGAAATTAAAAACTTCTCATAGGGAATATAAACAGAACGCCCTAATCAGTATATACATGCTGCAATAGGAATTTTTCTAAATGATAAAAGCTTAAATGATCATGAATATTCACTGAAAATACCACTGCATCTCTGATGTCCTGGTCTTAGTCCTGCTTTTCAGGACGTGTACTGTGTTACTCCTAGCATACTTGGTTCTTTTTATTTACAAGGTATTAATTATTAAGAAGTTTTAGTATTTACAAGGTCTTAACTTTTTTAGTGGAGTTCAGTATAATTTGAGATTTTCTAGCAAACAAAATATCCTACCCGTATTGGAAGGCACAAAATACTTTGCTTTTAGATGCATTATAATTGTGTAGTTTTGTATCTGAAAGCACAGATTTGTGAGAGACTGGGATTTATCCAAATGTATCTTTGCTCAAAAGCCATTGCTGTTTCTCATTTGTCCTTGTGCAGATGGCACTTAGTTATTCAGAGAGGCGTAGACTTTGTGTTCTATGATTCTGTAGCTCTTTCAGTCCTACTATGCATGGACCCGTGATGCCTGATTTGAAGTGCCACTCTAGGTTTGCCACTGGGACTAAGGGCATCCTGAATCCTCTTTCACTGCCACTTAGGGCAGGAAGAATTATGTATTTATTATAGAAGCACTTGCTGTTATTTGTCAAAGTTTGGTAGTGCTTTATGTGCTAAAACTTTTAAAAATATAAAAAAAAATGTTATGCTGAACCTCCTGGAATATATCTGCACTGCCAAATGAAGATGTATTTTTGCTGTGTTCCTCATCTGGTTACGTAACTAAAACACTGGTCCTTCATCTTCCTGTTGCTCTTGTTACACAGGCTAGCGAGGCTGAGCTACCACAGTTACACACATGTATGGAACAGCTTTGCCCTCATGGATATTCACACCTTTATAGGTGCTGGGCCTGACTGACTTTTTCTGACCTTATGCAGTTATTAATTAATGCCACTGACAAATAAATGGACAATTAATAAAAACAGGGAGGAATGTCAATAAAACATAATGGGGTTAATTATTGTACCTCCAGTATTCACTGTAGTGGAGTTCTAATCTTGACAAAGGCTTCTGTATATTAGGATTTTTTTATACAGGTATAAATACAGATATACTTAATAGTCACGAAATTCACAGCATTTTTGAACTCCTGTTAGTTCAGAAAGGCTTTGTGTTGACCAGGCCACTGGAATGATTTCCTGCTATTTTTTCTTGAGTTTCCATACATTCTAGCAAGACAATAACATCAGACAAATAGAACCTTAGTTTCACATCACATTAGGAAAATATTAACATTATCAGAGCCTCTCTATAACACTGAATATAAGACTAATTATGGACAGTGTGGTTAAAATATACCTTTAACATCTTGTTCCAGAAAGTACTAAAAAGTACTTCACAGACAAATATCCTTTAGTGAAGTATTAAATTCATGTCCTACCAGTACTGTGTACCAGAATAATATCTGTATTGTATAGTATGCATTTTCTCCTCTTAGGCTTTCCTAAGATTCCTTGTTATTCCACAACTAAGAAAGTGGGAATTTAGGAATTTTATAACTGATGTGCTTCATGTTAGTATTTTTATATGTTTTAATATATTCCAGTTACTCTACAGATGTTGTACAAATTAAAAACATCAAAGGTCTTTGAAAAACAGAAAGTGGGAGAAGGAAAAGCAACAGCTGAGATTGTGGAAGAAGATCCTTTTGCTGTTCAGATGATGTACTGGTGTCCTGAAAGCAGAATTTTCTGTGTGGCAGGAGTGTCTGCATATGTGATTGTTTACAGGTTCAGCAAACATGAAGTAAATACTGAAATTGCAGTAAGTACTTCATAATTTCACTCTAAGAAAACATAATTTCTAAATCAAATTGCCTTGCTTTATCTGTGCTTGAATAAAAACATCAAGCATTGATAAAAACATTGTATAAATATAGGCTTAGAGACATTCCATTTTAAACCTTTTCAGTGAAATCTTGGTCCTACTGAAGTTACTGACAAAAATCGGAGGTTTTGGAAGCCAACTCTCCACCTTTTTTGTTGCTTTAATAGTAACATACAGTACAGATTTCAGACATACTTTGCCTTTAGGACTCTGTTGTGTTTACCTGCTCTAAAATTACTGGCTGCTGTATGTTTTTATCAGGTAATGTTCATTGTGTACATACCTAATGCTCTTTTTAAGTCAAGTATTTCGTCTCCTTAATTTGTGTTCATAGTCTTTGTACTATAAGGAGACTGAAAATTATCAATAGGTTTAACAATATAGAAGTGTTGATTTTTTTTCTGGCTTATGCTGACTTTGTTTCCCTAAAAATGGAAACCATATCAAATGCCAGATTATTTATGACTAAGCACTTGATGTTTTCATAAGCATTGTGTTGCTTTGTCCAATTAAAATACTCCACTTTCTGTCTTCATATTTAAGCAGTCACCTTGTTTCAGATAGAATCCTACAGACTATGTTCCTTTAACAGCACTGCAGTGAAATTATACTTATCATTGTTGAACAGTGATTCTGACTTTAGTTTAAACCTTGTTGTTTTGCACAGGAGCCACAGCCATTTCTAACAATTTGACTGAACAGTATTTATAATGTAAAACATTCTTTCTTAAGTGTAAGAAGTTTAATAGGAGACAGATTTTAAGGCAAAGCCAAGGTAAACATGACTGCCTTCTCCTTCAGGCTTTCTGTTCTCTGGTGCTGAACAGTTTGCAACTCCAGACACTCTCTGGACAGAAAGTATTTCTTTGCGTCTGCCAGCTCTCAACAAAACCATATTTTCCCTTATATTTTCCATGTTCCCTGATTCTTTTCCTTTTCACACTATTTTAATGTACTTTAGAAAGTTCCAGTGTGGCAAAAAAACTGTGTCATTTTTGGCCTGTAGCCATGTGCCATCTGGTAAGGAAATTCATTACCTATGGCGGTTCTGTTGTTTTCCACTATTTTTTTTCCCCCCAGAGTCAATTATTAAGCTAGCTGAATGTATCATTTCAGGAAAGTTTTTAAACTAATGAACAGTAATTTCATGTTACTGATCAGCCCATGTATAATGCTGCTAAAATTACTACATTTTAGTATTCTTACATGGTTCCACAGCAAGTGCAAATCTTATCTTTCATTATCTATAATTTAATTTTTTTGTTTTCCTCTCCTTTGCTTTTCTGGTTGAATTGCATCATTACTAGTATTTTCTAAAGTGCTATAATATGTGCAATTTAACAGTTTCTCAGATTTCATCTCTGTAATTAATAAGCATTTATATAAAGAATTGTTCTCTGAACATTAAATTATGCCATCTTGGTGGTATAGTCACTGAGTTTCCCTGGGTTTTGTGCATCCCTGAAATGGGCCTTCTCTGCATTTTTGCTGCATGCATTCAAATCTTCATTCTCAAATGATGGGGAGTTTTTTTTAATCAAAAGTATGGAAGTCTTTACTGGAATGTGAACCTGACTTTAGGCTATCTGGCTTTGTCTGTACTGAGACTGAGCTGTTCAATCTCAGGATTTCTTTGCTGCCTGAGGTACAAAGCACTTAGTGTCCTCCCTTCTTTAGCAGCCAGTCTGAACTTACCTTGAGTTCAGTCTACAAATCCAAGCATTTTAAGGCCCCCACAGTAGTTTACCTGGCTCATGTCAGTGTTGTTATTGCTGTGGTAAATGGAAAGTGTGGAGGCTTCTCAAAGGTTTCTTCATGTAGCAGGGAGGTCTGCTGCTGAATATGTCTTAGGGTCATAGGCTATGCCTGGGATTTCTTCAGTAGAAGAATTGTTTGCATCATTTCATATCAGATTCTTGAGGCAAGTATTATCCATGGGACAAATTCTGCTTCGTATCCAAACTCATTGTCATGCGGTTGTATAAAAAACATTTGCTGCTGTTTTGTTTGTTTTCTCATCTGAATCTACCATCCTGTCTCAAAAGCATCTATTAATTAAATATAATCACTTTCTCAGTGATCACTCTTTCCTCAGTAAAGCTCCTCTTCAAAGCTCTTGAGAAGAACCATAGGAAAAAAAATTTACATTCATTTGAATGTGGAAAGCAGAATCAATTATTCTAGTGATGGAATCCTCCAAAAATATCTTTACTGTGTGTCAAAATAGCTTGATACAACACCTCTGTAACCTCTCTAAGATCAGTCAAGGCAGGGACAAAAATGTAAGAAAAATTCACAGTCATGTTATCCTAAATTTTTCCCTCTCTCTGCAAATGCATGATAGCTTAATTAATTTTAGTAGAGAAAGGAATACAGACACAAAAAAAAAAAAAATCCCAAGAAGAACGATGCAATTCTAATTTGGCAAGCAGAAGAACATACTCTTCAATAGTTACCCCACCTTAATCTTGCATAAAGATTAAACAGCATTATAAATTGTTTCAGTCAGCAGCAATTGCTTCCAGATTAGATTTTCCTGAACTCAATATTTCACTCATTAGTTTTTGAAGGCAAATGTTGTCTATAGGTTTCTTTAGCTGATTCAGACAAAAAACATCCATGGATTTTGCAAGGAGAAAACAAAAGTGAAATTTTAAGAAAGGACCCTTTCTCTTCTGTTTGAACAAAATAACTTCTTTCTGAAATCTTGTATGTTTTAATACAATGGTTGAGAAACAGGTACTGACCTTTAGCTCCTGATTCTCATAAAACTTAGATATTTTGTTAATCTTCATTCTGGTACAGATGGTGTCCCAGTGAAAGATCATTAAACTGGAGTTTGCAGTGTCTGCATCTGCAATTGTTTCTGTACATTTCAAGGTGCCAGCACGGAAATTACTGTTCAGCTAGTAATCCCAAGACCTTATCTCCTTGAGGGCTGTACTTTGGTTTTTATTCTTTTCAAAACGAGGGTCTCCTTGGACAATTGATGAGGTAGAAAGAATTACTCAATATTTACTGTGATTCCTTGAGATTATTACTTATATAGATTTTTAACTCCCTGTCCAGTTTCCCCTGTGTTTTGCAGTAACTCTTCCGTTAAAGTTTTCTGAATTAGTGGAAAGAATTGCAGAGTGGCTTGGCCTGGTTGGTCTCTTTTCCCTTTCTAGAGAGGCCAGAAAGAAAGCAAAAGGTAACTGGTTTGAACTTTGCTTTCGAGAATCCGCCAAAATCAGGTCCATTCTAAGGAACATGGAACTCTCTGTGCTGTTATCTCTGATTTCCTGACCCCCACCTATGGACAAACAGAATTCATTTATCAGTTCTAATCACACTGTCAGGCTTCTCCATCATGGCTAAAACCTGTCTGGTAGAGGCTCTGTTGTACTGGTAATGGAGGAGGCAGAGCTAATGATCATTCTTTTCGTGAATTTGCTTGAGAAGAAGATAACAAACAATAGGCAGAAAATTTTCATGACATCCTGAATGATGCTTTCTTATACTGAAATATTATTTTTTGGAGGGGTGAGGGATGACCTTCTCTTTTCACAATAACTTCTGGACACTGATATTCTTGCCTTTCACTTACTGTAAAAAGCTGAAATCAAAGTCAGCAGAATATACCCATGGAAGGATATACCAGCATAGGGTAGATGAATAATTCCTATTTGATGTTGCTGCTAGGCTGTGTAAATAACAAATGACAGTATTCTTTGCCTACAAATGATAATGATAAATGTGGTGGGGTATTTTTAAAAAAAGGCTTACTGATAGTTATTTGGAAGTAACAGAACTTTCAGCAGCTTTCTTTATCAAATTATAACTTAGCTTTTTATTTGTTTAAGTCGTTAGAGGTACGACTTCAGTATGAAGTAGAAGATATCATTACTCCTGAACCAGAAACAAATGCTCCATTTCCAGATGCCTCCTCCCAGCTTTCTTCTTTAAAGAGCCTTTCGGGCAGTACCAACACTGTAGGATGTGAAGGAACGATGAAGGATAGTATCCCATGTCTTAGGTAAGCCTATGCCATTGCTGAAAGATTTATCTGTCTAAAAAACATTCTGTTAATCAAACCATCAGCTATCAAGAAAAAGAGGTTAATTGTATAGATGTGACACAAAATGAGAAAAAAAAACAAAATATGGAGCAAACAAAATAACTAAGGCAAAATAATCAACAAGGGAATTTAAAAGGATAGAAGTAATTATGGAGAAGATAAACTGTCACAGTAAAGGTTTGGGTGTAATTTTTCAAGTGTGATCTAGGAGTATATCTTCAAGAAATTTCTGAGAAACCTTTTTTTACAGTTCACAAAGAGACATCTGAAAAGTAGACATGTGCAAAGCTTTCCCTCTTTGATTAATTAGTATAACACTAAATTTTTTCTTTGTGAAAGAAGTAGAACGAAGTAGATGGTGTGTAAGGAAACTGTTCGTACTCATGAAACAATCTTTAAAATATACAATTATGAAACAGTTGCACTGTGTGGAAGTATATATTTGTTTAATCTTTAGAAAGAAGCAAATTGTTTTCTGCTAGAGTTCCCATTGTTACTGTTTGGAGTAGATTAACATGTTCTTATTAATAAGGCAAATAAATTATGGGTTTGAATAGTTTAAAACAAGAATCCTGTACAAAACTCCATAAACTGTAATTTTCCAGCAATTATAGTGCATTGCTGATAACAATTACTCTCATTTGAGTGAATTCATTATTATTTTGGTCTAATTATTATTAAATATTTTAAATGCCTCAATTATTTAAAAAGCTGTTTAAAAGAACATTTCCTGAGTTTGCAGTTACTTTGGGCTGCTGGGCTTCTGAAAACAGCATTAGCATTTAAAAGCAATATTGTGATATTTTTCTTGTAAAATTAATAGTATTTTTTTGGCATCCTATTCATTTGTCCACCTCATTCAGTCAGGCAGTTGAACTTCAGACCTCAGTTTAATCATTAATTTGCACTATGAAAATCAATAGATGAGGCAGAGATAAGTTATTTAAAAAATCCAAATGTGAAATCCATTTATGACTTTGAAATCAGGAAGAATGCAATCAATTGTTTCACTGGCTAATACTTTCCCTTAAGGGATTCTTATTTGATTTTGTCTGGGAAGGAGAGAAATTGTTAATCTTGGAGGCAGAAAAGCTGTAATGAGCCCATAGAGGTTCTGCTTGTTAGTTTTTAGAAGTTTTCTTAATTCCATATAATCTCTTATTAAGCCGCCCAACTGATTTTTGTCTCATTTTACACGAAGTAAATGTAACCTTATTTTGACTGAGAAGTGATTTTTCGAAGTCAAAGTAATTATACCATGAGAACTGCTGGCATACTCCCTCCTACATTTTGAGAAAAGTATACTTACATATGCTCTTATACTTTTCAATAAGGAAGGACATATAAATACCCCGACTTTTCCCCCAAACCCTAACCAGGTCCACAGGCATTGTCTGTCAAGAAACTAACCATCTAAGAAGAATTATGATGATCAAATGAAAGTAGTGCTGGAAACAGAAAAAATGGTAAAGATCTGGGTGATGTTGTTGACTTTATATGCAGGTCAGTCAGGTGGGCAGCAGTACAGAATCTAAGATAAAGTGGTAATAACATAAACCTGCAGCCAGCTGGACATGGAGGGCAAGTGCACAACTTGAACTATATGGATAATACACATAAAATTTTATATACAGACTGGCTTTTAATCTTGGTTCCATTATGTTTATTTTCATATATGCTTCTCAACCTCTTTACAGCAAATGGATGACATTCCGTACTTCTAGGCAGAAGTCGGAATGGCTGAAAGTGTTTGTGTCTGGGATAAGATACTAGGAAAAAGGTGATTGAAGGGACTGAAGTAAAGAAAAATTGGCACTTTTCTGAAATCAAAATTAAATGTTACTGAGAAAGACAGGCAGCAGTATGGAATAAATATTGTTCTTGCTTCTTTTAGAAGATTTTGCAGTGAAATACAAAGCTGTAATAACCTAAGAAATCGGAGGATTTGAAATTATGCAGATAAATACTTTTTTGATGTAAATACTGTTATCAAAAAGCTATATCCAGAATGTCAGTCTTTGTTCCCAGACTTCTAGGATCATCCCAAAATTAGGTCAATCAAGAGTTTTGACAGTAGCTTCAAGTAACTCCAAAGTCATAAGGAAATGGGAATATCTTGTGAAGAAAACTAAAAACGAAAACTTTGCAACAACCAAATTCAGAGTAGCATAACAAGAACATGTCAAGAAAATATCTACACTCCTTCTGTGCATACTCCTGCAGTGCTTTAAGGCTTATAGTATAAACAAAAAAAAAAAAGCAATCCAAATCAAAGCAAAGGAAAACTAAATATCAGCATTACTGTTCAGGCAAGATGGTTAGGGAAATAGCTCAAAGGTCCTTAAAGAGGAAGGTGTCACAGGAATGTGGGAATGACAAACTTAACTATGAAACTTGAAATTGTTTTGCTCCAGTATTATGGTCTTTCACCACCTACAGCTTATTCTGTGCTTAGGAAAATCCTTGTGAAATAACATCCATCTTACCAAATTAGATCCTTAAATTTAGAAAAATATAGAGAGAAGTATGTTTGTTTTTTTCCTCAGGTAACAACAATCTGAAAAAAAATTTAGGAGGTACTTGAAGTTCTCTAATTTTTTCAGCATGTTGTTAAAAACACACTGGAAAAGTAATACCACATTAGAAGATCAGAATTAATTCTGCAGCCATTGTAAGTCTCATGGTAATTTTTTTAGAAGGAAACGGTAAACGGATTTCTTTGACAAATACTTGTAACTCACCACAGCAGTGTTTGACTCTTGTGTCCCTCCACATCATCAGTTATCCATTAGAAAATACGAATGGAAAGCTCAACTGAAGGGGCATTGGACTAAGTCTTGGTTCTTGGATCTCATTTACTGTTTTATAATTTTTGTAACATTTTTAAGGGCAGGAGCTGAAAACTGGAAATGGGGTGCAAGATGGAAAGACCACTGTTGGTATGCCTCTTAAAGGCTCACCCACAGACATTAGCAGTTGAAGGGCTCCATCACAAAGATACTCCGAAGGACTGTTTGCAAAAAATATTCAGCTTCTGATTGCTGTGAAGTTTGTTTGAAAATGGTACATCTTTATTGTATACAACTCTTGTTTATAGTTTCAGTTTTTCCTGGTCTCAAAAGACCCCTCTCCCTTAGCAGCTTAAGTTCACAGATGTTCATCCCTTTGTTCTCACCAGGAATAGTCCTGGGTAATCCAGGGTTTCATTAGGGCTATAGATAACATCACTTCAAAAAGGCTCATGGATATGTATCATAAGAACAAAGAAAAGAGCAAAGCTTTAGTGCCAGCAGAACAGGTAACAAAGTGCAAAACTTTGAGGAGAGGTTTGCTGTCAATAGAAAACAACAACACAAAGCTATTGCCAACTGTAGTGGGCTGAGCACTTGCTGAACTGTACTGTCACATCTTTCCTGCAACAAGATCCGAGCCAAGTGGCTGATTGCTGCTCCAGACAGATTGATATGTACAGTTTGAACGGTACAACAGGCAAAAGAAATAGAATAGTGTGCCAAGCCACTATTAAGGAAACGCATTTAGAAAGATAGATGAGAAATTACTTTCTTACTAAGTAATAAAGAAGGGAAAGTTTTGGCAAGGTTTGTGGATCCTCTACAATAGAAATATTTGCAGTACAGCATAAACTGTATCACTGAAATGGTTAAACAATTCAAGAGGGGGTATGAATGTGCAGGAACTCAGGTGCTGGCTGAGAGGGTTGCAAGGCAGCCTCTGTGAGGTGCAGCTGGGGCTTCCCTGTCCTGGTCACAGACAGTGCCAATCAATTCCAACAGAGCCACTGTAGGGCACAGCTGAGCCCCTCAGCCAAGAAGGTGGACCCTTTGGAAAAACAAATTTGAGAAAGGAAAAAAATTACGGAGAGCACCTGTGTGAGAGAGGAACAAGAAAAAGCATGAGACACAGTCCTGCTGACACCAAACTGAGAGAAGGAAGAGCAGGAGGAGTTGCTTTAGGCAGCAGAGCAGAAATTCCCCTTATTCAGTAGGGGAGACCACGGTGGTGCAGGTTGTTCCTCTGCAGCCCATGGAGGGCCCACATTGGAAAAGGCTCCTGGCAGGAGCTGCAACTGATGGAGGAGCCCACTCAGGAGCAGGTTTTCTGGCATGAAGTGTGGCCCTTGAGGGGCCCATGCTGAAGCAGTCTGTTCTTGAAGGACTGCACCCCACATTGGAACAGGGGAAAAGCATGAGGAAGAAATGGCAAATATGGAGTGTTATGAGCTGACCACAAACACCATTCCCCTCCTCTGCTGTGCTGCTTGTGGTGGGGAAAGAGGGAGAGGAGTCAGAAGTGAAACTGAGCCTGAAGAGAAGGGTAGGGAGAGTATGGTTTTAATTTTGTCATTTCAAAGAATTTTTCACTCTCCTACTCTATTTTTAATTGGCAATAAATTAAATTAATTTTCCCCAGGTTGAATCTGCATTGCCTCTGATGGTAACTGGTGAGTGACCTCCCTGTCCTCTCTCAGCCCATGAGCTTTTTTCTTAGTTTCTTCCCCTGTCCTGTTGAGGAATGGGAATGAGAGAGCATCTGGGTGGATGTGTGGCTGCCAGATGAGGTTAACTCACAACCGAGATACAATGGCCTTATTAAGAAAATAGTCTTTATGCTTTAAGAAATTTTCCCAAAAGTATCTTCAAGTGCTCCTACTGCTAACACTAGGCTAGTGATTTTACCTCTGTATCGTAAGATATATCCATACTCTTAATCAAACCATGAAACTGTGAGTAGTTTACGGTCCCCTGTTTTTCATAACTTCTGTCAGAATTAGAGCACTGTTTGGTTTGCACATTGCCCTTTGTGCTGCTGGAGTTATCTTGCTGAGAACTTCTGCCCTGGTATCATTCAGTGGTTATGCTTTACTTCATTTTACCTCAGTTTTCTCCATCTCTCTTCAATTTTTCAAGATTGCCAGTAGCCCCATTTGCCACCAAGGTCTCCATCCCAACAGGTGCCATCAGGGTAGCTGTGAAGAACCTGATAGCCCTGGTTATAGAGTGAGAAATTTGAATATCCTTTCTTGAAAAAAGTGCTTAGTTATTTGCTTCTGAATAGAAGTCAGTTGGGTTTTTTTCCCAATCTGACTCATCGTCTTTTCAGGTGTTTGGGCCAGGGCTGCTTGGAAAGCTTGGTGAGTCATGTCAGTCGCATTTAGGAGGTAGTCTGCATCATCAGTGTCATCCAAGATCTCTTCCCCAAGATCCAAGATAGGATAGAGAAGCAATTAAGGCAGAAAGAAATATTATGTGTCAAAAAGTGCAGTTCTTCAGAATGTGTTGTCCATGTCTATATTAATTAGCTACTCTCCCTCCTCTTCTGTTTCTTAGTCTTCTTTGGAGCACTGTTTTCCACAGGGATAGTGGCTTATATTTGATAGACTGCCCTATTACGACTGTGTGCAAAGGGGTGAAATACAAGCAGTCTCACCATTTATATCTACAGTAAAAATGCACTGAATAATGGGCTTTACTTATAAATTACTACGTACAGTGTGAATGTACTAATGACTAACATGAATTCTCAAAGTATTGCTATTATTGCATAATATCTTCTTTCAGTGTATCACCACATTAAGTTCTACCAGTCAAAAACACACACAAAGCAGTCATACAGAGGTGTTCAGCTCTTACACTTCCCTTTAGTACCTGAATGTGTACACCTTCACAACCTGCTTTACAAGTCACTGAACTTGGCACAGCACAGTAGGAACAGCTGTTAATGATTTTATCAGATTTTTATGTAGGAAGCTTTCATTCATGTATTGGGTTATTATGCTCCTAAAACTAAAATAGGACTTGTTCGCAATAAATGGACAAATAGAATTGTCAGGTTCATAAATTTTGAATGTGTTATGGTGAGGACCACTACAGAAAGGTGTATATTCTCCTCTTCTCTTGCCTCCTTAAATTTTTCTGTCATGTTTTTTTCAGAATAAAAAAGTTCCAAAAATACAGACATGTCCTTTTTCAAAGTCTCGGAAGGAAGTATTTTAGGTTTTCCATTCTGGTTCATTAGATGAGAAACAGTTGTTATTCATGGCCCAGTGCGTGTTTGTTTGTTTGTTCTTATTTTGTACCTCCTCTTCTTAGTGTTAAGACTCGACCTGTGCGAATGCCTCCTGGATACCAGGCAGATCTTGTTATTCAGTTGGTGTGGGTGGATGGTGAGCCTCCACAACAGATTACCAGTCTTGCTGTAAACTCTGCTTATGGACTGTAAGTAACTCAAATTTAAGTTTGCATTCGTTTATTTTTTTATTAGGGTAAAAATAAAATACTCAAAAGATGCTGTAACTCAGATTCTTGTGGAAAATTATTTGAACTCTCATAAATGTTGTAATATGAGATGTTTAACTGCCATTCCTGCCGATGTTTTTACTACTCCTATTGAAAAGTCTGAATCTTTTCACATAATTCTGTCTATCCTTTCAAATGAAATCTAATTGCCTTTCAAATCTGTAATTTTTAAAGTTATTTGAAAGGTTCACCAAGGTGAAATGCATTTCACAGAAAATGGTGATGTGATTAACTGTTAAATGCCATTTATCATGACATCATATCTTAGTTGGAAATTGTCTTCTGAGAACAGCATTTTCGTGTCCATGCTAATGTCTGTTTGCACAAGAACCAGTGTTTTGAAATTCAAAACTGAATAAGAGACATTCAAATGCTAACTCCTGTATGGCAGTGCAAATGAGACCATGTACTTTTTTTTCCTCAGGTTCAATTTATTTGGGAATATTCAAGTTTTCTCTTACTGAGAGTCACCTAGATACATTAAATACAGGTTTTCCCTGTAGAAGGTTTTGCTCTATTAAAACTTCAGGCTGTAATGAGTGTTAGGTGCTGACTGCTATTGATTTTCAGTAGGTCACTGGAATCTCTTCAGAGACTTTGGCAGTTTAATGAAGAGCTTTTACATTTGTGCAAAAAAATTGTCTTTTGGGGGCTGTTTTTTCAAGTCTTTGGCCTGAATTTCTAGACAGTTTCCTATTCATGAGCTTTAGAAGTTTCTTCTTTACCATACCTAGATGCATTTGTCACTTGTGCAAAGTGTTAGGTTTTGCCTAATTTGCTCCCTTACAAGTCTCAGACTTCAGGGCAGCATCTAAATAGTCACACTGTTCTCTCACTTGTAAACTACTCTGACAGGTTGCAGTTCTCACAGTCCTCACAGTGGTTTCCTAAACCACTGATTTGATTCAATCAAATGCTTTAAATTGTTCACTAGGAGCAGTAAAAGTTTACAGGACAACCTCCTTTAAAACACCGTGTGCTATGCACATGAGTGTTTCAGAAATAAATATATGTATCAGTAAAAGAGCCTAATCAATAGCCTAAATTTAATTTTCCTCCCAAAGCTACCCAAGAATGTCTTTTTCTTTAAATTTTCCTCTGCAAACTATCTTCTCTCTCCCTTTCTCTTGTCTCTCTTAATTTTTATCTTGGGCCTGTGACAGGGTACAATCCTTCCTTTCGTCAGGATTTTTGTTGACTACTTTCATTTTCATTTGTTATTCAGCCTCACAGTGTGGAAAACTTATGCCACTTAACCATGAAGCCTGAGAATACATAATTTTTGCCATCTTAGTTGTAGGGTTATTTGAGCCATCTTTTGCCTTATTTTTTTTTTCCTATAGGGTTTTACTACCCTCGTAGTTTTTCCTAATAGGTTTAACTAGCAGGAAAGCATACAATAGTTAGTGTGTTCTGGAGAGTCTACTTTCAGTATTTTTTTAATTACTATGATTTCTGTAACTGTTGTGTTACTGCAGCCATGAAACAGGACTAAAGTGAGGTATTAAAAAAACTTTATGCCCAGCAAAGACAAAAGATTCAGACACTCTGAAATTTTTTTTTTAATGTATTTGGTTTACTTTTAACAATACCAAGCTACAAATTAAAAATACTAACACCTGTTTTATTTATGTTGAAATGAATCATCACAAACTTCTTCATGATATGAAAGTAGAAAAGAATATTTTACAAAATACTTCAATTACAGCTGAAAGACTAGGTTAACCTTGAAGAACAAGGTTAAATGCAAAAAAATAGAATTTTAAAGTAGATTCTGTTGGACTGAAAGCAGTCGCTGAAAATTTATTACAGGCTCATGTGGTGACAGTTTTCAGCTACTCTGCATATTAATTGTCAAGAAATGTCTGATGAGGATTTTATGACATTTCTGTGAAAGATACCCACAGAATAGAAAATTGCCTAGCAACTAATTCTATTCATTGCTCAAACTGAGATATTCATTTTGTATTTGATTTCATAAAGACTTGGATGCTAGTAATTTATCTTAAGCCTTGTTAATAGTAATGTCTGTCTAGATTTTCTTACTATTCCTCAGAAGTGTTATAATATTAATGAGCAATTTCTGATTTTTTCTGGTAATTTTTTTGATTATAAGAAATATTATATCCATGCTTGTGTGTGGATTTAGAGAAGTTTAGGAAAAAAAAAACAGACTAGGAAGTGATGATTTGTTTTGTTAAATTGCTAACCAGAGTGTGAATGATCACTAGCTCTTCTTGTGAGTCATGTTTTCCAGAACTAATAGATCTCAGGTTAATAATTTTCAAAATGCAAATGGCTATTCTTTTTCCCCTAAAGTATTAATGGATGACATTGACACTTGTCGCTTTTGGTTCTTTATTTTTCTTCTCCACCTGGAGTACAGGGACTTAGGAACACATAGAATCATTAGGGTTGGAATGGACCTTTAAAGTTCATCTCGATCAATGCCCTACGGTGAGCAGGGACATCTTCAACTAGATCCGGTTGCTCAGAGCCCTGTCCAATGTGACCTTGAATGTTTCCAAGAATGGAGCATCTGCCACCTCTCTGGGAAACCTGTTCAAGTGTTTCACAGCCCTCATTGTAAAAAACTTTTGCCTTATACCTAATCTAAATCGACTCTCTCATTTTAGAACCATTAACCCCATTCATGAGCCCACTTCTCTAGCTTTTCCAGGTTTTTTGGATGGCACTTGTCCCTCAGGCACATCTCAGCTTGGTGTTGTCTGCAAACTTGTTGAGGGTGCACTCGATCCCACTGTCTTTGTCACTGATGAAAGCATTAAACTGTCCTTGTCCCCACATGGGCCCCCGAGGGATCACTTCAATGGGGGAAAAAAGTTGATGTGGAAAAATCAGAGTATACATTCACATTATTTCCATAGATGCTGTACTGAAGTCAGTGTAAAGACAAGGGTAGTAAAGGTGGGAAAGTAACAACGAGCAGAATTTGAGCCACTATTGTAGATGGTGCCTTAGTTTGATAGTTTGGCAATTAGGAGAAAACCACTTCATTTTGCTTTACATATTACTTTTCTATTTGCTATATGGAACCCTCCTTTTTATAATGGAAGCAGCATAAGAAAAGGTAGAAGAGAGGAAAATGTTCTAGCTACCCTGCTTCCCATTCCTCCACCTCATTACTTCTCTCTTGCCTTGTTGTTTTTCCACACACAAATTCCTAGCAGATATTTGGAACTATATTAAGAAGAGTCAGGTGGAGGTGAGTGCACATCTCACTTTTAGTGTGAATTAAGTGCTTGAATATTTTTGCAGGGCTTTGAACTGACCACCTTCATCACTTTTTACATAAAATGACAGAACTTGATAAGAAATTATTCTTATTATGATTGAGCATGGTTTGACTGTTTGAGTTTCCTTGTGGTTGTACCTGCAGTCCTTTCCGTCTAGAATTTAAAATTGCAGTCTGATACAAAAGGAGAGAGATCTTGTCCATGAAACCACCATCAAAATGCCATTTGTAAAAGCATTTCAGAGAGGTAGAGACTGTTTTAATAGGAATCTGTGCTGTAGCTAAGCTGATAGAGTTGAAAGAAAATTTTACTTTCAGATTTGGGTACCTCAATAATACAGCTTAATGTCACTCGTCATTTATATTTAGCTTAAAATAATTATTTTTGTCTGTATTTCTATTTATATCCTATTAATATTTGTATTTTATATAAATACATAATCACTTTTCAAGGTGTATGTCCACATTTGTAGGCTTAATTTATATCATTATTGCTAGAACTATATTGTTTAGTGAAGCAACGTTTAGACATTACTGCATTTGGCACAGGAAGTCAGTAACTGTTGTAAATCTTTCCGGAAAGTCAGTTACTGTGTTTCAGAAAACATTTTTATAAATTCAGGATTACAAATCTGTAAAACACAAAACGTAAACTTGGAGTAGTTTCTGCAGAAAAACTTCGTGCAGAATTCATAATAATAAATAATTATTGTTTGCACAACTTAATTACACATTATTAATACTTTTGAGGAACCTTTTTTTTTTCTCAGAGTGGCATTTGGGAACTGCAATGGTTTGGCTGTCGTGGACTTTATGCAGAAGACAGTACTGCTGAGCATGGGAACCCTTGACCTCTATGGATCGAGTGATCCATACCAGCGTCAACCCCGTTCACCTCGCAAAAGCAGGCAGTTTGCTGCAGGTAGGAAATAAATCAGTGTGGTTATGAGCCTGATATGTTCCTTGGTTTTTTTTGCCTGTGGCTTTTTATAGTGCTTTTGAAATGCATGACTATTTGCCAGCCAATGGAGTTTCTATAACTTGACAAAAGAAACCTGATGTGCTTTAGGTACAGGCACTTTCTCAGAAAAAAAATGTTTTATGAAATTTTTTCTCTTGGGATGGAGGTCAGCAAGTAATTCCCTTAGCTGAGTCCGTACAAAATCATAACAAGAAGAGCAATAAATTGTTTCTCTGGCAGTCACTTGAAGTGTAGTTCGTATGCTATTTTCTTTTTTCAGTAAGTTCATACCAATAAGTAAGACTTCAATTTAAACTTAAATGTATCTTCCCTCAGGTACTATTCATTAGAATAGTCAGTTTTGTTTAGAGAAGTGTAACACTGGGGAGATGTGTTATGTAGGTAGCACAAGTAGCTCAAATTAAGTACTTTGTTAGTGAACTAAAGCTCCTGGTATAAACTTACAACATTCAGCTGTGCTCCATTTTGAAATTTGATGCTAAGAGGATCACATTTGTAAGTCGTAACTGTTATTATGCAATGTGTGTTAGAAATATTTGTAGAAAAATTTTGCCATACATTGTTGGTTATTTAAAAATTTACTTGTATGAGAAAAAGTCAGAAAATAATCTATGTTTCAAGTCTTTTCACTAGACATATTCCATGATAATATGCTAGAGTCAGACACAATTATGAAATGTGTTTTACATAGCTGTGAAGTTTTAGAATTAGATTTAAAAATCTCTTTGAAAATTTGGAGTTTTAAATCTAAATTATAAAAGCAACAGATTATAGTGGGTTTATGGCATCAGCATTTTCATCAGCAGACCCTGCACTAAATCATCAATTTGTATTTCTCCACAGAGTCATGGGAAATCTTTTTTTAAATTGGGAATGTTTGCACTACAAACAGCAAGTAAAATTTAGAAAATAAAATGTAAGTCTTCAGGCCTACTTCTGTTCCTGAAAGACCATTTATCTCACTTTTTATGCATTTAGTCATGGCGAAGCTTAGTTCTCATCTGTGCCAAGTGTTAAAGATGTAAATTTGGCAGAGCTGAGGAGAGAAGAGGCAAGCAGCTTCCAGCTACCTTCAGCTTCTCTGTCTGGTTTCAGCCAGCCTCACAGCAGCTCCCAAAGTAATTTGAGTAGCTCGCCCCAAGCAACATCTGCAGAACCCTGTACAAAAGGTGGAGGGTTGTGCATGTAGAAAAAGCAGTTATCAGCTCTGTATCATGTGGAGTTTCTCTGTCAGGGACAGTCTGGGCCAATCCTTTAAGGGATGATTCCAGCTATGCAGCGCTGCTAGAGAGGAGCCCACTGGGAATAAGTGACCGCTAAGAAGGAATACACACTTCTAGATTGCTCATAGAAACTATGCATCTAAAAAAAACCCTCAGCTGCTTTCTCACCATCCATCCCACATCCCTTACTTTTTTGATTATTTTTCTTGTTGTATCTCCCAATTGGAAGGTAAGCATCTGCTGAAATTTTTTCACCTTGGCTGTTCTAGATGCTGGTTATGATATCACTTCCTTTCACTTTAGACTGTTTTTTCTCTCTTTCCTCTGCCTGCTGCTGATGCTGGTGTACTGGCATGTTCCAAAGACAACTTTTGCATGCGTGGCCTGTCTAACTTTTATCCAGATTTAACGAAACGGATCCGTACTTCCTATCAGAGTAAGTTCTATAAAGGTTAGGCAAATAGCTTTATCATGATTGGACTATGCCTGACTTAAACCCATGTGTTTGTGCTTCGTAATGTGTTTTTTAAACACATTCAGCATGCATGCAAACTTATTACATTTTATGATGTCAACCATGCTTAATTTTTTTTGACAATTATCTTTATTGTACAGATATTCTTTTTCTTCCAAAAGAGTCAAACAGAAAACCTCAGTGTTATATGGACAGATTGGGCCTCAGAAATGATTTTTCAACAATGTTATGTTCTTGATGACAGTATCTTTCTTTGGTTTTCTATTCGTTTCTGTGTACATTTACTTATATGAAGCATTTCTTGTTTTGCAATGGCACAATTTGGTTGTAGTTATCAATTAATTCTTCCCTTTTTTCAGAAGAGCAATGTGGCTTAAGAGTGCACCCATTAAACTGGGTGCTGTAAAATTTAAAATTTTAGTCTTGGTTTGGCACTTGAATATTTGTCTTTGGGGAACCATCCCATGCCTCTGATCTTTAATGGGGAATGTAAAGTGGGCATAAAAATACATACATCAAAGAGAGCTATGAAAATTAATGGGTTTAATATCTTAAAATTTTGAATTATATTGATATTCAATTTAAATATTAGTATTCATCACTGCAGAATGCAATGAACAAAGCTATAATTAATTTTGCAAAATTGACTGTTCAACAGATGAGCCGTATGTATCTTAATTAACTGCAGTGCTTATATGTAATTAGGTCTCTAGGATGCCTCTTATTCATCTCTTTTTAAAGCAGTTTTCACAGAACAACTGGATAGGCAATTTTATGTTAAATATTCAGTATGGGCAAGATAAAGGAGTGGCAGTTGTTTTATCATCTCACATAAATATAGACTTATATAGCTATTGAAATACATTTGCAGGAGAAAATCTGTTCCATCCCTCTACCTGATTTCTATGAGTTTATTTCATATTACTTCATAAAAGTTGGTCTCCTTAGTTAAAAGATGAGTCCAGTTACAAATCTAGCAGTCCATAAAAAAGTTTGGTGTATGATATCTTAGAGTCTCTTAGACTGGTCTTTCTCTTTTCCCATCTGTAACAGAGAACCTGAGAGACAGAGAGCAATCCAAGGTTTGGGGTTTTTCACATCTAAAAAAATTAATAAATTCTAAGGCAAAAAATTCCCAATGTTTTGATTCAGAATTATGAACAGAGACCACAGAATTTTTCATAACTGAAAGTTTATTGTCTTGTTTCCATCCCAGAATCAAAAATGTCCACAAAATTTTCCTGTATACATCATAACCGAAAGGTATGAGTCTGACTTTTGGGCAAGATCATTAAAAGCTTCAATTCTCTCCTCAAAAAATACTTGGTTCTTGATTTTGTTATTTGATACTTATACAGGAGTATACACTGTATAATCTGAAAGACACACGAGGCAATAAGACCAAGAACAGGACCAGAATGTGTCATAGACTGAAAATATCTTGCTAAGTCATTCTCAAATTGTGCATTGTTATATGTCTTATCTCAGATGTGACTTTTAAGGGGGGTACTAAGAGAGGATTTAGGATTTTGCTTACGGCTTTATCTCTTCTCGTAAGGGATGATGATGGGAAAAGTAAATTATTTTTGGAAATTGTGCAGCTGATACTATTATGACAAAAGCAAGAGCAGTCAAGTTGTAACATAAGCATTAGGTCTAAAGTTTTCAGGGTTGTATCTATGAAAATGGAAGTTGATGGGAAGATATATGAGTAGTAGATTAAATTAAGTAATGAACCAGGAAGATAATTTCATGAGGGTCAGTTTGAGAGAATGACTGGTAGGCATTGAAGTCAAAGAAGAGATTATCAATGAGCAAGATACTGAGACTTTTCTTGGTCTTTTTAGAGCTGATTTGCCGGAAGAAACAGTGTAATTTAGTATCCAGCCTGAATATGAGAGAGTGTGATGTTCTAAGAATGTAACCAATATAATGGATTAGAGTACCAGAGAATTCAGTGGTGCTGCTAGCTCTGTTGACATAGTGGAGACTTCAGTAAAAAAAAAAAAAAAAAGGCAGGGGTCATCTTGGCAATGTTAAGTTCATATTTGGACACTTTTGAGTAGATTTTAGACAAGATTATTACTCTAAGTTGGATGGAAAAAATCCAAGTTAGATCTGTGTATGATGTGCTTGGTAATGATTACATATGTAAGCTAGACTCAAATGCACCTAGAGTGGATTTATAGGATTAAAACAGCACATTCACTGGTTTGGGAGGTAAAACTGGGAAAGGGAAAGCAAGAAGGGAAGAAATGTAGTCAGTTCTAGGTGATGAGAGTTCTGTGTAATGGGAGAGACTGAAACATAATTGTCCTATCATGGAAGCAATTTGAAGAAAATAATCGAAGCTGAGAGGAGGGTAAGTGCAGAGCTGGGGGTTGCTTTCTAGTGCTGATGCTAGTTCCATTTGCTGGAACATCTGCAGCCACCTTGCTTTGTAGCACCAATATAAGACAAGCTAAATAAAATAAAATCTTTTTGCAGTAGTGCAGAATTATGTTGTTGGTTGGTTTTATTTTTTATTTTTTTTCCTTCAGTTGAAATCAAGTTGAACATATTATTACCTGGTGGTGTGTAACATATATTCAAATATTAAAACAAGTACATTTACTGCATCTAGAGGGATAATATTTGCAGCAGAATATAAAAATACCAACATGATGCAAAAGGAATTTGCGTCTCCTACTAGAAATTCATACCATCTGTTGGAAGAACAAGAAAATAAATAGCCTTTATGAAGCACCTAAAAATTTGTCAAGTTCAAAGAATGTTGCCATACATTGGAAAATAATTTTCTTAATGAAGACCTTTCAATGAGAAGTCCTTGTTCCTCCTTCAGGCCAGTCCCTTGAGAGAATTTCAGCAAAAATAACCTTGGTCTGACAGGAGGACCCAGAAAACTGTGTGTTATGAGCCATTACATAACAGTAATTGACACTTTAAATCACACCTAAGAAGCTAATATAGGTTGAGTTTTAAGTCAACAGCTATATTCTGAACTAATTTCCAAAGAATACATGTATACACACGTATATGTGTCTATATATATATAAGCATATAGAAAACATAGTATGGTAATTCAGTGTGAAGATGATGGATTAGGGTAACACTGGGCTTACTTTTTTGGCCTGTGAATTTTTATGATAATTTATTTATAAATCATTTATTTATAGGAACATATATGATGGCTTTGGGTACTTTAAAGTAAATGATCCATCTGAATCATTTGAACATAGAGACAGAAATTTAAAAGTTAAAAAATAATTACAAGTTATGAGTTCATAAAAGTTGCTACTTCATATGTACTCGGCAGTATATTTTTTGATCCTTTAATGAAGAGGAAAGGGTAATCACAGTTAACTTTGAAAAGTATGCATGGGACATGTCTTTAAAAGTGATTTAACGCCTTGTGTGATATATTTACATCTTGCACTATTTACTCATGTAAACACACATTTGATTTGCTCAAATCAAAACCAATTTCTTTATCATGTCAGTGGGTGTATCTTCTCACAGGTGGTTGTTCACATTGCCAATCTCAGTTATTTGCCTTTAGTTTTGCTGCTATGTTCTTGCTCTAGATGGACTCAAACTTTGCTGGGGTGGCATTTTAATTTGGCTAAAAATAGCTAAACTATCTTGTGCCTACAGAACTTGAAAATGGAAAGTGAAAATATTTTTGTAATCTAATTTCAGTAGTTGTTATAGTCTCTCAAACATTCAGGGGAAGCTGAGGTCCATGGAAGTATTTGTACATGATAAATTATTGGAAATATTTAGCTTGGTTTCCTCAAAAAGGAAATCACAGTAGAAAAAGAGCAGCAGTACAAAGAACAGCTTAAGAGCTCCTCTTATCTCAAAGGGAAACAAAAGATGACTTTTAGTGGAATCAAACATAACAAATAAAAATTACAAATTGATGTTTTTTCTTTTCCGTGAATGATGACTGTGCAATTCATTGCCTTATAACATCTTCAGAATTTAGAATTTAGCAAAATTAAAAGAGACTATGGACAAATGGGTGGCTAACGACAAGAAATTTAATATTTCTAAGCAAGAAAGATTTATGGCAGGAGAAAATCTGTGAGTGGCAGTGCTTAAGCAAATCTGTCTAAGATTAAGATAATGGTCTTGTGCAGGGAATATGGTACCACTTACATTTAACATGGGGACATATTGCACTTCTCCTTTAAAAGCATCAATTGATGGTCATTGTTAAAGGTGACAGTAGCTTGACAGCAAGTCTAGATTTGTAAAGAAGTTTGCATGTTCATAATTTATAAATATCATAACATGAAATGTATCTTTAATGTTGTATGTTGTAAAAAGAATTCATGGTATTCTTACGGTGATTGCTCTTGGTTGGTGTGGTTTGGTGCATTTCCTGTTTAAGTCCGTAGCACCATAATTTATACTGAAATGTAATATTGTTTTTCTGAACTCACAGTTAAAGAACAGACAAAAAACCAAACCAAAAAACCCACACCACACTATTTAGAAGCAAAATCTGACCTGGGATTTGACATTGTAACTGACCCCAGTACTAACTATCAGAAGTTTAGAACATGATAGGGTGTTAAAACTTTAATATGCACTTAGAAAAGAAACACTGTAATATTTCATTTCATTCATCCAAGGCCTCTAATGCTATGCAAGTGTGCCAAACTCTCTCCCGCTGCACCTTGCAGACAGTTCTGCAGCAAAAATCAATTCTGTCCCAAATCTCTAAGTACGTACAGAAACCTCAGGGTCAAGTAGAATTAAGATTTGCTGTAAGAAAACTATACATAGAGAGGCTCCCTAAATGACTGCAGTTTGTGAATACTCTCATAACATCAAAAGTTTGTGAATACTCTCATAACATCATGATTGAAATAAAAAATTCTCTCAGAGGATCAGAGAAAGATTCAAGTATGTCTCTCAAAACAAAAGATCTCTGGTCTTCAACAATAGTATATAGTTTGTGATCTCTTGTTTTTTAAAAGTCAGGTACAAGTAGGTCTTTAATACTGACTTAACAGGTCAAATGAGCTGCTGCTTTTCCAAAGGACTCTCAGTATTATTCTTGCACTCCTGCATTTTTATTAGTGGTAGGACCTTGTTTGTTCTTCTTGTTGGGGCTCTGGATTCTCCCTAGTTCTTGTCATAAAGTTGTCAGTACCTGTTTTAGGATTCCATTGTTTTTAACACCAAGAGAGCAGCACTGGTGACCAAATGGTAGCAGAATATTTTAAGACAAGAGTGTATATGAATTTTAGAGATAAGAGACTCTGGGCCTGAGAGTCCAGGAGTGGTAAATATTAAAACATATAATCTTTTGGTGTCAGATTAAAGCATACTGAAAGGTTCTTGTAGGTTGTTTGATTTTCAGGAAACGATATGAGCAGCATGTGTGTAAATACAATATCAGTACAACAGTATTGTACATCTGACTGTGGGCTGATGCTCACTAGGCTCTGACCCGAGTGCTCTGAGTCCACAGTGCCAACACATGTAGGTCTGGTGCTGGGTTTTCAGTCAGACCCACGTAGCCTATGGCATGCAGTGCCATAGCTCCACATAACAAGGGTGAGCCCCTTGATACAGGCCACAGGGCATTATGGGGTACACAGGAAGGGTGCGTTTGAATAGGTGTGCCCGTGCCCAGGTCACCCACTCAATGGTTGGTAAAGGATAGCATGAGCTCAGACTTGCCCTGCCTAGTATGCTAAAAGTCATGTTTGAACTTGCTTATTCAACCTATGCCAAAGATGGATCTCAGTTTGGTCACAGAAAGAAGGAGGAGCTTAAGCAGTATAGACTAGGGTTAATTTATATGTTGCTGTCTTCCATGTAGGCCAAGTTCCTCACAAATATTTATGGACAATATATAAAGCATCTTGTCCAAAAAATCTGTGTTATACTCAGATAGCATTATCAATGCCTCCATAACCTTTAAAGTTATCTGTCTTGTGTGAATTCGTATAGAAGTTCCTAAATGGCATAGTAGTAGTTTTATTTTTTCCTCCCCTGTTTTAAGATTCCCTCCCTGCATTCTGCAGCATTTAAAAGCAGTTTCCACATCAGTTTGACAGGGGTGAATGAGTTTTATTCATATCACAGACTTTTACTTTTTAAACTAAACTTGTTTTGTTTTGTTAGGTATAGTTTCTCTTTTCTATCCTGAGGCACTTGGAAAACAAATCTGAGTTAACAAGAGGAGTGATTTTTTTAAACCAAACCTAAATTTCTGCAGTGACAGCCTGATAACTGCAGTTATCTGAAATAGATATTTCCCTCTCATTTCACACCATTCTTTTCTCCAAAGTGACTGTAAAGTGCAGAATATCATCAACCTAGAAAGTTGAAGCATGCCCTGTTAGATTGTAACTTAACTCTTTAACTCCATTTTTTCAGGCCTGACTGAACTCAGTGACAGTCCAGTTTCCCTGGAGCTAGAGCGTTGCAAGTCTCCCACTTCAGGTAAAGGTGACTGGCTTCTCTTCCTGCAGTCTGTATAAGCCATTCATGTCATGCATCACTGTGTTTCATTAATCCCTAAGAAGTGAAGTGCATAGTTACAGTTCCAAAGAGAAGAAACTACTGGAGAAGTGCTTATTAGGTAGCACAGTAAAATCCTAAGCCTGTTTACTTTAAGAAAAATTAAATGTACGTAGCGCATCTTGAGGTTAACAGTATGAAAACACTGGAATTAACAGCATTGTTCAGGTATATTCCTATAACCTCCTATTAGAAGCTTGTTTGTCTATTTTCTTAAAAGGCTTTCTGATTCCTTTTTTTTTCCAGTAGGAAATCCTCATGATTTTTCACACAGATATATATATATATATACAGGTAAAATGCATCTGTGCGTGTACAGAGATTATTTGAATAACAGCAACATGGAGATGGTAAATTTTAACCATTAGAACCCACTAGTGCCTAAGTTATGAAATTTACAATTGAAGCAGAGCCTCAAATAAAAATATTCACGTATCAACCGACTGACCTGGCAGGGAAATCTGGGCCATTTAAAAATTTATTTCCCATTTTACCCATAGTCCTTCAGAAGGTGGAGTTCATCTCATTCCTAGAGACTTTTTCTACAAGTGCCTAGTCTGCACTGATCTCTTTAATGTGAGTTCACTGACTTAAAGATTGTTGCTTAGAGATGTTTTCTACTAGCTGACTTTTAAATGTGATGGAAAATAGGAGGTGTAGCTGTGATACATTTATTTTGCTTGTGGTATGCATATCACAATTCTTGTCCTTGTAGTTTGGTAAGTATTGAGACATACTTTTCTTCCTCCCCTTAGTTATGATAACAAATTCCCACGAATATGCCATTCAAATCCTCTGTTATTGTTTCACATGACAAATTAATCTTGAATGGAGGCCACTAATTAGTTATTTATAAAAAGCTGAAACTAATAAAAGTGTTTCCCTGATGTATCAAGAGCTCAAACAAAACAGCTGTTTTGAAATACGTATTTCCTTGTACTATTTTCAACCAAATTCTGTAGACATGGGAATATCAAAGTGAAATAGAGTATCGTAATACTGGTATAAAACTAGGAGCTCAGACTCTTGAGCAGGGACTCAGAAACTCATGATATAGGCTGTAAAAGAAAATATTTGATAGCTTAGTATAATTAGATTATTTATTGTGTGGCTCACACTCAACTTTTCAATTTTCTCTTCAGAAATGAGCTAAAACCTCTCTTTTTCTTCTTACTGAAAACTAGAGATCACTGAGTTGGTAAACATATGTGCATATTCTTAGCTTTATAATGATGACTGACTCCTATAGCACCTTACTTTTTCTGCAGTTAACTTCAATTTTTCATTCTGCTAGTGATCAAAAATAGCTCTCTTGGATAAATTTAAGATAATTTGCTTCAAAATTTATTCTGCTTTTCTGTTTTGAAGATCATTCAGCAGGGAAAACATGGCACATTTATGGGTGTTTCCTATTTTAGCACTTTCATGTTGTTTTCCAAGCTATATTTGACTCTCTAAAATGTGATATCAGGTACAATTTTGTAGGCAGTAGCTATTCTTGGAACTGCTTTTTGAAACAAGAAGTTTCTTTTACTGTTACTGATATTAATTATTTTTTATAAATTAATTCAAAATTTAATTAATTTTTCTTTGGCATACCTGCTGTAAAATGGGGCAGAATCCAGTCTAATCAGCTTAAGTAACTGCACCCTCCAAGAACTTGGGAATGGAACTGTCTTGTGCTTATCAGCACAACCTTACACCCACATGTGCCTTTGCACTGACTAACATTTCTTACTCATAGAACACAACTACATACTTATAGATTAGTCAGGCAGAATCCTTCCAGTCTTGCCTTTGATCTGTTTAAAGTTCATGGCACACAAGCTCTGTAATGGAAGTGTGCTGTGTTCTGTAAGAGCCCCATGATATTTGTGTTTGTAAAACCAATGACCACGTTCCCCTGCTGAGAATAGACCAAGACTTCATCCTTCAGAAATTTAGCAGAAACAGAAAGAAACTTGACTGCTGAGAGAAGGGGGAGGATTTGAGGAACAACATTGCTGGGCTCGTTCACGTACTTTGAGACTCCAAGACAACACCTAGGAAGAATCCCTGTGGCACACTAACTGTGCCAGTGTAGACACAAGTAGTTTTACATCTAAGAGAGCTATTAGTAAGTTAGTCAGATTTCTGTTCCAATCAGGCCCACAAGAACAGCGTTGAAAAAGGCTTCTTGGAGGACTTGAAAAATCTCCTGCCTTTTCATTTCTAGGTCTGATTCTGAACATTGCTTAGACTGGCTGAACCCTCTCCTGAAAAATACATTTTGCCTGTAACATCCTACTGCTTGACAATGTTTTAACCTCTGACTAAGCTTCTGCAGAGCCAGCCTAGGTCAACTGAGTAATTCAGCTTTATTGCTTCTCTTCTCCCTGCCTCAGTGCAGAATTAAGCATTTGTGTGTTCTATCATTGATACAAGTGTTGAAGAACTGAGAGACTCAGTGCTGAAGAGCACTCCTTGTTTCACAGGCAGTGATTGTAATTCAGTACAAATCCAACTTCTTCATGAAGTAATATTTAACTTGTTTCACAAGACTGTCATCTCAGATGTTCCTCCTGTACTGTTCACTAAAACATGGCTTTGGAGACGATGTAATTGGAAAATCAGATTCCAGTTCTTTCATAATAGAACATAAAGTTAAATAATTTCATTAAAAGTTTTCTGAAATTCACAGTGCTACATAGAGGGTAGTAGCAACTAAAGTACCACCAACCTTTCTTTTTAAGAATGGTGGACAGAGGAGGGGGATAATCTTTCTTAACCACTGATATCTTAATTAAACTAATATTTAAATACTATAGTGATGCATTTCCATCACTATAAAAAAATTAATAAAGCTATTTGAAAGATTCTGCTTATTTTTTAATATCTGAGTGGTAGCAATTTTCACTGTAAATGTATTCTGGATAGAGGAATATATATGGAATAACATTGGTGCAAATTGTGGAACAAAAAAATTTGAAAATAAAAACCCCAAAACACTTTTCTATACAATGCATTTTTCATGAGAACAGTAATGCAGCAAGGCATGCCACGTAACGGTATTGGATGGCTTAACCTTAAGAATATCTTATTCTTACTCCTGTATGCCATGTTCTTTCAAGAGAGAAAGTCAAACTGCATTTTGATTTTCGTTTGTAATTTGGAGGTCAAAAGTTAGGGCTTTGTACTACATTCGCTCTACAGTGGCACACGTAAGCACAGTAGCTCTAAAACATTCATCACATAAGTGGTTCAATATTCAATGCTTCAGTTAATTACTGTATAATGTATTACAGAAGTGTACCCATTCCAGTAAAGCTTACTTTATTTCTATCTCCTCATTAGGAAAACTTATTCAGGGCCTCTTAGGAATATAATATATAGTATAAATAATTATGTATGAATCATTATGTATGTCCATTACCGTTCTACCCATTTGTATGCAACTTCATATTGAAGCATGTAATTGAGAACACACTGTGAGCACAAGAAAATACAATTCTGATAAGTCATTTAGTTTTGTTGTGAGAGATGCAATGGACAGTTTAGACTTCTTTCAAAGAGCATAAGGAAAGAATTTCATGAGTCTGTGTATAGGAGAGTGACTTCTCAAATTGTATGCTCCAAAATGAAAATGCCATTTTGTTTTTTCTCAAGAAATCACCTTCATATTGGAGGCTTGCATCAAAAATGGGTTTAAGAGTATAAAGCTTAGAGAAGGCCGTGTAAAGATTTCCACTACTGATTCCCGTGAGCTTTGGAACACATCCCTAATGGCAAGATTTTAAGTTTTTATACATACTGTGATTTCCAAGTGCTGCCATCCTGATTTATTTCACTGGTTAAATCTGCTGGGATTAGGCCCATGACATGCCAACCTCCCACTTTCCTACATGAAGTGTTTTTTAAATAGCTTTCTTTCAAGAAGAATATTATTAAATTTCTAACAGTTCTTCTTTTATTAACTCTTGGGTAATTGCAGAGTAATGGAAGAAATTTGACTCAGTTTGAAAATGATGTTCTACTGGAAAACAGCTAGAAAGCTAGAAAGTAAATGTTTCAAAATATTTTATGTGCATGTAAAACATAGAATGCAATTTATTTCGAAACTTGATTATTGATAACACCGCCAGCATAACCTTTCTACCTATTTATATTAAATTAAAAGGAATGCTTACTAGTCAGAAGGCAAATTAATAATTAAAGAGAAGTTAGCTCCTGCAGTGTGGATACAAGGTACATTTTATCACTATTTCCCATGTGTGAGGGAGTTTCTGATCAGGTGAATTCATGCTTGCTTAAGTTCTTGAGAAGGGATGTTTATGTAGGGTTTAGCAAGGAACAGGAAGCAGCATGAGCTGGCAGAGGGGAGAAAATGGGGACCTGGTTTTGGACTGTGGTGTTTGGCTCAGGGGGAGCAGCAGAGGTAGCCCATGTGCAGCCCATTGTTCATAGCTCAGGGTTCAAGGGGGCCTGAGCTCACCGACAGGGGCCAGCAGCTCCTGGGGACAGGGAAGACAGGAGCTAAAGCAAGGGAGCAGAGCAGCTGTGGGGAGGGTGACCAGGGTCGAGCACAGCCTGGCAATCACCAGCCCCATCCAGGGACAGGAGAGGATGTTGGTCTGCGAGTCCAGGTCTGGATCAGCAGGTGCTCTGCTTGAGGCCACCAAAGAAAAAGGGCAGTCTTTACACTGGCTTTGAGCACCAGAAGCCAAGCTTCCAGGACCTTACTGTGTACCTTGTCCAATAGCTAAATATTAGGCTCTTAAACCCCTTCTTCAGCAGTGGAGACTGGAACTGGTGTTTTAGCGTGTTAGGCAGAAGCTTCCCAATAGAAAAAGACCCGTATAAAGTCACCCTCATTTTCAATAATATTAAAATCTGTGACCACAGTTCTGCTGTAATAGCTGAGGGAAACACACCACTGAATGTCATAGATATTTGTTGGTTGTGCCTTGGTGTTTTCATTGAAAGACTGATAGGAACCATATGGCAACAAAACTGAATGTTGTCAGGTCGGAAGACCCGGGTGCTCAGCTTAGCTAGCTGCTAGACTGTACCTGTGAACTCTTTCTCATCCCACACTTGAATAATTTGACTGTTAACACTTTAGGCTCTTTTGGGCAGGGACTGTCTTGCCTTGCACTGTATCACAATTGCATCACAATTTCTGCTGGCTGCCTCCAGTGTGAATATAAACAAATAATGGTAGCAAACAACTCTGCTAGCCTCTTGAACATTTATACCCTACTTCATTCTTAAGGTAAACTGTTTTTCAAAAGCTCTTTCTCAGCAAGATAAGTTTCCATGCATGATCCTCCTTTGTAATAAATATAAAGATAGTAAACTATGCATGATTTAGGTGTTAAAAATAGGTTACATAAACTGTTCAGAATGTGAATATTATTAATAGAAAGCAATATGCAGTTTTAATCACAGTAAAGCGTGAAAGCAACCAGCTCCTTCTTTTGTTTTTACCCTCAAAGATGAGGTCTGGGGACAGTGATCCATGCTGTGTCCTAGCACAGTCATGTCCAGCTGTGGGATTGCCACGTGAAGAGCACATGACTGTTGCGTGGCAGCTGTGGCAGCTCCCAGATCAAGGCTGTTTAGAGTCCTTCAGAGGAGTCAGAAAGTCCATACATTGCATGTGCTGTATGAGCCTGCACTCAAATAGCTGGGAGCTGTTTCTTGCACTTCAGACGTATGTATAAACATTTGGGAACAGCTGTCGCATATAACATGAGACATGTAATTCCTGTTGTACACAAACACCTGTAAAATAGAAATAGAGAAGGTTAGACCACCAATTTGCAAAGCTCAAAGCCAGCATGATGACAGCACTAATGAAGCTCTTTGGTGTTAAATGCAGCTAGGTTTTTATAGCTCTGAAATATTCTGATCTATGTTAATAAAGTGTTCTACAGTTTTTCTTAGGAATTGCTTATCCTTTTCAGAGGGCTGGTTAGGCCAGATGTTGTCCTTTCCTTTAAAGGAGATTATATCACAAGTGATGCTTCTTTTCTACAGCAAAGCACTGATTTTCTGGAGCAGCACCCTCCATTTACAGTCTGAAGGAGTATAGGACAGCTGCTCAGACAAATGGAATGTTTTTTAAAGGCTGTTCTGAAAATCAAGCTGCCCTTTGTGTGAGTGCCTAAAATGGATGTAGGACCTTGACATTTGGTATCCAAATTAGAGATTTCATGTTATATGTTAGGGATGTATATCTTTGATATTGGGCTGTCCTGGAGAGATTTCTTCACCTTGTCCCAAGTTAAAGTGATGGCTACAAATGGGTTACTGGGAGGGCTATGCTGGTTCTGCTGATAGCAAAATGTTGCTCAAGAGTCTCGTGGACTCTCCTACTCATCGCTGAAGAGAAGAACATCTAACATAGGTGCTGGCTGATATTTACTTCTGCCACATTGCAGGCTTTGTAGTTTATGACTCTGCGAAACAATAATACAGAAATCTTTTTTTAGGGATTCTGTGACTTAAAATGGTAAGTGGCTGTTCTGGGCATCCTTCTGACCTAAAAGTTTACTAAATAAAAATTACAAAGAATTTGTTCCTTGTATTCGTATGTCCCAGTATTCCTGTCACTGTGATATTTACCATGTGGGACTTACTTTATATTTGATTGTTCACTTCTAGTGACAGTATGGGTAAGGGGTAAAAGCCAGAAAAACAAGTGAAAAAAATCTGTATGACTACAAAATGAAATAATCAAATTGGAAATTAAGTCTTCCGAGTAATTAATAAAGGGTTTCTTAAGGCATTCTTTTAATAAATTTAATGCCATTTTGACTGCTACAAGACATGCTTCATTTCAGTTCTCTGGTGTTTATTGTCTGAAAATGTGCTCATGTGTAAGGAAATGAAAACACTTTTGAACAGAAGCAAAATTATAGTTTTGTTGCATAATTGGAACACAACAAATAATTAAATCTTTGCTAAATTGAGTGCAATATTTTGATTACTAGATAACACCACATTATGTCCTGAAGCTGCTGTATTTCGTTTCTGTGCAATCTGTCTTCCTTTCCACAATGTTACAATGGTATGTTCTGTCTCCATTACCTGTACAATATGCCCTCTCTTTTTCAAATGGTATCTTGAGGTATGATGTCACCAGATCTCATAATTTCATTGCACCCTCTTATTAAATTGGTTTGCAGGTGTTTAAATATTTGTGATATGCTGCATAACCAGCATTTGCAATATTTGCCTTAATCTCATTTGTGGTTTCTTTTTTTATCATTCCTGTCACCACAAGGTAAGATATTGCAGCACACAGCCAAAGCTGTGGAAAGCACCATTCACTTCTTAACAGCTGGAGTAATGTTTTTTTCCAGTGCTTCTTTGTTCAGTTACACTTATTTTGCTGAATGGTGTAAATGAAAATATTTAAACCATAATTCTGCCTTTTTATGTTGATTGAAAGAAAAGTGCTACAAATTTGCAACATGGTTTTAACCAGAAGATGGCATGTTGTTTTCCCTCGCTCCTTTTTCTTTCTTACTTATTAACAACTGCCTTTCTCCTTTTTCTGTTGTTTCAGTTAAAGGATCAAGAAAGTTAAGTCTGCCAACAGATCTTAAGACTGATCTTGGTACGGTAGGCGAAAGCCAACAGCTTTAAACTTCCTTACATTCATTGGCTAAACATTTTACCAACTGATTCATGAGATAACACAATAACCATAGAGGCTTTGTCTGAAAAGGCTTTCTAAAAACCACCTATTAACCCATACAGTTCTGTTGGCAGCTCTCAGCATTTTGCTTGTTTAATATTCATTTATTTCATGTAGACATATATTGACAATCATTACACACTGTGTGTGTAATATTTTATTATGAAAAGGCTCCAGAACTTTTTACACATTTGAGCCATTATAGCTGGTTGTCGGTGAACTCTGCTTATAACACTCAATGCATGCGCTGGTCTATTTTCTTTATTTGGTGTACAAACTCCGTGCCACAACAGTGACAAGACAGTTGAACATCTGTATTTTATGGTGTCTTTGAGCTTCTGAGAAGTCAGATCAGAAATCAGTTGTTTGTCTCAGTCCTCCTTGAGAATTGCCTACACATTTTGCTATAACCTTTTCTTCTCAATGCTTCTTGAATATTTCAGTGGAAATGCATAGTGAGAGGAGAAATTTCACTTCAAAAAACATAAAATGAAAATTCAGCATCCTGCATAACCTAAAAATGTCTAGGGCAGATCATGCAACACCTTCTTAAACATCCACGTAAAGGGGATTTGGGTTGGGATTTGGGATTTCCTGGTATTGAGGTTGGAACATGTGGTTCACACAAAAAATCTTATAATTGTTCTATAAATATTCTCAGTCTCAAGGAGTCCTTTATAGTTATGCTCTCATGGGAAGTTTCTCATGTAAGATGACTGAAAAAGCCATATAGCCATGCCTCATTACTTTAAGTGTCTTTATAGAGATGACAATTAAAGTTGCATCACATCCTTGCATAACGCAGATGAACTTAATTTCTGTTACTGGGAATCATATGCATGTATTAACCAGTGTGACACTTGTTCCCTAAGGCAAAAGTCAGGGGAATAAATATGTCTTTCACACTGTAAATGACTGAAGAACTTGGAAAACTGCTAATTGCTCCTGAAAAAGATTAAGTAAATAAATGTTGAAAAATCATTGGAAAATTCAATCTAGGTTGTGCAGGTTTCAGTGTAGGGAGTGATTTAGTTGAAATAATTTACTCCATTAACAATGATGGTTTAGGAACTAGAAATGTAGAAATACACCTAAATAAATTTTGGAATGGAAAATCATAATATTCCTAATACTTCAAAAAAGGAAAAAGGAGTGAGGTAGGCAGCTGTAGACCTGTAAAATTAATATTTATCACTAAAGAATTGGGCAGCTATTAGGAGGGAAGGTGAATACTTAAAGTATCAAAATAGCCATTGGGTAAGACCTAAGGCTAAGCCACATTCTAGAAATCAAACTTCTTTTTGTTAGTATTATTAAAAATACATTGTCTTGAAGGACAGATAACATGAAATAGCTTTAAATCCTGGGTCATACCACAAGGGAAATATAAACTTAATGCACAAAAGACTGAATTTAAAGGTTTTTAGAAAAGAAAGAGACATACCATGGTAACTAGAATTGGTAAGGTCTTTATGGTATGATAAAAACAGGTTGCATATTGGAGAAAGAGCTGCCTTACCACCAGCTTTCCTGTGATTGTGTTGGGAGTGGGACAATATCATAAGCTTTACCTAGAATATATTGACAAACCGCAGGCAGATTTGTTTTAAAAAAACCCCACACAGAACAGCCCCCACCCAAAACCCTCAGGACTGGAGAACAGGGCAAAAAGCCCCAAAGGGTAAACAAATTCAACCTAAGAGCATAGGAAGCATGATGATCCATCTTAAATATATGACATATGTAGGGAAGTTAGGAGATTAATGGAATGCATAATCCTGTCTGTGGTTTTGATTTCAGAACAGTCATGTTTCTACCATTCCTCTATTTACTCATATTCATTATTTTTGAATAATTAGAACAAGCTAAGTATTAACTAAAGTAAGTCTAAGAAGGTCTATTTCACCATCTTGCAGAAACTAGTGTAACTCCACTAATTTCAAAAGCTTCATACGCTCTGAAAGGTATGATCAAATTGTCAGTTAAATATTGTTTGTTGTTACTGCCACAGTGATTGGGTACCCTGTGCTCATATTATCAAGAAGCTAAGGAAAAAGCATGTAGAAGCATCATTCAGTGTATAAGCTGGCAGATACTCATGGATAATCAACTGCAGAGGAAGATTTAAAAAAAGAAAAAAAATGGGAAAAAACCCCTTTCAGTTCTCATTCATGACTGTCTTAGAAGGGCAAAAGATTGTAGCCATTAAAACTGCGTTGATTTATAGATTGCTTAGTTTACAACAGGCTGGAAAAAGCCCCTCTTTCTCAATATAAGGAGCTACATTTAAATGAGAGTTCCTGGAAAAGTGGATGAATAATGCCTGCATTTCATTTACTTCTGCTCCAAAATGTCCTGGCTATACTGTCAGAGCTCTTATAGATTATTTATCCACTCTTTGGCTGTTGCCTGAGATTGTACCCATAGTCTGAATATTCCGGGGATAACAATAGTTTTTGGCCCACACTTCTTGTAAAGATATTCAGGTCACCACTTTGAAATGATAAAATATTGTACACCCATCCCACTGGCTCTGGCTCACAGCTTTTTAAAGAGTGCTGATACATCACCTACTCTCGGCACCAACTGCAGCTAATTGGGAAATACATTAGCATTTGGCAGCTTACAGTTCTGCTGCCTTTGTAGGATCTGGCTTGTGTAATGCCCTCGCTTTCACTTTGCTTTGAATTGTAACAGTAGAGGTGAAGTAGAAGTTAAATCTATTTCAGGTGGAGGTCTTGCCAGTACTGGGAATTGCTTGGGGAGTCGTTTGCTAGCATTTAGGGTAATAATGTGGGATCTGATGACTCAGGGTGTTCTTGTTAAACCTTGTCAGGATTTTCATGACTTAAAGATACTTTGGAACTCCACTTTGACCTTTATGTGACTCCTAAAGTTGATCTCAGCTTCTTTTTATTTTGATGTTGTGATTATTATCTGTCCTTGCTTCAGAACTTGTCACCTGTTGATGCCGTTATCTCCACACAGGAAGGAGTGATATGGTATATGTGGGGATACAGTGAAACTTCTTAATAGTTTTAGCTACTGCAAATCATAGTTACCCCAAAGTTTATTTGAGTTGGCCAGAAGGAAGATGTGACAGTGCTGCAACTGTTAGGCTCACAATGTAACAGATGCTCCCTGTTGCTAAGTTCTTTATTTTTACTTAAAGAAGAGTTCCTTACCGGGGACCTCAGAGGTAAGTCATTTTCCACTCCTTTCAAGCAGTGCAAACACACACATAGTATTCTTCCATTCTGTGGCCTCTGACCACTTCTCAGGTTGTAATATTCTCCAGCAGTCAAACTCTGGGGGTATGCATAGATTTACCAGATCTGCCTGGACCCAGAGGTCTCTACAGTAAATAACTTGGATTAGGATTGAGATCACACACAGGCTGTCATCTGCAGGTAGAGGCTCGAGCATCAGACAGGTGGTTCTTATCACCTTGTTTGGACTTTACATCCAAAGTCTTAGTGACTTACTTCTGTGCACAAGCAGAAGAATATATAGAAAATAATAATTTTCCGTGTATAATAATTTTGACATAAAAGTGATAACAAAAGAGAAGGATGAATAAGAGCTCTAAATCAGAAATTAACAACTGTAAAATCTGGTTTTGCAGCATTAAAAGAAGATTATTACTAGTTTGCTTATTTATTACAATAATCTGGTATGAGACCTATCAAAAATCTGCAAATATTTAATTTCTAAGCTTAATTATATTTGAAATGCCTTTTTAACGCCTTCTATGCCTTTTTCTGTTGAGCATTTTCAAGCAAATTATTTATGTGTTAGCATCTATGGACCTGTGCTAGCTCAATTATTTCAGACATCCTTAACTGTATTTAAAACCAGTGATTTTTGGAAAAATCAGGGAATGAATCTCTGGAAGAATCTGGTTAGAATAGACTACAACCACACTTGTAATTCTCTTACATTTTGTTCCTTCATTTCGGATGGAAAGGTGGAGGTTTGTTTACAAAGTCTTCCGTTCATATGTGTCATGTTTTATTTTTGGCATGTTTAAGTTGAAAAAAATGTCTCCAGTCCAACCTCTTTGAAGAATTTTTCATTTTCAAAAACAGAGAATTAATGCTGTGTTTTTCCATCTTGAAAATACAGGTGCAAGGCTACACAAAGGGGTGCTCATGACTAGTTGTTGATACCTAGGTCTTGTGGTTCATGCACTCTACTTGCATGTTTCAGTGTTGTCTTCCATGCAGCTCAGGGTGCATCCTGTCTCATGCTTATGTTTCAAAATTAAATCAAGTTTTCTGTCTTGCGTTTTCCTGTTTATAGCACAAGGCATAGCAACCATTTTTGTTAGATTATTCTGTTGAGGCACACTGTGTGCTATGTACCTTTCGAGACAGGCAGTCCAGGAACGTGGTGTTGTATGATCATTATAAACTCAGCAGAGTCATCTAGAGAACAGAGTTAGATCCAAATAGTCCAAAATTTTCCCACTATTCTGTGGTAACAAAGCTAGATTTGTTTTCAGGTTTGCACTGCCAGGTTTGGTTTTTCATATATGATAATTTAGAGTTGATGTTGTGGCATACAATCGTATATTCTTAGCGTTCTTCATTTGGATAGTATTTATTTTGTCATTTGGTTTCATTGTTCATCATTGCAGTCAAAAATTTTGCAGGTTTTAAAAGAGGATCCGTCAGTGACAAAACTAACATTTTCAACCCCTTTACAGTATTTTATTTCTCCTGAAAATAATTCTGTTCACACTGTTTTCAAAAAAATGGTGATTTTTAGAATCAAGCGCATGATAGGAGTTCATTACCATAATAAGGATACCATTGTATTGCACAAGCAGTAGGCAGTATGTTACAATGACAGCATATTACAGTCTTGGTGTGGACCTAAATTTACTAGTAGTATGTCATTAGGGAAATTCTCTTTTCCTCTTCAAACTGATGAAGACTTAATGACAAATATACACTTTTGCTGGCAGTGCATCTGTATTAACCTCTTCTGCTTGGGCTTACACCTTCTCTCCTGCCTGGCTGACAGAACTGCACCAATAGGAAGTAGTGGTCCTGACTTTGTAAGGGATTTTCTTGTAAGAATTTTAAAAAATGTGTTAAAATTTTAAGGTGCCAATCTATATTCTCACTAATGAATATAACCACTATCACATAAGTTTTTGTAATTTTACATGGAAACCTGAGGCTGTTCTTGGGGCCAATTGTACAGTTTTGAGATTTTTTTTTTTTCTCGATTCAAATGTGTATCTCTTCGCTGTGTAAAAATCAAGGTTAGTCACCCCCATAATTGTTACTCAAAATCTAATTTATTGGTAATACGAAAAATATTCCCCAGTGGAAACAGGTGTACGTTTCCTCCCTTTATTGGTAGAGACTGTATTCTTCAACAATCCCAGAGAAGATTCTCTAGGAGTTATTTTTCAGGTTCTTTCAACCCCATATTAAAGCACCTCTCTCTGGTCCTCTTGTCTACTCTTTAATTGATTACTTCCTTGAAACTTCAGATGATATTGTAATGCTTCTAGTTACTCATATTTAAGTTACTTTGTTCTCAGCCCCTCTCAGATCATTAGTAAGAATTGGTTTTCAGCTGTTTTTTCTGTGTGAATTTATCCCTTTGTTAAAATTGAAAGAATTGGTTGCTCCTATTTTTTTTCTGATTTCTTATGTCTAGCTTAAAAAATTGCTGGGCATTAACTGCAAATGAGTGTTTCTTCTTTCTTTCTGACATTCTCAATACATTTGACTTTAACATGTGTTCATCTTTTCACTGGTAAATTGTTGGTTCCTTTCCTTTTTTGCAGAGGTCAGCAACTAGTTTAGAATAGTTGTATGTCTGTAATCAGGCAGGTTGTGTAACATACACATTACTACTTGTAAACTAAAATCAGCACCTATGAATAATCTCCCTGTGCAATACACCTCAAAAACATTTAGATTAATTTGAGGCTATCCGTCCCTTGACCTCATGGACAGCAGCACCCATGGAAAAGGATAGGAGGTGATGAGAAATGCCGTGGTAGAAAAGAGAAGGGGCATTTTATGCAGTGTTTTCTTCCTCAACAACAACTATTCTTTGCCTCTTCCAAAGCAAGAGAAAGCTGGGAGCTGTTGCACTACTGTGTTACCAGCACAGAGCAATCCATGCACTGCTGCCCAACATTAATAGTTAGTATTATTAATCTTAATAATTAATGTCTCCAACATCAACTGATCCTCTATATCAGTTAATAATTCTGAGCTGAGAAAAGCCCTAGTGACCACGTGACAAAATCAGTAATCCAGCAAGGGCAAAAGTTAAAGTGTTGTTCTTCCTTACAAATCAAACAAAGCTGGAAAAAAACACATTTATTTACTAGCCTCCTGTATGTGTTCTTTGGGGCGGTTGGAAGACATCTGTCATGGCAAAGGAGAATCAGGTGACTCAGGTCCCAGAGGGCTAGTTAATCATTCCAGTCATTTTGGCAAAGGCTGAGAGCTTGAACATTCTCAGTCTCCCTTAGAACTCTGCAGGAAACTAATACCTTTTTTTTTTAATCAGTTTTCTTATGCACTTCATCATTTTTCGGACAATGCAGTAAGAAACTCTTTCTTAAGTAGTACAGAACCTTTCTTTAGAAATGTTTTGTATCACTGGGCCTATAGCATAAAAAATGTGAGAAATTAATATTTAAATATATACGGAGAATTCTCTCATAGATTTGAATGGTCTTTATCTGCTGGATTCTTATCTGTTTCTCTACAAAAATGTTGCAGTTGTGACTCCCATGATTATCTTACTCTTTGTACAGTGTCTTTTTGTTTCTACTAAGGCTCAAAGACCTGCATTGCTTCTTGTTGCACACATTTAAAAATTATCGTGTCTAATCAGAGGGAAAAAAGTGTCAAAATATAGAAAAGTTTGTAGCTGATCACTAAAATCCCTTTTCTGCTCATTGTTGTAGCGCTTGCTAACATTTCACGAACTGCAGTGCTTGAAGGGATATCCATCTACCTTCTAGGATGAAACCTGGGGGGTTTTCCTACCCAAGAACTGGCTTCAGAAAGGCATTGTCAAACCAACTAAAGGGATTTCGGTGCCCAGATCCTAGTGATTGTTTTTGTTTAATGTGGGCTTTTGAAGGCCACTGAGACAAGCAAGCATACTAAGAGAAATATAGAAGCATTTCTTTTTAAATGTGGCATAGTGAATGGGAGTTTAGCTGTATTGTGGCCATTCTGTGCAATGTTCAGGGAAAAGGACTCATAAATGTTGTTGATGTTTCTATAGAATATGATTCTTTTTCACTCTGTTATGTTCCTCACCACTTCCTAGGATCCCCCTGGAGATAATTAGATATCATGCTGAAACACCTTCATACAAATTGAATTTTGAAGAAAGGAAGCAGCTGGATGAGGATGTGTCTGTTGCTGAGGTTGAACAGTCAGCCTGTGCCCTTGAACAAAGCCCCCGATCTCAAAGGACTTTCTACTGATACATATGAATAGTTCCAGCATATTTTGGAAAATTTCCTAACTAAAAATTGAACGAGGCACCCACATCAGTTTTATATCTGCTGTTAGCTCAGTTAATGGACATGGATTGAGGAAACATGATAAAATCGTGGAAGTTGTGTCTCCTACAGAGCAATTTCATTATGCAGTACTGATACTAAATTGCTTTCTAATCTGTAATACTGAACAGTTTTTTCCAACTTTGTTCATTAAGACTGAACTGCTTTCATGGGGAAGGGACATGACTTGCACATTCAAAGACTACATGTAATAGAACAATATATGCTGTATTCAATATAGATTTGGAATATAGAGTCTGAATATAGAAGTAGCTTTTCGTAATGTACAGTGGAGCTATCATGGCATAGTAACCAAGAAATAAATTTATCTTGGTACAGTAACATTCATCTTTTCCTTGGATACAATACAAATCAAAGAGAGTTGACTGAATATGAAATTTATATACAAAATCTTAAAGAGTAATCTAATTCTCAGATATAAATAATCTGACATTTAAAATTAAGGCAGACACTCCAAGCTTGACCTAACCTACCTGTATGCTGAAGGGAAAATTGTTTTGAATGATACTTATCATGTTGCCTTACCCAGCAGGAGACGAACTAAAATATCGTGTGAATGTTTTATAGTCCAGTCCAAATCTGAACTCTAAGCCCTTATCGGTGGATGTTGTGGTTTAAAGACCCGTTGGCAGCGACAAGAACAGAGGAATATAGGCAGGGTTTGAAGCAGCCATGTTTTGCTTCTCACCCCATTTAACAGCAGCATATGCTGTGCTGATTGACTGCGGCCTCTAGCAGGGGTCCAAGGACTTGGCCTCATATCTTTAGATCTGTAGCAGACAAATCAATTGCTCAGCAGTCAGTTTCCTTAGCAGTAAAATAAATCTATATGGTGTAAAACAAATGAAATTATTAGCAATATTATGGCTAGTTTTACAATTATCCCAAATAGTGGCAGTTAGATGCCTCTTTCATGCAGCTTTGGGTCAAGGAGGGAAGACGTCTAGTTCTGAATTCTATCCTGTAGTAAATTATACTTGCAGTCCTTAATGAGAGAAAAAAAGGAAAGAAAATGTTAAAATTCAATTGGTATCTGTTAGGAGACACAACATCAGGGCTGGCGGTGTTACCAGCAGTACCTTGTTAAATTCCCTACATGCATCGGTCAGCAAAATGCTGTGGGATCTGCAGCTCTAAGAACATACCAGTTCTATGTCCCTTGGGTTTTTTTTCAAACTACACCTTAAAGATATGGTGAGTTATTTTTGACATATACATGATGGGTTGCTAAAACAAATAAGTAGCTATTTTCAGAAGATTTGGTTTAACCCATTCTTAAATACGAAAACATACATCTCTCCTCCATTCTGGATTTTGGGAGCTGACACTTTACCTAGCACTTGTTACATTCGCTTTCCAGATCACGTGAATGGTCACTGTACAAGTCCAACATCCCAGAGCTGCAGCTCAGGAAAACGACTTTCCAGTGCGGATGTCTCAAGAGCAAACCGCCGAGGGCCCGGGAGGCCCCCCTTCAGAAAAGCCCAGTCTGCAGCCTGCATGGAGATTTCTCTCCCAGTCACCACAGAAGGTGGGTGGCAATGAATGTTTTGCTAGGTATTCATGAATTTCTCACAGGCTGTGAAAGCAAATAAGTTTAGCGTGATCCTTGTCCTAGCCATCGCCCTGAACTGCTGTCTTCATCTGAGTGCTTGGAATTAGAACCGCCCCTGTGTCTTAGTGTTGTTACTAACAAGGCTGCTCCTGAGCTCTGTGCTGCCTAGGGATGTAGTGTGCTGAACCTCACCGAGCTCCTGCAGCTCCCCGAGCCTGTATGGACTGGGTGCTTTGTTCTGGAAAAGCGATTCTTTGTGGCGGCCTGTGTACAGTTACTGTGACAGCTGGTGGTACTAACGTTCTAAACTCTCATTGTCTTTACTTACCAAGTCTGAAAATGAGTAAGATATTTTTAGAATGTGAGTTCAGGCTTTGCAGATACTAATTATTTATTGGTACTGAAGACTTTATAAAATTCCACAATCCCTGACCATTGTTTATGGTAAAATTATAGCCTTTTTTTTTTTTTTTTTTTTTAAATTTAGAATGCATTTCTTCCTTTAATCCTTGAAAAGCCAGTCTTCAAATCTTGATCTGCCTGAGTGCTGAGTCTTGATGAAATTGAGAGAGTGGATCACTCTGGCAATGCTTTGTGCTTCAAATTTAAAATAGGCATATTTTAATTGCAGCAGTGCCAGCTATTTCACCACTGATCATTTAAGTAGAAGGATTCAGCTGACATGTTCTTCTTCAATCTTGATAGTGTTCCCACTCTGCAGTTGATGGCCTTGACCCCCATTTCCCATGTTTCCAGCTCCCCCACATTCTTGCAATAGAACAATGCCTCATCTGTGCAGAAAAGCTTCAGTCTATCAAAAACTGAAAAAGCATGGAATCAAAATAAATGGTGGAGGCCTGGAGTGTTGGTTTTGTGTTCAATTTTGGTAATAAGTAAAACAATAATAGTATTTAAGCAACATAAACGATAAGTTAATATTGTAAGAATAAATAATTTTAACAATTAGCTCTTTCAAAAATCCAGGGTTCATTTTTAATCAAGTTGCAGAATAACTTCCTAAGTACCTAAGATAATAATCTCCTGTGGCTATTGTCTGCGGTGTAGAATAGACTGAAACCCCTGTATAATACGTGATAGGCAATCAAGAACACCTTGACCCTAACACTCTGTCCTGTGAGGAGTTTTTGTATCCTAGCCTGCCCACCTGCAGAGGTGTCTGCATCACAGTTCTTTATGACTGCAACCAGTACTCCTTATTTTTTATGGTTGTTAATGGAGACAGAGCAAGGAGAATTCTATCACTCAGTGTCTAGTTTTATATTTTTAAAAGCAAATTGTTGCAAAATACCTTTGCTACTAGTAGCAAATTGCTAGAAACTTTGATTTGTTTGTTTGTTTGTTTTATGATAACATAAAATAGCAAATTTTTTCCTCTACATTAATTACTGATTACGAACATAACATAACCCTTTCATCTAGCTCTCTTTATGTGCCACACAAATGTGGTAAGTACCATTGTCAGATAATAGCTCCTGATGGAAAATATATCACTGCCACAGTAGTTTCTGTTGCTGTGTGTTTTTCTTCATCCCATGTAAGGCGAAACTCTTCTGGAATTCTTGTATGCAGATACTGCTGCAACATCAGCACTACTTGTACGTACCAAGGCTACACTACTACCTATTTCTTTTCTGCTTCTTTTCTTTTTGTCTCCCATCCTCCCAGAGTAAGATGAGTCAGTGGCAGGCAGGTGAGTTTGTGTACAGTCACCTTTCAGCAGGTCTATTGACTAAAATAACGTTCTGATTATCTGTATTCTCTCATTAAAGCAAATCCATCTGACCAGCTTGTCTAAACTTTTTCTGAGATGCCTGTGGTATTCTAGCTCAGCTACTGATCTGTCTGGTATGACCGGCATTTCTTCACTGTTCTTCATGTATCTTCAATTTCTAGACACACTGTTTAGTCAAATAGTTCAGTGTATTTCTGAAGGTTTTTATACTAAGTAATTTGGTTGAAGGTAGTATGGTGCTTGTAAGATTCTCAGTCTTGGTGAGGGAGAAGGAAGATAAGAAGTTAAAGGGTTTGAAAAACAATATACTGAGAATAAAAATTCTCTCTCAAATGTAAAACTGGCTTTGACCAAAACCTTCTGGTCTAGTGGTTCCAAAATAAAATGAAAAAATCCTCTCTCTGCTAAGAATTTATTGGCTACTTAGGAGCATATGCTGCCACAAATGATAGATGTATTCCCAAGAAATTCTTTCCTCTTTGTTTTATATATGCTCATGTGGTGAATGAAGATACATATTTTATGTCCTCACTAGAAAAGTAATATTTCAGGTTAGAATTTGGTAAGATTTTATTATTTTACCCAAGTAGAATTTTGATTAGAGTTTGCTATCTCAGTAGTGTTAAGGACTTTTTATACATAAAAGAAAAAAAAAAAAAAAAGAAGCCTTTGTGTGGGGGTAAATTGTTCTTACCTTTTTTAAGCCTATCTCTAAGGCACTGATAATACTTGGATATTTTTTCTAATAATACTTCCAGTTCCTGTTCTTTATGATCTCTTCTATTTGATTTGATTTAAAAGATAATATATTTTGGTGAGTAATCATAAAATATCTATTAGAATAATAAATTAATCTTCTCCTCTCGCATTGGATTTCAAAATCTACTTATTTAAATTTGATCTTCTGGTACAATAGGAATTGTATTTCCAGCATTTTCATCAAGTGTATTTTCAAGCAACTTTCACATAATAAATTATTTTGCATTCATTCCTGTTAGCTGATTGTCAAGATTTTGCTGACTCTCACCACTTTACTTGTGCAAAAGGATTCCTGATATACAAAAGCATTTTTGAAGAATGTCTTTGCAATGATGAATCATAGGAAGAAAATGGAGGAGGGTTGTCTTGCTTTCTGCTGGTTGAAGTATTGCAAACTGCTCAGGTTCATAAAGTGCTGATATTTCCTTCATACTGATAGAAGAATAATTCAAAAGCCAAGTAACAGTAGCAGAATAGTGGTGTCTAGGTGTGCATCATTACTGTTACTGCTTAAACCTGTGTGTTTCCCAGTATCCTCATCATCCTCATTTATGCTGTTTAAAATGTTACATATTGTCCTGTAGTATCTTCTGGTTTCATGAATGCAGTACTCTGATGGCTTTAGTAATAAATTCTGTAGTTGCTCAATATTATATGTCTAATTATAGCAAGAAATTAGAACCCTGCAAGTTCTTAAGTGCATATTATTAGATAAAAGGAAGAGATTTTTTTACAGTGAGGGTGGTGAAACACTTGAACAGGTTGCCCACAGGGGTGGTGGATTCCCCATCCCTGGAAACATTCATTTAATGTCAGATTGGACAAGGCCCTGAGCAACCCGATCTAATGGAAGTTGTCCCTCTTCATCACAGGTGGGTTGGACTAGATGACCTCTAAAAGTTCCTTCCAGCCCGAACTTTTCCATGGTTTATGATTCTAAATATTTACCATTCTTGTTTTCACATACTTTTGACTAAGATGTTTCTTTCTTACAATATTTAAGAATTTATTGGCATTGTAAACAAACCCACAAATATAGCAAATTCCATTGCTGAGCTTCTAAATTATAAACTTCTTTAAGTCCTTTTTGACCATAAGTTTTTGAGATTTCAGGAGTTTGTGATTGTATTTCTTTGATAAGGGTATAAACTACACAGGGTATAAACTACATTTTTTATTATCAAGCACAACACTGTGCTTTTAAATATCAACAGTAGTAAAAAATACACATGAATGCGAATTATTCCAAGAAAATCCTTACAGAGATTCTGACCCATAATGACATTCTGTGGAATGGGAATGTGTTTTATCTCCAACCTTAGTGGATTTCCTTCCAGGCTGTAGCCATTTGCACTTGCTCATGTCTTGGTCTGTTCAAGCTCTGGGCTCTGACTAGCACCCAATTTTGTCTGCAGGTGTCCTCACAGAAACACTGAAATAGGAATTAAACTTTTGTTTGGGGAAATGAAATGCATGCCCCAACTGGTTTACCTTCTGCCCTGTGGCACAGATACAAAATAGTCCATCTCAGGTTAAGAGATAATATCATATATTTTTCAAATGTGTTAAAGCCCTCTTTCCATGTAGAACATCAGGGATCCCAGCCTGATCAAGAATCTCACTGTAGATGAATAGACCTCAAACATCTGCTCCTCTTCTGCATAGGAAAACAAAATATTTCAGTTGAATTTTTAATTGTAATTTTAGAATAACAAAAACACTGAATTAAAGAAAATGGTGACATTAAAGAATAAAAATAAAATTGCTATGGGAGAGAACTTGGTGTGGTTATACTTGTATAGCTGGTGGGTACATGGATGTGTACACAGATGCATGTTCTGGCACACCATTCTCCTTGCTTTGTGTGTTATAACCAACACTGAGAAGTCTTTCAGATTTGGTGCTTCTTGGTTATTGATTTCTTTCAAACAAACAGTAGTTTGCATTCTCCAAATGGTTTCTCTCTGCCCTTGCCATCGAGAGCTTGTTCTGGCTGACTCTGCCATTTTCTCCTTGCCTGCATTCATACAGAAATCTGGGCATTCTGCATACCCATATCCACACATAGTTATACATCTTGGACAGAAAGTAAAGACGGTAGAGTTTTTCCTCTGAAATGTTGTGTTTGGAAATTTATTTTCTCCCAGCAGCAGTGATAGATAACTCTTTCTTTTTTATTATTATTTTTCTTCCCTGTTATGTAGTTTTTAACTAGTCCAGCTTAATCACCTTGTACCAGAAAGGCCACTTAGGTCTTGTGCTACAGACTTGGCTCTGAACAAAGAATCCTAACAAGGTTTGGCTGTGCATTGTAATTTTCTAGGAATGATAAGAACATTGAATTTGCTTTAGCTTTTCTTTAAAATAATTCAGTTTCAGCATGTACCTCAGCTTTTGGATTAACTTTTGGTTATATGTAGTTAAAATTTGATACAGAGCACTTGAATTGAAATGTGACTGTGAGCTGGCAAAATGAACCACTCAAGCGTATTTAGTTATTATCTTTAATAGCCTTATCAAAAAATCCATGGCAAGTACAATACCATTTTCATTTTAACAGATGCAGTATACTTTTATACTTGAAGTTTTTCTTTTACTGCTGCATATATATAGAATGACTAAAACTGTTTGATGGATAAGTTGTTTTTTCACTTATATGATTTTGTTTTGGGAAATGCATAGTATTTGGTAAATATATATATATACCTTAAACTTCTTTTATTATTCAAAAGTATTTGTGAGAATCAACATTTAAAAAAAAAGCCCTATAGGTAGCCTGACAGAGGCTTTCAGATTTTTTTTCCCTAGTGGGTTTTCTTTAGGTTTTGGTGCCAAGTTTTTTGAGGCTTTTCGTTTGTTTTTTTATTTAGCAAAGTTTACAATAATTTTCTGTATATATATGTCAGGCTGTTACTTTGGTCTCTGTAACAAGTTTTCCAAAGCCTTTGGACTGATCTGTACCTATATCAGTACTAAAATGTGTGTGACACTTGCTCTTGTAAGTCCAGTGTGCTGTAATTGGGGTCCTGAAACATGATACTGAGTGGTTATCTTAGAAAAAGGAACCAGAGGAACCTGAGGAACCAGACTGAGCTATTTCAAGCTGTGAACTGCAGTATTTCCTGTGTAACTTATATAAAGTTTATATCAGTTTTTCCCTTGTCAGTTGTAGCCGTGCTGTTAAGCTGTCTCCAGCAGTGCTGTATGCACAGCACATTGGATTTTTTTGCACTGAATGAGTGAATGTGACCATGAGGTTTCATTCCCATGTGGTGAGGTGGGGGTAGAAGAGGGAGGTTTCTGTTTTTATCATTGCCTTCTTTTTTTCTTGAGTCTGTTGGGTCTGAAGCCCACACGTGGATGCGAGGTAAGTAATGATGGCCAAGAAGATGGCTGGGACAGTTTTCAAAGCCCTAGGCCTCCAAGGAAACAGAGAAACAGCCTGGTTTCTTGATCTAGAAAAATAATGAAGAAAAGGCACAAAATGATTCAAATGCGTGGCAGGGTACTAGAGAGAGGAAGGGAATAATCAGCTATCCATGTCTGCTGAGAAAAGAACAGGACATAAATTACTAAGGCGAAAGCTCAACTTAAGGAAGACAGTTGGGGATTCATTTTGATCACATGGGTAGTTAACTGCAGAAATGTATTCTCTGAGGAGGTTATTGCTTCCCTGGCAGGTTTTCAGAACAGCTCATATTCTCTGCCATGTTCCCTTTGCCAATACTCTCCATATTGCGGAGTGGATGATTTCTGGTAAACTTCCTTGCCCGAGCAGCCAGCCAAACTGACACTTGCGTGATCCACTGGGTGTGTTACAGCAGTTATGGGACCACGCTTCACAAGGCCCCGAAGTGCCACGACTTTTCACAGCTCCGCTTTCATAGCAGATGGAAAAGCACTTGTCTTGATTTTTTTTTTGTTTATTTCTCAGGGAGGGGATTATGATGTTGGTTCTGCTTGTAAAGCATTTCAATTTTGATAATATTTGAAGGTACTTTACATCACTGTAACTGGTAAGACTAGTATAATAGGAAATAACTTAGAAACACTACGGTAAACCACAGTCTCCACTAACTGTTCAGTTTGTCATCGTATTTCTTGTCTGTGCAGAGAATCAGATAAAAATGTTGCATAGAAGACTTGTTCTATATCTAGAAAGTGTGAATCTTAATGTAGAAAGCTTTATTTAAAAAAAAAAAAAAGCTATTAGGAAGCTGAAATTATTTTTTTCCTGTATTTAGCAAAATCACAGCACTTTTGGTTTCCTGGGCACTGCAAACTCAAAGATTTCTGAATGAGCATGCGTGTAGGTAAAATAAAAACCTTCTCTTTTCTGCTTCCTCTTAGAAAGATATAGAGAGATTATAAAGGTGAGCAAGGGTCAAAGCCTGTTTTTCCTGTGATATAGATGCATCAAAAATAACGGCAGCTGATCGTGGGAGTCATTCAGTCCACCTACTTCAATCCATTTCTTTAGGATGAAGTGGGAGAGTGCTCCTGAGAGTGCATGTCCCAACAAAATAGTCTGCTAAACAACATGCCTAGAAAGTAGGTTGTTGTGGCAAGAGAGAGCCTAGTTTCTAGATCCTACCCATGGTGTTCGAGTTTCCTAGAACGCATTCATATTTTATATTAGCTCCACAGCAAATAAAAAATAGGACGAGAAGGTCCAGAAACCTCAGCCACTCAGCTGAGCATCATTGCCATCAGGGGCTCAGCTTCTAGGGGAGACATGAAGAATGCTGTTCCTCTGAATACCTTGTGGCCACAGATGCAAGAGGCATGGATGGATGGATGGATGGAGTCAGTCCTCCTAGGGTGATTTGTGCCTACAGCCTCCCATTTTCTGCTGAGCGCTATGGCCACTGGGCTGCAAAAAGCCAGTGGCACTGTTGTCATTTAGCTTGAATCATAATCTTTATCAGATCTAACCACTGGTTTAAATGGATTTTAAGTGTCTGTCTGCCTAAATCTGGTCACAGCAGGGCTTGCAATACCCGATGTCCCTGGAAAAACAGTGGGAGGAAGTTGTTGAGAAAGTTAGATGCCTTGTGAAGGAGCATGTCTAGTGGCTATAAGAAACCTGGAAAGAAATTGAGAAAAGCCTTGCATGGATGCATGTGAGCTGCTGGTGCATGAATTCCAACTCTGTTCAGCTAGCTATACAGTTCATGTTTGGTTTTTCCTCAGAGTACATTTCTGTGAGGATGTTAGGATCAACTTGAATTCTTACAAGAATCTGCCAATTTTCCTTGTTTTTGAAACAACTAACTCAGTGAAACTTTTGTTGTTCTTCCAGTCACTGAATAGCTAGTCAGTTTTAATTTAAATGATGATTTGATTCCAGATGAAGCTAATTTTACACCATACTCTAGGCATGTTAGAATTTGAGGGTGTGTTTTGGATTGCATGGTCAACTTTAGCATTTTTTCCTTGTTAGCTGTCACTCCAGATCAACATAAACTGTGTTGCTACATGCATAGCACTTCCCTTGGCATGCCTCTTCTGCCCCCAGTGCCCCTGCAGGTGTAGGCTTTGTGGATCTGTGAACCCTAATCCTAATGGCCCCTAACTTGGGGCTAAGGCAGAGGTCCCCAGGACCAAGGATGGCCCAGATGAGAAAGGTGTGAAGGCAGTGATGTTACACTGCCATAACTTCATCATCCTCTATGATGTCTTTTGTCTCTGCCTTATTCTGGTACTTCCAGATGATAGGAAAGTTATTCAACAAGTTATTCTTTCCCGAACCATCAGTGTTTTGAAAGACACTTCAGCAGAATGGACAGTTTAGGCTGGGATTTAAGTTCTAGAGAATTGTGATGTCTTTGATTAAAAAACATATGTTCAAGCTTATAATCTAAATCCAAATTGAACTCTTAGTGATCTTAATGTGAAGACAGGTTGCTTGTATAAGTCAAGGGAAGTGATTCATACAATTAAATATGGAAACTTTATAGAGTACTTTCTGTAAAGTTCTTTCACATTTTTATATTTCTATGAAAATGCTTATCTCTACTTCCTTTTCAGTATGAAGAATAGTTCTGCCCTAACAGTTACATTCTGTTTTTAAAACATGCTGAACTAAAACCTAAGCCTGAACTTTACCATATTCTGGAAATATCAAAATAAAGATCCAAGTCTAGTGACTTGAATCTATTTTCACTTTCAGGCCTTTATTTGCCATCATTTCCATCAGTTTTGTATCCGTGTAATTCCATAAAGCCATTCAGGTTACACTGCTGTAACTGTAGCAATTTCAGGGAAATACCTTTCAGAACTTTCTCCAGGCAGGGTTGATTGAGCATCCCAGAGCTGTGAGTTCCATGTCAGCACAGACACAGCCACCCTGGCTGGAATGCTCTGCAAGCAGTATTTTTCACAGGCTTTTCAACATATTTTTAGGGAAACTTATTTGAGTTGATCTGTTAGGAAATCCCTCACAGTAAAATTCCAGACCCTTATTGCTTTGTTTGTGCTTAAGACAACTTCTGCTGCTTTCTAGTGAATTGTTTTTTGTGGAATGTAGCTTTAGAGTGGAGCTATTAAAAGGTGTTGGAAGCTGTTTTCATAGGCAAGCAAACGTGTGAAAACCCTACAGCATTACTTCCTGCCCCTTTCTTCTCTGTGTTGCTGAAGCATTGCCACCACTAATATGATTTGGTCTCTGTGTCTCTGTGATGTTACTGTGTGCAGATTCATGTTTGAGGTATAATTCCTTTAAGTGTGTATTGCCACTGGTATTCAGAGCTTTGCATGTTTTCCTAATTTTAAAAGTGACAGATTTCTCTTGAAATTTTAAGACGATGATCTTAAACTGGCAAATGTTTTAAATAGTTCCATTGGCTTCCATTAAGTCTGGTATCTGGGATTAAAACTTTTAGAATTATCCAAGTGAGGACAATATAAACCATTTAACTTTTTTTTTCCAGAATATATTGATTTCCGTGTCAAAAAAGGTCACTTTTTGTATATGTTTCATAAGCAGATCAATTAGTCATTATGTTAAAACGAGGAAAGGATCTATAAATAGCATCCAAGAAACTGACAGTCAGTTGCAAAACTCCAGTAATGAATGTAAACATTTGCAATGAAAATGTTGATCTTTGTCACTGTGAGGTTGGGGGTTTTTCATTCGGCACAACAAGTGATACTTCTATTTTCGTGATTCCTAAATTCATGGAAAAAAAATACTTTATGCTTCTGTATAAGTGCTAACTCCACTGTTTTAGAAAAATCACAATGACAGTTTACTGGAAGATATGATAGGTGAGGATGTGTTACCCTAATAAAGCTTTTTGCAGCTGAGAATACACAAGTCAGAACATTCCCCTGAACCCGGCATACATTTTTTTCTTTCTTTCCTTTTATTCTATGGGAAAGTAAGGAAATTCTGGCTTTATCTCTGCTAAGCAAAAAGAAGTTAAACAAGTTTTAAAAAAAAAAATCTCTGCAATCTCTGCTCTGTACAGGTTACAGTTGAAACACATGGAATAACTTACTCAAGTTATCTTTTAAATTCTCAGAAGACCCCCAGACCCTAAATTGAACCTTCTCCTAGACAGCAGTGCACTGCAGCAGGACACTCTGCCAGGCAAGGAACGAGCTAGGGCAGTAACTGCTCAGGGCTGCTTTCATATAAATGTCATGATGACGGTTGGCTCAATTGTTCTTGTCCTTTTGCAATGCATGCGACTTTATGGCAGTAGGTTACATTTCCAGACGGGCAATGCTTCAGCAATTACATGGAATCAGTACATTCTCACACGACGAGCGTCACTATACTGCTCGCACATGGATGAACAAAGGTAAGACTCAAAAGCACTGGCTTCGTTTTTAACCTGGCATGCGGGTTGGAGTGTCCTGTGTATTTCTGTCGGTGAGGTGGGCAGCAAGTTAGAGGGTTTGCAGTTGCTTTTTAATCAGAAGACTTCTGTGTTTGTATGCTGCTGGCTCATAGCTTGAAGTTAACAACCAGTCCAGTGTCACAAAGGATGTTGGTTCCTGACTTTCCATCTGCAACTCATTAACACCAATTGTGTGTAAGAAGGGACTGAATGAAAACATTTTGAAGAAAGCAGGATTACTGCTAGGAGAGTAGTGGTGTTTATATTGTGTGGTCTTAACGCATGGAATGCAGCTTTTTGAAATGCTCTGACTGAGGGTAACAATGCTTTTGCTCAGAGCTGTGCATTGTCTAACATCCTGAACAGCAGCATGTCCCAAACTGTAGTCCTTCATTAGCTCTCAGGGAACACTGGACCCCTCTGATGGTGCTCTCAGTTCCTCTGCTGCTACCTGCAGAAATAGCATGGAGACCTCTTTGGGAAAAAAGAAGAGCCAAGAAATCCGGGTCTATAAGAGGAAAAAGGATATGGTGGTCTGAGAGGGCTGTATGGCAGCCAATGGATCCTGGGAGTTGGATATGTGCCTCTCAGAGAAACGGGAATACTGGGCTTCCTCAAAGCAAAGGGCAGTCTGGAGGCAGAAGCACATTTAAGAGAAAGTGTCATGTAGCAGGATGTTCTGCAGAGGAGGAGAAGATGAAAAGAGCACTTAGTAGCCTTTCACAGGTGAATGTCCTGTAATCTCACTGAAGCAGAGGGTCCAAATAAACTTTGACCTGGTTTACAGGGAGTACCTGGAAGTGGTCCTGGTTCAGACTTCTGCAAAAAGGTGTTGTGGCTGACATTCTTGCTACACCCATCATGCAGAGTGAGAAAAGGAAAATATAAGAAAAAAAAAAAAACAGAATATGGTCATTGGGTTAGGGATTGCTACAGACTGGCAGGTCAACTTTGAGAAGACGGAATGTCATTTTAAGACATAGCAATCATAGTAGCAAAGGATATGCCATGGTTTTAAAATTTCTTGAATTTATGTTTCTCTAGGATAACAATGGAGTGGCTTCGATATAAAGAATTTGGGGTAGAATCTTTTGAGAAAGGAGTCCCAGGAAGCAAGCCTTAACTAAATTTTATCCAGAAATCCAGGAACAGCAGAGATTTCTACCTTGCTTTAGAGCTAGCCAATAAAGTCACATAGCAATTGCAGCCTTTGCTGTTCAGATATGTTTAATGACAACAAATTTTGACATACGTCTTGCTGGTCTTTAGATTTTCAGTTTGAATAGTGCATTTAATGGAAAATGGTACAGAATGTTCCCAAAAGTGTCCCAAAGATTCTATCTGTTAGTGTCAGTTTTGCAGAGATGTATTAGTTAACTGTACTGCACAGGAGTGAGGAACATTTCTTGTTAATTTAAGGAGGGAGAAAGCTTGATGACACATGCAAATGGCACATCATATATTTTAAGTTCTGTGTTTGTCGCCTACACTAACTGCATTTGTCCTTTCAACATCTTTCTTAGTTTGAGCCCCACCATATTTGAATTTTATGTGACTGTGATATTAATACACCTGTTAAAGAGAAAATTAATTACATAATAACTTTTTTTTTTTTTCAAATGAGATAACCTTTGGGAGGATGATCTCTGCCTTGAAATTACTGTCTTCCTTTCTTTACCTGGCAGCTGTCACTGCTCAGGAAGGAGCTGGGCCAACTAGTCCACTGCAGGAGAAGTACAAGTGCTTGGGGTTATGGGAGACACTAATTTTCAAGGTATTAGAAGCTGTGTTTGTAGATGTACCAACAATCCCAGTTTTATGCAGCTACACTGAGCAGTACCAAGACAGAACTAGAAAGCTACAATAATACCTACATGAAAGTGAAAACAGGGTGAGGGCAGGGTTTGGAAGTTGAAGTAGACATCAGTTTCTCTTCCGTGAGAGTGGGAAGTGCCAACAACAGCTATTCTGTGAAGCTCCTGTTTGACAAGTTACAGATGACCTCAAAGAACCAAAGGTGGCCCAAGTGTGGAAGAGTAGCAGGAGAAGAGAAACCCTCATCACTGTGTGCCAACTTTTAAGGTAGCATACACATGTATGTGTGAGTCCCATGGTTCTCTCCAGCTTTTTCCAGGCAGCTGTGGTGAAGAGGACGACTTCAGCAGTTTGCACTGAGGCAGCTGAGTAGGGGAATACAATGCTGCAATATGTTGTCTGAGGAAGAGGTTCATCTGCAAAAATGCTGCTTCTGGTGGAGAGTAGGAGCCATATATACAACACAAGGCTTAGTTCAGTTTTAAGTTGGACTATGTGAGAAAGTCATTTTCTAATTTTATTCTTCAACAATAGCAGAAAGTATTCCTCTTTCCAGACACTTCTGTTGGCTCTGAAGAGATGAGTCTCTTCTGAGCTATACAAAGGATAATTTCCTACCAGATACAGATCTACTTCATAGTGACAGGTTGAGAACCAAGCCCTTTACCTCAGGTCCGGTAGCCTACTAATCCTCTATCTCCAGGCCCTCCTGGCCAGTTGTTATTGTTGCAGAAGAGCATGTGGGGTTTCCAGTGATCTAACCTCATTTTTGACTACAGGTTGGTAAACAGCAGCACTGGCACAAACTGTTTTGCTAGCAGCCAGCCCTACTCCCATCTTCTTTCTGGCTCCTTTCCCCTTCAGTAACTTTTTAGCCTCAGTGTGCTTTATAGCCTCCACTGTGTTGCCACTGACAGTTCCTGCGAATGCCAGGAGCTCCCTTGCACAGCTCCGTACTTCCTGCCGGGCATTAGACAAAGCAAAGCAGAGATCCTTAACCCCTACAGCAGTCAGACCCTGTTCATTGTTGCCTCTCTCTGAAAAGGCCAGAGAGATTCTCTGTACCTGTGTACTTGCAGTGAGGACACTGGAGCTCTGTCTCCAGCTGGCTCTCAATGTTGCCTGCGAAAGCTTGGGCAGGAGGATGAGCCAGTCAGTGCCAGCTCACTCCGCAGTTGTTGCCAAGGGCACAGAGCAGGTTTCTCACTTCACTCCCTGGGAAGCCAGAGTTGATTTTGGTTATGGGCTCAGTTTAGCAATGGGTGTCTGTTCCCCAGAGAGCAGTTATTAATAGCTTGACGATAAACAATGGCTGTGAATGCAGTGCTAGAACATCCTAGTGATGGCAACAAGAGCAGAGCAAAGGACACGTGCTGTGAAGTTGGTAATGGCATCTCCCTTCGTGTCCTGCAGCAATGAGATACATGGATTAATTTTAAATGCATTGGTAACATATGGGTCTAAAATTATTTTGTGCTATTTAGAACAAGTCCTTTGAGCTAAGGCTGTTGTAAATTCTAATTAGTCTATGCTAATCTCCATAATAAGTAGCTATTCCTAATGCAGATCTAACTGATGAAGTCTGACAGCATTTTCCACACTTATTTATACACTGGCAGCAAGCTGGTATCGTGCTAGTGTCAGAATGTTTGCTCAGGTTACAAAAACTGTATTTTCTGTACTCTACAGGGAGTTTGTATTTGCTGCAGGCTTGTGCCTGTTCTTAGAATACCAATTTACGCCTGTTTGCTTGTATTTATTTATGCAGAAAACAGGGAAAACTCCTTCAGCCGTTCGAGAAGCTCCAGCGTGTCCAGTATCGACAGGGACTCAAAGGAGGCAATTACAGCTTTGTACTTCATGGAGTCCTTTGCCCGAAAGAACGACTCTGCTGTCTCCCCCTGTCTCTGGGTTGGAACGGGCCTCGGTATGGTCTTAATCCTCTCCCTTAATCTGCCTGCTAGCGACGACTTACGGCAGTCAGAGCCGGTCATGGTGTCACCAAGTGGTAAGAGTGCAGCTCTTCTGCTGTTTGTTATCTGTCTTGGTACAACTGGGGGTATTACTGCATGATTGGGCAGAAATTTCTTCAATACATGTATCAGTCAATGGTCACTCGCTACATGGAAGGCAAACAGGTGAAGATGCTCATGAGGGACCTGCAGCTTCATGGACAGAGACACTTTGGTTGTGTTAGTTCTGGACATTACCTTGTGTCATGGACGAAGTTAAATGCTTCTTGTGAGGACAGGGAAATTAGCAGAGTTCCTTCATATTGTGAAATTACAGTCCTTTGTGCAGTCCTGTCTGGGATGCTGTGAACAGTTTGGCTGTCTCTCTATCAGAAAGCTGCAGAGAAGCAGAAGGGAGTTCAGGAAAGGAAACAAAAATGTTGGCAGGTTGCTGTACCAGGAGAGATCCTTGGCTTAGTGAGGGACAGATGGTGTAGCAGAGAGAACAGAGGGCTGAGAGAGGTCAGATCTGAGGAGAGGCAGTATGTGCTTAAAAAATGGACAAAAAAGCAGAGAATGCACAGGAACAGAGGTTTCCCACCCCCACTTTGTTTAGAAAAACAATTCTGAAGGTCACAGACTAGGAAGAGCAGTTTTACTGCTGGGGAATAAATATCCTACTAGTATAATGTAGAGATAAACAACAGGCTATCTTTATGGTATTCAATAGCATGTATTATATCCATTCTTATAGATATTGGCTGCCTGATACTTTTTCAGGCTGTTTGGTCACCTTCTTGTGTAGTCAGAAAGAACTGATCAAGCAAGACTTGTCACCTTAGCTAGATTAATGTGTTTGCTCTATTTGCGAAAGCTGAATGTCAGCTGCGCTGCACGCGTTCGCAGCACTGACAACCAGCCTAATTGTGGTGCCAGTGTCAGTGAGAGCAAATTATGTTCTGCAGGCACTGTTCTGACACTGAAAGGAGCCGTGCTGACCTTCGCGTGCTTGGACTGCATGGGGACACTGACACATCCACCGTATGAAGTATGGAGGGATCCACACAGTGCTGATGACGGTGAAAAAACAAGGAAAAGGAAACTTGTCATGCATTCCCCTTCCTCCTCCCAGGATATGGGTGATCATCAATTTGCAGTCATTTGTTCAGAAAAACAAGCCAAAGTCTTCTCATTGCCTTCCCAAACATGTCTTTATGTCCACAACATCACCGAAACGTCCTTTTTATTGCGAGCAGATGTGGTCACCCTCTGTAACAGCGTCTGTCTGGCGTGCTTTTGTGCCAATGGGCACATCATGACACTGAGGTACTTATCTAACTAATCTTGTGGCAAAACTAAGCAAAGGGGTGGCACAGTGCCGCCACATTCCGCTTGTGTTTGGTCCTGAGTGCCTGATGCTCTGCATTAACTCCCCGGTGGGTGCTTTTAATTCCCTGCCTTGCCACAGCTTCGCCTGTTCCTTGGGCTGTCTCCATGTGGGGAGTTAAGGCAGGGGCACAGCAAAGCAAGCTCCTTTTTTTCATAGAAATCCCTTACCTCTGACTGTTGATGGCTGATGGTTTTTAACTATCGTTAAAAAAAAACTCTGATAATTTTGCTTATTTATGGGGGGTCAGGTATAGAGGAGTATAGAACTCGGCCATAGCAGGATACTGTTTATCCCATGTGAAGTAGCAAGTCCCACTCTTGCTGTTTCTGCACCCCCTTTCCCTGGCCAGGCCATTTAAATTTTAGAAAGTGCTGTCCAAAACAGCAAACCATGAGAAGCTGGAGGACAGCAAAGGTAATGCTGGAGCCTTGGTCCACAGGGTGGAAGCAGGGCCCTGCCATGCCATTTCCTGCAGATGTCCGTGGGTAACTGAGGACAGACTTTACCCTACAAACTGCCCAGCCACATGGCACAAGCTGCACTGTGCCACATACACATCCCAAATCCAGACAGTAGCAGGAGCCTTAGGGTCACTGAGGCAAGGCAGCTGAAACTTCTCTATTTGAGGAAATGGAGTATGATGAGAAGACAGCATTTTTCATCTTAGAGCTGCACTTAACTGTTCCAGTTATGAAAAGCATAAACTTAAATGTCAGTTTAAAATGCAGCCACAGAGCAGGTGTACCGTGTGTAGCAACTGGTGAGTAACCTGGCACTCTGCTTCTTCTCAGCTTGCCCAGTTTTCGACCATTGCTGGACATCAACTACTTGCCTGTAACAGACATGAGGATAGCACGGACCTTTTGCTTCACTAACGAAGGGCAGGCTTTGTATCTCAGCTCTCCCACAGAGATCCAGCGCCTGACGTACAGCCAGGAGATGTGTGACAATCTGCAGGTAGGGCTCAAACCCTTACTGTGGGGCCTTTGTGTGGGAGGGGCAGTGACCTGACTCGCCAAGGGTAAACTGGCACACATTTATTGCTGGACTTTGGCGTTTGAAATGAAGGCTGTGCTGCAGGAGCAGGACAGATGTGTTCCTCTTCACTTGCCCTGACTGAATAATGCCAAAGCAACAGAGAGAGGTCAGCAGCTCTGTTGTTCTTTGGGCTTTTTCATGCATTGTCACTTGCACCTAGTGCAAGTGCAATAAGTGCAATAAGTCTTTACAATTTTAGATATGGGCTGGTTTGGGTTTTTTTTTTACAATGAAAATGCAAATGAAAATGTCATTTACTGAAGAGAAGGAATTGTGAGAGGTTACAGGGAGAAATATGAGTAATAAAAAGGGAAAAAAAAAAGAGGGGGGAATAAGTTCTGGGTTATATAATTAGCAGTAAACTAGGATGGAAATATAAAAGAAATGGTCCTGCCAGCACTCATTATGCCCTAGGGAATAACATGTGCTGAGCTGCTCAACTTGCATCACTGTCTGTCTCAAGTCTGAAAAAGCACTATGAGGAATGAGCATTGCACACAAGCTTTTGCGCATCAGAGAAGAGATTATTTTGTAGGGAACCAATTTTAAAATAATCAAAAGGTTTGACTGATGTATCTTAAACTATGGGCCTACAGTGAGAGGCTGTTACCTGCTAGATTTAATTTTTTTTTATTAGCCTTAATAGCATCATACAACAACCAAACAAAGGGAAATGAAGCCCTTGCTTCTATTTACTGCTGGACTAGGGCTGCTTTTATCTTTACTTTTATGCAGCAAAAGGTTTGCACAGTCATTATACATGTACAAAAAGCAGATGACCCAGTATCACATGCTACCTAGGAAAACAAAGCTAGGCTGCCTGAAAACCTCCACTTGGGTTCCAAGGGCTGCAGTAATTTTTCTCCCCAGAGCAGGTGACTGTGCAGAGGAGCAGTAAGTGTGAGTCACAGCGCTGTCCTAGCACTCAGCCTCACAGGAGCGAGTGCTTTGTGCAGCACAACAGCTGTATCTGCCTGTTGGGGCTTGGGTGAGCAAACACAGAGCTGAGCAACAGGGCAGCAACTGTTCCCAGTGCACACCGCCTCACTGGTGTCAAACACTACTGGGACTGTACACTTTCTTCATCAGTTTTATTTCAGAGAGCTGGCTTTTCCTAGTACTGCTGCAAATAAATCTGAGCCTGAGATTTATTTGGGTCGACTGCTCCAAGATGTGGCACCATGACAGTGCCTTGAGCAGATGTGTTTATTTAGCATTAGTGACGGTACAGTAACAGTTGTGTGGAACGTAAAGGGGTTTTGTTTAAAAGAAAGCAAACAAACAAACCCTATGATAATCAAACAAATAACAAACCACCAAACTCTCTGAACTGCTATCAAGCATTGAACTCAGGCATGCTATAAAAAGAAAGCAAAGTGAGTGCCCAGCTTGCCTGGGTAATCACTAAAGCAAAATAAATAATAAACAACAAATTATTTATTCAAGTATAGTGTCACGACTGTGGTTTCTAAGCAAAATGTGATCTTATCACTGGTATTTTCATCCTGCATTACTTAAAAATTTTTGTCTCTGGTAGTGAACATAGGGGTGGGCAGTGACAAGCCAAGTGCCTTTGAAAGCATGAGTGAATCTAGTTAGCCCAAGCATTTGCCTGTCAGGAAATAAAAATGTTAAGTACACCATATTATGCACACAACAGACTCTTTTTAAAAACTAGTTAATTAGATCTAGTGCATGTGGCTTGTTAATGCAAATAAAGAAAGCACCTAGGACTGGTTTGACCTCACTAGTTTTTGACATGGACTTTTTTTCTGGCTTTGCTAGGACATGCTTGGGGATTTGTTTACTCCCGTGGAAACACCAGAAGCCCAAAACAGAGGTTTTCTCAAAGGACTTTTTGGAGGAAGTGGACAAGCTTTTGACAGAGAGGAGCTTTGTGAGTAATTTATTGGGTTTGGGTTTTCTTTTGGCAGAAAGTCACAGGACCCCCCTGCCCTTGTAATCTAGGAATGGAGTAGCACATGAGATTTAGATCATCCATAGAAAGAGAAAGTTGACATAATGAAGGGAGGGGAGGGTCCTTGGTTGCCTTCCATAATTCCTTCACCTTGGCAGTTTCTTTTGAGCAGTGGAGGGAGGGGCACAGGACTGCACTGCAGATGTGCTGGTGACAGAGCAAAGTTTTCTACGTGTGCCATCTGCCCATCAAATGGCATCACTGCTGCAAGGCTGCAGCGGGAGGTTGGGAAGCACTGACAGAGCCACAGCCAGAAACTCATTCCTGTCTGTCTGTCCCTTTCTCCTTTGCAGTCGGCGAGGCTACAGCAGGAAAAGCCTCTCGCAGCCTCGCTCAGCACATCCCTGGATCAGGTGGGATTGAGGGCGTGAGAGGAGCTGCAGGAGGAGTCATTGGGGACTTGACTCGTGCACGCATTGCCCTTGACGAGAGAGGACAGAAACTGGGAGAGCTGGATGAAAGGACTGCGAGCATGATGGCCAGCGCAGAGGCGTTTTCCAAACATGCACACGAGGTAGGGCCCTGGCACCACACACCCAGAACTAAGAACTGCCAGCCCTGCAATGGAGCCTTAGCTTCCCTTTGGGAAGGTCCAGGGCAGTTCTCTCCCTTCACCCAGTCATGTTGTTGGAGGTTGTACTCCTGTTAACTGACACACCATTTTTCCTGCTCCCAAACAATGAGAATGCCAAATATAAACATCCATTGCCCACCTCTTCCTTTCATGTTTCTGTAAATGAGCATCCATTGTTAGTCTCTGAATTTAGAACATGGCACTTCTCATCTTGCCTTTCTCACTAATTCATTATGATTTGTTTTTTTAAGCCACTTAATGCAGCACATCTATGCAGTAGGGCAGAAAACAGGTAGGTGGATGTGTATATAGGAACCTTTACAGATCTTACTGGGAAGAGGAGGAGAACATTACTAGTACAACACAGTGGGACAGTGATACAGAATAGGGCTTGCCTGGAATAGACAGCTTCTGTGCTTAGAGCTCAAAATGGAAAACCTCTTCCACCCCACGCTGTTAAGACTGGGAATCAACTAAAGTGACTGTTCCTGGAGGTAAAACAATATTAAGGAATGCTTCCCCAAATGCACGTTTTTCTTTTAATGTGCATCACATCCCTATACAAGACCTTTACATTTTTATTGGCTTTTATATGTGTGAGGCAGGAAGAATGTGCCTCAAAATGCAAAAAGTTTATATATTCAGGGCATATCTACTATGCTCCATAGATAAGCTTCTTTCTATAGGAGTAAAAAGCAAGTTCCTCATTATTGTCATACCTTTAATTTTTGAAGAAAAAAGTAGTTAAAGCTCCTTGGGGAAAATCTAACAAGCATCAGTAGCGGGTAATGCTCTTTTTAATGTAATAACTATGAAATTGAAATGAGATCTCAGTAGACTCATACGATGTCCTGATGACACTGTTAGTGAAGTACTGCATTGCTCTTCCTTATTTAATTATGAAGTTTGTGACAGCTAGTGGGCCTAGGTCATGTGTGGTACCTCATACATAGGGCAGTGTTTTATTGCCATTTTTTGGGTTTTTTTCCCATTTCCGTAGGTGATGCTGAAATACAAGGACAAAAAGTGGTACCAGTTTTAGACTTTCAAAGAAGCTGCTTGTGGCTTTATTAAGAACACTGTTCAGGGAAGCAACATTAATTCCCAAATCTACCAGTCACTGGCCAGAGACAGTGTTTTTCTCCTAGAAGATGTTTTCCTGTTACTATTATTGGATTCATCACAGTGGACGTCGAGGAGGAATTTTACAGGCCATGAGATGGAAGCTGGAATCATGAGGGTCTTCTTCCAACAGCTGGCTCATGCAGTGGCCAATTTTTTTCCAAAAGGAACTCAACCATCACTGTGGCATGTAGTTTTTCAGAAGCTGTAGGTATGAACTGTGGGGAGTGCGTCTGGTTAAAAATATTCTGTACAAACTCGAATGTTAATGCACTTAGAAAACTTTGCATGACTAATTGCCATCTTAAAAAAAAAAAAAAAAAAAAGAGAAAAAGAAAGCATGTTGTGACCGAAGAAAATGGGATTCATTTCTATTCCGAGAAAAAAACCACAAACTTAAATAGCAAAAATCTTTATTTTTTAAAAATGACATTATAAAAAGCCAGTACATTTCAAGCATGTTTGCTACCGTTTTCCACATAAAAATGAGTTTAGCTGCATTTTCTTATCTGCTATTTATTTCCCTTGAAAACCTTGCTTGAAATCAGTGCTCTTTAACTCCTAAGAAAAATAAATTCAAAATCCTATGCCCAAAATATACAGATTTTACAGGTAGCTGAACAGGCACTATCTGAAATATCATTAAAACATGAACATAGATGGTTTATTTGCAATTCAGAGCACATGACACATCACCCTTATCTGTACTTTTTAAAATGTGCTCCAGATTTTATCTCAGTTGTCCTTGAAGGGGGCCACGGCACTTTTCATCCACATGGAGTCTGTTTCACTTGGTTGCCTTATTTCTCAGCAGCAGGAATAGAAAACCAGTTTTGGAAACTGCTTCAAGTTAAGAAAGGTAATATGGGAAACCACAGTCCTGTCAGATTCTGCTCACAGAGGCTGCTTAGCAGCTTGCAGAGCAGTGATGCTGCTCAAGTGCTCAGTTGAAATTATGTGAAGGGACCTGCACAGTAACCCCCTCAAAACTTGTGAGAGAGAGAGAATGAGGGATCTGAGCAGCAAGACTTAAAGATGGGCTGGGGAGGAGTGTAGAAAACCATTGTGAGCATACACATATAACACACATATATAAAATGACACCATGGGTGAGTGGCAATTGATTCTCTGCTCTCACTGCTAAAAGTAATTTGCTTCTGCTTCAAAGTGGTTTGCTTGGTTTCCACAGTGAACTCCGGAGAAAACTCTGCAGCTGCAGCTACACGAGAGAACAATAAATAAGAACCTATTGCCTGTCCATGCAAATAGATTCCTAGTCCATTAGAATGCTGCACATTGGCCTACAGGAGCCTCACTTCCGCACAGTGGAACTCTTAATTTAGACATTTTTCCAAGATTGGCTTGGAAACAAGGCACTAAAGACTTGTTTTCATGAGCCTGGACATAGTTTCAAAACAGAAAGTGAGGAAGAGCTGGAAAAACAGCAGTTAAAATTTTTCTATACAAGAGGAGTGACATCCTCTGTCCCTTCAAGTTGGAGTTGGATCAGGGGTTGGACTCGATGATCTTGGAGGTCTTTTCCAACCCAATCTATTCTATGATTCTATGATTCAAGGAATCCTGATGGACACTGATGCAGACAGGCACCATCCCCTCCTAACTAGACCTTAACTTAACTTCACCAGTGTTTGTATCATCATAATTTTCAGATGATTCCTCTCAAAGATGTCTGTCCCATATTCTTCCTTTACCTACAATAAAATGCAGCCCAGGAAATTTTACCATCCAGAAGTCTGGCCTCACTGTCGGCCCACTGCACAAGTTAAAGGGTTGGAAGAGATTTGAGGCATTAAGTTTCACATTCACATTGTAGCACAACCAAATGTCATGATTTACAGGACTTTTACATTTCTCTGCAGGCAAAGTCAAAAATTATGGCCCTGACAGGTCTAGCTCAACTGGGAGCAAGACTCAACAAGTTCTTCTGGCACAGGAAAAAAACACTCTATGTTGTGAGAACTGTAGAAACTTGTTGGGAAAAAAGGCAATGTCTGGGTTTCTGCTGAGAGCTAAGGAATTGAAGTTGTCCATGACTAGAGAGGATGTCTCTGTTTGTGAGTGTGTGTTTAAGGAAATGCCAAACTCACCACTCTGATGCCAGTAGGAACTGGGCTGGGGAATTCCTTCCAGTGGCTGGGTCACAGAACTGACCATTTGTGTCTGTAAGGAAGCACTGCTCTAACCAGGTGTCTAGAATGAGAAATAAATGAGAACATTACAGCAATTTGATCTTCTGTTTAAACACATATGCATTGGCCTGTGCTCTGGTCTGTAATCCAAAACCACTAGTCTTCAGACAACAAAATCATTTGGGGCAGCATTCAAACCCCCCAGCAGCCAACTCACTTTCCATGATGAACTGGTGCATCACAGTCAGCAGTGCACCAGGTCTGCCTAAGATTTTGGCTGTACCTCACATGGGAGGCTGATACTGCTGAGCCCCTCATTACCTTAATTTCAGTGGAAATGGCATCAGGCTGGAGCTAGAGTCCACTTGCTTATTTGAGAATCATGTGAAAATGTAAGAGCAACTTTTAACTGCTAATCACTGCAGCACACCCAGAGAGAAAAGTGTCTTCAACATTTACACAATGCCTGACTGACTTTGGCTGCCAACAGTCTCTAGCTTAACACCAGGGTAAAAAAAACCTGCCAGTAAATTTTCATTTGCATTTTTATGCAACAGAGAAATGAGAATTTAGCAGCCCTCAAACTTACAATTTTTATTACTAAACTTTTGAGCACCCTTTCTCTAGTACTCCCCATCAGGTCACGGCTTTCCACTCTTATATATTTTACATATTTCCAGACAGTTAGTTACCAATTGCTATTTCTGTTAAGTTCACCACTTGTGACTATAATTATCAATTTTCTTGTAGTCTGTAGAGATCTAAAAAGTTGTATATGTTTGTATATAGAACATTCTATATATATATAATATATATATGTAATGTATATGTTGTATAAGTTTGTTAGTGCACACTGTTAAATGCTTTCTATCAAGATTTACCATGTATGTGGAAAAAAACCCATCACTTAAAAAGTTCAATGAGGGAGGAAAACTTCTTGCCTGGTTGATTTTTTGTGAAATGAGGGGGAGTGTGGGATTTTTGAAAGGCTTGACCTGAACACTACTAAAGGCTGTTAGTGAATGGCACAAAGCTGCAGCATTCCAAGCAACGAGCACAGCATCTGACTGTAAGAAGGACTGTAAGACTGTGACTGGCTGTAAGAAAATCGAGTGCCCTGGCTGTCACTGGATGTTGAAATCTTTCTGTGCTTTCACCTTTCCCACTAAGACAGCACCGCCTCAAGCAAAATCCTAAGCTTAGATGTATCTTCAACATCGCAATCCTCAGCTACAACAGGCCAGATTGGCTGGAAATATTTGTCAAATTTTAAATGCTGTTTGTTCATTTGGATACCTTGTTCTCTCACATTCTTTCCAGGAGCTCTGTCACGAACACGTCCAAATTCAGATACACAGACCTTCCAACGCACACCTTTGGCTTTGACCAGATGTTTTTAATCTTATGTTTAGAGCTGTAGATAGATAAAGAAAATGCTTTAAATTAGATTATTTAGAATCTTGCAGAGTTGGCAAGTCTTCAGTGAAGTACAAGCTATTTTATTCATTAGAAAAAAATTCCTAGAGCTTTAACTTAAATTTCAAATCTTGAATTAAAATACAGGACAATGGAAATTTTGTTTTGTATAATTATGTGGGGAGTTTTTAAGTTTTTTTGAAGTTCTACAGTTCAGCTCCATACATCAGATAGACATTCCCTACAGTACCAAAACAAAGCTTGGTACATAAATATTTGACAGAAATACTCTATTTACTACACATATTGTATACAATTATCACATAACCCCCCTCTAAAACAGTATATATTCTTTTTCCAGAATCCCTCTCACACCACAGTGTGTGCATTTTAACAAAGATGGGCATACAAACATTTTTTTTTCAGTAGAGGACTTGACAAGTGAAGAAACTACTTGGAACTTGAGAGCTGCATTCAATCTCAGGCCTCCTTCATTCATAAACCATGTGTGTTGTAACACAGCCAAACACCCAGTTTCTAGTTAATTATGCCCCTCAAATACCCTGGGCCATGCCCCTGTACATCCTTTTCCATACCCTAAAGGTGAATTCAAGCACAGCATATTTCAGTCCTGAATGTTTCTCATGCCTTGGTATGGTCTTAGTAAGAACACACTCTCTCTCATTAAGGAACAGCTTGTGGCCATTTGTAGTCAACTCTTCATCTTAGGTGTATAAGCAATAGTCACGTAAATGAGTGTTTCCATTCATGTGTTTTGTTTTGTGATTAAATCAACAAATCAAACGTACTTTTTTAAATAGCAACAAATATTCAGATTCAGTGTCGAGGAAATGTGGACTTAATATGTGTGGGGTTTGTTAACAAGTCATTACCTGTCTCTCAGAACGAAGGCTAATCTGGGGTGAACCACACACTCCTGCGCTAACCGTGTCCTGTTTCCACAGGTATCCTAAATCAGTGTCACAAAACTAAGGCATCTTTAACTGAGGCTGTTTTGAATCCCCAGTAACAACCAAAAAAAAAAAAAAAAAAAAAGGGAAAGAAAATAAAGGAAAGAATTGATACTAGTTGGTGTAGATCTGGTTTTTTTCAATCTCTGCTCCTAGATTCATTACATTGTTTCAAAAGTGCATGGTTTGTGTAAAGGCTTTGGATGGAGTTTACAATACTCAATCATTCAGGAATACAAAAAAATGCAGCTGTGGTTATTGCTGCGGTGGGGATGGTCACCTTCCTTCCTCCAACAGCTCCTGCAAGGACAAAACCCATACACCAGCTAATGATCCCAAGGTTTATTGCAGGGAGCTCACATGGAGCTCGTAATTGCAGTACCAGCCCTTAGGGGTATTCCTGGCCTTGTACTTGGGCTTCCCAACCAACCAATGGCACCCTTCACATCATTTTCCCTTCAGGTTAAAAAAAGTAACCTACAAGCTGAGCTCTCAGAAGGGCAGAAGTGTGCTCATCAAAGGGCACTTCCCAACAGCATGTTTGAGTTGTTCTGCCAGGAGAGGCTCAAAATGTCAGCCAAAGGTACTGAGCTTCCAGCTCTCTCTTTTCAGCTGTGTATTTGCAGGAGAAACTTCACATCTCTCTTCTAGATGAAATGCAAGTGGCATGGGAGAAAGGCAAAAGGACCAAACCAGATAAGATTACAAGTGTCATTAGTTGTCACCTGCCTCTCACCACTTCTGGTAGGCAGGGAAAGAAGGAAAGCTGCAGCAGAAAGACCGAGACAAAACAAGCTTGTGGTCTGCATGTGAGGAAAACAACTAAGAGGAATGAGTTCCCGCTGCCAAGGTTGGGCAAGTTCTGCCCCATACCAGTAGGCAGCTGAATCAAAATTTAAGTCATTTGACAAGAAAGAAAATATGAACCAAACAGAACGGGGTTGCCCAAGGGTACAGGCTCTCTCTCCCTGTGAGGAGCTGGGTCACACAGGTTCACGTGATGTGAAGACAAGGCATTCTTGATGACCATAGCTACTCGTCAGGACCGGATCCCAACCCAATTTCTTTTGGCAGACAGACACTCACCTGCAAGAGCCAGGCAAGGGCAGCAGAGGGCACAAGGCAGGATTAGGCTGCTGTGTTCACCAAGTGTCAGGGCTGCAAAACAGAACTCATCCCTTCTGCAGTGTTCATCTGTCCTTGTCTGGGGCTGCACCAACTAACAGGAGATTGGAGAGGACTGTGAAGAGACACACACACAAATGAGCTGAGGAACAGAGAGCAAACACTGTCAGATGCATCCCGTCCTGACTACAAGAAGACAGAGAATAACCTGCATTCTGCTTATCAGGTCCTGAACTAACAAAAACCCCAGTTTCCAACTAAATGCAGGCCTCAGCCCATCGGAGGTGAGTGAAGAGTGGCCCACAGGCAAAATTAGGTAAGTAATGTGAGCAGACAGGCTCCTTCTACCATCTTCAGAAAATAACATGTACCCTTTTCTGCACAGTTCTGGGCAGTGCATCTGCTTACCTGACCTGAGCCCTCCTCTGCTTCCTCTGCTCAGTCTCGCTAAGAGTTAAAATCTAATCAGAATTAAGGAATGTAAATAGCAGCAATCACGCAACAGCTCAGAGCCAGTCCTAATAACATGACTCAAACGCCACAGCCGCCTTGCTCACAGAGCAGTGGCTACCTTTTATCTTCTCATTTGCTCCAAATTACTGCTTAATTAAAATGAACTCATCGAGTTTGTCAGGCAAAATAGTTTAGGTCTGTGTCAATCCCCTTATTGATTAGCATTACACCTGCCTAGAGATCTTGTTGGGAAATAAGCATGAGATCCATCCTTTGGAAATTCTGAAGACAATATGTGATTGGAAAATATTGTAATGTGCCAAAGAACAAGCAACCCAAATTGCAGCAGCCCCAGTGAGGCCTGAAATACAGCACAGGTGTGTCACCGCATGACACCCAGGGACAGGAAATCATTAGGCCATGTGAATTGATAATGAGTCCAACCCAGCATCTTCACAGGCAGAGCACACAAATGGTCAGGCACCAGGGTGCCGAGGCTCAGATCTGTCAGTAACAAAAGCTTTAATAAGGTAAGCAAAAAACCCAACATCAATCGAATATTGTGGATAAAGAGCTCAGCCATCAGGTGACAGATGTCGTAGAAAACCAAAGCACAGAGCAGGCAGGAAGAAAACAAAAAATCTCAGTGTAAAGTGAAATACAGAATGGGAAAGAGGGCCAAGTCGGTGCTGAGAAGGGCAATCAAGGCATCCTCACCTGGGGATCTGACTCAATACCACGTGTCCCGTTTTGCTGTACAACAGGCAGGTGGTGGATCTGAGTCAGGGATGCAGCCTTTTGTACACAGGACCCATTAAAATCTTTGAAAACTCACTGTGTTCTTCAAACCTGGGTGCCAGCTACTTCTGGTGTCAGGATAATGGCCATGCCAAAAGTGCTGCATTTGAAGTTAACAAGCTCAAACCCCGTTGAAAGCCAAGCGTGCATCCTCTCAGATCAGGCTGTAAAGGCAACTTCAAAAGTACAGTGCTCAAAAAGGATCCAGCATAAGTTCAGAAATGAAAGAATAATTAGGGGCTTGAAAATTTCTCACAGGAGGCAAGAATGAAAGATGGAGATTGATTATATTAGGGAGGAACTGTAGAAAAAAGACTGATATAATAATTAGAGGAAGGAAGGTGAGAGGAGGCACCTGTCCTCCCTTTCTTGTAACATTCAAGGGCTACATGACAAAAATTACAGAATCCAAGGTCAGACACTGTATGAAGTTAACTAAACAGCTGAACTTGAATAACCACCACAGCTGTCTGAAGGGAAAAAAAAATATGTGATGTGAGATTTAGCCAGACCAGAAGGTAATAGTGGGGAGAGTAATGCCAAATAGTTGCAGATTAAATCCCTGCAAGCTCCTTCTTTTGAAGCACCTGATCCCAGGAGCTGACCCGAGTAAGACTCGAGACCAGTTCAGCTTGACAAACCTGAACTCCCACAAAAACTTTCTGCCCCATCACTGGGACGGAGTCAAAGACTGAGACAAACCATGGGGAAAATCTGAGCGGTTTTTAATGGGGCTACCAACACACAGGGTGTGAGGCTTGCCTAGGGAGTGGTCTCTGAATGAAGAGCCACAGGCCACCCACCACTGTGCAGCAATTCCTGACTCCTCTCCAACACACACACCTCAAACACCAGCAATGCTGCCAAATCATCTGGGCAGACTAAGATAGGTTTTTTTTTCTTCACAAAAAATATGAATTGCCATTAAGTTTTTAACCAATACATTGAGTTTGATACATTTCTTTAAAATGTTTTTGCTGGTGATTTTGTATTAACTCTAAGAGATTCCAAACAATATCCCTCTTGAGGGCAGTTTGCAAGGTGGCAGTAGGATTGATTACAGCAGTCAGTCACCAAAATGCTTTCTTAAAAGTCAGAATCCAACTAACACCAGTTCCACTCGCTGTGAATGCTGCACAGCTGCTCAGAAATCCAGCCATCTGTAAAGCCACTTGAGCACCTGAGTATCATCAGCAGAACCCAGTGCAAGATAATCCTGGCAAAGGCCTGTAAAATTCTACATCAAGTGCAATCACAATGACTTTTTTTGTCCTGAACAATTACACACAAGAACTGCCAAATTATCTTTGTGCCTTGTTTTAATAAAGTAATCCAGCTCATTTCACATGTAATAAATTCATTCGGCTTTGGGGTTTTGTACAATATCAAGTATACTATAACAGAATTCATTTAAATACAGTTCTTTTTGCAATTAATAATTTCACAGTTCTGTAAACATGCTTCACTGCTGTCTGAGCTCTGAAGGGTTTGGCTTGGTGAATTCATACTAGCTTCCACCACACATTTCAGAAGGCAGTTTCCTACGCTGCCTGTAGAAACGCGACACAGGAGGATCACACCGCCAGCAGGTGATCGCAGGCCCTCGCCCTGCCCAGTCCTCGGTGCCTTCTGTCTCACCACAGGTGAGAAAAGCTGCATTGCAGGTCAGAGCTCCAGGTCCTGCAGGTCTCCCCAGCTAGGTCCAATTTTCACTTTAACATTCAGCTTTACCGAGAGTTTGATGGCGTTTTCCATCTCGTGCTTCACAATCTGAGCGACCTACAAGGAAACATCAGCCATCAGATATGCACGTAACTTCAGTGCTCTGGTTTTCTGTCAACAGCTGGGGTGGACAGACACTTGGAATCCTCTCCTGCACTGACTTACCACCTATGGGAATGCAACTGAATATTTTAATCCTGACTAGGGTTTAGGTATGGAGAAACTGCATAAAGCCAGTAGGATTTTATGCAGCACATAGTTGTGGCTGGTTCTGCACTGTTTAGGACTGCTTAGAAAAGAGGCAAGATTAACTCTCTGTAAAAGACTTGAGTGTCCTGCAGAGTCTCCTCCTTCATGTACCTGCATAACTGTTTCATGGAGTCTGTTCTGAAAACTTAAATGTACTGAAAGCAAGACACGAAACAAATACACCAGAAGCAAAGAATGGTGGCTCCTCAGTGCTGTGCTGGCAAAAGAAGCCCTCTGTGAAACACAAACTATAAACCTCTGAGAAAGCAGATCACATTCAGTGCAGATGCTGGAAATACTACCCAGGTCCCCCCTCACTGTTTTGTTGAGGTAAGTCCTGCCCTCTGGTAAACAAGTGAGGTAACTGTTCTCTGCCCTCCAAAAGTATTCCTAGGAAAAAATTCATTTCAGTACACAGCCAGGGAACCAAACAGTTCTTTCTGCAACTATTTGAATTATCAGAGACTGGATTTTTTTTTCCTGACTGTAAAAACCTGCCCTGGATAAAGGGACTCTCTTTCCTACCCCAAGACCCACGCAGAATCCAGCTTGTCCTGGATTGCTTATTTGAACAAATCTTTCAATTCACACCCATCCATGAACCTTTCCACAGAAGAGTGAAAAGAGGCTTTGAATTTATGGTGATTCCTCAGCTCAGCTAGAAGCCACTGTGTCAGTAGAGGAACTATTCGAGCTTTCTGACCCTTCAGCACGTTTTCATAATTTCCTCACAGGTACCCACTATAGAAATTTCTCCATAGTTTTTTGCTGGGGAATGGAGGAGAGGATTTGAAGAGATCAGAGCACGAGAGTTTACAACAGCACTAAGAACTAGGGGGACATTTGTCTTCCAAACCTCTACACCCTTACATACCAGCATTTCAAAATGATCTTGATAACCTAGAAAAATGCTTTGAAATAGGATGTAATTCAGCACAGACAAGTACAGAGTAGAAAGAAGCAGGGTAGAGAATTAGGACAGAAATAATCTACTGTTCAAAAATAGGATGAAAAATAACTGCCTGGGCAGGAACAAAATGGGGTTATCAGAGATTAAACACTGAGCAGGGCTTAATCAAGGCACAATACTGTAAGAAAGCAAGCAAATGAAATTCTGGATCACAGAAAATGTTGCTTGCATGACGCACAGATCAATTTTCCACTGTATTCAAACCAAGGTTGGGGCCCAGTATGTCAAAAAACCCCATGAACCATACGGAAGGGGATTCTCTGAGAACAGTCACAGGGTCCAGCACACAGAACCAGCAAAGAGCATCAGATTAGGGCTGCTGCACCTAGAGCCAGGGACAGCAGCTGTGCTGCAGTGGAGACATGAAAACCTGCTGTTCCAAGTGATTGCTCAGAAAATCTATGGACAGAAATATATCCAAAGGAAGCTAGAAAAGGTGGTAATAATTGCCCTTGAAGTTGAGGTTGTTAATTTAAAAAATATAATACAATAAATAATAAGTAAATCCACTCACCTGGCTCCAGTTCTCTTGGGGAGATCATGATAACCTGAAGTCAGTATCTAAAGACGTAAAAGCCTATACTCAGGGGATCTCAGTTTTCTACAGGAAAAATATTAGAAGTCTTTTCATCTCTAAAACAGCCTGCCTAGATTGAAGTAGCAGATGTCTGAACAAAGCTGTCAAAATGAGCAAATGCTCAAGATGATATTCAAGAGAAAAATATTAAACCTATTTTTATATATAATATAAAAATATTATATATACACTGAAAGCTTTCTCAGACTAGGAGTTACTACTTGCCATCAGGAAATGACCTTTTGTCATTAAAGATGTGCATGCACAGAAGTGGAAGAAACATATCCCCGAGATATGGAAGCATGGCCTGGGAGCCTTCCTGTGTTTGTGCTCAGGACTTGGGAAAACACTGAGCCACCAAAAGCTGTCACACAAACAAAAAAAACCTCTGTGCCCAGGCACAGGAGTGCCTTCAGGGAGGAAGAGCCCATACACAGGCAAATACGTACATGAAAGGCACCTTAAGTCCACACAGCACATTTCTTGTTCCTACCGTGCTGCCAACGAGCACCATACTGCTCCTGCCAGGAAGACAGGTAGGGAATGAGGAAACAAACACTAAAAGGACAGAGTCCTCCTTTCCCTACACAGAGTACAAACTACAGCTGTAACAACATGTGTTCTGAGTTAGGCACCAGAGTGTAAACAGGAAGGCAAAAATACCTCCAGATGAGGAAACACTGTCTCTTACACCTGTCAAAAACACAAAGCTACTTCACTCATCAAGCCTTGCAGAGAAGTTGTATGATCTGCTGTTATAAACAGCAAAGCACAGCTGAAAATAAACTTCAGTCAGGGGGATGGCTTGAGTCTGAAAATGATGGTATCAAGCATGGAAGCATATTTTTTCACTTATTCAACTTGGTTTTCACAGACCTTTCAGCACCCAGAGAGAAGGGATCCAGGGAAGAAAACGTAAAGTCCTAGAAGGAAAGCTTGTTTGAAACGCTGTACTGCAGTAGAGAGCTGTAAAAGCAAGTGCACAGCTGTACCTGGATGACATCATCCTCTGCAACTTCATAGAGGAGCTCATCGTGCAGTTGGAGGACAAAGAAAGCTCCGCTGATAGGACGTAACATCCCCACATTTCTCTTTCTGGACAGCCTTCCTACCATGTGAAGAGCAGAGTTTGTTAAATATGATCATGCAAAAGCATCTTTCTTTTATCAAAAACCTTTGTACAACCCTAGTGCTGAAAAAAAGAACACGAGGAAGCTAAAACTTGAAAAGGTCATGCCTAGAGATAAAACCACAAAACATTACTATTCCATCAATAGTTTCATAGCTGAGGGAAAAATGTCAATGAAAAGTATTTGAGACATAAACATTTCAGCCTTACATTATAAAGACATGAATCAGAACAAAAACAAGAGACAGTTGTGTCTCCTGAACCATCTGTTTTAAGAGTAATGTTCAAACTAAATCATGTCAAGTTTAATCAGAAGCTGGTTACAACATTCTCTGTGGCAATGAATTAGGATTCTGCTTTTCTTCAAGAAACATTTTAGTGGATAGTCTAAAAAAGCAGCAAGCCTCCTCACAAATGCAGTTTCTGAAACTGTAGCTACTGAGTAAAAGAGAGGGGACAAAAAAAAAGAGCAGTTATTTAATAAACAAGTAAGCAACTGAAAAAAATAGGATCCTGATAGCCCTTCCCTAACAAAACATAAAACAAACCCTTCCATAGTAAAAACTGTTGTTTTTTTTAAATAAACAAACACAACCTCACACACACAAACTCAAAAGTTATTTATTTCTCAGGTTAGCTAACAGGAGGACTTCAGTTCACAGAGAGGGTTTCAAAGCATCAGTTCCTAACACAAGTCTCACACTGAAGCAGCAATGTTGAAGAAGCCACATGATGCAGGATGTTCCTCTAATGGCCCAGGCACTTCTAACTTGCTGAAATAGAATTTCTTCCAGTTCTTCAAACACTTAGTATCAGTGCAGGGAAAAAGTGTCACAAATGCATCTACTCGCCTTCCTACAATTACATTGGCCAAAGGTCAGTAGCTGCTGCTCCTGGAAGGCTTGTGAAATTCTGCCAAGCATAGGCCTTCTAATCATAGCCGACCTCTGAATCTTGTCTCTCCAAAATAAAACTCCCTGATGTATTTTTAGAGGTATGGCAATTAATTATTTAGTTTACAAATCAGACTCTTCATATTAAGGCAACTTCATGTTTCAATTGAAGCATAAGAACTATCAAAGAAATATAGCACTCTATCTCTTCAGTTGTCTTTCTAAAAATATGTGACTGATGAAGAAAACACTGTCTACATTACACTAAAAAAAAGTCTTCATGGCACTCCCCTGGGTATGAGCACCCCAGCACAGCTTTGCTATTTGCAGCCAGAAAAAAATTATGCTGATAAGTGCTTCATATAATACTCCTGCAGAGCCTCTGTATATCAAATTCCAGCCAACAAATTCCAGCCTTAATTCTAACCAAAAAATGTATTTTTGGAACTCGAAGTTGTTCCACTCAAATCTTTTCACTGCCTCCGAAGCCAGAGTATCTGCTCAGTTTCACCTTCCTACTTTTGAACAATTCTGTGGTGGCATCACAGACCACATCACACATGAACTCTCACTGATAGCCTTTGAAAGATCTGCTCTGAAGCAATTTTAGTGTTCTGATCACAGCATTTGTTTTAGTTTGTGTGTTGAGCAGACATTCTCTTCCTTCCTTATGACTTCTTTCTCTACTGAACACAGATATACCAGTGTCAGGAAGTAAAGCATCTCCCACCCCTAGGCCCAAAGGTATTAACTTTTCTTCAGGCTTTTTTTTTTTTAACATTAGTAACACTGAAAATTTTGCTCCAGTGTGCAAAGCATACCGGTTTTATCTCTCTGGAAGGAGTTCTCCAGATGTCCATGGGACTTGATCACAGAGGAGAAAGTTTCCAGGCGTCTCTGAATGTTCACAGTGGCTGTTTTGACAATATCTGCAGCAGATCCCTGAACAGTTGTATTCACAGCCTGTCGCTCTGCCTGAACAAAGATAGTTGTTCTCAAAACTCACTAAAAAAAAAAAAAATCATTCAAATACAGCATGTCATGTGTATTTAATTAAAAATAACAAATATATGGCCAAACACAGGCATAATAAAACTTCCAGATAAAGTGTTTGTTTTATCTGCCTGAAAGAGAGACATATTATAAACTAGCTTCAGACACAAAATCTCTCCAGAGGACTGAGAAAAGGATTTCCACAAATTTAAAATTAATGAATATCAAGGGTAATAACCTGCAACAGTCACAAGCCACAAGAAGGAGAAGCTTATGCACATGGTAACAGTTTCAAGAGGAGTAGAAAAATCTCACAGTTAATCCAAGCATCACGACACTTCTGCCTATCTTCAAAACCATCAGGAATAGATAACCAAAGGCAAGAAACTGGACTTCATGGACTAACAGTCTAGTCTCTACATTGAACTCTGACTGCCAGAGCATTACAGCTGTGCAAAACCACACCAGACCACCATTTTTATGGACACAAACAACCTCTCTACTAATCCCCTCCTCAGACAAGAGAACTGTAGGTTCTTCTCTCTTTGGTTAGAACTGAAATATGTTCAAAAAGTTATGAGGATGCTGAAATGAAAGTGTAGATAATTCATTAATCGGTCTTTAATATGATTTTAAAGAATAAATCAAAGTTGAACAGAAGATGCATCTACAAAGCTTCCTGCTGAAGTATTCTTCAGATCAAATAATCAAATAATTTCAAAATATTTGACAGTCTTCTTGTTTCCCTGTCAACTATTTGGAGTACCAACTCCCCCACTTCCTCCCTCTTCTACTCTAGTCTTTAATTCCACACAACCTTCCTACTTAGAAGTATCATCCTTCCTCCCCACAAAAAATGCGCCAACATCTCCCAAGGAGTCAACTCACTCTTACTGAAGTAGAGTCTATGACAGATGTGTCCAAAATGACTTTGAAAAAAAATAATGTCAATGTAAATATTTACCTAACAAGTTAGAGCAATTTTCCTTTGAGGGAAGTAAGAAAAGGAACAAATACACAAAAAGCATAGGACTTTAATGCTCTTTCTTGTTCAAGAGGTGACAGCATGTAACATACAAAGACTGCTGAGTGGGAGCAACTCAGCCTGAAGAGTTAAAGCATATCACTGTGTGAAGGCTTTTTAAAATCATGTCCACTGATTTCAATAAATTACTCACTCTCATTTCCAGCGTGGGAGTTCTGAAGTGAGGTTAGCACAGTGATGACAGCTGCACACCCAATCACAGAAGACTTACGTCAAACAGACCATGACAAAAGCTCTGTTATTCAGAGAACAACTGAGGGAACAATGAACTAAGTGAGAAGTGGAAGGTCATGACCAAGATGGCTCAGAAACCTTGTAAAACTGCAGATACGGCTATGCAAAGATATCTAATACTGTAAAAATAAAATTTAAAAAAAAAAAAAAATAAAAAAGGCACTGCACTCAACACACATGAGCTTTACTGTAGGGATTTGGATCTTTGATAGCTGGCAGGTATCGCCGTCTTCCCAAGATGGTCTGCACAAACCCATCTCTTCGGCAGCTCCGCACTGTCTCCCTCAAGAACTTCTGAACCCCTGTGCAGGGAGAGAGAAAGTTTTCTGTAATACAGCTGACATTCCATATTGACTTCTCACTGAGATCACTGAAAGCTGTCTGGGATGTCCAGCAGCACAGAGATAATTCTTTAAATTTTCAGGAGCCCATCAGTGGACAAAGGCACACAATCACTCATGTGATCACCATTTGCAGCTCTGCTGCAAAACCTATTCGGACTTTTGAGGTGGAAGAGAGTGCATAGTGTCAGGATATCTGGCTGCGCACAAGAAGGTAGGAAGTCCATTCTGCGCAGTGCGCAGGCATGGAGGGTCATATATGTATTATTGATAATGGAGAGGTCAGAACTTGGATCAGCACTGGAAAGACAAGTAGTAGGAAGGGAGTAAATTCAAAGCAGAAGTCAGAGCTCTTGATGCCTCAGGCTGCCTGACTTCAGGCTGTGTCACTTCAGATTCTCAGATGAAAGAAACTCACCCACCTGCACTTTGCAAGGGAAGGAGTGAATCCCCAGTGTTAAAAAGAAACTAAGGTCAAAGAAAGGTGAGACAGGGAAGAGTCCCTTTCAATATAAGTTCAGGTAACAACTGTACTAAAGTGGGAAAAGTTAACTTCATACACGTTCTTTCCAAGTTTACAAAGTGTGAAATGTAAAAGGAGCTATTAAAAATCAAGACTGACAGCATTAGGCAATTCACTAGGTTTGTAAACTAGCAGGTCAGCCTGGCAAAACGTATCAAGTGAAAATCCATGAGAAGTGAAGTTACAACATAAGGTACACTGCAGAGGTTGTATGCATGCACATGTACTGAGAGAAAGCAGAAAGTAATTTCTAATGGTCACAAAGGAGGGGCTATCCAGAAAGCAATGGAGACTAAACAGACCCTTAGTAGAAAACCATTTCTCAGAATCTGTCTCCTAAAGAAACAAACCTTAAATCTTCAGAACATAATTTTCCAGCTCATTTCCAAGTTCTATGATTAGAGCTAGCTGCCTCTTGTCCCATTTGCCCTCCATTCTTTTTCTGATTGCAGCTCTATTCTCTCTATAGCTTTCCTAAAAATTAACATCCTTCTTAGAAATGCAACAATGTCTTTTTATGAAATATGGGAGAGCTCCTCTGAGCAGCTGGATAAAAATTTAAGGGTTATAAGTAAAACAGTTTATAAAAGCAGAAGGCAAGAGCAGAAGAAAGAAATGGTTATATTTAAAAATTATAAGAAGCATGGCCTAAAGTTGCATTGCACATCATTTGAAGGTGTGTGTTTAATAAGGAAAAGCATGTTTCTTATTCAGAAAGTTGAGCTTTAAAATGACTCTTCAGGGCTTATTCATCATTTCAAATAACAACAAAATAATTAATGTAATAAATAAACAACAAAGTCCTAAACGTGAATAAAACCAGAGAGTAGAGTAAAACATTATGGAGTATCAAACTGCTGTGTTCATGCACTGGATATTTTCAAAATTAGAAGCTTTTTCAAGACATAGGATTTGTAGGTTGAGACAAATTTAGGATTTGAAGAGACATGGAGAGAAGGAATTAACAACAACTACCACCACCACCCAGCTCCCAAAAGGCCATATCCAAACCTGAGTATCTTGATTTGAAGGATTCAATGTAAATGGAAGCTTCATTTTCATCAATCCCCATCTGCTCGCCTAAGGATTTTGCTCCTATGCCGTAGATGATCCCATAGCAAATCTGCCAGAGAACAATGTGAAGAGCCACAACCACACGGTGAGCCATGAAGAGAAAGAAGTGCCAAAACAAAATGTGATTAACTGGAAGACAAGTGCATGGAAACAAGGACAAGTGTTCAAGAAGACACCACCACTGAGTCCAAGCCATTCATGCTGCTGTAGCAGGGAGATTGCCGAAACTGAAACCAGTACACCACTGAAAGCTCAACAAAACAATATTTATTACAAAGGAGTGGCCAACAAAACAAGAAGCTGAGAAACAAGAAAGAGAAGGGAAACAAGCCCCCAGGACACCCCACTTGCTCAAGTGTTACTTACGAAGTTGTCTTACCAACCCCAGAGTGCTTAGAATTCCCCATAGCAGAAGCTCCATTCTCAGAGCACCAGCAGGCTCACAAAGTGGTGGGCATCCCCGCCAAGGCAATGTTGTCCTCCATGTGAAGTTTGAATTCGCTCCCAGTAAGAGCTATCTGCTTTTTATACAATCAACCTATGATATCTACCTGGGCCGGTGTGGCCAGCACTGCTCAGCTAGAGGCCTTCGCTCCCTCACCTCATTACGTAAGTGGTGCCCCTTCTGCACGTGCCTGTATACATTGGAATTTCCCTGTGCCTGCGTGCTACACCTCGGGGGGGTCTTTTCTAAGTGAGTCTGGGGGCTTACTTCATTCTCCTCCTCTTCACTTTCTCCTTCAAATGTCCTTGGGGGGCCATTGGCCAATAGCGAGGCCACAATTAATTTCAGTTTATACAAGATTCTTCCTTCAAGGACAAAGTTCTCGTTTATCAGTGCTTGTTTCCACACAACTTGGCAGGAAAAGAAGAGACCCTCACGGGTGGCTGGGCCAAAACACAGACCAAAAACAGCAGCGTCTAATTAAGCACGAATACAGCTGCTTTTCTCCAACTTCATCCCCCAAAACCCTGACAGCTCCAGTTGAAATGCACTGGGACTGGGGGAACATACAAAGTAACTACTGAACAATGATGGCAGAACACAAACAAAAAAAATATACTGTTGTGACTCTACAATGTGTTGAACACTGAACTTTCCTGCTCAGAAAGCTGCTGCTGAATTTTTTTCCCTAAAATTACCTGCTTAGCTTGTTGCCTGGTCCTATCTCCAACAGCTTCAGGATCAATCATTTTCCATTCCGCTGCAATGCTCTTAAAGACATCAGTACCACTGTTCAAGGCTTGAATGAGTCGACAGTCACAAGACAAATGAGCAAGGATCCTCAGTTCAAGCTGAGAGTAATCGGCAGCCAAGATTAAGCCACCTGAAGACACGAAGTTATCAGAAATCAGTATTTCATAAATTACTCCAGCGTTCCATTCAACTTTACAGCAAGAAGGACTAAACTTGTCCTTCATCTTCTGCTTTGAAAGTTTCCCACAGCAATTTCTATCAGACAAATTGTTGCCTTTTTCCCCAGTGCTCAGGCCTGCTTTACATCTAGTCCCTAGATCTAGAATCCATGAAAACCACATAAACAAATAACTGTCCAGGTGTCTGAGCCAGCGCAGACAATGTGAGAACTGACATTTGGATAGGAAGAACACTAGCTAGAGTGCAATTTGTGTATTAAGAGCTGCCTAAGCTAACAGGTATCCTTAAAGAGGAAATGAAAGTGTGAACATGTGAATTATAACATTTGAATACTTTCCCCAACTGAAACTCTCTCTTTTACAATCTTGCGAATAATTTTGCAGGCATGCTTTTCCGAGTAGGCTGCTCAGAGAGATATATATTGTTACCAATTCTTAACTCTTCATTACATCTAGGACTTTTTGTTAACTATATACTAATCATTACAGAGCAGGATCTAGGCATTACCTGGGAAGGGAACAAAAGCATGCCTCATGCTAACAGAAAACGGTATTCCCCTTTCTTCAGATCTGTCTGCAGCCTGGAACTTTAGCCCATTAGGCAAAATACTGGAACGTTTTCTACATCTGTGGAGACAAAGAATGGCTGCTCTTCACCAATTTCTAAAACACTTAAGAGATGCATAATCATTTTTGCCACAAAGAATCAGTGAAAACGAGTGAAGCACTAACCTCTATTGCATTCTTCTGGACAATTCATACCTAAATTTGACCATGGGGAAACTGGACAGGGACCAGATAAACACCTGAAGGGATTTACTGACTTTGAAAAGATTTAGAGATAGATCTTCCTAGTACATTCAGGATTCAGTTCAGAAATTGGATAATTTCACTCTAAAACAGGTAAGATGAATGGCCCCATATCTGTGATGAGCATATTCCAGAAACAGAGCAAAGGAGTCCTACAGGAATCCTAAAAATTCAACACCTCACCTTCAGGGCAAACTCTTTACTCAAAATCTTTCTCCTATGCAGAATGCAAACACCAGCCCATAGATAGTAGAGACAGAATAATTTCCCCCATAACGTCACCCTCATTACTGCACGCACACACAAGTAAGCCTGTAAAAACAGAGCAGAAGTTGCAGAAGACATGCTCAAAAAAACACTGCACATTTCCTCCCTAAAGACCGAGGGAAAAACTGCCCCAAAGCTACTCAATTTTGTTTTCTAGAAGACTAGAAGTTTACAGTGTCACCCAGGTATTCTGCATCCTCTCAGGGCGCTTAACTCTCCTGGTCCACCAAGTCACCTGTAGCTGCAGATGGAATTGTATCCCTCAGTGCACAACTCTGACACCGTTAGTACCACCTGCTCCCACCAGCACAAGTCTACCAGTCCACTGAGTTCCTCACTGGAAGGTAAAAGCTCTTTATAAATCCTTGCTGTTTATGTCAGGGATCTTAGCAAATTCTTTATCAAAATTAAATGGTATGTCTGAGATCAAGACTATTTTCAGCAAAGCACAGAAAAGCTCTCTTCCCTTATGCGCTTCCTTTTCTTCTTATATGTTGTCATTTCAAGAATGGTAGAGATCAATGAGATGAAAGATGGCATCACAGAAATAAATTTTCAAAGGAAATAAAGGTGAAGAACAACCACATGTACTGCAGAAAATCACACTGTTCAGCGTAGGTTCTCATTTCAGTTAAATGAGTAAGGGCTTTAAACTGCGACCTAATTTAGCTACACTACTTTGGTCAGAAGCTTCTTACAACAAGAGGAAAGAATAGTAATAGTAAGATAATAGACAGTATGAAGCAAAGCTTGGAAGGCCTGTTAGACTTAGGCTGCATGATAGTTTCTTTTGTGCTAGCTGTCATTTCTGTGCCTTTAGGATTGCCCATCTGGCTGCTTAACCAAGGAATGTAGGAAAAGTCAGCCTGAGAAATAAACTCTCAAAGTTCAGCAGGCACTGCATTCCTTTGATGGGCTACTTCTCTACAGGGAAGACTCTCAAGAACCCAGCACACTCCCCAGCCATCCTGGAAAGCTGCTGCAAGCCTGAGCACTACAAGAGTTTTATCTCAGAACAACATTTCTGCCTCCATGGCTAGGCCTGGTTCTTCTAAAGAGAGATGAACAAGATTCTGCTACTCCTGAGCTCTCTTCCCATGACCTACCACAAAGGGTGTTAGACACATGGTGACAGGAGGCCGCAGACAGAAGAACCAAAAAAAATTCTCAAATTTCTCACATCTTGCTGAGGAGAAAAAACTTATAAAAGTCACTCAGGTGACACATATGTGAAAAGAACCTGAAAGGAAAGAGAAACTGAAAGGGCAGAAAACCACAACCAAATATGAAACTCAAAGCTCACAAGGTAATTGCTATAAGATTGACCTCAGATTTCACCAGACTTCCACACAACTGTTTAGGCTTTGGTATGTAATGCTGTTAAAGTAGAATTGTAGAATCACAGAAAATACGGCATTTGGTTAACAGAAACTAAACTTATAAATCTTTTTCTGCTACTTGACAGCTTTTGCAGGTCAGTATCACAAATGAAATTATTAACAAAGAATGAAAAAAATGTTCAGCCATGTTCCCTTCCAGAGGGAGTTGCACAGCATAAACCAAATGAATGTTTTTTTTCTGCTTCTTCCACAATATCCTATCCTGTCTTCTAAGAGTAGCTCTTAGAAAGTCAAACTAGATCCTAATTTCAGTTTAGTTACTTTTCACACTCAGGCTTTCCACCTACAGCTGGGAGCATAACATTAATCTCACTGTAGAGGGTTTCATAAAGAACTTCAAAAAGCAAATGGCTACATGAACCACATGCTGTTAGTATTATTATGTCTTTCTGTATCACTGATTTTGTATCATTGATTTTTAAGTGTTTATTCCCCTGTAAGAGAAACATTGAATGACAAGTCACACTGACATGATAGCAGCCACAGATGAAGTCAGGAAAGAGAAATTTTTCAACCTGATCACATTAGGATCAGAAGATTAAACAGAAGCTTTGCCCAGATCCTCCTACCTGGCCCCTAAAACACCATGAGAATTAACATTTCCACGGGCTTGGGAGGGTGGGCTTTCTTCAACCACAGTTGGCATTTCAATCTCAAAATCTCTTGGCACATTCTGGATATTTGGCTCTATGAAGGTTATTCGACCTGAGAAGAAAGACAATGCAGAACTAAGTAATGGTCCAAAAGGAGTTTCTCTAACTTGACACAGCTGCACACTCTCTGCACCTCCAAAATAGAAGGGGCAGAAGGGCAGGACAGGACAGGACCACTGAGAAAACTGAAAGTAAAGAAAAAATAACTTGAGTTTAATGGGCTTGAGATGGTTCCCCATTTCTCTATCACTAATAAGAAACTTCCAAATCCAGAACCTGTTCTGCGGTCAGAGATTTGCATGATAATATGTGTAATAAATGAATAATACTGCTCAGTGAATACAAAAGCTATTTTAAACACACCTAGACTTTTAGGAACAAATAGGTATTTCAGTATTTTCATTTGGTTGAAGTAGAGCACAGCGTTGATTTCCTATCTTTTTCCCACAGAAAAGCTGCACACACACAAAAAAGAAAAGAACAAAACAGTAAGAAGTGAGGATTTTGCACAGATTTCCTCACCTGTAGCTGTATGAGTCTGTGCAACTGGATATATCCTTTCCATTCCCAGTGCAGAATTCAATTGCTTTTCCCTCTGTAGTGGAAACACCACTTTAGTAATGGCATTGTTGATCCTCCTCCATTCCAATATCAGCCCTGGCAATGGGTGAAGTGTCTTTAATTTCTCCAGAACATCCTTGTGGGGAGAAAAGGGCACAACTAATTAACTGCCTTTTAAGCTTTATTTATGAAGGTTTTGCAGTTCTGCAGGAAAAAGTGACTCCTCACCCACATGAGCTTCCAGTGTCACTGTCTTAATATTAGATAGATATCCTCTCCCTTTATACCACCTATACCTACAAAGCTCGTTTTATTACACATGAGAAGACAATCATTCTCTTTGGACTTCTGCACCCTCATCATTACTCTTAATGTGCACCAACCAATAAACCACCTGAAATGATCAAATAAAGCATCACTTGCCATAGGTCCCCTACGTTGTCTCCTCTTGTCCAGTGTTAATGCTTCTCCTCCATCTTCTTGCATATTTTTCTCCCTGCTCTCTCCTATCTGTACACTAGGAACACAAAATGAAGCCCTTGACCATGCTCCTTAAAATAAAAAGCTGATCACTAGCAATCAAATCCTTTCAGCTTAATCAGAAATATGAAGAGATTAACAAGAATTTCAAAAGACAGTGGCACGCAAACACTTCTGGAAATAACATTTTTTGTATGCAGCAGGCAGCTGCAGCCTCATCCCTCCACATCACAGAAGGGGGAAGTCTTCCCTTTGCTTCTTGCTCCCTCTCTGCCACCACCACTGCACTCAACATCTTCACTGCCACTTGAGTTTCAGAAATCAATACTTGTGTTCCAAGCCCAGACTACACTGAACAAGGGGAAACTAAGAAAACAACACAGATTAATGAGTCCTGAACACAGGGAACATATATATCTGTTAATATCACTTGTCTTGGCAAGAGCACCCATTAGCTTGCAGCTGTAGGTATTAATGCAGGCCCACAATATTTATCAACTGGCAAGGATGTCAATAGCCTTCACATATATACAAGCATCTGATATACTAAATTTGATAAACCATCAGATTAGCCATTCTGAAGACAAATTCTCTGAACCACAAAATACAGATACGATAGTAGCAGGCAGGGAAAATATGGTATTTCATCGACATGGTATTTAAGTACCTTTCAAGCTGATGTCAAAAAATTCTTCTTCTCTTGGCTTTACAAAATTATTGTACTATTTTGGTCTTGCACGTTATTTGGGAAATCAGATTCTGCCTGATTTACTCTTATTGAAGCTTGCCATTTATAGTCATGTCCTCACTACACTCAAGCTTTAGGAGAGGAGGAGTTACTAACTCTGCTAACAGACAAGGCAGAACCCAGTTTGAATTTCCAGTAGTAACTGGAGAAGCAAGAGACAGTTAAAATTTATTTTCAGATTACAACCAGCCTTTACTGTACCTTGGTTGTACTCAGCTGCTTGCTTAATCTAATCCTGTTCCCTTTAGCAGTTGCTCTTCTGGTGTAACCCAGAGTTTTCTTGTTCCCTTGAACCTTCACATCTCCATTTTGTGGCAACTTCAGCTCCAGGAACAACACCTGCAAGAGACCAGCATTTCAAATCAGTTTCTGCATGCTACTCCTAGGAGAGAACAAAAAGCAACTGAGCACTTAAACAGCTTGTTCCAACCAAAGGATAGTACAAATGCTTCAGGTAATTAAAAAGCTGATTAAAGATTCTTGCTATCAAAGTCATTCCTCCTCATTTTAATTAACTACAAAATGCAATTTAAAATCTCATTTTCTGAACACTATAAGTTTGAGTTCAGAGGTATGTTTTTAGAAAAGGTAATTAACTCCATCCAATAAGTGAGGTTACTGCTGACAGTCAACTGTAATAAAACACAGTGTTAAGATGACTAAAAGTGGGAAGAACAATGATGAAAAAAAAGAAGTGTTAGCAGGGAGCAGGCTTCAGAGAAACATGAATGGCATAGAGGGAGAATATAAAATATATTATAGAATAGCTAGAATATTAGTTTTTCTAACAAATTGCCAAAAACTGGAAAATAAAGTACACATTCACTTGATGACAGGAAACACAGCTCTTCATTTTTCACTCTAAGTTTCTATGTAGCATCATACACTACTTAGCAGCTATTGTATTTCATTTCACAGCTGGCAGAATGGAATAGGAAGCTTCTCTCACACATTTATGTAGCACAGAAATTTTACTGACACAAAACTAGAAGGGTAAAGTTCTACTAACCTATACAAGATACTTCACATTATTCAGAACAAATTTCTACATGAGAAACTTCTACCTTCTGTAGTTCAGAGAACAGCATTTTAGAAAAAAACTTTCCTTCCCCTTTTCCATGGAGAAGAGTGAAACTGAAGTCAAGCATTATTTCAGGAGTTCTAACTTAGACTACTGTTACTGAGTAAGACTTCTACATTTGCAACAGGGGAAGAATATTTCTGTGGAACTTCTTTTACTGATGGCTGCTTGCAAATTTTGATTACTTCCATATAAGGTATAGCCCCTCAGCAAGAAAATAGTACACAGAAAAAAAAATGGGGGAAAAAAAAGCATGCAAAGCAACTATAATCTATTCCAATGACTCCATGTAACCTATATTAAAAAATATATAGTGAAATTCTTCAGTAATAAAAGTATTGCTCATTTACACAGAAATCTGTTCCTTATACTTTAAAAAAAAAATTCAGTTCTATACAGGTTCCTAAAAGCAGACAGTAGTTGATTCAAAACTTTTAAAGCAGTCTTTCCTCCTCTTTCATGCTGTACAGGGACAAGGGTACCAATGCAACTCAGTGAGTACAACTATTCTTAAGAGTCAAGACTACATGACATCACATCATACTTGACGTGCAGAACATTGGTATTGCAGAAAAGCTTCTCCAGTCCTGAACCACTCATCCAAAATATTCCAAAAGCCATTTAATTGGCAGATCATCTCATGTGGCATGAGAAACCAAGGTCCTACACAAACCACATGCTTATTTCCACTTGTTTTTTATTTCCACTTCTACCTTCCTTATCTCTGCTAAAGCTGGCAGAAACCAGAATGATCAGTAACAAGCAGCAGAGACACAGCCTCTTGCAGGCAGCAAGCCTCCAAAAGGCAAATCTCTGAGCAGAGTTGAGTTTGCATTTTGTCTTTTCTTATGCAGTCTGCCCAAGAAGTTTCTGGTTTTTCATTAGTTTTAGTCAACACCCCTCGAGGGTAACTTCTGAGAAAGCTCTCCCCCTTACACCTCACGTACCTCTGCGATGTCATCAGGGCTGGTCAAGGAGAAGCTGTGTCCTGCCAGCTGATACGCCTTGGTCTCAATCTCGCACAGTTTAGCTTGCATGACCTGTTTCTGGGCTTCGTATGCTGTCGTGCTAAAACCAATGCCATTCAGCTCCAGCAGAGCTAAGCAATAGTGGGTGGGCATCTCCACTTTAGAAAATACATCTGTAGTAAGTACAAACCCCAAGAAAAACTTTTATAAAACAGATCAACTGTAAATCAACAGTTTCATTAAAAAAAAAAAATGGAGAATCCTCAGTTTTTAAAATACTTAATGTTATGACACACTGAAATTTTTTACTAGAGATTTCATTTGAATACTTTTGTTCCTGGAATATTTCATATTCTTATCATAAAAGCATTTAAGAAAACAGCTGCTGTCATTTTTTGTTCCAAGAAATACACATCTCTTTGTATATCAACATTTTATAAACCACAGAGATGTTTAATGTAAGGCCGCCTAACTTGATACACTTTCATTCCACCATCTACATCTTTTAAAAAGGTTTTAAGGTTTAGTTGTAACAATCATACATGATGTGGTAAGCTTGCAGTAAAATATTTCAGTGAAACTGGACCTTAATCTTAGGTATTAGATATATTTTAGGGGAAGCTATCAATGACCACCTATAGGTATGTGCTTTTGGGTTGTTTTTTTTTTTTTTTTGATGGCTTGCAACAAGCACTCAGCAATTATTTGTACAAACATACTGAATCATTCATTATGGGATCACAAGAGTTTCATGGACATAACACATACATGGCAAACAATTCTATATGGGAAGGCCAAAGAGCAAGAAATCTCCTTCAGAACACATTTGAGGATTTTAGGAATTACTTCTGACAAGGAAATGCAAAAACTTTTGAAAATGTTCATGAGAAACCACAGACAGACCCACAAGTCCTCTCAGAATGGTCAGGGTACTCACCTGGAAGGTAGAGACCTAATTGATTTAGAGACTTAGAACAGACTCTGCTGTTGCCTTTACCAGTGGAACTGGTGGATATTTGGGATATAAAAATTATATTTTAATTTGATTTGTTTTTTACCAAACAGATATACTTCCAAGGGAAGTTCCCTCTTTTAACAAATGAACATTTTGATACAGAATATACTTAGTAAGAACTTCCAAATTTCCTCTCTTCTACACTGATCATTCAGCCCATGGTAGCACAGCTACCTTTACCTTCCATCTTTGTCCCCAAGTGGAGGACCTCTCCTTACCTGTCAGATTTTCCTTCCGTAGTTCATTGTGGAGTTGGTCCATGACACTGAAGACAAGCACAGACTCTATTGCTGCTCTGTACCTCCCAGAATGATCTCTGCTGGCACTAAGCCCCAGGCTCTGCACCCCTTGGCCAGTGCCTACTGCTTCCAGTAGAGGCAGCTCGTTGGGGAGAAAGTTAGTCACCATGTTGTGAAGTGTACGTTCCTTAGAGCCAGAGTCAAGCAGCCAACATGCAACCTTAAAAAGGACGACCTCCATGAGACATTTTTTTCCATTTCAGTCATAATACAAGACAAATATTTAGCTGGGGATTAATGCAAGGTTATGGGGCAGATAATTTTTCTTGATTTAGCAGGCAAACTGCAGTTAAAAGTTACATGATTTCAAAGAAAACCTTCAAGAGGGCATAAGTCACTGAAAAGCTTCATTCTCACTCAAAGTTATTTCTGCACATTTGAAAACCTTATCCTCTGTCAATGAAACACATCTTGAAGTGTTGTCCTCAGATGCTTTGTCTATTAAAACCTAACACAAAGTGAATAAATATGAAAATCAGGATCAAAACATGCTTAATCTGAAAAATGACTTTGTAAAATCAGAACTTGCTATTGATCTAGAACATGAGCCAAGCTGAGCTCTCCTATTTTTTGCACATCAGCACTAGTGCCAAGAATTCTACATGGCATATTTTATTCTTGGTAAGCCTCATACCTCTGTCTTCAAAGCAATTTCACTTACAGCTACATTTCAATTTCTTGTGTCAAAATAGGATAAAATACAGGGTTCTGCACTGTCTCTGCCATTCGAACAGAAGGTAAAAATCATATGTATATCATATATATAGGGTTAGGGAGGGGGGGGGGTGTGTATGTATATATTCATTGCATCACTAAAATGACCAAACATGAGTATGACTTCAATTAATACACGGAACAGTGCAGGGAAAGATGTTACTTTCATTGCTCATTAATTTTATCCTAAAACTATGCCTCAGTATGAAAAAATCTATGTTTGTCCTTGCGTTGAACATGTTAGCAACTTACCTGCAGAGTTGAATATTGCCATCAGTCAGCCTGTGTGTGATGCAAAACTTTAAAAACCAACAGAAATTTCTCTGCATCTCAAGTTTTTCCTAAGATGGACAAGACGGTGCTTTTACCTCAATCTAGTGTTTCATTTGAGTTACAAATAGTTCCTAAACCTTTTGAAATTACATGTAAACTTTGTTTTCTTTTGAGAAAATAGTGGTAGCAAGGTGGTCCGTATACATGGCGTGTAAATCTTCTGCTTACCAAGTCTCCTGTTCTAAAAAGCCATCCTCTGACCAGAAGTACTTCTGACATTTCAGTCTCAGGATTCTTATTGCAACAAAACAAGAGTTAAGCCCTATTCACTGAGACAGGGGAGAGATTTATCTTCATCTTCCCCACCCAAGCAAGCTATAAAAGAATAATGTGTTAATCTCTCACCGTTCCTTTGTTTCTCTTGCAGGTACTATCAACCCACATAGCAAAGCAAGTGTCCTCTAAGTACTGATCAAGATTTCCCACTGGAAGAAAATTTCACTAAACCCTCTGACAGCTGTGCATATTCAAACATAAATAACAGAAGGAAAGTACCAGAAGGTACTCCTATCTTTCCACTGGTGTGTTTAAACTAGTAGTTTTAGCCAAGCTAAATTTCTTAATCCTGCAAACCTTTGGGTCCTCAAAACTTCCTTCCAAGGAGATGCCGCAAGCCATCAGCAGAGTTTTGTAGTGCTGAATGAAGTCATACATGATAAGTGACCGCTCCTGCTTGGGCTTCTTCTGCAGATACAGCTGCAGATGATATAGTCTCTCTGTTACAGACAGGCTTTTGTCCAAAGGTGGTGGTGCCAAACTCATACTGATTTCTAAGGTAGGAAACACAAGCAAAAATTCATCTTTTTACCCACTGTGTGATAAGAAAGGCAAGAGAAAACCTTGTGTGCAATCACCTAGAGCACAAAAACTACAGTTTAACTATGAACAAGTAACACTATATCTAAACCGATATTACATATTTTATCAAACCAGACGAGGCTCCCAAAAGCAACACACTGTGTCTGTACTAACAAACAAAGGATAGCCAGGAATCAAACCCTAATCACAAGGCCACTTAGCACAGGGCTATGTTCAGCATTCAAGTGTCAGATTTGTTCTGGAGAGAAAACAATCAGAAGAGATTGAAAGAGAAAAGCAAGTAAGATAAAGAGAACATGGGAGTAAGCTAACATTTTAGCCACATGCATGCTCACAGTCCAGTGTCTGAGACAATTACCTGGCCTTATTACGTAGCAGTATAGGTACATCCACAGCAACACATTCAATGGCGTTTGAACACTTACAACAGCTAAATTACTCCATCACAGCACTGGGCTGGGTTCTGGGCACTCACAACACTTCCAAGAACCTATCTGCTGAAGGTACTTTCCAGAAATGCAGTGTCATGTAACCTAGCACAGCCTGTCTACTCACTTACCGGTCTGGTCTTGTATCTGCTGCAAAGAGATATAGTAGGCATCTTTTCCACCCCAGCACACTGCCAGTCCAACTACCAAGATGTCTTCACAGCCTTGGATGGGAAATCCATCATCTTTAACTTGCATCTGCTGAGGAGAACTCACTGAAGAAATAATTTTAAGTTACAACTATAAAATGGTATTCATAAATACAGAAGAATTGGGATCCTGGGAATGTAAATACACACAGCTGAGCCTAAAACTGAATATTGTTAATCTTAGTAACGCAAAGGAACTGAGTGTTAGTATAGCATGGAGAACTGATGTCAAGCATTTCCTTGATAGGTCTCAGGAGATGGTAAAGAAGTATTAGCCGCTTGTTGCTATGTGAGAGCATCTGAATACTAACATCTCATAGCGTATCTTATATTGAAATGGTTGTGCAGTCCTTTTATCGTGTGTATCTTTCCATGTCATAAACAAGTTTCTGTATATTTTAAAATGAATACTACATTTAACAGTAAATATTACAGATTGTTCATGGGCTCCACTGAGCAGTGTTACTTCTGCGATTGCTTTTGAACCAAGTTTAAGTATTTTCAAGTTTGTAAAATGTAAACTTGGTTCAATATAAGCATAAGTGAAATTCAGATCAGTCTCTGGATTGTTGCAATATTGCTTCCTTTTTTTTCCAAAAGTACTGATATGCTGCAGTTTGCTGCTGCTTTATAAACATACTCTTCCTTTAAAATGACAAGATTAAGCAGTTAGATTCTTTGCTGTCATATTGCCATAACAACATTCCTTAACTATCAAAATATATTTTTGACAAATGTGAAATGTTTTTCAGAGTGGAAGTAGAGAATATATTTCTGTCTCAACTCTTGAAGAGGTTGCTAGGAAAGGCCAGAATTTGGAAGGGATGCTATGTGAGTGGTTCCACCTGAACATGAAGAAAAAACTATTTACTTTGAGGATGACAGAACACTGGAACAGATTGCCCATAGAGATTGTGGAGTCTCCTTTCCTAGAGATATTCAAAAGCTGCCTGGACACAATCCTGTGCAACATGCTCTAGGTGAACCTGCTTTAAAAAGGGTGTTGAACTAGATGATCTCCAGAGGACCCTTCAAATGCCAAATATCACGTGATTCTGTAATATCAGTAATTTTCCTCCCCTTTTGCAAACCCTCTCCTTCTCTACTCCTGCCACCCTACTGTTCACAAAATAATGCACTGGAACAGAGAACTGACCTTTTCTGAATTTGCCACCAATCGTTGATTTGGGAGACAAAAGACATTTTGTTCTTTCGCATGCCACTGAGATGGAGAATCTGCTTTTTTCCTTCCATTCTGCAACAAAAGTCTGGAAAAGTTCTTTGTTGCTTGCTACATCAATAATAGTGAAACTTTCAGCACTCAAGGGAACAAGTGGAGAAACATCCTGAGATAGCTGCAGTGAAAAGCCTTGGTCTATAACAGAATCATCTTTTATCTCATCAGTCTCAGTTGGGTCTAGACTCTCAGTACTAATCTGGAGTGTTTTTACCTGCTGCTCTGCATTACCCTCCCCATTCTGCTGTGCCTGAATCATCTGACCTTCATTCTTGCAGGTGACTTGCCTCTTTCTTGCAGATTTCACAGAAAGAGAAAAGGAATTCTTTGGGAAAAGCTCTTTGGGGGGTGTTGGAGGAATAAACCCATTATTATTATCTGATGGAGGACAGGATGTTTTGTTGCTTCCCTTGAGCTGAAGTGTTATGCCATTTGTTTTCTGAAGATGCAAGTTTTCTATTTTGTTTTCTTTAACCTTGAAAGAGCTTTTTAAATCCTGGCAAGTGGGCAAAGGCTCTGGCTTACAACAGTCAGATTCAAAGGCCGGATCTGGTTCTTGATTAACAATAGCAGAAACTAACTTTCCTTTCAAACTGGAACTTACTGAAACTGGTTCAGTGCTTGAGGGACTAGGCCATTTGTCTAACACATCCTGCAATCCTGGGCTTAGTTCAAACGAGCAGTCAGTCCATACCACTGGATGGGGTTTCTTATCTAAAGTTTGCTGGCTTCTCTGGAGCTTTTCACCTTGATCTCCTACTAAATCTTTCTGCCTGGGGTCATTGTTATAAGTCACTGGGTTTATTAATCCTGACTGACCCTGAAATGTAGAAGGAAGATCTTTCAGAAAAGATGGGGAATTTCCATGACCTAAAGCTTCAGCTATTATATCAGAGAATGCTAGAGACACATTGTTACACTGTGCAGGATTCTCATGTTCTTGCTGATTGCCACTGACATCAAATTTATTCTGAACAGGTCTTAGATTCTGCAAAAGACCATCGGGAGGAAGTAAAGCCTCTTGCTTCTCAACAGGGTCCTTTCTGTCAGCTTCCATGATGTGACCAGCTGAAAGGTCAGTGACATTACTGAAGCTATCATCAAATAGCAAGCTATCACTCATATTTAGGCTTGTTTCGGGGACAGGGTGGCATTCCACTTGTACAGTGTGTTCCCTTCCAAAATGGGAGGTTGCTTTATTAAGGCCTTTAGACACACTCTCCCCTTTCACTGAATTTTGGGTCTGGTAATCTTGTAGAAAACTGTGTAGCTGTGAGTCAGTTACTGAGAAATCACTTTCTTTAAGGCAAGGTGCAGATTCTATTTCCTTCACTATGGGCTGTAAATTAAGGCCTCCAGACTCCAAAACTTTATTACTGCAGTGCTGAGTTGTGTTTTTGGTAATGTTACTTGTTGTGATAAGACTTGATAAGCTCAGTTTCCTAACTGTTGCAGCCTCCCTTTCATCAGTAGCATTCTCAGTCCATAAACTGCTTAGGTTTTTGGAGATTTCCTGCTGTGGTATTGCTGCCAGCTCTGAACCTTCTATTCCCTGCTGTCCTGTGATTCCAGCTGCTCTCTCCTGCTTTATTATCATCTCAGTTTGAGTATCCAACTGGAAGCTGTCTTCAAAGTCTCTAGAGTCAGAAAACAGATCAGAGGCTGGACCATTCTGAACATCATCTGCATTGCAAACACCTCTGGATTTTACTGGAAACTCTTTCAGAAAAACCTTGGGATGACTGTTGTCTTTCTGTAATGTTCCAGCTTGTAATATTCCATTGGGCTTTTCACTCCCATGTTTGCCACCATTCTGAATCTGAGTATTGCATATTTTATTCTCATTAAGACAAAAATGCACAGGCTTCTGTATCCTGCTGTCACAATGGACATGTCCACTTCCAGAGCAGCTAGCAGTTACTTTACCGTGATCTATGCCTAAAGCCATCTCCTGCCTATCTGTCCTCACCTCAGCACAGCTCATAGCTGTTTGAGTTTTATTAATTTTATTCTGCTTATAATCAGTATTTTCATTTCTCTGTGTCCTAGCATCGGGTACAACTCGCCTTCCTACAATATTATGTATCTCCACACTGGTGTGTGGAGTACCCTGCGCCATAACAGGTGTCTGCAAATGTGCTCTCCCCTTAGGCATGCCTTCGTTACTAGTGGTGGGCTCTGTAAATAATCTTTCCATTTTATCTTTCCTCACAATCTTTATTTCGTCCATCTGTACAGAATTTGAGACTTTATGAGCTGCAGAATCTGTTTCCATAAAGTCCTTACTCTTTCGGTATGAAAAAAAACTGTCTGTAGAGACGGTGGGGTGAAAAGCAGGCAGATTTTGTATGTCTATGCTAAGTACATTTGAATCTTCAAGAACTGACCTCTGCAGTTTTGAAGAGGTATTTTTTTTCCTAGTCCGGTTTAAATGCATTCCTGTGCTTTTAATCAATCTAGAGGCTGAAGACTTTGTTCTCAATGTTGGTGTTTTTCCTTGTTCAGTAAGGTGCTCTGGGATGGCTGTCCTGGAATCTGTCTTGGTTTTGACCAGAGAAATTCCTTCCCTGTTTTCATTACCTGTGCATGTATTTGGCCGTTTTTTAGCACTGCACACAATATCACCCTTGCCTTCCTCTGCTCGAGCCTGTCTCTTGCCTGGGACTTCATTCTCACACCTGGAATTTTCTGTGCTACTACTTAGCCGCCTTTTATACCCCTTTTTAATATTGGATAAGTTTCCAGTCTGCAAACCAAGGCCATTACAATGCTGAACTCTGCATCCTTTTTTGTTTAACACCCTTAAAGACTCAGCAGACTCCTCTCCATCTGACCTACGCAGTCTGTCTTCCAGTTCTGACTCACTGCTGATCATAGAGGATGTATCAGTCTCGAAAAAAGACTCTGGGTTCCACTGCACTCCCATCAGTGCCAAATCCTCCTTCAGAAGTCTCCTGGCTTCCTCCACAATGATGGAAGCTGCTTCTCTTTCAGTTAAGCCTTTCATTCCAGCCATCCAGATGCTGCGCACAGTCCGACGCTCCTCTGCCGATTCTTCATCTTCATCCACAGCCCTACGAACGCTATGGCAAAGGTATCAGACAGATGTAAACATTCATGCAAAAAATAACAAACAACACAAGGAGATGGCACTATTCTGTTCTGCTCCCATTTCAATGGCCTCACAACTTCCTTCACGGAAGCACTCTATCTAAAATATAATGCACTTCAATGGGAAATAACTTAAATGGAAATAACTATTTCAGTTTTCTGTATGTGAATGGATGTCAATGAAAGATACTACTGGCTACATATCCCAGAAGATTGCCAGGTTTCTGTGCCCAAACATGTACCCTAGAAGCCTTAACTCTCTGCTACGGCAAAAGGCAGGTCTCAATCAATCTTCCTCCATGCACTGTTTTCCAAAGAAATGAAACTTTAAGAGCATAAACCAGACAATTACTATGGCAGAGTCCCATAGGTACTTGCTCAAGGAAGCTTGTCACTACATGAACATGAAAATCACAAGAGCATCTCAAAAGATAATCAGTAATAAATCATCAACTACTTTGATCATATGGTGCAGCTGCTTTTTAGAGGCAGCAAAAGCTCCCCAGAAAGTATTAACAATTCACCCAGGACTAAGTAGTGCATTGAAAAGAGGAATAATAAGAAAATTTAGGTTTTAAAAACTTAAGCTGCAAATAAAAGATGTTTCTATTAATTTCAAAATAATCATAGAATGACTGTGATCAGTCACAGAGACCTACAAGCTAATTCTAACTAACGTTTGGCACGAAGTCCTAAAAGTTGCCATACTTTATTACAGGTTTCATCCTGTAATCCTTCACTCTACAAACTCCTTTACTTGACTTCTGGACTTACTGATTTCTCACCTTTTGAACGGCACTGAATTCTTCAGAGCAGTTGCCACATCATCAGGGCTGGCTTTAGCAAGATCAGCCACGGTGACAAAGCCAGCATTGTAAAGTGTCCTGGCACGCTGTGCATTCAGCAGAGACACTCGTACCAGGTCACAAAGCTCCCTATGAACCCCAAAAGTGAGGCGGCTCTGGAACTGAGAGAGCAACAGCTCCATGTTGTGCCAGCCCAGTCGATTACAGAAAACTGTTATCATTCCTGGAACACAAAAGTTACATCAGTGTCTTAACTCCAGCTCCAGTTCTACTAAGCTGGATTCACTCCCCACCCCCCAGTCTGAATTGGTACTCGCTTTACATTTCCCACCTTTCCATTACTTACAGAAACTAAATCATGCTTATTACAACTATGACTAGGAGCTGATCTTGCAGAACTAGTTTATCAGTGAGGTAAAAATTCTGAATGACACTGGTTTTTCAAAGATGCTAATCCTGAAAGTGTGAAGTACATATACATCCTGGAACAGGAGTCCTATGAAACAACCACACTGAAAACAAGGCAGGAGAAAAAGCAGTGATGAGAGGCACTAAGAGAAGCTACAAATCTTTGAGGAAGGCCAGCACCGATGTCCATAAGAGCAAACCATGGATTACATAACTTCAGTTACTGAGAGCATCACAGGAGATAGCAAAGCCTATAATAAAGGTCACAACTGCAGTACCCAGCGCATGGGAGAAGGAAAAAAGCAGGGAAAAGACAGTTGCTTACTCACAGACTGCATCAACAGAATATGAAAATAACTGAAAGACATAGCACCCCTGACTATTTTTATAGTGATTACAGAATACAACTTTTATCATGTCTCTTAACTATATGTCATGTCAACAGTTCATTTTACTTCCCAAATTATTTTTGTGAAAATTATTAATACTGGGAATAGAGAATTATGAAACTGCTACAACAAAAAGTTATTTATACAACCAGAATTAATTTAAACTACTGTGCATCAGTTGGCGTGACCTTTTCATTTTGGGGCTTTGACTCATGCTGCAACCCACACATAGGGTTTCGCAAGTTGAGCTAAAACGGTCTTACAAATTGAAAACCCACTTATGGAGTAATGGAAGGCATACTGTTAGGCAACAGAAAAAAAATATCCCGGTGACATGGTGGGCTGTTACTTCTACTCCTACACGGCCTAATTAAGGATGTTAAGTTAAAGGTGGCAGCTATCTGACCTCTTGTGATCTGGTGATAAATGACCCAGAAACTATTTACTCTGTTTTGAAAACCATAACCTTACATTTTCTGGCCAATTAATTTTGCAACCAGAAGAAAGCCATGTACTATCTTAGAGGCCCCAACCTTTACCCAGTGCTGAAAGCTTCTCTTTCCTGATAAAGCAAAGGTTTAGAACAGACCTTTAACTATTTACATACTTAGTACTGAACAACTACAGAGTACACAGATAATTTCCACAGATTTCCCTCAGCATGCTACAGCACTGCTTGATTCCACTCAGCTGAGCCACTTCCCACAGCACACTCTGTGGTTCCATCTCAAAGCAGGGGCAACCACAGGTTAAGCTATAAATCCATAAGAGGTTTTACAAGACTGTTTGTTATTAGTACTATACTGTGGCTATCTTAGCCTCATACCTGGAAGGAAAAAAAAACCCAGACTAGCCTAAGACTCCTCAGATATTTTGCCCAGACAACTCACCTGCATAAGTGGCAGCAGATTGCTGCAAGGATTGAAGCTGGCCACGACTGCAGCCATATTTCTTGGTCATATCCTTTAAGGGAACCTCGCTGATTAAATCCAGAAGGGCAAGACTGGTGAAAAACCTGTTGAAGATGCACACGTAGAAATAAAATTGTCATCCAGGGCACATTACTGTACATGGCAAAATGCACCATGATAGCATAGGACAGAAAAGCACACAAAAGAAACAGAGAAGATGGCTTCCAAAAACAACAGCACAAACATCTTGTACCAGCAATATTCTCAGACCAGAGAAAACCAGGTCCAGGTTCTCTGAGCTATCAGCTCACTCAGAAAGAAAGCCAGTTCCTGAAAACAGACACATAGCCTGTCCATCACAAATGTTATAGCCTCTAGTATTTGCACACTGACACCCCATCCTGTGGCTACCTTTTGTGGATGGCCATTTGTCTGTGCTGTTTCTCTGTTTTAGCTATGATTTTGCCCCTTACAGAACGAGCTAGAAAGCCTTCTTCAATCCCCACCAGCTCAGCCACACGTTTCATTGAGGCAGGAAGCTTCTCCCACAAGCAGAAAAACTGGTACCAATCAATTGTGGTCCACTCCTCATACACTGGGGTGACCTAAAGAAAATAAGACAATGCAAAAAACTATTTCAGAGAAACGAACAGAACAGAGCTCTGGGTAAACAAAAACAAAGCCTAGGGAAAGCAGTTAGAAGCATCCTACAACCTACGTAGAGGCACTGAGTCATAACCATATACCATAAAGAAAGTAAAACCTCTTCTAACCTAGTTTTTTAATATTTGTACCAAGAGATCTGACTCATACAGGTAGTCTAACAAACAGTTTGGAATCTTCGTCAAATTACTCCCTAAATCCAAGCCACTTGACAATTTTTAATCTGTATCTTCATTCTCCTTTAACAAAACAATGCTTTTCTTTTTTTTTTTTTTTTAACAAAACTTAAAAATATCTGTCAACTTCTTAAAACCACTAGTAACCACACTAACCACCATCAGAGCACCTGGTAAAGCAGGAAGGGCAAAGATTTTGCCAGAACTTGCTGAAGCTTTCATTTACCTGGAGTATAAGAAATGTCAATTTTATTAACACTAACAAAAAGCCATCCAGACCATTCACACTCTTTTAGACATAAAACCAATTCTGCTGATGTTCAGCCAGCACAGAGTAAGTTTCATTGTGAGGAGACAAAATTTATTCACATCCATATCAGTATAAAGCAAGATTAATTATTTTGAAAGAATTAACAGTTCTTGGGAAGCTTTAACATGATACAGAACACCAGATGTCTATATAATTGCAAGTCATCCATGTCCCTTCATCTACTGAGAAGAACAAGAGTTATTAAGGTGGGGGATTGCCTTTTGTTGTTTACTGGGCTTTTGCTGTGATTTGTTGTTTGTTTTTTTTTTTTTTTAAAGAAAACTCTTTTCCTAGTCTAGAAAATACTTATTTGTTTTAACCAACTTTCCTAAAATATAAGGTCTTGGAATTCAGTTTTGTATTTGTGCAAGTAGAATATTCAAGCTTAAGAGAGTTAAAGAGCATTATAGCAGATAAACTCCCTGTAGTCCATGAGGAATACATGAAGATCAATTCTTAAAAAATTTAAAAAGCCACCAAAACAAAATAAACCTTTGCCCTTGAACACGAACAGCCTTGCAAGAAAACGTTTTAGGATAGCTTAACAGAAGAGAATCTCAAGAACATTTTGTTCAACAGGGTATTTGATTTAAAATAACATTAGACAAGCTGCAATTAAAAAGTACAGCATAAAAATATATTGCCATCACTGCCTCTACCCCAGGAAATGAACAAATTTACTCCTTTTTTTTCTGTTTTGGAGATGCAAACAGGGAAAAAAATTCACTGGTGCATAACACAAAGGAGTTCATTTTGCCTAACAGAAATTGAACAAAATATAATGTGGTCCTCTAAAACAGAGATATGGGTACACAGGGGGCACAAGTAGAAAATAAAAATCTGTCAGTATCAGCTCATAACTAGGTTAATGAACACAGCAAGCAGAGACAGGTACCCTCAGTCTCTTGCCTGCCCCGTCCCCCAGCTCAATAACTTCTGCAATTGCAAGCACGTTCTTCTTGAAGTGAATTTTTTTTCAGACAAGATGCCCAAATTTTGCCTTTGATTTGTCATTTTGATAAAGAGAATACACTTTACACTTAAGAAGGCTGAAGATGACTGTCAAATTTAGGACGATGATTGCATGATGGGCCTCTGGCAGCCATGAATCCTAAGTTGTTCCCTGCAACTCCATCTGGTTTCCTCACTAATCTTCACAGGTTTGTAGCTTCCTCTCCAAAGGTCTTAAATAGCATTGCTTAGCTTTTCAAGTGTTCATGCTCATAAATCTTGACACACTTTGGACACTTTTCCCTCATAAGATTTATCACACTCCTTCCTTTAGCCCTGGCAGCATCACCAGGCAAGTAAATTAAATCAGAGATGAATTTCACTGTTACTGAACTGAAGAAAGGCCCACCCACAGGAAGAAAGTAGTGTAGGTATCTGAGGCTTTTTTGCAGGAAAAATAGATACTAAAACCCCAAAAGTTTTCTGAGCCTCCAAAACTAATATGAGACAGCCTGCTGATCCCAAACATACAACAAAACCAATTTATTTCATCAGCTTCAAGTGTCTTGGAAAAATTAACATTATCGTAGGCTCAAAACTTATGAGGTTCTGAAATCTTACAAAGTCAGGAGTGACAACAATGGGCTTAGGTGGCACACAGCACCTGCCTACACAGTAGACACTATGGGAACAGACTAGTTCTGAAGAACATTCTATTTAGAAACTTTTCTTCATGAAGGATAAGCTAAGCAAAGCACACCAAAAAAACCCACAAACAACTATGTTTGTGGAGCCTTCAAGAACCCTGCCTTGCGCCGTCTCTCCTTTCCTTAGTTTTGGCAGTACAAAACACAAGACACGGAATGAGGAACCTACCAAATAGACAATATGCAGATCATTCTCCAGAACAAAGCTTTTCATAGCTCGCTGCAGGTCAGCAAAGATTTCCATGGCTTCGGTTGGTGAAAGAGAAGAGGAAAGAGTAGCTGAGCCAAGATGTGTTGGGTGATAAACCTTTGCTGTTTAAAAAAAAAAAAAGAATCGCGTAGAAAAACATTTAAGTGCAATTTTATATCCAATTTTCAGGTTGCAATGTATTTGAGAGATATCAACTCTACTAACTTTTTCCAACTTTTTTTATTTTTTTCAAAAAATAGTGTATTTTTCCATTCTGAAGACAGAAAAACAGAAATAATAAAAGGTTTAACTTCCTATGTCTGCACTAGCCTTTTTCAGAGGCCAGATCCCAAGCTCAGATCCCTCTGACTACTCAGACTAACAGATGTGCCAGCTATTTGAACAAAAAATGTTGGAGTCCCATCTGCCATGCTGCCTAGAAGTTACCATTTTGAGTATTTCTTTCTTAGGAACACTAAATATCTCCTATTATCTTTTCTTTAAAAAGAGTTACAAATTAACCTGTAATGGGGATTCTTACTATTATTGTAAGAGTCATCCTAAGCCATTTTGAGGAAATAGCCAAAACGGGGGAAAGTGCAATCATGTACACCAAGCAGTTCTAGAAAAGACCTGAACTCTCTTAGACTGTACTGGTTCTTCTCCAGAAAGACAAAAATCCTAGTTTACAGTTAATGTACACAAATCCTGTAGTTAAAGTATGCTTTGTTTAAAGATATTTTGAGAATCGTAGACTCAGACGCATCAGTCTTAGAGGTGGTGTGCCGGTGGTGAGCCTTGCAAGAACGCATGCATGCAAAATATGCTAAAGCAGGTACAAAAACACCTGCTGGAAAGCTAAATAAATCTTAACAATAAAGTTACACTGAACATCTGCCCCGCTGCAGAAGATTTATCGAATCAAAACTAACTGCAGTCACGGGGAAGAACACCAGCGTTACCTTTCACATCACTGCCAGAGTCCAGAATCTGAATGAATTCATTTTCCAGCAGCCATGCCACACAAGCCTCGATAGGTCCAGCCTGTGCTTTGTCTTGTTCTCCGTTTTCCCACTTGCTTTCTTTCAAGCTGGATGCAAGCAGAGTGCAAGAAGCATAGGTCTGCACATCATCTGGAGTGTTGGCCACTCCCCCCACTATGATCTGTTGAAGAAAACTACTTGTTCATGTTGCCAGAGACAGAGTAGGATGAAACATCAGACTGGAGAATCAAAGAGGTTGACCCACCATCTAAGTTTTAAATAACCAGTACGAGAGGGGAATATAAGGCAAAGCAACGGCCAACTGTAAAGATTTTTCTTGGCAAGAACCCAGTCACTTTAGGTAGAAGCAAAAGACTAAGCTATGGGAAAGGATTAGTTATAAAATCTTATTTTGAAAGTGGCCATACACATAGCAGCAATTTATATTTGAGACTAGCCCTAGGCATTTTGCTTAGCCCACACTGTGAAATATTTTTAATATTTTAGAACACAAGCTGCAATTTTCTGAAGACAAAAAAGCAAATCAAGAAGGGAGTTCTCCTAAGGTTCTTCAGTATACTGAAGTTTTCTCTTAATAAATGTAAATGCTATAGTCCATCATCATTTTCCTGATTGAGAATTATTTTTTTCCCCATTGGATTTTGGTTTTGTTTTTCACACAACCGCTCTTTCCTCAAGTGGCATTTCCATGTGTGTGTCTTCCTCGAGATACGCAAGGTGTTTAACTAAAAACTTTCTTTCATGGTTTCAATGGATTTTTTCCATGTTACGAAGAAACCCCACCTGAAAGGAACTCCCATCTTTTAGATAGATCTTATATATAAAAATGCTTTGTTAAAAATGGTTTGCTAAAAATTCAGATTCTATGGAATTACAACCAAGTTCTAAGTTTCACAGCAGTTTTTGCAAGACAGTAGAAGTATAGCAAACAAACTGTATTTAGAGAGTCCTGCATCTAATCTCGGTTCAAGACCAAAAGCAACTTTGGGAAAAAACCACATAAGCTCACTTATGTGGAAAAAAAATCCTTTTGGCCCTTTTTCCTTCTATAGGAACCCTACAGAGAAGGACAGGCTAGAAGAAGCAAATTGGGTACCACACCTGTTTACTCACCAAAAATGTATTAATAAAATGTCAATCATTTCTGTGTAAGAGAGGTAGGTAAGTTGAGGGGGGAAATAAAGGACCCTACAAGGTTCTACAAATGTCATTACAGTCTAATTCAGTCTATAAAGCCTCTAGGATCAGTAATTTGCAAGCATGCTCCAGTTAAGAATGTCAGGCCATACATGAAGTTTAAGAATTACACTTCTGCCTAAGGGGTGTATCTAAAGGCAAAAGCAAAGCTTAGAAACCCTTGTTGGAATGTGCTCACATCCTAATCTGCAACAAGCAGAGAAACATTCCAGACAAAATGCTGAATACTGAAGCAAGCTGGCAGACCCAAGTGATTTTCTTCTGAAGATGCTTGGGTTGGCAAGGGAGGAAACACATGAAAAAGAAAGTGCACAGAAAACATTTGATGGCGTCACAAAAGAAACCATCTTACAAGAGTGCAAGCACAGTTCTAATCCCTCTCCGTGTGCCCTGTACCTCAAGTATTGCTCTTTTCATGCTAGAAGCAACACCTTCCCCTTCTCTTCTAAGCAAACAGCTGCAAACAGGCTTGAGAGATCCCTGAAGTAGAGCAGTTCCTTTCGATCTTTCTGAGGGCTTGCAAACCAAAATGCTCTCACCTATTGGAAAAGAAAAACAAAAAATACAAAAACATCAATGGCCTTAGTATTGCATCTTAGCACTGTAATAGCTGCACTCAGTTCATTAAGGACATATTATTGGAAGGGAAAACTGTAGTTATTTTCCAAAAAGCTGAGTAACAAAAGAAGAGAAAAACCTGTGCAACCTTGAACAGTGTATATGAATTGTTATTTAAGAACTCCACAGATGTGTAATACTTAAGAACTAAAAGCAGAGCAAGCTTCAAAGTTACATTAGGCTAGTGAGGGTCTTGCCAAATCAGCTAAGAGATTCCACACCCTCTCTGTGCATCTGCTTTTCTGCTGAACCACTCTTACTTCTTGTTCTGGAATTGACTGGAACTATGATACACAGTGGCATCAATTTTTCTTCTTTGCTACATTTTTAAACCAACAAAATTCTCAAAAGAAGACAACATAAAAGCTGCAAAGCACTTTGACATTTTGTGTTCATTCAACCATCTTCCAGTCCCAAAATAACACAGATGCCAAATTGATTCAGAAATGCCAACTTATTAACCTAAGTAACTATGCATTCTCTGAACTTTCCTATATGCATATACATGCATACACACAAAATCTTAAGTATCCTGAATGGTTTCCATTGCAAGTACATCTAAATAAACCTTACTTTAAAATTCTCTATCAGACATTGTTAAGAAAATCTCTAACCACTGAAACTCTGTGGGAGACAAAAACGGTCTGAGAGCTATGAAACAAAAATGAAAAAATGGGTAAATTCCTTTAACGAGACCACAGTACAGCCTACCCATGGAAATATAGTGGTCACATACAGGAGATTTTTTTCTACAAAGCTATTACAGAGAAACTAGGTCCCTGGGAGGCTCTAGCTAGTTAGCAGGTTTGCCAAATGGCACAGGATAAATGAATTAGGGGTAGGACACTTTTCTCTTTGACTAAGAAGAGAGCATTAGATTTGGATTAGCTGTACAGTAAATATCATAATAGGGCTATGATAACTTGTTAAGATTTAAATGCACGTAGTCTGAACACAAGGTGATTTTGGTAGTGGGTATCTTAGTAAGATCCTAGGAATGTTGTGATAAAACTGTAGCTGTGGTAATGCTACAGTAATCAACAAATCCAGTGGTAATGACAACACAACTGCACTTAAATTTAATGAACAGAATAAATAAATGCAGTTTAGGTGAGTAAAAAAATACAACTTAAACATGCTTACATAAATACAGGATAAAAGACATGCTCAGAGGACGTGTCTAGGATTTTTTCATCCTGCCAGGTGAAATTTTTGACATCTGTTGACCACATATTTTTGACAGAGCCAAAGAGTACAGAAGATCAACTGCTTGTAAGAATTATTTTGCGAAAGCAAAGCTTATTTTGATTTTAGCAATTAAGAACGTTCACTCATTTTGTATTTGGGTTCTGATGTGACCTACAATTCCCTCTGAAAACTTTGACTCTTCAGAGTGGTAAATCTAACAGAAAATCTAACAGAAGATGCGTATCCCCTTGGCTCTATATTATCTGACAGTTATTCAAGACTTGGAAGATATGGAGGATACCCACTGAGAACTTAAAGCCAATAATTGCAACCTAGTAAACAATTAAGAAGGAACTGAGCTCTTCCAATATTCCTTATTGAACATTCCAGATGCAAGGGGAGATCCAGGTTAGCATCAGATTACACAAACACCAGAAGACTGGCTACCTAGGCATAAAACTCCATTAAAAGCAACAAAGGCCCTATTATATTTCTAAGTTTTGTTCATCAATATGGAACAGCTTTACCTATTTCTCCTTGGGAACATGAAAATTTTGATTAATGCAAAAAGTAATCAAACTTCATTCTCTAAAATGATATTTTTAAATTTCCATCAAACCAAGAAAAAGAAACTAAAAGATCAAAACATAAGACAACCCAAAACTACAATGTTGGGAGAGGAGGAGGCATTCTACTCAACAGCAATTATCTTCTGTCTGTCAGCGGAATTTCATATCCACATAAGGCATTTTTTCCAGCTGAAGTTGCTGTCCTCCAGTCTCCCTACTCTGTGAAAGAGTAGCAGCTGGCAACATAGCTTTATGTTCTCATCCAAAAGACTCTGTGGAGTGGAAAAAAATGGTACATTCATGAAGCTCATCAGCATAAAATCAACTGCTTACTGTGCACAACCCAGTCACATCAGAACTGTCAAAAAGGGTACTAATTATTGTAACTTGAAGGGGAAAAAGAAGAAACTTCAAGGAATAATGTCATTTTACACCTGCCAGCTACAGTCAAATGACAAAGTCTGGAAAATTTCAAAATACAGCATGCAGCTGCCCTTTTCTTCGCATAGGGATAGCTCACAGAGATATAGGTCGCAAAATGCTCTGTTGCTATGCTACTCTGGCAAAAATAGAAAGCTAAATGTAAGAACAGTCTGCTTACACAGGGTTCCTGCAAGCACCAATCAAACCATCAGTAGGGCAAATCCCACTTCCCGCATCTGTTGAACTTCTTATTTTCTACCCTGTTTATACTCGTATAATGCAATTTTTTTCAAACATCATCCATGAAGATAAATTTCCATTGCAAATTAAAATAACAGGCGAGATTACTTTGTTGAACATCTATCAGTGCCACTGTATGCAAGAAGATGTCACATTACCTATGAGCTACTTTTCATATTTCCCTGTTCTCTGTTGCATTACTGCTTTCAAGATCCATAAAATTCATAAATTTCATGGTTAAGTTTAGTAAAAGTTTAATAAATCTAAATTAGAATTTCAGACTACAGGAGTTTGTCAAATTACAACCGTAGATTTTAAATGCGTTTCTTACATTTTAGGCCTGTCCAGTGAGAGTTTACTGTAAAATTTCTCACTGAAACTGTAAATATTTTAGTTAACTGACCACGGATCACAGAATTAAGGCAAATGAACAACACAGCCTTAGAAGCTAACAAGAATTCAAAGGAGAAAACAGCCTGTTCTTGAAGTAACTGACATGTAAATACCAAAGTCAGTCTCCTGGAGTGAAAAGAGTCCCCTGGGAATTACAATTTTTACTCCATTAATACCAAACAAATTAATACCAAACAAATTCATCTTGATTAACTTAATCATACTGAATACCAAAGGAATTCATCATGATTAGTCACTAATTGCAAAGTACTGCCCTTGATTTAATCAGGTTAACACCATCCTTACAGAATGTTAATACAGACTCTGCTTACCCTCTGTGTCTACTCCTTTCCTGCCAGCCCTTCCAGCCATCTGCTTGTAAGTGAGAATGTCCAGCAGTTTGCCACCAAACACGGGTGTTCGTATAATTACTCGGCGCGCAGGCAAATTCACTCCAGATGAGAGCGTGGAGGTCGCTGCCAGGACTCTGATCAAGCCTTGGCGAAAGGCTCCTTCAATAATGTCCCGTTCATCAAAAGTAAGACCTGAGGAGATGTGGCTTTTAGTGAACCTTGTCATGGTGACACTGCATTTAAGAGCTAATAACGTTACTGACAGGCAAGGGGAAGAACAAAGAAACTTAATGAACATTCACCATTCACCAGACTCACAACACTACTTTAGTCAACTCCTTCTGACCCATAGGTGATGCAAAATTTCACCATTAACTATTTATTACCCAATTGACAGTAACATACTAGTTTTTCTAGTTTTTCTAAGGTGCTTGCACACATGGTAGCAAGATGAACAACTCCTTATTGCACATCTAGAAGTACTGCAATTGAATATATAAATAAACAAATACATAAAATAAAAATGAGAAAACAGCAGGGAACTAGGATTTACTCATCTACTGTCCTGACTCTGGACTCCTCCATTATTTCCATTATAGGTTACAGGTCTAGTATGTATCTTTCTACATTTCCTTCAGGGCTTCATGACAATTTTTTTCTTGAGAAAGAAATCCAGATTCTGTAAGCATTTGGAATTATTCCTCCTACATCATCAATGCCTTAGCTACTGTTGTCTCTCCCAGTCAGTCTCTTTTCTAGATGAACCAACAGGCAACACTATTACCTACTTAAGTATGAAATAAAGTATCTAACCAGAAGTATTCACAGCACACGCTCCTTTTATTTTTATTTCCATTATTATACTTCCTTTATTTACTCATTTATTTCAGTATTAAGCTGAGGGAAATTGCTCTGAAATACTCTGGCAGCTTTAGGGACAACTTGAAAATTCTTGAGCTGCAAATCCGCTTATTTTTCAGGCATTTCACAAAAAAACCTGTTAAGTTGTATTTTAAAAGTTTCTGTTATACAACACAGATAGATTTATCACAACAATTTGTGAATTAAAGTCTTTAGGTACAATAAAAGAATTTCAAGTCTAACTGTGGGATTCTCAAAGCTTATTTAGTCATAAGCTACTAAAGGCTTCAAAAAGCAACTGCTAAATTGCTGGTACCTACAGTAAAAAGAACCCAAATGACTTCACTATTACAGAATTCAAAACCAGGATATTCAGGAATACCTGCATGATGAAATGCCACTCCCCATGGCAAAGTACGCTGGAGCACAGAATCCAGACCTGAGACAGAACGCTTTAGCTGATCCAGAACCTCATCGATCCCTTCTCTGTCCACAACAACTGGGGCCAGGGCTGAGTTTTTCACAGAACCTTGAGAAAGAAAATATTTTTATAGTTTCTACTAAAATTAATTTTCATTGAAGGCACTGTGCATATTATAGTCTTCTATAAACCACTTTTCTCTTACCCTCAGCTTGTTGCAAACTGTAGAACTCCCTGGCAATGATATCTGCCAGCTTCTCACACCAGTTCTTGGATGGACAGAAAAGCAGGACTGAATGGCCACCACAAACAGTCTCGTAACACAGGCTCACAACATGGTCTTCGTCTCCCTGAATTGAGACAAAATATTTTCAGTGCACTCTCGGATTGAATGGGGTTTGTAAATGCTGTCATTCTTCTGTGTCCTAGTAGGAATCTCCTACTTCAAGAAAGAGGGAGGAAACAAAGAAGATGGAGCACTGTTATCTTATTTTCAGTACTGCATTATGAAGTTCAAGCACTAGTATGACCCTATTTTTGAGAACAGCTCTAGACCTACCCATGAATAAATGTAACATTTTACATCTTGCTTTCACAAATCTGTTTCTGAATGAAGGCCACACAGTGCACAAAAAAATCACTGCAACCTCCATGCCATGGCTAACATCAGTGGCGAAGGACTAGGAAGAGCCCCGAGGGAAAACTCCTCTACAGTAACTAGGAAGACCTGTCAACTGGGATGTCTGAATTAAAAGCATGAGATGTAGTAGTCTAAGCATCCCCAGTAAGATGGACTCAGCAAGCACTGCTGACCAAAGGTTTCAAGTGTTCAGAGCACAGTGGAAAGCTTTTATGGATACTTCTAGAGATGTCTATTCAAAACCCTGCTGTTTACAGCTTGCTTTCTTGGTTTTAAGATCCTGAGAGAGTCCCTGCAACGGATCTGTTTTGCTTGGCTAAGCCAGATTCCCTTCTAGCAAGCAGGCCAAAGGCATAAGAGAAAAATGTAGGTGTACAGGAAGAAGTAAAAAGCACTAAAATGCAAATGAAAACAGGGGAGCAATGTCAGGAACTGCATATACACATCTAAAGTTCAGTAAGGATTCTGCCAATTTCAGCTGAAGTGGTGAGGCCATCAAGTTCCCTTTCCTGGTCCAGTTTGAGGCACAAAAGTCTGAATGTCCAGCGAGAGGTTTCAAGCCCAAGATCACCTGGTCTTATAAAATAAGCCAACTCCTTTAAACTGTTGAGTCATCAACCTAGTTTAGATCTTTCCCCTGTTTAATTTAGTAACTATCCACAGCAACTATTTCAAAAAATATCCAGAAAAGGAGATGTAACATCACCTTCTCAATATGACCGCATAAAAGCAAGCTTCCAGATATTTATGCCACAAGTGTTTCATTTCGTCTCTAGAACCCTTTTTCATTGCTGTGCTACCATGTGACTGACGTGAATGTTTGCGCACAACAAGATCTGCGTGCAAAACATTTCAAAATATTGCTGGAATTCAGCCCATAATGTCCAACTACTACACTAGTATTACACAGAGCAGTTTAAAGGAACAGAGATAGAATTGACCCTTCAGAGATGCCACGGAAAAGGAATCTACAAGTAGGAAGCACAAATTTTCCATTTCTACTCGTTTTGTTGTTCAAAATCCTTATAGTACGTTACCCTTAACTTTCCATATCCTTTTCAAGTGTGCAAAAGGACTAAATACTGGAAACAGATTCAGAAGAATCAGGATGGACATCTGCCTTCTATTCACTGACAAAATTAGATCATTTAGCAGTTTAACACAAGCAGATTTTAATGCAAATATATTATCCCAGTGCTGAATGCAAATTCCTTGGCCTACACAGGAAATACTTACCTGCATTCATGAAAGTGAAGCAGATTCCCAGACACAAGATAGGGTGGTGGGTAAGGGAAGAATCAAACTCTTTATACCTGTCAAGTGCTCAGAAACTGCAAAGTCAACCTTGTCTTCAAGTCCAATTGAAGAAACTTCAAGATCTGCATGAGGGTGTATGGGTTGAGGGTTTTTTTTTTTAAGTCAGTAGAAGACAAAAAAAACAGTTTTGTTCTAAGTTGGAGCATATAATCTATGAAGTAAACAATGAAGTTGGGAATGTAATCTATTTAAAAAGAAATTAAAAACATACCAAGAGCTGTCTTTTTAACTTTAGCACTACAAAAGGTGTCATCCCAAAGCCACTGCTCAGAGTTTTGTTACCTTCAGTTGAAGCTTGGGCTGGAATTCTCGCACTAAATTCATGGAGGAGTCATATATGTTGCTGCCAATTTTCACCCACTCCTTGAGGGGCACAGGACGAAAATCTGTACAGTATAGCTCTGCATCTAACCATGAGGCTAGGAGTCCCAAATTAGGGAGGGTAGCACTCATGCCTACTATCTGTATCCCACCGAAACCAGGACTGGTTGTCTTCACCTCTCTGGAAGTGGTTAAAAGAAAGTGAAAGTTAATGACAACACTGGCTACTGTTCTGGAAAATGGAATTCAGAAAAACTAACTCAATCTACTTCCTTCCAGACTCTAAAATATAAAGCTACTTTTTTTAACTTTTTGACAAAGAAACAAGCCATCCTCTACTCTTAGCAAACACAATGTCATTTTATGCATTGATAACAAGATGATTCATCTTCTTATCATTTTGAACCTAAATCTCAACCTTCTTTAGGTAACAATAGCTATAAATGACTGCTTATTTGAAGAAACTGAAAACAAATACATAAATCAACCAGTTCCTTGACCCGAACAAAAACATGGAAATAAAGAAATGACTTCATCTCCACTGCAACCTTCTAAGCTTAAATGCCTTAATTAAAACACTTCTATTTGTTTCCACTTCAGCACAAATAATGCTAAACTTAAGGTCTTCCTAGATGGGGGAAAAAAAGCCCTCAGTTCAGCAAAAATGCAAGTAGCTTCAGTTCTTAAAGTGCTGAACAGCATCTTCCTTTAAAGGCAGTGAAAAGTAATGGACTTCTAACAGACCAGAAAACACAAACTGTTAATTTAGATACTCAAATGTAAAATTTAATTCAGGTTTTTACATCCACACAGTAGTTTGGGGGGGGGGTTCTTATGCTCCTATGCTTACGTTTGAAAACTCCTCATTTGCTTTGCACTGAGCCATAAATTGAGACTTGAAAAAACAAAAGGTCTGACAAATCAACATGAGCTCAGAAACTGTCAATCTTTCTAGAAGGCCTCGCCTTCAGGGGTGGGTTGTAACACCTGGCAAAGACAAGATAGAAGAAAAAAGATAACCCAGAAGCTATAGTATAAAAAGCCAGTCACTGATGAAACAGAAATAAGGAAGATGGGGAGAGGCAGACTCTCTAATCCAAGCTCTTCAAGCATTTGCTACTACAGCTCCGCCATCAAGGTTGCAGATTTTTGCCCCTACAGCAACTTGAGACCCTTTTTTTTCCTTTAAGAAACTTTTGACCTTCAAGGATCAAAAAAGTTCTAGCTCCACAACACACTATTTGACTGGGGAGGATAAAAATAGGCTACAGAACTGTAGCTGGGTCTGCAAAAGCCTTGCAGATGAAGAAGGTTACACCTTCTCCTCCATTTGCCTTTGTCCATATTTGGGCACTACAGAACTGCTGGACAGTTGCTGCTGAGGATCTAGATACTCAACTCTTAAAAGCCTCTAGAGCTCTTCTAAAACATTTAATCTGTTCCCCAGTGTCTAATCAGTTGTGCTAAAGGCAAGAAACCATGCAACCACTGGGCTGTAGCATGTTATAAGCAAAGCCAGAGCTCACCCTGAGCAGTGCTAACTAAGCAGACTACTGGCATATCCTTTTAAGCCTTCTGACCAATTCACCATAAAAAGGTTAACAACATGCCCACTCTTCCACAACACCTGAACATTTCTGAAGGATAAATACCCCATTCCATGAAAAACCAAAACAATCTGGTAGCAAAACTGTTTTAAAAAAATCCAAAGTTTAAAAAATAACCAACTTAAATAGGCTAAAGAAGTAAATCAAAGCTTCAGCCTTATTTCTTTTCCCAAGAGAATAAATCCCATGGTAGCACACAAATTGAAAACCACAAGGAAAAGAGGTTTTGACTACAATGGCAGGCCCCTGAGAGGTGGTATGATGAGATCTTAATAACCAAAATAGTCTAGGTCATCACTCTCATAAAAATTCTGGAGCTAACCCAAATTTCCAATCACCCAGAGAACAAAATATTTAGAGTCATCCATAATTTATCATTAAAAGACAAACATCCTTGTCTACCCACCGTTTTGCTACCTTCTCTGTAACATATCTAACTTTGGTCAGGAGGAGTTCCAGCAGATATCCTCGATGAGAGTCTCCCAGCATGTGCAACTCGTCCACAACCACCACTCCTGATAAAGAGAAGCACTCAGGTTATATCTGACCAACCTCTAAACTAAGAACAGATAGCCCTGATCCTTTCCCATTCCACATAAACTGAAAGTTATATTCACAAATCCGGCTATGCTTACCAACACCACTACAGCTTCCTTCTGTGACTAAGAGAGACAAATCATGACCAATGTCATGACATTTCACATACACGCCCAACCACACACAATCAGTTTTTAAAAAATAAAAATAAAAATAAATAGGTTGCTAGTCCAGCCATCACACAAAACAGTATTGCAGTATCTGTACTGCAACCTCTCTACAAGTTAAAACCCCAAGGCTTCAAATTAACTGGAAAGGAAAATTCCAGCACCAAAACGAGCAAGTCAAAAGCTTTGCTGACATCACTGTCTTAGTTAAAAACATCATTTCTTACTAATACAGTAATGTCAGAAAAAAAAACAGGAGCAGATGTAATTAAATTGGCATAGTCTGCTTCCTATTATATCATTTTTCATTAACCAAACCTGAATGAGCCCTACTATTTAGCTTTGGCTTTGTAATGAAAAAATATTCTTATGTGACAGCTTTGTTGTCATCCTACCTCCTGCAAATGACTTTTTAATCTATTAACCACCTCCATCAAATTTTTAAGATGTGTAAAATATCTAAAAGAATAACGTCTAAAAAGCTTTCTGAATATCAGCAGCTGGAGACAACAGACCAGATTACGGTCTGCCCTGAGGAGAAAACATAGAGGCACTACAACTAAGGCACCCAGTGTCCCTCCTGCATACATCCCAGCAGGGGTATGTATCATTTCTGGCCAGCTGACAGGGTTCCAGGGACATGGAATAGGATAAAAGAAGGTTAAACAAAAAAAGCAGGGCACAGAGGACACTACACTTCATTAGTTCTGCTGCTGTGAAATATTTTTTTTCCTCTTTGGTGCAGCTATGTAATATCTTTCTGGTACGGCTAAAATAGCAGGAGCTTAAGGGCAAATGTGACCTTATATTATCTGTTTCAATGCTATTTTTCCTTATTTTTTTTCTCTCCTTCCTACATATGTTCCTTCTCTCTCCGTCTGTTTTCTCCCTCCTTCTCTTTCAAGCCACTTAAGTTAGAAAAGAGTACTGCACTGCTTCATCAGCCTCTTTTACAAACTCCCACCCATCCAGCTCCTCTGTCTTCCTGCACCTCCTCTATTCGGTGCTCACTTGTAAAAAGTGGTAATTCATTGGTCACCAAATACGCATTTATTCAGCTACCAGAAAAAGCTTCTTCCTGCTTCCCCATACAACAATCTGTCTGAATTCTTCCAGAAGCTGAGACAGGACAGTTTAATCAGATATCTACTGAAGTAAAATCCATACAAGTTACTTTTCCAGTCTTCCAGCCAAGCAACAGCACATTTTACTTCCTGAGACGAAGCATAGAACACTAGTGGTACCTACAGGCCAAAGTACAGGGAATGCCACTATTTTTTGCACGAGCCACTTGTCTTATACCTTCTGCTGCTACTCAGCTATAATGTATACTCAGACACTAAACCTGTGTACTGTACTGCCCTGGCAGCCTGCACGCTGGTGAGAACTGACTGCCACATGTGCACGAGTGCTCTCCTCTATTCAGGCAGCACTCAGAACACACTCACTGGGATAACACAGCAGGAGCAAACAGGCAACCGGTATTTTTCACAAAGCTATCCTCTTCTGAAAATGAAATTGCAGCCAAGGAGGATTTCAGGCCCCACCACACAATAGTGTTTTCTACTTCACAAGTTCAGGAAGTTCTGGCAAGCTGGGCCAGAATTTCATCACACTACATTGCTACTGAAAAGGAGTCTAGCCTCAGCCTCCTTTTCTGTCTGCAAATTAGGCATCTACATAGAAGACAGTTAGAAAAACCTACTAAAATTACCTGAGAGCTATCAGACATGTTTACTGTAGAATAACTAGGCTAATCCCCATCCTGTTTAAAACTAAAAAGTTCTGAATGACAAGCAGGGAGGATTTGGTATTTGGTTCAGGTTTTTTTTAGTACAATTAAACCAGTAACTTTTTAATTTCAAGTTTAAACTAAGAAAAGGAACAAGTATCATAACAGCACATTACAAATCCATTCCCAGCTGACACACTGAGAAAGTAGCAGATTTTCCTCTAACCACTTTTCTAAAAATTTCTTTAGCATCAGTGTCAAGAGGCTGAACAACAAGAAGAATCATCTCCTGTGTACCTGGATGTTCAAAATTGACATGTTACACAATAATTAGCAACATAACATTGGTTTTAACTGCTTCATACAGCAAAAAGAGCTCTGGCAGGCAGAAGATTTGAGTTTCTCTCAACAATTTCCAAAGGCAATGTGAGCTATCAGCACGGGGTTGACATGACAAAAGGAACAGCTCAAGCTTGAGATGGAATCCAGCCAGGATTGCAGTCATCTCCCAATAACTCATCTCAAAAGATAAAACACCCTTGTTACCAACGAGTCTAAATTTAGAATTAATTAGAAGACAAGGTACAATCTTGCAGTTTCAGACAAGCTTGCTTTAGGTGACAGTTAAACTGGCATTTTCAGTTCATGCCCATATTTTACAGCTTTTATGAAAATTTATCTCCAAACAGAAAATTCATCAATTTCTTATATAAAGATGATTTTTTAAAATCAAATTAATTTAAAAATTGATGTCAAAGAAACATACAAATTAAAAAAAAAAAAAAAAAAAGAAAAAACCCAAAACAGGTTTTTACCCTTATTTCCATTATATGGCCATAATGGGGCAAGGGGAAATAGATGGTTGCAGCAGAGGTGTTCTCAAATGGTAAAATTAAAACATGCTGCTTTCAGGAGTTATTGGTATTGAGGATACATATTCAAAATCAAATCTTGTAGTCATTTGGCTGGTTATACTTAAATGACTCTTCTCAGGTACATTCACCTTAGAAACCACAGCAATATGTAGGGATGAAATGGAGGTCCCAACTAAATGAATTTGGTACATTTTAGTACACTGAGCATGCTTCCAAGACACCCAAGCCAACATCAAGATGGTTATCCTGACCCAACTGTCTGCCCTGTGCTGGCAGTACAGCTTGTACAGTGTGGTGACCTAGGATTAAATAAACCCTATTTTAAACATGAAAAAAACCCTAAACTAAGTAGTCATATATTGAAATAACTACCTGCATGATTGCCATTCTCTTGCAAGTGAAGGGATGAAGATGTACATTCAAGAACTGAGCTGGACTGCAGAAGCCTCAGTTTGAATGAGCTTAAAATGCAGCACAACAGTCCCCCACTCATCTTCCTGCCCACTGTCAGTTTCTCAAGCATTCATGGTGATTCAGCCCCTACAGATCCAGGTGTGAATGTGTTATCCCATGATTTCACATTCTAAAAAATCCTGCAAGGCTTTATTTCCCTTTTTTCTCCCTTTAAAAAAATATTCTGGTATACAATGCAGCAGAATATTATGATACCAGATGCACACAGAACAGCAGTTTCAAAGGTGGAGGTCTCAGAGCAGTTTGATACTCAGCTATTTTTCCAATTTTTGTATTCTTAAAATAGCAACCAGCTATGCTACAGGACAGAGTAAAAATAGGGAGGATTACTGTATAAAACAAAACTGGGTATAGCTTTATTGAGCAGAGAAACGAAGAAAACAAACTTCTGATTAGACTAGGAAAGCACATCTCTCTCCAAGTGCTCACTGGAAACACTGGGCTTCTTCAGGTTTTATATCTCCTCCCAAATACTAAATGAATACTACCCTTACCTAGTGGCCATCAGGGCCACAGTGATCCAGAAGCCAGTGTTACAAGGACAGGGGGCTTTTGAGCGAACTGCAAGACAGAAATGAGTGCCACAGCCCTCCTAGTCACCACGCCTACCCAGAGGAGCCCTATCATTCTGCTCATCTGGATCCAGATGAGCACAAAACATAATCTCTTTCTCCAGCTAAATGAAGATAGATCATAAATTCCAAGATCTCTGTCCAAAACAAACAAACATAATACATTCCTGAACTCCAGCATATCTCAGACCTTTAATTGAATTCTATTAATTGAAGATGTTTTCTAGCAATGGGAATTGCTGCTTATTGCAACTAATCACTGTCCATGGACTCTCATCCATGGCAGACAAACTAAAACCTGCAGCTTCTGCATACTCATCCCAGACTCTGAGCTACATGGAATAATGCTGACTGCCCTCCTAAATCCAAATCAGAGGTGCTCTGGAAGAAGAAAATTGTTCAGTTTTCCTGTTTGGTATGTCTGTCAAATACAAAAACAAAGCATCCCATGATTTTACATGTACTCAGAATACATAATAAACCTCATCCCCACAATGGTCAAGCCTTGGTATTTTACCCAGTGAGTCCATTTTGTTTTCTTCTATTAGCCTATTGATGAGTCCGTTGGCTTTCTCAATGGTGCAGACAGCAACATCCAGAGCAGAGAAACGTCCAGCAGGAGACATGCTTCCCATGTAGCCTCCAACTGTCACATCCACCTCCTGAAACAGGGACTGTTTTCCAAGGATACAGAATGTCATGCCAAGGTTACAACTCTGAATTTTGACTAATGCCTGCTGGAATCACACAAAAGCCTGCATTCTAGACTTACAATTTCTAGTTAATGCCAACTAATCAGATTAAAGCCATTGCTCAGCCAGTTACTGATACTTTTCTCCACTGTCATTTTTTATTTCCAAACCAGAAGCCACAGAGTACACATTGCAAGATAAATTGTACATAACTGAGTAAAAGGTAAAGACCACTGTTTTGTATAAAAATATTTCATATTAAAAATGTCGGAGAACACACAGTGCAACAGTTTATAATACCATTGGGTTACGTACAAAGAATCCTTCCTCTTGAGAAATCTTGGGCAAAAGCCAAATGTGTAACCCCAAATACAACGATGACACAAAGCCAAGAAACAACTTATTTTCTTCCAGGGCTCATTACTGCAGTGCCAAAGATTTGGCACATGACACATAGCATTAACAAAAGGTACAAATGTTTGGACCTCATGGGTAGGATACCATATGATTTCAAATATGTGCAGCTAGGGCCAATTCTTGGGCCAGGAATAGTGCAACACGGCATTGATAATCCTCCAGCTTTACAAGATTAAAGCAGAAAGGTGTCTCCATTATCAATTGCTACAGAGTAGCTTTTGCACTCAGTTTGCAAGACTTCCTAGCAGTCTGCAAGGTTAAGACACCATCTCAGTTGATTAACAAACCACAATGTGCTAAATGCCACAAACCATAATAAAAATCCCAGCTGGATTTGGACTTGGCTTTAGTCAGTGTTGTAACCTAATGGAAACAATGTTTGATATGAAACTCTTTCAAGAAAAAATATTTATGTTTTAAAAATACTGATCTCACTATAATTTCAGTTTTTAAATACCTGGAGTGAAGAAGCCAAAGTGAAATCAAAGGCACAAAATTGTGGCAGAGCACCCTAAGGAAACCTAAAATATCTTTTTATCCTTTCAGATAATGTTAACACCTTCCCTTTGTAGTTTTTCTGACACAATCTCTAATTAGAAACTTCCTTTAAAGTTTATATATTATAAAATCTGTGAATTAATGCAAGCAACAATGCTTTAAAAGTCAAAGCTGAAATAAAATGTTTTAATCGACTCCATAAAATTTTTCCAGGTTCCCTTTCTGGCTAAAACTTTCATTTTTTTATCTCAGCCTAAAGAAAATTTTTAATTATCTACAAATCCTTTCTGAAATGACTTTGAATTTTTTTTCCCCCAAACCCGTGCTTTTGCATTTCTGTTTAAATAATGTGACCCAACAACTACTACCCATAAATTTACCTCCTTGAATGCTACTTACCTGAAGATAACATTTCTTCTCCTTGGCCACAGAAACAAAGGGAAGGATGAGAAGAGCTTTCTTACGAGTCTCCAGGACTCTCTTCAAAATAAGCAATTCTGCAACAAGAGTCTTTCCAGCACTGGTAGGAGCTTGAAAATAAAGCAACTTTTGTAATTAATTTTTTAAAGTTTAGAAAAGAAATCCAACAAACAAGCATCACAAACCTAGTATGGAAAGCAGTTACTGGAGAGCCTAAGGTGGGACTCTTCAGTTGATGTCTCCCACCCAAAACCACAACCACATTTGCAGTCAACTCCATAAAGAGTCAAGAAGACTAAAAATCCCCTGCTTCTCTTCTAAGTTCTTCATCTTCCCAGTGCTGCTCTGGAACTTTTTTCCCAAGAAAATAGGCAAGCAATTGTAATTTCCCACAGATTTCTAGTTCACCAGTCCTACTCCTCCTTCTGCACACCCCCCCACACACACACGTTACGTGCAGAGAAATGACAAAGGGACTGAAAAAATCAGATAGTAAATAACATTCTCAAAAGCATTTATGTCTACCATTGCTATTATAATTCAGTTCCTGGTTGACACAGCCTATAATTAAAAAAGAGTCAGCATTAACTGATTCCTAATAATCAGTTTCTAAAGGAATTTTAACAGGGAAAATGGAGAAAAAAGTCTCTCCTCACATTGGAAAAGTGACCATTAAGCCAGGTTTGAGGTACAGCAATGAGACAGATCTTAACGGGATGTCTCCAGAAAAGAAGAGGATCTTGACCTTTCTATCTGCCAGATCAGAATCCTTCAGCACCAACATGTTCTTGTAAATGGCAGTGGAGAATTTAGAGGGGACAGGTTTTGTCAGATGTTTGCATACCTGAGTAAACTAGGTTCCTCCCTTCCAGAACTTGTCCAAGCATTAGGCATTCTGCTTGCCATTCAAACATCTGTACTACTCCAAGACTGTGGTATTTTTCCAGAACTGCTTTGGGAAGACCCCAGCTTGCAAGGAGCAACTTGTCTGCTTGGTCTTCAGGAACATTTACCTGCTGATATTGACCTATGGGAGGAGAAAAATGTTAAAAGTCAAGTATCATCCTTGCATCTGAGGTCATGTAGGTTATACACCTAAATGTCAAACTTCTCTACAAAATCCTGTATTACAAGAAAAGGCAATAAACTACCTGCCCTATATTTTTCAGTATTGAAAAATATGGATGTTTCACCATTACTCTTACCTTTTTTTCAATTTTTCCTCCTATAACATTACCCACATTTAATTAATTTCTTCACCAAACTCTTGCTCTGGTATTTGGTTTTGAGATAGAGCAGTAATTACCAAATACATACTCAAACAGAGCTTTAGCACTGATTATTATAACAGTATTACAATGTATTTGCCATCTCATCCCTATCTATACCATTTCCCTTTTAAATCACTGCTACTGAGATTGAGGCTTCAGTAATCCTCAGATTACAGAACTACCCTAGGCTTTTTCTTGCTTTACAGATAAATGAAATACACAACATAAACCAAACAAGCAGCTCAAGCTACTCTCTCTAGTGTGTCATATTTTAGTTTTATCAACCTGATTAGTATCTTCACAACACTGCCAGTTCCTCTAGCTTAATTAAGTTGCTTGCTGATTATTTTTTGTCTTTGTAATCTTAGACAATTTTGTTACGGCTACAGACATTGCCTCCTTCCTCTCCTTCTCCTCCCTTTTTCCAATCATTACAAAAACTCAAGCTTTTTGTCTCTTTCCATCTGATACAGAAAACAGGTTTCTGATCCACAGTAAGGTCTCCCCTATTTTTATAAGTTCCCATAACAGCATTTTGTGAAAGACTTTGCCAAATCAAGATGAAAAACAAGAAGTTGTGTGTACTGACTCTACTGTACCCATTCTTCTACTGGTGCATTCAAAAAATTATAAAAGAAACTTCCCACCATTGTTGACAGAAGAAGGGCAGGCTGGATCAGCAATACTAGCCAGAATTAGCAGCCAGCATTTTTAGTCTCAACACATTAAAAATTTCCACCTTGAGGTTAATCCCAAGGTGTGTCTTCATTCTCTTCCACACAAATATATAGAAAAAAGTTAACATATCTTAGCTCTGAAAGCTTTGTTTCACTTTGTGTAATCCAAGTACCAAAAAATACTAAACAAGAAGTTAAGCACCACTGGGAGAGAACAGAAGTATGCCACGAAGCAGAACAGGCTTCCCAAGGGGAATTCAGAGGAGACCACTGTCTATCCTAATTGTCTGTCCTAAACTGTGACTGTGGTGGGCTGACCCTGGATGGACACCAGATGTCCCCCCAAAGCCTCTCTGTCACTCCCCTCCTCAACTGCTCAGGGGAGAGAAAATACAATTAAAGGCTCATAGGTCGAGATAAGGACAGAGAGAGATCACTCAACAGTTACCATAACAGAAAGCACTTGACTTGGGGAAAATTAATTTATTACTAATCAAATTAGAGGATTTGACAGGATAACAAGAAATAAAACAAAATCTTGAAAACACCATCCCCTTACTTTTCCCTTCTTCTCAGGCTCAACTTTACTCCCAATTTTCTCTATCTTCTCCCCCACAGGGGGGCAGGGGGACAAGGGTTGCACTCAGTTTGTCACATGTTGTCTCTGCCTCTCCTTCCTCCTCAAGGAGGGGATTCCTCACACTCTTCCTCTACTCCAGCGTGGCATCCCTCACACTGGAGACAGTCATCCATGAACTTCTCCAACATGAGTCCTTGGCACAGGCTGCAGTTGTTCATTAATTGTTCTAGCCTGGGTCCCCCACAGTTACAAGTTCTGCCAGCAAACCTACTTCAGCATGGGCTCCTTTCTCCATGGGGCCACAGGTCCTGTCAGGAGCCTGCTCCATGTGGGCTTCCCATGGGATCACAGCCTTCTTCAGGCATCCACCCACTTCAGTGTGGGGTCCTCTGCAGGCAGATCTCTGCTCCACCATGGACCTCCATGGGCTGCATGGGGACAACCTGACTCACCATGGTCTTCCTCATGGGCTGCCAGGGAATATCAGGTCCAGCACCTGGAGCACCTCCTCCCCCTCCTTCTTCACTGACCTTGGTGTCTGCAGGGCTGTTTCTCTCACATACGCTCACTTCTCTCTCTGGCTGCAATTGCCATTGTACAGGGGTTTTCCCCCCTTCCTAAATACGTTATCCCAGGGGTGCTACCACTGTCACTGATGGGCTCAGCCTTGGCCAGTGGCAGGTCCCGCTTGGATCTGGCTGGTATTTGCTCAATGGGACACAGAGGACGCTTCTAGCAGCTTCTCACAAAAGCCACCCTTACAGTGCTCCCTTGCCACACAAACCCAATACAGTGACTAATACAGCAAAATTAGGATTCAGAAACATAAAAAAACCCCTACGTGATGGGATCTCAAGCTTTTTTCCTAATGTTAAAGCCAATGAACTTCACATAAAAGATGGAAGGAGTAAAAGATTACATGATTCTGCCCTTTGAAGAATATGTGTAGATTAGAACTGCACATGAGTTTGGGAACTCGAGCCTTAGGAGACTTTAAAGATTTATGTACAGAAATATACCACTGACATTAACCTCTTTTTTACCTACTAGAACAATGCTAAGAAACAGTCAAAATTAGGAAGATACAAACTGTTGGCTAAAAGCACTGGGTATTAGATTTCTCTGAACAAAAACCCTTCCGTGTGGGGCCAGTTGGACACAAGAGTGTTGCTTACTGAATTGTCTTTGAGGAGTTGCCCTGTGGAAATGTGTAAGTTACCTTGCTCAGCTCCATTTGCAGAAATTGACAAAATTCTATCTTGCAGAACATAATCACACCAGGGAGGTGTGGCATGACTGGAGAAGAGACCAAGACATTTAAATGCTTTTAAAGAGTTACAGAAAAATCTCAAAAGAAATGAAATTGCAAGATACTACATCTTGATTTTAGATGTTATATATAACTCGATGCTGCACACATCTTGATTTCTCTCGTGATTCAAGAGCACAATAAGCTGGTAAAATGTATGTATAGCATCTAGAAGCTTCAGTTTAAGTAGCTCTAGCTGGCAGCAGAACCATTTGATATGACACCTTACCACAAGATGTTTGCATAACACAAGACATTTAAATAACATCTTGTATATTGTGTATAGAACTATATTGTATATGCATTCTTGAATTAATTTAACAACACAGGTAAGCCTTGCCTGGTATACCCGAGTACAGACTACGCTGTTTATTGTATTATGGCACCACCTAGAGGCCAAGACAAGAATAAAGTTCACAGTTAAACGACGTGCCATGAAACGGGCCCGACCCCAGAAATGGGCACAGAACACACACTTCCTTAACTACACAGTGATTAGTGCAGGAAAATCCTTCGATTAGCACTTTTACGCCCACCACCTTCCTAACACAAGCTGCAGCCACTGCCCCCGAGGGAGAAAGGCGGGGGCAAAGCGTCGGGCCTTCTGCCCCAGGGGCAACGGCCGAGAGAGGCTCGGAGGGTCCCCGGCCCCTTCCAGCAGCGCCGCGGAGTCCCACGGGGCAGCCCCGCTCCCCCTCGCCCGGCACGTCCCGGCCCGCCGCGCTGCACGACCGAGGGAAAGGCGGGGAAAGGAAGAACGAAGGAAGGAAGGAAGGAGAGAAGAGCTTCGCCCTCCTGCGCCGGTACCTGCCGAGCCGCTGCCGCGCAGGGAGAGGTCGAGGCCGGGCGGGGGGCTCAGCACGGCCCGCCGGGGAGCGGCGGGGCCGGGCGGTTCGGCCTCCCCCCGCCCGCGGGAGCGGCCGCCGCCATCTTCCCGCCGCGACATTCAAAGCCAGCCCCGCCCCGGCCCGGCCGGCGGGAGGGCGGCCCGAGCGGCCGCGGGGAACGGGCGGGAGGTGGGGAGGGTGCTCCCCGGAGCGCCGTCACCTTAAAGCGCTGGTTGTCTTTGCTTAAGTAGCGCTCGGCAGTTTAATTAAGGAAGGCGACGGCGTCTGCTTCAGCAAGACAAGCACGCCGCGAGCACACAGGCCTACCCTTGTAGAGGTGCTTCATCCTTGTGGGGAGATGGCTGAAATGTTAAACAGAGAACGGCACAGAGGACAAACAGCCCTCCCTTAGTGGTTCGAATGGCTCAGCCAAAATAACAGCTTCATATTCTAGAAGAGCAGGACTGGTTTAATCTCTCCTCAGTGACGAGAGTATCAGAGCAATTCAGTGAAAATTCTGCAATACCCAAAAAATGCATGTCTTTGTCCATCACCCAAAAGAGTGCTAAAAATCATGATATCAAAAAATAGGGCTTTTCCAAGTTGCTTTTGATTTTAACTTTAAGAAACATACTAATATTTCTAGAAATATCAAGAACTAAGGGTGAACGTTCAAAGTGGTTCCAGGAGCATGAACATATGTAGTTATTTCCTGCTGTCCACCACTGCTATGTTTTACTCTGGGTAACACATGCACTCATGCTCCACTCTCAGGAAAACCTTCCCTCCATGTTCTGCACATCTCTACAGAGAAATGGATCACAGCTTGGAAATCTGCCTTTATGGGAAGCAGCACCAGTGCTCATAATCTCAAACACATACACACACCCTCTCTGAGGCATCGAAGACCCGTGTCCTTCAGCCTCTCTTCTCACAGGAACAGGTCACTGGCCCAGAAACACTGGGAAAACAGCCAGTGGTAAAAAGGACTGGGGAGTCAGGTGTGGAAGCAACAGTCTTCATTCCAGTTGTCTTCCTTTGCAAAAACCTAAAGCTTCTGTACTCATCTTTGTCTTGCAAAAAGAACTTCTGGCCCTCAAAGATGAGCAGGTATTCTCAGTCTTGTCATTAAAGCAATCACTTGAGGTTAAATGGAAGCAAAATCTTTTAAGAATAATGCTGTCCTTTCAGGCAATTATATCTGAGTAAGTGTAAGGAATGGCCTAAGGGTAGAGTCAACCTATTTAAATCCTCTTTAAAAATCAAGCAGCTCAAAAAGCTTTTGTTGTAAAGTTTACAAAACCAGATGCTAACAGTAGGCCCTTCTGTGTTTCAAAGCCCAAGCACCAGACAAGTACAACATGCACTTCAATTATTTTAATGAATTGACACTTGGAGAATGTATCCATTCTGCAACTCTGAAAACCAAAAGTTAAATACATTAAACAGAAAAGGCATACTGAAATCCTTTGCTGAAGACTCCTCACTGCAGAAAACAATTCCCACAGCAGACTAACCATTTCCTGTATTAGTATTTAAAAAAATATTGAAGAAAATATCTCAGTATTCTACTTAGAAACAACATATAAACCTATTGTGCCAGAAAAGACCAGAATAAGCACTGTTGATACTCGAAATGCTCACAGCATAGACATCTTTCACTTTAACATGTAGTTTTACAACTGCAGCACAAAATCTATTACTTCCCCATGACTTCAGGTCCACTGAAGTACATTTCATGTCCTCCTTGCAGCTTTAAAAAAGCTATTTAAAACATTAAAGGGGACATCTATCTTAATTCTACTCTTTTAAGGGGGAAAAGACAGGTTTTGCTAACTGACATTTTTATTTAATTAAAAATAGTTTACAAAATTTGAGGACAGACCTACTTTACCGAAGCAGGAAAATGGGCTAACTAGCAACCAGTCGAAGAATTTGGTTCCGTAAGTATGTGCACAGCTGGTTCATCAAGTCTCTGTTCTGTCCTTCAACCCAGTGCATTTCTACTAACACATCATTTCCTTCTTTCTTCACATTCATTAAACACTTAAAGAGGAAACATCTACTAGTTTCTTTGGGGCTTTGTTCTTTTTCAACTGTCAGATTGCTAGCTTCCTCTGAAAGGCAAGGTTCCTCCTTTGCATCACCAGAACCTTTGCCAAGAGATGTTTCTCCCTGCTTTGCTTCCATCTCCTCTTCCTTCACAGGATCACTGTGTTCTTCTTTGGCAGCAGATTCCTCTGGTAGCTCATCACCTGTGGTCAACTGGACATCTTCATCAGGTGCCATAAACCCCATTTCAGAGTCTTCGGTTTTGGGGTTTTCACAGTCTGAATTGTTGCTCAAACTCTTCTGGCTGTTCTTTTCCTCTTCCATCGCTTGCAGAGTATCTTCAGAAGCTCGAGGAAGTTCTCGTAACTGCCTTATTCTCTCTCGTTTCTTTCTCCTCAAATGAATCCAGGAGTTTTCAATGGCAGTCACAAACAGGCTAACTTCATCTTTTCCACAGGGAACACGTTTATGCTGAACCTATTGCAGAAAACAGCAGAATTTCATTCGATCCTCTCACAGTTATGCTTTCAATTAGAATGTTCTAACTTCTAATATTTCATACTGTACCTTCAGATCAGTGAGAATCTTCTCTACCCAGGCTCTAACAACAGCAATAGCTTCTACAGCATCCCAGCCCAGAGCTGCAGCTTTGATGGATAACTCTTTGACCGTAGAAGCCAAGACCATAAATGTAATTGGTTTTCGTGGTTTTTCCAATTTTCTTCTTTTAGAAGGAGGTGACTAGAAGGAGAAAGAAAGAAAACAAATTACAGGTCTATGCATTATTAGTGGGGTGACTTTTGTACTCAGAAGACTATGATTCTCTAAGACATGAAGATTAAGAGCGTAATGTAAGCCACTAAACAGTCATTCACACAGCGTGTTTTACTTCACCCTCAAGAGTTTTAGACTAAAACCAGCTAAGATCATGCACTTTACAACAGCCTGATGGACAGAGGGAGTTTATCTTCAGATGCTGGGCAAAAAGCTTCATTGGTTCCTTCAGACTATTAGCTCTCAGTGAGCTGAGAAGATGCAGCTACACTTAGGAATAGAGGTCAATTGCTAATATCCACACTTTGATCCAAGTTCACTGAAGGTCTACTTGTGTCTTCTGTAAGGTTGATTATTGTCTACGCTATCTTCAAGTATATGAACATCCAGATCCAAAAAAGCAACTGGCTCACATTTAAGGTGAACGAGCTTCACTTATATTCATGTAGGCAAGTCTGAGTTAGACATGATCGTGACTATTTGGTAACAGAATCTACATATTAAATTAAAACTGAATTCTCAAAAGGAAGCTTAAATTCAAGTCCAGCCCCAAACTTAGTGCATTTTTATTACTACTAAACTGCTCTCATATTACAAATTGTCCTTACTTTCACTGAAACCCATAAGAAGTTCCTACACTGGCTTTCTTTTCCCACCCTGAACATGGGTCACTCATGAATCACTTGTAACAACTGCTAACAGACCATCAGCCAGCTAAGAAATCCCATTGTCCGTATAGCCCAGCACATCCAATCCAAAGAGGAACAGTTTGTATCACAGTAGTTATAGCTCATTAGTTCCTTCCTAAGCAAGAGTCACAGACAATCACCAAGCAAATCAGAATTAAGCTACTTACAGGTACTTGTACATCATCATAGAAACTCCAGGCCAGTGCCCATCTCATGGTGCGTCCTTGACAGAATTCGGTATGAGTAACTTTAGGAACCTATGCAAAGAAGTAACACAAAACTTCATTTCAGATTCACAAACAACATTGCTTTACTGCACACATTTTGAAAGAAAGCATATTTTCTCATGACAGAAATGGAGATTCTTTCTGACACAGCTCAGGGACATCAGGGCCACCTGAAGTTGGTTAGTGCCAAGCCTGGTACCAGTGCCCACTTCTCTTTATCTGCCCCAAAAAAATCAAGTCTGCATTTACACTGCCCTTAAATCTAAAACTCAGATGTTACTGTTGTCTAGTCTTTCCATGCATGGATGCTGTAAGGCATTTATGTATGTTATGGAGAATGCGTTAAATACTAACAAGGATAAAAATCAACCATCCTACTTCACTCTGAATTATCACCAGCTCCAGAGCAAAAGCCCCAGGCATGCATAGAAGGAGAAAAAAAAAGAAAAAAAAAATCTGCTACTTTTGAAAAACGAGAGAGGAAAAGATGTCTCTATACTAGAATTTTCCTATCTTTCTATCAAAATTTCCAATAAACACAGCAAATGTTAGGACAGTTTGAACAATGAGTGGACTTTTACGGAACATTTCTGCTGTATCCTAACCTGAACCACAACACAACATGTGCTTGGTTAAAACAAACATATTCTCAGCTCTGATGCAAGAAAGATTACAAACCTGAACAAAAAGAAAAATATAAAAGGAAACCTCAGCTTTCCTGTCCAGGGTTTGCAATGATTTCTCTCACTTTACTAGGACTGAGGTACAGCAGTTCAAGGACAGAGAAGAAAATCAGTTGCTTGAACTTTTGTGCCTAGCTCAGCATCTGCTTTTAGCATGGAATTTACAGATTCCCTATGGCCTTTAATTCATCTTTCTGGGAATTGATTTTCTCATGCATTCTCTTTCCTTCCCCCATATACAAGAACAGATCTCATGATTACTTTCTGTGTATGGAAACACTACGCTATGCTTCCTTCAGAAACCATCAAAATGAGAACAGTACACAAGGTTCAGTTTTACTTGGTGCCTGAATTGTACACAAACAAAACAATGCTGTCACTTCAATCATGTTCAAATTTCTTTCATCAACCAAAATTGCTAGATTTCATGTTAGATAAGAGGAAAGAAAGTTAGATTTTTTTTTTTTTCACAACAACCCTGTTAAGGCTATTTTAAAGCAGAAACCCTGTAGGTTCTAGAATGGATGAAGACATGCTTCAACCTGAGATAAAGACAAAAACCTGGAGACAGTATTTGCTACCTGTCTGTCAGTTTTGAACCTACAATAATTAAATCTTAACTGTTTCCCTAAATAGACATTGCAGTTCCTTCTTGTAATAAAAACTCAGTAAAGTAATTCAACAATAATTACCCACATGCACTGAAACATAGTATATATTGTATAGAACATATACAGGGTATCTATGGACGCTGTACAAACTCACCCCCTGGATTCGAAGTTCTTCTTTCAGTGGTGCTAAACTGCATTTCTTCCCCAGCATGCAACTGTACCATCTGCAGAGAATACATTAACCAAGCGTTTTACAAATAGAGATCAACTGAAAATGGCAACTACCAGAAAGAACTACTTGGAGCAGAAAGCTCTAACAACAATAGGAGATTTAAAACCAAAACAACAACAACAACAAAAAACACACATAAAAGTCTGGGAGCTGTATTTTAGAAGGATATTTTAAAAATAATAGAAAAAAGGCAATCTTCCAGAACAGCTATAGATATTGGCGTACAACACAGGGGGAGTGAAAACCTGATAGTCAGAAAAATGAACTGATGTACCATCTGCTTATGTTCTCCTAAAGAAGGCCTCACTATGTTTTTTATTGCAGCTTATGTTCACCCAAGACAGTACAACAGTGCCCTTTAGTAAGCAAAGCTGCTAGTTACTAAAATTCAGCCAGCAAACTGGTGGATGGAAACTTTTAGGTAATGAAAAGATAACTAGGCAATGTCATAAACCCTCCTCCATCCCAGAATCCCTTAAGAATGAGCTCTGACTGTCTTTAGCAAGTGTGTGCTATTTTAGGTGCAAGCTACAAGTGTCACTCATGCAGGCTTTTTTTGTCTCCTGCTTTTAAATACCTCCAACAATGAGTTCTAGTGGTTTGATGCTCAGGAACAATTACTGATGTGCATATATCCTTAAACAAGCCAAACAGATACCAGTGGACTACAGCTACATACCTTACTTAAAATATAATTTTCATATGATTTCTGCCAAATATGAAGGTAAAAGGTGTTTGGTTTGGGGTTTTTTTTTAACTGGAACAAAGTACTTACCGTAACCGCTTTTTAAGTTGAAGACTATCATGAATAATTCTTTTGACAAATTCTAGTTCTCCTCCCTCAGCCATGATTTCTGTGATCCCTCCTGTATTTACAGAACTGGGAGGGGGGCGCCGTGGATTTCGAGAATTTACTCCCTGGATAAAAATGAAAAGGAACATTTAATGAAATGTTCGTCTGTTTTGTTCACTGCTTCCTGCCTCAGTCTTTAGTTGGTAGCAAGCACCACCACCACCTCTGGTTATCCCCCTCCCCCCATCAGAACCATGGGTAATAGACAAAGATACATTCCAAATAAGCTTAACAGTGAAATTGCTACTATCTCAAACCTAGGTAAGCTACTTGCCACACATCAGGATCCTGCTAACATGAAGTATGTGGTTCCAATACGTGTAAGACATGTTGACTACACGCATCTATGCAATTACAAACTACAGCGTTTAATTAAATCTTAAATCATTATTCTACTGGCCTATATTATAGAGTTACATTTCTGGCTGCATTCAGTGGGTATTGCAAGACCTGCTCTGAGCTTTATGATTCTATATCACTAACGAAACAAAAAATACAGATAAGCATAATGACAGAAACTAATTCCTCTGCACCACTGTTATGCAGTAGGCACCTGATTTCAGATTTACTAGCTGTCTAGTTCCCAAACTAATTCTCTAAGTCAGTAAGAACTTGTGCAATTCTACAGCTCATCCTCCACTTTCGGAAGGGTAACAGTTAAGTTTTCAAAACTCCCTTAGGGGCCATGGGGTGAGGAGGGAGAAGACTTAAATGCTATTTCATAATGGTCTGTGATTTTCCACTCCAGCTTCCCCAAGTAAAGAGGTTAAATTGTTGCTACCTTCCCACTGACAGAATACTGAAGTACAGACAACATTCAGTTTGTTAGCTTACCTTTGCTTCCAACTGGTTGGCAAAAAAGGGGGGATTGCACATGCAGAAATCATAAATGATCTCGGATTCTTCCTTCAGTGCATCCATTAGGAGTGTCTTCTGTGGTACCTTAACCACTATTAGAAAATGTGAATTTGGTCAGTAAGGAACTTCCTATTCTATCTAGCATGCCACATACATTACACATTGTATAGAAACTGTACTTTCTAAACAATACTTTCTATAAAAGACATGTAACAAATATCAGCATGCAAACAGACTTCAGGTTAAGGATTTGCATACAAACAGCTTGTATGTTTATACACAGCAGCAGAACCACGAGTCTGTTTAAAAGAATAGGGACTGTGTGAGTTATACTGAGTTCTCCAATACAACCCCAAATGAGCTTTAAGGTTTTCCAGCTACAGGCACTACAGCTTCACATGAGGCATGTTCCTTTGCCAGCCTTTTTACTAGTATAGTGAAATGCCACCACACCACTAAAAATCCTGTGATGGCAGCAGTTAACAGAAAACTCTCAGTACTCTCCACACCAAGTTCTGGATTTAAAGACTGGCATGGACATATTGTTCATAAGGACACTTCCAAAATCCAACAGAAGCAAAGCTTTTATTTCAGAGCTGATAAAATGCTTTTTAGTACACTGAGTTCCTTCAGAAAGTTTTCCAACATCATTCCAGACGAATTCTGGCATACTGCTATTGCTACCACAGGCACTATTAGAACCTCATTCAGAAATGAGGACAAAGAACTCCATCTGTACAAGATATGCCTATGTGGCAGTGTCACGCAATTATCCAAGGGGAGCACTCCAGGTCTCCTAGCAGCAGAAGCAGCACAAACACTAAGAAATATTTCAGTAACAGACAAGAAATTCAGAGACAAAAACATCCCAGGGCGAAGTTTAACTTTCAGATTTTTATAAGGAAGAATAGTTCTGTATCCATACATTCCATGCTAGATGAGCTGTTTTTTTTGTTTAAGCACACAAGGACCTTAGTAATATTCTGCTTCAGTAAAAACAATTGAGCGTGTATTTGGAAGGAATACAGATTCTGATACACCACTGAACATGGCAAAAATACGTCACAACATTTGTACGCTGCTAAATACCTTATTACATCATACCTTTTATAAGATCAGACAAGTTATTCTGTTCCACATTCTTCTTGGCATAATTGAAGCACATGTCATCCACTTCTGTTGCAAGAAAATACCAGCCATTTAAAGTTGCTCCGAGTAATGGGTATATGCAAGACGCCCCTGTCCCTGCAGGAGTGAAAATCCATGAGAGAGGCGAAGTAAGTCTCTGGTGTTATACCCAGTGTGGCTGTTAACTATGTACTTTTTACAACAAAAAGAACTAACTTCAGAACGCTGATTACTGATCATCTACTACTCAGATCTTTAGTGAGCTTTATTTTCGTATTTTGAAAAATAACACTGTCAAATATGCACTTTTAGTAACATAAAAACTGTAATAATCTGGAATAAATTTTCTAGTAAATTATTAACCTTGTTTTAAGCTATTTTTCTTCTGTGCAACTGTGATTAATTTACATACAGAAAGTCAAATACATTTTGGTTTTACTAAAGCAAATTTTAGTTTTACTACCACAAATATATTTCTCTTCCGCATTTTTCTATTATCACAAATAATTTACTTTGATGCATACAGCAACCACAGAAAAAAATCTGTTCCACCAGACTTTCTCTGATGTCCAAACTATCAAAAACCAACAAGTATCAATAAAAATAACTAAAAAGACAGACAGACAAAAACTTGGTAACAACGAGATGCTAGCACAAAATAACTACAGCTTATCTAGGTGGTCAAATTACCAATATCTATTAAATTTAGGATTAAAGGGAACGGATACAAGGGCAAGATATCCCACCACCACAAAACTTGAGTTTAGACATATATCAAGAGTCTGTTGTACTGACTTACTGAAATATCCATGACAATGTCTGTAAGAAGGCAACAGCTTGGGGTAATTTCCAGCACTCCTGTAATATCTCTCTTGGATGACTTACTGCTCTCCAAGAGTTGGAACATCAAAGTTCATGCAAACTCAAATTGAAGATTTTGCAGTATGTGGAGGACTTAAAAGGATCTGCCTCTTCTACCCAGCCACCTACTGTGATGAAGTTCATAGGAATCATTTCCAAAACTGAAAACTAATATCAAATGCGTAGAAGCTGGCTAAGAAATTTAAAAGTGATAAAAGGAAAGTAGATGCGCACACAGCACGTGATTGATACAAACCTGGTATCCAGCACAACTCCAGCTAAAAATACAAGTCAGCAAATTTCAGGAGATAGAAAAATTCCATTATAAAAAGTCATGCTAGCAAATGCCAAGAAAACAGAAATGTAAAATCTGGCACAGTTACCCAGACTCCTGAACTCAAGCTCTGAGGAAGTCAGTAATTTTAATTTTAATGCCAAGCATTAAAACACAGGTTTGAAATTAAATTCCAGCTTCTCTCAATTTCATTATGAGTTTTCTTCAGCATAAAGCAATCTTCAAAAACAAGCCTTTGAAACTGTAAAGGAAGATTCTATTGACAAAATAAAAGATGTGAACTAAATTCAAATGTACTACTAGTGGTGCCTTTTAAATAATCCATGTAGAATAACCAAAAATTTGGAATCTAAATGCCAATTTTATTATCTGTATGTGGAAGTTCCTACAGAGCTTGCCTTTTTTTTTATTACTTCTAACAAAAAGCACATTATGTGCATCAGTGTACATCTTATAAATTCACTGAGTCACTTTTTACATCAATCTGCTGCCTTATCCAAATATTGTCCTCCTATTATCCAATAATATAGACTGCAACTGGACAATATTATCCATCTGCTGAAGCTTAGACCAGTTTAAAAAACATTTTCCTGCAATAAACAGGAAATCTCTGACCATCTACAACCAAAATACAGCTTTGCTAGCATTTGCCCTGGTTCCTGATTAAGCCTTTTCTATAATTTAGCTCATGAAATTAGCTAAATTGAAATAGATTAAAATAAAAATCAAAGCTTAAAAAGGACAGATCCTTCACCTGTCAAAATACCCATAAAAGCAGGAAAAATGTTATTAAATGGAACACTAGAAAATATTGCTATGCAGCTCACAAACTCTCTTGTGTAGACATTCAAAAGCAAAACTAATAGATTACGAACTAAACAAAATTCATTAGTCAGAGCGAAGCTACATCATTTTTCTTTTTTTTTAATTCTTTTAGAATGACATTTTTGCCTGCTTTAATAGCAGCCTACTTTTTGTGTACCACAGAATACTGCACTCAAGAGAATGGAAAGATCCGCAAAGCCAAAGTCAGAGCTTTTTGTATCTCAAGCTTAACGTTTCCCTGTGGGTGTGTAACAAATCGTTGACAGGAAACACTGAAATAAACATTTTGTTTTGCCAAGTACCTATGTCGATGCCTCGCCTCAGCACTTGCTTCTCAGCATCCTGGTGGCCGATGAGATCCTCAACCCAGTGGATATAGTTCAGCCTCAAGGGGACGGTGGGAATGAGCCTTTCCACGGGGATGTCGATGGTGAGCCCGAAATCCTCCTTCAGGAGGGTGCAAGTCAGAGCCCTCACCGCCTCGGGGTCTTTGAAATTCAGGCTGAAAGGCACAGGCAGCGCTTTTAAGGGCGCTTTATGGCGGACACACACACACACACACACACACACACACACACACACACACACACACACACACACGGGCGGGCACCCATCCCATCCCGTCCCGTCCCATCCCACCCCGCCCCGGCCGTACCTCACCCTGCCGGCGAGGGTGGTCTGCACGTGCTGCTGGAACTCGGGGTACTTGCCGGCCAGGTAGGCGAAGTCGGGCGGCTTGTCCTTGTAGCGGTTGCGGGCGTGCATGGACTTGTTGAGGGCCATGGCGGGCAGCGGCGGAGCGGGACGGGAGCGGCGGGAGCGGCGGGAACACCCCGTGGGATCGCAGCCGCTCCCCGCCCGCCGCCCGGCCCCACTCCCGGCGCGCACCGCGGCCCCGCGGGCCGTACCAAGGCGCGGCAGGCGGCGGGGGGGAGGCAGCCTGGAACCGCCGCGATCAGACCGTCGCCTGCCGGGCAGGGGGGGAGTACGGTCTGCTGGGACGGAGCATCGACCGACCTGTTTCCATAGAATCATGGAATGCTGCGGATTTGGAAAGGACCTTAAAGAACATCTAGTGCCAACGCCCCCTGCCATGGGCGGGCACACCCTCCACTAGACAACGTCGATCAGAGCCTCATCCAACCTGGCCTTGAGCACTGCCGGGGTTGGGGCATCCACAACCTGCCTGGGCACCCTGGTCCAGTGTCTCACCACCCTCACAATAAATAATGTCATCCAGCCGAAATTTCCCCTCTTTCAGTTTGCATCCATTACTCCTTGTCCTGTCACTACAGTTCCTGGCAAAGCATCCCTGTAGCCTCCTTCCGATACTGAAGGTTGCTATGAGGTCTCCATGCAACCTTCTCTTCCCTAAACTGAATAGTCCCTTCTTTCTCGGCTTATCTTTGTAAGGGAAGTACTCCAGCCCTCTTATCTTGGCCCTCCTCTGGACTTGCTCCAACAATTCCATGTCCTTCTTATGTTGGGGACACCAGAACTGTACCTGGTACAATTATAATGTAAATGTTCTATATTTGGGCATCATCGCTTCAGCATTAGCTGTTCAACTAGTAGTAAGGCAAATAAATAAAATTACATAAACATTTACATTTTTCTGGAGACTGCTCTGAGGCTCACAGGCAGCAGCGTGAGGAACTTCCACTCCCATAGTTGTATATATTACCCACCCAAGTCACATTCACTACCTTGAAGATAATTTCAGTGTTCTCTGAAACACTTCGTAGCCATGGATTTCTGTAAAATTCCTGCATGAAGACACTGGCAACCAAGCCTGGGGCCTGCTGCTTGTGGTTTACGTTGTGCCATGACCTTTGAAACACATGAATGTTAAATGATGGATTACATTGTTTGAGATGTGGGTCAAAAAATAACACCCAAGGCTGGGAAGATATCTGAGAGTTTCCCCAGTTTAAGCACAGTTTCAATCTACAGCATGTACTTCGAATAGTTACAATGCTGCTGTGCTTGTTGAACATAAATTATGAAAGCAAAACTGTATTACACTGAGCTTTGTACTATCTCTGATGCAAAACAAACAAACAAACACATCATCCTCAATTGAAATAGTCTGTAGGCATAGCAAAACAAGGCCTCAGACTGGGAATTAAACCTGACTTCAGTTCCCAGCTTTGTCATTTACTGTCAGGAATTTCTAAGTTTCAAGTAGGAAACCTTCAAGTGGAATAGTCCTAACTGCCTTAACATGACACTTTGGATCCTCAGACAAAAATATGTAAGATTAACATTAAAGTATAAAGTATTATTCTTTTATTTAAAGATATTTTCTTGTTTAAAAAGACAAATACAAATCAAAATTACTCATTGCATACTGTTTAAAAATTCACTTTAAATGTGCTAGCATCCCCTTTAACTCTTGAATATCTGAGAAGACCTGTAACTGGATTTAATTTCAGTCCTACTTCTTGCCCTCAGCTAGCTTGTTGTCATTTAAGGTCAGCTAAGGTTTACATACAAAAGCACATAAAAGTTGGGGGGTTTTCCTGAAAAATACGGGAGACCACCAAGCCATCCACTCTTGCCACTTTTGGAAGTTATTTCCCTTCTTCTGCCCCCATCCACAGTCACAGAAAAGAAGCTGATATGAACAAAACCAGAACGGAGGTAAAAATACTAATTTTAATTCAGAGTATTTAGTGTATTTACAATAGAAAGTTTCTCTCTGGTCTAAAGATGAGAGATTAAAAAAATCCATGTTACAAATGTGTGGACAACCTGCACCTGATGCAGGCTAATTGATTTTTGCTACTTTTGGTTCACCCAGGGTAGTAGCAGTCAGAAAATGATGGTGAAAGCCTGGAGATGGTACCAAATGGCTCTCACACCCAAGTAGCAATCACAGAATGCAGTTCAGGAAGTAGTGTGAAGTTATTCAAAAGTTGCTAAAATATCTATACAGACACATATACAGTCCCATTTGCAGTTAGATTAGATTCATTGAATCATTCAGATAGATAAGCAGGTAGACATAAGCCTACCAACCTGTGTGGAAGCACAGAGTTGCAGAGGTGCTCATGCTACCAGGTGAGTAGGTACCATCTCACCCAGACAGATGCATGCAGTCCTTCCCACTCTGCACTTGGACAAACACACAGGCAGGTGTTTTGTTAATGCTAACTTACATGGTTTCTAGGTATAGGAAAAAAACTCGGAAAAAAAGCACCAACTCTCTCATCTGACTCGCTGGCTCAGAACCCCTACTCCCCTGGAGCCTGAGGGAAATGGTGTGTAAAGGATACCATCCTCCTGTTTCTCAGAGAGCCACCACTTCTGAATCTCAAAGTCTTTTGCCACAGCGATAATTACTCGTTGATACCGAGAGGGGGCAATCCTCTCCTGCTCCCAGAAATAGGCACATCCTCCCACCACTTACCGAGTGGGAATCAAACGGCTGCAATGTGAGCCACTTCAACTGGTTGATCTCGCAGAAAAATAGATCTGCAAGAAGTGAGTAAGTGCTTTAGCATCTGAACAGTCAGCCTAACCAAATCACCCTACAGGTTTACCCACCACATGGTGTGTGGAGCACCTGTTTCAGCAGCAACTTGTCCATAGAGTAGCTGATCTATCAAGTCACTCGGAGCTCTTGTTTTCATCTTGGTCAGAGTCCACACACCTCTTCCTTTATGAGATGCTTTACCTCCTTGAAAAAGGAGTTGTTGCAGGGGTCTGTCGTGGCTTAAAGGTGTTGAACTACATGGTGGTTGAGAAGAAAATATCAGCCTTCCTCCAGCATAATCTGCTGTTGTCTCCAACAAACCTGTGTTAGCTGACAGTGTTAGGAAGATGGGGAGATATGGGGAAAGGAAGAGAGTTCTTATCCACTCTTAACAGTCATAGCACAGGCAACAAAGCAGAAATAGATTAAAGATGGTTGTGGAGGCTGCAAGGCTGAGGAGAGTTCTGGTTTAGCAAAGCCTCTTGAATAGCATCACTGCAGCCACTGAGCTCCATCTGGTTGAGAACAGAGCTGATGTGCTCCACAGTTGCAGCACGGCCCATCTGCAGTTTCCATAGTCTAAGCATTTCGTACTGGGCGTCTCGTAAACGCCGATGGTCCAGCTCAATTCGCTCTAGGTCATAGTCACTCAGACCCAGACGCCGCACAAACTCTTTCCACCGAGATGGCGGTACGTGATCCACCACAGTGTAGAGAATAGCAGGGTCTGTGAGAAGAGAAGGAAAACTGTGAGAAGCAAGATTATGCGGCCTCAAGGAGAATGCAACTAATCCAGGGCTGGATGGTGCCTTGGGATCTTGCATTGCCCCCTCCTGTTTAGGTCTTCTACAGAGTAATCACACGGACTCGTGTGATGTCCAGACTTGCTCTTATCCCTCAAAATGTAATGGTTTTGAGCAGAGGTAAGCTCACATGCTTAGGGCCTTGTAGTCAGGGAAAAAGATTGTTCTGGGTCACTACCCCAGAGGCATTAAAACTGACAGCACGTCAACACAATCCATTTTTCTGGTAGGGAAAAGGGACAACAGAAAGGCCTTGCACAGATATTTAGCATCTACACATTCACGGGCTCTGGGCATGCTTTTGCCTTTGTACTGTGCCATGCATGAAGTATACACACAGGTCATGTACACTGGGTAAGATCTGTCCAACGTACTCCTAGCTGCATCTGCATAATCAGGTTCTCATTTGCCTGGGGAAGGAGGGAAGGATGGGGGAGTTCCACTTACTATCTGGAAGCTGTGTCTTCCTCGCAGGTGTGACACAGTCCGGTAACTCATGTGAACTTTGTGGCAGAGGTGCAGGTGGTGTTGCATTCACTGGCAATTCTATTTCCTTGTGGGACCCAGGAAGAAGGATGGAAACTTCATTTCTTTTTACCTGAAAGATACATTGTTTATTTCAGAATCACCCACAACAGCACAATATACCTGTCTCCTGCAAGTAATCAATATCTTTACAGACTAAAATTTATCCAAGACAAATTTGGGGGAGCAGGTGCTGAGATTTTAGTTCTTCCTATATGCTGTGTTTGAGCAGAAAACATCACGTATTTCTTTCCAGCAGAACCCTAATGGTTTAAGTCTTTTTTGGCACCAAAAAACAGTAGTCTGGAAAAAAACCATTTCTTTACAAATCAAGTAAGGCTGAGACCCAAAATCACCACCATTCTAAAACTCCACATTCCACCTTTCCCATCAGTCTTCTCTGTAAGGCTGTGGAAACCCCACCTCAAATACTGCTTGGACTCTCTTATTTCTACATTGGACCTAAGAGAATGCTGTGAAGCAGCACTGAAAGGCTAGTGGAGTAGTTCATCTGAAGTGACGGAAAATTAGTTAAATCCTCCAAGCTTGGGGTACACAGAGAGAAAAGAGGATTAAGGGCCAGTTATCTGAACAAAATGCATCCAGAAAGAAAAAGGCAAAAACCAGGAGTTTGAGAAGCATCTTCTAGAAGAAGGTAAGTAAAATGTTAATAGCTACACTTCTTATAGAAAATTATTTCTGAATTAAACAGCCCTATTACTCAGCTCATTTGAAAATACAAGGCCTGAAAACAGCCCATGGGGAAAAATATTACCCTTCATCCCAGGCTAACATAGTTGAAAGTGGAAGGTAAGGTCTTATACCCATCATCTTGCTCACCTCTGGTACTGGCTCCTTGGTTGTCTGTGGCAAAGAAACTTCAAAGGAAAGAAAAAGAAAGTAGAAATTATTTTTACTTCCTCTGGTCCCAGAGAAAACAGGAAGGCAGTTATCACAGCCCTGCTCTAGAAAAGGGCTTATAGCAAAATGCACATATCCCAGCAATGAGCTCACACACACTTCCACTCACAGCTGTGGGCATGGATGAAGAGTTGCAAGAACCTTAACAATAGCCTTAGCTATTGAGTTCTCTGGCCTTGCAGAAAAGTGGAGTAAAGGGATTCCACTTGCCCCCTCACATGTGTGCACATACAGAAACACACAGAAAATTATGTCTATCCCAATCAATATCACTGCATATGCTGCTGTACTCACCACAGGAGTAGAAAGATGACATTATCCTATTTTCCTGGACCAGCTTCCCAACTTTATTTACAATGTAGAAGATAGAGATAACTCCAAATACTGCAACAAGGATGCCAAGGACAAGGGTCCCGCCTGGACAAAAGGAAGAGAGCAAAAGTGTGAGTGACTAAGAAAGGAAGAGGTAAGTGCTAGAAGAAGAACAGTAAGTGAAGATATACATAATTATATGTAATGGTTTGAGACAGTGGAAAAAATAACACTTTTCAAAAGGCATTAACAGAACAACAGCCCACACTAAAAAGATTCCACTGCCCCTCAGTTCCCTGAAACTCACTTAGCTCAGATGAAGTTGGTGGGGTAGTCACTGGGCTATGACACTGCAAGCATTCTTCTCCAGTGCAGCTGAAAGAGCAAACCAGAGATGTGAGTGTGCATGAAATGATACACTAGCCATTTTCAACCATCCTAATTAACTTGCAGTGTGGCGAGTGACTTTGGCTTTTTAGTGGGTTGATGCCTACACAGAGGAGACTAGGGGTGGCAGAAGGGAAGACCTAATTGCCCTAGAAAGGCAGAACATTGTAAAATTATGTCTAGATGGAAAGAACCTTGGGAAAAATTTCCTCCCTCCTTGGAGTTCATGACTGCTGTCTCTCCTACTCAGTGGTGGGACATCCAGAGTAAAAAAGCTCACCTGTTGCAAGGCTTGCAAATGTTACTACGTGACAGGAAGAACTGAGGCTTACACCTGCAAATCGTGTCCCTGTCCTTTGAACCTGTAGGGAAAAGAAGAAACTGTTGCCATAATCTGGACAGAGAAGAAAACAAAAGGAGAAAAGTCCACTCCAAGATGGATGAGTGATTATCCCTCTTTAAGCCTGGAAAACTGCTACTGAAGAAGAGAAAAAGGATTCAGTCTACTTGCAAGACAGGATTAGAGGAGGATAAATGTAAATAAAAAGTAAGAGCACCACTGTCCTTGTAGGTGGGACATCTCTGTAGAGGCTTGGAAAGGGACTCAAATTACAGTGCAGCTGAAATTGGTCTAATGTGCAAAAGCAGGAAAAGTTACTCAAGTTCAAGCATGACAGGAAGGGGAAACCATATTAGTCAGGCAAAGATGAGGGAGAAGTGGTCCCTGAGCAGCTGGGACTGGTGAGGAAGTCAGTCTAGGGCAGGGAGAAATCACTTTAAGCCATGGGACACATATCTACTCTTATGATCTGATATTCTGTGAGTGGAAGGGGTAAGAAATGCAAGCGCTATTGCTTCTAAGCAAGTCACAGGATGGACACTGAGTAAAACAGGTGTGAGGAGGAGCAGACAAGAATAGTTATCGAAGGACTTCAAGCTACATGAGAGGAGGGAAAAAGGTACTAGAACAAGCAGCATTCTGTGGCAAGTGAGGGACAGGACTAAAACAGTTCTACATCAGCTAAGAGGGAAGGAAACTGCTCAAGGGTAGCACACAATGATGACAATTGCGGATAAGCGCAAGTGTGGAAACTGTGACAAGATTACTGAGCACCAGAGGGAACACACTCACCAGTGAAACAGCAAACCTTACACTAGACAGGGTAAGAGACGGGAAAGGGATCGGAAGCAGCAGAATTTGCAAAGGAGAGGGGATAGCTTTAGGACAACAAGGTAAAGGGCATTTAAGGGACATTAGACTACAGCACAAAGTGGAGGGCAGCAAACAGTATTTGTTTAAGATCTCTGATTCCTGACTGAAGATGAGGCACCTTAGGACAGGTAACAGAGGTACTTCTCCCAGACACCTGCATTATCCCAAGGTAATGCCCAATTCCACTGGGTATAGTTCAGCATTACCTAAACAGCTCTTTAAAACACTGCACAGAACACTGTGGTGGTTCAGCAACTGACTGATAAGGAGTTCAGCTGAGCACCAGGGCCAGCAGTATTTTCGTCCATTGTACTCCAAGTGCTTCCAGCACTGGTAGGGAAATGCAATGAGCATGAGGAAAAAGACAAAAAAAGGAAGGCAAGAGGGAAACCTGCTCTAAAACACAAAGACCTTGCTTCAGGACGGGCAAGGCAGAGGCACCAAAATTAACTAGAAAATAGCACCTCACAACACCCAAAACCCCTTGTTCAAGGACAAAAGGAAGAAACTGCAATAGAAAGCAGGGATTGATGGCAAGGCAGGAAAAAAATGGCAGTCTTTTTGGGGAAAGGGAGCAGACAAACCCAAGAGTTGCTCTGAAACTACAGTAATTTCAGGGCAAGGCACTGCAGCATGTCAGAAAAGAGCAAAGTGTTGTTAATGTCTTCCCTAGTACAGTATGTCCGTACTGGAGCCATATCCATGCCATACTCACAGCTGGCAATAATCCCATTGTCACATGAGCTGCAGTTCCTACACTGGAAGAGATCAGGTTCAGAACCAAACTGATATTGATTCTTCAGACATCCACATACAGTATCTTGCTTTGGGGTGCAGGGGGCCTCTACTATCTGCTGGAGTTCTGAGGAAAGAAAGGAGAAAGGATTATTCCAACCTCTTCCCTCACCTTCATCTGAAAGCACTGTTACAATGATAGGTATTGTTATCCCCCAATTGACATAAAAGGGTCAAAAAGGCCTGCAAACTGTTTCTCAGACTGTAGTAATTTGGTAACCCTTATTCCTGCTGTCCCCAGTCCCCTCCCATACACCATCTTACCCATTTGACTGCTTACTTTTTCAAGTTTCCTCACTCACCTTGCCATCCCCTCCAGTCCCCATCCACCACCATTTTCCTCAGATCCTAGAGGGTTGATAAGAACTCACCTGTACGACAACGTGTACACTGGAAGCATTTAGACATGATGTTATCAACTGCTGTGAATGTGCCATTAGCACACGGAAGACAGACAGGTGCCTGGTCAGGCCGATCACAGTCTCTTGCCTTGTAGGTACCTGCAAGAAAATCACCTAACAGAGCTCTGACAGGAAGGCAAATGCATTGTCTTAGAGAGGACCAGAGTCACTGGTTCCTCAAAGAAACCCTGGAGTTTATGGTGTGAGGACCAAGTATGCTTCCTCTCACCAGTGTGAATGACACAGACAGCCCAAGAGATAAAGAAGAAGAAGGGGTAGGTACTAAGGAAGGGAGCACTGATGTAGCTGTAGGAAAGAGAAAGTTTGAGAGTGTGGGACAGGGAAATGCCCCCGAGATGAAGGTTGCTACTACTGTATTTATTTTACATACCTGCATGACACCTCATGCAGCAGTGGGTCTTTCTGGGATGCAGGTATTGGTCCAGTTGACAATGCATCTGCTTCTTTTCTCTCCTCAAGGGGTTAGAGGGGTCCCTTCCATCCAGGGCTACACGATGGACTTGCAGTGTATATGGCACCGGAGTAATTTCTACAGATTCCTTTGTCAACACACAGATAAATGTTAGGATAACCTGTAAATGCAGATGGAGGGAGAGGGAGAGGGAGAGAAACAAGGTGAGAAGACATCATACCCCTTGCAGACTGCACCTCTGACTTCAGCACTTAGAATCAAATTTTATTCTAACAGTGAGTTCAATTTACTCGACAGTTCTGAGATTAGCACTCTCCACTGACAAATGTATGGGGGGCAGATGATTTACAAAAACAAAAAAACCAACAACAACAAAAATGGATGCCTGTCATCTCTGTTAGTAATATGCCATATAATGGTCTCTATGACAAACTGGTTGTATATAAAACACTTTTCATGATGTGCAATTTACAGATAGAATGCTTTGAAAATGCTGCAGCTTGTGAGAAAGTTATGCAAGAGCAAAGGAATGTTTTTATTAAGGAAGGCAGTAAGGCCATCCATGTAGATTTATCTAGAATAAATACAGTTCCACAGAGAAGAATGCATCCCATACTTGCAGTTCTACTGAGTAAATACACAAGATGAGAAGTTTGGAATAAGAATGCAGAGGAGGATGTCACTGCCTTAAAAGTACAGGAAAGCTTCCAAAACTACTCCTCAGCAAGGCAGCCCTAAAAATATGGGAAATTCAGGTTTTCAACTTCTCCCCACATAAAACATACCTCTTAAACTACAGCTGATGACATCAGCCTGTACATTCTGACACAAAAATGTGCATTTTCTTTTTTTTTTAAATTACTTTAAGATTTTAATTCTATTTTTCCATTTGAAAATTACTGTTGTCATGCCAATCTTAACAGAAATATTAAGGCTGGCATGACTGCCACATGACTGTAAGAGAGCATGAATATGTACACACACGCACTAACAAAAGGTTAGAAGAACAGCCTGTATCAATAATGAAGGACGCCATTCCCTGGACTTTTTTTCAAGACACTATTCCCAGCAGTGAAATTGAGAAATATGTTTATGTCATGGCCAAAAGGTCTACACTCTGGTAAGACCACAGCATAGATGACTCATCACTAAAAGATCCTGCACCAGGAGGATGGTAACGAGATTGCAGCATATCACAAGCCCTATTCCTTTGCCTATTGGCCTAAAAGAAAAACAGACCCCAGGTATGTATTTCAAATATGCATTCAAACAAGGAAGAAACATACAACAACAAAAAGATTTAAAAAAAAAAAAAAAACAACAAACAAAACAAATCCAAGTAACAACTTGACCCAAGATTTGTGAAACCTAGATTCAGCAAGTTTCTACACCAAAGACCCATCCCATCTCAGATGATAACTCCTGAAGGATATGATAGATTTGCCCAAAACCTAGTTTGAAATACCATAAAGAACTCTAGCAGCACGATGAAGACTTGACAACCAGTATCCCTTGTCATCCACATTGCACACAAGTGATCCTGGCCACACCATCTGGCCATATATATGTTGATGCTTCTGAGTGTGTTGCAGAGAGCTTGTGCCAATGCATCAGATTGTATGAATCAAGTAATTTTTTTGCAAAAAACACCACCGCATGCAAATAGTCTCACACAGAGTTTTACCACGCTATCTTGCCTTCAATTGTAATGTTTGCCCAAGCTTCCTTTTTTTGAAAGTGGCAAGATGCCCAGCTCTACAGGCACAGCTTCAGAATTCTGTTTCTTTTTTGCTTTTTCAGCTAGGAGAGTTATAGCAAAAGCAAAGCAAACCAATAAGGGTAAACCACAATGCTGATACCAATTTTGTGGTTGCAAGCTTAAGAAAAGATACATAAAATGAGATGGCTATGACAGCCCCATGCTGTCCTGTTTCTCTCTCAGAATTAAAGCTTTGGGGGAGAAAGGTACATACATAAAAGCAACTTAAAACCTCAAGAAGCATGGGGCTTTGCAACTCTGACAAAGCTAAAACACCATTTTTCAGAGAGCTCTGTCATACAAGGACACGTTCAATAGACCAGATGTTAAATGGCGAACAGGAAAAGAGAACCACATATTTAAATAGCTATCATTTCAGACTTAATTATCTGACCACAGGATAATTGCAAGCACTTCAACAACTCCTCTATAAGAAACAAAAACTGTTTCAGCAGATGGCAGTCTTACAAGATTGCATCCCTGCAGGAAAATGGGTAAAAGATCATTCACACAGATGTTCTAGTCTGACACACATCAAGAATAAAAAAATCTCATTCTCTGGCCAATGATCGATTCCCTGACATAAGAATATATACAGTCGGCCTGTAAGTCACACAAGTCAGCAACAGAAAGAAGATGGAAGTGTCAAAGATTAAGCCAAAAACACAGAGAAAATTGGTCAGATACACCTTCAAAACCAAAAGAAAACAGAAATATTTTCAATTTTTCAGATTAGGTGAAAGTGTGTCTATACGTGTAATAAAACCAGAGTGAACACACAATTACTGATCATAATCTGAGGAACAGTGAGTCACAGGCCACAAGTGACTCACAAACCAATGGCTTGGCCATCCAGAAAAACCATTCACATGGTGAAAAAAACCACCACCATTTTAAGCAATTTCCCTAGCCATTTTTACCGATTTACACCAGTGACAGACTGCATAAAATTCAGGCAATACGTGAAAGTAAAACAGTCTATTCTATTTCAGTTGGAAAGGATCTACAACAATCATCCGGTCCAACTGCCTGATCCCTTCAGGGCGGACCAAAAGTTAAAGCATGTTGTTAAGGTCATTGTCCAAATGCCACTTAAACACTGACAGCTTTGGGGCATCAACCACCTCTCTAGGAAGGCTGTTCCAGTGTCTGACCACCCTCTCAGTAAAGAAATGCTTCCTAGTGTCCAGTCTGAACCTCCCCTGGCTCAGCTTTGAACTATTCCAAGGTGTGCTATCACTGGATCCCAGGTAGAAGAGATCAGCACCTCCCTCTCCCCTTTCCCCTTTTCATGGAGCTGTAGAGAATGATGACACCACCCCTCAGCCTCCATCTTTGCAAACCAGACAAGCCCAGACACCTCAGTAGCTGCTCAAAGGACATGTTTCCTGTGAGGCAGAGGGTCTGCCAGCCCTTCCACCAGCTTTGTTGCTGTTGAAAATTATATATTCCTTGAAAGTAGCTAAGTGCTTATTTGACATAAGTTAGAATTGTTAGGCTGCAAGTTGAACTTGTAGGCTGCAACCTGAACCATATGGCTGTGTTGTGTAAGTCAAAGATGGATCATAGTGAAACATGGAGATAAAGACCTGAATGTTAGTAATAGTTAGAATTAAAAAAAAAGGTAGCTTAAACATGACTTAAAGATTAACAGCTAGAGTGTTAAAAAAAAAAAATTAATAGCCCATAGATTGTGGTATATGAACTGTAAGAACCATATTATAACGTGAACTACAGAACTGGCCAAAACCCCCATCGAAACCAACCTAAGAAGATGTGATGCTGACCATGTGGCAACCTCTTGGAAACAAAACAGTGAAGACAGAGAAGACCCCAGACCCTAATAATGTTTTGTCCAGACTGTCATGTGAGGAATGGGGAGGTCAGATCATAAGGGTATCATGGCCCAGGGATTTCTCTCTTCAGGGTCCCTCTTTTGAGGCACTTAGCTCCAGCTACCAGATATCATAATTGACTTGTGCCCATAAGCCTATCTGGTGGAGATGAGAACCTAGTGTCAAGAATTTCTTTAACAGTTGGCATCCTCTGGGCACATTCCAGGACCTTCACTTCCCTCTGAAATGGTGGGGCTCAGAACTGCACCCAGCACTCAGTGTGAGGCCACACCAACGCTGAGCCCAGTGGGACGTTCCCCTCCCTCTGACTGGCTGGTGATGCCGTGTTTGATGCTCCCCAGGACGTGGTTTGCCCTCTGGGCTGCCCAGGCACACACTGCTGACTCACACTGAGCTGCTGCCAACCAGCACCCCCAGGGCCCTCTCTGCAGGGCGCTCTTCAGCCACTCCTCTCCCTATTTATACTTGTGCCTGGCAGTACTGCATCCCCAGGTGCAGGATCCAGCATTTGGACTTGTCAGATTTCATTCCATTAATCTTTGCCCAGTGCTCCAATTTATCTAGAATAAATGCATTGAACAGAACTGACCTTAGAACTGAGCCCTGAGGAACCCTGCTGGTGACCAGCTGCCAGCCAAATGTGGCTCCATTTACCAAGCACTGAAGCCTCAAAACATTGATAAAAACTTGTCAAGGCAAAATCTTCTGCAAGTGAAATAAGATGATTTTCTACTGTTAGATATACAAGATACTTAACTTCCCAGGAGAGAAAACAAGTACCCTCTAACCAATGCTGCATAGAAAAGCAGACAACCTGTATTACCTAAGCTGAATGATAATTAAAACCACATCATGCACACTACTGATTCACAATCTCAGTGAGTGGAGACTCCCCAGGGAAAACAGAGTCAGCAGAAACTCTAGGTTTTACTTCTGAAACTGATGCAGGAATAAACAAAATACGTCAGATGAAAACCAGAATGCTGCTTCCTTAAAACATTCCACTTTTCTGGGTGACAGCTACTTTCCCCTCACATTCTCCTCACATGTGAGGCAACCTTAGTTCCTTCTTATGTCTCATGCCAGCACTTACTCAACAGCTACAGTCAAAAAAAAAACAAGGCACAAGCCCAAAAAAGCTCTTCTATGCAAAGTTTTGATAGCTAAAACAGGAATTAGGAGCCCTTTCACCATCTCTAAACTCAAATTTTCTTGAATTACTGCCACTACTACAATTCTCACCCTTGCTGCTCCTTCTGCCTCACCAGGCCATGCTCAGAGACCTGCAAGTGAGGTGACATCTCCACAGAGTAAGGCAAAGAAAGAAAGGAACAGCAAAGATAAAAGTGAAGAACACAGCAAGATCCCAGAAAGAGAGGTGGTGTAAATAATAAAGGATATTTGAGGGCAGTGTTCTCAGGCCAAGGACAAATAAGGCACAGTGTCTGAAACAGCAGGACAGCACAAGAAAGTGCAGCATATCAGGGCTACCATATTATCACCTCAGAAGGCCAGGAGTACCAAATTACTCAGCATGGATGCCATGACTCTATCACATGCTCTGCCTGCCTATGCAGGTCTGTAGCCCTGCTGCTACCTGCAAGACTCCTTGCCCTCAGGGAGAGGTGTGGAGAAAGCAGGTAGAGTATGACAGTGTGATAGGAAAAAGAGAGGGTTGTGTCGGGAACAAGACTCCCTCTCCTAGAAACTCAGTGGATGCCTAGAGGTGAGCCAGGGCTGGTCACATAAGAGAAAAACTGAGTGAGAAGGATGGGATTAGACAAGTGAGACACAACTCCTAACCCACACACAGCATGTTATGACCCCATGCCTGTTCACATGAACTAACAGGTGTAGCAGGATGCTCTGCCTAAGTGGGAGTAAAACAGCTCAAACTTCACCCTGTTTGCTAAAGTTAACAGTGGTGGACGGAGAAGGGGGTGTCATGCTGCTTTGGGTGTTGAAGAATGCTGAGATCAGCCCAAGTCAGCAATCCCAAAGTTAAATATTCTGGGGATGTGAAGAACGATGTTTCCTGACAGAAACTGGCACCAGTGAGGATGCAGTGAAGTTCCTGGTAATGGAACTGATAGTACTGATAACTTATCTAAAGCTGCTGAGCTGACCTGGCTAGCCTAGAAACATAGGACTGACAGTCAGTCACTTTACAGTATAAAAGCCTAGTTCCACATTTTAAGAGCAGGCACGCCTAAGACACCCCTTCTAGAAGTGTCTGTGGAAACTCCTCCCTGGAGTGGTGATGCCCCTCCAGGTTACTCCTCAATATTGAGCAGAAGAGATTTGCCAACGATTGTTGGTATGGATGAGTAGCATCAGTCTAGACTTAATAATTATTTTGCTAGGTTTAATATTGTTCCTTCAATATTGCTTAAAAAAACGGCACACTATACTAGTAATTATAACTATCTATATTGTAAATAATTGTGAATGAAGTCTTTTAGTCTAAACATTATCATCAATAAAATAAATATTTTATACATGCAAATAGATTTAGTTTGCCATTCTTTATCCTGGAGGACAAAGTTGCACAAAGATTCAATTGGAATAACTTAACCCCTTCTTTCAAAAGAGAATTCCATTTTGCAAATTCCTTTTTTAAACTAATGAACTACCTGCAAATAAAAGGCATTATAAGTCATTAGAATGTCTCAGTATTTCTTAACAGAAAGTTCTCTTGGCTTAGGAACTCAGCATGACACATACTCAATGCACAAGTATTCTACATATTAGACAACTGTTAGCCTTTTTGATGACTCATACAAAATTACTCAGCTTGGATGTTCAGAGGAAAACAGAGATCCTGCTCAGATTGATGAGTTATGAAAGAAATCAGGGTCCAGAATTAACCTTATGTTCTTGGACTGCTTCAGCCATTTCCAAAAGCTCTTTGAGGTTTGCATATGTTTTAGTTTGCTATACAAAGATGCACGGGAAACCAGAACTTCTGCTTTACACATTGAGAAATGTGCATTAAAGCAACATTTACAGGAAGCTTTTCTCATTGCTCACTAAAACCTGGAAAGGTCAAAGAAGGCTACAAGAACTACTATTATAAATAATCCCCCATTTTATGAAGTTCAGATAGAGGAATGCTGTGCTTTAGGCCTTGTCTAAAATCAGGAGACTGGCAATAGCTTTGATACAATGAAGAAAGGCCTTAGAAATCTTAACTTAAAACCCAAGAAAATTGTGATTGTCTATAAAGATCATAGACTTCACATCATAAAATGTCATACATATATATACACAGTATATAAAGTTAGAAGTTTTTATTTCATATTAGCAGAGAGAAAGAAAATAAAGGAAAAGTCAATAGGCGGTCACAATCATAAGAAAACTTCTTTTGAAGTTTTCCTCAGAGGATACAGTGGTGAACACTGTGGCAGAGTCCTCAGTGCACTGACATACAACACCCCAATACTCTGCCTGCCTGTGTTCAGGGCTGAGTTCCACTGCTCTGCTGTACAGAGCACTGAAGGAACAAGAGCTATGGGAAGGCTCAGCAGGGTTCTCCCCCTTCAATCCCAAAATGATTTTCAACTGGGCACAAGCCCATGGCTCCTGCCCACGCGGTGCTGCAGATGTGCTCAGGCCCCTTGTCAGTGACTCACTAGATGAATTTCTAAATCATGTAATTCTCAAATGCTGAGTTCTATTCACTGGAATAGATACATTGTTGTTTAACAGAGAAATGTAGTGACATTGATTTGAGATGTGCTTTCTACTGTCAGGTTCCCAAGACTGCAACAGAAAAATCTGTGTCCAAAGGGAGCACTCAGTTAACCAGAGATGATGATAAGAATATGAAAGAAACACAAGGCATCTGCCCTAAATATAAAGAAAGCCCCTTTGTGATGACTAAAGAAAATGGGTAAGAAAAAGCAAAATGACAACATTGGTTTTACCCCAAATAATACTGCTAATGCAAAAAATGGATTACTCGATAAAAAGGGGAAAGTATCCAAACTGACAACACTGATTACTTATGAGAACATAAATTACCACATAATTGAAATTAGCAGAGACACGAATATGAACGTTTCATTTGGCTAGAAGCAGACAGTCGTCAAAACCAGAAATTAAAATCACATTAATCAGTACATAAAAAGTTGAATTAATCTAGTTGGAAAAAAAACCAAACCCATAGATGAAAATCTGATTGAAATGGAATCAAATGCTACCAATCATTAGGATGGGATTTGAGAACAAAACTGATAGTGTTCTTATGCCAATATAAAAATTCATAAGGATTGAACCTGGACCGTAGTTCTGGTCCCCAATCTTGAGAATATAAATTAACCTAGATGTTATACAGAGAAAGGTAACAATGACAATCAGCGGTACAGACTGGCTGCTATAAAGGGAATGATTAAAAATACTGGCTTATAAAAGACAAAACCAAGTGGAGGATACTGTAGAGGGCCCAAAGTCATGAATACCATAGAGAAGGTGAAATGGGATGAGTGTTCCCTGTCTCCTCCAATACAAGAAACAAGAGGCATCATATAAAACAAGCAGGAGACAGGCTCCAAACAAATGCAGGGAGATACTTTTTTAGCCAGTGTGTAGCTGAGATGTGGGTCTCCATGACAGAGTGCTGGGGGTGCCAGAAACGTGCCTAGCTTCCGAAAGTAATTATCACACATATCAGCAGAAGAAAAAAAACAACACACTCTGGGGTCCGAAATATGAAGATGCCATTTCAACTCAGAAATTTCTACCATCACAAATCACTGGAATTGGAGAGAGTATTTTATTTTTTTATTGCTGTGCACTTGCCCTGCTCCAAAACACTTGGCAGACACCTGCTGTTGGGCACTATTGGAAACAGGATGGTGGCCCAATTCTTACAATTCACTTGGTAGCCTGATTTTCAATTTTTATGTAATGTAGCTTCTAACTTCAAAATGGAAATTCCTCCCTTTACTTTCAAAAGGAATCAATGCCAGAAGCACCCTTGTGGCTATTTTGTCTTTTTCCTTCATAAAACTGAACTTTTTTTAAGAAATTAAACTCCCATTATAATTTTTTTCTTAATGAGACAGAAAACCTGCTGGCCTCAGCAAAGACAGATGTCGGTTTGTCCACTGTAACAGTTAGAAGTGCATGGGGAAAGCGCAGAGAAGCTGAAAATGAGTACAAGGACAGACAAAAAGAGAAAATTAATGGAAACAGGCTACATAAAATTTTGAAGAGTCGCAGAAAACATACAAGAATCAGAAAACTAGAAGGGCAGCATCAAGGGTGTAAGAAACACCATGAGGGCAAACAAAGGATGATATACAAAGTAAATGGCAGATGGAAGGACATGCAACAAAGTAACAATTCTAACGCTGAAAAAAAAATATGATTTTATGGAAAAGTTAAACATTATCTGTAGGGAGTACAGTGTTATTGAGAAATTGAAATGACAAGCAAATAGGAGGGGGAAAATTTCCTCAAAAAGATATCTCACTGAAGGACACTTGCTCCAGCATATTATTTACTTGAAGATAAAACAATTAATTTGAGGAATCCAATAAATTTTTTTGCATTTCATTGTCAATAATATGAATAACTCATATAGTATCTGAGTTACAGCAAAATGTGTGCACCACTATTCATAAACCAGAAATACACTTTTCCAGGTTTGCTAACTATGAAATCTACCCGTAAGTCAACAGTTTATGTACCCTAACTAGGTCCTAGGATGGTAAGTGATCCACAGTTAGAGCCAAAGTGTAGAGTGCTCCAACTCCAAAGTTTTAGTTGAGTTCTCTTGCCCATGCTAGACGTCTTATTAACTGGTTTCCAAACTTTCCAAGTGGAAAAAAACAAACCAAACCGAAACCAAACACACTCCTCTGGAGGAGGGTAACATTGAGTGCCATAGTTGCAACTTTCTGACAGCAAAGTAACCACTAACCCAGCATTACAAGTCCAGCGCAGCCAGGTGAAAGTGTGTGTTTACTAGGGTGCTCTGGTATTTAAGTATAAAACGTTTGACCTTGTAGCCTCTATAGCAGAATTTGTAGCCATGTCATGATGCTGAGTGATGCCACCCCTACTGTCACAGCTCTATCACACCTCTGCTGATACCGGATGGCCATTCATGTCTAGCAGTCAGGTAGTTCATAAAACTCTCGGATTTCTTTTACAACTTTTTCACCCACAAAATTACAACTAGCAGTTTAAATGTCTTGCTCTAAGACGCGCAAGCAGGCTAAAGAAGATTTACCGGCAAAGCTGAACTTGTTTGTATCCAAATCCCGTGGTTTGGGACATAGCTAAGGACCCCTAACCTTTAAATGCCCGCAAGGCGGGGGCGGTTAGTCTCCGGCTCCTGCACGGAGGCGGCGGGAGCGGAGCCGATGCGATCCCAGCGATCCCAGCCTGGCCGGCTCCGTGCTCCCGGCGAGCTCCGGACCGCCCCGCGCGTTAACGGCCGCGCCGCGGGCTCCAGGGAATCCGCCGCCGCTCCTGTAAGCCCAGAAGCCTTTTCCCTGACTCAGGAATAAGTCCCGGAAACGGCGCCGGCGAAGTCTGTGCCCAGCGGAGGGCGGGGAGCGGAGGGAGGGAGGCAGCGAGCCCCGCTGGGCTTCCCGCGGTCCCGCTGCCCGGTGACCCCGCGGGCGCCCAGCTGATGGCGCGGCTCGGCTTCCCGACCCGTTACCGCCGCTCCGGCAGCAGCCTCGACCGCCCGCCTCGCCCCCCCGCCGACTCACCGAGCCCCGTCCCCCCGCTCTCCGCCCCGGCGCGGGGCGGCCGAGATGGAAGCCGCAGCCCCCCGGAGAGGGCGAGCAGAAAGCGGGCTGTCCGGAGAGCGGCAGCGATGCGGAGCCCTACGGCGGCGAGTAGGGTCGAAGGGAGCCCGGGCCCCAAAGCTCGGCGGCGGGCACCGCTCTGCACACCCGCAGTCGCCCGCAGGTCCGGGGGAGCGGAGGAGTTGCCCGGCGAGGCGGTGCCCCGCCGCCGCACGGTCCCGCTCCGCCGGGACCCACCAAGTCCCCGCCGTGACTTACCGTCCCCAGAGAGGTGCGGGGCAGCGCCGGGGCGCGCATGGCTCCGCGGCCCGCTACATCCCCATGACAGGGCCCCCCACCTCCAGAGGAAGCCGTCCCAGCCCTACGCAACCCCGGCCAGAGCAGCGCGGAGAGCGACTACCCCGTCTCCAACTTCCTGGCAGAGGCAGCAGGAAAGAGAGCGGCGAGCGGGAGGCGGCCCGGAGCCGCGCCGAGCCCCGCCCGCCCTCCGCCGCGCACAGGCTGCCGCCGGCACTTTTCCCTAAAAACCGAGATGGTCAAGCTGAAGAAAAGCAACGGATGGCTAAAACTGCTACAAAACACAGGAAAGGAGCCAGAGGAAGTTCACTGCAATCTTAAAATTCCTGGACATAGGAGCGTTTAATCCTAAATATGTAATTTTCGTGTGAAACTTAACCACGTACTTGTAAGAAGAAGACTTTTTGCATCTTTACTGACTTAATTTTAAAGAACGGCATTTTGCAGCCATGACCAGCGTTTTTAGAGTCTATATGAACATCCCACAGTTTTTTATTTAAAACACGCATTTTCTTGTATGCTCCTACGAACCAGCCATACTGATAGTGCAAATACAAGCGAAACCTACATAACATTCTGCATGAGCTCTGCTTCATTTAAAATACGCTCTTAGCATGTTTGAAAAACAAAAATACAGTTAGGAGTAAGAGGCGAAATGATAAAGAACTCCCCTTCGTTTGTTACCCATTAAGACCTCCCCTTGTTTTCTCCGAGTGCCTCTCTACTAAGTCAAAGGCATTAAATCAAGGTACAAAGCGTCGTTTTGCAAGAACTTGCCCATTTCAAGTGTATAAGCCCAAAATGGGTACAATTCACTCCATGGAGTGCCTGAATTCCTATGGACAAACTCAAACACCCCCAGAGACTGTGCCTACTATAGAGCTGCTTATCTGCTGTGTGGAAGCCAACAACGGCATGTGCACAGGACAAAACAAAAAGGGCACTTTTCTGCACTTCAGGCTTGGAACAGCTCTGACTTTCTACCTGCAAGTCTCAGGAGGGAAGGAAATAGCAGAATAACATCTTATCAGGTTGCAGCCATCTCCAGGGTAGAGGTGGAAAAGATTTACCAAGTTTCGTCCTGTTCATTTCCTTGCCTCCAATGAGGACAATACAAAATCAGACCCTGAAGGGAAAATTCTTGCACACCGATGAACACATTCTGCAAAGGAGGAAATATTTTTAATAGTCTGATTCAGGTTTAGCACATGCTGTCATGTGAGTGGATGAGGCACACCCTTCAATCTTCATGGAGCCTCAGCCTTCAAAAAAACCACAAAAAACACCATTTCTCTAGAACCACACAAATGTCACAGAAATCCCCACAAACCTTCCCATTTTACTACTCCCGCAGCTCAGGGAGGGGATGGCACTCTCACAGCCCGCTGCACGTTTGACATTTACACTAATGTCAAACACATGACTGCACATCCACTTCCTAGCTTTTGCCAGAACTAGCAGCTCCGTGCCTTCCTCCATCCCTGCCACCTCCCTGCAGCCTGTCAGGCCTCTGGCACTTCCCAAGGCCCTGTGGCTTTGTGCCAAAGCCTAGAGGGACTGAGCCCACTCTTCTGTCACACAGCTTGTCTGCCAGCCCAGGCACTTTATTCCTGGGCTGCAGAGATGTATTGGGTTTGTGTGGTAGCAAGGTTTTTGTAGCAGGGAGGCTACAGGAGTGGCTTCTGTGAGCACCTGCTAAAAGCTTCCTCCACGTGTGGCAGAGCCAATGCCAGCCAGGTCCAAGATAGACGCACTGCTGGTCGAGGCCAAGCCCATCAGAAATGGTGGTAATGCCTCTGTTATAACGTATTTAAGAAGAAAAAAAAAGTTATTGCACAGATGTAACTGTGGACAGAGAAGAGCGGAGTGAGAATATGTGAGGAACAGTTCTACAAACACCAAGGTCAGTGCCAAAGGAGGGAAGGAGATGCTCCAGGCACCAGAGGTGAGGTTCCCCTGCAGCCCATGCTGAAGACCATGGTGAAGCAGCTGTATCCCTGCAGCCCATGGAGGATCACAGGAGTGCAGAGATCCACCTGCAGCCCGTGGAGGAGCCCCATTCTGGAACAGCTGGATGCCCAGCTGTGAGCCCGTGGGAAGCTCACGCTGGAGCAGGCTCCTGGCAGGGACCTGCGGCCCCATAGAGAGAGGAGCCCATGCTGTAGCAGGTTTTCCTGGTAGGAACTTGTGACCCTGTGGGGGACCCACGCTGGAGCAGCCTGTGCCTGAAGGACTCACCGTGAAAAAGTGACCCACGTTGGAGCAGTTCGTGAAGAACTGTTGCCCGTGGGAAAGACTTACGCCGGAGAGGTCCATGAAGGATGGTGTCCTGTGGGAGGGACCTCCCGGGAGCAGGGTAAGGACTCCTCTCCCTGAGCAGCGGCAGAAACAACAACTGACCGTACCCCTCATTCCCCGGCTCCCTGCGCCGCTCGAGGGCAGCAGGTAGAGCCAGGGAAGGAGGCTATTTTACTTCCAATCATCCTGCTCCGATTTTGTTGGTAACAAGTTCAATTAACATCCCCAAGTTGAGTCTGTTTTGCCCGTGACGGTAATCGGTGACTGATCTCGCTCTGTCCGTATCTCAACCCACGACCTTTCAGTTTATTTTCTCTTTCCAGCCCGCTCGTGGAGGGGAGCGATAGGACGGCGTAGGTACCTAGCATCCAGCCACGGTCAACCCCCCGCCGAACCTCTCCCTGGATCCCGTCTCCACCCACCCCTCCCGGGCAGGGCGGGAAGCGCCGCCCGGGGGCGGTGGCTTTTGGATCTCCCGGCAGCCTCTGCGCGTTTCCCGTCGCCACGGCAACGGCGGTGCTGTCATGGTGGTGGGGTGTCATGGCGGCGCCCGGCACAGCGGTGAGTGAGCGGCCGAGGCGGCCCCGGGCTCTTCCCGCCGCTTGGCGCTGAGCTCCCCCTCCTCTGCTTCTCTCCCCCAGGAGCAGCGCTGGCTGCGGGAGGTTCGGGACTTCGCTCGCCGGGCGCTCCCGGGGCCGGACGGGCAGGAGCCAGCTGCGCTGGAAGCGATACTGCGGTGCCTGCGGAGTGCAAGCGGCGGGGCGCTGCCGCTCGGCTACAGGTGACGGCAGGGCGGGATGAAGGGAAGGGGCGGCATGGGATGAAGGAAGGGGCAGGGGGGGTCCCCTTTTGGCCCGGTGCCCACGCGCGGCCCTCCTGGGAGCTCCACGCGGCTCGTCCGTGCGCGGTGCCCACGCCGGATGGCGGGCGTGGGAGGGATGTTGTCGAGCATGGGTAACCGCACGCCTTGCTTTGGCTTCGGTGCGCCCCCGGCCGCCCTTGCGGTATGATTAAGCACCATATCCGCTAGTCTGCGGTAGGCAGAGAGTGTTATCGAAGTGGGGCATCTCGCTGAGGGCGAGCTGCTGTTTTGTACGGCACTTGCACGGCAGCTTCCCGGCTGGATCCTGACAGCCTGCCCAGGAGGATGTTTCTGCGCACAGTCTCCGAAGCTGTTGGCCAGCCGAGGTCGGCGTTCAAGGGTGCACTCTAGGATAACGTGGTCCATATTTTAATTGGTAAAAGGCTTTTGGATGTTCACCGTCACAAAAAATATGTAGCTTGTTGAGAGATATCTATATTGGAAGGTTTGGCTTGTCTGATCTATTTTTCTCTTGCTCCAGCTTATGGTGGGAGAATATCTACTAAAACCTTTGGCACAGCCAATTTGGGGGGAAAGGTCAATTGGAATTGACTAGGGACTCGTGACTTTTAATTTTGTACTAATAGTTTATAAATGTACATGGTAGATCTTTTAAGCTAGCTAAACTGATCTCATCTAAGCAGTATTTTCTCTATATATTTTATGATGTTTAAACCAGAATTTGGTTTATATTCAGGAGAATATATTCACAGAGAAGAGTTGAAAGTACTTGGTAATTATCTCATGTGAGGCCAGTGGTCTATTTCTGAGCAACATGCTACATCTACAACTAACCACCAAGCTCTGGATCACCAGAAGGGAGTCTGTTTAGTTCTCTGTATGTGATATTCAGGACCCAGTGTACTACTGTAGTTTTGGTTTCTCCCAAAAAGCACTCAGCACATTTGGCAAAAACATGAGCAGCACCGTGTTCTCCTTGTGGATGATAGGTGTCAGTATTCCTGATACCACTCTGTCTCTGAGAATGGAACATTTTCGGCTAATCTCCTGTTCAGACTCCTGTGAAATACACAAGTACCTGCATAAATTTATGTCTTCTCATTAATTTTTTTTAATATCTAAATTCTATTTATTGCTGATTCAGTTCTGGCTTTGAACTTTTGACACCTGACTAGTCAAGTGAAACTCTTCAAATTCATGCTCCCTGAACTTGATTATGTCCTGCTACTGAGCAAGTGTGTGTTATGAATAAAGCTCCAGTTTCACAACCTGAAATCGTTAGTGAACCTCACTGGGAGCAAGTACTAAAGTCACTACCTGGAGAACAGTTTGTGTTTGGTCTTTCAGTGTTGATGCTAGCATGGACAGAGGACTTCCATTAATTCTCCAACATAGACAGCCAGGATGTAAACATCAGGGATGAATGCTGCCATGGTCATAATAAACACTGAAAAGGTTTAGAATCTACTGAGGATGCTGCCTTGTTCGGTGCCATGGTCAGTCTAAACATGATAGATGCTAAATTGTGGATGGCTTCAGATGTGGTTGATTTAATTTTGCATCTCATCCTTCACCCTCTCCTCAAAGCCAGAAGGGTGGGGGGAAAGATTCAGGGCTAAGCCTGGCTCTGTTCTTATAAGTGAAAGCCCAGTCTAATGTTACTGGCTTGTGTTTCTCGGCTTTGTATTGTGCAAACTATCCACAGGAGAGAATTTATTCCAAAACTGTCACAATCTTCGTCTAAAAGTTGTTCAAAATTATTTTTACTACAGTTCAGCAATTTTAGCACCAAATGATGGAATTAGTCTGTATTTACCTGTCTTCGTTACTGATATGTAAACTATGGAGAAGGTGTGAGGTTTTCTCACAGTGTCCCATTCAAGCTAGAAATGTCTGAACTAGTAACTATTCTCCTTCCCACCTTCCAAATGTACTTGAAAACATGTTTATTAAGTCTCATTATTATTTCTTTTCAAATTTTCCTCATACCTGCTCACATAACTGTAGTAGCAAAGGATGTCTGTTTTCAGAGAGGATGCTCAAGTAGAACAGACATGTTTACTGAGTTGACAGAGATAATTGATAAATGTTAACAATTGCCATGTTATATCATCAGACCACACTCTGGGTATGCTAAGACTCGTCTGACCTAACCAAGCACTGTCCACTGCAATGATCACTGTAATTTCTAAACTTTGCAGACAGAGTTTTTCCTGCATCCTGCTATATTCTCACTTTTCTTTTTCTTTTTCCTTTTTTTTCCCCAGTTTCATCTCCATCTCTGACCTGCAGCAGCAGCAGCGTATACCCTGCTGCTCCCACCTGACCTGGAGCAGTAACGAATATAAAGAATGGGCTCATCAAGGACAAGGTGCTTTACCCACACACGGAGCTTTGCCAAGGACTTACCTGATCTTGGTTGGCTATTTAACAGATGGAAGGCAAGAGAACACAGAAAAGTTGGTAGATGGTTGCCTATATGTGAAGGACAATACTGGAATAATTCCTTGTGAGGTATGTCCTTGGTCTGAGGGGTTCTGTGTTTATTTCCACTTCTGGGGCAGTGTTACGGACCACCCAGGGCTTCAGATGTTCTGCCAAAGTCTTTATTGAGGGAAATAACACATCTCTGTAGCAGGCAGGAAAACTACAAGCTTAGAACGTGGGGAGAGGACAGAGCATGTCAAATTTTTCGTTGGTAGGAGAAGAAATACTAAACGTGCTGGCCCAGAGAAAAGAGACAGCCAGTATACTTCTGTTACATTTGCCATAGTACAAGGCAGCCTGGGAGACCTCCCCTCTATTCGCTGAATTCTGGCTAGTGAAGCAGAAATAACTTTCTGGAGAGCTGTACTGGGTGTTCAGTGATGCATTGATAACTTTCAGGAAATAATAGCTAGCACAATAATTGACTTAAAAGCCTTCTGAAGGTCATTGCAAGGGGACTCTAGTTAAGAAACAACTCCTGGAGCAGTGATGACAGAGAACTGAAGTTGTGCTTTCCAAGCAGGCAAAGACTAGAAAGAAGTTGTATTGGTATGAACTTCTAACCAAAAACACAGGGGAAAAGAAAGCAGGTGAGAATTTTAGAAAAACAGTCTGAAAATAACAGCCTTGCAGTGAATTAATTATCACCTTTGGGAGGGTGTTACTGTAACCCAGGAAATGCTGGCTGTAGAGATCAGCAAATTCTCTTCCAGGTTTGCATCTGGAAGGACAGAAGTTCTCCATGCAAGAGAGTGGGCAGAAAACACTGCTCTCGTTTAGTAATGAAGCCCAGCAGTAGACAAGTTTGTGATGCTCAGGCAAGGGTGGATTAGTAAGGAATATTGTAAGGAATACTGAGAAAACATACTGTAACTCAACTCAAGCTTTTATCTCATCTTTTGGTTTAGCTCCTGCATTTTGAACTTGAGTGGCTGGAGTCGCTGTTCCTCTTCCCAGGCTGGTCATATATACCACAGACAGACCAGAGTGCAGCAGGGTACTTGGAAATCCTGGAGGATCCAGTGCCAGTAAACGCCCCCAAGGAAGTACTGCACAGCGTTCCAGTCACCTACCCACCATCAGCTGAGCCACTGCTTACCTCCAGGTAAACACATAACATGCTCAATTCCATCAGAGCACTGTTGGTCTGGTACCATGAAAAGCACTTGGCTTAGGAAGAGACAAATTCTGTTTCTGCCACAAGTAAAAGCATAACAGTGAGTGGTGGAAGTAAAAGTTAAACAATGAAGCCACTTTTCATTAATCATCTGTTTTCCAGGACTTGACTTAATTGGAAGGTTTTATTCTGTATTTTGATAAAATAAGACAAATCTAAATTATTTCCAGATGTATTTTGATATTACAGGGAGGATATGAGAGCAAAGTGTTAATTCAACTTGGAGGCTAAAATTTTTAGCACAACTTTTTTTTTTTTTTTTTTTTTTTTTTTTTTTTTTTTTTTTTTTAACCTCCAGTGAACCAGAAGTATAATTGAAAGTAATCCTAGATTGTAATATGAAATTAATATATGCCACTGGTCAAGTTCTTATTATGTTACTGAGATAAAGGTACTAGTGAAATGTCAACTGATAAGGGTAACTGTTCTTTAGTTTACAATATGTGAAAATGTAGCCAATGGAATGCAAATCTTACTGAAGTTGATAATTCCAGGTTGTGCTAGATCATGTTTTATCTTCTTGAGCAGAGAATTCTTGGTGTAATGTAGTTACTGTATACAATAAAATGCCCCTAGTCATGCTGCTGTAGTTTCTTTTTAGTTATCTTTTGTTTTAATTGTGTTATCTGCTTGTGAGAAACGTATTTTAAGCCAAGTGTTTGATTTAGCTCAAGGGACCTTTCTAAACAAGAAAACTATTTCCATATTTCAGTATATGTTCTCAGGCTTTTAACATAAAGTTCCTCTGCTATTGACTGATATCTGACCAATTTTCCATGTTCCTTTTTTAAAAAAGTAACAATGAATTGCTGATATTACTGTGTGTGGCCATCTGATTTGGTTTTTTTCAAGTCATAAAGTTAGATAATTGTTTATATGTTTTAGAATCAAGAATGTGTTTGTTTAGAGTAAGCGAGATGGTTATCCTCAAGTCCAGTAGGAGCTGAAATGAAAATTACAAACAATTCGTTTGAATTTTTTTTTTTTTTTTTTCATTTTTTGAAGTGGAAGTTTGAAATGACAAACAGAAAATATTAAAGAAATATCACCTCTCTCTCCTCTCATCTGCTTTCAGTTTTGCTGCTCTTCGCTCTATGCCAAGTTTGTTAGAAAGACTCCATTATTACTTTCAGGCCTCTTTAGTTTACAGGCTTAGAGCTTCCACAGTGTCACGTTTCGTGGATCTACAAATCCAAGTTCCCTTTTCTGCTGAAGAATTGCTTGTGACTTCTTTTTTCCTTCTCCTTTAGACCTATAATTAGCTTCTTGTTTGTGATAAAGCTTTTTATAATCTGACTGTTGTCATGGAATACGTGAATTTGTTCAACATAACCCTTCTGTCTTCAAATATTTAAGTTTTTTAAAACACCAAAGATATTTAGTATATACAAGTTAAAGTACAAATTTTGTAGCCAAATATTGTTTTGAAAACCTTTCTGAGAGATTGTTCATATAACCTTGTTGGATCCTTTATTTCTAAAAAGTGCATGCTGCGTATGTGTTGATTTTGCTTTTGAGATACTTCTGATTTGTTCTTTCATCTGATTTCATCTACTTCTTCAATTGCCCACTAGGATTCCATGTAGGAAAAGATCAAAGCTTACTGTAGCAGGTGAATTGATCAGACTGGGGCCTCTCCTTTGTGTTCGCAACAAGACTTTCTTCTTTCTGTTTTTAAAGTGCTTCGCCTCAGCTATTCATGTCCCTGTGCTGGTGCAGGTAAGTCCTTGGAATTTTGCTCACAAATTCATGTTCTGTGTATGTGTTAGTTGATTAATTCTTTGAAGTTTGCCCTTGATTTCCCAGTTTGATTTATTCTTCCTTTTCTAGTGATTTTTTTTTCTCTTTTTTAATATTCCGTGCAGCTATAAATAGTCTCTGTATGTAAGAAGTCTAGTTCTGTGTCCTCCTATGTCATGGAGTTCCAGTGTCTCTAAATGCCTTGCAAATACCACCCTTTTGCTAAGAGTGTGAGGCGATCCTCTGGAGGGAAAAGAGGGTTTTGGGTGGGGTTTTTGGGGTCAGGAAGAATTTTTTCCAGTGTGGTTGATGCTGATGTTGCTTTTGTTTTTTCTGCTGCAGGAACCCAGCCAGCTGGCATGGCATCATGCCCTCCAGTTGGGTCGCAGGTACACAATAACAGGCCTGAGTATGTCCAGACTGAGGAAATCTGGACAAAAGACTTTTGTCACTAGTGTTCCTTCCTGCCTTCTACCCTACTGTGCAGAGCATATGAGGGAGCAGCCACTGAACAGTACTTGGCAAGAAGAATCCACTCAGTCTTCTTCCCTTAAGACTGCTGAGCAGCTCAGTGGCTCCTTGGCACTGGGAGTTGAAGAGGAGAGGCAAAGATCAACCAAAGAGTCCAAGATCATCTCTTATGTGGTAAGGATTTGTAGGGTTAGCCTTCTACCTGCTCATCCTATAGGGTTTCAGCTCGTGGCCTGTAAGGACTTATTTTCATCATGAGTTTATTTCCTTACTGCTCAGGTCTATGAGTCTCTTAGGTTTTGGAACTCTCTGTGCTCCTGTAACTTTCTGTTTGCTTGCTATTTAGGGAGTTGTCACCAAAATACTCAATGTCCAAGCTGGTCTGTTTTTACTGGATAACCAAGTCTGCTTGTGCCTTGCTTACCTGCCAGTGTTGAAATCTGCACGTGGACTCCGACCGGGAGCATGCGTGGAAGTAAGTTGAGACTTGTGAATCATAAAGCATTTGTGGAAAAGACTCAGGCCCTGGGGATGGCTTGTGAGTACGTGGGTCAACAGAAGGCTACAGCAACACTGGAACTATGTCAGCAAGTATCTGGAATAGAATTGGGGATCTTACTGTCTAGGCTTAGTCATTAGAGTTGAAATTACTATTATCTGATTCCTTCCTAAGCTGTGCCAGTGCCTCAGACCTGGATTATGGACAATCCATTAGAGTGACCAAGGGTTTAGGGTGGGCTGATGGTTTTGGAGAGTGGTGGCAGACTAGCTATCTCTTATGTTTATGTCTTTGTATCTCAGCTCATCGATGTCCACCTTCTGCAGAAGCCTCTGGTATCCTTCCCTTTCATTGTACTTGGTGCTTGCCTGAGCAGCACTGTTGTGCTGAAGAGTTTTTCAAGGCTCAGCACTCCCTACCAGCCACCGGCCTCTTCAGGAAATCTGTGCTTACAGCTGCTCTTCCGCTACAATCTTGGTATACCACTCTACCTCTGGTTGGTGAGCCTCCTGGAGACCTTTGAGGAGAGGTGAGGACAGTTCTGAAGTCAGGCCGTGTGTAAATGTGCTTTGTAGACTACCTGGGTGTCTTCTAGACCAAGTGTTCACAAAATTTTTATGCTTGGATACCATTAGCAGCTGGTTCTGATTTATCAGCCTAAGTAAGCTATTCATCTAGATTTCACACAATGTCCAGTTGCTTGTGCTTTGCACTTGTTCTTGTGAGAAAATCCTGTACAGTTTTCAAGTGCATGTGCAATAAGCCCACTACTCTCGGGAAGCTGTAGCACTCCAGGACATTGTGCTCATGTAGTCCTGCCTGGGAAGTTTTGTCCTGAAGTACAGACGCACTGTAAGGATGTCTGCCTGCCAATGTGGTTTGCTTGGCAAGTCAAGATGGGCACTCAGGCTGCAGCTGGAAAATGCTGCTACAACTAGATCACAACTGATACAAAGGCTCTTGTGTCCTGGCTGCTCACAGAAGTGGCAGCAGCTGCTCAGCATATCCCTTTGAGGTATTCTGAGTATTGCTGGTAGTGTGATCATTTATTTGAGAGCCTCTGTCTTAGCAGATTTTCCTACCCATGCTTATCTCTGGGTCTTCCAGATGGCTTTCTGCTCTCCCTGATGGCTTCACTCTGTTTGCAGGACAGCTGTGGGCTGGTTTGTGGGTTTACTTCTGGGTTCTGTTAGTGAAAATATTTTTTTTCTGGAACAGTTATGGTTGATCACTGTAACTGCTGTCTTGGACTTTAAAATGTATATATTTAATCTCAGTCAAGTAGCAGTTTACAGAATGTTCAGTCTTCGTGTCCTTTACTGCCACTGTGGAATTTATACTATGCTTTCCAATAAAGCAGCTTCAGTTTTGCCCTTGGAATTGTGCTAGCTACAAGTATCAGTTTTTATTATCCTTTTCACTTTAAATATCATTGCTAAGTCCTGCTACTGCTTGAAATTTGTTCCAGTGAGTTAGTTGCTATCTCTTTTCATTTGACCTCACTTTCTGTTGTTAAGTCATATTTTGACTGGCAGTGTGATCACTACCAGGCCTTCAAAAGCAGTAAGCTAAAACTTCTGAAAGGAACACTATGTGAGGAAAATATTGGAACAAGACTAGTCCGTGGTTGTTTCTGACCTGTGATTTTTTGCATCCTGTAAAAGAAAGCCAAGGGTACCTGAGTAATGATATCAAGCGTAGCCAAAATGTATGGAGATCCATCTTCGTGACTTAGAGGGAGATTATTTTCACGTGGTTTAGTTTTTTGGCTACTTTAGTTTTGAGATTTTGCTACTCAATCCTTTTCTATATTCTCTATTTTCCTAATCTTTGTCTGCTTGTCCAAAAGGAATTTGCATTGGCCTTAAATGTTCTTTTTTAATTACTTGATGTTTTTTTTTTGCTCTCCTTAGTTCCTGTCCTACACAGTATTCACTCATAACAAGCAGAAAGAATCCCTGACTTACATACAAGACTCACTAAAATGTGAGGACTGCTAATGCTTTTAACACTCATAATTTCTTTTCAGGTTTTCTTGTTTTTTTGGGCACCATCGTCTGCTTAGCTGTACTCACCAAAACCCAGGAGCTGCTGAAAAGTTCCTTGTCCCCCTTCTGCAAGCTATGATGCCAAACAGAGAGGAAACAAGAGATATTTATAATGAAATTCTAGCAAAAGTACACCATTGTCCCCTGAAGAAAGTGAGTAAATGCTTTGTGAGCTGTTTGCTCTTTGTCTGATGGGAAGAAAATCAGCTGATTCATTCTTTCTCTCTTTTTTCATAGTATTTGACTCTGGACCCCCCGTGCCAGGCCCCATCTCTGTCTGCAGTTTGCCGTGTGGCAGAACAGAAGAGCTGGGAAGGCTTCAGTCCATCACAGTTGCTCTCTCCCTTGGAGGCACAGCATATGGGCACCCAGGAGCTGAATCGCAGACTGGCCTGGTCCTACTGCACACTCTCAGCAGGAAGTTTCCAGCCCCGGCTGGTAAGTGCCTTGTTCCCTTTACTGCCTGTGCCTTGAGAGTTCCCGGATCTCCCCCTCTCTAGTGCACCCTGTCTAGTGCATGCCTGTCCTTCCTGTTCAGAAATGATACCGCTTTTCTCACTGAGATGTGTTGAAAGCAGGCTGAATTTCAGCTACCACTCCACACACTTTGTATTTATGGCTTTCAAAGATGGGAATTGTTTGATGGTCATTGCGGTTTCCTTTCTGCTGTAGATACTGCTGGGTGTGCTGAGGGTCTCCTCCAGGAGCAGTTCCCTCCAGCTGCAGGACAAGAGCAGCACACTTCCCTGTGTGATATCCCAGAAGGATGGTAGTCTCTTTGCCAATACAGCTCTCGTAGGTATGTCCCATGTCCCACTACACTATATTTGAGTGCTGAGCTTTTGCTTTTCTGCCACCCAGCTCCAAAACAAGGAAGAGACTTGATATGGAGATGCTGAACTGTCACTGCCTGACCTCGTGACTTCAAAATGAGGATATTGAGTTTACTGGTTTTATGTTCTCTTTTTATTTAGCTCAGCTCCTTTCTCTGATGTGTTTGCAGGGTCACTTTTGCAGGTGGAAAACTACCAACTTGTAGTGGAGAGATTCCTTCAGGCTGATTTTCCCTCCTGGGAGCACCTGGAAAATCTGGAGCACGTGAGGGAGAAAAAAACCAGGTGAGTCCCTTTATTCAGTATGCAAGTAAAATCATCACACTCCAGTTCCACAACTGTTTTGGCTTTGTGGTAAAGCTTCTTATCAACAGAGCATTTCAGTGCCAAAACAACTATCCTTTCCTATTTGTAGAAAATGAGCTTTTTATCAGCAACAAACCCACCACCTATATTTTGCTCAGAATACCCACAGCCTAGTAGCTGGCCTCCACTTTCCTCTTTCCCACAGCTCCTGCTGAGTATTGTGGGGCACTCCCCAGCCGTGCTTTTCCCAGATAACCATTTGTTTTGGACAGCCACCTCTCCGGGACAGGGAGTTTCACTGCTGCCATTTGTTGTTTCAGTGTCTATGTGCAGTTCTACTTTGAGGACGTTCAGGTTCTCCATGCTGCTGGAGGACTACTCCAGAAAAGCCTTAGGAGTGAAAACAGCTCCTCTTTGAGGAAGAAGAAAGACAGCAGTGTAACACCTGAGCTGGAAGCTCCTGAGGCAAAAGTGCTGAAATTGGAGGATCCCAAGGCAGATACTCACAGAGATGAGAACTGTCAGGAGGGGCAGAGCAGCACTGGAACAACCAGCTGTGTATCTCACCTGTTCTTGGTTACCCAGAAAGAGGGGCTTATGTTACGCAATTACCAACTTCCTAGAGAAGATGGAGAAGGACAGGAGCTGCAGCGCAGTTTCCAAGCCACAGTGCTGTGGCTGGGCAGACCTCGGCTGTGGAGCCACCCCAGAGAAATTGGGAATCTACCGGAGCTGGAGGACACCAGCGGTGATGGAGAAGAGGGCATGACACAGCAAGAAGTGAGGCAGCTTTGGGGTGTGGTTTGATAGGTCGGGGAGGGGGTGGCTCCTCAGGGAGCCTGTGTGATAATTAGGTGTCTAGATTACTGATCAATGGTAAAGTGGTTTTTTGTGTTGGGTAGAGATCTGTGTTTATGCAGGCAACTTCCTTGTGCCACTCCAAGGAAGTTCCATCTCCTCTTTGTCACCTTCCTGTAAATGCATCTACTTTCTCGTACCCTTGGTTGTGCTAATCTTACTTCTCTATCAAGACATTGCCTGGGCTGGGCTTGCGCTCTTCTTACTGTATTTTTCATTTTGTGCCTTTTTCCTAACACTTCTTATCACCTTCTCTCTCTCCTCCCCTCCCTCACCAGGCACTGCTCCTCTTTATGGGAAAGTCTCTACGATGGTTTCCATTTCTGCACCAGGATGGACTGTATCGCTTCATTGTGCCCTGCTGCTCGGTAAGAGAGATGTCTTGCTGTTGTCTCTTGGAGACTTGCTGAACTGCATTGTGGGAGTCGAGGAATTAGAGGGTGACTAAGCTGATTTTGAGGCTTGGAATTTCCATTTGTTTGCCAAGAAACTGCTTCAGTTCTGTGTTTGATTAAAATTCTCAGAGCTCTGAGTACAGTGGATTTTTTTTGTTGTTCTTTAAACCATTGTTCTTCCACTTTTTCCCTAAATAACTTTAACCTCCTTCCTTTAATAGTCGTCTTGCCTTATCACTCTTACCTCAGGACTTGGAAGTGTTTGACAAGCTCTGTTTTCCACCTTTGCCACCAACATTCCTGACTAGGCCATCCTGCCCCCTGTGCCTGCCTGTCCAAGATACCTGGCACTTACAGCATGAGACCTGGCTCTCCTGTCTGCCTGAACGCCAGGTATGCAGTGCCTTGTTGCTCTGGGCTTTCACAGATGACTTGTAGATCTCTCCAAACCTAGCTAGAAAATTATCAGTACAGAGTGTCTTGTTGGTGATCCCATTCTGTTCTAAGCTCCATCAGAGGCTGCTGCTGGGCTTCGCATTTTTCTGCCTCAGAATTAATCTGGAGAGGAAGCATGAGTTGCTTGACCGACCTCTAAGCGTGCAGGGCTTGTCTACACTGCTCTGGCTGGGAATACCTGTAAACTGCAATCTGTCTGAGGCTGTGTCTCCCTTACTTCTAGCTGGCAGCCAGGATGGTGCTGACAGGCATGGACCAGAGAATTTTCTCCATTCCAGAAGTGCTTAGCAATAGGTATGTTGATCTGCCCCAAATTACAAGTGACTGTCTTAGGGAATGGGTCTGTATTAATTTTTATTGCAAACAGCTTTTCTGTTCAAAGCATGTTTAATCTGGGGTGATAGACATGCACACTGGAATTTCCACCAGTGCCTTACAGTAAACTGTTTTTCTTTCCTTGGCTTCTTCCTCTAATTAAGAAAAACAATTAGGAGTTAAGCAGATAGAAAGGCTGTAATGCCTTGCTCTTCTTCACTGCTGAGCCTGAAGAGGCAGAAAGCAAGTTAAAGGGGCCTCTTGTCCCTGGGTGGGGTAGACTGTAGCAAGCCGCCCTCATCTAGTAGCTCAGGTGCTCAAGGACAGGTTCCTCTGAAACTGGGCTCAAGCAACAGCACTTCACCCAGTCCTTTTTGGCAATCTTCAAGTCAGGCCATCCTCCACTACTTTTGTCTTCAGGCAGGACAAAAATCCTGGTCTCTTCTCAGTTTTACAGGTTCCCTTGCTTCTTTCTCTGGTGAGATAGTGGCGAGGACCTTGTGTGCCACTCCCAAGAATGAAAAGCCATCTGTGACTGTTCGCTTTCCAAGGCAAAAAGGTAAGGTTGTGACAGCTTGTCCAGTTACAACAGATTGATTTTTGTTTCTTTTTGTTTCAGAGGGGCAGTGCACTTGGCTAACTGTGCTGCTGTATCTGAGAATAGTGGAAGTATGCCAGGATGCTGCATCCCATTGCATGTCAGAGGGCTAGGAAACTGCACACTGCATGTATGGGGATGGGAATGCTGTACCTGGAAAACCTGTGAGGTGCAACACTGTGATGGGAGGAAAAACGCTTCTAGCAGGTCCAGCTCAGTGGCAACGTGTGCTGCCTGTGCGTGAGTGAGCTCACGAGGTGTGTGGTTCTGTGCCTCCCCAGGGAACCTGCTAGCCAGTGATCACAGTGTGAAGCTCAGCGTCTCAGTTGCTTCAGGCTCCCCTGTTGTGATGGACATTTACATTACTGCCACCTATCTGCAGCATCTCTGGGGTTTGCTACCTGGAGCCAAGATACTCTTCCAGAACCTGGAACGCAAAATCTCAAGGTATCCCTGTCTTTAGAGCTCTGATCTAGGCTCTGAGCTCTCTTACTGTCTTTTAAACCATCTCTTAAGCTCTTCTCTCCTGTGGACTTTCCTCATCCCTTGTCCATACCTTCATGTCTCCCAATCCCTTACTGCAAATTATTTTCCTACCATGTTACAAATGAAGATCAGCCTACTTATCCTGAGAAAACTGAACATTTAGTTTCTATAAGCTCTTTTTGACATCTACTCTTTCATATTGCAGATTTCATAATGTTTATTGCACATACATTGCCTGCAGCTGTGTGAGCATCGTATCTCTGCCAGCTTCTCACCTGCTGTTTCCTTCCAGGTAACTTCAGGGTCTGTTCTCACTTTACAGTGTCCTAAGAAAAGTTCCTATGTTCTAAGCTTCTCAAATTTCTGTTTCTTCTAGTCCTGCAGGAGAAGCCTCATGCCCCTCACTAGTGTTCCTGTCCAACTTACGACCTCACCTGCAAAACCAACCCCGGGCACGGATTTTATGCCATTTGTCCTGTGTACTGGCTGTGTACCTGCAGTGGGTTTGCTCACTTTGCAGCAGCATTTTCAAGGAGGTATTCAAGCTTCCACAGAGATAATTTGTGAGAGGTCTTGCAGATTTTCTACTCTGACACATCCTTTGCTACCATGTTGAAGAAATAATAGTTCCTATCCAAATTCCAACCCCTCTTTTCCCAGTGCCTAAGAAGGACTTGCATATTAGAAGGGGACCAAAGTGATAATGGATTAGAAGTACATATCTAATGCCAAGCAGGCTGGCAGGTAGAACTGAGGGTGAATTGAACACATGGAAGAGGAGAATCCTACTCTGTTAATGCCTTGCTCTTCCCATATTCTCTGCTGTTGGGCTTTAGCACCTCGTAGCAGGTGATTTTTCTCCCCATATAAACTTTTCCCCAGACACTCATTGGAAATGCAGTACAATTCTTTAATCCTTTGCATACTTAATTAGGAAAGGGTTTTAAAAAAAAGCAGTGTCCCTTCCCCTTCTCTCTTATACCCACCCGACCATAGCTGTAGCTTTATTCTTCCTTCAGGGGAGGTGCACCCGACACAATCCACCATGTCCATCACACACAGGAGTGAAACAAGCCAGTGCACGGTAAGCACTGTAGAGATTGGGCCTGGGAAGAGGTGGGAAGGAGGGAGCAAATTGCACCACAAAAGGAAGGGGGAAAATCAGACCAAGGATGGAATGTAGACAGAATAGCAAAGATAGAATTTAGAGGTGTCACGTCTTCTGAGGTGTGAACAAACCTGCCTCTTTCTTTACTGAGGTCTGTTGTCTGGGGCATAACCCTTGTGAGGGAGCCCAGCATTGTCCTGACCTTCCTCTGCATCTCACCGTGCCTGCTCTCTCCACAGGGTGCTGGTGGAGGACGGAACAGGTGAAGCTGTGGTGCTGTGCAGGAACGAACACGTGGCAGCAATGCTGGGTCTGAGCCTTCCCGAGTGGGAAGCTCTGCAGAACTGTGTGCGGAGCAGGGGCAGCGTGTCCATTCAGCATGGGGAGGCTACTGGCACGGGGGTGAGTGGGTTATTCCAGTAGCGACTGCAGCCTCAGCTGGACTGGATCTCCCTTTGCTTGTGGGTGTTCCAGAGGCTCCCTGCCTCACCCTGAACACTCTCTGGCAACACACCCTTTCCTTCCTTAGTGTCTAGAGGAACCTGAGGATCTTGTTGCTTGCTACCTAAGGAGTCTGTGCAGAAGTCCTCTCATCTGTCGCCCTATCCTGCTGGATTTCAGCCTAGACAGGAAGCCCTCCAAGATCCTGCAGCCTGGTAAGCAAGAACTGCTGACTTTTCTAATATTTAGTGTGGAAAGGAAGGGTGGAGACATCTCACCAGGCTGGGAAAGGAGAGGTGCCTTTGCTGCGCACAAGGCAAGGTCTCTGAAGGATTTGCATGGAATTGTGAATTCTGTAGTGCAGAGCTAAGATGTGTCTTAGCAGATCCATGCTTATAAATATACAGAAATAATATTACAAAAATCACAATCTAAAACAATATATATGAATTTTTCTACTTTACACAGAAACATAGAGCTGTTTTAGAACAAGGTTCCCAGTTCTTGAATGGTTCAGGAGTCTGGTTGCCAGAGTTACTGTGCAGACCTCTCAAATCAAGTGTTAGACTTTAGACAGGACAGCATATAGAGTCAAGAGTAGGCCTGGAAATCCTCACCATGGGCACAGTATTTAAAGCACTGAAATGTTTTAAATTCATGGGCACTGAGGTCTGAGCTCATGCTGTCACAAATGTGCTGTTCTGTATTAAGGGGATATCCTTTGTAGTTGTTTGCACCAATACTAGTGCTTGAAATGAGTCCAGGTGCTGCAGGGGTTTATTTGCTAAGCTCATCAGAGGATGCCCTGCTGTGGAGACATTATTTTTGGCTGTTGTGTACCCTATCAGGCCAGGTTGCTGACACTGATAGGAGATACAAAGCTCAGTGCATCAGCTGTGTGAGCAGCTCATAGTTCACAGCATTTCGTGCTGTACAATGTCTGTTTCCTCCAAATTGGAGGGATCCTGGCCAAAAGCATTAATCTGCCTGCATCCCGGATTCATTAATTGTGCTGTCCTTTGAGATTTAGGAAATGCCAAGCAGCTGCTGCAAGGCCTTACCTCCCCCAGCAACTTCTACAGCCATGTGCTAGAACAGAGCCACAGCCCTGTACTGAGTTGTTACTGGTTGTACCTTTCCCTTTCAGCTCCACCGCAGCTGAGAAATTTTCGGTGTGGTGAAGTGGAGTTCGTGTCACAAGTGGGACCTCGTCTGAGCCTGCTATGCCTGAATGTGGAAGAAGTGGAACAAGATGCCTTAAGCTATCTGAACAGTGAGAGGATTAGGAGGACATCAAGTTACTGCTGAGTGAGAGACACTGTTTAACGTCTCTCCCATTGGGAGAAGAATTATGGAAATATGTGCTGGGATTGGAAGCTTTTCTTATCTCCTTTCCAGTGGGAGCACAGGGTGACGAGTGCGATCAAGAAACTGCTGTGACTTGCAGAATTCCTGGATGGTCCTTCTGGACCATTGCCCACCACTGCTACTGGGCTACGTTTTGGAAGAGAGATGTTCAGTGCTTCCCAGATGATCACCATTGCCTCGGGCCTTGGGCACACAGTGTGTGTATTTTATATGGTAGTATCTACTAAATAAAGCTATTAAAATACTATTTCAAAAACACTGTATCTATTTTAGTATTAAGGTTTACTTGCTAGATGGGGAATGAGGCAGAACATCGATCCTTGGTTTATGAGCCAAAGACAGGCATTTTGTAGACAGCAAAACTATACAGTTGCCACAAGGTATGGTCTTCTTAACCTAATTGAAATTATTGAAATTACACTTCTAAAGCATTTCCTTCAAGAAGAGAAGGGAAGTGAATCAGTTACTGTATGGAGACCAAATCACGATACTGAATCACAAGATTATTTGGATGTGGCAGCCTAAACAGCAGCCTGAACATTACATGGGGCTGGTAAGAAGAGTCAGGCAGTGGGCTGTGATACAGGCTCACAGCATACCACAGGCTTGCCCATCTGTTCCTGATCAGGAAGGAGTTGCCATGGCAGTGCCAGTATCCATCGTGGCTCGGCAGAGTAGCCAATACAACATATAGGACACCACCATCTGAAGAGATTCCTCTCCCTTCCACTTGCATTGACGACTGAGTGTTCTGCACTCACTTTTGGCAAAATAGCACCCACATCCTTCATCTTGTTCTTCAGGCTAGTAAATTCCACGAGCCATTACTTCCCTGCCTTAACTCCATGTGCAGTACTGACAGCATGTTTGAGCAGCTACTGTTAGGGGTTTTGTTTGTTCAGTGTTTCCCATCTGCCTTTCTCTCTTTCCTCTTAGTTTGAGCTACGTATTAAACGTCAGGCAGTGGGTTTATTTGGTGTGTGTAAAGTATCTTTCCTCTCAAAGCCTGCTGTCCACTTCTGAGACCAAGGCATGAGTGACACAAGACCTGACTGTGTCACTGACCATGCAATAAAGTTCTGAGATGCCATCCTGAAAGAGATCTATGTAAGTTTTGCTGTGACAGCCTTATTTTCTGTAGGTGCTTTCTGCAAAACAGTAAAGACTTTGCTAAAGCTTATCTACCATCCTCCAGAAAGAAAACAAAACAAAAAAAAAAAACCAAAAATAAACTATCTCAGCCTGAGGAAAATTCTGACTGTAAGTGATGTAAGATGAAGAGATCAAAATCTGATTAAAAAGTGCAACTGAAAATAATATGTTTAACAGAGAAACAGGCAGTTCTACAGAAATAGATAAGAAGTGCCAGGTAACACTTATTTATAGAGCCAAATTTTCTTTTTTTTGATTCTTAATTATATCTATGTTGAATAACTTTGCATCTGAATTTGAACTTTCTGGTAGTATCTTACAATTCTACTTCTCATTCTGTATGTTGGTCTGCTGTCTGCTGCCACACTGAAGACTCACCTTCCTTTTTTACTTCGCATTACAAATACAATCATCAGTCCTCATCAGCACTTCAGATGTGGTTTGCCTTTGCCAGGTTATTCCAAGCCTGTTAACAGTTTTCTAACCCATCGCTGTTTTGCCATTCACATCTTTTTCAGAAGGGGAGTTTGATTACAGTATTCCGAGAAGACTGGGGAGATTAACTGGCTCTCTTGTTTACAGTTTTATTAGTACAGTCAGAGAACCACAAGCCAATCAGATCTGTTTGGGGGCAATTAAGATTTGCTTGTTTTTAGTAGTCAGAAGGAACAGTTCTCAGATGTATTGCAGGAAACCCTTTTCCTGTTTGTCTCTGAGCTTCTGCCCATGATCAGAGTTCTGGTCACTGGATTACTTCAGACCAGAGAACGTATCTTGTTCCTGCAATCAGAGCTCTTCCTTCATACAATTCTCCTTATCGCATTCCTCGCTCTCTTTCTGGAGCCAAACAAAGTATCCTGTTGTTGGTGGGTAAGAAATAATAATTCAAGAGAAACCATCTGATTTTATGTTTGTGCTAGTACATGCTCTGGAACTGGGAGAAGCCAATAAAGTTCTCAGCCCAAGAGGGAGCAAAGTCTGAAGTGTGTCCTGCTGTCAGTATAGCTGGAATAACTACTCAGTGTGGAAAGACAGAGACGTTCCTTTTAGCTGATTTTCTTTAGCTCTCCACGAGTTCATCCCTAGAGCCTACCACCCAAAGCCAAAGCTGATGAATACTAAAGGCAGTTTTTCTGTGCTTTGGCTGTCTACAACCCTCCTTGTTCCAGGTCTGTGTGAGATTGCTAAGGCTGGCAGCGCTTTCTAGCCTTGTTCAGGGTATCTGTAGTAGGTGCTATTTACTGAAGACACTGCACTCTACAGTGGAGGTGTCTGAGTAAAGTGGGTGCAAGCAAGGCAAGAATGGGAGAGCGGAAAGACATGTCCTCCTATTCTGACAGGCTCTGCTGCTGTAACCAAACTCAGCAAGAGGGTCTACATGCATGTCAAGCATGTATGCTTATGAGTTTCCCTTTCCAAACTTACCTCCAGGCCCAGCAGAGTTTCTGATTGTTTTGCAGAGACGTTATATCGACAGCAGGTACAGGGGAAGCAGAAGCATCCAGTGACAGGCTGGAAAGGAGGATGACACTGACTCTGCATTCAGGTTCACCAGCTGCAAGTTAGTCCCCCTTGTAATGCTGAAATCTGTAGCAGAAGAATAGTGAGAGGCTACCAGAATGGGAACACAGCAGGAAAGGAAAAATGAGTGTGTATATTTATTCCTTCCTATTTTTCTGAACATTGATAAAGGTTCATTGCCTCTTGTACTGGAGACTCATTGCAATGAAGCCCTCACTGTAGAAGAGCTATGACCCTTCTCATGTAGAACAGGAGAAGATACTCAGGCTCTTTGGAAAGTTCGATTTTCTGTGAATAAAGTGGCCTCTTAAATAAAGGGATGGGGCTGGAGTCAGAGAGATTGTCATTTATAACAGCTAAAGGGGCCTGCTGGTTTGGTACAGAAGCAGGATCCAAGCTGAACTGGCCAAAGACAGTGTCGGAAGTTGGGGGTTTTGGTTGGTTTGGTTAACATTCAAAGGAATATATTCTTTTGAAGTTTATCTTTTCTGCTTCCCTGGCAGTTCTGTCCCCATGCCAAGGGAGCAGTCATTACCCTGAAAAACATAAGAAATAGCAGGACCAAACACAGACCCTTTGCTTCATCCCAGGGAACAGAGAGAGAGAGAGAGATAGAGAGAGGTGCTCAGATTAGCCACGCTTTCAGTCCTTCCTTGACTGACACAGGTGCTGCAGGAACCCCCAGTTCACACGGGCACTGTTTAAACTCTCTTCTCCCCCCACACCTGTGCTCTCTGGATGGTGTCAAACTCTACCTGTCACTTTGATGTTGCCTGTAGCCTTGGCAATGTTGTTTTCAATCACACAGGTGTAGGTGGCATTAGCAGTAATGTTGTGCAGGAAGGAAACCACCTTCAGAGTGACGTTTTCATCGTTCAGCTCGTAGCTGGTGTTGGCAGTGCGAGGGACGTGCTCCCCGGCACTGCTGTCGACCGTCCAGTGCACGGTGGGTCGAGGGAACCAGCGCGGTGCTTCACACTGCAGCGTGTCCCCACTGCTGCTGTTCTCTACGTGCACCTCAGGGATGCTGAAGGCTTTGGGAGGGAAAACAGGGAGAGTCACTACAAGGCAAGTGTGTAGGAACTGGGCATGAGATACCCAACTCTGTCTGCCAGTCCTGGGGATTTCTGGCTACTTGCTGCTTAGCATTGCAGCACCACAGGTAGCCAAACAGAAAATAGGGGCTCAGACAGAGGTCTGCAGAGATTGGGCTACAGGAGGGTGACTATGGGGGGGCCAAAGGATCCTAGGACACAGCAGTCCCATTTGATAGGATCTACTGAGGGCGTGGCACAGCTTTAATGTCTTTAAGTCATTCTGCTTGATTTACAAGTTCACCCTCAGGGGTGCCAGCCAGTCAGAGAAACACTAAGAACACCTACCTGTGCAAGCTCATATTATCCCCATTGTGTAGTCAGTGTAACTCACCACAAGTTCATCAGGAAGGCCCAGAGATGACAGAAATAGGTGAAATGCTGACGAGTTCAGTGGGAGTGTATTGCTTTGTGCCAGCAGTGAATATGATGGTCAAGCCCAGAGGGTTCAGAAGAATTAAGCACCCATTAGTGAAAATTCATCTGTGTCTGTGTGAGCTTTGAGGTTGACTGATAAAAAGGTGAACAATTAACTAACTCTGCCAAATATTTAATACTTCAGCTAACTATGATATGGGAGGTTTGTTTCTTTGATAATAATTTTAAAAAACCTGAACACTTAAGAAAAACAAAGAAAAATACATTAAATAGGCTACAATTTTTAATATGCAGCACTTCTCCTGGCTGGAGATATATCTTAATTCTAGAGAGGAAAAGCTACCATGTTATCTTCAATAAGTATAAAATATGGATCTTTATGAGATCAATTAGCTACTGCCATTTTTAGGGCGTTATTTGTAGTCAGTTACATAGCTAGTAGATTACATGTGATTAATAGGAGAAAAAAGCATTAAAATAATAATCTTTTCTGGAATGAGGATGCCAAAAGAGTGGGTAAACAGCTCTGTAAAATTAAAAAAATTTAAAAAGTACCCTGTTCCTACTCAGGGGGAGAGGGCCTGGTGGTGGCTGCTGGAGGAGCGGTGCTGTTCATACGGCCTCCAGCATTATCATAACCACAGGTAGGTCCAATTGAGCCACATTAGCATGTGTTTTGAAGTAGGATTTTCTTCCTTGCACCCCTCACCTCCTGTCCTGTACTGCAGCACTGCTGCCCCGCTCCCTCTGGCTGTGGTGACAGAGCACTGGTAGGTGCCAGCATCGGAGAGCTGCACATCTCTCAGCTCCAGGGAAGCGTTGCCGCCAATCACCTGGTCCGCAAACACCGCCGTGCGGCCCTGAAACAACGGATCTTGCTCTTGTAGGTGGTCCTTCCCACCCCTGAACTCGTGAACCAGCCCAGCTACTCCTGCCTTGGCCCACTGGATCACTATGCTGCCCATTTGGATGTCAGGCTCGAAAGTGCAGTCCAGGATGCTGCTCTGGCCGATGTTCCCTGGAGACGTCAGTGCCATCACACTGATGGAGTGTTTTCCTGCAAGGAGAAAGCAAGGGGGTATGAGAAGGGTGAGGCAGGGAATGTGAAGAAAGACCAGGCTGCCCTGCAGCTGTCAGGAACCAATCCTGAGGTTGGACAGGCACTGACATGTGGCAAGGACAGGGGCAGCAGCTACCAGTGCTGCTAGCAGAGGTCAACTCCCGTGGTTTAGATACCAAGTTAAAGCACAGGAGTGTTTCTTTAGCAGGGAGCATGCTTCAAAAAGTAGCTTCTCATACTTGTTTGAGAAGAACTTGCATGATATAGTCTCGCTTACTTATATGTATCGAGGATTTTTCTCTTTTCCCCTGCCAGAAGAGCATGATCTTTATATCTTGTCTTAGTCAGCACCTCCCTTTATACAATATAAATGTGATTGTAAGGTATAATGCTGGCAGAGAAATAACAGGCTGCTCTTTTCCCCCTAGTGGAATCCGAACAATTTTCTTTCATTTAAGAAAAAGTCAGCAATGCCCCTCAAGTCAAATCTTAAGCTGCGATCTTGAGAATTAACTCCTTCACAGAGCTAGGTGGTCTTTCCCATGCATCCCTTCCCTACTCATCCTCACTCAGCACACTCCAAGGAGGCTGCATTTTGGCCAATACTGAAACAACACATCTTTGTTATCTCTGAGGGAGTTGGGGAATGTGCCTCATCCTGGCAGATGCTGCAATAAATAGTCATCTCCTCCTACCTGGGGGGAAGAGCACAAAATGTGCAGGAGTTTCTGTATGTGTTTGTTTGGGGCCCCAAGCCCAAGGATAATTCAGCTAATGCACCACTACACCTCCAGTAGCACAGGCAGCACTACACTTATCTACCCTTCATTAAAAGGTCATAGGTGGTACTTCCACACACAGCTACAGCCCATGCACAGGATGGACACACGGACACAGAGGCGGGACAGAAGTTCATTGCCCCACCAGTAACAGCAAGAAATCTGAGCAGTCACATACCTGAGACGCCAAAACCAATGATCAGGGCAATCACCACAGCCAGGATGATAATGACTGCAGTCATGCTGTTTGGGGAAAAAGGAAAGGACAGCATTACTGCACAGCCCATCTCCTCCACACCCTGTGACTGAGCTGCCCCTCTGAGAGCCGTCGGCAGGAAGGAGGCTGAGGCAGGTAAGCCACAGACCTTGAGCCAGGTGGACAGGGAAGCACAGGACCACAGTAGTGATGAACATCCAGGTGAGCACTCGGCATCAAAGCGGGTGACCATGTGGTGGGAAGAGCCCCAGGCTTTGCCTTAGAGCAGCCAGCTGGTCCCAATGGAGAATGCTCCACTCTGCATCCCCTGGTGCATAAGTAAGACAGGCAGTCCCCGCTGGTACTTACAAAGGAACAGTGACTCAGGGAGGTGAACAGAGCAAACAGGCCACTGACCCCAGGAGACACCAGCTACAAGCCAGGGAGTGGGCAGAGGGGGCTGGAAATGGGAACAGTTGTTTGAGCTGGCCGGATTTGGGATGCTTCATGTGCACATGGATAACGGGCTGTTAAACGAGAGACTGAAGAGGAGAGGACCACTTGCCAAGCCACACAGGCAGAGCAGCCCTGCCAGAGATGAAAGGCAGCAAGTCATGGCGCAGCACAGTTTGAGCCTTGCCAAGAGCAACCCATCCAGCACAGCCCCAGCTTAGACAGACCGATCAGAGTGGCCAGGTGCAGACTCCCACTGCAGCCGGTGGAGCTCTCACATGTGGTCATGGGCACATTTTCACGTGCACTGGGAGGCTATGGCAGCAACCTCAGCTCCCCACAAGAGCAAGCCCTGAAGCAGCTCCCCACAAAACCCACAGGTACATCATGGGGCATGCAGCTCACATGCTAATTCCCAATAGTCTCACAGAGACTGCTCCCAGAGCAGAAGCCCAGAGAGCTGCAGGAGGTCCTCACAGGACACTTTATCCATTCCCAAGTCTGAAAGGGCACTGGAGGAAACATTGCAAGAGGCATGGGCACCGAAAGTGGCCACTCCACACTATTGTCCAGGGCTGCCACCCCAGGGCTTGTTTTGCCCCGCTGTACACAGAAACTCTTGAGCTGCTGCTTCCTATCTTGTCCCCAGACAGAACCAGGCTGAGAAAGGTCATGGTCCTTCTGCCAACACAGAAACAGCTGCTCTGCTTCAGCAGCATTTGCTGGCTTTCAGCAGAGTCTTTCCCAATACATGGAGCAGCTTCCCAGAGGAGAGCCCCGCGGTGTCCATACAAGCACAAACTCCTCCCACCATTTCTGTGTGCCTGCATCAGTCACTTGCACAATCGAGCCTTATTTGCCATAGGTGCCACGATCATAGGGCTGATACGGAGCTCTAGGGAGCTGCACCGTGTGAACAAACCTCTCTTGCAGGGAACAGCAGGGGAGGGAGAAAGGGAATATGGGTTGAAAGAGGGCACAGAGTGTTTCAAAGGCATGGAAACAAACTGATGCAGACGTCTGGGGCTGCACAAGTTGGAGCCCTGACACCACCCTCAGTTCCCAGTGCTGCTTCAGCAGCCTATGGGATGCTGCTCTGTGTATCCTGCCCTTTTTTCCATGTCCTGTTCCCGATCAGCCAAAATTGGAATCAAATTGGAATCAAATTTGACATCAAGTTCATTCATTCCCTGCTTGAATGCTGCTGAGCACAGCCTGGGGACAGGGAGAGGCTCACAGCCTTGCTGTGACAGGCAGTCTTAATCTTCTAGATCTCTAGCTCTGCTGGGAGTAAACTTTCCCTCGGGAATGGGCTTAGATGGTAAAAAAAATAGAAGAATAAGAGGTTGAAGGTCCCCTGCCTTCCTTCTTTTATCAAAGTTTACTGTGGAAAAGAAATAGCATGGCAGAGATGACCCAAAGGAGTGGGGTTTCCATTCCAATACGCAGCTAATGATTGCAGAACCCAACTTTTTTCAGCCCTTTAGTTTTATTTCTTTGGTGAGTTTTTTTTGTGCACATACTATTACTATTTAATTCTTCCCTGATGCTTTGTGTGAAAAAGCTCATGCGTGAGAGGTCTCTTCTGTTCATGTGCGGACTGTCCTTCTCCCCGCTGCTATTCAGCTCAGGTGGGATGAATACCCATAACAGCTGAAACATTTTTCACACAATAAATGCTATCAGGGCTGTCTCACACACTTCACTGGAGTCCCCATCTCCATCCAGTCTGGAAAACCCACCCGTGGCATGAAAAGATGCAGCTTGTTGGTGCCTCTGTTAAAGCACAGGTGAGGTTTGGATGCAAACTTGGTCCACATTCACTGGAGGCTGAAACAAGTTTGCCACTTTACCCATCTGGTGAGAGTTATTTTCAACTAATCAGGAGATAAGGATATGAGATAGATATTTCTATGACTTTCAACACAATACATCTTTTTCTGACTGTAGTTCATCAGGATTCAGTTAACAGTTCAAAGGAAACAGGCTCATTGAAACAAGAGGCACAAACCAGTTTGAACATCTTCCCAGCTCTTACTCCTGACCCACCCTGCAAAAAAATTTGTGGAGGACAGCTTCTTTCTCCCCACAGCATGCTGATGTGATGGCAACATAAGCAACTGCCTGAGGACCAGGAGAAGGAATGGGGTGCTTTCTTCAACCCCAACCCACAACAGCAGAAACACAGCCTTTCTTGAGCCACTGATACCCTAACATACCACAGCATTCACTCCTGAGGTAGCAAATTCTAGCAAATGCAGTTTCTAGGACATGCATTCTGGCTACAGCTGATGACCTGCACATGGGTGTCTGATGGATACATGGCCTTGCAGATTGTATGAAAAGCTGTACAGGTATTTGAGTGCAGTCTAGTCAAGCTACAAAAAACTGCTGTCTTGAAAGCTCCTGGCAGCAGGGTGATACATCCCAAGAGTCTGAAAAATGCAATTCCCTCCCTCCCCTCTCCCAAAGCAGGTGCAGATAATACCATACCTCCAGAAGATGACCTGGCCTTGGGATGCCATGGTCACGGCCTCCACGAAGAGAAGCCAAACACCTGGTGCCCAGTGGTCCCACGCTGTTCAGCCAGCCCCTGTCCTTTGCATGATATATTCCCCAAAGCTGTCCTGTTTAAATAACTGAACTCAGCTAAGGAGTGGTGAGCCCAAGCAGTGAACTCTCAGGAATGAGGAAGCAGTGAACATCTTGACTTGCCCCAGCAGAGCAGTCAAAAGCAGGGAGGCCTGGTTAGATACTGGGGCAACTAGGAGACCTTCTACACCTTGCATTTAAGAAACACATTTATGACAAAAAATAGCACAGCTTGTGGTTTGGTAGCCAGCTAATCCTGGGCCCAAACTGCAGAAGTCTCCCAAGTAGATCCACAGTTTTACCCATCACTAGTCATGTCATACTCAGGACTAGCTCAGATCTCCTCACTAAAATCTCCAATCCCTGCCTCTCTGTGCTGTGCTAAAGAGCTCCTCTGGGCTCAGCAGTGCTGTCAGAGCCACACAGGTTTGGCAGTGATCCTTTTTCTGACTGCTGTTTAATTCCACGTTGAACTCCTTCAAGCCAAACTACTTCTCCTCCCCAAGGCCAGCTCTTGCTGCTCTCAGGTCTGTTATTATGGTGCACATCAGAGCATGTAAAGGAAAGAAACTGGGCCCTGCAAGACCCTGCAAGTCTTTCCCTCTGGGCTTGGTTTCACACAAGGCTGGGGGCAAGGTAAGTGGCTCTTGGGCGTAAGAGGTTGAGAAGGGCAGAAAGAGCAGAAAAGGGAAGGCAGCCTGCACTCCGTGTTCAGCTTCCTGAAAGGAGCCTGTGTATCCTGCCATCTATGTCTGGACTGTATTCCAGGGAGGATGGTTAAAGGGGAATTTTTGACAGTCCATAGCTATTTCCAGCAACTTTGGATAGTTAGAGTGAACAGCTTTCCCATGCAAAGCTGAGGATGCCCAGAGGAAGTGGGAGAAGTCCAGCACCTAAAAAACCGCAAACTACTTCCTTCGCAACAGAGGTTTAAGTCAAGACCAACCAATACTGGTCTACGATGATAACATAGAAAAAAAAAATCCTCATTTACTTTTTAGTGTTCTACTGATTACTAAACTTCTCACAATTTAGCAGAACAGTACTAGAAGCTAAACCAGCTCTAGGCCATAGTGCACATTAAGAAATATCCTGTTGCCCTCGGTGACACCTGATTTACAGCTGCCTGTGGTGCAGTGCAGACAAGGTGTCCCCTTTCAGCACCAGTTAACCCCAGGTCACAGCCACAGCACACCTCATGCACAGTCAACGATCAGGTTACTTCCATGTTGGAAAACACATGACTGCTCTCTGGCACAGGCAGCCCTGGCAGGACCAGGGCAAGTCCCATTCACCAGGGCAACACCACACTAATTTCTCAGCAGCTCTCATGACGGACCTACTTCTCTCGGTATGCTCACACTGCAAAAAAAATCCAAGAGGTGTTTAGGATGTTTCCCGAAGAAACCAAGGATTTGTGACCACATGATCTGCCCAGGTCTTACCACTTTTGAATTTATTAGCAAAATCCGAACAAACGTGACAGCAGGATCTGGTCCCACATGGTCTGTGAAAACAGGCGAACACCTGAGGAAAAGACACATCAGCTGCTTTCACTGAGGAGAAGGCAACAGCAGGCACAAAGTGTTACCAGCTTTGCTGGGTGCCTGCAGTTGGTCACAGCACAGTCCTGCCTCTTGCCAGCATGAGGGGACAGTGTGGGCAGGAAGGACTGAAGGTGGGTTAGGGCCCAAGAAGATGTTCAGTGGTCTGGAGGAGGTGTGGGCCCAAGGATCAGACTGCAGTCGCTCTGTCCCTCACAATACAACTTGCTTCTTTCTTCACAAATAATAATTCTGTCAGAAGGGTTCCCCTGAATAAGTTCACACCTTATTTCAGTGTCACTGGGTTGCTGCAGGAGCTATCAGTGAAAGAGAAAAAACAGAAGATAGAGTTGTGACAAGCTGACCAGCAGCCGAGTTTGATAGAGCATTCAAGAGTGGTGAGGGCAGCCAGAGCACTGGAAACAATGAAAGCTGTTCTTGGGATTTGCCAAAAAAATTGAACATCTTTCCAGCCTTGTGATCCTACATCTGTAACAGTGATGTCAAGTGATTGAGAAGCACCAGAAACGGGAACATTAGTGGTCTGGAAGGAGGAGAGTTTGACACTACTTTATCAGCTCTACTTGTCCTCAGCCTCACCTGCCCCTGAAGGGAAGCTGGAAGCAGCAGCACTCAGAACAAGCTCTCATCTCTCAAAACAGGAAGGTGCTGAGCCACCCTTGTCTGGAAACACACGAAATTCTTTACACTACCTGTGAGCCACTGGCAGGACCTGTCCTGACATGGCACTCCAGACAGCAATTGTACCCTTATGAATCACCTCCTGCTATGGGAACATCAAGAAACCCGTCTGAGCCAGATTCTGCTCTGCTCCTGAGATCTTCTGGGACAAACTACACACTTGTGGCAAAGAGCTACAAGTGCAGCCATGTCACCAGTGTGGTTTGCCTCTCTGAGAAGTGAGAGATACCCCAGCATGACACTTGACTCTGGAGGCACCCTACATGGAGTCTTTCATGCTGCAGACATCCTTTCAGGTTTTCCACAGTCTTTTTTCTTGCTCTTTTTATTTCCAGCTACAGTCTGTTTTCCCTATTGAGGGAGTAAATCCCCCTTCTCTTGACTCCCAAAGCCACTCTTTATGTTCATCCCTTTTTTTTTTTCCCCAAATTTTAGAGACAGGCAATTTTATCAACAAGAACTTTTGTCCTGGAAAAAAATATCAATATCTACCGGTGCAGTTCTGTCAGCACTGCATATACGTCTGTCTTGAAAATACCTTTGTTATCTCAGGGACCAGCTGGTCAGAAAAAACATAATACACCCCAGTAGATTGACTACACCTCCTAGTCTACCACCTGCCCCAGGCTATTCACCAACAGAGCACTGGAAGCCCACCTTGGGCTGTTGGGGTCCAATGTCAAACTCCAGCAGATCAGCAGGATATATTCATTTGCAAGGTATTCCGAATTACGAAGACTGAGGGGAAAGACTCATTGCAAACAATGGGAGGACACTCACACCTAAACCCCCCAAAAGGCGATCAAATGTCTTTTCTGAACATGATTCATCAAGATATCCTCGTACACAGACCTGTTTGCCCAAATACACAGTGATAGCCAGTCAATATGTTATAATCTCTGGGACTGACTGAGCTTTCAAGTTTAACAAAAAGGAAAAAAATCAGTACCAGGGCCTGACCCTGGCAGGATTAGTACCCCATGCTGTCCAAAACCTGCTCTCCCCATGTCAAATGTAGAGCTACAGTTCCCTGAAGGGTTTATATGGTCGTTGGTGTAATTCTCACAAACAGCTTCTTGGAAAATGTCAGCGACAGGGTGTGTAAGGGATACCTAACACGAAGACAAAACACATTCCTCTGTCTGAGAGGACTAAGATGGTTCCAGACAGAAATTATGTGCCTAGAAGGTGGTGCTGTCCTTATGTGTTCCCTCTCCAGCACAGCAGGGAAGCTCTGAGAAAAAACAATGCACATATAGGGGGTGGGGAGAAAGAAACAGAGACACAGAAAATGAGGCATTTTAGTTTACATTACATTCGTACAGAGCACTGACTCTGCACATAGCAAGGATGAGAATGAGTTACTGTTTGTTCCATTAAGGGTTAACTCAAACTAAACTTTCACTTTGAAATTTCAGAGTCAGCATCTTGGGAGAATTAAATTGCCTAACTTGGATATTTAAACTGCTTAACCTACCCTGATTGTTTGACAGCCCTTTCTGGATGATTAGTGGAAAGGTATAAAAAGGATTTGCATAAGGATATCTATCTCCTTTGCTGGGAAGCAGTTCCAAAACTGGCTTCGTAAGAGGATCAACAACAAATAAGAGACTTCTAAGGTTGAATAAGCAAACAGAAAACACAGGCTTCTTCTATTTACAAGCCAGCTATCGTAATCCAGAAAGCAAGAACCACTCCTTGCTGTTGACACTAGAGCAGCATTCCTCTCCCTAGGTGACCAAAAGTCAGACCTTGGTCCTCAGCTCCCTGGGCAGCATTAGGAGCCCTAGCAACATACACCTACTGGCAAGGTTACCCCTAGGGCGGTAGTGTTCCCAGTCTCAATGACACCATTGTGTTTTGTAAAGGAAGGTATTCAGGGTGTCTGCTTCACCCAGACAAGCAGCAGTCATCGATCACGAGGTTAGCAACTGCCCTTCCAACTTCCAATGAAGTTCCTCATCACAGATACCATTTCCCTTCCCCTATGGTAAATAGGACAAGCTGTCCTTGTAAATAGAGCCTTGCCAAGGCTGCATAAACCAAATCCAGGAGTTTTGCTGTATTCCATCTCCTTATGCTGCTCTTATCCAGTTGCCTCAGGTCAAGACAGACAACTGCAAACTTGCACCTGTTGTTCCTACTGATGCCCAAACTCCAAGCCAAAGCCCCTGCTGATGCCCCCATATCTTCCCTTGGTGAGCCGGGTACTCTCCTGGCTCCTACATCACTGCCAGCAGCACTGTGTCCCTCACCATCTCCATGGAGAACCACACAGACCAGATGACTGATACTCTCCTGTTCTTATCAGTGCCATGAGTTTTTCTTGGACTTTTTTCAGATACATAACTAACCCACCTCGCTCCTACTTTGCTGGGAGGGTATAATGAGACTACAGTTTTCCCGGAGAAAGCGTTAAGAGTTGGAAACGCAAGAGCAGCTCCCAGAAGCATAACTGCTATATGCACACATGCAAGTCTGGAATCATCTAGGGAGGCAGAAGCCATATGCAAGCTGCCAAGCCTTCCCAAGGCATGAAACCCTTCTGAATGTGCCTCAATGAGCAGCTTCGGCCTCATCAAGAAGGACAGCTTAGGCTGTCAATCCTGCAGAATAGGACACCTCTTGACCCTCCTGTGAGGTAACTGTTCAGGCTGAGTCTCCCCTTAGAGCATGACCCCATGGGCCACAAATCCTCAGGAGTGTAGGCAGCAGTACAATTCCCAGAATTCGCTTCTGTTCAAGCAACAAAATAACTTTGCGTGCACACCTCTGGATGGAACATAAGGCACAATTTTATTTTCCCTCATCCCCTTTTCTCAGGTCACATCCACCACAATGCAGTTTTCTGGCAGCAAGGCTATGCAGTGATCGCAGGGATCCTCTTGGTCGGTGCTCATGCAGCAGCCAGCAGCAGTGCCCTGGGCTCACAGGAGCTCACCTGGCTGCTCAGAGCGCCACCGTCCTGAGCAAACTACTTGGTGAGGTGTCGCTGGGTGGCCCACCCAGGCACTCCGAGTTCTCCTTCACTTGTCCACAGCACGACCAGTGGCGGCAGCCAGGGTGACCTTTGTGTCCATGGCCACAGCCTTGGTACCCGCCTGCAAGAGAAGAGGCACCAGCAGCTCAACCCAAAGTGGGCCAGAAAATACCAGTGTGTTATAGGCAATGGCCTCAGGACTTCTCTAAAATGGGGAGGCACGTGCAGATGAGAACATAGCATATTCAAGGCTAAAATTGCCAGGGCTCCATAAAGAAAGAAGAACACCCAAAGGGGACTGCCCTGTCCCAATAGCTTGGGAAAGCTGAAGATTTCCATCCCCTTCCCTGTTGAACAATCCAATACATGGGCCTCCAGAACCCCATGCCAGCTGCTAGTAGCTATGGCCACAGCTAGATACAGATCAAGCACAGGAAAAGGAAGAGGTCAGATCTATACTAAAAAAACATGCAAACCACATAATGACACATGCAGGTTATAGATTGGGAAGCTGGTTGGGATTAAACAAGGGAGTTGAACTCTTGTCCTAAACAAGGAGTGAGGCTTCCCCAGAGTACAGAATTGCTCACTGTGTGACACAGCCCACGACCTCCCAGTATGTCAGCACTGAACAGGAACAGTATAGAAACAATGCTGCTCAGCCTCACTGAGAAAGGCTGAAAGGCTGAGGTGCCCTGCCCCACCTCCTGCAGAGGTCTCTGTCTATGGGATGTGCTACAAAGACCTAAGTGTGTCCTGCTGCATCTCTACTGCTGCAGTCACATCCCACCAGACAAACGTATGTACCTCCCTCACAGTCATGGTGCGTGTACAAGGCAGGAGTTGGGCCGGAGTATCGACTCACACCTACATACACCAGGGAGGACCTGGTGCAACAAATCCTCCAGATCCCAGCAGTGTGGGGAAAGCTGAGCACCCACCTGGCATGGTCCCACCACAGGCACAGCGAGCAGCTTTCTGCCCTCCGCTTGAGCAGAACGTGCAGCAGTGGAACACGCCCTGGTGCTCACGAAACTTGTGTTTCACCATCAGAGTGAATGGAGAGCCCTGCAGTGGACAAGCAAACAGAGAGACTGCTGCACTGGATGCTGCCAGATGTTGTGACTGCGTTTTCAAACACCAGCTGGGTGATCCTGTCAGTCACAGGTCACTAAGCCCAGTCTTAAACTGCTATGTAGTAGAGGTAATCCTTAGAAAGATTTAAAGCAAACACTTAGGAAAGGTAAAGAAGCAGCAATGCAAGAGAAACAAGAAATGCTACCTGTACATGTTGCCCTTTCACACAGACGCAGACAGCATACAAGCCTGGCTCCTCAGGGCTGTAGGAAATACTGTAGGTCCCATCACCATTATCACACACTGTTGGCTTGACTGCACTGAAAACAGAGAGAAGCCCAAGAAGTCAGTGACTGGCAGAGAACTGCTCTAAATGTGAACCACAGTTTGGCCTAGATTTACAGTCAGCTCTTCATTCAGCAGCTGCAGGTCTCAAGCAAGTTTGAAAGGATACATGAGCCACGCTCAAGCACTGAGTGGCTTTTACACACACCTGCTGCTGGAAGCTGCAGTAACCATACAAAGGAAGTCACACAAAGCTAGCTGCGCTGCAAGGATCTGTAGCACACTGAAAAGGCAGAAGATGACATACAGCACACTTGCAGGTCAGATTATCCCATCAGATAAGAGCCCACAGATATGGGGTAAATTCACAGCTTCAGCAAGCAGTTACCTCCAGAAAAACCCACTAAGAAGACAGGATATAACAGAGCATGTTTAAATCAGTTTAACTACTGTCCCAGCTACATTGACCCCACTCTTCTCTTCAATGCTCAGACGAGTTCTAGGTCCCTGCTGGTAAACTCTCCCTTTTCACGGTGAAACTTACTGGGTTTCACAAGGAATCCTTGTGAACAGAGTGCCAGGAAGAAAGCATCAGTTAGTTACTTGAGGACTCACTGCCTGCTCTACAGAGAGAAGGAAAGAGCTTTCCACAGACAATTATCAGGCAGCTCTGCACAGAGAAAGGTGTTCTTGCTAATCCCCACTAATTAGTCTCTTGGGCCCCATAACATGACAGTTTATAATCTGTATTCCCCACCCCCCACCATTTCACATCAGTACAGCTGCCTACATAATTTCCTGCCATGAACTGTGTGGTGATAATTCACACTCTTCTGCAGCTGTTGTGCCTCAAACCAAAGCCAGACAGCTTTCAGCAACGGATGTAGCAACTGCATACACTCCAGAGCAAGAATTTGTGTTAATGTGGCCACAGCAACCTCTACCCCACCAAGTGAAGCTCACCCTCATGAGCACGCCTTCCTATGTTGTATGTGCACTTAAGGAAGGAAGGTACAGTGGAACAATATTCCTCAACAACGATGCTCTCTTGATAAGCATCTGGGCAGCCAGCACTGCTTCTGTGTGCCTTGTCAATACTCCCCCATAACAAGGAGTTTTAGCATCCTGTCCCTTTTTTTCACCAGGTCATCCCACCAGCAGCCTTCCTGGAACAAGTTCCAGCTACTATAAAACAGAATATATATTTTTTGCCATTTTCATTGTGGAAACATGAGCTCAAGTGCAGTCTTTACTGCTTTTGCTAGAAAACCTCCAAACATGTTAAAGTACTCAATGCTTACAGCTATGGTAAAGAGGACAAAGAGGACAAAGTCACAACACAGATATTTTCTCCAGAACATGAATTAGCACTTCCATCAAATGTCAGAGGCTCCTGAGCTTGGTAAACCATCTGACTTGGGACAGTCAGTCAGCGGTTGTGATGATTTATGCTTATTAGGTGTTAACAAAAGCAGGATCCCTGGGTGTCTGCTGGTAGGAGTGAGAAGGAGCAACAACTCACTCTGGCGGTGTCTCGCAACACCCACTGAGAGCTGAATCCTTTAAGAAGCCCAAATCACTCAAAGACAATACAAATCTGTCAGGGTCCACGCAGCTGAATACAACTAGCACAAAGCACTGCTATACATCTGGGAAGAAGAGTAGTGCTTTTTCCTCTACAGATTCTGACCCACATGCTAAAGCACATCCTCCCACCTGCCTAAGCAAGGAGGGAGCCAGGGCAAGGGAAGGAGAAAGGCAAACCCAGCGACCAGGGAGTTCTTGGGTGAAATACCCACCAGTTTTTCTTGTCCTTGTGGGTGATGGTGACCCTCACGGCCTCTCCTCCTTGCCCCATCCGCTCCCCTGTGGTATCATTGCAGAGCAGGGTAAAGCCAGTCCGCTGGTTCTGATGGGCACTGTGGAGATCTGCAAGGCAGAGAAACAGGAACAGAAAGGAAGAAACAGGAACAGAAAGGATTCGTATTAGCCGTGACTCCCACTCCCACCTATTTTGCAGTGTCGCAGCCCCATCAGAACACAAACAGATCTTGGCTTCTGAGGTGTACAGCTGCTCTCACTCACAGGGAAAAGTCAATATACGACTGGGTATCGGGAGAGAGTGGAAGCCATAGGCACTGAGAGATGTTTAGCAGGTTTAGCCCAGCGGTCTGTATGGACCAGGGTGACCCTCTTTCCTGTCACTTTAAGCCCAGCTGGTACCTTCCCAGGTCTCAAAATGAATCACACAACATGGAGGGAAGAGGAACAGCCCCTCTATGCAGTGTGGAGCCCCAGAGACCCCAAAACTTAAAGTTGGGCATGGAAGGGATCAAATGAGCCCTGCGTCTGTCTCATCTGCCCTGCACAGGCCATTACTGACCAGAACTGGCTGCACTCTGTGGGCTGGTCTGAACATTATCTGTTTGCTTGCTCTACTCCAAGTCTTTAGTAAGCAAATATCCATGAAACCATTGATGCCAGCTATTCTCACAGCAATCTAAGCAGAAGCTGTAATGGGAATGAACCTACTTACTTAGCCACAGAGGGGATCTGCCTGGGCTCATGCTTCAGAACACCTTGGGCATGTCCTACTATTGCAGGTGCCATTCCCATCCCCTGAACGAACTGTGGTCTTTGGCCTAGGGTTGCTCTCCTTGCACCTTTGCTCCATGTTGAGGTCAGTGATGGCGTGGAGGGCAGTTCCAGCATGCTCTGTACATCTGGATGAGAATAACTGTCTGGCTCCCTCCCCAGCATAGCTCCCATAGGTAAGCAATTCAACCCCTGGTAGGGCTCTACCTCTACACCTGTTTAATGCCTGGATAGCAGGGAGACAACAGGGCCTTAAGCTGCACACCATGTGGGTACAGAGAACAGAGAGGTGACTTCAGGGAGCGGTGCACTCCCATTCAGCTGCTGCACAGCACCCCATTACCTTCCCCGTGCAGGGTACATCTGGCTGGATCAACCACTTTATTGAGAACGGCCCCAAAAACTTCATAGCCACAACACTGCCCTGCCCTCTCCTGGGGAGAGAACTGGATCCTGTCATCCACGCTGGGGTGGGTGCTGTAAGCAGTGCTGTTCAGCTTTGTCAGACGGCTTGACACCACCCCTTTGGTGATGAGGATCTCCAGATCAGAGCCGCTCATCAGCAAGTTCTCTGTGAACTCCACGCCTGTCCTCATGTCCAGCAGCAGCTGCTGCAGCTGGGCCTTCTGCAAGTGCAGCAGGTTTTCCTTCTGCACCTTCAAGTCCTCCAGCTGCTTCAGCAGCCGGTCCCGATGCTCTTCGATTGCTCTCACATAGCCACCGGTAAACAAGCAGATCTCTGCGGCCACAGCCTCCGCGCGGCTGCAGACAGCAGTGCCCATGTTATCAATCTGGCTCAGCACACCCTCCAGGGTGTCCATGTGCTGCTGGGTGTTCCTGAGCAGCTTCCGCAGGGCGTCCCCATGCCTGTGGATGACATTGCTGGTGAAGTCATAGGGGTGGTGACGGTGTCTGCCCAACACGCACTCCTGGCACACCGGCTGGTCACACAGCTCACAGAACATTCTTAGCTCTTCTGTGGGATGGGAAGGGCACAGGAGAGGCTTCCTGGCCTGGCTGCAATCCTTGGTGTTCTCCAGCTCCATCACAGCATGAGAAGCCGTCTTCTTCTGCCTCCTAGGAGGGAACAACTACACAAATCAGTTTATGCATGCTGGGTACAAAACGCAAACACCGAGACCCTTTGCAAATGCCATTCTGTACAGGCTGCAAGTCATAGTACACACTGCTCCCTCCTGTCTCCACTAAAGGGACTTGTGCTCTCCAGAGGACAAGGATCCACACAAAAGAGGGCAGCATCTGCAAGCAGCTCCTTAGGGGCTACTCTCCCTGAGCCTCCCTGACAGCATGGTCAGCACTGTTTTCAGACACAAAGATCGTGTGTCCCACCATGGCCACACATGGGATGGTGAAAACAGGCTGTCATGTTGCTAAAGCCAGCAGCCCCTGGATGGAGCCTGACAGAAGTGGGATAGTCACAATGATCCCCAGAGCCTACTGTGTCAAAGACAGCTGGAGGGTGGTGAGTGCTGCAAAGTGAGAGCTGGCAGGAGATGTCTTAAAAGAGAATCACTCACCAGCAGTCGTGTTTGGTGAGGAACAGGAGGTACCAGGCTCCTCAGCCATCAGCCCAGGGATTTTCACTAGCTTTAAATTTGCTAAGACAAGTGAGCTCTAATATCCCTTAGAGGGAAAATCCAGTTCAGGCCACTGCCAGGACACAGTCTCACAGTAAAACATTTAGTATTCCAGAAGTCAAACTCCGTTTCCTTCTGGCCACCAGGTGAGGTCCTGCTTAGTGTAGACCAAGGATAGGACACAAAGAAGCTGTTATAACCCAGACATCCACCACGTCACAAGGCAGCACCAGAATATTTCCATTGTATGCTATTTTGGGCACTGGGAGCTAGTTATTGAGCAGGATATAAAACCTTTATCTCCTTCCTTGTCTTCTGCACTAATGACTTGTGGCAGCTGCAATGGGAACTCCAGGACACAAACAAAGTACTCCAAGGACCAAGCTCTGTAGAGTTGCTTTGGTAACCTCATCACAGGGCAGAACACGGCCCTTACGCTACTCCTTTTGCTTGCCACTAATCTCCCTTGGGTCCAGCACATTTTCAAAGCCTTTCTAGCGTTACAACCTTCAAATTCACACTTCCCTGACTTCAGCCTAAGATCTCTCTCACTTATGCCGAGGAGCACAACCATGGCACTCGGATGCACAGAAACCTTTCCCACACACCAGGAAACAATTTCAAAATGTTTCTCCTCGGCCCTTGTTCTAGTCTGACATCAACTAAATCAAATGCAAGTCTGTAGATGCTAGTGGGGAGAAAAAAAGGGTAGCAGTAAATACTGTACTAAGTGGATCATGGGGACAAATTTTCTACTGCTTTATCCTTTCTGCAGTTATTCCTCAGCGCAGCAGGCTGCTATTCAAGGTCTGGGTTTATCACTCTTCAGCAGCTTGCATGAGGTATGAGGCATTAGCTAATCAGAATGGTATGCTGAAAATTACACTGGGAGTGAAAAGGTAACTTGGACTCTAAGCCATTTTCCCTGCAGGCGCCAGTATCTGCAGGGGGGCAGGGCAGAGAGGAGTATGTCTCTGTTCCTTCTGGGGTAAGAATTTGCTAATCAAGTGGAAAGGAACAGCAAACGTGGAGGGAATAGGCTGAGCTGATTAACCCAGGCTGAGACTTCCCTGCTTAGCGTTCCTGGCTGTTTTTCTGACCTTGCCTGTCACCTTGCTTCAGAAGGCCATTCAGGCTTCCTAACAGTTTTCTTCTATAGTGCTGCCTGTCCTCTGCCCAGCTTACAGGCCACTGCAGCCGCCTCCTCTTCAATTCCTAGCTCTGTAGCAATCACCTCTTCCTACAACAATTCCTACACCACCTATCAAGCAAGCACGTGGGTTGATCATCAGCAGGTACCAACCACACTAGGAAGGGCTTCCACTTACCTCCTTTCACTCTGTCTAAGGGTGCCTTTACACATAACTGCAGTAAATTATTCTGGAGCTGGAGAGAGGCAGACCAGCAGCTTAACTTCCCCGTTTTCCCTTGGAAGATGTGCCTTCTCCAAAGTGGGACAGCACAACATATGAGGCTCTTGTCCTGCTAAGTACTCTGCCCACATCCATGCCTGATGGAGCCCTGTCAGTCTCTCTGGAGCCCAGTAATATTAAACTGAGATGCAAGGGAACATGTGGACACCGCCATGGGCAAAGGGTGGCCCGATTTTGGACTTAATGGCCAATGATAGGTACGAGGGGCCTACTCCCAAGAAGTTCAAGGAGTTTGGGCAATGCTCTCAGCCACATGGTGTGATTCTTGGGGCTATGCTGTGCAAGGCCAGATAACGGATTCGACGATTCTCGTGGGCCCCTTCCAACTCCGGATATTCTACTACTCTGTGCTAGCAGCTTGCCGGTCCCCGCCCGAGTACCTCGCATCCTGCGGGAGGGGGTGGTGGGTATCAACCCGCCCAGGACTGAATGAGCTGGCAGACGCCGGTTCGCCGCTCTGGCTCTGCGCGGGCCCCTGCCCACTGCGCCCCCCCCCCACCCCCAACACCGCTCCCGGTGCCCCGGTGTGCCCGCCCCTCACCTGTGTGCGCGGCAGCAGAAGGGGCAGAGGCGGACCCCGCAGGTGAGGCACCGCCCGGCCGCCGCCCCGTCGGCGCAGAGGTCGCATCCCGCGGCCGCCCCGGCGCGGCTCCCGGCCAGGCAGTCGGGGGTGAGCTGCCCCACGCCCCCGGGAGGCAGCGACACCTCGGCATCGCACACCGGGCACAGCACGGGGCGGGCGGCGCCCCCCGGCTCCCCGTCCGGCGCCCCGAGCCGCCGCAGGCAGGGCTCGCACAGCGAGTGCAGGCAGGGCAGCAGCCGCGGCGACACCCAGGGCTGGGCGCACTGCGGGCAGCGCGGCCCCGACATTCCGGCAGCCCCCGCCGCGCTCCGCATGGACCCTCGGCCGAGCGTCCCGCGGGAACGCCCCGCGCCGCCCCCACGGGGCCGTGCCCGCAGCGGCGCCGCCCCCGCCCCCCCGTGAGGGGCACCGGGGCTGCCGTGCGAGGGGCGGGGGATGCTCGGGGACTCGGCGGCAGCGCCTCCCGCGGCTTTGAAGTTCACGAAGTTAAAAATCAACAACAAGGCAGAGCCCCGGTCAGGGTTTGTTTTGCTGTTGGTGTTTTGTTTGTTTGTGGCCTGTTAGATTTTTGGTTTAGTTTTTTTTGGGACTGCTGAGAACATTTACATATCAGCAGAAAAATACTTAATATTTGTAAATAATATTTACATATATAAGCAAATACTTAATCTGTAACACAGATGGCATTAACCTGTGTTAACACCCCCGTGATGTCCAGTGACACAGATAACGTCTTCTACATGTGATACACTCAAACATTTGTATGTCTTTTATGTTGTAATACAAGATCAAAGTTTTAGGCCTCAACTAAGTATTTACAACCTCAAAGCCAATCAAAAAAATAAAGATGTTTTAACAGCCTCCTTCAGATTAACTATTAGTGAGTACAGTGGTTGCTGCAGAGGTTAGAGAGGATAAAAGCTTCAGTAATAGTGAGACAAGACTTGATAACAATATTCAATATTGTGACAAAGAGGAAAGATTGGTTCTTTTAATCATGTTGGTGGAAGGAACAGCAAATAACCCTGCACGTGTGGGTGTGGGAAGAAAACAGTAGAAGAATCATACCATCACCTTCATGCAGAAAAGGCCAGTGAACGGCAGCATTGCATCACTGCAGAGAAATGGTGAAATAAACCATGCCTGGCAATGCCAGAGGAAATCTGAGGATCCAGCCCAGCTGATCTGATCCAATTATCTGCCCTGAGACTGATAAGGTGGGAGCACAGGACAGATTGCTGAATAATGTATTTACGAGTTATCAGCACAAAGCAGTTGCAGCCTCTGAATTACTAAAGGAAGTTGTAGTGAAATGGGCTGAAGAGAATCATCATGAGAGCCCTGAGAGACTCAGAGAAAGAAGTGAGATACGCAGGAAAAAAAAACCACAAAAAACTAACCCAGTGACTGGCAAAGCAGGAGCTGCATTAGTAGAAACTCGTGATGCATTTGAATTATTTTCCCCATAATACTGCTTTCTTGGCTACTGCCAGTCAGTGGAGGAAGCCCCTGTGCCACTACATCCTAAATTGTGGGTATGTAAACTGGAGCTGTGTGAATGTCTTCAGTTAAGGATATTGGTCTGCAAAGCACTGCAAGAAGATTGGGACACTCTCTCCTGTCTTGGATTATTCAGAGGTTGCTTTGTAACTAGAAAAAATGTAAGGATGAAAAAAAAAGAATTTATAAACAGTGAAGGGCATAAAGGAGCATAGTTACAAAAAAGAAACAATGTGTGTCATTAAAATTACACCAAGGAGTAATATTTTCCTTTTGCCACATTTCACAAGAATTGATGAATGGCTAATTACCCTCACTTGACCCAAGATTTACTTGAAATTAAGTTCTTTTTGAACTTGTTTTCCTGCTCCTATTGTTAAAGATGTCTATCAGAGCCTCCCAGAGTACTTGCTCTGGGTGATCTGTTCTTTCCCTACCTCACCTTCTCTGCCAGCTCCTTCCTCCTTTTCCTGTTTATCTGCCTCTCATTTCCTATCATTAAGCACTAGATCATTACACGGAGACCTGGAAGATTTGATAGTTTCCTTCTCCCTTTCTTCAAGGACTTCTGACTAATATTTCCATTGTATTTGCTAATTAGCCTGTTCTAGGGAAAGTTTTATGCTGCTTTCCCATTTATATTTTTCTGAAGGAATACTGGTAAAACTTTTTATAGCATGCACAGAAAAATTTTTAGAGCATAATTTCCTTCCTAGACTCTTTGTGAGTAGAGTGGGTACAGCTCCTTTATTACATTGGGAATGGGATGCCTCATGCTTTCCTGTCCCTATTTAGTCTGCTAATTTTAGGGAGTTGTTGCTGGATATCCTGCCATAAGAAACAAACTGAAAAAGTGGTGAAGCCAAAGTCATTAGGAAATAGGACAGGCAGGAGCAGATCTGCAGTCCCTGGACTTGCAGAAAAGTCCAGGAACACTTGTTGGCAGAAAACTGAGAACCTGTCAAAGTGCCATGGCCTAGGTTAACAGCAGCCAGAGGAATGTGGAAAATGGCTTATTTGGGGAGTTTACAAAGAAAAGACAAGTGGAACAGAAGTTGGCTGCTTTCCTGTTGACCAACAAGTCCAACTTTACTGTGGATTTGTCAGCCTCGGGAACTATTGTGTTTCAGAGACTTCTCTGAACTTGGCAGAGCTGCCACGCTTGGTCTGGGAATACTTGACACATCCTTGTTTCCATGCAAACTGTTTTGTGTTGTGCTCAGCCACCCAGCCAACAGCTCTTCCCATTTATATGAACCTCATCTGGAAAATCCAACAAAGGATTTACAAACATCTCCCAGTTTAGGCAGAGTCCTCATTCAGCTAAACATGCTTTTAAAATTATGTGGCATTTGACTAGTGGGAGGAGCATTTCTGTACTGTTCTTTCAGCTTCTTGTCCAAGAGTCTATTATTATCAGACTATTTACTGAGGCACAGAGGCTGCTGTCATCCACAGCCCACCCTTTCTGCATCCAGCCTCATACCCAAGGGCTCTCAGAGCATGAGCACCTACCTACCTGTCCTTACCCCACCTGAAGCGAGCCAGGACCTGGATATTTCCCCCATCACAGAAGACCAGGCTGCTCAGAGCCCCATCCAGCCTGGCCTTGAACACTTCCAGGGATGGGGCATCCATGAATTCCCTGGGCAACCTGTTCCAGTGACTCACTACCCTCTGAGAAAAGAATTTCTTCCTAACATCTAATCTAAAATCTCTCCTCTTTTAGTTTAAAACTGTGAAGGTTTTAAAAGGATGTGCCAGTTGACCTTTGATTTTGCTGGGCCCAGAGCACACACAAGTAAATTGCCGCAGGCCAAGCCTCACATGACAAAATTTCTGCAAACTGATGTCACGGGGGAATGTGACAGCTGCAGCAGAACAACACTGATCCCCTGCTTGGGGACACCACTTGGGACAGAGAGGGAGAACTTCTGTCCTAGGATCTCACTCAGACTTTCTACACTCTTCAGAGAAACACCTTCACTACCAAACAACTCCCTTCACACACACACACCTTTTCTCTTTTGAATTTGCTAGTAGCTTTCTCTCTTCAGGGTTGTGCTGAGCTTCAGGAATGAAACTAAACAAACTCAAGAAACCTCATTTAACGTTAGCCCACATCTCTCCATTTTCATGCTGGACTCCAAAGTACATTTCCATAAGCTGTTGCTGTCACACATCAAACCCGTGCTCCAGCAGAAGGACATCAGCCACTGCAGTGTGACTTGGGAAAGGTGAAGGAAGAAGGCAGCAAAACAGCACTAGTTACTAGTCAGAGTAAACCTGTCCCTCACTAACTAATGGAAGGGGCACAATTATCACACACAGGAGCTTGGCTTAACCCTGAAATAGCACACTAGAAGCAGATATGGTATGGAGATGTGGTAACACATGAAACACAGAAAGAAAGCAGCAAAAGAGATGGGTGGATCTCTCTTGTCCTCCAGATTTGCAACAGGAAACACAGAGTTTGAAGTGATCAAACAATACCCTTTTCAGCTGGCAGCAGTTCTTTGTAGACAAAAGCAGCTGCAGCTAAACTGCCCATCAACACTGGCTTTGTGCAGACTTGCCCATGCTATGGCTGCTGACCAGACATTCTTGCTTTCTCCTCCTCCCTGCAGCTTTCCAGCCACCTGCTGCCACTTCCAGCTTTCTGCTGCTATATATATTCTTTTTAATCTCTCCTGAATCCTGCCTACATTTTCTGAAGGGAAGATGAAACTGGATTTTTTTCAAGTCAGCTTTTCTGAAGAAACAAGTTCTTTGTGATGTCAGGCCATTAATGTTTTTTGACCTCCCCTTCACCTATATTTGAGACAGGAAAGTGATCTGAAAGGCTGTGAGTTTCTACATGCAAAAGATATGAATACCCTGAGTTGGAAGGGACTTCTGGTGGGGTCACCAGAGACAGCATCCCAACACCAGTACAGCATCCCTGCCTACAGCACCTGCCCCATGGCCCCACAGGCTGAGCACAATCTGTGTGTGCACAGGGGGTGTCAGAACAGGACTTTCCCTGCAGTACTAGAAAAAAAGTGGCCTTGCTGCAGGGCAGTGAGAGCAGGGAATTCACTTAGATGAAGTTTGTGGCCAGTGTGAGACTTGAAAAGGCATATCTTTATGCATATACATATATATGTGTGTATGTGTATAAAAACATGTAAAACCTGACTGTCTGAAGGAAACTGCAACAGGTTTGCAGGAAGACTAACTCCCTGTGAGTCTAATGAGAGCCAGCATTTTGTTTCAGACAGGTACAGACCAGCCTGCTTATCACATTTGTTCGCAGACAGCAAAGCTTGAGCTGGTAAGCACACATCTGCACTCAGCATAGCTCTCCTGTTTCCTTGACTTGCCCCAGGGCTCCTCTTCCCTCACACACCCAGCTCCTTTCCTGTGCCTAGGACCTTGCACCCAGTCCTGTTTGTTGGCTAGAAAGCAGAACTTCATAAGACAGCGGCACCAAACTCTATTTTCCTCACTGTTACTACTGAGACCTTCTGCTGAACTGAGAAAAAGAAAAGAAAAAGGTGGAGGAAGAAAAACAAGTATTCAGATTTTTACTCAGGTGTCGCAGCAAGGATTTAGGCTGCCTTGGACCCCTCTCTAACTCCAAGACAGCTCATCCTAAGCACCTTACTCCTACCTCAGAACCTCATCCAGGTGCTGTGCAGAAGGGCACAGAGGAGGCACAGATGGCACTCAGAGACAAAGGTCTCTTCACTTTTCAAGTTGCTGCTGAAACTGTGCCCGGCCAACTCCCTGGGCTGAAAAGAGGCACTTGCCCTTTTCCTCTTTGGTGCCATCTCCAGGTTGCACCCAGCAGCTCTCAAGAAGATAGGGTTAGATGAGAGGTTATGACTAATTGTGATGAATGATGAAGTAAATGCACTCCACAGCTGGGGGCAGGGGAGAAGCCCTGGCAGCTCTTCAGCTCCACCCTACCCAGAACTAGAGGTTCACTTCTCTCCAGAGAAGAGGCTACTGCCACCTTGGCTGTAATCTGGAGCCAGGCACTTGTTCTATGTGCTGCCTTTTCCTGCCTGCCCTATGCCTTCTTAATTGCCTGGAGGACTAGTTGAGTATGAAGTGAAGAGTGAGAATCACATTTATTTTCTGTGCTCAGAAGAAACACTCTTGAGGCAGTGCTCTTACTTAGATGTTTAAGAACAGAAATACACAGAATACATATATTAATACTTCTATCTGCCCGTCATCAGCATAGAAAAGAGATCCTTTTCAGAGGCTTCTGGGTTCTCCTTTCACCTTATGCAAAGCTCCTCTCCCGTTAGCATCCCTACATTCAAAAGGAAGACACAAGAACAGGATCCTTGTGAATCCTGCCAGAACAGGACCATGTAGGAGGCAGCTGTCAGGCTGGGGTGTGCTCACCTCAACAGCAGAAATGTAAACATGTGAGGACTTTTGATTAAAACTTGTGCTTTTAATAAGAAAGAATAATCTTCTGTCCTTCCAGATGCTGTGGGAACCCCACATTCATAAAGAAGCAGCATGTTAGCCTTCAGGATCACAGGTAGGTATTTCAGTGGAATAGCTGCATCTTATACTACAGACACTGCAAATCAACATACGCTACATCACAGCTGATCTGAATATCCCAACAATGAATTCCATCTCTCCGGAGGAGATAAAACTGTGTCCCTGAAGTTTCCCCTTATTACATAAAACTCCTTATATCCTGTGCTCCTAAAGAAACAAGTTGTAGATAAAAGCATCCCAAACTTTGGCAAAATCAAGGCACTCACATACCACGGGGCTTAATTAGCCTCAGGCATTTAAACTCATTGCAATATACAAAAATTTCAGTCTCAGAAAAAGTATGGAAAGTTGTCATCACAGAGGTTCTTCAGGCTGTAAGAGAAGCCTCTTTGTTTCCAGTTAAAATGTCCCTGTCACCTCAGACCTGTAGGGCTACATCACTATTGTTAGGGGCAGCCATCTCAACACCCACCTAGACAACATGAATCCAGAGTGCCAGATTACCTTCTTTATGGAGCTGGCAGTTGGGAATAGCTAAAGGCTTCAGAGGGAAATAATTTTATTTGAGATTTTTCTGTTCAAAGAGACCTTATGGACTTTATCTGTGCTCCTAAAGTCTAATGCCAACCAAATATTAAAGGGTCAGACCTATAGAATTTCCAGTTCACCTCTAGAAACTCAGATAAGTGGGTTATAAGCTTAAAAACAGAAAGCAAGATCTCTTCTGGTCTTCATCTCTCTGCTTCTTACCCTCAACTATTTATCAACCATTTAATATTTCAAAACCAAGATTAAACCCAAACAAGGCAACATATTGCACACTTTCCTTCACGTAACTGCAGAATTAATGACTACGACAGAGGAAACAACTGAAAAGCCAAGATTTTTCCCACTTCCAAAAATATAAAGAAACGACTTGCCATCAAGTTTTTAACTTAGAATTTTGTAATCAAAATATGTACAGGAAACTTGCCCATGCTTTCCAAGGGAAACATTTTCAAAGTGAAACCAATTCCTGTATGGTACACCTGATAAAATAGGAGTATTACAGAAAACAAAGGCTGCAGTTCTTCTCTTTACAAACTCTACTATTGTGTTTACCCTGGTCTGTGTCTAAATGTCCTTCTGCTGACATTTAAGACAAAAAGGAAGAACATGAAAGGCCTGGGGAAAAAAGGAAGTAAGGCAGTAAAGTGCTTTATTTGCAAAATCAGAGTCATTGCAAAATCACTCTGCACTGAGAAAGGACCAGATTATAGCAGTCTTTATATGATTTATCACAACTGGAAAACAAAAAGCAAATGAAGCCCTAAAACAAGTGATATGAAAAAAATCACATCTGTTACTTCTAGCGATATCTGAAGTTTCTTGCTTGGTCTGGAACAGACCGAAAAAAAAAAAAAACCAAAACAAAAACCAAACCAACAAAACAACCAGAAAATCCCATGCAGTTAAGAGTTTCTCAGACACTTCCTTCAGCTTCACATGAGCCTTCAGCATTCCAGCAAACACACTTCCACGGCAGCTCATTTTTAGCCGTGGAACAGTGTGTGACAGCCTGCACCACAGAAAGCTGCTTACCCCCAGGCAGGGGCTGTGGAGGGTGACTAGAGACACTTGAGTGGGAGCGTCTCTCCCACCTAGAGACTTCCAAGTTAAAGAAACTAGATGACTCAAAAGACTAATTCCAATCCTGTATTCTAAAAGGAAATCTCAGACTAAATTATTATGGAGCATTTTAAGCAATCATGAGCAGAAGAAACAGTATTAAACTGTGGGTACTATGGTTATGTACCCTATCCCAACTTTGGCATTCCTATCTCTGCATGAGTTGAGGGATTTCATCCCTCAACAGTTAACAGTGAGTTTAACTGTTATTTCACAAAAAACAGAAACATGAACCTTCTTCACTTCCCAAACACTGGAAAAATAAACTGTGGAAATGTCAATGAATATTTGAACAGGTCCTCATTTGAATCCCACATTTTTTAGATTTTTCCAAGTCAGTTTAAAAAAAATAACCCCTTTACGGAAAAAAAAAAAAAAAAAAAAAAGAGAAGTATATTTTCTTAATTCTCCTCAAGCTTGAAAGGACAGAGAATTGTCCCCTTTCAGTGCCCAACCCTGTCAATATCTTTATGGGTAAATTTAACAGCTAAAAAAAAGAAAAATATTCAAACAATTTTACTGAAAATCTGTTTTTTGAGGCTTGCAGATATCTTCTTTCCCAGACTTGCAGATTATTTTCATTTTTTAAAATCTCTATTTTTGTCCAGGTTTACTACAAGGTAAGAAACAGATAAAGGAGCATTTTCTCACAATCAGAAATTTTATTGTTAATTGTTACTAATAAAATAATGACTACTTTAAAAAGTCAAATAAAACCAATATAAAACCATGGTCATTAGAATATTATATACATACATAGCAACTCAGCTTAATACAACTGTATATATCAGTTTTCTATTGTATCAAATATAGTACCGAGCAAATAAAGATTCTGATTTCAACTTCAAATAGTCACTTTATATTTACAAAAATATTAAATAAGATTTTTGAAAAGCAATCCTCAAGTCTAAATGCAATCTGCAAACTGCACAGAAAACACAACTTTTGGGAGCAACTGTAAACCACAGAAGGAACAAATTCTTTCTGATGCAAATTCTTATCCATCAGAAACAGACTGGCTTCCGAATCTCCAGGTTCCTTTTGAATGCCAAGTACATTTCCTCAGTTTTTCTGGACTTTTTCATCCCCATATTTTGTGCAAATAAATGCCCCAGAAGGTTTCACATGCAATTTCTAAAGCCTCCTGCCTTCAGTGTACCTAACACAGGTGTCAGGTGCTGACTTATAATGCTACAGCAGCCTGAGTTTACAATCTCGTGAAAGACGTATTTGGTGAAAAGGTGTAAGGTCACAGCAGCGTGTCCCATTTGGAACCTTGTTCCCAGGACTTCCTACAGCACTCTGTGTGGCACAAATCCAGTAAGCATATTCACCTTCCCATACTAATGGCACTGACACAAAAGCACTTCAGAGTTAAACTGTACATCTAGAAAGGGGGATTATTATGATTGAACTGTGGTTCATTAAAAAAATTAAAAAAATACAGCACTTAAATGCAGCTTCCTTCACATAATGTGCATAGACAATGCAAACCATCCTTCTTCTTTTTGCTTTTCTACCTGCAATAGAAGAAATCAGTTAAAATTTAATTATCATAAGTTTCCCACAGACTTGCTAGCAAGCAAGTAATTGTTGTCTGCTATCAGCACCATGGAGGGACTCACACCACCTACTTCAGACACCAAGTTTAAGCCACATCTACCTTAAGAATTCCCAATTTCCCTTCTGGTGACGTATACTTTGCTGTCAGTACAGGGAGTCTTGTACCCTTTGTTTCTCTTCATCACTCCTAATTTAGGTTATTTTGGATTCCAGGAGATAGGTTATCAATATGTCCTCACAGTTGCTTTCAAGCATATAAACAGATCTAAGACTGGATTACCAGACTGTACTACTTATATGACAGCATAATCAGATTTTCTGGCTGAAGATTTGAGTCTCACCTTTGGTCTTTGGTTGACAGAAGTTAACTTCACACTTTCTGACGTGGCACTTGGGGGTGAACAAGGTTTGCTGGAGTCTCCTACAGACCTGGGGACATTCAAAATGAGACTGAAGGAGTAACAAATGGAAAGGACTACTAGAATCACATCTCAGATTGTGAGTCAGGATTCCTCATCAATAGTCTTCAACAACCCACATCATCTGTATAATCACATTGCAGAAATTTTAAATACAAACAACGGAAGTTGTGAGAAAGCTATTGGACCTTTGTGCCACTTCCACATAGTTTAATGTGATAAAGTCACGGAAAATCCATTAAGCTTAAGAAAAACATGGTGATTTTCCCCCTGTGCTCAGTTTCTGCTGCATGGGTAATCAAGACACTACAGAAGTGAAATAGTGAAGGGTTAACTTTTACCTTCTTATACTGGTCATACTGGCAGAGGAATCCCCGTTATCCTTGGAGCTGTCCACACCAACTGCCACAGAAACAGGCACTTCAACTGTCCTCCTTTCATTTTCTAGGCAATAAATAATAGCTTGATTCTGATGAGAACACAGCAACATTGCACAACATTCATTTCACCTTCCCACTGAGGGAAGGGGCATCACACACCTCTTCACAATTGCACAGAATATACAGACCAGATATAAAACATCACTAGCAGTGACTGAGCAAGGTAGTCTGATGGAAAGAGCACTAAAAAGACCAAAAACTAGAATGTGTTTGAGAATTGGATAACGACTTTGCCATGATTTTCAGAAGCCTGATGGTCTTTTTTGTAAAAGATTCTGCATGATAGAGGACTGATTAAAAGCCTTGTGCTGCCCACCAATGACTGTCACAGAATCAATTAAGTTGGAAAAGACCTCTCAGATCATCAAGTCCAACCTATGATCAAACACCACCATGCCAACTAAACCATGGCACTGAGTGCCATGTCCAGTCTCTCCTTAAAGATGTCCAGGGACAGTGACTCCACCACCTTCCTGAGCAGCCCATTCCAATGCCTGACAACCTTTTCTGTGAAGACATTCCTCCCAATATCCAAATATAGCAACTGCTCTTCAGTCACGAAGAACAGATTTACCATGAAGCACAATACAATCAGCAGACTAATTACTAAGAAACTAACTTTAGGAGAGGTTTAGCTGACATGTTTCAAGCTCTCTGAAGTAAGGAGTGTTTGTACCACACAGTCACTGAGAGCAAGTGTACTGCTGACCACAACCACTCATCCAGTAGGATAAGGAAACAAAACTCTCAAAAGAAGAAAAACATTGTCTTGCTATTTTTTGTCCTGAAATCCCCTGAAGCTAGGTACTTACCAGTATAATTCAGGGAGGGGGGAAGAACGGGAGACAGCATTGGAGGGACCATATCAGCAGCAGCTAATTTTTGCTGGTCTATTAACTGCAACAGTTTATCACGTGCTTCTGTACTCTGGCGATTCAGCTCTGCTATTCTTTCCTCCAAGCTCTTCGATACCATGAGATGAGTCTGCTTGGATAATGGGACAGTTACTTCCAGTCTGACAACTTGCACCACCAAGGAGAACATACAATATATTTCAGGTACAACTATGCATTTAATTTTCAAACTGAAAGTGAACATAATTATATAGCATCTCCCATGAAAAAACTGATTTTTTCCCTCCCTTTCACTGTCTTGTATCTAAGTCCTTAATTGCCTAGACAGTACATTACTTTAAACTGATCTTTCAAATAGCAAAAACACAGCTATTGTCCATATAATTTAAGAAATAAGAACAAATCCCAAAAAAATCCCACCAACCATCGAGCAGTTAACCATAGTTAAGAAAATACTTAATCAGAGACACATATTCAGGAGGGTGTGGGGAACTTCTAGCAGAAGTGTCCTGGAACTCAGCTTTAAGCTGTGTTTTCACCTGCTTTGACCTCTTCACCTCCCCCTCACTAACTGCTTCCACAAAAACACCACCTTCTAAAAGTTTACGTGGTCTTGTACAACTAAACACTGACTAAACATTGCACCACATAACAAAATGTGGAAAGTGACAACACTCTTGGCCTACATTGAAGAAATTTACTTGAAGAAATTTAAAATCTTTAGGATCCTTAATTGAACAACCAATCAGCCACTGTTACGAACAAAAGTAAAGACAAAAGCAAGTGCAGGCATGTTTCTCTGATGTTAACTCCCCTCACTTGGGTGTCACTGAATAACTGCTTAGTTGCAGGTTAAAGTTTTTCCATGTGAACTGAAGCCTTCAAGGTCTCTCTTTCCCAAAGATTTTGGAATTTTCACAGAACAGGACTGACACCACATACCCAAAAATACTTACACTTTAATCAAGTATTTGCAAGAGATGTACCTGCATTAACTTTAACCTCGTGGGTTTCCGGATCACAGCAGTAAAAGAAGTGTACGATGTGGATTTAAATATGCATCTTAAAAGCTTGACAAGAACCTGTGAGCTGGTGCAGTGTTTTTGTTGTTAATATTTTCCAAGCTACAAGAAAAATTCTGATCACGTTGCAAACACACCTCTTTTTGCAGCGTTATCTAATCCTAAACCTCTAAGTGTGCTGCACACTTTTCAGCACTCATATATAACAAAGGCTAATGTGAGAAACTACTGTTGATCTCCCTAGGGAATGATAAAAATCACAATTCTCCAAGCAAACAAATGAAAAGAATAACAACTGACAAGAGGAAAGATACAACAGCACCAGTAAGCCATGGGAAAGCAGATCAGCAAAAGGGGGATTCAGCCTTCCTCTTCTGTTAAATTCTCACCTGTCCTTGGGAAGAGTCTGGACTGGGATCTGCCTTTTGTATTGGGTCTGGCTGATTTGGGCAGTCACCTGTGTCTCCAGAGGCACCCCTGAATTTGTTCAGTTGAGCTTTAATTAGAGCATTCTGGCGTGTGAGCTCAGCTATCTGTCCCAGCAGATCACCACTTTGAAATAACTCTTCAGCTGTGCTGTTTTTTCTAGTGTCACCTGGGCAGGACAGACTGATTTTCTTGTGGGAACCCTCCAAGCCTTTGTCTGCAGAAGGAACTGGTTGCCTTCGAGAGATGAGACAGTTTTCCTCAGTGGTGCTCTGTGCTTTCAGGGAGGAAGGTAAGCTCCTTTCCTTGCATGGTTCTCTTTCAGTGTTTTCAGGAGACTGAGAAATGGCTGTAAACACTATGAAAAAGAAATAAAGGAACAGTAAGGACAGAGGCACGTGATCCTCACTGAAGAAACTAACAGTGACATTGTTGCAACACAGCACTAATAATCAAGAGGGAACTTGAATTGTAACATCTAGCCTGAATGGTGCTACCTCACTGATCAAAACCACTCTATGCAACATCCTGCTGCAAGAACTCACCAGGTTTAGTATCTCCTTTTCCCAACAGCCTTACATTTAAATGATTTAATTAGAGACTGAGAGAGAAGTCAGTGAGGAGAAAATAAATTGTTTTGAATTTCTTAGCTGAGAGATCAAATACTATTTCTTAGTTAGTCCTCCATTTTCCAAAATTCAGTTACCTTAACTCTGGTATTTATATTGGATTGTTACCAAAATTTTCAGGATAATAAAACATTTTCTCATAATAATAAACTAGCTATTTACTCAGCCTCTAAAAAGGGGAAGTACTGTGGCCAGCAAAAGTAATTAGGTATTTTCTGTGGTCATCATCAGCAAACAGATAATACACCACACAAACATGACTAAATAAGTTACAGCACTGTCAGCTGCTACATTCTATGTCTAAGTTGAATTTTGTGATCAAAACCTCATTTTCTGTGCTTTATATACCAAATAGTCCATTCCTTCCCAAGATATAGCTTTTGCCTCTTGAGCAGAGAATGACATTTAAAAATTTACATTCAAGTGTGTTTTATGAATCATTGAGCATAAAGAAACATTCAATCAGTTTAACATTTGTTGAGCTGTTTAGCATCAGTCTTGACAGAGTAACAATATATTTCTCACACAGCTAAACTGTGGAGAAGTCTAGGAATAGTTTTATATTCTTGTTTCAAATGAGAGACATCTGACAGTAGTCAATGGGACTGAAACAAGACATTTCTCTTTGTAAAACAAGACCTTTAGTTCACTTCTTCCAGATTTATTATGCACCTCCTCACAGCACAGCAGCCCACTAAATGGCTGAACTAGGTATAAACTTCCAATTGCCCTGCCAACTCCTTAAAAAAATCAAAAGGACTTTTGGTTTTCTGACTTGGAAAAGGCTTACAAAGCAACACAGCTGAAAAGGGAGGGGAAAGGAAATGGGAAAACACAAACCCCCACTACTGTGCTCTACTTCCTGTTAGCAGCCATCAAACCAGCCACAGATATAACCATCTGCCTCTCACCAACAGTGTTATACAGGGCCTGGCATGTTCAGTAAGATGCATGAGGTTACAGTGACTGTCACAGGAGGAAACAGCTAATTTTGAGAGTCACAAAGCATCCTCCCTTCTGCTCACTTCAAGAAGTTTAAGTAAGAAATACCTTCCCTAATCACTCCTGATGAACTTTCCGCCCAACAACCAGAACTGAGCTACCAACCTATGAAACTCCCAAAGCCTATGGACACTGACACAAGACGGAGTTATCTGGTTATCTGGCACCACATAATTTCACCCAAAACTTCCTCAAATATTCCTGTGTATTAAGTAGAACTCAATAATGGAAACCTACCCCCAAAGCCTTCTAAAAAAATCTTTTCTGGGAAGATTGGCTCAAAGCAGGAGTACACAGCCTACAGACATCCTGATTTGTCTGCAACATGGGCTGCAGACGCAGTGAATTTCCAGGCTTCAGTGGTCCCATCATTACAGGTGATGGAAGCTGGATTATACTATTGGCAGATGGAAATCTGAGATGATGTGCTGTCCATCACTGACAAAGAGCTACAGCAGTCATACAGAAAAGTGACAATCAAACCCAGTACAGAATGAAAGTGTCAGTCTGAATTGCCACTGACAGGATGGCTGACCATAGATGGTAAACAGAAAGCCTGAAGGATATCTAGCAACAGGCACAGTAAGAAAAGAAATGTGTCTGTGGGTGCAGCAGTCAGAAATTCCAGCTGTGGGGTCAATGTGCCCAAGCATACAGATTCTTACAGGCTCTGAAGTCCACTACTACAGCCACAGGGATCTCACCGTTCTGCAGGGAAGACAATTCCTGACTGCTCTTCTGCTGTGGGGGTGACAACAGCACAGCTGGCTGGAAGACGTGTGCTGGCAAGTTTCTATCAGATCCCACACCACGTGAGGCACCTGGCCCCGTGGGATACGTGAAAGGAAGTTCTTCCTGTGGGAATTTCAGCACATTTTCCCTCTTGCCTCCATCAGCCTTGGGCTCAGAATAGGTCGTATCAGGTTTTTCTAAAGAAAAAGACAAAGCAGGGATAAAAGTTAAATGAACAAACGACCAAAAAATAGGAAAAAAATAGGTTTAGTGCAATAGCAATGTAGGGAAAAGTCCCAGTTACAACCTACATATCTGAAAAGGCAAGACTAGGGTATGTTTCACACATACTCCTAACTTACTTCTGATCCTCACGTACAGAATTCTTTCACTCAAGTGTATTACAAATCTTTACTGGCCATAAGAGCAAGAAAAGCTCTTACATGTAGCTTCACAATCTCAGGATATTAGTATGAGACCTGTTTGCAGCTCATGCTAAGGACTTACAGACACATGACTTGTGAAGAACAGGTATCTGAGGTGCATTTGGTGACATTCTCTTGAGACAAAAAGACCTACTCACTTGTTCTAATGCCCCATATTACAAATTTGATGGCAACAATGGTGAAGTAGAAAATAATTCAAGGCTTTTTCAAACTCTTTGATGATTTTTTACAATTGTATTCAAACGAGACATCTCTTCAATAAAAAAAAAAGTTATTCTCCTCTATTTAACTACAACTAGTTTGTGTCAGTTGCCCTTTATTTTGAACGTACCAGAGGCACACAATGAAAAGCATGAAATTCAAGTTGTAGTGAGCTGAGAGATCATGGTAATTTTAATATACTTATATGCACTATTCCGTTGATGACATTTTTGCATTCTCCACAATTTTTTCAGGACATTTGTTCCCTTAAGAGAAGTTAGTGGAAAATTAGGGGAGCATACTTGATCCCAAAATACAAAGGACAAAAAGCACCCTTCAGTGACAAAGAGTGAGAAGAGGCTGCTTGCATAAAATACTGCTTGTGGTTTACTTAACTCAGACTTTAAATTTAAAACCTGCCACCCACTATTCACTTACCCTGGCAAGAAATAAGGTCCTCCTGCTCTGCTTCACTGTACAGAACTACATTTCTGAAGTATCTCTCCCACTTCCCTCTCACCCTCCTTTCCTCTCTCCAGAGACCTGTGTTAGCTTACAAATGCTTTCTGTGCAAGAACTACCTAGCTCAAATGTTTCGCATTCAGATGCATTAAGGGTTCAAAAGATCTCCTGAAGGAGGAGGAGGAAGAAATATTATTGTAACTTTAGAAAGCTTTCCTCCCAGAAGATGCCTTTTTAAAATGAGGGGTGCTTTTCTGACAGTTTGGATTTTATATTTTGGGGTGTGATTTCTCTTTACTTGCTTTTACAAAGCCTGGGTCAATCACAAAAAAAGAAGGGATCTTGTATGTGGCTTCTTCCTGAGAAGAAAATTCTTCCAGAAAGAAAGTTTTTAGCTATAAAAACATCCAAACCCATAACATTTAAGTATGAAATACAAATAGCTCTGAGGAATCTTAGGATTTGCAAGGATTTACTGACCTTGATAGCAAAACCAATTCATTCAAATAACCAATCAGGAAAACAGTTGAGAGAAAACCCCATGGTGAAAGAAGGTTAAAAGTACAAGATGAATCATGCTTGGTTAGTCTGGCCGTCGATGCTACTGGCTTAGCTTAGCCTGTGTCCACATCACTTAACTGGTCACTCACCTCTCAGGTAACATCACAAATACCAAGTCACAGACCTCTGCCTGATTGTTTCTGGGCCTCAGCACTGCTGTTTTGTTCAGCAGCGACCTCCAGTGCCTTATGGAAGAACCAATCTCACACTGTCAGGCTGCCTTGGCAACAGAAAGGCAACATCCTGATTGTGTTGGGTTTGGTTTCTTTGGTTGCCTAGGGATTTTTAAAACCCTCAGAATAAACCTGACTTTGTAAGCCAGCTTAAGGGGGAAGGCTACTCCCCTCTTTCTGTGCTTGTGCTCATAACAGAACCTATGGCATGTGGATTTACTGCAGTGAGGTTCATGCTCACGCAGGAGGTATTTATGCAAGCAGACATCTATTAAATGCCAGATTTTCCACCACAGGGATAAAGTAGCCACAAATCCTGTTTCATCCTTCACACATGCATATACACACCTTGGCTGTTTGCTGGACCTTTTCTTGCAATTCCAAAATGTTTAGAGCTTTGTCCTCTTTCAGGTTCTACCAAAGGGAGGCCTTTAAATGCTTGTGTGAGAGACATCAGCTTTTCATCTGTTACTGTCATGTACTGCTGAAGCTTCTTCTAAAGGAGGAAGGAAAACAGAGATCCAGAAATTTGTATTCTAGCAATGTGATTTAGAAAACCATATACCACAAGCAGCCCTGAGAAGTAACTTGGCCTCTTAAACACTGCATGGTTCAACAGCATTCCAGTGAGGTATTAAATAATACTGTCTCCATGTTTCTTGTTTATAAATTATTTGTTTTCCCTTTTCCTAACTCAGGAGGCCAATTCCTATGTGAGGTTGCTCGATCGCTCCATTTCCAAATGTAACCATTGATAAATCTACCTCCACTGAAAACTGAAAAAAAGAAAATACAGTATTACATCTAGACTATTCTGTTGCTCTAGTAGAGTTAACAGCATAGAAGTGTGAAGGAAGATGCTTAAGCTTTTATATTGATAAAGGAAAACTCAGTTTCACTTTCTCAGGCCTCGAAGCTAAATAAAGATAAACTAACAAACTTCCAAACATTCCTTCCCTGCACCTCAAGCTCCTCTTTCAATTTTATTGTTTTTTAATGTTTACTGTTAAAATCTCTAGAACATGAGACAATGCATCTCAGCCCATATTTGGAACAGAACTCAGAATCAAGTCATCCTGATGGGTAAGGAGCGAGGAGGGCTCAGTACCTGCATAGCAATGTTTTCTTCCCTCACCAGAAGTACTTCTGCAGTCAGAGCATCAATCAGTTCTCTGTGTTCATTCAACATCTCCTCTTGCTGCTGCCTCATCACCTCTTTCGCGTGAAGCTGCATTTCAGTCTAAAGAGGGAGAAAAGGTTAAAAACCTACTATAAACCAATACATACTCACACTTAAAAACAGGAATGAGGCAATATGACATCGAACTGTAACAGCTCTTCCCACTATTGCTAAATTGGCTTCATTACTTTCATGACAAAACTCAAATATCAGGGCTTGAGAACTGTCAGAGAGCTTCCTGTTTTCTCTTTGTTACTCCAGAACACTGTACAGAATTCTACACATCCTTGTTCTCCTGCCTTTACAACTTTCACAGGCTGTAACTTCAACCATTGTCTCTGTGCACAGATACAGTTTCTCAAGCCACTGAATCTTCACCAGTAATCAAATAACTCCAAGTGTGCTAATGCTTGTCAGTATCCTGTGTTCCTTGTGCCTATTCTTTACTTTCCCTTATTCATTAATGAAGACAAATTTGACTAAATAAAGGAGAGTACTTGCTTTCTAATGTTTTGCATCAGAGAAAACTTCCAGAGGGTTTCAATTATTTTATCTTTTTAAAGAAGACCAAAAAAAGTTTATTTGTTAAGTAATCTACATGAATATGAGGCAGACAACCTTACCGTAAAGAACTTCTTGCCCTCAAAAGATATTAATAATCTATCAGGATAGATCACTGCAGCAGTCTAGTCTCCTGTACAAGACACACAAGAGTCCCTTCCACTTCTAACAGATAAATGGAATACATAACTGCCACTTTTTGGACCACCATAACTAAACAAGGCTACAAATCCACATAAACACATCAGAATTAGAAGATGGAGCCCTTTCCCAGATGAATGCCTGCATTTACTCAAAGGAATCCCTGAATAAGAGAAATACATCCCATCTCCAAAACATAAGAGACCCTGAAAAGCAACTGAGGTATTCTTCTTTGCTGCCAGACAAAATTAGAGCATGAGCTGCCTGTAACATACCTTGAATTATTTTCTGCTGGCATTGGGAGCAGAAGTGAACAAACAAAGGAAGAATATTAAGACAAAACATCTCTGCAGCCACATAAAGTAAATGCATAAATATTTTTGAGAATAAATCACAGATACTGTTACTAGACACAAAGACAGGCAGATATACCTCCCTTAAAGCATATCAGAGACAAGCCATCCGTTTTCTGTTTCTCTTCCCGCTAGAGAGAACAGGTTTTTTGGTATTGACCCAAGTGAAGCAGGCTGACTCAGAAAAAGGAAAAAACCTGTACATGTTCCTATCTTTTCAGAAACCAAAGACAACACACAATATGCACTTTTACCATGCACTTTTACCACCACCAGGTAGGATTTGTGTCTGGCACACCCTAAAAGAAGTATCTTCATTCCAGCCCACTGCCAGACATAGCTCTAACCACATAAGCTTTAACACTGCACTAGAACATCCTGCAGCAGCAAGAGAGAGAGAACACAGCAACACAGATTCAGGGAAAATGCCCATACTCTTTTTGTCCATATCACTCTTAGCAGAATGGGGTTGGGGAGGGAATGATCATTTCTAACATTTGGCAGACGATATCAAAATTAATTTAGAAGTCAAGTCAAGTTTATTCACTTCCCTTTAAGAATCTTTCACAGTTCTGCAAACACTTCAGAAGTTCCTTTTCCCCCTTCTCTCTTGCCTCTTCTTTATTCACTACCTTCTTGTAGCTGTTGATTTTTTAATCACTTAATAAAAACACTTCAGTGAAAGATTCAGGAATTCAAGTTTCTCTTCCTATTTTTTAAATATAATTTTGAGAATATATTAAGCAACATCCTTTATTGTAATCCTTCTGCATTCAGCTTCTCTGCAGCAAAACTGGAAGAAGGGAAAGGGAATCTCTCCAAAAGTTTTGAAACCTCTTGAAGACCGGATGTTTACCTAAAATCAGAGGCTTTTAAAATATCCCCTGCAAAGTCATTTTCTCATAATGCACTGCCAGCTATAATTCAGGCACTGGAATTCTGCTAACTCTCCTCACACTAGGCAAGATAGCTGGTGCACACAAATGCTTGATTTGTGTCTAGCATCACAGGAACCAGGTTTTAGAAAATACCCAAGACAAGCTGTGATTCTTCCCAACAAATTCTCAAATTCTAATTGTAATTAAGCCTCCATGAAAAGCAGAAAAGTCACTTTAGATTATGAATGCACACTGTATCTCAAGCAATATATAATAAGAATAAAATTAACCACATTTTCTAACTTGAGTGACTTCTTCATATTGCTACTTATGAATTTAGGTAGCAAATTCATGAGAGCTGCAGACAAATCTGCAAGCAATAATCAACTTCTGGGAACAGGGAATGCTAACAAGAAGTGATAAAAAATATGGGAGTAGCTTTGGAAGAAGTCTGAGGCTCAGGAATAACTCACTTCTGTGGAAAACAAAGAACCTAAATAGGGTTATAACTGCAATATATAAACTGCTATTAATTTGATGTATTCCTAATAAACAGAAAACATTCTTTTGGAATTGAGAGATCCTTCCTTATAACTGCAAAAGAACCAAATTTAATTCCCTGCTTTGATGTTACAATTTTAACAGAGAGCAAGCATTATTAACTTCTCTTAAAAGATATAACTTTCTCAGCCAAAGTTCATCCTCTGATGGTAGTTGCTTTTCATTCTCAGAATGATTATTTACTGTTTGATCCCAAGACAAAACTTAATTGAAGTAAATTCTTCAATATAGATTAAATAAAGGGTAACACAGGGAATAAGTTGTTATACATCCAGAAAAAAAATAAAATTAAAATAAGGTGAGTTACCCTTGCCAATTATTATACATTCTGAAAAGGAACCAAAATAAGACAGTTTGACAGTCATTAGAGATCTATTACCTTTGCTGTGAAATAGAGTATTAGGATTTAGTTAACATGCCCTGCTGCACCTATTAAAGAGTGCAGGAACTGCCATAATCCTGTTTAAAATGTCACGTAGGCCAAATGAATCTGCATCTCGATAGCTTTGGGGTACAGAAGAAATAAAGCATGCATTTTTTTCCTTTTCTTTTTAAAAAAGAAGCTCTATATGGCTTATAGGTAGTCTTGATGGAATTCCATTAATTCCCAGCTGTGCCCTGCTACAGTGAGCACTTCAAGTCATTCTTGCTTAAGGCAGAGTTGCTGTTATGGATAGAAAAAGAGAGCTAAGGAAACTCACAAAGAAAACTGGGGATTTGGGTCCATTGCTCTAGTGACAATAGTATTGCTTTTGGGAGGCAAAGGAAGACAAGGAATTTGTAAACAAGGCTGTAGTTAATATCCTGCTACAAGTCTGAACATATTTAAATAACAAATTTGAAATTATTTCAATTGGTATTTTCTTCCATTAGACACTGAGAGACTAACTCCTCCATTTTCAGTATGCATACCAGTTTCTAACAAACTAAAAGTTTTAATTCCTAATTGCAAGCAAACCAAGTAATAAGCAAGAGGTCAGTATAAAGTGATTGGGAGCCAGGAAAGACCAAAGTTCACACCTTTAAAGTAACTTTATACCCTGCTTCATTCTCTACAGAACTCTACAGAAGCAGTTCTAAGTCCTCTCACCTCTTTGAGGTATCTCATCAAACGACATAGAGCGTTCACCAGTGACAATGTAAACCCAGAGAGGCCTTCGCTTCCCTCTTTTTTTTGAACCTCACGACCTGTACATCGCTCATATTCCTCCAATTCGTGCTCTACTTCATGTATCATGTGGTTGAGAACATCTAGGCTGGATTTCTTGTCCCTCTGAAGGTCAATGGGGTTTAAATTAGCTGGAGAATCATCTCTCCTCTGTCTTGCAGAGTTCTGTGCAGCTTGCTTTCTTTTCACTGAGAGGGGAAAAAAGTGTCATTGGAATTTCAACTTGTATAGAAAGCTCTGCAGTACCAATGAAATCACATTGTTTATTGAAGTAAATCAAAGGAAAGCCCCTCTCTTGCCATAAGCTGAAATGGACCATCAAAGAACGTTCCCAGTCATTCCAGCAATTTTCAGATAATCAAAAAATACATTTTCTGCCACCACATGAGTACTTCTCAATATGACTGACTGGTGCTTTCATCTTGGATACCTGTCTGTACTTTCCTCTTTCCTACTTAAAAGCATGGAAACAATTTGGTAGTGAAAAATAAGCTGCTTTCTCATATTCAATAAGCAACTCTTTCACAACAATCCTTTCACGCTACCGCTTGTATCTATGTCAGTCCCCACACACAAACACGTGTAGAACACGCAGACTGAAATGCATCACAAGTCTGTGCAGCACAGAACACAAAGCTGTATCAGAACTAGAAAAGTCCTATACAGGAGAGAACTCCACGACCTGCTAGGTGATAGACAGAACACAGGGGAATACACTAGATAAGGAGCTGTGGGACATCCATCCTTAGATATCCTCAAGATGGCAAGAGCCCCCTTATCAAACTTTGGCATTAGCCCTGCGATGACTTCCAAAGATCCCTTCCAACCCATACTTGCTTATGACATTAAGGACCTTGGCCCAAAGGGTATATTATTTTTAAAAGTACTGAACTCTTTGCTGCAATTTGCTTTTGTTTCCTGGAGTTTGGGTTCAGCACTTGTCTCACACTGTCAGTGGAGTCTACAGTCTCTTCATCTTCATTCTGAAGTCTTGAATGGGTTCTCTTGATTACGCTGGTAGAATTGAGGGCTGATTTAAACACAAAACGAAACAAAAAATACACATGTGAAACACTTCAGGCATGTTATGTTAAGTGATTTTATCAGAAGAGCTGGCTGTTTAGTCTGGAAATTTATCTGAGCCAAATTAGCACACATCTCTGTTTTTCAACCCCCACACAGAAAAGGAATTCCTGACAAAATCCTGTGAACAGCCTCAGAACCCTCAAGAGGCTGCAATTTGGCAAATCCAACCTGACTGATCCAACGATGGAGAAACAGTTGTTGGAGTCAAAGGCACATTTGATTCCTGTGATAAGGTGGGTTTTCTCATATGCTTTTCGGCCCACAGCTGAGAATTCACCGAGGAACTTTCTTGTCTCAGCAACCGAAGTAGCCTACATTGAAATCAAGCAAAACAGTGAATTGTAACAGGACAATAGCACGATTTTAAATTAACTGTTCAGTCTAGATAGAGCTTCTAAAATTATCTGCAACTGCTCAGGTGAGTTCCCTGCTCAAGTTTATTCCCAGCCTGAATGTTACAACAAGGCCTTTCCTAGAAATCTGATATATGGAAAGAAGGACAAAGGGAAACAGAAAAGCCAATTTAACTATACCCATGCAACACCCTCTTAACACCATCTATTTCCAGTGATAAGCAGGTAGAAACCTGAATGAATGGATTTGTACTGACCTGCCAGAATTGATGCCAGATTTGAAACCTAAAGAATTAGGGAGTCCATCTTCTGATAAGGCTTCCTCTTCATCTTCATTAAGAGCCTTTCAGGAGACAACAAAGAAAACAAAAGGGACTTCAAAAGAATTGTCTCAAGAAAAACCAAAACCACTTTTTTCAGTGTCTAAAACAAAATTTAAGGAAGAACACGCACATTAAAATCCAAAAAAAACCAAATTCACACCCCTTTGTGGGAAGTTTCGGGGCACTTTAGCACCTAAGAAATACTGATACTGACAATTGTCTCTGAAAATAACTCAGCAAGTTATTATCCAATATTTTCTTTGTATGACTCACATTAAAGAAGAAAGACCACATACACTGAAAGATAAAAGTTGTAAAGACTGTATCAAGACAAATACAGAGATATAGCAGGCAGACGACGGAAAAAAGCAACTTAAATCATAGCATTTGTAAACTTTCATCCAGCTGACGTTACAAGGTAAACAACCTTGTAATGAGACTTTCAAAATTACATTTATCTTCTGTGTGTAAAATGCAACCTGACCAAAATACAATCCTGTGGACCTCATTTATATGAAAATTTAAGCAACCAAATTTGGAATTAAGGTTCCCCAAACTACTAGGTTTCTGAACTTCTGGGTAGGTTTCACCAGATAGCATTTAACTATGATTTTCGTAGACACATAAAGACTCACAGAAGCTTGCCAGACAACTATCAATACATGTTTCTTTTTAAAATTTCAGCCTATCCTGCAGGATGCATCCAGTGATACAGCTTTCAAAGATGCTGCAGGTAATTATCATGTTAAAAAAACCCAAAACCTCACAGAAACAAATACCACACAGAAATACATGACAGAAGTATTACAACTCAGATTACAGATATTTGTGAAGGATAGTAGGAAAGAGGAGTAGAGAATCATGACAATATGACACCATCACTTTTGCTCCCACAAAGCCCTTTTGGTCTTCATTAGTGAGCTGTTTTCTGGGAGCATCATATGCCTGTTCTCAAACCACAGTGAGTATTCCTGTTACAACTTATGTTATGAGAAGAAAACAGAACACAGAGGCTATCTAAATGAAATTTTAAAGACATTTAAACAACTTTTTAAACTAATCTGAATAAATGCAGAATAAGAGGAAGTATTAAAAGTTAAATTTGTAGGACTAATCAAGGCTATGGAGTGAACTGGTCCCCATATATGCGGACATAATTGGTAAATCAGAGACCTATTTTGAAACGTAGCAATTAGTTAAGTAATACAGGAGTTCTTCTCTTAGACTGTAATTACCTTGTTCTTTTCCTGGTAATTCCAGAATTTAAAAGGGAGGGCATGCTACTATGAGAGAACTTCTACAAGTCATATCATGTTTGTTTCTCATATCCGAAGGTTAAGAAATCAATCAATCATAATTCTCAGAGTCTCACAAAACAAACTCACCTCTGTTTAACTTTGTCATCTGTGAATGTCATCAACATGGTATAAAACACACAAATCCCAGGTTAAGGTCTGCTTGGAAACTCTACCTTTGAATATTCTTACTTTGTGCAAACAAAAAAGCCACGGGGTATGTATGGAACAAAACATACATTACCTGGGAATCCATGACAGATTCACTAAGGATGGAAAGCTGACTGGGAGGATCACATTTTTGTACAATGGGTCCTTGAGACGATTCTAGGTCACAGTTAGGGGCCATTGTTACATTAGGGAAACCTAGAGGAATTAGATAACACAGGGAAGAACAGAGAGGACTTGGTCTGTACTCATGCCTCAAGACTTTGTACGGAAATGCAAGTTCCTGTACTTTGCACAAAAAAGGTCACAGGGGTGTTATGTCGCTTTAAACAACGACCAGAGACCAACCATAGAGTTATCTTAACACACTTGGCCATGCACCGGGCTTTTGTCCTCCTCACTTCTGTAAATGCACTTGTGCAGAAGCAGCATGCAGGATGAAACAGTTATTAAGAACAGAAGAGAATGGCAGCCTACAGAGAAAAAACTTTAAGATTTCATGTGCAAACAGACAGTCCTGCTTTCCAGCAGTGCAAGGATTCACAAACCAAGCTAAGAAAAGGAAAAGCCTAAATCAGCAATTGCTGATAAATCTTTAACAATATCCAAGAACAGGCAGTCAAGCCCATGTAGCAATGAGAACCAGTGGTTTCAACTGGTGCTCTGCATAGGCCAGTAGCTTGGCTGTCAAATGGTGAATATGAGGTGTTTAACACTACAGGATGTGAAATGCCACAGTGGACCAATACAGTGGAATAACCATCCAAGGGTCACTCTGCCCTGCCATGGGAGGTGTTACCCTCATCTGTGTTTCATCCAACATGAACAGGATAAATTGTACTACATTAGATGATGAGATGAAAACAGTTAGAAAGAATACTCTGCAAAGGAAGACTCTTTATGAAAAGCAAGGAGATAACCTTAGAAGAACTACCACATATAGATGAGATCTACCTGTTCGTGTGCGAGGAGCATCCCCAAACACGTCTTTTGCCACAGCAATAACCTGATCAGATCGATCCAATACATCTTGCAAATGGTAGTGATCAGACAGAATCTGAAATTATAGTGTGTAAGGAAAGACTTCAAACTGAGCAGACTGATTGTTCCTTTTTTTCTTTTCTTTTGTTCTTCTAACAGTTATCAAGAGAACAGCCGACGAGACAATGTTTGCAATGTTGATACTGTGTAATTAGTTCCAAATTAAGATAGATCAGAAAACCATACTTCATTCTGAGTAACTAGAATTCACACTGTTTTTCTGAAAAATAAAACAGTTATTACTTCTGGGGCCCCATCAGTACTGACTCTTTCTCTTTAGAGCCAATCCTCTCATTTCCTTCTCTCTTCTCCTCCCAGCTTGACACAATCAAGAAGCTGGGTGTTTATGACACACTCAATCAAAACACAGACATATCTGGCAATTAAAAAAAAAAAAAAAATCAGTATGCATCCTCAAATCATTTGATCTTAGAAGATCCCACAAAAAAGTCAGGCTCATATATGCCCTCCTACTCAAAATTTGAGAACTAAGTGACAATTTTTGCTACTCAAGGAATCATAAGAGGGACTTGTTCACAAGAGTTTCAGAGCAGTCTATGCCATTTTCTCCACTGAGTTTCTTTCATTGTCCATTGGTAAATTCGCTGGCTTACATTCAGCCTCATACAAAAAATTCTAGGCAGAGGCATTTCACCTGTTTCTCTCCAACCCCCTCTTTTGCTACACACTTTATTATGTTAGGAAGTTTCCCTATGTATCTGGTTTCCATGTCTTTCTAGTCCTTTGAGCTTGAATTACTCTGCAGTAAATTAGACTTCTCCTCATAATTCATTTAGCCAATCAGTGAATGTTCATCTTTCGATCTACTTTTCCAGATCACTATTCAGTTTTCACATCTGATACTAACTAAATCTAGTCTTTCCATTTAGTCACTTGACGTCAAAACAATCCAAGCTTTTAGACAAAGCTATGCCAGATCTGCAGAGGAAAAAAATACAGAAAGAAAAAAGGGAAGAGTTTATGTGATACCTTTCCCTAAGGCAATCAAAACTAAATTGATGTGTATAATCAGAGAAAAAATTATCCTGATTAATTTGTTTGCAACCTCCCTACATTAGAACCTTTTCAGCATCAGCAGGTTCCTAAGCTTTGCCCTCCTGCTGAACATGTTATGAACATTTCTAGAGCTTTGCTCCCAAGGTAGATTAGCTCACATTTGCTTGCGAAGAGAATAAAAAATTATATCAGCTTGTAAACCCTTCTAGGCCCATTTACATGCCCTCAACAAATTCACCAGATGGTGTACTTTGTTCCAGTTTGGTACCACCTATGAATTTTATTTAAAATTCTTTTTTGCTCCTGTTTCAGATTGTTATCAAATATATATAAAATGGACCAATCCTAAAATCTCCCCACTACAATAATCCATTCATCACTACCCTTTGGTGCAATACACTGACACTATTTAAAAAAATAAGTTGTCACAGGACCAATTAGTGTGGTACCTGCATATTCACAGCCCTCAGTTACAGAGGTGAACTCATTATTTTTTCATTCAGATTTTCAGGCAGAAAAATCACCGAAATAGTAACATTTTGCTTATCCATTTTATAACTTTTGCTGTCTTTCTCTTCAACCTACAACTACAAGAGAAACCACACTAGTAGCAGCACCTTCATAGCTTTTGTCTCTGAGTCTTTGGCAGTTGAACAGGATTCAGAGAGCTTAGGAAGTTGCACTCACAGCAGTAACTAAAAAGATCACCAAGGTAACAGAGACAAGGAGATAATCCACAGTGCTTCTGCTCCGCTGGGAGACAGAGTCCCCCCCAGTTTCTCCGAACAACAGGACCTGGCAATTAACAAGATTTAAGCTAGGGACAGGTCAAAATGGTAACTCTTCCATCTGTTTTATTTTTCACTACATACAAGAAGCTGGTTTCATCTTGCCTGGAATCATTTCCTTTTGTCTTCCTATCTGGAAGCATCTTTTCTCTGATTGAGAAGTAGACACGGTCTATACTGAATAAAGAAATCTTTTAAATTATGAAGGTAAAGCCACTCAGGAGGAATTGAGATTTGTGCACTGTCATTAGAAATAAAAACAAAGATAAAAGACTATATCCTAAACATGAGTTTCACAAAGCCACATAATAGGTAGTCCAGCCAAATCTTAGAGAGTAATCCATCTTTGTGATACATAATTTGTTTCTGCATGGAAGTCTTATTGAAACTAGCCTACTATTACATTAGTGAAATTCATATAGAAGTCCACAGGTCTTTTGAATACTCTGCTGAAAAGCACTTGGCAGGAAAGTATGAAAGTAACAAAAGTCAAAATTGAAGTTTGAGGCTTCACACAAAAATTCTACCATAATTGCAGAGAAACAGGGGTCAAATAGGCAACTAGATGGTGATCTTAAGTTCTAGGTACTTTGATTTGTTTCTATCTATGGCTGAATGTTCTCAGAGATCAGAAACAGACTTCTGAAAAATTACAAAAGATGAAACAAAGAAGAGGTTTGTGATGGTTAATCCACTGCACATTTATAGAACTACCAGATCATGTTTAACTGTTAGGCCAAACATTGTTCATCATCATTCTTTACCTACAATTCTCATTTTGTTCAAGTACAGAGGTCCAAAAGCTAATTTTCAGATTAGTTTTCATAACATATGGCAAGGAGTGACCTGCCATGTGAAACAAAAGGAGATCTACCACTGAAATGCCTTTTCAGACAATGACAGCTACTCACTCTGCTGACTAGGTTTAGATTTACTGCTACAGTTCAATATTCAAAAGCAAATTAAATAATATATTTTCAGTCAGAGTGCTTTAAAATGCTGAGAGAACGAGCTTTTCGATCCTCAGACGACACGCTTGTCAGTCACAGCTCCAATCACTGCGTGTGTGCGGCACGGAGTATCTGCATACATGACATCAGGTTATCCAACAAGAGGAGCAAATGTTGCCCTATGTGCAAGAGCAGTTTTCAATACTGCTGCAAATTACCTGCAGCAGGTTAGAGTGCAGATTTGGCTCTCACCTCACGCATCAGAGTTAATTTCCTTTTCTCCAAGGAATCAGCATCCAGTTGCTTTAGCTTCTTCCATTTGCTGTTCAGTGCTTTCTCTTGCAGTTCCAGATGTGCCAGTGCTTTGTTTTTTGATTTGTGTATTTCACGGCGACGCAGCTACGCAAACATAAAGGAAACAATTTCAAAATCAAGAGACAATCTAAAGCAAAATTTGCAGGCTAATGCTAACAAGCTCCTCTTGATTTTAACATTCATGCACTGAATATTATTTACGTTAGTTTCATGGTAATACCAATGACAGCCTCATAAACATCCACAAGTGTAAAATGCCATCGGTACCAGCCAAACTTAGAGCAACTCCAAAGGTGAAAGGCGAAAGTCTCAGTTTCCATCTGCCTTACATCACTGACTCAGTAAGAGTTTTCTCAGCTGTAAAGAGAGGCAAAACCCAAACAGTACAACCTATAAAGTGCATAAAAAAAGCATTTTCCTGATTTAACACTGTTGGGTCACCACAGATATTCTCTCTCTTCTTCTAACGATGAGATATATAAAAAAATAATAGTCTAAATCCAAATTAAAGAAATTAAATGTGAGGTGCTTGCTAAAGTCTCTGGAAGCTATCAAGTCAAATATTTATAGAATCAAGTCTCTCCGCTATTGTGGCCATCTGTCTTGACTTCCCTGTCAGAATTTATAAGCAACAATAGCTCATACTGCCTATTCCATCCTGGTAATTAGTGCTATCAAGAAATATTAAATTTAATGCATATATATTGCAATTAAAAGATCGTTTAGGATAAGGAAATTATGTTAAATTGTTTGAATGAAAACTGTTTTCACAATTGGAGAGATTCCTCAGACAAAGCACTTCTTTCAGTCCTTCCAGAAGAGGCTTCACTTCAACCAATCGACTGAGTTCTTACATATTTACGTTTTTATGCTTTTATGATGGCATACAGTTCACTGAAACAAAAACTATGGCTACGGCTTCCCATTGGGAATAGAAAAACAAAAACCACCAACTGCCAGACCTGGGGATGCTTCATATCATAAAGAACTAACACTAAAGATCCAACATGTTCAGAAGCTTAAAAGGGAGATTAAACAGAAAATATCCCTGTAAGTGTGGTAAACAGTTATATCAGACAGGCAGCTAAATGTCCTTGCTTCAGGGAAAGAGTAGTGGTTGCTAGCAAACTTACAATATCCTCAGGAGTCGCACGGTGCACTGTCAAGTCATGGACGGTACTCTGTGAACAGGAACCAGGGAGTTCATCGAAAGTCATAACTTGAGGACACACTGTTTGGTTTTTAAGTTTCGTTACAAAAAACCCCAAACCGACCCACCTTCCAAACTATACTTTAATCAGCACAACACTATTCAGCGGTGCAGCCCTCTGACGCTGCGGAGCATTCCGCCCTCGGGCAGGCGCCAGCCGGCACAAACGGCACCTCCACCGAGCCCCGGTGCGCCCTCCCCCTGCAGAGGGAGCAGGTCTGGCATCCAGCAGGGCCACGGAACCCCCGCACACGGCGTGTCCGCCCGCCCGAACCCGCACGCAGCCCACGGGATCTCCACGGGCGAAGCCCTACGACGGCGGTGGCCCCCGGGAGGCTCCCCCAGCAGTGGGGACGGAGGCTGCCCGGCTCTCCTCCCAGCCGAGGCTGCCGGGAGCAGGGAGCACTTACATCCCAGTCCCGCTTGGCCACCGCCGCCTTCCTGGAGCCCTTCCTGCCAGCGGCGCGGGGCCGCGGCCCGCGCAGCACCGACATCGCCGCCCAGGGAAGGGGCGGGAGAGGCGCCGCGGCCGGGGCCGGGTCTATTCCTCGTTCCCCGTTCTCCCCGCCCCGAGGGAGGAGCGCGGCCTCCCCTCCGCCCTCCTCCGCCCGCCCCTCGGGCCGCGCTCCCGCCGCCGGGCCCGCCACGCGGGCGGGTAGCGACGGTTGCCGGTGCTGCCTTTGCTCTCGGGTTTTCCGTGAGGAAACAGCCTCTGCCTCCGCACTCCCTCAGGGCTGCAGAGGGGTGTCCCCCCCGCCCCCTTGAAGTAGGGCAGTGCCTTGGCAGCTCCAGCTAGCTCCACAAGGAAATCCTCGTGAGCTGCTCCTGGCATTGTCACTGCACGTGTCTTCCACCTCTCCTCGCCTTAATTTTTGCGCTTGCTCATTTCACTAATACCCCTCCTCGCTGCAAAGTGCCCTCCCAAACCATCTCTCAGTGTCCCTCTGAGGAAGCCTTGGGAATTTTCCTGTGTGCAAACGTCTTTCAGATCCTATTTTGAGCGATTGAGAGCACAATGTGACACAAGCTATGAAATCAAGGCGATATCAAATTAAAGAGTGACCCTTGTTTAAATTTAACACAAATTTCATTAGCTGTGCCCCTGAGGAGGTGTGTATGTCCCTACCCACGAGGAATTTCTGGTTTCCATAAAGCAACTGAAAGTTCTGAAACAAGTAATTTAACTTACACAGGCGTGCAATATATTCCCTATAGACTTACTCCACAGATCCTCCACTTCCCTATCACATAGGTGAAGACATTATGTAAATTACTCTGAAAGGTTAGAATTAACATTTTATATTAGAGAAGGAGCATAGTTTTTTGTCTTACTTACTTACTTTTGTCTTACTTGTGGGAGCTGGAAAGTAAAAGCAGATGGTCCATCAGACTTTCATTCAAAACTTTTTCCTTTCTTAACAAGAAAAATTTTCTTTTACCAAGTTTTCCTAGTGCTCATAAGTTCCTCATCAATGTAATTCTGGCTTTACCAACATCCCTGTAAAAAGATTCATGTGAAGTTGCAGGTGGTAGTAGTTTAGATATCGAGGGAAGGAATTGTGTGCACGTGATACAAAAAGAACATTGAAATCACGAGGGGAGAAAAACGTAACAGAGTAATCCTATCAGCAATTGCCTGTGATGAATTGCTGAAAATGGGGCAGTTGTATTCGGAGCTCAGTTTCCATCTAGGCACTCAATAGATACCATACGCAACCTGAAAGTGAACATTGGAATTCAGCCTATAGGAAGAGAAATCCATGCAAGGTAATGCACTGGATTCATTAATCTCTGTTTATTTGGAAATTCAGAACCCAAAAGTATAAATCAATGGCACACCTGGAATTATCTCCTAACATGGCTTCAAATTATCTTGAAGAGCAAGGTCTACTAAGAAGAAAGCAATAAAGGCATAATTGCATCAATACATTATCCACTTTGAAACCTCTTAAACCTCTCTGCTATTGTTAATTACAAACAAATATAAATGTTAAATACCTAATGCAAGCAAATATAGAACAAGCCAGAGACACTTCTCATACAAGCAGCCTATTTTCAAATACTTTGGCCACATATGAGAAAAGTGAGATCAGGTTCTATCAGACGTCTTTAAAGCCTGTCTACCTTTCACTTCTTGTTGTTCTTCACACTGGATTTATAACAGAGTCTGAAAATGTGACATCTCTGCAGAAGCCAGCTGAGCATCTTCAGCATCTATTAACTCACAAAGGAGCTTACATAAGACAGAGACTACATATGCAAACAGCAGTGATTTAAAATCATCAGGTTTCCAAACAATTTGATTTGTTATACGTTCATACTCTTTCCCCTTCTAAGGTAGTATGATTTGTGGAATTCCTTTGTCATTAGGATTTTTCCTCTATTCTGGATGTTTTTGCATCCCTGGTTACCAGGAGAAATGTCATTTATTTCTGTGGTTTTTGGTTGTTTGTGGGTTTTTTTTTGTTTTGTTTGTTTGTTTTTTTCCCAAGAGCAATGAGATTTTCTTTGTGCTATAGAGGAAAAAAACCCAAACCCACAACAGCTCAAAACCACACTCTTGTGAGCCTGTGGTTCAGCACAGTTCCTCCTTCCCCTGAGACACTCACAACCCTGGGCTTTGTTTATACTGGAAAAACAGGTCCTATTAAGAAATATATGCTCTCCACACAGCCAGAGGCAAGGGCCCCAAGAGCATCATCCCCCTTCCTGGAGGTCTGGCACCCTGGGTTTGCAGCCAACCTAGAGACAGCACAGCTGAGGGCTGCCCCCCTTCCCTCTAGTGACCCTGAAGGCAGGTCTGCAGGCAGATTTCAGCATGGGCAGACCTCCACCTCCCAGGAGAGCTGCATTGTAGATGAGGCTCCAGTGCTTGGCTATGCTTGAGCTACAGCTCCAGCCATGTCCGTATTCCACTGACTCGGGACCTGCTGAACAGCTTCCCGGCCAGCCCTCAGATCTGCCACGCTGTTATAGGGACTTGCCTGCTGATGACAGGACTGTGTCCATCCCTGATTGCCGTCACTAGACCTGACTCACTAAATTATCTTCCCATCTTGACCTCAGACCTATCCCATTTCTGTGGACTTATCCACCAATCTGGACTCTCTCTTGATTCCAGCTGCCACCTCCAGGCCTGCCCTGCTTGCTCCATCTGGTGGGATGGAGCCTTGACCAGTGAGGTCCAGGCTCTGCTGGCTGTGTTATGGCACTCCATATGACTCCATACATAACATATGGCACACCCTGTTCTTCAGAGAGCATCCAGCCCCTGCTGGCTCCTGATGCCAGAGAACTGTAGCACATACAAGAATACCAAACCACTTCCACTGTCCTAGACCCATGGTCTATCTGGATCAGCATAGTCTCTTACAAGGACTAGTTCTTTCTTCCAAAATACATGCTGCCCTTAAAGAACAAGATCCAGGTGTAATCAAAGCAAAAATGGGCTGCTCATCTTAATCATAGGGTCTGAGTCAAGTGTTATAAGGCAGCCAACCTCCATTTGTTATCTGGAAAGATAATGAAACAAGCTGTTCAGCAATTGGTGTGCAAGCAACCAAGTGATGAAAAGCAGGCACTGTGCATTTGTCCATAACAAATCATGTCAAACTAACCTAATTTATTTCTTTGCCAAGATAACTGACTTAGTAGGTGCTGAAAGGAATAGATGAAACATATTTTGACTTCAGTAGGGCTTTTGGCATTGCCTTGAACACCACTCTTATAAAGGCAAATTGGTCTCAAATGGTTATTAGCATGAGAGGAGTGTATGATTAAAGAGCAATTCCCAAACTGGTGCGGTAGATGTTTTCCTGTCAAGTGGGAAAGTATATCAAATTAAGAGATCTCATCTGTCTGCTAGGATTGATTACTCTAGTGACTTGAATGGTGGAGTTGACTTTTAACTTCAAATTTCTGCAAATAACACCAAGTTGGGCAGTTCCACACTTCAGAAGTAAAGACTGGAACAAAAGTTTAATGTTGTTAAATCACAGAAAGAGCCTCAAAATAGTGAGATGAAATTAAGATAAGAACAAAGGACTATACTTAAAAAAAAGCTTGAATTCTCAAATTAAAAATCAGGGAAAATGTGTAGCCTTTGGCAAGATACCATAATGCACATCCACTCAGGGCAAGTACTTTAAGAAATCCATAATTCTGCATTGGAAAGTGGGGACTATATGAAGAACCACTTCTTTGTTATAGAGACAACACAACTAGGGAGGGACAGTGCACTGATCTCCCAATCTGAAATATGCATGGCAACAAACGACACAAAAAATGATTTGCAGCTGCCACAGCTACCATGGTTTGCAGAACACCATCTTTGTGCCTTCGGTCCCATTGCCCTGACATGCTTTTGCTTTGCCATACCTCCTCCTGTTTGCCTGAAGCTTCTCCTCTCTGGCAGAAGGTGTGTTTCCCAGTCTCCTCCCTCCAGCACATGCCAGAGGCCTGGTGGCCCTGACAGAGGGACCTGTGTGTCTAAAGAGGGCAGTGGGTGAGAAGGGAGCTGTAGGATTCAGGAGCCCTGAGCTCTACAGGGTGGTGAAGGGAAGCCACAAGTCTCCCAGTGCCACCACTACTTGAAGTCTCCCAGGACAGGTTACACCATGTCCCATTAAGAGGCAAGATAGAGTCACAAGGTCTCTTGGTCTGCAGATCATGATATTCCAGGCTGACAGGCAAAATCTTGGTGTTGGATTGTCCCATCTTCCAGCAGATCCCTAATGTTTTGGAGGGTTTCATCCTTAATGAGACTTCTTGGGACTGACAAAAGACAGGGGACTTAAACAGCACCCTGCTTCAAGAAAAACACAGCAATCACTGAAAATTGTTTTTTTTTTTTTTTTCCTCTTGGCAGAAATCACACAAAGGCCTGAAGATCAAAACGGCAGCATAATGCAACACTCGTTCCTTTTGCTGAGCTTAGCAACTTTTCCTCCAAAAACAGTGAGGGACCCCCCTGGAAATCTCTTAGCCTTGAAAATAAAACCCACAATTTGGAAACTTTCTGTGGCCAGAGTCACTGCAGTTGGAGACTGCAGGCTGACTTTATAAAACTGTGGCTCCTAAAAGTCCACCCTCATTCTGAAAAACCTCTCTGGTTGCTTTCTAGTGATGCTCTATCTTCTCTGACTTAAAAGTGCATCCCTACACCATAGGATCTGACATATTTCCCAGGCGTGTCTTGAACAGAAAAACATAGGAGAGTTAAACTGTGAGAGATCTCTTGTCTTTTCACAGCCCAACTGTATCACTTTCATATTTTTTAAAAGGTTAAGAGCATCACAGTATCGTTTGTAGCCAGTTTCACGAACAACTCAAAGGATCTATTAACGCACAGAGCCATGCTGAAATTAACAAAATGACATTTTGCCTTTCACACCTTCAGACTGAGCTAAAAGGCGAATTTATCCCAAAGTTATGAGCAGCCAAAAATAAAAGTTGGGGAGGGCTCCATGGAAGATCGCAGGTGCTAGCTGCCGCTCCAGCAAGCCGGCAGAGCATGGGACGAGGACGCCCCTGACTCGGTGGGCCGGGAGTGTGGAAGCCCTGCGGATGCTGATCCTCACGTGCTTGACGATGCCGGCGCGATCCCTGAGCTCACGGCACTGCTCCTCGAGAGAAAACCTCGCTTATAACCATCTGCCAAGACCGGCTCAGAATTTTGGGCTGGGCACAGAAAGGAAACCCTCCTTCCCTGGGCTGGCCAGCCAGCCGACCGGCCTCCCTTCCCCTCCCCTCCCCGCCCCGCCGGAGGGTCCTTCCCCCGGGAAAGTTGCTGAGCGCCCCCCGGGCGAAGGGCGGGGGAGTGCGGGGCTGACACCCGCCTCCCGTCCGCGTCGCCGAGCTGTTTATTTAAATCGCAAATAAAGCGCCTCGCCTCCTGCCCTGCCGGTAACACGCAGTCCGGGCGCCCCGCGGGGCCGAGCCCATGGCCGGGAGCGCGGCCCCGGCCCCCGGGGCTCTGCTCTGCGCCCTGCTCTGGGCGGCAGCAGCAGCAGCGGGGGGCGGCCCCGGGGGCAGCCCCGCTCCCGCCGCCTTCGGCCGCGTCTACCGGGGCGCCGTGAACATCAGCGCGGAGAGAGTCTATGCCTTCGCCTACCGCAGCGAGCCCGGGCAGGTAGGAGCGACCGCCGGGTCCCCGCGGCGGGGGAATGCACCGTGCGCCCCTCGCCCCCTTGGGGTGTGTGTGTGTGTGTGTGTGTGTGTGTGTGTGCTGGGGAGCTGCCGGCGCCGCTGCGGCTCCGCCGCTGTGCGGGAGCGGGCCGGGCTCTCCCTCTGCCCTGCCCGCATCCTCCCGCCGCCGCGGGGGTCGGGAGCCGCAGTGCACCTGCGGGCTCCCTTCGCCCTTCCTGGCGCGGCCGGGGCGCTCCAGAGCTACGGGGTGGGAGGGTGGCGGCGTCCCAGAGGGCACGGGGTGGGCAGGTGGTTTGGTGCCCCCTCCTGAAGGGGCATTTGGTATCCTGCGCTTCTAGCAGCAAAATGGGTTTGAAGTCTAGAAGAGAATTATGAGGATATTAGTACTATATAAAAACAAACAAACAAACAAAAAAAACCCATAAAACAAACAAACAAAAAATCCCCCAAAACCAGAAAACCCACATAAAACCCATAAAAAACCCTAAACCACCACAAAAAAAGTGTATGTGTGCTTAATAAGTCTTAAATACTGTTTTTTATGCTGTGTACTTTTGTAGGATCATGGTGCTCTCCCCTGGTAGCCCAGGAGGTGAGGTAGGGCTGTGCAGATGAGGTGTGATGTGAGGAGGCTGTGGGGCAGCATGGCCAGGGCCATGGCTGTTTGATGGTGGAAGGAAACCTGTCATTTATGTATGCCTAGTTATTGTGGGTTCCCCCCTCCTCCCTTTTTAATGTGTTTATCTCAAGTAGCTGAGTGGTACCTTGGAAACTCTGCCCCCGTTGTTTGGATTGGGCATGAATTGCTGAGTAAGGTGTTCTGATTTACCAAAAGATGGTGAACCAAGCAGATGAATCTTCCCTCCTGCCCTCAGTTGCGCAGGACAAGAGAAAATGGAAAACATTGCTTTTTTCCACACTGTATTACTAAAGCTTCAATATGAATGGAGGTGGTAGAGAGCATGTTGGGGGGCGGGAAGGGTAGTGGGAGGTGGTGTTAATCATCCCTTGCTTTACTGAGAAATTTCAAAAGATCCATACTTTTAAAGACTTGTCTTTCTTCTATTATGTGCGTTACTATGTAATAAAATGCACCTGGTATTTATAGGGCAACAGTTGGGTGTCTGGGCTATGATGCAACTGAGCCCAGCATTACTTAACTGTTGGGTGTCACCAATGATCCCAGAAGGTCAAAAGCACACTTTGTGTTTGAGCCTCCCTTTAGAAGCTGGTTGTGGTGTAAGTTAGGCTTCTTCAGGTGTTATGGGGTATTGCAATGAAGGCCTGTTGACAGGACCGGATGCTGTCTGGGGCTTGTTAGCAGAGACAACATGAATGTCAACTTCAGTTAAAATTAATCTGGGTCCTACGATTGAATGTGCTCTTTGAAGTCGTGTGTTTTTGCTGGACACCTTCGACAAAGAATTTTTCTGTCCTGGAGAAGTAGGGTGAAAGCAGAGTGGGAGGAGGCAGGGAAGAAGCATACAGCAGCTCAGTGGTGTTTGCAGGTATCTAAAAGCAACTTCTGGGCTACTTTTAGACACTGGGTTGTTCCTGTGGCTGTGAAGAGCCACTCAGGACATACTACTTCATTTAAACAGAAACTTTAGTGTACTCATCTCCATGTTCCTGTGTGCTGGAACGTGAAATCTCTGCGGAGATATGGTCAAGAGCATACCTAACAAGGGAAAATTCAGGTTTGAGGCTTAATATTTTTTTTAATATAGAACTGACCAAACACTGCTATGAATATGCTTAGAGGACCATGCAACCAGCTCCTGCTATGAAAAATAACCTGGACAACAAAACTCATTTAAATTAAGATGGACTGTTGTAGGAAGCTTTCTGCTGAGGGGTGCCCAGAACAGGTTCTCAGGATAGAGAAGATCCTAGGGAAGAGAAAGCTCCAGGGAGACCTTGTTGTGGCCTTTCAATATATGAAGAGAGGTTATAAAAATGATCAAGAGAAGCTTTCTACAGTGTTCTGTAGTGACATGACAAGGGGCAACAGTTTTAAACTGAAAGAGTGTAGAATTGGGTCAGACGTAAGGGAGAAGTTTTTTTATGGTGAGGCACTGGAACAGGTTGTCCAGAGAACTTGTGGATACACATCACTGGGAGCATTCACAGTCAGGTTGGATGGGGCTCTGAGCAACCTGATCTGGGGAAGATATGTCCCTGCCTGTGGCAGGATGTTTGGATTAGATGATCTTTAAAGATGATCTTCCAACTCTAACCATTCTGTGATTCCTCACTGAGCTCTACAGGTGCCATTCCTGAGCTGAAACAGTGGAAGCCTGCAAGAAAGTGTCTGACGTAACTGGGGTAGTTGGCTGTGGGTGTGTGTAGCCCCTTCCCCAGCTCTGAACTGATGAGAGGCAAACACGAGTAGTTCTTCTCTTGCTGGTGTGCTCAGAGGTTAAGGTTGAGCTGTTCTGGTGGTCCTGCATTTTTCTGTAGTTAAGGATTGCTCAAGATTTAGGAGCTTGCTAGTGGACTTTAATGTGGAACTGAGCTCTTGTGGGCAAGGTTTTCTTTTGCAAGAGTTGGGAAGATATTCAGGGATGTGCTGTCCTCTAGGTAGTTTTGAGTCTTCTGAAGGAATGCAAGTCCTGCAAAAACTTAATGCATTATTCCTTGCCTTTCACTGCAGTCTTTAGCCTTCAACCCCTAGTGAGTGCAGCGTTAGCCAGTGTTTGCCAGTTGCCTGCCACTTGTGAGCTCTCTGCTTTTCCTGGTCTTTTCAGTCTCTTCCTGTCTCTGTGCTGATGGCAGTTAAGCCAGAAGCCTCTGAAACCTCGAGGCAGATACCACATGGACTATTAACGTTAGTTACAGGAAAGTTAATTGAATAAAAAGAGCATTTTCCATGTGGAAGGGCTGCAGTGGGTGAGTTTAATTGCTTTCCCTCTGAAGCAAAGTCAGGTCTGGAGTGGTCTGGCTCTGAAAACAGGGATTTGTTTTCATGATGCTGTGAATTCTGGTGTTTTCCCCTCTCTCCTGTCCTCTCTCATGAGGGCAGACCTACAGGGGAAGGGAAAACTTGGGGCCAAGGACAAGGCATGAGGGCTGGGTTGTGACCCATCAGCCCCCTGTAAGTGTTCTGTTTGCTCACGTTCTATGGCTGCCCAGGCACATCTGAAAATGCAGCTGCTGAATAGAGCAGTGCTTGAATGATGGATGAGGGAAAGGAGGGAGCAAGACTGTTACTCATATTTGGTGGTTTAGAGACTTCCTGCTTTCTGAAAAGTGTTGTGCTTGCCTGATCTCAGAGGATGTTCTTCATCCACATAATCTCCCTTACTCCTTGGGATACAGGGATGCATGCATGAGGGGAGGGGTAAAGCAAGTCCTATGAGAGTACTCACAGGCAGCTGTATACAAGATAAAGAAAGTACAGCTCAGCCCTCTGGAGCCAAGCTTCTTTGAGATGGGCAAGTGACTTCTCTTTTGTGCAACTGATTGGTAAAATGAAAATAAGGATACTTACATGCTGACAAAATCATCTAGTTGAAGCTTTTATGCATATATATAATGCCTGGTCTCTTCTCTTTGTGGCAGGAGAAAAAACTTCTTAAGTGCTGTGCAGAAACACTTTACCTTGTGTTTTGAGGCAGGAGAGCTGACAGACTTTTTTTATGTGCTACGATTTAGGCCTTAATTCCTGAGGTGGAACTGTAGAAGTAAAGCTCTGCTGAGGAGAAGCACAGCCACGTCTGCTGCAAGGGTCTTCTAGAGCTGGCTCATGAACAAAGGGACAGGACAAACTCCTTCCTTGTGGTGAAAAGTCTTTGTTTGTAATGGGGTAGTCTTACTGCTATTTGAATTCCCTTCTCCTCCTTCTAGCTGCTGTTTAAAATTTTCCTCTCTCTACAGCTGTTTGTTTTATGTTTAACTGTGAGTGTAAAAAATATAGTAATAAAACCAGCTGTTGCACTTGTTACTATTCTGTCATGCTCTAACAGCAAAGGCAGATGTGCACAATCTGAGCACATTAGTTGGGCAAACAGGGTTATCTTATTTTAGAATTGTTTCAACTGGAGACATCCAGGATGGGTGAAAAAAAAGAGCACACTCTTGAGCATCTCCAATTCCACATATTCAATATGTTCCTCCTTGTGAAGGAGAATTGATTTGCTGGAGCTAGCTGTGCAGTGTGTTCCTGCCCAGAAGACTGAAAAAGAGTTGTAAAATGTTTCTGCTGGATTAACCATTGACTAAAGAAGGTTTTATGTGTGAAGTGAGAGAACATGCTTAGTTCCATGGTTGCTATAATACAAGGGCTTTCAAACAGAGAAGTGTGTGGGAGTACTGAAGTAATTCAAAGTGAATGACTCCTTCCACCTCTGTAAGCTCTGGGAGTGCTAATGGTTAATTTGCTGAAAACACAAATTACACTAACACTGTGCACATGGATATGTCCTGTACCAGGTCCTAAGTGGTCCAGGAGAATATCATGAGGAAGAAGACGACAGAAGTACTTTTTTCCTAATTGGAGCTCAGATCAGCTGAATGTATGATTTGGGAAATACTTGGACTATATTTAGAAAACCAGCTATCTCTCAGGAGAACAAGTTTTCAACTTTCCATTTGTAGGAAAGCTGCTGCAATCCAGAGACAGCTCTTGGACATTCATATAATGCACGCTGGTTGTGATGAGCTCAAAAGCTGAGCAGTGGGATGCACCTATATGATGAGCTCAAAAGCTGGGCAGTGGGCTGTACCTATTTCAGGAGAAAGAGTGGGTGATATTTTTCTCCTCCTCCCTTGCCAGGACTAGGAACAGGGCCCCAGTCTCAGTTCCCATATGGCCCAGCTTACTTTAAGTTGTGATTGGCAGTAGATTTAGCTGTGACTTCTCTGCTGAGCAGTTGTGCAGTGTGAGGACGTGTAGCCCCGGAGTGACTGCTTTGTATGTGAAGTTTATCTAAAGGGTGATGAGTAAAAAATTACCCTCAGTCAATGAGTGAGAGGGGCTGTGTGCCACCAGGAGGGGTTGCTGCCATCATTACCATTCCTTTTTTTGTAGTTGCAGATGGGAGAAAGTTGACTGACCTAAGGGGGGGAAGAGCAACACTAGCAAGGTGATCAGAAGCCTTTCAATTAGATGCTTGTAACTTCGTGACCAAGTGCCTTTTCCAGCCCGAAGAGCGGGATGCACTTACGTTCCTCAGTCCCCTAGTGAATGGGTCTCTTGGATTCTAGGTGTGGATGGCAGTTACACTTGCTTTTTCCTGTGCAAGGAGCCAGAACTGGAATTCACCCGTATGTTCCTCTGGGATTCTGTGATGAGTCACTTGCTCAGACCAAAGCCATCTGTCCTGGCTGCAGGGAAACTCCTTGATCTGCTACAGAGAGCAACCTGGTTTAATCAATGGCAGTGATCAAATCTGTGTTCGCTGTTCTCTGCTGTTTGACACGCGAGTGTGGGTTCCGCTCCAGCAGCACCCATATCTATTTTAATAACTCTAGGAGCAATCTTTTCACCACTTGCTTCTGAGCTGGTTTTGGATTTCACGTGTAGGACTCTTCATGCTGGAATTAAGCTGCCTCAAAGTAGTCCCACGGTCTCCCGCACATATTCTTCATAGTGTTAGTCTTGGCTCCAGCCCACTTTCCAGTCCACAGCTACACCATGCATGCAATAAAACTATAGTCTACTGTTTAGAGAGGGCTGAACCTGAGCTATAGTGAGGGGAACAGGTTAGGTTCTGTCTTTCCTTAACGCTGAGTGGAAGCCCACCAGTTTAGCCACAAAGATTCAGGTAAAACCTAAAGAAATTGGGAAGGCTATTTGAATGAGATCTCCTGAGGTCAGTAGAGCTGCTGTTAGTGCAGGATCTCCAGGGCCTCAATACTGTTGCATTTTGGTTGCTGGCTCTGGTCTGTTCACCACAGTGCACTGGAAGGGCCTCAGCATACCATTTTGGGAACCTAATAGTAAGTGCCTTATGAGACAGGAATGTAGGCACAATGTCAAATCCAGAAAAATCAAAGCAAGTTATAGTATATGCTGTCTGAAGCCAAGCAAGGTTCAACAGAATCACTTTGGAATAATTTGTATATATAATTTATCTTTTTCTAAAGAAAACAACCAACCCTAGGAGGTGACAGTGTAGGCAGTGTAGATCACACAGCACTTGGAATGTGCTTGCTGCTTCTCAGTGGGTTCTCTTGACCACTCCTCACCCTGCTCAGTCACATGGAAAGCCCTTGCTTACAGGGGAAAACAAAAGTAAACTATGAGAGAAGTGGTGTGGGGGTCTGCTGAAAACACAAGCTTGGCCATTGTTTTTTGCATCAGAAAATACAGTATTGAAAACTTTCTCTGACAAAAATGAGATGTCCTAAGTGAAAGAATGATGTGGGAGGTGGCTTTGCTCTGAGCTGGGGTTAGCAACATGTGTTCAACTGAGATCCCTTTTGAATTTATATTATTCTTTATCTTTCTAGGATTTTGCTCTTTGTGGGTTTCACTTCCTAGGGCAGCAAAACAAAATACATCTTGACACAGGCTATCAGTTTGCAGGCTTTAGGAAAAAAGCCTGAAAGCTGCTCTGGTTTCCTGCAGGGTAAACTGCAGACCTTCAGATGGTGGCTACAGTGCTGGCAAGAATTTTATTTTTATTTCTAATGTGTAAGCTAATGCTGTCAAACTCGATAACTTGTCCTTGAAATAAAGCATCTCTTTTGAATTTGAATGTAATTCTAAATCTTGAAATCACCCTCTTCTTGTTGGGCTATCCTGTTGTTTAAAATCAAAGCTGATCAGGTTTTTTCGTCCCCCCTGCTGCCCCCTCCCCATCCCCAAGATGTTTAGATTAAAAAAGAAAACAAATTCTGAGTAAGAGTAACTTCATCAAATTGCCTTTCCTCGGTTTGAACTCTTTCCAAGAACAGTGCAGCAATTTGTTATACGTTTGCATTATAAGTAGAGGCTGAAATGTCCTTAAATAACTTGTGCAGAAGTTGTTGGGTAAGGAGGTATGATTTTCCTGTATAGACCTCATCTGCTATTTCAGGGGATATTTAAGGAATGAAAGTGCAGATTGTAAAAGGTATATTGCAAGGGTGTGCCATCTGCTCAGTTTGAAAATATAGTTTAGTATATTTGCATAAGCAAACATAATTTCCAGCTGTGTATACATGGAGAACCACAGAGGATTTCAGAAACAGCCTTCCTTACTTTTTTAAAACTGATGGGTTTTTTTGGGCATAGAAATAGCTGCTTCAGTGTGATTTAAAACAAATGAAAAATGGTTAAAAAAAGAGACAGCAGGAATTACAACATGTAATTCAATCCACATCCAAAATGTTACTGAGGTGAAAAACTTGGGAACCAAGAGAGAACCAGGTATCTGTGTTCTGACAGCAGTCTCTGGAGTTATTGCCATGAGCTTGGGGTTGCAGCAAATTTGGAAGGGTTCAAGGGGTGTCCTGGTCCAGAGTTCCAGCGGCTGTGTGTTAGGAAAATGCAGTTACTGGAGAGTAGTCTGTTCCTTAACTGCCTGTTAAAAAAAGGATTTGTTTATTTTTAACATCTTCCTAAAGCATGAGGGTGTTCAGAAACAGGTACCTATTTCATCTGGCATGGCAACTCCTAGTTTTTCTTTCTGGCTGTCCTGGAGACTCCCTAGTGACTTTGGTTAGAGGACAAAATTTCAAAAATGGAAAAAGATAAATATTATTATGCTCTGTGTTTGTCTTACTTCCATTTATGCTTCACAGATACTGTTGCAAACAAGTGAACTCATGGGAAAATCCATGCCAGGCTGTAAATCCACACAGCATATTTACAGAAAGTGAAACATTTAAATGAAAAATACTAATTCTGGAACAATTATGTTAATGTGTCTGAGGCTGTGCTTGACATACCCAGAATCTGTCACTTGGTTTATGCTGTTTTGTGTATTTAATACTCCTGGCAGAAATACTGGAAGAAAACTGCAGGCCAAGATTATTGGACAAATTGCTTTTGGCAATTTAGACTTATTGACATTGGAGCACACAGGCAGACAGAGGCTGAAAGGGAATGATCCTCTGAGCTCCACTTATTTTGTTGTCAGACAGGAGTGGTGCTTGTAGCTCATAAGAGGGCAGAAAAGAGAACCTGTCACTGTCTCATAACTATTTTCCTTCAGAGTCTCTGCTTCCCCCAGTTGCCTTGTCAGTGGGAAGAGCAGCCAAGTTTGGCATGTGCTTCATTCAGTGCCTCAGTCGCTCTAGCCCATCTGGCTGAATTCTACTTCACTTAATTTCAGGGTTTATATAAATATGAAGCACCTCTTTCTTGTGCAACAGCAGGCAGCAGCAGTTCGGTGGCTTTTGTACACGTACCCTGCGCTGAGACCTTTTCTTGTGACTACAGCTTGTGTGTTCCCTTGGCGGATGTGTTCCCTGCCCACTGGCTTGGCTTGGTGCCTCGTCAGGCCCACGACCAAGTGCTGTCGCAACGTGGACTGATAATCCCCAGCGGCCTCACAAGGAGCGGCTTGTGTGTGGGTGTGGTGGAGAACATGGTGGAGCCCTGGTGTGATTCAAAGGCTTTGCCTAGCAAGAAGTTTTGGAAAGGAACCCACAGGGAAGCTCTTGAAAACCTTTGCTTGCAGCAGAAACTGTTGTTGCAACCTCCTGCCTGCCCTTAAATTCACATACCCACAGCTTAAACTGCGTAATCTTTGTGGGAAATGCGGATTTAATAATCAGTCCAAGGACTCTTTCATGTCAACAAGAGCCTGGTTTATCTTGCTTAATGTTTGCAGCCATGTTGGTTCTGTTCAGCTGTACGAATTTGGGACCTTCCTCGTGTTCCCATCTAAAGAATGGAATTCAGTTATATTTTTTTTTCCTTTCTTTTTTTTTCCCCCTCCCCCTGTCTCCATGGTGGTGGTGGAGCTGAAGTACAAATATTTGTCTTTCCTGGTCTAACGTTTTTATATAATGCTGAGAGCTCTCTCTTTGTTCAGCTGTCTTACTGCTCTGTCCACCTTGAAATACAGAAGAAACCTCAAGGTCAGTCGTCTGAGAAACAAAACTATCGTGATCTTGGCTGGTGAGTAGCCCCTGCACATGGCAGAGGCTTGGCACTGGGAAGGAATGTGAGGAGCAGAAGTGTCTGAAGCAGTCCTGATCCTGCCTCAGCCCCACAGTGCAAAAGGCGGCAGTATGGTTAGTGATGGCAAATATTTGTGCAGGGCCTGGCTGTCAAAGGGAGCATTTGGTACACAGGTTTGTTTCCCAAGATCCAGCCTGGACTGTTGAGGCTGCAGAGATTTCAGCTTGGAAGATACAGAGGAAATCTAGCACCATATTATAGTACCAATATAGACAGCCTCCTTCTCTGTGTGTACAAGGAAGGGGAAAGTGCAACTAGCTTTCCGTGATGCTGGGAATGGTCTGCTCCAAAATGAAGTCCCTCAGCAGTGGTGGAGATGCAGGAGTGACAACAGACTGGTCGACCCTCTTACTGCCCAGGCAAAACTTCCTCGTCATTTCACCAGTGCTAAGTGGGTGGGGATGGATGCAGAGGAGGCTCATAGTCTTTGTGATGAATATAATTTTATATAAAATTAAACAATACTTTTTAGCTGGAGTTTCTCTTGTCTCTCCATACTCTATGGGATCTCATTTCTGTGATGGAATGGAGGGGTTTATGTGATGACAGCTGTAGTTCTGTAGCAAGGAAGGGTTCTTGCGTTAGAACTGCCTGTTTTTAAAATGAAATAACCTTTGGGAAAATGTGGAGGGGGAAACATGTTTGAAGTAAATAAATCACCTTTTTTTTCCTTCGCTTCATGATTTTTTTCGACTCTTTTAAAAATACTTTGCTTTAGGCAAGTGCCAAATGCTGACTTTCAAAGGGGAAGATGGGACTACTAATGCTGGTTCAGTAGTGAATTCATTAAATCTGTTGCGTGAAAAAGTATATATTGTTTATCAAGCCAAGAGAATCTGGAAACAAAACATGGATTAAAAGTTTAGGGTAGGTTAATTAGAAAAAGGCCTGAAAAAGCCATCAGTTCATAGGTGTTACATTTTTATCCCTGTTCCATGTGATGCTCTTGCTAAACAGTACATCCTGCAAGGGAAAATGTCTTTCTCTGAGACACTAATTAGGGCTCCTTTCACTCTGTAGCACTAAATTGGAGAGCGAGTGACCACTTGCAGTTAAGTGGTAATCCTTTCTCTACTTTCCCGAGCGTCCTTGTAATTGCACTTAGATTCTGCTGAATTTTGTTGCTCTGAAATCTCTGAGCTCATTTACAAGTGCTGAGAAGTATCTGGGGGGACCATTAGTTGGCAGCTTCTTGCGCAGGTTTGACCAACGGGCAAATCCCATCTGTTTTATTGCTGTGTTTGTGAGGAATAGCTATTGTGTCAGAAAGAGGCCCATCAACCAAAGCTTTGTGCTGCTGGGACCTGCTGTTGAATCTCTGAGACCTGTGAGGGGGAGAGTGGAACTGCATCCTACGACTGGGATCTGGCCTTTCCACTGCAAGTGCAGAATCTGCTCACAAGAGGCCCTGTGTTACTGTGGTGATGGCAGCAGGGTTAATAACTGGGTGGGCTGGAACCTCAATCACCATCTGTCCAAATTCTCAATCTCCCTGTTTGTTTCCTGGACTCTATTATAAAGATTTTGATGGGTTTAGGGTGTGTGATGCTCCTGATTGATCTAGGTGTATGCAAATGCAGGAGAAGCAGAGGTTATTCACCACAAGTGAATTGTTGATATATTGAGGTGAAATTTAAAGTACATAGGGTTCTTCTTAATGAGCTGCTCTGTAAATACTGCTTCTGACTCTCTGTCTTCTCTGTTTGAGGCACCCTATTTGAATGTGGCCTGGGAAGCAGCTCTGCCTGTGTAGAGTACAGAGAGAAAGGTGAGAAGGATGAAAGTAATGGGATCACACCTGTGATGCCATACTTAGGCTATAGGTGGTCCTGCCTTGATGCAGCTGGATGCTGCCCCAGATATTGTCAGACCAAGAAGAGCTCAAGGCACTTGAATGTGGGCTTTCATGGGAACAGGTCAAAGGAGCTCTGACCAGCTGTTCCAAGGAGCAAAGATAGAGTGCTGAACACAGTCATGTATAGTAGTAATACAGCAACATACCAGTTTTCATGTGCTTAGATTTAAAAGAATATTGAGTCCTGAGAATCTTGCCTCCTCCCTAGTAATCATATTTCTTATTGGTATTATATAACAATGGATTTGGCAGCAAAGCTAAGTAAATATTGTAGATGGTGTATAGTCAGGGTCTCCATCCCTGGTCAGCTGGCTCTAGGTGATCCTGCTTGTGCCAAATTCTGGTCTTCCCAGTACAAGACAAGCATGGATTTGCTGGAGTGATTCCAGTGCAGAGCCACAAAGCCAATGAAGGCACTGGAGCACCTCTGCTATAAGGAGAGACTGAGAGGACCAGGAATGAATTGTACTCATTTATTGTAAATACACTTCTGTACAATTAGGTAAACCTGACTATCTGCCACATATGCATAACCCATGTTGTGGGTTATATTCTGTATTTGTGAAGTCAATGGAGAGGAGAATTTCCCAATGTCTATCTTGTATTTATACATAGTTGAGGATGCATAACCCAGTAGCACTATTTGCTGTGAGCTCCCTGTTGCATTGAACTGATGTGCTGAGCCCTGGAGGGTTCACAGAGTGGTGTCTAACCAGAGGTAGTGAGAATGCTTTCGCCTGTGGAGGTGGGCGTGCTCTGACTATTTCATAGGCAAAAAGCTGCTGGCTGCTGAAATGTGTCTTTTCTGCAATGATACTTGGTTTTCCTGTGGATGGAGAATGGTTGGTTTTCCTGTGGATGGAGAATGGATGGAGAATGGCTCCTTGCAAGACTCTGGCTTGGCCATCGTGTTTTCATACTTAGATTTTTCTTGTTCAGTTTAAACGTTGCTTCATTTGTGTCCCTGTTCACAATGACTACAGCAAACACTGACAAACAAACAGCAGCTTGTTCAGCCCAGTCCCTGGGTTTCCCAGTTACACCAGTGTGTGCTGGCAGGGCTCCCTCAGCCGAGCAGGGCAGCCACAGAGACTAAGGAAGCCACCAAATATCCCTTCAATGCTATCTTTTTGTGGTGGCTTCCTGTGTTGATACCTTCAGGTGTTCCTTGTGCATTGCTTTGTGATGGTGTTTTGCTTAACTTCATTTTAGCACCCTATGGTGAAATTTACTTGGAAACAAAATTGCGTGTGTGGTTTTTGTAACCAGAAAAAAAACTGGAAGGCTTGCCAAAGGAGTATTGCAAAGGTTTAGAAGCCAGAAGACAATTGATAAAGATTCCAGTGTCTGCCCTTCTGTCTCAAGGGTGGTTTAATTGAATTATTTATTATTTTTTTTAAGCCTTTTTAATTTTTAGGAAATGGTGGCTGTAGTCTCAGTATCATGATGATAATGGCAGGAAATTTTATAATGTTTATGGCTTTCAAGAAGGTGTTTTGTTCTAGTAGGCTAAACTCCCATGTGAGCCTAGAATCGTTAAACAAAAATAAATTTTCCTTCTGACTTGCAATTGCAAATGTAAGCCCTTTCTCTGAAATTGGTGTCCTCAGTGTAAGAACAAGCTGCCATCTCAGGTAGCTCCCCTCCTGCTACCTTGCTAACTTTGTATGTTTTTTCAGAAGGTGGTGCCCCCTTCTACCTTTATTGTTCTTGGAGGGTATAAAGTCAAAATATCTGTGACAAGTCTTTCACTAATCTGGTGGGAGTCCATTCTAATCTTTCAAGATGTGTTGGGTTTAAAATATGGGTATCTTATCTACTTAATATGCTTTCATTATTTAAAGGCATCTAATCAAGATGGTCTGTCTCTTACAATGAGTTATGCATTCTCATGCTCTGTTTTCTTCATCAATGTCTGCATTCTGGAGGGAGAGCTGAAGGGATGTTCTTTTCAAATGGAAATGGTGACATTTCTATTTGGTGCAGACAAACTGCTTGCTTGCTTCTCAAATGGTGAACTGAGGGTGTTATACCCCACACCTGTCCTACCTCTGCAGCCATGTGGTGGCCAGGAAATGTAAGGAAGAATTTCAGTTGCTGGTGCAGTGGACTGCATTAAAACCCTTGCTCACAAGGCAAAGCAGCCTTCCTTGTCCACTTGAAGGCAATCAGCAGTGTGTTCCTGTTTTGTTAGGTGGGGTGTCTATATAAGTTATGGCTATCTGGGTATCATTTCCATCAGAGTCAGGTGCTAGTTGCTATCCTGCTTTTTTATCCTTGGCTACTGATGAAATCTCCATCATCTTTGTGACTTTCCCAGTAAGCTGATAGAGGAGGGTACATAAGAGTCCAAGCAAGAAAATTCTCAGTGGTAGCTTTGGATCTATGTTGTCTGTGTGTGTGCATTTGATTGATTTTATAGCACAAGTTATTCAGGTTGCTCCTGGCAGAAGCTACTGAACTCTCTTTTTATTATACCTTCTGTATTTGTCCACTATACATATTTGACAGTCACCTCTGACCTGGGTGCAGGGCTGTGCTTCTGGGCTATAGCATCAGCAAAGAGGCACTTCTGTAAATGACCTCTGGATCTGAGTGACCAGTCTACTGACAAACACTGTTGATCTCCCTGTGGATATTGTCTGCATCTAGGTTAGACTGAGGAAGGGGGACAGGCTTCTCTCACTTATATGTGGAGCTGTCTTGTTCTTTACCTTCAGCTAATACTTACCTGTACTCTCCGTTCTCTTCCCACAGGTAGATGCAGTGCGGGTGTATGTGAACAGCAGCTCCGAGAACCTCCGATATCCTGTGCTGTTTGTAGTTCGCCAACAGAAGGGAGTGCTGTCATGGCAGGTCCCACTAATTTTTCGAGGCCTGTAAGTACTGAAGTCTGTTCTTTGTAATGTGCTTGTCTGCCAGCTTATCCTTCATCAGCTTTCCTCTATCGCTAGGTCTTGTAACCTGTGTAGACTGCAGGGCTTGGTAGCAAAGTGTGCTTGATCCCTGTCATCAGGAAGACCAAGATTTGGTTGGTAACCTCGTACTTGGCAGCCTGCTCTTATCTCTTAGTTTCTCAAATATGTACACAAAGTGCCAGGAGGCTTGTCTCCTGTGAATCTGCCTGTGAATCTACCATGTATCATTGTTGTCCTTCCACAGTTGCTTACTGTGTGTGCAGGCAGTTCTTGGGCTTTAGTTTGGAGCAGGGTTTGAACAAGCTCTTGAAAGAGCATTCTCAGCTGTTGTGTTACAGTGCATTTGGGATATAAGGGCTCTCCTCTGTTTCTCACCCCAGGTACACACAAGTGTTAAGTCTATTCCAGGGGTGGTTGTTTGGGGGCTGTTTTTTTTGCAAAAGGGATGCTGCTTTATACCTTCATTAACCTCAGAGCTCTTTGGGCTGCAAATACAGCAACTTTGCAGGCTCCTTAGACCATCTGAGATTTGAGGCTTCGTCCTGTGACTGAATCCTGGTGCTGGGCAGCAGATACCCTGCAGTGTTTTGCCTGACAGAGGAGATGGTTACAGCAGTGGCTGCTCTGGCCTGTCATTGCTCTTTGCCTCCAGTAAATAGCAGATGTTAAAGATCTACAGATGGCACAGGCATCCTCGAGGGAAGTGAAATGTTGGGGATGACCAGTCCCTTGTGTGGACCCCAAGAGACAACAGAGATGGAGTTTGAGCTCTGAATAAAATACTGAATGCCCTTGGCCTTTCAGATTACAATTTCAGTTATGCAAGCAGGGGAAAAATTATGTCATTCTTAGAACTACCCAACAACTTTTTAACTACTCTCTCTCGCTTTTCCATCCAACTTTCCCTTCCCTCCTTCCCTTGGCTGTTGTAGCTATCAGAGGACCTACAAGTACCAAGAAGTGAGTCGCACCCTCTGTCCCTCTGAGCCGACACCTGAAACAAGACCCTCTGACCAGATTATATTTGTGGATGTTGCTTCCATGGCACCATTTAACATTGCCTATGAGCTGCTAGTCACCAGGCTCGAGAACTTCCAACTTGAGTAAGCTGGGATGTGAGAATACAAATGTAATTTCTTCATGTATCTCTTATGCAGGGATTTGGTCCATCTGCCTACTCTTTCCTTCTTCTTCCTTCCCAGAAAAAACCTATTACTTTTCCTTTTGTTTAATCTGAGGGTACTTTGTGTGTATTCCAGCTCTGAAAGTTTTAGATTTCAACATACTGGCATTTGTTTTCTAGGACCAACAAAGCCTTTAACTTCACTGCCAGCCCTTCCCAGCCCCAGGTAAGAAGTCCTGTGTAGCATTGCCTGTGTGTCTTACCACACCCAAGTGATTGATGTGATCTTTTCTGTAGAGATAGCAAGTCTTATGTGACTAGGTTGTTTGCCTCTTAAAATGCAGGGAACCTTTTTTACTGTTGAATTTTCTATGGATATAGTGAGGAGGTAACTGTTTCAGCCCCTCTAGGGACACATCAGGGTCCTCTTGTAAAGCAATTAAGTGAGCCAAAACCCATGAGCAGAGCAAATTAATGGTATTGGCTCTTCAGTAAAAGTCAGAAATGTACAGAAGTCCAGAGGCCATTGATCTGCTGCACTTCGTGGGAAGCGAGGTGGTGCACACCAGTGTCTTGTTCCAGGCAGTGCTGGTTCAGTTGCCTGACCGTGACTTGTCAAGATGCAATCTTTACTGGAAAAAACCAAACCGGAAATAAAGAAGCTGTGAAGGTGCAGCAGAACTCAGACTGCTATTCCTTGCTCAGGGCAGCAAGTCAAGTTGCGAGGTGATAAATGAAATGCCTGATATGTCTGTAAGTTCAGAAGGAAGCACTTTTGTGCAGCACCTCCAGCTGAACAGCCTTGTTTAAAGCCCTGCAGATACAAATCCTCTCTTGAATGAAAATGCTGTTAGCAGTAGCTATAGAGATACAGGAACTCTCAGAGCTGGAAAGGTATGTAATTTACCTAAGCTGTCTGTTACTCTGTTTTTGTTGTTGTTTTCACTGTTAGTAATACCACTTAATTTCAGGTTTCTTATTACCAGGCATACCAGCTAATCTTTTTTGTTGTCAAATGTGTGAAGCTGGTTTGAAGATACATGCAGTATTTTGTACTGTAGAAGCATAGAGAATAGTGGTGACTGTTTGGAAAAAAACACTCATTACTTAGGATTTTATATTTTGAATATAGACTGTTTGGGGTCTCGCCTGGAATTAACTTGGTGACTCTGGTCTGGTTTTTTTGTCACAATTAGTAATAAGAAATTTGTGACTTTTAATTAAAAACCAGCTGCATGGAGTAGAAGATGAGTGCTTCTTAATTGGTATAATGCTGAGATTTTTTGTAAATCAAAGTATTAAGTAATCTACAGGAGAAAGGGAAAAAATGATTCAGGATATAGATGGCTATTGGAAAAAGACAAACATAACAATTGAAGAAGATGTTTTGTGGAACACCGCTTGTGCCTGAGGGCAGAAGCAGAAATTTGATATGCTTGTATAGGTTAGAAGTCTTGCTGGATGTGTTTATAAACACTCGCAGTCTCTGCAGCAGAGGCCTCAGTGTCCCTCGTGTTAATTCTGTGCTCTGGTGTAAGTGTGGCTTAGAGAAAACAATAGAAGAGCCCTCATGGGTGACTTCTTCAAGGACCTGAAACTTTCCAAGGGCAGTGCCCCTGGGAAACCCAGGAGCTCAGGCTGCCAGTGTCCTTGCCTGGTGGAAATAAACCATGCTCAGCTACAGAAACCGGCTTGGCGAGTTTTCAGTAAGGACTTGCAGTTGGAGCCAGTGCTCCCTCAGCAGCGAAGATAACCTGCTTGGAGAGGGTGATGGAAATAATATGCAATAATATGGGCAAACTTGAAAGAAGCTTGGATGCTTTCTTTATTTTCTGTGCCCTTCCATTAGGGGGCCTTACTTCCCTGGGAATGGCATGTGGAAAGGGAAAAGGGAAATAACTGGCCCTTGCTCAGCAGTAAGGTTTTATGCCACATGAAGGGAGCTCTACAGTTGGGAAGGTCTCAGGACTTGGGAGCAGGAGCTGTGGTAGCTTCCAGTGTGGTGGCAGTGGCTGCCTGGTGGCCATATGGAAGGAAGGAAGGTAGGTGGCTGGTGGCAGTCCTCAGCCTTGTGTCCCCTCTGAGGTGGGATGAGGTGTCCATCAGCCCTTCTTGGTATCTGTAACAGCCTGAGCTCTCAGGGTCCAAGCAGGATGGTGGGAGCCCTTGCAACAAGCCTGCCTATTGGGGCAGGCACAGAAACCCTGCTTCTCCAGCAACTGGCTGGGGTAGTACATCAAACTTTTTACTGGAAAAACATAAAAATAATGATATTCCCTGTGACATCTTTTGCTCAAATCTGGAAAAGCCTTTGCCAGGACAGGGAGGGCACTTTCTGACCCCACAAACTGTCCTGTGGGCCTGCTCAAAGCATGGAAGCACAAGCACACCAGTTCTTGCCCCTAGGGGAAAAGTAGGAATATTGGTTGATGTTAGTGTCTCCCATTTTTTTTTCAGAGCTATAGATGAGTTATTTTAAAAGCTGAAGTGAGAAGAGAAACCCCCATTACCCTTTGCATTAGAAATGGAAAAAAAATCCTCAATCCTACAATTACTATCAATCATTTATTAATGAAACTATTCACAGAGTGTCAGGCATTTAACCTAATACTTTTCATAGTCTGTCTTTGAGGCAACACATTTGAGATAAAACTCCATGATGTGTTCCATATATAAAGTACAGCCAGAAGTATGGAAAAAATTGGAAACCAGTCATATCAACATAAAATGGAATGGGGTGTAAAATGAAGTCACTTTAGTTTCACCAGGTGGGAAAAAGCTTAAAGGAGCAGAAGCTATGCTGTATCTTGCATGTTGAAGATGTTTGTGTCTACTAGCATGCTGTGCAAGGGGAAGAGTTGTGTTTAATCTGCTCTTCTGTAGTTTAAGGTCCTAATATTTGAAATCTGAATTTTTGTGAAGGCCGTCCACATTCAACTGCAAAGCCCAGCTAGGTCGGCACAGGCAGGTTAGAAAGGTGCTGAAGCTACTGCCAGGGGTGATTTCTGGATCATAACTCTCAGCTCTCTGCTTTCTCCTCAGTATTTTCTGTACAAATTTCCTCAGGATGTCGATTCAGTCATTATTAATGTGGTGTCTGATGCAGCATACCCATGCTCGGTTGTCTCCGTCCAGGATATTGTGGTAAGTCCGAGCAGAGAAAGGTAAGGAGCTGCCTGATGGAGTTCTGTGTCCTGTTGTGAGGGGTCTGTGCCCTACAGAGAAAAAAGCCCTATGAAGAACTTCATCCTGGTGGTGGTGGTGAAGGGAGCCCCTGAAAGAGGAATGAAAATGCTGTGGGAAGGAGGCAAAGACAGAGATGCTGAGTTCGAGCAGCTCATGTGGAGATTTTTGTTGCAAATAGTTGAACAAGCTGTTCCTTTCCAGCCTGTCCATAGGGCATTTGTTATGTTCCCCTTGGGATGTTCCCTGCTGCCTTGTGATGTAAATCTGTCTCTCCATGGAGTGGCATTGGATGGGATGCTGGTGGCTGAGGGAGGGAACAGTGCTGTTCCCCTGAGTTTCCCCTCTCTCAAGGCAGCTTGGGGAACTTCAGATGTTCAGCAATATGGTCTCTCTTTTCCAGTTCAGTTTTTTCTCTATGTAGTTACTCATCCCCTTTCGTGAGAAGGGGAGAATGGCTGTTGCTTGCAGCTGGGAAATAGCATGATATTTATCCTCCTTTCCCACCTCCCTGAATGATGCAGGGACCTGCAGTGCCAGAGCAGCAAAATGGCAACAGAGGTGCAAGATGCCTTGGGTGCTGGCTCTGAAGCCCTGGCAGTTGCTTTTAATACCTGGGGGAAGAGAGAAGTGGATGACATCAACTCTTGCCCACATCCCAGTGTTTGAATGGTAGAAGGGGAGACTGTGATAGATGATTTTCAATCTTTCAGGTACTGAAAGTAGTGGGAAAGTAAAATGAGGGCAAGCACTTGCAGTACACACTGTGAAGTGTGTAATGCAACCAGTGTACACCTGAGTGTGTGCACTGTCCTGTGGGAATGGTGGAGTGATCAATCCTGCTGAATCCTCTTCTGGCATTAAATTGCAGTCCTCTTGTGAGAACACCAAGATCAGTGAGTGCAGGCCTGAACTGATGTCTTCAGAGCAGTCTAACTTCTTAATGGGTTCTAATTGTTTTGTTTCCTTTTGATACCTCAGCTGGGGCCTTTTTTTGCTGTTCTGCCCTGTGTTTTCCAGCTGGCTTCCTCTGAAATTAGTTTGGATGCTGTCCCTGGTTTAACCCTTAGTTGTGTCTGTTTTAGTGCCCAGTTTATGACCTGGACCATAATGTGGAGTTCAATGGTGTTTACCAGTCTATGACTAAGAAAGCGGCGATAACAGTGCAGGTGAGATGCTGATTTTTGTCCCAGTGGGTTGTTTTTTTTGTTTTGGTTTGTTTTTTGTTTTGGTTTTGTTTTTTTTTTTTTTCCCAGTGGCTTTTTCTATGCATTCTCAGTTTTCTTTTGATAATCCTCTTATGCATACGAGCCTTTGCTTTTATCAGATCGGCTGATATAAGGGAAAGAAATGACATTACCTATTACTACAGAAACTTGCTTACGTTTGCTTAGGCAAATGTTTTGGGTGCTGAGGCTCTAGATCAGAGCAGCTGAAACTAGGTGTCTTCTGTTTGAACCTTGGCTCTTCTACCACTGAGTGGTGATAGTAGGGCCTCTACAATAAGCAAAGCTGAGGTAGGTGGTTTGAACTCAATAAATATATAAATAAATGCATCAGTATTGGTTTGCTTGTACTGGGGTACTACTGTACTGCATACTGGTGAACCCAGCTTATTTTCAGCAAGGATGAGGGGAGCATCCCTAGAGGCCAGGCTCTGTCCAGAGCAGGCAGGTCTCTGTAAGGCTGGTGCCTATATATAGCAACTAAAACCTGATCTCTGGCCTTTTGGAGCACCACCTGTGCTTTGCATTGGAAGGAGAGGCTTCATGTCTTGTGGATTCTGTCCTGTTCCATCCTTTTGTGCAGAGAAAGGACTTCCCAGGTGAGCAGTTCTTCGTTGTGTTTGTCATCAAGCCGGAGGATTATGCCTGTGGGGGTTCTGTGCCTTCTTCAATTCATGGTAAGTTGTTCTGGGAGGTGGATTTGGTGCTGCATCTGTGTGACGAAGTGGGTGTCCTTTGGGACCTTTGGGATGACATGGGGTTGTCATATAGCTCTGTCTTATCCAGGTAGCTGTGATTTGTTTTCCCCACACAATTTCCCCATGAGGGTGTCTTTCTCTTATCCTAAAGCTGTCAGCAGAGCTCTACTGGCCAAGTTTGCTAAGCCCTGGTGAAACATAGCACGTTTCTAGCATGGCATCCTGCACAGAAGTGTTTTATTCACAGAGATTTGACCAAAGGCAAAAATGGTGTCCCAGTATCTGTAATGAAAGCATCTGTCCTTTGGGGACTAAGTGAATAGAAGAGATGCCTTTGGGATTCAGGCACTCAGATTTCAGCAATGTATGGAAGGCTGAAGCAGGGATTTCTAGTCTGAAAAATAGGTTGTGGATAGGGAGGAAGGGGGAAACGTTTAGAAAAGGCTGTTAATTGAGGAGTTTGAGAGCAGTTTAAAGCACAACCACACAAAGACTGCAGAGAAAAGCCAGATCCTGTTGTTTTTGCAAGTTCAGAGAATGAAGATCAGGGCCAGAGGACATAATGTTTGATTTTTTTTTTTTTTTTATATCTGCTGATCACTTTGCCTCTCATAGGGAATGCCAACCGTACCTGGAACCTGCAGCGGACAAAGAACCTTCAAGTGACGATTGTGCCGTCTATTAAAAGTCAGTGTCTTTGGGCAGAGCAACACAACTTTACAGGGGAACTTGGCAGTTCTGAATAGAAGGGTATGACTGGGCCAGCAGCCTCTGATGGAATGGTGCCGAAAGCACCAGCAATTGGAGCCCTGGTCCTTTCCAGGAGGTGATGTGTGACACAGGGTGATCTCATGGGCACATCAGATAGCACTGGGGGTGGAGAAATGGAGGGAGATCTTGCAACAGGTTCTGGTAACTTCTTTTGAAGAAAGCAGATGGGTTTTAAAGGGCTACTTGGGGCCGGGTGTTGTCACCAGGTGGTGTTGGGAAGAGCAGGACATGAGTGCTGGTCCTGGGAGGTGCTGTCCTGGCTGTGACTGATGTCTTCTCTTTCCTCAGAGTCCGTTTATGTCCAGGCCATGTTCTTCAGCTTCCTGAGTTTCCTCTCCTTTTACCTGGGCTCAGTGGTTGTTGCTTTTGTGCACTACATTAGGTGAGTTGAGGAGTTATACAAGAATAGCCTCTCTGTTTCTCATCACCCTCAGGTATGCCTTACCCCGCAGTACATTTGGGGTGACAAGCATCTGAACAGAGCAGCTAAAGAAGTCCATGACTACCCAGTGGGCTCCTAGTGACCATCAGCCAGAAAATTTTTCTTCCTCTGCTCTAGGGACCGTGGCAATGATGAAAACCTAAGGGTCTGCCCTTCAGATCTTATAGTGCCTCAATCCAATATTTCCTTATATGAGGACACTGGGGCGCAGGTGGGAATTGTGATGGGGCCAGATCAGGATATGGAATGCCAGAGCAGAGAGGAACCAAGGTACTTTCCTGCTGGACTGAGTACAGCAATAAGTGGCAGTGACACAGAGGGCCTTGGAGTCCCAAGACTACTGGTTTCCTTCATTACCTGCCTAACCTGCCCTGACTTTGGTGTCTGGGCTTGTGTTAAGAAGGATATCTGCATAAGGTGGTGGAGATGATGGAGTTTGTTAGGATCATTCACTGTTGACTGTGTAAGCCATGACAATCATTGAGCAAATCCTTTGTCCAGAAGTGTAGAGGCTTGAGAAGAGGGAGGCCCCTTCAATACTCCTTCATGCCCCTCTGGGCACAGGTTGGCATGGGAAGAGACATATAAAGCCCTCATCAAGTAGCAGGTTGGTTTTGTGGGAACAATGCTTGTCAGCCACCTCTTCAGACCCAAATGTGGGAAAGAGTTCTCAGCCACTCCAGAACAGGGAATCATCAAGACTCAGTGCTCTGAAACAAATGAATTTCAAGATGGGGACATAGCTTAACTTCAAGACGCATCAGTCAAACAACATTTCATTGGAACATTTCAATGAAATTACTTAAGTGTGTGGTCTTCCTTGCTGTTATTTTTTCTTTGCTGTGGGAATATGTTGGGTTGGGTTTTTTTACCATCTCCTGCTTGAGATCTGCATTGAGGGAGGTGATACAGACTTCTTAAGCATCGTGCTGATCAGCACCTCTAGCTCCTGCTGCCCTTTCCATAGATTCTTATGTGCTTGGTTCTCTAAGCGGTGAGGCTAGTTTTGGGAAGGTGGTGTGAGGGTCTCTCCCAACATGGTGAGCAGTGTAGGATGGGATAGTCATGTCACTGGTTGTCCTGCCTCTGGTGGGTAGGTGAGGGCATAAAAAAGCCCTCTGGTGCTTTGGAAGTCTGAGGTGGACAGCAGGCAGTCATGGCAAAGCTTTATCTAGTGCTTTTCTTTGTCTAGTATTTTTCTTTTTTTTTTTTTTTCTTGTGGTGTGTGTTTGTTTCTTTTGTGCTTATTTTTGTTGGTTTTATTTGGTTTTTAGAGCTTGCAGCATATTTACCTGTTGGTGTCCTAGATAATCCTGCCATGGCTGGCAGGTGATGGGGTTTCTTGGCTCTCTCATGAGTGCTGTGCCTTCCTTTTCAGGGTTCAAAGAAAGGCTTCAGCTGGGAGATTGAGTCCTGAGTATGGTAAGGTTTCTTTTCTGTTTTGTAACAACCTTAAGCAACTTTAAGTGAACAGCAGAGGTGCTAGGCCAGGCAAGGGACAGGCTGTCAGTCAAGTACCTTCAGTCCCTTTGAGCCATCTTTCATGTACATGTACCACAGTCTCTGATGCTGATGAAAGATGTTAGAGCTTCCCCACTACCATCACAAGGGAGAGCATTTGAAGCCAGCTCCCCTGAACCTCGTTCTGACCCCTACCCTGAAGAGCTGGCTTTTAAAGGAGTAGAAGAACGTCAAGCCTTTTTGAGACCTGGTTACAGGCAGATGTTCCTGATGTCAGGTCTGTTGATTTTAAAGCAAGGCACTTTGGTGCTTTAAGAGCTCCTTGCATGAGGTATTTTAATTTTTTTAACTGGAAGTTGCAGACAACCAGGTGAATGAATGACTAATAGTTAGGCAATAGCATTTGTGATATTTACTTTGGCATTGGATTCAATTTACTTTATACTGCACCTACATCTCAACATATTGCAGCTTTCTGCCTTATAAAAACATAGCTGCATCTGAGAAGCTACCAGTGAGAGTTGGAAATTTTTATCATGTGGATGGGGGGCTCTGGGAGTTTCTGGTGAAGTGTGGGAGGCTGGCCTTTTCATTTTGATTAAATATTTAGTGGCTGCAAAGTAGTTCAAAGCACTGGTGATGAGGTCATTTGTACCTCTCCCCTAGAGGAAGGGAGGACGTTTTGGCACTATTAAAAGGTTCTTGATGTGTTCTCTTTTTTCATGCCCAGCTTTTTCAGTCTCTCTGGTCTGCTACATATCATCAGATAAGCATACTAGTATAATTGAGCTGTGCTTAAAGGATCAGCGGTGGAACTTCACTCTGACCTGGCATTACTTGGGTTAAGATTTCTGTCAAGGACCTGGGCCATTTGGATTCTCAGAAGCGGCTTCTTGCTTCTTTAGCCACTAAGATCTACATATGCATCCTTGTGCTTGGAATATGTGTGAAAGATATTTTTCACCACATGAACAGGAGACTGTAAAAATGTCCTTAAATGTATTCTGATTTTAAATGATTTGAAATGGATCCTTTTGTAAAACAAGAGCAAGTCTTAGGGCACTGGAGAAATGGGAAGGGCCTGTGTATTGGGGAATTGAGGGAAGCTGAAGAGACCTGGCTGAGGCTGTGGAAGAGCTCCAGGGTGTTGAGAAAGGGTCACTGGCTAAGGCAAGGAGGCACAATCTCAGCCAGGTGAGATCAGGAGTCCCAGGGAGTGCTACTAGTGCTGCAGCTGAGGTTTAATATTCTGAAGGGTAGCTTAGAAGCTGTGTTCTAAAATGCCCTGGTGAGAAGTGGAAGTTAAATTCTGGTGCTTGGGAAATTCCCAAAGAAGTTGCAGGGCACAGATGCTGTTCTTAGTACGGACCTGGAAGGCAGAGAACTGAGTTGCTGGGCTGGGGGGATTGTTAAACAGCATCTCTGTGAAGGGAAAGAGGAGCACAGTTCCTGCACAGTTCTCCTTCCAGAGGCACCTGCTGCTTCTGTGAGCTGTCCTTTCCCTTGTAATCTGTGCCACTCTCACATGTCTGGCACTGCATGTTACTGCTGTGTCCTTTCCTCTGGGGAGGAACCATGTCCTACCCATATGCTGTTTCTTTCTCTATTGTGTTTATTCAGGGTGTGTCTGACTGATGCCTATAAAATGGTAATTAGCATCTTCCCCGTCTTCCAAGTCACTTAGGACGTGCTGGCTTTTTCTGATTTTTTTTTTTTTTTTTTTCCCTCCTCTTCCCGCCCACTGGAATTTCTCTTCCTCCAAAATACCCCTGGGTCTTGCCTTCATCACTCCCCATTCCTTTCCCCTTCCCCACCAAGAAACCATGGATGGGAGTGCTGGGCAATCTGTCTCTGCCCTTTGTCCTTGAATATCCTGTAACTCCACGTGCCCCTTTGCTCTTGTCACCCACCTAATGTCTGCCTTCTGCGGTTCACTTTTTTATTTTTAATCCTGTGGCATATCTTCCCTTCCACATCATCACTATCTGGTGGAGGCAATAGCTGGAAGAACCACGCCTGGTGTGGTACATTTACTTTGCTGACTCACTCGCGCACTGGGAAGTGGGACTGAAATTAGTGGGTGAGCTGGATCCAAAGTGGCTGTTAGAGACAGGGCAGAACGCCTTTTCTCCCTGCTTTGTCCAGATATAAATCTTCCTTTGGTTACTTGGGAGAGAAGGTTGACAGGTCATTTGAGACAATAAAGCCTGGTCTAAAATTAGGAGGGAGCATCCCCGTGGGACAGGACTGACAGGACTATGAGTTGCGCATGTGCCTTGGCACGAACATGGGGAAATGCTTCTTCCCAGTGATGTAGATTTCCAAATGATTTTAAAGCAACAGGAAAAACTTCCATGAGAGAGGGAGTTTGCATGGGAGCTGACGAGTAGGAGCTGGATCTTGTTCCTGCAGTGACCTACAACATCTTACTAAGCTCAGCTCAGTGCTCAAGGGGTGGGCTAAGGTGTGCCAGCACTTTCCCTCTGGTGCTCAGTCCATGCCATGTTGTTCACTTCTGATGCTCCTCTGAGCTGTTCCTTTGCCCTTTTAGAGGGATTGGACAGGAGGGTAGAGGAGCTGAAATTGAGACCAATATTAGCCCACAGCCCAAGAAGCACAGTGAACGTGCCAAAGGAAAGCAGTCACTGGGACTTGAAATGTCAAATGTCATTGCTGTAAGGGTGCTTCCTTGATTTGGGCTTAGGCAGGGACAAGTTTTAGGTCCCTTTACATGAGTGGCTAATGGAAGTGGTATAAAAACCTACGCAAGGTGTTACAGAAGTGCCCAGAAAGTCCAGCTGAAAAGAGGAGTTTGCCTGTGCTATCTGAGACAGATCAAGTACTGGGAAGCCAGAGATGCAGCTTGAGAAGCCTGGACATTTCCAGGCTGGAGTAAGGTTGCTTGGCTCTAAGTACTTATGCCGTGTTCTGCATCGTTTTGATGCTGACTGACCACATGATGTTGTTGGAAGGGTGAAGTTTTAAAGTAACTGAACCTGTCTCACTGTTTGCCACCACTGGAAGACGTAGTCCTGCTCCTGCTGCTCTTGCTTCTCCCCTTTTTGTGGAGATGGGTGTCTTATCCCTCAGTGAAGGGATTCAGCTGTCTCTCTGTTTCCTGACATGTTTGTCTGCTGCTGGTTCAGCTGCTGAGCTCCACTATGGGAGGCAAAAAAAGAGGGAATGTGGAGGCAGGAAGGTACAGTCCCAGTGCAGTCTGACTGTGAGGTACAGTCCTCATTGCTTCAGATGTGTGGGCAGGAGGCAGGGACTCCCCAGCCCTCAAAGGCTTCCACTCTTGTCATCACCACAAGATTATGGCCACTTTTTGCATGGAGTATCTTTTGCCTTTTCCGTGCTTGGTTAAAACTATGTAGGCAGCTGCCTTGCTGAAGTCTATGAGTCTTCCAGAAGTATCTGGAGGTAGCAATATTTGGAGAGGTCAATTGCATGAAGAGGGGAAGGAGAGGAATTAGAATTTTAGGAGAGTGTTCAGAACATCATGAGACCTGTTCTAAAATTTACCAAGTTTTGGAGCCCTAGTGTGTTCCCTGCACGGTGCTGGAGAGGAGTTCATGCTGCCAGTCTCACTGGCAGCCTGTCTGAGAAGGCTGAAGGGAATGGGTTTGCTTCACACTGCAAAACAAGGGTTTCCCTTTTGCACAGTATATTCTAGAGACTGCCATCTGTTTAGAGAAATGTTGCTTTTCCCAAGCCCCTCCAGCTCTTCAAGCTGTTTGTGTTCACCTCAGAGATGTGTTTTGAAGCACTGACATGAAGCTAACGGTCCCTCTTGGGTCTGTTTCCATTGCAGGATCTGGGATTATGACTTCTTCACACCCCATCTCAGCCAGCACTCCTGAGGGAAGCAGCTACGGTGCTATTGGTACAGTATATTCCAGAAATGGGGGCATGGGGAAAGTTCTGCCCTGGGGGAGGAGAAGGCACTTTTAAGGTTGTTTAAAGCCAGAAAGGAATAAAGCTGCAAGCCTCTTTGGGAGCATCTTGGAACTACTTGAAGAAAAAAATAATTGCAGTTTGGGAGGTTTAGGTTGCACTTCAGGGAAAAGCATCTACATAATAAAGGTGGCAAATCCATGATAGAGGTACCCAGAGAGACCATCATTGGAAATGTTTGTCTCAGCTAGAAAAAGCCACAGTCACCTGAGAAGTGTGGGTGACAATGCTGCTTCAGGCAGGACATTTACTAGAGACTGACAAATGTCCCTTCCAAGCAAGATTCTAGAAGCCTGCTATTAGCTCATCAAGCCTGCTTTTAGACCAAGGTATGCCTTTCCCTGGAAGGCTGAAGGGTTGAGTGCTGCAGGGCAAAACAGGATTGAAGCTTCTTGCACTCTAGAGGTTTCGTTAGGGAAGAAATAACATCATGCCCTCAACAGGTGAACCATGCCCTGGCTGCAGAGGAGGAAAAAACTTCCTGAGGGTCCTGCTAATCTGAGATGATGGGAAATCACTTCCTTTGCCAGAGTATTTCTGAGTCTCCTCCTTACAGCAATTTCCCCTCCTGGGAGGGTGTTGGCATTGAATAGCTCAGTGGGCTTTGGGACAATCCTTGAATTTGACAGCCTGTGGACCCAGATTGCAGGGTGAGGCTGTGCAGGTGCAGGGCAGTGTGAGGCAGCTGCTCAAATGAGAGTAGAGCAGCTCTGTGTAATTTTTGGTCCCTGTTCAGGATGCATTTGCTGACTGTTGAGTAATGACAACCCTGACACCCCAAATACCATCCAGTTGTTGGACTGTGAAGGTGGGATATCTCTCAATGCTTGACAAAGAAACACGGAAATGTTTTTTTGTGAGGTTTGGGAAAAATTCAGGAGGATTTAAGTCCTGGAACAGAGTTGAGGGCTTCAGCACCCCCCTATCCCCCCTTCCCCAATTACCAAGGAAATGCTTCAAAAGCATTTTGGGAAATGAGGAAGAAACTTGTGTTCTGTCCATGCCAGTATGGGCAAGGGGCTGAGAGCTTGGCCAGCCTGTGAGAAGTGCAGGCAGATCCTGCTGACCTGCATTGTGAATGCAATGGGAGCAAAGCTGGTGCTCTGCTTGCTTTGAAAAATCGACTTTCTTGCTCTTTGGGTTTTGTTCTACAGTATTTTTAGAAAAGTGTATATATATAAATCTTACATAAAATCCAAAGGCTAACTAGGTCAGCATGGGTTTGACCCCTAACAATCTGCTGCTTTCACTAGAGTTTTTTGGCTTGTCTCAGAATTCCAGATTTCAGAGTCCAGAGGGGGAGATGATGGTCCTTGAAAGTGCTCTTAGATTATAATCTGATACGTTTAGGAAGGTTTGGGATCATGGAAAAACTTGTTCCTTGAAATATCCATATCAATGGGATATTGATACCCCCTGGCATCTGGGACAGCTTAATTCTTGCTGTGCTTAGAGGGATTCAGCCTTTACCTTCCCTGTTTCCTTCTTCCCACTCTGGTCCAGACGAGTCAAGTTCCAGTGGTGGGCGTCAGATGTCCTCCCCTGAGCGCAGGCCACCAGCTGGTTCTGACACAGACAGCTCTGTGGAGGAGGAGAGTGACTTTGACACCATGCCGGAAATTGAAAGTGATAAGAACATCATCCGCACCAAGGTATGGCTGGTACTGCAGCTGTGGCCCTGGTGCTCGGCCATGGCACATCCAGGCGAGGACCAGCACTAGTCACTTACTAGGATTTTGAAATTTCCTTTTCCCTGTTAGGTGGATTTAATTTACTATTGAGAAAGGAGGAAGAATCCCAGAGAGTGTCCCAGAAAGTCCAAGGAGGTGTGACAGATAGTGAGAAAATAATCATCTGCAATAGTAGGCAGTTAATCTGGTACAAGTAGTGTGACTACAGTGGATAGACAGAGGGGCTTTAAGCTAGCAGCTCACAAGCTTCCTCCTTTTGTCATCCTCCACTATTTTGTGTTTGGAGCCATTCCTGGAGGTCAGATGATTTTGCAGATTTCAACTCCACAGAATCTCACTGGGACACTGCAATCTCACTGCATAAAACCAGTCCAAATAGCACCAAGCTGCACATTGTCCAGATATGTCAGGATCTTCTACTGGCTTCTGTAATCTTCATTAGTTTTCTTCTGTGTTCTTCCCTCTTTCCCCATCCATGGATGTTTTAGGTGTTCCTCTATCTATCAGACTTGTCTAGGAAGGACCGAAGGATTGTCAGCAAAAAGTACAAAATCTATTTCTGGTAAGGAGAAGGCAAACTGGTAAGACCCAAGCTCTGGACGTTGTCTCTAGTTGTGGAGTTTGTCCACATGCCCTTATTCTGAATCACACTTTGGACATGGGGATATTCTTTGAACCATCCTGTTACATTTTCTGACCCTGTTCCAATCAGTAACTGCAAATCCCACATACCTCAAATAACAATATTTGTGGACCAATGCACACATGATCCTGGCAATGGATTCTGTTTTGCATCATTGTTTTTAAGTGTGGTAACAACTGGTGTGCTGGAACATAGTGGGGAAGGGGAGAAACTGGCACCCAAACACATAAGCTTGTGATCAACATGCTGGCTTTTCTTGTGCCCTTAGCGTTTGCCTCTTGTTTGCATTAGCACATGTGTTCTTCAGCTTCAGGAGATCATAATGAGATCATAACCCCAGAGAGCAGGGTCTGTGCCCTTGGGCACTGAAGTGCACACATTCCTCCACAAGCACCGTGGGCCTCTGTCCCAGGTGTGCTCTTGTTGTTTTGGTGTGTGTAACTGCTGCTGCTCTCTCCTCCCTGCAGGAACATCATCACCATTGCAGTGTTCTATGCCCTGCCGGTCATCCAGCTTGTCATCACTTACCAGACGGTGCGTTTGACTCCATGGCTGACCCCTCTTGCCTTTAAATTTGCTCTCTGGTTGCGCTGGGTAAGGATGATAGTCGCAGTGGAACTGGAATCACCCAGGAATTCTGCTCTGTCTGAGGCACAGTTTACCTTAGCTGCTCTCTCTGCACTGTGTGTTACTGCAAGCTTGGCTTGCTCAGATTGCAGTTCTGCTATTTTTGCTTGGGAAGTGGGAGTGCAGATGTTTTCCTGCTCAACTGATTCTCATTTGGACCCTGTTTCATTTTAGAGACAGGAGGAATCTGTTTTTATCTCTAAAAGACAACTGAAAGCAAGTAGGGTTTGTTGTGATACAAGTGATTTCTCCTCCCTTCTCCCCACCCTTGCTATCCTGCTGTTAATCAGATGTCTGCAAGCCGTCTATTAGTGGCGGGGTTGAGAGCACACAGTGTTTCCTCTGAAGATTTGTCAGGTTTGTGGCCTCTGCCAACACCTTATCCCACCCTAAAAGCTTCACTAGCAGATGTCAATACTCCCCAGTGCCAGTGCTAGAGCCAGGCTGTGTCCTGGTATACCTTGTGTACATGCAGTGTTTGCATGAAGCAAACCCCCAAGAGAGGGCAGGATTTGCTAATATTGGGTTTCCCATCTCCTCTCTGTCCAGGTAGTAAATGTGACTGGCAATCAGGACATCTGCTACTACAACTTTTTGTGTGCTCATCCCCTTGGGGTGCTGAGGTGAGTGAACCCCACGGTCACTGCATTATTTTCTTGTGCTTCCCAAGTGTGCTGTGCCCATGTCAGGATTTTATCCTTGTCAGGCTCACAGTAACTGTGTTGATAGGACCACTGGGAGTTTAGGATTCTGAGCTTTCTGTTTTTCTCATCAGTGGTGCTCTCCTGCTGTGAGACACACGCACCCAGGAACACATGGCACCTGGGTGTCCCTGGAAAATCTCTGGCACAGCAATGAGGTGCTCCCATGCTCTATTGGATGCTCTCACTTGTATCCAAGGAGCAGTGACTCTGCAAAGAAGTTCAGATCAGTCCTTTCAGTGCAGCATTTTTCTAAATTAATGTGGGACTGCAAGGAAAGTCCGGAGTTGGGAATCTCACTGAGGAAGTGCTAAATTCACTGGGGTAGGTGAGCTACTTGATCTACAGTTGTCATCCAGAGCGTAAAACTGTCAGTTTGGCAGCTGCTGAGGTGGAGGATGGTGGAGGGCGAGCAAAATGGATTCAGCTTATCGTGGCCCAGGATTCAGCTTTCTGCTGCTGTGCTGCCTTTGTCTTAAGCCTTCTTCTTTCCTGCAGTGCCTTCAACAACATCCTCAGCAACGTGGGCCACATGATGCTGGGCTTTCTCTTCCTCCTCATTGTGTTGCGCAGGGACATTCTCCACCGCCGGGCCATGGAGATGAAAGACATCTATACCCTGGTAGGAAGCATGATTGCATGGGGCTGAGTGGAGGGAGGTAAGACAGGGTGAACTCAAAAAACAGAGTGATACACAATGTGTTTCCATTTGCCTTCCTTGCTGGAGAATTGAATCCTCCTCTTTTCCCCCCTGTGCTAAAGGGTCTAGGTGGGATGCTTGTGTTCTTGCACACCCCAGTATTTTACTACATACAGGATGTCCACACTGCTGTGGTGATCCATCCTGGGCTTACGAAGACAAGGAGGTTGATTAATAGAGGAACAACTCCCATGGCTGTGGCTTGCCCACTAGTGCTCACTGTGGAGGAACTGGGGCAGTAGGAGTGTCCCAAAATGCTTTTAGTTATAGTGAAGTAGTTGATTTGTCTTAAACAATTAAGAGTTATTTCTTGGCACTCTTGTTAGCAAGAGGGAGTATAGATGCTTATGATAACACAGAGGAATTTGGCTGCCTCTACTCTGAAGCAGAGCTGCTTGTAGCCAGAGCTTCTGCAGTCTCTTCTGGGAGAGGGTGGAGAAATCTGCAGCCCTGTGGGCAGTGGTGCTGGTGGTTCTGGAGACAAACAGCTGTTTTCATTGGCTTGGTAGCAAGTAATGGCCTTAGCAGTTTTAAAGGTCTGCTGCTTGTGGTTTTCAGAAGATAATTTGGCCAAACTGTGACAGAAGTGCTCTCTGGGCTCTGCTCCTCAGGTGTTTCAAACACCCTACTGACCACGACAACAATTCTGGGTCCCCAGTCCTCTCTGTTTTGGGCAGGATGTAGTGTGGCATGAGGTACAGGACAGAGATTTTCAGTGTCATGATGTTGCTACCAAGACACTGAGGTCTTCAGACCAGAAGTTTCAGCATGGTTAGCTTGGGTTTGCTGCCTGTGGATTCACTGGCTGTGCCATGTGGCTAAATCCAGAGCCTGTGGTTGTGCACAGCACACTGTGCTGCACTGCAGACTAAAGGAATGCGTAGGAGTTATGAGGGATGAAGGGATGGAGAGTGGATGTCATCAGGACAGTGAGGGTACTTACTCTACAGATCTGTTCTCTTCCAGGACTACGGGATACCAAAGCATTTTGGTCTCTTTTATGCTATGGGCATCGCTCTGATGATGGAAGGAGTGCTCAGTGCCTGTTATCACGTCTGCCCTAATTACTCCAATTTCCAGTTTGGTAAGCTGAGTTTCCTTTTTCCTTTTGAGCTGGAGCTACGAATTGCCGTGCTTTGTCTCCTGCTGAGTTACTGACATTTCCCATCCCTCTACCCTTGCAAACCTCCCTGGAGACTGCCTGTTTCAAAACTCAGTCAGGAGGCAGTGAGGCTTTGGATTCTGGGTTCTTACACGTCAGCCTCCTCTCCAGTCCTTAGGACTCTGGTAGTGCACTGCTGGCAGGATCTCACATTGCTTTTGCAGCTCAGTGCTTGAAAGTAATAAGTGTACAACCTGAGGAGCAGAGTGTTCAAGCCTAGGAAGCCTCTGTGACATCTCAGTGGAAATTTTGCTCTGTGGGCTCCTTCTTCTTCTCTTGGGGAAGAGAAGACTCAGGCAGAATTTTGTCTGTGAGTGTGAATACCTGATGAGAGGGAACAAAAATGAGTGAGCCAGGCTCTTTTCAGTGGTCCCCAGTGACATAACAAGAGGCAATGGGCACAAATTAAACCACATGAAACTCCATCTGAACACAGGAATTTTTTTTTTTTTTCTTCCTTTGAGGGTGGTCAAAGACAGACCAGATTGCTTGGAGAGGCTGGGAATTCTTCTGTGCAGATATGCAAAGCCTGACTGGACATGGTCCTGGACAACCCTCTCATAGCTGACTTTGCTTGAGCAGGAGTTGTTGGACCAGAGGACCTCCAGAGTTTACTTCCAGCCTGCACCATTCTGATTGCCTGCCTGTTTCTGTGCTGCACTGTGGGCACTTATTTTCTGATCCCCTTTAGTTTTTGTTGCTCTGGAGCATGGTAGATGTGCTGCAAGATGGCAGAGCATGAAGTGCTGTACAATGTAGAGCAGCATCAGGGATTTGTGCCTGCCAGCCTTGGATTTGGCCCAGCTGCTGCACTACTTTGTATGCACTCGGAGCAGCTTTCTTAGCCCACTGGCAATACCCTTTTTCACTGTTTGTTGTTATCCCTCCACAGACACCTCCTTCATGTACATGATCGCAGGACTGTGCATGCTCAAGCTCTACCAGACCCGCCACCCAGACATCAATGCCAGTGCCTACTCTGCCTATGCCTCGTTTGCTGTGGTGATCTGTCTGGCTGTCCTTGGAGTGGTATGGCTCCCTCTTACTTACCTGCTTCTCCGGGAAGGAGATGGTGTGGCTGGAAACACAGCTTAAGTGGGGAAAGCAGCAGAGTAGGATAAGAGTGTGTTAAGCAGCTGTTGGCATTTGAATTCTTAGTTCCCTTGGGTTTTCCTCCTCTCTTCCCCTGGGTTTTCAGGAAGGGGAAGAGCAGAGCAGTTTCCTCTAGGTAGGCTCTTTTTCGGGCTTTCCCTACCACATGCCATCCTTCTCAAGAGGAGAAATTCACACATCCAGGTGTCCATGTCCCAGCACTCAGATGGTCTTCCCTTCAGGTTACTTACATTGTGAGGGACTGGGATGAGGCTGGATGAGCTTCCAGGACAAGTATCTGATACCTAACTGCTTGTGCCTATTTCTCCCCTTTGGAAAACTCCATGTTGTTGGGCACAGCTCCTGCAGTTGGCCTTCCAGTCTTTGGAGAGGTGGGGGGCTAGGATAATGCCTGGGGAGCTCCCAGGTAAGTGTTTGAGGTACCTGCCTATGCAAGGGCACTGTAGCAGAAAGAATCAACCAGGGTTGCTTGACTGGTACAGGGCTTTGCCCACTAGATCACAGCATTGCAAATATTGAGCTGGGCTCACCTGAATCCCCATCCTGTCCTTGACCTTAGAGGTCTCTGCTTCCCTTCTTTTGAAGGACTCATTTTCATTCATCAGTAACCAGGAAAAATCAATTGAATTCTTGCTCTGAGCTAGCAGCTAGGTCCCACTGGGCTGTCAGCCCCTCACTACCACACATAATGCGGAATACCAATCGATACTGCAAAGGTGTCTGGGTAGGAGACTCTGGGATAAGGCATGCAGGAGCAGCTGGTGAACTTGAGACTTCCCAAGAATCTCTTGATAGATGTGGTAGATCTTGACAGCCAGGTTCAAAACACTGGGGCTTTATTATGGATTGCTGTACCTTTTCTTGAGGACTGTTTCTTTGAAGCTGTTCAGTGGAGCATATAAGCTACATCTGCCTTTTTCCATTCATATAGAAGTGGCCTTTCTGCTTGCTTTTTGGTGGTGTTGTAGTTGTTTTGGTCATCTTTCCCCCCTCTTCCCCCAAAAGGGGAAAGATCAGGCAAGTGATTTTCCCCAGGGAAGGGGAGTGCTCACAGCCAGATGGCAGATCAGAGTTTCTGGACTCCTTAATGTATAACTGAAAGAGTAAGGTTTTATTACTGCTTTAACATGCACTTGTAGGTCCCTTCCAGTCCTTAAATAAAATGAAAGCGTACAGTAGGAGCAATTGCCTGCAGAGTGGTTTTGTCCTTTTTGTTCTACAGTACACTTATTAAAGGAATAGGTGGTTTTCTGACTGCCTTTGTGAAAATACAGCTCCTGGCCAGAGAGTTGCTGCCCAGCTCAGCAAAGAGAGCTCATCTGGCCTGGGTGTCCCTATGTTTCTGCTCCCTGGGCCAGCTGCAGCCCTTCCAAGCTGCTGTTCTTATCTGAAGGAGCATTCAGACAGAATGGTCTCCTCTTCAGAATGCTGAGCTCCTCTTGCCTCTCTGGATTTTATTTTAAATTCATAGATCTGTTTTCAAGTGGGAAGATTTAGGTATTTCTTTTCCATATTCAGTGAGGTTATCTAATGACCCATGGTGATACAGGACAGAAAGGGATTGTTCTGCTATAACAGGGCTCAGTTTGCTTTTAACATGTCTTTGCTTTCAGGTGTTTGGGAAAAATGACATGTGGTTTTGGGTTGTTTTCTCCATAATCCATGTTTTGGCCTCGTTGGCTCTCAGCACCCAGATCTACTACATGGGCCGCTTCAAGATGGGTAAGTGCTGTGACTGATCTGTCTTCTCTGGGTGTGCAGGTGCCTCCTGTCCTCACCTGCGTGTCACCTGTGCAGCGTGTCTGTCGGCACAGTCCTGCGGCTCGTGTTCTGGGTTACCCTGTCCTCTCATCTATCTGATGTTCCTCTTGGCCTCTGAAGTCCTTGTGCTGTACTGTTTCCCAGACCAGTGGGTCTGTGGAGGCAGGAGAGCTGGGCTCTGAGGGAGCCTGTCCTTCAGCACACTCCCTTGTGCTGTGCTCAGAGCAGAGAGCTACACCCTGTCACAGGGTGAGGGGGAGAGGGTCTGGTGGGAAAACTAGCTCTTATGCTTTGCTTACAAACCTATTTCTCTCCTTCTTCTGTTTCTGTCTGCCTCAGAGGGCCCTGACTCAGGTAACTGTCTGCAGCTCTCCTTTTTCCCTGCTGGATGGTGCGGTGGTGTAGCAGCCAGGGATTGCATGGCTGTGTGTGGGGAGGCAGGTTTGTTTACCACCTGGAGTCAGCTCTCCAGAAGTGAAACCCCTTTGCCAGCAGCCAGTCCTGCTCCTTGGCAGGAAAGGGGTGATACAGCACAGGAGAGCTCTGATCTTGGCACAGGAGCCTTTTCAAGCTCTGCATTTATGGCTAAAGAAGGGCATGTGTGTGCATGTATATCTGTCCATCCCCACTGCCACTGATGGCTCTGCAGGGAAGCTTCTGCAATGATTTTGAGAGTTGGAGTGTCTAGAGTGCCCTCTGCCCCTTTAGGACCCTCTGAGGGCTGGGGTTTTTTTTCTGCTCTTTTCCTGCTGTGGCAGCTTGTTCCATGGAAGGTGCTTTTCCCCCTTCCTGCAACCACATCTCTCTTCCAGAGATGGGGTTGCAAAATCAGCCTGTTTACATGCACAGACAGGGCCCTTTGCTTTCTGGGTAGTGCAAGTGTTGAAGGGATTATTTTTTTTTTTTTTTAAACCTGTTATTCTGCCAAATGCCATCCACATCCTATGATGGCCGTTCTTCTGCTCAGCACAGACTGTTCCCAAAGGGCAAGAAATGCATCTGCTGACACCTTGGGTTCTCTGTCAGCTGGTGGGTGTCCGTGTCTTTCCCCATAGGGATTTTGGGGCTCACTCTGCTGGCTGTTCAGGCTTTTTATCCTCTTCTTTGACAGACTTGGGCATATTTCGACGAGCAGTGATGGTGCTATACACGGACTGTATCCAGCAGTGCAGTCGACCAATGTACATGGTAGGTGATTTCTTACCTCAGCAATTGCTCACCCTTCAGGCAGTGTGCAGAGGAAAGACTTTGGTCTATTTGAAGAAGTGATGTTCCTGCTTCCCTTCTCCTTCCCCCAGAATGGTTGCATAAGTGTAGATCTCTGATACAGTGGCTTACCCCCAACCTCCAGACTTCCCCAATCCCAGAGCTGGTGAATAAAACATCAAAGCAAAGGTGATACAAGCATGACAGGATCTGCCTTTGCACTTGCTCTCTGGGGCATCTATTCAGAGGAATGGGTATGAGGCTCTGTGCAGTGCAGCCTCCCCGGGGAAGGCAGCAACTGTTTTGGCTCTGTGGTTTAAGCAAAAGCAATTGCCATTTCTGCAGCACCCCAGGGCAGACAGCAGAAAAGTAAGAAAAGGTGGCTGTTACCTTGTGTCCCACTGATGACTTTCTTCTTGGCACAGAGTGCTAGTTGAGGATGGAAGCCAAATGGGTTTTTTTATCCATGAGTGTCTTTTTTCTTTATTTATTTTTTATTTATTCTTCCACCTCTGAATAAGTGAAGCCAGTCCACTCAGGCAGGAAGTAAGCCTGGTCAGCCTGAAACAGCTGCATCATGAAAGCAGCTGTAAGCATAAATGCACATGCCCCACAGTTGTAACCCTCTGCCTGCTGCAGTTACAGGGCTTCCCTAGCTAATGGTGAGACGGGAGAAAAAAAGGCTCTCTGAATACATATGGGATTCTATCCAAAGCTTCCCCTGCTGCGTCTTTCAAGCAAGTCCTTGCTCTCTGCAGTAATTTTTCTATAAAACGGTGGGAGGGAAGGAATCTAACTAGAAAAACAGTAGAAGTAGTCAAAGGATTTGCAGAACCTCCTGAGGCTGATCCCTTAAGTGCTGAGCTTGTTCTTTTTTAGATGTTCAGTCTCCTTCTTGCAACTCTTTCTTAAAATTTGTGAGGGCCAGAGCAGTTTCCATCTGATAAAGCTCCTGCAGAGCAAACTATAGAGCCAGGTGCACGTGTATTTGCAGGAACCAGACTCTAAATCCTCACATAATGATATCCTGAATTTCTGAGGCAATGGCCTCTTTTTGCATACCCTTCTGATTTTATATGATCATCAGTGCCTTTCCTCCAGGACAGGATGGTGCTGCTCATTGTTGGAAACCTGGTCAACTGGTCCTTGTAAGTAGTTACATCTTGGTGTCCTGTGTATTTGTGCACGTGGGCAGCAGGATTTGGTACTGGAACACAGGAGGCCTGGAGTGATGGGGAAATGCAGCAATGTCTCTGCAATAATCCTGTGCTGGGGCCCTTCTGACACATTTTGGCAGGGAGCTTGGTCTGAGGAGTGCTGACAGTAGGCAGATCCGTAGGATGCAGCACAGCACTACAGAACTGTGTGAGGCATCCCTAAGTGTTTCAGCTGGGGCTGTCTCATGGCTCGTCTCTGAGCAAGCTTGTGTAGGGCTGGCTTGGTGCTGTGTTGTGCTGTACACCTGCTTCCCACATAGCTGGGAAGTCTCTGGCACAGCCAAGGTGCAGGAGACCTGACAGACACTCATCAGTCACAGAGCCTGGCTGAGCAGGGAAGGATTAGCTCTCAGATGAGATCGAAAATCATTGCTCCAGGCTCTTGCTTTTCACTAAAGCTGCTTCTTAGGGACATCCTTTCTACCAAATGTACATGTCTGGAGCCAGCTCCTACCCAGTGACATGTGTTTGGCCATGGGTTGGAAGCAACTCAGGGCTTTTACTGTCCTCTGTGGTCTCAGTTGCTTCAGCAGCTGATCATGGCTGAGTTTCCTTGGCTGGTGGCAGAGGCAAACAGTGAATTTACTCCAGGGAATTGGGAGGCTGAGGCAGTGTAACTGTGTCCTGTGGTTTGTGGAGCAGTGGGTAGCTGTACCCTGGCACTTTGGGGATGTACCCTGTTCCCAGTGAAAGAGGCTGTCTGATATCCCTTCTTCCCTCTCTCTCAGTGCTATTTTTGGGCTCGTGTATCGGCCCAGAGACTTTGCCTCCTACATACTGGGAATCTTCATCTGTAACCTGCTGCTGTATCTGGCTTTCTACATCATCATGAAGGTAGAGGGAGGCAGCTGTTGCTGTCTCTGGGGCACCGCTCTCCAAAGGGGAGGGGATGGGCCTCTTTTCTGGCTGCAGTCTGGGTTCCTGTGGTGCTGCAGAGGGATGTGGAGGGGCCTTTGTGGGGCTCAGGGTGGGGCAAGGTGTTGGGGAGGGATGGTGTGTAGCCATTTCAGGGGTGGCTGGGGTGGGCAATCTTTCCCGGGTGCAGATGGTGTGTCAGCCCTGTGTACAGCTCTGCCCCCTGTGAAGAACTCTGGGTGTGTTGTGAGGCTGTGTCCCTGTCTGCAGCTCCGCAGCTCTGAGAAGCTCCTGCCCATCCCCATGTTCTGCATTGTGTCCACAGCAGTGGTGTGGGCAGCTGCCCTCTACTTCTTCTTCCAGAACCTCAGCAGCTGGGAGGTAAAGTTCCCCTTTCACTGTCCTTCTGTCCATCTCTGTGTCTCATCAACTTTCCTTCCTGTTGTTTGTTTTGCAAAAAAAATACTTTGAAGAAAAGTTTTGGGCTGCTCATGGAGAGCTGCTCATGTTCAGCAGACCGTGAAGGGAATGTGGGAAGCTGTCATGAGCCAAAAATGACTCTATGCCTTTAGCTGTGTAGAGGCTATGTATGACCCAGGTGATCTGGAGATGACTGGTCCTCCTCACCAGGGGACAGAGGAGGAGCTGGGGATCTGAAAGCAAAACTGGGCAAATCCTGACTAGTACTGGATGGAAGACTTATCCCTGGAGCAGATGGCCAATGTGGGGTAACCTGCCTGGGATTGTGAGGGATCTCCATGACCTGGGAGACTGGATGCCTTCTAGCAGGATATCACATCCGTCTTCATGGAAGTGAGGGGCTTGCTGCAGGGTGGTCTGGTGGAGGCTGTGCAGCTTGTGCTATGCAGGACCTCAGATGTGGAGAGCAGAGGGTTCTCCCCAGCTGTGTGTTGTGGCCCCAGATCCATTTTAAGGTCTAAGTATAACATTGCATTCCTGGCCTGCCCTTGACCCATGTCTGGCCAGCATAGCACCTTTTCCTGGGTTCTGCTTGGAGGGTTAAGATGAGCTGATCTTTAGAGGGTCCCATGTGATCAGCAAGAGCCCTGTGTGAGTGGGTATCAGGTGCTGACCCTCTGCCTGCTCCCTTAGGAGACTCCAGCAGAGTCGCGGGAAAAGAACCGGCCGTGCATCCTGCTGGGCTTCTTTGATGACCATGATGTCTGGCACTTCCTCTCTGCAGCTGCCTTGTTCTTCTCCTTTCTGGTGAGTTTTGCTGAGTCTCCCACTCTGTTGTATGGCCTCACCCTCTCCTTTTCCACCTTGCCCCTCTCCATCCACATGGACCTCTGACTGCTCCAGGATCCACAGCTCCTCTGCTTGGCTCTATCTCCAGACATCCTTTACAGTGGGATGCTCTTTGTAAGGGAGATCAGGCTTTCTCCTTTGCCTTATTTCTCTCCCTGTGCCTCTTGGCCTCAAATTCCCTCTGGGACTGTGGGTCACAAAGCTGTTGTGGGACAGCTGAGGGGCTGCTGCTGTGACCAGTGACTCAGGGATTTGTGAAGATCTCCCAGGAAAGCAAGACCTGAAGGTCTGAAAGGTAAGCCTGCCTGGCCAGCAAGACCTGAATCGGCCTTGTACTTTCTTCCTCAGGTCCTGCTGACCCTGGATGATGACCTGGATACGGTGCGCAGGGACAAGATCCCGGTGTTCTAAGTCCCCAGGGGACAGGGGCGCAGGGGCATCCCAAACCGCTCAGCCAAAGGCACTGGGCCACTGGTATCTGTGGGGAATGAGCCTCCTTCCGTGGCCAACAACACAGTAGGAGCAGGGGAGCTGGATCCCACAGCAAGCATGAAGGGGTGCTGTGGTAACTGAGGTGGGACCAGGAGGGAAGACAACGTTTACTCCTTTCCCACCACATCCTCTGGGGCAGGCACGACCCAGCAGCCAAGGCCAGTGCACAGCCCTCTGGCTCACAGGTGCAGAGGGTGCTGGAGCCAGTGAAGGGGGAGGAAACAGGAGGGAGGTGTGTTTGAGACCTTTGCTTCCCTTCCTTCCTGCTGATGGGCTCCACTTCCTCTCCGGTGAGCAGGCTCGAGAAGTGCAGTGCTGCTCCTCCCTGATGCCTGTACCCTTCAGGCTGCTGCCTTCAGAGAGTCCCTTCAGCAGCACAGGGAGAGCGTTTAGTTTGTCCTGCACCAACTGAGGGAGCAAAGGACTCCAAACTGAGGTGGCAGTGGGGGAACTGTTTTCTTCTTTCCTTCTTTTTGTTGGAGAGACTCCTCTGGTAGCTAGTGGGGAGCCATGGTAACAAGACTGTGGTGTTGGAGGGAGATGGTGGACTAGAGCTGCCCATGAGTGCTCTGCCAGAGCCTCCTGCCTTGCTCTTGAAGGCTCTCACTTGCTCCTGTTGAACAGCCACACTTCCTCTGGCAGCTCCGGTGCTGGCTCTTGCCAGCGTGATGGTCTCTCAGGGCACAAGAAGTGCTGTCCTCAAGCAAACCTAAAAGAGATGGTGCAGCAAAGCTACAATCTTGCATGCTGGGCAGCTCTTTGGCAGCCTCTTGGCTCCTGCTGCCTGCCTTGCCAAAGGGGCAAGGTGGATGTTGTCCAGCAACCTCAGACTTTCTCCTTCAATGAGTCTGTTTTGGACAAACTTGGCAAAGCAAGTTCCCTTGTGGACTGGGATTGTGGAAGAGGTTTGGGGACAGTTGGGGTTAAGCTCTTTAGTTAAAGATCTGGGCCAAACTTTTTTGTCCAACTTTGCTGCATCTGAAATAAGTTTTTAAATGGCTTCTACATTCTTTCTGATTTCTTGGTTATTTAAAAAAACAAGAATAAGGTGTGAATTATTTCAGACCTTGCATCTAAAATGGGACCTGTTTTGCTAATTTTGAATTAAAAAGTGTTCTTTCAGGCCTGCTGTCCTTATTCTTGCCATTGTCTGAGCATTTTTACTTGAGTGTACGTGCATGTACCCAGTGATGCGAAAGTTTCATTCCACTTCTGCTTACTAAAGCAAACAACTATGGTGATGTTTTACTCTGAGAGTCTGTATCTCCTTGAAAAGTTTTGCACCAGCTGATTTTTATTTTTTTTCCTAAGTTGGAGATTGTCAAGACTGTCAATAAAATGAACGTTCCTGGTTCCCTGCTCTGCAGGTTGATCTGAATTCTTCTTGCTCTAGCTCTCAGCAGCAGCAAGGAGAGCAGCTGGGGCAGAGAGGTGCCCAGTGGTATCACACAGCTGCTGTCACCCTTAGGACTGTCACAGACATTTCCTGAGCATAGGTGCAGATGACCTGCTTTGTTCTCTTACAATTGCCTTTGTGAGACTAAATAGAGTGAAGAACAGACACTCTTGTCACTGTAGTCCCTTCAGCAGGGTGGGAGAGGGCTGGAGGAGGAATGGCACAAGCGGCTGCTGTCTGCTTTCCAAGCAGAGCAGTTGCCACTCTGGAGGTGTTTCAGGCAGGGTGTGCCAGAAATTAGGAAGGTGGAGGTGGTCCTGGTGTGCTGTGTTGTATGACAGTGCTTTGGGCTTGACTCACAGGTTTGCCATGCAGATGGAGTTGTGAATGTTTCATCTTGGAAACAGGGGTAGGTTTCTCAGGGATGTTGCAAAGCTTGAGCTTCTCTTCCTTAACAGTATCAGCAGAGGCTGCAGGGAAGAGGATGACACTTGTTTTTGTCTGAGTAGCATCAGCAGAGAAGTATCAAGCTGAGGATAGTTCACATTTTCCATTCAGCCACCCTGCAGCCCTGCCATATGTTCTTGGTGTGTCTTAAATGTCTGAATCCAATATTAGCTACTTGGGCTTGTCTGAAGCTTCCTTTTTCTTCCCATAAGGAGGGACTGCCAAGAAATCTGGGGTGCAAAAAACCCACAAAACAAACAAACCCCAAACAACCCAAATCCTTACTGCTGAGTGCAGCAAGACTGAGCTGCCCCCATGGGGGACTCTGTGTGGGACTGTGGTGCTCTGTCTTGCCCAGCGTGGTTAGAAACATGCTGGGCAGATGGAACCACCAGGGCTTCTGTACGCAGGAATCATAGGAATATTTGACCTGACAGTGTTTTTATAACATGTGCTCTGTGCTGCCCTCCTTCAAATGCAAGGGCCACTGTAGGAGCCCCCAGTGCTGTGCCAAAATGAGGAAGGGCTTGTGTGCCCTCAAATTTGCGCAGTGTTAGACACACATTTTCATAAAAGATGAATTACTTCTCCTCATCTTTCATAATCTGTAGTCTCAGACCTCGCTGCAAGCTTGTATTTGTTTCAAGCCAGGAAGCTGGTTTATCACCTTCAAATTGGAATGTGAGAAAAAACTAACACTGAACAGCAGTTGGAAGGCTCAGTGTAGGAGGCAGAACAGCATATGGGCTCGCTGAGCTAAGCGGAGAAGAGCACAGTGTGTGAAGGGTAAGGTGGTAACAGTGAGGGAGAGAGAGTTTGGAGAAGGCTGGAACAGTACAGAACGAGCAAGAAAACCATGAAAGAAATTAAATACAAGGAAAGGCACCTCAAGCCTGAGAGATGGGAGGAAAGGTTAGAATCGTCTCCCTGCTGCTTCTGGGCTGCCAGCATGATGCATCGCTTTTTAAAATTTCCTCTTAGCTTTGCCCTGCCTGCTGGTTTCTGTTTGTACTTCAGTTCTCCCACCTAGTGGCTGCAGTGCCCAACCTCACTCAACAGCTCCAGGGATCCCTCTGGCTGCTGCGGTGTCTGTCTGGGCACCTGGGAAGCTCTGTGCCTCCCAGCTGTCCTGGTCACACTTGGCTGTGCAGCCCTTGGACCTGGAATGCAGCTTTTATTGAGTCCTGCTGTCCTTGTCCAGCTTGTCACTGGATAGGTGAGGGACCCTTATTCCATGATTTGCAGGTTATTGTTTTCTCACCTTTCTCTGCTCACTAAGGAACAGAAGTGTAAAGGGAGAAAAGCAGAGCAGCATCTTGGAATTGTGTTAAAAGGTGGGGAGGTCTTTCTGCTGCCTGCAGGCCAGTAGTGGGGTCCCTGCTTCCCCCATCACATGCTCAGCATAAACTGCTGTCACAACTCCTGAAGGGAAACAAATGGTTCACTTTTCAGGTGAATCTCTTCCTTAGCTCATGGTAGGGGCTGTGAGGAGCTTGAAGGAAGCAGGAGCTGGTCTGGCTGGAAGTGGTGGCTGCCAGAGTACCTCTCCTTACATTATGGAAGCTGTACCAGCCCAGGAACACCTGCCCTAAGCTTTCTACAGTTGGTTATTCAATACTCAGGCCTATTTGCCAAATCATGAGCTTTGTTTGCTGTTTCTGTAAGAAGAAGAGCTGCTAACACTCAGCTCTGTATCATTTGTGTTACACCTTCTGCAACACCTTCCCCAGGCCTCTTAACATTTTCCCAAGTAAAAGCTAGTGCAGTACTGGGGATGGGTCAGATGATTTTGGGTGGTACATGGCCAGAAAGTTGCTGCTGAGCAGCTTCTGCTTTACCTCCCCTGTAGCAATGTGACCTGTCTCTTGCCTCTACCCTGCTCTGCTCTTTCCACAGCTCCTGGGCATCTGAAGGATGTTTTCCCTCTTCCCACAGCTCTGTTGCCTTAAGCCACAAAGAGGAGGTGGACAGAACGTTATCGTTGAATCATGGAATGGTTTGGGTTGTAAGGGACCTTTAGAAGTCATTTAGTTTCAACACCCCTTTAGTTGGACACCTCCCACTGGACCAGGTTGCATCCACCCTGGCCTTGAATGTTTCCAGGGGTGGGGCATCTGCCACCTTTCTGACCAACCTGTTCCAGTGTTTTACTGCTCTCATTGTAACAAACTTATATTAAAAACCCTTATATTCCATATATTCCTTTTTTTCTTGGGAAATATCGGTAAAGTTGTTGTTCTGCCTAGTAGAACACAAGGGAGAAAGAAACAGCTTCTGTGTAACAGTAATACCCACTCAGAGGTTAGCAAAACCACTGGGGTCAGGTGAGCTGACAGTCTTACAACTACCACTCAAACCTCTGGGCCAGAAGAGCAGCCAAGGGAGGGAGAGGACTCTGCACGGTGAAATGGGAAGTCACAGCTTTAGGAGAAAGGTGAGCTTATCCACAAGTAGATTCTGAGCCTATTAAAGCAGCAGCACCTGTGTAGATGGTGGGGGGAGGGAAGTGGAGGGGCAGTTACCAATGACTGTAACATGGGGATTCTGAGTTTATCCATGACCCTTGCAGGGTCTGTTTGAGACTGTGGTATGCAGCCCCTGGCTCTGTGCTCCATCTCTGGCTTAAGATGAGAGAAGAAACACTGAGCCAGTTTCACCAGTGCTTTTGTCTGTGGTTTTCCTTATGTGCACGTGGCCACACCAAGCACTTGTATGAGCCCGTCAGGCCCAAGGACACCCTGGCAGCTCTCGGTGCCAAGGAATGCCAGAGGGCAGCCAAGCGGGACCTCCTTGCCCCAGGGGCATTGCTGGGGCCTCGTGGAGCCCTGCTCCATCTCCCTCAAGCAGAAGCACCTGCATCTGTTGCAGCTAGCCAGCAGTGAAGGGCACCTTCCTTGGAGCTATTCACCTGCCTTGCATCCTGTTTCCCCTCCCCTCTGCTCTGAATGAGCTACACGTACTGGCTGTCACTGAAGCAGCAAAACAGAAGATCCTCTGTCTTAATACTGAACTTTAATTAAAAAAAAACCCTAAGGCCTTCCGTAAAGGCATCTTCCGCATCTGTGAGAATTTTGATCTTTACAAGCAAATTTTCTGGAGCCCCTGCAGACAACAGTTTCACGGTAGTTCTGTCAACTTCTGTTGCAGCCTCCCAACAATGCCTTTACTTTACCTTGCAACGTCTCTGTGCTGCTCTCATACAAACCACATCCTTTAGCTTCAAACTGTGACAAAAGAACTGTCTTAGAGCACTTCAAAAACAGTGCAGCAGGCTGTGATGAGAAGCATTATAAAAAACTGAAGTTGTATCTCAACTCAGTGAGCACTGTCACCTGGGCCAGGACAGCACCTGCCATGCATTATTTTGATACTTTATTATGTGTATGTTTCTTCTGAATTGTGTAATTTTATACCTCCAAATAATGCAGTGCATAACCCTGGTCTATGCAGAAAATATATATCAGTGGAAAACTGTAACTGTAAATTCCCAAAACTTTTATTTTCACCTCTCTTGAAGAGTGAATGGCATGACTTTCCATAGGGAAAGAAGCTGTATCAACAAGAACATAGTATCCAAAGAGTGTTTTTCTTTTTTTTTAATAAAATACTATTATGTTCATATCTATACAAATAATTATTACAACTATTAAACAAAGTATTACATTTAACAATAGAAATCTCAGAACTCTGAACAAGATCATGGTTTGGGATATTTACACCTGAATGTAACACATTTGTAAAAAGATGTCAAAATAAACAGAGCAAGATCTTATTTACAATTGGAAGATGATGTTCCTGTTCATTCATTATAGATTTCTACTGCAAAGTTCCTTTTTCCCATTACAAAATAGTGAGGACTTTCCACTGGGACTATATCCAAGTCATTTACAGCTGTATAAAACAGAAGCACAGCAGAAAACTCTGGACTGAGTATAAATAATTTACACTGTGGAGGGCAACAGCATCTTTGATTAATCTCCTGTGGCAAAATCTGTATTTGCTTCCCTTCTCACAGTGAGCAGGCAGGAACAGGGCCCAACCCACCATGAGCTCCATTGTTTCATGCTTGTGATTGCCGGAACAGCAGCACATTTTGCAAACTTGGGAACCTGCTTGTAAAGATACTTTTGGTGAGGCAGAAAGAAATGCCTTTATTTTTTAAATTTATCTCATAAAAACTGGTATCAGGATATAATAAATGGCTTCTGTGTAACTAAGCAGAGTTTGTTCGCAGGGAGAATATGAATTTGTATTGTCATGACCAAAAACCTGCACTACATCTTTCACCAGTTCATGGAGTTCATGCTCTCAGGGGAACTAGTGGGAATAAAGTGTTGGTGCTCCAAGGTTTTAGATTTACGTGGTATTGCAGAGGCAGTAGAATTTGAAAATGCCCTCACATGCAAACCTGTCTCTGCAGTGGCACTCCTGTCCATGAGACTGCTACCCATGCTGGATCATGGCAGTGGGAGAAAGGACCAGTGGTGGATGATAACAGGCCAGGTGATGATAAAGGGGGGAGCTCCTTACAGCACTGTATCAGAAAACAACACCAATTTGACTGATTTGTTATAAACAGACTCAATGCCATTCTATCTTGCCAGTGAAAGTAGGAAAGTGATGAGCATGAAACTTATTAGGGGAATGGCAAAAGATCACAGCTCTTAGCATAGCTGACTACACTCAGTCATCCAGAAACAGCACGAGTTTGTGACCGAGTCCTTGAGCCAGGGCTGCACAAGTACCTCAGAATAACGTGAAAAGATAACAGGAGACCAGAAGTAATTAAATGGCCCATTTTCTCCAGCAATGCCCTCTGCAGTTGCCTTGCCATTCAGTCTGTTTCCTGCAACAGCACTACAGTCACCAACCACAGCAGCACCAGCGCAGCTTTAAAGTGCAGTAGGAAATCTGTGCAAAAATCAGGAGGCTCTGGACTAGCACAGTGTATTTATTTTTTGTCAGAGAGGTGCTCTTCCACCAGGGCAGCAGCATAGTGACTGGAGCTGGGAGCAGGAGCTGGAAAACCCATTCCAGTAAGGCTCAGCCATCAGCTCAAATCACTTCAGTTCTCGTTTCCCTTAGCTATTCTTAAATGAGGTCTTTTCTCTCAATGAAAAGGTGTATAAATATTAATACAGTATTAATACTATTTTATTGCCTGCTTTCAACATAGCCTGTCTCTGTTCTTATTCTCCTAGGCTGCTTAAGGGATTGATCATGGACTACACTGAGACATACATGCAATCCAGCCCAATACTATTTGTGGAAGTCACTTAGGCCAAGCTGAAAGCCACAGCCACACAAGGCCTGTCAGCTGTGGCAGTCCCACCCCAGAGGCAGTGCCCAGCCTTTCCCTTCCACTGCTTATTTTGCTAAATAAAGCAATACTGAGTATTTTTCCTTCCTTCAGAGCCAAAACAAACCCTGTCTTAGTATAAGTAACCTTCAAAAACATATTATGGAAGAGAAAATGGCATTCTCAGGCTAACAAATTGCAACTTTTCCAAATATAGTCTTTTACATATATATCTTGAAAAACAAGGGAACAGGTAATTCTTAGGAGAAAAAGGTAAATGTTGTCATAGATGTTTGCTGAAGAAAATGTATTTCTTTAGGGAATTGTTATCATAACAAGTAAAACAGAATCATTCAATCTGCAAAACTGATGCTCCTTTTTCAAAGTACTCTCCCAAGTACAGATTGAGGTAAAACGAGCTTTATCAACCTAAACACAACAGGTTCAACAGGTTCAACGGTAGGAGAAAGGAAAAATAAAGGAAAGAAGCAATAGTTTCCACTCCATGGTAAAGATGTTGCAATTGCTCCTCTTCCCTGCTAAAGGAACTGAGCCACTGACCTGTCATGGCACAAGCTGACCTTCACAACTCAGTGCAAGAAGGTTGAACCTTCAGTCTCTGTTTCTCCAAAGCAGAAAAGCCCAGAGCCCTCAGCTGCTCCTCACAGGACACACCAGCTTTGTTGTGCTCTTTTGGACTCATTCCAGGACCTTCCCATCCCTCTGAAATGGTGGGGCTCAGAACTGCACCCAGCACTCAGTGTGAGGCCACACCAACGCTGAGCCCAGTGGGACGTTCCCCTCCCTCTGACTGGCTGGTGATGCCGTGTTTGATGCTCCCCAGGACGTGGTTTGCCCTCTGGGCTGCCCAGGCACACACTGCTGACTCACACTGAGCTGCTGCCCACCAGCACCCCCAGGGCCCTCTCTGCAGGGAGCTGTCCCACCACTCCTCTCCCTATTTAAACTTGTGCCTGGTGTTACTTTGTCCCATGTGCAGAATCTGGCACTTGAACTTATTAAATTTCATCCCATTAGTCACAGTCCAAGGCTCCAATCTATCCAGATCCCTCTGCAAAGCATCTGTGAACAGCTGCTCTCAGTTTGGTATCATCAGCAAACTTGCCAATGGTGCACTCAACTCCTGCATCCAGATCAGTGATAAATACATTGGATAGGACTGGCCCTGGAATTGAGCCCTGAGGAACACTGCTGTTGACTGGTCATCAGCCAGATGTAGCCCCATTCACTACAGCCCTTTGAGCTCTGCCCTTCAGCCCGTTCTTCACCCAGCACACCATGAACTTGCTCATCCCACAGCTGGACAGCTTGTCCAGATGGATGATATGAGGGATGGTATCAAAACCCTTACTAAAATCCAGAAACATTCCATTCACCCACTAAGTGGGTGACCTTATCATAACAGGATATCAAATTAGCTGGATAGGAGTTTCCCTTTGTGAACCCATGCTGCCTATGCCTGATGATTGCATTATTCCTTAAACTCGGGAACTGCAGTTAGACTCAGTCTGTAGTTCCCTGGGTTCTTCCCTCACACCCTTTCTGCAGATTGGAATAAGGCTGGCTACTTTCCCATCAGCAGGGACCTCCCCAGACCTTTGGTGTATGATCAAGTGAGATCCTGCCATATGTCCTGATTGCTCCTTCAGTACTCTGGAATGAAGCTTATCCAGCCAAATGGATCTGTGGACATTCTAGTGTTGCAACAGGTAGAAGTTTATAAGGTCACTCCATTTTTCACAGACATCATGAAGTAATGCACTTTTCCCAGCAGAGGAAACTACTGTGGTAGTGTGAATGTCTGGAATGAAGAGAAGGATTAGCATCTTTATATATAAAGTCCTAGAAGCCAGGGCTTAATTTTTCACTAGTTTGTCTTGAAAGCCAAACCCACCACTGCACACACAATGCCATTTAAAGAGAGCAAGAATGGTGGGTTTGCTTCCCTCCTCCGAGTCCAGACAAACACGTAACACACAGTGTGGCTGCTGCTTCAATCCCCCTGTCTTTATATTCCTGAAACCATGGAACCACTCCCTGTTATGGAACTCATTTCACCACCTGAGGCAGCCCCTTTGAGAGCTACTGCATTAAGGAAATCCATTTGATCAAGAGTCTCACCAAAAAACACTGAGCCCTGTAGTTTGGCTTAGCTTGAGGCTGAGGACTGACTCATTCCTAACCCTCCTGCTCTCTGCACAGCCCAGTGGCTGCCACTCCATTGGTAACTACACTTTGGCAGAGACAAGCCGGGAACTGAAATAAATATTCAATCTATTATTTTCAAGAAACACAGAGAACTGATGCACCACTTAGACTTATTGTCCTAAGACAGGATCTATCAGAATTAAAAAGTGATTCCCAATCAGAATCAGAACCATTTTACTTCACATTGCAGGAAAATATCAGACTGCTGGTTACAAGAGCAGAGACACTGCTGGGACAGACTACAGACAAGGCCCAATTATTTTTCATGTCTAAGTCTCCTTACTTTCCCGGATCAGTGGAAAAGGGCTTAGCAAAAACAACATCTGGGAAGTCAATCTATGGAAAAACATTGCAGGTCTGTCTTTGAGGGTCCTGTTCTTGGAGATGGAGGAATATATTCCTTTCCACCTTTCAAAGAAAAAAAACCCCAAACCATTACAAACCAAAATCCCAGGGAGCCTGCTCCTCCCCATGCCCTCACCAGGGGCCTGTGACAGGTCCCAGGAGCAGCAAGACAATGTGCTGGTGTGCAACACACAAGCATTTCAAGCTTACCCGGCCTAGAGAAGAGGTCCTGGAGCAGGTTTTGCCACTCTGCAGCTGGTAGGGGAGGACTGCATTTAAGGGAACCTGAAGTTACCGTGTTATTTGAAGAATCAAACCCAGAATGGTATTTCCAAGCAAATAAAAATAAAAGACAAATATTTCTGCCTTGTTTGAAGAAAAGCACAGTGCAGAGCCATTAATTTTACCTAGTTCTTTCCTTTCCTTTAAAATAAATGGGATTGAAATTTGTGAAAGTACTGGAGACTCAGCTAGTGCACACACATTCTCTCCATATCTCACACATGAACAAACACATCATTCTTCCTTGTGGTGTTCAAATCCCAGTGTCTTCCTGGTATGTTTACTCTCAATACAACCATGTTCCTCCTTCAGCCACAATCACAAAGGTTTAGATAAAAGGTGCTTTCAAGTGCAGAGTACTGACAATAACTCAGGCTCGATCTGGTCAGCAATATCAAGTGAACACTGGCCCCAAGGATCCCCACTCATTTTGTGGGGTGCCACAGGTTCAGTCCTCCTCCCATGTGCTGCCTGGTACAACAAAGGGCTGTTGGGCTGTCCCTCACAGAAACCAGAAAGCTGGTGTTTGAGCGTGGGCCAAAGAAAAAAGAGGGGGGAAAAAAAGGAAAAGGACATTAAGAAGGTGCTAACCAAGGTACAAAACCCACCCTGAGGTAACTTGCAGCAATGAACAGTGAAATGGCAACAAACACAGCTGCTGTCTCTGCTGACTGCACCAGAAGGAGTCGCAAGCTACATTTAAACGTTGACTGAGTTCAGCAGTAACTGAAGCCACTCCTAAAACAGATTCAAGCAAAATTCTTCTTAGAAATGGAAAGTCATGGGTTAAAGAGATCCAGATTTTCTAAACCAGTATTTTTAATTGCTGACCATGCGAACATGTAATAACTTTAACCACACAGAGTCAGCTTTAAGTCAAGTGCGCAGGGCAAGCTTAAAACAGATAAAATCTGCACAATAAATGCCTTTTCCAAATAACACTGGGTTAACACAGACTTGACTTGTGTTGAGGCTCCTGAATAAATTTTACAAAAGAGAAACCCAAGCCATTTCAAGTTCCTCTGCAGTTTCAGGTAAACGTATCAGAAACAAACCAACACCTGTAGCACTTGTTTCCTGTCTCCCGTACGGATGCTCTCACTCCTCTCTTTACCTTGGAACAATCAGACATCAAACTTGATTGTTGGAAAATCAACAACCAATATTTGCACACCTCTCAATGTTGCATCCTTACTGTTAACTAGTAAGTAAGCATTGCTTTAGGCACTGGTGCTTTAGAGTTAGTAAGGTGGGTGGATATACAACATGTATATAAATACAGAAAGTACCCATATACATACATTTAGGCAAATAAACAGTGATGCTATGAATGGTCTCCACTCTCTTCTTCTTAAATATATAAACAATGCATCAGACTAGAAGTCAGTCTATCAGTTTTCATACAGCTGAGCTGCAGTCATGACCTAAAATATGGCTTATGTTGTGCGCAGGTCGGTTTGAGGACTGCTTGGAAGAATCTGAAGCAGATGTGTTTGCAATGGAAAGCAAAGGCGACATTGCTGAACCATCTGGAGGAAGAGCTGTGGCTATTTCTGGAAACAAAGACGTTAAGTTAAAATTGGATAAGTGCGACGTGTTGGTCATGTGCATTGGCGGCATATCTGGAAGCAAAGGAAAACTTGGCTGAGCAAAACCAACAGGCCTGGGAGGAGACAAAATGGATCCAAATCGATTGTTTAAACTTCCACTACTTGGCTTCTCTGTGCTTGGGTTAGGAAACATTTGATTGGGAAAGTAAGGGATAGAAATGTCATTGGAGAGGGTAGGGTGGGCAGGAGAGTAAGGTGGATAGAAGGATGGCAGCGTATTCTGAGGATCAACTGGGATTAGAGCTGGTGTTCGAGTGGCACTAGGCTGAGTGACCGGTGGAATGAAAGAGGCATTGGCATTTATTGGTGGATTCATGCCACCTTCTGGAATAAAAGGGAATCCAAAATTTTGAGAGAGAGTATGTTGGTCAGGGGCCGTGTTATCGTTAGACACTTGAGGGCCATCAGACATAAACCGGACAATGCTTCCTCTTTTTTCTATCGCGGACTGCTGGCGCCCAAGGATCATAGTGCCACTGGTGGACAGGGGAAGATGGGGAAGACTAGGGTCAAAGACATTTCCATGTCTTTGATTTCCAGATCGATTCCTTTCAGGCTGACGTATTTTAGAACCTCCATTGTCTTGCAGAGGATGTCTTGACCGCTGAGTAACTGAAGAATTTGGCTGACGAACAGAAGGCTGCCCTTGCTCACCATTTCCATGAGAAACTGCAGGGTGAGGGTGAGTTGGCCTCACGACCCCATGCATGTTGCTAGAAACAGGCGTATTCATGTGGCTCTTAGTTCCATGACTATCTGTCATCCTCATGGGATTGGACTTCTGCACAGAGATGTTTGGGCTCGTATTGCGACCCTGAATATCTCCCGAGGAAGAAGAACTCGAAAAAGGAATGGTCAAAGAACTGTTCCTTGTGTTAATTGCCCCAATAGACATGTCACAGCTTTCCCTACTCTGGCCATCACCATCTCTTCGGATGTGGACGCCGTCTCGCGCTGGGGGACAGTTGTACTCTATTGTGGAGGAGGCGCCACACTGTGTGTTCCTTTGATGTTCTGGGATTGATCTTTGGCTTCCACTAACTTGATCTCCAAGGTGAGGGGCGAGCAAACTCTGCATGAAACTTTGGTGGCATGTGTTTTCGTTTTCCCTTGATGGCAGCGTATTCCCCGTTGGAATACCCTGAACTGGCTGGTAGGGCAGTCTCTTCTGTCTCTCTATGGAGGGCCCAGTATTTTGACCGATTCGGAACGCCTGTGACTGCATGCCCCTGAGGGATGACACAGAATTGCCAATTTCACTGTTCCTTGAAGCCTGAACATCAAAATTGCCTGTTGGTTGTTGATTGGGTCCAGTGGGCTTAAATGTTTGGCAATCGGAAAGACGCTGCACATCTGAGCTAACTGTGTGGTCGACAGACAAGCGGCCCTGCATATTATGAATTGCCAACCCTTTATTTCTAGAAACATCAAGATAACTTCTCATTTCAAGCTGGTCAGAAACCCTAGGGCCTTGAAGAGATATTCCTATTCTCTGCTCCGAATTAGAGGGCGTTTTCCCAATGAGGGCCTCAGCAGAGTAGCTGGAAACTCTGTTTCTTTCCTGCCTGTGAGGGGTGCAGGTCATATCTGATGGTCTGGTTACGATGCTTGCCTGGGATACCATTTGCTGCTCTAAGCCCCTTGAGGTCATAAGTCTTTGCATCTGATTGTGCCCTGAAACATGTTCAGAAGCGGAACCTTGCTGTCTGCTGCTAACATCTTGTTGCTGCTGATGCATAATATCCTGATTCATATGGCTCTGAGGGTGGTTATGGTGGTTTCTGCTTGTTGCAGGATTTTCACAATTCTTTTCAGGCTGGGAAGCTCCGAAGTGCTGCTGCATCTGCTGCTGCATTTGTTGGTGGTGAGGATGAGGCTGACCACCCTTTTGCCGTGTTTGATCACTTCCGTGGTGTTTCTGCTGCAGGGAAAGCTGCGTGGCTTGCGTTCCCTGAATGAGATTCCTTTTCTTTTGCATCTGCACCTCCTGCTGTATTGTTCGCTGTTGGTGGACACTGTGGGGTTGAGAGTGGACTGAGTTTTCCCCGTGAGTGACGTGGTGCTGCAGCTGATACAAGTGGTGCCTCTCTCTCAACTGACCAGCCTGCTGTTGCTTTAAGTATGGGTGATTACTGTGAAGGTGAGAGATGCCTTGAGAAGGAACATGTTGAATTGGCTGCAAGTGCTGCCCTGCCTGGCCTGGCTGCTCTGAAATTGATGGCTGAGAACCACACTGAACCTCAGTTTGCCTCAAAGCTGGAGTTACAAAATTGCTGTTGGATGGAAATAACCTACTGAGGCCATCAGCGTGCCCTTGATTGCTCACGGACACCACTGAATTGGAAGAATTAGGAGGAATCTGACTGACCAGCATCTGTGTTTGATCAGCAATACTCTCTGGTGTCCGGTTCATCAGTGCCATCCCCTCAAGCCTTATGGGTGCTGTCTGGCACTGCTTTTGCCTCTTTGCTGTAGAAAGCAGAAGGTCATCTTGAACGGCCCGCTTGGCTGAGTCTTTGCGACCTTCGTGACTTTGATGCTTTAAGTGTGACTCCTGCAGCTGGGGAGCCTGCATGGTGCTTGCCCTAATGGCATTCAGTTGTTCCTGAGCATACTCACTCATCATAGCAGGTCCTGGAGACTGATTGATATATGTGCTAGATGGAAGGGAGAGGCTCACAGTTGCAGGGACACTTGCAGGCTCCGAAGGCTGGGATAAACTTGAGCAACTCACCAGGGGATGGACAATGCGACTCTGGTGTATTAGATTATTCACGCTTAGGCTGGTTATGCTTGGTGTCTGGGAGGTGGAAATCTGCAAAGGAGGGTTCGATGTTTCTACACCTCCTACAGAGCAGCTTGGCTTTTCAACCTGCCTGTCAATGTTAGCCGGTGCTGCATCGTGAGCACTGAATTTGTTTGGGGCCACTTCCAATGGCCCTGCATTGTTTTCTTTCACTGACTGAGGTTTAAAAGGCTGTTGCTCTCTCTCCAGCGGTGCAACCTCAGCTGACTTAGAGACAGCATCCCTCGTGTTAACCTGTACTCCTCCTCCACCTTTCTCAAGGTTTTCCTGGTCAAAAATAGCTCTCGCTGCAAGAGCTACAATATCAGTCTGTTCTGAAAATGTGCAGCTGTTACAGGTGGTGGTTGAGGTGCTGCTTGTGACATCTTCTCTGGTGGTGTCTGGCAACATAGATGCAACTGAGAAGCCTCGACTGCTGCCAGAGCTGGTTGACATCGGGGAGTCTGCCTGCCTGCTAGCAATAAGGGAAGCACTGACCACTTCCTGATCAGAGATGCAGGAGTGATGCTGGGAGAGAGTGTCACCTTCCGAGTTCATTAGCAAGAGTTCCTGCTTCTCGGGCAAATCAACATTTGATTCTGCTGATTTGGAGTTTTCCATAGGAAAATCAGAATGCTCCCCCTGAACAGTAAATGAAGAGTTTTTTTCCACAGCTGTTCTTTCTTTTGTGAGATCAGACAGCATTTTGGTTAGACCCTGTCCTTCTAACAAGTCTGCATCTTGCATTACCACTGAGGAATCCTGCTCAGTGTTGCAGGACTCCGAAATCATTCCTGCCTTGGAATTATGACTTGTTGTGCCGCTCTGTGCTGCTGATGTCCCAGCAACCTGAGAATGTGTCACCTGTGCTTCGCTATGGGAGGACGTTAAGGTGCTGGGGGGTTCACAGGGTTTGGGAGACTCTGACAAGTCAGAGACAGTTGGTGGGTGGTTCTGAGGTCCAAGTGCCTGCTGGTGAGGAGCAGCATCTTTGGGAGCTGATGGGACAAGAGGCAGCTGCTCTGACACCACAGACTCCAGTGGTAAAGAAGCAGGTGCCTCTGCCGAGCTCGGCTCGGGAACAGAGGGTGTTTTCACTGCCTGTTCAGAGCTCGCAGTCTCTTTGGAATGAGAGTCAGAAATACTGACACCACTTGATGCTGCCACGCTGCCTGCCTGTGATGTAGTTACAGCTTGAGATACTGCTGGAGTGTTTTCCAGCGGCCCTTCCCCACTTGAATGCTTCGCCGCTGTTTCCACAGGAGCACAGTCCACCTTCCCTGCATCTTTGCTAGAAACTGTTGTGCAAGACACTTTATTGTTGACTGCTTGGTGTTTCTTCGTACTTGGCTTTTTGTTTGTCCTTTTTGATTTTGCACTGGATGGCAAGCCAGCAGACGGTTTTTTGGGGGAAGCATTTATTGAATTAGATGCGCTGGTTAGTACTGAAACCTCCGCAGGCACTGAAGATGCCACAGAAGTTGGTAATGACACACAGTTAACTGTGGCAATCTGGTTATTGATGGTTGCGGGATTGGTGGGGTGGCTGAGAGACAAGTGTAAGCAGCTCTGACCAGCCATCTGCGAAATGCTTTGATTGAGGTTGGCTAAAGCACCAAATGTATTGAGGGCAACATTGGTATTTGGATCTTCGCTGGTGGTGGGTTGAATAATTTGCATAGGGGCTTGATTTGAAGCTCCAGATGAGGACATCACAGGCTGCAATGCAAAAAGCTGCCCATTTAACGAGATAGTCTGAGGATGCTGTTGATTGGACATTGTAACTGAAAATGTTTGCGTAGAGCTAGAAGATGGCAAAGAAGATGGTCTTGGTAATATATGGACAAGGTGTTTCCCTCCAAAAGTCTGTGGAAGAGAGGCATTTTGCATGGAGCTGCTGGAGTTCGCAACTGCAGTCGGCCCGTTCAAAGGAACTCTCACAGAAGCAGAAGGCTGAGCGGAGAGGAGGGGAAGAGGATTCTGATTAGCAGCCTGTATAATTACAATTTGCTGACTAACATTTTGGCTGGGAACTTCTGCTCTCACAATCGGAGGGCACGGAGCGGGGTTTGGAGGCTGGAGAATGATGACATTCTGGTTAGCTGGCGCTCCTGTAACAGCTGACGCGACTGGCTGAGCCATCTGAATCACCTGCATAGCTGAATTTAATGGAAGGATACTTCCTGCAGCCTGAGTTTTAACCTGTGGCTGGCTGATTAAAGGCTGCATAGGTAAGGGTGGGCACGAGGGCAAGGTAACTACAATCTGTTCAGCTGCCTGGCCATCCGCAGGCAGAGAAGCATTCAAACTGATACTGGTAGTCAAAGGCCTGCTGTGAGCAGAAGACACAGTACCAGCACCATTAACTGGTTCGTTCAATAGTGCAGTCATTATACCAGATGGCGTTTGGCTTAATGGCTGGACAGTATTTCCTGCCAGCTGCAAAGTAGTCCATGTGGTCTGTGTGTTTCCAGTTGAAGGCATCCGTGTAAGGCTACTCATGTTTTTCAAGTCTGAAGTGCCAACACCTGAAGAGCCTGAAAAAGACCAGCAGTTCTCTAAGGGACTGGCAGCCAGAGTGCTTATTGCTGTCACAGCCTTAACTCCTTCTGCTGCAGAGGTCGCAGGCACTCCAGCACTGCTCACTACGTCTGTGCTTTTGAGGACATTTACAGAGGAAAAGCTATCTGCAGTAGACAGTCTCACAGATGGCACACAGGCTGTGTCTGTGGCTGAAACGACACAGCTTTCCTGGAGGTCATTCCTGGAATTGTTTGTATTTGAGCAAGCTGCATTCACCTGTTGAACTTGGGAGGCTTCCACAGAGGCACTGGAAGGAAGGCTGATTCCCTGCAGGAGTGTTTTCTTTGTTGGCTTAGTGCCCTCCTCCTCATTTTTACTTTTGAGGAGATTTTGATCATTCTGTGGTGCATTACTTGAAGAACACTGTAATTCCTGTTCTGTGCTGGACTGAGATGCACTCTGTGAGCTGGCAGCAGCAGTGGTGAGCACACCTCGCTCGTTCTCCGGGGTGGAAAGCTCAGGCCTGTGCCCTGCTGGAGCTGTCTGAGCAGATGCCAGTGGAGAAGCTGTAGGCTGAGACCATGGCTTATTTTCTGTGGGATAAATGCCAGCAATCGTCACAGGAGTCACTATGTTGCAAGTTCTCTGAACTGGCACAACATTGGCTGTTTGCTTTTGTAAATTATGACCAACATTAAACGTTATTCCCTGGACTGGTGCTCCTTGGTTATTTCCACTGGGTTGACTCCCATTAGAATAGACAATGATGTTCTTTGGAACCTGATCGCTGGGAATAACAACTGAGACCTTGGCATTTTTGAGATTTCCTTTCCAGTGGATTGTAGGGTCATCATACAGGCAAATATCATTTGCTTTCAGTAGTTCGATGTATCTCCCATTTTCCTTTTGCAGTTCATCCAACTGTTTCCGGAGTTTTTTTATCTCTTCAGCTACAAAACAGTGAGAGCACTTCATTACATCAGCAGCAGAACAAATAATGAAATAATGTTATAACATATGACTAAGAGAGTAAATACTGTGCAGTAATGAAATAAATCATTGAAATAAATTGAATAAATTGTTAATAATGCATTCCCTCTTCACATAACTTAAGACAAGACTCTTATCCTGATAAGCCTCTCTACTGAGTGGGAAAGTGAATGAACTTCACAGACTGTTCCATTACCAATAGTAGGATATGTCACATTACTTAGAAAAAACTTCAGGACTAACTCAGATGAAACTGAACACTAAACAAAATTGTTTAACTGCTGAAGGAAAGACAAGCACATTAATCTTTTTCTTTTCCCTGCTCTTTCGCAAGGACGAAAACTTTTTTTATTTAATTGGTAATCTCATGGCTTTCCAGTAGAATTAAGTTCCATTACATCAAAAAATTATAAGCAAAATTAAATACAAAGCACTCCTGTAAAGCCACAAAAACTGGCAAAATGCTTGGGAGACGGCTCACCTAACTAGGAAAACCACCTAGGTTTTTCAAATCCAACTATATCAAAAAGATAAACTATTTAGAATTCACAAACCACCACATTAGCTCTGAGATTATTTCTGTCATACCTCCATCACTGTACTTTTACATATCTGTTCAAGAAGATTTTATATGATGCACTGTATTTTTATGAAATGGGCCACTACAACTTGTACAGCTTTTGAAAGAAAAGAAAAAAGCTCTATGAACGAAGGAAACTCCATGTTTTGGATGAAAAAAAATCTAACTGAAGTTTGTCAGAAATCACTCTGGTCACTACAGTAGCATAAACTGGGACAGGAGTTACTAGATGATGTCACATCACCTATAAACTCTGTCATTACTTCACGATGCGATTGCTTCATTACCTCACAGCGATGTCCAAGAACAATCACTTGGGCATTCTGTTGGCTTTTTGTTTCAAGATATTCTAAGCAGCTGTTGATTTTTCCTGTATGTGCATAATGTCTTGGGATTCCCGTTTGTTGATGCAGGCTTTGTTAGTCAGTACAAACAGACACACAGTGGAAGTGAGTGACAGAAGTCCTAGAGCCTCCAGCACCATCTGTACTTACCCTGTTCATTGTTCCCTCCATTTAATAGAAGTTCATCATTCTGTCTTTTCATTTCTGTTATGTACTTAAAGGCCTGATCCAGGATCATGTTCTTGCTCTTTAAAAGAAAACATACATATAAAATTAGGAGACAGGTCTAGAATTGGTAGATCAAATAATGATGAGACTGCATTTGCTCCAAGAGGTCTTTATATGTGCTACCTTGAATGACTCCTTATGGCTGGGTAGGGTTTGCTTTGTTTTGGGGTTTGTTTGTTTGTTTGGGGTTTTTTTTTGTTTGGTTTTTTTTTTTTTCTTCTTCTTTTTTTTTTTTTTTTTAAGATGAACTACTGGTTTCATGAGTGACTCTGACCCTAAAATGCTATGATTTTTTACCGAATAACATTTTCAGTGCTGGAGCTAACATTTTCTGATGCCCAAAGGTAGATACTATGGCCACAGAACCTGAACAGCCAGCAATCATTTCTTGCAGTTTAGCCTAAAATTTGTGTTCACTAATAAACACATATATCACAGGAAATTTCCAGGATACTGTCTTGTAAATATTTTATTAGGAAAGAAATAAATATGGAACAACTATCCAGGGAGATATATGCATAATTTTGAAAGTAATATACTGCAAAATATGGGAAGAGAAAATAAGCCCTCCACCATCATCTTTTTATGAAACTATGGTTATTCTGCCTGCAAGGCCTTTGTTCACTCCTTAATTTCTTCTACTGTTCAGTAGGAACAGTCTCTGCTGGAGATAGCTTTGTCTTTGAAAAAGATGCTTCTGTGCATCAACCTCAGACCATTTTTCTTGCTTCATCTTTCACAAGGACAGTGTCTTAAATTACTGCTATTATTTCAGTTTCTGAATTGCTTTTATCCCATTATATCAAAGATGACAAAAATAAGCATGAATGGAATTCTATTGACATCTTATGACATTAAAATGAGCACCTGCAAAGGGCTGAGCAGGGATTGGAGAATGACCTGAAAAGAGATCCTGCTTAATCCATAGCTTTCACCACTCAGTCATCACACAGACTACATTCAGCAGCATCAGTAGAAACTGGCTTTACAAACAGGAGTTGCACAATGTAACTAGCAACCCACTGACCTGATCTAACCCATTTCTGCCCAGCCTGCCACCCCTTCTACAGAGGAAATCCTGCATTTATGAGTTGAGGAGAAAGTCAGTCACACATATGTCTCATACTGTTTCATTCCTTCAGCAGTCATATGCAACTCTGTCAGATAATAGGCTGAAAATCTGTATAATTACATTAACGTGACCCTGCACTTCCATAAAGGAATTCTATTACAAATAGTTTTTTTGAATACAGCTAGCGAGATTTTTGAGAATATAAATTCAGACAGTTTTACCTTCTTCATAAGACAAATGACAAAATAAGTATTTATACCTCTACTGACAAAGAAACACTTGAGCATTTCACAGGAAAGCCTGTATGCACCTCTGGGTGGAGACTTACCTGCTTAAGTGCTGGAGAGCAGGGAATGAGTTCTCCAATTCTGTTTATCCCAGCATTAATCTTCTTCTTTCGATGTCTCTCCACTAACCAAAAATAATATGTACTGTGTCATCTGGTTGGGCAAGTCAGCACAACAGCAACACAGTGTAACAACTAACACAGTGTAACACAGCAACAACTAATACAGTGTAAAGGCTCATAAATACATTTTTTCATTGCACATTGAAACTCGTAGTAACTTGAGAGAAGAAAAAAAATTCCTCTAATGTAAGCCTCAATTAATTAATACTCAGTGGAATTGAGAGCCATGACATAAGCAGCAATATCTTTAAAAGGTGGGGATGTTCTGGACCCCTTCATGGAAAAGAAGAGTTACTCCAACTCAGAATTTAGGTTTTGGTACTGCTTTCTAGCTGAGTTTCCTGTCACTTTTTTCACAAGTTGGATTGATTAAATTTAGGCATGCAGAAAGAAAGCATATGAACCAAGATTATGGAATGAATCCATTTCATATTTGGGAAGATAACCCATGTCTATTAAATACTAAAGTCAGGTTTAGCATAAAAGGATAAATAACATGGATTTTATTAGTCTTCAGTCTTAATTTTAAATTTATATTGATGGTGCAGCCAACATTAATCATAGCTGAAGCTCTAGGTATAAGGACTACCAGTTTATCTACCTAGTTTGGAGAAGGCCAGAAAATGTTTCATGTGTAGTCCTCTAGTGACATCTTTTACCTCTTCACAAGGCCCGAGCAGTGGCACAAAGAGTCTATAAGTCTAGGACCGTAGATACCTTTGGGTATGTTTTTTTCAGATAGTATTAATCTTTGTTTTCCATCCACCATAGTCAGCCTCTTCCAAATACAGTTCACTTTTAAGTAGCTATTTTTTTTTGGACTGAAATGTTTTCATGTTCTACATGAACTAAAACTATTAGACGTCTCTTCTCCAAAACCCCTGAAAAGAGGTTCTGTTGTGGCTTTGTCAAGGTTCAAGCTGGTGTTCATTGTGCTGAACAAAGCTCGTGGTTTGTGTACTTCAGCTGCTTTTGGTGGCACACAGAAACCTGTCACTGTCACACAGTGACCTATAGGTGAGTGTATTCCATTTTCATCCTTTACAAAGGACATACCAATTTAATTTAAACAGTTCTATTTCAGTAGTCTGTCACTTCAGTTTACATGTCTCAAACAATTAATTTTTTTTTTTTTTGTATTTCAGGACAGACTGATGGCCTTGACAGAGACAGGCCTAAATACACTAAACACAGCAAGACAAAGCCTCTCAGGCAAGAAATTTACTGTATAAATTACAGCAGTATAACCATTTCAACATATGATACCTGGGACTTAGTTATTATATGTCTTACTAATACATACAGACATCACAGTGGTTGTGAAGTGCTACTCTTCTGTTTTGATATTTGCCACACTCTACTCAGCTTGTCCAGATATTAATGACTAAGCAAGATATAGGGCTGGAGGGAGCTGGTCCCCATATCTTGCAGAGTTCAGCCCAGTAAATAAAGATTTTGGAAAGCTATTGGCAAGTAAATCAGTAACTGAGGATTAGAATGAGGCCAGCAAACTTAGAAGAAAACCTTGATAAGACTATTTCCTGATACTTCCTACTTCTTTAGAAATTGGCCACACTCTGAGTGCAGTCTGACAAGCACTATGTTCCACAGCTTTGATATGGAAACTACTCAGTCTTTTTTCCCGCTGAGTTTGTGAAGACCACTCTATAATGCTGTTTAGTGGAAGAACTGTGATCAGTTTCTTAGGATAAACCAGGCTCAAACCTGTCAGACTCCTCCTCAGTTCATCTTTCTGCTCATACTCATAGAATATGCCATTGTAGCTAAACACTGACTAGTTGCTGCCTGAGGGATGTGACTCCTGCAACAGACAGACAGCATTTGCAAAAATTTTCTGGGATGTCAGCATCCAGGTGGGTGCCTTAGTGACAGGCTACAGGAATACTTCTAATCCAGGGAACTTGCAAAACTCTCAAGTCAGATATCTGTCTCCGTTTTGAGACAGCTGGAAATTAGCTGGCTGTGAATGCCGGTCCATTTATTTTCCTTTAGAACTGAACTCAACTGAAATTGTTTACGTCTTAATTTACAAGCATTGGAAAGCCAGAGGCATGGTCCTCCCCTTAAAAATGTACTATGGAAAACAGCCAACTAGAAACAACCAAGAAGCCCGTCTGCATACATATTCTACCCAAGGACGCTGAAAGGTGTTTGACAGGGTGAGTTTTTTTAAGTGTAGCTCCTCCTATGGAGGAACCTTCTCCATGCAAAACATGTTTTACTAGTTCAAAGCATCTGTGCTTATTCCCAGACCAAATAACAAAGTATATTGTTTCTACCTGCATTATGTGTCTCCCGGTTTTTCTTTCTGTGAAATATAAAGGGAAAACAGTGATGTGAAAGAGAAGGGAAAAAATCTGCACACAAACAAATATTTATTATTTCCATTACAGCCAAAATTACTCAATATTATAGTCTGCTCTGTGAACAAGAACACAGCAGAAGTCACAACCAGATGTTCTTAGACACTGATATTAAATAATTTCTTAGCAAAATTTGTTCATGTTCAGACTTAATTTCAGTATAACAAGGCACAGTGTAATATTCCATTTGATTATTGGTACATATTTATAGGCAAAACTGGGTTTTTGGGTTTCTGTTCAGCAACAACTGCTATACTATGCAGTGCTCAATAAGGCCAAATATTAAAAAAATTAGTTCTGTTTCTGAGGAACAAGGCAGTTAAGTATTTGTTTGAAATGTCACTTTTACATTCACTGGATCAATGTTTTTACAGAAAACAGAAAGAAAATGTTACCATGCAAGTTCATGTTTCTAGCCCTATTATCTTCAAACATCATACCTTCTGGTATCAAAAATGTTTTTTTTGTGAGTGAAACCAGAAATACTGTTCCTCAGCTGCTGTTCTTTACTGTCTCAAAATTCTGTCTAGGTATAATTCGGGCATGTGAGGGTTCTCTTTGGTTTCAGATATCCACCTGAGGGTCACAATCACTGTGTAATGCTTCAATTTGCTTTGCTGGAAGTCAATAAATCCCAAATGTGTATCCTACTTATATAAATCATGTACTGTATACATGCAAACAAGACAAATACTTTCAGGAAGTGTAGTAAAGCAAAACATCCATTTTCTGGAAAAAGAAACATTCCAGAAAAAAAAAAAATCTTCTAGAAGATTTCTGTCCAGCAGCACACCCTCAGTCTAGTTGTGTGCCAAGAGGATGCATGTTTTGCTCTTCTTTTCGACTGTCACAGCACAGTCTAGATATAACAAGGAATCTGAAGTGAGAATGCAAGATACATGTGGATGATGTGTGATTGCTATGAGGCACGTATCCTTTTTAATTCAAGTAACTCACCAAAAGTAGTGTGCATGCAGAGTAATTTAGACAATGATTACAGGACAGGACTGTTACTGTAGGTGGTCAGACCTGGAGACATCCACTAAAATAATCATATATACTAAATATGCACAAGAATATAAGGATTGAAGGGACCCAGCTGCCAATACAGAATACAAAATGCTCTATTAGTGGGTAAGAAAGAGTCACGAAATCCGTAAAGACCTAAAAACTTTCTGTAGGATGAATCAGTGTTCTCTCTGAGCTTTTCCTAATCATAAATCATACCCTACACGGTCACCTAGCATAAGATGAATGCTGCATTTAACTGTGGACTGAAGCCCTCCCCTACTAATCAGGTGTTAATTAGATCAACATTCTACTAAAAGGAACAAAAACCAGGAAAAGTTGTAATGACCGCCAAGTTACTTTGTTACCAGTTTTGGTCACAGAGCTGCTGTACAACCTCAAGATTTATCTTGAGTTCCAGCAGAGGTTTGAGTGTAAGATCCAGATTCCACTGACGAAGAGATCTAACTATACTCACTCTGTCAAAGTGGGTATAGTTACCCCCCAATATCTACCAGGAGCCTCTGCAATAACACAGGCTGCACTCCAACCGGGACGGCGACACATCAGAGTAGTCAGTGTAATAATCAGAGAATCTCTTTGGCCCAGGTGACCCAGCTAGGCATGTCTTTTGCAAATAGTTTGGCACAGGGCAAGAGAGAAAGGGAGTTTTGCAGCCATAGTTCCCAAACTTCTGGATCAATCCTGGTCGAGCCTCAGAACTTCTTGTCAATACCCTTATTGCCAAACTTTCATCTGGAAACTTTGTAACTGCAACATGATCTCAGACTACCAAACTACAACACAGTCATTTTCCCACAGGAACTCACCGATGTTGCTTCTTAGTAGGTGTCTCATTCTCTGTCATCTCTGGCATGGTTCCGGAGAAGAGAGCCTGAAGAAAATCATGGAAGGAATTAACAACTCCTGCACTCTCATGAATTCTTAGCACATGACATTTGTTACACCACTTTGCCCTTATCACAAGGACCGGGTCGTCCTACAACGTACACAAAAGTCCACCACCCTAACTTAGAGCAGTTGATTTCATGAGCATTACAAATAAAGCATGTTACCCATCAGGGTGCTTTGTGAAACCTGGTAATGATGAACTGGTTTCCATTTCCTGAATTACTTTGAATATAAAACAAATTGTAATCCAAACCCCTTTAAGGAAACAAGAAGGAAAATTAGAGTATATGATTGTTTATTGAATGGGAGGAAGAACAGCTGAACTCTCTTTCATCAGCCCTTTCTAACTTAAAATGCTTTCAATTCCCAGTTCTAAATAAAGCATAAATGCTAAGCAAAATACAAGCTACAATGAGGACATTTTATTAACTACAAATTTAGAGTGCTAATAATGTAGCAAATTTGAAAATTTACTTAATATTGAATTACAGTACAACTTAAAATGGCCAAAATTGATACCCTATATTCTCAGATATATAAAATTCAGTTAAAAATAAAGTTATGAAATAAAGTTATACATAACAGCCTAGTAAGTTAAACCTAACTTGTCCTCAGCTTGAACATATCAGTAGGCTGTATTTAGACAAACAAAACCATTATAAAAATAAACAAAAGATGAGACTGAGTCAATGACAAATTAATACATACCTACCAGAGATTTTACGAGAATTTTAGAAAGAAAGTAACAAGAAGTGTACTGTAGCTGACAAGAGGAAAAAAATAACTGTTCTTTAGATATGGCTGAGCTCCATATTTAGTTTCACCCTTCCGCTCGTTCTCTCACCAACCAACCTGTTCTTGCAACTCTTCCCATGGGCCCTCAGCCTCCTCGTGGCTTCACCTCTCCCTGGCTCCTCCTGGAAAGCTCATCAGCTTGTTTTAACAGGTTTCATATCTTTAGGGTGTATTTTTGTTTGTTTGTACTGTAAGGAAGTGGGGGTGGTTTTTAATACAACTTTCAACACCAAGCAGTTCTTAACGTAAACTGAGCCTACCACTACTGACATCAAAAACAAACTCCAGGAATAACCGAATAACCTCCTTACAAATCAGAAAGCCCCAAACCTCCAAAAGCACTGGAGCATACACACTTCAAAAAGTGTTCTGTGCATGCACTGTGTGTGTGTGTGCCAATAATCTGTATTGTAATAGAACTGCATTCAGATACTGCTTTCCAGTCTTTACACTCTAAAAGTCAATTGAATGCAGTGTTCTCATTCAGTAAAGATTAACAGGAGGAAAAACATTAGAGCTGATGCTGTTTACCACTCTAATACTCCTTTAAGTACTTTTTCTATTCCTGTGAAGACATGGGAAATATTGACAAACCATGAAGTAAAGCAAATAGGCAACATCCTGCAAATTGATCCCGACTGGGGAACTCAAAGTGCCTGAAGTTTTCAGGCACCTAATTCAATTCCACCTACACAACAGTGTTCACACCACCACATAACTGGACACAGTCATCTCAGAGATGAGTTACAGCATTATATTGCCCCACTGGATTTTACAATCAGACTACATACGGTCACCTCAGCCCTCCCTAGCCCATCAATGGGAGCACATCACTTTCTATTTACACACCTCTACAGATTTTGCTTTCTCTGTGCTCACCCACCATCCTCTACATAAATTATGAAAACATCTGACAGAGTTACCAGTCTTTTACTGTGGGAGAAAGTAGTGGTACAACTTCAACACTTTCATGGACTCTCTGATAAATTACCTTAATTAGCTCAATTCCTTAACAAATTTATTTTCATTTATATGCAGTAAGATTAATCCAGTTGGTATCCCAGGTCCTCTAAGTTAGTAAAAATTCACAACTCTGAAAGCCAGGGAAGCCAGTTCCCACGCAAGGCACCTATAACTTACTCCTCCTGTGTACAGCTGGTGATGGTCAGTAGTACTTACTCACTTGTTCTAGCTGCATTCGTTGTATCAGGTGATGAGGAAGGGGTTAGCTGGGACAGTTTAGCTGATGTGAGATTCTGATTATAAAAACAAAAATAAAAAAAAAAAATCTGGTCAGAGCCCAGGCATCTTTGACGCTGTTGGCAACCAGAGACGTTCACATGAACGCTGAAAGACTGAGGTCAGCACACCTCGATTCAGCAGGGTTTTTCCAGTTGTGTCAAAGCAGCCCAGCAGAATTTATACCCATTAAGGCTACCAGCAAAGCCAGGAGCAGCGACCTGGTAACACTACACTCTTGTGTATCCATCACTGAGACAATACCTTGTGTATCAGGTGAAATAGCTATTCCGGGGGCAATTTTATTCAGCGTATACTAAGTACTGTTTCTGTTTAGTGAGGATGTGAGCACAGAGTACATGGACATCGTTCTGGTACAGCAATGCTCACAAACATGCTTAGAAAAAGGAAGATGCTGAATTGCATCTTGTGGCAGTCACACACTCTGTTTCTTGACTTCTGCATCATCTGTATGGACAGAATGATGTATCTGTTATTGTGCATTATCAGACTATGGCAAAGATGCTAGAAATTAGAGCAAAAAAATAAAGGAGGTCTTAGTTTTGGGGAAACTTAGCATTTTTGAAAGAAGAATGTATTCATCAAGCAACCATATTTTTTTAATGTTGCAGATTCATACAACTTGAGAACCAAATTACTATATCTGTATTACAATGTACTTAATATAGAAAAAAATAATGTGAATTTAGATGGCCAGCTACCATGCAGGGCTGCAGATAAAGTACAACTGTGTGAAGGTAAAGGGTGTAAAAAAGCACCCACCCAAAAATACCCTCTCCCAGAACAGACACAGCCACTCTGGTTCCACTTGCACAGTCCAGGACACATTCACAACCCCATCTTCCCCCTGTCCTGAGTCACAGCACCCACTTCTCCCTCTTGACATAGGTTCTCCATACTCCTATATTTAGGCTTTTTCTGCTCCCAGTCTGTGTCCCCTCAGAAAAGTTCTTATTCCTAATAGCAGCATCCCCTTCTGCCAAAGTCATGATCTACACAATTTTCCAACTGCCTTATTTCTTCCTCTGAGTAGATGCCTAAATGATTTAGCAATACGTTGAATATAGTATCTAGGAAGATAGACAAGTGGAAGTTTGTGCAGAAACTTATTAATACAGCTTCTAACCATTTTCTGATCCTGAGAAAGGATAGGCAGTCCTTATTATAAGTCAAAGACCTCACTTCTTTCTTTCTCCTCTGCCCATTTTTTTAAATTATGCCAGTAAGCTTCTTTCAAGTGATGCTGTTCCCTGCATGTTTCAAGCCAGCTGTTGACACACCAAGTGTATAAACCTCACAAATATAAACAACTTAAAGTCTGTATTTTATATGCTTTAGGTCCACTGGGATCTACAGCCCATTTCATACAGAAGACAGGGCATAGGAATGCAAAAACAAGGCTATACACATTATCTAATTAACCATTTAGTTTATTTCAAGTTCCACTGAAAAGAGGTGGTTAAGTTTGTTAACACTTGTATACAGCTCTTGGGTTTCTACCGATAGATTGTACCATAAGGAATATGATGAACTTGAGTTGTTTTTAGCCATTCTTATACTGTAAAGTCAAAAATGTTTGCATTTTACTTGATACTCCACAAAACAGTTCAATCTGGCAACACCAGGAAGGTGGTTTCCTTAAGAGCTGCTAAAAATATGGGCTTTGTGAATTGAAAAGAAAATAAAAGTGCTGCCTAGGTGGAGACTTCTGAGGGCTGATGAATAATAGTTACACTGTCTCCATTTCTTCCCCTCGGCTGTTTTATCACCACAGCTTTGACAATGGGTTTCTCTTTACTTCTTCCACATCAAGTAATGCTTCTTCACGGCGAGATTCCTTCACTGATTCTCTAAAGCAGAAGACATGTTTTTGCTTTATAAGCTCTGAGGTAAGTGCATTTTAAGTTTCCTCATGAAATACGCTCACTTAGCTGAATGTCTTCTGCAGAGTATGTAGCAAATCCCAAATTCTAAAGACAGATAATAAGAAGCAATTCAACACTTAATATTTATTTAGTACCAAGGTTTCTTCAAACTTTATGTAGTTTATAGCACTTACAATGTCAACCTAAAATACTGATTTTAATTTAAATGCAATGTCAACCCCAGAAATTAAAAGATACTTTGAGAAGATCTGAGTTTAACATAGTTTAATCTCCTCTATAGTTGAGAAACATAGGGTATAAAACTTAAAATCAACTTGTTTAAGTATCTTCTTTTCTACCACCCATCTTTGTAGGTATTATTCAGCAAATTTTATGAAATCTTTTCATCAAAACATGCACTGACTAGATTTAAGAAAAAGTTAATTTAGATTATTTTATTTGGCCTTATTTTTTCACTCTTTATTTAGGAACTGTTTCAAAACTTAGTACTGATTTTTAAAAAGAAAATAATTATTCTAATCTGTTATCTTTCTGCCTTCCTCAAATTAGCAAAGGTATTCCATTCTTCTGCATGAGGCAGAAAGAATCTTTTTAATTTGCAGCTACATATATTCTGTAAAACTACCAGCTGTCCAAATCTTTCTTCCTCTTAAAATACTTCAGGAAGTTTATGCTGTTACATTGCTACAATCTCACAGTTCTTACTGGTCTGGTACACCTCGTGAAGTTAGCCTTAATTTACACCTAAGATCAGTTACAAGGCACAGAAAATAACTTACTCAAGTGCTTTTTTCCTGCAAGACAGTGTCTTCTTCATTCAAGCAACTCCTGGAGCTCACTTTTCCAGTCTTCCATGCATGTTTTAGAATAGGGATAGCTTCAATCAGGGACTTAATCCAAGCTTTTAATCACAAGCAAGGTGCCCTTGCGATCAAGAGACATGATTTACTGCCCTTTCTTTACTCTCCTTCGGAACACTTCTATTTTAATTTTGTATTTACCTAATAAAATGATTGCAGGAAGCATAACTCAAAGCTTACCTTTGTGATTGTTACCTACGTATATCAACTACTGTTGCCTGTCACATTAATCTGTTGCGATTACCATACAGGAAAATGAAAAGGGCAATTATTCCTGGCACAAGTCCTTTGCATAACTCTCAGTTTGGGTTCTGAAGAAATCAAGGTTTTCTTGTTACTCTATCCCTTAATCCACTCACAGCACAGCTGGGTCCACTGAATGGCCTAAATTAAACCCGTCAAAGACATGAAGTGCCAGATGTTTACAAAAACCCGAGACCGAGCAGAGAAGGAGAAGTGAGGTCAGTGCTGACACCGCAGGTAAGAGACTGGATACAGCTGGGTCTGTGACCAACTCTGCAGCATGTGTGCACTGGCTGATCAGCTGGCTCTGACCCAGCACAACGTGCTCCACCTTTTCCAAGGAAGAGGTAGGAGGGATTAAAGGGCAGGAGGGAGCCCTCTCGCTTTTTCAGAGAATCCACATTCCTGATGCAAACCAGCTGAGAGTTTCCCAGGGCAACCAGGCTGTTCTGAGAGCTTCTGCAAAAGTTAAGAAAAAAAAAATCCAATACAAATAAGCTAAAACTTATATTACACAGGGCAACTTTTTTTTTAAGGTGTTTGCTTGTAACAAATAGGAAAAAAAACTTCAATGTTTCTATATTTTTTTTCTCTACTTCTTATGTTTGTATTATCTAAAACTTAGAAACATTGGTATTTTTCCTTCTGCTGACTTAAAGCCATAAAGTTATAGTAAGCTCATATGCAAGAGAACGACAAAGAAAATGTTTTGGGTTTTTTTTGGTTTTTGTTTTTGTGGGTTTTTTTGTAACAGCATTGGAGGAAGAAGCAAGGTTATCACTCAAGTGATATTCCTTTATACCTACATTAGGTTTTGTTTTCATTTGTAATTTTCATAGTATCAAAGACATAACTGCTGGTGGCCATTAACTAACATGCAGTTTCAGGACAGCGTAGGTGTAGGGTCATTTTGAGAAATCCTGACCAGATCTGCTTAAGAAACCTCAGAAGGAAAAAAAGGAGAAACTTCCCTATTAATCACCTGAAGATCCATCTCTCATGTTTATTCTTCTTGATCTACTGTTGTTGCCCCTCAAGTGTTCCTAAGTAATTTATTTTTAAACCTTAGAGGACAGGCAGAGAGAGAGAGAGAGATCGAGATCATGTCTACTGAACCAAGTCTCTTACTCCCTGATTATGGCCTGGAAAGTATTTAAGGAGAGGTATCTCCAGACATTTTGCACCCTGATGTGAGCTGCTGCCACCCCCCACACATTATGCAGATGATCTTGGTACTTACTACAAACAGACCAAAGTGGCACAGTTTGAGTAAAGGAAGATGCCTCAGTGAACTATCTCCTGTGTCATCTGGATGAATTGTTATAGGGAAGCAGGCATTTGGGAGCTAAAGAGCTGTAATTACACAACCAGTACACAAGCTGGAATCACAAAGACCAGAGCTGGCACCCCAGAGTGTCCTCAGCTACTTTAGATCAAAATAAGGGGAACATTATTTTCTTTAGGAAATAAAAAAGGAATGACCAGGGAAATCCTCATGATCCCCATGTCCTCCATGTAGTGTGTTAAGATTCACAAGTTACCACATGCTAATTCCATGAAGTGAGAAAATATGAGGACTGTCTCTATACTGCAAGACAGTGCTCATCTCCCTGGCTTTCTACACCCAATGATCCACAGTACACTTCAAAATAGAAAATTATTTTCAAAGAGAAGGCAGGTATCTAATTATGCTCTGCTTGACAAAGGAGTCACAAGTTTTGATGGTGAAAGCTAAGGGGATACAAATGAACTGCAGACAACTTCCTCCTAATACGGGTCATCACCTCTGTGTGGGTTGGGTTACCCGTGCTAGATGACAGAGATTGCCTGCACCACGGCTGAGGCTGAGTGAGAGCTCTCACACCACAAGAGCATCTGTTGGTGAGCCAAACCTCGCAGCAGCGTGCTGCCTAAAGAACAAAGAATTCTTTTCCTGAAAAAAAGCTGTGATGTGTAAGTCATCATGGTCTCTCAATACTGCAACAAAGATGATTATTTGTAACTGAGGAATTCATCCACGTATGAAAGCTGTATTTGAAACACCAAAGACCAACTGGGGAAATGCAGAAGCTATAAGTCACAGAATCACGGAATCATAGAATGGTTTGGATTGGAAGTGACCTTAAAAATCATGTAGTTCCAACCCCACTGCCATGGGCAGGGACACCTTCAACAAGACCAGGGTGCTCAGAGCCCCATCCAACCTGGCCTTGAATACCTCCAGGGATGGGGCATCCACAACTTCCCTGGGCAACCTGTTCCAGTGGGAGCCAGTCTAATTCTGCTTTCTGATGTGACCTTATTTACAGATAAAATCTCTATTCAAAGGACAGTACCTCATCACAGGGCCTGATAACCAATTTAGAACTACAACATAAAACCATTCATTTTGGCTACAATGATATAGCCAGAATACTACTCTTTGCTTCATTGCTTTGGTTTTAAGCTGAGCTCTTTTTGTTTTGCAACTACAAAGGATCCTCACATAGTCTGTTTATAAAACTGCATATGGTCTCGAGGAGGTATCAACTGATCCTCTGGCAGCTATGTCAGAACACATACTAAACTGGCTTGCCACTCTCTCCTGAGGATCCTACTAACAAGCAGTGCAAAATATCCTAGAGCTGAAATGTGCAGGGCAGCTAGAGAGTTTGTGTGTCAAATTTTTTAATTCATCTTTTCAGATGTAAGTCATTCAGCACAAAGGATTACGCAGTCAAGTTCTTGAATATTTTATAGGCTTGGGGTTTGAGAAATCTGACACAAACAAAGAACTCATTGAGGGTTCATGATACAAGAAGCAATATTCTGTGGGTCTCCAATACAAAGCTCCTTTCCAATATGAGAAGACATCGATCCTGAGATTTGGTTAAACACTGTTCTTCAAGAATGAAGGATTTCCCTATAAATCTTAATGAGGCTAAGGGCAGAAATGGCTGAAGTAGAAGGTAAAATAAAACAGTATTTCAGTTTTAATGTATAAGCTGATCAAATCCCTAATTCCATTTTAATGAGCTTTAAAAAACAAGCACACACACACTCTGTCCCCAAAACCAACAAAACCCCCACAATTTTGTAATGTACATTTTATATCCAGACTATTCACAAAAGGTCTTAGGGGACAGAAGAGGGCTCCTTCTCCTTCACAACCTCAATGCAATAAGAGGTTTCTTCTATAGAAAGTGGGTCTACATGGGCAATTACTTCTGTTCCAGGAATAAAGGACTCATCTTGTGATCAGGATGTTTGACAGTTTTGAATAATAATGGCAGGGATAAAGTTGCACACTTTTTTTCAATTACATTTAACACAGTAGTCCAAACTAAAGATAACTGAGCCCAGATGGCCAGAAAAAGCAGGTGCTTTCTTAACACTTTCAAAGAGGAAATTTAAAAGCAAGATCAATGTATGTTAGACACAAGAAAATGGAACCACTGGGAGCAAATCCATAGGAAACTTGAATTCAGTAATTCCACCACTTTAGGGACTATTCATTTAGCTTAGCAGAATGACTGTACATGAGCTATTAGGGGTAAATAGTTCTGAAAGCACTATGGAAAACAAATAACACTACTGCAGATATTGAACACTGACAATGGAGAAGAAACTAAAACCAGATTTCCAACTCACTACTTTGCAGAGGTCTGAAATTAACAGATAAAGGGAAGAAACAGACTGATACAATGATCCTGCAAGTTTTAATCAATTAATAAATAATTTCAAAAAATTAAAATGCCATACCTCCACCTTCTTTTTCTGTAACTGTTTGAAATTACCTCCCTGTTGCAACCAAAGACTGACTTGGCAAGAATACCTTAAAGTGAAACTAGAAGTGGGAGATCTCCATAGCAAGGGATAGCTCACACAGATAATTTTTCCAAGATAGGAAACACAGGGTATTCCCATCCCCACCCAGACTAAAACAAAAAAAAACACAGAGAAAGTGAGTCAGATGGACTGTAAAAGCCTCAAAACAATTTACAGGTGGGACTCCCTGTAACTTGCCAGCCACAGTAAGTATAAAAAAACACATGACCTTGACAGACACCACTGCTTCAGATAAAGGCAATATTTAAAAATCCAAATCAGCATCTGTTGAGACTGAGTATCACTTTTGTTCATAGACCATAGAGACAGTTGCTCAAGACCACGTCCAGACAACTTTTTACCATCTCCAAGGACAGAGACTCCACAACCTGTTCTAGTGCTCAGTCACCCTCACAGTAGGAAAGTGTTTCTTGATGTTCAGATGGAGCCTCCTGCATTCCCATCTGTACACATTACTTCTGGTCCTGTCACTGGGCACCACTGAAAAGAGCCTGGCTCCATCCTCTTTTCCTTTTTTCACCTTCCCTTCGGGTGTTTATACACATCAATGAGAACTCCCTGAGCCTTCTGTTCTCCAGGCTGAACAGCCACAGCTCCCTCAGCCTCTCAAGATAAGCAATGCTCCAGTACCTTAATTAACTTTGTGGCCTTTCACTGGACTCCCTATAGTATGTCCATGTCTTCCTTGTACTGAGTTACCCAAAACTCACCACAGGACTCCAGGTGTGGCCTCACCAGTGCTGAATACAGTGGACACTGTATACTCCCACAGCCTGATGACCCTACGGTGTCAAATTCAGCTCAGGGCACCATTCACCACCTTTGTCACAAGAGCACATTGCTGGTTCATGTTCAACTTGATGTCAACCAGGACCTCTAGGTCCTTTTCTGCCAAGCTACTTTCCAGCTAGATGCCCCCACCATATATTGGGGGATTGAGTTGTCCTTCACCAGGTGCAGGACTTTGTCCTTGTTGAACTGCATGAGATTCCTGTCAGCCCATTTCTCCAGGCTGTCAGAAGTCCCTCTGGATGACAGCACAACCCTCTGGCATATCAGCCCCTCCTCGCAGCTTGGTGTCAACAAACTTGCTGAGGGCATACTCTGCCCCATCATCCAGATAATTTATAAAGATATTCAACAGGACTGGTCCCAGTATTGATCCCTGGCATACACTGCCAGTTACTGGTCTCCAACTAGACTCTGTGCTACTGATCACCACCTCTGGCCCCTGCCACTCATCCAGGTTTCAACCTAACTCTCCTTATGTTGAGATGTGGGCTGCACAGCTCTGAAAGGCAACTGTTGAAACCTGATGCCCTGCAAAACACAATCCTTTGCTTGCATTAATTATTTTACCAAATCTGAATGCTAATGGAGTCAATGAGTTACACTGCAACTTACGCTAAACTAGATACCTAACTTTCCTTAGTTAACAAATTACCCTTAAAGCAACAATGGGAAAAATCTGTAAGGTGGTTATCCTTGCCGACTCTCCTGGCTCCTTCCAAATAGTGCTGAGACATGTAGCCTCTCCCTCACTTCACTGGCACTCCTCACACAGGAAGCCAGACAAGAACATTACTTCAGCTTAAAATTTACTTTGCAAAAGGATCACAGATCCTTGTTGCTGATCTGGAGTAGCTTGGTGTTGGGCTACCATCATTTTACTCTTCTAGTGAATGAGTAAGAAGAGCTGTAGTATGAAGCCTCGTACAAGAATTGCGTTCAATTTCTAGCTAACAACTTCACTGATGTGTGAAAGCAAAGCAGAGTCCAACTTCAAAGGTTGAAGGCTGACATGAATTAAGTGTCCTTAAGCCAACCACACATCACAGATGACAGATGCAGACAGACACCTCAAAAGGACACATAATTTTCATTTTAAACTTCAGCTATTTGGAGAAGAAGCAAAACTTCAAGCTCTCCTCTTCCCACAATACCTTTACACTGCTTTTAAGGGTGTCAGCAGGCTAAAGGACAGTGTTTTCAAGAATCTTCTCATGGCACTGCCCACCACACCAGTAGCTGGAGAAAAGGATCACAGGATCTGAGAAACCTGCATTAAGACCTGTAAGTTAACAGAGCCATACTTGGATCATTCCAGCCGCACTAGAGATGGACCACAAAGAACTCATTCTGGTATCAGAGTACCAGCATGACTGAGATGTGCTTTCAGATGGCATCAATCTCATTTCATGGTCTTCACCTTGGTCAGTTAACTTGACAGGAGTTCAGGTAACTGAGTGAGAAAGGCACTTGTTAGCAGGAAGCATGAAACATTTCAGCAGTTACTTTCTTCTTATCTGAATCACAAGGGCACACAACATGGCTGATGTAAGAGATTGTTATCTTATGTCATAGTTGCAGAAGTAATTCATTCACCTTAGAAGACTAACACCATAGCTTTTCGTCCAGGAAACAGTCCTAGTTCACACACAATTTGTCAATCCTGTGCACACAGCAGAACCTCTTTTGTGCTTACTCAAAGCATGACAACGGCACTATACTTGTAAGGTAGCAAAGTAAAGTACACTTTGGATACATTATATGCACATATAAAAGCTTGAATTGTATTTTAAGCAGCAAGTTAGGTCAGCATTACATAAATTGGTCACTGCACAACGTATCCTAATCAAGGAGTAGAGACCTTTATATGTCTTACTGCAACCTGAAACAAAGGAAGACCTACTGCTCAAACACACCCCCCACGCCCCTGCACATTAAGACTCGTACCTTTCAAAATAGGAAGGAAAATGTGTTCCTGAGGGATTTAACTCAAATAAAGAAGTCACAAATACAACTGCAACGAAGAATGCTAGCACAGAAGCTATGTTATAAAATGACTGGTGAGACTATGGGTAGACAGTCCACCAGGGTGGAGACAAGTGTTACACTTCTTCAGAGGCCTGATACGTGGATCATTACGAAACAAGTAGGAACATTAAAGCTGTCAGATGTTATGCATGCATATGTTCTACATAAACATTTTCATTTAAACACCTGTTTGTACACACACCTTCACTGGTATTTTCATCAAGGACAATGCTCAATATCGTCATTTAATTGAAAACTGTCTCAGCTGAAACTCGGGACTGTGATACGCATTTGCTGCCCTTCTAAGTGGCACAGACTTTGTGGTATTTTTACAAGGTCTTACGATGCAAATAACCATGATTCATTGGGAAACCCTTCATATCAAATGTTACACTACTGGTACCTCCCCCAGCCACGCGTCATTTACAAAGTTATTTTTAAGACCATAAAACCACAAGCACCACTGTAACAAAAATTAAACCGCAGAATGGTTCTTATCAAATCCAGCATCTCACAGCCCTTGACTTCCTTAGGTTGTCTATTTATTTCTTCTACCCTGTACAGCATCCATCTTCAACCCATACATTGTAGTAATTCACATCCAAGCTGGACAAGGTTGGTTACAATGTCACACATGTTGTATCAAGGCACTTCACAAATTAAAATCTTGCTTAAATAATTAGAATGCACTGTGCCAAATCATTTTGTTGCCTAATTTGTTATACTTCAATATGCAGAAGCCGGAGGTGTACTTACAACTTCAGCACAAGGAGTGTGAAGGGAAACCAACGACAAACAAACAACACTCAAAAAAGCGCGACGGTGAAAAGCAGCTGGAGCAGCTCGGCCAGCAGTGTCAGCAGAACACATTCACAGAATCTTTGCCTTCTTATTCCCAAGATGTCTTTGAAATGTCAGACTACGACTAAACCTCAGTTACAAATGAGAGCCCATGATGGACATGGCAGGCATGTGCCAATCACACATCACAGGGCCACTTGAGTGACACTCACTTCAATCTATCCCTGGTCAGCTCCTCGGAACACTACTTGGAAAACCACAAATGAAAGTAAAGAAGCCACTATCTAGCACTTACATCCTAATTATCCCTTTGCAGCTGTCAGACTCCTCCAGGATCCACCACCATTTTTAATCTACTCCGTTAAAGTCTCCCCACATATCCATAACCTAAGGGAATAAGTAAGTCTCTAAGGCAATAGGTAACAAATACTTCAGTTTGCAATGTTCTCATACTGTTTCACACAACTAAAATGTTATTTTGAACGCGTGCACCTTAAAAATCATGCCCAAGACATGAATGTTTTCTAAGCCTATTTCCCCACTCAGTGGCAAATGTATTTTCATTTAACAAATCTATTTCATCCCAAAACGTACCCATGAATAATTATTATGGCATTAATTGAAAGTCAAAAATTAAAAATTCTAAATCCTTATAATAACCATTCCCTCAAAGGAAGTTAGAAACAACACTCTGCAGTTTGTTACAGTAACATAATCGCACAAATAGGATGGTCCCCATGAACTGTATGTGAAAAGCAAAGCTAAAATCACGCTTCCAAAACAAGCTGCTGCATTACCTGACTTCTGGATGCTTAACTGTGCAATCATTAAGTTACGTCTACTAGAATTATTTCATAGTCATACATCTAGGTGAAATCTAATAGAGGTTCAAGCTATAATGTGGAGAGCAAAAATACATATCTGTGATTTTTTACCTCCTTATGGACAGAAACTCAGCACAACACTATTCACTTTTTCTTTGCCTTACTTCCACCTTTTCCCTACAGACTTCCATGGACAATGGGCATCATGTGCCACAGCTATCCAGCCTTAAGTGTGTCTGTGGACTCAGTTCACCCCTGCTGTCTGTCACAAGGAGCTGGATTCGGGGCCCTAGTATGAGCAATGTGACCTTCTGCATGTGTCAGATATTGATTTCCATGAAACTGAAGACTTCAACCTCTTGTTGCTGGCAAATTTGACTGAAATTGGACAGAGAGCTAAAATGAGGAGGAAGAGGAAAAGAAAGAAGGAACCTTCTCTTTTTAGGAGACCCAGCTGAAAACACACTCAACAGGAAAAGTTAGTTTCCAGTGACCGAATTCTAAATAAAAGAGCCGGCCTTGTACAGTGTCCTCTGACGTGAGCCAGCTTCCCGGCCGGGATGTCACACCGCACGGGCACACGGCCGGGATGCACGGCACATTCCGCATCCCGTATCCTGGGCCAACGAGACGATGCCACCCCAGGGAACAGCGCCCAGAGGAACTCCCCGAAGGGCGACCGCGGCTCGATTGTATCACAGCACCAAGGCTGCGAAGCGATAAGGACACCCCGGTCTCCACACCTTCACCGCTGCTTCCCCCGGCCACACGCACCAACCTCACCGGGGCAACCGGGGCTCGCAGCGCCGGCACAACTTCCCCGGGCACGGCTCGGGCACCGCCACCGAGCCGGGACCACCCGGAGCCGCCCCGACAAGGGCCGCCCGCGTCCCCCAGCTGCGCCTGGGCTCGCCGCCCCTGCCTGGGCACCGCCGGCCCGGACAAAGGGGCACCGGCCCCCACACGGCGGGGCCGCCACCGGCGTCCCGGGGCCAGCGCGGCCCCGGCCCAGCGCAGTGCCGCAGCCCCGCTGCCCGTCCCATCCCCTCACCGCGCTCCAGCTCCCCTTGGGAGAGCCGCACTTACAGTGGGGCCGGGCGCGCTGCGCGGCGGCCCCAGCGCTGGGACCATCCTCCGCCGGGCGGGCACCGACACCGACACCGACACTCCGCGCCGCCGCCTCCGCGCCACAGCCTGCCCGCGCAGCCCACCCTGCTGCCCGCGCCGCGGCCAATCGCCGCACGCGGGGTGAGTCCCGGTGGCCAATGAGAGACGGGCAGAGCAGGGAGGGCGTCGCTCGCCCTCAATTGGGCGGGGCCTGGCTGGCGCGGGCCAATCGCCGCCACAAACATTGGCAGCGCGGACCAATCAAAGGCCAGGGAGGCCGAGACTGGCGTCAACAAGGTAAGGTGGCCGAAACAGGAACCGGCGGAGAGCGGCACCACAGGCGACCAATGAGCGATGCGGGCAGAGCACGGGAGGGGGGGGGGGGGCGGGAGCTCTTAAAGGGGCAGCACGGCGCGGGGAGCGCCGACCCCGGGGGGGAAACCGCTGTGGGCCATCCAAGGCGTGCGTGGGTTTTGCTCTCAGATGCGAGTGTTGTCCTGGCAGAGCGGCGGCGAGCGGGGACACAGCCCTGCGGAAGAAAACTCCGCCAAGGGGCTGCGAAGGGTAAAGGGGTCAAGAATCCCCAGAGCTCCTCCCGCGCCCCCGTCCCGCGGACACTGACCGAGGGCCCCGCGGCCCGTCCAGCAGCGCTCGGGACAGGAACAGGGAGCTGGGTAAAGATATTCCAGATCGTGGATGCCAGCGAGCTGGGGGGTAGGAGCCTAATCACGCCCCGGGACTGGGCTGTTCCAGGGTCTTTGCTGCGGCTTATCCTTCACAGGTGTTTTTGCACAGGGCTTCGTTCTGCGCTGCGCTCGCACTTCGTGCGGGGCAGGAAGGTGCTTCCTCGTGGGTTAAAACAAGTTTAAGGAAAGCGTTGTTTTATAGCCGCTAAATTAGGGAGTCTAGGCCACTGTCACCTCCCCACTACCTCAGTTTGTGGCTCCTGCCGACATGTGATTCTATCACCAGCCCTAATAAGGGAGCTACCCATTTCCAGCCTCAGCTGTGTGTTTCCACACACGTCCTAACAGAGCTGTTTTCTGGAACTCTAATCAAATGTGTTTTACAAGTACAAACTGCATTTTACAAGCACATCATAGAATGATAAGGGGTTGGAATGGATCTTAAAAACCCTCCCATTCCAACCCCCCGCCTGGGGCAGGGACACCTTCCACTAGAGCAGGGTGCTCAGAGCTCCATCCAACCTGACCTTCAACGCTTCCAGGGCTGGAGCATCCACAGCCTCTCTGGGCAACCCGTGCCAGTGCTTCACCACCCTCACAGTAAAAAATTTTTCTTAATATCTAATCCACATTCACCCTCTTCCAATTTGTACCCATTGCTCCCTTGTCCTGCCACTACAGCTGTTGGCAAAGAGTCCCTTTCCAGCTTCCCTGTAGTCTCCCTTCAGGGGGGAAGGCTGCCATGAGATCTTCACACAATGTTCTCTTCTCCAGGCTGAACAATCCCACCTTTGTCATGGTACCTCTGCTTACCTGTAGGCGATAATGGAGCTTGCAGAGGCTCTTTCTGACACAACCTAGAAGGGCGGAGCTGTGATGTTTAGGCTTTGTGGAAAACATAGATACCTTTTCCCCAGAAGGCATCTTGTATCTATATGCCTTCCTAAAATACAATATAGAACAGACAAGTTTCTGAAGCAGTGTCCAAGAAGTCTTCTGCTGCTGAAATCAGTAGCAATCAGATGTTAAAAAACCCAAGCCATTTTATTTTGAATAGCTGCTGCTTGCAAAATAACCTTGCAGCTGACATGAAGTGGAAGACCCATTTGCCAGCTGTGAAGCAAGTTGAGGCCCAAGCTGGTTTTGCAGAGAAATTCTAAAGTTACTATAAATAGCAGCTTCACAGTGTAAATTATTAATTGAAATGCACTATTTTGGTTGTCATAATTTTTAGTTCTGATATGACACAACCAAACTGGAAGACAAAATCTAAAATACCACTGCTTGATCAATGTATTCCAATATAAACTGAAGTTTTTTCCTTCTTTTAAAAGGTAGTGTGCTTTTTTGGTGGAAATTTTTAGTAAAAGGCACCCCCTGTCCAAAGTAGCAAAACCAAGTTTACCTTCTGCCACCCTGTTATGCTCTAGAGTGTTTGAGCTCATAAACTGTCAATACCAGTACATATCTGAAACAACAGTGGCAAAAATCCAGCAGCAGTTGAAACTCCACAGGTGAAATCATTTCCAACAGGAACCTGTTAAGTATCAATAGCCTATTTCTGTTGGAGAATACAGACTTACAATTATATGGCAAGATGCTTAAGCCAAAACAAGCAGCATGAATACTTAGAAAAGCTTTACATTAAATAGGTCATTTGGTGTTAGTGTGACAGGTGAAGTTTCTGCAGCCTTATTTCAGATAGCCTTAACCAAGAACTTGAGTGCAGAGTGGGGTTTTCTTATATATAATTCTTGGCTGTAGTGAGGTTTGGATTCAATAATTCTGTGAGCAGTAGTGGCCCCAGTCTGATGTGATTCAGCAGCTGGCAGGGAATCAGAACACAGGTCAGTGTGTCTTTCCCCTGTGCAGGAGTTTCTTGCAGTCTAAAGAGCTTCAGCTCATATCGCCACAATGCCTTCAGGCAATAGAGTGGTAAAACTGAATGCTTTTGCAGTATTAAAGCACTGGGGAGGAGGAAAGAAAGCAGAATAAAAAGAGAGGGATAGAGTAACCTTTCCATTATCTATTTGAACTGATCCTCTTTAGGGGCAAGAGAAAAAGAGCATAAGGCAAGTAATTTGTCCCATACAAAGCATCTGGATTAGAAGGGTTGAATAGGCTTGGAGAACCCCCATGGAAAGGGAAGTTATACTGCCAGACATAGATCACAACACTCACCTGACAGCTTGGTTTGCTAGATACTCAAAAGGACTTCACATAAGAGCTTTTGGACAGGGATCTTTTAAGTAATCTAAGATACTGCAGGATCAGAGGATAGTATCCTCACAGGGACAGCAAACTGATTAAAAGACAAAAATCACAGGGCATAGAATAAAAGATCAGTTTTCACGCTAATGGAAGGTCAGTGGTGGAGTCAAAGATTTGTGCTGGGGTCTATATTCCTCAACACTGTTTTAAAAAAAGGAAATAGAGTGAGGTGAAAAAGTATTAAGAATGAGGAGTGACAGGTGAACCTTCTAACGTTGAGTGACTGGGCATTGTAATAGCAAATTACTTCCAGCACAGGTAAATACGGTGATACACACTCTGGGGGAAAAAAACCAAGGATCCCAGTTTTTCAAATGAAGGGAGTGACTTGGCTTACCACTCACTCACAATTACACCAGCATCTAGTATCAGTAACAGAGCAGACTGTTGCAACTAAGAGATAATAGCACACCTTGAGTCATTACAGGAGGCCTGTAAATACCCAAGTTTTGAAAGCAGTGCCGGGAATGTAACTCCCTGTAGAACCAGCACAGCTCTGTGAACGGGCAACGCAAATGATCAGAGGTATCTGCTAGTTCCCCTGTAGAGAAGTAACTGAATTGTCTAAAACTATACAGGTTGTTTGAGAGGTAACTGGGCTGAGGGCAGAGAAGGAAATAAGCATGACAGAGATCAATAAAAGCTGAGTGGTTTGGAGAACAGCTGCAGCAGTTTAAGTACACCAAAAGTTTTCCAGCCTCTACAGCTGCTGGTGAGGCTGGAGTGATGAAGGCTGCACTCCTGGTAGCCGTTCATCTCCAGCTGTGCCTTCCTGGCCCTCCAGCAGAGGTCAGGGAAGACAGCTGGTAGCAGCAGCTCAAGATTACAGACAAGTTTCAGAACCCGAGCTTTGCTTTTGCACACTATTTTAATGAATGCAGCAACTCCATTACTGAGAAAGAAGTTTTCAAAGGAGCTTAAATTGAACAGAATTCAATGTAGAACATTTAGAGAAACATTTTTCCCCAGAACCTGGGCCAGAGTGCAACTTCATCACTTCATAAATGGCACTTCAAAGCAGGAAAGCAGAATGAAACTACAAACAAAAAAATGGCTTTAACAGAAGAGATTAGAATAGGTAGAACAAGAGATGAGTTTTACTTAAAGATCTTTCTGAGAAAAGTCACTGTGGAAGAGTACATGCTGCATCTTGAGACCAATTACTTTTACAAGTACAGACCACAGTTTTTCAAAGATCGCTGTCAAGGTTTGTAATAACTAGCAGCTAATTTGAATACTTCAAGTTATTTAACCTATAAAGCCCAAAACAGAGTTCTTAACACCTGGTCTGTTTGTTTCAAGACTGCTCACTAATCAATGCAAAAATATTCCAGGACAGTTCCTCTTCCTATGTTCCCCTCCACCCCACAGGACAGGATTTCTGTGGAACGGCTCATAACTTCAGGGAAAGCAAACAAACAGACCTCATTCTCCTCAGTTATCAGACACCCTTGGCATTCATCACAGCAATCCAAGACATAGTTGATGTTACAAATCTTCTGTGTTACACAGTTTATGGAACATCTGAGGAATATTCTGTATCTAATTTCAGAGGGAAACAGCTGTACTGCAAAAAAATTGCACGTGACAAGTTGTAAATGACATAACTCAAATAGTGCACGTTTATTCTGAACGGTATTTCTAAAGAGTTTGAGAAAAACAAAAACATGCTCCTGATGTACAACAAGGGCAATGATATAGATTAAAAATGGACCATCTTATTGTAAAGAATTTGCTCCCCCTGCAACTTAACTTGTAACACTGAGAATTCATCTGTAAACTGCGTAACAGCATACCTTTGACTAAACCTTGAACTCAAGAGACCAGGGGTGGTCTTAGCCAAATTAATCAGGAAGCAGTTGCAGATTCAAAAGAAACATCCAAGTCAGCAAACACTTTACAAAACGCAGACTTTGTGCATAGCAGCTGACCCTGGATTACAACATGGGGGAGAATAAAACAATTTGGGGAATCAAATTTTTACTAGACACAGGGCACCATCAAGATTTAACGAAATATCACATAAGTTTGTTTCAATTGTAACAATATGTCATATTTAGTTGGCAGGTTTAACCATTAGCTGCATCATGTAAACTCAGCCAGTTTCTGTATACACAAAATAAATTCTCTCCCTTCCCCCTCCCAAAAACGAGGGATCTCTCTTCTGGATGATTCTTTTTCTCCTGTACCATGGTTTCCTCTAGTAGGAGTCTTTTAGTAGATAATATCTTCATATTTCAACCAACTTATGACAAAACCAGTTGCAGAGATTCAGGAATAACTTGTATATACACAATTTACACTGTAAAGCTGTTAGTCACACACATTTTTCTTGCTAGATCTTCATTCAAAACAGGAAGTGCTGGTGTTTTTTTCCCCCACTGAAACTCCCAACTTTTGAAAAATTTACTTGTTCAGAAGCTGCTATTTTCAAGCTAAAGGGATGTGCTGCTGCAGCAACAACCAAAGTAACTGAAGTTCTCTGCAGTAAGCCCATACTTCACACAATTTCAGTGTCTCTGGGTAACAGCACTAAGACACAGCAATCTCCTCCCTCACTCACCATGGCTGATATACTAATAAAATACAACTGTTTGTCATCCAGAACTACTGACCTTCACTTGCCCTTATCCATGTACAGGGAACAAAGCTTTCTGTGAGATTCAGATTGAACCTTGTATTCAAGATTCAACAACTGTTTTCCAGGATTAATAGCCTGGGAAAAGGAGTCTTAGATTTGTGGTTATTCTCTCTTCCACCTCCTACAAAACATTTTATCAGAAGTTACAATGAGGCAGGTCTGCTGTGGAATAGGAGCTTTAAGAATTGTTTTCATGGATACATTCATAGAATGATGGCAGCCCAAAGCAAAAAGAGACAGAAACAAAGGTTAATCCAAGTAAGTTCAGACATCAGACTCGTACTTTTAAACCTGAAGGAAAACTGTCTGTGAAACACACTGATTTGTGGAAGCCTACGACAACAGCAAATCCTAAGAGTTCATATCCCCACACCCATCTACCCAACCCAAACATTTACCACTTAGTTCTAGAAGAATGAAGAGCACTTTGCTTGGCACCAGAGGCAGCTATGGTCTGAGTTACAGCTGTGCTGCACAAACATCCTCAAATACAATACTATCTCTCTGTCTCCCTCCACATACTTCTCTTGGTTTGGTCTACAGATGGCCAGGGAAACTATGTTGGCATTTGACAAGCTAATTGTGCTTCAATACACCCCCTTCTAGAAAGATGCTGGAACTGCCAATATAACCAACGTAAGCAGGTCCTAGCCCTACTGAAAATAAACTTTTGTCAAAACTAGGCTGCCTCTGGCCAAGGGAACCGTTTGCATCTTTCTAGCCAGAGTCTGCCACCGAGTGTTGCAAACATAGGTGCTCAGGCCACGCAGATGGGCTCTTGTTGTTAACGATCTGCCCATCCCCAAGACTCAGTTAGTGCAAACCCAGCAAATTAGTAGCTGTTTTCCAGCATAGGTCAGTCAAGATGCACTCCAACAAACACTACATACCTCTGGGAAAGAAGGAGTAATTCCGTAGCAGCTCATGTAGTCACCCCCAGGATATCAAAGACCATGTAATGTGCAATGAGGGGTGCCATCCCTTGCCTCACCACAACTCTTGGAATCCTTGGTTCCCAAGTCACCATCTAATGACTGGACAGCACCTACTAACCAGATGTGTGCTGCAATGCACACTATAGGTTGGAGGCTTTCAGAGCGGATGAATTCAAGATGCAGATTTAAATTTTAAAAAGCAAACAGGAAAGGAATGCAGTTCAGCATCTACTTGGGGGATGGGGCAGGTTGGTGTTGTCTCAGCTCAGTGCACTTTCCCAGGTGCTTGGAGAAGAGTCCAAGCTCAAGTTGGTATTTATATTGGCGTACATAAAATTGCTGGCAACAGTGTATAGGAAAGGAGCACTGATATTCACGCAAACAAAGCATGAAAGGATGCAAAGCAGAGCTTAGTACAGTTCACTGTAGCCTCAAGTTTACAGTACTAGGAAGAAGCCAGTCAGCCTATTTTCCAAATCCATAAAATGCTCTAATATATGCTGCTTTCTCTGGTGCTCCACGAACACCCTCTCACAAGAGGAGAACTGCATTATTACTACTGAACAGGGAAAGGGGAAAATAATCCTCAAAGGAGCAAACTGTGCAGTTCTTCACCATCTCCTCCTGAAGGAGCACATGAACACAGCAAGCCAAGCCAACCCCAGGCAAATCCAGGAGACCCCTGCAAAGCTACATGACGAGGGTCAGACGCGTGTCTGCCTTCTCAGCTTGCTGCCTGGTTTCCTCAACCCTTGCCTCATCTCTAGATGTGTCACTACAGGTTTAGTAGCTGTAACAAACTGCAGACAGATGCTTGGTTATGTGATCAAAGCTGGTAAGGTGGTCACAGTCATTTTTCCCATCCCAACAGCACAGGTAAAACTAGCTCTCAATGAGCCCTACAGCATTTCACCCATTTTTAAAGCAAGGGTCTTGCCTCAGGATCTGTATTTTTACAAGGTTACTCTTACCAGCACCAGATCTAGCTTTTACTCTGGCAGAAGTCTGCTGGGAGTTGGGTAAATAAAAATAAAAAAAAACAAACCACAAAGACCACACTAAACCCTCCTCTCAGTCAGTTAAGAAGTGTAGCACCAGCTTGGGTGAGGAGTATTTAAAAAAGCATTCAAAAAGATCAGCCCAGGCAGAGTGAAAAGGTATGGTAAAGTAGCCCAACCTTCTCAGCAAAAGATGGAGGAAAAAGCCATACTCAAAAATATTGGGAAGAACTAAATATACTTTTTTTGAGGCGGGGAGGGGTTTAAGAGGAAGAGTGGGAAGTACTGAAGTAACATTCAAAGGTTGGGGGAGAGTAAAGTACCCTGTAGGTTATAAAAAACACGATAATGTAGGAGTCAAAGGACAAGATACTGCTTTGCCTTTTTTCCCCCCATTGGATTTACATTCTGCTTACTGAAAGAGTAATTCTGAAGGAAACTTGTCATCAGGATAACCTGCTCAAGCCCTCCACACCTCAAACTTAAAAGAGATCTGCACACCTTTTCCCACCCCAACAGAAAACAAAAAAACAAGCCCCCTCAAAAAGAACCCCACCAGGAAGGAGAGCTCAAAAAAAAAAAAACAAACCAAAACCAACCAAAACCCAACCCCAAACATGATTGGACAATCCTTGGAAGAAGCATTACATTTTGTTGGAGAGAGGTCAAGGAAAAAAAAAAATTAAGATGAAGCGGTGGAGTAAAAAAAAAAAAAAAAAAAAAAAAAGAAACAAACCCTAAAAAAAAAAAAAATTAAAGAGGCCTCTCTTTCCTTATTTGGCGACAAGCAAGTGCAAGAAAATGTCCGCTGGGGTTTTGTTCAGTTGTCGGTCTTTTGCACATCTGCATTCTGGCCAAGACAAGGGGCTTTAAGGTTTTTCTGCAGCACGTGGGCATCTGCGGGCTCTATCCTCTTGTAGTAGTTTTTCTTCGTCTCAATGATCTCAAAGCCAAACTTTCTGTAGAAGTCAATTGCGGACTCATTGCTGATCTGGACATGCCTGGGACAGAAGGGAGGAGAGAGTGACAGGTATCAGTGTTCTGCCTCTACACCCAGAACAGTCAAAGAAGATAAGAAAAGGAGCTACCTAGCTCCTTCTAGCTGTTCTAGCTGTCTAAAGACAGGGACAATGGTGTAAATTGAGGATTGGAAATTCTGGTCTTCCCAAACCAGTTCAGAGCTAACATACAGCTTCTGGATGGCCCACGGCAACCAATAGCAGTAAATATTTCCCCTCAGTAAAGGAATACAAAATAGCAGAGAGACTCTAAAGCATTACTACCCTCAGTAATTACAATTTTTCTTAATTTGGAAATGGTAGATATTTTGTGGAAATACATAACAGAGTTTCACTGTAGGGCCAACTTTAACATCCTGTAGTAAACACTTCTCAGATGACCAAAGGAATCGTCTGAGTGGTGATCCCAACACATCGCAACATAAAACTGGCAACTGTGTTTAATATGATTTTAAAAGCTTGCTCATTTCTAACTACCCCTCTCTCCTCACAAAAAACCTGTGGCAGCACAAATCCCTGTGGATTTAAAAAGTCCTTTCCCCTTTCTTGCCCCTTTCACCTATTTCACCCTGAGTTTTACAGACTTTGCTAGCAAATTTCAAGAGTTCAAGGCCTCCAACACAAACAGCCATCAGTACTTCATCCAAAGTGACTAAGACATCTATTTGCACAATTAAAAAAAAAAAAAAAGAAGAAAGAAAGGAAAAAAAATGTTTGACTCAAAAAGGCCTTCATTAAATTCAGTGGACACCACACAAACTCGTGAATCACTTTGTCATGACAACACGCTGAATAACCATAGAACTAAAGCAACTCTGGAAGCAACAGCAAAACAAAATAAAAGATCTCAGTGTTAAGCCCAATAAGCATCAAATAGCTAAAAGGAAACTTCATAATAATGACAAACTTAGGCACTGATGTTAAATCGGGTGCTAAGCTGCATAAATAATATAGATAGAATATACACAAGCACCAGACATACTAATAAAATCAATGGGCCACTAAAAGAACTTTGTTATGCCCAGTTTTGGGGGTTATCATTCCAGAATCCTTACTCCGGGAAGTGTAACAAAGGATTTGGCTTTTTGCATTTCAACCAGCAAACAGCCTCTTCACTGTGCACAGTAACGTGCAAAAACGAAAGCCCCTGTGCCATTAGCAGGTTCACTACCACTTCTGAGGCAGTAGAGCAGGAATACAAGCCAAAAGCAGCTTTACTCAGACTCTTCTTTAAAACAGATGTTTCTCTTACAGAGGTGGCACAAATAAACAACAGTAGAGGATGTGGAAGACTTTGCACCTCCATGGCAGAGGTGGACTAAGCTTGAGGAGAAAGTCACTCCATTTATAGTGGTATCAGTGTATGAAACACTCCTCACTCAGCATCTCCAACAGTCCTGGCAAGAATTCAGGGTGTAGTTCTGTGGCAGCACAAGTCCATCCATGCCGTACGTGCTGCAGGACTATCTGCAGCAGTGCACCGTGTGTGTGTAATGGTGTAAGCGAGCAGTGATGGACAAGGAAAAAGCTGGCTTAGAGAAGTGATGAGGCCACAAAAACTGCATCAGCTCACTTGGTAATTGCACAGACACCAATGCACAGGAAGAAGAAGTGTGGAGCCAGCAGCAGAAGAGAAGGATGGCTTTGGCATCTATGGATTTCAGGCTCTATTTCCAGGGAGACCTATTAGGATGGCTGCCCTCTACCCCGGTGCTTTTTCTCTTGTCTGCATCATGCCAAGTGCTTGTGCAGTTGATTAAAAAAAAAAAAAAAAAAAAAAAAAGGAAAACCACAGAAAACCTTCCCCAGAACCACGCTTAAGCAGAAAACAACACCCAGAAACAAAACTGAAAACAGCTTCCTCAGCTGGGTCAGGGCACTGATCTAGTTTATTATGCTGCTGCACAAACAGCTGACCTGTCAGTGTGCAAGAATGGGAATAGCAATTGGGCCTTACTACTGAATGTAAACTTTGAGTGCTTGCAAGCATCTCTGATCTGATGTTCTAACCCACAGCGTGCTGTCACAACAGACAGATGGCAAATGCATCAAAACTGCATGCAAGACTGAAGGCGACATTGCAAGATAAAAATAAAATCTTTTATAAAAAGATTTTCTGGTCATACAGTAATTTTGCTCTAGAACATCATTTTGTAACTAAACCACTTTCAAATTCAGCAATCTTGCAAAAACCCTTGTAAAGCAAACAAATTTTTTGTATTTTCAGTGTCACACAACAAGCCTAGAATGTGTCTCCTGGCTTTCTTGTTAGTTCTTAAAAGAATTTGCATGACCCCACTGAAATACATACTGAAAATGCTCTTGGATCTCCCTGCCTTTGCTCCCTCTCTACCTCTGTCATCTCTCAGAAAATGCATGGGTATAACTCCTTTACTTACAGATAGATGTTGTCAAAAGTGCCGTCTTTTTCACAAATGTTTAAGACGTGATTCAACATTTTAGTTCCTGCCGAAAGGTAAACAGATACTTTAGAAAACCAGAAGGGCACAATTAAGTACTTAGCTAGGTGCTTTCTTTAGGACAGGCAGGTTAACTGTAGGTAGACCAAAATGACAGAGCTTGTGAAAAGTAGGAAAGGCAAGTAATAATGTGCAGGCATTTCACTGTCTCTCTGACTGCTCACAAACTGTAATTCATTGTTGCTTTGAAGAAAATAAAAAACCCCACAACAGCCCAGAAGCATATTTTAATACTAGCTTCAAGGTCTCAAACTCACCTCAAAATACGGTCAAAACAATGTATAAAGCAGTGAGAGCACTGGTAAGTTTTTCTACCAAAGACCTAGTAAAATAATTTAAAATAAAGTTATCTTTTCATTCCAGTTGATCAAAGCAAATAGGTTACTGTAAGGTCTTGCTAAATCTGGCCTATGTATTTGGAATGTAGAGCAAAGAACAAAATGTAGTATAGACAGAAACCAGAGCAGCCCTGAGCAGCAATGATCAGTAGTGATAAAGACAAAATAAACAGAAAAATTGTACATTTAGAAGAGTAGAGGGAGAAGCCAATGAAGGAATTTTGTGCTCCGTTTATGTATGACTTGCATACCGGCTACATACTGCTAACAAATTATTTCACCTCTCTGCATGAATTTTCACATCCAGAGAAGCAGAGTATTTACATCATGGTATGATAATATGGTTAAGATAAAAATAATCTGAAATCCTGAATTAAAAAATTCTACAAAATGCCCATTTCTGAAAGGCAGGGGAAAAAAAGAGCACATAATAAATCATACTCTTTCCCCCAAGTCCCTTCCAAAGAAATCAGTGGTCCAAAAGTGCACTAACTTTTAAAAATCTGAAAGCACATTTAGAATGGTGCACAGCAATCTGGTCTCTCTGGTGACTCAGATACAAAAGATCCCCCTTACCTATTCCTAGCCTTCGGTAGGGTGCCAGGCATCCAAGTGTCATGATGTAGAGTCTCTTCTGATTCTGGGAGTGATCCACCCTACAGCACACTGCTCCCACTGCAATATCATTGAAATAGGCTGCCAGGGAAAGAAAGAAAGGGTTATCAGTCACAAATCTCAAACTATACATACAACTCCTTCATTTACATCCTAGATCTTCCTCCCTCCCCTCCTGCTAATTGTCCCATCCAGATAAAATATCATATACTGTGGATTCACACTTGAAGTTACCAGTGGTTCTCTAACACAGTGGACGCTTATTACCATTCAAACCACCAGCAGTGACATCAGGAGGTAAGCTGGCAGCACACAATTGTTTTCTGCTGGAACAGAAAACATGCCTATTCCCAGTGGGATGTAATCTATTTAGAACACAAACCCTCTGAGGCTGGGACTGCTGCTTTTTTTTGAAGTTCCTAAAATGTTATTTTTCATGATGTAAACCAACAAAATAGAAGGAGCTGCTGTTCAAAACCATTATGGACAGCAACAGTGAGCACTTCTGCCACCACAGCCCACAATTACCGGGAAGAACACTTGTACCTAATTTGGCTAGTTCGCCAACCTCCAGTACATCCTTGTAGAACTTGTCATTGTAGCTGACAGGAAAAATGACCTGGTTTAGCCTCTTCAGCTGCTTAATGTTGTGTGGCGTCACATCTCCCAGCTCGATCCGGCTACTGGAACAAATCAAAACATGCTTAACATCTGACACACTGCAAAATTTTTAAGGACACAAAAAATTAATTATTTTATTTATGCTTAGAAAACTGTCCCACCTAATCATCAGTTCAACACACATTTGAACTGCCATGTCCAACCTATACAATTAAGTCTTATGTTGGTGGCTGATATAACTCCCAAACCTAATTTCAGTAAGTACTACAGTCAGAGATATCTCAGGCCACACTTAACACTAATGTACCATAGCACATGTGTGGTTTTGTTGGGTGGGATACAGGAGAACACGAATCTCTGCAGAAGTATCAGCTTTAACTTTATACTATTAATTGTCCCCCTAATCATCAAGCTCACAAGGGGAAAGACAGGAAAACCCCAAAGAAAATACCAGAGGAACAGAAAGCTAGAACAGAGACCAAAGAAATGAAGTCCTTATCCATGCTTCATAGACAGCCTTAATTTTACCACCCAACAATATAAAGCTTATGCTTAGACAAAGTCACTACCAGACATATTTCTCTAAAAAGCAACAATATTGTGTAAAGCAAACATATGAAGCCTGTTAATATGCAAGTGTGCTCCTCTCAAGGTGGTATCTGCATCTAATACGATCATCTCTGAAGTAATTCTTCCTGCTGAGAGCAGAATCACAACTTTAAAATACCAGTACTGAATTAAACTGAGAACAAACAGACCAAGCTTCTCTCTTTTCTAATACTAACTTCCTGACAGAAACACTCCATACACATAAGCAAACCTAAAAAAAACTACTAAAGAAAAATAAATTAGGAGATCAGCTGCCCCTGGGTGAATGTAAGCAGTTTTAACAAGGTCTACAAGAATGAAAAATAAAAAACCCAAGATAATCAAAATCATTTCCCAAATGGTCACCAGAATACGAGGGCAGGTACAAAGCCAATACACATGGAATTAGAAATGCACAGAATTCTCAGATCACCTCAGCCCTGTTTTTACTGAATACATATGGGCAACCAGATTGTTTTCTGCCCAAACAGCAGGAGAGATACTGCTCGCCTTTAGAAAAAAAGTCAAATTCCATTTTCAGAGAAGCAGCTTTCCAAGATCCTTGTATGTCAGGCTTGAAGTTCATTCTAGTAATGTGCTGCTTTCCATCTCCTGTGTCTCTTGTGCCTAGGCAGGTTGTTTTTCAGATAGGTTAATGCCTAGGACACAACAGCACAAGTTAATTTAAATAACACAGTGACACAAAGAAGATATAATAACCAACAACTTCTTTTTCTTCAAGAACTGTAACAAGCAATGCAGAGTATAATCTGTCTCTTTTATTAACTGACCTTGGTTATACATAAAAACCCTCTTAAATACTCCAGATATCAGTTTTAGTTGTCCCTACCAAGGATGGGTGATAAACGCACAACGCCCTCTGGGCTTTGTAGTGCAGTCTGCAAAACTATCAGAAAAAGCTACAGGAATGGAGCCTTTAATGTTCACTTTAAGAACCATAACTTACCTCCACACCTACTTCCTCTTTTTACAGCAAAGAATAAAGTCTTCAGTTTTGCAGAGATATCAAGGCTCACCATTGCATGACACAGATCAGACAATCTCCCCAGTGTTCCCTACAGAAGCTACACAACTTGTAAGTAGGGCCTATCTTTTAGAGGACCACCAAGCATAAATGGACAACTGACAATTTTGTAATTCTCCACGACATTAATATGTTTGAGTTACTGTTTTGAATTAACAGATGGAATTTACATATCAACTTCACTGACTCCAAAGTTTAACCTTTTTGTCACACATCTGCCAAAGAGATTAAAAAGCCCCCTGATGTCAATCATCTCATGTCAGTGTGGGTTCTTGCAAACTCTTCCAGGCAGCTCCTCATCTATCCTCCCCCCACCACACTGCACATGTCAACCTTTTTCCTCCAATTGCAAAGGCACTTGCTAAGCAGTAAATCCTGGTAGTTTGCCCCTGAGCTCTGCTCAATTGTACAGCCATCTCCTGAGAGGCATCTCACTACGTGGACAGTATGTTCTCCAATAGTGATTTCAAGAATGACAGAAGAAGTGAGAGACTCCATATCCTTGCATTTCATCCATGTCAAGATACCCAGGCATACTATAGGCAAAAACAATAGGTTGTATGTCTAAAGTTTCTTGCTATAAACCACTACCAAACCATCATACTGAAATAGTCTGTAGTATCTCTTTTCTGTGAGTCCTACCACAACCAGCCCTTTGTTTCACAACCTTTTCCATCTCCTAGATTATTTTTGCTCTCAAGACGCCTTTCTTCATATTTGCCATTTGTATGAGTCCCTTTGGTAATTCTATTCCAACACACAGTAACTTCCGAGCTAGTAAGGATGATCTCCTCACACCACAGAAGTTAATAGATGGTGGAGAAACTGTAATGCTTGCTTTATGCCCAGCTGTTCAGCTTAGCATGGCAGGACTTCTTCAGGCACACAGAAGGCAAGCTGTGCCCTTTTCTAATCCCAACCAGCAATGCTGCTACCTCTTCCTCACAAAGGGCAGGAATAAAACTGGCATGTTTGTTCCTGGGTATATTTCTATCTGTGAGAGAGTTTTCCTGGAGTAGAGCACCTCAGTAATCTTGTACTAGGAGAGATGAGAAGATTGAACAGCCACCTTTGCTGCCATCTGCATCAGAGTGGGAACCAAAGGGTCTCAATTGCCCAGGTAGGTCAGATTAGCTGCAGCATAGAAGGTCAGCGGGGGAGGAGACAAATCTCACACCCATATTTAGTCATTGAAAGCCTAGACCTTTTCTCCAAATGACAGTATATTAACTTTGGTGATACTTTATATAAGTAGTTCCAAGCTTCAGCAGATCAGCAATGCTAGCATGATGAATTCACAGCAAAGTGAACTCACAGCAAAGTTGTTATACAGCAAGTCCCTTTCGATACTTGAGCAAAAATCTCTGATATAGACCATCAGCAGGTAGTGTGTTTTCTAATATTATTTTAATATTAATTAGATACTAATGAAACAAATGAGGCATTAGAAGGCAGTCGCAATGAAATATTTACGACGACAGTGCAACAGGACACAGATATATTATCACAGGCAACCAGGGCAGGATGTCTAAGAAAAGGATCATGGCCAGAAGACAGACCTTCACCAAGAAGGTTTCAGACAGAAAATAAATAAATAAATAAATAAGTGCAGAAGCAGTGTCTAAGGCTGCTGGTAGCTGCTGAGCTGAGACATCACCCCTGAGGCTGGCATCAGGCCAGAGAAATGAGCTCCAGTAGTAGGCGTCTAAAAGGTGATTGTTGACAGATTTCCTTGAGCCCTTAGACTTCCCCCCCTCTATCTCTCACCACTTGCCACATTCACTGCTGCCTCCTGCCATTTCCTGCTGCCTGCCTCCTGTGCTCTGTCACTAGCTGGTTCCTCGCTGCTCGAGAGTTGCACCAGGGCCAATATTTTATCCTGGAGGAAAACACGAAAAGGGTTTGAGAAACACTGCAGGAAGTATAAATCAATATGCTAAATACATCTGTTTAAATAGTATGCACTAAAACCATAAATTGCATTAATGTATAGTACTAGCTGATTAAATCAGCACATCTATTATGCACAAAAACATTTAATAAACAAACTAAATGAGGATGGAAAGGAAGACCCACATCGTGAGAGTTCATCATTTTGCCTGAGGACAACGTGGCAAAAGTGCCACTGTGGCCTTGAGTAAAATCATGGGAAAGATGGCACTGCTGCCAAAAGCAGCAGTCTTGCCGTCCCCAAGCCACACATTCCTGTCTTCTTTTTGGCACAAACATTTGTGCAACAATGTGGTGAACCAACACCAATTAAAACTAACCTAGCCAAAAAAAGAAAGGTTTAGTTTTAACCCACATCAGTCCCCTGACTGGGTTCACCACACAAGTCTTCTTCCAGCATAAAGAGAAAACAAGTTGCCAGAGGCAGAACTTGTTGGTTCTTGAACAGAAGTGCCATCCTACCCCAGTTTAACCTGGAAGCACTGTGCAAGAGCAGCACGAGGATGCAGATCTGTCAGTACATCTGTGAACACAATATCATGTCTAGCTGATACTGTGCTACACTTTATCATTTGCAGAACAACATACCCTTTAAGGACTTAAAAAAACTACTCCAAATATCCAAGTCAAAGCACCTGTAACAAAGGATACAAAATGATCACTCCCTTCTTTTCACTGGAGTAAAGCAAATAGCTTTGTGGGGCCTTTTTTTTATTATTTTTTGTTTGTTTGTTTGTTTTTAACAGCTACTTACAACTAGACCTGCCTCTTCAAGCTAACTCTCAGCCAAATAGGTAAGTAAGTTTGCCTTGTCAGCTAAGGTCTGATTAGGCCAGTCCTATACATTCCCCCTCAGTAGAGGGTGTATCAGAAATACCTATCCTCTGCTTTTGCAAAGAAAAAAAATAAATTTATGAGCCTACATTAGCAGAAAATAAAGATGTGTACAGAGCCTGAAGCACCCAGCAGGGACATGCCCTTCCTTAACAGATTATTTGACTCTATGATGCCAATAATATTACTAAGAAGATACACACTACCGACACCCTACATCTCAAATGGCACTCCATGGAGCATGCAATAGTCAACTGTACTCCATCTCAACTTCTGGAACAAGTCAAGCACCCATCCCAAGCAACTATTTTTAACATGGAGGAATGAGGGATTCCTGGGTCATCATGTCAGGCCTCTTAATACTACAGTGTTCTACAAATCCATACCCTTTCCTTGATGGAATAACAGCCCTCTGAAGCCACTTAAACATCTTCTATTGTAAGGCTGTTCCCAAGATACTATTACTCCCATAGTTAGGCTTTCCTCTCATTTCCATCCTAAATGTACTCAAGTCTACTTATATGCTGTCTGGAGATGATGGGTACCAATAAAGCCCATTCCACATGCCTTTTCAGAGTTATGATCGCTTTATACTTCTAACCAAAACAAAGCTCCTGGCCTCCTCTAAGACTGGCTCGCAAATCCTACTATTTTTATACTAGCTCTTCTTCACATTCCTTCAAATTAAAACTTAATTTTCCTTAAACACAGCTAATCAAAACTGCTGATAGCACCCCATTGTATAATGAGAATAAGCTTCTCCTGTCTCTACCAGAAGCTTTTTCCTGACATAGCACAGAATCACAGAACATTCTAAGTTGGAAATGACCCACAAGGATCTTCAAGTTCAACTCTTAAATGAATGGCCCGTACAGGGACTGAACCCACAACCTTGGCATTGTTAGCACCAATATCCTAGGATCCTTGCATTTCTCACAACTGCAGCATTCTGTGACTTGGTTACTGGGGAAAAAACATTGAAACTTCACTAGTAAAGGGAACTGGTTCCCGCTGCATAAGGCTGCTATCTGTTAAAGGCTCACAGCAACACTGCCTAGTGATGTAAGAGCAGAAGTGAGGAGTGATCCACAAAATCCAAATGGAAGTGTGACTTTAGTGAGGTGACATGCACCAGTTACTGAAACTGGATGCATGCCCAGAACATTGGCATTAACACTCCTGCTCTTGCATGCCAGTGCCCCAGTATCCTTCAGGCACTGGCTAGAAAAAAAACTCACACTTTTTGTAGAAACAAATGCAATTCCAACCAGTCCCGATGCAGTTGCATTCCTCTACCTGCAGTTTACTACAGGCCTGTTATTTAAACACAGTCTATTTTTCCTACAATGTCTTAAATTTACAATGGTGGAAGTAACACAGGCTAAATGAGACACTAGTGTTACTTATGCTAAGACTGCCTTTTGCTGCTCAACATATCCCAAAGGAGAACTGCTTCAACAGAATGACAGCTCAAGAAGCAGCCAATTTCCAGAGTTACAGTTCAAGAGGAAGCACAAATTCAGTCCCAGGAAATATCAAGCGCTGAATACTAGTTTAGAATGAACCTCAGGGAGAAAAAAAGGGAATCTTGAGTTTCTTAATGCTGTAAGAATCTCAGTCTCATTCAACTTTAAATAGTGCAAGTCTCTTCCCAGAGGGATGTGCCTGACTGAAACAGATCTCCACGTAACTGATAGCTGGGCTCGGCTTATTGAAGGCATCTGGCCTGCTAAATTTAGCAGAGCTGTATCTGAAACTTGCAAAACTTACTGAGGTACTGTCAGTCAGGAGAGGGAGCACAGAGAAATGGACCCTAACGAATTAAGAGGACTTCAGAGAAGGTTTGTCACCTGCCAAGCAGCCGGCTAAGCTTTATTGCTTCTATTCCAGCTTCCAAGTCAAAGCAGGAGTCTAGACAGGATAATCCACTCGTAAAATAAAACCAAACCAGAAGGATGAAAGCTACAGACCTGAAGGGTGTGGCTTTGCTTAGAGTCAACTCCAAGGCCAAAAGAGCTTCTCCAGTGTTTTGGGTTCAGGAGTTGGGGTTTTTTTAATAGATGAGCTGTCTCGCTATGCACACAAGTTAATCTACTTCTTGTGGGCAGATCAGTATGTTTTCAATTATCTCCAAGATCTGTGGGCTGCGTACCTACTCTGCCTCACTTGTCAGAAAACCAGAAGGATACGTACAAACCTAGCATGGAAAAATCTTACCGATTTGCTTCTGAGTCCCCTGATCTTCTTTAGCCCCATTTACTACTGAAAACATGTATTTGCACAATACCTGATACCCTGCTGGAAGTTACTTCTGGCTGCATGCTGGCCTGCAGAAGGGCACAGTGATGTACAGAAGAAAGCTAAGCAAGTAGACTGGCCAGTCTCCACATGCAAGTAGTGAAGTTATGCTATAATAGCCTCAGTTTTTCCAGCTCAAAAAAGTTCTATAAGAGTTGTACTAGACCTCAAGTCTAGGCTCAATTGTGATCTCAAAAAAAAAAACCAAAAAAAAACCAAACAAACAAACAAAAACCTCGCCCAAAAAGACAACCCTAAAACTAAAGTAGCAGCACAATCATGAAGCACATCAGCTGTCTAGATAATGCAAGTGCAAGGGGAGGTAGTGAGGTCACTCCAAAAATGTCAAATAAAAATAAACTTTCCTAAGAAAATTAAAAGTTATCTCATTCTCAGCTGGCTACAAAAAAACAGGAATCACCATGCCCACCTGACAGAACTTTCAAACTCCAAAATATCAGAAATAAATACAGCTGGCCTACAACAGAAGAACAGCCATACATACATCATTTAGTTGCCTATAGCACTCTGATGCTTCAGAGCACCTCGCAGGGTCAAGGCCTAGATTTTAACTCACCTATCCCAGGTATATCTAAGTCAGGTGAAAGAGGAAACAACTTGCCTGTGATCATATAGCAGATAAAGAGCTGCCAGAAATCCCAACTCTCCGATGCTCATCTAACCACTTTTCCTTATTAGTCAAGTAAGCTCAGAGGTCAGATTTTGATCCATGATTGCAAAGCAGAAGTACTCACTAGTTTGAAAAAGCTTTGCTCAAAAAATTTTGTGTCTCCATTACTTGTATCCTGAGACATCTTATAGATTACTGCCCTTTTCCATATCCTCCGTGTCCCCAGATACAAAAATTATAACACTCACTTGCCTCGAGAGAGATCATGACCCTTCGCTAATTAGTGTTCATGAATTACCTAATGATCATCAGGTAAGAACACGGGCTTACATTCAAATTCAAAATAGAAGTGAGGCTGGGTTTACAAAGCACCTTATTTACAAAAATATGGCTTGAGGGCACTTCTAGTACTTACATGAGACAACAAACTATAGAATTGACATATCAGGAGAAAATTACTTTTCTGCTTCCCACAAACTATTGCTATAGGTTACTGAAACACCTTTTCTTACAAATGCCTATGTCCATTAGAATAATTAAAAATAAAGTCAGGTTTTCATGGGTTTCCTGCCTTTGGATGTCAGTCCAGGAGTTGGTGTGTTTTTAAGGTGTTCAAATCACAAATTATATTAATAATATATTGTGAAAAATTAACAGAGTGTACTATCAATTTTATGTGTCTACCTTAAAACAATTCTAAGCAACAATCATTGTAAGCACCTAACTTACAAGCAAAAAAAGCTATTTCCCCCCCTTCCCAATAAGAAATAATTGCTCTCAAATGAAAATTTGTCCTAAACAGCTAAACCCAAACAAGTCTCTTTTAATTGTAATTTTTAACCTAATTTGTGATCTTTACTGACATGTAATTCCAAGTACCATGTAGAGAAAACTTTCATAAGCCTTCAAATGCTGCCCTGGGTCTCACCTCTCACCCCATATTCTCAAGAGAATATAAATACAGTGCTCAGATGGTGGAAATCAGACATTTCAGGGTTAGAGATTCTAGTCTGCTAAGGCCAAAAATCACATAGAGCCTGGAAAAGAACAGGGAAAGGGAGAAGGAAGGCCAAGTGAGCTCAGGAAGTACTTCATGCATGAAGATCTTACCATGCAGCACAGTATTTTATTTTCAATTAACTAAGAAAAAAACCAATTCTGCCCCTAAGAAAATTCAAATATCTTAATCTTAGTCACCTAGTGTGGGCACTGTTGCAGAAATGGTTTAAACTCAGTTTTCTGTAAAGCCTTGTTTAATGTCCTTTCCGTAATAAATTAATTCAATATGCTTTGACACAAATACACAGTTATCCCATTTCTATGCTGTCCTTCTCCACTCCTAGGTCTTCAGGTCCAAGAGTCTCACTAGTTATTCTTCTATGCATAGACTGCTTCCCTCTTCCCCCTTGCTTCCCAATCTCAAATCTCCCTCCTGACAAACTTCTGCTTCTTTAGAACTCCACATACTCCACTTTTTCCCTTCCCCTCTTTCAGCAGGGAGCAGAAAGTAATCCTGATATTGCCTGCCTCACTTAGAGCAGTAGGGATGCAAGGAAATATTGCACTTCTCTCCTATTGATTCTCAAACAAAGATGCAACATCTGTTCTCTCCTCCACCTCCTCTGGGTAAAAATATCTAGCGCCTTCTCAGATTATTGGGCTGAACACTTCTGATGGTTGCCAAATGGGCAGGCTCTTCAAGTTCTGAAAAATTTCCACTTGGATAAAAGTGTTTTTCTGGCTCAACCATAACCCATTATTCCCCATTTTAGAAAAGATTTAATGTGGCAAAGGAGGATGCATCATTTCTTGTCCTCAGGAGATGGCAGCAGAGTCTGTGGTATTTGGTAACTAAAGATACTATATTTTTCATAGAAGTGTCCCAAACTAGCAAGCTGATTTTCATATTAGCAAGTCACATATACATATGAAAAGAACTGAATGGTCAAACAGCACTCAAAAGCCAAGACTGGGTTCTAAAGTCCTTCAATAAAATGGCCACAACCCCTATGTTACCTTCCTACCCTCCCAATCCTTCCTACTTCGTGGAATGTCTTAATCTGGTTATGGAATTAAACTCAAAAAGGGTAAGAGTTATAAATCAGGTTAAAGCACCTATAATGAACTGTACTGAGTTTTTTATAACTCATTTAGAAGCTATTAAGCCATTTGTAAGCATCCATATAGGCAAGGTCTAAATTTACCATCCATGAAATTAAATGCAGAGTATAGCTCATACTTGGACATTTCTAGCCTCAGAAAAAGACTAAAAATAAACAATGATTTTCAAGCTCAATTACCTTTTTTTGTCTCCAGTGCATATGACAATCCAGCAGTTTTCTCAAACTTGAAACTTCCTCCAAAACACGTTAAGCTTAGTACTGTGCCTAACGAATGGAAACAAATCAACAGCTCTGCACAAACTCCATCATAGTAACTCAGGAGAGAAAAAAACCCTCCCTGTTCTCGTGAGAAACACGCACAGCTTTGGGACCTTGAAAGGTTTACTTTGTGAATCCTGGCCAAACAAGCAGAGATACCAGAGTTTACCATAATGATTCCCTGCACTTTAAAAACACTAGCTATGTTTCTGTTATGTTCAGTACTCCCCAGCTGTGATGTCTCTCCTACAAAAGCAGCCAGAATAGCACTAGCCTGGAAAGCCTCTGGATTAGGAAGGTCTCTGTGGCAGCAGATACCTGCTATGAAACATGCACCCTTCTGCAGCAAGTCAGGATCCTTAGAAACTACAAAACCTGAGACATAACTGTAAACACATAGAAGTGAGAGGCACTCTTCCAGTAATTTCTTACTCAAAAGCAGTGGACCTTACTTTCTGAGGCAGTGCTTTAACACACAGCCCTCTGCTCTGTGTTTCAATCAGTTTTTCATCACGTGGCTCAACACGTGCTGCCACATTACAATCCCACAGGTGTTTCCCATCAAAACTGAAGTTTGGCCAATGTGACAACGCATATGCACAGGATCACAGGCACTGGGCCCTGCTCAGAACAAGCACTATGTGCTCAGTGTATCTGACAGTCCCGGTCACGCAGCAGGTACAGGCGTACAATGGAGCGTGCAGGTCCTGCAGAACCCTTGTGTAACATGGTCTTCAGGGAAGGCTGGATGCCTCAGTCTCCCAGGTTTCATCTGAACTGAAACAGGCCAGAAACGTACCCTTACTTTAAGATATCAACAGGTCACAGACAGCAATAAGCAAATGCTTGAGAATCAATGCAACATTTTGTCTTCTCCTTAAAACCAGTAGCTTAAGGACTGTAATGAAAATCCAAAACCACTGAGCAACAAGTGAATCAACATCCTCAAAGCAGCAAAGCGCAGGGAGTATTATTTACATCTGCTCTACAAAAACAGCCAAATTACTACACACAGTAGAACCCAAGTCCCTCCCACTGGTATTTTTCCTCATGCAAACCCAGTTCTAAAATAGATTTTTGAATTCCAGAACTAACAATAACAACACTTAGGAATACAATAAATGAAAAAATAAATGAATCTCTAGAGAATCATGAGGCTCACCAACAGAACAGTGAATTACCTCCATTTTTCAAGCCACATTTCAGAAAAAGAGGGAAACATGAGAGTCTACACAATTAAAATCATTTAGAAGGTGAAGATAGAGCGAACATAAAGGCAAGTATCACCAGTAAAACCAGGTGGGAGCTAATAGCAGTTACCAGTTCAGAAGCTGTTCAACTCACCAAATAAGAGAAAACCCACAAAATTTTAAGCAGCTGAGAAAGCAAAAATCTCTGAAACCAGAGGTCCTTAGTAGAGGAAGTCACAGACACTACAACCTGCTATGCATTATTAACACACATCTATGTGCTATTTTGAATTCAGAGAGCTAAGAAAGAGGGCTGCAGTAACACGTTTAGATCTGAAATTTCAAAACGTCAGTGAACTTGACAGTTTCTTCTTTATTCTTTCTCTGCCCAAGTAGACTCTTCATAATTACAGCTGACATTATGTGTCTTAGCGCTCCCCAAAATCATCCCTGCCCTTTGAGGTGTGCGTTACAATGCAATACATACACTCCCAGAAAAAGTACTCAGATGGAGTCAGTTTGTTCAGAAGGACTTATCCACAATTTTGGACTCAGTACTGAAGACAGACCAGATCCCTTCAAGCACATCAGTTTCTGTATGTAGGGAATTGAAGCTTTAGATCTATTTTTGGAGCCATCTTCTGACAGTACTTTAGAGATCTTCACCGATCTTTGTAACTTGACAAACAATTTGGATTTGTTTCAAAGTACCCCTGTGTAATTTATATATTCCTAGTCCTTTGAGTCTCTCATTTTATTTAAATGGGGTTATTTTTCAATTTGAGTTCTGTCGGCATATTTGCCTCCATCTGAAATTTTAGGGAACACCTGGATTCAATATGAGAATCTGCACAAGAATATGAATTTATTCTGCACAAGAACTTGCTGTGTGGTGCTAACAGTGTTTTGGCAAGACAGGAATATCTCTTCAAAGAGATGTAGGAGTACCAGAAAAGCACAGAGTACAGAGCCCAAAGGGTAAGTCTTGAAGTTGAACCAGTGATAAAACTGCCTTTAAGTGGAAGTAAAGTAACAGAAATAAAGTTTGATGCTCTGGAAGCAGAAGAGGGGTCTGTAGGTTTTTACTCCATAGCTTTTTATTAAAAAAAAAAAAAAAAAAAAAAGTTATGAAAGGCAAAAATCTCCACAAAATGAGAACTCCTGAGCAGTGCAAGCACAGCCAGGCTCAGTCCCTTGAGGAGCACCACAGCACACCCCACAGCTTCAGCTGTGACCTGCCAGGAGACCCCCACAGCTCCAGCCAGACATGCCCAGGCTGCTTTCCCCCTCACACATCCAGGTCCCAGTAATCCTGTCCCACAACTGACACACGGCCAAGGCAAGGCTAAGCTGTAGCAAACAGCAGGACGGTCAACAAAGGATAAAAGGAAACCCAGTTCCGTCAGGAGTCCTGCGGAACAACAATCACATCAACTGCCACCTCGCCTGGGCTGATCCTGCTGCCGCTCTCCTCACAAACTCCGCCGTCCTCATTACAAGGTGACTAAGAGTGGAGGTGTCCTGTTCCATGCAGGGCGGTGCAGGTGCAATACCCCAAACACACCTATTTAGTGTCAGCTGAAAGTCACTTTATTTGCAATCATCGCTGAGCCTCTTTCTACAGACACCTGCCAGCCCTCCACGATGCCTGAAGCCGCTTACACACTGTAAGAAACAGCTAAGAGTCTGTTATCAAGCAGTCTTGTGTGACCTCACCCCAACTGCTAATAAGCTAAACCCCTTACCATTTCTTAGTAAAAGCTTAAGTGCTTCAGCTTCCATTCACCCTGCCTTAAGCTGCCAAACTGGAATAATAATACCCATCATTGCATAACACCAGTTTCAAGGGGACTAGTTTAATGCTCTTTTGAGAAGCAGCTGTGGAAAGCTTCCTTTGTGAGAATGAAGAAAGTGAGGTACAGGAGTGGAACGATCGCATTTCATGAAGCTGAAAGTGATGCTGAAATTAATAAACATTAGGCGATTTAACCAACATTGAAAAACCTGTCCCAAAGTGACCTGCACAAGGTCAGACAGGTCATCTGACACTAAAGCAGAACGGAGAGTCTAAAGGCCTCCAGTCTCCTGCTCAAACAAGGCACCTCGTTGCCCACACTGAGCAGGAAATCAGTGTTTCAGCCAACCACGCCTGAAATCTCCGGTTTTCAAGAGCCACAGAGAAGTGATGACAGGCCGAAAGCAGCGTGCAACAGAAACGTGACACAGAACACAGCTCGTTTGTCATCCATCCACGCCACACATCCTCCACGTAGCAATTAAAGACTTAAAACCCGACAAAAAGTGCTAAGAGAACATCACACACAATAGCGCTGCAAAACCACACACACCCGAGGCTGGCAGCCTTTCCGCACAGACCGAGCGGCGCTTCTTCGCTACTGCCACACAAGGACGGCAGCCTGGCCAGGCAGGGGCGAGAGCCGGGTCCGCATCCCCGCCCGCTGTGCGGATTCTCGGGCACCGCAGGGCGGGATTCCCCCCGAGCACGCGGAGCCGCCGCGTCCCGCGGCCCCGGCGCGCCCGGAGCACCCGCTCCGGCGGCGGCACGGCCAGGAAGGCGCAGGGGCTCCCGCGGGGAGCTCCTGCCCAGCCCCAAGCGCTCCCGTGGTAGCGCCGCCGGCTCTTCCCCCGCGGGAAAGGCTCCCCCAGCACTCGCCCCCCGCGAGTCCCGGCCCCGAGGGCGGGAGGGACGCGGAGACACCCCGCGAGTGCCGAGGCGGCGGCACCGCTCGGTGCCCTACGCCTCCCGCCCGCGGCGCCCGGGCCCGCCCCGTTCCCGCTCTGCTGCCGGGCGACGCGGGCGGGCCCGGCCCGGGCCGAGCCCCGCACTCACCCTTTCATGGTGCGTCCGCGGCCTGCCCGGCCTCCGCGCTGACTGCGTGCAGGGCCCGGCGGTGCGGGTGCGGCTCCGGCCTCGCCGTGCTCAGCGCGGGCGCCTTATTCTCCTCCCGCTCCCACTCCTGATCCCTCTCCCGCTCCCGCTCCACATGGGCCTCCGCCCGCCCCGCCCCGCCTCGCTGACCCCTCACCTCACGCCGCGCGCGCGCCCCCGCCCCGCCCGCCATGACCCCCAGCCCCGCCCCTCCGCGCGCCCCCGCCGCGCACGCGCCTCGCCCCGCCCCCGGGGGGGAGGACAGGGAGTCCTCCGCGTGACTCGGGGGCGGGGCGACGAGGCTGCCACGTGGTGCAGGGCGGCCAATCACCGCGCCCTACTGCGCCCCGCTCGCCTTCGCCCGGAAGCGGCCTGGGCCGGGCGAGTGAAACCCCGCCCGGAGTTGGGCAAGGCTCGCGCCCGGCACTTCCGGTGCGCGGCGCGGTCCAGCGCGGCGCATGCGCGCGGGGCCCGGCGTCAGCTGATCGAGCGCCGCCGCTGCCGCCGTCGCTGCCGGGGGGACTCGATCGGGCGGATCGGGCGGATCGGGCGCGCCGGGCCGGCCCAGGTGAGGCGCTCGGGCCCTTCCCCCGCCCACCCCCGCTCCCCTCGCCTCTCCCGGGCCGTGTCTGCAGCGTGTTCTCCGCTCCGGTGAAGTGGGGGCTCGGCTCCTGCCGCCCGCCTCGTTCCCTGCCCGGGAGCGGCGCGGGGTCCCCGCAGAGCCGCTGACTGAGGCAGCGCGGCCCCGGCCCTGCGGAGCGGGTGTCGCCGGGCCCCCCGGGCAGCCGACCTTTACGGAGCCGCCGTGTCCCAGCGGGAAGGCGGCCGTGCGCTTCCCGGTGCTGCTGCTTAGGGAGATGGGATCTGCAAGCGAAGCAGCTCCTGAGTGAGAAGCCTGCTGAGCGATCTCGCAGACGCCCAGTGAGCTACCCCGGGGTTATTCCGGAATGCCTTATAAAAAAGGGAAGGGGCGACAGTGGCCGGGTTTCAGTGCCGGGTCATCCCACCATCTTGAGTGGGTGGAACTGAGTCTGTCTGTGCCTTGACCGCAGCCCCGCAGAGACGGAGCACCAAGGTTATGGAGCAGGAATGCTGCTGCGGGCTTCTGACTGCAGCCCATCCCTAGCTGAGGAGCCCACCTCTTGTTTTGTGGTTGAATATACTGATGGCACATCAAATGCGGTAGACAGTGAAAAAAAATTTGATTTAGGTGAGGTGTTCCAAACGGCACACTTAACATTCACTTAGAGGCAAGGAAGAAATGATACATGACTGGATGGTATTGTGCATGTTACAGTTGGCAGTAACATTGCAGTATGTGACATGTCGAGATCCATCCACTCAATGCAGTTGCCCAAAGCGATGTACTTTCTTAGGAAGAAATAAAGTAAAACCTCTCTTTCTAAGGCTTTACTGACTTCCCTCAGAGAACTTGCACTCCTGCTGGGCATGAAAGCAATTTGGTGATAGTTTTATTCATTGTAATGCAATACTTTACCAAAGTACACTGGCTATTTGATCTAGCACCGTATTTCAAATGCTAATACCACTTGAAGTGGAGAGGGGCTGGACAAGGAGGAAAGCCTGCTGACCGACTGCTAGAGGTAATTTACTCACCCACCCCTTGGTAGCACTTCAGCGAGAAGGTGCCAAATACAAGCTGGCGTTTGGGAGTGGAAGTTTGAGTAGCTGAGGCAGATCCTCAGTATATTGTAAGTTGCTCTATTTGTGCTGACTTCAGCAGTGCAGATCTGCAGTAGCTAATGTTTGGCTTTTCTGTGCAGTATTTTTAAAGGCCTTTAAACGGCTAGCAAACATAAATATTTAATTGTATCAACATTTTATTATTTTCTGCTTAAGAGTGTGTGAAGTGAGGTCAGAGTCTACGGTCTTTAAATTACCAAAAATAACGTGGCTTATTTTTTCTCTGCCTATTAGTTTCTTATGTGAAGTCTTCTAGAAAAGTTATTGTTTTATGTAGGAAACAAATTAGTTTTAATTTTGTAATCAGGTGACAAAGTGTGACATTCAGGAATACTAAATCACCACGGGCATTGAGAGTGCAGGGAAGGAGAGATTAAGGCAACAGTGGAAAATGACTGCTGGCATCAGCTGACTGTGCAGATGGGGGTTGAAGTCTTGTGTTGCAATAGTAACATGAGATCTGTTTCCTGTGAATGGACCCTTTTCGTTTTCCAAATCAAGAATTATTTTCTGCAAATAGGGTGGAGCCGTGAACAGTTAGTACTGTTTGCTTAACTTCTAGAGCATTAGATTAAATTTAGCCTTTATTTTTGTCTAAGTATATATTAGCAATTTTATACCAATTAATCCTGACTTAAAGTCTGTGGGCCTCACTGTGCTTGTGTTATCTAATTTTTTTTTCCCAGTATGACTTTGTGGATTTATCTTCCAGACTCACATGGGTGCGTGAACTGCCTGTTGTCATCCAAAGCTGCTACAGACCAGCAGGTTACTAAATGATTTCCCTGAAGAGACATTTAGAGGCACTGCACTTTAAAACTCTTGTGTTTGGATACCATGATATCTTAGAGTTACTGAGCCCTGAAAATTCCAAACGATGGTTTTCCCCTCATGGTTTTAAATTGCATGTTTGTGAGCTAAGGCCATGTTCCTGGTTACTCTTTTAGAAAAAGTAAAGGGGTGGTGTTGACCATAAAATGTTGAATGCTGTTGCTGGCCAAGTAGTAGTTCCCCTTTTTCTTTCTCAGTCTTTTTAAAAAAACCCTACGAAACAAGCCATGCAATAACCCAACACTACATTGCCTGAAATAGTTTCTTTCCTCCATACTTGTCTCACTGGTTAAAAAGTGGGGGATTTTAGGTTTGGAAATATTGAGGTGTTGTTGAACAATGGTATCCATATGACTTTTTTTTTAGGCTGGAATTGTACCAAGGAAAACAGACCATTTAGTCAACTGGAATATCATGCTCATTCATTCTGACTCAACATCTTAAAACATGTGACTTCTTTAATCTTCCAGCTGGGCAGAGAGAAATGGGGACCTACTTCAGCAGAGGAAGTAGAATGAATCTGAACTTTTAAACCTTTTTTCCCCTTACGGATTACAGTAGTCACCTAAAGGTCCAACATGCAAAACTGGCTTAGACTGGATCTTCTGGTTGTCACTGTTGTACCTTCTTTTATGTTATGAAAAGGTTTTTTGTTCCTCTTTGATGTGTCCACTGCCTTTTCCTCTTTGAGAGTGGACAGCTAAGCTTATACTGAATTCTTGGGTTTGGTCATCTCTCATGGCAGTAAGTTCTGCAGTCTCAAAGATATGTTTTGTTTGGTTACTTTATCTCATCTATGCATTTATTTCTCCTATTTTTGCCAAACTCTGAAGTTCAGCGCCTCCGTGCCTTAGAAAGGATGACCATTTGCTGCCAGCTTTCTAGACTTCCATATATTACGTGGCTGCTCTAACAGACTTTGCCTTCAAGGGCTGGCTTTACTGAAATTACTCTGAAAACCTGTAAGATGTATATGGCTAAATCCTGAAAGTCTTGGCCTAGCAGACTATCACTTAACCAGATGGAAGAAGATGATCGGTTTTAGGTGAATTTATTTTCTTGCTTCATCAGCTTGACTACTCCTCTGAGTTTGTGTAACAGTAAATTTCAGTGTCACTGCTTACTCTCTTCAGAAATCATTTGTGTGACAGTGGTCTCATATGTGCATGGTGCCTGTGGACAGTTCTATTTTGCCATAGTTATGCTTGCTTACTGGAGTGGTTTGTGGTCGTTCATGGAAAAGAGAGGTGGTCTGGATGTCAGCTGTGATGCTGGTCTGAGTTCTGTGCCTTAAGCGTGAAGAGCAGTCCTGTTATGGTTGGGATGTCACGGTTGAGGAGGTATGGAAAGGTTATGGGAAAAGCCATTGACTTTACAGAGAGAAAACTGTACCTGTATTGGAATAACTTACTATAGCTGGACAAAAGCTTTCGGGTGTGCAAGTTTTGTATAACAGCCTGAATTAACAGCTTTTTAGAAACTGAGCAGTGAAACTGCATCTTCCAAGAAGTTCAGTTAGTGAGGCAAATGTTTGTCATTGTTACACTGTATCATTACTCCATTTCCCACTATGGAAGTAATAACTTAAAAGCAGCTGTCCAGAAAAAAAATTGGAATGGTGTTTCTGGCTAAATGCAGATAACATTGGTAAGGATATCTAGCAAGGCAATTCTATTATGTGAATTTTCTGTAAATCCTTGAGATTTTGAGGGTTTTTTATCATGAGATAAATTTGCATCACCACAATATGTGGTTTAACAATGTTAAAATGTAATATGTTGGAGGGGTGCTGGCTGTTCTAAAGAAGCTGTAAATACTTCATTGCATACTTTAATTGAACATAAAATCTCCAAATGTGACTTCACTTGCTTTAAAATATAAAGATGAAGTTTTCCATTACAGGAAAAGTCAACCTCAATGAAATATCCTTTTACTAGAATCCAGTGCCAGTATATATGTTGTGATTCCAACCAGGTGTTTCATTATACCAAAGGTGCTATAAAAGAGTACTTCTCTCTGCTAGGAGCATTGGATCTTTCTCAAAGACTTTAATGGAAACTTACTCCTGGTTCAGCTCTTCAAAATAGCTGCCAAATACCTTGTATAATAAACTGACGGTTCCACAATATCCTAACTTTAAAGATGATCTGAAAGTTAAATGAAATGATGAAATACTTATTCTAAACTTGTGCTTAGTATTTTATCTGATACACTTGGGGAAAGGGAGTTGGGCAGTGGTGACACCTGAAGGGGAGCCCCCATGTGTTTTAATGATCCCAAACTATTAGAATATTTCTGTATGCAAAACTGAGCCTGACTTAAAAATCTAGCAACAGTTGTTTTGTGAAATTGCACACCTTATGTCTGTTGAGGTAAGATCTTCAGTTGTACTGAACTTTCCTAAGGTTTGTTGCTGTAGTTGCTTACAGCTTTGTGTTCTTCTCATTTGAATGTTTCTCATCTTAAAGGTTAGAACTATAAAAAGTATTTCAAGTTACAGTGCCCAATACACCTGAAAGGAGAGTGATTTTACTTAATAAAAGCAAGGGTGGATTTTAGTTTGGCAGTAATGTTAGATTAATGAAAATTGCTCATGTGGAGGAAATGACTGAGCATTACACTGAGCAGATGGCTGCAGAACTTTTCAGCCCTAGCAGCTAGATGACAGGATCAGGATAAGAAAAGAAGGTCACTGCAGAACACAGGAATGAATATTGTATTAGTATTCTGTATTATGATTTGGATTTCAGTTGCATTAGATCTTTCTTTTGTGTAGAAGTCTATCCAGCCAAAGAAAAGGCAGGCTGTAGCAGGCTGAAAAACTGTAGCAGACTGAAAGGCATGTCAGATTTTTCACCATAGTAAAATTGGGAAGCAGTATAGCAAGTGAGAACTAAGGGGATGGTCATCTGTTTCCTCCTTTGGAGAAGCCTTTTGGGTTGAGAGGAAAGAACTGGTGTAGAAAACCCTATTATGGAAAACAGTAGTTTATAACCAGTCACCTGATGAAGATTTTTTTTTCCACATGAACAATGTGGTTTTCTCTAGTAACGAGAGTATTTGATTTTATTAAATCAGGGTCTTTAGCAATTCTAGATATAACATGACAGCTGTGTTTGATGTCCAAAGGCCAGTTGCCTACTGAGCTTAACAGATCTTTAGTGGGTCAGAGCAGTTATGCAATGAATGCCTTGCCAGCCTTTCTATCTAGTTTTATTCATGCTGTTTTATTCATGTTTTTAAACATGACTTCTTGGTCATGTTTAAACACAAGTTTGTTCTGGTCCTGTTTTGGGCTAACTGAATCTTCTGGGCCCAGCTAACTGGACTTCTGAATAAAAGCTTGGGTACTTGAGTAACAGCTTGTGATGGTGGTGTCTTGCATGAACAGAGTTCACACTTCACCTTTGCTTTAGGAATATATGCTTTTGTTGTATATATCTATCGAATATATATATATATATATTATATGTTTAGCTTGTGTGCAAGGCATGATGTTTGTTTGAAGTGTCAGGCTGGTATGTATTGGCATACCCACAGGTAAGTCCCCACCTGTTTTGAGGAAGGAGACAGTAGGGGCTTGTGATGGACTTCATGAATTCCCTGTCGCAGGGTCTCACTTTGTAGCCATTGTGTGCTGCGATGACAGTGGCACTGTGACTCTCTTCCCTGTCTTTATTGTTCAATACACCTGGATTTATGTGCTGAGTAGAGCAAGCCTCGTGTGAGAGGAAAGGGGCCTTATAGTACCCAAGAAACAAATTGCATGAAGGACGAATTGTCTTGTAGGGTTGCAGATGGGTCCACAATATGTAGCTGAGCATCACTTAAGCATATTCGTGATCTACCCAGTGCAGAGGGGGTGTCAAAGAGCCTTGTGGCAACTGGAATAATTAAATGGATGAATGTCCATATTGTTGAGTTTAAGAAATAATACTTCTAGCTCAGCTTATTGCAAGAAGGTTGGTGCAATTAGCTTCACGATGTCTGTGTCATGAGAAGACTGAGCCACGTTGTAGTGTTGAGCACAGGAAGTGGCTCCTGCCTGGTTCTATAAGAGTGCAGATGACACAGTTGTGAGGTGTTTGATGTAGCAGAGGACTGTGCTGCTGTACAGAGGGACCCTGACAGACTGGAAAAATAGACTGATGGGAATCCCATGAAGTTTGACAAAGGAAAATACCAAGTCCCGCACCTGGGGCAGAATAACCACAAACACTGCTACAGGCTGGGGATTGACTGACTGACTGACTGACTGACTGCAAAGTGGTTTTGTTGAAAAGGACTAGAGGTCCCCAAGTTGAGCATCAGCTGCCAGTGTGTCCTCATGGCAAAGGCAGCCAGCACTATCCCGGGCTGCCTTTGGGAGAATCCTGCCAAGCAGGTTCAGGGAGATGGGTTTTCCCCTCGGTTCAGGGAGATGGGTTTTCCCCTCGGTTAAGCTCGGTGGAAACCACATCTGAAGCGCTGTGTATGTTTCTGGGTTCTCCAGTTGAAGACATGGCTTAACGGTGTGGGTCCAGAAGAGGACCACAAGACTGTTAAGCATTTGGAGATAGCAGAAGAGGATGAGAGAGCTGGGATTATGTGACCTTGGGAAGAGAAGGCTCTGAGGATCTTAGTGTAAAGTATGTAAGTAAACACCTAATGGGAGGGAACATAGAGGATAGAGCCAGACTCTTCTCAGTGGTATCTGCTGAAGTAACAAAAAGCAATGGGCACAAACTGAAATACAGGGAATTCCCTTTAAATGTAAGAAAATACTTTTTACTATAAGGGTGTCTGAACAGTGGGACGGGTTGCCCAGAGAGTTGTGGTGTCTTCATCCTTGGAGGTGATCAGAACCCCTCTGGATATGGCCCTGAGCAGCCTATATTAGCTTGCTTTGAGCAGGGTGTTGGAAGTAGACAACTGCCAGAGGTGCCTTCCAACCTCAGCAGTTTTGTTGTTTGGTGACTGAGAAATCTGGAGTAATTTTCCCTGTTGTTTTACAGTAAAATTATAACCTTGCTTAGTGTGAAGGAACAGATTTCCTGAGAATACTGTTTGGCTTCCTTTCCCAGTGACCTGTGTTACTGTTCTGGGCATGCTGTTTTTTTCTGGGACAATATCCCAAATTCTAGATACGGAAGTGCTGTTGAACTTCTGCATTTGTCTAGTAACTTAGGTGCTGAATTTTTTTTTTTAATACTTCCTCTTAAAAATATCATCTGTTGGAAGGGGAAGTATAAACCATCCAAATTACAGAAAATCTATGGTAGTGATTATTGTATTATTTATGAGGCCCTTGCAGCAGATATTCATGCAGCTGGGCACTGGGATTTATGCACTGTGCCAGAGTCTGCTCAGGTGAACACAGTAGATGTTGGCAGTCCTGATTCTGGAGCATGACTCAAGTGTGACACTAAGCTGATTGTCCAGTGTGGGTTGTAATCTTTACTATCCTGTAATGTCCAGGCTTTTACTAAGAAAAGGAGGAGGCAGAATTTTCTTTGGGAAACTTTATTTGGCTACGTTTTACTGTGTATGCCTATAAAGCTTGCCTGGAAATTGAATGCAAGGGCTTATATTCTGACTCCCATATTTCTACCCTAGGAAGTCAGCACACATTAGTTTGTTTCAGATATAGTAAAATCTATCACCTTAGTTCCAAATTACTCCAGCAGAATGAGTCTTAGCACTGGTGACTTATTAACGGACCTCTGCTGCTTCTGAATTACTGATATTGTGCTGTTTACTACAGTTTTGGTTAGTGTATTTGAGCATTTGTGCCAATTTGAAGTGTTGCTAATCCCAGAACTTGTGAAGATATATAGTCTTGAGAAGTTGTGAAGACTGCAGGGAACTCTTCAACTCAGGCAGCTTCTTGGGGAGAGATCGTGTAGCCACTCATGTTCTGTACAGCACACGGGGCAATGTCAGTGCCTGTCGATCTCTGAAAGCAGATTCCAGCAGCTGTCACTTGGGGTGGCACATCACTCTGCTGAGGTGCTGGATGCTGTGCAGTTGCATCATTGCTGCTGCTGGCTAGAGGAAGGGCTTCTTAGCATAAGCCCCACAAGACTCTTGGAGACAATCAATACTGTTCTACGTACTCAGGCAATTAGTATTACTGTGTCTTCAGCGCCTCCCCGTGCAGTCTGTTGTTAACCAGTTACTCTGTTAAGCTCTTTCAGAGCAGGGCACACACTGACATGGCTCTATTACACTGAGGGGCTGGCAAGTAAACAGATTCCAGCAGAAAGCATGCGTCTCGCTTTCAAGGATCTTTATGTAGTAGCACGCACCACTTGGGACATCGGGATTATTGGCTTTGTAGGAGGCCCTTAATGCAAACGCTGAATCCTTTTAATTTCTTCTGCTCGGTCCCGTGCAGTAAGGAGGGCACAGATGGGAGTTCAGCTGGGCTCTAGGTGGCTTGATTTGCTATTGCGGCATTCCTCGGTGCTGGTGGGAGAGAGAGGGAGAGACTGATGACTCATCAAGTCAGGTGGTTATGCCTCTGCTGTGTGGCAGAAATTTCTTTCCCCTCTGCAGCAGGCTTTCTCATCCTTCTGTGTAGGGGCACTAGAAGGACAAATATTTTGTAAGTGGTGATGCTTAACTGCTGAATTCCTGCTTTTGAATTGGGCCTGTGGATTTTTACTACTCCCTGTTTCTGCAAAATAAGGTAAGAATCGGTGTTTATGTGATAAAATTGTCATGGATTTTCTTCCTTGCTGCAAAAAGGCTCCTTCTGAAAATCTCACCCGACTCTTAATTTTGAAGAGATCTTTATGGTAAGGCAGTTCATTGTGTAGATTTTGGGTCTGGTGAAATGCTTGAATCAAAACCAAGGAACGGTGGTAGAAAATAGGTTTTCCAGTATTGAGAGCAGAGTAGTTACATTTTTGGGGTTACTGTATAGCCAGATTGCTGTGCTGGGGAGAAACCAATGTATAAAGCTCAGGTTATAGGCACTTTATTATTTAATTTTGACTATAAAATTAGTGTAATAGATCACCTTTAAGTCAGAGGAGGTTCTGCTGCAAGTAGTATTTTGATTTCTGACGCTGTTAATCAGAATATGACTGCTAGAGCTTCAGAGCTCTATGTTTAAAATAATAGGTGAACTGTTTTAGACAGGAAAGATTCCTGGATGTAAGTTGTAAAGGATACAAGATGCATCTTTGCTCAGAAGGGAATTAAAATTAAGCTAATACCCTGTGTACACGTGCAAGTGGACTTTTGTAGGAGGGAATTGCATATAGTGCCTAATATACAGTGGCAAGAGGCCTCTGAAAGGCTGTAGGAGCTCAGTAGATTTCTAAAATGGCCAGCTACCGTTTTCTTCTGGGTTAAGTACATACTGCCTCCATACACATGATGTGTTTAGCAAATCCTGACATGCTTTAGAGAATTTCATTTTCTCTGAGTACTGGCAATGAAAACATTTAACGCTCTAGGTACTAAAGGCAACGTTTTTGCCCTCAAGGACTTCTCCATGTAAAATGAAAATCTGTAGTGCTAATACACAAGCATAGGAGAATGATGCAGAGATAAATAACAGCTCTTTTTTTTTTCTTCATTTATTTCTTCAGTGTTAAAAGTTGTGTTAAAAGCCCTTTATAAAAAGAGGTCAGCTTGACTGGGTGAGCACTGGCTTTGAGTAGACTATACTTTGGAGGTACAGAGGAGGTGAAACAAAAGTGAGGAAGAAAGCACATCTTTTACACTTGGAATAATTAATAGGTATGTATTTAAAAACAGTTGGTGCAGATGCTAGGCATCTCAACAAAGGGAAAGGGTTTATTGGTGTGTTGCTAGGTGGTCTAGTGGAGGAATCCCCTACCCTTTTACTTGGCTTCGCCAGAAATTTGGAAAGGTGACTGTAGGAAGGGAGAGGGAGCAGAGCAGCAACAAGAGCAGGAGAGGCAGGTGCTGGCTGTCAGGATGTTGCCACTTAACTGCAGAATGACTATCTGAGGTTTCTGCTTCCCTCCCTAAAAGATAAACAGTCTCTTCAAGAAGGCTTTGTTTAGGAAGAAGAGTTAATTTAAATTGAAACTGGCCAGTGTTCTTTCTGATTTTCCTTGCCTTTGTAATCTAACTCTTTCATATGGGACCCTGTCTAATTGCCAGGCAGCATCACTAATTCAGTTATGAGAATTTGGTTTAACTCTCTCTTGTTTGTGTTTCTATAAAAGATTTTGATCGTGGGACTCTAGAGATTGTTCTGTATGGTATGTTGAAGTAAATGTTTTAAGTAGATTTATAAGAACAACTGCTTTTTTCAGTATGAACAGTAATTGTGCTTGAGTTTTGCAATGTTTTAGTTGTTCAAAGCAAAAAAGATGAGATAGTTATGTTAGTCTGATCAGAACCAGCTCTTAGCAGCTGCTCAGGAACTGCAGATTGCTTTGTGAGGACCTCCCCTCTGCCATTTGTCAGAGGAGGCTCTTGAGAAAAAAGCAGTGAAATTAAAATTGTCTTCTGGGCCTAAACAACAGGCAGTGTGAAAAATAAACTATGGTTATGGAGGGTAGAGGGATCTGAGGGGTACGTGACTTAGCCTTTGGTCTCAAGACCAATCTGCTCCAGACTGATGGTGACTGAGTCATCATCAACTGTTGGAGTGGCTGCTGTGAAATGAATCAATGGCAGCCATGATACAGAAACCACTCCAGAGAGACATGGAGCCTGGAAGATGCTATTCCTTCAGGCTGAATAAGAGATTAGAATCGTGGGAAATATTTTTCTTACAGAGCAGAGCCACTGGTTTAAAAGATTTAGATTGATAAAGAGGCTGAGGGGCAGAGGACTTGTAGTGTAGTATTAAAAAGCTGGAAAACAGATATAAGATATTTAGAGTAGCTGATGTCAGCTACTGCTCCTGAAGAACAGGCACAAAAGCGTCCTTTAATGGTGGTGCAAGGGGTAGCAATGTAGTTGTTGTCTTGCTTATTGAACATGAGGCTGTTTTTGCAGCCTGAATATGCCTTTTTATTTGCTGCCTTGCTGAAGATGTGTGTTAGATCAAGCTTCTCACAGAGACTGTGAGTGTCAACAAATGCCTCACACAGTTCCTGTCCCTGACCTGTGGGCCTGTGCTGGATGGGCCCTGTTGATTAGCACAGAGAGCACTGGGTGCTGAGGCTGCCAGAGCACACTTTTCACCAGGGCTGTGTCCTAAGTGTATCAATCCAGTAGAAATGGGTAGAGAGTGACCTGACAGTTCTCTAACACTAATCAGTTTCCAAGGTAACACAGCATGGTAAGGGCTCACAAAGCAAAACCATTAAATATACTCATATGTGCACCAGAAGCAGGACAGTCCAACTGTCCATCAGAAGACAAACACGGATGGAGGAAGACTGTATGTGAAACAGTGTTTTCCCATGACAGTTGTTTAGATTCTCCAAACAGGTACTGGCAAAAGATGACAGCCTGTTGTTTAACTGTTGCAAGTTAGGGGTTTTAGTCAAGCACAGTTCTTCTGTAATGCTCCACGGGTTTCACTGGGAGCAAAGACTGCATAATATGTAGCTGTGAGGCACGTAGAAAGGGCTCGCCTGTTCGTGTCCTGGGGTTTGTGAAAGTGTTTCTTCCTCTGAACATTTTTTGAAATGTTTCTTCCTCTGAACACTCTGATTCAGCAGCTGAAGATAGCAAAAATAGAATTTTCAGAATTAATATTTGTAGTATGGCTTTTTAGAGACTGGTTGCAGTAAAGCAGACCCAGAACATTCTTTTGCTCACTCAGAATTTTGGAAAACTCTGTGTTTTGAAGGAGAGTAGATGAGATGTGGAAGACAAAAGAGATTTTCCATTGTTTAAATTGCCTATTACCAAGCTTAGAAACAGTGGGCAGTGTTGGGGCATTTTTGGAGTGCAGCTCTTTCACTCAACAGCAGTTTTTGGAGCATATTATGGAGTGATGTTTTACTCCCGTGTTTCTGCAGTAAGGAATCTTAGTTCTTTTGTTTGTTTAAATTAGTTACTTTTTAACTTTTTACAGCATTAAAATCAGTGTGGTTAAGGTGCTTCAGGCTTTGAGTTCAGAATTCTTTCAAACTGGAAACAAGGAGAATGCAGAGGGGAGGAAGAGGAGGAACATATTACATACGTGTTCTTCAGGACTGACTCTCATTTTTTCCTTCTGTACAGCTGAACAGGCAAAATGGACTTCTCCAAGCTCCCCAAAATCCGTGATGAGGACAGAGAGGCTTTTGTTGGCTATGTTCATGGAGTCTCAGGACCTGGTGGGTATTATTTTGTAAAGGAAATCATAGATTTTGTTTCATCTAGTGTCTTGTTAATCTTGTTCACTTGAAAGTGGAGGAGTATAGTAGAGCTCTGGCTGGTGCTTTTTATCTGTTTTTTGGAGGGGGGCAACTTTAAGGAGGATCACTGACTTACAGTCTGATAAAACATTAAAAAATATGCTAATCAGATACTACTAATAATTAATCTTTTTAAAAAATGTAATGACCAGAAACAGGCAGTTGAATAATAACAACAATAAAAAGAAAAGGTAAGCTTTCTGTATGAGGTAAAGCTACTTGTTCAGAAATCTGCAGGCCCAGTGTGTTAACTTTCTGTAAATGGGTGTGAGATATATAGTCCATTCTTACTAAAATGCAGTTTGCCCCTGTGCTTTCTGAAATATTTAGCCCCTGTAAGTGTCAAGCTGTTTTGTGTTTCTGCACCATGGGCTGGAGGAACTCAGGAAGGAGCTGCAAGAATCAGGGAAGGTGGCAGCGTGGTGGTACTGCAACTGGGAGAAGGAGCACTCTTCCTTCATCTTTATCAGCTTAAATACTTTCTTTAGGGTCTGATGGTAACAGCTTTTGAATATATGCAGACTCTACTGGCTTTTCTGCTCCCTCCTGCATTCTCTTCAAGAGGTGGAGGAAAGAATGAGAATGTGAGAACAGAATAGCAAGTGGTTTGTTAATGCAGCTTTTTTGGTGAATGAGAAACTCCTTTGGCTTGCATCTACCTGAATAGACACAGGTTCTTTAACTGCCAATTCCTTAACTGTAGAAATGATACTTAAAAGCCATTTTAAATTGATACAGCTTTCTTTCTCAAGAAGTGGAAAGTGTATTTTTCTGTCAGTATGTGAACCCTGTGTGCATTACTGAGATCATAATATACAAGACATAATAAATTTTGTTCTAAAGCAGCTAGGCCCTCACGTATGACTGCTGAAATCTGACTCAAAGCAGCAGGAAGTTTCATGCCCAAAACATGCTGTAAAATAGTCTATATCTTTGGAAAGTGTCTTAAGATAGACATCACTTTTTTACAAAATAAAAAATAGTGTTTTCTTGAAAGCTTTGTTGTCATCTGCATTTAGCAGGTGCCTTGTCTTGATCTATCCATGGAAATAGTTTATGTCAGCATTCAGATGCTACCAAGGAAAACAGAAGTTTGAGTGACTTGAAAATGCTGGTCCCCAACCGCAGGTTTATGTAACTACCAGGTATCAGCGGAGTTTTGCCGTTTTCCTGTGTGTTTTAATTTAGCCAGATGGGAATGTAGTCCAGCTCACTGCAAGGGAGAAGTGCCTATGTAACTGGTCTGTCAAAGTTCACTGCCTCTCTAAGCCCCTCAACATTTGCCATCTGTCAGGACAGATAAGAGAAAGTATGGTATGAATTGTCTGTGAGGTACTACATTCTGATAGTGTCCTCTTACTGTGCTTAAAGAACATTGTGAAAAGTGCAGGGAAACTCATTCTTTTGACTTTTAAGCTAGAAATACCAGGAGCTGGGGCAGCCTTTTGTGAACTGGAGACTGTGTGTCTGATTTGGGTGAATATCAGGCTTATGCTGTGCAGTTCTTACTGACTTCTGATGAGTAAATCTCTTGAACTACAGGAAAAACATTCACCTATGTGTCTGTCTTTTACAGTGGTCACTGCATGTAACATGGCAGGTGCTGCTATGTATGAGCTGGTACGAGTAGGACACAGTGAACTAGTCGGGGAGATTATCCGACTGGAAGGTGATTTGGCAACTGTCCAGGTGTATGAAGAAACATGTATCCTTTTCACTGATCCCTCCCAGCGTGCCAGACCTCACAGTCCAGAACACAGTGGTGATTATGGTGAATATGATGAAAAAAAAGTTGACTGGACCAGCCCCTTGATACTTCAGGTTTCAGCAGGACATCTGTTCTGCAGGTTTTTTGTAAATTCTGGTGGTTTTGAGGTAAATCTTACCTTGTGTGGCTGTGTAGCGAAGAGACTTTTTTTAAAAACAGTTTTAGGTGGAAAGCTTTATTCTGAAGAGCTCATTGGTAAACTGGTGACTAGCTCTTGTCTCTACCTAGAAATTTATCATTTTGGATGGTATCATCTATTAGCCTTCTATCTATACATGAAACAAGTTTGAATATAGTTTACTCTTAGGTTCCTGATGAGAGGTCCCTGTCATAGGGCTCTCTGAAGTCAACTTGCATTTAGTGTCTAGAGTTTTATATAGGTTTTAGATGTTTCTTTTGTATTCTCACAGGGCCTTTTGCCCAGCCACTGGCCCTTTGCAGAGAAAAGTCCATTGTGCATCTCAGAGCTTAGATAGTGCATACACCTGACAACTTGATACCAGAGCAGGGCAATAATGCTGGTCTTAGACAAACTCCCTTTAAAACTAGGCTGCTGTCAAACAGGCTGTGCAAGGCTCAAGGTCAAAACAGTTGTGCTCTCTAAACAAATTCTGAAGCAAAAAAATTACATATTTTGTAATACTATCTGACTTTAATAGTCAAACCTGTTTTCTAGGTTTGAAGACGTAAGAAACGTCTCATGTTTTGTCATCCCACTGCCTGGCACTCCAGTGAACTCATCCATATAGTTGACCTCAACAAATGATTGTAAAGCAGAATATTTGTCACTTCTTTGCCTCTCTGGAGGATGACAAACTTTGTTGCTTTAGCAAATTCAGTGTTTAGTATAAAGCCTACATGCTTCTCAAATGGTGATGTGGAACACGTGATAGTACTACCTTAAAGTCAGAAAAGGGGTTTAAGAGTATGGTGTTGTGCATGTGATGCCTTCTGCCCTGTTTCTTTCCCTTGCTCTGGAAGAATTTTTCCTCAGCAAATCTTCAGCTGGTGTCTCTGTAGGAGATCCTGTACTCCGTACCGGGAAGCCCTTATCAGTGGAACTAGGGCCTGGCATTATGGGAGCTATTTTTGATGGTATACAGAGACCTCTCTCGGACATCAGCACTCTGACCAAAAGTATCTATATCCCTAGAGGTGTCAACGTGTCAGCTTTGAGCCGAGATGTCAAATGGGACTTCACACCTTCCAAAAGTCTGCGGGTAAGTTCTGCTGAGCCTGTCTTCCCCTCTTGCTCCTCTACCCCCAGGGCTTAGGGCTGGAGCGGTGTGCTAAGGCTGTGACTGCTGGGAGCTGTGGTTAATGCTTGCAAAAAGGGGTGCTAGGAGGTGGTATGAAGTATGAGACTGGATGCGGATCACCAGAACTTACTTGATGTGACTTACCGTGTGTTGCTGCTGCGTATGAGAAATTTACAAAGTTTTAATGTATTTCCCAAGCTGTAAAGAAGCTCATGGAATTGCAGGAAGCGTTAGCAGGAGCAGGTGTTACCTGAGCAAAAAGAATGACTGCAGCACACATTTTGCAAATGGTGAAGATAGCCTTAGAGCTGGAAAATATCATGGCCTTAGCCCTTGGTGGCATCTTTTTTTTCAACCCTGCAGGTTAGCATATGCTATCCTTTCTCTACTTAGGACATTAAATTTAGAGGCAAAAAAGAAAGGAGGAAAATTCCTTGCATCTGTCAGTAATTGCTACTGCCTGAGTCTTGAAAGGTGCTTGAGCACCAATAGTGTTGCTAGCAATGTGCTGTTAGAGTAATGAGTTATGTAAATGGGCTGCTGTGCTGTTATAAAGCATTTATAAAGGGAGTAATCACAGTGCTAGACTTAATAACTATAGTATGTTTTATGCTTCTTTGTCAAGATTCTTTTTTAAAACTTATGACTAAGAGACCTGTTCTGATTTTAGGTTGGCAGCCACATCACTGGTGGAGATATTTATGGTGTGGTGAATGAAAACTCCCTGATCAAACACAAAATCATGCTTCCCCCACGGAACAGGGGCACAGTTACATACATCGCTCCTCCAGGAAACTATGACACTTCAGTAAGTCTCCCCAACAGCAGTTGCTGTTTTATTCCATGTCTGTTTTATGAGGTGGTTGTACTCTTTCTGTTCTGCATGAGGACAACTAGAAAGTGTTTCATGCAACAAGGTGTCTGAGTTAATGATCACTTCTGCGACCCTGCCTGGAGAGGTTGCACCATTATCTTCTGCAGTTACATTCTATGCCCATGGCTTCCTGATGGCACTTCAGTATGCCATGTTTGTTGACCTTTGTGGGGATCTACAGTATCTTATGAGTATGTAAAATTCAGTTGCTCTTCAAAAGCAAATTTTTAATGTATGCTGCATCTTGTACTGTTTTCCCCTAGTAGTATTGTAAATATGGGAAAGAGGCTTCCCTTGGGAGGGGATGATAGTGTGTTGAGATTCCAAGAGATCAAAGACCTAGCTCTATGGAGTAGTTGAAATGAGAATTTGTGTGCTGGTCCAGCGTGCAGCTGTTTGCCTACTCCAGATGTTTGATGTTCTCTGTTAGGATGTTGTCTTAGAGCTGGAATTTGAAGGTGTGAAGGAGAAGTTCACCATGGTCCAGGTCTGGCCTGTACGTCAAGTCCGTCCTGTTACTGAGAAGTTACCAGCCAATCACCCTTTATTAACTGGCCAACGGGTCCTGGATGCCCTCTTCCCGTGAGTATATCTTTTATTTTCTACTATGTAAGAAATCTTTCTCCTGGGGGTAAGCAGAGGCAGGAAGCCTTAGAGCCTTTAAGGTATTTTAAGGGCAAACAGACACCAAGCTTTTGCTGTATGTCACAGCATAATGTCAAGAATATTTAGCTGAATATTTTATATTTCTGTATTTGGCAGGTGAATCCACTAGTGGAAAAAAAAAAAAAAAGAAGATTAACCAAATAGTTCTAGTGCATTGATTTAGAAAAGAATGGACATGCATGAGCTTAACATAATCATGTCAAATTTGAAGAAAGGCTGGAACTTTCAGGCTTGATACCTCTATTTGAATGCATGAGTAGGATCTCTTTTCGTGGTCTTGAGGATGAATAGTTGCCAATGATTTTGAGGTTGCCACTGATGAAAACCATTGCACTTAACTGTAACACAAAATGCTCACTTAAGCAGCTAAGGTGTAAGACTCTAGATTCAGTTATTTTGGTCCTAAAATATAATGTTGTTTGTTCTTGTGATACACAGCTAAGTACAGTTGTTCTTTCCTTAGCGTTTGTATTCTGTCCCTGCTTCCAGCTGTGAGAACTGCTGTGTCTCAAGCCCAAAAGTCAAGTTGCACCAGCATAAGTCATATACTTCAAGGACAGTGGGAGAAAAGGATAGTTTATTCCCTCAATTTTTTGCTTTACTGGAATACCTCTGTGCTTCTCACCCAGAACACTGAATGTCATTCCTGTCACTCTGCTTTTAATTAGGGAGTTCTATTAGAAAACAAATTTTAAGATGGAAGAGAGCTGTTTTTGAGTTCCTTGCAAATCAGAATCCTTTTTCTTTACTCAGGTGTGTACAAGGGGGTACAACAGCGATTCCTGGGGCATTTGGTTGTGGAAAGACTGTGATTTCACAGTCTCTCTCAAAGTATTCCAACAGTGATGTCATCATTTATGTAGGCTGTGGAGAACGAGGAAATGAAATGTCTGAAGTACTGAGAGATTTCCCTGAGGTTAGTATGGAGATTTCAAGGACAGTAAACCTTCTTGAGAAGACTTGCTATTGGACTTGTGTTGTAACTGAATAAAGTATGTTATTGGTAAAGTGACTTGAAAAAGATCATCTTACCTGTCTTGAAACCCTGGCAGAAATCCCTACCTGTTACTGTATATTAGGGAACTTGTTGCATCACAGTCATCTACAAAATAGGAGAGAAAAGCCAGATAGTGTGAATTGTTGGGTTGAAACTTCACTGTCAGAAATAAGGAGTAAGAGGCTTGGGTGTGTTGGTTGATTACAAGGTGAGAAAGTCAATCTGAAGCGGCCATGAAGAATGTAAATCCCTGGGGATTCGTAAGTGGAATTCTACACAAATGTCAGGATATACGTTCTGTTGTTCAGGTGCTCATGAGGCTTCATCAGGGTTATAAAGGCAACAAAAAATTAACAAAAAAACTTACTACTGTTACAGTGTGGTTTTTTTCTTTGCTTGTGTTTTAGTTAACAATGGAAGTTGATGGCAAGGTAGAAAGCATCATGAAGAGAACAGCTCTAGTGGCAAATACTTCTAACATGCCTGTGGCTGCCAGAGAAGCCTCCATCTATACTGGTAAGATTTACAGGAGGATGAAAAAGGCTATGTGTGTAGAGCAAGCTATCATGCTCTAGTATTTTCAGTTCCTGAGATGGCCAGTATCAGGAAACCTGCTTAGTTTCAGAAGTCAACCCTTTCAGACCTTGCCTGCACCAAGTTTTATTATCTTAATTGAGTCTGGCTTGCTTGCCCATGATATTTCCATTTCCAAATATTGAGCAAATTTTTTTTATAAGGTGAACTTACTGCAGCAGCTTGCACAGTTTTTCTCCATGTGTTAATTCTGTAACCTTTTGCTTGTGACTAGCTTTTTGCTGACAAGTACAGCCACTTAATGGGCAGGAATAGTACTCTCTGAGTTGGCAAGTTAGTTGTCTCTCCTTTGCAGCCTCTTAGAGGTTTTTTTTCAAATTCTTTTATGCAAACAGTTGTCAGATAATTAAGATAAAACATGACCTTTTGTTGTATTCTACTAGTTTGATAGGGAAGGAGACATTTTACAGAAAGAAGAGTCTTTGTTCATGGTTTCAATGAGGCAAAGAGTAGCATCAGTGACATTGCTGTGTCTCTTCAAAGAAATACATGGGAATGTGAGATGAGTCAGAGTGGTTCATTAACAAAAATGGGGAGAGTGAGAAGAAATGAACAGTAGCAACAAAAAGACAGCAGGGACATGATCAAGTGGGAAGAAAGAGTAACTTCTGTTTTCATCAAAATGTAAACTCAAATAATTTGGCTTATTTGCATCTTACTAACAACGTGCAAGCATAGAATTCCTTTCTGAACTGTATCCTGCAGCACACTGTTGTCTTTGTTACAGGAATCACCCTGTCGGAGTATTTCCGGGATATGGGTTACCATGTCAGTATGATGGCAGACTCCACTTCCCGATGGGCTGAGGCCCTCAGAGAAATTTCAGGGCGATTGGCTGAAATGCCAGCTGGTGAGTAGTCTTTGCTCAGTCTCGTCTTGTAAATGCAATCCTTTAAACTCTGAGCCCTTGACTCAATTCCTGTGTGTTGGTGTTTGCAGACAGTGGTTATCCAGCCTACCTTGGTGCCCGTCTAGCTTCTTTCTATGAGCGAGCTGGCAGAGTGAAGTGTCTGGGAAATCCTGAAAGGGAAGGCAGCGTCAGCATTGTTGGAGCGTGAGTGTTGCGTTGCTTTGCCTTCCTGTTGGTGGCAGTTCGTGTTTCTGTATGTCAGAGTACCTGTTTTTCAGATAGAAAGGTCTTGTTCTGTGCAGCTGCAGAACTTAAAAATATGGGAATGAGTAGGTAGATACTTAGACTCTCTTCACCCAGAACTGGTGGTAAATTGTGCGTGGGGGCAGAAGGAATGAATGTGGACAGGTAGTTCTTCACGGTGTGGAATCACAGTCACTCGCAGCAATCAGAGCAAATGGTGCAGGGAAGAATGTCATTAGAGCTGTCTCTGAAAAGAATGTCAAACCATGCTCAGAGCAGGAAAGAAGGGGCAGTTAGAGCAGCAGTGTGTGCACTTGGGGGCATAATGAATCGTGATTCTTTGCTCAAATAGAGTAGAATTACATGGAGCAGCATATTTCAGGCTGTGATGGGCTGTGAAAAGCATTTGGTCCCCAGGCATTCTCCTAGGGTTTACTGGTTTGTATATCCTACCATGGACGAAGTGAATTTCCCACATTTTCAGAAAGGCCTCTGGAAGAAAAATACCTGGAGTCCATTCTTTTCTCTGCTTAGTTCTGCTGTCCAGAACATGTGTTACCCAGGGGCATTGTGCTTTTGAAATTGGAAGATTTTTTTTTCATTTCTGGGGAGGCATATATTGGAATGTCAAACACCAATGAAGTTGAGGTACTCATTGTATAGGTGAATATCTGAAATAATTTCAAACTGGGATATTGTTCTCTGTTAAATAATCACTGCACTGTGTTTCATGGTGTTCTATCAGCACACTTGCTGAATCTGTTCCAATTGAAACAGGTTGGATAATCCAAGCTGGAGTTACTACCTGGAGATAAAGTGACTGAAATCACCTTGATACTGTCAGTCACTGGTGTAACTATATTTCATGGTATGCTTGATATTACACCTGTGTGGGTATGCATCAAACACTTTCTGCGAACACATTCCAATCTGTTGCTTACTTGAAATTCTGCTGACTTTTCTGGTTTCTCTGATCACTGAGCTGTGCAGTCATGTGTTCAGGACTTCACTTTGAACTGTGAAGAGAAACTCTGATAACTTTTCCTTATCTCTTCCTGCTCAGTGTCTCACCCCCAGGAGGTGACTTCTCTGATCCTGTCACATCTGCTACACTGGGTATTGTTCAGGTACGTTCCAGAATGTTGCAGCTCCTCTGTCCACTTTGTTAGAGTCAGAATGGTTGTGCTTCAGGACATTTGTGCCAGTGGCTGGGGTGAGACCTTTGATTTGACACAGGCACAGCTTTGTAGGGGGCTTTGGAAAATGTTCTAGCAGGTGACCTTATGAGATGGTTTCTGAAGTGATGTTTGAGATCCCTTTGGAAGAGGGTGCAAAGGTAGCAATTCATTCCAATGCTGACTGCTCAGGAATACCTGTGCACTTCCTGATTGCTGCCCATTGAGCTGCACTTCAGATATGTCTCTCAGTTGAGATGGAAAGCAAGCCATTCTTAATACAGGTGCATTGAAACCACAAAAAATCCTCAGAGAAGCTGACAGGGAGATGAATGTCTTGCAACTGTTTGCAGTATTGTTTTGGGAAAACCAGTTACATCTAATAGGTCTCCACTTTAATTACATGCCATCATTGACAGTGTTTTTGATATGGTTGACCACTCCCTCACAAACAGTCTCAAGTTGAGTAAGTCTGAACTCAGCTTAAAAGATGCACTTTTTTTTTTGAGAAGTGTATTTGAAAGTCACTGCTATAGTTAAATGAACATAAGGAAGGTTTGCTTTCTCTCTCTTGGGCTTTCATTTTATGATAGCATTTGCCATGTTATGTTCGCTCAGACTTGCTTTCTGTATTTTTTTTTTTAATTGCCTTTAATTACTTTGGTTCAGTTTTGATTTGGAACACTGGTTGATCTTTCTGGCTTCTGACAGGTTTTCTGGGGCCTGGATAAGAAGCTGGCACAACGGAAGCACTTCCCGTCCGTCAACTGGCTGATCAGTTACAGCAAATACACGCGTGCCCTGGACGAGTACTATGACAAGCATTTCACAGAGTTTGTCCCTCTCAGGACAAAGGCCAAAGAGATCCTACAGGAGGAGGAGGACCTTGCAGAGATTGTGCAGCTTGTGGGGAAGGTGAGTAACCAGCTGTGAGGAAATGTGGTGTCCGTGAGCCATCCTCCATTTCCTTATGGCTAGCGCAGGCTTTTGGCCATGTCTTAGACCAGACCCTACGGATATGGCATAGCGCAAAAAAGTCACTGGGAGATGTCACTCTGCTGCCTCAAAGTGTGTTTTATTCCAGTTTTATTACATGTTGTTTGTCTTTTAATGGCCATTACTTTCTTAGATTTGCTAAACATTGGCTCGATGCTACTTTTCTTATGTAAATTCTCACGTAAATTCACTTGCTTCAGTGTTGTAGTGTAGCTGAAATGCTATCTCTGTTCACGGATATTCTAGCCCAACCAAGACGAGGTCTTTCACCAGATCTTGCCTAGAAGAGTTCTCTTCTGTAAATGTGTTTTTGAAGAAAAGGAAATGGGGTCATAGGGCCTTTTGTAGTTTTTTATTTACAGAACCATATTCTAAAAGACCAGTTTACAGAGCAGGATAGAATTGGTTCCTTGGTGTGGAAGGGATATTAATAAGCCAGTGCTTGTGACTAGGCATTTATTCCCATGATAGAAGTGTTGGAACTGGTGATTCTCAGAGATGTTATCTCTGACAGTTTCTTTTGGTCTAGGCTTGGCTAACAACTGCCACAAACCTTTAGAAAGGGGGAATTGTGGAAAACCAGATACTTTTTTTTTCTTTATCTCAGAATTCTATTAGTCTCCTTGTGAAATAAGGTCTAAACTTCCTGTCTAGAAAGCAAGTTGGGGTACTTAAACTCAGTGGGCTTGGTTTAGCAGAAGGACGATGAAGCTGGAGGTGAATGGCCTGTGGTGTCAAGAGCAGCAGTGTGCAACAGGGTTGTGGCTGTCCTGTGTTGTATGACAGGCGTTGCCATCAACTCCTTTCCTTTCTTTGACTGCCAGCCAGGAAAAAGCCATTGGTGACTATGCAGGCTATTACAAATCCTTGATATTACTTCTTGATCTAGCATACTAAGATATAGTTTTTCTTCCACAGCATTGAGGAAGGTAAGAATGAATTTATCTCTTTATATAGGAAGGTGATGTTTCAACAAATCTCATAGCAAAGCCATGTGAGCCTTGTCTAGTGGCTTTTCCATTATCTTAAAGGAAACTTTCTTTCCACTGTTTCTCATCAGGTAGAATTAAAGCGGGATTACTGTTTGGCCCATCCTAATTTGGCCAATCAGTTAAATTGGCTGTTCTGTAGCAGGGAGTGAGAAATACCCAAAAGGCATAGTTTTGCTTGATGCCTTCTTAAGAGGGTGCGAAGGAGACAGGTACTGAAAGATAGCTCTTCTTGGCTAGGACATACTGTGTCCTCATGGACTTGAGTACTAAACTAACTGTTTACCTTACTTTTCTAGGCTTCCTTGGCAGAAACAGATAAAATTACCTTGGAGGTTGCCAAGCTGATCAAAGACGACTTTTTGCAACAGAATGGTTATACGCCTTATGACAGGTGAGATCTGACTGGGCACTCTGCCCTCTTAGTCCTGTGCAGTCTGGACTTCAACAGTTATTTTGCTTGCAAACTGACCAGTGCTGAAGTTAATGTTACTCCCCATAAAGAAATGGAAGAACTATGCTTAGGTAGGCCATTGAATGATGCATTCACATTGCCTTGCCCAAGGCATGCAAACCCCTACTGAATGCAGTACACACTATTTGGGGTTCTCAGGTTCTCATCTATTGTTCAGTTCAGCCAGTGTTTCTGCAGTGTCTCCTGAGGAGAGGACTGCTTTGTTTTCACTGACAACATCCAGAGTTTTCCTGTTTGTTCCATCAATGCACAGGGGACTGCAAGAGTCTGCTTTCAGTTACTATTGCATAATTCTTGAGTAAGTTTGAGCCATCAAAAGAAACTTACTCTTATCTTTTTCCCTGGTGCAGTGCTTATTATCCCAGTCTGCTTTGCTTCTTTCCATGCTCTCCTTGTGTTTTCACACCTTGGCAAGGGGTCTTTTTGTATTTCATCTCACTCCCCAGCCAGGTAGATCGGGAATTCCTGAGTACTTCATCACTAAGAATGCAGACACACATAATTTTGTAATGGTGTGTGCCTTTGATCAGGTTACTAGGGCAGGTGTGCGTGTATGCAATAGGGAAGCACAGGAAGTAACACATAAATAATAATGAGGTGCCTTTCATGGCAATCATCTACCCATTAAAAACAGAGCTTTTTGCGTGTGAAGTGCTTGTTATAGAAACACTCCCTTTTCTGTGAGCAAAGAAACCTGCAAAGCTGTCAGGTTATCCCAGACTGTTAGAAAGAAGCCTGCTCCCTTGATAGACAGAACTGGAAGGAGGAATTCCAGTGGCTGCTCAGTTGTTTTCCTTTCCTCATTAGCATTGGCACAGTTTGAAATGTGAGACTTCTAGAGCAGTGGTTCCTGCTTTCTCCTGTTTTTTCCAGTGTTTGGGTGCTGCTTCAGAAACCCCACTTCAGGATGATTGGCCTTGGCCTGTGATTTATTTGCCTGTTTAAAAATGTGGGACCTATCTGAGGCAGCTCCTCTCCTTTGACACTATATATTAGAAATACCAGGAATAAAGCAGGCGAGTACTCTTGCTGTGAGGTGAGAATCCAGAGGAGCAAAGGCTGGTCCTATTCACTGTTCAAAGATGCCTGATGGGTCCTCTTCTTTTTCCATCAGGTTCTGCCCCTTCTATAAAACAGTGGGAATGCTTTCCAATATGATTGCATTTTATGACATGGCACGCCGTGCTGTAGAAACCACAGCTCAGAGTGACAATAAGATCACGTGGTCCATCATCCGAGAGAACATGAGCGAAATCCTCTACAGACTTACCTCCATGAAGTTCAAGGTATGCTTGTAAGGAAGTGGGCTGCCCTGCTTTCTGGGAGCTTCCAGGGCCTCTGAAAGGCTGGTATTCAATGGTGATGGTCCAAGACCTTAGATAAAGGTCTGTGAACAGAGACTCTTTGCAATCATTTGAATACACAGTTGTTTGTTGGGCACAGGAATGGTCGGTACAGAAATCTGGTCGGGTGGTGCTGCCTGCATAGCCTGGGTAACCCCACCTTCAGCCTCTTTTATGTTACATACAGTCATGGTACCAGTACAAGCACCTTTCCTGTTTGCTTTGGGGGTTTTTGTGATAAAGTTCTGTGAAAATACATAACATGTTCTAAGGAGACCGTTATCAGATAAAAGCAGCCTGAATTTTAAATCCAGGAATGTGCCCAAAAGTGAATGATAGAAATTTTGAACAAGCTCTTTTAAATGGAAGTTAAGGAAAGAAATGCTAGTCTCCTGCAATAATACATGATGTGCCCTGTGTTTGGCTTCAGGACTGAAGGCAGGCAACTAGGAGGAGAGGAAGGGAGGAGTAACTTCAACATGGGCTAAAGAGAAAACAAGTGGATTGGAGCACCTGCTCTGGGTAACTTCAGTAGCATCGTTTTAGGGTACAGCTTTCCTAAAACTCTTCCAGAGCATGCTGGTGTAGCAATTACTGGTAGGACAGTAGTAACCTGTGATATTGGCTGATATCAAAGTAGCTAAGGAATATCCTCTATGAAATATAATTCTTACTCTGTTATAACTTGTATAAGTCAATACTGCAAATCTTTCAAGAACAAGTACCATAGGATAAAATTGTGGTTAGAATTAAATAATCTGGCATGCCAGTCTTCCTGTAGGGTACTGGCTTGTTTCTGCAGTAAGCAGATCCCTGGGATATATTCTCAAAGCATCAAGAATGTAACAAGATAAACTTGGGGACATGAGCTTCTTTGAGAGCTGGTTATGTAGAGATAGGAGAATTAAAACACTTTCTACAAACCCTGGCCACTAGCAGCCATCTGGCACACAGCTGGGTAACATGGCTGAGAAAGGGACCCAGAGGGTGAATATATAAGTGGAGCTGGCCCTTTAATACTTATGAAAGGAAAATTACATTCCCTGGGTAAGTCTAAAAGGTATGAGAGTTTAGATGTTTTGTATCCTGCAGTCTGGGTACTCTGGAGAGACAATTTAAGAAGTAGTGCATCCACACATGTAAGGCCTCTGTTTCCCAAGAGATGCACTGGCCCAGAGGAACTTATCACTTTAGAGGGTAATGGTGAAGACATTGAACAGATTTCAAAGCTTGGCAGTTAATGCTTCTTGTGGAGAAAACTTTGCAGCCTCAGAGCAAAGCTGATTGTTACATTTTTTGCCTCTGTCTTTCTTGAAAAGTATTCTGAGAAAATGAAGCTGTAGAAAGAATAGTTTTGAGCTTCTTATGATTACGTGATATATTTTGCTTTGAACCAAGCAACCTCTGAGTGATGGCAGAGTAACTCTTGCACTTATTGGGGATGCACCCCTAAGAAAGTACAGCAGAGCATTTGAGTCACAAAGATCCTAACTGCATTTGGGGATAGGAGCTGGGATTAATCGCTGCAGCTCTTGAATCACACAGCATTAACAACGACCCTCAGTATTACTGATTCCCCTCCAAATCAGTTGCTTTTCAATACAGTAACCACTGCTCACAAAAAAAAAATTCTCTGTCCAGTATCCATTCTGTCTGCTCACTGAATGTGGGAAGAGAATGAGATTTAAACCTTGTTGGCTTGTGAGACAGATAGGAGCGAAGACAGAGCTACAGTGCTTGCCCTGCAGTTAGCAAGTGTTAATCCTGAGGCTGAGACGTTACAGCACTGGCAAAGCGGGGTTGTCTTAAGTACACAAGGCTTTTTATGACTGATCTGCTTATTTGCTGTGTTCTTTCAGGATCCTGTCAAGGATGGTGAAACAAAAATCAAGGCGGACTATGCTCAGCTGTTTGAGGATATGCAGAATGCATTTCGCAGTCTGGAAGATTAGACTCGACCTCTGTGACCACTCCAATTTGTCCTCTCAGTTCCTCATCTCAGCTCCTCTGCTTCCCTACCTTACAAGAATGATGCAACAGTACTTGAGTTGATAAATTACCCTGTGTTTTCCCTGTTCATACTCAGAGAGTGTCTTTACAAAACATTCCTCTTAGTTTATATTTGGCATTGCTTTGTGTGTCTGGTGAGTGATGTGTGAATGAGCCTGCCTGAGTGAGGAAATGCTGTTGTACACTTCTAGGGTGGGAAAAAATTAACCTTTCCTCTCCCAGCTCTCTTGGTAACCAGTCTTTCATCTTGGGATGTAACCAGTTGAGCTGTACTGGCAGAGGAGGTGTAGGTCTTCATGCAGCCATGCGGTACATTGCGAGCTGGCAGTGGTAAGGGCATTTACACCTGGCACTTTGCTAAGTGACTATCAGATGTAGAACTCCCTGTTCTCAAACAGAACTTTTGACCATACTCTGATGACATGTTGATCAACCAAAAATTCTTCACTACTCTGTAACTTCTGAGTCTCTCAGTTGAATCTGTTGAAATGTGGTGGTAGTTGTGGTTTTCCCCAAGAAGGGACTAACTAGAAGATGAGCACATACAAGCGACCAGTATCATTTTGTGCACTGGAGAAAAACAATTTTATCTTCCTACTTAGTGCAGATAGGACTGTTGGACTCAGAATCAGCTAAAGTCAAAGCCATGGGTGCTTAGCTTCCAGCAAGATTTTACCTTCTTGGCTCCCACTCACCCCATAAAACTTCATGACACTCAGCTGCTGTAGTTTGTGAAGCTTGTGACTGCTGCCATGTACTGCAGGACGTAGATGGCAAGTCACGGTGATGCCACACATGTGGACCAGAACGCAGTCCTGCCTTGGTGGTGCTCTGTCTGCCAGTGCAGCTGCCCCGCAGTGCAACGCCTGGGTCATGCCAAGGAAAGGAAAGCGCATGCTTAGCCTTCCTCCTCCACCTGTGCTCACAAGGGCCTGTTGGGTGGTGGCACAGAAGGTCCCCAGTTCCCGTGTAAGAGGAATGTATGATGCTAAACTGGGGATGGGGGATGAACAGGGGAAGGTTTATGAGTACAAAATGCATTTACTCCTGCCTTGTCGATTACGATGCAAGAGAAACCAGGGACTCTGTTTTTCTGCTCTGTGCTCTGGAAGCACTGTCAAGCAGCTGAAACTGCTGTCTCTTGAGCTTGTTTATTGGCAAAATTAGAATGAGGTGAGGAATGAGCAGAGCACAGCCTTTCTGTCAGTCCCCAAGCCCAGCACTAATCCCATTGCTGCAGAGCGAGAGAGAGAAACCCTGGTGTCCTCTCCAGTCCCTCTTGCTCGTGTCAGGTGGCATCCAGTGCTGCTTGGTTGTGCAGCACCCTGTGCTCAGCTGGTTTCCAGCTGCCATCTGCTGCTTTGTTACAGTCACTAGACAGTACCTGTTGTTGGTGACACGGTGCCTCCGTACGCGGTCAATTCTGCACTGAAGTATTTCCACCGGCCGCCAGCTTTGAACAGTAGTGACGCAAAGGGATCTTGTGCTACGGACCAAATGCTGCCACTTCCATTATGGTATCAACCCACTGTTTGTCAGGGGAGAGCCCAGCTGAAACTTAAAGGGATTCACTATTTTTGGTTCTCCCAAAAGAAACTGCTCCTCCAGCTGATGTTCTGGTAGTGAACGCTTAAGTTTACAGCTCACTAAACTTTTGGTGTATGCTGCTTATTTTATCAATGAGCATGTGTGAATGAGTGGTCACCATCCAAGCCCTTGCTGGGCTCCTCATCATTTGTACCCTTCACCACTGTACAATGTAGCATTTCATGCTAGAAACCAGATGTTCTTATCTCTTTAAATAGAGGATGTTATAAACTTTACAGAAGATGTCTAAGATAATGCAGTTCTAATATTTATTGTGCTGTACCTGGCCCTGAAGTGTGACCAGTTCAAACAGTTTCATATATATTTTTGTCTTTTTTGTTTTGTGTCTGTTTTCAGTGTTGAGATTCTGATGTTCACTGTGTCCTGCAAGTCTTCCCTCCACAGCTGTGGGAGGAATTACAAGATGGGCAGAACCCCACCACCTACTTTATCTTGTATATTTCATAATGTATGTTGCTGGAAATTGTGTAAAAAAAATAAATTTAAAAAAATTGTTGAAGTCAATGAAAATAAAATTGATTTAAAGTAGGTCTTATCTGTCCTGTTTTATGTCAAACTAAACCTGTGCCACAGTGGTGTACATAGCAGACCATCAGGAAAGCTCACAGCTTGCTTAAAAAAATTATTTCATCAGTTTAGGGATTTCTTTTAAACCTTTAAGCAGCAGTGGGGCAGGGATGCTTTACTTCAGTTCTCCCATTCCAGTACAGCTTGCAGAATCACCAGTGTTAGGGTGGAACAGGTGACACAGGAACTCATCCAGGTGGGTTCTGAATGTCTCCAGAGAGGGAGCCTCCACAGCCTCCCTGGGCAGCCTGTTCCAGTGCTCTGCCACCCTTCATGTGGCAGTTTCTTCCTCATATGGAGGTGGAACTTCTTGTGTTTTAGTTTATGGCCATTGCTCCTCATCCTGTCACTGGAAACCACTGAGAAGAGACTGGCACTGTCTTCTTGGCACCACCATTGAGATATTTATATGCAGTGATAAGATTCCCTCTCAGTCTTCTCCAAACAGGCCCAGCTCCTGCAGTCTCTATTCATCAGAGAGATGTTCCAGACTTTTAATCATCTTTGTGGCCCTCCACTGGACCGTCTCCAGTAGCTCATTGTCTTTATTGTACTGAGGAGCCCAGAACTGGACGCGGTACCCCAGATTTGGCCTCTACTAGGGGCAAGTAGAGCAGGAGGATCGCCTCTCTTGACCTGCTGCCCACACTCTTCCCAATGCACCCCAGGACACTATTTGCCCTCCTCACCACAAGGGCCCACTGCTGGCTCATGGTCAATTTGTCATTCACCAAAACTTCTAGGTCCTTCTCAGCTGAGCTGCTCTCTAGCAAGTCAGCCCCCAGCCTATACTGGTACTTGGGGTTATTCCTCCAGGAATCTCCTTGGACATTACATGAAAAGAATTATAATGTAGTAAGCACTCTTGGGGTAGATATTTTTAGGATTACTTTTATTACAATACAGGTGTAACTGTAAGCTTGCCTTTTGTTGCTAGTACCTGCCATGCATGCTAGTGCAACAATTGCAATTGTATCGCTTTATGGCACTTTGCTAAGCCTTAAAATCTTTCCTTGCTGCATATGCCATGCTGTGGAATATACCCTCTAAAATCTCAACTGTGTGTTTCAGACAAACCAACTGGAACTTCACGATCAGAAGATGAGCAGTACTGCCCCCCACAGCAACTCCTTTTAAATAAGGAGTTGAGGCCTTCTGTAAACAGCAACAGATAAATTAAGAATATACTAAAACCATCACATTTGAGGGGTTTTTGTACATTGACCACTATGTAACACCTCTCTGAAGAAACTTCTGATATTTTATATAATATATTAAGAGAGAAAACAAGCTGAAGGTGTTCGAGTAATTCCACCACCTCACAAAGGGGCAGAAGTCACAAGCTTCTTCCTGGCAACCACAGACCAGCCAGTAGTTTTCTGTGGATGTTAAGAAATCCATGGAGTGAAGTGATGAGTTCAGGTTTTGGCAGTTTGGAAGTTACCAACTGGCAGCGTTCTCACTTCATCCACTCGGCTTTTGTGGATCTGGAAGGCTGGTGTCACCCAGCGGCCACAGGAACACTGCTCACCCCTCCAGCTGAAGGAGCCCAGCTTCGATGCACATTTGGGACACAGAAGCTGCAAGAAAAACACAGGACTCGGTCTAAGGCACGTGCAGATGTAGAGCTCGTTAAAACAAACCAAAAAGGTAGATGGTGATGACTGTATTGCTGTTTAGCCCTGGGATGTAGCAGGCAGCTGTGCTGGCAGAAGGGATGATGTGAAATGCAGCTGCTGGGACCTGGTGTGGTTCCAGTGCAGTTTTACCAGGGTCCAGAAAGACTCCGTCAGCCTGAGACCACAACAGGTTTTTTAAGGCCCACAAACATTTCCCATACTGAAAACAAACAGCAGATAAACCCAGTCCAATACCCTGGTGTTCTCAGCCCAACCCAAGCACCACCTCATTTCCTTGTAAAAGGGTATTTTACATTTAAGAATCTGTCCATTAGCTGAAAAGTTCATGCCAGAAAGGCTGGGAGACCCAGGTTCCCATGTGGGGGACTTTTCTTTCAGGGAACAGACACAGTTTGTTTTGCCTTTGAAAAAAAAAAAAAATCCAAAGAAATAAAGTGCATGCTCCACCTGTCCTTCCATTACTCCAAGCAATGCTGGCTCCATCCACTGCACAGGTTCAATGAAGTAAGAGGTGCACTTTTCATGGCCATTGGCACAAAGCCGTGCAGAGTCTGTTATCCTCTTGTGGGCAAAGGCTGTTGGTCCGCTTCCCTCCACATGGGACAAAATGCTGGAACTACGGAACAGAGCGCGTCTGCCCTCCATGACACAGCGGGGGGGGGGGGAAAGAAACAAAACAAATGTCACTTTTTAAACTGGGGAAATCTACAGACAATAGAAAACAGGGATATGAACCTCCTGACAGTAATTAAACAGGTGTACAAATCCGACATTTTTAAAAATTAGTCTAGAAGGCCTGCAGGCACTCACTCCATTCAAGGTTGCTGCTTAACTAATCTAGTGATTTGTGTAGTCCGGGACTCTGTCCCAGAGCTGTATGCTGTCTTTTGTAAGAATTCCTGTCTAGGAGAACTTAAAATCTAGTCATACACTTGAATAAACCTACACCCAGGCCACAGCAGGATTATTCAATTTCCCTTTAAGCAATCTATAAGAAGCAGTTAAAATTCACTGAACTTCCAAATTTTTCAGAAGCTTCTTCTGGAGAAACCAATTGTCAAAACCCAAATTCTAAGTTAAGGCTTAGGGGCAAAGCTCAGTGGAATCATGCTTGCCTATAGAACGTGGCAGGTTAAGCTGCACCAGTGCTGCATCACAAGTCACAAAAAGGTTTGTATTTTATACTTTGATTTCTTTTTGGCACACACAGCATGGAATTTTAGGCAACAGCTCATCCTTGACCTGACAATAACAACATGCCCACTGATTTACAAGGACTCTTGAGTGGATTTCACAATGACATTTTAAGGAGAAATACAAAGTATTTTTAATATATATATATGAACACGTATTTATATATATAAAGTACCTGCATTTCCTGCACCTGTAGAGAACCTCTCTGTTTGGAGTTTGACATATACTGGTTGGATCAACAGCAAAGACTTCTCGGGGCAAGTCTTGAGGTTCTGCAGAGGGGTCAGTACCAAGTTGTGGATCAGATCAACTCAGCCACACTGCATTCCTGGGAAGAAGACAGGACCACACCTCTGCCCCAGCCATAGCATGCAGGACCCACCTTCTTCTACTTCATTTTGCTCTCATCAATTCCAATAAGCTAAAAATGAAAGAGCCTCATCCCACCACACCTAAGATAGGGATTTGCTTAATGCAAGAAACTGAGATCTAGCCTATGACCCTAACAATGGTAAAATAGCTGTAATTTGATTTATTTTATTACTTAAAAAGAAAGTAAAGGCAGAGGAGGTGTTGGAACAATTCTGCCAATGTTTTAGTGCTCACAAAACAGAAAGCTTACAAATTGGAACTGCTAAGGACAATGACACTTAAAGGGTGAAAGCATTGGCACACTGAGTATGCAACACTTAGATCTTGCAAGAAAAGCTACAGATCATTTTATTATAAAATTACACATATGCACACACATGTATTACAGTTACCCTTCGACAAACTGAAGCATAAAAGCTGAGTTCAGATTTCAACTTCATCTCAAGTTTTGTGTGTTATTTTTAATTTTTTAATCTCATTGACTTCTTTTCTGAGGATGTTTTTTGCTTTGCCAGAGACACATAAATCACGAAATGTATCAAAATGACCTTTACCATTTTTGCACTTTGCTAAAGAGCACAGCTCCTTACGGATCTTATTTCTTAGGCATCTCTCAAAGGCACATTTTTTTCCCCGCTGATGAGCTGGGGCTCTTTAGGGTCAGCATGATGTAAATGCTTGCCTGGCCAACTCCTGGCTCGGCTGCTTTGAGGGCAAAACTCGAAGCCAACCCTCTTTGACATGGCCTTCTGTGTTCATTTAGGGACAGACAGGCCCCACTTGGGAGACTGCCCCAAGCTTCGCTCCGCTCACCCGCCTCTGCTCCCACTCACCGGAGAGCCTCTCGCTGAGCATCTCCAGCCGGTACCGCTTGTAGAGGACGCTGCTGCTGTCCACGGCGCAGCCCATGGCCTGGTACAGCTTCAGCTGCCCCTGGAAACCCGGGTTCACCCTGCGGCGAGGGGCGAGAGGAGAGCGGGGTGAGGGGGCGCCGGGCGGGCGCGGCGCGGCGTGGGGGGAGCGGACGGGACACCCACTCTGCGTCCGGCTTGGCGGCCCTGACGGCGGCGAGCGCCTCCTCCCAGCCCAGCCCCTGCGTCTTCATCAGGTAGGCGGCGACCACGGCCACGCTGCGGCTCACCCCGGCGTGGCTGCAAGGCAAGGGCAGGCCGTCAGCAGCGCGGCCCGCGGGGAGCGCTCGGCCCCGCCGCCGCCGCCGCCCCGGCGCTCACCAGCGGACGAGCGCGGCTCCTCCGCCCGCCCGCGCCGCGCCCAGGAACGCGGCGCATTCGTCCAGCCGGCTCAGCAGGTCCGCGCCGGGCTCGTCCCGCGCCCGGACGTGCATGGCCCGCACCCCCGGCACGGCCGGCGGCTCCTCCGCGTCCACCGTCAGCACCGCCACCACCCCCGCCGCCGACAGCGCCTCCGGGCACGAACACGACTCCGCGCCGCCCACGTAGAGCCCCGGCAGCACCAGCACCATCCCGCCGGCAGCCGCCGCCGCCGCCATGGCCGCGATGGGCGTGGGGGGAAGCGCCGCCCTCGGCACGAACGCGGCTGCGCTCCCGGCAGCGGGGTCAGGGCGCCGCTTTCCTCTTCCCCCGCCGGTATTTAACTACTAACTTCCTTAATAATCCTTACGAATCTCTACGTTCCGGTGCGGTTCTCTCCTCCGTCCTTTTCAAAATCAAAGTGTCTCCTACCTCCCCGTCTCCTTACGAGTGCTCAGAAAACACGTATCACAGAGTTCCCGCAGAATCACAGAATGGGTCAGGTTGGAAAAGGGCACGGTGGGTCGTCTGGTGCAACCTCCCTGCTCAAGCAGGGTCATCCTAGAGCACATGGCACAGGATTGCATCCAGATGGTTCTTGAATATCTCCAGTGAGGGAGACTCCACACCGTCTCCGGTCAATCTGTTCCAGTACAGGGTCATCTGCACAGTAAAGAAGTTGTTCCTCATATTCAGGTGGAACTTCCTGTGCATCACTTTCTGCCCATTTCCTCGTGTGCTAGTGGCTGGCAGCACTAAGAGCCTGGCTCCATCCTCTTGGCACTTGGCACTCTCCCCCTCCCTTTTTTATATCATTAAGGAATCTCCCAGTATGCCGTTATTAAAATTCCATTATTTTAAAATTCATCTCGTGGTTTTGAGCCCTCCATTTGCTACAGTTTGTGTGTTTTCTATTGACTTTTTTTTCCTTCTTTTTGGAGGTGGTGTAGAAACCACTCTTCGACACTCTCAGTGATTTTTTGAGTTCTCTGAGTGGAGTTGGTGGGATGCTCTTTCAAGATAGGTGCCTGGATTTTGCTTCAGTGCAACTTCCAGTGGGGGTTTGAATAGATAGAAGCAGAACAGAGATGAGCACCACAGGAAAACCCAGTGTCTGAACTTCCAGTTCTCATTTCTGCTATCCTTACTACTCAGAGAAATCTTGTGATGCCAATGGCAAATGTAGTGCGGAAAGGAGCAGTTATCTGGGAAGCTTATGGAAGCCACATCGGGATCTAGATTCCTGATTGTGAATATTGGCTTGGAGATTAAAACCAAAGAGCAGGGCTGTGAGGAGCCTTCAATTGCTGATCCCTGGCTGCTTTATAGTGAGATAACTGCCAGCAGGATTTCTCCATCTGAGCTAAGTTTGCCCACAGGAAAATAAGTACATGGGAAGTTTGTTGGGAAATGTATCAGCTTACTGCTGAGGTCTGTTACATGGTCGAATTCACCGAAGTGGGAGGTCAGTCAAAAGCTCACAGTATTTAACTTTTAATTTTTTCTGGGTGGAGGCTTCTCATTCAAGGCTTAAACTTCAAGCACCTTTTTAATGTCACAGGTTTTCCATCCCTGTTAACCTTTTTCATCACACACCTTATGAACTGGTTATGCTTCCCATTGAGGCCTAACTGGAAGCCAGACCAAATAATTTCTCACTGGCCTTGTTGGAAACATGTGAATGGTTCTTGCCATTGAAAATCAAATGTCTGGTCCAGCTTGAAAACTGCCTCACTCCTCTGTTTTATAGTAGCCCTCATGCAACAAGTAGATTTTGAAGTCTTAAACAGGAACTGTAACTAAATACGTATTTTTATTCTGATCTCTTACTGTTAACTGAGCTATTACTTGTATTCAGCACTGAAATCCACAGAATCATAGAATATGCTGAGTTGGAAGAGACCCACAAGGATCAAAGTCCAACTCCTGTCCCTGCACAGGACAGCCCCAAGAATTACACAATGTGCCTGAGTGCATTGTCCAAACACTTCTTGAACTCTTTCAGACTTGGTGCTGTAACCACTTCCCTGGGGAGCCTGTTCCAATGCCCAACCACCCTCTGGATTAAGAATGCAGTGTAGACAATCCGATGCAGCATAGATAAGAGGCATCACATGCTCTGAAAATCTTTGATTCCAAAGTTTGCCAGTAAAAACACAGGTGCAGCCACTCTTTTTTCTACCCATCATAGGATCCAGGTCTGGTCTATGGCAAAAGGAGACACTTTTCGTCCTATAGATAAGGATACACTCCCTTAGCTCTTAGGAGGCCTGCGCAAAGCACTACCACCCAACGCATTGCCAGACTTAGCTTTTCTTTCTTGTCTCCTGAGATCCCAGTTCTTCACTTAGTCCTCAAGCCTTTTTGTCCAAAGAAATCTCTACCACATAGCTGCAAGTTTTACCCAGCATGAGCTAGACTTCACAAGTTTCTGAAGAGAGGCAAAATGTCAGATTTCCTTATAAAGAGCTATGCTAAGGCTCTCTCCCCAGGTGGGACACTTCCACTTCCACTCCCAAGTGGAACCTTACCCTGTCTCCACTATATGGGACAGGAGAGCCTGAAAGCCCCAGTTACCTGTCACTGGAAGCATTGTTCCAGCACAGGTCTGTACGAGACACCTGTAGGCTGAGCTGTTGCAAAAACATCTGCAAGAGCCTCCTGGATCCTTGCAGGATGCTGACTAGCCACGGAGGAGGTGAGATCGGCAGTCGCCTCAGACCTGATAGGGTGAGACTGAAACCTGCTATGAAGGGAGATTGTTATCCCTTTCCCGCAGGACAGGCAGGTGGAGCTGGGCTCCTGGGGAGCAGCTGTCACGCTGCAGGAAGGATGTGCCACCACAGAGATGCTGTTGGGGGTGCTACCCATGTCACATCATCAAGGACACCTCCTCGCCAGTGCCAGCAGTTGTCAGTCTTGCTGGGAGATGGACAGTGGGACAAGGGCTTCCAGAGCTGTAGAGTTTCCATGTGCTCCTGGTGACCCACAAAGAAGACTGAGATGGCTCTTTGTAGTTCAAATGGATCCCAAGGTTTCTGAGAGTGCCAGTCCATAGCACCTTAAAGTTTGCTGCCATCCTGCTTCTCCTCCCATGCTTACCCTAGTGCCTATGTGATTGTGCAGCAGCCCAGCTGGAAAGCTGCCTGAGGCAAAGAGAAGTCTCTTTGGATGCATCAGTTCTAAATCACATAAACCTGACCCAAAGGAAAGGGTGTGACTGCGTATCTGAGGATGAGGGGTCTCTGACAGCTCTCATGTAGATTATTTTAAGCTACATAACTGTGTAAAATGTCCCTTTCCAGTTGCCATTGCCACCAGTGAGAAATGAAAGGTTTAATGAAAAGGCATTAAAAAGTGCAGACAACTTTTCAATATCAGCTCCTATAATCTAGCACGGAAAAAAAAAAAAAACCACATAATGAAAAGAAAGACAGGTGGAAATTAACACCACATCAAACTGTGTTTGGGCCTTTACTGGTGAAAGCAGATAACAATTGCAGCAAACTATCATGGGGAAAAAACAGATTGTCCCTCTCTTGTGCAATCTGAAGGAAGTCTGCAGACAAGTGCAAATTATTGAAGGGGCTATGAGTTTTACTGTGGGATTATATTATCCAGGGACTACACAAGTACTAAGAGGTGGTTAATCATCTTTCTTAGCCTCCAAATCTGTGAATTTGCAGGGACAAACAGTATCATCTGCAACAAAAACAAGGCCAGGCTGGCAGATGCAGAATCCCAAGGAATTAGTATAGTCGTTGTGTGACCACTACACTTCTCTATACCGGTTCCTAAAGCTATAGATGGGGAAGGAATGTTAAAAAGATATGATTTCAAAGTGAAAAGCTGTAGTGGGAGAATGTACAAAGTCCATTGAGCAGAGCCCACAGATTGATCAGTACCCAAGGGCTTCACATGACTGAGGTTTCCCTCCCTATACAACCTTTGGTGTTTCTCTGTATCCCCCTTTGCTGTGTTTGCCACCTGCAGCCTGAGGTGGTGTGTCCTGAATTTGCTCATGACTTCCAAATTCGAGTAAATATTTTTTTTCAGTCTGACTAGCAAACCCTTGTTCTACCCCTCCTCTGCCTCCCTCGCATCATGTCCTCTACCACTGAAAATTTTGATGGGTTGTTCTCCCCTGGGTGCCAGGAAACCGTGTGACTAATTAAAAAGTTGGGGCAAGCTCAGGTGCAAGGAAAACACAAGTCAGATGATGGGCTGCTGCCCACTCACTCCAGCAAGTGCATTCCATCTCTGCGTGTGTCTGCCCTGCTGCTTGGTAAGGCAAAAGAAAATGCCAAGCTTCTCTGAGCCGCACTCTCTGCATCCTCATAGCACAACTAGATAGGCAAAACCGAGTCTCCTGCTGCAAAAGCACCGTGGGCTGGGGAGAGAGGTAACCATCTCTTCCCTGCGGGAAAAATTTGGTCTGTGTACTTCATCACACAGTGGGGTGGCTCTGATCCTTCAGGTTTTTAGGTAGGTTTGGGAATGTATATCAGAGGATTTGTGAGAAGAGTCTGCAGCCCACAGTCCAAGTTGCCAGAGGTGGCATGCAGCAAAGTAGTGAAAGGGCTAATGGTTGGGGACATCTTCCTCTCACAAAAGATGTATGTGAGAGACAGCAACTCTGGGTCTCTGTGTCCTCCTCACATGCAAATGGAGCAGGAACTCCCACTTTGTGGAGCTCCCACTTTGCACGGGTCCTGCTGGTGAAGGAGACTGGTGGCATTTCCTGCCTCTTGGAAAAAGAGTGTCTCTCAGCCCTTGCTGAGCTCAGAACTGTGTGGAAGCTGGGAAGTCCTACATGGTAGCATCTCATCCCTTGGAGCAGGGAATTCCCAGAAGTCACAGTGCTTCTAGCAGCAAATTTAACCTCAGATTTTTGAAAGGCTGCTGCTTCCTGCATTAGTACTCTCTATGCATCTATACCAGACTCCACATCTACCTTTATCCGTGTATCAGAAGAAAGGATTGCTGCATCTCCCAATAGGAAACCTCAAAGAAAGAGGCAGCTAGCAACAGAGAAAGGAGCTCAGTCTTGATTCTCTGCAGGAAGATTTCATCATAACCCTGTGTGGGTGGGATGTTCCTAACCGTCTCCACTCTCTAAGCATCTGCAGACATGCAGTTACTCCACATGTCAGACAAAAAAGAAGAGTTTTCCAACTGCAGATTTGATGCTCAATTACAGAATGGAGTCTGACAGCTACTACTACTGGGTATTAATAACTCTGCTTCACTTTATGGCTTTAACAGCTGTAGCAACCAAGATTTATGATGACACATTACGTTCAGCAATGCATCACGTAAGGAAACTAATCTGACAGTGCCAGGTCACTGAGCTGACTTACAAGCTTTTAAGTGAGTTTCTTCTGCCAGATTTGCTGCCCTATTTACTGGATAAAAATGAACAACTTGCACTGTGTTAATAAAACTCCGTACTTGCCTCTGTTTTGGCAGTTCACAGACTCTTTTCCCCCTGTCACACTGCCATCCCAGGAGACAGTTGGTCATTCTTCATTCCCCATCCTCTTTCTGAAAACCCAGTGCTGTGTATCCTGAAGAGGGGTATACCACAGGACAGGAGGGGAGGGATGAAGCTGGGAGGAAACACTGGGACCACAGGCAGAAATGAGAGATGGAAGAGCTATGAGAGAAGGGTGAGATTACAGTTATACAAGGGCAGAGTGGGGACTGTGGCTGCCACTGCTCACTGTTTTGCAGCAGGAATTTATCCGTATCCCAGTCACTCTTAGAGAAAAGATGGCTTGCAAAGACTGGACCATCCATTACCTCTCCCTAGACTTGGAGTTACAGCTGAGAGTGGGAAAGTCAGTCCTAAATAAAGGTTGAACATTAAGATTGTACATTGGATCTGGGTCTGGGTCTGTGTCAGCCACTTCGGCAGCCACAGCACTGAGCAGTAACCCATGCTTTTTAATCTCTCATCTCAGCTATGAGCTGTATATTTCCACATTTTCCATCCTCACAGCACTGTAATCCACTGCACAGACACAGGTGGATGGATAGCAGAAGGCAGCTTCTCATCAGTTGTAAATGGGTTTGTTCTCCCGGCTGTTCATTACTCAGAGATGCATTCCTCATTATTCTGGCAATTTACCCAGAAGTCTGCTCCAGCTGTCTCTAATGGCATTTCCAGTTCCTATCCCATGGACTCTTTCTGTGGGACCCATGAAAAGCAATTAAAAAGAACAAGTGTATGGTCAGGAGGTCTAAGCTTACTGCAGAGTGCTGTGCTTCCCCTGACAAATACTCCAGGTCTGCAAGTCGAGGATGCAGAAAACACCCTATGACAGAATTGAAATACCTCTTTGAGTTTACACACATTGTTTTGTGAAACAAGAAACTGTGAACAAATAATATAAAGTATGAACCTTTAATTCATACTTCAACATCTGTAATAGCAGTATGTGCTGCAGTTTATCCCTGCCTATATTGGTACCTAACAAATATTCCAAATAGAAAATACTTTTCAAAAAGTAATTTAATTGCTGTTTGCCTGTGGGGCAATAGAAAATATACTATTCAAAGTCATCAGTTATTGTCATAAGACAATAATATTTGAGGCAGAAATATTGCCAAAGAAATATTCTTAAAAGGTGAGATTATTCACTGTTTTAACCTCCAAGTGAGACATTTCCTTAGAGGTGGTTATGCCTCTAATTTCTGGTACTATATCTCTTTGAGTACCCTACTCTTTCTAATTTTAGAAACACAGGGTAAAATATGTTGAGAGAGACCTGGATCCTCACGTCCAGCTCTGTACCATCATAGCCACTCATATTACCTATTTTCTTTTCTAGCTCTGTCTTGAAACTAGTTAGTTTTGTTCCACTCCCTCCATCCTGTGATGCTCTGAATTAATGATTATTGGACAAAAAAGATGATAACTTGCCCTGATTCTTGTGTCAATGTTATACTTCAATTTAAATAGTTCCTATTGTTTCCTGGTATCCAAATGGAGGGCTATTGGAGAAAAATAAATAATTAAATTAACTAACCCACTCCTATATTTCTGCTCAGCTTTGGCTTTGTTGGTGAAGTAAGGCAAGTCTGTTTTGTTTGCTATGGAAAGAAGAGCTTTTCAGTTTCCCCTTACAAGGTCAGCTTTTCTCTGTGCATGTGCAGGTTTTAACTCATCTTTCTTGACTGTGTATGACCAAGCAGTGTAATAGATGTGGTGGTATGGGGGTGGTTTTGCCATTTCTTTGTGAGTACTTTTCTAAACTCTACTAAAATTATGTCAGCTGGCCGTCCTAGGTTAAGTTTTGCTTTTTCCCCTGCCTCTAACAAGTCTTGATTATCCTACAAAAGACAAATACCTCGGGTCCTTTCTCCCCTGTGTTGCTGAAATGTTGTGTTCTCAGCAGAATTCATAACTTTTGCCCCCAGCGTGCACAATCTTGCACCCTGCGCTGTTGAACACCAGCTGATTTTTATGACACTGCATCTCCAAGCTGCTTCCTGTCCAATTGTTTCATCCTCCTCCTCCATGTCTCCAGAACCTCCCACAGCTCGTCAGCTGCGGTCTCCAGTAGCACACTGTGTCAACACATGCACACTGTCATGTCCTTGCAAGCACATCCTTGTAAGTTCTGTATGAACTCCTAATTTGGCTGTTTCTAATGGGGCAACAGAGTGAACTGTTTGGCAGAGCTTGGACGTTTGGGATCTATGCTGGGAGCTGTTCTGTTTGGGATGGGGGGGCCTTTGGGAAAGCCATGTTGTGTTTCAGTCAGCTATTCATCATAGTCCACTGAATCTCAGAATCACAGAATCAATTAAGTTGGAAAAGACCTCTGAGTTCATCGAGTCCAAATATGTGACCAAACACCACCATGTCAACTAGACCATGGCACTAAAGTGTCATATCCAGTCTTTCCTCATACACATCAAGGGACAGAGACTCCCCCATCTCCCTGGGCAGCCCATTCCAATGTCTAATCACCCTTTCTGTGAGGAAATTATTCCTAATGTCCAACTTAAAGTTCCCCTTGCTCATCTCGAGACTATCTCCTCTCATCCTGTCACTCGTTGCCTGGGAGAAGAGGGCGATCCCCACCTGGCTACAACCTCTCTCCAGGTAGTAGTAGAGAGCCTCCCCTTCTCCAGGGAGAACAACCCCAACTCTCAGCCGGTCCTCGTAGGATTTGTGCTTCAGACCCTTCGCCAGATTCGTTGCGCTTCTTTGAACGCGCTCCAGCACTTCAATGTCCTTCCTGAACTGAGGGGCCCTTGAAAAGTTCCCCCCCTGTGCGGGGAGGCTGTGGGGCGAGTCCCCGAGGCGGGGGCTGAGGGTTCCAGGGCGCGGGCGGCCCCCCCTGTCCTCTCCCCACCCCGATCGCCGCGGGGCTCCCCGGGCAGAGCGCCCGGCGGCCGGACCGGCGGCCAGAGCCGCCCCCGCTCCGCAGGGAGGGCCGAGCGGGGCGGGCCGGGCCGGGCCGGGCCGGGGCGGGGCGGCCATAAAGGGCCATAAAGGGCGGGCGCGGCAGTGGCGGGGCTGGTGCGGTCGCTCGGGGTGTGCGGCGCGGCTGAGGTGAGCGGGGGGCTCCTCTCCGGAGCGGGCGGGGTTATCGTCCCTTTCGTGCGGGCTCTCCTGGGAGCGAGCCCTCGGTAACGCTTTTGTAGTGGTTGTTGATATTTAAAGCGGCAGAACGCGGGTTTTGTTGAATCCCGGTGAGGGAATTCCCGGTGAAGGGATGAACGTCCCACGGAGGGAGCCGGACCTCCCTGCCCTCAGAGCCGCTGTGGTCCGAGGGGGACCTGTGATCCTGAGGGGACGGGCGCCTGCATTTTTTTGGGTGTTGTGGCAAGTTGCTGCTGCAGAATAAATCACCTCATCGTGACAAAGGTGAAGGTGTGTTGTCCTTGCTCCTTCTGCCTCTGATTTGAGTGTGGCATCCAATGATCTTTACACTTACTAAGTATCTCTACCAGCATCTCTTGCTTCCATAGTCGTTTCATTCCCAGAGAATTAGCATCTTCAGGTATCAGGTTTTCTTGTGTCGGGAATGATTGGTGGTGAAACAAGAAGTATGTGAACTACTAAGATCCCAAATATGCTGAAGTCACTAAGATCCTGTTGTCACTAATGTAAACCTAGCTGACGAGGCAAATGCGAGTGATTTGGGGGTGTAAGGCTTTGGAGGTTGACTGCTTGAGAACTAAATTCTCTGCTGAACTGGAAATGAAAGAACTTTGTCTTCCTCCCCCAAGGGCAGCAATGTGCATTATTCTCCTAGGTGAGGATCACCAAGCAGAACTAAGTGTGTGTGGGTGGGAAGCACTGGTCCAAGTCCTTTCTGGTTACTGGGTGAGCTGTGTGTGTTGCCTAAGCTGTGGAGAGGGCTACAAACAGGAAGGAGGAGAGGGAACATTTTCAGAGGCAGTAGCTGGAAGCACTTGCAGCTTAAGTTAGAAGACTTTTGTGTTCTTTAGTGATCTGAAGGATTTAATGGAAATACAGGGAGTTCACAATGGAAATATACTTTAATGCACTTGAAGTGTCTGAGAAGAGCTACTGGCAGGCTTGATGCCTTTGGGTTTATGCTGTGTTGGAGCACTAAGGATTGAGCTTGGAGAACCTCTTGATTTATTCTGGATTAATCATCTTGTGAATCACAGGTTTGTGTTGTGCCTGCCGGTGCTGATGTAACCCAAAGCAGCACAGTTTGTAATGCAGCAGCTCATCCTCAAAGACAGACGAAAGTTCCCCAGGAGCATTTTAACCTTACTGTGTATTTGATCTAGCATGTGGCTCTCCTGCAAAAGTGATGACAGGTCAAATGAGCTGCTCAAAAATTAAAAGCTGGAAGAGGAAGGGCATGAGATGACAATAGCTATTCTTTGATAGTTGATTTAAAAACGTTCCATGCTGTTGCATGTTAGGAAACTATATGGCTGGCTTTTAAACTATTCTTGGTAGGCAAGAGTTAATTTGCTTAAGTTTGATTAGTCTGACCTTGGCAGCTGCAGTCTTCACAAGTACTTGGGGCAGAAGAAGGTGAGGCTTCAATTAGTCTTTAGCTGTCAGGAAGCACCTGGCTACAACAGAAACCTGGAACACTTAAAAAAGAAGAGGATATTAATACCAGTTGGAATTGCATGACTGTAGAACATATGTAAGTATCTACATGCTTACATGTAAAAGAAAAGCAACTTGAGGAATCTTGCCACATCTGAGCAAATCATTCTCTTGTGCTTAAAACATTCACGCAAGACTGTGATCAAGTCTGGTTAGTGAGATTCTCAGTGTTAAAAGAGTAATGCTAACTTGACAGATGTAATCTGAATATAATCCCAGCTCTTATAAACTTGTTTACCCTTCTCAAATGAGCTAAAGCTGGGGCAGGTATGAATGTTTCCACAGAGGTGGTTTGGTTAGGCAGTGTCTCTGAAGAAGAGTAAAGAGTTGCTTACAAAGACTGGAGTCCAAGCTGAATGTTGTTACCTGACTTTGCAGCTGAAGTTCTGTCCAGGATGTTGAAATGCTGCAGCTTTTTGCAGGAGCAAGGTGTACTTGGCCTTTATCCTGTAAGGCATAGATGATGGATGGTACAGAAAGAAAAGTCTTTTGTGAAAAGGAAGAAATCTTCTATCTCTGGTATAATTTAAGTGCTTTCAGTGGACTAGATGTCTAAGCCTTGAAACTAACACCTGAGTGTCTTCTACTGTTGTGTTAGTTAGAGAGAGAGCAGTCTGAACTTTATATGTATCATGAAACAACTTCAGAGCTTTACTTTCGAAAATACTTTGCAGCTCATCTGGCTTCAGCTAGTGCTGCAGATGACTTTAAACTTGGGTAAAGCTTTTGTATTATCTTTGATAATTTCCATTTGATACGAAGTGCTTTTCTGAAGTTACTCTAACTTGCAAAAAACCAATGACAACTAAATTTATTTTCTGTTTACACCAATAGAGAAGCTGTGAATCATGTTAGGTGAAAGGCTTGGTGATAATCATTAGTACATAGAATTACTTCCTTCTGATTTGTCTGTGTGAATAGACAGAAAAACAGAGCCTAGGAATGTACCTAGGAAGCTTAAAGTCTGACTTGTCTTTTCCTTTTTATATTCTACCTCCATACAGTTTCTTTGGAGAAGAAAAGCCTTAAGATGGCAGGTAAAGGAAGTAACACAGCAGACTGCATGTCGTGCAGTGTGCTGAACTGGGAGCAGGTCAGCCGTCTGCATGAGGTTCTTACAGAGGTGGTTCCAATCCATGGACGAGGTAACTTCCCAACACTGAAGATAACTCTGAAGGACATTGTTCAGACAGTTCGGAGTAGGCTGAGTGAAGCAGGCATTGTGGTGCGTGATGCCCGTCTGAATGGCTCTGCAGCTGGTCATGTCCTGGTCAAGGATAATGGGCTGGGATGCAAAGACCTGGATCTCATTTTTCAAGTTTCTCTTCCAAGTGAGGCAGAGTTTCAGTTAGTTCGAGATGTGGTCTTGCGATCCCTCTTGAATTTCTTGCCAGAAGGAGTAAGCAAGCTAAAAATCAGTCCCGTAACACTGAAGGAAGCCTACATCCAGAAGCTAGTGAAAGTGTACACGGGGACTGACCGTTGGAGCTTGATATCACTTTCCAACAAGCATGGCAGAAATGTGGAGCTGAAGTTTGTAGACTGTATACGACGGCAGTTTGAGTTCAGTGTGGACTCATTCCAAATCATACTGGACTCCCTGCTCTTTTACTACGACTACTCGGAAACTCCCATGTCAGAGCACTTCCATCCAACTGTGATTGGGGAAAGTATGTATGGAGATTTTGAAGCAGCTTTTGGCCACCTCCAGAACAAACTGATAGCTACCAAAAATCCTGAAGAGATCCGAGGTGGTGGGCTTCTAAAGTACAGTAACCTCTTAGTACGAGACTTCAAGCCCATGGATAAGGATGAGATCAAAACCTTAGAGCGCTACATGTGCTCCCGATTCTTCATAGACTTTCCAGACATCCTGGACCAGCAGCGCAAGCTAGAGACCTACCTCCAGAACCACTTCTCCAAAGAAGAGAGGAGCAAATATGACTACCTCATGATTCTGCGCAGGGTGGTGAATGAGAGCACAGTCTGTCTCATGGGGCATGAGCGAAGGCAGACTCTCAACTTGATTTCTCTGCTGGCACTCAAAGTGCTGGCAGAACAAAACGTCATCCCCAATGCCACTAATGTTACGTGTTACTACCAGCCAGCACCTTATGTTCGTGATGTAAACTTCAGCAACTACTATCTTGCAAGTGCTCCTGTGCTGTACAGCCAGTCCTACCCCACCTGGTTGCCTTGCAACTGATGGCTTCACTCGAGTGTTCCTGAATGGAGGCTACTGATTGCCAAGATGTTGAGTGTGTATATATAGATAAGTAATTACTGCCAGTTGGATGTTTTCTACTGGAGGCATGACTGCATTGAACTGTCCATTTCTGGTGTGCAGTGGGATTATGCAAACAGATGACCTGCTATGAACCTTTCAGTGTATCTCTACAAATGCCAAGAAGCCTTATTACCTCTTCACTGGGAGAAGAGAACCAGCAGCCAAATGTTAAGAGGAATTGTTAAGAAACTTTGTACTAGTTCTGGAAGTGGCTATTAAGATGTGATTTCAGTGGAATATCCAGTAAACTGGGTTAGTTAATAAATGCCTTGTGCAGAAGCTGCACCTGGAGTAGCAGCAAAACTCTGCTTTCTATTGCATAACCTCATTATTCTTCCTCAGTTTAAGTTCTGGCCAGACTTCTATTGAAGGAATAGACTAAACTAAAAGAATGGGTGCATGTCATGCTTGGGTTGCTTTTACTTTCTGGCTGTGTAGAGGTGGTAACAGTATGGGTACCTGTCTGTCTTGTAGAGGGCCTAAATGTTGTTTCCTGTAATACCCACAGATACGTGATCTTGCCTCAAAATCAAGATTAATTTCTTGGCAGTTGAAGATGGATTCCATAGCCTGTCTCTAAAGCATAAGCTGGCTAAATTGTTCTTGAGTACAAAAATTTGGGAGGTGGCATCTCTAAACATGCACCAAAACACAATCTAAAACTTGGCAATGCAAAAAGTCCTTGAAATTATGAATTGAAGCTTTAAATAGAGTTGAAACCGCAGTTTGAATATTTATGATGGAAAAATACTCTTGAGCCCAGGATCAAGCTAAAGCCTTTCTGATTGTATCCTTCAAAACAGTTTTTAGCACAGTTGGAAAGTAACACAGCTCTTATACTGAGTTTGGCCCAACTTTCTTCTTCGCAGATCCACAGCAAAAAACAAACAACAACAAAAACAAAACCCAGCAAAAAATCACCCCAACCCCAAAACACTGTGAGCTGCAGTGTTATGTGCATTCCTGCCACAGTATGAATTCCAAAAGTGCCTCCTAAAATGAATTTCTTACTGTACAACTTCAGGCAGGTCGTGAAGGCTTGTCTTTGTCACCACTTAAAGTTATCACTATCACCTGGTCACTGCATGAGATGGTATTTTGAGCAGTTAGAGTAAGATTTTTCCTTTTTGCTGGTCTTAACCCTCACTTGAAGAGATTGTATATAAACCCTGAGTAGAGCTCTCCACAGAAGCTGTATGTGTTGAAATTCTGGGCCTGTTTTCAGAGTAGCCTCTGGAAGAGTATGCACTCCCTTGGAGGGATAGGGAGCTGACCTTCCTGAAGGGTATGTGCTGAACTTGCTGCTTTGAGGCTCCTGTGCTTTATAAAGAAGCTAAAAATTCCCCAGTTATTTATATAGTGGTGTTAGAAACTGGTATATTAACTGGATGATTTTCACTGAATTACAATAGTAACATTCATATAGCAAATGACCTTGAGTTTCCTTTGCTTAACCAGAGAGGTGAACTAGAACGGCAAGTCTTAGAGCTATTTACTCGTGCAGTGGTCAAGAATGCTTGCTTGCTGAATCTTTATTACCTCTAGCTGTTTCTGCATGCTTGTGAGACCAAAGTGCCTGATCAGACAATTTATTTAAGCTTAAAAGGGAAAGCAAAAAGCAGCAACAATGTTGGGTTGCTGTTCAAGGTGGAAACAGCAGCAGTGCAGCACTCAAATGGCTATAAAAACTGCTTGTTCATCATAAGATCAAAAGCTTCTATTTACATTGCAAGTTCTCTCTTTTCATAACTACTTCATAAACACAGCCTCAATAGAGCAGTGAGGCTACTCTTGTGTTCAGACTTTCATCTAGCTTAGGAAGGCAGGGAGGGATGCAATCTACAAAGCAGACTATATGTAGCCAAGAAGGCTTTAGCTTAATTTTTTGAGTGGTTTTGTAAGCAGCCTCAGTAGCAAATATCCAAGTAATTTGGTGAATTATATTGTGGCTTTTTTCATTAAAAGTTTTCCCATTAGTCAGCCAAAGAAGCTAAACTGGAAAGCAAACCCAGTCTTGGACTTGGTGTAGTTTGCAGACAAGATATCTCTCACCCAAGACTTTGACTTTTTAAAAACTAACATGATGCCAGTGTTGTCATGTGTGTTAAACTTGGTGCAAGCTTACTGCTGGAATGCAGTCCTAGCAAGAATAACTTCTGCATGCAAAGCAATACTTGGTCTAGTATAGAGTGTCACTAGAAAGAAGATTTAAGGGTTTGTAATTGCTGCTGTCTCTCGTGTAGATGTTTTTAAAGCCAGCCTATGCTATAGCCATTGCAGAAGTAAATCATTGTCTAGAGAGGTTTGATTTGCATATCAGATAATTTAGGCTTAAGTATCTATTTTGTGGGATCTCCTTATCTTTAGAAACTGTTTCTGTGCATCAGCTCATGTGGGACAAGCGGTGAGATGCTAAGGAAGAGTCCTACCAAGCTGGAAACACAGACTTCTGTTTTACTGATCTCTGAAAGCCTTGGCTGCTGAACATCAAGCCAGGTGCCTCTCCTAGAAAAGGAAATGCTATAAAAAAAGGCTGCAATGGATTCCTAGTGAGACAGAGCTATGGAGAAGTTAAGCTTCCTGCCACTGTGCTTTTGGTAACGTAACCTGATGCCGAGGCCTCTAAGGAAGCTTCACATTGAGTGGCTGCCCTCTAAACAGCTGAATGCCTGGGCTTAAGCTTTGCAGGACCTCAGTGTTCCCTGTCTGTTTCTTAAGATGCTTTGGCACATTAGAAATACTGATGCCTGGCTGTTAGCTGTTAAGCTCTTGAATAGTTAAATTGTATCCTGATCTGCACACTACCTATTGCATTGGCACTAGAGTACAAAGGATTGCTGGAACACTGTCTCATTGCCTTCAAAATAATCCTGGTGTACTCAGTAGCTCTTCATCACTGTGTTGCAGGCAGTCTACCCCTTTCTCTTTCAGGTTGCCCTAGTGGCTTGATGGTGCACGTGGCAGTGGCTTAGTTTGCTGTGCATTAGCTTGTTTGGGTTCAGGTTTATGGTCATCCCTGTAGCAAGGGTAACTTGACAATGAGCACTAGGTAAATGATGACCTCAGTCATGACAATCTAGGCTGCGTGCTTGATTCAGTCACCCTTCAGCACTTAATGACACCTCTGCAAACCTGTTCTAACCACTTTTGCCCCCTTTGTGCATGAAGTGGAGGTTAGAGAAAGACTACTATACTTCAGACTATTACCTTGATACATTCCCTCTGGGCACTGTCATTAAAACAAAGCTGCAGTAACACTGGACTGCAAGTCTTGTATCAGTGCATCATTCCTCAGGACTAGGCTTCTAAACTAGATTGTGGTATAAAATAGCTGTTTTTCTTTGCACAGCTTATAAGCACTGCTGGACAAAGCCGGTTTGAGGTTTAAGCATCTGTTCTCAGCGCTTGTTGCCAAGTTCCCTTTGACTTGCAGTTTATTTGTGTGACTTTCTCACTGTAAGATAGACTTGTTTATTTTATAGAGATGCTATCAAGGATATCCAGTAGTAGACTGGGTCTTTGTCACTTTGTTAAGATCCCTGTGCTGATCCATGGTCACTCTGACAAGTTGTAAGGTAAAACATACTTTCTGCTCCCTCAGCTCAAGATTTAGTTGTTCCTGTGTTTATAGTCAGCTAGTTCAGTCAATCAGGAAGCTGGAGGTTGAAAACTACTGCTTGCTTCTGAATAACCATTTTTCAAAAGATCCTGGTGCTTTAACATTAATCATCTCTTCTACAAAGCAGTAGGTAGTATTTAAATCTATTCCAAATACCCAAAGTTTTCACTGAAACTGAAAACACATATTTTGGACTTGAGTTGAGAGGTTAAGCATTCGGTATGTTTTGTGCCTAGGCTCTGTGGATTTCTCATTGCTAGAATAACCATTGATGCTGGTAGTGATCTCTGCGTATCACTGCATGAGTAGTTGGGAAAAGGCCTCTTAGAAGAGAACCTGGGCAAACTTCTTTAATTTTAAGCTGTCATGGTACTGATGGTACTTGTTTCCTATCCCTCTCACCCAACTCAGTCAGAGTGCCATAATTGTTAGGTACAGGAATAAGCAGTAAATTGACCACAGTCACTGGCAGCCTGGTCTAATTTGGGTGTTGGGAGAGCAAAATGAGTAGGAAAACTTCTAGCCTTTCCATCTAAGTCTTGCTCAACATGGTTAAATGTACTTCATATATGTTCTTTAATTTCAGTGAAACTAGAGATAAGGTGGGATGCTGGGCTATAGCTGTAGAAACCTTGGGCATGGTTGGAGCATTCTGTTTTTTCTCACTTGTATTGGAAGAGACTGCCACTCACTGAAGTGTCTGGATTGGGCTTGTCTCTCCAACTAAAAATGCACTTTCTGTTGAAATTTAGAAGGTCTTTTTCCTATGTTTTTCTTACATTTTTACTATTAAAAGAAGTCAGCTCTTGGAAAATCTGTCTCATATCTCTTTGGAAGCAGTACTTTTTTTTTTTTTTTTTTTTTTTTTTTTTTTTTTTTTTTTTTTTTTTTTTTTTTTAAGCTGGCAAAACAAGATATGACATACTTGGATAAGCCCAAATGTGAGACTGGTCACAGTAACTTTGTCTACTGTTCTGCACTATGGTGTTCACTTGTCACTCTTGGAAACTGGGTTTTTGACTTTAATGATGCTGAAATTCTTGTGCAAATAAACTTATGCTAAACATTGCTTGCCTTGAGCATTTTTTATATCTAAACAGTGCTGACAAAGTATTTGCAGAGCTTATTGGTCAATGTGTGTGCAGGTGCACTTGCAGGGGGAGTAAGAGTGTGGGATACACAGTAGTGCTTGCTTTAGATGTTATTCAAGGTACTCTTTTTATTCACGGATGTACACATCTGCCTCAGCTTCCTGGAGATTAGTCATTTAAGGAGATGTGATTAATCTTTCACTTAGATTATACTTACAGTTTCTAGAGAACCATTCTTTCCCTCTCTGACCATCACCTGGTCTCAAGCTGACTTTAAAACATGCTGAGGCACAGACCTAGGCCTGTTAGGTAGTGTCTGCTCTAAACTAGAGCCTATGAGTCTGTTCTGTAGCACACTCCATTTTATATGCTGCTGCATGCCTCAACTCATGAGCCAAGGAGGTGAGAAACAGTCAGCAACTTTTCATCAAGTTATTTACAGGTTGAAAGTCTTAGCTTTTACTCTGTCCTAAAAGAGGATGTTACTACTAACCAATAATCAATGGGAGTTGAGCAGGTCAAAGCTTAATAAAAGTTAGGATTGTGTGGCAGTCTACTTGCTGCTCCTCCTGCTCTAGAATAAATGCTCTGTAAAAAGTGTGCTTGCTTCTATCCCCTCCAGAGCTCAAACTCTAGCCTCTCAGTTAAGTAATGCTGGAGAAATTCCAGTCTCCAGTCAGTACCTTGTAACACCTGCAGTGGAAACTTCTGTGGAGATTAGCAGATGCAGGGTGATCCCATGGAAATAATCATGCTACTCGTGTAGTCCCTTTTCAATATGTAATTGCTTCCCTCCGAACTTAAATGCAGAACTGATAATGCAGCTGGGCAACATAAACCACCTGCTTGTCACCTGAAACTCACTTACCTCAACTCCTGTTTATCACATCATAAAAGCTTCAGAGTTATTTTGAGTACCGTCCTTAAGTTTCTAGAATACCAAACTTAGCTTTGCAGGGTCAGATACTGAAACATCAGAATAGCTGTGCTTAGGCAAGTGGTGCTAGAGCACTCCAAGTTCCACGTGGAGCTTATGTAATGGTAAATATTGAGAGGAACTAAAGAAAGGTACTTTTGTTCTAATGCTGTTGCATTGCTAGTGAAAATACAATTATTAGCATCCTGTTCTGTTGTAGCTACTGGAGTCCTGCCTTCTCCATGCTGTGCAAGATGAATTCAGTCTTGTCATGGGGTGTGAGAGGCATCAGATAAAGGGTATTCTAAATTATTGCCATTATTCTGTCAGGTGTATTTGTTTTTCTCCTTCCTTCCATGACAGAATATGGAATATTTAAAACTTTTGAAATCACAGTGTTCAAAGCGACCTTACACAGACAGATGTGCATTCCTGTTTATTTTAAGTGTTACTTGCTACTTATTACTATACTTAGTTCACTAATACACTAAATACATGAAATTGATGTTTTCAGTAATAAAATATCACTTTTATTTATCCAGCACATGTCACTTGAGTGTGGGTGTTAAACATAGCAGTCATGTTTTGCTGCAGTGGCAGTGCTGCCATTGTTCTGCTCCATCTCAACGAGAAAAAGAGTAGTTCAACATCCTATAGCCAAGACTGCCCAGCTAAGGGAGTACTTAACCTGCCAAACCCTACTAATTTTCCTAGTAGGAAAGAATTGAGTCATGCTGCTGGAAAAAGTGAGTCTTGCCAAAAACTATGTGCAAAGTGGTTGCTCGAGCCTAAAGTGGTAGTTTGCATGTACATAAAAGAAACCTATACATAAATAGTGTTATCCCACTGAGTTTTGGGTAGGTGATTTAGTAAATCAGTAGGGTCTAGTTGTCTAGGCTGTGCTGCAAAATGCTGTGCTGATTTTTTGTCACTGATAAGTACATCAGGGGATAATCCATGCCACTCCCACTGCTTGCAGAATGGAGAAGTGCAGACTCTGGGAGAAGTGAGACCAAGACAGAGGACAAGGAAAATGGCTGGTTGAATTTGTGTCAATAACCTTTGGTCACTGAGAAACTCCTGTAGAAACACCTGCATGCTTCAGGAGACTCCCAAGGCTTGACTGCACCTCAAGTAAAGGGAAAATTGTCACCCTTGCAAAAGAATGGTTGAAGTGTGACATTTATGATTCATTGTCCCCACACAGCAAGGCAAGTCTTCTGAGTGTTTCAAATATGTAGCATATGAATTACACCCACAAACTGGTCTCTTTCTTCATACCCTTCTTGCTTCAGAATTGACTGTCCCCTTGCAAATGTTCCCTTCTCCACTGCCTCTCTCTTGCTTATCTGAAAAACTTATTCTGAAAGCTATATCTGAGTGTGCCTCCTGGAAAGTTATTCAGGCTTGCCTTAAAGATAGTGGCAATTCATTGTGTACTTGGAGAACCTGTTCTAATATTTGATTGTGGTCATTAGTGAGAAATGCGTTTGCATTTCCACATTGGCTTTTGAACTTCATCTTTAGTCTGTTTATGGCTGCATCCTTATCAACCAGGCTGAAAAGTCCCAGACTGTCATGCTATCCACTAATCTCTTCAGTTCTTGGCTGAACTGCAGAAAATAGACACTTAAAGCTTTATATTGTATATATTGGATTCAGAAACTGGAAACATTTTCTTCTGGGACTTTGTGGTTTCTGTGTCTCATGACCCAGGACCAGTTGCAAGCCCGGTGCTGTACATACCACAGATAAAACACAGTGCTAAGATTGCTTTTCAGCCTCTTGATGTTTGCGTCCACAAACTCTGCCTGCCATTTTTACTATGGCATTGTGGCATGCCAAAGTTAGATATTCACGGTGATTTCAAAGTCTATCTGTTGTTTTTGAGGCAGCCTCTCCCTTCTGATATCAACAACATCTGTGCTCCTGGTTCCCAGATGTGGTATTTTGCACTTTGTGGTATTAGAAAAACATCTTGTCTGAATTCTGTGGGCAAATAGTTACAATGTGGATGGACAGAGTAACTCGTCTTCTTCAATTTTACTACCATGCTGACTGCAGTGTTGCATAGTGCTGACAGATTTGCATTGCTCTTGCATACCGACGCGTAAGAGGTGGTTATGGGCACTTTGAAACCTGCAGGTGGTTTAAAACCAGCGTCAGCACAAAGTCCACAAAGGTACTGGATGCAGGTTATTTTAGGAGTATTTATTTGTTCTGCAAATACAGAGTAGAGACAACAAAGAAAGCTTATATTCTGTCAGTGCTTGCCAGCAGTTCCTCAGTGCTTTCCCCTGTACCCCCACATTTAAAACTCTGCAGTTACAAGTATTCCTGTGGCACGAATTTGCAATATGGCTGAAGCAAAGAGCTCCATGCTTCTGCTCTTACCATCACATCTGTTAGTAATCACAGCCATCTGCCTGTCTGTTTTGCTGATCATGTGGGGCTCCCCACATGTTGCATAGTCCTGATGAATTGCCAGGACTGATGTAGCTCTCTAGACCTCATGAGTTCCCTTCCACTTTCTCCTCCTGGGCAGCTTGTCTTAAGACTGTGAGAAAATAAGTTATTTTTGGGATGAGAGCCTGTCATTGATCCCACTGCCCAAATTCCCTGTGACACCAATGGGAGTTTGTCAAATGCTGTGGGGGATTTGCTAACAGCCTGGCAGACACGAGTGACACGAGCTCCTGCGTTACGGCTGTCCTGCTGCCCAGCTGTACTGGACTGTGTTTCCTCAGCCCTGTTTGATCATTGGGAGCAACACGTGCAGATGGGCCTCAGCCTCTGGCAGCAAATTCATGGAGTTACTCCATAGAAATGCTGCTCGTAAAAAAAACAATGTCTGTTTTGGAGCAGAGGAAACTTTGAATGTGAAGTAATATTCCAGCTAAGGATGTGCATGCCTTAAATTGATGGTTAATCTCCTTCCTTGCAGCACTTCTCTGATAGACAGAGGATTCCTATTTACTATCATTTCCTGGGCCAAAAAAATTAGCCATGAAGAGGGTAAGAAGCACATTTTGGTAACAGGGATATTTGCTGGCAGGACGAGGAGTAGATATTTTGGAAGCCTTGCCTACTGATGGGGTGAGAAGGGAAAGGGGGGCTGGATAGTACTGGGACATTTCAGAAGTCAAATAGAAAGATGCAGGTGTTTGAAAAGAACACACAGATGAAGCAGGGAACCACATTTTTTATGTAGAGGTGTACCATCTTCTTACAGGCAGGTGTGACTTAAAGCTGCAGCAGCACGCCAGCAGAACTTGCGGGGGGCTGTGTCATGCCCACGTTTATGATGTTGTACACATATAATTTGTAACTTCTTGCAGAACGCAATTCAAATATAAAATCAGGGTGGTAAACGTGCTCTTTTGTTACTGCATGTTACACGTGGCTCTCCTCAGACGTTACAGTGTGAACTATGACCCTCAGAATTCTCAGCCAGATTTTTGTTGTCTGGTTAGAAATAAAAGATTGCTGTATGGGTATAGTTGCAGCTATGGTTAGGGGGTTTAGTTGACCAGAACTTGAATGTTTGTTTTCATTGCACTGCCAGGCAAAACCATGCCTTTAGTTTCTTTCATAAGTAGAAGTTCTTTAATTAGCAATGTGATATTTGACAGAAGTGTCTTGCCTTCAACTGTAAAACTGCTTGTGGATTTATGACTTTTAATTCCACAACATCAGCTCTTACTCTGAAGGTCTTTACTGTCTGATTACTGATTTTACTTACTGCTAATAAGGAATAGATGAGTATTAAGAGGGTCTCTATTTCATCGCAGGAATCTTTTGACTCACTAGCAGTATTCTAATACCAGATCATCATCAGAGATTTTATGTCCGCTACTGCCAAAATGTCCAGATCCCAGACCTCATGGAAAAGTACTGTTACCAGTACTGTTATACTGGTCTATACTTGAATAAGAGAAAAACTGCACAAAACCCAATTTAAACCTGATTTCTTGATGATGACTGCTCTTCAGGCTGTTTCAGGCATGCTTGATAGATTGCAAACAATATTTAATTTGTAAGAGGGACCATTTCAGAGGAGGAGGTTCATTGCTATATATATTGCATTGTAATACATCACAAGCATGCTGCAGTGTAATAGCATTGGCTCATGAAATTGTTTGAAACAGTCTGACCTAAGTGTCTGAATTTTATACCCATTGAAGTGACACTACTTTTAAAAATGATATCACAGGACTGAGAAACTGTGGAAAGATGTTTAAGGTTCGTGTGACTAGAGCTGTCTGGAAGGTGGCAGTGCATCTTGAGGAGAGGATTTCTGCCATTTTAGAGAGGATCTGGGATGCTGCTGAGCACTAAGCAGCAGCATGGGGCCCTTCAATCTCCTGTCATATTCACTGCAGAATGATGTGAATTAAGCATCAAGTTAAATCTTACCTCGAAGTGATGTGAATTAAGTGGCAAGTTAAACCTTACCTCAAATTTAACCTGGCTCCATAGCAACCTAACATACTTTTTTAATTCTTCCAGTGGTTTAATTTCCTTTTTATTTCCGTAGCAATGGATTCCTGAGAATCCAGACATGCCAGAGTGCTGGCAGATTACCTAGACTTTAACCAAATCTTCATTTTCAGAGTACAGAGTGAGCTGAGAACTCAAGTACTGAGAAAACAAGGCGTAACTACTCTATTAATGATGTAAACAAACATTTAAAGAGCTGCTTTTAGTGTATAGAGGACCCTTAGTAATGAAAATATTTTTAAAGAGCTAAAATCTTACTTTTATTATATATTTTCCATTTTAATTTTTCTTCCTGGCTGTAGCCTGGGTCCCAGATATCACCTGGAGATTTCTGTTCCAAGTGACAAGAACAGCGAAAAGTAGGTATGACTGTTAGTTATTCAGGCTAATGTTTTACTTCCTATGATTTAGAGTGAAGGTAATTTTTTCTTTAAAAAATCATGGTGAAATATTGCACAGACTCACAAGAATATTTTCCTTTCACAAAAGAGTATTTATATAAATTCTTTTCTTCAAAAAGATACATTGAAGTAAGCCTGAGGGTTTATTTTGGACGAGGGTTCCTGACATACAGCCACCTAAAATAAGCTGCTTATGGCATTTCAGGGAGTGTTTTGTCCTGTGCCGGGGGGGTTACTGTGAGATGAGCCAGCCCATGGTGTCAGTGCCTGGCTGCAAAACCTGTCCGATGCTTTTCTGCTTGTTGACACTTTGGCTTTGGGTTATCTGGAGTCTGAACTCAGCCTCTGATTAACTTTTACAGCATTGCTTCTTATCCAAAACTGCTAGAAATATGACAAAAATACCAGGAATTTTCTTCCAAGCCCACTGGGAGGCATTTCCTCCTTTCTGTGATGATGACGTGGGTCCATTCTTACAGGTTGCTTGAGTCTCCTCCTCCATTCTGTGTCCAGGTGGGTGTTAGCAACTTTTCCAGCCAAAGGTCTGCAGAGATCAGGGTGGAGACCTCCCCTGTGGAGAAGTCTTTGTATCATCTACCTTCCACTCTCACCTGAAGCTGAGTGACCCACTTGTCCTGGCTTTTATTTTTTCCATAGCACAGATATGTGCCAAGAAGCCCTGCTGTGGTGGCAGGAGCAGAGCTTTATCAGGGAACAATACACATCTTTTGAGTACATTTAGCCCATGCTCTTAACCATTTTTCTCCAAATATCTGTAGTCCACACTTGCATCAAATCACTGTCAATGCCATGGACTTCAAGGACTCCTTCATTTACAAGTGAAAATGGCTCCAAAACATTTAGGAGCCACCCAGGAGAAAAACAGTCAGTACTGAGAAGGGGCTGGTGACCATACACGAGACTGGTTCAGCCAGGAGGTATTCAGGGGTCTGGAAGCTGGTTTTGGACTATGCAAATGACAGCCTTTAGGGTACAAAACAAAGTGTTCCTGCTACTGGTTTGGTATGCTACAGTGTGTCTCTAAAAGCCTAATATCCCAACAATAGGAAATTCTGAGGAAGACCCTCAGGAAAAAAACCTTTGCGGAGAAAAAATTCATTTTCAAGTGGGAAAAGTTTTCTAGAAGGAATATATTAGATATACAAAGGGCTATATTTCTAAATGCAAGAGAGACAAGAGCTTTAGCTAAAAGCTGCTCTAATGAGCTCACCCTAAACAAATATTGCTAAGGAAAACTATTCTCGGTTTCTCATTTTAGAGAAACATGGGCTCTACAGCTAAGACACCAGAGGCAGGTATTTAAAAGCCCATTTTAAGGCTTAGATAAGTCATCATCCTCTGATTTTTGTCTCTGATTAATTGTTCCAATGAATGAACAGTGAATCATTCTACTTGTGCATGCCTGCTATGTTCTCAGAGGGAATCCCTGAGTCATTTTCTATTACTGCCTTTTATACCCATTATGCACCCATTCAGCAGCTGCATGTGCCTGTTTGAGCCAGTGATGAGTGTGCCACCCCTGCCAAGAGTCTTATTTTACAAGTTATATTAACTTTTGGGCAGAGAGAGGTACTCAAATTGTAAATATCCGTAAGGAGGCCAGGTTGTTGAAAACTGTAAGGGCAGTTAACTACATGTTCTTACAGAAGTGGTTTTTCCAAAACTCTTAACCTCTACGCTTCCCACCCCTTGCTTTTCAGGCTGCTGCAAAGTTCAGCTGGGCTGCCCAGTGAACTTTTTCATACTCAGCCCATATTCTGAAGCAAATTTCCCAGCCACTGAGGGAATTTGCTTCAGAGTATGGGTTGAGTATGTCATGAAGTACACCAGAGGCCTGGGTCACAACAAGTTTCTTCTTTAGGGTTGGAAGACGCTCATACCCCTGAGCTGGTAGGGGGTGAAGAAAGTCAAGCAGCGAACTCGATTTTCAGTGTTAAATTCCAATCTAGTCTTTTTCCCCTCCTTTTTTTTTTTTTTTTTTTTTTTTTCCCTTGGTTGGTTGGTTGGGTCTTTTCCCGTGTCACTCAGCTTCCCCCGAGCAGCAGACACCCCTATTGCCCGGGAGTGCCCCCACTGCCCCTCCACGGCCGCGGAAAGCCCCCGGGAGCGGCGCGGGGCGCTCAGGACCGCGGACAGCGCCAGGACCCGCCCGGCTCTCGCACACCCGGCACCCGACGGGACGGACCGGCACCCCCGGGGCACCTGCCGGGGACCGGAGAGGGACCGCGGAACCTGGCGCGGACACACGGGCGGGTCTGGGACGTGTGTGTGTGTGTGTGTGTGCGTGTTTAGGAAGTTTGGGTGTTGCGCACATCCTTTCATTAAGAGAGTTAATTAACTCTCTTAAGTGCTTCCTCATTTGGTGGGGAAATCTCAAAGAAATGAGGCAGAGATGCTGCGGACGTGGTTAGCCAGCGACCAAGAAGGTGGGGAGGGAGTACAGCAAGCTTATTTTCCAGGACCTCTTCCCCCCAGTCTTTCTGAAGACAGGCTCTTTCTTGAGCTCAGGGCACTCACTGGTCTGTCACTGACCAGGCAGCAAGTGACAGAAGCTGAGTCCTTGCTAACTAAGCAAGTACCAGCTCACAGCTAATGGAAGGACTGAAGTCAAAATTGCAGAATCATTTGGGTTGGAAAAGACCTCTAAGGTCATTGAGTCCAACTGTTAACCCAGCATTGCTAATCCACCACTAAACCATGTCCCTAAGTGCCACACCTACACATTGGAGCCTACAAGCTGAACAAATTCCCTTCAAAGCCTGTCTGCAACAGAACTTCTTCTGAGTTTTGCAGGTCATCCTCACATTCTTCTGTGTATGAAGGGAAGATGAGGCCTCATTTCCAACCTTCTCTGGGCTTTTCTTGTATCTGTCACCTGTACAAATACTGTGCATCTACCTATTCAGTGATCCTTGTGGCTTCCTTCCAGCTCAGGATATTCTATGATACTCATAGCTATGGTATATGTGTAGCAGTCCCTCAGCCACAAATAGTTAATACAATTTTATGTAACCCTTTCAGTGTGGGAGTCTTATAAGGACTTTGCCTTTCAACACAAGAGAGGAAAGCAATCCTATTTTTATTTGGCAGAGACCTAAAAAGAGAAGGAAAGAGGAGAAAATTGAAATAGTCACACAGTAAAGTCACTTTTTTGAGATCTTACTATTCTATGTCCATTCAGGCTCTCCTCCACACTTCTTGTGAAGCAGTTTCCTGCAGCATGGGCTTGCAAGGATTTTTTTGCTTCTTTCTCAAAAAGTGCAGACAAGCAAAGTCTCAAGGCAAATCCTCTTTAGTAGGCAGCTGCACAGAAAAGATAACTCAGGTCTAGGACTATAACAGAACAAATATGAGAGTAAGAGCTTTCCCACCTCAGCTCCCATCTCACACTCAGTGTGTGCTGATCAAAACACATCAGGGACTTGTTTCCAGCCAGGTGAGAACCCTTAAAAGGCAACGCTTACCTGGGTGTTGGGTTTGAATAGTAGATTCCCCCTTCTTCTTCTGTGTTACAGTGTGAGCTCCCTGCCCTGTTTCAGTCTGCTTGCTCTCTGGGGCCAGAGACCACATTATTAGCTTGTAGCACTGTTTGGGCAGTAGTTCATGTAACTTCTAATCCCTTTGACATGTGGTAGAAAAAAATTGGGTAGGCCATGCTGTCTGAGTTCCTGTGAAGATATTTGTATGGAAGAGTGCAATACCAGTGTGTGTGTCGTGGTTTTGTCCACCAGCCCATCCCTGGGGCTGAGGATGGTTTTGTCCAGGTAATTTCCGGACAAAAAGGCCAGTCAAAAGTTCAGTGACGCCTTTGCTAATTACGTCTTTAAGAAAACGGAAGAGAAGACTTGTGGGGCAGTTGAAATTAGGAGCAGCAGCCATGTAGGAGAAAGAAGCGGCAGGCCCGAAGAGGGCCAAGGCCCTCTCCTCCCCCGGCTTGGGCCAGGGGGGCAGGTGTAGCACTGAAGTCCTCTCTTTCTCTCTAGTAAGAGAGTGAAGAAAAAAAAGTTTAAAAGATGAACTGTTTGGACAGAAACTGCTGTGGAAGAATTCCAGCCGAAAGATAATGGAGTTTCCAAGGTCAAAGCTGGCAGCCGGAGGAGAGAGAAGAAATTCGAAGGGGGGAGAGCTGTTTTTTTTTCTCTTTTTGCTCTCTCTCCTCAGCAGGGAAAAGACTGAAAAGTAATCCCCGCTACTTGTAAAAATTTGTTGGAATAAGGAGACCCCCCCCCACTGCGGCTGACGGAGGAGCCTGTGGATGTACCAAAGAGAACTGAGACTTCATGAAAAGGACTGAAGTGAGGCAGAGTCCTGTTGAAGACTTTGTGACCCTTGAAAGAGATGATGCTTATGCCGGAGCAAAGATGGCTCAAATAAACTTGGGATCCGTGTGTGTGTGAATCCATACTGCTGTTGAAGAAGAAAAAGAATCTCATGCTGGAGCGAGACGGCCCATGTGAGATGTTGGGATCCATGTGTGTGTGGATCCGTGCTAGACCCATGCCGAGAAGTCTATCAAGGACTGTTTCTCCCATGGGGAGGGACCTCCATAGGGAAACAGGGATGAACTCTTAAACCATTATCCCCTGTGACCCCATGGTGAAAATCCATAGTAAGCAAGTGTCCCCTTGGAAGCCTATGGAAGGAAAACCCTTCAGGACCTGGGTAACCCCCAGCCTTCAGTCTTAGCCCAGGAGGGAGGTAGGCCCAGCCTTGGAGGCTGACACAGAGGGAGAAAGAAAAAGAAAAAAGTTCCAGCTGGAAAGCAAATTAAGCCAAAGCAAAACCACAACAGTGTGAAAGACAGATAATATCAGAAGGGAGAATGTGTAACTAAGGATAGAAAGTTTAGGACTAGATCAGCCTGACCAGGAAAAATGTCAGTGGAAGAAAGGAGCTGGATACACAGATGACTTTTCTTGATCTGCCTGTAAAAGCCCTGACTGATATGTGCCCTACTTTGCCGGCCAAAGAGGACTCAGCTGCCTCCTTCCAGTATGACCCCTCTGGCTGGGGAGAAAAAGAGTGAGGGGTTTGGAGGTTGGCTTGAAAGCCTCAGTTGTTTTGAGTGATCTTTGACTTGTAGAAGAATTAAAGGTCCCTTCAATGGTAGAAAAATAGATGGAGAGGAAAAGCTGCCATGGGGTGGGATTGAAATGTGACCCCTTGGAGGGGTCACATTGATGCCTGTGCCCAGCCTGTGCTTTCAGCAGCTCCTCTCCAGTTTCACATGTGCACTGGGATGTTGGTGGTACAGAAGGCCTGGGGACAGCATTTCTACCCTCTCCAGGAGCCCGTGTCCCTGTGGTGGAGGGAGGGGACCCCAGCCAGCTGTGAGTGCTCCCTGGCAGCCAGAGGGTGGCACATTGTGTACATGAGTGTGTGAACTCAGTCAAACTTCACAAACAATGATAAGAATGGAGCCAGGACATAATCAGTGCTCAAATATAGAAACTCAAGGTTTCCTAAGAGAGAGACAAGTGAAACAGAGAGCCAGAGCAGGTGTCACAGTTCCTGTGGCTTTCACTTCCCCTTACCTTGGCTTCTCAGCAGTGAAGCTGGTGCTGGCCACAGGGCCCAATTTAGTCTACAGAAAGCAAAACAGCCCATCACAGGCAGCCTTGTTGCTATGCAGGAGGGGAGTTATACCATCAAGCCCTGCATGATGATATGTCCAGTGCCATGCAAGTCCCTCACCTCTGGTGGAGCCCCCATCTCCTCCCCTGCTCCCCTGCTACCTCTGCTGCTGCTACAAAACCAGCCAAGCGTGATCCCAACTGGCAGTTTGGAGCAGCCTTGCAGCTGGTTCATGAATCAAGAGTTAAGGCGCTGTGCCCCTCTTCTTGGACTCTCTGGTCACAGCTTTCACATGGTGGAAAGATTGGCATGATGAAGCATGACATGGGCCAAGGTGGCTCCAGTCTGAAGATGCTACGGGGAGGGTTGCAGTGCCAGCAGCCTCCTGGGCCCTGCAATGAGACATGTGCTGCTCCTGCTCTCCCTGGGGAGAACACCCACACTATGGCAAAGTGAAGCACAGAAATGTCTCCCCTGCCTGGTGCAGTTTGGCTTCTGAGATAACACAGAGAGAACAGGGGGTTATGCCAGTAAATTGCTGCCCCTTGAAGCCTCCAGGGAGCTGCTCTAAGAGTTGAGCTTGTGCACCCTGCCTGTCCCAGACATTGCTCTGCATGAGGAGAGCCATGTGTAGCTCTGTAGGCTCGGGCATGGCTTGGGATGAGGTACCTGTATGGGACACGGACTGAGAAAATGAAAAGGGGGAACTATGAACCTAGGGCCAGATGTAGAACTCTCCTAGAGCTGAATCTGGCAAAAGCCACCTTGTGCTCAAGTAGGGACCACCAGAACATCAGCAGCCCCAGAAGGCCGTCTCTGTCGAGGCTTTCCCACTGGCACAACAGCAATGTGGGTGGCAGCTACTGTGGCCCTTATGGCCATGCCATTGCCCTGGAGGAGAGGTCAGGTTTCCTGGGGAGTCAGAGCCAAAAGGGGAAATGTTCAGAAACAGGGGTGTCCTGGTTATACCAAGCCAGGACACTTGGGAACTGTCATCATCCTGTGAAGCACATGCCTCTCCTGATCTGCTTCATCATCCAGGCTGGCTGCTTTGGACTCTGGGTGGTGGTGCAGCAGGCCTTGTGGCTGGAAACAGCTGGTCTCTCCCTGCCCTTTTCTGACTCAAAACAACATCTCTGCAAGAGGACACTGCAACTAAAATAAGATGAAGTCAGAGATTCAGGTGCAGCCTGCATGAAAGCTTTCATTGCATTCCAGATGCTGATAATGTACGTAAGAGGAGACAGGAAAAGGGAGAGAGGAACCAGCTGCAAACTCCTGCCCATGCAGGAGGCAGAGGGCCCTGTAGCCACCCCTGCAAGGTGCTTTGGTCCCCATCTTCCTCCTCCTTTCCCCTCATGCCTGTAGACAGCATGGGAAATGAAGCTTCCTCTCTGCACCTGAGATAAGGAATTTGTCCTGCTGCTTCCCTGTGCTCCTACACCCCACAAAACCACTCCTGCCCCTGTTTTTGTGCCCTGACCCAGGCACCAGCAGGTAGATGGGACCCACAGCACATATGGAGCCCACAGCAGTGGGACTCTGACCATCTCCCTCCACTGCTGTGTGGGGACCTGCAACCGTGGGGTTTGACACAGGCAGGTGGAGGAGATCTGCACGCAGGCATTGGGCTGAGCTGGGTGGGTGAGGGTCTCTCAGTAGAGGTGTTGTATGATGCCTTCAAACCTCCCAGCTCTCTGGGGAGCTGGTGGGTGACTTGTGAGCAAAATGACCCCAGCAAAATCCCTTATTGCTGCAAATGTCCCACATCCCTAGTTCAGCCCAGTGATGGACCGAGCCACCACCCCAGCATCAGCTAGGTGTCCTGCAAGGACCATGGCTCATGCAGCACCTGCTCTGTGCATGGCTCTCTGATGGTCTGGCTGTGCTGTATACCAGCCCTGAGTGCTGAGTGCTGCCTACAGCCTGCACTGCTTGTGCTCATCCCCATCCCATCCTGGGGAGCCTGGGGCTGATGGGTGGCTGGGTGCTCCTGTCCACTCTGGAGGGTGTGGATGAACCCAGTTACCAGCTTAGGAAGCTTCTGAGCTGTTCATAGTCCATCCAAACTACCGATCAGAAAAATCAGTAAGTGTGGTCCCCAGAGGTGCTTGTTTCTTTGGGAATGCAGAACAGCTCAATGTGTGGTCCTACCAAAAGATCTCTGTGACAGCAAGAGGGTTTGTGCTCCCTTGTCTGAGTGATACAGCACAGTGGATGGAGTGAGCAACTTACTCCCTCGGACAGTGCCTCCGTTTTGCAACAGGAAGGGACTCTCTGAAGGGAAGTCGGGGCTTCTTGTGATGTTTGGCAGCTGTGGATTGCAGCTGTGGTACATTTGATGGAGTTCATGGTGCTGGCCGAGCCTCTTGACTGCTCTGCCCTACTATGCTGGGTGCCAGTCCTCTGGTGTTCCTGGCTGGAGCAGCACACAGGGCCTTGGGAGCTGCCTCTCAGCTTTGCAGGGGAGCCAGCACTAGTGCTAAGGAGATGCTGTAACCCCACTGCTCAGTTGCTCTCTGCGAGCTCTGCAGTGCAAAATGCCTGAGAGCCAGCGATCCCTGCGAGGCAGCAGCACACTGGAGACGCAGCAGCAGGGTCAGACTAAACATCAGCTCTGTGCCAGGTTGTTGACGTTTTGTCCTGGAGGAAAAGATCCTGAAAAGACCTTGAGGAGGCAGCGAGGCGAGGCTCCATGCCAGGATGGGACCCTTTCCCCAGCCACAGCCCTTCTGGAAAGACCAAGAGTGCGTGCATCCAGCTGCTGGCAATGCTCACTGCCCTGGAATGTGTCCCCAGGCTTGCGTGACTTGGGCATTTATCCCAAAAAGAGGAAAAAAAAAAATTACTGAGCTTGTGTTGTAGCTCAAGAGTCACAGCATAGTTCAGGATGCTGCAGAAGCTGCATCCCCAAGGAGGCAGTAATGGCATTAATCCCTCTCCTGAGCACTGGCATCCCGGGTTTGGGCCAGGGATTTGGCTCTACTGGCATCACTCCCGTGGCAGAGCCTACTGGTCTCTGGACCAGGCACTGCTGTTCTGGACATTTAGGACCATCAGTTAAAGTAGGCAAAAAATTATTAAAATAAAATTATTAAGCTGCTATTTGCTGTTCCCAGGCAGGAAGAGGCTAGTATTAGTTAGTTGTGAAAGCATGGGAAATGCTGGGGTGCCGAAGGGAAACTGCACGTGGTGCTTTCACAAAAGATGCCTGTCCCTCCAGTCATGCTCATTACCAGCCTAAACCCAAATCAGCCTCATCTTTAGGCTCACTAATCTTAATCACTGCACTGCAAGCCTGATCAAATATTCCTGTCCGTGTTTCTACCCCTTTTCCCAGCCTTGAGCCACGGACGAACTTCTCCCCTTGTTCCACAGGAAGCAGAACTCACCAGGCTTTGCTCCTTCTTTTAATAACCTCTAGGTTAAACACCACAAGGCAGAATGGCTAGAAAGAAAAAACATCTCCCCAAGCCTGTATCCATACACTGTGTCTGCAGACCACCTTACAAAAGACCTATTAAAAAACCTTCATAAGTCCAAATCAGTTTGTTCTCTTTTCATGCCTTTTTGTCTGACTCAGGTGAACACTCTGTTGGGTTTGTGAGATGATGGCATTCGGTCTGCAGCAGGCATCCCTTGGCTGCAGTCAGTGGGTTTATGAATTTTCTTAATGTGTCTTTGCTTATCCTTTATTTTTTTCGTCTGGAGATTTGCCAGGTAGGTATAAGCCCTATAATTCTGCAGTTCTCTAAGACGGTGGGCAAGCTTTTTTGCAGCCTCAGTGCAAATTGCTGGCATATAAATCAGCCCTTTCCATTCTGTCTCCAACTTGAAAACTTTTTTCTTGGAAAAGCAGCATTAAATGAGAAAGGAGAGCTGATTTTCTAGGCCATCATGCTTGGGGGAGGAGGCAGGAAAGTTTCTTTGTTTGGGTTATGGTTTTGGTTGCTTGTTTCTTTAGAAGCAGATAGAAACCTTTTTTTTCTTTAATTAATTTTTATTATATTTAGAAAATTAGGTCTTGATTGTTCTCGTCTTCCTGGAAGACTTTTGACACAATTCAAGCAAGAGGGAAAAACAAGAACAACCAGGAGGCTCAAAAATATTTTAGTCAAACAAACAATTTAAAACATCCATGTTTTTATGTTGGTTCCTTTTAGCAGCTGTTTGTCTCCAGATGTCTGGCAATTGGTCACAAGAAGTACTTTATGTGAAAGCTCAGAGTGGTCACTGCTTCAGATAGCAATGGAGAAGGTTTCCTTCTCTGTTTATCTGACCATCTTCCCCCACAAAACACGAGTAAGACAGGAGACCTTAGGGAAAGCAGGTTATGCAAGGAGAACACAAAACAGGATTAAAAAACAATTCTAAATTAAAAAAAAAAAAAAAGGCAAAACGAACAAACAAAAAAACCCAAACCAAAGCCCCTTTTTGGGAAAAACCCTACAACTAAAACTCGCCAGAGGCACAAATTACTGTGACCTTTTGGAGATCACAAGAGGCTGTCATCCCCTGTCTTTGCCTCTGGGGAGTAATCTTGCAAAGGGCTGACTCACTCCACAGGAAGAACCCTTTTGCTGTGTGGGGAGGACACTTCAGACATGGCACTTGGTGCCATGGTCTAGTAACCATGGCAGTGTTGGATCAAGGGTTGGACTTGATGATCTCGGAGGTCTTTTCCAACCTGGTTAGCTCTATGATTCTGAGATTCAGCTTAGCTGATATGGCTTACCACTTGGGAAAGATTGAAACTTGCTGTGGAAAACCTTCTACCTGTTTGACTACTGGCTTTGCCCAGCTGAGGAGCTTTTGCAAAATGTGAATGGAGCATTAGCTGCTAAAACTTTGTGGGGGAAAGGGAGATATTTGCATTGCTGCTCTTGATCTTGTAAAAAATGGACAATTGCATTTGGGTGTGACCACCCTCAGGGTGGCCTCTATCAGCACTAACCCCCAGAGAAGAACTGCAGAGTCAGATGCTCATCTTTTCTGTGCCTTAGCCTCTCCACTCCGAGGCCCAGCTGCACCAAACCCATCCCTGGTGGGTGCCATGGTTCTCCATGACCTGCCAGCTTAGTGACAGGGGTGGGGATGAGGGACATAATTTGGGATCTGTGTAGATTCAGACACAGTTCATTCACTGTGCTGCCACTCCTGGCATGTGGTGACCTTAACTGAAAAGATGGGTCTGTGACAATTTTTTTTTTCTTTTTTTTTTTTTTTTTTCTAGCATAAGAAGTCAAATATGTCTTAGTTGGCTTGGAAAGTGGTAAGAATAGGATGGTTGGAAGTGAACTGGATGTGACCTCTCAAAAAATTGTCTGCCAGCTGGAAAGCAAATGCCAAAGGAAAAACAATAAGGTTTAAAAAAGTGAAGTATTTAAGATGAAAAAAGAAAAATGGAAATCCCATGAATAACGTGGAGCCATCAAATAACATCCTCAAAGTTTATTCTTTTGTTGAAGATGACCCTGTTCTTTCTGGCTCAGTTTCTGGGCAGTCACAAGAAGATGCCCAGGACGTGTCTGATTGGGCTGTAGCTGCACTGCCAGCAATGTGCCTGCCCACACTGTGCCTGCCCACCCTGGGGCAGGTGGGTATCTGTCCTGGGACAATCAGTCTGTATGAGCCAGAACTGAGCCCAGCTAAAAAAAAAACAGCGGCTTTTTTGGCCTTGAGAAACAGAGGACCTCACTCCCGTGACCCACTTCCTGCATCTTCCCAAAGGGATGGAGAGATTTTCTGGGACTCTGCAGGCTCCCTGCTGCATTCCCTCATCCTTGGGGGAGCAGCTCCAACATTGCCCCCACTCTCCCTGCCAGTCCTCCCTATGTGAGGTTACTCGACTGTGCAAATAACTCGCACGTCCCAGTTTATTTCTCCTAAGCAGATGAGAGGGTTGGAGGCTGATCAGAGCAGAGGAGTCTCCTGGTGAGTTCATTCTTCAAAAGCTCGTGTGGGCTGCTTCTCATTAGGGCTTGCTATAGTGCCAGGAGAATAGAATAATTCTCTCTGGATTCATGTGCACGTCCCTTTACTGCTGTCCTGGAGTGGCTACAGCTGCTCTGCTCTTGGGATTTGCCAGACAGAGCAACCTCTGGGCTGTTTAGACTGCAAGGGCTGCTGGCATCTAGAGATGGAGGGCTGGGAGTAGCATGAGTTCTCAGCTGTGCAGTGCAGCCATGGGCACGGCACTGATGTCCCCAGCAGTCCCTAGGTACGGGCACACGCTCCATTCACAGATGCTGTGATGCATCAAAGAGTGACTGGAGAGTCCAGGGGGCTCCTAAAGAGCTTTGCTCTTCCTTGCCCAAAAAGACCCAACCAAAAGCCTCCAAACCTCTAGAAGTGTCTGGAGCCACTTAAAGTTGTTAATTTAACAATGATGGTTTAAAACTGGAGTGAGCTGTGCTGTGGGGTGGGGTGACACTGGAACTGCTTGCTGCCCATGTTGTCCTCACTGGGCTACACAGTTGCTGTGTATTTTCTCGGGCTGGATGATGAGCATTGCAAGATCAGGCTAAGAAAGTGTCCCTCTGTCAGAAACCTTGCTGCTGCCTGCAGTGCCTTTTCCCCAGATATAAGGACTATTTCTAGTTGTACTGATTGCTACCTCTCCAAATCACAAAAATAACTTTCATCCATCAGCAAATACTCACATGCGTTTCCAAAATAGGTGTTGAAAAGCTGTTGAACTTTGAGCCCCTTGGAAATGGGCCACTGGAGGATGGGGCAGGAGGTAGCAATGGGTTTTTCAGGGGGATAGCCCCAAAGTCTGTTTTTAGCAACTCACTTTTAAGGTTCATTGCTAATTGTGAAATGTTTCTGCACTGTTTCTTCTGTAATGACTATGTAACCAGTTTTGCTAGCTAACAATAACAGTGATGATCACAGTGCATAGAGTGAGACATCTAAATGTGAAGCACCAGAGGAGAATTTGCCTAAGTGCATCTTTGGCTCTGAAAATGTCTAAAAGGGCATCTTATTCACGACCACCTCACCTGCACAAACTCCACCATCTTCCTTGGGTCTCAGTATGTGGTGCTGGACTGAGTATCCATCCCACACCCCTGTGCTCTGCTGTCCCAAGCTGGCACATCAGCAGGTCCCACTGATGGCTGCTACTGCACCAGTCAGGCTGCAGAACATTTCTGCATATTCTGTTTCATGGTTATCTGTTGTTGGGATTTAATATTTTATTATTATTTTTTTAAAAACTCTTGGATCAGCACCTCGAAAATGCTTTGGTGTGCTGCTGTAACAGAGTTCAGTTCAAAGAGATGCTCAAAAGCAAACAAAGCTACCACAACAGGACATGGAGCATTTCCCTTCAAAGTAACTACTTCACTGGGATCTGCCAAAAGAAGCTATTCTACCATTACCATAAAATATGTTTGCATTTTTCAAATGCTCTCGTCTGGTCTCATAAATGAGGAGCTCTTCTGCTTAGTGCTCTCTGTCTTATGGCTCTGGCCTTAGAGAAATTCTTGTTTAATGTTATTGTTCAAACTGTGATGCCGACCATCAGTTTGTCTGCGCTCAGTAGCCTCTCACCAAGTTCACATTTCACACTGACAGTGTATCGAGCTTCTGGATGCGTTTTCATATCAAGCCAAGAGAGGCTCATGTTGCTGTAATCTTGTACTGTCCAGCCTTCTTCTTTGGAAGAACCCTCTGAAGTCTACTGGGACCAGAAAAGAGAGATTGCTCCTAGTTTGCAATGCAGAGCACTGTCAGGGAGAGTTTCAGTTCTGTCAGTTTTCTCCCCCTTGCAGAGTCAAAGGCTTGGATGGGCTGGACTGATTAGGTCTGAGTTTTTTTTCTCCACTCTTCGGAGCTTGGGTGAGTACTTGCCAGACTAGTTCAGTAACTCTCTTTTGGTATCTTCTGTTACTGGCTCATCTCTGGGACTTGCAGCTTACTGAGGAGGCTGCCCAAAAACTTCTAGAAACTCCTAAATCCACATAGGATGTATATGCCTTTGAGGTTACACTTAGCTTGTTATTGCTGCTGGCTGCTACTCAGAAGAGCAGGTTCAAGTGCTGTGGATACACCTGCCCAAATTGCTCACTTTTTATCCAGTGAAGAGGATGCTAATGGATCACTGACCCAGAGAACCAGCAGAGCTAATCAATGCCAGCCAGGCATTTCCTTTATTACCACTATTAATTCAGTCAAGCAGCCACACTGCACCTTTCCTGTGTGCAGTTCATTTATGTTCACTAGCACTAGTCGCCAATATGCAAAGCCACCTTTGAAATGTCATTTCTGGGCAGACAGGGTAACATCTTACTTGCCAATAAGCAAACCTGTTCAGATGATGTAAAAACGGCTTTTCCAGCCAAACTATTAGCAAGCTGAAGTGTGTCCAAGTTGTTACAATAGCCAGATGCTGCTATTAACCTCTAAACCACATGAGTTATGAGCTCCTTGTTCTGAAAACATTCTGGCGAGAATGAAAAACAGGGTTTGCAACCATCTCTTTCAAGGATATAAACATAAATAGACAACACTGGCCATGTTCAGTGGGATGACCCATCTAACCCTGGGGCAGGACACCTGCACACTGATGTATCTGTCTGCTTTCATGCAGCGTTGCTTTATGGTAGGTGTGAGTTTATTACAGTGTCACGCTAGAAACCAAAGACATCCTGCAAACATGACTCAATTGCAAATGATCCCACTGATAAAGTAGCTCTCCTTAGCACTACAACCATGTTTGAAACTTCACCATTTCCTCAAGCAGAAGGGCAGATCACAGTATCCATGTGCCAGGCAAGAACTGCAATTTGGGTAGCAGCTCATTTTTATGGCAACCACGAAGACCCTCTCACCTAAAGCATTCCTCAAACATAGCTGGGATTCTTTCTTGAAGGTACCAGGCACACAGGGCACCTACTGCTCTGTGACAGACCACACAGTTGGTCCCAGCAGAGGCGTTCAGTACATTACTCCAGGACTTTATTAAAAGGTTAATGATTAAATAATTTTCCTCATCAACTGCTTAAAACCTGCTTTTGCTTTCTGAAAAAACAAACAAACAAACAAACAACTAACAACAATGCAGCAACAGCAAAATGATCATGCTGAGCCTTTCTTCTAAGCATTTGCCATTCATATCAGTTCTCAGCAAGTTACAGGACCTTCCCAGTGGACTGAGGTTAAGCCCATCACATTTTCCCCCAGTTTCCTTACTGGTTGATCTGAAAGTCACATATGCAGACAAGAGCTGAGCTGCAGGTACCATGCAGAGATGTGCCAGGACCACACTGAGTAATACAGACATGGTGCAGAACTGCTGTGTACACTGGCTTGGGTCTCTAGACCAGGAACAGTCTATGCAGACCATTTCCACAGGACATGGCTCACGCTACTCGTGCCATTACTGACTACTGGATACAAAGCCAGATCTTGTTCCCAAATGCAGTTCCACCCAGAACATTGGTTTTAGAGCACACTTGGTGCTTCAGGCAGGCCTCCTTCCAGAGCACAGGGGTGGGCATTTAACAACCTTCCTTGCTACCCCCCAAAAAGGAGAGGATAAACTCCTACAGTAGATGGGAAGAACGAAGAAGAGGCTCTGTTATCTACACCTTCCCTGGAGCAAGGACTTCTCATAACATCTTGGTGAAGGTGTTGAGCACGCAGTAACGTTTTGAGTTTTGCTGCTCTTGTGCTAACCACACTGTAATGGCAAGCAGTCCTGCCACATCTGGTTGAGGAATCTGGTTTTCAAGGGAAGCACAGCTGAGAAATGCTTCAAACAGGATTTGATTAGCCGATTAAAAGCAGATGCTGTGCTGGCAGACAGGCTGCTGTGGATCATCTGATACAATCCCCTTCCCCTCGTTTTTGTACATAATGTCCTTCCAAGCAAAGCCACCTCCTCCATAGCTATGTCTAAATTGCATTAGGAATCTTGGCTTTCTTTCAGTTATACATGATGTGAATGGTTTTGCCATTTAAAATATTTTAGGGGGATTGTAGAGTCAAGCAGTTTCTGACTTACCAGAAATCCACCTGGTATTCAAAGAGGGAGAGGCCATGCTGCAGAGGGCCTGGGACTGCAGCATTTTAATCCCTGCAGTCTTTAACCTTTACACAGCCCTTTCCCACCTTCTCCTGGTGGAGGGAGCTCCATCAACGCTGGGACCAGAGGAGGAACACCCTCCCCACCACCCCACACACTTCACTTTAGTATTAAGCATATGAACTAAGAGGGCTCTGTATCCCAATACTGAGGCACAGAACATCTTTCATCTCACTTCAGAAGGAAACAGCGCCTTGCAGCAGGTTTGCCTGCCTTCACCTGCTCCACTAGGGCTCAGGGCTGCTTTAGCTCATCCACATCCTCAGCCTAATGCAGAGACTGGACACTGCATGTTGCTTGTCTCTGTGCTCAGTTGTTCATCCTTTTAACTCAGGTATTATTATTTTCCCATGGTAGACTGAAGATAATCCAGTGGGCCAGTTGCCTTTGGAGTACAGGCTACATATTGGTGTTAGTCCTCCTTGGTGCTGGAGGATCACAAATTGAGTTGTTACAGGTAGTTTTCTTCTTACTCTCTTCCTCAAATACAGCTGAAACAATTCACTTACTCTCCCAAGACTGCACTTGCTATTAGAAGTCACTGGGATCAGTTCCTATTTAGCCAGAATCAACATAGTCAGGAATTCCTGTAATACACTTAGAGGTACAAACAAGTTTCAGATTGGGACTATTCTTTTGGTTGCTTGGTCACAGATGTAACAGGACATTCACCCCAGAGAGGCCAGGGAAAGGGGATAACTCCTTTTCCTCTTGTTTTTCAGTTTGACAAAAGAGAAGGGCTGGTATCAGCTTGCTGAATAGCAGAACCATCTAAATTAATTTCACATGGAGTGTCTGGTCTCAGCAGCAGGACGCTAATCCTTTGCAGCACTGCAGCCACAGAAGTGCTCAGGGACAGACTGGGGAGAAGGCCTCCAGTGCAATGTTGAGGCAACACAGGCATATGAGATAGGAAAAACAGGGGTTTAAGTGATCACTCCGGAAGAGAAGGTGCCAGAGAAACTCAGCAGCTCTGTTTTCATCCTAGGATTTTGTGAGTAGGAGTCAACAAGAAAAAGAACAGCTCAGCTCCAAGCATGTACATGGCAAAGAAAGCACCAGAACAGGTTGCCCAAGAGAAGCTGCCCCATCTCTCTAAGTGTTCAAGAACAGGCTGAATGGGGCACTGAGCAACATGGACTAGTGAAAGGTGTCCAGGCCCAAGGCAGGTGTGTTGGAACTAGGTGATCCTCAAGGTCCCTTCCAACCAAACCGTTCTATGATTCTAAAAATTCACAGTGGCCCAACGGCCTTAAGACATTCTGACTTCACCCGCAACTTTTTGCCACTTCCTTCTCCCAACAGCATCCAGTTAAGAAACCAGCACAACACAGCACAGGAGCAGCGGCCACCAGATGCTTCACCTTTCACTGCCTTGGCAATTGCTATAAACTCAGCTTGGCCAAATGACAACAGGTAAGCCCAGATACTGTGAGTCACCTGTCCGTGGTCAGACTCCTACCACATCCAATGGCAGTGCCACCAAGAGAACACAGTATCTGACAGAAGAGGTGTGGCTAGTGAGTGCCCCAGCACCACATCTGGGTTTCAATGACAACAACGCTGTCACTCTACCACTGTAACGCCCTGTGTGATGTTGAGGGTAATAATGACACTCATAATGACACTAATACAATTATCTGAGGAGACTCCCCTTTTGAGCCTGCAGATGGTGTGCAATAGCTTTAAGCAAGGCCATAAACCCTTCAACAGAACTTTTAATCCTGCAGTGACTGCACTGGGTAGAGGTGGTAAAATGCATTATGACATACACAGACTGCCTCCCTGGCCTCTTCAAGAGGAAAGCATTGTGTCCACCCTTAACGAGGGCAAGCCAGTGTTTATCTCTGCCTAAACCAAATGCAGATCAGCTGCCTTTTTTTTTTCATATTAGAATTAAACAACTAAACACTTCAATAGCAATGAATATTCTGAGCATTTAAAAGATTTTTTTTTTTTCACTGTCACATTACATTTTTAAATGTTTTCACTAAAAAAATGAAATTGGTTAATTGCCACAACTCCAGACTCCCTGGAAAATGCAAGATCTTTGCAGCACAATGCAGGTTTGTCTTGCCACTGAGATCTGTGAGACTCGGGTAAGAAATGAGATTTAAAGCAAAGTTTTTCACAGGAAAAATATACACAATAACATGCACAGTGCCAAGATCTCCTTTTTGCTTTGCAAATGCTCTGGAGGCACATTCACACTTCACTGAGCCAAGTAATTTCTTAAAATGATTGGATGAGGGTTTGAAAAACGTGCAGACTGAGTCCTAACAAGAACAGTTTAGGTTTTATGACTGTGAGCCACCTGTGAGCTAAAGGGACAGAAACCACTCAAAAACTGTCAAGCTGAGAGGTTTCCACAATAAACTCTGAATTACCTTTAATCAGCCTATTAAGCTCACACTGGCTATTCTGCAGCAGCCCCACTGAAAATGCCATGGGTGTGAAAAACAGCAGATGGTTAATGGGGGTGGAAAGCTATACACATCGTTAGAGAAGCATGGAAAATTCAGTGCTGGCTCTAAAAGTCACTAGACAAGGGCAGCTGTAAACAGCTAGGTGAAAAGAGGCGGGAGGGACGTGTGGTAGCTGCTCTGTATAAACTGCTGCTATTTCTTTCTCAGAAGCCATCAGAAAAGTGCTGAATCAATCACATGTGAACTGACCATAAGGTGCAACACTCTCAAGTATTAACACTAAAGGTGGTTTTCCACTGTGCTGGAGATTCCAGCTTTAAGCAGCACCTTGGATCTGATAAAGGGATCATGTAAAGACCCTGAGGGAGACTTAAAAAGCAAACCCACTTGCTTTTTATGTGTTGTCCATGCACGACTGTTAAAATCCCAGCTAAGTGATTACTTATATCTATAACTGACATACCAATATGCTGAGGATACGTGGAGTACAAATGCAGTGCTAAGCCAGGAGGCTGAGGCAGGAAAGAAAGGAAAGTCAGCATGGCCCATCTTTCACTGCACTTCTTCCTTACAAAACTTAAAAAAACCTCTGACCTCAAACAGAAATCATGACATGCAATTAGATGACCAAGAGAGGATTTTTTTTCCTGTTTATCCCAACAATTTACAGTATCTTTAAACAGGAGAGGAGAATAATTTCCAACCAACTCAATGGACATAAATAACTACACCTCCTAAGATATCTCACAATGACTTTTGCTTATGGTTAAACAAGGTAATTATTGCAGAATTGGCAGAACAAGGAAAACTGAATTTTGGTAGAGTGAGTAGCAGATACAAGTTGGGGCAGGAAAGTAGCTAGAATCAAATCATGAAAATCATACCATCATTTTTCATATTCAGTAGTGTTGTGACTTGTCCTGTCAGGGATTCCATCCTTCTGTACTTGGGACAGCCACCCCAACTATGTTTTACAAGGGAGCCTTCTCCCTCCTCTTTTACCTTTCCATGGGCAGGCTGAAACACTTTTCACCTCCAAGTCAAGTAACCTGTGGCTAAGCTCTCTTGCATGTATTGTGTCCGTCAAAAATCAGCAAGAGTCAGTGTAACAGCAAATAAAAGGGACACTGATACCTCTAATAAGCAATCTCTGCCACCAGAGGTTGGGGTTGGAGCCACCATTTCCCCCTCCCCTCCATATATAGTTTAGGCAGATGGCATTCACTTACCATACAAACACACCTGGCCATGTCAAAGGAGAACATAAACGACTACAGTGAGAGAAAAGAAACCACAAATGCTTTTCAGTTTTATTCTTACTGGGAGGGTAGTGGCATCCTGACATGTCACATCATCCAATGAAAACTGACAGGGACTTTTTCAAGGCTCCTAGCTCATCTCACAGTTATAGTACTAAGTCTCAGAGTAATCTCGGCTTGGCTTGTTCAGCCTGCAGACATGGCATTCCCAATTCCAGATGGTTTCACTGTGTCAAGACTAAAGTAATCAGTACTAACAGAAAGGGAAAGTAATCAGATGTGAAACACAGACCGTATGATGAGTGATGTGTCAGGCTGATACTACACAATATTTGTACAGACCAGTCAGAAATGGGTATTACAAACAGAGCTGGAAAATAGTAATACTTAAAAACACGACTGAAGGCTTTGAACAGGTTTCCCAGAACAGATGAAGTCTATTCAGAAAAATAATGTAACAGTTTCAAAAAACAACAACAACAACCAAACAAAACAAAAAATGCCTCTAGTGACCTTTAAATCAGCTTTTCCATTGGATAAATATATTTGAAATAGTCGTACAGTTCACAGTGGCATAAAGTTCTCTGATTGCTTGAGTGCTTGAAAATATCTCATCAGTAAAAAAATACCAGAGCTGGGGAAGGAAAACCCTCTCTCTGAATTCTGTACATGGGCAAATGCACAGGTTTTGGCAGGCATCAGGTCATTGGATCAATGGGAAACTGGCAGCATCACAGGACTGCAGATCACAAGTCAGGGGATGGAGGATAAGAAGAGTAGTAAGGCCCATTTTCCTGCAATAAGAAAAGAATAAGCAGTTAAACAAAAGCCTTCTCCAATACACTTTGGCACAATAATGGTAACACGGAGGCAGAAATAATTAGGTACTCAAGGCTTTGTCTTTAATAAGAACAGTGACTGCCACAATTCACCCAGGAGAGGAGTGTGCTGGTGAACAGGCAAAAATAGGCCGTAGTTTTGCCTCTGTTTTGAGCAAAAGGCTTAAGTTAAACTTTTGTCATGAAACTAAAGCTGTGATGCAAGGGAGCCATGAATGCTGGCATAGCAAATAACTCATGACAAAGCTGCTAATGCATATACACAGCTCTGGCTACTGCTTTGTAGTTATATCACATCCTCTTTGGAAAGATTCTACCAAATCATATTCATTCCACCATTGGTCAGAGATCTGGGGTAGAGAGGGGAAGAGGCTGAGGGTTCAACACAAAGGCAGGGCACCCTTCTATGGTTCCATTTTTCCCAGGTGTTTTTGTTTGGTTTTTTTTTTTTTTTATCCTTTTCCTGCATGCTTGTTAATATGTGGGACAGAGAAGATGAAACACAGATGAAAATGATTACAGCCAGTGTAGGGTATATGGCAGGTATGTAACAAGAATATTATCTTGTCCATAGACTCTTAGTGTGTTATGTTACAGTTCTTGGCTTAGGGAAGGAACTCTGCCTCTTATGCACAAAGGAGACTGCTCTAATGGGAAAGTATCCTGCTTCTTAGGCAAGGCCCCTGCTTGGACTGATGTAGACAAAAAATTAAGAGAATCATTACTCAGGGAAGAACAATTAGACTCTCGAGGAACCTTCTCCCTGTCTTCACATTCTTACTAGGTGGAAGTCAGTCTCTTTAACGCTCTCACAGAGCAGAATGGGAGAGCACAAGAGTTGCACTTAGGAGCACAGACTCATGCTGTGGCCACATGCAATCACTTACCCTGGCATCATACTCGAGGACAAAAGGGGGGAGATCGATCTGTTCTGGGGGTATGGCTGCGAATAACTGCTGAAGGCTTTCCACATAGTGGATTTTGTCCTTTAGCCCTGAGACTGTAAAGGTTGTGAAAAACCATGCTGAAACCTGAAAATAAATCCCAACAAAACCAAATTAACATGGTGCTGTTTCAAAACCTTCAAGATCAAAATAATGCTCCATAGTTAAAAAGGCCTGAGTTAAACATGAAACATTAATATCATCACAATAACACCATTAATTCAGGAAGTACGCACCACTGACTGCTGGCAAGCACTGTACTGTGAGCTTTCAAGCTAAAGTTTTCTACCCAGCTGCCATTTTAAGGTCACTTTCTACTGTTCAGGAGTGACACTCTGCTATTTAACTTCAAAAAATCATCAGTATAGTGGCACATTTTCACTTCCAGTTTAGCCAGCGTTTTGACTCGTCAGAAGCATTTTTGACCCTCTACATTCAAGTTTTCACAGAACGGCAATGAGAGGGAGAGAAAGCTGTTCAGCTGTTCAAATGTTCTATTGAAATCTCCTTTCTGCTTTGGATTGGCTGAGGGAGTGTGTCCTTTTATTTTATCACCTTTTTTATCAAAGTCTTATCAATTTACCTCTATGAGAATAAGCCCATCATCTTATTCTACAAGATTTAAGTATTCACACCTCTCTCTCTCTTTTGGATATAAATAGGATAAGGAATCTTTGTTTTGTGAAGACCACTGATACTTCTACAACTTCTTAAATATTCCTGTTTAGACTGACTGCAAAAACTTTCCCATTTAAACCTACCTTCTCCAAAATTAGGCACTGTATTACTTCTTGTTTATTTTTTATCTTGTCTTTTCCTGGCAGAATGAAGGGAAAGAAAAAAACTTCTCTATAGGTTACAAATGCTCCTATTAGGGACTACTCACATGGTCCTAGGCACCCAGCTCTTGTTGACCCACCTTGAGCAGAGGGGGCTGGACCAAGGGACCTCCCTTACAATCTGCACCATTCTGCCACTCTGTTGGATAGTTTTACTTTGAGTGCATTAAGTTAACAGAAAGGAAGCAACACCACAAGAAAAGCCGTGAGGGAAAGCAAGAATTTAAAATGAACCAAAACATTAGGTCAATAAAAATTATGTATCTGAATAGAGCATTCAAAGAAAAAGTCAATCCCTAAAAAATGTCCTGGAATAACTCTGCTGCCTCCCTCAAAACAGCATATTTTAATGAGAAAAGGACAATGAAAAAGTGAAAAGGAGGTAAAGAACAGGACAGAACATTAAGATCAGTTCTCTATTTTAAGGGCAGAATTAGATATTTATGTTAGCAGAAAGCAGGGAGACAGATTATTACTGGCATCCATTATTCACTATATTTTTCTAATAAGGTCTCATATGAGTGACACTAGATGACAGTTTAATGAATGAAAAATACCTTCTCAATCTTGTACCAAAGTAGCGTGTTTTTCAAGGTGTGTTATGAATGACAATCATTAAACATAATTGCTATGGATGTTTAATGCATAAAAGCCTAATAGGGAATATTTTTGCAGCCATCACAGTAATTGCTATTGGGAAAGGTGGTTTTTCCCACCCCGCCTCCCTCTCAGTATACAATCTACTGCAGTTTGAGACATCTTGCCCAGTAACATAGAAAGAAGGGAGGGAGGGAGAAATGTCTCTGGAGAACTTCTCTATTACCTCCATTCTTCATAATCACAGGTTATAGAAACAGAAATACAAGAGCAGCTATTTCCTTATTGGTAACTGGACATGAAAATTTAAATTATACCAAATCCCTAGTTAATACACTAAAAGCAGAATAAGTTATACCAGAGCAGCCAAAGTTAAAAATCTAGACATCTGCTGAAGTCTTCCTTCATTTTTCATGTCTTGATGTCCTGAATAAAAGCCTATCAGTATTCTGCCAAGCTATAAAACCACAGTTAAAAGTATCACTTGTCTCCCACAGAAAACCAGCATAACACAGATTAGCTGTGTCACTAATGCCTTAACTTGGTCATATTTCAAACTTACTAAAATCTGGAAAATTTTATTGCAGTTGGAAGGATTTTGCATAGAAAAAGACAAAAATGATTTGCAACAACCTTTATATCGGCATCTGATCTCCAGAAACTGCTTTACAGGACTGTTACAGAAAAAAACAAGACAAAAATTGTTCACGACAAATACAAAGATTATGATGATTATGAATACCTTATTTGAGTATTCAGGCTTGTTTCAGTTTTGAAACATTCTTGATTCACAGCCAATTTCTAAAAACAGAATTTCTCTGGATGAGACTGTTTCAGATCCAGCCACTTACATGTCCGCTCAGATCATGAGCTCTAAAGAGAGCCAAGAGGATTCACACAAAAATGGCCCCCAAAGCCCTTTTTTTATATATCAGCACCTATAGCAATAACTAGAAGAAACAAATTTACTAGCAAGATATGAAGGAACTTGTGATGGCATTTCATTGGGTATCTTGATCTAAGGCCTGGCAGTGAAGTGTTCACACAGCAAGGGCTGCTGCCAGCCTAAAAAACTTCTGATGCTTATTCCATCACAAGAACAGTTAAATTTCAAAAGCACAAGAGAATCCAGGATTAGTGTACAAAAATGGACTGTACAATGACATACCCTGCTTCAGTTACTCTGTATTTTAGGATAACTGATGAACCCTTCTCCCTGAATACCAAACTCCATTAATTCTAGACAGGCAATTATCCTCAGAAAAGACATATGCAACAGTGTCATATCTAGAAACCAAACAAATAGTCACTGTTGGCAACGTAAAGCACATTGAGAACTATGATGCTTTTCTAGGGGCTTTTGAGTTTCCAAAGAGCCATGAAGAAAAGCTTCTTGATCCCTTTTAGCCCATAAATAAGCAAAAGTGACTCTAACAGACGGCAGCCATTCGCTGTGACAGGATTCAATACTGCTGTAAAATGTGCAGTTTATATCAGAGATTCAAGAATGAGATCTATGTACAAGGGTGATGTATTTGGGAAGTCACATGAATGCACAAGCCTTTCTTCTGCATTTGAGGCATGGGGTGTTTTCCACTACTTCTAGGGAAGGGAGTCAGTGCTCCAAATAGGAAGATGAACCTGCAAAACAATTTTTAAGAAATTTGAAGCCCTTGAGCTTGCAATCTTTCATGGGGAGAAGAGCTCTGAAATTGCCAAAAAACAAGGAGAGGGAAAAATCATTCCCTCTTAGCAGCCACCTTCTTCCCCACGCTTTCTGCTGCATATTCCCCATCACGTCTCCTAAGCTGATAGTCCACGCAACAGTCAGCAGCAATCCTACTTGCCTTCAGTTAGAAAAAATATTGGCACAAAGACATGGATACACATTCTCTTTTGCCTCCAGCTGTGCTGCCAGAATAGGATACAAACCAATACTATTTCCAGCAAGTTACAGAACTCTGTGTCTCTCACCCTCCCTGCTTCCCACCACCATCTGCTTCCCCCACAGATCTGTCAAGTCCCACTGCAGTTTCCAAAGGGACAGACAAGATGGCAATAGACACCAAAAAAACATTTCTCAACCAAGTAGAAATGTATGGGAAGAGAGGAGGGGGATGAAGTGCTGCTGAGAATCTAAAATATTAGTACTTCCTAGCTTCAGCTTTTCCACTCAACTTTGTGACCTTAGTAATGTTCTGGGCCAGCTCCTACATTTTCAGGAGCATCAGAGCTGGAAGCTCTAATTCTAGCATGCAAGACCTCAGATCTGTACCCTGTGGGAACAATAATTATCCTAACTGAAAGTGGAAGCTGTGCTGTTGAGAAGCCTCAGCCTTATCTACATAAAAACAAGGAAGCTCCAAGTCTCATGGTGTCCCAGCTGTACACACGCAAAGAAAGGACTCTCTAGAAATTTAGCAGTCAAAGAAATTCTTTCTGAACATGTGCAAACAGATGTTTTTTTCCAGGCATATAGTTTTCTTGAATTTGATCAATGTCAGCAAAAAACAGAATAAACACAGAGGTTAATCTGAAGTGAACACGGAGGATCACATTTCTAACTGTTTTAATAGGACAAACAAAAATTTTAGAAAGGGCTGCTGCCGGCAGATCGTCTGAAGTACTCCTACTGCTACAATATGAGTCATGGGTATGAAGTACAGCCGGGAGCCAGCTCCATGTTCTGCTGGCCCACACAGATCATAGCCAAGGGTAACATCTTACTGCATGACGAGTTCAGTTTTTCATCTCTGAAGGCTTAACAGGATTTTTCTGCACTCCATCCAAGGCATTCTTCCCATCTTTCTTTGCTACTCTACACACTCTAATCCAGACTAATCTCACTGCTGCTTGACACGCTGCCCTCTGCCCAGATCAGGGCAGCTCTTAAGTGATCTGTAGCACGTGTGTGATATCCCTTGTGGGGAAAGAAAAGGTGAAACACCCAAGACGTGAACTACACAAAAAATTCCCAGAGGTTTTGGTTGTGGTTTGTCACCCTCCCAACCACACAGCAGCAAAAAGGACAAAATGTTTCTCTTTGAAAGAAACAGGACCCAAAGCTTCCACCTCTCTCTGTTAAGAGCACTGACAAAACTGGGCACAGATAGCTTGCACCCCACCAGGGTTCAGCTTATCACAAAGGCTGGAAGACTACAGCTAGATCAAAGGTGGGGATGAATTTCAAGTTCTGACTGTGGATCCAGAAGATACTGCCTCATTTGGAAGTCTTATATATATATATCTCCACATTCCTTGTACTACAGGCTTAAATGCTACTCCACCAGCACACAAAATGTACTTTTATTTTGTACTATTTATCTCACCTTTGAACGAAATGTTGGGTGGACAAAATACAGTGCCTTCAAATTCCTCTTGTACCTGGATTATAGAGAGAAAAAATTATTTAAAAGTGACTTCTAATTGAGCTCACCTACACAACCCAACTGTCAAAACAGATAAAGTTTCTTAAGTGCCTGTGATGTGATTTAAAAAAGTTAGAACTAATGTAAGGGCAGATACCAAAAATTAAATGTAAAGTTAAAAGAAATGAAAAAGAAAAAAAGGCAGCAAAGCAGAATGCTTATTTTTCAAAGACATCACAGCCTGAAGTCTTTCAAGTGGACAGTGAAAGGAAGTTAATGACAAGTTATGACTGCCAGTGTTACCCAGGCCTCTTCCCTTACAGCTAGCAACAGAATTCAACAAAGCCAGGCTCCAAATGCTCCAGCTTTGGATACTGACAGACAACACAACCAGAGTACCTCTCTAATAGCTCCAAAAGGGAGATTGCAGAGGACAGAACTTATGGTTTAAGAGATGGTTTAGAGAAGGAAAGAAAAGCCTTCCTTTTTATTGCCTTTGTTAGTCATTTAGGTCTTTGTCCCAGCAAAACTCTCTCACAAATAAATGGGAAATCACATACAGGGAATGACAAATATTTGCATAGCACAGTGGAAGACCAGAATGTGTTCTTCTCCTATTGACACTTACTTGGCATCAACAACATCATAGAGTTTCTTCAAGAAATTAGAGTCTAATTGATTGTAATCATTTGTGAGCGTATGGAAGTACACCAGGACATATTCCTTCACTGCAATATGATCCATGACATGGATGAAATACAGGAGAGCCTGAGATAGAAAGAAATGAAATTTATATTTGCAAAGAACCCTTTCACAGTTGCATTACATCTTAATATGCTTCCTTTAATTCATTTAAAAATTAGGAATCACGAGGCTGGATGGCATTATGTTTCAGCTACAAAAGCAAGGCCAACTTGCTTTTGCTTCCAAGTCTTCAACTTGACTGTAGTAACTTGGATGTCTTTTTTGCCTATCTGACCTCACAGATGGAGATGAATTCTTGCCGTTTCCATGAAAAACTAATTTAACTCATTATATTTCACTCTTCATGTCTTGGCAGTTACAGAAGCAGGGCAAGTCTCTTCCTTCTTGAGAAGAAAAAGGAGTCCATATTAGCCCTATTTTTTCTACAAGCAGACTAGTATCTAACTGAAAAGTGTCACCCCAAAGCACATGTAGCTTTGTAAGGGAATACAAACTTTTATCTGCCTATAAAATTAGTTTCTATTTAATATCTTTTAAGTTTTCTACAGGTAATGTTTCTAGTTTTAACATTGAACTATTCTTATAGTTAGCCTCTTACATCCTGAACATTTCACATGCAACCTACACAACTCTGGTTTTACAAAGCCTTACCTTTTCCATGTCTATCAATGTTACAGGGATATTCCTTCCAACCACCACCATCACTGTGCGGCCACAGTTATCTACACCTATAAAAGAAAGGAAAATATGTCTCAGCTTCTCTCAGTCATGCCAGGTTTTGGAGTTGGTCCCTTTCAAACCGGGGAGAATCAGCCACAGCTCAGAATTTTTGCAACACATCTGGTTTCCAACAGAGGAAATATGCTTAGAGTTACTGCTCTGACTATACCAGTATTTATTCTGATGCAAAAACGCATGCATCACATCTGAAAAGTTAAGTTTTAAGGACTGCAATTTTATGTTGCAAGTATACTCCACATTTACCTAAATATCAAGTTTTTACTTAACAAAACCAAACAAACTTCACTTGGAGTTCTACCACTGAAGCAAAATTCTTCAAAGAAACCAAGCTCTGAAATCCAGTGCACTGATTCCCAGAGCACACTTTATGGCCCTCCTGCAGCCCACAGAGCCTTGTTTAAGGCAAACAAAAGAGCTTTAATTTGCAGCTACTGAGCAGAAGGTATCACACAGCCTTGGTATTTGCACAAAGATCAAGATAAGCATCTGGATTTTCAGGAGGCCAAAGATATCAGCCAAAGTGTTGAACAGACTTTCTCTGCAGAAACACAGCTATGCTTTTGACACCTGACTACTTGCCTGTTTTTTTCCCATCCTTGTGCAAAGCAGCAATAAGCCATTGGGTCTATGGCAAATTTTATATCCAATGATGATGCTAACTAAAGAGTAAAAGTGAACTGAAGAGTTCAGGTTCCCCACCTCTACTTCCCAGGCTGCAGAGACCTTGCAGCTGTTTTCTTCCACTGAACCCTCCACTGTGTTGTTGAATTTCTCCCTAATCTCCCCATCTATTGAATTCAAGGTTGCAAGATGTGCTTCCCATGGTACTGGGCCACCAGAACTAGGAGGGGCATACAGAAGAGAGCAACACATAGCCTGATCTGAGGGAAATAAAGCAAATAATTTTGCTCAGGAGAGCTTTCTTAAAAGTTGCTTTAGTAACTGCCTACACTCTACACTACCCATCTGAAAGCAACATTCATTTCTTTGTAACAAAAGGGTGTAGGTAATTCAGATCAAAATAAGAAGGATCTCACACAGAGCACCTTATGCATTGGCTTAATCTAATAGTACTGATTTACATTTAAAGCTACAGTAATTTGGGATATGCATGTATCCTCAGTGTTAAAGCGGAGCAGTTTGGAAGTTTACCACACAGTCTTTCACATCAATCAAGAGAGAACTACTGCTTTACTGCAGAGGTGTTGCCTAGTTCTTGTCCAGCCTTCTATCTTAACAGCATGACCTACTGTAAAAGCAAGTCCAAAGAAAATACTGTATTTTGTATTTTTACTTCAAGATGATATCCCTCAGTCATCAGTACCCTGAACTTACCTGTTTGGTACAAGGCTTTGAGAGAAGCAATGTCAGAGAGGTCTTCAGCTCTTGCCTGACACAGCCAGCGATTATAACTAGAAAGTTAAAAACATCTGGTCAGATCTAATCCCCCTTTGGACTAGCATTAGAATCCTGAAAAGTTATACGGGACAGGAACAACAAAACAAGCTTTCTCTGACTGAGCCCTCTCTCTAATGTGGTTTTCCAACCTATGGAGCAACTGTCAAGTTGTTAAAGAAAGAAGAGTTAAAAAAATAAAATTGAGTGCCTTATTCACATACTTAGTGATTTTCACTAGGGCAACGAATACACATCAACTAGTCAGAATAGTGGCATTGCATTTGGGCTGAAAAGATCTCAGAGATTTTTCCATTTAAATAACTCAGTGCTTAAAAGAAAGAAAAAAAAGAAAATGTCTTTAAAAAGTCTAGAAGTCAAACACAGTGACACAGCAACCAGTGTCAAATATGGATTTTTTCCCCCCCTTTGAGCGGTGTGCCTCATCTGACAAAACAAGCCAAACACCATGCCTCAAGGGGTCTCCAGCATGGAATTAGCTTCTAAAGAAGTGATCATGCACATTGGGGTTACCACAGCGAGAAGGTGGATACCATTTGATAAATAAAATAAAATGTTTTTGCTATTTGCCCAGAGCCTCAGGAGTAAGTGAGCAGTATTGAAAGCAGGTGACCCCACTACAGAAAGCGGTGACAAAACAGTGACATCTTGTGGCAAACGGATAAGGCAGCTGGCTGGATGCACCGGGTATGCAACTGGGTTTATCATGAGCTTCCCTTTTCCTCTTTTTTACTTGCTGGAAGATTAGGCTTTACAGATAACAAAGTCATCATAAGGGCTGGTCCTCTAAACAGCTAACTAACACAAAATATTCACACGGACAAGCAAATTCTCACTTCCTCTGATGCTGCTTTTGCAGTGCTGCCTCTGACAACTGTCCCTGAAGGATGAGGCGTCTCTGTTTATCAACGTCTCCCTCCATGCGGGCAAAAGCATGGGAACCAATGAAAGACAAATCTGCCTCCAGACCCTCTTCATCTGAAGCATCTGCAGTAGAAATAAAGGCAGTGTAAAACATTCGAGCAGCACACGGGACAGCAATGCTGCTAATGAATTGCTATATATCTCAGTGAGCCAACACAGTCATCATGCGACAGACTACCACAAAAACCACAGCGTACCATGATGTGGCTCTGATACCTCACCAGTACCACTGACAGATTAGAGCATGTGACATGAACTAGACTCTCTTAAAATGTTGGTTTGCTTGAAAACTAACTGGGAAATTCTAGTCATCAGCTTGTAACAAAGGGATAATGGTTAACTCTCCCGAAAAATAAGGTCTGGAGAGAGTGACTTGAGCTTTGCAGTTCTCCTACTTGTCACAGAGGGAAACATAAGTATACAGAGGCACAGATGCTGCAGCTTTATTCAGTGTAGAAGCTGTACTGCAGAAAGGGCTAACTCTTTTTTTTTAATATCATTGACACTTCTTGAACAAATGCTGTAGAGCTGGTGGTAATCTGAGTTTACATATTTTTATAGTATTGTTTACAACATGACTGTGTAATGAAATACAAGAGCACAGGCTCACTTGCTGGTGACAAAACCAGCATGCTCCACTGAATTTGATGTCAGCAAGGAAAATTGCTAAGGCTTCTAGTACTATCTCTCTGGGTAATCCGGATGGGAACTGAGTTTCCCAGTTTTAGTGTGACAGGCTCTACTAGGACAAGAGTGCAGGATTCCACCAAACAAATTCACTCCTACATATGCAAACACAGTACCTTCACAACGTATTAGCTAGTTTGAATACCTCACACTGATCAGCTACAAATATCACTCTAACCAGCAGGTTGGACAGGGAAAAGATTGGAGTCTGATCAGCAGGAATAGGTACATTAGGTATCAAACTGGGAACAGGAAAATTTTCTGTATCCTCATTGCATATTCAGCCTTAACCCAACACGCTGTGCAAAAGCAGAAAATCTCTGACATTCATTCCAAGTTGTCTGCTTTTGATGGTTTAAGGCTTTGCTTGAAGAAGTGTAAAACTTTTATATCACTGCTTAATAAATAAGGCAGAATGTGCCTGCTATGCCCTTTCATGTATTAAATTGCTTTGCTACACATATCTCACCTCAATCCTGACATCTAGGCAACCTCTTTACAAAGAGACTTTCACCAAGCTTTGATACCCATTTCCAAACTCTGATCTCTGGGTTGATCTAGTTCTTCTATCTTTTAGGGAGTTTCTGCTACTTTTCACTGCACATCTACTGGTTTGATGCGCATCAATAGAATGGTATGATTTGAAACAACATTTGCTAACATATAAGCAACACTTTGCTAGTATACAAGACAGACCATTAACTGGCCAGAATGCCTTTTTTAAGTTAGGGGCTGCATGAGATTCTGCAAAAAACCTTCAAAGATTCTAATCACTTTGGAAGAAAATTTACAAAGGAAATGAACTACCCCACCTCTCCCCATATGAAAGACAGAACAGCTCTACTGCATCCTCCTCTAACCATACCACGGCAGAAAGCAGCTCTACTGCATCCTTTACACGACATGGCAGAAAGCAGAAGTTACTGCTGTGGAACACATGAAGCCAACGAGGCAGCCTGGCAACTGGAATCATTAAAACCTGCCTTCAGTGAACTGAGGTAGGAAAACATCTCTCTGCTTCTGTTTCTTTTTTTTCCCCACTGATTTTCACACAGAGATACTTATTCCAAAGTTCAGTTAAGGACTCACCATCTGGAACACCCGGCTTTTCCGTAATCCTGATCTGCCGCTCTGGCACTACAGGCTCCCCTTCCGCATTGCCAATATCTGCAGGGAGGTAAGGCAAGGATTGTATCTCTTCTTCCAGCGATCTTGGAAAATACAGAGGCAGCAACTTCTGGTAAGTGGCCTACAAATGAGAAAAATGCGTGAAGGGCCTATCATCACGCATCCTTGTTCTTCAGTTAAACAGCGTCTGCCTTTGCGGCAGGGAACCTGAACACAGTGTGGGTGTTCTGCCCAGGAACTGCCATTAGCAAGTCCAATATACAAGAGAGGTCAATAGTCAATCTGCCAAAATCTCTCAGAATACAGATCGTTAAATGTCAAGTTTGCTATTTCAACAAGTCAGCAAGCAGCGTTTAAGATGTTTGTAGGTGATCCGCAGGCAGGCTAAACTGGCCCTCTTAAGGCAAATGTTTGTGTAAGGAGGAAATTTTGTATGAGGAATTTCCTCTCTGGCTAACAGATATCAATAGTAGTACTGGTTCCTGTCCATGACTGAGAAACATGGAAGCCAGAAGCAAAAAGTTTCTGAACTTGTCCATAGTGACTGCTAAGAGCATAAACAGTACTGCAAAAGAGGCTGTGCTAGTAGGGGACAGAAGGATGCTGTAAGACCAAAAGTCTATGTGATCTGAGGTGGAAATCCAAATCCAGTTTTACAAGGCAGGAGTTTTAATACTGCTGCAGAAAAGATCAAACACGTGCATGAATTTTGGTGGAATGAACACCAAGGAAGTACCTCTTCAAGTTCAGAAACAGCAAACACCACCTTCTCCAGAGTCTCTCCATGAATCTCCAGAAACCTTCTAACTGTGCCTGCAAGGAAGATTAAATGTAGTTAGCAATACAGGAGGAGGAATCTACACACACAACTAGAAGTGAAAAGAGAGCCATCAGTACTCATATAGCCTTGTTCCAGGCTGTAGGCAAGTGTGGATTAAGTGGTAGTTTAATACACCAAATGAGGTGCAGGCCATATTGGAGGTTCCATCTCCACTCACTCCCTTTAGAGATAGACACAAATGGAGAAAATGTCTCTCTCTGATTTTAACTTACTAGGCATTCCTCAGACTGTGCAATGTGATTCTATCGCCCTGAAAAGATGAAGACAAATCCTTCCCTTAGAGAGTCCTGTGCAAATTGCTACGACCTAGAACAAGTCACCATGCCCTAAGTTATCAGGAAAGCAATATAAGCAAGCTACAGCAGAGGGTGGTCTGAGATAGGGTCAGCAACCCAAAATCTCTGGAGTCAGCTAGGCCAGAGAGGCATACAAAAATTATATTTGCAAATCATGAGAGAAAGTGTCCAAACAATCTGGTTAATTCAGCAGTATTTTATCAAGTAGCACATAGCTCTACAGAGATAATAGAAGAAAGCAATGAAAGAAGTTACTCTACATAGAATACCCTAGTGAGAGTTCAAGAGACAGCAGACGGAAAAAAAGAGCTATTTTCAAATACTTCCTGAACAGAAATTCATGTATAATTGGGTTGACCTGCAACATTATTTTACATAACAAATGCAATCGTGCAGTTCCACGGCAAACAGTTTTGAATGCATGTGAGCAGATCTTTTCAGATGTCTACAGGCAGACAGCAAACAACGGACCAATCTGTTTGTCCAGCGCCGGCATCTCTGCTAAACAGAGGGTAAGAGAGATTTCTCCAGTCAGTTTGCACAGAAAGAGGAAAACCCACTCCTTCCATCTGCAACAACTTTCCTATCATGCAGTACCACCCTGCAGGAAGCTCCAGGTACTGGGTGGTGAAAAACAGACAGAAGCAGGCCAATAGAAATGAAAAAGAGACAAGAGAAAAGTAAGAATCAGGTGAATTTAATATTATTGTCTTATTTTTTTCAGCCCAGGAAATTTTCTGATTTCTTTTCAGTAGTCTTCATTTTTTAATTTGATACAGTTTCCTCTTGAACACAAGGAAATTTGAAAACTTCTAGCAACGATTTTTAGTAAGGAGTTCCATAAAATATATAGCTAAAGCATAAGAACCATTTCCCCTTGTTTGCTCTGAACCCGATTCATACTGGATTTGTTTGGTGGTTCTTATACTGGGAGACAGTGAACAGCTGATTCCTATTCACCATTTCCATGCCACTTAAGAATTTATAGACATCTCCCACACTCCCTTCAAGTTCAGTGTATTCCACTCTGAAAGAGACTTTAGCTTACTTTGCTATTTCTTGCCTTTTCCTATTCTTGTTGTCCTCCTCAACTTCTCTCTCTAGTATATTCTTTTGGAATGTGCATCTTTAAAGGGTTAACAGAGCACAGATCTCTTGCATAACATTCTTAATTTTGTTGTGTCTTACTCAGCTTGCTGTTTTGAACTCCTGTGAGCCCTTGTTTCCATGGAACTATTATAATCTCAATGTTTTGCTCCCTAAGGTTAGCCCATCATTTTGCATGTGAAGGCAGAAGCATGTAGGAGTAGGTCAGCAGGGAAAGAATATCACTTTACATTTGGATATGCTGATGACACTCAAATAGCAGATGAAATTCACTGTTGCTTGTAGTCTGGCTGTAGCTATTCAACAGTAAGGCCTCATCTTTTCTATTCTGAACAATTTTCTATTACCAGCAAATTCTCTCACCTCACTGTTCAGCACCTTTTCAAGGCTATTCATTAATATGTTGAAGCCTGCAAGTTCCTGCAAGATACTCGTGGATCCTTACTGATCACCTCCCAACAGAGAAAGGTTCACTCATTTTTAGCTTCCATTTCCTGATCAACCATGCAAGGCCTTTTTACAGCCTCGAACAAACTACAGACCCCTAAAAAAAGGTTTCCTCATATCAACAGCAATTTGTCAGAGGTACATGACCCGCTCAATACTTTTATAGTTTATGTTTCTTTCCAGCAAACTTACGCAGTGCTATGTGGGTTGCATCCTCCAAGGGGTAGCATCTTTTCACAGAGTTAATGACACAAAATCCTACAGAGCACATTGCCTGTTCCCTGAAATCCAGAAAAAGAGACACAAATGAATAGACGGTCAGGTGTGAACAAATGCCTGTCATCACAGTAGGGTAACACCAACAATTTTTTTCCCTGGCTCTATGCAGCAGTAACCCTCTTTCAGGTTTTTGCAGGGTTCTTCCCTGGCAAGATGTATATATTCATGCCACCATTAAGCAGAGAAGGAGGGTACCATTAATTATTCCACACAGTTTCCTCTGGTGCTTGTTCTCAGGTTTCTCCTCCTACCTCCGCTACATTGTTCTTGCAGTTTCTTGCATCCTACATGAAGTTCTTCCCTCAAGCTCCCTGCAATCCTTTCCAGATTACTTTCCTTCCTGAATAGGATTAACAGTGAGAAGAAGGAAGGGAAAAGAAGGTGCTCTGTATTGCAAACACTCCTTTGCTCCCTCACCTGACCTATCACTTGTTTTGTTAGAGGTCTGGATCAACATGGCTTACTCAAACCTACCTATGATTAGATAATCATCATAATGATGGAGTGACACATGCTTTAAAATCAGTAGGATGCTTCCAGCACTGAGACACATTTTCAGAAGAGTAAAGCAGAGCTGTCAAGAACTGTCATCAGAGGATTTTGAGCAAGCTCAGTTGGTAGACAATTTCACAAACAACCAAAGTTACTCTAGAAAACATATTGACTGAAAGGCATTCTGTATGCAGAAGTATCAGAATTTTAAAATTGTTTTTAACATATTTCAATCTGGTCCTGACTTTGCTTGTTACTTCTGAGGCAGAACAAAACTGGTACATGCTAGAAACTTCAGCTGTAATCTTGATTATGAAACAGTTACTGTTGCACTGTAATGCACAGTCCGGCCCTGGAAGTATTGATCTTCCTTCCCAACCATAAGACATTGTTAAGCATGTTTTCTGACATTGCTCTTATTCAGGTATATTTTCTGACTGCTACCATTACAAGAGCTGTCACAGGAGAAGAACACAATACAGGAAAAGACACAGAAAAAACAGAAAAAACCCCTAAACCTCTTACTAAAGAGGAAGTAGAAAATACCACTGATGAAAGAGGAAAAAACTGCAAACCCAGCTGCAGCAACTGTAGAGGTACAAGTAACCTTACACCTTGACTTAGAATTTCAGGTTTCTTTTGTATGAAGGCAGAGAAGTCAAATTTATGAACTGACAGAGCAATCAGATCTGTCTGTGGGTTTATCCCCATGGCTGCAGACACATATGAAGCTGTTGCTCAAGCGACCTCATTTAAAGCTTTTTGACGCACAGAACCCAATGCAATCGTCAATGCTATTTCTCCTTTGAGTAACTGAATGCTGCACAGCTCTAGCTACACTGTTTCAGGACCTGAACCAGCTCAGATCTCTCTTCAACATTTTATCTACACCACAGCACAGATAACAAAAGGCACTGAGCATACCATGAAAGTCACTAATGTCTTCATGTCCTTAACCAAACCCGGTTTACACGAGAAGATATGCACAGACATTTGGCTTCTGTGCAGACCCGAGTTTCTAGAACAGATGCAGCACAGATGGCAAACCCTTGTGCAAGTTGTGGTGTGCTTACTTTGCAAGCTGCAGGACGTTGCGGTAACAGCTGTACAGAGAACTCTCGGCCGCTGTGCGATACCGGCTCTTGTACTTGGGTCCCACTGTGTGAATGATGAAACGTGCAGCCAAATTAAATCCTTTGGTGAGTTTAGCCTCGCCTGTCCTGCAACCTGAGAAAAAATAAAACACCAACATAAATGTTCATGCCATGGTAAGAAAGCCAGAAGTATTCGAGCCCTTGACTTCCTCAAGTCAACTTCACTTCATATATAAGTCAGTGTTTAAGACGTCGAATATTAAGGATAGCACCCTATCTCATGCCAGTTGCTTAGCATCATCTAGGCAGGCTGAGGAGGTGAGAACTGTGCTCCTTCCTCTTCACTTTAAAATTGTGCATATCAGGACAAACCAGAAACTGCTCGAAAAGTTGTCTTAATTGCAGTGCCTTAATTACAGAGACAGGAAATAAATGATTTAATAGTGTGCAGAGAACTGATGTAGAAATATACTCGTATACAAATATACTAATTTACAAATATACAGGCAGCAATAAAAAGTCCTCCTGAATTTAACAATTTGTGTTTTGAGAAGACTGCTTTTTGGATAAAAAATTACTACAAGTCTCCTTAAACAAACCGGTTGTTGGCAATGCTATTAAAAATGAATAGATCAAACACTTGTTCCATTTATACTCCCAGAATGAGGTAGCTTGCTTTGTTTTGCAAGTTCTTTCCTGTCCACAAGGCACACATATGATTCTCATGGAGATCATACTTAAATTGACAGACTAGATGTTTCATCCCAAGGCAAGGAAATTCAAGCAATACATTTAATTGTTCCATTCACAGCACCCTTCAGTTACATACTCTGGAAACAGATACTGTGTTTGAAGTCTGTTTTTCCTTCAGCACTTGGAAGAAAAGTCTGCTATAACTCCCCTTCTTAACCAGGTGATATCTAGTCCACTCCAGTTCTGGACAGCCAGATAGCATCAGTAATCTCTAACTACACTTATAGAAGATTATACTTCATACTTCCCAACGCCTTCTGCCTGGAGATCTCTACAAAACTTAAACAACTAAAATGAGAAGTAAGTATTATTCCTATTTTAAGATATGGGGGGAAATGAGCTGTACAAGTCAAGGTCTGTGGCAAAACTGGGAACAAAGATCTTATTTTTTATCCAACAAGGTTTCAGACATGAGAATAGCTTTTCTCCAAGTTTAAAATGGAGACTCTGAATCCTCTACAAAATACAGAGAGAAAGCATTACTGGAGTTGGAAGACTACTGTGCATTGCTGTTACAGAAGGTCTTCATCAGACTGCAACAAGTTGATAGCCAAGCAATTAATAGTACTTTATCTGCAAGCCTACCCTAGGCTATAGTATTTCTGCATTAATCAAAACTAAGACTGCTCCCAGGAACACATAAGGTAGCTGAGCCTTAAAGAAAGGCCAGGCCTTTGAAGTGTCAGCAAGTCACATGCTTTAAGACCATGATTTTTCTTGGAATCTATGAAATGTGAATATATACCAAGCAGTAGGAATAAAGCAGGAGAGACTTAACTGAAAATGCACCCATTTTACAGTTTTAGAGCATAGACCACATATTTTTATTTTTTCAGCACAAACATTTCCCCATGAAAACAATTTCAAGGCTAAATAGGAAAAGAAGGCAAAAAGGAAGCAGAGGTGACAAAAGAAGAATAAACCAATTTTTTAACTAAGACTCTCCACCCACTTCTACTACCATGACAAATACATTTAGGGTACTCAAAAGTCAAAGCTGTAACCCAGCCTCTCCTTCCTCCCCCACACAACATGTCAGTAGGGTGTCACAGAAGAAACGATTTCCGAAAAGCTCTTGGCACAAGCTTGTAAGAAAACTGCCAGGTACAGGGAGTTGTGAACAGAATGCAGAATGCATTACACTGAGAAGACATCAGTGTCTTCACTGGGGTGGAGGACGCAAAACTACACATAATTCGGCATGGTAAAAGAGAATTTAAGAAGCTAAGCCCAACAACTCCCTACAGAGCTGACAGATCTCAAACTTTAAGGACTCTTTGAAATGTTGTCCCTCTCTTCCCACCTCACAGTGCACACGAGAAACCCAGTTTTATTTGGATTCTGGAGTACATAGCAGCGTCCTAACTATTCTATAACACCTACCGTATTTTAACAGTCATTTCCACTCACACGACACACTGAATTTTCGCTCTGCTATGAAATGGCTACTGTTCCTCTTGTTTTACTTCCAGGTTACTCAAAAAAGGCAAGTTGAATCAGCAAAGTATAATTTTATAAGAACAGAGGATGTCCATTTGTAGTTTAAGCTACAGAGAGTTTATCTTAGAAATATTATGCCCCTTCTGTCCATTTTGTTACTACATATGGAGTCTGAGCTGTTACCCAACAGAGTGAGCAGTACTACACAGGGACTGGTTGGGTCTCAAAATTCAGCTCAGTGCCATAACTATAAATGTGAATTTTCACCAGTGAACCTTATTAGACATCTGCATGACCTTGGATAACTATAAACTATTTGTTCCTCCCTTATTCTCTGAGCCTGTTAGATGAAAAAAAAAGCTGTGTATCTGTCAGCCATAAACTCTGTTAAAAAAGAATCTAGGCAAACCTCATCCATTTCCAGAATAGCCTTGCATTAGGGCTGGTCTTGTAACTTTCCAATAAAGTAACCTCTTGTTCATAACAGACAAATGAACCAATCAAGTTTAAGCAGTCACAAGGACTTAAGACATGCAGTGTTTTATCAATTCATCTACTACTGTCATAGTTTCCCAAAAGACTGTGTGTATATTAATATCCTGAAAGAGGATACACAAAGTGTATAATAAAATCCATTTAATTTTTGCAATGGTGAACTTCAATTCCCATCTTGCACTGTGTAACCACACTGAACAGGATAAAAGCAAAATCTGAAGATGTACAAGAGTGGTCCCTTGAGCAAAAGCTCTGATAAGCTAACTGCTCCAAGTGGCTTCAGATAACAATGGGAATTATTGTATCACCAAGTAAGGGCTCATCAGCTCAAATACTTGCCACAGATTTTCAATTATCTGTAATGGGAACAGCAAAGAAAGACTAACTGGTCTGTATTTCCTCCATTTTTTTTCACATTAACACCAGCTGTTGGAGGGGAGGGCTAAGCTCTACCTTTTTAGTTTACACCCCCATCCTGATGCTTTGTACTAGGCAAGGGCAGTAGATTTCAGTAAGATAAAAACGACTCTGGCCACTTACCTTTGAGCTTCTGGAGTTCATCCTTCAGGTCAGGCCCAGCATGCATGAATATACTTTCAGATACTGGATTCTTATCGGTGAGAGACTCATTACTGGTATTTACAATGGCCGTGCAGTTCAATAACGCGACATCTCCTTTCCTGAGGAAACAGTTTATTGGGGGCTAAATGTATGATTAAGCAGGATATTCTCAAATAAGTGCTGACAAGCAAGGAAATGCCAAGTTACAGGAAAAGCTTTAACAGTACTCCAGTGCCCACACAATGTAGCACACCCTGATGCGCTCCCCATGCCGAATCATCCTTTGCCTCTATCTGATGAAGACAGACTGCATGCAAACTGTCAGTCCCTTAAAAACTCCCAGCCTCAACAGTAGCTTGGGGTTGTATGTAGAAAAGGCAGTGTTCTAGTTTTATGTAGGGCAATTCAGACAGCAAACATGCAAAGCAGCTGGTTAAACTGATGGAGTGTAATACGTTCCAAAAAACGTACATACTTTCTCTCGAAGTAAGAGGACAACCCTTGTGCTACATTACTTTCAAATCATCAACAATTTTTTCAATGTACTTCTTTTGGGTTGCTTACACACTATCCAGGGCACCTTACTGCTGCTGCTCTTCCTCAGACCACTAGAGTGATGCTGCAGCTGGACAAGTTTTCTTTGCTTTTGTTCCCAAATTGTGAACCCACAATTGGATCATGTTCATTCTGCTGTTTAAGGATCAGACATGCAGAAGATAAACAAGGCAGAGATGCGTAAGAGACAGAGGAGTAGCAGAACTGACCTGCTTTTTGTCACAGCAGCAGCCATTAGGGATTTTGGGATCAAAGAGCATAAGAAGGGAAATAAAGAGTCCCACGCACAGGGAGAGAGTCAAATAATAGTTGAAACTGCACACATTTATTACAACCAAGCCCAAGTCATAAGAGATATTTAACCTTTTACTCCTCTCTTCCTTTACTTAATCGGTTCAGGAAATCCATGAACAGTTCCATTTCCTGCATGTATTAACCAGAAAGAGGTTCCCTGAATCTGTGTCCCTAAGAAATCCTTTTCTCTTCATATTGATTAAAAAAGTTATTCTTCTAGATAGTAGGTTCACGCATCTGAGTTACAGTAAATAAAAATGGATGGAGCAAGTTTATCTCAGCACACTGTACTTTATCAACAGATTTTGGTAGAAAACCACGGAGACAAAGCACAGAATGTGGGGTAGGGGGAGGGCAGGAAGAACACAAACCACATGAAAGAAGGAAATACTGATTTAAATCAGAAAAGGGAAAGCGGAATAATGACAACAAATACAGAAAAAAGCTAGTAGACAGCAAGTGTATTTTAAAAATTTAAAAATCTCATATCAAAGTGCCCAACTAAGTTTTGATATTAAACATACAGTATCACAGTAGGAAGTACATCTCCAGACTGCTGCATCAAGGACTGCCTATGAGCAAGCAATTTATAACCTGTAGTGGAGCAAAATCTCAGACTTGCAAATTTATAGAGAGCAGAAAGATTATTTTCTTCCCAGATCTGTAATGTCTGATTCAAGAAGAGAGGATTTCAAGGCTTTATTCTACAGCAGTGATCATTATATGAGGCAATCAGATACTGCAGTAAATGGAAAAGTGATGACAGACACACCAGGGCCCATATGGAACTTACCACAAGATTATTTTTTCATTGATGTCTTTCCTGTATGGAAAAGGTGATCTAACATCAACTTGAGCCTTTCCAACAGGATTTTGGTGAGAGTCCAGCTGCTTGGCCTCATAGGCATCAGTCCAGCCTGGCAGAGTGTCAATATCCACAAACTGGGAAGGAGCACCCAAGGGATCCATGGGATGGAAACAACAATTCCCTTTCTCTGCTAACTTGTCACACTCCAATTCTCACTGGAGTCTTCCAGGTGCTTTAAAGAAAGAAAATCAAACCAGGTCACCAGCTGTTCACTGAAAGTAATTCTCCTGTGGGGCCAGACCACTCACAAAACTGCAATGCAATTACAACCAGCAGAAAACAGAAAAACATTGATTTCCCACTCAAGCACTCTCTCTTTCTGTTTTATTATCTGTAAGGCAATGCAAATACTTGCAATGAGACACATCTTTTCCAACAGTGCAAGGTGAAAACACCCTCTCTGCTAAATTGATCTAACTGGCTTGTAATCTTGCATTTTGGAAATAGTGACAACAAATTCCCAAGCGCAGAACGGACTTCAGTCTTCCTGAAGAGTGTTATTTCTTCAGCTAAACAAAAAGCAAATTTGTAGCAGGGTATGTATCATTTATTCCTTCAGAGGAATATGGTCAGGGCCATATTTGGAAAAAAATAAAAATAAAGAAAAATACCCAACTTCCTAAACTACAATGACCTCCAAACCACAAACTTTACAACAAACCCAATGAAAACATCCTCCTTACCCCCGAGTCATACAGCCCTTCAGTGAATCCTGAACCGCTGCAAACTAGACTTACTGTCACATAGTTCTTACAGTTGTGCACTCGGGCACAAAACCCCTTCGCCCAAATAAGTTTTGCAAGAAAAGCTGTAAACCTGTAAATTTGAAAGCTGGCCCAATGAATTTGAAGACTGAACTCTGGCATCTGACTGGGTTTTTTTAAAGCCTGAGATGACACTGGTTGGTAGATGAAGGCTCAAATGTGCCGATACGTACTTATCAGTTCAGTTTCAAGGCTACTATTTTCATTGTGACTGCTAAAAGATAGTAGCGAACCACACTGGCACAAACATACCCACGGAATTAACTTCAGTTTTCCACATACACACATACTACTTAACCCTCTTCACAAGTTCATAATGGATAATAATTTAAAAGAGATTGCATCCACAAGGGGTAATTGTGAAACGTGAATCACAAAGCACGTTCATTAGCTAGGAGAAAACAACAAAACAAAACAACCAAGCATCCAAGCTCACACTGAGTGATAATAAAGGCTGACAAAGACAGCTGTAGGAGCATCTAAACAAGATTTCTGCCACAAAGAGCTGGGAGAAGGGCAACGAGCAAGAAAGGCGATGAGAAAGAAAAGCGATGAGCGAGAAGGGCAGAGCGGTTGCACTGGCTCCCACCAAAAGCTACAGCGGCGGCTTCCCCCCCGACAAATAGCCAAAACCAGAGGTCTGGGTAAGAGGCAGGAGCGGGGCTGCTCCGGGATGTTTCCCCCACGCTCAGTGCCCGGGCCCTCCCGCGGCGGAGGCGGCCCCGGCGGGACGGCGGGCTGGCAACGGGGCACAGAGCGCTGGGAACGAGGCACAGAGCGCTGGGAGGTCCCTACACCCCCGGGGCGATGTGCGGGGCCCCTGCCTGGGAGGAGGTGCTGCCCCTCCCGCCCGTGGCAGCCGGGACGCCGGCAGCGCTCACCGCCGGGGCCGCCGCCCGGCCCCACCCGCTCCCTGCCCGCGCTGCCCCCGCGCTGTGCCCCGGCGGAACCGCGCGCAACTCACGGGCAGAGCCGCAGAGCCGCCGCCAGCCCCGCCCGGCCAGAGGGTCCCGGTCGGCGCCGGTCTGGCGACATCACCCAGCGAAGACCCGCGGCCGCCGCGCCTTCCGCTTCCCTTCCCGGGCGGAGCTTCCCCGCCGCACTTCCCGCCCGGCCCGCGCTGACGCACTTCCAGCGCGGCGGGCCGGGAGTGCCGCACGTGTGGGGCTGCGGCTGCTGCCTCCGCGCACATCCCTTCCCTACACGTTCCCTCCTTCCCCTCGCGCTATCCCCCCGCCGCCATGGGGCTGACGCGGCAGTACCTGCGGTACGAGCCCGCCGCGCTCTTCGGGCTGGTGGCGAGCGCCAAGGGCAGCGTGGCCTTCGTGGCGCTGCGCGGGGAGCGGGGCCGCTACGTGGCCGTGCCGGGCTGCGAGCACGTGTTCGTGTGGGACACACGGAAAGGAGAGAAGGTGCGAGCGGGGCCGGCCCGGGATGCGGAGCCGGGGGGAAGGTGGTGATGGGTGGCGTGGCACGGCTGGGGTGCGGCGTGCGAGGCTTTTGGACCACCTGAAGCAGCCGTATTTGTGTTGCTGGGCGGCATTTCAAGGGAGGAGACACCTCCACAGCTTCCCCCCCCTCCTCCGGAGTGTGAGCACAGTGTGAGGTTTGAGGTCGTGTCCTGACCCCATCATGGTGTTGTCTTCCAGTTGCCCATACTGGTCATTGGACCAAAAGGATCCTGCATAGTGTTACCCTTTGGATAGTCCAGAATAAATTCCTATGTTGGATGCTTACAAGAAGGGCTTGGTACTATTTATTTCTGTTTAAGGGATTGATAAGATTTGCATTTGTTGAAATCCTTCAGACAGCACCACCACACTCATAGAGCAGATGCAGCTATAGATGATTTGGATATCTGCAATACAGCAGCTCTCACCTTTGTTTTCTTCTGATAGTACCTTGTGGCCATCAGTTGTTGGGGGGAGGGAGTGGCAGTCCTGCTGTTCTGCTCTTACTGTGAGAGTAATTTATTTTATCTTGACTTGATCCTAAAATGGCTGGATCTCACTGTGGATCCTTTGAGATTTGCGTCAGTATCTCAGCTGGGGAAGAGTAATCACTGTTGTGGTGACTGGAAAGCTGCTCCCTGTTTAGCTGGCTGTGTGAAAGTTCTTAGATGAATCAGGGATGTCATGCAGTTTGTGTTTTGCCTGTGGAACTGGGCATCCCATGTGAAAGTTGTATCTCATAGGGAGGCAGTGAGCTGTAACTTTAAGGACTTTGCCACATATTGTCTCCTGTCAGGTCCTGAAATCACTCTAAGTACTACTGTCCACTGCAAACTGAAATTGGGATTTGCTTCACAGCCCCTAGAGTCTGACAGCTAGTATATTGTTTTGGAAATGTTCTTGTGCAGTCTATGGGAAAGCAGATCTGTCCTATTCCTGAGAAAGGCCAGGCAAGAGAGGATGAATTGGGAAGAAACTTTCAGACTTTACTCTCATACAATGCTTCTTGTTCTCTGGCACTTAAAATACAGAGGCAGAATTCCGAGCTGCTGAGTTCCAGGCTTCATTCTGCACCAGTTTCCTGTTTGAATATGAGAACTTACTTCCCTTCTAACTGCCGTTTGCCATGGAAAATGGGGCTAATGACACTCTATTTGGGGCAAGAAGTTGAAAAATTAACTTAAAGAGTGGCAGAAGCTCTCAGTTGGATGTTCATTGTAAGAGTATATTCTTTCTGCTGTGTAAATATCTGGCTCTGACACATCATTTATCAACATTATACATACTTTGTCTCCTACAAATTGCAGGTTCTTATCCTTAAGGGTCTCAAGCAGGAAGTCAGTTGCCTATGCCCGTCTCCAGATGGGTTGCACTTGGCTGTTGGGTACGAAGATGGATCAATCCGTGTCTTCAACCTCCTAAGCGGAGAAGCGAGTATCACTTTCAATGGACACAGGGCTGCAGTTACAGCGCTGCAGTACGACCATCTGGGTGGCCGCCTGGTGTCTGGCTCAAAGGTGAGGGTTGCACACCTGGAGGATGGCCCTTTCACAGAGATGCTCCATGAGGAAGGCTGACCTGCACTAAAATGTTCAGCATTTTAGGAGTGTTATGTGGCCTCTGCCTGCAGCCAGAGGATGGCAGTGAAAGGAGTTAGGACTGCAAGACAGTGATGAAATTGGGGAGCCCAGAGCTGGGAAAGCTGCAGGGGCTGCAGGGCAGGAGTAGGGTACTAGTACAGGTTTTAAAGTGAAGAAGCTTGTGAGGTCAGGAATAGCAAAACTGACTCAATCTGCAATAATGATACATTTACTAGTCTGAATGCACCTTTTGGGAAGGAATGGCACTTGCATCAAGTATCTTGACATTCAAGTTCAGAGTGAGAAAGTGTGCGCTCAGCTGATATTTTCAGTCTCGTAGCAGAACTTTTGCAGAGACAAATGCCAGTCCCTTGGAGATGCTCTCTCTGTTCCAGGATACCGAAGTCATCGTGTGGGATGTCATCAATGAGAGTGGTCTGTACCGGCTGAGAGGACACAAGGATGCTGTCACTCAGGTCCTTTTCTTGAAGGAGAAGAACCTGTTGGTCACCAGGTGAGCCAGGCTAAGTGTACTTGTTGATCAGGAAAGCAGGCATGGTTTTACTTGAAATGTAGACATCCTGTGTTCTACTGCCATTTGTGTTCTTGTCTCATGAGATCTCAGACCCACCATCATCTTTGATTTTGTCACATTCACATATTTTTTAATAGTGCTTGAATCCAGATGTGGTTAGTGGAGCTGAAATGACCATACTGAATAAAGAGTATTTAGAAAAGCATTTAACAAGCTGGTAAATGCAGCAACTTAAAATTATTTTAACAAGGAATAATGATAATATGTTCATTATGTATGTAGTCATTTCTGCTGTTTATCGTGAAGAATTAGGCAGACTTAACTGTCTGTATGTGTAACTCAGCAGTGTGACAGAAAAATTGCTTCCTCAAAAGCTGTAAATATAGGAATAAATTAAAAGATGATAGGGGATTTTTTTTAGTTGTTTTTTTGTTATTCAACATGAGCTGTGAGTTGACTAAATCCCTTTATTAAATGGTTGACAGAAGATACTCCTGCTGAAGTGTCAGTCAGTAATTCTTTATTTAATAATGTGTCTTACAGTAGCTTAATAGAAAAGTGCACGCTATCAGTTGAGTGTGAAATTAGAGTTTCTTTAGCTTTTTTTTTAAATTTTTTTCAGTAGTATTTGGTTAGTTTGGTGGATGATACCCATCTCTTAATGCAATTTTAGTACTTGCAGGTCAGTTTTAGAAATGCTTCTTAATTTTCTCAGTAGCTAAATTGAGATAAAATTCCTCTCTATTTTTGTATTTATTTTATTAACAGAGTAGAGACATTATCCTATTTTTCTGGAGATGCAAAGTCTTTCTTCCTTGCTTTAGATTGTTTTATTGGCCAAGCAACTAACTGCCTTCCTTCGTGTACAGAATTTGTTGTGGTATTTTCATCTGTCCAATTTGCAAATGTCATTGGATCCTATGTAACAAAAAGGTGGATTAACAATAAATACCACTTGTAATCAGATTTTTTTTTTGTCCTGAGGGAGCTTAGTTATGTAACAATTTGTATCTTGATTTAGTTGAAACTTACTCAGGAAAATAGGCTCTGACAAACTTACCAAAAATTAATAAACTTAAATTGTTGTAGGGTGCACTGAAAGAATGCTGAAATTACTTTTCTTGAGTGCTCTTGTAGTATTGAGGTAGCATAATGTATGTGTTTTCAAGGAGATCTAATCCTATGTGGGCTTTGAAGGACTGAAACAGCTGTAACTCTGCAGATGAGTGTTCAAGAGGAAGGAGTCTGTGTTTCTTGTAGCCTGGTCAGTGCACAGGCATGACACTTGTTGGGACTACAGAGAATTGTTCTCATCCCAAATAAGCAAGAAAGAAGACAGTGTGACACTGGGGCTGGCAGCTGCATCCCGAGGTGGAAGTTTTCAGTAACTTGCCAGATACATTTTTGTAGTACCTTTGTTTTGCTCTACTTTGTTCTTGTGTAGCTTGTGAAATTCAGTGTCTAAGCAGCTGCTCTGGGATATGCTGTGGCATGTTTTAGATTATTTTTTTTTTTTTTATTTCTACCACTTTTGTAAGCATGTTTTCTCTGGCAGTCTTTCCTCAAGTGTTGAGTTTCGATTCTTTGTTCCAGCGGCAAAGACACATTGGTAAAATGGTGGGATCTGGATACCCAGCACTGCTTCAAAACTCTTGTTGGACACCGAACTGAGGTAAAGGGGATGTGTGGGGAACTGTTGGGGTGGAGGGACTCTGGATTACATGTCATGGCTCACTTTGTGCTTTCCCTGCTCTCAGGGGTTGTAAGCTGGCACTGTCATACATTTTACTTGACATTAGGCTTTAGGAATGAACAAGTGAGAAACTTCTGTACTTTCCAGGAGCTGTCATCAACATGCAGTGGGTGACAGTTCCAATACAGATGTCCCCAGAGGAGGTCTCAGCTAGCCATTCTCTCTCTTTTATTCATTTAAATAAATCAATTAGAGATGCACTGTTGTTGTGATAGTTAAAGCAGCCATAAGCCATTTCCTCACACTGTGCCTCTGGACAGGTCTGGGGGATGGCTTTGCTATCCAAAGAGAAGCGTCTGATCACTGGGAGTGCTGACAGTGAGCTGAGGGTGTGGGATCTCACGTACATCCAGGAGGTAAGACACTCCCTCTGTAACCCCTCAGTCTCCCTCCTGACCAGTTGCTTGTCTTTGGACTAAGGTGGGACTGGTACATGTGAAAATCTAGTTGATGTTCTGGGAACCAGAGCCAAAGCAACATCTTTGCTGTCTGAGGGTCCAGAAGCTGCGCTTGGGATAGGCTTTGCTGTTTTCTCTGTTTTTAGCTTTCAAGTGAAGCTGCAAGCACTTCCAGAATAAGATTTCCACAGTGTGTCAGATCTTCCTGCCTTATGGCTAGAGGGGACAGTCTTGTGGGTGGATGATAATCATGGGAGAACATGGAGTGCTTGGTGCCTACAGGCGTGCTGTAGGCTACTCCAGTGTATGCTAACTAATTGTATCTCCAGGGAAATGAAGTATGAGACAGGAACCAGAACACTGTAGCTCTTGTGGTTTAAGGTGTTTTTTTTTTTTTTTTTCGCTTGAACAGGTAAAAGACCCTGATGAGCCAGAGTCCAAGAAAAGCAAAGGGCCTTCACCTGGCACTGAAGAAAACACTGAAGAGGACGAGACCTTAGAGTTGGATGAGCATCCTGAGGAAGTAAGATCATTTTCCATGCTGTCTATGAGATGGTGTATCTAACCCCATTTGCATGGCTTATACCCTGTCATATTTAACCTGTTCGGGAAAATGTGATTCTTGTTTTTCTCTGTAATTGTCTTGCTCCATAACAACTTCCTCAGCAGTAGCTGCTGTCTCATCTACTTGCAAAACATCAGCAGAAGTATGTGTGCCAAAACACATACACATTATTCTCCACTGAAAGAGGAGGACAGGCAGATGTTTAAAGCTTAACTCTGCTAATAGACCTCTTTGATCAAACAACACAGGAATAAGACAGTTACTAGCTGGTTGGCAGTGCTGATGCTGAGCTTTGCAGGCCAGTAGCAGAAACTGGGAAGACAGAGTTGCACATTTCCCCCTCTTCTCTTCTTGACTTCCCTTGTCAGCAGGTTTCTGAGTTTGCTTGAGAAGATCATGTGACATTTCAGACAAGAGTTTTTTCTTCTTTCCCTTTAGCGCATTGTTAAGTGCAGCAAAGTTGGATCCATTGTGCGGGAAGGGAGAGACCGAGTAGTTACTCTTGCCACAGACCGAATGGGCAAGTTTTTGGCCTGCCATGTGAGTAATAGGCTCCTCTGCTATTGAGCTGTAGAGGAGGCTGTTAGAGACCTTGGGTAATTTCTGTGGGGGCCAGCCAGGGCTTTGCGTTCCTTTGACTTTGTTTGCTCTGTCTCTAGGGAGCAGATGCTGTTCTGGAAGTGTTCACTGTCCTTTCTGAAGAGGAATTGCAGAAGAAATTGGAAAAGAAAATTAAGAAAGCAAAGAAAAAAGCCAAGTAAGCAGTCTTTTGGGTGTATTTGGATGTTGTCAGTGTCCAGAAGACTGTTAGAAAAGCCCTTCAAGTGGCATTACACAGTGGTTGAACTCCAAGCTTCTGGTCATTCTGTTTGTGCTAGCCATTGTATTCTGGGGTTGCTGTTTCTGTGCATCCTTGGTGCTTGTCTGAGCAACACTGCTCTCAGAGACTGAGGGAAGACCTTTCATTCTGAGTCTTCCCCATGCCAAAAAAGAAGATAATGTGTGCAAAGAAATGGACATAAAATGGGGTTTTCAGGGCTGCTCACCTCTACCTGACATTGCTGTTTATCCTGCTTGGTGCATCAAAGTAAGTCCTTGATAGGACATCTGAGAAGTCAGAGTGACTCTGATACCTCATCTCCTATTTTACATCAGGCTGATGAGAGCTTACATACAGGTGAGAGCTTTCTAAATGTTTTCTAAGTGTTAAGTGTGTCTCTGCACATCATGGCACTTAACAGGTGCCTCAGAACCGCCCTTAGGGAGAGGTCTGACTTGAGGGTAGAAACTAAAGCACAGGATGTGTAATCTGGAGATGCATTTTGGCAATGGCTGGGGACTTTTGGTGGGTGGTAGGTGATGAGCAGAAGCTGATCTCACTCTCAAACACAGCTTTCTGTTATCTGGTTTGCATCCATATTTCTCACATGCCTTGTTCAAGTGCTTTGGCTTCAGAGGAGGTTGACTTTTTTAGGACAGATTTTCTCTTTAGCAGTCTTCATAACAGCATGAACTTCACTGTCTCACCCTGTTCCTAAATGTGATTGGCATTACTGGATAAGAGAGAGGTTATTTTCAGCAGGCTGAGTGGCTACCTTATGTTGTTCTCTGTCTCTGTGTTAGTTTGTGTTGGCTGTGATGGGTCATTTGACTCTCCTCCCTTATCTGACATTTCTAGGCAGAAGTCTGAAGAGGCACCTGAAAGGAGTGTGGAGCTGAGCCTGCAGGAGGAGATTCAGCGGGTCACCAATGTCAAAGCTTCTTCTAAAATCAAGTGAGTGGAAAGCCTGTGGTAGAGTCTGAGCAGTGGTTATGCAGCTACCTAGGGGGAGCTCTGCATGGCTTGGTATGGGGAGAGGTGGAAGAAATTTCCCCCTTGACATCTGTTTAGCTTGGAGCAGGGAAGAAGCCTGCCATGATCTCCAGTCCATTCACACTCTTCCACAAGTGGTCCCCATCTTGCACACCTCTGTGTCTTAGTGTGCACTTGCTTATTGGATGCACTCTGTCTATATTCCTGTATTGCTTGACCTTGATATTTGATCCCTCCTGCAGTTCATCTTATTGCCCCTGTGTACAGCTTTGATTTTCTCTAATCAAACAGGTCATTTGACTTGATTCTCTCTCCAAAAGGAGAGCTGAAGATTGTACTGTTGCTCCAGAACAACGTCATTGAGTTGTACAACCTGGACCTGTCAGCACAAGTCCCACAGGCTGTCCGTGCGTCCAAGATAACCATTGGAGGCCACCGCAGTGATGTCAGGACGTTGGCTTTTAGCTCTGACAACATTGCCATTCTCTCAGCAGCTGCAGAGTCTGTAAAGATTTGGAACAGGTATGCAGTCCAGTTGGGTCAGTGTCCTCTGCCCTATGTGTGTCAGTCTCCCAGAATTCAGATGCTGTGTTCAGAAAAGCAGTGCTAAGGAAGAAGGGACAATGGAGAGAGGTAAAATAGTGAATGAAGTAAGGGAAATAAAAAGAAAACAAATCGACTCCTTATTAGGGAAACTGAGAAGCTGTACAGCTAAAGTTGCAACACAAGGTCTAAACACAAAAGTCATACATAGCAGTCTGGTAGAGACTGTATTTTGTTGTGAAGGTTTGTTTTTTTTTTTTTTTTTGCTATTTAATAAGAGGTACTAACTGTTACCCTAAACAAGCTACTGCCTGTTCTTTTGGGAACATGTGGAATTCTTGGCACCTTATCTGAAGGATCTAGTATAAGACTGAGTAGGCTGCTGCTTTGATCTAGATTGTTGTCCCAGTGTTTCCTGAGTGGTGCGGGTTTCAGGCTCTGTTACCTTTGAACTCTGTCTTATGCTCCTCTCCTCTCTGAAGTGACAGAAATTGCTGTTGGAGGACAGGAGCTCTGTCCTTCCTCACAGCAGGAATAAGTCATGATGGTGGACTATATAATGGCAAGTTTTTATGGAAAATGTTCTTAGCAGTAATGCTGGATAGCCTTTGGGTCATAGGATGGTGGTGGTGTCTCTTCTGACCCCAATAGAAAGACAGGTGTGGGCAGAGGACACTCTGGAGCGTGTCTCACTGAATGGGCCAGATTTTGTGTCTGATAAGAGGTTTCGGGCTCTGTCTCTGCCCACAGATCGACCTTGCAGTGCATCCGGACGATGGACTGTGAGTACGCGCTCTGCTCACTCTTTGTCCCAGGAGATCGGCAGGTCATCGTTGGCACCAAGGTAAGGAGTGTCCTTCTGCACTCCAGACTGCCCAGGTCTGAAAATATGTTGTGAAAGTGTCATTAAGGCAGCATCACCAAAAGTACACTGTGTCTCCTGATCTGGAGCTCAGTTTTAGGTGTAAAAACCTCTCTTGACAGTCAGGTTCTGCTCTGTTCCCAAACTCTTTATGGAGCTCTTGTAGCTTGAGCTGGACATGTGGGAAGAGCTTTGGGATCAGGAGTTTGGTCTTCTGTGTAACAGTCGTCTAATGAAGCTGGCTGTTGGGGAGATGGATGGCAGGGGCACTCTTCTGTCAGGAGCTATCATGAGTTGTGAGCAGAGGGGCTGATTTATCCTCTGTGACTTATCTTTCTCCCCAGACAGGGAAGCTGCAGCTGTATGACCTGGCTTCTGGGAGTCTGATGGAGACACTTAATGCTCACGATGGGGCAGTGTGGTCCATTGCTCTTTCACCAGACCAGGTAACTCAGCCACCTTTCTAAGTATCATCCGTTGCATGTTTTTTTGTGTAGCTCCTTCCTTTAGTGCTGTTTTTGCACTACTGATGAGGTATGGGAAACCCTCATCCTGGGAGGTGGAGGATGCAGCTGGTAGTGTCTAATAACTTTGTAGTGGAATCAAAACAATAGCAAGCAATAACCTGCCTGAGATTCATGCACCCTAAAGATTAAAACATACAGGATAGATTTTACCCTTGTTTTGAATGTAATGTAAATGGGATAATGTTGAACTGTTCTTCATTTAGTAGGCTATGCTTGTGTGGTGATGGTTTGTGTGATCCAGTAACAGTGGGAGTGTCAAGTTGCCTACAAAGCACATGCACATTGTTACCTACAGCTGAGGTGACTGCTTTCAGTCCCAAAGTTTCATTCCAGGTTTTGATTTACATTTGGGGTCTTTGTTTTAGATACCCTACTAGAGCTTTTGAAATTGTGGTTGTTGCTCAGCCAATGGGTAATGCATGCTTGAGCAGAGCAAGTGTTCCTGGTGGTGGCCACTTAATCATTAATGCTGTAGGATAGTGGGACACTTCAAAAACCTCCTTGGGTGTTGGCAGTTCCTTGCTGTAGAATTTTTCTGGATTATACCTATTTGTTTCATAATAACTTTTTTTGTTTTTTTCCTGCAGCGTGGCTTTGTGACAGGAGGTGCTGATAAATGTGTCAAGTTCTGGGAGTTTGAGCTTGTGAAGGATGAGAGCAGTGTTCAGAAAAGGTGAGAAAATAAATCTTTCTAGACTATGTTGAGCTGCAGTCTCTGTTGTTGTTAATGAATGCTTTGGCCTTTGCTGTGCACTGCAAGAAGCATCCATGATATCTGTGTCGATCACGTGAATAAGAGTGTGAGCTTGGTGCTGTTTTGTGAAGGCCTGAGCTTAGCTGGAGAAGGGCACTTGCCTAATTCTGATCCCTTTCTTCTATGTGAGTTTAGCCTCTAATCAGGATGGGCTTCCAGATTGTTAAGCAGTAAATTTAGCAGTGAAGTTCATCAGCCTGCAGGGCCTGCTTATTTTCAGTCCTGTCTTGTAAAAGTCAAAGTGAGGAATGAGATGCTGCATGTTACAGTTAACTTTCTGTCCTAGGGTGCAGTGTGGGACTTCCTGTCTCTTCCTAACTTGTTTGTTTGGGATAACAGTTGTTTTTTTCTTATTATTATTGCCAGGCTTTCCATGAAACATGTGCGCATTTTACAGCTGGATGAAGATGTTCTCTGTGTACGGTACAGCCCCAACCAGAAACTCCTGGCTGTCTCCTTACTGGATTGCACTGTGAAGATTTTCTATATTGACACGCTCAAGGTGTGTGAGACCAAATGGGCTGTGAGGCTGTGCAGGGAGGGATGTAATGGTAACCTGCAAGATCAGGAATACAGAGGAAAAAATGTCTATTTATTGTACAACATTAGTAAGAATCAGAGACTATGCATCCTGCTTCAGGTGCCTGTTTGCTAGCAATCCTGACAGAACCATGACTGGCTGACACTGGGGAAAAGTTTCATTTGGAAAGTATTCTGAGCCTGTAGGTGTCAAGGTTAATTCTAAACATTGCAGACATGGTGTTATTCCTGAATTGCCAGGCAGTGTAAGGGTGTAGATGGATGTGTCACATGTGGCACTAAATAGGGCATAGCAGAGGCAAAATCTGGGGGAGAGAAACCTTCCTTGTTTGTGTGTGGTGGTTTTGTGAGTTGTGTATTAGCATATGAATGTTAGGGAGTGACACAGGACAGACTGGGGCTGACAGTTAGGCAGAGAGAAATTGAGATAAACTCCATAGGCAGTGGTGATTAGCATCAGAATTAATTCAGCTTCCTTGGGTATTTCCATCCCTCTCTCAGTTCTGCCATCATGGCCCTGCTGCAAACTCTCCAGGGCAAGAACAGAAGTGGAGCAGCGCTAGAAGGACAGAGCTCCTGATGCAGATCAAAACTAGCTTGTAGCTTGAGATTTTTACACATCTTTACCAGCATATTTAACTGAGTCACCTTTCTTCTGCTTCAGTTTTTCCTCTCTCTGTATGGACACAAACTGCCAGTGCTGTGTATGGACATCTGCTATGTAAGTATCATTAGGGTGGGTGGGTCAGTGGGTGATATGGATGATTGTGAGAACCTCTGCTGGCAGCAAGGCCTCTAGGATAATGGTTTCTTGTCACCCCCTTGCTCCCAACTCAGCAGTTTCTGGATGGGACACAGCAAGCAGTCCTGTGCTCCCTGGAAGGAGTACCAGAGTAGTGGTCATGACAGAACTGACCAGGGCATTTTGTGAGTGAGTGGAAACCAAAATGCAGTTGTGGCTCTTAAGACTCAGCTTAAAAGGTACAGCCTGCTCTGCTAAAGTTACTAACTATGTGAAAGGAGCCTGAATTTTTTGTTAGTGGGAGCAGAGACCAGGTGCTGAGATGAAGCAGCCTCTTGTCTGCTTTCATGTCTATTCATTCTTGCTTCATCTTACTCTGAGGTGTCTATGGAATAGGCTCACTGAAAGCCAAGAATGTCAAGATGTAACTAAATACCTGTAGAGGTTCAGAGGAGGGCCAGAGTGCTGTCAGTGTGCTGTACTAGTACCACAAATGTTGGCCACCATGGTGAGAGAAGGTGGAGGTATCAGGAGGCTGTATTCCAGGAGCCAGTTACTTGCCTAATCAGCAGTTCTTTGTCACTGATTCAGCAGCAGTTCCTCGTGGGGCTGCCAGCAGCTCCCCACACCCTCCTCTCTTTGCTCTGTAGGATGGGACTCTAATTGCGACCGGCTCTGCTGACAGGAATGTGAAGATTTGGGGCTTGGATTTTGGAGACTGTCACCGTTCTCTCTTTGCCCATGATGACAGGTTAGTCAAATCCTACAGCATCTGGGCTGTGGACTCTCTTGCCTCCAAGGGGTTGTGATCCAGCAATAATCCTTTTGTTGAGCATAGAGTGGGGGGAAGGTCTGCAGGGTCTGCAGTGTTCCCCAAGTGGGTAAATTTGAGCCTTCTTCTCTTCCAGTGTGATGTATCTGCAGTTTGTGCCGAAATCCCATCTCTTCTTCACAGCTGGGAAGGACAGCAAGATCAAACAGTGGGATGCAGATAAATTTGAACATATCCAGACCCTGGAGGTAGGCATTTTTTGGACACTGTTGAAAGGAAGCATTATCCCTGCATGAGCAGCATTTTCCTCAAGGATGGGAGTTGGGTGGTGTTCATGCCATATCTCTTCTATCTACCATGTAGGGGCATCACCAGGAGGTGTGGTGTTTGGCACTCAGTCCCAATGGAGACTACGTGGTGTCAGCATCCCATGACAAGTCCCTGCGCCTCTGGGAAAGGACGAGGGAGCCACTTATTTTGGAAGAGGAGAGGGAGATGGTGAGAGTTGCATCCTTCCTGCCAAAGACAACTTCCAGGCCTGTTTTCTCTTCAGCAGGCAGTTTCCTCATTTTTCACTGTGGAAGAGCCTGGCTCTACATTTGGCAGACTGGCTCGTTATGAACCACAGCCTGGTGTTGGGGTGCCCAGGCTTATCTGTCACCTTTTGCATGATGGGACTGTACCCTGAGCTGTCTGGAGGCAGCACTGCAGGTGTTGCCTGTGCTCTCTTGTCCTGCATTGCAGATATCTGCTAACTTGCTCTCTGCTCTGCTTCTCTCCTGCTTCTCAGTCTCTGGCCTGTAGTTGTGGTTTTCTGCAGGTCTATTGCCTACAGTCTTTGATATTCTTTTGTTCTCTTGTCCTCCTTTCAGTGCAAGTGTGCTTGGGGACAGTTCAGTAGGTGTCTATTGTGGAGTGATGGAAAGCGCTTCTGTTAAATGCAGTTTGTCTTGGTTTCCCCTTTTCCTACCATGAGAGCTCGATTCTGTCTTAGTAGCATGCCCCAGAGCTCAGGGCTGCTGGAAGAAGTCCCTTCTATTCCATTTGAGCATGTATTGTGAGGACTCATGGACTCCAAGAAGAACTTCAGTAGGAAGGAAAGTATGGAGGTCTCTAGTCCAACCCCATGCTCACTGCAGGGTAACCTTAAAGCAGGTGCTCAGATACTTGTCTTGGTACATTGACGTCTCCAAGGAAAGAGATTTTCCAGGCTGTCTGAGCACCTGTTCCAGTACTGACCCACCATTCTATTGGTGGATGTGTTTATTTCTTGTATCCAATTGGAGATTCTGTTGGAATAATTTGTAACTCTTGTCTTTTCATTGTATCCCTCAGAGGAGCCTGTCTCTGTCATCCCTTCTTAAAGCAGTTCTCAAACCACGGTGAGGGAAGGAGGCAGAAATGCAGAAGCAGGAGTAGATAAGAAACCTGCAATAGATGTATGGGGTTTTTTTTATCCCAGCCTGTTTGCAAGAGCTGACCCAGAGCCTGCACCTTGATATCCAGTGTTTGGTGTGATAGGAATGAGGGTGGTAAAAGGAGAGACAGCTTCTTTGCTAAGTTCTAGAAAAGAACATTTTAGGTCAAGGTTGAGTAGCAAGGTGGGCATGAATACACCAGTAGTGAATTACATGCTGATGTAATTGATGTCCATTCATGAGAGAGATGGCAGATTGGAGGCTTTTTCCTCTTGCGTGCTGGGACAACCCTGGGACTCCTGTGCTGTGTGACTCTTGAAAGGTCTGGTGCTGAACTGCTGTGGTGTCTGTCTCGGCTTGGCATCTGTCTAAGGGCATTCCTGCATCCAGAGCAGAGGCCTTGATTTCTTCTTGTCTGGAAGATGGTACATCCCAACGCCTATGGGGTTGGGACCAGGGACAAATGGGTATTTTGCAATGGCACTGTTGATCTCTGCTAATTTATACTGGTTTTGCAATGGGTTGCATGAAGCTGCAGGCTCCCTTGCTCAGCCAGTCTGGAGGGAATTTGTACCCTTGCTGCCTGCTTACCCCTGTTAATATGTCGTGTTTTCATCCACTGTAGCAACGAGAAGCTGAATATGAAGAGAGTGTGGCAAAGGAAGAGCAGCCTGTGGTGAGTGGCACCATCTGAATGTGTGTCCTTCTGACTGTACAAACTCTGGAATAACTATTTCTGTAAGAGGTATCAAAGAGGTACCAGAGAGGAAAGATAACTTTCTTGCTTTGAGAAGGTGCAGGGGGAAGGAGCTGTGGGAGCTGTGGTTGAACCATGATGCATTTGGCTCTGGTACTTCAGACAGACAACATCAGGAGATTGTGTGGAGCTGGCCAAACTGCTACACAGTAGTTGTGGACAATGAAACCTTGCTGTGCTTCTGCCCTATTTATCTCCCCACTTCAGGTCCACACCAGCTGTGTACCAAGGCTGGGCTGCCTTCTGGCAGCTGCTTCCAGGTCCATGTAGTGCAGGACTGGTGGGGAAGACCAGTCCCTCTAGCTCAGATGCTTGGGTTGTGTTGCTGGTTGTTTTGACACTTACTGGATTACCTGGCCTCTGCTGGCAGAACAAAAACTATTTTCCTGTCTCCCAGAGCTCAGTGTTAGTACAGTGCCTCTGTTCCTGAGGAAAAGCTCTGCACTTGGGAAACCCTCTATTTCCCCACATAAATGACCAGTTTAGGGAGTGGGGCTGATGTTTTTCTTAGTATGGATTATGGTAGGGTGCCTACCACAGCAGGTGCTTACATGTGTCAGCTTTGGAAGGATGGAACTCAACTCTGTATTTTGTAGGTGCCTGGAGAGACGCAAGGAGAGACAGGCCTGGCTGGAAAGAAGACCATTGAAACCATCAAAGCGGTAAGACTGTGTGGGTCTGCCAGTGCTGATTTGTGCCTTACCAGCCTCTGCTCTAGGGGAGCTGTCACAGGGTCGGAGCATCAGTTTGAAGAGTAACTCGTGCTGTCACATAAGGGCAGGTTGCCTCTGCCTGCAAGTGCAGTCTGTTGTGCTCCGTGGCCAACAGGGAAGAATCTGACTCTAGAGAGTCACACACCAGGAAATCCTGAGATCTCTCCAGGGAATGAGATGTGAGGTTCCTGTAGCTGCAGCTTTCTCTGCCTGTCACATGTGGGACAGACTGGGCTGCTCTTGCCTTTGGGGTTTGCAACCCAAAGGAGCACAAGGCAGCTGGGATGTTCTCTAGGCATCAGGCCTCTCCCCTAAGGGCTGTGCAGTCCTGTGGGCATCTGTTGGAAGGTGGAAATGTATTGTGGTGCTTGAGGTGGGAGGTGTACCAGGAAGGTGTGGGGGTGGGTAATTTCATGGCTGCAGATTTCAACAGTTTGGTGCTCTTGTAAATAAAGAGGAAATCCTTAATCTGAATAGGCTGAAGCTGCAGCAGAGAGCAGCTGGGGCAGTGGGGGGAATATGGGTGGTGTGTGACGTCTTCAGGACACGACTGATGTTGCTCATCAGTCTGGATGCAGTCTGGAACAGAGGTTATTGGGCGAGATGCCCTCTGGAACTTGGAGTCAGCCCCTCTGCTTCCACCTCCATTTGTTCAGTTGGGCTTTGCTTTGGCTTGTCCTATGTCACTGATGTGTTGTTCTTGGATTGCACAGGCTGAGAGGATCATGGAAGCTATCGAGCTGTACAGAGAAGAGATGGCAAAATTAAAGGAACACAATGCCATATGCAAAGCTGCAGGGAAAGAGGTAAAAGACAGGAATGTACCAATCCCAGTGTGTGTTGGGTGTATCCTTCCAGCTCAGGTGGTTAGCATGCAGATAAAGCCAGGATAGCTGGAAACAGCAGGTATTTGCTGAAATCTTTTGTAGAACTAAATGGCACCATGCACTGGGGCATTGTTAGTGGTGTGTTCTTTCCTTCCAATATCTTTATGTTTAAAGTCATAGTAGGATGTAAGTTTTTTTCCCTGGAAGAGCGTGCTGCTGCAGATTCATCCCAAAGCCTAGTCTTTGCCTTCATCTCAACACTCTGTGCTAAATAAGGGACTATGATGTAAGTGGGAATAGTGACAAGCAGGGGGAGAAAATTCATACATGTTTGAGTTAGTCATATACTTCTGAGAATGAGATCGTCTAGGGGCTGCAAATGAGGCCTTCAGTGACGTTCTGGGAAGGATGGAGGTGTGGGAATTGGCAGGAAGACACTCAAAGATCTCTTCTACTGTGGGTAAAATTTTGGTCTGAATATGCATTTGTACACACAGACCTTCCTCATTCTAACCTATTCTGTGTCTCCAGGTTCCCTTTCCTGTCAACCCCATCCTCCGAGCCTATGGAAATATTACGGTAAGTGGAATGCCCAGGCCACAGGCTGTGGTCCTTTCTCAGCTTGAGTGGGGCTGGTTTGCTGGCTCAACCAAAACACTGGGTTGCTGTGGGAAAGGACTACTTGATTCAACTTGAAAACGTGGCACTTTGGTGTATGCAAAGTGAACATAATTTGGGTTTTTCATGATTGTGGAGTTTTTGGTGGACTTTTAAAATTATTTTTAGTATCTTGCATGTGTGTTACAAAAGTTTAACCCCATCAGGGTAAAGAGGGGGTAATGACATCCTGTGGCTCAGTAGCTAGCAATTTTTTTGCAGGTGGATGATGTTTAATTGAATCTACTGTACAGAAAAGGGAATTTGGGCCTGCTTCCAAAACCTATGTGCTAGTCCAAGTGCTAGGCTGCTGGGTAAAAACATAGGTGCAAGTCATGATATGTCCCTTTATGTGGTTACTTGACCATGATGAGCATCAGTGTGTCAGACCACGAACAAAAGTACTTCATATGCTGACAGTGGCTAATCCTCTTTCTTGGGAGAAATTCTGCCTGTGGACTGTTTGTCCCAATACACCCACTGTGTTGCCTTGACTCAGGAAGCAGGAGCTGAAAGCACATGAAGGCTTCCTGTTCCTAAATCAGGAATCTGCTTGTGCACCTGTAACCACAGCAGGGCAGCTCTAGGCAAGGCAGGGCTGTGTTATAGCTGCCTGGGTTGACTTATGTGGCATTGGTACAGCAGTTATGGGTTGTGTTTCTATTCCTGAAGAATTACATTGAAAAAATTCTGTATGGTAGTTAAATGTCCAGGTTTTGCAGGCTACAGCTGGTGCCTTAACTCACTCATACCATACTACTACAAAGCAGTTTTCACTGAATTCTGAGAATTTTCGACATCCTACAAAATACAGACATGGATTCATGGATTTCACTGATAAGTAAAAATCCACTACTCTAAGTAGATTGGTTTTTGTTTTCCTGGTTTATTCTAATGTGGACTCCTAGACTGTGTTTTTAAGTACCCTTGGGAAGATCCTTGGTTTTTTATTCTTCCCTTTTCATGGAATCATAAAATTGTTTGGGTTGGAAGGGACCTTAAAGATCATCTAGTTCCAACCCCTCGCCATGGGCAGGGACACCTTCCACTAGACCAGGTTGCTCAAAGCTGCATGTCAATGCCAGATGAAACAGCCTTCTATTTTCCTTCTAACTACCTGTAATCACCTTGCAAGAGCCTTTCTGTCCCTCCATAATTGTGTGTCTATTATAATTATAAGTTGGATAGACTGAACAGAAGTGAATGAAATCCTATGACTTAATAGTTATGCACTTTGGCAATTCCCAGTTCTGCTTTGCATCTGCCAAACACTTTCATCAGATTAACAGGAGTAGCAGGACTTAAGTCTTTGGGAAATGAGTTTGTGTAAGGTTTTATATGTATAATTTGTTTGTTTCACCAAATTTTTTTTCCAGTTTTTACAGGATTCACTGAAGTGAATTGAGATGATTTAGCTTGTTGAATATAAACTAGATTTTTCACGATATTCTTCACCAGTGTAGAGTATCCTGAGAAGGCTGGGTCTGTTTTTTAAGGAGGGAGAACTTCTCAGCTGACTGAAGCTCAAGGAGTTTCCTCTTTGTTCTACTAAGCTTGATCTGTCTGTCTCACAAGATGCAATTGTGTGTTTTTAATTGTGTGAAACGGACCTTAAAGCATGTTGGTCCTGGAATGTTTTGTGATAAGCAGAGTTGGTGTCTTTCCTGTTACAGCCTTCTGCGTATGTGCTAGAAGTTTTCAAGAAGGTCAAGTCAAGGTGAGTCCAATGAGCCCTATTGCTGAACAGATTTGTGACTGATTATTGGATTTCTAGGCCTGGGACTGGCTGGGGTGCTTGAATGGTCTTTCATGCTAGGTATGGGCAGTGCTAGAGAGCCTGGAGTTACTGTTCCTGGCAGCCTTTTTTGAGAATGCATGGAATTGAGGATTGGAAATTGTTCCTTCTATGGGGAGTGTGGGATGAAGCTTGTGAAATGTGGGTTGGCTGCTTGGGGATGCACATGTATGTGGAGAGTAGTTTGGGAATGCTGAGTAGGGAAGGCTGTGTGCCTGCTCCCTGTGCCAGAAGATGCCGTAGTCTGTGCAGATGCACTGTGCTTTGTGGGCAGTCACAGACTGCCACGAGGAATGCTTAGCACAGCTTTCGTACCAGAACCTACCTATATTGGAAGTGTTTCCTGCTTATATGTAGCAGTGCAGTGGCTGAGACTAATGCTTCTGTCCCTTTGCTTTTTTCTCAGTGAATTGGAAGAGTCTCTCCTGGTGCTGCCCTTCTCCTATGTCCCTGACCTGCTCAGACTGTTCAATGAATATATTCACCTGGGTTCAAATGTTGAACTCCTGTGCCGAGCTCTCCTCTTCCTGCTCAAGTGAGTCCTTTATCAGCCCAGACAGTATCTGGGCTTTCCTATTCATCTCTGGGTCTGAAGCTCTTGGGAAACGTCCTTGAGAATAAACATGTGGCCTCTGCAGGAGGTAAGGAATCACTGCAGCCCACAGTGAATGGTGTGTGGAAATGGACCGATTGGATGCAGTGTTGACATGCCCAGATGGGGTTGCTGGTCCTGGTGCCCCAAGTCTCACTGGTATGAAAGATCCTAACCTCGAGTCTGAAGTGGCACTGTTGGTGGCAGAGCCATTGTGTAGAGCCTGTGTCCTCAGAGAGACTTTCCCCTTGCACTACTGTATGTTTATGACTTCAGAAAATAGCTTTTTCAGAGAAATCTGTCCATGCCTGCTACAGTGCTGGTCTGGGGAAGCCTAATTTAAGAGAAAAAGTATGTCCGGAACACATAGAGGCTCAGGAGAGGGGCTTTCTGATGTTTCTAAGAACAATGCTGCAATACATCACTGCCTGCTCTGTTCCCAGGATACATTTTGGGCAGATCACAGGCAACCACATGCTGGTGACAGTGATAGAAGATCTGAAGAAAACTACCATCTCCAGAGTCAGTGAGGCCCGGGTGAGTGTTGCACCCTCCCCTGCTCCAGGATCTAGAATAACAGGATGGGCCAGTGTTTGTGAGCCTGTATTTATTGTCTGTGGTGTCCACTGGGAAAGTTGGTTGGAGGTCTGAACCCATTTAAACCATCCTCCTTTGCAAAGTAGGCTGCCTTTTCCTTATGTTCCTCCTTATGTGAGCCTAGCTGTGCTCTGTCCCTCATTTATTCTTGGTTTTCTGATATGTGTGTTTGGGCCTTGTCTCACTAGTTTCTAAATATGTAGGAGGTAAATAAACTTTCTGTTTTTCTTGGGCTTTTCTGTGGGCTGCTATCTTAATTAATGTAGACTGTGCATCTTCCCAGAGGCAACTTCAGGTGCCTGTCAGCAACTTGTCTGTCAGAATATACAATGTATTATAGCTACTCTTAATGGAGGACTGTGGGGAACCAAGTGCAGGACCGATTGTTCTCCTACTCAGATGAACTTTATATTTAAATAATGTTGCGTTCTTTAAATCTGTGGATTGTCCTGCTTTTGTCATTTCTTGGCAGAGGGTGGCCAGTGCAGGACCCTCTGCCCCCTAACAAGTTTGAAATGTGGCTGACAGTGTGGTGCTGGTCTGTCTCTGCAGGATGTGCTGGGATTCAACATGGCAGGGCTCCTGTTCCTGAAGAGGGAGATTGAGGCCAAGGATGAGGTGACATTTTTTGCTGATGCCACTGAACGTTTTGAGGAGAAAAAGAGGAAGAGGAAGAAGAAAGAGAAGATGGTTCTTGCAGTGCTCTAGCATTTGCTGCCCAAGACCCAGAGCACCTGGATGGAGTCACGTAACCTCAGTGCTGGCCATGGAAGTGTTCTTGTGGCTGAACATCAGTGCTGATGTCCAGTGGCTGGGGCAAAGCCTGTCCCCTCCCCATGTGGTATAACCAGCTTGTAAAACCAACTCAGAATGGTTGTCTCTGAGGTGAACTATCTGTAGTCTGCTGCAAATGTATGCATTTGGACTGTTTCTGAAGTGACTGTCAAAGGCACATGCTCTGCCTCCAGGGGAATGCCCGTTAGCAACTGAGTTGATTATCCTGTGAAAGAGATCAGCTCATTCTGACAGCCCAGATTCAATGGAATCGAGCTCATGGACTGCTGGTGAGACCACGCCCTGTCCAGGGAAGGCAGCTGGCGAGATTTCGTACTGTTTTGACACACCTGCTCGTGGCTTGTGGCCTCTGGACAAAGCTCAGTGACTTCTGCTGAAGTGTGAGAACTTAATCTACAGCTGCTCTGTTTTTAGTGGGACAGGGAGAAATATGGCTGTACTCTGTTAAAGGAATATTTATATATACTCTACGAGACTGTTCTGCTCACAGTGTTTTGTCCTGGTATTTGTCTAGTAAAGCCTCAGCTGCCTTGCCCTGTGTGTCAGTTTTGAAAGGCTTTTTTTTACAGGGAATAAAATCAGTGGGAGCAAATGAAAGGGCTGCCACCCAGGATTGTGCTGTTCTGGACAACTGGCAGACTGAGCGTGAGAAGTGTGGGTTGTTTGCATTCTACTTGATCCAGTTTTTAGAAATTGCACTGATTGTTGCAATGTTATACTTGTCCTGTATCAGATAAAAGAGTTTATTTTCTCAGCAGGGGCGGAGAGGCAGGATAAAGCGAGCAAGGCTCTGCTGTTCTGGTAAGTTAGTAGTTTGTAGTACATGCTGTGTTTTTTACCAGTAATCACAGGTTTGGTGGATGTGGCGGGGGCAGCTTCTGGTTACTTTGCTGGCTGTTGGGCCTACATGTCTGACTTGGGTACTCAAAGCTGAACTTCTGAGTTTCATGTGGATTTTTATTTGCATCCCAGTTTTTGCTATCTGTGACTTAGGTTCTTTATTACTAGCAAGTATGCAAAAAGCAAACAGTTCAGTTCCTCAGTCTTTAGGCAGCACCTCAGGTGTAATAACCACACCTCTCAGAGTAACTGCTGTTAGTAAATAACTTTGTCAGGGGGGCTGATTGTTCACTTGCTTCTTCAGAGTCTGGGTAATTTACTGGAGCATGTTGTGCTCCAATGCCGGGAGGTGGGTCTCAGACTGTTTACAGAAGTAGCAATCTTCATACAGCTCTGCCAGATGTTTCTGGGTGCCTCTATAATTTTATATTTGTCCAGATATGGGTGAAACTTGTGATCAAACAGCTTCACTCAAACATGTCTCCATCCTGACCTATTCTGTTCTACTTCATTGTATTCTGTTCTTTTTCTTTACTCCTCCCAAAGAAGACCCTCATAAGAGGGTCTCATAAGAGGAATTACTGCAATGGGAGGAAGAGGATGATAAATTTAGGTGGTAATCTCAGTTGATATCTGTTTTCCATGTTAGCTGCTGCTGAAATGGGCTAGCTCACTGGGAAAACAAAAGTGTTACAAACGGAGAGGTGGCTTGTGACACCACAGTGCACCCTCAGCCAAGGCGAGTAAGGAGAGAGATCCCAAAACCAGGTCCCAAAAGGGACTGTGCCTCCGTATGATGTGCCCTGTTTACCTTAGTGACAGGGAGATAGGTGCTATGGAACCTATGTAATGAGCTGCTGTTTGATGATCCTCTGGGAGGCCTGGGATAAAAACCACAGCCACAGGTTCACATGAACTCAGGGACTGGTAAGAAGGTTATAAAGGTATAGAAGAGTGGCTTGGGATGCAGAGTCATCATTATGATGACAGATGTTTCCTCTGGTCTAAGTTGAAAGAGGGGGAATTTGTTCACTTTTGTCTCCATTTGCTGTCAGTGGTATTAGGGAAGAATTCTTGGAAGAAAAGGTCTTTTAGGCAGTGGAAAGTTGTCCTCTCATAGCTGCTGACACAGGCTCCCCTGCTGAACTTGCCCTCTGGTTCTCTGATTAGTATCACTTGTGACTGGTCTGTACTAATGCAGTGCTCGGGTGGCTACTGAGAGCTCAGCGTATGCTTTAAATGGATGAGGTCTGTCCTGTGCCAGCAATCCACATATACACTCGAATTCTGATATCCTTGGGTACATCCACTTGCTCTTTCTTAGGTGAAATTTTCTGGGTTTACAAACCTGAGCAGGAAAGTAATTGCAAGTAGAGGGGCAGCTTAAATCTGTATCAGAATACGTCTCACTTAACCATGTGAATGAGAGAGTTCAAAACTGGCATTCACATTTCATACTGGTGAAAGCTGTTAATCCCCAATCACGGGATTCTCCGTCACTCTGAAGTGCTGAGAGAACAAGTCATCTGTATGTATCAAGGAAAATTCCCCATCCCTCTCAGGATGTCACATGTTGGAAAAAGGATGAAGCATGAAAGCACCTGGTGGAAATGAATTCATTAATAAATGGGAAGCAGAGCTGCATTTGGATACACAAATAAGATGGCTCACCAAGAGCCTGAGATGTTTTTTAGTCACTGCTGTGTAAGCAGGAGCAAGGAGGAGGAAAAGGCCATCTCTAAGTAGCTCAGTCTTCCACCATGAAGAGAGAGGAGCATTTGAAGGTGCTCATGTCTGATAGTGAACAAGAGGAAATAAGCAGAAGCCCACGCTGTCAAGTGTAACTTTGTGTACTCATAGCCCTCAGGTGTCTGCAACTAATTAAAGGTGGGTGAACACACAGAAAGTTAAGCTTATGATTGTGAAAGCAAACAGACTTAGAAGACCAGAGCAGGTCAGCAACTCCTAGAGAATCACAATTGACTTCAGTGAAACCTGCTGCATGCTCAGTACTTGAAAAAGATTTCAAGTGCCTCAGCACCTGAAACCTAACCCCTTTTTAAAAACAAACCTGTTGGGAACCATTCACTACTGTAGTAGAGTTGAAATATGGTAATCTTTCCACTGTTCACATTTCAGACAACCATGTCAGAAGTTAATGCAACTTTTGGACCACCTTTCCCATTAAGAGGGAACAGGAAGAATATTTATTCACATGTGATTAAGTAAGTGAAAAAGCCTACATAGGGATGTTTCTGTACCGTTGGACTAAAATTCAGGTATTTCAGTGCTGTTGATCCTCATATTATTCTTCTAGGGTTCTAACCTGTAGTGAAAGAGGAGAGAAAATTAGCATGAAAGAAAAAACCCAAACCAGTAAACCTCAGCTCTACTTCTGTACAGCTGTTGAAGTAATTATGTCCAGATTGTTTGCAAGTGTTGTGGGAGCACTGTGATTGCTACGCACTGGCTTCAGTATATTTGTCTTCTTGCTGTTGGAAGGGAATATCATGAGAAAGGGTTCTTACAGGAACTTCAACTAGATCAAGAGTTTGCTTTTATTGCACAAATTGAATGGCACAAAAATAACTACACATTCAGGATGGGTGGTCTACTTAGGAATACCAAAGATTTCCTGTGCAGTATTTAATTCTGAGTATGTTAAGAGAATCTGTATGAAATATGTTAAATACAAATGTGAAATAACTAAGAAAATATAAATGAGATATAACTAAGTTTGGTTAGGTGATGCTTGATCAGTGATTTTTGCTTGTTGGTCTCTACTAGGAGGTGTGGCAAATTTGTGATCTAGTATTGCAGGGGTGTTTCCAGGTCTCAATGAAGAGAATCACTGGCTCCGGTGATAACTACCTGGAAAGGGTGATACAAACTTAGAAAATTGTCACAGTGCCTCTGCAATGACTTAACTGTTTCTATTTGGGATGGCTGAATAAGACTATTTAACTAACTACAGGACTTTATTCTGAGAGCATCAGCGGTCCATGTTTGGTGAGACTAAACCAACCAGTCCAGAGTTCCTTGATATAGTTGAGATGGATATGGTTATGAGTCCAGGAGATTTCAGGGGAGAAGTGTTGAAAGAGGCACTAGGTACAGTTTTTTGGTAGTATGGGGTAGCTGTAGCTTCAGTAGGAATTATCGATCAATTCACAAAAGGACACTGTAAGAACAGAAAGGAGATTTGGCTATGGCCATGACAGCTGGGATTAGCTGGAGTAGCCGTGTAGGAGGAAAATACCATGTAGTTAGTTCTTCTCCACTTGGTGCTTTTAATGGGAGATCACACTGATCAGAATTTCTCTTAGGACAGGGTATGCCTCACTGAAGTGTGAACTGACTATTTCTCTTCCATTTCAACACAAAGTGAGAGAAGTTTGTCTAAACTGCTTTCATGATGAGCTCCAGGTTGTAAAACCCCTAAGGTGGAAGTTTGTATAGACTATAATTGCGTATTACTCTGGGGGTAAAATTCCACACTGGAAAAGGTAAGAGGATATTTAAACAGGAAAAGAAGCTATATTTGATGTATGCTGGGCAGTCCTAGAGCAGATGCAGCAGTCAGAGGTATGCCTGCAAAGTTTTTCAGAGCTGACTGATGTGGTCGCTTTCCTTTTTCTCCAGAGGAGAAGAAATGAGATACAGCTGGGATTTTTTTACTGACTTGTAGATAACATGGCAGGCTTACAGATGTTAAAGTTGAAAGAAAAAGATGATGTCAGTGTTACACATATGAAGCAAATGGGGACTGTTGAGCTGAGAAGAAACATCCATAGGGTTCCTGTTTATGAACTGTCACCATCAATTGTATTGTAGAGCATCTGAGTTCATATGGATGAGATGAAACACCAGCCTAATGTTAAACATGTTGACCGGTGGTTTCATGAGAAATTTCCATTAAGGCTTTCTTGTTGTCAGGGAAGACTTACCCATTCTAAGACACTATTAGAAAGTGTCAAAAGCAGGACTAAAAAGATGGTGAAGGGTCTTGAAGGGAAGCCATATGAGGAGCGGCTGAGGACACTTGGTTTGTTGACTCTGGAGGAGACTGAGGGGAGACCTCATTGCAGTCTTCAACACCCTTGTGTGGGGAAAAAAATGGGCACATACTGATCTCTTCTCTGCAGTGACCAGTGACCGGACCTGAGGGAATGGCCTGAAGTTGTGTCAGGGCAGGTTTAGGTTGGATATCAGCAAAAGGTTCTTCACCCAGAGAGTGGTCAGGCACTGGAACAGGCTCCCCGAGAAAGTGGTCACAACACCGAGCCTGACAGAATTCAAGAAGAGTTTGGACAATGCTTTCAGGCACATGGTGTGATTCTTGGGGCTGTCCTGTGCAGGGCCAGGAGCTGGACTCAGTGATCCTTGTGGGTCCCTTCCAACTCAGAATATTTGTGATTCTTGTATAGACTGATTGTCTGAGGCTACAGAAATGAGGTGTATGAAACTGTGTGCAGAGGGTTGTATTTAAATTTGTCACATTAAGGTTGCCCTATCTGTAAAACTCCTGTTCCTTATGAGACTTGCTGTCAGTGTCAAAGGGTCATCAGTATGACGTGGGTTTAGAAAGTGAAGTGTTAAAGAGAGGCCGATTTATTAGGGCTTAACTGTAATAAATCCAGCTGCCAGGAGCTCAAGGACTTGTTTAATGTGGAGACAGTAAGTGAAGGGTTTGGGATAGGACTGATGAGGCTCTGCTTTAAGTGCCTCTACAGAGCTGAGCCGTTGTAGTAATTTGCAGATCTTCTGTAATGAATAATTTGGTTAATATCATCACAGTGGTTCCCTTCTCTTGTCTCAGGTGACCATGTCAGTGTGATGGGTGCATGACAACTGTGCTGTCAGTTCCATGAGGTTTGTTCATGCTGCTGCTGAAGCCAAGAGGAGGTAAACAACTGTACTTTAACGTACAGCTGGTATCACTGCATCCAGTACTTACATTAACTAGAAGGCTTTCGGGGCAGTGTAATCCGTAGGCGTGGCTTGGGGCTTGTAGAAACTGCCTGGACTGTTGCTGCCATCCCTCCTTGAGGGTATCCTTCTGGGCGGCACTCGTAAACCTCACTGGTTAACACAGGTGGAATATCATGTTAAGGATCTAACCCTTTTTGTACATTTATTTAAAATAATGTGGGGAGGTTGGAATGATTTCATAACCTTATTTCCAGAATTATCTTGAATCTGGATTACTGTCCTCAGCTCAAAGATTAAAGGACCAGGTAAAATACTGGGGAAGGGCGTAAGTTTTGGAGGCTGGTCTGCAACTGTGTCTGAGGACTCGGTGAGTGGGAGCAAAACAGCAGCTGGTTTTGCTGCTATGCCACCAGTTCTGTCTAGCTCAGCTTTGCAGTTATGGGCACGAAAGGTTTCTATGGGCCACTACAAAGTAAATTTGGGAAGTTTCAATTTTGCCTCCAGAGCATATAAAGCCTTAATGGAGTTGCTGTTAGCTAATACTCTGATCCGACTCAGAAGAGTTCTCTTTTCTTTGGTAAGGGTGGCCCTTATTGTGAATGAAAGTTCTGGCATGTTTGGATGTAGCTTGCCATGCTATTTCTTTCATAGGTTTCCAGAAGAGCTCTTCTCCCAGGCTTTTGAGTGTATATTTGTTTAAAAGTCAAACAGAACTTCACCCTTCTGAACTTGCCCTTAACAATGAGCCTATAATTTTATCTAAAAAAATGTAGTTTCTGGAGCACAAGTAAAGGAGGAATAACAGTTCTTCATTTTTGCTATTTTATTTTACTGTACCCCTGCTTTCAGTTAAAGAACTGAAAAGCTCACCAAATATACACTGGGCTCACTTCTGACAGCATTCATGCACTTTTGTGCTTGCATCTTTGCTGCCTCAGGGATTGTCTCATTTGTCTGTTTAGTATTAGGATGATACATCATTTTCTTGCTCATGAGGTTGTACCATCAGTTGCTACCACAGATTCAAAAATGTAATAGAGTATTTTAGTGAGGCGTGGTTGGAAAGAGCTCCTGTTATTTTCATTTTTTCTTTTAAAAGCCTCATCTTTCTAAGTTGCCATTCTCCCTTTCCCCACTTTTCAAAGCTTTGTTATTCTAATGTAAATTTCTTTTGGCATCAGGATCTTAAATTGTTCATTTGTTGTGCTTTTGAAAACATCCATTTGTGTGTTTCTGAAAACTACAGTAAAGCTTGCTACCTCAGCAGCCTGCACTGGAAACAATGCTTGAGGCTCCTGGCAGGAAGATGGTCTCTGGGGTTGATGCCACAAGATCTGTGTGGGAAATAAGACAACAAAGGATATTTGCTTTCACAGGCAGGAGAAGAGTGTCTGTTTCTGTTAATATTTCAATATCATGGGAAACTTCTTCAAGGCCACCAGTATCTTTCCCTTCTATTACCATGGCAAAAATTTCTATCTCCAGTTCAACTTCCAAGCCTGCCGCCACCTAAGAGAGACAGAGAATTACTCACAGGTAAGGTGCAGGTTTCATACATGTGTCCCCCAGCAATCCTTGGAGCTGGTTGTTCTTCATTGTTGTCTGATGAAATCAAAGACTCACTGCTCAGCACGTTACTGTGCTTGCCACTTATCCAGGATCTGTTTCACTAAAAAGGTCTGTACAAAACATTGTCGTTTGAAAGAAAAGTATCAGGTGTTCACATTTCCCCCCCTTATATTTCCTTTTAGGTTCCAGAGAAAAAAAGGGGAATAAAAAAGAGAGGTGATTGATGCCCTGAGCCTGTCAGTGTTCATGAGGCATTTGCACAGTGTCCTTAATACCATGCTTTAACTTTTGGTCAGTGCCCTGCAGTGGTCAGGCCCTTGGACTAGATGGTTATTGCATGTCCCTTCCAAATGAAATAAATATTCTGTTCTAAAAAGAATGTACAGATAGGGAGATACCAAAAGGATGGAGAAAAGAAGATAATGGAAATTATTCCAGCCAACTAGCTGGATTTCTGTAAAGCCTTTGACACAGTCCCCCACAACATCATTCTCCCTAAATTTTTCTGATTTTAAGTACTGAGTTGTGGCTAGGGCTCTGGACTAGGAGGTTTGACTTGCATTCTGGCACTGCCTCCCTGCACAAGTCATTGGTTCTTGATTCCACACATTGGCAAAGATTTGGCCTGGTATTACCTGGATGCTGCGGGGATACTGGCCCATACTATTTATTCAGATACAATGTGCAAGTGAAGAGAGAGACTGAACAAAAGCAGAAAGCATGAAAGCTTCCTACTTACTGAGATAACAATGTGCTGTGGTGCTTTGCTTGATAAAAGCCTTAAAGTGGAGAACAGTTGGAAGCAGGAGAAGAAAGGATCAAGGCAATAGTTTACTAGGTTCAACTCCTGAAGGTATCAGGACAGGAAATAAACTCAAGGTGTAAGACAGAGCAGATATTACAAATAATACCCTAAATGGAGAGGAAAACTCAGAGGTAGTATTTGCTTTGAAAAAGCTCTCTTTAACCTCACTGCTTGACCTGCTGCTTTACACTGAACTTCACATGTTTATCCCTCTGCATTCTGGCACAAGCTGAGACTCAAGCACACGGGGTGCTTGGTTGAAGGTGGCAGAGGAACAGTGAGACATCGTCACTTCAAATAAGTTTAAACAAATTATGTACCCTGCCAGCTCTATTTCCAGACAGTTTGTGTGACAGGACCCCTAGATAGCCTGAGGGCCAGCTGATTCCAAAAAAAAACAAACAAAAAAAAAAACCCAGAGTCCAAAAAAATCAAAAAAACCAAAGTCCAAAAAAACCAAAAGATCTCTTGTGTAACCTACAGGTCCTGGTGTGTACATCACTCTTAGTCCTGTACATGGAGGTGGCTGCTTCACCCGAAACCTGTCAGAAAGAGAAGAGAATCAGTTTGACAGAAATTGTTTCAGGCAGGCAGAAGTCATATCTAGGAAGCCTCCTGTCTGCTCTCCCTCTGCTTTTGTAAATGACAGCAGAATTTGTTAGCTCATCCTTTCCATCACAATGTACAACTTGGACTACAGCAGTATTCCTGGGCTTCTCGCCAAGGCTCTGGTTTCTAACAAAAAACCCCCAAAGGAGCAGATTATTGGGCCTTCAAAAAGCTTGTTAACACTGCCTAGTCCTTACAACAGAATGTGAAACATCAGCATTTTAAGCTTACACATGCAAAGGAAACTGAAGTACAAACATCCTGGCAGACACCTGTGCCTTGCACACCCAGGAGTCTTAAAGATCTTTATTTAATGTCCTTTCATATGATTCTATTGCACAAGGCATGATATTGGTATGCATTTTGTGTAAATAATCTTTTATTTAATAGTACCAACTAAACCAGAAGTTTCACTTCCTCAGTTCTCACTCATACACATCTGAGATTCAGCCCTTTTGTGCATGTAATTTCCATTATTAAAATTTCTAAAGATCATTAGATCAGATGTGACCTTCACTTTTGCATCACTCTGGAATTTATCCTGTGGATTTCATTTCCACTTGAAGAACATTTACCAGCATGCACTTGCACCAGAAGTGGTTAAAGGAAAGGCAGTAGAGAGGCAATAGAAGAGGCATTCCTAGTATATAGCTCCATCTTATGGAAAGCTCTGGCAGACTTAGAAACTGGCTGGCAGAATTCCTGCTCTTTCTCTGGAGTGCTGGCTGTTACAAGAAGCCGTACTTGATTTTTGTCAGGATCTGTTTGGACAGATAAAAACCAGGGTACTAAAAATTCAAACTAACCTTGAGAAGTTCACACCAACATTCTTCAGGATTACAGTGGTTGCATAGGTGCAGCCTTCCTTTAACACTCCAAATGTCACTCTGGGTGGAATGAGATGGAAGCCATTAAGATCCTGTCTTGTTGTTGCAAGAGAAGATGATTTGATCTTTCCTGCCACAGGATCTTCTATCTTTACAAACAAAATATTAGACAAAGAGGAAGTTGGTGGCTGTCAAGTGAAGTTTAGAGTTACTTAACCTACGTTTGACCTCTGCCCACTCATTAAGAATTACAAAAAGACATCCTAATTTGAGTGAAAACTGATGAGGCACTTTGAATATTGCCTACGAATTTATACTTATTTTGATTTTTCAGATGTATTTTATATTCAGAAGCCATTGACCTTTCATGTGGGTGCCTGGTGCTGAACGAGTTTGTTCCAGCAGTTGAAAGGAAAGGTACTTTTAGAATTGCCAGTAAACATACATGAATTGCAACTGCCACGTTTCAGTAAACAGATTCAAAATACCTTCCAGTGTTCACTACAGAGTAAAGATTTTATGCAAAAGAGATGACTGAAAGAATATTAATATTGACAAGGAAGATGTTACTTTACCTTTTTATTTGGTATGGAGTTTGGTTTTGTCCCCTGAAGGGATGACGGTAATATTACTTTCTCTTTTCTTGTCTGTCCTGCAGCATTCACTGTCAGACTTGGAACTTTATGTTGAAAGGGTGCCTCTTCTGATCTTACAGCCTTGTTTAGGTCTGGAAAGAAAAAGATGTCAAAAGTGCAAAAAACTAACCATAATAGGTGAATTAAATTTGTGTTGTTATAAAAAGATATTAACCTGCTCCAAACTACATTCTGGAAGGCAGGCTTACCTGTTGTGCTGCTGGAACCTTCATTTTGTTTGGAAGGAGCCTGCAGCAGAAGGCCAGGCAAAAGTGACGAATCACTTGTAGTATCAAGAAGTTCAGCTGCTAACAGGAAAATAATAGAATACTGAGACAAGTGTTTTTCATGATCATCAGCATTTTCATAAACATGTGAAAAAAAAATCATGAAGTCTTTGCCACTTTAATTTAGACAAACTTGGAAGGCTGTCTACATAACCATGAGGGGCTGGGAAAATTTTACATAAGTCATTTTGCTCCACTGGGCCACCTCGATCAAAAATGCCTACTGTGTGATTTCTTGTTCTCTGGCTGAGCAACAAGCCATAAAGGGCTAAAGGATAAGCTAACACAGGTCTTATAATGATTGCAAAATGAGGAAATATGGGAATTAGAAGTGGTCTGATAAAGGAAGACTGTTTTCCTGGCATGAATCTTTGCTTTGTATGACTTTTAATTTCAGTACATGACTTTAGTAACTTGTCAGGGATGCTTTTCATGCAGAACCAAAGTATTCCTCTCAACTCTGTAAAGCTCAAACATAAGATGATGATTCACTCTTTCAGTGCTTCTAGTTAGCTAGTCCCTGCTTTCCTCCTATATTCTCCAAACTATCCTTAGCCTGCACGTTTCCTATTCTATATTGCTTTTGCACCAGTTCCCTCTTACCACTGAGTTTCAGAATTCCATCTCCCATTTTTTTTCCCACAGCCATAGTAGTCTTTTTCTAAACTTGGCCTGCTTGGTTCTTGCTCATCTACCCCTAACTACTGCTTATTCCATTTAGGTTTTTCTTGAGAATTTTGCTCAATCCACCCCTCATTCATAGCACAGTTCTTCAGCTTTGCATCCAAAGCTGATAGTGCTTCCACATTCAATTATGTCTGCAAAGGCTTCTTCCTCCTGAAGAAGATACAAAAATGTTGCCAGACCATGGATTACCTCTGCTGAGTTTTTTAATCGTGTCTGGAGGGAAAGTCACGCTTTCTTTTTTTTGAACTGGAGGCAGTTCCATAGACAGTGCTCCCACATCAGGAAACTAGAGAAAAGTAAGAAAAAGGGCTTATGTTTCTCAAATAAACATTTAGAAAAAGCAAATAGCAGACATCCTCCTCCCCCTGCAAAAAAATAAAGGAAAAAAAAAAAAGGGCATAAAGGAAACAAATAAATAGAACCAAAGTGTTAACTATAAAAAGGATACACAGCTACATACATTTTTGTGTATCTTACAGCATTTCTCAGGTGAAATTACAACACGAAAGCTCCTAAGGATTGTTAATTAACTTAGGATTGTTAATTTTACTAATTACCTAATAATGTATTAGCAGGGAGAGGTTTTGAGGGATAAGTGAAAAGGCCTGAGGTGTAGCTTTGCTCTGAATCAGAGTCTCTCCAGAGTTTATAGAAAGAATTTTACAGAGTTTTTACTCAGTAAACATACACTATATTCAAGATATGTTTCTTTTTGACAAGGGCATATAATTCTCAGTATTAATTCTGCCACAACAGTCCTTTGTAATGGTTTCTTGAGATAAACTGATACTGAGATATAATAAACCCACAACTATGGGAGTATGGCAGATACTACCTAGCCTAACACAACTCTTCCCATTTTCAGCTGCATTACCTTTTTTTCAAAAAATTCTTTGCTGAATTCGGATTCAAAATATGGAAGAAATCTTTTGTTTCTTATTGCCTTTAAGGTCTCCTTTTCTTCCTCAAGTTCTTTCCTATGTATGATTTTTACATCATTGGTAAGGGAAAAAAAGAAAAAAGCATTATAACTGAGTTCACCCTTTTTATCAGTATTACACATCAAGAAATGGAATTGGTAAAGACAACTGGCATTTCTCTCCCTCTGGTTAATCACACATGGAGTGATATTCTCGTTACTGGCAATTTTCTCAGTGATGGATCAAGAATGGACTGGTCTGATCAAAATGCATGTGGATAGTGGAGAGTGGATTGGGTGTTCTATTGCTCTAAATCTCATGGAACATGTCTGGGACTGCCAGTAGTGTCTTTTCAAACTTCCAACAAACATTAAACCTAGGAATTGGTATTTCAGATCCGTTGCTGAATTTTGGAACACAAAATTCATCTAATTTCCTTATTTATCACAGGAAAACTTGATGGCTCTGTGGATACAGAAAAAAAATACTGAACCTTCTGAAGGCAAGATTCATCAGCGTAAAGACTAGTTATGTTCAGCTTCATTTAGCCCAGTTTTACACTACTAGAGTTTCACTGACTTGCAACCATGAAATTATCACTCTTAATCATACTTAATTTGGTTTTAAAGCCAGAATTGCACATGATCTTCTTGTGTTTTTAAGACTATGCAAAAGTGTGTGGAATGCTATATTAAAATATAACTCTGAAACTCTAAAAGATTTTTTTAATTTATGCAAATCAGAAAGTAATTAAGAAGAAATATGGAAGATAACTTAGTTTTCAATTGCTATCTAACCTTTTACAAAAATAGGAAAGAAAAAGCAAGTTTCTAATTATAATATTAATTCATCAACATTTTACATTATTCTGGTTAATCTAAGAAATACTGAATTTCCTACATAGCTGTTAATATAAATGAGAAGTATACAGTATTTTCCACACTAGTGGCAGAATCAGTAAACAAAACATAGGGCTTCTGACTTCAGTCTTGTTTTAAATAGTGTAAGTTAACAGCTGCTGGATTTTGGGGGGAAAAAAAAAAAAAAAGAGGCTCAAACGATTTATTCAGCGTTTCTGTTGCAGAAAACACCCCATTATTTGCTAGCAAGTCCCTGGACTATTACCCAACACCTGGTGAAATCAAAACATTCTTTACAAACGCAGATTAAGCTGGCTCAGAAAATAAGTTCAACCTACTAATACTATTACCTGTGCTGTTCCAGTCTGCTTTGCCACTTGGACATTGGTGTTACTCCTTCTGGGCTGAATGATCGAAAAAAACATCCAAAACAGAGAGAGTAGTGGAAATGAGAAAACTAGCATTGTGTTCTATAAGCAAAAAAATATTAACAAGATACCCCTGGAAAGAAAATGCTCTTCATGAGAATACGTTAACACCTCAGGTGACTCCTGGCTTGGACTTGTATGGTTTACACAAAACAGTTTCCTCATATCTGCATTTTTATTAGATTATTCAATCAAACAAACATTCAAAAGCCTTTCCCAAGAAACTTTAAAGTATCTTTCAGATAAGGAAAGAGAGGCACAGAGGTACAAAACAATCATAGGACAAGCTATTAAAACACTGTCACATATATCTAGAGATCCAGGTCCTAGTCCTTAATGACATTCAGTAAAGTACATTGCCTTGCCTGTGTACTTGGTTCCATCCTGTGTGTTATTTACACTTGCATCAGTTCTCACTGTTCTGTCCTACCTTAACTTCTGCTGTTGGTCCTCTCTCTGTGTAGTGATTATTTTCTTTGTGTGATGAGAAGCCTGTTCATACAGCTCACTCACATGAGCTGCAAGGTAAAGAGTATTATTGAATGTGTACTCTCTGCTAAGCAGTGCTAAGTGTTATGAATAAAAAACATGGAAGGATATATTTTTAATGCATCTTTCTGTCTGTTTATTAAAACCTAACACAGACTATGTTACTGTGAGGGAAAAGGCAGAAAGATCTCCATTCCAAAATCAAGTTCAGAACAGTAACAGATAAGAAGTTATTTGACTTCAATATAGAAAGGATGAGAAGGAATGGACGATTAAGTTCCCACTCCACCTCTGTATTTCCTTAAATATCTTTATGTTCTTGAATATCTTGAACCTTGAAAAGATAGAAATCAAATACCTGTGAAGAGGAAAAGTTGCTGACATTCAGCCACTTTCTGACTAGGGAGCAACATTCCAGGTCTCTATCTCCAGCTGAAGAAAATAATGTGGGCTTTCAGGGACCTTTATTACATTCAGCTTGCTTAACTGCTGCTTAATTGTAGCTGTGAAGCAGCCATAATCAACATTCTCCGGGAAGGAACTACTAGTTCAATATGTATAATGGAGAAGTGCCAGTCTTTCCATGTTTAAGGTTGTGACCAGCTGTAACAAAGAGTTGCCCTATCTGCTGACATATTTTGTAAAGAGTGTTGTTTATTTTATGCCTTGAACCTAAACTGTGAGTCCAAAGAAATTTCCTTAGTTGAAGGCAAATTTCTGTGACAAAACTTAGGAAATCTGAGTATTTGAGAGATGTGATCCTACTAGACTATGACAATATCTCTTTGTGTTTTGGGAATTACATAAGTTAAAACTTCAAAATGTGTGTGTGTGGGGGGGGGGTTGGTCAGCTTTTTCACTGTAAAATATATCTTTCTCTTTTTCTATTTTTACCTATTTTAAACAGCTTTTCTTTCCCACTATCTTCTTCATTAATAATGTTACATTAAAACTGCACCTCCACTTAAATCAGGAAACTGTAGCAAGCATTTGTTGCAGCAGTTTCCATTTCCTTCGCATAGCATGCTATTTTATAAGAAGCAGAAATACTCTTGACAAGGTAGGAAGGGCAGAAAAATAACACTTTAAAAACTATCATCACCATGGCATAGAATGTTATGGATTTTTCTATGGAAAAGGCTTATGGATTTTTAAAAGAAACAGACATCTTAATTTTTATTTGTACATAGTGAAAACATTGATAAATGTTAACAAGTATCTTATAAAAATTTTAACAGAAATTCATTGAGGAAAGTTTTGCTCCATCTTTTCCCTTATTTGAGGTTAATCTAACTAAAACACATGATTGTTTGAGATCAGATTTTCAAGTCTTGTAAATTATCAGGATTTATCTAGTTGCTTTGAAAAACTTGTCTGAAAAATTGATTCTTGTATAAAAGCAGTTACTGTCATAGTTCTTATACCTAGGAAAACTTATTACATGTGGAAATGTGAGTCACAATATAAAATACATGTGCCTAAACACAGGAATTATTTCTAGAGGTACTTTGATGCTAACAAGTTCTAATCACCTGTGAAATTCACACAGAAGCATGTACATAGCACATAAATGAATTCACCTTTATATTCCTTCTTTAAAAATAATATTACAGTACTTTAAAATTTACTATGATATTTTATAATTAAAAAATAATAGATATTCAATTTTTTCTTACCTCTATCACTGAGATTTTCAGTTGACTTATCCCAGTTAGGGAAGGACTGCAATGAAGAAGGAATAGCTGTGACCATGTGAGAAAAAAAAAAATCACAACAGCAGCATCTTGTTTGAAGGATTTCTCTCCCAAACAAGTGTCCTCTTGTTACCTGACTACAAGAATGGAGGTATTTCAGGATGCTAGAAAACATAAGCTGGGAAAAAAGGAAATGAAATACAATTCCCCTGGTCCAAACATGTATTTGTTTCCTTCTTGATGACCTACTTCACAGATGGCTTTGTATTTTCTATGGTTGCTGTTTATGATATCAATTAAACTAATTCATAATCAAACTCAAATCCTTTTGCAAAGGCTTTGAGCCAGAATTAAAACTCACAGTCACAACAACAAGTCAAATGGGAAACTTGTTCAGGAATTTGTAGGTTTTGTTACTGAGGAACTCTCACGTGGCTGGTTTACAGTAAAGCGAACGAGGGGTGAGAGACTCTAAACTAAAGTGTTTCTTTTATTCTCATGCTGTCTCTGAAGCACTTAACTGGAAACCAGAGTTCTTGCGACCAGACAGTCTAGGCTGTAACAGAGCTAGGGAACACTGGAGACCTGGAAGGAGTGTGACACCGATTCCTGGGTCACAGCAGGTGCACAGTGAGACTACTGCTCAGAAATGAGTTGCCCAACATGAAATCTGTACCGGAAGTGTGCTCATGGCAGCCAAGACAATCAACAATAATTAGTCACTAGACAAGTTCACTGGAACTGGGCTGCATGTGAGATTCAGCACCTGGATCTCATCAAAGCAAAGGAATGTCTGCCTAGAGGATAGAGGCAGGTGGAGTTACTGACAGAACATTTCTCTGTTCCTGTTTTCAGAGAAGCTGTGACCCTCTTCTCCACCTTTCCCACTACCTGTTCCTCTCCTTTTTCTTTCCATGCTCTAAATATCCATGCAAATTAGCAGATTACGGTTTCCAAAAAATATATATAAATGCTGCTCAGCAGTAATAACAATATTCCTCCAGATTGTTTTTGTATTATCCCAAAAGCAGGGCTTAAATTCTTACTATGGAGGTGGCTGTGGTTGAAATAAAAGTCTCCCAGGTGCAATAACAAGAGACTGGAAATCCTAAGGCTGGGGGATATACACATTTCAGTAATTTTGGTCTGTGTGTTTGGAAATGTATCATTCAGTAAAGTCAGATTCCTGAAGTGTTTTAAGCAATGCTTCCCCAAATGGCAGTAGTGCCATTCAGTAGCTCAGCTGAATGCTGATGTGGCTTTGCTTCAACATTAAACTACAGCACAGCTGGCACTGTTCTATCCTGACATTTACTGTTTTAATAATGGATAATGATGTGTTTTAAGGGTCACACTTCCAATGCAATACAATGTTCTTGTTGGAAAAAGTAGTTAAAAATGGTATTTTTCTCACTGTAACCAGTTCAAGGAGACTTGCAGCATTCTCCTTTTCCTCTTCTGTTCTCGGTTCTTTCACATTCATCTCTTCCAGCTCATTTTCCTGCTTTAAAAGGTTGTCCATATATTCCTGGTGGAACAATGAAAAAGAACAAGAAAAAGGCAGATGTTTTCTTTGCAGAGGTAGACTTAAGGGACCCATGTATAGAGAAAAGAGTTTGTAGAAGTAATTATAGAATTATTGGACTGGAAGGGACCTTGAAGATCATTTAACTCCTTCCACTATAGCAGGTTGCTCAAGGCCCCATCCAGCCTGGCCTTGAACACTTCCAGGAATGGGGCATTAACAACTTCTCTGGGAAACCTGTGCCAGTGTCTCACCACCTTCACAGTAAAGAATTTCTTCCTAATATCTAATCTAAATCTATATTATCTATATTATTAAGACAAGCTTTATGAATAAAAGGTGTTCTAACAAATGTTGTTTGTGATCTGCATCTCCCTGCTGTTTGATGTCCCATTAGGGAAAAGGAAATCTACAACATCGTAACAGAAAAATTAGGTTCGGAAAAAAAAAATATATAAAAGAAGGCGTGTCTGAAACATATCTGGGCTGGACAGCTGTCAATGTTTTTCTATTGCAAACATGTCTTCTTTGAAGAGTAATGTGGGGAAAAAAATTAAAAAAAAAATGTACTGGCTACAATATACTACTACTTTCCTAAAATTCACATGCTGTAACCTTTAAAATTCAGTCTGCCATGCCATCATCAAAATATGTTAAATGAATAAATTATAGAAAACGAGTATTATGTTATTTTCTAATAGTTAAGGCATAATGAAGTTTTAACTCTAAAATCCCTTCTAAGAGTATCTTTAAAATGTGAATTAAATAAATTGATGTTTTCCACCAACACTGAGAAGTGCTAAGCAGCTAATAAGGATCAGCTGCAGAACTTTCAGACTCCATCTCAGAACACTTGCACACGAGTTGTAGCTTGCACCTTGCTATGAGCCAGCCACTAATGAGGGATGGACACAAACTTTGTCAGAAGGCTACACAGCTATTTGCTAGACATGGATAGAGCTACACAACTATGAGTTGAGCCTGGAAATGTTCTGTACTGATTTAGGAAAACAAATACATGACCAAGACTAGAGAGTGTCTCAGTAACTGAGTTAACTGTAGAATTACGAGGGGTTAGAAATTCTTGTACCACTTTGGAGATTTAAATTTTTAAGACTTCGTGAAGTAAAACAAACCCTAAGCAAAGTAAAATCGAAGTAACAGATATCAATACTGACAGCAAGGAAACTATCTGTTAGAGTACTAACTGTGATTTGTACTGGACTGGATCCCACATATTTGCAGAGAACTAGGTTTCATGAGAAATAAGAGAAAAAATGAGCTGCTTCAGAGACACACTTTTCTTAGAGCACCTTTCTATGTATGAAATAATTGTTCTTTAAATATAGTAGATTTCTTTTTCTCAGTTATATACTCAAATTTATGACACCCAATTTGTCCATTTATCTGTTCTCTATTACTTACTGGAAGAATGAATAAATGTGATTGTAGTACCTTGAGGGAAAGATGCAGCTTTTCTCTTAATTCATCACTGAGTGGCTTATACTGGAATAGCTGACGGATTTGTAGTTTTTTTGGACATTTACGCACAGGTACTGGCAAGCACGACGGCTCTGCAGATCCAATGCAGAGACCCTTCCAAATATATGTTCTGACTGAGGGATCTGTGGTCTTCCTCTGAACATAGAGAAGAACAAGAAAAAAGAGCAAGAAGTTACTTATAGTAAATACAGACATCAGCAATGTGTCTCTCAGCTGAAAAGCATATGTTCTCCTTATAGAATCAAGAATCTAGACAATAAATTTTTAATAAAGCTGGTAGATTCCTGGGAACAATTTATCTATCCTAAAACTTCTTCATCTGGCAAGATAAACTCCCCTTAAAATTGCTATAGCCCCTCACCGAGTGTAAAAGAAGCCCAAGGGGACTACACGTTCCCTGACACAGTCTACCCCTTGCTTTGTCCGCTTAATAAATTGAACTTAACATTCCCCTTATTTACAGCTCCTTTGCCCCACAGAGACAATCCTCTATTGCTTTAACAGGAAAAGGCAGTTTTGAAACAATTATACCTCAAGAGGAGAAGATGCTTCCTCAGGCCCTGACTGAAAATTTGCTGGGACAATACTCTCTGGTTCTGACTGAAGATCTGGAGGAACAATACTCTCTGGTTCTGACTGTAGATTTAGAGGAACAATACTCTCTGGTTCTGATTGTAGATTTGGAGGAACAATACTCTCTGGTTCTGATTGAAGATTAGGAGGAGCAATACTCTCTGGTTCTGATTGAAGATTAGGAGGAGCAATACTCTCTGGTTCTGATTGTAGATTTGGAGGAACAATACTCTCTGGTTCTGATTGAAGATTTGGAGGAACAATACTCTCTGGTTCTTTCTTCATTACCCAGGGGGAGGCTTCAGCCATAGGGTGGAGAACAGTAATACTTAAAACACCTGGTTCAAAGACACATTTTGCTAAGAATCAGTTCAAATTAAAAAATTATGGACAAATGTCTCTAAACTACAGAAAAAACCACTTACCTAAATTTAAAAAAATCTTATTATCAATTGATAAAACTCCATGTATCCATGGCTACAGATCATATCAGATCACAGAGTTGATTATAGAATAGTTGGACAAGTTCAGATTACTCAAACAATACTTAAGAATAAACTGCCTATGCTACTTGCTTTGATTTTTGGATAACAGCACACTTGTATACTGTGTGGGAGTATTCCAAACAAGGAAGAGCAGACCACTGACCCATGTTTACTGAATATTAATCTCAGAAGCAGTACAACATACTCAGAATGTGCAAAATTCTTCACTGTATTATATACTTCACAATCTGATCACTGGAAGGATTCCATTAGAGATGATTTATTGCTATTGTTTGGATAAATTTTAATGTTTGTCAAAATATTTTTCCCAGCCCAGCTGAAAAACAAATTAACCTACTATTATCTACCCCATGGGTGGCCATCAAAATAGATATCACCACTGAGGTACTTTGTTGCAATGATAGAAAATTGTGAAGCCTTGTTGTTAAGGCAGAGAGCCTGTGAAAGGTGAAACATGAAGTCTGGAAAATCAGATGTGCTATTACTACAAATGACTGCTGGTGGTAAGCAAGTTTTCTTGATTGGGATTTCCACTGGGTATGGATGTTCTCCATCTTTTTGATCTTTTTACCTTCTTTGTCTTTCTGGCTCCCTCAGTGCCCCTTCTTTTTTCCTTTTCCCATAGCAAAATTATTTCATTCAGTTTCTACGGTGGGGAACCAGTCATTATTGTGAATAGAATTAGATTTAAAAATGCAACATCTGATAAGAGCAGGAAGTGGGAAAGCTGTTTCCTATGCTTATGACATAAATCTTTGTCAAAATGTCTTAGTACTTCACAGCTTGAAGCAAACTACCTTTATCATCCCCTCCCTTACCCAGGGCAACCATACATGCTGTCTTTTAAAGAGACATTCTTCTTTAGCATCTACCTGTTCTGCCACAGTGTCTTTTATAGAAATACAGCATCTCCAACTAACTTCACAGTGATAACCAACCATTTCAGGACGTAACTTCTCGCACTGCTACTACAAGGTGGCTGGGACCACGTACTACTGGCCTCCCCTATTACAGTCATTTTTTTCTGCTTCTTAATATGTGTCCTTTCCAACAGATAGGCTAATGGTCAGCATCAGGGTATCATTGTCTTCACTGCAATATCATTAATGAAGACTGTGATACATTCAATTTTTTATTTAAGGTAAATACAGGGAATATCCATTTGGTAATCAATTTTGTTTGTGTGACTGAGAGTGGATAGAGATATGCCATTTGTTTGCTCACTTTTCCCTTAAGAGTGTCCTTCAGTTAATTCTCTGCTTCCCAGAGTCCTCCCACAAACTCCTCCCTTCCCATGCTTCACTGCCAGATACTTATCTGTATGTGTAAAACCAGTTCCTGTTCAAATAAGTGTTTTGAAACTTCGGACTCCACCTTTGCAATTCTTTCTATTAGTAGTCTGTCAGAAAAAAAAAGTTTCCTACCTGGATGTTCTTGTACAGGATCCTGCAAGATTGCAGTGGCAGGATCACTACAGGCCTCAGCCAGATACGTGTGTACATCCCGGCTCCGCAGGAGCTCAGTTCCAGAACCATCCTCATAGACAATGAAAAATCTGTACAAGCCAGACACAAACATGGGACTGTATCAAGAAAATGGAGATCCAATATAATGATATCAAATGTGCAAATACAGAGCACTGAACAAAGGAGGGACAAATTACAAACCCTGCACAAGTACTGTGAAATAAAGAAAAAAGGTGATGAGCATACCTGGGGGCATGCTCATCATAAGTGATGGGTTTGTCAACTTCTTGGAGTACTGCTGCTGAACTTCTGTCCTCCTTGTCATCAGAGCCAGTGCTGGGAACACACACATTTGTGCTGCCATCAGCCATGACCTGTAGTAGAAATGATATAAAATTACTTGAGTTACAAGATACTTTTAAAACAGTCTCTCCAAAAGAGGGAGAAATATCAAAAAAAGCAAATCCATCACTTAGTCAAGAACATATTAGAGACCTGATTCAGGAGGTGTTCCCTTTCAGTTAGCTAGGCTACTTTATATATTACAAAGACACAATCTGATTTGAGAGAAGTTTATAGGATAAAATTAGTTAAAATGGAGAAACTTGTTTTCTTCCATGTATTTTACCTTGAAAGTATTTCCTTCAGGATCCACCATCTCACAAATAGTGCTGGAAGTGTGTTTCATAATGTACCTCCCTGCTTGTTTCTCCTCGTTCTTGCTGATGAAATCGTAATCTTCATAAGTATAAATTGCTGAGCAATCTTCATCAATGAAAAGAGAGCCTGTCCTGATGGGTAAAACCTATGACAGCAAAAAGAGGTACAGCTGAAAGATGAAAACTTTAGTTTAGAGGTACCACGAAAATGAATAACACATACAAATCAAGAGGAGAGCTTTCAGACCTTTATTAATGAATCATCCAGTTTAGAGGAACTAAAGGGAGAGAAAAAAAGATGATGATGTCTGGGAGGTAGGCTGACCTTAGTCTCTGTAATATTTAACTTCAGGAAATTCAAGACTGTCTTCCTGTGATTTAAATATACTATATAGTTGTGAGTAAATATTTAAATATTGGCAGAGTATGAAAGGGATGGAGTCATAGGATTTGTGAAGACTATGAAGAAGAGAGTTAAAATAGTTAAGCTGAGAGCTGCTAATGGCAGAGAACTTAGAACACAAAACTAAAATTTCACTGTCACAAATTTAAAATAATTCCCACCTGATATGTTCCCTGTGGCTTTGCTAGAATAGATGTCCCATCTCCAAAAATGGTACAACAGGTACCATCCTCACAATTTGTTATAACAGTAGCAAACTCAGGATTCTCTACTCGCACACACTTCACCTTCTTTGGGGTGGTTTTTGAGCGTTCATCTAAGAATTAATACAGAACAATGATACAGGAGCACATGAATCACAGATATGTCTTAAGATTCAATTTGCTTTTTCTCTCATAGTGCTGGATCTTTATCTCCTCAGTACAAGATCCTCATAAACTTCATGGCATCCTTTATCATGTAATTTTATGTTATGTAAACAATACACAACACAATTCTGGACAGTGCACTCAATATAGGAAAATTCAACAGCAAAAAATTTTTGTGGCTATCAGTGGCTGGCCAGGAAAGTGCACTCTAAAGTATCAAGTATGATACTAACCATAATGATCTGGATATTTGTAACATACAAGTTGGATCACTAAAATTCTTTGTGCCTGTAATACAAGCTCTAAGATGTGAAGAAGTTCCTATTCAGCACCACAGATTTTGGAAAACAAATCAAACAGGTATGTTAATCTGGTCATTGCCTTCCCATTGAAGAGACAGATCAGTTCAAAGTTGTTTTGATTTTTAAAATCCCACAGGGAGACGATGTCCCTGAACGTTTCCTGTTAACTCAATAACGCTCTTTTCCCACAGAACCAGAACTTCCCACTGTGTTTGAACAGTGCAGACACCCACACAGGAAATGTATATTTTGTGTTAATTAAGGAGGACAGGACTTGTCTAGGAAGTGAATGAAGCATATGGAATACAACACCAGCCAGAATAAACACAGATGACCATTAGCCCCACTTATTTCAGGGAAATATAAGTTCTACTTTTCTAGGCATGGCATTTTCCACAGGCATATTCAGATATTCAGTATCTCCAAGGCTGGTGAGTCCGTGGCTTCCATGGAAAATATAAGGATGTGCTGGTCCTTATATACCTCTTCAGTTAAGACTCAAATCATCTTGCTTGGTAATATTCGGGCAGGTGGAGAGAATGCAATGAACAACTCGAACTCCGGCACTTGTGGTCTCATGGTAAAGGACGACCATGTAAGTATATATATGGAAAGAAGGAAATTTGCTTGCTTGCAACAGTACAATTTTTGCACCAAATACTGTTGAAGGAAAGGAGACAAACTAAGCCTAGACTGTACTAGTGGATGTGTTATCTAAGCTATAGGTATAAGGTATAAGTCGCCCTTAGTATATATTTTGACAATTTTCTGCTTCGTAAGACATAGCAGAGGTAAGTGCTCCCCTTTTTATTTTACCTGTTTGCTCACCACTCTCTGGTACAAAACATTTTTTATAAAAAGTTGTGATCCTGGTACCATCAGCATGATCTACGACTCTGCTACCATCCAGCTTCTCAACAATTATCACTTTATCATCTCGTACAGTCATGATCTGAAAAAATGAAGGAATACTCATTTATATTAGCACTGTGATACTTGTAACAGCAACAGCAGTGAAAGGAATCAGGCACTGAAACTCTGAACAAGCTAGACTACTGCAACTTCATCTATTTCAGAGACTGAGGAATCACATTTTCTTCAAAATTTGCATTTGTAACAGTGTAATATATATAACAAATAATAATTTGTTTTCAAATTGTACAACTTACATGATGGCAGCCCTGTGTCTTGGCTTAATAGACAGTGCTATAATAAGACAAAGGCAATTATACCGTTTCATCAGCTGGGTCTGTTGCCTGATACATGAAGAGTGGCTTCAGATCCATTCTCTTTCCACCCTCAGTGCCCACTTGAATGCCTAATGGAGTTGTTGTTATCCAGGTTCCTGCCTTAGGTTCCTCAGAATTAACCAGATCCTGAACAGTGTTTTCAAACAACTCATCCTTGGTTGGGTGTGATATGTTTTTGTCACTGTGTTTTCCTGCAGAAATAAAAAATTTCTGTATCAGACTTGGTATTCTCTAAGGCAAAAGATAAAATCATTAAAGTGCAGAGTTTGTGAGGATTGGTTTTGACAGAATTGAAAGAAGAACTATTTAACAGGCTAGAAAAAAATTACAACTTCTGTTACTTAAAGGCATGCTCCTGAACTAACCTTATTTAATGTTTGCTTAAGGACACAGAAAAAGTAAAAAGCATGCTAATGACATCTGATTATGACATGACTGACTCTGATACCAATGTATCACTCTGATACCAATGTATCAGAGTGTATCTACTTATTAGTGTCCTAGCACGTTGAAAGAAAAAGAAATCTGGAATAATATAGAAATTATTTGCTATGAAGGTAACATAACAGTGTGCAGAAGCTGAGTACAAATAAAATTGCATTTTCACACTGGCAGAATTTTCAGACTAAAGAAATATACCCTTTAAGTATCATCAGCCCTGCTAACTTGTATCTACCCAAAAATCAAAAAATGTTACCTTTCTTAATCCTGGTCTCATGTAAAAGATCTGATTCTGGTAATGGTTGTATGTTATCTGGAATTGTAGATGGTGGTAGGACAGGACCAGAGTCAGGGCTCCTACTTACTGTGCCATCAGCAAACAGAATCTACAGAAATCAAGGACATACTAAAGGTTAAAATCAATTCAAACATCACTAGAAAGTCTTAAAAGAATGTGTCACAAATGCAATTGTCACTACTGTGGGTGATGGAGGGGAAAAAAAGTAAAGCTCTCAGAATGAATATAAGAAATGTAAAGATAAAGAAATGTTTCCTAATACCCAGTCCAAACCTTCCCTGGCGCAGCTTTGAGCCATTGCCGTCTGTCCTATCAACAGATCCCAGGGAGAAGGGATCACCACCTTCTTCTCCACTTACCCTGTCAGGGAGCTGCAGAGAGGGACCAGGTTGATCCTCAGCCTCAGTCTCTCCAAAGCAGATGAGCATGGAGCCCTCAGCTGCTCCTCACAGGACACACCTGCCAGCCCTTCCACCAGCTTTGTTGCACTCCTCTTGGAGCATTCCAGGACCTTCACACCCTTCTGAAATGGTGGGGCTCAGAACTGCACCCAGCACTCCTTTTGAGGCCACACCAACACTGAGCACTCCCTCTGACTGGCTGGTGATGCCGTGTTTGATGCTCCCCAGGACGTGGTTTGCCCTCTGGGCTGCCCAGGCACACACTGCTGACTCACACTGAGCTGCTGCCCACCATGGCTGCTCTGCAGGGTGCTCTCCAACCACTCCTCTCCTCATTTATACCTATGCCTGGTGTTACTCTCTCCCACTTGTAGGATCCAAAATTTGGGCTTGTTAAATTTCATTAGTCAATGCCCAAAGGAGTGCTAATTGCTGCAGTTCACATATTCAATAATGGGGACTCTATTTAGCGACCAATAGGCATAAAAATAAACTGTAAAGATTATTCTTTGACTAAATAGTCAAAGGTTAATGCCTCCTTTTTTTTGTAGCAGTGATAATGCATCTGTATTGACATACTGATCTGCACTGAGGTATTCCACGCACCTAGGACTGATGTGAATTTTTTAGCCATCAAGATAGCTAACAAAAGCAAGTCTTAGTTATTTATCTACTTAAAACTGGTTTCTGAGAGATATTGTCCATTATACTCAACCCTTGACATGCATGTTCTCTGTGCGTCAGATAAAACCTAGAATTACCCTAACCATCCCTGAATTAATTTATGAATACAGTACAATGCAAAAAATAAATGGACAACATATAGAAACAACTCTTGAGATTATTACTGAAAGGAATTAACCACTTCTTTTTTGAATGCTTATCATATGAATATATTCTTGATAACTCACAGACATTAAGTTAATATTAAGAAGGATGTACTCATAATCTGTTTATACACAGACTACTCTAAAATCATGCTAGGCACATAAGATCACATTTTTCTATCAGGAGACAGTTTGTTGAGAATATATAGACATACAGCAGCTAGCTTCTTTGCATACTTCTGAAATGGTTATGTTTCTCAGAAATCCTGGCTAAATGATTTAGCATATAATGTAATGAACAAATGGTAAATAACTTTTACTAGGAGTTGTGGTTTATTTCGACAGAAAAAAAATAATCCAACAAATAAGGAATTATTTTGACACTTTCTGAGTCAAAATAGATGACTCCTCTTTTCATCTGTTTGCTAACTATGCATAGTGTCTTGGACTTTGAAAAAAAAGTTGCTTGTAGATTACAGTATTTGCAAAGATGGTTTGTAGCCTATAGCACCTAAAAAGTACCAGAATTCTAGGCAACCTAAATACATGTAAACAAAGCAAGTACTTCATTATATAGGAACATAACGTCTTTTTTTCCTGAAAATTTAGGATACCTAAAGGTGTCTGCAGGACTGAAGAACAGTTCTGGATCTCACATGACTGTTTAGACTGAAAAAATATATGGACATTTTCATATTGCCAAAAACACCACACTAATTCTCACTTTGGATGCTTAAGTCCAGGAATGTAGTTCTCAAAACCCTATTCAGCAATTTCCTAATCCCAAAGTTGCCTAAAATTCTCATATTTAAACCTCCCTATGTGCCTCAAGTTCTGACACTGAACAAAGCTAAGAGCATTTTAGTCTTGATATGGCTGCATAACTCAGCAGTTACTTCATTCAGTCATCTACAAACTGGACACTTCTCTGTTTCAGTAGACAAGCACACATTTAAGGGTAACATTTAAACACACACAAGCTGCTTACAATGAATTCTACTAAATATACCTGGGTAGATCCATCCATCAGGTACTTTATGACAGTTCCTTGATTAGTGATGACTCTTGACACCTCTTGTTCTGTTTGCCTCACCACAGGTGTATAAAGCTTTTGGGGATAACTCTGTCTAACCAGAATTTCCAGAGTAGGCTGCTTGGCCTGTTCTCTTTCAGTGTCCTTGTGCTCTATTTCACCTTCTGAAATCTCATGCTCCTTCTCTCCACCTTCCATAATCTCTTCCTCCTTTGCATCATCTGCTTTGTCCTCACTTTCCTTTACCACCTCCTCCTGTGCTTCATCTGCTTTGTCCTCACTTTCCTTTACCACCTCTTCCTCTGCTTCAGCAGTAGTGGCTTCACCTTTCAAATCTGAAAACAAACTTTGAATTATTTAATACTGCATAGCACACATTCAAGCAGGGCTAAACATCCAGCATCATGGTGTCTACAGAAGGTATGAGACTCCAGGTGAGTAACACTAACTAACCCTCCTTGGCTTACTGGGTAATCCACAGAGTAAGGGACAGACTCCAAATTCAGAGAAAAATTCAAAACCTACTCAGAAATGCTACATCCTCCTGTGAAGGTGGCTGTCTTTCCAAATGAAAACAAGGGAAATTGAAGATGGATTTATTATGGATGCTGAACTTTTGCAAGACTCACGTTAGCTGAAAGGAATTTCCTAACTGTCATAAAGGTGAAAAAAAGTTACTGAGTTTCACCAAGTTTGAATTTGTATAGAAACCCAAGTTATATATTTTGTCTACTTGAAAGAGTAAGTTTTTTAGCTTAAATTGTGGCAGTGTGTTGAATATACCAGTAGGTATAATTATGGTAGTTGTGTCAAGAGACTACATGTATGTGTTTGTAATTCCTCTGTTCACCTCAATTATTCAGCATTTCATCTTATGCTCCTTGCCAAACCGTGTATATTTGAAAACTTTCTGTTATATTCTTTACTTCATGTCAGATTAATCAGACCATATAATTATCTTCCCATTATCACTCAAGATTCCTCAATATATATGCATTTATTAATTGCATTAGCTAGTTTTTCTTTAGTATTCTAATATGCATGCATATTCAACTGATTATCCAACATGACTTGCAAGGGCATTTTAGGGTTACTGCTTTCCTGCCTTCAATCTTTTATGTCCGACAACTTGCAATTCTAGATTTTATATTTGTTTGAAAACACTCCACATTATTTATGTTGCAAATACTATTAAAAAGACATTATGACAGACTTAGCATGGTAAAAAAAATCATAGTTACATCTAAATCCATTAATGAATACATATTTTTCTTCTATAGTTTTAACTTCTTTTAAATTCCTTACTTTGCAGAGGCTCAGAAAACTAACCTTCAAAACTTTCACCAAGGAAACTTAATACAAGTCCATTGGGACAGGAGACATTCAAACTCGGAAAAGCAAGAACATCTGACATCTCTTGTATTTGGGGAGCTGGTTCTTCTATTTCTATCTACAGAATGAAACATGAATTAGCTTTATTCCACATTTTAAAATAATAACGAAAAAAATAGACCACAGATTTTACTTGTAACAATATGTTTAAAAAATGTGCTGTCTACCTCTTATTTACCATTCTGAGAGCTGATAGACTTCAAAGTGGAAACATTAGGTTATTTTATTTGATTATGCTATCTCCTTTCATTCACCTTGAAGAACAACTCCTCCTAACTTTATTAATTTTAATGAGTCATTTTGCTATCTTGTGCATAGCGTCAAGATAGGATGACAATAAATGGATAATGTGAAGCAGAAGAGTGTGAAATAATTATTGAAGTTGCATATCAGTTATTTTACCTATAATCATTAAAGGAGCACAAAGGGTTAGTAGAGCTGTATTTCCAGTCTGCTGCAAATACAGCACTTACTCAAGAAGGGGACAGGAAGAAATGTTTGGCAGTCAAAATGTGTAATTCTCTTTGCACTGCTTTGCAGTGGAAACTCTTCTGATGACTAGAAAAGACGAGGCTGACCTAAGGAATGTCTGAAGGCCATGGAACATTTGTTAAAAAATACAACAACGGATTCTTAAATGTCATCCCCTCAAAAACGTATGTGACAATGGACTACAATATGCCAGTAGTCATAAGATGAAAACAGTTTTGGATTGCAGACAGAGGTAACAGAGAGAATTTGTCCTGGTATTACCCCATAGAGTTGCTTTTTAGGAGTATAACTATAGGGGGAAAATGGCAGATATTTTTCCACGTGTTTTTCAGCATAAAGGATGCCATACATTTCTGATTACTTTACATAATATTACTGGGCAATAAAGGCTACTCTCAATACCCTAAGAAACCCAGGATCATGAGGTAGAAGTCACAGAACAGGACACAAGTAACCCTCAGTTGTCATGTACTTCTCCTTGTCTTAATGGTAAAAAACCCAGAAAACTTCTAACATAACCTATTTTAAAAACCTCCAGGGTTGAAGGTTTCCTGGTAAACTGTTCCAGTGCTTTACCTTGATTAACCTTACTGACATTTTCCTCCTAGTTAATCTGAATCAATATTACAGAAAACTAGTTTACTTCAGATTATTTCTGCTGACTATATGGGCTAGCATAAGAGATGATGGTGTCTTTTTAGCTCTTTACAGAAGAAGGTTATTCTGTCTCTCAATCCTAGATCAAACAAAACCAAACCAAGTCTTTTAAGCTTTTCCCACTGGTCAAGTTCTCTAGACCTCTAATCGTCATGCTTTCCTTAAAACTCTCAGTGTGGCCCATATTTTTCTTGCAGTGTAGTATTCTGTAACTGGACACAATACTTCACCTGAGACCCTACCAGACCTGACTGGAAAATAACTTCACATATTTATCAGGCTATACTACCCTTTATTCACCTCAGTGTGGTCTTTGCCCTTCTCACAGGAAGATGGCATTGTTGACTTATGTATAGCTTGTGATCCAGGGCAACTCTCAGACCTTTCTCTACACAACTGTGCAGTGGGGTTTCTGTGGCTGGGTTTTGGTAGAGGCGAGGGGCTACAGGGGTGGCTTCTGTTAGAAGCTGTTAGAAGCTTCCCCTGTCCTGTGGAACCAATGCCAGCCGGCTCCAGGACGGACTTCCTGCCGCTGGCCAAGGCCAAGTCAATCAGGAGTAATAGTAATGCCTCTGTGATGACATATTTAAGAACAGAAGGTTGTGGCACAGAAAGAATTCCAGCCAGGGAAGAGAGGAGTGAGAACACGTGAACAACACCACAGACATCAAGGTCAGTGCAGAAGGAGGGGCAGGAGGTGCTCCAGGCGCCGGAGCTGAGGCCCATGGTGCTGCCCATGGTGGAGCAGCTGTGCCCCTGCAGCCCATGGAGGGACATCGGGGTGCAGAGACCCCTCTGCAGCCCATGGAGGAGCCCATGCTGGAGCAGGTGGATGCATGAAGGAGGCTGTGATCCCGTGGGATGCTCAAGATGGAGCAGGGTCCTGCCAGAGACCTGCACCCTGTAGAGAGGGAAGCCCACACTGGAGTAGGTTTTTCCCGGGTAGGACTTGTGGCCCCTGTGGGGGACCCACGCTGGTACAGCTCATTTGTGAAGGACTGCCCCCCATGGAGGAGTGACCCACAGGACAGCAGTTTGGGAAGAACTCTTGCCTGTGGGATAGACTCACACCACAGGAGTGCATCAAGGACTATCTCCCATGGGAAGCACCCCACGGGAGCAGGGGAAGGACTCCTCTCCCTGAGCAGTGGCAGAAACAACAAGTGACCATAACCCCCATTCCCGTCTCCCTGCACCCCTGGGGGGGAGGAGGGAGAACATGGAAGGAAGGAGGGGTGGAGGGAAGGTGTTTTTAAGATTGTTTTATTTCTCACTCTTTGGCTCTTATCCTGTTAGGAATACATTTAAATAATATCCCCACTTTGAGTTTGTTTTGCCCGTGAAGGTAATCAGTAAGTGACCTCTCCCAGCTGCTATCTCAGCTCATGAATCCTTAGCTGTTTTTTTTCTCTCCTCTGTTCAGTTGCAGAGGGAGAGTGAGAGAATGGCTTTAGTGAGTACCTGGCATCTGGCCAGGGTCAACTCACTACAAAATGACAGAACTGTTATCCATTCTGTAAATACATGTTCATTATTTATATGCAATTGTAGAACCTACCACTTTGATTCTTATTGAATTACATCATATTTTACGGACTGTGTCTATGTGAATTTATCAAGTCTGTTTTGGATTCTAATCCTGTTCTCCCAAATACTTGCAGACTCACAGGCAGGTGCTGTATGCACTAACATGGGTACTTTTTATCTGAAGGAATTCTAAAACAAACAGTAAAAAGCCTTTGGCTTAGAAGTCCTCCTGACAGATGTTTAACAATAGGACTATTTGTTTCTATAGGTTTCATTTGTGCCACACAATAACTGTATGCTATACTGAGTGCTGGCAACTCCCTACGCCACTTCCCATGCTCATGCTCTTTAAATAACTAGGTAGACTTTTGAAATTAAGAAGCACTTCTTGCGGATATTCACAGAATCCATTTCGAAATAAGAGGCACAGCATTACTTCATCCACTAGATATTAGATACTATGTCACAACAGAAGTTCAGAATCTGCTCTTAAAATGTCATTCATCCTTTCCAAAACCTGCATTGTAACAGAAGTACTTCAGTTACAGGCAAATGTAACTTCGTCAAATTGCTGGTCCCTGGCTTGTGATTGGCTGCAAAGACCAAATTCCAGAGCAGGATTTTGCAAAACTGTCTCCACTAATTTACTGTTTGGTTAGACTTTCCCACACATGTTTTGGAAAGCAGAGAAAAATTCCCCTTGGTTAAACTAAAAATTCAGCAGTTCTTGTGATTGAGATATTAATAATCATAGAATGGTTGGGGGTGGAAGGGACCTTAAAGACCATCTCCTTCCAACCTCTCCGCCATGAGCAGGGACACCTTCCAGGGCAGGGACACATTCCACTAGACCAGGTTGCTCAAAGCCCCATCTAACCTTGCCCTGAACACTTCCAGGGATGAGGAGGCATCAACAGCTTCCCTGGGCAACCTGTTCCAGTGTCTCACCAACTCCCTCGGTCTGTCTTTGCAGGAGAGGTGCTCCAGCCTTCTGATCATCTGCAGTGTAAGAGCTGTAACTGTAAAGCCAAAATTGACAATAGTATGTGGATCATGGAAGACAGGCTGCTTTACACCATGCAGCCGTAAAGGCTAGTTTCATTAACAGCTGCCAATATGTACATCTGAGAACAACAAAGAGTAAAAGGTATCCTTAGAAGCACCTTGTCAGGAATTTGTAAAGGCACAGCTCAAAGCCCTCTGAGCAGAATATATGTTTCTTTTACATAAGTTCATGTATTTGAATTTTTCTTTGTTTCTTTTAATTGGATAATTCTCTCACCTTTACTTCTTCTTGCTGTACCAGGTCATCAGGTGATGAAGGTTCTATTTTGCTACGGTTTGCTTTCGTAGAAGGCTGAGGTTTTCCTGATTTTTGTTTGTCAGACTTATCTTTTTTTCCCAAAGCTGGTGGAATGGGAGACACTGGTGTTGGAACTATGGTCGGAATGTGAACAGAAGGGATGTCCAGAATTCTTGCTAAGGCAGGACCTGTTTCATCATCTAAGGAAGGGAAAAGCAATTTTTTTCAATGCAATTGAGTTTCATAAGTGTATATGGCCACATTTTTATTTTTTAAAAAGATTTGGTACACTAAATTTTACCTTAGAAATAATAACCTCATTGGGGGAGTTTATTATTTCAGATAGAGGGATTGAATATACAAAACTGTTTAGAAAATCTTTCCATAGGTTGACAATTTATTAGCTGAAAAGACATCTTGAAACTATTGTTTCCCACAAGTTGTCACTTTGTCATCAGCTCAAAAATAAAAAAATACAAGTTTAAGAATACCCTTTTACATCCAGAACACTTAGATGGAGACGTTCTGAGTCTAGTGTCTAGTAAATGATCGCTGCTGTTATGTTTTATCGTGGGCTGATCAAGCACTGACTGACTCCAGCAACCTTGCACTAAATAGGTCTATTTTGCTACAATTATTCAGAAAGATTCTGATGATCTAAACTTGGTAACACTCCTGCAATTCTTAAAGGCCAAGCATTAGAACAGCATGCTAACCATGTCAACAGGAAGTAATCATGTTGCCTTTCAAAATAGTTTCTCGAAAATAAAATTAATACCAAGTTAGATTTTCTGTAAAACATTTTTGTTTCAACTAACTGACACTTCTCTTTAATCAGCCTTCATGTTCACTTTCAGATAACACTACTTCCCAGAGCATTAAATTTAGGAAAAAAAGTTGTTACAGGCTCTTGATCCCTTAAGAAATGTCACCAATTTTACTCTGATTGCCCTGAAAAATGAGAACCTGGTATCTGAGGGTAACAGTGAAAAAGAGTGGATTGTCAAGACGGAAAGTGTCTTTAGAAATCTCGAGAGAGATAGTAATTCCAGAGGACTGTCTGATTAAGGAAGATTTCCTTCCTTTCGCATGCACATTCAAATTTCTAGCACTTGGAATTGTGCTCTTTTAATTTCGTCGAGGCGCAAAGAACAAGTGCAGAGCTTCTACAGTAACCAGAATTGAAAGCCCTGCAAGTGCTCAAGTGGCACCAGACTGACAAAGAGATGAGGAGCTTATTTCTAACTGGAATGTAAGGCGGTTTGAAGCTAAATTTTAGTAATGCTGGAGAGAACAAAATAATTCAGAACTTAAAGAAATACATTCAACTAAGAAATAAAAAAGATGCAAAAAGCTGGCAAAACAGCTTGAGGCCTTTTGTCACCTTAGCCTCCCTAAGAGGAAGATGAAACACATAAAAAATAAAAAACAGTAAGAAAAATGAGGGCTTAAGAGGTTCCAGAAAACTAACTAGTAGTTTGCACCCAATTCAACCAACCAGTGGGGAGAAACTACAGAATTCACAGTATACCATTCTGCATTAGCAATGGATGGCATATGAGAATCATCTAAGAACGTTTCTGGTCAGAATTATTCTCAGCACTTACAGTACAAAGACCCATGGGAATTTGGCATAAGCAAGTGATCACAGAAAAACTTCAAGCAATCAAAGAACGCTGGTTAGCAGTGCTCTAAAGCTCAACAGGGCAAGGATTATTCTACTGTAGAATAGGATGATTATGGCAGATATGAAAAAGCCTAAACATTATAGCTGACATGTAGGTGTTTAATTAGACATGTCTCTCTTTTATGTCAAAATCCAAGATTTGCAGTCCACTACACTGTGAATGTTCTCTTGGTCCAAGTTTGAAATGTCTTTTTAAAATAATTAATTTATAAAATATATTTAAATAATTAAAACTGAGTGTACAGTTGAATGATTTGTCACAGTCCACATAAAGATGCATTCAATTAAATGTTTTCATATTTTAAGAGCTGAAAAATTATGGGATTATTTTCTGATCAGAGGAGGGGTTCATTTTTATCCATATGATGGTTTCAGTGGAAACAAAAAGCTCTTGGTAAAAGCAGACACTATTTTCATTGTGGTTTTCTGAAGCAATTGCTTCCAGTTGCTGAATGTGTTTATTGAAAGGCTGAGAGAAATCCCTCATTATGTCTGCACAACTGCAACCTAAAGTCCAACTCCTAAAGTAAAATGGAAGTTCCATAATCACCTATATAAGTTTACAAAAATATTATTTCTTGGAAAACCAAGAAGACTCCTCAGCAAATCACATTTTCTTTGGCTCAAATTAATTGGCTGATTTTGCTGGGCTACTTAATAACAATACTTGCAAGTTTCTCCTTGCACTGCTCTGTTTTCACAGTGAGCAAAAAAGCATGGAAACCTCCTTCCATTTTGAAAACTGAATCACAGAACATTCTTGACAATGTAAGCTTGAGCCTTGTTGAAAATTTCCAGCATGTAGTAACAGCTGCTCAAAAAGGCAGAATTGCATACAACAAATTATTTCGTTAAGGAGTGCATGAGGAAAAAAAAAAGGAAAAAAAAATCCCCCTACGGTTCTCAAATATCGTCTTTTATTTGCTTACTTTACCTGCTGTCTTCCCTGTAGGTCCATAATAGCTTAGGGACAGCTGGATTCCATTTTCCAAGGTGGCTGAAAAAGATCCAAACTTGCTCACAGCTTTCTTTTGATTTTTCATTTTTCCTTTAATAAAAAAAATTAATATTAAAGATAGCAACATATATCAGAACCACCTGACCTGCAAACCAATGGTTGGTGTGAACAGTGGAACCTCAGTGTGGATGACCAACCTGTAAAACAGGCTAATTAGAACAGGAAAAACTATCATTCCATTCATAGGGCAGTATACAATAGTCATTTTTGTACAACATACCTGTGGGTTTTTTTAATCTAGAAATAGCATTCTAATTAACTAGGTGCATAAAAACAATTAAAAAGCAACAATTAGAGAAAAGTCATACTGAACTTAGGCAGTGAAAGAACTTTGATTTAGAGTTATGGATCCTTGTTTCTTGGCTGTCAAGAATGTTCAACTGCTCATTTCTATTACATGTGGCCTATGAACTAATAAAAGTTACTGTCTCGCACATATTGTCACAGGGACAGGACCTGGAATTCAGTGATCCATGTGGGTCCCTTCAAACTCAGGACATTCAATGATTCTATGACTGTAATTTGAGGATAAAGTAAAAGAAAGAACAAGAGTTGAGAAATTAGATCCAAAGACATATCTGGCATTTGTAAAAGTGAATCAGGAGACAAGCTCACTTAGAGGTGCAGACCAGGATGTCATTTGATGAGTACTACATTCATGAAAACCACATAAACTATGCAAGAACATCTCCCAGACACTGGATCCTACCTTGCCTCTAGTTCAACTCCTACTGCCTTAAAGAAACATTCTGTTGGTAAGAAGAAAACCTTGGGATTTCCCATATGGAGCAGAGCTTCTGAAAACTGTGATGGGTAGCAGAGAATACTACAAAAGAAGGTTAGAGTAGGCACCTAACACCTGACATCTCCCAATCCCATCAACAGGGCAAACATCCTGAGACCTTGTCTGCTCCTATTTGTTTTCTGTCTTTGCAATGCTCATTGGCGAACACTCCCTGCAGATGCAGTTTTGGCATTTTGACTGCATTGAAAGCTTCTGTTGTACCATTCAGCCACTGCCAAGTATCAGCGTGGACTGATTCTTCTCTTCCTCACTGCCTTTCTATGAGGTGCTCCTGTTTACACACAAGGAAAGCCTCTCACCCGTGCCAAGTGAATACAACTTGTCTCAGTTACTTGCAGAGTGCTGATTACCAACACCCTTTGGCAAACCCCAGAATGACACAGGTCAGCTTTCAGAAGGGCAGACAAAAAGCTGCATCTGTGGAAGGGATGCAAATTTTCTATTCGGACAACCTACAGTTACATTACTGGCTGCAGCTGAAGCCAAGGGGAGGATGCTTTCTGACACAGATGAAGATTAAAAGAAGTAATGTGTCTACCAAAAGTTATACTTTTTCAACACTCTTCAGTTTGGTGACAGCAATTCCATAATGCTTTTGGCAAACATACACACAAATTGTTACAGACTGGCTTGCTTCTTCGAAATGCTCTCAACTGGGTTCAGAAAGGATTTGGATTCAACGCTTTCTGAGTCTTAGCAATATGTCACCCAACAGCAGAAGTTACTGGACTGCAGAAAGATCTGTTTTCACAGCAAGGTCTTGAGGAGAACCTAATGTCATGGTCATCTGACCCACAAAAGGAGGTCCAGTTCAAAAGTGGAAATCTTCCCTTTCTAGGGCAGACATTTACTCTAGTCAAAATGAACACGATTCAGTTCGCATCTACTCAGACCTTCCCCGGCCACATTAAGATTGAATGAGTCTTTCACTAAAGAAGAAAATTACTTTCTTAAAGAATGGTGACTTTTCATTGATTTCCTTGCTTTGGAAAATAAACTGGTTTGCACATGCTAACCTTCACTGTGCTTCTACATCTTGCTAAAGTCTCTCTATACAGTACTTAAGTCAGCCAACTGAATTTTTATGGAACACTGATTTTTCTTACTTTCTGCCATTAGTAAGAATTTATTTTCTGTTAGTTGATAATTTTTGCATCAAATTATTAAATATGTCAAATTTTTAATTTTTTTATATCAGTGATGTCAATCCACTAACCCGATCTGATTTTCTCTTCTTCATTAGTTTCTTGCACTTCAGCTTCTTCCAAGTTTTTCTTGGGATCTGTGATATGAATGAAGAAATTGTGGTTGTCTTTTATCACTTTCACCTTTACCAAAGTTGGACCTGTAAAGCAATGGAATACTATTATTGCTCTCAACAGGCTTCAGAATTTACTGGCAACCAAATAAACCCTGCACCTGCAACTTTAAAGAACACCAAAAAGGAAAATTGCTCAGAACCGGACCAAATCACTTAGTAGAAGACCAAGATGACAAAATTAAGGTTTTCTGAGTTTAGACAAAATATTAAAAAAATTCCTGACAATTAGATCTTAGAGGCTGCAGAAGGATCTGTTTTTTAGAAAAATAATTTGAACATCCTTGAGTTATCATGCATTGGTTTCCATTGAACAGATAAATATGAACTGATTTTTCTTAATTACTTGTTTTCTGGAATTTTATCTGTCAACTGCTAACAATACTACAGGAAAATATAAAGATTAATAGTGATGGAGGTTAATATGAAATTTCTTTAACTGAATTTCTACTACTGAGACATGAAAAAGCATTTATGGATTAAGAAACTATGCCATCAGTTAGCACTGAGTCAAAGCAAAGCATGAAGAATTAAAGAATCACCTTTTACAAACTCTATCTTCTCTACTTGAATCTGTCCTCCATCGGATGGGAAAAGATATTGATTGGTTCCCGATATCTGAATTACATCCTCCCCTGTATTGTAGCCATGAAACTGGAAAAATAAGTTTTAGATTATCTGTAAATGAGAAAGGCAGAACCCATGAAAGAAGTAAATGCAGGACAGATCATCAGGATCACACTTTTCTGCTCAGCTTTTTTTGCTTAGATGTTTAACTAATGTAATAACAACTTTAGCAAATATCTAGCATGCTATTCTCATATCCAAATATTTTCTCAGTTATTAAAGGAAGCAACTTGTTACACATGAGAGCAGAATCTGATCCTTCAGTATCATGGAGCCGTCATGGAATCTGAAGAGTAGCAAGTAGACTGGTGGATTAACACATAGTGTGAGAGAAAGAAAAATTCCGGTCAAGTACAAAGAGACAAAGCACAGCAGCATGGGATCACATGAAGGGCAGGTAATGAAAAAACTCAGCTTTCCACCCTCTAGATTTCAAAATTCAGACACTGTATATCTAGTTAGATTGCTATGCCTTCCGAAGTGCCCCAAGCCAGCAAAAATTATGTGAGGGTACTCAAATAAGTTCAGATGGCAATGTCATCTGAGTTCAAAGTCTGTCCTTAAACAAATTTAAGACTAAAATATATCAATATATGAAAGTTTTGGATGCAAGACTTAGACTGTGCAAATATGAGGTGGTGCAAACTGCCTTAAAACTGTTTGGACAAAACTACTGATGAGTTCCCTCTGTTAATGTAACAAATAGATTAGCTTGTATTATGGCACTTCAAGAACATGAATTTTGAAAGATGAAATGGAAGAAACAGTGAACTCCTTTCACTTGATCTCCAAAGTGGACAGTCAAAATTTCATGTCATATACATTAAAGAATCTTAAACATCAAAAACAATGGAATTAAACAAAACACAGCTAGGCCTAATTTGCCCTGAACTTGAATTTCTCAATAGACAATAGCTTTGCTGTAATATTGACTCTCTATATAAATAGCTAACACTTTTCTAATGTGGTGCAATAATACAAGTCCTTACCTTATAAACTTTCTCAGAACATGGTTCTGGAATGCTGTGATCCTCCTCAAGTTCAGAGGCTTTTGTTGGCTCGTTTATAGACTTCTCTTTGGAATCTTTACACTCTCCATCTATTATCTCCTGTCCTTTATTTTTAGTTTCCAATTTTTCTGTCTTTCCTTTTGTTTCTTCTTTAAGTTTTTCTTCCTCTCTTAATCGGTCCTGCTCCTTCTTCCAAGCCTACATTCAATGTCAGGAATTAAAAAGAACAGTGGTTCTCTTTGGCATTTCGTATGTGCATGCTGAAAAGAGCACAAGCAAACAATCTCAAGGGAAACAATGTTCTAAGTCACTCTAAGACATGTTTTCCAAACGTGTCCAAAGTTTTACAATATTATGTGCTATGTTTTGCATGAAATTACTGATTTATTCAACCTACAAGAGCAGTCGTTGTTGACTACAGGAGGTGAATCAGATGATTATTTGTATCTTACACAATTAGTCATAAAAGAATGACTTTGTTGTACCCTTGTCCACAATGTTTATCACCAGATCAATGCATCACTGGTATTAGTTTATTCCCAAAATGCAACTGTGAGGTAAAATGATTTTATTCTTCTACAGAAAGAAAAATGAGGTATGCATGCCAAAATTATCAACTTGTATTAGAAGGACATCTGAGATTTTCTGGACTGTTTTGGGCTTTGTAACACTTTATAGTCTAAGCATATCAAAGCACAAGCATTTCTGTGGAAGAAATGGCAAGCATTTAGAGTTACAAGTTAGGGATTAGCCTAATTTGAGCCATGCCAGTTCAAGATGAGTAGCCAGGAATTGGTTAACGCCATTTCATATCTACATTCCAGTAGTTTAAGTGGACAACATTATACTCTGTAAAAAAGATGAGACATGCTATATCTGTGAGGAGTCAAAAAAAGAGGGAGTACAACATCAATAAAGACAGATTTGTGCAGATTAATGGATAATGCCAGTGCTAAGACTTAAAAAAAAAAGTGTACCTAACTCCTATCTCAGCCAGAAATTTACTGTGTGAACCTGGGCACATCAGTTAATCTGTAGTGCATGGTTATGAACTACATCTATAACATGGGATTCTCTGTCGTAAGGGAATTCTGAGGTACCATATTTACATTCCCTAATTTCAAAGAGGTGTAGACATTGAAAGTGGGAGCAGGGTACATACATACTTCCATGAACCTGGATTTATCTTTTCATACCTTTCCAATCTGAAAACTTAAATTAATAGTAGGATATTATTCATAATTCTTATTTCCAGTATTGCAATTATGAATTGCTTTTGGAATGTCAGGTCTGACTCCAAACAGTCTTCCCTTAAGAAAATAACATATCTCACAATGAATAAGGAATAAAGAAAATAACATATACAAAAAATAGCCAAGAGCAGAAAAACTGAGAGAACTCAGTCAAGCCTGTGTAAGAACAAAGACTTACCTTCATAAGAAAGCAGTGCTATTTAGTCCATTTCAGAAACATATATATTTTTGCCTCACCTTTAAAGAATCTTCTCTGATAATTGGACTTTCTCCATTGTTCGATTGAGACTCTCTTACACTCTCAGGTCCTGATGTTTTGCCTTTGAAAAATGGAAGGGGAAATAAGTGAGGTTATAAATATATGAAAATGGAATAATTTTTAAAAATGGGAAAATAAAAATAGAAGATGTGCAAGTAAATAAAAGTGCAGATTTCAAAATAGTTATAGTACACAACTACAATAAAGAAAATGTTAAATATTTTTAGAAATAAAATAGAAAGTCTATTTGGGTAAGAAGAAACTTACCTGACAAATAATATGACTTGATTGTCATAACTGAGGACCAAATATGCTAAACAATATATCAACATACTTAAAGACTGACTTTCTGCTTCTTGCTGTTGAAGGTTTTGCTCCTGCAAAAAGTTTGCATGTTTGTTTTCTAACTGAGCCAGTACAAGCTCAATACCAGAGTCATAGACATTAGAACCTTTTAAGACAAAGAGCGAATAAATGCTGTCTGAACCTTCAAACCTTCACTACAGAAAAAACATATCCGTTGTTCACTATGATGGCTTTATAGCATCTATCACTTATGGAAAGGGTATTTTGTAGAAGTGTAGTTTTATAGAATGCTTGGACACCCAGTATTTACCTCCTTGGAAAGATAAAGTCATCTATCAGAAACTTACTTTGTATTATAAAGTAGAAATTGCAGTGTGGGTTACAGCAGCGTCAGTGAAATTGAAAACACCTAAAGATACTGTTGCCCATCTGCATGTCCCAGCCAGAGGTGATTATCTTCTTTCAGCAAGTGAGTTACTCCGTGAATTATATTGGTCATGAGGCACCATATGGGCAAGATTCAATCTAGCTCCTGTGACAGCTAGATACCTACAAATTATGATTTAGGAGTCATAACTGTCCTTTCAGTTTCCAAACTATAATCAGAGGTGTTAATTGTGTTGAGGAGTAATGTTCTATTTTTGTAAATGTTAACTGCTAGTACTGGAAGTTTTCAAAGTGCATTCTCAAAAAAGGTAAACAAAGCAAAGGTTAAATATCAACAAATCATTGTTAATACCATTTAGAGACACAAATGAACAAATTTGAAAAAAATTCTTTTTTGTTAATAGGGGTTTTTTAGATTTTGCTGTCTGCTGAACAGTTACTATATGAATTGCTTTCAATTCTCACTACCCAAAATGTTGCCCGTAATTCAAGTTTGCACTGCAGTCTAATCAATTCCAGTTTCCAGTTTTAGCTCTTAGCCCACAGCTTCTGACTTCCAGCTTTTATCCTGCCCTTTAAAAAAGAATTTTCCTGAACCATGTTGCAAATTTTAACTACTGCTCACATCTTCATACATTCAGTGATCTCAACAGATTCATATTTGTATGTATCCCTTAAAGTAATTTCATTAGATGAACACAGCTATTGCAAACGTAAATTGATACTAGAGATGTCAGTTTTCAGAACATGGAATGATGCAGAACATAAAAATATGTGCATTTAATTAATTCCAAAACATATTTATGCCTTTAAAAATGTCAAAACAAGGTCATCCTATGAAAAAATATATGCAATTGTGCTCTGAATAGATTTGGGTCCCATCATTTAAAGTGAAAAAGTAATTTTCTAGAATAAAAAGACACCCACTTTTGGCTTTCTTAATAAAGCCAGATTTTTTGTCAGCAGGTGCAGACAGTTCAAAAGAGCTGTCTACCATGCATTTTTCCAAATTAAAAGACTGTTTCCTTACCCATCTTCTCTTCTTGGTATTTAGCTTCTTCCTCTTTCACCCAGTCTTCAATTGAGTTAGCCACTAGCTCAAGATAATTCCTGAAAGGCAGAATATCCCTCTATTTAACATAATAAAGTTTTGACTAATATGATTTCAGGTCAAACAAGACCTCTTGGCTTCTCAGTTTCTTATACAAGTAGGAGAGAAGGCTCTCTCTCTTGAGAGAAGGCTGGTGTTTGATAGGGTTTCTCTCCATTTTTATAGAAAATGGTACTTTTCTCTGACTGGTATTTGCTTAATATATGTTATATTTGGAATTTCTGGTTATGCTTTCTGCAAAGAGATATTAGAAACTTGTCTTCCAAAGAATACCTGCTCCTAAAGAAAAATCCAGGAAATCATAAAACATAAAGACAGTTTCAGAAAGGTTCAGACTCATTCTCCTCACTGTTTTGCCACCAGAATAATTATTTTCTTAGTTGCTCTTGATTGATATTATCTTTTAGAATACCCTTCATTTGTTTGTTCAGAAATTAAGGTGTCATTGTACTTAATTCCTAGCTCTTCTTTATTGACGTGACAAGACAGGTGTTTGGAAATTGTCACCCAAATCCAGATTAGAGAATTGGTGCATCATAACTTGACATAAATTAAGAATATTCAAAACTAAAAATTAGGTTGAAGTGAGAACTGAATGATTCAGAGTTTGCAGCTGGTATCTGCAGTTACATTGTCTCATCTTTCAAAGGTATCTGAAATGACTGCTAAATTAGTTCATTGTGAAAAATTTCATAATGCTTTCAAGGTAGGAGGAAGCCTGTAAATCTCACATGCTATTGCCATTCAACCCTCATTTGGAGGGTTATCACCATTCTTTAAAGTTAAATTCTTCATATGTACAAAATTAAAATGGGGATTTTGAAGAATGCATCACATTCAGTTGTGTCTTCATAATACTTTGCATTTATAAATCTGAGATTATTCACTTGTATTCAAAAGCTCTATATGGAGTAGAGGTTTTGGTTATGAACATGTAGACAACACAATCAATTCTTGACCTCGTGACCATTTTAAAGTTCTTGTTGCATTATTACGTTGTATGTACAAGAGATTAATATGTAGGTAATGTACACAGACTGGAGACAAATACAGTTCATGTACAGCTTCAAGATATGAGTCTCTCCCAGCTTCTGCAGTGTAGGTGGAGCCTGCTTTGGGAAACCTGCATGGAGCAACTGTTGATCGTATATATCATACTCAGTAGGGACAAGGTTACTCTGCTTGTATCTGAAGAAAAATGTACAAGCCATAAAAACCTATGGTGTTGAAAACAAGGCAAAACTAGTCTGGAACACAGAGTTGCCAGTACTGGAATAACTGGAAGATGAATATACGTTATAAATAAAAAAGAGATTATTCATGTGGAAAATATTTTAGAGCAATGAAACAGTCATTCAAAGTCTAAAATACACATTCTATTAATATGTATTCTGATGCCCCTACTGCCAATATCTGACTCAGAACCATTTCTCAGAAAGGATTATTCTTTTCCAGTAACTTGCATAATGCGTTTACAATGAAAGTGTAAATAAATGTCATTAACTTTGAACAAAAATTAGTTTTGATGATGCCTAAATTCACTTGGTTTCCTGATACAGTGGCCACTTATCCTAAGCAGAGTTAAAATGTTTTATATACACACTTATCACTGCAGGTGCACATGTCCATGCCTTTGCATTCCTCTAGTCAGTAGCATCCATTGAATTTCACATGCAGCCTCCTGCTGCCTACCCTTTAAACGGTATAAATTCTGAATTTTTGGATGTTCTATGTGAACCACAGGACCTGATATCCATAAAGAAGAAGGAAGGAAGGGTCTCCAGGAGCAAAAGCTGCTGCAACGTAAGAAATTAATTTCCCCCTTGTACGAGAATTTCCGGTAACAGGACTCACTGTAATCAAAATGAAACTATTCTGTGGTTCTGTAATCAACTGATTAGCAGGTAACAGAAGTATGTTCCAGACAGCAACTATGAAATGACCCTACAAGGTTTGCCTCTGGTCTATAAGATGTCACAATAAAGATGCAAAAAGTAAACAGAGATAGAGAACTCCTATCAGAGAGATTGTCAAGCACAGCATCTGTTATGCATTTGTAACTCTCCTGTGATGAAATCGACTCTTAAATAAATCAGAGTGATAGAAATTTCAATAAATTAAAACCTAATAAATTGATACTAAACTCACCAGGAGTCAGTTGATTCATACAACGGTAAAAATCAGTAACCACTTAATTAATAAGTGGGATTTGTGCCAGTTTCTGGCAACTCAGCAGGATCTGGAAGCTAATTGCAGGCAACAGCTTGAAGCACTCCAGGTATTTAAAGACTGTCTTCCACAGAAGTGTTATGTTGCTTGGAAACATACACTAGCAATTATTTATGATACTTTGTCTGGAAATATGAAATTACCTTTAGCAAAAAGGTTGAATAAGTTCTGAAAACGTGCTGGTTATTTTGCAGAGAATTGGCAAGTATTGATGCCACATAACAGAAGTGAAAGAGGGCCTACAGCTCCTCAAGGATTCTAAGTAGCTTACACAGCAGTGATGTGGAATATTTCTATGAAACAACAGCAAAGCCAAATCTTCCTGTTAGTGTTCATGTCAGTTTCTTTATGAACTCCTTGCTGCTTTGAAACAGAATGTGATCAATGCCACTGGACAAAGATGTTTCTGCCCCAAGCAGAAACAATCTTTAATGTCTAAGCCTTGTTTCCAGTGGATGTGGAAGAGTAAGAAGGAAGAAACATACAGTTACTGTATTATAATGCATCTACCAGAGAACATGCTTCATTCCTTCTTTGGATGCAAAATTAGCAACTTCTTTTTTGCAGGTATCAAGAGCTCCTTGCATTTCTTAGTTGGCCTTGAACTATTTCAATGTCCTTTCAAAGGGGACCAGCCAATTTGCTCTGCAAGTCTGCAAATGAATAGCTTTTGTTTCAGGGAGAAATACTTACAGAAGACTTCTGGTACATCCTTACCTGCTTCTACAGACAACACAAAAACAATATGCTGTTGGGATGAGGAATTATTCAGTGTATGCAAACACCAAGTAACATGTCAGATGCACTAGGATATGTGACCTGGTCTCTGATGTTTGTTCCAAAAGTCTGTGGGTCACCTGTGGGTCTCATGTCATATGTGTCAGCCCTGTCCAGACAACTCAAATACACCAGGCAGCTAAGCTGGCACCTGCTGTTTATATTTAAGAAACTTGAATTAGGTGTTTAAAGTCCAGTGCCACACAAAGAGGAGTAAAAATAGCTGGCAGAATAAAAAGCTCTGGATTTAAACAGACTTCTGTGAAACAGACTTTAAGACCACTCGACTCTCTGCTTGGGTCTATCTGAATGCAATACACAGCTTTGCTTGAACACACCATCTTTCACTGATCTTTTGGGAAGATTTCAACTGTTACATACATGCAAAAAACCTGACCACACATTTGGTGGATCTGCCCAACAAACACAAAAGAGCCAGCATTCTCTCCATGGAACTTTGAATTTCTGCTGGTAAATTTCTTCTGGCTTTGGTCGCAATCACTGCTAATCACAACAGCCCCTTTCCATGGCAGATAATTTAAGCCCGGAAAGCTATGATGGACTCCCACAGAGTTCCTTGACTTAGAGCAAAGATATAAAATACAATACACAATATGTCCTCAGGAAGGCACAGTTTGCCTATTTAGTATTCAATCTTGTTCAAATATATAGGTCCCAACAAAAGTTTCCATTAAAAAATTCCCATATTCTGATAAATGAGGCACTACACTTAGAAAGGGATGCCTGCAGACAAATAGGGGATAGATGTTCAATGGAGAATTTGCTTGAAATTCTATTTGATAAATTCAAGTAACCCATAGAGCACCAGAGTGACATAGTTAAAGATAGCTCAGCTGTCCCTTCATGGCATTTTAACTTCTTTACATATCAGTACATGGACACTTTTTCTACTTTCAGTCAATTATTTGGAATAGCAGTTGGATCTACACCATCATTTATACCACTTCTTCAGTGTAAAAATGTATTCCAAAACAAATAGGTCCACTGACAAAAGCTCTAATAGTGGACACACCAACCATTTGCCTGCCTCTAACTGGTGTGCAGATTGTGACAAGGAATTAAGAAGAATGTGCTATTCTGTGAAAAAAAAGTTCTAATATCAATAAAGTACTTCTAGTTTTCCCCCCAAAATTTTCCCACTGACAATCACCCAGTTTATGTATATATAGTTGGAAACCCAGTAAGTATATACTTAGACAGAATTTTCTTTTTAACATCCCTCACCTGAAGCATAATTTTCTTGATGTGGTATCCCTAACATGACTTTGTGTGCATGTGTGCATTATTTATATTTTTATAGTATGTGATAAGGAGCAACCAACTGCATTGTTCTCATTCAGAGAGGCCAAAGAGAATTCTTTTAACATAGCACTGTTTTCAAGCTGCATGACTTGCTTTCTCATAAATGTGTTACATAGTGATATCTTTTAATTTCAAAGCTTTGCCCCAAGCATACCCATGCAGGCTTTTGTTGAAAATGACTGTGAATGAGACATGAAATATAAAATCAATTACCTGAATCCAACATTAGAGTGCAATGCAATATCCCAAGTCTCTTGGCACAGACGATATTGATTCATAGGATTGTGAAAAACCATTAACAAAGAGTTATCTTGGTTATGATAGAAGGTATCAGTACATCTATATTCTTGGGATGCTTTATGAAGAACCTGAAAAGGAAAGAAATAAAGGTATACCCTCTCTGCAGACAGTAGCATAAGGACACAGGCTACACAGCACAGCTTTTAGCAAAAGGTGCTACAGAACTTCACTCTCTTAAAAGGTGTACTCAAAGCATTTGGATTCCAGCAACCTGAATTCTTCAGGAAGGTGGAAATTAAAACTCCATTGCTATTTATGTTGAGATGAGACAGTCTCTATGCCCCACCTTCTGAGACTGACCATGAATGAAAAAGTTCAGCTACACAAAACCCAAATAAATTAAAATATTGAATAAATATTTAAACAAGTTTAAATAATAAAATATTTAAACAAATAGTAAATAAAATCAGAACTATCATATACCAGGTAAAAAGAAAATAAGTTGGTTTGTTTTTTTTTTTTGTTTTTTTTTTTTTTTTTTTTTTTTTTTTTTTTTTTTTGTTTTTTTGTGGTTTTTTTGTTTGGTTTTTTTTTGTTATTTCAGTTGAGTCTACTTGGTATTCAGTTTGCTATAACTATGACCTACCCATCTCTGAGATTTACTGTCTTCTACATTATTCCACTCCATTTTGTAGTGGGCCCATAATTTTCAAGATTTACATTGTCTGCAGGCTGAAACTATGACTTTATAGGCATAGCTAGAAGAAAGCCTTCTTTTAAGTAAACTATTATTTTTCAGAGCTATGCAGCTGAAGCTTCTAAAAGGATCTGTTCCATGATCTTTCCAGGCACAGAGGGGAGGCTGACAAGTCAGTAGTTCCCAGAGTCCTCCTTTCTACCCTTTTTAAAGATGAGTACAATGTTAAACCTTTTTCCAGTCACCTGGGACTTTCTGACAGTTCAGGTAGTATTAGCTATTTATGTTGTATATGAAGGAATTTCTTAGGCACTGAAATGTATGACCAGTCTTTGCAATTGTGACACTAAAGTGGTGCTCAAAATTCCAAGAAGCATTTCCTTCACCCATGTATAGAATGTGTCAGAGTCAAACAAGAATTACAGTATACAAAGCTCAAGGCAACACAGGGAACTAATAATCCACTCCTCCCAAGAGGATGCCTACCAACTTAAGCCAATTACACTCGAACTCATTTTTCACATTTGTCATTCTCTGTTTCTGCAAGGTAAGCTTTAGTTTTTAGCTAGCAAGATTTCTATAAATATAGACACTTTTAGCCATGAAAGGGTGAAGTAATATAACAACAAAATTTTCTATTTGCCCATAAAACATATACTGCAGAGGTATTTGCAAAGTATATTTTCATATACACTGCACTAACGAGCCCCAAAACTGCCAGAGAGGATCACCCCTAAGGGCAAGGTAATTTTGTTTCCATTGTACGTTTAGCTGAGAGACCTGCAATGAAATAGGACAGCTCCAGTTTGGCCAAACCAGGAAATAAAAACCCATTACAGACTAAATTTCACATAAAGAACTGAAAAGCAGCTAAAGAACAATGGGTTTCGGTAAAAATGAAAAAGAGATAAAACTGAATCAAATATCTAGCAAGAAAATATCCTGAACTCCACCACTAATTCTTTGTATAGGTGACTGTATGTATAAGATTGTCAGTTCACAGATACCTGAAGAAGAATATGTGGTTGAAAATGCTCATCAAAACTCCAGTCTGTCAAGCAACGCTGCTGTATCTTTTTTATTTCTTCTAAGTAATTTTCCGGACTCACCTCAAAATATACCAAATCAAATTAATGTATATCAACATTTCAGTGTCAATTGTATTAAATTAACTTTAATCTTGTTGGCTTAAAAGGCAGTATCACACGTTGCATCACAGTTAACTGCATAATGCTGCATATGTGCAGACCCGTATGGCACTACTTAATAAAAAATACAATTACTCCCAAGGGTTTCTAGTCTTGGATTTTTTTATGGCGAACATAATCTAAATACTTTTATTATTAGCTTATATGTTTCTGAGTTCTGTAAGCAATTACAAGTATTTAAACATCTCCTGTGATGTCATTTTAAAATTGCTATGTTTATGCAGGGATGTATGGCAGACAGGTGATTCTGAAGATGCCAAACTACACAGTTTACTAGTCTGACACAGTTTGACATTTTCTTTTAAACTTCCATGTTTGTATTTGATCCCTGGTATTCAGTGAGACCAGCACAGAATTATTATTAGCAGTTTTACTAATACCCATCACCTTGGAATTCAAAGAAAGTGATTTCACAGTGCTTAAAAGTTATGGCACTATTTGCCAGACATCACATCATTAACATCTGCATGCAGCACTGCAAAGGAATCCCCAGGAACATGTCCTGATATTGAACAGTATCTTCTGTTGCCTCATGTAAAGCCTAGTTGACTCTATTCCTCACACTTGCCATATCAGAAATAGGAAGATCCAAGTCTTTGTTCAAAAGAGGATCAGCCAGACCATCTCTTCCATCTTTGCCATTTATTTCTGTATGCCCTGGAAAGTGAAAGTAGAATTTTAACAATTGTTCCAGAAATTTCAGCCCTAAACACTAAGGTCAGAGTAACGCAATTTCTTTAGCCTCTCTGATGAGACTGACGTAAAGATGAAACTTTCTTTTATGGCACTAGTCCTACAAATACATGATCAGCTCTGCTACCCTTCTTTCCTAAAAGAGCACTTTAAAATCCAGGGACAACAAGTCCCAGATAGTTAAATAAAATTAAAAAAAAAAAAAAAGAAAAAAGAAAAAGAACACTTTATAAAACCCACTTGAATAATCCTCTTTATCTGACCTATGCTGGTCTTTCATAGTAAAAACCATTAAAATATACTCAGAAGTATCCTCCTGATTCACACACAAAGAATCATTTTTCTGAGTACTTTAACAAGCAGTTCTTTGCACAGATGATGTTAAAATAGAAGACAAAATCAAATATTTTGATATGTTCACACATTTTTGAAAAATACAAATTTCAAATTTTAAATTACTCTGGTGTACAGAGTTTCATAAGCTACTGAATATTAGTTCTCTTAAGAATCTGACCAGTCATTACATTGTTACAATGAGCATCTGATATGAACAGGATCATATGGGGACCTTAACTTCTATATTCTCTTAATTTTTAAAAAATAATTTCCTTTTAATAGAATTCTTTATGTCCTGAGTTAGGGCAGAGAAAATTCACATGTACAAGAAAAGTAGTCTTTCTGGGAGAAAACACACCATAAAGCACTTGCTCCTAAGTGCCTTATAAACAGCTCAGCTTCCAGATATATATCTTTAGGCTCTGCTTCTCTTGGAAATTACATCTCTTTACTGACTGCCTTTAGAAGACTGAAGAGACCTGAAAGCAAATGTTTTATCTTCCTGGTATTTGCTTTTATGCTGCAGAAGTGCTGAAACATTGTTATGCTTGTAACTGCTATATTTTATATTGTGACTACTATAAATGTAAAATAAACTAACACCCAAAAATATTGCCAAAATGTAAAAGAGGCAGATATGCAGGATTCCTTTTTTTCCTGCTCCAACCTTCTAGGGAAAAGATCCCATCTAAGCTGGTTGCTTAGACACCTCTATTAGGGAAGCATGGGCAACATCACAAGCATCTGGATTTGGGGTCCTGAGCACAGGGAAGACAGGGATCCGTTGAAACGGGTCCAGAGGAGGGCCAATGAAGGTGATTAGAAGGATGGAGAACCTCTCCTGTGAAGACAGGCTTAGAAAGTTCAGCCTGGGGAAGAGAAGGCTCCAGGGAGACCTTATTGCGGTCTTGGGAGAGACTTTTTGATAGGGCCTGTAGCAATAGGATAAGGAGTAATGGTTTTAAAGGGAGATAGATCTATAAGGAAGGTTTGTCTTACATTAAGGGTGGTGAAACACTGGAAAAGGTTACCAGTAAAGGCAGTGGATGCTCCATTCCTGGAAACACCAAAGGTCAGATTGGACTCTGAGCAACCTGATCTGCTAGGAAATGTCCCTGCTCATTGCACAGGGGTTGGATTAGATGACCTTTGGAGGTCTCTTTCAACCTGAATGATTATTCTAGGATCTATGATTCTATGATCAAGTACATAAAGGTATAATTGCTTAAATTTCTACTTTTCTTCCATCCCCCCAAAAATAATCACTTGTTTTTAATGTTGCTTTTTGGTCAACACTTCTCCTTTAACCAGACAAACAACTTCTCAGTATGTTAGAAACTGCAGGAGAAAATATAGAACTTCAGAAAATTCACTCTGTATTGTCTACAACCGTTAATGGTTTTGTCCTTATTCTAGTATTCCTACATAGTTATTCAGTGTACAGACCATACAATACTTGAAAATTTTGTGATTTGTACATGGAAGAAAAATCACATTCCTGCAACAGCAAATGATATGGTAAAACAAATAGTGGATTCAAATTCTTCAGAAGTAATGTAAACAGAAAGCTTTTTACCAGAGCCTCTTGGAGATTTTCCATTAAGCTTCATTTCCATAAGAAAGAGTTGCCTCAGCTGTCTTGCAAACATGTCTGGATTATCCCAAGGGATACAAGACACTTCAGAATCTCCTCCAACCATAGATCCAGAGCTCTCCAGGAAACCAGAGTCACTCAGCCAGGTCAGCTTCAGGCTTTCAAAAGTAAATACCCTAAAGGCTCTTTCTACTTCAGCCCAGCTCAGAAGTTCTAAAAAAGAATTACAATCATTAACTGAGAATGTCCTTACAGCTCAGCAGAAGATAAATAGAAGACTATTTAAGTGTATTGTTCTTGGCAACTCTGCAAAAGACAACAGCAATTTCCTTAATGGTATTGGATCAACTTATGTGGGCTACATTTTACACTGCATTCAAAGTTGAATACTTCCAAATTGCAAAATGATATGCCTAAATATTAATCCATCTTAAATGAAGTGGTTCATACATTTGAATACCTTCTGGCTCATTAACTTCATATAAATGATGTTGATTTTAAAATACTGTGTAGACATTATCAAACCAGTTAACAACTAGTTATTTTCAGTTCATGAAACTTTTTTATTCTCTGTAGCTTCTCAAACAGGTATCAAATGTCTTTTTCTCTTCAGACAAAATTTTACCTATAATTTACATAGAAGTATGCCAGGTGCAAAGGCAATAATAAATCCTATGTATGGTATATATAAATTTATATATGGTATATATAAATCCTATGCATCAGTATCTATATAACAGTGATAATCATGAAAAGGACTGAATTTTAAGGCAGATAGTACAATGCCCAAATCAAATATAGTTTCTTCAGTTTGAAATATTTTCACTTCAGGGTAGTTGAGCACCCAAGCCTGTAAAATATCTTGAAAATTTTGGATATCTCATCTTCTGTTCAAATCAATCACCTTCTTGACGCAAGAAAAGGCATTGCTAGCTAAGTTACCAGTTGGGAGAGTTTGGCACCAAGTAAAGACCATCAAATTTAAAACCCATCAGCTGGAATGCTACAGCAATACTAAATACCTTATATAGCTTACTGTCCAAAATGAACATACCAACAACTAGAAACAACACAGCAAGTGTAAATCAATCCAACACATGGGACTTCAGGATGAAATTGCTGGGAAAGTACCTTCAAATCCTGTGCCTTACATGATGATATAAATGTAACCATGGGGATTTGAATGTTTATACTTCTTAGTAGCCTAGAGATGACTTCTGATACTACCTAAGGGTATTTATGTAGGCTTTGGGATTGTTTCCCAGTGTACTTCATGGCAGAGAGCACTCCAAGGAAAGGTAACTGCAGAAGTGATTATGGTTGAAGAAGTGAATGTATTCTTGATTTGATAAACGGACTGTTATAAAGTAGTTTCTTTTTTAATACCAACACTTACACAGAATACATTCTGAAAGGCATTTATTGTTAAATAAAAATTGTCTCCCTCAGACATATGTGCTCCTCCTCCAAAAGGGTGTGGATTAATAAATATATAATTTACATCAGTGTCTCTCAAAATGCATTACACATCCTAGGATCAAAGTTGCAATTTTTACAGCTTTTTCTTCCTTAGAATAAGTAATTGTTTGTATGTTTATGAATATAAATAAATAAAGGAGTTCTAACACACTTCCAGTTCTTACTCATGCAGTATTTAATACTCATATAGTCTTTCTCATTAACCATGAGACTGAGGTCTGAAATTAGGGTTAACTTGTGTATAGTAGGCTATAAGTATTTATAAGCAAAAATGTGAAAATGGGAAATTCTGCAAAGGCTTTTTGGCAGCTGGAAAAACTTGTCCCAAAATTCTTGCTATTTAGGAGGATCATCAACCAGAAGAAAAAAAATAAAGGAAGGTATATCAATGAAAATAATTTTACCACTGGTACAATAATGCATGAGCTCGTGAACTCTGGCCAAGTGTTTAATGTTATTTTTAGTCGAAGGAAGGGTGAAATGGATAAGTTCTGTAACAGGCAGTTTATCCATCATTTCACGCTCAATATTTTCTGGATTTAAGTTCTCTTGGGCCTGGAACAAAAATGAAAGTACCAGAGTTAAAGTAAATTTCTCACTAGTGGATTTCTAAAAACTATGTTTGAATAAAGAAGTCTTTTTATAGCAGAAGATACTAGCATGTGCTTAAGTCAGTCGGACATAAAATTAAATTTGAGCATGTGCTCACAGTATGGTTTTGAATCATGGTGTCAGATACTGGAGGCAGAAAACAAAATTAACACATAAGAGAATGACTGACAGCATAATAACAGACATTTGTTAGAAGTTATTTGCCTGTGCTAGCTAGACTCAAAAATACAGAAATATGTACTGGTCTATTCAGAGTGGCAGCAGGTTCCTTCCATGTACCTTTCAGTTGGTCTGTACTATTTTTCGTAGTAATAAAATCGGTAAATTCATTGATCAGTCTGTGACGGGGGGCATTTATCTTTTCAGACTTCCTGGTATCTTTCAGTTTCACTCTTTTTAGTATTACACACTTACAGTACTTTTTCTCAGACTGCATCCATTCCTCAAACATTGTGCTATATCCTGAATTTCTTTTCTTCAGCAAGTACATAAAATACATCACGCATATGCCTGCTAAGAGCATCTCTCTCAGAGATTACTCAGTCCTCCCTTCTGCTTGCATACATCCACTGTGTCTCTTCTTTCTGAATACTTTTCTAATCAATAGTTGTTAAACATTCCACAGATAATTTGCAATTCGTGAAGCCAGGTAGACACATCTTAGCTGTGAAATCTAGAACTGTACTATCGCTTATATTACCTTCAGAGAATTTCAAGGTTTCATGGTAAAACTACACCTTGGCTTTGGAAAACATTGATAAATCCATAGAGGTTTTTTGGTTCAAAAAGTCTGGGAACTGTTACTTTGCAATAATTTCAAGCTTTGCAGTTTCTGAAACTTTCTGCCTTTGTTAAAATCTGACGATATCTTGGTTATACACTATGCTCCAACTATTCAGTCAACCTGAATATACTTGTGTTCAATAACGACCCTATACATTTTCTTATGCTTCTCTACATTTTATTATTAAATATAGTCTACCTGCTAAATCATTATGATCAAGTTAGAAACTAATTTTCCATAGTTTCATCCGCGTTTGACTACAGTAAATCAACAGAGTTCTATAATATCTCTGATTTTTGTCAAAGGTTAAACGTTCTTATTACTAACGTAAATAGATCACTGAAATCAATATGTTTGTTCTCTACATTTGTAAGGTGTCATCTGTCATTAACTCACTGCTTCTTAAGTAAACTAAACACGTTGGTGTATCCATCTCAGTAGAAAAAAATCTAGGCTATGCTGTTCTGCTTTGTAAAATGTTCCATCCTTTGTAGTGCATTGAGCATTCATTGCTTGTGGACATGGGAAATGTTTCTATATGATGGGTAGCACTATACCTTTAGGAGGTGCAACCGCTGAGCAAGGGTGTCATGGTAGTTAAATAAGAGAGGGTACTGGGGGGTGACACTCTTTTCTTCACTGTTCTTAGAAGAAAAGTAGTCATATAGATTCTGTTAGAAAAAAGAAAGAGCTATTACACCCCAATAATGAGATTTCTTTGTCATTTTAGGAGATAAACAAAAGACAACACAAACCTTTTTTTCACTCAAAGAAAGTGAAAGAGAAGGAAGAACAGAGACTATATGATCTGCAATGGCGTGACAAAACCCGTCTGCCTGAGGCTCTTGTACCACCAGACTAGGTGGTGTAAGGTCTTCTTCACTCGCAATAACCTGGCAAACATAATATATGTTAACTTTCATTACAGTATGGACTGCTGCTTGCCGTTGTTAGAACTAGCAAGCAGATTCTGCTACAAGCTAAGCACATGTCCATAAATTTCTTTTTCTACAAATAGCAAAAATACAATTTCCCAAGTTAGTTCCTGTCCAAAACAAAGGTTATGGAAAACAGAATTGTTTTCTCTTATTATTCACTTTTTGAAGGATAAAAAGAAAAATATTTGAACTTGGAATGTTAAGAATTCTGAATTAACACAGGTAATTAAAAATTGATTGTCTGTTAGATGTTGGACTTTGAATATTCTTGCCTGAGTCTATTTTCAGATTAAGTTACAAATAGTAAAAAATCCCAAAATTGTTCAGAAATTTTACTCCTAAAAGAAGGAGAATTTCTAAATCATATTGTGGGTTTCTTTTAAATTATACACTGTGCCTGAACTCAATAGAAGTCAGATCTGTCTAGTACTAGAATGGACATATGCCACTTCTATGTTAGGCTTTCCCTAAGATATTTAAACCAACTAAACCAGCAAAAGTTCACTATCGATAACATTGTTGTAGACATGAAAACTTGTATTGATCTACATAAGAAATTGCATCTTTTACCTCATTTAATTGTATTTGTAGTCTTCAAAAATTAATTATGGACTAACACTGTATATGCAGGGTAAGTGCACAATATGAAAGAAAATCAAAGACAGCACTTTGGAGTTTTGATTCCTTCATATTGAACCTCCTTGCTCAGTCCCATATTTTAGGTTTTCTGAAACAGAGGGATTTATTGATCTTTGACCAATTCCTTATATGAGGTCTAGGCCACAGAAATTAAACAGAGAACATTCCCACCTGTTCCAACATGCAGCTCAGCATTAAGGGTACAGAAATGTATTCCTCGGGAATCTGACTCAGCAAGTCATTGTAATACCTCATGTCCACAAAAGGAGACAAAAAAGAAGTTTCTTCAGCTGCTGTAATAAGAGATAAAAGAGTAAGATCTATTTATTCAGAAATGCCAACTTATATTCCAAATCAGTTATGCAAGTTTGCAGATGACACAAAATTGGGAGGAGCTGTTAACTCCCTCAAAGGCAGTGATGCCCTGCAGAGAGACCTTGATAAATTAGAGGGCTGGGCAATCACCAACAATATTTAACAAGTTTAAAAGGCTTAACAAGGGAAAGTGCCAGATTTTGCGCTTGGGATAGGGTAACCCTGCAAGTACATCCAAACTGGGGAATAAGATGCTGAAAAAGCAGCATTGCAGAAAGGGATCTGGGGTCCTGGTTGACAGCAAGTTGAATGTGAGCCAGCAGTGCCCTGGCAGTCAGGAGGGCCAACTGTGTCCTGGGGTGCATCAGGCAAAGCATCGCCAGATGGTCTAGGGAAGGGATTGTCCCACTCTGCTCTGCACTGGGCCGGCCTCACCTTGGATACTGTGTGCAGTTCTGGGCACCACAATATAAAAAAGACATTAAGCTTTTAGAGAGCATCCAAAGGAGGATAATGAAGATGATGAAGGGCCTTCAGGGGAAGCCATACAAGGAGTGGCTGAGGGCTCTTGGTCTGTTCACCCTGGAGAAGAGGAGACTGAGGGGAGATTTCATTGCAGTCTTCAACATCCTTGTGTGGGGAAGAAAATGGGCAGGTACTGATCTCTTCTCTGCAGTGACCAGTGACTGGACTTGAGGGACTGGCCTGAAGCTGTGTCAGGGCAGGTTTAGGTTGGATATCAGCAAAAGGTTCTTCACCCAGAGGGTGATTGGGCCCTGGAACAGGCTGCCCAGGAAAGTGGTCATAGCACCAAGCCTCACAGAGTTCAAGAAGTGTTTGGACAATGCTTTCAGGCACAAGGTGTGACTCTTGGGGCTGTCCTGCGCAGGGCCAGGAGCTAGACTCAGTGATCCTTTGGGGTCCCTTCCAACTCAGAATATTCTGTGATTCTGTGAAACTTCAGACAATTTTTATTAAAAAGAGACTAAAAAAGTTCATTAATGTAGATTGTTTAAATCTGACTGTGACCAGGAACAGACAAAATAGGTGATTTTCTGAAGAACATGGTTACCATCACTGTGGTTTTCAGAGACTTACACAATGTACTGTGTAAGAATACACAACACACTAAGAACCATTTCTCACATCTTCAGCTTACTGCACAAATCATTTAAAGGATTTGAAATCAATTGGCTCAACAAAGTGAACAACTAGAGATGAGTGCTTTAATCCTTTAAACATACCTTGTGACAAAATTGCTGTTGGCAGAACTTCTTCTGCTTTCCCTTTTTTCTTTGGAGGTGTCATGTGTGATGATGATTCAACCTAAATGAACAAAAATATAGACAAAAAAAAAAATCATAAACAACAGAACAACTAAGGATTGCACAAATAGGTGGGAGAAATTAATTTCATTCAGATTTGGTTACTCATGCTAGGCTAGATGCTAAACTTTTAAATGGAACAAGATAGTAAGAATGTAGTTTTATGAATTTTTATATGAGCATTCAGTAGTACTGTTACATATGGAGTAAATCCATTTTGTTTCTGCCACTAGCACATGTCCTAATAAGCCACTTCTGTCTACTTAAGCTTTTTCTACCATGAACAAAATAAGGAAACTGATCTTGCATAGAACTAATAATCTTTTTTTTTTTGACAGTTCACAGATCTGTAACAAGACATAGTTGCTCTGTGCAGGCATATCAATCAGAGCTATTTAAGGAATTTTTACACCTATGATACTTTATGCTGGTATGATCCTTCCAATTTTCCTGTTTCTGTTTTCCCAATGCTCAGCTATTTTTTTTTTATTATTTTTTTTTAGGCTTTAAATGCTGAAGACAAAAATCAAAATTTAAATCCCACAAAATTACTCAGAGTGATGGTCCGAGGTGAATTTTTGATTAAATTAAATTAAAGTCAGGCAATTCTAGTCTATAAGCAGTTATTCTCTATAAGAACAAAAGGTTCCTTGCCTCAGTTACAGATTGTTGTGGTGATTTGCTCTCTGATAATGTAGGTACATTAATAAATTTGGTGTTTTCCAAGTAGTTGCAATGCTGCCTTTTCCAGTCCAGGCAATCATACATCAAACAAGCAATGTGTTCAAACAGCACAGTACCAAATGCAAGCTACGAGAGAAAATTAGATACAATGGATGAAGTTCGCATATAAAAGTATCATGTAACTTAGTGACATGAGTCAACCAGCAGATCTACATCTGTTTAGAAATTTACCAAAGGATTTTTCCCCCCATTAATTCAGAATGTTTTGTAAATTTATTCTAAAGACTCCTCATTTGTATTTGCCTTAACACTGCCATATCACTGTATGGACTGTATATTGCCTAACTGTTTTAGTTGTTATAAAATCTAACTTGTCCTAACAGTAACTCTTTATGGTCTGCTATCTTGCATCTGCCATCTTTTTTTGGATGGGAAGGCACAGGAGAGGAAACTTAAGGTATTTGGTTTATATAACGTGTGTATGTTATTACTAATGATCAAGCTACAGCATATTTGCAGGGCAACCCTGCCCTAGAAGGACAAAAAATAAAACTCCAACCAGGTAATCAATGTCATTTCACAATATTTTTTATCTTTCTGTTGCCTTTTGAAAACAAAGAAAGCCTCAAGAACAGCACTCTAGAATCCATACTTGTGAGTGAAGGAATGTCAGCATACTGCCCAAATGTCCAAAGGGAGAGCAGTGTATCTGCAAAAGTCTGACAAGGAAAGAATCATGGTTCTTGAGGTCATGTATAGTGGTTTTCACCAAAGCTTGGAAGGAATAAAAAGAATAATAGCAACTGCTATTTTAAATGTGAAATGTTTTAGTACAAATACCAAAACCTTGTTGGAGACCACATGAAACACTCAAGTTTCAGCAGCTTTAATGGATGTATTCTTGCCCTATACATCCCAGACATTATGGAAAGGATGAAATTATTATAATTTTTAGGCAATTTCTGTCACTTTTCTGAGTGATTCTTTCACTTTTCTGAAAGTAGGGCAAGTCTCTTGTACTAAGAAGTTTGCCTCTAAGAGATGGTTAGCAACATTGGATCTCTCGATTTTAGTTTCCTAAAATAAAACACAGTAAAGAAGCACAGCTTACATAAGGCACTAAGTACAATAATGGATCCTTACGAAGTACTAAACATCTGCTTTCTTCAAGTCTGTGCCTCTTCATGGCACTTGAAAACAAGCACCTCAAATCACTAATCAGTTATGGAATACTTGTCTCAGTTTTCATAACATTTAAAGACCAGAGGACACACTTGGGTAAGAAATTCTATTTGTGAAAACAGGATTTTCATTAATATTCTTGCACCTTTGTTTTCCCAATTAAATCCTCTTCTGCAGAATGGGTTAGTATAAAATCTTTCCATTCATATATTACTTAAAAGATATCACTAGAGCAAATAAAATCATTAAAATACAGTGTTTTGAATCTGCAAACTTTTAAACAAAACAAGAATTTTTACAAAGTCACAAGTAACAAAAGCTGGTGCTACTTAATGGGATACAAGCAAAGTTTAGTGTAATTACAATCTTGTGATTCAACTTGTTTGGTCCCTCCTCTTCTCAGGACAGACTTAGACGTTTGTTGAAAGTTTTTCAGGTCTAACTATTAGTGGCTCTTGAACAAAGAAAATATTTTTGAAGGTATTTTCCTTTCTAAAGATCTCAAATCTGAGAGCAGACTACTTGCTGTATGCAATACTCTATCATGTTTATATTAATGTCTAACAACTTGTCACACCAGTTTTCCTTCTGTAGATCTTGGATTTCAAAGACACAGCAGGCTTGGACTCCGAGGCTCTCCAGCAAGTCCACAAGAACAGATCTATTCTATCCACCTATGATTTCAGAACTTATATACTCTCCACCCATTTTTTTTTTAAGTTACACATTTTTCTACTTCTTTAGAACTCATAAAATTATAATCTGTTTAAACGTTTTCAGTGACAGATTGTTTTTCCTTTAATTCAGCTATAATACAGGTGCTTCCAGGATACTCATGAGTAGAAATGTAAGATGTGATTATGGGGAAGATAAAAAACTTCTTTCCCAAAGGAGACTTTGCACTTTTAAAATTATACAAAGAGTATAATATTAAGCAATATTATAAGTAGCAAGCCTACATGTTTCCACAATTAAGGCATGTGTAGTGAATGCCTTGGAAACTGTTTTCAAACTCTTCTGCTGAGGCCTACGATATTAAGAAACTCAAAATCAGGTACTTTTATTCAAAGGACTCCTTGTGAATAAATACTGAATAATCTTCTTGTATACAGGGGAAATAATTTTTGTTCAAGATTACAAATCTACTAACTACAATGGTTTATGTTTCAGAGAACACTGAGATAAAATTCCTGTCATTTCGAAATTGTTCTTAAATGTTACAAACCCCAAAGGATGCCATGCACTGTGAAAACAGAAAGTACTGACCAGCATTTCACTGTCAGACCAATCAGGGGGATAGTCACTTTCCTTAACTAGGTGATGGAGCCTGGCAACATCATAAAGACTTGATCCATGCTTTCCGCTGTTCAGAACTGGCTCCAGGTATTCCCAAAATGTTTCCAGGTCTTTGTTAGCTTCATCTTCCTTTCTTTTGTCTGTTTCTACACCTAAAATTTATAAGTATTAAATCATGGTACGTCTCCCTTTTACAAAAAGCACAAATCATATATTAGTCTTCTGTAAGTACTGCTGAAATTTTCCCATCCTCAGAGTCTCAGCAAAACTCTCTCACACAACTTTGGGATTAAAAAATCTGGGACAACAAAACCTCCGTAAAACATGGTAGTTCTTTCAGAAGAAAGGAGAAATTAAAAAAAAAGGAACTCCGCCCCCCCCAATCACACCCCTACATCTCTCCTCCCAAAGTAAACAACAGCAGTGAATGTTTGGAACCTAGGAAATGTAAAACTCCCAGGCTGCACTTTTAGAAAGCTGCCAGCACATACCTTGGTGAACCTGTTATTTAAGTATAGGGTAAGCAAGCCTTATTATCACAATTTTATTGCTTTGGGAATTGGGGCAAAAGAAGATCAGTTACAGGATGACCGTGAATAGCAAGCCTAGAAGTTATATGGTTTCCATTTTTGCTCCATGATAATGATCAATTTTTGAAGATGCACTATCTACAGTGAAAAAAAAAGCTGTCTGCTAATGCCAACCTTACAATCACATTCTGGAATCTAAGATGAACCATACTTTGATAGTGTAATTTAATAAGGACAATAAACCTGCAGTGACTGCTTTCATTTGGACTTAGTGGTGCTCAGCACTTCTAAAACCTAAGTATGAAGGCCAAATACTTCACTTGTATAATTCCAGTGGCCCTGTGGGTTAATAAAAAAGCAACTCAGTGAGGCTGGGGACTCTTCAAAAAGTGCTGGTGTCCTCAAGATTTTCCAAGTAATATATGCCTCCTGTAACAGCCACTGGAAATGTTTGCCAATTAGTGTATCAATGACTTATTTTCATTTGTGTCGACTTATGTTCATTCGTGTCATTAGCATGACAGCTTATCTTTCAAATCCAGCCATGTGCTCCTTTGCCTTTCTTTGTAAATTTAATTATTCATGTGCAAGCATAGTATATTGTCCATATTAAACAGAACAGTCTGTTTTTTCCATATTATTATTCTCTATACTGTCAAAAATATTTTGCATTTGAATCACACCCCATTATTCCAATACCCATGGCAATACCGAGTGGTCCCAGACCCAGCACCAAGTCCCTTAAGTCCACTCCATGCATCCCATATTATTTGATATATTGATATATTATTTGATAGTAAACTTTTAACAATTACTCTACAGAGGCCAAGCATTTTGAATAACGCTGCACTTACTATAAATTTACTTTCATCTAGACCTACCTGTGTGATCCTTATTTAAATCCAAATATACAACACACACTACTACTCTGTCAGAAGGTCAGCACTTAATTTTATAAGGAAATTAAACTTGTCTGACATGATTTGTTCTTGAACAGCATACACTAGCTGTTGCTCATCTCATTTTTTAAGTGGTTAAAAATGATTTCTTCCAGTATTTTTCCAGAAACAGAAATGAAGCAGATTACAGTGCCTTGGCTGTGTTCCTTTCCCTTCTTCCTCACAGCTCTTTTTCCACTCTCACTTGGTCTTTATGAGTTCTCAGTTGTGAATGAGAGTGGCAGGCAGATCTTTAAGTAGAATACAATTTAAGTTAATCTGAATCAGCTGATCTGAAAAGTTCTCTACCTTACACTCAGTTATTTTGACTATTACTCCATAATTTAAAGTTGAATCTTTCTGCTATCAGCATTAATTGTGGTTAGTTGTAATCATCACCTGTCTGCAATGGTATTTGCAGTGACAACAGATTAGCCCCCCCACCCCCAACACACATGACATCAAGAAAAGCAAAAAGCACTCCCAAAACATTAACCACTGTCAGTCTTCTCAGGACCACCTCCTTACAGTTCTTCCTCTCTCTTGAGCAGCAGACAAATATTTTCCTTGGTACACCTCCTGCATTCCATTTTGTGTCTCAACATTTTCAATTTTGTGCCAATAGGTTCATAATAAACATACATTCTCATTCCTATTGACCTGAACTATTTCTAATTCTTAAATGCTTCCTTATGCCTGAGGTCCACAAAGAATGCATGGTTTAGCCAAGCTGTTTTCTTACTATGCACCCTGTCTTTTCTTAGCTATGAGGAAAACTTGCATTACAACCTGTAACACTACCTACACAAGATACTGTCATCTATATTCACAATTCTCCCCCTTCAAAATATTTAATTTACAAACTACCTATGTTTATCAAAGTCTTTCTACTATTATACATAATATATAAAGAAGAGATAACTTTGGAAATATTTGGGGAAACCTGCCCATGCCCTCTCACTCCCAGCAGGTGCTGTAAATCAAATGAAAATAAACCAACTATGCTTTTTGCTCTTCGCACTTTCAAGACCCAGTAAGGCATTACCTTTACATTTTACAAATACTAACAAAACTGTAAGAAGCTACAAATTATATTTTCCTCTCAGTCTCTTCCCAGAGATAAGATTACTCAAACAAGGTCAAACACGACATTACTTCTTTGAGTTCATCAGTTGGTCTGTGATTACCTAAGTTTCAAAGGCTACATCTACATGACTTGGGTTAGCTCACCTTGGCACCTTTGGGGACAGATTCCTTACTTCCCACACAATCTAACCTGTAGCATTTGCCAAGGGGCAATATGAGTATGTCAGTTAGTTAACACAAATGGGATGGAAAGAGCAGCATGCTCAGACAAGTTCACCCTTCACAACACTCATAAGTAAATGATTTGTATTCATCAGTGGTCAGAATGGCAGTGAGTCACACCATCCCAGCCATCAGCATTCCAACATAATCAACCTTCATAACCCCCTCTCCTGGCCAATATACTTTGCAGGATGCAGTTTCTCTCATTTACTGGGCTGCTTGTGCCATCTCAACAGTGTCAGAATCCATCACAAAGAATTTTTCAGCACCACAGAGAAAGTCAATATGCAGAGTTATAACTGGAACCACATCTATTAGTTGAAAAACAAGTGTATGAACAATTATAGCTACCAACTCATTTTTTTTCACTTACACTTACTTATCACAAGACTGACTTGGATTTAAAATAATTCAGGTCAGAAGGGACCTCAATCTCCTGCTCATATCCTGACTTACATATCCAGTTTGCTTAAATAATCCCTGATGTGATCCCCTTCCACCAAGAATCTTGTTCCAGACTTTCTCCTGTCTCTGGAGCCTGGAATTTCCAAAGGCCGTTCGTGATCACAACCACTTTTTTTTTCTTCCAAAGTCCTTTAGCCACTCCTCATAGGGTGGCTGTTTGCTGGACTCAGTAGAGTTTATTAGTAACTTTCTTGTACTGCACAGCCCCAAACTCTGTTCTCATGAGAGCTGAGTAACAGGGAATAACCACCTCCCTTGACCTACTGGCTATGTTGCTGCAGCTCAGTATGGATGGATATCACTGATGACACAGATCTGGCTGGCTGTTTACCAGGATTCCAGCTCAAGAGAGGTGTTACAGCTTGGGGACAGCTGAGGACAATTACAGAGAGTTATTCTGTGGCATATTCTTCTGTGGCTGGGACCATAGTTCCAAAGTAGCCAGCTGTGCACTTTCCTTGGACTTACCAAATGGGCCAAGATTTTTTAGCAATGCACCTTTCTAATGATTCAGAGAAGTACACATTTGATAAAATGTTCTTTGGTGGCTGCTGGAGAAATTATGGCTGCAAACACTGCCTCATTAGCCAGTTCCTCTTTCTACTGTCCAGTTTTTGCACTGGCAAACCATTTGGTTTGGTGACAATCAAAGGCAATACCATTTTGACACTTGCAAACACAGCTGCTCACCATTAGCATGCACAAACACCAGGCACAGAAAAGGAGAAAAACACAGCTAGAACAGTCTTTCCCTGGATATAAAACTATCTCCTTTCTAAACTATTTTTTTTAATGACCAGATTACCTTCAGATGAAATTAAAGGCTTTTCTTGAAGTGTAGTTTCTTCCAAATGTGTCTGCAATGGCTTGTAATTCTCAGAAGAAATCTGAATTACACTTGAAATGTTAATCCCAAGCTCAGTCATTATAGGCAACAGCTGAAGGTTGTGGAAATCCAAAATTATAAAGTAATGATGAGCACCATCATCTGGTTCATCATCTATTCAAAATAAAACAAAATCAGATTAGAGCAAGGCCATTCAACAGCAAAACAAAATTAATTTTTTTCTTGACTATGCAGATTAATGCAAATGAAGGTCTAATTTTTTATAACTTCATCGGGAAAATTACATATAAGTTCAAAAACATTATGTGCATTAGACTGAAGTCTTCTGCACCAAACCATCTAGAACATAGCAGGAAGATACAAGTCAGAAATAATAATTGCTTGGAGAAGCACCAGGAGAAAAACTGGAGATGCTGATTATAATCAGAATGTTGTAGCAGCATTTGTGTAATTACTTCTCTCTAAGAAGTTTAGTGTCAGGACATACTCACATGCTCTAATGGTAGTTTAAGCTATCCTATTTCATCCTGGCCACGGAGCACACACAAAGTTACTGTCTCTTAAATGAGCAATTACATAAGACAAAGTAATTTCAAAGGATTAGCTGCAGGTATGAGCTGACTCACTGCTGACTGTTCCCTGCTGAACAGGTTCATGTTTGCTAGGTGTGCTTCCTGTCAAATCCTCATCAGCTGGTAATACCAGCTCACACTAGTCCTTTTAGCTGGCCAGGGACATATCCAAATTTGTCTTAGAGTGCAGATGAGAAGGTTTCATTGAGTGCCTGCTCTGTTTGGGCTTATTAGTTATGTAGAAATATTCACAGTAACATCTGCCACAGTAACCAAAGCAAAAGGTTAAGCATTATATAATCAAAAATGAGCCCTCTAGAAGCTTGACTCTAGTCTAAGTTAATTGTATAGTTTCCCTTTGTGGCCTATGGAGAAATATAGTCATTAAGATAAGTACCAGAAGATTTAATTCATCCAGTATAGTTATTTATTTTAAGTCATTAGAAACTGCCTGCTGAAGGTCCTGTATCTCTTCATTGATTCTGAAACATGTAGAGTTAGTGCAGACTATCCTGCACTAGAAGACAAATGCAGTTTTATATTCTCTTTAGCATTAAGATTCTTTCTTATGCTTACTAACACATCACACATCTAAGTCCTTTAGCCACTCCTCAGCTCATGGGACTCGTGCATCCAAGGGAGAAAAAGCGGTAGCCTGGCACTAACATCTGCCTGTGCTCAGGTTTACAGCTAGGACTGTGCAAATACTGCTATCACACGGAGCAGCAGGCTCTCTGTCACTTGTAACATTAGATAAACATAAAAGAACATGCAAATTTGGAGAAAAACTGACTGAGGAAGCAGCCGCCACAGTTCAGCACATATATGGCATACGGCAAAAATCAAACACAGAAGAAAACCAGCCAATTATATAATTGCTAGCACTGCAAGTGAAGTACATAATTTGCTATCTCAGTTGCTGCAAGAAGAAAAGGCATGAGAACATACAATTACAGAATATTAACAATTTCTAACAAAAAAAACAGACGTCTGCCCAGTCATTTACAGGGATACAAAAATTCCAATGCATACATGCTGAAGACTGTCTGCCATTAGAAAATTATAATCATGATTATGCTAATAATCATGGCAAGTGGATAATAATCAGTCAGTTCTAATTATCAGTGACTAGTCCATACTCAAAAAAGGAAAGACATCAATGCAAGTAATCTCTAGATAGATATTTAATTTCTAAAGGTGATAATGTTTTAGGAATAAATGACAAAATGACCGTTTAGCTACCAAAACTACCAGACACAGACTGTCTTTGAGTTCAAAGCATGGTTGTTTCTTTTAGTCTTGATATAGCTATATTAAAACAAATATAAAGAGGGGAGGTTTAGACTGGATATTAGGGAAAATTTCTTCACTGACAGGGATTTCAACTCCATTGTATTTTATAATACAAGGAGAAAGCCACCTCCAGATACTGCTACATCTAGTTATTCTGAAATCTTTCTTTGAGAAAGGTTTTCTGTAACATTTGTTTTGCTACTTTCTTCGGGTGTTACATACGCTAAAACATTTTGATATTGACATATGACATGTATCTTATCTATGTTTTATTTCTTGGACTGAACAACCTATCCTAACACTGAGCAGAACACAATGCACTCTTCAAGCATGAAGTGGCAGTGTTTTGATGTTGCCAAATAGAACTTGACTTTCAAACGTGAAACTAAATGAAGTACTTCAAAGCTTGGTTGCAAGACTTCTAGGAAGTTCATCTGTATTTTTTACATACTGATGTATTGGTCTTTCTCTTCCACTTCTCCGTGTCGTCGTTTCAATTGAGTGTCCTTTTTATCAGATGGTGGGACCACTGACTTTTTTCCTTTACTTTCTTTTTCAGCTGTCTTGTTCGGAGGTTTAGCTTTTTCTTTTTCCTTTTTTTGCTGTTCTGCCTGACAAAATGAATAAACAATGTTGTTACTGTAGCCTTTGTGCAGAACAAAGGTCAAACTGTTGTAAAACTTTAGTGATTCAATTTTTTTACAGTAATACTTTTATGGTGGCTGAGAGGGAAAAGTATTACAGTAAAAAAATTGAATCACTAAAGCTTTACAACAGTCTGACCTATGCTGCTTGAACACAACATTCAGTTTATTATATTCTTAATCATAGTACTGAGACTTCACATTGAAAAGGAACTGCAAGAGCTAGTCAGACATTATACCTACCAAACTAACAAAACACATACAGGTAAAAAGATGACTGAAGAATCACTGTGCTTCAGTTACTGCCACCACAGCACTTGCATCAGCCAGAACCCTTCCTTGGACTGAAGGGAAATATGGCAAAAATTCATATCTGTTAAGTCTTTAACATTTCTGTTACCACTCTTGAGCATGGTGTAAAATGGTACCAGCACTATTTTTATTTTATATAAATATCTATATCCTATGAACTAGAACCAAGAGTCTTGTGCTCATTTCATACAGGATATTATTCAGCCGTTCTCATTATTTTCAAACCAAAACCAATCTACATTAAGCTCTGCTCAGTAATTTAGGAGTACAGGATGAAAAAAAGATTTTGTAAGTATCCCTGAGCCTCACACTATAAATCCAGAAAGTCCAGAGTCAGTGTAAAATTAAATTAATCCAAAACATATTAAGGTAAATTGAGATGCTGTAGAGCAAGAAAGCCTCCACCTTATTTTTACCCAGCAGAAGTACCACATCCAAACTATGCAAAAATGACATTTCAGAATTATAAAGCTAAATAAAATAAAGTAAAAATGTATTAACTTAACTTACAGTTACAATCCTACTAATGTCACTTTAGTGGGTATTAAAGCAATGAGAAAAGCCCTTCATGCAAATGAAAAAGGGCAGTTAACTCTACACAATTGCTTTCCCTAGATCTAGCAGACTTTCAAGCTGTGGAGGTTGTATTTAGTTCAAATTCAAAATCAAAGCAGAAAATATTTTCCTGCTTTTCCCTTCCTTCATGCATTCCCTTTCTGTAAAATTTACAAATGCCTTCAACAGATTCTTGAAACTATCTGCAGTGTGAAACGAAGGATTTGGAGGCTTTCATTATTTTTCTTCAAATTTGTTCCATTTTGGACGTTTCAAAACAAAAAATTTTGATAGTACTTCTTTGAACTCTAAGCTGATGAACACACCAAAAAGAAGATACAATCATCAAGCCACAAAGTTCACAATCAACTTCATCTATTGCATCTGCATAATCTTCAGTTATCCTCAAATAAGCAGAGACATTTCTGGACTTGCCAAGATTCTAACCAAGAACACCACTTGACCAGGGAAATAAAATTAGAGTTATAAGACTAATCTTGCCAAATCAAAGCTAAAGACTCCATTTTATATTGAAGTGCCTAATCTTTAAACTTAAAATTTTTGTTTTACAGTTTACTTATCAGAATTGATTGGTATCTAAGAGAAAAGCCATTTTTTCTTGATTCACTATAAACAATCTGCTCTATAGCTTCAGACTCTTAATTTCTCCTCAGATTGAAAAGACTTTATTTTATCATAATATTCATATAGTTCTGTGTCTTATATTATCATTTCCTAATCAACTGACTTCTGTAGGAACAGGAGACAATTCTAATTTAATCACCTAGCATTTTTATGTTCTTGTGGTTGTGTGCTGTACTTCATCCATCAACTATTCCCACAAATAGAATTGCTGACAAAGAAATTTACAGACTTTTCAACTATACAAAATCCACTAAACTGCTTTTTTCTTGTGTCTTTTACATGCATAGACTGCTCAGGTCTCCATGTCATCACACTTTACATTATAGTTCTTGATAATTAACGGGGTTAACTTATTGCAGCAAGTATATAACTCTCTGATAATGGTCTTCAGTTGCATGAAAGTTTGCTTAAAAAGCAATATATCAAAACCAACTGTTCAGTAAGTTGTTGAAATGTACCACTGACAACTTTAAAAATATTAAAAAGCAGCTTGAAGTCTGATCTGTGATTCTGTGCAAGCTTGGTGTAATTCCTCCTAGAACACATAAGCAATTTGACTGAGGCAATCTTGGAGCTAGTGATGATCTTGGAGGAGATATTGAAGCACGTTTTGGGAACACTGGAAAATGTGATAACCAGTTCTGAGAAGTAGATTTCAAAATATGTACTGCTATGAGAGGGTTCAGAGGAGAGGAACATGCATCATCAAAAACTAGAAACCATATTTGGGTTTGTTTAGTTAATCATGTAATAGATCTTTGTAGAATGTAAGGTAAGAATTGTTGTCTCCATACCCAGTGAGAGGTGAAACAGTAACAAGTTTAAAGGAGACTGTGGCTGGTAAGACCAGAAACCTTTTCCAAACAAGTCCCTCGCAGAGATAGTTCAGCAGTGATACTGATTGCCCTTGAACAGCAAAAGCACAGCAGCGGAAAGTTTTAAGAAAAGGTTCAACAAATTTCTGCCAGGAATAGTTTATGAAAATATTATTCTGCCTTAGTGCCTTATTCTGCTTAGAGGTGGGAATAGATAACTTCTCCAAATTCCCCTCAGAGAGGAGATTCTTAACAATAACTTTTTCATAGCGCTGCTCTCCATCTATCCTTGATACCTCTCAAGTAACAACCTCTCCTACCCTGACTTCAGAAGAGATATATTCAGATGAAGCCAGTTTGTAGATCTATTTTCTATTGGACCTAAGAGTCAGTTGAGACATTACTAGCTCTCACTCTCAGCAAAGAGTTCTTGCATAGTGTTTTTTGTTTTCTTTTTCTTTTTTTTTTTTTTCACTTTCTCACTGGCATTTGAGTAATTGAGAGCTTCATCCACAAAATCTAATTGACTTAAAAAGATATTTCTAGTCACACTTCTCTTCAATTACAGTTCTATGAAGCCAAACATGAGAAGAAAGCTGAATTTATGCAAGCAACACTAGAAGTGTTTTCAAAAACCTTATTAACCATCCTCCCTAAGGCATACTGATGTACCTTCTTTTCAGCTTCTCTTCTCTGAAGGTCCTTCTGTTTGAGACAAAGCAGTTGAAATTTCAACAGCTTTCCAGTTAGTGTAATAGGAATTTCTGCACCCGTGTCCAGAATGGCTTTGGCTAATTCTATCACCTGCAGAGGGGAAAAAAAAACCCACAAAAAAACTATTACTCATATAATTTTAATACTCCATTTGACACATACTTTGAATGATGAAATGAAATACACACAATGTACAACGTGTGGGTCAAAATAGCCACACTTCCAGAAAAACTATGTATCAGTAAGATGCACAGCTATTCTTTGGTTCTGAAGACCTCAAATGAAGTCATATCAGCTACAGTATGAGATAAAACTAGAATAGAAAAAACTTCTACCAGTTATGCAAAATCAACAGACACAGATTTGTCACAGGAAAATGTAAATTTTTTTAGATTTTAAACAAAGAAGCAATGTTGAACTATTTATTATAAAGTAACACATTAAAAAGGATGTAACAGCAGATCAAGGGGAATAGTTTGGAGTACTGTTTTAAAAGTGACTAGTGTCTGAGGCACGAGCTCTGAATGAAAGATAAAAACTTCTTGAAGGGAATTTGAGAGGGTCTGTCTTGGTAAAAACACACCCCCTCCCTGTGTAATTCTGATTCTGTTGGTATGCAGCCTAATTGGGGTGAAATAAGGCTATTGAGTTTTCTTAGGGCGATGACAGCAGCGGGAACATACAGCTGCATTGTCCAGATGTGTGGCATTGACAGGCTGTTTTATGACTATGTTTTTTACAGCTTGTTTCCACTAAATTTCATACAACTCACTAACATCTGGGCCGTTTTCCTTGGAGCCTCATAACCACTTTATTTACTGCGAAAAAAATAAAATAACATAAAAATACCATAAAAAGTTGTTATATGTTTCTTTTCACTTGTGCTGTCCCTGTAATAAAGTTCACCTATGTAGGAAGCACTGTTGAGGAATAATATAACCATAATATTTTCCTACTTTTGTTTTTAAGCAACCATCAGCTTTATTTATAACCATGGGCTGAATTAGGTGTTACTCAAATGTTCTGACATGTTTCTCTTTTCCCCTCTTGGAGCAATTACAGTTGGGCACATATGGTGTCAATTTTGCTTGCTAACATTCAGACAATGAAGGTGCACACTGCATGTCACTGAACTGTGTCTTGTCTAATGCAAACACCACCATTAGCTTTGAGCTTTCATAGCTCCTTGCCTAGTTCAGAAATTCTCACTTCTCAAGTAAAACCTAGGTAAGAAAACGTAGCCACTAAAAATGCTTCTCTGAATAAAACAAAGCCAAAATGGAATTCAGATTATTATACACTGAATTATTGTTTCATACAAATGAAAGCAAAGTGCAGAAAAGGAAATAACTTAAAATTCTGATTTTTTTCCTGAACCATATAACAGGGAGACAAACCAAAACATATGCATTTAAAAATCTTTCCAAAGCAATGCTTCCCCTCCAACAGAAATAAACCTGCTTATCTCCTTAACATACACAAAAGAATGTATGCCACGATTAAGATCAGTTTTGCTCTATGTGTTTTGTATTCAAAGTAAGAAACTTACAGGTCACTATCTCAACAAGTCAACCACAGAAGGCTTCTGAAAAGATATCCACTGACTTCAGAGTTACAGCAAAAAATCAAGGATTTCTTAAACACAAGACTTAAAAAAATCCCACAGACTGTAGGCGTGCTAGAAACTACTAGTCATTCCAACAAAAAATAGTCATTCAGAGCTAGCCACACAAATCTGTGCTCTGAAAGAAAGACATTTTGAGGAAATATCATAGCAATTTCCCTCAGAGAGAAAAATTGTCATATAGGACTTTTTTTACTTTTTCTTTTTTTTCAGAATTGGTGTTAATAGCCTATGGAAAGTGATGCTTCTCAATGGCCAAATGTAGATGAGTTGCACATTTCTTGAAACACAACAGAGGGGAAATGGAGGGATTCTGGAAGGATTCCTGAAAGTGTATATATAGTAACCCATCTCGATGGCAGTTGTTGATTTATTGCTCATGAAAGAAGAAAAAAGCACTTAGATTCTTAAAATACAATCTTCCTGAGAAGCTCAAAGCATTTTACCAGTCAAAAGCAATGCATCATGATTATTCCTATTTTGTAAGTTAGAGAATACAGAAATGAAGAGACTGGACCAAGTCCTGTAATGAGCTGGACAACTCCTGAGGGGATAGGAAGGACAAATTTTCTTACGTGAGCTGGTAGAGAAGTATAAACTAAACTATTCAACAGAAGTACATCCCATGACTGCAGACAGAGGTCAGACAAAGAAGACAAAGCAAAAATGAGCTCAATACATCTGGCAATACAAAGAAAGCAAATAGTTTTTCATACAGAAATGTAAAATTCGCTTTTAGATACGGAAATTAAAAACAATCCTTCATCACTGCAAGAGACAGAATCAATCCACGCATGCCAGATAAAAGAAATTAAATTTATTACATATCCATATTTACTTCATCTGTGGTCCTCTGAGTTATGCAGGCACCTGGCATAAACGTTAAGAATCTATAGAGCCTTAATTAAAAAAAAAAAAAAAAGCTGAGGACAAAGATTTGGTAGGAATACAAAAGGAAGCTTTTTGGATACTATGAAATGGATTCATTACAGATTGGCTATCCTTCATCCCACCAGGGATGACGTTTTTCTTATGTGAGAAACCATGGAAACTTGGATGGACAAACTTAGTTAGGTAGGGCCTCTTCTCCTTTAAAGGAAGAGGAAACTTAGCATTCCTCACACAGCAGGGGTCACACTGGTGAAGTGCAGAAAGGCTTCGGTGATGCAGTATTTGATCTCATGTGGTGGCAGTATGAACCACGCAGAGATTTAGCTGCCTGGTGCAAAGGGCATGTATTTCAAGCCACTCCAACACCACATGAGTACTTGTAAGTAACACTATACTATTGGCAGATGTCAGCGCCATTGAGAGAGGAGATAGGTCTTACAAGTTAGGGAAACATTTAAAGCCAGAGTCTTTATGTTATCTTTCTTTGAAATAGCTCTTTTTTAATATACAGAACTACTGTGGTTGCTAAATCATAATCAGAAAATCTTTCAAAAGGATAAATTACATTAACTTTCACAGCTTTATTAATACCTGGAAGCAGTAGCACTGCTTGCTATGGACAGTCATCAGCCCACTTCATAGTGTAGCTCTCCCACATCCAGGGTGAGCTTTGTAAAGCCCTGTCTTCCCTCTGGTTCTCAAAACTGTATGATATTCAGACCTCACATAAATCTCTTCCCGAAGAAATACAATAATTCCTAGAAGAACTCCTCAGTAGGTAAAATTGCTTAGGAGCTGATACAGTTTAAGTCAATTTGAAGCAGGATAGTCATCTGTCCAGAGGCCATATGAATTACACAACCAAGTTGTTAATTACTGTTCTGATGAACTTTCCTGAACAAAGTAATAAAAGGAGGGGGAAAAAAGCCATCTTCACTTATTACAATCTGCCATAAGTAAAATGAATCCTTCATAAGCAACTTTCAAGACAGAATAGGGGAAAAAAAAGCTGCCTGCATCATATCAATAATTTTTTTTTCCAAAGATTTCTTTACACATACTACTAAATATTCGTGAATCCACCAATGTCATTTCATCAACTATAGCATACTACAATCAATAATTTTGAAAGAATACAAGGAAGAACCTGAGCTAACTGAAACAACTTTTTTTTTCAGATCACACCTGCAGTGTGCTGAAAGACAAATCAGTTTCTACTATCAAACCATTCACCTAATTTCATTTTATCCCTCAGAAGCTCTTCCCACCTATGATGTCAAAAGGTCACTTGCTTAGTCATTGTCCTTCACTGGTGAATTAATGCTTTTCAATTCACACAGAGCTTAAGGACTCACATAAATCAGTAAATCAATTGCGCATCTGAACAGACTGTAAAATTTTAGCTAAGCCACATGAGTAATCTTTGTTACTCAATGAAGATTATACCAATATGTGCTCTAGAGAATGAAAAAAATTACAGTGGATTTGATGACTCCTTCTACCCCTCAGAGTCCTTTTCCAATAAACCCACTAAAATTAAGCAATACTGAGCAAATATGAATGCTGTTCATGTACTAAAGACCTGCCTTTCTATTGTGAAAATAATTCTCAGAGCAGCAGCAATGAGTGCTTGTATTCTGGAAAAATAACCTGTCACTCATATGAGTGACCTTGTTTCTTGGCAAAACACAACACAGCTTGATCTGGTTAGCAAAAACCTGTTAGAAATATCCATTGTAAGAAGGTCTGTTCTTTAAACCTCTCTCTATAGAAAATGTACAACCTGAGGGGATATCTTAACTGTTTTAAGCTCAGCAGAGCAGAATGAGAACTTCTTCACATACGTGTACAGAGTTCTGTTTCTTAGTGTTACTTAGAGCTGCTTATGTTTCTGTGTTAGTGCCTAAATAGTGTTTTAAGGAAGATACTAATGGTGAAATAACCTAATTTAAGTAAAAATGAGAAAATACATTACATAAAAATTCAGATGATTTTTCACCTTGTCTTTATTACAGGAGCTTTCATCATCTATGATATGACATGTACCTACCATGGCTTCCTGACTACTAACTACTACCAAAAATACAAATTACTTTAAGGGTAGTAAAGATACAACACAAATATTCAGTGATTTGAAAGATCAGGCATTAGCATTGTTATCTCAGGAAGGAGGAGTTTTATGCATAGGGAAGGTTTTCTCATGTGACCTTCAGATATCTGGGTTTTTTTAACACTCTGATTGGGTGGCAATAGTTGAAATGGCATATAAGTGATTTCTGAAGAACTCCTACAGAACCTAGACATTTTTAAAAAAGAGAAAACAGGCCAGTATGCTGTGATCTGTGTTCAGATGAAAAGATATATTGCTATGATCAAATAGTGAAATACTTATGTTTCAGTGGTATGAATCTGCCCAGCAAATCTTTCCATTACGGAGTAGCATATTTTACGCTTCTGAGAAGTAAATTGTCTCCAGTAATTTCAGCCAACTGAATCCACACAACGAACGCTACAAAGCTAAAGGATTTAGTCATGCTTTTCCAACACTGCATCTGGCTAGGAAGAGAACCCAATCAGAGGTGGAACTAAAAGATTTAAGAAGCAAAGTTACCTCATTAACCCTTGTGCTGGCAGGACTCATCCAGCTACACCTTGGTCCAGCTTTGCAACAGGGCTTTGCGTGGGGGGTTTTGTTTGGTTTTGTTTTGTTTGTTTGTTTGCTTTTATTTGGTGACAAAGGATTCTGGGATTAGTTGCTCTACTTGAAAAAAAATCATACTCTCTATTGTCCTTAATGAACCAATTATAGTAATCTGAAAACTCTGAAGGCAACAAAACAGCAGACAGCATTTCCTTTGGCTCCTTCAGGAGGTTCCTCTACCACTTCAAGGATGACGTTCTTACAGACATAAATGTTGTTTGCTCTAATTACAGAGACATTTCAAAAAAACCTGCACAGGAAAAGCAGAAAATTTTATACCAAGTTGCATGTATGCAGGAAATCTTGTAAACTAGGAAGAAAACCCAAGGTTTCACCAGTATTCTGAAGCAGGTTTTAAATAGGGAGATGAATTGCAAAAGTTATCAATTTTCTCTCCTAGAAAATAAATCACCAACAATTTGAGTTTTATGAATGGCCTCAAGTCAAATAATTACAACAGTAGTGATATAATAATGCATGATTTCAAAATCCTAGAATTAGAGTCACTATTTTGAAATGAAATTATTCACATGTCAATTGTCTCATGTAAATGATAGAACCTGACCTCTCAGATTTTAAGAAAAGGAAAATTAGAAGACACGGATTGTTTTCCTGCTAGAACTCAAGCCTTTCTTCCCCCAGTTTTAGCATTTAGAAATCCTGGTACTTCTTAACATGGCACATTGTTCCTGGAAAGGAATACTGAACTGGAGATACTTTAGAAAATTATTGCAAACAACTACAATTTCTAGGACTGATTGGTTCGAGCAACAACAGATCAGTCTCATGGAACAAATAAATCCAAATGGAAGGCATATGATTTGATAACTTAAAGGACCATACAGGCCTCTTGATCCCGCAGGGGCATCGATGCTCTGACAATGGCAAAGGCTAATGCAAAGACATGCTAAACCTAATCTAAAAATTTCTTTCTTTAACATCCTTTTAAGTGATACCTGGACTCAGGAGGCAGAGTACTTAAACCTGCCTCAGAAGACAAGACACTGAGTATCTCAGGTAAATGTACCACCTTGTGCAGTGGGATCATACCATATTCTGTACTCCAAACTGGCAGAATCTTGGTAACAGAGAGAAAAGAGCTGAACATAGGTGAGTAGATAATGCCCACAGCAGGATTTAAAGTCCCTTACCCTTCCCTGAAGCCAGTACCTCTTTAAAAGACATATTCCTTTAACAACAATTCCCAAGTGTTTATTGAGCATTAAACCTCTGCAAATCCAGAGAGTGTAAGGGCCAAGTTCTTCTGCAATAAAATTATCTTAACTTGCACCCACACAGTGCCACTTGTCAAAGGCTGACTGGAGAACTGCTCCATTTTATTATGGCATTTAAGAGTGCAGCATTTATTTTGCTTTGTACTGGAAATAAAAATAAAATTAAATCTTTCTATCCTTCTGACCATTCAGTATGGCTGCCAAAGTTGTTTTTACTGTCAAATCTTTCACGAAAACAACAAAACCAGGTAAGTTTTGGCTCCTGAGTTGTTCCATTTTATAGCTTTTAAAATTAATTTCTTTCTGATAGAATGAAAACAAAAGCTTTTTAACTTATATTACAAAATAGAATTCTATTGACACACGGACTGAGAAGGTTTGGTTTTAAAATGACTAACTGTACTTTTGAGAAAGCCTAATCTTTCTGATGGTGTTGTATCAAAACCTATACACTTCCACAAATATGTCATTTTTAATTATATATTTCTACAAGAAACCAAAAGGCTTCCTTAAAAACACTCCTGACTAGCATTATTTTTCAAACCTTTTTCTTTAATGACACATATCCTGGTTACTACTGACTTTGCTTTTCTCCAGATGCCAGACAACTCACAAGAGCTTGTACTTGGGTGAAAATATTGCTTGCCACATGTAGTTGGTTGACCCTGGCTGGACTAGTAGACCTGAACAATGTAATCATTTATTACACATTGTTAAATAAGGCGAAAAATTAAGGGACAATTTGAACACAATCTCAAATCTTCAACACAGAGAAGGGAAGATTAATTTTTAAATTTTATTTAATTTAGTAAACAAGGCTAAAAGCCATACATTAAAAAATAAATTTAGAGTGAAATTAAAACTATATTTTATCAGGAAAGGTCTTCCTGAGAAAAAAATTAAATCATAGCATATTCTCAACTGTTTTTAGCCATTAAGAAAAAAAAAAATCCAATCTTGATTAGAAAAATTTCAATACACAGATTATTTTGGAAAAAAAATACTGTGACCTGTGGTACGGGTCACAATAGTCTCTTCTGCCAAGCAAATCTATTGACTAATTTCACAGACCATAAAAGAAAGTAGTGACAGTGACACTGGTAAGAAATCCAGTTCTTGGGTTATAGTGTTTAGAAATTTTTCAGTAGCCTTTCTCAAAAAGAAAAATCAAAACAATCTAGTGATCTTGTTTTGTGCATATATATATATATATATGTATATATATATATTTATTTATTTGATGTTGTAGCATTCACTATGGTCTCTTGGAAAACCAGATCATATTCACACTTAAAAAACAAGTCTGAAGTTTTACACCTTACCAGAAAAGTTACCTCTCAGAGAAATGACATAATTCTTGTACAGCAGAACAGTGTAAACTGTAAGAATGTAAGCCTACAATACCAGGCATTTATCAAGCCCTTCCCAGCCTAGACTGAGAAAAACACAGAGTGCACTGAGTCAGCTTTTTCACAGCTCTGTGATCTTGCAGGAGAAAGAAAGATAAAGAGAAAAAAAAGGCATCACTAAAGACAGGGTGTAAGCTTAAAAATCAAGAAAAATAAAATAATTTGCTGTGAACTTTCAATTACGCTTCAACTACACTTCCACTACATTTGAGGTCAGTCCATTTACCTTTTCCTTTCTAATATGAATGCTTATTCAATCACCTCCTCCTCTCATCTCCTGCAAGTTAGGGAATTCACTGCTGTCACAGGCTTCACTCCACTTGTGTAATGGCCTCTCCCCCTGGGTTGTACCCATCTTTTCTATTTAAAGCATGCTTTCACTCTTCCACAGCATACTATACAGAGCCTAGGACAAGGTGAATTTACTCCTTAGACTTGTTTGCCCAGGAGTGTTTCTAACCTGTATTCACCTATACTCGTCCTCATGGAATCATAAGTCTAGCAAGGATTACTGGAGTGTGGTGCACATCGCTCATGCTGCCTCCTATCCTCTAAATGCAGGAGATGCTGTAGATTAAGGGCTGGAAAATACTTATTTACAACTGATTTATTCTGCTTCAGTCTCACTGAATTCCAGGATGAGAATGGGATATGATTCAGATTTGGCACCTGATCTGATTATATTTTTCGGTTTGACAACTTTAGGTAGGAGCCTTGCTGTAAGAAACCAGACTTAATATATCAATTCTTGACAGGGACAGGAATAAAGATTAATATTTTTAATTGCAATCAAGCCTTTTTGGTTACACAGGATGACTTGTCCCAGAGATGAGCCAGAACAGCATGGAAGGATGCTGCTGGTTAAAAGATTTTTGTTTTCCTGGCTTCAAGGACATGTTTTGAAAGCAGTGTTCTGGGATCCACAGCTAAATAAAAACTGCTCTTGTCTCTGCCACTTATGCCTGTTTCATCTTTCCATGACCCTTTATTCCAAGCATCTTGGCTTACATGACACAAGCACAAAACCCTTTCACATCTCTTTCCCTTCCATCCCTCCCTCTCTCATGGTCATGACCCTTATTCCACTGTCCATTTCCAGCAACACCATCTACTTCCAGTCTTCTCAAATGAAGGGGCCACATGAGGATCCATCTTCTTTCATAATCACCTTGGTACTACTTCTCAGCTCCAGCTTGTTCCTTTACTAGTATGGGACATGATTCCTTCTCAGAATTTCCTGGGTAACATAAAGGCAACTTTCTTGACCCTCTCCGAGTGAGTCCAACAAAACTGGAAAATAACTCTTACAAGAAAAAGAAAAAAAAATCTTTCCAATCCACACAGCTGCTGAATTGAATCTCACCAGAATTTTTAAGGGGGGGAAAAATAAAAAACATCAGCGTCATGAACAATCTAGTGTGGAAAATTTAGGCTTGACTACATTTTCAAAATTCAAAATTTGGAAAGTAAAATACTATCATATTTAGTAGCAGTAAAGTACCTTCATGACATGTGACATTAATAGAAAACTGACAACACATGATATTATTAACCTTAAAAGAAAACTGACAAAACAAAGAGGTAAATATCAATAAAAGATACATACCTTGCTTATAAAATGCATATATTATTAGTTTCAGGTCTTGTCTGTTGGAAAAACTGTACATGAAAAATTATGAAGTCTGTTGATATTTTAAAGAAAGCATAACAGTTTCCCTCCAATGTATAAGGAAAAAAATTATTTCCCCAGCATCTTTATGACAGAATTAGTCCATCATCATTGAATTAAATGCTGGAATTACCAATCAGGACTCCTACCTATAGCAAGTCACGTAATGGTCAGAAAAGGTGTTAGACACCTAATTCTCCTGGATTTGGAAATTTTTTAGCTACATATTCATAAACACTGCTATGATCTTCTTCACTTTGAATAATAAGAGAAATATGAAATACAATACAGTAAGATGATAGAAACCCTGAAGGGAAATAATTTAGAACAGAAAATAGGAATTATTTTAATATGATATGTCATTAGCTTGCAATATATCATGAACAGTTTGTTAAAGTTGCTTGACTTGTAGGCAGGCACTGCAGACTGCTGCACTGAGATTTATTAAAAACCCCTGCATTTCAGTAGATGAAAAGTGCAAGACCAATGACATGGGTAACAATGGTACTATTAATACCATTAATAATCACATTACTATGCACATCATTAGTCCCAAATTCACACACATGCACATGTCATATGTTCAAAGACCACTGAAAATCAGGAATGTCATTTACAGGCTCTCTAAGGAATGAACGTGCACTTGTGGTAATGACAGTTTGTTGAATCCTGCCACAGAGAGAACTGTAAGTGGTGATGGTAGAAATGCTCCTATCAGAACTTTTCACAACCCTGTGCTCTGTGCCAATTTGGTATTCTTTTAATCTTTGTTGCAGTGAAAGCTTTGAATGCACAAACTGCACATAGAATCTACGTGAATGCTCAGGAGCAAATTCTGCCCAGAGAGGCAGGATCTTAATGGTGTGGCAACACGATCAATCTTTTAATTCGCAACAGCCTGAACGGAAACTGAGTCCAAGCAAAAGGTCAGAACAGGCATTTTATATTCTCTGTTAAAGGAGAGGAGGAAAAAAATGTCTTTGAGGAGTAAAGTAAGTAGCTAATGAGACACAGCACTGACAGTTGGAATTTAATAAGTATCCACTTCACAAGGAAAATTGCTCTTAGTAATTAAATACAGGTATCATACAAAGCTTCTGCTTAGAGCTAGACTTCAAAATCCTTCTGTCAGTAGGACTGAAGAAGTTTTACATACCAGGTAATATAAGGGTGAGTTTGCCTGGGAGGCTAGTCCTAAATGAAGAGGGTTAATTGCATAAAATTCATAGTCATGTCAGTGGTAAATAATTCCAAAGGGACTTGTTTAGACAGTAGCCTGGCATTACTGAAAAACAGACCACAACTAAAAAGACCTGTTATAAAGTCCACCAAAACCTGAGACACATAAAAAGTTTATTGGTCATTGCAGAAATAAAATGCAAACAAGATCTTTTTAGAGGGATCCAAAATTCTTTATGCCCCAGGTCTGCAGGACCATAAAACTCTACCTGAGAAAATTTTAAACAATCTTCTAATTAATCGCAGGATTTTATAGCCTCTCACAAGCTGTAAGTAAAACATTAACAAGGTAGGAGGAAGCCCTCTTTGTACTAGGCATGATTTCAAACCTCGTTGACATATCCCACTAGACAAACCAGATTAGACTGTAGCATCAAACAGATAATAATGGATAGCAGCACACAGAATGAATTGTGTTTCACTGAGAGGATTGCATTCCCATAAATGAAGGTATAAGTCTCTAAATTACTGGGAGCATCTGAGAGACCAGAGTCTGACTGGTTTTCTGTAATTTGAGACATCACCATGAAAATATGACCATATAATATATGCTTAAATAATAAAACCCTTCCCCCTGAAAAGACATCTTGATCATCACTTAACCAACAGTACAACAGAACACTGTTGGTATCACAAAACAAAACCCAGTTTAAGTATCTAGATGGTTGAATATTTTTAGCAACGGAATACAATTGATTTGCATTTACTCAGGAATGCATAACATAACCACACAGCTGTATTTACTTCAGTATAAAAGAGCACTGACTCTGCAATACGTTTTGACCTACCTCATAGTACATAGGCCCATCCTTAACCTTTTTTCCCTTTTGACTCCCACATTCTGAGATCTGCAAGTAAATAAAGCATTCTCCTGTGAGAAGATTTTATCTTTACATAGATTATTTTGCTCATTATTACCTTTTGCAAACACTACATTTACACTCCAAAACAGTGATGAACCATCTTATGGTACCCCTGCACCTTAGGGAGGGAGTTTTTGTGATTGGCACCTTGAAGAAAAGTCTGTAACAAAACTTCATCACATCCCTTCATTACAAGGAGCAGAGCAGTTTATACAGTAATCTTTTCTTTTTCCATTTTTAACTAACTCCCATGAATTAGGGAAATGAAGCTGGTGAAAGGTGTAGAGTGTAAGTCATATGAGGAATGGCTGAGGAAGCTGGAGAAATTTTTTTCCTCAGGGGTGACCTTATTGCTCTCTGTGACTACCTGAAAGGAGGTTTCAATAAGGTGGAGGTTGGACTCTTCTCCCAGGTAACCAGCAATAGAGCAACAGCAAAGGGCCTCAAGTTCTCCAGGGGAGGTTTGGGTTGGACATCAGGAAGAATTTCTTTACTGAAAGGGGTGCCAAGCATTGGAACAGGCTTCCAAGGGAGACAGTGGAGTCACCATCCCTGGAAGTGTTCAAGAAATGACTGGATGTGGCACTCAGTGCCATTGCCTAGCTGGTGTGGTGGTGGTTGGTCAAAGGCTGGACCCAATGACCCTGGAGGTCTTTTAAAACCCTAATGATTCTGTGAATTAGTGTAATTTTTGAAACTTCCACAGAGTAATTTATCATTACCACAGGCCAAAGAAGGCAGTACCTAGAAGTGAGATCTAGAGTTTGGTTTGTTATTAAAAGTTACTTTCTTGGTATACCTGTCTGAAAATGTCTTCATGGGTTATTATGCTGAAGAGCTTTCGCTGTGGCACCCGCACAGCCATAGACAGGGCCCGAGTGTGGATTTCATCCTCAGTCTTGGTCCCAACAACGAAAGCGATGCTAGGCTTCCAGTCATCCTACGTTCCAAAATAAAAACTTTAAGGTATTAAAACTCAAGTGAAGAAAAGTGCTTCTCTGCAGTTGGAAAAAGTAATCCTGTAGAGATGGCTTTATGTCTCTTTAAGACATACTAAACATCACTGTATTAATCATACCGAAATAAACTGAAAACGTACATACGACTTTGCCCCAATTCTTTCTGCCATCAGGTGGCAGCATTATGCTACGGAAAACACAAATGCCTACAAACAGCCTCTACAAGCTGTTTGTCAAACTCTTAGAGTAACAAAGTAACATCAAATGAGTATGGTATGATGTAATTACATGTACATGTCCCATTTTTTTAAACACAGGATATTCAGAAAAACAAAAAAAGATAGAAAGATCACCTGGGACAGCAAGTGAAACTGCAAGTAGCTATACTTACCTCATCTAAAAGGGCCCCTACAGCTCCACACATCATGAACTTCCTTGATGTTTTACTGTAGCACAAAATTACAGTTTTTAAAATTACAAAGTGCTGGAGAGTGCAAGAACATCACTGGTGCTCTAGGAGCATGCAAACTCCACGGAATTTGCGAGAGGAGAGTGCCCAGCTGACCTGGGGCAGTAGGCATTGTTTAATGGAGAGATGGAAGCAGCAATGGCCCATGTCGGGACTGTAACTCCTCCTGCCTAAAGTTGAAAGATAGCTACCAGTGCACAGCACTAAAAAAGAGCTCTGGATAGTCCAGTATTATCATCAAAGTTGTCATTGTATAGTTGCCAAGAGTTGGACAGAAAAACTTTACCTTTCTCTGAACAGAGAGGATTTAGGTGACCATGTTTGTGTGCAAATAATTTTCTAGGCTCTCAGAACTGAGACTGAAATGCCCTCATGTGGCAGTATCCTGGTGCTCCCAGGGATCACCATCAGAGAAGGAGTCTCTAGAACAACCACTTACCTGTGACATGAGCTAATGGAGGAACTGATATCACTACACTGTCCACTTAAGTAAGGACCGCTAGGAGAAGGGAACAAAGTCCAGTCAGTCTCACAGACAGATGGTGACAGCACAAGAGCAGCAGGCGTCAGGAATGTCAGGTTCTACTCAGGATCCTAGAGTAAGCATGGCCCAGCAGCAATACAGAGTCCACTCCCACAGCTTCCTGCTGCTTTCCAGATATGCAAAGAAATCTCCATCAGATAAAGTCCTAAAACCTCTGCCTAAGGCCTTCTTCACTTCCTCCTTAAAACCGGTATCTTGGTGCCCATAAATTAAACCTATTAGCATTGATTAATATCATCCTGCAACAAAGTCTCTGAAACTTCTTTCCTATAGTCCTGTCTCTTCTTGATTTTTGCACCTCTTGGCCACAGCTCTCCCATTTCCACTTTCTTCTTCTTCTATTCCCACTCTCTTGCTCCTCATCTGAGTTCCACCACTTCTCTTAAAGCTTACCACACTTGTGTCTTACTCCCCTAGCTCTCACTCTCTGTCTCCTTGTCCAGCTCATCTCTAGCTTCATTATCTGATACCACTTCCAGCTTTTTCCATCCTCAGATTCCCCCCCTCAAATCCTTATTCTCTAGCCCCTATAATAATTCCCAGGCACTCTCATAATTATGGTTGAGCAATGAGACTCTTCTTCACAAAGGTATAATAAAGCCTTTGCAAGAGGAAAGAAAATTTTCCTGATTTTCACTGTGGTGCCCACCTTCACAGCAGCCTCTGACAAAGCACCAAAGCAAAACATCAGGGTTAGTCCTGTTTGTGCAAAATGAATTTTCTAGGAAAAAAATTGGGAATCAGCTAAACAAAATTATCCAACACAGTATTTTTGTTATCCAAACAAAAATTATCTTTTAGTGTGCCTCATCTTCTCCCCCCTGAAAATGCTCTGCTGCAAAGAAACAAGCTAATAAAGCTTCTTCACAGAACAGCTATGAGAATATTTATAGCATATGCAAAACACTGAATAATATATTAAAAATAAAATACATAGAATGAGGCTCTACAAGATATCTGATCGGGTAATGAAAATTATAACCCCGATTTACTTAATTCTACAGAATTATATGCAGCTGGATACAAGGTCTTTTGCACAAAAATTTAAACATTATTAGAGACAGCCTATAACTCCCTAGTGTAAAATGAAGGGAAAAAAAATTGCTTTTCTAAGAAAAAGTGCAATACCTGGGAATTGGAGCTAGATGAATATTAGAAGTAGCTATACACACTTAACAGGGAATAATGATCCAGACTTCCCACAGTCATTATTAGCATGGCATCTATTTCTAGACTGATCAATACTGAAGCCCTTAAAGATCATTTTTCAGAAAAGCTGCACACTGAGAACAGCAACTGAAGTCAGAAAGAACAGTGAATGTGCAGTGTTAGTATATAATTGAGGGTGTTTAATTGATTATACTATTTTCTGACCTTAAAAATTAATATTTTTGCAATACTGCCTTTATATGATCAATCCTGTAACAGTACCCATAATGTTCAAGGCACTGAAAGAACAGAGAAGAAACAGACCCTGCTTCTACAGCTCACCACCTAAAATCACAACATAAAAATGAGAAGGAAAAGTAGTAAAATGTATATGGTTACTTTGAAAATATTTTCTCCCTCAATATACAACTGCTCCTCTCCTTAGTTTAATTCTTTCAAATGTTATAGTAGAAGCGAGAGCTGAGTAAGGATCTGAAAGAGGATAGATTAGTGACCCTAAGGCTACCCCAAAAAGGTTCCTAGCCTAAAGAACTGGATAGAGAAAACCATAAAAAATAACTACTGGAAAAGCATGGAAACAATCTGGAGAGGCTGCCATTGAGAATATAACAAGCACTACAAAGTGTGAACAAAGAAGACCAAAATGCAGGGAGTAGATATCCTACAGAATCTACAACACTGATTCAAATTTGAATAAAAAAATTGAAGCTGGAAATGTAGCATTGGTAACTGAACACTCCTTAAACAATCTGAAACAAGCTGCAATTAAGAGGAGGCCAGATTGCTTTCATTGTAAAACATCCAGTGACAATCATTGTCACAAATGACATTGTCCTCCTGGTTTTAAAACTCTTGGCCACATCAAGAATTGAAATGCACCAGCATCTCTCTTGGTGTTAGAAATAACCACCTATGGGGAAAACTTCTATGTCCCTCAGTTGAAGAGGCACCAAGCCTAGCAAGATTCACCTTACTCTGAAAGCTCCATGTAAGTATCTAGCAGTTTTGTAAAATCCTTGTTTTCATTAAACAGAGACAGTGTCTTATCTTCTCCTGATTTTGTTCTCAAGCCTCCACTGTATTCCTCTGTAATGTGATTTAAATATTAAAAAATAGTACACATAGCCTACATATCTTATTCATCACAGCAGTATTTGAATAGCATAGGTATATCAAGAAAATCTCCAACTCCAATTCACATTGAAGAAAAAAGAAGATGTAGCACAGCTTAATTTTTTTTCCTTTTTAAACATGTCTTGGTTTTTCTGCTTCATTGCCTAGACACAAAAGGGCAGCTGTTCTAGTGAAGACATTTGAACAAGTCAGGCCTATTGTTTGTTTTTTCAGTACCATTTTCTAGATCTCTTTGCGAGGAAAAGCATCAAACACCCTCCTCCCCCATTTCCAGCATTTTGCATTGCTACTTATTCTTGTGGTATCTAATGTTACAAGGTTTGCTGGTTTGTTGGTTTGTTTGTTTGTTTGTTTGGGGTTTTGTTTTGTTTTGTTGGTTGGTTTTGTTTGTTTGTTTTTGGAGGGAAGAAGGAGTTTGTCTTATTTAATTGTTTGTTTGTTTTCCTTAGGCCAACAACCAGTAGGTTCATTTCACTCCAGTAGAATTTCAAATTTGCCTGTAATGGCTAAGGAGAAACATTTGAAAACTCAAACTCCAAACATTTGAGCACCAAACAGCAGGAGTTCTTTAATCTTCTGATTTTTACATTATACTTCAGAAACAACGAGATTTATTAGTGATTTATGAATAATTAGAGCAATAATAACTCTAGCATTTTTTACTTTCAACAATGAGGGAGCTTGTAAATCAGGAAATAGTGCTGGCATTACTGGGAAAGGTCGTTTATCAGCAGTTTTGTAGTCCTAACACAGTGACTGTGTAGGACACCTCTGCTAAGAAATCTGCAAGTCCATTTTCATTGTCTGCTAAGTGACACATTCATTTTACTAATGGCTTCTGTTTTTAAGGGTCTGCGCTTTTGCTGTATGACCTGGGCAGGTTAGAGAACAAAGCTCAACGGAATGTTGATTTTTCTCTGAAGAGGAAGCAGTGTGAATAGCAATCAAAGTGGTGCCATCCTATTCAGAACATTTTTAATGGCTTTACAAGATTTAAGTTCAGTTCAATTTTCAGGCCCTAGAATGCCAGTAAAAAGGGAGAAACCACACAGATGGAAAGTTAGCACAGAATATGGCTTCCAGTTGCTATACTATTAATAAGAACAAATAATAGATGACAGTTATTTCAATTAAGGGCTTATTTGCCCAGAATTCTCTTTTCACTTAGCAAATATTGCCCTTCAGCTACTTAACACATGCGAAATTTAAAACTACCCAAGAATCTTAATTTATATTTTGTAATTTAATTCTGTAGTGAACCCAATTAAAATAGATGATAAATATCTGAAGGCAAATAAAGTTTGCAGCTCCATGATCTTCTGCATAGCACATTAGAAATGAGAAAGATGTATATAAACTATACTGTAAGGCTCTGGAAAATCCATATTTCCTCTGTACATGTTTTCATGTTGTGTGTTTGCCAGTTTTCACAGCGCATTTAGTAGAAGTAATTATTTGGTTAGTAAATACCATTTAAATCATATTTTACTTAGCATACTCATCCATAAAAGTCGTAACAGCACTGGTAAAATGACTCTTTTTCATAGATGGAACTAATAAAATAGTGTAAGTCATAAACACACATTAAAATGTGAAATTTCATCACTCAGTCTATCTGGTACAATTTAAAACCAGTTCTAATAAATTCCCTTTGACTCCACTAAACAGAAAGAATATTTTCTGAAGTGATACCAGTAAAAGATTTAAAAATTTTTTACATATGAACTATGAGGAGAGACATTTGTTTACTTACTAGGAGTTCCTGTCATCTCCCAAATAATTTCAGATTCATATGGTATATCACATACAACACTGAGGATGAGTAAGAAATAAGTTTTGTGCACTTTGTCTGGTGAAATCTACAAGTTGCTCAGTACTCTTTTACAGGATGCTTTTATATATTCAGGTTTAAACCTTGTATGCTATATGATTAGTGGGGTAGGGTGGGCAGGGTGAGGGATAGTGCAGTTGGACTATTTGCAGAATGAGATTTGATTTTTAAAAATCATGTTTATCCTTGAATAAAAAACCCCTATGTGATTAAGTAATTAAGACATTCAATGCTCTCCGTGTTCAAGAGGAAGAAATTAAATTTGGCAGCAGTGTGATACTTGTGTCAAAGATGTGCTTTTACAGAGCACATTTATTTACATTAAGTACACCCACATTCTGCCACGCTTGATGAATCTTGATTCACACATGCCCAGAAGAAATTCACAGGCATTTGACACTTTTGCATAGAATATGCTCTTGCCCGTGACTGTAAGACCTGAACATACTGCATATTCCTGCAGCAAGAAAATTTCAGTGGCTGCCCAGCACCTCAGAAGTCTGAGCTTAAGCTGCCTGCAGCAAGAAGACTGTTTGTTTCCATGTTCCCAAGGCTCTGCCTGTGAAAAGCAACACAGAGAAAGTGAAATTACCTGAACTGGAACAGAAGGTAGCTGGACAATACCAGAACTATGGAAAAAAGGAATCTTTATTCAGCCCCTGTGGGTATAGGCATTACGATAATCTTTAATTAGGTGATCACATACTTTTTCCTACAAAATTCTTGCCCCATTCAGTGAACATTCAACATTTTTTTTCCATCTGCCTCAATGTGTGGTCCTGAATAATAACAATTTTGACATTTCCTAAATTTTGAGCATTTTATTTCCTACCTTTAAAAATACTGCAATATAATGGTTTGCATTCGAGAAATGTAATAAATTACATGTAGAGGCAGCAGAGTATACAAAGCACTTTGTTCAGTGAATTCACTGCACAATATCCACAACTACAATAAACACCACCATAAAAAAAAAAAAAATCACTAATTGGCACCTTGCTATTAAGCGTGGGAGAAAGGTCAGGAAATGAGTAGCTGATGGAGATTGAACCTCCAACCCATTCCTATGCTTCAGGGACGTTCTCCTAGGGTCAGGATAAGATTCACAAGCAAGAAAGGGCTCAAATGCCTTTGAACTTTACTGAAAAATCTACATTCTAAGGAAAAAGGGGAAACAAGAGCCTAAACTGAGTAGCTTAATTCAAAAAATGATCTTGTTTGGCTAAACTTGTACTACAGTGTTACTACCAAATAAAAGCAAGTAAATATTGAAGAGATTTCTGGACATCCGTAGCATTTTTGGGAAAAACAATTAGCCTGTTTAAAAGCCTCCTTCTGAATTCAGAGTTCCTCATATTTAACCAGAGATGCTAGCATATGAAAAGAAAAAAAACAAAACAAAACAAAAAAAAAAAAAAAAAAAGAAAACAGAAACCCACAGCAAGTGAAACAAAAAACTTCTTCACGTTTTTAATAGGGCACAACAGGAATCCAAAAAACAAGAAAGCCACGGAAGTAATTTGTCTCACTTGTAGAAGCAGTGCTAGATAAACACATGCGAGATAAATATTATTGTTTGCTAAACTACCACCCTATTTTGAAACCAAATTCTCTCTTCCAAGTCAAGATTTATGAGAATTACATTGCTTACACAGAACCTGGAAACCTAAATATGCCTTTAGATCCTCACACTCTGTAAAAGAAAGAAAAATAAAAAGAAAAAAAGAGCGCCTTTTAGCTGCACACACTCAGGCAGGAAAATTACAGCCTCACATTTTCAACGCTACAGTTAATGCTGTGTCAGCACCTCCATCAAACCTCGTTGTTCAGCAGTTTATAAAAAGTTCACTCCGAGCCGAAACTTGGCACCCAGAGCCCAGAAAGGAAAGTGCCGAGGAGAAGTAAATAAACCCGCTGTGCCGCCGCTCGGTGGCGGGGGGGGCAAAGGGGGGCAGCTCGGCCGCATCGCGGGACGACCCCGGGTACCGCTGGGAGCTCCCGCCAGCCGCGCTGCGACCACCAGGGCAGGGCAGCGCATCCTCCCCCCACACCTCCTTCCCACCGCGCCGCCGGCTATGCCCCTCCGCTGCCTTCACCTCCTCCAAGGGGGCGGACACCAGCTCGGCCTCCCAGCTCGGGAGTGCGGAGGGTCGGCGCCCCGGAGAGTCGCGGGCGGACTTGGGCCGCTTGGGGCCCATGGCGGTGCGGGCGGGCGGCAGGACGAGTCCCCGTCGGCCCCACGCGTCGCCACAGCGACCGGTCCCGCGGGGCGGCGCCTGCAGGGCGGGGGAGCAGGGGCCGGCTGGGACATTGTTCCTACCAGGAAAGGCTCGGGGACATGGGCCTGTTCAGCCTCGACAAGAGGCGATCTTATCCACGTGTATAAATACCTAAAAGGGTTGGTGGTGTCAAGAGGATGGAGCCAGGCAATAAGGGAACAAGCAATGAACAAGAAACTGATCCAGAGGAAGTTCCACGTGGACATGAGGAAGAACTTTTTTATCACATGGGTGACCATGCACTGAAGCAGATTGCCCAAAGAGATTGTGGAGTCTCCCTCACTGGAGATATCCCAGAACCATCTGCACCCAACCCTGTGCCATGTGCTGCTCTGTGACGACCCTGCTTAGGCACGGAGGTTGGACCAGATGACCCACTGTGGTCCTTTCCAACCTGATCGATTCTGTGGAATTCTTGCAAGGCTTTCAGGTGCTTTCTCTCATAATTTTTGAGATGAGCTGCCCGGAGGAGAGCCATTACTAAGGCTGTGTGGGAAGTGTTGGGTCTGCATATGTTCACACAGCCACCAAGTGACATGTTACATCCCCAGGGCCGCACAGCAGCACCCACTGCAGCTCTCCATGTGCCTGGGGAGGAGGGCAAAGGAGTGATCCCCAGCCCCTGCACTGGAGCATGACCTGAGCAGCGAGGTGGGGGGTCAGCCAGGTGTGGGCAGCCAGGCCTGCTCCCAGACCCAAGTGGCTCTCCAAATACTACCATATGTTACAGCACTGGGACCAGAAGGGGAGAGGGAGGCACAGTTGGGAGAAAGCAGGAGAGCTGCCAAGATAAAGAATTCATTACAGAGGAGTCATGTCGTGATCTCACACTGGAGACGAGTGAAATATTCTGTGTGATTTAACATTTGGTGAAAATACCCCAAACCACATGCTGCCCTTCCCCCACCCCCTTATACCGACCAGGGTTGCTCAGAGCCTCCAAATCTTTATTTTATTTTCGTCAGAGCTTAAAACCCTGCTGTGCAGCACATTACTGCTTTAGTCAGGATTTCATTCTGGGATGATACTGACCTAGTATGTGTGCTGTATAAAGCACCTTTTATTACCTGTGCTTAGTGAAGAAATAGGAATTCAATTTCATAGGGGATGTAACAGGCAAGTTACATCAAGCAACATCATCTAAGTTTGCAGAAGGGTATCTTACCCATGTTTACAGATAGTGATGCAGTTGATAACATGGAAAAGCATCACAGTAGATTTGCTAACACCCACAAACATTTTCCCCCACCCTGTTTTTTGGCTAATGCCCATTTTTTTTCCTGAGGTTTTCTTTTGTTGTCCAGAAAAAAAAAAAAAAAAAATCACACCTCAGTTGTTCACAGAAAAAGGCAGAGTGACATTCCCTCCATACTCTTGTTCTTTACTAAAATCTTGGGTACACAAGCTGTGCCTGCTGAGGTGCACTGAAATGGTGTGGAAAGGAGGAACAGGGCAGGATCACCAGTTGACATAGCAGAACAGTACAGAGGTTTTGTACTGAATGCACAGATAATGGTGCCAAATATCCTAATTATGAACTTCAGATTTTTCATCACTGAGTTTTCAGGACTGAATATAAGCTTCAGGAGGATTGACAGGAGAGGGTTGCATACATGGATCTGGATGGTATGGCTGGAAATAAGCACTAATGTGATGTGAGTGGGAGAGGACAACTGCTTAATTATACCCACACCTAGATCTGTACGCGCAAGATTGTTAGGAAAGTTAAAAACCAACAAGACTGATGTCAGCCTGCAAACAGCTCTGAGAACAGAAACAATTGCAGTGAGAATCATGAACTGGCCTGTTTATGTCTATTGTGTGTTTGCTTGATTCGTAAGGATTATTTGAAGGAAATTGTTTTGTTCTGCTGCTCACTGCCTTAGTAAATGCATCTGGATAACTTGTTTATTGTTGGATGTTGTAGCACATAGCAAGTCAAGCTCAAGTAGGACAGCTGATCACTGGGAGCTTTTACCAATTCATTTAAAATTACTTCCACCACTCTCCCAAACAAAGGACAGGAAGAAATTATTAACTATTACAAAGGGGCCTAGCATATAGGGCTAAATATATATAACCTAAAATGGGTTATCCAACAGTGAAGTCAGCTGAAGATGTCTGTTTGGCTGCTTGTCCCTGTCCATTCCATTGTGCTGCCAAAGATGCTTGTAGGCCAAGCTGTAAACCAGATCACTGAAACCCCCTTGATTACATCCTACAACAGACAGACAAACTGAGAATACTGGGAAACTACAGCCTTTGTTTCCTCCAAATGGTCTGGACTGCAAAACACCCAGCTACATGTTTTGCAGCTGAGCCATTTGAAAATCTTCATCTTTCTTCTGATAACTAAAAGATCAAGTTGCTGCAATATTAAAGCTTGTGTTAGCAAAACTGAATGTAATTCAACTGTACTGGTAAGTCACTGATGAGAATAATAGACAAATTAAGGATCCAGAGAGACAACACACAATTTGGGGTACCTTCTGGAAAAAAAAAAAAAAAAAGGCAATGTGAAGATATAAGCTTAGTATTTCCAAGTAATGAAATTAGGTCTACTGTTAATGCAAGAGTTCATGGGTCTATCTATAATGACTTGGTGTCTGAGAAGAATATTTATGGCAAGATTTTCAGGGAGAATGGTAACCTAAGAATCATAATCAGCCTTTTATTATCTGGCTTATTGAAAAACACCATTTGTAAAATACACCAATGGAGTATCCTAAGGCATGAATTTACAATAAAATGAAATTCTGAATAATACTCAGTGTAAATGAAACATAGCGTACCTTTCCCTGGGAGAGGGGTTAACAAGCCTGTGTATTCTGAATTTATACAGCAGAATAAGAAAGCATACATGCATACATGATTAATACTGTGGAGTAGCTACACACGATAACATGCTCCTGTGCCCATATTTTCATTTTTAGTAATAATATAGAAGGAACATTCAAAAATTAGGTATACTTTTTTACCTCCACCAAGAAGAAGAAACATTAGTTGCCTTTTATTTTAAAGTGACTTAAAGAAGATTTGCACTTACTTGTTATTCAGTAAAGTGCGGGGAGTAGACAGACATTACTAGTTGTACATGTCATTTTTTCTCTATTTGATATTTCCTGAAAGACTACAGTTGACTAAGAAATTAGTAAAGGTTTTGGATCTTAATAATTAAAGCCTGATAGAGTGAGGGGGGAATTAAAAAAAAAAAAAGCAAGAATGATTAAGTGCCTATTTTAAATGCTTGAGAAATATTTGGAAAAAATGATCTTTTCAGTAAGAACCATCAACTTTTCACCCTCAGCTGAGAAGTGAGCAAATAGTCCTCTTTGCTTGAGTTCTTAAGAACACACTTAATTGCTTTATATTGCTTTCTTAAGATCTAAATGTTTCTGAAATGGGGAGGCTTCCTGAATTACGACTTCAAAAAGCGGTTTCTGTTCTAGAAAACTTTTCAGAAAGGTGGTCTAGAACAGCTAACATGGCCTTCAGCATATAGGGGAAAAGCCCTTCATTTTCTTTATATTTTTAGAAGAAGATGAAAGGTATCAAAAAAAAGTAAAGGTACACTTCTCCCACTCTTCCCTCCTCTCCACCTCCCACAAGAGAACACAGCTCAGTCCTTTTTCCCCTCAGAAAGGATGAAGAGGAAGAACATGAAACTCATTTTGCTTTCCTTTCCAGTTTCCTAACACTGCAGCATCTGGACCGGGAGTAGCTTTTGCTTGAAGTTTGCAACCCCCCACAACAACCATCTCACAAGTTACACAGATCTGACAACTACAGCATGTGTTTCCACAGCCTGCCTGAACTCTCACATACTAAGTTGGATGGAGGAGCTCTTTGCCTACAGTTGCTGCTCTGGCCACCAAATGATTGTTTATAATTTACTTCTCAGTCTCTAGATTCATTTATATAATTTGCATAAAGCTTCCCACATGGACTGCATTGGCCTCGTGGATGTGGACCAAATATCTGTTTAGGCTTTACACTCTAGAAAGCTTATTTCTACATCAGTAAATTATAAGTACATGTGCCGTGAAAGGGACAAAGGTTAAGGCAAGTGTAAATACATTAATACACTCCCCTTTCTGAATATGACATGGTGCACTTATATTTTTTCTAGTGCCAAAGGTCAATAATTTCTTAATTAGACTGAATTCTAATAATAATGAAACAATAAAATAAACTCTCCTTCTCAGAGTGTAATGGGCCTTCCTAATAAGGCAAGGGTTGCTAGATGCTTGCTGAACTATGAGAACGTGCAGGGATGTTTAGAGAGAAAGAGAACAGCTGAATTGTAAAGATAGTGCAATTCAGACAAGTCCATTTGCCACATGGCAAGTCTTACCCTCCAATGCTGGGCCACTCTATGCACAAATCAATAGACCTAACCTATTTAAGCGTGTCTGTCTAATAACGCAGCCAAAACTCAAAGCAAGTGGTAGATACTCCCTTCTTCCTCTATTTCCAGTCAAGCCACATTGTAAATGTATGTAGCCTCTGTTGTTTATCGCAAGCATAATATACAAAACAGATCAAACTTTCTTTATATATACAAATAAAGTTTGTATTTAAAAGTCTCCACCAAATTTGTTTTACTGGGGAAAAAAAAAAACCCAACAAAAATGCACAAAACTTTCAAGGCCCAATATTTAATTTTGGAAAAGATGCTTTCATAGTCTGCTCTCCCACATATATGCATGTGTGAGAAGAATGCTTTTTCCTCTCTATAGCCAATGGCATAAGGATTCCTGGCAAAGCTCAAAATGAAATCCATTATCATGTCAGTAAAATGACTTCCAAGTTCCAGCTGGATGCTCTGCAATAGTCTCTTTAAAGAAAGACTCCCTTTGCATTTGGTGTTGTAGTTCTACTGTCTCTAGGTAACTGAGTTTTGGAAGCAGTTCAGTGCTGCCAGTCAGCAAAAAAATTCCAAATTCAGATATCTCAGGCTTTATTCCTGCCCTTTTCTAAAACAGATGACAAGTTTTTATTCTTCTCCCCAAAGTACTAAATTCAAAGAAAACATTCTCCCACCCTTTGAGAAAGCCAAACTCCCCACCTCCACTCCATTCTCTTACACTTCCAAGTCCTGTATCATTGCATGCTTTCTGCTGGCACAGAAGGAGTAGTTTCCCTAAGATTATAAGGTCCTACATGGGGATCTGCTTCTGCATCACTCTCACTCCTACCACCATCAAGAAAGGGAGACTTACACAGTAGTGCTGAGCACTAACCACTAACTTTTCTCAACAGAAAAATGAAGCAAATTCTAGATAAGTAGGATGTGAAGCATTATGACATTATTGGTGCAAAACCAAAAGTGCTTCTAATCCATTAAAAACAAACATTAACACCATGTAGGGTAAACAAACTTAAGCTGTATGCCAGGGTTTGTAATGAAAATATTGATGATAAGAGGTGGAAAGACGTGGTGCATTTGTTTATTTTTTAAACCCCAAGAGATTCTTTATAAAAATACATGCAAGCTGTACTGGAACTGAAATAACTAAATGGCTAGAGCCATAATTCTTTGACTGTGATAGCCTGATTCTGTGAACTCATAGTTGGATAGTTGTTAACTGAATTTTCTAATGGTAATGTCTAATTGCAGAATAACTAAATTGCCACATTATATGTTATTCTGAAACTGTTTATTCAGCTTTAATTCTCCTTCCTTTATTTCTAACCTATTTTCTGGAGCACATATACTCCCCCCAGTAGACCTAGTTAAGTGAGCAGGTTTTGGAAAGAAGTACATGGAGTAATGACTATTTCCCATTCTATTTTCACACATGTCTCTCTCATGTCTAAAAGCTGCCTTATAGAACAGTCATCATTAAACTCTCCAGCTAGGATTATATCCCAGCAGACCATCATGCCTTTCTATATCAGCCATTAATCCTTTACTTTTCCATAAACCTGAAGTGTAACAACTATCTCCTTACATCAGACTAGAAAAACATCCTGTGTTTCTCTCTTCCCCACCTGCATCATTCCTAGTTCACAACCTTTTCTTATTCTGCATCTCTAAAATTCAAACTGGACCCCAATCTACACTCTTATACCTGTGTCAGCAGACGTAGCACTACAGAGTCAACACCAGCACTACCCAACAGGAACATTAACATCTCTCTCCTGTCAGTCCTTGCTTTTAAATGCAGCTGGGATACACCTGCCAAGCACCCTATTCTGTGAAATCCTAACACAGTGCTCCAATCAAAGTGTTTATGCAGATGTAGTCCTCTCCCTCATCAGCTGTGCTGGAGTGGCTCCTCTCTTGCACTTCACTGAGCACCCCACTACTACCATTTCCACAGTAAAAGAATATGGGAAGGCTGGGTACTAGCAAGAGGTAATTAGATGAGTATATAACCTAACATTTGGTGAGTCATCCTATAGGAACTCCTATAGATATTTTCAGAATTTACTTATTCCTGAAAGCATCAGGATCTAGCCCTGAACCCATATAGCATCCTCTGCAACTGCTGTAGCCCCAGCTGTAACTGGGAAAAGCACATTTAGAACCAGGTGATGGGGATGAGCAGGCAATTAGCAGTCTCTGCCTGCCAGGGCCTCATCTTGCACCCTCCTATCAAGATAGTGAGAGATGGAAAGTATTATGAATGTGGCTTACCTTCGTGGAAACATCTGTAATAGAGTATTATTCTTCAGCTTCTTTGGATAAACACTGTGCAGTTATGTAAAGTAACCACAAGATAAGACAGTTTCCTGCCCCCCCCTCCCCCACAAAGTCCACATATGTATCATTTGTGCGAGATTTTAGCGCGTCTTAACAATATCGGAAGTTGAAAGAATTTGTGCTGTCTTTGTTTCTGCAAATGACAGCAAAACCAAGGCTCTTCCAGATTGTGTGCATTTCTTAAATTTCCTGTCTGAAGGAGAGCAGATTTAATTTAAAATTCTCAGAAAAGTAATTATTTAAAGATCAAATTAAATAATTTTAGAAAAGGTAAAAAATATTTTAATTCCTATCAGGTTCTAACATCTGCTTTAATGTAAAAGCTCCACGTATTACTGACAGATGTTGTATAATAAATAAAAGTTGCAAAGAAGATTTTCTAACACTTTATCATCGACATTGTATAGCTTCTGCCAGAGCCAGCCATTCATGTGGATTCAGTAAGCAAATAAAACGCAGCAAGTGTTTACATTATGTCATTACGGAGATTGAGTTCAAAAGGATTTCTAATTAGCACTTTTCTTAGTTAACAAACTGTGTTAGCACTAATTCCCCTCAGTCACATTCCTTCATTCACACTAAGAGCAGTCAAAATGAAAAAGCAGGCCTTTTTCCATCTCTCTTCATCTCATTACTTCAGACAAAGCAAAACATTTACTGTGGCAGAGCTGCAAAATGTGGAGGGCCATTAATGAAAAAGGTCCACTAGTTAGCTAAAATCTGGCCATACTCCCAGTGTATTGATTTACCTGCATGAGTGCTTTCAGGTCATGCCGTCCTTAATGGTTATTTTGTATCCCATGATTTTTAAGAATGGTCCTAGTCAGCATTTAGAAAGAACGTGGAGACATTTGAGATAAACAGCTAAGCTTGGCAGTTTAGCCCAGTGAACAGGCTATGGTGTCTAAACCCTAATTCTCAAATACACAGATATATTTGGAGTATGCAAACATTGTAAAGTCATTGTGACTGTCTGTCATCAGGTATGTCAAAGTAGGATTGTGAGCAAAATGAAACAAAGCAGAATTTCTTAGTTTTCTTTAAAATATATGTTAAATGCCAACAGAAAGTTTTTTTTTTTGATGGAAAACATCTTCTTTCACTTGCTTTGCTTTTCTTCATCATCCCACAGAACCCTCTGATGACTAAACAATAATAATGTAAAGAAAACATTGATGAATTAGTTATTTTTACTGAAAATCCCCGTCAGTAAACCTTGAGTGCCGTTCCTACCAGTGTGGATCAATGAAGTACAACTTGTCTGGCTTCCGCTTATACAAAAATCTGACATTTGCAAGATTTAATTGAACTTTTTTTTTGATTTGCAACACCAAATATTGCTTTCCAGGACAGAAAGTGAATTAATTGAAATTGAAAGTCTGTCTTCTATTCTAATGATGCTTAGACAACACTAGAAATGCAGAGTTATGTCACCAAGAAGTGTCAGAGTTTGGACGGAATAAAAGGCTATTTTGAAAATGAATCACTCCTAGAGTAGTTTTCATTTCAGAGGTGATGGAATTCTATTTCAGAGATAACATCGCTTTTGCATAAAAGGTTCAATCAGCACTTTATGTTCCTTTTTAGAGCTTACTACTTGGGATTCCAAGCTGGAGCAAATGTATCTCTGCTGTTTCAGGACAGTAAGCTAGCTGTGGGAAAAGCTGATCAGTTCTGAACCAAGGAAATTATTGACTAGTAAAGCTCAACACTTACCTCATTCAGACCTTGCCATCAGAGTTCAAGTAATTCTAGATGCTTTGAACAAAGAGGCCAAGGCTCTGATCCGTAGGCACTTAGCTCCCCAGATACCTTGAATGATCTGAGCTTATGTCGCTGGCTTGCACACCTTCAACCACGCTCTGGATTATTGGAGGCATACTCATGTCTGATCAAAGGGCTGTCTAATTGGACAAAACAGGGCAGACTGAGCTGGATTATCCTTCTTTTCTGCCCAGAAAGAGTGGATTAGCAACGTGTAGTAGATATGATTGGCAGAACTTTTACTGTAGTATTTCTAATAGATTTTAAGGAAACAGTAGTCCATTGATTCACTCCATATATTAGGATGCTATTCAAATCACACACTTGGAAATCTTTCCCGCCAAGGGCAGTGGAGTTCCCTGTAGAAAATGCTATCCTTTCTTTGCTTTTCAGAACATGGAAATATGATGGAAAACTTTGCAGTGCCATAAAACAGTGTTTTTGCCCAAGTGTTCATGATAAAGGACTATTGAAGATGCAGCTTGGCTTTGGGAGGAATTAATCAAGGCTGCATTTATTCCATCATTGATATTTCATTAGTTAGTCAGGAACTAAGCAATCACCTGAAAGAAAGAGTACATTCCGGATTCTGATTTCATCTGTGGAGGGAATGTGAAGGCATGGAGAAAACAAAGGAATGACAGATATCAGAACCCTGAGACACACTGCATCACTGCTCCAACACACAAACAAATAGTCTGTGGAGCTCTAAGTGTGATGAGGGGTGAGAATGCACTAAATGCAGGCATTTTAATCTGGAAGAAAATAATTCCAGCTCTCTTTGTACAAATACACTACTAGTGCGGCATGGCAATATTACCATTTGGGACTACATCATGTGTTCAGTGTCTTTTTAAACTAGATACCTTGACCTGCTTTAACCTGTTTGTTTGCCCGTGCTGGGATATAGACCTCCACTTATATATTTGGAATTTTAAAAATTATTGAAGGGAGGAAACTTTATGCACACACTTTCATCCATTTGTTTTCCTCAGGTCAGTGGGGAAATAGATTTTTAATCGAGTTTTGAAAGGCTCCTGACCTAGATGGGAAGCCCTGGAACTCATTTGCATTAGACTTTTTAAAAGAATAGCTTATCAGTCTGATAAAGATCAAGCTGGGAATGTTTTGCCTAGCTGCTTTCCAGAACATGTTTGAGGATTTGATGTGGTGTTTCTTGAGTGTTTTTTCAAAGTGTGTAAGACACGTCTGTACAGTAGTAGGTCTAAAACATAATTTTAAGAAAGAAAGAACAACACAATGCAAAGCTAATTGTGCTGTTGAATATCCATATTTTCAATGTAGTTTGGTATGCATTTTTAAAGCTGGAGCTGCAAAACATAGGCTAGATTCTTGATAGCAGTGAAAGAGCAAAACTGTTTTCCTCTGAGCTAACAAATGCTCAGTACTTTGCATCTATGAGAAGAAAAGTACAAGCATAGGAAAGCAAACATCAGTGTGGGATTCCATCCTTCAGGAAGAGACATATGTGTTACAGTTAACTCCTGTGCAATCTCTCCAGGTGCACTTTACCTGGACCACAAACAGTGGGATGAGTGTATGTGCTGAACCATGAAACTATAGTATTTCCTATGTTATCATTTGGTTGTTTCAAACTTACACTCATGACCTAGAGCTCTGGACAACACTCCAAATTATGATAATATTCTGTCTAATCTGGTGAAAAGCAGACTTGTTACCCGAGATGGAGCTTGTGGTAGGGACCTCAGTTACTGGCTAGATGGCAGTAGAGGTCATTTATGTACTGAAGCACATGTGCATTAAGTATTACACCACTTTGAAGTTGAACTCACTCTGCTGATGAAAAAGTTTCTGCTTATCCCCGTGCTATTGCTGCTCTATGCTCTGTTACATCCAGCAAAAAAGCAATTTTCATAAGGATAGATCACTATTCCTCTACAGGCTTCTTTCATATTCATGGAATACAAAACCAACCCCCCTAATTTGTTCCTTTTCAAGAGTAAACTTCTAATTAACATTATACAACCCAAACAGATGCCTACTGCTCCAGGGCAGTGAAAGTCTCAACTCTCCGGTAGACTCCCAATTTATGTATTTCCAGAGATCACTGCTTGCTTTGAACAATTAAGGATCTGGCCAGGATATGGGCTTCAGTTTACTAGTGTAGTGATGTGGGCTCATGGGATGATAATTAATTCTCTTCAGAGTGGCACCAGTCAGCAGGCAATAATGGTAGGGACAGGAGCAGCTGTGCCAGCACTGGGACTTTTATGTTCACTCAGGGAATGTCATTCAAGGTGGTTGTTTAACTTCTGCAGCAGGAGAAGGCCTCCTGTTGGCATGGGAGTCTCCACGTGGACAGTCACACTGGCTGAATGGCTGTAATTGGGAGGAGATCTGAAGTTTAGGCAAGGGAGTATGTAGGGGAAGCTCTGGCAGCTGATCCCTGTGATTCCCATGAATGCCAAGGAAACCAGTGATTTGGAGACCACGTGAATCACACCATGGCAGGATCACAGGACACTGAACTTGTACGAGCCCTGTGGTGCAGTACCAGTCACCAGCCCATCAGAGGCTAGGCAAGGGTAACACAGACGATCCTGGGCCAAATATCTTCTGTAGAATCAGGCAACATGCTGATCCCATCACTGAGTCAGAGAATGGGATGATTTAGGTCTGATCCCCTAAACAGGAATCTATGCAACTTGATGAGATTATGACTCTTTCAGAGAAGGAAACTGCCCTGCAGGGATCTCTTTGCAGTGACCCGGGCCTCACTCTGTAGCTGACTGGTTTGATAGGTTTCCTGGGGCCTCGGGGAACAGACACACTGATGTTTAGGCTTGAATGTGGAAAACTTGAGGCCCAGAGGAGCTGGTTCACATCCTCCACCTCCTTATCCTTGGTCCAGCATTCACAGTGTCTTGTGGAGGGAGCCCTCTGCTCTAGCTGTAGCTGGTGCCCCACTGTGGCAACAACTGCCTTCAGCCCCACTGCTTTGCCTTAGCACCTGTTGGTAGACGTGCTCTCACAGGCAGCCTCGAGCCCAGGGAGATTAGACCCATTCATATCTGAAATGACAGGGGGGTGTGAAATTTTAAAATGGCTCAGTCCCCTTAGTGCCGGTCCCCAGTGGACCCCTGTCCCCCCTGAGCAGCTGCCCCCCACTCCTGAAGCCCCTTGGAGCAGCTGCTGTCCATCTGGCTGCCTTGGCCTCCTTGTCAGCTGTTTGATGTCACCCATCAATCTTCCATCTTTCCTGCAAATCTCTGATGATCGAGTTTCATGTTTCCAGGACTCTGGCTGTAAAGCCCCTTTCGCTGGTATAATTAGTAATTAGAGGAAAAATGTTAGCAAACTCCTCTTGACATAAACAGACACTCAATCCCCATCTGTCAGGTCAGGAAATTCACATTAGGGTGAAGGCCCAATACAGATTTTTCTATCTGAGGTGAATGACCGCACACGCTCCATGCTGCTTAATTAAGGTGGCCACATGACATTGAGTGAGAGCTATTTATAAGTGACCACTTTGATTATAAACAATTTCCAGTGTTTTGAAAGTCATCATGTCTTTCCTGCTAGGAATCCCCATGGGCTTTAAAAGAAATGGTCTCTCTCAGCAGCGCTCTGTAGCACTTGGTAAGGAGATGGGGTTGTCATTCATGACTGGTGTTCAAGTCTGTGGTCTTCATGAAGCTGCACTTCTGAGATGACACCATTCAGTGGAGTTATCCTGTCATTCCAGCATGGTAGGTAAGGCAGGCTGAGGACCAGACCTCTTCACTGCAGACCTCTTCGCTGCTGCTAACAAATGCTTGATACTATGCAATGGGAGAAGCTGAAGACAGACTAGTTCAGACTGGAAAAAAGGCAGTACTTATTTAATGTGGAACAGGCAAGATTGGATGTTTTTTCTCCTGTGAAAGACACTTTAACTTGAAGATAACATAATTTAGGAAGTCCTATGCCTTGTGTTATGGAGGAGGCTGGAGCAGATGACCACAATGGCTTCTGCTGGCTTTATCATCTGTATTATTTGGCTTCTCATAAGACCTACTTTTTCCCCTTCTGCAGAGGAAAAAAATCATATATGACTGAGGATCAAGCTTCTGGTCCTTCCATAATTATGTGAGGGAAAGCCAGAGGCAAAAGCTCAGCAGTGGTTAAGATCAGAAACCCTTTTCTCTTTTGTTTGTTTCATTTATAGGTGTTGTTGCAACCAAAACAAAGAAGAATGAGCCAAGTCTGTGGCTGTGTTTCATGCAGACTGTAATTAAAATCCACAGCACCACAACCAAGGCAATTCTTATGTGCCCAAAGTTTTGTGTTGCTCTGTAACCCAGTCCTGCCTGGTCTCTCCAGAAGGAAAACAATCTCTTTCCAGGTTTCTGAGGTGAATACGACATAGCAGCACATGGTTGTTTCAGGTCTGGAAAGAGAAGCTGGGCCTGCTTGAGCCACACTCAGACAAGAACCCATTGCTAAATGGAAACTGTAAAATAGGATCCAATTTTTCAAGCAGTATTTAAATTACCCAGGCTACTGTGTATGGGAGCTTGAGAGGGAAAGGGTGAACCACAGCTGTTGGAGTGGGAAAGAAGGACTTTCTAGAGAAGGAGAGAACCTCTGGAAGCTATATGAGATGTTTCTTGTCATAGTAATTTTCTTTGCAGCGTGTGTAACTGAAGATGGATGCAGACAATTATTTTTTTGTTGGAACCATTTCCAGATATGTTGAACACTGTCTCAAGGTACTAAAAATGAAGCTGGACATTGAGTTCGCTGTTAGATAAGAAACAGAAATTATTACAGCATCACAGGAGAAATTATATGAAAACCAGAGTTAAATTCTTACAGTAGCATAACCCTATACTTTTGACCTGATGCATACCTCACAATGCTGTCCTTATTTTAAATAACTTAAAAGTCTTTGACCTTAACAGCTCAATAGTATTCTCTTAAAATATTTTTCTGATTTTATGTTCCTAGGCCTCAAAGACGAAAGGTGAGATTGAGGAAAAATAAACCAGTCCTGTAGGTTCTGACATCCTTTACAACTGATAACTTAAGGTCACTTTCAGCAGCCCCTATCACTTGAACTAACTGGAATAACTGGTAACAGCAGAGGTTTGTTATTTGGTAAGTGAAGTAGCATGAAAAGGAGATGAGGTCATACAATTCATACTACCACATACTATTGTCTTTCAGAGAGACTGGGTGGCAGGGGAGGAGTGGTGAGTTGTGGATTCTGTTCTGGTGGGGACTGCGGTCACAGTAGATCCCCTCTACCAGCTCCAAACAAGCTGTGATCCTTGTGCCTCACTTCCGTTCCCTGGTACTTGCTGCAGTTCTGCCTTTTCCCCATCCTTAGACATATGTTGTAGTTCCCCATCCGTACCCCAGTTCCTTGGCTCAGTTTTTCTCTGACCCCCTTCTCTGATTTGTGTCACTAGAACTGACTAGTTCCTTGATCAGTGTTTCTCTGCCACTCTGAATTTAAAATAATTTCTCCCTACCTGTGTTTCTTACAATCTCTGTTGCTCTGTACTACTCCAGCTTCTCAGACTTTTCGATCACCCTTGGTATTCACCCTCTCTTCTGCCTTCCATGCACTGTACTCCCTCTCCAGCTTCTGCGTTTATCTCAACCAATTCCTTTACCTTGCCCACAACTCTTATTAGAACTGATCTCTCCCCTGCCACACCTATTCATCTGACAAGTTTCCAATAGAGCTTATGACTCCATCCTCCCCAGGCTGAGTCCTTTTCAGATGCCTCCTCCTCTTTCCTTCTAAATGTAGCCTTCCCTTTTACTCAGATCCCTGTCCTGAGCATTTCTATGTTCCAGCCAATTTTCTGCTCTGTATCAACTGGGTTTTATTCCTTACCCCACCCATCCACATGCAGTTCCATTCAGTAGGTCTTCTACACCATGTTATCTGATCGCCAGTTGCAGATCATCACAGTCCTGAAGAGAATCTGTCCTACTGCTATTAACCATGGGAGCACTATCTATAAGAAGCAACCTACTCGAATTCTTATACATACAGATGATGCACAAAATCCTCAGTGACTTCCCATGCATAGCTCTGACCTGCGGATATCAAAATGTGACCTTTCAAACTTGGCCAAGCTTTGATAGTTTTCACAAGGAGAAAATGAGGAACATTCCTGACTCAAAAGCCATTCTTTCTGATAGGACCGTATTTTCATTTTGAACATGAGTACTACTACAGTTTCTAAAATAAAAAAATTAATTCTCATAATGTGATTAATATGAGGGGGAAAAAAAGTCCAGAAATTAATTTTTCAGTTTTTTAAGTTGATTTTCCAAAAAGTATCTTATCATGAATATGACCATGACTGGGGAAGGCTATGGACGGAGAGGGACAGGAGTAAAAGAGAGTGAAAGAGAAAAAAAAAGAGGTGAAAGTGAGTGGAGACTTGAAAAGGAAGATATCTATGCCAAAAGTGTCTATGTCTTCCTTTCTTTAGCTGCAGCTGCAGTAAGTCTTTAACTGCATATGGTTGTTATGTTATGGTACTCTACCCCTCTGCTTGTCTTGTCTCCTCCTGCTTCATTCAATCCATTCTCTAATTACCTGTCCTCAGCATTTTTATTCTTCAGTTCTGTTCCTGTTTCATCTCCAGCTCTATCTCCTTATATTCACTTTGCACTTCATTTTGGTTCTCTTTCTTGCTCTATCTCTTAATAATCTCCTAAATCTCTTCTCTTGGCTCCTTCTCTCTCATGTAATAATTTTCTTCTCCCCTCAGTCTGCTTCATGGAATAACTCTGACAACTAAAAAAAAGAAAAAGCCAAGAACAATAGTTATAAGGCCAGATGTCTGGACATCAGCATTCATTTCTGCTCTTATTTTTGGTCATACGCAAAATGTGCCCAGCTGTTGCACTAAGCCCTTTAAGCAATCAACAAATCCCTGCTCTGCCTGCCCTGAATATATTCATGCATAGAACTCCATCTGGAACTGCTCATCTTTTCTCCGGTATTCTTGAACTACCTTATACTTCTGGGTCTGATTGAATAAAGGATTTTATAAAGAATATTTTGAAATAAAAAAAATTAGCAAATCCTGTCAGTTGGAAATCTCTTCAACTGACACTATGTTTTCCACTGTGAAAGCAGGGTGTATTTCCCCTCCATGGTTCTCTGTCCCTTTGTTGCTTCATCTCCATTTGTCCATACATCAGTGCTGTGCTGCAAATTGGCTGGAGAATGTGTCTGGTTTGTCTATGTTTGAAAGCCCCAGGCTGCTTAGTGATAACACCTGTCCAGCTAGTTAGAGAGGGTACAGATCTAATTGGGACTGTGAAGGGAGGCAGAGGCAGCTCTCTCCATTCAGCATGACACTGAGGGTTAATAGAAGGAAAATATTGATGTTTTATTGAATTACTCCTATAGGTCAGATCATATAACATGCCCAAGATCTAAACAATGATCCTGTTCTGGAGGAATGTGTGGTTCAGACTGATGAGATAAACCGCTTGCTGGAATATCTCTCTGAGTTCACTGAATTGCTTCCCTTATTTAATTACAAATTAATTGAAAACACTCCTTGCCCAGCGGAACAATACTTAAAACCTGATTTGTTGATAGTATACTAATCCTGCTTCATATTCCTGTAGACTATCCCATGATTATGTCATCAGTTTTACACTTTTTTTTTTTGGCTTTAGCTAAAACCTTTTATGCAAGACTCATTAACATAAATAAAAGAAAAAGCTGGACCCTTGAGTACAGAATGTCTTATTGGTCCCAGCTGGGGTGGTAGTGACATAAATAACAAAGTGGCACACTTGCAACTGATGTAAATTTGTTAGCAGAAGCACTATCAGAGCTCAGAATGGAAAGATGTAGCTCTGTTAGTACAACAAGGAGATAAGTATTCAGACAGGGAGCAAATGAAATCTATGCAGGAAGAGGCTGAGTTATGGAATTAGTTGAATTTAAAACATCTAGAGGGTCACATGCCCTCTGCCTGTTGCATTTCTGTTCTTCAACCAGTACAAGATTACTCACCTTGCTGTACTTTTCAGTGCTTAGCATCATCTTTATCTTGATATTCTAAAAGAGGCAGAATTTGCCTTGAACCAGATAGCTCCTCAGTGTGATAGAAAAACCTGTTTGACAAAGAGAAAAATCCGAATTTATTTTCAGTCCACAAGAAGCAAGTTGCTAATATTCCAGGCAAGTCATTGGCTTCTCTGTTTGGGATGATGTCTATTTGTCTGCCATGAAATGCTTTGTAGAAACAGAAATGCCCATAGAGCAGTGATAAAGTACTTAGCAATATCGAATTCTTATAAAGCATTTATCAGCCAGTGTCACAAAGCATTCTTACTCAGGTAGCTGAAGACTATAAATCCAAACCATTGTCCACTTTCCTTCACAGAGATAAAAGTTCCTTCTTTCTCTTCTATTCTATAGCTGATCCTTTTCCTGAAACACTAATCATACAAACAATTTATAAGGTGTACCAAACAGGCTGACAGATTCAAGGAACCTTGGACACCACAGTGGAAAAAAGATAAGATCAGAGATTCTGGGTCTGGATTTCTCAGCCTTCCCTAACTTCAGTGGGTACAGGATACAGGTATGAGGGAATGTTTTATGCATATTGGTTCTGGCTATTTTGGGTCAAAAGGAAAAAGTTGAAGTCTAATAGGCTTCACGTACAAATCCCAGGGCCCTGGGGACATGTGATCTCAGGAAAATGCTCCTTTTGAAGGCAAGTAGTCACTTGACGCTCCCATCTTTGCAGAATTTTTTTCAAGTATAGCCCCCTCACTAGTACATAATATGCCTGCAAAGTAAAGAAAGTATAAATTGTAATGGTGCAGTGACTAGACCCCTGCAAAAGTCACACCCTAATGTAAGTGGTAAAGGCTGAGAGTTACTGCCACCATATGAAGGCCAAGCAGCTACAGAAGACATTTGGTTACCTCATAGATGGATGTAGTTCAGAGACTTCTCTGAATTATGCCCGTCTGTGTTTTAGATCTGGAAGAATGAGACTGCATGTGTTGAGTTTTCCAGATACCTGGGTCTCTTACCATAGAGGAACTAGAAGGCATTGCCTGAGGCTCTGAATTTGGTTGGGCTATTTAGCCAGGTTCCTGGGAAAATAAGATGACAAATATAACCTGGGATGCTATGTAAGAAAGCAGCTCCACTTTCAATCAGCTAGAGCTTATTTCAAGTTGGCATTATCCATCTTAGATATAGCTGAGTGTTCTGGTAGGAGGTCCAGAACCCATCTGGGTCCACACTGATGCAGATATCTGAATCTCACCAGCAAAATAGGAAGAGGGTTTCTGCTAGTTCCACCCTTCCACTGGGGTGGGAAAGCCTCCTTCCTCTCTGATGGGGGTGGGGGGGTGGATATGTGCAGTCCTTGTGTGATAGGCACTCTCAGTTATCTCTTTTATAATTCCAGCCAGTTAATGTCTCCATGCATTCCCAGCTTCACACCACCAAATAGTGCCTTTTCCTGAGGATTATTGTTCAGTGCAACTAAATTCAATTCAGGTCTCCAAAACCACCCTTAAATAAAAGTCACCTGGGGCTATGAGTCTGGGATTGCAAAAAATGCCCAAGCATGTTTGGGGAATCAAGTAACAGAAGTATTAATGTATTGATGGATATAATGAATAAAAGCCTATATCAATGAATATAGATAATACTCTCAAAAAATTCAGGAGATATAGTTTTGGGTGTTTGCAGTGTCCCTGGGGTTTTCAAGATGAGAACCTAGCAGAGGTTTCAATGAGTACAGGGACAAATGACTGAGGACCTTTAAAGGTCATCTGAACACGTAATGGCTAAATATCTGTATCTCCACCTATATTTTTTCTGAAAGCCAATTTACAACTTTCAAAACTTTCCTCTTCATAGGGCTAAAGCAATATCTGTCTTACCATTTTGACATTGTTGAAGTAATTTTAACAAAAAACTAGGGAGATTAATTTCTCTTTAATTACAATGAGAAGTGAGGGTGGAAGAGAGCAAGAGACCCAAAAATCACGGACTACTTAGGACAGAGAGGAAAATGTTCACAAACTGCTGACAAGATTAATATGCAGTTGATGGGAAGCGCTTTCACACCAGGGTGCCAACAAATAAACACAATTCAAAAATATCATCCCCTCTGCACTGGATAAGGGTGGATTCCCAGCAACAGAGAGGAAGGGAGGAAAGGAGGGAGGGAGGGGGAGACATTTAGAGAAGGCGGGAGACCTATTTGCTCTGTGAAGCTTCGTGCCCAGAATTCCGCTGGTGGAATCTGATAGCAGGGGGCTAGCTGGGCCAGAGGGTTACTGCTTTCCCCATTAAAAAAAAACCAAACCAAAACAAAACAGGGAAAGGAGGCTTGGGTAGAGGAGGTTGAGGACTGTGTGTGAAAAACCTGAAGATCGAGTCTGTGCACAGCTGCTGCGGGGCTGGGACCTTCCACCTGCTGCGAGTACTGAGCTAACTTCATGAATGCTGCAGGATTTGCAGAACCCAGAGGAACAGAAGGGTTGAGTGCTCTTCTTGCTCAGCACAGTGGGAGATTGTCCCTAGTTTAAGTAATGCAAACATACCTTGCTAATGTGGGTTGCCTCGAAACAAAAAAAACTTGAGGGGAGGTAAGCTAGAGGAGGAAAAGAGCAGGCACCTCCACAAGCTGAAAAGTGTGCTGTGAATTTACTACCAGTGGCAGTTTACAATCAGTACATAAAAAATTAAAATGACAAACTGATTATTTTCCCCTTTCCTTTGACCTTTTCTGCCTTTGTTCTCTGCTTCCTCTATCTTCCCATTGTTCTGTCATCTCCCTTCCACACTACCATATTCTGGTATTGAGGGAAATGCTGCCATTTCACTGTCAATCACCTGTTTAAAAATGCAATTTAGATAATATTTCAGTTAAGCCAGGTTTTAATTGCCAGGCTTGAAAGCTGAACAGCACTGGATTATATGTCTATATATATCAGCAGAGGAGATTTAATGAAATTGTTCATTAATGAAATCTTAGCTTTAAGACTTCACATCCCTTCAGAGAAATGTGGCATTAAGAGGCTTCTGCCAAGAACTGCGGCCAAGAACTTTTACTGAGATTGTGCTGTAAACAAAATTATAAAAAAAAAATAGCTGAAATCAGTGTGAATGGCACAAGTTACCCTAGAAAGGAGATTTTAATCCCTGTATTAATCTTCTTACGGCTGAAAGCATAGACATCTTAGTACAGCCCACTCAGCATCTCTTCACTCTTGCTGTCTTTCAGCTTCTGTCCCATGCTAATTATTTCCTCCCAGCTGTGTCACCTCTGGAGTTCCCCCCTCCACATCTACTTCCCACCATTCAATATCTAGTGCAGGCTTTGCATTCAGCAAACTACACAGTGCTTTAGTGATGTGCATATATGGGAACTATGAAGGACAATAACCAGAGTCCCACTCCTTGCCTGTTTGAAAGCGAGTGTTTAAATCTAGGTTTCCAAAGGGAAAAGGCACTGGAGGAACTCTGTCACACTGTGCTCCACCTGTGCCTCTAAGTCACTATTGGATAAGGAGGGATGGTTTTGCTTCTTAGGCTGATCCAATTGGTCTTGCAACCTTTTGGTTCCCACAGGAGCATGACAGCTCTGTCTGTGTAACAGCTAATGCCTCACAGTTGACCTCCAGGGTCAAGGACAATGTGCTGATCTGGGGATGACAGTAATAGTTCTGTTGACAGATGCATTTCAGCAGCTGTACAGCCACTTGGTGGGACTTGAAGTTAACTCTTCCTGTGCCACCTGACACCGATGGCTCAATTGTAACTTGCATGAGACAGATCATTTCCAGCCCCTTTGCCCTCCATGAACAGTATACCTCTCCAAAATAAATTGCCTCATCACTTCAAGGAAGAAATATGCAGATTGTAAATACCAAGCTCTCCCTACAGCCTCTCCTTCTCGACTTAGTCTGTCCAGCTTTATGTCTCTTTCCTCTTCTTCCTGCTTGCTTCCTCTCAAATCCCTGCTTGATTGTTAAAATGCCTTTTTAGACCTTGCGATCTTTCTTTGGTCCTGCTCCCTGCCATTGACACCAGAGTATTCTCCTGATGACAAGACTGACTCACATGCTGCACTGAGGATCCTGGATGGTTGTTGTTGATGAACCTAGTCCTTGCTCCTTCTCCAGTCTCTCTAATTTCTTTCTCTCAACTTATTATCTGTTCACCTCTTTCTCCCTCATTAATGTCCAGCTGAATGCTTATGCTTAATGACATTACTGCTTTCATCAGTGATGTTTTGAACTGACTGTAAATTTCTCTTTTCTTTCATCCTCTTCAATGCTGGACCAATATTCACCCACTCAGATGCTCTTACGGCACATTTTCTGTAACACATTGCCTTCTTATAGTTCTAAGTTTCTTTCTCTTTGCTTCATTTTTTCCTCACTTCTCTCTCAGCTCTTTTAAGATCTTGATGGGGTCTTCTTCCTTAACATCCTCTCTAGCATCTGCCTAATTTATTTTTGACATGTTTTATTGCCTTCTTTCTTTGTTGACTCCTTTGTTGCCCCTAATAGGCGTCTCTGCAGCCCTGTTCTCTGAGTTTCCCTAAGAGCTTGTATAGGTGACTTAGGAAAGGAAAACTTTCCACATCTCTTCTTACCCGCGATGCTGCAGCTGTAAGAGCAGCTGTTGTACCTGCAGTGACTTACCACTTAGCTGAGAATCACCAGAAACATTGCAACATGCTGCATCGAGGCCGTAGATCAGGATCAGTTTCCTCGTCCCTCAGGCTCCTGAGACTGCATGACAGCTACTCTTGAGCCCAGACTTAACTACCCCACATACAACTGATTCATGAACAGCAAGATGAGAGAGCTGAGCAAAGAGCGGCAGACCTTTGGATCTGCAAGTCTAACAGTTCCAGTCTGCAATCCTGTAGGATGCAAGCATGTCCTCTATGTTTTAGAACTAGCCTATAAAAATTAAAATAATTCTGCATCTGGAAAATAACAATCTAGTGCCTTCTGGCATCTCCCAGCCCTAGACCTTTTTCCCTTCCCCTCCCTCTCCTATATTTTAAAGACTGAATATACTGACACAATTGAAAGCTCCTTCTTGGATAATAAAAGTGCTTTTGGAATCCACTCCTGTGTAGCAAGATATAAAAAGCTGAAAAATTACACAACTGAGGAAAGAGAAAGAAAGGTAAAATGTGAAAGATTTTTAAGCAGTCTTGCAAATACATACAGAATCAGATAGGTCAAAATACTCTTGGTTTGTTTGTTGTTTTTTTGGTTTTTTTTACTTCTGCTTTTAACATATTGGTATAATTTTAGATACACTTTTTCATTTTTACTTGTTTCTTTCTGTTTAATTTTCCACTGACTTTACTGAATTACTTTGACTGTGTGGCAGTTTTCATGGAGCAAACTGTCACATCTTTGTCCAGATCCTAAGAAATATACAATGATCATGTGCCTAAAATCACCAACACAGTCTCCTTTAGCACACACTACTCTTCCTGGCCTAATGGAAAGAACAATCCACAGCTTAATTTCCCAATGAGACTGCAACATTGCTTAGCACCGATTTTGAAGAGTATTTGTGAAGGGTTTGAACTACAAGAATGATATGGATCAGTACAAGAACCCTCCTGCTGCCCCTCAACTTTATTAGATTAAGGAAAACTGATCTATCTCCAGAGTTATTCTGGAGGCTTACTATGGCATCTGACCTTCCCCTGCTTTGGACTTAAAGAAATAGTCCACATATCTCCATTGTCATATCTTAGCCACAGTCAAGTTAAAAAAAAATAGGCAAAAAATTGAGAAATTTTGAAAGGCTTGTATTTGTGTGTTTTGCACATATAGGATACACATTTTTCAGTGGACAGCAGTGAAGTGGTAATTTCCTTCTGAATCTAAAAGTGATATTTTATAATATAATTCCGCTAAGAACTCTGATGCTTGCCCTTGTTATCATGACTGTAGTGAGTAAGTAATCAAAAAAATTATGCTTTTCCCTTCCTATGAGGAAGTTCTAAGTTTGGCTTGATTTTCTAAATGAATGTGTCACTAAAGGTATTATACTTTAAAAAAAAAATCCAACACCCTTTCCCCCACCAGATCCCAAAAAGACTCCTGAGAGTCACACACACACACACACACACAAAAAAACCACCAAAAAAACAACACTTTCCAAACATGTGGGTTTTGAGTTTGATTCTTAAAGTGGTGAGACTGATCATTCACTTTTCTTCCACCAGACAGCAAATTTCTCCAGCCTGGCCCTGGTCCTGGCCAGGTTCCTGCTTCCCGTGGTCGGAAGCCTCCCTCTATCGACCAACAATCTCACTGTTCAGGAGGAGGGAACTTTGGTTAGAAGCAAGAGCAGGACCTGATCTGCCAGGTATCTGGGACTTCTTGCAAATGTTTTTTGAATCTGCCATCAAAATAAAAAAAAAAAAATTCTATCTGCATGGTTTTGTAGAGTTTCTACATTGACTTCTTTTTATTAATAAATGTATGCTTATACTATTGAAAGAGCTGGTCCAGCAGGGCTAGGAAATGAAATTCTTTTTATTTATACAGAATAAGCTATATTTCTGCTCTTATGTCTCTGTTTACAATGGCAGTGAAAAAAGGAATGACTTCAGCCCACGTGCTTCTCACCTGAAGGCCTTCAAACAAGAGCTGAGCAGAACTGAATCAATCGGATCTAGCATCCAGAGATGACTTCGCCATCTTGGCTGTACAAACAACAATTGTCATTTAAAGTCACTCTGAAGAACTAGGAGAAATTTGCTAACCTGTTCTTTTATATTATTTGGAACAAGCACTCAGTGTGCATTATTATGTATAAAGAGCCATTTTCATTCCTCCAGTAATAAAAAGAAAAAAAATCCATTACAGTGAATAAATATATGTTCCATTTTTTTTTCCCCAAATGAGGTTATCGTGAGAAAATATAAATTTGCAGAATTGTACTTATTTACAAATCTCAGTGTACTAGACAACAGGGAACTGTACTCAGGCAGGCAGCTAAGCAGAATCCTTTCTCAAATGTGCATGGACCTGAGTCATTGTGACGATGGAGCAGATCCTCACACAGTGTAAATCAACATGATGCCGTTAACCTCAGTGGAGCATTGATGAAGTACAAGTGGATGCCTAAGGTGTCTGGGAGAAACCAGCAAGGTCCCGGACTTTGTCATGTTTACTGACACGATGATTTATTGTTAAAACTTAGGGGTGCACAGGAGAACTGGACAAGGTACGCTGTGTAGCTCTTTTGACTTGCTTAGGAAGCCTGCAATGTGCACCCAGAGACTTACTTTACTTTAACAGGGTTGCTCAGAAAGTGCAACTGGGGAGCGTGAATTAAGAAAATGTAGAGAGTGAGCAAGCTGAGGGAAAGAGGCGAGTTTGAACATATTTCTCAACTCGCAAGACTACAGCTGTGGGAATAATTTAAAAAGCACACTTTTTTGGATAATTTATTTTTGAAACTCTGCAAAATTTGTCAAATCGTTTATTTGATGAGCATTATTTGACCAGCTGTACAGAGAGCCACACTGGAGTGCTGTAATGAGTGCTTTGGAATGCGATCAGCGTTAATGTGCCTGCGATAGTTGGATAATTCTTTTACCCTGCTCATTTCTGTGGTTTGCCTGTAACTATGGCCCCGCTTGATTGCTGTTATGATGTGAGCTTTGAATTCTCTCTCTCCTTTGGCCTTTTCCTTTTGGCAGTTCCCGCAGAGCTGAGCCCTGATTAGAACCACAGCAGGTCATTCGATCTTCAGATGGCTATAAAAGGTCTGTGCAAGTGACCATCTCGCTTCTGTCCCAAATGGATGATCACACATAGCGCACATTGCCGCACTCCTGGCGTGACTTCAGCAAAACTGGCAAGTTTTCCTTCTAAAGCTAAAGAATAACACAAGGTACAAGGAGCAATTCCATTAAATGTCCCTTTAAGCTGTCAAATTTAGCAGGAACTTTAAAAAAGAGCAGACTTTGAAGTGATGAGGGAGAAGTACTGTTCCCCTGCTTGAAATTGCAGCTGGGTTTGTTACCATCAGGTGTGATATGAAGTCAGCATTTTCCTTGATGACTTTTTCCTTTGCCATTGTTGCAATCTGGCACTGCAGACCGGTGCCTCATTCCAGGTTTTTAAAGGGAACTGTTACTTTCCTGAAGGATTTTATTCCTTGTCTCCTTCTAAATGGATTTTGTTATTTTGTAATTTCTCAAAAATAAGTGAGTTTGATAAAATCCAGATATTTGGAACCAAGATGGAGAGTTCAGATAACAGCAGTTTTACTGCAGAAAAAACAGAGGTTTAAATACTCATGCTATTAAGTAAAGTTTATAGTTATATGCTGCTCTCTTTCATTCCTGGGGTTCTTCGGAATACTGATGTCCCCGTTTTCAGGAACTTGTGCTGTTCAAGTGCTGGTGACATTGCCAAGTGAAACAGCATCACCTAGCTTGTGCTGGTAATCTTCCCATTGTGGTGGGAAGCACTCACAAGAGGGGTGTCCATATCTCAGTACCTGCATGGACCTTGCTTTGTTCAAAGACATATTCTCTGGAACACAGACCATTGAATGCTGGACACATAACTGTTTCTTTGGGAATCTCAGACTCTTATGCAATTCACAAAAAACAGTGTTTCAAGAATTCACTCTGGTCAGACACTGAGATAGAGAGTGAATTTTTCTTTTCAGACACTGATGCTATCAAGGGCTGAAATTCATAATGCAGAAAATCTTCATATAATTAAAATTCTCCTTTTTTTGCTAAGTGCAAGTATCCCCTGAGATGCCTGGCACAGTAACAGCACTAATTTTTGTTTCATTATTTGTATTTGTTATTGAAATAAAGATCAAATGGTGGATTTAAAGCCAGAAGCCTGAAGTTTCAATCCTGGCTCTAAGATCTGTTCATTGAATCTACTTTGGACTCAATCAGCTTGTGGTTAAAGATCTCAGTAGGAAAGAAACATTACTTTGCTGTTCTGTCATACTGTCCTTCAAGATCTCTCAATACACTCTATGTTAGATCTCATAAGTCTGATCTGAAGTTTGAAAATATTAATAGCAAATGGCTTACAAGCTCGAAATAGCCCATTTTAAGTTTTCTCCCAGAAGTTATTTTTGTGAATACTTTTCAAAAAGGCAAATCTTTAAAAATATAATGAAATCAAATGATAAAATATACAGCTTTTTGGAATATATACTCTCATTTTTGGTTTTGGTAGTTTTGATTGATCAGCTGAGACCTCACTATTCTTCAAATCAAGGTTTTCCTGCTTTCTTTATAAAAAATCACAGTAACACTTTTTGAGAAGAATGATCAAAAGGAAAAGAAATGTGGTTCTCAAGGTGGCACATAGAAAAGTAATTCAGCATTGATATAAACTCTGACTATTCAGTTTATTTTATATATAGAGGGTTATCATTGTTATTAACAGTAACACTTCAGGATGTCATGATAGCTTGTAAATATAAAGAGGATATTCTTACTGACACTGAATTAATTAGAATTTTTCAGGTATCTTTTATTTTTATGTTGGAAGTACCGTACTTGAACTCAGTCCAAACATTTGCGCATAAATTAAAAGCTAAGTAATGGAATGCCCACACAAACACAAATTCCTCTTTTATTAGTGTTCAATCACAGTTATATTACACAAAGTCATATCATAGAGTTCTGCCAGATGTCAGGGAACAAAAAGGCACACACTGCTAGGTGAGGAGAGGGCTAAGAAATTGGTGTTGCAAAACTAAAAGCCAACCACAGAAATAGTTTGGCAATAGCCTTCACGTGAGGGGATCATATGTCTCTCCTGAATTGCAGTAGAGCATGCACAAGGGTTTCATGTGATGGAGTACAATGAATGTCTACTGAGATGGCCAAAGATGCTGCTTTTCTCTGGCATTTCTGCCTCAGTCCTTTTCTAGAGACATATTTTTTAGCAGAAATGCAAGGATAGGAAGTACCTCTGTGCCCAGATGCTGCAGTTCATTTACTGGTATATCATGTTCCCCCAGAAGCTTCAAAGCCAAAGGTAGTAGTAAAAGCCATAATGCCTGTTCTTCCACTTCAGAAAAGTTCAGCAGAGCTCCACAACTGGACACTAGGAACCAGATCCCATCAGAAGGAACTGTAATTGGACACTTTATCTACATTGCATGTTGTTCTGAGAGATTCTAGTATTTCAACATTCGTTTTTGTTCCCAAATCAAAATACAAATCATAGGATGATAGAATATCTTGAGTTGGAAGGGACTCACAAGAATCAGCCAAGTCCAGCTCCTGATTCTCCACAGGCCAGTCCCAAGAATCACACCATGTGCCTGAGAGTGTTGTCCAAATGCCTCTTGAACTCTGTCAGGCTTGGTGCTGTAACCACTTCCCTGGGGAGCCTGTTCCAATGCCCCCACCACTCTCGGGGGGAAGAACTCCTTCCTAATACCCAGCCTAAACTTCCCCTGACACAGCTTCATGCCCCTGTGTCCTACTACTGCTCATCACAGAGGAGAGATTGCTATCTGCCCCTCAGCTTCATCTCATGAGGAAGCCGTAGACTACAATGAGGTCTCCTCTCAGTCTCTTCTTCTCTAGGCTTAAACAGACCAAGTGACCTCAGCTGCTCCTAATGCAGCTTTCACTCAAGGCCCTTCACCACCTTAGTGACTCTTCTTTGGACACTCTCTTATAAAAAATTAACAACCGAAATTTCTCCTGAAAAAAAAAGCAATTCAGAAAGAGTGACTAGTAATTAATTAATTAATTTAATATCTTACCTAAGCTAAAACTTTGATGCATGCTTCAAGATTGATAAAGTTGTTTTGTTGAACTGACATGGTTTGTTCTGTGAAACATCAACCCATGTTTCATTGAATTCTCCCTACTAAAGCAAATTGCTGTCTGAGGAGCAACTTGGATGATGCCCTTCAGTCACAGCTTTGAGTGAAGCTCAGTGGCTGGCTTGCAGCTGTTAGCCTGCACCTATGAGCAGTTTTTGGTTAGAAGGGAGGCACTGTGACATGAAGAGGAAGCTAACTCACAGGGAACTTGGCTAACAGAACAGGTATTTGTGAGATCAAAGAGGAAATGGTCTGACAGGGAGATGCAATTCAACAATTTACTGAACTGAGGTCGTACATGTAGATAACAAGGCTTGAAGGAACAACCATCCTTGCATCATCTTTTACTAAAACAGCAGCTCCCAAACATCTCCCATTGCTTGTCTTGGAACATGCGAATTAATGGGACCAGCACCGTAGATTTCATTCAGCATATATCACTGTCATCATTGAGCTTATAAGCTCAGGGGCCTCTGTGATGGAATGAAGATCTCTCTATGGTAAGTATATTACAAAGAACACAAAACAGTCCCCTTCCAAATAAAATTATGATGGAGACAAAGGCTAGAGGGAAAAGAAGGGTCTTAACTGATGCAAGTTGTATGTGCTTAGCCCTCTCTCTTTGTTTCTTTGTAGCCATACTACTTACTGCTTATGCAACTCCCTGCACCTAGTTCAGATAGGACCTGTAACTACCCCCAAAAAAGTAAATGAAGGTACTGTCTTTTCTCACACAGAAGGGATGGAGATCCAAGGAGGCATGCCATAGACAGAACCAGAGATGCACGGGTGAAGGAAGTGATCCAGAACAGTGGAGAGGAGAGTGGAAGAAGCTGCTGCTGGAAGGCAGAAGGTTACTTCAAGGGAGAAACACATTTGTTGTAATTTTTTATTATTTAAAAATGTAAGAGGAATATTCTGCTGCATATTTATATTAGAGAAGACTATATCAAAAATCATGGTGGGTATGTGGAGCAGCAGATGGCAAAGAAGATATTTATCCTAATTTCCTATATCCTGATTTGGATTTTGCACATCTTTGGACTACACATGCAGAGCATAAGGGGATCAAATATCTAAGCTCACTAACCTGTATGGATGGTAGCCTGTTGCCCTCTGTACATAACTGGAATTTCTTATCGGCTAAAGGCTTCTTCATGAAGTCTATGACATTGGTATAATTCAGCCATATGGTGACAAAGACATGACCAAGGCATCCTCTGCTAGGATAGCCTTTTCAGCTGCCCATCAGTGGGAAGAAATGTCACTTGAAAGTGTTTTAGGAGATGGCTGGAGAAGGAGTGTATTGCAGGCTGGATTAATTTTTCTGTTAGTTTTTTTCTTTGCTATCCTCTTTCCTGAAGTCCCCACAGCCCTTCCTTCTGTCAAGTGACAAGGAGGGAGATGGTTACTTGACTGAATGGTATTCCTCATTATGTGACCACGTGTGCCACTCACATAATGTGGGATGCTGGCATTTTTGGCACATGGTGTCTGTGTATCTGATCATATGACAGGAAAGGAGAAAAGGGAGAGCACTTCTCCCATATGAGGCTATGTGTCTGGCCCCACACTTCCCCTGTTTAAAAATTCATCTTGGTTATCTGATAGGGAATGGAGAGTGGAATTTTGTGAAGCAGGGCTTCAGGGAAGGCTCCTGAAGAAGATACCGTGGGAAAACATTCCCTAGAAGGAGAAGTCAAAAAGCTGGTAATTTATTAAGACTTTTTAAATTTATTAAACCCCCATTATAAATGCAGAAAGCACAAAATGAACCCTAGTCAACTTTTTTCATTTCTTCGTTATTTATTTTAAAACAAATACTCCTAGTTTTCTCAGCATATACACGAGAGAGGTGGCATTCTATCAAAACTTGACAACAAAAACAACTCCACTAGTGCTTTCAGTGTTTGCACTATGAACAGAAAGTCTGCTTGATACAGTAGGCTTTACTAAGAATATTTCCACCTCAGTTTACATGAGGCATCATTTTACCAGTCTACCATCTAAAGAAAGGAACAGTCTTCAGCTCACAAAGACACTTGCACATCAGATTTCTATTTTGATTTCTTGTGTCACAGGATCTGATTTACTGCTGGACAGAGGCTTGACTGAGAGCAGCACAGATCAGTTTAGCATCATTCTGGTGAACCCCTTCCCTTCCCTTCCCTTCCCTTCCCTTCCCTTCCCTTCCCTTCCCTTCCCTTCCCTTCCCTTCCCTTCCCTTCCCTTCCCTTCCCTTCCCTTCCCTTCCCTTCCCTTCCCTTCCCTTCCCTTCCCTTCCCTTCCCTTCCCTTCCCTTCCCTTCCCTTCCCTTCCCTTCCCTTCCCTTCCCTTCCCTTCCCTTCCCTTCCCTTCCCTTCCCCCCCCCCCCCCCCCAACCTTACACAACCTTTTTGGACAAGTGTGACCTGCTTAGCATGACAGTGAGTCATCAGGTTGGCTCAAATTGTCTCCCCATACCTTTGAGATGGATGATTAAGATCCAATTGCAGGCCAATTGAAAACTTAACTAACTTAAGCAGTGCCAGTAAAGCAACTCGGTTAAAGCTGAAATGAATTAATCAGTGAAGCATCCAAGGACTTTATCAGGGGTCATACACAAGTGTTCACTGCTGTATCAGTTTTCCACCCAGACACATTTATTTCAGTTGTGACTACCTGTCAGAAGGAAATGGTAGCGATATTTCCTAAGGCATACTCTGCTAAGGTTTTGGTTATTCTTAAATAATGTGCCTTTCTTCACAGAAGAGCCCTAAATTAAACTATATGCCAGTTTGTTTTTGCAGATGGCCACGAACTAGGAGTACGATACCAATGAAAAGGCAGCAACATCTGATGTTAAGAATTAGGAAGTGGGAGCAAGACCACTGGACATTTATGCTTTTCTCTAAGTCCAAATGAAGGACTTAAAGAAAACTATGCTCCTGACTTTACCTGAAAGGTACAAATGAAAGTAACAAATAATGCATCTTTATTATATATTTGCTATGCATTTGTTAGTCTCCACACTGCCACTCTATTTACCAAACACCATTGCTCCAAAAGATGATGGGTGTCCCACTGTAGCCCTTCCTCTCAGTATGCTTACTAAATAATTCTGATTTTACTTGTGCAACTTTGTGCCAGAAATGTGGAAATACTGACTTGGTCCTTTTCACATAAATGCCAGAATTTCTCACTTGAGCTCAGTTTACATTATGGGATTAGAATCAATCACATCATCTGCTAAAATAAGATAAAATAAAATAAAATAAAATAAAATAAATCAAAACAAAATAAGTACTCTCTCCCACTATGTCTGATGTGAATAGAAATATGAAGGAAGCATATGATAGAAGATGAAAAGGTAGTAGCATGAAATGATCATAAGAAAACGGACTTTTATTCAGGCTCTGTCTATCCTTTGAAAGTTTGGAGAAAAAAATTTGACATTTTACTGGGCAAATTCCTCAAATTACTGTCATATAGCTTAAAGTTTCACAGTAGCTGCAGTACCAACAGGAAGACTAGGTATATGTCATTTGAATAATGATGTACAAACCCAAAAAATAACCATTTACCTATTGCACATACTGCATACCCTGGTAAGAGACAGCTCTGTGATAGATATATATAACTGTGAGCATCTGGATAAAGCCCAGCTTGGCAATGCCAGACCAAGGAGGTTGCATATGTCTGGCAGTTTCATCAGAATTTGACTAAATCTAAACTTAACATTGCAATACAGTGAAGCTATTCCTCAAACTTCCTATGAGGTGAGGTATTTAGATCTGTTATTGAATCACTGAACTGACTCTGTGAGTCTGAGACCATCTGAAAAGAAAGACCAGAACCCTGAGATAGTTCCTGCAGCTGGATGGTGGAACTTGTTTAAATTGCTCTGTGGTATAATGCGGAAGTTTTCTTTGGCCATCACTGATGCTGCAGGAGTTTCTTGAAGGGCTTCTTTATAGGAACATCTGGGTTTACTGTAGCAATTTCATCACCAGCTCTCTAGCAATATTTGCAAAACTGGTTGTCTCCATGGTTCCAGGATGAGTCATGTAAAAGGGTACTGAGCTCGTCCTGTGTCAGAGCCTCCCATGTGTGACTGATCCCTTTCTGCTAGCTCACACACCAGACTCCATTTCATGGCTTTTCCTCATCTTTCATGGTTTAGTCACATCACAATATTCCTTTACTTGCATGGCAAAAATAACATCTGCAGGAGCTTTCCAGCGTCCTGTGATTGAAACTAAGATACAGCAGGGTTTCTGTGTAGGTCTAACATGCATGTGAGGATAACACAAAAGAGTGCCTTCTCACAGCTTTCACAGCAGGTCATTTTGATTGACATATTTGTAGAGGCTTCAGGGTGGATTGTAGATTCAGCTGGTATGTTAAACCAGATGGGAGAATTCCACCAAATACACAATGAAATGAGGAGTGCCATTGTATGGCTTTCTCGGCTTCTGACAGATGGATGGGAAAATAAAATACCTCTCCATAATCTCCTTTTCATTCTAAAGGCCACCTCTACTCCTCTCATCACCTTCCTCTCTTCTCCTTCCTCTGTATTTTCCTTCTCAATTTGTGTATTCCTTCAGTTTCTCCTATCTTCTGTCTTTCCCACCTAATCATTCTTTTCTCTTTCTTTCCCTTCTCTGGGTCTTTTTTGTTGCTTGTATTTTTCTATGACCAGAGGTGTTCCCAGCACAGAAGGAGCAAACAATGCATGACAATATATGCAGCTCCAGAAGGGCTAGTGAAATTTTCTATCCCAGTGTGGAATGAAAAACACCAGACCAGAACAGGGAATGAATGAGTCTTGTGGCTTTAGAGGTTTGGCAGTGTTTTCTTGCTATTTTGAGAGCTTGTTGAACTAGATGGAGTCGATAAGTCTTTTTCTCTTGTAATTTTATTCCCTTTTTTTTTCATTTTCTTTTGGTGATTCAGTTAAGGAACCCGAACACATTTTCAAAGCTCAGAGGAAGCTTTTGTATATGTCAGGGACAAAAGAAGTTCTCAGTTTGCTGGGCTGGTACAAGTACTTACCCTATATTATAGCTTTTGAAACAGCAGAAGCTATCATCAAGGTTATGTTTGGACTTTTATTATAATCTCCCATTTCAGTGCATGGTCTCAGCTCTGGAGGTAAAATTTTTTGAAAGTTTGACCACAATGTCATTGTATGTTTCTTAGTTATGCAAGTAAAAAAGGTTTCCCATTGTATGATGTGTTTAGGTGCTTTTTAATCAAGGAATACTGAAAAAAAAACCCAACAATAAAATGGAGGAATTTTGAAATATAAAGTTAAATTTAAATCATACTGAAAGAAGTCTCTGCAGCAAAAGCAATTATCATTTTTTAAAACTTAGCTTTCTCCTGACTGGGTGCTCTGCTCTCCCCCAGTTGCTCCCAATTGTCCATATAAAGAAGGTAGCTGAAGACAGTAGTGAAAACATCCTTCCCTTTAAACGGAACTACACAGATCTTCGATAAGAGGCACCAACACTGCTGCAGGTCTGTTGGTGTATTCAACATATTTTGCTTTCAAACTTGGATACCCCTTAATGTAGTATTGCAGTTCTTTGAGCCATTCTTTGGAGTTTGACCTGTAGAAGTGAGGGTATGCATAAATGCAGAAGAACATGGATCTCCCAGCCATTAAGTGCAGCACAAGTGAAATGAAAAATAAAAGTGTTCAAACAACCCTATCACCAGGGCCAGAGTTGTTAAAAATAAAGATTTTTTTGTCTACAGACTAAACAGAAGGACCTTGTTTACATTATTTTTGGCAGAGTGGGAAGTGTATGGTAGAGCTGACTTCACGATTTCTGGGAGAAATGAAATGCGCAGAGGCTGCTTTGCCTCTGTGAAGCCTCAGTGGCCAGTGCGGATCAGGAAGGAATTAAAGAAGCTGGTTCCTCTGGGCTGCTAAAATACATGTGCTACAGGTCTTGAACTCTCTGCAGTGAAACACCTCTTAGGGCTTCCCCACCATCATGTACTGCTTTGCTTCTAGCCATGATTATTTCCATGGTTTTTCCCGTCAGCCACCATCCAGTAATTTGTGGCCATGCCATGTTTCTTCTCAAATACTGACCAAGGCCTCAGTGCTTTATATGGGGGCACCAACAGTCTTCACATCATGGGCTGCCATGGCCTGCTGGGTAGGGATGGTCAGATGGGAATGGCTCCCTGGCCCCAGGGTTCTCTTTCTCTGCATCCTGGGGTGCAGAGCCAAAGGGAGAGCAGACACAGCAGCCTCCACACGCTGGCTGGACATGCTGATCTCCTCTCAGTGGCTCTGGTATGGGGCAGGAGTGGAGCCCACCTGAGGGGATGCTGTCAGCCCTGGAGCTGAGGAAATGTGTAGAGGAGCACCTTGTTTCTGGAGCCAAAACGGGGCTTTGGTAGGTGATGGGCACTAAGCTGTGAAGCTGTTTGCAGGCTCTGAGCTGCTCCAACACTGGCTGTGCTGGAGCAGGGTCTGAGAGTCTCCAAGTGTTAAAACCTGAGCTGTCTCTGAAGTTCAGACTTCATTCAGACCCCCAGTTTTCATCCACAGAGTCTTTCACAGTGCCCTCTTTGCTCTTCATGCCCATTGAGTGCAAGAAGGCCTTTGTGAATGTGCAAGCAGTTGTAATTAGCATGAGTGTGAGGCAGGAGTTCCTCTACAAACCACCAATGCCCCCAGCTGCCCTCAGGCCCACACCTCTCATGATATCAAAAGTGCAAAAAGTGTGAGATTAAGCATGTGTTGACAGCCAGCATCCCAGCCGTCATTCTTTGCTCTGAAAACAGTTTAGTGATGCAAAGCCACCTTGCTGTACCTGCCCAATGATGTAGGCAGGAGCTGAATCTGATTTTCAGGCTAACAGATTTAGACTTGGACACCCCTGACTCAAATTGCCTGCCCACGTCTTTTTAGGGATTTATCTCCAAAGCTTATGGCTGTCCATAATGTTGTTTAATACTTTCCACTTCCTGTGCAGAGCAGTCTCAAAATCTGATAGGGTTTTGCAGAGTTCATAAGCTCCACAGGAGGGAGTCTTTACCTATATTTAAATACTGCACCTAGTTACTGAAGGTATTTGTCATCTATAGTGATGATTGCTTTTTCTGCAAGAGTGGTGGATCAAATGGGGTTGCATGGGATCAACATGATTCAGGTCTTGGGACTTAGTCTGGCAAACTTTGAAAAATCCTTGAAAAATCCTTGAAAATAATTTCACATGCACATTGTAGCATCACTGATTGTTTTAGAGTGAAGTGTCAAGCTCAGTTTTCTTCTAGAAATTATAAAGTTATTGCTTTCTCATTTTTCCCTAATGACTTTATGAAAGTAATTTAACTTTGCCATGTGTTATGTAAAAGAGAATAGGAAGACCCAAGGTGTGGCTAAAGAGAGGAGTCCTGGAAATTAAAAAAAAAAAAAAAAACAAACAACAAAACAAAATAAACCAACCAATCAAATAAGAAACCAAAAACAAACACCACCTGAGAGATAAGAAGCAAAGCTCCTAAATCTGGACAGGCCAGGATATTTCTGGGAAGGCAACAGGAAAGGAAAACAAGTAGCCTCATGAGAGTAGAAAGCATTTGCTGTGAACATATGCTGGTGTAAACAACAACTTCAGGTGTTGCAGGTCTATGTGCAGTGACAGGCACATAGTGGAAAGTTGCACAGCTTTTTCATTCACCCAGTAAGTCAGGGTTGACGACACAGAAGCCTTCCTGTTTCATGAAGGAGAGAGAATTTGGAGCAGAGTCGTGAAGCTGGAAATAAAGCACATAGATTTACAAAGAGAAAGTAAAAGGTGCAAGAGTTAAGCTAGGCAAGGCTACTGCAAACAATGGACCTGGAGTGCAGGAACCAGAAATGACAACAGCAGCCTGCAGTGCAGCAAGGAAAGGGAGTGAGTGGTGGCTTTGAAGCGCTTCTAAGGTACCCAGCATAGACTGAGAGCCTCCAGGTAGGTTTGACTGGGTAACAGGTCCAAAGAGAACAGGGATCTTATGAAACATTCATGCCTGCCACATTTAAGTTTAATGTTCATGGTGGAGAATGCTTTGATACTGCTGTCTCGATACTACTGATTTGAGAAAGCTGATAAATCTATGTGTTTTAAGGGTTCAAGCCCCATCACTTTACCTGAATTTCCTCTGCCTTTACTGAGACAATAGTAATGGAAAATTCATTTGCATGTACATTCTTTCTGTGAATCAGAGAAGGTCAGGAGCAATCTTAATGATTCATAAACTCATTAATCAGTGTATAGGAGGATTTCCTAAAGTAGTTCTCCATTTATTGTTCCTCTACGTCTTGGATAAACAAATGACTGTCTTTATAGGTGATCAGAAGTTCCTTTTCTACTTGCAGTTTGGCAATATGTATGGTATATAAAAAATTCTCCGTTCATATTTTAGATACCATTAACAATGGAGTTTTCCCTACAGAGAAGTTATAGGGGCTTGAAAGTACAAAACAAGTTTCTTAGACAATGCTTGGAACAGAATAAGACAAAAAGCCCAGATGCAGTCTGATGGCTCCTGCAAGCGTAGGCTTTTCTCTCATCTGCCTACTCTGACAGCCAAGATCTTTCTTCCTCAGGAATCCTATTGTATGCTCTGATAACTAAGCAGAACAGAAGTGGTATTTCTCTGCCTAAAAGGCCTCCCCTCTTTCCTCTCTCATTTCTCCACCTGCGGCTTCTCTTCTGATAGGCACTTCTCCTTCAGCAGAGTGCTTTCCATCAGATCAGGTTTTGCTGGATGTCCCTGAGAGTAGTGTAACCCCTGCCCTATGCTGATGGATTGAATAAAGCCACTAATCGTTAAGTGAAAGTTACACCAGACTTTGTATGGAGTGAAAGTAGGGGGCACAGTGTTCAGCCTCTAGGGTTTGGCAGATTTCACAACAAAACAGCTGGCTGTGAGACATGGGTGCTGATGGAATACATTAATTACTGTCGTCAAGGTTTTAGACACACTTGTGTGTTGCTGGTAATACCAGCATGCAGGATTATCAGAGAAATCACTTGTGAAAAAGAAAAAAAGTGGTGAAGGGAATAAAGGAAATTGGAAAGAAGGTTGTCTAATTCAGGTCCACACTGTGTTTGCGTGGGCAGTCTCGTCCACTTTGACCAGTGCATTACTTCACCTCCCCGTGGTTTCCACAACAGATGCATAGAGTTTCTCTGAACATAGTGATGTAACTCAGCCCTGTTACAATCTGTAATGGGTTTGGCAAACCAGACTGTGGCTATTTGAGGGACAAATTCTCGAGTATTGTAGCCAAGCTCAGCTGAAGTTTGTTCAGGAGTCACAGTAGGCTCTAGGCTTCCTTCTGCAGTGTAGTAGAACTTTGTATTTCCATTTAGTTTCTACTGTGATCTTGAAACTGTAGGGGAAAGTGGTTTTACCCTCAGTCTACACAGAAGCAAGTTGAGGCAAGGCTGTATTTGCAAAGTCATTGAATCAGCCAATGGAAGAACTAACTGGGAGTAAACATCACAAGTTTCTGGCGTTCATTAGACATTTCTGTTTGCTAGACATGATGGCTTATCTTGCAGTTCAGAGGGGAGTGATGAGTCTCACTGTTTTCCAGCACAGACACAGGCACCTGGTGAGGCTGAAAGGAGCTGTTAGCTTTGTAGTTCAGGGCAAGGGTGCCTCTGCTGCCCCGTGGTCTAGTTCATTATTAAGTTGAGCTGCCTCTTTTTAAGTCCCACCTGCCACTTTACATGCAGCGGGGTAGAGGTCAGGCCACAATACTACAACTAGTCATTAAGAGAAAAAGCAATTGACCTTTTTGGTTGCATTAACTTTGCTGATCTTCAGCTCTGAAGTGTTTATTTTGCAAGAGATTATAACACTGCTACTGCAGCAAGGAGACAGAACAATGTAGTTAATATTGTTTGTTTTGGTTGGAGGAAAAGCACTCTGAACCTCTAACAAACATCCTCTTGTTAGCAATTGGAAACATATAATTAGGACAGACTCTCCAGTTGTTTTAACGAGATTTCAGTTTCCCTCTCTCTCTTTCTTGCTGTCACTCTCTTTCCCATTTTTAATGAGATACCAATTTCCTCCCTTCTCATTTGCAGATGCCTTTCCAATAAAACAGACAGCTTTGATTTTCATCTTAGCTGTGCATTCTTAGCCTTAATTCATTCATCTACATAAGTTGCCCACCACACTCTCCATGTGCTAAACGGCTGTTAATCGCTGAAAAATTAGCAAGGTGTTTAACACCAAAAAAAAAGGGCTAAAAAAATCTTTTTCTTGTTAGGTGGAAAGACTTGGATTTTTCTCACCTGGCCAAAGCTCAGCTTGTTCTAGGCATGGAGGGAGACCTTTTTGCAACTCCTCATTATCTCTCTTCTCCTACACTGGGTCTACTCTGTACCTAATGCTTTACCTTTCCCCAAACCTCTCAGCCAGTCTTCTTCCCTATAAGCTGTTAAAAAATCCTCCACTTTCCTTTTGTAAAATTGACTGTAGGTCAGTATATCTTATTTGCAGAAATGCTGTCAGTTTGTGGGCAGCCCAGCAGGCCCTGGAATATTTGTAGGTGTTGAAGGCATGAAGAGAGGGACCTTTCTCAGTGTAGCTGATTCAGTACAGCCAATTCTTCCCCAGAGGTTTGGGGACATGCAGCCTTGGCAAGTTTGGTCAATAACCTATTTATTTATGAAAGGTTATTTTTATTTCACTTAAATAGCTCTTTAAGACTTGCAGAAATCCTGAAACAGCACAGAGTAGAGATCACCTTGCAGCGAAGAATCTGGGCTTTATGTCTTATTCAGCCCAGCTACCAGATGACACTTTCTGTAGGTCTTATATGTAATTTCTGTTATCTGATGGGTGACATCATGGGGTCCTAACTCACTGGTTCTTATCTCTGTAGAACTACAGTGGTTCTGTGTTTGGATTTTGTCTCATGTCCAAGAAAGATGGTAGGTGTGGCAGTCGGTAGCTGGTAGTGGGCTGTGCAAGCTCCTGATACTGCATGATGCTGAAAATGCTGCATTGCAGAAAAAGGTTCCTGTTTACCCATCCTGGAGCGTTTTCCCTTTCTTACTCTGTTACAAATGGAGAAGTGGCTTGTGCTCATTGTTTCATCTCAGTTTTATTCAGATGTCGTACTGCTGTGGTATCAGAAAACCTTTTGCTCCCTTTGCAAGTAATCTTTTGTACTAGTCCTGTTATTGGCTGATATGCCTTAGTCAAACCAGAGTCATTGGACTCTGCAGAAGTGTGGCAAGGTCTTACAGTGAAATCTATCAATGTTTTCTATAGGAGGTGGAGGAGATCAAAATGGCCTGACTGCTTTCTGACCTGAATTCTGTGATTTTGCATCTACATTCTCATGACTTTATCTTAAAATGGAGGTTGAATCAGCCTCCGAAGGGAACTACCAGCAAGCTCTATACTTAGACCAGTTTCCTTTGTGAACAGTGGACTTACTGTACAAGCCCCTTACTTAGACATGATTATTCTGTTGTCTTAGATAAAAGTTTTAGTCAGTTCCTTACTTGTGCCCATGCTATTATGCTCAAGATAGGGTGCTAATAGTTGGAGAGGGTGGGTGGGGGAGACAGCTGTGCTGCTGCATGGCCATTAAAACACAGTGTGATCCAGGCCAGCAGAGACTGCAGGTGATGCTTCTGGGAGCAACAGAGTCACCTATGGTGAGTGAATCCACACCTGTTTCTACTGGTGTAGCTTAGTTCTTTACTAGAGGAAGACAATCTACACCAAGATAAGCATAAGATGTAACTGTATCCATAGCTGAGGCAAAAGGTCGAAGGTAAAAATAACATCAAGCATCAGTTTAGGCTGGTATACAAATGTGTGCCCAACAAGGCCAAATGTGTAAACCATGGTGACAGATTATTATTATTATTATTGTCAATATATTTTGGGTGCTTAGGATAAATTCCCTTCTGTTCTGCATATGAAAGTGCTCTTGGGAGGAATCCTAAAAAGCCAAGATCCTACTTACTCAGAGTTGGCATTAGTCTGAAAAAGGCAGATGTCAGTTTCTATAAAAACAATTTCACTTGGTAACAATAGTGTTCTGGAGAAAGCTGCTGCCCTCTCCTCCTTTCTGAACTGGTGCACATATTTCAGCTTCCTCTCTCCATGAAAACGAACTCTGCATATAATTGTTCTCCTTAGCACAGATAATTTGGATTTTCTGAATGAAAAGCATCATAAGAATGGTACCAAGAAAAATTGGTAATAATTACTCATTCAAAATTAATTTTCTTTCTTTTGGCCATTTTGCTGGAATGACAGGAAGCTGGAAAGACAGGAGGCACTAAAACTGAGGTCTCTTAAGATATTGGGAGAGAGGGATCTCTGTCAGTCATAATGAATGACATTTTCTGGGTAGTTCTGAGTAATCTTGAGATCTCTGTTCCTCTGAAGACTGCAATACCATAGTCAGACAGCTTTAGACTCACAATTGGTATAAGCTAAATAAAAACTGATATACTACTCAAGCAGAGTTGAAAATAGAGTTCTTTAATGGCAAATGCTTTAACAAGTGTTGGTGACTCAGAGTTCAGGTCACTAAAACTCAGAATTAAAATTGTGACCATAAGAATAATGATCCGTTGTAGCATTTTACCCAGGGACATCATAAATTCTTTGCCAGTTGAAGTCTCTTAATGGAGACTCATTGTCTTTTTAGAAGTTATGCTTTGATTCTGCCAAAAATTAATGGCTGAGATGAAGCAATTGCTTTACAATTTTTTTTCTATGCTATATAGAAGTCAAACTAAATCATCATATAGCTCCCTTCTAGACTCTATAAATCTTTGTGAGCCATCCACATGTAATTCCAGCATGAACCACCAAAGAGGGTAAAGTATTACAGTTTGAGTAATGAGATAAAAATGAAGAAACCTAAACATAGGTGGGCTACTAGGGGAAAAAAAAAAACTTTTCAGTGACATTTATTAGCTGTGGAACTCTTTCTACAAGAGATGGTGAAAGCCAGTTTTTGAGTCATTTGAAACAGTGATGCATTTAAAATTAGTACAGAATTCCTGACTATAGCAATAGGAGTATGCCTTCTTTGGCAGACTATTAAAACAATGAACTTCTTTACTTCCACTTCTGTGATTGTTATGACAGTGTGTAAAATTTGGAGAATACTAATGAAGAGCTAATTCATGGGAAAATGGCTGCTGGTGACTGAACATCCATGGACATGTTCATCTTTCAGATGCCTGTAGTGAACACTTGTCAACATCATGGAAGTTAATATCACCCCTGGTTTATTTTCCTTCCTCATTTCATTTCCCACAGTACATCAGTGAATGCTGCTGATCACAAGTTACTCGGCTATCGAGGAAAGACAGAGAAACTGATCACTCAGTCTCTCAGTAGATCAGTACCTGAGACTGGCAGCAATAAAGTTTGCAGCTGAGGATCTGAACAACATCTAACCACTGCTTGGTATCTAGAAATTATCTGGCTGAATTAACTGAGGACATCACTCAAGGCAGTGCTAAAAGGGATTCAGATGATAGACTTTAAGTGATTTTTGCTCTTAACAATGTATTTTACAGGAGATTCTAGTTTCTCGGTCTGAAAACCCCTAAGCACGGCTAGTACATTGATGTGGAGATAATCAACTAGCAGGGGAGGATCAGAGGGTAATTTGCAGTGGTTGTCTAAAATTTTACCTTACATCTCATATTTTGGAGGCTTGCTGGGCACACCAGAATCACTAAAAGGCAGAGAAGTATCATTTCTGCAAAGGGGGATGCAAGCCTTCTTTTTTTCCAAGAGTGATCCCCAAATGGTTGTGTTACTTTAAGTTGTTCTGTGTTGGTATCGGAAAGGCCCAGGCTTTTCATTAACAGTTAATTAAGCCACAATGGCCCTTCCTTCCCACCAGGGGCTGCCTTCATTTGCAGATTTATTTAAAGGGATTCTGTCAAGTTGGTTAGGCTTACAATGTGACTGATCTTTGCAGCCACATAGTCCAGCAGGAAATGCCCAGAACACACCCCTAGGGCTATGTCTGTCTCTCTAAACTAAAGCCTGTCCTTCAAAAAGCATTGAATTACTACTTTTTCAAGTAGGATTTTATAGCCCTGTGAGTCAGAACGTGATGGATGCACACAAGCTGCACCCTTGCGCTCGAAGTGCAAGCACAAGGCAGTATTTACACATATATGGTAGGCAGGCTGAGTCTACATTTGCCTGTTTTATAAGTACAGTGAAATACTGAGACCTGAATGGGACAATCTGAAAAGTAATCCTTCAAATGTATGAAGGAGATGCAATACACACAATTCTATTACTGGAAGAGCAAGTGAGTTTTCAAGCACGCGGGTAGATGCAGACTTCATTCAGCAGACTTCATTCAGGGTGAGAAGGGCAAAGGTTCAGGATATGTGTCACTTGAGTGGGTTATTCATTGAGTGTACTGGCTGTGGTTGGAGCAGCAGACATGGAGCACATCTTTTCTTCCCTTCTGCTGCTAGTTAATGCTTGTAGAAGTGGCCATATGGCTACTTCTTTTGGAGAAGTTCACACTTGATATGCCCAATAGTATAAATATTAAAAGACTAAAAAGTCTCAGAAGTAATGTATTTAAAAGTTAAGAAATAACAGGATTAAAGTTGCCTTCCCAAGCTTAGCTCAAACTATTTTAGAAGTGTGTTATGATGTTAACTTTGTTAACTTAATTGTTACTCTGATCTTTTGTAGGTCATCTGCTTCATTTGGTGTACAAAATAAAGGGCGCTTAGGGACTGGATCAGGGTTATGTTATTGAGGAGGTACATATCAATGCAACTTGGGCTTCACTTCTTATAGATAGCTGAAGGTAGACAAGAGATTTCATTGTCTTCCAATGAATGCTGTTGAAAAGGAGAAAGCAGGTGTGGGTGGGTGAGATCAGTGAAACACTGCAATAGTAAAACCAGATTAACTCAAGGTTTGGGCAAGGATTGACAACTTTTTTGTTATCTCACTTTCTGATAAATGGTTTCTGCTTCCTCTCTTGCGCTCATAGATGTTCCCATCTCACTTATTCTGTGCAGCATAACCAGCACAAGAAGTTATTCTTTCCATCAATAGCCAGTGTTCTCCCTAAATCTGAGCAGTCCCTCACAATTTCAAATCACTAGCTGTTTCAAATCACGTGCAATTTAAAGTTTAAAATTCATCAGAACACTCTCTGCCAACACTTTCTACATGACAGAAGACTGCTGGTGGTTCTGACACATTGCGGAAAAAGTGTCTTCTTGTGAAGGCAAGAGTTCATGGACACACACATTCTGTGGTAACAGCCAGTTAACAATGTCATTCTCCTGTGGTGGTGAAGATAATCACATCCACTGGAATCCACCACACAAGAAGTGCCATGCAGTCAAATATGTGAGTGGCAGTACTGGGTGCCAACTGGACATCCTCCTGCTACTGTATCAACCCTCTCTGCTATGTTTTAGGCCACCTTCTTGACACCCTGCTGACCTAGAGGTTTATTTAGTTTGTGCCTTTTGCACTGATCTTAGGGGACTGAAAATTTCTCTAAGTATCACTCATGCATCACAAAATTTCAAAATCAAGTCTGCTACAAATCCATCTGATGTCATCAGTTATCCTAACCCCGAGCAATCCGGCAGCATAGCATGTTGTTTTCCTGGCAGTGTGACAGCAGATTAGCTCAGAATGACCAAGAAAAAATATTTAATAACATAACAGTGGCCAATATGCAATTCTGGACATTCCTCTTTTAGTCTATAAATCAAACAAATGACTTATCAGCCCCTCCTAGCCTTAGTGGGTTTTTTTTTGCATATAGAAAAGCTTCTATAAAGAAAGGGGCTTAGCATTGTCCTGATGGTTTGCATGAAGTAACGGCTGTAGGACATCTGTGCTATCATATGACAATGTGACAAGCTTGAAAGAATTTTTCCCCATAATAAAATATCATGCTTCATACAGCATACTTCACACAAAATCTGTCAATACTGTTTCAAGAGAGAGAAGTGAACTTGCTAAAGGCAATACAGTGGGTCATAGAAAAGAAATAAACCCCTACACTCTCCCTCACTTTAGAGGTATTGCAATGGATAACATATTGTCATAAATGGTAACTTGCAATATCTTTTGCCATAGAATAGCTGTAGGTTGAAATACACTGTAGTAAGTGTTTTTCTCTCAACTGTAGGAAATCCTGACCCATGCAGCTCCTGAAAAGTGTAGGTGTTTTACTGTAAGTGGTAACATCTCACATTTACAACTGGTTTCTGTGTGGGACACTGTCTTAACTGACATGTATCAGAAACTTTCACTTAGATCAGTACCAGTTAGAGTTGAGAGACCTAGTAACATCCTGTGATTCTTGTCAGATGTGGTATTAGAAACTCAGGAGGTTACAAAGCAGAACTAATCCTTAACATCAGGACTCTTGGGCTGACATAATGGAGTTGGATGAAGGCCATCTTTGCAATTGGTAACCTCATACTGGTGTGTACCTTCTCCTTCCCACCCCAAAGTGCCCTCCTGACCCTCAGAGGGTGACCTGGCACAGCTGTTTACTGGCAAGGACAGGCTTTTTAAAAAGTGTTTTCTTTAGTGCCAATTGCAGCAAAAAAATAACTTTTTTTCTTTTCAGTATGAAAACCATATCCAAGTGATTCAATATTTTGGACTTGAATGTAATTTCCTCTTTCGGGCCAAATGGCTTACCACATCATCAGCACGTTTTTTTTCTGAACAAATGGTATTTTGAGATGGAAGCGTATCTAGGGTAACTGTTATCTATTAGAAGCTGAATCCCATTTTTCCTGGCTTGTTCAACAGCCTACTTTTAGGGGATTTAGATTCCTCTCATCCTTATGTTCCTGTCACTGTTTCGAAAAAAAATTTGTAGGAAATTATGAGTGACAGGTAAAAGTTAGCAAAGAACAGATCTCAAAGCTGGTGGCATCCTTGGCTCTGACTATTGAATATTCCATAAAGAGTCTTGCACGAATGCTGGGACAACCTGATAGCTTTGATTCACAGACATGAAAATGAAATAATCAGTGATGTAACCATTGGAGCACAATTGTCTCATGACTTCACCCTCTTCATTGACTCCTGACTTCAACAAATTAGTACCATCTAATGATTCACCAAAAGTTCATTTGTAGACTAACGTGACATCTATATTTATTCTCCAGGTTTACTAGAATTTACTCCTTTAAACGTAATTATTCCGCTCTGCCTGTGCATGCACATGCACTTTCCTGGCAGATTTCAGTAGTACTTTTTGAACTAAATGACATTTTAAGTCAGACTCAGTGAGTATATCTCAGGATATACTGTTTTCAAATGATTGCTCTTTAACAATTAGGATGGCTCCTAAAACACTTCTTTCCTGGATTAGCCTAATTAATGAAAAAAAATCAGTCAGATTTGCCTATAAAGGTTTCTCTCAAACTTATTAATTAGAGAAACAAGTCACTTTAGGGAACAATTACAGATTTTAATGAGTGCAAAAGAAGATTACATATGCTGCTTTTTTTTTTTTTTTTTTAATATTTGACTGAACAGACTGCCTTATACAAACATGAATGTTAAAAATAAGCACCCTGCAGCCTGTCTGGAGAGAGCTGCTGCAAGTCTGTAAAGGGATTTTTTTCTCCTCAAGGCAAAAAGAGGTGAGGCATTCTGAAGTGAAAAGTTTTTTCCTGGTTACTGTGTTATTTTCCCCTCTTTACTCTGAAAAATTTACTGTTTCATGGTATTATATGTTTTTGACTTTCTTTATGTCAATGCAATTATCTTTTGACAGTAGCAGAGACCATGCAATATGTAATCACATAAAACCTCACATTTGATACGCCTATTTCTGTGAATTTGTATTACACACATGGGACTGTATTCAACCATCTCTATATATATTTCTTATTTGTAAAATGGCTTATTCACACTTTTGACAAAAAAATCCCTTGTATTTATTCTAAGCTGTATTTCCACAGATCTTTACAGCAGAATAAATAATTTCTAAATGGAAACATTTGTTAAAAAATCTATGAACTGAAATGTTTGTCTATGTTCAATATATGTTTGTGTAATCTTCATGTTATTATTAGCTTCATTCGCTTTTATGAGTAATTGTAACATCCTTTGTATCTTTTTTTGCAAAATTACTGACCCATGGTTACTGTTAAATCAAGTTTAGATCAGGGTGTTTACCTGCAGTAAACATTTCAGGCAACATCACAGGCCTGAATGTCTGAGTGACTAAGTTTGGGATTTGAAAATTAATACATAGACTCTACTCTGATCATTTAAGAGAACTGCAGACCAGGAGCCAGTAGGCCCAAGAAGAAAAACAGAAGCAGTTCAAATGATTTTGTACTAAGGAGGTGACAAAACCTCTGTGTAGTTACTGCAAAAATTACTCCTTAAGTGCTGTGTTTGATTTCAGGTTTGATTCAGAGAATAATGTTGGAATATTGAAGAAGGTATGAAAAATACAAAGAAAGAATTCTGGAAAACATGCCTTAAAATGAGAGACTAAAAGACCTTATTTTGTTTAGCCCATGAAAGGGAACACTGATGGGTAAATTAATCATCATCAATAGATGGCTACAAAAGGCGAAGATGTATGCCATTCTGAGACTCTTTAATCTGCCTGATGATGATATAATTAGATGTGGCATCTGGAAACCGAGGTTAGAAAAATGAAAATTTGAAGAAAACATGCAACTTCTTAACTGTTAGTATAATTAATCACCAAACAGTTTATCAAGGGAAAGCTAAATGTGTAGTGGACTGCAGATTTCAAATTAAGAATGTTATTTAAAATTTACTTTCCAGACCAGTCCTCAGTTGCTGGACAATTCCTTCATGAAAGCCTTCTCCAAATCATGGAAATAAGAACTGTTCATTCACTTCAATAGAGGACATTACATCAGTAAGGAAGTAATGTGTTTTGCATTACAACAGATTCAATGGTAACAGTCCTTCTGGTATTAACATCTATGAAGTATCACAAGAAACAAATTGACAGGTACACCTTCAATTTTTGCCCAAGTTTAAGTTTTTCCAGTTCCTTTTATATCACTTTTCAAACATGACCCTTTGCGTAGGCTGCATTTTTGAAGAAAGTACTAAGCATTTTGTGGAACAGGGAAGAATGTTCCCACTTTTAAACTTTTCATATAGATTTTCATCTTAGCTTAGTGCTCATCTGATCTGAGATATGATGTGAGGGAAATGACTAATGTGGCTTTCATTGCTACAGTGAAATTCTGTTTTGTCTGATCAACTGAACCATCTTCAATAGAAGTTTATCATACTGGCAGTTCATCACATCCTGATGCCATATGCTGTGTATCAGTCTGGTCCATTAGTGTTTAATTCCCAAACTCCCCCAAAGCCAGTGCAAATTGATTTCTCTACTTACTGATGATGAGTATTTAATTCTGTAGGCTTCCTTCCTGCTGAGTCCCCTTGGCTAAAGTCATAGGGAAAGGCATGGGGAAGCAAGAATGCTGGACTCAAGGCTTGTTCTTCCATTCATTTGTTGCATAAGCAATCTACAAGAGATGTCCCTTGTGTGGTTTTGGTTCCTTTAATGACCATGCCACTTGCTCAAGATGCTTTTGATTCACAGAAGTTGAGAAAGCATGTACTCTCTATTTCCTCATATTGCTTACAATGATATGCTATCATGTAGACAGCATCTGAATCTGTTCACGGCCTTCTAAAAATATAGAAAACATCAATGTAACACAGCTTAAATGAAGTTTGTTTAAAAACAAAAAAAAGCTACACCTTATGTCTGTCCAGTTATAGTTTAGGTAGAGTTTCAGCCTACAGTGTTCATAAAGTAGTACAGTGTTCAACTGAAGATGTCTGGTCAGAGAAGTTTGGGATTTTATTGCTTTATTTTAAACCTTAGGAATATCATACAAGTCTTGTTTTTCGTGCTCACTGAAATTCTTTGTTGGAAAGACCCAGAGAAACCAATTCAAAATTTTTAATAGTGAAGATATATTGAATTGTTAACTAAAGACCTTTTCTTTGAGCTGATGGAAGGAGAACTTCAACAAAATCAAATAGAAGGTAATCTTGGATAGACTGAATATAAATTACTTCTTTAACCCTTCATGCCCAGCTATTTTAAGTACTGCCTTTGCTTGGTAGCTGTCTTATGTCAAGCCTGACAGCCACGGCATGGCACATGAGGGTCTACTGTCATCTCTTCTGCTGTGCCCTGCTGGCTGTAGGACTAACAATTGACCCATTACCCCTAGTTGGAAAGGTTGAACAGTGGGGTTACAGCTCCTCATTCTAGTACTAAGCTGTGACACTGGGAGGGTTACAAGACACCTGTGTTGGACTGGCACTCCTGCTGTGTCTAAAGCCCTGCGTAAATGGGGAAAAATCTGCTGCTACCACTGTTTTAAACAGCATGTCAATTGGACTTGTTCCAAGCAGGGCTCAATGACATGGCACATAAATTGGCAGTAGCAGCTGGTGACATAGCTATCCCAGCTCTCCACATCAGCAGTGGAGCAGTACAGATGTTTCAAGAGGTACAGCAAGCAGTATTTAAATCTAGTGTTCAGGGCATCATTTCTCTCCGTGGTTCTCCTACTGTCATCAGAAAAAAACTCCAGATAATGGATATAATGCCAAACACGAGCTATTGGTTTCTAGGGAATATGAGAGAACCACACTTAAAACCCACACCCAGAAACATGGAAGGTAAAGAATTCTGTCCAGACAGAAGCTGTTGTCCATCTCTTCTTGTACCATTTTCATAGCTTGTAATCATAGTTTACAGGACATCACAGGGAATGTTCTGTTGAAGAGGCTTGTACGCCTTTCTCAGCTCAGCACAAGGTGAACGTCCTTCCCTATTGCTCTAAACTCCTTCCTACTGGATCTGTGCTAACTGATCTGACAGCTACTCCTACTGCACTTGTGGCCAACTCCCCATGGCTCCTGCTGTGCTTCAGTTCTTAGAGGAGAATCAGTGAGAAGCAGAGTCCTGATGGAACAGAACCACAGCAAAGGTAGTGCAAAAGGAAATATCAGGCGAGGCTCTATCCAGTGAGTTTTCTCTCTGCAGGAGTCCTCAAAGGTTTTAAGCCTCACCATTTAATTCTCCTTTTCTTTTTCTGTGTTCCTTACTATTTGCTTGGCTGCCTAGACTGCCACCCCCTTGATAAACAGGCACAATGAATGGATGCAACAAGGTGGAAAGGATGGTGGGAAATCTCATAATTTCTCTCAGGAGGATGATCTTGCAGGTTGGAGGAGGAGAAAACAAATCACTCAAGTTTTACCACAACAGGGAGCTGCCTGGTAGTGTCTGGGAAAAGGAAACTAAGGCAGGTACTTATAAAGCACTTACCTGGTGCTTCCTCATACTTTCATGACAGACTTGTCATGACTGTTCTGTTTTACCATAGGAATATGTAAAAACTCTTATGCATCCCATAGAAGCCCAAGTGAGTGCACATATTCCTTGGGGCCTGCTAGCTCCAGGGCAGGCTGAATGCCTATGGAGCCCCATGGTATGAGGAGCTCTGACTGGTATCTGCAGTGGACTTCCACTGCACAGATATTTCCCATTTCCTCCAAAGTGAAAACAGCTTTAATGGGCATTCTCTTTCTTCCATTTTTTCATCTCTCTTGTCTTTGCTGCAAACCTGTGAATCCAAGTCAGCCAGATTTCTCTGACACCTTTAGTGTGTTTGGCCTGTTGCCAGAAATATGTGAGGCCATTTATTCTGCTGAAGATGTGTCTGTCCTCAACAGGCACTCAAGCCTCTTTCTCATACTGCAGCTTACCCAGTACTTATGGAGCACACATTGCAGAAAAATAGCCATTTGGTGAGGGAATAAGAATACATAAATGCTTCCTTCTTTGTCCTTTCTTTTGTCTAACTACTCCCCAGATGTTTCAGATTCTGTGGTTCACACATAGCCAAGTAATGCTCTTGTTTTTGCACAGCAGGAAAAAAAGGGATTTCAAAAACGGACATATAACAGTTCTTTAGGTCTGCTGCTTATCAAATATTTCCTGGCAACTCTGTTTAATCCCTGATCCCTCTCTCAGATTTTCTCTCTGAAGCAATTGAAGCCTTCTGTTTTATAATCATCTCCCATTCCATTTGATAAAGTTCAAAACAGCCTTAAGTGAAAATAATTTCACATAGTAGAACCAGCTCTGGTGTGGCACACTGCAAATAACATTTAACCCTACTAATCAAGCATGTCATATGAATGAACTTCCTAGTTCTCTCACTATTAAATATCTTGTCCTCGTCCAATTTTACATTTTTTCCAGTGGTATTTGTCAGTGTATGGTTTCTTTCTTTATGAAAATATCTTACAAGGAAGACACTATAAAACTACATTTCTTGTTTTTCAGATGAGTACAGGGTCAGATTTCTAAAATCAATTAGATGTCTAAATAACATTGCATATGTAACCCACAATCTGCTGATCTTACCTATGGTGATGAAAGATACTTCATTTTTCTCTACTTTTAGAAAGGTTATTAAAAGTTCTCACTAAGCATCTTTTACCTGCTAGCCATCTTTATTCCCTGTGGTTCACTTTCTTCCACCATAGCAGCTTTGTACTGTTACAGTCTAAAGCTGAGAACTTGATGAACTGAAAAAGTTTGTGCTGGTAAGCTGTCAACCTTGCCTAGGTGCTGATCTGATTTTACAGATTTTATTCCTTTTGAAACTTTCCAAATGTTTAGTGATACAGCTATTAAATCACCCTACACATACTATGGTTTAGAGCTTTACAGTTTAGGGGATATGGCTCAGGGTTTTTCTGGTTTTGTCCTCATCTTGCTTCCAGCCTGACAAAAAAGAATATATTGATTTTATGATTGAGACATGCCCAAGAAGCACCCTATGTTCTTACAGTCCAAGGGAAGCTTGAGATCAATGGCAGATGAATGTGTTACTTTTAGAATTATAGAACTGTAGAAGGGTTTGGGTTGAAGGGAACCTTAAAGATTACCTAGTCTAATCCCCAGAGATCATTCCTTTTCAAAGTCTTGTCCCCTGTCTAGCAACAGCTCACAGAGACACTTGATTTTTATAATTCAAACCCCTCAGTTTTTACCACTGAATGATACTAAGGGATAAGTGTTTGTCTGGTTACTAAAACTGGATTTTATGGTTTCTCTGCTGGACATGAAATGCTGATTTAGAATCATGTTCTCAGACATTTACTTTGCAGAAGCCATGTATATTTTAGGCCTTGTTAAATCTCTAATGTCTGCCTTTATGCTGCGACTCCAATGTCATTCTTCATCCTCTCAAACTATTTGACTGGCATTGTCTACAGTTCTGGTATGTGTTTTGATTCTGTATGGTATCATGCCAAAATACTGCAACATTCAGGTTTTATTCAGTTATGCTCACATAACATTCAGTATTGTCATCTAGAATTAGAGTCCAATTTTTATATAAATGGTCTTGCTACAGACCATGGTCCAATCTTTCTCTTTGGCATATTCATTTGGAGTAAAATAAAAAACAAGAAGGATAATCTGTTCACATAATATTGTGTAATATTTCCATAAAATCTAGTTTGGCTAACATACGGTATAAAGGGGCAAAATTTCTCTCACATCTTACTGACAAATGTAATGGGCTTTTTTCTTCTGCTCTTGTTTTGATCGTGTGCTTGAGGTTTATCTGTGCTTCCAGGGAAAAAGATCATTCACCCTTATGACTATGAAAAAATTTTATCTGTTTGATACCTTTGATTCTTTTTTCACCAGAATGAGATTTCTCCTAAGAGAACACTTTAATCTAGCCACTTTTTGATAGATATCATACCTCTGGGACAATTATCTGCTCTGGAATAGCATAGTGAGTAATTTCTGCAACTTTGAAAGAATTTTAGCAATTTTAACAGTGTGCCTGTTTGATTTGCTATGTGATGGAGATAATTCTTTTCATGGATAATTGCCACAACCCTTCTGAAAGAAAACCAAGTTATTCTGCTTTTTGGGTATGTCATGCCTGCTGAAATGCCTTTGCTTATTCTCTGATGGTTACTATTGCAATGCTTGGCAGTCCATCTAGCTGCCAGAAGTCTATATAGCCATTAACAGTAGCAGTGTAGTCTGTATGGATTTCTGTGGAAAACCCCCACATTTCTTCTTTACTGCAGTGCTCAGGACCATACTATATTTCTTCTTTCCGTTTTTCTTCTTTCTTCTGCTTGAACTGTGTGTTTTTGCACACAGCTCTTCAAGAGGTCTCTGATACTTACTTGCTCACTGTATGGCATTTGTGACCAACTTCTTCTATTCCTGAGTTATGTGCTCCCAGCCCAACTGTTCTTTTCATAACATGCTTCCTGAAAAGAGAGTTTCCTAAAGCTGTGCCTGCATGGTGTGGTGCACTGAGCTAGTCCTGCAGCCCCATGCTTTCCCTGGCCTAGCAAAGCACGCTTCTCAGCCCAGCAGTGGAGGAGTCTGTGTAGAGCACTGTGCTTATGAAGAACTACCATCTCTGGACCCTATCTCATTACCTCTCCCTGGCACTGTCTGCTATATGTACCCTAAATTTTTGTTTGTTGTCATAATGTAGTGACCTCTTCTGGAGATCCGCTCACTCTATCACTGCAGCTTCATTTCTTTTCCACTGTCACAGAAGACTGATTTTTCAGCCAGCAGAATCATACTTCAGCACATGGAAATACTGCATTATGTATATTTTCACTTTTATTTAATCTCAGTAGATCTTATTTTGAATAGCCTAATAGTAATTCGGTCTCACCTTGTTTAGTTGCTGCAATTACAAATTTCTTTTATAGGTACATACCTCAATATTCTCATGTTCTTACTCTTAAATGCATGGTAATTGTTGTTATTTGACATTCAGCAGCTATAAAGGTTATAGTTAAACCAATTGCCTCTCCAACTGTGTTTAGGGCACTTAATCTGCACGGGAGAATTAGAGGATTTTCTCAAGTTCTTCTAACACCTTTGTCTGGGTGTAAAAGCACATTATAGGTGAAGTCTACTGCATCAGCCCTGTGTTGTCTCAGTTCCTTGCAAACTCCCTCCAGATGTTAAAGTAACCTCCTGCTTCATAAAACTAATCAGAATCCACAGTGCACCACATTCCCCTTGCACAGACTCCAACTGTTGCTTTTTGTGCTTGAATGGCTGATTCCCCCCCTCTCCCCTGCCTCTGGTGTGCTGCCTGGCACAGGTAACAAATGCTTCGTCACTGACCCGTACTGGTGTGAAGGCCCCTGGGTTCAATTAAGTGGAGCAAGAGGCAGTAAATAAACCGCATGGGCCAGGGCATTAAATCACTCAGTGCAGAGAAGAATCAGATGCCGAGGAGGTTTGGTTTGGAGGTGGGCCGCGTGCACTTGCACCCACACTGCAACTTAATACCCTTACTGCAAGTTAATGACAATTGCAATCAAGCGGGGTGATGTCCCCTTTCTTCCTTCCACTCCTGCTTTTTTTACGTTCCCAACGCTTTCCCCAATAAATTAAAACCTTTCTCCCCCCTGCCGCTGCTGCCCTCCCCTCCTTTTCCTATTTTGTTTTACTGCCTTCATGCTGTTCTCCTTTATTTCCAGCATTTTATTTCAAGGAGTGAGTTTGAAGTGCTCTCAGCCCATCTGCTGGTTTGGTTTAGAACAAGGACTGGAATGAGACAAGGGCTTTTGGAAGTCATGAACTATTTATAGCATATTTGTTCTTTCACATTGGCACTAAACTTTGTTTATAGAATCACCTGCAGTAGAACCTGAGCCAGGGGACCACAGCTCACTTGATCTAAAATTGGCTTTATTTCTTGGGTTTCTTAACAGAGAGCACATGTGTATGTCCACTGCAGGCCAGGGTATGTTTGATGTTTGCATACATGTCAAAAGCACGAACATGAAGTGCCCATGAGTGCCTGTGCATGTGTGAAGTTCTCAATGTGTCCTTAAGAAATATTCTTAGACATCATATGTATATGTGGAATAAGAAGGGAGTTGTACTTGTGCATTACCACTGTCTAAAGAATAAAGGTTCCCAAGAGAAAACTTCAGTGAAATATTTTTCATTACAATTTTTCCAGTCGGTTTTCATTTTCTCCAAACAGTATTTTTGTCTTGGTTTGGCCCATTGAAACACAATGCCCTTTTTTGTTTTCATTCTGTGTTAAATATTTTTTTTCAAAACAAAACAACAATTTAAATGGAAACTGAAGCAAATATGTCATTTTAAATTGTTATTTTGATGTAAAAGCATTTCATTTATTTGTCTAACCAAAAATCGACATTTTAATTCTAACCCAAACAAAATTTTTCATTTACTTTCAAAGTATCAATTACAAATGAAAATATTTTCGTTACTTCTGCTCAAGAAAGTCAGGCTATTTTGTGCTTGCAAAATTGTAGGTATGCGGCTTTGCAGTGTTTGTGTGTGCATAATTGTGGCGGTGTGACTATTGTGCAGGATGCGTGTTGAGTATTTGCAGGTGTTACACACATACACGTTCTGCAGAATGTGCCCTCATCCATACAGTTTGTACATCCACATTTGCACAGCGGCAGGAAGATATGCACACATACGTTGAGTTCATGCCAGTAATATCTACATGTATTTACTTTTTTTAGGTTTTCCTTGTGAATGTGTTTTTAATGTGCATGGGCTTGTTGCAGTGCTGCCAACAGCGTTAAAAATAACACAGCAAGACTGAGTAAGTTGTAAGTTTTGGGAAACTGAGGGATTTTGGTTTCTTTTGTCCACTTTCCCTTCTTTTTTTTTTTTTTCCTTAGCTTGTCAGATTCATGTTTTCAATCTGATCTTTACAGTTTTGATGACAGAAGAGCAACATTTTCATTGTAAAAGTAGATTTCTGATTCTGTAGTGCATGAAGAAAGTAGCAGAACCTGCATAACATTTTTGGGAGCTGGTAAAAAGGGTTTCTGTTTCTGTTTGCAGGGTAGATAACTGGGTTTGTGCTTGTAATAGTAACGCTATATACTCATGCTTTGTGCTTGCATGCATCTGTAGTTAGATAAATGTTTATGTATTTTTGCCACATGTTGATTATGTATTTTTAGCCATATTAAAGTTTCGCTTCTGGTCTAAATCACTTAAATCTGATACTTAAGTTCATAGTAAGTAGAGAGAAACTTTCAAATTAAGGAAGTCATCCTTCCTAAGATTCATCTCCTCTGATAGTGGGGGCATTTTTGGACATATATTTAGACTAGCCATCTAATTTTTAGGTATGCTGACTGTGTGTGTTCAGGACGTGTGTTTGCCTGTGGTTTGTAGAGATGTTGGAATCCATATGGCAGTTCTATTTCTACGTGCAATATGCGTGTAGATGCTCGTGCAATGTCTGTGTACGTACATTTGCATGAAAAGCAGTCAGCAGGAGTTTTTGTAGAGCATACTGTGAGTATAAAATACTTCAGTCGTTGTTCAGCTTGGATCAGACAGTTCTGTTAGGTTCTGCTTACCTAAAATACTTCAGAACAGCTTGGTACAGCGTTAGGCCAAATGCTGGTGTTATAACTTAGCCTGATAACCTTTTCCTGGAGCTAAGCTCCCTGAAAGTCCCCATTTCCCACAATACCATACAGGTTTCATGTTCCTCTGTTCCTGCCTGGCTCCAGAAGGCATGAGCAAGCTGAGGAGAGGGAGCATAGTCTCATCAGGAAGCATGGTCCTTCACAGAGCACTGAGTGTGTTCATTAGGGTACTAACTTGCAGTTTACCACAATGAGGCAATGTAGATTCACAACAGCATTAGCTACCATGGAAGTGTTTTAATTTGGAGAACGGTGATGTGATATGCCAGGACATGAAAATTCAATTTTCTGCTAATTTTTTGTAAAAGCATGATTTTTTTTTCTTGCTGAGAAATATTAACATTTCAGTTGTTAAGCTGGGGTAAAATAAGAAGGTGAGATGTCAGAATTTTCTGTTGGATAAATATTCTGAATTTTGCTTAGTTTTGCATTTACAGGTAGTCTGTGTATTTGAACAGGTGTATGGATATTCTATATTTAATGGGAGCCCTTGTGGTCAACACAGTGAATACTTTCTGTGAACTGAATAAAAGGTATGAAACTAGAAAGTGTCTAGTCACATACCTAAGCACTTTCTGGTTTGTAAATATTCATGTTAGCATTTTGGGGATCTAATCCCAAGCAGGTGAGGACTGCTGTAGGTCCTCTGACTTCAGCTGCCTCTGTTGACTGCTGCCAGGATAGACTGTGTCCTGGAAAACATGTTTACTATGAGAGATTAAAAATGATCTGTTTGTTTCACTTGTAGAAGATCTTAAGAAACAATTCAATCATGTTCTATAATTACTTATGCAAAGAGAAGATAACTGATGTTACAGGGCTCTTCAGTCAGCAAAGGTATAACAGGCTCTGACAGCTGACTATTCAGATCTACTGTAAGCCACAGCTTTTTAATAGTGGATGTATTTAAGCTTTGGTACAGAGAAGGCAAATCCTGCATCACTCTTGTAAAGTAAACATATGGGGGTATTCTTCCCAAGAATGCCAGGGCAGTGGAAAGATTAAAAAAAAGAGGTTTATTTTAGATGCAAGGACCACTTTTTTACAATAGTGCACCCATCGAGCCCTAGGGGCATAAGGCAAAGCCACTCCTCCTCCAAGGCTTTTGTATCTTGTCTTCTCCCCGACTCTCTCTGGCCCAAGGAGGCCCTGTAAAAGTTTGCAAACATATTATCTCTCTGCACACCAGAGAGCAAGGCTGAGAACTTTTCTTACTATGCGGGGGTGAGGGGGAGAAACACTGAAACTGCCTTTGAGAAAGAGCCACCATCTAGACAGAAAGCCTTCCCAGCAAAATGAATTCTAATTTTCCATTACAAATTCTTCTGGAAATGTATCTATTCCTACACTCTGAACCTTTAAAATACCACTCCATGATTCCCTAAAAGATGTGCAGGGAATTGACTTTGAGCTGTTGAGTCAGAAACTGAATTACTGAGGAAACATTTGTGGCGGGTACAGAGTCAGTGGAGAGTGAAAGGATCAGGCCACAGTTATCAGATATAAAAGCCCAGTAAGAGCCACATGAATGCGAGTCAGTGATTGGTTAACAATTATCTGGTCAAAATTATCTGTTTGCATCAAATGAAGAACTGCCCCTCATCCCTCTGTGCGTGCATGCACACACAGGGCATGTGCAGTCGTGCTGTTTATTCTGGGCTGTAATGTGTGTTTGCTGCTGGGAGCATGGAGCATATTTCTTGGGATGCTCCCATACACAGCATGTCAGTGACAAGGAGTGGAGCAGAGAAATTTATACAGTGCCTCCAGGAATCCCCAGTGGGGCCCCTCTGGTGAACTTTGGCTCCCCGGCTTGCTGCCAAGCATTAACTACAATACTCGCACTTGTTTTTGACAACAGCGTGCAGGTTGTATTTCACCAATTGCTATTTTGGTTTGGGAGTTATGGCAGAAATGTCTCTGGGTACTTGGCTGGTATAAGCAGAGCAGGAGATTTACTCTCATTGTGTAATGTCACCTTTCAGTCAGTGCTTGGGACTAAAATTATGGGGTGTCATTCGCTCTTTTTATTAAATTTTGGGGCCATACACCTCTTGTGTGGGAGAAGTATCTGGGGAGTAACTTGGCCTGATTCTGCCTGGAAGGATAGCCTCATCTATTGAACACCCTTTAAAATATGAATTAGTCCTTTCTTATTTTTCTTTTTGTCAATAAGCTGGGACCAGAAGCAGCAGCAGTTGCCATCTTCCAAACTGCTGCCTGAGATGATAGATGAGTTTGGCCCTGGAAGCACAGAGAGATACTGAACTCAGCACAACACAGATGTTGCAAAGCGGCCAAATTAAGCTTTAGTGGGAATGTGCAAGTTGGGTCTTAGTCAGAGTATCTCATGCCTGCCTGCCTCGCTGAAAAGCAAGAGCGAAATATTAGCAGCTGACCTGGTGGGATATACACTTGCCCAAAATATTCTGTTACTGGCTGCAGATGAACCTGCATCTGATCTGCTGTGTGACTTTCTCGAGGATCTCACAGGCGTAGGGTGGGGAGGCAAAGAAGTCCTCCAAAAGAAATATTGATTTATGCAACCTTCATACCCCAGATCTCCATAAATCACAACACAGGAGATAAAGTAGAGATGTTACAATGGCAGGCCACATTTATTCCTTAAACCTGGCTCGGTACACCACAGCAAACATATCTGAACATTAGAGACTGTGAGAAAGATTCCTGGGATCTTCTGGTATAAAATAGAAATAGGTTGCTAAATTAATTATTAAGATGGAAATTATAACTGTGGTTATGACATAAATTGCTAGTCCACACAGCTAGTAAGATCAGTTGACTGACATTATTCCTTAAATGAACACACCAATAAAACTTTATGACAAAGTACCTAGAGACCCACGGTTATAGACGGCAAAAGCAGTCTGTAGGTGAAGGTCCTGTTCAGCTCTTTCAGCCTAATAGAGGGAAAGAGGAAAAACGGGAAAAAGGTGATGGGAAAGAGTCAAGTGTGGATACAAGGAAAACAGTATCAGGAAAACAAAAAAAAGTTCTCAGTAATGGTTTCACGTTGCAGAATGATAAACATGAAATACGGTAAAGATGGCAAAAATATAAGGGATGCAGCGGTGAATATTCTTTAATTTATTGTATCAGCCTCTTTAAAATCTTGAGAGTGTAATCAATGTGTTCTTGGTATTAAAGTGATAGGATAACCCAAAATTGAGAAATTAAAGGGGACAAATATGTCTTGCAGTCTTTCTTAACAAGAATTTAATTTTTTTCTCCAGCTGCAGATAAAGAAGAAGTAATAATAGAGCCAGAGATTTTCCCCAGTAGAGGAGTGCAGTCCTGGGAATGTCAGTTTGAACCTCCTGATAGGATTTAACTAGATCGCAACAGGAGGGCAGAGGGGATCTAAAAATTGCCTGAAAAGCAATTCTTCCTTGTGACCAACAAGAGAGACAGGCTGTAGACAAATATAGTTTCTGGAGGGTGCAAGTTAAAACTAGATTGGATTGCCAAACAGAAAACTCTGTTAGAGATTGTGTAAATAGAGAAATACAAATGAGAATGTGCTAGCAGATATATATTCTTTTTTTTTTTTTATATGACCTGCCTGTGATGTGACTTTGCCACTCCGCATATGTGAAAATAAAACTGAAGGAGACTTAATTCTTACATACGCCTAACCTTATTATGTACATTCCTCTCTTAAAAATACTTGCTATTAAAGAAATGAATGTGTGTGGGGAGGGTAGATATGTTTTCTATTTGTACGGTGAAAAAGTGTATCTGCTATAGGCATCAGGAAGGACCATTTCCACTCACGCTGGAGGAAAACACAGTAGCACTGAATATATCTTTTTTTGAATGTTTGTTTTTTTTTTTTTCACTGCACAAACATATGCATGCATTAAAGCCTTTACAGAAACAGCAAAACTATTTTACATATAAGCCCCAGATACAAAATTGTTTCTCCTTCAGGTGAATAATAGCAGAATGTTTTTCAGTTTTTAATGTTGGTACACCTTTTTCTGTTTTTTGCCAAATAAAATTTGATTTTTGCTCTTTTTTCTTTTGATCACTAAAAGCAAATGTCATTGAGAGTTTCAGTGCTTTTATTTCACTTTTTAGTTTTTAATATTTCTTCATTTTGCTTTTTAAGACTGTGTCAATTTAGAAAAACTTAGGAAGGAAAATAATTGAAACTGAAACTGCTAACATGCAAATTTATCAGCTTTGAAAAAGAGCAGCTGAGTTGCAGGTTTTTGCCGTAACTTTTCCAGTGCCATGAAGAATTTGAAAAGAAATAAATACTAGAAAATTCAACTAAATAAACATTAAAGAAAAAAAAATTGAACGACTTAAATATCAGCCGAGCTCTAAATATAATCCAGTCTGTTGTAATTCACGTTCCAAGTGTTTGAAACATTCTGATTGTCAGAGAGCAGAAAAAAAAATTAAATGTTTTAAAAGAAAATCCTGCTCCTAAGAAATGGGGTTTTTTTTGTGCAATACAAATTTTCAATAGAAATTTTTGATCAGCAAGAATTTAGTGTCATGTTTAAAATAGATAAGGCAAATCAAAAGAGAATATTTTATTGCAAAATCAGTGTTTTAAAAATCAGTTCCCACCTGGACTCCAGAATGCGAATTTAATGCATGAAAACTGGTTTGATTACTGTGGTACAAGTTTTTTCCTGGGCTTATAAGACACCTCTGACTGCATATCGATAAGATGTGGTCTGATATGATGTTGCTCTCACGCTCCCCGGTCCTGGTGACCCTGTTTGACTGTTTTTCTTCTTTCTTCACTTTCTTCTTTTTCACTCTCCTGGTAACTTTTCCCTTTCAGTCTTCCTTCTTGTGAGGTGGGTATGAAAAAGCTTAGTGTACAAAAACTCACATAATGATACTCTGAGGGCAAATTATATTCTTGCTCCCCTAGGCAGTTCAGACTTGCCTGGAATATTGGAAAACAGTGCAGATTTAGGCACTAACAGTAATTTTTATCGCTGCTATTTAGGAAATGGTTCTGGAGTCTCTACTTGGCAGCTCTCTTTTACATCCATCAGCAATGCATCATAACCGAACCATCAGCACTAAGTACAAATTCTCACACCCTGCTGGGGACTCAGGACAAGCCTCCCACAAATAGCTTTCCATTTCCATCCTGAATTCAGCATTAGCCAATTTAGAGGCAATATGTGGCTCCAGGAATAGGCTGTCATGTACAGTATGCACAAGACAGCTCTCCCCTAATCTCATCTAATTGGCAACAGGAGTCGCTGTCATTAGGCACAGAGTGTGAGAGGCATTAGAGTCATTAGCGTTTGTTCAGGCTATCAGAGGGAGGTCAAACTTTTGGGGAGATTCACACTGGTTCCCTAGGATGACGACTGCACTCCTGAATTACTGTTTCCACTAAGTGAATTCCTCAGGAGAATTGCATATTTGCCCTGCTACTAGGCTCATGAAGAAGAATGAGAAAATAGAGATTCTTAGCTCAGACTGATAATAGCTTTGGGACATATGGAAAATGCAATACGCTTTATATTTTTTATGTAGAGATTTAGTAATTCAAGATTCACTCATCTGCCTCTGAAATACAGATGCTTCTATAAAAAAATATTCTAGAAAATGCTCATTTCAGGTAGATAAAAACCTTTCATTTTGACACCCTCTTTTAAAATATTGAAATATACACTGCAAAGAAAAATATTACAGAAAATAGATTCAAGGTCACAGCCCAAGACTTCATTCAGAGAAATCATCTTTACCAGCTTTATCTCTGAAGCAAAACTTCCGTGAAATCATCACAGATTTATGAAACAATTCCACTGCAATTAAATTAATTCCCCAATGGCAAATAATTCTGCTAGACATCTTCAACAAGCAACAGTGCAATTTGACCGTAGTTCTGGTACCCAGACTGGTATAAAATGCTGACTTGGCTTTTGAGAGAGGCCCCAGGACTGCAGAAAGTAATTTCCAGCAGAGAGTATGGTTTCTGTGTATTTAGTCAGAGAGGTTTTGTATTCATTCAGCTGGCAGAACTCCTGCCTGCGGGTCAAGGGGATTTACACTGATTTATCCCAAATAGTGGTACCAAGTGGTACCTGCTCTTGCAGGTCTGAGCAGAGGCTGTGAGGTGTAATGTCCATATCTGCTCCAGCTTTGGGCCATGGCTCATCTCCCCATCTCCAAGGCACAGATAGCACTGACTGTATTCAGCTGTCCCTTCTGCTTCCCAGAGCATCCCGCATGGCCTGCCTTCTGGGTCACCCCAACCTCCCCATCCTTGTCCCACAAGGCTTTTCTTCACCAGTCCCGCAGAAAACTTCTTGTTGCTTTGGGTTTATTTAAACGGAGACTGTCTCACCACAAACACCTCATTTATGCCTTTTCTTTCTCTGGAAAATTTAGGATTCATGCAGGGTTGTGGTTCGAGGAAAATTCAAGTCCAAGCAGAGTGCTCAGTCAGACTGTGGCTCAGGCAGGCGGTCTTCACTCAGCACTAGCATTGAATCTTCCAGGCTGCAGCGCCTTCACAGAGGCAGAGAAAATCATGTTTTTCTGTGAGCACAGCATTCCTCTGCCATGTTTTTTGTTTGCACCAAGCTCTTTCATATCACAGGCTGTGAACAGAAATGGCAGGGCAGTTCAGTTTGCTACCAGTAGAGGTTTGCAGCTGCTCACCCTTCCCCTCATCCTACTGCCTGAAGGTCCTGTAGGGCTCTGTGCAATGCAGATGATATGGTAAGTAGATGAAAAAAGCCACTACAGGTACCAAGATGTTACTGAAGAGGCATAAGCTGTAAAACTTAGCCTGATGATCCAGTGCCCTGGAGCACAAGCAAGAGATGGTGCTAGAGCACATAATGTGAGTTAGAGCTGCCATAGGAAATATCTCTGGTCTTGTCAGGGTCACAAAATTAGCCTGCAGGTGATAATAACAACAACAGCAATTGCTGTTGTGAGAGGTCACATACTGGACAAATGCTGTTGTACTGTGACTGTAGGATGTCACAGCATCTTATTGCAGGCTGAAGCACTGCTAATGGTAAGAAAACACAGTGAATCCATAGTTAGTATATTTGCAGTGCAAGTCATCTGAGGCGGGTGAGCAATGGGGGGCTGGTGCTGTTTCATACCAACCCTCCCAATGCCATTCCCCTAACAAGGAATAACAGAGGCAAAGTACCACTGAGCTCCCGGTCCCTGATCAGTTTGCCTCCAAAAATCTCCGCCATGAAATCCCCAAGCATGGCAGGCAATGATGACTTTAGCATATCAAATTCTAATTTTCCCTCCATTCTAATTCTCCCTCCATTCTTTGCCTCATTTTACGTGAATTTTAAAAAAAATCATGAAGTGCGGCCTGGCCAGCACATCTGGGTGGTTTAGCTAGAACATCAGCCATAGGTGATGAGAGCAGTCAGTGCCACACTGAAGATAAAATAGATGGATGTTTTCCCTGATTTTGGCTAACAAAACATTTTGCTGAGGCTCCTCATTAAAATCTCATATTAAAAATGCTTTAAGGGGCATATTAATGGTGGGGCAAAAAAGATACAAATAGTGCTCATTGGAAAGGAAGCCATCTAATTATTGGAGTGCCCACAAAGGACGGTGGTTGCACCGGTAGGTGTGACAGGTGCATACAGCTCTGCTCCAGATGTCCTTTAAATAGGCCTGGCCCATGGTTTCTGCACTCACTTTACAAGCAGGCATTGAGCCAGCTCCACTTCGTCCCTGCAGAACAGGCCCTGCCTTGTCCTTTTCCTTATACCAAATGACTATTAGCCCTGGTTTCTTTGCTGGGCTGCTTGTGTGGGTGCACAGACACTCAGAGTAGCACAAGGAAGGACGTGGGATGAAGAGTGGGTTTAGGAGCTGGCAGTGGGGCTGCTGCTATTGCAGCAATGGCAGCTTATGCCACCGAAAGAATCAAGAGCAGATTGATGGTGCTATTCAAGGCTGCAGCTAAGCCTGAGACATAGAAGTCAGGAAAGGTGTTTGTGGGGCCCACTTCCTCCTCCACATCATAAACATCTTCCCAATTCTGTGCTCCTGCTCTTTTTTTCACCTCTCTCCCATGCTACTCTGATTCCACAGTGTTTAAACACCATAATATTGACATTACTGCTGGGCTAGTTGTGTGAATCAGCCTTCAGTGGGATCAGGTAAGCACTAAGGCAGGAGTAAATGACAAGGTGTTGAGACTGATGCAGCCAGGAAAGGGAGCTAATACCCAGGAGATGAATGCCTTCCAGTAGCAGCTAGGCAGACTGACTTGGTCATAACATGAACTTGCCTGAATCTCTGATCCCCTGGGAACTCCTGATTTTGAGTAAGGACTATCTCCATTCACTGATATGCTGAACAGCTTCCCATGTTTCAACTCTCTTGTCTCCAGAAGAAATGAAGGCGAATGGCTGTTGGGAATGATGTAGCTGGAGTTGATACTTTGTGAGGCAGAGGAATGAAGATGATCTCTCAAGATCCCTTTTGGGATAATTTTCTCATTGTGCAGGATAAAATGATGTACTGAGAACAGAAGACCTTGGGTCTTTCCTGGTATTTGATGTCTATGATGTTGCAAATAGTTTTCCTTTGTGGGAAGTGTCTTACTGACACCAGTGTGTTTCTATCTTAGTATCTGACAGAAAGAATTTTAACAAAATCCTGCTTCAAGAATTGTTTTGAACAGCCAAGAATGGTATATTCTAATCCTGAAAAATCACTAAAAGGAGATGAAGTAACACATAAGTAGTAAAACCAGTTCTCCTTTTTAAAAAAAGTATCCATTATGCTTTTTTTCCCTAACAGATGCACGTAGGAGTACACACTGTTGCATTGTACAGTGCACCTTTCCTGTGTGCCACAGGGCACTGGTGGAAAAGATGGTACAATCACATCACAGGAGGCCTCATGCATTTAAGAGGTCTCCTGGAGGCTTCATTGCAGTACAGAATCTTCTTGTCATGCAAAATGAGCAAAGCATTTGTTCAACTCTCAGTTCCTATTTGCTGGCCTGGGTTATAGAATGCAGGTGAAAAGGCTGGGGAAGAGAAAAACAGAGGAGCAAGACTGGGACTTTGTGCTGATGGAGACCCATTCTGTAACCCGAAAAATATACTGAAAAACAGCAATTCTTACTTGCTCCCTTGCTGATCTTAGCTGGCCATTTATGGTGGATGTCAACGTAGATGTGGAACTGGAGATGAGACCTTCCTCTTAAGCTGTATAAGGGGTTAAAGAAATAGACAACTCCTTGCTTATCATTAGGATTTCTAATAACATGCCTGAATGTGAGGTTGGCACTGCTGTAATTATTTGAGCACAGTTAAACTGGTGGAGCACTCTATGACTGTAGATGCAGTTACTCTATATCATAGTTGTACAGCTTGTTCTTGTACAACACATACAGATGATCTGTGGTGTAAGGCATTGGTGTTAACTATCTGCTCTATAAGGACAATATCTTGGCTGTTATAAAATCTGCTCATTGAAGAAGGACAGAAGAGTGCCAGGAGGGAGGACACTGTACTGGATCTCATTTCTCCTACTGAAGGAATCAGTCAGATCATATGCACAGGGACAGTTAAATGAGAGCACAGAGCTGGGTAAATAGCAAGGTAACCAAGAAATATCTGTATTGTAGATTACTGAGTCACATTATTCCTATAGGTTCTGCTGGTACTTGGCAGCTGGTAAATAATAAAGAGTGTTTATCCTGCTGATATAAATCAAAGCAGAAAAGAGCCCTAGGATTCTGCCAGAGTATGCTGTGTGTTCCTATGGGGATCTGTCCCAGCATTGCTTTCATTTGAATCCTCCTTTGTTTATTTTGCAAAACAGAAGAATTATTCTGAAGGACTTTTGGCTGCTCCAACTCCTGCCTTGGATATTCCAGCTTCCAATGAAAATCAGACACCCTCTGGCTCCAGACGAGTAACTCCCCACTGTTTTCCCTAACCACTAAGAAGTCTAGCACGTACAATTTTGAGCTGAGTATCAAAACACAAAGAAATTTAAAATACTGTGAGAAACCAGGAGTTGTGTTTTTTTAATCAAGTTATAATTTTTGTATCCTGTTACTCATTAGAGGTGTGGAAACTTCCATTTAGGCTTGAAGAAAATAGTTAAAAATTATTAAATATAATGGGTCTCCACATAGCATGTAAGACATTTGAACTCAACTGGCAATAAGAAGCAAGATGAAGTACTTTTTAGACTGGTAACTCTCATCATTGTAGGCCAAAACCCAAGTGAGGCACTGAATTACCAATGAGAATAAAATTGTGGGTCAGCAAAACATCTCTCCTACTGACCTCCAAAGTGATGTAGGCTAAAATGAAACCAACAGGGAAAACCTTTGCAGAGGGCATCTAATTTGTTTGGTGAGAAAAGAATATCATCAGGAACTTTGAAACAAAACTGTGGTCTTCACTTAGATTTCTCAAGTAAACATCTGCCAGCAACCAGAAGAGATACAACCCTGACTTTCTGATGAACCTGTATGTCTGACACATCCATTCCTACCTCGACCCTCTTAGTACTGCATGCCAGAACCAAAATTTTAAAAAAAGGAGGACAGATAAGTCAGGGGAAGAGACTGCAAACAACAGAAAATAGTAAGTAGAAACTATAGCCAAGCAGTGTCCTTTTCATCATCTTTCAGGGTATTTTTGGGTCAGTCTCCTTCCAGTCGGGGGAAAGAGGAGCTGTCAGGGAAGAGGAAGTGTCCTAGCCATTTCTGTCTGGTGATGGTGTTGGCCAACCATTCTTCTGGGCTCTTTTTGACAACCTAGGACAAAGATATCCTGCAAATAATTGAATTCAGAGGTAACTTTTCTTTCCTCAGGCCAGAACCCAGTCAGACTCGAGTTTCCTTATGAGTGCAATCCTTTCTGACACCTCTTTCAATGTAAAAATCCCTCAAATTCCTAGCTAGGCAAAGTCACAAATCCACTGTCTCTACACAGACCACTCCATGTCAGCAATTCATGTCACTGCTAGAGAAGAATCACTTTCTCTTACAAGTTAAAATTTCACTAGGCTAATTAATAACTGAAGTCTCCTGCCTTCCTGGAGTCCAGATGAGGGATATTAGTAGGAGACTCCCTGAGCTAATCCAGCCCTCTGATTATTATGCACTGTTGGTGGTCCAGACTGGCAGAGATGACATTAATGAAAGAGGTAGCAGGGTAATTAAAAAGGACTTCAAGGCACTGGGTTGATTAGTTAATGGGATAGGAGCACAGGTGGTGTTTGCCTCAGTTCCTACAGTAGCAGGGATGAATCAGGAGAGGAGTAGGAAAACCCATCTCACTGATTGGTGGCTAAAGGATTGGTGTCACTGGCAGAATTTTGGTTTTTTTCGACCATGGGGCAAATTCCATGGTACCTAGCCTGCTAGAGTCAGATGGGCTGCATCTGTCTAGCAAGGGCAAAAGGACTCTAGCCAAAGAGTTGTTGGGGCTGATCAGAAGGGCTTTAAACTAGGTTTGAAAGTGTAAGAGGTTGAAACCAGGCTCTCCAGAGATGAGCCTAAGGGTGGAAAGCCAGAGTTAGAAGTGAAATCAGCAGCCCAGCTGAAGTGCATGTACACCAATGCATGCAGTATGGGTAACAAATGAGGAGCTGGAAGCCAGTGTGCAGCAGGAAAGCTGTGATATAGTCACCATCATGGAAATGTGGTAGGATGAGTGGCATGACTGGAGTGCTGCCGTGGATGGCTACAAGCTCTTCAGAAAGGATAGGCAGGGTAGGAGAGGTGGAGAGGTAGCTCTATATGTTAGAGAGTCCCTTGACTCTGTAGAACTTGAAGTCAGTCATGATAAGGTTGAGTGCCTGTGGATCAGAATCGGGGAGAAGGCCAACAAGGCTGACATCCTGGTGGGAGTCTGTTACAGACCACCCAGTCAGGATGATGAGAGAAATGAATCATTCTACAAGCAGCTGGCAGATATCTCAAAATCGCCAGCCCTTGTTCTTTTGGGCAACTTAAACCTGCTGGATATCTGCTAGGAGCTCAACACAGCACAGAAGAGGCAGTCTAGGAGATTTCTAGAGTGTATAGAGGATAATTTCCTGCTCCAGCTGGTAAATGAGCCTACCAGGGGTAGGGCCTCACTAGACCTGTTGTTTACAGAGAGGGGCTGATGGGAGATGTAGTGGTTGGAGGCCGTCTGGGGGACAGTGACCATGAAATAATAGAGTTTGCAATACTCAGGAACACAAAGAGGGGCATCAATAAAACCTGGACTTCCACAGGGCAGATTTCAGCCTACGCAGAAGACTGGTTCAGAGGGTACCTTGGGAAACAGCCCTTGAAAATAAAGGGGTCCAGGAGGGATGGACATGCTTCAAGAAGGAAGTCTTGAATGCACAAGACAAGGCAGTCCCAGTTTGCCAAAAGCTGAGCCAGAGGGGAGGATGTCCAGCCTGGCTGAACTGGGAGATTTTGAAGCAAATTAAGGGAAGAGAGCTTACTGACTACGGAAAAAAGGGCTGGCTATTCATGAAGAATTTAGGAATATAGTTAGGCCATGTAGAAAGAAAATTAGAGAGACGAAGGTACAGTTTGAACTCAGTCTAGCAACTTCTGTTAGGGATAACAGGAAGTGCTTCTACAAATACATCATTAGCAAAAGGAGAGGCAAGGAAAACCTCCATTCTTTGTTGGACATGGGAGGGAACATAGTCACCAAAGATGAGGAAAAGTCTGAGATACTTAACACCTTCTTTGCCTCAGTTTTCAACAGTAAGACAGGCTGTCCTCAGGACAATGGGCCTCTGGAACTGGTAGACAGAGACAGGAAGCCGAATAGCCTCCCTGTAATCCAGGAGGAAACAGTTAGCAACCTTTTGAGCCACTTGGATCCACACAAGTCTATGGGAACAGATGGGATCCACCCAAGGGTGATGAGGGAGCTGGCGGAAGAGCTCACCAAGCTGCTCTACATCATTTACGAACAGTCCTGGCTCACTGGGGAGGTCCTAGATGATTGGAAGTTGGCAAATGTCACGCCAATCCACAAAAAGGGCTGCAAGGAGGACTCAGAGAACTACAGGCTTGTCAGCCTGACCTCAGTGCCTGGCAAGGTTATGGAGCAGATCATCCTGAGTGCAATCACATGGCAGCTACAGGATGGACTAGGGATCAGAGCCAGCCAGCACGGGTTTAGGAGGGGCAGGTCCTGTCTGACCAACCTGATCTCCTTTTATGATCAGGTGACCTGCCTGGTGGATGAGGGGAAGGCTGTGGATGTGTCTATCTGGACTTCAGCAAAGCCTTTGACACCATCTCCCATAATATACTCCTGACAAAGCTGGCAGCCCACAGCTTGGACAGGGGCACTCTATGCTGGGTTAGGAACTGGTTGGAGGGCTGGGCCCAGAGAGTGCTGGTGAACGGGGCTGCATCCAGCTGGCAGACGGTCACCAGTGGTGTCCCCCAGGGATCAGTGTTGGGCCCAGTCCTGTTTAACATCTTTATGGATGATTTAGATGAGGGGATTGAGTCCATCATTAGCAAATTTGCAGACAACACCAAGCTGAGGGGGAGTGTCGATCAGCTGGAAGGCAGGAGGGCTCTGCAGAGGGACCTGCATAGGCTGGAGAGTTGGGCTGATTCCAGCGGGATGAGGTTCAACAAGGCCAAGTGCCGGGTCCTGCACTTTGGCCACAACAACCCCTGCAGCCCTGCAGGCTGGGGACAGAGTGGCTGGAGAGCAGCCAGGTGGAAAGGGACCTGGGAGTTTGGATTGACAGAAAGCTGAGCATGAGCCAGCAGTGTGACCAGGTGGCCAAGAAGGCCAATGGCATCCTGGTCTGTATCAGGAACAGTGTGACCAGGAGGAGCAGGGAAGTGATTCGTCCCCTGTACTCAGCGCTGGTGAGGCCACACCTTGAGTATTGTGTTCAGTTCTGGGCTCCTCAGTTCAGGAAAGACATTGAGGTGCTGGAGCAGATCTAGAGAAGAACAACCAGGCTGGTGAAGGGACTCGAGCACAAGACCTATGAGGAGCAGCGGAGGGAGCTGGCGTTGTTCAGCCTGGGGAAGAGGAGGCTCAGGGGTGACCTCATCACTCTCTACAACTACCTGAGAGGAGGCTGTAGCCAGATGAGGGTTGGTCTCTTTTGCCAGGCAACCAGCAATAGGACAAGAGGGCACAGGCTCAACCTCTGCCAGGGGAGGTTTAGGTTGGATATTAAGAATAAATTTTTTACAGAGAGAGTAATCAGACATTTGGATGGGCTGCCCAGGGAGGTGGTGGATTCTCTGTCCCTGGAGGTTTTAAGATGAAACTAGATGTGGCACTTAGTGCCATAGTCTAGTAACCCTTGCAGTATTGGATCAAGGGCTGGACTTGATGATCTTGGAAGTCTTTTCCAACCCAGTTGATTCTATGATTCTATTATTCTTTTCTATGATTCTATGATTCTATCATTTTCTATGATTCTATGATTCCATTATTCTTTTCCAACCCAGTTGATTTTATGATTCTATTATTAAATTCAGGTTGACTAAATCTCACTTCCCCAGTTCTTTGAGAAAGCATAGGCATTCTGCTGGTCACATCTGGGCAGAGCCTGTGACTCATGAGTCCCATTCAGACCACATACACGCTTTGCATGGTGTGATGGGGATTTGAGCTTCCATGTAGACAGCTAAACTCATACAAGTTCTGTCAGTTTGCATTTTTGTGTTCATAGCCTGCCACTGAGATCATGTCACTTTTTGTTTGCAACCTTCCCCTGCTTCTTCTGCACCTTCTACATTAATCATAGAATCATAGAATCATTAAAGTTGGAAAAGACCTCCAAGGTCATCAAGTCCTATCTTTGACTGAACACCACTATGCTGGCTAAACCATAGCACTAAGAGCTATGTCCAGTCATTTCTTGAAAACTTCCAGGGATGATGACTCCACTATGTCCCTGGGCAACCCGTTCAAATGCTTGACAACCCTTTTGGTGAAGACATTCTTCCTGATGTTCATCCTGAACCTCTCCTGGCACAGTTTGAGGCCATTTCCTCTTGTCCTGTCACTAGTTGCCTGGGAGAAGAGGCCAACCTCCACCTGACTACAGCATCCTTTCATGTAGTTGTAGAGAATGAAAAGCTCTCCTGTGATTAATTTTCTCCAGGCTAAACAACACCAGCTCCATCATTTCCTCTTCATAGGACTTGTGCTCCAAAACTTTCATCAGCTTTGCTGCCCCTCTCTGGACTTTTTCCAGCACCTGCACATCTTTCTTGTAGTGAGTGGCCAAAAAACAAACACGGTGCTCCAGGTGCAGCCTCACCAGTGCTGCATGCAGAGAGATGATCACTGTCTGAATCATGCTGGCCACACTATTTTTGATACAGGCCAAGATGTCACTGGTCTTCTTGGCCACCTGGGCACACTGATGGGTCATGTTCAGCCAGCTGTTGAACAGCACCCCCAAGTCCTTCTCCACCAGGCATCTTTCCAGCCACTCTTATCCCAATATGTAGCACTGCATGGAGTTAGTCTCTCCTTTCTAGTTGCCTGCGGTCAGTTCTTGTATACCTATCATCTCTCATTCACTTGGAAGATATAGGATCTTTGGGCAGCCTATGGTGCCATACCACAGTGCCTGCATGTTACATTTTTTGTTCTAATGACCACGTTTTCTCCTTTTTTGCCCCTCATTCCTGGAGGAGTTCCCCATAATAAGAGACAAATTCTGCTTCACCAGCTTCTTTGAGGCTTCACTGGCTGGAAAGATTGTGACGGAAATGTTTTCATGGTCACTGGCATGTGCCATTTTACTGCAATTGGAAGGTTGTGCAAGTCCCATGAGGACTGGCCTGTCAGGGGGAGTGTCCCCAGCAGGGGCTCTGTGCCCCCTCTCACCCAAAGTTGCAAAAATTCCGGTTTTTGTTCTTGCTGGCTTGTCACCAAATGCTGAGATGCAAATTCCTCTGCAAATAAAATTACTTTCTTGGCTCAGTTCTCCTTCCAATTGTTTTCCTTCCAGTGATGCCTACAGTGACAATGGTTAGGTTGCAGCCCATTGCACTGACCAGCACAGTTTCTCTGTGTCTGTGTGCTCATTCATCTGTCTGTAGCTGCCCATTGTCTTTTGTCTTATGATCACTTTGAAGGGTGGAACAATGTTTTCCTTTTGTCCTTAGACCTATGGGACTTTGGTTGAAAAACAGGCATCTTATGCCCTACAGTAACATAAGTAAGAAACAATAAGATGTTTCTTTCAGTAAGAGGACAAATGTTGAGTCCTTACTCAGGCAAACTCCCATTATAGTGCAGCTGAATGCTGTTCGAGTAGAAAAACAGGAAGAAGCTAAAGATTTGGTTCAAGAGAAAATAAATAAAAATGCACACAGGCTTCTGCATATTGACAAGCATGCAATCTGCCCACTGGCATAATGAAGAGACTTTTCCCAGCACACTGGAAGCAGAAGTCAGACACAGACATGGTCTGCTTACGGGGAGTAAGTGGAAAAGGAACCACATCATTTCCGTTGTGGTTTGCACAAGACGTATACCAGGGCTGTATGTCCTGATGCATCTTCTGCACAGTCACATGGTGATACAGGCTGTCAGTCTTCTAGGTTCTCAGGAATAAAAAATGACAGTGATGAGAGTATGTCAATCCTTAAAAATTAAATGAGCAGTGGAGTGGCATTCCAACCATTGCCCAAAATGCCTATGGGAAATACTCACTGGCCTGTGCCACCACTGTGCCTGGGCTTTGTCCATGAGGGACTAGTTGATTTGGGGAAGCTGTGTCAGGGCACATGCTAAAAGTTAACATTACATATTGTCTAGCTCTTGAGCCCTAGTTAGTTTATTAGTAGAGATACAGCTTACATACCAGAAGCACATAAATTCAAGAGGTAAGGATTCAAAAGAAAATTACAAGTTTGCAGGCAAGAAAACATTAAAAAACCCTATGGATAAGAGCCTGGATAAATGGATTAATCAAATGACTAATTTTGAAATTCACAGTCCAAGTGAGTCCCCTTCCTCCATGTCCAAGATAGGAATGCAGCTCTTCTAGGTGCTTCATAAACTAGTAGTAATGGATGTCCCTAGTACATGACAGCTGACAGCCTGATTATATCAAATCCTTTAAAAAGGGGATAAGAAGCAAAGACATAAATGAGGAATTTTTAAGTAAACCCTGTTATGCTTATTTTGAGTATAAAGGCATTCATGCGTATCTTTTTTGAGAAACTTTTCAAGAATGAATGGATATCTCATTAGATACATTTGTGCATTCTTTTTCAAGAATAGCTAAGACTAAAAGAACTGTGTCATTATGACTCTGAGGAAGCCATTTTGTAATTTTGGAGTCTCAGACTTATTTATTAAGAGATGTCACAAATCAGAAATTTCAATGACTTGACAATGCAGATTATCTCCCTTCAAGCTTACTCTGAAAGTGTTGCTTTTTTTCCATATATCCCTGAAACAGTCAATTCGGTACAAATTCAATGATTGGCAAAGTTAATACAATACTGGCAAGGTCAGCATAATTCATCCTTAAGTATTGATCAGTGGCATAGTTATAAAGGAAAGAATTTGCTTTCAGTGTTTGCAAGTAGAAAGAAACTTAAGTTGGACTTAATGCAAGTTTACCAGAAGGTGGAGCTGAATAGTAAATCTAAACAATAGGTTGAAATGAATACATTCCAAGGATTATTCCAGTACAGAAATATGAATGTAAATGATGTACCAGTAGTTTCCATGCACTGCAGTTCAGATCCTGCAACTGCTAAAAGTTGGCACCTGTTACCTGGACAGAACTCAAATGATCAGAGTAACCACTAAAATGTTCATTAATAATATAGTGGTAATAGGGAAAAACACTGCAGAAGTACAGTTTGAAAATAAAGAAAATGAAATCCTAGTTTTAACTCCAATCCTCCGAAGTGTTGAAGTATATGCAAGTGAAGAGCATACAGGTGAAGAGCATGAAGTCTTAATCTGAGGCTGCAGGGGAAAATAAACTTCAGATAATAAAACACATGTGTCAAGATAAGCAGTTTTATCAGAGTTATTGTGGGCTATATCTTAAAATTATATCTCAGTGTATTTGACATTTCCATACTCCTATCCCCTGTAGGTTGCTATATTTCCTAGCAAATTTTTGGGCAAGTGAGGCAGACATTTAACTTCAACTTTTTGTCCCAGTTCATGAAAAATATCCTTTTAAGAGCATCCTTCACTTTGGATGGACAGACTGCCTTTGCTGGAAGTTCCCATAGACTATTCGTAAAAGCGTCCTCTGAGGGAAGACGTTCTTAAAACTGACTGGAGAGCCTTAAAACTGACTGGTGACTGGAGAGCCTCAAACCCAACAGCACCTGGTCAACCTGCCAAGCATCCAGCTGCTCTCCAGCTGATCCCATAGCTTCTGCAGGGTATGGTGGCACACCATAGACCTCAGCTTTCATCTGGATCACATGGCTTCTCAGAGCAATTGCAAAGGTCAGGACAAAAACATATTGAAATCTTGGGTTCGTCAGTGAAATACTGTTTGAACAGGTTTGAGGGACAGGTGCATGCTCTGGCTTCCTCCTTTTGGAAAGATAACCAGGCACTATTGTCCAGTGGTGCAGGGCATCATGATGTGCCCCTTTGTTGGTGATCTTTGCAGTGATGAGTATTATGATGCCAAAAGAACTTCCAAAGCTAACAGGTAAACACCATCAACCACAGATGAAGACCAAAGTGAGAAGGACTGCAAGTGTCCTCACAATGGTCCTATGCTGTTCTTCAGCCCATCTACAGATCATGATGGAAGCTAGTTTTGGTCAGGAGATGTCTGACAAATAATGAAGAATTGGCACCAGACTCAAGGCCACATTCATTCTGTTCCAATTGCAGGGAATCTCAGAATAAAGTGCTGTGAAAACCTGGCAAAGGCTGTTTGCAGAGGTTGTCCAGGAAAATCATTTTTCCACAGGCAGAAAGAATATGGTAAACCTTTTCAGTTGAAGAAATAATAAATACAGAGCTCCATTGTGTTCCATCATAACTGACACAAGGTATGATTAATGATTAATGCCAGCCCAGTAAAGCCCTCTCAAATATGCCTCCCAAAGAAGGAAGAAGGCGTAGGGTTTAGGTCTTTAGCTGAGGTATCTGAATTAATTCAAATATGATTGTATCTCACATGCTTGGTCTTAATTGTCTCCTCCTGAAAATTCAATACCTTCATTCATGCTCCTGGGCTCCAGGGATTCCAGAGCACCACACTGTCCCCACTGAAAGGAAATGAAAAATCGGCTGATGCTAACCAGACCCCTTCAGCAACTTTACCCATTTAAGTGCTGTATCCTGCAGAGTGATTAATGATTTTTTTCCTTTTACATCTAACAGCAAAGAAAGAAGGAAAGAAAGAGCGTGTACTGTCGCTCACCTTCTAGCCAATAGACTACAAAGGCATAGTTTGCCAGGATATTCACTTTCCTCCTGTGTGTGATTTATTTTTCATTTGTATCTGACATTGCCTCTTCCTTGGATATGGCTGGAGCCTGCAGCATCTTATCAGCAAAAGGTTTGGCTCCGTCTTGTATGTGACTAGCATTCTGCTTTCTTTGGGCCTTTTTAAAACTGCAACCTGAACCTGTTCACCAGCTCTTTATTAACATGTGTTTTATGGTACAGGTGTAATAATTAATCCAAATGGTTAGCAGATGTGGCTGTCTATCTCTGGGCATATCAGTTCCTACACACCACCTCTTAATCAAGCAGTGCCCAAGCAATGCCAAAATAAATGAAAGAAAATAAATTCCACCAAGATATTTATGAGGGCCACCTGGATAGGGAAATACCTTGGCCTTTGCCTGTCCCCTGCTCCAGGTGGCTACAAAAGGCTGAAGTCCCTTTATAAATACAACTCAAATCAATCTTGCAGGGAGCTGAAAATGAAAAGCTGTGCTTGGCTCCCTAGTTTAACAATAATGAAATTTTGTACATGTGCTCTAAGGAAGCCTTCCCACTTCACCTTATTTATTTGAAATTTCCCTTCTTTTTACCAGTGCCAGCACCTGATGGGCTTCACATAATTCAGGTTGCTGGTTCTTGCCTCTGTTTCTGGCAAGCCAAAACTAAGGATCTTCTTTGTGTTATCAGCTGGACTCCGGGTGTTGCTTTGCAAATCACGAAGCCTGATGCCAGATTTTTACACTCCTGCCATTTCCACGTTTCTTTTTTCAGTTATTTATAGTCTTCACATGGGTAATTCCAGGCAGATTTTCGTCATGTTCAGCTTCTGCTGGGACAAAAGGCTTTGCCTGTAAAGGAGTGGTTGTTCTAGCCTGCCACAAGGGGAGCTCGCCCCTGGTGGAAGCTGCAGCCTTAGCCTCCCTACAGCATCATGGCAAAATGCACCTCCCACCACATGGGAAACTTCCACACATCTGCTGCATCACATCCAGATGCTCCACTCCAACAACCACCCTGAGAACACCACGGATAAAAACCCAGGTATCTTGGGCTGCATTGAAAGAAGTGTGGCCAGCAGGTTGAGGGAGATGATTCTGCCCCTCTAATCTGCTTTTTTGAGAGCCTACCTGGAATACTGCATCCAGCTATGGGGTCCCCAGCAAAGCAAAGACATGGACCAGCTGGAAGGAGTCCAGGGGGGGTGGGGTCACAAAGATGATCAGAGAGCTGGTGTCCCTGCCATTACAGGGGGGTTGGAACTAGATGATCTTTAAGGTCCTTTCCAACCCCAACCGTTTCATGATTCCCTGAGGTGGTGTGGTGGGTTGACCCCAGATGGACATCATGTGCTCTCCAAAGCCACTCTGTCACTTCCCTCCTCAGCCACACAGGGGACATAAAATACCATGAAGGGTTCATAGACTGAGATAAGGACAGGGAGAGACCACTCACCGATTATTGTCACAGGGAAAAAACACTTGATTGCGGGAGGTTAGTTTGATTTACTACCAACAGCATAAGAGTAGGATAACAAGAAATAAAACAAAGTCTTAAAAACACCTTCTCCCTACCCCTTCCTTCTTTCTGGACTTGGTTTTACTTCTGATTTTCTCTATCTCCTCCCCACCAGGGGCTCAGAAAGATGGGGAATAGGGGCTGAGATCAATGAATCATAGAATGGTAGTGGTTGGAAAGGACCTTAAAGATCATCTAGTTCCAATGTCCCTGTCATGGGCAGGGACACCTTTCACTAGACCAGTTTACTCAGAACCCCATCCATCCTGATCTTGAACGCTTCCAGGGACAGGGAGTTCCCAGCCTCTGTGGGCAGGTCAGTTCATCACACATTGTTCCCTGCTGCTCCCCCCTCAGGGTGAGGACTCCTCACACTCTTCCCCTGCTCCAGTGTGGTGTCACTTTCATGGAAGACAGTCCTCCACAAACTTCTCCTGTGTGAATCCTCCCTCATGGACTGCGCCAGCATGGGTCCCTTCCATGGGGTACAGTCCTTCAGGAACAAATTGCTCCAGTGTGGGTCCTGCATGGGGTCACAAGTCCTACCAGCAACCCTGGTCCAGTGTGGGCTTCTCTCTCCATGGTGCCACAGGTCCTGCCAGGAGCTGGCTCCAGCATGGGCTTCCCCTGTGGTCACAGCCTTCAGGCATCCACTTGCTCTGTTGTGGGGTCCTCTGCAGACTGTAGGTGGATCTCTGCTCCGCTGTGGATCTCCATGGGCTGCAGGGGGACAGCTGCCTTACCATGGTCTTTACCACGGGCCGCAGGGAAATCTCTTCTCTGATGCCTGGAGCACCTCCTCCACCTCCTTCTTCACTGACCTCGGAATCTGCAGAGCTGTTTCTTTCACGTATTCTCAGTCCTCTCTTCTGGCTGCAATCACTGTCATGCAGCAGCTTTTTCCACTGTTGAAGTACTTTATCCCAGAGATGCTACTACTATTGCTGATGGGTTTGGATTTGGCCAGTGGCAGGTCTGTACTGGGGCTTCTACTGGACAGGGGGGAAGCTTCTGGCAGTTTCTCACAGAACCAGCTCTATAGCCCCCCCCGTTGCCAAAACCTTGCCATGCAAATCCAGTTCACATGGTCAGGAGTTTTGCCATAAAAGGGTTGGAAAATAAAGTTTATGAAGAATGGGGACTGAAAACTCCTTACATCCATGGCCATTGGATTCTCAGTGAATGAGAAGCAGTTAATTCTGGGAAAAAGCTGTGCATGACAGGCAAAATCAGCTGACATCCTTATTTATAGCTATAAACTTATTTTATCCCCATGTTATCCACATAACAAAAGATGCAGTTATCAGTGCAGCTAGTTCCATCACAGGCACTGCTTAATGCTTAACAACTATGATGCTAGACTACATAGGTAAACTGATGTGCCAAATTTAATATATAAATAAATTAAAGCTAATAATGGGCATGTACTTTACTTTTTTTAACCTGTAAGCTCATTTCCTAATCAAAAAACATAGTAAAACTTTCCTTTAGGTTGTTGTTTATCTATTTGGCAAGTTTTGTCTAATAAGCCTGTATATTGACTGCTGCCACAGATGAAAAAACTGAACAGGTGGATCATTGGAGTGAAGCTTAATGCACTGATTATCCTAGTACAGTTTAAATATTTATTGAAAACTGACATTTAAACACAAGGGGAATCAAAACCTTTTCCAGTCTGAACTATTACTGGTTAAATTTCCCCACTATTCAGTCATGCTAGAGAGAAATTACCGAACAAAACCAAGCACATGATTCATGGTTAAATCTGTGAGACCTATTAGCTATCAGCTTTCCATTAACCAGTCTGAAACTCTATGCCAAGAAGTGTCACAGTCTGCTTGGAACAGCGGTGGAGCCAGCCTCAACCAAATGGCAGCAGCAGCTAAAAACTCCCAAACTATGCTGATTTCGTAACACATCTCCCCATATTTTCATCCCCGCTATGCAAGGTCTGAACGTTGGAATGAATTGTCCTTGATAACATGGAGATGTCTAACAGTCCTTGGAGTCTGGAGTCTCCTCTTTTCTTCTTACAGAGGTTTTGGAATACAGATGTGCACAGAAGTGTGTTAAATGGATTATGCTTCCATTATTTTAACTTGTTTATTTGCAACATGAGAACAGCATGAAGTAAACACCTGGGAAGTTTCAACTGGAAAAATTCAGATGTTCTTCGATTATAAAGGCACAAAAATAGCATCTTTTTAGAACAAGGACATAAAAAAAAGTTCAGAAAAGCCATATGTTGTGTAATTTGAAAACTGACATTTTTCTTGTGGCTTCCAAAAATATCCACTTCTGCACCGAGACTAATGCCTGTTACAGTTTAGCCAAAATAGGGTCAAAGCAGGTGGTTTAAGATTAAAGTCCCATATCAAATTAACTACGATATTTGATATCTGGTAAATACTCTTTAGGGCAAGTTGAATAAGAGCCCTTATTATACACAACAGATTGGAGTAAATAAAAAGTGTGAGACAAACAAAACATCCACTCTCTGTAATGAGGCACTCCTTAAAGGGAAGGAAAAGAAAAGGAAGACCAGCGGTCAGATGAAATACTTTAGATGTGAAGGAAGCATGTGTCTGGCAGCTTCAGACACGCACATGAAAAGTAGACTGTTGGAACTAAAGGGTTTCTCCATATGTTGAACTCTGAGTCTCCCATTTCTTCCAGAAATGATTAGCTAAGGATATTTTCCACTTTTCAGTCAAAGAGAAAACAAAATGCTGCAGGGAGATGTTAGATGTTCCACTGGGAAATGTACATCTTCTCATCTCTCTCTATGAGTATCTCTTCCAATCTTTCTCCTCCACCTGCCCCAGACCCTAAGCCAAGTTTCACGGGACTTATAGTTTCCTATGTCTTCCTGTTGATCATTTATAATTATTGGCATGAGACTGGATTTTTTTTTTTTTTCCAATTCTGTGCAACATCCTCAGGAGCCTAAGACTTATTTTAAAAGCTATGTCAGTGGTTCAGAAAAATCCTTAGCCAATTCTTTTAAAACTCCTGACTGCAATGGATATTTGTTCTTTGGTATCCTAAGAACAAAACATGTATGTTGGAGGTAAGGCATATTGGCACAAAAGCAATCTGTGCAGCTCAAACAGGCTCTATTTATCCTGTATCAGTGGTAGTATACACACAAGTTACACAGCTTCATCCAAATTTATATCTTCATTCCCTTCACAAAGCTGTCAGGACTGCCTCCTTTGCTTGTTCTTGTACATCTAAGAAAAGCAGGAGGATGGCTGAAGATGCAGTTGGTCGCTTTGTGGGTTGTTGTCTGCCCATATTTCTACTCGTTAAGTTCTTTCCTAGGCTCTGTTTTTGCTGTTTCAGCTCCCTAATCATTAATATATGTGAAATGCACTTTGTAGATATGAACAGAGAAATGATTGCTTCACTAGTCACTGTACTCAACGCCAGTTGTACTTAAATGCCAGTGCAGATATTCCAGATTGTTGAAGCTTTGTGCTGTGCATGAAAGATGGATATTATGCAGAAAACCTGCTTGGCCAAAGGACCACAGTAAAAAGCCTTAAAGATGTGAGGGAGAATTTTGGGTTTTGAGAACAGGGCTGTAAACTCTAGCAATCTCAAAAACTGTAAAATATATACTTATCTGTGTAAAAGCTTTCTGACAACATTGCCTATAAAGAGGAAAGTAGCGTGACTGAAATAAGCAGATTGTCTGAAACTGGTAGGAAAAATTCTGGAGGCTGAGGCAAAGCTGCTGGAACCAAAAATTAGTATGTTCAAAGTGGATTTATGTAAAATAGGTCTTGTCCAAGCAGTTTGAGATATAGGAGAGATCATGTTCTAAATATAGTGCATAAAGATTAGTGTGTCAATAAAATAGTCTTCAGTATAAAATTTCATTTGGTGTCACTATGTATTTTCATTCAGAAACTGGCATAGTAAAAAAATTAATGGAATATATGTTAAATATTTTAGAAATGAAATGATAAATTGGAAAGTGATACTATAAATCTGGAATCTTTGTTAAACAGCTTAGTTTTATCTGGAGCCCTGCATGGGTCAGTTTTCAGAATTAAACTACTTAGTATTAGCATCAATGTCCAGGGGAAAAAATATGCAGTTACTACTGACAAAGACTGAATATGACACAAAGATTATGGAGTGGGAGAAAAGCAAAAAAAAAGAAGAAAAAATACTGATGCAAACCAGATTGCCTGGTGAAACAGATGCAAGCAACATATTAGGAAGTTAAGGCAGCCTTCTGAAAAAAAGAAACCAAACCATACAGACAGAATATACTGTATGTGTGCTCTGGAGGGTGCTTGGGACCACAGTGAGTACGCAGCCAAATAGAGGCTCCAGAAAGGATTACAAAGCTGAATTAGAAATGAGAAAATTGATTACAAGTATGGTATTTGGTGACAATGTCGTCATAACATCTATATTCACTGGTGTCCACAATGCAAGCTGGACAGTGAATACGAAAAGTCTCATAGGAGAATCTGGAGGATAATTAAAAGGCTGGAAAACTTACACCAAAGTAAAAGACTACAAAAGAGCTCAGTCTCTGGAAGAATGTTGTAAAGATGACTATCAATATCTACCTACACTGAGATAATTGTTTTGTTTTGTTTGGGGTTTTTGTCTACTGGATAAAGACATCACAGGATCCAATGTCTGGAAACACAAACATGGTAACTTCAGACCAAAAATAAGGCACACATGTTTTTACCAGAGAAGGACAGCTAATCATCAAAGGAACAGATCTGGTGGTTATACAAGGTTCTCTATCACTGGCAATTTGAAAATTAAGATTGACTGTTTCTCTTAAAGATATGTGCCTTACTTCCAAAAGGAAGTAATTCAGGAAAGAAGTGGTCTGGCCTATGCTCTCCTGGAGGTCAGGATCAACGTGCAGGCTGCTCCCCTCTGACTTTATAAACCATGAATCTGTTCCTTAATTCTTTCTTGGGGAGGTCTATTCTTTTGGGCTTTGCTTTTCTTATTGAATTGAAATTAGACATGATTGCATTTGTAGCATTAATTCTCCCAGACAACCAATAAATCAGACACATATTTTGCCTGGGATGTTTAGTTCACTTTAGCCACAAAAAGACTAAGGAGGAACTTGGACTGGAACACGGGTTTTACAAAGGGAGGAAGAGATAGCTTTATGGGCTGTGATGAGATGACCTCATCCAATATTGCCTTCTTTAGATGTCAAACCCCTAATTGTTTGGGACTGTTATTCTCCATTTGTTGCTTGCTTGTTTTCTCTTAATTGAGGCTAAACTTAAAAACAGAGCGAAAAGTCACAATGGAGCCAAACCAGGATGAGCACTCTTTTTTCCAGTCCTCTGAAATTATCCTAAGTTTTTAACTTGAAGTAGGTTTAATCTAAGGACTCCAACCTCCCTGTAGCCACATGTTGAATCAATTGAAAAGCAACCAACAGGTAAATATCTCTAGCACGGCACTGCTAATAATGTAGCAGACCTTTAGCAGAAGAGGAAACCCTTTTGACCCCTCTTGTGAAAGCTTTTCTGTTGCCTCGGGTTTGGTTGATTTTTTTGTTAAACTGTCATTACAAATGCAAGAAGCAGACACCTGCAAGAAGCTGATAACTTTACATACATCAACAAGGAGGGAAAGCAGAGGCACATAGATTTTATTTGGCTTTAACGGAGCACCGGGGACAAATACAGGGAGAGATTGACTGACTAGGGCTTCAGTAGAAACCCGCCAGCTTGTAATGTGAGAAAGTGCTTGCAAATGAACAAAAAGCCCGCGGCCCTTTCCAAAACTGGGACACTTTGCCTAAAATATTCTACTTTTCCCCTATTGTTTCCTATCCTCCTGTGCTGAGGTCTAACCACAGAACAAGGCAGCACTGACCCACACGGCCATTCTGTATACCCATCTGGAACATGTCAGGCATTGGCAGCCTGCCCCTATGCAAAACCCTCAAAAGGGAAGGAGGTAATTTTTATTTATTTTTAAAACAAAAGATTCTCCTATGTGCTACAATCCTATTAGAATTTGCATTCTAAAAAGAAACAGGCTAGGTTTCAACATATAAACAGGGAACTCCCAAGAAACCTTGAGTTATTAGAAAAAGAGTATCAGAAGATATCAGAAGCTGAAAAGATAACATGCTCCTCTTGAAGTGAAGAAAAAATGCATTAGGATTACTAATGGAGACATCCTCTCTCAATTTAGACATAAAACACTTCTGCTTACTTCTGGGCAAATAATATTCATGAATGATGTAAATTTTTTGCAGTTTAACAATTAAAGAAATTATTAATAATTTTGTTCCCGTTACTTGAAAATGTCTAGTCCTAAAAAAAAGTGAGACCATTGATGATTTTACAGAGCTTCTTGGTAAAATTAAAATATTAACACAAATTCTCAGACAAATTTTACCTCTGATACCACCTCATGTTCTAACTTTAACTCCAATAGGGCTGGCAATTTTTCACTCTGCCTTAATCTGTGCTAAAGAACCGTGGTGTTTCATAAAATACTACATAGAGGTTCTAACAATAGAGAAGCATGTCCTTCAGGAGATGCAGGTAGTAACCCTTGTTAACATGTATACTGTCATTTTATTTATGCATTGAATAAAGTTTAGGTTGTGGCTGTCGTACATGCATTATAGTGCCTATCTGCTGTAATGTTTCTGCTTAGCAGAAGCAGGTAGGTTTGTTTCATGACCAAAATCGTATGAGAAATGATAGTTTTGTTGTTTCAATAGCAGGTAAGAGCAGGACTTTGAGGCAGTGTCTCTAAGATAGTAACGTGTTACCTTTTGCGCTGTGCTTTACCTTGGTAGTGGCAGAAAAAGTGCTTTACATATGTTTAGACGTTTTTTAATTGCTCAAGTTGCCTCCTTTCCCATTGCTGCTGCAATTCCATTCCTTTACTAGGCTTTACCACAACCTGAAAAGTCAGAGATATCTAAAATGCAATACACATGCAGAAGTTTAATGTATATATATTGAGAAGTGGGATTCTGTTCTAGCAAATTACCTGAGTTGCCGAAGAATATTCATTTAGCACTGTTTAAAAATAATTTTTGCAATACCCCTAAGCATCTCTTTACCCCAGCTCTTGGTTTCCATCTGTCCTGCACAGTATAAAATAAAATGATAGGTGTGCCTGTTAGGGAAATAGAGAAGGCATGAGCATATCAGAAGAAATAAGGACTCTGTGAGCTGACCACATTTCACAAGTAATCTCTATCTGGGGGAACTTTTTAGGAAAAAAACACAGGTTTCTTAGCTTTTTTTATACAGTTACACAAAGAGAAGTCTATCAATTATAAAAGAGGCTGAGGTAATGTTCTCATATTTTATTTAGTACCTGATTTTAGGGAAGTTAGAATTAAGACTCTTGAGTCTGTGAGACAGCATTTAGAATCATACCACCACAGAGGTATTTGTGCCTTAAATATTTTTCCTTCTTTTGCTTGTATAAAAACAAAAATGTATTGGAAAGTGGCATTATATTGGTAAAGATAGTGAAGTTACAGCAGTTTCAAACAGGTAAAGTTTTGCTTTGCAGTGTTTTGATTACTTAACAACATAGCAAGTGATGCATTGTGCCCAGGTACAGTGACTATTGTTCTATTTCTATGCAGAAGAAAGAGAAAGAGATTTCTGAGCTCCAAACTTTAAGACGTATAACACCTTCTCTTGTAGCTCAATGTCCCTCTCAGATTTTATTCTTTTCAGATACCTGGGCTAGTTATGTTGAGTTGATTTCCTTATCCAAATGACACCTCCTTCCCCTCCCAGCCCCTGATCACTGACTGGTGTTTGAAATCTGGTTCTAAAAAGTAAACTGACATATTTTTGTACTTCCATGAAAGCCGTTGTGTTACTTTCAATCACTCAGCAACCCACAAAAATTGAATTAGTGGTAGATAAGGTGAATTGAGAACAGTTACTCCAAAAACTGCAGGGTTTCTCTGCTGCTTGCAAATGTCTCTGAGGCTTTTTGCTGCTCTGTGTCACCTGTAATTTACATATCCATATCCATATACATGTAAGGAAGGGATCTAATGATTTTGTTTTCAGAATCTCATTCTGCAACTGATAAAAATTTCCACTTTTTAGAGTGTTTTCTATTCTATTCCTGTTCTTTTTCAAATTTTCTGTTTGCTGGCTGTCATGTCAAAGCTATGAAGAAGGCCAGAGAAGAAGTTTCCCATATATGTCCCATAGTGCAAATTCATATTTGCGATGACCCTTTTTCTTTTTCACTATTGTTATTCTCATAAGTAGAAGGCAAGTCTGAAAGTCTAACAGATTGGATAATATTACAGTGTTCAGATTAATTTCACTTTTATAATTTTTATGGCTTTGCACCCTAGTGTTTGTCAGTTAGTGGGAATAGATCAACTTTCCCCCAATTCTGAAAGCTGATTATCTCCTTCTCTCTTTAAGATAAGCAAAACCAATTGCATTTCCTTGGATAATCCAGCCAAATGGTCTTGTCTTCCTGTAAGTCTCTCTTTTTTTAAGTGTTTATGCCTATTGGGTGTACATGCATAAGTGGTCAAATGTTAGTCCTTTATCACAAGCATAATGCAGTGAGTAAAATCCATGATTTTAGGCTGGGGTCTTTGCATCAGTGACAGATTTAAGGAGGGAAAAAAAACATCTGAAGAGCCAGGAGTTGTAGCTGCTTCTCTCTGATGACTTCTGCACCCACTTGGAGGAACGGATGTTAGGACAGTGCTTAAAGTATGTTTTTGTCCTTGATAGCATCGGTGTAAAGAGAGCTCATGCAGAACTTTTTCCTTTGTATGTCATAGATGTACATGCTTAGTACAGATGCACCCTTTACAGTGAGGTTTCATCTTTGCTCTCAAGCAGGGCCAGCACAGACAAGAGAGCAGTGCTTGAAGCTGGCTCCTCCAAAGGCAGCAACCAAGTGATTTGCTAAGATTTTTTGGGTGGCACCTCATCTGCCCCCCAGCTGCTCCTGGGACTGCAGATGTGTTTCTGAGGGCATAGCTGCTCTGCTCTCTCAGGCATCCTGGTCCATGAAAGCTTGTGAGCAGGGGCTAGTAACGCCCAGACTACAGCCTTACTGTCCTTCCATGCTCTGGGAGGACAGTAGCATTTTCCTGGTGCTGAGTGATGGGTTCCAGCAGCATCTGCAGCACTGTAGTGCCTGGAGCCAATATGGAGATGTGCAGGGGAGCAGGATGCAGAAAGGGGTTCTAGCTCGGTCTGCTGCAGGGTTTGTGCTCAGGCTTTGGTTTCTTTTGCTCTGGAAGAGGTTTGCTGACCCTGTGACACACAGCTCAGTGTGCAGCACACCCTCTGGTGGGGGCAGGACTTGGAACAAGGGGAAGCTTTGGGGCCTTACAGTACGCTGCTCGGAGCAGATTTGGCAGCCTGAACTTTCTTTTTTAACAATATGAATTAGTAGTTGCTATTAGCATAAAATCACCAGTTAAAACACTCTCAGCTCATTTTTTAACAGTGGAGCTAATTGCCCTTAAGTGCCTGAGCTCCAGCAAAACGAAATGGCACCTTTGTGCAGAAGCCTCCAGTGTTTCCCTGGTACATCCATAATGACCTTTAAAATAAGCCGTTACAATTCTGACATGGTACCAGCCTGACACCTTGGGCTGGGATTTAATTTTGAGTTATAGCAGCGTTAGGAAAACATATGATGTGGCCGTTTGTTTGCAGAAAGAAGGGGGAAAAAATCATAAAACCCTCTTTTTTTATGAGCTGTCGCTTGATTCGTTCCTGGAGCCCCAAGTAGCAAGCGTCTAAATCAATGCACACAGCTGTTCTTGCTTCTTGGAGCCCAGCAGGTGTACTACCCAATGCGCCTGCCATGTCCCCCCACTCACATAACAAATAATAACGTCTTACACACACCAGCCATCCATCACAGTTATGGCTGGCCTGGTGAGGCTGCTGTTCTCAGGGTAGTGTGGAGATTATTTTTTCTTTTTATTTTCTTTTTTTTTTTTTCCCTTTTTTTTTTTTTTTTTAAACTGTAGAAATACCCTGCCCATGGATTATTAGTCACACTTTCTGGAGTCCTTTAATTGAATAACCTTTGGCACTTGTGGCATAGAAAGAAAAAGAAAAGGCAAAAAAAAAACCCCAAACCCCCCACACCACAGTGTTTATTTGTGTTAAAAAACAATAGGCATATTGTGACTGGCGAAATCAATTAGTCTTCCTCTGCAGTAAGGACCCACATCTGGTGTGATTTAAGTTAATGTAAGGGAAGGGCCGCAGAGGCCCGAAGACCCCGAGTTCTCATTTCAACAGGTGACAGAGAAGGCATAAAAGGCTAATATATACTACAAGTGCGGAGGCGAGGCAATAAATACTGGAAGGTTTACTTAGGAGGTAAAACAAAGCTAACCAATAATGCAAAAATAAATACCTTCCTGAGACAGGCTGTCACCTGGCATGTGCAGAGGCAGGAGGAGGCGAGGGGGAAGGGACGGGAACGGCTTGGGAGGCACGAGGCTCTGGGCAGCATGAAGGAGCTTGGTTTTCTCTTTGGCTTGGGACACCTTCCTTCCATGGGGAAGATAACAGCAGGAAAAAGATAACAAAGTGTTTGTTTAGCTCCTGCATGATTTACCTCACTGGGGTCTAAAGGTGCTTGCAAGATCCCCTGGCTCTGCCAGGCAATTCCTGGCAATTACTGCCAGCCCATGCTTCTGTCCTGTTTATTCTTCCTCACTTGTGCTACAGTGACACAACACTTCTAAAAAAAAGGTTGCGAGTGTACCTAGAGTTGATGCACTCCACTGAGAGATGAAGAGTATCAGGTAAAGTAGATTTATATTTTTTTTGTAGCAAACCAATTTTGCAGAATTGTGTTAGGATTCATAAGCCATCAAGCTCTCAAAGCCTGGTTTCCTATGGATTTGTATCCTACATCCCTCCAACTCTTCTCTTATCCTGCTGCTGCACAAAGCCAGCTCCCTGCCTCTCCCTTGGCAGCATCTCTGGTCCTAGTGGTTTCTCCTAGACCTTCCCCTGTTCTCTCCATCTGATCACAATGTCCCCAGCTCCTTCCTAGCCCTTTCCATTACCAAAAAGTCATGTGTCCCTTTCTCCATTCCTCAGCTGTTCATTTTACTGAAATTTTAATGAACTTACTCATAGATATTCAACTCTCCCTCAGATTTAGCTGACATTGTCCCTAAAGTTCAGCAGATCTTAGGGAAGAGGATGAATGCTGCAATTATAAAAGCTTTGTAAGGTAGGCTGAAGTGTGTTTTGTAAACATCATGCATGGATTTGCAAATACATGTTTCTGTGCGATTCATATGAGGCCAGAACATTCAAACTGATGGTTTTGGCCAATTCTCTCCAACATATTTCTGTAATGCTTGAATCATTTACTGGTGTCTTTTCTGTACATCCCAAACTCCTCTGGCCACTCACCCCAGTAATCCTGGAAAGCTGGAAATTGAAACTCTTTGAACTAGGGAACCACCCACAGGGTGGGTGCACACAAAGAGAGCAAAGACAAGCTGAGGAGTGTCAGGACCCTTGTGTTTGCCTTGCAAGGAAAGAAGGCAGAGTGCTTGTAGGGCACCACCCTCCTTCTCTCCAGCCTGCTGTATCTGCACAATGTACAACATTACAATAGATCGACTGGATTGGATATATGAGGCGAGATTCGCTTTTAACAAAAAGATGTTGTTATTATTATAATTGTTATTCCTGAGCTTTTGGTATCCCCTTAGTAACAGACACCTAGGAGAGGGAAGCACGTATATCGTATGGTCTCTGAACATGAACACTACTGGGAGAACACATCCTCAGTCTGAATCATTGTTACTTTGTAGTGGGGATGTGTTTTGGTTCACTATGTCCAGTGACCTGTCCAACTGGGAAATTTGATTTCATTTTAATTCCTTCACAGCAGTGATAAACAGCCTGCAGCCACAGTCTCCACTGCCCTCTTCACAGGAACTATAGGCAGGTACTGGGACTTGAAATAATATCACAGTGATAACAAAGGTTTCTGTTGTGGTTTTTTTGTTGGTTCTTTTTTTTTTTTTTTTTTTTAAATCAGTTTCCAACAGCTGGTTGCCAGTTGCCCTCTGACACAGACACATAAAAGGGAAGTAGTGAGTCCTGTACCAGCAGGGATCACTGGAAGAAATGCAGCCCTCATAAATCAACCCAGCACTGTTACATAGCTTTAGTACAATGAAGTACACATGTGCAAGGGTGACTGAAGAGGGACCCCACTCCCTGGCTGGGAGTAACAAGCCTAGCCCTCAAGGCAGGGGTATTCCTGCCACCATGGCAAGAGGTGGGGAGGATAGACTTTGGATTAGGGCAAGAGTGCTCATTATAGTACTCAGAGGAGAAAGTTCTTGGGTGATTTTCTGTCTTTTCTCAGTTAGTAAGACCACAGCAGTGGAGTTCCTACTCTCTCCATAGATGATCAGATCACTCTTTGACATACCTTCATAGCAGGATGGAAAGTATCTTTCACTTGCTTCAATATATCCCCTTGCTTTGACTTGAGCCCACCTAAGTCACCTGTAGTTACGATACTTTCTCCTCATAATCTCTGATGCCTTGGAGGGATTACTGATGTCATCATGACATCAGAATCAAGCCAGACATGTTTCCTCTTTCAGTCTTCCTTCAGTTGATTCATCAGCTTTACAACCAGAATGCCAGCCCTGAACATAACACTACATAGCACTGGCCAAAGAATATGAGCCCTAACTTCCACACTGGGCTATACAACTTGAGGCTCAAATAGGCTAAAGGTGACTATCATTTTCTGAACTAAGAAATCACAAACATTATTCCAGGAGTAGGGAATCATACAGAGCTGGAGAGAGCACGCCCTGTAGGTATGACACTTCCTACAGTTTCCTACAATTCAGCTCTCCTGCTTATGCATCCCTTTCCTGTTTATTGCCTGTTCCTTGAGTCTAAATGGCCCCTAGCAAAGGTGCAGGCTGGGAACAGACTTCCACCACAAGAAGAAATTATGTAGGCTTTTCCCAGGTGACTTCTTCCCTGAATACCATTGGATTCTCCCACATCAATCTCTCAGTGAGACAGAAGTCTGGGTCATGAGATTCAGGGTGCTCACTACATGATGGAAGGATCATTCCAGCTTGCTTGTCTACAGTAAGCAGCTACCACCAGTTTGCTTCATACTCTGGAAAGAGGATCATCCAAGGCAATCCCTGAGCAGGTTGAATTGTTTAGGTGCTCCATGGATATTCCTCTGTGTCATATATGGCCTGTGTCGTACATTTTGAAAGAAATACAGCAGTAACTAAAAGACCTCAGGGGTTGAGAGTCTTCTGCATCTCCTGTTCATTCCATGAACATTACATGTTCTTCCTAGCCTAAATTCAAGTTACATTAATTGGATTTTTTCATTTTCTGGATTAATTAATATCAGATGTCTTCTCCCAAATAAACACCATACGAGGCCCTTGAGTGATTAATTCCTCCCTGTCTGGGAGAGAGGTAGAATTTACAGGGAAGATTTTAAGTGTATAGATCAGTTATACAATATACTCTTCAGTGGTCTACTCGATGCAATTAACATAGGTGACACAACAGAGATGTTCAGCACAATGTTATGGAGACCGTGATTTGGGATATGCATTTAATGTTTCACACAGCTGGCAGTTGCATATCAATAACATTTCAAAACAAATGTATATTAATTTTTCATCACAAAATCAAGTATTGCTGTGGGTGGAACTCACACAAGAAACCCCCCAGCCACTGCCTGAGTCCCGCTGCCATGAAGAAAGTTAACTCCATCCCAGCCAGACACAGTTCAAATACAAAGCCCCATTTTAAAGAGATGATGTCTCCATCTGGTGCAGACGGCAGAAAGAGCTAACACAGCCATTAGGTAGTTATGAAAGTGCATGGAAGAGCAGTTACTTTACCTCTGTAAGGAGCACTGGTGAAAATGGGATCAGGATAATTCATTCAATTCCAGATTTCCTATTTTTAAGTATTTTCAAAGTCGACAGGACTGTAGAGAAGAGCCATAACAATTGTTTGGGTGCTATGGAATCTTCAGTTATAGAAAAAGTAGAGAAACTTCGAGGCCCCATTGCTCTCTTGCCTTGAATAGAATATTCAGAGGTGAGTGTGTTACACTGTGGAAATGCTTACATGGAAGGAAAACAAACACTAAATGCTTTATGGGTTTTCATCACCATAGAAAGGCTTAATTAGTACTGATGAAAGAAAGCTAAAGCCAGACAAATTCAAATTGAAAATAGACACATATTTTGATAATAAATATAATCATTGCAATTTGCCAGGTGCAATGTTGGGAGTTTCTATATCTTCCTACCTTTAGATATATGTATTAATAAAAAACACATGGGGCTGAATTTCAAGGTCTCCTGCAATGTCTCAAGTGAAAGGGTGAGAGGAAATGGCCTTAAGGTGTGCTCGGGAGAGTTCAGATTAGATATTAGAAAAAAAATTCACTGAAAGAGTGGTTAGGCATTGGAATGAGTTGCCTGGGGACGTGGTGGAATAAGCTGTCCGGAAGTGTTCAAGGAGCATCTGGATGTTGTGGACATTGCTTGGAGGTGACTGGGGTGATGCTGGGTTTGAGGGTTGGGCTAGATGGTCTCTTTCAATGTTGACAGTTCTGTGATTCCGCTATTCTGTCTTGTGGTAACCATGAAAGTTGATTAGATATGTGAATGCTCTTTAGTTTTCTGAGGCTGTGAACTGAATTGTCTCTTAACTTTATTTTGGATAAACCATATTATCTATGGTTTTTTAAGTAAGGCATATTGGAATAGACATCTTCTACAATATTGAAATATCTTACATGTGAATTACTGCTGCTTCTCTCTTCTCAAGTTCTGTAACATTACTGAGTTCAGACAGATTCATCATATCAGTACAGACATCATGTGGATACTCTTAGGTTTTCCAGTGATCTTTTGAAGTGGGGACACCAGAAACTTTCCATGCCCCGGTGTAACACAATGGTTTATCATTCCTCATAAAGCTTTGCAGACCACCTCCTTTTGTCTGCAAAATGTTTCCTATAGATATTGCTGATTTAAATTTCACACTAGCTTTCATTTTCTGTCCACTTATAAAGCCTCACCAGGTTTTTGGGCCTGTGCTCTCACCTCAGTTTTACTGAAAACCTTCCCTGCTAAAATATATGACATTTGTTAAAAATAAGGGAGTCGTTCACTGAGAAGTTCCCCCAAAACACCTGAACTCGGTGGGCCAAACGTTTTGTCTTCATCACTTAGAGCTGCTAAAGGTTTTCTCTTATGTGTTCTGTTAATACTCAGGCCCATTAGTGGATTTATTTTTCCCCAGAAATTACAGATAGTAGATTATTACATAATTCGTTTGCTTTGTCTGTATTGTCTCCTTTCCAAGATGAACTCTGAGTAATTACTCTGTGCAAACATGTGAAGTGGAGTTTAAATAGGTGCTAACTACTTTCAAACAAAAACTGTAGCAAATGCCCTGGGCTAAGCATTTAAAGAAACAAAAAGTTGGCATACTACTAGATGATGGAAAATGACTGGAAAGTTTCTATAGGCTGTAGGACTGGATCATAGGAGGGGGATTCGCTGCATGTTTGCAGATGCTTTTTTTTTCGGTCCAGCCAGCTGTAATATATGTACTGATGTTTCATACTGTTTGATACAAATGTGTGTTGATTTGTTTGTCTTAGAGCAATGTTTGTGAACAAATACTGAATAGTTTTATAGATTATTTTAAATAAAAATGTAAATAAACATAGAGAACAAATAGAAAAAAATCTTCTTACCCAGTTATTAAAATGAAAAGTCATTGAAGCAAAATTTTTAAAATTTGAACAACTTTCTCTTCAAAAACGTAGTTCAAAAAGTATATCAGTAAACTATCCTTGGAATCTTAATTTTTTGACTGACAATGAAGTATTATTACTCTAAAAATTAATTCCAGGTAACGGAATGAGTAGTGGTCCCATACTTTGGTTTGTCAGTGTGTATGATAGATGAATGCAAAGCTATGTCTATTTCAAGAGTAATCGCACTCCTTCCAGATGACAGCATGTGGCTTCAAAACCTAATGCAAGCCTGCATGAGAGTCCAGAACTAGTCAAATCACTTTTTTTTTTTTTTTATTGTGATTTAATTTTGGCTATGTGCATGCTTTTACAATTACTATTTCCTAAAAGATGCTGACAACTGTGGTTGGGAAGCTCAAAAGGTAAAACTGCCTGCGTTAGGAGTGCTGAGCTCTAGGTATGGACAATCATGCTGTAACCCCATGCCTGATGTAGGTGTCAGTCTGCAGAGTTGGAGACTTTTATTTAATCCTTCTTCCATGCCTCCTCCAGCAAGGGGAGGTTGGGAAGCAGTCAGGGCAGAACACTGGCAATGCATCCTCCCTCCTGCACACTGTTATTGGCAGCCCCACAGAGCCATCAGGTGTGGCGCTGGGCACGTTTCTCACTTTCTCTTGCTGCTGGTGGCAGCACATCAGACTATCCTTTGCCCCACACTGGCCCAAACTGCTCTAGCTGTATTTCATCAGTGCTGCACGAAGCACAAGCCACACCGAGGGGTTTGCAAACATCAGTTGACTTAATGTGATTTGTAGCACTTAAGATGGAATATGATCATAAGTGCCTCTGTTTACTTATCTATAAATTACCTATAGCTGTCCCATGTCTTTCCACATCACAGTGATGGTGTGCAGTTAATTGATTCAAGGGGGTAAAGAGCTTTCAGACCACCTGATGAAAGATGTTACAGAAGTAAGTGGTAGTAAGCAGGACTGGTGTTTTGGCAGGATGGCGATGTGTGTTTCACGCCGTGGGGATGGTGTAAATGAGGTATTTGCTTCGCATTCTTGGGCTCCCTTCGTGTGTGGTACAGGGAAAATGGTCACCCTCTGTGAAAGCAGGTTTTATGTTGTGTGACATAAACACTAGAGACCACTCTATGTGCTGGGACATATGATACAGCTGACTTGCGGGCAAAATAATATAACCCACACCTCTCTGCTACGTCAGGATAAATCCCAGAGTGCACCTCTCAGAACAAGCATATCCTGTCGTGAAATGTCAAGCAATCAACATCAATAAATAATGAGTTGAAAACAGCAAGGTGGCGTAAAACTGCACAGTCGCGCTTGGGAAGGTAGGAAAGCTGATTAAGTGTTATTTCCTGATCTGTAAATCATCAATTCCAAACTTCTTTGTGTGTTGTCTATAAAATATTGGCTGTGGGCCTTTTGTTATAAAAAGGTAACTAATTTTTATAGCGGCCCCGTAAATAGTAATTAACGTGCCACAAACTGAACAACATCCTGCTGTAAAAACTGAGGAAACGCTGTGCCTATTTTTTAAGAGACCTGCAGTTGTACGTGGGTAGGGATGAATACTTGCTTGCCCCTGTTTGGGTGGGTAAGTGTACAATCCTGCTGTGTTGGAAAGCTCCAGTCCCTTCATTCTGTCCTACCTTAGAAACAGCCCTGGAATGAACCAGGGAGGGACTGGCGATCTGAAGTCCACAGTCTCTTTTCAGTGTCTGCTGTATCAGAGGAGGCAGAAAGGAATGACGAAGTAGGCAGTTACTGAATACAGCATTTTTCTTTCCAGCATCTATCACTTCATAGTTGGCTTATGCCTTGAAACATGAGAAGGACTTAGATCTTGTCTCAAAGCATTTTTTCTGAATCTGTCTAATAAAACTGTATATGCTCTCATTATCCATATAAATCCCTAATCCCTTTCTGAATAGCAACAAACTGTTGACCTCATTGTTACAGTGTTCATTGATACAGGTTCAGTATTCAAACTTAAAAGAAGAAAACCAACCAACCCCTCCCCATTTCTCTCTCTACTTCCTCAATTTTAAACTAATAATCTTATGGGTGTAGTCAGTGCCCCTTGTTCCCTAAGGAGTGGGTAGGTGGGCATGTCAGATTTGTTATACATGTTACACACTGAGCACATGGACCATGGGAGGGTCTAGAACTGGGAGGAGTGGGAGGATTGTGCAACCCAGCCCCGGTCTGTGTTAGGTGACCTGAAGTATGTGCGCCACTCCAGGAGGTGTTGATGGCCTGCAACAGCAACAGCCCTGCTCCTTTTGCTCCCCACTGCCTTCCTTTAGAAAATTTGCACCTGGCCACATAGCTTTGACAGAGCCCTTCAGATACTCCTGTTGGCAGCTACACCTTCATGCCACAGTGATGGAGACGTACATAGAGCATCTGCCTCAGCTTTTCTGCCTTATGCCTGCCCTGCTTCCAGAGAGTCAGTAGGCAGTCGGGCTGCTAAGTCATTACCCTGGCTTCTTCATGTGACTTTCTGGGAGTCTTTGCTGCTGCAACTGCTTCACCTGGTTAGATTAAAAGTTCTGATCCTAGAAGAGCTCTGATGGGAGGGGGCAGGCAGGGGTGTGCTGTGTCCCCTGGTGAGACATGGCCAGTCATCAGCAGGTGCAAAGCTCTCAAATGCAGTGAGTGAGCACGGCCGAACATTAAAAAAGAGAGTGACAGAACAAATAAAGGTTTTGGTGAGGTGGGGAGAACAACAAGAGAAAGTAAGCCAGGTAGGGAAGAAGGATTGCTTGCAAGAAGAGGCAAGGTCATGATGTTCCTGTGAAGAGGAGCATTTGATCCTTCTGTCCCCCTCCATGTCACACCGTGCCCTGTGTTCACTGTTACTTTCACAAATGTTGTCTTCACTGTGATTACAGTAAATCACACCATCTTTGGGTCAGATTATGTTATAGACATTCAGGCAGTTAGCACAGCATGGTCTGATTCCAGACTGCCTGGGATGCTACTCAGGAACTTTGACCTGAGATACCATTTTCCTGTTATTGTGGTAACTGGTGTTTACAGTTCCACAAGACAATGCTAGAAAAGTGTACCTTTTAATATGAAAAATCATGGTATGCAATAGGTTACATATTGGTACAAGTTTTCAGATTTTTCTGAACTTTTTGTGGGATTTGAGTTACCAAACTGTGGTAACTCAAATCATTCATCTTTAGGCCATATTTTTAAGTAGAAAACTGAGAAACATCTTCAATTAAAACCATACTGATAAAGACACCTAGTGATTTCACTAGAAGAATTGATGCTTAACAATAGTTTCCTGCCCTCTAAAACATAGGACCACTCCACAAATACTGAATTGCTATTGAAGTCCATAAAAATGCAACAGCAAAATAAAAATGCAACAGCAAAATCCTAATATGCATAAAAATCTACTTTGGCCACTAAGGCCAGAGTCCAAAAGAGGTTACTATCTTTATGCTATTGATTGTAATTTGAGTGGCAGTCCGGTTTCCAAGTACCTACCAGAAACTTAGCTCATGTGACAAGATAATACTTTGTAACTCTCCAGCCTGATTTATCCACTTCAGACAGAGTTCTGCCAACAAGGTCTGGTTAAGAAATATGAACTTGTTAAACCTTGCTGAAAGGTTTGGAGAAAGGCTGCAATCTCCAGTGAGCAAAGTGCATCTCTCCCCGAGCAGGCTGCATGCTGGGGCCATTCATCACAAGCCACGGGGAGGGGTCTGGCAGAGAACAATTGATATGGTTTTGCCATTGAAGAGACAGTTTCCCTTTGGAACATATGGAATACAGATTACCCAGGCCTATCCTGATGTGAATGGAGCTCAGATGGGAAGAATACATGGGCGAGAGAGGGACATCAAGGAATCAACATCATCTGACACCTGTTTTCTGTTTCCAATATGCAGACCTGTATCTTGCTGCCTCTGGAAGTGTCTTCCTCTGCTTGAATTTCAGTTTTCCCTGCAGATTCATCAACTGTATCCTAAACACCAGGGTCTTTCATCTTGCATGACCAGTGGCAGAACCCAATGGCAGAGGTTGGCCCTCCCCACCACACCTCTATCTTTCTGTCTACCCCTAGCAGGTTTTCAAAGGGACAAATTTGGACAAAAAGCTGGTTGGGTATCTAACAGTGAGGATGGGAGGAAAATGCTTCTCCAAGCACTACTGCACACACACACACTACAGATCTAGTTCTTCACCTTTATTTTCTCCTTTTCTGCCACACAGCAAACAGCTAGAACCAACGTTAACAAAGCCCTGTCAGTCTGTTGTTTTGTTTTTTTTACGAGAAACATATGTGCCATAATTGAGGCAGTTAAAGAGAAATAAGGAGAGTCTAAGTTAAAATATCCAATCACCCTTAAATAAGCAAAACAGCTCACAAAGCAATATTACAAAGCAAATATGCAAATTACAAGGAGAAAATAGAGAAGAAATAGAAGGAAAAAAAGGGGGGGGAAAAGCAATCCACGTCAATGACTTCCTTCAGGGGAACACAAAATGTATAATAAATGCCTCTTCAGAACACAGTCTTTCCTGGGGAAATTTTCATCAGGTTTTTCAAAAGAGAAAAATTTGGACTTACGAAGACTATATGAAAGAAAAGATTTAGCAAAGTTATATTTCAGAGCAAAATACGCAGAGACAGAAACCAAGGAAAAAACCAAATTGTTTAGAATTCATAAAATAAATTGTTTGGAATTGTTTAGAATTTCTGTGAAAAAAAAAAAAAAGTGATGTCAATGTGCAGTTACCTGTCTGCCCTGTGTGGGGTAGCATCTTGGCCTGCAGCCCATTTGGTGAGATGTTCAGATAAAAGATGTGTGTCCTTTTTCAGTCAAAGGGTGAACAGGGAACCCACATCAGTGGGATTGCAGACAAAAGGTGTTGTGACTCCACAGAAAGGTTCATTTGTGGTAGGAGTGAAGGTAAGTCAAGGTTACAAGAGCAGGAATGTAAGAACTCCTGCCTTTTAACACTGCAGAGAAGAGAGGAAGGAGAGGGGATAAGGAAATTTTTTTGAGAAGTCAGTGAATGAGAAAATGAAAGAAATAACATTCTTCTTAATGTAGGACAATTCCTTATCTGCTGAGAGAAGAGACTGTTGCTTTGTCCAGATGTTTTACAGATGTTTGACATCATTACATGCCAAAATTAAGAGCTGTGTATTATACCAAGCTTGAGATGCAGAAGATACCACAAGTTAGCATACCTGCAAAGAATAAGATGCTTTAAAGCCCCAGAAAATTGAAGTAAATTGACAGATCCACTTTCAGGGAAAGGAATAGTTCAGCTCAGATCAGAGGAAAATATAAAAAAAGAAAAAAAATCCACAAAAATTGTATAACAGTTTTCTTTGTTCATCTTTGTGGTGTCCTGGCATGGCATGGGATCATTTCTCCTCTCCACTGGCAGTATCTGGCTTCCACAATCCTCTACTAAGGAGTCCCAAGATGTGACCTCCTCTTTCAGTGCAACACATGAGGGGCTATACATCATTGTTATTGTTATTACTGAGGTTATGTGCTGGTTCTCCAATAATTCATTGATACTTTGTATGGGAGGTACAAAAACTGCAGCCTGGGGACTAGAGTTCACTACTGGGGAGTTCCTCCAGAGACATAATTTTAAAAGTTATTCACTTTACTCTAAGTTATATAAGATATATCTGTCAGGGTCCTTAATGCACTAGAATAGAATTATAGAATAATTTAGGTTGGAAGAGACCTTTAATACCATTAAGTACAGCCATTAATCCAGCATTGCCAAGTACACCACTAAACCATGTCCCTAAGTGCCAAATCTACACATCTTTTAAATACCTTCGGGGATGGGGGCTCAACCACTTCCCTGGACAGCCTGTTCCCATGTTTGATGACCCTTTCCATGAAGAAATTTTTCCTAATATTCAACCTAAACCTCCCCTGGAGCAACTTGAGGACATTTCCTCTTGTGCTATTGCTTGTTGCTGGGGAGAAGAGGCTGATCCCCACCTTGCTGCAGTGATCTTTCGGGTAGTTGCAGAGAGTGATAAGATCCCCCCTGAACCTCTTTCTCTCCAGGCTAAACAACCCCAGTTCCCTCAGCTGCTCCTCGTTAGACTTGTGCCTTATCAGTCCTGAGCAGCAAGGTTATTCCACCCACTGACACTGCCCATGTGCTGTGGGCTCTGTTTCAGCTCAGGAGCAGAGCTTGCCTCATATGTTGTTGCCTCATATTCAGTCTTGTCCCTGGGCCTTTCTCTAGCTATTCCTCACTGAGCTCCCCAGATGAACCCTGGACAGGATACATCATCTTGCCTTGGTTGAGGGTCTCAGTAGAAATGGTTATAAGCCCCCTGATGCTGCCCTTCATCTCCAGGTCCGTGCCTGGTCTGGGCTCACCCTCAGATCTCCACTTGTGTGGCATCAGGAAGCCCCACTCTGCTTCCTGATGATCTCACTGCTTTGCGTGACCTTGATTTGCATTAGTGCAGTGGCAAATCCCTGTCCCTTCTCTTGTCACTACATAGTGGAAGTAGGGAAATACAGTGGAGGGAAGAGAAATGTTTGCAGCAGATGGAAACATGTCCCTGTAAAATTGCTGAAAGACTGACTGATATTGCTCTTGGGCTATTCTACCTGCTTGCTGAGACCATAGAGCATTCACTGAAGAAAGGTTACCTGAGAGAGACATTTCAGTGGGTTTTTTGTTTGCTTGTTTGTTTTTCAAGGAATAGTTTTGTCCCTGGGAGAAGAGAGGTTATAATTCTTTGAGTCTCAATCTGACAGACCTTACTATGGGGTAATAAACACTGATGAATTTAAAAAAAGATGCCAAAGCCATTTATTTTAATATTAGCTAAAAAAGTTACAAAGTCAGGGAGGGAAAGTGTGAATGCACTTAAGAGGACATCTTGCATTTAGGAACTTGAAGGCATTGCGGAAATGCGAGAACATACCAAGGAAGAAGAGGAGTGGGGTCTCTTTTCTCTGGGTGGACACAACGTTGTAGCAATTACTTCTTGTGACAGGCTTCTTGTATCTGGCTTTTTTTCTTCCCTCTAAATTGAGCAAACATCCATTAAGCTATTGCACCGGCTATGTTACTCTCTCAGCATGGGTGTGTTAGAGGAAGGCTGGTGCTAACTTTTCTTACAGCCAAGAAATAGATGCTATGCTGGGTGTGGGAGATTTACAGTGTCTGAAAGAGTCATGGGGGATTAAAAATTAGTTGAGTGAGGCTCATGATTCGGGATTAGCCTGGAAGCCACATATCCACAGCTGAAAGGGAGAACATTTGGCAGGAGTGGGAGGGCCCCTTCATAAGACTAAAGGCAGCACATCACTGGTTAGCAGCCAAAACTATGGACCTGGAACTTATCTTTAGAGACATTGTTTTTAGTGAGTAGGCTAGGCCAGTGATAAAGGGACTGATGTGGTTGCAATTCAAGATGAGAAAGTTTTGTGTTGTAGAGAAGGAAGAATGGCAGGAACTTCTTTCTTTTCTCCCAAACTATTTAGCTGGACTAGCAAGGGACAGAAAGTCTGAGAAGAAGCAAGAATGGACTATGGAAGGAGAAAGATGGGAACAGAACTTGGTAATACTTGCTTTTTCTTATTCTTAGAACAGTGTCTCTAATTCCCCACCTCATCCAGAAATGGAGTTGTTTCCTCAAAACACTTAGCAAAGTAATTGCTTGCTGTTCCAAATCAATTATCTTACTTATTGAGTGCTTTCTTTTTCTAGGAGCATCTTCACCTAGATGGTCCTAGATGAAGATATTACCTATCCTCTTCACCCCAAGGGGAAGAATTAACCTATGTGAATCAGTATAACTTTGTTAAAGTTCTGACTGTCATCTCTCTCTTTCTTTTTTTTTTTTTTAACTCTTGTTCATCTATAATACTTCTTTATACATAGTAACATGTAATGCCACGAGTTTGTTTCAAAACAATTTTTCAAAATTGACTTTTGTAGCAATCATATTTCATGAGCACATGTAATGATGCTTAAAACTTTTGATACATCGATATATCAACTTTACTCCTGGTCTGTACACATATCTTAACCTTCAGAAGGGCCTTGAAGTTAGGCAACTTCATCAGTGTGTTTTTTTATTTCAGCATCTGGTAGAGATATGTATACAGCTATAGTACTCTTTCTTTTACTCTGTGCGTGTGGGTAGCTATATTATAAACCTTATATCAATGAGCTCATTGAAATGAATGGAAAACCAGTCACATTTATCTAAATCCTGTGCTAGCTGAATTGCAAGGCCATCATCCAGCTTAATTCTTTAACTTTATCCCTGCTGTTTAACATGCGTTTTGTATTGAATCATTTCAGTTTTGTTATCATGGGCTTAAGATAATGGCTTGGCATAAGAGATGCTCTTTCCTCCTGTGAAATCACCATCAGATAGCAGTTTTGGATGTGCAATGCAGCCTGCCATTTGAGATCTTGCCAATAAAATATTATTTGATGTCATTGGAAACTTCTGCAGTGAAGTGTAGTTCTTAGGAATGTTGGTAATTTCAAAAGGGAAAAAACCCTTTTTTGCCCCCTTTCATTTGAAAACAAGTTTTTATGATGTCTTTCAAAAAAGCATTAAAATATTCTTAAAAAAAAAAAAAGTGCTTTCAGGATCCAGAAGATATAATAATGGCTTCCAATTTTGTTTCATCTGTGGTACTTCATTATTCCCTCATGCCTGAAAGTCTCAGTCTACTGCTTTATTGTACACTTTTGCATTTGGGCTCCAGAGCCACAGTGAAAATATGTCAGTGATTGCTTGTGCACAGAGCTTGGATGTGTTTATGCAACACGCTCAATCACATAATAAATATTGTAAGTATTTTTGTTTACATCACGAACAGTTCTACTCTGCTGGCTTTTAAAGAACATCCCCCTATGTATCAAGCCTGCTTTTGAAGCCCTGTGCCCATAAAGCACAAAGCAGGTCTTACATGGAGTGCTAAAGTCGTGTTGGCAGTAATTTGGATGAGGAACAATTTTTTTACATTTATTCTCAGAGCCTGCATATACTGAAACCATGTACTGTGGCATTCCAAAAGGAACAAGCCTCCATTAAAAAAAAAAAAAAGGTACAGTAATTAATCACCACTGCTGTGGTGCCACTTCTCTGCTAGGGCCAGCATTTTGCCATCATGAGTTTAATTCTTTCCCTGTTTCATCTCCATTTCCTCTCTGCTCTATCTTCATCAGGAAATTAATTTTCTTTTCCTCTCTACCTTACTGTCCTCACATTCTTGTGGGCTGTGCATGGCCAAACTCCCAGTGATCCTTCTTGCCTGGTCTCTGTTTCTTTTGTCCTCTCCTCCATCAGCCCTGTTGTTGTGTTTCAGGTCCACTGGTGAATGTCCGCTCTGCTCTTTTTGTCTCCTCCAGTCTCTGCCCACAACCACCTTGTTCCTCCCTGCATCCCAAATGCATTTTTACTCTTCCATCGTTTTCTGAAGAGGAGAAAGAGAGACATGTTTACTGAAAGAACATGAGAAAAGTCCAAGTTCTTTGTCTGTCTCTTTCTGCAGGCTGTTTGGGGAGAAGAAGAGCTGGCTCCAGGATAGTGTATAATTTTGAGTACCAGAGCAGCCCTTCCAGCTTGGGACAGTACCTGAGGGCCTCTCCACTGCTTTATGACTACTCTGAGCACAGCATATCAAGGCTTTCAGTGAGTGTACTTGGCTGCTTTAAAACAAAGCAGTTGTAAAGGCAACTACAACTGTAGACCCACCAATCCCCCTAGGGTGAATTTTGTGTCTGATATTATCTGTTGATGCAATTAAATTGGCACTTGTACCTCTGTCAAGCTTAAAGCTTAAAACTAAAAACCAGCTTGGATGAGCCCTCTGCCTATGGCAACATATGTCCTCTTGTTAAGAGGACAAAAGGGGGAAGAGGGCATTAAGTGCTGCTGCTGCTGCTGCTGCTTGAAATCAGAAAACTCAAATTGATCCCCTCATTATGTGTGAATGCATTTGCAGGACATCAATGGAAACAAAACCATGCAGAAAAGACATGAAGGTGAGGAGACAGGAAGAGACAGTGGCTGTAGTATTACTTCCTGCTCCTACTTCCCTGTTGTGCGGATGTTTATATATGATGCAAAGTGTTTCTGAGTTCCTTGAGTTTGATATATCCCAGAAGGGCCCAAAGCTCTGGTGAGTTTGGTTCTTCACTGAGAAACACAAGGAGAAATATGAGGCATTGTGTCTCCTATGACTGTTTATATGTGTCAGTGGAGTAATGCAGTAAAAACGCTAATAAAAACAAAATCACACAGTCCTGTGATTGAGAATTAAAAAGTTAATTTTAGTAACATTTAAACTCTTATTTCAGGGCATTGGAGAGCTTATGAGTACCCAAACTGGAATCAAAATAGCCACTTGGGTTTAAATCTGAACTTACCAATGAATCTTGGTGTGACAATGCTGTGTTTTTATGTTCAGAGTGGCCTTTCTCTGTTAAACAAATCTCCATCAGATTTGCAGTGAAAACACTGGAGCTGACATAGGGGTTTGCCTATCACCCATTCTGGTGGTGATTTACTAACAAAATCTGGTTAGTATGTGGATAAGCCTCCAAAATATTCATGTACACACTTGAATTGCAGGTATGATTTGTAGGATGGGTATATTTTTAGTTCCAACCTATGTATAGATCAACCCTGAATTAACACTGTGCTGAGATGAATGAAATTGTTCATACCTCTTAGAGCTGTTGTTCCAGTTGGCCAGATGATAAAATAACATCTGTTCAGAGCTTGAAAAAATATAAGGGAAACGAGAGTGTCTTCTCTAGAACAACACATGAATACTGTGTCTTGACTTGATTTTTGGGATGTTTGCTGTGAATGCATTCAAATGTACAAATAGATTCTTAGGAAAAAAAAAAAAGTAGGAAGAGGCTCAGATTAAAACCCATAAATACCCAAGGGCTGTTATCAGGAAATGACAGAATGGTAAACTTTGGTGACCCAGTCCAGAAGTGGAAGTGTTTTATTATTTCATACTTGGACAAAATACTAAGAGCTGAAGGATCCATAAAAGACGTCTACCCTGTGGCAGAGTCAGTGGTTACCATAAGCTTTTCAACAAACAGATGAGGCAACAGCTCTCAAATTTTTAAGGAATGTTAAAGCTGATCCCAGCAAAACAAAAAGGCAACTTTTTCAAGCAGCTATGTAATTATATTGCTACCTACAAGCTCCATCTTGCCCCTATCAAGTCTCTATTATTATATCTTTAAGAGAAAATTTATGTGATCTTCTACTCCTGTTTCTTCTGCCTTCAGATACATGGGTATTTCTTCCTGTGGTTCTCATCCCACAGTACTTTGCAGTTTTAACCCACAGTCTTATACTACTGTCTTGAGGCCAAAGTGTAGTAATTCAGAAAATCTGGGTGTAGATTTATTGAGTGTGCGCTGGGAGATAATTTGCTTGCATGAAAACTGCCTTATGGAATGAGCCATTGCCGCTCAATGAGGAGTTTTTCGAGCAAGACCAGAGACCAAAGCGGTGTTGTCACAGGTAATGTATCTGGGAGAGGGCTACTTATGACAATTGCACTTGCATCAAGAATTGCACTGTAGCAAAACATTTAGGACGAAGAAAGAAACTGCTTTTAGCAGTCATTAGCTCTTGGTGTATAATTTCTGGTGTTACTGAGGCTCTCTTTGAATGGTCCTTCCAGGTCCACAGTGATGCAGTGAAATTTCGTTTGCTGTTTGGTTTTCTCAGCCCATAGAGAAGGGAACTGCACTTTATTAAAGGATTTTTTTCCCCCCCTTTTACAAGGTTGTTTGTTATCTCGGAATGCAGGCCTGCACTGGAGCGTGTAATTACAACACCATGTCCTGGGTTAGAAAGAACTCAGACACTAAATTGTCCATGTCATCACCTGAATTTGACCATGAAATATAGCACAGAGGGACTGAGAAGGCAGCCTGTAAAGAAGTGAGGACTGAATGGGCATTTTGGTGCACTGGGCAAATCCAATCTGCTCAATCCATTGCTGCAGTCCCACCGTGGCCATTTAATATTATTACCTGCTTCTTGCCCTTGAAATGGTACTTCCACCTCTCTTTCCATGAGGTGTGTTTGAGTGAAGGAGGTCAGGGTTAGAGAAGATTGCAATAAAACATGACTCATTTTACATGGGTGATCAGAGTCCTATTAAGTTGCAAAGGAGTTGATTTTTTAAAGAATGTCTTTTTTTCTCAATCAATTTTTTTTCGTGTGCAGACATTAGGAAATAGAGGTCAGCTCTATGTTCAGGGTGTTCAGAGATACCCCCAAAGCTGGAATAAAACCACTTACACTCCTTTCTGAGGAAATTCTTTATTTTATTCACTTGAGCATCTTAAAGTTACTACAAATTTTGAATTTAAGGCCTTTTCTGTGCTTCCGCAATGTGTTGGAGCAGAAAAAACTGTCAAATCACTGATCTCCAAGATCAGGAAACAGCTCTTGCAGAGACCTTCTCAGAAGAGAAAGATCTGTGTGAGGCAGCTGCCTCAACGTGGTGACTGGTACATGATCAGAGAGGGATAATGGCTGTACCCAGTATTTCTTTTCTCTGTCTACAGGTCCCACTTGCCATAGGACCAATAGGAGGAAAGGTTTCCAGATGGGTATGTCTGAGAAACACAAGTCTTGCAGGGAAACGTTTGTGCTTCATCAGGCTTAGAGATCCAAACTGCTCTACAATGTCAAAAATTATGGACAAAAAGAAGGGCAGGACAATGACAGAAAGCAGTAGTTTCAGAATATGGAGAACACCTTTATCTCTCCCTTAGCAGTTATTCTTAACTCCACAAAACAAAGTTTTGGTATGAGCATGTGTGTTTGTATTTGTGTGAAATAGCACCCTGGGAGTTGTATCTAAATATTTTTTTGTAAATTCCACTCTTCAATAAGAAATATCCAGTAAATTTCTGATGACTGCATTTCTGGCATGTTGTATCCTGCAACAGCATTCTCGTACACAGTGCCCAGGTACCCTCTCCTCTTCACACCTCCTCCATTATTCGCCACACTTGCTTTATAGAACATTGATATTAGTAAGCGAATATTTCATTACATTTGAAAAGATTGCACTACATAGTTATGTTTATTCCCTTTTTATACTTCCATGATTAACCATAGTATTTGGAATAATATTAAAAAAAACCCAAAACCATAGAATTACATTCTGTATCATTGATAACTGTGTCAAAGTCTTAAAACACCACAACACTCTCTGAAGTGGCAACTTGGGTTGTATGACTAAACATCATTAATTAAACATTAAACATCAAGTCAGGAAATGCTACTGTGGAGGTTGCATCTTTGCTTACTTATTTGACACTATGCAAAGTTTGATAGCTTGCTTGTGCAGTCAGTGTTAGTGAATATGGACTGGTGCTTGCGGCATCACTAAAGAAAGCATGGAAAGTCTGTAGGGGCTTTACAAGTTAAGGCCATTGCCAAGGTTCAGGATAGCTTTGAGACTGTTTAATAATAATGACCTGTTTTAATACTTGATTGTCCAATGTGGTTCTGCAAAGGAATGCATCTATCTGCTCCATTTTGAGTTTTTGATGGGCAACCAGGATGGCCCTCTCAAGTTAGAAACAAATCTGGTGAAATAAATTATCTTCTGCAAACAGCAAGCTGTGAATTATGCTGACCAGGCTTGTGAGACATTAGCTTGGTAGCATCTGTGCAATTTCTATCTGGAAAAGAAAAATAGTGAAAAGACAGTTTGGAATTGTCTTCTGCAATCTATATTTTGAATATATGCAATGTTGTAAAGATGTGTTACAGAGATTTTTGCTGTTAAACTATTGGTTATGGTTTCTTCTTACCTTTCGTGCGAAAAATTGTGGTTTCTCCTGGCACACCTAAGGATCATTTTCATTGAAGTACTGTAGTAAAAAACAAGATGCTGAAAAGGTAATGCTGATACGTTCCAGTCTCAGGGGAATGCTGCAAAAGAAATGCCCTGCTTATTAGAACCCACCTTCCCTAAGGAAAATAAATAAAGGAGGGGTGCTCCATATGTGTTGTGATACAGATTAGTCTATCTGCTCCTAAGGTCTTTATTTCTCTTAAATACAGATGTAAGTAAGTCATCTTCAATTCCTCATATCTTTCTTGGCTCCTTTCAAAAGCTGAACAAATTAACATACAAGAGGATTTCTAGGCTCCAGAAGCTGTTGCTGTACTTCTGCATAAACTCCACAGCCTTAGAAATACCTGTGAAGTTTTATATTTTCTTTCCTTCTAAAGCCTTTCAAAAGCTCACAGTGATTTAAGTCACTGGAATTTTCCATGATAAAAACATGCATAGAACACATCTTCACACATTATAGTTCATGCTTTCCCCAGCTCACTGGTCCTCCTCCTGGGGGTTATACTCCCACTAGCACTGAGGGAACCATGCTGTATGCACTCCATAATTAATTAGGTCCCACTCACAGAAGTAAATCTGACAATAGCTACATCAGTGGGGGTTAGGCATCTAAGTGATTGGATATATGGGAGTCCTGCTGACTTTCAGTGACACTTGGATCAGATTTTTAGGTGCAAACAGGTATCTATCAGCATTTAAAAATGTTAGGTTCCTTATGCCTCTTGTGTTCAGAGGAATTTTGGTACTTAATGTGAGATATTGCTGCTGAAATGCCCAAGAAATGCCTTTCTGTACCTATGGGTACCTCAAAACATCGGAAAGCCAGACTTGGAAGTCCTCTTGAAAATGGAATGTAAGCTGCTAAGGCCGAGGTATATCTGAAAATGTCAGTGAACATTTTTATTCACTCTCATCCTCCATCAGCCCAAGTTACCTCACATCTCTAAAGCTTAGACTTAAAAAGTTCAGTATTGTTTCTCTCTCATCCCACTGTGAAACACCAGGATGATGACCCTGTGGTTTTTCCAGGACCCAGTTTCCCCTTCTCTTATCTACCGTGTTGTATAAAAGATCATTTTGTTACTTAAGGTAAGATTTGCTATGCAAGTGACTTTTGCATGTGAAGTTCAGTCCAGCAGGCCACATAACCACACCTTTACAATCTCTCTTGAATGAACTGGAAATAAGCTTTATGTTTACAAGGAAATAATATTCAGTGTCTTATAAGAAAGGTAAGAGTCCTCTTCCCTCAGGTTGAAGACACTCTTCTGGGCATTTTCACAGTGTCCCAGTAGCTGCTGCTAATCAATGTGTCACCATCACCACTGCATCTGTAAAGCAACATAGGTAGTGGACAGTCACTCAGGCAAAACTCTGTTAGCCTTAATGGATTATAGGGTTTATCAAAAGCTCTAAGATTGCAGATTAGTGAAATGATGGTTCAAAAAATGCACATACAAAAGGTTCCCTACTCAGTTTTTATTTTATTAGAATGTGTGTGAATTTCCTGTATGCAGGGAGAAAGATGTTTCTCTGAGTCCTGATCAATGAAACTGAAGAGGTAGAAAAACAGTGCCAGCACATCTGCTCTGCTGGGAGTTTCCTAATCCCTTCTTGGATGTTGTATGCAAGACTGAAAGTATGCTGCTGTCCTCTAGACACTCTGCACTTGATGCTGAAACGCAGCCTTATTAAAGGCTTTTTGATTAACAGAGTGAGAAGTGTTACAAGAAAAGAACCATACAACTTCCTTGTTCTAAAAGTCTATCTGGAGGAGTTGTAACTGTTTGTCTGCTTCCAAACCATTTCTCTTGGCGTAGCAGTTCAATTTAACAGTGCCAGAAATCCCAGCAGCACGTGAAAATCAAAGTGATCCACAGTTTTGGTAACCTGCCTGCAATAGCCAAACCTGAAGCACTGTCTCTCTGAAGGGAGGAACTGGCTGGCAGAAGCCCAGGTGCCAAGACCACTGGCCCCTGTGGACCACTGGTTGGGTGGAGCAGCCTGGTGGCACAGCACTGTGGAGAATGGCCAGCAGGTGACAAGGAGTTCCCACACTGGCTGGCAGGCTGTGAACTGAACATCTGGAAAATATGCAGATGGTGCAATCAGAAGTGTAAGGTCTAGGGGGGGTGTACTCTGACCCTTGTCTGTGTTTGGTGGTTTTGGTAAATTTATGGGACATTAAGGACTACGCAAACCCAAACTTCTTGGCAAAATAAATACTCTTGGCTAATGGTCAATTTACAGACTGTAGTCAGAGCTTTCAGTTCAGAGGAATCCAGATTTTTAATTTAAAAAGTCTCACTTGCCCTTTCTGTCCAGCATTGGTAACATTGCTGTTACTGTTAACAGCATTCTGCCCAGCTGTTACTTGCCTAAATAGGCTTTACATTCTGGGATCTTCATTGTGATTGATTATAATTTTTAAATTGACTGAGTCCTGAAAACTCATTTTCAATTTCTTCTAAAGAAGGTTTCTTAAAATCAGTCAATGGAAATAACAGTCTCACTGTTCTCTCTTTTCACAGAGAATTACACGGTCTGTATACATTCCTTCACTTTCCAGTCTGCATAACCAGAACCATTTTAAAACAGCCAGAACCAAAAAGTTTTATAAGTGCTGAGGAAAATTTCAAAATTATTTTAATTTTATCTGTCCTTTTTACACTGAACAACTATTTGCTTTTAAGAATGGTCACCTAAGTATTAATTCTAGTTACAATGCTTTCTTTTGTTAGTTTTCCACGTATAAAATGTTTCAGAACTTGTTTTTTTTCTCTCTAAAAATATCCCAACATGTGGCCATGCTGATTAAACATTTTCAGCACAAAATCTCTTTTTGTGCCCACACAAAAGTGAAACAATGATTGACCACACACACACACACACACAAAAAAAAAAAAAAAAAAAAAAAAAAAAAAAAAAAAAAAAAAAGGTAAAAAAGGTATATATATATATATATGTGTGTATTTGGGCTCAGATCTTCTGAGCACTTGCTGTGGTGCCTTTCAAGTGGGGACATTGTGTTGATGATTTCTTAGGTCCAAGTCTTCTGCCAAGCTTGTAAGTACAAGGATGACACTCAAATGCAGGATAAATAAGAAAACAAAATCTGAGCAAGAAAGAAGCACAAGAAAAATCATATGATGGTTACTGCAGACTTGGAAAAGAAGACCATGATGCTGACTACAGATCTAACTAGAAAAGCAGGAGTCAGAAATTACAAGGCAAAAAAGCTTACAAAAAGTTTACAAAAGACAATTTTTTTTTTCAAAAATCAAAATGAAAAAGCTGGTTATGTTTTTTAGTGCATCCTCAAGAATTAAAAAAAAACCCAAACACAAACAAACCCAAACTAGTGAGTAGGAAAACCAGTTCATCCGTTGCTTTCATAAATACAGTACTGGAATGTTTCATGCCTGCCAGGTACACCAGTCAAGCATGTCATTATGCTAAAATGAACTGTAGAATGAAAAGAAATTAAAGGAAAAAAGAATGGAAAAAAAAGGATTAAAATGCAAAAAATACAAAAATGAATGTAGTGTAACTTTCTTGTACATGGAAGCAATAATTGAACTGAAAAGAGCACTTGTTCCAAGTTCTCAACTTCAAAATACCTGTTTTTTCCATTACCTTTTCTTTTTTGATGATTTCCATGTTGTGCTTGCTGGTTGTTCCATGTATTACGTTTGCTGTTTGTCCCATTGTGCTGTTCTCCTCACTGCATGCAGTTTTCTCTTTAGCTCAGCATAATAAGCCGTTGTTGTTCCAATGGTCAAGAAAGGTGCTTAAAATATTGGTGCCCAGAGGTACAGCAATATTGTTTGGTAAGCCCTGGTTCTGATGACACAATTTTTGAGAGGTATTATATGATTGTGAGGATCACTAACTGCTCTACAAATTGTGCATTATTTTTTTTTACAGATTTGCTAATATTCCACAGGCAGCAGGCACTGTAGGCTTGTCTTCCCAGCATGAAGTTTTTCCCTGGGATGGAAAATATGATTTTTTCACCTTTCCTAAATGTGCTTTTAAAGAATAAAACCTTTCCTAAAGAGCACACCTGACTTTTGGAGTCTACTGCCAAAGATTTATCTTGTCTTAGCTGCTTACAGCTAGTTTGACTTCTGACTCTCCTGAATGTCAGAAGGAAACACAGTTCAAAACTTTATTGCTGCTCCTGCCAGAAGACAATATTTTCAAAGAACTCCTGTAACAAATCCACAGAGTACTTTGAATTCCTTTGGTTTATAATATAAAAAGCCATAAGGAAAAAAAACTACCTCGTCATTCTGCATCTTCCAAGCAGGACATTAAAGTGACAGATTTAAAGGACATTTACAACTCCATTGAGCCAGGAAGACTTGATTGCATTTTTTCAGATAGGAAGGAGGTGTTGGATATGTGTGTGTTCTGGGATGATATGTGGCTGCTGCCGGCCTTTCCAGATGGCCTCTGATGTCATTCCTAAAGATCCTGAAATCTGCTGCATGAGAAAATTCGTTTCATGGCCCTCTGATACGATTTTAGATGTTTTTTGCATGAATATAAGGGACCAAGGAGATGGGACAATAAACAGAAGATGACAGAAAGGAGCGAAGAGGAGAGTATTCACATCCCTGAATGGGGAAAAATGGTGTGGTTACCTCATCTATATAACTATTTCAAAAATCTCCATCTACTGACTGATTAATATTGGACCAGTTCCATAGGAGGAGTACCCTTCTCTTTTAAGAATAACTGTATTTTTTCTGAAAGATGAGAGCAGGGCCACTGAAGATGAAATGCATGGGCTGGACCACGTGGTTCACACATGGAGGGTGTCAGGAGTGGACATGCTTCTGATCCTCAAGGGGATAAGAAGAGGTATCGGCAGGTCTGTATCACTCTGCTCATCATCCTGCCAAGGCAGCAGATAAGGCTGGCAAAAGCCACCTGTTCCCAGAAACTCTCTGAGCAGCTCAGCCGGCAGAGCAAAGCATATGGCAAAATGCCCCAGTGCTGTTGCTACACGAGCTGAATGGACAGGCTTTTTGAGAGATGTTCTCATGGGAGAGGGGGAAGAGGGATGCCTGTCAGACAGAATCAAGTCTTTTTTGCAAGGCATCAGAAGAAACCCTGACAGATGTTCCTGCACTGTGGATGATCAGAAATCTGCATTCTGTGAGGCTCTGACTCCAAACTTGTTCTGTGCGGCTGAACCTGCTGCTTAGGGAGCGAGCAGTGATGCAGAGAGTATACTGGGATGCAATACATAAGCATTCTCCCCCCTGCTCTTCTCCCTTTGCATTCATTTATGCAGTCAGGAGCCTTTGAAGAGAACCTCTCCTGCCTTCATCAGCCTGATGACTGCACATTTACCTTTCAAAGCACAGAAATGCCAGTGGTCTTGGCCCAAGGTTTGGATTACACATTTTAACAGCAGGGTCTTGCTTTTGTTCCTTAAAGCCATCTGAAAAAGAGAATAATTTCAAGTGCAAATAAAAGAGACTTTTGTTTTCCTGTGAAATGTACCTGCTTAGTATCTGATGAGAACAACATAGACAGCACAGCTAAGAGGCCGGACAGCTTCATTACATGAAACAGTATCCCGAATTGAGCTTTGAGCTTTGTGGGATCCTTGAAACATTTTCAATTGGATTTTTTATTTTATTTTATATATTTGGAAGAGCATCAGAAGTGCTGAACAGTGCCAAGGAATTTTTGCTTGAAAATATTCTTAATCGAAAAATAATTTTTATTTTTACTGTTGATAATGCAAATGCCCTGTATATCTTCAGTTACATCTAGATCTTACTCACAGCTGCACAGAAATTGATAGGATTGTCACACAAAATGAAACCTATTGTATCTACCAGAAGAATGCATCTTATGAAAAATTCATTTTTCTCATGAGAATCTAACAGGTGCAGGAAAGCTTTAAAGAATATGCCATAGACGAGGAGCTTTAAAAATGATATGTGAGTCTTTACTGAGAGTGTGGGAGTTAAATTTATAAACTCCCAAATTTATCAGCAAAGCTGTTGAGCAAGCAAAATTTTCAAGAGTTTTTAGTGAAGAGACAAGTAAAGAAAAATCACCAAAATAGTACAAAAACCATAAATCTATTCTACGACAGAACTTAAGGAATGCAAATAAATGGTAGCACATGAAATGGTCTTTAAGAAAAGAGGTTCAGTGCATGATATTAGCATCTGGGAGTGAGATAGTGAGAAGCAAACAGAAGAGGTTATTGCAGTGTTATGTATCAACAGTTGCAAAGGGGAATACTACCCAGGAGAAGAAAATGTCTTAGTACTCAATCAAAAGAACTGAATGCCAGTATTAGAAGGGATTATCTAGTATGTGAAGACCCTGACTCAAAAGACCACTGTTCCTGTTCCTTCAAAATTCTTCACTGTGTTTAATCACCATGTTTTCTGCATGTGTGGTGCAAATACTTGCTTTCAGAAAGTTCCAGGGCTGAAGATATTCCACTGGCCTCCATGTTAGCCTCCAGCCTATTGGGAAGTTCACAAATTTTATTTTTGCTTTGGGCAGTGAAAATCAGGATTTAAGCTTTAGGCTGCAGGGGTAGGATCTGCAATCTGCTAAGCTGAGAAATGAACAATACACTTTTCTTCAACTGTGATAGTTGTTTGGATTCCCTTTGTAGTCAAAGGAAGAAAAAAAATTTAGGAATTGTGACATCATTAGGCCTATTTATTGACAGGTTTAAATGAGTTGGGGAATAGATGCACATCTCTGAACAACAGCTGAAGTGTTCCCATGACTCCATACTTTTATCCTCCTGATACATTTCTATGGGTGCTTTATATGATGGACAGAAGACAGCATCCTCTGAGAGGGAAATGGAGTACAGTGGAGTACAAACTGAGAGAGAAGTTCTTGGTGATGCTTTCTGCTGTGGAGATTTTCATGATTGTGACTCTGTCTTCCTTGTGACTCTGTGGCTTCACTATCTCTCACACTGTTGAGAAATCGTCCCCAAACACTTTCATATGGAGCTGGGACAGGCACTCTTCTGAATTTAAAGGAGCCTCAAAACATTAGCAGAGAGAAAGTCAGCTGACGGCAGGGCACCTTGCCAAATACTTCTGTGGCTCAGAAAAATCTATCTGACATACCTGCAACACCAAGTACGCCATAATTCTGTTGCCTCATGAGTAAATTCGTTTTGTATGTTCTGAATGAAAAAATGCTGCACTCCCCATGCCTTTGCTTTTCTCTCGAGACTACACAATATGATCATGTGTGAGCAGAGATTCAATAATTGCTTGACCAAGCAGAAGGACACATTTATATAAAAACTTTAATGAATTACCCATAAAATCTTACCAGACACCTCTGATAACACTTTAAACATGGTCTCAGATTGTGAGATATTCTGTGTGCTTAACCAGGATAGAAAGTTACCACTTCACAGTATAAAACATGTATTAAATGTATTAAAATTTCAAAAATACCTAGGCCTTTTTTTGACCATATGCAAAGTGAAGGACCAGAAGCACAACTCATGCTTCACTGTGCTGTCTCTGACACCTGTTGGAAGATGGTATCCTGTCTGTAGTTGTGGATGGCTGGAAATAAGGGGGAAGGCAGCATTTTTGCCATAAAACCCCATTCTGTGGTGAGATCAGATGCACTTGTCGATAAGGCTCTGGTAAGGAACTGAGAATCTGTTCCAAATTACAAAAACTTCACTCCCCAGAAAGGCCTTTGGGAGCGTAGAGGAAGGATTGCAGATGGGATCAGTGTGGCCATCTCTGTGTAGATAATTAATGAGAAACTGGCACAGTTGTATACACAGAAAGAAAAACACTTAAGTCTTTGATGAAAGGCCAGACGAAAAAGGAAAGTGTTATAATTCAACAGAATATAAAAGACAGCAGTGGGCCATCCTTTCTTCTAAGAAGACAGGTTACTATATCACTTTCCTGAAATCACAGCAGGAATGATGGATTAGTTGGAAGGGAAAATTGGTGCCTGAGGCACTTCTGACTTCAATGTTTCAAGTTGTCCAGAATCCTTCCTAGCCCTTCACCCGAACATGAAACTCTGTAACAAGCATGGGGAATTACTAAGGGCAATATGCGGTCTCCTTACTTATTTCCTGAAATTTAATCTTGATAGAAAGTACCAGCTTTCAGGTGCATGCCAGAACCTTTGTGTTCATTGCATGTTCAAAAAATGGGATGCCTCTGGGTTGGACCCTAGCCCAGATAAAGAGATGGTCTTTGTTTTAGACTGCAAGTGAAATTCTCATTCTCCAATGAAGGTTTGTTCCATTCCGGATACATAAAAATGTTTCATACTTGTTTTACAGTCTCCTTGGTTGAACAAACCTTGAATTAAGCTTGAACTAACATCTTCTAATCTGCGTATGTAGAAGAGGGGAGGCAGAACTGGAAAAAAGAGGTCCTACTATCTACCAAGAGAGGGGAGACCAATCTGCAATATATGATTAAAACCTGCCCTATTTTTGTTGCATAAAGCATAGAAAGATGTCGTAGTAAGTTGAGGACGGTCACAAAAATAAAATTTGAACACCTTTATTGATGATGGCTGACATTCAGCTTTTATTGCTTCATCCAGTATAATAACTTCTTGTTCTCACCATCTGCACTCACACTCAGTACAGAACCTTACATACCATACTATTCTTATCTCTGTATCTATAATTTATTACTACCCTTCACATATGATTGGATGTTCATTCCTTATTTACATTCTTTCCTTACTGGTCAGGTCTGGCACCTTTTCAAGTCCTTCGCAGTCCTTATTTTCCCCGGGGAAATGGCCTCAAAATGTCTAAGTCAAAATCCTTCACCTCTATATCTTTCATCAGGGGCTCGGTGGAACCCGCTGCTCACCCCAACAGAAAGAGCCAGACAGTGGGGGCAAAAGTCAGGTGAGGGAGGGGTGCTATAATGTTTTGCAAGAAGCATGGTTCAGTGCATCTGTGTCTGTCTTGTTCTGCTCCATACGATCTCAGCTAGTGGAAAGGAAAGACAGACTCTTCCATTTCCACAATTGTCAAGAAAAAACTTAGAGGTAGGATTTGACGATGCCTGAGTGGGAGACACCCATAGGGGTCAGCAGCCAGCATACTTGGAAAGGTAAATTACCCCCTCCAGTCCAGCAAAATAATCTCTTACTTTAAATATGATTATTTAAACATCATGGTTGTCAGAGATATAGTTACTCACATGAAAAGAAGATGGAGAGTTGCAGAACTGCACAGTTTACTGAGCCATTAATTGGTGGCCTTCGGGAGGTGCTGCATCTTAGGTTTCTTCCCCTAGTCAAAAAGGAGCTAAGGTCAAGAGCCCTTGGGCATATCCAGTGAAAGTTGAGCTGATGGGATCCCAGAGAGCACACGTCATACTCTAAATCTCTATAAAATCTGCTATGAGCTGCTCTTGTTTAGGTGCGTGCTTAGGATTTATTTCAATAGGTGGAGCTTGGAGGGGCACCACATCCGCTTCTCATCTGGCTCCTGGGACGCCACTGGGAACAACTGAAGTTGTGTTGCAACAAATGATGGCTGTACTCTGGCTGCAAGCTACCAACACTGAACCTGCCCAAGAGTGGCACCCATTGGGGCTCCACAGTAATTGCTAGGATAGATTAAAGCATCATAAGGAACTGCAAGCTGGCCTGTCTCAGGTTGAGGAAGAAATTAGCAATGAGCCATGAAAGGATATGCTTTCTGAGGCATGTAATTGAAGATCACATGGCAAGAAGTTGTTCAAACTATCGCAACCACTTCTGGAATATATCCCTGAATTTGGCTCTTTATATACTTTACAAAGGAAAAAGTTCAAGGTTTTACGTAATAAAACATTTGTCTTCAAATAAATAGTTGTAAGAAAAAGGATCAAGAGCGACTATTAAAGCAGGAGATACAGGAAAACATCTTTTCTTTTGAACTTCTAACACCTTTGCACTTAAATATAATGGATAAGGTTTCCTTTCTTAGGACTTCTTACAGAACCTTTGTTTCTCTTCCTTTTAATTTTAAATACCAGTGCATTTTCAGCAGTAGTAAAGGGAGCTGGCAACAATTCACTGTTCAGTTTTTTATTATAAAAATTAAATTGGGTATGATGAGCTTTTGTAAAAGAAAGCGAGAACTGAAAATATCCAGAAAGTCACAAAGTGCCGCCAAAAAGACATTTGGGAAGGGCTGAGGCTGTTTAAACTTACATTCTTCCCACTCTGGGCCAGCTGTGTTTCTCTGCTTCTCTCACACCCATCTTGTAAGCATATGGAGTATGTTGAAGTGTTAATATAACAGAAAATAAGCCAAGCTAGATTCTGAAAACAGCTCCTAATTTAGAGTAGCTTAGCTTAAAACAGCCTGGCTATTCTCAGTAACTGCTAACCAGTGCAGTCAGTCTAGGTGAGGAAAAAACTAATTTGGCTTTTTTCACTTTCAGGGGATTTTGGTGGTGATTACTGTAGGCGGAGGTGAAAAAAATAGATAGTGAGCCTCTCTGCCTATGACTTGTACTTTAGATTTAAGTACTTGCCAGTGGAAGTTGCATGAAAGATGCACTGGAGGAAAAAGAAAGAAAGAAAAAAAGAAAAAAGAGGACTAAAGGAGGTTACAGTGTCACTGAGATTTACTTTGAGCACGAGTCCACTGGTGAGTTTCTTAGACTCTTTGATCCACTCCTCACATGGTTGTGAACAGAGATAATGAAAATTTGCTGAGATGAATACTTCTTTTCCCTAAAGTCTGGTAAATCAGCACATAGTGATGGTGATTTATGGTGGGCTGAAAGGGTTCTATGCCTGAATTGATACACTTTATGATGAATATTTAAGCTGGTGATAAGCAGAAACTTGTCAATGACACCAAAATTACTTATACGTTATCAGCAGTGACCCACGACTATTTCCTGATCCAGGAAGGAAAATCCTTCCCTCTGCTATTCCAAATGTATATGCTGCTAATGACATTGAGGGCTGCACCCAGGGTATTCAGACTGGCATAAATGCCAGACAAAAACAGAGCAAGCTTTGTGGAAAATCCATCATTTTGGCTTTAATTAGGCACAGTGTAGAGATTCTCTGCCCATTCCACTGTAAATCCAGTAACTCCATTAAAACAAATATATAAACAAACAACACAAAACACCAAAAAAAAACGCAAGCCAAAAAACACCTCCATGGAAAGAAGTTAAGAGTTTTTTTCATATTTGTCTTTAATCCCACAAAAAAAATGCATTTGAAAGTCAAACTGCCAGTCCTTCACAGAACTATTCCACAGCAGTCAGAGAGGTACTGAGCCCTCAAGGTGGCATTTGAGAAGTAATGCAGTATCTCTATTTTTAAACTAATTGCAGCAAATTTAAAGAAAACACGTCAAAAAGTGAATGCCAGTAACCTCAAAGAGACTGAAATCTTGGATCCACTTGTGTAGATGTACTGCTTTCCTAATCTGTTTTAGCAGTGTCTTCTGAAGAATGGAAATATGTCCTGAGATCTCCCTGAATCTGTGCTTTGAAGATAACTTTTTGCTGCAGTGTGATGCCTTTAGGTCTTCAGAATTCTCCATGTAGCCTTCAAAAGGATAACAGAGTTAAATTTGACCGATTTGGGGAGGATCACAAATTCAGTTGTTTGCATTGTCTGATTGTTTTAAAGAGGGCTTCTCAGGAACCTTTAAATTCTCTGAATGTTTTCATCTGACTACAGAAGGATAGTTTGAAAAGGGAACATCCAAATGTACCATGCTGAGGTCCCAGGTGCAGTACTTGAGCTATACAGTACCATACAAGTGGGAATTAGTTCCTTTGCATGTTATTCCCCAGACCATGAGGAAGGGCAGGGGGAAAGCATCCTTTTATGATACTCAAAAGATAAAAAGTTCTTTGCTTTCGGATTACAGGCTTATATGCCCAGCTGCAAGGTGCATAGGTTGCACTTCTGGAAGAATGTATGTAAGTCCTTGGATATGTCATATGTATGTAAGTTCCAGGATATATCATAACACAGAAAACTGCAAAATTTAAAATGCATTGTAGAGCCAAGATGCATGCAGTTGGCATCGACTTTTCTAAAGAAATAGATTAAGAGAGAAAAATATTCGCTAAATGTATACATCTGTGTGTGAGAAATAAATTATAAGAGGCAACTTTAGAGATATTAAAATTTTTCTTAAGTGATTACTTGATTTTGATTTTTTAAAAATTACTTTATAATAGGAATAAAGACTCTGCAAGATCTCTCTTCCTGTATTTGCAGGCAAGTCTGCTTGAGAGACTGAGAGACTGCTCTGCTCTTCTGGCCTAGGGGAGCAAGTGAAATGCTGGTAGATGGACCACCTCTACACTCAAAATTTACGTCAGTATAATTAACACAGTACCAATTGAAAAGGTTGAAAAGTAACTTTCATTTGTTTAATTTGCCTTGATTCTTCACTGATTATGCTAACTCTCTACAAGGACTCCATGCCTTTAGATATGTAATTTTCTAAACTGATCTGTTGAATCTGTGGACCTCAGTGTGCAGAGCTGGCAATAAAGAGAGAAGATGGAAGAAGAAAGCAGCTAGGTTGCAGGGTCTGTTAAATGTAAAATAGAAGATGAGTGAGACTTTTTTAATTTCCAGCTTTATGCACTGTGCAGACAGGAAACTGTGCATTTTATTTATATGATTATATTAATTTTGGTTCAGAAGTTAATGGCATCATTCCCTTTGTGGGACCTGCCATGCACTGAAACTAAATCATCCCCCACAGTGTAATATGAAAAGGGGACTGTGGACCCAGAGGAGCTATTTTCCTGTCATTAGAAAATTTCATCCTTATGTCTGGATACTGAGTACACTGTCCACAGCAGAACTGAGTCTTTTTCCTAGCTGCAGAGAATATTGCTGCCTTTGAAGAGTACATAATTTAGCAATTACAAAATCTGTTTTTTCTTCTTGGAGAGGATTGTCTGGGAATATTTTCATGGATAGAGCCTCCATCCTTGTAATCTACTGCACCATACCTGAAAAAATGATACATGGGACTGTATACTGCCAGAGCAAACCCTTGAGCTCATCCTACTAAAAGACATCAATCTCACTGTTGTGCCAGTCCCTCAGTCCTTCCTAGATTTGGCAGCTTTTGCTAAAGAAGTGTGAATACAGCTCATTTTCCTCAGCTGGAGTACTCTGCTCTGTACACTACCCATGCTCAGCCTGGAGTTCATGGTGAATTGTGGAATGCAGGTTCACTTCCGCGTGTTCCCAAGGGCAAATGAAAACAGGATGCAGTAGTCTCCTCCTGAACCCATCAGGGCAAGAGTCCCACCAGCTGGCAGCACCCCAGCAGGACTGGCAGGTGCCCAGGTACCTGCGGTGCACCAGTTGGGCAGTCTGCTGCATGGAGCGTGACAAGAGAAGAGCAGAAGGGGCTTTGGGAGTGTTCTTGGTAGACAATGAATTCCCATCTGGGTGGAGGTGGGAAAACATGGGAGCAGCAGTGTCCTAGTCAATAAGGAACATAACGATTGGAACCGCGATATGGAAAACACCGTATCAGAGGCAGGATCTGGTAATCCTAGCACCAGGGAATGACAAAATCCAGTGAGGAGAGTCTCTTGGTGTCTGTAAACACTGACAAAGGAAAAAGAAGCTCTGTGTGTGTGTGAGTGTGTGCATGCTCACAAACATACACGTGCACGTTTGGGCTTGCACTGTACATAGGCCCAAACTGGGAAGTAAATAATTCTGGAAAGAATAGGAAATTGATTTCCAAAGACATGAACTGAGGGACTCACTGGTCCCTGTTATATAGATGGGAGTTGGCATCTGGAAGCCAGGTGACCTGCCACTAGCCCAGTGTGCACTGGCCTTCTTTGTATCTCAGATGCCCATCTGCAAGATGAGGATATTGTCTAATGGGCTGTCAGGTCTTAGAGTGAAAGGCACTGAATGCTGCACAGAAGAAGCACCCAAAGTTTGTTTCTCTATAAGCTCTCCCTCCTGTTTCTCTTTCCAGATGGCTGGGCTGGCGTCACCCATTAAAAACAAAGAGAACATTAGGGAAGTGAAAGAGAGGAAAAGAAAGATATACAGAGCAGCAATTAGAGAAGAGACAGCTAAAATAGGTTCATGATGGCAGGGATTCCTTCACGTTTGAGCAATGTGTCTAAAGTGAAACTTTTCTACTGTAAAGGCAATTTTGTGTTAATAAATGGCTCCCCAAATTCTTTCCTCCTGAAGATAATATGATGAAACAAGTAGATCTGAAATAGTCTGAGAACAGCTGAGCAATTACAGATGAGTCTGCAGTGAGCAGAGGAAGCAAGAAAAGGTCAGTCTATTTATGAACCCTGTGTGTTGCCGGTTCACACAGAGTTAAATGCTTGAGCTGCTATTTGTGCCTTTGGAAATCTCCCACAAAGTCTCCCCAGAGTAATGTTTGTGAGAAGTTGCACCACCTTAGAATAAAGTGGTTTAAAACAATAATGAATCAAAACTACTGTAAATCCTTGAGTGACTATTTTGCAGCTCACCAAAGCTCATGGCCATAAGGAATTTAATCCAAAGGTATCTCCCTACATAAAGGCATATGATTTGTCACTGATTCAGCTGAACATGTGGCCATTCTTAACATGCTTTAGAAATGAGTTACAATGATTTACCACTATAAGCTAAACTGATTATAAAAATATTAAAATTGTAGAGTCTGGCACCAAAAGTTAGGAAATTCCTCAAATAAGGTGCTGCAGTCTTTTATTATGAGATCACATAATCTTCTTTCCAAAGATGCACCCCACTCAGAACATGGTGTTCAGTTACTGGCAAGTTTTTCAGTGTTTTGTTTTAATCCTCATTGTTCAGGTGTGGTCCCCAGCCCTGTATTACCAATCACTCCTTAGCCCTGTGTCCGAAGGCAAAGTTGTTAGTCCATGAGTAGGCTTTTTTACACAAAATGTTTTGTGAACATGTAAGTTCCAAGTTTGGGAACCTGATGTAAAATAAATAAATGACTCCTTTCATGGCACACACTTGAGACTACAGCTCCCACTGACTCAACGTTGAGCTCTGCAGAGCGGGCTTGGCCTCTCACAGAGGAGGAGGGAATGCACAGTTACCGACCACCTCCAAAAAAACACCAGTTGGAGTGATTTGACAGGCACTGCTCCACAGCTCTGAGGCAAAAGCAAGGCTGGACTCCAGCTCTTTCAGGATGGCTTTCATTTGTCTAAGCCATGAGTCTCTCTCCCTCTCTCATCCTCTCTCTTTTTTCACTAAGTGTCATATTTATTTTGAAGGTTCTCTTTTCTTCAGCAGTTGTGCAAGCTCTGGTAGACAACAGCTTTTTTCATTATTCAACCCCCTTTCATCACCAAAGCACTATTCATTTGCATATTGCATAAGATGGGTATCCTGGAGATAAATGGTTGGGTTCGTAGTGTACAGCTCAAGAGGACTCAACTTAAGATGGCTATCTTAGTTTTGGTACCTCCTAACTTTTAAGTACTTGATTTTACAGCCCTAAGGACATTTTAATATAATTTCTGAGTAAATTTCTTTTCTTTTTTTTTTTTTTAAAAAAAGCAAAGTGAAAATCTGGAAATTTCTTCATAAGAAGCAATAACTACTCCAACATGGACGATCAGGAGGGCTGGTTCCTATGTTCATGGGTCTCAGAAATATAAAAGAATCACAGGGTTCAAACAAAGTGGTTTCATTCTGGTTTTTGTTTTTCTTGTGACAATAATTTTGATTCAAACTAAAATGAGATGTAAATTTACATGGAAAAATCAAAATTACTCCTTTTCAAAGGGTTCAAATGAAGCATTCAGATTTTTCAGGATTTTCACATCAATGGAAATGGTGCAGCAGTATCAACGTACACTGGATTTGGTGGTGGTGGTTTCTCCTCTGTGAGGCTCACGTTTCCAGAGCCCATCCTGTCTCCTGCCTCTTGGGGAAGCAGCACAACTGGCTATAGTAAAAAGAATTTTATATATGGGCTGGGGAACAAGGTGGCAAAAAGGTCCAGCAGCTCTGCACCAATTCGCCAACAGAACATGACCCAGAAATGCTGGCTGGATGTCACCTGAGAAAGTTGGCCCCTTCTCAGAATGCTCAGGGTCCCCCTCCCTTGCCCTGAGATGCCACCATCACCGACTCCTGCCCTGGGCTGTGTTGCCCACCTTGAGGATTGAGGCGCAGAGGTGTCCATTCAGCCCCACACAGAAACAGCCCGGAGGATGGCAGCACCCAGGACTGTGTGTGCAGCATAACACGCCCTGTGCAGCAGTGCCTGTGTCTCTCAAAATGATTGCAGACACTTATTCTCTTTTCCTCTTCCAGTTGTTTGTGACCCTCCAGCCTGCTGTTGTCCTGTTCCCATATTCCCCTACCTTCTACTCCTCATCTCCACCTCCTCATCTCAGTTTCCAGTCACCAGCTGCTTCCTTCAGTCCCAGCCTCCCTTCTATTTCTAGTATCCTCTCTCAGCCTCTCCCACAATGCTCTCACCCAGACCTGTGTCTATCCCTCCACCTGAGCTCCCACCACTGCTGATTCTAAACTTTGAAGCACCAAATTCTTGGTGAAAGCCCAGTCATAAATTATACTCAGGATGAAACTATATTTTTCTGCTTAATCAGTTTCCTGTGATGTTTCAAAAAAAGAACAAATGAACTTTAACAGCAGCCACAGTGAGGCAGAAATCTGTTCCAACAACTCTAACAGTGACCCAAGTTAAGCACAGTTTGTTAAAATACAGAGAAGGAAGGTGTTATAGGAAGAGCAGAACAAAATTTAGTGTAGTTGTCCCTTCTACCTCTGGCTGAGGTCATTCCCATATGAATAGGCAAGGGAAGGGAATAGAGAGGCAATACAGTAGATTATAATCTCAGTTAATGCTGTCCTATTCTAAGGGACAAAGGGCTTTATCTAGAGATGTGTGGTCATGCTTAGCACTAGGCACTAGTCTGTTCACTACTGAATGAAGATGACCTTAAATGGGCTTCTTCCATCTCAGTGTGGAAAATCAGTGGTTTCTGCCTGTGAAACCTGTCCAGAAAGCAGACAGCACTGTTGCTACCTTCCAGCTCCACAAAAATGCTTCCCCCTATATTTATTGAATACTTCTGTATCTTTCTGTGAATTTTCAAAACCTGTTAATAGCGCTGGAAATAAGTTGCCCTTTCCAACAAGAGAGGAAAGAAAGGCTTTGATTCCCTTCATCCTGCCTAGTTTGTCACCTACAACGATAAGAAAAGAAAAGCCTCCAGTTGCCCATTTTTTGCTGTGCTCGTATATCTCCATGTATGTGCGTACATGCATATGGGGATGAATGTGATTGCGCATGCAAGAGTATGTGTGATAACATCATCCAGATGCCACACCATACTGTTGGATTATGTCAGTCTCACCCAATGAAGCACACTGAGCAAATGCTAATAGTTAAGAGCTAATAAACACTACACTAGAAGGTCAGTGCTGAATCGTTTGGATTGTGCACATGGTTCTCAGATACTTTCCCCCAGCATTTCCTTGTAACCGTACATTACAGATCTCCCCATAGGAGGGATTTTTAAAGCCCTGCACTTTACTGAGTCAGCTGAATATGTTCAGAAAGAAACAGCCCTGATACAGTTGGACAGCATTATTGCCAGAAAGCAGACTTCACAGGTTTCAAAAGGATGCTCTCAATGAGAGTTTCCATGTTTTTGATATGGTTGGCTCAAAGCAAAAAAGAGATGTCACATTTACAGAGGTCAGAAATAGGAGAGCATATAATTCTTTGCCTCCTTCATTTTATTTCTCTGTACCTTCTTACTTTGCTTTCTGACCAATCGCTGTACATGACTAATAATCCCAGTAGACTTCAGGCTGTGCTCCTGTCTTGACAGTGCAGTCTATATGTAAATCAAGTGAAAATATCTTGGTTGCTTGCATGATAAAGTGCTCTCTGCTTTGCTGTCTGCTATCCTTTTGACCACCTGTAGCAGTTAATAAACTGGAGCCTTTGTTGACCAAATCAGTGCCCATTTCCTCCCTTCAGCTGACCCTTCTGTGAACTTCAAGGAGTTCCTGTTGGGACAGTAGATGTAGTTAGAAGTTGGCCACAAGGTGCTGGAGACAACTGTGGGAATAATAAAGACATTGAGAGACTTTTAAAGAAGTGTGTTAGATCAGTAAAATCATTTTGCGTCAATCCCCAACTATTCATTTTGCCTCAGACCTAAAATCCTTCCTCTTTAGGATTATTTAACCTTTTAGCCTTTCTAAAATTTGGATGAATGTCAAGAGAAATAAAACACTTCACTCCTAGGATAGCAGCAGATACTGTTAAAATTCTAGGATCAATATTGGACCAAGACTGATGTGCCTTCAAATGTGGTCTATGTTTAGAACTGAGCTATAACTACTTGTCTGTTCAAAGCAACCTCCTGACTGCAGAGGTAGTTTGGGACCCGTGTCTGGAACAAGCTCTTCTGTCTTCCTGGTACTCCTGTGGAAGAGGTGCTCTCCCTCCTGCCCACTGTGTACTGCCCTGAGGTAGGGATGAGGCTGGGAGCAAGCATGTTATAGAATCATAGATCATATAATCATAGAATGGTTCAGACAGGAAGGGACCATAGAGACTATCTAGTTCCAAACCCACTGCTGTGGGCAAGAACACCTTTCACTAGACCAGGTTGCTCTTAAGACCATCCAGCATGGTCCTCAAGACTTCCAGGAATGGGGCATTCACAACTACTCTGGGAAACCTGTTCCAGTGTCTCACAACCCTTACAGTAAAGAATTTTTCCTAACATCTAATCTAAACCTGATCTCTTTTATTTTGAACCCACTGCCCCTTGTCCTGTCTCTACATGCTCAAAAGTCCCTCTCTGTCTTTCTTGTAGTCCTCCTTCAGGTACTGGAAGGCCACGATTTGGTCATCCTGAAGTCTTGTCTTTTCCAGATTGAACAAACCCAATTTGCTCAACCTTTCCTCATAGCAGAGGTGTTCCATCCCTCTAATCATCTTGATGGCCCTTCTCTGAACTCACTCCAACAGGCCAATGCCCTTCCTGTTCTGAGGACCCCAGAGCTGGATGCAGCACTCCAGGTGGGGTCTCACTGAAGAGGAGCAGAGGGGCAGAATTACCTCTGTTGACCCACTGGCCACATTGCCTTTGATGCAGCTCAGGGTGGGGTTGGAGACAACTAGTCAGGATCAAGAGGTTAGGAAGCACATACTGGAAAGGCTCGAAGTCTTGAGAGAATAAAAGATTCTTATGGAAGAAGTCTGTCAAGAACATTGCCACGAAGTTCAGACAAGGAACTGGGGACTTGAAAGGAAAGAGAAGAATGAACAGCTGATAATGATTACTTCTCTGAAGTTCCATGACACATTTTTAGTAGGAAGGGTCTACTCTGGCCAATGATCCAAAAGATAGGAGTCTTACCAATCCTTTCGAAGAGTATCCCCATTTCCCAAGCAATTTGTCCCATAAGACAGCATTCAGACTTTATTTGTGAAGCTAAGATGGCCAGCAAGAATCTGGTAATAGAAATTATCTAACTAGTCTTACAGGTGGAAAAACACAGCTCTGCATTAATGCAGACATGTCAGCAGCCATAAATAACCTGTGAGTGTGCAAACACACATTTTTAACCTACAGAAGTGCTTTACTCCTCAAGACCACTAAAGGTGTTCTGACTAGCAAATGTTACATGCATTCCTTATGGGTAGATGCCCTCACTTAATCTGAACCCTGTAGACCAAGATGCTCACTGCTTTTGGGGGGTCTGTCCACACCTTTAGAAGTTATTTCACCCACGAGCAATGTGGTCAAGCTCAAGAGTTCTGTTCTTGGGTTAGTAATTTCGTAGATTGTAAAGCCAGAAAGGACTTTAATAATCATCTGGTCTGGCCTGGCCTCCCACATAACACATGCCAAATAATGTCACCAAGTAAATCCTGCCTTAATTTTAAGACCCAAATGATGAAGAATTTTACACATTGTACAGTAGTTTTCTTGTGAAGGCTAGTTACTTGCAGGGCTTTAAACAGGCGTAGCATTTCTTATTGATTTTTTTTGGTCTTGATTTTACTTTGCCTTTGTTTGCTAGATTCAATAACCTCCTCATGCTAGAAATATTATTATCAACTCACCTCTGAATCAATTTTTTACTTTATATCAGATTTTATAAACATACTCTCATTTTAAAGCACTGGCATCTGAGTCTTTTAGGGACCCTTTACCCTGTCTGTGTTCCTCCTATACCAACATGCTCTCATCCCACTCCTGTAACACATCCATGACACTTTGGGGGGCCAAATTTGGTAGCACCACTGCCAACAGCTGAGCTTCCAATGTTGGACAGTGGTAGGAGGAAGAGTTATTTAATTCTTCAGATTTTATTTGTGATTCCAGTGACCCCATTCTTTGCCTTATCTATGGTGGGGCAGATGCAGCCTGACTACTGATTGAACCATGCTGTCAGCAAAGTAGTCTGGATGACTCACTCTTCAGCAGAAGTGTCCAAAAAGTAACCCAGAGAATGGACAGACAGAACTGTGAATGTTGACATCTGTCTTTCAGCCTCAAAAGAGGGAGAAAAAATACCCACCTTTGAGAAGCTGGAATTTTGTGTGGGGCAAAATGTTCTGAGGGTTTTCCCTTTCTAATGAATCGAAATGTGCCATTTACTTTTGGATTGACACTGACCTGCTGATATTCTGTTATGGAGCTGCACCTCCTCACTTTTGTGAGGAGTGGGGGGAGGCTGTGTGTGGACAGCCAGGACTTTCCTTTGGGAACTGATAACACACCTCTGCCACAGTGAATAGTTGAGAGATCTTGTGTTATCCAAGGCGTACTTTGGGTGAGACCCTTCATTGCTAGAGGTAAATTTGGGGTTTAGTAATTAGAAGTTCCTCTATAGTTTTTAAAGGGTGGAGATGGCAATTATTTTGTCCCAGACAAATGCCAAGACAGGGCACTCAGTTTGACTGCAGTACATTCAAATGCTCTGCATTCAAATAGCTGCTTTTTGCTACCCGAGCAATTGCTGAGTACAGTCACGTAGACAGCTCACCATTTTCCTTCAATTTGATTTTTACCACAGGGAGCAGACTTAGCATCTTAAATGCTATAACACATTTCTGTATGATTCACAAATGACAGTATGCTCCCCTTCCCCCTGTGGTAGTATGTGTTTCTAGTCAACTGCAACCAGGGGGGGAAAAAAAAAGGAACAGGCAAGTCTGTTAATCCACCATGACACATACACCTTGATTTTATTTTATTGGAGGGATTTTATAAGGGCTATTATCTCCTGGTTTACATAATCCAACACTTCCCTTAGGGCAATCAAAATTGAGATTCATATGACTTGGAGTTTACAATCCAGTGCAGCTGGTAAAACTGGGATTCAGATTCATGACCGCAAAGGCAATCCTACTGCACACACACTAAAAAGAACAAAAAGAGAGAGAGAGAGCAAATAAGAAAAGCTTCCATGAAGTGATCTATCATATTGTCTGAGCAGGAGTGTTTGAGAACTGGTATCATTAAATGAGTTGAAACTTCAGCTAATTTGATTCAAAGGTTATGTGACCTCTACTAAGTGAGGGACTCCCCTTCCTTGCCTTCTTTTGTCTGTTCTTAATAATTTAGCCAGCAACTAGGCAAGATTCAAGACTGACTTTTTCTGCTACAAACATGACTTCAGTCCAAGTATTTTAGCACCTGAACTCAAGTGAGGATAATAAATGTCAAAGAAATATTTATAGCTTGGTATATGGAGAATTTCCAGTTCCCTATACTGCAATAACACACATCCATCTGCTAACAGCATTAGAGCTGCAGTTTTAAAGCAGATAGTGTCTGAAAATAGAAGGCTGTAGTATGCATAGATAGCTGTTGCATTTAAGTGTTTGATATTAAGCTGATAATTAAATTAGAATTCAATTATCCTTGGGAAGCTGTTTTCTTCCTGGACTCAGGCCCACAGAGAAATTCAGACTGAGCTCTGTGCCTCTTCCACTCCTCTGTGTTCCTTTAACTGAAATCCATTCCTGCAATACCCAGCTGAGGAGAGCAAGTGCACAGAAAAATAAGGTTAAAGAGGAATAGTTGAAATTTAGAAATGGAAAAAAAGATTTCTTATCCCATCCAATACATCCCTTCAGCTAGCACAAGTGAATTATTGTTCAGGGCTTTGACAGGTCTAGTTTTAACTGACTACAGTGATGGAAGCTCCCTCTCTTCCTTTGGGAAAAAGCTGCACATTTGAACAAAGCTCACTGCTAGCAAATATTTCCTGATACTAAGCCTGTGTTTTTCTTCCTTTTTAGAGTGATCCCTTTAATGCTGGCTTGGTCCAAGATTTTTTCCCAGTGAACTCAGCTCTGTGAGACCTGGAATGCTTACTGGAATGTATGTCTTTTCACCCCTAGATTATGGTTTAAAATCACAGTGGATGGAAGCTGTGGTTGTAACCTATGGTCTCACAGTACTGTGTGAAATAGTCAAGGTGTGTAGTCCTGTCCTAAAGGTACAAAACAAAACCAAGGGCACAGATTGCTCCATCCATTTTCTGTGAGCCACATGCTGGTGGGAGATAAAAAATTCCTCTTGTGACTTGGGGACATACTAGGCAGGAGAAAAAAGTGCCTGGGCAAAGGCGGTATAAGGGGACTTTTGCTCTTGCTGCACTGAGCGCAACTGAGTGTATGAAAGTGCTTTGAAAAACCTGATCCAGTGGAATATGTCCCTGCCAGTGGTGGGGAAGGTTGGAACTAGATGATACTTTAAGATCCTTTCCAACACAAACCTTTCTATGATTCTGTGACTATCAGCTTTCTTTACCCTCTGGCACCTCTCACGCAAAGTAAAAATGTAGGCATAGTAATTTTGGCAGAACTGGGGTCTTTTTTATTTAGAAATGGTAGCTGAATGTGGTGTTTTCTTTTGAGATCCAAGATACATAACTGAACGAGTTCCTCACTAATGAAATGTTTATCACCTTGAGTTGCAACAGAAATCAGAGCTGGAAAGCCATAAAGGAGGCTGGTTGAAATGAACCCACAGAGTTGCTGTACTGATGTTAACCTTTATAGGGCACCTGGTGCTCTGTGGGTGGATGAGGAAAATTTGGGAAGAGATGGAGTCAAGTAGCCTCTCCCTTGTGATAGGGTGGAGATGTGGTGCTGTTGTGGGGGCAGAATCAATTTGCTACAGAACCCCACAATGCCCCCTTGGGACAGCCAGCAAGAAGAACACTGCTATTGTCTCTGTGGTCTGAGGTGGACCAGCGTTTCAGAGGCACTAACTCCAGCCTAATTTTAGGCCAGTTTAGATAGGGCTTGAATGTATCAGGGCCAGTAATGGTGCCCAAGGGGGCACCCTATACTGGGGGACCACAGGAGCTCAGTGCAGCTGACCACAGGGCTGAGAAGGTGTCCCCAGTTTCAAACTAGTGTGACATTTGGAAAGTCCAGCTCAGTCACAGCATGTGAGCTTGCACCGTGTTCAAATATTTCATGTGACACAGTTCTGGCATGTTATGACTTTACAAAGTCCAGGCTACATGTCTCCAGACTGTGAGTGGAAGAAAAATCTGTCTTTTTTTCCCCAGGTGGTAGTGGGGAACTTACCTAACCATCACCTTTCCCTTGAAGGGAAGGGTAGAGAGAGATAGAGGACAGGAGGAGGAAAAGATCAGTGCAGGAATTCAGGGTTCAAAGCTGTCAGGTCCTCAGTGCTGATGTGCCAGTGATGTTCACAAAGCTCCACTGGGGTTAGGTTCAGCATTCCAGCCAACATAATTTAGTGATTCTTCTTCCATCACGTGGTTTTGATCACACTGGAAAGTCTGCATCACCCTTGGAGTGACACTGGAGGCTCATTCTGAGGAGATGTCACAGTGTCCTCTCAGAGGGATGAAGATTTCATTCTCCATTTCGCACTCCACACAGGATAAAGAAATACCAGGTGGCACTTAGTGAGTCTTTTCCCTCATGGTCTAGGAGAGTTGGCAGCATGTCTGCTCTGTTATTCACTGGTGCCTCATCCTCAATGTATGGCTGATGATGCAAATGAAAGTCTCACAATAGAAATGTTAACATCTGCCCTTCTCCCTCCCTCCCCCAGCCAAATCAGCAAAACTGCTGGAACAGCTTTGTTCTGCAGTTCCTCTGGAATGAAAAATGGTGGCTGCTGCCTCTGTCTCAAATGTCAGGAAAACCTCCTAGCCCCTGTTATACATATAAAGAAAGGTTATTCACCATGAGGACTGGCTGGGTTAGGTCGTGCAAATGAGATTTTGCTCATAAAGTTACAAACAAGAGCTTAGTTGGTGACTTATCCCTGCTTCTCATTCCATCTCTTGGTCATTTCTTCACCAACTGCAGTCCCCTTGCAAGGGACACCTTATTGAAAATTATTCTGGGTTTCCCCCAGCCTCCCCTCAGGAATTGTATTCTTATGGAAATATTGTTAATTAGCTATGCTCGGTTTCATGGATTATTATACACTTCACTTTATGCCATGCTAATTAGCACGCCTTCATTAATAGAAGGTCTTGAACAAGCTACTGCAGCTTGACAAAAGACAGCAGAGAATTCAGATTATCTTGCTGAACAGTATTTTAAAACAATGCAAAAAACAAAACAAAAAACCTTTCTCAGTGAGCCAGACCATACCTAAAGCATGATTCTCTAGCAAACATTGCTTCCTGTGAAATTTAGCAGACAAGTGCAGGTTTTCTCTTCATTTTCTGTGATCACAGTCACAACAGTATAAAAATTGTTGTGGATTCTTATTTCAAGAGGTAACATAAGATCCTATAAGCTGAAAAGCTGCAACACCACGGCTCTAGTAAGGGGCTTTGGAAGCCTTTGCCTGCATTTTTTAAGACCAGTTTCATACCAGACTGTAAACTTTGAGGACAACTTTAAAATACATCACTTCTGAGTATGTGAGGAAGCAAGCTGAAAATGTGCCTTCTGCAGGAATTTGTGTGGGTAAAATTTGATCACTCTGATGTTCATGGGAAATGAATGAAGAAGCAGTATAAGCATGGCCACAGTGAATTAATTTGGAAAGTTACACAAATTCTAGCCAAAATTATTTTTTTCAGCTTCTGCTGAGCAAATCCAGTTGTGTAAAACCATCTGTTCTTTTTCAGAGCAACCTTAATAAGACCTACTGATAATATTTCACCTCCTTCCTATAGAGAATGTTTCAGTCTTTATTATAGTCCTTTAAATGTCAGGAGCTGCAATCTCTCATCTCTTCTTGAACAAAGTGAGTTCTTCCTCATACTGTCTCCCCTATTCGAGGTAAATTCCTGTTGTGCTTTAAACAGTCACCTTATTATTGATTGCTATAAATTAATGTCTATGCTGTGATTTATTGTAGAACCCATGTTAAAGTTATATGTCTGGTAATTGCTCTCGTAAAGTATGTTCCTACTGTAGATGTACAGGTGAAATGTGTCCTGGAGACTGCCTGTCGCCAGCTGTACTTCTTTGAAACATTAGGTCAGAAAGCCACTTTTTATAGTGAAAAACTCTTTAAAAATTATTCAACGTTCACATATTTCTTCTGGAGAAAAATTCTAATCAAAACAAAATTAATTGCTTTATTTCATTCCATGTTGAAGTTTTCATTTAAATTTGATTCCTATAGAGAAATACATTTTAGTTTTTGATCCTTGCATCTTTACTCTTCCCTTTTCCTGTGTAAAAGGAAGAGAGAAAACATGGGGGAAAATGAGAAATACACATACGTGAAAAACACAAGAATGAACAAGAGAAATTTTTCTTACGATTTTGGTTTTGTCAAAGACAAAAGCAAAAAAGGAAACTTTCTTTTTCTTGCATCTATCTTCCAAGAGAAGAAAAAAAATATGTCTAAATACTCCACTTTCTCAGATTTCTGAAGAGTTAAAAATTCCTTCTGGCTGGGGAGGGAAGGAGAAAATTTGGGAAGAAAAGGTAAGGCGGAATTGACAGCCTAATTATCTAATACCTAAGAATGACATAACAACAGGAAATAAAAAAGGTAGCAAAAATAGCCTCACAGACTTAATCCAGGAAGTTGTAAATTAAAGATATATCTGCAAATGAAGATTGTTTCTAGGCAGAAACTTTTTTGACAGAAGAATATTTTTTGGCAGGAAAAAAGTGTACATTTCTCTTCCTTTGATCTGAAATGAAAGGTATTTTTCTTTTTTTTTCCCAGAAAACCTTTTCTCTGTTGAGATTTCTAAATCTTTAAACAACACCTTCTCTGTTTGATCTGATTATAAATAAGTTGTATATTTCTGGCATGGGTTCCTCTCAAAGGACCATGGCAGAGAGCACAGCATATGCACGTAAATATTCTATAGGCTGGGCTGCCATAAAAAAATTCATGCACATGGTAGCACAGACCTGCACAGAAGGCAGTCTGGAAAAAAACTTAACCAGGGTAACCAAGGAAAACTTCTGCTTTTACCACTGGCATCATGAGGTCTTTACTTTCCGCTAAGCCCAGCAATGAGCTCAGTCTCTGAGGTCTCATTGAAAAAATCTGAGAGCAGTAACCACCTGATAGGCATTTTATCTGTCTGAGGATAAACTGCTTAATGGGTTCTGCTGGGATTTGAAACTGGTTCCTTGAAGTCCCCCTGCCTCAAGCCAGTTGCTTAGGTTGCTAAACCATCCCTAGCAGTCTTGGGGAGATCACTGTTTTGTCTCCTTATGGAGCAGTCTTAGCTGATCAGATGTCCCTTTGTGTGTGGTGGGATGTCTATTGTTCGCTGGCACATCTGTGACTGGGTCACAAGTTTTGCAGCTGCAGCCTATCTTTTCTCCATTTGGTCCCAACAAAAATGAAGGAGCATTTATCTCCTTTCCAAGAACCAGTGGAAAGTACAGTTGCTGCACTGCATGTAGTGTGCAGCGGTTCATTGACTGGAGAGCATCCAGAGAATGGGAGGAAAAGTTTTCCTCTCCCACCTTTCCAGGAGCAGGAAATGGGAGAATGCCAAGGGCACTGCAGAGTGGTGGGCTCTGAGCTTTGAATGGGTGGGTGGTGTCAGTCTGCCCAAAGCTAGGGAGCTGTGAATAGCATTTCACAAAAACTGGACCAGGCTGCCCTCATCTTCTGATTGCTTCCCTCACTTCCTCCCATTTCCTATGCTCAGGCAGTCCATTCTGCTTGGAGATAGTGATGCACAGGGATAATTAATGCCTGTGCCCCCTGATCTGACATCTCCCCAGCTGAGAAGCCTTCCTCTGCAATGACAACAAAAGATCTCCTTTCTAGTTTGGTCAAGGGTGGAAGCTGAGCTCATGTTCGTATATCCTGGCTGTTAAGATGGAAAGTGTGAACTTTACAGAAAATGATATCTGCAGAAAAGAAGAGTGATGGAGGGGGAGGGGGTCACTTTGGAGAAAGAGAGGCTTGCAGACGGAGATCCCATTATGTTCAGACCTCACAGTGTCTCCCCACTCATTCATGCCAAGCGCAATGTGGGCTGGGTGTGAGGCAAAAGTCTTCAGGCTTAGCCAAAGAAAGAGGCCCCAGCATGTGTTGCTGTGCTTAGCACTGGAGTCAGTAGGGACCTGGCCAGCTGCCAGTCACACTGGCATGGCTGTTATTAGATACCATTGTGTTAAGCTTAGCACTTTTTGCAGGCCAGAGAAATTCCTTTTGTGTTTTCCCATACTCCTGACATGTTTAGCAGAGTTTCATCTTCAGAGAGAAAAGGTTTGTATAAACAAACTCCTATAATCTAACGGGCATGGATAGGGAGAGAGGGTTGAGGCAAGGTGAATTCACTCTTGCTGAACTCAGTGTGGGTTGAAGTTCATTAACTATCAAACTTGTGTTGCCATTTTATAAATAACTACACAGGGAAGGACATTCCCTGAATTGCCTTTTGCAGAGGGTACAATTAGATCACCTGAGCAAATTGCAAAAAGATAAGTTGCTAATTAGAGCCATGGGGAGCTGCATAGTGGCCATGCCAGTTGGCTTGTGTTGACCTATTTGTGACTGGAAAGTCAGTTTGCATAAATTTTTTGGGCTTCATGGTTTTTTCTTTAAATAACTTGATTTTATAGCTTAGGAAGAGCCAGAAATAGTGGAAGAAAAGAAATAGTAAGTGTCTGAACTTTACAGCATTCCTCCATAAAGGCAACCCTCTCCTGATCCAGCCCCAAACACCCCACCTGCCAGCTGACAGCAGGTAACCCCCAGGACACTTTCAGCTAACAAAGTAGAAATTGTAGATCTTAAAAACCCTGGACATTTTTGGTGACCTTTCTTTTCTGTTAAGGACTGTGGTGAAGTATACTGACAGATAGTCTCAGAACCACACTGCTGCTCTACCCTTGTGCTTAGCCTCCTCTGCTCACCAAGGCAGCATTAGCAAACTCTTACAACTCCCACTTGTAGTTCCTACTGGAGAAAGTCTTCTGGTGATAAGTCCACTGGATTTTTAGCCCTGCTTGAGGAAACCCCTCTGTGGTTGTCTGCTTTCCGTCACTTGCTGGGGGAGGACAGTTTCCAGGGATTTAGGGAGGGATATGTTACTGTTGGAGTCCCAAGGTGAGTGTTTTCAGTTGAATAAAGGGATTGGGCTACAGCTGTCCTGTAGCTGCAGGCATAGCAGAGCCAAGGTTTATGCAGTGAGTGGAATTTGTATGGGGTGCCAAGAAGAGAACTGGAGATCTGATGTATGTAGGTGGTGTTGAGGACACCCTACTACAGTATTAAATCCCTACATTGGACAGAAATCCCTTTCCTCTAGACGTGCAAATACAAGATGCAAGAATCATGCTATAGACGTACCACTATCAGTGTCAATGTGCATTAGAGGCTAAGAAAGGAGGCAAGATGAGAAGGCTTTAGTATTAAAAGTTGAGGAAAAAAAGCTTGGGAAACCATTCTCAGCAATTCTATTCAAAGCTCTTTCATTAGTTCCCTTTATAGTCCCGTGCAAGTAAGTTTATGCTTTCAGGATAGTACACCCCTGCTTTGCAAATTATTCCATGAAGTCCCGTGAAACTCCTTGGATAATTTTCATGGCTCATGGTATGGCACATCTCACCATTTCCAAAGCTATACTCTTTTAAAGCACTTGCCCATGAATGCTCTGCCAAATACAAACAGTACAGATGGAAGATTTTCATGCCAAATGTCTACCTAATGATGATTTGGGGGGGATGGTTCAACTATTTTAGCTAAACTGGAAAGCCAGTTTCCAAACATGAGATTAGAGGGAGAGATATTCCTGTAAGAAAGTTTGAACTTTGAAGTAAGGGTCTGAAATTTGGCACAGGTCTGGTGCCTTTATCTACCGTATGTGCTTTTGTATGTCCCTGTGAAAATTCTTCTAACATACCAGCCCCTAAATGAGTAAGTCTGTGCTTCCTGTTTTTGTAGACATTAGCAGCTTTGTCTCCTGAAGACCCAGTGTTTTCTGGGCATGCTCCTAGCCCCATAGCTCCAGTGTCGCAGAATGACTGGAAGGGTTCCACTTTTTCTTCCCACCTCTGCTACTTTCTCCCCTCTCACCTTCTTCCAGCTTCTTTTCTTGTGTCTCCAGTCTCAGGTTTCAGCAGAGACTAGGCAGTTGTTCAGCATCACAGTTAGTCTAGAGGTAGCCCTTGAAGTGCCCATGGGCTCAGACTTGATGTGCAGAAAGAATAGAGATGATTTCAGGAGCAGGACATAGGCTGTGGATTGGGAGTGGGGGAAACAGAGGATTAAGTGGGGATACAAGCCCAGAGTTCAAACAATAAACAGTGAGCCTAGACATTCCAGTCTGGTAGATGACCCAAAATTTTTCTCTCTTTTTTTTTTTTTTTTTTTTTTTTTAGTTCCTACATTATTTCTTATTACAAAACATCCATAATGTATAAAGGATGTCTTGTTACATTTCTCTCCTTTTGCTTCACACTTCTCAGCTCCTGCACACATGTTGTGAGCATCCTCCACAAGAAAGCTCTTCTACTTCCTGATGTGAGGACTTGGGGCTTTTTGGAAGCTAATGGAGGAAGGCATCCCATCAGAGAATGAATCTGCAATCACACATTATTACTGCATAAGCAACTCCCAATTTTTTGTCCTTGACTTTCAGTCCTTCAATATTTTGAATATGGATTCAAAAGTAGGATTTTAATAATATTATAGAGTTATGGTTTTGGGGAAGTAATTTTAAGCCTCAACTGTAGCACCATTTTCAAATGTACCTGGTCTTAAAGTGTACCTGAACGAAGGTGCACAGACCTAGGAGTTCATAGCTTCAGCTTGAAATGTGTTATTGGTACTGTATACTGAAGCATAAGTACATTTTCAGAGATAATCTTGTCATTTCCCTAAAAGTTAGGAAATTCATGATCTTCATTAACAGACCCATTGTTATGCCACTTCCAAGTTTAAGGCTGATTTCTGTGTTTATCTCTCCAAGACCCCGGGGAAGATAAGATATGCTTCTCTTCCTCCAAAAATAATAACAGAATTAAAAACTTCCACTGTGAATCTCATTGAATATAGATATGCTTCGGTCCACTGAATGAAAATTTCAGAGGTTTACACATATGTTAGAAGAGCATTACAATAAAAATGGTTTTATAGTTCTGTCCGTCATGTTGCTACTTGCAGTCACTGTAAGTCTGTGCCAACTTTGAGACTATAATCCTCCTCAGGTGTTCCAAGAACACTGGGAATTTGAGAGGCATGGATTATAAAAAAAATCTGGAAATGATGCACAGCCAATTTCCCATTGTCTCAAAGTGAAATATGGCTGATGATGAAATCTGATGGTAAATTGGAGAGGAAGCTGTGACCAGACTGCAGAGAAGATATACAGCTCACTGGAGAGTGCTTCAAGCCACCAGGACACAAGACAGGAATGCTCCACCCATCCTACTTTGTGCTGGGCAGTCTGGGAGGGACAATCAAAGGTAATTCAGTTGTCTTTACTGCTGCTCAAATGTTGGAATTTAATGCTTAAGTTTACAGGAATTAGAGGAGAGTCAGCCTTTCTGTTTGTCCTAAATGCTGCTTTGAGCTGTTTCAGGCACCATAAAGTTTTAGTTAGATTTGCTCAGACGTGCATATTCCCCTGTGAAAGAGCATGAATGTCTGTGATATTGCAATACAAATAATGACTGAGAATGCATGACATCAGAAACCTTCATCCATACCTTTACTACCCAGTAATGATTGAAAAAATAATCAGAAACAAGCAGAGCAGTGACAAATCCTATTAGAAAACCTAAGGGTGGGAGCTCAGTTCAGTTTCAGTTATAATTAGGGTTTCTGCTAATTCACATATACTTGTACACAAGAGTAACTCCTAAACACTCCAGTAAATGCTTGCTGTGTTAAAAATTATACAATGCAGCTTAAAATTTGTATTATTCCTGGCTTTGGGAGCATTTTTTTTCAGTGTTTCTATACCATCTTTAAAACTTCCATATCTTGATGTAGTCATGAAGCAGATCCAGCATGGTACGGTTGAGGTCAGTGATTATACGCTATAAAGTTCAAGCAGATTGCAAATAATCTACTATGTGAAAGAAATAAGTTTCTCATTATTCTTCAAGGATAGACTAAATGAGCAATAGCTATGTAGCAGCTTGTATCTAAATTACTGAATCACAGTTAGTAATCCTGTGGCTGATGTTGTCATGTTAAAAGCTAAATTAAATTTTCCGAATTATTAAGGAAAAAAAACAAGTACCATGGTTTGATATGCTTAACAGTGGCTAATATAATTAAGACTGTAATGGATTTCAGTTACAGAAAATGTCAGGAAATAGGGAAATACAATGAACACTGCACAAAGGACTATACATAGTTCAGTCTGGAACTCCCCAGAGACAAATTTTGAAGTCCAGGGAAGATCAACATATCATGAAATTAATTCCAAAGTGTTTTCTAGAAGCATTTGTGTCCCTGCCTTGAAATTGCTTTGCTATCCTTCCTAGTTATAAAAAGTTCAGACAACCATTTAGAGATTGGAAATACCCTTGTTGAGTGAGCAAGCATAGGCTATTGAAACTGAGATGGCAAAGCAAGTAGTTTTCAGGAGGAAAAAAGGCCAGAGAAGTATTTAACAAGCAGTTTTTATACATTAAAGGTCTTTATGGATAAAAGAGTACCTTGTTGACTACTTTTCTTATCATACTTTGCCTGGATGTTTTCTGGAACACAATTAGGCTGAGAAAAGATTGTATGGTGGAGTGCAGACCACCAAGCCTTCAATGAAGACTGTTCTTAGGCTGGTTTTTCAGACTGTAGAGGTGTGTACAGAATGTGATAGTAGAGGGTAGAGTAATGCTCAGGAGAGGAAGGTTGTGTAACACATCAGAGACTTCAACTATATTGGGGGGAAATGAGTGGAAGCAGAGAGATGTGCAATGTTCTGCCAGAGTCAAGCAAAACCATCATGCCAAAGTGCACACTGTGACAATATTTTTCTGACAGAAAAGGAAAAACTGCAAAAGGAACATCTCCTACCACTTTGCTAAACACTGTATATTCCAGCAAAGCATCCACGGTATGGATGAGAAATTAACAGTAGCACTACAGAGACAGCTGTTTCATACGATCAGTGGCTGTTCTTGTGTAACTCAAGACAAATGAACTTTCCAACCAACAAATAAGACATAGTTTTGTACTGGACACCGACTGTTAAAGATTATCTACATATGGGTGATGCTTAAAATGTGGTGATTTTACCTGCACAGCAAACTATATGTATAAAAACTAGATTTTTATGTTACAAATCTGAAGACTTGAAAAGTACGACAGGGAAGAGCAGCTCTGATTAAAGATGGATTAATCCTTCAGTCTTTCCAAAAAGGTGCCTTTACTGAGGGAGGAAGAGAGCAAAGCATTGAGGAAGAATTTGAGAACATCTTCGAGACGATAGAGAAGCTGTCAGTAAAGAAAAGGGCTGAAATGATAAAACTGTTATATGATTCACTGCAATACAAAAACTCATTTTACCATAAAATGGAGACTTACAAAAGGTTTTGAACAGGCTAGTCATGCTGAGAATTGTATTGAGAGTGACAGAAGCGAAACTGTTAGTACATCTGATGAACTTTGGTTCCTCAAAAGTACTGAAAATTTAAAAAGGCAAGTTTTCCACTACTTGAACAGAGAAAAATATTGGGGCAGATAGCTGATGCCAAATATTTTCTATGTTAGATGCCCCAGCAGGATTCTGGCAAGACCACCTCAAAGTAAAAAGTGCATGTTTGTGTGCATCCAACACACTCTTCAGGAGACACAATTTCTGCAAGCTGTGATGTGGTTTGTATTCAGTATTCCAGGTGTTTCACCAGGAGAGTGAGGTGAATTTTGGATGGTGTGGAGGGTAATAGGTCTAGCACATCATCTTGGCCTGGGGAGAAGCAGCAGAAGAACATTTTTAGATCCTTGGGCATCTGAAGAGCTTACGTGGCTGGAGTAAAATTGAAAAAAAAAAAGCAAATATAACATTTTTGTAGTGTAAAAAAAGTGCAGAGAATTATTAATGCAGTAAGAGGTGATAATAGATCTTAGGGTGGTCAGCAAATCACCAGTTTTCCTGCCTGAAGAAATGATGAAGCCAAAGAGAGTTTCCTTGGACCAGTGTAGTGCATAGGAAAGTTTGCAACTACCTCATTTACTTGAAGTAGCCACTGTAGCTCTCCAGCACATGAGAGTGTGACAGACCAAAAATGCCTGGAATGGAAGGAAACTCAAAGAAAATTAGTCAAGGGTGATGTGTTTGTGAAGCTCAGAAAGGGATGTGAGAGAGGTCTAGAAGACGCAGACTGTAATTTTCAACAGCTGACAAAGCTGAAGGAGTTAATGAAAGAGGCTAAAGTCCTGGGAGATTATAACAGTAAATGCAAAAGTGAGTTGTCCACAGATGCCTCTGAGGAGGGTTTCAGTGTGCCTTTCCTATACCACTGTGGTTGGAGTTGGAAACCAGTGGCTTGTATGTCACATACACCAACAAAAACAGAGCGTCAGCATGTTCAAATAGAGAAGGCAGCTTTGGCCTCAGTCCACAGGTGTAAAATTTCACTTCTTTATTTATGGGAGGCCAGTGTTAGCTGAACTGACCATAAAACCTCCCTCCCTAACATTGCCAAGAGGGACCTGGTAACTCTCATGCTGTTCAACATAGACTTTTCTCTTTTAAGTACAAGAGTACAATTTGGAGACAAATCTGGGAAAGATTCAGTGGTTTCAGAGTTGTTTCAGAACATTAAATCAAAGAACAATGGAGCAGAACTAAGAACTAGACAGCATGGAAGATATTTGGTTTAAAATAAAATAAAGTGAAACCTAAAACATGGTAGCTCTCAGATGAAACACAGACTCTGAGCTAGAGCTGGAGGTCCTCTTCAAACTACTAGTTGAGAATGGTTAGAACAGCCCCTGCCTTAGTTTTAGGGCAAAATCTCTTTACAAGGTGGAATTTTGCTTAAAGGTGTGAGGGTGTTGAGTCCTAATATATTACAGGAAAAAAAAATCCATGCTGTTATAAAAGAGTAGGGAAACATTTCCCCTGGCAAAAAAAGAATTGATCCACTGGGAAAAGTAAGCACATGTTTATTTATGCTATCTGCAAAAACACTATGTACTTGTTCTGCACTCCGATCCAATATAAGATACGGTTAGTGTATGCTATTGCAATTTAAACAGCTGTCAAATCTAATTTTCTTTTACATGGCATTACTGATGCAGTGAGGTCTGATAAATTGATGCCAAACAGTGGTCATGAGTTCAAGCATTTGCAAGTGAATTTGGAGTTTGGATACGAACTACTAATTACTATTATTCCAAATATAACAGATGGGTGGGAAATGGTGTAAAAATATCTGTAGAAGAATGCTTAGTCAGACTCTGATCCATATTTAGCTCTGTTAAATTGTAGATTGTCAGCATGGCTTGTCACCCTCTGAGGTTCTGCTGAGCAGAACACTAATGCCAAGAATGGCCCAATCAATTAGAAGCTGATGTCAGAGATACTAAAGACCTGCCGAAGTGGGGAAAAAAATTCAAAGTAGGGAGGGAAGAAAGATGGGATTCATGGTGTTGGAAATTTCCTCCACTTCTTGAAAATTACACATTAATCCATGATGATATGAAGTCATCACCTGTGATGGGCTGCATCTGTGGGAGGACAGTAGTCACCTTATCCAGTTCTCAAAGAGAGTGAGATATTGAGCACCAGGCAACAGCAGCAGCTGCAGTCTGAGGCCCATCAGCTCTCAAATATGGAATCATCAGAGGAAGAGGGTTGACTATCTCCTAAGATCAACATCACTGACCTCTGGGTTAAATTTGGAGAAACAAGTATGAGTGCAAGAGATTTTGTAGCCCAAACTGACCACTGTAATCAGCTCAGCTAACAGATCAATTGTAAAGTTTTTAATTATACATTCTGTTAACAGTGGGCTTTAGGTCTTGTTATCAAATTATGACTTGGAACACAGGATGTGGTGTTGAAAGACACAGTGAAAAACTGTGCTTTTAAGACAGGGATTCTAGGCTGCACACTAAAAAGATACTAATTGTTGTCATGTACAGTTCTTGAGTATGCACCCAGAATAAAGGTCTTGCATGTGGTTCCTGGACTAGACAATGAATCAGGGACTTGGATACAACCGTGGCACACATCACTGCACAAAGGCTACCTAGATTTTGTGGATAGCTGCTGATATTGGCACTGCCACAACGGCCAACTACATGGGTAGTGCACATGCAGTTTCACCAAGAATTAGGCCCTGGTGGATCCCAAGAAAGTAGTCAGGAGGAAGCTCTTCATTACAGGATAGCAGCCACTAGATGACTTTGAAAGAGCCATCCAAGAGTAATGTGGACACCTCTGTGGTGTGACTAATTCTGTGGTTTGCTAAGCTTTAGAAATAGAAACACCCAGTGTGACTCTTTCATCAGGAAACTTTGTGTTCTTGAGCTTTTTCAGGCACTAAAATGACTTCTGAAGTCTGCCACCTTCTATCAGCTGCAGCCACAATCCCTTCTGTATTCTCAGCCTCTGTTTTATGGGGAGTTGCAGTGCACTGAAGCTTGGCCTCTTGCTGGTGGGGTGCCTTGTGACTACTTTGCTGAAGGAAGTCGTGCTGACTACCACTCTGCTGGTGTCTTCCCACGTCTCATAAGGAGGCTGTTCAGCAGCTGTGAAGACCACAAGAAAGAATCAGAGGGGCTGGACCAGGCGCTTCAGAGGCAAAGAGAGAGTAGAGTGTGAAGCACGGCGGAGTTTGACCATGAAAGCTGGGGAGAGAGGAGGTCAAAGTCTAGACGTTTGGGAGCAAAGGTTTACTTTGAACAGAGAACGGGCCCTGGTGGCCTCTAAAATTACCATAAATGTCTGTTTACAGGAAGTGGTTGAATGGAACAGATCAAGTTAGGGTACCCAAGGGCCTTTAAAACTTGGAGAAATCCCGTGTTTATGAGGTAGAGGGGAATTGGTCAGAGCTGGGAACATTGAAAAGTTGTTGGCGAATGGGCTGTCTTCAGCCAACCACAGCTCTGGGAAAGCAGGGCTCAGCTGACACATGCCCCCGCAGATGGCAACCCAGAGCAATGTCCACATTGCAGTGCAAATGCAATCCATGGTCAGCTTAATCTGCTTGCAAAATAAATGGGAAAACATCCCCACGGGGGGAAAAGGGAAACCTTATATATACTCATGAGCCTCATTTATGTTGCAGTCCGTGCTCCCTGAGCTGTTGAGCTTGTTCTCTTGAGCACATGAACAGCAGTGATCTAATACAAAAGGTCTTACCCAGTTGTCTGACTCTTTGCTCTCTTCAGCCATCATATGGCTAAATGAGACTAGGGAAAAGAAGGGAGGGGGGAGAAGAAAAGCAAAGCAGAAGAAAAATGGGGTTCCCAATTACTGGCATGCACATCTCCATACAGACTGAGCAGCAAGGTCTCACAGTTAGCGAACTGCTCATTAGAGCCAAGGCATTAAGTCATTTCTCCAGGGAAGAATAAAACTGAACTCAGAGTCCAAAACTCTGCCAGAAAATGTAGGGCAGGGGGAGGGGAAGAGAAGTGGTTCAGAGAAAGAGTGAAAAGGAGGCATAGGAGAAAAAAACACACCAAGCAGAGAAAACAACTGGATAGTCGGTAAACCAGGAGAATGAAGAGGTTGAGGGGAAGGGAAGTGAACAACAGCAAGCAGAAATGAGAGCAGCTGAGCTGTCGGATAATTGTGTTGTAATACTCAGTAATTTCTCAGACTACATTCTTTCTAGGTTTTGGTGCAAACAGTTAAACAGGGAGCAATTTCTGCCCTGATGGAGAAAACAGCAAGTACTTGAGATGGTTTTGGCTACAGGGTCTGTCAGCGCCCTGGACCTATAGTCTCAGTGTTGACTGCTAGCTCAGGCCTCCAAAGCAATGTTTCAATGCAGTGTAGCAATGAAGACGTGCCCAGCCCTGACTTGCTCCGGGACACATCACAGACTAGTCCTTCTGGTAAGTCTTTCTCCCTGTGGGAGGCTCAGTGGTTCTCATAGCAGCCCTACAGCACCAGATTCCCTGCTCTGTTTAGGCTGTCTTTACACCTCCAGCAGTTTTTCTCTGAAGAGACACAAAGGGATAAGTTAGTAGAGATTCAGGCTCATGGTGTTTTGCCTTTCACTAGAGTTTCCATCTGGCAATCCCAGAGCATTCCTGAGAGGTGAAACCACCTAAATGGCTAGCTATCATGGTGACTGCACTGAAGTTGGAGCTGTATGGATAGGTGACGTGTGCTGCCCACCATCACCTAGCTATGCAGTCAAAACTGGGACAAGGCTTCTTGCCTTGCTATTATCAGCTGTAAGAAAAACTTTCGACCTGGAGTGAATGTATGCTTCAACTAGGACCTCTAAAGCCCATGTGGGTGGTGATGTTAGGTTATTGTATCTGGGTGTGCCCTGGGACATGCCTCCATGCTTGGGTTAACAGGAAAGGGATTGTTTTGCAAAGCCAGCAGAATACAGAAGAGGCTATAAATCAGTACATGGATACAGAGGATTTTATTCTTAGGAGCCCAGCAAAGGGGAAATGTTCTCTCCAAAGGGGAAATGTTCTCTCCAAAAGGGAATGGGTATTTGTGATGGGAAAAATGTCATCTTAGGCTTTTTTAAGATCTCCACCCTTGGAGATTTTCAAAACACAGCTGGACAAGGCTTTGAGCAATCTGATCTACCTTTGTACCCATGCTGCTGTTTATTGTCTACTCTAGAGAGCTGAAAACCAACTCTTTGGGTCTTTTTGTGAGGACAAAATCAGACTGTTACAGCTTAAGTCACTGATAAAGGTAATTTTAACTAACCCGCCTGTTTTGCTTTGCACCAGTTTAGCTCTGTTTAACTGTTGAAAGTTTGGTTGAAGGAAATGGAACTGATAATGTGTTCAGCTGCTTCAGCTGTGTCTTAAAGATGTCTGTCTGCTTGGCCTACCAGTGGCTGAGTCACCATCCTTGGAAGTATTTAAAAGATGTGTGGATGTGGCTCTTACAGTCATGGTTTAGTGGTGGACTTGGCAGTGCCAAGTTTATGGTTGGACTCCATTATCTTAAAGGTCTTTTCCAACCTGATTGATCCTATGACTGACTGTATCTGTTACCTAAACAAAGTCTAGGAAGTTGTAGTATATTCTTAATAAATATTGTCTGTGAGTGGGGAAATCAGAATTTGGTTAACCACAATTATACAATTCAAAAACAGATTTCAAAAGAAACTCAATATTTTTGCATTGTGCTTAACTTCTAATATGTTCTGGCAGAGTCTGGGGTGTGCATTCGTGTGAGGTTTGCACTTTATTCTTATGTTGAAGATTCGCATTTAATACTCATCTGGAAGTAGAGCAAGACATTGAACTGGTATGGATGTTTTAAATTAATTTTCCTTGGAAAATACTGCTAAACAATGGTAATACTAAAAAAGTAACTGCTATGAGAAATTCCTAACTTAAAGAAGTTATTAAATTTGTGTAGGATTTTCCATCTTCTGATCAGCCAGTACATGATTTTGTCTCAGGTTGTTGTCAAGCTAAGCAGCATATAATTCCCTGCCACATATACTCTTCAAGCATTGGCACATCACTAATATTTTCCAGTTCACTGGAGTTTCTTTGGAATTCCAAGATGCATTAAAAGTTATGATTGAATCCAATAATGGTGTTGAATCTGTAGTGGAGACCTAGTCCCAACTCCTGACTGTGCTTTAGTAAGTGTGAGGAGTTATTATTTGTCTGTGTACATTAAAATGATTCTCAAACCACTGTAACCCAGACTAGAGGTACAAAGCTTAAACACAGTGATCCCAGTTTTATGTAATCTTTGGACTCTCGCTTTCAGCTCAGGTTACAATCACCTTATGGGGTCTTTTTTTTTTTTTTTTTTTTTTTTTTTGTGTGTGTGTGTGTGTGTGTGTAATATGAGATCATTACATGTAAACATGCTGCTCAAGATGAGCAGTAAGACTCCCTGAAGTCTCCCATGTTTCAAAGGGAGACAGATGCAATACCCAGACCTTGAACTATCCATATCCTTAAAATGTGGAATCAACAGGATTGTTTTTGGAGGCTCTGACTCAGGACACCAGAAGAGTCAAATGACATGGCAGCAGAAAAAGGTAAAACTTGCCACCTTGTTTTAATTCCAGGTTTTGGAGAGGTTTGCAGGCAGACCTAGGAAGAAAGAAACTAGCACTAATTTTGCAGACTCATCCCCTGCAAAAAACTAGGAAAAAAAAAAAAAACAGAGTAGAAAGAAAAGGAGATCTGAACAATCCCAGTGTATGTATATTTTTCATTGGCACAAGCCACCCTTGCTTAGCATGGGCCAGGCTGCTGCTATGGGGACCCTGCTAGGAGCTCAGAGTCTCACAGCACGCATGAGGCAATGGAAAAGCAGCAGGCAGGGGGCTAGAAATGGCTGAACTTTATTTTTCCAAAGTGAAGATCTTTGGTGGGCTGCAGATTACATTGGAAATCAGACCCTGCACCCCAGGATCCCGCAGCTGTCCCTCTCCCCTCTAATTTTTCTCTGTCAGATTCAGAGCTATAATTAACCACAAGGTCTTAGTGATACTATGTGAAAGTCTGTGTGTGTGTGTTTGTGTGTGTGTGTGTGTGCGCGCCTGGGCTTACTCACCCCAGTGGGCATAATCCTCTACAGAAGATTGACAGGTTCACATGGAGAGAAACTTTTTAACTAATTCACTTCTAAATACTCCTTTTGCTCTCTCTTCACTTTAATGCCCTCTTCTCTCCAGGCTGCAAAGGGCATCGTGGTACTGGGGTAAGAGCTGACTCCTTTGCTCTCCCACAGCTGGGCTGGGGCACCTCTGCACGGACTCAAGGCACCCTGGTGCAGTTCCTGTCCAGAGTGTCCCTCACTGCTCACAGGATGTTCATCATGGCTGTTCAGGAAAAGCATTCTCAGGGGCAGCAAAGAGCTCCAGGTTAAAATTCAGATGCTGGAACAGAAGGAGGTGAAATTAATTTCTCGTCTTTTCTCTGATGCGCTCGAGCCCAAGCTGCACTACAGACAGGTCTGTGTGTCTTCTGAACATGCCTATGACCACTGCCAGTGAGACAGGGCTCAGCAGAAGTGCATTCACAAATGTTTATGTTTCTTTTTGTAGCTGTGTTAAAAGAACTTCAGAGGAGATCTTTGCTAAAGCATTGGCAGTGTATCAGTGCCTCAGACCAAACACATGGCACTGCCTGCTGGGTTTGCTTCGTTTCTGCTTCACGCAAGACCCTGCCAATGGCATCTCCGCACTGGACCAGCAGCGATCATCCCAGTCCACTTCCATGAACTCCTCTGTATTAGCCATGGTAGAGATACCTAGCCAGGGTGCTTACTGATGTGCTTCTATCTCTAACTGAACCAGATTTCTCTGAGTAGGTCCCTCAGTATTTTCCTGGGATCAGTGTTCGATGACAGCATGCTGGAGATGAAGAGCTCTAACTTGGCAGTGACTTACCAAGACCTTGTAGTAGGTAAGGGAAAAAATATCTAAAGGCCAAAGCGTGCTTCTCTCTCTCATGTGAAGAAGTGCATCTGAAAGAACATACTCATCTTCCATATTCCTTATCTCAGCAATTCCTTTAAAGTCACCTGGTATTAAGGCACTGAGAGGAAAAGGGAGATGCATGATTTGGCACAAAAAAGAAAATATATAGGATTTTTTTAAAAATAAAACCTCGGAGTATTTAAAATTAAAGTGTCCGCAAAAATTACAGGAATATAGCCTGCATTTTGTTCCAGGAAGGAAGAGGTGGCTTAAACTGGTTTAAACTGGCTTAAACAGGTGCTTGCATGGACCTGGCTTTGTTGAAGTTGATGCATAAACTAGCAGGAGAACAGGAAATCATAGCTCATATAAGGACTGTCTTAGTGGTCCTGCAGGAAAGGAAAAACTTTGGAGGAGTCTGCAGGGAGGAGATCACTTGATGTCCCAGTGCACGATAACCAAGAGCCATGGATTTCTACAGTTTTTGCCACAGGTTAATACAAACTACAAACTGCTAAATTTTGCAGCCCAATTTCATCTGTGGAAAAATGAGGCACAGAGAGTACATCTGTGATACAGCTTGAATTTTCATTGATTCTCATAGTACTTCACTGAGCTACTGCTCCTGATGTAGCAAGGATTATTCTCAACTCATTAACACTGGATCAGAAGCGATTGCTTATATGGGTTGATTGATTTTAAATCCCACCTTTGCCTATATCAATGTAACACACAACATGCCGAGGGCTAGGTTAGCCCTGGAACCTGCTGCTGTTACTTAATCTGTCTTTGCTGCTGCTGTGACAGGTATAAAACAGGTAATAGACAGAAAGAGGTCAGATCTAGAGACCGTGACTTGTCAGGCTGCATCAGACTTCTTTGAATTAAATCTCCCTGCCACTGGAAAGCCAGAGTGATTTAGAATAGCTTGGTGTCTTTGGCAAGGCAAAAATCTGACAGGATTTTATTTATTTGTTTGTTTGGGGAGTTTTTTGTTTTGTTTTGGTTTGGTTTTGGTTAAGGTTTAAACCTTTGGTTAAGGTTTAAATTTAAATGAAACATATGCATGCCTAATCCAATCTAATCTATCTGTGTTCTTACATCCCATTAATCACTGACTTGTATTAGCACCTCGCACTGTCATCTCTGCCGCTGCACAAAGCTGCTGAAACCACTGTCTCATCACAGACATTCTGATGACTTGTCACTGGATTTTGTGTGAGCAGCAGAAGAGCTAAGAAGCCAAAATCATTTCCCATTGCAATACTTTAGGGGAAGGATACAGGCGAGAATTCATGTAAGCTAATGGTCTCAAGCATGAGTGGCAGACACTGCAAAAACATGCTGTAAAGCACTTATTTCTCAGAAGATTTCACAAAATTGCATCACCTAAAAACAGCGTCTTTTTTTCCAAAACAAGGAGACTTTTCATTGATTGCTTCATTTTGTATTACAAAGCTTGTTTAAGAGTACATATTTTAAAACAGCTTTATCAAAACCAAAAAGCAGCCAAATAAATGAAAAACAAGTACTGAAATAACCTAGGACACATAGGGAAAGGCTGTGGATTATTTCACAGTTAACTGTCTCTCCACAAATTGATTTGGAGTACAGCAGAGTTGAACTTGTTAAAAGAACAGCTTTTACTACCTCAAGTTATAATCAATGTCATCTCAACTGTTTAACTGAATGCTTCAGGACATTTCTATAAGGTTAAAATTTTATAAAGTCAGCATTCAGGTCAGGGCCCATGTTACTGTGAACTATTGTCAAGAGGTGAATGCTCTTCAATGGCAAATTAAGATCTTGTCTTTTTTAGTTGTGCTTATTTTCCACAAGCTCTAAGACAAGCTTCTTCAGGTTTGCAGTTGTAAATCTTTGTAGCACATGCCTTCATCAAAGCCTTTTCCTCTCTGTTCAGGGCTCTAACCCACACACAGACACACAGCTCTCCCAGGCTTCGTACTGGGAACATGAGATGGTTGAATCAGAGTCATTGCAGGTCAGTGACAAAAGGTTTATGGTCTGAGGTGTGCCTGGACAATGCATCCACTAAACGATTTCAGACAAGAACTAAATTAATGGAAATCCCAGTCTGTTTGCAGACAATTTAGAAATAGAAATGCTTTTTGAATTAATAAGTTTGGCTAGCTTTAATCACAAAAAGACCATAAAGGCATGGAGCTGTACAAAGCAGAAGGGCACATAGCACATTACCCTAAAGTGTGATTGAGCAGCTGACTGCATTTGTAATCTTGACGTAGACATCCCCCCAAAATCAAATTAGGAATAAAAAAACTCCACAGGAACCACTTAAACCTTAAATAAAATGGAAAACTACTTGTTATTAAATATTCTACTGTGTTTTGAGTTGAAATGTTTAAACTGTATCCTAGTATATCTGGTTTACAGGATATACACTAGGGGTTTTCTTGGCATTTAAATCCAGAAGTTACAGCTTATTTAGCTACACGATCTGTATTCAGCAGGCTCGTTACAGTTTTGTGGGCAGGCCACAGGTGTATCTCATAGGTAAGATACTGACGTTGCATACAGAAGGTCACATTGAAAGTGACTTTGAAAACTACTTCCACGAAGGACAGGTGGACTCAGCCATTTAAAAATAGTGAAGGGTTAAAAGCTGTTCCCTTGAGCTTATTTCTGATATTGGTACAGAGTTGAAAACGCTGGCTCGCTGATTGATGGGTTCACATGGGGCGACCTTCGCATTAGCAACGCGACTCTGGTTGTTGGGTAAACATGGGCAGATGGATCCAGCTCCAGTGATTTTTCAGCACTGACGGATGGTGAAGGTATTTCTGATCCACATCACACCCCGCAGATCCCATGAAAATGACTTGGCACAGGGTGGAAAGTATTAGATTCGGGTGACAAGTAATTACCTGATATCAGCTGAGGCTTCTTCGGAAAGGTTATGCTGCAAATAACCAGCTTTTACGTAACTTTGTTTTCATGAAGCAATAGAAAGTCACATACACACAGTTTATTTATTTGAGAAAATGCAAGCCAGCTACTGGCTGATAAAAACTGCTCCTTGGGAATATATACCCAAGAAATTGTATTTCAGCACTGCATAGGGTTCAGGGTGGTTTTGGAGGGGTTTAGTTTGTTTAAGCATGCATGTTTTTTCTTCTTGCTATAGTTGATGTTATATGTACTTTTTCAGTGGCACAAATTAGCATTTAGACAAGACATTTACTCAGAGCTACTGTGGTTTCATGAGTCTGCTTTTCAAATACTTCAGCTCAAAAGTTCTTGACTTTTATTCCTTCTAGTTTCATGAGTCTGTTACTTCAGCAGCAAACCCAGCATTTTAATTAAGTACATGCTCAATAAATACTCATCTGAGCTTCAGTCCTTGCTTTCAAGAAGTAGCTTGTTTGTATATAAAAATGACCAGACAGGCATGTGTTGAGAAGGCTCCAAATGCTTTCTGCCTATCTTTAGCTGATAGGTGTTCCTTCCTCAGGGTAACATCCTCAAAATGTGTAGTGTGTGAGTGCATGTGTTCCTGCAGTGAGTTAAAATAACTGTTTGCACCTTCTGTGCTGCATGTTACCATTCCTGACAGGATAATCCGGTGTGGTTGTATCTGATAGGACATCAATAACAAGCCTAGAAGTTGGCAAGTGTCATCTCCCCAAGATGGAGTGTCTTGTTTCTCTGCTTGTGTCGTGCTGTAAAGCTTCTGTCACTATTCAAACCTTCTTCACTAGAGATGGCAAAATTTCCAGGTGGCCCAAAGTTCCTCTCTTTTCTCTATGGTGAAGTCATTCTCCTGGTTTAGAAAGCAAAGGAGCACAAAATAATAGGAGTAATGACCATAATGCAAGTTTCTGAAATAGTTGAAGGAAAGAAGAATCAGCATAACACTGCCAATGAGCATGGAAATCTTCTTCTGATTTTTTTTCCTTCTGGAGAGGGTTTTCTGTCTCCTTAGGCTTTTAGTCAGACTTATCAATTTATACTGAACTCTGCACAGAGCAGTACGTTTTCCTATAGTTCTATAATTATGCTTACAGGCTTTTTTCCTTGTATTTTAATTATAAATTATTAATCTTTCACCCTTTTCCACCTCAGTTCTCCTACATCATTAGTGTCCCATTTTTCACCCCTTCCTTCCTTCCTTCCTTCCTTCCTTCCTTCCTTCCTTCCTTCCTTCCTTCCTTCCTTCCTTCCTTCCTTCCTTCCTTCCTTCCTTCCTTCCTTCCTTCCTTCCTTCCTTCCTTCCTTCCTTCCTTCCTTCCTTCCTTCCTTCCTTCCTTCCTTCCTTCCTTCCTTCCTTCCTTCCTTCCTTCCTTCCTTCCTTCCTTCCTTCCTTCCTTCCTTCCTTCCTTCCTTCCTTCCTTCCTTCCTTCCTTCCTTCCTTCCTTCCTTCCTTCCTTCCTTCCTTCCTTCCTTCCTTCCTTCCTTCCTTCCTTCCTTCCTTCCTTCCTTCCTTCCTTCCTTCCTTCCTTCCTTCCTTCCTTCCTTCCTTCCTTCCTTCCTTCCTTCCTTCCTTCCTTCCTTCCTTCCTTCCTTCCTTCCTTCCTTCCTTCCTTCCTTCCTTCCTTCCTTCCTTCCTTCCTTCCTTCCTTCCTTCCTTCCTTCCTTCCTTCCTTCCTTCCTTCCTTCCTTCCTTCCTTCCTTCCTTCCTTCCTTCCTTCCTTCCTTCCTTCCTTCCTTCCTTCCTTCCTTCCTTCCTTCCTTCCTTCCTTCCTTCCTTCCTTCCTTCCTTCCTTCCTTCCTTCCTTCCTTCCTTCCTTCCTTCCTTCCTTCCTTCCTTCCTTCCTTCCTTCCTTCCTTCCTTCCTTCCTTCCTTCCTTCCTTCCTTCCTTCCTTCCTTCCTTCCTTCCTTCCTTCCTTCCTTCCTTCCTTCCTTCCTTCCTTCCTTCCTTCCTTCCTTCCTTCCTTCCTTCCTTCCTTCCTTCCTTCCTTCCTTCCTTCCTTCCTTCCTTCCTTCCTTCCTTCCTTCCTTCCTTCCTTCCTTCCTTCCTTCCTTCCTTCCTTCCTTCCTTCCTTCCTTCCTTCCTTCCTTCCTTCCTTCCTTCCTTCCTTCCTTCCTTCCTTCCTTCCTTCCTTCCTTCCTTCCTTCCTTCCTTCCTTCCTTCCTTCCTTCCTTCCTTCCTTCCTTCCTTCCTTCCTTCCTTCCTTCCTTCCTTCCTTCCTTCCTTCCTTCCTTCCTTCCTTCCTTCCTTCCTTCCTTCCTTCCTTCCTTCCTTCCTTCCTTCCTTCCTTCCTTCCTTCCTTCCTTCCTTCCTTCCTTCCTTCCTTCTTAAAAAGTAGAGCTGGCTTAGTTTTCTTTCAGTGAAACATGATGTTCTCCCAGACCCCTATGTCTTTGGTGTGTTTTCCCTTTTTTTCCTATGGCACTCCTCTCACCAGCAAACATTACTGCAGTTGATTTTCAGCCCTTTCCTTCATGTCCACACAACTTGTCTCTACCATGCAGGGATCTAGCTGAATAATGCCAGAGGTAGTCCTGGAAATAAATGCTGGATAGAGCTTGCTGCAGACCAGGACCTCCCACACTGGCTTCCCACAGAGGAGCAAGATGGGGAAAGAGGTTCATCATGAAGCTCCACATGGATTCATGCTGGTGGGGAAGGGGTGGCTGTGTCACTTGTGCCTGTGTAGAGGAGCACCTGGAGCAATGATGAGCAATGCCAAGTGTTATGCTAAGGTTTCAAGACACGTCTGCTTTCCAGGAGCTCCCAGAACAGCCAGGCTGGATCTTGCCCTTTCTCCAGTCTCAGAGCTGGGTATGGTTTGTTAATCATAGGCAGATGAAGTGTGAGGCAATTTTTTCCTAGTTTTATCTGTATAATTGACCATATTTCCTTTAAAATGGCAAGCTGAAGATTGGGACTTATTTATTGAGTCCTGTGAATTCTAACAATGAGTTCTTTAGTACAGACCCAGGGTATTGTGTGCTCCCAAGAATAAATCCTGATGTTTGGAAAGGGCGTATCAAACATAGATGGTGCTGTTTGAAGCTGGCTTTTGAGAATGAATGATGGCAGTTACCCAGGGCTGTGTGTCAGGGGCACTCTGGTTTCACAAAGCTGTTTGTAGTCTGAAATATTCAGCTGAGTTTTGTTTAGTGTCAGCTAGTCAGAAGAGTCAGAAAAGCAGTGTGATGCTGGAGGGTAGTCATAACCAAAACGATTCCAGCTGTCAACACAGTGGAGAGACTTCTAATTTTGTGGGCCTTAAGCTAAAGGCCAGAGTGAGTGGCTGACTCAGTGGTGCATGTCATTCACCGTGTCTGAGACTGAATAAGGGTGTGGTGGCCCTGGAACTGTATGTGCTCAACACCCCAGCAGCAAACCAGGCAGAGTCAGCTTGGCCATACCAGGGCTGGTTCGGGGAGTCGGAGCAGAGCAGGAACAGAGGGCAGGTATCTCTCAGGGCTGGGGCTTGGGTGTCTTGTGGAGCTTAGTGCTGCTCTCCTGATTACAAGGCTCCATCCAATGCAGTGTCACATCACCACCATCCCTGAAAATTTAGAGTTGGCTCTAACTGACTGACACATGCAATGCTCTTTCCCACATGATCAGATCAATGGCTGGTGTGCAGCATACGTGGATTACTTATCTTTCCCTTTCATTGTGTGAACCATGTGTGTGCATGAGTGCATGTGAGAGAGCAGCATGCATTGTCTACAGAACCAGCCTAGGCAATTATGTCATTTACAGATCTTTTCCATTGCAAAGGCACTGCAGCACTTTCAGATGAGAGATGGCAGAGAATCAAGCCTGTAATATAAATTAGTGGTCTGTATGGGAGTTGGACTCGATGATCCTTAGAAGTCCCTTCCAACTGAAGATATTCTATGATTCTTCAGGGCTTAAAATATTGAGGATATCATATATTTAGCAACTAGTAGCATAAGAACTACAACAGTAAAAAATCAGGATGTAGAGGAGGCACCATTAGTTAGAGCAGAGAGGACCACAATGATCTGGTGCCACAAGCCAGAATGAACCAAAAATTACATGTTACCATCAAAATCCCCCAGCTGTTAAACACTGAAGTGATGCTCAGATGTATTAGCATCTAGAGACACTCCACAAAACTGGTTGAAAATATGAGTTTTTAGTCAATTTTAAGTCTTCTGTGCCTTTTTCATTCTGATCAAGTGCAAGTGAAATAACTGGAGTCATGGAAGATGGAAAAATCCCTGTCTGTAAAATTCAATATGGATATATTTTCCTTGTTTTTCCTTCAAGGAAACCTTCTAGGCAAATTCACAGCAGAAATGTGTTACAAATACTATGTATTGTTGTTAAAAATATCACTTTATACTGTAAGAAATAAAAGAATTTTGATAAATTCAACTAATTCACATAAAATCCCTTTTGCTCCTTGCAATTAAAATAAGCTATTTATCTTCATATTTGTGCCTAAACAGTTTCTAGGCAATGAACTGCCAGTAACCTCAAGCTGCAGTCCTGCTGTGTCAAGTACTGCTTAGTCACTTAGGGTATTTTAAATACTAGCTGTAAGCTTATTCTGCCTTGCTTTGGCAAAACATTTGCCTGTGCTTTAGTAAGAACAATTCAAACCATGTTTCTGAGCAAAGTCTGCATTTTTTCTTTTCCCTTATTCTATCCATTGTTATTACATGGATCTTTTATGAAGTTTTTAAGTTAGTGAGTGAATTAAGGGCCTGGAACCAGCAGCCAGAAGCTGTGAGTGGAAGCTGGGCTTTGATGTACCAAAAATGGTCTTGTGTGATAGGGTCAATGTTGCACTCCAGAATTCCTTACACTTACAGTTTCTGACTTCTTCAGGCCTCAAGGAGTAAATGAAAACCACATAATACTGAGTACTGTCTCATCATGTGAAGAGATTTGCTGGTTTTGGCAAAGCTTTGGATGGCATAGATTTTGAATGTGAACGAGTATGATGCACTCTTTCCCTTTAGTCACAGTGGGTAGGATGCAGCTGACAGATGTAGACATCTTCCTCTGAGTTAGATGTCTGGATGCATAGTCTCCCTTTACCAAGTGCTAGTTACCTCATTATAATGTAGACATCAAAAATGAGTGAAACACATCAGATCCTAAAAGTGTTTATTTCTCTTTGTGACTTCCAGGAGGATCCAGGGCAACCCACTGAGTCGTAAACTGCTTCCTTGAAGACACCTGAAATTCGACATGCTGAATCTTACCCTAACAATTTGATTCGACTGCTTTTGAGGTTAGCCCCAGGCAATGCCACTGGGTATTGTACTGGTTTTAAAGGCATTTGATGTGGAACGCAGGGCAGAGGCTGTCACTAAGAAAAATTCAGGTAAAGGAATATTGCTGAATTTGACTGATGCCATGGAAAATTGCTGCAGCAGGTTAGTAGTGCTGTGCACATCCATGACTCTGAGACAGCTGACACTATGAAATGATCATCCCAAAGCAGGCAGATGGAGGCTGAGGCCTAAGTTGTGACCATGCTGGGAATAACATGGGTGCTGCTGGAGATGGAACAAAAACACCAACTATTTTTATCACCCTGACAGATTTATCCAGTGAGCTTCCTTAAAACCACAGTCTCCTTTCAACAGCTCAACTTTCCAGCTGGGAGATACAAATGCTTGAGCATTTATGTCTCTCAGGGATTCCCTTGTGCTGTATTTGATTTTTCTTCACTCCCGTTCCCAAAACCCATAGCAATCACAGTAGTGGCTATGCATATGACATGTTTTAATTCTGCTTGTAACCACTTCATGGTACGGTTAGCACTAATCATGGCCTTTGCTCACCGCAACAGAGTGGGTTCACAGAAGTCCAAGTGGCAACTGGACACCCTGTCTGCTATGCATGAGCTTAGACTGTGTCTCCAAACATGCTTAATAATTGTGTGAAAGCAGCAGTTTGCTCTTGTTTTGTGTAAGTGAATTTCTCTATTGTCCTTCTGCAGGATCCAGTTAAGCAGACAGACTCACCTATTCTGTCTTCTTCCCATCACTACATAGCAGGAAGCCCCTGAATGCAGTGTGCCTGCAAATGGTCTTCTGAGGGACCAGCTAAGCAAACAGAAATACCACTTCAGCCACTGCTAGCAAACGACAAGCTGCATCCCTTCATTCTTCTGAAAACAATCCCGGCCTTTTGGTTTGGCATGCTTGTTTGCAGGAGGAGAAATGGAGTTTCCAAAGTACGGCACTCTTGTATTTTATTAAAAGTTTCTATGGCTGTGATGATGAATGCTGGTATTCACTCCTGTTCATCCCACCACTGAGCACAAACTGGAAGTGAAAATGAAGGAGGAGGAGGTAGCAGCTGCAGTGGCCATTCAGTTTCTCAAATGGAGATAGCCATGAAACTTGGGGAGAGGCTGAGAATCTCTAGGAGGCAGCATTTGCACAGTACTATAAGGAGAGAAAGAGGAGATGTGCACACATTTTCTTATGCCTTTTCCAATATGTCCTGATCTCTGATAACTTCCTTCTCCCTCCAGAGTGTATAGCGTGAAGGCACATTGAAGAAAATTCCCACTGTTGAAATCCTCAAGGAGGAATGACTTCACAGGCTGTAAAATACTGCTTCTGCTCTGGCAACAACTTTTAATAAAGCTGGATGGTTTTAGTCTATAAAGTAAAATTTGTCTTTAGCATCCTTCCCATCTTACGGTTGAATAAATGATTCCTGTCACACAAGAAAACTCTCTTGCTCATTGGAATTGCTGGGTTCTATGGCACCCTTCCTTGGACAGCAAGTGTCTGAGAATGAGTGGCAGTTATTGAATCATAATGCTGCCAGCTGGGCTAAGGGGGCATCTTAAAATACAGAAAAGGGGACAGATATATGTGGCTCAGAGCAGTGTTTCTTGTGAGAGTACAGTACACTGGTGACTATATTTCACTTATATTCAAAACTCCTTTTCCTGGGCATGACTGATTTTTCCTTCATTTGTCTTTAAAGCTGTAATGGAAACATGGAAGATGTTATGACAAGTACTGTTTGGAGCTACCAAAGCTCCAGGAAACAGGACACCCTACAGAGAAGTGTCATGCAGGACAGCTTTTTGTCAAATTTACTGAAGTGGTTTTTCTGAAGAGTTAGGAATCCCAGCCCAGAACAAGTATCTGTGTGGATCTGTGCAGGGTAGTGATGGGGTGGAGCCTCCTGAAGGTAACAGCAAAGCTGTTGCTTGCCTTGTCCATATAGGATGGATACTGGCTGGCTGCACCTGGGACATTTGCTCAACTCTTCCTATGTCTGACAATCATCTGGACCACACCAACACCGGTGGCTAAAATCAGTGAGGCAGATCCTCAAAAGCTTGGATGTCACAGGTTGTTCTTCCATGGTGTTATACCACTGCATCCATACCATGTAGGCAGAGCTAGAGCATCACTGAGAGAAGGCTGGACATGTCTTTAGTATTCATCAGGGCCACAGACATCCCCTGTACTGATGCCCAAGAAATCACATGTCGGAATAGATCATAAGACTAACATAACCTGATGTTAAGAGCCCCAAGCTCTTTGAATCCTTCACACCTCCTCAAAGTCTTTTCTCTTGCTTAGTTGACATTTTTGTAAAGTTCACTGCAATTTAATCTCAGCTAGCCATGTTGCAGTTTAAATCAGTCAGCACCAATCTGTTGTGACCCTTCATTCAGATCAATTACTTGTCTTCCAGCTCAGACCATTCTTGCAAATTGTTACCACCTCCTATAAATATGGCTGTGAGGTTGCAAAGTGTCAGTTCTCCTTGGAAAGATGATTTATTAAATAAGTGGAGAAACAAGATTTGGACTATTTTTAGTCTTCTTTCTATGATGCTATACAAAGATTTTCTCACCGTGTTTTCCTGTTCAGCTATGCTGTCTCTGACTTTTCACACAGTGGAAGAGGCATCCACAGCAGTGCTCCCATAGGGCTCTCAGCAAGTGTCTTTCACTGTTCAGGTTTGTTTTACTTATTTATTCTTTGTCTTATGTTCTGCAGTAAAACCAAGGGACCTCCAACAAGAGTGAGGTCGCCTCAGATAAGTGCAGTATCTAAATTACAGTGACAGCAAAGAATTTACTGTGTGTTTTCCATTCACTTCAACTGAAGCATCATGGAAAAGCCCCGCTACCAGATGGGACTGGTCCAGGGCGAAAGCTGCAAAATGTTATCTGTAATGCAGAAGACCATTTGAATAGAAGAGCTTCTTCTCAGGAAACTACAATTTTTTGCTGGGCCAGAGCTACTTTTAATGAAAAAATCTTAATCTGAAAGAAGAAGGGTCTTTTCCACTCTAGGATGAGGCTGACCTGACCTAAAAGAGCTTGACAGCTACGGTATTAACATTTATAGGAGAAGAGTTAGGCTCATGTATCTGAGTTAGACTTTTGAATCAGTTTTGAGCCCCTCACATGCTGAGTGAATGATCCTAGCATGTTGTTACCAGGGATTTCATATACCATCTTTGTCCTTTTGTAGACAGTTTTAAGAGGTTTTAGGCATGTCTTAGTGCAAAAAGCACAACATTTCTTAAAGACAAAAAATATGGACAAGGTGGAAAAGCTATCTGTGTCCCAAATGTTTCTGCAATTGCTATTTGACAGGACAGAGGTAAAGTACAAAAATGTTCAATGACTTTTCCGAGTTTACTCAAGGAGTCAGCAGCAAACTAATCTGGGACACCTCCTTGTTGAGGTCTTTTCACAGATGTCAAAACTATTTATTTCTTCATTTTAGTTTAGATTCCAGAAATTACAAGCCTGATTTTTGTCCATTTTAAAAGTCAGCAGGCGTTTTGTATGGACTGAGCAAAGCTAAGTCACAGTAAACTCTAGGTCACCTTATTACCTGTGAAGCGTCTCACCTTCCTGTGGAGTTAAGGCATTGTACTTCTGTACAAGAAGTTAAGAACAAGAAGACCCTGCAGGCTCCTTTCAGAACTCTAAAAATAAGACTTCTCCTAATACATATCAGTGCTAATTAAGTTTTTGCTATTCCTCCCACAGAGGGTTATCAACATAGTTTACAAAGTGTCATCTTTTAGCAACTGCTCAGGAGTTGGCTGTTTCCCATCTCATCCCCTCTGACACATTTACGTGTTCTCTTTATACAAACATACAGATAAAAAAATCTCCCTGGTGTGTCTAGAATATTTTCAACCAAAGAGAAAAAAGAAATCGCTTGCCAATTTGTTCAGTAGCTGGAAATGACTTGTCAGGTCCATAGACCAGTAATTCTTTTTTATTTTTAAATGACTAACCATGCTATGATTAATGGCTCACATAAAGAGGCTCAAAATAAGTCTGGCATAAATATAGGGAAGGAGGAGGGTAAGTGGGATAAGGACTGGATGGGTCTGCAGCAGGACATTGGTGGCGTGAATGGCATAGCGGGCACAGAGGAAGGAAAAAATGTTTCATGCTATTTCTAGCTCAAAATTGCAGCTACAGATGGTGATGCTGTCATGTAGCAAGGACTCAGGACACAGAGAAAAGGCAACCTGCACTGCACAGACTTGTCTCTCCCTGAAAGGAAGCGTCTCTCTGGAAGGTACAGAGGGCCTCATTGCCCCAGTAGTAGGGCAATACATAAAAGCTGATAGTACCCTTGACTCAATCTTGATCACCTGATAGAACAGAATTCTTTGAGCAAAACTAGGCTCAGGTAAGTGCAAATGCCACAGTGTATGTCTAGTGGGACAGAAAGGAAAGCTCTCTCCAGCGTGGGGAGGCAGGCACACATCCTGGAAAGCAGAGACTCTGGAAAGGTCATGAGGATGGATAACTCCAGGCGGATGGTTGAGGAAGAGAAACAAGTCAGACCCTACAGCTCAGTGAGGAAAATGAGGAATGGAAAATGATGAGGAGTCTAATTTTCTCATCAAGAAGCAGCTCAGAGTCACAAGCTGTTACTGCACAGCCATGTGCTATCACAACCAGGTGGGGTCAGAGGGCAGAGGGGAATGATTGACATGGCTCTCCCTGTGGGAGTCTACACAGTCCTGTACCACCCTTGATACTTGCAATCCCTGTGGCTCAACTGCCTCCCAGAAATATCCCCTCCTACAGGACTCCTCACTGTTGCTGGAAGCAGGATGCAGCTGGCAGAGCTGACGTGGCTGTGGGATCTCCAGCGTCGTGGGCCAGGCTAACACTGTGCTTCTTTTCACAGCGTTGCAGCTGTGAGTGGCAAATCGTGTCGCTGTAAGAACAGTTACTGTCAATTTCCAAAGTTGCTTTGCCATTATTCTGTGTCTGAAACAGTCCACAATGACTCATGGTTTCTGAAATAAGAATAACAAGAGCGTAATTTCATACTTTTTGCCATGGTGAAACCTCATTAAAAACTATGAGGTGTTTGGATTTGATGCTGTTCACACCTTTCCACCTCTGATGGCACAGAGTTCTGGGGATAGGACTCTGCTTTGGGGACTAAACAGAATTTTGGTCTCCAGGAAACAGAAATCCTCTTGAAAAAAACTGAAATAAGTTTTCTGGGAGCCCAAAATAAATGAAATCTTTCCCAATACAAAAGGTGTATGTAGGCCTTTCCCAGCAATACATAAACACACAGATTTCTGCCACAAGGCAATAGCGGAGCTCTGCCTCAGGGAAACAGATTTCCTCTTTTAAAATGGGAAGTCAGAAAACTGTGCAGAAGTAATGAGATGTTTCCGAATTGCTAGAATGTTACAGGATTGTAATGAAGCAACAGAAGGCCTGTCAGTGCTGTGAACGCATCAAGGTTGAGATGAAACACATCACTTTTTCCTCTCAGCTCCCTCTCCCATGAAACTTTAAAAAAAAAAAAAGCTTCTACTGAGATAAGCTTGCAACATATGGACTCATCCATATAGGCATTAGAAATAAATGTTAGAAATAAATGCTCCATGACTTCCTTTTCCTACTTGGATATTATACAACAAACTGTTCTTAAAATATCACCAACTGCACATTAAGGCCATTAAGCTATATTTAACAGTCCAGGCTTATATTTCTTTGTTTGTGATAATATATTTGTCTATATATTTATATAAATATGTGGATACGTAGTATGTATTATAGGGGGTCAGATATTTCCCATGAATATCTTTTTCTGAATAGAAGTTTAGTCTTTAAGAGCTTTGAATTTCCCTGTGGCACTTCTGCTGGAGATTTTTACTCCCCATTGGGAAAAATAAAATGCTTTGTTTTGAATTAGCTCAACCTAAATTGAAATACTTTGGTTTGTCAAACTGAATTAAAACATTTCATGAAGGGGCAGTTCAGCTTTAATTTATGTCTACAAGAGTTACTGTGTGCCTCGTGGACATTTTAATTTATAGGCATCATACTCCCATAATGCATCATAATCATCTCTCTCATTAAATTTCTGCAATGCGCTCTGAGAGTCAGATGGCCACAAAACATCACAAGACGCTGGCTCGGAACTTCATCAGCCAAGAAACATGATGTATCACCCTCAGGAAGCACCACAGCAGTTCCAAGGGACGCACAGTTATATCAAACCAAGCTGAAGCTAAACTTCTTCTGAGAAAGGACATTTGCTTTCAGTAAAAACATTACTGTTTCGGCATGTCTTCCAGATGTGCATCCAAAATAAATGTTGATATCAGAACTTTCTACAGAACAAAACATACAAATTGTGACAACTTTGCTGGCTTAAAAATAAGTTCTACTTTCAAGGCTTTAAGTGCTTTTCCCCATATTTTACATGGGAGCATGCACTATAGTTTTTGATGTAGCACAAGCACCAGTGACCTGCCAACTAGGTGGAATTATTTGCTGTGACTTGGGTCAGGAGCATGAGGGGAATCTGGTGAATTTCACAAAAGCTTGAAACTTCCACATCTCCCCATGGGCATGAGAAATAGTAGATCAGAGGAACCAGAGCACAGGAATAGATGAATTTTGGAAGATGCTTCTAACACTGAAAAATAATTATATATCTTGAAAGTTAAGACTTCAATTTCAATATATTAGGAAATTCAGAGTCATGTTTGCCTTGGTGAGTCTATGCCTGTTAGTTGCATTCTGGTAAGGTCTTTACATCAGCACACAACACAGGACATAAAGCATTACATTACAAGTCTGGATTAAATCTATTCAGGCATAGAAATGTGACATATCTTGGGGTGATGCTGAGAAAAGGCAGAGACTGTTATGGAGCAGGTGCTCAGGTGACGATGGATCATATACTTTGTTATGAGCTGAGTGTCAAGGGTGTGTGGCATAAAGCCTTGACATAGCACCAAAGGACTTTGACTCCAGTTGACATTGCATGGAACTGTAAGAATCCAGTATGCAGTTACCTAGGTTGACCTTCAACGAGGACATAGCTAAAACCTTCTTTTTTATTAAAAATCATAAGGCAGATTTAGGATAAGATTTTCAGAGTGGCTTCTGCCAAGGCTAGTGCTCCAGCCAGTGCTGCAGGAGAGAAAGGGCAAGAGCAGTCAGTGCTGCCAGTCTTTGAAAACAGCAAGTTTGGACAGTGTTTGCAGAGGCTGTGTTGAATCACAATGGAAAAGCAAAACAGTGACTTTGACCAGGTTTAGGATGAAGGGACTTTTGACTTATGTAGTTTTTGTTTTTCATTAGGCTGTCAAGCGACAGGACAGTGTATCACTGGAACATGGAGATCCAGACTGCAGACAACACCAGGCATAGGATTATGCACAACACCTCACTGACCTTTCCAAAGGAATATGCTCACATCCAAGGCTGAGAATACCTCAGTCCAGTGTCTGCTTCTCTCTGTCCTTGAGAGCACAACCCTAGTTATAGAGAAGTTAGGTCCATGTAAGTGGGAATTTTGTCAGACCCTTTGAGGTCTCCCTGAGGACTGCTGTGAGGCAGCAAGCCTATGTTTAGAAGACCTCATAGGAGACTTGTTTTGGCAGCAGAAGTGATAAAGTTTGCTGTATCAAAATTATTGTGAGCTATGAGTGCTGCCCTTGGCTGGCCCAGAGACGGAGTCCTATCTATGCTGCTCATGACCTTCACATAAAATACCAGCTGTCTTTCCCTTCTCTCTAATTCTTCAAGGTCATGAGAATATGAGATTCAAGTCAGTTGAAGTCAGTTTGGTGCCTCTTCATCTTTCTCTCGTGATATATCCAGAGCACCCCAGATGAGCATACCACATAGATCTCTTCATTCAATCCTTCATTTTTTATCTCAAAGCCTTGGCTGGTCTGTATCTGTGTTTATTTAAACGACTGTTCTGGCACTGGCATTGATGCCCAAAGCATGCCAATGAGCAATTTTGAAAAACTACCCTGTTTACATCCTCAAAACACTGTCACTGCAGAAAGGGATCATGGAGCATGCTGGCACAGACAGCCAGTAAGTCAGATGCGGATTCCTAGACTAAGAGGAGACCAGTCCTTCCCCATTTGTACCATGCCATGTGAAAAAAAAACTGGGAAGATCATCTGTGTGGGAATCATAAATGACTACAGGGAAAACTCCCTTCTCCTTCTCAACTTGCTACCAGCCTGTAGCAGTCATGGAATGCAATAGGTCTGGATTTTGCATTTTAATAGTCACTTTGTATTTTATAGACTTGGATATGTCAAAAAAAGAACACTTGCTAGAGGGATCCTTTTTTATGTGTCACAGTTTGTTTGTGAACTCACACCAACTGGCTCCATGTGTTGCTGTATTTGGCATTTCCCTGGAGGAAGAGGAATCTCCCTCCAGTCCTTTCCCAGGAGGTGACCTCCATTCTTTAGAAAGATAGGGATTAGCTGAGCTAGCAGAGCATGTGCATAATGCTTCTGGGGAGAATGGAAAGTGCTGCATGGCTTCAGCAGAGTCCTATTACCCACACAGCACTGACAACTGCAGAGAGAAAGGAAGAGATCTAGAGAGTACAAAAGGGGCTGGAGCACACAGTGTAGTGTCATGGCTAATGAACATCACCTTCATGGTTAAAATTAACCTTCATGGTTAAAATAGTTAGTTTAAATTAAAGGAAAGTGTTTATTGTTATTTTTAGATTGACTGGTGTGCAGAATTGTTGTCCTAGGCTTATAAAATAAAGTCTTAATACTGAAAAAAAGGAAGGAAAAGGTAAAGGACAATGAGAAAATTAGGTTGGCCATGCTGATAATGCAGGTATTGCATACTGATGTCAGATATGGTTTACGTAGGCATACACACATGCAGTAGCACATACAGAAAACACATATCCTAGATCATGTACAAATTAGGGAAGATTTCAGTTAGCCAGGTTGTTTTGATAGATCTAAGAGATCCAGTACAGATTAATTTGCTCAGTATTTGTGCTTGCTAATGGCAAATGCCTGCATGCTGTCAGCTGATTTTTAGCAAGGTGTAAATAACAATAAACCACAGAAATTAAATTAAAATAACCTTTTTAATAAAGAGGAGACATAGCTGCCACCCTAATGTGCTGCTGAAGTTGTGCCTCTCAGGATGTGGACTTTTTCTTGTAGCTGTAATTCTGCACAGAAACGAACATCATGAGAAGAATCTTGGTCAAAATGGTCATAACCATCATGCCAGGCACCATAATGTGAAGAGATCCAAAAACTAAAAAGTTTTTATCTTCCCTGAAAGGAAGCCAAGAGCCCATGCAATTCCTAGAGAACAAAACTTAGAAAGTAGCCCAAGAAAAGATCTATTGCATTAGTGTAGTGTACTGGTAGATGGGGCACAGTCCAATGGTAGCTGAGTCAAATTATAACTATGGAAGTTTAAATATCTTGAAATTAAATTATCTGACTAACTTGCAGTCAAGGTTTTTTGAAGTGCATCTGGGAGCTTTTTGAATACTGAATTTGATTGCTCAAGTTTGGAAGAATTGGAAGGATTCCAATGAAATACTAAAAAGCTAGTCTGCTGAAATTTTAGAGAGATAAACAACATAATAGGGGAAGTTGGAGGTCAGTTAGGGTGATACTAATGCTGGGAAAAAATGACAGTGGGACACAATCAAAAAACAGTTAAGGTACAGGAATTCAATGAGTATTAGTCAATGAGGTTTCATGGAAAAGGATTCTACTGAAATTAATTCAATTTGTTCATTGAAAATATTGCTGACAAAGCTAATTCTGTTAAGGTAGGGTTCAATTCATTCAAAATGTGCATTGAAATATTTTGCATTCCCATTAAAAACTATGACTCTGCCAAGGCACTATTGCACATATTCCACAAATTAGAAATCATTTAAGTGACTGAAAACTGTATTTGCTTATGAGGAATCTTCAGTAAAGGAGTGCGTGTTTCTAATGTGATCCCACAGAGGTATGAGTTTGGTCTAGCACTGTTAAGTATTTTTATCAGTAATCTGAAAACAAGTATAAAAAGTACTTCTAATTAAGTTAGTAAATGAGGATGGGAGCTTCTGACAGATGCAAAGAAAACTGGAGAATTTGTTAGGCTGAAAACTGTTGAACACGCATGTGAGTACCTCCAAATACACATATGGCAACAAAAAATTGTATGTGACGTTTACAAGATGGGGAAACTCGATTGTCAAAAAAACCCAAAACAAAACAAAAAACACCTATGAGAAGAGCAGTCAAAGAGTGAGAAGAGTGAGAAATATGACCAGGTTGGAAGTGAATGCATCTGGGGGGCAGGGGTTGGGCAAAGAGGCTTGCCTTCTTCCTTGTGAGACGTAGTTTGGGATAATGCCACTGCGAATTCCGGGAAGAATGTGCAACTGGGAAGTGCTCTAAGAACAGCTACAGTGGGACTGTTTTAGGGAGTGTTTTAGAATTACACCTCTGGGGAAACTGCAAGCTGGGAAAGTTGCTGGAAATTCTGAAAGAAAGAAAAGGGCAGCATGAGTCAAGCAAGAATACTGATCAGGTTGAAAGGCTGGAAAGACTTTCCTTGTGCCTCAAAGACCATCAGCACGGGAAAGATCTCTGTCAGTTCTATATGATATATATATACGATGTTCTCTGGAAAGCTGTGTGGTAGGGGGAGGCAAGAATTCAATGTGTCAGCTACAAGCCACCTTACTCATCCTGTTGATAGCCACTAAAGGCCAAAAGGCAGGTAGATTATGTGGAAAGACTTCAGAGCTATTGTTTTCTTATGTGTGAAGCTGTCTCCTCACCTAATGCAGAGTAGTTAAAGACCCTTGGACCTGGTGTCCCAGTGCTGATGGAAACTAGGCATCAGATTTATGAAACAGAAAGGTTCCATGATGGCAAAAGCAAAGTGATTCAGTTTCTGATGGGACCCTGTGTTGTTATGAGTTTTTAGTAAGAAAAATATTATCTTTGGCTGATAGCCTTACATGAAGGGCCACATTTTGAAAGTGACATTGATCTTCCTTTGAAACTTGCAATTCAGCAGAGTTGCTGAGGGGAGGAGTGGAGATTTACTCTTTTTCATTTCTAGAATTTGATTTTGCAGGCAAAATTATAGCCAGGCCCTTAGCTCAAGCCAGTAACAAGCTCACAAATACATAGACTATACTGTTTGTCTGCATACAAGGTAACTGTGTTTGAACTTTATGGCATTTGGGTTTGTGATTTCAAAATATTTCATACCCCATACTTGCACATGGCTCAAGTGGGCAAGTGAAAATTCACAAGCTATTTTTGAAATGTTTGCATTTCATTGATAATTTTTTTATAATTGCACAGCTGTCAGAATAGTAAATCCAAATCTGGTAGGATGCTTTGATTTGCATACTGCTAGCCTGCACTTTGGCCATGTAGGTGGAGCTGTCCAGGTAAAAAACAACTCTGATTAAGTCTTGGAGAAGGGTTTGTGCCAGGTGACAAAAAAGGTTGTAAGCATGACAGACTTCCAGGTGAGTGAAGAGACCAAATCTGTTTGGTGTAGAAAGGAAAGAAAGAGTAGGTGAAATGATAACAAGAGCAAAGAGCAACTCTGAATCTGAACTTCAGATTAGAAGTTTAACCTAAGGAGATTTAGGGGGTCTTTACATAGTTAATTAATCATAGTGATCACACAAACATCTGAGGACTGTATGAATAGTTAAATGATATTCCAGTGTGGGTATGCTGAAGGAAAATAGTGAAGTTATGGTGGAAAACAATGTTTTTAAAAGCAATAGTATGGATCCCTTGCCTTCTGCTGGTAGAAGCTAGGAAGAAGGATTTCCCATTATTGTATTCCACAGGCTTGGCTACAGAAAGGACACCAGGGCACATCTCATTCCCATTTGGTCTTTTTTTTTCCAGTCTTTTCACACTGTTGGATACATTCTTCTCCTAGGAGAGTAGCACTCTTAAGTCCCTACCCACAGTCTAAATTAGTAGGCATATTTGGAGAAAAGAGAAAAGAAAAAGTGGATACCAGAGTCTTTGTGTAACCCAGGACAGTGGTGTACCTCAGTTCAACTCTGGGAATTTGAGACTGAAAGTTACGGGAACAAGGTTTGTTTGCATAACAGCGCTTGAGTGGCTGTGCTTTACTCTGAGCTTGCGTGAGTGAATTTGCTCCATGAAGTCTGGGTGACATCAGCCACTAGTCTGAAAAAATCTAGTGAAGATTAGTTGCATTATGTGTCTGATATGATCTGGTTTGAGTGGCCCATGGCCAGTGACAATGATTTAGAGAAACAGTTGACTTACAGTGCTGCATTTTCTGTCATCCCTCGTTCTCCTGTACTCAGCGCTGGTGAGGCCACAACTCACTGTGTCCAGTTCTGGGCCCCTCAGTTCAGGAAGGATATTGAGGTGCTGGAGCAGGTCCAGAGAAAAGCAACCAGGCTGGTGAAGGGCCTTGAACACAAGTCCTGTGAGGAGAGGCTGAGGGAGCTGGGATTGCTTAGCCTGGAGAAGAGAAGGCTCAGGGGAGACCTCATCACTCTCTACAACTCCCTGAAAGGAGGCTGTAGCCAGGTGGGGATTGGTCTTTTTTGCCAGGCAGCTGTCAGTAAGACAAGAGAGCATGGTCTTAAGCTCTGCCATGCGAGGTTTAGGTTGGATATTAGGAAGAAATTCTTTACAGAGGGGATAATCAGGCATTGGAATGGGCTGCCCTGGGAGGTGGTGGATTCTCCATCCCTGGAGATTTTTAAGATGAGACTGGATGTGGCACTTAGTGCCATAGTGTGGTAACTGCGGTGGTAGTGAATTGAGAGTTGGACTTGATGATCTCAGAGGTCTTTTCCAACCCATCCAATTCTATGATTCTATGAATATATTGTCCCTCTTCTTGGCCTTCTGGTGGCATGGAAGCATTGGAAACCTCTCAGAGAGCTGAAGCCGATTCCATGAGGGCAGTAAAACAGTCAGTCTGCCCAGAGGGCTTACACAGCACAGCTGGAGCAAACCCTGAGCGATCTGATTTTTTCTCACAATTGACTCTGCTTAAGGAGAGTCTTAGGGTAGAGACTTTCAGGTTGTCAGGATTCTGTGATTGTAGGTAATGGTCACATCTTTGTCAAGGGACACTGATTTATCACTTTCCATCTTCCAAGTCCAGGGCAGACTCTAACTACGTCCTGACTCCATGTCTGGTATTCACCGACCCTTATCCAGCCTGGTTTCCTTAGAACAAGGGAGACATGGTGTGCCTCCTGGTCTGGATAATGCAGGGATTTTAGGGACACAAGAACGTTTTGGAGGGAGAAGCAACCAGAAGTGCTCAGCACCCTCAGAGGATGTTCAGAAAGGCCTCCTTAGCACTGTTGACTTCAACACTGACTGAAGTAAAGGTCTTTTGCTGAGGCTGAATCTGTCACTCTCACATTCACCAGGTTCCCTGGCAGTTCTGCCTGCAAAGGCCCCCAAAGAGCAACCTCTGTTGATTTACCAACAACAGAAGGCAATTGCTACCTCTGAGTGCTGGTGAGGATTAGGAAGTCAAGTAGGAACAGACAATACTCCGTTTTTGGCTCCAAAAGACCCTCTCGGGCATCTGAGTCTTATATCTAGCACATTTTCTTCCGCCCTGAACCCCCCACCCTGACTACCTCCCATCCTCTGGCTGCTGAGCTCCACTGCTCCCATGCAAAGCTGCAGCCCATTTAAATCAATTCTGACACCTAACACCTCTCTGTTTTCTCAGCCTGCCTGCCCCAAATATTTCCCTCCAGCCTTGACAGAACGGGTATTCACAGGGCAGCTTCAGAATAACAAGTTTCCATTTTTGAGACAGTTGTATGGGGAGCTTTGTGGTGTGGCAGCTGGCCAACGGGTGATCATTTAGCTGGGGTAGCTCACTACTGGGTAGTTAATTTGACATGCAAAACAGAGCAGTTAGGCTCTCTGCAAAGCCCAGTCAGACACTTCTGGGTTCCCAGTATTAAATTATGCATGATGTGCAATGCCAAAATATCAGCACTTGCATGCAAACCTTGCCTTCAGTGAGGTTCATCAGTCCAGCAGTGGCTCATTTGTTCCGACACTATCAATTTTCTCCAGCGGTCACTGGGATCATTATCTGCTTTACAGAGAGATGTGAGTTGTGCTAAGCTGTCCGCAACCTCTGCATCACCAAGCCAGGAAAAGTAAAAAGGTGAAGACATAGTGGTGACAAATAGTGGTGACAAACCCATAAATATAAGGCTGGGAAGAGAAGGTCCTTTCTCAGAGGTAACAGCCCGGGACTCTGAATTCACCCCTTTTCCAGGAAATATAGCAAGTGTAGAAATGAGAGCATGGTTGCAGAGATGGATTCCCACTTTACACATGCACCTTCTCCATCTCATTTAGGGCTTGGACTGAATAATCGTTATCACCATATGATAGCTATCAGGGACTAGCTGACACATTATAAAAGCCTAATGTAGCCAATATGCATTAGAGTCTTAGCCAGCACCTGAACTGTTTGCCAGAACACTTTTGAGATAGACTGTTCTTGTGGTATTTGTATCACTGGCAAGAACCAGAAATAGAGAAAATCTGGAAAACATTTGTCAGGGAAGAAAAAAAAAAATCTGTGAAGTGTTGTGGAGATGGTATGGAAACTCTCATTCCTTATTGAAATGGCTGTGGAACTTGGGAGTCTTTTGGGCCCTCAGACCAGTATTTCACACTTTCTGATTGTGTTAGCTGTTGTAGTTGATAGGTCCTTTATTTTTCCCACAATTTTTTGACCACTTTTCTCTCTCAAAGCCTGTGCTTCAGCATTGTTATTCCTCTAACTAACAAAAGAGGAGAATTGTGCCTACTGAACTCAGACATTTGAAAATCAGGGAAAAATATTTACACTATTAATGAAAAATATATTCTTCCATTTCATGTGGCACTGGCCTTTCCTGTCTCAGTGCTGTCCGCAAATGCAGGCAGCATCCTGAGGTCTCTAGGGAGCATTTGTTATCTGATCAGGCAGTTGTATATTACAATGACAACTGGAATTTAAACCAAAATAGCCATAAAGGATGCAGAATGGTCCCTATGGAATAGATTTTCATTGCCATTAATACACATCTCTCACACAGAGCTAATTGTGCAAAGTGCTATAACATGACTACTAGAGCCCCACAAGGGCAAATGAAATAAAAACTGTCTATACAGAAACACAGTTGGAATCTGTAGCATCAATTTGCCGGGAGAGTCTGATATTTTGAAATATTTTTCAACCTGTTAAATGGATGACAAAATACAGTTTTCCACTGCAGCAGAAGCACTGAGACATCCTGACTGACTTCTGCCTGACATTTTTTCCTGAGATGAAGTTTTTCAGCAGACTGAAACTGTAATTGGTTTATAAAAGAACTGAACTGGAATGTTTCCACAGCAAGGGCCAGTTCAGCTTAATTTGCAAGTCCCTAGGAGATGTGGCAGACCTCATAGGATCCTCTGTGTCCTCTGCATCCTTTGTGGGCAAGGATTGAGTTGAACTTCCTCTTGCTGTTGTTCTACCATAATTCTCCCAGGCTTTTTCATTTTGGTGAAAAAAATACTTGATTGATTTGAATTGCTCCTCTTATTTTTGGGAATACTTACATTTTCTCCTCTGCCTGGACAAAGAGAAACTTGTCAAACATCTCAAGCAAATTTTGTGGGAAAACTGATGTAAAATCTCTTTAATCAGTTGTGTAGAAATAAGTGTTTCTGTCATGTAAAAACCTGTGGTCAGTTAACTTTCAGTGAGAAATGTGAAACTGGCAAGCCTTTGAGTTGTGCTTGATAAAAAGAGAGTTGAACATATCTTATCTTTACTGTTTTCTTTAATTTTTACTTACTTCATTAAAAATTTGCAGAAGCAAATTATACCTTTATACCTTTTGTCTGGAAAATTCAATGGACCACTGGAGAGTTTATAAGATCATGCCTTCACAAACATGCAAAGAACTGTGAATGAAAGGAATTTCTAATCAGACTGCTAATAATGTCATGTGGAAGAATATTAGGAGGAAAGATGAAGGCAAATGTGCAAGCCCCAGGGGTAAGAGGATGCCAAGCAATAATGGTGGTGCATCCAAACAGAACATACATAGATTTTGCCAGAAGAGTGTCAAGTGCCATGCTGAGAATTCCTATCACTCAGCTCCTCTTGATCCCACAAAGCACACACAGTTCGGCCACAAAGTGCTTTAGAATGTCATTTCCACAAAAAGTGATCTTGAAGTTTCCATCCTCTGTCCCAAGGTTATGCAGCCACATTTGTAATGGAGTTCATGGAAAGAATTGGAGCAAACCCTCATCCCTTTACATGTGAATGTATCCAGAGCTCCTTGTACACATTTTAGGATTTTTTTAATAATATTGTGATCACAACAGCATTAGTCTGAGGCCAGGGTTTCTCATCATTTCAGGGAGGCTCTGCTTCAGAACCATTGCTTTCTTCTTGTCTCAGATATTTGAATGATTACTTTCAGCTTCCTCTGTTCACTTCCACAGAGAATGTTCCATACCTGTGGATTTTCCAACTGCTAGGGAGCCTCGATAGAACTGGATTTCCTGCAGGAGACAGTTAACACCTCTGGTTTGTAAGAGAGCTGTACCTGCAAGGTAAGCAAAGAGTGAGAAGGTGATATTTGGAAAAAACAACCTTGTCTGCACCTTGTCTTAACCTGTGGGAGGGAGCTGAGAGCGACATCAGAATAGACCTGGCTTGTTCAAGAACATATTCCTTTAGGATGTGAATTAAATGGTGGTGGTGGTTGGGCTCTTGGCTTGCAGGAGAACTGTTTGTGCTACTGTGTCTTACCAGGCCTGCAAAAAAAAAAAAAAAAAGGAAAAAAAAAAGTTTCAGTGGTTGGAAAACCCAGGAGGAAAACTGAAGTTGCCTGTATCCTTGATGACTGCCTACAGCTGCCACGAGTCCCCTGCTGGGTGCTAAGTGACCACGGAAAAGCACACCATGGTCGCACCAAGTGGGAACTGAGAAGCAGAGGAGTGCTATAGTGACATGGCCTTTCCCCCGTGTGGCTGGAAGGCATTTGACACCTACTCTTAAAGCTTTTGTTCTAAGCAGATCACCTTTCTGTGAGGTTGCTTTGTCACTAGGAAATATGAGGGGACATGGTACCAAAGGGTACCATGCCTCTGTCGTCTTTTAATTCCCTGCAATGTCTGTAAGTTTGGCAGGTTATGGACTGTGGAGGTTAATAGAAGATTTGGTGTTCAGATAGCAGTGGAAGAGCTGTTTGTTTTCAGATGCAATGTTCTTGAGAGATATTTTGGAGCTAGCTCTTCTTGGTGTTTCCTGTCACTTCATGAGCTAGCACTTCTCTTTTCCTCACAATTAGTTTAATTTGAACATCAAGGTTTGGACCTTAACCTCCCATTCTGTAGGGAGAAGACATGCATCTGAATAAAATGCCAGCAGTGGCTCATGCTGTAAATCAGAGGGATTTTAGAATCTGATGACAAACCAAATTCCTGTCAGAAAAGAGCAGAGCTGACCCCTCCCAAACTGTCATCGAAGCCGGGTCATAAAAATCACAGCTGTCACCAAAGCATGCCAGGCCTCTGGGGGACATGCCATCCTGGGGACTCATCTGCTGCTTCCACGGCCAAATTCCAAGCCCTCAGGCACATTCCACTTGACATTTTGTCACATCTCTTGCTGGTGCATCTGTTCAGGGGCATTAACTCTTCTTAAATCACTTTATCCCTTTTTTTTTCCTCAGAAAAAACAAGGTTATGGGAAGATGAAGAGGTTTGAGCAGTGGTCTGTGTCACATAAGAGAGTCCAAATGTTTAAAAACTGGCAGCATCTGGAGTAACTAATCCAGTAGGCAATGTTATTACAGCAACAGCATCAGAAATAGAACTTGTGTTCACATAAAGTTCAAAAAATTATTTTAGCTGACATTTGTACATACAAAATTATAGGAAATCTTCCAAGCTGTGCCCCTTTGAGCTTTGGCCACAGACTGTCTGTCTCCAGATCCACAAATCTGTCTCCAAAGGAGATGGGTGAGTATGAAGTCAGACCAGGATGGCAATGGTTGACCTGAGATGACTGTACACTCAGCAGTGGCATGTAAAAGTAAAGATGTTGAGGCACCTCTCTCAAACCAGGTGATGGGATCCAAGTTCAAAGATGCTTCTGTGCGCATGAATGAAAGTTTCCATATTCCTCTTGTGTATGAGATAATAACCAAACAAAGGCTTTAAAGTTTACAGCTACAACTTGTCCCACAGGGATAGCAGCAGAGAGGCTGTGTCTCCAGACATCAGAGAGGCTGTAAAGTACTGAAGAGTCATTGTTGTTTCAGAATTTTGAATTCATGTGGGCTAAAGGTCTAACTGGTTTCACTAAGGATAGGGAATGACAGCCATCTGTCCTAGAAGAACTTGGGGAGTATTTGCTGGACTTCTCATGTTACTAGTGACAAAACTTCTAAGAGTTTCTAAAAATAATAGGTGCTAATTTCTTTACATGCAATGTCCTGCATCCGGGATGAGATAGTTCAGTATCAACTTTTATGCTGGACAAGGAGTTAATAAATAACCTAAAGGTCAGTGGTAGCCTCAATCACCAGTGGTGGCAAAAGTGTATTTGTCACATGCAAGCAGCATTGCATGAAATAGTAACTTAATTTACATTAAAACTCCAAAGGCCATTTCCCATGCTTGTAAGTGTTTTGGAGTGAAGAACTTTTAAAAGCCCAGTGAAGTCTGGGAGCCCTTTGGGGAACTCCTACCAGATGAATGCTCACAAGAAATCACTCTGAGCATGTGTAAAATGCTATTTTGTTGGATATGGATGGAAATACAGATGAATGGAAATCATCCTGGTCAAAAGGCTACCTGAAAGCAATGATTAAATAACAATCTGTAAGATAATATAATAGATAAAGAGAAAGCAGCAGGGAGTTAATATGATTTATAAATTAGAAATACATGTATGAGAAGTTAAAATAATGCTATTTTTAAAGTAAAACTGATCAATGTGGTTTTAAAGAGAACATTTAAAAATGTATTAGGGAAAAAAAAACCAAAACCAAACAACAACAAAACACAACAACAACAAAAATAACACTCAAAAAAATCTCTCAAAGCCTTGCTTGAATACAGGCCTCTTTAACAGCAAAACTTTAAAGTCAGAAATGTTCAGTTCACATTGTATTCCAGTTATACAGTCAAAATAAAGCAGGGTGGTGGGGTTTATTATTTATGATATTACATAAAACGTTTTCAGTCTGTAGCAAAGGAAGGCGCGAGACAGAAGCTACTTTAATTAATGAACAGTTTTTTGAAGTAGTGAAGGGAACATCCTGAATCATATTTTTTTTTTCAAATCTTGTGAATCTCAAAAATTTTGAAGTTTTGAAGGATTCTTTTGCTCTGGGGCTTAACAAAGGGTAGAACCATGGGAATATTTTGATTTGCAGATGCCCATTTAGTTTGCAGCATAAGAGCCCACAGTTTGTAAATCAGCTGCTCAAAGTCACATGCATTGAAGTTCTCAGTAAAAAAATTATCTCCCTTTGCCCTCAGAATGCTGAAAACCTATTTGGTTCTGTATAACTCTCTAAACAAGCAGAAGCTGAAAGTAAATACGGTTTGTCTGGTTTTCCTCTAGTTCTTTGCAGGTATTAGGAGATGTTTCTCTTTGATATTCGGCTGACCAGACATGTTCTGGTGTGCTTTCATGCTTTTGGGGAAAGAAGTAATGTTTGTTTTCTTGCTCTACTTTTTCCTGCAGGCTGAGAAATCATCAAAAGTCAAAGATAGCTTTTTGACTGGGAGCTGGTTTTGCTCCAAAGAACTTCTATTGCAGATGCCTGAGGATGAAACCCTGTACCACTTTGTTCAGGGACATAATCACTAATTTACTTGAGGTGAAAATGAGGCTTTGTCAAGGTCACACTGACATAGGCTTGCAGGTAGTTTCACCTTCTTCTGCAGTACAAACTGCACTTTGTTTACAGGGCTGTCAGTTGTGTTCATAGAGGGTTTCCCTGCTCCTGCTGGGATGTGGGCACAGGGCTTGTCAGAGGCTTCTGCCTTGCCTTCTCCTTGGCTTTGGTCAGGCTTTAGTCTTAGTCTTGGAACTTAATGTGAAATTATCTTGGCAACATGTGTATCACAAGTCAGTGATACAAGTCAGTCATCCCTGTGAATCTCTGAAAATACTTCCAAGAGTAATTTGAGAAGGTTCTGAACAATAACTATAATTAAACATTTTAAGGTTCACAGACTAGGTACATTTTCCCAAAGACCTTAAAAGAGACTTGCTGAAGAGCACTCTGAGCTATTCCTGTTGGTATTTATGGATCCTGGAGGAGAGAGACACTTCCAGATGCAATTGGAAGAAAAGCTAGCTGTTGTTCCTGTTGTTCCTATCCTCCTTTTCAAGAGGATAAATTATGTTTCTCAAGCAAACACAGGTACATTAACCTGGCATCAATCCAAGGGAAAATTATAGAAAGACACATTAGGAGGAATGACTGGTAAAGAACCAAAGGATATTGATGCCTTTAAATACCATTGGTGTAATAATATGGAGAGAAGATCCTGTTGGAAAAAAATAAGGTCTCTTTTTAGGCAGTAGTTACAATGTGACTGATAAAAGTCTGTTCGCTGACCAAAGCACTTGATTTTGTGTAATGACTTTCTGATGTAAGTTTCAGCTTTTAGAAATGTCTCTACTGTCCTTTTGATAAAGAATCTTCCTCTGAAACTGTTGATTTTTTAAATTTTTTGTTTTGTTTTGGGTTTTTTTGTTTGTTTTTAATGGGAGTCTGTTTTATACAGGATTTTTCCCATTTGGTGAATCAAAACCATATGTTTCAGTTTGGGTGTATATTGAAATATTTCAGTTTGCTAAATGGAGGAAAAGCCCGACCACAGCTCTTGTCTGAAATCCCATTCTTCATGAGGAAAACATGAGGACTTTCAGCACTTACCTGGACAATTTCAAGTTTATCAATTTGCAACCAAATCATGCAGATGGTGGATTTATTTAGCAAGTCTGTGGAGTTAGAACAGCAAATCTCAAGAGGGAATCAACAGCTTTGATAGCTTTAGACTTCTGAAGCTGGAGCCTTGATCAATCTGTACCAAAGGGAAGGAGGAAAGACAGGGCTTACCAGACATTTTCCCCAGTAGCACCTTATCTGCTAAATCTTATGCTGCAAAAGTCTCCTTTGAAAACGGCTGATTCAGGCAATCAATGCAAAGTGAGACTAGGTGCAGTACTGCTATGAGTTCTGACAGCAGCGTTCAATGCTTCTGAGAATTTATAACATCTTCTTTGCTTGCACCACAGCTTGGTACTGTCTCAGGCAGCCTCCACCCTGCATTGTTCTGGAGGTCTCACCCCTGGCAGCACATGCTGTGTGGTGGATGTGTTAGAGCACTACAGTCCAACACAGCATAGTGGAAAGAGATCAGTTCTGTTACACCTCCACATTAGCTTAAAGTTTGGGCTTTAATTCCTTATTTGTTTTTGCTTTCAAAGGGAAATAGAGAGCATAGGAATCCTTGTTCCTCTTCCTCTCTGTTCCTCTCCTTGTTGCCTCTGTGGCTTTCTCAGTCATCTCACTACCCTCAGCAACCCTATTCCATAAGGTTCCCTCTTGCCAGACTGTCCTTTCCCTTTTTTTCTCTTCCTTGTATCCCTTTTATTTTCCTTCCTAGTCACCTACCCCTTGTCTCCAGCCTTTCTACCTCAGAGACTACCCGATGGCACGTTTCCATTTTCCTCATCCTTGCTCCTGCTAGCTGCTGAGTTTCAAACTCTTGAAAACAGTCTCTTCTCTCCCATATCCTTTAAGATGTTGCATCTGGAAGATGGTGGTGACACAGCTGCAGTGGCAGAAGGGCCCGCTTGCAAACTGCCCACTCCCATGGCTGCCACTGCAACCTCATAGCTGTTACTCTGCTCCCCAGCTTCCAGGTTAAAGTGTGAGGTTTTTTGTTTTTTGGCCACATTTGTAGGGTTATTTTGAATTTTGCATCAGTTGCCATTCATTGGTTATTCCTGAACTGCTCCAATCTAAAAGGAAAGGAAATCAAATGCAACTGTGTTGATCCTGGATTTGCTGCTTTCATGCTTCAAAAGAAATTTAAGAAGTCACGCGCATATGGCAATGAAGAACCATCACAGAAAAGGATAGTATGTTACATAGTAAATATTGACAGATATGCAGCAGATATCTGTCCCACTCCTTTCTTGTGCTCTCTCTCTTCCTCTCTTCATTCTTCTATCTCAGCAGCCAGCCCTGTTTTTGCTTTCTTCCATCTGGCAGCTCTCAGAATAATCTCACCCACCTGTTAAATGAGAGAACGTCAAGTTAAATTTACAGCACGGCCTGGAAACAGGATGCTACAGAAAAGTATTTTAATTAAAATCCTTTAATTGAATGCATGCCTCCTTGTGAAAAGAGAGCTGCCAAGAAGGGCCTGATGTCACCACCTCTACCCCCATTTGCCACAAAAGGAGAGCAATTGAAACCAGTTCTCAAGGTGGAAAGAGGAAAGGGCATTTCCAGGGAGTTTTCCAGGGTCACCCTTGCAAAACTCTTAGATGGTTCAGGGGAGGTTTGCCCCTTTACCAGAATCAGAGCTGAAGATGGTACAGCAGCTGTGCTGCATTTGTCAGGCACTTTGCAGAGTATCAGGCTGCCATGTGTGTGTAAGGATGGACCAATATCTATGTGAAGCCTGAACTCTGGATAGAAACATGACAAACATAAAACCTGTCACTGGCATGGAGATCACTGTCACACAAACTCTTCTGGGAAGACTTCACGCTCTGCTTTGCTAGGCAGTCAAGTGGGATTTTAAGACCTGTTTTATTGCAGTTGCTGGAATAGATACATGAATGGGGAGACGCAGATTGATACAGAAAGGAAATGGCAAGACATGCCATGAGACAAATGTCTAGGTTCCCATTCGGAGAGTCTGGATGACCATACCTTGTGCAACTGTTCGGTATCTGTGGACACAGCCCATAGAGAGAGGAATAAAAGACTGGGTATGTCCAAAAAACCAAAGGTAGGAGGCAGGAGGAAGTATCTGGGGAGAGGAGGGAATTAGCAAGTTCTGTAGAACTGCGTCACTGCAACGTAACTCTAGCCCTTCTAAATACTATGCAAATCCATCGACACTATATACTTCCTGTAAGCATGAAACCTCTGACTTTTCTTTCCTTGTTAGACAGTGGTTAACTGTTATGAAAAGAGAGTTACAGAGAATAAAATGCACAGTACCTGCCTCTATCTAAAGGCATAGTAATACTACTAACAATTCATGACATTTTGCAATATTTACAGGATTTTCCATTAAGTTGCCCACAACACGTGGAGGGGAAATTTGGCACCACTGCATTCCTGCACCTCCAGGCTGGTAAAGGTCACTTCCCGCGAGCCTCAGGTCACAGAACAGAAAAGTTCCCGGCACCCTCAGGTGTTAGCCAGCCCTCCTTCCTTGACAACAGAGAATCCTTTCATAAAACACATTTATTTTACATTTTGATATTTCAATGCTTCATTGGCCTATTTAGAAATTGGAAAATCTTACATCCCCTCACGAGAAATCTGGCAGGCATGTTTGGCTCATATTGGGAAAGCAAAACCACTCGCAAACCCTCTAGCCTTTGCTAAAATTCAAAAAGGACAGTCCAAGTGTTAAAGGCAGTTTGAACATCCTGTGGGAATGCTGGGGACTCAAGCATAAAAAAATGAAGACTTAAGGAAAGGTAAATTTTTGTTCACAACAAATTCTGGGGTGTAAGGATGACTTTCAGACAAACAGTACGGCTCCCCAAAGCAGTACATAGTTCAGGGTTTTAGGATAATGAAGATTAGAGAAGCCAAGACTCTTGTACAAAGCTTTTTGAGTCTCACATACTTACTTAGTAGCAGCTCTGAGAAAGTGTTGTTGAATGCAGTAACAGTTAACACACCAGGAGCCATATTTTTCTCTTCTTCAGCAGCTCACATCACCAAATGTGCTCTGGAAAATACTCCAGCATTGCTTTGAAGATGAGGAGCAGAGCTGATGGACCAGGAGTGCAGGGCCAATGCTGCAGATGTGGGTAGGCTGAGAGTAGAGACAGTGGTTGGTGAGAAGGTCTTAGGATGACTTATAAAAGAACTATCGACAGTAGAGATTACTCTGCCAGCAAGAGCTCAAAATGAATATTTGTATACACATAGCATCTTATGTAACACAAGGTAATGGCAATGTCCCATAGATGGTTACCATGCATTTTAAAGAAACACCTAGCCAAAATGCTCCACCGTTGAAGAACAACTCTAGTCTTGAAATAGAGCAGAAAAATGGAAAAATGTCCTTGAGAAACTGAAAGTTTCCAAAAAAATATTACTTTATAGCAGTATTAACCCATTGTGCTACAAAAGTTATTAATTTAGCTTGAAATTAGGGTTCAGATCCTCAGCTGATGAGACATTTCTGTAGTTTGCAAAATTTGCATTTTGTTTCCTGCTAAAAAATCTCAGCAGTTTGCAGGCATACAATGAAATATTAATATTCCGCTAAAAATCCTTTAAGGAATCTACAGCATCACGAGTCTTCGGCCATTCACTTAATTTGGACCATATGAAAATCATGAGTCATTTTCAATCAATCAGAAGGTAACAGCTCAAGAGCAAGAGACAGCAAAATATAGCTAGTGCCATACTACAAGCCTTGCACAGTATACACACAGAGTGCCAGGAATATCCTTTGCTGCCCAGTTGTTATCAGGCTGTTAAGCTGATATATAAAAGAGTGAGAAGTGTTGTCACTTGCAGCTAGGATCAACAAGGCTGACTGCGCTCCAGAGCAGTGACTGTAAGTAGGAGAGTCAGTGTAAAGGAAGTTTTGAAAATAGAATAGAAGATAGGAAAGAAAGAAAAAAATCAGAGATTTAGAGAGAGCAAGGCTGAAAGGAACTTCCCTGCAACCATTCAGTCTTTCCCTAATGCTCATGGTGGGGAAAGGCTAAATGTGACGAGTTGCAGAGACTGCATTAGACCATGTACAGTTTCAGTGAAGCAAACACTGTTTAAGAGGTGCCCAGCTAAGGAACTGTCTGCAAGGGGAGTTCAGTTAAGTCAGTGCATGGTTGTTTTGGGTCTCCTGCTAAAGCTCAACCCAGTGCTGCAGTTGACCCAGAAAAGTGGGGGATGACAATAAATGGGCTTCCAGTCAGTAGAGACTTTCAAGAGACAAGCCCTGACAGCATGTGGTGATGCCATCTGGCTGCCTTTTTGTGGCTTTTGGCAGACTCAGTAATTGCAGGCAGCATCTGAGGAAATCGTGGCAACTGAGCTAGCCATTCACTTCTCAAGCTGTCACTCGAAGTTGGGTGTGAGGCCAAGCTGTGTGGCCAGAGCCCTGTGTGGGTGTGAGAAGCTGGCCCTGTCTTTTGTCAGCCTACATCTGCTCTCTGGGGACACAGCTCCAGTTTCTAATGCTGGCAGGTTGGTATGCCTCACTGCTCCACTGACCGGTTTTAAGGAAAATGTTAATCGCACATATTAGTTACAAAGAAAAGACTGTGAAGTTCAAACTACTCAGGTCAGTAGCACTGTTACTGGCATATTCCTGAGCTTACAGCATATCTGAGTCACCACTCTCAGTTAAACGAGTGCAATATTTCTATCAAGGGAGTTTTGCATTTTGCAAATAATAAGGTTTTAATGGAAGAACTCAACTAGCGTGAGTGCATCTCTGTGGATACCACATTGTCAAACATGGACTGAAAAACGGAGATCTGGGTACTCCAGAAGACTCTGGAGAGACAGTGAGGAAGTCACCCACATTGTGACACCACTGGAGAACTCATTTGAAGATGAAAGTCTCCAGGTTGCACACAGCTGCAGCCAGACCTGTGCCCAGTGCTAGAAGGTATCAAAATGTCAGACACTTCAGGGTGCTTGAGGTCTGGAGAATGCACAATTACTTTCCATTGCTTAGCTGTTGCATATCCTTCTGTCAGAACTGAGTGCAAACTCCAGAGGACTACACTGGACCCAGCATTCCTACGCTGCAGCTGTAACCACCCATCATTCTGCCTGTCCAGGATCATGTCCTGGAGGGACTAGTTTTAGAAACCTAATAAGGTAAGAGAGAATCCCAGGTATTGTTCACATGAAAGGTTTTACTCTTTCCCTAGGAAAAGAGACACAGAGTGTAATGGAATTTTGGTCATCTCAGTAAGTTACCAGGTTACTTTGGTAACTGGCTGTCTAGAGCTGAGCTGTGTTGATGGGTCCTGGGAACATCTTCAGTTTTTCTTCTGCTTTTGATAGGCAGTGGAGAGCTGGGTGCTTTCAATCCTGTCAATGCCCTCAGCAACTCATTTTCCAAGTTGTCTGTGTGCTCTGCCAAGTTACTCACTCCTTCACAATGGTGGTCAGTAGTAGGGAAGCAACATGAAACAGGGTGGGTTAAGCCTGCAAATGAGCCTGGAAAATCTCCAGTCCTAGACCTCATGCCATTCTCAACCAGTTCATTTCACCTCTTTGCTTCTCTTAGCTGAGCCTTACACCAACAGCCCTAAAGAAAGGCAAAAACAGTGATTAAGAAGTGCTGAATAATTCCAAGGGACTGCAATGCATCCTCCACCACCAATGCTCCCGTTAGTTGCAATTTGTCATAGTCAGCTGGTGAGTATGCCCAATTCTATGACAAGGAGTCAAGTTGGAAGGGCATCAAAAAAAGTCCTCCCCACTTGCAGTACAGTGTTGCTCCATTAAGGCTTGGCGTGCTCCAGAAAATGCATTCAAACTGGTATTTCTGGGAGCAGATCCTCACACTTCCCGGAAGCTCAGTATGCACACTCTGCCCCAAAACTCTGCTAAAGCTTTTCTGCCTTGAGTCACGCAGTGAATTGGTTGAGCCCACAGGTAATCAAAGGAAGGGAAGATGTCCCACCTCAGGCACTACTAATCCAAGAAAGAATATGACCCCTTCTCCAAATCCCTTTTGCGCTGGCATTGGTTTAAGCATTGTGTAACTAAACATGATTTTCAATACTTTCACCTATTTCTTTCTTTTTCTTTTTAGTGGCTAAAGGGACATTTTCCCAACTCCCGATTTACATGCTGTTATTTCAAGTTCAAAATATAGCTGTCAGTCCTTCATAAAATGTGTGCTCCATTTCCTGCTCTTCCCCCTCCCTGGAGAGGGGAGAGTTGTTGTTTATCTCTCTGCTTTCCGCTCTCTCCCACTGCATCCCTCCCAACTCCTCACGTTTCTCACAATTTTCCTTAATGTTGTGCACCCCTTCTCTCCTCTGCAGCCCTTTGCCATTCACTTCCTCACTCTGAACCACTCTTTTCTTGCTGTGCCTCACACTTCTCTGTGCTCCATCAGACTCACCCATGTCACTGCACTGGTTTTAGCCTCTTCCCTCCTGCACTCTGGACCCTCTTGTGTGTATCCAAGCTGTGACCTTAGATAAATACAGCTCCCCATGTTGCCCTCACTCCCTGCTCCTGCTCCTCAGGATCCCACTAATTGCCCATCTGGAATTCTAAGAAGCTGCCCCTTCCCTCTGCCTTTCAAGGCTTTCTCCTCTAGTTAGAAGTGAACTGCCTGCCTCTCAAATGCTTTGACTTCCAGGAGCATTCAGCTGATGGAAGACTATTGATATCTTGGATGAGGACTCTCTCAATCCAAATTTACTGGGAATGACTGTCCTGTTGGTCTCTCTGATAGAGAATGTTGGAAGATGGAGCAGTTTTGATTACTGTTGATTTGTGTCATCAAATCCTGAGGGAAAAATGTCAGTATTGCATGATTCAAGACTCATTAGACATGATCGTCTCTCTTGTTCTTTTCTTGGGCTCCATGCTTTCCCAGGAAGGTTGTTCAGCCTTTCTCCTCCTCAGTGATTTTTGGTTTCCTTTTTTCTTACCATTATTTTCTCCTTAGTGTTCAGATAATAGTGAGGGGTAAATTAATGAAATTGAAAACAAAAGAAAAATAATGAGTCTCAAAAAACATCCTCAAGACAATGTCCAATCACAATTATAGAAAAAGCTGATCATGGTGTGACTGTACAGGTCTTGGAGAAAAACTCAAAAATAAACTGCATATGAAACTGCAAATGGAGCAGAGGGGGGAGCAGAAGGAAAATGCATGACAAATTCACATGAAGTGTCCCAGACAGCTTTTGTCTGCACAGAAATGTTTTTATGGGATTCTCTGCAGAAAAAGGAACAAAAAAATTAAGGAGCTGGGTTCAAAAGATCAAGTTGCATTTTCATTGATCTCAGACTTGTAAGAGCTGCCTCATCAATCACAGTTGCTCAAAAATTCCTATTAATGGCCTCAAGTGCTGGGGCAGCCCATATGGTTCATCTTTGTAGCATTTGGGCAACTCCCTGGGAGCAGTATGAGATCTGTCAGTGTCAGAGCCAGACATTCTGTGCTCATCCCTACATTCCTGCAAGTGGTGTAAGGAGAATAATATCACTACAAGACTGAGGAGCTCCATCTGATCCAGGATACAAGTAACAGTAGAGAATGAGAAAAGAATAAACCCCAAATTATTTGGCTTCCAGAGACACTGCAAACAGCTACAAACCTGGGTAAAAGTCCCAGTGTATAGTCTAGGAGATGTATGGGACAGCTTCAAGCCAAGGTGCTGCATAGCACTGCGCAGAAATAAACACCTGTTTGCTCTTATGGAGCTAAGAACATGGTTGGTAGAGGCTTTCAGACTGGAAAGGAAAATTGTCTTATCCTGAGCAACAAAGTCAGCATGGTGTTAGATCACTGAATGGTAGTGTTTAGACAGAGCTCTGTTGGTAAGCAGGCAGGAGCTGTGCTCCTCACCGCTGATTCATGCCCGTGGGAGCCAGATGTGCTTTGACTGACCTGAAGACTTTGGCTGCTGGCTTTGGCACTGGACATCCATATTAGTATGGACAGAGTGTTAGGAATGTTCTTGATGATGGCTTCTTCCCTCCTGCACCCTGGACTCTCTTGTGTGTCTCCAAGCTGTGACCTTAGCTAACCACAGGTACCCATGTCACCCCCACTCCCTGCCCCTGCTCCTCAGGCTCCCCCTAATTCCCTGCCTGGATTTCTAAGAAGCTGCATCTTGATGATGAGCATGTTTCCCATATTCCAGAGGATTATCCCATCTAGCCAAACTGACTCCATGTGCTTAATGTCGTTCCTTGGAGACAATTCAGATCCAGAGCCAAAATTCAACAAATCTTCTCTCTAATGGGCACAATTTTTCCTTTGTAGTTATTTCTCCTTCTTTCTCACATTGGGAAAATTGTCATGAAGACACATTTTTGAAATGGATCTTCAACTCAAGTTGACATTAGACTTAATTAGCAACAAAATGACTCAGAAATGTACACTGAAAATAATTGTGCTGCAGCCTGACTTCAGTAAGAGTTAAAGCATTCACTTTACCACTGTTGTCCCAAAAGCTGAGTTTTCAGAGACATGGAACACCTCTCCTGTGAGGAAAAGCTGAGAGTTGAAGTTGTTGATCCTGGAGAAGAGAAGGCTCTGGGGAGACCTTGTAGCAGCCTTCCAGCACTTGAAGTGGGCCTGCAAAAAAGATGGGGACAGACTTTTTAATAGGATCTGTTGCGATACTACAAGAGGTAATGGTTTTAGGCTAAAAGAGGTTAGATATAGACTAGATAAATAAGAGGTTGCCCAGAGAGGTGGTGGATGCTCCTTCCATGGAAATACTCAAGGTCAGGTTGGACAGGACTGAGCAACCTGATATAGTGGAAGATGTCCATGCTTATTGCAAGGGGTTTGACCAGATGAGCTTTAAAGGTCACTTCCAAGCCCAACCATTCTATCATTCTATATTAAGTATAGTTGGACAGTTTTTGGAATCTGAAATAAACACCAGGGACCAGCAGATTGTTGCTTTCACAGATAAGCTTTTAATGTGAGCCATGATTGTTAATGTATTTGTTCCCCACTTTGCTGTTATTGAAATGTAATGAAGCTGCATCAAGTGAAATTTAGATTGAATATTAGGAAGAGGTTCTTCACTGACAAGGTGGTCAGTCACTGGAAAGAGGCTCCACAGGGAAGTGATCACAGCATCAAGCCTCTAAAAGGGGCATCTGGATGATGCTCTTAGTCATGTGGTTTTAGTCATATGGTTTAGTTTTAGGTATTCCTGAGAGGAACAGGGAATTGGAATCGATGATCTTTGTTGGCTCCTTCCAAGTTGAGATATTCTATGGTTCTGAGCTGTGGTATAGCAAGTAGGAGCCATCAATATGCCAAGGAGGTCCTTTGAGTTTGCAGGGCCTTACTGCGGAGAAATCTGCTGGGAAGAAGAATATTCACAATCCCTACTCCCCTCATGCTCTTGATTTACCCCCAAAGGGGTCATGATTTATTTAAAAAGGGAAATACCTGTATCTAAGCGAGGCCACTGCAATGTCAGAGAGTGATAATTTCTTCTTCAGGTGGGCTGAGAGTTATGTGGTATGCAAAGCTTAGGGCTTGCTCACACTGTGCCAGTGCTGAACAAAGGACCATCTTCTGAGGTCTGAGCACAGCCAGTAAGAGTAAGGCCATGAGAAAAATCATTTGCCCCAGAAGCAGTAGAGCTGACATGTCAACAGTGTCAGCTCTCTCTCTTTAGAGGCCCAGCCTGCCACAGTGAAGTGCTTGCAAGCAGGATTAAACTTTGTTTGACTGAGGTCTGCCATGTCTTGTGTGTGCAGGGACCTGCACATATCCTTTGTATGGACACGCACACATGCATACACAATCCCTCTACAATCAAGCTATTTGCAAGCAACAGTGCTGAATGCCAATTCACATTCTCTATTTCACACATTTTCACTCAGTCTCCTTTTTCTCAAATTCTTATGCATCAAATTTTTGAGGGATAAAAAGGTTGCCTGCATTTTCTGGATGTTTTTTTCTTGCTAGTTCTAAATAGCTTCAGTAAACCACTCTGATTATTTTCTCTTGGCCAGTTTGATCCCACTTAGCGCTCATAGGAGCAAGAATACTTCTTCTGGTGGCTGCCTCAGTATCCTGGCAAGTTGCCACAAACCGTGAGTTGAGAAATGGTGATCTCATGAATAGGAGAAGGGAAAAGAGGAGGCAAGACTGAGTTTTTGGTTTTCTACATTTAAATCCCATCAGGCTTTGTATTTTCATTTCAAATTCTTTCCAAAATACTGTATCTATTTTCCTTCAAGACAGTGTGACTGAAATGACTTTATGCTTTGCCTCTAATGATTATTTTTCTAAATCAAAAGAAATTATTTCTTTTCAAAAGGATTTAAAACTTATCCAGTAAAAAGCACCCAGAAACAAAGAAAAAAAAATGGGAAGATGCCAGTACTGTGGAAACCAGTAAGTCACAAAAGAGTTAAATTTCCTTACACCTGGCCAAGTTAAATAAGACCTGGAGGGACACATGGTTCCCCCCCCAGCACTCCCTGAACTCTGGGGTGTGGGCTTGTGAAATGCCTGGGAGGCAAAATTGGCCCCCATTGTGTCTTGTTTAATTTGGCTGCTTGAAGTACTCACTTTTTTTTTTTTTTTTTCTATAATTTGGCTCTTCCTGCAGCTCTCACACCTTGCTTTAACGTAAATGTCTTTTACATTTACAACCTGCCTTTTCCCCAGCCCTCCATCCCTCCATACCACATTGTTTGAGCAACTGCCTCTTTTTCTCTGTGCACCTACACATAGCTGCTGGCACAGAGCTGTGTTTGTCTGCACACAGAGGGAGAGTAAAACCAAACTGAAGAGCACGGTCGGCACAAGCACTGTGTTCCCAGGGTGCACTTTGCATCTCCGTGTGCTGGTAAGGAGCCAGCAATCCTGTCCCGGAGATTTCTGCTGGCCAGCAGCAGGACTGCTCTGGAGCAGCACGCAATGGTGAAGTTTTCCTGCCTATGCAACCCACAGCCTTTGCAGCCTCAGCTGGAAACTCTTTCACCACTGCCTGGCCATGAGTCAGTGATAAAATACTAAGCTTGGTCCCACTAATCATGTCTGGGTGATGTTGCAACAGCGATGGGAGAAATACAACTCAGACTACCTGTGCTTGGTGGTGTCAGTTATCACACTCTTCTTCTCATTTGACTTAAATTTTGAAAGTATAGAGCAAAATTAAATTTTGAAAGTATAGAGCAAAATGGCCTTAAATACAGTACTAAAATGGCAAAGATGGGGACTTCATCACTGCTTCTACCAGTGTTTAGAGTTTTACAGTAAATGGAGGAGAGACTGGTATTGGGTACAGATGGCCAAGGGCAAGTCCTTTGTTCAGTTTACTCTCTGTAAAATGGGGCTACACTGCCTTGACTAGCAAGGGATTTCATAGTTACTCTCTAACTGCCTTGGCCATGGAAAGCAGAGGATAAATTTTCAAGTATTGTCACAAAGAGGAGTTTATGGGACTTTTGGGGGTTTTTTTATTGGATATATAAAGCAGCAAAAGGTCTTTAAAAATTAATCAACATAACATAGAATTTAATAGAAATTTTGAAATTCTGTTCTGGTGCTATATGCAAGTCTTTATTTAGACACAAATGACCAACAAGTCTGATGAAAGCAGTCTACTCATTCTCACATTGAAGGAGATTAGTTTTCATTTGCTGCATTAGAAATGTGCTCACCCAAGAGCATGTACCTGTCTGAATAGGCAAAGCCTCAAGTGGGTGAAGAAAATGTAGCTGCTGAGACCAGACCAGAAGGATTTGGGAGAACATCCATCCACATCAGTGCAGTCTCTCTTTCAGGGGCTGCTGAGTCAAGGACAACTTGTGTCTGAGGACACCACTGAGGACAGGACTTGTAGTCTGTGCTCTGTACACCACCAAAATAGTCCCAGAAGAAAGACTCCATCTGCAATGACTCTTCAGGGATTGGACACCAGCAGCCAATAAAATTTTTCTTTCCATCGTTGCTGTGAAAAAAACCCAAACACCAAACCCTCCAGAAGGAAATCTGAAAAGGTGCAGTAAGAAGCCAGTGAAGCCAGGAAATGGAAATGGACACTTTGGGATTGCTACAAAGAGCTCTGGTTCAGTGAGATTTGCTGTGCTGCTGCTTTGTTGGCCTGGGAGATACATTAGAAGATGATATTTAGAAATCATAAATAATCTCATTATATTGCATCTGGTAGTATTCTGGAAAATATGGATAAAAGCAGTGAAGAACTGAGTTAAAGAAACCCCCGGTGGCACAGTTGTGGCAACAGATGAAGGGAGAAAAAAAAATAGATATTACGGATGGATGAACACAGAGAATTTTTTAAGTTTGGATTCAAGCTCAACTGAAACTGAGATTGCCTGCTTGCCTTGTAGGGGCAACTCATAGGTGCTGCATGTTGCTCCTTCTGTTGCAGAACTGTGGGTCTTAGGAATGGCAAATAGTATTAACACTGGGCATCTAGTTCACAGCCCACCCAGGACTGACCCTGCAGGACTTTCCTGATCTTTAGAGCCGCAACACTGTTCCACAGCTAAATTCAAAGTTTTATTTGGTATTCCCCTTGAATTTCCCATTTCTTCTTCTATCTTCTCTTCCCAAATTGTAGATCACTGCCAGAAGTCAGTATCAAAGGGTGTCCAACTTCCCTGAACATAGGTCACACTGATTTGTAAAGGGCTGTGGCTGGTTTTTTTATATATTGTTCTTGATGCCAATACAGCAAACATGGAATAGTCTGCCAGTTTAGACCTGAAAGTGATGGACGCCAAGAGATCCCTTCACATCCGGTATCACAGCACGTTTATACACTCACAAGGTGAATATGACCTGGATATTAGAAATGAGAAGGCAAAGAACTAAGGCCACGTGAGAGCTAAGCCTTGCTCCCTCTCTCTGCCTCTTTCACTTTGTACTATTTATAAGCCTGAGTTGACAGCTTGAACTATGGTCACGTTAGGCAGATATTTCCAGCCTTACATTTCTCCTATGACATTACAGAACCTCCCCACCATGTCCTATGTGGTGGAAAATACAGATTCCAGAATTATTTTGTTCCCCAGTTTAGATTTGTGGATAAGTAGACCTAAGAGAGGAGCCAGGGTCTTCATTTTTTCAACAGAAACCAAGTATGATAAATCAAGAATTACTATTAAACAGGTCTTTAACTCTGCAAGTTCTTTGGATGAGATTGTTTCCTTCCCAGATCATGGCAGTGATGGAAAAAACTTCCCAAGTTACAGGGGCAGACAGCTGAGATAACTCCTAACATTTCATGGTGTTGTGTCTCCCTAAATAAAGAATGAACTACTAGGCATAGCATAAAACAATTTATGTTGCTGTATAGACAAGGTAACCAGTTTAATGAGCTTTCAGGTGTGAGTGTTTAATGATTAGTTGCTGGATATATTTAGTAGCTATAAACATTGCATACAATACTCTATACAATGTAAACAACAAATTTAATACAGCACATTTTACATTGAAGAAGTGAATGTTTCCTTTCAAAGGCTCATTTTTTTTGTTATGTTTTTTATCTATGTGGTAGGAAGCTGGAACATCTCAAGCTCCTTCGGATAAGTCCAAATTCTCCATTCAAGAAGAAGGGCAGCTTATTATTCATTATCCAAAGTAACTGAGCTATTCACAAAACATCTTTACAGACTCTGTGTTGTCTCCTTTGCTGTGTGTGCATGACCAGTTCCTTTTTATTTTGGATGTGTGCATTTTTTTTATTATTTTTTATATAGGTTTCTTCAGGTTAGCTCAACCTCCTTTTACATTATCTTTAATTTATTTTCTTTCCTGAGTTCACAATTTTTTTGGTGTTGATTTCCTCTGGTCTTCTGTAAAACTTGACTTTGTAATGTTCACAGAGTTAGGAGTTGGAGTATTTCATGGGTAATACTATGACGGTGGGAACTCAGGTAAAAAAGTGTAATAGTGTATAGGAGGGGAAGTGATTTTTATTTAGTTTTCTAAAAAACATGGCACTGCCAATGCACATGTGGGAGTCACAAACTCCAAAATTAATGTCTCCAAGTAGTCTGGAGTGTTTGCCATTGAACTTTCACTTTGTCTTCTGGCTTGCTTTTCACTGGTGATAATGTATTGGTGTTTGGATGAATCTTTTATATGTCTCAGCAGCTACAGGTATTGTACTTTAACCTTGGAATCTTTATTAATTATCCATTGTAAATCCTGTGTGACATTGCTGCACTTGTCTTTTCCTTCTTCATTTTGGGTAGTTACTAGTAAATCTAGACTTCTTGTTGGGGTTACTTTAAGAGAAATGATACACACAGTGTGCTGTAATCTTGCTGCCATTCTCATATTCCTATTCTGCAGGGTTTCTGCTGTCGAGTCACCTGTGCTGTGATTTTGTTGAAAGCAGCACAGAAAGTGTTTACCAGTTTCACTGCCATTGATCATATCCCTGGCTACCAGTACAGGCTGTTCTTTGCTTCCTTTCTCTCATGTTCCTCTAGTGCTTTACACACACATCTGCACTCATACTTCTTTCTAACTGATCTTAATATTTCTGTATACAGACCCTTGCGTAGCAATGTCATATAAACCACAGAGTACAGTGCTGGCCCTGGTTTGGATGGTTGGCAGGCTGTAGTTAAGTCTATGCCTGTTAATTGTACTGCAACTTATTCCAGATTTACTGGGAAAGTTGGATGCAGATAATTACATCATGTCTCCAATCACTAGACCACATTATCTATTTAATGTAGCACCCTGGCAGCAGGCAGTTTTCCTTTGCACTGGCTCCTGGGCCAGTTATGCCAACTTAACACAACAGTGTTCATGTGCAATTACTTGACTGCATATTGAGGGAAATGTTAGAAACCAGCTCAGGTAGAACAGCAACTCAAGGCCATATCACCTCTCCTGTAACTCCCCAAGCCCCCCTGATTCTTACAAAGGAAACACTGGAAAGACTGTAGGTGCTGCAGCATGTCCATAGGACTGTCATCAGTGTAGTGTGGAGGGAAAAGTCCTTCCCAGTCACGGGCACCTTCACTGAGAATGACTACGGGAGTAAACCTCCAGTTTAACAGCTTATTGGCTGAAGCAGCACTGCCCTCCCCATCATCCTGAGAGAAGGGCTAATGTTCTCTACTCACAGTCCTACTCGGGCCAGATTTGTGTCTCAGCAGTGCTGCTGCACCCAGTTTGCTGATAAACAGTGTCCTGAGGTGTGTATGTTGCTAGATGGTCAAGGGCAGACATGACCAAACAGAGCCTAGGACTGCTTCTGGAAGCATCCAAGGTTATCCCACAGAAGTCACCCTATCCCAGCAAATAAAGGCATTATCCAGCTGAATGTCAGAGCTTCCAAAATGCTCAACAAATTCAGAACATTACTGGAATAAGAACAGCACTTGTAGGAACTTCAACTAGTGTAAAATTACATGCTCCTAATCCTTCTCCCCCACAGCACGCAATGAGTTCCACACTGAGTCAGAAAAATAGACAAGCTCTGTGCTCCAGAGATAGATTATTGCACAACTACCCTACGGTGGAGGTTTATTACTCCTCCCTGAATCAGCTAATGCCAACCACTACCTAGCACAGAAGCCATGCTCATCAATGTGCTGTTGGAACACAACAGTGTGCAGCCTTGTGAACTGCTCTTTTCCAGACTAGTCCTCTGTTCAGACAGGCTAGAATTCTTGGAGATTTTTACTGTAGAAAGGAGCTAATATTTGAAGAGGTGTGCTCCATACACTGTTCCTGTAATTAGTGACCATGTTGCTCTTCTGGGGTGATAAGCAACAGTTACTGACATGGAAAAGCAACCCTGGAAAAGAGTTCCAGAAATTTTAGTCTATGTATTCTATGTATTTTATTTTTATGTATATCTAATTATATTCTATGTATTATTATCCAGAATGTATTCTATGTAGTTTCCTAGATAGTGATTATAGACAAATTAGAAGAAGCAGTCAGAAAACTGAGTTACTTTTCCAGCAGAAGATTAATGGGTCAGCAGCAGGCTACAGAAACCCCTCCCAGCTGACCAACAGACAAGCTCTCAGAAATGGTCACTTCTGTGGACTCAAAGTGCTGGGCTACTGACCTGGCCAAAATGCCCGGTCCTGCACGCTGCTTCTTTCTGGAAGAAAAAGTGCTGAAAGAGTCAGTTGTTCCCTCAACAGGAACTGTCTTATGTATAGCAAATTATCCCTTGGCCACACCAGCACCCTTCTCATGAAGTTCTGGCACTGCTTTTATAGCTGCAATTATAGTACATCTGTAGCATGTAATGGGCGTGCTCAGGTGTTCCTCTGCCCAGTCCTTGGGAGCATTTTCATCTTATTATTGTTTTGTTCAGAATGATGTCCAAAAGCAGCATCCAGCAAAACTCATCTGCTATTGTTGATCTTACATGGGACATGTGCTCTGGATTAATGAACCTGGTTGTGTTGGGGCAAAAATAATCTGAACACTTTTTAAATTTTTGTAGTGGCAAATGCTCTCTGTCAGCCCTCACCTACCTCAGTAAAGCTTCTCCCAGTATCCAATAAATGCGTCACTCTAGCAGATCATCTACTGTAGTTTTCACTGTAGTCTATTTCAGATAATGGCTATGCAACCTTATTTGTAATTTATGTTTGCACCCTGAGCATTTTGCTTTAGCACACAGTGCTTACACTACCTTCAAAAACACTGTGGTGCATTGGCATGCAATGTCCTGGTGTTGCTGAGCTGCACTGACCGTGGTCATGGTAAAATTTATGTCCTGTGCCTGTCAGTGTGCTAAGGAATGAAGCCAAATAAACTTTTCAAAGCTGGTAAACCCACTCTGATTATTTTTGCACCATTCTTTTCATTTTTGTAACAAGTTGCCAGGTTTGCACTTGGAACAGCCTATGCTGCAAGATGAGGGATCTCCTATCTTGTTGAGATAGGAGTTGAGATTTCCACTACCCTTCCTGTGATTTGGACCGGGCTTTTAAAAAAGAGTGTTTCTCCAAAGAGTTATGCGATTCACCTTTTAAATTTGCAGCATCCAACTGGGAGATGTAGAGCCTTCTCTTCTCCTGCACTGGAAGCCAGAAGCCTGTGTTGGCTAAGACCAAGTGGGTCAGCCCAGTGGTGGATTTGAGACCCCCTGATTTCGGCAGCTCTGAATAAATTCTCTGGTGTCTAATAACATCCATATGCCAGATGAAACTTGTGGTTGGGGGCTTGCATGCAGAACACCTGTTCCTTGCGTGACTTCTTTGAATGAGATGTTACACTGTGGCCTTTCCTGCAATTGGAAAATTAAAAAGGTCCCTGTCCTCCTCCACTGTCTCTTCTAAAGAAACATGTGAGAACTTACATCCCAAAGCTGCTCAAAGCTGGCCAAAGGGAAGTAGGGAAGGAAGGAAGGGGAGAGTAAACAGACCACTGCTGCCTCTGCCACCCACACACACATGCTTTGCAAATGAGCAGTCAAAGGGCTCCTGGATGAGAGCATGACTCTGCCAGGAGGGCTCTCAAGTCCTATGGTTAGGGCAGTCACCCAAGGAAAGGGAGCCTTCCAGGGGTGGCTGCTGTGTGCACTGCAACCCGGGCCGCCCACCAGGCCAGCTGGTCCCAGGTGGAACTCCCAGACTGATCCCAGGGCACTTCTCCCACTGCCCATTGCCATCTCCTCTCTGTGGGAAGCCTCAACAAAAAGTGGCAAACAGCTCAGGGCCTTGTGTCCATACATGGATGGCAGGGGGAGAAGAGCTGCTGCTGTACGTGAGATACCTGTCCCGCCTGGGTCCGCTTCAAATTCAATGCTCACCTCTTGTTTCTGGGGTGGTGTCAAGGCTTGAGGCAGGTTGTCTCCTCAGGGGACTGTTCCCGTGTGAGGATTTCACCTGTGCACCTAAACCAACACTAAGTAAATTATTTTAACAAGCTTTGGCCTGTTATTTTTGATAATGCCCTCCAGAGCCAGTTCTACTTTTGCTTTGCACAGTGACAACCATGGAAAAAGTGTAATATTTTTTACCCATGGGATAGCGTGTTTTTAATCCTCATAGACTGTCAGTGTAACTTACACATTGAGTACTATTTGTGTTCTTATAACTTTACATCTTGGGACAGGGAAGGCTCTCCGAGTTTTTTTTCTTATTCTTTTTCAGTTTTGATGTTGAATATTCTGATCCTTCAGCAACAAAACACTAAGGAATAACTCTCTATATAACTAAGGTCTCTCATTTTGTATATGTGTCACATAAGAGCTAAATAAATATGTCTACAAATAGAGTCAATAAATGCTCACCCTAAGGTCAGTAAGTTTCATACTGAAAGCAACTTCATACTGATGCAGTAACATTATCTCAGTTTGGTGAAGAGCTTGCTTGATCAGGGACTGGATGCTCAGTAACTGGAAGGATCACACTGCTAAAAAGTGTGGATGAAAATTTCAAAGCTCTTACTCAAGGATTCCTACTAATTTGCCTGGAAACTGGGATATCAGGTTTTAATACTAATATTGAAGATTGTGCCCTACATGTGTCTTTTGCTTTTTTTCAGCAAATGTTTCCAGTGATATTTTTTTTATTACTTTTTTTTTCGTTTAATCAAGATTAGAAATATATATTTTGATACAGAATGATTTTGATTTTGTTGAGTCTCTTCTTAGCTGAAGTACTCACAAAGACTCACTCACAAAGAACTAAATAGAATAAATAAGAAAGAAGAACCAAATTTAAAAGCCAACAGAAAGAAATACTGGTTCACACAACATACTATTAACCTGTAGAAATTGTTTCCATTAGGTGGAATTACACCCAAAAGCACAGCAAACGTCAAAGCACAGATCTGAAAGATTCTGAAAAGATTTTAGAAAGGCTCTAAAACTACCTGTTTCAAGATGAAACCAGTAATTCATTATTAGGGGTAAAAAAAAGACAACAAGGTGAGGGACAGATTGTCTGCCATCCACAGCCCCCCTACACTTTTCAGCAGCATCCGTGGCTGGACACACAAAAAGCCAGAATACAGATGGACAAAGTAGGCACAGAACTGGGAATAGCATTGGTATATTTATCTTCTCTTGTAAAAACAAAAATTAAGAAATGCTTGCAGAATTTATCTTTAAAGGTCTTCCTACCTTTCTGGCACCTTTACAATTCAGGAAAAGAAAAAAAAGTTTATTGACACAGGAAAAGCTGTAAACTCTGCAGCCACAACTTCCAGCCAGTTTTGAGGAGGCTTCAGCTTCCCCATGGCTTTCAGTGTTAATGTCTCAATCTCATATTAGAACTATAGTGCAAATGAAAAACTGACATACACCACAAAGTTCCACTTTAAAACGTGAAATAAATTATACTGTTATTTTTAGGCATTATTGACTATACTGGCTGTAAAAAATTACTCTGAAGAGCTTTTTATTAGCCTTCAACAATCAAAATAACATCTCCAGCTGTCTTTAAGACACACTTCTTGTGAAGAAGGCATCTTACAAATTCCAAGCACTCAATTTTTAAAATTCCTTGAGAAGACAGAATTTTTATTTTTATTGTAATATTGCCTGGACTTCACAATCTAACACTATGTCTTGACTTCCTCTGTTGTGCAACACACGTGACAGTATGTCAAAAATGTCTGACTGTAGAAGACCCCTGAGAAGTCTCACAGAGAGAAAAACACAGAGGGAACAATTGCAAAGATTTATTTAGCGCATTCTGTGCTTGGCACTTAGAAACAGAGTTCCGTGCGTAGGGCAAATCTTTATACACCTTTTTCTTCATACATATTTTACATACCATTTTTATTGCCCTCTTTTATACTCATAATAATGAATACCCCACTAGGCATATAAATACATTTATCTACAACACCTCACAACAAATCTCAATAATATCTGTATTCTGTTACTTGGTATTTGCATTTTCACACAACTTAAATGCATAGCTTGCACCAAGCTACAATTGTTTTCTTATTTTTAAAGGATTTGGAGAGGGGGAGAAAAAAAAAAAGGAAAAAGGAAAAAAAAAACCAGAAAAGAAAGATGTCAAAAGGCAATGATCTATTTGGTTAAACAGAGATCATGTGGCAGTTGGGAAGTTGGCAAATACTCAACCTCACTGTTTCTGAAATGCTAATGGTTTTCTATGGCAACTCTTGCATGCAAGGACAGCTGCGCTCCTGTAGAGCATAACTCTCTTTTTTCATTGCTCTTCCCTGTGAGCTCAGTCTGGACAGTTTCCTCCTGTTGGGATGAGTGCTGTGGGACACACGTTCCCCACAAAGGCTGTCATCCATTCAGTTTGGCTGCATTACTTCTGGCCAAGTCAACAGGAGCTGCGCACTCCTCTTCCCCGTGCACCTTTCTGAAGTTCAGTCCCTGCTAATGTCTGAGGCTCTTTTGTGGGTTAAAACTTTTCTCTCTCCTCTTTCTTTCATCTCCATCTGCAGGCTGGGTACTGATGAGCTCAACCCTCATGAAGAAACCCCTGGGCAGAGCCATGGCAAAAATGCAGAAACCTTTTTGGAAGAAGCTCTAGCCCAGCAGTGCCATTCCTGTGATACAGCAGAGAGAGGACCCACAGGCCATTGTTTGCTTCAGAAATGGGCTGAACCACTCCAGCAGTGAGGATCTATTTGGAAAGAGGGAGGTCTTTAAAGCCATGGGCAGTGCAGCTTCAGAGGATGAAGCCCTGGGAGACTGCCCTTCTTCAACACCCAGAGGAGACTGCACAGGGATATGGGTCCCTCCACGCTGAAAACTCACACCTGCTGAAAGTTAATGCATAGACAGTATATTTGGCTGCTTCTCTCCAGCTTCTTGTTAAAGTCATGCCCTTCTCTCTGCAATGTCCAGAAAAAGCAGATGCTCTGTGGCAGGTCTGGAGCCCTGGGCTACAACAAGCTGCGATGGCTGTCAGTCAAGGCTTTCCACACGGTTCTTGTGGCACATACCTAGATGGCTCGTATTCTTATTTATCATTACAATACTAGTTCCACTATAAGTTTGAAGGCAAAAGGGTACTGGGATGGTTTCACCCCTGGAAACGACGAAGGTCTGGCTGCCTTCGATGCCAAGGAGAGGCATGGCTTTTTAGACCATGTGCACAGACATCTGTGAGGAGGAGCCCTGAACTGCACCATACTGTCTGTTGTCACAGGCGTTGGCTGTCTGCTGGTTGCTGGAGGGAGGGCTGATCATGTGCATCCCGTGATCCATTCCTGTGGAAAGGTATTGCCTCTCTCCAAAGGCCCCACTGGATGGGGAAGAGCAGAGTAAAGTGCTTTGGGAGGTGGTGAGTTTCTCTGGGCTCGCTGCCAGCCTGGGGGAAGCAGGGAAATTGTATCCATAGAGGTTGTAGGGATTGTGCAGGGAGAAGGCGTTGTAAGAGCTCTGCTGCATGTGGCCACCACCAAACATGTGTGAAGAGGAGGAGGTGGAGGCAGGGTTGCCTGCTTGCATGACATACTGAAACTGAGAGCTGGGGAAAGATCCCAGCTGGCCACTGTATGCCTCCATCTTGCTGTTGCTGGGCAGGGAGGAAGGAGCTGGCATTCCTGAGATCAAGGATGGAGTCCTCTGAGGCATGAAGGTTTCAGAGGGCTGCGAAGCAGAAGCAGTGCTGCTCTGCAGCCGATTGTAGCCACCGTCACTCAGCCCTGGGTAGCTCTGCAGTGCAGCCATGTTGCTTCTGGCACACGGGGGATAATCAGACAAGTTGAGGTTGCAAAGCTGACTCTCCCGGCAGCCAACATTGAAAGTGTTGGGGGCCAGATGAAAGGCTGGAGGAGAGCAGGATGGAGAGAGAAGGTGAGAGGAGGCAGATGGTGATGGGGTCCCTGTGCTGGAGGTGGTTGGGGAGGTTCCTGTGCTGCCTCCTGCAAAACAAAACACATGGGAGGATATTCAGAGCCCAGAATCACATCAGCAAAATGAAATGCTCTCATTAGAAAACAGCTTAGTTTAATAAAGGAACAAGGGTGGTAAAATGGCCACTGGAAAACTCAGTCTTTCTTGGCATGGGCCCTCACTTTGTTAGTAGTATTCCTTGGTCCTTCCTTCTGCTCTTTTGTGATGACTTTGTTTTTCAGCTGAGGATTATTCCCTTTTAAAATGGGAGAGGGAAGCAAGCCTTCCACAGAGCAACTCAAGGCATTGGGAAAAGGTGCGAGAAATCGTTGCTCCATCAGTCAGGAGATCTGCCATTTCCAGGCATGTGTGCCTCGTTTTTTATTATGGGGGAAAAAAATAGTGTCTTTCTCCTCTCTCCAGGTTTGCAGGAACACCACTAGTCTGGTCCCACTGCAAACATGCTTTACCATCTGCTCACGGGCTTGTGGCGGGAAGTGGCTGAAAGCATGTTGGACTTCTGCACCATTCAACATTTTTTTCAGATGGCTCATGGTGCAGCGGGACTGATTTAAGCCAGAAGTAACACTAAAATGAAGGGACAGAGTTTCAAGCTATAGCCTGTTCCACAGAGCAGATAAAGGGGATCTGTCAAGATTTTCAATCATGTGCTTAAACTTTAAAAGGGATTCCATATGTTGTACCACCGGCGTTAACAAAATATTGATATATATCCAGGTTGGTAGTATCAACACATTATGCAATATTTATGCTATGAATTATGGAATTGACCATTTTGCACAGCAGGAATGCTCACATGTTCTGACCTGGGAAAATAATACTGTGTAATACTACCAAGAATGGTAACAAAACTGAAATTATGAAAAATATGAAGAAGCTGATGGCACAATTTTGAGCTTGAGAAGGGGTTATTTATTGGCAACATTCTGAGTAAGAGGAAGCTTCCTTGAGCAACCAGGAAAATAAATGAGTTCTGTGCTTAAGGGAATTCAGTTTTCTGATGTGAAACCTTTTATTTTCATTTGAATTATTCTCTTTGTGTGAAATCTCCTTTCTGCATTAGGGCAACTAACAGTCTTGTAAAAGGAGAAAAGAGGTGCTGGTGAGGAGATTGACTAAGGAATAAGACAAATCAGAGGAAGTGGGAAGACAACTGGTGAAGCAGCATTTTCGACAAGCTTGAAGACGACAGATGAGGAGCAAAGGGAATGGGAAAGAGTGAGCAGATGAAATTTAACCAAAGCAGAGATTGCAAATTAAGCATCAAAAATAAGGGACAGCTTTTTCTTGTGTCACCTTGTGGGAAAAAAAGCAGCAGGACTTTGAGATTAGTCTAGGTCTGCTGCAAAAGAAGGGAGGAACTGAATGCACTACTGCTGGATGGAAAGAGAATAGGTGATGCTAATGGTTAAGAAATGCACTAGAAAGACAGGTTCTGTGCCAGTATATGAGGTGAGAATATAAGTAAGATTATATCTGACTTTTTCTAACACATCTAGGATGAAACAAAATGGGAAGTGAAAATGTACTCTTGAGATATTAATAATATTTTTTATTTTTTAATTTAAATTTTTTTCTGAAGCCAGACCCAATAAAAAGAAGAAAAACAGCCTTGGGCAAGCACAGCTTGGAGTGATTGCTGTTGACCCAAGCAGCATTAACAAAATACATGTTTCTGTGTTGCTAAATCAAAGCAGTCATTCTCATTACCAGCCATGAGGGGGAATGGTTAGTGGTTATTGCTTATTGCTAGGCCACTGACTCCTTTTGTCATTCATTCAAAAGCATAAAAGAGAAGCATTGGATTAAATATCCATTAAAGTTAATGGGAAAATTTGAAGTTTCAAATGGCATCATGGCCTCTGTATTTGCTTCTTGACAATACTGAAATGTTCAAACTTGCTCTTGCCTTTTAGGTCCAGAGTTCAAAAGCTTTTTGTGTGAATTTCCAATTTATTTTAAAGGGTACATTTCACTGTTTCATTTAAAATCTCTGACAAACAATCTTGGCCTGGTTTTGTTGGGGTAAGTTAAGTTGGTACCTCCTCCAGCCTTTCTCCCTGTCTCTCTGTTACAGATTGTCAATAATGCAGCAGGGTTAGCAGAAGGAAACGTCTGCCTCTACACAAGTAGTTTCATTGCAGTCTGTTGTTTGAAAGTAATTGAAATTGCTGATAAAGTTGAGATTGAACTGTGGTACACAGCTACAGACAGACATATTTCTGTCAGCCTTACACCTAAAGAGCACAACCTCCAGCAGGGAGAACAGGCAGACAGCTGAGTTCGTGCATCATCTTTTAGTTATCCAAGCCCAAAATCCAAAGGTCACATAACAACAATACAAATACAGCACAAAATGAGTGCATTTAACCCACAGTAACCGCATACTTGACCCTTCACACCACATATTTCGTTAACAAACCACAGATAGTGACTTAATTGCTGACAGTGTCTGGAGAATAAGTAAAAATGTGTATGTATATATATATATATATATATATGAGTATTTAATGATCTGTTTGAAGTAAAATATATAGAATAAATTATTAAATGAAATATCTTCATTTCAGTCTTCCTTTACCCCATAGTTAACCCCATAGTTAACCTTTAAAAACTATGTAGGAGAAGAGTGCACACACCAGTTATCTCAAGCATTAGACTTTATTAATCTGCTAAGGAGGTATGACAGAGCCGTACCCGTAACTGAGGCTTTCATAGAGTAAGTAGAGTTTGCTAATTAGCAATTGCAAGGATTGCTTAATGTCTCCAAAACCGAGAATTGCACATCTGAGGTCACTCTCAAAGAGAGACTGAAGTGATTCTGCTTTGAATTATCCCTATTTTCAGGCCAACAGAAAAATCGTGAAGTCACAACACAACAGTTAGGAAACAAAGTTTGTTCTTTTTCTCTGTAACTTCAAAATGAGGAGGAGGTAAGAGATCCACTGACAGGAGTTAAAACCAAACCTGACAACTATCTTTTAAGAATGCTTTGCTACCAATGCCAACCACAAGCACAGGACATACCACACTTCTGCTACAACAGAGAATAACACAGAAGCATGAAGTTCCTGATCACTTGCAGAATAAACTTTATACTTTTAAGTGGAATGAGAAACAATACAAAGCAAGGCCCTTCTCAGCTCATTCTCTTCAGAAGGCAAACAGCTCCACTCTGCTCTGAATGCTATTTCTTATCCATCTTTGCTGGCAGCACTAAGTATAGGCCAAATGCAAACTGGATTTTGTGAAGTTACAACTTATTCTGTAGTTAAAAAGTCAGCCAAATACCCCTAGAGATGGCAACAAGCCCAGCAAGTATATCCACACCATACTACAGCCTTCGATACACAGACATATATGTCATTTTACTGGAAGTCATGGATAAAAAAAAGCTAGTTAAACTGATAGCAACACTATGTTTAGGTCTGGTTTAATTCAACTGAAACCTCATTTAAGCAAGAAAAAAATGAATCTCTCCGTAATTCTCCTATGTTCTTTTTCTCTACCCACCGATTCCCATGGAAATAGTTGTCAATACCAAAAGCATTTACTAGTAGTGTCACAGTATCTCTCACCTCCACTGTCAGCATGATTCCAAAGTGATTAATTACTACTATGTCCAGATGATCATTTTTTGGCTCTGCAGACATCAGTCCCATACATTCAACATTTGTATAAAATACGAGGTTCAGAATTTTAGAGCCTGCTCCTTTGTATCCAAGCCCTGCACCGCATGCCAGATGAAACTGTCTGTCCTCACAGCATCCTGCTCTTATGTCCAGGGCTTAGCCAAGGAAGGTGACATCCTGAAGGAAGTCTGCTCATTGTCTGGGCATACAAGTGGTAACTAAGTTGACTTTATCAAAAGAACAGAAACATTTTCAAATAGGAAGAGTAGAGAGTGACCTTGTGTAAGAGAAGTCAATATTTGCAAATTGTACTGAGAAGTAAGAAATCATTGGTAAGAATGGAAGGTGAGAAAAAGAAGAATGAAATCATGGTGGAAGACAGGGAGACCCTGCTGAGAAGGTGGGATGTAAAAACAAACCTTCTTCCTCATGCCAGCATTTCCTCTTGTGATACTATATACAAATGCTGGCTGTGTGCTGGTGGCAGATACGTGCCCACAGGGGTTAGCGAAGAAATTACAGCTTTTCATCTGGGTATCAGCAAGAACTGCCATTAAAACATTGTCTGAAGTAGCTTATGACTGGTCTTTCTTTCCTGCTACCTGTGTCCATCTAAGCCTTGGTAACAGTGCTGTCTCCCCATATGTTCCAAATAGACCCTTGCTTTTGCTTTTACCTGGACTGAGCTTGTGTTAAGGACAGTATCAGGGTGAATCGCAAGCCCATGGTAAACTGCCTCAGTCCATAAGTATGATGTGCCTTAAAATGAGGGACCAGAGTATTCTTGAAGGATTCAGCATGCCAGGATGTCTGAAAGGCAACAGGGACCTCTTCCACACAGGGCAGGTCACGTAGAGAACTTAAAACACTGCAGTGTATATGGAAAATACATCTGCCAGCAGCCAGCAGTAGCCAAAGGAGGTTTCTGGCAACTGCAAGATAGTGGGGAGAGCATCAGTGCCAAGGGAGTCTGAAGCAATTATGCAGGGAAAATTTTCTGGGATCTCTTTTACGAATGACACCATACTATTTAGTTGACCCAGAACTTATCCCAACCTCCTTTATCTGAAAGGTGCACATAAATCAAGTTTTGGACTCTACTGCAACATATTTTCCTTGCTAATGTTTCCAGCCATTGGTTGTTACCCTAACCTGCAGCGCCTCCATACAAACCTCTAGGTCCTTGAAGTCCTTTCTTAGTGCAAAGGAGGAGAGGAAGTGTAAGGTGAAGTTGCAGTCAGCACAAGATGTCTGAGAACATGAATGCCATGCCCTGTGCAATGGTAGAGTCTCATCCGACAGGCAAGAGCTTCAGAGCAGTTTGGGCAACTTGGTTGCAGCCTGCAGCTCTTAGCATATCTGGTCTCAGACACTACGAACAGGTGTGGCTGTGGGTCCTCAGAGCATATGCCTTGACTTTCTAACAAGGATGGGAACAGCAAGATGATTTGTCTTCAGATTTTATGTTTTGATGGGTGAGGCAGCACAGAGTTATTCTTCAACTTACAAGCTAGTAATTCTTCCACTTACAAGCTAGTTTAGCTTATGGCTTGATACACACTGCAGGTTCAGCATGGCCAGCCTATGGCCTAGAGGCTGTTTGGATCAGCCCAGCAGGACAGTGTCTGACCCACAGCCTCAGCTAAGCCATCTTCCACCTTCATATGTGAGCAGAACCCAACCCGAAAGCCAGATGTTTGGATCAATCGGTGCACGACCTCGCTTATCCATCTCCTGGAGGAGCCACAACACTCTTCTGACACATGCCCAAGATGTTGACGTTTTCATTGTATGATAGGCACGTGTCCAAAGCACCTGAGGGTGCAGCAAAAAGAGCCTGTGGCCACCAGTCATTCATCTGGCTCACAGCTCTCCTCCTGGCTTAACTTGAGTGAATAAGCCCTCCTGAGAGGCAGTTTATAATCACTTGGGCATAAAGCCATGCTAATGCAACTCTCCAGCTTTCCAAATGGAGCTGGCCAGGAGCTGGCATGTGTCTGGCCAGCAATGAGCACAGAGGAGCCTGTCCATGCAGATATACTCTAAGTCACTCCTGAAAGGTCTGCTTTTATGAGGACTCTACAGACTTATACATATATGTAAAGAGCATTTCTAAAGTACAGAAAAGTACAGTTTCTAAAGAGCAACTCTTCACAGTTTTCTGTAGTGTTCTAGCCTTGGACACAACAGTAAATAAATGTGATGGTCTGCATGCAGGAAAACAAATTTGAACAAAATGTAAAATCCCATTCCCTTTCTGTGCACTTGTACATGAGTGCATGCTAAATATGCCTTATGAAATTTACTCTCTGTCTTCCGAGTTACTTCACCTTTGGTTGCAGAACAAAAATTAAATTTGCTAATTCCCTAAAGATGGGAATCTGAGGGAATAATAAAGTAAGGAGGGAGGGTTTGTGCCAATTGCCAGGTGGTCTGACTGATAGCTTATGAGGCAGATTGTGCCACTCTGTAACCATATGATCTCATGTCCTTTAATAGACAGCCCTAGCACAAACCTGGATCCATTTCTGCTTTAGGCAGCACGTGCCTCAGTCCTGCTTGATGCTTCCAGGCATCTAAATGGCACAAAATTAGGTATCACTCCTGCTCTCACCTATCATGACAACTTTTATCTTGCAAGAATAACTGGCAGTCCAAGGTCTCTCGCCCCATTCCTACCTTTCCAAAACTCAAGCCTAAAACCTTTAGAAGGACTGAAGGATTCTTCACCACATCCTTCTTTCATCGTCATTACTCAAGTTCTCAATTCAGCTCCTTGCAAAACTAAACAGCTTTGATTCCTCTTCCTTCTCACTGAGCAAGGGCAGGACCACCTGGTTTATGACATTCTCTCTTCATTCTTTCCTCTTTTCTAGGAAAGAAAACTTCCCTTTTTCATGGGAATGAGAGCCATTTCTGTCTTTGCAGAGTGTAGCTGCGTTTTTTTCTCTCTAGAGCCCTTGGCCAATTATCAAATTATGAATCCGCTGGTAAAATCTTTAAAAGGCCCAAATGAGACTCAAAATCTACCACATGCCAAGTTGCTGGGTTGTAGAGGAAACATAAAGAGTGCTTTGTAGTTCTTTGGGATACAGTTCACAGGGCACACAAAATATTATTACAGCAATAGACTGAAGGGGAAAAGTATGTACTGTATGGCACAGAGGCGGGGAATGAAAGGAAATTTTGGTGAAGGTTGACAAATTATAGAGAAGGCCTTTTTTTTATAAGTTCGCCTCAAATTACAAGAATCACTGGAATTAATGGGAGATATAGACAACTCAGAATAATACTTTACTTCCCTTTAGCTCTTAAGATTTCTGCAACACAAACAGAGCAGTCAGAAAATTAGAGATAAAACTTGCCTCAGTCACCCTCCAAGATAAAACATTTTCAAGATCTAATGGTAAAAAGCAACGCTTTTATTATGTGGAAAAAAGTAGAATTCAGGACATCTGATTTCAATTCTCATCAATATCCAGAGGACCAAGAGAACTTTCCCAAAAGTAAGAGACAGCATCTCCTTTCCAGGACCTGCAGACTGTCTTTAATGTAAGGGTTTTTGCTCCTCACATAAACACACGGTACTCTTGGGCCAGATCCACACTGTCTCAGGAGAAAGCCTGTTGGACATTACCTTCTGTTTTATATGCAGAGAGTTGTAGTGTGGCACACACAAAAGTTCCATGAGCTTTATATCAGCTCCTCCTGTTCCCTTTCTTCAAGTACAGATGAAATCAACTCAGAGGATGATGAGCAATAATCGTGCATGGTCCTTCACATTTATAACCATGAGCTGGACACAGACATTGACAAGGGGGTCATGTAGCAAAAGCTACTCTAAGAGAGGACACAGAATGAAAACAGAATGCAGAAAAGGACTCCCTGTGGTATAAATCTTTCAGAAAGCCAGAACAGAAGCTTCTGCAACTTTGAAGCTTAGATTAACTGAAATGGTGATCATTTTTTCTTCACTTCTGTCACAGAAGTAACCTGAATGAAAATTTCTGCCAATCTGGAGGGAGTCTGCTTTGGGCTGACACCGGCCTTGCAAGCTCCCACACATTAAGTGATAAAAAATACAATAAAAAGCTATAACATCCAGAAATACCAAGGTTTAGAATTTCTGAATTGAGAAAAAACGTCACAGTACTGTGGCAAGCTCAGAGAACATGTCATTTTCTATTCACAACAAAATAATGTGTTACTCTGAGGAAATTGTACAATATTTTAAAATATTATTGCCTACTTCCACTCATTCATGTGAAATCTGACCACCACACAGCCAGTAACAGAAATTTAGACTTCAGTCATTGGAATTCAAGGTAAACACCTCTCTGGAGTAACAAAATAACTTCAGGCTCCTTTCAGGTTATCAGGGAGTGGCAGCAGCCACTCCTGTCACGTCTGGGAGGATATTTTAATTTTCAGTGTGAAAGATGAGACATTGAAGCACCAAAAAAGTCCCTTCTCTAAAGAAAAACTGTTTGCTACTCAACAAAGAAGAAGCTGGAACAGTTTGTTCCCTGTTGCTTTGTTTAAATGAGGCAATCTACAAGCCATTTGAAGCATGTAGCAGAAACCAGTGCTTGATCCCAATAACTCTGGCAACAACTGCTCTGTTTCCAATCTGCTCTTCAAGGTCAAAAGAATCAAGAAGATAATTGAGACCAAACCCAGATATCTGACCTCTGCCAATAGCCTAGACTGCTCACAATTGATTTCGAAAGGGAAGCAGCATCCAGATTATCCTGGTGGCAGTGCTGAGAGAACTGATGGCTGCCATTGGGAGGCAAGGGGCCAAGCAGACGAATTTGTAGGTTGTCCAACCTCCTTCGGCATAATGTCTCTTTTGGGAGACACTATTTTTGGGATCTAGGATCTCAGATAAAGCCAAAAGGATCTTAATAGTTATTTACTTCGTTCTGCCTCCAGGCATCTGTGATGCCTTCAGATGAAGTTCTAGAGGGCTCAGTTTTCCTTCCACTTGACACCAGCACACATTTGTGCACTCAGGATTTTGTTTGCATATGGGTGCAATCAGGGCAGCTCTCTGAGCACTGCCCCCATGAGTGAAACGTATTATACTGAGTAAGTAACAAGCAGTACAGACAAACTTTGGCAAGACAGAGGTGATGCCTGACCAAAAAGCGTAATGTTTACAGACAGAGAAGCTGGAAAAGCAGCACCACCTCAGTTCAGGGTATCTGTCTCCCATCTGCTGACCTGCCATGCAGACTTAGGGTCTGCCATGAAACATTGTTCCTACAAGAAAACATTGTTCCTTTCCAGCAGTAAATGGGACATTTGAATCTCTTCCATACCGAGGACAGGGTGCATATCCTTTTGTGCTTATCTTTGTTGACAGAGGACTGCAGGGTTAAGGTGTTCCCCTCTCAGAAGAAGACAGTAGGACCTGTATTCAATTGCCAGTGTGTATGTGCATGCTGCTCTAGGGCTAGCAGTATACCTGTTGCTACCAGAGACAGCAACAGCTGTCTTGCCAGAGAGGAGCACACGCCCCTCTTTGTCTTCAGTATCTTTTTAGACAATTTTCAAGCTCTTAATGCTAATATCAAGAACCATTAATGCCAATTTTGCAGACTCTCTGAGGTGAACTCTTTACCTCAGGTCTGCAGTCCAAGATGAACACAGATGCTCAAGCTGATGGAGACAGGGTTGAATCTACTGAATCTACTCTTTGGTGGAGTTCTCAGCAAACATACTTATTCAAGGAAAGAGACTCCATTTGAAAGGAAAGTTGCCTTGAAAACTAACCAGTCAAGGCTAAGATGTACTAGTCTTGCAGATTTGGTATGCATGTACCAAAGCAGCAATTTAACGGTGAAGTAAATTTTTATGTGCTGCAAGCCTGCTGATATACCTCATCATGTAACTCCCATACTGGTCCTGAAATTCTGCCTAGGAGGCAATTCGTTTTTGTCAACTGCCAGGGTACCTTTGATTTCACTTCTTGCATAAGTCATCAGCTTTTGTAGGAAGGATCAGATACTGATCACTATTCTACTATTGTCCCAGTGCCTTTCTAATCTCTATGTCCTGGCAAAACTTACAGTCACTGATAGGGATCTGCTCATCACAATATCCTGTGGGAAACTGGATATCACATATAAGCTAGCAATAGCTCTTTTTACTCTTAGAAAGTGACATAATCCAGAGTTACTGGAACTCTTTTCTTCTTTTCCCCCCAGCTCTCTTCTTTTTTTATGTTCCCTTTTATAATCAAGAAACTGAGCCACATATTTTTAATAATGAGAATCTGGATGTGGTTCAATCTAAATTTTGAAAACATATTCCAATTAAAGACTTTAATAGACTTTTGGCTTTCCCTACATCCCATTGACATGTGCATTCAATAATCCCAAGCCCTCTTTTTCTCTAGTAGTAAGTAGGTTGCAGTGTGGGTGACATCACTCTCCAGAAGGTCAACCTCCCCTGGGCTTCCATTTTCTGAGCATTTCTTGCAAAGGTTTTGTTCAGGGGGAACTTTCTTTTTCCAAACTGGCTGCAGATCTGCTGTGACCATCAAATATGGTGTTTGGTCTTGCACAGCTGAGATGACTTTTGGATTGCACGCTCCAAAAGAGAGGTTTTGTTCTCAAGCCAGAGGGTTTCACTTAGAGAAAGAGCATGCTCTTCCCTTTGGTAGGACAATGTGGTCATCAGTCAGGCCACAGACCTGCACAGGCTTACTGATGTGCTTTACTTCGATGGCAGCACATGCAAATAAAGCTCATGGACCGTCACACTCAGCTGCACGAGACATCCGTGTGACTGGTTGCGATATCAAGCTGACCTGTTTGTGTGGCAGCTGAAACCTATCATTGTGCAGATTAGAGAGTTATTTAATCCCTGTATGAAACAGCTGCATCAAGCACACTGAGTATCGATTTTGATGTGTCATTGGGCCCCTTGTTCAACGTACAGCTTGGGCCAAACAAATGAGCAAAGCACTGGGATGCATGTTGAATGGCAGAAAGGATAATGTGGAAAAAATTATACCTTTAGATAGTTGTATCGTGTGGATGCATCTGGAATACCCTGTGCAGACTTTTTTAAAAAGAAACTATTAAGAACCTGGAAAACGTCCCACTAGAAGAGAAATTAAATGACTGGTGCTACTCACTTTGAGAGGCACAGAAGAGGGACATAAAAACCTGTAAAACAATTAAATGTATAAAGATGGTGGGTGAGGGAGAACTTCTCCTTCTCTCTTAACATCCCACAAAAAGGGATGGACATTAGGTTGGAATAGAAAAATCAGAGCCACATGAATGAAGCATGTTCCATATAGTTCCATACATAAAAACATGAAAATTACAGTCACAGAGTATCAAGAGTGGGTAACACAAAGCTATCATCTCTGCAAGATAGTAGAGGCCATAAAAATTTGGTATGTAAGCTAAGAATCTGTAGCAGTTCATAGCACAGAAAAATTTAGCTGGCAAGCAATAAAGGCACCATATTTATGCTGCTGACATCCCAAGCTCTTGCCCCAGAAAACATAATTTTTCCTACTACGGTAAGAGGGACTCATCTCTAGAAAATCAAAGCTGAATTCCACAGTTCTTACAGGGGAACTAGTCTAGCAACTTCTCTAGATTTCATGTCACTGGAACTTATCACTTTTTTCCTATCTACCACTATGCTCTCCCTCCTCACAAGCTGGATAACCAAAACTTCCTCCTCATGAAGCAGCCACTTTTGCTGCTCTCACCTTGTCTCTCTGCAGTAAGTATGCATTCCTTTTTAGTTGCAGTGGATGCATCTAGTCCCAAAAGCCTCCAGTAGCCCCAGGGCAATCTCTGAACTAACAATTCAAGGTGTGCAATTCTTCAAATATTTATTCAGAAATGTCACATGTTCACCCAGTTTTGGAGACAACAATATGATTTAGAATTAAAGTATCTGTTTATTAAAATAATACCCTGAAAACTTCTAATTCACAAATATACAAGGGTATGAGATAACAGCATGCAGCTCAAAGCACTGAAGCTTCAGGTGGCAGAGAGAAGGAAAGTCCAAGGCAAGTCATTTACATATAAAGACTCTCTAAGGCTGGGAGAATCTAAGGTGCAAGAGCTTATTGATGATGTCAGCTTTTAAACACCAGTGATTTACTCACCTGTCACCTAGTTCATGTGCTTGAAAGCAAGGAGATGAAGAGGTATAAACATGGTATACCCTGGTTGTCTTACATTTGGAGGGAAGAACCACATGTGGCTTAAAGCCATTCCAGCATTTCTTGTTCTTTCTGCCAGCAATTCCAAGGTCTCCAGACCAGACCATTTGTGCTGGCCTTTGGGGACTGTCCCAGCAGCCAGAAATTAAAATAGAGTGTATTTGTACCCTTGGCTTTGCACCTATTTTTGAGACCAGGGGTCAGATTTTTACAGCAACTACTGAGAGGTGAGCACTATGATGGTTGAAATATTTTTGATTCATTATCTCGAGCTCATTGGACATGGCCAAATGCAGAGCTCAAAGCACTTTTTTGTAATGACTTATTAAGCTTTTGAGATCGACCTGTGAACACAACTTAAGTTACAGACTGCCCTAAGCCTACAGGTCTGTGGTGCAGTGGTGGTGGTCTGCACAGAGCCAGCTGGTCACAGGGTACTGGCTTGCTTCCTGGTTTTTCAGCTGCCAAACTATATTATAGCAAGCTAAAAATACATTAAATATTTTCCTTTCCTAGTATTACCTTACCACGTAAGCAATCGCTGGACTTGCCACTAGGATGTTATCTGATAACCGAGGGGAGGGGAGGGGTTGAGCCCAAAGAGGGGGTGAGACATTGGAGAGAGGCTGCTTCAGAGACTGTGACCAGGAGGAGAAGCTGTTATGTTTCTATTTAGGTGGGTGATGAAAACATTCTTGAGTGCCTTCTTTAACCCATCTCTGACCACATCTCCCACTACAAGTGCTCCTCAACACAAGCCCCTGAGCTCGTGCAAAATCTCTCCTTCCCCATGTTGTGCCATTTAAGAAGAGTTTGGTGGCCATGTAAAGACCACACATGGAGAGTCTCACGCAGCTGACTGGAGTGTGCTCTATCCTTCTCTGATGCTGTGCCATTAGAAAAAGGAGTCTGCAGGCTCTGGGGTGTTGCATGTGGAACTGAGGCAGAGGACAGTCAGCAAGAGATTCCTGCACTGGATGCTCTTCTGATTCTGCCCCAGTAATGGGCAGCCCCAACAGCCACCACAGCTTCCCTGCCTCTGGAGTCAACCACACCATCCTCAGATGGATTCAAGGTCTAGAGGGAAGTTTTGGAGGTGATGTCAACCTTAAGTGTGAGAGGATGCACAGGGCAGGCATTTGGTTTTGATTGTTTAACCTCATTTTGAATACTTTCTTTTCTTGCATGTATGTTGGAATGAAAAAAATAAATGAGGCTGCCTTAATACCTCCATTCTCAGTGATCACTGTGTTTTTAACTAGACATAGCGACAATAAAGTGAATGGGAAAGATCTATCCCTGCAAAAAGCAAAATAGCAACACAGCCTGAAACTAGAGATGAAAGCCCTACTTAACAAGTGAGCAATGTAAAGGGCAGAAGCTATGAAAAGACACTGCATGAACAAGTGGATAACACTTGGCCTATCCAATAATTCTTTCCAGATTCTTACTAACAGAAAGTCTCTCCAGCAAGACTACTGGGTTTTGAAATCAAGGTAGCATGATCCTGGAGGGAGGCACATTCTTGGTCTCCTAAAACTTCCAGAGGACACAATCCTATTTCCCTTGTGTTTCCACACAAATAGCAAGTGTTAACTGTAAATAAAGAACAACGTGTCTGACATGCTTGAGCATTTCCTCAGTCTCTCCGTGCCCTCTTCACACTTAACTTGTGCTGTGTTGTTAGGCTGGTTCACCTAACACTACACTCCTTCCTATTCCTCCATCTAGCTCTAAGAACTCTAGCTCCAGCAATGGGGAGACCAGTGGTTCCAATGCACCTCATAAGGCATGGCCTGTCTACCTTTTCCATCTACCCTCTCTGCTCTGTGTCCTTTCACTGCAGTCAAGAGCTCAGTGATGTGTGTGACATCCCCATTCCTGTCTCTGGACACATGGCAAAGTGTGTTGCTGCTCTTATGCCCTCTTCTCCTGCTCTTTCTACAGCTCTTTGCATTCCCTTTGTACGCTCACCTTGCTGCTTCTGCATGGTAGTGAAGTCTTCAAAGGTGAGAGTGCGCACAGGGGGCCTCCAGAAGGCGTAGGTCTCCATAATGGCCTCCAGCCCCGTCCTATGCAAAGAAAATAAAACAAGGAGAGAATAAGAATGTCAGTCAGTTGGGGGCATAGGCACTGAGGAAAGAAGGCTCCAACCTTTTCTGACAGGCTGCCAGGAGCTACTGAAAGGTCACCTTGGCATCTGTGAATTCCTCAAGTCTTCCTGCACAGGTGCTGGGCACCAGAGTCAAATAAAATTTCCCCAACCCAGGATTTCAAAAGCCCCTAACAGTCTCTCAATGCTTTGCAGGAGACACATGCCTGTCAGCTCCTCAAGGCACACTTTATCATTGAGCAGGCCCCCACACCTGGTGGATGCAAAAAAAGGAGGTCTGGGATTCAGCCTATAGAATCAGATATTTTGTGAATTGCCTTTCCCTGCAACTTCCTACTTCTGGACACTTTTCTGAAGTGCTTTGGGAAGCCATCAAAAAGGGAATCTTCTTTGTTTTGGACTTTGACTAGAAATGCATAAGATGCTCTTTAAAAATTATCAGTGGCATCTCTGCTTTAGGTCCTTAACACACCACAGAGACATAACAAAAAGAAAAAGCCAAAAAATGTGGTGAAAACTTCTTTTCTTGAAGGGCTCGGGTCTCAGATTTATTCTTCTTTTCACCACAAAACGCTAGCTCTGCTTGAAGTCTCTTAGCTCCACAGCCTCAGTGAGGACATAGACACATTATCAGGAAAAGATCCTATATTCCTTACAGGATAAACCCCTGGAGTTTCTTCCCAGGAAAGACTCTCCTCTGTGGAAGCTGCACACTGCTCTGTTCTCCATTCCTCGCCTTCCCTTGCCTCTTTTCCAGCAGCAGGTTATAGCCCTTGCACTGACTTACACTACTGGAGATTCTTTGTCAAATGTGAGAACATATCCCCTTTCAAAGCAAAAGGCACTAACATCCCCAGAGCCTCTCATCAGATGTTGAGCTGACACTGGAGCTGCCTTTTGCTTCTGAAAATGTCTTTCTGCACGTGCCTCCACTCACTCAGTTAACTTTCCAAAGTCTCCCCGGAAGCTTAGATGCTTTAAATACATTGCAGTTGGCAAACCAAACTCTGTATTTTAAGAGGAGGTTTAGAAGAGAGGTTGTTGCATGGTGTTTATTAGCTGCTAAGCTGTTAGAAGTAGAAACAGAAGACATATCTGCATAGCAGTCTCACACTAGCGCTGAGCACATTACAACAAAACTATTTGGTTAATACAGTGGCCTCTGCCAGCTCATGGAGCTCAGAGACAACAAGGCAGGGCAGAATTTGAACCCATCTGCTAAGCTGGGCTCTGTGTGCAAAAGCTGCCCTTCAGCTACCGGTATCACCCCCAGGATTTCCTCTGCTCCCTGTGTGTGAAAGTCACACATTTTCAGACTGTATCTGCTTCTCAACTCTCACAGCTGGGAAGAGAACAGCACCTTTTTTTGCAGCCTCATGAAATGCTCCCTGGCCCAAACATCAAGGGAGGACTTTCTGGTACCAAAAAAATCTGGGAGCAAAAAAATGTCCAGAGCAAGTTGCAATGCAATTAGACCTGCTGTTGAAAGGACGTGCCTTGGTGATTAAAACCACGTAATATATCCAGAAATGCAGACTGAAAGTTCCAGCTGTGCTTCTGTCTTCCACAGACATGTGAGGGAGGCCAGCTAAAACCAGTGGACACACAGTCTGGCTCAGTCATTAGATCCTCAGTGTCAGACTTCTAGCTCTGCCCTCATGACTCCCTTCCAGTAAAATCCAAATCCTAATGGGAGGTGGCTCAGGGAGACAGTAAAAGCAAGTTAAAGCTATTACCACTGCCTCTCCCTGGAGCCTACATCATTGTCTGCTCAGCAATTGACTCACTATTCAAAGTTTCTAGCTCTCCATCTACCACCTTTCACTGTATCAATACAGCTCTCACAGGTACCATATAATTTGAAAAGGAAAAAATAAAATAGTCAGGAGATAATAAAAGGAAGAAATAAAACAGTAAATCAGGAATAATACACTGCTTTCAAGGTTTAGACTCCACTGTGTCTGTGACCTGATAGAGGGTAATTGGCAGCACGGAGAGTACCAGCTTGTAAAGCCGTTCTATTCCTGCCCTGTATGTCGGGGAAAGGAAAGACGCCACCAGGGACCCACCTCCTCTTGCTCCAGGAGAGCAGTTCTACAGCAGTGTCCTTGCTGTGGCCACTGCTCCTGTCACCCTTCTCTTTCCACATTGCAGATGCTGGAAGCAACACTGTGGCTTTGCCAAACTCACAGATTGCCCTGAAACACTGAGAGTGGCGTGGTAGAAACAGGTACCTGAAGAGCGGATGCCAAACTCCACAGCTGGTTCTCACTAATATGAGACCTTTACTCCCCCAGAACACATGTGGAACATGCATTACAGAACATCCTCTCTGAGTATGTGGATGACAGAGCTCAAAGTAATGTACAGTTCTCATATGCATAAACTTAAGTCCCTATATACTAGAAAAAAAAAAAATCCCATTGGTTTATGGTTTGTTTGGGCTTTTTTTCTTTGGTTTATGTTTTTGGGGGCCTCTTTTGCTTTGTGCAGAAAAAATGTTGTGGGTGTTTTTGAAATAGTATCCAAGCAAAACGCATCCTTACTGAATTTTCACATCCTTCCATGCATAAGACAATATCGATGAGACAGCAGCTTCATGTGCTAACCTGCTAGGCACCCACTACCCCACGTATGGAGTCTTGCAAAAGAACATGCAGCCATGCTAAAAACCAGCTCTTGGTGAGAAGGCACACCACCTTTGTGTGACTGATTTTACAACCCTATCCCCAGCCTTTCTTCTGTGTGTGATGTATTCCTATTTTTGAAAGAAAATGTTGAGGTTGTGAGGTGGGAATCAAGAAACTTAATCCCTATCAACTCTAATAACTGTCTCTTATGTAGCAATTTATGACATTGGTGTGCTCTCCTAGTCAGCAGAAATACTGGAGTGCTATTATGTGTGTGTGTTCCATCCCCTAACAGGAAAAGAAACCCCACCTGGCCAATGAAGAGACCTTTTGGGACAGCAATAAATGCTGACAAAAAAATAATTGTTTGCAGCATTCCTGAAATCTCAGCAATTTGGGGGGAGCTTGGGTGAGGGCTGCTGGTACCAAGTGTGCTGAACATAATCCATGTGGCATCTATTTTCTCTTCCAAAGAGCTGCACTGAAAAATTAACTTCAAACTATCTATCAGTCCATAAACCCTCCCTTCTCACACCATCTTTATGAAGGAAGTAAAAAAAAAAAAAGTATCAGAAGAGGACTCACTGCCAGCTTTTTTTTTTTTTTAATAAGGTCAGTCCTTTAAAAGGTATCCAAAATTTGCTCTCTCTTTTTCATTCATTCTTTTATTTTTAGTGCTATAAAGTTTTAATAATAGGCAATAAATGAAACAGTTCCATTGTCTGAAAAATGAAAGGAACTATCTGTGCACCTCGGTAATCCATCCCATATGGCCAATCCTGCCATTCCCACTGCATGCAGGATTCAGGTCATCGTTTCATTGTTCACTGAGGAAGCCAAACAATTGTCTCCAAGTGCCCTCCTGGCTTTTTTATCCTAGACAAAAGCTCAAAGAGCATTTCCAGCACAAGCAACTTGTATTCTCTTCAGCTGCCCACATCTGAAAGTAAAGTGCTGTTATTTGCTTTCAGCCCAGGGTTTTTTTATCTTCCATCACCCTGCTGAGTTTCCTGACTGTTGTCCCTTCTGGCTTCCTCCTGGATAAGGAGGTCATGCAAGCATCCCACTGTCAAATGAACTTTAGTTGGTCTCTGAAAATAGGCTGTGTGGCATTAAATCTGCATCCTCGCTACCCAAACATTTGACCAGCTGAGCTCCATATCTCAAAACCTCTAGTTTCTCAATCCCTTGAAGTTCAGGAAAGAAACCAAGTAATAAACTGACTTGTACATACATTACATAGGTATCCTTTCACCACCAGGAGCTTCTCTTGCTGCATTTTTACAGATGTTCCATGCACCTTTTCAAAAAGTGAAGAGGGACCAAAATTCAGGTAGACAGAATCTCTAACAAGTAGGAACTAAGACTCGGCCTTCAAACATAGGCTAAAGGCCTAACCCAACAAGGAGAATGGCTAGATGGCTGAACACCATTACTTAAAACTGTCTGAGCGCTCAAAGATTGCAAAACATTGTCCAGCTGCTGGGCTGTTTCCATCCTTCCCTCTGAAATACCTCACTGCTCCTTCTCCTAGCTCAAAGACTGAGGCAGAGAGCTATGAAGGGAGATACTCATGCAAATAACTGAAAGAAATCTAAGAAAGGATCTGGGAAAAGGTTGCTCCCCCATATGGATACAGGTATTTACATCATGACTAGGTGTCCTCAAAGCAGCAGGGTTTTAGCAGTCTCTTGTATTAATGAAGTGAGACCACAATCATAAGGAAACATAGGCGAAAGCTGTGAGCTGATGGAAGTGAAAGATTTAAAAGGGAAATTATTTTTAAAAACAACAGTTAACCAGTTAACTCCATAATTTCTGCAGCAAGCAACAACAATGAAGCAATAAGAGAATAAATAAGTGAAGGAAAAATATCTACCTCCATTTAATGGAAGAGCCTCCACACAAAGCAGAAAGGCAATGTCCTAGAGAAGAAGTGACCTAAGAGTTGCTTTTTTCCCAACATGCTCTGCTTTTTCCAGGGGGATTCTTTCCTCCATCATTTGCTGGCAAACTCTAACCATGGCTCTGATTCAGTATCCTGATGCGACTCGAATATGATGTCCTGGAGAGCTGCCTCAGAATTTTGTGTCTCCTGCTGCTGCCACATCTTTTTTTTTTTTTTTTTTTTTTTAAGGACCTTCTAAAAACGTCTAAAAACCTTAAAACCTCTTGGACATATACTATTCACTTGTTTGCTTCACAAACAGCCCCTTCTTCAAATCAACCTATTTTTCAGAGAAGGCCTACATTTTCAGTGGGACATTCTCCAGCCATGGTCTGATGCACCACAGTTGACCGAAGTTGTGGGAAGGATATGAGAATGATGTTTGAGGCTGTGGAATTTGCAGAGCATCACAACTGCTAATGCAGCTGACCAGTGACCCTGATGAAATGACAAATTCACAAGGGGAAGAAGAACCACCCAGCATAGTTAAGAAAAGTCCCATTTGGAGAGTCCTTTCCCCACACAGCTTGGACCTGAATGTTTTTCTCCCTCCTACGTGTATATGTACATCTATGTATGTGCCCTCTTGAAAGGGAGCAGCTGAGCATTAGTGTCCTCCACTAGCTGACAACAGCAGTGCAACCTTAGCCAGACTGCTTGTGAGGCAGGCGCCTGACTGCTATATATGCTCGCAAATACCTTTGCCTGTTTTTTTCTTCCTAAAGCCTCAGGCTGCTCTCTTTGATGTGTAATACCTTAAAGATTTTAATTCCTCTTTACATCAGCAGAAAGCTTTACTGAGCCCTCCCCACAGCTGCAGCCGTGTAGCAATTTCCTGCCCTTTCTTAAATCAATGAGCTACAAAGATCAGTAATTCCCAACCTTTTCAGGAAACTGTCCAAATTCACTGAGCTAGGACCTTATTAATGCCTTCCATGTTAATATAGCCCGCCATGTACCTGGAACTGCATCAATCCCTCTTCCAAACCCAGCCCCCAGTGCAGCTGTATCTCTGCATACAGGGAGGATCTTGTACCTGGGGCACATCCTACTTCCCACACTCAGGAGAGGAGAGCAGAGTAAAAGTCACATATGCCTCAAGGAGAACTGATGCTCCCAATGGGGATTAAGTGAGAGCTGTAACATCTTTTTGCACAGCTTCTGTAAGATGAGAACAGAGGAGCTGGGCTAGGAAGTCTCTAGGTCAGTTAGGTGACTTTGTGGTCATAGAGAGTGCAGCATTAAAATGTGTGGTGGAAAACACGGGGACTGAACACTGTCCTTACTGAACCATGAAAGACATAGCAGTCCTGGGGAACACACACAACAGGAGCATGCAAGTAAAAACTGAATTACAGTGCCCATGGGAACAGCAAATGAGGGTAATGCACATGACTTTCACTCTGGCCTGCACATTCAGAGTCTTGCTTTACAACCCTAGGCTTCTTGTAATGTACTCATATATGTCTAATTCTATAATTAATTTAATGTTTAAAGCCTTTGTCACACTGATTTAGATCTGAAATACTCAGATCTGCTGCAAATTCTTCAGGACTCATGAATGGCAGAAAAAGTTGAAACTTTATTTTTATTTTCTTTTTCTTTTTTGGTAAGTTTGTACTGTTTTTACTATCATAATAGGGTTTTTTGATTAAAGCTCCTGTTTAACTATTATCCTGTTAAAATACTTTTCTTTTCTAAATAATGCTCAACGTGTTTTATTTAATCTTTTCATTAAAATCCTCACAAAAATCAAGCGATACAGTCAAAGTGAAACAATCTGACAACACTGGAGAAAAACAGGAATTCTTTGAAATGAGAACATTTTTGCACTTTTATCCTGCAAATGTATTGGAACGTCATTTTTTCTTCTAATATAAAGCAAGCATTTGCACTCCAAGTTTTGGCATTTCCTGTGAAAATTAAAATCAAAAAATGCCCTTCAGCCAGCTCTACATATAATAAAGAATTAGCTCTTATTTTGCACAGTGTTAGACTGTGACCTATTTATCTGTTTTACAATCTGCAATCTCCCATTTTTCTATCTCTGTTCTTCATTTTAATAACAAAAAACAAACAAAAAAATTAAGAAACTATGGCATCTTTAGAAGTTCATTAATTTTACCTAATTCTTTAGATATCATGGCACCACATCAGCAATACATGAACAGTTTACTTATAACTTATCAGAGATGATAAAGAATGTTTTAAAACATCAGAATCATAGAAATGACCATAAATAAATTAATTATCCAGGACATGAAAAAAAAGGAAAAAAAAACACCAGCAAAACATATATACAAAAAACAGAAGGGACACTAAGGTAGAAGCAAACAGAGAACTAAATATACAGCAGCAAAAAAATACAGTCAGAAAAAAATATTATCAAGCAGAAAAGTGATAAGCTGTCTTTATATATATTGTCTAAGAATATCTAAACCCCTTTGTGAGAGTTTGGAACTGCAGGATCCAGACAGAGGTAGGGGCAGCACTGGAGGAGACTTCTGAAGAGAAATGGGGTCAATCTGGCTGGCTAACCTGGAAAGTATTTCCTAAAGAAGTCATCAATATACATTAAATCTGTTTAGGCAAAATAAAACAGTCCTTCTAATTCCTCTAAGAACTAGTCTACAGCAAATTTCTCCTGTAAAAAGTAATTAGGATCACAAGATGCCTTCCTCAACCTTAGACACATGCTCTATGCACTCATCAGGGAAAGGAGGGAAGAGATCAGTGAAGAAACACAAACAAGTTCCTATTACCTGTTTCTCCCAGAATCTCTGAAACCTTTAGCAAAGGGGTTTCTGTCAATTTTTAATCTGGTGATCTGAAAGGAAGAAAAAGAGAATTAGCTGAAGTCTTCAAATTTTTCTCTTTAAACAAATGAAAACTACAGATGATTATCACTCTCACCCAAGCCACCTGTACAGTGATCTTCCATACTTATTTCCCCAGACTTCTATTAAAGTCACCCTTCCATTATCCATGAACACACTATCTGCTTACCAGAGAATGGCACTAGAGACAGAAACAACAGCAGCATTAGGAAACCTGGCACAGCACTAGGGCTGAGAAGTTGTTCCTGAAGGAGAAGCACACCTTGGACCCAGGTGCAAAATCCCAGGAGCTGTAATTTATCAGTGTCTATGTGGTTTGGGAAGCAGGCATACTGCTCAGGTTTGGCTGATATCTGAGTTATCCTATCCTCAACACCCTAGATATCCAGCAGCTGGATGCACTCCTGAACCTTTAAACAATATTGAGGAGAAATGGCCTAGCAAAGCATAGGCTACAGCCCCAAAGGTGGCATTTGGCCACCTGGTCACACTTACAGGTTGCTGTTGTTCTTGTCAGCATCTGGGTGGCCCCTCGAGAGTTTTCCAGTCTGGAAATCCTTTTTCTCTTTTTTTTTTTTTTTTTTTCCCCTCATTTAAATATAGGAGGGGACAGCCAGACTAAGTGCTTTGGGGATCTTCCTTCATGATTTATTTTTAAGCATGAATTCCATGTTAGTAAATATGAAAAACAGCATGAGGATTTTGACATTGCAGCCCGTGATATTCTACTAACTGTTGGCTATTCCATAACCTGGTATAGCACAAGAGATTTCCTCTGCCTGCCTAACCTTGTCCTGGAGATTCTATCTCTGGAGTGAAAGGAGAGTGAGATCTCCAGACCCTATCAAATTTGAGGTGTTTTTGCTGAAACTGCTCAGAAGGGACTAGTTTAATACAGTCTGATCTGAAGCGGATTTGCAGGTGTTTTGCTTCTGTCAGAACCAAGCCTTTACTCTGAATATTAACCTCAGATCTGGAATGCAGCTCCTATTTTTGCAGAAGCTTAATTTGTGAACTTAATTTCCGCTGCCCTGACTTTGCAGCTGTCCTGGGACTTGTGTGTACAGAGACAGATATGTTCTGTGGAGGATGGAATTACAGCAGAGGGAATCCCTGTGGTGGATTTGCTAACATTTTACAATTGTTTCCAGAGACACTTCTCCCAGTAAGACAAAGTTTTACAGCCACTGGAGGGCATGCCGGCAGATTCAGGGGATTTAAATTTGGTTTTAATGAAAAGGTTTCTCCAGCCCACCAGAACCTCCCTACTGGTATTATAAAAATGTGACTGTGTCTCCCAGATTTTTCTGGACAAAATCCCCAATAGTTTGGAATTCAGAGAGACAGAAGTTTTAGTGCTTCTTTACAGTGAGGCAGCTGCCTTTGGTACCAGTGCATGACAAGGTTCCCTCCCTTAGCACCTCCCTTACCTGTGTAATTATGTCTTATAGGTCTGGTCATGAAGGAAAAATGACAGGCTTATTTCCTGTCATTTCTTCTCCTTTCTCTATTCTCTTTTCATGTCTGGGTTACAGCTAAAGTTTTTGGAGTATACGCATTTGGTTGAGAGGGGCAGGAAATTTCCCATACTGCAATTACAGAAAACCCACCATCATGTTGCAATATTTTTGATCCACTTCAGATCCTTATTTAAGTCAGTTCAAGGGGACCAGACTGAGAAAAAAAGTTAGTAGCAATGGGAAGAAAAAGAAGCAGTTATGGGAGCACTGTTAGCACATATGCTGTCTCCTATGTTGCAAAAAAACCCCAGATTATGACATTTCACTAAACTGTTACAATTCACAGTTGTTAGAAATTCCTTAAATATTACAATCTGCTTTAAGCTGATTTAATACAGGTCTGTCCCTCAGTCCAAAAATACTAAATATAATGGCATCCACTGAGCTCATGAAGTCATTGTCCACAAGCACAGTTGTTGTCATGGAAAAAAATATTAACTTCCTCGTTTTTCTTCACCAGCTTTTTTACATTCAAGACTCCTCTGCAATTCATGGCAGGAAACTGTATAATCTATTGCCCTAACAGGTTTGATAATACATTATTTTTATTCTAAATGGGTTTGTAGCCTCATTCTGGTTTTACAACAGTACCTTGCACTCTCTAAATGGACACACTATTAACGCAGCAAAAATCTTTAACAACTGACATTCTGTTTCACATGGCTGGGAAATAATTTTACCTTATGCAGCCCTTTTAATGCCATCACAACCCCTATGCCAGTGAGGAGGAGAATGGCAGGAAAGGGAAATGGGATGTGCCTCTCGCCCGAGAATAAAATAGGGAATGTGTGTAGACAAACAAGAGAAGGGAAGCTCCCTGAACACAAAGCATGACAGAGGTGCTGTGAAGGTAATGAGAATCCCTGAGGCAAGGGCAGCTGGATATGAACAGTACATAGGGAGACTACAGAAAGAATGAATGGATATAAGGAGCTGTCAGTGTGTGCAAAGAATGTGCCTGAAGAAGTGATGAAGCAGGACACCTCATCAAAGAGTAGGACACAATCTTTCACTGGCCACTGAAGGAGAAGGGAAAGCAAATGTGTTCAATCAGAGTCCCACACAATCTGGCCTTGAACACCACCAGGGATGGGGCATCCACAGCTTCTCTTGGGCAACGTGTCCCTCAGCACTGGCACCACAGTCAAGAATTTTTTTCCTAATATCTAATCTAAACCTACTCTCTTTTAGTTTGAATCTATTCCCCCTTGTCCTGTCACTACACACCCTTGTAAAAATCTCTCTATCTCTTTCTTGTAGGCTCCCTTCAGGCACTGGAAGGGCACAATTTGGTCACCCAAAGCCTTTTCTTCTGATCTTTTCTTAGAGTGAGAAGCATTTTGTTTCCCAGTTCCCACCCTGCTGTCCACCCACTCAAAAGGTCAGAAGAGAGATTGCCATTGAAGACTGATGCAAAAAAAGTTAAGTACCTCAGCTTTCTCCTCCTCTGTTGTTACCAATTCTCCAGCACTGTTTGCTGGAGAGGTACACCTTCTTTGACCTTCCTTTGCTGGTTAACATACCTGTAGAAGCCCTTCTTGTTATTTTTCGTGTCACTTGCCATGTTCAGTTCCAGCTTTGCCTTGGCCTTCCTCACCCAATCCCTACACAACCATACTTAATCTCCTTCCTCTTCTCAGGTTACCTGTCCTTGTTTTCACTGCCTGTGCATTTGCTTCTTTCCTGTTAGTTTGAGGTCCCTACTCAGCTATGCCTGTCTCTTGACTTTCTTGCTCCAGGGAACTGCTAACTCTTGGCTATAGAGAAGACTTCCTTAAAGATCTGCCATCTCTGTTCTATCCCTTGTTCCTGAGGGCAGTCCCAAAGGGGATCCTATTGACTAACTTCTTGAAGAGCTGAAAGTTTGCTTTCCTAAAGCTCAGGGGCCTAACTTGACTCCTTACCCTAAGACACTTATGCACAAGGATTTCAGTTCATATGCAATACAGGTGTTCAAGGACTTATTTTGTCAACAAACTGATGAGATTGCACTTCTTTAAAAGTTTTTTCTTCACTGCTATAAGAACACCAACTATGTGTTTTCTCTCTGAGACAACAGATCTGGACTAGTTGTACTGCCTTAAAATTATAGCAGGGACAGGACACTGTAATTTGTATCATGAGACATCAAGGAAATTTGAACACAATACATCTCTTTATAATTGATCTCACCTACTTACTTGACAGAAAAAATTACAGCCATCTTATCTCCAAGGTGGTTTTCTGACTAGATACTTGATGTCTACACACTACCCCATAGCAAGCATTTTCTTTTTTAGCCTGTAAACCTTACACTTTTCTTTTGCTTTGTTTCTTAGAGAAGTTAATGTCTCAATCACAAAGGGCACACTGATATTTTTATGAACACACAACATAAAAGGAGCCTGAAGGCACATATCTTTACCTGTTGATTTTGGTAGGCTGTCACTGTGGTGAAGACTGTCTCAGGGAAGTTAAAAGTTTTCACCCCATCTCCTGAAGGAACTGGCTTTGTAGGAGAAAGATCACTGCTGAAATCCTTGCGGATGACATGAACACGGGGCTGGTATTTATGCATTGAATGTAAGATTATCTGAAGAGAAAACAAAAGGAAAAGGACTTTTTTTTCCCCCAAAATATTTTACACCACATCCAGATGTACAAGAAAGTAGAGATGGAGTAAGAGCTAATATGAACAAAACTACCCTTTTTTTACAAGCATGTATGAGACAAAGTTTGTGCTATGTGCAGAGAGAAAGCTGCTTTATCGCTTTATAGGGTGAGGCAACATTTCAAGGAAAAACACTAAAATAGAGAAAAAACTCCATAACTCTGGAGAGCAGCTACAGATGTGTGCCCAGTAAGACAGAGGAGCATCAAAACAGCAGCAGCACCCTTTCAAGACTGAGAGAAGCAGGGCTAGGGCAGCAGGCACCACAATTAATTTCTAACTTACATGGCCTTGATCATCAAGCTCGTTGTTGGTCAGTTTGAGCTTGTCAAAACTGACCACCTGCCTCATCCAAGTGTCTCCAGAAGCCAGTGAGTCGGGGTGGATGTAAACCCTTGGTGGCACTGGAGAGTCAGCATTGCCAGCCACCATCCATTTGGAGCTGTGATACACATACCTGAAAAAGGAAGGGTAGACCTAAGGGAAGTTGTCACTCACTCACTGTAGGAATATGTCCAGAGCTCCTCCTCCGCTGCCACCCTACCGCATGCACCCCAAGCTCTCATTTGCAGTCAGGGGAGAATGTGCTTTATTGCAACCTCCTACCTTCTAAATGAAAGCCAGATTATCCCTGAGCCACTTGTTCAGACTTGATTCCTTATTAAAACCACCTTGCAGTTATTTTCCCTGTAAAACTCTGCCACATGTGCCTTCTCAACTCCTTAACCCTCTCTAGGCCAGAGTAAGAAGCTGGAAAATATGGATAAACAAAGTGCTCTCTGAAAATATTAATAAATGTCCTGTAATTTTTGGAAATCTGCACTGGATCCCATACCAGATTTTGCAAAACACATGTGGCTTCACCTAGAAAGAGCAAAAGCCAATAGATACCACTAGAACAATTGCTAAAACAGAATTTCTGGTTTGAAATGTTGCGAGACAGGAAATTCCATATGGTATTACATACATTGGGATTAAAGGAAAAAATTATTTTTGTATTCCTGACCTTTTGTGATCTTTTGTGTTCCTGATCTAGCCATCCTATATATGCCATAAATTTTTCTACCACAGCTTTGCCTTGGCCTTTTTTTTTTCTGTCCAGTAGCTCCTTCCATCTAAGGCATTTCACAAAGAGTCCTGCTAACACCTCTAAGTTCTGCCCTGTGCTGCCGCTCATTGGGTCTCTACTCAGATCTGCTAAGCTGTTACAGTCTACCTACAAGAGTGACTAATTTCCTGCATTTTCACAAAAAATGAAAAGGAAAAAAAAGTCTGTTCCAATAACTGATAGTTTGCTCGAAGGACAGAAACAAAGGGTAAGACAATATATTTATTTTCAATGTTAATATTGTCAGAACCACATTCAAAGACATAAAAAAAGCATCCAGCTGAGTATCAAACACTGTCTTGATGCTTTCCCAGGAAAAGCTTTTTCCTGAGAATCACTCTGCACAATTTGAGAGCAAAAATGTAGTATTTAGCATTTGAAGCAGAGGGTCAATTCTGAATCCTTGAAATGTGGTTCAGTCAAGACTGTTTGGGGAAAAGACTTACTCTCAGGGATATTTTAATAAGAATATATAAATCACCTCTGTCTGGATAGTTTTCTGGGATGTAGGGGAGCATGAGTTTTTCAGAGTACTTTTTAGGGTCAGAAACCCATTATTATCCGAGAAATCTCTTCTTCCTGTCTTTCAGCTCAGCGGTAGGGGGTTTCTCAATGACTCCACATGGTAGGTCAGGGACCAATCTTCACTGTGGCTGCTGGGCTGGACAGTGAATCTTTTTAAAACTGAAATCACCCAATTCAGTTCAGGCCAGACCTGAGGTTCCTGTTTTAGTTCAGCTGCTGCTTGCCCATTCCTTTCTTGCTGAAGTAGTTTCAGAGGCTGCAGACTCCCCATTGATAACTCCAGTTATCAGTTCCCTCAGAAAGTTGTAGCAAATCATGTCAATTGGGAAATGCATGACAGGGAACTCCTCAATTAAAAAACTGCTATTTGAAAAGAGAAAGATTTAAATCCAAAATTGCAAGAGAGTATATTAAACCTCTGGGTTTGTGTCTCATGATTATGGTCAAATCAACCACGTTGGTATAAATCAATATGATCTCCTCCAGCTTTGCAGTGGTATATAATGGCAGGTGTCCTTGCTAGGCTGTCATTAACAGTAAGTTATTACAAGATTCTTGCCTCTGCACTTAAAAAGCTTACCTGTATCTCTTATTATCCACAGGGACAATGTCCATGGCAATATAATACTGCTGGTGGGGATCCAAGCCTGTAATTTTCACCCTCATGGCTGGAAACATTCTCCTAGGAAAATAAGGGTAGAAATAAAGGGGGGAAATGGTGAATAAGGATGCTGAAGTGAGTCCTCATACCTCTTTCTGACACCACGAGCATACTACTTTACACAGCCCAGTACTTGCTATGACTGCTCTGGACTTGGTATGGGTAGAAAAGACTGTACTGGTAGTGGTTTGAATCTTCAAATTTTTCCGACTTAGAAAAAGGGGCAGCAGGATGTCAGTGATAGTGTGGCTATGGCGTAACTTCTCATTCTTAAAAACTTTATGGTGGCCAGTAGACCAGTTTCCATTCTATACCTCCCTCAAACAGCATGTTAAGGAAAGTGCTTATGCCATATTATATTTGCAAGTAATGTGATATTTTTATGTCTTCATGAAATCTGAGGAGCAGAACTGGGTGAAGCGAAGAAGAAATCAAGCAGCAGAGAAGAGCACTGGAAGAAATCCTGCTTTGTTTCACTGGCTGTTAACTCAAACCTGAGCTCTACTTGACTGGCTTCTTTGCCCTTATCTGGGAAAAACTTGAGCAGAAGTCCTATAAGATGGTGTTACTCAATTGCATGACTTCCACCTAGAAAGCGCAAAGCTTTGGTAGGACACACTCCAAAAGTACTGCATGATCATACAAAATTACATTTTACTCCTCTGACAAGTAGGTATATCCTTATGGAATGAAGATATTTGGAGGGAAGGATGATATTAAAGGGGAATTTAAAATCATAATGCTAAAATAGTGGAAAAGAGTACAAGAAATGTTGTCTGCTTTTTTCCAGGAGCCACCCCTAGAAACCATCATGAGACTTTCTATTTAGTGAGAAGAGTGAAACATCAGAGAAGAAGATTTAGTTCTCCCAGAATTTCTGTTTCTCAAGGTATTACTAGTGGACACAGCCTGGAGGAGGGAGAAAACAGGAAATTTCATGTCAGTGTCTCCAGACATGTTTCTCAAACTTTTCACTGCAGGGGTGTGACCATGAGAAGATATTTTATTCTTTCCCATCCAAGCCATGTAGAGCCACTTGCAGAAGAGAGTGGGAAGGAGGAAGTTGGTGTTCAGCCTTTATTTTAATTATTTTAATCACAGCTCTTTCATTTCAGGCCACACTTAGAAGATAAGTTCTGATCTATTAGTAAGTGCAACTGCTTTGGAAAAGGGCATTTCTCATGGGGAGTGGGGAGAGCACCACAGCACAGCTGCCACAGCACAGCTAACCCGAGTTATGAGAGACATAAAACTGTCAGAAAAATAGTCTGCAGAAACCCTTCAAGGACAAAGCAGATTAGTGCAACTGATGGTGTGAGTTTACTAGTGGAATGACTTGGAGGGGTGAGGGAGGGGGCGGGTGGAGAATAATGGATTAGCCTTTGGTGGCTTGAGGGCGTTACCTTGTTTCTACCACAATAGCTCATTAAATCTGCCAAGCCAAGTGGGTACAGGATGTGGCATTTTACAGTCCAGCTCTCCTTAATTAGAGAGAGGTGGCTTAGGAGCAGCCAAAGAGGCAGATCATGTTTCAGAGGGTTGATGAGAAACCCAGGATTAAATCTGAGTCTCTTTGGGTCCAAGACTATGCACTGTATTGGGAAAACTGAATGTTCTGTGTGTCCCAAGAAGCTCTCTCCAAATCTGCAGCCCCGTGTAAAGTTGCAGTATAGCCTGTGGGGTTGTTGCTGATGAAATACCTTGTAAAAGATTACCACAGACCATTCAGCAGGCTTAGAGGTTAATCTCTAAAATGATCGGAGAGAGCTCGGCTGATCCCATTGCTTTCTCTAAGGTTTAAGTGTACTTTTAAAGTTTTGTAAATTATTACTGTTTTTCTTTTTCTGTGGGTGTAAAAGTAACTTAGGCTTCTTTGCAACAAGGATGTGGCCTGGAACTGTCACAGCAGGTCTCCGGCAGCACTGCTGCATGGAAAGGGGAAAATGGAAAAGGCAGAGGCAAACAGTGGTGACTTAGGAATGTACCATGTGTAATCCTGGTAAAGTCCCTGTTCTCTGCATTTTCTCTTGGCTGGCTCTTGGTCCCCCAGAGGCACCAGCCTTATAGAAAATGAGGGGCTCAAAGGTTTGGAAGGAATTCAGGCCATTTGAATATTGCTTATGAATATGATATTAATAAACAGTCAAGAATCTTTCATCTAGAGAGGTATCAGCTGGCTTTATAGTCAACAGCTACAGACATGAAGTCTGCCTGTTTTCATAGGGAACATCTGATGACATCTGATATATTTTAGGAAGAGGTTTTATATCAGCAGCAGTTTGGGATGATCAAGTTATTTATATGTTAGCTTTGCCACTCAGCAGGAAAACAAGTCTTCCTAAACTTAGACTGTGAACTTACACACAGTACCCTTTTAGGAGAAATACGATGTGATATGAAATAAGTTATTACTTTAGGACCACGTAGAAGTGTTTTAAAAAGCATTTTAGGAACAACCATGTGCCTCAGTCTACTCAATTTCTGCTTCCTTCCATAATGAGAGTGAGGTTTATGAACATTAGATTTGAAGAAAATTAATTATATATATAAGCATCCCTAAAACTTGATCAAAATAGTATTATCCAGCACTGCAGTATACTGATATTTAGAACCATGTTTGGGAACTTTCAACAAAAGAAAGAAGTAGTTGGATTTTGGCAACTAGCACTATATTTTTGTTGTTGTTTAAAATTTTCATTTACCAAAAAAAAAAGAGTTTGATATTCCTTTGTGAAAATTGTTCAAAGAAGGTATATCAGTTGTAACAGGTGTATCCCCAAACTGGATTTTTTCTCCCAGTAAAATTTTTCAACACAGTTTTCAACCCTTAAATTAGAAACTTAAATAACACTAGATTTGCATAAGGGTGACATCTGTTAAATACAAACCCTAAAATGAAGGGCTCTTCAATCGTAGCAAAAGGCAATTTGTCTATTGACAGTAAAACAGTAGTCATTTCCCAGTCATAAAAAAATCTGATTGAGAAACTCCACAAAATAATCTGGTTTGGGTTTGCAGATTTAGTGTGTACAGTGTGTACAGTGTTAACAGTGTGTGTGAGCTTACAGGGCAGCCTGAAGTTATCATTGCTATTTCATATCTCATATTTCCTTGCATTTAAGACTGATACCAAATGATATTTCTTCATAAAAAACAAATCTGTGATGTGTGAGGGAAAGAAAGGCAATGCAGGGCAAGGAAAGGTAACAGAGGAATGCCTTTCTGTTTCCCTCTGCAGCATGGGATCATGCAGAGGAGCTGTTTGTTTTGAGAGGAAAAGCTGAGGGCACAGCTTGGGAGCAAAAGGATTTATTGTTTATGAGGGAGAGGGAGATTAGCAGATCTTCTCAGTTGCTCCCAAAGGGGACATTTTTCTGGAAGCTGGAGAAAGCTTATCTGACCCACTGGGCCAGGACCTCTAAGCAGCAGTTTGGTAACTGTAGCCTGCCAGCCCTTGCTCTGAGAAGTCCTCTCCATGGGCCTCTTCAGCATCAATAGAGCTTGATTACAAAATCCCTGCTGCTGTCACTAACTGAAAAGCACTGGAAATAAAAAATAACGCTTGGTAATGTAAACAGCCCAAAGTACATGTTTCAAACAACTCAGACTCATGATTTCAGGAAGGCAAGGAAACTCCATGCAAAATACCATTTTGCATACAGAAGGAGTGAGGAGAGGACAAGGTCACAAGTTCACAAGTTCCACTCACTGCTGGCTTTTTCCACTCTTATTACCGAGCCAGGCCTCAGCACTTTGGTTTGAGCCATGCTGCAGTACAGATATGATAACTGTGATATGACAGATGAGGTAATTTCCCCCACTGTTGAGATGAGATCCTGGCTCTGTGACAGGTAAAACCTGCGTTCCCAGAGCAATGTGGATGTGCTGGTATGCGTGGTCACACTCATATAACCATCTCCATAAACAGTAGGCAGCCATTCCCTCCCAGAGGAGCACTCCAAGAACTCTTTATAGTGTATTCCCACTGGAATAAGTGCACACTGTTTCCCAGTTTGGGCAGCACTTCTACACATCAGTTAACAGCTACCCCTGCAACTCAGATGGCCATAGACTTTAGATAGGGATTTGAAGGATGACAGGAGGGATTCAAATTCCTCTGATGATGTTGCCAGGGTACAAGCACGATCACTGTTAGTAAAGTAAGGTAGATTAAAAGAGTTAAAGATGGTTTTAGGACGAGCTGCTCAAGTCAATATGGCTCGGTGCTTAAGCTGAATTTATTTTATTTTATACAGGGTCTAAGATTGCCTTTCAAATAAAAAGGAGATAAAGGTGATTGCAAATTTTAACACATTGCAGCTGACAGCCATTTGCCTCTTTTGCACAAGGAACAAAGGTATCTTGTTATAAGCATCTGATTAAAATCTCAATAACAACGTTTTGATGGAAGGGAAGAAAGGTAAAGTCATAAGAGGACTGGAGTAAGTTTATGGAAACAGGCAGAAAAAAGACATCTATAAATATAACATCAAGAAAAGAAAAAACAAAGCAGAATTAAATATGATTGAGACTCGGAGTCTAAAAGTCAAAAAGTGTAGTTAGCCTGACGTAGTCAGGATATAGCTCCAGAAATGTTTGAAATGAGAACGTAAGTTAGAAACTAGCATTACATAGCAGGAGCAGAAAGACATTGTGTGGTCAGGCAGGAACCAAGCAGTGCCTTACAAGTCATAGAAAATTAAGGAGCAGTTGTAGTTTTAGGCAACTGAGTCTGCAATTATAATGGCTTCCAAAACAAAAAGGTCTTACAGGATTCAAACAGGGTTTCCAAAGAGAAAGCAACAAGACCAAAATCTTCTGTGGGGAAGGAAGCAGATGGAAATTACACTGTGCATCTCTCACAATTTCAGTAAATAGTAGGAAATCTTGACGAAAGAACACAAGCTCTGCTATTTTTTTTTCTGGAAATTATGCATACTAATCTATGGAATGCATCATGTATCATGCATCCCACATGGGATTCAGGACTACCTGAATCAGCTCTCACCCATCACTGACACATCTTCTCTGAAAGAAAAATGTTTAATCAAAGAAGTTAAACATCTAATTTGAGAATTTTATCATATCTGTAAGGTCCATTCTCAACAAACAGGCATACTACCTAAACAAACTGCCCAACTCTTCATTTTGCTTTGCAACAGTCAACCTACAAATATAGTCAACAGGGAAAAAACACACAAACAAACCAAAACTCTCTAATATTATTAGCATCACTTCTGGAGAAGAATATCATCAAGCAGAAAAAAAATATATTTAGTAACTACAGCTATGTAGATTTTCTGTGGGTAGCCAGTGATGAGACAGTCGGCCATCAGAATTCCAGTAGGCATCTCCTTTCAAGGAGAAAGAATATTATTTAGGATTATAAAGAATTTATGATTTGCACAGGAAGACGTGTAAGTGATACATGATCTTCTGCAAATGGAAAAATTATCCAGATTGGAGCTTGCAAAGGCACTTGAGAATATTTTTAATGGTGTTACACAAAAAAAGTCTTGGAAAGGGAAGTATTCTTTACAGTCCGTACAGGTTTTCTTATGTCTATTCCCTTCTAAAAATTATCAAAATACCTATTGCTTTGGACTCCTTAAATAAAATTAGTGTGTCTGTCTTTCTTCACATGTGCTATTAAACACCTCTGACAGTTGCATGAATAAGAAAAGAGGTATTTCATCAGAAGATGCAGACCAAGATTTTGACCAGAGAATAGAGACCTCTCCTCTAAAAAATGAGCCAAAATCTAAGAAAATAAAAACTTTTTTTTTTTTTTTTTTTTTTTTTTTACTTGGGGCCAGGTTGAAACAAATAGAAAAAAAAAAATCAGATGAGAGAAGTGAATTTGAATATTTGGCTTTGCACTGCTTCTTTACTAAATGAGGCTTTTCCTGGCATGGTGCTTCTGTGAAATTGTAGTTCAGCTCCATCATGTACCCACATGGAAGGAACTATGTATACCTCACAATAATTCTTAATCAGCTTTCTCTTACTACTGTGTAATTAGGGATAGGTGTCTATTGTTTAGTATGGTGATATGCGATGTAGGAAGATGTATTTATCTAAAAAGCAACATCAGTGGCAGATTACAAGAACCATTGCTGACATTAAACATTTCAATTCATATATGTCAGAACAATAGTTTTATATCAAAAGTGTCAAAATACATAGTTCCAGTCAACAAATTTGAGTTTACAGCTCAGGGAGAGCTGATGAAAATTTCCAACTAAGAGTTGTTTAAAAAAAAAAAACAAAACCAAAAAAGCCAGCAGTGCATTTAATACTGTGTATTTTCCTAAAAACTTTTAAGGAACTACAGAATCTTTTTTTCATATATGTACATCAGGCTGACCAAACTCTTCCAAAGTATTTTATTTCATTATATCTCTCCAGAATGTTTCACTGTGGTTTTTATTCCAGAATCCTTCCTTTTCCAGGATCCCTGCCAATGATGTCAAGGCTTCTGTGAGAAGATGCATTGAACTATTTGCAAAATTCCAGCATCATTGATGTTTCAACCTTTTTGGTGATTTAAAAAAAAAAAAAAAAAAAAAAAAAAAAAAAAAAAAAGGCACCCTATGATCAAGGTATGGCTTTTTAAGATGTCAGAAAGGTCAGCTACTTCATTTAGAAAAATATGAGCTTATGAGATCATCTTCATACCACTAAATTCTGGGCATTTTAGTTTGAACTGCTGTTGATGGGCTTTGAGATATTTATGCTGCTCTTTATCTACTCCATGTATCCTAAGAGAATTAAATATAGTTTATCCAACAGGCAATAATATATTATTTTACATTTCTGAAACAGCATAGTCCAGACACCAGGACAATAAAGTCAGAAGCAAGGAAGTTGGTTCTTCCAGTGCCATATTTAACAATGCTGGAAAGATCACCTAATCTGTTTAGGTCTCAATTTCTCCCCCTATGAAAAGGGGATAATAATACATTTTCTCTGTGTTTGCTTCAATATCTCCAGAGAAAAAGTGTTGAACAATAGCAAGTGATATAATTCCTCTTACTTTGCCTCTTCCATTTGAGGCAGAAGGGCAAAACCAGAAACCCACCCATAGATGTTCCCTGTGCCACTGAGATCGTATATCTAACACTGGGAGCTTATCTGGCTCTGATAATCTGTTTTAGGGTTCATCTGGGTCATTTGCTCAATATGTCTTGTCTCAAATTGTCTGGACTTCACGGGGCTACAGAGCAATAGCACTAACTTTACAAGAACAGAAAACAACAAGTCTAGCTGTTCTGGAAAATTCTGAAAGCACAGATATAAAACAGCGCTATAAACAATAGAACACCGTGAGTTTTCCCCAAAACTTGGGGGAAAATCTCTTCTGCATCCTTGAAGCAGGGCCGGGACAGCTCCCGGGGCAATCACAGGATCTGCTTGCCGTGGCGGGCTCTGTCCGTGGTGCTGACATCTTCCTTCTCTCCGTCAATCGGAATTAAAACCTCATTAGGCGGAGGTAAGGATCAGACTGTCAACGCAAACTTGGCTAAAAATCCTAGTTTGGGGGATCTAGAAATGTACAGCTAGCTTCAGGTTTTGTTTTGGCAAACAGACGTCTAGCTATTTTTTAGAGTGGACAGCAATGAAGATCTTCCCCTTGGCTAACATCATGGCAGAGTGGGTTTTTCTCTCTAAAAGAATATGGTTTATTAGGGGCTTTTCCTAATCTCATCTGACGTAGTATCAACTGCAATAGCCGGGGAAAACATTAGGCCTGCACATTTTTTATACAGGAAGTCATTAATACTTTATCTATTTAGAACTGCAGGAAGACGTTCATTTGGTGCAAAGGTGAGTTTGAATTTCACTGTATTTGAGATTAAATCAACTGGTTCATGAAGTGCTATGGAAACTTTAAAGGAAACTCAAATGGCTTACCCTCAAATTCATAAATCATCTTAAATTCAGTACAGCCAACAATCAGGATCATTTAATGATTTATTTGCTCAAAGAAAAGACCATTCTCAACAGTTTCCTGCAGCTGTGAGTTCTCCTTTGGAGCCACTTATTCAAGTAGTAATGTGAAACAACTTTGCTTGTCTTAAGAAAGCTAATAGGAGATAGAGCTCTAAAACTCTGAGAGCCACTTAATTTTCCCTAAGTATTTATTCCTTGGGCTTATCAAGAAGGCAATAGAAAGGTTTGTTTCCTCAAAAAACTTTACTTTTAGTTAGTTTGGTTATGATTTCTTTTTTAACTAGATAGAAATCCAGAGATGTCTTACCTGCCTGCTTTTGTGATGATCATCTCTGTCCCAATGTCATGAAATCTTTTCCAGAGGTCAGCACACTGCAGCTCTACCTGGATCTCTTCCATGGATGAAGGTGGAGGAGGCTGAGGGCCTGAGCCACCAGAGGTAAGGTCAGAATGGGAGCCAAATGAGCAGGATGTCCTTTCTGCCAGCACCTCTGTGTCTGACCCAGTGCTCTGCTCTGAGTCTGCAAAGTAAAGAAGTCAGGTAAGACACCACAGTTCTACTTACTGTGAGTGTTAAAAGGAGGGAAGAGGGGAATAAATGCAGAAAGTGCTAAAGAATAGTACAGTGCCCTTTTATAAGGTGTGTGTATATATGTAACACAAATATATTTATGGTTTGTTCTGATTTATAGTCTGATTTGGGGCTTTGGGTTTCCAACAGGATATCTGGCATTTTTGTAAAGTTTCAGAAACAGTTGAAAAAAGGACCCTCAGCATAAAATAAAAATAGTAGCAAGCAATTGAGGGGATGAAGTACAAAATATCGATTAAAAATAAAAATGAAAAAAAATAATTCAAAAATTCCATAGTTTCAATCTAAGATTAGATGGGCTCACTGGAAAACTACATTCCATTTAATTTAGTATTGTCCTACACTACTGTTGAAGAGTTGGTTATTTTTAACCAACACTTTTTTTTTCATTTAGTATCTTTCTCATCAAAAATAATGAATAATTTTTTATTTTGCTATGTGGCAGCACCATTTTGGAAATGTTTTATTTGCTCCTTAAATAACTTTTTTTTTTTTTAAGAATGATATTTCCTGAGAAGATAACCGTGCAGCTTTTGGTGAAAAAAATGCTCTAGGCTACTGAAGGACAAAAAAGATTAAAATAAACATATAAAATATATAACCAAGGAAAGTAATTGAAGCAAAGTGCAGAAACGAGTGCATGACACAACTACCTCTATGGGGGAGAAGGAAAAGGCTTGCTCAAAAAACAAGCAACCAAAAAAAAAAAAGTGAGGTTCAACTAGTTCGATAGTCCAGGCTGTCATATTGGATCAGGGAGACATTTCTTTGCAAAAATATCTCATGAATGTGTTAGGTAGGTAGGGTGTTTATATACAGCCCTCATTCTCATACATAGGGCTAAGATGAAATTTTCAAATAGCAGTGTTATTTTGAGACAGGGTGCACACCCACATTACATCAAAATAATTCACAATACATTCTGCAAAGCAGTGTGTTTATGCCTTCAGCCTGATTTTTGACAAATTTGCACTAGTATTATATAGATGATTAGCAGCAGAATAAAGTGATGTGAGGCACTCCACCAAAAGGCTCAGGAAGAGTTCTGTGGATATCAAACAAGATTCAGAAACACTATTTTTGAGTGTCCTCACTGATCACATACGTACAAGCAATCTCAGTGAAGGAATAAAACGGCTATTTGCATGTGTTCTCTGCACTTACAGAAAGAAAGAGATATCCCCATCTGCAAGGGAAACCTAAGGAGACAAAAAGTAACCATCTGTGCTAAAAATGTGATTCAATCACACCATCTAAAATTCTTTCCATACCAATCAAATGCCTTTAAAAACCCTAAGGTCATGAAGGCTGTCTCAGGTTTACAGTGTTTCTGAGAGACAGTATCTGCAGGAGCAAGGTTGCTCATTAGTGCAGAGGGCTACAGTCACTAAGACGCAGGTGGTGAAGACACCACCTGTGGAATCACCAGCCCCACCTCCTGCCACATAAAAACATTTCTGGAAAATCCATTTTGCTGCAGTGGTATGGAAATAAACTTTGGCTGATAGTATAAGAGAAACTTCCAGCCCCAAGTGTCAGCAGGAAGCATTTATCTTTTCTGAGAGCCCTAGGTGACATCACTGGACAGTGGACATTTTGCTCAAAGGATGTTTCCAGAAAGTTTTGTCAATTATTTAGACAATCTGCCAGTACAATGTAGAAATTCTGTAGGACACTGGAAAGGTTCAGGATGTATTGCTCCCAATCTATTTTGAACAGGGAGTCCTTATGTCTCCCACAGACTTCCAATTTGGGCTGAAGCCTTAATAGGTCCATCGCTCTAAAGAAACAGCACAAACTTACCAATGTAGGATTGTTACATAGAGACAAGTACTACACTCAAAACTGATGTCCTAGACACAAAGTGATTCAAGATAATACAGGGTACTTGCTGAGGTTCTGTGGCCACAAGACAGATAATCAATCTGAGAATAGAGAGGGGCTGAGACATTTGCTCCCTGCTTCATGCCCCAGGGATGTAGGAATGAGATGATCCTTATCTGTCTCCTCTAGCTCAAATTATTCCACCTAAAAGGGTTGGATAAGGTAAGCCTGAGTAGAGGTCACTATGCTTACATCTTCCTAGGGATGGTTAATCACTTTGTCCTTCAACAAAAAGGAAGAGGGTGCTTCACAAATCACAGTAAGACCTTTCTGTATATCTGCTCATGTGCTGAACCAGCAGTCTTACATCTTCTCGAGGTCATAGAATCCACAGAATCCATTAAGTTGGAAAAGACCTCTGAGATCATCAAGTCCAACTACAATTGATCATCACCCCACGTCAACTAGACCCTGGCACTAAGTGCCACATCCAGTCTTTCCTTAGACACCTCCAGGAACAGTGACCCCACCACTTCCCTGGGCAGTCCATTCCAATATCTAACCACTCTTTCTGTGAAGAAATTCTTCCTAATTGTTAACCTAAAATAAAGCTAAACTACACTGAGAGTCTAAAGAGACTGGACCTAAGGAAAACCTTCCATTACGGAGTCCTCCTTCAGAAATGAGGTACCAAACTGTAGATTTGAATCTAAAGAGACTGGTTTAGGCCACACCACTTGTGCTTGATTCAGGCACTCAGAAACTCAATGCGTCCTCTGAAGCAGTACAGTGAACGGCCAACAGACGGCACTTGGCTAGATGCTGTCCCCACACCATTCCAGCATTTCCTGGACAACCTTTCAAACTGGGCATGTGGCTGGAGCCTTGGGCATCCCTGGGAATTAAGCAAAATTGCACACAGTGGAAAATTAAATATCAGAGGCTTAAGCCCCCTCTCACTGATTTTATGCTGATACCATCTCACTGACTTTACAGAACTTTGGAGGTTTTTTTATTATTATTATTATGGAAGTGGAAGGAGAGCCACAGCCTTTCCTTTATTAATCCCTTTCCCATTTCTACTGTCTCCAGATCACCCTGGAAATCCTCAACTCATAATTTCTTTTCATCCACAAATTCCCAGGCTTATTGTTGGCAGATGGAAAGTAAGCACTATTCTCACAAGCGTGGTGACTCTGAGGTCAGCATCCCCACTGAGTGTCCCAAGATAATGGACAACAACTCCAACCAGTTTCCTGCACCAATACTGTGTGTCCTGAGATCAGAACCCTCTTACACAAATCAGTGAGGTGCTACTGCCTGACTTCTTTCTACAACTCAATGGGCTAGTGTTCCTCGTGTAAATTCCCTGGGTTTTCAGCAGTCTGGTACAAGAGGCAAACGGTCTTGTGAAATGGTAAAAGATATTAATTTTCTAAACAATTTCATACATGAATCTTCAGAAGAATTTTCAATGCAGCTGGAGCACAGCAGGGATAATGCTCCCCTTATTTAACCAATAAAATAAAAAGAGCTCAATTTAGTCCTTGGCCATACCATGCAGCTCATGAACTCAACAAATGTTTTACTCCAAACTCTAAAAGAATGTAAACTACAGGAGTGAGAACAATGACAAAAACCTTATATATATAAAACACCACCTACCCAGAGGAGCCCAGCAGATTTAGTCTCTTCCTTTCATTACTTTTTCTTCTTTTTTTTTTTTCCTATGTATGTATATATCTAATGTAGATCCTGTCAGATTCCATTAGCATAAAGATTTCTCTTGGGTGGAATGTGGCAGCTGTTACAAGCTGTTAAGGGTTTCGTTTTTTACTGTTTATTTTTGTTTGCAAGGTTTGTGAACATTTAGTGCAACAGGTGGTCCTTCAGTCTCCCCTACAGTTGACTTGATGGCCTTTAGGACCTGCAAACTACAAAGAAGGTCCAAAATCCTGAACATGTAAGGGCTAAGAAAATTTGGAGGACTTTGAGGGGGTTTGGGGAGGGTTTTCTCAGCAGAAATTAGCAGAGCTGACACCTTGCTTTTGCTGCTGGTTGCAGATAGATCTCGTGGTTCTTTTTAGATTTCTAATTTTCAAACTGGCTTACTGCCACCCCACAAAGTCGGAAGCATAAAACCATGCACATAGAATTGTGACCATACTGGAATCTTGAAACAAAATGTCACAACCATAGGAAAGTGAAAGAACAGAAAATCACTAAGTCAAAGCACTTTGGAAGAGTGCAAATTCATCCGACTGTGGTGAGGCAGCTGCTGGTGCAACTACTTCAGGTACACAAGAGCTTTCCCCTGATTAGTTATCCTTGGGCAAAAGCTAAAAAAAAACTCAACTCAGTAACTTCAAAAATACACCAGAAGTCTGGCTGTGGCAAAGGCAGCAGGAGCAGCAGAGGTGAAGCAAACTGCAGATAAGTTTGGAGTTCAACAGAGCCGTTCAAATTAGCATGGTATATTTTGCACAGCTGATCCAGCAATTGCTCTTGCTGTAGGCAAAGGTTTCTAAACACTTGGTGATTGTAACCATATGGACCTACTACACACAACAAATAACACAAAGATAGTTCTGCAGGTGTTCTTATATATTATTTTCTCCCCCTGAACTTTTCCATTCACACACATACCCTACTACATTAATCATCCCTTCTTCCAGCACTAGGCCCATTATCAACTTCATACAGCTAGAATTTATAACCTGTTTACTACAGATGAAAGAGCTATAGAATGATTTGGGCTCAAAGGGACCTTTAAAAGATCATCTATTTTATCCCCCAATAATATTCATTATTATTATATTTGTGACTACAAGCTGCAACCAGTATCAGTATTTTACTGATGTGGAGAGAATACAAGCTTTTCCAAAACAAGAACTTCCTCCATACTTCTGCTAAATTGCAATCTCAGGCAGCCAAAAGAAACATTGAAGTAATTAATTTCCAGCCTAAGACCTTTTTGTGAAACCACAGCAGGACAAAATGACATTAATATCAGCAAGACTCAAAAAGACAAAACTAGAAGATGATGTAGAGATGGGGAAATGTGGCAAATGAAGAGATCTGATAACAGACAGGAGTGAAATCAGTATGAGACTAGCTGATTCTGAAGGACTGCTCCAGCACTTTAACCTCTAAGGCTTCTTCACCCTCCTAAATATAGTTCTATAAGGTGTTTCTGTAAGACCAAAAAAACATGTAAGATACATTTAAAAAAGGCTGCTCTTACCAAAACAAAGGCTGGTCTTACAAAAACTAAGGCTGAGTATAAGGCCAGTAGAGTTGTTACACATCTATATCCCCGTGGCAAACAGAACCAGTAGGAAAATATAAAAACAAACAGAAAGACAAAAAAACCCCCATGATGGCTTTGTCTCTAAATGCAAATCTTTCATCAGCTTGACTATGCACTGCCAAGAACTGACTTATTCTTATACTGCTTTATTCTATGTAAGACTCAAGATAGACATAAGACCCAGCAAATCAAAAATCACTCTGATTCACTGGTATGCTCCAGCTGCTCTGCTCCACTCCAGCAATGCAAAACAGCTGTAAACCTGGTTTAACCAGCAAGTTAAATTGGGTTTATGGCTTCTTGGTATTGGCAAAGAAGTACAAAGCAGCTGGTGCTTACTAGTATACTTAATCCTAGGGGTTTGCCCTTAAAAATTAACTTTTGCTCCAGCCAGAAGAACGAATATCAGCCACAATTAAACTTTAAAGTAGTTTTTATCTCACAATCTATTGTAACTTTTTAAGAATGCCAAGAAAAATAAAACTTACATATTATGCCAACATACAGTTTAGTACCATATATTCAAGAGACCAGACCCAGTCCTGAGCTGCATCAGCTGAAAATAAAGATGTTGACTGCTGGGCTCTGAACTCATATTTGGCAAATACAAATTTTCACTACAGAAGTGTAAGCTAGGTGGCCAAGAGTGTTCTGAGCAGTGTCACAGCATAGGAGTTCTTTGTAGACTTCATACGAAATCCCAATGTATTCTCTCAGGAAAACTGCCTGCAACTCATCAGTCCATGCTTTAGACTATCTATCATAATGAAAAATATCACACCAAATAGATGTCAACAAAAAAACTGTCCTATAAACTTTCCTAACCTTGTTTAAAAGGAGCTTATAAGCATATTTTTCCCAGCAGAGGCTTCTGTCCAATCATATTTCAGGAGAACAAAATCCACTGAAATAGCAAAACTTGAACTCAGAGTTTGATGTTGTATTATTGTTTTCCAGAAAGCAAAAATAGCTTGGGTCTTCAGCATGTCAGATTAGCTTTGAGGAAAATGCAATTTGAAATTCAAGTGTAGAGGAAACCAAGAGATTCCTAAAATTCCCTGAGGAGATTCTCTGCAGCTGTCAGTCAGAATTGACTTAGGACAAGGAATCGCCAGCACAGCCTCACAAAAAGACCGCTCAGTAGCAAATATTAAGAAAGCCCATACTTAAAATAGTACAGGCCTTAAAAAGAGCATGCAGAAAAGTAAGATTAAGTTAAATAAGAAGAAAAAATTAAAGAGCATAATACTGAAAAAAATGTAGTAGAACAGAGAGAACAGCAATCTTTAAAATTTAAGAAGTAATAGGGAGAAAGTGGGGTGTTATTAGAAGATGGAGGTGAAATTGATGTCAGCTTTAATCTGGCCAAGATCCTGAACTGTACAGACTACAAAGAATTTGTCTGGCTCATGTCCAAGAGTTTGTGTAAAATTAAAGAGTGGAAATGCTCTTGAAAGTTAGGGAAAGCTACAAAAAAATAAGAGACCAGGCATTAGATACATTATATGCTGTAGCCTGTAAACATGGAGTCATTATTCTTATAAATAAAACCATACAACAAATATTTAGAGACCAACACAAATGAAAATGTTGACTCTAAATAACCACAAATTGTGCAGGAGTCTGAAACCAGATCCCAGCTCTGTGGCAGGCCCTTCCCTGATGGAAACGGGCACCAACTCTGGGACAGTCTGTTTCTGGATTTTGCGGCTTGGACTGCTCTCTGCCAGATAGGGGAAAAAAAAAAAAGCATTCATTAAAAAAAGAAAACATTACACAAGATTAATGCTGTAGAGGTATCTATTCTGTCTGAGACCAATATGAAATTGTTGAGAAATTTAGAATGCCTGCAAAATCCAGAAAATATTGACCTTTTTGTAGGCATAAACAGAGCTCAAACAAATGAAGCTTAACATTTTAAGTACATTAATATTTAGCTGATATTTGGTGGCCTACAAAACACAGGTAAAGAGAAACCATATATGTTTCCCTATACCATGGGGGTTATCAGGACAGCAGTATCAAGGAGCCAGATGGCATCTTATAACAAGAAAAGTCCAACCCTTTCCTGAGTCCTGAACTCTTGATATTGCTGTTATGGGGCAGTGAGTTCCACCATTTAACTGTGCACACAAGAAGACAAAAAGTACTTTTTCACTTTAAAATGCATTGCCTTTATGATATGACTGTCCATTTGCTGCAGTGTTACAACAAGATAAATACCACTCTATATATTTCCTTTCTAAGTGCAACTATTTCAGAAGGAAATCACTAGAAAGTTTCCACAGGAATGGTTTCATAAGAAAAAATGCATCTCCATTAAGCTGAAGTTTCAAGTTTAAGTTGTTCATTTCATTCACAATTTACCATTTTCTTTGGGGAAAACAGTTATCATCAGGCTAGTCCTGTTGAACTGATGTTTGGGTTTGTAATAGTTCAACAAATCATTAGAGTACATTTTTTCCTCCACATGCTACATTAGCCAAGCTGTCTTTCAGACCTCCCACACCCCTTTCTGAGCCAGACTTTGGAAGGCTATCTGCCCTCACACAATTGTGATTGCCCTCTATCTAAACTTCTTGACTGTAATCCAAATCCTTTCAGATTTAATTCATAACAAAGCTTCTTCTCTACTCTAAACATTTTAATTGCTTTCTGGCTGAATCTGTCCTATTTTTGTTACATGCATGCGTACACACACACAGAGACATAAATATATGTATGGGATTGAATTCCTAAAAATACATTTGGGTTTTAAATCAATGATCTACCACTGGCTTACATAGCAGAAATTACAGTATTTTTAATGGTACTTTCCACTGGGAATTTCTCTCAACCTAAAGTTCCATTTCTTGTTTTGATCACCTCTGCAGAGTAACCAGACGTTTTTATTAAACAATGAGCCTGGGGTATTTTTCACAAGTGATAAACATATTCTTCCTTTTATTTGCTACACACAAAACTGGCTTGAATCCAAACCAGCCAATTTTCCTGCCTCTGACTATGTAGCGATGCAGGTAGGGTTGAGAGAAAAGATTCTCCAGAAGCATCTGAGTATGGTGCTACTGGTTTTTAGCTTCTACTGTTTCAAGACTAATCTCAAGATGAAGCCAGAAACATAAAAAAATATTTTTAAAAGCAACAAAATGGGGGATAGACTTGGTATGAGTTCAGGGGGAACAGAACCATGAGAGACTGAATAGGTTACAGCACTGCATTACAGGGGTATGGTGCATGGACCAGGAAAAGATCAAGCCTGTACTATGAAAGGCAACTGTGTCATATAAACACAATTTAATTTGAAATCTGAAATATCACACACACATGCCAAGCCATAAATGGAATTTCCACCCCGAAGGTATCCTAAAATCCCGTGGCTCCCATGTACTTCAACAGAGGAAAAGTAGCACAAAACTGTTGACTTAGCAAGAAGGATCAGTCTCAGTGCATGTATTCTTTCTTTTTCCTTAACATCCGTGCTCCTTAGATGTGTATTTGTGGCTTGGCTTTTTTTCTTTTCTTTTAGTAACTGTCTTCAGCTCAAGCTCCCGAAGTCACATCCTGACACACTCTGCCAACCGCAATCCCCCACGTCAAAGTCCCTGCATGCAGTCACACACACTGATTCCAGGAAGCGCACGCTGCTGGACTTTGTTGTCTTCCACTGAGCCACCCTGATTTACGCCTGCCGAAGCTCTGGTCCCGAGTGTGATAACACCTACATCCACAGTTGTTCCACATGTGTATATCCTATTATCCAAACAACAGATGCACCAGCATGCATTCACACACATATACCAACATCTGGCGATCACAGCTAACTGTAATAACTCCATGAACTTCATTCATCTTTACAAAACTCACAAACGCTTCATCTAAAGAACCACTGAAGAGGTGCCTAACCTTTTCCACTTCATTGAAAGAAGTATATGGTTTTAATGTGGCATTTACAGTCACACACTGGGAAATACAACCAATCACTTGCAGTTTCTCTAAACGCACATATTTAGTCCTTCTGAACAACAGGGCATGGATGGCTCTTGACATAAACACTTAACAGGTGTAGCACACAATGTGCATACAGATAAACATCTCTCTCAGTCATGCCTGTACATGTGCCTGCGTGCCCTTACTGCTATGAGGCTCACTTTTCCACTTTCTGGTTAGAAGTCATGCCAGAATAAAACTGATAAAAGGAAATGGAGAATCATATCCAGATATCTGTTAACTTAAAAACACCCCACCGCTTAAGACTAAAATTGATACTTGAATAGTTTACCATTTCTGGTTATCGGAAATTTCCAGTCTGTTTTCCTTAGTTTCTCTCATTCATGTCTAATCTAAATTATATATTCAAGGAGAGTATGGGCAAAAACTTCTAATAGTTTGTGTTTGCTATTTTATGAAAAATACTTTAATTCAGAATGCTTGTGCCTGCCTGACTTTCAGTTCAGGACACTGGAAACAATTGGATGCCCCACAGTGATATTCTAAGCAAACTTTACCTTACAGCAAAATATGCTGAAAAGTGCACAGTGTGGAGGCATTGAAGTTGCAAAGGTCTCAGGTTTGCCTGATTCCCCCACTGGTAATGTCAATGCATCAGTGGTGACCTCAGAAACTCGTTGGCTTCTGTGACCTCAGATAGCACCCTCTAGGGCTGTCAAAAACAGGCCTAGTCATTTTCTGTATATGAATACCCACACATTTTCAACCATGCAGAACTAAACTATTTTGTAACCCATTCTTTTGAAACCTTTAAAAGCATGTACTACACTTGGAAAATTATATGCACATTTTGAGTTTATTGAGGGTTTTTTTCCAACCATCTTTTCTCTAAAAAAGTTAGAGTATTTGATAGTGGAAAGAATTGTATCTTACTGCATATGCAAAGAAGAAATTCTACTGAATTACTTTGAAACTTCTTGTTAGAAGATGAGGATGAACATTTTCATCTGGAAGGGATATCTGCAAAATTCTCAAACTTTTCAATCACAGCTACAAGTAAAAATGCCAATATTCTGTATATTTTTGAAGTAGAAAACAAGAATTTACATCACCATTAACTTCTATTTTATCCTTCTTGATGTGAATTTAAAATAATATCAACAGATATGCGATAGCACATTGAATCTGCAGTCTCCATATGTTTCCCAAAACGCCCTGTTCAACCTCACTCTGCCATCCAGCATTAGAACTTGCACACTGAGACATTCCTACCACACTTAGGGGTTTCTGTCACAAACAACTGTGGCACAGAGAAAGCTGATGGTGTACTACTGCAGAAAATGCACAGAATGGAAAGTCAAAATCGGTCAGGTTAGAGCCTAGAGATGGAAAGACCCCTATGGACACCAACACACCAAGAATTCAGTGCCTGCCAGTCCTATTAGTACTTATTACCTTTTAGCATATCCCACATGAAAGGTCTGAATGAAAAAATGTGTGACTTTCCTGATATCCAGATGATTCCTCAGCTTCTTCCAAGACTCTGGTGTAGATTTTTCTTACTGCTCAGCTCAAGAAGAATACAGAGGAAAAGCAGAGTTTAATCTGTCATTGGGGTTTCATTTAGAGCAAGGTATAAAAGCACAAGCAGCCATGTAGCATATCCCTTATTATGCTTCCAAACATACTATTTCATCATTAAATTTATTATCTCTGGTGTTCTTGTGCATCCTCCCATGCCCTCCTTACTGCTGAAATGCTGCCATCTGTGGCTCAAGACTTCCTTTCAGCCCTTCCCATCCTAAAGCATGAGAAGGCTGGAGAGAAGCACTGAACTAATAAGAGATCCACCCATTCTCGTGTGGGAAAAGACAAGAAGAAAAAGATAGTTTCAAAAGAACATATTTTCCTCCCCCTCTCCCAACTTTCCCTTCAATCATACTTCTATCACCTTCTTCTTGTGTGGTAAAATTTGATGTGAAAAGCAGCCCGTGCTTGCCTCTGATGCTGCTAAGCTTGACCATGTGGTTACAGGAGGAGGCAGCAATTTCCTCTCCCAGTACAGTCTCGAAGCCCCACAGCGATGCTTCAAAGTGAAGCTGTGACCCACCCCTTCCAGCCTGGAGCCCAACAGGGTCTGAGAAGCAGCTGGGCTGCTCTTCAGTGAGATGTGTTATGGAAAGCAGAGAAGGAGAGGGAGGGAAAGGACAAGGCTAAAACAGAAGTTAAACAAATATACAGAGTAAGAAAGAAGGGGGAAGAGGCTGGGGATTAAGACAGCTTATTGGAATTGGCTTCTTGGCACCAAATGCTGTAAAGAGAGGACAGTCCAGGAAGCATCACAACCTGATACCTTCTCACAAACTGCACCAGCAGAAAGAATGACAGTGAGCCAGTCTAATGTCCTCAATGCCACACAGTTCTTTCCCTCCCTTTCCATGGCTCATTGCTTTCTGACTGCAGATCTGATCTGCTGAGCAGATCAGCTCATTTCCTCCTGAGTGCATCATGTAAGAAGGGATCTATTAACCCCTCTCAGCAGCTTTCTTGCCAACTTACATTTCATGAGGGAGAAAAATATTAACATAATAGGGAAATGAGGAGTTGCTTCAACAGGACACTCTTGGTTGCTTAAAGCATCCAAAATCCTGACTGAGAATCTGTTTTGTTACTTCTGAGATTCTGGCTTTTACTTAAATTTTATCGTGTTTAGGGCTAAATAAACTAGTACTAAAAAGGCTTTCTCTGAGGAGACTGCATGCCTCACAACACTCCTTACCAACAGCACAGTACAATTTCTGGCAAGTTCTACTGAGGCATAGAGATAAAAAACAAAACTAAATAAAACAAAATAAAATAAATAAAATAAAATAAAAGTGTCTGGCTGAAATTAAATTACTATTTCTATAGCTGAATCTCAAGATGTCTTTGAAAAATGCCAGTTTTGTAGCCACTGTTGCCTTTCTGCTACTAAAACAAGTCAGGGCATTTAAAGAAATGTAAACTAACGAATTTTGTCGGCCTCACTGGAAAATAGGAGCAATGCATTTTCCCCAGAAAGCAGCAAAGCAAATCCAGCATTTCATCTATTATATCCCCTGCTTCTCCCTAACTCTCTATGCAACCAAGGCAAGCCCCTCACAAGCTCATTATATTGAAGATTTCACAGAAAGACTTACTTTTATGTAATTTACTCTAAAAAATGTGCAAGGAAGACACAGCTAGAGAATAATCAATTCCACCATTTACTTAGTGGAAGGAACTGAGAAGGTCAGATCCATGAGAGATGCCTTGTGTAATACCTGTGGTGCTTCTAAATCCAGGAAGGCATCTCCATGTGGACTTACAGGGTTATTTAGATAGCAAGCATGACTTTGGGTTTTTTCTTGAATAAAGAATATCTTACACCGATTGACAATCAAACAAATATTCCATATGAACTTCCTATGCAGAGAAGCCCTCAGAGTACAGAGCAAGTATCCTGTGCAGGATACTGCTAGGTCAAACTATGGTGTCCCACCTACCTCCACCCCACCCACTCATCCAGCCTCACACCCCCGAAACTTGTACATCTTGGGTCCCTTGTGTTTCAAGCAGCAAGAGGTCACTGAGCACTCTCTGGAGGGACAGGTGGCAGAGTGCCTCCCATTCCACAGCACAGCCAGGAGGTATGTGCTGTCCCCTGCACTGAAACCTGAGCCACAGCAATCCCCTCCTTCTGGAAAGGCTGCAACAAAGAGCAGTATTCCCTCATCCCAGGGAAGACCATAGTTCCCTCCTGCATGTAACACAGGGCACATACACCAGCACATGCCTCCTGCAACCAGCCAGGTGGGCTGCACCTCCAAATGTGGCATCATGCTGTTCCCTTGCTACCCTGCAATAACCCATTACACAGCAGCAAGTATTGTCAGATATACAACGGTGAAGGGAGATGGGAATGGGGCTTATGGTCAGTTCATCACATGTTTCTGCCACTGCTTCCTCCTCCAGGAGAGGAATCCTTTCCCTGCTCTAGCTTGGAGTCCCTCCTGCGGGATACAGTCCTTCACGAGGTTCTCCAACATAAGTCCTTATCATAGGGTGCAGTTCTTCATGCATTGCTCCAGCATGGGTCCCTTTACACAGAGTGCAGTCCTTTAGGAACAGGTTGCTCAGCGTATGTCCACACAGAGTCACAAGTCCTGCCAATGAACCTGCTTCAGCATAGGCTTCTCTTTCTGTGGATCCACAGGTTCTGACGGGGCTCCCTACAGGATTACAGCCTTCTTTCAGGCATCCACCTGCTCTGGTGTGGGGTCCTCCACAGACTGCAGGTGAATCTCTGCTCCCTTTTGGACTTCCATGGGCTGCATGGGCATAACCTGCTTTACTATGGTCTTCACCACAGGCTCTGCTCCAGCACCTGAAGCACCTTCTCTGCCTCCTTCTTCACTGACCTTGGTGCCTGCAGAGCTGTTTCTCTCACATATTCTCACTATGATCTTCTCTGGCCACAGTTACTTCTGATCAATGATTTTTTCCTCTTCTTAAATATGTTATCACAGAGGCATTAGTGCCATCACTCACGGGCTCAGCCATAATCTGTAAGATTCGTCAGCACCAGTAATTAGAAGATTTGTCAGTACTGGAATGTTGTTCACTGCTAAATAATTTTTTATGGAATCTAACATAGCCTTTCTACAGTTACATTTGTGTAAAACACCATTGCAAGGATGAACTTCTCATTTTACTCTAATGGTCCAACCTGACCTCTCTGCTGTACCACATTCCTCTACTCTCTTCCCTTTTTCTGGCACATCATACAAAAAATTAAAATCTCCTTTCAAAAACCTGATGGAACTTAACTGTGTCCCCCCATACCCACTGAAGGTATTGAAAGGCTCTCAGCACCAGCAACTATTTCCAGAGTGCTACAGACCTCTCCAAGCATCTCTGTGACTTCTCCTATGGCACCTTTCACACACAGGAGGAAACATTTACACAGATCACTCTTCTCCCTTCAGTCCTTCCTTCAGACTTGTCCCCACCAGACCCATTTGAAAGTCTTGGGAACAGTTATTGTACAGCCCAGCTCATCACAGTCACCCACTAATCAATGTCATCTAAAGGGGAAAATTTTCTGGCACAATCACGTCCCTGTGATTAAACTCCTATAGTCTAGGAGCTTAGCTAAACAGTTTAGACCACATAAACAGTCTAGTTTATGCATGATTTCCATGAACACACATGCAGACCAGCAGCTGTGAATGAAGGAGACGAGCTGCAAAAAGTGTGCCACTTTGTCTCATTAGCTGACAAATGATGGCACTGGGGTCACACTGTAATGCAGGGGAAACTGAGATCACCCTTACAAACTTTTCCATGTATTTTTTGCTTTTAAGGCCAAATTTCCTATGACATTCCTCTAATGCTTAAAGTATTTGCTTGCAGGAGGCAATGTATTTAAGAGAGAAGGATAACTCCCAGTTTTGTATCAATTAAGGTAGGGGATGCTCCATAGCATTCAGCATCACTTTGTCATTCCCCCAGTCTTTCTGTAAATGGGACTGGACAGAGGAGCTTGGGAACTGGCAGGGAACTAAGCAGGAACTCCGAACATGCAAACCTATGGGCAGTGAATACTGCTTCTGTCCCATCCCCATACACTGACCCACTAAATGAGTTCTGCAGACTGTCGGTGCAAGGACTGAGTGCTACTCTTTTACCCTCAGAGCGAGAGTGGCACAGCACCCAGCTTCAGAGGAACTGCAGTATGCGTGCTTACAGCTAAAATGTTTGTTTAACTGCTATACTGAGCTACTGGAGTGGAGCAAAGCAACCTTGATGCTGCTTAGCATTTGACCCACTGTTTTTTTCTGATTTTATTGCATTCCTTTTACAGTATCATTGCTATTTCACACTTTATTTCTTTCACAGTCCTTAGACTGTCTATGCACTCCCAGTGATTTACTGCATGTGATTTCCTCCCATTTATTTATGTACTCAAATACTCCCCAACTTTTTATTTCAAAGATTTGAAAAGCACTCAAAAGAATCTGCCAGAAAGGTAGAGCTCTTGAGTAAAAAGCATATTACACTTCATAGAAACCAGTCACAGAGGCCAGCACTGTATGTCTAAGAATGAACAGGGCTTTTAAATTTTATAAGGCAGCATGGTTGCCTCGATAGTTCAAACAACCAGAAAGCAAAAACCTCTGTGGAAGCACTGACTGTTTTAGTACAGATCCCAGTATTCCAATAAATGCTTTATTTTTCTCATACAATTTAAATCAATTCTGTGCAGAATTTCTGACAGAAAACTATTATATTTCAGTTTCTTCAATTCAATTGCTCAAGCAATTTCATACTTATTTTAGACCAAGTTTGGTTTTAGGGGGGTTGCACAAGGGTTACACATGTGCAAGAGAAAAGACACATCTACTTACATACAATGTCCTCAAGCGACTGCCAGAAGTGCCTGCTCAGCTGTGCTAAAAGCATCCTGGGGAAGACCAAGCTGAATCATACTTTTGAAAATTGCTCAGATCTGAGTCATTCCCTCATAGGGGTCATGATTAATTCACAGTTGCTATCTCAAAGCAGCAGTAAATCCATTAACATTCACCATTGGCCAGGAAGCCTTCCTGTATAAACACAAAACCCTCACCCAGAAGTCAGGCTCACTGACAATGCCTGAGGACTTGCACAGACTATTTCAAGTTATTGCTTACAGCACCACTCTCAGCTTTATAGCAGATAGATCCACCACACGCTCTTAAAACAATTTCACCTTGTTAATGCTAGAACCAATTCAACAGCATTTGCACCCATGTATTTCACTCAGAAAGGAAATCCTGCACAGGGTGTGGAACGAGGAAGACAGGCTCCAAGGGAAAAGACATATGAAAGCAGCTACAAACAGGAGGAGACTGGTCAGCAAATCCCTTCTCCCAACCTGTACCACTCCACACTCTTCTCTATTCCTTGCCATAGGCAATAGCAAGTGGCAGTCACTGATGCTTTCGAAGGCTGCACTTGATTGTTCAGCAAAGTAAAGAGACACAACAAGAAGTTTTCTTGCTCTGCTCCTACAGTCAGAGCATCCAGCAGGGAACACTGTAGGAGAAACTCAGGTGAATTTCAGATTCAAACCAGTTACTGTCTTGGGAAAGTTAACCTTCAGACCTCCTATGCCAAACACTCCAGATTTTAATTTTTAATATCACAGAACCTGTTTTTTAGAGGTGTAGGGCTCTTTGCTCCCAAGAGTTTTAGATGGAGCAAATAAAGTCTATTAGGGACAGTAACAACAAGAAGAAAACAAAGAGAAAAAAAGTAGAAGAAGCAAGATGAAGAGGACCTAGAAGGACATTGTGGATGGAAATAGATGATGTGGTGAGGTTATGGGGAGAGAACTAATTTAAGAAAGAGGACAAGAAAATAAAAACAAAAGACCAAAGGCTTGATGAACTAAAGGAATAGGGGAAAAATGAAGCAAAAAGAGAAAATCTGCCCACACGTACACAAAATAATTCAGTGACTGCAGATTTACTAAGAAATTAAATCACTGAAAACATTCTCAAGAATTTCCTGAGTGTCTTGAAAGCTAATGCAAACACTCAGGAGACACCTCTCCTGTCACAGGGAAGGCTACAATACTTTTTATTTACTAAAATTCAGGCTTCAACTGTAAGAATCCCTAAAAGACCTGTTGGCTCGTATTCACCCCAAAACTCTTCAGACCATCCTGAGTCCAGGTGTTTGCAGGGGAAACAGGGAGAAATACTGTAGGTTGCAATAGTGAGAAAGGGGAGAAAGCACAGGAGAGGAATGGAAAAAAGCTGAAGAAATCAGTGGGAGAAGAGATTAGAAGAAGAAAACACCCTAAAGATCTATAACAGCACATTTTTAAAAAAAGAATAGAGCAAATAATAAAGCTGAATAAACATAAAAACATTAAAAGAACATTAGAAAGATGTAACAACGTGAAAGAAAAACATAAAGAGAAAACAGATTATGGAAAATGCAAGTGTGAAAATGCAAGCTGAAATTCAGAAATTACTCTGACACACTAAATGGTTTGAACACCTTCCCAGCACTCTCTAGGTATAATTTCTGTACATCAGTGAGATGCCCACATTGCGTGAAACAGACAATCACATGCAGGTGGGCACAAAGCCACATATGCTGGATTATGGAGGAAATCTATGACACTCCTCCAGTATTGAATCTTAACCCACCAATGTATTTCTCTGTGTGCTTTTAATTCAGTACAAAATAATTCCTGTTCTCACCTCAATCACAGCCGTTACATTATATACTTCAGTGGCATTTTTCCTCATTAACAGTGATACTAGAGATTTTTAATTGTTCTCCACTGTGCTTTCTTTCTGCATGGTATAGCTCAAGCAGCAAAAAAAAGGAGAACAAGCTCTGCAGCAAAATGTACTAGAGAAAATATTCCTACATCTTATCTCAAATTCAAATGCTCTTGCAGAGGACCTTGGAATGGACTTACACAGTCAGCCAAAGCCAGGACTTTACATACTGTCCTGTGGAAGGTCACATAGAAACAATTATGAATTGATTTATAAAACATGCAAAGATAATGTGCAAGACAACAGATGACATCACATAACCACTGTCATATCATTTGGCCCCAGAGGTATGTCTTCTCCCTTCTCTATCAACAGAGGCCTCCAATACCAGAAAGTGCACACAGGAACCCAGGGATTAAAACTTCTGAGCTGCTCCAGTTTTTGCAGCTGTTAATCCAGCAGAGGAACAGGAGAAAACATTATGCATGGCCATCAAAATTCCCATGATAGAGAGAGGGCAGGTCAAGATCCCTTATACAAAATGAATATTAACTACAGAATTTATTGCAGTCCATGTTCTTTTTTCCCTGTTTCCTCATACCATCAGATCAAAGCAGGTTGAGGCACTGCCAGCAGAAAGCTTGTCTGGGTCCCATTGTCCTCTAACATCAGTTTCTTGAGGAGAAGACTATAATCATGGTGTCTTACCAGGCTACAGGGCAATCACAACCCCTCCAAGCCATTCTCTTGTACCATGTGGGGATTCTCAGCAGCAGAAATATTTAGGAGCCTTTGTAAAACAGGGATTGTGACTGAAACATCCAGGATGCCTAAAATCATCTTTAAATATCTATGCACCTTCAGCACAGTGCTGCACCATGGAACTATGGACCACAATGACCCTGTTCACCCTGCATAGCCACCGTAACTCACAGGACCAAACTAGCTTTGGAAGTCCTGCCCTGGCCTCAACTGTAAAACGTGGGATGAATATCTCACATGCAATTTCAACTTTGGCTTTTTGTTCAGCCTGCAGAAGAACCCATCAGGGATCAAGCTTTTTTCCTGAAATGCTTCCTTCCCCTTCTGCCTGAGAGTGCACAGAGAGGAAAGTGGAGGTGGGAACAGATGTTCCGTGACACCAAGTTCTTGTCATCAAGCAAGACCTGAATCTAGCTGTCTGCCTGTAGCCAAGCCGTGGGGTTGGGTGTGGGGTTATGTGTGCATTCGTGTCTGCAGCAAAGGACCCACTGAGAGAAGGAAGGCAGCAAGGGCACTGGACAGTAATTTAGAAATACAAGATACCCACATTTTTTTTGACTCTTTGCTGTTCTACTCCAGCTGAAAAAGTGATGGCAAAATGAAATTATGACTGAAACTGGTGAAAACCTACCAATTAAATAGTTTTTCTTCAGAAAATGCCATTAAAAGTAGAACTTTGTCAAAGAGTTATTACTATTGTTTCATATCTGAAACTATGTCTAATTCTCTGTTTCATTTCGATGATTACAATCCTTTTCGTAGTGTCAATTGCAAAAATGTCAATATTAAATTGTCCATATATTTTTCTGAAATGTCTTGTGTTTTCCCATTTACTAAAATATTTTACTCTGTACTATATACACTGATACAGGAATCAGAAAAATAATGTAGATACCAGGGAGAGCTGTGGAGTAAGAACAGATGTTGGAATGATCCAGCCAGTGGAAAGAAGGGTGAGCAGCTCTTGTTCCCATTTCACCATAACTTGATTTTGCAGGTGCCCCGCTCTGCTGCAGGCTCCATTTGGTGTGGGAAGACTGTATGACCCCATGCCTGTTACAGTGTAAAATGACCCAACAAAGCACAACTGCTCCAAAACACCTACATGTCACCAGGGACACCTATGTTGCCTACTCTTCAGTCATCTCTAGGTCAAATCCTATCAATTTCTGAATTGTTTCTCTTGATTTCTGGGGGGAAGTCTAACCTTGCAAACTGGCCTGGGCTTTGAGACCCAAGCTGAGCTACTTCCAAAAGCTTCTCCACCACTGAAACAGACATTATTCTTTCAATTCCAGCAACACCTTTCTTATTGGAAAGTAATCTCACTTCTCTCTAAGAGCAGCCCTCCATAAAATAGAGGTATTTGCACACAATGCTCCTAAGATTACAAAAGATTTTTAATTTTAGCACATTAATTTTAATTTTGTTTATTTGTGGAGGTAGAATTTATAAGTAGCAGTTTTGCTCTCTGACTAAGATTCACTCTTAAATGTCAGGACATAACCACAGAAGTAAACAATCTTTTAAAAAGTACTAATTCAATTCCTCTAAAAACGTGTACTGTAGCATTATGTTAAGACAAACAAACAATACTACCTGTAAGTATACCCTTATGTAATGCAAAGTCTAAAGAAAAGTTCTTTCTTAGCCATTAAGGGTGAAAAACAATATTTCAGTGTTATTCACTGTTGTTTCTTGAAAATTCCCTGTGTGTTGAATCTAACTCCTTGAAACTCCTCCTATGGAGCAGGCAGGCAGCTGAAAGTCATCTGCAGCAATCTTCTGTCCCACTGCCTTATTTTTGTTCGGGTTTAGCGAGGCTGGTTTTTTTTAGCATGAGATTTCAACGGAACTGAAAATATCTCGTAGCACAAACTGCAGCATGCTGTGAGTAATTTACAGCTGCCAAAACCATCTAAATCAAGTCCCACGAGGGATTCCTCTTTCTTCGACCCATGCACGTTAGAAAACAAAAATGGCCAGCAGCCATTCTCCTTCTGCTCCTCCTCTTTCACTGAGCAGATTCCTGCAGCTGGAGCAATGTCATTAGAAGCTGCACTTATGAGCTCCAAGGCAGAAGCATGGCACAGTTTACAGCAAGCATTTCAATTCATTACAACAGCTTCACCTCATCTTTTTTTTTTTTCTTTTTTTTTTTTTTTTTTTTGAAAGAGGGAGAATTTCAGAGGTAAACCCTGTGGTCTGTATTCTGAGCATTGCACAGGGTGTTGGCCGTACAAATATTTGCAACTGCAGTTCATCTGACTGCATGACATCTTGACATCTTTTTAAGGCAAACATTGAGAAATATATAAAACACCACACAAACCAAATACACATACACAGCAATTCAGGTTTTTCCTCCAAAAACATCCATAGACAGTTTTGAAAAATGTGTGCTTTGATATACTGATTGAGGAAGTTGTTTTTAAGAAGGTTTTTTCACCTTGTTTTTAAATTTTCAGCCTCCAAAGAGAAGCCTCAGGTCTGTCTGTGATGGCTAGTGTGTGCAAGGTGGGGAGTTCACCTTCCCTAAAATGCTGGAGAGTGCCTGGATGAAAAACAGCAGGCACAAAGCACTGGGTGAGGTCCTTAGCCATAGAGAAGACAGAGAAAGCAAGTGTTAGCCAGGCTGACAAAACGCTGCTTGAAGTACTTTACCAAATGGAAAGAGCAAATCAAAGCAGAAGATGAACAAAAAGAAAGAATGCCATAACAGGTATTCAGGAAGAAAAATCTAATTGCAAAAGGACTTGGTGAATTGTAAATGTCATGCTTCATGACTCATGGGCAAAAATCCCCACCCAGTATCATCACTGCACTTGCTCAGTACAGAGGAGCCCAAACAGAGGCTTGCACGACCCAGAGCTTGGTGGGGCCCGTGGAAAAGCAGACAAAGGTGGAAAGGAGGATAAACAGAGACACTACTGCCCGCAGGGCCTGCTCAGCTGTGGGCATGCTGTGGAGAAGGTTCAAGGTAGTTCCTAGAGTTTCCTTTCCTCCACTCCTTCCACCTCATTTCCCTGCCTACCGCTTGACCCAACTGTTCAGACCAGGAGCTGAGGTCTGGGTTTAAGCCTCTGCACATTTAGGTTCTACATAATAGTTATTCCAAATTTTGTTTGTTCCTATTAAAGGCCAATAACAGCTACTCTGTGAACGCTGGCAGAAAAGTGTTCTGTTTCTGAATATCACATGTGGGCAATATACTGCCCAGCCTAGCTATAAACTTCTAGTTTCTTATTTTTTCCATCATGACACTGTTTTCCCTAGCTCTAAGGTGATGGGCAAGCTTTTTTTCCACTTCCAGTGGACAGAAGGCTACCAGTCATTTAGTTTGTCTTGAGAAACTGAAGGAGGGAAGCTGGCCTCCTCTTTTAAAGCAGTGTGTGATAGTTTGCTCACTTAAAGTTCTTTTTCCCAGTCAGTGCCACAGAAAATACTGATTCCTCTTTTACTGCACAATGCAAATCTGTGACTAGAGCTACTGGCTGGGTTTCTGTGTGGGATGATTCCCATGACCAGATTCTATGGTCTGCTCCACAACAAAATGCAGACTAGATTGTTTTTTGGGTTTTGTTTTTTAAAGAAACTTCTCATTGTCTTCTGTGTCCCTCAGGCCAAAAGCAATTTTCTCCAACATTCTTCTACCACCGCCTGCAAGGTTTGTGGTAGAAGTTCATATATTTGTAAGGTCCTATTCAAGGATATTTTCAGCACACCAGAAAATGAAAAACATTTTAACAGAGCAGGAAAAAATTAGCAACATATTAGCTAAAACTGACTTCCAATTTAGAGCCATCAGCAACCACTGGTATACTTAGTACAGAAAATCTTTCTAGTTCACGTTTGGTTTTGTTCTATAATTCATTTCTACAGAGTCACTGTGACCTGAACTACGCCTTCCTTATGCTTCCCTTGTGCAAAAGTAGTTTTGCACTCCAATCTTCCCAACTCCCAGTTTTCCATTATTTTTATGATGATATCACTTTTCTTTCCATTATGACCTTTTTTTTCATAATGAAAACTTCTGAACATGTTAATTACAGTGGTTTTCATGCGTCTCCTACTTCATCAGGACAGCAAACTGCACTTCAAAATGCATTGTGCTTTCTGCAGAATGTCTCACTTCGCCTCCTTCCTCCAGCTCCATGCAGTCCCAATAGATTTCCATCTTACTTATATTAGCTTCCCTTTTATCACCAGAAATTTGCCTGGGTGTTCTCTATATTTGAAGAACTCCTTCTTGGGCTTTAGAAAGATTCTAATAGAAAGAATTATTTAAGCAATGTTACTAAGCAGGCCAGCACTAAGCCTTACACTCTCCAAACTAGGTAAAAAGTAAATTATTTCACTTTACCTTATCTTATTTTTTAAGCCAGTCTCAAGGTTGAATATTAGAAAGAATTTTTTTATAGAGAAAGTAATCAGACGTTGGAACGAGTTTCCCAGGGAGGTAGCAAATTCGCCGTCCCTAGACGTTTTTAAGATGAGACTGGATGTGGCACTGAGTGCCGTGGTCTAGTAACCCTGGCAGTGTTGGATCAAGAGTTGTACTTGATGATCTTGGAGGTCTTTTCCCACCCGGTTGATTCAATGATTCGAGAAAACTGAAAAAAATATCCATGCTGCTTTAATACTTACCACCTTTACAGAAATTCTTCAAGGCACTATCTACACAGAGATGTTCAGGAAAACTATACTAACCAACAAAGTTGGTAATTTAAAGAGGATTTTCTAAAATGTTATAAACTATATAAGTTGAAATCCCTACTGAGAATTAGGATGACCTTGACCTGATTTCACTTACTTCATCTCTAAAGAATAGATACCCAGGATTTTTGTGTAAATTAGCTAATGCTTTCTAAGGAAACAATCTCAGAAAATCCATTTGTTTCCCTATATTTCATTGTTCTGTGCAAATGCAAATGCATGTATACTCACATTCATGGACGCCTGTCCAGTTCAAACTAAAAAATTTAAGAGAAGCTCTGGTAGCACACATTTTCTCCTTCCCCAGTTCTTGTCTTCCCCTAGGAAAAACAAGATACTGCTGCATCTTTCCAAGCTCCTTCCCATGGCACAATAAAGGAGTTGTATGGTTGGAGTCTGCCCACCAAAGCTGGATGCTCATGGGACAAGCCTAGAGAAAGCTTCTTAAATGTTGTTAATTTGTACCAAATCTGAATAGAATGGAGATACCCCTCTGCAAAATGTCAAGTTCTTGTTATAGGCCTTGAGGAAAAGAGGGAGATTTGGAGATTTCTGGTTTAGGATTAGAGATAATGGTTCTATGTAACATTTCACGTAATACAATATTTCACACAGTCACATGCCAACATTTCGAATCATTTCATGTGCTAAAAAAACTCTATTCTGAATTTTATGCATGTTTTGTGTTTTTTACAGCAGACGTACTTAGAACTCTCAGTTCAGTTTTGATCTCTGCTACGTCAGCAGGCATTTTTTTTCTTAAATTTGTCTCCCTGGTTTTGTATTGCTAGAACCAAAAATTCACCTTTGGTCTCCTATTCATTTGGTGGTATTTATATTTTTTCTCTACACTGAGTAGTTGCAGTTTTTCAGTCTTCCAGCCTCCGTAGGCTTGTATGTCAAAAATAACTGATGTTGGCCAATTTATTTTTTTTAAATTTTTTTTTCAGGGGACTGAGCAGAGACTAACATGCATCATTCAGATGGCTATTGGTTGTAAGTGAATGTTGCTCTTATTTCTTCCTTTTACCTGTCATTATCTTCTAACACTGACCTGAAGAAAAATGGTTCCCTCCCATAAATGTTTAAATGCATGCAACTGTAGCAGTAGCCTGATTCCCAGTTGTGAGTGGGAAGAAGAGACTAAGGAAGAATTCAAACATATGGAAATGATGTTTTGTTCCGTGAACTGAGCAAATATCAGGATCTCCTCCAGATCACGAAGATGGAGACAGCACCCTGACATGCAGCAGGGGTGACCTGGTAGCCACCAACCCCAGGTCACAGGACCAATTAGTGAAGGCCCCGTGTCCACATGAATGACAGCAGGACCGGGAGCCCCCAGTCCCGAAGCAGCTGCAATTCTAGTATTACAGCAAACCATTAGCACGCACCAAAGCTTCCTGATAGCAGGTGTGAGTGCTTCCATTGAGATAATTGCTTTCATAAAAATAGTTTTTGGGGGGAGGGGAGGGGACACACAAAAGATTAACACTCCTGGTGGTTAAAAGTTTAAGAGTCAAATTGTGCTCTCAAGCCTGACCTGAAAACTGGTTAAAACTCCATGGGTATGTATATTTAGAAATAACTCATTTCACTGTCCCAGTAAAATTCTGGAGGAAAAGAGAAGGGGTCCATAGGAACACAAAGCATGCAAGAAGCAATGAGTAAAGGAGGCAATTTTGGCTAGAGCTGTAAATGATCCAGCTGAGTCAAGCCAAAATCAGCAAGAAAGTCTGCATTAGGAAGTGCTAAATGTGTCAGGGAATTCACAGGGATAAAATTCTTCATCAGAAAACAGCAATAAATATTAGCTTGTAGCCTATAAAACTTAGAATGCTGAATTAATAGAATCAATGCACTCAGATACATTAATATAAATACAAAATAACAATTACTCATGTCTAAGTCTCAGAAGTAAGACAACACCATGTAAGAATGCTGAAGAACATTTACATTTATTAGTAACAGAGGAGGATGCTACATAAATTCAGATCAGTCCCCTAGGAATAAGCATATTCAAGTTGGCAGGCCAAGACCACTTGTGCATAACAATTCTAAAAGACTTGGCTAAAGAGATCTCTGGCCTGCTGTGATGGTCTTGAAGTATCTTGGAAATGCAGGGGAACACTGAAAGACTAGAACAGTGTCAGTATTAAGTGAATGGGATGAACAGAGGAGCTCTGCTGAGGAGTCTGATATTTTTTCTGGGCAAGAAAAATGCAAAAGCTGGGAAGGGATCCCATTCATAAAATAGCCAAAGAATAAAGATATAAATAAAGCTATATCACATATTTCAATGGAACATAAATCTTGTTAGTTAAACAGGGTATGCTAAAGAAGGCAAATGCAAAGTTGTGTATTTAGGAACAAAGAATGGGAGCCAAACCTACAAACTGAGAGTTGTGTTTTGAACAGTGGTGTGTCTGAAATGGGATGGGGTGTCACAGTGTCAAGAACACCATATGACAAGAGCATTACACATTCCCAGTGTAACAGTCTGGAAGAAAACCAAACAACTGTGCTTAAACTGGGGAGTATTGAGTGGTATTTGAGGTAATTTTAATTTAGATTTTCAAAGTTTTTAAAAGTAGAGGTACTACTAGTGGAATACTGAATACAGCCCTGTGCTCATACTTTTTAAAGGACGTTTAAAAGTTCAGTGGGATAGAGAAAAGAAACAGCAAAATTACTTCTGGTTTAGAGAAAAGTGTGTTCTAGAGGAAGATGCAAGGACCTCTGTCTACTTCATATACCAAAGGAAGACAGGGTGAGTTTATTACAATGCAGGAATATGCATACAATATAAAACATTAAACATAAGAGAACTCTTTAATTTCCTGGAAGAAGGCATGACAAGAACCAGTGAAGGAAACTGAAGCCCTTTTCTGATGGAAAGAAGACACACGTTCTTAGCAGTTGGGTCATATCTCCTGCTGCAGGTGATATTCTCCAGCTGAATTCTCCAGCTTCTGAACCTTTCAGATGAAGCCTATGTGCTTTTCTAGAAGACAATCTTTAGCCAAATAAAACGTTTACTAAGATGTTGCAATTCTGATAGATGGAAAGGTAATAGGACAATCTAATGTTCTCTTTGGTCCTTGAAATCTATATATCAACACTGCTCTTATTTATCACGATTAGAAGGTAGGTGTGTCTCTGTGAATTTTCAACAAAGTAACCAAGAAAGTTGTTAAGGCCAAAGACTATTCCTTACTCCACACAAGGAAATGTAAAGCTACAGGTATCTCAGATGACTTCATTAAGAGGAAGTAGATCTTTTAGTCCTTGTTTTAATTGAACTTAAAGGCTTTTGTATTAAAGCACTGAACAAGGAAAAGCTTGGGGTTTGGATAATGATGATGGCTTCACAGGTGTTTCACAGCCCATTTTCTGCCCGAGGCTTTGATCTTCTTAAAACAAACAAATAGAAGTTCAACATGTGTATTTTCCCTAATGCCCCGTGATTGCCAACATAGGAATGGTGAATACCACTTTACACTGTAAAATAAAATATAAGCCGCTAATATCATTTATTGGTAGAAAATTGTAAAATACTGTAGCTAATCCGCATAATATGAAGAAAATCCGGCAAAGACCACTACAAGGGTATTCAGTCTAAACTCCTCGTGGTTTACAGCATATGGTGGTTTACAGCTATAAGTGGAAAAGGTGATCAGCAGAGTTAAAGTATAAATGCTTTTATTTGCATTGAAAAAAAAAAAATCCACTCTTGGGAAAGAATGTTATTAAAGCCAGAAAGAAAAAAAATCTTGCTAGATTTCACTACAAAGGGGACGCAGACATCAGTTGTCTATCCTACTTAGCTCCTCTGAGCTTCAAAACCAGAGGCTCTTTGAATCAGAAATAAAGCTGAAAAAATCTAAGAAGTAAAGCAACCTCTTCCTCCAATGCAGATGGACCAAATTCCATAATGCCCTTCAATCTCCCCTGCCAGTGGCATGAATCCAGAGGAAGTCTGCTGACAGGAGAGGTATTATCAGGAGTACTATCTGCACTCGCATCCATGCTGAAAACAGGTCTTGAAGAGATGGATATGACAGCAATTTTGCAGCAAAGGCTGTGAGAGTTATTTCATGTTTGCATGAGGTTCTGAATTAGGTTAATTTGCTTTTTTTTTTTTTTTTTTTTTTGCATTCTACTGTTCTAGCCTATCCTATATGGTCCTCAATAGGCTCGGATGGAAAGAGCAGGGAGAGGTATTTCTGCTTGCACATTTGTCATGCTTTACATCTTGCAATGTTTATGGCTTTGATGTGACTATTTAAGGAAAAGCTTACACTGGGCTTTGCATGGGCAAATTTGCCAGATTCTCTCACTTCATGATTTCATCCAAACCGTATTCCAGAAGTTCTGGTTTTAATATCCTAATGCATTTTTTTAGTTCAGAATCACAGAAAAATCAATACACAGGAAAGCAACACCCTCAGGCAATATAGAGTTCCCCTGTAAAATTACCATCTTCAAGCTCTCTTAATCAAGTCTGATTTCCTCTTTAAACTCCTTTAAAACCTCTTATGAGCCCAGGATGCCACTGTGGAGCATATCATGCTTTCAAACATGCTTTCACAACTGCTCACAGTTTCAAGAGACTTAATAACAAGCAGCACTTCCCCCGTCTGGGCAGCAGAAATCTCTCTAGCGAGGCAGGGTGCCTTCCTTGCCTTGACTTTCAAAGAGAGCAAAAGCTTTGGGGACACCCAAACACTTCTGTGCTGCCAAGTTACCCCGGATAGTGCAGCCCCCTCCATATGTATGAAATAAAACTCCTAGTGGACACCATCCTCTCAGCAGTGGGTTCGTGACATGCAGAAGCACCATCTTGAGAACGGCATGTCGCCACCTGGGTTCAGGCAGTGTTTTAAACCTTTTCCTTCATTTTATTTGAATGATTTGCACAGATTGGGAGGCAAAGAGCTGCTTTGTGTGTAGGCTGTCAGGCAGGATAGCAATTAGCTCCCTGGTCAGGACAGAAGAACTTCCCAAATAATTATGTCCTCGCTTCCCTGCTCTCCCATCATGTCTCTCCATTTTGCAAGTGCTTTCCACTGTATTGGTCAGTGCCTTCTGTTAACGAGTAATTTCTGGTCATTTGAAGTATTTGTGCTCCAAAGGGCACAGCAGAGCTTGAAGATCCAAAAGGCTAGCAATAAGTTAAGACTGGAGAAATTCAGAATGGCTAAAGTTAATGAATATTGGGCCAGTGCTATAGTATGAAACACAGGTAGCAACAAAATAAACCAGTGTAGAAGCCTGAAAAGTCATTCAAAGTTTTGTCATCTGGTATATCTATACCTTTCCCTGTTCTTTGCATCTGAGCCTGTTAAGGAGAGTGTAGGATAGGTTAGAACACTAAACACTCCAGGATGCAAAAGAGAATAGCAAAGCAACCTAACTCAGAACATAATGCAAACATTAAATTACTCTCACAGTCTTTGCTGCAAAATTACTGTCATATCTGTCTGTTCGAGACCTGTCTTCAGCTATTGCAACAGGCAATATTGAATTGTTTATGAGAGTATTAGCTGAAAGGACTAGAATAACAGCCTGTAAGTTTAAATGTTGGAAAAGCAACAGCTGGAAAGCCAGCAGAATAGATGAATCAGTTCAAATTATGTCCTTAAAAGGCTAAATGATTGACCAGCTTAGGTCAACACATTTTACAAACAATTAAAAGAAAATTTTAAAAGTTTATAACACAACTGTGCAATTACAAGAAGCTCCTTTGCAGACCAACAATGAAAGCTTCTTGAGATGCAATATGAGAATATACACCATACTGCTCATCAGGCCACCAGGAGCAGAGGTGGCAGTTTTATTAGTCAAATACCTTCTTTTCATCCTAAAAGCTTAGTGTTTGAAGATGGCAGATATATTCTGATCAAAGACTTCTAAAATGTTAACTTAAAAGAGTGTTCACTTCATACTGTTCCATGTAAGGAAAAGCTTCTTTCATTTCCCTTTCTTTTTTTTTTTTTTTTAAGATTTTTTAATAAAATTTAGAACAAAAGAGAAAATTGTAGTCAGTACATTAATCCAGTTCTTGATAGAGCAAATTGATCAGGATTTGCAGATAAGAGGGTAACTTAAAGCAAGTCACCTTGTTAGACGCTGGTTGTGTCCAAAAGGTGGTAAGCTCTTAACTCAGGGGGTGCTCTTACTGTTGTCAACCATGTGATGCATATTCAGGCACTGATGTGTTTCCTGTCATTAGTAACCTGCTAAATACAGTTATTTTGATCTCTCTGGATGTAATTATCCAGTATCCTCACCCCCTGTACTGAATTTTGAAAGAGTGAAATTTAAGCGAAATTGTATTGATGGCAACTGGAAGAAACTTTGCTTAGAACACAGGGCAAAAGAAATATCTATACCTTTTTCTGAGTTATCTAAAAATACCCCAGTAAACTCATAGGGGTAAGAGATCTCTGTGGGTTGCCTGAAAGGCAAGGATAAGTGGTGAAGGTACCAGTAAAGCTTTCCATCTTAAAAAATCAAGAACCAGTGAAGGAAAAGCCTGGTGATCCCTTTCAGTCTGAGGTAAGCAGAAAGTTACTGAAAGGTTTTGTTAAAAAATGCACAAATCCACAGGGCTTGGAGGGACTGGATTTCTGCAAATCTGTTAAACAGAACCAACCTAAAAATGCGTAGACCAAAACAGTATATAAGGGAAAGATGGTGGACAGGCTTTTTAAAAAGTGCATAATATGGCAGTTTCTTCAAAAGGGACAACAAATGACATCTGGTACCATGCTGAGAAGAGATGCTGGGTGATTTGAGACCAAAAGGTTCTATTTATTGTGGGTCAGCTCTCCAAAAGCCAACAATTTTTAAATTGCTTTAAGGACTTTTTTCCCACAGAACCAAACAGGAAAAATTATATATATAGAGAGAGACAGAATTCTTGGGTAACCCACTTAAAAGGAGGAAGTGAGTTCTGTCACAGAAAGTCTGAATGTAAATAAGGCAGCAGGAACAGATGGGTTTATGACCAAATACAATGTTCTCAGACATATTTATCAATATCATGTGCAATGAAAGGATACTTTCTCTTCCAGAAGGAATGAATCAACTAAAATTTCAAAATGCAAAAATTGCAAAGCTTGAAATTATAAAGGTTAGGCTTCTACTCTCTGGATGTAGAAATAATTAAGTAATAGGAACTTACAGTCACGACACTAAAAATATGATTCTGAAGATATGTCAAGGACTGACACTGTCTCTAAAGATCCCACAGCTTGTCTGTTAGTAGGTCGAATGTCTTCAAGGGGAAGACAGTTGATGAGGTCCTGCTGGTGGCTGAAAGCTGCTCATTTTGGCCATGAGGATTTAAGCAGAATTATCAAGATTAAGCAACTGAAGGACAGATCAGAGGTACGACCCGTGCTAACTCTCTGGGAAACATTCAGTACAGGATGCCTCATAAGCAGAGGAGATACAACTCAGCTCCTACACATAAAATTATTAGTCAAGACAGAAGGAAAATGTTGGATTTATGCATGTTCAAAATATGCTCAGGTACATAATTACCACAGGTTCAAGATTCAATGAAATATTTGTATGTCCCAAGTCCTCAGGAACTTTAAGAAATGGAGTAAGATTGGGGATTTCTCAGATGGGCTGAAAAATAATTGTGAAAATGAATATACTCCCTCACATTCCTTTCCTCTTTCACCACATACTTGTATGTGTACCAGACAGCACTTTAAAGACTTGAAAAGCTGTTGTCATTAATTTCATCTGGCAATAGACAGAGCCACAACCAAACAGTTCCATACTATTAAGGCCTCCCACAATGGGAAATCTTACAGGGCTGAAAGGCTAGCACATTGTTACAGAGCTCTGCTGAAATAAAGGACTTGGCTGAAGGACGCTTTATATTTCAGGACAAAGCCATATTTGTAGGCTAATACAGAATGAGAATGGTGTGAGAAAATTTCTGAGATGACTGCTGCATAAGAAAGAGATTAAGGATAAAAGAAAAAAAAAATAAAGCCACCTCTTTACTTGGCCTTCCTTAAGATAAAGATAAATAGGAAAACACTCTTTCCTCTTCATATTTCTCCCTTTACCATCTTGGTAATCTTAAAAATAAAGAATTCTTCACTCATTCCAATGTTTATTTCTCTTTGCATTATGACAGCTGTCATCCATTTAGATTAACCCTTTCAGAGGTGGATATCAAATATTATTTAAAAATTTGTGATAATTTAAAAAGTCCTCTCTTCTATCAGCAATAGCAATCAGCAATAATCATATAAGAGCTCTCATCTGACCTTTTTGCACTTTTGAGCAAATGATGTAGATAAACACAACAAAAAATGGAATAATTTCTAAAACACATGTAATTTTAATAAAAATACGTCAGCAAAGGTAATGAGAGGGAGAACACATGAGCTCCCAGGCATGATTTGCTCAAAACCAACCTTAATAAAGTTCTCTCTATGTATCTGTCTCAGTAGCAATTCAGTGTGTATTCTGTGGTGGTGACTTTTTCTACTGGAAAACCTCTTGAGATGCAAGCTCCTTTCCTGTCATCCTGGGTTGGACCAGGGACTCGAGGTGGCAGAAATATTCTGAGAGGACTTGACCACAGTCCTTGTGTATCCTTGGATATGCAATATCCCATTGGACCTGCTGGGCTGCCTTCTGCCTGCCCCTTGCACGGAGTTCACATGATGCAGAAGGAAGAGATGATATCCCTCTTGCTGGGAGACCCTAAGTGTGGAATGATCAAACCTGGAAAATATCGTTTCATTCTTCCATCAAACTGCCCTCTCCTTTCCTCCTTAAAGATGCAGCCTGCTAGTTCTGGGACACCTTGGTACCAGATGGAGAAGCCCATCAGTTCACATCTTCAGAAATTAGTCAGAAGGGGAAAAAGTTTTTACATCCAATTTCTATTTTTTACTCACATAGAAGGCAGAAATTCAGAAGGTAATAAGCTCAAATTCTTAGCCATTACATTTTTTATGAGTAATATTGATCCTTTACATATTGCAGATTTAAGCTACTTTTTTTTTACATTTGTTAACAAACACAGTTCTTCCATTAAGTGACTCATATCATGTTAATGTTTTTGTGCATCTTGTATATCTTATTTTGCAATTTCTGCATGTTCTAGCTGTGTTTTGACTGGGATTTTTTAGTTGTCTAAACAGAAAATTGTCTTTGTTTTTGGTTTTGGTTTTGCATTGTTTTTTTTTTAATGGAAGGTAAATAGGTTAGGAAGTGCCTGGCCTGATGATCGTGTGCCAGACAAAATCTGGGGAGAATTATCAGAGTAATGTTCCTGTAGGCGAGATAGTCTAAGCATGGTGAGTTTTCTAGGGAAAAGCAAAGAAAGAGGATTCTGGAACAAAAGGGAGAAGCTGAATAGCTAGGAAAGATACTGTAAGAAATCAACTGAACAGAAAATAGCTGAAAGCAGCCAGGAAGAAGCAAGAAGGAGAAGGGTTGATATGCCCAAATAAATTGTTATTTCTTCCTAGTCAGGCAGGTATATCCTTGAGAGAAAACGTGTGTCTAGCCAGGAAACTCTTCTGTGCTTTTCATCCCAATTTGCTTCTCTGCAAAACCCAGACAGACTAGGAGAGATCCTACAGAGAGATCTTAATAGATCAAGGAAGTAAAAGGCTCTAGGTATGTGAGATCAAATTCAAGCCTTTAACCCACAGCTTAAGCTCTTGTAGGTTACTGACAGGCAGTCATAATCACACAGAAGAGATGCAGAGCAGTCTGACCTCCGTATGGCTTGCACTGTGCGATTCTTACCTTTATTGAACAAAAATAAAAGGAATTTATCTCAAATTATACAGTTAATGCTTATCTCACTGCTGTTCCAGCTGAGTAGCTACTGTATATTCATACGTCTGTCTTTCTGGGTCAGTCTCACATAGTATCAACAAGGGAAAATTCACTCAGGTCGCTGGAAATGATTTATAGCCATAAAAATGTGGATTTTGTCTTTTGGGTTTGTTTTGGTTTTGGTTGTTTTTTTTTTTTCCCCTGTATGCTACTTCCCTTCACAGTAATTTTTTTAAGATTTTTTTCCTGTAACGTTCTTGAGCTTCATGTGCCTGATACTGCAAAGGCAGATACAAGTAACTTCAAAGGCCAGTCCAACTGCAGTCATGGCTTGCATGGTATGGGTTTGGCCTGCTGAGCTCATGAAAGCAAAGTTTCATCTGTTTTGCGGATTGGGCTCTTGACCTGCCATAAAAATAAACGCTATCTTCTGCAGTTATTAAATGGTAGACTGTTTCTTGTTACTACTGTGGTATACGTGTCTCTTCCATATGCCTGCCATTAAAAATAATAAATTGGGTTCCCTTATCTCATGGAGATCTCTTTTTTTCCCCTCCTGTTTTGGTCTCCTGTTCATTTCCTCATAGCCTTGCTGACAGACTCACACAGTTTAGATTAAAACAAAATGCAGCAGCCTTTTTCCCACTGACAGCGGAGACATGAGCAGTTCACACCTTCATCTAATGTTCCACTTAACCAATAGCACTCTCTGAATGCACAAGGGAAGCAAGACAAAAAATCCTGTATAATACAAGAGGAAATAAATTTGTGTACAAAGATGGCATTCCAAGTACGCTTCACCATTGTTGAAACGTTAATTGATTTTTTATCATGCTGCCATTTTGTGTTGCTCTTTGTTAATGAATTCTGGGTGTATTCCTTCAATGCCATGAAACTGCAAGTGTCTATTTGTACCATGCAATAGTTGTTCTAATGAGTTATCCATTATCACTAACATATTCAACACAGTCACTTCACTGACATACTGCTGATTATTAATAGTCCTCCAGACAGTATTCTTTATGTTTCCTCCAGTGAGCATTACACTTTGCAGATTGCACTATAACACACAGAATTGTTGCATCAAAATCAGCAAACCTCCTTCTATTTCTGTATGTAAATTGAGAATAGTAGGTTTCTTCAGTGAAAGATGAGAATTCACAAGTTTTGTTTCACCAGAGATGTCCTTTGTTCTATGCCACTCCAAGCACTTAAAACTGCCCACTGATTTTACACTGTTAACATCCATTGCAAATGGTCATTCACATACTTTTCAAGATAAGAAATTGTCCAAATGCATTTTCTGTCTTGCAGATTTGTCCTTTTTTATCCTTTAGTTATGGTTAGCATAATTTCTCAGCCCTAAATTATTCTTCTGTGAAAAAAGGCAATTTTTAAAGCCCTTAGTTTCTCTCTGTTTGAAAAAGCTCATTATGTTACATTTCAGACTAATTTCTTATCAAAGCAGCATCAAAATTTAAAAAGTAAAACCTCTCAAAATACATTACTGATCAGATTGATAAACTTATTCTTTCTTAATAGCCACCACAATCTTATTTTTGTATCGGAAATAATACTGTCTCTGAAGTTCCACTAGACTAACAAATGAAAAATTGCTAAGAAGTTGTGCTGATGAATGTGATGTGAATTCATTAGACATACGCACGTGCTGAAATGATATCCAGAAATATGTCTCAATTTCTATATCACTGGCCACCTAGACCCTTTGAAAAAAGAACAACTTAATGGACCAAACCAGATGACTTTGCTCAATGTTTTTCCCTTAAAATCAACTAAAAATTTGCCAGACATCGAATGTTTATTTACTATTTTCATTTTCACGTATTATTTTGTAACTCACAACTGTACTTGTGTATTCAGGGTGTTTCACACACGACCCATAAGTTCAATCCCACTGCTACTTGATATCAGGACTGCTCCTATTACCTGTGATTAACTGCAATATGTGAAGAAGCTGGCTCAGTCACAGTTACATGGAAAGTCATTTGGAAAGTGTATAAATGTATAAATTAACATTATCAGTGGCTTTAGCTTTGTCTGTATTGAATTCATCTGCTGAGCATCCCTTTACGTTCCCTCCGTGGTATTTCCATGCATTGTTCCACTCTCTCCCCAGTGTTCAGCTAGAAGGACAATGGGAGAAAGTAGTTCCACATTTCCATCTCTCTATACATAAATGGAGTCAGCCTGTGAATTCTTTCTTTTCTTTCCCCCCCCCCCACAAACCTCCCAGGGCAGGAAAGGAATGCTGGATCAGGCCTGTCCATAGTTGTGTGTTCCCTAGCATCCCACAGAGGGATGTTGTTGCTATTATTTTAACAGCAGATCTCTGATGTTGTTGCTATTTTAATGGCAGATTTTAAAGCTTCCGCTGACATTGGTACAGACCCTGAAGCTCAGCTAGAGAATCAGAGGTGGTGAGCAGATGGTGATACAAAGGAGGAATGTTGTATCTATATATATTCTGATGAAATTCATATCCAGTGTTCCACACAAGAGCCAAGAAACTATACTAAACCCTTAATTTGGATTTTTAAATTAGTCTTAGTTGGTAAATGGGTTCTTAATCTAGGTTCCCTGACAGGGAGATTTTCACTCAGACAGTGTAACTATTTATATCAAACCAATGAAAAAATTATGAAAGCTTAATTCTGTATTAATTATCATAAGAAAAATGTTACCATTTACCAAATAAGGGGAAAAATTTCTTTCTGAGTTGTCAGGGCTTCTAAAACAGCCTGAGAGAAGGAGCAGTGGCTGAGACACAGCAATCTCTGGAAAAATGTTCCTGATCAGTTTGTCACAATCAGCATTATGGCACTTTTACAGTATTACTTTCTGGAAAAATGAAGCCCCATATCCATCAAACCAAGGTGCCAAAAAAGTCTAGACCTTGTGGACATCTGTGTGATCTGCAATCTCTAAAGTTATAATTTTGACTTTTGATCTTCTGTTTATACCTTCAGGTGCTAATTTGTTTGCTAATTGTGATATACTGATTTTTGACAGCTCTCTCCTTATCAAATATTGTGGGATAGAAGAGGAAATGTTGTTTAAAAGACCCATGTCAGGAACAAAATGGTGGAGAGAATCAGTGCCTCTTAGCAGCATATGCATAAACAATGTGTAGTTGATTTTGTTTCCTTAAGTGGCATTTGGATCTGAAAGTCGAAGAATAAAGCTATACAAATGGCAAAAAAATGTGTGAAGAATTATTTTTTCATCATCCTTTCATAAGTATATAAAATAACTCTAGCCTAAAGCACCTCTTTTGAACACTGGGTTGTAAAAAGTAAGGGGGTAGATTGTGGTAGATTGTCTGTCTATTTATCAAATATTTTATCTCTATTTCCTAGGAAGGCTTACAGAAGGCTATCAGCTGATTAATTTTCCTTTTCCCCTTAATATTCTGGTCCCACTGATCCAAACTGACTCACTTGTCAGCTTCAAACAAATTTGACAAAGGGATGGAGGTCTCAAATGAATTACAACTCACATTTTCTGCAAATGAATGACTAAACAAATTAACACCCTCAGTGAAGAGGCTCTCTTGGCTATTTGCTCTATGTGCTTATCCCGGCAAAATATCCTAAGACGGGAGCCAGATGGAAAAAATTCTTTCCTGTGCCTGGCTGTAGTAGAAGAGTCGGGACTGAAATTGGGATGCTATGGGGTATTCAGGGAAATGAATGTGAAGCAAAAATATTGATAAACAGTACGATATGAACATCATGGAAGGGGTAGGAGGAACTAACATTTCTGGTGACATCAGGACATGAGGCAAGTCATTTGACCAGCTTCTTGCAAGAAGATTGTTTCTCTCTCTGAAACACTCTTTAAAAGCAATCAAGAACTCAGGACCCAGAGGAAGAGCAAAACTAGGCCTTTGGAGTGGAAAATGCTTATAAAATCTTACTGGAGTGCTGCTATGCAGTCCTTCGTATTTTATTTTACGATGTCTAAATAATGACATCTTGCCTGTGCTCTGCAAATGACTGTCAGTAAAATAGCTGCACCAGTGTGTAAGAAGAGAGAATAAGAAACAAAGATTGCTTCTCTTTGCCATAACTTTGCTGCACATGCAGTTCAAACACTGAGTAATAACAAAACACTTTTTCTCAACGTCTACCTCAGGCTCATAGCCAGAAAGAAATAATTTCTCACCTAACATCTCAGTCCTCTATCATTCCCATTCTTCATGTTGGGTCTAATAGCAGTTTGTGGAGTAACTTTACAAAGCTTTGTAAGAGGACTGCAGGTTTGCAGTCTTTATCCCAACCAGATCAAGCACAAGGTAAAGGTAGCATGTTATGGCTAGACTAGATTTTTCAATTATGGTCATGCATGGCAATATCATACATCAAAACTTGATAGTAATTTTGAAGGCATGTAAATAAATTAAGCTCATTCTTTTTTGTCCCCCACCCGTTTTCAAATGCCAGTTAGGCTTTTAGGTTCAAATAAGTGCTTAAATTACGTCTGATCTACTTTTCAGCTCACAGAGAAATATAAGGGGTCACAATCTAATTTTTTTCAACATTCTGTCTTTGGTTACTACCATAAAAAATTATTTAATAAATACCGCAATTTCTGAGTGAACTTAAGTTCGTCCATCAGAACTGCTAAATGTGCAAAATAAGATCATGCATAAGGGAAATAAAATCAAAGTCCTACTGGCATTCAATAGCAAACAACAAAAAGGCTTGACAGTTTTACGTTGAAAAGAAGATGTAGGATGAAAATAAAGAACCTGATTCCTCAGCTCACAAGTAAAATAATTTCAATATATGCTATTTTAATAGCTATTTCTGCTTAGAACTATATACTTAGAACATGAAAAATTACCTTTTTCTCTGAAGGGTGTATCTCCTACTAAAGTTACAGATGAATTCTATTGCTTTTATAATTGAAGTATTAAAGAAATACCTTTTCCTCCATATTCTCTATTATTTATTTTGTGCCACAGACAGAACTCTGTACAGTTTCCATTTCCCCTTCAATTAGGCGCTGCTCCTACAAACACATAAATGTGAGCTCACCTTTCCTGCTGGGAGGGGTTTGGATGGGAGACTGACTGGAATAGAGGACATGAATACATTTTGGCAGGATCAGGGCCTCAGATAGCAAGGAGGAAACTGGCTAACAGAAACCACCTTTGCAAACATAAAGAGGGAAAGGTCCCAGGAACAAAAATTAAAGTTTTATACACTTCTAAGTGCCAGCCAGAGTATTTAAACTGGAGGACATCAGAACCAATCTTTCTTTTGAGAATGCTGAGAGTGTCCCTGTAATGATTAACGGCATCGCGCAGCCCAGGGTTTGCTTCATTTGGCTTTGACTAAACTATTATTTTCTTTTGCTAAGAGATTCAATGCCTGAAAGTGCAGTTTTTTCTTCCTCACAGCTGTTTGCTCCCACATTATCAAATACTTTCCCTCCAGCTTTTGCCCTCGCCTTGCTCATGGGATGTAAATGATGCAGGAATTTCGGCTGCTCTGCTTCAGTTTAGCAGCGTGATAATCTCAGGCAAATGCTAACAATCTGTCTTTCATTAAAAGAGTTTTTTGCACTTCTGTTTAAGGCAGAGAATTTTTTGAGTTGCCCTTCTAAAAGAGGATTTCAAATACACTTTTGCCTGGAGGGAAACCCTTGTTGCCACAAATATATCTGCTAGATGAAGGGAAATGTTCTTGGTTTTGAGTGCTTCTCACCAAAGACAGCAAAGACTCAGCTTCTGAACATTAGGTGCTTGCTGCAGACTTAACTGGATAAATCAATACATAAAACAATGCTTCTCAAATTAAAAAGCAAGGTCTTCTTTTCCTGCTCTATACAAAACCAGGTGTGAAAATTCCATTGTAAAATGAAAGGAGCTTTCATTATCAAATGCATGAAACCTCTTGCAGAGCATGATTCTCTTATTTTTAGCCACCAAATGTAGCATGGGTATCTAATACTAGTTGCCATAAAAAACCGTAAGTGCAAAATAGGAACAGAGAAGACTGGTATTTCTAAAATACTTTAAATATGTTAAATTATTAAACTTGGTGTTTTAGTTGCCCTAGGAAAAGATTATACTACATTCCTATAAAAAATATTAAAATAGTATCATATATAAGATGTATGTGATAATATATATTATATATATAATATATACATGTACATATTATAAATCTATCTATAGAGAAAGAGACTTATACATGCACACAATGTGGAGAAAGTGTATAGCAAGTAAAATGGAATTAGGACTGCAATCAATATTCAACAGTCACTTTTTCTGAGCTGTTAAGAGTAGCTGGAAAGTCTTCCCTGAAAAAAAATCCTCAATCCTTAAACAAAAGAAATCCTAGAACAAAAGTAAAAGGAGAGAGAGAGAACTATATTCATTAAAAATGAGGAGTATTAAATACTTTATAGATGTCATTGTCACTGTTATGCTTGTTTTTATAACTGAAAGGGTTAGAGTTCTCAGCTGCTTGCAGAATTTGGCCCCAAATAGGCATCTACACACTCTTCTGAAGTGAAACAAAGAAAAAATATTTTAAAATAGCTTTTGAAAATCATGTCCTTACTAAAAAATAAAAATAAAAAAATAAAATAAAATAAAATAATAAAAAAACCCTTTATATTTGCGTGAGGGTAGTAAAAAATTAATTGAAGAAAATGAGACTGTTAGATCTCCAATCTGGCAAATTCCTTGTGCAAGGGACTCAATCACTGACTTATTCCTATGATTTCCTTCCTAAATAAGATTGTATTTTGAGCAAACCATTTGAATTGGGAATCCTGTTATTTTTAATTGCCCTATAAACTCTGCAAAATAGGCTTTCATCTTCAGATTCCTCTGCCTTCCAAAAAAGAAATGACTGCTTTTCATTCCCTGGTTTATTGTTAAAATATACGAGAAGAAAGGATTTTTTCCCCCAACATCTTAGGCAGACAATGAGGAAACACAGCTCAGGAATTTTTTTTTTTTTTTTTTTTTAACAAAATATTCCTTTATAAGTAACAATTTCACCTGTAATTGATTGTTCACTGAAACAAAACAAGACCTCTGTTCTACCTCACAAAACTCCACTTTCATTATTTCTTCATTTAGGGTTTTTACCGTACTGAAATTTGAGTTCCTACTCAAATATCATCAACCATGCTTTTGAATTTATTATTAAATTATGTCAAACTCAGACCACAAGTAAAATAATGACAAACCCTGGTTGAAGTCCCTTTTTCCCCTATGGTGGAGGTACAGGGGAAGAATTATGAGCGTTTGACCTGCTGTGCTCAAAGAAGTAAAGTCTGGCATACGCAGTGAAAATCCCATCTTAGTATGTACATGGGAAAAAACGTAGCCAACCACAGTGTAAACCACTGATGTGAGTGTTGTCTTATAAAAGATGAGTGAGTAACCAGCAACACCTTAAAAATATTATTTTTTGTGCAACTGCAATGTCCTGAAGCCCTGAATGTGAATTGATGCTCTGCTGTACTGTTAAATGTAAGCAGGGGAGATCATCAGGCTGTCACAAAGAGTCAACAGTCTAAGTAGGTGCAACGACCCAAGTGCTAACAATGAATCACCTCTTGCTTTAGAAATAGAGCTGGACAAGCATCCTGACATACAGCAGAAAAATCATGACTCAGACAAGTCGAAAATAGTACGACTGTGAACTTGGAATAAAGAAAAAAAGAAGCAGGAATAGGAAAGAAAAAAAAAAAATTGAAAAAACCTTCACAATTTTCAGGAAAGAAATACAAAATAACTGCTATATACTTCATTAGATGACCATAATAATAAGCATTTTCTTCCCATTTATCTGCAAAGCAAACATCACTGTATAAATGCTACAGCAAATAGCAACTATCTGAGATGTAATTACTTATATTTTAATTCGAGACTGCCATGCATTTTCATGAATACTCAGTAGCTGTTTGAATATTCATAAATGAAATTATTGAGGGTGAGCTCACAAATAAATTTTTCATTCCAATACAAATAATTGTAACAAGAAACCATTGCTACTATTTGTAACTCTTGATTTGAGTTATGGAGTCGTAACCAGACAGATATTTTTAAGAAAATCTGCCTCCCTCTTCCCTCCAACCATCCCTCTGGGAAAAACACAGAAATAAAATAACAGGTAGAAATTCTGAGTAGGGGGAGAAGACTGAACTGTCTTTAATGCTTGATTATCATAAATTGAGTTTAATTATGTCTTTAACAATAAGAAATGTGCTACACATTATTTAATTAGCAATTAGAAATTGCCTCTGGGTATACCTATAGAATAAATAACTACACTCATTGCAATAATGACTAACATAGCCTCTCAGGCATGTAAAAAACTTCTACATACTGACAACTTAAATACTAATACCATAAATCACTGAAATACATGATGTTTATACACAGTGGAAATCAATAATGTACAGCCGATGCAACTGCATAATAGACAACTCCATGTGTAACATCTACTGACCATAAAAAGGCTGCAGGCCCGAATAAAGTAGTAAAAGTTGCAAATAGGATTTTAAATATTATTCTAAAAAATCATGTGGAGTTTGCTGTAAGAGAAAATATTTCCTCTAGAAGAGCTTTATAATTTTTCCTAAAATTCCTAACTTTTTCACATTAAACCATGGAGAACAAGGACCATGGGAAGAAACCCTGCTTTTTTTCATGAAAAATTCTGCTTATTTGAGAGTTTTACTGTTTCCCCTCTCTTACATATCTAAACTACACCAAATTATTAAATTTACTCATATAATGTACTAAGCTGCCTTCAGAAACCATTTTGAACAGTATATTTCATTTATAGGAACCATGTTATTCATTATTCTAGGGGCAGGGGGGCAGGGGGGAAATGAACCAGGAAGGTACCCAGATGCAGGGAGAAAGTCTGAAAACAGTTTCTGATTTCTCCTCATGCCGAGAGCAGCTGGTGGGTAGGAAATGAAGGCCTAAACTACTCCCTTTCTTGCCTCATTCTCCTCTGCTTTCCGAATGCTGATTCCCCTTTCTGCCCGGTTTTCTACTCCTTTACCCCTATTAACTCATCTCTTCCTGATTTTGCCTGATTTCACTTAATTCCTAGGAGGATAATGTGCACATGCAACTCAGTGTAAACACAGCAGTGACCCGGTGCATTCCCTGGTGCATTATGTCCCCTGTCCTGGTCAAGTGAGCTCCTCTGAGCAATATGGGGCACCCAGTCCTCATCTAGTCTGAGCTACAGCACTCTTATTCTTGATTTACTATTTTACTATCTTTTCTCAGACCAAGGACAAGTCAGCACCTACAGCAGCCCAGAGACATCTCAGCCCAGAAGGTGTCTGAGAACACGACCGGGGCAGAGCATCTGACAATGCAAAAGAACGGAGCCAAAAAATACCTCTTTTGGGTCTCAACTGCTTTTCTATTAAGCACTGTAACCATACTGAATTACTTGTTTATGTGCCCCATATGTACTCTGTCCAGCCTCTTTCCACTTTTTCTAAATCAGTTATTCCCAAATTACCCCAGATAAATGAAGCTCAGCACCTTAATTTAACTTAAGCAATCAGTCTTGAAACACTCTTAATAAGCAGCCGATTCACAATCGAATCTTTCATTCCAAGAAGCAGAATGAGGGAGTTTTTCTTCCTGAAGTTGCATTATATGACCATATTTTCACAAAAGCTATTAGTTATTGTCCATTTCTGTTACTGCACACTGCTAGGCACTTCCACAACTGCCCTCCCTTTCCCCAGCCCAGGCACAATTTCCTGAGTTATGGGGTAAATAAAATTATTATGTACAGAATAATCCAAGCAGTCTCTAATGGGGCAGTGTAGGCTCTCTGCTGCTCCGTCAGCGTTGCAGGGACCTGCATAACAGAACTGTGATGTTACAGTTTTATAAGGCTAACACTCCCCAGCATTGAAGTGAATAATGTGCCTGGCTTGCCACTAGGCAGATGGAGACTTTGCTGGGGTTGTTTGATGGTAAATGAAGACTTTTTTTTATTTGCTCCGAGGAGCTTGGCACAGGAAACCCCCAAATCCTACAATAATAAATCTTCTATTTATCTGTTAAATTCTGGAGCAAAATAAAAACCATTAGGCACTCACAGTCATGGACTGTATTCTATATTTTCCTAGCTTCCTACAACCTTCTGGCATAAAAAAGATTAGGCTTTCTTAAGCAAAAAAACTACTTCTCAGTTTAAAAATAACAGCCTTGTTGCCTTGTACGGAGCACTGTTTTATTTTACTACACAATGAAAGGGCAGGAGCACTTAGAAATTGCAAAGACGGGCATAATCCAGAAACCTGTGTCTGATCCAACCTAATAGTTTTCACACCATCAGGCATTTGCAGCAAATCTGAAGAGCAAACATGATCCATCTATAGCATAAAAGTGATGTCCTAGGCATTAACCTCACTGTCATGATTATTTAACTCCTACAGACTGGCATGAAAAAGAAATCCCCACATATAAGTCAAAATCACTTCAGTCCTGACAGATGCACTGAGGGGAAGGCTATCTTCTGGCTATGACATTCTGTTTAGGGTATCTCAGAGCAGAAATCAAACAAGAGGCCAAGATCTCCATGACAATTACAAGTTCTTAACACCACCAAAAATAAGGTCACAAAAACTGCACCCTTGAAAATCAGTACCGTGAAACCCTCTGAAATGCAGTGACTCGGCATCTCACGGAATCAGACCCTCCTTTAGCAGCGGCCTCCTAAGCATGATTCCAACAGCCTTCATGCTACTGTTTTATGCAATGTCATAGGACACTTCCAAGTTCTTTATTAAATAAAATAACCAACTCAGGGGCAATACACAGTTTCACAAGAGGATATGTCAACTAAAAATTTAAGATTTTTAATCCCAGTTCTTGCATGGTATTTTATTACAAGTTAAGGCGGCAGCAGAGTCTAGCAGAACCTCGAGGATGAAGTTTGCTTTCAAAAAAGGCAGAGAGAGTATTTCCTTTAAGGTCTGAGAGGGTACAAGAGAATGCTCAATAGGTCTTCTTCTGCTCTATTGTCACCCTGACAAGAAAGACTGCTTAAAGCATAACAAAAATAAATTTGCAATATTTTTCTGTGCAAAGTGCATCTACATTCAAAGATTAAAGAGGGATGACAGAGTAGCACAGGGATAATTTCTTCATCAAATGAAGTGATGCTTGTAAAAGTGGTCAAATGTGAAGACAATAACAGCTAGGAACATTTAATAATTGACCTTTTAATAGAATCCTCAGAGAAGGATTGAGGACAATCCAGTGCAGCAATTAGGTGAAAAAAAAAAAATCTATCAGTGAATTTCTCCATCTATTCCCAAGGTTCCTCCTTCCTTGCAGACTCAGATTTACAAAACTGACCTACAGACATTTCAGAGATAAACCAAGAGGAACCTATTTTTCAAGACTCCCTAATCTTCTCATCATATGCACCATGAATTTCTAAATGTTATAATATGTTCTCATTAGAATTATTTTACGTGCATGGGCATCCACATAGATGATGGTATCATAAGATATCAGCATTGCTGGTATCTTATTTAAGGATTTTGCTATTTCTAGTGCAGCTTCTTAAGAAGTATACAATGCACAGTTCTTTGGTCTTATTAAAAGCAAAACCACTATGGTGTCTTCAATTTTCCCCTTAGTTTTGGGGCAGGTTTCTGATTAGGGAGTTCTCTATTTCCTGAAGCACCTAAAAGAAGAGGCTTGGGTTTGTTAATTCATTGGTCATGGGAAAAATGTCAGCGTTAGCCAAGAGGGCATCCAATCCCTAAGTGAAGTCGAAGAACTGTAAGTCATTCATAACTATTCTGTGTGCTCTGGCCCACTGATTTTCAAACAATTTTTGCTGTGGCTGCATTCATATAAATGTGCTGATTATTAATATGATTTGTGTCAGTTTTTAACAAGTTGGTTAAGTACTCGTTAGAAACTCTAAATTGGTTCTTTTAAAGGTGGTTGGCAATAATTTCTTCCCAAGTTCCTTCCCAAGAACTGCACATGTACACATAGCTGAAAATGTCCACTTAACAGTACTGGAAGAGTTCCCTCCCAAAAAGCAAAAGTCTTGAGAAGAATGAAGAGGTGCAGAGGCAGTGAAGTGAAACCATCCTCTATGATAGGGACTGAGTTCTACCTTGCAGGAGTTTAGCTGAACATAAATATATATATATATGTATGTATGTATGTATAGTGAATCAACAACAAAAACACAGCTTTGGAGAAAAGAAACCTTCATTAAATCCTGCAGAACTTGGCAAAGAACTTTGATTTTTAGAAGAATAAAAATTGGGAAGCAGTTTTGAAGGGCCAAATGCTTTATTTGACTACTATATATAAATAAAAAGGCCTTATATTTTTTAACTAAAAATTCATTTCATAATTTATTTTAATACTATTTTTAAATTCTTTTAAACAAAGAAGTTTGGTATCTAATTTTAAAATGGTTGCATGACTTAAAAAAATTTTAGGTAGTTTGATGATACAAAAATAAATATTTAAAGGCTGTCCAAATCCTAAGTTTTTCTGATTCCCAGTGAAGTAAAAAAAAAAAAAAAAAAAAAAAAAAAAAAAAAAACACCACACCTCTTATTAAACTCAATCTAAATGAATCCTCCCAATCTTCACTTTTTTTTTTTTCTACTGCATCCCAAAATGAAAAATCCTCAGAGATCCTCTATTGTTGCAAATTGGTATGTTCTGGCCTAAGATGTTTGCTAGGTGAATCCTCCCCTCCAACCGCTGTAAGGCTGCATTTGCAAATATGCAGCAAACATCAGAGAACCCACTGTCACAGCGGTCTGACTCAGACAGTCCTTTCACCATCTTCAAAATATAGTCAGATCAATAGCTCAATTGAGTAAAGGGTATATGGAAATATTTTTGTAAATATTATTATAACAAGTGCTTTTGTCACTTCTTAGATTGATTTACTGATTCATTGTTTTCTGACCTTGCAAAATAGGCAATTAAAAGATGCCCCTGGCACGAATATTGTTGCTTGAACTTGAACTGGCACTATGTTTCCTTTCAGAGCTTTAAAAATTCCTAATCTTCTTTCAAGGATATTTTAATTTAATTTTACGGCACTACTATGTTATCTTTCCCTAGAACTTCTGCCCAGAGCATGCAACAGCTTTTAACACAAGAAGTGCAGCAGGACTGTATTTTCAGACAGCAGATATTTCACAGGCGTAAAGGTTGCAATCATAACCTATTTTAAACAGTATTGGATATAAGCAACAAAAAGCTACACCTTTTATTTTCCTCTGGAAACAAAAAGGTCTCAGCAGTGCTTCACGGTACTCTCTCCCTGTGGAAACACTGGTTCAAATAAAAAGCCAGAAAAGCCGAATCTTTCAGTCTCCTGCTAAGCAGAGCTGTTCTGGGTGAGATTAGGAAGATTAGCACCGGGAAGATCCTAGTTGCCTGCCTTTTCCTGTACACCCAGGTGCCCACTGCTGCTCTTTCCAATGGAGCCACACAGCTCCCAGGCTGACAATTACTGCCCATTTGCATGTATATCCGTCCTCCTTTTGCTGTCAGGACTTAAACATAACTTCTCACCCCATTATTGTAAAACAATGGCACTGTCAGAGAGCTAAGAGTTAGCATAAAATCCTATCATTCCATCAGAAGGCACTAGGCTCAGACTCTCCTGGAAACTCTGTTGGTCTCTGAAACATTGTTAGTTTTAGAAAATGTAAGCTTTTTTTATTGAACTTGATTTTACATCATCAGTGTGAAGTACAGGTCTCAATACAGGGTGATTTAAATCACACTTGAATGGATTTTACTTGCAAAAGGAACTGATGTAAATGCCACATAATCCGGTTTCGATATATCCAGGAATTTTCTGAATACTCTCAGATTGTTTTTAGTGCACTATTTAAACTAGTGTAAGCTCATTAATCTAGATGAGAAGGCAGGAAAAAGAAAGGTTTAAAAAAAAAGTTTTGATCTTTGAAGACCTAAGATTCTGATTACAACAGGAACAGAATGTATTCACACAGTGATCTGTGTGAATAGAAGTAACTCAAGTGGCACCGGCTGTGTTGTAAAATAATGCAAATGTTCTTTCCTGAATGTAGTGCTCTTGGAAGACATCCTTCACCCTTTCCATCTGAAAAAAGCATCAGTTTTCCTTGAAGACAGATACAGATAAAGCAGGACACTTCTGATTGAGGAGAGGCTAGCTGGGCTGCTATTCGATATAAGTGCTCAGTCCCAAATGGGAGGAGGGAGAAGTGATTGATGGTTCGTAAGGAATTACTTGACTTTTGCTTGTAATAGAAGCTTTTTGGATTCTCCTGAAGTTCTTGTCCAAGGCAAGAAACATCTTATGAAATAGCAGTTTTCCCCTTCCCAACAGATGGAATAAACCTGGGTAAAAAATGCTGCAGATTTGAAATACGTATGAAAGAGGAGGAAAAGTTGCTTAACACGCTGCACTTTTTCTAATGCTCTGCTGCCCTGTAATGTTTGTCTCTATTTTTCTATCACCTGCCCTCTTAATACAGTGTGACCAATTCACCTCTCTGCAGGAAGAGTTTCAGAAACCCAGCAGCAGGAGTTTACCAATTCAGTAAGACGCATGTTACCGCAGGGACAAATCCTTCTCGCTCTCAGTCTCCCCTGGCTCCAAGGTCAAGAGCTGTATGAACTTGACTAAGAGAACCCTTTCCCGAGCCCCCACAGGGCTCTCCTGGCTCTTATCTGGACAGCTCCATCTGCCTCCTGTGATTGTCTCCTCTGAGAAGGGCGAGAGCATTAGCTCTGCGGCTGGAACATGCGGGAAGCAGAGGCGTTAGGAGAGTCAGATTTTTGCATTTCCTTCCATCGTGTACACGAGGGACCAATGGATCTGAGAAAAACTGATGATTCAACAGGTGGAATGAATTAATACAATCCCAGTCACACACAAATTTGTTAGAAAGACTTCACATCAATAACTCCCAGTCCCAAGCCAAAGCTGACACTCTGTCTTGCACCTCGTTGTTACAGAGCATTGCTCATTCGCGAGCCTCAAGGACCACGCAAAGGGCAATGTACACCAGTGCGCCCTACCTCAGGGAAGAGACCAGAAAACGTTCTCTGCCAGCACTTGAAATCCTAGTCCCATCCACCGAACACTCAAACAAAAGCTGAAGCGAAAAATCAAATTAATTCGCTCCCTATTCACGGCTGTAACAGCCGCTGCTCCAAGAACGGGACATTATCAATATGAGCATTCAGAAGCAGGGGTATTGAACAAAAAAAATAAAGACGGGTCACTTATGATCAATAGCATTTCTCCCGCTCTTAAAATCTGTTTGCCTCTCCGGAAGCTGGACGGACTGCGCGGCTTCCGCAACCCCACCGATGGAGGCGGTTTGCCCCGAGACAAGGAGGAACAGGAGCCCTGCGGCGGAGAGGGACTGGGATGGACACCCGTGCAACCTGCCGGGAGAGGCAGGAGAACATGCCTCAGTAAAAGAGATGGAGGTTTTACTCTTGACAGACACGGAAAGCTTTGTCAAGCTCTCGGATCTTAGTCTTATGGATAAGCAGCTGTAAAAAACACGTTGTAGGTCTTAAAATGTGTGCCGTGTTGTTTTGTCTCGTTGCAAAGCCTCGCAGTAGTTCGTTAATGTAGATTCAGATAAACAGAGGGAACGAAAAATTAAACTCTCAACAATGTCTTGTTTAGTTGTTGGTTTAGTTTGTTGTTTGGGTGTTTGTTAGTTTGTTTTCAGGTGGTTTGGGATTTTTTTTTAAGAGATATGGGCACTTTTAATTTATGCAATCAAAAATGCCGAGGGGATGTGTGATACAAAGATTGCACTGCCAAAATTCGTTTTGCTCGCGTGTTTCTTTGCTAGGAAAAGGACCGTCCCAAACCCGAAAAATTCCATCTTTTTAGCCTCACCGTTTTTTTCTGCCTCTGAAGCGCCTGTTCTCGTCTCACAGTGAAGTGACCCCGACCCACTAGGGGGACAGCAGTGTTTCTCTTGGGGGAAACTCGTCCACAGGGAAAGGAGCGCGCTCGGTTCTGCCTCGGTCTGTCCCTGGGCCCTTGGGATGGCGGAGGGAAGGGTCGACGAATGCCACCGCCGTAAATGACGGTAAACAATATAGACATCAAGGGAGGTAAGGCCCGGGCCCCCCGTGACCTTTCCGCTGCTCAGGTTAAATCTATAAATACCCAGAAGACACCCGAGCCCATTGTTGTGTTGCCCTCTGAAACCAAACCTGCCAAGGGGACAAAGGGGAGCCCCTCCACTCTTTCTGCTCCTCTCGCCTCTCGGCGGCGAGAACCGACGAGCGGTGGAGGATGCGGAGAGCCCGGCCCAGCCCGATGGAGGGGCAGCAGCTGGGAAGGCTTCACCGAGCCCCGGGGCGAGCCCTGCCTCCCACCGGCCCGGCCGCGGCCCCACGCCCGGCGCGCCCCGGGTGGATCGGGTGGGGGGAGAGACGGTGAGAGCTGCTGTAATCCTGAATTCCTTTTCACAACCTCGTGATTAGAACCCGCACGTGATTAAAATCCAGATTTATCCCCTTTTTAAATGAGTCTCGTAAAAAAGCGCATTAACTCCGGCGACAAGGTTCATGGCTGAGACATAAATAACTTGGATATTTGGGAGATTTTTTTTTTTTTACAAACTTGGGGGATTTATCCGCTTGCTTTTCTCACCTTTCCCCACACCACATCCAACCCGCCACTTCCCAGCCTGCCATCTCACTTCTCCCAGGAAGATGCGGCCCCGGAGCGCGGGCAAGTCTCTCGGGGCGAGTCAGTATCGCCAATATCATCATCGAAAGGTTTGGGTACGGCTGTAAAATGGCACGTAAGGGGTCAAGGATTCCACCAAAACGGGGAGACGAGGAGCGCTGCCTCCCACGCACCCCTAAGGCTGCAGTTTGTACACGTCCACCACAAAGCCGCACAGAAGGCGGCGAAGCCCCAACGCCGGGAACGGAACGGGGCCACCCCGCCGACAGCCTCACCTCACCTCCACCCCCAGAGGATGGAGAGGAAAATCCCCGCGAGACGTGGCCAGCGCGTAGGAGAGAAATCCTGATACTCGCCTGCACGGAAAAGATTCGTAAAAATGAGAGCTAAGCCTTACTCTGCCCTTGACCGTGTTTAGTTCCTCGCGGCGAGTGGTTTTCAGACTCTCCCGAGCTGAAACGGAGGGACTTTACGCGAAAAGATAGATAAATGGGGCTAGCCCGATTTACGTTATCACAAGCAAAATCAACACATAATTTCCCAGCCCGTACTGTACTACTTGCGGCCTCTCCGTGAGTACACCGTACCAATAATTTCGCCAGCAGAAGTAATAGCCCATCGCTACTCGGGGGCAGCGGCTTTGAGTGTTGAACCTTTGGGACGCTATAAAAGTTCCCCTTTCTAATTTATTTTTTTTCTCCTATATCTCTGGAGATTTGGCAAGTTTAAAATACTTTAAGTGTAAAGTTTGTTCTTAATTAGGTCTTGTAAAGATGGAATTTGGTGGTCATTATAGAGTCGCTAATCAATTTTCACCCAGGAGCAAAGGTACACCGCGGAGGAATTAGGTTTAATGAAGTGACTGTGCAAATTACAGTCGCGGACTTTATTTAAAGTCTATCAACCTCCTAAAAATGATTTCTCAAACTGTTCTTGATTTCCTTTGCTTTATGAAAAACATCACGTTTGCTTTCTGAGGTTTCAGGCATTAGCAGTCATTCTGTCCTGCTCTCCCATCTGGCACAGAGGGAGTTTTCCAGTTTTCCATTTCGAATTTGTGGAGAAATGGGCAAGTTAAACTGTTAGACTATACAAAAATATATCCTGTTGCTTCTAAAAAAATACGAAAGACTGTTCTAAAAAGAGAAGACTTGATGCACAGATCTGCTCTGTTATTAGAAAGTGGATTTTTGGTTTTTGTTTCCGTATTTTTTTCTTTTGAACAGGGAAGTCTCTGAAACCCTAAGCTATTTATTTACTGGTTGATCACTGCTGTCCCCTCTCCTTTACTCATGTCTCTCCACTGGAAGAGACGTCCCTGGCAGCACATTTTACCTACTTCTCCTTAGGATCCGCATCGGAAAAGGCTGCTGCTATTCAAAGCAAATTGAAATGCGGATCCTTGACAGCGTAGCTGGGAGAGGTCTTCGGAGTTGCCGATCTTTAGCTCCGTTCAAAAACACTTTAAATATTTTTTTCAGCAAATATTTTTGACACCTCTATTTTTAATTATTTCTCTTTTTATTTTCCGCCTTTTTTGTTTGTTTGTTTGTTTTGTTTTGTTTTGTTGTGGTTTGTTGTTGGTTTGTTTTTTTTTAATTCTGGGTCTTGAGCTGATGCTTACTTCTGGCTCAGGGAAAGTCATGTAAAATAAATAAAAATAATTTTTAAAAGGTGTCTTCTTCTTCAAGTGCGATGGAGCGGACTTGGCACTATTGGAGGAAAATTCTGCACTTTTTCTCACAGTGTCTCTCAAAGAAATCGCTTGACTTTTTTCCCCTGTCCGAATATTAAAAGTGAAGTGAAATCCCCTAAAATTCGTTTTCTCTCCACACTACAATTGTAAGCTAGGGACCAGACCCTCCGTCCCTTTCTAAGGCCCTGGGGAGCAGGGCATGGGGACGGTGCGAAGGGCGCGGGAGCAGTGAGGGTGGGGAGCGCGGGGCCCAGGGCTTTTTCACCCCCGGGGTAGTCGCGGGTCTGCGGCTGCTTTTGCAGCATAGTCGGTTTAGGCCGGAGAGAAAAGACCGGAGGGAAAAGAGGAGAGCTAGGGTTTCGCTGGAGCCAAATAATAGCTCCGAGCTACTGGATCCCTTTTAAATAAAAATTAATAAACGGAAATTTAAAATTAAAAGTACAGACACCAGGAGGGAAGTCTCGTTCCCTAACTCTGTACCGCCGGCCAAGAGACCGCGGCCCCGGCGCTGCTCCATACGCCCCGGTTCCCGGAGCCGGACTCCTCGGAGTCCCTCTTACCCATTGAGACCCTTTTCCCTGCCTGGAGAAGTAGGAGAGGGAGGAGAGGGTAGGACCCCTTCCGCCGTGGCTTGTGCCCTCCGTCCCGGGAGAGGAGCGAGGCCGCGCTGCCAAGCCCCAGAGGGCCCGATCCCGGGAGAAGGATCAGGCCCCCAGCCCCTCGCTGCCGGGCCCGGCCCGGCCCTGAGAGGCTTCGGGTGGGAGCTGGCCGCAGGGGTGTGTAGCGGGTCCCCGTCGCTCTGAGGAGCAGGCGACCCTGGCCTCGGCGCAGGGCTGATGCTGGGCGCCCACCTCCTCCTCCTCCAGAGAAACCTCCGGTTAGAGCTCACGGTTTCCGCGAAAAAGACTCGGGGGTTAGGCCGGTAACTCGGAAAGAGGAGATGGGTGCATGTCGCCCCCCACTCCTTTGCCCCCGACCCACCCGGCAATTCCGCGATCGGAGACCGGGAGGCTCCGGGACAAGGAGTAACGCGTGTCCCTAGACACCCGGAAAGGACTATCGCGACCGACAGGCACGGAGAGGAAAGAGAGAGGCAGAAAGAGAAAGCGGAGTTGAACACGCCGCCCCTCCTGGGATATCATGGAGCTGTGGGGGGAAAAGAGAAGCAGCGAGTAGAAGAAAAGTCCCCGTAAACTGAAAGGAAAAAAAAATCCAAGAAATCTCCGCAAAAATCCTGCTTCCTTTTCCCCTACCCCCAGTCCCGTATGTTTTCCGGGATACGCTGCCGGGCACCGCTCTCCCGGCTGGCAGCAAGCGGCGAGTGGCGGGGAGGGAGCGGGGCGGGCGGGGGAGTCCCGAAGAGAAAGGAGTCGCACTAACCGGGGTTGAGGTCCAGGCACTGAGTCGGGTCTTCATTGTCCCCCAGCTGGCCATTGGGGCTGAGGCTTTCCATGGACAAATCCAGCCCCTTGTCCTCCCAGTCTCGCAGTTTCCTCTTTTTATTTGTCCCGATCAAGGCTTCTACCGAGAAAGCGTGCGCTCGGGAGCTGAGGGCCACCGCAGATCTTCGCCTCTCACTCATCTTAACCCCCAGCCCAGGCCCTTGGGCAGAGGAGAGACCAGTGGCTGGGAGCGCACAGCTCGGGGACCAGAGGCAGAGCCTCTTGCTTCTTTTCCCCCCCCACCCCTCCCCAGCTGCACCCCCAGAAGAACCAGCCCTCAGTCTCCTGAAAGCACTACATGAGGCTGCAGATACTCCGCAGGCAGAGCCGGGAGGGTGTGCTCAGCCCAGGTCCCAGCACTTGCTCAGAGGGGCTGCAGGCTGGATTTCTTTTTTTTTTTTTTTTTCTTCTCCCCTTTCCTTCTGTCTCTCTCTGATTGATCCAAACTTCTGGGATTTTTTTTTTTCTCCAAGAGTTAGGCAGGCTGTGTGCGCCTGTCAAGGAAAAAAAAAAAAAAAAAAAAAAAAAAAGAAAGGGGAAAAAAAAAAAAAAACTGTCCCCGGCCAATAGGAGGAAGAGCTCGGGAGAGACCCAAAAGCTGCGACCCAATGGGGAGGGAAAGGAGACTCGGGCTTCGGGGAGAGGAATTTTGGCCATCTGAGTCCTGGAGCACCGGCCGGGAGAATTAACTGTTTGAAGAACAGGGAGCCAGTAGGAAACCCATAGCTCTAAATGCAGAGAGGTAACAACTCCCGCACTTCTCGCCGTCGCACCCAGATTTCCCAGAGACTGCTGCTGGCTAATCCCCAAGCAAAGTGTCAGAGAGGGGCTTTACCGCCTAGTGGTGCAGGATGAGGGGGTGTTTTTAAAGTCATTTATGCCATGTATTACTTGCGCTTGCCGGTGGAATCGGTGTTGGCCCGGCAGAAGCAACGTCTCGAGGGGGTTGAAATTTCACTTCAAAACGATGCGTGTCCGTGGAGCGGCGGGGCTGAGCGGCCGGCGTGGGCTGGCAGAGAGACCCAAACACTGGTAGTGGGAACGCCTTCTCTTTGGGAAGGGAGATTTTTTTATATATAGATAAATTTTTCCCCTTTCTCGCTTGTTTTTGTCTCTTTAGCTACAGCGAGAACAAACTCCCTAGGTACAGATCCCGGCCGGTTGCCTGAATGATATTCAGCATTTTATTTCTGCTCTCCTGTTCACTCTGCTCTGAAATCCCCCCGGCTGAGGCGGGTCTGCAACTGCTCCCACGCCCCTCGGTCACGCGTGGCGCGGGGGGGCTCTCAGTGAAAAGCAACAAGCGCTTCTTTTGAGAAGGTGGAGGAAGAATGTGTTTTCATTAACTGATGGGACCCCAGAAAAATAGGTGAAGTAAAGCAAAACACTATATAGGCAAAATACAGCAGGGCCTTAATTCGATCACGAGGGTCGAATACAAGTTCATAATAAAATATAAATAATTATGAAATGTGGGAGGAAATTAACATGGACCGAGTCAGGGTGGAAAAGCCACCAGTTTTCAGGAAGAAATTATTTTTTGTCCGGCGTTTCTCCCCTGCTCCCTGAAGGCGCAGAGCTGCTTAGGGCAGCGACGGGGGAAGAGTGAGATTTTTCGTAAACGATTTTTCACTATGAAGCTGGACACAAGTGAAGGGAGCACACGTGGGAGTGCTGGGGGAAAAGACACTTCCTTTTCCTCCCAAAGTGAATCCAACGTGCCCACGTCTGCATGGTACAGCGGAGCCCTTCAGCCCTCTCTCCACGGCCTAAAGCGCTGCCTGGCAGCAGCGCGCCGAGGTTCACACGCACGGAAACGGATTTCGGATGAAAAGAGGGCAAGAAGCCATTTCTTCGCTAAATCTCAGGAAAGCTAAGCAGTGATATCTAGGCCGAGGAGCACGCTTTGTGAGTCTCCATCACCCGCGCTACAGTTCTCATCCCCCTCTTCTCCTCTCCTTTCCCCTCCCCTCCGGTACACCTCCTTAACAGGTCAATCGCCTCAGGCTCAGCGCCGGGCATAGCGGCGCTGCCTCACGGGATGTGGTGTGTCCCCCATCCCGGCACTGCCGACTCCCTCACTCCTCGGGGAGCCGTGCAGGGGCTGGAGCAGAGGGAAGAAGGGAGCGACCGAGGCAGGGGCTTGAGGAGAGTCGGCAGCGGTACTGAACGAGGAGCGGGGACTCGTAGGAGGGCACATGTGTTTCCAACGGGTCCCCGAGCTGTGCGCTGTGTGTCCTTCCCCTAGCGAAAGAATGTCTCAAAAAAAAAAAAAAAATCCTTTTCCTTATATCCGAAAGCCTCTAAAACACGAGAACACTTGCCTGGCAGACAGACACAGAGGAAGGCTTTTATAGAAGCCGAAGGGGCATTTTAGAAAAAAGAGACCAAGGAAACAGTGGATTATTTATAGCGTTTTAGTGAGAAGAAGTGGTGCTGGATAGGCAGGGCGATTTAAGCGAAATTTGAGGGCTGACGTATGAACTCAGAAGCCCGTTTTCCTTAGCATTAAGTGTGGTTTCACTGGTGGCCAGTTTAAAGCATCCCCGACCCATTTTAGGTCTCTTACACTGAGGCGCTCCCCTGTGCCACCCGAGGTCTGCAAGCTGTGTCCGAGCACTCCGCGTCCGGCCCTGGCAGCCGAACTGCCTCTGCAGGAGCGAGAAGAAACACACCTAATTGTCAGACCCCAGGGAGCAGACCCTTTTGCCAGGGACGGGAGAGCAAGTTCTCGCTGTCCCAGACACCGCTCCCGGGACCGCGGGGACACACGGCGGCAGGCGACTGCTCCTCTCCCCCCTCCTCCCTGCCCCTACCCTGGTGCCCGGGAGGTTTAGAACAGCTCTCCCTCCCTCTGCTCGTCCTCACCGGGTGGTGCAAAAGTGATAAACACATAGGCATTGCTGCTCCACCGTGTGAGCGGAGGGAGAAGGCAGACCCTGCAGCGGTCTTGCGGCCCCACTAGGATGTGCCAGGGGAAAGGGGAGGGATGGGGATGAGGGGGCGGGGGGGACCGAGAGCCAACGCTGCCCCCTTGCAGGGTTCGCTGCCCACTGGGCTGAGAAAGCTCGCCCAGAGATAACCCACTCTCCCCAAGGCATGAGATGAGATTTCGGTTGAGCCTTTGCACCAAAATCTGGCTGAGCAAAACGCATTCGCGCTGCGCCGCCGGCACCTGGTCCCCGTGCTCCTCTTAGCCGGAGTGTCACTGGGGCCAAGGTCCCCTCTCCCCGCCGCTAGCGGTGTAAACCTGGAGTCTACCAGAGGCCTGGGCTTAATCTGGATTCAGATCCGACTCCGACCCCCGGCTGCCAGAGATGAATGCGTCCCTTTGCCTGGTCTTTATTCCAGACTCTTACTCGCAGGGGTAGCTCCCATTAAATCCAGGAAACTGCTCCCTGGAATAAAGTGGCAGGAGCAAGGGTCGCAGGGCCAGGCCCCGGGGTTTATAAAGAAATCATTCACTCCTGCTTTCCAGTTGCCTCAGAGCGAGCCTGAAAAATATTTGTTTATATATGGAAATATTTGGGGGTGGGGGGAGAAAAAAGGAAATAAGGGGAGCCGGTTGCGGGGTGGGAGTGCTGTCCAGATGTGCTGTTCACAGGGGCTGAGCCAGTTTCAAACCCTGCTTCACAGCAAGGAAAACCTTTCCAAAGGTCCTTTATCCAGACCTAGCCCGGGGATTTATTATTATTATTTCTTTTTTTAAAGTTAGTAATTGAACACAACGTTAAAACCAGTCAGTGGGTGCGGGCTGAAGGCTGTCTGATAATGTGAGCGAGTGATTTACTGGACTTTAACGCAGCGTCGATTATCTTTTAAAGCGGATCGGAGGATTTCGAGGCTGGCTCTCTCTTAAGAGGCAAGTTTAAAGCGAACATAAGTCGCCGCTTGGAAACAAGAGCGAGGTGATGTTCCTGTGCTGCGCGGGGTCAGTTATTGTGACTGCCGGAAAAAAAAAATACGCCTGCAATTTATTTTTATGGTCTGCACAAACGGTATTGTTGCGTATATTAACTAATTCATAATTATACCCTTATTATGCTGTCTATTCCTTACCCCTCCCCTTCTCCCGGTTTTCTCAGGCTTTGAGAATTGAACCACCGCAAAATATTTACAGTCTGAAGTGTTTTTAAATGGGCTTTGTTTGCGTTTTACAGAATAAAAATCTCTATTAGTGTTTAAACAAACACCATGCCAGTCTCTTAAGCCTTCCAGATGTTTGCAATAAAATGTCAGGTTTTGCCTTTGGGACTTGAAATAAAATTTAACTACCTTCACCCTGTAATTATTCTCTTAGCTCTCCCTTCCTAAATTTATCTGCTTTCTATCAGGGCAGAAAAAAAAAAATCCGATTATACACTTGGACTATAAAAAAAAGCCACTACTTTCCCTTCATTTTACCAGGAGTTCTCTCGCACTAGTTTCGGCACTGTAGACCAAGACACCTATATTTTTTTTGTTACTCCTGTTTTCGGGGCAGCACAAAGAGAGTAGGCAGATCAGAAAGAAATCGACAGGTTTCCTGGTCTTAAGACAAAAAGAAAAAAAAAAAGCTTCGTGTCCCCTGGCCTCTCCCTCCATTAAGCTCCATCCTGGTCTCAGTGTTCCCCGTGGAGAGGCGAATCGGGAATTTTAAACTATGCGTAAACTACCATCAGCTCCGGGCGTCGCTTCTTCGTAGGCACTAGCCAGACCTGACTGCATTTTGGAGACTCCCCGCGGAGCTGTTTGGAAATAGGCAATTATGATGAATAATTCACACAAAGCAGGTTCCCCTCGCAAACAAAGACCAAAGTCCCGGCTAGAGACCCTTCTGCCTTCTCAGCTACTGACTTGAAACAACATAGGCAGGGTTAAAAGCCATGCATTTGTATTTACCACGCCAAACTTCAGAACAACCCGGAACGATAAGCGGGGGACTAGATGATCTCTATCTTCATTTGCCGCCTACAAACCCTCTTCGCCTGCCTGTCAGCACGGGCGCGGAATTTCTGCAGCTTTCAGCTCTCGCTGCTTGTGTGAAACCCGCACACGGGCGTGCTGTTCTGCACCACGCTCTCTGTGCGCTGCAGCCTCCGGGGCACAACGTGGGGGCACGCCCGCCTGGGACACCCCACTTCACACCCACGGGAGCCGCAGACCCAGTCTCGGCTGCTCCTGACACACGCTTTTTTATAAGATATTCATTTCCGCCCTCTATCCTCTGCAGATTTTCTCCCTGCCTAGTGCTGGGGTCTCTACTGACAGGTGAATCCGCAGGGCTGCAGCTCTCGGATGCTGCAAGAGGCAGCTCCAAGGAGGACAGAGGCTGGCAAGTCCACAGGAAAGCAATGCAGTCCCCCCCTCCCAGAAAGACTGCGCACCACTCTGCTCCGAGAATGAGGAACAGCGGTGTCTGATCAGCCATGCCAGCTTGTCCACAGTTTGGCACCCGCCACATTACCCTCCTGACAGACTTATTTGGGCACACATACACGCAACACACACACACGCACACACACGCACTTACCCCCCCGAGAAGAGGTGGCGAAACGATCCGTGGTGGCCCACAAGGGGAGGCTGGTGCCAAGGAAAAGGGGGGCTGGGCTCGGCTGCCCCCCTGGGTGTTCCCCCGGCCTCATCTGCAGTGGGTCACTGAGGTTTCCTTGCAGCCCCCTTCTTACTGCCTCTGCCCCCGTTTGCAGGTGTATTCGGTAGTGGTGTTAGCCGGCGAGGAGGGACTGGGAGAGATCTCAAAGCGGTTCATAGGTCTAGGTTGGGGGTTTTGTTCATTTTTTGCCTGTTTTTTTGTTGGGTTGGTTTGGTTTGTGGGTTTTGTTTGTTTGTTTGTGGGTTTTGTTTGTTTGTTTCTGGTTTTTGGGGGGAGGGGTTGGTTTTTTTATTCTCCCAGTAAATAAACCGACCTTGTGGAATTTCGGAGAAGGTCTAGAGCTTTGGGGAAACTCGGAAAGAGTGGGGGAAAGCCAGCAGCGGGGCTGTACCTAAACAAGTTCTAGGACAAGATCTTTAACCAGATCCACTGTCAGAGTCAGGGCACAAGAGCCGGTTCCGAGGAGGTTACCCTCCAAGCATCTCCCGGAGGCCGAGGGGCTCAGTCCTGCTGTGCTTGGGCTCAGCACTCATGTTGCTCTGATCTCAGATCGTATGACTCCCCTATTGTCCCACGCGGCGTGGCCGTAGGAATACGACAAGCAACTGGAAAGCCGGGCCAAGGCCAGGCTTGGGGCAGCCCACGCATGAGTCCTGGCGGGGAGATTCTAGTCTAAAAGGTTACTATTCTCAGTAGGGCACACTACCGTCGGGAAAGAAATCGAAATCAGTTTTACGCGGGTAGCAAACAGCATTTACACAATGGCGCATTGAAGAGCTAATTCTTCACAGATTATTACTGGTATTATAATTTAGGATAGTTTGAGGTGATTGAAGTCTGGGGTTTTGTTTTCCTTTTTGTTGGATTATTTTTCCAGCTCAAATGCAACCCTCAGTTCCCAAACCCGAGGGGCTGAGTGCGATGAGTGGGAAGATGAGTGGGCTTCAACTGCACACGGGGCTCACGGTACCTTTCAGCCATCTCGGCCTGAGCTGCTGCCGGGGAGGAGGAGTGGGAGAGGCCAAGCGTGCTTTTACCTCCCGCAGATCCCGGCAGAACCCACCCGGCAGCCGCCTAGTCCCTTGTGTCCCACTCTTGTCCCCACGCCTCGCACACGCCGTAAAAGCGGCGTTCCCAGAAAATGCTGCGGGACTTGAGCACAATAGTTCTCGTGTTGGGTGCTGCAGGCGGACAACTGGCGTCTTGTTACGGAGACGGAATCCAAAGCCCGCTTTTCAAGGGAAGAAAGCCGAGCTGCGCACAGCCTTTCAATGTGTGTTCGGTCGGGAAAAAAAAAATATATATATATATATATATACATAAGGGGAATTTTTTTTTCCCTTCAAGGCACAGGTCTTTGAACCAAGAGAGGTCTCTGCACTCCCCTATCTCACACATGATATGTTATACTCTAAACACTCCCGTTTAGGGCCGAACCCAAAACACAGCGGACTTTAATGGGACTATTCAAAAGATCTGGGGCCGCGTTAGGTAATCTTCCTGCTATGGAAAACAGAAGTTTATCCCGCCGTGTTATCAACACTAAGGCACTACTACAGAAGCGGGAGAGAGGTCCCCGGCCTCCTCTCTAGCAATGTTCTTGGCACAACCCAGGAACTTCAATCACGACTTCTTTTGACCCACGTGAAACACGACTGCTGTATAAAGCAGGCACTCTGGAAACGTGGCTCCAGGCCCCTCGAAAGTGGTCATGACCCACTGGACCCCGAACCCGGCTCACTTTCTGCATTCCAAACCTTGCCCGCTCTTTCTCGGCACCCGGAGTTTACCCAGATTTGTTCTTAAGCAAGATTTTATTGGCTTCTAATACTGTTTTTATAGAGCTTCGAGTAAACAAAAAGCTGCCGGGGACTAGGGTCTTTCAGGACGAAATTTTGGGTTGTCGCAGGAGGAATTTCTCCTGGTGTAAGTGGTCTCTTTTTTGTCATTTGACCTGCACGCCTCGCAGGGATTTCTCCCATCTGGAAGACAGAAACGAGAACGGAGAACGATGGGCCATGACGCCTTGGGACACCCCCTGATCCAGATGAACCTTTATCCCTCCATCGGCGCAGCTTGCTCGGCTCCCCACAGTCCATCCCACTAATTCTCCGCAAAGCCGCGGAAACCCAGAGATATCCCCCCGCTCCCTCCTCCGTGCAGGCCGCATTCCTGTCGGGGTCACGTTCTATTACGATAGTATAAGTCAAATTATCCTCTCTCTCCATGCCCCTGAGGAGTCGAGACCACGCAGCAGCGAGCTCGGCAGCGTGTGCGATGCTTGCCCTGCCGCAAGGCCTCTCTCCCTGCCCTGTGCTCTGTCCCTGCCGGAGTGGGCAGGAGTCACCCCGGGTCAAGGAGCAGCGTATGGCAACCCCGGAGGAGGAGCCCGAGGGCCGAGCCTGCAGCCCACCCCTGGGGAGCAGAGTCCACTCCCCAGCGCTTTCAGGGCTGGGGCCGTGGCGCCGGGCACCAGGCTCGGCCGCCGCAGCGAGGTCGGGCCGGGCCGGGCCGGGGAGGGGCTGGGGGCCGGTGTGATTTCGGGGGCCGACGGTAGCGGGACTCCAGAGCCGCAGGGCTCCGGCCGGCATGCCCAGCCTGCCCCGGGAGCCCCACTGCATTGCCCTCCCGCAAGCTGCCTTTCAGCCTCTCGCAGAACAGTATTTTGAGGCAGCGATGTTCAGCAGCCGGCTCCTGTCCTCAGGGGCCGAACCGCAGGGACACCTCCGCAGCGGGAAAGAGAGGAGGCCCCCGGCCGGCTGGAGCTAGGACTGGCAGCCCGGCAGCGCTTCCCGAGCCTGCCCGGCGTGGGCGCAGCAACTGGGAGGTTCCATGTGAAACGGGCACGGGCGGCACAGCCGCGATGGGCTTCGGCTTTGGGAAATGCACTGCAGGCAGCAGGCGCCGGCTTTCGCTCGGCACGGCCGGCCAGAGGGTGAGATGGGAGAGCCATATGCAGAGGGGACAGCAGCAAAGCAAATTGAGAGAGGGATTCTGACAATTCAGCACAGACTGGGGCTTCGTCTCCTCCTGGTTGAGGAGGGAGACTCGCTGCGGGACAGACGGGTGTTCAGCCGCCTGCATCCAGCCGTTCTCTCGCGCGTGGGTGGCAGGCGGCTAAATAGGTACTCCTGACTTTGGGCTTCAGTCTGGCGGGACCAGCATGACGAGAGCGGCCGCACAGCAACCAGACAAAGCCAGCCTGTGCCACACTGCAGCCGCGTTCGGGGAATAGGGTTTCTGTCTTTGGAAAACAAAAACACAATAGCAATTAAGGGCTCATCTGAGTGTGACTGCTTGTTTGGCAGAGACTGACCGGAACCCAGAGACTTTTCCCTCGCCAGCACACACATTCGTCCCCGTTTCCCTTTTTCACCATCCATGCGAGAGGCATTCCGCCCCAGGAAAGCTGTCCAGCTATCTGAACGGGCTTCAGGTTCCGGGAGCCCCCAAATCGCCCGGGGGCTGAGAGTATGGGGGCATGCGCAAGGGGGTCAAGTGTGGCCTCCTTTAAAATAACAGGGCCGAGCAATAGCCTCAGAGTCAAAAATGCCTCCATACAATCCAGATTGGAAGTTTTCTTCTTTACAGATGTTTTGTGGCATATCGGTCTATTTGTTAAGATTCCCCTGTGCCTTGGTAATCCTGCCCTGCCGTATTTTACTCGCTCTGCGTTGATGTGGTTTCTCCTCTTGCCTTTCAGGATTATAAAAATCTCTCCCTCTCCCTTCCTCTCTTTTCCCTCTATAGTTGGGTTTCAGAGAAATGTTGGTTAAACCTCATCTGCTGCTTTCTTTCTCCCGTGATGGCAAATTCGGCGTCATTTGTGGACTTGCCCAATGCAAACATTGCATTAAGAAGTATTTCAAGGCATTTTATTGTTGCTCTGCAGTTCTTTGATGTGGTCTATAGGCACCAATTGTTGATGTCTTCCTGCTACTCCTCAATGTCAGCATCTCATTTCTGTCTCTTCTTCCTCCTCCCCCCGCATTTTTCCCTTTTTAAAAATAAGGTTTTTGGAAGGGTCGCGACAGATCCTACCACTTCACCCACGAGTCAGTGCTGTCCCACTGACCAGGGAAGGGCCACTTCTAGCAGTACCGGGCTGCCCCCTACGCTGGAGAGCACAGATTTCCCTGTCCTCAGACGGCAGTGTGTGTTCCGGGGGGGTCGTGTGCTTGGCCGCCAGCCGGCAGGTCCCCTGTCCCCCATGGACACCTCGCCTTCCCTCTGGCGTGTGCTGCTCTCCCCGCATCCCTCCCCGAGGGGGGGGGGGGGGGGAAGGGGAGGCAGAGAGCGGTCCTCATTGCCCAGGAGAGCGAGGACTGTGGGGTCGCCCGGGCGGCGCCAGCCCACGTGGGGCCTCAGCTTGCTGGGAGGTGTCTGCCTAGGCCCCTTCGCCAGGGACTGGCAGCTGGAGCCGTCTCGCCCCTTGGCAGCAGAGAGATCAGAGCCAGATCCTTGTGCTCACATGGGTCCAGGGGGCCTTACAACCAAATTCTGTTCCCATGCGGGTGCTGTAGTTCCGTTTCCACCCGCGCAGAGGGAGAAGGCAGCATCCTTTGCGTAACCCCAGCGGGGAGCTGCCAGGCATGGTAGGAGCAGAGCCTGGACCAAACTGCCTCCAGCGCGGGCTTTGGAAATATCTCCATGGGGGCACGATGGGCTCCCGAGAGAGCCACTTCACGCCTTGCGTGGCCTGTTGGGACAGCGGGCTGATCTGGGTCGGTATCTTTGGAATGGAAAAACCAGGCAGCGACAGTGATTGCCCAGCAAGAAAATCACCTGCGTTCAATGTCGATGATTCTACATGGACCTGTTTTCTCAGTGGGAGAGTGATGGGGTCGGTGTTCCTCGGGTTCACCACACAAGCACAATCCTCTTACCCTCCCTTCCATTTGATTTTCCTTAGTAAAATAAACTCCTGACCTCCGCATAGGTGGCTGTCTCTCGGGAGTCAAGCCCTTAGGCAGGTGGCTGTGGCTGAGGCAGGTGGCTGTGGCTCGGTCAGCGAGGGGGCGGCCCGAGAAGTCCTCCCAGCCCTTCCGAGGGAGGCAGCTGTCAGCCTGCTGTTCCCGTCCAGACGATCTTAGCATTGCCTCTGCCATCACTGCGGGCCCGGCGGCGGCCGTGACCCCGAGGACCGGGGTGGCAGTCCAGGCTCCTCTGAGCAGGAGGGAGCAGACAACAGAGAGGCAACGGGTCGGGCTGGTTTTGGTAACGACAGCCTACTCATCACTTTTCTGAGTTGGGAGCGCTGGAAGAGACAAGAGGCTCACGGTTTTGTCTGGGGCGACCCATTTTTGAAAACGCTCAAAGAGGGCTTTCCATGCACCAGTGAAGGCAGAGGGGTCTCACACATCGAAAGGACAGACATTGATCTCTTCTCTCTGGTGACCAGTGACAGTACCCAAGGGAATGGCACGAATCTGTGTCAGGGTACGTTTAGTTTGGATATTAGGATAAGGTTCTTCACCCAGAGGGTGACTGGGCACTGGAACAGGTTTCCTGGGCAGTGGTCACAGCACCAACCCTGACAGAGTTAAAGAAGCATTTGGACAATGCCCTCATGGTGTGATTCCTGGGTCTGTCCTGTGCAGGGCAAGGAACTGGACTTCGGTGATCCTTGTGAGTCCCTTCCAACTCAGTATATTACATGGTTTTAGGATTCTATGGTCTCCCTCCTGCTCTGATGAAGTGGGGTCAGGATCATCTACCAAGCCGGGTCCTGGCCCTCGCCACCTCCCCAGCCGCGTTTTTAATAGCTCCTGGGCTCCGCGAAACCCAACTTGGGCGCTCCTCTCTCCGTGGCATCCCGCCCCTCCGCCAGCCCCGGGCAGGCGCATAAAAGGGAAGCTCCCATCGCACGCTCAGCCAGCCCCGTGTGCACTGGCAAAGACTTCTTCCTTGTGAACGAGCTGGGACGTAAGACTAGCCCTGAGCAGCTGTTCCAGCAACCAGGCTCGCTCGGAGAAAAAGCCCCGTTCTTCCCCACCGCCTCATTCCTGCGCTCTCGGCGCTCGCTCCCTCCCGCCTCCCCGGGCCTCCCCGCGCGGCCCGATGACCTCATCCTCGGCATGTTTGCCATTACGCTTTGAGTTACCCAACCATTTTTTTTAAAAAAATTTAAAAATATAAATTGCTGCTTTGTGAGATCAAAGTAACGATTTCTGCTGCATCTGGAAACTGGAGAAAAAAATTGGAGCAGCAACAGTTGCATAACTTCAAAGTGGTTTTTAACAATGATTTTTCTCCTTCCTCTCCTCCCCAGTCTTTCAAGCATCAGATAAAGACAATGGGATCCGTGGCTGTTTTCCAAAGAAATAACCTGCCTAAAGGGCCGCACAAAATAAGTAGACAGGAAACACCTTACACGGCTTTCTTCTTTCGATCAAATAGAAATAACGGGAGGCTCGCCTTTCTACTCGCCCCATTCCCCTCGCTACTAAACGGCGTCTGCGGACTGTGTTATAACGCGTAGGGAAACGAGTTTCAGGCGCGGGCTGCCACTAAGTCTTTTTTCTTTTATAGAGGTTTCTAACAACCCTGCATATGCCCCGTATAACACAGCAGCCCAGTGTAACTCAATAACCTGCAGAGAAGGAGCAGAGAGCGGCGGCGAGGGGAAGATTACACCAGCAGACACCCTCGGGCTTATAGGAGATGCCGGGGACGGAGAGAAGCAGGTCCGGGTTTGATTGTTTATCAGTAGTGATATGCCTACCCTAGTGCCCTAGTGGTCGTGGACTCCAAGAAGGGAGCAGAGCGGGTGGGGAAACCGCGCACTCCTCAAGCCCAGCTCCCTGCCGGGTCACCTCTTCGGGCGCTCGGTGGCCCTCAGTGCCACCTCTTTAGTTTTCCAAAGAGAAACACCGTGACATTTCCCTTCCCCCCGCCTGCCCTCCTCTTCTCCACCGTGTCCCTTAAACCCCCGGGTCGGGTAGGAATGATGCTCGTAGCGAAATGCTGAGGCCGTAAAGGGCAAGCCCGCAGAGGCGGCGGCTCTAATGGCTTCGACCCTGCGCTCCTGACCCGGTGCCTCCCCCACACTTGTCCCTTTTGCCCCCTTAACGACTTCAGGACCGTGTCTTTGAACTTGGAGCAGAGGAGAAACCCCTGTGGGCTGGGCGGTTTCCTGTGAAAGGGAAAAAGACGATCGTGACTCCTCAGTGTCAGGAGATGTATCTGGAGCCCCGGGAACAGAAACCTTCGCAAATTTTTTAAAGTTAATGGACAAGCGTAGGAAAGAGGGAGAAGGAATCATTCAGGGAACCGCGGAAGGGAAATGGCAGCACTCCTCTGCTCGGGAAAACAAGAGTAGCCCCACGTTTCCTCTCCTATAGCCACAAAGGCCGACCTGGGTCAGCAGGAGCGAAAAAGCAGTGCACGGACGGGGCAGGAGTTCTGGGCCTTTAGTTGCAGGTCTGCGGACGATCCTTCCCCTCCCAATGCCTACTGCACCGGCGGTGGAGCTGTGCGATTCCCTGCTCCGCTTCGTGGCCGAGGCCGCTCCCGCCTCCTTCCCTGCTGGCCCGGGGGATCCCGGCGTAGGCCCTGCCGGCAGATGTGACATCTCTGGGTCACACCTTCCCCCCTCCGCCCTTACACTGGGAGTGCGGGTCGGCCGCATGCAATGTAGGCTAACTGACCAACTTTTATTGTAGCTGCATTTGCTCTGATTTTCGCATCGGCTTTTTACTCCTTGTTTTGACTTTTAAACGCACGGCTCGGGCGGACGCCGTCTAGCCCGTGTTACGCGATTAATTCTCTTTGAGGCTGCAAAGGTTTGCAGACTCTCCATCCCCTCTTTAGGTTTCACGACCGATCCCTGGCGACTTGGTTTCCAGGTTTGCGCGTCGCAGCTTATAAGCGACGCTTCAAAGTCCGCCTTTTCTTTTTTAATGTCGGCATTAGAAAACAAGTTCAGCGAACACTTCCCACTTCCCGAGAGACCGTCAGGGCGAACTAGCCCCAAAGCGTCTCTGGAGAGAAGACACCTCGGCGGCACCAGGTGAAGCGTGAAGACCTGGTGTCCCACCAGCTCTCGGGAGCTTTACAGCACATACCCCTAGGTTTTGCGGCCGTAAACCCGTGCGGAGCTGCAGTAAGAGCTAGACCCTCCAGCCTTTGCACACACCCTACAAATAATTACCATAAAGAATTACAGAGCAAACGTTTCGGGGTCGGGATCTCCGCAGCTGCAAAGCTTCCCTCCTACACAGTTTCACGGCTAACGCCGAGTGGCTCATCCTTTCGGAGAGCACCTTTTTTTTTAGCGTATTGCCATATTCCAAAATACATCTGTCTAGAAACAGAGCTGAGTTGGCGGCATTAACTCTTCTGATCCTCAAACCTTGATATGAGATTTCGAAATTGTTCATCTCCCATTTGTAATGGCAGATACATCACAAAATAGGGGGAAACATAAAGGGGGTAAACGATTTCAGAAATCAGGTCATGTTTATTTCCGGAGGAAAAAAATCCAAGCAACAAACCAATCAATAATAAACCAGAAACCTATCTGAAATGCGTCTAGAAGATCAATGTTATCTCTTTTCACATACTCAGGGACTGACACCTCGTTTACACCCTGGCGAGGCCCGAGAGCTTTTTATGGGTCTGTGTTCGTATATATATAATAAATACAAATACATTTCCTTGAGAGAAGCCCTCCGAATTTTGAGTGCTGTGATTGGGTTTTGGTTCGGGGGCCTTAGATGCTCAGGAGGGAAATGGGTCTTTGTCTCATTACCGAAATAAGAACGAATTCAGGGGGGCTCGGGGGCAAGCCCATCAAAAATAAAGTGAAAAGGACTGCACATAAACTTGAGTACTCAGTGGATTGGCCTGTGTTGCCTGTCCCAGAAAGCCCAATTCCAAAGGTAGATAGACGGACAGATACATGGACAGACTAGCGGGCAGGGACAAGAACAGATTTTACAAGTTAGAAAAGGGAGTTTGAGTTCAGCCTGGAAAGGGTTGGCACAGTTCTGAGAGTGGATTCGTTTATTTGGATGGAAGTATACATCACTTTTGCTGGCACTGCTTTGCAACAAAAAACCTGCACCGACACTTCCCTGTCAAGTTCAGAGAAAGAAGGAGAACGCGGAGTAAATTGTTCCTTATCAGCTGAAGATAAAAATCACACTCCAGACAAGATGGCCTGGCAGCTCAGACACAGCACAAAGAGGGGTCACAGCCAGGGGCTCATACTCACCCCCTCTGCCTTGCCAGCGGGTCGTGAGGAGACAACACTTCTAGATGCCTTCAAACAGAAACCAGGCACGGACGCGACAGCCTAACACATCCACACGCGCAGAGGACGGTCCCCCGCCGCCCACACACACACACACACACACACACACACACACACCGACACACGCGGCGTGAGAGGCATGAGAGCCCCTGAGTGCAGGTTCCAAGCTGGGATAAGTTTCGGAAGCAGCCTCGCTGCTCTCCCAGGACCGGGAAGGGAGAAGATTTGATGGTACCCAGCGGCGAGATTTTGTGTCGGCCGCAGGGTTCCCAAATGCGCATTCCCAGGCGGGGAGTCCCCGTCTCTGTCAGGCTCCGGGGAGGCCGTACCTGGTGATGGCTGCGGGCAGGCTGCCAGACAATTCCTCCCCTCGCTTGCCCTCTGCCTTCACCCCTGTAAGGTACACCCGCGCTGCACGCCAGACCCACGCCCACAGCAGTCCCGGCTCTGCACGCATCCTTTCTTATAAGCAGCTCTACATGTACCTTCCTTCTGTATTTTTTTATTTATATATGTAATTTTTTTTCCCACACGAGCTCTTAACTCTTATTCTTGATCTGTTTGCCATGAAAATTGATCACTCCGTGCTTAGCCTATTTTCAGCAACAGCAGCAACAAATTTCCAGGGCGTATTTAGCTATATCCTCAAGATAGACTCACTTCTCCGGAATCTGCTTTAAAGTGCACTTTACCGAGACTTAGTTTAATCTTTCTGCCCAAACAGATCTCCCAAAACATCCTATACCATTGCAGCGCCTTAGAATGTGCAAGGAGTCAAATATGTATAAATACGCCTTTCCCGGCTCAAAGCTGCCCAGCTCGCAAGAATTAGAGGAAAAAACTAAACCATATGTGTACAACGCCACATTTTGTATTGCACTATAAGATAAAGAGCTTTGCCTCATCGATTTAATGGAAGTCATTAAAACGAAAGCCCGTGAAGATTATATCCGTATTGGGGACGCAAATGCTTGTTTTGAAAAATTATTTCGACCATCATAACGCCTGGTTGAGAGTTTGCGAGGCACTACGAGAGTCGGTGATGTATGTGCTTCAGCCTCCTGAAATAAAAGATGTTGAAAAGATACGCGGCGGCACTGATCCCTGGGACCTCGGGAGAAGACGGGGACGGAGACACCTCGCTTGGGATGAGCACCAGAGGGTCAGGGGAGAGACCGGCTGCTCCGAGCCTTAGGAGTGATGCGCTGCCCGCCCTCGGCAAAGCAGCGCCGCGGGCTCCAGCACCCGTAGCCTCCGCCGAAGGCGCGGGAAGATCGACAGAACTCACCAGGCTCTGCCGAGAGAAGAATGAAAATGAGCAGCGGGATTTATCTATGGCAACTAATGTTGCACCCTGCACGGAACGGTGCTCAAGCCTTCATTTCTCGAAACGTACCAACTCACTAATTGTTTTTTATTTTCTTTCCTCTCATAAATTGCTTTTCGTTGTAGGGAAGTTGCTGCAATTTTCCCCGCGGAGATGCTTGAAAAGACTGAGCACTGCAGCCCGCCGCTGATGCCTCCCCCGCTTGCCCCACGCACGTTGTCTCCGGGGTATTTCCACGTGAGAGGCTTGGAGCTTTGCCTCTCGCTAAACCCAAAGTGCTCAAATGATCAAGGGCAATGATACATGACGGGGTGCTCGGTAACTCGCAGATTTATTCCCTATGTCAGCAAAACACGCACTCTTTGGCCGAAACAGGATGAAGACAATCATTACCTTACTTTAAGCCCCTCTCCAAAGTCCCTGGATGGGGACACAGAGGCGTGTACTCCTGCCCACCCACGGGCTCGGGCCCCGAGGAGGACAGCAGAGGCGAAGGGCTCTGGGCTTGCCCCTCTCCTCCATCACCTCTCCGGCGACTCCGGGGCTTGGAGACTTGCATTGCTCCGACTCCGCGGAAGTGAGGAGATGCGGGGCCACACGAGGTTTAGCGTCGCATTGCAAGTCTGAGAGGGGCTCCAGGTTGGGATGTACAGGCAGGATTAGACGTGGCTTTCCAAAGCCCACGTCTCTGCTTTTATTCCGAAGGCATATTTAGCTAGCCCCAGTAGAGACAGTTGGGAACGAGTAAAGCCGAGAAAGAGGACAAAGTCGTATGTCGGACCTCGTACTGAACAAAAGAAGGCTGGCAGACGTCTTTATCTGCCGACGCGTTCGCTCTGTCCTCTCTGCAATTAGCAGGATAAGGTGCATTTTGCCCTGTCGCTCCTATTGCGGACTGTTGAAAAAATAAGGTAATGAAAGGTTTCCCTGACAGCGTTAGCACGCTTCTCCCTCTTTCCCCACGTTACAGAGGTGACGGCTTGGGCCAATCTTCGTCTCGTGTCCTATTTTTCGTGCTAAGGGAAGCGGGGAGGGCTCAGTAAATAACTCTAGATCGGACCGCCGCTGCACAGACCCCGCACATACGTTTTTAAACCACTCGGCCTCTGAAATCATCCCCAGCCTCCAGCTCTCTTGAGAGAAAGAGATGGGGAAATAATCGTCGGGAGAAGGTCGGATCGAGAGGTACAGCAGTCACCCTCCTTTCCCCTGCAAGGCTTCACTACCCTGAGAAAGGAACAGGGCTGCCCCTTTTTCTGCTCTGAAATCTGCTTGAGGACGAAGCCCATCTGGATATGGAGATGTCGGGATAGCCTTCAGTGCTGGGGCTCTGTTCCCTACAGTAAGAACACATCGTCCCAGAGGGAGGCAGGGAGAGGATAAGGGGCTCGGAAAGGCCCTTGACGAGCAACTTGAGCGTCGAGACGCCTTCTTTTTAACGTTTGGCAGCGCAGAGGCTATGGGGGAGCTCGGGGACACAGCCCAGCCCCTGCGCGGAGCCGCACTGTGCCGCGGCACCGGGCTGTTGGGAGATCCCCGCGCTCACCCCGCAAAACGGGCTGAGCCGGGCTCCCTCCGGCGGGGGACTAGTTTGAAAGCCTGAGCTGCACTTCCTTGCACTCGCGGAGCTCGGAGTCCGCTCCCTCGCCCCGGTCAGAGCAGTGGGGCAGTGTTTAAGGCAAACCCAGGGTCCTGGGCAGGGAGCGGTCTGGGAGCGGCGGATGGATGACGCGTGGGCACCCCCCGCAGCACCCCCCGAGCCCGCGGCTGCCCCCTGGCGCCCTTCGCCGCGCACTGCGCTCCCCCGCCCGCGGGGACCCACGGGGGACGCGCCTTCCCCCCGCGGAGGAGAAGCTCCTTGCCATCCCGGGGGCCGAGCAACGCTCCCCACCGCTGCTTAACTCCTGCGACACCTTCCCCGCAAAACCTGTTTTCTCCACTGGCCGCTAGTTTCGAGGTGGGGAGCGGTGAGAGGCCTGCAGCAACAGCACCCTAGGGATACCCTCCCGCAGTGCAAGGGCCAAGAGCAGAGGGTCCAGCTCCCTAAAGAAAACCCCAAGACCAAACCAAACTATTTACTATTCAGGAAATCTAGTAATTTCCCCCCCCCTCCCTGTAGTGGCATTACCCTTCTTTTGATATCAGATCCTTGCAGAGGCCCTTGCGTTCAAGCTGCAAGGAGTAGACAAAGATTAAGGAGCTGCAGTAGAGATTGTGGTGTAAGTTTCTTTTGGGACCTTTTCAGGCATTTTGCAGCAGAATAAAGAGTATCAAGTTAGAAAGCAATAGCCTACAGGTTTCTGTAAAGCAGACAACTTTGATGCTTTCACTGGATGCATTATTTATTACTCTGTACCGAACTGTCTGCCTTACAGCATTTTTCACTATATTTATTTATGCCACAAGCACCATTAACAGAGCATCTCAGGAAGAAATACTACAACTAAGTGCCAAGTGAGGCCATGTTCAACTGGAAGGCTTAAAATGCTTGGCAAATATTAGTTTAGCCTTCCAATATCTGTGTAAGAAAGTCTCCTATGCCTCATTTATAGTGAGGAAACTGAGGCAAAGCACAGTTAAGCTCAAATGCATCAAAGGAATAAAAAGTAAAATATGTTTTTCAACTTTCTTTGCTTAACCAAAGAGCAAAACTCTTCCTTAAAGAGAAAAATTTATTAAATTAATTATTAAATATTTATTTTAATTCTCATCGGCAGCTACATTACTTTTTTTCTTTCTTTCTTTTTTAAATTGAAGAGAGGTAACCTTACAGCATCCATTAAATCTTCTCAGGCCACCCAGAGATCTCTCTTGACAAGCATCTACTGAAACATCCTCATAAAACATGAAGACAACATTCACAGTTCAGCTGATCCACCTCCCCAAAGGCAAGCAGAAAGTAGAGTGAAGCCCTTTGAGTCAGAATTTTGAAAAAGTGCAGTTTCTATTCCTGCCAGCGTGTGATGCTTGTAAGTAAAGTGGATTTAAACAGCAGTGAGCTCATCACCTCAGTTTTGTTCCCAGGCTATACAGATATATTCTAACTCTGAAGTCTATTTTAACAACACTGTCTGTAGGAACTAAACCCATTAGAAATAAGACTCCCACAAAAGCACTTTTCATCTTCAGTGGAGCCAGAACAACCCACACACAAGTCAGCAACACATCTGAATTCACAGAATCACAGAATAGGTAAGGTTGGAAGGCACCACAGTGGGTCATCTGGTCTAACCTTCCTGCTCAAGCAGGGTCATCCTAAGAGCACATAGCACAGCACTGTGTCCAGAGGGTTCTTAAATATCTCCAGTGAGGGAGACTCTACAACCTCTCTGGTCAATCTGTTCCAGTGCACAGTTACCCACACAGTAAAGTTCTTCCTCACATTCAGGTGGAACTTCCTATGTTCCAGTTTCTGCCTGCTGCTTCTTGTCCTATTACCTGGCATCACCAAGAAAAGCCTGGCTCCATCCTCTTGACACTGTCCCTGCAGATACTTAACAGACATGGATGAGGTCCTCTCTCAAACATATCTTCTTGAGGCTGAAGAGGAACAACTATCTCTGACTTTCCTCCTAAGAGATTCAAGATATTCAGAATCCCCCCCCATCCTTTGACCATTTTGGCAATGGATTATTAAACCCCAAAATGATACTTCCCCAACAGGCCACAGCAACACTGTGCAAACTGTGGCCTTCATGCAGCACATGTAGAAAATTGATCGACTTCACAGTTTCCTTCTAAGGGGGTTCACGATGCTGAACACAAGCCAGGAGTGTTGCAGTTTGGATCAGTTGTCTCAATGGCAGCAGCAATCCTCTTCAACCAGCAAGGCCCTTCTTTCTTATCTGCCAACATGCCTGCCTAGTGAACACGCTACCTCTGAGACAGAAATGGGTTTAGTTGTTCATGTCTGGTGCATTCAGCCTGTGACGATACAGTAACTCCCACACTTCTTGAGAAGTGTTCTTGGCAAGATGGGAAGAAGCCTTCTGTACATGAAAATTAGTTAAACCATGGTCCTTCGAGATGCCTTGTCCATGTGGATTCCACATATGCTCCAGGAATGTATGACTGATTAGTTTAAGAGACACAGCCACTGAAGTTCAGCATTACCTCTGTACACCTTGCTTTCCTTGGCAAGAAAAAAGTGTAACCTACATTTAAGAGTAAGAATCTCAGGAGTTACTTTCTAGCAGGGCATACAACATGTGACTAGCATGTCTTGAAGAACCAAATAAATACCCTACCTTTTCCCCCCTGAATATCTATACAACTTCAACATTGAGGGTGTGCAGTTTTGTCAGTAACAGAAAGTTGATGAGGACTGTCTAAAAACAATGAATGTCCACACTGCCACTTGCAGTTTGCATTTGGCCTACAAGCCTAAATACAAAATTGCTTATTTTCCCCTTCTTGCTGTGGGAACATCTGCCAGACAGGCCATGAAGGAGTAAGTGTGGGCAGAGCAAACCCCAACGCACTCATAGATCTTTCTTGGTCTGAATACTCAAGAGGCACTTATTGAAATCTTTGTTATTCATTCTGCAAACACCATGAAGAGACTCTTGAAATACATTTGAACAACTGTTTCCAGTCACAATAAAAAGTCAGTTTCACAACATTCAACATATAGATTTTACTTTAGATTTTACTTTACTCAGAGAGGGATGTGGCTTAGGGAAGGAAGCATGAACGTAAACAGAGTGAATGAAACAAGAAACCTCCTACAGCAGAAATTCTGGATAATGCCAAAGAGTAGCCTTGTTTTGATAAGCTTCATGTGTACGTAGCTTAAAAATTTCTTTCTATAAATCCTGGCGCATCAGGAAAGAAGTTTTCACCAAAGATAGTAGGAAACATAAATTCAATATTTCAAATGTAAGTTTCATTAATTTTTGTGACAGCAGAAACTGTTAATTAATCAATTTTATCAGCACATGACCATCATTTCACATTGCTGGCTGACTAAGTCACACCAAACAGAAATCAAATAATAGCCTGTGGAACAAGTGACACTGTCCATGCAGGATCTTACCTGTGCTTTTTAGAGTCCAAAGTCCCCACCTGAACTGTGAGCATCTGGTTTCAGAACGGTTCAGGACACCAAGAGAGATCTGGTACTACCTTGCTGTGCCATAAGCTGTTACTTCCCACTTGTAAGGGTTAATCCAGTAACCCTTCAAATTAGACTCATACTGTCTTTACATGATTGTATCAAGGAAGCAGATGGCTTACTTTATGCCACATTCAGCCGCGTGACTTCTCATGTCAGCTGTCTGAATGAGGCTAAGACCATGCTATCCTAGGCTTTATAAACCAGGCTTTACAAGCATGCTGTTACTCCCAAACATTTAATAACTTTTAAGGATTTCAGTTCTGGAGCTCTTGTCCTGACATTTCATCTTGCAGATACAGCAAAAATAGCACATCTGGAACTGATTGAGCCTTCTGGTATGGCACAGATTTGCTGTTCCTGTCTCACAGCCATGTTGGAGTGGTGAGAGCACGACAGCACAACAGCCATTAAGCTCAGTGCTTAGTTTCATGTCCACAGGCAGCACGAGACCACTCATGTAGTGGATAATCTCATCTTCTGTCATATGGTGTTCTGTGACAGTAATTCACCACAGTAGCCAAGTATCTTCCCAGATGTTAAACTGTTTATTGTACCTGGGCACATCTGCCCATCCTTTTGTGTAGGAGATTGGCATTCGGTTTTATACAAAATAATTGTGAAACTAAAGCTGCTGTCTAAAACTGAAATGATCAAAGAATCTTCCATTTGCATAGTAGTGTGGGACTGTTGCAGGTAGAATGACTTCTCATTGACACAAAACAGAATAAATACTTATCTGTCAAATCTTCCATTAGTGCAGCAGACAAAATGACAGAAAAGACAGTGAGAATCAGTGCAGAATCTTTTGCAACAATACATTTTCCATTACTTCAGCTGTCATCTAGACAGGACTATGCAATAGAAAGCTTGATTGGGAATTCAAAGTTTAACCCAAGTCTTCTCTCACAGCCTAGTGAGTTAGAAAAAAAAAAAATCAAAAACCAAACCAAGACACAAAAGCTTTAATTAGATCAACTAATGTCACATATGATTACAATTTTGCTGCAACATTTTCCCTGAAACCCGCTGATGCAACCAGTAAAATTCCACTATGTAAGGGACTTCTGAATTGATGAGACACGTCTGGGCCCTTCCAAGGCTTTTGACTACACAGTACATTGCCATTCTTCTTGCAGCTACTGTCAAGTTTACCCAGAAGGAATGAACAGATCAAATAATTTAAAGGAAATTATATGGTCCAATAAAGCAGAAAGAGGGTTTTTGTTTTCCTGTCAAGAACAGATAATATATTTCCTGAACAGAAAACCTTATCCACTAGACTATGTATGGCAGCTTGCTATTTCTCCCTGTGAAGCAGTCAATCAGTCCTAAACAGTTTATGTTTAGGCAGCACCCAGGAACTCAAATGCAGAGATGAAAAAGGTGAAAGATCCATCTGTTGTCCTGAACATAAATCTAACCAAGCTGGACCACTGAAAGAGCATGCTCATTAGATTCAAGACTCAAACCCACCCGGGTCCATATTGTTGCTATTACCAGAACCACACACAGACCTTCTCTGAGTTTTGCCATGATCCTTGAGCCATATGGATGTGCAGAATGTGTATCAGAACAGTAATGAAATATATGAATGAGTAATTCAGAATGGACCTCTAGCTCTTACTGATCCTACAGCAGCTACTGAAATTGGTATTGTAGCTTATAAATAATAAACTGTTTTGTGAAATACCCATTTCAGGAAAACACCCAAAGGCTTTGGATCTGAGGATTAGATTCAGCTTTGGTGAATGGTTTCAAACAGGTTTTTGCTGTCACAAACATCTAGCAAACTGTGGAGACCAGAAAAGTTAAAGTTTCATGTTATACTACAGTCCTCAAGAAATCAGATCCAGAGTCCCTACATAAAATGACATAAAGGCTTTGATTAGCAGTGTTTACTGCTGTACTGTTGTCAGAATTGTGATGGCCCTAATCAGGGAAATGAAAACTTTTGCTTCCATAATCTATGGTCCCAAAACATTCAGATGCAAGTCAGTCCCCAAGGATCCCATTTTGCTGTCCTTCCTTAGACTTTCAGCTCACTCTTATGGAGTCCTTAACTTTCAGTGGATGCAGACATAATCCTGAGGAGTTTTGCCTTAATTGTTTGTAGATAAACACACACCAAACCAGAACTATGAACAAGGCCTTCAGGAGAATATGAGAAGCCAGATCACAGTGTTTGAAAACTAAGTATACTTCAACCACATCTTTAACAGTTACAATCAAATTCCAGTATAATGTATAATATATATGTATTCCAGTTATTTGAGGAAAGGATGTATGCTGGAGCAGTACCAGAGTTAATATATGGTGCCAATCCTAATTTGGAGTCTCTGCTGAAGAAAACATTTTTCCTTAATCTAAAATTTCCAGCATCTTCTGATAAGCATGACTTCCTGGGAACCACTGACCACAAAGATAAATGTCTCAAGTGTATAAACATTTTAGTTGAAACTTTGCAAGTTATTCATGGTGGAGTTGATGTTCTTATCTCTTAAGATAAGTGAAGCTTACCAGAAGATGCCATGTCTGATACTGCAGACCCCAACCACAAAAATGTACTTCAGGTGCAGTAACATACAGGAATGGCAAAAGAGGAATTTTTGAGATAAAGGCACAAATTACTGCACATATTCAAAATAAAGGATAGTTGTTTCAGCTTCCTTTTCTTCAAAGAGCAACACAACAAGGGATAAGGATACCTCTCCACCTTTCAACTCTTCTTTCTTTCACTAGGAAAGACATATTTGGACCTTTTTCGCACCCAGTCCTGGAAGAACGCCTTTCATTGACTTCCACAGTACCACAGGGCATGTCTGTACCGGCAGTGCAGCTGGGACCAGGAGTGTGCTTCTGCAGAAACTCCCCAGTGTCCCAACCTACTGCGCTTCAGATGACATGACAGAGAAGTCTCAAGGAATATGATATGGATAAAAATGATCACAAAAATGCATTTCTGGAGTGCATCTACTGCACTTCATGTGTAAACAATCAGCAAATCTCCAGCACACCAGACTAGAGTTAGTGTGAAGTAAATAATTCTGAAATATATAGCATCAGGTCTTCTCCAACAACTGTTCTCTAAACAGCTGCTCTAACTCATCTGCTTTACTTTGTTAATGCAGACATTGTCACAGAACACCACATAGAATGGGTGCTTACAAAAACGTTCCACAGAGGAAACCAGGAGGTAGAAAAAAGTAAAGAGATCAGAGTGGCTTGGAATCAAATAAGTTTTACTGCTAGTACTGAGCACACATTGCTTCAAGCTCAGTTTCTTCCTGTCAAACTCTTCCCAGACACCAAATGAAGGGCTCAAGAAATGCAAAGAGGCAGCCAGACTAGGTTCAGATAAACAACATGAGTGCCAAGACAGTTAACTTTGCAAAAAGGCCATGATCTAAGAAAACTGAAATAGGCAAAGGTATCTGCACATCTACATTTGTTGCCTCATTCCAGGGGACTCTAAAGATCATGGCTGTTAATGGAATTGGGATTATTTCACTGGGCAGACACAGCCTTTATTTTGAGAATTCCTCCACAGGAGCAACTAAAATAAAAAGCTAAGTCAACAATCAGTAGGTGAACATACTCATTTTACACAAGTTTAACTTTCTTGAAGCTGAAAAAACAAATATATTTCCTTACTTGAAATAAGGAAATAAGTCAGGCAAGTAAGGTTTGTTTGATAGGAAAAATGGAAGGGAAACACCCCAATATACTGAATTAAAAAGAGACAAACTAATGAATTTGTTTGAAACACTGCTAAATATGTGATGCACTAAACTCCTATCTCAAAGAAAAGGGTCTTTTGAAGTTTTTTCCCTGCTTCAGCTACATGATTTTCTGAAAAAAATCTAACAGTTTTGGAAAGATTGCTCAGAATAGTTGGAGTAATAAACCAGAATTGCCTGTTGATGTCAACCCCTCCTATGAATGCTCCTATTTCCTTTCCACTGCAAAGAAGGTGCATTGAATGGCAACCCTACGTGTTGGTGATTTAAGTATCAGAAGTACAAAAAATGAAACTATTATTTGTCTCTTGAATATATGCTCCTATCTTTGCTAGTGAAAAAAAAGGTATAGGTCAACCTAGCTGAAGATTTTCAGTGTGTTCATGAACCCTGTCTTAGATTCTCTTAAGTAAGATATTGTGGGAACCTTGCAGAAATCAATCCATATTAAACAGTGCCACTGCAAATACTTTATGCCATGTCAGTAAGCAGCAGTAATTGAGTGCCTTAATTTTTTGTCTTAGTTTTCCATGCAGACTAATGCAGCTGTTAAACACTGACACAAGTCTTTTAAAACTACCTAAATATGCACAACTCCAACTGTGCCCTTTCCTAATTTGCTACAGTTTATTTAAAACCATGGACAATTTTTGAACATACTTATTCTTTCCACAGGACATTACCCTGGACTTGTCAGTACATACTGAGTTTGATTTCTGATCATTCTGTCTCCATCCATTTTGCTTCTCTAGTCTTGACTAACTTTAGAAAACCTGTCATCATTAAGTTCTTCAATGGCAGTTCTCTTCAGATCCCTAACAAATAAATACAGGTTTCAGCACAGATCCGGAGACGCTCAGTTCTCAACTCCATGTTTCAGAAAATTAAATATTTCTTTCTGAATCAAGTCACTATAATTAACTAAATAGCGTCTTTTAAAAAAGAAAGCAAACAAACAAACAACTGCACTATGTAGAAACACCCCCTCCTACTCTGGTTTTAGTAACTCAGTCATGTAAGACTGCAATCCTTCATGATAAATGCCACAGGCATATAATGGTTATGAGCTGCCAGAGTACAGGATTAACTCAATTTACATTGCAGTATAGCAATTTCAAACACAGCACCATGAAGAGTAATGATATAGCTAAATACACTGGCACAGGAGGGCTTTAATTACCTTTTAACATGTACTACTATCCCCTCTTCAGAATATGGTGTCTCCTTTTGGCAGCTCCCCTTTACCACACATTCCCTGACAAATGCCATGGTCCCCAGGTCCCAGTCTGTGGGTCTTGTGAGACTTAAGATCAGTGCAGGCTAATACCATTCTCCCATCACCATGTTTTCCTGATCTATTTAACTTGATCCTGTGCTCTGACTTTGGCACAATTTTCTGAACGAGTAATTTTGCCAACTTTACAGAAAGTTCTTTGATTCTCAATCTAAAATTTCTTTGACTCAGAATTACGCCTTCTTCTCTACACCTTTTCTAATCCTAGAATGTGATGCTGAACTGAAAATCCTGGAGCTCCCTGCTAAACAGAACAGCAGGCGGAATAGGAGCAGCTGAAGCACATCATTTGTCACTGCAGTACCTTAGACCTGACCAGCAGGATGTCAGAGGTGGTAGAAGTGAAATTCAAGTCCACTTTCTGGATGCTTTGGAGTGACTATCAAAGAAGTCATCAAGCACAGTATCCAGTGAGTTTTAGAGAGGAACACTGGCTCACTTTGCAAAAACTACACAGATAAAACAGTCACTCTGAATTTGAAGACACGATAGGGAGAAGCAATAAATTCTCTCCTCATTACCCTGAGCATTTATTTGTAAGTCTCTGCTTTTATTCTGGTTATCCAAAACATGTTCAACCACCATATCAAAGATGAATAACCCCCAATGGGATGAACTGTCCATCTGTAACAAGATTACATGCACAGCTAAGTACATTCTTGAAAGGATTACAAATCTTTCTGCTAGGTTCTGATCACCTTGCCTGTACTTCAGCTTCTTGCAGTGGTCAATGGAAAAATCCAAAACTCCATATAGGCAACCTTATATTTCTGCTTTTGCACAATTTCTTTGTGAATTGTGATTGTTTCTGCCCTCCTTCTTGGACTATCCCGACAAGCTTAATGATGGCCCCACTGCTAACATGCAAATTTTTTTAATGCAATCACCTTCAGTGTTCTACTTGGATCTTCCAGGAAAAAAAGCTTTTGTTTCAAACCAAAATGATTCATAATTAATATGCGATTTTGTTACAAATAACAAAATGTCTGTCCCATGATACAGAAGTCCTTGCAACTACTCAGTAGCTTCTATTGAAATCCCACCAGTCTTCTTATTTCTTGATAGATGGGAGCAGCCAGTTCTTTGGCTTTCTCTGCTCCATCCTCTAAAACCTTTATCAGATGGGACTTGTCTTCCTGGAGTTTCTTGATTTCATTCCTGATAGGTGCAAATTTTTGAATAACTGACTCTGCTACCACCATTTTGTAGTGAGCAGTGTCGAGACCAGTGGCTTGGTGCAACACTTCCTTGATGCTGAGCCCTGTTACTGCAGCATGAATGGACACCAGATTGGAGACACCGGGGCGAGCAGCTGGGTCATAGGTCACCTCAGAGGTAAAGTCAGTCACAGCTTTGCGAAATTTCAGCACTATTTCATCAGGGCTGTCTGCTATGTTAACAGTAGCTAACTTCTGTGGGTCTGACTTGGACATCTTCACTGCTGGATCTCTGAGGGATTTGATTTTCTTTGTTGTACCTTAAAAAAGAAAGAAAAAAAAGGAGTAATTATGAATGCAGACAATGGTTTCATATGAAATTTGCTAAGAACACAGGATGAAGCTGTTCATTCTTGCTCAAAAATGAGTTACAAGCACAATCACTTAAGCACTATTTAGTCCTTATGCCCTTCCCGTCCTTCTAAGAAGCCACCTTTCTCCTCCCATAAACTGAAACCTGCTGCATCTCTCCCACCCTCACTAAGCAGAAACTTCTGCTGGGACTCCTCCTAATACTTTCTGTGGCTAACATGCTGATTTCTCCCACGAATTCTTCCTCCCTTGTATTACTGACACTGGGAACAAGTTACCTAAAGAGTATGGACTTCACTGAAAGGTTCTGAGCAGTGGAGAAACAGGTTAAATCCACTGGTAAAAAAGAATCACAGAACAGTTTCTCTCTTACTTCAAGAAACTCTTCCACCCATAATCACAAGGTAATTCTCCTAAATCTCAAAGACAGCTATTAAAATTCTCTAACTGAACAATAACCAGCTCTGTTAGAGGTAAAGCACTGTTCAGATAAGAAAGGTGTGGGTACTGTACAAATTGCTAAGATATATGCATGTACATTAAATTGAATAGTAGCATTAGGGGAATATTGCAAAGTACTTTACCAGCATACACCCAAACAGCAAGAAACATAATTCATGGAGGTCATAAAGTATCACTAATCTAGAGAGTATTCACACCAATTGGTTTTAGACACCTTATATGGCCAAATAATTTACCTGTATACTCCTCATAAATGGTCTATGTGCTCTATGAAATGATAAAGGTTTTTCCAACATAAATTCAGACTGCCCCAGAAAGTGCTCTGTTCTGAGTCACCTTTTGGAAGTCTGTCTCTTTTCTGTCAATCTGAATGAGTCCAGGTAATTGCACTGCCTACAGCTAGTGAGTCTGAATAGGTCCTTAACATCTATGATATTTTGTTGGTTTGCATATACTTGTGAACTTAGGAAGGAATGCTTTTCATGAGCAAGGTGAAATGTTCTTGTTGTTTTTTTTTTTTTTTAAATTAAGCTTTTTATTTACTGCTAAATAGTCTCACCTTCATCATAGGCTACACTCAGCTCTTCTTTAAAGTACTTAGTATTCAATTGCTCATTAGAAACTGCAGTTTTTATTCTCTAAGCTCCCCTTTAGGTCTAGCACCATTTTTGTCACTAAGGCTTGAAAACTGAGAAAGGTTTATTACTGCCTGTCTTTTCTAAGATGAGAGCTCCTTGCCCTTTTGGGGGCGAAGGTCTCTGCTGTGCATTCCTCTACATTACTTACGACAAAGATGCAATACTTCTTCCTTGCCCAATTCTTCACGTTTCTTAACAAACATGCCATTTGTGCCATCTGACTCCTCCTCACCCCCCGGCCTATGACCTTATTGCTCAAAAATGGCTGAGAAGATTTTCCTTATAAGTCTTCCTGAGTGTAAGATCAAAACTGGAAAAGTCTTAAGCTCTGTAAGAGACATGTACTGAAATTCGCAAGTATATATTAAACTCCCTTAAAGATTTTTGAGCATCGTATCAATAAATCTACAGGCTGTTTAATATGCTTAATGTAAACATCTATCACTTGGACTTTGAGAATTCTGCTTGCTAGAGGTCTCCTGAACTAGCAACATGGAGCAGAGACCCTACTCTTAAGAAGTCCAATGCTTGAAGAGCAAGGCTGACTGGCAGCAGCAGAGTGCATCTGGCCCCCTGGACTAGAATACCAGACGTCACATACATTCCTCTACCAGGGATTTGTAAAGCCTTATGTCTATCTTGGGAGTTCAATTTCACAGCCTCTAGTTGTCAGTTTTTAATTTTCCACTCCCTTAGCATCAGTTTGTATCATTTTCTTGGTCCCTGAAACTATTTCCACAATATTTAAATCCATCTTCAATCTTAAAAGTGCAGTTAAGGGAAAAAAATAACCAAGACCAGCTCACTTAAAATGGCTTTGGGCACAGGAAAGAATTCTCCATATTTCTTGTTGAAATGTTGTGCTATATCTTGGGCTAGTTCCAGGTGCAGGACTTGATCTTCTCCAACAGGAACATGTGTTGACCTTTTAATAAAAGACAGATACAGGAAATTCAGCAAAGCTCTCTGGTTCTGCTGAAATGTTACTCAAGACTGTCACAGCTTCTGCCATGACTGAGGGCCAGACTGAGCCAAACACTCAGTCCCAGCTAGATATAGGTGCTGCAGAAACAAGGTCCAAAACTGACCATATCCCAAGATGAGTCTGCATTTTGTGCTGAACTGAAGCACATGTCCAAGGGCAAAAATAGCCCATCACAAAAACATATATGGCAAAGATACCTGTAAGAGCAACTCACTAAACTCAGCTCAAAGAAGGTTTTTGTAGTATCTCCTGCTGTCTCTTTAGAGATCAAGGAGCACGTGTTAAAAGTATGCAAACAAACGAAGAAAGGTCTGCAAGGCATAAAGTGCAAGCACATTGTCATGTCAAATTTCAGGAAAACATAGCTGTTGTTGAGAAGTTAGTACTGAGGATGTACCAAGGGAAGGAAAGAAGAGAGTGGTTCGTCCTCATGGGTCACTGTTGTATAAATATCAAGTGGGTCAGTGCCTTCATTGTCACAAGCTTTATCATTAGAAGATTAGAACTGTCAGATTCAAAGGATCATTTGATCTTCTGTATTGAACTCAATGGCTTGAATACACTTCTGGAGGAAAACACAATCTGCATCAGAGGACACGAGGAGGGGAAGAATCCATTACTTCCCCTGGCGATTCTTTCCCACAGTTAATCATACTTGCTAAAAATGTATGATTCTTTTAGATGAGGCAGACTTGAAATCATGCCAGCTTTTGATTACTCTCCCATCCCCCAGCAGATTTTTTTTTTTTTCCTAAGGCTTGTGGGGTATTCAGAATCCTGGATATGTTCCAGAGTAAGGAAGTTCACTATGCATCTTTTAAGTTCCCAGAAAATTTCAGTTCAACACGGTACTCTTTCCTTCCGATTCTGAATTACTGGGCTGACATCCAAGAATAAATTTGTCCACCTTTATTCCCCACCAAACAGTCAGCAAGGCAACCTAAAAAGAGTTACAGTAGCCAATAGGAAGTCACAGTGGCCTATAACTAACATAGAGAAAAATCAGTTACCATAATCAATATACTTTAAGCAGGTCGAAAGAAATGTTTCCATATGCCAAAATGGTTCCATATTCACAAAGTTTGTCACTAAAGAGAAAACATATTATCTTTATAAATGCCTCTGCCTTTTTCCCTGATTTTTTTAAAAAATATTTTTGTTTTGGTGCTATTTTAAGTCCTTTCTGTCATATATTTATCTTCCGGTTTTTTGTTCCTATCTCTTTGATCCTTGGTTCATTTGAGTTAGTACTGTTTCTCCCATTCCTATAGCTCTAAATTCTTCTTCATGACTGCCATTCTCTTCCTGTTTTTCAAGTTCTCCCTAATTCTTGTTCCTTACAGTATTTTTTTACATTAAAAATTTACATTTCTTTCACTTCTTGTTTTGTGCTCTGTGTGGACAGCCTGCTGCTAATATAGTAGCAAACAAGCCACTGGCTTTACTAAGGAAATACAAATTACATGATCTGACTAGAGATAGAAGAGACATACATAGTTGAGCTCAATCAAAACAAGGTGATTTCTGATAAAGTTCTCTAAATTTCACCCTTAAGTACCGCTTGATAATCAAATGTGACTCACTGCTAAGAAGATCATTATAATAGTCCGATTCTTTCTGACTTTTGCTTGCTTCCCATTATTTTTAGTTAAAATTCAGGTGAGTTAGAAATATAATCTACTGGTCTTCTAACAGTACTGTTTTCCCCTACTGTGGTTACTTACAATGAAATTTCTATAGATGTACTTTTCTGAATTAACAACTGGCTACTCTTGGTTACTCTGTCGCCAAGTCCCCATCCTCACGGTTCTGTACTACTTCTCTGTCCCAACAAATACTCTCACCTTCCCTTCAGAACAACGCCACAAATTACAGATGCTCAGAACATAAAAATAATTAATACATAGTGCATTGTCTCTAACATTTACTAATTGAGACAGTTTAAACCATATTATGATATACAACAATCACAACAATTCTTATCAGCTAGGCTACAGGCTTAGGCAGGCTGAGAAATCACCAGTCTCTCATTAGTGGCTATTTCCACTGCAGCACATAGTACACCACAGAGAAAACTGAACTAGCACAGGTCCTACAACGTACAGTCACCTTTTTTCATCAATATGAAAAATCCAACCACTAATCCCACACTATTACTTGTATATTACATACAGACAGTTTAAATTTCTCTACAGTACACTGCATAAAGTTAAGCATAACTACTTAAAAAATGTCTAAGTGTGTAAACAAGTAATATGTACAATTAAACATCAATCTGCTATAATTCCCTAAGAATTATTCTCAAGTGACCAGCTTTTTCTCTTTACAGCCCTATCAGTTGCTTTTTAGCCAGGCTAGATTTCAACCAGCCACTTGAGAGTCTGTCATCCATTTCCAATCTTCTGATCTAATCACACCCAGCTCCCCCACTTAATAAGTTAGCATGTTGACCTGATGAACATTCATTCTAATGTAGCTAAACAGACATTGCCCATGGGCTCACATTCTGCCTCTTACTTGTACAGCAAAATATCTGCTGCTTGAAGCACAGGGTAAGTCAACAAACCAACAGTTCCTTCACTGTTCTGGCTGGCACGCTTCATCTGTTTGAAAAAAAAAAACAGAGAGGAATCACACTTTTGCCTAATGGTATAAAAATCCATGATATTAGTTAATTAGAATCCTGACTTCTTGAGTAACTTATTGCGTAACTCTAGAGAAGAGAGTGTTATGTAAAATCCATTCCTTATGAATAGACATGTTCTGTTTCACATCCTGTATTTATGAATTTCCCTACACTGTTTTGATATTCCAGTGGGAAGAAAACAGAGCCTGGTGTTTTCTGTTTGTAACCTTACTAATAAACACAAAACAATCAGACTGGGTTATTACAGTTAGTATCAATAAACCCTACTTTTAAAATAGCATTGTCAGAAATAAATTTTTGAAACACTTTACAATGGAGATATAAAGATTACATAATACCTGTGTTTCACAGAAAAGAGATTAGGACAGTGATCACAGAGTCACAAGGACAGTCAGTGACAGCTAGGAGAACCCATAGCTACAGAGGTGCAGTCCAGTGTTCTCTCCATTAGTTCACACTGCTCCCTGCAATCCAACTAATGTCCTCAAGTCCTTTACTCCTCTACAATGTGAATCACTTAAATCAAAATAGTCAGGCTACAGATACTAATTATGTTCTAGCAATGGCATATCTACATTTTGCTTTTAGCAATAGTTAAATATCCTAAACCCCTTGAAATATTAATTATTTCATTAAGACTGTTCAAATATATTCAAATTTTTCTCACCCTCTCCTACAAATCCTAGATTCTGTCTACATCTCTAAGTGCCTAGGGTTCAGGGAACTTAATTTGCAAAGCCTAGCACCTGTAACACCTATCTGAAGATTTGGAAAGTCAATCCAGTCAAAGTTGGATTTAAGAGCTTAACTTTAGAACCTCAGGTTGGAAAAGGTTTGCTTTAATCTATGACATGCATTAACGCTGGTTGCTGTATTTAAGTTTTACTGGTTTTATTTAATTAAGAAGAAAAACAGGAAAAAAGAAAACATCTGGAGGCATTTAAGGCTGCTCTGAACTCTGCAAGCCAAACTGCTCTTAAGCTGCTGTTTTGTATTTTTTTTTCCCTTTTTCAGATACTTCTCTCTCCTTTTGCTTTTTCTGCTTATTAAATGGCAAAATAAAATACAAGGAAATAAAATAAAAGAACTGTTGATGCCATCATGCTGATGCAGTACTAAGATTAGGATAATGAACATTTGAAACTTGTAAAGGCAAACATTTAAGATAGATTATCACTCAGCACATTTTTTATATTTACAATTTCTACACTCCTCTTCCAACATACGACTCTTTAGAAGACTCTTCCATAAAATCGACAGAACAGCCACTCTTTACAGTGGAAAAAGAAAAGCTGTTTATGGAATTCCTTAATTGTCAAGGCTCAAGGTTTCCATTGCAATATCTTGCAGTAGTTTTACATTATTAAATAAGCATTGAAATTATTGAAATAACACCAAATATTCTAGCAAAACCAGTTTAACGACACTAAACCAACCTCATATTTAGTACCATTTCTGCAAGTCTCTGCCAATAATATTATTCTGTAGCTTTCAGCAGGAAAATGTACATTGGGAGCAACAGACCTGGAAAGACACTTTTCCCCCCTTCCACTGCAGGACTACAGAACTACTTAAACTGAAAGCAGGGATAATCAAGGTACAGTGGGCTTTCACAGATAACAAGTATTTCAACACAACAAGTGTCCATACCTTCCACTGGGGCAAACGTAGCAGGCGTGGCACATTAGTTAAGCACCCAAGAATCCAGGCAAGTTCTGCATGCTCAGGAACCTGAAAGTATGAAGCCAGAATCTATTTTAATCTCCTTCATTTATATGCACATTTTCCCCAAATCAATAAAGACAAAAAGGATCAGAAAACCATTTTTTAATATTATTTTTTCAGTAAGGTGAAGGGACAAGCTAATGGAAAGTCTTGGACACTGCCAGGATTGAATATCCTACACACAGGTACCATTCTTGATCCTATCCACTCATGTTCTAAATAAGAAAGAAAATGCTTTAGCAATATCAGAGTTGAGCACACATGTAAACTAATCAAGTGTTTGCCACTGTGCCACAGCCTCTCCACACTCTTAGGTAATACATTATTAGTGACAAAATTTCTTCACCTTTCTCATTTCCAGTGCCAATAAGTTACCTAGTCTTCATTTCTTCTCCATCAGGGCCCGAGTGCACTGATTTCCCTTAATTTGTCCTCACCAGCCTCACCTGAGCCCTTCAGCCATCCCCTGTGCCCATGGTTCCAGGAGCCCCATTTAAGCTCAAGCCAGAGTGCCCACAGTCCTTGCCTAAGCCATACTGCACTGCAGTATGTCTGGCAGTAAATTAACTGCAGGCCCTTCACAGAAGCCTGAACTAACTGCCAGGGAAAAAGAAGAGCTGGGCTGCTCCACAAGGCTGTGTCTGCAAAGAGACAGGAGCCAGGCAGGAACAGGTCCCTGACCAGGACAATGCACTGACAGGGCAAGGGTGGTGGCAGTGACAGTCTGGTGATCAGTAGACACAGAAAGGTAATTAGTCATATCTGAGGACAATCCAGGGAGCCCAGTGAGAAAACCAGCAGGGACAGGATGAGCACAGGGACACCACAATGGACATCAGGTGAAGCCAAGGGACCTGAGCTTAAGTGGAGCTCTGGGGAACTGGGGAAAAAGCACATGGGTGGAAGGTCCAGGTGAGGCTTGTCAAGGCTTTGTGTGCACCAAGAGGTCTTAATGACCCTAACCTGTCTGCAAAACAGGGATAATGGCTGAAGTCAAACTACAGGACAGCCTGAATTGAGGCTTAATTTGTCCCTCAATTCTGCAATCCTATTAAAACTAATACTGATCTGCAAGTGAAAAAGGAGGATCAGGCCTCCACACACCCTTTGCTACAAGGGTGGTTTAAAAAGACAAAAAAAGATTCCACTTAAGATCATGCAACAGATTCTTCATTTAACATTCAGAGGAAAATTGTGGTGATAGTGAAATTTTAATAGTTTCAGAAAGACATCTTCTGCTAAGAGGAAGATTTTCTACAGGCTGAGACAAGAAATGTGCTGTGTCAACACCTTATGTTGGATGAATCCATGTTTAGCTTCATTACATACACTTTTCAGCTTTTGCATTTCAAATATTCATTTCTGGATTAGTAAAAGAGGCAAGCATTGCTGATGCATATTCTTTAACTTCTCTCCTGTCATTCTGTCTGTTCTTAGTTACCTATACAGACAATAATCACCAAAAGAAAAAAGTGATCTATGTTCTGCTCCTTTGCTTACATGTTTGATTCACTTTTTTCAATTTTGGTAGGTTCTGAATGTTTAGGAGCATGTTCACTGTCTCACGGATGTTCAAAGCTTCGTGCTTGCAACATGATATAACAACCCAGATGGAAGGCAATAAAAAGTGTTTGTTAGCAAGTAAGAATTACTAGCATTATTAATTGCAATTTCTTTGTTGTCACATTTTAAACACAGTAATTTCCTAGCTATTTTGGTCGCCAATGTTGTGCAGAGGTATCTGACCTCAAGAAAACAGCTCAGTGGTTAGAGATGTGAAACATTAATGGTTGATTCTCCTTCCCTTCTTTCTGCCTTTCCCACAGTTTTATTTTTTGTAATTCCCTCATGCTTATTTGACCTGCAATCTTTTGTGCACAAGACAAAGTGCAGCAGGATATAAAGTGCAATCAAATATATTCTCTGCAAGATACAAAGAGTAAACTGAACTTTATAGAAAATACTAAGGTCAGGACTCCTACTTCATTTAGAAGGAATCACCATCTGGTACAAAGCAGTTTCTCATTTCTTTCTTCTAGTCACGGATAGAGAGGAGATGGTGCTCTGGTGCACTTGTGTTGACAAGGACTCTCTTCAAAAGCTATGCAGTCATGGATTCAGTTCTGTAAGACTTTGCTTCCATAGCCAAGATTGCATGTGAGTTTCACTGGATCAGCGGATTTGACATTACATCAGTTATAAAAACACCAAGTGATCTAAACAGCATTTGTTGAGTTGAATACACAGTTCTGGGTCTTACCAAGTTATACTTATGTCTAATCCTCAAACACACAGAGTCTTCTCCTAAGTAAGACTAAAGCATGAATACTGTGAGAGAAAAGCCTGATAAAAGGAGGAGAAAATATATAAAAGTGCACTGAAGAGTAGTGATTTCAGTTGGAAAAAAATTCAATACTGGAGCCTAATGAGTTAACATTCATCATCCAAATTGCAGTAAGTGACTGTATGTTGGTGTGTGAATCAAGAGGTACTAGGATTAAACCACAAATCATTTGTCAGACTAAATCACAGTTTAAGCTACTGTGTTTTACTTGGCAAGAGGGGCAGGTAATTGCTGCATTTGGTTGGTCACCGTGCATCAGCTCAAATGTTACTCATTTAGCTACAGTATTCCATCACTTGGAATAAATTGGATAAATCTGGATACAAAGAAACTAGAAGACGTGAAGATGTACATGACACCAGGTAAAATAAAGGCTCAGTCTACACTTCCTTTCACTGAGCAATACCAATGGATCACAAAAGGAAGAAGCCATTCTCTCAAACTTGATCAGCTTCTTGCCGCAAATCCATTTAAAACTCTGAGCAAAAATCTTCATTAAACAACTAAAACATAAGAATGTAAGAAGTAAAACTGCACTTTTCCAGTATCCATGATTATTGTACTAGGGAATATCCAAAGATATTATCTCTGGCCCAGTCCTATTAGTATCCAGGCTCCCCATGAATGTGTCTAATCCCCTTCTGAACTGGCTGACACTGCCCACTTCTCAACCACATGTATCAATAAGCTCTAGAGGCTTAAACCTGATGTGTAAAGAAACACGTTAATGTAGCTGCTAATTTATCTATCTTTGCTTACTACTTCTGAATGCCACCTGTTTCTTGTATTACACAATTTAGTGAACAATTACACATCCAGCTTATGCAGTGTTTTTCTGATTTTGTCAACTTCGATTGGATATACGCCTCAGCCTTCTTCTCTTCATCCCTGATTTCTGAATTTTAACTTTTAAGGCAGCTACTCTATTTCCTGTTGCATTACTTCCTTCTTTGTATTGTAGTTCCTTCTGGAGATGTAGACAGTAAAGCTTTACCCAATATTTAAAAAATACAGTTTTATACAGTTACAAAACATCATCTCTGTCTTATTCTCAAAACCCTTTCTGGTAAAATGGTGATGATGACATACTGTTGGTTTCTTTGAAAATAACTTGTGCTGAAACAATGATTTCAGATTACACTAAGGTTGTACATTCAAACCCTGTATGGGCCATTCCCTTAAGAGCTGGACTCAATGATCCTTGTGGGTCCCTTCCAACTCAGAATATTCTATGAAATCCAAATTTATAGAATTGCCAGTGATGACTCCTGCATTGTGACTCAGCTCAATAATGTGTAAAAGTAGATTTAGACTACTTTTACCTAGGTGCTTTACCTCGCATTTAAAGCTCCTCTACCCCTTTGGCTACCCACTCTGTTTTATGAGAGTTTTTGGAGTTCTCTTCCTTGGCATAGAATTTGGCTACTCGTAAGAATTTAGCATTGCCCACAAACTTTTGTTTACTATATATTCTTTAGGTCATGAAGGAGGATGTTGACCAGAATTGCTCCCAGCATGAATCCCTGAGGCACATGACTACTGACTGTGCCATTCAAAAAAACCCACCAAAAACCAAACCCAAAAGAGTAGGCCTGTTAAAGAGGTCTTTTACTTGCCTTTTTTCCCTTGGTTTTTGTTTGTTTGTTTGTTTATTTTTTAAAGGCAACCCAAATCCTAATTAGGACTTCAGGTAATAGAAGCATAAAAAGTTAAGATCAATTATTGTATACCCGAACCAGTAAAGAACTCAATTTGTTTTGTATTTTAAAGTCTGACAATAGAACTACTCTCTGAACCTATGATGTACTTCAGGAATGCTCCACCTTCCCAGAAGAGAACAGATGATAATAAACTTAATTCTTCTCCAGTACAGACGTAATTTTCTCAGCAGTGCCCTCTCCCCCAATACCCCGAAATAAAAATATTACAAGTGATAGGAACACAGAATTACATCTCCAGTGAACAAAACTCACAACCAGTGACAGTTCCTGACCTGTGTGTCAAACCAAACTCCAGGAATGTCTAGCATTATTAATTGCAAGAGGTAATTCCGAAAATCAACCATATAATCAATTAAATCTTTCAGGTCAACTTCAGCTACTTTTGTGTCTTGAAAAAAATATAATAGCCTGTTTTCAATATAAATATTATTTCCTCAGGAAATATTTCTTGCAGCTTGGCTGAAAATATTCAGAAGACTAAGAGTCTTTAAAGTCCTCTATTTATTCTTTCCCCTACAAAGCCAACTATTTCCCATTAACAATTTTCCCAAAAAAAGCTTAACCAGATCCACAATGTGACCCCCCCCCCCCCTTTTTGGACAGCCCAAATCATACTCTTTGCTTTTCTCACTAAATACATCAAGTTTCTCTCTTTTTACATGCTCTGCGCTCTTTCCCACTTTAAAAGTTTCCTTTCCTAATCTCTTCCAAGTCTGTAAAAGCCATCAACATTTCTCAAAGGGTCGAGATGGTCATCTCTCTGCTATTACCAAGGACACATTTCCTCTTTCTATCTCCATTGCATTAAGCATCCCCTGCAACCTGGCTTACTAATCACTAATCAAAGAGTTATTTCCAGAGTAAACTAGTTACATTCCTTCCTTGTGGCCTGACAAGCCCAAGTCTGCATGGTCAGATTCCTCTTATTTTTTTTTTAAGCACAGTTATTTAACAGAGGTGACTAATTACAAAGATAATGAGCAGTTACCTAACAGGACCAAACATTTCTGTTTCTTCACCTGGCTGAGTGCCCTGCTACTCCCTCTTTAAAGATAAATAGCTTCTTAATTATTTACTTGTGTGGCCATTAAGTTATTAAACTCATATCATAACTTACACTTGGATCATCTCTGGAGTGTTATATGCTGAAGTAAAATCTCAGGGCTTCTCCCTGTAGATATATTATTTTGCCCGTGATCCTAGCTCTTCCATACCAAATTATTGATATTCCCTGGCCACAGCCACAGCTGATGATATACACATGGAAAACCAATAGCTACTTTTAGTCCAAATAATTCTAGATGGCTTCTCATGGTGAGACATACAGGTGAGGACGACAGCAAGCAAGGGGATTCAAGAACAACAGTGGGAGAGGCATGGATACTGTAAGCAGATCTGAAAGCAGCCAAATCAGCAACAGTGGACCTCAGCTTTCTGAGTGGCTTCCTGCAAACAGAGATGCAGTGTTTCATTGTCAAGATGGACTTCCTCAAGTTGCAACCTATCGCCCTTGTCTGTAAGGCACTGCAAATTTGCTGCATGTCTATTATATGGAAGCAGCTTCCCCTTCGACACCATAACCTCATTACAGGCTACATTTTAAATGGGCAGTAAATTTAAAAGATTTTACTTTGACAGTGTAAAGGACAAAAAAAAGATGTCTGGGGAGGTAATTTGGATAGCTGAGTACTAAAAGAAATTTGAACAGAGATGAGAAAGTATCCTAAATTTAAAAATAAATTAAACCTTTTCTAGGACTTTTGTCTCTTCTAGAAGTACCAATTAGTGCTTCCAAAAAATTCAAGAGACCTTTCTTTAAAAGCAGACACTGCTCACATTTTTTTTCCCATATAAGAGGTAAGATTTTATTAATGCCTCAGGTTGCAAGCAATATGTTCAAGATGCAGACATGCATCACTAAGTACTATACAGCTAGAGAGAATAAAAGCTGTAAACAAGGCAAAAATAGACTGCTCTTGAATCAAATGCACAGAGCAACTGAACATGCAGTGAAGTACTCTTATGATAGAAAATTTGATGCAGCATCCGAAATTCCTGTTCAAAGAAATAATTCAAGAGTGGGTGGCTTAAGTTCAAGGTCACAAAGGCAACATCTGATTTAAAGAATATGTAAAGCAATGTATTGAATTGGGGGGTGGTTATCTAGTTATCTTTGGTAAATCTGTCAGTATTTAGAGCTTTCACCTTTAGCTTTGAACATTTTAGTCACTTACTTATTTTCGGCTAAAACCTACAGAAATAAGATCTGTCTCTCCTTTCTGAAGAGCCTGACCAAGAATACTCCTCCTGGAATCAAGTTTTACTGGTTATAAACCCTGACAGAGCACAGTAATTTGGCTGGAGCGCCCTCTCCCCTCCTTTATTTATTATGAAATTAACTTATTTTCAGAAACATTCCCCTTGTCTAACCTACAATACTGTTTAACCAATTAGTCTGGTGTGTCCAGAAGTTTGGTGAAGAGAAGAACATATAACAGCTACATAATAGTTTGAGATAAACCAGGTAAATTAGGAAGAAAGAAGGAAAAAACCTCCAAATCCTAGTGAACCATTACTTTTTTTCCCACTGAGCTCTAGTTATGTCTAGTCCACTCCTAAGAGGGAGAAAACAGAGGAATAAGAGAAGCAGAATAATTTGCTAAATTAAACAGTCACATACTTCCTCTTATGACAGGAAGTTTTCAATGGACCATGCTAAATTAATGTACTTTAATGAATTTATAAGCTATGATGCAATGGAAGCTTTTCAGCCCCTCTGAAAATTGGACAAGAAGTAGCGTGAATCCATTCAAACTCTGCCCACAAAACAAAGCAGATGGATATTTCTGGAAAATAACAGCAGTGAAACAGTGCACATATTTATATTGTTGTTTCTTGGCTTTTGGAGTTAAGGCTAAGACAAACTGGCAAATTCCCACCTCCCAGAGTTACTGCTTCAATTTGCTTGCACACTGCAAGAACACTGCAGCTGATTATACTCAGAAAATAAATCACCCTATCCAGAAGGCTGAAAACTGCAATTTTCCGCCCAGAAACTGAATGTTACGTTGTCCAGAAACTCACAGGGCTCCTCAGAGAAGAGTTCGTGCAGCGTATCAACCACTGCCTGCTGAATCAACTCTGATGGAATTTTAGTTTCTCTTGGGACATTTAGCATGTGTCTACTGCAATAGGTAGATGGACAGGAAGAACAGTCTGAGACCACATAAAAGCAAAATCAAGTTTCTAAAATTGTTTTAACTGTGAAGCAGATGAGATACAAGATGGTCATGGGTAAGAACTGAAATGTGTGTTGTACCCACCAGGAATCACAGAAAATGGCTTACACCATATAAGTTTACCATGTGTGCAGATTGGGTCCTGTATTTCTTATTTCCCCTCCCCCCTTCCCTCCCTCCCCCCCCAAGTCCTTTTTGTTTTTAATAAACCATTCTAAGTTTTATGAAAGATGACTGCTACAGCTTTTATCAGTTATGGCACAATTTAAGGAATATATTTTCTCTTTCTTCTAATACTCTCATGATATGTTGTATAAGTTATTATTCTGTTACTTCTTTTTTATGCCTAGTAGGCAAAAGCAGCCACTTAAAGCATATCTTGACATTATTTTCTCTAAGAGCAAAGAGGGTTTTATATATTTTGCAGCTGTACTCCAAATAAAAATGCATAATTTTGAAATAGGCACTTATTTTTAGTTTTATTCTTACTGAAATTGTCACTTCTATAACTTGCCTTTCTCCTCAAGAAAATATAGTTAAACAAGCTGTAAAAAAAGAGCTTCTCTCACTGGGAGACCATTCTACTGTCCAACATATTCCACAATTGTATTTTCCTAGATACTCTAATTAAATGTGCTTGTTTATAACCCTTCACAGACAATGTGGTTCCAAACATTACCCTAATTATTCATCATCATCCTTCTTGCTTCTAAATATTTTCAAGTTATCATCACTTATTCTTTGTATTCACTACTTCTCTAAGCCCAAGTTCAAGTTTGTATATGACAATTTAAGTATGTGAGGTATTTGGTGAACTGCAATGCATGGAGATAAATATACAGCCAGCCACTAACTTACTGTTTATACATGCTATAGAAAAATATAATCTACAAATGATAAATTCTGAAGCATATAAAAATAATTTTCATGAAACTAGCACTTTCCATTTAGCTAATTTGGCTGTAATTTACCCAGTACACAAGAACACAAGCCCTGTGCCCTCTAAACAATACAATAAAAATCTGCTTATGCAAAATTTCTCTTACTTTTATTTCAGTTCAGTTGCAAGGCAAGAACATCACTAAAATCAGTTCTGGCACTCCAAGTCAACTTCACCTGCATCCTTATCATAGCAGCACCTTTTGGATCCACTATAACACGAGAGGTGTCTGTTTTCACCACACTTTCCCCCAGCAATCTGTGATTAATATTGTGCAGCCTTTTATCTCTTGCTTGTATTGGAAAGGATGATAAAATGTGGGAAAACTCTGGAGGCAGGTATTTCAGATAGCTCTGCATTAGAGATTTAATCTGCACAAACTTCCCTGTAAACAAGAGCCTACTGGCAGTGAAACCCTTACCAAAAGGCATATGCCTTTTGAGAAACAAAGTAGCAATATTTTTCTCACATATGGCAAACATATTCCAGAGAAGCAACACAAGCAGCAAAGTACAGAAAGAGTAAGCCAAATAAACAAATAAAGAGCAACAAAGAAACCCATTTTCAGCAACTCTAGACCACTCTTGCCCAGGGTAATCCAATGAAAGTGAGAGGACAAGCAGTGTTATCGTCACATTAGTGACTACATGAGCAGTCTCTCAGTGGGGCTTACCATTACTAGCATACTTTCGCAGTGCAAGAATTTCATTCTGCCTTTACTGCTACAGAATCAGGGTACTAACAGTCGTTAGTTGTAGTGGGTTTAGGTAATTAAAACTAAAAGTTCTTAGTAATAACTTTTTTTCACCATGCTGTTAAAAAAAAAAAAAAGAATAGAAGTGTTAATTGGAAGTAATTGCAGTAGCATTTCTGTGATCTACAGGTTTGGTAATTTTCTAGATAGAACTCCAAATAAAAAAATAATTATAGTACACTAATCTTCTGAGAATTCTCTCATTTATCAGTTTGATCTGGTATTGAATAAAACTACTTCGCCCATAGCCAAATACCTAAACCAGCTTTCTATTTGCAGCTGGATTTTCACTGCTTTCCTGATGACCTCTGAAAATACAAACTGTTTCAGAATACAATCAGTTTTGGTTACTTTGCTTTACACCTCAGCCAAATGTTTGTAAACAAAAGTGTGGCTTTTTAGACCACCCTTGGAGACTGCTAGAGTGGCTGAAAAGGAGAGGTCATCTCACTTTTTTGAAAACTGAGCAATTATCAATCAAAATCAAGCAATAAACTTTCTTGATTAGCAATAACTGCAATTCATCTTACACCTTCATTTTTAGGAACAATCATCTTGGTATTATGACATTCCATAACGTACTATTTCATTATCACACTAAAACAATAATCACATTAGCAAGGTTCCTGTCTCCTTTCCTCACATCAAGAGCTACACGCAGATATTCCTTTTAATTGCTTCCAGACAAACATCTGGTCCTGCTGATGTAAATGAACAGACCAGAGTGCATCTCTGGGTGTACCTGACCACTACATACAGCTTGAATAGACTTGGCTTTGGGAAGCTAACAAACCACTTCAGAATGAACCAGTACTGAAACAGTCTGGATTCACAAACAACTATAGTAGTCCTTCTGATTGCAGTGTGACAATGAACTTTCAAAAATATGCTACAATCAGCCAATTTGGAAAGTTGTACTGATACATGCATGATAAGTGTTAGTAAGAATATGGTTCAAGACATCAGACATGACCCATGCATTTAATCTAACGGTTTAGATTAAATAAGAAGAACCACCATTAAATCTGGACAGATAAAGACACACAGAAGAACTAATATATAAAGGTAGTCTATTTAGCAGAGGCCAGCCTAACCACCATAAGATAAACCAGAATCATATTTGGTGGAAGATAAAGCTGAGTAGGTTCAAGTCTAGCTATGTAAGGTTTTCATTGGTTGTTGCCTGCACTGGTAGAACCAGCACTGTACAGGAGATGCATCACATACAGTTCTGACCTCATCATTTTCTGAGTTTGATACTTTATCTTTGGGGACTCGAAGACTCAGTCTCTGCATTATCATATTGTGAAAGATACAACATGCTTTCTGTGGCTGCCTGCAATGTAAGATCCTCACTGATAATCTGTTGGCTTCAAGGGAAGTTTAAGTCTGTGTGTTGGCTTTAGCAAGACCTGGAACAGCACTAATTTAGCTTTTAAACTTGTAGGAATATATGGAAAACAATACTGGAACTGATCAAATACCCATCTCTGACAGCAATCAACAGCAACAACAAAGAATATAAGTACAGAAAAGCATGGATACTCTCCCATCTGTGATTTCAGCACTTCCTGCAGAGGTGGAATATCAGAAATGAAACAGTCCACAGATGATTTTTTAGATTAATCTGTCGAGTCCTCTTTTGAATTCATACACATTTCAGCATGCAATGCATCCTGTGACAAGGGGTAGCCTGATTGTGGATTTCACAAAATATAGCATTGTTTTGCTTGTGTTGAATCTACCAGGTGTTACCTTGTTTTGATACTTGTCAGTTCACATTCTTCAGTGGATAAACCAACTGTTCCCTATTTTCTCCATTTCACTTGCAGTTTTATAAACCTTGACTTTATTTCTCTCTAACCATAACCTGCAAATCATCTCTTCTCTATGCTGAAGAGTCTTCTCTCTATATCTAGTCAATGATCCTGAGTTGGAACTAATTGAATTGTTCAGTTGCTTGAAAGCAAGAAACCGCCCCCAAACCTTTAGACTGGTTTTTACTGAACCACTGGCTTGTAACTCATCCTGAGATTATTCCTGTTAATGTCAGCCTCAATGATGAAGTTAAGTCAGAGAGCCAAATTAAAACTCAAGCTGGTAATTTATTTAAGATGCTAATTGGATTTGAAAAAAAAATTAAAAAAAGAGAAGATAAATTAATGTAAACATACCTCCACTAGAATTCTGAGCTAATCTATTTAAATTTTTTTTTTTTTAATACTGAGGAAAAATGAAGCAGGAAGTATATCTGTCTTCATATTTTCATTATCCACCAGGGACATGGAGCTATGATTGTCATTTGTAGTCTGACAACCACAGGAAACTGCCTGTAAAGAACCATGTTCAAAGCAGGAATGTAATACCATTTCATCTTATACTGATAAATTTCAGACACTGCACATCACCTTTGCAGTTCTGCTGCAAGTTGGACAACCATTTAAGGACGTCTTCCCCAAGCAGAAGGTATGACACATCTGTCTCTGTGGGAAATTACAGGAGTTTGCCAGTTTAAAGTCAGTACCAGAAAGTTAATCGAGCAAGAAACTAAGCTGTGTTCCAGGAAAATACAGCATGTTATAGACTAGGGTGACATATGCCAAGTAGGAAGGTAAGCCCAGTACTCCTTGGGGTTGTCAAGAGAACCAAGTAGTTCGCATACGAATTATCAGATCAGGTGCACATGAAACACAGGTTATGGCAAAGAATGGAAAAAAAAATCCCAAAGAAGATGTAACCCCCTGATAATCATGGTGGAACTGATACAAAACTTACCATGTCAATACTGTGCAGCTGTCGGAATAAGTGGCAAGAACTGATACAAAACCATAGAAACATGTTTTACATGTTTTTATGGATACATATAGACTACAGTTATGCATTTATGAGTTAACATTTTATGACTAAAATGAGACTTACAGAGCTAAATTAATGGTCTCCTAACAGTTCTTTTCAGTATTTTGCTCATAACCTGCACAAACTCCTAGCTCTGCTTCAGAAATTTAGTGTGGACTTTTCAGCCATGGTTTCAGCCACTTCAAAATCACAGCAAAGGGTAAGTTTAAAATCCAACACTGCTAACTTTTTCTAGGACCAACACAAAGATGCTCATTCATTAACATGTGTGAAAAGCACTAACCAGTGACTGCCGGAAGAGGAAACACTTCTTTGGGTCAATACCACAGGCAAGGATGGCAGCAGTGGTGTCCAGTATGTTCTGGCGCAGGACAGCTGGCTCCTTGGGCATGGTGAGAGAGTGCATGTCCATAATGCTATACAGCACTGAGCTGTACTCTTCCTGCAGATTCACCCAGTTCTGAATGGCTCCAAGGTAGTTACCCAGATGAGGTGTCCCTGTTGGCTGGATACCAGAGAAAATCCGATCCACGACCATATTCTGTGGCAAAGCATTGGTAAAATTAACATACGCTTTTTTTTTTGACAGATTCTTTTATATTTAAAAGTCACTGAAAAAGCCTCATTTATGCCTGTCTCTTCTCTCCTCAGCATATTAATGTATAATTACCTCAGGATTGATAATTGCAATAAGTCAGTTAAAATACTCTATCTTAATGCAGAGAGATTGACAAATACCGTAATTTTAAGCTGTCAGACTGCATATGCAAAAAACTATAGATGTAAACAAGACTGGTGAAAAGCAGATCTCAGAAACCAAGTAGTAGATTCTTTCAGCCTCTTTTGCATTGAAGTTGTATGTTTTTCTTTAGTTTCTATATCCACTATAGTTTCTATACCTGCATTTTAGTTTCTGTATCCATTCTGATATAGAAACTTAGGATAACAGTGCAGAGAAATTCAAACATTTTTGTTATAAACTCATGCAACGTCCCAGTAGATTGCCATCTTAACTTCCATGAACATTGAAATCTTATTTTTCTAGCTCCAGAGAACATTATGAGCAGTTCCTGAAAGAAATCTACCCCTTGACCCACAAGCTAAAGAATAATGAAAGAGATCATCAGAGTTCTGAAACTACCTATCTTGGCAGCAGTGTAGTTTCTAAAAGGGGTCTACAAAGAAATACTGCTATAGCTCAAGATCACACCTTCATCACTGTCCATGCATCAGGACCAGTAAAATGTCAACATCTGAAGAGAGTTCACAGAGAAATAGAAAAAAAATTACTAAGAAGCTGAGATTGTGAGCAAAGATTAGAAAGCTTGAAACATGTATAGCTTGGCTATGTGACAGTTACCATCTTAGAAAGTTTGTTTTCCTGCATCCCAGCTCTCCATCTGACCATTTTCTCAGAGTCCCAAGCTGTCAGCAAATGATCAATTACCTCCCCGACCTTTCCAAAGAATTCCACCATATTCAGAAGTAGTTCAGCAATGTTTTATGTGTAAATGCTTGTTACATGCCAAGTTGTAAGAGCATGCAAGACTGCTCGACTTACAAATGAGGGTCCCCCCAAACCTCAGCAAGGAGTCCCAGTCACAAAGCTGCACAATACAATCCTCAGAGTCTGTTGTGCGACAGGAACGTCAACTTCATTATGCCTGTGGCTGCATGATTTTTTTCCTGCTAAATTTTATGAGCAACATCTATAACTTAGCAGGGAGAATTTATTTAGTGATGTAGTCTGTTTTCTTTTCTGTGAATCTTTTACAAATGTGTGTGGAAAAAAAAAAGGCACACAACTATTAAACCACACAAAATGGCAGTAAAAGTCAAGGCCAAGTACCATTATTTTTAACTATTAAAGAAAGGACTTCAAATTGACTTAATTAATTTTGACTCAGACTTAAGAAAAATTAATAAGAAAGTGTTTCCAAGTGGAATAGGAATTTTTTTTAAAAACATGATCTACAGTTCAAAAAAGCCTTGCCTATTTCCTTCAAAATTTGCTGAAAAATTCTCTGCTTTCAAAGTAAGCCTGTTTTTCAGATCATGGCCATTTTCTTATCCAACATTTTAAGTGTTTGTGCTGACAGGCAAGAGCAGGTTTGGGCTAGCTGCCATGCTAATTTCTCCTGCTCACATAAATGCCTACACATTTAAGTCTTGGTGGTAACCCCTTCACCCCACCCCAAATATCTTCTTGACTTCTAGTATATTCTTGAATCAGTTTTTAAGTCCTCTTGGGGAACCTCCAGCACAGGAGCTGCAAGGTAGTCACTGCAATGAAAAGCACACCATTTCCTCCAACAGCAATTCCAGCTTCCAGTCCTTGACCACCTTTGCCTCTTTTCTCCATTACACAAAAATGGAATGATGTTCCTCAATCTCATTTGATCACTTGTTTTCCTGGGAACTTACATCAGAGCATTTATCACCACTCATAAAACCCACTCACCTCCCACTAAGCTACTATCTGGCCCAAGGACTGCAGACAGCTTCTTCTTAACACTGAGCAGGGACAGATGCTCACCTACAGAAGGAGGCATACAGCATTCTAACGTATATAAATACATGAAGTCCTGCAGAAACTTGGGTAACTTGGAATACACTTGGCTTCAGAGCTGTATTTCTATTACTATGGGCTTAGAGTAGTTGCTAGGCAGTGCAACAGGTACTTTGCAGGGATAACATTTGTCTTTTGCTTCCTATGTTCCTGCTCTTTACCAAGAGAATAGGAAATCAAGAAGAAAATTAGGCTCTAAATAGATGATCTCTAAGATGATGTTCTGCCCCTAAAGGGACCCCAGAACAGCCAATTATTTGTCAGAGCACATAACCTCTTCTCATCTCCCTGTCTCCCCTCACTCAGAACAAATCCTGATACTCCTTCCCACAGTTGTTTCTCCCCACAGTGCCGCTTGCTTTCCAGTATCCATTTATATGCCCGTTTAACCACACTCTTTTCACAGGCTACACTTTTCACAGCCCTACTCTCCATCTTCTCATCAGACAATTTTATCCCTTCTATATCCTCTTCTTCCTCCACTTGTGCTTTCCAGCCCTTGCTTCCCAAAAGAGTTCTTGCATGGTTAAACAAGACAATAAGAAGGCACAGAGAACACCATGTGGTAAGGTTATTACTGTTATTACTAATGAAGCTATTACTGCCTTGACTCCAGTGACGTTGTATAAGATATGTTTCTTACCTGCACAGTTAGAAAAGCTAAGAAACTTCATAATGTGCTAGAAATCCACTGTAGATGTGCATCAGGTAAAGTATGCTAGAATGACCAAGTTAAAGCTGCACATCTTTCAAGTGCGGCCTAGTCAAAGACAGCATCACCTGAAATGTCTCCAGATGTTATTCCCTCTTTTCCCTGGGACCCTGAAGCTAGTGCTACTTCAGCGCAGAAGCAGCTCTACCCCTTGGGATAACTGTCTGTTATTCTAGAAAGCAGGAATTTATGTGCAGTTAGCAAAGATCAGCTCATGTGTCAATATCATGACCCAAAAAGAGCTGAACACTCTGAGCCTGTTGAGAACAGTTCTGTCTAGAAACCTTGTCAGTCCCCAAGTCACGCAGCAGCTGTAGGCTCTGCTTCATATGCTTCCCATAACACGTTATCTGCCTTTATTTGCCTTTTCCCCTTCCCAGATCACTGCCCAGTTGGAGATTATGTCACTATGAACATATTCGATGTCCTCGAATTTAAGTATAATACACTCAATACATAAAAATACAACAGTGACATTTAAAAAGACAGTTTGAGAACATCTTTCACCAAGAAAATCCAAGACATCAGTGTCTCAACATAACCTGTACATTCAAATACTGCAAATAACTCCAAATATTCAAAGGCTCACAATGAGCTAATGAAAAGTAGATTTGTTGTAACATTACATTAGTTAGCATCTGGTGATACACTCTATGTTGAAAAGAAAACAGCCAAGTACAGTGTAAAGTGGATATAGTTTCATATAAAGTGAGAATATCCAGTAAGAGAATACCTGTGAAGGCAAGCATGACATCTTTACTGGTGCTTTGCATGTTGAAATGGTAAACAACTACTTATAAAAGGCTTGTTCAGTATAAGGGCAATAAATAGCAAGTTAAACATGAGAAACAAACAGTAGCAGTATTATACTGAGTCTAAGCTCAGCAATTATTTAACTTAAAGTACGGAATTTGCAGAAACAAGTAAATCCAATAATGAAAACTGAGCTACGCTGAGCCTGAGTAAAGAACTAACAAATACAATACAAAGAACCCACACTGGCTCCCAGCTGAGGGACCAGTTGACTAGAACTCTTTCATCTTTAACTCCTTTGATTCCATTTAACAACATAAAGCATGACAAGTTACAGCAAATAGGGTGGCATGAAATATTCCATTGTGTTAGCAGAAGTCTATACTAAAAAAAAGCCTACACAAAACACCCTCAAATGAATCTTGGATTTCTCGCACTAAAAATATACAGAGAACATTGCTCCTTTGGAGAGAGTTTATGTTCCCTGTTTGTTCACTCCGTGAGAAGCAGCGGGCAGCATAGCAGCGTGGCAGGGGAGTTCTGCCTCGTACCATGAAATCATGGGGCTGGAATGCACTTCAATGAAGCTGTTAGGTCAGGGGATGGGAGCTGTGTGCTTGAAAGTACTGGAGTTGGAAAAGGATAAAAACAAAAGGAGTGAAGACTTCCCAATGGAGCAGAGTGAAAGCCACAAGACATGCAGCTCCAGCCCACAGGCACTCACTCATTCAGACATCTGTAGTAAGCACAGTGTGAGCCTGCTGTTCGTATGTTTAACTCTGTGTGGTGTGTGCACCTACACCAGCAGTGCTGCATGTTAATCTTCACTCCTATTAGGAGTGTTGTAACTGACAGACAATTTAACATCTACTATTTTTAATCTCTCAATCAGACTTTCGCATGGCAATTCCAAACACCACAGTGCATTTCTCAGCTGCATTACCAAACAAAGCTTGATCCAAAACCCATTAAGAGTCAGGTGTTCTCTTACCTAACCTCCCTTTTCACAATGAGATAAACAACTGCTGCTTCTTATACTGAAAAACTGTCAATATCCAAATGCTCTCAAACGATCAGGAATAATCATTACATTCTTGTCCCAGAGTAGGATGGCTGAAGTCTGGTCCTGAAATCCTGCAGTATGGCCATACCCATCTTCAATGCAAAAGAGTATACTGGAAAAGATGACAGCTTCCAAAATCCAATGCTTCCCTCTTGGACCAAAGCAGAGCTCTTCTGAGTATGCCACACTGGTAGCAGGAGAGCTACAATTGTCAAGGCCTCAATTCAGCAATAAAAAGCACACTAACAGTCCCTTTCTTGAGATAAATGTGCCAGAACTGGAAGACAAAAATTGCTAGAAATAAGAAAAGATCCACATAGATGAAAACATCCCACACCACAGCCAATTCTTGGTATCTGGATTATACATTTCATGTTTAGCATTATAAATTCTGTGACTGCTGAACACAAGTATTTACCTGTTGACTACATGTATTTGCCTGGCACAGTCAGCAGAAAACTGCTTCTCAAGTATGTAGTAAAATCAGCGATTACACAGTTCCTCTACTTCACAAAGAGTTACACAAATAAAATCAAGTGAAAGCATTCACAAGACTCAAGTTTTCAGAACCTCTCTTCTTTATAACTCCACATAAATACTGCCACACACTTGAAATGACAGAAGACAAGCTACAATTGTAAGGAAACTTTATGCCTAAGCTTTCGTCTCTTTCTGAGTTTTAAAACCAGAAAAACCTAGCACTCATTCAAGAAACCAGGAGAAAGCTGCCAACAGACAGACAATTCTCAGGATCGCTTTCTCTTTTTAATTGGGTAGAGGAATGTTATACAATTACATAAAAGTATACATAAAAATTTGGCTGGTTACAGTCCAGTTAAGACCTATTATTTAACACAACAAACCATAAAATTACTACATTAATCCTGCCCTAGAGGTACAGAGGCAGTGCTTCTCAATCTACCCAGTGATGGGGGAGACAGACACATTTTCAAGAGCTGCACTAGCTGAATACACATATACCAAAATCAAATCCTGAAGAGTCTTTTGCTAATTATATCCTTTGAGTGATCGAAGGTAAGGACAAAGCTTCAAAGTAACTTCTTTGGAGTTCATTCACGAATCTATCCCAGCAAGCTAACTGATGGGAGATAGCCTTATGCCTCTATCTGCAATATATGCAATAAATATTTTCAGCTCTAAATTAAAAAGAAATCTTGCTCACAAGCTCACCTTTGGGTTGAAACACAAACAAGAGATTTCAGACCCAAACCCCACACTGCTGCAGAAAATTATGACAGTATTACAATAGCAGCTGCAACAGAAATCACCCCCCAACCCACAGCGGTGGTTAACATTCACATGCTATAGCATTTAGCTGCTCTGCTTTATTTTAACAGCTATTTAGTTGGGGCAGAACAGGTGAAGAGCCAAGTGAGATCCGCAGCATCAGAGCTAATTCTAAACACAGGTGGTGGGTACGACAAGAGAGAGCAGGAAGTCCACAGGAGAATCACTGCTGACATCTGTGACAGGAAAGATTGATGGCTTCCCTCTCTAGTTTTCCCCACTGTGTAGGCACACAGGGGGTGGGGGAAAGGGACGGAGAAGCTGCTGTGCTGGCGACATAACACACCACAAGCCTCCACAGCATCAGTGCTGATTAATGAGACTGGAATGACGCAGGAAACAGTAAAGGATCATTCACAGACTTTGCTCTTCTTGTTATTATTTTATTCGTGGTGATTCGTTTTGCCCTAGCTGTCCCAAACTGAAGCAAGTTCAAATTTGCCAGAGGAAAAGAAAATGTCAAAGTCAAAGGGAAGAAAGAGCAACATTAAGCAAACACAGACACGAGTAAAACATATAAACTGGAAAATTTGAAATTTCAAACATGAAGATCCTCCCAACAGGGATCAAAAAGGGAAGAAAAATAAAACAAAACAATACAACCAAAAACTTGCTCTAAACTCAGAGACAAAAGAAATTCTCTGGCTGACGAAAGTCACCAAGTACTGCATCTTTGCATCTGTCTACAATTTTTTTATTTCCCTCATTAATACTTTGCAACTTCAAAGCTCTCGTTGCTAAAATAATATGCTTGTCTGTTAATACTGGCTTAGCAAAACCTGTCTTCAGACAGTTACTGAGCAGCAAAATGAAGGGAAGCCAGACAAGTCAGATTTTACTAGCTAAAGCATAAATTTTAAAGCCTAATTGGTACAATTTAAGTGTTAATGTTATTAGAAAAAGAAAAAAAATAAGGAAAAGGGAAACTTAAGAGCAGCCTATGTACTAGAGACTTTGCTTCAATTACTGTTATTAAAGGAATTACTTCTCTGCAAACTTGCTTAAGAAACTTTTAAACATGTTTATCATGATCTGATAATTCAATATGTCAAATTCATCTGGTACAAATGCTATTTCGACATACCTAATTCTTAAAATGGGGGATTAAAGATCTAACATTAAATTAGAAAGAAAGATATTTACAAGTTTTCAGATAAATAGCTCCTAAGAAAAGATTAACTCATTGCCCAGAAACTGAACTAAACTGAGATTTAAACAGCACTGCCTAGTACCCCTTTCTTGAACGTCAAATGCACTCATATTTAAACTTCAGTAAGATTTTAATATTTATATTTAAAATGAGAAACACATTTAAGGGAGGAACGTTTACAGCCCATACTAACCCCACCCCATAAATTTAACTCTGCCCTCTAGGGCTAGCAAAAGAATTCAGTATAACTGTGTTTGGGTTAGGCTGCCCTCTCATGCTGCCTTGTTAAAGATGACTAAGCACACGGATCCTTTAATGTGGTTCGCTGCATCCCGCAAATGTATTCTCTCTTTATGAGCTCCGCGTGCCACTCATCGTGCTAATGACAGCTGCACTGACAGACACATTATCTACAGCAGGTGCCACAGTTTGTGCTGCCATGCACCAGAAGATACCTCTGGAACTGTCACAACTGCAAACCCTTCCCTTCCACATCAAGTGAAACAGGTTAAACAAACCCTGGCGAGGGGACCTGGAAGCAGCCAGCGATATGCTGGCTCAGAAGGGCTGGCTCAAGAACTCTGAAGAGGTCCTGGGACAAGAACTGTGATAACATTTGACAGAGCAGGAAGGGTTTGTGCACAGCTGGTGAAAGAACCAAGCACTGGGTCTGCCTGCAGCCAATGGCAATCACCAATCTTACTCTAAACCACAGTCTCTCCCTTAGCAAGGACACAGCCTGACACTTTTACTTTTTGTGCTGTGCTTCCTACAGTTCTCCACATCAACTTGAAGGCCAGCATGTTACCGTTCCCATTCAAAGCTGAGCCATTCCTCAGCTACAGAGCAAGTCCAATGCACACTGACACAGGCACTGCTTTTGTACCTCCTGGTTTTCAAAGGTGTACGAAGAATTGCAATTAATGGTGTCAGATGCTGCCTGATGCAGCCTTAACCCTGCATTAACTATTCTCAAACCATTTACTTTCCCTTTTTAAGCTGAGGCAATAAATCTTCTCCAATCAAACTACCTAACCACAGACTAATTACCTGCAGGCCTTATCAGTCCATTTCACCTAGACCCAATGAAAGGCTAAGGGAATTAATAATAGTATGTTTTTACAACTACCACACAAGGAAAGTGCTAAGAGACAAACCAAATTAGTGACTTGATGACAGGAAGCTTCAGAGGGAGCTAAACATGGCGAACTATCTGGGAGGAACATTCTGGCCAGACAGGCAAGGCATGGAAGTCAAGTCAGATAAGTACATGCTGCTTCCGAAACCATTAGATGATGCACTCAGTGCTCACAGCTGAAAACTTGACAGATATGGTACCGTAGGTATTGCTTGGAAGAGGCAGCACAAGGGAAAAGGTGAGGGAGCAGAGTGATAGCCTTGTAACACTGTAGAGAACAATCCTAAAACACAAATCCATATAAAAACTAGTTTACTGTTCACTGAACAATGTAGCTGAACCAGCAACAACCAAGGTTTTCAGGCACAGGTGCCTCCTGGAAACAGCTCTCCAAAGCACCCAGCCTTCTGCTGCCTTCCTCCTGATCCAGTTGCAGGCCTGTGGGCTGGCACAAAGCACAGTGGCATGGAAGCACTGAGCCCAGAAGCACACAGATAATCTCATGCTCCACTCTGCAACCTTGCCTAAGTGGAGTTACTCTGTATCAGTCAGGTCAACTTCAATTCCTGGAAAACTACAGGAACAAATAATGAACTCTGAAGAAACTACAGAAATAACGGCAAACAGCAGTATTTCTCAAGAACTAGTGATGTCAGATCATTCTGATAACCTTCTGCAGCATAAGAGATGCTAGAATGGAGAAGCCAGTACTAAAGGTTATATCCTGATTGTAATTTAGTTCCAACATTATCTCAGTTTCCAACAAGCTAGAGAAATGGCACCTAAAATATAATATTATATGCTCGGGGTGGAGCTGGACAGAAAAAAACCCCAAAAAACAAAAAGAGCATTTATTGTTGGCTTACAGTGGTTGTCAAAAGATGTATCAAACACAGTTTTGCAGGGTTTTGTCCTCAGTCCGGTATTATTTGGTATTTTAGTATCTCTAATAGTAATCTGGGTGATGAACTAGGGCATTTGTTAAATCTGCAGACAAAATAGAGTTGGAAGGATGATAAGGGCTCAGAATTATCTTGACAAAGCAAAGAAATGGTCTGGAAAAACAGAATGCTATTTACCAGGCAAAAATACATGGATCTATACAGAAAAGCTGACTACTCAACCACACAAACACAGGACGAACAGCTGTCCAGGCAGCAACTGCAGAACAGGATCTGGGGTTTGTAATATTTTAGAAGGCGAGTATGAATCAGTATAATGGTGCTGCAAAACCACAACATTTATAAATTACACCAAAAATTGCACAGGAATTTATGAATAGGACTAAAATCCAGAAGACAGAAAACAATTTGCTCATCTTACTCAGGATGAGGATGGCCTCAAGCTGGAGAATTGGACAGTTTTAGGTCCTGTATTTCAAAACAGTGGTAGAAAGAGGCCATAGAAGTTCAATCAAGTCCAGAGAGTGTCTTAAGAAATAAGACTACAGAGGAAAGCCTGAAGCTTTTTTAGTTCAGTGGAAGGAAGACTGTGAAAGTAAAAGGTCTTAAGTATGCCTTAAATACATATGACTTTTGGGACCATGGTTAATAGGGTAAGAAACAATGAGTTTAAGTTGCAGTAAGAAGAATTCAGATCAGATGTAAAGAAACATTTTCCACAGTAAGAAAAAGAATGCACTTCAGAAAAATTCTTAGAGAGGTTCTTTATTTGTATATATATATATATATATATATATATATATATGCGATGTGTTGATAAAGATGTAGGGGCAGGTAATTTTTATTTTGGCCATGGGAAGCACCAGATCACCTCCAGCTGTGTCTGTTGCAGTCCTCTGAATCTATAATCTTATATAGGCATGATTAAGATCAAAGAGGATAGAAAATAAATCAGAATTCTATTTAGATAGGCTGGAGCTCACAGCATTTCAAGATTCAAGTCATTCTACCTGCATTCTACAAAACTAAAGAATTGAGGCCTTTTCACAGATAGCAGCTGAACATTGGTATGTTTTGCAAACCCATTTCATGTTGTAAAAAGATGTGAAGTGCAAGTCAACATTTAGCACTTGTAAACCGGTACTTATCCACATTTAGAAACATACACTGCTTTAACAGAATAAATCTAACAGCAACAAGTAAATAATTAGCACACAAGTTACACGTTACTGTCAAAATGTAATGAAAAGAGTGTTACATTTCTAAATTATAAATTTAGATTATTTGATATATGAAAGGTTGGTGCGATTTTAATATATTAAACCATTCTAAGTACCAAAACCTTCACAATCTTAAAGCAAAACAAAATGAAAGCTAAAGAATGCCCCATAACCAAATACTTCCCTCCCAGAGAAATTAGAGAAGTTTTATGTTTTTGATCACAGTAGTATCCAAATCTCCTAAAAACATCTGATTGCTCTTGCTCCTTCTCTGACCTTTAGCTGAAAGAGAGTTTATTATATTTTTTTATATATTTTCTTCAAGTGAGGAGTCTGCTTGCTACTAAGATTGCCCCATGGGATATAAACAAAGGATATCGACTTACATCTAAAGGGATGTTTTGTAAAAAATATTTTTTGTTTGGAATTACTAGATTTCTTCAGAATACTGTCCTAGAAGCTCAAAGAGTAGTTCATTTCCTCTCCATTATTTTATTTGGCAATTTCCTGTAGCAAGGAAAAGTTGGCTTCATTTCACACGGGGCCAAAATTAACACAGCTGTTCAAAAACTTTCACCTTGTGGTCACTGCATGAAATTCATCTCAGGTGAATAGCAAAGTTTTAAAACCACCTGATGGCTGTTGAGAGGCCTTGGGATGTAGAAATCTCCATAAATTCCCTAGTGGTGCACACATGCACAAAGAAAATGCTACAGCTGGTCCTCCTTGTCTATGCTGGAGAGAATTCTATGAATTTGGTATTTTAGACATAATAATCATATTTGTATCAGGGACTTCTACAGAATTTAAAAGACTTGTTCTGAAGACAAACAATACAGACTGCATTTAAACTGGTGTTGTTAGTGCAGGCTGGTCCTGAAACCACCACCCTAGAGTTGATTCCGCAAAAAGGACAAACAGATGAGCAATGGATGAGAGAGACAGAGACACAAATGTTTATCTGTGCTCAGGTCAAGGGGATGTAGCCAAGTGAGACTAGAATGGCGACAGCACAGGCCACCCAAGTCACAGCAAACTGTAATTCACTTATTACACACCTTGATCCCAGAAACATCACGATTCATTCAAGTTCCCAAGTTCACGTGTGATGCTCACTGCTTTCTTAAAATGATGAGATGTTCCTTGCTAAGTTACCTGTACTATTCCAATTGGCCCACAGGAAGTCAGCCAAACTAACAAATCTCAACTTTGTACCCTTTTGCATCCAAGGATGTACCCTTTGGAGTACATCAGTGTAAAAGAAGCCAAGTGTTTTTACTGTAGGTATCCTAGAGATGTGTAATATTCCATTTTTTTGAGTACTAGCAAGTATACTAGAAACTTAGAATCAATGTTGCATGATCAACTGTAAAAACGTCCCCTTGAAGGGAGTGACAGCACTTTGGCTGTTGTGACCTGGCTTAATGGTTGATGAACATGCAGAGTGCAGACACTGCTTTAACTCTGCAAAGATCTAAATTGTAGACATCTTAAAAAAAACCCACAACAAAACACCCCACTAGAAGTGTATGAAGAGCAGAATGTGAACCCATTCTTGGTCGCAGAAACTACATGGGCTAATTTGTTGCCAGCAGAGATGCAAGATGAGATTTGGTCAGGAATTCAGAGGGTTGCACCCCTCGTTCCCTTTACATAAGCAGCAAAGAGGCTTTGAAATGTTTGAAACTGTTTTGTTCTTCCATGCAAACGGAAAGCACCCTATGGATGCCTATTAAGTAAAGTCTTCCCACATCTTGGCAAGTATGTGATTTCAGGAAAAATATTTGCAAACGGATAACCCAATTCAAGTAGAAGTCAAAGACCACCTTTGAAAGAAACTTTGATGTGGCTATAAAAAGATTGTATTTAGGAGGGACAGTGTAAAATGGTTCTGTCATCAAAACTTTGTACATCCCCATATTTCTTTGCTGCTCTTCATGTAAAAAATAATGGTAATAAGCAGAGAAGTGAATGCCCATGAGGCCTAGGATCAAGGCAGAATCCCTGAAAAGAACTGTTCCTGACTCTTGGACAAACTCAAAACAGGCCATTCAGCAATCTCACTACCAAAGGACAGGGATATTGGAGTATCCACAAGTGTGAAAGCAAATTACAAAAATAGTTGCCATGTGAATCTTCAGTGAGATCATCAGGAAGCCTGGAGTCTTTTATTAATATGGAAATGCTTCTATATCCTTCCCAAGGCACAGCTATCATGGCAGATTTCAAAGTCAGAACCTATGCACCTGGCAAATGGAAAAAGATGAAAGTTGTGAAGATGCTTGCAATTCTTTTTTTTTTTTTTTGAATGCTGGCCAACAACCTTCTAATGAGATTAACAGTTCAGCATCCAGTTTGTGAGGATGACACTATGAAGATCAATACATAATATTTGATTGTCACTGAGCATATGAGATCAGAAACAACAGTGATGGGATTCAGAATCACACATCCTCCATCTGTCAGAATGGGACAATGTATATAATTTCACCTCATTTCAGCTTCTGAATACTTCGGGGGATTGGAAGAGTTTTACAGGAGCTTTGAGCTTCACAAATGGAAACCTAGCACTATTCAATTCTGGAATTTTTCTGCACAGGAATGTAAATATTAACAACCACCTACATAGGTGAACTAGATGGGCTTACCACACTTTGAAATATCAGTCAGGAGCATTTATTCACCTTCTAATCTGTGCTGTAAGGCTCCAAACCACTTATCTAAAAACAAGGCAGTCTAAACAAAAAGAAGTTGCTAGTCTGAACAGTTATGAAAGTGCCATCTAAATACAAAGGAAGCATAGAAGAGTTTTATCTGCCTGGTTATGAAGATAACATCCCAGTAATAGTTCATAACATGAGCTATGTGCAACATAATGAGAACTGAGGAAACCCTCCACACAACTAATTTTCCCCTCAGATATCCTGCAGTCACTGAAGCAATAGGATCAACATCTCTCCATTACTTCAGCCAGCTCCAAGAAGCAGATGCAGCCCTATCATAATTCAAAGAACTCAAAGCTAAAAGAAAAAGCAGACATTTCATTTCTGGTAGCAATCATCACATTTCAGCACAAAAAGGAGGGAAATGAAAAAGTAAGTATATATACTTCATTGTATATTTGTGTGAGTATACATACATACAAATATCTATCTTATTTCCTTTCCCAGGCAGCAAGAGCCTCTGAGCACTCTCAAGGCGAACATCTCTGGGGGCAAAAATATATTTAATCCTGTACAGTGGATATATAGATTTGCCTGATACAGCAGAAAATTATAAAATCTGCTACAGGATTTGTCTGAGTTCAGGACTCCAAGAATGGTATTATTACATTCAAGGGCTCAAATAACAAAAAGGAAAACAATTTCAGTACAATGCTCACAAACTCTGCAGAGCTCAAAAAATATATGATCTAAGGTGACTTAACTGACTTAATGTTTGGGAGTTTTCCTCACTTCAACTTCTGATCTGTAATTTGAGTCAACTCCACAAAATGTTTGTTCATCTAACCCGAGTCGCAGAATAAACCACAACTTGTGTCATGGAAAAAGTAATTGTCGAATGTCTAGAACAGCACTTGCTGTATTAGTAAATGGAAATTCTATCTGCCAATGAAACAGCACTAAAACAAGACCCCCAGTCTGCGGTCTAGAGACAGAGGTGATCTGCTGCAGGCCTTACAATATGTTTGTCCAGTATATACACTAGAGAAGTTTACACAAAACTTCAACATCCAGCATAGGCAGAGTAGCATCTTTCATTAAACTCACTGTACAAAAACAAGTTAATAAAAACAGGAGTCTCTCAAGAGAAAAAACAGGCTCAGTCAAGACACTGAAAGCAAGGGCCAGAGGGGGAAAGAATGGTGGGACTCTACCCAAGCCCTGCCAAGATGACAGAACAAAGGGCTGTTTCCTGCTAAAACAATCTGTGTTTGCCAGACTTTATTGTTAGAACCCCATTATGGAAATGAATAGGACCCGTTCACGCCTCAAAGATCCTTCATGGCTGTCTACAATGGGGGCTCTCTCCTGTGCAGCTACAACAGTGGTCAAAATCCACTCGAGACAAGGCATTAAGCAAGGCAGATTACGAGAAGTCTCTCCACTATTGGAAGGTCTAATAAATCTGTGTGGAAATCTGAGCTCTCTCAAACCCAGTGAAAACCCAAGAAACGTATATTCTCACTATATACTAACGTGCCTTCAACTCTGAAAATGACACAAAAGCTAATGATTTCATTCTGGCATAAAAAAATATTCCATCGCTTTATCTGAAAGATAAGTTGCTTTCCCTAGAGGATCAAACAGAAATTATTTAGTAATTAGAGTAAAAACAAATGACTGATTAGGAAAGACTGCCATTTCAACCTGAATAGGAGACACTAGAGGTTTAATCCAAAGACTAGAACACGTTGATTTCAGAATAACCCAAGTAAGTAAATAACTTCTAGTATCTAGGCTCAATAACAATAGTTAGAAAGGTTAAAATTCAGAAAAATAGGAAATTAAAAAAAAAAAAAAGGCCAACAATTTCTACATATGAATTCAGATAGATGATATCTGTACTTGGAAAACGTTTCTCAAATCACTTGTATCTTTCCTAAAGGTCCTGTAGATTCCAGTATGCTGCACCACCCCATACTGGACACTAGGAATCATCATGGGTCTTTGCTGTCTAACAGGTATTTGCATTTCCAGCTTTTTTAACTCAGTCAAAAGCACTTTGCTACTTCCAACCTTCATGCTCTCTGGAAGAAAGAGATGCAACACAGGGGACTGTCACAATCATAAATTCAGGGCAAGCACTTAAAAATCTGCCTGTTCATCCATCAATTTCAGTATACAACTGTCTGGACAGACATTCTGAAGTTGACCTGCTGCAGTAACCTCTGTGTGTGTGCAGCTTGTTACATTCATCTGGGGACTCATTTCATTAATGGTTAACAAAGTGACCCCTATGTGACAGCAACAAATTCAAGATGGGAACATGGATACTTTTAAATTGTTTGCATCTCATTCATAACAGATCTGAATGATACTAAAAACTGAGCTCTCCCACTGTAGTTTTAACTACAATCTTTGAAATCCCTAAAGATTAGAGTCTGGTAATTTCAGTTACTTCCGTTCTCTGGAGCCCATATGGTAACTATAGCTAAAAATTTTGAAGATTTAATTTGCAATCTGGGAAAAACCGTTTTAATGGTCTTCTCCAAAACAACCCTTCAATTTTTATCTGCCTTTTTCACAGCCATCTTTGTTAAAAAATATGAAACATGACCAGTCATTAACATGACTAGCACAGTAACAATGGAGTGATCAGGTGGCCTGAATACCGACAGAACAATACTTCTTCAAAAAAAGTAAATAAAATTTCATCAGACCCAAACAATCTGAAGATCTCAAAGTACTGACAATACTGGCCAGAATCACTGAGGTTCACAGAGGCCAAGTAAAGTATCAGAAGTCCAAAAAAGGAAAAATGTCACTCCTGTCTTCAAAAATACAGGAAAAGAGGAGCAGTCTGGGAGGTAGTCTGCTTAGCTTCAATACTCAGTGAATAAACCCCTTTTTTTGCAATTCCCTAGAAGATAACTAAAAGAAAAAAACAGCAAATGTGGATTTGTTAGAAGCAAAGCACACCACATTAGTCTAACTTTGGCCTTGAGACCCATTAGGCTGCCACAGTAGGGTAAGATGCCCTAAAGGTCTCAGGATTTTAGTACCATGCTTGATCACGAGTTGTAAAGCAAGCTAGAGAAACTACACAGAGGGATCCATACTGTGATATTTTTTAAAGATATTAACTCAGGCAAAGAAACAGGTATGTTTCTAAATGAACTGCTATGATTACCAACATGTTGGCTAAGATTCCTTGGATTTCAAGGTTGTGTACTTGCCGCGGTACCTGACTAAATGTTCACCAGAGATGTTTTCTGCACAACACTCACCAAAAGGTAGAAAAAACATTCTTAGAACTGTGGACTCAAACCAATTTTCTCTTTGTATGATCCAAAGAGTGCCTGCTAGAGTCAGTGTAATGAGTTTCGTTAGGGCAAATTCAATTTTCAGTGCCAGAAAAAAAGAAATAACCAAATACTAGCACCAAAGAGGAAAGGATTTAGTGTTAAAAAATACCAACCCTTGCAGCTGGAAGATGCAATTCTGTACCACTTGAAGCTAAAAGAGAATCCACTTTCTGATGCATCACTCCTGTGAAAGTTGACAAGAGATGAAGGTTGTAGAACATCAAAACGTGCAGCTTAGCAATAACAATACAGCCACTGTAACAGATCATGTGTGAATGCCAGGGAAGGCTTTCCTATCAAAGAGGAAAGACCAGGGTAGGGCAAAAGGCAGCAAAATGAAAACTCTTGTTCTCTTTAAAAGATACTCTCAGGAAGAAAAGCATATAGGTACTAGAGTATTCTTGCAGTAACTGTAATAGTGATAACTACTTCGATATTAGAAAAGAAAAATGATGCCAAAGACTCCTGCATTCTTGAAGGCAAATAACATCTAAAAGTAGGCCTCCAGCTGGGAGTCTGGAAAGCCATTTAGTGATGCATGAAACTCTATAATCAAAAGCAAGACCTTGCCATTCTTCTACTTCATGTTTGCTGACAGGACTAAACCTAATCCATGTTCTGTCAGGATATACAACAACGACTCACTGACTGACCTTAAGAGTAAATTTTCCTACTGACAGCTTATGCCTTCGTTGGTTTTCTCATAATTTTATCAGTAATTCCCTGGAATACCTGTTAGTTGCCATTTTTAAGAGTGTCTTATCAAAAAAACCAGACTTGCTGAAATTACTTTCTATAACCCTGGCTAAGAGACCACTGAAGAACAGTAAATCAGGAAATTTGAAAATAAACTCTTAAAAGTCAAGACATCCCAAATGTAATTAATCTCTCCAACAAAATGTTACTTTCTTCTTAACCACATATATTATGCCTACAAATTCTAGCTGTGTTCCAGAAATATGTACAACAAAAATCATAGAGCAACTTTTCCACACCATGATAAATCCAGCATAATAATGAATGTGCACCGCAGTAAAACAAAGCTGAAACCACATAAATGATAGTTCCTAGCCACTGTGACTGCATTATCAAATCCTTAAACATCAAAACTATCAGGGTGCCAGTACTTGGCCAGCACTTGCCTACTGTGCAAGCTTGAAGGCAAACACTTTTCGAGCTTGAAATTTGAACTTCCTCATTAGCACACAGAAAATACATGACCAGTTCCAAGCTGTCTGCCATAATAGTTGAACTACTCTGGAGTCCAATCTGGAAACAGGAACAGCATAAATAAGGAAGACAGGTTTTTTCCTTCAATTCTTTCGAAGATGCACTGAAGAACCACTTCAATTCCAGTGCAGTTCTCTCCATAGAGACATAAGAGGGCACTTAAAGTGAGAGAGAAAACTGACAGAATCCCACAACTTGCAAGTTTAAAATTGGAGGAGCAACTTAAATTACTACTGTTACTAGAGGGTGGGTGATATGAAGCTACATAATCAAGACTAACTTGGGGCTTCTTGTTTTTTTAAATGAAAACATTTAAAGAACAACAGGAAGGAAGCACATTCTCAGACCTATCATATCTAAACAGTAATCAGGTGATAAAGCACCTACACCTTGACCTGACAGGTAACTCAGAGGTGGCAAAGCAGTGCATGTCAGAGTGAATATTAAGATATAACAGAACCATATTTACTCAGAGCAGAGTTCTCTATTATGCAAGATAAACCAGAATCCTTTGGCAGAGGGATGAAAACAGAGGAGGGCATCTGCTAGGATACTGAATGGATCAGAAAGAGAAACCACGAGCATCTGAAAAGATAAGCATATACAAGTCCTTTCAGTATTTTTCAAGGAACTTTGAGTTCTAAAAATAATGAGTGGTTCAAGGCATCTTTGCAAGAACTATTCAAATAGTAAGTGTTAGAAACCTAGGAAGATTTAGGTACATGTGAGTGAAATGAAATCAAAGCACGTCCAGAAATGGAGACACTCAACAAGCTTATTGAGTATGCCATGTCAAGATTCTTTATAACTTCTATATGGTTAAACGTCAAGATAGCCTTATACATAAATAAATTCTGAAACAAAAACTATAAGGAGAAACACTACCTCTGCCTCACACTAACAACTAGTAGGAAGCACATAGTTACTATGTAAAATATCAGTTATGGAAGTTTTATAACAGGTTCTCCCTTTTTTGCTTTTACTCTGCCTCGATAGAAAGGGCAGAATCAAGGTCATGGTATTTATTATGTTTTAATGAGTAATTGAAATATGCCTTGATTTTTTAATCTTAATTTAAAAAATCCTAATTCAGAAATAGTCTTGCAACTTGTAGTTTACCCAGGTTCACCATTATATACACCAACTTTTTGTGTATTAGTGTATATTGATGTGCTCAGAATACCAACTCAGTGGCTGAGAGTAACAGAATCCAGTTGCTGCGAGGTCACAGACAGCATGGATAACACCAAGAAACTGAAAGATGAATTTGATCTTTTACTTATCCTATTTCTTCTCACAAGCAACATGAGACATATCTACCCCGACAACCATTCTAGATAAAATGTTCCATTATAGAAACATAGCATACCATTCAGGATTTAGATGATATAAGAACATGAGCAAGATTTTCATGAAAAAGCCAATTGCCCAGCTAATGGAAACAAACATTCACTAAAATAATGCAATATTAGTGTTATCAAATTGTTTTAATTCATCATTTTCCCACCCATTTTAAAAACAAGGCTGTAAGCTACATGAAAAATTTAGATTTGTAAGGCAAACCATTCATAGACATAAAATTTATGAAGGAGGCTGCCTACAAACACATGGTCACTGAATGTATACCTGACTTGGCTGATTACTGAGGGTTATCTTTGCAAACACAATCAATGCAATCAGTTGCTCCTTTATTTCAGTTTTGTAATAGAATGGGAGGGAGGAAGTGAAGGCTCCTTACAGTTACACTTAAAATCCTAAATGTGTTAAGGAAATGTAACCACTATACATTGAAGTTGTGTAAGTACCAAGGCGGGGGTGGGGGGGTGTGACATACATCCATTCAGACACCTATACGATTTTGTGGGTTTTTTTTTTTTTTTCCTGCTGGAGAAGACGAGTTCTTAGCCTGCAGGTGCATTTAATATCGGAAGATGATACTCTAGAGAAGAAGCAAAGGCCAACGCTGAAATCGCGCACAACGCCCAGCGGTAACCCAGCCCTTGAACGACCACCGGGACAGCAGCACTTGCCGGCTCAGCCCTCCCCCTCTCCCGCACCCCGAGTGCCCCGAGCAGTAAAAGCCCCTGTGGCTGGGAAGAGCCAGGGAAAGCAGCTGGAAAGGGGGAACGACGGGAAGAACGGGGCCGGCAGCGCGCGGCCGGCCCAGCCCCGCCCCGCGCATGCGCGGAGCCGCTCGCCACACGGGGGCGGGATGTCGGCTGGGCCGGCCGCGCCTCAACCGCGGCGCTCATCCCACGCCGCGGAGACCAGGAAGGGACGGGGGATGCGCCCCAGGCCGGTTACCTGGCCGAGGGTCCCGCGGTGCAGGGCCCGGATCAGGCCACTCGGTGTCGCCATGGCAAAGGCGGGGAGGAAGGGGCGGGGGGAAGGGAAGCAGGGCGGGAGCACGGCGGGATCAGCGCCTGTCCCGCAGCGCGGAGGGCGCAGGCGCGGTCACCGGGAAGGGGCGGTGCTGGCACCGCGCGGTGCTGTGCGGGGATGCCGGGACGGACGGGGCAGGCCGGGTGTGCTCATGGTACCGGGCTGGGGCATCGCTTCCTGCCTTCTCACGGGTCTTGCCACATCTGCAGGCTGCCCTTGAAACGGCCCCTCTCAGCAGTGTGTGCCTCTCCCGAGGGCTCCCTGCTCCCCTCAGCTCGCCTGGCTGTGCCCACTGCAGCTCTTCCACGGGGAGATCCGCAGCCTGCCCGTCTTACTCGTCAAACTAGCTAAAGTCAGCCCCCACAGAAAACCCCGGAAAGATGCTCTCTTCCCGCAATCCTCCCTACTCTGTCCCAAAAGCCAAGGCAGGAGAAGCTCTCTTCATCCAGCATCCCTGACACGGCACGTCCCCAAACCCGGTCTTTGTGCCCGTGTCGCTTCCAATGGACAGGCTCACAGAACCAAAGCAAATAACACGGCAGTTGTTAATGAGGTTTGACATGCTTCTGAAGAAGTTGTTCATCAGCTCTTCATGTAGGCTTTTTCGAAATGGGTGCCAGTTAGTTTCTACCCAGTTTAATTCCCAGGCTGGGAAGACACAAAACGCTTGTTTACCAATGGTCAGGTGATGTGAACTGCAGCTCACCTGCAGGTCTGGGACAATGTCTGTGGGAATCTGCTGCTGCAGGGTCTGGGGAAACAAGCTGGGAAAGAAGGATCAGTGAAGAAGGTGCACAGGTCTGTTAGCAGTGGCACTGTGTGTAGTACTGGTGATTATTTCCAGTAGCTCACTCAAACACCATCACTGAGGATATTATCATGGAATGTTCCTAATTCTAAAATCTGGTAGCAATTTTAATAGCTAAACGCACTGTAAATTTACATAACTGTTTATTTATTTTCACTTTGATGCGTTGACTAGTAACAATTTTTTTTTTTTAATTTTAAAACCCCGTATGTGCAGTGCTTAGTACATAGGAGTACATTTATTCCCCCAGACACTACTACAATACAAATTGTAAAAAATGTACTTTGCACAGTCCATAAGAACTTTAGCTCAAACCCAGAAATTGTTCATATAATTTTTTCATTTGCGTCATCACTATAGATATTGTTTATAATTTGAGCTAAAGACTTCTTTGTGTGATGTTCATCTTTGTCTGACATTTTTATTCAGTCTTTCAGCAAGAATATGTCAGCCATTTTTTGAGAACGTAACTAAGCAAAAATGACATGAAGCTGCTCGAATTGTAGGAAACATCATGGGAAAAGCTGAAAAATAGAAAAGCCCAGTTGATATTTTTTGAGATTTTCCAGTCCTAAGACCAGAAAATTATTGGACAGGAGCCTATGACTACTTCATTAATATGAGACTAAAGGTATGATCAGAGTGGAGCATCAGGCAACAACCCTGATGGTGGGAGGGATGGACAGATTCTAGCCTCTTTCTCACAACTAAACCTGTTTTCTTTTGGAGACTAATTGGAGCAGGTAGAGCTATCTTAAACAAATTCTGTGAATAGGGAAATGCTGGAGACAAATAGAATATAAACTTATCTTCAAAAAGTTGCTCAAAGGAAATTGAGGTAATATGATAAGGAAATGTTAAGACAATTTGTCAGTTGCAAATAATTTTAAACAAAACTCTTTCCCAGTATGTTTGCCAAGGAGAAAGCTTTCAGCATCTAATAACTATAAATATTATAATGCTGTTATAAGTCAGTAAGTCAGATATTGGTTTGAGGCAAAATGATAAAAGCTATGTAGAATTCAGAGTAAAGAATGAAGATATAGTTAACACTGCTTAAGAAGTATTAGTAGTAATTTTCAAAGGCATTAGAATTTGATTTAGTAAATGGAACATTAAAAGGTGATACTTTTTAGACTTTTGGAATAACTTGATTTAGTACCACAGAGCATTCTAATTAAACATACAGGAGAAGCACACACTAAAGGACTAAGGGGTGATTAGCTGACAGGTCTTCAAAAGTACTTGTTACAGTAGAGTTCTATGGAGACTTATGCTTTGCCCTACTCAGTACTGTTGCCAATTATCTGGAAATAAATACTGAATAATTTATGTTGAAATGTGCCCTTGAAACAAATATTGACAGACTTTTTAATAATGCTAAAAACATCACGATCACACAGATAATATGAGTGTATTAAAACAAAGCATGTTTTAAAATCAAGTTGAAACAGAAGTAAAAACTTGAATTAAAGTTGAATTTTTTTCTTTAACTGGATCTGACCCTGAGTTATTACTTTAAAGTCTTTGTTAAACCCAAACTGATGCTAACAAGAACAACAACAGCAAAAATCAATAAAATATTTACAATGCCTCTTCAACACAGGAAGAGCCCACTGCTGTGACAGAAATCTAGCAGGGGCATAAGAATAAGCATGGTGTAGGCAGAGAAGGAGAGTGGTGTGAATGTGCAAGGTGAGTGAGAAGAGGTTGGCTTGAAAATCCCAGAGAACATGAGACAGCTTGCATCCTGAGAGATGGCAAAATTAGGGAAGAAGAAGGATTCACTGCTAATATTTATTGTCCTCTGAAATCTCCTGCTGCTGCCAAAACACTTCTGACCTTTCTCATGTAGATACTTTCCCCCCTACTCGTATTACCCCAATGCACACTGAGAACTCACTCAAGACTATTTAGATGTGTAGAATTTGCTCCACAGCCCAAATTAGGAAAATGTCAGCGGTTGAACTTGAACCAGGACTCCAGGCAGAATACCACTAGTGCAATTCTCTGTTATTAGTACTGCCAAAGTGACTGTTGACTTAGAAAGAGGAGTTCTAGACTGTATCTTTCAGATCAATGTGTGTCCCCTGGGACATGGTGATTCTACAAAAGACCTAGAGTTTGTGTGGGGCAAGCAGCTCTATTTGCTGGTGCAGTCCTGTAGCTGAAATGGTAAATTAAACAATTTTTTAATAATGGGATACCAGTCAGAAAATACTTAGTCCACTTTGGGTTTCTGTGCATAAAAAAAGATATTGAAAAATCAAGGAAAATAATACAGACATTAGCTGTAAAATGATTTAAAAAAGGACTTAGGCCTATGCTCAATTAAGTGATTAGTGAAGATGCAGGAAGTGCTAGAAGTGGAACAGAAAGTCTGATTTTCTCCAGGTAGGAATACCTCTAGCTGGGCTAGAGCCCACAAACTTTTATTTTCATGAAGCCTTGAAACAGCCTAAAATATTAGAACCTATGTCTGTTAATTTATCATGTAAGATCTATGTTTTATGCTTAATCTATTTGTGTTTTATCTCCCATCTTTGAAATAGAGTAACAAGTATTCAAGTCAGCACTGTCAAAACAATTTCACTAATACTCTTGAATCATTCACATTACCTGATAAAAGTAACAAAGAAAAATGTGGAAGGAAACCAGTAATTTTTCCATTCAATGAAGGGATTATGACAAAAAATCCTATGGTAAGAAAGATTTGGACACCATTTTAAAAAATCAACAATACTCAAAGGAGCAAGACCTTTCCAGAAAAAATAGTATGCTAAGATCTAGCTAGAGTCAGTATCATAATATTTATACAGAAGGGAGGGAAATTAATTAAATCACATAACAGAGTTGATGCTGTTATTTCTCATTTTCTGAGTTTTTGATCATGTTTTTTAATGTAGCTGGCAGGAGGGGTAATTGTAACTACAATTATTTTTATTGTTTGCTACAGCATTGCTCAGATACTGTCTAAAATAGGATGCCTTTGTGCAGTGCATTGCTCAAGCATGCACCGGGTGACAGCCACTGCTCCAAATAGCTCATAATCTAAAAGGCAAAGGGGACACAGATTGAAGAGTGTATGACACACAGCATGATAAATGAATTTGCTGAAATGGACATGTAAATACAGTGGGTACTGTTGTTTTTTAAATGAAGGGTGTTATTCGCAAGGTACGACCTGAATGGAAGAGTAAGGAAAGGGGATTTAGGTAAACTGGAGGAGTCAGAGAAAGAAGACCAGATAGGTTGTGATCTAAAGAACAGAGTAAGAGGAGAAGTTTGAACAGGCAACCAAAAAGCACAGGAGAGAGTCAGGTCAAACCCTTCACACTGTCATACATAAAAAAGCTTTACTTGAGATGTGTAGATTGCCATAATTTAAAAGCACATCTTTGAAATTCTTGAGAGCCTAGAGGTTAGCAGCAAGACTGGCTGAAGAGGGTGAATCAATCACTCTTACCTGTTTCATTTTACAGTTTACACGTGCTATGGAAGAATCTTTGGCCATTTTTGTACATCTGTTTGTTCAGTGAAGCTTTAGCAGGGTAGTGACTTGGAAGCATTGAAGATCTGGCAGAGAATTTGAAGAAGTATTGTATTGTCTTTTGTATGCTGAAACTGTTGATAGTATCATAGCATTGCAGAGAGCTATATCCTGTGAAGTTCATGCAAAAACACTGTATTGGTAGCCACTGAGAAATAAAAACACCTAGAATTTTCTGAAATCTGTAAACCTTTTCTCCCTATAATATGTTGGGAAAAAGAAATCTTCCCTACTTGTTCTTTTGTATTATCATCAGTTACGGTGACTGTGTTCTTTACATTCATTTTGAATCTGTGTTTCCTGTCATGAGCAGATTAAAAACAGAAGAGAGTGGAGTGAAAGTTTTCTATTGCAAACATCTGTGTCTCAAAAAGGATTGTATTTCTATGTCCTGGAACATCAAGGGGAAAAGCTTGCCCTCCCCAGACACACACCTTTGGTTTGCAGCAATAAGGAGTTTATAGACAAGGTTGCTTTACTACAGTAAGTAGAAGACCCAATTCTGCTATTATTTCCAGTGGATTATCCAGCCTGGATGTCTAAGGAGACTTTCATAGAATCATTCAGTCATTGTTCCCAGTAGAGAATTATTCTGTATCTCTAAAATGCTTAACATATTTTTGTGTGTAACCTAAGCAATGCTTTTAAGATTTTCTGCCTTTTGTATCTGAAACTGCACTTTAAATGCAAATACTGCTGTCCAAATAAATGTTCTGAGGGACTGTCATTAGAAATGGTGAATGAACATACATACAATATGTAAGTCAAATTAAATCCACAGACAGAAAAAAATGATGTCAACAGACTTCACAAAGAAAAAATTAGTGTTCATGTATCATCCATATCTGTCTGCTTTTAAAGAACAAAAGAGTGGAAAAGAAGAGAAAAGCTGTTGTATACAGCACTTTCTCATACTTTCTGTTATTCTTACAGGAATTTCGCCCTGCAAGGGAGGAAATCTATCTTCTACATGAATGCCCTCCTTTTGAAACTTCAGTATACTAATATGCATCAATGAAAATATCATCCAAAATATATTTCACTAGATTCATGTACTCTGTCACCCCACTGAACCACAGATCTTTTGTTTGCAAAACTAGAACGAATTTGGGAAAGCTTGATACAGTCATCATCTGGGCTGGTTCTTCAGTCATAATCATCTTGGGCACCAAGGAGACTTTTGCTGGTATGCAGCAGTGATTACTCCTTTCTGAAGTGGAAGCACGTCTCCAAATAAGAGTTTTATTCTGGGCAAAAGTATTGGTGAGGATTATCTTCTCTCTCCTAATAATTTCCCTCATCTGCCAAAGCTCCTTCATGTATACCCAACTGATGGTGATATTTCCATACCTCTGAAAATATTAAAATATTAAAAGGCTGCAAATATTATGACTAGAATTAATAGAAAAATTAAAGAAAACATAAAGCTTTAGTTTTAAGACAAGCTTGGCAAACTTAAGAAATTGCTTGTTACGAAAAATCTCATAAGCAAACAGATCTGGAAAAGCTTAGGAATATGTAGGAATTCACACAGTCTGAACCTGTGCTTTGTAACTCTGGTTGTTCAGTTTAGCAAGAAAACCTCACAGTTGTGTGTTTACAAGATCAGTTAGCATAACATCTCTCTCACTTTCTTTAGAGGATATATGACTGTGTGAACATTTTTCTGTGATTTACCTGTTTGTCCAAGGTACTCAGAAGAGACTACAAAAAAATAATTCAATTAATCTTTCATCCTGCTTATTGTAATAAGGATCCTTAAGATGTGAGAGTAGGGTACAGAAAGATCTGCTTGCCCAATTCACATTTAAATCAGGAGTCACTTACGAAAAGTCATTGATGGAAACCCTTTGATTTATTTTTATAATTTTTTCTAGTTTCTATAAAATATACCCTATTTCTGATCTAAATTGATCTGATTTTACTTTCCGGTTTTAGATTGTGTAACCTCGTTGTCTTTTAAGCTAAAACATTTTACTTTAAGTAATCTTCTCTCCTTATAATCAAAGAATGAGTTTTTTGTGTTGGTATTTTTTTTGTGGTTGGTTTGGTTTTTGTGGTAGTTTTTTTTTTAAGAAATGGCATGGACTGATTCCCCCCCCCAAAAAAAGTATCATAAAATAGGCTTTGCACATCCTAAATTACAAGTTTAATTCCTTAATCTTTTCAGTTTTTCAAGCTCTTCTGTTCAGGGTAAGCAACAAAATGTGCCTCATTACTATTGATATTCTCATTATCATTCATCTGCTTTTACTCAACCCTGTGCTAAAATTAAAATAGAAGTGTTACTGAGAAAGTTTGCAGATGATGCACAGATCAATAGAACAATAAATAACATTTATATATTTGAGAATAGTGTTAGCTGCTGCATCGCACTTAGAGCTCACATTCTTTCTATCTGAGCTCTATCAATTTCAGTGTCAGTGGTTTCCACAGTCCCCTGACTTGTAAGGGTAACAGGTTTTTTTGTTTCCAGGTATGTGACCTTCCCCGTTTATGTGTGTTGAGAGTCATTGCTTGAATGAGTTCCCCTTCCTACCAAACAACCCAGCTGTGTATAACCGGATGTTTCTCAATACTGTTTATCATTCCACCAAGCTGTGAATTATCTGCAAACTTTACTAGCAGTGCTTTCCTATTCTCTTCCTTGTGGTTAATAAAATGCTAATTGTTAAAATGAGATTAGTGGCTTAACACATGTTGAACTGGTAGTGATTTAATATCCAGTTAATGTTTAATATCCAGTTCAATATACACTTCGCCGATTATTCTATGTTCACTTAAAAAAATAAGACAATCATGAAGCATCAAAATAAACTCTTTACAAAAATGTAGTTATGGCACAGCCAGGTGTATTTCTAGATACCAGAAAGAATTAAGTACATAAGATGCAGAGTCGTTATAATTATCTCTCAAAAGATCACTCACATATATTATTTAATAACACTCTGAGGTATAGATTTTCAAAGCTAACTTTTTTTAGTTTACATTTTATATGCACTTCCATGGCTACACTCTGACTATTGTGTTCCCATGTGGGGAACGTGGAACACCTATGGTTTATGGGATACTTTGACTGGGTTTGCAGCTGTTTTGTTTCACCAGAGCAATGAAAAGCTGATGAAACAAGTTCTAGCACCCTTTGCTTTCTGCATTCCAAATTTCTCCCAATTTGTCAAATCCCACCATTAATTGTTCATGGTGAATCATACATGACCCTTCATACATGACCCTTAGCTTGGCTTTATCCTCTGAATATGATGAATTTCCCAAACTCACACAATTCTTCTCCCCTTGTATGCCAACCTGGCACTTAATTCCAGCAGAGTAGCCAGCAGCCCAGAGCACCAGGTTGGTTGAAGGTGACAGCAAAACCTCTTTGCTCTGCCAACTGCTTATCTTGTGGCCCAGAGCCAGAGAGCCAGGCCAACTGCTGCTGCTGAGGGAGTGAAGGGATTGCACGGGCACCAGGTTTGGCTGGACAGGAACATGGCATTACCAAGTAACATTGGTCATGTCTCTGGCTCTTCCAGCTTCTTGATGGTGGCAGTACCTGATCAGCTCTTCACAGATTTTCCCTGAGCGCTGTCTCACCTCCTTGCCTTTCCTCTACCTCATGGCAGAAGTGATCCTGACCTGTCTCCTTTGGGTGGTAAAATATGATTTTCCCCTCCATGCTTACAAACCTGGAGCAAGCCATGTACACATGTCTGCCTTCTTCTCCATCACTCCTGCAGGAAGAGTGCTTCTGGCTCTCTCTTTGGTACAGTAGACAAGCATGCTGCCTCCCACCTTCCTCTCAGCTTGCCTGTAAAGAGGATCCAGCACAATAGGTGCTTTCCTCACACAGGCTTCGTATGAATGGCCATAGTTGCTGTTGTTTTTTGTAACTAAAAGTTGTTTTGTTGTTGTTGTTGTTTTTCTCCCCATGCAGAACTGTTCCTTTTTCGACTGGCCACCATCATCCATTGTTCTCCATGAAACAGAAACTGCCATTGCCCCCAGGGGAGATAGTGGTTGCCTATACTGTGAGGCATCATAAAACATAGACCCCATTGGGAACAATGGGGAAAAGCCTTCTCAACGTGGCCACCAGCTGAGGCCCATCCAGAGCACTGGGGAGCAGCAGCCACGGTTAGGGGAGGTTGAGGTCCACTGAGGACCCCTCAGCCCTGCCTGAGGGGAAAAGATTACATGCAAAAATACCAAAACAAAACTGGCTTAGTTACAAAAAGCAAGTGAAAGTCTTCATGCAAGGTTCCACTTATGTGTGAGCTAGCAGAACTCTTAGCTTTTGAAGGGGAAGTTGAAGTCCTTTTTGCTGCTCTCATTGATGCCTTGACTGCCCCTTAAATACTAAGTGAACAAAATACTTTTTTGACAGTTTTAATAGGAAACAATTTTTGTCATAGATTAGTATGCAATTTGTATATGAAAATGTGATATTTTTCTACTCTCCCTCCCTTCTTACTGAGCAGACTCCTCTCTCATATACTCTTGGCTTTCTGCAGTATGTATTATTTTTAATAAGATCGGAAACAAAGAGAGGACTAATAATGGGTTGTTCATTTTTAATCTCTAAGTAAATTGATGTATTCGAGTACATCTTTGAAGTTACTGGAAAATTTGTAATCAAACCATATGGATTGTACTGCTAAGGAAAGTACACTGAATTTTTTCATGGAGAGTAAAGAATCATTAACAGAGCATAACTGATTTAAAAAATTCTACCCTGACTCTAGAGTATTTTATTGCCTGTGAAATAAGCATTAAGTGACAATATTTTAAAAGATTAAAAAATTTGAAGGCAAATATCATCAATAATTTTGCACAAGCCATGTTGTAGAAATGTTCTGATTATTTTTGAAAACAAGCATTGTCAGTCAAGGTAATAAATGGGCAAGCTCTCTCTTAATGGGAATTCAACCCATCCAGGTAATTAAAATCACAATTAGCATACTCCCATCAAATCAGTCTGTTAAAATCCCACATACATAAGCCTGGAGATCTCCATACTTTTACATTTACAGTCCTATAGGACAAATAGTCAATTGCTGCCATTATTCTTCATAGCAAAAATTTCCTCTTGAGCAGAAGTCTTAACCCTGCCACCCTGCCAGATACTAAGCCCCTTTATAATTATGCCTATGGCCATTTCAGTGGCTTTGTACTTAAACTGATAAAGTTGATCTGTAAAGATTTAGTATATGCTCTCTCTTCTTCAGAGTAGGGGGAGTAATTATTTTGAAAGCAGCAATTGATCTAGAATGAAGAAGCTGCATTCTCAACAGAGACGTTCACTGGTATTATGCACTTAATAATGTGAGTTTGGGAGCTGAAAGTCTTTTTAGTTTTGAATAACCATAACTTCCGCTCAGGATGCTAGGTATGCTTGTTACCTTCCACACTGGCTAAAAGAGGGAACACTGTATTTAGGAATAATTTAAACACTGAAAGCCACTGCCCAAAGTAAATATCGAATGCAGGGTCAGAGGACTGATAAGAGTCAGTGACAGTGGAAAGCAGGAGGAAGCAGGAGGGAGCAAACCCAAAAATCATGGTACATGAAATGAAGTGAATACACAGTGATCTTGAAAGAAAGCTAAGGAAAGGAGCTTTTTGAGCAGACCCCCAACCGCAGATCTCAGATCATGAGCAAAGCAACAGATTCTTGTTCAGACTTGCTGTATTTCAAGAAGTGGGATATTTTTTTGTAGTAAAACAGGATTACTTCAAAGAAATACCTGGGGCTTGTAATCACTTTCTCATTCTAATGGAAACAGCCTGCAATATACCATGTATACAGGCTAACTTCTCAGGCCATGGTGGAGTTAGACTCTTCAACCAGAGAGAGCAGTGAGGAAACACAGGGAAGGAGACAGAGGGATATTTGAGAAAAAGATATGGCAAAGTGTAGAAAAATGAAAACCTGTGGGAAATTAATCTAAGGTGCAGAGATATTAAAGAATGTAAATCAGGACATAATCTTCAGTGTTATAGTCAACTGGGAGATGCTAGTGTTTCTGGGAAAGAGTAATCCCTAAAGTGTACCCATGCTTGAATTTCTGATAAAAAAGAAGAGCCTGTCTCTCCCATCCCATTACCATTTCAGAAAAGCAGCCCTCTGACAGGCAGCCAGGCATCACGATGGAGGGTTAAAACTCATGAAGCTGCTGCCCATTTGGAACGCACTCCGTCTCCTTTCACATCTGCAGAGCATTTAGCTGCTTGCATCTGGTTGTGTTTGCGCAAATATAATTCCATATTCACTAATAATTCCCGAGGCTAAAGGCCCCTCTCCTGTAACCTTGTTAATATTCTCACAAGGCCTGGTGTGAACGCCTCACAGCATTTGGATTAGAATTCAGTCTGGTGGGTTCCCCCCCGCCCCGTCTCTTACTCTTTCTCTCGCTCGTACTTTTCTGGCCTCCAGTTTCCTGGCCACCCACACGACGAGACACTCTCCCTCCCTCTCTCTCCCCATTCTCAGTTTCAAGGAATTTCCTTTTGTCAAAGGCGAAGTGTGATTGACATATTTTCCCCCTCTTAAGTGCAGTCTTCTTAATACTTGATTTAACTATGTCCTTATGGGGATCGTATAATCATTACCTAGGTGAGAAAGAAACTCCCTGCTCCCTCACTAACATACGATCTTGGGCTTCAAGCACCAGGCAACTGGTTACTTAGCACTTTTTACATGTTTTTTTACTCACTTTTTAAAGACATTTTTATTAATTTGGTGATGATGAGGTGTTCCAAATTGACAGCATTGGAAACTAATTTTTTTGCCCTCAAAACAGGTACCACTGAAGCAGCAGAACCAGCAGCTCCCCCATCAAGGTTCCTTGAGGTTCCCTTTCAAAGCACCTCACCAAGGCCAGAAAAATTGCCTTCTCCTCTGGCCCTTGCAGGAAGAAGGCAATTCAATTTTCTAATCAGTCCTCAGTCCTGATGCTAAGACTGATAAAAACCTGATCTGGGGCTCTCTCTGACTGTGGTGTCTCAGGAGTCAGGGATATAAGCATTTTGCTGGTTAACTTCTGGTCTCTGCTTTCTTTAGCACAAGAAATCATGGTTTCTTGTTGCTCTCAGCCTACTTTCCATGTGATCTGCATAGCATGGGCCTTGGCCAACTGCCCACAATTCCCCTGTAGAGCCCAAGATGTGTCTTGGTGGTGGGGGCAAGGGTTTGAAGAAGAGCAACTATGGGCTTTGGGAAGGTAAGTGGGCTGCTGGCAGGAGAAGAGGAAGGTGAGTCCCCAAGCTCATAGCTTAAAGTCTTTAATGATTCCCTGGTTAAAGTGTGTTGAGCACCCTGGCATACTCCTCTGGTTTTATCCGTGTCATGTATAGTAGAACAGAAAAGTATAATTCTGAATTATGATGGTTGTGGGTTGGCTGTGGGAATTGACTTCAATGGGTTGCTCAGACTGAGATGTACATTTTCAATACGATGTAGGAAAGATTATTACCGTGTTTTTTAACAAAGATTTTTAAGATCTTAGCACACCTTTTTAGACACATGAGAGCCAAACAGAGCTTTGTATTTAATTTAACAGAAATACTCCTGGAAACTGATTGTTATAGCCAACATAAAAGGAAACGTTTAAAATTAGGTTCATTGAAAATTTATGCCATGTCATTGTAATACCTTGTTTTCAGTAGTGTATGAACTTTGCTACATTTGAAATAAGTAGGATGAAATTTCCCATGTCAGGGATAAATCTCTGTACCTTGCATCCTTCTTTTTCCCTTCCTGTGAAAAATGGAGGAAGAATAATTAATTGAGTTTTTAGGAAAAGTTTTGGGAGACTTTATTCTTAGGTATATGCAAAAAAAAACCTGAAAGGGATATCAGTAAAAATTAATAATCCCTACCTAATTTGGAAGAAAGACTTGTCTTTTGATCACCAGATGGGGAAGAGGATCCCTCTGATGTCAGGAATGTATACTTGTCCATTTCCAAGAAAAATTTCCCACATTTACTCAAGTTATGAGCCTCAGAAAGTCCCACTTCACACAAAGACATTAAAAATGCATGTTCTCTGAAGGATTCATGCCCATTCTCAAACCTAGGCGTGGATGGCAATCTTCTCTCCCACCAGAGCAGTGAGGTACGTGAGATGAACAGTGTTGCTCCCTCTGCTGTGATTTGACTGTCTGACAGACCATGGAAGAGGAGAAGGAACCTTTCTGACAAGACTGCAAAAGGTAGGAATCTGGGACTGAAGCAATGGGAATGAAGACACTGGGACAAAAAGCTGCTGAGCTCGATATCTTGACATTCTGAGAAAGACTGGGAGCTTCCAAGTAGGATTGGAAAAATAATGAGGGAGAGGCGTGGTCCTCAGATGCTTGTCTCCAGAAACAGAGCTAGAATTTCCACATATTGGAAATACATAAACTAAATATAACAGAAAAAAAAAATTAGAAAAGTAATGATTCAGCCTTCAGAACAGAGCCTGGGTGATCCACATGAAGAACCTTTTGAACAAAGAGTTATAAAAGAAGACCCTGAATACACAGAATCTTCAACAGAGATCCAGTGGAAAATTGCTATGTGGTTATGTAACCAAGCATAAGGTAGATAGAGCTGAAATAAGGTCAGGATTATTACTGATGATGCTTAACATCTGAGTGTTTGACTTTGAAACATTAATAGTTTCTCAACATACTATTATTTATACAGTACATAGACCTGGTATAGCCTGTAGGCCAGGAACTACCTTGGTGCAAAGTGAGTTAGCTTCTTTATCTCATTAGTGCCTTATGTTAAATTAATTAACAACTATTTACCTTAGCTCTGGTTCTAAGCCATAAGGATTCAAAAGAACACATCCTTCAAAAAGCTAGATTCCGTATATTCTGCAATGAGACGGGACCAAATGGTAATGATATATAAAAAAAAAAAATCCTTTCATTCTTGTCTTCCTTTCTTTGCACAAACATGTGCAGCTGTGGCCCATATCTGCTGAAAATAGTCATCACCACAATATGGCAATGAATATTTTCAACCATTCTTTTGAGAAAGCTTTTATCTTTTCTTGGCCTCACAACATCTCCAGGCAATCTATCTCCATTGTCAGGACATTGTTTTGTGAAGTATTGTTTCAAGAAGCATAGTCCAAGACTTTTTTTTTTTTTTCCTTGTATCTGCCTGGGAAGGAGTTAACTTGTAGATGGCCTCAGCAGTGTATCAGATCACAGTCCTCAGCCTTGCTGCTGCCATGTGCCAACTGCTTCTCTTGCCACAAAGAGCCTATGTCCTGTTTTGTCCTGGCTTTCTAGGCATTTGTTTTGCAAGCTGGCCAGAAATGAATCTGGGTACCTGACTACAGATAATGGCAAAATACTGTGCTTACGTGTTATGGGAATGTGCCAAATTCCATTGCTGTGGAATAAATGAGTTAATGCTTCAAGAAGTTGATGTGAGAACTGTTATTTCCAGCTCCAAGGCATCTCTACATTGCTGCAGTGGTTTACCCCTAGTTTAGGTTGTCACAGTTAGTTCCATAACTGCAATAATCAGAAGCTTTTTAAAATACAAGCTGTGATTTCCAGGGCATGATTTGCAGTAAGTGAGTTTTCCATGGGCTGCAGAGCTGTGGGAAGCAGAGGCTCTGACTGTGCAGCAGAGCAGAACATGCCCCCTTGACCGCCTCATGCCACTCATGGTTGCTGTTCTGCCTTTTCCTCTGAGAAGCTACTGCTGAACACTTTATGCCACACACTGATGTGCCTGTCCCCTGTGAGATCAACTTTCTACCCTCGTGTCCTGTTGGGCCACTCTTCTATCTGATGTTAGGTGAAGCACGGCTCACCTTCATACTTACTCAGCCTCAGGACTGTAATGTGATGTTTGGACGAATTCTTAGGCTTAGAAGATTGCATTTTTAACAACAGTACTCTAGGTGGAAAAGCAGAAAGTAACTTCTGCAGACTGTGAATCAGCCTTGGCTTTTAGAATGACCCCAATAGCTCAGGAGACAAGTGACTTGAAACCTGCTGGAATATGTATATACTCGTGTTTTGCTGAAGAAAATCCCCTCTGTTCGCCCTTGTCAAAAATTGGCAGTAATAATATTTTCTTTTTAATTCAAAGAAGCAATTAATCCTGAATCTTCCCTGCCAGATTGAAATATCTTTAGATCTTTTTATCTTTTAACTGTTTGGGATTAATTGCTGATGGGCCATCTCAGTATATCCAGGCATTGTGTAAAACAGTTCTTGCCTTAGTGTGCTTACAGTGTCAAAGAACAGGGTACAAAAAATCTGGAACTGGAAATTTGGCATGGGATGAGGCTAGTAGCAAGCAGCATAGTGATCCTGGAGAGAAGGGCTAGAGGGACCTATCACCACCAGGATCCAATTTGGAGAATGGGGAACACAATCCAGAAAGCTTTTAAATCACTCCACTGTCATCAAGTACCTGTGAAGCCCACAGGCGAAGCATGTCTCACCCGTTTAATGACCAGGCCAAATATGAAATAGCAATCTGCTGCTGCTAGAAAATTGAGAAACAAAGACATTTCTGTCCCTTCATTACCCCTCAAACAAATAGTAAGCATAAGGGATGCTGGGCCTTTTGTTTTTAAATCAGTAGTTTGACAACTATACTGTGAACATTGACTAATAGCAAGGACAAATGGCTCTATTAAGATGTGGAATAAGATAGCAAGAGAATCCCAAACCAAAACACTTTTCCCTAGGAACAGGGAAAACTGGGATATAACAGCTGGTGTTTCTGTTCAGACATGAGTGAACAGGAGCTCCCTTTTGCATCTAATTTTGAGCTGCCTGCAGATGTGTAAGGTGCTGCTGTGGGCTGAGGTATGAGACAGGGAGCCTCCTTTAGGCTTTCCAGAGGCAGCTCCTGTTCCTATGGATGCTTTGGACAGTGAATGGCATTGTTCTAGGGGCTGCAGCTTGCACTGAGAGGGTTTATATACAATGTCAAATCCCTCCTGTCCTGACCCCTCCTGACTCCCAAACATCTGTAAGGAACACCCCTGAGAGGCTATCTGTAAAGAACCGTTTATTTTGCAGTGAAGGGATAATCTCATAATAACCAGGGTGTTCCTCCAAGTTCCTGGGAGTACCAAGTGAACCTTGCCCAGTATTGCTGGCTGAAATGTTCCAAACACAAATACAATGGAGGCTCTGAAGAAGACAGAGGAGCTCAGCGCCCACAGCCCATGTTTATTTTCTCCAGAGATGAAGGAGGGATTGTAGGTCAGCAGGAATTGTGCATTCTAACTGGTATTTATTGACTCAGAAGTCCTTGTTGACAGACAGACAGACAGTCGGGCAGGGAAGGGTTCCATTACAGTGACGTTGTTTCTTTCCCTCTTCTCCCCCGAGGCTCTCATGGCTGACACTCTTTACACATTGCTGTGGCTTCTCCAGCTGGTGCTGGGGCGAATGGCAGCTGCCTTTCACCTCACTGGTGCTGGAAGCCTGGGTGCCCCTAGGGAATATGACTGTCAGGCTTTCAGCGACACACTGCAGCACATCCATCAGAGATGCAGCAACAAAACAGAGCTTCATGTTCAGCCTTTTCTCTGAGATCCGGGATAAGACTGAAGGTCTGGGTCAGATGCTGAAGGTGAACCCTGAGTGGCTATGGGGGTCAGTGTATGAAAAAGAAATGTATCCCTGAGCTGTGCTCAGCCTCATTTCCACCTTCCATTCCCTGCTGCAGTCACTGCTATTCAGGTCTTCAATTGCCCTGTTCCAATATTGTGCTTTAGGAGGGGTTTGAGTCCTTCCTGTAAGTGATAATAAGGCAGATTTACTGTCAGCTATATGCAGGGATGCTATGACTCTCTGAGCAGCCTCTGTTCATGCCAGGGGTGGTGGCTTTAATACTTTTGTTTCCTAGTATGGATCCTCCAGAGGTCCCTTTGGATTTATGACCTTTCTGGAGACTTATATTGATTGCAAGCAAGATGGTTACCTGTGCTTTTAGTCACAAAAAGCAACTTTTTTTAATGAGCCCTCACTGGCAATGCAAGATACTAGATCCTTTATTGTTTGTCAGAATGGAGAAGGAAAATGTACATGTTTAAATAGCATGAATTGCTTTTCTTTTCCCCACACACTCCACTGTTTTTTTAAGGTTAATTATCTAATTTTTAGTCCAGTAAATCAAATGTGGCTGTTTCTAAAGGATGCAGCAGACTGGGGTACAGGATATCATAGAATCATAGAATAATGGAATGGTTTGGAAGAGACCTTAAAGATCATCTAATTCCAACACTCCTTTCAGTAGACCAGGTTGCTCAGAGCCCCATCCAGCTTGGTCTTGAACACTTCCAGGAATGAGGAGTCCATGACTCCTTTGGGCAACCAGTTCAAGTGTCTTGCCACCCTCACAGTACAGAATTTCTTCCCAATATCTAGCCTAAAACAACTGTCTTGCAGTTTGAAGCCATTCCCCCTTGTAAAAAGTTCCTCTCCAGCTCTATTGTAGCCCCTTCAGGTACTGGAAGGTGCTATAAGGTCTCCCTGGAGTTTTCTTTTTTCCAGGTTGAACAACCCCAAGTCTCTCTACCTGGAGTGCAAAGCAGTTCCAGATAGATGTGATCATAGGTTCTTTACTCACTTCAAAAACATCTTCTTAGCAGCATGGACAAGTGAATCACACTGATCTCTCGCTTAGTGAAATTTACATTAGGAATGCTAAGACGTTGCAATATAAATGTGCCCTTTCAGATTCAGTCTCTATGAATATGCTGTCTCTGCAAATACAAATGCACATGAATGAGAACCCAAGCATCAGATAATTTAGTCCACTCCTTGATTGTCAGTGCAAGATTATGTACAACAGTACATATTTTGTTTTAACAGTCTTTAAAAAAGGTATCATTTGCATTTGGATTCTGGCTGTTTTTCTAGTAATTTGATTCTTGCAGCGAGGCATGGTTGCAACACTTTCTGTTCTGTGACAGAATGCTTCTTACATCACCTAACATATACGGAATTCTTTTCAGGCTCTACCTCATTAAAAAACGATGCTTAGATCTCCTGCCTCTCTAATGTACAGGGGCAGATCTAGGCATATTTTCACTTTGAAAAGATTTCCTCTCCTTTTCATTAATGACAGCTGTGCAGCTGTCTAAAGACTGTTAAGATCTCCCTCTACACTGCTGGATGTTTGCTGTCTTTGTAATCTGTTTTGGAGAGCCACATGCTTTTGTTACCCCAGTAAAGCTTCTTTAAACAGAACATATTTTCCCTAATGTGGCCTTCCCAGTAAATAGTAACAAAAAGGGTGAGGGGTTCAATATGTATGTGGTGGAAGCCAATGATGGGATGGTACTGCAAGGAAAATGCTTTCCTGGCTATGTTAGCTGCTGAGAATGTCTCATGCCAACAGGCTGCAAGAGCACATCTCTGTGTGACAGTGCATACAGAGCACCTTCAGGGTGCTTTTAGGTGCACATCAGCTTACAGTTCCAAGTATAAGAAGGCCAAAGAAGTCCCTAAGCATTTTATCCAGTCTTGCTGAGCTTTAGGTGTCGTAGGCAAATGCTTGGCAGTTATCTGCATTCTAATGGGTTTCTGTGCCTCAAGAGGGAGTAGCTTGACCACTTTCACCTGATGGCTGACTTACATAACTGAAATGCCCCAAGCTAATTCCTGTTTGAATAAGAGCACATACATAGGAACAAAGCAAACCTCGATTTAAAAGCAAACTTGATGATTACTAGTCTGTTAGATGACTGTCCCACTGCAACTTTATTTTCTCTGTCTTTAATTCCCTGCTTTTCTCATCTTTCCCCACGAGGTGCAGTGTCCTTAGGTCAGTGACTTTCAGTTTGCGACCACATATTTGTGGAAGTTGGGGGACTACTTCTAAAGAGTCTGTGAAATAAAACTAATTTACATGTGCTGTGCTGTAATCTATGTACATGGGATTTCTACAGTATATACCTGTCTGTGCACCTATTGGAATGGTCAGGAGAATAACATGCAAGGTTTTTCTCATGGGAAGAAGCAGAGTATTTAAATCAAAATTTATGGTGGTTTTATAATCTTTATATTTCTTTAGTTCTTCTTTGTTTCAAAAGAGTCATGCAGGCATGGTACTTTGTGGACTGATGGAACCTCTCAGGAGCGTATGTACCTGCAGGAAGAAAGGATTCACAGCACAAGGGGTGTTCACATTTGATTGGAATATGTTCCATGCCACAGAAAGATACTATACCTGGCTCAAATTCCTGTGTGAGGAAATTTTGGGCATGACATCCATGCATAGGGAGGATGCTGACATCAAAGAGTTTAAGTTACCTCTTTAACAAGAGCAGGCACAGATGCAAACCTGTCCTGGATTTGGAGGTGAAAATTGTTTGATCCTGTGCAAATGACTGTAAATCACTTATGTTTGATCTCTAATTCTAATCCCTTTTAAGGACAATCCACTGTGTTTTCTTTCTTCTACCCTATCTCTTGCCCAAAGTGTTACCATGGGCCATTCGGCCACCATGTTAACTTTTGATCCTGGTTTTGCTCACCACCTCTAAGCCCCTTTTCTTCAGAGCCAGTGGTTGCATCTGTTTGTGGCAGCTCTATTCTAGAAACAGCTTCTTTTGCTGTTTATTCATTCACTCCAAAACAAGGGACAGCCAGGCACAATGGATGTAACAAAGGCTTACATGCATTGTTACTTGTATCCAGATCTCAATTTTTCTTGGAAACCTTAGTAAACTCCACTTATCTTAGTTATCTGCATCACTGCAGAAGGCGAAACAGACTTTATTGTTTTGCCTTCTACCAGTGAATCCTCAGCAATGAGGGGTACTTACCACATAGATAACCTACCCATGTAGTGCAGGTCTACAGTCTTATTGTCATCGATCCATGGCTTAGGCCTAAGAAAAATTGATTTTGGCAATATGATTAGAGGCAGGTTAAAACATTTTTTTTTTTTAAATATAGGAAATCTCTAGGTTCTTTGACACATCTCATTTTGGTTTTCTTTCTTTCCCAAAAGATCTTGTGAGTTTCTGCAGACAATTGATATAATACGAGGTATTATGTATACATAATTTGTACATTGCATCTGTACAGTGCAATGCCCATAACTGATTCTCCACAGAAATAGATACAACTTTGTAGGTAGTTCAGATACCTTAACTGATGATGGATATCCACAGATACTGGCTGTTATATATGTACAGAGGGAAACTGAAATATAATTATCTTCTGGAAGCTAATGAAAAATATCCCTGATGGGATCGAGTTTATCTTTCAGTGATGTTGGAGCACACTAACTTATTAACACACACTAGTTATGAATATTAGTTGAGTTTAGATCAACAAATTGAAATGTAATCATACAATAGCTAGTTTATTTCTTCTTGCACATACTTGTTATACACTTATGTCCTACTCTGGACAAGAAAAGCTCAGTGCAGTAACATATTTTGTTTGCTAACTCTGTACTTCTCCTGGTAGATTCTGGAGAACCTTTAGCTTCCCCTCTTAAACATGTTTCAAGTATGGCCAAAGTATCACTTGCAAGATAATATATTACCTGTCATATGCAATCCCTTTCTTGCTACTCTTTTCTGAAGGCCCTCAAGGCATATCTATGGAGAGCAGGTTATAGGCTTTGTGGGTTGTTCTCATGGATGATACCACCAGCTGATCCCTGTAGCTCTTGTTTCCAAAGATGCCAGGGCATAATGCACTCCAGCCATATCTTGTGCCTTTTCCAGCACATTGTTCATGTCCTTCTGTAAAATTCTTCAGGCAAGGAGGACGGCCCAGATGGGCAGAGCCATGGAAACTCCTCTGGGTCCTGGGGATTTCCAAATCATTAATTCTGCCACTCTTCCAGTCCTGGTACAGAGACACAGTGAAACACAGCCTTTGTTTTTGTACATGGATCGCCCCACTTTAAGCTGGGCTAGTTCAGCTCGATCAGGAAGAAATCAGGAGGAGTGAAAAGATACTTTTCTGATTAAGGGGAAAAAAAATACTCAAGAGATCAGTCTGGGTTGAGGATTGAGATATGAATATGAATGAAGAGGTAACACTGCAACCTGGTTATTTTGTTGAACATTAGTGCATTTTGACATATGTGAGGGTAGAGGCAAAAAAGCTACTTAAAGTATGTTGCCTAAAATAAGCAAGGGTGCACTTACCTAGTCCTGGGTAGAGATGAAATTTTTGTCACTGACTCTTGAGCATACATATTTCAATTGGAAAACCTTATCTGTTGAGTTTTGCAACATAGATCAGTTGCATTATGAATTGGAGGGGTTGAAATTTGAAGTGGCAAATGGTGGTGTTGATGCTTTTCTTTAAAGGCTTGACTACTTCACTTTAGTGGAGTTTTTCTTTTGTGTGTATCCTATGTCCCCCTACTTCATTTCCATGTCTTAACTGGATCTAGCGTGCCTCTTATGAAATGTACTGTTAATACTGCAGACTTAATTTTCGGAAGGGCAGGACAAAAACAAAAGCAGCTGCCTTTGGCTTCAACTGGCATTCAGCACCTCTGAAAATCAGGCACTAATGTTTTTCAGTTGGAAGAACAGATTCCCTTCTATAAAATAATGCTTTGCGTTTACAATTTAAAGAACTTCCAATCTATGTAGGTTTTAAAACAGTGTGTACACACTACGTTCATACAGGAATCTGGCAGCCATTTCTAGGGAGCATTAAGCAACAAGATCTTGTAGTGAACAGCAGAATTATTTTTTATTTAGAGATTACATAACTCTGACAAAATGGAAACCAGGCTCTGTGCTTCCCTGCAGACCAGAACTTTCTCTTCCCAGATGGAGAGTGACCTTTAATTGTGTCAGTTCCACCCCACATCCTCAGAAAACAAGGACAGCTGCTTCACACATGAAGGGAAGCAGAGACTGAAGTAACCGTGTTGATCAAGGATAGATCAAGACTGAGGTAACCTTACAATAGCTACATGAATCCAACTCCATCCATCAGTCAGGTCTACAGGAGTGTCCAGGTAAAAATAATTGGTCCTAAAGATCACAAATTGAATCCCCTCTCCAGCCCCCCACCCCGCCCCATCCCTTCAGCAGCCACTGCCCTAGCAGTACTGATACATCCAGCCAAGCTGCCTGTCACAGTTAATCCCTGGGGGATGGATCAAGCAGCGTTTGATGCTAGCAGTACAAAGAGTGACACTGCGCCGGAGCTTCTCATTCGGCAGGGTTTGTGTGGGAGGATGTGCAGACAGGGAGCTGATGGTGCCCTCGGGCTCAGACTGCTGGTGGAGGAGTTGCCATGTGGACTTCATGTAACTGGGACTCATAGCAAAGAGAGAGAAACTAGAAACACCCCAAATGTTCTGCCCCGAATTAATTAATCAGTACTCCTGTATGCCTTATCAATAATTGTCAAAAAAAATCATCCACCACATATGCTCCCCCATCTTTCACTCCTTTTGTTCCAGACACTCTCCTAAGCATTCAGGATTTTGATTCTCTTTCCCTGTTCCTTTATTGTCTTCATGGTGTGGAGGGGGCGGGTAGGCAGAAGGTGCTGGAACCAACCCCTTCTGTAGAGCAGCTGTGATTGCTTCCCAAGGATGTGTGAGAGCTGGGAAAGATTGCAGGGCATGATTTTTTACTGTACGCTGAAAGGCTTTCTCCATCACCCTGAAGAAGGACCTGAGGAGTGGTGAAAAGGTATAGAGTTATCAACCCCAAAACAAAAGCATTCGCTCAGTTGAGAAGTAACTGGACAGTGTCTGTGTCCTCTGATGAGCTGAGACAATTCCATTACACACAACTTGCCATAAGTCAGCAAGTCCTCTTCTCTGAAATAGTCATTCAGTGTTTACTCTGCTATTCCTTAAAGTTCGGAGCTCTTGGTCAGGGAAATGACTTCAGTGCAGTGGTGGCATGGAGTTGCAGCAATAAGACTTTGCCATTCCTTTTCACAAACTTGTCACTGAAGGCAGTCACGTGCTAAAACACAATTTTAAAATAGGAATTCACTTTGACTCTGTTTATGTTAACTTTCTGTGAACAGTCAAGCAATTTACTTTTATTGACAAGAAAATCTGTAAAAAGTCAATGTCAGAGATACATATGTGTGCATTTAAGTAAACTAGTTTTAAGTTCTCATGCATAAGCATTCAGTTTTGTACTGCTTACACATTCCCTGAGCCAAAGGAATGGAAACAATACAATGTGATTTATCTGACCAATCAAACCTAACCCAGACAGCTGTGGTGCAGGCTCTCCTGCTGGCTGCTATTTTCATGCCAGCAGAAGAAGAGGGTAGATGCCTCAGATGACTGTATTTTTGTTGTGAGCTGGGCACTTGGCTCTTCTTACCAATAACTCAGAAGCTAGAAAAAGCCTGCCTAAAGAGTCAAGTGGGAAAAGCATAGGAGCCCACTAAACCTGGTACTCACTGAACAACTGCCTATCTAAGGTATTCTCTATGCTCAGTCTTTCTGTATTTAAATATGAGTATGTTGATAGTGAGCAGTTTGAATGCAGTGCTGGATATGAAATCTCACCCCTCCTTACTGATACAAAATCGTTAAAGGAACTATGGACACACTCTATACACCAAGTAGCATAGCTGGGCAAAATAGTGAAAAACATGCTGACATTTGGTGTTGCAGTGTTGTTCTTATGTAACATGGGACAAACACGACATCATCACTGAAGTAACAGCTTCAATCTGAGTCTTGTATCACTCCTGCCTGTATGTCCCTATGAACAATTCAGAAATAAAATACAAAGGCCTCATTGAAAAGAGAAAAAAAACCCAACACCATCAAGAACCAACATCTAGATTGCTCAGGGACATGCCAAAACACCATCAAAAATGCTAATAAACTTGAAGATGTCTAAATTCCTTACAGGGCTATTCCTTTTCCAGCAAAACTCCTTGTGATCTTGAAGGTCTTCTGCTGAGCAGTTAAATCTTGACTGCATTAGGTAGCACAGCATGTAACCTGCAAGATGTTGAGAAAAAAACCAGCAAGGTGTGGGCAGGATTCCCTTGCATGTGCCCCTCAGGTTTTTGCGATACCACAGAAATCCATGCCTGGGATTCAGACAGGTTATATGCATGCTTGTGATGTGCTGGTGATCTAACGGGGGAGCACGGATTATTTCTTAGCTCCTTGTCCAAGCTAGTTCTTGCCATCTCTCTTACTTGTCTTTCCTCCATCTTAATCCAGTACAGGAAGGCTTAGCAAAGAACTTGGAAGAAAAGGTAATCTGGGGACAGGTCTGTATTTTCAAGGGGCACATTTTGATTGAGGCGTGGACTTGGAACAAAACAACACTCAGAAGGCAGTGATCCTCAAGTCATATACTTAATTATCTCTGGTAGCACGACCTGCCTGCTATCTAAAGTGTATTTCCAAACAAAAATTTTCCAATGAAAAAAAATTATTTTGAAATCAGAAAAATTGAGTGGTTTTCCCTTTTCAAGCCAGAAATCAAAGACAGATGGATATATAAATGTGTGAATACTGCCATTTTTGTTTTTTTCCTGACCCCCTCCATGCTTTCAGGCAAAACTCCCTATGCCTATGGCTGGGAAGGGACCATTTTCCAACGTGTGGGAAGGCTCTTAGGGGGAGCTTCTGGTGGCCCCCTCAAGGGCAGCAGCAGCAGCGGACATCTGCTGCACACATTTTATGTAGTTCTTGTTTGCAGCCATGCGAGCAGCGCGGTGCATCTCACACATTTTCTCAATCTGTATCCCAACCAGGTAGGATTGACAGCTGGAGAAAACCATATATTCTGGGTGCTAAATAGGTTATCCGCCATCCGTAAGAAAGAAAAGCAGTGAGCTTTACAGCCGTGCCTCCCAGCCGTGCCCTTGGTTGTGACTTTGCCACTGGCAAGGCTGAGTGCCTGACCCCTGCTAACGTGCGGTGCCTTTAATAAGGAGAGGGAGGGAAGTAATTTTATACTCAGCATGCGAGTGATTCATGTTCTCAAAGGGGATAAAAATGTTATTAGAAAATTCTCCTGCCAAATGTGTGGCAAATGAAACCAATTTATTAATGCTGTGAAGCCAACGTGTGAAATTGGGATAAAAGGTGAGGAGCGGTCTCACCCCTGTGCTTACTGTGGCAGAATGTGCTGCAAGACAAAGGGCTCTTGTCCTCAGAAAGAGGATGCTTCTGTTGTGACCACACACACTAGCAGCAAACAAACACAGCAAGTTTTCTTCAGCGCAGATGTACTTCAAAGTGTTGGGGTGAGAGATGCCGAGTCTGAAAGAGCAGACCTTGATCATGAGCGATCAAGCTGCTGCTTGAAACCTGTAAAACATTGTCCGGGCACCTTTGAAAATGCTTTTATTCATTCCATAGTTCAGGGCTTCCCGTTCATTTAGAGTTATTATTTATTTTATTATGTGTTAAGCAGTCTCAGTGTACTCTGTGTCAAACAAGACATGAAACAAAAGCAGGCCCAGACCCCAGAATACTTCTGACCTGAAACAAAGTCCACACAAGTAGGGCATGAGTTTGGAGCCAAGAAGTCCAAACAGGACCTCTGCTTTCATAGTAATGTATTTTACACGGGACAATAACGAAGGTTACTATATGTTAATGAAATACCTGTAAAGCAGGTACTGCACTATTGACAAAAGCAAGGTAAAAGAGGTTTATATTGAAGTGACTCCTGAGAGGTTAAGATTCTTTTGCCTGGTGTCCTTAAGCTGAAAAAGTCTGTGTCTTTTTCCGCATCCCCTTAGTTTTTGCTCATTCTGCCAACACCATGCTCAGTGCAACTGAACCGGACTGAAACTGTATGGATGGAGCTATAAGCAGGATGAGCAAGTCTCCTCTCTACTTCTTTTTACCTCATATCCAAATAACACCATCTCTCTGTTTTAAGCACCTGGAAAACATCAGGACCTGGAGAAGGAACAGTCAGCCAGAGCCTGTCAGGACAGAGGAAATCTGTGGAGGAATTTCTGCCTTGAAAAGCTCATCTTCTCCAGAAGAGTATCTGACTTCAAATGACCATGTAAGTAGGCATACACAGTTCTTCTGGATTCCTTTCTTTTCCTGAGCAGTCCCCAAAACATAGATTCTAATAACTCATACTTTATATCATCAGCTAACAGCACTCAGCTTTCTTGCCATTACCCATGGGTCCTTTGAAGAGTGAGGTAACCACAGCTGACTGTCAGGACACAGTATTCTGAAGTACAGTCCAAGATCTCCAACACGTCAAAAACCATAAATAAATAAAACCTACCACTAATTGACAGAAAAAAAAAAAATCAAACTCCATATATTCTTCAGAGTTCCCATCTGCAGGGGAGGGTCTGGTGTCACACTCCTGATCCAAGCCCCACAATGTTCTTACCTTCACAAACTCCTAGTTCCTGTGTCTCTCAACTTTGTAAGTGAGCTTCTACATACTGTATATTTTAAGAACAGATTTGAGCTTTAATTCTGGCATTTGTCCACCCTCTTTATGGAAGTAACCTCAGAAATACCTGGCTGTAGGCTCACTAAGTTGTTACAGCCAAGGAAAATTTTAGGCGTTTATTACACTTTGAAATACATTCAAGTATACACTTGCCTACAGTATGGACGTACTTCGTATTTTCCATCTGATCAGCTGTTTCCATGTATTTTTTGGGCCCTTCAACAGCATCAAGAACCAAGCCCATTCAACCCATGGACTTTCCTAGAAAGGCCTTCAGAGCAGGTAGGATCTGTAGACAACCTAGGCAAGGGATATCTATGCTTAGATTAAGGTAAGATGAACACCTGAAACTGCATCTCAGAATATGAAGTCTGAGATGAATAGGCTGTCCAAACTGTTTTCCAACAATCTGTTAGCCATATTCCCACCATTTTTTTTTCTTCTCTCTCACTAACATGAAACCACTACTATAATCCACTCAGCCATTCAAGAAAGCCAGGAAATGGTCCCTGTTGGAAGAAGAAGAAAAGTCTTCTTCAAGGGGTCCCTTGAGAGAATTGTGCTTCTTTTCATGAGATCTAAGGGTCTAGTGCTAATTCTGTAAATGCATTACCTAAATAAAGACTGTTATTTTCTCAGTTCTAGTTTGCAGACCTATTATCTGAATTGCTAATCCTCTATTAAAGCTTTTCATGGGTCAGAGATTATGGAAGAACACAGCCTGAATACAGTAAACACCGTAGAAGACAAATAACTCCATGAATTCTGGAACTAAGGGAATGTGGATGGCATCTTGTGATATCCACCAAAACTTTGGTGTCTAATAATGACATCAAAGAGCTGGAGCTCTTGTTTTCAAGAGTGGCTTCCTGAAAGGATTCTCTGGGGTCAGTGAAGAGCTAAACTTACCTTGCCATCTCCTATCAGTTACATGGAAACTTAACAGTCAAAGTGGTGGAAAGGACAATTAACCAGGTTTTGGTGTCACCTCTGCTGGTGTGTCAATCCTTTGAAGCTCTGCTGAAGTCACTGGAATAACTCTGTATTTTCACTGTGTAGACAGATCAAAACATGGCCTCATTTGCGCTGTAACTAACTTTTTTAGGGAAGCACAAGAATTTCAGTTTTGTATTATAATGGATTGGGAATTGTTTGTTAGTATACCATTATTGGTATATGGCCTAAGTGTTAGTGGGTAGAGTAACCTGTCAATGTAATTTTGTATTTCCTGAAATTCCAGATCCTTGGATGCCTCAGACACAGTGCTTTGGGCAGTAGCAGCACGGATGTGACTGAGCTGTAAGAAACCTTTGGTGCTGCTTTACCATGTAAACTGTGATTTATAGCTGTGTATAGTTTCATTTGCATTTGTTGTTGTTTGCAGCTATATGACAGCAGTGCTCTTCACAGTGTACCAGAACTGTATTCCATCTTGGATGTTAACATTTTCACAACAGGACTGTGTGATTTTGGCTAGTAAGCGTTCACATGTATATGGATATCTCACCAACTAGATATTTCAAATTATTGATAAATTTTTTTGTATACTCTCTCTGCAAGAGTGGTTTGCCTTGCAAGAAAGATGAGGTGGAAGCTGAGGGTAACAGCAGGCAGACAAGGACTGCAAGGACAGGGACCTCACTGGCAAACAGCACAGTCCCACAGAACCCAAACAGAGTGAGCAGGGCACGTCCAGTGAAGGTAACGGGGCTAAGCCAAGAGTCCAGTAATTGCCCCACACATCCATAGCAACAGGGCAGGTGCAAGGTCAAGCCAGGAGGTAAAGTCGGTGACTCAGGCTCAGAATAAGTGTTGTACAAAGCCAAGCACAGGCTATAGCCAAAGGTGAAGCCTTAAGTCTCAATGCAGTTCCTGAGCAAAGGTGGGTGACCTCCAACAAGGCATATTATACTTTTTTTCCACAGCATCTGATCCAAATTACATAGCTGTGCTATTCTAGAGCTGGTCTTGATCCAGGTGGCCAAGCCCCTTGGATGGGGAGAGAAGTGGCTTATCTGGTTTCTGAACCTGAGAGACAATAGACTAAGTTCCCTTCTCCTTCTCATTCATTTGTTTCAGGAAGCTTTTTCTTCATTATCCTATTTTAGAAAGCTTTAAAATAACCAGTGGTGCTTTTTTTTTTTTTTTGTCTCATGGTCTCCTGTCTGTTGTCCCCACTTAAAGTGAAAGATTAATCTTTATCACAGTCAACATTCTATAAAATAATAAAATTCAGAAGTTATTGTCATGGGGTCCTATCTGCAACAGGTTCTTTCTGCACCAAGTAGCTGTTCAGGTTGTACATATCCACACAATTTGGTTTTTACATTCAGCTTTTTAGTGCATTTTTCTCTGGGGTCAGGGGCTTGCATGGGCCACCACAGTCCTGGTGCTTTCAGTATTTGAAGAAATATGCTTTGATCGATACAATGTCTATGTACAAGAAGCATATAGATTTTTGTTTTCTGTATCCAGTATCATATGAGATGTGGTGAGTTTTAGCATATCCACTACTTGTAGACTAGACCCTTCTGCCTTTGTAAGACTTTCCATCATTACAGAATATATTTGCTTATGAACTCAAAATGTTATGGCTTTGCCTGCTCTGGGCTTCTCATGTGTATGGAAAACACTCACCAGACTTTCTGCTAGTTCCAGGCTGCTGGAACCAACAAGACCATCTCAGACAGTGAGGACTAGGCAGCATTGAAAGTAGTTGTCTGGAACAGAAGACAGGAAAATGGGGTAGATTTTGTAAGTGTTCCTAGTCTTTCCTTTTATTTAAATTGTGCATATTTCATTGACCGAAACACAAGGCAGATTTGCATGGAAGACAATCAGTATTGTCTATGTGTGTGACCTTTGGAAAGGGGATGTTTAAGTTTGCACACAAGAAAAAAATCTGTGTTTCCCTACATTCAGATTACAAACTACATAAGAACTGTCCAGTCTTCCAGCACAGCAAGCCTGCTACTTTGAACTGCTTCTGTCTCTGTGAGGTGCTGAGAAGCACGACTCCTTGGGAAGCTGGCTGTAAGCAGGGGTCGTGCCTGCCCTTTGCTGTCAGGGAGGGGAGTCTATAAGCATTCAATATAGAACAGTACCCTAATGAGTAGGAGCTTAGAATGTATTTTCTGAAACTCCTTCTTCCTCGTCCCACAAAATACCCTATGTTTAAGTGATTTTGGAAGAGTTTTTAATTTTTTTTATCGAAGCTTTGAAGAAGACATACTGCATCTAGATGCAGTATTCAAATTGGTGAGCAGTACAAGACTCCAGTGTTAATATTTAAGTATTATAGTGTTTATCACCACAAAGAATGACAAAGATCCTGACAAAGAGCTATGCTACCATTTTCCATACCCTAGATTGCAAGATCGTGATTGGGAGATGAAGGTTAAGGTGGGACATGTAGTAAATATATGCCATTACAATGAAGGACCTTTCAACAATCTGTGTAGAGGCGGTTGGATTAATTTACTTAAAAATTGGAAATTTTATTTAAATGTGAAAACACATTCTTAAATGAATGTGTTTTCTTAAAGAATGTGAATTCTTAAAGATTTCACTTCTTGGTAGGTAAGTATTGTCAGGGATTGGTGAAGGTGTGCTGGTTTTGTCTGGGATAGAGTTGATTTTCTTCACAGAGGCTGGTAAGGGGATATGTTTTACGTTTGTGCTGAACAAAGGGTTAATAATATAGAGATATTTTTGTTATTGCTGAGGACTGCTTACATAGAATCAAGGCCTTTTCTGCTTTTTGTACTGCCATGGTGGCAAGGAAATTGGTGGTGCATAGGAAGTTGGGAGGGGACACAGCCAGGACAGGTGACCCCAAGTGACCAAAGGGATACTCCATATCCTATGACATCATGCTCAGTATATACAGTGGGGAGAAGAAGGAAGAAATGGGGGGACATTTGGAGTGATAGTGTTTGTCTTCCCAAGTAACTATTATGTGTGATGGGACGCTGCTCTCTTGGAGATGGCTGAACACCTGCCTGCCTATGGGAAGCAGTGAATTAACTCCCTGTTTTGCTTTGCTTGTGTGCATGGCTTTTGTTTTTCTTATTAAACTTCATTTATCTTAATTTTATTAAGATATATTGAGAATTTATCTCAACCCATTGAGTTTTCTGGCTTTTACCCTTCTGATTCTCTCTCCCGATCCTGCTGGTGAGCAAGTGGCTGTGTGGGAATTGGTTGCTGCCTGGGATTACATCACGACAGAGGACCAGCTGCTCCCTGTAAGCCAAAAACAGTAACATGCCTGGCAAGGCAACAGGTTTACCAGGCAAGGTTTAGTTTCACCATACTAAAATTATATGAGCAAAGCAGACCAGGGTCAGGTGCAACCAGGAGTCCAGATCATCAGGCAAGCTTGTGATGATGAAGCAAGTGTAAGGTCATGATAGGAAGTCAATCCACTGGACAGAGCCCTACAACAAAGCTCAAGCAAGGGCTGTAGTTAGCTCAGGGCTGAACTTTCAGTGAGTTTCTGGGCCCAGGGTCAGGGTGTATAGGAGAATTCCAGGTGTAAGGTTCATCAGGGTGACTAAGGCCTGTTAGTGGAGTCAGGGCACTGACAGCTTTAAACTGAAAATACTGCAGGAATAGTTAGAAATTTGGCTCGCTGTTTAGATGAAATTTTCCTCTGTACAAAATGCTCTGTAAATATCCTTCCCATGTGCTTGAATTCTGCTTGAACTAGCACTCACATTTTCTCTCAGGAAACAGATTTTTCTCTCTAAATTGATTACAGTCTAGAGCTAATGTGAGCTCTAGAGTTTGCAGGAGCTCACAGAAAAGCTTTACCTGCAAGACTCAAACCATTTCCAGGGAGCATGGCTAATGTGTGTTCAAGTTTTTTCTTAGTCTATTAGTCTCGTTTTGTGTGAAAGGGAGTCAAGGGCATGATCTTTACTCTTCTCCTGATGGAAAACAGATGCTATGCTTTCAGTTTGGGGCATTATTAGATTATGTTAACAAAAACACTCAGCTGAGGACAGGTCTCCAAAAGAGACTTGTTCTGCAAATGAGAGAATTGTATCCTCAACTTCTCCAGAAGACCTGTAGGCTAAGTGATTTAGCTGCATTATGTGAAACTGCCTAAAGTCCCCACAGTGCATGATCCATTCTTACAGTCCTTATGTCATGTATTCCTAGTGAGAACAGTCCAGAGTTCTGTTGGATCTTTTCTGGAAATCCAGCAGTTCCTGTGGCAAATTCCACTTTCTATGATTGCGTATTAATTGGAGAAGGGTCTTGAATCTTGTTTTCACTTGCACTGGGCAGGTGTCATATCTGCTAAATCTGCAGGACTACTCACTTGGAGCTGGTTGGAGTAATTTTTACTCCCCTTTTGGCCCACCAAATGTCTGATTGTTTATTTGAAGTGGAATCCTGTCAATAGGAAAAAGGGAGAAAGATCATCTCAAGACACTAGACTTCACATAGGTAAAACTGAAATCCACAATTTTGGTCCGGAAAATGTGTCTGTAGCAAAGAATCCTTTGCACCATTAAATTAATATAATTACAAATCTTAGTAGTTGCTATCTCTCCTAGCACCAAACTATAGGGTGTTGGAATTGATATTCCACAACTGAGTGGAAGGAAAGAATGCAATATAATAGGAATAATATGTTTCTGTCTTGATAGGATGCTAAGCATTGTAAATCAGTGTGGACTTCAGCCAGAAAGAGGCTTCAGCCCCTGCTGTGGGTATCAGCAGCAGAGTTCCCCAAGTTTATTGCCCTTTGCACAAAATTTGTGCAAATTCAAGCCCCTCCTCTCTAGTCCAATAAATTCTAAATAGATCTTGATTGTCCATTCCTGAAACTAGTGATTTCAACCTCAGGGGATTTGGCTTTTCTGTATATTTTTCCCTTAAAATGTCTCTGGTTGAATGAAATAAAGTTGTTTTTCTACAGTGTATTGGCAGAAATAATAGAACATCCATCAGAGAATCCCAATATATTTTCAGCCTGTGCCTAAAGGCTGAGAATGGACAATCAAACTCGATGCTGGCCTTAACATCATCTAGTAACACATTGTCTTCACATGAATTGCATCACCTTACACTAAGGTTAAATAGGGTATCTGAATGGCAGTTTCTTTATGCTTTTGTTCTTGTTTTGACAGAGCATATCCTTTGTGGTGAGGTCTTTGAGTGAAACTCCACAGTTCACATCTGGAATGTAAATACAAGTGGAAATTCTTAGGTGGTGAAAAGTATTGTCTCTCTAGTTGGCTAAAAGTCAAGTGAATAAATACAATTTCCATGACAAACACATCCCATAGTAAATGAAGAGTGTGGCTGAGTGGTATGTGGTCAATTTGTTTTTCTCTGCATTTAGCTGAGCTCTCAAGTAGGATTCTGTATCTAGAAATAACTCATACTAGGATCTCTCCTAGACTCCTCATACCTGTTAGGTTTCTTTCTTTTAGGTTCATGTCCAATTTCCTACCTTCTCAGGATGTAAATGGTGCATCTTGAAGAATTCTTGCTTACCTGTCACTCATAGGATATTCCTTACATAGCAGAAAATTCAACTTAAATGTACAGTTTGAAAAGGAATGGTTGGATGTGTTAAATCCCTCAGATATTGCTGTGCTCTAAGGGCAAGTTGTCTTATTGTGAAATTATGCATGAGGCTGACACAGAGTGCTCCTACCCCAGTGAAAGAACATAAATTTTTTTCACCTTTTTGAAGTTAATGCAATGCTATACATTAGTTGCACAAAGGAAGTAGGTAGTCCTGGTGTGATGAAGCCTATCAGTTGGGAAGCAGTAACCCTAAAAGTCCAGCTTGTGGCAAATGCCTGAATACGACCTCTGGGCTCAGTGTTATGGCTGAGTGAACCCAGTGAGTGATGGCTGGGTAATCACTGCGTATATAAACAGACAACACTGAATAAAGGGATCAAATTTCCTCTGCAAACAGCACTGGTGATATGTATCTGGCACTAGATGTGTGCCTGGTTCTGCTGTCTACACTTCAAAAAGGTGATGAAAAAATGACAAGTTTAGAAACAATTACAAATATGACTGCGAAGGGAGTCTTCATAATGAGAAAGCAACTCACGTTAGATGATGGTCTGTAGGAAACTATACAGACAGAAGATTTTGATCGAATGGCTCAGGCAAAGGCAGAAATTACCAAGAGTCTGCAAATTTACATATTGTGAGATAGAAAAAATCAAACTGAAAATCAAGTTTGGACACATGGTGAGGCCAAAGAATCACTAGAAGAAAACTCATCAGAAAATGCAGTGTATTCCCCCTTCCTTGAAGTAACTGAGTAAATTTACATTATGGCTGGCAGTTTGCCTGTGAGATGTCCTCCAGCTCAGAGAACTTTTCAGGGTTTATAAAGGATTTCTGTGCCTTATATTGCACTGGAAGTAGAGGTAACCTCCAGGTTTCTCTTTAGCCATAAAATCTATGGGCCTACCTTCTCACCTGCTTCTTCAGCCTGTGGGATTGCTTATTCTCCTTTGTGGTGGGCTTTGAGCACCATTTTGAAAGTTGAGGTAGTTTATATTCCTAATCTACTGGAAGGGTGAATTAAATTCACTGGGATCATTTTTCAAATTCTCATCATAAACAAAGAAGCTTGCCTATGTTTTTTTCAGTTATGTTATTGTATGAAAATGTCACGTTTGCCAAATAACTGGGATATTGCTTCTGCTGCTGTCTTCACCTCACTCCTCAGCTTCTTCGGGCCAACTGCAGCTGTCATGTTGGTGCTGAGTGGCTAGGAAAAGAATGATCTGGAACTCAGCAGCATATTGTGTGCAAGCTATGAATTTATTGCCAAGAGTATGTATAAAATAAATTGCTGCCACAATCCGTTTAGAAATCCTCACTTCCCTTAGCTCTGTGCCATCTCCTTGGACAGCATGGCCATTGCTGGCAGTCTGGCAATTTTTCTGAGACACGCAGCTGGATGAGGAGAGCAGGACCAAGGTGAGAAGGAAGCAGGAGGGAGACATATGGTAGGATGGGTTAAAAGGGTCAAATTGGAAGGAAAAAGAGGGATCATCATTCCTGTTCAGGCTCTGGATTGAAAACTGAGAATCATTACTTCCTTTTCTATGCACTTACCTAGGAACAATACTATGAGAGGACTTCATCTCTATATGTAGGATTAAAGAGGCTGACAATATAATATTTCTCTCAGATATTTGATAACACAACATGGATCTGTGCTGGTTGAAAAAATCTCTTATCCTATTGTGAGACATATGTATGCCATTAGTGTGCCATATTTTTGTGGCTGTAATTTTTCAGGAAGCTTTTATAGAAAATGTGTCATACAGTTGTGTAATTATTGGTAACACCATAGTGTGCATCCACAGGAGAACCTAATTAAGTTAGGCAGCATAAAAAAAACAAGCACTTTAGTTTATTTTTGATTTGAGATTATCTGTCATTACAATGGCTACCAATAATTTATTTATTTCATTTTTCTGTTTGTCGAATAGTAAGGTTCAGCCCAGCAGGTAACCTTGGACTCTAATTTAGTAGATAGTGAACTGCTTTTTGCAAGACTCGTGCCTGTGCACAGTGGTGTTACAACTCTGCCTTCATTTTCTTGTACTCTTATCACTCTGTTTCTATGGATTCCCTGAGTCCCAGCTGTCCAAACCAGCACACGTCAAATTCTGCTGCCCATCTGTTCATGTACACAGAGAAGCATGACCACATCACCACAGCCTCAACCAATTTCATTCACTTCCTGCTGTCTTTGGATTCCAGATAAAACTTTTTTAAAAAGAAATCTTCCCTTAATCTGTCCAATTACTGATGTTAATGTGTATGCTTTCATTTAGAAGGAAGCTTTATTATAATTCCTATATTGCTTTCCTGAAAATATCTGTGTAAGTAGGTTTGTGAGTTGAGAGCCAGCATTTATTGGTGTCTGCTCCCATAAGGCATTCAGTTCCGGGTGTTTCTATATTTCAGCTGTCACCTGGTTTCACTAGGAAGTTTTTTTTATCAAGGATTTGTGTTTATTCATTGCTGTGTTAGCAGTAGTGTCAAAAGCCTGTGTCACCAGTATGGCTCTGTATTGCTTGGTGTTATATGAACACATGAAAATAAAGCCTCTTCACCAAATTGTTTGCAATGTGCTGGCACCATGCTACTCATACTTCTGCAGAAAACACTTCTAATTTTATTCCCTGGCATGGATGCCTGCAAAATGAACATCATCTGGAAGCAATGGATCATTTTACCTAGGCCACCAAACATGTGTTTGTTGCTAATAACTTTGGTTCACTGTTCAAGCATGTCCAAGCAAAATGAATGGTCTGGATTTGTAAAAAGCCTTTGTAACCCAGCTCCACTTTTCCCCACACATTATTCTATAACATAAGTCCCTGATCTATGGACATTTGTTTTATAGCTCTATGTAAAGTACCATGTGTTTTACAGAACAATAGTGACAGCCACATTTTCAGTCAATGTGGTTCAGGATTTGGATGTCCTTCCTCTCTCTCTCTCCCTCCCCTCTTTAGGTCCCTGTGCTGTTTTCAGAACTGGCATATCTGAGCAATCAGTAAGTTATATATGATTGAGCTGTGCTTTACCTGGGAGCTTCTTAAGTCCTGTGCCACGAGTTTGTCACAAATTTAAGACACAAAGCTTTCAGAAAAGATGATGTGGTAAAATTTAGCTCCTTTTTTGCAGTCATGACATCTAAGCAATGAGTAAGCCCACCAGAATACCTGTCTGGCAGTGTACACGACTGTTGTGATGGTCTCTAAGCCAAAGCACTTCAAGTGATGACCAGTGAAAGCAGGACACCATTGCCTGGGAAACCAAATAAATAGAAGCACACAACCATCCATCACTGCCATCTGGAAAAGATTGGGCTGAAAGTCTTCCTGTCAGGATCTGCTACAGTATTTATTTGTGTAGCTGAGCTTTGACTTTGGGGATTTCAGCAAAATATTCCTTTCAGCGATGATTCAAAGAGAAGATTTGGGTCTGATTGTCAGGCTAGTGTTAATTCCTCTGTTCAATTTTGCAAAATTGCAACTGTAACCAATAGTTGTGTTTCTTTTTTTCCTGTGTAGGGACTTCACATGTACAGAAACAACATGTAAGAGATGATTTCATTTTGACATTGTATACATATGTTACCAAAGCAGCATGAAGGATCATGAGTTGGTGACACATACAGGTGTAAATGATTCATGATGGATGAGCTTCCTCCTCCAGTGTATGTCTAAAGCTGATAAGAAGAACAAGTTTTTGTTAACACTTATAAGCTCGTTGGTTCTCCTAAGGACAGGAGATAAACAAAAGCTGAAAGATGGAGTTATTTTAAATACTAAAAATAGGGAGATCTGAATTTACCTACTGTACAAGCAGTTTGGGGGTCAGATAGTAGTTCTGAGGATGAGGCTGTACTAATGGATGTGTACTGCAATGCAGTAAAACAAACCTTGAAATGTACTAAAGCCATACTTAACACTGGAAGGCCTGCATGAGGCGTGCAAGCTACACAGAACACAAGAGGGTAAAGAGGAAGTTGTTCTGACTCCTTTTTTTAAGTAAGGACACAAGAAAAGGAAAGAAATAAATGTAAATGTGCATTTGTTTCTAATCACCAGGGCAGGAGGAGAATACTAACAAAATCTTCTCAAACCAGAAAATCATAGAATAGTAGAATCATAAAATCATTAAGGCAGGAAAAAACTTCCAAGGTCATCGAGTCCAACCTTTGACCAATCACCACCTTGTCAACTGAACCACAGCACTAAGTGACATGTCCGTGGTTTCTTGAACACTTCAGGGATGGCCCTTTCTTCTCGGCAGCTTTCCAGCCACTCTTTCCCAAGCCATGTTGTGACCTAAGTGCAGGGCCTGTCACTTTAACTGTGCTGTTAGTCTTGGCCCATTGATCCAGCCTGTCCAGATCCTGCTGTAGAACTTTCCTGCCCTCCAGCAGATCAACATGCCCACCCAGCTTGGTGCCATCTTGCAAACTGACTGAGGGTGCCCTTGATACCTTCATCCCAATCACTGATAAAGGCATTAAACAGAACTGTCTCCAATACTGATCCCTGTGGAACCCCACTTGTGACCAGCTACCAGCTGGATGTAACTCCGTTCACCACCACTCTCTGGGCTCAGCCATCCAGCCAATTTTTACTCCAGCAAAGAGTGCACCTGTCCAAGCCATGGGCTGCCAGCTTCTGCAGGACAGTGCTGTAAGAGACACTATCAAAGGCTTTACTGAAGTCCAGGTAAACACCATCCACAGCCTTTCCCTCATCCACTATGAGGGTCACTTGATCATAAAAGCAGAATACCACAAAATGTCAAGATTAGGGAGGAGAATAAGATTTTTGTATGCTGATAACTCAGGAATTCTCCTTGGTCAAAGAAGGACAAAATAGTTTCTTAGACTGAATAGGAAAAATCACATTATTGTTCAGAAGAGAGGGAGTCTAGTCAGTGAAGAAACTGTCTGGTATCTGCCTCCTTTGGCACCAGGACCCAGGAGGTTCTGCTGACAGAGGACATGGACTGAACTACTGAATTCTCAAATGTACTGAGAAGGAAAAGAAAGAAAAGAAAAAAGTTAAGAAAAAAATAGAGAGAATAAAAGAAGACTAGAAAATGTAGAACCAAAACCTCAATCCAATATTCATTGTTTACTTACTTTTTGCTTGAGTTGGCTCCGTTTAGATTTCCATGACAATTTATAGGAATAAAACCACAGTAAAGTAGAATTGGGGTGTTACAATTTTGATTCTAGTAGACGAGAGAAGAAGCACTAAAAAACTGGTATCCTTGGTGGAAGGCAAAGGGCAGCTGTGTGCATTCATATCCTTTTCTGAACAGAGAGAGGGAGGCTGATGAAAAGGTAGTTCTTTCCATCAGTGTCTTCCCTTTTACTCCCTCTCCTAGCATTAAATGTGTGGCAGCAGGGAAAACCAGAGCTTTTTCACAGATGGCCTTGACTTCAGAATATCCCTAAGGTTTCATGTGCTCTGGGAGAGGAACAATTTTCCTTCCTGGTAGAGCTGTGTCCTTCCCATAGCCCTCCTAATAAGTCACCACAAAGTCATCCTCACAGCGTTTGCCTTTCCCCCACAGCCTTCTCCCGCAGACTCATTGTAATTACAGCACAAGGAGCTGGCATTCTTTTATGAAAAAAAAAACAAAACCAAACATTTTCAGAGAACAAGAAAAAGGCATCATATGTAATGAGGGGCTGTTCTGAGACAGGAGAGTTTAAATGCAATTGATCCATAAATGAAAATATTGGGATAAAGAGCATCGAAACAAGATTTATCTGAGACTTGAAGCAAAAGAAGAACAGCAAAGAAAGAAGAATGAGTTAATGCTTAACCTAAGTTTTTTAAATCTGTTTTTCAAAGGGAAAAGAAGGAAGAAACACAAGCCATGCGGGGAGCACATATTGTTGAACTCAATCTCAGAAAGTCTAGCCCTTGGAAGAATGACTGATCAGGAATATAGATGCTTTTAAATAGTGGGTAAATTTTTATGTTTTTTCTTTTTTATTTCTTGTCTTATCAATGTCATTTTCTAGACAGGAAAATGGAATCACAGTGTGCTTATTCTGTGGGAGGACAAGCAGAGGTTTAATTGACACATTCAGGGAAATATCACTTATAGTACTAATAGTCAAGAACAGAATTCAGGAATCAAACACTTTATTCTGCAAAGCTGAAGTGAACATATCTGACAGTAAGAGCTACTATTAAGGAAAAGAATATGCTGCAGAAGACCTTGTTCTGGCCAAAACCAAGTGCTGCTGATTTGCAGGAAATTTATTTATAATAGCTTTGGTCCAGAGAAAACTGAACCTCAGAGCATGTGCAGACAAGGATCTTCTTTACCTTTCAGCTCTTTGCTAAAACTGTTGTTCTTTCCAGTTGAGTGACAGTATGTGCTGCCAAATAGTTTGCAAAAGCAATAATACATAGATGAAGAAATAAGTGCTAAACAAAGGTGAAATTATGTGCTTTCAGGGATCAAATAATAAGGTATGTAGTTTCTGTAATATTTTACAGGAAGTCTTATGAAACTGTCAGACTTGAAAGCAAGGGCATGAGAGAAGGAGATGAAATTTTCTCAGAGACTGGCTTCCTTTTAAGAGAAGATGGGACTTTGGCATTCTGTGAATAAAATGTATAAACTCCTGTCTTCAGTGAAGCTTACAATAACAACAACAAATGAAGGCAAGTAGGAGAATAGAAAAAAAGGAGAAGAAAGAAACAAAATCAAAAATTATCTCAGCTGCTGGACTGTGTCTTTATGTTGTTGGGACAATAAATCCGGGACTTTCATATATCATGGTGTGTACATACTACCAATGCTTAGCTATTTAGATGGACAGATGTTGCAGAGATGCTACAGTAATCACACCTGCTTTCTATATCCAGTGCCTTGCTTACTGGGAGGACTCACTCTAGAGATATCAAACAGCATTGCTTCTGTGTTCTTGGCATATGCTCCCTTTTGAGAAGACAGCATTTTATTTTCTGCTTAGCTCTCTAGGGAAATCATGACGCACAGTTATAACTCTGCAGTTGTATTGTTAGCTTATCCCTAACGACTTCAGCTCGCCCCTCTTCCTGCACAATGATGCCTTCTTTGGCTGTGTTACTGGCATGTAGTAGCTAGCTCACAGTGTCCTGCCAACATGGAATGCATGATCAAGTATTCTCAGAGCAGATGTCTTTTTATTTTTGTCACCTTATATTCTGTAACAGAACTCAGGAAAGGGGAGCATTGGTGTTTTTCTAAAAATAGAACGAACTTCTACTGTGCCTTCTTGCCCCATTTCACGCTGTTATTCATATTATTTAACTGTGTGTCTTGTGACAGGTTTTGGTTTATTTCTTTAGGAAGGGATTGCCCATAAAAGTAGCATATTTGTATACTAAGAGGCCCAAATGTGAAGGCTGAAAATATAGAAATAATTAAAACCATTACATTTATTATTTTGGAGTATATTTCATGACTTTTAAGGGAGCCTAACAATTTTCCTGCATTTGAGTCATGTTTTCTGAACTTTCTGATGGGCAATGCTTTAGTCTGCAGCTAAAGAGGAATTTTTTTGTGTTGGTTTCCATAGGTGCAAAACTACACTGCAATATAGGGCTCAGATCAGTTGATCTAACTTCTGATAATAAACTCTATTTTATTGTGTTTATATAAGTTTCCTCCAAATAGGCTGTATGCACTGGTCTGACGAGGGAAGGATTTATGTCATTTTAGTAAAGACATACAGGTCTTGGGTGAAAAGAAGGAAGGAAGGAAAGAAAGAGGGAAGGAGGGAGGACAGATGAAAAGAAAGAAAGAAAGGAAGGAAGAAAGAAAGAAAGGAAGAAAGAAAGGAAGACAGAAAGACAGAAAGAAAGACAGAAAGACAGAAAGAAAGACAGAAAGAAAGAAAGAAAAAAGAAAGAAAGAAAGACAGAAAGAAAGAAAGACAGAAAGACAGAAAGACAGAAAGACAGAAAGACAGAAAGAAAGAAAGAAAGAAAGAAAGAAAGAAAGAAAGAAAGAAAGAAAGGAAGGAAGGAAGGAAGGAAGGAAGGAAGGAAGGAAGGAAGGAAGGAAGGAAGGAAGGAAGGAAGGAAGGAAGGAAGGAAGGAAGGAAGGAAGAAAGGAAGAAAGGAAGAAAGAAAAGAAGAAAGAAAGGAAGGAAGAAAGGAAGGAAGAAAGGAAGGAAGAAAGGAAGGAAGAAAGGAAGAAAGAAAGGAAGAAAGGAAGAAAGGAAGAAAGGAAGAAAGAAAGAAAGAAAGAAAGAAAGAAAGAAAGAAAGAAAGAAAGAAAGAAAGAAAGAAAGAAAGAAAGAAAGAAAGAAAGAAAGAAAGAAAGAAAGAAAGAAAGAAAGAAAGAAAAAGAAAGAAAAAGAAAGAAAAAAAGAATCCTGCTTAAACAGAGGCTAGATTTTACTTTGATGAAGCCACAAAGAATTTGGGCACATATGAAGAACGTCTTACGACAGTTTTTAGAATCCAAATAAGATATACTTCACCCCCAAAAGCATTAACATAGAGCAAGCCCTCATGTCCCATTTAGTACACTAGACACAGCACATCAGCCTAGACAGTTTTTATTCTAGCACACCTTGAAGTGCAGGAAGTTGGAAAAGGCAGGCAAAGGACAAAAAACACTGCAGCTTCTATCATGCTACTGACAATTATTTTAAAGTGATAGAAAATGAAGAAGGAAGCAGGAGGCTGAGTGAAAGCAAATGTAGAGCCCGTCATCAAAAAAGGAAGCAAGATTGATGCTAGTGAATGCTGTGGCTGTCTCAGATGGCATGCAGGCTACCAGCTGGACTGTTAGCTATGATATAAATACTTTGTTGGGTTTTTTAAAAATATTCATGGTAACTTTTTGAAAACATTTTTCTCATTTCTGGAGTCACACTCTATGAACTGTAAAGTCACATTAATGTGCTCCTAGGCCAGGAATTGTTTAGAGTCAAGAGTAGAGCTGGTAGATATTTTTCACTTGAAAACAATTTTTTGATGAAAAATGGCCTCTTTTGTGAAACCCTCTGTATTTAATGAAAAACAGAAGCAAATATGTTCTTTGACTCTATGTTAAGAGTAAATATCATCCCAAGGCAGTGTGAGCTCCACATGAAGGGAAAAATCAAAGAGTGGGAAAGCACACACACTCCCCAGAGCTTCTTTCACTCAGAACCTGTCATTTCCTCCATAGGGGTGCTTAATTTAAACTAGTGCAGGATACAAATCCTGAATACAGAGGAAAACTGCAGTTATAGGAGGAAGACTACAGCTGTTGTGTGCCTTATCAGAGAACAGCAGCTAAGGTCTGAGTGTAGCTGTCTTCAAATCCAGAGTACATGGTCTACCTGTTTGAAATACTTACCCATACAATGATACCATCCAGGTACATTTCATCTCAGTGTTATTAATAATCTTCCTGATTCTGGAATATTTATGGTCTGATGGGGGCTCACAGAGTGAGCTGTGGCTGAGGCATTTTTTAGCCTAAACATAATTACCTTCAAGTTGTCATCATTCCTGACGTGCTTAATCTCTATTTAGACCTAGTAATAGCTGGATTCATCCCCATCATTTAAGTATTTAAGCAGTGAATGATTTTGGAGTCATATGTCATTGAGCATCTCTGTGCTTAAACATATATGAACTCTCAAGGACTAAATTTAATCCCCATCATCTTGCTTTGTAGGGAGTGTCAGCCTTGCATTGTACAAGGGAGCTTGTTTATTGATGAACTTGATGCTTCATTCCTTAGGCACACACCATAATACTGTGACTGATTGCATTCCACTGATGTACTTTTTAAGCTGGTGTCTTAACTACATTTCTTGCCAAAGTGAGGGGTTACAGACAGTCTCCAGAGGCCAATATATTGAAATGGACCTCTGTGACTTGGAGTTTTCTTGTGGGAAGCCTACTCCAGATAAAGGTACCTCTTTAAATGAGCAACAGAGGCCATGGATCACCTAGGAATTTAGCTGGCAGCTCTGACAGCTGTGAAATCGTCCTATCAGCAGTGTCATTGAAAGGAGCACCACACAGATCTCAAAACAGAGCTAAATGACTAGGTATCACCTATTGGACTTTCTCCTGGTGCATCACATTGAAACAAACTTCATACTTTTCCCTTAAATCTGATCTGGTCAGACAGCACTGAGAACCCTTCACATGAAGAGGAAGTGAACATACAGAGTGTGTGACCCCTTAGAGGCCATCCTGCACCCACTGCAGGTGTACGAGTCCTCCTGCAGGACTGTCCTCCACTGAGACAAACACACTGTGGTTGGGAAGGGAAGTCTTCCTTGCCATGCAGTATTCACAGCTTATTGGCAAGCAATAGCAGTCCTAGAGAAGAGTTAGTAACTTGCCATTGTATCAGGTTTTTTCTTGATTCCGTGCCTAATAGCAATTTCAATATCCCAGGTTGTTTCTTCTGCCCCAAGATGAGTGTTAGCCAGTGGAGTCATAGGACCTTATAATGGATGTGCTAATACACATCTCTGCTAGTGATACCTGATGATTTTAGTTCAACATGGCTTGAGGGTCATATGTTTGGGGTTTTTTTATTCCTTCTATTTATGCTGACATTCTGAAAAAAATGGATGTTGTTGATTTCTAAAGAAGGAACAATTGCAACTAAACAACAAAGCTTATCCGTATCAGTCGAGTGGGGATGATTGCTAAAGGTGAACCTGCAGAATTTTTTTTAGTTCAAAGACTCACTTTGATTTGCCCATTACCATCTGAAATTTTTACCTATGGGTCTCACGTTTTCAACTCTGACCACTGGTCAGATTTTTTAGAAAGTGTGGCAAACAGTGATTTAGCAATTGCTACATTCGAAGAAAAGTACAAACCCCGTGCTTTCTGACTCTATAAAGAGGGATGGAAATGCTCTAGTGATAATATAGCTGCAGACAAAAACTTCAAAATAGGCAGAAAAAGCATCTTCACCAGAGACAAAAGTTTGTGAATGTCCTGGTGAAAATTGATTTGCTTTTGTTTGAATAACAAGCACTAAGGGATCACACTCAGTCTAGGCTCAGTTCATTTTGAAGTGCTCTTGTGCTACTCTTAACAACAAACACCCACTGGAGCCTTTACTGTGTTCGTTGTTTCCTGTATATAAATTATTTTCATGAACCGTTTGTCTGGCATATGCAGTAGTGGAGGGCACTGCACATTTGTATTTGAAGTAGGGAAAATGGTATGGCAGAAGTAGGCAGATTTTATTGGTGCCGTAGCATTATGATCGCTGTTTTAATAATTGCCTTGGCATTCTGAAGGATCAAAATGCTACAGAAATACAAGTTATAATGTAGTTATATAAAATTAGAGCGGCAGTAAAAATGAGAGTGGGCGAGTGACAGGAGAGGATACATGAGAAAAGAGTTCCTCAACTGAAACCTGGATTAAACGTTCATTTAAGCAGGTTGCTATGTAACTCTGGATTGACCACAAGCATGTTAAGGCAGCATTCAGCTCCTCTGTAAAACATTTGCTGGTCCACAGGAAGAGTTTGTTGCATTAAGTAATTTATGGGGTGCTAAGAAGTTCCTTAAGCTATTATTAAAAACATACAAAATCTTCCCTGGTTAGGACTCTAGTAACTCAGACTTCTAACTAAGCAGAACTGATAGGGCAGGCCTTTTGATGTTTAATGAGTTCTGAAGCAGATGTGAGATGTGATAGACAGGGGAGCTGGGGTGATTTAGTGCTCATGGAACAAAATGATGAGATCTCCTCCTGAAAAAGAAAATGTAGCTAAAAAGGACAGGGGTTTGGTTTTTTTTTTCCTTCTTCCCCCACTTCTTCCTTCTTGGTGCATGTGTTTTTGATTTCCTCACCCCTTGCCTCTCAGTGCTGGCTCGTTTCCATTCAAACACACACAGAACACTGAAAACTAATTAGCCCTGGATGCAGCCACAGGAAGTTAGCCTGCCAAGTCCCCTTTCCCCCACAATTCCTCAACTTTCTCAGCTTGCCTCAGGCCAAGGGCCTTGCACTGGGCCTCTCTGTGTAGGTTGCCAGGTCTAATTTTACAATTTCCCTTCACCTTATCAAGTGTGCCCCAGGCCCAACAAGGGGGAAAGGATCAGAGCCAGTGTTGTGTTGTGGGCCTTTCTGCCCCACACCCAGTCCCCACCCACCTCTTTTCTTTTCTGCATCATTTTTGGGAGTCTTGGTCGTATCTAGTTTCAGTGTTGACTTGTTAATCTGACCTTTGTTAATGCTTTTTAAAGGAACTAAAGAGAACTTCACCATCTTGTAAAACTTGAAAGTCCCTCCTCTCCAAGAACTTTTCTTGAAGGTTAACAAATTTTCCCGAGAGCCAGAGGAGTACAGGTGTTGACCATTTTCAGGCATCTCATTTCAAAGCAGAGCCCACCACAATCCCAACGCGAGAAACCAGAGGCTGATTAGAAGAAAGCAGCAGGCTGGATGCCAACCTACAGTGGGCAGAGTCATGACATGTGCAACTCAGCTAGAAAATACCAGCATGGCTGCAAAGTTATGACTGTCTGAAAGCATACTGGAGTTTTCTTCTTGATTCTTATGCTTGGTTGCAGTGAGATACTTTGCAAAAGTCACTTCAACTCTGATGACATCCCTTTCTAAGCTGGTGATAACTCTACAGAGAGTACTTTGAGCTTTGTGGATGAAAGGCACTAAAATACATGACATCTATAATCAAATCTCAGTGGAGAGAGGTGGAGAAGGAAAAAGATCGAGCAACTGAAGTCCTCTCTTCCTTCTTCTGTGGCATAGACTAGTGGGAATTGATGGTCTTCTCAGACTGTTGCCCATCCAGTCTGGTGTCCAGAGCCCACAGGATACAAAAAAAGATTTCAGAGGAAGACTTGAGGATCCCGTGGTACAATAGATGAGAAAAGAGAAGACACTAGTTTGCCATTCAGGTCTCCAGGAGTTAGGAAGTGGCAGAAGTCCTCAAGTACATAATGGTTTCTATTGTTGTCTGTGGCAACTGTGGATGTTCTTGAGAGCCACATAAATATCTGGTTCTTTTTTATTGTTGTTAGGTTTTGAGCTGTGCCAGTTTCCTGGAGCAATGAGTTCCACAGTGTAATTGTGTGTTGTGTGAACATCCTTTTTCCATCGATGTGCTCTGTGGCTATCTGGAGGAACTCATGCTACATCTGCTGGTGCTGCACCTGCCCTGTAGATAGAGAACTCCAGCAGGCATGGCTGAGAGAGGGATATCATCTGGGAACCAGCTCTAAATGAATGCAGAGTTTGAAAATAACCTGAAGGAAAATATTAAGTACACTGCTAGGAAGGGCTGCTGTAGGAAAGGAATAATATCCTATTCTTGATTAATTCTTCCTTGATGCAAGACTTTGGAAGAGTTTTGTAGTGAAGTTACATTTTAGACACATTTGCCATCTTGCCTTTGATTTCCATGAATGTTCTTCCTGCAGAGCAGGTGGTGGCACCTGATGTGGAACCATGTGTGGAACCATGCCTGCTGCCAGCCTCTTTTCACAGCCTGCAAAATGCCTGTTGTGCTGTTTTATTTAACATTCCATACATTTTGTATGTGTAGGTCAGAGACAACTTGACTACAGGGAAGTGACTTCACTGCACAGGCACACTGCTCTGGAGTGGAGATCAAACAGGAGCACAGAAACATGATGTTCTAGACTCCAGTTTTGGGTGTTCTTAAATCTGCAGTGTGTTGCATGTGAGTAGTCCCTTAAAAATGAAAGGGACTACTCTAGTGACTGCTGTAATGCTACGTTCAAATAACTTACTGAGCTCAGGCAACCTAGATAATCTTTAGGGAAAAAAGCAACTGTCTTCTCTGGGTACAGGCAATCCTGTTCATCTGATGTCAGAGACGTCACTGTGGCATAAACACTGTTGGGCAGAGCCTGTTTTTTTCCTCTGCATCAGGACCTGGCACAAGTGACCTCCAGTCTGTTTGGCCTGTCCCTATTATAACACTAACAAATGTGAATTTAGCCGGGTGACTGAACTAGCAGCTCACTAGTTGACCTGTATGCTCTGCCTCTGGCTCCAAGTTTTAACACTTCTCAGAGTACTTGCACGAAAACAGCCTCTTGGGTTTTTAATCTTTGCCTGAGCCTCAGGACTCTCGTCCAAGATTATCACGTCGCTATTGATTGCTCTGAAGAAACCTGTAAATCCCAGTGAGAACTACACAGCAGGACACATGGATTTTAAAAGAACAAAGCAAAGACCAAAGAAGTTTTTATGCAAACATCCGTATTTCTTTTAGCAGGAGCAGAGCAGTGCAGAAAATGGATCATTTGATAAAAATTATTTCTGATTTTTGTTTTGAAGTTTTCTGAGAGGTATTGCCAGATATAATGACCTACAATTCTGGAACCACAGCATACCTGTGTTGTGTGTATTTTCCAAAATTGTATGCTTCGAGTTCAGCTCATTTTTCAGAATTCTTCACTTGTCCTGAAGGGAAAAAGGAAGAAAGCAAAAGTCTAACATAAGAAGTTTTTGTCCTTTCATACCTGCGAAGTCAAAGAAGAGCTTACACTCTATCAGAGTCCTAGCAAAATAAGCCCATGTGGCTGGTCCTAGAGCTTTGATGTGTACTTCACTGCAAGTAGAGCAAGCTAAAAAATTTCTATCAAAAATTCATTTTGAAAAAAAAAAAAAGAAAAGAAAGAAGAAGAGAGTTTTTTTACTTAATATAGTCTTCTTTATGTTATTCACTTATTCTTCTTAAAACCTAAACCAAAATTTTAGAGTGCCATTTCTGAGTTCTTTTGTGGCCAAGATTTATAAGTTCTTGTCAGTTGTTTAAAAATGTGGTTTTGCCATGTAAAAACAGTGCATAGGAATGGTCTAGATCAGGACTTCAAGCCTGATGAAAACCTTCACCTGCTGCTATTGTGTCTTGAAAGATAACAGGAGCAGCATGAAAGACAGCCAAGTTCAACTATGACCCTCAGTGCTCTTTGCATCATCTTTGGTGATGTCTCCAGGCTGTGATGTTCAGTGTGGTTTCTGAGTACTGTTTTGGCATTAATAACTAGCAGCCTTCTCAACTTTTACTCCACATTCCTAATCCTATTCTTTCTTGCACTCCATTTCTAAACCATCTTTCCTTCTTGTGTCCTCAGGCTTTGATCTCCATGTCTCTTCACAGACACCCTGCTCTTCAAAGCAGGGAAGGGCAAAATTCATATTCCCCAAACAGATAAAGCCCCCCCCAAAAAATCAAGCAAATGAGATAATAATGAGTATAAACCACTTCCAAAATGCTATAGTTGGATGTATTTTCTTTTTTTCTCACCCTCTCGTTTTGTTTATATGCTAGACCAGGTTGAGTGTTGAATTTTATTTGATTTGGGCATTTTCCCAGGGAACTTGGACTCTTTCCGTAAAAAATCAACATGTCCACAGAAATTAAGATTTGCAGAGTGAAGGTACTAATTTATATAGTTTACTTGATGCCTCACTTCTCCCTAGTTTTCAGATTTTTGTCTCTCACAGCATCTCTCTCACTTTCAGTCCTTTCCTGGTGCATAGTAGTGCCAGAGCATTAAGTTATCTAGGACAACACACTAGAGAGGCACAGTGGCATGAGTTACCCAAACAGCAACTCTTCACTGGTGAAAGCCAACACTGGTCAATAGAAGAACTGTCATTAATGCTGCTGGTGCTGCTGGTTATGTGGCTGTGTGGTGTAAGCTCCCCTGATCAATCTTCTGTGTTTGGAGCACTAGAAGGCAAAAATATCCCATAGGGGACTTTGTGGCAAGGAGCATTTGGGACATGATGCTGAAGTTATAGTGGATATGTTTTGAAAAGGGCTAGTGATTCTGATACCTGGTATCCTATGGGCATTTTACACAGATGAATACTTGGCACATTTCTGGCACTTACCTGTCACAAAAGAACAGTTTCATGGTGTACAGTGTTGCAGATAATATCTAATGAGAGAAAAATATTTAAGTTGGTATATGAGAAGCAAATAAATAAAAATAATATCTTTGAAGAAAGTGAAATAACAAGATTAATTACTCTGCTCTGTTGGTGGAAAACGAGATGTCTCTAGTGCAGCTGACATCCTTAGAAAGTCTTTGATGCCACACTCATCTTGGTTTCCCATTTCTGAGAAGCTATCTGTCTCACTCTAAAATATATCCATGCACGTAAACATGGCTTTTTATTTTTGAATCACATGAAATAATTTAGTATAAACTAGAAAATAACTTCCAAATGCCCTCTTTTGTCTGCACTCTTCTGAGAACATGTGGGGAAGATAGCATATATTTTTCTTACAACGAAAATGAAAATGTCATTGTTTTCCCCAAGTGAATTTAAAAAATAGATTTTGAAAAAAATGCATCTTTGAGATCAACCCCTCCCATATCAGTACATCAGAGGAAAAACAAGCCACCTCTGCAGAAACATTCATTAGTTTCCATCATGTTGCATTGTTTAAAGATGAGACAGCATGCTCTGCAGAGTACAGAACTTCCCCTCCTCTATGCTCTACTTTAATTGCATTTCTGTTCTCAGCATTACATAACTTTAAAGGCATGTCATAAATATTGTTCTGCGTCATAGATCATGTCTATAATTTATACAGCATTTTCACATAGACAGTCTCCTAAAGAAAAAGTAAAAAAAATGGGAAATTAAAATAAAAGAAGCCAACACGTGCATTTGAAAGACATTTGGCTTTTTTTTTCTTTTTACCCAGAAGCCAATTTAATGTTGTTTGCATAGCATGATTATTCTGCAAAGTCAGATAAGAAAACTTTGACTAAAAAAACTCTGAGATTTGCTGAAGTTAGAAAAAAATATTTATGGAATTTTCTTCCCATGTCTATCATTTCATGTCATTGGGTTTTTTTGTATCATTTTAAATTCAAAAATGAAATCATGTCTGATTTCCACCCAGAGTGAGGTAACCAGATTAAAAGTAGTGGGGAACACCATGGTAAGAACACAGGCAGACGTGAGAACAACCCGCTTCATTCCATGAGTTTTACAGAGTAGAGCAAGAAAGAGGCATGCTACAGATACTGAGTTTTGCTCTTTTTTCAGTTTTCTCCAGCAATGCTAAAATTCAACTCCAGCAAGAGAGAATAGGGCCAAAATCCAAACACATCCTACTCGTTGTTAGAAAATATTACTGAATGGGAGTTTTCTGCTTGATTAGCAACCTTTCATTGTAGCCTATATTTTCCCATTTGTTTATGAAGGTTTAGATATGCAAACTGTTGCTTTTATCATTCAGTGTATAAAATGAATCCCTCTGAGCCTCATGGGGATCATCCACCTTAATTCTGAACCCTAATAATGAATGAATGGAAATAAATATTTAGGTAATATATTTTTTTCTGAAAACAGCCTCAGCATTAGTATATCAAATGCTTGAAGCATGCACTTTCCTGCAGACTAGAAGTTCTGGAAGATTTTACTCAAAAAGGTGATTATATTTTAAATCTTCATCTCTATAACACGACATTTCAATATCCCTGAATTATGTTTTCTTTTGATTCTTTTTTAACCATATTTCATTATTAAAATAAGTTTGCATACTGCATTACAAGTTTCAAGTTACTGTTCTCTCTTAGAAGTTGGGTTCTCTGGCTAGACAACATCTTTCCATGATGTACCCAAAATCTAGTTATTCCCAGGACAAATTTTCTCAAGTAAGGAACAGTATAGGAGGTGTATATGGAGGTGGGATGGATCTCATCTAATGGCTTCAGTAATGTGCAAAGCATAAGAAAGCAATTATGGCTTTGCTGATGGCACAGACCTGGGGACATCATCACTGCAGAAAAGGTCATCGTGTTTGACACAGGAAAAAGCAAATGGCCATAAATACTGCTGCATGGAAAGGGGAGGGCAAGGTTGTTTTAGAGCAAGATACTGAGAGTTTTACTTGATTGCAGGTTAGCTGTGAGTTGCCAGTGGGATATGACTGTGGAGAAAACATATGTCATCCTACAGTGTACTGAAGCATTTCTAACAGATGTTGACTTTTAATATCATGATACAAGAGTTCAGTGAGAACACAGTTCATGCTGGCAAAGGCTAAACTTGAAGTAAAATTGCAGAGGATGCCTGCTAGCATAGCTGTGAATAGAGAGCCTGTCTTATGTGTGGACTAGAAGATGATTTGTCTTCTTAAACTCAGCTGTCAGAAGACCAGGAAGAAGATATTAATGTTTTCTATGCATAATCCAGGTCTGAGCAGCCAGGGTACAGAAGAGCAATATAAGCTGAGTGACCATCCTGGCACAAGAAAAATGGCTTTGGGAAAACATACGCTGTGAATTGGAAGAGTGAGGAAAAGCATCAGTAGGAATAATGGAAACTGGAAACTGAACAAACTCTAAGATGGGGCTGGTAAATATTTAAAAGGATTACAGGATGTGATTGCCTGCTTTGGTGACTTGGGAGGTTCATTATGGTTCTGCATTCTGCTTCCTTTCAGCCAAAGTACCCCTTCCCTTGACACCAGCCCTTGGAAATGAAGGCTGAAAGAGAGTTCAAGGGATAAAATGTCTGCCCACACATCAATTGCACAAGTTGTGCCAGTGGCCCCTTGGCATATTTTAAAGGATGGAGATCAGCCCATTGTGTCTCAGTGGACTGCTTCAAGCAGTCATGTGGCATCTGCCACAGGTTTGCCAGGTGCTGGGTGGAAAACTTCCACGTCATGTTCTCCATATGGATGCTGTCTAGCAGATGACATCACCTAAATGCCCTTAGTCCTGGCTCTCCCTTTGAAAGACAGAGCAGTTGGGGAAAAAAATAAACCAAACCTCCTCTCTGATTCCCCCTCACCCCCTAAAAAACAGTGCAGAGGTCAAAAGTCTTAATGAATTGTGTCAACTCGGGAGCAGCAGCCCATCTTCAGACCTCATAATTTGTTATGGATACTTAATTACAGGGTTGTTTTTTTGTGTTTTTGTTTGGGTGGGAAGCCTGCAATTCCTCTTAAGGCTTTGTAATGTACTTTGCGACATGTGGTAACGTTAGGGAGAATAAAGACCAGGAAACATATGTGGCTGACAGGCAGGGCCAGTCATCTTCCTCCTGCCAAAGTAGGCTGCCTTCATATGTGTTTCTGGCAGTGAGCTGCATGACACCTCTGGTTCCCTCCCATGTCTTTCCAAAAGTAACAGAGATTTTTCTTCCTTGCAAAGGAAAAAAGAAATCATGACAAAAAGTAATAAAAGCCATCGTCCCAAGGCACTCAGAGGACTTTAAGACAGAAGTCGAGGGGTTTCTAGTGCAGAATTTTTTTGTTGCAGATTGTTACTCATTACTGTATTTTATCATTTTGTATTTTATTTTGAAGTGTTTCATTTCTTTAGGATAGTGACCTTTAGCATGCTGAAAGCATAAGCATCTTACCTCATTTTGTGTAGTCCAGGTACCATTATGTATGTTTCAAACAATGTAAGCCATTCCTATGGTATTTTGAGAAGTTGGTTTACCAATTAAATTTTTGTACTGACTTTACCCTTTAGCAGTGCTTGCATAGGGGGAGCTTGCATTCCAGGGGAGCAGTAGTAGCTTCTCTGAAGTGCAGGAGGCACTGGCAGCAAGGTGGGTGGTGGTGTACTGGAGCTCTCCTGCAGTACAAACGCTGGGAAGATCCGTGCCCCAAGCCCACTGAAGTTATTAGCCCATCCTCTTTTAAATATTTATGTATATATGATTCCAGCAATGGCATAAACTGTTTTTATCTTCTCTCTGTTCTGTGATGTCTCTAGTTAATCCATCCTCTCTGGGAAAATTACTTTTTATGTCTTTCACTTTCCTCAGGAGGGTCTTCACTTCCCCAACCTCTCAACATCTCTTTGTTCTTTCTCTTCTGGCCTTTACAGTCCCCTATGGTCCTTAAAATCCTAGTACACCACACAGTCCCCTGAGCTCCCTGTCAGCTCTTCCTTGCACACAGATGCATGCAAGTTTTTGTAACTACTTCCTCTTTATTCTCTGTGGTTTCCCACACATCCCTATTTTCCTTATGTCTCATCCTCCTCCTACATGCTTTATGATCTTTTTGCCAGTGCAAAGTAGTCCCAAGTAACATATTTACTACTCTTTTAATAATTTCTAATGATTAAAGTGTCATGAGTGTCAGGACTTGCCTAAATAAGCGACAATTCAAAAATGAGACCCTAATTCTCTTTTTAAAAGTACAATCCAATTTGTCTTCCTTCCCAGCTTTGCCAAAACTACAAACCAGTCTGTCTTACATTTCATATATATGATCTCATGTCAGAGCAGAAGTTTTCTGGAAAATTTGAGACAAATTGGAAGAGGCATTTTTGGATTTGTATAGAAACTGAAGCATTCTTTCAAAAAGGTTTTTTTTTACACAACTTTTTTTGGCATATCATGACTCAAAAGCAACATGGGCTGGAAAATTCCAGGTCTGCCAAATCATGGGTTTGCTCCACACACTCTAGGTTTTCAGGTTCTTCTAGGGGCCCAGAGAGTAAAATCAGAAAAAGGTTAGCTGTTTTTCTCCCTTCCCTGTCGGATGGAGCTGTGCCGTGTACCAAAGGACAGCCTTCCATGTAATTACCCATCAACTCTCCATTCCAGAAACAGAGAGGTAGGGAAAGAGCTGGACAGATTAAGCCAAGTCCCCGTGTGTTCAATGTCAGCCTTTTTTATGGTTACTGAACACTGTTTTTTGAATATGCCATATCTCATTATCAGTAGGTTGGGTTTCAGCTTAAATTCTGAGTTGATAATTCTGAAATAAATATTTTCTCTCTCTTTTTTTTTTTTTTTTTTTTTTTTTTTTTTGGCTAGTACAAGTTGATTTTTTTCTCCCAATAAAATAAAGCACCCTTTCAAGATGCCTTTTTTCCTCAATACCAAAACAGAGAATTGATTTAAATTCTGTGAATTGCTTTTTAGTCATAAGAATACTATTTGTAAGCAAATTTCAAAAGAAAATATTTTGTGGAAAAAACAAAATGCTCATCAAAAAAAACATTAACAATTATTTTTTACTATCCTCCAAAAAGCTCATAAACAAACAAACAAACAAAGCATAAACAAAAAAAGACAAACAAACAAAAAAACCCACAACTCCACAGACTTGCTAAATCCAATAAGGACTTATGAATACTTTTGATTAACACCAAATTATATTTTTCTGGGCAAATGTGTTAATTATTTGCACTAATGTATTTTGTAGCTCTATTTTACAATATTTTTCTCTGGTGATTTCATCATTGACTGTTGCCTATGACTAGTTTGGTATAAGTTTATTAGCTAGCCTGAAAAAAACCCATGGATGCCATTAAGTCCTTTGCTCATTGATTTTAATGAGCCAGAAGAAGCCTACCCCAGCCAGATATGACATATTTAACTTTTTTTGTAGCTTCCCTTCTTGGATACAGCAAATGTTGAATTCTCAGGGAGTGTGGGGGAATTTACACGAGCAGTTATAAACATGGAGAAGGTAATTGAGAGCTGTGTATATCCAATTTTTTCTCCATGATAATGCCATCCATCCAAAGATTCAGAAGGCTTTCTTTGCTGTAGCTGAGCTTCTCAGGTCACAGGTGCTCTCTCCCTGTGCAAGCAGCAAGCTATGACATGGTTTTTATTCTTGTCATGATCAGTTCCTATCAGAAATAGACGAAATGGTGCATCTGTTAAAAATACAGCATAAAATACTACAAAATGTGCACAGTTTCATCTTAGGAGTGAGAAGAGTGGAGAGGAAACTCCCCATCTTTTCTTGCTCTTTTTTTCCTCCTTCTGTCTTGTACAAAACCTGTGGTAACTCACAAGCAGGGTGAGTGAGGACTATGTCTGCTGTGTATGGCTAGAGCTTTGTGAGGAGTTAAGCTACAATCAAGGCTTGCATGAGTTTTTTATTACATACAAGTTGGCAGTGATGGGCAGTGTGGTGCAGTGCTGTTAGAACAGGAGGATAATAAGGGCAGAAGATGATCACAGCAGCCCATACAGATTTCATGTCCTACCCCAGTATATAAATTAGGTCTTTTACTGGCCTTTTACATAAGATTAACTTTACTCTAGAAGGAGATGACATTTCTTCCACAGAAAAATGAGCACTCCAACAAGCTAAATTAAATTAAAATTAAGAAAATACTATTCACATCTGAAGAATGAAAAATAATGGTGAAAGAGTTTAAAATAAGTAGGTTTAATGGGAAATTCAATAAAGTAACCTAAAAATCTAAAACCTCAGAAAATTCAAGGTCCCAAAAATCTGTAGTCTATTTTCCACTTGTTGCATATCTTCCATTTATAATACTAAAAAAACCCCACACAGATTTGTAATCCCTCTATATATTGACAAGATGAACCATCAATGTGCATTATATGTGACTTAAGACCATCTTAAGCTCTCATCCAGGACATATGGACATCTACACAACAAGAGACTCTCTTCCAACTCTTGTATCTATGGCAAAATCTTGACCTTTATGTTTCACAAAAGGAACAAAGATTCTCAGTTTCCCATTTGAATTCCCCCTTCCATGTACTGAAAATATTAGAACAATTTAGTCTCCTTACAATCCCCAGTGGTGTCCTTTAAATCAGCTTTTCATTGGGAATTGACTACATACTTTCTGTAACATAAACTGAAATCTGGGAGTTGTAAGCTGCCAGCAAAGTATGAAGGTATGCTACATTTGCCTAGATATATAAGATATGACAAGATTTAATATGTATTAAATTTAACAGGTGCTGTGATCTCCTGCGTAGATACACAATATTCAAAGGTGTACTCCAGAGAACCCTACATTCCCTGCTGGTTCTGCATTTCTGTCCAGTCCAGCATATTTTTATCTGTAATCTTACCTCCCATTTCTTACAATTCAGATTCATTTTATTTAGGCAACATTATCCATATTTTTATCAAGTTCCTAAATTACAGACAACATATGCAACCTTAGCTCCAGCTTCCCAGAGGTGTTAGTTGGGGTAATTGCAAACTGTTTAGATAAGCTTAGACTTTGACAGAAACAGAATGAAACTTGGATGTCATATTTCTCACCCAGTGAGAAAAGCTGTTTCTCTTACACAATTAGTAGTTGAATCTTATGTGGATAAATCACTAGGGAGGAGGTGAATGGGGAGAAAGAAGAATGTTTTTATTTTTATGAAAGCTCCTTAGATTGTGGCGAGCCATCCATTGCTACCTTGAGCTGAGAACATGTCAAATATCAGGGATCACATTTTATGTGTGTTTCACATGGTCTTGAACACTGACAATAGATGTAAAGCAGCACAATACAAGACCTGAACTATTGGGACATAGGGGCCCTCTGGAACTTGCCAACTAATCTCAAGAGTCCAAATTGATCTAAAAATTATAGGTCTTTCTGGGAAGATATGTTTCTTCATTGTCTTTCACAGTGCCCACACTTCAATTTCATTGCTACTGCAGGTTCTGTGTCCCAAATAGCAACCTTTAGTTTTTTCAATGTCTAACACACTCAGACATTAATAAAGACATCATCCCCACCCCCACATACCCAGTGGTGTTCCATGTTCTCTGAACACACCCTCGTTCACGCAGCGCTCCCATATCCACCACTCCTTTAGTAGCTCAAGGAAGCCACAGTGAGCTTTCAAGCCAGTTTTCAGTGGGGATCTGGCAGCTGGTGAGGGGCAAGTTGTCTGAAAGTTTGTTTTCTTTTTTCTGTCAAAGGAGGATGTTGAAACATCACTTACTGGGAAAGCTATGTGAGAAAAAATGTCATCATCTCAGTGGACTAAATAGAACCATATTTTGCTCTCTGTCTGGATCAATATTTTTTAAAAAAGAGCAAGATTTTCCATTGATGATGCCCTGCACATAGAAGGAAGGAGACTGCTCAACAGAAAAAGAGAGACGCTTTTAGCCATAAAGTTAGCTGCATGTGGCTAAAAGCTGCAAATCAGCCTCTTAAAATCAGAAGAGGTAAACCAAAAAGTAAACCCCTGCAAACACAAGGCACAGATGTTCTTCCCAGAGATTTTAAGACCCAGAGGAACCACTACAATACTCATAGGCTTTTCCATAAGACAGGCCAAGGAATTGCATTTGGTGGTTCCATCAACAGAATGGTATCTTCTGCTTTATCTCTAAATTAGCTGTTAGAAATGCATTCCATATTTTGTTTGAAAGTCTCAGCTGATTAAGTGTTTCTTGGGTAAGCAGTTTTAATGGCTATTTTCATGGACAAGAATCTAATCTTATTTATACTCTGAAATGATCTTCCTTCACTTTCCAGTCACTGGATTTCCTTCTGCTTTTATCTGTCTTTTGTTGAGTATTTTTTCCCCATTAAGATGCTTTAAAGGATTGCATCACACTTCACTTCCACTTGTATAAATTAATCAGGATGATGGTTTTTTTGCTGCAATGAAGACCATGTCATTGAATTTCATACGAAATGTGATGGGAATCCTTGAGTTTCCTTTCCAAACGTAGCTGTCCACAGTTCTGTGATGGACAGCACATCTGCTGAAATCTTTCTATCAAGATGCACTTATTCTGAAATGTGTCTTTGTAAAGGGTATCCTAAACACCAGAAAGAATTTGTTTTTCAACCTACAAACAAACAGGAATTAAGCACTTTTGAAATGTGTTAGATCATGCTCCGTGATCAGAATGACACCTCAGAAAGAGTTGACCCCATATCCAGTAGTTGTCCAGCAGAGGATCTTGATACAGATATGACTAGTTTCCTTGAGAGAAGAAAAATATTGGTCTGGGAATGCACATTACATGTGGAATGTGGAGGTATGTAGATTCTTTATGTTGGTTGCAGAAGTTGCAACCTTTGTGTGGAAATCTGGTGTTTTTCTGAATTTCATTGGTTTTTAGATAATGTTAACTGATGAGTCTATTTACTGCTGCAACAGGCTGGTTTCAGTCCTCTTCAGTCCTGCTGAAAAAGATGTCGCATACACAAAAAAGAAAAAAAAGGGAAAAAAAGTCTAAGATTTCTTAATGATGAGCCCAGGCAAGATAATTGCAGAATCTGCAACATATTGCTAGCCATCTATGGAATAGACACCTCTGACAGTCAGAGATGCACTAGTCCAGTCACATTTCAAATTTATTAAGCTTTCCTCTAGAAAAATGAGTCTTCTATAAAAATTTCTGCCAGCATTTTTTAATAAGGCATCAACCACCACATATATAGCAGAGGTGTTAAATCTTCCAAGGGATTAGTTTAAGGATTGAGCTACAACAACACCATTTAGATTTTAAAAATCAAAAGAGCATGTACCTTAAGGTGTGTATATTGCATTATAGGTTACAATTCTGGCACAAGAGTTTCAGTGTTTGAAAGCCAAATCTGGTCAAACTGAGATTGGATATGAAGCATGTGCGTGACTGTGGAGACAATTAACTACTGAAGCAACTCATTCAGGCACATGGTGGATTTTCTAGTATTTAAAGACTTTAAATCAAGCCTTTGAGCATATGGAAAGGGTGAGTACTGGGACTCATGGGGAGGGAAATGTTTTAGATAATTTGTCTTTACATTCTGGTAAAACCAACAAGAGAAAAGGGTGACAGGAAATCAAGTTAGCCTCACTTGTTGGGAAAACAGGGTGCACACAAAATGAATAGATATCCTGTGGTTATGAAGTGGAAGAAGGAGAGAGAGTGAGGATAAATAGGACTTTTTGGTGGCTTTTTTTTCTTTTGTTGTTTTGTTTGGGGTTTTATGTTTGGTTGGTTGGTTTTTTGTTTGTTTCTTCGGAGGATTTGTTGTTGTTGTTGTTGTTGTGGGTTTTTTTGGGTTTTTTTTTTTGGTGGAGTATGCCTAGGCAGCATAGGGTACCTACTGCATAAAATAAATAAAATAAGTTTCCAGCCATTGTAACTACACCACTGAACAGACAACTTGCAGCCTGTCACTTATGCACTACAGGTGTGTGATGGTTCTGTTATGGACAACCAGAAGACAAAACAGTAACTCAATAGAAGGTAATCATGTGTAACTACACTCAATGCTATTTTCTGTTGCAAAGCACTGATAATCAACAGTGATGGCATAGCATGACCTAAACCAGAGGGAATCCCCAGTTTTCAGGTTTAGCCCTCACAACTGGTGCTCACTGTAGTAGCATTTTCATGTTGTGAAACTACCTAGTCTCTGCTACATATCCCATCTCTAAATTCTACACACATTTTTGCAAAGTGCATTTTTTATGCTGAAATTTATGCATCTTCCCATCCCAGTACTCGTTAGTTAATTTAAAACCAATTAGAATAACATGGAACGACAGGAAATGGAAGCAAAGTTGAATGAAAAGTAAACAAACAAATATATCTACAAGACACCCAGATGAGGAGCAAGTTTTGTGGTTTGTATGCTGTTACAGCTATCAGGATCCACAGAAGGTAGATATGTAGCAAGTCAAATGTAAATCTAGAAACAAGTTCTCTGTCTGAGGAGTTTTAGAGTACCCAGTTAAGAAACTTTACTGCCTTGCCATTAATTATGAAAGACTTGATGGCTATCTTCTGGACTCTCTTTCAACAGTGATATGCCTAAGAAATGCTTGCTAGCAAGTATTTTCAGTGTTCCCATTGTCTGTTTGACAACAGATGTTAAAGTAGGAGTAAAAGTTATAGAATCATCTTTGGTTGATCTCGAATATTACCTAGCACAGAGACTGCCAGCAAGCTAAGATGTTATTGGCAGGGTTACAAAAAACTGTAGCCTTAAAGGATTTAAGATCAAAGTCGTAAACCTGAAGGGTTTAGATTTTTTTTTCAATGACTTTAGTAGCCTGTGGTTGAGTTATAGCATAACCTTTGCAAACCTTTTCAGTTTTGATGTAAAGCATTTTTGTAACAGAAAATCCCTCATGTCTCTCTGTAGGTGATTTCATTGTTTAATTAGAAATGCCTTCTAATCCAGATTTGTAACTCGCATAGTCTTTTCTTGCTAAATTAAAGAGCTCTTTCTTAGCAGGTATCTCTTTCCTACATAGGTATTAATAGTTAAGGTTCCAATTCCTTCTCAAGTGTCTATTGGATAAGCTGTGTTTGCCTTTCTTCCTTTCTCATCATACAGCAGATATTCACAACCTCAAATAAGTCATTAAATTATTTTCCACATCCCTTCCAATTTTGACCATCATGGGTGTGGACAGCAGAACTAGAACTATCGTTCCAATCACAATAATATTTCAGCTGTGGGCATCAACTCTTCCAATGCCTGTTTCTGTGCCTAAACTAGAAAGAGGAGAGACACACAGTTGTGTAGGCAGCTCCAGGAAATAGTGCAGAAGAGCCTAACCTCCAGTCCTCCAAGGTCCCTCTGGGAAAAGCCATTCTACAGACAGTAGAGGGAACTTAGACCAGCTTCCCTAAGCCAAAGCTGGCCTTAGGAAGAAGCCTCAGAGCTAAAAATTGCTTTGCCCATATTGTCTCTACATGACTATCTAGCAGTGTGTAGACAGATTTTCTCAGGCAGTTGATTCAGAGAGAACCAGATTTACTCTTTGGCCATGAACCAGGTTCCTGGTTCAAGAACTTTCCTGACAGTTTTCCATGTGGGATGTTATTCTGATTCATGTTTGGTCTGCAGCAATAATTCAGTCCTTCCATAAAATAATTTTATGCTTTTCTAGCTTGTTTTCTTGGAAGATCTCAAAATGCTATAAATATTCATTGATTTACATTCGTGACGATCCAAGGAAGAAAGTAAATATGATGGCCTTAATAAGATTATTCTGAGCCTTGTTTTGATGTTACATATGAAGTCAGTTGCAGAGACCAAAATAGAGCCAGTTTCTCATACAAACTACTGAGTCCATCATATCTTTCTACTTGATATTAAAATTATTGTGCTCTGCACTGAAAATTATCTCCTCCTTTATCTGTATAAGTAGCCAATCCTGTTGCCATAGTCCACAAATTATTAGCTATACGCCAGAAATGAACCTGCAAGTCTGTGACATAGCCTGTTGGCATATACTTGAAGACTAGGTTTTGAATGTGGCTCCTTTTTTCAACAGCAGGATATTTTCTTCCCAACATTCAAAACAAGAAGGAGAAGAAAAACTGCCCCAAAAGCATAATGGAATATTCCTGGTTCCTGCATTCCTCCTTTTGGACTGTATCCCCTTGGCTTGCACAGAAAAGCTTCAAAAGGAGAGGGAAGGGAGTTGTTTTTCAGTGTGTTTGTCTAAGCTGTGGTCCTTCGGGCTATGAGAAACCTCTCAAGCAGTTTCAGCAAGAATCTTCTTTCTGCTCCCTTCCACATCCTCCTTTATTCCTAAGTCTCCCTCCCCCTCCTCACTTTCTTTCATGTGGATCAAGGCCTGGAAAATGACAAGCCTCTTGATTAATAGATACAGAAAGTCTTCTTATGTAATTTATTTGCTTTCTGCACCTGACTAGAATCACTAGGTTTATCTGGAAAGGAAAATATATTGTCCTTCCTGACTCCGAGTGGCAGCAGAGAGAGCTGAGCATGTGATATCAAGCTGCGCATGGAAAGCAAACAAAACGCCATTTCTGTATTTTGTAAGCATCTCAGGTCATAAAAGTGTCAGCACGCTATATTTCTTGCTGGGATCCTCTCTGTTTTATTATCTGGGCCCTTTCCATTGTGTTGAATGTGCAAGGAGAGTCTCCAAAGCAGGCAACATCTGTTTCCCTGTCATGTTTTTGATTATCAGCTCCATATTCCTTGCAAGTCTCCTGCTCACATATTCCAATCATACTCAATGGGGGCTTCAACAGTGAGGACACTTCCTTATCTCCCTTCCCCCAGACTCTCCATCCATCATTCTCACATGCTGGCTCACTAAATGCTGATGCAAGAGACCTGTTCTTACACTTGGGTAACACACTCATGACCTCTCCAATTTGTTTTGTTTACTTAAGTCTAATTGCTGTGAGGATACCTGCCTCTCAGTCCTTAACAGAGGAGAGGTCAGAGGAAGGAGGCAGGTGGGACATCTGTCTGATTTTTGCTTTGGTACCTGCGGAGAGCAGTTTTCTAATGTAGCTTTAGATTTGTTTCCCAGTTTTCTTCCCTCAAGAGGAAGTTTCTTCCCCTCTTTCTCAGTTCCCAATTGTTAAATCAATCTCTCTGTCCTTTGCCAAGAGATCTGTTTTACCATTTATGCAGGAACTTCAATCTGCAGATGGGGATTCTGCCAATAAGAATCAATTAAATCAATTGTCTTCTGCCTATTGCACTCACAGGATATCCGGCACACTGAGATTTGGGAATGCAGAAATGTTAAGTTACTATAAGATTTTTCTTCAGTGATGTTTTGCATTTATTTTCACAGAATGTGTTTGTGTCCTTGTGCAGAACAGCAGTGAACAGTTGTGGGGTGATGCAACTAGTGTTGCGGTTGAGATACAGAAGTGGCAGCCTGTACAAGAGAATTGTATTTATTTATTTTAAGGGTAGATTCCTACCACCATAGGTAACTAACCCACTCACCCACAACAAAGTCATATTCTGAATCCACATGGCAAGATATTCCAGATTCAGCCAAAAATGTTGCTGGCATACATATTCAGGCGCAAAGTCCCTATGTTCTCCCTGGGTCCTATGCCACTAGCGGTCCGGAGGTTACTGATGGATCTTCTACATTGCAGGCATGGCATGGCTCACTTTCACACTCTACATTAAAGCCCTCTCCAGATTTAGGGTCATAAAGTAATTTTTCTCCACATCAGATTGGTCAGCACAATTGCTATATCTGCCCTGTTGTGCCACACACCCCCCAGGAGCTCCCACATCTAGGGCTTCCCAGATGCCGAAATAGCCACTAAAATTCTTTGCCTGATGGGTATCTGTTTAACCAGTACTGACACGATTTCTGGTGTGGGGAAGGGAAGGACCCCAGTCGGCCCTGGTGTTTGGAGGACTTCGCATCCCATGGCTATCTCCTGAGCTTCTGACATTCCATGAAGCTTCCTGTTCAACTTTTGGTGCTGCTGTTAGGCAAATGGAGCAGGGACAGAGGCTCTGAAGTTCATCTTACAAGGATTCAGATGCTACGGCTGTAAAGTTGGGTGGCAATCTGCATGCAATCTAAGCTGTTAGCTGTCCTCAGAGCCTGACAGAGACACCAGGTTGTAGGATACACTCTAATTCAGATCTCTGCTAGGTCCAATGTGTCAATAACATAATTGTTTTTTCAACTTGAAAAATGTTTCCCTTTAAAGTTTCCTTGCTGTCATATTTTCTATATCACCAGCTCTTTCCTTGATCTATGTGCAGCTCTTGATCATTGTGCTATAGGTCTTAAGTTAGCAACCGGGTTTTAGAGGTGCTATGTGGCTTGTGATGGGGTTTATGGATGGAACGAGGCCATTTGGACCTTTCTGTCCACTCTTCCTTAAAGTCTTCTCCTAGATCTGAGGGAGACTGGACTTCATATTTATGTTGCTTGTTGACAGCTTGACATGCAGCTTGACTAAGACGTGTGTGAAAGAGATTAAGGGCTCAGCTGGTCTACAACAGCACCAAACTGGCTTCATGATGAAAGGTGACAAGGACTGAATAGAGAAGAAAAGCAAAAGAAAGTGGCTACTTGCAGAGTACCTGTCACTAAAGATGACTGCAGGAAACAAAAAATATGGGTGCAAAAAAAGGAGGGAGAAGAGATGGATGGACACAGCTCAAGTAGAAGCCAGATATGGAAGATGATAGTCTTTTTTGGTGGGCTCACAGAGCTAATTGTGAGTGCAAAGGGAGATTGTTGTGAGGGATTGAAGTACTTAGGCAGATTCAAAATAGGAGTGTCTTAGAGGAATTGTTCATAAAATAGAAGGTGGGGAGAACAAAGGGAGCTGCAGCAAACAGTTACTGGGATGAGTCAGAAAATGCAGGCTATAAATAACCCCAATGGGAATCATGGGCTGGGATAGAGAAATAAAACAAAAATTATCAGGAAGAGAAGGAGGCAGTAGAAAATTGCTGTGGAGATTCGCAGAGTGCTATGTACGGAAAAGAAATAGGACAGGTGAGGAGAGAAGAAAAAGAGTGCAAATGAATATGAGAGTGCCCATAAAAGGCAGAAGAGTAGGGCAGCAGAGATTGCAAACAGTAGAAGTTTGCTGTCAGGGATTCAGCTGCTTCCCCACGATCCCACAGTGTATATATCATTTGCCTAAATCCAGTGTTGTCTTTGAGCCTTGATGCTGTGCATCTGCTCTCACCTGTCAAGGGATAAGTAAGTACCAGGATCTACGTCATGGAAGCATGAAGAGAAAATAGAGTTTGTCAGACACAAGCTTTTAAAATAGATTTCAGTAGCATGTGAGATGGATGAGAAGAGGGAGAACAGTAGGTGGAGCAAGTCTAACATGAGATCTTTGAACAGAGCCAGCTTCAAATGTGCCTCACATGGCCCTCTGAGTATCCCTCTTCCTGTCCTGCACTACAGCAAGCCAGCCACACTGCTTCCTATTTTATCCCTTCTCCAGGTCGCCGATGCAAGTATGTCACCTTCACTTTCTACCTGTCCCCTCCAACCTGCCTGAGATCAGTGAGATGAATCAGAGCAGTCCTCAAGCAATTTTAGCTTTAAGGAGGTACTGTTTTGGCAGTCAGACTGGGAAGTGCTTTGCTGCTAAGGTTCCACAGTGCTAAGCTGATTTGTCCTGTCTTATTTTTAGGGTTGTGTCAATCATGTTGCAGCTCTAGACTTGGGCCTTTAGTTTTAGTAGCATAATTTAAATACTTTGTCAATAACAGGCAAGATGCAAGCTACCTGAAAACTGACTTACAATCAACAGCTCTCCAGAAGTTTGCAGAACACTTTTCACATTGAGTAATAATGTTGATATTTTCTAGATCTTTCACAACGAGAAGGAGGGTAAGCCTCAATTTTCTGATGTCTGAAGGCAGGAGAGTACTACCTCGGGGTCATCTGAACAGAGAAAAGCCCAAGAATCAGAAAGTAAGTCACTGAGTGACAAAATGAAATCCTTCTTGGGAAAAAATATAAGCAAATACATATGGGGAAAATCATCTAAGACACTTTATTCACCAAAGGAGCCATGGAAATAAGTAGGCTAAAAAAGAGACCAAAGTTTCAGAGAGGACCATAAATCAGACGTGAGTTTGCAATGTGTCAGTGATGCAGTTTGGGTTGCATACACAAAGGCACCACATCAGAGAACGTGATAATAAACTCACTCTCTACATGCCTTGTGTGACCACACCTGAAAATTTAGGGGACTTTGAAGTCAGTGGAGCTGTGCCAATTAACACCAGCTGAGCATCTGCCTGTTGGGTTTGGTTATAGCGGCATCATCACTAGACACTTATTGACAGATTGGATGAATCCAGTGAAAAGAGACAAAAGTTATGACTGAGCTGGTAAGGTCAACACCTCTAAGTGTGCATGTGTATATACATATATATATATATATACACACACACACACACATATATCCATATATCTATATTTATCTATATGAGAAATGGTTAAATATTGGGGAAATGTCATATATTCAAATTCCAAGCAACTGGTTGGTTTGACTGCAGCCCTGATGCACTTTAGGATGCAGTCCATAAGGATGTTTGTGGAACGATTGCTCTTTGCATACATTTGCCTAAGAACAAAGGTGTGTTTGTGAACAAACATGGATATAAATTTTTAAATACAGGGTCTCTTCCTGGATGCACCCCTCTGACTCATCTGTGTTTAGGCATCTCATCAAGAGATCAGGTTTTTGGATCTGTTAATCACCCACAATTGTCACGAACTTCAATGCCTAGGGCAAAAAGCTTGTCCTTCCTCATGTTTGACCTCAGTTATATAGAAGTTATATATAGATGTATACATCTCAGTATAGGTGTCTAGATTTTAATTGCTTAGTGGACAACAGCTGAAGTTGCCATGAAGATCCATTTTCCATTTCATCATCTAAAGATACACTGACCTTGACAGCTAGTCAAGGCCATTTAATGCAGTGTCACTTGAAAGGAATTCCTAAAGATGAAAGTTCCCTGTCATTCTAAATAAGACTATCTAGGACCTGATCCAGAGCTCTGGAAGTCAGTGAAAATCTTTCAATTGACTTCAAAGTATTTTGAATAGCACAAATTTCCCTTCATTCTTACTTTCCAATTGGGTTGTCTGAAACTGCACAGTGTATGATTGAATCCCCATGTCCCTTGCATATCTTGCATGCCAGCTCCCTTTAACACCTTCTGTGAAGCTCATGATGTTAAATGACACATTCAGTTGCTGTAGGCATCTTCTTTCCAATCTGGACCCCAGCTGCTTGAGGTCTAACAGATCATTCTTAAAGGACAATGTGAAAGCAACAATTGATGCATCTAGTCAGTTTAGCTAAACACTTCTAAACAGATGACTATGAAAGTTAGAGTTAATCTAATTTTAGGCCCAGAAGCCTCAGCAGCAGACAAAGGATTAAAAACTTACCTATTCGTTAAACTTGATAAAGGTGGAGATTTTTCATGCTGTTGGTGATCATAATACAGAAGAGTCTTAATGCTGAAATGTCTACAGAGTATCTAACCACTTAACCATCAGAGACCCAGATGACACACATCATATACACAGATGAATGTGAATACATGACCAAGCCCGCAGGGAGGCTTTTACTCCCAGAAAATGACAAAACTTATGAAGTATGCACTCAAAAAAAGCATTCTAGAGACAGATAAGCTTCATACGGTGAAAATTCTTTGAGTTTCTGTCATGTTCTGTTGCCACCCGGGGATGCCAGAAGTTAATTTAGGGTTATTATTCATCTTTGTATGACAAAAGTGAAATAAAAATACTGGAGCTATCTCTATGCTATCCCTAAAACTGTTCAGTCCCTCCACCACCTGACTGATGCCAACATCCTCCAGCTAGGATTTAGCTACTATTTAGATCCTTTTATTAATTCTAGAACCCCAAAGTCTTCCAGTTTTGTTAACATTTGATATTATTAAAACAAAAGCAAAAGCTTGAAGGAGGTGGAATTGTCTATCACAAATTAATTATATGAGTGTTTGTCAGGGGATTCAGACACATCCCTGGATCTTGTCTAACTTGTGGACAGTTCCCTTTAATTCACAGACACTGTTTCTCTCCAACACTGTATGACTCACCTGTGCTGTCAGTCTCCTCACTTGGGCATTTCTATTGTATTTGACAGTGGAAAAAACATCACTAAATAATATTGATGTCTAATGAATGCAAAGAGGTGAAAGCAAAATAAATACATAGAAGAGGAGGCAAGTCTATTTAACCTTGTCATGCCAGCTGACTGGGGAAAGGAAAAAGAACAAAGTTAAGCAAGGCAGAGAAGAGGTCAGCATATTCCCCATCACAGTGGCAAAGTGGCATGCCTTACTGATAAAACCTGCACAGAACCAAATAAGAAAATCCTCCTATGTAGAAACACACTCCAAATACCACAATCGCTGATGGAGAGGAAATGGTGAGTGGGTGAGTGGAATGGGGAAGAGCACATCTGGCGAATCAAGCAGTAACTCTCCGTATCAAACACAGATTTCAGACTCCAGCCTGCATTTTGGAGGCTCTCAGAAGCTTCTCTGAGCATGTCAGACAGGCCTGCTTTTGTGCTTCTGTATCAGTCCTAGACAACTATAGGCAGGTGGAGTAGTAATTCTGTCACAGCTTCACACTACCTTTCTTGAATTAACCCATATCTCCTAGAGAAGTGCTTGATCCCTATTGTGAGTCATAATTTCCACTATCTTTGTGGAAGTCCAGTCTTCTAATATGAAATCCTCTCTCAAAGATAATAGGAATTATGGAATAATTATGGATTATGACCTGTGGTGAGCCAGGAACACCTTCCATGACTGAGGGCTTGGAGGTGGACAAAAATCAAGTATAATCTTTTGCAGACCAGAGCAGAGGAGAAGGGAACAGACAGCAGTGGAATGCACTTAAGAGAAATAGATACACACATGAAAGAAAAAGGCCTTGATATTTAAAATATTTATGGTCTTAAAAGGCACGAAAACTGATACTAGCCATTAACTAATAGACGTTCTGCCTTTGTGATGCAGCTTACATCCCTAACTAAAACCACATCTCTGCTCTGACTTTGTCTGAAGCCAGGTGCACAGATGATTAAATTTTGGTCCAGCTATAAGGAGAGTGTCTCCATCCTGTCCTCTCCTCTAAGCACACACCATCTGTATGATACTTATTCATCTCCTTTTGCTGGGCTGACATACTGAGCCCATATTCTTCCAACATCAGTTGTCCTCATACTGTCAAGCTGTGCAAATGGAAGGGATCTAAGCCTAAGGGAGTAACAGACTCTGGGAGTAGGCTTGTGCTGTATTGAGCCAGTATTAACTGCTCTGCTGTAACCTTGATATTGTTCATATGTGTTTTCACAAAAGAGATTTGGGGCTCTCACTATCCACTGTTGCCAGCAGAACTTATACATCTGTGTTCACTGTATTTAAATGCTATGTTGCTGTGAATGTCCTCTGTGTGAAACAGAAAAGGGAAGAGGCTGGCTTTGTATCTCAGAGCATATGGATTCCTTGTAATGAGTGGAGGAAAGATTGCTTAAAGCATTTTTATTTTATTTTCCGAACATAATTTTTGAGCCCTGTTCCTGTGTCATAGGCCTGCTTGTAGCAGGAAATTATAAACCCAAACCCTGCCTCTTTGAGGAAAGGATAGGTGGAGAAAAGAACTTCAAATACATGTATGTTTTTCATAAAAAGATAAGACAGCTACTTTAAGTGTGCTGAACATACCAGAGAATAGAAACAGGCTCCATTTTTTTTTTTTTTAACTTTTGTTTGGTTATTCCTCTTGTCTAAGCCATGTAGCCTAACCAGATCAAATATATGCAATACATTTGACCCACATGCAAATGTTTTTCAGACCTGGATCCAACGCTGTCACCCAGATTTTCCACTCCAGCAGATGTTTTAAGCCACAGAAGATGCATTCAAACTTCCTTATCAAGAAGTTCCTGCAAAGCAGGGTGCTACTGACAGACCTTACCCTTCATTCTTTCTTTGTTTCCTCCAAAATGCAAAAAGATATTTTCTTCCTCATTTTTTACAAGGTTTTAGGAGCTGATTGCATGGAGAATGGTGCCTTGTTGATGTGTCTCTGTCCTGCAGTTCTCAGGATTATTTCAGTGATGGTGGACTCAGGCTGCAGAGGGCACAGGCATATGGATGGAGGCCTTGAAGTGTGTACAATTTGGGAAGAGCAAGTAGAGAGAAAAGAAAGCATTCTATAGACTCCACAGGTAAAGAAACTGATGATGGAGATCCAGCTTCCCACCACTGCTTGTGGAGTATATCTTGCCAAGAAACAATGGCACCCCTTGCCCCAGATCACCCACAGCTGATGTCTTGCAAGACACCAGAACAATGCACAAGAGCTGAGAAGAACTAGGACAAATCTGTGCTCTCTCTGCTTTACCAGCAGATCACCCACCTGACCAGCATCAGTTTCCATCTTGTAGTCTGGGCAGAATTTATGGTGTGGTGGGTCCAGACAGGCTGGACAGACATGCAAAAATTTCTAGAGACAAGGAGAAAAAAATTAAAATGTTGACAGAGCAGGCAACTACATGATAATACATGGCAGTTACATTCTGTCAAGGGTCCTACACCATTATTCGGATAAATAGCATATCCTGCAGGACATTGTCCCTAGACAAAAATAGAAGTCCCAAGTAAAGAACATCCAGAGAAGTGAATTGCTAAGGGTCAGCTAGAGGAGAATATGGGAAATCACAACCTACGCTTCACAGCACTTCCTAGCCACAAAGTCCGTGCTTTCCTCAGACATTTAAGAAAGCTTGTAAAGAAGAACTGTAGTTCAAGTAAAACTACAAATATATTTAAAATATAAGAAACAAATATTTTTCTGCTTAGTCCACTTGATCAGTTGTTTAGAAGACAGTAATAGATGTAAATGAAAAGTAGAAGAGCAAATCATGGAAGGGCTTCTTCCAGAAGTACCAAGTTCCATATCAAGATAGGTTTTTTTGTGAGCTCTTACAGTACATAGGGCAAGAAAGTTTCTACATCATGAACAACTGACATGTAAACATGTAAATGTAACAAATGTATTCAGTCTTTTTTTTGGGGGGGGGAGGGGATGTGTGGAGGTTCAGTAATGGTCAGTAGGTTGATAAAGCTGGTATAAACTTGTTAACTGCCCACTCTGCCATATATAAAATATAGCCCAAACCTGGGACATTAGGGACAAAAATGGATCTTGGTTTTATCTAAAATCTACCCACGGGTCATTCTTGGAGGCCACTCTTAATTCTGCTCTGAGAAAGGCTGCATATCCTCTTCTCTCCAGCATTGGGTTTGGTAAAAAATGTGGAAAACCTGCAAATTAATTAAGAATAATGAAATACAGTAATTCTATGGTGACATTATTAGTAAGATGATTTACTATACTTGAGACTATAATGCTTTCACTGAGGAAAGAATTGGCCTTGCTGGAGGAAAAGTAAGCAGGAGAGCAATGCAGTAGCCAACAAGTAAGCAATATTTCCAACCAACATCCAAACTAACAGGGCAACAGCCAAACTTCAGGCTTTAAAAGCAACACAGCTGGAAAATCCACTGAACAGTTAAAAAGCCCTTGGAACAGAGGAAGGGAGAGAAGATAAATGTAGGAGACAGTCACAGTGGGTTCTCTCTGCAACAGATGTGTTGGTCTGCTAGGGTAAAACTTGTTTATTCTGAAAGTTTTTTGTTTTAAAGAAACAATCATTTTCATCAGGGCAACAGCTTGATTGCAAGATAGTACTGCCCTTGCTTCTGGAAGGAGCAGGTTTGGAGGTGCTGCAGGGAATCTAGGCAGAGCAAATAAGTTCTGGTGTCCTTCAGACCAGCCTGAGAAACCCTTTCACAGGCAACAACACCTGCTCCAAACAGCTCCCTCACAAACCTTGCCGAGGCTCCAGACCTCCATGAAAATGCATTGAGAGAGGCTGTTTTTAAAGCTTCTGCCATAGACCCTTCTGCCTGATAGGAGCCAGCAGAAATGACACGTGTGAAATCTGTGTGAATGGAGAAAGAATGCTACATTTGAAAAATAAAGATTCCAACCTTATTGTAAGTATTGCTATATTACTTTCTGTATATACTTCTTTTTTTTTACAGAAATTCAATACCAAAAAATGCAAGGAGAATGCAAAGCTCACTATATACTTCAGCTAGAATAGGATCTTCTCCTGCTACAGTAAAATAAAAGATAAGACTAGCGCTAAAGAGCTGGAAAAAAGCTGGGAATTTAATTCACAGACAAATTAGCTGCATTGCATTTAATATTCCCAGTGAGGAAATGAAAAGAAATTTATTCTGTTCCTGCTTTCCACAAATTCACCAGAGGGAATGATATCCCTTAATTAAGGAAGACTGATTGCTTTTTTTTTTTTCCCAAGCTTTCGTTTGCCCTAAAATAAAATGATGAGAAATAAATGGTGCATGTAAAAAAAAAAATCAAAACCACACTGAAAATGCTGCAGTCATTCAAATTTCTCATTGTAGCAGATACTACATTCTAAAGAGTTCTTTAATAATCTAGTAGGAGAGCAGGCCAAATGGAGCAATTCATGCCCAGTTTCAGTAGAGCAAATCTGTTCAAGAAAACAAACTAAACCCAAGGAATTCTTGCTGTTCTTTCAGGACTCATAATTTTGGATAGTAGGAAAGTACACATATTTGACAGCCTTTTTTATTTTTTTTTTCATAAACCCTATGCATAAACATGAAGAAAACAGGAAGGTCTGGATGAAAAAAGATAGGGATGGTAGAGTAGAAAGGAGTCTAGGACTGGAAATGCTTGGTGACACCTTGTCATGATAGACTAAATTGAACTAGAAATGTGTGCTAAAGAGCAGAACTGATCCTAATTCAAGTTTAAAAAGAAGTGTGATTGTGCCTAAAGAGCTATAAATTTAAAATATTTGTCAATATTTAAGGAATAAGATATAAACAAATATCTGTTTTTGCAGCTCATGTTTATAAAGAATGTTCCTATTTCCATTTATTTAAAAATGTTGAATAGAGGAATTTGAAAGTTTATTTATAAAGAATATTCTCGAAATAGATAGGTACTGAGACAGCTCAGTGCCTTCTACTGCATACTTAGACTGTGAAGGAACTCTGAAGAAATCTGAAGGAAAGGGGGCCTTTGATAATGTGCAGAGGAGGTAGAGGATGACTCTTGCACTGTTTGTAACTCCTAGCCTGAATATAGCTATGGTGCACAACCTAGACTGATCACTCAAAGGGCTATTGACACTGTAGTGACAGTCTTTGATACCATTTCCTACAGCATTCTCCTGGAGAAACTGGCTGCCTATGGCCTGGACAGATGTCCTCTTTGCTGGGTTATAAACTGTCTCTATGGCCAGAGACAGTGGTGAATGGAGAGAGTGGTGGTGAATGGAGTTAAATTCAGCTCACAGCTGGTCACCAGTGAGGTTCCCCAGGGCCCAGTTCTAGTGCCTGTCTTGTTTAATACCTTGATCTGTGATCTGGACTAGGGAATCAAATGCACTCTCAGTTGGTTTGAAGGCAATACCAAGTTTGGTGGGAGTGTTGATCTACTGGATTGTAGGAAGGCTCTTCAGAGGGATCTCGATAGGCTGGATTGACAGGCTGAGGCCAGTTGTATGAGGTTCTACAAGGCAAAGTGTCAGGTCCTGCACTTGGGTCACACCAACCCCTTGTGTCTCAACAGGCTTGGGTAAGAGTGGCTGGAGAGCTGCCTGGTGGAAAAGGACCTGGGGGTGCTGGTCAACATGAGCCAGCAGTGTGCCCATGTGGCCAAGAAAGCCAATGGCATTCCAGTCTGTATCAAAAATCATGTGACCAGTAGGACCAGGGCAGTGATTGTCCCTCTGTACGTGGCACTGGTGAGGCCGCAGCTCAAATCCTGTGTTCAGTTTTGGGCCACTCACTGCCAGGAAAACATTCAGGTGCTGGAGCATGTCCGGAGAAGGGCAATGGAGCTGGTGAAGGGTCTGGAGCACAAATCTTATCAGGAATGTCTGAGGGAGCTGGGGGTGTTTAGCCTGGAGAAAAGAAAGGTCGAGGGGGACCTTATTGCTCTCTACAGCTACCTGAAAGGAGGCTGTAGCCAGGTGGGGATTGGTCTTTTCTCCCACATAACCAGCAGTAAGATAAGAAGAAATGATCTCCAGTTGTACCAGGGGAGGTTTAGATTGGATATTAGGAAATGGTTGTCAAGCCCTGAAACAGGCTTGTGTTGATGCTTCCTCAACCAGGGAATGGCTGAGTCACTAGCCCTGGAGGTATTTAAAAAATGTGCAGATGTGGCATTTAGGGGCATGGTTTAGTCGAGGACTTGGCAGTGTCAGGTTTACTGTTGGACACGATGATGTTAGAGGTCTTTTCAACCAAAACATTTCTATGATTCCATGTAAGAAAGAGGTACATGGGAATTGTTCTCCTGCTCTTGATCAAGTATATTTGTAGTTCCTGCACAGATCCTTGTGCAGCTCCTCTGTAGACACTTGTTTGTTCTGAAAATCTTTATCACTACTCTCTATTTCCTTTATTCCAATTAATTCTTTTTCAAGACTTTTCCTTCTTATACTGTGGCTGTTTAGCGTACTTGGCAGGCTTTGGTGAGGGACTTTTCAAGGCAGATTCTGTCTACAGGGCCATCTTCAACCATCTGCTGCTGATCCTTTCAGAGACATCCAAGGAAGGCTCTTAGGAAAGACTTCTCTTTACACAAGAATTTTGACTCGTTTGCAGTATATCCTATTTCTTCAGATATCAGTGAATTCTGTACTGAATGTTAATGACTTCTCTTCAAGAGAAGAATTTGCCCTGTCCCACATGCACACCCTGGTCTTCTGGAGCTGCTGCTCACATTTCCAGGCTTAAAAAGTAGTATGAAACATAAGAACTGTGTTTCCCTGGGTGCCCCCTCCAAACCTGTTTAATATACTGGCTCCATGTCACCTTTGAGCCTTGAGATCTCAAGGAGATTTCAAGTGGAAGGTTGCACACTATGACTAGTAATTCAGTGTTTCCATCTTTGATTTCTGCTAGGTATCATCTGACTCTATCGATTTGTTAATTTTCACTTTGTCTGAAACATAATCTCATCCACAATCACTTTGATTTCAGACATATCTTCTGCATTTTACCCCCACTGGAAAAATTTCCACATTTCTTTCCAGTGAAAAGCAATGTAGAATGGCTTCATTGTCTCTGATGCTTGCCTTATCGCTCATTGGCCATGCAGAGTCCCTAGCAAGTTTTTTTCTCCTGACATTTTTGATGAAGTACCAGTTTTGATTCCTTTAGCTAGTTCTCCTCAAACTCTTTTAAGATTTTTGCTCTTAATCTACGTGACTATACTATTCATTTCATTTTATTGGTTTGGATACAATAAACATCTCTTTGAAAATTGCCTTCTTACTGCTAATAAACTTGCTTACTTGGCTGTTTCTATGTGCTAGCCTCCTTTAATTCATTCTCCGGCCTTTCTCAATAGGTCATAAACAGCAGTGTTATGCTTCTAGTCTGGTTTCTTTTTAATAAGTTTCCTCATTTCTGCATGGCTTTTCTTCAAGCAGAGGACAATGGCACTGGCATATTTGGCCTGCGATGCTCCTCTACAGCTGATGAAGCTGAATCCTCTGTGGTCCCTGTCACAGAGTGGAGCTTCCACTGGAAGGACCAGAGCCACAGAGCCAAGGACTGCCTTTGCTCCTGTGGGCTCTAACCAGCTGCTCCCTGGAATAATTGCTGATGGAGCCAAAAAATGTCATCTCTGTTTCATCTCCTGGCAGGACATTTGTCAGTCTACAGGAGGGCAGTTGATGTCTCCCTTTGCTGTTTTTCCAGCCTCTCTGATTTCTTTCAGTGTATTGAATTCAAGGCATTTTCCTATCCTGGGTTAGTAACATTATCTGGCATAGCTATATTCTTCCTATTTAGGCCTGGAATTTCAGGAATTTCAAGGTTATGTTCCTTATTGAGACGGTGAACTTGTAAATTTGATTTCATGATGAGCTTTCAATAAGGCACAGCGCTGCTCTGCCTCTGGCACAGTTTGTCTTTACTGTGTAATTTATATCCTGTGTTTCCAATATGTATGGTATATCAGTGTCTGCACTTTGGATCAGACATTCTGGTTCCCTTTTTCATTTTTTAGATTTCAAACATTGTGTAAATCTGAGGGTACCATTGCTTTGGTTCTTTTACTGGCATCTGGTATAAAATCCTGTTTGTTTCCCTTTCCCTGCTGGATTATGTGTAACTTCTGTATTGCACTTTTCTTCAGGATTCAGAACTTTCCCATTTTGAGTAGCATGAGGCTACTCATGCTGGGCTTTTCCACGCCTACTAGCTTTCCCCAGCTACCTAGATTTTCCAGCCTCTTTGGGAATATTGTAATTTCAAAATGACTGTCTAGGGCCTTCATTTTGCTAAAAATGTCTGAGAATGTTTTCAATTTGCTTCAAGACCAAGCAATATCATGAAAGAGATATATTGAATGTTTTCAAATCAGCTGGACTTGATGAAATTCCTGCTAGGATACTGAGAGGATTGTCTGAAGCAATGCCAGAACCATTAGCTGCTATCTTTGAGGAACCAGGGGGTACAGAGATAAATGTGTTGCCTCTTACAATTTTTTCAATAATGAGGGGGAAGAGTAAGCCATCTTTGAGTCTCCAGAAGTCAACTACAAGGTCAGTGGCAAGCAGTATGGATTTATTAAGAACAAATTATACCCAACCAATCTAGTACGCAGCCATGGTTGGACCTGTGGCTACGGAAGAACAGTGGAAAGATGTTTCTTTACTGAAGCACTGAACATTGTCTCATATGAGCTCTTCAGAAGCAAGCTAAGAAATTTTGGCCCTAAACTTGAACGTATATGTTGACTAAGATCTCTATTGCTAATTTTTTCATCAGTCAAGTAGATTACATAATAGAGAATGTATTTGGAGGGTTTGAAATGACTTTAAATGATCTTGATGAACTGGAGAATTATTCTGGAAAAGCTAGGATGCAGTTTTGTGAGGAAAACAACATCTTCTGCCTTTAGCTTTCAGTCATCAGCTGTGCAGGTTGAGAGCAGCATTGCAGGGAGGAATTTGGAGGCTGCAGCGTCTCCTAAGCTGAAAGTTTCATGCAATGCTGCTGCGAGACAGAGGAAACCCCTCAGTGGAAAGTTGCCACATATCATTGTACAAACAGGGTCATGCTGCCTCAAGTCAGCTGTTTCCCTGCTCTTGGACTTGGTGTCAGCCAGAGGACCCAGCCTCTGCAGTGGGTCAGCCTTGGGCTGGACAGGATCAGGGCAGGCTCTGATCACATCCTGCTTTCATGAGAGGACTGAAGCTCTACTGGGAGTCTAGACATTAGCAATAGACAAGCCAACTTTCAAAGTACCAGCAGAGTTTTACTTTCCCAAAGGCATCAGTTCTGGGATTATGGAGACCTAGGCTCAGATTAAGCACTAATTCAGCCTCAAGGCTAAAAGGAAGCCCTCAGTTGTAGTTTTGAGTCCACATTCTCATTCACACTGAGATTTGTGAAAGTCTCCTTTATTTCCTGCCCTTCCACCACCACAAAATCTCAAGGCTGAGGTGGATTTTTCATGATAGAGATTGTTCTTGACTCTGTTGTTCAAAGGTGTCCTTTATATCATATTAGTTTCTCTGTTTCTTTGAGGTGGCTTACTGGATATATTAGGGTGTCTCTCTCATGTATTGGGGATGGAATCTTTTTATGACATCTACTGCCTTTCAACATTTTTACCAAATTAAACAGTTCTTTGATAGGTGGTTGATTTCTGAGGTTTGAGACTTCTATTACCCTTAACCTGATTCTTGTCCAAGTTGAAAAAGAGATGAGATGCTTATTTGTTTGGAAGAGATGAACAAAAGCATTTGTCTCCTTTCTTAATCTCAGGATGGAATGGTTCATCTGAAGAAATAAGTAAGGAACATACTGCTGAGTAGTAAACACGAAAATACTATTCTACCATCACAGCTGAATAAACAGGAGTATTGGCATATTCTTTTTCCTTTGTTCCAGATAAGGACAGGAGAGGACTCAGGTGGAAGATCATGTCCAGTTCCTGGTGCTTTAATTAAGGGAGTATGTTGAACAGCTGGAGAGTCAGAGCAGAGAACTGGGAATGACCAAAAGTCTAGAAAACATGGTTCATGATGAAAATCATTTGCATAACTTTATTTAGAACAAAGACAATAGAGGGGGTGGCCCATCAATGACATTTAAATTTTTTAAAGATAGACATAAAGAGTACAGTAGCAAATTTTTCTGTTCCCACTATGGGTGGGTAATAGATGGAATTACAGGAATGGAGATCCAAGTGAAACATCTGTAAATTTTCCTTGTGTAGTCAATCAGTGAAATGTGTTTTCTTAGGAGGATGTGGTACCTCCATGAGCAGAGACAGACACAATTGTAGCTAATTCTGAATGCAGGAACAGGAGTGAACTACATAGCTTCTCCTCTTAGCCCTACTTTTCTATTCTTCTGTGACTGTTAATCAATGACAGATAAAGACTTAGTGAATCCCAAATGGTGGTCAGAAAGCCGAGTCCTGCACTTTGGCCACAACAACCCCATGCAGCGCTACAGGCTGGGCACAGAATGACTGGAGAGCAGCCAGGCAGAAAGGGATCTGGGGGTGCTGATTGACAAGAAGCTGAACATGAGCCAGCAGTGTGCCCAGGTGGCCAAGAAGGCCAATGGCATCCTGGCCTGCATCAAAAACAGTGTGGCCAGCAGGAGCAGGGAAGTGATCCTTCCCCTGTACTCTGCATTGGTGAGGCCACACCTTGAGTATTGTGTCCAGCTCTGAGCCCCTCAGTTCAGGAAAGACATTGAGGTGCTGGAGCGGATCCAGAGAAGAGCAACCAGGCTGGTGAAGGGACTTGAGCACAAGTCCTATGAGGAGAGGCTGAGGGAGCTGGGGTTGTTTAGTCTGGATAAGAGGAGGCTCAGGGGAGACCTCATCACTCTCTTCAACTACCTGAAGGGAGGTTACAGCCAGGTGGGGGTTGGTCTCTTCTCCCAGGCAACCAACAACAGGACAAGGGGACATGGGCTCAAGCTCTGCCAGGGGAAGTTAAGATTAGATGTTAGGAAGAAATTCTTTACAGAGAGGGTAATCAAGCATTGGAACGGCCTGCCCAGAGAGGTGGTGGATTCACCATCCCTGGAGGTTTTTAAAAAGAGATTGGATGTGGCCCTTAGTGCCATGATATAGTAATTGGAGTTGGATCAGAGGTTGGACTTGATGATCTTGGAGGTCTTTTCCAACCCAATCTATTCTATGATTCTATGATTCTATGATCATTCCCACTGCAACTGGAAGTTTCCAGGACTTTTCCCAGCTTATAAAATGGAAGTGGGACATTAAGCACAAAGTAGTCTTGGACTCAGACAGGTGCAGGTCCCTGGTACCTCTTGTTTCTGTTTTTATTTTGAGTTACTTCTTTTGCTACCAGCACCATGGTATTTCAAAAACAAGCAAAGAAGGAAGGCTAGGCAGCTACATATGCCTAGCTGGCCTAGTAGGCCAAGTAAGGCTATGGACAAAATAATCTGTAGCTAAACCTACATAAGGGTATAATATTGTTAATGCCATATCCAGCTGCCTCCAACTTCCTGGCTTTAAGAGGGACAGCTGCCCATGGAAATCAAGGGGCAAACTCAAAGCTTAGTCATGCCTGAGCTCCTCTGCTGCTCCTCTTTCTTTGAGCTCATGTCTTTGGAGGCAGCTTTGGCAGCAGCTGGTGAGAACCAAAGGGTGTTCCGCGAAACAGCTTCTGCAGACCTTTCTTCCCAACTCTTTTCTTGCTCACCTCACACTTTTACTCCTATTTTGCTGACATACAGCAGTTCTTTGCCTGACAGTGGTCTTAGATATGTACCTGAGATAAGTGGTTCTGTAAGTTTTCATACTGAGAATGTACAGTCATAGTCTTTCCTCCTTCACCATTTTCCAGCAATAATTCAATGACTCTGCATCTGCTCTCTGAAATCTATATCTCAATGGTTTTGTGCTCAGCCTATGACCCTGCTTGTACACTCCCTCCCTGCTACCTGCAGACCAGCACTCCTCACATGACCGATAAGTGGGTCTCCTACATCAAACACTGATGTGATCTTTACTCCCAGTCTATTGGCTCAATTCCAGAATTGCTGGTGTCAGATTCTACAGCTCCAGGTTTTTTATGAAGAGGGGTACCCAGGTGAAAAGACTACATTATCTCTCTTCAGTGCCACATAGCACTCCAGATCTTCCTCATCTGAAAAGATGAAATGGAACAGACTTCCACAGTAAGACCCAGAAGCATACTCCTAATTTCTTTTGTTTTTCTGTGGGAGAGAAAGGAGGAATAAAGGAAAAGGGTAAGGATGAGATGAAAGAAAGGGTACTACAAAAAATTCAGTTGACTGAGAAAATCTAGAGATGTAGGAAGGTTTAGAGATGGGTGGCAGGGTGCATTGTGCTCCACCTATGAGCTGCCATGTTCAAGGAGGCTAAGACAGATGTGCTCTGGGAGAGAGGCAGACTGCAGTAAATCAAAGCAGTTGTCAGCTGAAAGGTTCTGCTGCACCTTGGGTTGGGATCAAGTTGGAGATGGAACCTGTAATTTGGGAAGTCTGGTGTACTTAATTCTCTTCATCTTATGAGAGGACAGAAGAGATCCCTACACCTTGCAGGAGAAAATCATCATAATTCTTCTAACCTAAACTCTCTAGAGGATAAAGAAGAGGTTCCACATACAGGGCTGTAGTAGTAGTGTGAGGGATAGGACCCCATGAGGCACAGTTTTCCCAATATGTCAGGCAATCTAAGCCCACTAGCTCTTGCAGGGCCCAGAAAAAAAAGAACAGTCCTGAACTGGTGCTCTGCATAATAGCAAAGTCATCTCTATTTGATAGACAAGGGTGCAGAATATAGAGCTTAGGACTGCTGTCATAATGTCAAGAACCACTCTGAATGCACACAGACTGGAAGTTTGCTGACACAGCACTACTGGCAATTAACTGGCTGTGGATTACCACCCTGGGTGTTTCTGTCCCAACCCAATCTGCTTTTGCATCTGTGATTTCACTATGCCCTGTTGTCAGTGGTTTAGCGGATCTTTGCTCAGTGTTCTCTGATGAATGCAGTCAAGCCTGGTGTGCTTCAGACCTCTTCTCTCATGGTGGTACAGCTGTCAAACTGAGATGCCTGCCTAGTGTGAAGACCTGTAGTTAGGTGACCTTCTGGCACATTAGGTAAGCCAGGAAGAAAGGCTCAGAAATTACATTTTACCACGTGACATCTGGAGATGTGAGACATGGTTGGGCTTCCAGGCACACAGTACAGAGCCCTGTCACATTGGCCAGAGGAGTAATCTGTTAGCAGAAAACACTGCCTTTCTGAAAATCTAAACCCAAGTAGATGAGATACATTTTCCCAAAGGACTCCATAGCTATTTGCTGTTCTGCAGAGTAATGCTGAGAAAAAATTAAATTTTCTTCTGGATTTTGGAGACAGAGGTGATTGCAGAAAGAACAGCCAAACATCTGGTGGTCTCCTAGAACACTAGAGAACTCTGTCACAGGCAGTGCCCTTCTGTCTCTTCCCCAGATTTGTCCCTTTCTCTTGATTCTTCTATCCTCCCTGAAGCCCTGTCATCCCAAGATGTCTTTGCCTCCTTGGCTCCCATCTGCTCTGTCCCTGACCTTGTTGCCTCTGCACATCCCACCCTGCCTGTCCCTAGGTGCTGTCCCACAGCTCCTCTTTTAATCCATTATTTTTGTCTTCCTTCTCCCCTTTGTTGCTGTTTCAGGCTGATTCCAAACCCAGGTGGCATGGAGTGTGGGAGAGTGGGGTGAGGCCAGCTCTCTGTCCTCTGCTCATGTTTTGGGTTCTCTGCCTTCTGTGGCAGAAGCAAGTCTGCACTAGGCAAGTCTTCAGCAAAGATAACATCTGGATTTCAGACAAGCTCTGCTGAGCATGTGCAAGTGGAAAGCAGTGATTTACAGCTGGGTCAGATCTGACAGAATTTTCATATGGCCAGCAAGTCCAGGATGATGATGCCAGGGATCAGTCCCCACTAATTTCAGGACCCTGCATGAAGCACCGAACTTCAGTGAAACCATTGTAAGACATTTTCAGCATAGGCCAACCATCATATTTTTCACCAACATCATTCTTGGAAGTTGCTGACCAACATTCAGTGAAACATTCCCAAAATAAAATTCAGCCCAACACAGAGATCAAGGACGGAAAATTTCAGCCTAGACTGATCAAAATATGAAAAAATTAGAAGCAGCTGAAAAACATATCTTATAATCAAAAGTGTTAAGCAGCTTAAATATTTGTTGCCATCTCCTCCTATAACAGAGGGATGGCTATTTAAATATTCAATTTGAGATAGACTTTCTGGCATGACTGACAAGAATTTTCCTTCCAAACATGAGGCAAATGCTCAAGAAAGACATCTGATAAGGAAAACCAGTGGTGACTGTATGCAAACTGTTATGCGATCTGAATTATTTACATTGCTTAGAGTTCACCGGATTCTTCACTGAAGTGTTTCAAAGTCCCAGACTGAACCGACCACTAGTGGATGCATCAATGAGAGAGATGTCAGCTTGACCCGCAGTGATTTGCCATCTGTGAAAAGCAAACAAATACAACCAACCGGAGTAACGAGCATCGTGACTGTAACAGGAACTCGAGCACAGATTTACAGAGGATCTTTGTGTTTGGACTCACGAGCTTTTGACTATGTTAGTATTGAAAAGTAAGCAGCTGCAAACCCCCAGCTATGCAGATCTGTGCAAAAATTGAGCTTTGGCTGTTGACTGCTTGACATTCTACCTGCAAGCCTGGACCAGATGTGCAATTATTTCCTGTATTATTTTATTCAGTTTTCAAAAGAAGACAGCAAGGCTTCCAGCAAAGTTTTTAAAGGGAGGGAATAAGGGAGAGAGGGAGACAGGGAATAAGGAAGGGAGGGAGGGAGGGGGATAAAGGAGGGGGGAGAGGATGGGATTAAGGGAGGGAGGGAGGGAGTTCTTTTATTATACTCCAATGAAAGGGCTTCAGAACTTTAAAACTTGTCCACTATTTTTTAGTATATACAGGGGCTGTAATAAAGGATATTATCTCTGTGGCAAATCTTGCTTTCCTTAGAATTTATTAGCTTCCCAGCTAAATCATGGGAGTATTACTAGTATCAGAGAAAATACTACTTTTGCAACAAAAAAGTCATTGCTACTTTGAATAGAGCCCATTGCTGAAGGAAGAAAATATATCTAGATGCAAAGTACAGCCTCTTAAAAGCCACAGCACAAATGCAGTGATTTTCCTCCTTTCCTGAAATATGATCCACAATATGATCCAAAATACAGTAGGCACAGACTATTTTTAATTCATGTAAAATTATGATAATCATGAAACCATAAACTTTATGGTTTGGTGAGTTGCCTGCAATGTGCATCCCTAAAGGAGGGGAGTCCTTAAATCAGCATAATGACAAATATGGCAGAGGACCCTGCAGACAACTTGTAAGCTGAAACAAAGATCAGGGCAGACCAGATGTAGTTACATTTATTGTTGTGCTGTGCACCAGAAAATGTTAAGAATAAAACACAGGGAGCAAAGATTTCTAAACATTAGGAGGCACTCTTGTGATGTGATCATAGTGGTTTTTAAGGCCATAGTGTCTTGAAGGCCAGCAAGTATTGGGTTTTTTTTGTTGTTGTTGTTAACAACATAAATTGATATATGTGACCCAAACCTGACATCTAGCGGAGAAAGAATGATGGCAGGATTTTCGGTCCTTTCCCAGGGATGTACTGGGTTGTCTGCACATAGAGAGAACACTTTGCTTTTCTCCTCAGAAGTGACCTGAAGGCCATCTGCTGCACAGCTCTTCCTGAGCAGGAAAGCAAACCAAAGAGCTCATGGGCACTCTAGCTACGTGTGCACACCTTGTGTGGTTTGTGACACCTGTATCCATAACTATCAGTGCCAGAAGCTAACTTCATACTGCTATTGGCAGATAATGAGCTCTGAAGGCTTAATTTTAGCAAGTTTCAGAACACAACAGTAGAGATGACCATGCCTGGTTGAGTTTGAGTAGGATCTTGTGAATACATCTAACAGAAGAATAGGGTTTCACTGCAGCTCCATAGATGGTATCGTGACCTACAATTTCTGCTGTCAGGAACTTTAGGTCTGCAGTCCTGGACCAGACCAGCTAGTTGAAGACCAGGTTCTGAGGCTGCAGTTCTGTCCAGCTTCCAGGTCTTTTCCAGTGCATTGGTTTTCATTGCCCCAGCTGGGCTGCTTGGGCTGGAAGGACAGCAGTACTGGTAAAATTCTGGGAATGTTTTAACAAGTTTCTTCCTCATCCTCTACACCCCTTATCATAATATCTCAATTTTCAGTTAGTAAAAATCAAAGCTTCAAGATCTCAGACATACATGGAAATGCTGAAAGCATGAACCCTGAAGGCTAAAAAACCCAAAAGACAAATAAAACTGTACAGTGTTTATTTTTCATATCTTTTGAATTTAAGATCTGTTGGCACCTCAGTCCTGGTTTGTAATGCTAAAGAGGGGAGATGGAAGGAGGCATAGAGAAGTCCCACCAGCTCCAAGGACAGGAAAAGAAGGACTGGCAGTCCTCTTGGGAGATGAATGAGTGGAGGTCCAAAGGAGGGAATCTGCAAGCCCAGTAGGAGAGCAACTGGATCATGAGAGCACTCATAGCCCATTGAAAATTAGTTGTTCATATACTGTAGGAAGCAAAAAATATCTCTTCTACATATGCTGATAAAGAGTCCAGGCTCTGAAGCTGTGGGGTGTAACAATTTACACCGTCTGTGGATCATCATTTTGGTAGAATCTGTAGCACATGAAGCAGCAAGTTATCAACAGTTTAGAGATTCAGTAAAACCCCTGAAATATTGTTGCTCTCCTAAATGAATGCACAGCCACCAGCAACTGCCAAAGAGCTCAGCTCCGGGGCTCTGTCCCAAGCAATCGCACCACTGATGCACGTTTTTAGAAGGAATTTTTAATCACCTGATAGCAAAACAACGTTAGTGTTGTACAAACAGTACAAAGTTTACCATGGGATTGAGCTTTAATCTCTGATGGTTGCTTATTGACTCTAGAAAAAACAGAATCTATTCAGTGAAAAGACCTTCTCTACATCCTGTTTGCAGGCAAACTTGAAGGAAAAGCTCTCACCTCCTGCAGCTCTCCCTGAAACTCAAAGTAAGTCTGAACCAAGATCTGAATTGGGAGACAGGACTGGGCCTGGGTTGTTTAAAATTCTTGTTTTATTCTGCCATAAGAGGACCTGGTTTATCTTACTGTGCTTTCTGGTTTTGACCTTTCTAAGAGTTGGAAAAGCAGGAGCTGTGATATGTTTTTTAAAGTATGTCACGGTATATATGTGAAGACTTGTGCTATTGGCAGTGCTTGATGTCTTGAATGCATAGAGAGAGGGTTTGGGATACTTACACCACCGGCTACCCAATGCCTGTCAGATGAGACAAAAAATACTGAAGAAATCAGTCACATTTCTTCTTCATCTTGCAATGAGTGCCTCATCTTGGGCTCTTTTCTAGCATAGAATTTTAAGTCCTAATTTTTAAATGTAATCACAGGTACCTCAGTCACCGAGACAACTCCGTGCCTGCAGTTTGACAGGTTGTTTCTGTGTACATAACCTGTGTGTTTATCTGTGCCAGAAGTGTACAACATCAGACACACGGGATTGATTTTGGTGAAGCTTGCAATCCCTGCTAATCTGCGGTGGGAGGCTAATCCTGAAAATTGGGGTATTTACTTTTTCCCGTGTGTTCTTTAGAAAAATCAGACTGAATCACAGCTGTTTAAAAACTTCATGTTTTCATATACCTTACTAAATGCCTATTTTAATCAGAGCTGTGGAAGTAATTGCAATAAACAATTTAGCAAATTGACTTTGTCTGTGTTTTGTACATGTTTTTCCTCACACAGAGCCATGGTTTGCTAAAACATTAATTTGCATAGCTTTTAGTCCTGGCTACTTCAAAAGTATGCAAGCATTTGCTGGTCAGCATTTATGTTGGTTTGATTAGACATCTGGGTAACACAACATCACTTCTCTTCCCTGAGAGACTGAGGGTACTTCTTAGAAACATGTTTCATTTTGCAGAATTTGTTTTTTGCCAGTGTTTTCTCATGGTTTGTCCAAATTCTGCATGCTCCTTTTATAGTATATGTCATATAATGCAAACACCCAGAAGATATTTGTTAGAAAAGAGAAATAAAGATCTGTAGAAAATGCTTTGGTTTTTCCACAGTGTTACTGTTCCACTTGCACTCAGAATCTGGACATAGTTTTACAATGTGTTCATGCTGGAGCAGGTTAGATGTGCACTCTGTATTTACTTGTTTCCAGATTTCATAATCTTGAATTCCATCACTGTGTTCCATAACTAATTGTTCAGTCAGGGAGCCATCCTTAGGGGTAATCTAGCAGATGATGTTCTGGGATAAACTTTGAGAAGAATTAGTGGAACAAATAACCCAGCTTGTTTTAAGATGGAACTTATGACAGAATTACGCAACAAAAAGATCAGAGGACCTAAAATGTCCTCTTCAGGCTGCTGTTTAAAACAGAATAAAAAAAGGCACAGAGATGCAAGGTTCTTATGGCTGCATCTGCAAGTTTTCATTATACCAGGGGAGAAGACGCATTCAGAGACTGATGTGCACAATAGACAGAGACAATCTTTCAGCAGCTCTTCTAGAAGACAGATGGCTCCAAGGTTGGCACTGAGTGACATTAGAGACCCTGAAAGAGAGAATGACAGTTCAGGGATCTAATTTCTGCTCCATGTTTTTCTTTTCTTCAAGGTGTCCAGAGCCTCTGTCAGCAATGGCTATGGTGTGTCTTTCAGACTTTGAAGCCTATGCTAAAAAGTATTTACCCAAGATTGCTTGGGATTATTTTGCAGCTGGAGCAGATGACTGTAACACACGAGATGAAAACATCTTGGCATATAAAAGGTAATGTTAGGAGGAAATGAGAGGTGTTGTATTGGGAGCTTTTAAATTAAGTTTTTGTGCAAATGTTTGGACTTCACAAGCAAAGACACCTAAGACCTTGCCCTTTCAAGGTGATCCCCAAGCCAAATGCACTTACCTGAATGATATATGCTGCGTGGTCTGATGCCAGCCTGACTATGACACAGATTGCGTGAGGCATAAGTGATGCTGAGGGTACAGGCAAGTAGTAGGGCAGGGTAAGGAAGGCTAAGGTAGGATAGGGTATGGTACCGTGTGGTACCATGGCACGACAGGAAAGGGGATGAGTAGCTATAATAGAATGAGATGCAACAGGGAGCTTTTGCTGAACGTGGGAAGTGCAAGTGTAAGTGGGATGGGATTTGGGGAACATGAGTATGAGGGTGGGCTGCAGAGTATGAGGGCAGCCACACTGTACAGTGAGGACAGACATATGAATGGTGGAGCGGAAGGCACCAACCTGGGACTGGGCTGCAAGTAGAAGGAACCTGGGGGATGGACAATGGGAGAAAAAGACACAGAATCACAGAATATGCCAAACTGGAAGGGACCCACAAGGATCATCGAGTCCAACTACACGGTGAGCTGAGGTGGGAAATGCAGAAATTATGTACTGTGGCCAGTAAGCAGTATTAATGGAAAATGGAAGTGGTGAAACTTTTGGCTGAATTGACCTCTAGAAGTGATCAGGAAGGACAAAGAGCCTCTGTTATATGCTGTTCCATTTATTGGCTCAGATTCCTGCCTTGTAGTTGGTAAATGAAGACCTGGTTTCCATGAAGCTTCAGAAAAGTCACTGGGGTTCTTTTTGCCTTGCAGAATTCGTTTCCGGCCACGTATGCTGCGGGATGTATCCATGATGGACATTAGGACTAAGATCCTGGGGACTGAAATCAGCTTTCCTGTAGGAATCGCCCCCACTGGCTTCCACCAGCTAGCATGGCCTGATGGAGAGAAAAGCACCGCCAGAGGTACTCTTCTGGTCTGCTGCCATGTTGCAAAAAGGGGTTTGTGGAAAAGCCTCAAGAAGCTGTTAGGATGAAGTGTGACTGAACAAAGTTTTCAGGCTTGAAGGGGTAAACTTCTTTCCCAATTTCTGACACTCCACATGGGAAGTTGTATAAACATTGCTCTACTTCTCCAGCTACCACTATTATAAGATCCTCACTATGGAATATGCTGCAAACTTAAGACAAGGGCAGTGGACCCACTTCTGACTCACAAGGTTCTCAGTCCTGGTGGCTCTAGATAGGTCATAAAAGAGGTGGATGAGACTCAGACTGTGAATTCTTTGTTACCAATTAAGAAGTGTCTCCCTTGGAGAAAAAGAGGGATGGTATCTCTTCTCAAATCCTATGGTGGGTTTGGAGACCTGACCTTTTAAAACAACCCTTATCTTCTGTGTCTTTCTGTGTACACCAAATGAAATTGACAGTGCATTCCTGTGAAGACTCAGTCATAAAGATAAAATTCATGCTTTTTCAAAAAAAATAGTTGCAAAAATGAAAGCACAGCTTGGTAAATCACCCCTCTCTTTCCTGCTTTCTTAACCATGATCCTACACTAGTGCATAAATACAGCTACTTTTATTCCGGGGGGCATAGTTACACTGTGCTTCGTAGGGTACACGTGAAACAGGAGTTCAGGAAGTGTCTGCAAACAGTACAACATTTTCTATCTGATGTCTGACGAGATGGTTCAAACGACTTTGTTTCTGATTCTTTTCCAATGTGATCTGAAGCGGCCAAAGCCATGAACACCTGTTACATTGCCAGCACCTACTCCACCTGCTCGCTGGAGGAGATCTCTGCGGCCGCTCCCGGGGGCCTCCGGTGGTTCCAGCTCTACATCCACCGCAACAGGGCAGTTTCCCAGCAGCTGGTCCAACGGGCAGAGGCCTTGGGTTTCCAGGCCCTTGTCCTCACCACGGATGTGCCCTACACGGGTAAAAGACGCGACGATATCCGCAATGGTTTCTGCCTTCCAACCCACATGAAACTGAAGAACTTGGAACAGGACTTTGAGGTTTGTAAAATGAGCCTGTCCTTTCATTCACTCTGCTGGCATGCACCACATGAGACAAAACCACTGGGGAACTGCTGCTTTGGCATCTGCTGTACCCAGGGCGTATCTTCTCCCCTTCTGGTTCTGCAGCATCCTGCCTTGATCTCCTGCCAACCTGGGTTCTGACTTCAAAATTCCCATCCAGATGCCTTAGACAGACTGATCTCCACCCCCACTGTAATTTCTCTCCTTCAGAAACATGTGCTTTCTGGAGCTGATGAACATGTCTGTTAGCAAGTTTAATTAATCTTTTCTACAGCAAGGAAAGACTTCAAGGGACCTCTGAATTGTTGCAGCTCAGATGAGGCTTCTTTTTGTTCTATGGCTGTAGGGAGATGACCGTTCTGAGTACGGACTGCCACCCAACAGCTTGGATCCTTCCATCACATGGAATGATATCTACTGGCTGCAGAGCTTGACCCACCTGCCCATCATCATCAAAGGCATCTTGACAAAGGAAGATGCAGAGCTGGCAGTGAGACACGGAGTTCAGGGAATTATTGTGTCCAATCACGGTGGAAGGCAACTGGATGAAGGACCTGCCACTGTAAGTGAGGAAATGGATGTCCCATGACTGTTTACAGTCTGCACATTTGCATTAACCTGGGTACCTCTATGACCAGGTTTGTGTGTACACTTTTGGTGGACTTGTATATGTTCAGTGGCCGTGGATGCGTGCAGATGTACTTTAGCTTTAAACTCATAAGATCTCTGACTTGGCATGGGCTACCCACTGAAGTATTTTCTCAGCTTCTTGGGAGGGTTCTGTAAGTGTTGCAGAACCCATATAACTGCAGATAAACTACCAGCCTAAGTCAGGAAAAGTTTTTTGCCTGTGTCTCCATGAGCTGGTGCAGTGCATACAAGCTCTTTGTGCGCTGCAGCAAAAGGAAAACGAAACTCTGGAACCAAAATGTGCAAATGAGAGCATAATGTATTCTCATTGTTCACATCTGTCAAAACATGCAAAACAATGCAGCTAGATTTAGTGAGAGGCCTGCTTGCGTATTTACAGACTCAAGTCTAAATGGGAATTTATTGACTATCATGAGCCAGGAAAAGGATAACTTATCTGGAAAAAAATTCCCCTGCTTTTTAAACTGTGCAAAGAAATCAAGCATTGTTTGGACACATGTGTATTTCATTGGTTTAATTTGGCTTCTCTCAGTTTTTCCAATTGTTCTTATTTTACAGTTCTGCACTGCATAGTATATTACAAACTTTTTTTACTCTGTTTTCTTTTGCAAAATTAAAATAGGTACCAGAGAATTGTCTTCTATTCTACGTCAAGCCTGACAATAATTAATAAAAAAAAATTATAGTCTAAATGCTGAGGGCATAATAACAGAAATGGCATCCACATTAAATTGTTCTTCTACCATAGAAGTTTCTTCACATACACAGACAGGGCAGTAGATACATAGTTCAGCTCTGATATTCTTCTGGTACCAAGCCTGACAACAGAAACTATTGTCCCTGCCCTTACTGAGCTACTCCTAGAAAATTTCAGCCTGAAAGTTTTCAGCTTGAAATTCTGAAAAAAAATTGGATTAACTGGAAAAATCTGCTTAGTATTCTTAGTTATAGCTGCTCTCCTTAAAAAAAACAAAAATAAAAATTAAAAAAAAACCAAAACAAACCAACAAACAAAAAATATTAAAAGGAGGCAAAAGGGTATAAGAGTCTGCAGAAAAGATCCCATTAGGTCTAGTATAATGTCCTGCCTCTGGTTGTACTGCCTTTGGGATCAGAGCCAGCATCTCTGTGTGGTGCTGCCCTACACTAGCAACTGGGACTATAGTTCCTGCTGGACTCTACAAGAAAGACCTTAGGGAATCAGGAGAACTAACCTGGAGGATATGATATGCTGACTATACTACAAAGCAAATTAAATCCTTCACAGATGCTTTAGGGGGCTTGAGGAGGCATTCAACAGGTAGTTGAAATGTAACATTAGGCAGTTTGGACATCAGTCTTTTTTACAAACGTTTGTCTCAAATGAAAGTAAAATATTAATAACAGTTATTGTCATTGAAATTTATAAATAAAATCTTTCATAAAGCACTCACCAGAAATGCTAGCAAAGAACATCAGTTTAGGCAAAGCAGTGGAAAATGACATTAACTATCTGGTAAACAGAATAGAGAGTGGCACTTTATCCTGCAGCTTTTGATGCTGAGCTGTTTGTGATGCATCGTCACATTTCATTTTGAGAAGGTATGCTATGAAAGCATTGCCTCCCTGTCTGTCTCTTTGGAATATATCCTCTTTCTCTTGGAATCAAAAGCTGACCTCAGGATGAGACTGGATGCTTCTTTGCAGATTGATGCTCTGGTTGAAGTTGTGGAGGCAGTACAAGGCAGAGTCGAAGTTTATTTAGATGGTGGAATACGAAAAGGAAGTGACGTGTTAAAAGCACTGGCACTGGGAGCAAAATGCGTCTTTATTGGAAGACCAACTTTATGGGGTCTGGCTTACAAGGTGAGTGAGGGGCTTTCAGTGCATATGCCTGCTTCTCAGACTCTCCAACACTCTGCTGTTATTGAAGTCATAGAGAACAGGTTTTCACTGGTGAAGAATCTCTCTCTCTCTTTTTTTTTTTTTTTTCATGGATTTTAAGTGTAATCACCCCAAATTGAATTCAAATCTGACATTTCTGTGATTTAAAATCACCACTGAATTTCATGGTTTCCTACATATGCTGCTTCTTAACTGGGAATATTTCTACAATCCAGAGTCATGAATTAGGCCTCTGATGCAGAAAGTTAACATAATATAATTAAAATATTATTATACCAGTCATTTGCTTTAGTAATTTTTTTCCTATTTAGCCTCTCATTTGGAGCTTTCAAACTTTTCTCTAGAATAAAAAAAAAAATCTTTATTTTTACGGTCTAGAAACATTTCCTATCTTTTGAATAAGACTCTTGTCCAGTGGTGTGATTGCTGTGGATTCCAGTAGCTAGGTTTTAAGAAAGAAGTCACCTGAGCCTTCTGAGAAGCCTGGAAGAGTTGTCAGTACTGGTTTTTTACAGTAAACATTAAAAAATGGGCCTAACATGAAAAGGGTGCTGCTGTGAGTTGCCTGCTTTTTTCCCACAATGCAAGCAGAATGAAGATGGGATTTGGTGGCTTTAACTGTGCTTTGGTATTAAATTCCTAAAGATGAGTAAGTTGGAGTATTCAAAAAAATTTATCTCAGTGTATTACCCTAGCATACAAGAGTGGAAGGGCATGAACAAGCACTAACATTATCTGCACCCAAAACATTCTTTATTGTAAGGAATAAAATGAAAACTTGAGAGGAAAAAAAAAAAAAAAGAAAAAAATCATCCAGTATTTTACAAGAAACTCAAAATCTTATATGCATTTTATTGGATTTTGAGCTTCTTGGTGTCACTTACACAGGGGAAAACATACAATACATTATTTTCGAAGATTCAGTCCAGTATTTGAGTAAACTAAACTTTTTAAAGCAGTACCATGTATAAAACTCTCATTACTTCATTAAAAACTATCAGCATTATAAGGCTTGACATTTTAAATAACAAGCCAATTGGCAGAGGAAAACTGAAAACTAAGAGAAAAAAAAAACAGCTAGAAAATGTCAGAAGTGAAAAACAGCTTTGTTTTCTTTCCATGTTCAGATGTATCCCAAAAGGAAAAGCATTAAAATTAATCTATGATGAACGGAGCACATCCATCATAAAGTTTTAATCATTCATCTCTATGAGAGACTGGAATTGGCATGAGCTTAAGGGACTGTCCCAGCTCTCACAGTGCAAGCATCCTGCAGCATTGCTCTGTGCCAGTGCTGCTTTTACCCTGAGTGCTTTCTCTGTCGGAGCAGGGTGAAGAAGGTCTCCAGGATGTTTTGAGAATTTTGCAGGATGAGTTTCGTTTGTCGATGGCCTTGGCTGGTGAGTATTTTGCAGGTTGTTTGCAATGGGTGATGATACAGAGGTTTCTTCATGCAAGCCACATAAAATCAGAAGTCTGATGGATGGGTCAGAAAAAGGGAACCCACCTAAGCTGTGCTGGTTCTAGCTGCTATACTAAAGGTGATTTTTTTGCTTCCTAGAAAACTACTTGTCATTTCAGGTGTCACAGCAATGAACTTGCATGCAGGAAGTAGGTTAAAGCAGCTTTGTGACCCAGCTAAAGAGATCCAAAATTGCTGAGTACAGCTGAGCAAAACTTGTAATTTCTGTCCTGCTGGGAATGGCAGGGTATGTTTTTCAGTATTTAACATAGTATTTATCAGGGCAAAATACAACCAATTTTTTTCTGCATGAAAAGTTCATTAAAAATGGATGCAGAATTTTTCTCTGCATACTGGAGAATACAGCTTGTTGGTGCAGGTACAAATCTCTACATTCCACATGCCTTAAAAGCCTTTGTGTCTCCTCCAAGCTTTTACTTTTGTTCCTCATTCTCATTTCTCACCATTGCTCCCAAGTGTAGCTGCCATGTTTGATCCCCTCACTGACAGCAAACTTGCAGAGCCCAGTGCAAACTCCAGTTTTACACATGAACAAGAGGGTGGTCGGGCACTGGAACAGGATACCCAGGGAAGTGGTCTCAGCTCCAAACCTGCCAGAGTTCAAGAGGCGTTTGGACAATGCTCTCAGGGCACATGGTGTGATTCAAGGGGTTGTCCTATGCAGGGCCAGAAGATGGACTTCCATGATCCTTGTGGGTTCCTTCCAACTCAGGATATTCTATGATACTAAACATGACATTCGGATTCAGTGCAGAAGTATTCAGACACCAGCAAAGGATCTTATTAAAGATCTTTATGCTCTAGCAACCATGAAATCAAGTGGATAACAATGCTGACTAGGAGATTGGAACTGAAATCTCATTGGGCTTTTCTCAACAGGTTGGCTTTATAGGTCACTTTTTCAACTAGCAAAGATTCCTACAGGGTGGGTTTCTTGGGTTTTTTTTGGTGTTTTGTTTTGTTCTTGTGTGGGGTTTTTTTTGTGGGGTTTTTTTGAGGGTTTTGTTTGTTTTTTTGTTTGTTTTGTTGGGGTTTTTTTGTTGGTTTGGTTTTGGTTTTGTGTTTGTTTTTTTTTTCTTTCCCAGCAGGCTCTCACACTTTACATGCAAAAAGGCACTGGCTTCAGCAAGAGTAGCAGGTTGGGATCTTTTTAGTGGAGGTTTGAAATTCATAGAATCATATAATCTTTTAGGTTGGAAAAGACCTCTAAAATTATTAAGCTCAACCCTTAACCCAGCACTGCAAAGTCCACCATGAAATCATGTCCCTAAGCACCACATCTCCATGTCTTCTAAATACCTACAGGGATGATGACTTAACCACTTTCCTGGACAGCCTCTTCTAATGCTTGATAACCCTTTATGTGAAGAAATTTTTCCTAATATCCAATCTAAATCTCTCCTGAACACAGGATTCAAACTGCAGCCTCACCAGCGCCCAGTACAGGGGGATGATCACGGCCCACGTCCTGCTGGTCACATTATCTTTGGTGCAGGCCAGGATGCCATTGGCCTTCATAGCCACCTGGGCACACTGCTGGCTCATGTCCAGCTGGCTGCTGACCAGAAGCCCTAATCCACCCATTTTTGACCAGATGAAATGCCAGTGCAAATCTCCACCTCCGGTCACTTGGCACCCAGCAATCTCTGTGTCTTTTCTGTCTGCCTTTTCTCTGCTGACTGGATCAGATAACACTCTGCTCAACTTGTTGTAAGGATTGTTTTTTTTCATGTTTCTGTGGGAAGTCTGGTGCCTAACCTCAAGGCTGAAGATGCTATTGAGGAGTAGAACCACTGAAGTACCAGCTTATCGCAACCTGGCTCGTACAAGACGAGACTGTAATTCAGAGAGGGGGGGCTTCCAAGCTTCATCCACAAACCTTTCTCTCTCACTGTTGTTTCATGTATTTCAGGCTGTGCCAGAGTCTCAGAGATTGGCCGACACCTGGTTCAGTTCTCCAAGCTGTGAACAGCCTCCTGCAGTGCCCACCAAACAGAGGCAGCTCAAGCTGAGGTCCCAACCAGACTGAAGACAGAAAAAGAAGGAGCAATAGGTATATGATAAGGCCTTCAGGAAACCTCTGAGGACATTAGGAAAGTCTCTGTGTTAGCAAAGCTGTGCTTTGCTTTTACTGAGACCAATTAATTCCTTAACAGTTTCGGTAATTTTTACTTGCTTAAATACATTTGCTTTAAACTGGCTGTTCCATGGCCTTACTCCTGCCTGCTATTACACTGGACATCCAGACATGGAAAACTATGTGTCTTGCTTTTTCCACTTGGTTGTGCTACCAAGTCTGACTGCAATTCAGTCACACTTTCCTACTCTGGCACAGTAAGTGTTGTGGCCAGTATCTTCCATAGCTTGGGCTTTTCCCAGATGTATTCATAACAGATATAGAAGCAAGATGCATCAGTTAACAGCCACACAGTTACCCTTTGAAGGTGGGGGCAGTCCTTGCCCACTGCTTCTAAATGCAGAGCAATGAAATCAGCAGTAAGCAAAGCAGCACCCTGTGCTCCCTGCTGAGAGAGCCTCTTCCTTCACTACATAGTTAATTTGTAAGGCAAACTCTTCTGAGCAGCAGTCAGGACCTCAGAGGGCACCACAAGTTTGTGGCTGTGGGTATATCACTCACCTGGTGCCCTGGTCTCTGCCCACACTTAAGGGCGGCCAGCACAGGCTAGCAGAGTGGGCAGGAGCTGCTGGCACCACCCCAGCAGCATGTGACCTTCACTCTCCGAGGATAGCTCAGAGGCAGGGTCACACTCACTGCCAGCATAAACACTTGCTCCCCAGGGTAACAGAAATGTGTGCTCATCCTTTCCCTGTCTATTTTTCTTCCTGAGACGGGAGTGTTGCCTCCCCATGAGGAAGCCAGTGGCCCTCGGCTGTGACAGAGCTGCTTTCTGGCTGCCCAGAGCAGACAAGGAAGCCTGTACTGCCCATAGCTGAGGGAGCTACTGGGGAATGAAGATGAGGGAGTGTGGGGGCGCATATGGTCTTACAGTCAGGGCAGAAATCTGTTGATGTTGTATTATTTGGAGCTGATGTCCCTTAGGGTTTGTCTGTGTCAATAGGCTGCAGCATGAGTATTTATCCTGAACCGCTGTCCCTAGGAGGAGTTTAACAACAATAGTTTTTTAATCTTTTATAATGCTGTCCAAGTAAAGGTGTAAAAAAAATTATCTATTTAAAATGGCTAAACCCTCTGTGTGCATATTTGGTCTTTGTTATAAATGTGACATGTAAATCAGTGGGGAATTGGGCCAGTGTAGCTGAGAATAAGCCGAATTTCCATAAAGAGTTTAACTGCTTTAACTCCTCTAGCTAATCAGGTCTTTTAAATGAGGCTCAGTAAACTAAGATGGCACATACACGAAAACTGCTAATGTACCTCATCTTTAAAAATGCGATGTAATCTTGGAAATATCTGGTAATACGCCTGACCTTGTTTTCTTATAAATAATTTTTATGGCCAGACTCACTAGCGCGGCCGCTGATGTTACAGCACCACAAAATGGCAGAGGGATGCCAGATAGGAATGGGACGCCACATGTCACTTTGTGCCAAAGAAATACCGACTTGCAGGGCACCTTCCCTACTTAGTGCACCTCCCAGTCTCCTTTGCACACAAGACTCCCTTTCTTGGCAGAAGGCAATCTCAAACAGTGGTCTCCTGCAAACTGCACTGCCCTGCATACCATGCATGGGTATGTGGCATTTCCCACCAAGTGGGGCCTCTCCCTGCTCCGCTTGGAACTCTGGCACTGTTCAGTAAAAGCATCAAGAATAAGTGGTTGAGGACAGGGAAAAGTGATGCTTTGTAGGCTAGTGATCAAAGCTCTCCTGTGTATGAGGGTGAAAGTGGGGGCCTGAGGTCGTTATTTCACCCAGTAATTACTCAGAGGAAAATGCCACAGGAGTCCTGGGTGCACGGGGCTGCGCAGTTATCTAACTCTGGTTTGGGGTGCTGTGTGGCCAAATTCCGAGAAAGTGCCTGCTCTCCTCCCGTGAAACTGCCTATGAGCTTCTTCGGTCAAGGCTTTCTCCTGGCAGAGAAGAGGTGCTGCTTTTTCTGTGGAGGAGAGAGCACCTGTGCTCCCCAATTCTTGCTGAGCATGTTGACCTCTGGCTCCTGGTGTAAAAGGGAAAAAGAGGGCAGCAGCATCACCTACTTTTGCACATATCTTAAAAGAATCAAGTGAGGCTCGCTAGGTCCTAAACTTGCTAGGAGAGATGCTTCGAGCTTATGAAAATGGCAGTGGCTGAAGGGACCTGCTGGCAGACTGGAGACATCTAGCTAAGCTCTGGAGAGGAGCATCCTTTCTCCAATACATCTTGATGACTTGTCTCCAGGCACTTGAGGTTTTTTAGATCTACTTCTAGAAATCTATAAGACCTAGACATGGGCATGGAAAGGGTGAGAGTGAGCAGGTACCTGAATTTAGCCACTGTCTTCTGGAGCTGATGCTGTGAAATGGGAAAATAGGTAGTGAAGGGCTGGGACAACTGCATTTAAGTTCTGTTTTCATTAAAATGAGCTCCTCTGTTTCCCTAGTAGCTGACCATCAACACTTTTGCACCTTATTCTATACTCCCATTTACTGAAAGAAATCCCCTTTGTCTGGAGAAATCCAGGTACTGAAAGATCATCCATTTCTTACCAGCATTTCAGTTAGACACCTTTCACTTGCAGTCAGACTCGGTGTTCCATGCATGCAGCCAGTCTGATGGTTTGCTCACGCTGCTCCTCACAGCAGTCTGTGTTCCTTGGAGCTGAGGTGGTGCTCAAGACTGCTCTGCTGAGGCAGGAGAATCACTCATTTCAGGCTCCAGAGTCCCAGCTTTCATTTAAAGCCAACAAAATCAAGATGGTGCAATGCGTGCTATTGTTATAATTGTGAAGAAAATTTTTAAAGGAGGAAAGCCATCTTAAGAAACTCAGAGAGTCTGCTGGAGCTGAAACAGTAGTGATGGAAGTTGTCTGCACTGCTGAGCTGACTTCCGGTGGCTTCATTTACACTATTATTGAGTACATGAGATCAAATTCTGTTTTAAAGGAAAGGCAGTGTCACATGATGAAAATAAAAGCACCATGGTTTTTTTATGGTCACCTTTTTTTCCCATGACACTGAAGCTGGGTGATGAAGGATAAACCCTACTAACACAGCCATAGAAATAGCAGCCTCTGATCAGGCTGTTCTATAGGTTTGGTGTATAAGATAGCATAAACACCTTAAACCAGAAATGTTTGCAGAGACCACTAATTTGAAAATCCTGTGATCTGGATGTCTAGTGGAGTACATTTGGAGCCATATTTGAAAAGGCATGAAGCACTTGTGAAATTAAGATTAGCAGAGGTCCAGGTCTGCAGGCATTCACAGAGCTGAAATATCTTCTTCTCTAATCCTGTCTCTTGCTATTGGCCCTTGAAAGCCACACAGATTTTCTATCTGATTTTTCAAACTATACAATCATATAGAATATCCTCCTAGCCTGTTTTCCCCTTTCAGATCAGCACGTATTCCAAAACTGAGGCCTGTATGCTTGGATAGTTCTGCATGCCCTGCCAGAGAGCAAGAGGAAGGGAAGACTTTTTTTCGTGCAAGTATCATGCCTTAGGAATCAATAACAAAGAGGAATCTCTACTGAATTTGGCACGTGCATCTTGTGGGCAAATGGTAAAGCTGCTCTTCAGCTGAGGTTTCAAGGGTGAGCCTGCAGCAGAGTACAACTCCTGGGACAAAGAGCCAGCTCTCAGTGATTCAGACTCCCTGCCACAGTGCTTTGCATCTGGCAAATACCCTGGTGCCCACTTCCCCACTGGCATGTGCAGTGGAAACCATGTTATCCAAAAGCGACCTTCTGCATAAACCCTACTTTTAATTGTCTCTAAAGAGGCAGAAGAGAGGAGCTAGCCCTGTTAGCTCACTGTTTAGACTTTAATTTCTCTCAGAGATAACAGTGTCTGCACTGATCTTCCAGGGGCCTTCACATGGAGGCCTTCCTCTCTGTTCCAGTAATAATAAACCTTGTCAGCAGACTGACAGCCTGGCAGATAAGACTCAGGAATTACAGCACATTGCACATGTTGATGGACTTCAAGGATGCACAACAAGAGAATGAGACAACTGGGAGTACTCAGTCCTGAGAAGGCTAAAGGCAGGCTGATGGGGGATCACATCGCTGTCTTTTACTGCTCATTTGGAGAAAGTCCAGTCCAGCTTCTTGGATGTGGACAGTAAAAGGCAATGAGGAAAATTCCAGGTAGAAATCAGTGGAAAAAGAAATTCACCATGGCAGGGGGGATGTCAAATCCTGCAACAGAGGGTTTGTGAAACCTCCATCCTTAGAGATACTTAGAGATTGACTGGGCAAGGTCCAGAGCAACCTCATCTGATCTGATATTACTTTAGAAATAGATCGGGTCAGAGACCTCCAGAAGCTCCTTTTAATCTAAATTGTTGGAGGATATCATAGAATCGTAAAATGAGAGCCGCACATGAGATCTGTACTATGTTGTACCACTGTGCTGCTGTGATCAACTACGCAGGAGCTGCAGAGGCAGCACATGTATCTCTGTCAAAGAGGCTGCAGAAAGCATTTTCTGGGGGAAGTAGAAAGGTATTTGGTGGGTGAGCTTAAAAATAAGAGCATACAGGGTTTGAATAGGCTGAGATACTATTTAAAAAGTCCATCCTACAGCTATTCTGGAAATGTTCTGTGATCCATGCCAATGTGTACCAAAATCTCATGCCCTCTTGTCTGCACTCTGTTCTGCTTTCTGTATTTGACTGTTGTGAATATCTCGGATACAAATTCAAGCAAGGTTAAATCTTCCAAATAAACTGTGCCCAAAGGTTGTAAACTTGTGGGTTAAGGACTAATCAAACCCTGCTGTTTCACAGCATCCCTGGGGGATGTAGCAGGGACAGGGAATCAGTCTATTTACAAGGGTAGTTTATCTACAAAATGGATCCAAATATAAACATTTTCCTTTGGCATATGATGCAAATTTGTCCAGCCTTTAAATATGTAATTCACTCATTATTTCAGCTGAGGAAGCAGTTCTTCCTTAAACAAAAGGGGAAAAGAGACTAAATGTTTGTTTCTAGTTAACTGCCCAAGTCATGTGCTGTTTAATATAGCAAAGACTACTGCAAAAAAGTCTTTTTGATTTTGGCAATCACGCAAGAAACATTTACAGTCACTTTCTCCCTTCTATTGGAAGAATTTTGGTACTACTGAAATAGGAGGTATTTTCTTTTTCAGGTTTAAAGACACAGAAACAACGAGGCTTCTTAAGGCGGTTATCTTCATAACTTGATTAAAGTGTCTTATAACTGTTTCCCACTATGAAAAGTTGTATTTATTCAGAGTTTGATTCAGGACAGATGCCCAAAAGTTAATTATTTAAATCTTGTTCACTCTTGTCAATGTGTAACCAGAAGAGAGAGGAAAATGTTTCCAAGAGGGAACAGTGCCTCACTCTGAAGGCCAGAAGCTTTCCTCGACTAAATCTACATCTCAAAGTACAGTCTTTTTCCCAGAGCTGCCAGCACTGAGGCATTTTCAGCTTACAGGCATATGGTTGTAAGAAACACATTAATTTTTCACATGCAGACAGCAAAAGGTCCAGTTAAATAATGACCATGTCTTTGCTTTTCCCTGCTTCAATTCTCATCAGTCCAGGCAACAGAGCAGACTTCAGAAAACCCTTTCCTAAATTAGAAAAGATCTGTTCTTCTCTTCTTGATTGTGAATAGCTTCTTTTTTCTGATTGCACAATTAAACACCATTGCCCTCTGTAAAGTACATTTTACCCTATCTAAAACTTCTGTGCTGCAATGTTACTGCATTTAATCATTCCAGTAGCATCATACAGTTCATTCTCAGTGCTGCTGGGAATTTTCACTATTTCTCGTTCTGTCTTTTCATCTCCACTACTCACCCTCCCAATACCTTTTTGTAGTTGTGACAAGGCTAAGAAAATGCACTTTCCAACACCTGACAGCCACTGCTCCGAAGTATCTGTCACACTAAGCACAATAAAGTCAGAGGATCAACAGTGTTCCTGGACCAGAGATTAGGGACACAGCTGTGATGGGGCATGGTGATTGCACATATACTAAGATATCCACTTAGTCCACGTACAGCAATTCTCCAACACACATAAAATGTACTGGTTTTCTAAAAATCTATTTTTAAAGCCCATTCTACAGCAAAATATCGGATTTTTGTGGCTTTGTTTTACAATGAAGTCAAAGAGAAGACATCAACATAGTTAAAAAATTAATATGCCTTGACACAGAATGAAGCATTGGTAAACTTTTTTAGATGCTGCTGAATCATGTTTTAGTCCACAAATCCCATACCCGTGCAATAACTCTGAATTGCATCAAGCCGTTCCTGGTGCTCAGGAGTCTGGTGGACTCTGGCCTTGTTGCTCATCGACACTGTTCTGGGGTGTGCAGCCCACTCCAGCATCTGTCTCTGTGCCCCTTGGGGAACATCAAAGCCCGTCTTGTCTGCAGCACAGAGGAGCTGTCATGCCACCCAGCGACCCCACCCAGCAATGTCAACAAGAACCAAATGAGAAAATGTTGACTCAAGGTGAGACTGCAGGAGACACCAGCAGATCTGAGTGTGAACTGAGCAAACTACTGCTGTCTGACCACTGACATTCACAAATGGCACTTCAGATGAAGGCTGCTATGCAGTGTTATATAAAATTACCTCAAACTAAGCCAAGCATTTGGCTGAGTAGTGCCTAAGAGGACAAAGGCACAGCAGCAATAAATCTCCCTGCAGTCCCCTATGCAGCAATCATTCTCATATAAGCACTACCCCTGACTTAACTTGGTCATTCTAATAGGCAAGCTCCGTGTAAGAGAGTGTTTTCTATCTTAAGAGGCTATGCTTTGTTGTCTGGTTTTAAAATGCCTCTTTAAGGCATTTTATTTCTTTCCTAAAAGTAAAAAGAAAGCCCTGTTACAGAGAACATCACTTGCAGCAGCAGGCTTTGACCATTTATTTTGCCTTGCAAAGTGCACAAAATTAATTTGCAGCAGCTTCTGATAAGAACATACAATGTCAAGGTCCTGCTGTGAAAAGCCAAGGAAAGAAGCACTGATAACAATTTTTAAAAGATTTGTTAGTGTAAGGAAAGGATTTTCAAGGATGCAAGGATTGAAACAGTTGCCAAAACTTTGTCATCTGTGTCAGCTAGAAACCTTTCTCCTCCAACAGAAATGGTTTTGCTCTCCTCCTTGTCCCTTGCAGGCCCAGTTTTGCTCTAAAAAAATTAACAACGTGGGGAAGCTTTTTGTAAAGCTTTTCTCCAGGGCTCTCTTTAATGAGTGAACAAAATCTATGATAGAATAAAAAAGGGAGCTTAGCAGTTAGTCGTGTGAATGGAAGCAAAGCATTTTTAGATATCCATTCCAGCTGTGCCCAAAATCAGTGATCCATTTTCCGGTTATATCAGCCTAATTAATTGTGTTGCTGGGCTTCTTCATAACTTCCTTCTCTCTTGAGGTAGCTACCTATTTATCATCTTGCTTCAGCAGGGATGTCTGTCTACCCCTGTGTGTGAGAGAGAGAAAACATAGCTGCAGCCAGCGTGTCTTGACAGACACAGGAAGGCAGTGCAGGTATTAGGAGCTCTAGGCTAATGCCTAAGCCCTGCCCCGGTCTCACACCAGAAAACAGTTTTGCTGGAACTGGAGAAGGGGGGAGCATCTGGGCATTTTCCCTATGTTTTGGATATGTAAACAAGTAACAACACAGCTCACTGCAGAGGCATAAACAGCTTTATTTTAATTAGGTGCACTCACACGAGACATTTCCAGAGGTGAATCTTTATCTCCCACAGCTCTAATTTGTCTTTGATCGTACATTAAACCATTTCATCACCTTGAATGCCTGTAGTATACTGAACAAACACAAAATCCCAGAGGTTAGTTTCTGATTTTGCACAGGGTGAGGAGCCCATGCTATAATGGGGAAGCACAGCATCCAAAAAATGTACAGCAATAGAGTCCGCTCCTCAAACCACTCTAAATAGCTAATCCTGCTATTTGCATTTAATTTTAGTGCTCCCTACCTCCATGTTAGCACTGTATTACACAAGAAAGTGAAGCTAGACAGAATTATCGGCATGAGGGTTTACTCTCCTAGAATTTAGGGCTGCAGGACCACATCGAGGCTTAGACCTCGCTACATCCGGAGCTCTCCTCTTTGTGGGTGGGGTGGGGTGGGGTGTGCATTCGTTTGTAGCAAAGGAGGCACTGGAGGGGGAGGGGGAGCAAAATGACCGAGGTAGTGCTCTGCAGTGTATAAATACAGGCAAATCTCCCCCACAGTCTTCTGAGTGTTAGAGAGGTGGAACCAAGGACCGAGGAAGACTTTTGGGGGGTTTGTTTGGCACTGAAATTGATTTTGAGCACTTTCTGATTTGTTAATTTAATTCGTTTAGAATAGTTTGTATTTTTCCTTTGCGAGAAAAAAATCTGTAAGCTACTTCTGAATAGAAACAGCTAGCAAAAGTAAGGCGTGCTTAAAAAATTGTTATTGTAGAGATTAGAGTTTGTCTTTCATTAGTCTCTCCTTCTGGTAACACCCTTTGATTTGTAGAGGCTCCAGAGGTTGATGTCATATGTTCATTCCCTCAGGCAGGAGGTGAACCAGCCTATCTAAGCTCAAGAGGCAGCCAGTTTGACACCGAGGAGCAACCCAGAGCAATGTCCCTGGCTGGGGTAAGCTGTCTGGTGACAGGAGCAGGGGGATTTCTTGGCCAGAGGATTGTCCGCTTGCTTTTGGAAGAAGAGGAGGAGCTGGCTGAGATCCGACTGCTGGACAAAGCCTTTAGTGAGGAAGCACTCGTCAGATTTGAAAGTAAGTACCATTTCATGAGGACTGTGTGATGCAGGTATATGTGTTGCTGTCTCACATGGATAGCTTGGAAGTCTTATCCTCTCCTTCAAACCAGCTTTGCAGGTAAAGGTTTTAGGTTTTATTTCAAGGAAGCCTTGCTTTATCCCTCCCTCTCCCTCCAGTTCAGAAATCAAATGTAAAATGAAAACAAGAGTTTTCTTTGTCAGGCCCTGAGGCTTCTCTACACTGGGAGACAGAGACTGTTCATGCAGTAAATACACAGGCTGTCTTCAACCTGGCCTCTAGTACGACAAAACCCACAGAGCAAAATTAATGTAAAAATCTCACTTTTCTGCTTTTGGGAAAGGAAAACACAAGCTTTGCTATACTGGGCAGGAGGGCAGTGTTATCCAGAACATGCTGTGCTGGGCTCTGATGTGCCAGACTAGAACGCAGTAACAAAGTTGTGGGTGCAAATTTTAACCATTTTCTTCAACCTTTAGTTAGTTTGGTTAATAGTGATCTTCTGACTGAGAGTTGCGATGACGTATTTTAAAAATTGTTGTTATCAACGTTACCACAGTTTCCTGGGGAGCAGAACACTTGTGCTAAGCACGGAAGAGACAGGACCCATTTCCAAAATGCAAGGCAGAACTCTGGCTTCTTGAATGGATTTTGGAGACAGCACAAATGAGTGATGTGCCCACTGTTAGAAACAGTTTGTGGCAGGGAAAGCAGCAGAGAGTATTATATTTTATTTGACCCATTTCCTGGGATACTGAGCACATCTATAAAAAGACACAGAGGGACCAAAATTCAGTCAAGGTCTTAAGTCCTTACATTACATTTACTTATTAATACTTTCCTCCATCTTCACCTCAGGACTCTTCTTCTTCTTATATACAGACAACCATATGTGAAACCTTATGGAATATCTCCATATGATTTGCTAAAGAGCCTTAATCTTTCTATAAAGCATTTAAGTGTCATCAAAGAATAGTAACAGTGCACCATGAACCTGGTATAAATTGCACAAGCCTTTATGATCATTTTGTAGAACTCAGACTTCTTCCTCATTAAATCTGATTCAGCATTTCACAGAGGATTTGCTAGATGCCCCTGAGCCTTGCAGCAGCCCTTCCTACTCTGATTTTCAGAGCATTTCCACCGAGACAAAACCTGCAGCTGCAGTAGAGGCTGAGGCAGCTGGAGTGTGTGTAGTTTAGCACTGATGCAGCAGGGCAGCAACAGAGGCATCTGCACTGCTTTGGGCCAGGAGAGCTTTGTGGAGACAATCCTAGGGAGTGAAAACAAATGTTTGTGTGGGCACAGTCTTGGCTGAGCTACAGCAAAGGTTTCTCTATTTGTTTTTGTTTGTTTGTTTGTTTGCTTGCTTTTTTCTTTTTTTTTTGTTTATAGGCACTTGTTCTGCCCTCTTTTCTTATCCTCCCTTCTTCCTCCACTTAGCGCTGCCCACACACCCTCTCTCCCATTCTTTTAACCTTCCTGCTGCCTGTCTGACCAGCACAGAAGGGAGGGAAAAATCAAGTAACAAAGCATTTTTTTCCCCCTAAACCAGGTAGTAGGAACCTCAGGCTGGCATTCCAGATGCGCTTAAACTGACTTGAACCCCTGCACTTTGACTGGCAGTTCCTTTGTCTGGATCAGCCCTTGTGGCTACATCTCTTCAAGTGTCCTGCCAGAGCCTGTGCTCGGGACTACCCAAAATATTTCCCTGCCGTTCCTTTTCAAGCCCTTCTCTATCACAGTGACTCCTATTCCAAGTGCAGGGCTGCTACAAAACCTGTAGGCCTGGAGTCTTCTGACCTGCATTATTTTTACTGTGGAGGCTTTTACTTGCTAGCAGATGTTATCTGGATTTCTTGAATAGCCAGGAGCAGAGCTCTGTGGAGTTTTTTTCTCACTAATCTCTTGAGCAGCTTGAACTTGCAATCCCTTTGCAACGTCAGGGCAGAGACAAAAGAGTATGTGCAAGTTACAGCTCCTTGTGCCAGGAGACACTCAGAGACACTCCCCTTTCATCCAAATAACATTTCTGCTCAGACCTTGACCATTGCATTCAGTCTATGTAGAACAGTGGCATTTGCTTTCTTCCACAGCCCTGGGGAGTCCAGGATGATCCATTTAATGTCAGGTGCTGTGAGCTGGAGCCTACCCAGTGTGGCTGAGAATGAATGTCAGGTTGAACACAGCAGTTTGATGCCTTGGGTTTCCTACACCCCATGCCCACTTCAGATTTATCTGTGCTTCCTGTGCTTCCACTTAACACAGTTCTTTGTTTTGTTCACTGCTGCACTGGCATTTCTGGCGCAGTTAGATCTCCAGTGTTGTTCTCAAGAGGATTTCTCACTTGTCCTTGCCTCACCCCTCCACATCTCTCCCCTCTCTTCCTGAACCCTATTTTCAAGTCATTTTTCAGAGACACACTTATAGGTTGTGTGATGCTTGAGCACTGAATGGTTTTGCACTACTAACCCAATACTGATCCAAAATAAAGGAAAGTAAAGGGAGGAGTGTGAGGGGTTTTTTTCCCAGGACTCTTTCTGAGGAAAAATTGCTATCTTTTTGCTCAACCTTGCAGACATTAATTTGCCTTTATCAGGGTATTCAAAACAGAAGAGCAGAGTGGAAACAAGTAGCTGAACATCCAAGTAGCTGAAAGGGGAAGAGAATAAACATTTCAGCTTCTCTGGGCTAAAGGAGCAAATAAATTGCTTTACTCTTTACAAATTAAAATAAGATACAATTTTAATTTTCTCCTATGAATACACAAAGTAGACCATTTTAATGAACCATCCAGTTAACCAGGAAAATGGAGAGCTCTCATGAGGAATGCCTTCCCCCACGCTTCACCTCACAGATGTTAGGTCCTCTCAAAAAGTGCACTAAGAAATTCAAGCTAAGAAGTCCCACAGACACGGCTGTTTGCCTGAACTTTAAATAACACACAGGAAAAAGAAAGAGACTTTAGGGCAAATAGTCTGACTGGATCGCTGAGTCAAACACTGCTCACAACAGGATACTGAATTTTATTGAGAAATCATTACATTTCCAAGCGAAAAATACCCCATAGCAAGCAGAGAGTTTGCTTACAGCTCACAGGACACAGAAACCACTGGTGAAGTAGAAAAGCTTTCCCAGTGGGTAGGTACTTTCTCATAATTGCTTTATGCAAAAATGGAGAGCTGAGTTGAATTTATTCTGTTCCTTCTCCTTTGATCTGACACACAAATGGTTTTTTGATGCCTGGGCAATGGTTTGTGCAGATTGGAAAATAAGTTTCTCTCTGCTATCCACCTCAGACCAAAACCCTTGTCTGTCAGTCGTTTCTTGTTTCCTTACTCTGCTTCCAAGTTTACCTGTAGTTTTCTGTTCACCCTGCATAAAACAAAATCAATCTGCTGATCCCTGACATGTAGCTGATGCTGCTAAAGTGAACAAGGCCCACTTACTGTGGCAATTTCTGCTGGCTAAGATCAAATGGAGGAGCAGACTTCCTGATTCACATCACACACACAAACTGCAAGCCCAAGCGAGGCACAAGGCAGCTAAACAGCAGATTTCTAGTGAGTGGCAGCAAGTATCCCTGCCATCAGCTTTAAAAGGGACAGGCTTCTTCTGTACTTTTCCTGAAATCTTTGATTTGCATGTGTAAAAGCTATTTTCCTAACTCTTGCCAGGGCACTGTGATGACTTTCAAGAGGTGACATGTCAGAATTTATGTTGTGAAAACTATTTGTGTCTATTTTTGGAATTATTGCAACCCCACGAAACCTTACTCACGGAGAACATCAGCCTAAAATCCCTACAAAGACAAATATTTGTTAGAGTAAATCTAACTACCAGGTGCTTAACAAAACCCTAGCCCTCATCTGACACTTTTGCATCCATACAAGTAGATTTCAGTATAAACCTTCTGGAAACTGAGTCCTAGAAAATGAAAGCACTCTGAAAAACAAAGGAGCAGAGGAGAGCATGTGACAATGACTGTGCTGGGAGGGCAGTAACTCTAGATTTAGTAACAGTTCTGCAAATGTTTCATGAGTCTTACGTATCAGGTGAACTGTCTGTGATGAAGAAAAAAAGCTCCTCAAGCCTATTGCATCAGAATAATTGTTAAATCAATGCAGGATTACATTTCAGCATGCTGTATAATGAGGTAAAACCATTTAAAAATATATTCCCACTCAGTTCTAGATCGCAACAGCTACGTCTCTCAGTGCTTCATATTAAAGACATGACATGAAACACTGCTTGCTTTGGAGCTGGTGATGCACAAGATTTCAGACGTGGCTGAGGCTAAAAGCTGTACAAATTGATCAGGTTCTTCTCTTATCTAAAAGGGGCATTTGATTATGGTGTACAAAGGCAGAGGATCTGCCTGTGCTGCAGTCCCTCCCCAGCAGCTGTGCCTGGGGAGCCATCTAGTGCAGCCACAGCAGAGGCTCCAAGAAGACTCACTGTAATGACACCACCTCCTTAAAAGTTGTGGGTCGTGCTGAGAAAGTCCTCTTCTCTTCCATGGTATTGCTGCAGCCAGGCCAGTTGAATTCGCAGGAGAGCAGCATTCCTCAGACTGTAAATGTCTCCAAGTGATCATCCTGTGCTGGCTCATTTGTTGCTGTGGTTCTGGGCTGTAGAAAGGATGCTTCTGTTCAGCATAACGTAGGGGAAGGATGGCTCTGAGACCTAGAGCTCACCAGGGTCACACACACTAGCTCCTGTGGAGAGAGAGGGCTTAAAAATCAGGAGTTAAAGCAAGCTGGGGCTGAGGTAGCTCAGGAGAACAGTCTTGAGAGTTCAGATAAGATGTGCATGCTAAAAATGACCCCACAGCACAGATGCTGAAATGGAGCCAGACCTGGAGCTAGAAAAAGAATGATAAGTCCTGGTGAATGTACAAGAAAAAGATGTTTCAGAACTATATGAAATGTGTTAGAAGAGCTGCACTATGGGTAAGGTTAAGGGGCAGAAAGTAGGTATGAACACATCTCTATGCTCACATGCTGTGGGTGGAGAGAGATCAGTCATCACCTTGAAGACAGGAGCATGCAGTGCCTGGCTTGGGTTAGCACATCTATAGCCACACAGTCTTCAGGACATGGGTAGTCAAAGCTATTCCCCTGTGAACTTTAAAATAGTCACACCTGAAGGAAGCTTGCTATCAGTGGAAAATATTTCTCTTTAAATATAAAAAAAAAGAAAGAAAGATGTTGAATATTGGCTCCAAATATATGGTAGGTAATCCAATACAGACCTTTATAGCACTGCCATTAGCACTTAACAATACAGTCATTGGAAAATGCCTTCTGTTCCACCAGCCTTAAAATGCCATTCCTATGTTGGGACTGTCAGCACCAGCCAGCCAGGGTCAGCCCTTCACCACTCCTTTCAGTGCTTTTCTTAGGATGCCTGTAAACTCTTCTGCTTCGTTTTCTGATGCTCTTGCAGAGTTCAAGGGTAAGACTGAGGTGAAAATCCTGGAAGGGGACATCCGAGATGTGGCATTCCTGCGCCGTGCCTGTCAGGGGGTCTCACTTATCATCCACACGGCTTCCCTCATTGACACCCTGGGCCTCATAGAGAAGAAGTTGCTCTGGGAAGTCAATGTAACAGGTGAGCAGGTGAAACAGCTTTCTCAAACCCATGTCTACTATGTCCTGATCACCATCTGCTCAGGAAAGGAAGCACCTGACCTATGTTTATCCTGAACCAGGCTAACTGTGTTGTTCTGCATCTTGCACAGGCATACCTAAAAGTGCACATACTCCACGCATACATGCAGCCCTATTCAGTTCTGGGCCTCTCCACACCCAGTCTCCCACTGCAGGGCACAGCTGGATCCTTCACTCTTGTCAACACTTACATTTGCCCATCCTGAGATCTGCACAGGCTCTGCCTTCAGTGGTGATAGTCATAAACCCATGTTCAGTGGAACTTTCTGAAATCAGTTCACCTCTGAAATCCCAATGCCCGTCTAAGAAATCAGTTCTTATTCTCCCTCCCTGCATGGCATTCCTGCCTGTGTACATTTTTCCATTTTTTCAAATGCTGCAGTTACAGCAATATTGCGTTGATAACATCCCAGAGCCCGTGGCTTTTTGCTTCCTATTTTTTTTTCTTTTTCTCCTTTTCCTCCCATTTTCCATAAGGTCTGTGTGTGCAAGAGTTTATGATTAAAAATTCCCCAGCAAACTCAAAGCTATGGGAGGGAGGGGTTTCAGTGACTCATTGGTGGGATCTCTCCTTCTACTGAGGAACCACTGTTCTTCCTGAAAAGATCAGAAGAAGGTGAAGTTTTTGGCTTAGGAACGTAGCATCAGTTGCCAGGAAATTTAAATGTATTTCCTAAAAGAACAACTTCACCCACAACTCTCTATGTCTTTCAAAGAACTTGTATTGCCTAACCTGCATGCACGCTGAACCTCCCTGGCTGTGTTGCTTCAGCAACCTGCAGGAGATTTGGGGAAGATGTTCTTCTTTCCATGGATAGTTTTCCCAGTTGTTTGTTCCTCTCTCCCACAGATACAGGACTTCTTCACAGAAAATTAAGGAACAATACCTCTACAGTCACCACTTTACAAATATTGGCTACTCACTAGATTTCAGAGCAAGAGAGAATTCTTTGTAGTTGAGTTGTCTCCTACATGCACCTTAAAAACAGCAGAATGGCATTTTAGTTGTTTTATCCTGACTTAGTGCCAGTATCTTCTGCTCCACAACCTTTCATTTCTGCTCAATCAAAGTCACAAATTGTCAGTGACCACAAATTAGAGCCCAGTGGGCAGCCTCTTAGGTCCCTGCCAGCAGGAAGAGCAGAAAGCCAAATTCCCAGAAACCTGTGCATTGGGTAGTTTGAAAATATATAAAGGGTTGGTAGTTCAGAAATAGGATTTGTAAAGCTCTGTCTGTATGACCATACTGCTGCTGCAATCACTTTTTTCACAGCAGAATTTGTTGCCTACATCCCTGGGGAAAAGTAATAATAAAAAAGCCCAACAAAAAAAAAATCAAACGAATACTAAAATGTCCCCAAACCAGAAAGCTTTGTAAGCTCTGACCCCACCTTCCCTACCCCCATGCCAACAGTGTCTGTCTATGGGTGAAAAAAGCCCACTGGGCCAGTGAGGGTTAACTGATAACATTTGCTAGAATGAAAGCATGCACCAGTCCTGCTCTCAGAGCAAACTGACCCCACAGTCAGTCAGTAAGTACTGCTGTTCTCTTTTCTCTGTTTCCCTCCATTTTCACGCCGATGTTCCTCTGGGTTTCTGACCAGCCAAGACACTGCTATGTACTTCATAGGCTTGCAGAATGAAAACTTTGTTTCTCCTAGAAAATAGAACTTTTATCATATCAATGTTTCAAGAAATCAGATGTGGATGTTCACAAAGCAGAACAGAAGTGAACAAGTTAAACTCGCCCTGATGCACAACATTCCTCTGTGTCACAGACCACATAATGCCTCAGTGCAAAAATATCTTTTTAGGAAGGAAGGAAGGAAAGCAAATTTTTAAAAGGAATGGAATAAAGAAACTAATGAAATATAATCTAAACAGGTTTGGTTTCATTGAAAATACTTCCCAGTTCAGGACAGGATTCGTCAAGACGCAGAGAGGGGAGATTGGGCCAAGCTCGGGCCAGAGATGCTGTTTCTGAACTAAAAAGCCTTCTTTTTCCTCCTTTGGGATCTCTAGACCGACTTACATGTTTCACTTTTGAAGGTACTCAGCTACTGCTGGAGGCATGTGTCCGCTGCAACGTCCAGCACTTCATATACACCAGTACCATAGAAGTGACAGGCCCAAACTGCAGAGGTGACCCAATTTTCAATGGTGACGAAGATACAGCTTATGAGAGTACATCAAAATTTCCTTACGCCCAAAGCAAGAGACTGGCAGAGGATTCTGTGCTGAAGGCAGATGGCCAGGTGCTAAAGGATGGTGGCACACTGATGACTTGTGCCCTGAGATCCATGTACATTTTTGGAGAAGGATGCCCATTTCTTCAAAGTCATCTGGATAAGTGCCTGTTGAACCAAAATGTCTACCTGCGCTTCTCCAGGAAGGAGGCTTTGGTGAACCCCGTGTACGTGGGGAACATCGCCTGGGCACATGTGCAGGCGGCCAAAGCCCTGAGAGTCCCGCAGAAAGCCAAGCATGTCAGGGGGAAGTTCTACTACATCTCAGATGACACTCCTCACATGAGCTACGCAGATCTAAATTACGAGCTGACCAAGGACCTGGGGTTTGGAATCGAGCCCCAGCTCCCCATGCCTCTGACAATGCTGTATTACTTCTCACTGCTGCTGGAGATCGTGAGCTTCTTGCTCCAGCCCTTTGTCAGATACATCCCCTCCACCAACCGTCACCTGGTCACCCTCCTGAACACTCCATTCACCTTCTCTTACAGAAAAGCACAGAAGGATTTTGGCTACGTGCCCCGCTACACGTGGGAAGAGGCCAAGCAGTGCACTGGTGAGTGGATTGCCTCTGTGATCCCCCAGCGAAGGCTGTACTTGCAAAGCAACGCTGCCTAAGCCTAAAGAGAAGCTGAAACCCAGCTAAACAATTAGAGCCTTGAGCTAGAGGAGAGCTGGGGGAGCAGCAGCAGCAGCAGCAGCAGCAGCAGATGACTACAAAGCATTTAAATGAATACTTTGTGTAACAGCCCACTGCCTCCATCCCCAACCTCAGAATAAATAAAAGTGAAATGTTCATTTGTTTATCAAGTACAGGCTGATGAGGGTAACTTTACTGTATAGTCCACACACTTCTACACCTTTTCAGCACAAAGATATACTGTAATAAGATTCCACACAATCTCTAGTGTGAACATGTCAACCCTTCTTTCACTCCAAGCCACTCTTAAGGCTTCTGTAAATCAGAACTTTTCCTAGAGCTATGATTTCACTTTACAAATATATGCCACTCAGCTACACCCTATTCACTCAGTGCTGCTTGCCAACCTTACCAAACACGCAGCAGGCAGAAGCCACCTGATTGCAAAAGCTGTTAAAAAACCTTGCTCACTTTTTTAAGTGTTATGCCATTCACCTGACAGTCAGACTTCGAGCACTGTAAGCATTGTGAGGCCAAAAGTACAATCTAAGTACAATACAGTTTCAGTAAGGACAGTGTATGGAGGGAGAGAAGAGGGGGATTTGGTCAGGTGAACGATTACTTGTAAATTCTTATTTTCCTAGTTAAAAATTTTGCAAAAAATCTGATGGGTATCCAGTAAAAGAGTTTAAAGAAAATGAAAGGGAGAAATATATTGCAGGGCAGCCTTGGTCCTCTGCAGAGTCAAGGTATTTGTGAACACTGAGGAAAAGTAAAGAGTGCTGGAAAAAAAATCATACTATTACCAGCTTTCAGCTGGAAACAAAGGCTGACCTTAGCAGATAGATGCACATGTGCTGTTCCCATTCTACTCTGATGGCCACATGAATTGCCACAGAATGTGTACCTTGACTTTTAGGCCAGAAACACAGATCTTGTTGGAACAAACAGATGTCATCCAGTGTTTGTTTCTTCAGTGTATGTCTCACTTCTTGAAAACAGCTCTAAGGGATGGGAATTTCTCTGTTCTGTTCAGGATGGCGTGAACAGAAACATTTTACCTGACTCAGTACTAATGTAAATAAATCACAATTCCAGAGATGCTGACAGCTTAAAATCTGTGCTTGAATTTAATTATTCAGTGCCCTAGACATTAGATAGTCCCAGTGCAAATATTACTATTTGCTTTAGTAACTTCTTTGGTTAACTGTGTAAGACCTGAAGTAGTACAATATGAGACTCCACAACTTCAATCATATTCTGAGGACACAGAGACAAGTTTTCCAGTCTTCCACTGAAGGCCTTGTAAACACTCAGCAAAATAGTACTGTGGATGGTATTTTGAATGCCACTGCTTCCCAAATCGCCGTGCCATTGTCTTCACCCTTCTCCACTGAGTAAGCGGTACTTTTAACACCTCCTTCAGAGTTTCTCATCTATTGGTGAGCACACAGATCTACCCCATTCTGAAGAAGACTCATCCCCAGCTACACTGCCTGCTGATAATACCTCGTGAGACTGAATGGAGAGTGATGAGGTTTGCAGTAATTTTGAGAATATGGGACTTGAAATTTGGAATTGCAAACTCCTGGGTAGAATCTATATCAAGCAACCTTATGTGTGCACTAAAGTTTAAAAAAATACAAAGGGCATTAACACATCTGAGTTTGTTCAGGGCAGCACTTTGCTAACTAGCTGTATAACCACTACTAGAGACCCTCATGCCTCAATATCATGTTAAAAAACCCTAAAGATGTTTTTAATAAATAAACTAATTCCCCGTTATTTGTTCCAACTGATCTTATGGCAGCAGTTTACAAAGGTCCTGTCCCATCCCTTTGCCCAAGAGCAAAGTCAACAGAACAGCCCCATGTACTTAGTTCTCAGCTGCTCCAGTGTTTCAGCATAAGCTGCAAACCTCCACAAAAGGACAGCACAAGCACACATGCTCTGCTTTCCTCTCTTTGCTCTGCAGTGGGGTAAGAAACTGTGACTGAAGCACCTTCCACTGTCACAACTGGTTGTTCATGTGAATTTAAGAAGAGCCAAAGTTTACCCTTTTTCTGTGAATCATACAGTATTTTGAAGCAAAAGGTGCTGACAGTGAGTAAAGGACCACCAGCGTGGTAGCATGGAGCAACCCAAGACACAAATCTTCTAAGTCAGTGTTCCCAAGGCATACAAAAGCCCTCAGCAGGCCAAGATTAAAGGCACTCCATTCCCAAGCTGTTTTGTTCCTCAGACTCATTTTGTAGCTCCTTCTGCCATTAAGGCAGTACCCAGGCTCATTTCCTTTCTTATGAATCCTGTCACTAACCTGAAGAGAAGAGGTCTCAAATGTCCTGGCCAGTTTTGCAGATCCCCATACCTATCCTTCCATGGAAGTTCACTAACTTCAAGCCCTCAGTTCTCCATAGACAGGCAAGTATCACACCTGAGCTTCTGATGTCTCAACCCTCCCCTGCTCTGCCTGTCCTCTACACATTTGGCTTTTGCTCTCTCCATTGGCCATCTCTCTAGGGACAAGGGAACTTTATATAAAAAAAGTCTCTAAGAAAAGTTTTCTGCTCTTGAGAGAGCTGAAGTATTTCTGCAATTCTTCTCCAGCTTTTAATGCTGTTTTTCATCACTGTCAAGCCATAGCCTGATATGGTGCTATCACAAGAGCTGGGATATGGGCTTGGATTTCCATCTGCTTGTGAGGAGACTCCTTAATTCCCCCTCTCCCTTGTTCAGAAGTGTGATGATTCACCTTTTCTGCCATGGTGACATAATCAAATATCCTGAAGGACCATTTCCTCTCTCTTAGTCAGGGAGACTTCCAGGAGAGGTTTGGAGAGAGAAGGAAGAGGTACAACCCCTTCAGGTGCTGCTGCTTTAAACCCTAGCAGAGCATCAGCACATCCTTTCAGGCCTCAACTCTTCCTGCAGCTGAGACATTACACGTCAGCTTGCCATGCTTTCTTCCCCATCATTGCCTTCCAGGGACACTGTTCCTCTTCCCTCCCCTAGAAGCACACTTCTATTTTATTTATTCTCCTCTATGCACACCCTCTTCCGCTCCACTCCTCTCATGTATTTTTGCCCCTCCAATCTCCGCTGTGCCCACTTTGTTTTCCTCCTTTGTATTATGGTAAACTGCTGCTGAGTAGAGGGGGATAATCATTGCCCTCCATCTACTCTCTGGCTATGCTCCTGTTGACATAGCTTAGGATACTGTCTCACCACCTTTGCTGCTGAAGCACAGTGCTCCCTCACATCCTGCTTGATGTCTACCAAGACTTCCAGATTTTTTCAGCAGAGCTTCCATCAGCCACTCAGCCCCAGCTCCAGCACACAACTTTGCATCAGTCCCTGTTGAATTCTGTCAGGTTTTTGTGGGCCTATTCCTTCAGCCCACATTGTAGATCTGAAAGGCAGCTTTGCCTTCAAGCCTGTCCGCTTTTCCCCCGCTTCGGTGTCATCTGCAATCCTGCCAAGAGTGCACTTCACCGCCTTCTTTTGTCACCAAAAGCCTCCTTTCCATTCATCTCTGTACGTACTCTGTTCCCCTCCAGGACTCTCCATTTCTGTTTCCATTTCCATTCCCCTCTGGGCTTCTCTGTTTGCAGTCTATGGGCCTCCAGCCACCACCACTCATACCCTGTTCCTTTCCGGTTGCCAGCTTTCATTCTGTTTCTGGGAAGAAGGCTCTGAGCTGGCCACAAGCCTCCAAAAGACTCCCAAGTACACAGAATTCACAGCCCTCTGAGTGCTGCTAGTAAAGCTACAGGTCAGCTCCATGTGTTTACATATACACAGTTGCCTCCAGGACTGAATAAGGCTCTCAGGATTCATAAGACAAAACACTGCTGAAGGTGGTTATAAAACACTGCTTAGAAAAGCAAAAAGGTGTTTAACACAGTAACACCCATCATTTTCCTAGGCTAATTATATTTCATCCTAATGTTCAGCCAGACTAAAGTGATGGGCGCAGCCATGGCTCTGTCACTGAAGTAGGAGTAGAAAGGGCAATCCAGGCACACGGAAATAGAGCAGGAAAGGAAGGGGGAGAACAACAGAAGCAAAGCTGCTATTTAATAGGGGAAAGCACTTAGCACATCAAAGAGCTGGAATATTACAACACCTACTAGAAAACTGGGACATCATTCCCCAGGTTTAACAGAGGTCCTAAAATATCCACAGATACTGCCAGAGAGAATAAAGGACAATTTTTCTTCTGCAGTTGAGTGACTTGTTTCCCAAATGCAAGCTCCCGTTGCCAGAGTCTACTTTGCCATTTTTGCCTTCTCAGTATAAGACAGTGGGATCTTTTAACCTCTCCAAGAGCTTAACGCCCAAAAATCAGATTTATAAATGCTAAATTGCTTCTTTGCTGAACTTCTTTCCTATTTCTTGCTACCACATCCCTTTCTTCAATCCCCATAACAAGCCACTCCTGCTGAGGGTACTCATTCCCCACTTCTGTTGCTACTCTGACACCCCCTCCCACCTCATCAGCAACATATACATACCCTGACAGAGACCTTTTTGTCGCCTTTTTGATTTCTTCCTTCTTTTACTCACAGCATAGAATTTATGATTGATTTTTTTTTTTTTTAAAGTTGATGCACCAGTGCTCAGAGACCCATGGAAAATGTTGTCCTGCTGTGCATTTCAGGTGCAATTTACAGTTCTTACTTGAGGTGTGTCTTGTTTTGGAAACACTTCCCACACTCAGCACACATAAAGACGTTTTCTCCTGTGTGGACTCACCGGTGTCTGTTGGGATGAGCACTCTGTTTGAAGCACTTTAGACACTGGGGACACACACAGGGCTTCTCAGCCACATGGGTTTGGTGGTACTGGGTGAGCGCTGAGAAATCCCTGAAGCCTTTTCCTCATTGCACGTATCTGAAAGACATCTCACCACTGTGAGTTTTTTTGGTGGTTCCCAAGGTAAGAGTGTTACCTGAAGCTTTTCCCACATTCAAGACAAGAATAGGGTTTTCTCCTGTGTGTATTTTTCTGTGGGAGTCCAGTGGGAGCTCACCATTCGCTGCATGTTAAGGGCTTCTCACCTGTGTGAGTTCTCTGGTGTTTAATTAAATCAGAGCTCCACCTGAAACCCTTGTTACATTTGGGGCATTTGTGGGGTTTCTCTGTCTGAGATACCTCACACTGATGAAGACTTGATGTCTCACTGATGATTTTTGTGCAATTCCTGTATCCAGAGTGATTGTCTATAGCATCTTCTGGGTGGAGAAGGATGACACTGAGGCTCTCAATAACCTGTTCTAGACGAATGCCATTATCTTGTCTCTTCCCAGAGAGTTCTCTCTAGTGCACCTCTGGCATGTGCTGCTTCTTATAGGGCTCTACCTTGCTACGTCTCTGGAAAGCATTGTCTTCAGATGTCTCTGGCAATGTCTCATATTGTTTCAGTTTCTCAGAATTGTCTGCCAGGGGACCTTCATCTGCTATTTGTCTCCTCATCCTAATGAAGCCAGCAGGAATGCTCAGCAAGAAAGCAATATAAGGACGTAAAGACTATGAGACTTCACTAAAGGCTAGTTTAAGGTTGAACTCAGAGGGCAGCTAGCACCTCTTCTTCACACAGGGATTCAGAATTGTTCCCATCTTTAATCTCTGATGATTAGTGATACCCTGGACTTGCCTGCAAACTCAACAGAGAAGTGTTGGCTTTACATTTCAAAAGTACTGAATCACTTTGGTATATTCCTCACCTTTGGGGATGTGGGGGGGGAGAGCCCTTCTTTGCCTTGAAAATGGCCATGCACAGCTCCTTCTCTTCTTCCATCTGGAGACCAGCTGTGAATGAACCCTGAAGGAGACTTCAGAACAGCAGGAATTATCACCCAGGCAATGACTCCATTGGGAGGATACTCTTCAACCTTCAACCTTCAGGCTGTCCCAGCGTTATCACTGCCCACCACATAGTAAATTTGAGCTGTGCATCTCCTTCATGCAGATACTGTCCCCATGTTTGACAGGGACCAAGGCCCCAGGGGACAGAGGGCAGGGAGGGTGACCTTTGCCTTGCCACCCAAGTGAAGAAAACCCTGTCCCACAGCAGCAGGGTGGGAGTGCAGCCTGAGGGGAACCAGCCTCCTGGGCGCTTCCCTCGCCTCCAGTGCTGGAAAGTGTTTGGGAGAAGCCTCAATATCAGGCCTGGGCAGGGGGAGGGTGCAGGAATCACTTCCCAGAGGGCCACCAGGTCAGGGAGCTGATGGTGCCCGGTGCCACAAGCAGCTGGTGGGTCAATGCCCCGGTGTGAAATAAGACCTCAGGGTTAGGGCAAAACCTCAAACATGGTGAAGATATTTCAATTTGCAGAAAGGGGTCCCTGTGCTGAGCTTCTCGTAGCCCCCCGGTGCTGTATCCAGCTCCCTGTAGCACCTGCTGGTGCAAAACCTGCCTGACAGCAGGAAAGGAAGGAAAACCTAAGGCCTACATTATTTATTTTTAGTTGTATTTTTGTGGTGTGGTGGGGATTTTTATGCCTCTAATTAATTCTTTGTTTTTTTCTTGGTGCCAGGGTGCAGAGAGGGCCACCTGAAGGTGAAGTGGAGAGATGGATCCAAGTACCCACTCACCCTGAGTGCTGTTGGGTTTGCATCTGTGCTGTCTTTCACTTCAGGTATCTGCCTAAAATAGTGGAGTGCCTGTAATAAAAAATACTGAAATCCCGAGGGAATGGGTACCTGAACACACTACACTGCTGTTCAGCAGAGAGAGACTGTGTGTGCTGTAACCCAATAACAAACACAGGCCAATAAAGATATTCTGAGGGATATTAAGAGGGAGTACAGGCACACTTACTGCAGAGTGGCTGATTTGCCGCATATTTACACTTCACTCTATTTTGCAGCTGCTTGTTTATATACTCTTAAACCTGGCGGTTAGCAAAATGGCAACCAAAATGTTCTTGATTGGTAAAAGCCTTATTATTTTTAAGCTAGCTGACCAGTACCATTCATCTCATTTAATTAGTTTGTTTGGCAATCAGTAAAGCAAACTATTGGTTATCAATGAAGCTCCACTGTCAACAGGATCGTAGTCAGTAAGAAAAATTTTGCTTCTGTAAACACACTGGAAAAGAAAAAAAAAGTTAAGGCTCCTTTGCTGGAGAGGTGTTTATTTACCCTACAGGTATGCAGAAAAGAAAGAAGTAGCAAAGATATGGCAGTGATAATTACATGCTACAGACAAATTAATGACTTCTGGTTCCAGCAGGTACGAAAAGCTAATTTTAAAGACCACCATTTGTTGTTAAATAATTTGTCACTACAAAGATTTTTGCTTGCTAAAAGGGAACATGAGATCTATTAACGTATATTTTTCATAAATTTAGGAATACTGAAGAAGTGCTAGAGGAACAGAAGCAAAAGTGGCTATCATGTCAATATCAGAAATACCTGATTGACACTGGTATCATTAATATAGAATACGGTCAGTGGAGGGCAGTTGGATTGTAAATGCCAAATAGCAGGTTTTTATGAAGAATTCATTTTGTCAGACAAGCGTGACACTGGTATTCTGGGCGCATTGCAGATTTCAAATAATGATAAAAGTTTTGATTTATTATTAGATGAAGTCTGATTTACACATTTTCATTTTACATTACGATATTAAATAAATCAATATAGACTAAATGATAAAAATCACACAATTAATGTTAACTTCATGAACTATGATCTTTAAATCAAATCTGCATTTTAAGGTTTTGGTTTTTTTTAAAAAAAAGCGTTGGCTCAGTTCATAGGCTTGGTGCAGAAACACAATGTGAAACATTATGTATAGCCTCTGTTATGTAGGAAACCAAGAGTAACAATGATCTCTTTACCTGAAAAATCTGTCACCCATACATCTAAATATAACAGATTATAGCAGCTGTGAAGCTAATTTGGAAAGTGGGAGTACAGTAGGATACATTTCAAAAGACATCCCTGTTTCACCAATTCTTGTCATGACTCCTGTAGTCCCATAAAATATTCTTCTCCATCTCTAAAGCTCTCCATCTGCATCTCCATCTCAGTTCAAAAGCCACTGGGGAGCCAGTCTTACTGTATGGCTGTGCAGTGAATATCCTACTCATACCAGTGCTTGCTATTTCTAGAAGTTCCTCATTCAAATAACCAAACTTCTCATATTTCTTAAATAAGATGTGTCTCTCTGGTACTAGCAGCAAGCACAGAATATTAAGTAGTTGAGGATTAATCTATGAAAGCGAAAAGGACACTAATCAAAAGTAAAGAAGATCTATTAAATCTCCATCTTGGTTCTATTATAGGTGTCACTCAATTCTGTGAGTGTCAGCTGGGCTGGTAGGGGGTTTGTTGTCATGTGGCCAGAAGTTCCTGACAGTGAGATGCCCAGTTAAGAGATTGGTTTGAACCGGGTTTCTCTTCTTGTCAAGTTCATGTCCCATTTAAAAAATGCAGAGAACTCTTTAGGCACCAATAGTATGTCTACAAAACTGGTTTCTTCAAGTACACGTCATCTGTGGATGCACGTGTGCTTACAAACGCAGAGTCATAGGAATAACTCTGTCATGAATGACAATGAATGTCATGAATGACAGTCATAGGAATGTAGAGAATGAGGGCTGAAAGTTAAGCACTGTCCTGCAATAGCACGTACAAATATCTTCCATCAAAATGCCCATCACTAAGTTCAAGACAGTCACTCTCATGGCAGGCTTCTTTTGGTCCATCTTGCAACTGATGTCTCTTTTCTATGGGGCTCTTGAAGTAAACTCTGGCACACAGGTACTCCTGGAGCAATGGCCTTTCCAGCCAGCCACAAGGAATAATTAAGAGATGAAAACTGTTAGACTCTGAGCACAGCACAGTAGGTTTTGCCCATAAGAACTGTATGAGGCACTGTTCTTGCAGTGTTTAGGTTTTCTTGTTTCTAGGGACTTTTCCTCAGTACTTTTAAATTTACTGGTTATATATTTACAAAGAAAAAGTAGTTACTTTTATGATGATCTCATTTACTTTGACCTCTCTGTTCATGGTGTTGCTATAAATGAGGGAAAGGAACTTAGAAAAATTTCCCAGCAGGAGCTTGATCGCCTCTTGTAACAAGCACTGTGATAAACTGCAAACTGACCAGGTCTCACCACAGGGTGTAGATCCAAGCTGGATCTCTCCACCTTGCTATGCTGCCAGTGACTCCTTGCCTGGATTGAGGCTGTGGGAACTGCAGGGAGCAAGCAGAGGTGCTGTGCTGTGCTGGACATCGGTGCTCAGACTGCTGGTGGCAGAGGGCAAAGCTTCCTGTTGTACTTGAAAGGCAGGTGGGAAGTGGCCACGGGTAGATCTGGGTGAGGTCCCAGGGTAAGGACTAGGTCCACATTCCTATCTCGTCATCCTTCACGGGGGAAGGTGTTTTGGAAAAGGGATGTCACAAACCGGCCGCTGGGTGGGGTGAGTGCAATATAAACCTGCGACTTTTCTATTGTGTCCCCTTCCCGAAGCTCCTGGGTAAGGCACAGCGGGCAGAGACGTATCTGAGTCTAGGACTTATTCCGCAGTGGCACCCTGTGGTTAGAAAAGAAGGAGTTTATGGCCAGCTGTTCGATAGGATTGATGCTTGCTTCACACCATTTAAATCTGCTGGCTCTGCTGGTCTGTGCCTCTTACTACCACAAGATGGTATCTAGCGATAGCTTCTCCTCACTTGCTCTGTGAAGCCCAACTTAATATTCTGACTGTGGAGTTTCTGTCTTCACAAGGTCTGCGCTTTTATCACAAATAACACGGTGCAAGGTTGCTGGTGCAGACTCCTGCTGCTGGGTACAGGGGATCCAGACAGAGACAAACGATTAACCTGATACATCACGTGCAGCATTCATACAGGTAAGTATGAATGAACTCCTGCTAACATTCTCAGGTGCTCTGCAACCCAAGTCTAGCCCTCTTACAAGGCAAAATTTCACAGTGTAGCTTTAAGGGAATGGCTTGATGCATCTATTTCGAGAAAAGGTCTCAGGTTCATCCTCTAAATATTGCTCCCGTGGGAGTGATGCCGTGTGTGGCTGTGACTACAGAGCAATTAGAGCACAGCTGAGATAGCGTCTGGAAGAAGGTCCCAAACCCAGAGTGCCAGTGTCTAGCTTTCTGTTCCTGTCTGAGGACAAACTGGTTCATACACTGGAAGTCTGCATGGGTCTGTGCAAGCAGGGAGGTAGCACAGAATTAAAGAATCCACAAGTTTCTCCCTTCCCTCCTTCCTTCAGCACTCCTGCAGCAAGAGGTGGAATAATCACGGATGATAGAGTCGAGGTAAAGTGTATGAATCCCATTCATTATTAATTTTTGAGTGGAAAAATTATCCTGCTCCTATAAGGATCTGTGTAAGAATCCAAAAGTAACCATGAGATATTTATATTACAGAACATTTTACTTGCATATCATATTGTTGAGTGTTATGTTTTGTACTTGGTTACTGTGAGCCTAAAACTCACTAAAAACAGGATATTGACAATTGTTTTAACCAGAACAGTCAACAGGATAAATTGCCTGGTATGTCTAAGGAATGAAGACCCATGTCTGCTTCAGATTTAAGTTTTAAAAAATTTGCTTTTCAAAGCAAGTTGCCCCTACTTCAGCATTTGTAGCAATGCTCAGAGTGAGCTTAATGCAGCAGTGCCCACTCTTGATCATTTCATGGTACTGAACTTCTGCCAGATTGGGAGATATGCCAAGTCTTCTCTTTATTTTTTAAGGGTGTTTTTCATCATTCTGAAAGAAAAGGAAAGGGCTTGGAAATATTAAACTCAGAGTGACTCAAAGGCTCAAGATTTAAAAAAAAAAAACAAAACAACAAAACATAAATGAAGACATGGAAAAAGATCCTCAAACTTATTATTTAGAAGCAATCTCATCATTCTTGCAGCCTGACTCAGAGTTTTTGGAATACCTAGCTTGTTAAGCAGCTAAAGTACAGTCTTTTCTCAATAGGAGCTAGTTGAAATCTCATAGAGGTTACCAGATCCTCCCGATCAGACGTTTCTGCACCCCCCCAGGAAGAAGGCTCTGCACAGTTCATGTCCACATCACAAACTCATCTCCATCCTTTGTTTTGATTTCCTGATCTGTTCAGGGCAGACTGCCGTGTCCCCTGCACTTGGCTGGCTCTTCTGAGCTTTGCTGACTCCTGAAACAGGGAACTTGGCACATCCTGGCAAGTTACACGGAGGTGAGCAAAGGATGTTCTGCATTTGTGAGGCAAAATGCAAGTGTCTGACATTTGAACCTAATGTTCAAATGTCACCAGTTTGGAAGTCAGTCTGACACTACTATCAAAACCAAATCATGACTTTCAAATTTTGAGCTGAGCAGCCTGGATATGTCTTGAACACAGAATACAGCAGCCAACAGAGAGGTGAGGAAGGTGGTACCAGCACCAGATCACACCCAGCCACATCAGTACCCTTTTCCAACAGCTCAAGCTGGCAGACAAATTTCTACAGCAGGAGTAAAATATGGATGTGGGCAGAGCATCTTTCTGATGCAGCTAACAAGCATCTGGCACTGAACATAGCCTGTTCAGAGGGAACATCTCCAGGGCTACATGCTGTGCTCTGTGAAGGGGTGGGTGTGCTTTCCCCATAGACTTCTATTAGGAAACAGCGTGAGCAGGATCTGGAGGAAATTGGAGGCAGCATATTGAAAGGTTTACTTAGGCGACACACTGGAAAAGCAGCATTTGTGTATTATTTAAGCCAATAAAAAATCAATGTCTCCTCAATGTGGCGGTAAATTTTTCACTGTTGTCACTGAATTCATCAAAGTTTGCTTCATAGTAAAGCAATTAATTTCACAATTTGATGGCTGGTGTGTATTCAAATAATGTGGGGATTATTGTCCTACAGAAAATTTCCACTTTAGTTGCAAAATATCTAATGAGAACCTAAAAAGCTAACCTTACTGTGATGCAAGTAGAAATACAGTGCCTGAGCTTGACATAAAGTTTTAGCAGACTATATTACTAGTTAGACAGAAATGATTGCCCAAGAAATACTGGTTCTAAGATTTGAGCACACTCACAGCAATAATCCATAGATTCTTTGTTTGGGTACATATCCCATTAGTATTTGAGTTGCTTGGTTATGCATTTTGTACATTTTAGCCCGGCAAATAATTTCAAAGGACAAAATGAGAATATAAATGTGTGCAACAGATAGTATCTTCAGAGATTATCTCTCTGAGGGTACTGATGATCTTCACTTATTTTGATGTGTAAGAATCATTGCACAAAGGACTTTATTTGTGGTCTGTACTACCCTTTTTAGTATCATATTTTTAGCTACTTGGTTTTTCTTCAAAAACAAGTCTTGAGATAAAGAGATTGGTGTCCTGCGAAGCACACTGTGCTTCAACACATTGCAATCTTTCTGATTCAGCCACAACAAATCAGTGTTGAAAGATCATTGGATAAGCACCTTAGAAAACTTAATCGAAAGTATTTTGATTAACTTCTCTTTATCATTACTCAATCAGCATATCAAACATGAACAAATTGCTCCCATCTATGAAGATACAAAAGGCTTTTTTTTTTTTTTTTTTTTCTACCCACTGGCATTTTACACTTGCCCTGCCTTGGAAACAAATAATTTTGTAAATTCAGCTCTACATTCAGTGACACAACAGGTGCTCTAGAATGCAGGACAGGAAAGGACCTCCTACATTCTTGATTTAGGTACATGAAATTGCAGGCAAGCACACATCATCTTCTCTTTCTTCAGCAGATAAACATGTTTTCTACTTCTAGGACCTCATTGTCAGAAATTATTCAGACACTGCAGGTATCAATTTGTGTGGGGTTTTTTGTGGCAGGTTTGTCCTCCAGAAAACACAGCTCTTTTTTCTCTCCCAGGATGATCAATCACTGGATGTTCTGTGGACAGCAGTTATCCCCTCCTGTCAACCTTCCATTTTGCCAGGCTAAACTCTTCTCACCTCTCCTGATGCCAACTCTCCATTCCTTGGTAAGCTTCAATACTCCTGTCTTACACCTGTTCCACAGAGACAAGCCCTCATGAATGCAGGTGACCAGAACCATATACAATATCTCAGATGTGTTCATCCTGCTTTCTACAACACTGACACCTCTTTGGTTTCATCAGAAATACCCTTTCAATGCATGGATGCTTTGCCAGTGCCATGAGGCTGTTTGACAGAGCTTACTCTGCACACTGACAGCCTCTATTGATTCAGTGACTGGACTAATTCCCAAGAACATTCCCCCTCCCTGCATGTCAAGGTCTATTAAATACAAAGATAACCACCTATGGCTCATGAAGCTGCATATCATTCCAAGGTACATTTGTAAAGTATCAATACTTACTTTCCTGCTGTTCTGTAGGAATTTGCTCTTGATCAGACTAGAGGTTAGACAGACATTAGTTTTGACCCAGAACAACCATTTTTTTAATTTTCACTTGCTTTTTTTCATCCTGCATTGGTGATCTGTGTATTATGGCTGACTATATCTTCTGGTTTTTCTCACTGTTACTGATTTCAGACTGACAACATCCCAGATTATAGTGAAAGGTTTTGTTCTTAGTCCCTGGAGGAACAAGTTTGCATTTTGACTTTTTGTCTTCTACTGTTCCAGGCCTCAAGATTATCTGATCCTTCATTCTCTTTATTAACAATTCTTTCTAACTTTCCCCTACAAATAAATTCTTCTTGCCATTACAGAAGATTTGTCCTAGTACCAGGACTCAATGACATTCATTAAAACACCTAGTAGTTTCCTTCTCCATTCTGTACATCCACTTCCCCTTTATCCAGTTCCTCATCCCCTGTGCAGGTCTTGTGCTCAACTTTATATCTTCCAGACAAATTAATCAAGGTGCACTGTTGCATACATCACTGGAGTTCAGTTACATTGGAATGGCCTGCCCAGAGAGGTGGTGGATTCACCGTCCCTGGAGGTTTTTAAGATGAGGCTGGATGTGGCACTGAGTGCCATGATTTAGTAATCACAGTGCGGTTGGATCAAGAGTTGGACTTGGATCTCGGAGGTCTCTTCCAATCCAGTAATTCTATGACTCTAAGATTAGATATAACATACATCCTTCACCTGGAAAATGACAGATAAAAAGTAGCACCTGATTACCCTGAGATCTTTGGGATTCCAAGTTAATTCTGCATCTTCAGGTACTCTTTAATTCAAAACACATTCTGTGGCCTTACAGATGGTTCAAGTTGAGCCAGAAGCTCCGATAAGAGATTCACAGGAATCCACACACCAGTTATGTATGGGTCTATCTGTCCACATGAGAAATGTTCCAGCACCTCACCTCCTGGAACCCATGCACAGGCCTCTGCCTCAGCTGCTGTAGCAGACTGCTGGCATCCATTTGTATTCTTTGAGACTTCCTCCACTGATTTCCTTGCTCAAGCAACAGCATGGATTAGTGAACAGATGGGTGTGCACACATACACAGCACCAGCTTGTGGAAGAGACAACTTGAGGACATTCTTCCATTTTGTTGCTGTTTCATAATGTAGTTCATACAGGACTTCTGTGTGACCCCATACCAACAGATCATGCCATTTTCCCAGTCATCCTTTCTGATTTATATGGTAACAGACAGACATCATACCTGTTGCCTGTGACTACTTGTACAATGAAAACCATGTAAGAAAGTAAACAGTGAAACCATTGTTATACATGGACATACAGTGCTTTTTTCTTCCTTCTCAAATCCTTCCCTGAATTTTTACCTGCAAGTAAGTTTGACTGTATGAGTGACTGCTCTTCTCAAACCTTTTCACATGGGAGTTGGCTCAGTCTGAAATATTGTCAAAAAGACTCTGGCTCTTCACATTAAAAAGAAGAACACCGTCAACAACCTTCACACATCCCACATGTGAAGCAGCACAGATAGAGTAATGCTTCCTTTCCAAAGCCCACAGAAAGCACTGAAAGAAGCCAACTCCCTGAGCTACATGATGAAGGCTAAAAATAACCCATTAAAGGATTAATTTCAGGATTTTAAAATACAGCTAATTAATATGCATAGGAAAGGCACATGGTCTCCAGGAAGGAGCACACACAATCAGAGAGTCTGCAAGGGAAGGGAGGGGGGCGGGTGACATGCAGGCAGAGTACCAAAGGAGAGATAAAAGAGGATATTCCCTATATATATCCCTTGGATAGAGAACATGCAAAAAAAAAAAAAAAGTGTGTTTCAGAAGAGGTAGAGGCAGAGGGGTGAAACATTTCACTGTTGAAGAGGCAGAGACAACATGGTGTGACCACAAAGGACAGGACCCTGTGTGAAGAGCAGTGAGGACAGTCATGACACCTTCAGCATTAGCCAAAATGTTATACACAAGGCCAGAGAGCGTGATGGTACCAGGGCACAAGGTTTTGTGTGTTAGGGCTCAGTGGTCAAGACACTGTGACGTGAATAGACATAAACATGCTTTGATACACAAAGCAAATTTTAGTGAGGTGGCTTAAGGGCTGAGCACACCACAGGGAGATCAATGGAGGCAAAAGCTGCTGCTTCGGTAGTGACACTGCAGTTGGAAGCTGGGTGCATCATGAACGTGCTTGCATGGAGAGCTAGGGAGCAACAGCTGAATGCAAAACTGGATCTGAGGATGGATGGATGGCATGGTAGGGCAGCAGGTGTGGACCTGGTGTCATGTGTTGCACTGGATTATGGCACTTTGGAAGGAATTTTCTCTTATGAAGTAATGCTAAAGTAGGTCATTGCAGCCTGAGGCTAAAGCACCCTGGTGGTGCAGCCTGGGAAGGTTGGGCATTGGATGTAAAGCACTGAAACAGGATGCACAGGCTGGCAGTCATGAAAACAAGGTACCACATAATGAGCAACACGGGTGATGTCAGACAGTAAGGATTATCCACAGGTAGTGTGAATCAGAAAGCAAATCTGGTTATTCAGGGGCTGAACTGCAGAACAGAGAACTATAGCAGCAATTCCAGTGAATTTAAAGGTGTAGGGTGAAAAGAGGCTCACCTGAAGCCATTTCCTCATACCAATTTCCCCGTGAATAACATTCAAACAATTACAACTTTTTATATTTCACAGAGGGCAGATGAATGGACATACAGACTTAAGTGCCCGATTCACTGGCTACTTAGTCTCAAGAAAAGCTGGAGTTTTAAACTGGTGGTGTAAGAAAATTAAGTTTATTTAGTAGCACTTCTTGTCTGCCTGTCCCTTTACCCTCATCTCTAAGATTCTTTGAACTTTCTAGCCACTTTCATGCAAATTTGACAAAAGGGGAGAAGTCTCATGGTTCCAGCACCACTAAGCCTATGAAATAGGGTCAGCCTCACAGTCCAGTGCTCCAGGATGTTGCTGTTGGAGGCAAAGGACACAAACCACACCTTTTTCACTTAAAGACATTCTTTATTCAATCTTTTTTATATACAATATTATTTTTTTATCTGTAAAAAGTACATATGCAGGATTCCAGGTCAGAGGCAGAAGGTTTCCACATCAGAAGATAGGCTTTTGCCCTTTTATTATTTTGGAGGAAAAATAATCTGTCAGTTTTAGACAAAGCAAGAATAAAGGCAGAATGCAAACCCAACTTCCACCAAGCAATTAGGATTAAAGGCAACAATTCACTGTAACAAGTCAGGCTGTCTCCTCCAACTTTGGTGGTTCCCAACTCTTTTGGGCATTTACAGAGTAGTTTGTTAGAAGGTGCTGACAGCTGGAGCAGCTCGTGCTTATCATCTCTGCTACAGTCGTACACACAAAACTTGCAAAAGAGCTTGGGGTTCCTCTTTGTATGGCAACACAAACCCTTGAGTCACAGGACTATTTCTCAAAATTCAAGGAGCAAAAGAGGGATGCCTTATTCAGGGTGAACAGATCTCCCAACTACAGTATGGATTAAGAGCTTGCTTTCACTTTTTTCTGGTATCAAGAAGCCTGTTTCTTTTTTGTCCCCTTAAAAACATAGACTAAAAACATGGCTCAGTCTGCTAAAAGCCTGTTACTACAGCCCTGAAAAAATAAACTGCTTCACCATTTTCTGTAGATGCAATCTTATATTGTTGGTCCTCTCAATGTTAATGCTATTAAACATCTCTCCATTCAAACTAAGGAGAGTCACATTATGAGGGTTTATAAAGCATTTCCTCAGGGACAGAAGAGGGAATCATAAACAGTCCAACAGGGCTTTGTTTAGAGGATAGACCTTTAACCTTGAAGGATGGTATTAAAGGGAGTATGTAATTACTGTCACTTTTTAGAACCCAGGTAACATTCAAATCCTGTAAAATACTGATGGGAATACATCAGTCATTGGGAGGTAGAAGACAGTGATCCACAAATTTGGAGGATCATAAAAGGTGTGACTGGAACATGGAACTACTTGCTTTTCCTTTTACTCCAGGGCACCTACTATTTTCCATACTTTTCTTACACATTCAGTTTTAAGGACTACATTGTGCAGCAAAAGTAACACTCAGAATATCATTCAAGGGTTTTGGTTTTATTTAGAGGACAAATCTAAGAAGTTGACTTCTTGACCGCAGGACACACACAGCTCCAGGGTTGTTAATGGAAGCTGCAGAAATCTGGCCTCTTTGAAAAGTCAAGCTGTAACTGTTAGAAAAAAATTTACTGCTAGCAGATCCTGACCAACAGGCAAGTTTGAGGCTTGGATTAGGAAAAGAACCATACATCCTTGTTTTGACTGCATGCAAACAGGAAGTAGACAATTCTGGGATTTCCAGGCTCTTGCCCAAGTCCAGTGTGCCAAAAAATATACATGATTTTCTGTTCTTTATTTTGTTCTGTAAGGGGAAAGGGTATTGTAGAAATTGGTAAAATGGGACAACTACCTAAAGAAAATGAGGATTGTTTTGTTAGAGTACAGTGCAAGGCTCAGAAACAACTAGGACTAGAAAGTCATTTTGTGCTTAAATTTACACTCTTATCTTCAAGAAAGTAAGTCAGCAGCAACAGAATGAAAATGGCAATATTCTACTGTACCTTATGTACCCAGAGGGAAAACAGTCTGAACTTTGGGTTCATGTAATGCCATTCTGCAGATCAGAACCTACTTTTCTGTGAAGGACTTAGAACAAGGGCACACCACTTCGGTCAGAAGTTTCCATATATGTGGTGCTCGGTTATTATGCACAAGTCTCGCTCAGAACCCATTACCTCCAAACTCTGCTTGATCTAGGAAATCTCAGGATGAGACTCATGAATGACACAGCAATTAGTCCTTAAAATACATTATTTTTGACAGATTATGCACATCATTAACTTCTGGAGGGAAAGGATAGTTGGTATTTTAAAGAGTGATAAAACAGAAACTGACTGCTGTTGGGATAACTGGAAAATAAGAAACAAGTGTCCTTTATTTGGTACCTGCTGCTTATCTACACAAAGAAGAAATAGCACTACTGTACATCTGCTTTGAGAAAAATACCATCCCATAACAGGAAATGGCTTAGTCCTCAATTCAAGCATTCTTGTGGCAGTGAGTTAACCCATTGGGATTCATGGAGGAATTAATTTGAAGGGTCGCTCTTTAATTCACAAGAGGGGGATGGAAGAGCAGCAACGATAAGAAGTTTGCTGTTTTGGGGACTCCAGAATTCTGTCCTTGACCTTCCTCTGAACAGACTGGCAGCCATTCTACATCTGCATTCATTAGGAGGTGTATGGGGATGGCTTTATGGGGTGCTTCTATTTTTCTCCCCCCTTTTTTTTTTCCCAAATAAAACAGAAGTCTGCTTTTCCTCTTTCTCCTTTATACCCAGAGAGGCTTAGGAGAACAAGGCAGTCAAGTGCAGTTTTTAACAAATAGAAGTTCTCATGGGACTGGAAAAACAATTTGAAAACACAATGTATCTGAACTTTGGAAAATGAAAAATGACTAGTTCTTCAGTAAGTTACTGAATAATAATTAGAAAAATAAATTAATGTGGGACCAGTATGAAGAATCCATTTATTAAACTACTTCTAATTTTAAATAAACAATTACTGGAATCAGTATTATTTACTATATTAATTACTTTATCAGTTCTCAAATTATTTTCAAAATACTGCTGCAATTACTGTAACTGGTATTAAGGTACAAAGATTGAGATTGGAGCTTGTGGTCAGCTCCATGTCTTCTTCCTCTTAAACTAAAGTAACTGGCTGGAAAAAAGAATCTGATAGCATTTTTATTTAGATCATGTGATGATTTCTATGTCTAAGTTAGTGTCACATACAAGTGAAGAATAATTTTAGGGGGGGAAACTCTACAATCAGATATGATAGGAAAAAGTTTTTATATATAAAATTTCATATAAAAACATTTTTGAGGGGGGAAAATAGCACACACTCCCTTTAGATCTGATGCTGTAGCTCACTGAAGAGTTGATATACGTCTGAAAACATCATCAAGAGATTTTAAAGACTCAACCTGTGCACAAATTAGGAGGGAAAGGGCACCTAAAAGCTGTTCTTCAGCAAAGGGGCCATGGCAAAAAGATTTGAGAGCTATATAGGGGAATAAAAAAGAATAATTTGAGCTGGAACAAGAGTAGAAAGAGACTGAAAAGGACAAAACTGAAAAGACACAAAATTTGAAAAGACCTGAAAAAAACAAACTTCTTTTGGCAAATAAGTGAGGACTGAAGCAGACTCCATTTAAGCAGTACTGTCCAGCCCAGTCATGGAGTACCTGAAAAAAACCCCATGCGGGTAGCAGCACCTCATTCCTCATAAATTAATGAAAGAAGAGACTCTTCAGTTTCTTTTTCCACTCATATGTAAGAGATGTTAAGTTGCTTCCAAAAAAGATCATGTTGCATTTGTACTGGAACCCCCAGAAGAACAGCAAGTTTTGTAAACTAAAACAAAGGCAATTTCAGGCTTCTGTCACAAACAACCTGCAAAAAAGGTTCTGTGAATAGAATCCAAAGAATGAAATGTAACTTTTAGGAAAAATCCAGATTTTGTAGAAAAATATAAAGCAACAAACTCCTGCTGCTTAGCTCAAGGAGAGCTTTCTGTAGTTCCATATGTATCCTCCTATATAAATCATGAGAGATTGTTTTTCTTATGTTGTCATCTCTGTTTATTTAGCTAAAAGAGCCAGGACTGAGAATGGTTTTTTTCATGTGACATGATTTGTGAGGAAGGGAAGCTTAGGCTCCTTCCTACCCCTGCGATATGCTTCAGACTCTGTGACTGTAGCTTGCCAAATGAACTAAGCCCACACTGCTGACAGTGAACTACAAACCAAATGCTTACTAATTATTTTTTCTTTTCGGATATAAGCATTATTTTGAAAAGGGAAAATGAGGAGGCAGTACTTTTTATACTTTAGAGTTTAGCTTTAATAGCTTAGAGGCCCTGAGAATGGCTGCCAGTCTGGACAAACAGATGCTCCTTAGAAAATTCAGACAGGTACAGAAAAAAATTCAAATCCTGATGCTGCTGGTGTAGTGATGTTGCTTTTTGTTGTTGCTTTGTTCATGCCATTCTTAAAAAAAAAGAAAAAAGAAAAAGAAAACCTAGGTATTTGGAACCCACCCAATCTGAAGAGGTGACTGGTGTGTTGTTCCTTGCAATAGTGAACAGCAGCAACAAGTTCCTCTCCCTGGATGGGAAAGCCTCTTCTTCCTTAAGCTGCTGCATTAATATTATCAGTAGATTCCATATCTTGCTAGGGTTCAAAGCATGTGAAGTCTCTGTCCTGCAAAAATCACACCGACGTGTTTTGGTCATGTATAAAACAGAACTTTTAACTTATCTGTACGTTGGAGAGCTTCATTTCTCACGCCGGTACTTGCTTGACTTGGAGGTCTGGTTTTACCAAGTGTCTGTCTGTCTCCTCTCCTGCTTAAAGTCTCAAGTGGTCCATGTAAACAAAACAGAGCTGAAAACAGTCTCTCTTCCTCTTCATAGAGCTGTTTTTATCGATATGCAGGATTTCCTGACAGTGTGGTGTTGGCTAAATGTAAAACAGGCAGAGGATGAGCTTCTGTGTTAAAAACCCAGTTGTCTAATGGTAGAAGATCATCATTGGAGAAAAGCAGATACAAATACCTACAAATCAAGACAGAGAGTAAAAATGGGTATTAAAGCAGAGCAATAGGCAGGCAGGGCAACACAGCAGTGTCAGGCACCACTGTTTAGCAGCTGAAGATACAAACAAATTATTTGCTTTCAATCTTTGTACAGCACCCACATAACCTTCTCTATTATAATGACCTGGAGAGTAATTTTTATTACAATCAAGGCCTTCAATGAAAAGTCGTTATAAAGACAGCATTTTAATCTTTCCAAAAAACTTTCATTTTTTAAGTCTCCGTTTAGAGACTTGCAGTGGAAAACAAACACGAAGACACCAAGCATAAAGATTTGGGGGACAGGGGAGTAGAGAAGTAGTTGTCAAAAAACTCAACAGCGTAAACCCACTTGGAAATTACTAATCCTCTTTAAGCTAAATCAAAGATTTCATGGCAGCACAAGAAAAGCCACTAAGCCATGGCAGATTCCTGACTTGTCATCACCGTTCTGGAAGCTGGTTTAGCTTCTGGTGGGAGGATATGGGACTATATACTGTGCAAAGTGGTTTCATAAATGTTGCATGTTGTAATGTAATGCAAAGGGCAGGAAGCATGTAACAAATGTTACTGGACATACATGGAAAAAAAGTATTTGTTGTTTCTTTTTTCTTAATGCACACTGTTGAATGTGGCTGTGCTGTACTCTGTAGGAGGCAATGGTAGTAAAGATTTCTGTCAAGGCTTCTTAATTCAACTGCTAAAATGCAAGACATTTCCCTTGTTACAGAAAAACCAACAGTTCAAGTGCAATACCATGGTGTACAGGACTTCTCATCTCCTGCTGCAGCTTGCATTCCTGTCATCCAGAAAAAGACAGGTCTTGCAGCACTTGACAAGGAAGGCATGTCACTCCCATTAGTGGGTTCTGTCACATCCAGAATGTGCATACACAGTGTTCTGCTGTTACTTCATGCTCTCTCCATCAGACACTGGTAGTGTCTGCTGCCTACAGTCATGTGTCACTTCCTGATGAATTCTTCCATGCCTTTATTTGCCAGCTCTATCCACAGCACAACCCAGTCAGTGGAGCACTACTTCTTCCTCCCTTCCTCACCAATTAACCATTTAAGGATAAAAATTTCTTGCTGAAATGATTCAGTTTTGTTGTGCATATCTTTCTCCACACTTTTCATTTGTCTTTAAAGTATCATGCCTTTCCCTTCCTCAATACTCCTGCCTTGCTCTCTCCTCTGCAGCTCTACAAACCCTCTTTTGCAACAGCAGCAATGTTTCATCTTACTCACACTCACTTTCTCACTTGATTCACACTTTTTCTTTGAATAACTGAAGCAACCTATTTCTACATCCTGCTCCTTCCCACTCAACAGGTACCTTCTTGCTAGGTACTGCCCAAAACTCTCATAATTTGCTGTGTTATCCTTGATGATTCAAAGTATCTGAGCAGCAACAATGCATGTTTGGGAGAGTTATCAATTTTGAATTTAAGGGGAATGAAGATGCAGAAGTGATCATTAATAGCAGAAAAGATTACAGCAGGCATTCCATAACACACATTTTATGCCCCTCTTCTAAGGGACATCTTCATTTTCTTCATGGCATCACACCCAACCCTTATATCTTTATTTTTATTTGACCTATCTTGACCTTCTGTTCTCTATTTTATCTCAATGTGAAACCAGTTTCTGGTTTGCCTATGTCAACTGCATCACTGTCAAACATCTAATATCCAGCTTTTCAATAAAACTTTGTTTTGTCCCACAATCAGGAAATTATCCAAACCAAAAGCCAATACAAATTTCTGAGCTCTTTCCTAGAACTGCCACCTTCAGCAATGCATGCACTATAGTATATCCAGTTACTGAGTAATGCATCAGTGAATTTTCAGATCTCCTTGTGATTATTTAAGATGCAGACAGGATTCTGGTGACACATCAGAAGTCAGCCTTGTCACCACAGAAGTCCCTTAGGAGCAGATTTCATTCTCTGATTTGGCTTTTATAGGCAGATCAATCATATAACATCAGCTCCTGGGGAGGTATTGTTTCTCTGACTGGACCTGTTTGAAACCGCTGCCTCTCTCTTTGGGAGCATAGCTTTTAGTCTCCAGAAAACGAACTTGAAGGATTAAATGAAATAAAATTGAAGAAGTCAACAGAGCAGGTAGCAGTAGCTGACTTTCTTTTTATAATGATAACCTAGGGGAAAAAAAGTATTGTGATTACGTAGAGGAATTTGGTAAGAAGCCAGCAGAAGGACAGAATAGGCACACTATTCCCTTACAGACAATGAACTTGGAGCCCCTTTCTTGTCAGTGAAACATGTTGTGGTGCCTGGAATAAGCATCAGTACTGTCACTTTCAGGATCTCCTTTCTCCCTGCTCCATTTTGTGTTGCCAGTACCACAAATTAATCTTAGATACATCACCTACAGCAAAAACCTGTCGAACCACTGCATTCTTCTAGAGCTCAGATGCCCTTTTTACCGGAATATGCAGGAGTTAAGAGGACTTACTTCAAAGTTTCAGCAAGGAAAAAGCTCTGCTGTACGTCATCGTATGTAGGAGATGAGGAATAGACATCCTTGACACCAGAAAAGCCACCACTAACTCGGCAGTACTTGTCAATTGCCTGCAAAGAGAAAGGGAAAAGACATGGAGAATATAATTGGAGAATAACATCTGGGAACATTAAAGAATCAGGCTTGTCCAACAAAGGAGATGGTTCTTTCCGTGCCGCATTATTCTGCTGTGAATCTACTTGTCAGGGGGTGCTATACACGTTAACAGTTTATGCTGACCAAAAAAAAGAATAAAAAGGGCCTGGACACATATAGAAGTACCATCCCTCCAGGGCTACTAACAACACTGCATTTGGCAAACTGCTACATGCTAAGAAAATATTCCAGGGACGAACACTTACTTTCCTGGGTATTTACTGTTGGCTGGTATTGATGACATGACAAGTGCTCTGTAGACTTTTGCCCTGAGCTCATATGGCTCCTCACAGATAACACTGAGTAGAACATCCATCAGTCAAATCAATGCAATATGTACTACTATGTACATGGGAAGATGACAAACATTTGTGGATTTTGCAGCTGGAAGGGTCTGAAGAGTTACAGGAATTCTGGGACTAGTAGCCTGTCACAGAGACTTACTGAAAGTAGGAATAAAATACTGCACTCATCTTTAGTGACTGTTGATTTCATCTTATAAACTCCTCTAGCTGCTGCTTTTTCCACACATTTCCATCTCCTACATATGCTTTTCTCTGTTTCCCCTTTATACAGCTGAAAGTCAAGTCAGCCTGTGTGCTGGACAGCAGAAGGGCTCTTTTCCATTAAAGCATGAAATTTAAAACCGTAAACATTCCATGCAGAAAGGGACCAATAGATCTGAAATTCACAAACCACCCAGCTCCAACACAGTACTGCAAAAAGCACAATGGAAGAGGAGGAGACTGCAAAGAATGTGTTAGTAGCTCAGAGCACCTCTCGCCTACGCTTTCATTATTCCACTCGCATGCACGACCTTACAGCACACGAGGATATCAGCCATTAAAACTGGCTCCAAAGAAACGGCTCTGAAATGATTCACAGGTTATTTGTGCTTCCCTGCTGCTTTGACTGTGCTTCCTCAGCAGACACCAACTCTTTTAATAGACTCATGCAGGGACAGAAAAGGAACAGGGGTGAAGGAAAATGTTTGGCTCAGGATGTCTGTCATTACCAATGACTGAACGTAGCTACCTGTAGTTCAGTAATCTATGATTCAGCCTGTTAGCCTGCATGAAGTTTCTCTCCACGTGATGCTTTAGGCCCAGATTTTCGTTAATTCTGATTTTTGCTAGTTATACTCAACAGAAGCTGAGGGGAGTCAAGGCGGGGAGGAAATAAGTTTTGAATGATGTGCTTTTTATGCAGAGAAAACAGATTTAATCAAAGCTACCTCTTCAAGGTCCTTATTATTGCCTTTGTATACTAGAAATACTGGAAAACAAAGAGGAATTTTCCATTGGATAAATGCACAAGGAATGCTAGCAGATGCCATCACTGAAATAAGGAGGAAAAGTGAAAAGTTGAACAAGATACCTAGGGCAGTAAGTCACAGCACATCAGGTACAACAGCTAACCTCCTGCTAGTATATACACTCTTCCTCTGTAGAAATGGGAGACTGTCCATAGAAAAAAGAATAATCCAGCCTGGACAAAGTTTTTTCAAGTTCCTGAAGAGCAAGGTTTTTAAAGAAGCAAGAGATGTTACTGGGATGGTCATGGCTCTAGAGCCTGAGTTTATGCCAAGAAAGACAGTGTTTCTTGGCAAAATCTAATTCTCATTGTAATTCTTTATCTCAAGCACAGCTTTCTCCAAGTTTGGATGGAAATATTTGCTTTTTTTTTTTTTTTTGTTGGGACTTGAGTCTAAAAGGACGAATTGTCTGGATGAATTCTTTTCAGATCCTTTTAGCAGGCTAGAGCTACACTGAGACAATTCACATGCTGGGATTTGGGTTGACCAGGTTTTCCCTACAGTCTGAAGAGAAAGGTGTACATGATACATCTAGTCCAATAGCTCAGCTGACTTCTGAAGAAATAATGCCTATGCTCTTTATGGAACCATTTGCATGTTCCTTCCCCGAAGTCCTACAGCCCCTAGGCAGGTGTTATATGAATAAACAAGAGCCAAGCACTTTTCCTTTATAGGCAGGAAAGAAAGTGCCTCCTCTTGCCACTATCCACTTTTTATAAATCTGTAGAATATGACCTTGTCTCTGTTCTAAAGCATGGCAAGATACAGGAGGAAGCTCCAATGGTTACAACTCCTGCCAGAATTGTAGCATCCAGGGTCTGATCATGCAGGAGTTTCTCAGGTCAACCATTCAGCAACCCTGATGGTGTGTGCCACATCCTGGAGAGGTGAAACTTGCTAGTGACTGTGGCAAATGGAAAACAAGGAATAAATGGTACTGCTGTTAGGACACCATCTCCTTTCTACTGAAGAATTAAATCCCCATGTCAGTGTAAGAGACAAAACTTGTTTATTTTGAAGACTGCAGATAATGGACAGCACTGAGATCCTGCTCTGTGCTGTAGAGGCCTCATGCTTGGGTAGCTACATGCAACACTGGTAAAGCTAGCAGGCCTACAAGCCTGGAGAAAGAAAAGGTGTGATCTATATTAACTTTTTTTTTTTCCTTACAATTACCAAGTAGCCTTGTACCTTCAGAAATTTCTCTTTGGGAAGGCAGACTCTGGCTAGACTTGTGTTCAGAATGGGCAAAGGATTCACCCTGGTTGATCAGAGTTCTAGGCAGTACAGGTCGTAATGAACTGCAGAGGAAAAAAGACTCTGAAAGAATGCTATACAGCTATTCATCCACATATAAAATTTTAAAATATAAACAAATAAATTTTCCTTGATTCAGACATGTACAGAACTTCAGGACACTGGCTGAAAAGTACAAAAGCTGCTTAAAAGCCACTTGAAATTTGCAGCGTGCTGCTTTCACACAGACCTCAGAGTACTCAGTGTAGTGGCACTTGATCTGCCACCCGGATATACTTTCACTCAAGAGCTGAAGCCCAGTCTCCCTGATAAAACAACATTAAATTTACTGCACCCTAGAATACAGGGAAGCCCTAAATGTCTGGAAGGGTATTGGGGTAATGCTACCATTACGAGGCTTTGGCAGACAATAATTTTATGATGGCATACCTGATGTTAGTTCAAATCAGTTACGGAAACACATGTAAATACATAGAAGAATTAGAGGATAATTGACAGCATGGTTTTATAGAAAACTATTTCGCTCACAAGCTTGATTTCATTCTTTCATTCTTTGAGACCTACAAATTTGACAAATAAAGGTACCTGCAGAGCTGTAATAAACTTTAAAGCTTCTAAGGCAATTGACGTGGTACTTTAAGATGTTATGAGAAGACAAGGCAGCGCTACACCATATCAAGTTTAGGGCTGACTGACAGTGCTCTGAGAACAAACTGGCAATGCAAAAATCATCACAAAATAGAGTTGTTTTTCACAGAGATCCACAAGGAATGGCTTGAAGTTTTATCAATCACTGCAACACTGCTGCTGGCAACAATGACATAGGTAAGTAACAGCAGACAGTGTAATCTGGAGGTAACTGGGTGCCAAAGAAAATGAGTTTCATATAGTCCTAAATCTAGCCATAAAGGCCGTTTAAGTGCAGAACCAGGCTAGCCTGGCATGTAGAGACACTTCAAAGACTTCCATGGCCACGTAAGACCACTCAGTCTGAGTTCCTCCCAGCTTACTGTGGCAGATGTACACACAGGGATGGTAAAAAGTAGCAGGGATGTAGCCTTATTTTTGCACAAGGCTGTGGATGAAGTCAAAACTGGAATATGCAATTCTAGAATGCATTTTTAGAAAAGGATGATGAACTAATGTAGGTGCATGCATTTGGAGAAAATACTTTACAGTGAGAGACAATGCAATTTGTTTAGCATCTTAAGTAGAGTCAGTAGTAAGCTTGTTACAATCTACAAAAACTTTGGAAAGAAAACATGAGGGAAATATAAGACATTTTAATATAGAATAGGAAGTCATAGGAAAATCTAGTGATTGAGAGCTGAAACCAGGCAAATTCAAATGGGAAATAAAGCATAGGGTTTTTTAACAGCAGAAGTAATTAAATGATGGAATAAACTACCAAAAAAAGTGGATTTTGTAGTTTCCTGTATTCAGATTTGAACAGAAGAATATGCAACAGTGTACCCTTGCCAAATACACGTGTCTCAGCTCAAAAATGACACAAATTGAAATTTCAGTGCCTGTAACGCACAGGGAGGTCGGAGCTGACCTCAGTTCCTTGGAAATAAAATTTGAGGATCCTCTAGATTGGACCCTAGCTCCGTCAGTTCCTCTGAGGGTGTTGCATATGTGATTTTTCTTGATGTGCTAATAATATGCCCATAAAAATTGTGCCAGTTTCTTCACCAGCTGTGGTACTCCCAGCTTCTAATCCATGAGAGTGTGAAACTATGTTTCTTTTACCTCCAATCTATGTCTGGCTCTTTTCTATCTACTGTAACTCACTAGGTAGGATCAGAATGGCTTGGGTTGGTAGCACCTTAAAGATCAACTAGTTCCAACCTCCCTTCCATGGGCAGGGATATCACTCACTAGATCAGGTTGCTTGGAGCCCCATTCAACCTGGTCTTGAACATTTCCAGGGACAGGACTTCCAAAACCTCTCTAGCAAACTGTTCTACTGCTTCATCACCCCCAGAAGAGCATTTCTTCCTAACATCTAATCTGAACCTGTCTTCTTTCAGTTTAAAACCATTGCACCTTGTCCTGTCACTATTCCTCGTATAAGAACTCTATCTCCCTCCTTTTTATGAGCTCCCTTCAGGTACTGGAAGGCTGCAATGAGTTCTCCTCAAAGCCTTCTCTTCTCCACACTGAACGATCCCAGCTCTCTCAGCCTGTCTTCGTAGGAGAGGTGCTCCCACGCTCTGATCATCTTCATGGCCCTCCTCTGAACTTGCTCCATGAGGCCCACATCCTTCTTCTGCTATAGGTCTTTTCATTCCATCTTACCATCAATCCTCAATTGCCCTGAAATTAGCCTGAGCTTGAGGTCTAGTCTAATATTCTCACTGTTAGCAGAAACTCTGAACCTCTGCAGCACAATCCTACTTAGTCAGATACAGAAGTCCACAAAAAATATTTGAACCTTTCATTCACACAGCTCAGATTAGTAATTGGCTTTACATGCCTATTATGAAGTGGTGGCTCTTATTGCTTTCAAATAATCAACCTAAAAAGGATTTTAGTAATTTTCTATATTCACCCTCAATATCTTGCATGCATATTTCTGTAACACTTCAGCCAGCCCTCCAGCACACCATCATCCAATTTGGCTGGCCCAATACAATTGAGATGAATGTTGTCTCTAGTGCTAAGTATAGTATCAAGGAGAATTAGCCTTTTTTTATTAGGAAAGAGAGGCCCTGTCACAGGGATTTATGATCACTGAGGGAATGTCAGATTTAACTTCCTGTTTCCCCATCCCCCAGAGACTGGATTTGGAGAGATGTGACAAAACAGGCCTTGGACAAAGCACAGCATCTGCACTAAAGTGCTCAAGTTTTGTCCAAAAATCTAGACAATGAAGACAAAAAGCTGTGAATGGTGAAATAGATAAAGGACAGTACAATGATCTGCACACATACACAATCTACCTCTCTGTGCAGATTCCTATTATAAGAGGCAGAGAGATCTGGGTTGGGACTGCTAAGAAACTTTACAAATGCAGCTTATTTAAAAGCCAGGTGATTCTGCAAAGTATCCTGGAACATCTCTGAAGAATTCTTAAAAAGACAGAGGCAGACATCCAAAAAATTGGTGAACTAACCCAAATGCATTCCGGCAGGGATGTAATCATCCATTTGAAGAAGCAAACAAGGGAGACCACAAGCACTCAGCCATCAAACACCAATACACCATGTTCAATGTAGAAAAATAAAGCTATTTAGAACTCAGAAACAAAACTCCATTTCCCAAAAAGTTTAAAAGAACTACTAGACTTTTGATGAAGAAACTGTCATTCACCACGAGAAGTCTGTAACACCGATTGCCAAGTATGCTTCAGAGGTTGAAAGGCAAAAGGAAAGCAAATTCAGACAGTGTTGTTGTACAAGAGCAGTAAGCCAACTGCTCTCTGTGTCATACCAGATTCTTCTCTCTTTATAAGTGGAGGAATAAACACAGCCAGATCTGTGCAGAGTACATAAGAAAGAAAAGTAGTGAGTAGGTGTGAGGAATAAACACAAGAAATTATTTTCTATGCGCAGTGAACAGAAAACCCAGGGGAAGAAAAAGCTTTAAGCTTCTGTGTCAGTATGATGGTGGGGTAAGAAAATCTGTAATTGTGGGAAGGAGGGGTTTGCAAAACTGTTTCTGAAGAGGTCAACAATATTTTATGGCTATGTTGGATAAAGAAATCTTTTATTGAAGAAACAAGCAAAAGAAGGCATTCCGTAAGGATAGAGGCAATTAGAACACAGGCTGTTTGATTTACAGAACTTTGATGCAAGTTGACAGAAGGATAAAATAAAATCCTACCCCATACACAGAGAAAATTGGAGGCAGACGGGAGGAAGGGAGGGTTTGTTTTGAAAGCATTAAGAGGGACCAAGATAGGAAAGTACATGGAGAAAACTGAACAAAATACAATTAAAAGATATGCTTTGCAGTGTGCTTAAGACACTGATACTGTACTGAAAACCTTTACATTTGTAAATTCTTTAACCTAGTAGAAAGGACCCAATCTCAGCTTTGATCATCTAGCCATAGTTTCTGGTAGGAGCTGGTGTTTGATGTTTTGGAGACAGCAGCAATATTCTTGTATTCTGGAATACAAGTGTGACAAACGTGGAACCTCTCTCCAGAATAACATAATGCTGGTTGTAACAAAAGAGACTGCAATGCAAAACCTCACTAAGACTATGACACAACTATAATATACTTGGACTTTTCTACATGGTTGCAACTGTGCTGAGGGATGAATAATAATGAACTTGGCTAAATATTGTGAACCTGCCTTAACTATCTTCCACTTGATGAATACAGGCACCTCAACAGACCTCTTCCTCCAAGTACTTTTTCTCAGTCTCTTGCATCTGGAGCAAAACTGGTTTTCACCTGCAAAATAAAGCTTGTCCAGGCTTCTGGTTTGCCTCTTCCTTTGCTCTTTCCTCATCTCCTTCGGCTGTAGTCAAAATACTTCATTACTGTCTTGTTATCTTTAATGCTTATTCTCTTCTCTGAAACTGGCTTTGAGCTGTTTCCAAAGACTCCTGGAACTGTAGCAGGGAACTGAAGGAGCTCTTGGGGGCTGTGGACTACTGATAACAGTAGGAGTCATGACCAGTGGATTCTATTTCCATGCTTAAAACTCATGAGCTGTATAATGCTGAATGCAACTCAACTGTGCATCTGATTCAGCAGCTGTGAAACAGCAGTAACTGCGTGCAGCCCCATATGTACACTGGTTCACAGGAAATCACGACAATCAATTTGAACTGTTTCAGGTACCACAAAAATAAAGTGGCTACAAAGGAAAAAATACACAAAATTGAATTACAGATAATTAATGCTGTTACCTGTGTTGCCTCCCAGCCCCACTGCCTGTACTTGGGATCGTGGGTGAATCTCCACATATACCAGTAGGTCTCAATCACTTCTGGCCTTAGGATATAATACTTCTCATTCTGCCGCACTGCCACTGCCTCTACACCACCATCAAATTTGAATGCTTCTGGGCCCAGCTTTAATGCTGCAGAGGAAAAAAAAAAAAAAAGTAAAGAAAAGTAAGAAAAATTTATTCAATACCAATCTTTGCAGGAAGGATGGGTAGGAGACTGCTATTTCCCAAGCTTGTGAGAAAAACAGAAACTAGCTTGTCTTTAAGCAGTCTCATAAATATTTCCTATTGTTGAGGCCTATAATTTTTCTTATGAATAATTTATCCAATTCCTGTGAGAAAACTACCTATTTTGACAAGACTACAGTAATCCTCTTCAAAACTAATGAAATGCTAAGAATATAAACACACTAACACATTCAATTACAGGATAAAATTCAAGTGACCGACACCAGTTCTTCACAAGCAAAAGGGGAAAAAAAAAGGGTCAAGAGGGGTTTGATGTTCTTAGATCCCATCTAGCACAGCAAGAAAAGATCTTGGAACTAAACCAGGTAGCACCATCCCAAATAATCTGTACCTTTACCTTAGCTGTTGGTTTAAGGAAGTGTTGCAAGGCCACTGTATCTGATATGCTTCATGCTGTGATTCTCAAGTTTAGGGTTTACCACTGGGCAATGAAGTCTTAACTACACCTGAAAATAAATCTCCAAACTATGAGATTCACTATTTCAGCCCTTAAAGGAAGCTGTAAAGGCCCAGTGCCAGCGTCTGGAAGACTACTCATATAAAAACTAGAAACCTGTAGAAAAACTGTCTATAATATGAAGTTGCAATCATATATATATTTTATTATACAGTTACACATTATTCCTCAAATCCAACATTAAGAATGCATGTTTATCTACAGCTGCACCTTATCTTTTGTTTTGGCAGAGAATTTTTTGGGCACTTTGAAATTGCACTCCAGCTTTAAGAAATATCAAAGCAATTAATCGTGTAATTCCTGTGGGCTAGAGGTTCAAATTAACTGCTGTCTCATGGGCCTGAAAGGGGAACCTTAGAATATTACAACGAAAAATGTTAGCAACTCCCAGTGCGTGCCCCAGCAGAAGATCTCCAAAAAAAAGTTTCTTAATCTTCTTGTTTCAAGGGAGTATCGTTCTGGATGCCAAAAGAAAAAAGCACTATGTGTTTTCAGCCACATACACTCCATCAAGAAACATCTATGGTACTTCTTTCAAAATGGACCACTTTATCAGTTTCAGTACAAAAATTATACAAATTTCACTGCAGAATGATAGGTTAGATACAGAGTTCTACCTATTCAAAATTAAGAATATAAGAATGGCCATACTGGATCAGACAGAATTCTTTCTGTTTCATAATTATGTTTCCAACAGTGGAAGAACAAAGGTAGCATATTAGATACTTTTTTCCAGCTTTCCTACCAGTACTTTGAGCTCAAGACTTCTCCCAAACTAGACATACTTTTTTATGTGGTCAGTAATTCTTAATAGATTTATTTCTCAAGTACTTATCTGATGTTTCCTTAAACCTGCATAAGCCTTTTAAGCATCCAAAACAACCTCTGCTAAGGTTGTCTCCACATCTCTAATACCTCTTGGATGCAGATCCTCAGCGATTTTGCAAATCTGCTGTATCCTCCCTAGAATGTCCCTTTTCCACACTGAATAATACTATCCAATTCAGCTGTGACTTGAATAGAAACTGTTCCAAGCCTTTAGTTTTTCTTCCTTCCTTCTCTGCAACTCTTCCAATTCTAATATATCCTTTGTAAAATGAGAGGACCAGCCTGAATACAGCAAAAAAAGTGCAGACAAGATTAATACAACGACATAATGACATGTTCTATTTTGTCCTTTCTCATTTTGTTTTTCCTGAGTGCTCCTGAGCTGACATTTTCATAATCTCAAGAGCAATTTCCTGAACCGTAATGGTCAGTTAACAGCTCATCATTTAATATGTGAGGTTAGGAATAATTTTTTCATAGGTGCCTCACTTTATATTTAACTACACTGTATTTAATTTGGTAATTTATTATGCAATTACTCAACCTCAAAAGGTCCTTTGTGTAGTGCTTTCTTTGTTATTACCGGCACACATACCTTACTGTTCATGCCCTTTTCTGATAATTTTTATATGTATATATATTTTATTTACATACATATTAAAAATGTAAATATACTACACATTTATACACATGTGTACTAATATACTGTACTTTTATACACATCTAACAGAAAATGAGCATCAATATACTATACATTTTACACATCTATACACATACATGTATAAACATGTATCAAATATATTGAAGTACCACTGGTTAACCGGCATTTATCCATTGCAAGAGCAGACTATTTACCTCTACCCTGTTTGTTATACCATGCCCATATTTTTCCCTCTATGCAGGCACTTTCTGCTTATGCAGTAGCTGCTTAATGTCCCTAACAGGCCTTAGTAAAGCACTTTTGAAAAAGCCTTTTGGAAATCAGGTAAACATGACAACTATATTACTCTAATCCGTCAAAGCAGCTGGATTTCAGGTAGTTCTAGTGATGCATCACCTACAGAAACTGTGATGTCTTCTCTTGCTTGTAGCCTGCTTGTGCATTAAATCTTTAATTATTTACTCACACCTATTTCTAATGCTATTGAGCACTACAGGAAATTGTACTACCCAAGGATGGGTGACCTCTGCATAATGTGACAATCTCACTGAATACTTACCTGAAACCGAGGATGTAAAATTAATCACAGCACTTCTACTAATAGCTAACTAAGGAGAAGAAGCTACTATTCACACTATGGTACCTTCCATGGGACCATCCTTCTAATCCAAGAATCATCTAAGCACATTTTAGAATCCTATTGCAGTCACAATTTAATCCAGCTATTTTCATATTAATGGCACTGATAGGCTATAGTCTAGTCAGGGAAAGCAGATGAGAAACTGTTTCATATCAAGTGTGAAACTGCAAAACTTAACTAGTTTTAAACTAAACCATTTTAAAAACAGATTTTAACTGACATAAAGCTCACTTCAATAAGAGCTGTATTTAGCACTGTTGAAAATAAGGACAAATCCTCAGACTTCTAGACGAATATTTATAATTTGAGAAATAATTGTTGAAAACATTGTTTCATGTTTTGTATGTTCCTTTAAGACTGCAGTCAATCTAGCAATAAATGTTCTGAAAGTAAGAAAGGATTCATAATTATAATAATATTTTCTAAGCTCAAAATCACATAAAATATGAGCAATAGAACCTATGAAAGCTGGTTATTTAGATTGATTTGTTAGCAGTCCTTCTACTCTTTCAACTTCATTGGATGTCTTTTTTGTTGTCATTTACAGATTTCGCATTGCCAGTTATTAAATGCCTTTGCCACGTTTCTCCGTCGTGCACATTAAGCATGAAAAACAAAGAACTAATCCTCAGTAACTGGAATACTTCAAGATGTGCAGTCCACACACAAGCTTAAACATCAAGAAACCTTGCACCATGAGCACATGAAGCCCTATTTTTGTAGCCTTACCACTGACAGCATTATGATTTCTTGTGCTGCTACGTGGGCATACAGATCAGAGCAGGTCTCCCATCTTTGTTTTTCTCAATCTTCTCTCCAAATTGAGAGCACACTGGACTACAGGAAAATCCTGAAATCTCCTGTCATAGGATGGGAGATTTAGGATGGCTTCAGCAATAATCTACTGATAGGTTATTGGACAAAAAAAAACCCAGAGTAGGTAGGAAGCAGAGGCATGTGTAGATTACACATCATAACACTATTCTGGTTACAGTTAAGTTTTCTGACTTTGACCATCAGTAACCCTTTTCAAATCCCTGGTGTTTCCAAAGGGTGCCACATGCATTCACAATTTCCTGAAGAGGTGAAGAGCCTCGAGAGTCTCATGCTGTCATGCAAATCCCTTGCTCAGAGGCAGGCCAGAATCACAACTGTACCCCCTGCCTTCACCTTCCAAAGACCGTCAGCTTCCTCCAGTCAATGAATTAGAAAGGCACCCTATAAGGTGTGCTACAGACTGATCCTTGGCTTAAGCAGAATCTACAGGAATTTTCACAGAGCCATGGCAAGGGCCCAAGCTTCTCAGGAAATACCTAATCACTTTTCCAGTCTCTGACTCAGGAATCAAAGGTCTTTTCTCAAATATTCCTGAAGAACATTGATAGGTGACTCAGATCATCAGGGAGACTACGTCCCTGCATAAACTTTGTAATAAGGGAAGTGAAATTCTCTCATGGAATTGATGCCAGTTGTCACTGGGACATAATCCTAATGAAAATACGTCAGAAATGGTCTCAAGGGTTTTCCAGTTTCTCTCTACTAGTCAGCACTGAAATAACCAGCTTTCTGAAATATTGACTTTTTTTTTTAAACAGGCTTTCATACCTGCAACATTTGCAACATGTTGGTAACAGCTGGCAATATAATGCCCTCATTTTCCTAAGTGTCTTTATTCTCTGATATTCTGTTCCTAAGACTGGACCTTGAAACAGTTTTTAGTTTCCCTCATGTTCAGCTATGGAAATTTAGGTTGCTTCATAAAGTAGTATCTTTATACTAAAACACTGTATCACCAGGCATATAGTGTAGTTTATTATGAGCATCCTGGGAAGACAAAGGAAAGGACAGTTATGGTTGGTTTCTTTACAGAAAAGAGCTGCCTATCCTCAGCACCTTTCTGTCTCTTCTGGGGATGCCAAATTGGGCAAGAGTTCTCCCAAGTCCATAGGAAAAAAACATCGGCTCTCCCCTTTGCTGACTGAAACGTAAACCTATCAGCTGAACCAGGATGCCTGTCTTCCCTCTGAAAGAGGTTTTTTTCTGCAATCTTCTAGTTCTGTCATTAAAGAGTACAATTAAGTCTCAAATCCTGCTGTTAGAGCATAATGAAGAAGTTGACATTTTGCACATGTAAGTTATTTTCTTTCAAAAATCAGTCCAGAAAATAAAAACCAAAACACCCAAACAAAAACAATCTACATTCCTGGGACCGCATGACTGAACAAAAGAAAATGAGGGCATTGCAAATTTATAGCTGTCTCTACAACTTTCAGTCTTTCTTGCATGTGTGTTCCTATACGGTCATTAAATATGTAATCAAAACTTTTATCTCCCCCATCTTTTGACTTATTTAGGGTACAGAATAAACATCTGAAGGAATAAAATTAACTCTGCTCAAACAACTGTAAATTTAGCATTGCTTATATTTAAATGTCAAATTAAACATTTAAATGCAGTTTTTCAGAATGCAAAAATAGCTACTACGTCCTTCCTTTGTTCTTAACCATCCTCATATTTTTTCCTTTTTCTTAATGCTGTTGCTACCCAAATAAAATTATCACTTGTGTGACTGAATTATTTAAAAAGACAGACAACTATACAATGATACAGTATAATCCTGTGAATAAATACATGAATTATTATCTCAAAGCTGCTTGAGTTTTAGTTACCATTACTTCTACTGCGAAGTTATTTCAGAAGCTCACTTCTCTGATGGCTACACATAGCCATTTCCAATTTCCAACCTACATTTATTCATGGTGAGCTTAAAAATCTTGCTCTTGTTACAACTGTCATCTTTTATATCTTTAAAAATACCTCTATTTCTTTTCAGTGTTTACCCCTTGAGATGACAATAAATTTGTTCCCTTCTTTGGTATTATTTTTCTAGCCTGAGCAGGCTGATCTCTCTTATTTTCCCCATTGTAAGATACAAGCTCTGTCACTTTAATTATTCTTTTGGTCCTTCTCCATATTTGTTCTGTTTGAAATTCAGATTTGTACAGAGTATTCTGGGTGACAAATTACACATGCCTTCTAAGGCAGTCCTAATATTATCTAATCTCTGCTGAAAATTCTTCATCTGATACAGACTAGGACTGCACTGGCATTTTTCAACATCCAGTTCAGAGAAAGAGCTCCTGACTTTTTCTAGTGAACTTATTTCTGACAGTCCAGTTCTCAAAATCTTCCTGCTTACTATTCTGAGACTCTTCCATTTTAATTATGTCTTACAACTTTTTAGTCACTCTAAGTGCAATCAGCACTCTCTCTAGTTCAATTGTACTTACCCAGAATGCTCTATTACTAAAACCAGTAAAAAGTGTATTTACAAATATTTCACTCTACATAACTGTAAGAACAATATACATGAAACAAAACACCCTATACATCTGCGTGGAAAAGAGTTCACACAAATTGCTTCCTCCCTGTATCTATATAACCTATCTTAGCTGGCTGATCCAAAAATAAGGATAAACAGGCATGAAGGAACCATATTAAAGTCTCATTTTACGTTTACTCACCATGATACAGAGTAGAAGTAAATACATGGATGTTAAAATTTATACTGGTATAAAACCAGAGCATGTTAGACAAGCCATATGTCCATAGCAAAGCCTAAAAACAATTACAACAGTTGCTGTTTTCCAGCTATTGAAATAACTACATTAACAACAGATCTTACTTGTCCTGTCATACGACTCATGACATGTGTGTGCAATTTCAGCTCCAAGCTGCAAATAATGTCCAGCTTTATCATCTCTGGAACCGTCTGCTCCAAGGGCAAACATTCCCCCTGCAAAACAGGTCAAATGGCCCATCTTTCTTTCAAGATGCCCGTTCTTCCACTCTCCAATGAAGGTCAGTCCTCCATTGGACTTCCTGATGAGATGTTTTTCTATGGCCTACAAAAAAGATTAAGAGAATTTTCAAATGTGGTTTCACATGCAAGCTTTACATATTAATTCTCTTTCAAAGAGCAAAGTACTGTGTTCAAAATGAAAAAAAATTTCTCTTTCTTTCAAATTCACTTCTGAGCAAATTCACTTCTCAGGAACAAAGAATATCATTTCAATGCATACAAAAAATATCCTAAATGCTAACAATGCTAATGAGACCAAATATAGGAAAATCATAGCATAGATAACATTGTACTTTTAGTTGAGAATTCAGCACTATTTTTACAGCTCAAACAGTATTTGTCTACCTGTTACTTCTGAGAAGTACCCTTTTGTTCCTCTGTACACTCTGTGCTTACTGAGAAAACACAACCACGTTGGAAACTTTTGATCAGCAACATATGTAAAGGTAGCACCTGTACCCTCAGTCAGTGGCAGGAATACTGCATCCACCTTCTAGCTTCTCCAAAGCAGCTCACTGATTGCACATGCCCACGTGATGGGTGAGTATTAGAGCTTCTGTTCACAAAAGACATCATTTTATAAGTGAGGCCACCACTGCTTTCTTTTTGCACATTTGTACCAATATATGTTGTTGCTTGTGATTTAAAAATTGTATACTTCTCTTAGTAAGAGGAATAGCTGGCCTAACTTTTTAAAGCTTGAAAACTAGACGGAACAACATTTGCTTAAGCCTCTTTCAGAGAGGTTCACAATTCCCACCGATCTGCTGCAGTACTTACTATGTTTAGCATTAGACACTCAAAAAGGCAATGAAAGAGAAGTGCTGGTCTGCATTCCTGTTGGGTTAATTTCTTCACTAATACTACTGACAGATCCAAAGTTTGTGCTTGTGGCAGGATCCAGTGAGAAGAAAGCAGAAATAACTGACAGAGCATAAATCAGTAAGTCTCTGACAGCTGACAGAGTGGTTGTCTAACCATCATGCAAATTGGCATTGAGGACTAGCATGATATAGTTTCTGCTGCTAGGGAGCCTGATGCAGTTAACTGTACAAGCCTCATTTGTTCTCAAAGTACTGGTACAGGAAATATTGGATCTGCTGAAAACTGCCACTGAAAAGGATACTCAGATCTGTAGCATTAACTCTGTTTATTCAATTATCCTAGACTGTGACAAAACTGACATTTTTTGACCATATGGTACTCAGAATTTGAGTCCTCTTTGAAGGAAAGCCACTTTTACTATGAGGAGCAAGAGGGAATAAAAATTTATGAATTATTTATTTCCTAGAGGAAAACATTTTTTCCAAATGTTATGTGAAATTCCCTTTTGAATTGTATCTTTTTGTAATTTCATAACTGTTGAGAAGTAAATGGTTGCAGAAGCATTTCCAGTGGGACAAAATTGCTGTGGTTAGCACCAGGAGACCCAGCAAAGGCCAAATTTAAACACTTCTCAATGAGCTACTCCTTTACTCCAAACTTGCTTTCATGGTTTGACTGAAGAACATGTTCTAGGTGCAAAGTGTCCCTCTTCCGAGCAGAGAACACAACTTCTGAACTTGAACATCACTGTATTGTAGAAGGGGGAGATTTTGAAATCTGAAAATCAAGTTCTATCAGCTACTTAGTTACTAAGTCAGATTCATGAGTAACAAAGGGAGCATCTGAAAAAGAAAATAAATGCAACCCTCTTCAAAATACTTTATCATTCAGCAACGCACTCCTTGATAACTACACAAAAAGGACAATTAATATTTACAGTAACTAACAAGGAATAGATGGGCATTGTTGGGAGCACTCTCTCGTGTATAAGAAAAGTTTGAGCAGGCCGGGATAGATGGGGCATTTTTACCCTGGGTTGGATGTCTGGGGCCACAAAGTGCTACAATGAGCACTGCAAAGCAATGACCTCCAGCTGGACCATAAGGAATATACACTCCTGAGGGTGGATGTGTATACACAAGCTTCCATGGAGAAGATTTAGTTCACATCAACTAAGAGATTAACTGATGGAAGAAGCTTTCTTTGTGAAATGCCCAAAACAAGAGTGGCTGATGTTACTTGATTTGTTCTGCCTAGAGCAGAGGAGACTGAGGGGAGACCTCGTTGCAGTCTTCAACATCCTCTTTGAGAGGAAGTGCAGGGGCAGGTACTGATCTCTTCATTCTGGTGACCAGTGACAGGACCCTAGAGAACGGCTTGAAGCTGAGTCAGGGGAGGTTTAGGTCAGATATTAGGAAAAGGTTCTTCACCCAGAGCGTGGTTGGGCACTGGAACAGGCTTCCCAGGGAAGTGGTCACAGCACCAAGACTGACAGAGTTCCAGAAGGGTTTGGATGATACTCTCAGGCACATGGTGTGACTTTTAGGGATGGTCCCATGCAGGACTAAGACCTGGACCAGATGATCCTTCTGGATCCCTTCCAGAAGATATTCTGGATTAAGATATTCTGTGATTCTATGCAAAACCTGAATGTTCTCTATCTGATGTTCATGTTTTCTGTGCTTTTTATAACTACGAAAATAGAATTTTCTGAGCTGACTTGCAGCAGTGCTTGCCATTTTGTGACAGTCAAGCACACTGATGAATCTCTTTTTCAGTTATCTAATGCTGTGCAATAACAAAGGGTGAGGATCAAATTTGTGAGCATAAAAGATGAGACTACTCAAAATAGCTGATTAAAAGAAGCTCCCCTATCCTCCAACTGATGTGAGAAGGAGAAAAGACAGTTGAAACCAGACTAGCTGGGAGGTCAACACGACAATGCTGAAAGCGAAGTTAAGAGGTCCATCTTCAATTTTTATCACCACAAAAAATTCCCAACAAGTTTCACAATTTCAGCTTTTATCACAGCTGTGAATCTATGTACTAGGACACTACAACGAAGTGTCCTTTACAGTGGAAGACTTTATTGTTATACAGCATTAATGTTATAGAGCACAGAGAAGTTACAGATATATAACTTGTTTGTATTCTTGTTACAAAGTACATGGTGACCTGGATAAGGCTTCATCCTCCATGGATTAAAAATCATGACATCTGAACAACAGATGCTGTATTTTTCTTCTTCTTAATACCTCCAAGGAATGAGATATCACTGCCTACTGCAAGACTTGAGAGTGAGGTTATGGTTGTCCATCTTCCACTCACATGCCCATAGTATGCTAAGGGAGTGAAGAGTGGCTGGACAAAAACACTCTTTTAGACTGGCAGGTGCTGAGAACATTTCCAACTCTGTGCTATGAGTGGGAGGAATGTATTCTATAGCATTCCCCTTCTGCTTGCATAATTGATGCAAAGAGCTTCTGCTCCACATTTTGAAAAACCAAGAGTAAGAAGTGTTAGCTATGGAGGAAGACCTACGTTATAGGGAACAACAAATGAATGGTAAGGGAATGGGCTCTTCAAAATATTTTAAATAAAAATACAAATTGCAATTACACAAAGCAAATCCTACTTAATAACTCTTTGCCCATGTCTTTCAGTGTCAAGAAGGACCTGGGAGAAACACAGATCCTGAAACAGAATTATGTTCCACAGTGTATAAATCAGCACAATTTGCACAGACTCAAATGTACAGAAGTGGGTTTAGCTGAGAAAAAGACGAAGAAACCATCTGATGCTTGGACTGCAGGTCATATCACACATGAAGAGGGAACAGCTCAGCTCTTCCTCCCTCCTTTCCACAGTGTGTTTTCACCAGGTCCCAATTCTGCTTTGCTCTGTCTCCATTCAGAGACACAGATTTATCCAGACAAAAGGTTTGCAAGATGGCTTACAGTGAAGAGGATGAAAGGGAAAGTTTATTTCCTCTCATTTTCAAGTGCTCACAGTTTAGGAATCTGAATAAAATATTTCAACAGTAACCAGAGTGGATGTTAAACATCAATTTCTAAACATTTTTAAACCCACACGAGCCAATAAATGGTATTTTAGCTTATTAAAAGTATTCAACTAAAGTTTTGTACTAGTTATGATGACTTTAACAAACCTTAGAAAGCTAAGGAAGTTCAAAAGGACTGGGGAATAGCCAATGCTTTACTAGTATTTTAAAAAGATAATAAAACAATCATATAAAATGAATTATGTAATTTCAAAAATAAATATTTGATTTACATGTGTATGCTGATACTGGAAATATTAGGAATTTCAGGAGTTTTCTTGACATTTTACAATGTATTAGTCATAAATAAATTCAAGGCAGCACATACGAAGTGGACTAAAAGTTGGCTTGCTATAACAGTTCAAAGTAAAAAAAAGATCATGAAAAAATCTTCATCTCATGAAGATTCTGCTAAGACACTTTTATTCAACACTGGGCAGCATTTCTAACAATGATCTAGGAGAAAAATGCTAAAGTGAAATTTGCAGATGACATAAAAATTGATAGAGCTATAGATAGTGATAAAGAAAAAGTCAGTCCTGTAAAATCATTCAGAACAGGTTGATAGAACAGGTTTTGCCTGAACAATGTGTTGTAATAGAGGTCAAACATTGAGGAACTGGGAATGTAAATCACAGTAGTAGGAAAGCAGTTAATCAGAGTCTAACCAGCTTCAGAATAAAATAACTGGAAAGTGGATGATGGTGTGAGGCAAAGGTCAAGAGTGTAAACACAGCTCCTGGATGGATGAAGAGGAGAAAACTGAGAAGAAACCAGGTAATGACACATTAGTAGAACCATTACCTGTTGTCTCCATACTGAATAGGCTGGAAAGTATGTAACAAGCTTAAGAAATAAATCTGTTTTATACTGTGAGACTAAAGAAAATAAAGCATTTTTTTCTCCAGGAGAAAATGACTGTTATACCTCTGATAGTAATCAGCTACATGATGCAGATAACACTTTAAAACCATGTAGGGAAGGAAAAAGTTAAAGTAACTCAAATTCAAATGTAATCAAACTCAGATTAGGAATAAGACATGTTACAATTACATCTTCAAAGCAATTTTGTACTAGAACTTTTACTATATGTCTTTTAAAATGGAGATTTTGAGAACTCCAAGAACAGGTGATTTGCTTTAGGAGACCGACTGTACTAAGTTTTAAAAGCTTGTGTTGAAAAAAACAGGGCATGCACAGAGTATGGAACATATCAAGCACCAACCATACTTCAGCACTAGGACAAGACTACATGGTCCCTGCTGCTACCACAGCTCACTTGAGTAAAACTGGCTTAGTTACTCTCTACACATCTTAATGTCCCTTAGACACAGTGGCACAATGGGCATAAGAGAAGCTGATGAGAGAAGATGCCTGGGTGTGGGGAAAGTGAGAAAGTAAGAGTTGGGCAGCATAAAGCTCAGAGCCACCACAAAAAGGCCCCCACCCCAAATCCTACTGAACCATCCTGCAGTACTGCCCTGCTTGGACAAGCACTACTTGATCTGTGAGAGGGCGCAAGACCATATCACAAAAGAACCACAGAGTAAGGAATAGATATGAACTACATTTTGCGAGAGAAATATAGAATGTAACATGTAAATGCCTTCGAAAATAATATAAAGAATAAAACAATTTGGGACTTCAACTCCTAGAATGATTCTGAACACTGGAGAAAAATTACTTGGTCATTCTGCACATACATATCTTAGGGTTGCCAGATCTCTTTCTAATAAACTATAGCTTGGGCTTTTACATGATACCATTTCGGACAAGCTGATTATTTTTGGCACAATAATCTGCATCAGATGTATTCCACCATAATACTTTTTAAACTCTCAGAGTGAAAACTAGTATTATTCATTACTTGATTTCTTAAAACTTATATAATCAAAACAAGTTCTGTGGTTGATGGTGGTTTGTTTTTTTGGTGGGTTTTGTTTTTTTTTTTTTTTCTTAGTTGTTTTTTTGGGGGAGGGTTTTTTTTATTTTTTAAAATCATTAAAGATGGTTCCACTGTATTGGAAAACTCAATGAATTATAATCACCTCAATTGCATCGTCGTACATTTTTCTTGCCTCCGTGTCCATCTTGTCTGACATAAGCCAGGCTTTCAATAAATATTCATAAAAACTGTCTCCCAGCCCGCCCACGGATGTGTGATCTGTAGAAAGGAAAGAGGGAAGAGAACAAAAAAAAAAATGTTGAAGTTGTTATGTAACAGCACCTTAATTTATTCAAAACATAAACTTATGTTTTTAAGGCTTACTGCTGTAGAATTAACATTCTAAGCCTGTTTAGCAGGACGAAGCTACACTGCACCCCATCCCCTCCAAACTTACTTCATAGGCATGGAACCTGCTGCATGTGTTCACTGTTTGTCATTCTGCACAGGAGGCTAGCCCGAACATAAAAAAATGTACTTTAACCTCTAGTTTTACTTCTTTCCAAAGAACCTAACTGTTTTGTTGCTAGGGTTTGGGGGTTTAATTTATTTTTTTTTTAATGTATACGTGAAAAATGTGTGTAGAAAAACCCCTCAGATCTCTTTATCCAGGGTGTAACCAAGCTACACGGCTGGCTTCAAACTGCCATGAACACAGAATCCAACCCCTCCAGCAGATTTTTATTTCTAACAAGGTAGTTATTCAACAGACCAATGAATTCCTCAAACTAAATGTTCTTATTGAAGCTATTTTAGTCAAAAGGGAGGCAAACTGCCTTTGCAGTGTACAACACAAGACCTGGTTTTTTTCACCATACACGAGCAACTGCACGGAGCCACGCTATGTGCAGCAGGGTAAAGCTGCTTGAGTATTAGAAGTCACCAGCACAAACACTGGACCTCCTGACACACAGATTTTGATTTTGTCCTCTTTTCCCCCCCCCTTTTTTCTTTTATCCTTTTTCTTTCAGAGGTTGCCTTTCACAAGTAGCATAATTCTGTGCTGACAGGCCACATGAGATCGATAAACCTACACTTCCCTTTGGGTGAACTATCCCCACAAAAAGCCTGGTCTGACAGCCTCAGAGCTTCTTTTCCATTTAGGGTAAGCACTCCCTAGTATGCCCTTCATTCATTCAAAAAAGCAGCACACTCTATGAGATTTAATAAGTGACTCCAACCAGAACACAACCTTTTCTTTCCTAATGTTACAGCCCTCAAAACACTGGCACAAGAGCAGTCTTAGTCTACTGAAGCTAGACAAGGGAAATGTTTAACACCAACGTTGCCATAATGCCAGAAATTTACTGCCCTAAGCACGACTGTTTCAGTCATGCAACTTCCCTTTTACTGCATTAAGGAAAGATATGATACTTTCATTTACAAAATACCTCAAAAAAGTATTCTTTGCAGTTTTTCTGGAATAAAGGTGCAAAAGATGTAGAAACTCTCCTTCTGTTCCTTTTTCCTCCAAGCACCATCTTGCCCCAGCATGTCTGCTTGTCTCTGAAGATGTGAGTAGGAGGTTAGAGCTTGTAGATGCTTCTATCCTAACTCTTCTAGCTGCCTCTTTGCTCCTCTGTTACTTACAAATGGATTTCTAAACAAAGGAAGGAGCAAGTGGAGAGACTGTAGCTTTCCCATTTAGTTTCAAGTTGTGAATTTGAAGTAAATTACTTCATGCCCTTCTCTTATATCTCAGAATCTCCTCAACTGCCTTTTCACACCCAGTTATTCAATGATTGCAAGTTTTCATAAGCTTTCTAGCTCTGAGCTGTAAAAGGACATTCAGGTCATGAGTCACTTTCTCACACAAACGCAAGGGCTAGAAATCACTACTTCAATGTACAGTTACATTCTTAAGTAGACACAAGAACTAAAAACCTACAAACCATCCCAAGACTTCAAAGCTACGACTCATGTTAGCACTACTCAGGGGCTGTCTTCATAAGAGACACTGTTTAAAACTACTTCTGTTAGGCTGCTGCATCCCCAGCTGAGCTCTGTCACTTGAGTCAGTGCTGCTCCTCAGCCAGATTTCTTTGACAGATGCATTCAGCCCCCAAGGAGGACAGGGTTGTTGAACCCTCAGCAGGGTTTGTCTAGTGGCAGTTCCACCTGGGTTCGGGGCAGGAAAGAGCAGGAAGATAAGTGAAAAAAGTTTATTTCCTAAACAGAAAAATCCATACTCCAGATTAGTTTCCAAAGTCAATTATCAGTAACATGCCGTTTCATGTCTACTTCTGCAGGCAGTCATTTGAAAACTGTCCCTCTCCTGTCAGTAGCTCTTCTCTTTTCACATTGTCTCTTCCTAGCATGGGGCAACCTCAGATGTATGTACAGACTCATGAATGAGATGCTGGAAAGCAGCACTGTGGAAAGGGACATGGGGGTCCTGGTCAGTGGCAAATTGAATATGAGTCAGCAGTGCCCTGGCAGCCAGGAGGGCCAACTGTGTCCTGGGGGGCATCAGGGAAAGCGTCACCAGCAGGTCAAGGGAAGGGATTGTCCCACTCTGCTGTGCACTGGGGTGACCTCACCTTGAATACTGTGTGCAGCTCTGGGCACTAAAGTATAAGAAGGATATTAAGCTCTTGGAGAGCATCCAAAAAAAGGCAAAGAAAATGGTGAAGAGCCTTGAGGGGAAGCCATATGAGGAGTGGCTGAGGGCACTTGGTCTGTTCAGCTTGGAGGAGACTGAGGGGAGACCTCACTGTGGTCTTCAGCATCCTCACGAGAGGAAGCAGAAGGGCAGGCACTGATCTGTTCTCTTTGGTGACCAGTGACAGGACGTGAGGGAATGGCACAAAGCAGAGTCAGAGGTTGCATATTACCCAGATTTACCCAGAGTGTAGTTGGGTACTGGAACAGGGTCCCCAAGGAAGTGGTCATAGCACTGAGCCTGCCAGAGTTCAAGAAGCATTTCGACGATACTCCCAGGCACATGGTGTGACTCCTGGGTATGGTCCTGTGCAGGGCTATGATTGATGTGGGTCACTTCCAACTCAGCATATTCTGTAATTCTGTTTCTCATCTTAGAGTACAGGGAACACATGAATCAGTAGCATCAGGAGACACAGGGCTCAGAGCCATCCCCTAGACAGCTTTTTTTGCACCTTCTTCATGTAGTTCAGAGAACAGAGCTGCACAAGACTCTCAGATACAGATCCTCCTCCCACTCAGCAAGTGAAAAACAAACATGGTAAGAAGCTAAGGCCTTCCAAGGACCTTACAACTCCCAGCAGTAGTGTTTTCCTTATTCCTCTTTTGCATATCTCACTCCAGCTCTGACCTGCCAAGAGTTTTCAAGGCTCCTTCTCTCATTCAGCAATGGGCTCCTCCACTCCCCAGCTGATACCTTTCACAGCTGGACCAGAGGGGAAACCTATCAGAAAGGGCAAAATGATTCTGTTCCTTCACTTTGGCAGCAGGAAAGGGACAGATAAAATATTTCTGGTAATCACATATGATGATACTTAAAGGGAGATGGATGCATAAAGATACAGCTGTCTTTATGTCAGCAGCTGAACCAGGGTTTAAGCACAGCAAGTTTTCGAACTTCTGCAGATACATTAACTGCACCCTGGCAAGGTCTCCTTCAGGTCGTCTTCTTCTGTGTGAAGGTGTTGCTAAAGCAAGAATCTGCTACATTTTGTAAGGACTGTAGGTAGAAATGACTGAAAATTAAAACACTTTTTGTGACAGATTGTGGTCTTTGACAACTTGCTCTCACCTAGAATGGAAATGCTAAAGAAATATTTTCCAAGATTCCTTAGCAAATATATAACTGGTGAAAACTGCAGATTTGAGTCATCACATATCATTCTCTCCTAAAAACAAAGCTCTCTACCCAAACTTCCCAGGAAGGTCCAGGGTGGTTATCACTTTATCCTGCTATTTGAGCTACAGCACAGATGGATTAAAAGATTTAACTTGCCTCAACTCAAAATGTTTTGCTTAGAAAAAAGTTTTGCACATAAAATATACTGAAGTTTTCAAACTGGCCCTAACCTTACATGTCAATCCAGAGCATTAAAAAGGAACAACTTGTGATTTGAATAACTGAGCTTACAACAGCATCTTGGCACTGAGCAGTCCTCAGTAAGCAGTTGAGAAGGTAAGCATTAAGTTTAAAATGTTTACAAGCATTTTGAAAAGTTAAAAATGGATTTGTTTTTTCATATATTTGATCTACAAGAATCAATTAGCTCTATGCCACTTAAGGGTTATTATTTTGAAGAACTGTTTCACAGTGAAATCCTGAAGCAACATTCATTCCAGATTAAGACAAATATAGCAAAAAGAACAGAAGTATGAGGGCACATCAAATATGGCAGAAGCCACATGTTCTGTTCAATGTATACATTTTTAGAACATTCATTCCTTCCAATCAAGATAAATTAAGATATTTTCTTCATTCCTTTTTTTTTTTTTAAATGTAGGCCCAGATGACTGGGCAAACATAAGAAGATTCCAAGTTAAGGGTTGCTTTGGAAGTGTTATTTTAAAAGACACAGTAGCTGCAGTTGGAAAGAATAGCTTCCACTTTTGCAACCAAAAGCAATTACAAGAAGCCCTGTACTTTTTTTTTTGTTGTTTGTCACACTTGAAAGCATATTGTCTGCAAACCTCTGCAGTCAGTCTGTTTGTAGGGATCCTTCTTGCCAGAAAGAAACACATAAAACCTTAATAGAAAGACAATGATATTTAAAGTTCATAGCAACATTTTTGCTCAGCTACTACATAGGATTTATATCCTGTTAAATATTGGCATTTTTCTTCATAATAAACAGCATGCAATCGTAAACAAACAAAAAAACCCCAAACAACAAACCAATCTATCTCATAGCAATATTTTAATGAGTTTTTAATGCAATGATAAAAGATTTATACTTAGTCAAATACATGCCAAAAATCACATCCATGTCTTTCCAACAGATTGTGGGGGGGGACCCACTTTTAAATCCTCACAGCATCATTATCTAAGATTCCTGAAGCTAATTTCACTCCAAATGATCTTATTCATATCAGCAATCCATTAGCTCACTGCTGACACAGTCTCCTCTGACAAGAAGCCGGACAATAATGTCACAGCAAACCACAGACCTTTGCAGCAGGTCAGACGGGGTGTACATACTGTCTGACTGAAATGCCAATGTATCTCAGCCCCAGAGAGCAGGCAGAGTCTGTGCTCTGGTGATTTGCTCTCTCTAAAATTGGTTCTTTACACATCCGGGGAGACAAAGAAACTTGTTTTTCTTCAACTAGCTCTTCAGGGTGTAGGCAACAGGACTCCCTCTCCTCAATGACAGGCAAGGCATTGAGACGGATCTAGCTGTTCTTTCTCTCCAGGACTAATTTTTGGAGATGATTTTAGATAATATTGATACAAGGCATTCACACAGCTCATTCTCCTTTCTCACATACCCAGACCTACCTAATGGCTGTAAATAAGTATCTCCACAGCAAGCCAGTTTCCAAATGAATGACAGTGGTTCCCAAGAACACAGTTATGGATGCAGACTGCAAGTTACCAACATGCGTCACTTCCTTTTGTTTACAGGGAAAGTTTGGTTCAGTGAGCAATAAGATAATTTTCCACAACAACTGAAAGCCCCCTAAAGATAACATTAATAATGGATCCTGCTCTAATGAAGGTCTACCTGCTCTCTAGAGCAAACTTAAGATGTGTAAATTATTTTTAAGCAGATGGCTTTAAGCAGTTAACAGCAGCTTAATGAGGCAAATTAAAAACAGTTCATGATTTGCTAAACCCTCTCTACTTTGTGCCTTAATTGTTCAATTGTCATTTCTTGGCAAGGAGCAAGAATAAAGAAAGAAGCCAGGCATTGATTTAACAGCAGCAAACAATGCCAGAACTGATGCTGTAGGCCCAACACCTGAGGGTGAGGCTTCCTGAGAGCCCCAGCAGATGAGGAAAGAGCCACCGCCCCTCCCTCACCCCAGGGCACGTCCTCCTGTTTTTCCATTGCATCAGAAAGCTTATGCATCACTTACTGCACACAGAATAAAAAAAAGAGATGAAATACAACACCGAGCAGAAGCATGTTTAGCGTGAACAGGCTGACCTGCTGGAAAGCAGTTCGGTGAGATAGCATTGTACCAGTACATAAGCACAAGCAGGTACAGATGCAGATCAACCATGCCCACAGTATTTTTAATCCATGAATTGCAACTACAACACTGATTTAATATTTTAAGGCACAGAGAGATAGAGAACAACCAAGCAAAAAATTAGAAATTTGGCACAGAAATATGTAAAAGAAACTCAAATCTCAGAATCTAAATCGTTAGTTACAACTCTAAACTGAAGGAAAACTAACCTAAGCCTGTGCTATACTCCATAGACTAGAAACACCAAAATAAATAAACAACTGATTAATTTCAACAAAAAGAGCAGTAGTACAGAACTACTTTACAACAAAAGAACAAAGCAATAAAAAGGGAGACTGTTCTTCCTTAAGGATCATAAACTAAATCTTTGACAAAGTGCTATTGTAATATGTCAAAGAAGGAGTTCAAGAGTGAAAAAGTTAAGTGACTAGGAGGGAACAGCGAAGTGATTAAGCTAATATTAACTTTCATTAAGAAACCCGCACACTCCATCACCATTAGTTGCTATGACCTGTACCAACCGGCCTTACACTGCAGAGCCCTCCTTCTCTGTGCAGGAAACTTTCACAGATTTTTTTTTTTTTCTCTTTGTCTTCAGAGTGGCTCTGATTAAACTGCAGTTCAATCTTTACTTCATGTAGTTGGGTTTAATGCTCCTCAGCTGCTCTAAATAGGTGCAAGCTCCCCTTCTAATCCTTTAATCCAGAAAGCTGAGGCCCTGGAAATTGCAGCTGCTGCAATTCACAGCAGAAATTCAACCTAAGGATGTCATAAGCCATAGTGGTTGGCTTAAAGGTGCAAACATTTGTAAATTAACTGCAGCAGAGGCAGTCCTGATAAAAAGAGATGGAGGTGCAGATTTTAGTCAGCTATGAACTACTTATCACTAAGGAACACATCAACAGCATGACAATTTTTCTGAAAACATGCAGCTCAGTTGGTGCTGATAACGTCAAGGTTGTGAGTTTGATCCCCCTATGAGCCATTCACTTAAGAGTTGGACTTGATCCTTGTGGGTTCCTTCCACCTCGGAATATTCTGTAAAATCTGTGAAGTTCCATTTTTTGAAATCCAAGAAAATCTAACAGAACTACGTTCAAAAAATGTAAATTAAGGTTGTAACGCCAAGCATTTATAAGTTGAGAGATAGCTGAACAGACATTGCTTCCCATTCTACTGCCTGGTAATCAAGCAACAAGAAAAACCTTGCTCAGCTTCTCAAAACCTGGGGATAAGTGATCACGTCTGCTCAGCACACACAGCTCTAGAGAACACAGCAGCTGAAATCTAAACACACCATATGGAGAAAGTGGATGTGAATAATCTGATAAGGCTTGGAAAAATATGGATGGTTCTTGAGTTCCTTAACTGTACTCCTTGAAAAAACAAACTTTTATCTGGGTAGAATCACGTCCCACTTCTAGTTTCATTTAGAAACGACTAAAGCATTTTAATCAAAATTGTTTAAGAAACCCCAACAAAACAGCTTGGGGCGGGCAGAATATTCCAATTGGAAGAGCTGAAGTCTGGCAGCTACAAGAAAATGAAAACACAATCACTTAATGAAAAGTATTGAGCAATCTTAATAATAAGTCCTACCAGTTTGTCATATGATAAAATTAAGAAAAATTACTTCCTAGAACTGTAGGGTTTATCAAGCTAAGGATTAAAAATTGTCAAACTTGCACAATTCAAGTGTGTGCAAAGGCAAAAGAGAGAATTTGAAACAGACCAGCAAGTATAACTAGCCAGCCCAATTAATACATATATTTAGGTAACTAATGTTTTTAGAATCTAAACATTTATTCAATTACAGAATGTAATTTATGATCCTGTAATGTCAAACAAATATCCTAATTTGGTATCTTGCAAAAGACTGTCCTTTCACTCTCTGGAATTCACAGCTGGAACAAATATTTTCTTTTTTTGTATTCAAAGTTTCCTGAAACATCAAAACATTCCAGCTATTATTTATAATTCTGGAAAGATTTAGGTCATCTCTCAGAAGACATGTTCACGAATTAAAGACCAATCAACCCATTAAATCAAGTCCACATGCTAAAATTAGAAACACATCCACAACCTTACACTGATGTTTTTACTGAGAAGTAAAGTGGCCTTTTATCACCTGAGCTTGTCTTCTCAGGATTATTCCGCTCACCCACAGAGCCACCCAAACGAAGCACACCTGCCTCTCTGTGAAGTTTTGAGTCGGGGTAAATCCCACCTGTGCAGGCAGCTTTAACTAAGCTGCTGGGATTTGCAGTGGATTGATGGGAAGTCAGGTAGGTCCATGTTTATCTCTGATGACTTTTTCTGACCTGACAAGGTGGCTTTGAAAAGCAGCTAACGGGTAGTAACATCACCTACTTCAAACAACACTGCTGAAGGCATGTGCCCACAATGCAAAGAGTCCCTTTTGAATAAGATTTCTTACACAGGAGGATTGACAAGCTCTTAAGGTCATTATAACCTTTAATTTCTTCACTTTAACCTTCCCTAAAGATCTCAACTCTCCTCTTACAGATTAAAAACAAGAATAAGGGAGAGAGAAACCTTTATTAGATTAAAGCTAGTCTAACACTCATTTCTACAAAATAAGCTGGCAAAACCACTGGCAACAACTTCACCGTCTCCCTTCAAGTTGTATCAAGACCATGGCAGTTTACATATTTACATATAGACGTATATATGTATCACACATGAAATCTGACAGTCAAAAGTGATTCAAGAAGCAAGTACTTATGGATTATACCACATGCAATATAAATCCAGGCTACTCTGCCTCTTTCTTCCTCCTAAACTTATAAGTATCTCTTACTTTTCTTCTCACAACAGATGCCTGAAATGGCACACAGAGCCAGCTTAAGTTTTGATCACTCTGTAGGTGCTAGGAAACTGTGCTGATTTTAAGACTTACTCAGTCCATGCTCTGTGACTGAGACTGAGCTACCACACCATCCGTGCACAGCATTCATCACCATCCCTCTCTTACTTATGACCATACAGGTCAAAAAGTGCTATCTGCAAGCTGTGTTTTCGCACAGACCTCCAAGTTAACTGCCTTCAAAGCCATCAATGTAAACTCTCAAAACCACCCCAACACATGTTGAACTTGGTTAACACAGATTAATTTACTGAATTCACAGCAAGGAAAATAAATGTTGAAGCTGTTGGGGGAAAAATTTCAAATTCCAGATATTGATGCACTCCTCACCAAGATCATGCTCTAAAAGTACAGTTTGGTGGTACAGCAAAATGAAATATTCATCTCTTTCCACAGCAATGTAGGCAAGCACTTTCAAAACCCAGTTACACCATATCCCAATCATTTCTTTAGAAATTATTTATAGACACTCCTTTTCAAATGCATAATTCATATACATGTTTAACCTTCCAATAACACTAGAATCTTTAACACACTAAACAAAGCTTTTATTTGTTCACCTTTTTCAGCATCTTGCTCAACAGACCAGCAAAACGTCTTAACCTTGTAGTCTTATAAAAGCATATTCCCTGTAATGCAAAGTTCTGCTGTATTTCATTAAAACAAAGTTTTAACAGATTATCTTGCTCTGGGCTCCTAATGAATAAACAAATTCAAATGCAGCTTTTTCTCGGAACACAGCTAATTACATTTTGTACAAGGTTGTAAAGCAAATGGGCAAGGGGAATTCCCCAGCAGAGATTACACAGATTATTTTCTATTCAAAACACATGCATGTTCCTAAGAGCAGAACACCACAGAATATATTGGAGAACAAAATTAAGGATATCTGCCAAGATGACAAAAAAAATTAAACTGCAAATAACTAGCCCCACCTCCTCACCTTCAACTGCATGCTTACTGCTGGAAGTCTAGAAATAATGTTGTATTTATTCATAATGCAATCAACTGAAAGTAGATTTCAAGTAGAAAAACGCACCTCAAGAAATGCTTGTACTAATATCCAAAGTAATCATCACATAGATCACACGTCTACAGTTCTATAATTGATGTTCCAACCACAAATCAAAAAAAGAAATTTACCTGCTAAATCAAATAAATGTGCAAAGATGAAGTCAGGTTTAGAAACTACTCTACAATTACTTTTACAATATATAATTATTTTAATTATATATTTAAATTTAAATCCCATTTAAAAGAGAGAAAATCTTTTCCTTTTGCTGAAGGGAAAAAAAAATGACCTCAGAATTAAAGCATTAGAAACTATTATTCACAGGTCCAAGTAGAAGGTAATTATCTGAAGAGTTTTGGAAAATACTTTGGAATATATAGGTTTACTTGACTCAATTTCCTTCACTTCCTTTTATGTTATGGATGTTTTGCCAGAATTTGACATTATATTTTGCAGTTTGATTTTTCGTGACTCATGGCACTGCCAGTTTCTTAGTGTTGTCTATAGCAGGTAGGGTTACTAATAGATATAATTCAAGATACTCCTCATGCTAAGCAAGGCATCTAGTAAATAAATAAGGGGGAGGAGGGAAAATGCAAAGTACCTTCAAAGTTAAAGGAGAATTCTAGCAGCTTCAGCTGGCAAAGACAGGAGTTTTCCAATACTAGCATCTTTCTCACTACCTGTAATTACACCATCAACCTGTTAATTTATGCTACAATCATATTTTTATCTGAAATATTTATCTGCAGTATTTCTTTAATCTTTAGAAAGACCACTTCATTCTTCAGTATTATTCACTTCACCTTGCAATCTGCGAGGGTTTTAATCTCCCAGAGAGGCAGATGTAAAGACTGAAAGGATTTCTTGCTTAATTTTAAAAACGAAAGTACCAATAACTGATAAATAAATCAGTATTTGAATTCCTATCTCTGCAGCACCTTTCAAAGCTGGCATTCAAGAGAATCACTCTTCCTATATATATATGTCTATCTATATATAGATATCTATATCAATCAGATAGAGTTCATGCTGTCAGGGCAATACCCTTCAGCTGATATGCTGACTGTTTTCAGTATTAGCATTCTCAAATGGGGGGATACGCAGAATGTGACAGCATCTTCTTCATCAAAAAAGAGTCTGCAGATCACAGGGGCCACTAGATCTGGGTGGCAGAGCCTGGAGGCTGACAGTAGGTCAGTGGGCCCAAGGTTTATGTGCCAGCATCTAGAAACACATGCGTTTGTTTTTCCCAGTGAATTTAACCCCGAGTGCATGTGTAGACGTGTAGTTCATTAGCAAACTTTCAGCTGGACAGCAGGAGATATGCATCTGAAAAGACTCAAGCTCTGAGCTGATGGCTGCATAAGAGATCCAGGGTGCAAGCACAGGTATTGGGTAGACTGAGAGCCCTTGCTCATACTTGAAGGACCCAGGAGCATGAGGACACTTGTGAAGGGAGCGAGTCCATGCATTTATGTGACAGTGAACACAAGGAGAAGGATCAAAACTTGGCTACCTGCAGGTATTTTCTATGTGAGCTGTGGCAGTACAACATGTGGGTGCTACAAAGGCAGTGCTGTCAGTGGCAGCCCGTGTGGGCAGCAGCATTAGTGCCCTCTCACTGTATGTGCACACCTGTCTAGGACACATCCTCAACCTCACTACCAGCCAAACTCTAAATGGGAACTACAGCAGTCACATCCGTTGGATAGGGATGGAGAGACCTGTACCTGTCTGGGCTTCAGTAGCTGGGAAAGACGAATCCCTAGGTCTTGGAGTCTGATGAATGTAGTGGTTTTCCTAACATCTTTAAGTGTGTTAAAAGCATTTATATAAAATTTGTTTTCATTTTTCCTTTAAATTCTGAACAATAAATGCAGACAGATGGTGCTATGTATTTGATACAATCTCTTATCACAAATTAAAATAGATAGGATATTGCTCATGGTTTGTCTATTACCTGCAAGAGTTTAAATTAAGCAGTTCAGTTAATTACCTAGCTCAGCCCAAGAACATTAGCCTAAAGCCAGCTGCACGGGCAAACATAAAAAAACCTGGAATAGTCACCCAGTATTTCTACTGATTTAATGACAGTAATTTAAAATTGTTTTTATTGGTTTTCCTACATACGAAAATTGTACCATTTTATCTGAAGTGTAAACCTAATCCAAATAAATTAAATCCACAGAAGCTTTCTCTAAATAGTATTTTAAAATTAGAAGTGCTTGGTTTGGTTTAATTTAAGCATTTATTATTGCAAATGGAAGACCACTTTAAAAAAATGAAATATGCACATCCATAAAGGTATTTGCTTAGGTTTATTTAAAGGCCAGTCTACAACACAAGCAACTGAGAAACAGAGGATGCAAGCTTCTCCCACTGAGCCACCTGGGTTGTGCCTCCACTTACTATGTAGTAACAGGTGCAGGGAACTGAAAGAAGGTGGGAACATCACCAAAAGATGTTAAGATAGTGTGTGTAACAAGGCAGGCTAAATACCTGTGTGAATCCTTTTACTATCATCTTTAAAGGACAGACATAATTTTGTAAATGGAAGACACCATTTAAATTTAATGCACTAAATACACATAACATGTGTGATTGATACCACACTGTCAGTGAGTCCTTGTAAACATGCTGACAGAGTGCCCTTCATCAGGCTTTTAACTTAGACGACTTGCAAATCTCAGTAAAGGGGCTTGTTTTTGTTAAGGAGACATGAATAAAGCACTGTAGAATAGACTGTGGTCTGACTGTTCATCACATCAGCATTCACTGGCGGCAAATTCAGTATCTGCTGCTACATTACTAATAGCAATGCTGAGCTCATGCACTGTAAATTCACATGCTAGCTTACTACAGAGCAACTTGTTAATGTGCTCACATATCACTAAGCCATAATAAACACACATGATTAACACAGAACAGACATTTCTGCTTATTTTCTTGCATATGAAAGCTATGCTCTAGTAATCACAGCAGTGTTGGATCAAGGGTTGGACTTGATGATCTCAGAGGTCTTTTCCAACCTGGTTGATTCTATGATTCTCTATTTAGCCTAAACCCCAACTTTCGTTAAACTGACAACTTTCTTTGTAGCCAATCCAGGTAACTCCATAGGTAGCCTAGGCACAGGAAATGAGATCTGAAGTCAGAGTGATTATTACTTGCAAGAGATGTTGGAACCAGAAGAAATACAGTAATTTAGTCTTGGTACTGGAAAGCAAAAAGGAAGAAAGTCCAATTTAAAGAAATGTGCAAACACGAGTAGTGTTCCCTGACTTTGAAATAACATGCAGATTGGCATTTCTTTTGTTATTGCTCTTCTAGTTGGTATTCTCATCTAACCTGTTTGCAAATGCAAATTAGAATTAAATTTTCTCAACATATTTCATTTCTGAAAAAGTCCTTTTTCTTCAGTACAAATTAATTTCCATAACTCTGAAATCTCTTGCTTCTAATCAAATTTCTGTTATATCTGCATAGCAGGCTTCTCTAGAAGCACTGTCACTGTTTTTGAACATAATCTAAATTTGAAGTTCTGATGCTTAACACCAAACCAACCACTCACCATGTGTAAATGAAAAGTTAACAGACTTAACTGAAGGTTAATGTGAGAGGTTAGAAAATGGTTCTTGGTGGTTATTTTCCTTTCAGTCTTACAGAAACTGAAACCCCAATGCAGGAGTATCGTAAACCACTTGTCCCTACTGGACCATCACCTTAGCTCATAAGTAAAAACAGGATCTGTCAACATTGATGTGGGCATTACAGCTCTGCCTTCTAGCAAATGCCCCAGTGAGCTGACAAATCCTGAGCTGAACCCATTAAAAAGGCTGTCTGTCATGCCACTCACACTGTAATAATACCTGCAACATTATAAGCTTAAACACAAATATTTAGCCATCATTTTCCTCCTCCTGGATGTAATTAAGCCCATCACAGCCGTACATGTCCAGCTGTATTACAAAGGATTTGCACTGGAAAACATGGAAATTTAGAAATGACCAGTAAGCCATTCACCCAGCAGTTTTTAGAATTGAATTTTACAGCATTCAAATGGAAAGAAATTATGGGATGGAACTGCAGTCCCTGTTCAGTACTGCCTGTGGCTTCAGGCCCTGGCTGCTGCTGCTTCAGGAGGCAGGCAGAAAAAGAAAGAAGGTAATCTGTCACAACAAGTCTTCTTCAAGGGCTATGACAAATGCATTAAATGCAAATGAAAATCCATATTAATAAAATTGTAATCACTTCAAAGACACAGCTATGGATTAATGTCACACTGTATGATCTGACTCATCTCTACAACTTGTTAAGAACCTGGAAGCAATGGTCACAGCCTCCTTGATGAAATCATTATTACTAATGGACTGGTAAAGCTACTTCCCCGATTATACCTTTTCAGGTATTTGTAACAGAAACACTGACTGTTTTGAATGAAAACACACATCTTTCTAAGCTCCGGCAGAAGAATGATGAGTGGAAAGGATGGTCTGCATGTCTCAGAGCAGTGTCTCCAGAACATCATTCCCCAGCAGTGAAACTGCAGAACATGCTGTTTATATTGAGATCAAAAGGCCTGCACTCCCATTAATCAAACCACAGCAGAAATGATTCACTGGACCCTGCATCCTAACATCAGAAGCATACCAACAAGGCTGCAGCATATCACGTACACCATTCCCTTTCTCCTAACCCAAGAAGAGCACAGACCACATTTTAAGCATGCATTTAAATGAGGAAAAACAGATAAGACACAGCAACATGGCCTAAGACCTACAGAGGCTAAAGACAGAAATATTCTCAGGCACAGAAAAACCCCATAACAATTGCTGATCCCTGAAAGGCCTGGAAGATCTTTATGAAAGCTGGATCATCATCATTCAAGAACCCTGGATACGCCAAGAGGACTGGGGAGCCAGTGTCCCCTGTTCTTTGAGTCCAGACAACTTGGACATGTCTTGGTACCTGTAGGTATTAGTGAGTTAAACTTAGGAAAAAATGACAGTAGGTAGAAATGAGCTTGCCAAAGAGCCTGTAAGCAAATAAATACCACCTTCCCCTTCTACAAGACCCAGCACCGAATTTTATTACTCTAATTTTCCTATACCAGCAGCTGAGATATAAGCTTCATATTTATTAATTATATCCAGTTCACATAAACTTTGGATGGACAACACACTATTTAAAGATCTAAGATTCAAAAAACTGGAAAGGCAGTATGTTGGGAGACCTTACCTCTACTAAGTTACTTATGTGTCAGTATAAATTACTGTACAAATCTGGAAGAAAGAGGAAAAAGAAAGAAAATATTTCTAAATGGGGTATTTCAAAAGCACATTAGTTGCTCACACTAGCAGTTAATACTTGGGATGACAAGTCAAAGTAGATGCAATACTTGTGGGGTTTTTTTAGTTAAAACCACATAATAAGGATGTGCCTCAGCTCCTTTTGCAAACAGCTCTGAGAAGGTATCAAAATACTCTATCGATAAAGTGTCAAGGTGGAAGATATCAAGAATTTTTCACAAAGTTCTTTGGGCAAGTAAAGATCGATCCAACTTACAGCCCTGTGGGGCCACATCAAATCCACATAAAATGATGCTTCTCTTTACTTCCACAAATCTGTCCTGCAATATGAATTTCCTTTAAGTATTCAAGTTTACCTATCAGCCTGTTAGAACAAATTATACAAAACACCAGCACTTGCTGAAGTGTATAATTTTTCTTCTATTCAAATCACATAAAGATTTTCTTTAAAAAAATAAGTTATAAGGTAAAGACAAAACATTAACTGCTGAGAAAACTTAACCTAAATTAATTCTTCTATGATGTATTCTGTCTAATAATCTCTGGATAATCAACTTGTAGTAATAACAATAATTAAGCCTGAGTGTTATATGTACATTGCTAATGTTTTTATTACTCTGAGTAAAGATATGCACCACTAGAATGAAGGGTACACAAATGGAAACTAACCCCACCACTATAAAGGTGCTTGCAGCTAAATCACATATTTCTTCAACAGTGCATTCAGTGTATTTATGTAGATTTATTTTACCTATTTCACAGCCCTCGTGACTTACTTGGAATGGTGTAAAGATTAAAAAAAACCTAACTAGAACTGAGCCAACAATTTCTGAGGAGAGGAAAAAAATGTTAGAAGGAAGAGAAAAAATAAAAAGGCAGAAGAGAAACCCCTGAAAGGTCAGAATCAAGTGTTACATGTAGGCAAATAAAGAGTTCTGAAATAATTCTCAGAAACTATCTGCAGAAAGTACTTTGTACAAGATAAGATGCATTGAACTAAAGGTCACAGCAAAGACGAAAAGGGCAGCTTTCCCAGAAGCTGAAAAAAGAAAAGTTATGCTTTGGTTCTCTTTCCATTGTCTTTCCAGTACAAAGGTATATAACATGCCAAATACAATGCTCTTTGAAATTACCTTCTGAGGAGGACATAAAAGCCTTGCCTGACTTTAATACCAACCCTGTGACTCAAGTCTAACAGTACTGGGGACTCAAGCACAAGTCCTCTAGTGAACTGGGACATTGTGTGTGAAGGCATCACCCTTTCTCCACTGCCTTGTGCAATGCAGGACACAAACTGCAAAGGCATCAGGAGAAAGAAATTCCTGCCTAAGACTCAGTTACTCCCTCTAATGTGTCCAGTGTTTCAGTCCACACGCTCCTTTACTTTAACGTCTCAAATTTTTGCGAATAGGTTCCCTGATGAGTACTCTATCAGGGATACAGTGAAGACATTTTCTCATCATTTCATCTGAATTTGTGAAAAGGAAAAGACAGTAATGGGTTCTTGCTATCTAGTCCCCACAAAACTTTTCAAGTGGGGTTTAAAAATGCTTGCTGTACTGGGAAAATCCTAGAAATAATACCAGAATATTTGTATATACATTTGGAACTTTATTTGCTAAAAAAAAAACCGCACACAACAAACACCACAAAAAACCTCCAACCACCAAATTCCAGGAAAAAAGTTGATGTCTCATGGGCAGCATAAAACCATATAAGGCTCTATAAATTTGTATTTCTTTTTATCCTCAGGACTGAAGTCTTAGTCTGTAATCCTAAACTTTAGTTCCCAATTTACTATCTTTCAAAATCTATTTAAATAGTATGTTTGAGCTCCACCAAACTTCTGCAAAGTTGAAATTTTTACTGTATGTTTATTCTTAGTGATGAGGAGTATTTTATTCCCAAAAGATACTAATTCTCAGCATTGTTATTGCAAGAAAGCCGGAGAGGGACTTTTTATCAGGGCATGTAGTGACAGGATGAGGGAGAATGGCTTCAAACTGAAAGTGAGTAGGTTTAGATTAGATATTAGGAAGAAATTCCTCACTGAGGGGGTGATGAGGAATAGGAAAATGTTGCCCAGAGAAGCTGTGAATGCCCCATCCCTGGAAGTGTTCAAGATTAGGCTGGATAGAGCTTTGAGTAACCTGGTCTAATGGAAGGTGTCCTTGCTCATGGCAGGGGTGTTGGAATGACATGATCTTTAAGGTCCCTTCCAACCCAAGTCATTCCACGGTTCTATGATTCTATGAAACAGCCACCAATGACTCCTGCCACATATGCCACATTAGACTACTTTTGATAAAACAAGCACAAGCATTTGGTTAGGAATAGAAAAAAAAATAATAGAAAAAATATTTCAAAGCAATGATGTAAAATTGTCCTTTGAATACATAATACATGAATATTTGTATTTGATTACTTTTTTTTTTTTTTTGAATATGCGGTTAAACCTAATTTTATCAGAAGAATTTATCCCATCAATCCATTTGCCTGTCTCAGAAGGTGTCACAATTCACTCAAAGATATTAGATGAGATATTAGATTAGGGAATTTTGGCCTTAACAATAGGATTAGATAAGTATTTCACAGTGACTGCAATGACAGCTACATTCATCTCTCTTACATACCAGACTCAAAGTTAGGAGCAAATTCTCAGTTTGCAAGCCAGAACGTGTTCTGCTGGATATTTACAGCCAACCACTGAAATCCCCTAAACATATTAATGATGTCAAACAGGACAGAAATAGATCATCTGGCTTGTTTTGACCCGCATTCATAAAAGAAATAGAAATAGAAACCTTGAAGAAAAAGATTCTCTTTTATCACAGCCACTATGAAAGCACTAAACCACTCAACTTTTCTTTAAACAACCACTTCAAGAAAATGTATCACGTTTGTGTCTCTCTCTTCATGTTTTATCTCTCTACGTACATTGTGAGCAACAAAATCAACTTTTTCTTTTCATTCCAAAGCCTTTTTTTTTTTTTTAATGAGAGACACACTGATACCAACAGGATCTATAGGGAGGTTCATCATGCCATTTCACATGCTACTAAGTAAACGAATTATGTTTGTAGATGTCAGTCCTTAACAAAATTTAACCACCACAAACATGCATTACCTCTGTATCACTTTACAGTAATCCATTTACCAGATGGTTTATAGAACAAAACCAGGAACAGAATCAGAATGAGGAAATATTTTCAGCCTCATTCTTTATTACTGAAGATTTTTTTGACTGATAACAGTGAGGATAGGCACCAGATTTAGTAGGAAACTGTTTTCAGAAAGTAACCTAAAAAGCGAGCTCTGGGATTTCAGAGAGCAACAGGCAAAAATTGGTTTTAGGAGATCTCAAGTTTAAGTAATCCTTCAATGTCAGACATTTTTAGGCAACACTGTTTCGTGCCCTATAGAACAATCTTTCTGATCTCCAACTCAGCAACAAATTAAGAAGTAAAGTTTTAACTAGAAATTAATAAAATATGAATACTTACGCTGACCCCACCGTCCTGTTCTTGGATTCAAATAATTTGGATAAAGTCCATTAGGACGATCCATTTTTTGAAGTAACTTCCGAATGTGCATCACCTAAATTAAATCAAGAATCAGGATCACTGCTAACAACGTCCATCTGCTCTCTGCTCATAGTTAAATCTTTTTTCCCTTTTTTTTTTTTTCTGTTTAGTAGCAAATTTTTTTAATCTGAACCACAGGTTTTCTTCAGGGCTTTCTTCAGATTTGTATGGTTTTGTTTTGAAAGGATTGCTCACATAAACATTTTTAAAAATTATGATTCTTAAAGGTATGCTGAAACAAATAAAAAAACTTGTGTAGTCATATTTCTACTTGAAAAAGACATCTACTTGGTAACAGAAATACAAGTTTGAATAAATTTACCTGCTACCAAGAATGCAGAGAGAATTCAATATAGATAGTACTTCCCCTTCAGTGCAATTTATGATGAAACAGAATAAAAGACACTAGTATGATAAAAATACTGATTTTGAGACTCACCTTGTTGTAGTATACAGGGTCCCCTGTTAAATAGCTGAGGTGGACAAATTCCATGTGAAGAGTACCAAACTCAGCAAGGATGCTGCTGCCAGCAGAAGCCCAGCCCCAGTTGCGACCAACACCACTGAATTCCAATAAATACACATAAAATAGGGAGAAGACAACAAAAATTTCAGAATTACTTTAACAAAAAAACTATAACACCTAATTAAACAGATAGCATCTAAATTTTAAGCTGTACTTCACATTACAGGAATTGTGGTTTGATTGATCAGTTGGCTCACTGGTTGGGTCTTTTTGGAAAAAAGATACCATAACCTCATCAAGAAGAAAGTCCAGCAATTAAAAAATACAATATCTCGATGTCACAGAAATACCGTGACTTAACATTGGGCTCAATCTCAGTTGTTGTTTATTTACTGTATGTTCCTAAGAACAAGAAACAAAACGAAACAAGTATATTTCCAAAGGCAGTAGGGTTCGCTTCCTTCTCCTGGCAAAGACCTGCTGTGTTTCCTTTACTTGTGTGGAATGTGCTTCTGTATCTGCATCTACATAGGAATGCACTATGTTTACTGTAGGCAGAATGTACCAGTTCCTCAGGCTCACATAAAGAATTAGCAGGAAGTGTCAAATACCTCCTATCTCGCAAAAGTCGTAATTCCTAATTTACCTGGTTTAATCTAATGTGGGAGTTTTCACCACCTTTCAGGATCAGGTTATTTAATTTCTGGAGTCAACTACATTTTTGTGAAGATTACTCCTACTTTCTCTCACAAAAAATTTCAGTAAGGCTACAATCAATTCTGAATGCCTCTTCACTTTTTAAATTACACATTGGAAAGAGAAAATGTAAACAAAAAATGTTGATTATGGAGCAGTAGTTGTACATCTCACAACACATTTTTAAGACACAGTAACCACTGCTTACAGAGTGTAAAGACACAATCATAGCCTGTCTCAGAGGTTTTTTTGGGTTTTTTTCACTATGAAAACAAAAGCGATTATATATCACAAGTCAGTAATTTTCCAAATACTTCTTTCAGGTCTGGTCTTCTACTGCATGTCAGCCTCATGACAAGTGTTCTCATAAATGCCTTCCAATGCCACTGCCCTCTGGCATGCCAGCCACTGTTTTCTGCTGCGATGCTGGCTGGTTCTGTACGTTACCAAGAGACTGACACAGTAAACACATAAACGACACCACCATGCAGGAAATTTCTGGCACTCCAATTCTTTCCCCTCCACCTACTGCAAATACTCCTCCCTGTCCTGCCTTTCTGATTGAGTTTTGATACCTGACCTATCTGATGGTCCCCCCTGTTTTACTGGTAAGTATCTATGCATCCACTGCTTCAGCTTCTTAAACCTCACTATCTGTGTTGCTCGAGCTAACGAGGCAGATGCCTGTGCTGACTGAGGAGCATGGGCCACCAGGGCCCTTCAAACACACTGCAGTCATGGTGCAGGTTTGGGCTAAACAAAGCAAAAATAAAAAACTCGTTTATGCACAAAGGAACTTCAAGCCCTAATGCAGAAAGAACACAGTACTGAGTAAATCATAACGTCATGCAGAAAGTGCGTAGGGAAATGTAACCCAACAATATTGGCTGTACAAAAGACGGTCCAAAAAATGGCCTCAGTGGGGAAAGGCAGCGTGGGCAAAGCAGAGAAAACCAGGCAAGGGTGGTGATGCCCTGCACCAATAGAAGGGCAAACCGCAGCTCCATGTTCTTCACCCAAGCAAAGTGAGGAGCATATTCTTATTACAAAAAGGCACTTAAGGCTCTCAAAAAAAGTCCTAAATCTCTTAGCAGTCTTAACAAAGCACAACAAATAACTCTTCCAAAAGGAAAATGATGTAAAACAATTCAAAACTCTCTGTTATTTACTATCACACATTGCTTAAGTGTACACACAATCTAGACATGCATCACAATTCAGCTAGTGATTAAGAACATACTAAAATTTAAAGAATGCCTTGCATCAAAAATGCTCTCTCAAAATCTGAGGGAAATCCCAACACTGAGCAAGCAATACAAGATGAATTAGGCAAGGCAATTCCCTTCCACAAGGCAATACAGACCATCTAAGTCCAGTCTGATCTCAACAGTCATCTAAAGGAGCCTCTCCATCTGCACAGGTCATAGCAGACTTCTGCACACTAGACTTTATACCTAAGCTAAAACATAAAATGAAATAATATCTTCAGAGTCCTATCATCTTCTCAAATGCTGTGAGTCTTTTAAAGGTAACATACACCTCGCACTGTTCAGAAAACCCAGTAAGTTCAACCATGTCCCGCAAACAATTTTTTTTTTTAATAGGCTCATTAATGACAAAAGAAACAATTATTAAACTCTATGGCAACACACAGAATAATACCCTGGGTACAGTCCAAGGGCACATTGAATGCTTATTGCACAATGACAAGAAAAAAAAAACGTGACCACAATTTACTGCAGTTAAAGAGTTAGAATGCTCTAAATTATTCTTTAAAATTATTCTAACATGCCAGGAATTACAGTTTGTCTCCATCTTCTACAGCTCCACTACTAAGAAAAACTGATGTATGCTGTTACTAATTTTAAGTTGGAGGGAGGGGGAGGAACACACTTCCCCTCACAAAAGAAAACTCATTACCTTTTCAGATTCACCATTGCCCATGGTATACCCGTAGGTGTGTTGAAAGCTGGAAGAAGTTTTCCTGCCAGTTGCACTGCTTTGATCTTGAAAACCTAAGATAGTAGGATCAATTGCAAATAGTTACAAAGTTGGATTTATCTCCAAGAACTATAAAGACTGCAATTTCCCTGTTCCACCTACCCCTTTGTATTAGAAAAGCTTTACATTGTAAAAAACATATTAACTTATAATTTCTTGCCACTTTTTCACTTTATAAATTTCGTTAAGATTTGAACACGAAAAGCAAACTTGTCATTTTGATTTTTTCCTTCCAAGCTCTCCAGCAATAGTTCTTAGATTCTTATTACAGAAGAAGATCAGCTCTCCTCCCACCTCCCTCCACAGATACTGGGAATTTCAGTTGCTTTCTAAAGCAGTCTTTAAATCATTCTTTGTATTTGATAGCTAAAAATCAAGACACAACTCTCCTACCTGAATATTTTAACTCTAACAAAATTCCAATCTCTTTTTATTGAGATTAGTGCAGACAGAGTTCCTATTCTTTCACAACCATTGTCTATGCAAAACCACATGCAGTTTCCCAGTTTTTCCTTCATTGATAATACATAGGAAAAACAATTACAGGTATTATCTTCCCTCCTTACTCTGATTACATGGAGGAATTATTGAAAGGACAAAATCTCTGTCATTTCTAGTGTTGTTTCTGCTTACTTTTGGAACATAAATCTGTAATAGCCTTATTCAGACACTATTGTCTGTTAAATAAATGAGCGACTGGGAGAAAGCTCCTTATAAACCTACATGAAGCACATTTTCCAAATGAGGCATATTTGGTAGGTGCCCATTATATGAATCTGCTTTTACCAGTTAGTTGCTGGCACACATTTCAATTAAAGCACTTTCAGTATTCACTACATTAGTGGAGAAGTATTTTCTAATTTGGAGGTAACATTTTTCACCAGTCTGAAGCACCATATGAACGAACATGTAACAAAAAGAGCTACCATGCCCTAAAATAACTTACGTAACACAGGCATAGATTAGAAACATTATCTCTCCAGTGACCAGCAATAGGACATGAGGAAACTGAATGAATTTCAGGGGAATTTCAGATTGGGAAGAGGTTCTTTATGAGAGAATGGTCACAGTACCAAGCCCATCAGAACTCAAGGATGCTGCTCTTAGTCACAAGGTTTCGTTTTAGGTAGTCCTGAGAGAAGGAGGGAGTTGGGTTCAATGATCCCTCTAGTCTGCAATATTCTACCATTCCATTATTATCAACTACCTGACAAATACTCATGTAATCAAGAAGAAAAAGATCGACATAGTAGCTCTGTTGGACTCATAAAAGGCATCTCTCCCTTTTATAAAGTCTATAGGAGGAAAACAGAAGAAATGCTTACTGGAGAAACAAGCTGAAAAATAAGCAATCAAGAACATCTTTATTTTTCATATGAAGGTGGGAAAATATCAATATCTTAATGTTTGAGGAAATGAGTAGTGAGACACAAAATAAACCAGAATATTAAAGATGATGTCTAACTGCATTTGATGCAGAGTAGAATGGAAAGATGGAGGTGGATCTGAAAGCAATGAGCCACAAAAAAGAACTTTTACAGAGGTACTTCAAATGAATTGTAAGATGGGATATGTCTAAACTGAAAAAGAGGAATATGTCTAAACTGAAAAACCTTAGAATATTATTTGATAGAATTGTGAAGTAACAGAGGCAATATGGCTTGAATGATTTTTAGCAAAGAAACTGACAGGAGACAGCATTTGAGAAAATATGCAGCAATTTAGCAGTAAAATTCAGATAACACTCTGACCTTAAACAAAGGACCAAGTCAAAATAAGAAGGCATAGTATAAGGAAGAGGTACAGTACATGTGCAGTCTATCATAACCGGGGAAAAAGAAACCGTAAAGAGAACTAAAAGCTCATTCTTGGCCCAGTTACATATAAACTACCTGATTTGCATCTACAGATAAGTGTCAAAAATTCATACTGAACTTTTAGATTTTTAAGCAGTAGATGGGTCAAGACCAGGCAGAACTACCTACAGAGAGTCATCTGAAGGGAGTTCCTCTACAGCACAGACAAGCTTTAACACCTAATCGAGAACAGAATGATGACTTCCAGTTAAATGATAAATTGTTTGGAAAGACGTTTGTAGCATTAATTTGTTTAGCTTCAGCATTTGGATCCTGCACCCTCTGAAAGCACTACACATTACTGCATTATTCATTAGTAAAAGATACTGAAGCAACAGGGTAAGAATATTCAATGGGAGGACATCCTTACAAACATCCTTACCGGAACTATATTCTTAATGGTTAACTATTTACATACTACTATCCAGCTTTTAATCAGTTTGAAATGTACTACAATATCTGAGGAACAAGCCACAGTATAGGAGTTTTCAGCAGGAGTGTACAAAGTAAAGGTTGAGCTGATCTAAACAGCTAGACAAGCTGTTTAGACAATCTAGACAATCACTGCACAGGATTTTATGAGGGCCAGGTAACCAGAAAAGCACATTTGGAGAGATGCAGGGAAAAGAAAGAAATGTAGCAAGCAGTGGTGGGTAAGGTGCCTTTCTTGGGAAACTGCAGATTTATCCAGAGTTCTCTGCTGAACTCATTAAAATGCCTTCTTTTAGCAAGTTCCAGACAGTAAAAGCCTCAGGCTCCAGCTTTTAAATAATGAGCTGATATCAGACAATATGATTACTTATCATATAATTTTTTTTTTTAACAGGTTGAACAGATAGATTCTATTTTAGCCCTGGCAGTTTCCTGTTGACAAGCAATGCATTTCAAAAAATATATAGGTAAGAAGAAGAGAGAAGAACAAAAAATGAATGGCTGCCTTTAAAATAGAGCTCATTAGGAAACAGTAAAAGAATTGGGGTTATTTAGTCCAGATAAAAGATGTTCAAGAAAGGACAAGATAAGGGGTTTTTGTACATAAAAGGCTATAACAAGGAAAAAGATACAATATTTTTTCCCGTGGACACGAAGAACAGAAAATAACATTGAAATGGAGCAAGCGAATGCAAGTTAGTTATTAGGAAAAAGTTGGTGATAAGGATAACTAAGAATGAAGCATGACCGTGACTGCTGCCAAGTCATCACTACAGCTTTTAAAAATGCTCTGTACAACACATACAACTACAAAGACTGAGATGATTTGGCTCTGTCAAGGAACAGAAGAATAACTGAGAATTACTCAGCTGCCTTACCACTCTTCCAGCCATGTTGCTGTATCAGGTCTGCACAGCAAGGTTTTGGTAGGGGGAAGACTACAAGGGTGCCTTCTGTGAGAAATTGCCAGCAGCTTCCCCTGTGTCCAACAGAGCCAATGCCAGGTGGCTCCAAGACAGACCCACCACTGCTCGAGGCTGAACCCGTGAGCATTGGTGGTAGCACCTCAGGGATAATGTATTTAAAAAGAAGAAGGTAAAAAAAACAGCTGCAAAACAGCAACTGCAGCCAAAGAGAAGAGTGAGAATCTGTAAGAGAAACAGCTCTGCAGACACCAAGGTCGGTGCAGGAGGAGGGGAAGGAGGTGCTCCAGGTGTCAGAGGTTCCCCTGAAGCCTGTGGGGAACCCACGGCAAGGCAGGCTGTCCTCCTACATCCCATGGAGGTCCGTGGTGGAGCCCCACAACATAGCAGGTAGATGCCTGAAGGAGACTGTAACCCCATGTGAAACCCATGCTGGAGCAGGCTCCTGGCAGGACATGCAGCCCTGTGGAAAGAGAAGCCCACGCTGGAGCAGGTTTGCTGGCAGGATTTGTAACCCTGTGGGGTACCCACACTGGAACAGTCTGTTGTAGAAGGACTGTGTCCCATGGAAAGGACCCATGCTGGAGCAGTTTCCAAAGAATTGCAGACCGTGAGGACACACACTGGAGAATTTCATGGAGTGATATCTCCTGTGGGAGGGACCCCACGCTGACGCAGGGGAGGAGTGTGAACAGTCCTCTCCCTGAGGATGAAGGGGTGGCAGAGAAAATGTGTGATGAACTGACTGCAAATCCCTTTCCTCTTTCTCCTGCGCCACTGTGGGCGAGGAGGTAGACAAAATTGTGAATGAAGTTAAGCCTGTGAAGAAGGGAGGGGTAGAGGCGGGTGTTTTAAAATTTAGTTTTAATTTCTAATTATCCTACTTGGATTTGACTGGTAAGAAATTAATTTCCCAAAGTCAAGTTTGTTTTGTCCATGGCAGTACTTGGTGAGTGATCTCTCCCTGTCCTTACCTTTACCCATGAGCCTCTCCTAATATTTTTGGTTTTCTTCTTCTCTGTTCAGTAGAGGAGGGAAGTGACAGAGAGGCTTTGGTGGGCACCTAGCATCCAGCCAGGGTCAACCTAACATAATTCCCCAGTAATGAGACAGCTTGTGCCATACATGTTAAAGTAAAGTGTTTTCTCTCTTGGGTCATTGTATCTACTCTGTAGACCTACACAGCACCTTTGTAACTGGTGCATAAACCACGGAGACCATCCACCCTCAAGTTTCTTTGCTAGCACAAAGCTCCCAAGTATGGAACCCTGTAACAGTGAGGAGGTCACAGAAACCACAAAGTCAACAGCTCTCAAAAAAAAAAAAAAAATGCTGCTCTTGCAGGGTAACTCCACCTTTTTCAAATATGCATTTCACACTGGCAAAAATTACACAATTCAGCATGCAGTGGCCTTAAGACATGGAGGTAACTGATCAGAATCTTTTTAAAGTAAAGACACCATAACAGCACTAGCAAGACATCCTATTTTGAAGATGCAAAAATTCTGTATTAGGTAAACATGTCTATTAATCCCAGGGTAGCTGTTCTGTATGCTCTCAACATATGGAAATTTTCCATGAAAGTTTCAGAAGCCACCACAGACTTGGAGAAGTATTTCCATTTCACATGGCAGAATCTAATACACTAAATACATTAATTTACATGGCCTTTTCTAGGTTAATGCTTCTTTCTGCAAATACTGTAAAGGAATGGGAGAATTTTTCCCCCCTTTCAAAAACAAATCAGGCTGTTTACAGCCAGAAGGGAAGAGAGTGAAAATTGGTAGAAAAAGCAAAACTTAAACCCCAAATCGGATAAGTGGATCCCTCATTAAGATGAAAACAGCAATCAGTATTTACAAACTAGTATGTACAGCAGGCCAGTTGTGAGAGCCTGAATAATTTTCACCCATTAAATTGATGCTTAACATATCAAACCTGCTACCCACCCCACAACATGAAAGCTAACTTCTGAGCCTAATCCTAGTACGGCCAAAACATTCCCCAGAAAAGGCCTTAAAGGTTTCAACGATTCTTCAAAAGCCTTATTGATGTATACAGCGACTGCCTAGACACATGGCTGCAACTCTCAGAAGACTATATTATGCTAATACTGCTGTTAGGTGTTCCCTTCCAGCACTATGAATGGCAAACAGCATCGAACGGCTTCTGTTCCTAATTCTGAGGGAGGTTATAGATGTTTTATACAGATAAAGAACCTCTTTCATTTATGTGCATAGACCAGCCTTTGAGTCATTCTTATTAAACAGTAATAAATGCCAGACTTCTCCTTAGTCTGATGTTTAACTAGTGAGTATCTATGGCCATGCAGTGTGGCTGGTTCTGTAGGTTTGATAACTCTTGATCCTTGAAAAAAACATCAGACAAAACAGATATACTGCACAAGTTCACAAAAACATAGTACTCAATTCACCGTCAGTACTGCTATTACTATCAAATCCTGCATCCGTTTTCTTTGACACTAAGGATGAAGATGAAGCAGACCTATCTAATTACTGAATGTGGATTAAAAAACCAGAGCACCTGACAGCAGTACTAGACTCAGACTCCTGAGGAAACTATATGGTATTCCTTGGCCCAAACAGGAACAGTTTCAGTGTGCCACAGTGAACTCTTCACTGCCCTCGGGTGCATTTAAAGCTCAACTTGTCAGAAAGGACTTTCAGCATGAGTAAAGATAAAGGGTCATGGTGAAAATCAAGCAGCCCTTTCACCAAAAAAGTAGCTTAATAAGAGTTGCTAGTTTGATTCCTGTTTATACTTACACCATAATGCACAGGAAAAAGATGTCTGCATGCCAGATGACTAGCTGTAAGTTCTCCACATCTTACCCCTTTACCCCTTCCAGACTGGGAACTCCTGGGGTTTACAGTGTTCCTAGGGCATCCCCCTCTGCAAGTGGGGGCCATTCTGCTACCAAGAAATGGAGAAATGGCTCCCTCTTTGCACATTTGCTTCTAATAACTTCCATGGATTTAATTACAAAGGCATCTTGTGTGATGAGGGAGATGCAGTTAAGATTCTGCTAACATTTCAGCTATCAGAGTACAAAATGAGAGAGGGAGAACAATTCAGCCATATTTTACAGATGTTTGTGAGTGATGATTGAAGAGGTATGCCACATCTAGAATTGGTCCTAGAGAATGTAAATCAAGTTCATGTGAAACTCAGCAAGGTAGCTACAAACTACACTACCTACAGTGGTGAAATGATGTAAAAATACATAAATTCAACAGCACCTCTTTAGCATTTTAGGTCTCCTGAGTCATAGCAGATGTTCAAGGAAGGAATATTTGCAGATACTGTAAAGACAATGCCACAGCTAAGATACTGTTCCTGTCTTTAGTGAGTGACAATGATTATCAAGGTACTTGATGAACAACACTTAAGCATTTCTAAAAGACTGAAGTTCTTTTAAAAAGGGAAGACTTACCCTGCAAACAGATGCTCTATGAATTTTTATTACTTTCTCTGTGACAGAAAGATCTAAACGGAAATGAAAAATCTAAACCCATCTCAGCAGTCTAAGATCAGAGTTTAAAAAAGGGGAATCAACTTGAATCTATACTATGGTGTGAACTTAAAATGGCCATGGTCTCCAGTCCCCTATTGATCTTTGTGGCCTTTGCTGGACAATAAATGCTCCATGAAATGTTCCTTCTTTTGGGAAAAAGAAAATCCCTTAGTTTTCAAGACTAGATTGACATTTTCTTTAGCAAGTAACACCACACACACAACTTCTACAAATACTTTTATTAAAGAAAAAACACACTGGATTCCTCTCTGAAAGACAGACTTTTGCTAACAATTTTAAAGAATGGTAGGACAGCAATGAAGGCTGTCCAGTTTCAAATGATGCATGAAATTAGGTGATTTAACAGTTGCCTCTGATTTAAAATTTATGGCTACACAAGACTAGCTGTCCTTAGTCTCTCTGTCTGGAGATTCAGAGATTCAGCTTGTAAAAATTTTCTAATGCAGTGTTTCAGAATAATCATATCTTCCAAGGGAAAAGCTGCAACTGTGCTCTGCATCTTACTTCTGAAACCAAAAGCTCAGTAAAGCCCACGGGACTGGACACTGAATACAAGAAACTACCCCACCATATCAATTGATCTGGATGGACTGAGCAGCCCAGGAAAACTATCCTAATGGTAGTTCCTAAGTTAAGGGTTGTACTAAAAAGCATTAAAATGCCCATCTGATCATATTGCTCAGCTACAGTCTAACTGCCTCCGATAACTGAAGATAAGACAGATATTGTCTGGCTGACTATGGCTTCCCCTATTAACATTTTACAAATTAGCAATTATTTACTCAAATGCTGCTTCTTAGATATAATAAATACTATAGTGGTTTTCTACTATCAAGAGGGAAAGATCTGCAAGCAGAATTCTAAAATGACACTATATCTTTTTCAAAAGTTTTCCAAAGCTGCTTTCCTGGACTAGAAACATGAAGAATCTAGTTACTGTTGACTGAGGCATCTTAGGATCTAATGAAATATTCATTGGTTTCACACTACTGATATTTTTGAAAAACCCACATGAGAAAGTCTGTGCATATATTAGCTTATTAGAAATATTTGACATTTTTGCTTTAGAAGATCTAAACATAAAAATTTGGCATGCACTGGACAGCCAGCTAATCACATTTAAACTACCTGGCACTGGCTAATAACACCTCAATTAAACTGCATAATTTCCATTCACCTCAATAGCTGTATCACCTTCCCTGGCATGGATTTCATGCATATCTGAGTAGAAAAGTTACATGTTCTCAATTTTTAAAGGGCCTTCAAATCCAAGGCACTTTACACTAGTCAGTCAACATCACAGATCACTTAAAATTCAGAATTAATGCGATGAAAATCTGGCATATAAATGTCTCCTCGATCTGATAATTCCAGAAGATATAGCACACTGTTTCGCATCCTGTCTAACTGTGCCAGAAACCATGGTAGTCTGGAGTTAATTTTCTCTTCTACTATTATTAGAAGGTTGCTTTCAGGGTAGGCAGTTTTTGTGCTTTATCTTTCCTCCTTTTCATATCTCCGGCTGTAAGTTTACTCTCACAAGCAGTATTAACCCGCCAGATTAGTTACCTTTGTAAAAAACCTATCCCAGGACTAGAAGCAACAATCTTCAATTTGCACAACATACCAATCACAATCACTCTTGCCTAAGCATGCCCTAAGAGACTCTTTTCAGATGATTTCTTCTTGCTGTGGGAGCTACTACAGTAGTAGAGGGAACCAGATGTGAGAGCACAGACAATGTCTAGCATCTGGCTTAAATGTTCCCCCACTAGTTGCTGGCACAGAGAAAGACTGATTTAAACTGTGGAAAAAGGGAATGGAGAAAGAGAAAGGAGAAAAACTATTCTGAACAGCCATCAGGAAACTGAAGGAAAGAGCCATCAAGGGACAGAAGATCAGCATGGAGCTTTGCCAGTGGGGAAGCAGAAGTGGTAAAGGACAGGGATTCCAATTCCCCATCTCCTTGAGGGTGAAATGTTGGTAAAAGGGAGAAGTTGGTAAAAGAAGGGGGCACAAATAGGCAGTGAAGGGAAGAAACAAAAGGCGTCAAGAGCAAAGACAGGAAATGAATGGAAGTCTAAAACAGGTAAGACATAAAATGGATGGACTGCCAAGAGTGTAGTTGTAAGGAACAGGAGTATGAGAAACATCTTGGGGACTGTGACAGGGGAAGAACGCTTTCTCATTTCCAGAACACACTCCTGGGAACTAGAATGGACTCTAATATATCGGTCTTTTAACATGACTTTGTAGCCAAACACATCCAGTCAAAGCAAATGGTAAAAGTGAATCTTAGGAGTGGGGATTTTTGTCCTATTAGCCAGTGATCTTTGGTATTTTGGTAATACCAGCTGTTCTACTGCATTGAGTAACAGACTGCATTGTGTTCTTGAAAGTTCCAACCCAATTGATGATCCAGTCTGTGTTTTTTAAGAAAAAAAAAAAACAAAACTGTGTTAGGAACCTTAAGAAATGGTTCTGAAGTCAAATAATTAAGCTATTTGTACTAGTAAGTTTCACGAGAATTGTTTTCATGCAATAGAAATTATCTACTTTCTGTGATTATTAACCTCCCTTGACATTGGCTTTCTTTTTGGTAACACCTGTTCCCAATGCTTTTTCCACTCAAGTCAACTATCTCCTTAATTTCCCATTTATTTTTCTATGCCATGTTATCTTTTTTGTCCTTCAGCTCTGTGCTTACATTGTATCAATTTCTACTTTCTTTCTCATATTATTCCTCTGTCTCCAGTTTCTCTTGAATGTGCTGCCAAGCTTTCCATTTTAAATTTAATCTTGATTTCCCCTTTAGTCTTCGCCAGAAATGACTCAGTCCCTTTTAGATTGTATTTGCCTTTACAAAAAAGAGTTAAACAGAGATTAAATTACATATTGTTTCACACTATGTGCAGTCATTATACACACAGTCTCCTTCCTCCTGTTGGTATGTGACAAATTACAATGCAAAAATCACAGACTAGAAGAAAAAAAAAAAAAGTAAAACTCACAGAGCTTTTACATCTTCCAAAACATTTCCTTTACAGAATGTCAGGCTCATACATTGCAAATAATGAAAGTAATTAGTGATGTTTTGTTCTTTTTTTTTTTTTTTTAATGAACGAACTGGCTTGTTTTCACCAATTAACAGGCATTTAATTTATCTGCAGCTAATATTTATATATATATATATATATATATAGACCAAGTTCTGACACAGAATTAGTTGGCAAACAAAACCTATGAGCAATGAATTAGTAAGCACTGAATCTTCATAGCTGCATAAATACTGCAAGGCACTTGAAAAAACAGACATTTATTTGGAAAAAAACCCACTGAGTTAAATACCCTAAAATCCAGCAGCATAATTTATAGACCTCAGGACCAGAATATAAAATAAAAATGTTCTTCCTCTATGCCATGCAAACAAAAATAAAAAAGGTTCAGAGCAACAATCTGACCATCTGCATAAAATAAGGCATAAGTACTAAGATATCTTTATAGTTACATCAATAAGTAGTCCTTAAGAGAAACATTCCTTCCAGAGATGTATCTGGGTTGTGTCATGTACCACATACTGACTATTCATGTGTGCAGGAGGCATAACTATCAGTCCTCTAACTTTTCACAATTTTTCTGTCACTTCTGTGGGTTTCACAAATCCTTCTATGAACATGATTTCCAAGAGTCTTGCAGCATACCAAAAGCAGCCCTTATTAATGACTTACACAGAAATAAATTCCTTATTGTATTCGAAGTTCTTATTTATAAATCCAGATGCTCATGGGTCTTTTGCCACAGGATTTCACACCAGAAGTTCAAGCTGAGCAGCTTGGGTTTTGTCAGTTCCACAAAAAAGGAACAAAAAAAAGTATATTGAAAGCCATAACTACTCAAAACACAATCCCTTGTTCTGTCCCCACAATGCTCCGTCCAATGTGGGTTGTTCACCCTTCTTGTACTTGCAGCCTGCACCTATACCTTTGATAAGATTAAAATGCATTTAATTTATACAGAGCAAGTTGAACATTCAATTAAATTTCTCTGGAGTTTTCTACTTATTTGCCATCTCAACATGAGCTACAGTCAGCTATAAATTCTTAAGAGAAGACTTTCATCGTCAAGTCACAAATGGACTGATGATCTCTTATTTTCCATTAAGTGAATTTCAGAGATGGAAAGAGGAGCGAAATCAGACTCTCTGGCTCACAGTTACCTAGGTCACCTTAAAAGACCTTTTCTGAACATAGACACAGTTGTATTCTTTTGGTTTAGGCACTTATCTGCAATCTTACATTTTGAGTTTAAAAAATTAATGTTAATAGGCTAGAGAGCTTCTTGGTCATTTCTTTAATGATTTGTTCCCAGATTATCCAATTCATAAATGGCAACACAGTATTACTGCAGATAGCATCCGCTTGATTCCTCACAGACTAGAAGAGTTCACCATCTTTATCATGCAACAGAGGTGCACACATCATTAGAGGCAACATGATTTTTGTTAACATTTTTGCTAGTTTTTAGTGATTTTGCTTAGTGGTTATTGTAGCATTCACGGCATTTATTTTTCTCTTACCGTATGCGCTCTTAATTTTTAGTATTCAAACTCCTTTTTAAGAGAAAAACATGACAGCTAACACTGAATGAGAGCAAGTTCCAAAAGGCAAAACCAGCCAAAGATGCCTTATTTAAAAGCAGTATCATGTCCACAGTCTTATTTTTTGTTCTGTTTTAAAGTGGAAAAAAAATCCCACTGGAAGAACTCATGCTTTCAGTTGACAAAAGACAATACCATCCTTCCTCTCTGGACCAGATCAAGCATGAAAACCTTCAGTGTAGATGTTAACATAGGAGGAAAGTACCCAGGAAAACTCAGTGGGTAGAAATTAACACATTACTGTGTCAACAATAATGCCAATAAATGAATGTTTGGTAAAATAACAAGGAGAACACTGTGCTTGCTGTCACTGGTGCCCATCTGCATTGATATGACTAATGAAGGAGGACACAAAAACTGAGACCTGGTCAACAGGAGATACATGACATTTTACCAATTATCTATGTTTTCTTAGCTTTTATAGCCCTCTACAGGAACATGACCAGAGAGTGAGTTTCATAAGTAGCTATCACCATATAGTTATTGTATTTTCTACTGCTAAAACAGCTTGTCCTTTATGTAAACCAGTTCAAGGTATGTTATGCTAACAGGAAAAACTTGCTTCCAACCAGACAGAGTAGAAGAAACAAATCTGCAATGAAGTCAGTCTTCCTCTCCTTTTTTCTGCTTCAGGTGCTGTGCAGTACCAAGATGCAGCAATAAATTGAGCTAAGTGCCATTTGCCAGTCAAGAAAATGTTTACTACAAGCATGGTAAACAGAAACTGCACAAGCATTACAGTCTGCACTGCAGTGAGCAGTGGCAACGCCCAATATGAAACAATGCTTTAAAAGTCAAAGGGGAAAAAAAAAAAAAAAGATATTTTTCAGGCTGTGTCCTGTTAGAGACCAGTGAGCTGTCGCAACTACTTACGAATAAGCAGCTCATCTCCTGGCAACATGCTCAAATCTCATTTTCACTGGACAGAACATATGCACTGCTATTAACTCTTCTGAGATTTTCAATCTTTGAAAACTTAATTTAGATATGTCTTGAAACTTTAATTTAGATCATTTCATAGGCACATTTAAGAATTCTGTGAAACCTGGACATAATATTGTCTTGTTTATTGAAGACCTATATTTTATATATTTAAATCTGCTGTTGAGGATGTGCATTGGCATATATAACATAATTTGACTGAGTTTTCCTGAATAGAAGAGATGTTGCCTGTCAGATTCCTAGAAAGGATTAGCTTGATTATCTGTTAACAGAGTATCAGGTACTTAACAGCCCTCGTGCTCTACTTTAAATGAGATTTGAGGATGGATTTATCCACGTGAACTATATTACTATTTTACCCAGAAAGATATGTCACTTTGATGGCTTTTAAAAAGATGAAAAAGACAGTCATGTAAATTAACTGCTTTATATCTAAGGCTGTCAAAGGCAGACACAGTAAATCATTAATCTTTTGGGTTTATACTGCAAATATCGTAAATAACTTTGTTCAACAAAGATAAAACAATAAGCTACCCTTTTTATTGTACTAATAAATCTGCAGCAGACAAGAACGCTTTGTCATAATGGTCTAACTGTCCTCCTGATGCTATCACACAACAGCCATTAGAATAATATTCACTTTGTTTTCCTTACTCAATGTCGTTTCTCAAGCACAGCCATGTGTACTCCACAACAACCAACCCTCTATCTATCTCTGGGCTTTTATCATTCCATCCATTATTGCTAGCACGAATATTTTATTTCCCCCACCAGTCATGCCAAAAGTTTTAATGATTTGTGAACTTCACTTCATGAAAAAAAGCAAGTAGTCAGCAGGTCACTTGTGCACTCTCTCCTCAGACAAATGCTGTTTATATCAGATATTGCTTAGTTACTCTAAAGGCAAGATGGGGTTACTCCTGCACACCCTACAAATCTCTTATGGATTTGCCTGCTAACAAAGCAGTTTAGGCAGAGCATGTAGATATTATGCTCTTACCCCAATTCTCAGTCCCTTTCTTTACAAACCAGAACATGTGCAAGAACTGGAAATAAACCCTGAATCCTGCTGCAAACAGCTGCAGACAAACTTTTGTGGGGAGGAATCCAAAAGCCATGGGCTCAAGGTTTGGTTTTGTAACAGACTTCCTATGAGATGCCAGTTAAAAGAGTTAAATCTAACTTTTCAGAGACCACTGCTAGGTATCACATTCCTTCTTCTGGTTCATCTTGCTTCAGAAAATGTGCTTTAAGAATTGTCAGAAGCTTTATGGACTCTATAAATAAGGGCTATAGGCACTGAGAGTTCTAATTGCTGAGAAAAGGTAAAGTCACACTCTTGATCACTGAAGCACTCCAAATCCAGTGACTATCTCCAGTACATTTATTCTCAAGTCTATCCACTTCACAATTACTGACATCTGAAATCAGCATGACAACATGCACTCTCAGAAGAATACTGTAAACCTTCATGAATGAACATTTATGGGATACGCCCAATACAATTCTACAGCAAAGATCAAGAACAGAAGGTTCATCCTGGGTACCTATAAACACAGGTGTCAGCACACACACACACCTGCCAAGTCTCCTGCACAGAAGGTGTAAGTGATGATTAACTAGCTCTTCTCCTGTGATCTCCCCTCTGGCTGGGGTTGCATTTCATGCATTTGCAGGGAAGAGCACAACTTCCCAAGCACCCTGTGATCTACTGACCATCTCAGACCTGGAACAGAGGAATACCAGTGTCACACTACTACAGTCAGCACACATACCTCTTTGGGGGAAGCCCTCAAATCAACCATCTTAGAAGATGCATTCTAGAGCCTGTGATACAATTGAAAAAAAAACCAGAGAGCAAGTACATAAAACAAGCAATGACTTCTTAAGGATCAGAAAAAAAAATATGCTCACCCACTGAAATAAGTGCTAAAGAATTTTGTCTTTCTGTATAGATTAGGGCTCTATTTACATGGTTTTGTACTATTTCTTCTTTAATGCTCACAAAGTCAGGGAGAACCTACACATTTAGAAGTTCCATTGTAATTTGAATAAAATCTAGGTACCTGAAACAAGGTCTGCAGTGAATCAAAATAAATCCATGTAACATCATGTTCCTCTGACTCTCTTAGTCTCAGTTAAGTACACCTCCTTGGCCTCCTGATGATGACATGCATTTTGCGTTCTGCTTTCTCCAACCTGAAGACACAGCTCCAGCAAGTGCCTGGGTATCTTTGCTCCAGGTACTTTCTCTCAATGTTACAGGATTTTATTTCCTGATCTCAGTATAAACAGGATCTTGCTCAACTCCTAACACACACAATCATGAGAGAGCAGAAAATAAAGTATGCTGGGAACACAAAGGGGAAACACCAAAATTTTTAACCTAGGCTGAAACTGCTATTAGAGGGAGTTTACCAACTCCCCCCAGGTGCCACCAAGCCTCAGAAGGGGTCCACGGCATTGAGGGCTTGCCACCACAGTGAGCCACATGGTGTCACGGACACACGTGGGGCCGTAGCCATGGGGTAAGGGGCAGACTCGGCATATAGAAGGCAGATGACTCCTTCTACAGCTAGGGAGATGCTGATAAGTCCATAATGATCAGTGGATGGGGCTCTTTTTTCTTGTCTAGGATTGTCTATGATTGGGACCATTGTGAAGAGATTACTATCCCCTTAGATTTGCTAAAAAAACTGGACTTTATCTATTATTCAAGAAGTTGGACAGGCATCTGGCACGTAACATGAGTATCACGTTCATTCTAGCAGTGGGTATAGTCAATGCTGGAGGCTATTGGGCAGGAGCCATAGAGGAGAAGAGACAGCAATTCACCAAATACAATTGTAAAAAATCAGATTTTGAACACAGAGCACTTAACTCTGGTACTCTTTATCTTATTTAAGTTTTATTGCTCCTACGATCATTCACTGTGTTTAATTACAGGATGATTCAGCACGTATGCAACACTTGGGTTCTGCAGCTGTCATTCCCTCCCTCCTTGAACAAACTCCCATTTGGAGAGCAGAAAGTTCATTCATAGCGTGTTCACAAAGACTTGCAGGGTTCAGCATCTTCACTGCTGTCTTTTGGATGGGTTTCAGAAATGAGGAACAATGGATCCTGCAAGATGCCCTAGGAATCTCCATCTGCCTTTATGAGCTCAAAGAAATTCACACAGCCAATGTGAAGGACTGCAGCTGCTTTCTGCTGGCATTGTCATCTATGAAGTCTTCCTCGTATTGATTGCTCCTTCACTACCCAGGTGTGGGGACAGCATAACAGAAGTTATAACTCTTGGACCATTTCATGCAGCACACCACAGGACAATCCAATTTCTGTTGAAGATTTCAGTGCATTACCCTACATGAGGTTGTGACATACCTTTTACTGTCCTAGGCCTTGAGGACACTGCAATTCCCAGTCTTGTGGTAGCCTATTCTCACAAATTCTACATTCAGACACTCTCATCATGGATCTATTTTGTAACTTCTCCTGCAGCTTATCACTGCAGTTTGTTGGCAAGCTTTGCTGTTTCAGCATTAACACAGAAAGATCAGCCAATTCTTTTCTACTTCATGCCATTCATTCTTACTGCTTGCCTGGTTGTTGTTTTTTGCACCAGGAGTTGAGAGCATTTAGGTCAGGCAGTGATTTTACAACGCAGTACTCCCATCCTCCCTCAGCAATCAGTATCAGCTACCCCAATGCCCCAAAAGAACCAGATCCACAGATCTGTGACTGAAAGAAGTGGAAGAATTTATAATCAGTCATATATAAAATAAAGTTCAACCAGATAATTTGTGTTGAAAAAGAAAGAATTTACCAATACCAACATACATGGTGAAAACCTCATGTTACCCAGAGGAAAAGCAAGCACCAAACATGACTGATCTTGAATAAAATCTTCAGCCACAAAACTAGATCGACCCCATAGGAGATGAAAGAATTCCAGAGCCACATCCTGAGAAACCAGCTATACACTATGGTTGATTTCCAGGCAAACTCCCTGGAAAAAGACTTTAAAAGACCGTATGAAGAGACAGCTCCAATCTAACAATAAGAGCATTTTTTTGCAATAGCATCCTTTTTTTTTTTTTTTTTGTAAAATGCAAGTAGCTTTATCTTGTTCTAATCTCCGAGTATACATGATACTCTTTCACTAAGCTTTTCTATCCTGATGCTATTACATACAATAGGGTGACACCAAGATATTATCCAAGACTAATAAAATAAAATAAAGAAAATCATAAAGAACACAACCTTCTCATACAGTCAGTCTAGAGAATTAACTTGGAATAAACAAAGAAACCTACTGTTCTGGGGAAAATGCTAAGTAATGCCTTGCTTGGCATCACTGAAAACTATTAAAAAAATGGATTCATAACTAAAGACAAAAGTTATATTTGTGCAGGATGATAAATGAAAGAAAACAAATATCTCAATGTAGACACAAAAAAGAAAAAAAAAAGTTGCTTTTTAGTTTTGTTTGGAAATTTTGTTGTGTTCTTTTGTCTGCTTTTTTTTTAATTAATGTAAGGCTGATTTTCATCCTAAACTGCCAATGTTTACTCCAAATTAGGCCTATGGAACATTTAATTTCTACTTATTTCTGTTGTAATACTGACTGTATCATAGTTTTGTCTCCCTCCACCTCTTCCCCAAGCATAATGAAGACCCTATCTAGTTCTTACAGAAATTAAAGGATTGTTGCAGGGATTACTGAGAAACAGTCTGGCTCAATTTAGATAAGAAGAAATATTTTACCATCAGTATGTTATTTTGGACTGTTAACTCCATTCAACATATGAAAAAGAGGAAGCATCCTACTAAGGATCCTAGTACTGTTTCCAGCTCTGGGTTCCCAAGACAAGAAAGAATGTGGACCTGTTGGAACGGGTCCAGAGAAGGGTCACAAAAGTGATCAGAGGGCTGCAGCACCTCTCCTGTGGAGACAGGCTGAGGGAGCTGGGACTGCTTAGCCTAGGGAAGAAAAGACTCTGAAGAGACCTTACAAGAGCCTTCTAGTACCTAAAGGGGGCCTGGCTTTTAAAAAATATGAAGAGGTCTTTCTACTATGGCCTGTAGTGACAGAAGAAGAGTCAACAGTTTTAAAACTCAAAAGACTGTAGGTTTAGACTGGATATAATCACGGAATTGTTTATGCTGGAAGGGACCTTAAACATGACCGGGTTCCAAACCCCTGCCATGGGCAGAGACATCCTCCACCAAACCAGGCTGCTCAAAGCCCTAAAAGGAAAACATTTGCTACAATGAGGGTAATAAGCCTACCCATGGGTTGCTCCAAGAAGCTGTGGATGCCCCATCCCTGGAGGTGTTCAAGACCAGGTCAGAGCTCTGACAATTTGGTCTATTGAAAGGTGTCCCTGCCCATGGCCGGGGGTTTGGACTAGATGATTATATATATTCATTATATATTTCAATAAGGCACTTTGGAGAAAAGCCACAGGCTCAAAGAATCTCAAAATCAATGACAGATTGACACCTCATTCCTACGTAAGAGCTGAGGCAAAGAAGGCGCACTCTTAGATCTGATAATGTAGACCTAGCCACACACGAGACGGCCTGTCCACAGTCAGCCAGGAAATATGTATTGTGCAGAGGATTTAAATAAGGCCCCCCCAGACTGCAGACCTACAATCCCTGTCACCAGATAAATATCAGTGTTGTTTCAACCAGAAAAGACTGAAACAGACACATGGGCAAATTTTCCACTCTGTCAAGGTTCACAGGCATATCTTACTTTCTTCTATTTAAAAGTCATTCTGACATGGAAAAATGGAGAAAGATGTTGCTTTTTCTCAAATCGTAGGAACAATTTCGTCTCCCTACATTAACAAAATGGTACAGCAAGGCAAGACAACCAAGACATTTGCATGAAAATGCATTCTTCTCAAGCTTTAGTTTTACATGCTCATTATTCACAGAAATCCAGCAGAAATTCCCACAGGTAAAAGTTTGAGCTGATAAAAAATTCACAGGTATTATGTTTCACAGAGAAAGGCCTGTGACTCAACACGGGACAGGACACACCTACAGCATTTTCAGCCAACCTGTGTCAGTGGCTAAAAACAGAAGCTTTATTTTGGTTATTTTTCCCCATTCACTGCAGTGAGTAAGAGGGAAGTCCTACTGATGAAGGAAAGGACGGCAGTACTTACAATCTTTATTTGAAAGGCTTACATTTTTACCATCAACTGTAACCAGCATTATTAAAACCACAATCACAGTTGACCCTTCTCTATGGTAGTAACATATCAGTTAAAGTGTAAATATAGCATCAAGACCACACAATCATGCCAACAGACACGCTAAATCTTGTTTTAAAACTCATATTTCCAATAAAAGCACTAACAAGGACAAAGACTCCCTTAGAAGAATAAGTCCATGTGTGTGTCCACAACCCTGACCTGGCAAAACATCTGAACAACTGATACAGGTTTGTCTGTCTTAGCAGTGGCTACAGTGTCTCTTCACATGTCTGAACACAGTAAAAAAAGAAAGCAAGCATGCCACAATCTTGAGTAAAGGAATGCCTTCTGTTCTTGGGAACAAGAAAGAAGAGACCAGATTGGAAATCACATCTCAAACAAACCTGTTTCCAGCTCCAAGGAGTTCCCAGACACAGGTGTCTCTCCTGGGCTCAGTTGCTGAAAAGCCTCAGATTCCCTTGCTTGTCATATCCACAATGACAAATTGCAGAGAAACACCATCCAACTTGGCAAATGAAGCAGTCTCTCAGACACCCAAAGCAATCCTAGCTGCCACACTATTTTGAAAGAAATGCAGCCTGAACACTTTTTTTAGCAGTTGTTCTTTAGGAAAATAAAGATGATTCATAGGGACATTTGACAGGAATAATCTTGTAGCACAAGTCATGAAGCATTTGAAGACCGTTGGAGAGAACAACGCCATAGAAAGCTTCTTAAAAACAAAAGACAACGCAGTGGCAAATATTTAGGAAAGACAGAGGGTTGATGCTTTCTAATAAGGAAAGAAATGAAAGCTCTTTAAGCAGAGGAGCTTGATCTGACTCTACCAAGCAGTTAGAACCAACTGAAAAAAGGAATGGTCAGCTTTACAATTGCAGGCAAAGCATGTGTTTTGGCAGTACCCATCTGCATACTGGGGTAAAACAATTCTTGTTAAGGGGCTTGTGCACAGATGCAGTATCGATCTACACAAACAATCCAGCTACAGATGTGCGACCTTTGCTTTTTTTTTCCTGAGGTTTTTCATATTCACAGTAGATGCCTTCAAGGAGCATGCTCCAGTTTGAAGAAGGTGAAGCAGTAGCACTTGATGAAAAATGAACCACCCATTTCTTTCATGGTGGTCACTGGATTTTTGCTTTGCCACTGAGCTCTTCTTCCAAAGGAGAAGACACTTGTACAAGAGAAAATTCACTGATCCCAGGGTGATTCCAAAGACCTAAAGAGCCAACTAATTATGGACTTTCTCTTGGTTATTTTAATGGCTGTGGGCTTAAAATCCCTGAGAACCTGATGATATGTATGCGGTGCTTCCCTAAACAAAGGAGGAAGATAGTTATGAACACCTGAAATTTTACTGAAACTTAAGCTGTGATAGATGTCTGGCAGGGGGCAACAGAAGGGCCATGAAAAATAAAGGACAAAACCAAAGAAATCAAAGACAGGCAGCAGATTAAAGACAAGTACATGCTAAGACATGAGAAGAGCTAGGACTTAATCTGTAGTTTGGGTTCAGGCTCCAGCCTCGTCCAAGTATGTGAAGTAAGAGGTCACAGCAATGTGACTGCTGGACTAAAGAAGTCCATGGTTGCAAATCTTTGGGTAAAAGCATTTTTTCAATATAAGCATGTTCCAGCTTACATGCTCAGCAGTCTTTGATCTTTTTTAATAGAAGTTTCAAAACTAGGACAAAATTGGCCTGATATTTATCAGTTTGTCACTCAGAAGGTGGTAAGAAGATTGTGTAGTGCTTTGATGAAGCAAACCTACAGCCTTGCAGGACAAGTGACAAGGCTATTCTTTCTCCCTTCATGCAGTTACGGAATATCAAAACAAGTTATTGTTGGCATGAGAAGGTTGACATTTCACTTGACATTTCAGGTTGATGCTTATTTAAGTGGATATCTTCTGGAAACATCTTGATAAAATAAACATTTCAAAGCTCTAACAAAGGGTCCTAAACAGTGCCAGACCTGCACAGAAGCAAGCTTTAAAGATTCATACTTTAAGAATTTGGTTATTTTGGACAACTGACTCCTGTAAAATCAGTTTCCAAACCACTGAGAAATCAAAATTCTAGAAGGGTCTTCACAGAATACCTTGGATTTCACAGACACCTTCCAATCTCCTTACCTCTTGTCCTGAAAGGTAGTATGCTGCTAGAAGACCGCCAATGAAGCGAATATTGACCTCAAATACAGACACTTCAGAATTCTAGAACAGAAAGAAAGAATAAATAATTAACCAATTTCTTATTCAAAGGAAGAAAAAAAATCAAGGCAGAGGCAAGTAGATATCCTAAACCGACCCACATGTAAGGGTTCGTAATGTTTTAGTTTTTAGATCCATACTGAAATTCTCGTGCTAATCTTTGTGACACCAAATGATAGTTCTAGTTACAGCTCCAAATGAGTCTTTAAAAAAATCAACTTAGTTCTTCTCCTGCCCTCTAACCATACTGTCGCCACAAAGTGCAACTACAGTAATTCCAAGATGGTGGGAAAGAATGTATATCTCCATAATTCAACATCTTTCCTCTTATGTTTAAGCATAACACCAAATCTTCTAGGTTTACAGCATAAAGCAGAATAATAATTACGGAATTCTCATAATGCACTTTCTTAACCTGAATTACTAATTCAGAGCTCCATTTTAACAGTCTCTGTCTAGGAATAGCCTTTATGTATTTAATGTTATGACAAGAAATACTGCAAGACCACTGAGAAACTCAGGAGAATAAGCCATTTTATTGCCTTCCTCCACATGAATATCCTCAGGCTAAATTCAACAGTATCTTTTGACTCATTTAATGACAGAAAAATTAAGAGGAACCAGGTAGTTTTAACATCTTTCTGAGTCCCTCTGGACCCCATTCACTCATTTGCCCACATACTCTCCCATCTGTCTGCCCCATAAATTTCTCTTCAACCCATTAAACACAGAAATGCAGTTTTCTTAAGAGATTTTGAGATGGGGCAGACTTTTCCTTTTATCCAGAAAGTCACTAGAATCACACTGTACAAGCTGACTCACCAATTCACACACAGCTTAAATATATCCATACGTATGCCTTTCCTTTCATGCCATTTCCAGGGCACCTCCAGTCGTATCGTGCATTTTTGCTTGTGTCCAAACTCAATGCATTTTGCACATATTACTTATTTCAGAAAGATTATATGAGTACTTTAAAGATTTCCTCAAATAGCACTGATGATTAAAAGCCTATACTTTTAAATACTTCCAAATATGGGTTTTTAGTAAAGGTTGTTCTTTTTTCACATACAGGTGATAAAAGAAAAATAACACCAAAGCAGCATATGACTCCACTTAATAGCTATTAAAGTCATGAATCACACATGCAATGGTACAGTGTAAAGTGAAACAAAATATTTCCATTTCCCAGTAAAAGAATCCAAGAGGAACAAATTTATGTATTTATAAATAAACTTCAAACCATCTAAGGAAATTACTCAAGTCTGGTGTATACACAAGACAACTCATTAACCTTCAGAGATAGTTTCTGATACATAGGAAGATGTAATTGAACCCCAGTGGATCATGTAAATTTCTTCAATCCAAATCCTAGATTAGTTCTGCAAATTTATATTGAAATTGTCTTAGATCAGAAAAAAGTTATGGAAGCAATTTAGTTCACCCTCATAATGGTATCATTATGTCTACACTGTCTCTGATATATTTAGGATCTTCAGTTTTAGACTGAATAATTATCTGGCACTAACTGAAAAAGCAGAGTACAATGTCTTTACTATTTGCCAGACAGTTGATGTATAAAACAAAAGGAAAAAGCCCAAATAAATAATTTCTGAAAAGTGGGATAAAATATAAAAACAATGGTAAGCATTTGCTGAATTCTGAGTGTATACCTACATTTAATTATGTGCATTTACGAAATGAAAAATTATATTTGGAACCACAGGGCAAATCCAAGGACTGAAATAAAAATTCTATCACAGAGTCTGTGACAGTCCCAAAATTAGTAATAAGAATACTAATCAATAAGACTAAAATAGAGCCATTTCTTCCTTGTAATGTTTCCAAACTCTGCACACATGAAGAATGTCAGATGCCATGACCAGCTGGGAAATTCTTGTGATAGAAAAGGAAAACTCAACAACTCAGATGTCATTTTTCATGTTAAAACTCTTAAGGACATTGAAGAAGAAGAAGAGATTGTATTCTTAAGTAATTTATACACTGGCTTTCAGAAAATGTGTCTTTCTTATCTCAGTTATTTCCAACTACTATCAGCTAGTAAAACTTCATCTTTCTGCCTTCATTTCTGAGGCCCTGTTGGTTCTCACAAAACACTTTCTTCCATTATCCAAGTATAATTTGCACTTTGAAAACACAATATATAGACATTTCTTTACTTACAATTGTAAGTGCAAAAGGGTTGAGGTATATTTTTTTTGCAAAATAAAGTTAGATACACAGAGAACTCAGTTAAAGCTTACATATGACACTTTGATTCACATGTTTTTTAAGTTTCAGCCAAAAGACCTCTTCTGTCTCCCCTAAGGGGACACTGAAAAGAAATATTAGGGCAAGCTTTACTCACCACACTGAAATCAAGATTTTTGTCAATCCATTCTTGACCTTCTCTGAATTCATCATGAAGCCCCATGATATAAAGAGTATCCAATGCATCTACTATGGTAGCACCCATTTGCGAGTTTCCTATATGCAAAAAAGAAGGATTTCTATTACAAGTGATTATTTCACTACTTTTCTTAAACATCACAAACATGAGAAAATAACAGAAGCAGTAGCAAAGTTACTACAAAGATGTCAGCACAAAGAATAATCAAAACGAGCACAGAATTCTCGGGTACATAAGAAGATTCCCATTTCTCTTTCAAAGCACCACTCTGGCACAGTTTGGCTTCTGGGGAGAAAAGAAGACTAAAGATAGAAAAATAGCCCTTCTCATCTGCTTTCCTAACCTGAACTTGAGCAACTGTACTTTAACACAAAAAAAAAAAAAAAAAGGACAGGAAAAAAAAGGCATTCAGCTTCAAAAAGCTACTAGGAATTCTAGGACAGAAGCATTAGGACAAAAAAATCATATGCAAGATAAAACAATCCATACTTGAAGTAATGTCTGGCATTTTCCAACATTTATTTCTGAAATGTTGCAAGGTTGCAATGATGGAAGCTACCTAATCATTGAAAAGCACGGACTGATAAGCAGGGATGCACTGGCTTGGCTTGAAAGCCACAGTCCCAAGACGTTCACCTCAGTGTCTCTGGGGTTCCACACCATGAGCTGCTAACGGCTTTCTCAACTGTCACCATTTCTAGTGGAGCATTGAAAGACAGATAAAAATCAATGGTGCTTTACCCTAAAACGCCATTCACTTGAAACAGCAGCAATTTAGAGCTGATTGATGAGTGACTCATCAGGTTGTACAAGGGAGACAGGATGATGAGGTGGTGAGCCATTGCCCATGTTAGCACTGGTCTCCTTAGGCCACCCCTACCTAAGCTGTTGACCTCAGCAGGCAGAGATGGTTGTTTCTAGAGGAAAGCAAAAATTACCATCGGTTTTATTTGTTTTCATAGAGTGTATAAAATGTCCTATGCACTAAGAAAACAGCCAAATTTCACTGTTCATATCAGTAATCTATAAACCACTACAATAACAATGATTAGCAATCTAATGACAGTAGTGTCATAACAAGCTAAGCCAATTTTAGGGTTTTTTTAATGTGCTTTTCACCCATAATAGAATCTCTAAAGTGCAGTGTTCCTGCATGGCATTTTCTATTCCATTTCTGACTTTCACATGGTTAGAATTATTTTTTTGCCCTCAAGCATAACAATATAACTGAATGAAGCCAATAACCCCATCATATTTCTTTCACACATCTAAATGGCTGACACACATGCAAGCTTAACTCCATTTTCAGGGACTTCTTTCCCCAAATAATAAAAATTAAACACAACAGTATCTATGACAAAGTAATTACCAACTAATTTCTTAAAAAATAGTCATGCATCAGTTTTAATTAATTTCAATTAGATATGGAAAGCCTAAAGTTAGTGGTATTTGTTAAGAATATTCAAGTACAGATCGTGACACACCACCTTTTGCAAGATTAATTAAAATACATTCTCTGACAAACTGGTCACCCTCCACACCTATAGCTCTCAGGAAATGAATTCACCATGGTGCGTAAGTACTGTGAGGTTTAACGCCTTCAGCCAAATGACAAATTCCATTGCTTGTGCTGAAGTGGAGGTTGCTTTGAGCAGAGCTACAGCACTGCACTTAACTTCACACCTTCTCATAAGCATAATGTGACAGTTATCTAATATATCACTTCAAAAATATGCAAATCAAACCAGGATATAAAGACTACCTTCAGTAGCAGCTGACAAAGTATCTTTTGACATAAAGCTGGAATGTGTTATACTGATTCCAGGACACACTCCAAGTAATTTCTGTTCCTTTATTTAAACCATGTTGATAATTTCAAATACACAAAGTGTCTGAACATATAGGGATGCATATCCTTGGGAAATCCTGAAAGTTTCTCTTGTAATAGTTTCAAAAAATAAAAACCTTGAAAGTTAAACACAGAGGTAATCACATCAGTAAGCTCTCTTATTATTCAACTACCATGGGATAAGGAGAACACATCGCATGGGAATGGACTGGTGTGTCATTGTCTGCCACCCCGCACCCCCCCAGCCTCCCCACAAAAATTCCAGACACCACAGTAACAATCATCCACAGTTTTCTAGTTCTCAGAAATACATTCCACTGTCCATAATGTGGGACAGCAAGATGCAGTATATAGAATACCTACTTGACAGTCCTCATGAAAACACCTTCACAAATTTAAGCCACGTTTTTCATGGAGTTCTCTGCACAAAATCATGAAAGAAGGGCTGTGAAAATGCAAGAGCACATGACTACTTTTGCCATCTTAAAAATGCAATAGATGCATTCAGGAAGAGCAGAACAGACCCCTCTCCAGAACTGACCAAAAGTGTCCATGGTTTCCCTAATGCAACTCATAATGACTGAACAATATGACTTTGCCAAGTACAGACAAGAAATTTGCTTCTATCCTCACTGTATTAAAAGTGAGCCCTCAACTCCATATACAGAGATCACACCTAAACCAGTAGTCACCAAAAGGGTGACTGACAACCTGCTTCATGCTGTTCACAGCTGTAGGAACAAATGCAGCCCAACACAGTAAAATAGACTTGCTCAGCATTTTTTGCCCCTAGGAGTCAATTAAAGCCATAGCATTGTACTCTAAACTTTTGTCTGGGCCATACTCCAATAGTTTGTTGAAGCTCTCCCTCCTACTCCCTTTATGCTCCTTTCTCTCATCTTTTTATGTTTATATTTCCTAGAAGCACAAATATCGAACAAAACATTACTGAGCAAAGCCCCTTCTGCTCACACTTTGCCTCTTCCCTGAGTGTATGGGTACCTATTTCTGAGATGCAGATCAGTACTCTTACAGTTCCTAGACTCCATGTGAGAGCTCAATTATTTTTTAACACAATCTCTTATGGATAGGGTTTATATCCTACCATAAATAAGTTTTTCTTCTGTCTTATAAGTAGGATTTTTCAACAAAATTTGGCTTTATTTTTCTTTTTTCTGCATGAGTACTTCTTCCTTGAGGAAGACTCAGAAGAACAATCTTTGTTTTTTCAAATCCTTCTGGTTGAACACATTTCCAAAAGGTCAAGAGATGACAAATCAATATTTTGCAACATATTGTCTACCCAGTCTTCCTCCTTTAATGTCAATCAGGCAGCACAAAAACCGCTAATTCTCTCCTCCTGGGCATTGAGGGGGAAGAGTCCAAAATGAGGCATTCAGACCCAGAAGTCTTGTGCTGACAAGAACAGAAGGCAGCCCTGGACTTAAAGCAACACTGAGGACAACACACATGTAACGCATTGGCTGCCCGATATTCTGGTAGAGGTACAACTTAAAATCATTTATGCGTTTGGTTAAAGAGTAAAATTAATTTCTCTAAGCTTTTTTCTTCAAGAACTATGTGGAAAGGACATCATTCTTAATTTGTTCCCAAATAACAGCTTCCACTGAATTCTTCCATATCTGCTCAGGTCTACAACCTAACCAAAACAGGCAGCGACGTTGTCACAGCTGTCTTCATCTGAAAATTCACTGCAACATCATTAGCAGTAATACCAGTGCAGCAAGGTAAAGGTATTAGCTGAAATATAAGTGAGAAGAAACAGCAACTGTTCAGAGATCATTGACCTGAGTCAGTGTCACTTGTGGTGCTATAGGGAAAGCAGATTGCAATAGGTAGGCAGCTCTACTCCCTTCTCCTGATGCTGATAGAAACCATTTTTCTGAAGTCACAAAGAGAAACCACTTTCCATTCACAATAAAGGATAGTGGGGTTTTTTGATTCCATAACCACACTAAGATCCATAAATTTTGCTGTAAAGGACAAGAGTATAGCCTTCTTGGACTTGAACTGTAGAAGGTGGTCATTTGAAGAGCCATAAAGTAACCACAAAGTAACCCTAAACAACGAGATTACAGTTTAGAGGAGCATACACTGCCTGCTACCACTTCAACCACTGTGATCTACTATTGCTCCAGATACAGAGAGAGCAGACATCTCACTGGGGTGAAAAAGGTTATAAACCAATTAAACTATAATGGAAAATAACACTCCTCCTAGCTGAAGGCACTCCTCCCAGGGTCTGCCTCTGTTCAGTAAAAAGGCTCGACTAGTCATGTTGCATAAGATAATAACCAATTCCAAAAAGGCTCAGTTTTACAAACGTCAGATTAGGAAGTCTCCTCTCCATATAATTATAGTTCTAGTTGATTGAGCTCCAAATTTAATGAAGTTAGCCTAATGAATGCAACGCTTATTCTTCTAAATAAAACAGAACATCCATCATGAGCTAATGGAAAGAATTTAGAATGAAATAGCTGAACTACTAAGAAAATCGTGCACACTCATTAAGCAACAGTATTATTCCAAAGGACTGCAAAATAGTAATTCAGATTTGTATTTAGGTAGACTTCTGTTTCCTCAGATAAGCCAAATTATTCCTTCACTTGATAGCACATAAACCTACAGTTTGAAATATCTAGCAAATCATAGGACTAAGTATAAAACATCAGGCCTCTAAAAGAAAAACTATCTTCCTATCTAGAATTCTTTCAGTACACCAAAGCACTAGATGAAGAACTAGTTTATCTGTACCATTTGCAAGTCTCACAAGAGACTCTCAAAGTACAAGGGAGACAGATCATTGTCGTGTGCTCCGCCATGAAAGGGATATGATGAAAATAAATAGTCCATCTTCATTATACCATAAGTGTAGAGATTTAGAAAGTCTGACATCAGGTACAGAGTTGCTCAGTCTATTTATTATGTGGAAGCAGAAGAGACTGTGAGCAGTGAGGTACTAGAGAAAATACACGAATATGCATAGATGAATTATGAACAGAGAAGACTGAAGATATAAGCCATAGACAAGTTAAATAAGGAACAAGATGACAAATTAAAAGTCTGCACCAGTGAACTGAAGTTGTGCACTTTGAGTTGAACGGCAGTCATCAAATAGGTGCTTGACAGAAACTTTGATTATTTGACACGTCACCCATACCTACTCCTTTTTTCAACATGTATACACCACCTGAGACACAAATCTCATTACTTCTCCTGAAAAACACTTCCATGGGGGCTTTCATTAGCCCAAATTGAGGGTAGAGGTATACTGAGTCTGCAAGGGACCGAGCTAATTTTCTTCACAGCAGCCTGTACAGTGCTGTGGTTTGGATATGTGGCTAAACTAGTATTTATAACACAAAAATTATGACCATAGTGAGCAGAGCTTGCACACCAACAAGGCTTTCTCTTTTCTCCCCCACTGTGCCCCCCGTGAATAAGCCGGGGGTAGGCAAGAGGCTGGGGAGAGAAATTTCCTTCTTACCCTTTCTCTGCTGCCTGTGCTCTAACACTTTTGTGTCCCAAGTGTGTTAACGTCTTACAACACACTTGGCATCTACCCAGGAACCAGCCAGAGGAGTAACAAACCTGAAGGAAATCCAGCCCATTCAAATGGATCTCTCCTTACGAAAATGCAGACTGCTGCTACAAAGTCAAGGAAACCAGCCTAAGTGGAAAATTACTGTGAGGCCACTCTGCTTCCAAGCCAAGTCATATAAATAGCCCTAATAGGTGCATGTAACTATTTGTACTCTTCTAGCTTATGCAGTTGACTGAGAAGGAAGCATTTTATTCTTACTCATATAAGATTGCACATGACAGATCCAAAAGTAGGATGCTCACCAGTTCATTTACAATCAAGTTAGGGTTTTAGTATTTCCTAAACCAGTGACAAAATCACACAGAAATCTAATAAAGACTATTATTCCTGTTTACAAGTACAGCCTGTGGACACCACCAGGAGCTATGTTTTGAAGAAAGCTCCCAGTTTCACCACAGTGATTCCAGAAACAAAAGACGAGCTGCAAAGACTCCCCAAGGAGAAGTATACATACTCTGTCACACTTGAAACCTGAAAATTTATTTTTCACATAGGCAGGTGTTTTAATCCCTAGCAAAAGTGAAAATGCTTCCTTGATAAACCTAGCCTGATATTAAATAAAGAGTTGTTACAATCTTGAAGAAAACAAATATTCTTCTTATTGATATTCCTGTCTGCCCCGCTTCATAACGGCTGAAAAATGCGGACTGGGCAAGACTCAATTGATCTAGGGAAATTATATCAATATCTCCTAAAAAAGATTCAAATAATTCGAGTTTTCAGACTGTAGCAATGGGATTTCTTGATGTGACAGACAATTACAGACATGGTAGGAAAATATGTAACATGAAAATTAAATGCAAACAATTATCAACAGTTTTCTGTTTCTCTAATGAGTCTCTGGCAATAAAGCTGTCACTACTGAAGCATACCACTTGCAAAATATCTTAATGAGTCACGAAGAACAAGATAACATTTAAGAAAATTAATTAAACTTTTGAACAAGAGAGTTTAATTTCACTGAAAAAACAAGTGCCTCAAAATTAGTCAATGAAACCATACATTTAATACAAAATTGCAATGTATGATTTCAGCTCTGTCATAAAATACAATGAATAAGCCTTTAAGTATCCATGAAGAAACCAATTGCCTTTAACATTTTAGACTAATTAAAAAAGCAGCACAAGAAACTAAGCATGTTGATTGCTTAGTTCTGTTAAATTGCTGATAATAGACAACATGAAAAGGAGGTCTTAGTGTTTTGTACCAGACAATAAAGTACTGTAGCATATAAATAACATTAAATAATCAATTGTAATGCTTTCCTTAATTTCATCACTGAGGAAGTAATGGGAGTGAAGCACTGAAGTGTATGATAGTCTTTGAATTTATTAAAAACTGGACTGCTGCTAGATGAGATTAATCAAACTGCTGCTCAAATAGCTATGTTCTTAAAACCCAAATTTTAAAACTTTGTCTAAGAATCTATACTACAGTAAACATTCCTCTTTCCTGCTCCTCACTTGATTGTTTTACTTTGCTCTCTAACTAAATCTTTTATGGCCCTTCAAATTAATTCAAAAGTCAAGCAAGCAAGACTTGAACATAGTTTCTCTAGTACAAAGCCTAAATGTCCTCAAAACTGATTTGAAAAGGGCTTATGATTAGTATCAGATCATTTCAATTTTCTATATTTCTATCCAATTGTATCCATAGTTTTGGGTTATTTTATTTTTTTTAGCACAAACACAAAACTCAATTATTGCAGGCAGAAGGAGGACTGTGTGCAGACCATAATAAAGATTACTGCTAAAACTATGATCTGAGTTAGCGGAAGGTTAAGACCTGGTGATAACTGAAAGGCCACAATATCAGGAAAGATTAGGATGAACTTCGTAGTAGAAAAGGAAGGAAGGAGAGGAGATGGCATTAAATTGGCATTAAATGGGAGAGAAGTGTATCAGAAGGGAAGCAAGAATAACATGCGAGAAGTGAATGGTGATGACAATCTGCTACACACATGAAGCAGTCCATCAAAACTACCCAAAAATACAGATCTGAATCAAGTCTATTTTGAGAAAGCAGGAAGTGGAAGACTGAAAGGAAAAGTGCCTGTGAACGATGGCAAAGAAGTATGCAGAACCTAAACACTGGCAGCAGCCAGTTAAACTCAGCAGGAAGCAAAGCAAGACTAATATTTGACAATAAATAAGAGAACAAGATGTTATCTGGACTCAAGTATAGTTGTGTGACCTGAGTACAAAGCAAGCTAAGTACTAACCTTCCAAGACAAGATACAATCTCTTACAGATAACTGTAAGCTAAGCTACTTAGTCAGTTAGGTAGTAGGAAAAGCATCACAAAACACCACAAAAAACCAAACAAACAAAACTCGAAAAAAAAACAATCCAAAAAAACCCACAGAAACCCAAACCCAAAACCAAACCAAAAAAAAAAAAGAAAAAAAAAAACCCCACACCTAAGAGCCATCATGCCACAAAAGCTTTTCCATCTTTAGATAAAAGCTTGGGCTACTTCCACATATTTTGGTCCAAACCACATTCTAAATTTTCTTTGGAACAGCTGAAGAGGAGCTGATTTCAGCGTGGGAGCCATAAAACTTGACCAGAACTGTTCAAAACTTGAGTGAACAGTATCAGTGCATTAGGCACAAGCACAGTGCTACACTCATGTGGTTGAACCGCTTCCGAATTACAGCTGCCTCGTACATCTGCGGCTCCCGATCACCACGAAGCGTACTCGCATCTGCCTCCCTCTCCTTACACGTGCCCATTTGGTTGTCCTCAGCATGTATAGTTTTAGAGCTCAGTATGCTAATTCTTACTTAGCTGTCATGCCTGTTTACATAACATTTTAACACAGCCCAAAACAGACTGCATAGCCTTAATTTCACGCTCTGCTCCCAATTCCAAATGATAGGAAACGAGTTTAAATTCATGAACAGAATTCCCACAACCTAAATAATTCCCAAATCAAAACAAATGTTAAGTCCAAAGATTTCCAATGGGAAATATTCTTTTTCTTTTCCTCAGAGCAAACCATCTGGTTTATAAGAGAAGAGCAGGAGAGGATGCTATTAGAAAGAATCAAAATTCTCAATCTGAATCTTACTCCTGAACTCTAGTATGATTTAATTTCTTCTTTACCATTTCATACAGATGTTTACCTCACTATTCTACAACACAGGTTATAGAAATGAGGTGTGTTTATCTAATTCCACTTTGCATTTGTGCATCCCTTTTTGTTGTTGTTGTTAAAGTAGAATTTTGAATCTTTTGAGTAATGCCATAGGATTAAACATCACTGGTCCAAAAACACACAAAAAAAAAGCCACTGAGAACAACTGACCTAAATGTGTTGTACATGAGCTAATACAAACTGGGTGAGAAGAATTCAGTGGGAATACTCTATTATTAAAAAGAACAGAAACAGCTGCTCATGGTGAATTTTCCTGATATGCATGGGCGCACTTGTGACAATCTGATGAACTATCAGTGACATTCAAAAAAGATTCTTAGCTAAGCAGTTGTTTTTTCTATGGCACCAGTACTGTAAAACAGCTGAGGGAACACTCAGACAGATTGCATCCTGCCTGCACACATTTGCAAGTTTTAGAGAACAAACATATTTTGAATAAGCGTGTCATGTATTGCAGTGAAGCAAAATAGTGTTAACACACCACTATTTGCCCAACTGGCAGCATCAATCAGAAGACAGCTTTAAGTTATATGAACTGAGGAAGAGTTCAAAATTTTGCAAAGGGAAGTCTTATCTTCAGATGACTGTTGGAGTCTTTTAAAGAAGTGAACTTGTATACAGAAAGAGACCATACACAGAAGGAATGCGAGAACATCTCTTAACTAAAGCTCTTAAGAAAACTCACCAACTCAGGATAAGAAGAAATTTTCATGCAGATGAATAACTGTTAGAAAGATAGGAAATAGGATAAGTGTAAACAACCAATTATCACTATGAGGTGAAACCACTAGTGGGATCCTACAGTGATAAATGCTTGAGCAAATACTTATTTAGGAAATAATTTGAAAATATTTGTAAATATTTATCAATAAATACAAATGGATACAGTGGATTAGGATTTTGAAAAGGAATGCTACTGCAGAAAAGCTACCCCATAGTAGATTTCTAGACGCCATGAGGAGCCTAAAAGATAAAAAAATGCAATTACTAGGAAAGGAACAGTGAACACAACAGAAAACAGAACAAAGATTTAGTCTTCTTAAAAACAAACAAAAAAAAGAACTTGAAAAGATACAAGGAAAGGAGATACTATGTCAGGTATGAAAAAATGTACATACAAGAAATGACTTAACAGGCTAAGACTCTCCATACAAAACAGGCACACAACTGAGGGCATATGCAGTTCTACAAGCTCATGAATGGTGAGGAAAATATGAATAAGAGACCAAAACCAGTCACCTAGGACAGTGAGCAGACTTCTAAAGTAAAAAGTTTCCCACACAATATCAAATCAAACTTTGGAACCACTCATTAGGGGATATGCTGAGTGCTCTCAAGTTTGCCCAGACTCCAAAGAAGTTTGCACAAAATAAAGGGAAAATAAACTAAAAGTTATTAAATAAAACTTGCTGTCTCTGACCACAGAAGCACTAACACTGAACAAACTTCTGTAAGGCAACAGAGTACTCAGAGACAAGCTCACTTACTATAAGCTTTTTGTGCTCTTACATTGCTTCCCTTGGTACCTGCTGTAAACAATTTTTGAAGGATGAGTAATGATCATGTGTTTGATCTTTCATCCATGCTAAACAAACTTCTCCTGCGATATCAGAACACTGTTCTAATTACAAAACAAGCCAGCAACTCGAATAGTTACGCCCTTTCTCAAAATTTTATCTTTCCAAAATTTGTGTTATTGGCCAAAAAAATACACATTCAATGTACATGTAATATTCAACACTGTCTCACTGTAGTCACTCATTAATAATTTTGCAGAGGACTCAGGTACATGGGACTGTCCTAAGACCAGTTCCATTTACTTTAAAATTGAGTAGAACCTGATATACGGAGATTAGCCTGAAATTTGCATCATGAAATTACCTCTCTTTACTAGTTAGCATGAATGGATTTTCTTTCCCCTTTCATCTGCCACAGAAAAAGGCAATGATGGGTAGATTACTTGTGGAGGTGCAGTTAAAAGATAAGTACTACTGCTCACTAAGTAGGGTTTTTTTTCATCAAGAAAACATATAGTCAAGACCATTTTTGTTTACACATATATCTCATATTCGGTTTTTGTGCTCATTTATCCTTCACATGGATTCAGAGGCTGAATCATGCACAGAAAAAGAATGCTGAGCAGAAGCAGAAGCTGTGTTTCCCATCGTTATTAGGATTTTATAATGAAAAGACACAAGAAGTTTTCAGCCATATTTTCAGAGGGTCTTCCATCAGCCTTTACTTTAGGGTATATAAACTAATTTCTTTCCAGTAAAAGTGTTTGTCTCCATACTGTTTATAAATTTTTGAAGGTATTTTGCCAACTTAAAAACCACCACCAACAACAAAAACAACAACAAAAATACAGAGGGCCCACGAAACCAGTCACCCATGACACTCCATTATGTGAACTTCAGAAGTAAATTACAACTAATCAGGTGACAGCAGATAATAGTGTCAGAGCAACTCAGGCAGTCCAGTAACTATTACAAGGGCAGATAACAAAAATGTCTAATAAACTAATAAATATTTCCAAGGGTAAATTTAAAAAAAAAAAAATCTGTCGCAACATTTTCTTGTAGTGCTTACAAGAAATATTCCACCTCTCATTTTTAGGACCACAGACTGAACAAAGAAATCGCATTTCTCTCCCAAGCTATATCGTACTTGTCAAAGGTATTGGAAAAAACAGATTCCTGTGCCTGACTCAGCTCCTTCTTGCAAGAGCCCCCACGTCCTTGTGGTCTGACAAATGCATTTTCTGAACAGGGCTTGGGAGTATCGCTGCTCCCGCTCTCCGGCACAGCAGAGAAATGCACTGTCAGATCTCCATTGCTTAGCAACACAAAGATCTGCAGCAAGAGCTTCCTACACTGCGGCAGTGGGCAGTTGGCAGCTGGCTCAGCAACTTTCTCCCGTGTCACAAGGGTTTATCAGTGGCATGGGCAGCAAAAGACTGAGACAGGCTGTGCACAAGCCAGGCAACAGGGCACACTCAGTGAGGTGGTAGAAACCAAGTCGTCCAGGGCAAGTTAAAAAATATTCAGCACACTAGCTGCCCCAACTGAATCCTTAAGTTGTTCCCTTGGACACATCCTGCTCATTAATGACACTGAACGTGCCAGACAAAAATCCCTCATAAAAAAGAGAACAGCTTCATTTGGTCAATTTTAAGGAAGAGATAAGGCACTGCAGTGCAGCCTTGAGGCTCTACCAGGTAACACAAATGCAACCACAATGTGACATCATTGACAGTTTTCTCTTCCACTCTAGAAGACAAGATCCCAAGACAGAGCTGGAAGACATCTCAGATTAAATTTACTGTTTGGGTAGCATGTAAAATGAGAGAACAGGAGAGGCATGAAAGCACTCTTGATACATGAGACAGTTCTAGTGTGACAAAATACAAAATAATGATTTTATTAAATCTTTGTGCATAAGAATGGGCATATCTGTATGCAAGAGTCTGCAACTGAAACTTCGTATCATTTTTTAAGATCTTTTTACATCCTTCAAAACAATCTAGACATATAATTGTTTGTGGATATACACATTATCACATTGTCTTCATCTCTAGACAGAATACATTCAAATGCCAGGTTTAGAAATTCACTGTTAGTAATATGGGAAGTTTTCAATTTTGCCAGACCTGTATAACTACTTTGCCATGTACTTATTACTTGAAAAAAAATGCACATCTTCACTTTATTTTCAGACAGTGAAATTATCAAACCAAAACAAAAATCAATGCCAAAACAAAACAAAAACAAAACAAAAAAACCCCCACACCACAAATTTCAGAACTTTCATTTCAGAAAGCATCAGGTAAGATGACAGCCCATGATTTCTAGTTTTACTGAAGACAATGATCCAAATAGTCCAAGGATTGTGGTTTATTTTCTTTACCGTTTTTCCTTGAAGTCATTCAGGATCTCAAATAAACACTGTTTTAGAAAAATAAAGATTGAAGACTGATAGAAATTAAGTAGTACAAACTACTCAATTTAACTCACAATAAAGTATCCTTACAGTTTATGATACAGTAATCAGTTCATAAGATACCGAGGTAAAAGATGCCACAAACATACATCTTAAAACTCTGAAGCATATCTGGTCTGAGTAATTGTGTTTTCGTAAGATGTTCACCTACAGGTCATCAAACAAGTGCAGGGACAAGTCATCCTCATAAAGCATATTTCAGACAGTTACTCTCATCTTCAAAAGCAAATCTAATCAGATTTCATTACAAGTAAGAGAATCCAACAGTATCAACTACTCTGGTTTTGGCGAAACTCAGAAAACCTTCTGAAGCAAGCTCTGTTTGTCATGCTTGCTCATTATATTACATGCATCATTTTCCATCAGCCTTTTCTCTTCATCCTTTGTGTTCTAATGAGAACTTGACCCAGATCCCATAGAATACCCACCTCTGCAATAATGCCCTGCGGCTACCATCAAATTATTCCAGCAATTTAAGAAGTCCAACAAAAAAGGTTCGCTTTTTTTTTTTTTAAGCTTAGCTGCTACAACCTTCAGAAGAGCTACAAATTAAAATTCAACCTAGAAAAAAATTTACACCTCTCCGCTGTACTTTCTCTTTGCCTTTCATATTTCATCTTATGGGGTAGGAATTAATATCGAATTTTGAGAATACCAGCCTTTGCAAAAACAGGTAAGTTATCATCCTGTTTCACCAACAGAGAACCTAAAAGGTTTGGTTTATATGTCATCTAAATGTAAATATCTTTAAAAACTCACCAATTCCCAATCATACTTTCCCAAAGCAGCACCACTCTACTGTTGTGACCCAGCAATTGAAGAGGAAAAGGTACTATTCAAGATTATAGCTACTGACTGACTATACAGTTTGATTGACAAGTATTTTTAGCAGGCTCCCCTTTACAATTTACAGTCAGAAATCTCAAGAAGACTGGCAAGAGTTTCTAGCTGCAGGCCAACTAAAGCAACTACCTAGCACGTTTTGTTATAAAAGTAAAGCTAATAAATTGAGGAAGCCCATATATGTTCTTATTGGCGTGCTTCAGTGAGGCATAGAGCATCTTGCTTTTAAGTTTATAAAGTTTATCCTTCTTCATATTTTTAATGACTTAAGATTTATAAGAGCAGAGCAGGCCACCTCCTCTCCCCTTCTCTGACCCCAGTCTGAACCCTGCTAGATCTTGCAATGTTAGAAACACTGGTGTTTCTCTTGGCATAGATATGGATATACACTGCCTCAGACAAAAGTAGAGTCCAACACAGAAAACTAATGACTTATTTGCCTTCTACTATGAATCATGTTTACTTCACTTGAGAGTTACCAGTAAAACTGATTTCCCAAAGATTCATGTAAATGGTTCCAGTGTAAACCAGTGATACCATCTTCTTGCAGAATCTCACAGATGTGCTAGGAATTGATATGGAAGACTGCAGACTGCACTAAAGGCACAAAATAGTTTGGGTCACATCATCTTTCAGGTGAATAAGAAAATCAGGTTTTGCTAAGCATCTTTTTATTAAAACTAGCATGAGATTTCAAAAATATTTATGTAATCCTTCTATAAAGGCAAATACTACTGGGAATGGTGACATAAGGGTTTAATAGAGATTGGTAAAGAAATAGGAATAACAAAACAGCCTAGACAGTTCTTGGTACAAAGGCCAATTTCCACACACACATTCCCCCCATCAACCACCCACCAAATGAACAATAGCTGATGCTAGTCCTATACCAAGTATACTTAATATATACTGCAAGACTGCATTTAAGAAAAGTTCTGCATATGAAATAGCCTTGAGCAATAATGACATGACTTGGCTAAAAATTAAATGGCACAAAGTAGCATCTGGATTTTAGAAGGACAGACACATAGGGAATCGGCTGCTAGAGTTAAGTGTAACAAGAGGAGCAGAAACTTTAATGTGGACAAAGCTTGCAATTTCTTTCAGAAAGCAATGCCAAAACTTAAAAAAATACATCATTCCAAAGAATAAGCATTCCAAGGAGAAAAAAGCTGAAGTCCTCCAGACTCATTAGGAGACATGTTAGAAGTACGCAGAGGAGGAATGTAAAGAAAAGACTACAATGAAATTATAATTCACACCTGCTTCAAAATATTTTGACACTCATGTTAAAAACAAAACATCATAAAAATGTTTTCCTGCCATATGAAGAAAGAACCTTAGGTTCATTGAGTCTGGGTTACAAACCAAGGCTAATCTAAAATTATACACGGCAAATTAAGCAACAGAATTGCATCTAAATTCAACAAAGACAACACAATCATACAGGTGAACATTAAAGATTTTTCACTGTCAGATTCCACTTCATCAGCTGGAAAAAATATAAAGGAAAGCCATGAATTTGTCATAACATAAAACTAAATCACAGTAAGCTTCAAAAGAGATTTTTCTAGTAGAAATTAATGCAGTGCCAAGGTACAAGGTAGCAAACAAAGTATCTAAGAATACTTCACAGTACTTTCCTGGTATCTAAGAAAAGTCCTTTTGTCTGTTATGGCAGAAGCCTGATCCTACAGTCTTTCCTTCAGCCTCACACTCTCTCCTTGCACTACGCTTAGTACCAGCTGCATCTGACTTCTTGCTTTCATTCAAACTCCTTGCCCAGTCCAGATGTTTTTCCTCCTGTGCATGCTAACTTGGTTCATCTTCCCTCTCTCAGACAACTCCCCCTGATCCAGTAATTTTCTGTATAAGGGAATATAAAGAAGTAAAATAACATCAGAACAATATCAGCTTTCATACTGTACTGAACTGTAAAAAAAGAGGTTCCAGCCCAAAATGAGAAGACTTCAATGCCATCAAGGCTTGCAGTTGAGGCAAATAGTCCTTACTGCAGATTGGCCCAGTACAGCAGCCAAAATTATTCTCCTATGGATTTCAGTAAGCTTCCAAGGAGGAAGCATTTCTCTGTGGGCTTTCTTTTTGTTTTATTCATTTAGGATTTCTTTAACTATTGCAGAAAATGTAACTTGGAGGCTCTCCTTCCATTGCTGGGAGCAGGGGAAAGGAGCAGTGTGTGCCTAAGTTGAAAGTTCTCCTCCATGCTCCATATCCACATCTTATTTAAGGTTGAAATTCATCACGCAAATAAATTTAATGAAAAACTAATTGGATATAAAGTAAATAACTTGTTTACTTGATAAGATATAAGAATAGTTTTGAGATAAAATTTAAGAGGATTGGGAAAAGGGACAGCAAAAAACTTAGAAAGACTCTTTAAATATTACAATACTTTTGAAATATATCTTTTGACTCTTCTTTTGGAATAGCTCTGTGACCTTACTTTTTCTCTATGAATGCAAACAAAAAGCTAACCAAATTTTGATAACGTCAAATATTTTATTCTAGGTTCAGGCACTAAGCACCAAAAATGAGACAATTACACAATCCAAATCCATATTTCTATCACCTACAAGAAACAAATTCAAGGTTTAAAGCATGATAAATAACACAAATATCAATTACTATGACAAACAACCTCACACAAAGCCATTAGCCAACTGCCTTACATTCAAAGCAAAAAAAAAAAATCTGATTTCAAGCAAATTTTATAAAAAACACTAACATAATGAAGTTATACACAGTATATTCCCAACCATTCGTGATGTAAAAAGGGCTTATGATAAAGTTGTATCTTCCTCAAATATGAGAGTGGATGAACACAGTATGAAACCTTGAAAAGGATCCAGAAAATTCTTCCTAGTCTTCGAGCAGCTCTCCACTATGTTTCAGAATAAATGCACAAACTTCACAGCTCAGCCATCTCAGGTGTGTGCATCCTGGACCAAGCGAGACTTAATCCTAATTAGTAACATCAAGGTTATGTGTTTTGCTATACCAGAGGATGAACATAAGGGACCTCCAGGGCTCAGTCCTCAACAGTTACAACCATGTGACCATGAGGCTTTTTTGGAACCATCAGTCCTACAGAGCTGGGGTCAAAAAATGGATTCTTTCTTGGTTTGAGTACAAATAAAATGCTTGTCATTTTCCAGTCACTCTTCTACTTAGTCTATCTCAGTGCATTTACACCAAAAAAAGCAGTACTGCTGCAGAACACTCATATTTTAAGGAAGAAAAGCCATCTAGTCTGATCACATGTATGCAGCTCCAGACTATTCAGTTTCTTGATCTTTACCATCCTCATGTTTTATACTATTATAAATGCCATTTATAACACTTATATTCACACTCCATTGCTCTAATATTCTCACTTCCTCCCTTGAATTTCTTAACCCTACCCTCAAACTTCTATATTTTGAATATCATTTTTTTCTTTCATTCCAATCTACAGGTTCGAGATCCACAAGTCACAGACTTAAATAATAATGTTACTTTCTCCTCACTCAGATCTTTTTTTAAAGCTACTTTAAATTTCACCTTGGTACTAGCAGTGTTTCAGCATCTTACATGCACATTTTGCTTGTATTACAAGAAGTTTTTAACTGTGAGGGTGGTGAGGCACTGGAACAAGTTGTTCAGAGAAGCTGTGGATGCCCCATCCCTGGAAGTGTTGAAGTCCAGGCCAGATGGGGCTCTGAGCACTCTGGTCTAGTGGAAGGTGTTCCTGCCCATGGCAGAGGGGGCAGGACTAGTGCGTCTTTAAATTCTAAGGTTCCCTTCAACTCAAACTGTTCTATGATTCTCATGGAATTAAACACAAACATCTAGACAACATGAGGTTGGCTTTTTAAAAAAAGAAAATTTATATTCATTGCATCCCAAAATATCATCAGGGCATTAGAACTTTCATTTATATATACACACACACATGCACAAAGTAACAGTGCACATAGACACAGCTTAGCTTTTGCAATAGTAAGAACATATTACTCCCAAAAAGATAGGTTAGTAAAGTAATTCAATGAAATACCATTGAAATAATTCATCACTTCTGTCAAACACACTTCAAAAGATTTATATTAAAACAGAGTTTGGTAGAAAGTTTGAGTAGACTTTCAAAGAGGACAGACAGACAGAAATATAAAAAAAAAAAAAATTAAATTCACAAACCAGAAAACATAGCCTACCAAATATGTTGGTGGAATGTCCTTTCCGGGCAATTGGTTTGAGCTCATTATGTCCCCATCCATATTGTCTATAATTGTCCCAGGCATGCTTCATCATCTGAGAAATGAAAAAACAGGATTTGATTACATTATAAAACTACTTTCTATTAATACAATATTTTACTCCTTATTTGAGACTTCAACTTTCACAGTCATCCCAGCATACTGATTAATTACTTTGCCACTATTTCTATCTGTTACAAAAATTGGATTTTACAGCATAAATAAATTTGGAAACGACTTCAAGTCTATTTGATTTGAGCTATGGAGCCTAATGCCCTGCATCAGGTCATTTTCTTGTTCTTTCTTTTCCTTTACTATATGCATAGACATTTAAGAATGTAAGCATAAGGAATGCATTTAAGTGTAAGGAACTGCTGTAAAACACTGGCTAATGTCTTAAGAGGCTAACTAAAAGAAAAAGATATCTACCAATATCTGAAGCATAAAAGGGATTTATTTACACTGGTACATCCAAGTATGACTAAACAATTTCGCAAAAGGCATAATAAATTTCTTATTAGCAACACCTACATGACAAAGATTTATTGTCATACAGCCTCTACCTAAAGAAATGCCAAAAGGTTGCTTTTTAGAAAGCACAGTGAACAAAGAAGCATAACATTATTAATATTTGCTACACAAAACATTAAACTCTTTTTAATAGATGTTTCCACCACCTGGTAGGAAAATTACATTAAAACCCCAAAAGGTCTTGTTGACCCACATAAACACTAGTTGTGCACATCAGCCACTAATCAGCTCTTTTATGGATTTTCTAGAACTCTTCAAACTCCTTGTCTGTTGATATACAGCAGCCTGCAAACTGCAAAGCGAATGCTTTAAAAAAAAAAAAATTATTAGTTTTCTAAACAGACAAGAGCAAGTAACAGGAGGAAATTATTTTTCAAAAGACAAACTGCCACACTGACAGTTTGTCAAAAACTCTTCTAGAACAACAGCCATGTGTCTGCATCCACATTATACATATTTTTATTTTATATTGCATTTTTAAAATGGTGTCAGAATACTGTTAATATAAACAAGATCCCCAAGAAACTGTATAGGACTTAAAATCATGATCTCCAAAAGTTTGAGAAATGCTCTCTAGGAAGAGAAACTATGCTAAGGTAACTAATAGACCAATACTAACAGTTTAAGAAACTGAGGGAAGGCAGTCAGTTTTCACTATGATTTACACTACCGTAATTTTCTTATTTTAATCAGAAAGTCACAGAAAACGGGTAGGAGCAAGCAGATGCTGGTGAAAAAATGAGGTGCAACCAGCACTAACCTCACATGTCTCCTACTACCTCACAGGTTTCCCCTCTTGTCAAGTTCAAGTGGAAGGCAGCATCCAGTAATCCCAAATCTTTCGAACTGCACATAAACTGTCTTCTAAAACATGGAAAACAAAGTCCCTGTCTCCCTACAACCATCAAGAGATCCCTATTCAAACTAAACAGCCATAATTCCTTCGAATGTAAATTCCTTCCAGATTTCCCATGGCTCAGTTAACTCGTGCCTAGACAATAAATTTGAACCACAGCAAAGGTATACGCACAGGCCCAGAAGATGGGAAGCGCTCCTGTGTTAAACTGGCATCAACTTAGGCACAGCTGTCCCTCTCAAGGTGCCAGAGGTCCCACTCCTACTGCTTGTCATTCAAAGTCTGTTCATCCGTTGCTTTTGACACTTGAATTGGCAATAATACTGTGCCACTTCTTTTACTATCATGAACTAGCAGTGTAGGAAAAAGTGGATGCAAATATTATACTAAAAGAAGACAGAAAAGCCATTTCATAACCATTTACAAATTCCTTAGTGTTTACAAAGCATTTATCAGACTGACCAACTCATAGCTATTAGAACCTCAGGATGACTCAGGTAAAGTGATTCCCTCTTGACAGTTAAGAAAACTGCAGCATGACAAACATAGTAAAAGCCTGGTCACAGTCAGCAAGTTCAGAAGTTCTTGTGAGAGCTCTTGCTACAGTTATGCAGAACCAAGGTATAAATTTCTATATAAAATTGTTCATTAATTTAAGATCATAAAATCAACAATCAAGTGGGAAGGGATCTCAGTTCAACCTCCTGCTTAAAGTTATTATGGGACCAAACTGGGCTACTCAAGGCTTTATTCAGTCAGGACAGAGTTAAGGACAGTCAGAATGGGATCGTCGAAGCCTCTGTGAAGGGTCCTGCTCCAACTCACTGCTTGCCAGACCACCTTTAAGTCCTAAAAACTCTATTTGGGAAAACACAGACCTATAGGTTTAGACGATGAAACTCAAGACTGACTGACCAGTGTTGTTCAAAACAGATGAATGAGTAAACAACAAGGTGACTGTGACCATGACATGGCAGATCTAATCAATTGGCTTGCATATAAGGAAGGGGAAACTGGGCTTCTGAGATGTTTGGATGCCTCAAATAAATATTTTATGAAGGAGAATCAAATAACCATTGACATTTTAGCTTTGTAAAAATCTCACACTGTAGGCAAATACCAGCTAAGTCCAAGAGAAGAATTTGTTTCCTCACAGCAAAATATTAATTATGGAATATATCACTGCCCTAATTTGCTATGCTTCTGGGGAGAAGGTATAGATTTTGTTACAGAATATTTAGCTCTGAAGAAACACAAAAATATGGAAATTACAAATGGTTAAAACAGCATACATCACAAAGTAAAATGTTTCTATATCCATAATTTATCCTAAGACAAAATTATGATAGAAACTGTAAAGGGGTACATTTCACCAGATGCATAACATAAAGCAGAAGTAAGTTAAGAATACACTACCGAGACCTGAAACTCTGTGGAACACAAGAGACTAAGACACAGTTGACTGCATCATCTAATTCTGAGATAGGAAATCATATTTTGAGGAGATAAGACTACTTTGATAACCACAAACATATTTGTCCTGTCCCCTCTGCCTCACCCAAGCAGTATACAAAGAATATGATCCTCAAAGTCCTTCAGAATCCTTTGGCTTTATTACAGCAATAACTGTTAATAACAGTTAATAGTTAGCAGTAATAACAGTCAACTGTTTCTTTCCATATGAACATTGAGCATTAGCTCACTGCCTTCATCTACCACAAAGCAAGCAGGCTTCATAATTTGATAGCAGATAACTGCACATTACATGTAAGTGAGAAACCCCACAGCTCTTGTACAGAGCATTAAATTTTGTAGGGATGATATGCCAAGAGATCTTATAACAACATGGAGATTTCTGTTACTGCCAGAACAGGTAGCATGTTATACTATAGTAAGAACATCTATACTATTGGGAGCAGTTGTTCACACAAAAGCTTTGGAGAGACACAAGAAGATAGATGCCTCTGCCAGCTAAAAATTTAACAGAGGATGGCATTTTGGCTCAGGAAGTACAAGTAATGTGAACTCCTGATCGGAAAAACAAAATTATCTCTATAGTCACACTAGATAATATTTGCATAGTCAAAGTTGGGAATGCTGAAGAACAGCTCCAGGAAGAGACAGGCTTTTCTTAAACCGAAGTCTTTAAGAGGAGAGGAAAGTCTCAGACGCTGACTGGAACATCAGCACTACAGATAACAGAAAGAAAGTAAAACTACTAGCAAAAAAACACACCCAACCCTTAAAGAACCCACAAGAGAGATAATTATACAAAAAGACTGACTTGGACTCTACTGTAAGAGAGCCAGAATGGCAAGAGGCAGGGCTTGTCAAATGAAACTGCTTTTGCAGGTACACCCTTATCTAATTGATTTTACTGACTTTAGAGCACATTCATGGGATCTGATTCTCTGTAGTTACTGGAAAATCAGGTTTTTATAAATACAGAGTGATAATGACACCTTGGACAAATTTGTAATTGTAACAGCAAAAGGAGGTTACAGTAAGGAAGTTTTACTGCTACAGCTAGAAACATTAATTCAAACTAAGGATTGGTTCAAAAGCACCTTTCCAGTCCTCAAAGTAGGGCAGACAACTAGCCAACAGAAAGTCCTGACAACAAGCAAAAGAAACAATTTACTGGCAAATTGCAGTATTTACTGGTTCCTGCCATTCCATCAGGAATGTGCGTAAGAGATTCCAAATAGGTTTTGCTTCCAAAGGAACATCTTCTGGTTAAGAGTACACTTTAGAGAGATTTATATAAACCACCTTCAAATTCAGTTTTAAAATTAACCAAGGATTTGCTAGACAAAATTACTGCTCAACTGGCAGATTAAAAATTAATAACCGTTTTCCTACTGTCTGCAGAGAATACTTTTAGGAGGTTAATTTAAAGAACGATCTTTTCCTTGTATATTGAGATTGTTGATGAATCTTAGAAAACTCAGATTTTTTTATTCTTTTGGGAGCTCTGCTTAAAGAGAAATTATTTCAGGCATCAGTTCATGCCTCTGTCATGCACTTCTGAACACTGTCACTGAAAATGTCTGTCTGGAACATGTTCCTAACACACACAGTTGGGTTTTCTTTTATTGTCAAATCTGGTAACAAATCCATTACTAAAAATTGTTTATCAAACGGATGTAAAGTGGGAAGCCTTTTTTTTTTTTTTTTTGGTAAACACCTGAAGTCTTAGATGCCTGATGAAATTAAGGGGAAAATACTTCAACTGGTAAGAACTGAAACAGTAGATGTAAAGAGCCTAAATTTGGAGACCTTACAGCAGTGAACTGACTGCTAAAATTTGCACAAGAAAGCCAAATCCTTTCTATCCAAGAGGATGAACCAGGATTTTTGGCCTTGTGCATTCTCATGGTTTCAAGAGAAACTGGTATTCACATGATTGACTGGTCCTGCGGTGTTTAGAACACTAGAATCTCTCAGATCATCTTTGTAAACAACCCTGACTGCACATCAACAAGCAGAAAGCAGATGCTTTCTTCCAGTCTTGTCTTTTCAGGCATCAGACTAATCATCTTCAGCTTACCCCTGCACCTTCACCAGTTTTGCTGCATCCTTTTTGAAGCTGAGACACTACATGAAGCGTGCAAGATGCAGAGGCACCTGAGGAGCTTCAGAGGCTACCATAAGAACCTTTCCTGTTCTGTTCTTTTTTGAAATACTGAATATCTGCTCTTTGTCTGCTGTTGAGCACTACACTGACATTTCCAAGGAACTACAATAAACACAATTTCTCATTCTAAAGTGGTAATAAGTCACCTAACACCTTTTCATATTAAGCATTAAGTTGGAATCTCTCCCTCTCCAGCCCCAATATGCATCATTTTACATTTAGCTGTGAAATAAAAGGGGAGAAAAATCACTCAATCCCATAAGGGTTTTTTTGCAATTCTTCATGTTGGCAGCAAAGTTACTATATGCATCCGTTTTCAAACTCTAAATAATTTATTTGTATAATTTAGAGCATGGATCCCCAGCACATGTCCTCTGTGGCCTCCAGCACCATTTATCTGTACTCTTCGTTTCCTGCCTTCTAACCAATTTCTCCAGGCAAACAGAGAAATTATCCTCCATCCCATGGCTGCTTAGTTCAATACCTGTTAGCAATGAGTCTTGCCAAACATTTTTTGAAAAATTATGTATCTAACCCTATCTCCTTTGTTCACATGTTTGCTGACACTTTCAGGGATCTTCTGTAGCTTTGTGCATGATGACATCAATGAAATATGGCAGGAAATCATACATATCTATGTGCTCAGAGATTCTATTCCCCATTCTGGTTTCTGTTAATCTGCAGTTCATCAGCAGGCATAGTTCTGCAGTCCTTTGATCTTCCCTTGAATCTCTTTCAAAAATTGATGCCTTGTTAGCCACTAGTCCTCTGGTAACAAAGTAGAAAATAAGAATAGATGCCAGCAATGCAGATGAGGAATCCAAATCTCAAAGTAAACAGTAAAATGTTTCAAGTTTTGGGTATTTCAGTATTGTATGCAGATAGTCTTTGTCTTAAGGGAACACACCATGAGAGGCTACTCATCAACTACCAGCAGCTCACACTGTGTATCAATGACATCACTAATATCAATAATTGAGAGGTAACATCATCAGGAAAACTATACATTAAGAACACACCAGCATATATTCTGTGGAGTTGCTCTGGGAAACACAGAGGGGACTACAGGAGATACTGTGTAAAGATGACTAACAAGAGCATCACAGGATGCTCTGGCTTTCCAATCAAAGTCCCCATAGCTGTAAAATAAACATAATATCACTGGTCTATTACATCTTGTAAAATTTGAAATTGAGATATCTTCTGCCTAGCTGTAATTCATGATTTTTGCTATGAGCTTTTCTGTTGTATGGGAATAAATGGCATATAAAGTACAAAATTAAAAAAAATAGCAGCAAGGTCAATGAGATTTCAGGAAGCCTTTAGATTTACCCTGTTCTGAAGATAAGTAATTTACCTGGAGTTTTGCTCATTTTTGTTTGTCTGATTATATCAGGGAAGTGAAATATTTCCTTATTTCTTTGATTTTATTTTGCTTTTATGAATATTAAATACTGCAAATGTGCTAATTCACTTAATTCATGTTCACTTAATTCAGGTTCTTCTCACAATGGTCTGGGGAAAAAAACTTCAATAACAAAGACCTTCCCGAATTTTTAACATGCTTCCAATAACGCATGAGTGCTGAAGAATTCTGTCATTGCTACAACTTGAATAAATTGATTCATTTTAAGAATACCATAAAAAAAAACAACCTTGCATTCTTCATGAATAGAACATTTAAAGTTACCAAATAAGCAACTTACGGATGTGCAGCTGAAATACTGCACATAAAACTCCAAGCTTTATTTTCATTCTTCTGTTCCAGCAAAATAAATACACCAAGCTACAAAGCTTCTCATAGGCATAAATGAAAGATTTATGAAAGTAAAATGAGCTCTTAATACAATCATCCCAACAAGCTGTGACAGAACTTTGCGCAGGGCCACTCCTAACATGTCTGTGCTGGCCAAAGTGCTAATCGCATTCGAATATATCTATGGAAAATTAATTTACCACCTCAATAAAAAATATTTTATCCTTAATTTACAGATTTCACTAAGTAAGTAAAATTAAGATAAGCTTTAAAGAAGTGCAGTGAAACTAGCTGAAAGCCAACTTAGCTGTTCTCATCGTGTTGAATTACACTGGAGAATCCAGAGCACAGAGAATCCAAACAGTGTGCACACAAAACCCCTTGGTAAGAAGTGTTTGTGTATATATATGTACAGATAAAGACATTTTTATATGCACACACATATATATAAAATGTGTGTATATATTTTATAAAAACACATTGCAGCGAGTGTTAAACACTGAAAAAGCTGCATCATAATAGTGTTGTCCTTCAGTTTCACTGGGTTCTAAGTCAGGAACAGTGCGCAACCAAATAGAAGTCCAAGTAAGTTTGATCAAGAAAACAAAAAGTGTAAAGTGTCAGCAATAATGAAATTGTTATAAATTGGTTTTAGATGTCAAAAAAGGTCCCCCAGTCACAGAAGGCAGCGTTTATTTGGTAAGATCAGAAACACTGCAATTAGAAACAACAAAAGAGATGAGCATTGGAAGTTGTCTGAATAGTAACTATGAAAATAGGAGTTATGCAGCATAAAAAGATCTTTAAGATCTTTTTATATTTTTAAGATGATTAAGCATTTTTTTCTTCTACACAGCTCTTAATAAGCACACTAAACAGAACTGAGGTAAAAGGACACTTACTATTTTTAACCTAATTTCTTAAAAGAATAAGGCTTATGCAATCTTGCTGTCTGTACATCTGTTATTTGACCCATACATTTGCAGTAGCCTTTGAATCCATTCTCTAATTTCATACTTGATTTTTAAGAGCTGGAGGAACCAGATACTGTACTCTTGGTGTTGGGGGGGGAAAAGAAAAAAAAAGGAAAGAAAAAAAAGAAAAAAATACCTGTGGCTAGATAAGGTAGACAGGCACAAATTAGTACCCTGGCTGAGACAAAGGCAGTTATAAATCAACCCTTTATTAATTCAGAGGGGCAGCATTTAGCACACAGGTATCTCTGAAGCAGGTATGGAACACATTGCAATTCATGCAGTCAAACAGGAAGATAAGAGGACGTTCACAGCAATATGTGCACGATGAGCAAAGGGTTGTACAAGGAGATTTAGGTCAAAAATCCATAGAAAACTGGTAGTTTTACTGCTTATAAAACAGCCTGTTACTTCTCAACCCTATGAACAGCCTCTTGAGTATCATCCAGAGACCATGATGAAAATGGTCATTTTAATCACTTTTCTTCTTGGCACATTCCTAGAAGTATTTCCAAAATTGCCTCCACTAATATTAAATAAATTAACTTTCTACCTTCCCTTCTAAGAGGTAATATGTTATAACTCCAATTTTAAAAGAGGATCAACGAAAACTTCTGCCAAGGGAAGTTCACCAGCAAAAGAACGGAAGTCAGAACATCCCCAGCTTCCCAGACAGGACCTTGTTCCTCAGTTGTGCAAGGCATCCAAACTTAACAGCAACTCCTTCTGCAGGTGTCAGGTTTTGTAAGTGAATTTCAGGTTGGACTAGATGACCTTCAAAGGTTTCTTCCTACCCAAAGTATCCTATGATTCTATGATCCTTAACTGTGGCACACATACTCCCTGGACATCCATTTCACAACAACTTTTGCTTGAGTGTCTTTCTCCGCTATTTCTTTTTATCAGAAAGACATGACAAGCAGGATAACCAAAATTTTGCTGTGCTGAAAACAGCTTATCAGAAAGTAATAAGACATCACCTCGCTGTCCCATCTCATTAAACAGCTTTTAAAATGCACAAGCAAGTATTCTACAGCCAGCACCTTCAGTCACTTCGTAACTAGCTTATCTGTGTGAACACCACACCCCCTTGAGCTCAATTTAAAAAAAGTGTATTTAGAAGTAGCATTGACTAATTAAATGACTGCACATCTCAGCAAATACAGAAAAAGTAATAGAACAAAAGCTCCAGAGAACTGAGATTTTCCAGTCTCTTTGAAACCTAGAACATTATTATTTCACTCTTAAGTTTTTTATTTGCACTTATGTAACGTTCTGGAGAAGCTTTCTTCCAGATGACAGGATTAGTCAACAAACACCATCCTAGCACAAACTGGTTGAGGCTAGAAGGGACCCCTGGAGGGTATCAGGTCCAACCTCCCTGCTCAAGCAGGATAATCCGGAACAAGCTACCCACATCCACTTCCAGACATCTTATAAGTATTTCCAAGCAGGGAGACTCCACAACCTCTATGGCAACCAGTTCCAGTGTCTGGGTGACCCTCACAATCAACATTTTATGATGTTCAGATGGAGCCTCTTGTGTTTCAATTTGCGCCCACTACCTCTGTGCCTGTCACTGTGAAAAGAGCCTGGCTTCATCCTCCTTTTACCCTCCCCTTCAGCTATTTTATACACCGGTAAAATTCCACCCCTCATCCAAGATAAACAACCCCAGCTGTCTCCTCCCTTGCTCAGATGAGAAGCTCCAGTCCCTTAAGCATCTTTGTGGTCCTCTACCCTCTTTAGTATGTTCATGTCTCTCTCATTCTGAGGAGCCCAAAACTGGACACACAACTCCAGGTGTGGCCTCACCGGTCCTGAGTAGAGAGGAAGGATCATCTGCATAGGATTAGTACCATTATCGGCTGAAACACACAACTAGAGCCCAAAATGAATGCTGGCAGTAAGATAATACTGTGACATGCTGAAAGTAAAGAAAACCTGAACCCTGACTAGGGTGAAAAAAATTACAAAATTTTCCTTATTTGACTGGGTAAAATTTTATTTCTAATGGAAATAAAACTCATTATAGACCATAGAGCACTATGTAATGATTACATTTAAACTGCAGGGGAAAAAAATTAATATTCTGAACATCATTTAAAGGGCATAATCGAAATTAAGTGCCAAAAATTCCAAGTGTTCAAGCAATTTATATCTAATTTAACTTGGAAAGGAAGTCAGTGACTTCCAAAAGATTAGTTTTTGTTCTTAATTTCTCTGCATTACCCACAATAAAAAGACACATCTTAAAATCTTTTTGTAATATTATACAAGTTACTTTTACCACCTTAAAGAACATTTTCTACTTCTAACATTTTTCTTTTATATACTATAAAAACTCACTAAAATATTAATAGAAAGCTAAAGTGTAGCAGCAAGAATCTGAAAAAATTTTCAGATATGTTTATTCTTAAAATACCAGTTAATTAAGCCCCATAGCATTTTTTAAAAGCCAGAACAGCAAGCTAATATACTATAAAGCATGTATGATAAGCAGGTGGAAAACCTTTACTTCTCAAAGTTGTCACTGTACATCTGAAACAATCAGCCAACTCATAAATAGTGCTTATTGGAATAACTGAATAGCTTGTTTGAAGAATATAGACAAATTCTGCAATTCTGTAAATTAGTTACACTTGAGAATAGAATGTAACACTACATATAATTATCAGAACCAAGGACACAGAAAAACAAACCCAAGAAGATGCAGATTCTGCTCCCAGTTTATTTCACAACCTTTCGAAGGCTCCCACTCTGCGCTCAGCAAGCATTGGTATTATATGAAGCTTTCAAATGTTTTACAATGCTCTCTTAAGAGCATTACACAACCTTTTTTCTTTTATATGTATTTTTTGAAATCAAAATAAGCCTTTTTAAAATATTTAAGCACTGACATACCACTTTTTATACAGAGATCTGTTTAAAAAAAACCCAAGGTGCCATATGGAAAGAAAAACTGGTAATAAATTTTCTGTAAAAATAATAGACACTAAATCCTCATTTGAAAATTTTCCAGCCTTTCTCACAGCTGTAAAGACCCCTGTGTGGTGTGTGCTACATACTGTCCCCATCACTCAGCCTAATTCTGCACAGTTTTTCACTATTTGATAAGAGGTGAAATAGGCTGAATAACATCATTAATTTCATGCATTTAAACAGTCTACAGCTGTTCTCCGAGTGAAGTTCCTTAAATATGCATCAGGACACTTTAAAGTAAAGCAAGACATAGGTCAAACGCCCTCCTGAGACCCCCTGGAATTCTGAAGCCAGATATGCAGCCTTTAAAGAGCTACGAGCTTCCCTGTGCTATTTTTTAGGCCCCGATCCAGGCAACCATAATGTCTTGCATGTCACAAATGCTATATGTGCTAGTTGGAGACCTATGTTAAGAGAGATTGTCTCCTGGAACTTGTTCTTTTTTTTGCTAAGTCTCCATCTCATCTACCAAGATTATCTGCATTAGTCTATACTGGTTACATAAAACAGTGAGAGACGAACTCGGTGATGAACACATTTCAAAATGCACTTCACATCTCTGGAATCACGGCAGCCTTCTCTGAGACATCTGATGCTGTCAAAAACAGGTTTCAGGCAAAATAGTATCCATCTGACATTGTCAATACATGTTTTAGCTCAGCCACATTATATTCATTGAAACATAGAAGATCCAAAATCCAGAAGAGGACCTAAAGGCCAAAAAAATGATACTTTACAAACATGTGTTCCTCAGCATTATCATTTGACTGCTCTCCCTAGAAGACCTTTCGCCCCTGTATTTTATGCCTTCACGTATCTAGCTATAGAAGTGATAATCTGCTCCCTGCATGAAAAAAAAATTTAAAACCCTGAAGATCACCTGGCATCTACAGTACTAACAAGAACTGACTCAATGAAGGCAATTCACACAACAAAGACAAATCTCAGTCATGCTGGTCACACAACTGAAGACTGCATGGTACAAAGGCATTATTATCCTACCTGAAAGACTTACCCACCCAATACATAGTCCCACAAAAACCTTTTGTCTGGCTATGAAAAGCTACACCTCAGAAACCACAATAGTAGTCATCAACAAGTTATGCAATAGAAAAACAGATTGTGAGTGTGACTCACACGTAGGCTGATCACCAAAAATAGGAGTAAGCCTTTTACAGCACAAGGTGTGTGGCAACTGCAGCTAAGGATCACCAGAACTATAACCTAGTGACCCTCACTCACAAACCCCCCTGAATTCCTTACAAATAGATATACCTTCAGGTTTAGATCTGCAAGAATTGTCCAAATTTTACTACTTAGTCATGACACCAAGAAAATTGCCAATCTGTATTAACCTATAGCTCATTATCTCCTCTCAGTCTACATTCTGACTAAACAACCCCCAAAATGTAAATATTGATTTTCAACCCTCTCTCCAGTCCCAGGCTTGATCTATAGGAACTTTGGTTGATAATTTCTTCCAGCTAGTTCTCGTTAGCTGTGTGCAGTAATTTTGCAGTTCTTGGTCAACTCAATTTTATTCTATCCATTAAATCTATCAGTGGCAAAGGTATTTAACTAATCTGTAGTAAAAATTAAGAAGTGTTGTCAGCTACATGACCATACCATTCACTGCACATCTTCACCCTACAGAGACATTTTGAAAAGCAAAATACCCTGTATATTCTCATTGAAAATGTTTAAAGATATAGGCTTGAAAAGCAGTAGAGCCTTTTCAAATCCACAGTAAAGTGCTGTCCTTTAGGAAACAGTCCTAAGCAAGCAGGGTCAAGGAGGTCTAATATTCCACACACAGCTTCTCAGTCAGAAATACTTCTGCAGTAACCACTGAGAGGCACATCTTGCGGGGAGGGATTTGCTACTTCAGAGATTCAAACTGTGATACAGCTCCAAACGTAGTAACTACTACCAATAGTGATAAGGCCCCATGTTGTATCTCTCGTGTGTCATAAGCAGTTGTTCATTACTTGATAAGAACAGATTCCATCTAGTTATCATTAATATTCAAATTACAATTCTAGGTTGGGTGATCTACCCCGCAGCATGGAACACACTTCAACTACAACTCCTTCCTGTGGCAAGGACAGGTCTCTGTTTGGTTTTATGAGGTAACTAAACTCAGATTAGAATTTAAAAGAAGATTTAGCTGATGTAAATACTAAGTGCTGTGGTCCTGGATGTTCTTTAATAACAGAGCCTGTGCTTGTCTACCTCTGGCTGAACCATTCCTGCTTGCTAACCCGATTTTTAGGCATAAAACTAATCAGATTGCGGGGAAGAAAAAGAAAAATAAGGTTGTATGAGATTTCTGCCATATTAGTTAGAAGTACAGGCTCAGAAAAATGCCTGGCAATAGTAATAACAAATTGGCATTGCCAGAGCAAAAGAGGGCAATGAATCTCATGGCCAACCAGGAGTGGAGAGGGTAAGACCAGAAATAGCAATTTCCATAGCATAAGCTCCCACAGAAACAAAAGCCTAAGCAAACATCTTAGTTTACCCTCATTTACCTGTAAAACATTCAATCTACCTAAATTAACTCATAAGGAAAAAAAGGCCTGCTGCTAATACTTAAAAATTAGTACAAATAGTCATATGGTTTTCAAAATAAAATTTACATGTGTCTAAAAAATTGTCTTTTCAATCTACTCTTTAAACTTTTAAAAATATCCTGTGATACAGTAATATAACCCGTTCTTTGAAAGGCAACTGACAAAGTCACACTATTTTAAAGATGCTTTTGTTACTGTTCCATGAGTTAATGACAAACTCACTTTGAACTCATACCACTAAGCTGAAGAAATCCTTAAAATAATTTTTACGTTGATATCCAGTGAAATATTAACACCCTAACACATGGAAAAAAAATGCAATAATGCTGATGCTCATTAATACTTGTGCACTTTTATCTTACTGTTTATTAGAAGATTTGTAGACCTGTTTTTAGTATAAATCATAGCAACAAAATGCCATACAAATAACTGCTACCAGATGCAAGAACACATAGGATCACATCATCTTTACCTCTTTAACTTTGTTCCTCTTCTCTCGGATATCCGGGTCTGCTGGTTCTCCACTGTTTATCCCTATCAGATTTGGTAAAGGAACGGGGGGCAGTGGCTTGCTGTCTTTCTTTTTCAGTTCTTGCACTACTTTGTTCTTTTCTGTCTGAATCTCAGCTTGAATCTCATCACGTGATTTCTTCAATTTCTCCTTAGCCTCTTCCAGAGCCTTTTCGTGATCTGCTCGGATCTTATTTCTCAGACGTTCCTCTTCTTCTCTAGAGACACAAATGCTAGTCAGCATCTCATTACTAAAAACGTATTGCTTATAAACAAACTGCAGCTTCAAAACAGAAGCCACATCCCAAGCTGGTTTACTCTAAGTAATTCCAATGATTCAGACAAGTTTACTGAATTATGTTAACACACAATCCTAAGATACTTTTGCCATGAACCCCAAAAGAACACCACACAAATCAGCAACATTATTGTGGACAAATGTATGGTAGGAGTTTTCTAGATTATGTCTCAGCACCTTTGTTTGGCCACTCAAGAATTTGGAAAGGAAAAGCCCTATATCCTGAACTTCGACTGCAGGATGTGTGCAGAGGCACATCTAGCAAACATTCCTCTTTTTTTTTTTTTTTTTAAATCAGAAGGGCTCTTCCTCACCTTGTGCATAATAAATAGATCGTACACAACTTTCCAAGATCTGAAGTGACCACTACCAAAAAAAAGACCAAAAAATCACAGCCACTTCTTTTATTGCCAACCTCCACTGCAGCATGTTTTCTCTTGAGTTCAGAACACACTGTTCCTATCAGTACAGTCCTTCAAGCCCAAAGGTTAAAAGCAGAATTAATTATAAAGCCATTTAAGAGCATAAGAGCTTTTAGTAAAACATGATTTTGAAATTCACTGTCAACAAAATCAACACCATCTTGGTTTTAAGCAGTATCTTACAGTGTGATCTTTAATGGTCAGATAAAGTTTTAAGATTAACACTCAAAACAAAGAGTGATGTTTTAAAGCCTGGTTTAAACAAGAGATTATTATAACAATAGACAAAAATGGCTCGTTCCAGTTCTAAATTATTTCAAGGCATCAGAAAGATACACATCGATCTCTCAATATAGCTCAACCTTTTCAATCTTCTTTAAAATACAGAGTTGCTCAATGACTAATGTAAGTCAAAAAAAGTTGCAGGGATTTAAAACAAGCATTAGGTAAAAAAGCACAGTTACAAAAAGAGTACTTTATCAGCCCTTACATTTTTCTGAAGTACTATTAGGTTTACATCTAAAATAAATTATAGCAGCATTATTACCTTCAATATTTCAGTACTAGAAATACAAAGCAACATTTTAATAGATGCACTGACTGAAGGGCTTTTAAATGGAAGCCACTTTTCTCAATATGACTCTGGTCACATCCATATTTCTCCCAAACATTAAAAAAGCAAAGGACTGAGCTCCTAAATTTGACTGTCAAATCCAAGCTCATTAATACTGTCAAACAGTATCAGTGCCTCTCTCCCTCAACTGAGGAGCAAAGAAACAACCTTCAAAGTGGCAAAACACTATTATAAAAAGAGAAAACACAAGTAATGCCATTTAGGATAACTCCTATTATGACCCACTTATATGGGGAAATAACTTCCTTGTGTTCCTGCTAAAGTTACTCACATTTCAGTGTGGCAGCAAATGTGTTCAATTTTCAATAACAAAAACGGATGAAAATTTCTACCACCGGAAAGATTTGAAACCTTGGGAAGCTTTTCCAAGGCTAGCAGAGGGCTCTGGGTAAGATGAAGTTGGAGAGAATGAGGTCACCAGAGGAAGACATCCTTCCCACACCAAGAGACGTGTTCTCACCAAGAGACAGCAGCTGTACAGGAGCCAAAGGGAGGGCTGACAAAGAATGAGAAATCTGATGTGTTACTGAACAGTTAAGAATCAAAATAATTCAGTGTTGGGAATAATGTATTTTAGAGGTACATTTCTCATATTCAAAACTATGTTTCTGGAGGCAAGTGGAAGTCTTTATTTTCTGACCAAATTTACTAACATTTTGTTACTAGATACTGGAATTCTTTTGCAAAGCATCAACCATCACTGAAATACTTGAACTTTTGGGGGGGGGGGAAGTAACAATTTATCTCAGACCTTAATAAAAATATGTTCAAGGCATAGTCACATTACCCTAATTTGAAGATGCTTTAAAATGAGTGTGCTTTATTGACAAATAAAAGTGCTTTTGGTAAGCCCCATGGTTAACCTGCATGTCCCCAAATTCAATTCCCCCGAGGGGAAAAGATTAATGAAGTCTGAGTAGTTACAGTGACTCTGATTCATTGGAATGAGTCGCTGGTGATGTGCTTTGTGCACCTTCACAATTTTGCACCATCAAGATCAAGTGCCAGGAAGATTTCACTTTTACCTTTATTTTGAATTTTCAGTCCCAGTTGCTGCATACAACAGTAGTAATAAAACTCCATCACTCTACCAACTTTATCTATTCAAATAATTTGAATCATCTAGATTCAAACTGCATGAAACAGCCATAAATTGGATAACAAGTTTTGAACTCACATTTGTCTACACTGCAGACACCACTGCATAAACATACAAAAGCTGTTGATTTTTCCAGCAATATAATCCAATTAGAGTAATTAAGGAGCTCTGAATGACAGTCTTCTTTCCTTCAGTCAATCAGAAGAAAATACACAGAGGCTCAATAGAGATGAAAAATTCTAGCGCTAACTGTATGATCAGCTCAAAGCCTTCCTTCCAGGAAGTGACATTTTGAGATAAACATAAGAAAACAGTAAGATAAAGAGAAAGGTCAACAGGTATTTGAGAGAGTTTACAGGATAGTACAAGAGCTTCTTCTGCAGACACATACTCTCAGCGCAATTACCAATGATGGACAGCAGGAACCACAAGATATGTCATATTCTATGTGCCAGCTGAAGACATATTTTACCAAATATATTCATGAACACGACCCTAATGGAAGAAAAATCACACCCCTAAAAACCAATACCACACGTTTCTTCTGAGTTCTTAAGCAACAAGAACTAAGTGAAAATCCAGAATAAAGTTAATGAGAAGAATGGATATGTGTGAGCAGCTGACACCCCCTCAAGTCACCAACAAGCTCCTCAGCCAGCAAAAGAAAGGGCAAGCAGCAGTTTAATACATGTAGATAGCATTACATTCACATTCTCAGAGTTAAAGAGACCTCAGAAAGAATCAATCTAAAAATATAAGATTGGAAAGAATCCAGGCATAAATACATATACCAAAACGTGTCAAACTGTTTCCGTATCCCACCCCCGCTTCTAAGCAACATAAATAAACTTAAAATTTAGAATATTTGAGCAAATCTTCAAAAACCTTATCTAACAGAAAGCTGCTTTCTTCTAGGCATCCCAAAAGCTTACTCAAAAGTCTCAAAACAGAGGATGAAGTACCATAAAACTACAGCAGAAGCTACTTTAAAACAAGCAATGCTATTAAAAGAACCTGTGATTAGACCATTTTTGCCAGCAAGAACCATAAATAGATCTAATAATTAGAATCTGAAACTAGAAACAGGTGCAAGTTTTTTAAACAATCACTGCAATTAACTATTGCAGCTGCTTATGCAGGAACACTGAACACTCTCAAAGTGTCCACAAACTGTCTAAATATCATTCAGAAAAGACCACAAATTATAACGCTTGATAAGCAAATCACTAACCAAAACTTTATGTGCTTTAATTATGCACACAGTAGTGAGTCTTCTGAACAGCTACTAAAGCTTCACTTGCCAAGACAATGACTTCAAACAGAAGTCTTTCCTATCTGCTGTGACACAGCAGGCTCTTTAGAAAGTGAACTGCAAAAAAAAAATCTGTAAAAGTGTTTTCGAATTTCTTTGTGAGAGTCAAGATAAAAAAAGTAAATAAAAATTAGAATGGAGTCAAGAAAAGCAAACTCACCACCAGCAACTCTTCTCTCCACTAAAAAAGCAGACCACTGGCTCACTAGAGCCAAAGGACACCCAGTTTATTATCATTTGGAGTTTCAGGAAGTGGATAGGCAAGAACTGGTAAAGCACATAAATATTTGTGTAAGCCTGTCATTCAGAAACAACCTCCCATGTGGAAATTCTGAACTTTTACACTTTGGTCAAGTTTGATTTCCAACTCAAGGTTTTTAGATACAGTAAAACAAAAAAACAGGCATCAAAACAAAACAAAACACACAAAAAAAAAAAAAAAAAAAAAACCAAAAAACTAAACCTTTGAGAGCAAGTGCCTAAAAAACATTTCACACACATTAACTACAAATGTTTTTACTCCAATCTTGCAGCTTATATGATTTTATAATATCTACGACCTCTCCATGTTGTCTCCGCATATGGAAAACATAAATTCACAGCATACAAGAACATACAAGTCTATATATCTCACAATTGGAGAGATATACTGCCCCTTACACGAACAGAGTTTGGAGGAGCAAGAACTGGAAGAAAGGAGCATCTGTGTTGATTTTTCTCCTTGCTGGATCACCCTTCCTGGATGGATGGCTGCATTACTCTCTATTGTCAAGCGCGTACAGAGGAAGTGGCCTGATTTTTTTTTCCATGTTTAGTTTTCATCATGCTCATGTTGCAGAAATGACCACTTGCATCCCAACTTGCTGGGCTGCTCTGAGGCAGCAGAAAATATGCTCACGAAGGAGTACCAGATCTGTATATACCTGTGACAGCTAAAGGGGTAAGCTCCACCACCGTTAACAGTGAGGCTGCTACTTACCAAGAGTTTTCTTTTTCAAGGCAAGTTAAGGTTGTATTTATTTTACTGAAGTTTTGTTTCCTCAGGTAATAAACTTTGACTGTCAGAGATCACTGGTTAGAAAGGAATATTTTTATCAGAAAATAAGTGAATCCTGCAGGAATTAAGGTAACTTAAGTGTATCAGAAACACTGTGTCAAAGTATTGGTTATAAAGATTTTCCAACCAGACTTTTAAGAATAATCTTATGCATGTTTGCAAGGGAATATGTTGTCCCAAAGTACTCTCTCTAACACAGTGTTTGTCCAAACCCCAGTTTCTAAATATGTTTTCACCTTTGCTTAAAATACCCTTGCAGATGGACACGGCTTGAAACTCTAGCACAGGCAGAGTAGATAGGTGATAACTTAGTAGTAAAAATTTGTTATTTAAAAAAAATCCTGAAAGTCAAACTGTTCTTTGTTGATGTTTTTAACTATTTTGAGAACATTATGATTTTATTTATCTGCAACCATCCTACTTGATCACTGATTTAGTTAAGACAGCAATACCTACATGTAATAGATGTGCTATAGTTACCTGTGCATGTCTGTAGCGATGGCCTGGGAATAAAGCCAAAATGCAGAATATTCCCCATTTCAACCCCTCTCCCTTAAGGAAGATAATAACAGATCATTATGACATCAGAAGGGAACAGATTTAATTCCCTTTGAAAAATTATCGTTAAACTTTCGCAGATACAGAAAACTTGTGGAAAGGGACCTGGGAGTCGTGGCCAATGTCAAATTGAATGTGAGTCCGCAGTGCCCTGGCAGTCAGGAGGGCCAACCATGTCCTGGGGGGCATCAGGCAAAGCATCGCCAGCCTGTCAGCTGTGTCAGGGCAGGTTTAGGCTAGATATTAGGAAAAGGTTCTTCACCAGAGGGTGGTCAGGCACTGGAAGAGGCTCCTCAGGAAAGTGGATGCCCAAGAGGTATTTGGACAACACCCTCAGGCACACAGTGTTATTCCTGGGGTTGTTCTGTGCAGGACCAGGAGTGGACTCAGTGAACCTTTGTGGGTCCCTTCCAACCCAAGGTACTCTATAATTCTGTGATTCCTAGCCCAGGAATTAAACCAAATAATAGATTCCTTGAGTGGTTTCTTTTCAACAAAAATGACAGTAGAATTTATTTCTAGCAAGTGGTTAAATTTGCATATGAACATGAGTAATGCTCCTCAAACATAAGGAACGTGAGATAGAGTCCTTATTCAACTCCTATCCCTCTCCATTCAGTTTCCGTTTTCATTTTGACCTTTTTCATGTTCCTACTTCCTTCTTTCCTTTACTATTATTTGTACCAACGTAGGCTAGTTTGCTTCCTTGGTCTTCTACAAAGGCATGGCCACCACTCTGAAAGCCAGTCCTCCTCACTTGCATCATTTGACTTATTTGGCCCATGCTAGGGAGAAGAGAGAAATAACGCATTGACACAGGCACTCTCCTTCAATACATAATATCGCCTCCCAAAGTCCCTGTAGACCTTCTCCAAACAAAACTTCCTTCCACTTCTGTGAATTCATGTCCCTAACTGATCTCTTTTGCAGCCAATCTTAGACCAAGAATCTGGGCTTTCAGCCACTTTGCTCTCTAAATCTCTCATCTCTGTCATGGAAGCTCACAGATCTTGTTTCTGATCTGCTCTCTTGTCTAAACCAAAACTCAGCCTCTGACATGTCTTGGTAGATAGTTAGGTGTCACCTTCAAGCCAAATGTAATTTAACTTTTAATCTTCTTTCCACATCTTTTGTTCAGCAATGGAAACTTCTCCATTGCCCAGATTGCCAGTGTCTGGGCATTCTTTCTGCTTTGTTTCCATATATTTTAAATTCAGTCTTTCTTAACCCATACAGTTCTAAGCCCTCAGAGATTCATCTTTTTCTTTCATCCAGCAATTCACGGAAGAAGACAATCCACTTAACTACTGGCATCCTTAGACTGCCTTTCTGTATTTTTTTTTCCCTTCAACTTTAATTCATTATAAGTATTTTTTTAGACAATAGAAAAACATGGCTACTTCCAGATGTCTGATATGTTAAATTCGTGGATTTCCATGCTGGCCATTAAAGATCACTGCTTCTTGTTAATCCTTTACTGTCTCTTCCCAATTCTTTTCCTTTGTCTTGTAATTAAGGTATGGCCTTTGGAAGCAGCTCTGGAATGAGCAAAATCCTTGGGGACATGTATTTAAATAGAATTTCAAAAACACAGACTGAGTGGGCACACAGAACTTGCAGAAATGAGAGGACAGTTGAAGCACATCCCGTATGCATGAAGACGACGTCCTCTGCAAAACTGCAAGTCAAAAAGAACCCGAGTATTCCCAGTTATCTTTTAAAAGATTTTGGAACATAGCCAGGATTTTCATTAATCATTATATGGTAATACTTCGTTAATAAAGAATATTAACATACAAGACATCTCGTTTTCTTTCCCAACCATAATAAAAAGAACAAATAGTACCTTCCAGTTAGTAAAACAATACAGATTATACTATTAAGTGTGGAACACTATAACCTTTGATGAACCAAAAACAAACAAACTAACAAACACACACCAAAAAAAAAAAAGGCAAAACACAAACAACAAAATACATGCAGGCAAGGGATCATCCTTTGGAAATTATCTGCTTCCCATGTTATGAATGTTGACATGAATATAATTATTAAAACTTATCTTGAGAATCTGTCACGTGCTGTTACCACCAAGCAAAGGCATTTTTTCCTCACCTCTGTAGCAGCCACGTTATTCCAAGCACTGATGCAAAAAAAGGAGGAGGGGGCCAAGCTCAAGTCAGGGACTTCCTTGGGGCCTGGAAGCAATGTCATAGCTGCTAAAGTCAGCTTAAGTTTTACCAGTGAAGAAAAGCAGGTGTTTTCTACAGAAGCTGCACTTACAAGCTGCACTTACACTAGCAGCCAAGGATTTTTCAATGCTAAGAAGGGTGACTAGAGACTGCATAAATATTTTAAGCTTACATGAAACTTCTTAGTTTCATAGTTACAGTATCAGCTGAAACAGATTTTCAGAGGAATCAGATCAACTATTTCAGGAAGAAACACACTTTTTAAGACTACAACAGCAATGAATGCAACTTTCACTAGTGAGGAGCAAATAAAGCAAATTACATAAGTTTTCAACTAGATACAAGTAAACTCATTCAGTTTTTAGTGCCTTAATGTCATTCAGGTACAAAAACACTTCATTAGAAAAAGCAATAGTTGCACAAGGGTTAACAACGTAGAGTTTTCAATCACTACAGTTCTATCAAACACATCTCATTTAGATCTGTTCTGCTTACATAATGCAGAAGAGAATACAACTACATTTGCCTCAAGGCACTAACACAATCAAAAATAGGCATTATTTCAGATTTTTTGATGATTAAAGAAACTTGAGTTAACATCTGCAGCTAATTACTTCTGTGCAGAATATTTAGCCTCTGCAGAACAAAGTCTTAAATCTGATTGTCAAAGCACTTATAATGCTAATATAGAGGGAAAAGAAATTTATCTTTTAGGAATCCATCTTACTTCTAAAAAGGTACTCTGAAAAGCCTAAGTCCTACTAAAATGTTAAGAAATTTAGGATCTCTTCACATTTTATCATGAAAACTGAATGAAAAGAAGGGTGCTACCTGCCCTGTGCAAAATAATTATAAATAGCTTCCTGTCTCCTAACACAATACTGACTGGAACATCAGATCTTCCCTTCCAACTAGCATCCCAATGAGACAGCCTTTATTTTTTTAAAAAGTAATAAAGATGAATAACTTCACATGAAATAGGAGTGACAAACACATATAGATAGACTAAAGGAATAAGAAACAGAAAAAGAAATCAGTACTGAAGAAGAGAATTGGGTAGGATAAAAAGTTAACAACTCTTCAGCCGGAAATCTAAGGTTTATTTTGATGTGGGATTCAAACAGCACCAAAAAACAGTAGGATAATTTTAATTAAAAACTTCAGAACCCCACTTCAATTAACAATGTCAAATCACAGAATTTTCTACTATAAACCATTTTAAGTCATTGGAAATACTGCTGTTATACAAATTTAAACATGTACATAGCAATGTATTAACACTCAACTCACCTTGGTCAAGTCTAACAGTATGAAGCACCATCTTACATACTATATAATTTACTGATATAAAAGACAGTTTAATCAAGGCAGAATAATACTTAGCTCGTCCTGTGATACTGAGAAAGCAATGAACTGAGCTCTCATGAAAGAACAACGTGTCATCTTTATGTCTTATTAAAGAAGGACTTTTTATAAATAAGCACATTTACATACAGGACAAAGCAGACACACTGATGGTGGTGGTGCAGATCAGATACTGAAGCGTAAGGTCAAGCAGAAATAAAAAGAACCAGAGCACTTCCACATAGGGCATCAAGCTCTTAAATATTTTTTTCTAGTCTACTACTACTGCCCAAAACTAAGTTTCCAATGGGGGGAAAAACAAACAAACAAACATCCCAAAATAAAACCACAACAAAGAGTCAAACCCATCAACAGAAGCCATGAAGGAAAATAAAAGTGGTACATTCTATGATCTGGCATATATCACAAAACTTGCTCCAGAGTCTGAAGCATCACTGCATTTTCCATATCACTCAAAGCTCATCTTCCTCAGAGGTTACCATGCTACAATCTTTACAAACATTATTTTTCTTTATTCTATACAAAACCGAATATTTGTAAATTCTGGGTTTTCACAATGACAAAAAAAGCTGCTTTGACAGTCTTTTTCCTGGGGAAAAGCTGATAACTTAGCCATCCAATATGAAACAGAATCTTAAAATTAGACATACTTAGAAAGCTCATTTCAGGTTAAAAAAAAAAATAGATTCAAACACCTGAAAACCAAGAATATTACTGGTTTCTGCTACACCTTAATTCTTACCCTTTTGAGCACACGCAGACCCACAAGTTGCATGTGAAACTATTATACTACTTAACATTTTAACATTCTCTGAAGTGAAAAGTTTGTTTTTCAAAAACATAATCCTTAGATACTTTTTTACCTAAAGAAAATTAATCATTTTGTACAACACCAGCAAGTGTTTCAGTATATGCTCTATACAGGTTTGTACTACACCTTAAGCACTACACTACTGACTTGCTACTCCTTCTTCCTCTGTACCAACTACACTGAGAGTTGTGCCAGGATAGGATGCTGGGTTCATAACCTTAGACTTGTACAGGAATTTTGGGATTAGATGGGGACACAAACAAGAATGAAGTCCAGAGGAGTCCTTCCCAGAGGAAGAAAAAAGTTCCTGGAGGCAAGCAGAAAATCTTCAGGGGTAATGGAAAGGACCCAAATAGCCACCAGAAACTGAACAAGTTTCTTCTCTCTGCATATGAACATGTTTAAGGAATTTCTCAGCACATCTCTTGATTATAGCATGCCCTTAATCAAGTAGTTCAGCCCAGAAAGAGAACAGGTGATATTTGTTTGACTAATAAGCTATGAAGAGTTTTCCAACATTTCACCTGACATAGAGAAAAAGCAATATCTGAGAGAATGTTTTATCAAAAGAGAAACAGGATTTTACCTGCTTACCTTCATAACAAAACTTTCCTCCAGCAGGTATCAAAAGCTTGTGGAAATCACTATGTAAGAATATCACATATCACAGAGAAAGCTGCATTTATTCCTTGCAATAGGAAGTGCTTGACACAAACGCTTTAAGTACTTAATATAACACAATAGCCTCATTCTCCACAGGTGGTAGGACAAATGATGCTTCTGTGGCACTCTACACAGACATTGTAAGTTTGTTATGAAATGAAAGAACAGGAGGGGACATACTTGAGAAGAATTTGGCCAAAAAGCCCCACATTAAACATGTGATTCCAGGAAGATCCAGAAGGAAGAAAACTCCTGGTCTACATTTGGTTGGGAGAAAAAAAAAAAAAAAAAAAAAAAAAAAAAAAAAAAAAAAAAAAAAAAAGACCAAGCAAACCATGAAACACCATGAAACAGACTAAGAAAACTTCTCAAGCAACACAATTAACAAGCAAACAACTACCAACTCACTTTTTTGATTTTAGTTTAGGAACAGGGCTTGAAAGCTTTTAGTTTCAAATAACAATCCGAAAAAAAAAGTTAAACACCAACTGTGAGCAGTAGTATCTTCCTGACTTTTAAAACTATTAAATAAGCAGCTTAAAAACAGGAACAGAGCCTGAACAACAGAAAATAGGCTGACAAAAGATATTTGCTGTATAGAGTTGTTTCATGGGGTAAGGGTGCGTTTTTTAATGAAACTAAGAAGCAGCAATCACTAAAAATTATGACAACCATTTTAACACCCTAGTGTTTCAAAATTGTAATGCTGGAGCTTTTCATCCATAAGAGGATCCACCATTTGAGCTAATAGCAGGAGGCTGTCATCCTCTATCAGTTACTATGTAGGTAAACAACAGAAGAAGAAAAAAATACCGTGACAAGGTTTCACACATATCAGCTTGCAGCAGAAAAAAAAAAAAAAAAAAAAAAGACTCCAGCTACAGTTTCACATTATATTTTGCTGTTTAATACCCAATTACTGCCAAATGAAATGCCTCAACAGCCTCCAGGATCTGCTGGAAACTGAGAATTATTGTATAAAACCATGGTGAGAAAAACAAACTGATGGGATATCCCAAACAACCCCTAGGGCACAGATCACCAATTCATGCAAAAGCCATGGCAGGTTAAGCTTTGGGAAATTTTTCTGACAAACTCACAGGGAACCCATTAGCAGACACAACTTCCAGCTGGAGAAGCGATGACACTGCTTTCACTGAGACAGAGAAGTCCACCTGTGTGGGCTAGTAAGAAAATATCCCTGAGCAAATAAGAGTTGCACACCATCAGCAGGGGTTCCTTGGGCTGATCACCAGCCAGAGTGCACAGGAACACAGCTTCCCTGGCGTTGACACTTGTGACTGGAAAATTAGCAGTTCTGTAGAAACAAGTCAACTAGTGCATGAAGGATGCTTCTAAGTCCATATCTGCTTTATTAGGTTAAAGACTGATTGTGTACGACTGCAGCATTAATAGCATGATCAACTGTAATAGTCTAAATACTGGGGTTTGTAATAAAGGATATTCTAACTCTATATGCCTTATGTTGGTCACCATCTCTGTGCAAATCATTCTTTTTTCAGGGGTTTAGTGGCCCTGCAGAAGCAAGCTCACTTACTCCTTATGGCAACAGGCCATTCAGTCACCAGTGAGTTGAGCCAGCTGAAAAATTATGGATCATTTCAGACCAAATCAGGTCGCTTAACTGGCAGACTGCCCACACACTGATGTTGGGGCAAGGATATCGGCAAGATTAAATGGCTGGGGGCACTGCAGAACAGGACATGAGCTTCAAGTGTTACAGACCTGCATGTTCAGGAATGTTAAAGTTATAAGAAGCATGTTTTCTGCACACAAATCCACACAGCCATTAACCACAACCACTCCCTACTATCACTTCTATCCCCTCACTCAGCCATATGGTTTCCTCTTCTCTAGTTTACCCCACAGATAGTGCTTCCTCCATGCTAAATTTTATTCATACCTGAGTATCACCTTCCTCCAAATGTCTCCTTTCTCTGATTAGTATCTCACTCAGCCAAAGCCCACCTCTTCTTACACCTCAGACAACACTGATCTCTTTCTACTTACGGAAAAAGGGGAGGAAACCAAAAGGCACTATTTCACAGTCATCCCACCCTCTTATAGTTTGCTCCATGTGCAGTGTCCATCTCCAGCTCCCAGGAAAAGAAGCTGCTGCTCCTCACTACCACCAAGTCCCCTACTAGCCCTGGCTAGTTCAAAAGGGGTACCACAATTAGTATGATAGCTCCCTCCATTTACACCCTGAATCCTCTAGGCAGCCTGATCTCTAGCAGTAAACACCAAAACTCTCACCAAGAGAAGAAAAACAGCTGGAGAATGTTAGCAATTTAAAGCAATAGCCATGATATGAGTATGATCTTAGTCTAAAATTTCTCAATTGTTCAAATACAAAATAAGTTGCCAGTAAGAAAAAAAAAAAAAAAAACACCAAACCCACACATAAAGACAGAATGGCTGTTACAAAGTAAAAGGAGCAGTAGCATATAATGCAGACTCAGAGATGGCAAACTTTCAGGTAAGCAGATGGTACTAGACTTCTCTGCACAGGAAACCCTCTGGCAGGTCCTACATAGCTCTAAGGAAGTGACTACCCTCACACAGATGTTCTGTCAATACAAACTGCCACATTTCCATAATGCTATTTTAATCACCCAGCCAAAGTTGCCTTGCACATCCCAAAAGCAACACTGCTTTAAATATTGGATTGGAAATTCACACATACTGCTCAGATTCATCTTCCTCCTCCACCCATAATTGTTACCATATGGCTACATGGTAAGTTGATACCTGTCTATCAATGTGTTTAAAATCAGAAGAGTAGTCGCCATGCAGAGCACCATAAGCCATGCACTGCAATGTTGTACGGGAGAGCTTGAAAAGACAAACAAAGGGGAAAATCCTGGAATCTACTCTAGGAAGTGATACAAGCTCTTCCATTATAAGGAATCAACACTAATAGAGATGTGCAGCTCAGTCTAAATACAGCAATTTCCCTTTACTTCCTGTTCTTGACACCAAGACACTGCTATGCACAACCCTTCTGGCTAATACAGCATCAGTGCTATTCCATTCTCCTTGCTGTGGCACAGCAGCAGCACTGGATTTGTCCAAAAGACACAGATCAGCTCCTCATAGTGCAGGATTGGCAGGATCACTCCCTTCCCTCTATGTGGCAACACTTTAAAACGTAGTCCTGCTTAGAGACACTGGATGAATTATGGGGCAACAACAGTTAAAAAAAAAAAGAAAAAAAGAGTTTGTACTCAGTCTCAGAATATCAATAGCTTCCAGAAGATTAATGCCCCTGACAGGACAGGACCTGCAGACCATGTTCTGTTGTTAAACACAGTCATCCTTGTTTCTGGGAAAGAGGGGCAGGGGAGGAGAGGTATATCTATATATACAGAGCATATATACTGCGACTCAAGAGAATTTCATATAGAATGATACAGACTGCAGTACAGATATACTTAACAGTAATATTGGATTAATTAAAACAGAAATATAAGTCCTTCTCCCATTCAGCACCTCTGGGGCTACTTAGAGGGAAAGAACAGCAAGGTTTTATACCTCTCTACTTAGCAAATCAGCCAAAACAGTAACTAAAGATAGAGCAACAAAATACCTGGAAATCATGACGTACAGTCTAATCTGCACTGTTCCACAGAGCAAAACTGTATCTCATTACTCCCAAAGTTCTTTAATCTTGTCGGTAGAGCAGCGGATAAGAGACAACTGTGTGACAAATTATTTAGCCTTCCAGGTGCTTTTAATAAGTTTCCACATTAAAATAATCCACACTGCTAATGAAATATGCAATTGTGATTCAAGAGACAGATAACTGGGTGTTGAGTTTTTTCCTTTTCAAAAAGGCCAGAAATGCAACAGAGGATCATTAACTCCTCACCTGAAGAAATATAACAATGCAAGGCTTGCACTATTCAGTACATGTATGAATACGGAAAGCAGGTTTTTGCACATCCAACAAGAATACAGCATCCATCACAGAATCACAAAAAGTTTGAGGTGGGAGGGGAACTCTGGAGATCATCTGGTCCACCCCCCTTTCAGGCAGGGTCACCTAGAACCATGTCCAGAAAGCTTCTGAGTATCTTCAAGGATATAGATATCGTTGCCATAAATTATGCAGTGGAGTTTGCTCATTTACTCCACTCCATGAGCAAACTGCAAGAACATGAATGATAAGCTTCACTCTGCAAAAGACATCTTCCCAATTGAAACGTTTTCCCAACTGAGTAAACAATATTGCTGACAGCAAAATCCAGCACAAAGTCTAAGGAATGATTGACCCATAAACAAGGTAAGGATGTCAGCATCACGATGGCAAACATAACAGAATACAAAAAAATCATGAGAGACGAAATTGTGATGTGTAAACTACTTTTACACATTACAAATAATTCATCCAAAGATGATTTGGCTTTCTTTGGGAATTGCTAAGCAAATCCTTTTTCATACATATTTGCAATAAAAAAATATTGTCAGGATAAAAGAAAAAAAATACAGCAAATGTCTCAGTAGTATGTACATCTAAAACTATCGTGGATATTTTTCATAAACCTATGATAACATTAACAGATTAAGCTAATGCAATGAAATGTTGATTAATAGTTATCAGTGCTATTTACAGTATCAGTTAAATATCAACATGTTTTACAGGCTACATATACAGACTTTAGATGTATGCAACAGCAGATGAGCTGGACACAAACTGCTCTTGACATGACCAAGAAAATACGCAGACGTACTGTAGCTAAGAACATGGATCCAAAACAAGGAGAGAGATGGGGATATAAAACATCTCAGCAATTTGGTCTTTGAATTATCTTCATATTTGGAGTTTCAGGTTTTTCAGAGAGCTTTATGAACAGTACACACTTATCTTCCTCTATTAATTTGCGTAATATAATCACATATACATCCAGCATATAAAGTCTAATTTCTTCTTTCACCACCACCGTATACAACTTCCTAAATTCCCAGCAACAAAATGCAGCTCATGGATAGATGTAGTCAAATGTTTGATTCCTCAAAGATTAAAATAAAATCTGTTTCATCACCTCAAACTATTATGGCAACTTTCTTACCTCTTTCATGAAAAACATCATTTCACTAACAAATGTATCCATGCTATATGTACTATGTAACACTACATAAATAACAGAGATGACTCAAACAAAATAACACCATTGATTTGACTAATGAACACTCTGGAACTAGAAAACAACTAACAACTCTTTCCTTCACTTCACTGGCTGTAGGCAACAGTCATGTTTGAGTTCAGACCTAATAGCTTCAAACATACTAGTCCAGAGTAAACAAGCATATGGTCCCAAGATCACCAAACCATGAGATTCAACTCTTTTACATCTCAAAATCCAGTGTGAGCTTGGGCTGAGCTCCAAAAATAAACTGGAACCTTATGAGAGGATACTCTCACAGCTATAAGCTACCAAAGGTAAGAAACAGAGTGTAATTGATGAGACACTAACTTAATCCAAGAGAAAAATACTGACTCCAAAAAGGCATAAAAGCTGAAGAAAAAGTGGAGCTGGAATATGTTGACTCAGCCAGATCAAGAATCAACCCACTCCAAGATCAAAGGAGGCTGATATTTTCCTACCTTAGACCTTCCAGGCCAGCAGGGACTCACTGAGCTGGTAAGCACATTAATCCACAGTAAATAGCCTAACTGGTGAGGCTCTCTGCATGAGCCAGTAAATAACTGCTGTGTATCTCCTGCCTGAAGAACCTCTGTGCGTGGCAGAAGATGCCAAACACTCACCCACAGCAGTTTTAAAGACAGATTCTATTTCTGAAGATTAATGCTGTGGCAAAAGGTCATATCCTTGTAGCCACTGTCACGCATGGAAGTTAATATTAGCTGGAAGTTTTTTCCAACCCTCAAGTAAAGGTGCTGCAAAATTATGCACTCAGACTAGAAAATGGAAGCTTAATTCCTTCCCCTGTAAATATTATGTCACCTTCAGTCATTATAATTTTAGATTCCAGAAAAAAGGTATGGGAGAAAAAAATAAGTAACAAAACATGGTATTTAAACTGGCTGTCAAAGCCGAGTGTAGCTTCCTTTCTTGAGGATTTCTTCAGCTTTATGGAGGCTTTTAGTCACTGTTTCTTCTCAGAGGCTACAGTTCAGTCATTATTAACCGGTTAAAAGAAGAGGCATTATTAGCCATCCATCAACACAACATGTTTCGGGACCACACCTAGCCTTTGTGGGAGAAAGGCTGGGGCAAAAGCTATTCATGATCTGAAAACCAGCACGGCATAAAGGAACATAAGAAAAATTTCTGGGTTAGACTACAATCCAACTTCTTGCCCTCCTGCCCTCCCAGCTCTCCCATCTCCACAAGGCATAGAAGATGGTGATGCTGTTTTAGAAGTCCTGGACTATAGAACCATCGGATAGCACCTGCCACCTTCACTGCCCTGTTTCCTTTCCACTGTTGAGCACTGAACTGAAAACAGTAGGGTCAAATTGCTAAAAATAAGTGAACAATTCTATACAAAGGAGAGGTAGAGCAGAAACTGAAAATGAAATACAAATCCAAAAACCATCTGCCACAAATGTTTTCTAACAGTTTGATGTAAATACAAGCCTTTCTAAATCTCAAAAGGCATTCTATTTTAAGCACTATTGAATACACTTGAAAGTTGGTAAGAACAAGGTTATGGCTAATGCAGTTTAAGGGAATTTTTCAAGACAGCTTGGAAGAACTCTACTCATAGCCTGTACAGGTTCCAGAATTTTTTTTCTCCTTAACAGAAGTCAGATAGAAAAATTAATTTTTTAAGTATCATATTTTAAGAATAATTTAATTTTTCATCCTTCTGCATATTTTCCAGTCACTAAAACACTTTTACAAAGTATTACATAGTTTGCTTTTTCTTTTCTAAAAATTCCATACTACGAATCCATGAAAGTTCAAAACAAACTTGCTAGAGAACCAAAGAAAAGCAAGTAATCACAACTTACTCCAAAGTTACCACTTTGGAGTTTGGGCTAATTGCTAGTTTGTTTACTTGTTAATGTATGAAAGGAAGCTCCATAGATGTTTCCTTGTTTGTTTGGGGTTTTTTTTCCAGCTTTTGAACTCAAAAGGCACTTAACTTTTTCAAGGATCACCACCAACAAATTCTAGAGAATGAAAAATTTGGAGTAAAATCAAATACCTGAATGGGTTAAACCACAGTCTTGTGATGGGGACTGATCAGGTGGCTTGTGTCAGCACCTAAACCTTCCAGCCCAAATAAAGGTGGCATTTTCTTTGCACTGCTTCTAGTTTCTCCTGCAAGTGCTCCTGCAGGTTACATTACCACTTGAAATGTCACATATTTCATTGAGCATAATGATTCAGGCACCTTGCCAAATTGACATGAATATGTCAAGCCTCATTTTTCTTTCTAATAGCAGTAGATTGGATGATCTAGTCCCACCACAGTGTGACGGCCAGATGCTATTCTGAGAAAATTATGTCTAAAGAGGGGAGACAGGGTGTCAAGCGAATGACTCCGCACAACCGCAACAGCACACCCATCAGAATAAAATTAGTACTCAAGTGATTTATAGAAACCAAAACAAACATATCAAAAGACTACAGAGCAAAGCAAGGACCTGGAGGTCACATGGAATGTTAATAACAATGACAAAAATTCTTTTGTTTCACCAACACACTCAAGAACAAAGTCACCATTAGGCATTTGGCTTTTGGTGTAAATAAACTGTCCCCATTGCATATTTTGGCCAGCAAGCAGCTGTCAAATGCTCCAATGCCAACAGAGGGATGAGTAAAAGCCAGTCAGAAAGACTCCAGGTTCTCTTCCGTCACTGGTTTTTGTCATTCTTTTTCACATTAATACCAAGAATGATGGGGTGATGGAAGGGTTTATTGTTTAGTTTGGGGAGGGGAGGCTTGGGTGGATTTTTGTGTTGTTTTTACAAAAGAGCTTCCTTTGGTTATCAGTAAAACTTATAATTATTCCCAATCATCATGTTCATCAATATTATTTCAAGAAAATGCTGAACCAAGTTCATACAAAAGTTACTTATAAAAACTTCCAGTAGAATATCAGTCACCTCATTAGTCACCGGTTTTAAAAGTTTTGCTTTCAAGTATTTAAGTGATAGCAGTGACAACTGATTATCCACTTCACCAAGCAGTTCACAGGTATCACATATACAGATACCCTGATATCCTTCCATAGGTATCAAACTCTCAAAAAGTTCCCAGACATGGCACAAAACTCAAAAAATTTTTAGTCATCAGGGTGACAGTTACTGAAGAGCAGTTAAGGTCCATCCTCTGGCATGTGAAATAGTAACTCATTTCACATAGAAACAGCAGTACCATCCAAATTCTATCAACTTTTCTCTGCAACAATCTTGACCAATTTAACAAGTATAACAATCAGCAGATCCAACTTGACTGTTTTAAAGTACATAAATCAGTATTTTTAACAGTTCAGAGTAACAATGAGTTAAAATAATGTGCAAGACAGTGATAAAAGTAAAGTTAAGATTTAATTGTTAGCATTATTTCTTATTTGTTTTGATTGTTATCTATTTATTGGAAAAGGGCTGTTTCAGAGACCCCTTAATATTTCAGTTGCCACAGATTCTACCATCTGTAGAAAACTTGAAAATCTGAATTTCTGGAATACCCTTTATAACATCAGAACTCCATGAAATAGAAGAGCCCACTTAACCCTCTGCAGTCATTTCTTCTCCAGAACACTGTGCATCACAATTCAGAATTCACTACATATATTACTTAATAACTTGGAGAACACTTTCCACTCAAATAGAAGCCAGTGACAGCAGAACAGATTCCTTTAGGAAACTAAGGATGTGTGATTATAGCACTGCTTGCATCATCTGCAATTATTAAGTTTAGAATTAAATAGTCATCACTGTTTCCAAGATAAACCTGATTAAGGGATTTAAAAGGTCACTAGAAACACACAGTTCTTAGTCAAACTAGTTCACACTATCTTTTTTCAGGACAGAATTATTTCTTTCTTTGGGGGAAAAAAAAAAAAAAAGAGGAGGAGACGAATATTGTATCTTAACCAGTAAAATAACTTCCCTCTTATCTAAGCATCTTTCCCTCTACTTTTGCCACCTCAAACAAGCCAAGAGAGTGGCAGGTGTTTTTTCAAGTTCTGTTTTTAAAGCATAGAGCAAATTTTATTTCACAAAAGTAGTAAAAACAAACAGGAAGTTTGTGGTCCAGAAAGTCAGCTCTGGATTATGATTTTCTAAATAAAGTACAAAGAGGATGAAAGCATTCTGGAGCAAAAGCAGATCCCACAACTTGCATTGGAAAAACAGCAAACAGCACTCAAAATGCAACACATTTGTAAAGATAGCAACATATCCAGAAAAATCTGCTGAGAGAACAGCACATGCTGTAAGCTATTCTTACTAGCCAACAAACCTAAACCAAATGTAGAACCCAGTATATTCAGCAAAAGTTTATTTATCCAGCAGGATATCCAAAGTGACAATACGGCAGATGTGATTCTCCCCTTACCACTGAAGGATTTAAGGGATATACTGCTCCCACAGACGGTATGTTTTTCTTACCCTTAGTGAGCACATTCAGTTTGATCCAATAAAAAGTAAATTGGATTGGTTTGATTTACCACTGATGGTCACCTGCTCATAAATGGCCTGACTGTACACTTCAGACGCTAAAACATGTCAGCAGGTCACAGAGAGATATGATAGCAAATAACAGAGGGAGAAACTACTTATGCAGCCTGTCTGCGAAAGCTTGAAGTGCCTTGCTGGACAGCAAACAGTGCTAAAACTCAGACGAGATGAACATCATCTTGCAAAAGTCTTCCAGCTGGCTACTAACATATAAAAAGCTGGAGCACATCTTCTGTGAAGACTGGCTGTGAGAGCAGGGGTTGTTCAGCCTGGAGAAAGCTCCATGGAAACCTTCCAGCAGCCTTCAAGTACCTAAAGGAGACCTACAAGAAAGCTGGAAAGGGACTTTTTACAAAGGCGTGTAGTGATAGGACAAGGAAGAATGGCCTTAAAACTGAAAGAGGTTTAGATCAGATGTTAGGAAGAAGTTCTTTACTGTGAGGGTGGTGAGGCACAGGTCGCCCAGAGAAGCTGTGGACTCCCCATCCCAGAAAGTGTTTAAGGTCAAGTTGGACAGGGCTTTAAGCAACCTGGTCTAGTAGAAGGTGTCCTTGCTCACGGCAGTGGGGTTGGAGCTAGATAATCTTCATAGTTCTTTTGAACCCAAGCCTTTCTAGGATTCTATGAAAACTGACATTTCTGCCTGCTGGTGTTAACAGACACAGTAAACTCATTTAGGAGCTCCTAAAGCTTTATATAGCAAGAAAATACTTTCATCGCATGCACTCCCTTAAAGCTGTAATTTTGCTCATGCCATACTGATCAGATTACATAATGTTAAGCCAAGTGAAAACCTCAAACTTGCTCTCTCAAATAGAATCACGGAAAATAGCTAGCTGTCCACTGTAAGCCACAATGGCAGTACTACTGCAAGGAGCTGGGAAAGCATTTAAAAATCCTCTGGTGGTTTAAGAGGTGACTATCAAGTAATAGAGCACATAAAACATTACTGAAACTAATGCTGAATACCACATGGAAGGTAATCCTCTTCCTCAGTGTGCATCATAAGTGTATCTAAGAAAAACCAAAAGCAGCAAAAGACAGTTGCAAATATGATTCAACATTTGGGCAAATAAGTCCTCTAAGAAGAACTAACACAGCCCTGTAGTTCACACACCAATGGCTTTCTGCTTTCTGTTCCAGTGTTTCCTGCCACTTCAGTAACACACCCCATTGCTACTGCTATCCCGTAAAACCCAGCCCTTCCCTGCCACAGCATTAATTTCCAACCACCCCTCTCCAGTGATCAGTGAAGAACAGAGGACAAGTGCTGTGGCTGGTTCACAGTTACACTTGAGCAGACTGACTAACACAGACCAAGTATCACAAATGACTCTTGGGCTCACAGCTGTGATCCTTCCTTCAGCACTTATTTTGACAGGTCACCCTTTGTAGCTGAGAGATCGTACAGGAAAGAGAGAGGAATATAGAACAGCAAAGGGTCAGTAAGAGCTACAGGTAAACACACAGCATGTCCACAAACTTTGTTCTGGCAACAAGCCCAAAAAGACCTTTAAAAAGCAATGTATAGCTAACAAAATAATATTATAAGCTATTTATTAACCTATCTTCTAAGGTTTTTTTGTTTTGTTTTGTGGGGTGTTGTTGTTGTGGGGTTTTTTGTCTTTTTGGGGTTTTTTTGTTTGTTTGTTTGTTTTTGTTTTGTTTTTTAAACACCACTGTACCTGGTTGGGTACTCAAAAAAACAAGAATGGAAGTTACTAGGGAAAGTTATCTCCCTTATTATTTAGTATTTGAAGATCTCAAACAATAATACAGAACCTCCAGATCTTAGAGTCAGTAGATGAAGTTACATAATTTCCTCCATACAGGACAGGAAGACAGACAACAAAGACAAAAGGAATCAAAATCCTACAAATTTTATGAGCAAACCTATTGCAAGACCCTAGCAGTCACCAAAACCTTTCCCAACATTCCCCCCCTCTTTATGAATAAATGTATTCACTCTCAATACAATAAAATAATAAAGCAAAATCTATGTGTTGAATTTCAAGACAAATATCCTAAGTCATATTAAACAAATAAGAGAAAAATTGTTAGATTGTAAATGCAGATACTTCAGAAAAGTTACAATCATAACAGACATTTGAAGCCCTCAGATTTTTTATTTCAGGCTTTGAGGCAGCAGGAAAAAAGATACTTATTTTTTTCCCCTTTCTTGTCCTTATAGGCTTGTTGGCCTGTTGAACGCTATACTCTGCATAAACAGCTAACTTGCAAGAGAACTCTGAATTTCAGTAATGAAGTGATAATCTAATTACTGAATTAAGACAGATGATAGCACTCACTTGAGCCTGCATCTGAAAATGAAGGGAAAAGAACAAATCCCACAAGCTATCCCCAAACAGGTGTCCCCAAGTTCCCACTCTGTTAGCCGAAATAACTACTCTGAGGAACAGCTGCCTACCCACGAGACCAGTCTTTTCTCAACATTGACAGCTGCAGTAACGGAAGTGCAGGATGGCAGAATAAAAGCACTGACCATGGGTTTTTTTTAACTTTATGGGCTTTTTAGGGATGGACATTAGAAGAAAAGATAAGCGTTATAAAATTTCTCCTCTTTGCCCATATTCAGTCTCAGTTCAGTTATTATGAAAACATACCACACCAGTATGAAAAACTAATTACAAGTTTTTTGACATTTGTTGTAAGGAAACAAAAACCCATAACTCAGAACTAGCTGAGTAGGATTGAGATGTTTGTATTTACTATAGGAAACTGAGAGGATCAGACGATGGGAGAACTCTTGTAGTGCAATATGCCCACAAATAGCCATGCTGCTTACTACTGCCTACATTGCTACCATCATCAAGCAACCCACATTTATGCTAAAGTTCTTCAGAGATTTTAATCTACAAAACTCCAAATGAACCAAATTGCTACTGCCTCCCACCCACTAGCTGGCCTAAATCCAGCTAGCAGGCTTCCTGCAGTTTTCCCACGCCTGATTGTTTTCCAGCATGTAGACAAAGTGTAGATCATGCAGAAAACCAACAAGTTAAAACTTTTTTTTTTAACTGAAAAGGATAAGAACAGGAGAACACCAGCTCTTGACTCCCCTCTTCCATAACAGAGGAAATACTTTGACAAACTAGAGTACAGCAAGAGAACATGATGAAAGCAGTGCTCTACACATGACGTAGGCTGTTCAGCAGATGGGGGGGAGGAGGGAGGACATCTAGACAGATGGTCTAGAATTTGCATTTTGTAATTCAAAATTGAAAGCATTTCTCAGCCTACAAAATAATGTGCTAATTTCAGCAGAACCTTAGATATAATACAACAGGACACCTCTCCCAAATATGGAGCAACAGAAGAAAGAGCACCTTTGGACTATTGCCATACAGCTGCTGACCCACAAGTGGTCATGTCAGATTACAGAGCTTATATCTTTGCATCACATGGAAGTCAATATTCCTTATCTTTCCAGGAACAAAGTTGAAAGTAAGATTTAAACTGATCTATACCTACCCACTCACTGAGGCCAAGGTAGTTGAGGTGGTCACTTCTATTAAACAGCTCCTATCAACCTGGTGACGTGAGGGTTGGTGTTTTGGTTTGGTTTTTTAAGCACAGACAGAAATTATGACTTGAAGCAATACACAGGAATTTAGCAGCCAAAGATACAGCCTTGCAAATTCTGAAGGTCTTAACTGTTGGCACAAGAGTAGTCCAAAGTAGCTACTACTCCAGAGTAGTGTTACAAAGTAGCTTTGTTGCTTTGAGCTCCTAAAATTGCATTATTCGTTGCCTCTAAGATTAATGCACTTTTACCACAGAAATGATCTTAGCTTTTGTAAAGTAATATAAAGGCAGCTGCTTGACACATCATTAAATAAACAAGTCCCCTCCATTTTTATATTGCAGATAATCTTGTTTCCAAAAAATCTGAGAAATCAAGGAGATTACAGGGCATCTGTATTCTCACTCATTTACCTTAGATGCCAAGAAGTCATAAGAATGTTTTGATTTGGTTACTGAGCTATCTTTTAGGCCTGGTACTGAAGAATAAAATACCTAAGATATCTGAAAAGTAACTGGGTAGTAAGAAACCCCTTTAAGGATGCTTGTGTGGCAGGAGATGCAGAAGCTTGAAAGAAGCGACAGTTTTCTAAAACTGTGTAACAAATTCTGAGTGATGCTCAAGTTAGTTTGGCAAGACGTATCCTTAAAACCACACAGCTCTCATTCCAGAACCTCTGCAACATCCTATTTGAAATGGAGAGAAATTCATGGTCAGGAAATTAAATTGATTTTTTAAAACTGTGTGTACACACATATCTTCCTAAGTCCTGGACTAGTCTTTTCCACTTTCCCTCCCCTCAGAGGCAAAATTTTGTGGTACATCTTTCCAACATTACTAACTCATTCCCCATGCACTATGCTGCAAGTGCACATGAAGAGCTTACCAATGAAATGAGCAGCTGAAAATGGTTATTACCTTGCAATACAGCCCTCCCATTTCCCAAAATATAAACTGCTGTTTTACTCCAGATTTTAACCATCTCCTTACATGAAATGTCTTTTTCTTTGGATGATAGGCAAGGACTATAATTCTTGAATGAATATTTAAGAACATCAGGAAGGGAGTAGAGTTGACCCCTGCCTCCTGCCTTTTTCTGCCTGGAAGGGGAAAACAAAAAAAGGAATGGGAGCAGTAAGGAAAACAGTTTAATGGAAGATGTAAGGTTAATGTCAGCAAGGGGTAACCACTGTAACAATAATAATAAAAGCACTCAAGAATGTCAAGGGTGCCCAAGGGACAAGGTGGGAAAGCAATGCTAGGAATACAGAAAAGGTCCAGTGGGAACCATTGTTTGCACACCCAACACTAAAGCACGGCTGCACGACAAGTTTCTACCTACATCATTGCTATATTTTGCTAGAAGATAGAAATAAAATTATTTTCCAGTAGCCTAAAAAGCTAAAAATTTGAGTAGGCAAAATGTGCATTAAATTATTATAGCCTATATACCAAGGGAACAGCATATTAATATGAGCACTTTATAGTTTGATAGAGGTCAATACCTACATTCACAGAAGAAACACTTTTTTTAGTGACTAAATCAAAAAACCTGTCATTTCATGATCAAGTGTAGACTTCACATGAATGACCTTTGATCTGATTACCCAAGTCCCCCAGTTTCTGGAAATACAGCTTGTCAATCCATCCTCACACTCCACACCTTAGACTATATCCTCCTTCGTACCCAGGGTAGGTTAATTCCTCTTGATCTTTTGTACCATAACTCCTCTGCACCACCCAAAACCCAACACTTATAGAGTAGCTGATACTTGACTTTGCTGCTTGATAGTAGGCAGAACAGATATAACAAGTAATCTAGAACTCCCTACCAAAGACCCTATATTTTCTCAAAATGCCATCCAGCAATGTCCCTGCAATCCAGGAGCAAGAACTCTACAACAAAAATGGCAACAAGTGTTTTCCATTATGGAAAGCAGCCACCACATCAGCTGCAAGCTAGGAGATAGCCTGTTGATAAGACTGCAAGGTAATCAGCCAAAGTTGTTTTGAAAGTAAAGCACATTACCTTGCTTCACAATGCATCTTACGGCATTCACACAAGGGTCTAACAAGCAGGTTAAGCAGGCAGGCTTTTCAAGCAGTTAAGATATGCCTGGAGTAATCCACTGGTTTGCAGGGCTAAAACAACAGCAACAGTATCTATTCTTGCTCAAATAATAATTCAAAATGCGGCCACAGGAAAAAAAAAAAAGAACATGACAGGAAAATTTTGGGTGGTGGAAGGCAGGGTACACACAGTTATAGCAGTAGAGGAACACTAGGAGAAGTAACTGATGACAGGATAACCACTTCGCTTAAGAACATATCCCAATCAAACAGAAATGCATTTAGTTCTGACAGTTGTAAGTTACTGCTTATCTACACATGACAGACAAAAAAGCATGTACTTCATTACTAAAGCTGTGGCCTCAGAAATTACACTTCAAGAGGGAACCTGTAAAGGACCCACATGAAATATCACTAGCAACTAACTCCTTTTTCTACAGCCCATCTACTGGGCAACACAAGGTACAACAGTCACAGCTGGAGTTCTGAAAATTCCTGAACTCTTTTTTTGTTTCATCTGTCTTATATTTCAGAAACTGATTTTGACGGAATGTGCAATAGGGACCAGGGAAGCTAAGAAATAAGATAAAAAAAAAAAAAAAAAAAAACCAAAAAAAACCCACCACACTGAAAGATGAGAACTTCAAAGGCATATTAGAGACTGTCTAAACCTATGCTTAATGCAACATTTAACCATACCAGCAATTAACATTATAGACAAAGTATGTACTTGTTAAATATTAAGTATCCATGCCCTTTCAGGTAGCGAGAAAGGCTCATGTAAGTGGCTTAAGGCATCGAACAGCAAAGATGCCTTAAGGAAAAACACCATAGTATTCAGGTATTCCTTATAACATTACTTAAAAGAGGTCTTTTTAGTAATTTAGCACAAATAACCTTTAAATAATTGTTACACCAATAAGATATGTTTTAAACTGTTCTCAAAGGAACACTACCAACATAAGTAACCTTTCTTCAAAATTCACTGTATTACTAATTTGAGTATGGAAGAGCAGATATTTTATCACCCATCATCGTATTTTAGCACATGTTTGACAGTGAAGAGAGATCTGTCAGCCTCACTGTGATCCAGGCACTAGGGTAGGATTTAAGCAAATAAAGTATGTTAGAAGCAAGCACACTGTGTAACCATCATTTAAGGGTTTTTTATCTCCATTCTGAACGCTTAATTTCACATGACCCAGCCTTGAGCACCACACAAAGCTTTAGGTGGCCCCAAAAAAGCTACCAACAGTATAACATTTACCCTTGATATTCTTATTTTATCTCCAATTTCTTTACACTGGCAAATACAATTAAGGCAACTCAGCCACCGGCACCTTCAATTGTGTGGAATAACATTATTACAAGTTATTTTAAGGGCCAGAAAAAGGCAGTTGTGCCATCTGCACTAGTTCCGTGTCCTGCACATCAGAGACTGGCAGCCTCTGGATCACAGCATGAAGTCTTTGTCAGATCAAAGTTCTTGTACACTATTCAGCAACAAGCAGCTGTTTTGAGTAAGCACATAATAGCTACAGAAGAGATGCAGTAGTTTTTCAGTCACTTATACTGTCTCCACAAATGCCATTCTCTCCGTGACTGGTGCAGGGAATTGGCCAGGGTGAGAAAATAAATCAGTCACTGGAGAACAGCTCATATTTATCCTCCCAGCTCTCGCTCGCCAGAAGGCTAAATTCACACTGGGAAAGAAAACATGGAGCCACAGCTACATGTGGCACCTGGAGGACACCAGGCTAGCGCTCAGAAGTTGATACACGTTGGGAAGACACGAGGATGTCGGAGAGAGGAGGAACAGCAGTACGGGAAGGGGCTATTCTAAGGGATCTCCCTCTCCCCCGGTCCCGCTCCCTCGCCGGCGAGCAAGGTAACCTACCTGTGCCGGTGCTCGTCGTGCCCCTGCCCGTGGATGAGGAAGCCGCCGAGGTTCTTGCCCCCTTTGCTGGTGTCCACGTGGGGAATGAGCACATCCTCCAAGCCCAGGTCAAAGCGCTTGTGCTTCGAGGAGTCGGGGAGGAAGAAGAACGCCCCGAAGCACAGGGTGATGAAGGCACTAAGAATAAGGAGCAGGATAAATTTTTCGGAGAGTCTCAAGGTAGCCCTGTGGTGCGGGAAGGCGGAGGCCCCCAGGTTGAGCGGGGGCAGCCTCCGCCCGGAGAGCGGCAGCAGGGCGGGAGTGGTCATCCTTGCGCTAGCGACCACCCGGCGGGGCACGGCTCATCCTCTCAGCCCCCGGGGAGGGCGGCCCCGGCCCGGCTCGGGGGCTACGGGCGGCTGCACCATCCTCCCCGCCGGGGGAAGGGAGGGCAGGGGGGAGGCCGGGCCGCCCCGACGGCCCCCGTGGGGGCTCGGGCCGAGGCGCGGCCGCCCCGCTACCTGCGCGCCTCCCTCCCTCCCTCCCTGGCCGCGGAGCCGGCCGGGCCCGAGCGGGCGACTCCGGTCAGCGGCGCTGCCCGCGCTCCGCGACTGCGGGGCTGCGGGACGAGCGGCAGCGGGCGCACGGGGACTCGGCCTGGCACGCGGCGTCGCTTCGCGCACGTCCTCTCGCCCGGGCCGGGCGGAGGCGCATCCCCCTGGCCGCGCCGGGGCCCCGCTGAGAACGGCACCGGGAGCGGCCGCCGCGCCCGTCCCGCTCCGGACCCTCTGCCCGCCCCTCACGGCGCCTGCGCGGCGGCGGCGGGCGGCGCACGCGCGCGGGGCGCGGCCGGGGCCGGGCGGGGGCGGGGCTGGCTCGGGGGCGGGGCCTGAGCGCGGCCCCCGCGGGACGCGGCGCCGGTGCCGGATCGAGGGCAGGGCGGGCCGAGACACCGCGGGGGGTCCGGGAAGCACCGCCCGAACGCGGAGCCGCGGGAGAGGGTCCACCGGAGGGCCGCGAGGATGATGAGGGGACTGGAGCGTCTCTCCTGGGAGGAGAGACTGCCGGAGCTGGGCCTGTTTAGTCCAGAGAAAAGAAGACTCAGAGGGGATCTCATCAATGCGCATAAATATGTTAAAGGCGGGTGCCACGGGGATGGTGGCAGAGTCTTTTCAGTAGTGCCCAGCGACAGGACAAGGAGCAATGGCCATAAACTAAAACACAAGAAGTTTTATCTCAACACGAGGAAGAACTTCTTTACATTGAGGGTGGCACAGCACTGGAGCAGGCTCAGGGACGTTGTGGAGTCTCCCTCTCTGGAGACAATCAAAACCCACCTGGATGCGTTCCTGTGCTGTTATTTGCATCTAGTAACCCGCTCTAGGTGACCCTGCCTTGGAAAGGAGGTTGGAGTAGGTGATCTCCAGAGGTCCCTTCCACCCCTAAGGATTCTATGATTCTGTGATTTGCCCCACAACAGGGCCTCGTAGTCACCCTGTGAGACAGGGCCCCAAGTAGGAGTGACGTTCGTCTTCGATACATCCTGAGGGAGCTGCTCAGAGACCTGAGGGGAGCACAGGTAACACGCACTTGGAGGCATCAGGCTTTGCACCTCGGGTGAGCTTATTCTGGTTTACTTTAGGGGCTGAGCACACTGCCCAGGGCAGCTGTCCTGGGGCAGCTGAGGGTCCACCACAGATACTCAGAGAATCATGGAGTGGTTTCAATTGGAAGCGACCTTAAAGATCATCTATTTCCAACCCCTCTGCCATGAGCAGGGACACCTTCCACTAGACTCCGGGTTGCTCAGAGTCCCATCCAACCTGGCCTTGAACACTTCCATGGTATTCTCTCTCACAGCTTCTCTAGCGCAAATAGTGCCAGGTCTCATGACTTCAACTCTTGGAACCATCCTACTCCCTGAGCCACTTCAAACCTAAACTGTGGGAATGTTCAGGCAGAAGTGTGGTGAAAAGGGGTGCAGCTGAAGTGACAGACAGAAAACATATCTGAATTGCCCTTTACAAATATTAAATGTAGCTGTTTTACCCTGGTCAGCCATGCTTTGCTGCCTGCATTCCCCTACAAGGCAGGGCTCCACACTCAGTACAGCGTTTCATGAAAAAAGCAAAAGGAAAAGTGAAGGAAAGGCAGGGACAAGGTTGCTGCAGGAACCAGATTCAGAGGAGTTCACATGACAAAAGCAGGTCCATAAGTTTGGGAGACAAGTTACACCTGAAGTTCTTTTGTAAGTAGGGTGTTTTCCATGTTTTAAAGATTTTACAACATCACTGGAGACTTGGGTACTCCCAGATTATGGAGACCAGAGTGTGTTCAGCAAACCTGGCAGACAAGTCTGAATCACAGCCAAGGAAGCATAAAGGCAGGAGAGAGGACAGGTCAGTTCAGCCTGCTGAGGTGAAGCTAGCTGGGCTGGAGAGGACTTGTGAAGTGTAAGGCAGTGCTCCTATATCGAGGTAGGAGTGACAGAATGAGAACTGAACTGAAGCAGTAGGCAGCAGCTCCCAGCAGGAAACCTTCCCCCTCAGAGGAGCTCCAGAAGGGTGAGGAATCCCGTCTGCAGGTGTAAATAAACAAAGTGTGAGAGAAAGCATTGAGGCAATGTCCTGCAGGTAGACAGAGCAAGCACAGAGCCAAGAGTGGCTTCCATACCACAAATGCTTCCAATGCCCATGAGTGTGGTGCCCTTGATCCCAGCCACAGCAGCTGCTGGTGTCTGAGCAATGCAGGTTTGATAACAGTAATACCAGGTATTCAGGTCTGTTATCAGGCTTATACTTCACTTTAAATGTTTACAATCGTTGGGGAATTCAGAGTGTGATGTACTATGGAAATTAAGCCCTCCAGAAAGGTTAATTTTGGAGGATTCCAGGGAAGGAAAAGCAGCTGAGCTAACAAAAAGTACTCTGACGGTTAATCTAGTGGCACAGATGTGAGTGCGTAAAAAAAATCCAGCTTAACGAGCACTTAGAGCCAGTCAAGTTAGCTGAAGTTAACTGATCAAGGTAAAGGAGACCTAGGCAAAATTAACTCTTCTACTCTGATCACTTGTTATGTCCTCACAACTAAGCTATGAATCAATCGCACCTTGCTGAATCTTCTTATCTTTCATAACATATTAGAGATCATGGACTTTCTCATCTGTCCACCCAGCTAAACTCTTTCATCAATTTCTATTTTGCTTCCTCTTCTCTGTTTTTTTTTACGGACTCATGACAGTGCCATGCAGCAGACAGGTGGACCCTGCTCTCTAGTTTTGCACTACAAAGCACTCCAGCCAGTACAGGAACTAAACCAAACATTTTAAGTTGTTACTACAGGATGAACATGCTTCAACTGGTCTGTTGGCCATTTCTAGTTTTGATCTGGTAAAGTAAATGATCTTCAAATATGTTCATGTCTTCACTTGTTGAATTGCTTTTACACACAGCCTGGAAAACAAAGATCAGTCCATGAAGACTTTTGTTCTTCAGTCTTTTCGCCCTTTGCTTCACTTTCCTCTGCCAACACTAGTTTTTTCTTTTGCTTTAAAAGACTGAGCAGAAGCTTCCAATTTCTTTATAACATGTTTCTTTTGTGTTCAGCTCACTGCAAGAAAGTGACATTTCTGTAGGTTTTGTTATGATGACCTTTCCAAATTCTAAAGCATCTGTGTCTAAACCATGATGAAGTTTTGTATTTCTACAATTTTGTGCTTGTTTTGACTTTGCTGCTTTTTACTAAAGTCTAATAGTAATTTTTCATCCTTTGGTTCTGTCATACTGGGTGATATGCATATCCCTGTAAGTCTGCCAGTGATTTTCCACGCTGCAGTGGTGTTACTCTGTAGCTGAACAACATTAAATATAGAACTGTATTGAATTAGTTGGGTTTTGGGAGCCTGTGCTACACTGTATGGATTCTGCATCTCTTAGGGTTTTATCAGAGATTCCCCAGAACATTCTCTGAAGTGTCCTGAGCTGAAACCTAAAGGATTTCACAAGAACCAGGAACTTCCTGTACTCATTGCCTTGACTTTGATCAATTGCTAATGTAACTGGGAACTCGAGGTCCAACAGTGCTTGATCATCAGCACTAAAGTCACTGTATTTCCACAACTCAACATTTCTGGAAAGCTATTAGGGTAGTTCACATTTTTCAAAGGTAGACAAAGTAAGTCCTGTAGAAGTACAGATCCATATCAATATATTATTTATTTCTTCTTTAAATGACCACAGAAATCCTTTCTAGCATCACAATTTGGGCACACGGTCTGGATTCATTGTTTGCAAAGCCTCTTCTTCAGTTTTGCTCAAAACACTGTCCAGTCTTTCCTGTGGCCCCCAGATTCCATGGAAAGTCTGATGCAGCTTGAAACAACATTTGTATTCTCTTGGACCCGATGGTGGTTGGGGTCCTAAGAGCACATTCTTTGTGGAATCCAGTCTCTAGTGGCTCCTGTGACTTTGTCTTTACGTTTCCCCTCCTATCCCTCCAATCATTACTTCTTCAGAAGAGACTTCACACACAGCCAAGCTTTGCCACAAAACTTTGGCACATTGCCCCGCTCTATGTAGACCTCCTCTCTGTGTTGCTGAATGTATGTAAACATACGTTTTTTCTATTATTTCTATGTGGACAACTCACAAATCAACTTTTCTGATTCAAATCCCATTTTGTTCTAAACAACCCTTTCCCTTAGAACTTCCTGAGGAAGACTAGCCTTGCTCATCCTTTCCTTACCTTGGCTATAGCAGGATGATTAATACTGTCTAAATCTTATTCTCCTCCTTGCTTTTTCAATCAATGTAGAGAACACAATCTTCTATTTCAGAACCATAACCCATGCTTCAGCTCTGAATTCACTGTACACACTCACATCCACACTCTGAATCACACCTTGTTGAATTTTTTTCTGTGTAACATATCAAAGATATGGACTTCCTGATCCATCAGCTCAGCCAAACTATTCCACTTATGCATTGTCTTGCTTCCTTGTCTCTGGTTCTCGCAAAGGCAGTATTGCACTTTTCATGTCCATTACAAGTACTTCCGGAAAGAGGTTTTTTTTTTGTGAATGATTGCCCTTGCTGTGTCACTTCAAGTTTTGCATCTTCCCAATCTTTCCTGACATGCCTTCCCCCTCTCCTAGCATTTCTGATTCATCACTAAGACACCAGTTCCTCCTACACCCAGTTGCCTATAATATCAGCCTCCAGCCCCTATTTATTAGTGTTTCAAGTACTTCCATGCCTTCTTCTGTGCTTCCTTAAGGCATGAAAGGACTTGCACATCAAAAAGAAATTTGTGAACCATGAAAGAGTATTAGACTACACCAGAAAATTTGCAGCTATGAAAATTGAACTTACTCATGGCAACTTCTCTACAGAGACACAGAACAGTCATAAATATCAGATTGTAAAAGGAAATGTGATGTCTATGAGTGTGTATTGGGATCAGCAGCAGCACTGCCAGGATGGAGGACCGTCTCTAAATTCCTGCAGCTTGTTAAATGCATGGAAGAGATTGTGTAACAGGTTAAATATATCATCCGCATAGTGGTCTTTATTTACATATAGTGAGACTTGATGACTGAGGTTGTCCCTGGAAATAAAAACCAAGCTGATCATTCAGATGGACACAAATCTCACACATTTGATGTTTTATATCCTAGCACAATCTGCTTTAAAAGAAAAACAGGATTTATGCCCCATTTGTGCAGTCCTAAAAATAGAAATGCTAAGACATCTTTACGATAATAGAGATGAGAAATTTCTAAGTAAATAAATTATAGCTTCCCATTGCCAGAAGTTTATTACAGAAATGAGTCAAGATAAAGATTTTCAACATAATAAAAAACAAGTCAGCGTCCTCTTCAAAACATAATTAAAAAAACCTGTCGCCCATTGCCACAGGCATACTGAGATGGACAACATTTAACAGTGGCAGATCCATCAATGTTTGAACGGGTCATGTTTTTCTTAAAATTCCAGCCCAAGTCTGGTGAGCACTATGGGGAACATGAAAATCAAGTTCATATTTCATGGTGAAGCATTCTTCCATTCTGGAGAGGGCAGATTAAAATTTGGCTGAAAAAAGAGAGATATTTGCTCCCTTACAGCTGTGTTTTGAAATATCTGCATGTCCCTGTTCCTCTACACAGATCTTCATGCCTGTCTCAGTGAGCCTCCCTGCAGGCATATGGGCCCAACTGCACTGATTACTTTGCAGAACTGGGGGTTAGAAATTACAAAGCCACATGCTTTATAATTGCAAACTCACTAACTTATCCTAGTCTCGTTCAACGATCTTCTCCTTCCCAGCAGGGCCCATCTGTCACCATTGCACTAACTCCATGTTTTAATGAGATCCAATTTCATTCTTTGCTTTCAAGTGATTTTATTCTGTATCTGTACATTGAAATAAAAAAATATGTTTTCTATTAAAAGAAAGTCAGTCATAAATATGTAGAAAACTGAAGGGCCTCTGCATATATTGCCATTTAACATTTTATCATTGTGTTGTTCATAGTTTTGCGTTATCTTCATTCAGTGCTAAAAGAGCAATTAAAAGGCGTTTTGCTTTAGAAAGAGAAAAAACACGAAGGAAGGATGGACATTCAAGTATAAACTGCCTTAGAACCACAATGAGCTGATAAGAAAGTCCTTTGGAAGTCTAATCTTTGGGTAAAATATTCTCATTCAGCTCATGCTACTGAATTATACTTGGACCATGAAAACAGTCAGTGAAGAATTCTGCTGTTAAAGGAGAATATACCACTTGATATAAAAATAACAGTGTCAGCTCTCGCATTATTAGCTCTCTTCATTAGCCTAGCCACAGGTTGAAAGGGAAGAAAGGGTCTACATGAACTGACTGGGATCTCCTAGGCTAGCTTGAGCCTGAGGGTGGAGTTGAAGACATCAAGAAAAATTGACCAGACACAGTAGCTGTCATTTCTCAGGATATACGAGGTTCATGTAACAATGCTCCTTTGTTCCAAATGAACCAAAAAACCCCTATGGGGAGCACCATCATCAGCTAGCGTGGGCAGATGCACGACTCTGTTGCATGGATGCAATGCTCACCAACAAATTCCTGTCAGACTGTTGTCTCTCTTGCATGTATCTAGGTAGCTGCAGAGTGACGTGCAGCAGGGAAAGCTGCACTGCTGAGTCCCAGGCATTGTGTTCATCCTTACTGCCTTGTGAAGCCATCAGGGTGCCTATCAGGATTGGCAACAGTTATGACAGGGATTTTCTATCTGCTTCTATGCAGGTTGAAAGTCAAGCCAGTGGAACTGCTTTCCGTGAGAGATTATATTCATCACCCAAACACAAGGCTTCCTTTTGGTTTGTTAGTTTACCCTTTACACTTTTCAGTAATCCTCCTCCTTCTCACTTATCTAATACTAATCAAAGTCATACATACACAGTGAACCCAGCATTTGCTCAAAATGCTGGTCAGACTCCACTGGCTGAGTAGCAGACAGATGGTAATTGAGTCCGGTGCATCCTCATGGCATTAGCTCTATTTGACGGGTCTGCAGCAGCTGTGTGAGGTGTGTGTTTGAAACCACAGTGACTTCCAGATACACAGCCCCCCCAGCTGGAACAACTGTGCAGGAGACTTGCAGCAATTGGATCTACTAGATACATTTCAAAATCCTCCAGTTCCAGCAAGTTTGAAATTCTGGATACCAAAACAGAGCTTCTCTGGTGAAATCTAGGTATGGGACAACAGGTGAGGAAAAAGGTGTTTCTCTTTTTGCTTCTACTGGTTGAAATGATGACTGTTGCCACTGCTGATGGAGATCCCCAGAGATGAGACTGAAAACTTCTCTACTGTGTCTGTGATTATATACCTTCACCATCATTATATATTCTCTTCCCTTCCACAAACACACACGCGTGAGCACACACTGAAAGAAAAGAACACAGAGCTGTCTCCCCCAGGAAGAATGAAGCCAGGCTTCATCCCTTCTCTCTGAAGCATGAATAAAAATCTGCTGATCTTACCTGAACATCTTTAGAGCTTTACAGCTAGTCCTTTCATGCCTCAGAGAGCCTATCCAACGTTCCTATAAATGCTGCAATGGAAGTTTATGTTCCATCCAATAGCTAAATAACTGCTGACAGGTTATTGTGTTGTACCATTGTTAGATTTTCAGATACTTCTTCATGGGTAGAGGCAGAGACTAAAGCCAGGATGAAAGACAGCAGCATGAATGCTGTGGTTACTGTTTGTGTTTTTGTTACGTGAAATTTGCATATAATAGGACTTCAGTGCATTGGAGTCCTTAAAATGAAAATCACAATTTCCAATAAATACAGAAAAAAGAACAAGACAGTGGAAGGTCCTGCCCTTGGGTCATAACAAACCCATGCAACACTACAGGCTTGAGGTGGAGTGGCTGGAAAGCTGCCTGGCGGAGAGGGAACTGGAGGTGCTGGTCAACAGCGGCTAAACAGGAGCCAGCAGTGTGCCCAGGGGCCAAGGAGGCCAATGGCATCCCAGCCTGTATCAAAAATAGTTTGGCCAGCAGGATGAGGGTAACGATAATCCCCCAGGAGTGGGATTGGTGAGGCTGTGCCTCAAATCCTGTGTTTAGTTTTGGGCCCCTCGATTCAAGAAAGACATTGAGGTGCTGGAGCAAGTTCAGAGAAGGGCAATGAAGCTGAGGAAGAGTCTGCAGTACAAGTCCTATGGAGAGTGGCTGACGGTGTTTAGCTTGGAGAAAGGGAGGCTCAAGGGGGGGGACCTTATTGCTCTCTACAACTAGCTGAAAGGAGTTTGTAGCCAAGTGGGGGTTGGCCTCTTCTCCCAGATAACAAGCATCAGGACGAGAAAATGGCCTGAAGTTGTCGGGGAGGTTTTGACTGGATGTTAGGGAAGATTTCTTCATGGAAAGGGTGGCCAGGCTCTGGAGGAGTCTGCCCAGGGGAGTGGTTGAGTCACTATCCATGGAGATATTTAAAAGACATGTAGATGTGGTACTTAGGGACATGGTTTAGTGATGGACTTTGCAGTGTCAGGTTTACGGATCTTAAGGGTCTTTCCAACATAAAAGATTTTATGATTCTAAGATGTTGGATGCAAATCACTCACCTCAGTACAGTAAAATCACAATAAAAACAGAGTTCCAAAGTCTCTGGGGTGGGCACTGTGTAAGTAAGGTGGCAGCTCTAAAAGTTACGAGAGATGATGATATCTTGTAAAAGCTCACATTCAAGCAGCACTTTTTGTTGTACATGAAAATCATTTGGGCTAGGAAATGAGATGACAATTAAAGAAATGGTACCAGTTTGGGCAGTATTGATTGCATTTTTTACAGGAAGATAAAGGGGACCATTGTTTTGAAACAGTGATGCAAAGGTAGGACAAACACTGTATCCATAGGAATGTTACCCATTTTCTCACAAAGAGTTCAGAATAAAAAGAGGAAGTAGGATTTTCCCCACCCCTGAAGAGTTTTGTTGTAGGGTGTTCGGAGGGGTTTTTTTTGTTTGCCTGGCTTGGTTTGGTTTACTCATAACTATTCATTAATGGTCAGAAACTTTTGATTTATTGAAAGGAAGATCTGAGTGACCACTGAATCAAAATCCCAAAGGCCTTTAAAAAGCATAGATTACATGATGCTAAGCAACCCATTTTGAACTATTTCAGTAAAGATGAGAGAAATAAAAAAGCAAAATAAATAAATATGCCAAACAACATCGGCAAAAAAGCAGCTGGCAGGTGTAGCAGAAAATGTCCAAATACCAGCAGTTGTAGTGATGAGCCCAGATAGTTCACAAAGATATACACACAAGGCAGGAAAATATTTGGGTTAAAGATGGAATGACTGGGAATAAAAGGTGAATAATAATAATAAAGGGGAAATGTGCAATTTCTGAGAATGCCCAACAAAACCAGGTACAAATGGTTCATATTTTAACATACAGAACAGTCAGAATGCCAGCAAGGAAAGTGAAAGCAGAAATAGAAATAACTGAAACAAAATTTTTTACACATGGAACAAGCTTGAAATGTCAAAGAGTAAAATGCCACGCTGGGGGAGAAATTCCAAAACTGAGTATCTGGGCAGCATTGATTCAGAGAAAAGGCAAAATGGGGAGATAAGGGCACAGATAATGCACCCAGGCAACCAGCAAGTTTCCATCAAAATCTCAGGGGGAGTACATGTGTTTGGCCTTAACAAGGTGTAGGCCACTACCAAAAATCAGCGTCCTTAACAAGCTAGTTTCATCACACAGAACTGTATTTGCAGGAAAGAGACAGAGACAAAAGAATATTTATAGAAGGCCTTAGAGATCACTGTAACTTGCACATTTTTTACAATACTGAAGACTTGATCTTCTGATGTGTTTGATAGATATTGCCTCGCAAAACTCTTTCAGAGTGTGCTCTGCAGCCGTGATATTTCTGTGCAGACACAAGGACCTGACTAGATATTTGTAGTCCTGTTTTCTACCTGATGCTTGCTCCTACCCAGCCTGCTTTTGTGTAGAGAAGCAATTCTAGCAAAAAGCTTGTGGCTAAACTGACACTCTCCCCAGCCCATCATTCTCCCCTCATTAGGACTATCAGATTCTCACTTCATCAGCTACATTTTTATGAGTTTATGACATCCCATAGCCACATTTTCTGCCTCCTTTGTGCTATATTTGACCGAACCTGGGTTGTATCTACATTTCAGTGTGCAAGAAATTCATTCTTCAGAGTTTAAAATCTTCTAGCATGTTTTAAATTTGGTTGGACTAATTTATAGCCATTCATTGTTGCTCAGATGCTACTGTTAAAGTACCAGCATTCAGGTTTTATGATTTCTTTTTATGAAGACTTTGAAATTTAGTTTTGGCTGAATTTTTCTCATGGCAGAGATTCAGAGATTGTCTGTAGATATCCCATAATAAATAATGCAAATGTCTATATCATTTAGTGTAGATCTAGTGCCTGGAATGTTCTGTTTATGCTATTTCACATTTTTTTTCATGTCTATCTACCTAATTACCAACAGGTAGAAGAAATGTACTGTTTACATTAGACAGAAGGCTTTTAAGTACAGCTTATAGCACTAAACTTCATGTACAGCTAATAACAGCACGTAAATCTTAGATGTTCTCTGTCATCAGCTACACTTCATATCCCTCACAGACATTATTTAACAAATGAAATGTATTAAGAAAGTAATTAGATGCACTTTTAAAATAATTTTAAGATACACAAATACATAATAGTCTTGGCACGGACCCTGGGAAGCAAAGGAGTAAAAAGTTAGGGCAGGCAACCTACTTCCACCTTCCGCACCTCTCCCAAAGGCATGTGCATCGTATAAGTTACTTTTTTAATTAGCAGCTCAGCCTCCCATCTTCATTTGCCTGGGGACTCCCGTTACCTGTCACACCAGCACACTCCACCCCCACGACACAGCACCAAATAACCACACAGTCAGTCACAGACAATCCTTTAGTCCCATTCCCCTCTTTGTCAGCTCATTCTTTTCTTAGAAATGTGCTGGCACTGCTGCACTCTTCACTCCCTGACACAAGGTATGATTAATGACAGTTCTTAAAAACTACAAATGCCTTTTTTGTCAGCATGGCCAACAACTAGCATTTCATATGCTAGCAGCTTCATCAGTCTTCAGGCAGTAAACAAATCATGACACATTCCCCACAGGTCAGAATAAATGTTCCACTGTGGTACTTCTTTATCATTACTGAAAGAGAAATGCACCTAAGAAGAAAGCACCCAAGATTCATTCTGAAAAATCCTTCAAAAATTCCCTTTAGTCTGCCTCCGCTCAGTGCTCCAGGACACGGGTTGTGGGAAGCAGAGAAATATGTGCCTACACTGAGCACTTTTTTTGGGGGAAAAAAAAAAAAAAGAAAAAAAATTTAGATTAAACAAAATCATCTATAATGTAGTTTTATTGAATCAGTAATGCTCATTTGGGTTAGGATGCAGAAGGGTTTAAATTCTAATCTCTTGTTTGCCATTACCCAAAATAGTCTTCTGACAGAAATTTCCCATGCCTAGTTTATCCAGTTGCTGAATTTTCTGCTGTTAAGTTTAGGCACAACCAGTTTTAGCCTTTTTCCTCAGGAAAGCAGGGCGAATTCCTGTTGTGTTACAAGCTTATCTCTAAACCATCTCGAACCTGAATTCAAAGTTGAAAAAGAAAAGTTCTGACTTAAATAAGTGGCAAGACTGTGAAAACATCTTGCTGGATGCACAAAAAAATATCTTGCTGGGGCTTTCCTGCCATAGCCAGGGAGGACTAAAGATGGCTTTACCACCCGAGAAAAGCCATCCCATGGTTATCAGACCCTCTGTCCTGATTTGCAGCAAGTTCTTCTGAGCTATTTGTCCACAGGCATGGACTATCAGCCAGAGTATTCCACTCTTTTGCTGAGAAAGTGGACATTTTCTCTCAAAACCATCTGGGGGAAGCAGCTGTGATCTGTTTTACCTGTGGTGTTGTGCTAGAGTTATCACAATAAGAGTTGCTGGGCTTTTCACAGTTGCTCACATCACACATGGAGCTGCACCACAGCACTGTCCTGTTGAGCACAAACCTACCTATTAGTGTGTGCTTAGTCACAGCATGGCTGCCCAAAAGAAATTTCTAAGGAATCTGCGCCACACAGCACCTGAAAAGTCCACCGACAGCTGATACTCACTTCCAAGTAACGACACATGATTGCTCAGCCACAGCTTCTGCTTTGCAAGCAGATACTGGGAGCCAGTTATTAATCCAGTTAATGTAGTCTCTCTTCTCATCGCACTGTGCAAAGTTTTTGATGAGTGTAATGAGGTACTAAATCAACTGCCTCATAAACATCTGTATATACTGTATCAACGTTGTTGTCTTAATCTGTGTATCTTCTTGTCTTCCCAGCACAACTGTTTGATCTGACTCATTTCCCTAAAAATATGCTAACTGACATTAATTATAATCTTACCCTTCAGGTTTTTCTCAGCTAATCCCTTAACCACTTTTTCCTTATTTTGCCATGACTGAATCAGGCTAACTAACTTATAATTAGCAGTACCATTCTCATTCTCTGAATATTGACACAATATTATCACTAAGACGTGTTTTTGGGTTTTTTTTCTGTCATTCCTATATTTGTTAAAAATTAACAGAAGCGCGGAAGTCAAGTTGGCCAATACTTTCATGACTCATAGGAGCAAATAATTTGGGCCTGCAAGTTTATCAGTGTTAGCCTCTGTTACTTAGCATGCCAATAATGAGTGGGTCAGAAAATAGTTCATATGACATACATGTATCACACCGCTTTCTTCCAAATATAATAAAATTATTATTCTGTCTTTTCTGCACCATTAGAAGCAGTTTTATCATCTGCATCTAGCTAGGGCAAAACATTTCTGGGGCTGGAGGGTTTTTTGTTGTTGTTGTTGGTTTTGTTTTGGTTGTTAGGGTTTTTTTATACTAATGCTCTTAGCTTTATATTGTCTTTTGACTTTCCAGCAAGGGACCTTCTTCTTTGGCAACCTTATGTTCCCATATCAATTTCCCAAGATTTGTGGCTCCTAATTCAACATTCTTACAGCCTGTTTCCAATTTTTTCATTAGTTATGAACTGCTTCTTTATTTCTAATTATGGCTTTCCCTTAACAACAGAAAACAGTATGGCCAATGTTGTTTTCTTTGATAGTGACTTTTGGACAGCGAATAAACCCTCCTCAGGAGCCATCATCTTCCATGTGCATTGTTCTGCCCAGATATATTACCCCAACAGATTCTGCTTATAACTTTCTTGAGATTTCATAAATTAAAGCTGTTGAAGCTGTCTGTGTTTGAGACTCTCCTGTGATTGGCCATACTAAATATAATCAGACCTTGAACACTGGTCTCTTGGTAACCACCAGCTTCCAATTCAGAAACTTTCATCTTTATTCCTTGTAGTGAAGTCCAAAATATTTATCTTATGCTGGTAAGGCTTTCAAGTTACATAAGTGACATTTTACCAACTTTTTGGAAGAAGTGGTTAGTTCACCATCCCTTTGAATGCAGGAGACAAGATTAGATCTCTTTTTAAAAGATATTCTTTGATCTAGTTCTGAAAAAACATTTTCCAGTCTCTGCACAGGGAGGGTCAGCCTAGGTGAACAGGGAGGTCCCTTCTGTCGAGAGAATCTGAAAGTCTTTGAACAAAAAATGAAACTCTGTTGATGTTTAATTGGTAACTGCAAGTCTTCCAGTTTTTAATTTCCCCATAACAGAGCAGATTTGAATTCTGCCCATTGTAGAAACTTGATTAGGTGTAACTGCAAGTTTTCTAACCCTTTTAAGGTGTTGGCCCTTTTCATATTCATCTTATTGTCTCCTTCCACCCTGCTACTTCTGTTGTATTTTCCAGTGTTAATTGGCATACTGGTCTATAGGCATTCAGGAATCTTCATTTCTGATTTGTCTCTTCTTGCAGGTGCAAAGCAATAACATGAGAGGCAAAAGGCACAAGTTAGGACATGGAAATTTCAATTATAGATCATATTTTTTGGTTTAGTTTGGTGTTTTTTACCTTGAGAGTGGTCAGATGCTGGAAAAGGTAGCTCAGAAAGGTTACAGGATCTCCTTCCCAAGATGTGTTCAAGACTCATCTAGACATGGCCCTGAGCAACCTGATCTAATTAGACCTACTTTGAGCAGGGAGGTTCCCCTAGATGACCCCCAGAGGTCCCTTCCAACCTAAATAATTCATGGTTCTATGAGCTACAGACCTAAACCAAGGTAATTGTATCTTCCCTGTATAGTCCTACCTCTTAAACTCTTTTTTAACTCTCAATCTGTCTTAATCACATCATAACCAGAGGTGTTAACATTCACATCATTAACATCTGAGTAGGTCAATGTAATTGATAATGTCAGTGAAATTATAATGTCTTCTTATTAAGGCTGTTCCATTCTTTCAGTTCTTTTCCTCACTAGACTGAAACCCAGTCTTTATGCTACATAAAAACAAAGTATAACATGCCTCATTTACATAACAGACAAAATGCATTGAAAGAGGTGTTTGACTGGTGCTACACATAACCAGATACATCTGTCTCAGTTAAGGGGGTTTTGACTATACCATTCTTCCACAATACTAGTTTTGGTACATTGCTTCCTTCAGGCCTACATAAATGAATGCACTGGGCGAAGGAGGTGAAGCATTATAATATATGCAGGGATTTCTGAGTTTTGAAGAGCTTGTCTTTGCCATAGAAATGTAAATCTAGAACGTATAAAAAAATGTTTGTTGATTATATAATCCTTTTTTGGAATATTCTGATGGACTAAATATTTCAGAGCATTGCTAATAAACTCCCAGCTTTTCACTTGTATTTGCTAGAACTGTGATGAGATAACAGAAGCACATTAAATAACCTTGAAGAATATTTCAAGATCCATTGGCTGTTATACGTGATGCAAATTCAAGGTGAAGTACTTTGAGTCCTAGAAGTTACAGTTGTTCAAAAAGTACAGCCTAATGATGAAGGATGACAAAATACAGTGGGAGCTGCAGTGTGGACCATTTAGTCTTTTTGGAGACCATAACTACACAAACAGTCCATTAAACATTCTGAAGTTATATATAATTTGAAATAGCTAGATTTTTTTTTTTCCAGGTCCATACCCTGTGAATATAATACCCACTGACACTCAGGTATATGTAGGCATCTAATGTAATAGTCTTAAAAGCTAAGGTAAGCAAGTGTCTCACACAGATATATAAGTGTATAATGTACTGGGAAGAACCCAGGTACACATCAAGAGATAGAGACAGGTATTTACCAGCAGAATGACTACAGCTTTTATAACCATACTACATTTCTGAAAGGGAAAAACCCTATGCCCGAGAGCTTTTACAAGAATGATTACTTATTAATAAACAAAGAAGCTTAAAGTTCATTCATATCTTAATAAAACAGTATTGCCCACTAAGCCAAATGAAATCAAACAAGACAGTGCTCAAATTAAATTACACCTGCAATAAAGTGAATTAATATACTTTTAAGATACAGTGTGAAGTAAACAACTGCACTTTAGATGAACACAAATGGGATTCAGGTTGTGAAATTACCTATCTGAGACTTAAAAATGTGTGATAATGGTAATATAACAAACACAACCTTCTTTCAGTCTCTTTGAGGCAGCTGCTCGACTTATCAAAATTGCTCTTTATTGAGGATCTTAATGCAATTTTCCATTATTCAACGTGATTGCTCTTGTTTCATTCAAAATGGCCTAAAACCCTCTCTTTTTCATTTTGGCAAGCTAATACACTACAAACACAGTTTCCAACCCTCACAATGCAGTATGATTTAAGATAGCAATTTCTACATATTTGGATGTGTACAAGCTATCATGCAGACACACTTAATCACAGTTTCTAAAGGTTACAAATATTACTCACCAGTAGGGAAGCTATCTATAGGCTAGTTTGCAGAGTCTTGAGCTGTCATCTGCTTTGAACTAGCCTCAGGACAGCAGGAGTTGCATCTTGTTGGTCCAAGAGGAAACTACCAGTGCTGCTTACCCTTATGAACGGGGTCCTTCCTTCTCTGCAACAACCCAAATGTATTGAAGGATGTCACATATTTTACCTCTGAAATATGCTGTTTCCTTTTTCTGACCCCTTTAAATTCAGGGGATTATCTTCAATTTAGCCCCATGTCAAATCCTGATAGTTGAACTCTCTTGCTATCAGTTTGCACGTTGTCAACCTCTATTAAAGCAATAATAGAAAGATCTCAAAATAGGAAGCTCTCAGGATAAGGAGGAGATTACTGCATAGTTCTTTTATCAAATCCCATATAGGAGAAGAGATGAGTTGATGATGCTGTCAGTTTCTCTCACTTCCTCTGGCTGTTTAGTTTCATTGATGACCAAATTCACCAATATTTTCTCTCTCTGACTATTGATACTCCCAGTGCTCCTGTCAATATTTTGTACTCTCTTCACAATTTTTTTCAACCATTCTTGGTCCTATTAGCAGCAAAGCATCAGGGAAATAAAGTAATTTTATTCACCCTAGCTGAAGGAAGGTCACCCCTGCAAAAGAATTTTTTGTAGGTATAGTAATAAGAAATTTAGTTAAGTAAAGGAAAACAGCATTAGCAGAGCATTAGACAGGAGAGTATGTAAAGAGAGGTTTAAATACTCAAGCTTTGTCCAAAGGGGTTTACTATTTTAGTGCTTCTATTATTAGCTATTATTATATTAGCCATCAAGTGATGGCTTCAAAGGCAAGCTAGTTGTTCACAATACTTATTAAAAAAATCAAAAAATCAAAAACCACACAAAAATATTCGTAAGTTGTCAACTTATGTGATTATTTCAGTTTTTCAGCAATAACTTTTAATTTTTATAAGGTACATATAAAAACCCCTCAAAAACATTAAAGAGTAAAATCTTACAGTTCTCTTTTGATAATATTTCCACACAGTGGACTTGCATTGCAGAAGAGGCTACAGTAATTTTCTTCCATTTTCAGCCAGATTTTATTTTTTATTGGGAGGACTGCTGGATTCTCTTATGCTCTGGGAAGATTTGAATTGAAAAGGGTATGCTCTCTGCTCTGATCTCAAATGTCCTAATTCTTCCAGTTGGTATAATATAGAAAAATAGTGAATAAGTCTATACAATGCATGGACAAGAGCACTTCAGTACATCAGCATATGTACCACGCTGTTTGTAAACCCATTCCCTGTATTTAAATTTTATATATTTTATTCCCTTGCATGTTGCCATCACTTCCACATCAAAGAATCACATTTTGTTTAAACAAGTTGTTAAACCAGATGCCATGAAAATTAAATCCTCTCCAAATGCACTGGATGCTTTAATCTTCATCTTTTAAAATGCAGGCATTTTATATTAAATAAACTTTGCTCCCAGTTTGACTGGAACATCCTGTAAGACACAGCCAATTAAATAAACTTAAGGACTGAAATTTAAATGTAGTTTCCCTGTCCCATAATAGCAACTACTTCTTTCTCTGAATCCAAACTAAGCAGGGTGTTACTGAGAGGTCTCATTCCCGGGCAATTGTTAGGACTTGTCAAAATGGGCCCTGGGACCAGCAGAATTTTAAATCTCAGTCTTTCCCGAGGGGTAGAGTGTTTTCCCAGGCACTGCTGGCCATGGCTCCTAGGAACTACAGTAGGTGCCTTCTATGAGATTTCCTTTAATCTCCGGAAGTTTTTACCATGCTGTGAGTTGAGAAGATATGAGATGTCATTTTCAACAGACAGTGGTAATCACCAGTCACCAAAGACATAACAAAAACCAAAGGTAGGAGCTGCCTCTAGCCATAAAAGGAGAGAAAAAATCTGTCCAGGTAGGACAAATCCACCAAAGATTCTCAGCACCTAGTATGGTAAATTCTATAGGCCTCCAGGGTTTCAGGTTTCCAGGTGACAAAACCTGAGATACTTAGAGAGCGTTTACTAATTCAGGACCTACCAAGAGCCACTCTCAGAGAAGTCCCAGCCTTTCCTCTCTTTGTCTTTTTTGATGGACTTGACATAGTCGGTTGTCTCAAACCATATTTATTGAATCAATCTCTGCACAAAATTGGATCACAGGTGCTTATTCCTTTGGAAATTTGGTTAGAACCACAATGTCTCTCTCTGCCTAATAGATTAGGACTATATATACAGTTGCTTAGTGGGTAGAGCCCTCATTCAGAGGTGGGGAGGGTGCAGGCCGTTTCCCAGTCCTGCTGTCAGATGTTTGTACGCTTCCTTTGCTTTTGTTATGGAATAGCACTGTAGACAGCTGTTCTCTGGTAGATGGCAATTCTCAACCACTCCTGAACCTGTGAATTAGGAAGGGGGAATACTGCTTTATCTGTATGATGCAAGCAGTCTCACAGAAGAGGTCATTCCTGGTCTTCTTTTCTCAGCCCCAAGCCACCACCAGTGCATTTGGCATAATAACATTCAACACAAAACTCTTACCACAGCCCTGAGAGCAGCAATATTAATCCAGAGCTCCCATATCCCACATGAAGTACTGGTAAATGGAGGTCAATCTGCTCCTTCTCTGTTTCTGACCAAGAGACTTTGTAATTCTTCTGTGCAAAGTAGAACTGGTTCAAAACTGATTTAGTCCTGCTGCAGGACCACCTTTAGCCTGGGAGTAGTCCTGTAGTGTGAAAAATTAAGTCAGGTACTCCTCATGAGGACTGTGAACCAGAGCCACCTAAAGAAGAGAAAGAGGATTTGCTTGTGCCCCTCTAATAGAGAGGTGCATCCTTCTTTTTAAAGGAAGTGATGAAGATGCCTATTAGCAGAAGAAGCTTTTAGGCTGGTAACCCTGAGGGAAATCAGATACCTATTAGCACAGGATATGAAAGCCACATCCTAGAAAGTGGTCAGACTGCAAACTTATTTTTGCGGTCCTCTCCCATAGATTCATGTGGGTGTCTCCCTCCTCAGTGTGCTAATTGACAAAATTTCCAATCGGAAGCATTGCATTCTCGCCATGCAAACTCTGTGTTTAGCATCTCTTGTTTTCTGGATGTGGGCATTCAAAGCCTTAGTTATAATAGCAGCCTTGCTGTAGCCAGGGTAGTCTAAGTAAAGCAGGATTTTTAGAGAGATCGTGTTTCCTATTGGAGCAACTCATACAGCAGGAAAAAGAAAGCAGGTTGTCAAGGCTTTTCAAGCTCTTCCTGTTTTTTCCACCAGTATTTGGATCTAATAAAAAATATTTCTCTATCTACAAAACTTGCCTCATGAATTTATGGTAGTATTTGTATCACCACCTTCCCTAGATTTCAAGATTTGTCCTGTACAACCCATTGGGAGAATACCCCATGCCATGGTTCTTTTCATTTCTCAGGATGAGCTGTGACTGTGACAGCAGAAACAAGGCAATCTGGTTTTTCAGTCTTTTTGTGCTTTGTACCCTCAAGCAACTTAGCAGAAGTTTTGGCCTTGGTGGTACCCACAGACTGTAGGGGGGCCTAGCCAAAACAATTTCATAATTATACCTCCAGAGTCTCAAGATACCTCCTAACAATACCTTGGATACTTCCCAGTTGTTTGCTGTAACACACTTTTGTCTGGAGCTCATCTTGCTTTTTAATCAGTCAAGCATCATTTCTGCATCAGCCTTTAATACTCTGGGGCTAATGAAGAATATTTTGCCTTTAATATATCCCATGTACCTAAAACTGAGATCCCACATATGGCTAAGGGGGTTCCCTCACCATAAACTGGGTTGTTCTCTTTGCCACAGATGCTATCACCCCAGTTCTGGGCTCCTTATGATTTCTTACCTGCCTTCCTGGTGGCTACCTTAGCCTTAGGCAGTGGATCACACTGTTCCTCTAAATGTTTTCTGGGGTTCCCCAAGAAGGCAGCACTTACTTTCAGGCCCAACCATTTCCTGGGGCACTAAAATTCCTTCCTTTAGGATGCCCTTTACCTCCTTCCCAAACCTTTCTAAAAAAAACCTCTCCACATCCTCACATTCAGTACACCAGATTTTCTTTCCTTTGATCATTTTATCCCAGGCTTTTCCCACTCTGATCAATATCTACAAAACATCTGCCTACCATAAGTAGAATGTATTTAACGCTAAGCTGTGTGCACAAAAATTAAGACTTCAGCCATCCACGCTTTGGCCTTTCATCAGGTTGGGACGTCTGCTGAGCATGTTTGGGCTGCTCACAGCATTTGCACCCATGCTATGGGTGGCAGGTGTATGTCACCATACATCCCCATGTGCTTCAGTCAATCTCTTGCACATCATCTTCTCATGTGTTTCACAGTATCACAGACAGCTTCCAGATTGGCAAATCTTCTCAACCTGCAGCCCTGCTGCACAGTTGTGAATTTCAGTGAGGTTCTGTGGATGTGGTCTATCTGGACTTCAGCAAAGCCTTTGACACCATTTCCCACAGCATACTACTGGAAAAGCTGCAGCCCACGGCTTGGACAGGGGCACTCTGTGCTGGGTTAGGAACTGGTTGGAGGGCTGGGCCCAGAGAGTGCTGGTGAACGGGGCTGCATCCAGCTGGCGGCCGGTCACCAGTGGTGTCCCCCAGGGATCAGTGCTGGGCTCAGTCCTGTTTAACATCTTTATGGATGATTTAGATGAGGGGATTGAGCCCATTAGTAAACTTGCAGATGACACCAAGCGGGGGGGGGAGTGTCGATCAGCTGAAAGGCAGGAGGGCTCTGCAGAGGGACCTGGACAGACTGGAGAGTTGGGCTGATTCCAACGGGATGAGGTTCAACAAGGCCAAGGGCCAGGTGCTGCACTTTGGCCACAACAACCCCCTGCAGCGCTACAGGCTGGGCACAGAGTGGCTGGAGAGCAGCCAGGCGGAAAGGGATCTGGGAGTTTGGATTGACAGGAAGCTGAATGTGAGCCAGCAGTGTGACCAGGTGGCCAAGAAGGCCAATGGCATCCTGGCCTGGATCAAGAACAGTGTGGCCAGCAGGAGCAGGGAAGTAATTCTGCCCCTTTACTCAGCGCTGGTGAGGCCACACCTTGAGTATTGTGTTCAGTTCTGGGCTCCTCAGTTCAGGAAAGATATTGAGGTGCTGGAGAAGAGAAGGCTCAGGGGAGACCTCATCACTCTCTACAACTACCTGAAAGGAGGTTGTATCAAGGTGGAGGCTGGTCTCTTCTCCCAGGGAACTATCAGTAAGACGAGAGGGCGTGGTCTTAAACTCTGTCAGGGGAGGTTTAGATTAGGTTGGCTATGAGGAAGAAATTCTTTACAGAGAGAGTAATCAGGATTTGGAATGGGCTGCCCAGGGAAGTGGTGGATTTTCTGTTCCTGGAGGTTCTTAAGATGAAACTGTACACACTGGTAGTGTATCAAGGGTTGGACTTGATGATCTCAGAGGTCCTTTCCAACACAGCTCATTCTATGATTCTATAATTCTGTGCAGACCATAGCATCTTGTCCTTGCTGCTATGTATCTTCAGGGGAAACCTGCAAGGAAACATTTTTCCAGGTACCTGCCAGCTTTTAGGGTGTGATGTATTTGAAATATATACAATTATTAGTGTGACCTGTTTCAACAAAGAACATGTTTGCTCTTTCTATATATACCGACTTGGAGATGTGTTTTCAATACTTACTTTGTATCTTCATGTTTCTTCCATTTCAGCTTCAAGGTTTTTCTTTTAGCAACAAAGAAGTGGCTGAACTTCTAATGAAAATTCACTCTTAAGCATGGGCTTTCAAGTTCAGTCTGTCTTTCTGAATAATTACTTACCTTTTCTTCGTGATCTATTATCAAGTATGTTTTTTACCCTAACACTATTAGAGAGTGTTCTCACTAACCTCTCCTTAAAAACCTTCTTATCTCCTGCTGACTCATAATTCTATTCTACAAAATCCATGCCTCTCTTGTCTTCTCATGTATTTTTTATGTGTTTCAATTAAAGCCTGATCTGGTTTCTCTTTCCCTGCCTATGCAGTGTCTTTATCTTGCTCCAAACCTTTTCAATTCTCTTGGATTTAGACTCATTTCAGATGCCACCCAAGTTTTTAAGAGATAATCACAGGCAGTACATTGCAAACAGAGGTATCAGCATCAAATACATATTATTATCAATAAAAGTATAGGTAAAACTAACCTATAAATGCATAGCAAAACTTTCACCATGAACTAGGAACCAAATCACATCTCTTCAGAAGTTATCCAGGCTCCTACAAAGAGCACTACCTTCTAATCCAACTGCAGCCAGTCTGGCTGGTTGGTGATTTGACTCAGATGAAAACTGAACTCAGTGCATTTGTACGACGTTCAGTATAAATGGTGAGACTCTGTAGGCAGAAAGGCAAAGAATATTTAGCATTTCTAATCTGATTACTTCCAGTGCAAAGTTGAGGTCTCATCCATCATTATTTGTGGTGACATCTTAGAGTGGGAGGAGGATGCTCCATCATCTCTGAAAATCCTATGCACCTCTCCTGCTTTTCTTGTTAACTGCACAACTAAAGTTGCAAGCAAGTAAAAGAACTAAAGCCCTAAATGCTTCTTGGTTTTAGATTTTTCCTGAAAATGTTTGGGAAACACTTAAATTAGGTCCAATTAGTCTTTAATCAATCTAGTTGAAGAAATAATTCTTTTGGCTGCATTCACAGGAAACTGTTAAAAGTAAATTATAGTTCTCTGATTGCTACAGACTGGAGAAAATACTTCCCCTTCTTCACTCCTAACAGCCTACTTCTCTATTTTTAATCAGAGCTTTTGAGTAGTTTGTCCTGAGCAAAGAAAAACGTGTGTATAGAAACTGATTTGGATTTCACTTCTAATAATAGGCAATAGATACAAGATGTTTAATAGGCAATAGATACAGGATGGATTATTTTCCTCCCCAGACAGCGCATTTACTTTTTGAAAGCCATGTATAAACTGTGATTCAGACAAAAAACTCAGGTGTGCATATTGTTTGATCTGCGTCTGCCAAGCATAACTGCAGTCAGTAAGCTGGGCTTTTATGAGGCTCACTGCATGCTCATAAGCCAACTTGAAACAAATCTTAATGAATGATAAAATTGAAAGTTTTACTAAGCTGGCAGAATAAATAATGAGGTTGCAGGAGAAATAAAATTCCATGTAAATAGATTGGCAGTACAAGAAAATGGAAGTTATCAATTTATCAAAGAATTATACATACAAATAGTCAAACACCTAAGCACAACTTCTTTACTCAGTCATATAGAAAAGTCAATGAGAACACAGCAAGAAGGGAAGCTGTGGCATAGATATGGCCTTAAACTTCCAGAATTTCCCATAAATATTATGGAATCAGTCCTGATATCACTATTCTTACATAAAAATCCATTCAGCTGTATTTTTATTGTGTCATCAGTTCTTAAATTAACTTGGTGACTTTCAGCAGCAAAGTATTGGGGAAGGACAGATAGTTTTGTTTAATCTCATTGTAGTAACTTTGGTCTTTGCCAAAAATCTATTTCATATTCTATTATTATAAGACCTATTTAAGCAAACAAAAGTGAATGGAATTTGCCAGCCATGAAGACTTAGCCTTATTCAAAAAGGGTTATTTCCTTCAGGCAAAATCCAAGCAAAGGTTTTTCTTGAAGGCTGGGGAAACACAGCAGCTCAGGGACATTGTGAATTACACTGACACTTGTGAAAGAATTAATTGTTCTTTGAAAGGGGAATTTCCACTTAAAAAGAGGAAACTTCTTTTGGACAGAGAGTGCTTGCTATAAGTAGCACAAACGTATTTGTGATAGGAAAGTCTGATTTTCTGTGATGTGGGCTTGGTGCATGATGGAGGACAGGTACTGAGGACAGACAAAAGAATGAACATTTTTGTTGTCAGGATCCATACTGGACTATTTTGCTGCCTCTGAGACAGGAACCTTGGAAAAAGAAATAAGGCATTCCCTAGTATTGTTATAATGCTTTCAGTTGAGTAGTTTAGCCTTTTTCTTTATCTGATAATGATTTGAACAGCTCCAGACGCAAGCTTTTGTAATGCTCCTATAAACAAGTAGGTGTATACACTGGTAAAAATATAATTGCTATTAGTGAAGTGGCTCCACAGATGCTCTCTGAGCCATTTGAGTCACAGCTGCTATCAGAGCAGCTTCACACACATATTCCTTATTCCCTGGAGCAAGCTGACCAAGCTATAGCAGAATGAGCCAGAGCCCACTCTGTAGTGGCATCAACACAATATTTCCTGAATTCCCAGAGCAGGATGTTTATAATCGGGAACTGGGCAAAAGGACCAAAGTGGATCTGCAGGGTATCGTCTGATTATTCATCTTGTAAGGATACTGGTCTCAATTTACAGCAGTAGATAGGAGAATCAAGAGCTTTCTTCCCAGCTACTGCAGTTCTGGTGATTGAAGGGGGGGAACCAAAACCGAAAGGCAAAATCTTTTCCTTTAGCTTTGTAAATCAGTTAATGTGCCGTGAGAAGCACCGTGAGAAAACCAGTATGTGTCCCTAGAGTGATTTCTGCGCTAGAACTGAGAGCAGGAGGGCCTGGCTCATTTCACTGCACTTCTGAATATCACATCTTCATTTAATAATTGAGATTAATTTATTGCTGGAAAAAGTAGCATCTGATCAGTGATCCTTCTGTTTGAAAAGCAGTATGAGGTTTGTGTCACATGCCCAGCTGAATCTGAAAGACACTTACTGAAAATAAAGAATGTAATACCTGAGAACTAAGCATATAATATATTGTATAGCTGCTAATCCTTGTTACCTGTGTTTGGATATAGGTTAGGAATCAAGTACGGATTCATCCTTCTTATGCAGTACATACCTTTACATCAGAGTTGCCCTGCAAACTGCTATCTGAGGTTGTGCCTGCACTGCATGTGTAGCCATGATGCCATTTCCAGGCAGTGTCCTGTGCAGAAATAGTAGACTTGGAAGACGGACAACCTGGGAGTGGACATTTGAATTCCCTCTTCTGTACAATGACTCTCAAAGAGACTCCAGCAACTGACTGGTCTGATAATCATCTAGCATTTCTAAATTGTGACCTGTGCGGGAACAGGGGTGTGCTCCTTCTCTGTTTTATTGTGAAGTCAAACAGTTTAGTGTGATTTGATAAGAAATGAACCCAGCAATTGCTACTTCCCAGCTGACGAGTTTGCTTGACTAGCCTTGAGGCAAGTGCAAGAGCTTGGAAAGGAGAACAGGTATGGTACCTGTGAGGCAGAAGTGGTTCAACCAACGTGCCAGTTCTGTGGCCAGATGTAGCTTACAGGGTCGAGAAATATGTCAATCTGACCTGTCCTTTAGGTGGAACTCAAACACCACAGCTAATCCCAGTGAATGTCTCGTTCTGGTCGATGACGTTCTTCCCCTCCGAATTTCCCCTGCAGTTTCACTTGCAGGGAGAACACTTTTGTGTCCTGTGATTTGTGCAGTAGGACTGTGTGTCGTTAGGCAGCCGCTGTGCTCTCTTTCCGAGATACCTCACCCTACTTGTGGATGAAGACTTTGGCTTGCAGAAGCAGTGGAATGCTCCATGATCTTTGGACCAAAGGTATAATTTGAATAATTGGTGTTTTTTAATTGCTATCAAAAGAGGAGTTTCTAGATGTTAGGGCAAAGTAATCCCAGAATCACAGTGAAAGTCATGGTTCTCCTGGAGATCTTAGATATAAGAAAAGGATGTTACTTAGAGAGGGCATAATGGGAAAGAATGAAAAATGCACTCAGAAATGAAAAATTAGGGAGACAGAGGATTGTATTTTTTCATGTAATAGCAATATAATTAAACAATAAGCCCAGAATTTTTAAATGTAACTCATTGTAAAAGATTGTTCTAAAAGAATGACCAACAGGAAAAGTTTTGCAGTCGTTTAAAACAGTGACACTTTCTAACTGGAGAAGCACTGGAAACTCCCCCCTGAGTAATGGGATGTTTTTAAAATGTATCCCTTGATGGATAGTTATATGGTTGTATGGCATAGTATTTGGGTGAAGGGCATCATAGAATTATCTGAATTGCCATGTTAAGGGAATTTTCTTAAACTGTGATTTCCTTTGTTAACACTTGTTCAATCAACCTGTGTTTACATGGGAGAAGGCTAGTAAATGCATTTTTAGGATAATTTAATTTAGTAGCTGCTAGGATTGCTTTCAGGTCAGGAGTGGAAAGTCTTAGTCACAGATGTCCTGCCTCCTGGAGGCTCACAGCACTGCTTGTGGTGCTACTCAGTGTTGCAAGTTGGTGGAAATTTTAGAAAAATCCCCACATTAGAAAAGTCAAAAGAGTGATTTACTACTTCAGTGTTTAGTTTTGGTTTGAGTTCAACGTGAAACATGGGGCAGAAGCCTTCCCATAGAATATGTGTACCTTACGTAAGAAAATAAACTAATTACATGTGAGAACATGCAACAAAAGGAACGTTTTGGAAGGAACTGAAGGGCAGTGAAGGAACTTAGGAATCAAACAGCACAGATGTGACAGTGTCTTTCAAAATTAATGACTACATCCAAAATTGAAAACAGCAAAAAACAGACCAAATGAAAACCCGGGCAAGCATACTGGTAAAGCTCTTGTTCACTCCTAGCCCTTTATGCTTCAGTGTGCCTGTTGGGGTTTTACATGCTGGTTTTCACATGCTGGGCTGGGAGAAACAGGAGACAGAAAGCACAAGCCAATCTCAAACTAAGTCACACCGAACTTTGTTGCAATTGCCCTCAGAAGTAAAGGGAGTCAAGTTGCCGTTTTTCTCAAACATCAATTTTAGGGTTCTTTGCCATCCAGAGGGACCGTGACAGGCTTAAGAGGTGTGCCAATGCAAACGTCCTGCAGTTGAGCAAAGCAAAATGCAAGGTCCTACACCTGGCAATCCCAGACACACCTGCAGGTTGGGCAGAGAAGTGATTGAGAGGACCTCTGCAGAGAAGGACTTGGGGGTGATGCTTGGTGAAAAACTTGACTTGACCCAGCAACGTGCGCTCTCAGCACAGAAAGGCACATGTATCTGGGGCTGCATGAAAAGGAGTGTGGCCAGCAGGTCGAGGGAGGTGATTGGCCCCCTCTGCTCTGTACTCTTGAGAGACCCCACCTGGAGTATTGTCTAAAATTCTGGTGCCTATAACACAAAAAGGACATGGAACTGTTGGAGCAAGTCCAAAGCAGGGCCAGGAGGTTGATAAGAACCCCTACCTTATGAAGACAGGCTGAGAAAGGTGGGGCTGTTCATCTTAGAGAAGAGAAGGCTGCATGGAGACCAAATAGCAATCTTACAGTATCTGAAGGGGGCTACAGGGAAGCTGGAGAGTGGTTCTTCATCAGGAACTCTAGTGATAGGACATGGAGCAGTGGATACAAGTTGAAGGGGAGAAATTTAGGTCGGATATTAGGAAGTAATTGTTTACTGTGAGAGTGGTGAGACACTGAAACAGGTTGTCCAGGGAGGTTGTGGATTCCCCATCCCTGGCAGTGTTCAAGGCCAGGTTGGATAAAGCCTTGAACAACATGGTCTAGTGGGAGATGTCTCTGCCCATGGCAGGGGAGATTGGGTGATCTTTAAGGTCCCTTCCAAGCCTTAACATTCTATGATTCTATGAATCTATGATTCAGGACAGGAATCTCCCTGTACTGAGACAAGTGGGAACTGTTTCGTGAGTTTTCTCAGACTGGTTTGGGCCAAACCAACCCAATTATGAATCAGGCCTGTAAATTGCATGTATTCATGTGGTTTCTTCTCCTTTCAGTGATTGGACTAAGAGATAGTAAAAAAAGGGTTTGAATGTGACTACTGGCTGCATACTGACAGAATTTCAATTAATATACTTCTCCATTTTTTATCTCTGATGTCCACACATGATTTGTAATTGTGAGTCATAAACAGGAATGGCTGATAAAGCTTCAAAAGGCAACACATAGTGCTAGCCTTATTTAGCAAGAGGAAATGTGTACCTCCCCATGGACTGATCTCACATTATTCTGAATGTCAGAGATAATTTTAAAGCCATGGGTCTTAAAACCACTCCCATCTCATCAGTTATCACTGGCACCATGAAAAAGTGCCAGTTCCACAGATGGATGCGCTCAGCCTGTTACTAGGAAGACCGCACATCCATACACAGACCACAGTGCTCTGAAGTGGAGCAGTGTGCTCCTGCACTGGGCCATGGCCACGAAGAGGGCGGTTTGGTCTGCACCATTTGCCAGCAGCAGGGCATATCCTGAAGCTAAGTCTATCCCTCCCCTCTTACCTAGCCCCCGTTGCTAATCAGTTCTAAGACACAAGAAGACTTTCAATGGCCTGCAGATGTAAGAGAAAATTGAGCACAGAATTTGTATTGAATATGCCAAAGAAATGTAAGAAGCCAGCACAAATACTGTGTAGTTCCCCTTTCATCAGCCTTCCTGGACACTGGCTCCAAGGATCTGCATTTGCTTGTTTAAGACATTTTGTAAAAAAGGGGAAGAAAAGCTGCATGCAGCACTGAAGTTGTAGTGGCCCAATTAATGATCCAGCTTCTCTCTATAAAGCAGAGAAGCAGCTTGTCACACACTCAGTGACAAGCAATTCCCCTCTGCAGGGAATGTGTGTGTACACCCATCTGCAGACTCAAGGGATCCTTCTTCATGCAAGTATCCCCAGCAACATGCCTTCTCCTGGAAGATGGCAGCCAGGAAACCATGTAGGATCTTTGAGACTTCTGTCCTCACAGCTCCAAATACAACCCCTCAAGAAAGGCAAGCGTTATCTGGTATTCTTGCCTGGGTTTTGTCTCTCTCTCACTCCTGCTTTCAGTTCCGGTTTTGGTCTTTGCTAGTGTGAGACAGTCATTGCAAAACATGCCCAGCTATAGCAGTACATTCTCCTTACTTCGCTTATGTCTCCAGTTGCTAAATTGTTTTAACTTCTCCTCTTACACATCTGCATTGGATAAAAATAATTAAAAAATAAAATAGGACTATCCTTTATTTTTTTTCTTGACTGAAAGCAAAAATTCATATTTATTTGCTGAGAAGTAGTTTCTGTAGTTTGTCAGTGGCTTGGCACATGCCTTTTTATTTAGGCAGTCAATTGTGTGGTTTAATTCAGTGGGGTCCAGCCTGGGAAGAAAACCCCTTGATAACAGTTCACCACGTAGTAGGGCAGCCGGAGCAGAAAGAGAATGACCCCTGTCTACAACAATGGATTCTGCACAAGCCCTCCCTCCCTTTCTTCCTCTTCTGCTATGACAGCTGGATCACAGAAAAAACTATCTATATCCTCTGAGACATTTGGACTTCTTTTTCTCCTTTCCTAAGAAAAGGCAGGATGAACCTGGAAAAAATACAATTGACAGTTCTGTACATTACAGAACATACACAAAAAAATATGTCAGTGGACTGAGTGGAATTCTGTATTAAATAGAAGAAGAGACCAGAGAGCCAGGGTAAAGACCCAAGTGTACCAGCCTAAAATAAAACATGAGGAAAAATGCGAAACTATAAGGAAACTGACAGCAGACAGCAATCCCACTGTCTTTAAGTAGTTGGACAGATGGAGAGTTTTTACATCTGCTCCAGCAAAGGAGGATTCTTTGGAGCTATGTAAAGGAGGAGAGTGAAGGATCATGGCAAGGATAGTGTGGAGGGTTCTTCCAGCTATATGGAAAATATACACACAAATCCTACAAAGGAGCTGCTAAAATGCAAACTAGCAAATGCAGACCAGTCAGATGCAGGTGCAGTTATCTCACCAGTGCATGGGAATGACATTTGGCTGTTTATCAGGATTATAGGCCTTTATACCACACGAACCCAAGTACCTAGAGAAGTGTTTGCTTATGAGACAAATCACAGGGTTTTTTAATTTTTTTCTAAAGAGATACCCATTTTTCTTTACCACAAACTATGTGCTGTTTAGCCTCAACTTTTAAAATCATGCAGGATTTCTCTCCATTACCTTTTACTGTTGAGAAGGATAGGTTCCTGTTACAAAACTGAAGGTCACACACCTCATCACTTCTGGCAGCTGACATCATCACGCCGTCTCCCCCACCTCCTCCTTCTGTGTCACCCTCTTCTCCCCCTGTACTTTCAATTCCCCCATCTTCTTCCCACACTACCAGGTCAAGCATGCTCCCCATTCCTCTTTCACCACTTCAGGCGTTCTGAGTACTTGTCTTGCCCCTTGTACCCCATGGACTCTGTGTTCCTCCCATGGCGTACACAGTCTGCGGTAATCTGTAAACCAGAGATCTGCCATGGCATGCTTGCTAAAGGCTGGGAAGCACACAGAAGTCCTCGCACCAGTCTATGCAAAAAGGTGAGAGTAACTTTCTCAATACTCTCTCTCTTTCTAAAACTTTTTGTTTTACCATTTCTTTGGGAGTACTGGAGTGTTTTCAACCACTAATGTATTTCTTTCTTTCCTCCTTCTTACAGTGTCATGGAGGTCTGCATATTCTTCCTTTGTGCTATGATACCTCTCCCAGGTAAAAGGCACGTTTTTAATCATTAAAACTGTTTTGATTTTGTGTGTCCTGCTATGTGATACTTTCTCATCCACTAAGAAGCTTATTCCTTAGTACTAATTAATCATTTACATTGCACAATCAAGGTCATGCAGCCTGTGTGTCATATTTAAATTGTGTGCAGGAACTCTATAAAATATATATAGTAAGTACTTTCCCTCTTCAACTTTATATCTTTATATTACACTTATTTTATGTTGCTCTTAAATTTTCAATTTAAATCTGCCTTTAAAATGTGTGTATATCACCTGTGTGTATTATAGAGAAGAGCAGTATTAAACTGAAAACTGACAGTTTGATATGGGACAACTGGAGTTTTAGGCAGCTGCAGAGATCATTTTGCAGTCTGGTGCTCTGAAAGAACAGTCAAAACTTTGCAGCAGGAGAGAGACTGTAAATCTTCTCCACTTTTTGAACACAGCAGAGATGTTTGCATCTTCTGGGACAGAGGACTGCATTTCTTATTCCAAGACAGTCCTCCAAGCCCTTTGCCACCCATAAAAATGGATACGTGTGTGGATGAAAATGGGAGAAAACTCATCCTTTGTGTAATATGGTTCATCCTTTTTTGCATGAAGGCATAATTTTGTTTATTGACCATTTTTGTTAACAAGATCAGCAACAGAACAGTTAAATCTGACATTTAATCTGTCATTAAACTCTAGATTCATTACAGAGCAGTTAAATCTGACATTTAATTTGTCATTAAACTTTAGATTAATTCTTCATTGAGACTGAAAGCGTTCACCTGTTTCTGACCTTCTGGTCATACATTCCCTTGACACTCACATTTACCACACAGTGTATACTTCACATTTTCTTCAAAACTTCAATGCTGTGTTGTTTTATCAGGAGAATGAACTCAACTTTTTAAACAGGACTTGTGCAGCTATCTCTTTTGGGGCAGAATTTCATTTCACTCAGGATGCTACGAACAAGAATGGTTTGGACCTTAGGTCAGCAGATACGTCTTCTAAAATATAGATGCTCACAATATCTGTGTGGTAAACATTCCTGGGAACGTAAAATATAGGAAGAAAAAGAAGAAACAGTTTTATGACCTAAACTCCATAAGACTATGTGTGTCAGTTTGAATAACTACGTGTCTTGTCATACCTAGAGGGAGAATTTGTATCTAAATGCTGGTGTTTTTATTGCCACTGCCATAAAGTGTTGCTTCTGTGAGCCCAACTTGGTGTTCTTTTGTAGCTGGTGGAAATTTTAATTTTTCTCTCTCTGTCTAAGGTATTGCTGCCAGTGTGCATCAGGTGAAGGCATTTCTCAATCACACTGCATACCTATCCTGCTATTTTCCAAACTCTCAGAAAATTGACGTGAGGGACTTAATAGTTTTTTGGCAAAAAGACTCTGATAGCGTGGTGAACGAACTATACTACGGTGAAGAAAAATATGACCACCTCAGTCCTGAGTATATAAATCGCACTAAAGTGGATGTGGAAAAATGGACTTTGCAATTGCTAAATGCAGGAGTAAAGGATGAGGGATGCTATGAGTGTATTATACAGCACAAAAAGGAAGGACCGCCGAAGGTCATACACACATCTGAGTGCTCACTGCACATCATTGGTAAGTAATCTCTTCCAACTGCTATCTGCTCTGAGGGTTTTGGGGGGATTCTCTGTGGCTTTATTCAGTCCAGAAATATGGGTCCTGTCTCCAAACCAATGAAAATGTACCCGCACAGGAGCAGAATTTCTAAAGATGGATAAGAGCATTCTCAATAGGAAGTCCTTATCTGTGAATGAAAAGTACTCAGGTAAGCAGAAGAAGTAGAAAATGAGGCAATAATTTGCTCAATATTACATGATCACTGATTTCCACCCTGTCATACTTTATAGTGAAAACCATTCTACCTTCTTCCTCTTGCCTCCTGCAAGTTTTATGACTTAAAGGACTCTGGAAAATAAACTTTATTTGCATCTGCTGCACTACCTTCTATTAAAAGTAGCAATAGTTATCATCATTGGTGGTACATTAGAATTGAAACATAGCAACATCTCTGCAAACACCCAGCTATTTTATGACCATATAAATCACAGGGAAAATAAAGAAAAGAACAGCTCGCATGGAGGAGTAGAAACTCGTATGTTCAGCTAAAGGAAAACTGAAAATATCTCTGAAGAAAAAAATGCATCCATTAATGAGATTCAACCTGATTTTTTGCATCAGAGAATTTTTTGTAGTCAGAGGAAAAGGCAAGTAATCTTTTAACAGGGAAATAAAAATGAGGCACCAATCTTTTCCTAATATTTTCTAATATTTTTAATAATACCTAATGTATAATCATAATGGTTTTCTACTTTAAACTAATCTGTTAGTGTAACCTTTAACAATATGCCTATATTCTGTCTTCCACTGTGATAGTGCTGGCCATTAATAATAGCAGCTTCTAACTTCCACAGGCTTCAGCATACTGATCTGAAAGAGAACAGGAAATGTGTAACTGCAGCCAAAAATGGAGTACCAGGACATCTGAGCCTGTTTAGCTTTGTGTTACCAGCAAGTGTTCCCTCCATCCAAAGATAGAAAACCTAGACTGTTCATTTTGATTCTCCCAGGATCTACTTGACAAGCATTTTTAGTGAAGTTTTAGAACTCAGAAACTCATAATGTGCACTAAGTATCAAGGCCTCAAATTTAAGAGATGCTTAGCATCAATTGCTTGATTAGTTCAAACAGTTAAGTCAGTTATCAGCTTAGCTAATATCTGAGCAACATGTTAGAGATATCTCATATTTAAGCACTAAGACACTCCTACACTTTGTAAGGTTTATCTAAGGAAAACTCTTTGAACTATGTGCTGTTGGGTTCCTTCCAAATGGCTCTCTGTTCAATAAATTCCTAAACAAAGGAGCAGTATAAAACCATTAAAAAATTTCAAAATAATTAGAAGAAAAATACAAATGTTAAAGGGAAAATACAAATGTTGAAATGTACCTGTGCTTTCATGCTGTTTTTTAATTAGACTCTCATACCATACATGGAGGGCTTTTTGTAGTTTGGCATGTAACACTTAAAATGGATTTAAAAAAGATTGTGTGCTGTACAAGAATGATTGGGCAGTCACACAAAGCTATCTAGATCACTTGATAACCAAGCCCATTCAGAAATACTGAAGTAGCTTCTAATATAGTTTACACAGGTTATTTTTATGTATTACATTAGTACAATATACAGATAGCATGAAGCTGTGTCAGGGGAGGTTTAGGTTGGATATTAGGAGGTTTTTCATCCAGAGGATGGTTGGGCACTGGAACAGGATCCCCAGGGAAATGGTCACAGCACCAAGCCTGCCAGAGTTCAAGAACTGTTGGGACAATGCTCCCAGGCACATGATGTGATTCTTGGTGTGCAGGACAAGGAGTTGGACTTTGATGATCCCTGTGGGTTCCTTTCAACTCAGGAGATTCTATGACTCTATAATACATATGTTGTATGAATTGTGTACAGCCAGGGTGACATATAATAACAATGAACTCAGATGCTTCTCCGGAAAAAAAAAAAAAGGAAGGCTTTACAATGGAAAACTTTGGCTCTTAAAACATGGAAGGTAGAGACCATGTTGACAATCTGCTTAACTGGAAAAATCTGCTGCAATAGCAAGTCTGCAGTGCATCCTCTGGATGAACTAATAAGGGAAGTAGGTGAGGCTGGGGAAGCTGTTCAAAATATGCCCTACTCAAAGTGCTGGAAATGAAGCCGATGTCAGAAAAGAGACTTACAGTGTGTGACCTCATTTTAAAAGAGACGTTGAAAAACTGTAAAGTATGAAGAAAAACTTTACTGGAGTTATCTGAAGGCTGGAAAAAATATAGTCCAACTAGAGATATTAAAATAACAATCTGATTACCTTATAACGCAGAATAATGAGAAGAGCCTTGTTTCCAGAGTGTGGGAACCTGAAATATACATAAAATACTGGATATTAAAAAATTAAAAAAAGGCTAATTAATTCAGTGACAGTCAGTGTCTGGAAGCAAGTGAAAAGTAAGGTACATTGTCACTTGAGAAAATAGAACAAAACTAAGGAGGATGATTAAGCCATTGAGAAAAATATTAAGGGCTTGATGGATCTGCTGTCTCTTGAAGTATTGAATCTAAACCCATAGCCTTTTTGGAAGATGCTATCTTTAACTATGAAAGATGTCCTGAAATGTGCTTTTCTGTTAACAACAAAAAACTCACATATATGTAGCCCACACCCTGCATGCAACCAACATCACTTTTCAGTAAGTTGAGGTTCCAGAAGCTATAAAACAGAAATGCAGGGTATATTCCGCTATTTCCACTTGCTTACTGTCAATAAGATTGAAACCCTTAAATCACTTGGATGATGTGACAAGTTTCCCAGCCATGGATTACAATCCTGCCATCTCTATAAAATAGCAAGGAGAGAATAAATACTTCAGACCAGAAGTCTGACAGCAGTCAGCTAAGCAAGTCAGACCTTGAGGAGAAAGAGAAAGCTTGAGCTTTCCTGAGGGACAACTTAACTAAATTTTGGGGTATAAAAAGGGGGGGCTTTTTCAATTTTGATTTCATATCCATGGAGTCTCTTGGGGGGATTTAAGTAACTAAACTAAATCCTATTCCCTGTGTGCTCAGACAGAGCAAATAAAAGCAACATCATGTTTCTTCATTCATCCATGTTAAGAATGCAGTAGGGCAAGGATGAGATCCTGGATCCAACACACTGAATGTCTGTTCAGAAGAGTGAGACCCTCTTAGGCATGTATTTTTCTAAGTATCCTTTCCCCTTTCTTCAATATTTCTCTATATTTTCTTTAGTCTTATTGGCACTAAAATAATGAAACACTTTCAATGAAGACTTGAGTCTGTTTCTTGGGGTTTATTGCTGATTTTTGGGAAGGGACTGTTGTTTGGGGTTTTTTTAACTTGCTATATACCAATATGTAGTCAGTATTATGGCAACATTCTCTCCTTTTCCTTTTCCATCAGATTCTACTATTTTTACTATGACCTTTTAACCAGAAAAATCCTGGTTGAGAATATTTAAGAGATTATTTAAGAGAGAGTAGTGGTTAATATCTTCCATTTTTTTATTAATATTTTATTTTTAAATGGTTTTCCCCAATCCTGTTTCACTATTTCTTGCCTGGGAAACTTGCATTTTTCATTGACAACGTAAAAAAACTTTATGATATGGTCATTTCTACCTAAAAAGCTAAGCTAAGGGAAGCCTACTACCAAGCTCTGATGAGTGAATTACTTTATATGGTGCAAAATGTTTGCTCACAATACTGACAGACACTAAGGATATTTCTGCTCATGACAGCCCTGCACCTCGAACTTACCCCATCTGAATTCTCTCAGATGATCTCTTTCTCTACATTTCACAGTTACAAGTTTGTGGTTTTCCCCTTACCCATTCAGGAGGTCAAAAGAAGGCAGCATTGTGTCCCCTTCCCATTTTTTGCTTAAGCCCTTACCTGTAAGCAGACCAGGTTTGGTTATTCTGAGGTGTCAATATTTCCAAAGGAGATGGGAGAGACAGAGGCCCATTGTCTTGCTGATCAGACTTATATCCTTGAAACACCCTGAAGACAAGAAGCAACAAGTCTACATATACACAAAAAACCCCAACAACAACAAAAACCACAAACCTCACCCACACCAAAACAAAACAAAACAAAACAAGACAAAACCACCAAACCAAACAAACAAAAACCATAGAAAAAACCCCCTTCTTGGAACATCCATCGTCTTCCTCAAGAAAACTCTTCAGAGTTGTTTCTGCTTGAAAATCTTAAATAATTGGCAGGAACTGTCACAGATGTGGTATGTCTGGCTCATGATGTTTTCTCTTTGGTCTGTTTCAGCCAACTATAGTCAACCTGAGATAGCACAACTGCACACTGGGGAACTAAAGCCCAAGGGATACTTGAATCTCTCCTGTTCTTCCATTGGAGGTTATCCAGAGCCTAAGGAGATGACTTGGCTAATGTCATATGAAAACGCAACAAACAGACATATGCCTCACATGGACGTCTCACAGGATGCTGTAACAAAGCTGTACAATGTTACTAGCAAGCTGAACATCCCAGTTCCTACAAATAGCCTCGCTAATATTAGCTGCTTGCTTCACCTCGGAGAGCAGCTGGGAATCCTTGTCTCAGCGCCGCTACGCATAGGTAAGTCTCCATTTGCCCGTTCCGATTTTTGTGTGGGTAGGAGCAGTGCATGCTGCAGTAGAGCTGATCACAGATAGTAGCGTAGCCAGGGCAGGGAACGAACCCTAACTCGTAGTAGCAGTTTGTTACAAGGGTTGTATGCTCTCCACCTGTTTGCCACTGAACTCCCTATCTTTTCCACATGGGAAACCTTACTACAGCAAGGAGAGGGCACAGAGAAGGAAGGCTACTGTTACACAATCCAGAACATATCATCCCTGCTAATCCCTTCCCTGGAAGATGCTGCAGTAGCAACAAAGCAACCTGGATATCTGGATTAGGCAGCAACTGGTCTTCAGAGGTGAGAGCTGTTGAGAGAGGTTGACACTTCACGGAACTGCTGAGGTTGGAAGAGGCATCTGAAAATGATCTAGTTCAACCACTCTGCTCAGAGTAAGGTCAATAGCACAGGGCCTTATCCAGTTGAATTTTAAATACCTCCCAGGATAAAGACTCCACAACCTCTCTCAGGACGTGTTCCAAATTTTGACTACCCTGACAGTAAAAAAAGGTTTTTTTAATTCAGGTTTAAAGTGCTTGAGCTGCTATTCTTAATCGTTCCTTAGAGAAAGTCAGAAGGCAAAACAGAAGAGCCCCTTAGACCATATTTGGTTCACAAACTGCCAAATAGACTGTGCTGAGTTTAAGTGTAAGGGCCATGAAACTCGGACTAGTATTAGAAGCATTCCTGGTGGTTTTCATAACATTTGGCAGAATGAAGTGCACATTCCAAAATGACTATTTGGGGATTTTTCTTCTTTGAGATTGTGTCTTTTTTGAGATACCTCTTGCAAGAAGAAGCTGGGGACCTAAGTTTCAATATGACTTTGCTGTTGGATTGTCTCAGGGTTCCACATGACTGCTCCTTTCTTTAAACTAAAGCATTATTTTATTTATTTTGTGGAGCAGGAAGACATCTTTTGGCATATTTTTGTTTGTAAGCTATGGCACAAGCACGTCAAAATAAAGACAATTCCTGCTTTGTCTTAAGTTTGTGTGGCTTGCATGTCTCTTTTAAGACAGTGCTGAAGATGAAGAGCTTTGCTTCAACTGACTGGAACGGTGAGCAACAGTGAGGGAATGGTAGCATTGCAGAAAAGCCTGCCAGGGTAGTACAGACATGCACTTTCCTTCTGCAGATGTATAAGAACCTTGCCACTTTTTCTGAAAAATTTCTACAGTGCAGTTATCTTAATATAAATTTAGCTAAAGGGTGAAGTTATCAATGGCAAACTGCCTCTAATGTCTTTAAATTCTAGGACTTTTAAATAATACTTAAATACAATCCAGAAGTCTTCTGAGGTTTGTTTAGCTCTACACATTCCTCGTGAATGTTGACATGCTATAGTAGCTATATTGGCTATAATGCTGTATCCTCTTCTTCTCTATTCAATTCTTCTCTCTTCCGTGGCTTTATGAAAGCAGTCACCTGATAAGCAGAGATGGTAAGAAACCAGAAACTCCACATAAACATAAGTTTTGTTTGGCAGTAACTGAACCTCTATCAGCTGCTAAGCCTACCAACCAAAACCTCAGAAACATAGAAACCAGAAATAGGGGGAAAGTCCTTTGCATTCCCTGCTACTTTCACATCCCTTCCAGCATTTCATTAGGCTTTGACCATCATTTGCAACAGATACCAAGTAGTAACATATCCAAGGTTCTTTGAACTTGTTCAGTAGCATTAGCACAGTTGCTGCCTCATAGGCTCTTTTATTAATTAAGTTGCTAATCCCTCACATGTTACCTAAACCTCAGAAAGAGTGCTTTGCCTTATTGTTGCTGAAGTGATGATTAAAACCTGGTAGTTTCTCTAGGTTTTGGAAATGGAAATAAAACAATATGGATAGTGATTTATTGACACTGTTAAAGCACTGTAAAAGCAAAGGATGCTGAGGGCCTTTACCTAAACTTCTAATTCACTTTACTTTGGAATTGAGTGTTTAAGCTCACTGTCACCAAATTAAATCTTTCCTGTGTGTATCTTCTCTGTTTTCTTATTCAGAGATACAGGAGCAAGGAGTGGAACAAGTAAATATAAATCTCTCTGCCCTACTTATAGCTGTGGTTGTACTGGTGACACCTCTTCTGGGTTTTGTGATATTGAAGAAGAGAAATATCTTTTCTACCAACCAGAGTAAGTCATTACTTGTCATTCTGCTCTACCATCCCTCATTTCATAGGTTTTAACCTTTGTAATCATCCCTTTATCTACTTTCCAGGTAAAGAGAGAAAGTTAGGTTTCATGTTGGACTTAAGCTAAACTTCCTAGGACAATTTAATTCCTGTAGGACAATTGAATTCCTACAACAACTTAGTCCATCCTGCAGCAAGTCAAAACATCTTTCTCTTGTCTTGTCCTAGGATCTACTTCTCTCTCTTTTTTGTGCTCTGTGAGGCTGCCATGGCACCAGCTTGCCACCTTTTCCTGTAGTTTCAGCCTTATTTTAATGGATTTTGCGTAGATTTGGCTCCTAAAATCTTTGAACTGTATAAATCTTTCTTGTCCATCACTGCTTATAAGACAGGTGGAACTGAGGAAGGGATGAGATGAACTTACATGAAGTGCAAGGATCTCCATCATCACAGAGCTGAATGCTCACCACAAGCTGCCCACACACTGGACTGGAAGAATCATCTTGTACTAGGAACAGTATTTGATCTTTGCATTGCATATCTCTATTTTCTTCCAAGACTAGTTCTCTTCAGTCCAGTGTTTGTTTGGCACTGAAAGGATCCTCATGCTGACATCAGAGTCTATTCTTCCTTGTAGCAAAAGGGAAATGCATTCCTCAGTCAGTCCTGTTTCCTATACAGCCAAAGGCCCTAAGCACCATCTCATTCCTTTTTCCAAATTCTAAGGTAACTGAACATTTACTATCAACTCTTTTTCAGCTCCTCTTTATCACATTTCTGTAAATCACATATTCATCTATTTTAGGTGTCAGTCTAGCAGTATAGAAGCTTTCCAGCTTGAAACTGAGGCCATCAGCCAGACTACTGACAGAGAACTGCCTCTGCAAATAGCAAGGCCTGAGGTCTATGTTTTTAGAGGCTCTGCCAGAACAAGAATCCCCCACAGATGCCCTACAGAACAACATGCAACACTTTTGTCTGATGGCTGAAACCTACTGCCCAGTGTATTATGGTTTTATTTTTGCTCCAGGAGGGTAGTAAATATGATGTAAATAGTAAATGATGGTAGTAAATACGATGCTCTGCCTCAGAAGGACTACATTTTTGATGTATCTTTTATTGTGCACTTTGAAAATGCAAAATCCTGACAGTCAATGAAGAAAACAGAGCTGCAAGAGTTATGGAATGTCTCAGAAACAGAGTTAGGCCACAATCTGTGAATCATAACCATTGCTGCAAACAGGCAGGCTATTAGTCACAGAATCACAGAATGGCTTGGATTGGAAGGGACGTTAAAGATCACCTAGTTCCACCTCCCCTGCCTAATCATGAGGCACAAATGCTTTTGGCAGAGCCAGTGTGGCTTTGCACCAGTAACTTTCTTGTAAAGCTTCAAGCCGGAAAGAGGAACTTCAGGGCACTTCCCCACCTTCGGAGAAAAGTCGCACAATTCCTATCAGGCATTTGAAATGAAAAATAATCTTCAGGAAATACCTGCTTTAAACATAATTTCTGATTATCTTAATAATCCAAGCTTAATATGCCTGGACAGTTAGTACCTCCACACTTCGTTCTTCCCTATTCTGACTGAATGCTGCAGTAGTTGTTCAGGTGGATGCAGGGATAGAAAATGAAAGCATGAGGTACCATTCATACATGTATACATCTAAATATACAAAATTAAGCTGACCAGATAATGAAAAAATATTACGAGTAAGTAATGTTTCAATTTTGTTAACTATGTTCTCCACTTGTTAATTTTGCTTCAAAATTGAAGATAGAGCAATCCATACACTGTGGTATGTTCAGCTATAGGAGGTAGTTTTACCTTTCAGAAAAGATTCTTTTTCACTCAAAATGTGCCAGCTCTCCAGTCTTGAATGACCTCTGCACCTTATATCCTTCAACAGCATTGACATCTTTTAAAAGCAAGAACACAGCAGAACTGAGACAAAAATTGTTCTGAGGTCTTGATTGTGTTTGTAGGTCTGGCATTTTCAGAAAGAGCAGGAACATCATATTCTCAAGCCAAATTTCAGCTCAGAGTTGCACTTTGAGGACATAAATTCTCTACAGTTTCTCCTGCATGCAAATATTCTTTTCTGTTAAATAATATTGTGAGTTGCTAGATTCCACCTCAATTTTTACTCTTTTTTCAGGTGTGTGAGAGAAATGCATGTTCTTTTGAGTTAGCTAAACTATTTGGGAGTCAGTTTATTAAGCTATTACACTAATGTTCCAAATACTTTCATTCAGACTCATATCATTCAAATGTTATTAAAAGTTTAAGGGTTTATTTTTATGTAAAAGTTTATACTTGCTAGCAAACTTATTTAATGATTTATTAAAACATATGTCTTTTTCTGTGTTGCTGTTTTTATTCTCCTGCCATTAAAGCAGTATACTGGGGAATACTGACATTTGGTGTTCTTGGGGAGGAAACATTTCCAGAATTACTTCTGGGAAACAAATGAATAAAATAAGTATTGATGCAATGACCAAGAATGGCACAATGGAAGGTTTTCACATGTTCATCCATGGAGCTGCCTCTATGTGCACAGCTCTGTGTGTTTTGATTCATTGACCTATACACCTCAAAGATTAGATACAAAATAGCAGTCTGAAAATTTTGGATTCTGTGTTGGAGGTTGTCAAATATATCTCCAGTGGGTTGCATAATCTTCTCTAACTCTTGATGCCATTTGGTTCCTTAATTAGCGCATGCGTTCAACAGTCAGGTATGCTTCATCACATAGACACTCACCAGACTTGTGATGTCTCTCCTGCTTTTTTTGACACATGCTGTAATTCAGTTCATTTTTTTTTCAACATTTTCCTTTCCCACTCAAATCATCCACCTCAAATGCTCAAACACTGAGGTCAGAACAATAGTCAAACCCTACTTTGCTTCTACCCAAACAGCGAACCCTGTGGATCTTTTATCTCCCATATGACTGGATTCACACATGTACATATATGCTATTCTACTCACAATCTCGGAATTCTACTACTGGTCCCTGAATCCTGGTATGCTGCTTGTCTGCTCAGCTTTATGCACTGAGGGAAAAAACATCACCAACCTTTCATGTTTTTCTATAGGACAAAAACAATAATCAGTTCCTCTACAATGGATAAGGGATCTGGAATTCCATGTTAGGACTCAAGAGTCCTATAGCACATTCGCTTAACAGGAAAAAGTAATTCTGAGCACTTGGAAATTCAACAGTTTTTGCAACATGCCTTAGTACCTCTGAGGGAGCTTTTCATCCTGACAGTATTTGCTGTCACTTATCTGTAGCTGCAACTAGTAGAAAAAGTGACATGGTGAGTTAGGTTTATCCTCTGACAATTCTCTTCCATCCTTAATTTGTTCATAATTGGTGAAGTTGTTTGTTTTCCTCCTTGCCATCCATCTACTTTAGGCTGCCAACCTTCTCCTATTATGTGCTTAATTTCTCTGCCTCCTCTTATTCTTGCTCTTAAAATCAACTCTAATTCCCTCCTGCAGTTAAAGACATTTAAGGGGAAAAAAAAAACACAGATGGGCTTCAGGGAAAAATCTTAGTTTGTCTCTTTCTGTTCGAATCCATTAATCCTCTGCACTAGCAGGTGTAATGGACACAGTAGCAAGGCACAGGAAAATCATGGGTGATGTGCTGGCATTTTTGTCCTCTATATAGATACATTCAGATTTCCAGGCTCTCTCCTCACACACTTCGCATTTTTTCTTTGGCAGCTTACTTTCAGTCATTCAGTGACTCCATAAACATGGCAAGCAAATGAATAAACATACACCCCTATGTACCACAGCATGTAGCAGCTTCACTTAAAAACACCATTCCTTTATTTTCAGGTGGAACATTATGAATTGCAGAAAATACTAACAAAGAAATGGCAAAGGTGTGTTAAACTAGTATCCAGTGGCCTAAAGTAAAATCCTGTCATCAGACTTAAAGTTGTGATAGATTGCTTCAGGATCACTGATTAACCAGCAATGAATGACCACATAACTGAGACTGGAATGGACCTAGGCAGATTGTCCAACTCAACCCTCTTGCTCAAGCAGAGTCACCTGGAGCAAACTGTCCAGGTCCATGTCCAGACAGCTTCTGAATATCTCCAAGGAGGGAGACTCCACAACATATCCAGGCAACTTGATACAGAGCTCAGTCACTCTTCACAGTAAAAGAGGGTTTCCTGGTGTTCAGAGGGAAATTCCTGGGTTTCAGTTTGTGCTTATTGCCTTTGGGCCTGTTACTTGGCACCACTGAGAGACTGGCTTAGTCTCTTTTGCACCCTCCTTTCAGGCACTTACACACACTGATGAGATCTCTCCAAAGCTTCTCTTCTCCAGGCTGAACAGTCCCAAGGTACTCAGCCTTTGCTCAGAGGAGAAACACTCCAGTCCTTTAATCATCTTTGTGGTCCTTCACCTAACTCTCTCCAGTATGTCCATGTCTCTTGCCTACTGGGAAGCCCAAAACTGGGCGCAGGACTTGAGGTGGTGCCTCACCAGTGATCACCTCCCTCAGCCTGCTGGCAGTGCTCTCCCTGATGCAGCCCAGATACTGTTGGCTGCCTTTGCCACGAGGGCGCACTGCTGCCTCATCTTCAATTTGTCCACTAAGCCACTCCTGTCCTTTTCTGCAAAGCTGTTTTCCAGATGGTTTGCCACCTGTGAATGGTGTTATTAATCCTAAGGTGCAGGACTTTGAATTTCCTCTTTTTTTGAGGTCACTCCCTGCCCATTTCTCCAGCCTCTTGAGATCCCTCTGGATGGCCATATGACTGTCCGGTGTGCCACTCCTCCAGGTTTTCATCATCTTCAAAGTTGCTGAGTGTACACTTGCTCCCAGCATCCAGGTCATTAGTGAAGAGGAAAATCAGTTAATTTTACTGTAAATTCTTTAATGTCACCAGTGCTACTGCTATGGTTAACAGGTGATGGAACAGTGGAGCGTTGCATTTCCAGAATATTCCACAGTCACTTCTGAGAGGATTGTCATTAACAAAGCATTTCATGGCAAATGTCCCTTAGTGGATTTTTTTTACCCTTTCACATGAATTATTTGCTACTGGAGGTTTCATTTAACCACAGAAATACAGTAATACTATTAAAGAAATCTAGTTCTTATGTCTATTACCTCTATGTTTTGGTTTCAAATTCTTTTTCTTCTTCCTTTCCAAACTCAGAAGGCAACAAGAAAAAAAAATACATTAAGTACTTCTCTACACTGGAATGCTGGGCTGTCATAATACATAACTGATCTGTCTTTGGTTTTCCATCTTCTGCACCAGGAGGGCCATAATGCTGTGACAGGGAAGTTTAAGCAAGACATGTTTTCTGATCTCAGGATTGACTACCAGAAGGTTTTCAAGAGAAAAACTACAGTTAGACAAAAAAGTTGGTGAAAGTTGAGAAAGACTTGGAAATGGATGAGGTCTGAGAAAGTGTAAGGAGAAGAGTGATATGCAGGGCTGGCCTGCACATGCATCAAGTGCAGAGCTGCTTCACAGACTCCAGGAAAGCTGGGCAAGGCTACTCTGCAGACAGCAGACATGCCACTAGCAAGGAGAGGTTCTGCATAGAAGTCCAGAAATCCAGAATACTCTTACAGATGTTGACATGGCATACCTCCTCACGTACTTCTGACATTTATGGCAGATATGCAAGATCAAATTTTCCTGCACTTCTTGGTTTCTTGATACTGAGACATGCATATTTTTTATCCATCACTTTTGTTAATACAACAAAGAAACTAGCAAAAATCATAAAAATTATCCCTCTCCACCCACGTCTAATAAGCAATGTTTATTTCAGAAGAACATAGACCTAGGAAAAAACAGAAAGATGACTTGAGAATAGCTCAGACTGCAGTTACATACCTACATGCACAGCTGAGGCGCTGTGTATATTGCCTGCCCTCTTCTGAAACGTGCTTTTGATTTAACTTGTGCAAGTGTGAGAATGAGACTATTACACGGAAGCAAAGGAGAGATCTTACTTCTTTACCTTGCACCGTTAAATGCACTACTGTATCCAGAACCAGAAGTCATATCTCAAAAAGATGTTAAAATATTAGAATTAGAAAAGAAGTGATAAAAAGTGACTAAGGCTCTAGGAAGTATGTTTACAACATGAACATGAAATTTATGGAGTTCAACCTATACAGACAATGAAGAAAGTGGAGAAAGGCCATGATGAATCTGTCTAGTATTCCAACATTTGAATTGACTGGAGATCCTTCCTGCTGAGTGACTCATACTGGGGAACCCAGAACTGGACATTAGAGGTGTGTACTCATCAGTGCTGAGTAGTGGGGAAGAATCACATCCACCGACCTGATGGCAACACTCCTTTTCACGCAGGCCGGGACACCATTAGCATTCTTTGTCACTTACGTTCAGCATAGGGTCCACCAGGACGCCCAGGTGTATTTCTGCAAAGCTGCTTTCCAGCTTGTCACCTCCCAGCATGTGCCGATGCATGGAAAGGAGACAGAGAAGTGGAGTTGAAAGAGTCAGAGTTATCAGGTTTCTTGAATGTGTATGAAAAATCCAGTATATACATACACAGATGCATCATGCTTGTACTGTGGAATAGAAAGGGACTGATTTAACAAAATATTAGAGGAAAACCAAATTATGACACCTAACAAGAGACTCTATGTGGAAAGAAAAGCCAGGACAAACCCTTCTCATTGCTCAGTATCATATTCCTTTATCACTAGATATCTTCTTAAAAGAATTATCAGTGGCCATGGCTTCTATTACTCAAGTTGCCAGTGGCAACAGAGCATATTGTGAATGAGGTAGAAATCAAGCTTCTCCTAACAGACCAGGCACCTAGATTCAGAGGACTTTAAAACTCTGAGATCTTCTTTCTTCAGAGATTTTTCTTTCTATTCCTGGGATACTGTGCAAGATCCACTGTCCAACCACTGTTTGGAGAGTGTCTCAGCTGAGGTTTGGTCAGATTGGATGGGCTGAAACTAGTGCTGATGGATAACAGCAGATCATATGGCCAGTCATCTTTGTCCAGCTATATTAGAAAAGATAATTCAAAAAGCCCTCAAAAACAACTAATTCCTTCTTCAGCTTTAGTTAAACTACAGTTAGAGCTTATACTTAAAAGGAAAGCTATTGCTTACCATCTTTAAAATCATGGGTAAGCAGGCTAGAACTGTGCAGGAGTGAAACCTGTTTTGCAGACCTAAGCCTTCACAGAAATTCAATTAGACTACTAGGAATTTTCTTAATTAGGTCAGTGGTTAAGTCCTTCAATATTATGTATGTACCCAGAGCAGAAAATGTATAAAAACAACTCAGTACAGGAATAGAGTAGGTTTTATGAAGCAAAATACCAAAGTGCACCATCAGCATAACACACTGAAACATCAAACCCCAGCTTCCCCTAAAGTAATGCAAAGCAGGCGTTTGATCCCAGAACACAGAGTTAGGAGCCATGGCACATACTTATCTTCTCATATCAGCCTTTCTACTCCTAAGCTTCCTCTCATGGGCAAAAAGTACACAGAAGTCTGGTTTCAAGAGCATCACATCCCAGACACGCATCTGCGGGGTAATTCTGGGGTGCTGACTGCAGCTGGCCGCTCTAAACCCCAACACAGAGAGCTGCAGTGGCCGTACACCACTTGAGAGAAAATGTACTTATGTGTTATAATGACGGTCCTCAGTCAGACCACTGGGCTTGGCTCTTTATTTCCTATTTCTTCTCTCCTTTGCCCTCCTGGAGCGCTTGACCAGCAGCGCCCGCAGACCCCGAGCAGCCCCGGCCGCCCTCCCTCATCGCCTCAGGCTCCCCGAGGCAGGGGAGCAGCCCCGGGCAGTCACCGCTGAGGGACGGGCCGCCCGTGCGCTCCGTTTGCACGGACACTCCGGCACCCTTTGGATTCCACATCATTTTTATTTGAATCTCGCATCAATTTCATCCCTTAGAAGCGGGAGCGGCGGCGCGGCCGGCTGAGGCACGGGGTCCCCCTGGCGGCTCCGGCGGCCGCTCCCGGGCCCGGCTGCCCCGGCACAGGGGCTGTGCAGGGGACTGGAAGGGTTGGAAGCGGCTCGGGAGGGCTCCGGTCCCCCCTCCGGCTCCAAACGGGGTCAGTGCTGAGGCCGGACTGAGCTGCTCAGGGCCTTGACCTGCCAGGTCCCGTAAACACAATCACAGAAGCACAGGATCAATTAGGTTGAAAAAGACCTCCCAGACCATGGAGTCTAACGAAACACCACCTTGTCACAACTTTTCTTTGAAGAAATTACTCCTGATGTCCCACCTAAACCTCCCCTGGCACAGCTTAAGAAAAGCTCTCATCCTGTCACTCTTTGCCTGGGAGAAGAAACTGGCCTTCAACCAGCTACAGCCTCCTTCCAGGTAATTGTAGAGAGTGAGCTTTTCTCCAGGCTAAACAATCCCAACTCCCTCATCCACTCCTCGTAGGAGTGGATATTATTCTCCTGACCCTTCCACAGCTTCGTTACCCATCTCTGAACGTGAGGATGGAAATGGCACAGTCTTCCAGGGGTTACTTGGTCGCTCTGCCTCTTGACTGTCCTCCCAGAGAAAAAGTTTCACCTTATGCCCAACCTGAGCTGCTCTTCTTTCAGTCTGTGGCTGCCATCTCTGATCCTCCCACCATGCACCACTGCAAACAGCCTGGCTCCATCATCTCAATAACCTACCTGAGAGTGTTGGAAAGATGCAATTTGGTATCTCTTCTGCAGGCCAAACAAAGGGAGCTCCCTTGGCCTCTCCTCACAGTGCAAGTGCTCCAGTCCCATCACACTTGGCTGGTCTCACACCAAACTTGTCCAAATATCTTCCTTGTGCTGGGGAACCCAGCACTGGACATGGTATTCTAGAGGTGGTCTAAGCAGCGCTGACTAAAAACTGGGAGTGCCGTTCCCCTCACTCTGTCTACTGGCAGCCAATGCAGCCCTGGATTAGCATCAGCCTTGTTTGCTGCCAGGGCACTCTTCTGTCATGAGCTACATAGACAAAAGTCATCTCACCAGCATCTTCCCCTTTACACCTTTTTCCCAGCATCAGCTAGAACTTTTGGAGATGAGGTATTGAGAACCTATGCTAATTGATTCACTCTGCTGATCTTTAATGTCACATTGTCATTTTCTTGTCATTTCTCTCCCTCTTCTCAGGCCTCGCTTGTGATCAATCCCACAAGCCTAGCCCACTCTCAACAAATTCTCTGCAATTTGTTCAACTCACTACTTGGGAACTTTTAATGTAAAACTAGAAGGTACTCAGAAAACTCAGAGAAAAGGAGAACTATTCATGTGAACAGAATTCTAAGGCAGTTGGGGCAAAAAACAAAGACCTGGGACAGCAAGACTGAGGTTTAGAAAAGAGGGAAAATAAATTATAAGGTATGTTTGAAAGTGTAAAATTCCTCAGACAACTGAATGCAACAGGGAGAATTGAATTCATCCAGAAAATTGAGAATATGGATGATAACACATCGAAATTGGGAACAGAGAGTCTCTAAGAGGAGAAGTTCCTATTTTACAAATCATGCAGGTGAAAATTGCAGTTGATAGAAAGCAGTTTTCCTCCCAGAGAAATTGTTAAGAATTTAAAGTATAATCTTACTCTTAAAAGGGAAATTATGGGAAAAAAAAAAAAAAAAAAAAAAAAAAAAAAAAAAAAAAGGATTTGTAAAACCTGGAAAAAAATCTAGTTGAAGCTTTTAATTTCAATAGTATCAGTACTATACAGTCCAAACGAAATTAGGAGCAGAATGAGAACATATGAAATACCAAAATAATCCTTTTCCAGTTTTAATTATTCCCCCCCCCCAACTACTTAGTGTAGTACTAAACCTTTCAGTTTACACTAGCACTCCATACTTCTGAGAAATGAAAATCCATTATTTTACATCCCTCTAACAATTCCGAAGCATTTAAGTAAGTTGAATAGGCACCTGTAGGGGGAAGCTCCAACGTCAGTAATATTACACACCCGTAATGACTCTCCCTGTGCAATGTGGAATGGTACTGACAAAAGTGTTAAGCTGGGTAGGGATGACATTTTGCAAAGCATTCTTTTGCCACATCCCCTGGTGAGCTCAGTATCTTAAGGAAAGATGGTGTTATCATGTCCTTACATGGTAACACAGTATTACAGTGTACAAGCAAAGAATATGAAGGAAGAAGTCCTGTGATTGTGGACTTTTAGCAGCCAATTTTTGCTTTCCCTGGGCATTTTAGGAGGTAAACTGGAGAGCACATGGGACTTGAAGTCTTGGAGACATGACCATAATTATTTATTGGATTCATATAAAAATGCTACTAATTTATTACCAATCTTCTCTGAGATAATTTGTGTACATTCCTACTATGGCTATGCAAGCAATATTAACTGAAGTTCTTGCTTTGACAAGATTTTAAAAGTACTTTAAAACCTCATTCCTTTTTCTTCTCTTCCTCCCTCTCACATATGCAGGAAAGGGAAAAAAAAATGGAATGTCCCACCTTCTAGTCATGGCAGCAGCTCTGCATGTTCCAAGAATACACAGTACTCTGAAAGAAAGCCATCATTATCCCTTGGGCTGCTGCAGATGATACCTTGATTGTACTAGGAGCATCTTTTTTTCTACCTTTCACTGTAAATGTCTGAATAATTTGAAGTAAAATAACAATCTCTGTGCTAATGTTGCCAGCTCTTAGGCCTCTTTGCCTCAGAAACAAGTCATTGGACCCTCCATAAACTTACCTAAAACTTACCTAAAAGTCAAATTGTACAAGAAGCTTCAGAAATACATGCAGGAAAAGCATGCAGAGAAGTACTTTTCCTGATTCAAGTGCACTCCTTAAATAACCTCTAATAACTATGTTAGCAAATAGAGTATATTGGATGGCAGGCATCTGCAACAGGTCTTTGCCCTCCTAGCTCTTGCAGGTACAACCAAAAAGCTGTATATGTGAAAAGATGAAGAAGACAGCAGATCACCACAGGCCTCTGAGCATTAATTAAGTCAATCTAGATCTTGGTGCATTTAGAACCTTCAGAGTAACTCAGTGAGAGAAAATCAGAAAAAAACCCAACCATTCTTTAGTGTATTATGGTAATACATACTGCTACTCACCATTCAGGGGAAGATGCACTGCTTTTATATTAAGCAAGTAGTCCCATATAGGTGGTAGAATTGCGGTTTCAGAAAGGAGTGAGCTAGGTTTTACACATAGTAGAGAATGCAGATTGTTCTGACCTGTTTGCTCAGTTGTCTTCTCCCAGTGATTAACAAAAATGCCTGTTACTGAAGAGGAACAGACTTACTCTGTTCCTCAGTCTGGGAGCTGGAAGCAGCTGATGTGATGAAGCAGCTGAGTGATAAAGCCACTCTTAAATGATCTGAAGAAAATCTGTGAGAAGAGGCAAAATTCTACAACTTTGTACCAGAAAATATAACAGACCCTCAAACCGATCCTGCGTGAACCATGCTGGCTGGGAACTAGTAGAAACATCACAACTTCATCCCTCATATTTCTGATGAATAGCATAGACCAGTATAAGGAGGAGAACTTACCTGTGTATGTTTGGATATTTGTATCCAAATACAAAGGTTGGTTTTTTGTGCTTCTTTACATGGGAAATAGTAAACACATTTTTTGCTTGAAGCTCCAGTGTGTTCAGCAACTTCTACTGTAGAGTGCTAGGTACAACTGATTTTCAGCAAAAGAAGCACGATTGCCCAGTGAGTCATCCAGCCTAATGTAAAATTTATAAAAGAGAAATTTTTTATTATTAAACTAAGTAAAATTTCTTGATTCATATAAAAGAGGAATCCACTGCCTTTAAGTCAGAGAAAAAAGAATTACAGGATCCTCTACAAAGTCGCTGATGAGAATGAAAAACAAGTTCACTGGTGTCGTGTACCTCTCAGTAGTCTCAGACACAAGGAAATGCACTTGAGAGATTGTTACCCTCAGTGAGAGAGCCATGTGAAGGCCTGCCTAATTCTATATGTGTCTCATTCATTCTTGTAGGACCAGATCACTACTAAAATATCTGACAAAGACCATAACAATTGTTTAACATTGTCTACAGAGAAATGGTTCAAATGAAATTAGAAGGAAGTCTGACTAGCTGAAAATTCCAAGGAGCTTATTTCCTGCATTTGCAAATAGATGGGAACAAAATAAGATTACTGTTTCTATTAGTTACAATCTGATTTATAATCTAGCATAAATGAAACATTTCAGCAATAGCAAAAGCCTGGAATTGAAACAATGGAGCTAAACAGTTCCAAAAAGAAAACACTAACTTTGGAACGCTGAGAAAACAATAACTTTGAGAGAAGGCATCTGTGAAGTGCTGGTATCTTTGTAGCACTGAAATTTGTGTCAGGGCAGATACAGAAACTGGCATTGGAGTTATCTAAACATTTAGGTTATTTATTTGTCAGCATCAATATAATATACAAGCATTTCCCAAGGGAAGTAGACAAGTACTGTCTACTACTGCAAGAGCAATGGGACAACTAAAGTTGGCTGAAGTCATCGTATAGGAAGGATTTGAAAGAGCAAGGCACGATATCTGATCTCCTGAGAGTCACTCCACTGTCTGATCCACAAGGCCATTATTCCTTGATGTGACAGCTGCTCAACAACTGATCTCAGTCACTGCAGACCACTTTTCCAACAGCAAATCCACATTCTGGGCTTTGCTTGAACTAGGTTAAAAAAGGATGTAGATGTTTCTGAATGGCAATTGGATAACAAGCATATTTAGAGTCTGGGCAGACTTTGATCTGCAAGGGAAAAAGAGCACAGTGAAGAAGTAAGTCAAGTCAGAGGCTTGAAAATAGCAGTTTGACAAACATGGACTAAAGGAAGTATTGGTTTATTGGTTTGATTACCCTATATCCTTGATGCTTTTGCACTATCTAGAGCAAATATCCCTGCTTGCCATTCATCCAAGTGAAGACACTTAATCCTTTATTAATAACCTCATTTCTCAAACTAGTCATTGGCATTTCCATGGCTCCTGGATCCTAAACTATTGTACATGTGCAGTCAGTACACAGCAGTGTTAATAAATTTTCCATAGTAATCTTTTTGTAGTTGCTCACTTCCCAGACACCTAAGGAAATGCATCTCTTTAGCAATACAGTGCAGATATAGCTAGTGGTAAATTCCAGGAAGCTGTCAGTAGTCAGTAGGGACGAGCTTCCTAGCCTGATCAGGAATTTTTGAGCTTTACCATGATGGGGACAATATAGCAACAGACACATTGCCTTGCAAATAGTTTCGTGTTTCATTTGCAACCAGAGAGAACACACTTTCTTGTGTGCATATCCATATGACTAATTGATGCCTCCAGTAATTGTAGTCTCTGAAAAAAAAAGAAAAAAAAAAAAAAAGCCTTCTTCATGCTATCGTCTTCTTATCATTCAGGATACCTGCATCAGTACCTTTTTTTTCTGTGCTGGTCTTGCTGACCTGTGCCTTTTGACAGCTGCTGATAAAATGCTAGCTACCACCAGGTGATGATGTGTTTGTTACTGACAAGCAGTAAGTGCTTCCAGGCCCCCCATGTGAGGAGTTTTGCTCGGTTTTAAACACAGTGCTTCCTAAAACTGGTTATGGATTTTCTAAAGTAAGATTGTTAGTTAGGAAAAGCTAATTCTTTGGAACCAGCCCCGCTATTGAGAAAGGGCAGCTTTTCATCAAATGACTCAGTCTGGGGAAAAAATTATATGGTTATATCTGAATTTAATGTTTTCAAAATTAACCCTTCTTTTCCAAATGAAATATCTTTTGGTTTCCAACATTTATGTTTTAAAAGAATTAAAACATTCAGAAGATCAAATGGAAAAAGTGGTTTTCCAAATCAGCATAACAATATTTTGAATCTCCCCTATTTTCTTTTCCCGCAGAACTTCCATTCACTATGTTTGACAAGCTTTAGGGTCTTTGTGACATTTCAGGAAAAAGAGATACTTCTAAATGAGACCTTCACAGAATCAAAACCTGCTTCAGACTTCTCTGTAAACTTTCCTTATTTTTTCCTCATCACTGATGCCTATCCAGATACTGCAAATCAGGCACTCTTGTAAAGGAGTTCTTTCTAGGGCCTTTGCCAATAACTTTGCCTATATTCCGACCATCTGCTTGTGTTTAATGTGGTTCATTTAAAAGCACAGACATTTGGCAACATGACTACATTCCATCATGCCCTTTCCTGTAGATCTCTTTGGTACTCTAGGTGTTATTCAGACTCTCTAGATCAAAGAAACAACCACTTCATATTTCAACTCCAGGGTCTGAAATACTGAAAGAACAGTCTGATCTATCTGTTCAGTACTGTGCTATTTCTAGTTTCATTCCTGGTTGATGAGGGTAAGTGAAGAGATATGTAAGCACTTAAAGGCATAAATTGAATTTGAACTTAGAGCACTGATGTTTAGTACAAACATGGAAAAAAACATGAGCAAAATACGCCTAGCACGTTTTACCAAGTTCTGTATCCAGAAAATAACTTCTTCGATACTGACAACATCAGTACTACAATGTATGGTGTCCCAGGTAGAGATTTGACACTTAGGAGTCAGGAAGACAATCAGAGCCTGCAGTAAGGCTGAGATTTCAGCAACAGTGCAGTAGATTTCAGCTACTGCATTTTCTAACTGCATGTGTTTCAGTACCTGCACTCTTACAAAGGTAGGCAGAGTATAGGTAGGCACACATGAAAATTTTTGCAAGTGTCATTCATTCATTAGAACACAGGACTGAGGGATGAGTACCTGATTTTTAAAATAGGCATAATAATATTTCCTTGTCTGGGTAGGCATCAGTCTCCCCTTTGGTAAATCACAATTTTGGTAGTCTTTTGGTTATGGGAAGGATTAGCCTGTTCATAATCACACTGCTAAAAATTATTTGGCAGTTTTAAAAATTAAATCCTTGGCATTATAAGCACAAGGTCCACAGACAAAGGCACAGCGTCTGCTTTTGCCAGCCCTTACTTCCTGATTGCAGGACTTGACTCTGCACCTCAACTCTCTGCACATTAGTAGTGTCTCTGATTGTTAGATAAGGTAATGGTCCCCAGAGTTACAAAAACCGTTTAGCATCCCTAGACAAAAGGAAAGGTACTGTGGAAGCACAAAGAACTGTTTACATGAGTTAAAAAATAACTTTTAACCTTTGATCTTGAAGATCTATTTCATGTGTGCACCATATGCTCAAAGGCCTGACAGCTTCAGCTTCACCTTTTTTCTGTGGGTGCACTCTTTGACTTCACAGCCCTTATGCTTTTAGCTTGATGGCATCCAAGATGTTTCTTTGCAGTCATATCCTGCCAGCAACACACATTCTTTGCTGCTTGGGATCTGGGAAATTTGCTGCATTCCTCTCTTTTCCACACTGCTCTTTAGAGAAGTTAACCTCTGAAGAAACCCAAGCAAACAAACAGAAATCCCACAAGCATAAGGGATTTGCAGCATGTTGGAAACGTATAGGGGTGGAAAAACAACTCTGTAGTTGTCAGCTGAACCTGATCCAAACAATCTGATCAAAGATGATAACTCGACTTTGTTTTGTGCAAAAAGACCTTTGTTTATACATCAGGTGCACAACAAGGGGAAATCACTAGCAACATTGAAGTAGCTGGCCTGGAATAAGAAATGTGATGACTAGAAGAGAGGAACAGCAGCCTGTAGAAGAAATTCAATTTTTATAGGGCTTCTGGTGATAAAGGACATGGTATGGAATGTGTAAGGTTTATATCAGGGCAGGTGTTTTTTAATTGATACCTTGCCTCTAATATTTGATTTAGGGAATGTTATAAGTCTATGAAAGGGGCAGAAATAGAAACTGGCATGGCCACATACACTTTACCAATATGACGACCATGTTGAAAGATTTTTTTAAAGAAGAGATTACTTGCCAAAGCCAAAGAGTCACAAAGAGAATGTAAACATAAGAAAGATAGGAAACAAGACAGCAGCCTCACAGTGAAAACTAAGTGAACTAAGCCACTTGAAATTATAGGACTAGGAGAGGAAAAAGGCATATTCTTGTCCTGCTCTCCTCATATCTGCCTTTCCTGACTAGCAGTAAACTAGCAATAACATCACTAGCACTGTCTCACTCATGACTTGATTTCATAGCCTAATGCATTCAGGTCTCTTCTCCAACTCTCTCCCTCCCTGGTCCCAGCCTGCCAAAGCAGGTGAGAGCAGCTATCCTTAGTTGTACTAAAGGTCCTCTTCAGAGGGCAGCATACTGGCTCTGTACACCAGTGGCACATGCTGAGGGAAGGAGTAATTGAACAGTCCAAATGTCTTCCAGTTTTCTCCCAGGTTCTAGAAATCCACCAGTTCAAGCCCTCCCTGAAAGACAAAACAGTCCTGGGTGAGACACTGAAATGGCAATTTTTTTTTTCTTTTTCCAAACAATTCTCGATTTTTCAGACATCTACCATAGCATACCTCAGCTGCCTCATTTCCAAGCTGAACAGTGTATTTAGTGTCTGCCTGTATATAAGCTGTTCCAGTTCACTGATTATCGTTACTTTTTTGTGTCTCTTCAGTTCCAGTATATCCTGTTTTCAGTGGGAAAGACCAGAGCTGAGGATAGCATTCAAGATGTGGACATGTCAGGCTTCTAATCTTCATATGGTGTCTCCTAGTCTACTGTATTCAACAAGAAGCTGAAAAGTAAACAACTGGTAGCTGACAGAGAGACTGTTTGCAGAGTTACTCATTCTTTTAACTATCTGAAACTTATCACTGCAATACTGAATATGGATATCAATTCAGGTGAGTTGATTCCTATTTGCAAAGGAGAAGCAATACTTAACCAAGTGTGTCTTTGGAGCAAAGAGCTTTCCAAGAAGCAAAATACTTCCTTAATTGAGACTTCTTGTCATGGAAATTATTAAGACTGATGTAGAAAAAGAAAGTAGTAGGACATATAGCTTACCTCTTCTTCCCTTGCTCTTCAAACATGATGTCAATATTGACCAATAACTGAGTATTTAGAAAATTCTCATTGCATATAAAAGCCTGAAGACTACTCTACCCAAGAAGCATGTTCTAAGACCTCATAAGGGTGGGAAAGTGTATAACAAAAAGCAGGTGCAATACAATAACAATATTTAAAATTACTTTTTATGCTTTTAAAAGAAAACAATGTACTTTCTGAACTACATTTTAGATGTCGTATCATCCCATTAGCAGCTGTGACACAGAACACAAGAGGAGATTAATCATTTCCTTTCTTTAATGATTAGATTTATTCAGCAATGGCTGAATGGTACATGTGACCATTTCACAGAAAAGCAGAGGTGGTTAATGAGAGCTTTATTAAGACTGATAATCAAACAATACTGTAATGAAGGCATAAATTCAGAGGCTGGGATGTTAGAAAGAAAGGAGAAAGCATCATGAACATGTAGTTCAACCTCCTCTCTAAGAGACTGTTAAATTTGATATTAATGTCCTGCCTATCAAAAAAACTCCAGTTTAGCACTGAAAGTATTTTGCATGAGTAATTGTTGGTAATTCTTCTGACAACTATTTGTCAGCAGTATTACCAAATTTACTCTATTTCAAGTCTGAATTTGCTTAAATTGGGATTTCCATAAGTGTCTCTTGCCAGGCTAGGTGCCTGGGTGTAAATGCAGGCAAATGGATGTCTCTCCATATTTGAGGAGCTGAGAGCTTACTCATCTCTTTCTGCCTAGCTTGAAACACCAAACAGGTAAGGTTATTTACTTTTTTTTCTTTTCCTACCAGAAAGCCATCCTTGGCTTTGAAACTGAACTCTATTACCACTTTTCCCACCACAATGTTGGCACTTAATGCCTGTGGTAAACTCACACCTTCATCTTCCTTTTCATAAACTGAACAAATCTGTCTCTTTCAAATTTTCACTGAAGCTTTTTTTCCAAATCTTTAGACATTCTTATGTCCTTTTTCTTGCTCATCTCCAGTTTTAAGGCCATCTGTCTTAAAGCAAGAACATTTGCACTTGATACAACATTCCATCTGTTGCCACAGCAGTGCAAATCAGAGACAGAAGATTTCCAGTTTATAAATTAACACCTTTCTGTGCAGCATTGTTTGGGTGAATCTGATGTTCATCTACATGTCCACTGAGATGTCCAACTGCTTTCATAGCAGTTGAGGTTTAAGCCATAGTGAATGCATGCACAAATGTCAGTGTGTGTGAATTTCTCATTATTTCATTTCTCACTCTACATTATCTAAAGTGATGAGATTATTGTGAATGGGTAAAAGTGCAGAGAAAAGACTCATGGCACTTTCTGTGAATCTAAAAAGACAAAGAGAACTACATTGATCCTGGGTTTAAGATTTTTTTTTTTTTAATCAAATTTTAAGGTCCTGATTGAAGTATTTTGTTTAGGAGCAAAAATTGCTGCATGCTGACTTGCTACTTCATAGAGACAGGCAACCTTCATGGGGCTGTTCAGATCTTTTGATAGGGCCTTACACTTTCAGTCACCTTCTTATGTGTTACACAGTAAGTATCCTAAAGGATCTGTATTTCATCACTGCTCATTCCACCAGTTCTTCACTGTCTATTGTTATTACATCTAACAGAACACAGCAGCTAAGTTGTAGGAAGGCAGAACCTTGTGATTTATATGGAACAGTGCATTAGCATTCAGTCTTTACTAGAGGAAAAACTTTCCCTTAAAAAGGTTTTAGGGAAAAATAGGTACTAACCTTCATCATCATGAATAATTAACCACGACAGCAGCTGAACTTAAGATTCATCTCAGTTAATGTTTGTCGAGGCAGATAACACCTGAATTGACCAAAACCAAACATAAACCCCACACCCAGTCCGTCTGTCAAAAACTGCTCACACCTGCAATCACACGAAACACAACTGACCCTTTAAATAAAACACATTTTAAAATTATATTTGGTGTGTCAGCTAATTAAGATTCTTCTGTTCTTAAAAGGCTGTTTATTATTCAAAGTGCAAATTCTCTGGGAATGCTACAGTTTCGGGACAGATCATATGTGCAACTCAAAAGTGGAATAGAAATTACAGGAGAAAGGTGCTGGGAGAAGAACCCAAAAAAGCAAGCTTATGTACATATGGCTAGAAATCTGGATGAAATGTAGCACTTCTGTGACATGCACTCTTAATAGAAGGGGAGCAGATCAGGAAGAATGGGACCTAAGGAGCTGTAGGAAACATGACAGAAGATGAAGAGCCTTCTCAAGAGTAAATGAACACTTACGGTTCAGTTTTCATCTTGAAATTTTGTAATACATACATACAGGAGCTCCAAAAGCCCTGCTAAATACAGGAGGGAAAACATTCCTGTGACTTCAAAGTCTTCTAATTTCAATGCATTTCTGAATTCTGTGTTTGTTTTTAATCCTATGGCATAACTTTTTCTTGGGTTGTCTCTGCTAAAGGGATGTTTGGAAGCCTCTTTTGAGATCAGATTTTATGGTTTTCCATCCCAACACTTGCACTAACCTCAGACTAATAGAAAGGGAATGCCATTCACAAACTTGCAGACTTAACAATCACTATTGGTTCAGACAGATGTGCTGCTTTTGTGCTTCAGCCTGAGAAAAAAATAACAGGGCAATGTGTGCAAGGTTTGGGCCACCTGAACCAAACTTTGGAAATACAGAGAAGAAATATAGATGTGAAAATAAGGGCAGAGAGCAAGAGAACTAATATCAGAAGAAAAAGAAAAAAAAAAAAAAAAAACAACGGAACAACCAAAACAAAACTGACTGAGGAAGGATCAGAGAATACAGGAGGAGCCTGACTGAAAAATGCAGACAGCCAGACACTAGTAAATTTTGCCTTCTGTTCAGTTATTGTGCTAATGCTGGAAAGCTTCATCCTCAGTGGACTGTTTTTTCATACTAGTCTCTTTTCGTTTATGAGCCAACAGAGATATTGTTCACCACACTGCCTTTAAATAGTTGTTAACAGATTCTGGAGCTGAAATGAGGAAAGCAAGTCCTACCTCTTAGATTATTTTTTGAAGCTGGCAGCTTTCTGGTTGAGATATCCCTACATCCATTTTGACTGGCTCACATCTGGAAAGTTTTCTTTGCAGTCATAGAATGTGGGCATGAAACTGTTATTTTGTCCATGGCTAGCTCCTGAAGCACAAGATGACTCTGTCACGAGGGAAAACAGCCAGCTCACTAAGCTGCCTCAAGTAGGCCAAATGTGACCTATAGATCAAACTAATGCAGGGACTGAATAATAAACAAAGGAACTACAATAGTTATAAATAAATCTTTAACAGAAAATTCCTAACTGAAAAATTATAGCAGAATAAGATTTTAAGAAGAGTGCTCTTGGCTCCGTTTAATAGAGGGACAATGTTCTCTGTGTGCTTCTGCTTTGATATTCAGCAAATACCTTGGAGATTTTGTTTTGGTTTTTCATGCTCCCCAGGACAGGATATTCCAGGGTTGCTCAACAAATAACTGCTCAAATGATATTGCTTAGGATGCTTGTATCTGCCAGAGTAATCCTGCCCAACTGCGCAGCTCCTTTTCAAAAGTCTAAGGAGGGAGAAGAAACATTTAAGGATAACCAAATAAGAAATGCCTATTCCTTTAAAAAAGAATACAAGAACAAAGAGGATGAAGAGGGAAAGGAGTAAGGAAAATGTGAGGATAAAGAAGATGAAGAGGGAAAGGAGTAAAGAAAATCTAAGAATGGACATCACCAGCTACTTCCAGATCTGTACACGAGGAGCTCAGACCCTCGCCAAGAAAGTAGAACATTTGAAAATGAGTTTGGAGGTGGTCCTGGAAAATGTACATGCAGAACAATTCTGCAATGGCAGCAGGGGGGATGGACTGGATGTGAACTTACTGGGCCTCTTCCATCTCCAGTTTCTATGAAAACAGTCACCATTCTTTAGCAATATGATAAATATTTAAAAAAATCATAGATACAAACTAAATAAAACATATTAAATAACAAGTTCAGCCAATTTAATCATGACTTTTCAACTTCTTAAACCAAGACAGCAGGGAGGAAGAAGGAACAGGCTCGAGATTTTTAGTCCTCTTTGTTTAAGGCTAATTCACATAGGACACACCTTCATGAGACTTGTTCAATAACATTTGTGGAGCTGGGCTGGAGTTGTTGTTGGATTGTCCTCAGTCCACAGGGCTGCTGGTTTTATCCAGTGCACTCTGAGTGCTGTCTCTCACTAGAAGCTTTTAATTCAGATTTTGCCTTGTTTATGTTTCGCTTCTAGCTGGACTAGTTGATTTGGTTTTGGGTAGTGTAATACCAGTCTAATCCTTAAGCATTTAGTTACCAAAAGCTGATTCCATTCTTCATTCCTGCACTGACCAAAACAACATGAACTGCCCTTCAAGAACAAATGTGCTCCTCTGTAAGGGATCCATGTGTTGCAGATACACAAACTTCATGGTCCTCAGTAGGGGGAGAAGAATTTTTGGCTCAATAAACATAGAGCTCATTATTTGAGCACGTGGTGTATCCAATAAAGTCTAGCTGCAGAGAGGGGATTTGTGTTCCATGGGACAGCCACTAGACAGTGATATAGCCACATCTACCCAACAAAAGTACATCAGCTTCACACCCCTCTAATAGCCCCAGTCTCTTTCTAGCATTTCCTTCACAGCCTAACAGTTCAAATTTTCTCTGAATCCCTGTAAAAACTCAGCTTGCATGTGTTCCTTTTGAGTACTCATCTTTCAGTCTCAGCAGAGAGGAAGGCTTTAAAAAAGCCTTTTCTCCAGGCTGAAGACATGGAACATTGTAGGGTAGAGGGAGCTAGGGATATGCCTTGCCTGTGGAGCTCAGTTTGTTCAATGGAAAGAAGAGCTCGGCCTTCTGAGTTGTCAGTCTTCAAACTATCAGTCTAGGTTCTTTTGTTAGCAATAAAAGTAGTTTAAGAAGTTGAGGCAGACATAGTCATTCTCCCTGTCACATACTTCTCTGAACTTATATACCAGAACAAAAGCCTGATTTAGGCCTTGTTGGTATAGAAAAAGATTCAATCACCAGTAATCTGGCTCAAATTTGAACTTCAGCTTCTCAGGCAACTGGCTCTGGGCACTTATATCCACACTCATGGTATTAATCATACCTCTGGCAAACACCATCTACATCCTCAGAAAGCTTTGTCAGAATGAACATCAAACTTTCCAGTTATCCCATCTGACTTTGCATCTTGATGTCTAACCTATATAGCTTCTTCCATGACCCTTTCTTCTTCCCCAACTACATGCACACCCTGGATAAGGGACACAGACAAACTGGAAGAGGCTAGCTTACAAGAACATCAAGCCTGTCCTAGTACCAGTCCATCCTCCTGACCAAGAACAGGTGAATCAAGAGGCTTTTCAAGCCCTTTTGCAACCAGCCCAACTTGAGAGACTTGACTTGAGCGCTGCAACAGAGTTCTGTTTGGGAGCTGACCTATCTTTGCCCAGATGATGGGAATAGCTGTCCCTCTGCAAAGTTTCTGCAGGAAAATGCCTCTGTGGGATTAATTTGTCCTTCACGCCTAGACAGGACTGCAGTCGGTGAACAAAATGTTCGTATGCGATGAGCAGCCTTCAATACTCTGCCTTACAAGCTGTCATCTGCCTTGCTCACATCAGCACATGACCTCACCACACTTTTGTGAGACTCCATCACCTCATGACACCTGCACATTTCCTGCCCTGGCTACTCACTAGGAAATTAACTTGGAATAGAGAAAGTCATCCACAGAGCCGGTGTGAGGTGGGTGTGCAATGCCATCCACCAGAGCCATTATTCCTGACCAGGAATCACCAGAGACAGAATCAAAAGAATCAGCAGCCAACATAACTTGTCCAACTGTGCCCTAAAAGACAGTCCATGAGACCCTACTTGCCTTAATTCTGCACAATAAGGTGTGTTATATACATAAATTCTCAGTAGGTCCAACTGATTGCCCACCTCTCTCCCAATCTGTTTTTAACTGAGTTACTAATGTGTCTGGGCATCTGACGGTATGCAGTTGAAAACCAGATCAGCCCCGCCATCAAACAAAACCCTTGCAAGAGGAAAGTGGCTGTTTCTGAGCATCCTTCTGTTTTTCTGAACTTGTTGTGTGAGACTTTGTTTTGACTTACACACTGAATAGAGCAAAGACAAAGCCTCAAGAGGAGAATGAATACAGATGAGCAAAAGGTTATTTCATTGATAGCTCACATTTATGAGAGCTGCCCACACTTACAAGGACAAGTGCAAACACTGAGCCTGCAGTCTCCCCACTGACGCCACAGGTGTCCTTCCATCACAAGGGACCTGCTGCAACTTAACAGACTGGCTTGACAATACAGCCTTTGATCCTTTGAGATCAAACCCTGGAGGCCACAGTGCAGTCAAGGTGACAATGCTATCATGGAAACCTGAGAAGTCTTTTGCCACCTCAGCTTTTCTCTCCTTTATCCTTAGGCCTGGTATTTCATCTCAGCCCTTCCAGCTTTCCCTTCTTTAACTGCTCGACTTGAGAGCTGGTTAAGGCCTTATTGGTCCAGACTGTCATGGTATTTACAGGAAATATTCCAAAGTGGTTTTAACCTGTAGTTTTAAAGGAACTAAGGGCTGCACATTCTCTGTAGTTCTGTGTATTCCTTTTCTTTTTGCTCTTACATATGCCTTTGAAGTAAAAGTGATCCTCAGTATTTGTTGGTTTCCTTCTTTCCCAGGCATTGTATCACTAGTTACCAATGCCATTTAGTATTGCAATAAAGAGGGAATTAAGTAATAAAAATATTTGGATTTACTTGTTATTTTTATGCTGTATTTTAAGTGTTTGTTGTATATGGCAAAGGCAGAGAGAAGCTGAGATATAAGGACCAGCTTCCAAATCAAGTCACTGCTGAAACTGGTTTGGATCCAGAGTCTCTACTAAAACTGTCAGCTTCATCTGCAAAGAGTGATAGAGTCAAAACTGCAATCAGCTGTCATTAGCACAGGACTCATAATGCTGGTATTTCCATAGAGTAAGTAGCTTACTCTTTCTTTTTCCTTCCACCTAATTTGAAGTAAAATGAGGCCATTTGAAACAAAATGAAGGATAACATGGGTTTCAAAAGGACAGCATAGGTAATTCTTCCTCTGGATTGCTCTGTGGCCAGCTGTTTAGGCTATTTCCTTGCTAAGTGAGAGATGTGGGTTCAAATCTGCTTAGACGTAGGAGGAACTGAGCCTTCTGCATCCTGTCTGGGCTCCCCAAAACACTTGAATCTGATGACGTGCATTATGGTATGGTCGGCTTGAACTCTGTAGGTGAGAAAGAGGAAGAAAGCCTGTCACGTTGTTCAGGCTTAAATAGAAGGGCCCTGAATGCCTGTGATTTTACTACCTTGGCTTGCGTCACTAAGCTCTAGAAAGCAGAGCTGTCCAGCAAGATCACAAACTGTCCCTATGAGCTTGTCCTGCTGCCTCTCCATTGTCCTATTTTTACTGGTGGAAACAATTTTTTGCTCTGTTGCTACTGTCATGGAGAAAGAAGCCATCATAATGTGATGGAATCACAGATAATGTGGAGTTACAATTAATATTGAGAGAAATTAAAAAACAAAACCTTCTGTCACATTGTTTCCTATTTGATACAACCATGCCTCAAGTACTGGGCCACAAAAAACCTTATGGCATAAATTGCATGGTTGGCTATGTGGGGGTAGTGCAGCAAGGAATACAGCAGTATCTGACTTACAGATTTTGTGGAAGAAGTTTTGGATGGTACCACAATCTGACATCTGACCTGGATCATCTGGATCATCATTTTAAAGGTTTTGTTTTCTTTCATCTCTTCTGTCTTTGCCCCATAATTATATGATTACTTAAAATAATCAACTTCCCATTCTTCTCAAGTTTCAGCACAACCAGAGAACAGCCTTAAAAAAAAAAAAAGTTTAGTTTTGTTGCTATGCTACAGCACAGTCCTGAAGAATCTGACTCCAAATGACTCCAAATACTTGATATACAAAGAAATCTCTACTGTTTCTTCAAACAAAATTTTATTTTGACTTGAGATTTGAAACATTAATACTTTTGACTGCTGCAAGGAAGTGTTAGCTTTTCTTGGGTCTGTAAATCAAACTTTAATTTAACCTTAGTAGGGAACTCTCTGAATTTGTAGACCTTATATTTGGAACCATCTCCAATGAAACATGATTAAGAATAAAGGAAGCTATTCTTTCACCTTTGCAATCAGTAATTAATTTTTTTTTAAATCAGAAAAGTATTTGTGGTCATTTCATTATGATTGTGCAATTATTGTGTAATAAGTAATGTAAGGATGATTATCGGTTTCTTAAATAATTAGTGTACTGCAGAAGAAGCAGGAAAATAAAAACAATTATTTATCAAAATAAGTTGCACCTTAAAACGTGAAATGCTATTTGAGGACCTAGAGGACTTCAAGTCTATGGGTAGTTCTGCAATAATACATGGACTAGACGTTTACTAAAGCTCTGTCTCATGGATCTCCTTCAGAATCAAAGGTCTCTGTCACCTCTTCAAGGTGAAAATACAGAACATTTTATTATATTCTAAGTGTCACTGTCACCAATACATCACAATTCTAACAACATTTTTGTTGTTATTATTTGGCAAATGAAAACTGTATGTTTAGGACAGATCCAGACCTCTTTGATTGGGCTGTAGAATGGCACCAGAGTGTGAGTATAGGGCTACATGCTACTTTTCCTTAAAAAAGCATTTTACAAGGTTAAGAGTTTTCAGATATAAACTGTATAATGATCCCAAAAGACAGTATTGCTCTCAACCAACGTTGACAGACCTTTGTTTTTGGAAAGCAGTGAAGTAATGTAAGTGCTAGCAAATAACAATGAAAACATTTCATCCTCTGCATTTTGATTCTTACGATCCAGATAAACTGGTGGGTACAGCAGATCTGGAGCTGTGCATATCCACACAGCCACTCAACTGTACAGAGCAGGATGAGGATTTTCATCTTCAAGAGATACAAGTCTCTGGTGTCTTTACTGCGTGGATTTCAGGTACCAGGGAACAGCACGTAACAGGTGGTCAGAGTTTCTCGCTGCGAGCTGGAAGAAGACTCCAATCTTGAAAAGAAAACTGAGCGATCAATGCTGTTTTGTTTTGTTTTCCCCCCTGTAGCCTCCTACTGCAGGGTTATGTACCCAGGGTGCCCACCTGTCGAGTGCCGCTGCATGGGGAACAACAGGACCGGGCATCAGCGCCCGCAGGGAACTCGCTCGCGGGTCAGCGCCCGAAGCCTGGCTGCGGGAAGGCTCATGGAGAGGTATCCGACTTCCCTGCGCCTCCTGGGCGGTACGCGCTATGCCCTGCCCGGGGCCGCCGCTACCTGCGGGCGCGGCGCGGGGCGGCGCGGAGCGAGGAGCGCCCGGGCGGGTCGCCGTGGTCGCCGCCGCCGCCCGCCCCGCCTTGCGTGGCCCGTGGGAGCGGGCCCGGGTGCCGGAGGCGGCGGGGAGGGCTGGGACGGGGCCCTGGCCAGGGGTTTCTCTCTCCCCCCACCCCCTCCTCCCCTCGCCGCCGGTTCCCGTGAGGTGCAAGTGCCGCCGCGGCAGCTGGGGGGCCGGCGGGGGATGCTGCTGCCGCTGCCCTGCCCAGCGCCGGAGTAAGGGCAGGAGCTGGTGGCGGCAGGAGCAGCCCCGGTGGCGGGACGAGGTGAGCGGGGCGCGGGGCAGGTGGGTGCGCTCGCCCGGGAGTGGGAGCGGGGCCGGGACGGGCAGCGCTCCCGCCGGGACCAGCCCGCCCGCTGGGGACTGGGGGCGCACGGGACAGGGATGGGGCGCAGCCTGCGGGGTTCGGACGGGCGGCGAGGCGGGAAGCGCTGCGGAGCGCCGGGGTCTGGCTTTGGGGGTCCCAAAACCTGGAGAAGCAGAGCCCCCGGCGGGGCGGAGTGGGGAGCTAGCCGAGGGCGACGGGGAGCCGAGGGCATATTAGGCTGAGCCCGGCCGGCCATGCCAGACGCAGACGTAATTCCACGGAGGGACCCCTCCGCCTCCCCTCCCCAAATCTGGGGCAGGGTGGTTTCTGATACATGGAGGATTAGGCAAAAGAAGAAATTTCCGTAGAGGTCTGAGGTGTTTTCTCTGGCTGAAGTTACCTAGAAATAATATTGAGGGAAAGAACAATAATTCATAACAAAACTTTAAAGAGCAACAGGTTGTTTTACTGAAATCACACGCTCTGGGAAAAAAAATCGCCTCAGTGATCCTGATAAAAAACGACTAGTAGCACTATCTTGCAAACTGATTTATAACACAATTAGGAGGTTTGGAAACTCCCAGCACTACTCAAAACAAATCTCACCATATGTCTGAAGATAGTTTCTAAAAACTAATGAAGCTGTCCTTAAAATCTTCATTTTTACTTACGTGGATACAGGATATGATACTTAAAATAATTTTTATATGTTTGTTCGAAGTGTTTCCTTTTTACTGATTTTTTTTCCTACTTGAAACAGGTGTTCCATTTTGCAAAGCCCTCCTGCTCACTGTCAGACTCTGTCCAAATATCATCTCTGTGTGCCTTTCTGTGCAGCCCTGGTGCAAACTAGAATTAACGTTGTTGGACATCTTGGGCTGTATTCAGAGGAGCAGGGGAGGAAGATAGTAAAGGCTAGTAGCCCTCCATCTCCCAGCCGTGACTAGTGTATTGATTCTGTTTGATCATGTATCGTGGGGAATAAAGCTTTGCAGGCTTTTCCTGATTTCCCCTTTTGAGTAGCGTCTCTATTCACTGTCGGGACTTTTTTGCCTCCTACTCGAGTTTCACCATCTGGTGTAAATGCAGATGGGATGTGATGGGAGGGACAAGGTCAGGGGAGTATTAGTGAGACGTTGCTTAGGCTATTTCCCAGGCAGTGTAGTGCCCCTGAAAGTATTTATGCTAATTGTGGAAATTAGAGCCCTTAACTCCTGATCTGGATTCAGTCCGGGGCTGGGCAACTGTGGACTCTTTTCACTTGTCCTATGCTTCTCACTTCACCACGCTGCAGAACTAAGCTCTCCTTTCAGTGCAAGTTCCAGCCCTAGGAACATAATCCATTTCTGTTCCCTGTACATTATCTGGGGTCTGGCCATTGATCCCTGTGTTGTGAACTCCAAATCTATACCTCTCTTCTAGTTGTGAGAGTGGAAAAATTAGTAGGATTTTTATTAGGAATAAGTTTACTGAGCAGTGGTGAAGGGATCTGATGGCAGTTCAGACGAAATACTGTTTGAAAATCTAGTTTACATTTAATTGATGTAAACGAAGCTGTTGAAAAGTTTTTCGTTTTAAAGTAGATTGATTATGGCAGTTTAGTGCTGAAAAAGCATACAGAGCACCCCAAAGCAATTTCTTTCATTCTAGACAGGGTAAGGATGATGTTTGGAGTCAACTATAAAATTAATAGGGTTATCCCAACTCTGTATCCAAGTGTGTGCCAAATCTCATCACTATATTTGACACCAGACTGTCCGACCTTTAAACTCTCAGAAAGGCTAATGATGGACTGGTTTGCACGCAGGTAAAACTGACATAATTCTCAAAGTAGCAATAGAGCGATATTGACAGTTGTACAGTTACCTCCTCTGTGCTAAATTTAATGGCTCAATGAAAGATTTCAGATCCCAGATTTGTCAGTCTGACACCCTTTCCATCATTCACAAACCTCAATGTTTTCTTGATATTTGGTAATCTTGTTAGAATTAACTTCTGAAATATGAGCAAAAATGTCAAGTGAGACAGAGGGACCTTTTCAGTTCACTCGCATTCCATATGCATGTTGGTTGCAAATTGTTGCATCTATTATTGGTTGCAAACAACCTCTTCTGCATAAGCTGATAGGCTTTCTCAGTCACTTATTAACTGCAAGAGTGCAGAATGCTTTACCTGCACTAATTTGCGCCAATGATTTTGAGAACGTTGACACACAAGTAGATTGTGGGAGGGCATTGACAGAGAGGTGGTAGCTTTAGTATCAGAATCTTCTCTGCTGATGTTTCAAGGCTAATTCTCTATAAGTATTTTTTTTTTTCATCTGACAAAGGACAGATAAGCTGCTCAGATCAGAAAATATGAGAGACTGTAATCTCTTCATGCATACACAAAATAATAATGAAGGCAACAGGATCTAGTGACTTAACTGTAAAGATGATTCCAGAACTTGTTCTGGGCTGGGAAACTGACCTCAAGCAAACCATTTCCTTACATTTTTCCAGTTTCAAAAGTGACAAAAATAACCATATCTCACGGGGTCTTGTTAGAAATATCTTGGTTAGAAACAGGGCACACTGAAGCACACTGTAATTTCCACACAAAATGCTTTGTATTGTTTTATGGTATGTTTGTCATATGGGAACAGGTGAAGCAGGGGTTCAAAAGTTTCTGATCCTTTTTCCCACCACATTCAGAAAGGTTCAACAGATTGTTGTGCACAGGGTCAGTCGGCCACTATTCAGTTTTGCAGCCTTCAGATGGTCCTTATAACTAGATCCTGTGCTCTACTGATCTAAATCCATTTTGGAGCTGGAGAGAAAACTTCATGCTACTGTACTTGATAATTTTTATTTATTAATAATTAGTTTGGGGCACTTTAGTCTGGCATATTAACCTGCCTCTGCCTGCAGTGCCTGGCACTGGGACAGAGACGGTTTGGTGCTTAATACTTTGGCAGACAAGGCACTGAACACCTGGCTGAGTGTTTGATGGGGGTAAGGTAGTTAGTAAGTGCCTGGGTTCTGATTTTTGCATCTTGAAAAACACAGGTGAGGAAGGGGTGACCATAGTAAACAGAGCTGTGACATTGCAGATATAGATAACACCATATTCTCTTGAGCAGAAAGTGAGGGCTGTTGTGCTGTGCCCTCCGTTTGGAGACACATTTGATCCTGTGCTCCTCTGGACTTGTCAGAGTGCAAGTACTCGTGGTTAATGGTGGCACTGTGCATGCTAACAGTTCCAACACTGCACAGAGAGCTGGAATCTGCAATGACACAAACAAAGGGAAGAAAAGACAGAGGAAAGAAAGAAGAATGGGGATGAAAAAAAGAGAGAGGAGTCAAGGGTGGCAATAATGCTAACAAAGGGAACGTTTTTCAGTAAGCACTTCTGAATGTGATGTAAAAAATAACAACTGAAAGTTTTATCTTACTACACAGAGCCCAAATTATTCCTTTGATCTCTGTACAAGCTTCCTTTTGGCATCTGTGGGAGATCACTGGAGAGAGGGGAGTGCGTAGTCTTGAATTTATGATGCAGCATGTAGACAGTCATGGAATTCAGTCCTCTCAAAAAATGGTTACACAGCGTGAGCCAAGAAGTACACTTATGGTCCTGAAATAAATTATAAATGCTGTCAACATAAAGACATCTCACAACCAAACCGGTGGGTAAGTTATCTGAATTGGCATCTATTTTAAAAAAATTAACGTGACAATCATGCTACTGTCTTCAGGAATTCCTTGATGGACTTTTTTCTTTCTGTAATAGTTTGCACAAATATACTATTTTTGAGACTTCTAATATATTCAGAATCTAAAACCAGTTATTTCAGCTTAATAAATTAGGAACATTCTAATGACTAACAATAAATTCTCAACAACCTAAATTATGAGATCAGTTCAGTAAATTTTCCTAATTAAATTTGTTGCTTGAAATTAGCAATATGGGAGCTTTAAAAGATAGATAACAGATTCACCAATTTGTCTGAGCAAACCAAATACACAAGAAGTCACTGAACTGAAGACAGTTGATTTCAGGATTTTTTTCCAGATATTTAACACAAATAATCAACATGTAGGTCTATTCATCTACAGAAAGCTCACTTTTATTTGAAAAAATTTGACCTTTGATACTTCTTTTTGCCTATTGTGCTGCTACTATACAGGGACTCTTGATATCTTGAATTTAAAAAAAAAAAAAAAAGGGAAACTAGGAGTTTGGAGTTTCTTTACATACATCTTATGAGAAGAAGAACATTCAAGAGCAACCCAAAGTAAAATTTAATGTTGAAGTGTCATTATAAATCATACCTGCTGTAAGCAGCTTTGCCTTCAGTCAGCAAGTCCTTCTAGCTCCCAACATATCTCAGAGCAGTCTGCTGGATTCTGCAAGCAGTGGGGCTACTGACTTGTTACTTGTTTCCACTTAGGAGGCCATGCCATAGACCAGTATAGTGGTCTACAGTATGCTCTGCAAACACAAAAGAGAGCTGGTTCCTGCCACAGAGTGCTGAAGTTGTCTCAGGCTGATTAGGTTAAGGAGATGAAAGACTGTTTGTCTTTTAATTTCATGTCATCATCTCAAGGCAGAGTTTAACAGATGAAGTCCTTTCCTCGAAGAAATACTATCTAACCCGTATTTTCTGCTTTCTGTCCTCTGTGCTTTCTTTTTACCTTGTAACCTTAATCTTCTTGAAAAGAGGAACACATCTCCCATTCCTGTTTTTCTACACTCCGGCTCACCCATTGCCAGGCACCAGTAATTAAGCATTTGCTTGTGAGGTTTATTTGTTTGAGAACTGCCTGTGTAAAGCAACATCACTGAAGACAAACTGTCGAATGAATGTAATGCCATGGGGGGATTTCCTCTAACCCCATTACTCCTGGCTCCTCTAGTACCAGCTGGAAACATCAGGGATGGGAGCAGACTGTTTCAGTGAAGGTGCAACAGATCTGTGTCTCTTATGCTGGCTGTTAGTGTCAAAGCATTCACCAAACTCAGGAGCTCTGTAGAAGCGTCCACTCATGGCTGTGTTCACATGGTCCATTGCACAAAACTCCATAGAGGCAAGGAAAAAGGAAAGCTGAGGTCTGATGGTGATAGGGTTTCATCAGTGAATTTACAGATTAGGGACTGAGGAATCAGACAATTTTGTTTTCACCCTTGCATCTTTCCAGGAAGATTCAGGTACCTTTAAAGTTCTCAGGTAGGCAGAGTACAACAGCTAACCTTGCAGCTGCTTCACCCCAGACAGCAAGGATCTTTTGCAGGTCCTGTGTCACATCTGCCAGACTGATGCAGTTACCTCTGATATTCTAGAGAGTAACTGTGTAGGCAGTTTAAATGTCTAGACTTGTGCCTCAGTAGTTGCTGCTCGTGGCAGGGATTGCCTCTTTATTCCCATCTGCTTCCACCTTTCACCTCATTGCTGTCTTTGCTGCACACAATGAGCATTCTGCTCAGTTCTTTGGCACTGCTTGAAACCCTGTTGTGGAAAGCCCTATGGCAGCTGTTTTCAAGATGACAAATTTAGTTGCATGTGTTTTTAAATGCTTTGAACATATCTTAATTGGTACTCATTAGGGCTTTCTGACTAACCCTGAGCAAGCCAGCAGTACAAGCCCCACAAGAGCAATCCAGTTTTCATCTCTCTCTGTTTATATTGTAGAACATGTTTTACATTTAGCCTTTGAGGAGAAATTTAACTAAGCTGTACCCACTATACACCAGTGCTGGAGCTGTTCAGGTGCCATTCTTCTTATAAGAGGGGTTTGTGTTTTGAACTGTGGAGGTAGTTCTTTAGAGGAACTTTGTGTTGGAAAGACAACAATCTGCTCAAAGGACAATTAATCTATGCTGTATGTAAGTCCCACTGATATTTTACGCCTTCTGCTTAGCCATCTATTTTGCAAGACTGTCATATTCTTGCACAAATTATAAAATGTCATACTCTGCTGATGAATTTCCTCCATTCAGTGGCCTTCAGTCTAGGGAAAATGCACAGATTTATAAACCAAGCTGTAATACTAAATCTTCTGCTGCCTGTTTTTATTGTTTCAGGGAACCTGCCTACAGTCCTTATCTTACCTTAGGGAGGCAACTGTAATTCTCCTGTTTTGTGTGTTGGAGATTGAAGGGGCTGGATCCAGTTAGTGAATGACAAACTCCGTATAAAAGTCTGGTTTCTAAACAACAGAAATAGGTTCCACTTGTTGTGCCACAATGTCTTTTAAGTACATTACTCTGTATGATACTCTTGTCTAAAGCCTTGTAATGAGGTTACAAACATTAATATAACCAGTGATGTGTGAATGTATATATGAATGTGCAAGCCTGAATTCTTCATGTGATTTAGACTTCTGTCTTTAACAAACATATTGGTAACATATTTTGCTTCTTTTACTTCCTGAGCTAATCTTGGGTTGAGTAATTTCAGCAGCTAGCTAGAGAAAAATGATTGCTGCTTCCGTTTCTCAGGAAGCAGGGTTTGCATGGTTAATGGTCTCTGATGTGTCATGTCCATTTGCATGGACATTTTCATACCTAAGCCTTTGAAAACATGGGTCAATCAGAAAGCTCTGTTTAAGCTTCAAAAGAGGCCTTTACCCTCTCTCCTCTACAGCTAGATCAGATCATGTACTTCCAAAGCTCTGCCTGGGAGCTTTCGGTAGAGAGATTTGAGCAGTGTGCTTCTATGAAGTGGTGCAGGAGGCAGTGTCAGTGTGCTGACTTGCAGAGATGAGATCTCAACCCTCCAGGCTTAGGTAGCAGCTGGATGACACTTCTAGGGGTGGAAAAATCTCTGTGCCTACAGAGGATGATGAATATCTCAAGAACTTTTGAGGACCTGAGCTTTAGTTCCTCAGTGTTAATAACTGCAATCCCTTCCTCTTCTGGAACTTCTGCAACATTTGCTGTATTTGTTTTACTCTACTTAAGCACTGATGTTTTGGTTCACAGCCATGAAAGGCAGAAGTGTTTAGTTTAAATTGAAAACTGGGGCTCAAATTAAACTACATTGTACCCAATCACCAAGGTCAGAGGTATGTTCTTGCTCTGACCATGGATGCATCAGTAACTCTGTGGCTGCAATCTGACACAGGCAGGATCTATCACCATGTACTGGAAACAGTCAGAATGAAGCAGATTAAGTTTTTGGTCGCTGTTTTGCTGTCTGTTTTCAGTTGGGACACTGAAGTATTTTGTGAAGGACAGCAAAAATTGAACACAAGGCACTCTTAATGGGAAGAAGCTCAGTACAGCCAGAAATACCTGTATTCTGGTCGTTGTCATAGGGGAACAATATGGAGAGAAGTGCAGTGTTTCTCCATGTTGTTGGACTTCCTGTATGCAGTGATAGAGTTGAAGGTATTTGGGTAGGGGCCTGATCTAGCCATTTTTTGCTACTTGTCAAACTGGATTTACTTTAGCTGAGGTAGGACATGCCTGATGTTATATCATCAACACCATAGCTGGCAGCACAGTGCAATGAGAGATGCTGCAGTGTTAGCGCTGAAACCAGCAGTGGTGAGAGGGCCTGGAGCAGATGTGGAGAACTGGCAAGATGCAGTGGTGGGGTGGGAGTTGAGACAGACACAGAGCTGGCTCTATCTGCATTCTCACAGACCCACCTAAGAGAAATGGGAGAAGAACATCCTTCCTTGCAAAGCTGTTGGAGTGAAAGGGGTCAATGAGGTGAAACAAGGGACTGTGAAGCTGAGTGCTCCCCATTCGTTGTTTGTGTGAGGATGAGACACTTTTCCTATATAATGTCTGGTTTCTTTCTCCCCAGATAACTTATTCCCTGTGTTGTACATCACCATGTTATTTGTAGAAACATATTTACTGTCTGTTAATGATATTGCAGCATAGCACCTGATTTCCATAATTCTGTGTAGGGACTATTGTTGGTTATAGCTGCGTATGATATTCTTAAGAACCTTTAGGTTGATGACAGTGCCTGGCAAATTACACTGAAGATCCCAATGAAATCCTGCAAGAAGAGAAAGGTTATTACTCAGGAACAGATTATTTTGATGCCACTGTATCGAAATAATGTAAACGACTTACTCTGAAATTACTTATTTTTCCTAAAAGTTTTATAGTTTTGCCAAAATATCTTTCCTATAAGCAATGCCATGATATTGTTAGTGTTCACAGTTTTTAAAGTGAAATCTTGCTCTGGGAGGGGATTTGTAGTAGCCTCATTTCCTTATTCTATATGTCTGTTGTGATATTTATCAAGGTGATAGTTGCAGTTACTAAAGCAAATCTTGGTGCTGTAGTTTCTGTTAACATTGCGAAGCCAGCAGAGTTGACACAACAATTTGTACCCTTCCTCTTCAAGTCCCTTGCCCAAAGAATTACTGACATGTAACAGAGAACTGTTGACAGTTGTGCCAACAACTTGGCTGGCACAGAAGAGCATAGGTGACACTGAGAGAGAGCGCAGTTTGTTCTAACAATCTGCTGTTGCTGTTAGCAATTTGCAAACTGGCAGGTAAGTTTGGAGGGATATCCATTAAAAACAATAACATCTTGTCTATTATAAGGAATATACTTGCACGCAACACATGTGGAGTATTAAGATTTTGTTTTTGTAGGCAGTGTTTGAAACAGACCTACATTATATGGCTTTGTTTGAAAGCTCTGCTTGCAGTAAATCAGAACATATTGAAATAGCTGTCTCAGAAATAAGAAAGGTTGGCTTGATAGAGCCAGGATTTGAACATACAATTCCAGACAGTAAAAAAAGTTGACAACACCTTGGCATAAAGATACTGTCTTTCATCCAAAGATCTGAAAGAGCTTTTAAAAATGTCTAATTACAGCATAACAGATTCCCATTTTGTATCAAGTATTGTCAAAGTAGAAAAAATACACAATTATAATTTTCAGTTTCAGATTTCTTTTGTTGGGTACTTACGTTCATATTCATGTCATTGATCTAAATATAGGTTTAGATGGCAACTTGCATTCCAGTTTGAAAAATTATCTGATTTTCAGGCCCAGAGATTGAACGGAGGAGTTTTTGATGAGCATATGAAACATGTAAAAGCCTAAATATTTTGTTTCTCATTGGGATTTATTAATTTAAGTTTCTTCATTTCTTTTGCTAATTTGTCTATGGCTTTAGCCAGTAATTGCCAGTTAACGTCTTTCTGTGATGGTTACACTAATATTACGCAACCAGCTTCAGAATCAAAGCAACAATAAAAATTATTCAAGTATAAAATAACCTTATAACTAGGAAGGAAAGAGAGTTCATAATTCTTAGTTAAGCATGTAACAGGGCAGTGCTGGTGTTTACCTAACAATGCACATTTCCTCCTAAGTGAAGTATTTTAGGTGAGCAAGAGTTCACATCCTGTTGGGGAAAGGAATTATGAGCTCTATACCTCTTAATTAAGAGAACATGATTTCACTAAAGCAGCTGACAGTGGGGTTAGATAACTTGTGGCTCTCATCTTTTCATTTCGATGCTGTGGACTGATAGAAATTGAAGATGAACACAGTGGGATCATAGAATGGTTTGGGGTGGAAGGGACCTTAGAGATGATCTAGTTCCAACCTCCCTGCCATGGACAGAGACACCTTCCACTACTCCGGGTTACTCAAAGCCCATCCAGCCTGGTCTTGAACACTTCCAAGGGTGGGACATCCACAACTTCTTTGGGCAACTTGTTCCAGGATTCTTACCACCCTCACAGTAAAGAATGTCTTCCTAATATTGAACCTAAACTTCTTTCTGTTTCAGGCCATTTCCCCTTGTCCTATCACTACATCCCCTTGTAAAAAGTCACTTTCCAGCTTTCTTTTTTACTGGAAGGCTGCTGTATGTTCTCGCCTCAGACTTCTCAAGGCTTCCTATGTTGGAGGCCCCAGGGCTGGATGTGGTACTCCAGGTAGGGTCTCATGAAAGTGGAGTAGAGGGGGAGGATTACCTCCCTTGATCTGCCAGCCAGTCAGGATGTGATCAGCTTTCCAGGCTGGAGGTGCACGTTGCTGGATCGTGCCAGTCTTCTCATCCACCAACACCCCCAAGACCTCCTTGAGCTGCTCTCAATTGCCTTGCCTGTACACTCTGCCTGTCTTGCCTGCATAGCCTTTCTGCTTTGCCTGTATGCCTTGTCCAGTTTAAATCTAAGCACTTAATGTTATGGCACTGTTCCATCCATAAAGTTCAGGGAGAACAGTTTTTAAGTTGACATGTTTCTAAAATCCAGAGACCTATTTCCTCAGTGCCAGGCAGCTCCCTTAATGTTTCCTGTACCTGGGAAGAACACCTCTGAGAATTAAAATTCACCTTCTCCCAATGGTCCCCCGCTATCAAATATCCTGTTGGAACCACAGGCAGGTAGGCAGGTGCGTGATACACAGAACAGTCCTGTAGCTACATTGTGTCACGCAGGGCTGGGGCTGACCTCTGCTACTGGATTTGGGCAACTGCAAAGATGACATAAAGCTATTTTCGTTTCACCTCTGCTGGTCTTATGCCAAGAACAGCTTGGAGAACCTGGGCATGACTTGTACAGCAACATTTACTAATGTGTAATTATTCATTGCAGCACATAGTCTCTTCTCAGTCAACTGTTTAATCTATGGGTGGTAAGAGAAGCTTAGATTCATTGCTTTCTGCTGTCTTTACTTCTTATTAATAAAACAATAAAATCCTTATCTGCATGGATTATGTAAATCTTAAAGAGGCAAAAAATAAACTTCTCTTCCACAGTTTATTTAGTTTGTAAAGTTCACTGTAGTCCTGACATCTGTTTAACACAGTGCATGTTTACAGTGGAACTTAAATGGTTATGAGTAATATTTATATATAAAAATATACAGATGTCCTTACTCTGAACAAAATTCATAACTATATAAAATTGCAAACCTTACTCACTATACCTCTGTTTTCCCTAAATGCCTGAAGAAACAGAAAGTATCTTATGGTTCCTCTGTAGACCGCTAACTGAACTGTCCTTCTCACGCTATTTTCTGGGACCATTTCTTCAGAAATATTCTGCATGTTCCAAGACTCTACATTGATACATATAAAACTACAATAACAGCTGCCTGGCATGATATTATTCTAGGAATACTCTATGACTGTGTAAATACAAATTGCATGATAAAGTGAACCTCAGCTAGTTGAAAAATCAAAAGGTCATTCTCGTTCATTCTATACTCAGATGAAAAATTAAAAAATGGATGGGTAGAGCAGCATAGATTTGAGCTCATGTTGTGGAGCTGAGTTAATTATTTCTTCAGCTCAGTCCTAGTTCCTGTGCTGCCATGACTGAAGTTATTTTAGCTCATTTTAACAAAATAGCAAAATAATCATTCAGATTCAGCTGTGATTGAGGAAAGGCTCCTGCTCCCTGCTACAGGGTGATTTAATAATGCATAAGTAATCAGATAATTACAAATTGAATACAGGTAATATTCAAAGCAAGTTCTGAAATTTTAATTAGCTTTATACAGATTTTAATATTTGTTTAGAAATTTGTATCAGGAACTAATTTACTTTGCAGTTTTTCTTGTAATGTTGGCTATTCCATAGTCTTAAATTATTATTAGTTTAGAAATTAGAAAGCATGTACGCAACCATTGGATCCTTTTTTGGTCACACAATGTCAAGAGAAAGAAAGTTTCTCAAATGTTGTCTGTCTGGACAACTGTTCTGTACTCACAAATTAGAACAGAGTTTGAACCTTTGTTCAAAGCTGTACCCTTTTAATCCACCTCCTGGTTTCTGGTGCTCTGCATTTTTCTCACACTGCCTCTACATTTCCTGTTGTCACATCTTTCCCACATTGGTAAATTTGATTCAAACCTCTTAACTGTGTGGTTTGCAAAGAGTGTTTGGAGGTTCACGTTTTGCAGGTGAGAGATGTGTTCTCCAGCCCAACTTAAAAGCCCAGTTTTCAAGACCTGAGCTGGGCATCTGAGCAGACTGCCAGTGTGTTCACAAAAAAACCCCAGCAGATTCTTGTGGTTCTGTGTGAATAGGGAAGAGGGAGACTGAGAACGTCTTGGATTATACTGCTCTGAAGGAGAAATGAGGGTGGGATTTGACAGAGAAAATGAGATTATGTAAATCAAATTGTGGAAGCATATAAAAGTTGTATTGGGAAAGTTCTTCCTTTCAGGTAATTTCTTAATTTCCTATTAGCTGTCTTTATTCAGCAATTTGTTTTGATGGAGGTGTACCAGAAACAGGTCTATGTTTATACACCTACATACTTACAGACAGGTCTAGATAAAATACTCTTAGGGAACGCTCTTCTAACTGCAGTGGGTGACGCATTTCAATGTGTGTCAAATGCATTAACAGTAAATGGTGCTTAAACAGGTGCCTGTCACAAAGCCTGAACTTTTTAAGGTGATGGACCTGTGTAACCATACTGTCTTAAAACCTGTGTCCTTGTAAATGAAACATCAGGGGTTTTTTCCTAAAAACAGTTGTTTTAAAGCTGCAAGTAAAGACTATTTTGCTTATTTTCTGGGCTGACATGATGCAACTTGAATCAACATGGCTAGATCCCAGAAGATGCAGCAAAGGTCATAGTCTTACTAGGAAGGCCAAAACCAGGAACAACAGGCTGATAGACACACAGACAAAGGCACACTGATGATTTATGTGTTTTTAAATATCTGAATATAAACATATGTTTATACATTCACAAATATTAATCACACAAATACAAAAATATGAACAATAGTGGTGTCTGATTCATAGTTCTTGATAGAAGACAAACTCACACATTGAGTGAAAAATGGCTCACCTTTGGAAAAGCAAAGGGGAGAGCTGAACATGGGTTTCTGGATTTCAGCAGAGCACTCCTCTTTTTTTGTCTCCTTCGTACAGTTTGAGCATTGACTCTTCCTGATGGTCTTAATCTGTGCACAATAATATGTTTGGGGATCTTACCCAGCTGCGTGCTACAGTCAGGATAGACAGAAAATTAGTGTGGGTTTTTAAAAACACTCTGAATATGTATGTTGTTCAGTGAAAAATTTAAACACCAGTGAAAATTTACACACCCCAAAAATATAGCAGGCTTGCCAAAATGTTTTTTTTAAAAAGTAACGATGCATAGTTATAGCAGTAAGAAGATTCATTGCTAATGATGAGACTGTTAGAAATATGAAGTCCTTTTGCCTCAGTGTTTAAATAGCTTATAACTGTTGGAGATGATGATGGGACCTCAGGTGGGAGGTTAATTATCCCAGCTCTGTCTATCTTGTTCTGAAATGAGCAATGATGATTTCTTTTGGAGAGAGAACTTGGTCAAGTTACACAGAGGTGTGAATCCATTTTACTTTCTGTGTCTGTACATAAATTGTGGTGTATACTGTTATACTGGGATGCTGACAATAAAAATAATATGCTCTTATAATTGTCACCTCTTAATAATATCTCTCTAAAACAAATAATAGCATTTTTTTCCTATCTCTCCAGAAAGCTCTGTGCTGGCTTCTTCTAAACCCTAAAGACACAGTCCCTTGATACTGATGTTCCAGACAGAACCATTAGTGTTGAGCCTCCAGACAGAGAAATTGAATTTTCAGGCTCGATGTTGTAAGGCTTCAAAGAGCTGAAGGGGTGGAGAGAGACTGGCATGAAATAGTATACTTTTCCCAGTTTCACTTTGGGGAAATTAAATAAACATTTAAAATAAAATCATGAAAGCTTTTTTTTTTTTTTTTCTAAATTAGGTGTGTAAGCATTAGCTGTTCATTAGTTCTCCCATTTGCAAATAAATTGTAGCAAAGAATCATTTGTCTTCCAAGAGTGTGGTGGCAAGGATTAATTTAATGTTTATTAGGAAGTCTTAGATCCTTGGAGAGAAGCTATGTGAGAAGTACACAGTATCATCGTCATCATTTTATATATAATAATATTCTTTTATTTTGCCGAGGAACAGTTATTCAGTCTCAGCATCCTCCATCCTCCACAGAAGAGGTCAAAGCTAATTATTATCTGTTTACAGTCTAGGGAAGCAGACACTGCACAAGTAAATGACTGAGCAAGAAATGAAGTTGGCAAGAAATTAGGCATATACAGTGAGCACTCGAAATCTCACTGATGTAGTTGTTTACTGAAGTGCCTCCATTTACTGTTTTGTTAGTGGTGTTTCTATTGCTAATGGGCTGAGCTCAGAAAGAGGTTACAAACGCTAATGCAGTTTTTGTGTTCTCCGTGATTCCTAATAGGGGGTGCTTTGTTTTGTTTGAAATTGTTTCCTTCGTCTTTGCAAATAGCAAGGGAGGTGATTATGCTGTCTTCTGAAGTTTTAGAAACAGTCTGCCTTGACATTTTATAATTTGGAAAAGTGATTTTGCTGAGTCTTTAGCAAAGCTCTTTAACAATGTTGTCCAACGTAATCAAGATCAACAACAAAAGGGTTGAATGATTTGATGAAAATTTGCTGCTCCCAGTCACTTCGTAAATTTTTGTTGCCTTGACTGTTGTGGTGCTACTTTTTTAATGCCGGTCTGATATCTTGTAAGAGTTTTCTAGCTTATAGAAACCCAGATTTGCTCAAGTGCATTACTGTGGTACACCTTTGGTCTGTCTTTTCAATATTGGGAAGGGAGATCTATTGATAGATTAATTTTAAGAGTATTTCCCTTCACTTTGTATCATATTTGCTCTTTTAGATGACTACTGATCTGGTAGATTCGAACTTAGCAAGGGTGCATTTTGAGTATTGAATCTGTACAGTCAAAGTAGGACATCACTTTAGTGAGAAGCTTAAGGGTTCCAGGTTCAGTGTTAGCACTTCCCTTTGTAAGTGTGGGCAGCTCTCATGAAAGCGAGCTATCAGTGAAATAACCTCTTGCTCATCTGTATTTATTCTCCTCTTGAGGCTTTGTCTTTGCTCTATTCAGTGTGTAAGCCAAAACAAAGCATCGCACCGTTGCTAACACTGCAGGTTTAGCCTGCTATCTGAACATCAAGCCAGGCTTGTTCTGCTTCACTACAGTAGCACCCACAGGAAAAGGGCTCTGGATCTGGAACTTATCAGGGTTCTTTTGTTTATGCTTGAGACAAGTATACATGTGACCTAGACTTCAACTTTCACTGTGCTGACACTATAGGAAACACTTTCCTTGTCAGTAAGTTGATATGTCAACACCGAAAGTACTTTTAATAGTTATAACTAGTGGCTACTTTTTAGCCTGGTTTCTGGGCATTTTTTTCAAATGGACTCTTAAGAGTGGAAACGTCACAGCTCTGCTAAGTGAATTAATTCCTCAACAACCAAAGTTTAGATGATCTGCAGCAGAATTCAGTACCACATTGTTCTCATTTTGTGACAGTGACACCTCTATAGCACCCTCTATACAACACTGGCTTTCGTTAAGTCCTGAGGCTTGATTTATGTCCCGTGGAGTTTTTAGTAAAACTGTCATGAGACATACATCACATATACCCTCTCTTTATCAAAATACTAGGCATGTCTTTTGCTCTGCATAGACTCAGGAGAAACAAGCCTCTTTGAATCATGCAGTGATTGCATCCCCTGAAGAAATATGTCCTTTTTTTTTTTTTCTTTAAGACCTTGTAAATCTATTAAATCTCTGGGTTTAAATTTGTTATTTGCATCTCCCTGTGCAAATCTAGGGAGATAAGAAGAGAAAACAGTGAGTTAGCTGCGCTTGGGATTCTCGCCAGTCTTTGTGGGATGGAAAATTCCTTCCTAATTCCATATCTGACTTTAAATTTGACCCTCAGCGTGTGAGCAAGATAGACCAACATACGCACTTAAGAAAAAATAGATCCTTTGTATCCTAACAGGACACTGGTGCAACTTTTTCAGGGTCCCAGTTTAGCTGCTGCCAATCAGTGAAGCTTTGTCTTCCTTCAAGCATCCTAGAGTGTGTGGGTAAATTGGGCATCAGAAAAAAGAACTGTCCTCTCCCTCCTGCAGGCTGTCCACAGAAGCCTTGAAACATGAGATTTAGTTATAGAGTTCATTTCAATGCAGACCCACCAGAAAGATGAGTATTTTGAGAACAGCACAGAAAATCACTGGTGCCTACAGGAGAGTTGCAATTTTATATATTCCAACTTAGTGATCCTTCATACATTGAAGCCACCTTCTTCAGTGCTAGCTTTTGTGTTTTTCTCAGCTTTAAACAAATACGGTTTCATTTTATAATCTAGGGGACTGATCTGAAAATATAGAATAAGTTCAGAATGAGATTGGTCTCTGAGTGATCTTTAGAAATTACTCCTCTCATGGATACCATCCCTTTAACAAAACCTTTGTGATCCATCCATAAATTAGTTTTGAATCTATTAATTGTAGTTTTTTAACTGGTCAGTAATATGCCTTGGACATGTCCATGTTGTACTCTATATAGTTGCCTTTATGTATTTATTACCTCATAAAAAGAACAGTGGGTTTTTTAAAAATATGGTTCAGATTAATCATATTTATTTCTCATTGATTTTTAGAAGGAATACTGACTTAATTTCATTATCGTATCGAGATGGATATTGGGACACATATTTATCATACATAATATATTTATAATAATATATATTATACTGGTACCTGTAATTTCCCGGGCCTTCCTTTTTTAGTAGTTATTTAATAACAAGATACACTTGCAATTCTCTGACCCTTTGAAATTTTCCCATTTTTCCATGAGTTGTTCAGTATCAACACTAGTGATTCAGAGAACTCCTCATTTAGTTTATGTAAGACTCCAGGCCTGTTGATTTGAAAACATTTAATTTTAGCAGATCTCATCTCACATCTCCTTTTATTACCTACAGTGAATTTTGTTGGGCTGACGTAATATGGGATGATACATTCTACAGCTTCATTCCAAGGACAAAACAGTGTGCGAAGGACAAAATGTTTATTGGATATTTCCGCCTTTTTTGATTGTCATTTACAGTTTTATCACCCGCATCTAGCAATGGGCTCATGGCCAGTCTCAAGCACATTTTATATTTGTAAAAATGTCTTTTTTGCCTCTTTACCCCTGTTAACTATTTAGTACTTCCTTGATTTTATAAACTTCCCTCATAATTTCCCTGCACATTGTATCTTGGAATTTTGTTGTTAACTTTAATTTCTCCTTTCTTCCATGTTACAAATCAGTGAATTTTAGTATTTTTTTATTGCCATCTTTTTTTCCAGATAGCTTCTAGTTTAGTTTAAATATTTTTGTGCTTAGAAGTGTATTTTTGGTCCATGATTGGATTGGCTTAACACTTTAATTACCATTTCCCATTTGATTTTACACTACCAGTCAATGGGAATGATGATTGTTCCAAACTTTCAAAGTTTGTCCTGTTTAACCTGTGGAACAAGTCCTCTTGTATTGGTTGATGCCACCTTCTGCTTGCATATCCTAATTGTAAACACGTCACCAGTATTGGTACCTAGGCAATTGCCAGATTGAGGCAAGCACTTAAAATTTCTGATTCATCAGAAACAATTCTGTGGCTGAGTTTTATTGATCTTCCACAGGGAAATTTTTATGTTACCACTAGAGCCCTGGGAATCTTAACCATCATTTTCTTACTGGCCCCTTGACAGGTACAGCACATCCCCCAGGACACAGTTTACTTCAAGTTAGCAAGGAAATTGTAATAAGAAGAAGGCAGGAAGTGTGAGTAGAGAGTTATTAGGAAAAATTCCAGTGAGTCTCCCAAAGGAAGGATGAGGGGTTGCCTGAAAATCCCTGATTTTTTTTCCCCTCCCACTGGCTGCTTGTGCTTCCTCCATGCTGTTTGTTGCCCCCGCTATTGCGCTAGTGGGAATGTTTATAGGGCTGTGATGTAAATAAGAGCACCAAAACACAATCAGATTTTTAAGATGTCACCAGTGAGGATGTGTTCTGATTTACAGAAGGGTCCCCCAGAAATTTTATCAGCCAAATATCTGTTCTTGGAAGTTTTAATACTAGAGGGAACAAAACACAGGGTATATTGCACCACCAGTCCTCAAGGTGGAAAGCTGAAATGGATATAGGTTGTCCTTTACACAGTGGCAAGTATAGAGCACTTTTGTAACTTCAATGCTGTTATGAGCAGTTTTGGCTCCAGCTTAAGGGTGCTTCATTCTGAGATAACATAGGACTCCCCCTCAGAGAGAAAAGGGAGGGGGAAAAAGATCAGTTAAATAGCTGGGATCCTGTTGGGGAAGGTGAAAGCACATTTAAAAAGGACCATCACACTTTCCCCTGTGAAGTACCCTTTTGGTTTATCTTTATCACTTCAGGTAAGGGGGAGTCTGGTTCATCCCCTGGTATTGCACTCTTGTTGTTGCTGGAGAACACATAACCTTAAACGAAGAGGTTCCTCACCTTTTGAAACTTATAAATGGTTTGTATATCCTCCCTCCAGTTCTTTTTCTGAGATTTCCCAAGGGCAAGGGTAGCATTTCTTTCTTTGGGCAGTTTTTGGTAGGTAGCAAGATTCCTCTCAGGAGATGGAAAGTATGGCTGAGAAATGGTGAATGAACATTTGGTTAATGGCATGAGCTCCTTCCATCCCTGTTCCTGAAAGAGTCACTCTTGTCACCTACCTTTCCTCTCACACCTTTTCTCCCACTCACTTTCTCCTCCCATACAAATAACAAAAGCACCAATTATCTCAGCCCTTACTAAGAACCATGTGGGGATGGAGTGAAGCCCTGGGGGTGAGGGGCTGTTTCCTGTGGAAAAGATTACTGGAATTGGTCATACTCATCCAAGACTGGTACTCTCATGGTATTCCTTCATTTGACATGTGAATTCTTATAACAGCACAACCAGGCAGCATAACGCCCCATTATAAACCAGGCTACACACATAAATATCTAGTCAAGGTAGAAATCAAGGGTTTTCTTTTGTTGTTTGTGGCTTTTTCCCCTTTTTCCTTTTTTCCTTTTTTCCTTTCTCCTTTCTCCTTTCTCCTTTCTCCTTTCTCCTTTCTCCTTTCTCTTCTCTTCTCTTCTCTTCTCTTCTCTTCTCTTCTCTTCTCTTCTCTTCTCTTCTCTTCTCTTCTCTTCTCTTCTCTTCTCTTCTCTTCTCTTTTCTCTTCTCTTCTCTTCTCTTCTCTTCTCTTCTCTTCTCTTCTCTTCTCTTCTCTTCTCTTCTCTTCTCTTCTCTTCTCTTCTCTTCTCTTCTCTTCTCTTCTTTCTCTTCTCCTCCTCTTCTCTTTTCACTTAAATAAGCACAGCAGAGCTGTTTCTTTATCACACTCCTGCTCCTGCATTTTTCCAACCCAATTAGGCCATTACCAGGGCTAAATGAGGCATAGAGCCTCCAAAAGTCACACTGTCGTCCCGGAGATGAAGCGTGTGTAGCTGCAGAGCTGGCAGGCAGACAAGGCGGCTGGGGCTCACTGGAGTGTGACTCCGGGTGTTTTTCTGTTCCAGAAGGATCACCTTCAAAAAGGAGTGAGGGAGAAGTCAATTAAAAAATAGTATTTTAAAAAGCACTGTGTTAATGAGAAGTTGCCACATTGTGGTCAATTACTGTGGCTATGTTTCTTAGGGTTTCACGGATGAAGTGGGTGGCCACAGTGTCTTCTGATTCATGGACAATGTGACGAAAAGGACTGTGAAAACCATGAAAACCTTCATGCATCTTCCAGTGGTTCTGATGTTAGTTTTTAACTCGCTGCTCAAGAGCTCCCTCCCTACCCCCTTTGTCTGTAATGGGGCAGTCCTTCTCTCCTGGCAGACAGCTGGTATTCCAGCATCCAGGCACCCTTCCCAGCTGCGGGCCTTCAAGTCACTAGTACCATTCCAGTCTGTGCAATAATGCAGGGCACTCTTCAACTCTTTCCATGACACAAACCCTGTGTTTGCTTCTACTCCCAGGCTGCTGGGAACTCTCTGTGCTGGATATAGAAATAATGCAGAGGAGGATGTCATCTGTCCTGCCCTGAAGCTCTGGTATCCCTCACCAATCATTTTTAAATTATGAACTGGAAAAAATTATGTTGTAATGTCTAACACAAGGGGAAAAGGCTCCATTAAGAAAACCAGAGAACACAAAGCTTAGCAATTAGACTTCTCAAAGACAAGCCTGGGGACCTCCTGCTTTATTTCAGAGAGGAGCTTTGCCAGAAAGGATGATAATTTTCCATCTTTTTCTGTTTTAAGAACATAAGATGTTGTGCGCTGAAAGAAAATTAACACGTGCACTTTTATGAATTTTATTTTTGTACAGTGAAAAGAATGGATGAAGTCCTTTGCTCTGAACACAGATTATTTTAGAAACTGAATAGCTTTGCTTGTCCCTACCTGTACTTCAGTTCTGCTGCCTTCACTCTCACTAAGCAGTAATTACCAGCTAAATCATATGAAACTTCTTGAAGAATATGTTAGCAGAATCAGCTGCAATACTGAATTCACCAGCTAAATGAAGCTAGAAATGAGAAAGATACAATTCCTAGCCTTTTTCTGTTTAAAAGCATAATAGATCTATTGAGATAAATGTATTCAAAAGAAGCCCACACTGGAGCATTATTAAACATGTTCCTCTGGATCTAGTTGTGGTGGTTTGAGGTGTTATTCTTAAAGAGCGTGCTCTTTATCTGGGTAGTCTCCCCAGCAAGAGCCATGCTCTTGGTCGTCTTCAGTGTCCAATCTAGCTGATTTGGTTAATTGTGTTGTCTCAGCAGTTCAAGCTAAACTGCCCAAGTTATCAGGAAAAAGCTAAAGTGAGGGTTTGAGATCTATTTTGATGACCTCCAATGGTGACGCAATAAAATCACAGGTGAGATTGTGATATCTTAGGTGATTGTATGAGCTGAGGAGAGTGACAGCAAATTTTTGATAGGGATATCAAAATATCACTCAGGGATATATATATTTCGTTCAGGGGAATGTTAGAGTCTCGTTGTAAAGAGAAATGATTTTGAAAAAAAGTTAAGAGGTCAATTATTTAATTCTAGGGCTGACTTTTATAAAATTAAGGCTGTTTTTCACAAAACTTTTTCCTTAGGGCTTTAACCAACTCCTAGTTAGTGTCTTGTAAGACATTAGCCCTATAATTGCCTCGCACAACATTTTTTTAAGCACATATCATTGGCTACTGCTAGAGGTAGGCTCTTATACCAAATGAACTGCTGATTGGCATCTGGATGGCGATTTTTATCATCCTCCTACATTACTGGGCAGAAAACATACATCTGTAGGCTTCAAGATGAATTCTATAAACAATCTAAGTGTGATTATTGAAAAAATGTTTACACTTGACATCTCCATCTTTTACAAATTGTCATGGAAATTTTGCTTCATACAAACTTGTAAATAATAGCATGGATCCCTGAAGAGGGCAGGAGGAGCAATAGGGCGAGGGAAACCTGGCTGCTTGCGTGCTGCTGCTTTGGCATTGCTACTTGCCAGTTCTGGCTGTATGTCATGGATCTGTGATATCATCTTACTGACATCTTCAGCAGGAAAGTGCAGCCCACAGGTCCAGCCAGCATTTCTTAGGTGACTAATATAAATAATCATAAGTGATAAACATGTCCCTGCATATCACATTGATCTTCTAGCAACTTGCATAGGCAGATAAGGGTCACTGTTCCCATTCAGGGGTCAGTGTGCAGCACACAGTGTTGTATTCCTCCCTGGCCTCCAGCCCCCATAGGACATGCTAGCACAAGCCAGCTCTGCAAGGGAAAGGCAACAAAACCTGCCTTCTCTCACTGTAGGACCCGACTGGGACATGTGCCTGTCTGTGCCAGTTACTCACCACCCCTCACACCTGCAGTTCTTCTCTTGTGTTTCTTTTCTCTGCTTCCACTGATTTATGTTTAATGATTTTACGTGTTCAGCAGAACTTTTATCCTTGCTAGAGTTTAACATTTATAATGAGCTCTCTTAGACCCCCTTTAGATTGAATCCGTTTTTTCCCTTCCTGGGAATCCTCTTCCCTCCTGTCTTCTTTAACAGGAAGAAGTTGCACATAGTATACAGGCAAAAGAAATATAAAACTAGAAAAGAGTGTTTTGGTATTAGAATGAAAGGAAGAGGGAGAAGAAAACTGGAAAAGGAACAATAATTATTCTGTTCAGAAAATCATATAGAAGAGAAAATAAGCAGTGGGAAAATGGGGTGGGGGGGGGGGAAGTCATCCTGGGACAGCAGAGGACTAGAACCATAACAGAAAAGATAGAAAAAAAGATGACAAAAATTCCATAAGAATTTACTAATAAATCCTGCTGGACTCAATGCAAAAAGAAACCATCCAACACAAAGTCAGTGTTTATTTGTTTTTAATAATAGTATTAATGAGAATGGAGCAGGCAGCCAAGGGCTACTTTAGTCTCTGATATGGCACACCACTAAACAACATGCTAAGCTTTTAGAATCTACTAAATTTCATTAAAGTCAAGTCTCACTAAAGTTGAGCACATACTTAAGTGTTTTTTCTGAATTGGACTTATGTTGAAACTGGCTTAGAATTACAGTTGTCCTTATTGTTAGGTTCACTGAGGATTCTGCAGGGGGAAAAAAAGAGACCAAATAAAGCATTTTGCTTCAGATGCAGAGATTTTTAAAAAGAAATCAAATAAATTAAAAAGAATTACTAAGCAAAATACGGTTTTCCCTTTTAAGCAACCTGATAAAGTTTGATTTGAAAAAGTGTGCAGCTCTCAGATCTGTATTTTATTTTTTTCCTAGGGAAAAGCCTGAATCAGCCTTGATTCAGCTGATACTCAGTTTGACATCTCTTGACACTGATGTGGGACAACGTCACTTTCAAAAAACCCAGTGGTAATCAGAAATATATTAGCCTAGTTTATTTAAAAGCTGCCCTTAGTGGACAGATTTAGTGGCTTGCATCTAATATTGACGCATCATAGAAGGTTTTGGAAAGAAGAATTTTGCTGATACAAACCAGAGTCTTCTTCTCATGTTTATTTATATGCTCTGAACTTATTTGCTCCTGCTAATTTGTAAAGGAAAGATCAAAAGTTGGTCAAGGCAGAAAAATACAAAAAGATAATTATGCTTTTCCTTATTCTAGTGTTCTTATTCTGTTATTTCATGTCCCCTGATCTTTCAGCTTGCTAACCAGCAGATCTAATGCTGGCCAATCAAAAAGTGTGACACCTCCTTTGAATAACACTGGACTAAATTGTGTAATTTTAGCTACTTACAAATGACTGACTGCTTTGGCATTTCTCCCACTACTCCTCTATTCTTTTCTGTCTCAAGATGTAGCACAGAAAAAAACAGCTCAAAATGGCCTCCCCCAGTGTCCAGTCCTTCTAACCTGTTATTTTCTAAATAGAAGAATGACAGACAAAAATTAAAGGGGAGTGTATGGTATAAAGCATCCAGGAGTTGATAACTAGGATAGTTGCTCCTTATTCTTTCCAAGACAGACTAGAGCAGTTTCATAAATTGTGTTCTTTGATTGGCATTTATTCATATTAAAGAATTGAGCTGAAGCCTCTTCTCACTTGCTTTTGGAAAAGCTCATCTTAAAAGAAGTGGCCTGATGCCGAGAGTGTAACACACTCATATTGTTTTATGGGCATGCTGAGCGAGGCAGAAGGACTTTGCTGGGGGGATTGAGTCTTCTTGTCATTCCCAGAAATGTTTCTTGTAAGAGAGGAAGAGGATAGATTAGGAGCTGGGAAGGATGAAGAAACTTCCCAGTTACCTGTGCAGGGTCATTCTGTAGAGCAGTGGTGGACTTCACTTCTGTGGGTTGTGAACACAGCACCCATTAGCACTTGTATACCTCCTAAGGACAGACCCAGAAAAGATACTAATTCTGCAAATTAGGAATTAAGAGCAATTCTTAATTGAGTGACACTTGGTGGCAAAGCTTCTGCATTTAATGTAGAAGAAAGGCTTGCCTGAGTTGCAGGAAAGTATATATAATATGCAGGAATGTAAGGTACCCTGAAAGGCACTCAGGTTGAATGCATGGCTGTTTCACCTGCAGGCAAAAGTCTGAACAACTCAAATTTTGCAAACCACATCCCAGTACCATATGCACAATACCACAAGGATATAAAGTGTCTTCATTCTGCAGAGCATCAGAGCATCCCCCAGGCTTTCTTTTTCCATCTGTCCAGGAGGGTCTAGCCACATCCCAAAAATAAGGGTAAAATAGCTGTCAGTGGAATGTATTTTCTTGGATTATTATTAGATGGATTATTATTAGATGCAGACTTTTGCCTGCAGGGGAATTAATATGGTGGATAAGGCTTTCTTTAGAAATAAGGAAAGTTAGAGAAACCAATTTAATAAAAACTGTTACCTTAGCAAAGTATTTTGCCTCCTATTTTATTGCAAATCTTAAGGGTCTCCCTTAATTTTCTCCATACATGAAGACAAAAATCAACTACCAAGAAGCCTTAGACTGGTAACATATCCAAGGCATCTTTTCATCCACTTAAAACAACAGATAAGATGATATGCTTTTTAACAGGAGGTATAGGAAACAACCAAGTTGGTAAACCATGGCACAACAAGAGAAGGTAAGAATCTGGAATGCAGAGAGGCAAAACAGGACAGCTCTAAGACATATACAAGATGGATTCCCTGGTACCTATGGTCTCTATATCTAAGATTGCTCAAGGGTCTGATGTAGTTCCCAGCATAAATTAGCATAGTCAATAACTGGTGGGTTTAGGGCAGCTTCCCAAAAAGCTGCAAATTGGCTGCTGTGGCTCTGGAACTTCCTAGGACTTGGAAATCCCGCCAAGCCCTGCTGTTCTGCATGGCTCCTGCTCAGTGCTGAAGCTCCTCAGTGTTTCTTAGCAGTTCATTAAGCAATCTCATGAATTCATCCCATGTTGTTTCTTGTCTAGTCATTTCCTTGTGAGCGCTGGGGATGGAGCAGAATGCTTTGCTTGGTAGAGTGCCTTGATAACCTCATGCATTGCAGTGCTCCCTCTTATGTGGACATACATGCACTTTTGCTGCATTTGTACTGAAGAAAGCACAGGAGGAGGAAAGATGACAAGTTGCAGAATTGTCTTATTCCCCTCCAGTATTTGTTTCAGAGGTTTGCGACATGTCTTGTAGCAATGAGCCTTAAATCTTATTGCAGAAAACACCCTTCGGAAGAATAAAACCAGTTGTGCCTGTAGCTCCAGGTCCCTTGAGTTGCTTCTCAGGCTACCTTACAGCCACATCCTTGTAGAAATTACTCCAAAGACATTGGTCACCTTCCACATAGATTTCCACCAAGCACTCAAAAACCACTTACAGCTCTGTGTTTGCTGATGGTGTTCGCTGAGTGCATTCAATGAGTCTCTAAGGTATTTTCTGTTACCACTTCTGGTTTTTTCCTTCCCACCATCAGTAAACACAGAATTATTTCCACAAAGGGATATCACATTGCAGGACCCAAATCACACTGAACGGAGATGTTGAACATGACACTGATGCAAGTTACTTGAAAAGTGTTGTGTGAACCCCAAAGCCTGATGGAAAGGCAGTTGCTACAAAGCCATGCAATCATAGCTATATTGCTTGGCATGGGATTGTGTGCACTTTATGAGCCAGGACTGAAATGGAAGGGAGATCAGAGGCCCACATTAAATCCATGCATGGTAAATGCTGCCTGTGGGAAGGTTTGGATTTTTACCTGGTTGTGCAAGAGCCAGGAGCTGATGCTCTTTTGACTGCTGTTGCTAGAGCCAGATTTGTTTGAGACTCCTTGAAACACAGTGTTCTTTTATTTTTTTACTCCTGTTTCCATTTTCCATATCAACAGTCCACAGTATCTCAGACATCAGCCTCTAACAGTTTAGGCTTCCTGGTTCTCAAGTTTCTGTGTTGAGCAGAGTATCAGTGGTGATATCGTGGGCATATTTCTGTCATTGTGGTATTTTGTAATGTTAAACACAGAGCAGGGTGTGACTCCACACTCTTCCACAGTTGGTTCTGTATTATTTAGACATCAATATATGATCTTAAGAGTGAAGAAAAGCTAAAGATGTGGCTGCTGCATAAAAATAATATTAAATATACAAAAATTCTGGAAACTTAAATGGTAACTCATGGACAAACTTAACAGTGTGGGGCAATATCAGGTGTAGCAGAATTAAATCTGTTACAATTGCCTGGTTTACGATATTGTTTTTAATATTTAGTTTTTCTTGGAGAATTGAGAATGTTACCCTAGCAGAAGTGATCAGGTTTTTCATGACCAAACTAAACATGTTCTTAGGCCTATTTTTCCCTCCACAGGCTATTCCTCCCAGTGTTAAGTATATGGCATTCTTCCTTTGAACTGGCCAGGTATTGCTATTTATGAGCTTCAGCAGCTTCTTTAGTACTATGGCTGATGTGTATGCTGTGATTCTGGCCTCTTAGCTTTTGCAATGCAAGGTGTGACTGTAATGCATCATCTTTTAACATCCATTTTTTGTAGTCTAATACTGTATTAGCATCTTAATTCCTGCCAGAAAAATTCCATCCACAACAGATAACACACCCTCAAGCTACTAGCAGGGCATGGAAATACTGTTCTGGTGATGCTGATGGTTTTGTGGTCATGATGATATTATAAAATCTTATTCTCAGTAAAGCTCTAGCATTCATGTTTTTTATTTAGTTCAAAACCAAGCCATGGGTAATGTTTTTAGAATATTCTACATCTGAATTTTGCTCTACACCCATCTGAACTCTCCAAACTTTTCCAAGGCTGAGATTCTATTTCCCAATCACGCTATTTGTCCAGATAAAAAATCTCCTTCTTGTAGGCAGTGTGTTGTGTAAGAATTGTGTTTTTCTGCATTGGCAATAAGTTCTTCATAGTACATTTTCAGTTTATATTTGCCTCCTTTGAAGATTGAGCAGTTTAATTCCAAGCAAAGCTCAAGCACAGCTCTTGCACCTGAGCACACCAGCAGTCTGGTTTTCATTGCATCTTTGGTGAGCTTGTCCCTCATTTTGACCAAAAAGGTGCTGAGCTAATGCCTGCTCTGTTGACAACTGTGAACAATTTATGTTTTCTTGCATTGTCATGGTACCTCAGCACTAGAAGCCTGGTCTGCTCTTGGAAATATGAAGGCTTGTATCCTATGTCCGTTGTCCAGAGAAGTGCCCTTCTTTAGCAGTCTTGAGTGATGAGATGATTGGACACAAAGTTAACAACATATGTCCTCTCTGTTTTCTGTTCTACCTGAACCTCTTCCTTGTCTGTTGAGGCCAGGTATGTTGCTTGTGGCTCCAACCTTACCATGATCTAACCATACACCTTGAATTAATGAAAGAATTTCAAGGTACAGCAAGATATCTGCTGAAGAGTTTCTGTCACTCTAGCAAACTGCAACTCTTCATTAAAATGAGGCTTAATGATTCCCAGATTTAAAAGCCACAAAAAAGCTAATTAATTGCTCTGGCACCTTCATTACAAAAGGTATAACTCTCCATCCAGTAATTATTTTATCAGATTCCACAGCTCCTGAGTGAGCTTTGCTGGAAAGTTATAGAAACTTTGAAACTTCAACAAGCAAAAGCTGAAGAGAGAGTGCTTGAGCATTTTCTGACAAAGCAGCATTTCATCAGAAGACAGTGGTTTGTCAAAACAAAGAAGCTCTGTGCAAGTCTCCTGGTGGAGCAGTGCTTTGAGGACGAGCAGCTGGAGTTCTCCCAAGCTTTTCCTTTGTGCCCAGCAGGCCCCAAGGGGTGGGTGAGCAGCTTGGCTCCTCCAAACCACCCAGCTCTGGGTACAACCTCACGAGCAGACTGTTCTGGCCATGGGACATCTAGGCCCCATGGAGGCTGGACAAACCTGCTCTTTTTGAATCCGGGACAATCCTTTTGCCATGGGCATGATCAGGAATCTTCCCCAGCTTTCTGCTGTAAAAAGGTCCTGAAAGCCCGAGAGTCTCAGCTGAGCTTGTGCATGCTGGTTCCTTGTTAGTAACCAGGATGATCACATGAAGTTTAGCAGATTCTATGTTTGAACTGAATGTGAGGGAAAAGCTTTTGGAAAACGAAAATTTCTTATGCGGTTTCATGGCTATGGGAATATAAACATGCTGAACTTTGCTTTGTGTTCAGCTGATGATCTACCATAAGTTAACAATATCATGCTGTTCCAAAAAAGACAAGTGCCATGCTGAGATGTGTAAACAGGGCTGTAGCATGCAAGACACAGGAAGAAATTCTACTACTTTGCTCAGCACTTGTAAGGGCCAAACAAGGACACTGTGTCCATTTCTGGGCACCAGTCTGCACTAAATGTGGAGGCATGCTGGAGAGAGGCCAGAGGAATGAAACAAGAATAATCTGAGCTGAGGAAAGAATCTTTATGGAAAAAAAATTAATTTAATTTGTTTTGTCTGGAAAAAAAAAAAAAAAAAAGAGAGAAAGAGAAAAGGGGGAGGTGAATGCAAATCCCAAATAAGGTGATTAAGAGCAGGGAGGCACTGGCCTGCACAGGATAAATGGGAGAAGACAGGCTTAAGCTGTAACAAAAAAAAAAAAACAAACTTTTAAGTTAGACATGAGAAAACATTTGCTTTGGTAAGAGCAGAGAAGCATTGCAGTAGGCTGCCCTGGGTGTCTGACAGGTCTTCTTCCTCAAAAAGTTTTAGAGAAAATACGCCAGGAATTGCACTACTATTGCTGAGCCCTTCTTGGGCTAGGGGGCAGCTGCATGATCCCTTAAGATCCTTTCCAACTCAGCTACTGTAGGTACTTGAGCAGCTGCTGTTTGTAGTTTGTGGTTAGTTACTGTTTGATTAATAAGCACTTCATAAGTAATATATGCTATGAGTGGGCCATTCAGTTCTTTTCACCCGAAGAATAAAGATTTATTGAACATTTCTGGCTTTTCTGCATGATTTAGTCTGACAACTAAAACATTCATTCAACTAGCAAAATGGTACCAACTGCTGTAACCCTTTCAAATACCCACAGCTGTACCCTGGGTACCATCTCTCTCCACCTCAGTTGTTTCTGCTTTGACAACAGTCACCTGATGTCTCAGCTGTTCCTGGAACCACTTTAAGTTCCTCCACTGAAGCATAGGTGAGATAGCTGCTACTTTCACTTCCAAGAGAGTTCAGAATCAAGATGTCTGGTAGTTAACAAAAAAGAGTGGAGAAAATATTGAAGACTATTTTTAAAAGGGAAGGGGAATTAAAAATATAAAAATTACTACTAGTTTTTTTATTTTTCTTGCATAAGTAATCTTACGGAATTACATTTGCTGAATATATGTACAGGGAAAAGGTTTGCTGAATATATATATATATAGAGAATATATGTACAGGGAAAAGCTCGTATTGAAGAGCTTATAAGCAAAGAACTTATGTGCTAATACTAAATGATGTTTTACTTGTAAGAACATTTGCAAAGGAAAAAATAGCAATGGATTCCAACCTTCCATCTTAATTCAGTTGCTTGATAATTTAATCTTCTTTTATTTATTAGCTGAAAATTGCAGGACCACAGTAATTTGTTCTATTAGTAGTACAATTTCCACCTATAGTTTGCTAAGTTTTATGTCTGGAGTCACACACCAGCAAGTAATTCAATCATTGGCTATATAATGCTTTCCTTTAGTAAGGAAGAGGCTCATAATCTTAATCTAATTAAAGAAAAGAGAATTGAAGGGAAATTTGCCACAACAAAAGCTGATAGTAGAGGATATTATCTTGCAGCAAGCTTGCTACTGTTCATGGGGAAATAAGTATCTTCACGTATAGTCATCCTCAGGCATGGAGAGCACCTGAAAGCAGCTGGAAGACCTGTGTCTCCCATTAAATGAGTTTGGGTTTCCAGCTATAGCTGGTATTTAGGTATGGACAATTGTAAATTTTGACAACTGAGATTTACAAGGAGGGGAGCATATACGTAGTTTTGCTTTCTCTGGATATCATTTTGTGCCAGTGCATCTTTGGACATTTATCCCTCACTTTGCTGCCTCAGAGATATGCTTTATATATCCACAGCCCATCCTGTTCCCAGACAGCACTTCTGATGTTATTTCATTTCTGTGTCCTCTCCCTAAGAACACCTAGTTCCAAGTTATCCAGGGGGATACCAAGTATTACCACATAGCATGAATGAATAACTTTGTTTTCATTGTCTATTCCATTGTCATGCTCTTGAATGGCATTTTGGGCTGCTAAGTGCTGTAAATGCTGTTTTAAAATTAACTATATTTTACCAGTTTAGATCTTTTGACTTTGTCTACTGTGAGAAAAGAGGACCAAGAACGTGTATTTATTTTTTCTACATTTAATACTTCAGCCATGTACTCTCTGGTGTGGAAGAGTGGTTCCTAAATATTCAGTAGCAGCAGCCCAAACCCCTCCATAGCATCCCAGCAAACTAAATTACACGGTCTGTCTGCTCACGATGAAAACGGTTTCCTCTTCCTTAAGCGCATAACTCTGAAGGTAAAAAAAAAAAGGCTTATTAAAGGAAAAACAAAAAAATAGAGTAGCAAATCAGCAGGCTGTGTTCTCAGGCTCACTGTCTTCCCACAGCAGATGGGGAAGTCACTGACCCATCCCAACTTGGTTAAGTCCTATGCACATTCCTTGCCCAGGCTCAGGGGACTCCAGTGCTGGCTGTCTCCATCTCTGTGCCTGAAGGAGCAGACAATCCCCCAGGTCTCTGCCATCTGGAAGGGGGTCAGGGGAGGGGATGAGCTGGGCTAAACAGCATTAGTCAGACCAGCCCATCTCTTTGCAAGGTCTCTTCAGAAATTCTCCCTGTTTCAAACATCTCACCTCCAAGTGCTGGCCCCACCTGTGCTGGTCCTCACCTCAGTACACAGTGTCAGCACTTTACTACTGTTTATATCTTTCCTGAAACCATAAGTGGTGGGATAAAGATGACCTTTCCCTAGCTGAAACATGGAAAAGTGTTTTGTTCTTTATTCTGTTGGGCACTGAAGAAGCCAAAACCACTATCTGCCAGGAAAAATGAGATTAGTTCAGCTGGTTAGAGCATGTAGAGCATGGTGCTAATGGCACCAAGGTTGAAGGTTTAATCCCTGTGCAGGCTATTCACTTAAAAACTGGACCAGATGATCCTTGTGGGTCCCTTCCAACTCAGAATATTCTGTGCTTCTGTGAACCCAAATGCTTGGGGACACTCACTTGTTGCACTGCTCTGTCACCTCCTAAGCCTGGTTCTGGTTAAAGTTCTGTCATCCAGCTGTCAAAGGGCCACATGCCAATACCTAAACCTATTTTGATATCGAGCCAAAGGTTTGATTGCCCTTGCCAATAAAAATGCACTTGCTCAAGCCAGGGCCAAAGAATAGTTTAGAGTGGACCCGTCACAGAGAATTGCAGTGTCTGCCCAGTTGTCTCGGTGTGTTGACCACAGAGGCATGAGAACCATATGAGCTTTGTCTCTCTTCTCTCATTAACTGCTGCATTTGACCTTCATTATAAAAAGAATATATGAAATAGTTTCAAGTGCTTGGTGGTCATACAGCCTGCACCATCATTAAGACTGGCTATTAGAAGAAGCCCCATGATCACAGTTTTTCCCTGCAGTAGCTCTTTTTTTGGCCTAGGTGAAGATCAAATCTGTCTAGGTGCATTTAGTGCATAATAAGGCATTCTTATAAAAGGGTTCTCAGCATTTGAAAAGTGATTGATGACTTCTTTCAGCAATTAACTGTCCTCAGGATTAACAATATATGCCTAGCTTCTCCTTTGGATTTGACTAACTTCAGATTTTTGCTACTAGCTTTCAGATGTATTCCAAATAGGCCAAAGAGTTGTTCATGAATTTTTTGTTCTGCCTCCTCCCCCACAGCCGTAGTCATTTTCATATGCCATAATTAAGTTAGTTCCTCATCTGGGAGACCTGTAGACATGCTTGAGCTCAGAAAAGCTGCAATATTTCTCATCCCCAGGAAGCAGGCTTCAAAGGCTTCTGTAGCTAAGCTTTCAATGATATGATTACCGAACCTTTCAAGCCTTCATGTTTCATTATGGAGAAATATCTTGGTTTCAAATGCTTCCCTGAAAGTTGTTCTCCCTTTCAATGGGAAAGAACTCTTTCTTGTGACTTTCTTTCATTTTTAGCAAGGGCAAGTTCAAACAGGAGAGTTAAGAACAATGAATGGAAAGGAGAAGATGGACCAACACCAAAAGATTATCAGTTATTTGTTTCAGAGGAAGGTTTGATTCTTATTGCACTTGATGCTTCCTTCTTTCCCACTTGCCCAGCCAGGTCTCACAGTGTGCTCTGCTCGTGGATGCCTCAGCATCTCCTGTGACCAATCACACAGGAAGATTTAGCCCACCTTACATATATGACAGAAAATCAGGCAAGTGGCATTGAGGAGGTGTGGCTGGTGTCACCAGGGTGCCTGGCTTCCTTTGTCAAGATTGTAAAGTGCCGCAGGGTTATTGAGTGGGGGCAGCTTCTGGGACGTACTGAGGGGGTGATTTGACAAAGCAGAACCATCGTGGCAATGGGGAGCACCGGTGTCTAGTTTGGATCACTTTTCAAGTCTTTCTTTTGCAGTTCTCAGAGATGGGCTCTCCATAAGGCTTCGGTTATGAAGAAAGAAGGACTGCTGAATAGTTGTTTTGCAATGGAGAAGACAGAGGGAGAAACACCAGCACTGTGGTTCCCACCTTGTTGCTCATCTCTCTGCAAACATGTGCCCCAAATCCTCTCTATGCTGTGCTAAGGAAAGGAAAAGCTCAGACATTACGACATCTGCTTTCTTACATCATCTTTACCAATTTTGCATCCTATAACTCCCTAGTGAAAAGAGGAACAATGACTTTGTATAGCTGCTGCTTGATTCTTTTGCTATTTACCTGGAACACTGCTGCCTATGGGCCAAACCAACGGGCACAGAAGAAGGGAGACATTATTCTTGGAGGATTGTTCCCCATTCATTTTGGAGTGGCTGCTAAAGACCAGGATCTAAAATCAAGACCAGAATCAGTGGAGTGTATAAGGTAAGCTAGTAAAAGGGAAAATAAACGTTTTGTTGGGGAAAGTCTTCACCTTTCTTGACTTGAACTGACATTCTATACATTGTGTAAATATGGTTTGTAATCTGATGCTTTTAGAGGCAATTGGTGTAAATAATAGAAAAATCAAGTTAAACAGTAACATAAATAATATTTGCACAGCAAAAGAGGGCAATCTTTGTACTACCTGGAGCTGCCAAAGCATGAATATACTGATCTATCTGGCCATTCACAGTGGATATTTGATTAGTATCTGAAAATTAGCTTTCCTACCAGAAGGACAGAAAAGAACTCATAGTGCCATTTAGTTCATTAGATTAAAGTAATGCATAGCAAAATGTATTGGAAATCAAACTTTATTGTTTTGGGTTTTTTTTCCACATCTGCCTGTCATCTTCTACGTTTTTACAAACAGTTTAGTTGCCTAAAGTGGATAGGTGAAAGTGAGATAGGCCACTGCTTTTGAAAAATTCTACTGAACACATAGATGTCTCTTTAGGACCTTTGCTAAGGTCAGGCTTTCCTCACCCAGAATCCTTTTCTTTTGTGTAAACAGTGCATATAGGTTTTATCTTTAGTGTTTGGCAGTAAACCCTGGATGGAGAAATGCACATGAAAACAACTCCTCTTATTATTAAAATGTAGCCATTTTTGTGGTGAAACATGAGGAATTTTTAACCTTACGACCCTGCACGTAATACACGGAAAAAAGGAAAAGTGAGACTGAAACTGATTGCAACTGGAATGTCGTATAAACAAAATATAACAAATTCCTGTGGAATTCTCTCATGACCATGCACAGGAAAACATTTCAGTGTTATGAGGCTTTTTTCTGTAATCATATGTGAAAAATTATGTTCCTGGAATTATTTGGACCTCTCAACCTACACTGGGAATCTAGTATAGTTGTGTTGCAGATGGCTATGAAGAATGGCTGACAGCACTCCTGCTGTGCTTACAGATTTCAGGTGTGGTTTCCCACTAAGACACTGAGCAAGACACGTCCATCTACTTTATGAGATCATCCCCAGATGCTCTCATAGGGAACACAGAGAAATGTAATTAAGCAGATATTATTCTGGCAGCTTCTGTGCCAGCACAGGAAAGTCATAAACTAAATGTATGTGGGATTTCTACTTCATGGAGCAAGGAACTGCCAGCATTCCAGGTTTTTTTCTTTTTCTCTCCCAAATGCAGCATTTGAAAAGTGGAATGCTGGAAAGAAAGGAATGTTTTCAGCTCCATTGTCTTCTTTATCTGCTGCAGGCAGAAGGCAGGACAATGTAGATATTTGCAAACTGAATGTAGTTTTCAATTCTTTCCGTGCTGGTTCAGCCTCAGTGACTGTCTTGACATGGTCACGTTATTGAAACGGATCACTGGAAAATGTTCTGCCACAAGTACTTACAAGTGTGTGGTTGCCAAAAGGCATGGTAATGAGGTAGTACTGCCAGCAACAGGCAAATCCTGAAAAGCCAGACTAGGTGTTTTAAGGACAAAGTGGGAGATCTTCTGGGTGGCATTTGATCTGCTAAAAGGCATCCTCCAGCTGAAATTTGCCTGGATAAAATCTGTGTTCCTCTTACCTTTGCACCAAGAAGCTGCAGGTGTGAGAGAGAAAAAAGGTGACTGCAGAGGCAGGCATTTGTGGCATTTGCTGCTGTCCTTCAAGGAACTGGATAAATGGGGAGTTGACAGCATAATGCAAATGGAGAACAAATGAAGGTTGGAGATCTGGCTGCAGGGCAGTAGAAACTACAAAAGGAATAAGGAAATTATTGGACCAGAGATGACTGGATGTTCCTCATTGCACGGGTCTTTGCCAGAAAATGTCCATTTGCAGTAACTGTTTAATTCAAAAGAGGTTGGACTGAGAAGACTTTTTGAGACCAGTCATCAGATTTTAATGGGATTTTAATTAATACATGGGAACATTTATGTGTATTCCCTGTTATTGGTACATGTCAAATTGAGAGCAGATATTTTTCCTGAAAGATTTTCTAACTTTAGCAGTATTGAAGACAGAAAATTCCTCTCGCTGGTATTGTACAGAGATCTCTCAACACAGACATGGTGGTTCTTTCTGGTTTTGGACTCTGTGATTAGATATTAGGCTGTGGCAGGGTTGTACATGCTGACTCTTGAGTCCAATACATTCTTCACATCAAGAATCAGAATCTTACATATCACATATGAGTTTCCTCAGTTCTGGGCAATAGACTAGCCTGGAATTATCAAACTCGTATTTTTGGGGGGAGAAAAAACCCTGTATGTTCTAGTTTCCTCACAAAGTAAACCTGCCCAGTCTTGTAGCATCATGAACTTCCATAGACTGGGAAATAAATGTGACTGTACCTGGTCAAACCAAAGATACTAAATCTGAGCCTTCTCCAGCACTGCCTTACCTTTTCAAAGCTCAGGCTAATCAGTTTTATACTTGCCCCCCTTTTCAGATGACTGTGTGCAGCTTTTATCTCTTTACGACATAGGAAAATGTGTCTCATATCACATTAGAAAATTAGACTCAGGTCAATCTGGGAGTATGAGCATCCTCTCTCTCTCCTCATACTCTCCCACATCAGGCTGCAGCAACAGCAAGTTATCAGACCGTATGAAAAGCTCCTTGCTTTGAAACTAAGACAAGACCTGAGGGTCCCACTGAAACCCTGTGGGTGGTCTCTCTGTATAGAGTTCAGTATCAAACAACTTAAGATAATGTGGTTTTCCTTTATTTTGAGAACTGCTCAATCTAATCTGTGCTGTTTGGACATTTCCCCCCACATTTAGCTGTGTTCAGTGCCATGTTTATGCTCTCAAACAGGGCTTCTCAAAATGGATAGGACAGTTTTCTCCGCTTTTTCAGTTTTCACATTCTTCATGCTCTTGTGGCACAGCATCTTTCTCTGCAGCTTACCATACATAATGGCCTGAACATACTGTGCATATCTTGCACATGATTATTCAGAAAATTGTATAAATAATTTAGCAGTGATAGGAAAAGAGAAGAGTAACAATCTGTCTTTCTGTGATGTTGCTACTGAAAAGGCATCTTTGTGCTTTAAGCACTGAGTTGTAGAATCCAAAGTGAAAACATACTTGTGATTTTGATGCCAGATAGGAATACAAAAAGTGAGAGCAGTTTCATTTCCTGTTTATTGTTTCAGCAATGAAGGATCCCGCATTTGATATAAAAACACCCTCTGTCTTTGTGTGCCTCCGGTGCTGTTGCAGCAACTTTCCTTATAACATTTGCTGATGCGTATCTGATGTGTGTAGTGGAGGCAGAGGCTGAGCACAGCACAAGCAAGCCCTGATCCCCATTCCATTCCCTGTCAGCACCCACAGAGGCCTATTCATAACCGGATTTCTCTGCCCTTTCTTGATTTCAGGTAGATTAGCAGTAGTGATCATGGTGGTATTGTTAGTCTTATTCTTGGCATTATTGCACAGATGGACCATACCCCTGTACTCCTCTTACTGTAATGAACTGCTTCCAGTAAGGATACATCTTTACTGAGTTGAGATACAGTGTTGTCAATATGGTGTTGTAATTTTTAACAGTATTTCCTGTATTCTGATCAGCAGTCTAGCCAAGGTCCCCACACTGTGGCACATAATGTTTAGGATGAAACTGTGGTGAGACATTCTTCCTATGTCATAGTGCAGGACTTCACAGAGTATAGCTCCAGGACTCTTTAGCCCATTGAGTCTGTCTGTCCATCTGAGAGAACAGAATTTTAATTCTAGCCCTTGAAGACTTATTTGATAATCCCACTGCAGACCTGAATGCATAACAAGCTATTTAGGATTTTTTTCTGTAAGATGAAATTATATCCTTTTTCACTTTTTCTTCCACTCACCTTTGAAATTGTAATTTTTTTTATTTTTTTTTCTCTGCACAATACCCTTCACCCATAGTCCTAGACTGTAAGAGGGGTAAGCAAATCATTATACCTACTGCCTGCAGGAATCCAGCGAATGACTGAAGGGCTCCCCTTTGCATAGCTTAGAAATAATGGGGTAGTAGCAGCAATAGCATATAATTAATTTACCAAAAATCTATAAAGGACAGAGAAATTAGTATGTGCATGCAACCATTAGAGAAGGAGGGGTGGTGATGTGAGACAAAAGGCATATGCAGGCTTTGCCACCATTTTTGAATATAAGTACCTGTCAGATATGGGAGGGTAAGTGAAAGCTGCATTCAGAGCTTTCACATTACTTCCTCCTTCTTTTCCTTCATATTCTATTGCTTAGTGCCTTGTGAGTGTGATAAATGAAGGTCGTGAATACACAGGAGGTTGTGAGTTCTTTCTTTATGGAGATCAACCAGGATCAGGACCAATTTCCCTGCTGGTTGCAGACAGTAAGAGCTGTTAAAACCAAACCAGACAAACAAACAGGGGATGGAACTATGGAGAACTTAAACCATGCAGTGAGCTTGTGTCCCTTAATTTATGTACCCTTGCTTTGAAACACTGACTGAGACATTTAAGCCATCCTGAGCACCATTTGACAGACACATTAAGTATGTAGAAAACTGGTCTGCTGCACATCTGTCCTCTGCAGATGTGACAGTTACAGTGAGGATTTGTGAAGGTATTGTTTCTGATTTCTCTCTCTCTGTTTGTGCTTCTCTCTGAGAATAGAAAGATCAGTGGGTTGAGTACACTGACAGGTCGAAGAATAGGCATCAGAGGGGAAACCTTGATGGAATTGGTGTAAATAAAATTCCCATCTACACCTGCGGGCTCTGAATTATTTACATTTAACTCTCATTTAGAGCTTAATAGCCACTTTTTATAGCAGCACATCTCAGAAACGTTAAAATACAAGACTATGCAAACATACTTGTAAAGTAATTGGACAGAAAATAAATTTTGGAGGCTGCTTGTTTCCCACCTGGAAAATACCAGAAACTATTTAAATATTCTGGAAATCTAATGACAGTTTGCTCCTGTTGGTAAATCCTGTGCAGTTTCTTTATGGAAATTACAAGTCACATTTCTGCATGGATGACAGAGCATTCCAGTGACTACTCATATTAATCACAGCCGTAGCATAGCACAGGAGGTCAACTGCATCAGTGTGCCCTACCGCCAGGTTCAAAGGCTGCTCTTACCAGTCACTCATGTACACACCAAGCCAAGAGGAGCCTGTCTGCAGCCCCTTTCTGGGATCTTACAGTTCAGTAGGAGAGAATTTATCCACAAAATTTCTATTCATAGAAATTTAAAAAAAAATTTGCTTCATTTAGATCAGTTTGGCAGCACTATCTTCATTTGATCATATCTGTATTACATTACTGATACAACACTGTATCAGTTAACAAGATGAGAGCATGTCTGAAGATCTGTCAGGTGTTAGAGAAGACAGAGTGAGGAGTGGTGTCCCCATCCCATTTGATCCTCATCTCCTGATCTGATTATGCTGCTACCAACAGAGGTGCAACTGAGGAGAACAGCAGGTCTCCTGCCTAGGTTAGTTTGAGATAAATTATTGAAAGCATTTCAAAGATATTTTGGAATCTAGCTCCCAGAAAACTGCCCCTACCCTCCTTTCTCCTCCAAAATAAAATCATCCAAACTCAAGTACCTCAAGTAGAGGCCTTATGATGTAAATATACACTAATCAGGAGCATATGTCATAAAGGAAAATAAAAGCAACTGTGTATCATGGGCCTTGATCTGCACTTACTGAATTAAATGCCAGATATTTATTTGAAGTCATGGGTAAGACAGTCCAGTTCACTTCACTGCTTTTGAAGATACCATCTGAAGATACCACCTTGTGACATTTTAAAAAAATAAAGCCAAATTCCTGTCAAGCAGGCCAAATAATTTTGTGTCCTACTTTACCTGTATAATTTAATGTAAGCAGGCTTACATTTACTTTTACATATACTCAAATGTGTGAAGCTTCTCACAGTAGTGTAGTGGTACCTTTGAACTTCCCAGCTTCTCAGCAGTTTTCCCTTTAAAAATCGAAAATGCATTCAGCTTTTGCTCTTAGATGAGGTGCCTGAATATGGCTCCTTGCTTCAAATCCTATTCATATATTAATTAAAAGTATCTGTAAACACCCGTAGCTTCTTTTTAAAAAGAAGTGTCACAAAACCCCTCCTTGTTTCCACATTTATCCCAGTGTGCATTAGTGACCCTGTGATGCAGCGTGATGTGACCAACACTTCTTTCTGTACACAGCACTCACTGACTCAATCCCTCTGAGACTTGCCCTTTTCTTTCAGAGCTCTCTCATTGCATCTCGCTCCTTAATGGTCTGGAACTAAACCAAAATTTTCTAAATGGCCAAATTACTTCTAACAGTAATCCACACTCTCATGTTTCTAAAGAGTAATGTTTAAAAAACTAGTTGTCCCTTTGGTCACAAGTTATAACTAAGCATTTTCATTGGCCTCAAAGTTTTTGACCTAAGAGATCTGTCCTGAAACTGTGCTGTCTGGTCTTTGAGATATAACCTCAGAGGTGAACTTCATTTGGAAGTCGGCCAAAGATGTCTGGAGAAGGTGAAGTCAAGTTGAATAAATGAAGTTTTTAAGACTTAATCCTTAGCTGTGATATCTTTAGAAATTCTGATCCCAGGTGAATCAGATAAAACTCCTGAAATGGAAGTAATGTGGCTTTGTTCATTCAGCTTTGAAAAAGTCAGCCATAGCTAACATCAATTTTGAAAGCAATTAATTTAATCCAGCAATTAAAAATGTTCAGGCCATACATCTCAGAGATTGAAAGTTTTTGATTTCATGAAGCTTATCTTCAGAAATCTTCCCCTTGGTAATGGAAACATTTCTCAAAGCATTTCAAAATGGAACTAAAGTGAAACATAAAATTCAGCATTTCATCTAGAATCTGTTCTTGGGCAGGCTATTTTCTCACGCTTTTCCAGTTTTGGGGCCTGTTATTTTTCCCAATGGATCTCAAGAATAAAAGCATTGACACTTTCCTGTTTTCAGCTGTAACTCAACACAAAACTGCAGACTAACTGCTATCCTGACCCACAGTGCATTCCAAGGAAGGGCAGGTTTCAATTCATGAAATATTCTGCCATTCCAGCTGAATTACCCTAAAACGGGGCAGCCTCACAGACATAAAATTGATTGCCTGTGCAACTTGACAGGAGAAAACACAGTAAAATTTGAGAATAACATGTATCAAAGATACTTTCTTCCTGCTGCTTTCCACAAAGAAGTTTCTCTCTTTTCTTGAAAAGCAGTCACCCTGCATCAGCTTCTTTCCCTGCCAGCCCATTCAGTGCCCAAAACTAGGACTCCCAGGTTCTGAAGCACATTTGCACCAATCCCCTGCTCTGGGTTAGCTCTGTGCATAGGTGCCAGATAGTCAGAAAACTCAGCTTCTCCATTTTAAGAGAGGAAGCTTCAAGAAACAGTTTCAATTTCACAGGCTAGCTCTGAGGGCATCTTCTGAGTTGGTGTCTAAAGCAAATATATGAGAATACCATAATAATGAGAAAGGTTACTCCTTCAAGGAAGGCACTGAAATATCTAATTAACAAGTTAGCAGTTTACAGTAGGATTTACATTTATAGCATGTCTCTGTTTTCTGATATAAACAGGCTGACTGTTCTCTCTCTCACAAAGTGAAGTACGTGATGTGAGGCCAGATTTCCCCAAGCAGAGCTCCCAGGCACCTGTGCATCCAGCAGTATGCCAGTGCTGTGGCTCAGCCTGCTCTGCCTGCCTAAAGCCATGAAGAGCTGACACAGAGAGTATCCCTGAGCCCAAATCCCTGGCAGCATCACACTCAGCGCAGGCTTAGCAGACACTGCCATCTGCATTCAGAAACATGTCAGAGGAGCCCGGAAGGAAGCCTGGTAGGTGAAGCTTTGTGTCAGAGCATTTGCTTAGGCATCACAAGGTTCAGGTTTAGGGTTCTGAGCAGAAGGGACAGGCCAGAGTCAACACTCCATATACGTGCTGTCTTTCAACTTTCAGAGATTTTAAGGGACTTCGAAAAGTTCATCTCATCCTCACAACCTCTGAAGTGAACTCCCAAAAGTTATAAACCAGATCTAAACCCCATAGCACAAATATGCCTCTTCTGTAATCACCGAAGACAGAAACAGAATTTTCCAAATTTAGTAGGGTGCAAGAAGCAGCATAAGTCACTTTTACCTTTTGTGTCTGGAATTCTTCACTCTGCCTCAGTCCTAGACTCCTCTCTGCTGTTTCTCTCTTTCTCACTGTATTTTATTTATATTTTTATTTTTGCTCCCCCAGGTATAATTTTCGAGGCTTCCGCTGGCTCCAGGCTATGATCTTTGCCATAGAAGAAATAAACAGTAGCCCTACTCTCCTTCCCAACATGACCTTGGGATACCGGATATTTGACACTTGTAATACAGTCTCTAAAGCCCTGGAGGCCACACTGAGTTTTGTGGCCCAGAACAAGATAGACTCCTTGAACCTGGATGAATTCTGCAACTGCTCAGAACATATCCCTTCCACCATTGCAGTCGTGGGGGCAACCGGCTCTGGCATCTCTACTGCTGTGGCAAATCTGCTGGGACTCTTTTACATACCTCAGGTAAGCTTCCACCTCGCTTGTTCAGGTTCCAAAAGCGGTCTGCCTCTCTGCTCTGCAGAGATTAAACAAAGATTGTTTAATCTTTGCCATTTCCAATAGAACTTCAAGCAGAAAAACAATACAAAATGTGGGGAGTTTCTTAAGGGTAGAAATATGTCTTGCTAGCATTCAGCAGTCCCCAAACACAAAGGTTACCAAGCAGACAGTAATTTGGCCAACAGCAACTCAGTCTAGGAGGACTAGAGTTGTCTAGAGTGGCTTAGTCTATGAATGCAGCTATTATAGATCAGTCACTGACAGTTCCCAGACCTGACAGATTAGTTGTGTTGTTACTTCACAATGGTGACTCTAGTCCTGTCCAGCTCCCACAGAGCCCACTTAAGGCAGAGCTCAGTCATTGCCAGCTATTCTTGAGATCTCTCAGCATCTCTGATCATTCAAGTAGGTGACCTGTGAAGTTTTTTCTTGTGCTGGTAAGGTGCTGTGGAGGTTTGCTCTGAGCTGACCTGCTTTTTTTTGCCCTAGGGCCTCTAAAACAGGGTTTGTGTAAGCATCTGGATATGCACTCTCTTATCCTGAGGTGTGGAGATGTAGTTGTGCCAACTCCTTTATTGCAGCATCTTTCTAGCTGCATTCTGATTCTACTGGGGCCAGTACCAGCATCCACGTTCCCATCCTTTTGTTTAACAAGCCTGTTGCTCTGCCAAGGCTTAATGTAGCCTAATGTTGTTGCTCTTGATTTTAGATTTCTACACTGAAGACAACTTTGGAAAAAGTGCTTAGCCTTATCCATTTATGTGTTACCTTGAATAACCTAACATTTCCAGTTCCTCTTCTAAAATGAATACAGGTGCCAGAGCTCACAAGAGTCCTTATAACAATAGTGTGTGACAGTGCACTCTCAGTCTGTCCTGAGAGATATATCTTTACTTCACCCAGGGCTCCAGTTCCCATCTCCACTACAAATGAAGAAGGAAGGATTCTTGATTGTCCAGGGCTCAGTAATACATCTTGTCTGTTTAATCTTATCAGCCTGACTCTCTTGCAGGAGTCTAAAAAACTGAGCACTTGGTCTCTGAGTAAAGCAGGAATGGTTTAAGCTGAGACAAATATGTGCTCTCCAGGTATTGCCCAGAGTAGCGTTGGAAGTTAGCATGTAATACACACCATGATGACATTCTAAGGGATATTGTTGATTTACACATAACTTTTCCAGGTGAACAAGGGCAGCCAAGAAAGGTCGGTGGGTTTGACTGAGCATGACAGATGTTTGCAGTTCTCAGGCTTTCCATTTGAAGAGGGAATGGCGTTTGTGCTGTGATGCAGTAGCCTTACCCAGAGGCGGCAGAAATGGATAGATGTCAAGAGGTTCAGTTCTGGCATGAAATCAGCCAGATGGTTAAGTAAGACAACTGCCTTTTAAAATGGGAGTTGCTGGGCAGAATTATCTCAGCCATTTATAGCAAGGCCATTAGTAAATTCATGTTTATTAGGCCCTGTATTTCAGTACGACTCTGTTGTTTCTCAGTATTCACCTCAGTGTACACTTAACAGCACATGTGAGAGTGGGATACCTTGCATGTACCTCCTGGCAAGAGGTTGTAAAAGGTGACAGTAGCACTGGGCAAGAGCCTGTCCAGGGGAGAGCATAGCTCTGTGAAAGGAGGATTTGCTCCTGTGGCCCTTGAAACCGAACTAGGAGACGTACTTTTCTCTCTTCTTAGAGAAACATTAAAAACAGAGTTTAAGGAGGAGATTGGATTTTCTGTAAATTTCCACTTTGTACAAAATGAACTGTTTATAGAAGATTTTTACAAATAAGAATCTCTCCTAAAGAATTCGGATACCAATCTCTAAATGCAAAGATAAGTGAGTTTCAGAAGTTCTCCAGATCTTTAAACAGTTATTATCTGGAGGTTTTGGGTTTTTTCCTACTTGTAGAAAATTTAAATTATATCTTAAGAGCATATGGCACTTGTTCTGATTAGGAAAATAAAATAATTCTTGGTAGCTTTAGAAAAGGAAATAAAATCCAATTTTAACCATAAAACAGTGGCTTATAAAGCATGGAATGACTACTGGCTTCTTTGCTGATTCTGGCCAGCAATCAGGAAATAACTGCTAAAGCAGCACAACACTGAAGGATCAAGGGAACTGATATACATTGCATTTTTCTTATGTCAACTGGCAGGGATTGTATATAAAATATGGCACCTGATGGAGCCTGTTTAAGAACGGGACAGATGTCAGAGCCAAGGAGAGACAGACAGAGTAGATTCAGAATAGCACTACCACCCTGCTGTCTCCTTTCTTGTTCAAGAGAGAGAAGGCCTACAATTTGTCTTAATTATGCGTGTTGCCCTCATTTATCTAAAAGATAAATTCTTTTTATTTCTAGATTCAGCAGGAAGTGCAGCAAGGTAGGGCAGCTGTGGTTCACCTCTTTGCCATTCCGCTGACCTAGTATCAGTTTCTCTCTCCCTCAGATCCTTGACCTTGCAGGTGGACACAAGCTTGCTCCAGCCTCTCAGGTCCAAGCAGCTGCTTCTGTACGTGTGCCTCTGTAAGACAGGCACAGCTACAAGAACATACAGGCTCTCAGGGTGGACCACATGCAAACACAGACTAAGAATATGTAGCTGCAGTGTGGTGATCAATTCTCTCTTTGCCCCACCCAAGGTTAAACAGGTTGGCAGTGACTCCAGGTAAATGTAGGCAGTTTATTTCTAGGCACTTCACTTTATGGTGTGTTTTGCTTGTTTACTGCGCTCTCACAGGTCAGCTATGCCTCATCCAGTCGTCTCCTGAGCAACAAGAACCAGTTCAAGTCCTTCCTCCGCACAATCCCCAATGATGAGCATCAGGCCACAGCAATGGCAGACATCATCGAGTACTTTCGCTGGAACTGGGTGGGGACAATCGCAGCTGATGATGACTATGGCCGGCCGGGGATTGAAAAGTTTCGGGAAGAGGCAGAGGAGAGAGATATCTGCATTGATTTTAGCGAGCTCATCTCCCAGTACTCGGATGAAGAGGAGATCCAGCAGGTGGTAGAGGTCATCCAAAACTCCACAGCAAGGGTGATTGTTGTTTTCTCCAGTGGTCCGGACCTGGAGCCTCTCATCAAAGAGATTGTCAGGAGAAACATCACTGGCAAGATCTGGCTGGCGAGTGAGGCCTGGGCCAGCTCTTCCCTGATAGCCATGCCGGAGTTCTTCCGTGTCATTGGCAGCACCATTGGGTTTGCACTGAAGGCAGGACAGATCCCAGGCTTTCGTGAGTTCCTGCAGAAGGTGCATCCCAAGAAGTCCACCAACAATGGCTTTGCCAAGGAGTTTTGGGAGGAGACTTTTAACTGCTATCTCCCTGATGGGTCCAAAAATTCTCCAGCTTCAACTCCCTTCCATAAGGGACATGAAGAGGGACTGGGAGCTGGAAATGGAACGTCTGCCTTCCGACCTCCGTGCACAGGGGATGAGAACATCACTAGTGTGGAGACACCGTACATGGACTACACACACTTGCGGATATCCTATAATGTGTATTTGGCGGTATATTCTATTGCCCACGCCTTGCAGGATATTTATACCTGTACCCCTGGGAAAGGACTCTTCACTAACGGGTCCTGTGCGGACATTAAGAAGGTTGAGGCATGGCAGGTAAGTCCCTCTTTTGTGTGCCTGTGCAATACACCTGCAGAAAAAGACACAAGCTGTCCCAGATGCCTTTTAGGGTGTCTTTCATAATCCTGGATATCAAACACAGCATAAGGCTCCCGGGTCATTGTGTATCACTGTGTGTGAGTTAGGTGCATGCTCCCACTGCACAGGAAACGTAAGGTAAGTTGTGTTAGGTTTGCCTGCAGTGAAAGGGGCTTAAACTAAGTTATATTTTCTTGCTTTTGCTGCGGGCCAAAAGTGCACACACAGACAATTACCACAGCCTGGCTGACGCAAGGTAACTTGATCATATATTGAGCCTTACATAAACAAGAGGGCCTGGAGAGAGCACATAAACAAGGAAAACAGTTTTTAGAGTTCATTTTCTTTGGCAAGCTTTACGTCTTTTGCAATCCCACAGCAATTTTCCATACAGGCTGTACTTTTTCCCCACAGTTTTAAGCTTATATAGAATCAAACAAAAGCAGGTTGAGCAATGAAGGAAAATAATGTGTGGCTACTGGGCAGAAAATAGACAGCTGCTTTGATTTGGCGGTGATATTTGTGAACTGATAAAATGGTACTAGTGACTTAGTCACATTTACCCATTCATTCAGTGCATTCTGCCCTCTGGCACATGGATGGTATTCTGGCATTTTGTCTTCTGATCCATTGTGAATACTCTGTACCTTACCGTTTGTTTGATCATGCTACTCAGTATGGTATTCAGTACATGGTTTTAATATCTACTGCATTCCTAAAGAATACAATTAGCATGGGCTATCAAATGACAATATGGTAAATATGTAGCAAATTCTGTTTGCCCCATTCTGGTCATCATAAAAAACTTGGGCTCAAACATACCTGAAATCAAAACAACACAGGTGAAAGAAAGGAGGATCACATCTCCATTTGCATGGGTAATTTCCTCTCTTTGGGATAGTCTAACCAAAACAAAAGCTCTCCTTGCCACAGACTGCAGATGTTGAGCCAACATTTGCATGTGGGAACGGCAGTTTATTCCTGTCTTGTCTCAGTCAACTCAAAAACACTAGTCAGATCAAAGGCTTTGTCTTGGCATTTATGGGAAACTATTGCTCTAGGTACCTAATCAGGTTTACCAAAACCACTTTACTCAGAGTTGATGAGTGCAGGGTTTGACCCTGGTTTAGAGGAATCTGGTGATTGATGGCTCCCTCTGAGGTTTCTGCCTTCCAAAGCTATTCTTCTTTTCAGGAAAATACTAGCAGAAGTGGGCAAGACACAGATTTAGCTTTCCCTCTCTCACTAAAAATGATCCAGAATAAATGTAGCTTTTATTCATTCCTTTATACCTTGTCAGCTTGGAAGGTAAAGTAGGACATTCATGCCATTGCTAAATAAAATAAGGTGTTTGTTGAAGATTCCACAACTGGGAAAAATGACCTCTCACTTCTGTGTTGCTTGTCTGATGCTGAAGGATATATGTATCAAAATATAAAGTATCCTGCTGATCCAGGCTTTTGGGTATACATGCTTGTCCAAAAGAAGGGAGTCAGCATCAAGAAGGAATATGTGGGGAGTAACACAAATGGGTAGGAATAGGGAGTGCTACAAAGCAACAGGCTATACTTGAAATGACTACCATTAAATGGTGTTGGCTATCAGGTATATTTGATATTTGTGCATTTTTTTTCGCTTCATTTCAAAATCAAACACATGAATAGCAGGTTAGTGCCAAATCTGTGTGCACACCTACTTCACACCAGGCATTGCAGCTCATTACCCTCAGGAAGCTTTCCTCAGCCCTGGGGGTAATGAGTTCACCTCACAAACGAGCATCCTCCAGCATCTCCACAGAGATGTTTTCTGACAGCTAGGCAGAAGAAAAACTTTCTATTAAAGTCAATCTCATTTGCAGAGGTCCTTCTGCCAGTTGTCACCACCCGCTCCCTTTCTCGCAATCAGCTCAAAGTTTTCTTGATGGGAAGTGACCTGAGAGAGCAAGGACAGTGTAGGAAGCCTCCATACCTGTGACTGGAGGCAGCAGCTGCTAATAATGTCTGCAATTACTGGCCAGGGGATGTGTGGTACAGATAAAGCAAACCTGGTGAACTTGCTGGCTCCATTAGCCTGAGCTCCTGTCCAGAGCAGCCCTTGCCAGCGGGAATGTTGGCTGGGGAGGATAAATGATGAGTTCTACAATTTAATTACGTACCATTTAATTTTGTTGCCTTTCAACGACATTATCTTATTAACACATAGGAGTTTTTATTGCTGTCAGTTAATTGCTAGTTTTATGTATTATAATAGAAACCTTTTGGAGGATGTGTCATATCCAATTTGTGAAGGATGCTTTTGTTGGTCTGTATATAAAACCAGCTTTTTTAGCTCAGTGGTCAGTTTGTTTGAACTGGACAGCAGGAAGCCTAGCACAGAATTACTGTTTTTTAAATCAAGTGCAGTTCTCCTATTCAGAATTTACCATCTACAGTTTAAGAAGGCTCTCAGCATGGAGAGCAATGGATTTTTCTGTGTCTCCTTATCTTAAATATCAAATACGACCAACCTTTATCTCTACTTATTTATAGCTACTTGTGTGAGAAGCTGCTTAGCCATTTTCTCCACACGAGTCAGTGATCTGTGACAGACCCTGTCTATAAACCCAGTCTTGCTTCCTTTTGTTCTACCAGTACCTCTGATCTGGCTGTGATAATCCCCACTAGAGATGGGACTGGTCAGCCCAAGCTCTCATGCGTCCCCAGCATGTTCAGAGATGCAGACACAAGCCAGGATGATGAGCAGGCAGGACAGCTTCCTGGCTGTGCCTGGAAGAAGCCGTGCCACTCACTTAGCATGCAGAGCTGCCCAGGGGGTTCAGAGTCCTTTTCCTGAAAATGGGAAATCTGGCACTTTGGAACTCTACAGAAAATTTCAGACCTTAATAGGATGTCTGTGCTGCCCTTACTCTGAGCAATCTGAGCAGTATTGTTTTAAGAATCTACCCTGCTGCAAAAGAGAAGATAATCCAGGTGCACACCTTTGCAAGATACCTGCAAAGAGCAGATAATATTTTCTCCGTGTGCCATTGTTGTGTCCTGCACAATATTGAACAAGATCAGGTCAATTACTTCTTTTTGCAGTGTTTTGTTCAGGTAACAAAAAGGTACAGGGAAATTCAGAACAAAGTATATAAATTCTGTCACTTTTGAATGAGGCAAAATTTTACAAAAAGTGCTAAGAATTAAAGGTCATGACTGCACATAGTGCAAGAGAAAGAATCCTCTTACAGGTCTCCAATACCTCTGGCTGCCCATTTTCTTCTCCTGGTAGGTTGTGACTTTTTAAGAGACTGTATTGAGTTGAGCTAATTCTGTGCGTTGCTTTCGTTTGTGACTCATCTCCCTCAAACAGAGGCTCTTCCATAAACTGCAGAATAGTGGTGGGAAGGTATGGCAAGAGGTAGGACTTGGGCTCAGAACTGCTGTACTGATAATGCCTCTTTGTCAAAATTTCCTGCATCTTTGGCCTGTTTCTCCATAACAGCTCAAACAGTCTGCTTTTTAAGCCCTTTTTTTGTAATATGTTTCCTGACAAGATTTTCAAAGTCCCTCAAGTTCCTTCATTATCTTCATCTCTGCCCATGTGGCTATTTCCATGGTCACTTCTAAAAGCAACTCTGTTTGGTCTTTTTTCACTTCTCCTCTGAGCATTTACAGAAGGCTATCTGCGTCTCTGTCTCATTTCAAACACTGTGTGGTCCTGCAAAAAAAATAGGGAGAAAACTAGTAGAGAATCCTAATCTGTCCTTCAAAGCAGATATTTGCTACTTCGTCTTATTTCTGTGTGAGAAGAGGAAAGACCTGTATTTTCTTCAGACATAGTTCACTCAGTTCCTACTCTTTCATTTGAATTCTTGATGATTGGCAACAAGCAGCTGATGGGCCTCTTTTTCTGTCTTTCAGTAAAAGCATTGCAATTAAATGGGCAAAATAGGCTTCCAGGGATTTGAGAAGGCAAAGGTGCACAGTCACAGGGTCACGGAGCAGAGCATCCTTGGGTTGACTCCTAGGCAATTTGCAGGTTGTGGTTACACTGTGGTCTGTGAACTTTGGCATGAGTGAAAAATGAGAGCTCTTCTATGCACCAAGGCAAAGCATACTGCACTGCCTGAAAAATGTGTTGTGCTAATAATTTGCAGGTTAAAGACATGCTCATGTAAATTATTCTATGCCTAAAAATCTGATTGACCTCAGACTTAGAGAAAAGCTGCCATATGCTGTTCCACAAAACAAAAACAAATACAAGTTTGTTTCACCTAGCAACACCTAAAGTCCTTTATTACACCTGTACACCTTCCAGCCAACAGTTCCTTCCTCTGTGCTGGTGATACACATTATGAAGAGGTAAAAATGGATTGGTGCCTTCTCCAGCTTTACATTTAGATATGTCTGGCTGGCTGGAAATTGACTCTGCAAGGCTTTAAAGAAGTAAATGATGCCTTAGATGACATACGTCTCTCCAGACCTTTGAACCTAATGGTTTATCCAATCAATTTTTTTGTCTGTTAAACTAGAGAGGCTTGTCTGAACAGTTAAAAAACAGCTGCTTTGTGGTATTAGGAATTAAACAGTATCAGAACAGCTATTGACTGTGGCTGGTGTGAAAATTAGTCATTTGGGAAGAATTGCAAGGAAGACAGAGGAAGCTGCTGAATATCAGGCAATTGCAAAACTTCACCTAGTCTTCATTACAAATGCACTGGAGATAATATTTGTTATGAACAGAAAGCAAGCAGTGTGCCTTTGTTGCAGGAGACCAAATTGAGGGGCAGACAACTTGAGCCACACACAGAAACGTGAGTCAATAGAGCAAACACAGCTATTTCCCCACAAGGGCAATAACAGATGATCGGTTACTCATCAGTTTGGAGATAACAGCTTGCCATCAGCAGAGAACATCACTTGTGAGATCTTCAACTAAGCAGACAACAAATGGAGTATTATTTAGATGCCTCTGCAACTAAAAGGAGAAAGACTTAACTGGACCTTAGTAGAGCAGGGGGTCAGAATGTCACTAGTAGAAAATGCTCTGGGAAACCATCGCCTTGACAAGGTTGCTAGAAGAAGGGTGAATGAATTGCATGCAGCACAGTCCCTCTGTTGTGAAGAAAGGAGTTGTGGTTATTAATTACTTGGTAGAAAACAGCTAAGATTCTTTTGAATTGGGGTACTACACACTGCCTGCTGACAAAACCCACAGTATTCTTGTCTGCCCCAAGGATGTTGAATTTTTCATAGAAGTTATTTTTATGTAGTCATTTATATGCTGCATTGCAACAAAAGCTGTATTTGAAAGGAAGTGTTTTCTTATATTTATGAAGCTCATTTATGCAGTGCCTCAGTCACTTGGGGAAAAGAAGTCAGTTTTGCAGCCTGTGGTGGGAATTACCAAGACCTCAGACACCAGTATCTTCTACAAATACACAGAATGTCCCTGATACCCAAAAGGATGTAAAGTGTCTTCTAGGACTGACCTTTCCTGATGCTGCTCACGAATGGAGCTCGTGACAAAGGGCACCTTGAGAGCTTCCTAAAGGCTAAAGTGGGATGAGGAAACAAGCCAGATTATAAAAACATTCAGTTTCAATTCATAAGCACTCCTCTGACTTGGCTGATTTCCATCTATCCCAAGGTAGGGTTGAAGCCAACTTCAAAGGCATGACAATCATAGCATAGTCTATTATTTCTTTTCTTTCTGGCTAGTAAGCCATCTTCACAGATGCTTTACTAACCAGCCATAAAGATTTATCGATGAAATGAACTTTCATGCACTATGAAGGACTGGTGTTACTCCACACAGCAGGGGAATTTTGGAGGAGGGAGAACAAATTACCTTTTACAGTGACCCTTTTGCCTTGTAGAATTATGAGTGATCTTCCCACTGAACCAGAAGCAATACTTTGCTCAGAAAGGACTTCTACCTATGTCTGTAGGAGGAATTACAGGAAGGAATTACATGAAATCAAAGCCTTGATTTATTTGTTTTATTTGTTGTCCAAGACTTACATTGATAGAGGAAATGGAAAAAAAACAGATTTAAGCTAGTAGCCAAGTGGAACTTGTGCCCAAACACAGTAAAAGTGAATCCACTGCAATGTTAGTTGACCATTGATGGGACAATGACTGTGTTTACCACAGATGCCCGCTCTGAATGTCCAAAACAGTTGCATGAGTTCAGTCTGCTCAGGGTGACTATAGGAAACTTCGGGACTCTTTGTTTTGGTTTTTTTCCATGGATATTAGTTCTTGTCTATATTATAAATAACCATTAAACTCAGGTTTCATGAATTACTCCAGTTTTTGTTAAAAGAAATGACACTTAGTGAGCAGAACCAGTTGGTTCCCGTTCTAACAGAGGCAGCTAACCCAACCATTGAAGTAATTCACTGTATTGTTCCAAATAGGCAAGAATTTACAGTCAGAAGTTATGACTTCCTCCTGGCCTAGAGAAAGGCAGGGTTCTGCAAAGCAGTATCAGCAGTGTCCTGTGCAGGATGCAGCTTCAGACCTCACTGGGACTTTGAAGAGACTGATCCATACAGGGCTGTTAGAAGACAGAGACAGCAAATGGGTGCAAAGGGACACATATATAGCTTTGTTCTCTGCATAGCTGGGTAGAGACAACATTAAACACCTCCCAGAAAAGACATTTCAATCAGACTTTGATTACACATCATATGTGTATTATGCTACTTGAAAACACTGAGCTTGTAGAATAACCTTTGGCTCTATTATTTATAGCTTTAATAATTGGACAAGTATTTTTGTATTATTTAGTATTAAATTTAGACTTAATAAAAAGAACCCTATCTTAAGCTGTTATATACTTTACCATAACAGTTATTTTGCAGTATGATGACCTCCCAAGAGCATTAAAACATTATTTATTCAGTCAGGACTTCTGCCAATAGATTCTTCACCATTGGTACACAGAACTCTGGGCCATTGTACCCAGTTGATTTCTCCATATTATATTTGCTACAAGTAAAAAACAAAGCAGTTAGACTAGGTGGCTGTGGGTTTTTTTTCATATTGTGGCTGCAAGTAAAGACAGCAGCATGCAGAGTACAGTACAAAATATCATCTAACAGTACTGACAATTAGCTGTCATTGTACCCTGTCTTTGTCCAGAGACCATCTCTCTCCACAAAACCTTAACAGACACCCAAAAAACGTCACTTTCCAAATGATCATGAAATCCTTCGTATAATAAAGTGTGTAAATTTATGCCACATTCAGGAAAGTAAGTAATCTTGATCCAGCTAAGGGGTGCCTCACATCAGATGTAAAACCTAGGTATTTCACTTCTGAAGGGCTGTGTTTGACAGCCAAACTTGTGTTTAGCAAGATTTATTTTCCCCAAAGACATGCTGACTAGTAGACCTTTCTTTTAATTAGTATGATCCATGGCAGGTCACATCTCCTGTCACAGATCATGTCTGATTTCCAGTTGGGATTTAACTGACCTTTAGTTTCATTGGTCCTTACTTGTAGCCCTTGCTCTATTAGATTTAAAAGTCCAGATGAAGTATGCATCATTTTTCTCCATACAGTATGTATGCACATTGATCAAATTATTCCTCAGTCTTACCTTGATAATTTAAACAGAGTGGGCTTATTTTATAACTAAGATACATTTCCTGCTTTACTTCTGTATCTTGTCCATTTACACATCCTTCTTTTTGGTGTATATTTAGTATTCATTCAACAGAGTCAGCACAGACAGATAGTGAAAAAAAATCCCACATTTGCATACTCTTATTACTTCCTCGTTTGTAGGAGCACAAAGTACATAATCTTCCCTTGCCACAGCAGGCAATGGGAAGGTCGCATTAAGTTGCCAGTAATACTTTGCAGCATGTGGTACCCTTTCTGTGCCCGTGGCTTGAATTTCTTGACTTCATGCATAAGTCTGAATTTCACTGTATTAAACACAGATGTTTGAAGGTCGTATGGGGGAAATGCTTTGTCTTGAATATTATTTACTGTTACCTTAATCCATGAATTTTCTGCAAATTTTCCCAGCAGTGTTTTGTATCTGCTGCCAGAGTACTGATGAACACACTGGGAAACAGTGAGCTGTTTACTGAGGCTGGAGGAATTCACCACAAACTAATGATCTGTCTCTGTTCATATCTGTTGGGCAATTTTTGATCCATGAACAGATGCTTTACATTAAGCGTAAAGCTCAGATAGTTTACTTCTGAAGGGGTGTGTTTGCCAACCAAATTTAGATTTAAGATCTGTTTTCATCAAAGCTAATTGCCTGCAGCAATTATATTTCTGTCCTATAGTTTTGTATTAATTGATCCTCAACCCTAAACTCTTGTTTTCCCACTGGTTTTCCTGTGATTGATGTCATACTAACCAGCTTTTGGTAACAGAGGACATCCCTCCCCCTTTTAGGATATTGTCTTTGCTTGACAGCTGTTGCAGCCCACCAGAGGTTGACTGTGGAGCAGCCCACTGGGCAGAAATCCAAGCCTCTGTAAGAGGAGTTAGCTGTGATTCACGCTCTTCACAGACCGTCATGGAGGGGAACTTCGGGCACACTGTTGGGAGTGCCGTACATGTGAATGTATAGCAGAAAGGTGGATTGGAATTGCTGTATTGAATAATAGTAAATAACAAACTGACTTTGTCTTTCAAAGCCAGTGGCATTTTTATGTGTGTAATCATAAACCTACTGTATTAGTGTTCTTTTTATTACTTATGGTGTGCTGTGACGAACTGTATGGTTCTGTCAGCCTTTTAGATCCGATTTAAATTGCTCAAGCTACTCTCTAATCTCTTTTTAAGGACCTTCTACCTCAGTTAATGTCACATTATGGCTCCAAAAGAAGTGCCCTTGGGATAAGAATGTCCATGTTTTTTTTCTGTTAGCAAGGGTAATTAATTTGGCTTTCCTGCTCCTCCTTAGCTCTCTCTTTAGCTTTCCATCCTCTTTAGCTGTCTCTTAAAGCCTTATGTCATGAGAATCAGGCATACTGGCACCTTTCAATATGTTCAGTATGTTCAAGGAACTTATTAATACATTTCCTGGTCGTTTTTTTGTTCTTTGTTCTCCAGGTGTTTTTATGTTCTACTTTCTGTTAGTGTAACACTTGTGTTTCACAGCCTTGGCTGGAGGATCTGTGATGGATTAGTGCTTTTAGAGCACACCATAATAACTTCTTTGAGCTTTATTTGTGTGATGAGGATAGCAACTCCTTAATTAATGAGCTTTTATTTTAATGAACAAAGACAAAATTCAGTATAAGCTCGGGAATTATGTTCTGTAGGTGATTGCATTTGAAACTGCAGCTGTGCACAGGACCAGTATGAGTTGTGGAGGATCTTCAGAAAACAAAATATCCTGGTCCCACCCTGTGTCTTGTGACCTCCTAAATGGTGGTTAAATCAGTCTGGAAAAGCAGCCATGCAATACCAGAATACTTTAGGATCAGTTTTTGATTCCTGTGGCTCATCAAACAGGTCTTTAAGAAGCATTTTAGACCCAGATCTGTAGTGTAATTGAGACATCTACGAACACCAGTAAATATATATATTGGGTTTTGCTGAAGTATCTCAGTCAGACCAGACTTGTGCAGCCTCTGTTGTGAAATCTACTAGACTTGTGCTTTTGTTTTCTTTCTGGACACCTTTGTAAATATAGTAGTGGAGTAAATCTGACCCTAAATCAAATTAGTCCCAATTTATATCAAGTGCCATTTTGAAATGCTTGCCTTTAACATTGAGTTGCTTGCTCCTACTGCTCCTGTAGCATCTATTAATTTACTTCTGTCACCTTTCACTGTCAAGAAACTGTCAAAGCTGCTGCAGTTTTGAATCATCAGAGCAGTGTTCCTTGACTGCTGGCGAGAAGACCACATAAGCTATCCCATCAAATTAATCCCAGTTACAGGCAGTAAAATTGGTCCTTGTCATAGGAAACTAGGCTTCATCAGTTTTCCAAGCAGATTAAGCACTCACAGCATAGCATGAGACACAGGAAGCTCCAAGCACCCTCCTCTGAGCAGCAAGTAATGTGTTTCCAACACAGTCCACCTGAGTTCCTCCCTCTCCCAAGTTCTGCAAGTTTCTATTGGAGGGTCTGCTTCTTTCTCACAAAGAAAGGACAAAATGTATGCATGGCTCCACACATCAGTGCCTTTGCTGCCGCTCCTCGAGGAGAGGGCAAATATCAAAGGGCAAAGGGAAAAGGTGGAGGAAGATCCAGCTCTCATCTGCCTAGGGATCTCATATCCTTGGCAGAAGCAGAGCAGAACCAATTATCAATTACAATATGACAATTAGCACATCTTGTCATGTCAGCTTGATGTCCTGTACTTCTCTGGAGACCTGAATAAAGTCAGTTGCCTTTGCAGGGACAGAGGTCTCTGCTTCTTTGAGAATATATCACCCCTTTCCCACAAATCACTAAATGTGTCATAAACAAATAATTCCACATTTTCATTTCTCTTGAAGTCAGAAATAGAAGTCAGACTGATGGTCGAAGAGCTATCATCACCACCTCTGGACCTTTCTAATCTTCCTGTAGTTTTATTCTTTTTCTCTGATCAAGTGACTAGAACTAACTGCATTTTCCAGGGGAGACTGTACTATTAATGTACATATTGGCACCATATTTTCAGCGTAATTTTCTTTCTTACTTTATTATCCTAATATTTTGTTTGCTCTTTCAGCTGCATAACGCATGGAGTGTTTTTACTGAGCTGCCTACAATAATGAGCAGGTCTTTGTCTTGAGTGGTTAGTTAATTTTCTTCAATAAAGATTATGAATAGCTTAAATTGCTGCTTCTAACATATGGCACATTGTTTTTGTCAAACACATTTAGCCTCCAGTCATGTTATCCGGTGACCTACCTAGATTCACAAGGAAGTCCTTCAGTTCTTATCAAAGCATAACAACTTCCAATGTTCTTAAATTATTCTCAGCTTCTGTACAGCTGTTCTTGAGTCTTGAACTGAACACTTGCTTTCACCTCAAGTTACTGGCAGGTCTAGCATTTTTTCAGAGCTGGGACGTTCGCCCCATCTTGCCAGATTTTCTTTGCAGTATTGTCAGTGCATCTATGGCTATCTATGTTCTCTCTCTTCAGCTCTTTGACACCAGCCCTTCTTCCACAGTTTATCTCCCTTTGTTCTGCGCTATTGCCAGTGTGACAGTTTCAATCCCAGAGTACAGATCAGGCCTTGTACAGCAGGTCTTGACTAGTCTTTGTTGTTTTGACCCGAAGTGTTCAATATCCCAACTACAGACCAGATACTTCTTGTACATGAAGCTGGATATGTGTAACAGAAAGACATCCAAATTTTTTGTGGGTTTTTACAGCCAGAATCACAGCTCTGTTCCTGGGTCCCTTTCAGTCTCTCCCCTGAGTTACCCTTTTAGTGATAGTCACTTCAGAGCAGAAAACCAACAGAAAACAGGGAGCTTAGGTGGAGTCTGATGGCCAGTGATATGACCCGAGGGAATGGCGTGAAGCTATGTCAGGAGAGGTTTAGGTTAGATATTAGATGAAAAAAGGTCCTTCACTCAGAGGGTGGTTGGGCACTGGAACAGGCTCCCCAGGGCAGTGGTCACAGCACCAAGCCTGACAGAGTGCAAGAAGCATTTGGATGATACTCTCAGGCACATGGTGTGATTCTTGGGGATGTCCTGTGCAGGGCCGGGAGTTGGGCTTCAATGACACTTGTGGGTCCCTTCCAACTCAGGCTTCTGGAAACAGGTGTTACTGATGCAAGGGACTAGGGCCAACACCTTCCTGCCTGCTCAGGTCATTTGTGTCAGAACTGGCTGATGCTGTGATGACAGCACTGCCTCTGGGAGAGCCTGAGAGTTGGCCCTACATAAAAACAAGGCAGAACAAGATATTCCAAAGTAGACAGTGCTGAAGGAATTAAAGATTTGATACAGAAAGTAAAAATTAGAGTTTTGCTAGCCTGTAAATGAAGATTGGCACATGGGTAGTTGGAAGTGAAAGGAAGATAGAAAAAACAGCGAAAAGCTATTGCTTCAGGGAACACTCATTTTAAGTATTTTACAAATGGCTCTTTCAGAACTGACCTGGGCATATTTCCTTGCGATACTTGACCACTGGGTGTGACGACCCAATTGTGTACATGACCACTAATGGGCTAATGCGATTGCTAAGCTCTCAAGTCCTTGCACCTATTAGGGCATTATGAAGGAATCTTCTTCATGTGCTTTATTAGGAATCCAAAAAAAGAGAGGAGAATAAGTTCTCAGCAATTCAAAATGAAAGGAAGGACTTGCCATCTTCAGTACAGTTGCCAGCTTTTTATCTTCACATTGAGCCATGAAGTGGAATTGTTGGCTGCTCTCAGCATGGGCACTCTACCAAAGCAATGAGAAAGACATTTGGTACCCATCAGTCCAGAACTGTTTTACAGGCCTGGATAGAGCTAGGTAGACAGGAAGTAAAACTCAGTGTGGGAAAATGTAAGTTAACTATCAAGACAGGATTCCTTGACACAGTGTTTGGAGAGATCTTTTATGGGGACAGACACCTAGATGTGTCCAGGTTCATGTCCCTTGTAAGACCATTTGACCTAGTGAGGAAACACGTCAGAAAGAAGCTGCAGAAGGAAGCCAAAGATATTAAACCCTTGACAAGATATAGAAACTAGTTAAGGACCTGTCACAACTGAGATACTGTAAATGACAGCTCATAGCAGATCTGACGTTTATTTGCGTTTATTTAAGAATCAACAAGACTAGAACTTTTAACTGCTTGGTATCACACACTCACTTTCTCCAGAGCAATAGAGTCTGTCAAGGTGGAAGTCATAGGTTCATGCTGCGCAGCTCCTCTCAGTTACCCTTCTCAAGCATTACTGGCCAAGATCGTTGGGCATTCCCCAGCATTTGTCTCCATGCATCTCCTTTATCTCCAGGATCTTTTCCTACTTCCAGTGTTTTTATCTATACATGATCTTCACCTTCTTCTTTCTAGCCCTGAGCCCTAGGATTTGGTTGCATCAGCCTCCTAACTGGTGGATCTGTCTCCTGTCTTGGTACTAACTGGAGGATTCAGGACGTGCCTCTTTTCTCCAGCTGCTATCAAAATGTGCAACAAGCCCATACTGCTGGCAGCTAGGTTGTGCTCCAGAGGGCAAAAGTTCAGCTTTGGACATGCATGCACATGCAAAATAATCTGCTATCTGACAGCATTCAGAATTTAAATGGGTGGGTTTGCCTGCCACTGGCCTTAACACTAGTGACACAAAGTGTCTACTGTAGATCAGGGAAATGTGGAGAAAGGAAGCTGGCAAGGCAAAACAAAGGTATTAGGTGCTGTCTGTTAAAAGCCAGACAGCATCCTTCAAACAGCTGAGTTACATCCAGTGAGTTAAATTGGAAAGCTCATAAACTCTGGCAGGTTAAAGGTAAAAATAAATAAGGCAGACCAAAAATAAATAACCACGAACAGGCTGTAAATGGGGTAAAAGCTCATAAATCATTTTTTAAACACTTCAGCAGTAGGACTGTCTGTTGAGCCATAGATTATCACTGCAAAAGACAAGGTAAGGCCATGACAGAAGAAAAGTGTGCTCCTCATGGACAAACTTAAGAAGGTTTGTTTATTTATTTATGGGGGACTTGCAGAGGATCTGTCTGACTGAAGTGACTACAGAAGAAACTAGGGAACACAAGAGCAAAATGAACCTTGATACTTCAGGGCAAGTGAATGATGTTCACCAAATGTCTGCCAGAGCTCACAGATGAAGTAGCTAAAGAGCTGGCTATGGTGACCAATCCCTCACTTAAAACAGCCTTAGGCACTGAGGCCTAGAAAGCTGACAGATGTGACATCAGTTTCTAAACAGGTTCTGGAGGATCTAAGGAACTAACATAGCCCAACTGAGCCCATTGTTAGGAGCTGTGGTAAAAAAAAAAAAAAAAATATCAGGAAGGAGAAATAGAATATAGTGAGGAGGAGTCGCCATGACTTTTGTAAAGAGAAGCCCTACCTCACAAACCTCCTGAAGCATTTTGAAAGCACTGGGATAAGGAAACTTATATTCATAGAGTGTGCTCAGGCTTCTTAAAGGCACCTTCTGGTAGTCTGTCACCAAATTCAGTCCTTATGTGGATAAACGGTTGAAATATAGTTAGCAAAGGATAAAAATAAATGGTGAGATCTGACTTATCACAAAAGAAATTAAAGAGATCTTTGGGGGAACTCCTTAGGTCTGTGTGAATAGTAGTCAAAAAAAGCAAATGTACTATTAAGAATGGCCACACTAGAAAAGGGACAGAGAGGTAAACAGAGTGTCCTGGGATCACTTCATTATCCCTTTGGTGCATCTCACTTTAGTATCATGTGCAAGTCTCAAAATTGATGAAGGAGACTAGGAAAGTCTGGGAAAGGGTCAATGGAACAGCTTCTGTACAAGATGTGGCAGCATCAGATAGGGCTCATCAGCCTGAGAAAGAGGTGGCTGACAAAGGTTTGTACAATCCTGAGAGGTATGGAAAAGGCAATGAGCAAACTGACAGTTCTTTGTCTTTGCCCACATAAGCATAAAGGTCATCAAAAGAGATTAGTAGCTGCTCTGTTCCAGCAGGGATGAAGAGGTGCTTTGGTGCTTTTCTCGTAGAATGTAGATCTCAATGCTGTAGGAGGCTGTAGATACGAAAGGTTTGCACAGAACACAAATATGCAACATCATGGGAGAAAAATTCACCTAAAGGTTATTGAGTACAAAGACCTGTGGCCAAGGAAGTCACTGAGCTGCAAAATGTGTGAGTGTTCAGGGGCAGTATTACACTCCATTCTGCTCCTGCATAGGCGTTTGCATTTGGTCCCAGTCAGAAACAGCTAGATGTGCTGCTGGCCTGACTAATACAACTGTATTTATGTTATGGTTTTATGATCCTCCTAAAAGAGTGGAAACTATATGACCCAGAATATGCAGCTTGGATAAAGCATGGGATGCTACAAGGCTGGGAATGGCCTAAGCAGGAATAATGGGAGGGTGAGATAGAGGGCAGCTTGCAAGTCCTTTCTGGTAACAGGTGTTTTAATTAAAAGGCATTGCTATTCAACATGAAGCCTGTGACAGAGGGGGAAAAAAAAAATGAAAAACTACAGAAAGAGACATAGCTGCATCTGAAGACATAGCTTGCACTCCCCACAGGCTTCCACCAGCTGCTGAAAATGTATCCAAGCCACAAGGTCACCATTTCTTTCACAAACTCTTGGCTCCAGGATGTGATACACGTACCCCTGACACATGCACTTGCCCTGGCTGAAGCAGGGTCTTTTAAGTCTTTGTGGATTGAGTCCTGGTTATTTATGTTTTTATCTTTAGTTACAAAACACAGTGACACACTTTTAACTATAAAGCCTTTAGCTAATCTTTGATAGACTGGTGACTATAAAATAGTGCTGTAATTATTGAGAGTCTACAACTTCCACTTTCAAAGTTTGGTGCTTATATGTTCCTTATCTGTTTAAACCGTGTTCTTACCCTGTAGAAAGCAGAACTTGTGCAATATACATATTTCATCCTGAGATTTTCTTGCTGTCTGTAAGAGGAACATGTTCTGGTAGTTGTTCTGTTACCATTTCATAAGCTGCCATTCAGAAATTTAGACTTGAAAGCAGGTATTTGGTATTTGCAGGTTTTGTTAATTCTGTTGTTCCTGTTGCCCCTCCCTTAGGGATTTTAATCAGGGCATGTGTCTTTTGTGCATGAACTGATACACTTGGGCTCTCCTACTCCTCAGATACAGCTGCAGAGTTGAGGCTGCTATACTGTGCCTGGGGAAAGACAACATCGTTAATTGCAGATCAGTGCTTTTAAATTAACATTAACTGTCAGAAACACATATCAGGTCATACATGAGATGGTTTATAACCTGAATCCTCAGATGGGGGCAGGGGGGAGAGGCAGAGAGGTGTGTGTGTGTGACCAAGGGAAACATCCTGCTAAACTAATCCTAATGACAGGAGGTAAGGCAAGGAAACAGACTAATTGAGATTAATGTTATGAAATTAAACAAACAAACAGAGGCATCCAGGGAATCCAGAAGTTTCTCCACCATTCATCCTGCTGACCCTAAGACCAGCGAGCCTCCTGCTGCTGCAGCTGGCCAAGAGAGGCAGGACTTGGAACAAAAGAATCTTCAATGTGGTTTTTGCAAGACGGTCTCCCTGTGTGTAGCAGCTGTAATAAAAGAAGGGCGAGGTCTGCACATCCTTCCTGTCTATACAGGTAGCAGTCAACCCAGCAGCGATATCCAGTCTGGATATCCTGGTGTCACTCAGCAGGGTACCACAGTGCTGCATCAGAGTGCAATGCTGAGTTGGAGCGAGGAGAAACGTGGCGTTTGGCTCAATGTAATGACCCAAATGAGAGCTGCAGCCGTCACCCTGTGGAAGGTGCTAGGAATGCAGCTTCCCTGCTTGGTACCTACACTGCTGATGGACAAGGTTCCTGATAACATGTCCGAGATTGCAGCCCCAGTGCGGGTGAGGCCAAAGTGAGATGATGCAGTACAAGACAGCACTGTGGATCTGCAAACTTTGTCACCCACTCTGACCTCAGAGCTCCCTCTGCTTTTTCCTCACTGTTCCCTGATGGAGCTGGGCAACTAGCATCTTCCTGGGAACCCCTCCGGGATGTGGGGATTGAGAGGGGAGCAGTGTCCTGTTTCCTTCCCCAGAGCAGGCAGTGCCTCAGCTCTTCAAAGCAAGGTGCCAGTGCAGAGTACCTTCTTTTGCTCTGTCCATCAGAGGGACAGGTCTTGGCTCTCCAGTGAGATCATTCCAGCTGCACTCCTTACAGGTGAGCTGATCTGCAGAGGAGGGCCAAAGAGAATAAGAAGACAGAAAAAATACTGCCTTTGCTGTCTCTCCCATTATTCAAAGACTGAATGCTGTGGCAATATTTTGATATCCTTCCATCAACATCACACAGGCTGAAAAGGTATTGCCAGCCACATCCTGTGTAATACTATCATGATATTTCCAGAGTGTCTCAGGCTGGCATTAATATAGGCAATTAGAGGAGGGTACCTCTGTAGCTCTGGGGATTTTAGCTTGAGATAGGAGGATCCCAAAAGGAAACAGAGAAAAATGAGACAATTTAGCAAAACTGGCAGGAATTAATGAAGTGATTCAGTTCCCCTGTCCCTGTGTTTCCAGGTGAAAAGGATTCATCAAATCGGTCTCATCTGTTCTGTGTCTGTGCAGTGAAGAGGACTCTGCATGCCCAGACAAATTGATTTAATTTTGTTTTTTCTTACGTTTTTCCTTCCAGAATTGTAAGTTTGGGCATTTGCAGGTGAAAGAGAGGGGAGTGGGCTTGCAAGCTGTTGCAGTCAGTAGAACCACATCAGCAACTACACCACAGTGGTCTAGAAACAGCTGAGAGCCAAGTGCCCTCAGAATCACCTCATATTTCTATAAATCAGCTCTACAGAGAAAATATTGGAGAACATCCACAAAATGAGGGAGGCTGTGGGTAGAAATCTGATAAGCACATAAAGCAGCAACTAACTTTTGAAGAAAGGTGTGATGTGGATGAATTGTATCACAGTTGCCAGCACAGGCTTTCTTTCATGCTGCAGTTTCTTAGGTTTACCTGCCAGGTTATATAGATCCTGAATTTTGCAACTGCAGTTGTCCCTGGGACTAACTGGTTTTGTCCACAGCATATTGGTTGACAGCCTGCTGAACATGAGCCAGCAGTGTGCCCAAGGTGGCCAAGAAGGCCAGTGGCATCCTGGCCTCTATCAGAAATAGTGTGGCCAGCAGGACCTGGGCAGTGATTGTACTCAGCACCAGTGAGGCCTCACATTGAATCCAGTGTTCAGTTTTGGACCCCTCACTACAAGAAAGACATTGAAGTGTTGGAGCAAGTCCAGAGAAGGGCAGTGGAGCTGGGGAAGGGTCTGGAACACTAGTCTTATGAGGCACAGCTGAGGGAGCTGGGGGTGTTTAGCCTGAAGAAAAGGAGGCTCAGGGAGACCTTAATGCTTTCTACAGCTGAATGAAAGGATGTTGTGATGAGGAGGGGGTTGGGCTTTTCTCCCAGGTAACGAGTAACAGGATGAGAGTAAATGGCCTCAAGTTGTGCCAGGGGAGGTTTAGATCGAATATTAGGAAAAATTTCTTCACTGAAAGGGTGGTCAGGCATTGGAATAAGGTGTCCAGGGAAGTGCTGAAATCACTATCCCTTGGAAGAGTTCCAAAAATGTGTGGATGTGGCATTCGGGTATATAGTTTAGTGGTGAACAGCGTAGTGCCGTGTTAACAGTTGAACTTGATGATTTTAGTGGTATTTTCCAACCATAATGATCCTATGATTCTATATGGCAGTTTAAAACACAAGATGAAAATTAGAGAGTGTACTCCTGGGGACAGGCAGAATGTGATTACTTGAAACTATGCAGCCAGGAGAGAGGAGCCAAAAAAAAAAAAAAAAAAAAAGTGTTATGAATTCTCCAGGCCTGTCATGTGGAGAATGAGCTTGATTTGTTGTTGTTTTTTTTTTACTGAAGTGCGTTTGGCTTGAGTTTTTTCAATCAAAAGTCAAGTTTGAGTTGTTTCTCAAGCATTCCTGTTTCTGAGTGATTGATCATTCAGAGATGAGAGTGGGAGTATTTATGCAAAGTGTTTGCAAGAGCAGGGTGAGAAGGATGCATGGGTGACTGAAACACATCAGAGGCTGCTGTCACTTCCCTGCCCCTCACAAAAAGCTATGGGTTTGCAGATGTGGCTCAAAGGGGCTGAAGAAGAATGCTAAATGGATATTGGGGTAGCATCAGGAAGTGTTACAGATGGGTTGATGACCTCCCTGAGGGTCATGATACCTTGGTGTTGTCTACAGGTTTGTACAGGCTCTCTGTGTGCATGTGATGTCTATGAGGGAAAGCTTCCTACTGCTGTGATTAAATGATTCTTAAGAGATTAAGGATTGTAGTAAAGTGATTCTTCCCAATTCTGTCCCCACAGCAGATGTATGCTGTGATAGGGTTGTAACACACAGACATTCAGTGTCTCTCTGTTTCTCTCTAGGTTCTCAAGCATCTGCGACACTTAAATTTCACCAATAACATGGGGGAGCAAGTGGATTTTGATGAGTTTGGGGACCTGGTAGGAAATTACTCAATAATCAACTGGCATCTCTCTCCGGAGGATGGCTCAGTCGTCTTTGAAGAGGTCGGGCACTACAACGTTTATGCCAAGAAAGGGGAGAGGCTCTTTATCAATGAAAACAAGATCCTGTGGGGTGGATTCTCTAAGGAGGTAAGTGCTTAAATCCTCCCAGCAATGCTTCCTAAGTTTCCACAAGCTGAAATTTGAACTAACCCTGCACTCTCCTCGTATTATGGCTCCATGTCTCATTAAAAGATCCATTTATCTTACTGTATACATGGGCTCTGCCATAGTCTTTTACATCCTTGTTAATACACTTCTGGAAATAATGGGCAGCTCCTCAAGATCTCAAGATGCAGTTCCTCCCCTCCTGTACATTTTAGAGCCTGGGTATTAATGATTTAAATAATGTCTTTTTTCCTGGCCCACATAGATAGAGTGGAATTTTGCAGTGCTGTTTCAACAGAAATTATTATCACAGTCTGGTTGCTGACTAAGTCAAGTTTTCCTGAGCTTAGTAGTTTTATTGCTGAAAACAGCCATCTTCTTCACTCCCAGTATCTCTTCTTGCTCCTGCTTACATTCATAACTCTTTCTGCTGGCTTCACCCACCAAGTCACAGAGCCTTCCTCACACCCTTGCCTTGCAAACCAAACAGAGCAAGCCCTGTCAATCTGCCCGGGTTAACTTGGTGATCAAATAATGGGAGACACCAGCACCCGCTGCCTTTCTTTGTAATCTACCTGAAGGTGCTTCTGCAGTCTCAGAAGTAGAGATCTCAAGATGCAGTGATTGACTTTAGTCAGGGCTTTAAGCCTTCTCCACTTTCTTGCATATGTTAGATCTTTTCAGCATAATGATTGTCATTAGCAGCCAGGCTGTGTCTTACCCACATGATGGAAACACGGTACAGTGATCTCCAGACAAGAGCGAGGTGAGCTGCTGTCACAGCTGGCAGCAGCCCACTCAAGCCTAGGCAGAAACCCTGACTCACAGAGGGGACACTGAGCAGGTTTGTGGTGTTGGAGGGGACACAGGTAGTAGGGCACTGGCTCAGAAATGTCACTGCCAGGCCCTGCTGCAATATTTAGATGTGTTAAATTAGCACCTGATCAATGAACAAGGCAATTCACTTCCAGGTGATTATTCACACTGGCTGCCAGATCAGGCAAATGCTTCTGCATTTTAGCTACACTTGCCTAATACACTTACACCATCAGTTAAGCCTTACCTTTACTCCAGGTACCCCGGGTTCACTTCTGGATCAAATCCATGAACTCTCAAGGAGGCATGGATTGAGCAGAGTGTAATATCACAGAAATACTGAGATCAGGCTTTTCTAAGCCCAGCTGGAGTCTCTGAGCACAAACTATAAGTGGAATTTTAAACCCCCTAATATTCTAACCCCTCCTTCTGGTTGTTGCAAATGGAACTTACACTGTTCCCAACAGTCAGGATTTTATTGTTTTTTCTTAAAGTGAGTAATTGTGTTCTCTTGGTTTAAATTTCTCCAAAAGTGCAATATTTATATTAATTCTCTGTCATGAACTGTTAAAAATGTGGCAGGATGGTGCTGAGTGTAATGCCAGGACAGGTGAATTTTGTGCATCAGAGGGGTTTGTATTTCTGTGTTTGCTGCAGCCTTTTTTTTCAGTTTATAGAGTTTTAATTTCTTTCAGATAAAAGGCTCTGCTCAGAAGCAGTAGCTAGTACTCAGTACTCACTGAAGCTTCTGTGCCTCTTGTCATCCTCAAAAAGAGATTAAATGTAGGTAATTTTAACACAGGAACTTCACCATTGGTCAGACTTGCAAAAGAACAGGTTAAAGAGTAGGTAAGATAGATAGATTCATTTTGGCAGAACTTGATGAAATTCCCCACAGAATACTTAAGAATGCAGCCAAAGCAATCACAAAAGTACTAGCAATTCATCTTTGAGAAATGTGGAGGATGGGTGATGTCTCAAAGGATTAGAGGAGAGTAATCGTAATTCCTGTTTTTAAAGCAGATATGGGAGAGCCAAGGGAATTACAAAATTGAGCTGAGCTTCAGTAACCTAAAAGACTTGATAAAAAAAAAATTAAACAGTTTATAAACACTTAGAGGATAATAAACTGATAAGAACAAGCCAACATGTATTTGTCAAGATAAAATCATGTCAAACCAATTTAATTTTCCTCCTTGCAAGCTCAATCAACTTAGAAGATAATGGGGAAACAGTGCGTGACTTCAGTCAGGCCTTGGATTCGGGCATGTTCAAAATCACCACTGGCAGCCTAGGAAAAGACAGCCTAGACTGATGAAGTCCTCTTGATGAATGCACTACCTGCTGAAATACTGTCTCAGGGAATGTGTATACTGTATTAATAGCAATAGGCATTAACAGCAAAGGGTGCTTCACAGGGAGAGCTGCAGGGATTTGCCCTGGATTTGTGTCTGGCCAATTAATGATGCAATCCTGATCAACAGCTTAGAAATAGTATTCCCAAACTGTGCTACAGCTACACTTCAGAGTGATAGACAACACTGACTGCTCTCACCTGAGCCACGAAATGGTCATCTCCACAGAGGAGTGGCTGTCACTGAGGGCTTGCTTACCCTGTGGCTGAGGTCAATGCCTGTACACAAGCAATTTCCAAACCATACCCAGCATTTACTGCCTAAGTGCATCCACACAGGAGGTTCCTAGAGATCAGCAGGTTGGGTAAACTAGCAGCAAACTTCCAAAAGGGTGAATGGAGGCTTCCGCACAGAACAGCCTTTAGGCATGCACAGATCATGGTACTTTGATGCCAGGGGAAATTGTGGGTTTTACTCCCCTGAGCTGAGAAAGCCATGTCCTGTGTCAACTCTCTTTCCTTAATTCAGTTGGGAAAAGGTGAACTCAACCTCAGGTCATGCTTCTGTGTGAAAAATGCCCAGGCTTCCATTTATTATGCTGAACTCCTTGTGTCGGTGTACTTTAGACATACAGTGAGTTGCCCATGCAACCACTTTCTGCCAGGACAGGACCATGCCCAGTTGGGTTCACATACTGCATAAATGCACAGCCAGCAGGTGACACAGCTCATCATTTGTAGCAGCAGAAGTCTTTGGATCTATATATAGCTGCTGATTTATATCTTTAGATGCTTAGTTCTTAAAACAAGGCCTTTTTTAAACTTCTCTTTCATATGAAAACTCCTCTTGTTTAGTTAATTTACCTGTTTGTTTGTTTGTTTGTTTGTTTCTGGGTTGGGGAGGGTCTCCAGGAGAACAGGAGGAAGTGGATTTCAAAAAATTGTTTTAATTCCCATAAATTGTTAGCAGATAAAATGCAATATGTGGAATTGGGGATCAGTAGCCAGAGCTTCTCACTTCCATCTAACTCAAATTCCTGCTCATAGATGTCTTTTACTTTAACCATCTGATTACTGTTTTCTGGTATGTCTATCACTTTTACATACCAGTTTGCCATGCCCACAACACAGTAGAGATTACAAAGATCTGCTGATCATCCCTATTATCCCTTGATGGGTTCTCAGAGAAACCTCACTGCAGTGTGTTGGGGAAGGACTCTTGTGCAAAACGTGTCTGTGGGGGGAGAGGTGAGCACTGAGGCTCTCCATCCAGCACACCAGTCAAGCAATAACCCCCTTGGAGGAAGCCTAAGGCATTGCATAGAAAGGCTGCCTGTGGGGCACTGCCCCCATTAACCCTGTTTGGGCTCTTTTTCCTTGCAGGTGCCTTTCTCTAACTGCAGCAGGGACTGCCTGCCAGGCACAAGGAAAGGAATTATTGAGGGAGAGCCCACCTGCTGCTTCGAGTGCGTGGACTGCCCGGATGGGGAGTACAGTGATGAAACAGGTAACACCCACAGAGCTGCTTTGGGGGCTGCAGAGGACAGTGTGAGCCCTCAGGGCACAGTTGTGCTGAAATAGCTTCCCTGCAGTGCTGAGCCAGTGGTTGCATTGCCAGGAGGCTTCACAGAAAGTCTGGAGGGACTTCTGACCAGCTTAGAGGAGTTGAGTCCAGTGGTCCTCAGGTGCTGTCTTTGGCTAAGCCTGCTTGTCCCTTCTGCTCTGCATTAGGAAAATAAGGCAGAGAATTTAAAAAAAAATTTGCAAATAGGAAGCCTCTCAGGCACGAGCCTTCAGCCAGAAGCAAACTCCATTGCACTGTAACAGTAGCTTTTTTGCTTCCAAAAACCTGGAGGAAGGAGACATTCCCAAACTTAAACCTAAATTCTGTAGTTGTCTCTCTGCCTCCATCTTTTCCTCATGTTGTCAGGGTTTTATTTCATGCTTTAGAAAGAAAAAAAATCCATTACATCCCTGATTTCACAAGCAGAGAGGAATATTTCCCTTTATGGAGTCATCAGCCGCAACTTCTGTTGATCAAACCCGTGAACATCTCTTTTGCTGGTTTCACTGGAAGCCTAAATCAAGCCACTCAGGTTCTGCAGTGGAGGGAAGGCATAACCTCAGTTTTAGAAAGGTTAAAAAATTTTGAATTTCTAACACCATTAGTGCTCCCTCAGTGTTGGGCATCCCCAGGGGAATGAAGACTAGTAAATTCTTTCAGAACAGCAGTCCCCTCCACACTGCAGAGCACTCAGGATTTCCTCACACCCTCTCTTGTGCACTGGTCCCAGCAAACACTGCAAAACTGAACAAGTGTTCATTGAGAGAATATGATTTGTGTCCTATCAGACAGGAATGAGAATTTTTTAGCATGAACACACAGGACTACAGGATTCTTGGAAGCAGCACTTCCAGATTAAATAGAAGTAATTCTGGTCATGTGTAATAGGGGTATTTTGATGTTTTTCCACATGATTGGGAGCTAGCTCTCGTGAAATTTATAGGGCTGAGAGGACGACTGCCTTCTGACTCTACAGTTTCCTGCTGCAATTTCCGCTGACAGTAATGGTCTTTATTTCCTGTGCTTGCCAGTTTTATAGGCATAGAGAGCAGTTTTACAGCCAGTCTCATCCAGCTGAGACAGCGATGCTACCAGAAGAAGCAATCTGCCCTCTCCCAGCTGTCTGCTCCCACCGTTTTTCTGGGAGCAGTGCTAGTACTCCTGCGACCATACAGCAAGTTAAATCGGGCCTCTGGGCTTCTTGAAAACAAACTCTTGGCAGGCTGTTTCCAGCTAAAACAAGAAGCTGTGTGCCCTCTAGAGCTCGCACAAAGGAGGTGGCAGGAATGAGCAGCCTTAGGGGAGGAGAGAGATTTGGTTTACCCCCTTCAGTGACAGCATGGTCGCTAAGCCACCACAAGACAGCAGTGAAAGCACATCTTTGGGATGCATTGCTGATAGCTGCCCCTATTAGAGGGGTAGAGGCAGCTGAATTCCCCATCATGTGAAGTTCTCTCTGCCTTGCCTGCAGTTTGCAATAGGCTTCCAGGATAAAAAGCACAAGAATAATAAAATTATTGGCTCAATGGATGTAAATGAAATGACGTCGTGATGAGAGCTTCTGACTGCGCTTTTGCATCTAGTGCCAGGTTTTCACATGAACAGCTTAGGTGAGGCAAAGAGTCCTTAGGAAAGCAGTATCATATTGCATCATGGAGGCTCCTTCTACCCACACCTCAAGAATAATAGTGCTTGAAAACCTCTGCCCTTATTAGCTGGGCATTTTTTACTTTCTCATTAGCATTAATCTCTGGTCTGGAAGCTGTGGTCAGAGTCTGTGTCTGTTCAGGTGCAAAGCTCAGAGAGAGGTTGCTGCTAAAGAGGTTTCTGAATGTTTGTTCCCAGAACTCAGTGCAGTCCTTTGCTATCGTGCTGGGATCCCAAAGGAGGGGGTGAGACCTCCAGCTCTTTGCTCTCAGCCACTTTCCACTGCCATCAAAGGAGTCATGACCCTCCCTGCTACAGCACAAGAACAATTTGGGTCAAAGAAGAAGAGCAGAAGCAGCAGGTCCTTGCCTTTTGATCATGCCAACCACTGGCATTTTCTAGGACATTTTCTAGGTGTTTTCTAGGGAGAGCGATATCATTAAGACACATCTTCCCCTGATATTCCAATGTGAAATGAGAGTGTGCTGGGAATCAAGGGCATTTCCTGCCTTCAGGGAAGGGCAGTTTAAACACTAAGACTTGCCTCCATGGAATATGAAATAGGTTCTCAAAGCATTTAAGGAGGCAAGCATGTTTTTAATTTTCTCTGTAATAGAGAAAGGCAGGATGTTCAAATGATGATAAAACTGTGAGAGGTATAAAGACAGGCAGAAGTAGATTATAAAAATGAAGGAACATGGAAGAAGGAGGAACAGAGCTTGTGTAAGAGCTGATAGCAATTGAAGTTTGCAAAGTTTTTCCTGGAAAAGGATTACAAAAACATGAGTGCAGGGGCAGGACCTTTTTTAAGCTGGAACTAAGCACGCTTTGTGTTTTGCTGTACAGCCCACAGGAGGCTGGTTATTTCACCGTTAAACACTCTGAGACACCAACATAGGATTCTGGGGACCTGCAGCCATGAGTGGAAGACCTCATTCATTCAGGATGAAGGCTGGTGCTTAGCTGCCATATATGTCATCCCACATTTCACCCTCTCATTCTGATAAACCTTTCCTCTTCTTGTCACTTCCTTTCCAGATGCAAGTGCCTGTGACAAGTGCCCTGAGGATTACTGGTCCAATGAGAACCACACGTCCTGCATCCCTAAGCAGATAGAGTTTCTGGCCTGGACTGAGCCCTTTGGGATTGCTCTGACTCTCTTTGCTGTCCTGGGAATTTTCCTGACTTCTTTTGTCCTGGGAGTCTTCACCAAATTTCGCAACACACCCATTGTCAAGGCGACAAACAGGGAGCTGTCCTACCTCCTCCTCTTTTCCTTGCTCTGCTGCTTCTCCAGCTCATTGTTCTTCATTGGTGAGCCCCAGAACTGGACTTGTCGTTTGCGACAGCCAGCTTTTGGCATCAGCTTTGTCCTCTGCATCTCTTGCATCCTGGTGAAAACCAACCGTGTCCTGCTCGTCTTCGAGGCAAAGATTCCCACAAGCCTCCACCGAAAGTGGTGGGGCCTCAACCTCCAGTTCCTCCTGGTCTTCCTGTGCACATTTGTGCAGATTGTCATCTGCGTGATTTGGCTCTACACAGCCCCACCATCCAGTTACCGAAACCATGAATTGGAGGATGAGATCATCTTCATCACCTGCCATGAAGGCTCCCTGATGGCCCTCGGCTTCCTCATTGGTTACACCTGCCTACTGGCAGCCATCTGTTTCTTCTTTGCCTTCAAGTCTCGAAAGCTGCCTGAGAATTTTAATGAGGCCAAGTTCATCACCTTCAGCATGCTGATATTCTTCATTGTGTGGATTTCCTTCATCCCTGCTTACGCCAGCACATACGGCAAGTTTGTCTCTGCTGTGGAGGTGATTGCGATACTGGCTGCCAGCTTTGGGCTCCTGGCCTGCATCTTCTTCAACAAAGTCTACATCATCCTCTTCAAGCCCTCCCGCAACACGATCGAGGAGGTGCGCTGCAGCACGGCCGCCCACGCTTTCAAAGTGGCTGCCAGGGCCACGCTGAGACGGAGCAACGTGTCCCGCAAGCGCTCCAACAGCCTGGGGGGTTCCACCGGCTCCACCCCTTCCTCCTCCATCAGCAGCAAGAGCAACCATGAGGATCCTTTTCCCCTACCAGCCTCTGCCGAGCGGCAGCGCCAGCAGCAGCGTGGGTGCAAGCAAAAGGTCAGCTTCGGGAGTGGCACAGTCACCCTGTCGCTGAGCTTCGAGGAGCCGCAGAAGAACGCCATGGCCAACAGGAATACCAAGCGCAGGAACTCGCTGGAGGCCCAGAACAGCGACGACAGCCTGATGCGGCACCGGGCCCTGCTTCCCCTGCAGATCAACGAGCCCCTCGGCGCTGAGTCCGGCTTCCAGGCAGCTTCCAGCCCAGAGACCAGCTCACAGGAGTCAGTGGTGGGAGACAACAAGGAAGAGGTACCAAGCCCTGAGGCAGAGCCTTCCCTGCAATCTGCTAACTCCCGAAATTTTATAGGCACTGGAGGTGGCTCTGTCACAGAGAACACGATACATTCCTAACAAAAGAAGATTGTGAAAATCACACCAGTCCTCCAGAGGAACTTGCTCACCTCTTGCTTCTGAATGGGAAAGACAACAAAGACACACCCCTGTGACACAGCCCCACCACACCTTACTGTTAGCACCAGCAAGGTAACACATGTTCCTCCAGAGGAAGGACTGTGTCTGGGGAGCCTTGGATTGAATTTGCATTTGCTTTATTGAAATCAGGACATCTCAGAAGGACAAGTGAAGATCGCCTCTGGTGGGGCTTAAGCAGAAATCTGCATGCTGCCTTGCCTCCATAAGCTTTTCCTGCCAGACTGCAACTCAGCTGACTATGGGAGGCATTAGGCAACTCCACTATACCCTGCTTTTACATTTATGTATAATATTCCTCTTTCCCACTATGTATAATATTCCCTCTTTATCCAGTATATGTGATCTGTAACCATGTGCATCAGGACTCTCAGCTCTACAAAAGCAAGGTACACGGTTTCACTTCAGGAAAGCACAGTCGTGGGGAAAATAAAAAAGCCCCCAACATCCTGCATGCTGTGTACAGCCAAGGGTGGGAACATGTAAAGTATTTAATGTGACAGAGCGCCATGCTATTTATATTTAGTAATGTCCCAGTCTCCCCTTTCTGCCCAACAGGAAATATTGGACAATATCCTCCATAGACTCCATTGCACTAGACCAAGCTACTAGGTTCCTACTGGTTTCCTCCAGCTGGGGTAGCTTTACCTCCAGCCTGCCTGCTTTGGTGGAGGGGGAGAACAGCTTGTAAACCCCCCCCCAGGAACGTTGTGTGAGCACAATGAGATGTATCCATGATTGATTATGTTGCTAGTAGTTGTACGCTTAACAAAGAGTTGCTTCTGTACTATCCCACATGGCATAAGTGGCTAACCCTTTCACACCTTAGTCAGTGTTGTACTTTGCCATATTAATCTGCCTCACACCTACACAGAGCATTGCACTAGTCCTGGCGGTTCTGCTGGGCCTGATACAAAGCAAATGAAACATGGAGAAATGGAGGAGTGAGGGATGGAGAAGTAGCTCCCAGAAGGGGTAGTGTGATTGCCAGAGCGGGTGAATATCTGAAGTGTGTGTGCTGGTAGATGACTGGATGAGGAAGACATACAGAGACAAACAGAAAAATTGGATATGTTTTGGCACCTATAGGCCACCTACTAGGTTATTTCCCATCTTGAAGAGAGGGCACCTAGCACAAGAAGGGTGGACTGTACCTAAAGTAAAACAGTAAGGACTTCAGCAGAGAGCATAGCAGAACGTTATTACTCTTGTCCCACTCCCCCTAAAGCAGACATAAATGCTCCTGGTTTTGCAAGGCATGCCTGCTTTTTCTTGATCCATGGTAAAGCAAGAGAGTAATTAGAAGAGACATTTGTTGCAGCCTGATGAGAGAAAAAGCATTCCCTAACAGCCTGGCAGGAGGGGCTAGGGTTACATTGCAGAATTTATTTCCCCTTTTTCCATATTCCATGTGCAAGAACAAGCTTCATGTTGTCAGTACCCTCCCTCATCAAACATTAAGGTAGTCTAGACCACTATGGAAAGGTAGATGGGCCTGCAGCTCAGTGTGAGCAGAGACAAAAGGACTGTGTGTGAATGTGTTGGGGAAAACATCACAATTCTCTTGTTACTGTTTTTGCTTGGTTGTTCTTTTGCCAGGGCAGGCAAATAAAACTTACAGGTGACATTACTGCATAAAACCTTTGTTTTGCCACCTCCACTTGTTGTTGATAAGGAAGAGGAGTTCTTGACTTGGGAGAGCAAAGTGCAAGTCCGGAAAGCCCAAGTAGCACACTCTTCAGACAAGTTATTTTAACCCTTTTGTTGATGTTACATCCCCCTTGGAGTGGGATCACATTTTAATTACATCACATAAGAACCAATCCAACTTCAATTGTAAGGCTATCAACTTACAATATTTGATTAAATCTATGGCAGAGCTGGTAAAAAAAAAAAAAAAAAAAAAAAAGTGAGTTTGAAAACACAAATTCTTGTAGCCAAGATTTTTGGAAACCACATTCTATTCCTGTACCCAGTGAGAGCTGAGAGCTGCTTCTGAAACCCAGGTCCCTTCCCCAGGCTTGTGACTGTGGCCTCTAGGCTGTTTAGGGTACAGAATTAAGATCCATGATGTCCTAAATGCATGAACGTGGATGGACACTAGATGGCAGAAAGGGCTAAAAAAAGCACTTTGATTATGGCCCACACCTCCAAAAATCCCAGTAGTCAGGTAGTTTTAGTGCTAGTGGACCAACCCCAGTATAGTAGCCCTTGCAGTGAAGCTGACAGCACTGAAACATATAAAAGCTTAATGAATGAAATGAAAATGACACAGGATACAAACCAAAGATTATGCACGAACACACGCAGTGTGAAAAACAGAAAGTCACCATGGGCTGCCTTGTCTGGAGAGCACTATTCACTGTCTATACACACAGTAGATAATATTGACATTTGAGTGCTTTTAATTCTTTTTGTGTTTTTCATTCTCTACATTTACTTAAAAGGAATTTATACCCTGGCACACAATGAGTTTCCAACAGCTGCCATAATTTTTTAGCACTGACCAATCAAGCTGTATTTGCTGGGAAAGCCCCATCCACCCTCACTGCACTCCTACCTAGAGCTCTAGGCCTCCAGCTCCACACGCTGCCATCGGCTGCTGCTGCAGCCGATGGCAGTGACACATACACTAGGCACACCCTAGGGAAGTTGAGTAAAAAAGGACCCTTTCAGGAAGGCAATTTGCAACCAGACCCTTTCCCCATGCACAGAGAAGGGGATATGTTCTTATCTTGCCAAGTTCAGGAGGGGGTCTGGTCAGGCAGATGTCCAAAAGCCTGTTGGTGTGTCACACAGCACATACTGATGAAGACAAGGTGGGGAACATCCTTCTGGATGAGAGGTCAAGCCTGAGAATCTCCACTGGCATGTCCTGGCAGAAGATGACACATGGATAGCTGCCCTGTCCCACCCACCATGGCTCAAAAACCCGCTGGAGAGCATGCCCCGTTGTGGTGTTTCCTGAACCATTTGTTAGTGAAGCAACAACAGAATGGAACAACTCTGTGGGGGGATTTCCACCAGCAAATCTGACTGATGGGCTGGGAACCATCCCAGTGAAGAGCCTGATCCTGCATCCCCCTTCTCCTCACAAACCCAGCAGAGCTCTGCCTGCCCAAAGCCCCAGCAAATCATCTTTTTTATAGGTGATAGCAGAGGAAAGAAACCTTCTTGCCCATTCTTGTTCATGCTTCTCACCATGTCCTCCCTGTGAGTTCAGAAGCTCCATTCAGTTTCTAACATCTGCTGCTATTAAATTTAGGGTTGTATTGACCAAATTTATGAAAGGATGCTGCAAAGTGGGAGAAGGAAGGTAGGTGTTGAAGGAAGGTAGGTGTTTATTGTTGTTTTTGCAGGGAGTCTGGATGTTTAAACTGTAGGGACTGTAAAGACTGTAAAGACCTGAACATTCATCCTGAAATCTCCGCAGGGGGTTTCTCGGATTTGGATAATTCTGCACCTCCTTCGGTTTGCTCGCTGAGGAACGAAAAAATCAGCCTGGGAGAGGGAGCGATGAGCATGGCGAACGAGGGAGTCCTGAAGATGGAACTTTCCATGCGGCTAACGAGAGTATGCCGCCGCTGGAAAAGGTGACACACAGGAAAGGGAAAACGCATCAGCTGACGGCAGCCCTGTCCTCACGGGGGACTGCCACAAGGGCGCCGCCCGCTGAGGACGGGCTGCATCCCTTCCGTCAAGGGAGCAGAATAATTTCTGCCGGCAGCTTTTACTGCGGTTGCTGATTTGAGCTGTTTTTCTCTTCAATGGGCTGGCGGGCCGCAATCCCCTCGCCGACCTCGGGGAGCGCTGGTCCCGCCGGGCTGCGCTGAACTCCCCCGGCCTGGGCGCTGCCGGGGCCGATCCTCCCCCGCCCGCCGCCGCCGCCGCATCGCCCCGCGAACCCCAAGGCTGCGGGTTCGAGCCCCGGCCCCGCCCCCGGCCCCGCCCCGCCGGCAGCCGCGGCTCCGCCCGCGGGGGAGGATCGGGGCGGCAGCAGGAGCAGGACCACCATGTTGTGCGGGGGTCCCTCGGCGGTCTGTCCCGCCACCGACGAGACGCAGCAGATCGTGCAGGAGGTGAGGGGCAGGGGCGAGCCCCAGGAGGCACCCGCGGGCCCGGGAAGGGGGGTCCTGTCTCGGTGTGGGGTCTGTCGGGGGGCCGGGGGTGTGCTCGGACATCGCTCTGCGCGGGGACACCGCCGCCAACCCCCCGGTGTAAAAGTCGTAGGGAATTGGGAATTGCACGGCGCATTCTCCGGCTCCCGGAGCCCTCCCTGTGCCCGCCTGGCCTGGCACGGCTCGGTTGAGTCCAGAGGAACCGTGGGCAGCGCAGGGAGGGCCAGGATGCTGCCGGCTCCGGCCCTGGAAGTGCGGGAGATGGGCTACGGCCACCGGGAAAACCTCCTGCGGCCCGGCCCGAAAGGTCCACTGTCCTGAGCTCGAGGAAGGAGCTCACATAGTTTTTACAAAGTCTAAAGCTTGTGCTTACGTTTGGTTTTTGTTTTTGTTTTGTGTTTGGTGTTTTGGTTTGGGTTTTTTTTGTTTAGTTTGTTGTTTGGAGTTTTGGGGTTTTTTTTTTTTTTTGGGGGGGGGTGCTTGGTTTAGGTTTTTTTGTTTGGGGTTTGTTTGGTGTCTTGGGAGGGGCGGGGAGAAGCGGGAAATAAGCAAGAAAGCTTACTCGCTGCTTCTGCTATTCCCCAACACAGAATTCAGCTACAAGCACTGCCAGCTCCAAATCCTGATACTATACTATTTACAGTAACTTAATTTACTGCTCGTGTGTTAATGGAGAACGTGCTTTTACTCTAAAAACGCCAGTGTACAACTAAGTTCTTTTATGGTCCAGTTTTTGTAATGGAAGCTCAAGTTCCTTCTGCTTTTTGTTTTTGTCGGCTGGGATGTGGCAGTCTAGAGGAAAAAAAGAAAGATGAAAGGCAAGTCCCAGCTTCTTTTGCTCCTTGTCAATGCCCAAGTTTGTTCCCCAGGCTGTAGCAGTTCCTAAACACCTACAGAGCATCCAAAGGCACAGTAGTCATTGAAATTATCATTTAACTTGTACGACGTAATGATTATGTGATATAAAAAAAGAGACAATTTGCAGTAGTAAGTACATTATTGAGAATTGATGAGAGAGTCACAATTATTGCTTTGACTTGAAAAAGCCTACATATCATGTTAAAGTTTATGCAAATATGCAATTAACATTGCACGGGGGCTTAAAATTAGTTTTGAAATCCTGACTGACTGTTCTGTGGCAGACTGCAGTGGTTTGGTAATCCAGAAATAAAGTGTGAAAATAAACGCCTCTGGGATTCAGAAGTGGACAGAATTAACTAAAAATCTAGCATTTTCATTTAAATCACATAAATAGTTCAGAGTTTGTCCAGCTTGTTTTGACTGCCAGTTTAAATTATTTAATGAAATACAAGTGGAAAGACCCAAAACTGAAACTTGCTCACACAGTCATATCCTCATCTGGTCAGACTGTGGAGAAAACATTAGTTTCGTTCAATCTATGTAGACTTCTCAAATCGTTTTGTTTGCTTAAAGTCAAATCTTTGTGGAGATTTATTAGAGCCTGCCAGTTTGCTTGCCATAAAAATATTTCCTGTTCCTGCTTTTCCAGTTCTTGCCTTCATTGCACTGTTTCATAAGAATCCTTGTGATGACTGAATGTTGTTCAGTTTTGTGACCCTGGCAAGTACTGCTGCAGGCCCAGAGCAGGCATGGTGTGACACAGAACAGGACAGCTTCCTTCAGCAGTGTCTGGCTTAGGAGTCCCATAGGAAATGCCTCTCCACATCAAGGATGTTCAGCTTTTGGCTTCTCCCTGGTAACTGTGGCAGAGGTTCTTCGGGGTGATTTAGAACCATTTGCTTTTTAGTAACTGTGCTAAGCAAACCGGTTGTGCAGAGCAGTGAAGAGCCTTCAGGGCCTAATAATTTTCAGTCCTGTGATTGAATCACAGATTATTTGGGTGGGAAGGGACTGCATCTCCTGCCTGAGCACAGGGTGAGCAGCCCCAGGCTGCTCTGGGCTTTGTCCAGTTAGGTCTTGGAAACCTCCAAGGACGAAAATGCCACAGCTTCTGTGGTCACTCCTGCTGTAATGCAGGAGTGTTCTCAGGGGAAAAGTTTTTGCTTCTATCCAGTCTGAACCTCCAGTTTCAATCTCTATCTTCTGCCATCACTCCTCAGTAAAGAGCCTGACTTCTTACAGGTACTGGAAAGTTTTCCTCAAAGCCTTCTCTTCCCCAGGCTGAGCAAGCTCATTTTCTTCCTCTCCTCACAGCCATTTGAGCTCATGGAATGCTCATGGCAGCCCTCCGCTGAGCTCACTACAGTTTATTGACATCTTTCTTGTATTGGGGGCCCAAAACTGGACACAGTATTCCAAATGTTCTCTAAAAAGTGCCAAGGGAAGGGCAACAATCAGTAACCTCCCTTCTGGCTAGGCTCCTGGCTGATGACGCCCAGTATGCTCTTACCTTTGTTACCACCACAACACAGTGCTGGCCTGTGTCCACCAGAACCCCCACATCCACACTGAGATCATGAACTGCCAAGGTGGGCTGATAGCAGCCCTTTTGGAGAGTATTTGTGTCTGGGATCTCCCTCTCCACACTGAATCAGAGTGCTCATTTGTCACATGCTGTGGTGAGTCACTGCCACCATAATACCCTGGCAGTCTGGCAGCTGAATGTGACTCTGAGCTGCCTGCATCCATGGGACCCGAGAGTTCAGCTTGCTGGTGGAAGTACAAAATGTGCTGAGCTGGGGCAATTCTGAGACCTCAGAAAGCAACCTTGCACAATGCATAGGGTTTTTAAAGAAGCACGGGACAGGATAAGGTCAGTGGGATACTTATGTCCACCCTGCTGCTTAAAATTTGTAAAAGTAGCTCTAGTGATGAAAACTGAAACCAGTTGCTCCATCCTGTGACCCAGGGAAAGGGGAAGAATTAGGACTGCCCAGTGCTTGCTGGGGCTGTGCCACTCATTGCATTGCAGGATGCAGCTTTGAATTCTATATGGCAAAAAAAAACTAGTAGAAATGTGTCCAAACATCATCATCTTGCTATCTTCCTGTTCATAGCCTGGCAGAAACTTAGAGATATGACCTCTGAAATAAGATGAAAAGTATGTTCACAGCTCCCAGGGACAGGATTGTCACTGGAATGGCACCGGAGTTTGGCCCTGCACCTTCAGGTGTTGGACAGATGAGAGAACATACCATATTGCAGGAATTGTTTCTGTTCCTACTTAGAGCACTGGAGCAGTGGCAAGTTGGCACTTGTTTTTCTCAAGAGAAGCAGGTGTGATTCATGCAGGAAAGCAGGTGTATTTATTCCCCTTGAAGTTAGGAAGAAGGGGAAGTACACGATATAGCTGGAAAATCTGCTTGCTGCTGTTACTGTTGCACTGGGAGTGGAGGGAGGACTACACAATGAGGCTATGCAGGAGCTATGGCCTGGGTAGAACTGCACTTGCAGCAAGCACTCCAGGACAACTCATCTTGCCCTGGTAAGCAAAGGCTGAAATCTGCTTTCCTGACCAAGAATTTAGCCACAGTGTTCTAGACAGCCAAGCCTAGGAGAGAAGAGCTGCAACTCGCAGGAGTTCATTCCTCCCTCTAGGGTATTCAACAAGTCATTCTGACTTCTTGAGCACTGATTTGCATTTTGAAAACATTATAGACTCCAGCAGGCATGTTGGAAGAACTGTCAAATAAGTGTTGAGAAGACTTGGTGTCAGTCTGTGGCAACTGACTCACACCACACTCAGCTTTGCCACCTCTCTAGATTTCTGGTCCTGCTCCAACCCAAAACTTTTAACATGATGCATTTTGATCTTTTAATAACTTGAGAAAGCAGAAACTCCTGGGAATTCACCAGCAGTGACCTGTAGGCCTTAAGTCCTAAATACTTGAATCTTGCATCACTCTTAAATAACCTACTGTTTTCTTAAGGTGAAATCTCAGCTAGAAGAAAAAGAAGGGAAAACCTTTGATGTCTTCACTGCAGTGGAGTTCAAAACCCAGGTGGTTGCTGGAACAAACTACTTCATCAAGGTAGAGAGCACTGGGACTTTTTTTTTTCATTCAGTGTATATAATCTTTGGAATGGTGGTATTTTTCCTTTACTAGACTAGAGAAAAATGCTTGTGATTTGGCCTTAATAAGAAAAAAAAATTGTGCATTAAAAAACAAAAACAAAAACCAACAAGCAAAAACCAACAACAAAACACTTCCCAGCCCCTCTCCCTGCCTGTGTGAAATAGAGAAGTATTCTTACTTTCTTTTTCATGGGAAGATGAGGTGGTATTTCCACAAAAATCATGGCTCCCAGTCTGGTTTAAAACAAGACCACTCCTTAGCAATGGTTTTCCTCACTGCCTATCTGCTTCTCCGTCCTCAAAACACACCAGTCCACACCACCCCTCCTGCTGAAGGCTGTTCTCATTCCACAGATCTCACTGGGTTTTGTGCTTTGCAGGTCCATGTTGGCAATGATGAGTTCATGCACCTGCGGGTGTTCAAGAGCCTTCCCCACGAGAACAAGCCGCTGAGCCTCCACAGTTACCAAAGCAGCAAGGCGAAGCACGATGAACTGGCTTATTTCTAGCAAGCCTGTCTTGTGCGTTTTCCCAACAGTTTCTTACATGCATTTTCTATAGGCTGAAAAATGTTGATTCCCGTGCCAACAAAGGAGGGAAAAAAGTGTCTTTTTTTAACGTAGTGGTGGGAAAAAACAATTTATGTCATTCTCTTCCTGTGCAATCTCTAAGTTTGAGAGTCATATGGCTGTCCTATTACCTGCACTAATGCAAACCCAGCTTTAGTTGCAGCTTAACTTAGACTTTAGTCCTGTTTGTGGACTTCCTTGGTCTGGAAATCAGAAGGGGAGTGACACTAGTACTCATGTCTTTGTAGCAAGGAGCAAGAGGAAAGCCTGTCTTTTCTGTGCTGTTTTGCAGCTGTGAATACATGTGTAGCTTTAAACTGTACTATGTATTTTATTGGCAAAGACATGAAGAGAGACTTGAGCTGAAACAATTTTGCAGGGAAGGGATAGAGGATTACAGTACTTTGAAACAAACATTCCCGTGGTAATCATGTTCATCCTCTTGCAGCAGTAGCATGTAATGTCCCTTAGAGGGTGTGTGAGTTTAAAGAACCAAATCAGCTTGCTTATGTTCTCAGTCCTATGAAAAAGTCGTGAAAAGGAACTTATGCTGGACAAGCATTTCTGCATTAATAACAATAAATATTTCTTTTGACTTGACATGGCATATTTGACTGGTGCTTCAGTGCTCTCTTTACTGCTTTTCAGTATTAGTTATTGCTCTGAGAATTTTTGCCATAAGTGTTTTTTATATTCCAGATAACATTATGCTTATTCTATGCCTCAGTTAGAAATATTTTATTTTAAACTGGTGAGAGACCAGATTAAGAGAGACCAAGAAAGGCTTCTGCAGGTATATCAGCAGCAAAAGGAAAATAAGGACAATGGTTTTCAAAACTTATTTTATTTACTGTCACGGGCAGAACCCCCACACAACTTGCAGAAGTGAGGCACAGTTTCTCATCGTCTCTCAGAAGTAGGTCAGGGGATCATCTCTGGTTTTACCAGTCTGAAAACTAACAAGGCTGGGACCTTGGTTCTCATGAGGAAGACTCTGAAACACCCTTAAGTGGACATATTCGGTATCGGAAACTTGAACCTAAAAACCAAAAGAGCAGGAAAGTGAGGAGCATGGTTCAAATAAAAGGATGCTCTTTACGTTCTTGAAAGAATATCTTTGCCCAGGAGCTTAATTTTACATATATCTTCATTTTTACTTCAGCTCTTAACCAAGTCTGGACAGTAACCAGTGGCAGAAACTGTGTACACCTGTCTAAACCTTGTGGTTCAGGTGAAGGGAAAGTGAGCAGAACTGCGTGGGGGTGGAAGCATCAGAAGGTGCAACAGGATAAAGGTTTTGTTTGTGTCCTGTTTCAGTCACCAAGATGCCAGCACACAGCTTCTTGGCACACTGAGGCTGGAAGACAAGAGACAGTGAAGAAGTCTTAATGACTCAGAGGTGGGACAAGATGGAGAGACAGTGTCAGCTCCTAGAGGGTACAGAAAGATCTATCCAAAACTAGCACGTGGTCCTGAGAAACAATGACAACTGGAAAGCCAGGAGCCTGTGTCTGCAGAGTTACTCCAAACTCTTCAGTGCCTAAATGGGCAATCTGACACATCTTGGTTCTTGTGGGAGTGCGTGTGAGTGCCTGAAATAAATACTTTTTCAGAGAAATTCACCTTCCCCTCCAGAAAGTACTCACATAAAGACTTGATAGGAAGCTATACCATTTCATTCACACAGAGCCAAGCACAATGGGCACTAAAATCTCCATCTGTGAGGTACATAGTATCAATGGAAAGTTTAATGCCTTAGGCACTGTTTTAAGTCTTTCTGGTGGCTGCAATGTAGCACTATGTTTGTCTTGGTCTGGATTACATCTCAGCTACATGTCTGCTGGTAACACGTTAGCAATGTGGAAAATTCAGAAATACAAAAGAATGAATCTTGTGACAGAGCTTGTTCCAGTTATTGCTAAAATGAATAACTGTTTCCCATCACAGGCAAAACTGGAAAGAAGAGACAAATCATCTGTTTTCAGTGTTACAAATGGATTTCCTCCTAATTCAGTTACTCGTCAGTCTTCATTTCTGAGTAGTTTGGTCATGAGGCTTAGCAGGGACAGCAGACAAGTATTTTAAGTTGCCCAGGTAAACAACAAAATTGCACTAAGGAAAGAAATGCAACTGGGCATGACTTCTGTCTGTACCTGTAATCTGTACTCTTCAGTGCACTCTTGGTTTTGTCAACCAAGTGAAAGCATATCTCACAGGAGCGAGGGAATGGTAAACATGGTTCATTTAGGTAAGACTGACTAGTCACAGAAGAGGCAGTCTGTCAGAACAATCCCCTGAGCACAAATAACTGATAAGAGTTATTTTAAAAAAGCACCTGGGAAAGAAGATGTTTGGCACTGTCTGTCCTTCCTGTCATCAGCTAAATATAAGAACTGTGGAGCAAATGCTCACCACATCTCTCTGCAGAATTACTCTCCCCCAAATGCTACCAGACAATTTCTTCCATAAAACGATTCCGACCTTGTCAGGGGAGCATGTCCCACCAGGCACATGTCCCACACACGTGGGGTTTGAGAGAGACAGCAGTCCCACGCCATGTGTGCTCTGCTCCAGAGGGCCAGCCTGCCACTCAGCAGTGTTTGCTGGCCTTCAGATGCAAACTACGCCCAGCAAGTTCTTCTGTGCTACTTCACAGAAAGCTGCTCACAGCCGTGGGTAAGGTTTCCTGGTAGAGGATGAATGGTGCTCTCAGAGGGATCCAAACTGAGCATTACCTAGTTTTCCTCCATAGCAGAGAGGGGGTTACGAAAATACAAGAAAGAACGAGCAGGCAGGCAGTACCTCTGCAGCACGTGATGCAGAACCAAAACATCAACACACCTGCTTGCTTGCAAAACTAGTCAGCAGACTATGAGATGCTTGCTCTGCATTACAAAATGGACTCTAACTCTTTATCTGATCCTCAGTCGGACTTCAAATTCAGCACAGTAAACATAACAGGAGGTCACAAACACAACAGGAAAGCTGATTTGCTTTGAAGGCAAACAGGAGAGAAGAGTTACAACTTGTTTAAATCACTAAGTTGGTAAGTCTTTGAATGGGATTATCCTGAGAAACTCGCCAGTCCCATCTGAAGAAGCCTAATGCATGTTTTTGAGGTTTTTCTATTCCTCTTCTACAGTAGTGCCAAACAGCACCTGGAGATAGTCCCCAACTCTATTAGTCATATCATACTCATATAGATGTTTTTCTATCACATTTGCTTCTCTTTCCAGCTCTAAGCCACTCTGCAAGTCACCTATATTGTTTAACTGCAAAGTACCCCCTCCTATAATATATACAAACCTTAATAAAGTAGTTTATCCCAGCAACCACTTGAGTCTTATATACTATGGCTGTAAACATGGCACAGTTCCTGTTTTCCTTGCTTTCAAATTGTGGCTTCACCTGTAGAAAGCAAGGGGAAAGTGATTAGCAGGTTCATATTTGAGCTTTTCATTCACATATATCACACATACCCCCTTAGTGAAATAAACCCAGAACCCCCACTCTAAATCAATTTACACCAAGACCTCCAGCCTTCTTTCCCAGCAGTGCCTCCAGCATTCTTTAAAATCCTGTTAGAATTAGACTTCCTAGTTGATTTCCCCTTACTCAAAGCTGTCCAGCTGAGCTGTCTGTCCTCTGCTCAGTATAGGGGAAACTGCTAACTGCTGCCCTTTTCATTCTGTGTCAAAGGAGATACCCTGTAGTGGTGCATGGGATTGTTGTGACCCAAGTGCAGGACCCAGCACTTTGCCTTGTTAAACCTCACACAATTGATCCCAGCCTGTCCAGATCCCTCTGCAGAGCCTTCCTGATCTCCAGCAGATCAACACTCCCACCCAGCTTGGTGTTGTCTGCAAACTGACCAAGGGTACCCTCTATCCCCTCGTTCAGATCATCAATAAAGATATTAAACAGGACTGGCCCCAAAACTGAGCCCCAGGGAACCCCACTAGTGGCCAGCCACCAACTGGATATAACTCCATTTACCACCACTCTCTGGACCCAGCCATCCTGAAAGATTTTTACCCACTGAACAGTGCACTTGTCCAAGCCATGAGCTGCCAGCTTCTCCAGGAAAATAGAATACTGTGGGAAATGGTGTCAAAGGCTCCTGGTAAACAACATCCACAGCCTTTCCCTCATCCACTAGGAAGATCACCCTGACACAGAAGATCAGGTTGGTCAAGCAGGACCTGCCTTACCTAAACTCTTGCTGGCTGGGCCTGATCCCCTGGTTGTTCTGTACATGCTCTGTGATGGCACTCAATATGAGCTGTTCCATGACCTTCCCCCCACCGAGGTCAGGATGATAGGCCTGTAGTTCCCCAGATTCTCTTTCCTGGACCCTCCTTCCAGCCCTTCCTGTGGATGGATGACACACTGGCCAACCTCCAGTTGTCTGGGACCTCCCCAGTGAGCCAGGACTGCTGGTAAATGATGGAGTGGCTTGGCAAGCTCCTCCCCCAGCTCCTTCAATACCCTCCTGTGGATTCCATCCCACCCCATAGACTTCCATGTATTTAAGTGGAGAAGCAGGTGACTAACTGTTTCCTCCTGGATTGTGGGAGCTTCATTACGCTCCTTGTCTCTGTCTTCCAGCTCAGGGAGCTGGGTACCCTGAGGACAGCTGGTCTGACTATTAATGACTGAGGCAAAGGCATTAATTGCCTCAGCCTTTTCTTCATCCTTTGTGGCAATGTGTCCCCCCACATCCAGCAAATGATGGAGATTCTCCTTAGCCCTCCTTTTGTGGCTGATGTATTTTTAAAAAACATTCTTTGTCATCTCTTATGTCTGTGGACAGATTAAGTTCTGCCTGGGCTTTTGACTTTCCAGCTTTCTCCCTGTATAACCTCAGGACACCTTTGTAGTCCTCTCGAGTTGCCTGCCTCTTCTTCCAAAGTTCACAAACTCTGGTTTTTGCCCTTAATTCCAGCCAACACTCTCTGCTCAGCCAGTCCAGTCTTTTTCCCCACTGGCTCATCTTTTGGCACATGGGGACATGCTGCCCTTGCACCTCTAGGATTTCCTTCTTGAACAATGTCCACCCTTCCTGGACCCCTTTGCCCTTCAGGACCTGCCTCCCAAGGGATTCTCTCAACCAGTCTCCTAAACAGGCCAAAGCCTGCCCCCCAGAAGTCCAAGGCGGCAGTTTTGCTGACCCCCCCTTCTTTACTTCTCCAAGAATCAAAAACTCTATAATTTCATGATTGCTATGCCCAAGACAGCCTCTGGCCACCACTCAAAAAGCATAGACAATCTTTTCTAGGCTGGGTAACATGGTGCCTCCCTGCACATGACACCCATGCTGATGACCTGATGCATTGCAGAATTTGGGCACAGGAGTGCAGCGTCAAGTGCCAGCCTGCTCAGACAGCCCCTGGGAGGGGCCAGCAGCACTCAGCGCTCCTCCACCACCCACCTGTTTCGCAGGAACGCACAGAATTAATTTTCTTTCTCAGCACATCGACCTACAGCTGGCTGCCACTCCCATGACATTCCTTCCTAGCAGGAAGGTCACAGAAAGCACCCAAGGAATAACCAGATCGTTCCTAAAGTGTCAGAAATTTTTATCATATTTAGGTTCCTCATAATCTCTTACTTTGCTCTTCTGTTGAGCAGCTTTCATGGTATTTCTATCACCAGGAACTGACAGCTATATATTCAACTCAGGAGCTGCTAACTCTAGCAAACCAGGGAAACTTTAATTCCCAACCCTCTTCCAACTGGTTGGGTCAGGGGGCTCCTAGAATGTTTCTGTGGCAACTTTTGGTACATCATATTCCTCTCTCAGAATACAACAAAACAAAGCTGCTTCTCTCCAATTTTGCTCTCTCTCCCAGCCCTCTGTTTTCATTCTCTGAAGTTACTGAGAATGAAAGCACACCAAGATTAAGATCATTCCTCTTCTGGAATCAAACAGAAAATCTCTACATCCACATTTCAAATGCCATATTTGCCCTGTACTTTGTGAGCATTAGCACAGCCTGAAAACAGCATGCACAGTTTGATTTTGAGCCTGTTTGCTCACTGACACACAAGCACTGTGGTTTCACCTCCAATACACACCAAAATACTTCTGATCACCCAGAAATGGCACAGCCCAGCACTGAAAATGTAGTTCAGTATCTGGGACGATGCACTGGCCCAGCCATGTTCAAAGGAGGCCCTTGAGGCATTTCACAAGACTCAGGAGTCAAATTTCAAGCCCCCTGCTGGCCTGAGACATTGCCCTCCCCACCTTACACAGGAGGAAACACCAATGGCAAATACACAAAGGTGCTACAAGTCCCTGCCTAGGGTCTCCTCTCCATTGCTAAAAGGGAATTTCTCATCTCTTCAAGTGCTGCTCCTGCAACCACTCGTACCAGCAGAGGAGCAACAGATACTGCTCCAGAGTCATTCAATTGGTGGGCCCCAAATAACTGTAGATCATCCTCTTCTCTTCCTGTTCTGCAATAAATGATCTCCCTCTGACTGACCTGTTACCCCAAACTCCAGCCCTGCCCCACGTACACGTGCCCAGCTCTGGTGAGCCCAGCTCTGACTGACCAATAGAGCCCCACACTGGGAGAAGGCCCAGGGCAGCTGGGGAGGGAGATGTGCTGCCCACAAAACCCCCTGGATAATGCAGGGTGTGAGTGACCACAGCTTTTGCAGATAAGCTGACTTTATCTCAACACCAAGGGGACCACAGGGTGTTTTAGACAAATAGCTCTGTCAGTCAAGGGAATCACCCAGGTAGTGTAACTTCCTGAGCTCAATAAATGAAAGGGAACGTCCCCCTGAATTAGCCAGACCAGCATGGAGGGAGTGAATACATGGCTCTGCCCAATACACAGTATAAAAACCAAACAGAGAACACAAGAATTTGGAAAAAAACAGCTGGCTAGAAGTGGTTTCAACCCACTGACCCCTTTTGTGGTGACTGAGGAGCTTAGTGTCGAGACAGGGAGCATGTTATACAGACCAGTGACGGAGACCACACCGGTGTCATCACTGAACTATGCAGTGCAATCAGGACATTTTGCTGAGAGTAATTAGATCTGCATCGAGTTTACAGAATATTTGTATCCCTCTGCTAAATCACAAGTGTCCTGTTACATCAAATACATTCAAAAAAGTAAATTGAATGTTAAACATTATCCCCTCCACCTGTGGATGACCTATAAAAGAACCTGGTCAGAGTACTGGACTCTGACAGATGTCTCCCAGTGGCTCTGCTCCTCCACATGCACAGTCCAACTCACCTTAGTCTGTTTTTGTCATTGCCTGGTCTCAGCCCGCAAGATCACAGGAGTCATGGAAGTGTGCTATGCAAATTCTGTTCTCAGCAGCAGAGCACAGGAGGGAGCTGGGAGCCTTGCACACCAGGCACAGGGAGGGTGCAGCAGTATCGACCAACACTTTCAGCCACACCACCTCCTACTTTCGTTTCCTCAAGGAGGGTCTATGTTATGCTTTGTGCAGTTGCCAAAGGGAGAAGAGCTCATCTTTCAGAGCCTTGATGGTGAAGGCAGTCAGGTGCACGGGTACGAACATGAGATGAGAGATACAAAAGGAGTTTTCCCGTGCTATGTTGTTCCCTTTGCATTCCTCAGGATGCACTTGATAGTTGTTTTAAAAAGAGCTGCTAGAAGATCTGCAGAGCTGCTTCTCACAGCTGCTTCCAGGACAGGACCACTGCCTGTAACCAAATACCTGGCAACTGGGCTCACTGGCTTGCCTTTTGCCAAGCTCAATTTGCCCCACGGGCTCACCAGCAGGCTCTGCATCACAGCTGTCAGTCTAGAAAACAATGCCAGCAGAGAACACACTATTTAAAAATAGCTTTCTCCTGAATATATAATTTTTTAGTGCATACTAGTACGTGGTTTGTCCTATCCACATCCTTTAGTAAGGAATTATTTCTACCAGATACAACCTTCTCCCTTCAAATATGCCACCTCTCCTTTCAGACAAGCCCCTTCAGTGCTGGCACGGCAGAGCTGGGCTCTGAACTACATGTGAACATTCACTGAATGTAGCCAGTACTATGCCTGGCTATGGACAATGAGGAGATGATAGAGAAAAAATGGGCATTGAAGGGGATTCCCATTTTCTGCACGAGCTTTTTCAGTTTAAACCCTGTTTCAGTATCAGTGCCTGGTCTCTCAGCCTTTCCACAAACTTCTGCACTCAGCCCTCTGCACACAGAGACTTCATTTATAGACAAGGTGCAACTCACCTGGTTAACAATATGCTGGATTTCTGGAGTAGCATCCTTGGTGTCAGATAAGCCCCCGGTCATCATAGTGGCAGGTGCCTTCTCTGAAATGACTGGCGGGTCTGAAATGGGTGATTCCGAAGAGGGAAGTTTAGCACAGTCTGAGCACACTCACCAGGCATCTCCTATATATACATAAACATGTGTCATGGAATCACGTGATCTGCAACACATGGAGCCTACCATTACCAAACTGGCAAAGGAGACAAATGGGGAAAATGGAGAAAAAGCAATGTAATACACTGATAATAATAAGTGTAAAAAGCACTTTAGGAATCTCAAGAGTGTTCAGTCTTCATGTCAATAAGAAAAGCAAACATTAGCCTCCAGCCACCTATATCTTGAGACACTTGGTTTGGACTGCAACTGGAACCTCTTGCCTCTCCACCCATGTGCAGATGACTGGTCTGTGCACTCAGGAAATGGATCAAAGTCACACCCAGTATTTCCCAACACCTTTCAAGATCAGAAGAAAGTATGCAGTAATTTCCTTACTGCAGGTCCCGTTCAACTTGGAATTTTACTGTCTCAATATCCTTCCAAGTGGGAAACAGGAGCAGATTGCATCTTATCTCCAGTGACTTGACTTCCCTCTGCCTGACCAGAGAGGTGCCAACTTCAGGTAAGTACTGCAAATAAGGTATTTCTGCTTCTTTCCCCTCAGACCTAGAGCTGCATTCAGACAATCATAATAACAACTGAATATACAGTAACATTTACATTTCAATTGAAACCCTAGAGCCAATTTCTGGGAAGACAAAGTACAATCCCTCTCACTAGAGGAGCAGTGTGTGCACAATAGCTGTCCTAATGTCAGGGTACTCTCCTGAATCAGGCAGAATACATGGTCCAAAGGATTCATTCCCACTTACAGACACAAGGCACAGTCACATCCATGACCATACACAAATGGACAAAGCTCAAAACCTACTGAGGGATGTCTAATCAGTGTTAGCAGCCCTCCCAGGTAAGGAAGGACTAACATTTCCGGACCACAAAAAAAAATTACTCCCCTTTGGTATTCCTGCCATCCCTCTCTCCAGAAAACACGAGGAATATTGTTCCAGAGCAAGGACCAGAGAAGCAGCAACAGACCAGACAATTTGTAGTCTCCAGGGCTGGGTACATGGCAGCAGGTGAAATAGGACGACGTGCTGAGCACAGGCAAAGGGCATTTCTGCTGGAATCAGCACTGGGGAGTTTGCTCAAAACAAGTTTGTTTATGGCCACAGCAATGGGGTCTGTGCAGCACAGACTTATCCGTGTCCTACACAGGCTACTGACCCTCCTCCTCACAGATGACAAGTGATGCAACAGGCTGTAAACAAGGACTTCACACCCGACTTCAAGGCCTGGTTTTGGTGCAAAGGACCTGAGATGCAGAATCTGGGGCTCTAGGGGCCCTAAACTCAACAGCATATAGATCAGTATCAGAGCTGTTACTGATAAAGGTGTTTGCAGAATTTCTCAAACCTGAGCAGCAGTGCTATATGAGCGGATGAAAAGCATTTGAGGAGAAACAGTTGTCCTGAGACAATATCTTACTGAACTAAGATAAAAATGCTTCCAGGTCTCAGGAATTAATGAGAACAGGAGCTCTTAAAACTAGATTTCTGCTAGTTTCACCAACTTCATCTCTCCAGATAAGGAGTTACTCACAGCCTACTTGTGGAGCTAATGACAATTCAAGCTGATGACGTCAAAATCCTTCCTTTGCACAAGACCCTGGTGATTCACCCAAATGCTGATTGTGTTCCACCACAGTTGCTACTATGAGTCTTATTCACACAGCAGGATAGATAAGTAACTGGAAGAGCCAGCCGATCTTACTGAGGCCAGGAGTCACAGAATGTGTCCAACAACCACACAGCATCAGTGCTAAAACAGAGTATCTTAAAACCTATCCACTCACCAGGATACAAACCTTATTTCCTTGGGAAGGGATGTTATGGTCCCCAGGACAGCATTACACCCCTGGAAAACACTTTCATTAGCAGGAAATACACTGATCACAAAGTCTAGGAGGGTTAATTTATAATTTCAGGAAAACTCTAGTTGTGAAACTAAAGATGTAATGCTGTGCGGAAACCAATCATTAGACTGCATATTTTTGGATTTGCTGGTTTTTTAATTCAAAGCATAATAACTTTTTTTCTCCCGGATTGCACAGAGTTGAGCACAAGGGAAGGAAAATCTACACTAATGTCCACAAGATGATGCTGAAGTTTACACAGGCAGATCAATCTGTTTTCTTTTCATGGCAGTGCTAACTGCTGTCCCAAAATCCAGTGATAGTTTCAAGACTGGGATGCAGTACTCATCCTGCACACATATTTCACAAAGGCACTTCGAAGTGCTCACGTTTCACAGACCTCTCATCAGAGATGATCAGTGGCAATGGATTAACCTCATCCTAGGCAACATTCACCTACACCCCTCTCTAGTCAGCTTCAGATGTAATAAAACAGGATTTGGAACACAACCATCAAAAGATCAGCCACCCCCATTCCCTCTCTTGCATAAGATCGTCAAGCTATTGATCATCCCCTCCTTTAGTATTTGTGACATGTCTGATATCACGTACCATTCCAGCCTACACTCTGCATTTGCACAGATCGGAATTTCCCTTCAATTTACTGCTCTTATATTGGACAATCTCCGCTGGCAGAATATCAGCGGCATTCTTTATAGTTTTGAAGCTGAGTAACATCTTGCACCATGTACTATTCCAATAAGGAAGAAACAAATTCTACAGCTTGCAGGTCACTGCTCCAGTGGTGCTGTATATGCAAGTTTAAGAACTACAAGCTATAGTTGATAAAAACACTGGTACAGTAACAAAACAAAGCAAACAAAATCAAGTATAAAAATGCCTCGACCAAAATCCAAACCTCAGAGTTATGTATTTACAAGTCATCTATAAACCAGAAATGAGAAACCTACAGCTCTGTAGGAATGATTGTGAAAGCACAAGTCAGTAGTTCAGCCTTCTGGTTTCACAGTGTTAAGACACCTAATTGTGACTGGATGATAAGACACTTGGTCTGATTGTTTTTAAGAACTAGAGGAAAGCAGCTCTCCATCTAGCAGTTGAAGATCTGTTTTGATGATCACAGTAACATCAGCCTTGACTTTCACCACGCTAGTCTGAAAAAAAAGTTTCCCCTCCTGCTCCTCACCCTGATTTCAAAAGACTTCTGATATCATACATCAAGAAAGATTAATAGAAACCTGACTTCCAGCAGCACAAAGATCTCATCCCAGCATATGCTGAGCCTGTGGTACCAGTGAAGAGCCTCCTCCTCTCAGTCTGCTTCACGATGACCAAATTCTTCCAATCTTGATAATTCGATAATTCAATTATTTTATAGAAACAGAAAAACCAGGCTGTATTTGCTGGGAAAGCCCCACCCACCCTCACTGCACTCCTACCTGGAGCTCTAAGCCATCAGCTCCACACGCTGCCTGAAAGCTGCTGCTGCAGCCGATGGCAGTGACACACACTGGGAACAAGGGAAGTTCAGTAGCAAGGACCCTCTCTGGGAGGGTGATTTACAACCAAACTTTTTTCCCAGGCACAGAGAAGGGGATATATTCTCATCCTGCCGAGTCCGAGGGAAGAGGAGGTCTGGTCAGGCAGATGCCCAAAAGCTGGTCATGTGTCACACAACACTGATGAAGACAAGCTGAGGAACATCCTTCTGTGGAAAGCTGGAGCCTGAGAACCTCCACTGGCATGTCCTACCAGAAGATGCCTGCCCCATTCCACCCAACATGGCTCAAAATCCCACATTTCCAGCATGCCCAGAGTGGTGTTTCCTGAATCATTCGTTAGTGAGGCAACAACAGAGTGGATCAGCTCGGGGGGGGGATTTTCATCAGCAAATTTGGCTGATGGGCAAGGAACCATCTCCACAAAGAGTTTGATCCTGCATCCCCAGTCTCCTCACAAACTCAGCAGAGCTCTGCCTGCCCAAAGCCCCAGCAGAGCATTTATTTGTAGGTGATAGCAGGCAAACAATACCTGCTTCCCCAGTCTGGTTCATGCTTCTCACCATGTCCTCCCTGTTAGTTCACAAGCTTCGTTTAGTTTCTGATACCTGCTGCTGTTAAATTTAGGGTTATATTGACCAAAGGTGGAAGGAGACTGGTCTTCCCATTCCTTCAAGTCACACATTCCTGCTCCCTGTCCTGCCACCCCTCTGCTCCCTGTGAGTGAAGCTGCTCTTAAGAGGAAGATAGTTTGTGTTCTCAGTTCCCTCATGCCAGAAATTTTCTACCTCACACTCTTTCTGACGAGTCGTCAATAGCTTGCATTTAATGCACGGAAACAAACCCAAAAGGCCCAAGACACCCAACAGAGTTTTGGAAAGAGGAGTTGAAATGGGTGTGCCCTGTCTTACAGCTGTGGTACCAAGGATGGCAGAAACAGCCTGGAACAGTATTTTGGTGCCTACCTGAGCTTTAGCCCGGCAGCAGCCCAAGGCATGACACACAGCAGATGAGCAAATAGCTTTCAAGTCTTATTTTATTTTCATGTATTTACTGTCACGGTCAGAACCCCCATGTGACTTGCAGAAGTGAGGCAGCGTCCCTCATCATGCCTCAGAAGTAGTCCAGAGGATCATCTCTGGTCTTGCCAGTCTGAAAACTGACAAGGGCAGGACATACATCCTCCGGAGGAAGGCCCAGAAGCACCTTTAAGTGGACATATTCGGTATCAGCAACTTGGACCTAGAAAACAAAACAGGAGGAAAAGTGAGGAACATGGGTTTGAAGCAAGTTCAAACAAAAGGATGCACTTTACATACTTGATAGAATATCTTTGCCCTGGAGTTAAATTTGAGGTCTATCTCAATTCCACAGCTCTTCACCCAAGTCTGGGTAGTACCTGCTGGCAGAAAACTGCCTACACCTGGAGAAAACTCTATTAAAAACCTTCAGTCTCAAATGAAGGGAAAATGAGCAGGACTGCTTGAGGCTGGAAGCACCAGAAGATGGAAGAGAAGAAAGGTTTTGATAGTGTCCTGTTTCAGTCACCAAGATGTCAGTGCATCAGCTCACAGCCTCTTGGCACACTCAGGGTGGAAGGCAAGACCCAGTGAGCCTTAATGACTCAGGGGCGGGACAAGATGCAGAGACAGCATTTGCTCCTAGAAAGTACAGAAAGATCCATCCAAAACCAGCACGTGGTCCTGAAAAGCAGTGACAACTTGAAAGTCTTGTCTGCAGACTGGGAAAGAGGAGACACATCTGGGATGCAACTGGGCGTGACTTCTGGCTGTACTTCAGCCCTCTAGTAAATTGTTACTCTTAATTACTCAGTGTTTTGTCCACAACGTGAAAGCACATCTCACAAGAAGCAAGGAAAAGATAAATATCAAAAATGTAGCTAAGACTCGGATAAATATTAAAAATGTAGCTAATACTCTGAGTAGCCACAGAAGAGGCAGTCTGTCAGTACAGTCCCCTGGTGCCCATAGAGCACAAATAACTGGTGTTAATTTAAAAAGGCACCTGGGAAAGAAGATGTTCAGCAGTGTCTGTCCTTCCTGTCATCAGCTAAATATGAGAAGCGTGGAGCAAATGCTCACCACATCTCTCTGCAGAATTACTCTCCCCCAAATGCTACCAGACAATTTCTTCCATAAAACAATTCCGACCTTGTCAGGGGAGCGTGTCCCACCAGGCACATGTCCCACACACGTGGGGTTTGAGAGAGACAGCAGTCCCACGCCATGTGTGCTCTGCTCCAGAGGGCCAGCCTGCCACTCAGCAGTGCTTGCTGGCCTTCAGATGCAAACTACACCCAGCAAGTTCTTCTGTGCTACTTCACAGAAAGCTGCTCACAGCCGTGGGTAAGGTTTCCCAGTAGAGGATGAATGGTGCTCTCACAGGGATCCAAACTGAGCATTACCAGATTTATCTCCACAACAGAGGGAGAGTTTTGAAATTACAGAAAAAACTATTCCTCTTCTACAGTAGTGTCAGAGAGAGATTTTAAAACATCCTGAGATGTTTTTCTATTACTCACATCCAGATGCTTTTCTACCACATTTGCTTTTTTCTACCACATTTGCTTCTCTTTCTAGCTCTAAGCTACTCTGCAAGTCACCTATATTGTTTAACTGCAAAGCACTCCCTCCTATATTATATACAAACCTTAATGAAGTACATCATCCCAGCAACTACTTGAGCCCTGTAGAGTATGGCTCTAAAGATGTCATATTTCCCATTTACTCTGACTTCAAGTTGTAGTTTCACCTGTAAAAAGTAAAGGAAAAATGGTTGGCAGGTTCATACTCAGGCTTTTCTTTCGCATCTACCACTTCAAATCCCATCCTTTCAAACATACGCCCTTGACAAAATATACCCAGAACCCCCAATATAAATCAATTTACACCAGGATCTCCAGCCCTCCTTCCTAGCACTGCTTCCAGCATTATTTAGAATCCTGTGAGAAGGAGACTTCCTAATTGATTTCCCCTGCTCTAAAGCTGTCCAGCTGAACAGCCTCCTGCTCACTACAGATAGCAAGCTGCTACTGGTTACCCTTTTAATTCTAGATAAAAGGAGAGAGGCACCAAGCCATGCCCCCTACCAGGGTACACCCTGTTCAACCACAGTTACAGGGAAGTGCTAGACAGCTCCCCTCACCTGGAACACCACGCCAGTCGGCCTGGGAGGCCAAAGATCCCTGCTCTGTTTCACAACCTCAGAGCTACACTCAGGTCGTTTGATACTTTTCTTCTAAAATATGCACAGTCTGGAAGCACAGAAGGACTGCCCCAACATCAGGATGTTTTCCTCAGAGAACTATACCCAAGCCTCTGTGGTGGGGAGGGACCAGGAAGAGTTCTCCTTCCTACTCTCAGCATAAGGCAGAAAACAAAGAGCAAAGAATAATTTGTTTTCATTCTCCTGACGTTACTGAGAATGAAAGAACACCAAGATTAAGATTATTCCTCTTCTGGAATCAAACAGAAAATCTCTACATCCACATTTCAAATGCCATATTTGCCCTGTACTTTGTGAGCATTAGCACAGCCTGAAAACAGCATGCACAGTTTGATTTTGCGCCTGTTTGCTCACTGACACACAAGCACTGTGGTTTCACCTCCAATACACACCAAAATACTTCTGATCACCCAGAAATGGCACAGCCCAGCACTGAAAATGCAGCTCAGTATCTGGGAGCTGCACTGGCCCAGCCATGTTCAAAGGAGGCCCTTGAGGCATTTCACAAGACTCAGGAGTCAAATTTCAAGCCCCCAGCTGGCCGGAGACATTGCCCTCCCCACCTTACACAGGAGGAAACACCAATGGCAAATACACAAAGGTGCTACAAGTCCCTGCCTAGGGTCTCCTCTCCATTGCTAAAAGGGAATTTCTCATCTCCTCAAATGCTGCTCCTGCAACCACTCGTGCCAGCAGAGGAGCAACAGTGATACTGCTCCAGTCATTCAATTGGTGGGCCCCAAACAACTGTAGATCATCCTTTTCTCTTCCTGTTCTGCAATAAATTATCTCCCTCTGGCTGACCTGTTACCCCAAACTCCAGCCCTGCCCCACGTACACGTGCCCAGCTCTGGTGAGCCCAGCTCTGACTGACCAATAGAGCCCCACACTGGGAGAAGGCTCAGGGCAGCTGGGGAGGGAGATGTGCTGCCCACAAAACCCCCTGGATAATGCAGGGTGTGAGTGACCACAGCTTTTGCAGATAAGCTGACTTTATCTCAACACCAAGGGGACCACAGGGTGTTTTAGACAAATAGCTCTGTCAGTCAAGGGAATCACCCAGGTAGTGTAACTTCCTGAGCTCAATAAATGAAAGGCAACGTCCCCCTGAATTAGCCAGACCAGCATGGAGGGAGTGAATACATGGCTCTGCCCAATACACAGTATAAAAACCAAACAGAGAACACAAGAATTTGGAAAAAAACAGCTGGCTAGAAGTGGCTTCAACCCACTGATCCCTTCTGTGGTGACTGAGGAGCTTAGTGTCATGACAAGAAGCATGTTATACAGACCAGTGACGGAGACTCCAGAAAACAATGCCAGCAGAGAAAACACCATTTATTCATTGCCTTGTCCTGTTTAAATCATTTTTAGGGCATACCTGAATGTGGCTTGTCCCATCCACGGCCTTCAGTGAGGAATTACTTCTACCATGTACAAACTTCTCCCTTCAAATACCCCACCTTTGATTTCAAACTAGCCACCTCAGTGCTGGCATAGCAGAGCTGGGCTTTGAAGTACATGAGAACATTCTCTGAAGGTAGCCAGTTTAAACCCTGTTTCAGTATCCCCACTTGGTCTCTCAGCCTTTACACAACCTTCAGCACTCAGCTCTTTGCACACAGAGACTTCATCTATAGACTAGGCACAGCTCACCTGGTTAGTGATATCCTGGACCTCTTGAGTAGCAGGCTCAGGGGAAGATAAGCCCCCAGGGACAGGTGACTTCTTTAACATGGCAGGTGGTTCTGAAGAGGGAAGTTTAGCACAGTCTGAACAGAGTCACCAGACATCTTGCATATATACATATATATACACATAGATGTGTGTGTTGAACTAAGAGTAAGAAATCTGGCAGAAAATAAACCCCCTTGCATTCCAGCTGGGCCTCAGGGGCAAGAGGGGCTGGGTACAGCTACTCTTAATTTAGGCTTAGAAGCAATTCATCATGTAACTCTGGTCATGTTCAACAGGAACTTCCACGAGCACAGATTCGCAAATGGTGTGTTTTACACTTTAAATCTGGTTGCATTCGAGGAGAACTTCTGCGCTCAAAGATTCACAGATAGCTTGGTTTATTGAAGCAACACAAATTCAGATTTGAAATGGCCATTGATAAACGCACCAGCTGCAACGAAGCTCTAATAACAACCCGGGGAATAGTAACAATCAGACACAAAGGCTTACCACAAAGGTGTTCCTGCTTGGGATGAGAGAGAGAAGAGTAGTCCGCTGACTGTCTCTGACTCTTCTCGGGTCTTCCTCGTACTTCAGTGAAATTTCTACCCCCCTTATATACAGCCAAATTGTCTCTTCCCCCTGCTTCTTACATATGGCATGATCAAAGCAGAGAGTTGAGTAACATAGTTGAGTAACAATACTTCATTAAGCTTATTAACATATGCAGGGGGGTTGCATTTCCTGTTCAAATGACCCTTAATTTTTGGGCATGGTATGCTTCAAGGTTCCAGTCTTACGATTTTGTTCTGGTCTGTTCTGTTTGTCAGAGCCAAAAGAGGATCATCCTGGCTCCACAGCACCTCCTTCTTCGGCCAACGCATCCTTTCTTGACGTCAACGATGCCTATCTCCATCCGCAAAGATAACGCAGAGGGTACCCACTGTAGGCCATAAATAGGCAGCCTCAACCATTGCCTGGCTCCTGGGTCATCATCCCACAGTGTCATGGAATCATGGGACCTATAACACATGGAGCCTACCATTACTGAACTGGAGAAGCCAACTAACTGGGAAAACGGGGGAAAGCAATGTAAAGCACTGATATTATTAATAATTAATGTGAAAAGCACTTTAAGAATCTCAAGAGTGTTCAGTCTTCACATCAATAAGAAAAGCAAACATTGGACTCCAGCCACCTACATCTCAAGACAATTGTTTTGGGCTGCAAATGGAATCCATTGCCTCTCCACCCATGTGCAGGTGTCTGGTCTGTGCACTTAGGATATGGATCAAAGTCACATCCCATAATTCCCAACACCTTTCAAGATCAGAAGAAAGCATGCAGTAGTTTCCCTACTGCAGGTTCTGTTCAACTTGGAATTTTATTGCCTCAATATCCTTCCCAATGCGAAAGAGGAGCAGATTGCATCTTATCTCCAGTGACTTGACTTCCTTCTGCCTGACCAGAGAGGTGCCAAGGTAAACCACAGCACCAGAAGTAGAAAAAATTAAATCCCAGCTTCAGGTAAGGACTGCAAATAAGGTATTTCTGCTTCTTTCTCATGAGAAGCAGAAGCTCTAGAGCTGCATTCAGGCAATCATAACAACGACTGAATATACAATAACATTTCAGTTGAAACCCTAGTGCCAATTTCTGGGAAGACAACACCCAGTTGCTGTCCTAATGTCAAGGTACACTGCTGAAACAGGCAACATGCAGAATAGATAGTCAGAAGGATCCATTCCCACTTACAGACACAAGGCACAGTCACATCCATGACAATACACAAATGGACAAAGCTCAAAACCTACTGAGGGATGACTAATCAGTGTTAGCAGCCCTCCCAGGTAAGGGAGGACTAACACTTCTGGAAAATTACTCCCCTTTGGTATTCCTGCCATCCCTCTCTCCAGAAAACACGAGGAATATTGTTCCAGAGCAAGGACCAGAGAAGCAGCAACAGACCAGACAATTTGTAGTCTCCAGGGCTGGGTACATGGCAGCAGGTGAAATAGGACGACGTCCTGAGCACAGGCAAAGGGCATTTCTGCTGGAATCAGCACTGGGGAGTTTGCTCAAAACAAGTTTGTTTATGGCCACAGCAATGGGGTCTGTGCAGCACAGACTTACCTGTGTCCTACACAGGCTACTGACCCTCCTCCTCACAGATGACAAGTGATGCAACAGGCTGTAAACAAGGACTTCACACCTGACTTCAAGGCCTGGTTTTGGTACAAAGGACCTGAGATGCAGAATCTGGGGCTCTAGGGGCCCTAAACTCAAAAGGATATATATAGATCAGTATTAGAGCTGTTACTGATAAAGGTGTTTGCAGAATTTCTCAAACATGAGTATTAGTGCTATATGAGCGGATGAAAAGCATTTGAGGAGAAACAGTTGTCCTGAGACAACATCTTTCTGAACCAAGACAAAAATGCTTCCAGTTTTCAGGAAAAAAGGGATTGGGAGCTCTTAAAACTGCTAATTGCTGTCCCAAAATCCAGTGATAGTTTCAAGACTGGGATGCAGTACTCATCCTGCACACATATTTCACAAAGGCACTTCGAAGTGCTCACGTTTCACAGACCTCTCATCAAAGATGATCAGTGGCAATGGATTAACCTCATCCTAGGCAACATTCACTTACACCCCTCTTTAGTCAGCTTCAGATGTAATAAAACAGGATTTGGAACACAACCATCAAAAGATCAGCCACCCCCATTCCCTCTCTTGCATAAGATCGTCAAGCTATTGATCATCCCCTCCTTTAGTATTTGTGACATGTCTGATATCACGTACCATTCCAGCCTACACTCTGCGTTTGCAAAGATCGGAATTTCCCTTCAATTTACTGCTCTTACATTGGACAATCTCCGCTGGCAGAATATCAGCGGCATTCTTTATAGTTTTGAAGCTGAGTAACATCTTGCACCATGTACTATTCCAGTAAGGAAGAAACAAATTCTACAGCTTGCAGGCCACTGCTCCAATGGTGCTGTATATGCAAGTTTAAGAACTACAAGTTATAGTTGATAAAAACACTGGTACAGTAACAAAACAAAGCAAAACCCACAAAAAACTGCCAACCAAAATCCAGACCTCAGAATTATGTCATCTTTAAACAAGTCAAGTCATCTTTACATCTTTACAAGTCATCTTTAAATCAGAAACTAAGTCAGACACCTAACTGTGACTGGATGATATGACACATGATCTGATTGTTTTTAAGAGCTTCAAGAGGAAAGCAGCCCTCCATGAATTAGTTGAAGATCTTTTTTCATCTCCACAGTAATATCAACCTTGATTTTCAACGTGCTGGTCTGCCAAAAAGGCTCCCCCTCCTGCTACAGACCCTGAAATCAACAAGAATTAATAGAAGCCTGACCTTCAGCAGAACAAACTCATTGTACTCCAGCCTATGGTGAGCCTATAGTGCCAGTAAAGAGCCTCTTCCCCTCACTGTGCTTCAAGATGACTAAAGCCTACCCTTAAAAATGTTCTGTAAAGAAATTACCTGTTTCATCACTCTTTCATGCCTACAGGCTGCAGAAGACAACAGCACTGAGTTCCAGCAAAATCACACCTCCTTCTACTTTGCAGAAGGAAATAAGATGCACAAACTTGAGAGGACTTTCCAAGTAAGTGGGATCTGCCCACCTCTATTCACCACTTCCAAGAAATGGGAAAGCCCCAATACAGGAGGAAGGATGTCTTGGACTCTGAACAGGGTCATCAGTTTTGCTCCAGTGCCTTTACTTGCAGAAATAAAAGTTAAAACCAGGAAAAAGATTTAATCTATTTGTGGGCTCCATTATTTGATTCCCATGTGACATCAAGCAGCCCAGTAGTTTTGTAACTGCCTCCATGGTAATGCTGAAGCAAGGTTCAATCCCAGACTAAGCCTGGTCCTAGAACGGGTGGGGTCTCCACAGATTTTACCAGCCTGTGTTCAGAGTGGCCCATAGCTCATACCAATGCCATTCCATAGCATTACAAACCATCCCCCTCCACAGGCACATCTGTGATGGTTTTAGTCTAGGCCTTCCTGGTGACCAGTTTGTAACCAAGGAAGTGGCCAAGTACCCAGTATTCCATACGATTTTTACGTAAACCGGAGTATAAATGAGTTGGAGATTAGAGGTCTCGCTCTCTTTTCTTCCGGCGAGGTTTGGGAACAGTGGGTCCCTGCGCTGGTCTCGCTTATCTAAGGCTGAGGCCTGCAGAATCCACTGTCCTGCCACGTGGAGGTTTGGAGAGTGCTGGCCGTGTCTGCCAACCCTGCTGTTTTAAGGGATGTGGTGAGATTTGTTTTACTAGTTATTTTACTAGTTCTCGGGTTTGATTGTGCATATCTATTCGGTGTCCCTTTTTGTTCCCTCTTGTCCCTTTCTCCCCTTTCCCTATCCCTTCGGGGGGTTGATTCCCTTTTACTGTGTATATAGCATCTTAACTGTATATAACTGTGATCTACGTAAATATATATATTTATATAAGCTGCTTGACTTTGGGTTCTTTAATTTTTATAGTTTTTTTTTCTTTACTTTCTTTACCCTAAGGGAAGAAGGAAGGGGGAAGGGGAGGGGGGCCCGCTAACTGGAAGTTTGGGCATTTGGCAGGGAGCCAAAGTCCAAACTATCACAACATCTGAAGGACTCAGAAGACAGCAGAGCCATGTTCTCCTGCCCTGTGCCCCAAAGCACAGCATGCAATTCCACTTACTTACCTTCCTGTTCCACCAAGTTCAACAGCAAGATACAAACAGCCTTGGATCCACATGATTTGCCATGGACTACTGTAAGAGATATCCCTCAGCACTGAGAGCAAACCAAATAGAGCAATACAACTTCTCAGTGCAATCCTCTGCATGCAAGCTGCAGACACCCAAAGAAGGGATGTTTGGGACATAGGAGTCTTCTTATGGTGTCTGAAGTATTTCACAGACAGCTTTGTAAAGGGCTACTTCTTTGCCCTTATATTCAAAATGAAAATAATGGATTGGCTTTTTGGTGTTTTAGTTTTAGACAGTTTTCTTATAACAAACTAAATAAAAAGAAAAAAATCTGTGTATGTATCACATCCATTTCACAGGTCATTTTTCACAGCATCTGCTCAAGTGAAGATTTCCCACAACAGCTGAGCAAATATCTGGACGGATAAAGGAGGACAATGATTAATTCTCATTATAGTCTCTAGTTTATACAGAAATACAAGATTAAATTTCAAGGGTATTGATGCCAACTCTACACTAGCAGAAGACTCTATCATACAACTGGCTTAAAAGGAGAATTTGTCCTTGCAGTTGACCCAAGCCATGGAGAGAATGGGTATTTTAGACACCTATAGAAGAGGTCACTATTAAAGTACCAACTCTGAAATAAAAGCTGACTGTTCTCAACAACTCATTATTTGACCATGTCCAGTGGAATTTAGGTTATGCTAATTCAGCCCATAGTTCTGAGCAGTATTTGATTTCCACTTTGATGAAAAACAATTATAAGAATTGAACAGTTGATGAACAAACGTTTTCTGCTTTCAGAGCTGCAGAAAAGCAATGAGAAATCTTCAAGAATGAGATGAGTGCTCCAACTTGAGTAAAGTTCTGCATAGAACAGTTGCAGTACCTTGAGAAAAAAACGGAAAAAAATGAAGTTTGAACATTAGGATTTACATCCTCAAAGATTTAAAATACATTTCTGCCTCATTCTCAGAAAAAAAAAAAAGTGAGAATAAATTACCTTCCTGCCTAAAAATAAAAGGTCACCAAGCAATTGTAGTCTCTACTGGACAAACAACTATAAAACAGATGATGCTGCACAGATCTTTGCCAGCTTTCATTGTCAGAGGTCCTGCGTGTACTTGTCACTGCTCATATATGCACAGCTTTTAGGTATCTGAGAGTATGCAATAATTTCATTCCCCTTGCTGAATTCCAAAGTCTTTTCAAGATGGAACCTGTATTTTTAATGCTCTGTTCAAATCCAGTGGCTATTAAAGACATATCACTGAGTAATAAAACCAGGTGGCAACCATGCAGTCCTTGTAATTTGACTGACAGCTTGAGTTAGTTATAAAAAATGAAGGTATAATTATTATTAATTCAGTTTCCCCTCATACTTCTGTCTTTAAATGCCGCACTACTGCAGGGATGTTGCACTAAAGCTTCCTAAACGCAACACTATGGCCAGAATCAGCAAGATCAGCTATGCACAGCTCTTTTCTCAGCTCAAAAGCAATTCACCTGTAGAATTAATTTTAAAGGTTCAGAAGAATCACTGGACTGTTAACTGTCTCATTCCCAAAGGAGACATAGCTTCACCTCCAACTCAAAGTGGTTTTAATCAACACCTCATTCCCTACACAAAGGAAAAATTCAGAGCTTGGTAACACATACCAAAGGACAGTTTACAACAGATGCTGCCTGTGAGCATTGCAGGAACAATGGCAAACCTGTGTCCACACACAGCTCCGAGCCAATGCTGCTCCTGTTCAGCAGTTTGGAACAATGCTGGCAAGCAACTAACTTTCAGGGTTGCTGAACCTACTACACATGCTGATCATTCTGCAATTTTCATTTCCTTGCAGACTTTAGCAGATTTGCTGCATAAACACACCACGCTCACTGATAGTTCAGCAGGCACCAGGTCAGTGAGAGCCTTGTCCTCCCTGCTCAGAGAGGCCTTTTACTGTTTCTTCCCCTCTGGGACTGCTGAAGCTGTAGAAGTTCAAGAAAGATGCCAGTTTTGCATTCCATTTGAAAATTATTTTAATACTATAAAACTCATTTGTTCACATATTTGGTACAAAAGATGAATTGTTTTCTCTCAATTACAGGAGAATCACTTCAGCCTTGAGATTTCAGCTAAGTAGGTCCAAAACAAAACAAGACTGGGTTCTACTGGTTCTGGAGGGTCCCAATACAGCTCACCCAAGGTCTCTTTCCAGTTTGGCTCTCACAGTTATGGACCACCTTGATGGAAGATACCCCACATCATTGACTCTTCGGAGGCTTGTAGTGAATTCGGCACCGCTCATTAAATACCTGAGACACCAAAACAGAAGAGCAAAAGCAAATCAGCCCTTGTCCAGGAGATCAGCAAAACTACATAGCAAGTTCAGGCAATGACCTCTTCACATAGCACACATCTCAAGGTGCCCAGTACTCATGTACCAATAAATGGCACTTACCAAGGCATCGGTCTCCATTCACCTTCTCTCCTGGCTTTAGTGAGTGCAAAGTTTGTAGCCTGATGCTGGGGGACTGCACAGCACTAAGTGTTCTCCCTCAGACAAGGCAGACTCTTAATCCTGGTAGTCTGTTACCATCCAAGATGCTGACGAGTTTTGTTTTTATAAGGGAGCGACAGAACCAGTGGAAGGCTCCTGAGCGGTTGTGTTCCATTAAGTTCCCTCTGACATTCAAACGTGGATGCTGCTGTATTCCTCTCTTTCCCGAGCAAACATATTTTACATTGTCATGACAGCTAAGAGGAGGGGCAAGGGCTCCTGGAAGCCCCAGTGACACTCAGTTATCTGCCAGCAGGTGCCAGTGCTGCCAGCACTCCCATGTAAAGGGCACAGCGCTCTTGCCTCACTCACCTCTGGCACCTTCTCTGGGTAAAATTTAGCACAGAGAACCAGATCCTGCTGATCCTGTATATTTAGCTTGAACTGCTGCAGGCCTTGTCAAGCAGACTGCCTGCCCTAAGGAGGGCCAATAAATGAGACTATTTAAAGGAAGGCAGTCTGAATCAAAAGCACAACATGCAGGCTCCCACCAAAGTCGCAGGGGCTCTCACAAGCCAGTCAGTTATGTAGTGATTGGGCTCCAAAGCTGGTCTTGCACATGCCCCAAAAGTGACATGAGCACCACCCAGCATCAAGCTGAGGCACTGGCAGCTATTGGGTGCCCCACCAGCGCTCCCACGAGAGTGCATTTTGCCAAGCTGTCCAGGGACTTGGCAGACCCAAATGCCCGTGATCATCAAGATATCAAGTTTGATGAACTCTCCCACTGGCTTTACAAAGTGAGTGGTCTTGTAATTTTGGGGAAGTTATGCATCACTTTCTATAAATACATTATTTCAAGCTGTGTCTTCCTAGAATCTTCTACTTCTATAGCTGATCTCCTTATTCAGAGTTCAAAACCCATCTTGAGCAAACGTTTGGAGCACACATTTGTTACAGCATTGATTCTCAACAATTTTTGAGTAATTTTCAACTTACTTTCAAATTTAATTTTTTACAAAACAGAAACTGCTTCATATTGTAGAAAACAAAAGTTGTGATACAGTTTCTTTCACTCATATGCACATTACATTACAATTATGTTACCACATGCAGTGGACGCCTCTGGCAGAGTTAAGACTGTAAATGTTTGAGATCATATCAGTGATAGGAGGAAACTATAGAAATTAGGAGCAACAGAGGGTTTCAATTCAGAAGCATTTTAATATTAAACAAATTGCACCACTTTTGTCCATTGTCTAAAAGACATTTAAATGGCATACAAGTCTAAAAGGATACTGGAAATACTCTCAAAAACACTGCAAGGGTCTCTTGCATCAAAACCCCACACCAGCTTGCTTGCTATCATACAAACTTTTAAAGTATCTTTAACTGTAACTCCACAACCCATGGAAGGAAGATCAATACTATAATCTTGCAAACACTGCCTCCTACTTTCAGGATCACTGACTCAGTGTGTTATTCGGATCCCTTTAACTCCATTGGTCTACCAGTGAAGTGCTATTCTCATTTTTCAGACTGGAAAAACAGTGCCTGAGAAACATTAACATTAATGTTACTATGCAGAAGTTTGATTTTCCTGGCTTTTACATATTAATATAAAACAAAATACTCCAACAATAAACTCCAGTGTCGAGGTGCTGTACAGAGACTAATACAGGTGTTTTGTTTTGAAAGTCGATTCCTTGTCTGGCATCATCCAAATTCCACTGCATGCATTTCTATAAAGCAGCATCTGTCTGTATGTCACTACTGGTACAGCTAGCCAGAGTGTTTGAAAATAATTGTTTCCTAATTAGATTTTTCCAGTCAGTTTACAGTTGGTTAGGGTTAAGGGAAACACGTGAGTGTACTTCCCAACTAGAAGTCTGCAACAGTAAACACCAGCTTGCAAACCAACAACCACTTCCATGTAACAAACTGCATTTGGCCCATAGCTATGACTGGTTCTAATTCCTTGCGTGACATATTTTCAAAGGCAGCTTAATAAGACATTTATGTGTGTATTTAGAGCATGATGGCAGAGCTGGAGATAAAACCCAAAAATATTTATCTCTTCAAGCCCCACTCTTAACACATGTTGCGGAATACACTAGCAGGCTAAAATTCCCCTGCACCATTCATACCTTACTGTTTATAAACTCTCCATCTTCAGGAAAAATTAGACAGTTCTGTCACTAGAAAAACCTTAGGGCAGCAACAGGAAAACACTGGGACCAGTACTAAATTTGGTATCAAGTCAGTGCTTCAGAATGAAGATGAGGGCAGGGGCTGTTACCCTATAGCAGAGTTGCCATAAAATATTTGCTACTGGGGACCTGTAGTGTGTTGTTAAGGCTCTGCCATTGCTTAGTCAGATCTGAGCTGGTTTAAAATTAATTAAACTTAAGGGCATGCTTAGCTTTTTGGGACAGTACAGAGGTAGCACTGATAGCAAAGCATACACGGAAACTTTGTAAATGCTCAGCTCATCAGCCCATGATAAAGTTACTGAAGAACACACAAGACAAAGCTGTGTTGCTTTTACACCGAGGTAATCTAGGGAACTAAAATCGTGAAGCAGAGATTAAAAACAGAGCTGCAGCTACTACTAGCTATTTGCAAAAACCCTTTTTGCATTTAGAGAGGGAAAGAATTTCTCTCTGCAGTACTGAAAGCTCGGAAAAGCTACAACCAACCAAAAAAGGACGCTAGATGTGAAACACTGCAGTGACACAATACGGCCACCTCAGAATTTGAGCTCAGTGTTAATATCACTCTATAACAAGACAGACTTCAGGGCCATCAAACCAGAGGGTGATCTGCACCCTCTGCTGACACAGGAGAGATACAACAAGGCTGCCCTTTGCACTATGGAGTGTCAGTTCAGGCCTGAAGAAACTCAACTACAAAAAGGTTCAAATTCCACAGCCACATCCTCCCCCGGGTCATCACCAGACAGGCAAATTTGAAAGACCCACTTCTCTGGCACTGTCAGAGGCCCTGCAAAATTCAGATAGGCCAGCACAGAAAACTCTACAAAGTCCTTTAGCCACAGGGCAAGGTGGAGAAAGGGACACAGGGAATAATTCACAGTCCTTTTTCTCCCCACTAAATCAAACACTTTTCCTTGCAATGCAACTTTAAAGTTTAGATCTCTGGGAACTGAGGAAATTGGTAAATGACTGACTTGAAATGTTTACCCCAGCTGCACTCATGTATTTCTAATTAACCTGCTTCATAAGGTACCAGTCCCACACCTCCAGTGCAGGACTTGTCTGTTGGGACAGAACATCATCACGATTAAATGACTGAGTACCTTCCAGCTTCTGTCGTTTACCACTTCTTCAACATTGAGCTCCGACTGCATCAATTTCAACTGCAGAAAGTAACAGAAAAAGAGATTATTGTCAAATGGGCCTCCCTGCAGCCTTCAGTATTTACTACCATTGCAACTTTCCAGCTCACAACCCCAGCAACAGGTGTGCATGCCCCCCAAAGGTGCAAACTAAAGGGCTCTCTCCTGAGAGCCTGGCCCTTCCATTCAGCCAATGCTCAGGGCAGAGGGAAGTCTGTAAAGGCACAGTGAAGGCAGACTCTAAATGCAAGCCCAGCAGAAGCAGCTCCTGATTACTAATGCTCTAGTCTTAAATATTGCCTGTCAAGATCTGCTAGCAATGAACTGATTAACATTAATGGCTTCACAGACATAAATACCAGCACTTAATTCAAGAACTCAGCACAGAGAATGCCAGGACTGGGGTTAGTTCTGGAGTTGTCATTCTTGTATTAGAGTCACATAGGGAGCTGGCAGCAAAGCTAGGATTGGACACAGATTTCACATTCTGGATTCAAAATCAAGATCATAAAGAGACCCTCTCTACTTCCTTTGCCACCCGTTCTGTGCACTGACCAAAAAGGGTTTGCAGTATGATCACATATGTTCGTGCGATCTGAACCAATTAACATTTCATATCATCACAGCAGGACAAATCAGGTGTGCACAGAGGCAAAAGCTCCAGCAAGAACAACCACAATACACAGTTCGTGAGCATTCACTCAACCCACGAGAAATCTCTTTGGGGTTTCACATCTATTACATCTACTGTGTTCAGGTGATCTGCAGTAATTTGGCCCTGAAGTGACAGGAGGAGATATAAGAACCATCTGCCATTTTTGCCCATATCTAGGATGTGTTTTTGTTGGGAGCCTTTAACACAACAGACTAAGGATCAGAGTTGATCCATTTTCAATGCACAGTTTTAATTAGTCTTGGTGAACAGGTGCAAGCCAAGACAAAAATCCCATCAAAAACCTTCCAAGTAAGATGTCCAGGCACACAGAGCAACTAGAGTTGTTAGGTGGACTTTTATCTACTCAACCAGACTTCAAACTGTTTGAAATAACAATCCAGCATCCACAGACTGACTAGATGACCACAATAAGTGTCTATAAAATAAACACTCAGAGTATCTATCTTCAGCAGTTCAAAGAAACTACTACTCCAAGTTTTCTCATTCAATAACCCAGAAGTAATAATTTTGGATAAAGTCCACTAATTTGTACCATTAGCATGATGAGAGAAACACATATAGAGAAAAAAGATCTGTATTGCAACCAAGTGAATATACATTTGAAATGCATAACCTTAAAACTAGGATGTGTTCTATCAGATATCTTTTCTGAGTTGTAGAAAAAACACAACTCTCATGGAAAACCAAAAAAAAACAAACAAAAGCAGGGGGATTACACCTCATAAAGTCCAAGTGCAAAAGTGAGATCATCTCATAAAAAAATTTCTGAGATGTTTCCAAATCATGGACTGCTTTTAACATTTAAAATCACCTCTAATCATTAAACATTATCACTATGATCCTCCTAGTGGTTTCAGTGAGAAGTTCTGGGCTCAGTAACTAAACAGTTGAAAGAACTGGCTCTGCAAACAAAATTTGTAGAAAATACTGAGCTACCATTCTAGTTTTACCCAAACTAATACAGATGCTTTGTAAGTGAGGCTCTAAGAACAAAACTACTTGCCTGCCACACAGTTCTTTCAGTATCCTTTCCCTTACCAAAGGCACCCTGGAATGGGGCCAAGAACTTCAGAGGGGTTCCTTTCTCCACTATCGATACTCCATCTCAATCACCTCTGTTCACCTCTGCTGAAGTAGACCTTCCACCCAGAGGCCAGAAGGTTGGGAGGGCATTTGCTCATTAGAATTCCCTATGCAAAGCCAGAGGTCTCTCTCACACCACCACAAGGTACTCAAAATATTAGTCCAAGAAATACTAAATAAAAAAAAGATGGTTAAGTGGAATTCAAGGTTGCCTGGCAGCTCCTTGTAGAGGGCAGGAAAAGTAAATTGTACCTCAGTGGTGTCAGTCAGTGAAGGTTAGAGTCCACCATGGAGAAGTGCAAGTGTTTTTCTATGGCATTTGTGTAACAGAACCTCAGAAAAAGCTTCACTGGCAGGATAAAAGCAGCTCTGTCTTGAGTGCTATGGAAAATGGTTCTCACAAACCCAGTCAACAAGAACCCCAGAAAAGACTGCCTGAGTCAGGATCCACTTCAGATTCTCTCCATTACACTGCTCTTTCCACTTGGGAAAAATACCCTCTTCTTCCTCTATAAGAGATCTCTAATAAGCTCCAACACTCACCTTTGTCTGCTCTTTCCTGAGTTGCTTTAATAATGCTACATCATCCTGGGCTTTTTCCCTCTCTTCTCTGAGAGTTTTCACTACACTGGAAGTCTGAGCGATGCAGTTTTTGATGATTCTTTCTCTATTGGTGTGAGCATCCATCAACTAAGTGGGGAGAGAAAGAAAGTCACAACAACTCAGCAGAGAATAAAAAACTCTAAGGTATAAGTTAAATGAGAAACTTTCTAAAGTCATAGTATTGTTGTACCTACAGAAATCCCTTTGACTCCATAATTCACATGTTGGAAGCAACACTGCTTTGAATAGCAGCTACCAACTTGATCAAAAGTTAAAGGAGTCTTGCAGAATAGCAGGAAAAGCGTGCTAGCACCCTTTTTAAAAGGAAAAATGGACTGGGCTAATGTCATCTGCTGAAGCCTGAAGTGCTCCCCAAAGGATCAGCTTTGCAGAACGAAGCGTGGTTTTAAACTGAAGCAGCTGTTGCACGCGTGTGGTTTAGATGTGCAGAGAAGCTGAGGGGCCAGTTATGAATACACACAAGGCGGTGTTTTCCTTAGACACTGGGCCCTGAACATGATAAAACAGCAGGAAGTGAGCTGATAGTCAAAGGTGTGCACACTCACAGACTCGTACAGCTGTTTACACGTCTGGCCAGGATCAACTTTCCCCACAAAGGAAGCTGTTGGAATTGTAGTGTTTAATTCATGGACGATTCTATCATCGATCGTCCTCATCACCCTGAGCAGCTCCTGTATTAAAAAAAAAAAAATATATGGCTTCCTATTTGGTTCTACCTCTGAGAAAAACCTATTACAAAAAAAAAAATTTGCACAGTTAAGGTTTTTAATAGAAAACTAAGTAGGATTGATTAAAAGGAGTTAAAAACACACCAAAGGAACAATTCTCTCATGCAGGAGTATGTGCTGCAAACCACTGAGTTTCCTTGGCAGCAAAGGCCAGAGATGGGCCGAGTAACTGCTGCGCCCTATAGACCCCCTGGCCGTGCCAGCAGTACGGACAGGCTGGAGAGCAGAGCCCTCCAGCCCAAGTCCCCATCCTGACTTCCAGGAAGGAATCTGGGCACAACCTGAACTGAAACTGCAAACTTCAAATAAAAACTCCCACCGTTTTGGGGGGCATGAAGCTGAGTAGGGGGAGGTTTAGGTTGGATATCAGGAAAAGGTTCTTCACCCAGAGGGTGGTCAGGCACTGGAAAAGGCTCCCCAGGAAGTCGTCACAGCACCAAGCCTGACAGAGTTCAAGAAGCCGTTTGGATAATGCTCTCAGGCACATGGTGTGACTCTTGGGGTGTCCTGTTCAGGGCCAGGAGTTGGACTCGATGATCCTGTTGGGTCTCTTCCAACTCGGCACATTCTGTGATTCTGTGTTCTAGAAACACTCCGGTCCCCACCGCCCCCGGGCCCTGCTCGCACCGCTGCAGACACGCGTGGTACTTCACGCCCAGTTAAACGACGCGAAGGCGCCCCCGGAGTTCCCGCCGCCCGCGGAGGCTCCCGAGCCGCGAGCCCTCCGTCCCGGCAAGGGGCCCTGGTGCGGGTGGATCTCCTGCCCCGCTCCCCGCCGGAGGGGCGAGGGCAGCGGGCTGAGGGCAGGCCGGACCGTGTCCCGCATCCCGGCGGCCGCGGGGATGGGGTGACCTCGCCGCCCCGCGCGCGGGGCGCGCGCAGCCCCGGGGCCGGCGGCGGGAGGCGGCGGGAGCGCGCGGGGTGGCGGGAGCGCGCGGGGTGGGTGGGGGGGGGCGGCGGGGGCGGCGGGAGCGCCCGCTCCATCCCGGCGCGGGTTACCTGGAACTCGGCGAAGTCCTCGCAGCCCGCGGCTCCGCTGGGCGCCGCCATCCTGGATCGGCCGAGGGCGCGGCGGCGCCCAATCCGGCGGGGAGCCGGGATGACGCGCGGGGCGGAGCGGGGCGGGACCCGCCGGAGCGCGGCCCCCGGCGCAGCGGCCCCCGGCCAGGCATCTCCACCGGCGGCGGCCCCGCGACCCCTTCTCCGCTCGCAGCGGCGGGCAGGGCTCCGGCCGCCCCACCGGAGGCGGTGCCGGCGCCGGCGGCCCCGAGAGCTCCGCGGCGCGTCCCCCTCCAATCGCGGTGCCGGGGCGGGGCCCGGCGGTGACATTGAGGGGCGCCGAGCAGGGCCGAGGCAGCGCCATGTGGGGCCGCGCCGGTGAGTGAGGGACTGCCCCGGGGCCAGGTGGGGGGCTGCCGCCGGCTCTCCCCCTGCCCCGGGACCCCGCGGAGCCGGAGCCGGGCCCGGCGCGGTGGGAGCGCGGAGCGCGGAGCGGGGCGGGCGCTGCGGCGGCGAAGCGAGGCGTGAGCGGCCTCGTCTGATGGGCTGGCGTTAAAAACAGTGTCAGGAACGGAGCTGTGCCTCTTACTTTCCTTCTCTGAAGACCTTGAAAAGGGTCTGGTTCAGCTGGGGGCGGTCGCCTGTAAATGTAAATGATTTATTTTTTTCAGAGCGGGAATGCATTATGCCTCGAAATCGGTTTCTCTTAGGAGAGAATTTACCTTCAGACAGCGTAAAGGAGGACAAAAAGAACTTTTTTTTTTTTTTAAGTGTCCTTTTTGACTTTCAGTGTTGGTTTGTTTATGCATTTTTTTTCCAGACTTTTAAAATCATATTGATGAATTAGAAGCTCCTTCTAGAAAGTCTGTTCTTGTATATAAGGTGCCCTGATGTCTTCTAATGTATTAGAAAGTAGTTAATCTCTCAGTACAGCAAGATTCTGGGGTTTTGTCTTTTTCCTTGACTCTGTCATTGCTTTTGAGATGTGACAGGATTGGTAGAATGCTGGTGTGCAGTCCCTGAAATAGCACCATCCAAAGTGTACCTGAAGCATATGAATAGATGAGTTCCTGGAAATTGTGATATGTGTTATGTTTGAGAAATTGCTTGTAGGCTGTAGTCTTGTATTCCTTTTTTTTTTTTTTTAATTATGTTCATTGCATTCTCATTTTTCTAATCAAAGTTAATGGACAAATTTATGGCATAGCTTATAGACAAGTTTTAATTTCATAACTATTACAACTATATCTGGTACTTTTTGCCTTGTATTACAGTTGTACCTGTTGTTTTTTCTTTCTTTTTTCTCTTGTGTTAACAAAAAACCCCAAACATTTCCATTGAAAAACTAGTATTCTACTAGCTCCGAGTTAAATTCGGCCTCTTTGCTTCCTCTGTTTCTCTTTCCAGATAGGGCTGTTAAGCTGCTGGGAAGAAATATTCCCTCAGTTCTGAGGATGACCGAAGGAGTGGATCTGAAGATAAGCAGAAGGCTTTGCATTAAACCCCAGGAAGAAAGTCAACTTCAGTCAAAGAGTAAGAGTTTTTTATAAGATCTTGCTATGTTTTATGTCACTGAATACTCGGATATCCATGCTGCAGTCATCTGAACAGGAATTTGGCCGACATAGATGCTACTGTCCCTGATTTTGTGAGAGTGAGTTTTGATCTGTAGACAGGAAAATTGAGCATTAAATTTAGCAATGAAGTCTTGTTTTTTAACAAAGCCAGGGGTCAATATTTCTGCTTGTGGTGATAACACAGCTTTCCCTTTGTAGCAGGTCACTAGTATCTTATCTGGTGTGCACTGCTACAATGAGGCTCTTCAGCTGTACTCTGGAACTGGCTGTTCAGCCCCAGTGTAAACTATTAATGTTTAGGAACATTGTATGAGCTAAAATACTTTTGCAGTTTTTCAGAGTGCAGCATTTCCAGCTGTTCCCAAAATTGAACGTGCCCTGCAGGAGAGAGTCTGAATCGTTGCCTTGGTTCATGTTTAAAGGTGGAGCTGGTCAGGGAAAGCTCAGAAACATTTTTTCACTATATATGAGACAGATAACGGTGCTCTAACCAGACTTCCTGTAAAACAGGTTCCCTTATGGCCCACTGATGCAGGATAAAAGGAGCACACAGATGTGAAGCATTTGGCATGCTTCTGTTTTAAAAACATAACAGAGCTGTACTGGGTAAGACAAGAGGTCTCCTTAAAAGTGTGATGTTTCCATCAGTGCCCGGTAAAGGAGGTCGCTTATGTTTTTGTGAAGACTAATGGGAATGGTGACCTACAGCAAACATAGTGTTTCTCTTCTACACTGTCCCACAGGTGGCATCCTTGTGTTTAATGGCCTTCACTGGATTTTTTTTTTTCCCATAAACTTGTCCAGTTTCTTGAAGCTGGATGTATTTTTAGCATCCACATTCTCCAAGAAGGAATTCCTCAGCTTAAGCATGCTGTGAGAAAAACAAGTACTGTCTTGTATTCCTTTTTTAACCCGATGTGTACTTTTACATAATCTGATTTTCCTTTATTCAGTACCCCTTCCAAAACAGGGCCTGTTCATTGTAGCTCACACTCCCAGTGTCATATACAATGCTCTTCTGTTCTGAGAGGAGCTTCAATTACTGGTTTTCCAGGCCAAAGGGTCTCAGTGTGTGACACTGTTTCTTACGTGGCGGCCATTCCATACCTGTGGTTGTCCTTACCAGTTTTCCCTGTGCCTGTTCTACTTCAGCTCCCTCTGAGATAAGGGATCAGTATTTCACACGCTTTCCAAAATGCTGGAGTTGCAGTTTTATACAATGGCACAGTAATGCTGTTGTGTTTGTGTTCCCAATCACTGCTAGTTATGCTGTTTTCCTTTCTATTACTGAACATCTTGCCAAAACCACTATGAAACCCCAAGGGCTTACTCTGCAGGCTTAGGTAATAATTAATAACAGTTAGGTTAGAGTCTGTCATTTGTGTGTGAACTGGAATTGCTTCCTGTTTATATACAAGGACTTTCACTCACAGGCCATCTCATTGACTCAGGATTCTGAAGCCCTGCTTCAGGCTCTTTGGGGTAGGCCTCATGTTTTTTAACAAGCTGGCATTATCAGCAATGTGTGTCCACCACAATTCCTAGATCATTCATGAATCCATGAGGAAGCACAAATCCATACAGGATACCTCCCATTGTTTAAAAGAAAAAAAAAGAAAGGGAAAAAGCTGTCTTATCTTTGCCCTTTGCTAGATTTTAATGGTATTTTATGTATGAAAACTTTCCTCTATTGCATTATGAATATTTTATATATGGTTTTTGAAAGACTGAGCTGAAAACTAAGGGTTTGGTCTTGTCCTATGGTTGTCTGTTTATTTGGACCTTCAATAGGATAAAATCTTTCCCTGCCTGAAAAGGTTAACAGCACAGTGGCTTTTCTGTATCTGTTCCATTTAATTTTCTTTTTTTTTTTTTTTAACTGATTTAAATGTACTAGAAAAACTATAATATTGTAGCACTTTAGGATGTTTAGATGCTGGAGCAGCTCCTGCAAACTTAGACACACAAATACAGAAGTCTTGGGATAGATTTAGCTTTCTTTACGTGGCCTCAGTTTAATGCACATTTCCAAGTTTGTTAACCTGCGATACAATTTTTGTCTTCTAACCAACTTTAGCACTCATATTTAAAATTCTGCATTGCTCACCCTAATTGCTTTTGTTACAGCTCTGGCAATCCAGCTTTCCTGATCGGTGTTTTTGGTGGCATTTTTCTGTTTTTGTTTTGTTTGTGCATTTTGCTGGGGTTTTTTAGGTCAATCTCCTTTGAGGGTGCCTGGATACAAGCCTACAGACTGGGAGAAAAGATTTTTGCTGTGGGCAGGCCATTTCAAGAAACCAGAGGACATACCAGAGACTGTCTCGTAAGTGTCAGTTTTGAAGCTGTAAAAGAGACTTTGTTTGTGCTGGAATAAGTTACTTGAATGCAATTCCAGAATAACTCTTCTTAAATGGAATGGGTTTGCACAGCTGAAAAATCTTACACTGCTGTGTCTGGTGTAACATCTTGTAGATGAGATGACCTGAGCAACTCTGTTGTGCTGAGATAATATATCCCTCTTGATTTGTTTTGCAAAGGGATGACCAGCATTTATCAGTTGTTTCATTAGAAAAACATCACAGATCAGTCCATTTTTCACTCTTGTCTTACAATTAAAAAGCTTTTTTCAAACATTAGTGTGAGCTTATTCTAGTGTTTTTCTTTATATGTCAGCCTCCCCTTGTGGAAAACTTTCATGATATACTATAAAATAATTGACTCATATAAAATATTTATTAATTAATATCTAGAGGGCACAGGCCAACTTTCTTTAGTCTTGGAATTTAAACTAACAAACAGTGGAGGGAAGGGCTCCCTAACAATATATATTTAGGCAAAATTTCCCTGTTGCTGGTGGAGTCCAAATGTCAATGCTTTGTCCTGTGTGAAAAGTAGAAAATAAAACTGGGTGTTCTGGTTTGCCTATCTAAAATGAAGATCAAACTTATCAACAAATCAGCAACTATCAGTTTAAAAAAACCTGCTAGTGGTAGTATAGTTATCCTTTAAGACATGCTCATAATGCTTTTAAATGTAAGTATTTATTTAAATATTTATTTAAATTAAAAAGATACAGTAATTCTTGCACTACTTGAGTAAGAAAACAATGTAGCTGCCCTTTAAATATTTTCTGGTTTTTTAGATGCACTGCATGGGAATTGGAAATCCACCCATGTATCTCAGTGTGTCACAACAAATAAATTTTGTTAAAATGGAATCCTTCCATTTTGTATTGACTCCTTTTTCTTAAATTTACATTTGAAATACATACAGGTGTATATTATCAATTCATATATTTTCACATGCCAAACACTTATTTATGAGGGTTTTTAAGAAAACAAAGTTAACAGTGATTGATTTCAGTAGTTTATTGAAAGGACAAACCAAATTCTGGTAAAAGCTGACCATTTGTGCAAATGCATAGGGAATTCTTTTTAGACAAATAATTCAGCCAAATCTGAGATGACAATTGAGAACTATAAACACAGAAAAACTTGTTTTCCTGTTCTGAGATTAATTAATTGTGGGTTGTAAGGGCTTGTGATATAACTCGGTAATCTTGTAAAATGCGGTGATCAGAAGTAACTCATTTATTAAACAAATATTAATCTTAGCCACTGACTTGGTTTAAATGCAGATTGTGTTCAGATATCTACCTTTTGCTCTCATATATATTCTTAACACATCTAAGGTACTTCCAAAATTAATTAGCACAATTTTATTAATCCTGCTTCTGTGCATTTCAGCTTAATTGCAGCTTGCACTCAGGTGTTCATTGTAGATTGTTAGCAGAAACAAATAACCTAGATGCTAAAATTAACTATTAGTTTCATTGTAGATGGATGTGTTTGTTCCCTGTGATCAGAAGCCTTGCAATCAAATCAATACTCTGACAAAAACAAGAGCTAAACTCTTTTCAGCTCTCAGGTCTTATGTGATTTACCACGTTGACCTATCGTGGATCCTTAAGTATCTTTTTCTTCTTCCAAGTGTAAAGGTCAAAATGTAGTAAAAGATTTCATATTCACTCATGTTTGTGTACAGTAATAATTTCCCCCTTCCATTAAATCCATTCTCCATGTTAGTTTTGGGGTATAATTACCTAGTTTGATGTATTTATTCTTTTCACTATGCACTGTGGATTCTTTTCAAGTCTCCTGGAACTTTATAATGTGGCAAATTTAATCAGTGAGAATATTAGACCTCCTTGAGAAGGGAGTCACCTGCTCTAAATTCTACAAGGAGAATTAAATATATAGGCAGGCTATAGGTCTTTGGTTATTGTGCGAAGCGCATCCAAAAAGCATTAACACTTCCTTGGCCCTTCTTGCTTTCCTCTAACACAAAATTTGCTGTAACCAAGATGTCATTTGGGTAGAATGATCTTCAGAGTTTAACCCAACTTAAAATAAATGGTCTTTTCTTTTAACTCTTCACATATACAGCTGGAAGGTGTTAATAATCGCTACTCTTCTTGTGGAAGACTTCTGGTTTTTAAAGATAACAGCAGACTAGGCAACAGGTTTCCCAAAGGAGTAGTGTAGCTACTGGTGTGGCTAGGTAAGCCCCCTGAAATTATGGAGAGAAAAAAAAAAAGATATAAAGGGTTCCTCTGTCCAAATCTGATGGTGGAAAGCTTACGTTCCTCCACACCTCCTTAGTTTCTTATGAAAACAGATTACTTGAAGGCTATTTATTCTAGCAGGATGGAAGTGCTAACCACCGGTCTTTTACCAAGTCCTTTTCAGAATTTCTGAGGAGTATTGTACCCACCAGCCAGTGTATCATCTGTCAAATCCTGTAGTATAGGAACATGCCTTTCTGGAAAACAGACTTTGTCATAAATGACACTGTTGTGAAGTTCAGGAAGTAGAAATGGCTGAGCTGTGAAAATGCATCCTTCAGCCCAAGAAAATCCCAGCTCTTAAATTCTGTATGTTATTCTCGCTCACAAATGGTTTTTACCATACCTCACTATTGAGAGAAGAATGCATCTTTTACAGTGCTAAATACATCACAGTTAGACTGTGGAGCTTTCGCCAGCTTTGCAGATATTGGAAGGTAGTAGTGAGCACAGAGGGAGTGAACAGTAAGGAAGACACTGCATTACTAAACCCTCTCTTTTTCCTGTTCTTTCCACAATGAACATACATACTCAAATGCTGCAGCCTTCCTCCTTTGCATTGCAGTCAAGTGGTCTGCAAAGGCATTACCGTCTCTGAACAATGAAGTAACCACAAATAAAAAAGCTGGGTTTGTTTCCAGCTTTGAGAGGAACGTCTTTGTGACCAAGTATGTCCCAAGGTAGCTGGGATCAGCCTTTCCCAACTTGTAAAACTTTTTTTGTGAAAAGAGCCAAGAACTATTAACATTATCAAAAACTACCTCAATAGCATGCTAGGAGAAATTAAACAATTAGTCAAGTGATTTATTTAGGTCTTGGATAATGAGTCTGTTCTTTTATTCTTATTTCTTGAGGATTGAAACAATCAGAGCAGCAAAGACCACACTGCGTGTGAAGTTCAGCTATGTAATGATTGCCTTGACAATAGTGGGATGCATCACCATGGTGATTAGAGGGAAGCAGGTAGGCACAGATTTTTGGCTGATGAGTGCAAATCAATCTTAACATAAACTTCTTGGTTACTCTACAGATTTGTAGTACTGTAGAGTAGTACTGTCTTGCTTTGGGTTTTTTTTCACTGAACAAAAATGTTAGAAGTTCTCCTAGTTCCCCAGAAGAGACCCTCATTGACTAATTCCCACTGGAAAAGGATGATGTCACTGTTAAGATTGCATGTGCTTCCTTTAAAAGAAAAAAACCTTTCTGCTTAAACCATCTGCATGCACAGAAGAACCTTCTTTGTATGCTGCCTTTCTCTAAAGCAGTTCTTCTGATGACAGTGTTCAGATCTTGTTTCTATGGACTGCTAAGTGTTCTAGAGAAACCTTAAAACTAGTGACAGTCTCAATCCCAGTACTGTGAATTGCTGAATGTCAAATGACATTTCTGTCAGCATTTGTCTATTAAAATGAAAAGGATGCAGCACTCTGAAATGAAACAGGGCAAAGGTTCTTCCCTGGCTTTAGCAGAAGAGATCAAACACTGACAATTCCCAGAATATTTTCCTCTGTACTGGAGCAGTAGGAATGCAAACACCAGGAAGTGAGGACAGCTACTTTGGAAACCTTGTTTTCAAAGAAGCTGGAACTATTTATGTTTCCTGAGGTTAGTTCAGTTGGCTACACTATGGTGCTAATAACACCAAGGTCACAGGTTCAATCCCTGGATGGGCCAGCCATTCACTCGATGGTCCTTGTGGATCCCTTCCATTTCAGAAGATTCTGTGATTCTGTTTGTTTCTAGTACCTGTGACTTGTGAAGATTGGAGATTAGTATTATATACTGACCAGAAGCACAGAACATATCTTCTGCTGCCTTAACAAAAGGGTTTAATTTATTCCCAGAGAAGTAATTACTTTCAGCCTAAATGGCTTCTGGATATTTTATTTTACCCCTCTTGCTTCCTGGTGTTACTGCTGACAGAACTGCGCCTCAGTAAGGATAGGCCAGATATTTTGTAAGCCGTCAATTCAATTTTCAATTCTGTGGTCCTTCAGGTGATAACTGATGATCTTATTACATTGCAGGCTGTAAAAAGACATGAAACTCTTACAAACATAAACTTGGAGAAGAAAGCCCAGTGGAGAGAGGAAAGGACTGCACCTGCTAAACCTTGAAAGAGGAAATGAAGAGCAAGGACTGGGGAAGAAAATCCAAGTCCATTTCAGCACTGGAAGGAGGATATAGTCACATCTTTCCTGTATGTTAGTTCTGTACACTCACGTTCAAGAAAGAATGAATACATTATCCTTTAATAATTAAACCCAGAAATACCTATTTTCTTTTCCTAATAACTGCCCCTTTCTTTCAGACTCTTTTCTTCGTGGTTAGGGGGACAGGACACATAAGCAAACTGGAGAGACAAAATAATTGTTTCCCACATATGCTATGCACTAGACTAAGTATCTTTTAAAATACTGCAGAAGCTGTACTTGCATTCTTGGTACCAATCCCCTTTATGAAAGGTCTTACTTACCACTTACAAGAAGGTAACTTGGGAAAAAGGACAGTCTATTTAGTTTCCACTTGTATAAACAAAATACCTTCACTGGGCAGTCATCCACTATCAGCAACTATTTTGGCTATTTTCTAGGTCCCTTTGGGAAGAAGAGGGCCATATGGAAGAATGGGGCTATATTTATTCTGTATGGGTACTGGCTGCTTCAGATATTCTGTATGTTTCCCTCTGTGCAAGACAGGAAAATTATTAAGGGAGCCCTTGAGTCAGGAGTAATTGTCTGACCTGCATTAACATCATAAAAATGATCATAATTTAGCCTGCTTACCTGCTCTAAGTCCAAGTATTCTGGCCCCATTTAAGTGAGGGACTACTTTCTGTGAAGAACTGCCTTCCTTCAATAAAACAAGGAGTGAGATGGATAGTGAAACAGCATTCCAGAGAACCATTGTGTTACAGGTGACAACCTGATGGTTGTCACACCAGAGCTGGAACAGAGATGAGCAACAGCTTCAACCTGTACTGTCAGATTCAGTATTTTGAGGCACATGAGTACGAGAAAGTCCATCAGGCATTCCTGCTCTCTGCTACTATGGTCTTTATTTCCAAATCTCATTTATTTGTATTTTCCCCCTTTAAGTCGTCATCTGTACTCTCATTATACTAGCCCACCTACAGATCACCTGCCTCACGTTTTAGAAGTGGCAGTCCCAGTAATACCTGCAAAGAGCAACTCCCAACAGTTCTACTTCTGGCATTGAGCCCAGAGTCACACACCATTCATGCTGAACAGCTTGCAGCAGCCAGACATAGTACTTTTCCTCCTCCTTACAGTTCACTCAGAAGGAAATGTAGATTGGAAGTGTCAGGACTGCTCAAAACCTGTTACTTCCCAGCACTGCCTGCTCACTGGACTCCAAAAAGAGAAGAGACGTACCAGTTTGACAGATTTAGCTTATGAACTTCCTCATAGCAGAAGGGAGATTGTTTTTTTTTTTTGAAAATTTTTCCGGATTAGTTTTATTACACTCCTGAAAATTAGCACTGTTGCTGAGTGAATCAAAAGCCCTACAAAAATGCATGGGAAATTTTCTCTTTATACCTGGAAAAGAAAAGCAGCAAGGTCTCTACTGCAGTCCTCTCTAGTAGCTTTGTCCTTTACTCCACAGCTAGAAAATCATTGCTGCAGGCCATCTTTTTATGAATTGCAATTCTGGGTACCACAACGAGATTCAACCAATCAGACAAGCTGTGAAGTTAATTCCACCACAGAAGTTACAATCTTCAGGTGATACCATGACTTGCCATCATATTCTCTGTATGGAAATTATCACAAGTACACTGTCAGTCAAGCAGAGCTGGCTTCCACAGCTTTGTCCACTTAATGAGCACTGAATGCAAGTCACATTTAATTCCACTACAGGTATGCGAACAGATTTTCCATGAGTTCTGGTTCTTAGGCACACAGGTGAGAACCAAAACAAATCTTGCCAGATTGCATGCCTGTGATCATGTATGTATTAAGACCAAAAAAAAACATGCAGTTCAGACGGTATTTCAGGTTTCCACGAAGAAAAACTTGTGGTTTATGCTTGGTGATGGCAGAGCTTAAAACTGTGCATTCTAGTAACATTACCCTTTCAATATGCACCTGAGTGCTCTCTTTGAACAGAACTGGAAGGTACCTCATCTAGTTTTGGAATAGTAAAACTTTTTGGACTTGACTTACCCAGCTGGTAAAGTACTTCAAATAAAAATGTGCAAAATACCCCTTAGAAAACAACACTTCAGAGCAGCAATGGTAATCAGTTTTCCATTTTACTTAAATTTCTATAAGCTTTTTACCATTTACTCAAGAACTGAAGTCTGGTCCACTGGTTTGACAAAAGCTCCATGTATCTTTCTGTCACTTTGGTATATCCACCCTTTCTTTCAGTATCTGTCATAAAAACTGTGCATCACTGCCCACCTTTGTGTTTTCTTTCAGCTTCCACATAGGCTCCAGTCTCAAACAAAAGCCCAAGACACTGAGCTTTGTGCTGTCTCCAGCTCACTCCCAACCACTGCAGTATTTTCTTTGCAAATAGCTGGGTACTAGAAAAATGATGTAAATCTTTCTCAGAGAGGCAGTGAAAGAAACCACCTCTTTCCTAATGTGATGGCTTCTAAGGAAGCACTTCTAAACACAGACAATGGTGACAAAACCAGTGTGTTTCTGGCTGAAGCAGCCTGTCCAGCTGACTGGAGAACTGAATACACCTCGGATCACCTGACAGCTCATAGCTTTAGCCTGCAGCCTTTTAACAGTGCGTGTGATGGAGAGGAACATAGTAAGCCCTTAAACGGTATTTAATTTTCTTTCTTACCTTTGGCTTGGTCTGTAACACCATTCACATTTACTCAAAACAGTCACATTTATCAATCCTATACCATATGCCATATTGCTGTACCTGTTCCAGAGGCAACTGAAACTTCCTAATGCAACGATCAATCTGGCAACTTCAACACTGCCTCAGAAGAGCATGCAGGAACCTTATGGACATGGCCACAGCAGTACACAAACAGGTCCTGTTTATTTTCTGCTACGACTCAGGCAACTGAAGAAAGACCTTCCTGTCTAAAACTGGCAATGGAGAGTACCAATGGTGTGTTGTGCCAATTTCCAGAAGCAAATAAATCATATTGGAAGATGTGGGGAATTACTTTAAGCTGGCAGAGAGATAAGATAGCTGTTCTGGAAATCCTCAGAGAGGAACAGAAGTGTAGCAGCAAGAGCCCTGTCACATGTGGGACCATGTGCAATCTAGTTCTTCAACACTCTCGGTGCTAACAGGAAAAAAAATGCAGGTCCAAGAACACACAGGTCTTTGGGGGTCATTGTCTTTCTCCATTCTCTTAACGTTAGAGGAAGGGACTTCAACCACCAGTATTTGGTTTGCAGCAAGGAACCAACACAGGAATTTAGGAACAGGCTAAAGTCTGAGCTTTCAATAACCTGCCCCATCATCTCTTGTATCCTCTTTTGAATCCAAGAGAGTAACCCTGCCTGCCATGTTCCACTGGGAAATTTACCAACAGAAAGAATAACAGCTCCTGTTTGCTGGCCCAACAAATATGCAACTTAAATGGCATTACTGATCTGTGGTCAGAACTGCTAGACAGCAATTCCAGGCAGTCTTGCATCTTCCTTTCTCTAACCATCATTTTAAAATAGACATTGTTAAAACCTGAGTGCAGTGTTTTCACCTCATTACTGATGTTGCAAAAAGAACTGGAGAAATTTTCATGAATCTTTTCACCTTAGCGGTCTGTGGGACTTTGGGAAAGTGCTTAGATTGGATCCCCACAAGTAGAAACAAATGCATATGTTTCAATTTGGAACAAAACATGCGATCGCTTTTCTGGCACTCCAGGCTGCTTGGCAGAGCTAAGAGAAGAACCCAAGAACTCCCAACAGTACCCTCACCTATCCTCCACACAAGACCAGCTGCCTCCTATTTAGACACAAAACAATACATCATTTGAAACACAGTGTGACCATCACAAAAGTGGCACCTAGAGGTGTTCTCTGAGATGGTCCCTGTCTGAGCACATCCTTCAGGAGAGCAAAGAATACTGCTTTCAGTGTTTCTAGCAGGGGGCATAGCTACACAGAATTGTGTTAGGAAGTAGTGTTCAAGCAGTAACATATAATGATCCTCATCTTTTCAGACACACTTTTCCTCCAAAAGAGCCCTTCACCTGTGGCCTGAATGTTATTTATTAGATGGGTAATGTTATGCTACACATTTGGCTCTGCTAAAATGCAAATACTTTACTTGCCCTTGGCTTGCCAAGTAATTATAATCTGTATAAGTTTTTTCTTTCATAATTCACAAGTCTGATCTCCCTTCCATACCCTTGTATTACAAGTAGATTTAGTTTCTTTTCAACATACTAAAAAGGCTAAGTAAAGCAACGCCAAGAACAGCTGCTGGAAGATCCTGATGGAAATACACTCAATTAAGCACCATTTGAAATTACATTGAGACCTAAGAGTTAGCCACATTTTAATCCATTTAATGTGTGCCATGTTGATTTTTGTATTGTTGTGGTTTTCAGTCAAAATATTACGCAGTACCAGTCAAATGCCTTACACAGTCTAAGTATTTATGACAACAATATTACCTGCGTCAACCAGGCCTGTCACTTCAAACAAACATACCAAGTTTAAAGATTTATACTTATCTGCTCTGAATTCACATATCCACGGCAAAAGTAACAAATACTGGCCAGGCTCCTTACACAGGAAGGCACACCACTCAGCTTAAATGGACTCTTTTTTAATTCACTCATTTAGAGGCAATTGTCATTACGTTGTGGGGGGGCAGGGGAGGGAAACGCCAATGCACCACATTGTTTTCACTAGCCTGGAAGAGAAAACACTTATATATATATAGATAGATAGGTATGTATATATATGCACACACTTTATGCATGTGTGTATATATATATGTGTGTGTGTGTGTATATATGTATATATACACGCTAGTGTATATATACACAGAATATACATATATGAATATACAGAATATATGCACACACACTTTGCTCAGATTTGTTTACAAAATATGTAGCATTTTTATACCATCCAATAAGAGGTACATGGTTTTAAACAAATCTTATAGAAATGACATGTTATTGGAAATTTACACGTAAAAAAATCCAGCACAAAAAAATCCAAAAGCTAAAACAAGATTTTGCTACTAATCAGTGCTTCTATCACCCTTCAAGAAAAGAGAAACACAGTTATTTATATGTGATGTAAAGGCAACATTGAGGGTTTTTTTTTGCTTTTTTAAATTAACCACCAAATTTAACCCCCTAAAATTACAAAGAATTGAAGTCCATTTACAGATCAAGTGCAGTAAACTAAATGTTCCTTCAGCACAAAGCAGCACTAGAGAAAATAACTGGGAGAGGGAAAGTGGAGGCCAACTGGCTTAGCTAGGGAGGCAGCAGGTGGCTTCTGCAGTGGCCACACAGGTCAGAGTCTCCATCCTGAAGCAGAGACAGAACCGAAGACTTTATTTAAATAATGGTCACACAGAGCTGATGTTCAGACCTTTGCCTAGCTTCTTTCAGCAGTATGACAAGTGATTTATGTATTTTTATAACTGTATCCAATGGGCTGGTTTTGCTTTTGCAGTGGATTATCACCGAGAGGAGTCGTGAGGATCTTGCAGACAGTTCTGCCACTAACATTTACCACAGGTTCATGACGCTGCAGCTGGCAGTGGCGATTTTGAAATGTTTACACTGGACAAAAGTGTGTTCCAAGCATCCAAAGTGGCTTGAAAGAACATAGCCTGATGCAGGGGGGAGCGGACGGCCTAGGGAATCCATTGCATTTGCCGAAATGGAACGGCCACTTTCAATCACGTGGCATCTCCCCAGCTGTGTGAAGAGTTTGGTGTCAGTGTCAGCTGAACTCAGTGAGGAGTGGCTGGCCTTTGCATCAGAGGTCTGTGATCCAAGCAGGTTGCGGAGCCAAGAACATGCTGCTAGCAGAAGGGCAGTCCACAGCTGCGAGTGGCAGCTGTCATGCAGTCAGCGATGCCTTGCAGATGTCACCTGTAGGAACCATGCGTTCCATGCTAATTCACCTGAAGTCTCATCAACAGCAAAAGGGAAAAATGAAATGAGAGGGCCAGGTGGATCCAGGTGTAATAGTACTATCCTTTGAATGTAGTGTCATTTCAGTTGTTAAATAAGGGGCTTGACCAGGAGGACTATTCCATCAGGCGGGCTGGAGAGGAAGCTCTTGTCTTGTGAAAATGAAAAGGAGATCTAATGCTCCTTGTGCTAAGTTTTACAAATTAAGATTTCTGTGTTCGGAAGGTAATTTTTCAGAAGACAAACCTGTTCAAGTCACGCTGTGTAAAAATGTGAAGAGGCAGACAGGAATTTTTCAGCCATAACTATAATAACAAGGACTGGACTCTGGAGCATGAAGTCAGAAAGGACTTGATTTTTAAGAAAGGCCCAGCTGGATCATACTGTGCTGGCAAGCAGAAGTGAGGGCAATTTCTCCATTCTAGAAGCTGTTTTGGAAAGTTGTTTCTGGGGAGGTGTTAAGAGTGACCTATTCACAGGTTCTTTTTTTTGTGGATGGAGAGGAAAAACTGGGAAGGTATACAAATCTCCACAGTGGTCTGCAATCCAACTTGGGAGCTCAGTGTTGAGACGGGATGGGGCCAGATGTGTTCAGTATTCTTAAGAACCACAAAACATGTCCATTGCAGCCTGTTGTTGCACGGGATAGAGAACTTACTCCATTATTTGTAACATGTTCCTCATGCCAATAACCCCAGCTGGCACCTACAGCAAAGTAGATACATTGCATGTGAAGGTTTAACTCATCTCTCGCCGCCATCCAAAGAGGCATCCAGGGGAGAACATGAAGGATGAATTCAGCTACGTTCTCAGAAAGGCTGAACATCTCCCTGGACTGCAGGCACACACTGCAGCAAATACAAGAGAAAAGCAGCCAGCCATTCTCTTGAATGCCAGGACTGTGGGGGCTAGTGGATGAGGGACTATTTTCCCATAATAGGAACAGGGAATATCTTAAAGTATAGAAAGGTGCCTCAACTCCACGAAGATGACAGTGGAGAGATTCAGAATCTAGAGGAGAAGGGTGATTCTGGCGACCCCTTGCCAAGGAGGAGGCATCCTGCCATGGAGAGCCAAAAGTTTTCCAGACGTATGTAAGAGCATGTGCACAAGGCAAGCGAATGAGCGCAAACAGGGTTATGGAAAACATTGAGAGAATCACTCCACGGGTGGCTTGTGGCTCGACAACAGGATTGGCTAGGTAGAGGAGCACACAGCACAGGGGCACCTCAAAGCTGGAAGCCTTCCATGGGAGCCTCACACTGCTGGAAGATGTACTGCTGCTGGTTGATATCCACTTGTGGGGCAATGCTGCTGTCTTCATCCTCTGTTCCAAAGTAGTGCTCAATCAGATCAAAGGCCTTCTGATAAATCTCTTGATTCTCATGGCTCTGCAAAAATTCAATCTTGTCCAGGCCTGCAAAGAAAAGAAGTACATAAAAGTTATAGCTCAGTGAAAGCATATGACCATGACAGTTTTCAGTCCGCTGTGAATATTTACATTTGATGACAACTGCCTCCCACCTTCAGAAAAAACAGGAGACCCTTACCCAACTTATACTCTCCACAACCAAGGAAAAACAGGTTGAACTACAGAGTTCCCTGTAACTGTGTTATCTGTTTAACTGTGTTAACTGTTTCATACTCTGTCTGCCTCTACCTTCTCACTCAAAAATTAAATCCACAGGCTTGAATGGGTAAAGAAGAACAAGGCCTCAAACTCAAAGACTTTTTCTGAAGAGACTTTTAGGACCAAATGTCCTGAAGTGTATTCCCAGTGCTTTCCTTAGGAGGACCATGACTACAGAATCACTTAAATTGAAAAAGACTTATGATAATCATCCAGTCCAACCTGCAACCCAGCCCAGGAATATTAACCAACACCAGATTAGGTCTGCTGTGTCTAGGCAAGTATTCAAAACTTCCAGGGATGGAAACTCCCTTATCTAATCTGTATCCAATGTATATACAATGCAGTTAAACTCAGGCAACCAGTTTTTGGGAGGCATTAAGCAAATAAGCAAATTCAGGCCTTGTAGTCAGATACAAAGGAAAATAATACAGCAAGGAATGATGGTATAACAAAATCCAAGGGTTAGCCATTTTAGTAAATCTCTAATATTGGGAATTGTACTGGCTTTCTTGTCTACTCCTTTTACTACGTATGAAGACTAGAGTACACAATTCTCTGATACTCTATACACATTCCTGAAACACTGACATGAAAAGGGAAGTTAAAACCTAGGAGCAGGAAAGAAAAAATCCTATTCTGATATAACTGTTCCCAGGAAGTCAAGGTAACCATGAAGGGAACCAAGGTTCAAGAAACCACGTTCAATGATGCTATCTATCTTCTTCTATACTGCTCCTGATACCCATTTTTATTTTTCTTAATAAGAACTTAAGAGCAGCAGTACCTCAGAACTGAAATGAAATCACACTGGTATGTGCCAGAACCTCAACAGAGCAGACGCAAACAAGGAATTTGCAGCTGCTGCCATAATTCTGCAGGGCAGCAGAAAGGGACGGGGGAAAGGTTTGAAACCTGAGCAACAGAGCACTGCACCTGAGCTTTTATCTGCTGTGAAGGAAAGATACTGATATGACTGAATGACTCCCAGAAGGCTTTCTCAGGGACAAAAGAAATCAATAAAAGAAAATCTGCACACACTGTTTTCCATCTACAGGCAGTCAAAGATAATGTAAAAAAACAGAGTACACTGGAGACTTATCAAAGAACAGGTAATTTTCAGCTAACAGTGATAAGGTAATTAATAAAACTGGATCTACTGAAACTCTAATGGGATCATGATCTTGGCTTTATGGCCTGACTTGCAGAACTGTTTTGCTCATACCATATGCTTCTTCAATAAGAGCGCAGTAAGGATTAATGCCAGTGCCACTGCGTTTGGATTCCTGCTCTCCAAGCCTCAGGATGTTCTCCAGCCCGTTCAGTGCTACTTGCACGATCTTTGAGTCCATTACTGTAAGGAGGTCGCAGAGTGGTCTGATGCATCCCAGTTCTACTAAATACCTGGAAAACAACATATGGACCCCAGTAAATTGTCTGCAATATTGTATTTGGTGTAGACATTTAAGCACTTAGCATGAAGGTCTAAGAAACCAAAGCAATCAGATAAAATATTGACTGGAGAAACTAAAGAAAACTAAAGAAATTATAGACATCTAATTGCATCTAGTCAGTTCTGCTGAAACAATCAAAATAACTTTAAAATACTTTCTCTGAACCCCCCTTTATATAGCTATGAAATAATAACTTATTTTTTGTACCATAAATATATATTTGTATAAACAGCAACTATGTTAAGTTAATATGTTTATAAAGTTATTTTATTTTATACAAAATTGCACATAAGCATAATGTACCAGGTTAAGTTAAACAGGAAAAGCAATACATGTGATGCCATTGTCTGAGGTGCCAAACTATTCCTCTCCAAACTGCTAATGCACTTTGTTACACTCTACAACAACCACTCAGTATTTAGTTTAAAAGTTCCACTTAATTTTTCTCATGTAAGAGAAATAGTTCAATTATTTAAATAAGCACTAGAGATAAAATACTTCTGTGATTTCTCCCTAAAGGAATGAAAGGCTCATTCACAACAAGGACACGGTCTCTCTGGATACAAGACTGAAACCATACAGAAAGGTACAACCACTTTCTAGGTTGACAGTTTGTTTTCCTGCACAAACACTAATTCACTCAATTGCATTGCAACATTTTAACAATTTCATACTTGATCTGTTCAGCAGAGCCTCCAGATGTTGCATTTGTGATTGCCCAAGCAGCTTCTTTCCTTGTCCGAAACTCAGCCGTTTGCAAAATATTTATAAGAGCTGGGAAGATATGGGCATCTATGACTGTCTGCAAAAACAAATGACATGTCAGGGTTATAATAAAGATTAGAAATAACTTCCTTGTCCTGAGCTAGTTAATGTCTGTGCTCAGCACAGCACACTGAACAATGAAATGTCACTTTATCAAGGGGCCAAAACCGATAAATCAGTTTTCAGCTTTACATTCAAAATCCTAGTTATTGCCGTGGTTTGTGTTCATCCCAAAAGAATTCAAAACACATTCAGACTGAAGTGACTGGGATATCTAAGGAGTTACTTAATCGTACCCTGACAGCAAAAGAATGCCATACTTCCCTTATTTTTCCAGGTAGTGAACCACTTGGCTATTAAATCAGTAAACCACTACATCATTAAGATCCCTTAAACTTCATATTGCTATGTGCCATACTACGTTTCCACGGGGCAAGACAATAGAGCAAAGAGAACCCAAAGCAGCAGACGGTTCAGCAGTAGGGTTAACTGCTTAGCTCAACAAAGTGGTATAAGCCAAATGAGTATTTGGGCAGCAACTCCTAAGTTTCTAGTAACTTCCTGTGAAAACAGCAAACAGCCTTCTGCAATTAAACCAGTTTTGCTACACAGATAGGACAAGGATCTGAAACACTTTCATAAGGGTCATTCAAACAACGGAGAGTTTAGGATTACATTTTTAAACTACCACTTTACATTTGTAACTCATCACAGAACTGATAAAGGAAAATTCAAAGAAAGCCTAAAAGATGCTTTTCACGGAGCTCTGTAGAAGAAAACTAACAGATAACACACAGCAAAAAGCTGTAGTCAACTCACAGTGCGAATGGCTACCTGATGAAAATAAAACAACTGTTTGATATTTCTTTTATCCTTGTTTGTCTGGACATCCACACTGAATCTGCTTTGCAAATCCACACCACCTATAGCTGTATCAACAGTGCCATGAACACTGTCTCCTTTGCCAAAAAATCCACACCTCTCATACAGAAATCTGGGGTCCCCAAGGAAAACCACTTACACTTCCCTTGTACCATGTTGTATTACACTTGTACACTGCCGAGAATATTTTAAAAAGTGTCCTTAACTGAAATTTTAGAACATGAATGCTGGAAGGGGTAGGACAGGAGCCAGCTATTAAAAAAAAAACAAACCAAAACCAAAACAAAACACCAAAACCAAAAACAAAACAACAACAAACTAAAAAGATAAAAGAAAGAAGTATCTTTTAAACTGCTTTTCGTCCCCTGAAAATTTTACTGCGAAAAAACCCCACTTAATTTTTAAAAATATACCAAAGCCTCACATTGTAAGGGTCCATTGAACACAAGAGCACCTGCTTCATTAAGGTTATAAGAGAGGTTATAAGAGCCTTATCAAAGGGAGATACAAGTAACAAGAAAGTAATAAACAAAACACAGTGACACACACGTGATAGACGGGGGTAAGATAGACAATCACAAAGAAGGAAAAGCTCCAGTCACTAATTAACGGCCTACAGGCAGAGAGCCAGCCTGGACTTTGTAACTGATGACAGGGACAGGTGGAACTGCAAAACTCAGTAACAAATCTTTTCTTGACTGTTTTACCATGTAACCCCTGTCTCTAGCCCGCTGAGCGCTGTAAGGATAAGGTGCTTGCAAATGAGATCAGCATGACTGAATTTGGGCCAGGAACTGGATCAGACTGCAGGAGGAACCTGTGTCTGTGGGGCCAGCAACTGGAGTGAGTGGGCATCTCAGCATCAGTAGCTGGAAGGGCCAAGGACTAAGGTCCCAGAAAACATGAATTTGGGGCCAGCAACTGATGTCAGACCTCGGATGAAGGGGCCCCTACAACTGGAGCAGGTGAAGGCCCCGGCATCAGCCACTAGGGCAGGATCATAGTCCCTAGTGCCTGTTGTGCCTGGATGCCAGCGACTGGAGAACTGAAGTTCAGTGAAGATCTCAGCACTTCAACTGGAATGGGACTGCAGGTCACAGGACCCACGGGCTTGGCTCTGCGTGATGAGGGAATTTACATTATCCCAAAACGTGGTGGGTGTGGAAGATCACAATTCTATTTAATTTGCTGGCAAACTGACTAGGCAGAGCAAGTGGGAAGCCCAGGATCCAGGCATGGACAGGGGTCTGCAAGCACGAAGATGCTCGAGACAAACATGTGCATCTGTTTGCTACTGAGAATCAAGCTGAACAAGCCAATGAGTAGAACCGAAGTGCAGTGAGTGAAGAGAGCTCATGATCCAGCCATGGACAGTAGAGTAGCAGAGAGCCCACAGTGACAGTCAAGAGATCTGTGACTGTGCGTGTGTGCTTGTGGATCTAGAGAGTGTTTTTTCACTAGTAAATTTCAATCCTCATCAGACAGGGAGGAAAAAGAGGACTTTTCAGTCTACATTTCATTTTCTGTGAGCCCAGAGAGTGCTACACAAGGGTGTTGTTGAGGTAAGAAGCCCTTAAGAGAACAATGCACTAAGGGATATTCTCTACTGAAAGTTCTTGATATAGATCTATGATAGGATACTTGAGGGCATTAGTTTTTACTATTGTGGCAAAGAATAAGTCAAAAAAATCCCAACAGCACTTAAATCCTCTCCCCAAAACAAAACTTCTACAGGAGATTTATTTCCTTAGAAAGTGTCTTCTTAAAATCAACTTCTTTAGTAACTACCAAAACCAGAGTATGCTACATGATATCATGGAACTAAATCAGCACATCTTATCTGACAGGCACTAGCATGCTTTGAAGCTTCTTACTGCCAAAAAAAAAAGTTACCTGAAAATGTTTCAACTTAAACTGGTAAAATACTAAGAGAAATTCAGAATAAAGGGAACTAGCAGCAGGAGGGCAGTTAAGTGGAAGAAACATAAAAGATTGTTCTTGTTTTTCTTCTGGCTCAATCAATTTTAAACTCTGTTTCAGTGCTTCAGTGGGTAAAATTACTCTTCTTAACAGCGGAGAAATGTGCACTTGAATGTTTTCAGAAAGAACTGAATCCAGGTCTCGCATCTCTTGGGCGAGTGCTCTTACTTCCATTTATTTTTATTTCTTACTCTATGGTATAAAAGGCTATGGGCACCCTGTTTACTTTCTGCTCAACAATGATGTTGACTATCTTTACCCAAGCAGAACAGGTTAAAGCACCACGATGAGTCACAGCCTTTCATAAGGCACTTCAGTGAAAGAGAGTGGCTCGAGAGAAGCAGATTATCAGTCACTATATTTTATGTTTCCTACTGCTTGACATGCTTTCTAAATGTTGTCACCACCTCATCCTAGCATGAGTCTCAGTTAAAGGTACTTAAATGCCCCTCTGTAATACAGCAAAGCTTTTCAAGTAGCAGTCTCTCAACAGTTGAAACTTTCAGAGTTCAACTTTAGGAAAAAAATTAAATAGGTCAGAAAATGCTTTGCTTCAACCTTAATATCTTTACTAGATTTCAAGAGTCAGTTAAGCTCAGCAAGAGTGGAAACAATAAAGCATTAATACAGAGAAAGTGCTAGCATCATCCAAGACTTACACCCTATGTCTTGTAGCCCTGCCCATAGCAGTTACTCTGGAAAGCACATTAGAATGCCTAAGGATTCTTATCTCTATGATATTTAATATGGGAACAACAGTTACTGTGGAAACAGGTCACGTTTCCCTTTCAGTAAATTTCTAAGTGATAAAACAGTGAATACTGGAACAGAATTTGGGTTTGCTTTTTCTTTCTTTTTTTCTTGCAGAAAAGTAAACCTCAGGCAGGGCAAAATTCTAAAAGACTGTGACAAGATGAAGTATTTAAAACTTCTGAGGATTTAGAACGGCTTAATTCAAATTACTTCACTTTTCTGGCATTCCTGACATGTAGAAATATGCTGAAGATTAAAGTAATGCAGTGCATACAAAATTCTAAAGATCAGCATAGCTGTTAAACAAAATAAACAAATTCCAAGATTTCAGTTCAGTAAGAACTTTAAGAACAGGAAGGAAATAAAAAGGTTTTAGGCTGCTACTACTAGGCACGGAGGTGGTATTTACCAAATACAACAAAAATCTCTTTTCTGCACAATAGGTAATCCAACGCCCATTCTTTGATACATTAAACTAAGACTGAAGTTTTTGCCCAGCTGCATCCACTGGTATTTGCTGGAACTGAACCCCATCTGGAGTTGTAACTGTGAGTCTTTCAGAAAACTGAAATTCAATTTTAATTGAAACATGCATTTTCAAATTTAATTTGAACTGATTTGTAATGCTCAGTTCTTCAGCAAATATGGTCCTCACTTCCAAAGCGTTAACTTTTTTATGTTTATCTGGGGTGTGAGTTTGTTCTGGGGTTTTTTTAATAGTTCGTATCCCTGTGCTGCAGTCCTCCAAGAAGGTTGCCTGTCTTTTGAAAGCATTCTATCTATCTTATTTTAATCAAGCTTCTTCCTTTACAGTATTTGATTTTTAAAGAGTGAAGCTGGATAAAAAAAATGCATCTTCAGAGTTTTATTACACCTGCATGGGTGTTTAATCTAAATATATTGTAATCACTGTTAGGAAGGTCTTAAGCAGCAGTATATTAAATTAGTATTTTGAGCTGGTAGTACCTCGGGAATTTGCTTCTCCCTCTTGGGGTTCCCACAACTAAATCACTTACAATATGCAAAAACACACACATCTAGGGTGCACATGTGGACATCACATGTCTACATATGATTCATCACATAAACGTGAATGCACCCAAGTTTCACACCGTGACAGTTTCCCTGCGAGCTCTCTCATTACCTTTAACAAATCAAGATTACAGTCACCAGACAATTGGCAGCTGCAAATACAGCCCTACTGCTCCTCCTGGCTGGAAATTATAGTTCATAAAGGCTGCTCAGTTACTTCTATTCGAGTTACCTTGTTTATTGATTCAATTTACAACTGCTTTATAAATAACATAGCAAATATTTGTAAGGCAAAACTACATAACATGGTGGCATGAGTACAAAACCAACTGCCATCCAAGAGCCAGAAAGGAAGCCCTTCAGATCTCAATTCTAATGAACTTTTGTGTTGTTGACCCAGACACCTAAGCCTGTACACTCCAAACTGTGTACAAAGCAAGCTTCTACCTGTTTACACAAGGCTGCTACTGCTGTCAGGAAGAACTTGCACTATAATGAACAGCGCCTTGTTGAGCTGTCTCCTGCTTTTAGGGTCAGTTCTAAAAAAAACAAACCAAGCAAACGGAAAACAAATGAACAGGAAAACTCAAAACAAACAAACCAAATTCTCAAAGGCAACATACACTACTGACTGCTATGGTTTTCAGGCAGAATAAAGGAAAAAAAGGTATTCTAGCTCTGCTGCCCTCAATGTGGTGTGAGGTATGGAATTCGACACATGCAGAAGTCTGAAAATAGATTTTGTACTTAAACTTTAAAAAGTTAAACCCGAAAGAGATTAATCTTTGACTTTCACTAGTCCACAAACTAATATGACCTTGTTAGTAATGCCATATTTTGCTTTCAATTAAGATACTTTTGAAGTCCTACTACCACAGAGAGCGTGTGAAGATTTTTAGACCACCTATGCAAACTATGACAAACCAAACACACTTTATATTTAAGGTAATTGGATGCCTGTGTAAACCACAACTCTGTGTGAATCATGTCATTCCTTTTGGAGAAGAGCCTCTAACAATTCTGAGCTTCTGTCTTTATCGTGTTTTGTAAAACTGTATTTCATTCCAGTGTTTTTAAAACTGACCAGGCAATGTATTCTTTGCTGCATTTGCCCATGTCACTCTTCAGCAAGGATAGGAAACCCTAAAGGAGAAAAAAATACAGCACAGATCCTGTTGCTACCATGCCTAGCCATACTCAGACTTCCAGATGTTCTTGTGAAAATTTAAAGTATATTAGAAAAGAAGTGATAAGTTTCTTAACCTGTCAAGAGGAGAGAACTCCTATGATGTCTTCACTGTCAGACATGGAAGATTGTGTCTGATGTACTGCCTTTCATAGCTTTTCAACGTGTTGCGAAGTTAAGACACAGATCATTTTCTGAGGTATGTGATAGCCTTTCATACCCTTCAGAAGGGTCGACAGTCAGGGTTAAGCTTCAGTTGTGCAGTTCTCCTTCTGACTCCCAGGAAGATGTAGTTCCCCTTCTCCCTGACTGGGGAAGCTATCCACTGAAGTACAGCAAAGCTGTATACAAACTAGGAAATTAACAAACAAAAACTATACTTAGTGACAATCATGACTGCATCAGGATATACACATCCACCCCAAACTTAAAAGCACAGAAATAAAGAGGGGAAAGACTGCTGTATTCCACCACGCTTTTCTGTTGCCTAAGTACTGTTGATAACACACTCTGAAAGGCTTTCACATCCACCTCTGGTGGGGAAATAAACCCAAACCTTCTGTGCTTTAGTAAAGCTACCAAAGGAAGTTCAGCACGCACTTTCACACATCTCATGCATGTTAGTTTACATTGCCTTAATGCTATAAAGAGTTTACTTGATTGTGTTGGAGTGCAAATCTAATAGTGAAGCCTGCTGCCTTATCTTTCAGGAATGGCAGTGAAAGCCTCTGGAGTGTGCAACCAAACAGCATTGTAGGCAGTATGGAAGTGGAGATGAATATAGAAGTCCTTCCCTCTAACTTTATATTTCTATACTTTACAGTGGGTGGATGGAGGGAATGTAACCCAATGCAATCTTAAGCAACACTAAATATAGCTCTGTCTGTTAATCTTGATTAGGTAAAATACCTATCAGATTTACCAAATATTTTATTCTCTTCTTTGTGTGAAGAGGGGACTGCTACACTACGGCTTGAGCACTACCCAAAGATTCCATAGTATTCTAACATCTCAACTGATCTGGAGTTAGATCAGCTGGTAACTTGCAATAATGTGGTTTACTATGCCAGGCAGGCAGACATGAGAAAAAACTATCATGTGCTCAAATTGTTCTTGTCTGATTTATGTGAATTTTCAAGATCCAATCAGTAACACAGAGACTGGAATAGATCTGGCTCCAGTCTACAGCCTCCTGTAGGAACTGTTGAGCAATCTGGAGTTACTGAAGAGAAAGGAAAATAAATTATTTATTTTAGAGTTGCATCTAGCATTTTAGAATTTCTTATGTAAGGAAGACCAATTCTTAAGAAATAATGTTTTAATTCATCACAGTGTGAAATTAATTTAGAGAAAGAAAAAAAACCTACCAACTTACAGATGAAATAGGTTCACCCACGAACTTAGTTAAATTGGATATTGTTCCCATATGGGAATTATCCTTTATCCTCACAGCTATTAAAATCAGACTATGCTTTTATTCTCAATTTTAGGATATGACCATCTTCAAGAAACACTTTACCAAACAGCATTTTCCAACTTCAGAAATTACATTTTTATAGTGTTTTTCAGCTCAAATGTTTACAATGATTTTGACATTAAGTAGGAGTTGCCTGAAATAACACCTCAGAGGAGTTTTTTGAGAAATGCAGACCTGTCAGCTCTGGAGCTGAAAGGAGGTTTCATCACACCTTGTATCTCGTACAACATTCTCCAGGTTGAGATTAGAAACTAAAGAATCAAGACCCTTTTTGGAACTTGTTACACATGTGCAATGAGATTTTCCTTTCAATACAAGATAATCATTGCAATTACACTTGCAATTGCCAATTTTACTTCCAAGAAATACTGGCTTTGAGATCAAGCACGTTGTAAGCATTTTCTACTGTCCCTTACTTCACAATTTTCCTCCTTCGGCAGTTCCAAAAAATCTAAGCCTCGTGATGGACATGATTTGAAATATGTCCTCATTACTAGGATAGTTATCTCCCACTCAGAATCGGAAACATTTTTTTTTTTATCTCAATTTTTTAACTGTCAGTATAGATTAACTTGGGTATGCACTTAAGGAGTCAGTGTTTCACTATAAAGCATGTGTTTGCTTGGAGTTTGAAGGCAGCTCAGTTACTCTGAATTGGGCCTGAGAGACTTTTAAATGAAACACAGATTTCAGTTTTCAGAAGATGTTTCTTTTATTTTTTCCCTGGACTTGCATAACGCATCAACATGCTTCCAACCTTGCCTGTGACACATCCTAAGGCAGATGCCTTTAAGCTGGATTCTTTAAACTCTACATGTATTCTAGTAATTTGACACTGGCTTCTTCCTGATCCAAGAATCCTGAGAATGAAAGCTTCTATCCACATAAGCAAAATCATTTTTCTATGCAGAGTTAAAGGCCTTTTTTGTACTTCTAAAGAGTTACTGCTAGAAATGAAGGTGCAATATTTATGGCTCTTTCCACCTCACCTTTTCAACCCACAATGCAATTTTAATCTGCTCTCAGTAGGAAGGCAGCTGATCTGTGATAAGACACACCAAGACATTTATACACTACTAAACACACACATGTATAGACTAAGGATTTCATTCAGGTAGGCAAATTTTGTTTTAACAAAGGAGAGATTTTATCCTTACTTGTTTTCAAATAAAGATGTGATAATAGTTTAGAAGACCAAGGATTATCAGGGGTATAGTTAAGACTCTTCAGCTAAAGCCTCACTTTTACATTGCCTGAGTAGTAGATACCAGGTGTAAGAATACTGTGCAAAGTAGGGCAGGCACTTACTCCTTCACTTTAAAACAGGGTGACGTGGCACAGTGAATACTTATGAAGAACTCCAAGAAGTAAATACTCTTAAAATAGCTTCTGCTGCACTACAATTCAAGTTACCTCTAGGACTCTTCACAAGCGCATCTTCAGTAGATCAAGAATATGAAAATGCTCTAACAATAAACTTAACTTTCCACTGCCACTTCTGATACTTCTTTATGGAATGCCTCATACAGACACCTGAATTGTTCAAGCTCTTCTTAAGTTTGCAATATCCCTATATAATTTTGCATCCTGATGCAACCCTCCAACAGGCTTGGGAAAAAAAAAAAAGTTAAGAAATTGGCTGGACTGTTCCTCAGAAAATACTCTTAGACTTTCCAGAAAAAAGCAGAAATGGCCCTCCAGAGAGAAAATACTGTTTCTAAAGTGGTAGTAGCAGGGATAAAGTAGCCCAGAAATTCTTCACACAAAGAAATGCAAAGGCAGAAACATTTTTACCTTAGTACAAGCAGTAGGAACTACCTTCTCTGCACTGCTACTTGCACAGCAATTACAATTGCTGATGAGGGAAAAAACAGTGGTACAGTTGCTGAATTTACAAAGCACGTTTTGTTAGAAATTCAGCTAATCCATGGATTAACACACAAACCAATATAAAGGCAGAATCAAAATTCTTGGAGCTCTACCAAGGTTAGATTAAGTGACCATATCATTCTCTACATCTGACAAACAACATGAACTTTGGTTGTGAAATCAAAATCCTGTCAGAGAAAGCCAGAGCAAATACCATTGTAGGAGGTTTCTTTCCTCACAGTTCCACTTGCATCTTAGTCACATCCTTACACAGATAAGAAGAACCTACAGAGCTTTCTACCTCCAAAAGCTTTTGCATTTTGCCTACTCATTTCCTAAGATAAGTATCACTGAAGTTAGATGAGAATTTGCTCTTATTTCCAGAAATTTCCAGAAGTTTAGCAGAGACTGAGTTATCTTCCACAAAAGTATTAACTTTATTTCCAATGCTTTCTGAAATGAACTCATTCAAGGTATTAAGGCTTTTCTGCAGTCCCTTCACCACTTGAATGCTCTTTGTAAGGGAGAACATAAAACCAAAAGATTCCAAGTGTCAGTCGCAAAGGGTGTAATATACTTATTCCCTAGGAAAAATATGTAGCCTTTTCATAATCTTATGCAAGTTTTCTGCAGAAAGAGAAATAATCACACCCCCCGGGTGAAGAAGGTTAACCACTTCAACCTAATTCTGATCATACAGAATGAATAACCCAGAGTCACCAGTTTTATGACCAGCAAGCATCAAGGAAAAGGATAGAGGGGAAACAACAATCCTTGGCCACTTTTGCCAATGTATTGTGAGGCTTGGTTCACTTTCTGTGTAAACATGCCTTGTTCCTGTCTGGTTACTAATGAGTGAGACAAATACTTCTATTATCTAATATTTCTGCCATTTATTTCTATTCCTCGAAGAATAGATGTTGCCAGTTGGACTTTCATGCATCCTCTGCAATCTCTAAAAATACTCTGTATTCAGTGAGAATTGAAAAACCTGACTTCAGAAGAATTCAATTTTATTTACATGAGACTGTTATTGAACTGCCTTTGATGGAAACACTTGTATTTATCAGATAAAGCCTGGTTTCAAGGCCAGGGTGGATGGGGCCCTGGGCAATCTGATCTAGTGAGAGGCATCCCCAGCCATGGCAGGGGGGTTGGAACTAGATGATCTCTATGGTCTCTTCCAACCCAAGCCTTCATGATTCTGTGATTCACCACAATCTGGTTTTCCAACAGAGAGAGGGAATGAGGCAATGTTTTTTGCATTGGGTTTGGGTGGCAAGGTTTTGGGTAGGGGCAGTACTACAGGGGCAGCTTCTTCGAGTAGCTGCCAGAAACTTCTATGTCTGATAGAGCCAAAGCCAGCAGGCTCCAAAATGGGCCTGCAACTGGCCAAGGCCAAAGTCATCACCAATGGTTAATAACACCTTTGTGGTAACATATTTAAGAAGGGGAAAAGAATTATTGGGCAGAAGTAACCGCAGCCAGAGAAGAGTGAGAATATGTGAGAGAAACTATGCAGGCCAATGTCAGGGAGGAGGGTGGGGAAGGAGGTGCTCCAGGCACTGGAGCTGAATTTCCCCTGCAGTCCATGATGAAGACCATGGTGAGGTAGACAGTTCCCCTGTAGCCCACGGAGAACCCCACACCAGAGCAGGTGGATGCCTAAAAAAGGCTGTGACCCCATGGAAAGCCCACACTGGAGCAGGCTCCTGGCCAGACCTCTGGACCCTTGGAAAGAGGAGCCCACACTGGAGCAGGTTTGCTGGTGAGGCTTGTGACCCTACAGGGGACCCACGCTGGAGCAGCCTGTTCCTGAAACACTGCATCCTGTGGAAAGGGACCCACACTGGAGCAGTTCATGAAGAACTGCTGCCTGTGGGATGGACTCACATTGGAGAAGTTTGTGGAGGCCTGTCTCCTATGAGAGGGATCCCATGCTGGAGCAGGTGAAGGTCTCCTCTCCCTGAGGAGGAAGAAGTGGCAAAAACAACCTGTGATGAACTGACCTGCTCTCCACAGAGGAGGAGGTAGAGAATCAAGAATAAAGTTAAGTTCAGGAAGGAGTTGGGGGGGGGGAGGAGGTGTTTTTAAGATTTGGTTTACTTCTCATTATCCTACTCTGATTTTGATTGGTAATAACTTCTATTGATTTCTCAAGTTGAGTTTGGTTTTTCCTGACACTAAGCAGTGAGTGACCTCTCCCTGTTCTTCTTTCAATTCACTTAACTTTCCTTGTATTTCATCTCCCCTCTCCATTTGAGAGGAGAGCGATAGAGCAGCTTTAGGGTATACCTGACATCCAGCCAGGCCAAACCAATATACTTGAAAGCCAAGCAAAAAAATTCCCCTATGACAGCTGTTCTTGAACAGAAGTCCACATTCAGGGAAAACAAAATATGTCGAGCTGTTTCTTCTTCATCTAGCCAAAGAAAAAATTTTCCCTGGAGAAAAGATGTTCTATCTCTCATTCATTCCAGCTAGAGGCGAGTCCTGAGAAGTCTTCCTGATGGCTGATAGTCCAGACTCAGAACCAAGATTTTATCTTTTGGAGGCCAAATTGTAATGACTGACATAAAGGAGCGAGACATTTGCTTCTGTGTGCTACCACTTAACAAGAAAGGATTACAAATTTGGTATAATTAGAAAAGGCAAATCCCAATGCAACATGTTAGACAGCCTCCATTATTGTTCAGTTTAATAAACAGCAATTTTAGATTTGGCTAAGCATGCCTCCCTGTATCAGAAATTTTAAGAAAATATAACCAGGAATTAAGTATTTTACAATGCAGGGGTGTCTGTAAAGTTATTTGATTCTCAAAGTTTATAGCTCATTCTTTTCATTACTTGAGAATTTCTGTATCTCAGTGATTGTTAAAAGCACAAAGCAAATTATTTAAGACAACATTTTCTTGACCTTAGACCCATTTTGTTATTCTCTAACATGACCATCTTCTCCCCTTATAATCTGTAGATGATTAAAAAATCAAGTAATTTAAGAGATGACCGGGCCATTAAAATATTCTAATTACACACAGAGCCCCTAATGTACTACTTATATATAATTATATACCTGTGACTGTACATACACACAAATATGCCCTTTATACACAAAAAAGGGTACCACCTGATGTGTGTTTCTTCTAGCCTGCAAGACAAAGATTACTGACCATAGCTGAAAAGGTTACCTGGATCTGTGCTCTGTTTCCAGCTGTTATATTAGATATTGTCCAGCATGCTTCCTTTTTGATAGATTCTTTCGGGCTGCTTAGCAAGTGAAGTAAACTCTGCAGGGCTGAACAATTCAGAATTACCTGAATACAAAAGGAAAAACAAAACAAACAAACAACACCTTAGAAGAAATTTAAGGTAAAGAATCACAGGAACAAGAATATAATGTCTTGAAAAATCTAAAAAGCATACTCCACCAGATGATTCCAAGAAGTTTTAATAAAAACCCCAAACCACCAAACATGAACAAAACAAAAAAAATAGCAAAAACTAGGAAATAGATCTTAGCAGGAAAGCTAATAAGCAAAATGACTCAGTCATTCAAGCAAGAGACCATGTCTTTATAACGATTTCAGTGCGACCTAAACACAAGAAAATACCAAGCCCATTATGACCAAACAAAAAAAGGATGATGGTGTTTTCCTATATTTTTGTACACTTGCAAGCTCCAACTACGTCTGTTTTCCACATTAGCTGGCACTGTGGGGCAGCTGTTGCCAGTGTTGTGTCCAGTGACATTATGAATAGTAATTCTTATTTTAAAAAATTATCCAAAAAATTGTAAAAAATTATTTTTATATGCATCCTGTATGCTACTTTTTAGCATACAGCACAGTCTTCAGGCAGGACTATCAAAATATCCTACTTTACAGTTCTCTAGAATTTTAGGAAAGCTTATGGTATGCTCCCCTGAAAAAATCATACACAAGAAAAAATTTTAAAGTTTTTGGGTTTTTTTAGCTAAAATCTAAGATTTGTGCAGTACTTAATAACCCACAATACATGTGAGTTAGTGATCCCTTGTGGTTTTATCTTCAACGAAATTATGAAATCACAAAACACACCTTAATCATTCTTTATGATTGATCTGTGAAACAAATGCCACCAAAAAAATACAAGAATGCCTACGCAATTCAGCTACACAAAAATGTATTGTAACAATCAAGAAATCATGTTATCTTCCTCCTAATGATAAGATATTCAAACAGTGCCCTAGTGCTAACTCATCTTTAACTCCAATCTCACTGTTACAGACCTACAGAAGCATCCCAGTGACAACCTAGTGCCTCTGAGAAGCATCAGGTTTCCTGGCTCTCAATTTAATTCCAGTAAAGTGGTGGGAGTCGCTGCTTCCTACTGATGCTTCTCCAAATATGTGCTCAGACACAGCTACATACTATCCAAAAATCTGACCAGACACTTGGTTTTGGTATACTTATCCTAGATTCCCAACAACAGCATTCACTATGACAGGCCTCAGATGGCCCTACCACGGCACATCACTAGCATAAAATTCAGCCTAAGAGACAGACCTGCTTTAAACAAACAAAAAACCCCACAGCCTTGAGGGGTACTGCACAGCTGTCTCTAAGTCCCAGACATAGCTACCTAGGAATCACCAGCAGTTCAGGACTGAACAGAAAAACTGAAAACCGCCATGATTTGAAGCAATTAGTGTCATCAATCCTTACTTTTAAACTTCGTAAGGAACAAGAGGAGATGCTTGTGAACAGGTTACCACAAGTGACAGAAAGATGAACTGCAGTGCAACACAAAAGAAAGTGAATCCATACCTGGGTCTGGATATCATCTCCTGTGACGATGTTGCCAACAGCTCGTAAGGCAGGAGATACAACTTTGTAGTCGTTGTGCCTAGAATTGACAAGAAAAATTTAAGTATTAACCATCCTGAAGCAACTCCATCTTTACGTTCTCAAGGAAGAAATATCCATCAGCCAGGGGAAACTTCCCTGGTAAGTCTGACTTAACTCTCATTACCTGAATCAACACATTCTGATTTTAAACTAATGGTAAGCCTTCTTAGGTTTTCTAAATATTTAAGCCTTTAGACATCATTCAGCAGTATAAAAATAAAATATTAGAAGATTACAAGTACTTCAGAGTTTAAGCATCCTTGGAAGGGAAAAATAATTAGCTTTAACTCTAAAATATACTTAATGTAGCACACACAAAGCCAAAAAATGAGACAAAAGAACATAGATGGAACCTGTGTGTTTAACCAACACAGCTGTTTGATCACCTTCTGTCATCATAAGCATCCCTCCATCATCATTCTTAAATCAGGTTTGGAATAGGAAAGGTGAAGAAAGGAATTTTTTCTCAAATGAAAACACCTGTTTATAAAAAGCTACTAAGAGACACTATGTTGTATTCATTAATCCAGCATCACATTAGCTTTAATCTTAAAAGCCTTAACAGTCTTTTTCTTTACATCAGTGAAAACCATTATATCTTTTTCTTAGGCAATTGAATGTTCCATGTCCAGACCTTAGGCCTGAAGAAATGGCTCTGAACAAGGCCAGCCTCTGTGACTCCAACTCTCACAGCTACACTTTACTGCCCAAGGTGTGCATATACTCTTCTAAGGGTTTAGGAAATTCTTTATATTTCAAGTTCCCGGTACTGTCAATTCTAGTAAATTTAACTATTTCTTACATTTCTATCTTTGATATCTTTTTGCAATTTCCTTGTTAGGTAAGTATAACATGGTCTTCAATAGCATAGGGAAAATTCTGGTATATATTATGGATTTTATGGAAGTGCAGCTGTTAGATGCAGGGGAAAAAAATCTCTTATGAAATAGCAAAACTAGTACAAGAGAAATTCCACTGCTTCTGTTACTCATGACAAACAGAGAACATCGAACAGACAGGCAAAATTAAGGCTCAAATCTTGCTCTTTGGAAAATTACAACAATTCAAGATGTATTTAATTAAACTTCCTATTGTTACAACCTTGATTTTAGGGAAAAGAGTAGACAGTAAGCTTGCTCATAACAAGTTTCTTACATCAGCAGTTCCACAAGTCTTCTGCAGACTCCTGCATCAATCACAGCCTGGATTTTATCATTGGGGCCATCAGACAAATAAGACAACGCCCAGCAGGCATCAGCTAATACATCTGTATCATTGACAAACAGCAGCCAGGAAAGCACACTAAGACAAGGTGAAACCTGTAAGATATTAAGAGGAGAGATATACAGTGTACAATTAGAAAGACCAGTAGATCTATTATTATGTCAGCTAATTCTGTATGTATTATTATAGGCTCTGCACTGGGATATTAAGGTTCAATACTTAGAAAATCTCAGACCTAGGTAGCACTTCTGTGCAGGGCTGTAGCTACACAAGCACAGAGGAGCATGTCTGCAGAAAAACACTACAACAATTCTATGCTGTCTATGGCAACTTAAGCTCACACTTGTCTGCTAAGATATGCCACACATTGCACTACAGCAGCCAAGATGTATGGTGGTTTTCTGCTGTGGGATGGTCATCTTCAGTACAGGAACAGCAATAAAGTTAGGAGGCAGCCATATGAAAACAGTGGTTGTGAATGTCTGCCCAAAAAAATTCATCAGTAAGAATCCCATTAAATATTTCATAATTTCTCTGACCCATTCTTTCTATTTAGTTTAACTTTCACCACCCTCACTGCTTATTTGGCTATCACCACAGTTCCTTTCAAGCACCTCTTACCTTGGCAAAATCGGGAGGAGGATTTTTCCCTCTGCAGAGGTTGGATAGAGCCCATACAGCATTTCGAGTCATAGTGAGACGGTTCTGTTTTGAAAGCAATCTAAAACAAATAACAAAAAATTCCAGCCCTTGCCTTTTAAAAATCAAAGCCAGGCAACCCTGTAGGGTCGACTAAATGAATCACTACAACAAACTCATTTTAACATACACCAGGGCAAAATACAGTAACATTTTCTTCTATAAAATTACATCCTGAGGAAAATCATCGTTGATGGTTGAATACTAACACATATGCTACATATAGGAATCTAGTATCCCAACAAGCAAAAGAACCATTACACAAAGTATTTTCATTTAATTGCTTGGATACCAATGCGGCAGACTAACAGTCAAAAAGTGACAAAATTACTCAAAGGAGGACATGCAGGTAGTTTTGGAGAGTTCTCTCTTAGTCAAACTGAATTTTTATGTCAGCCTCAGACTATGAGCCCCACTTTGGCATAGGAAAATGCAGAAAGGCAAGACCTAGTTTTCCCACAGGTGTAACAGTACAGTTTCTTTTTCCCATCGCTGTCCTTAAGAGTACCAATGTCTTTAGGAGAGCACTGGAGAATTCTCCAGCTGCAAACAGAATCTGCAAAGGAGAGACTGAGTAATCGTAATTTGGACATGACAACACAAGATGGTGTCACTGTTTCAGCATTAATATGGTCCTTAAGCAGAGGACCATCAGGATAATTAGCAGACTAGAGAAATGGCACGCAATGGGATTTGTTCAGCCTTAGGAAGAGATTGTGTAAGGGGAGACAAAACTGCCGCTGGCAACAGTTTAACAGGTGGTTACAGAAAACAGGAAGCCAGATCCTTCTCACAGTTGCACAGTGACAGGAACAAGAGGCAACCATCACAAGGCAAAACAGAACATTCTGATTAGGTGTCAGAACACCCCGTTTCACCATGCTGCGGTCAAATACTGCAACAGGTTGCCACAGGTGGTTACGGAATCTACTTTTGATGTTCCAAATTTGACTGGTTAAGTAGTTGAGCAACCTAATCTGATCTCACCTGCTATGAAGAAAGGCTTTGAGCAGATGACCTCCAGAGGTGCCTTTCAATTTAAATTATTCTGTGACTCTAAAATAAACCCAGATATCCACCCACACTCTAGTATAAAATAGTTCCAGCTTAGCTGCTTCCAAAACATGTTTCCATTTTAGCTTCTCTACAAAAGTAGTTCAGGACTCCCCACTAAAAAGTCTGATCAGTCCACAACTAAAAAAATATATATATTATTATTCTTCAAGGCAAAACCCCTAAATTTCAGTCTTATCAGACACTCAAGCAAAATTTTGGAAAACATATTAAAACAGACTTACTGCAATAAAGGGGGCAGGATATTACAGTCCAAAACATAGTCTCTGCACATAGTGCTGTCTCCAGCAATGTTGCCAAGAGCCCACACTGCCTGTAATGAAAAACAGAATAGTGATCGCTTTTATTCTCAAAATTCCACTAGTTTAACATATGCATTAGAGCTGGGAGATACTCTGTTCTAACAAACTCTTAGGTCCTGCACAGCATAAGAAGAGGAATGCATTCTGGTTGAGTATTACACTCAAACTCATTATATGATTCAGGAATATTTATACAGATCTAAGAGGAATACCATAACAGCCAACATGTGTGTCTCCAAAGACTGTGTAGGCAGACATAACCTTGCTCTGTCCACAATATAAGAGATGAGTTCGTCTCCTCAGGCTTAGTAACATTCTAATTCTACACTCCTCCTCGTTCAGAGCTAAATCAAATCCAGATGTTCATAGCACGGGTCAAGCAAGTCTGTATCTACCCAAAAATGTTGGTGTGAAACAGCCCGTATTAGTATTTCCTAGAAGCCATAAAAGCATGCATTATTTACACAGTCAGATAAGGATGATGACAACAACTAAGATAAAGATGAGAATCTATACGCAAATAAACCAATATTCAGAATCAAAGAGTTCAGATGAGCATCGACATGTATTCTTTAGGATAAAACTATGCGAGACAGAACCAGTGTTGCTGATTAAGCCATATGCACGGCAAATTGCAAGGACAGATACTTTCTCTCTTGGGCATCAGTACTACCATAACACCTCATTTTGAGAAGATCAAAAATATCAGAATTAAAGCTGCATGAAATCCATGCTCTGTAATATGATGAGAATAAAATATTTCATTGTTTTTGGTTTATACATTTGGGCCAAGTGGCATTTTTGATATCACTGTCCACTAGTGTGAGTGCTATAACTAAAAAAATTACTAGTAGTCTATGTGAAATACAAAAGTGATTTTATGAAATCCATGCAAATTGCAGACAATATTTCGTCACACAAGAAAGCATACAAAATTCACATTTTCTATTTATTTCAAGTTAGCAGAAGGCTAAGTCACATCAAATAGATACATGTATCTGCTTATTTGGTTAGCTTATTCAGCATGTGGCTTCATAGATACATGTATCTATACAACCACTGGAAACACTTCCAATTCTGCATAAAGAGGACAAAAGCAATCTTACTTATCACGGATAGCAGCTCAATGTCCTCCTCAAATATCTCTTCAGTTAAAGGCTATGTATTTAGCTGCAGTAAAATGCGATACAGTGCATAACTCTCTCCAATTGAACACAGGCAAGTTCCTCAAACAAAATAAACGTGTTTTTCCCTATCCCTATACCTATAGAAAATAAACTGCTCCTCTAAAAAACCTGACAGAATAAGCCAAATTTGTTACTTAAAGGTAATTCTTGGACAATCCAAAATAAACCTATTTATTCGCTTTCGATGCGACGTCAACTGATTTATGGCATTAGATTTCTCCTGTAACATGTTTTTAAACAGTGGCAAAGAGATGATACTTTGAAAACAGACTCCAACCACTCTGGAGGCCCAAATCCACTAGCAAACCCTGCAAAACTAATACAGCTAAAACCAGATGTATATACAAAATGTAGATACAGATGTCAGCTTGTTAGATACAAAATAAAAAGACAACTCCTCTGTACCAGTACTACTAACAATACCACAGGATCAGAGGTCATTAAACTGCAAGTTGTGAGGAGACTAGGAGACTGTTCTGGGGAAGGATTAGTTTGTTTTGTTTCCTACTGTTTTCCAGGCTGCTGCTGTCAGCCACAGCCAGAGGCAGGGCACGAGACTATACTGACCTTTGCTGTAAAATAGCACAGCCATTATTACTATGCAACATTTCCCCAAAACTGATCCTTGTCATGAAAACTTATTTTTCATTCCAATTCTTACTCTTTCAAACTGCTGTGACAACAGTTTATCTGAAAAGTATAACCTTGGGTCTGGCAGCTTCATGGACTCAAAATGCAGAAGACAGCTACCAGAAAAATTTAGCTTAGGACACAGAACTTAGGCCACATCCTGCAAAACATCGCTCCTGTTAGAACTGCAAGGAGCCACAGCTGTTGCCCACCGCAATGTTTGCATTTCTGCAGCAATGGAGACCTGAGATTTCAGACAGGTTCTAAAAAAACTTGTGGATCTTCTAAAAACATTTAGGGGTGAAGCAAGTTAGAATCTGCAGTAATTTCCCTTCATTGAACAGTGAGTAACTCTGTGCGAAGATACAGCCTCCCTGACTGGACACCCTTACACACGTTAAAACAAGGAAGCCGCATTTCTCTTGTCTGTGGTCTTTGTTTCTCCATTAAAGCAATATCTATTTTTAGGGTTGACAACAGTGATAATCACTTAATCCAAGAATCCATTCTGACCCCAAATGACAGACTAGCTTTGCAACAGCAAGTCTCACATCAAAAAGTCTGACCAGAGAAGTCAAATAGCATCTCTATTGCTTTACCACTCTTGATGTTTTTATGGCAATAAAACTTGGCCAAGTAGTCTGATATCACAGGACCTTGTAAGACAGAATTGTTGAAAGAAGTCCTTGTAATGCTAATGACTGACAGGACACCAAGACACAAATAATTGAAATTGAAACATCTTTAGAAAAATATGCAAGGTTTCATTCAGCAACTAAATATCTTTCCTTAAGGAAATACTTTAGCTCTTCAGATAAGTGATGAACGTAAATAATTTAAACTCTCCTCAACAGACATTGCCATAAATATAAAGCTCTGTCGTGGTTCCCACAGACAACACACAAACAATGCAAGTTTCTTCACAGTTTGTCTGAATAATGTTCAGTGATTTCCATTTCTTCTTTTGTGCACTCCTCCATATGCAAATGATTGCCATAACATTTTGGCTTTGTTCTACACATCCCCTATGTTTTTATCTTCTTTCTTGGATAGTTGCAGAGGTAAATGGATATCTAATTCCATTAAATTTCAGAGCTTATTAAATAAAAAAAATTTTACTCTCAAAACAAATTCCATTTCAGTACTTACTAATATCTACACCCAGACCTGAAGATGGCAAGAACCTGTAATTTTAAAATTTGTAGCCTGACTTTTTAATTCACATCTTAGATAGAAAGTTGTGCGTAAACTGAAAATGCAAATGCTGCCTTGTTAATTGACAGCACCTATTTTTATACTCCTGTATAAATTTCCATCTATTGCTAATAGTGGATTAGGGATTGTCGCAGGTCTCCTGTTAATTTTATTCATTACTGAACTACAGGGTTCTACTGTATGGTGCCTTCTGTGAGTAGCCCATGTGTTTTTTAACAACCCTTCACTTTCTCCTGGATACTGAACACTTTCAGCCATTATTTCATTGTGCCTTTGGATATTTAAACCAAGTGCTAAACCAACACCAACAGTGCACAGTGTCTGTGCCTCTCACTGGTGAAGAAACAGTATGAAGTAAGAATCAACCCTTTCTCTACATTTGCTGTACATGCTGGGATGAGGATGGTGAAGAATGGCTTGCACCCAAGTGTGACTGGGTGATCACAAAGAAGGATACCAGAAGGCCATATGCCTAGGACATGACTCCTACTATGCCCTAACAGAGAAAATACCTTTCTTTCAGTGGCTGGGTGGTCATAGTTCCTTATTTCTCTCATCCACCAAACAGAGAAAGTAGCTCATACTCATGTCTCGGCTGTTTTTCTTGATTTTAATTACTAAGACTCAGCTAGGAGGACTGCTGAGGTAAAAGCCAAACAGCACTTGGACACCAGAATCACAGGTCACCTCTGCAAGCAAACAATGGTTTCCAAAAGGAATAGCAATACAACTAGAAATGGAAAAATACCGAGGGAAAAACACATTGGTTACTTCAGCTGAAAATACAAACTTCTCCAAAGCAGAAGAGGACAGCTGGGGATGCTCGTGCCATCGGCCATCCAGCAGAGCATGATGACACAGATCTGTCACTGTGAGGCAATCTCAATCATCAGCGACAGGGAGCACAATGCCTTGCATGGTTTTTGAAGAAAATTCAGTGTTCATCACAAGTTGGCATCTGGGTTTTAAATACTACAGCAAGGAATGTCAGAAAAGAACTGCAGCTAAGACACTGCTGAAGCTAGATCAACCTTAAGCATGTCTAAAGGCTTTGATCGAGTTCTTCAATAAAAATAATTTCAGGCAGGCATATAAAAATTTCTAGATGTCTTCTGGAAGAAAAAAAACCTGTGGTAAGTGGCTAAGGCTAGGACGTATGTCACTGACTAAATCTAAAAATCAGTACACGAAAACCAGAAATGGGGAGAGGTGAGGAGATGTAGCCAAAGTGTTTTTTACAAATAATGTAGATTCTGTGATAAATTCAATTTTGCTGACAGGTAAAATGGATGCTAAATGGTTTGACCACTGATCAAAGACAAAGACTGACATATAATCTGAGAAAGACTGATATACAATGCAAGCAATGGAAGCGTTTAAGGATGATAGGGTAATTAAATGTCAGCCTTGCGTAGCTCAATGGGAAACAGATCTTGAAAAATAAATCATTTCAATACATACATGTTATTTATTAAACATAGTTACAGAGATTCCCTCACAGACTACTATAAAACTGCTGATTTAGAATCTTCACGGGACTCTAACTAGCACACACAAAGGAAAAAGTGCCACATGTTAGTTTAAAACTGGCTTATAAATATGAAAAATACATGTTGGAAAATCTTGATCAGAAGATAAGGTAAACTAGTTTCTGTTCCTGAGTCACTGCTAAGGGAAGTTTCAAATATAGACAAAACTGATGTGCAAATCTTTAAGACTGGCTTACTAGAAAGCAAAAACAGTGGATAATGACTAGCCAGTAAATAAAATAAAAATATTAAAAATATTTTTGTTTATGCTATCTTACATATTAAAAATTATATTACCACTAACACTTCCTTCTACAGAATTGCTATCCCATTTAGAATAAAGAATGGCTTACTAAACACAGCCTTCAATATTTCTGTTTCTCTTCATCCTTTACTATATAATTGCAGGGTTAGCTTCTGGGCCGTCTGCCCTGAACATGTAGTTATATTTTCTGTATTTTCCTGCAATTTTTTGTAATTTGTTGCAAATGTAGCAGGAGTTGCTTGCAAATAATAATCTTCACAGTACTACTGTGAGACATGATCAGGACAATCATTTTTACAGGCAAGAAAATTATGACCAAATATCTTCCAGTTTCAAAAATACAGCTTGAGAAACCCAGGACCAGATCTGCTCAAAACACGGGCCTAACTATAAAAAAAGCGCTGCTGAGTCATCCTCAACTACTAAACAAAATGGAAATATTTCACATTGAGCATTCAAAAGCCACAGAACTAGTACCTACTTACTGAAAACTGATAGAAACAAATCACTCAGCATCAGACATCGAAACATTTTTCTCACAAACCTACAGTCTCTTTAATTGTAGGAATTTCTTCCCTATTCTCCTTCATATACCATAATGTGTTCCAACTTTAACAAACAGGGTCACAGTGTGACAAATAAAAGCCTCCTTTACTACCCATTCAACTGTTACCAGGGCAACAATCTGTGCATATACTGCATGAGACAAGAGTTGTCTGGAAAAATACTATGCAATCGTGTACTAATGCTATCCTGTAATACAGAAGAAAAGAGCTAACTTTTCAGCGCTTAATGCTTTTAATTTTTGTCTTGGATGATACTGTGGTGAAGTGTTTGGGGTTTTTTAAAGCTACTGGGAAAAAAAGGAGAATTTCTTTTATGTTGGCCTGTCTTAAACCCAAAGTCAGGTGTGAGCAGGGCTGCGATCTCTAGAGCTGCAGCACAGAAGCCCACTATGAAAAGGTGCAGGTAACACTCTGCAGGGTACACTTTCCTTCTTTGGCACAGCTTACTACAGAGCAATTTTTAACTGGTATTTAGAGATTATCAGCAATAGAGAGATCATGGATTTAGCAGTACCTGAATTGCATAGAAGAATATTTTTCTGTATTTACAACCTGCCCACTCCGCCTGCCAGCAATCTGAACTTTAACATGTCAGCAGTTGATTAGGAGGCAAAGGGGGAAGGAGACAGATAAACTACTTAACTGTGGCCCCTAAGCTCTTCTGTTAATTCACCCATCTTAAGATTGAAGGCTGCACGACTTAATCTAACCAGGTTCGCTCTTCCCACCTGCTCTCTGAACATCAGCAACAAACTAATAAAAAAAGCAAGTTAGGTCTTGCACAGAAGATTGACCACTAGGAAAAATAAAAAAAAAATAGAGTAGCCCTTACCATACAATTTAGAAAGTAATGCCACCAATTTAAAAACAAAACAAAACAAAACAAAAACAAACCACTCCAAAAGGCATCATATAGCTAAGAATGGATGGATTTTCACATGGGCAGAACATAGCATTTATTTGCCATTTGGGCAAGCTCCCTATCACATTTCTAATTTCTACAACCGCAGCAGAGTCACTTACTCAAAGCTAAAAAAATGGACACAGAAATACCCCTTATTTTCTGTAACATTTTCTCAAACAACTGAATTCAATTTCTCCTAAAAAAGCCTTTTCAGAAATAATTTAGCCTGAGACAGAACACTGAAAATGGCAAGTTGCAAAGTGGGAGAACTTGAAAGCTATCAGTAACTGAGGAAAAAAAAAAATCTTGTGGAAAAAGTTAGGCAACCTGAAATACAGGTGGTACATTCTGAGCCAGCTATAAGAAAGAAAGGCAAGTTACACAAAGCAATCCAATGTTTATGAGTCGGGACTCCTCCAGTCATGCATCTCAATACAGCCAAATGCAAGGCCAGACATCCAGGAACAGAGAACAGAGACCGCACTTACAGGATGGAGAACTGAACCCTGGAAGTCAGTGACTCTGAAAAGAACAACGGATCATATGGGATAATCAGCTTAACCTGAGCTCGCAGCCAGCTTCTGTGGCAAAGAGTCCGCAAAGGCATCTTGGATATCAACACACCAAAGTATCAAGTAGAAATCAAAACTAGGTACTACTCCTGCAAACAGCATTGCTGAAAGAGTGCTACTGAAATAGCCAGTGCTTGTAATTTCACCACCACAAAAAGCTATTGAAACAAAGGAACATTCAGAAAAGGGTCACCAAAAAACAAACCAAACACCACAGAAATGCTCTCATGAGAATTTAGCACTTAAGTTCATTTGCTCAAGTAAAGCTTAAGCTATATTGCCTGCAAGTAGCTGTAGGAAAAAACTAATTGAGAAAGGAAAGAACTAATTGAGTAGACAATGAAAAAAAAGCAAATACCTGGACCCAAATTTGTACAGGGAAGGTACTTTTTTTTCAGTTCGGGATTAAGATTGGCTGAAACTAAATTTGTTAACACCATTAATGTTTCATCACCCTAAGTCTTCAAAGCAAGATTATATGTCTGAAATACATCCTTGTTCAAACACAAGTTATGGACCTAATGTGGAAACCACTAAACCAAATGTTTGATCTGTGCTTTACACTGATCCCTGTGGGCCTTAAAGAATATCCATCTATGCTGTAACAAACTTAAGGGACAAACTATGATTTTCCTTTTAGAGAACAAACTATAATTTCCACTCATGCTTTATCTTCAGGAGAAACAGGCATGAACTTTTCATCTCTGAAGCAATTATTCAAACAAGGCTCCCTGAATTCCTCAACACATAGAAAAATACTAACCCATTAGAGATTAAAACGCATTACCCCATTGGCTGTGGTTAAATATATCATTTCCAGAAAGAGAAAAATACAATACTTGCTTAGATATCTTAACACACACTAAGCAGAAAGGAACTGTTGTGCAAAACTGTCAAATACTACATTTTCTCTAAAGGCTTTCTTACAGGATAGCCTTGTTCCTTTCTGGGGATGGAAAAACAAACAAAACCACAAAACCAAAATGAACATCCAAACAAACAAACCAAAATCAAACAAAAGAGCCCCCAACTCCATAAACCAAGACATACACACACAAAATTCAACACTTTTTTCAATCTTTACCTGTTCCTGTACATCTTCAAACTCTGAACTAAGCAGCTCTATGAAGATGGGGACAGCTCCTGCTTGGATCACTATTCGAGTCTGAAGGGAATTTCCCGAGGCAATATTTGTCAGCACCCATGCAGCTTCGAACTGGAAAAGAAAATACAAAAGAGAGTTTACAAGGAACTTTTATGCTGCACTAAAAATGAAGATTAAATGTCTTTTAAAAACAGAAAGAACTGGCTTAGGAAAAATGTGAGATATTACTAATTAACAGACAATTTTCAAAGTAGGAATAAGAATGACAGTGTTATGAGTTACTGCTATCACTTGAAATAAAAATTTGCAGAAGTTCCTTACAAGAACATCGAGTTTACTGTGGCTTTTCAATTTTTTTTTTTTTTGTTTGCTATGCATTTATGTTACCTTTGCCTTTCCTTACTGGCTAAGAACCTATTAACAAAAAAATGCGCTTTCCCACATGGCATGACATCTGCAGTCACTGAACCACCAATGAAACTCTTAAAGATGCATGAAAAGACATTGTTTGAAAAAGCTTGATTGATATGAAGCAAAGAAAAGTCTCAGAGGAGATTAAAAAAAAAAAAAAGGAGATTTCTAAAAAAAACTCAAAGCAGTTGTCTCCAACTCTGGTGATCAGTATCCCTGACAAGTGTTATTAAGTTTAAAATGTTTTTTTTCAAGACTTGAAGCAAAACTCAGATCCTGAATTAACAGTTAGCATATTTTAATTGGTTTTGTAATTTATTTTTATTTTAATCTCAACTTGCAAAAGCACTAACTTTTCAAGCTGAAATGCAAATTTTAATACTACCTGACACAGGCCTCAGAAAACACAGATTCTAGAAGTCCAGACTTCGGTAGATTTCTGCATGTTTTTGGTTCAAAAATTATTAAACTACACTAGCAAATTTAAATCTTATTAGATACATTCAGAATCTGTAGAATGAAAAGATCACGAAAAGCCGAATGAAAAGGCAAACATCAAGAAACACTAGAAATGGAAAGTCCACAAACTCCTCAAGAGTAGCTAACAGACCTCTGGAATTCAGTGGATACCAATCTGAAAAGTAATACCTATAAACAATTTCTCTAATGTGTAAGAAAACTATCAATTTTCTGTATATCTCCACTCCACAAAATTTGGATTTCACATGGCATTAACAAACCTCTTGCCCTATGGATTTTGAAACAACACTGATTCTAGCCTATATGTTATATTTAATGGTTACATGTTAAATTAACATGTCTTACAAGATGATTTGTTTTTCTTCACTTTCTACAACTCTGACCAGGAAAAAGGATAGCTGAAAATGAGAAAAAGGTCCAAGAAAAATTAACCACCATTGCAGCAGGTGCAATTCTATTTTTCAAACCACAGTAAGTTTTTAAGTGTCTGTGTTTATCATTACAAATTTTAATTCTAATTCTAAACTTTTTGTAAATTAATCAAAAATTTAAGTCATAATTCTAAAGATTTAAAACTGTCTTCAATTTGTAAAAAAAAAAAAAAAGACTAACACTGAAGTTTAGTTTAATAGCTTTTCAACTTTAGAGTTCCAAATTTCAAGCTCTATTTTTGTTGAAGTGCACAGATCCTATCCTATCCATCATTCAATGCATCTCAGATCTCTCTCTCTCCTGTCCCGTCCCCAGAGGTCTTGCTCGAAACTCTGAAGATAAAACAGCATTTTTAACATAGTGAAGAAAGAGAAGTACAGCTAAACAAATCACTGATTTTTTTTTTCCTAATTTGCATCACCAAATGCCTTCCTAATCTACAAAGACAGACGTATTTATATACCTGTAATGTACAGTTTTCTTTTCGTTTGAGGAACTCCACAAACCTGGCCACCACTCCTTGTGTGCTTATGACTTCATCTATTGGGGGATTTGGTTCTGTTTAAAATAAAAAGTAAAGTCAGATACATTCATTTCTTTGTAGGGAAGTTCTCAAATTACTGCATCATAATAATATCCAGTAAAATACTGACTGCTATTTTTGAGAGTATGTTCTTTTTCTACAAAACTTTACTGAAAGCCATGAGATTCCTATCCATCAACATAAGAAAACTTCAGTCTGAAATTTAAGGTAACATGATTCAAAATGCTAATGCACTCAGTAATTTAGACAGACCAACTTCACAGCAGCAGTTCACATGCAGAGAAACTTCAGTATATCAACATATTTGAGCCACAGAGACACTGCCTACAACATTTAAACTTACATTCAAGAGGAGACGTCACATCTGCAACACTTGAAACAGATTTCAAGACAAGACGTGACTATTACATACATGTAGCTGACAGTTTGTAAAGCAGAGCCTGACCCAGAAATTTCAGTGTGAAATTCAATCCTTATTGCTGTCAAAGTAAAAACATGTACCAGGGAGGCTTCTACCTTTTTCTCCAAGTAATTTCTTTACCTTTAGAAAGGAGCTTTCGGAACTTCTGGGTGGCTGAAAGCTGCTGTTCTGGACTATTGGAGAAAATCATCTCAATCATATCAGAGGTGATGACTGCACTCTAGGGTTCACATGGCAAAACAGAATGACAGTGATAAGAGAGCAAAAGGGGAAAAAAAATGAGGGATTAGTGGTAAACAGGTTACATTTGTTAAACCAGTATAAAGTTAATCTCTTATTGGGTAAAAACCCAGGTAAGACCATTATAGACAACAAAGGAAATATCGTACACATACATCTACATAAGCAGCATAACTTCAAGTGCAACATTAATGGAAGCCAAAATTCAAATTTTACTCAAGACATGGCAAAAAAATTACTCTCCAGAATCGTTCACTGTATTCTCTCCCCTCCTCTAAAAGAACTGTAAAATTGTCAGTTTCAACAGAAGGTAGTTTAAATTGGAATTGCAATTGCTGTTATGCAAGAATACCACTTTGACTGTGCTATTGTTTAGATTTTTCTAACATGTACATTTTGACTTATTCTCTTACACCAAAATGTACAGAACCTGTCATTTCTAGAAGAGTTGCCAAAGCTAATGCTTGTCACCATCATCAAGTAAGAGTACTAAATTTTCCATAATATTAATGGTTTCCAACAATATGGCTAATTAAATCAGCAACCTTTCTTATGCCAGGTAAAATCTGACACTCTGGTTACCACACATGTATGTAAAGAAGCATAAGAAAAGTCAGAGTTTTTTCTTCCACTAATCAGATCTAAATCTGATCCCAACCTTTAGACAGGGAGACAGATGACAGTGCTGAAAATACTTAAGCTTTGTCTGTAACAGCTAATTGCTTCAACTATTAATGGCCTGAAACTAATGATATTTAACACAGCAAACTGTATAATGACAATATCTCAATTAAGCAGAATCCTTTCCTAACTATCTCTATAAGCTTCCACACAAATGATTAATGGTATTTAGGACTTGTCTGATATTTGAAGACAAACTCTTGAAGAGTAAAACTATATATTCTATTAATGAACTTCCACATTGTTTATAAGCACTTCTCTGTTTCTTGGTAATTTTCAAGGCCCATATAACCACCAACAGAATACAAACCTCAGCCTGATTTCTGTGGAAATACCACTTTCGTAGTCCCGGTATAGACAGTGTGGAGATCAGTGGTCAAACTTTTAAGTGAGGACTGTACTTTCCTCAAACCCCTCTGTTATAGCCTGAACACCTTACCATTTTTCATTTCAGGGAGAGAACAGTGGTAAAGAAACGAGAATGCAAAAAAGTCTAATTTCCACTAAAAGCTTTTTTTCTAGCTTGTAAAGGAGTTTACGACCTCGTGCAGACAGATAAGCTGTATCTAGCTCTTTTCCAGTACCCTGGCTAAAAGTGGTGCCACTTGAATGTCTGCTAAGAAAGATTTCCCCTGACCCCCTTTTGAACTTTGTAAACTGCAATAACACACTGCCTGATCTGCATGTTTGTGTTTCAAGCATTAAAAATTTCAGATTAAAAAGAATCCAAGAACTCTGGGCAACAGTTGATAAAACCACCCATAATGGTGAACATCAGAACCAGTCAGTAATCAGCCTGCCAGGACAGTGATGTTTTATTTCATTTTCTTGAGCACGTATCCTCTGAACAACCACTCACCCTATCCAAAACATTTTTCTCTCATGTAATCTGTTTCAGGGTAGTTCACTGAGACAGATGTTTTAGAGTTGTCCATAAGCTCTTTGAATGCATTTTTCACATTCTTCTGGAATTCCATTCCCCTCAAGTTACTGCACAGCAGACTTGCCCAGTTTCAACAAAAAAACACTGTATTCCTTTCTTGTCACTTACAGAAGTCATCTCCATGTTGTTCATCTGAGCCTCATGGAAGCCACCATCTGACATTACTTCCTCCTCCGCTTCTTCCTCAGCCGTCGCGACATTTCGGCGTTTAAACAACTGGAGAGAAAAAGTATTTAATACATATTATACAGTCAATACATACACAGCACATCATGCTAGGCTGCAATAAAAATTACACATGCTACTACCTGAAAGAAGCTAACATACTGGCTACAGGACTTCACCTGACAGTACACAGAGAAAGTTTAGCCATGGAGTAAATTAAAGAAACAATGCTAAAAGATTGGTTCCTAACATTTCTGGAAAACTTTCACTGATGTTCCCTTCTCTTCTTCACCATCCACTTCCACCTACAAGCATCTCCAGCTTCCATACAATTGCCTTCTTGTAGAAGTGCTGGGGCTCAAAGACCTGATAAATTGCTCTCTATTACAGATCTTCACAGAACACCTGCAGAGGTTCTGATAAGCGAGTTACAGCAGCAAAGAGAAGGCTTTGGAGGATGATCATACATAGGATTGATATTACACTGGGATGAGCAGAATTTGGTTGCTATGACTTAGAGAAGGCACCCAGTTAGGGATGTCATGAGGAGAGCTAGAGAGGCTACAGCTTCTCTCTCTAATCCAGCTGTCTCATTGGAAGAAACATTAGCAGTGAGAAGATGGCTTTGAGGATGCTGCTGAGCACAGGAAACAAGATTCCAGCATTAAGCCACGCCAGATTTGCACCATTGCAGACAGGCAAGGCAGAGCCCTAACACAGACCTACCGTTAGTTTTTTCTCCAGAGAAGTCAGGGAGGACACAATATGCAAAACTGCTAAGTCTACAGCAACTCTAGGTCAGCGAAAGGCATTCCTATGGAATGTTTTTCCTACTCAACTACTGTACCATGTGCCCACTCAAGCTCAATGAACGTACTAAAATATAATTTTAAACCAAAATTTATACACTGCCAACTTATAAGAAAATTCAGAGACCTGAGGTTGTTTTTGTGATGTTGTTCAGCTAAAAAGAACACAAAAAACCAAGACAACCCACCAAACAAAAAAGTTGAAACTACGAGACAACAACCTGAGAAGAATCAGGGCAACAAATTATTTCTTCCCTCAAGAAGATCATTACTGCAACTTCTAAGGACTTGGTCATATCTTCTCATCCTTCTATTCTAGATGTAATGTTCCCTTCTGTTTCACCTCAGCTTACCACCCTCTGAACAGACTAGAGCCACCACAATTCATAGGAAAATAAATAAAGAACAAAATAGGGAGTTCCTCAATCACCTTCAGTGCAAGGTCAGACAGTTCTGTGAAATCTTTAGGCTGCTCTGCCAATGTTGCACTTGAGTGCATGAGGAGCAGTCACCCTGAGTCTCGTACAGCCTGCAGAAGAGGCAGTAAATTCTGCAAGCAATTCTGATTTCAGACTGACTACATATGAACTTCAAGGGCAGGAACAACTAAGAAAGGGCCTGGGAGAAGCAAAAGCCAGAGACAACATAAGACAAGACTGTTTCAGGACTGGTCCCAGTTACCACAACTGCCGTGTATTACCTGCTCTTCTCTCTTTTGCTTCCGCAGCTGAAGACCCTCCTCCTCCCGCCTGCGACGCATCTCGTCAGGGTTCAGAGATTTGTTCTTGTAGCTCTTCAGCCGGAAATTCTCTTTTCCTGAGGTCGTCATGATTCCTTCACAATACAAAGACAAGACAGAAAAAATTACTCAAAACATTGTTTTATATTCTGTCTCCACTTCTTAAAATCCGTTACCATAAATTTTCAGCCACTGCCTCCCTACATCCCATCCCCTAATCTTCCAACAATTTAGAAGGTGTAAAGCAAAATTTCACAAAATTATCACTTCACATCATTCAATTCTTCACATCAGTCCAACAAACTTTTATTCTTTGAGGCTACAGAGAATAAGTGAAATATTTTATTAAGAAAAAACTGAGGTCTATAAGGCAAAGTATACAGCCTGGGCTAAAAAGGAAACTACACTGATGATTTTTAGCATTTCTCCACACAGAGAATTAGCCAAACTACTTACATACCCCTGTCTTCACTCAGAAGTAAAGGTGTCTTAGGTGCTTTTTAGCTTGATTTATTTTGCAAGTCAGAAGAGGTGGTTTTTTTTTTTTTTGCACTCCAAATACACATTTTAAGTAAATTTAACAAAACCCTGTTGAAGAAACCCTGTGTTCTTTCTATCCAGACAAGGCTTATAAGGAAATTGAAGTGAAAAGAAAAATTTTAGGAGAGGATGGTTTAACCATTGAAAATGCTCTGTTCTGCAAAGAAAGCAGTGCTATTGTTCCCCTCCTCCCCACCCCCAGTCTCTAATCCTGTCACTGTTTATGTAGAGGGGCCTTTTTTCAGTCTGTGCTTTCCAAGTACCATCTGTCTTACGTAACTCAGTGGATCAGCATTTATAACGACCCATGAAAAATTTCACATGTACACCACCACACTTTGGAGTTACTTAGCATAAAACAGTAGGTACCATACTGTGTGGAAAGGACACATCCCCCTGAAATCAATGGGCTGTGGATCAGGTCTCTACTCTTAGTGCTCCCTTCTGCTGCTACTTCTCTCCTTGCATCATCCCCCTAAATCCAAAAGAGGTTGGGAATCAAATTCTCAACGTGTCAGGATTTCCATGCATCTTTGTAGAAATACAGAATCTTTAGTACATTGTAACTACCTGTAAAACAAAATTTAGGGAGCTGCACTACACATAAAGTTACTCTACAAGGCTTTAAAGTTCTCTTTCGAATGCCCTAGCATGCTGTATAAAATACACTACCTACCTCAAATTCCGTAAGCCCAGCATCACCAGATGATAAATGATCTCCTGTGCGCTTTTTATTTTAAAATAGAGCAATGTGAGTGCATGCAGCCTCTCAACAGCTTAGGTTTCCTATTAAAAATACATCAAATCAAGCCCGCTCTAACCTCTTCTTCTTTTGTTAGCACAAAGAATTTTGAGAAAATAAAAAAATACTCGCATGTGCTTGTTGTTAGAGTCTCTTTTAAATTGCTGCTACCTGACAATCACTTTGAAGAATTCTGACGATCAGAACTTACTTTCACAGAAAACATTTTGGACATCACTTTATGAGTTATTGTATTCTGACAACTTAAATTTAAAAAACTGTTCAGGGACACAAACTACTATATTGATTATCAGTCAGTCACAATTTGCACCAAATGCAACATAAAACCTGAGCATGCAGGTAGGTAATTCAGCAGCCTAATTTTGCTGAAAAGGCTGTTCTGGAAATTACTTTTTTGTTTTTTTTTTTTTAATAAAGGTACTACAAAAAGAGAAATCTCAGAAAGACAGAAGTTCCCTACATCACTCTTAACATCTTTGAGACCCCCTTCTTCCTGTGTTTACATGTTTGTGCTTTAAGTGTTTGTGTTTCTTACAACATGCATGGCAATTACATTGTCTTCCCAGTTTTAGTTCAAGTGACTACTACCAGTATATTAAACTTACATACTATCTGAAGAAGCCCTGAATTTTAACTCTAGAAAGAAATTCAGGCTAACAAATACTCAGAATTTCTTTTGTTCCTAAAATATTTTGAACAAAACATTTGATGTATTTTAGAATTAGCAAGATGAACTCACTCAAACACCAGATGGACAACCATGAGCTAAAAGGACATGCCAAACAGAAAAACGGTTTTGCGGATACTCCAGTCATTCTGCCCCTGAACATGAACAAACACAGGCACACGCCACAGCCCAGACAAGATCTCAGGCCCTCCATAACGTTATTAATAAATCTCAATTTTTGTCCAAAACCTGTCTTCTCAAACTCACAAGACTGTATTTGCCTTTATTGGGAATTCAGGACTTTGATAAATTCCTGTGGTCCTTTCACACCTTCACTTTCACACCTTCACCCATACAAGTTCTTAATCTCAATGAATCCTTGACAGGGAACATCTTCATCCCTTAATACTAAAATTCATCTAATTTCTATTATGTAGCCTCTCCGTATAATGTTCTACTGTTTCAAACTTCAGTGACAGCACCAACTTCATCATAAGTTTCTTTAGTGTATTCTTCCTTACTGTACATTTTTAACTAGTTTCCCCTCATCTCCCAACTTGCATACTGATTTTTGTTTGATTAATTTTGCTACTGACTTTAAGATAATAATTTCCATTTTCCCTTCAGAGTTCTATTAGTCCACTCCTGGTGTACCTTACATCATTGTTTCATTTATTGAAAACACAAGCACAGGATTTACTTGAATTCTCTCTCTGACGTGACCTCAACCCCTCTACCCAACAGCTTCACTAGAATTATCTTCTGCTTCTTACACCCTTTACAAGCTTTAGGCACAGCTTTTGGCTATGCTCATTTCTGACTTTCAAGACAGCTCATTTTGATGACTAGCCCCTTCATCTATTTTCTGAGTAAACTGTACACTTAAAATCCTTCTAAAATAGTATATTGTGTTTTACCTGGGAGTACAATGCCTACCACCAAACGACTGGGAAGAGTTTCTTTTATTAAAGGTGACAAAATTAAACTCCCTCCATCACTGAGAAGTTACCAATTCAAGTAGCGATGAGTTCAATAATTTATTTTATAGTAGGCCTTCACTGATAGTAAATAAGCAAAACCCCAGCACATAGCCACATATCCATTTTATATATCTGCCTATCTAACCTGTATAACTATTAAATCCATAGTTATTTTCTAAAAGTAGCTTTTATGTCCTGAATAGATCTTAAAATCAATTATTTCTTCACCATTCTTTTACTGGTTTCCCGACTCCTGATGAAAAATTCTATGACCCCATCAGGGATTCCATCTAGCCCACACATGCTGCTAACATCTTCAGACCTACTCAAGTGTGTGAGCACACAATGGCTTCTCAGGACTGAAAATATAACAACTGTATGTTAGTTGTTACAGTCATCCAAGGATTGTTTACTATAAATCTCCTCCTCCATTTTTCAGGATACAGCCTTTCCCCCACACTAAGCAACAGAAGCAAACCAACTTCAAACTGGCCTTCAGCAGCTTTGTTATGACTTAGATGAAAATTTTTCAATGGTCACTTTAAGTTCACCCATGTAGCAAATAGCAAACCCTGAACTTTCTCTGCATTGTCAAAATTAATGCTTCTTCTGGTGAAGATCTCTGGTGGTTGTCATGGAAATGTTCTACACATCTTTTCTTTCCTAAAGATAGCACAGTATTGTCCACATTTTTTTTATACTCCTGGCTACAGATAAAAACCTCTGGAGACCTGGTAAGGAACTTTCATGGTGTATTCTTAGGGCTTTTGTGCAACACCACTCAAAGCCCGTATGGCACTTTCTTCTCCTCAGTTTGGCTGCCATTATAAAAAAAAAAATTTAGTAAAATTAAATTCTGTCTATTCCTGAATGTTTGCCTTTCTCTAAGGAAAATATGATCCCAGTTTCTTTGCTGATTAAGACAAGAACCCTACCAAATGTCAATGTGTTCCAAGCACATACTTCTAAGGGAAATAAAAAGTACTGCATTTCTCCTTGCTCATCAAGTAAAAGAAATTCAGAATCACTGGGAAATACAGAGTCACTTACTGCCATGACCTACCTTGTCCCAAGCAATCATCTAGATAGGAACAAAAATGAACTTCCTGCCTTCTTAAATCAGATATCACTGTCACTAGACTTAAGAGCTTTGCCAGAAGGAATGCCATGTGACTAATACTCTTGGATATTCCGCACGTCAGAGGTACCGAGACGTAAAAATAAAGCCCTTACAAATCAAGACCTGTGTAATGGTATATATAACCACATACATTTTTTTATATGTAAGAGTATACATATACACCATGTATATAGAGCTGAAACCAAGATTAAGAAATACACTGATGATATTAAAGACCACTGGAGACAAACTTTCCTTCTTTGGAAGTAGGAGTGGGAATAGTAAACCTATACAAGACATTGTACCTTCTAACAGGAGTATAATGGAAGCAGAAGACTTGAAAATTAAGGCAGAGAAGGAGGTTTAAGAGAAACAGTGTGGGGAAAAAAGTATCTAAACATCCATGATCTGCCGTAATATCAGTGTACATTTCCTAACTAACAGAGCAGTTGACAGAAGGAAAGGACTCACTGGAGGCAGACTTGTGAGCTCTGGTGTGCTGTCAAACTGCTGTCTCTCCTTTTGATTCCTGCCACAGAGACAGGGAAACAATCCTGAAAGGACAAACCGTGTTGGAAATGACACTGTCAAGATGGAACTCTAAGCAGTGAGAGAAACTGGAATTACTCAAGGTAACCAATGTACAAACACCTTTACCTCCAAGGAGGTTTTAGCTTGTGTATTGGCTCTGCTATGGGACTCAAGACTTCCTAGAGAAGTTACATCACAATCGTGCTTCTTGACACAATGCCAAATACCTACAGCACAGCCTGGACAGATGTTTGAGCAATTCACTGAGGTCTGATTACAGGATGCAACACCGTCTGACACTCTTTTGCATGAGACTAGAAAACCTATCCAATTTAAAGAAACTAACCTGAAAGTAGCACTTGATCATTCTTTGCTCTTATCGACACGGTCTCTACAAATTCAACATTTTGGTCACAAATGTGTTTGGGGTTTTTTTTCCCATTAAGTATGGATTTTAGAAAGTCCTTCTAATTTGCTTTTTAGTAATTAAAAGGCAACAGATCAGAACGCTAACAGAAGAACTTAAATCTTGTGGAAGTAAACAGTCAGATTTCTTCGCGGGGATAGACAATGAAAGGTCTTCATAATAAAACCATGAATAATACAGGGCATAGAATGAAAAAATACATCCCCTGGGATTAATGCTATTTCCAAGGAAAAACTTCTAGAGCAAAATCCTATGTACATATCCACCTGTTACAAAATCCTATGTACATATCCATACTGTTGACACTGCTATCTGAGGGGAAAAAAACAAAATAAAGAAAAACAGACTGACTTCACTCTTCACTGTCACCTCCTGTTGTTTGAAAAACCAGCTCGGCCAGATTAACATTTTGGTGAGGATGTTTTTGCTTCTTTTCCAAAATTATTTGAGTAAAACATACTGGATTACAGGGGTCTACTGGAATGCCCATCAATAGAAACACCCATATGACCTGGGACACATGGGTGTTACTTTCTACTTTTAAACAGCTTCAGACTCTTGTAAAGTTCAGGACATCTAGAGGAAAGGATATTTAATCGTCTCATCTACAAAAAGCTGTTGTTCAAGCACAGCCAATTTCTCAAACCTGTGCTTAACCTTCTCTAGCTGTAAAATGGGATTGGGAAACATGTCTTACAGGCACCATAAAATCAACAGTTACAGCATTTGTAAAGACCAGCAAAGTTAAGTTTTGCTGATGATATATCAAACCCTAGCACTTAGAAGGAAACAAAATCATCTGAATTTCATTTTCTGTGGTATGGAAGCTGCAGCAGCAGAACAGCAGTGACCCACACTTCTTGGGCAACCATCACAGGAGAACGATGGAGAAGAAATGAAACCACCACCCTCTGCTACACAAAAGGCCACAAGATTAAAGGAGCTTCAACTCCTTTAACCAAAGAGTTCTAGCGAAAGGTGGATAGAACACAGAGCCTTGAAAAAGGGGTTAGACTTAAAGGGACTTTCTGTCAAAAACCAGAAGCAAGAAGGGAACTTCTTCATGGAACTGCTGTCCATCTCCGTATTTGTCAAATCTGCTTTATTTTGTAAACTTCCTAGTCCTCCTTGCGTTTTCCCCTGCCCAGTAGTTGGCCTTAATTCACAACTGTTTCTGTTCCAGCACTTTTAATAATCTGTGAAAGACCAAACAAGTACTAACCCACCTAATCTACAGCTAATATAGCTTCAGACCACTTGGCAAGTTGGACTGGTACCTGCTTAATCATGAGAATAATCTAAAACAATTAATACAAGGCCTGAAAAGAAACAACATTGCACAACATGGAATGTGATATTACAGACTAATTACAAACCTCAATGCTGACTGTTGTTCAAAAGCAAACAAAAAAATGGAGAAAAAATAGACTGTGCTGCCTGAACAATGCTAAGGCCACCTGATGTCAGGTCTGTAGGGATGTCACATCTTGACAAGATGAAAATGTAGTTAAAATAAGACACCATATTAAAGATATTTCTGCAGAATTACTTATCTTGAAGGCTAAAACAATTATACTCCCAGGTAACATTCAGAAAAATTTTCTGTGCTTACAAAAATAGGTATTTGTTAAGAGATGTGCTTAAAATTAGGCCAATATCAGCTTGCCAGGCCCCTGATCTTCTTTACACTAAAAAAAAACCCCACAGCCAAAACAAAAAAACAAGGAAGCATATTTCTGGTTGCAGCAAAAAACAACCACTAACAGAAATAGAATTACTTGACACTTGGTACTGTCTCAGAAACTGATCTGACACATCAGTCTGTACTACTACCTAAACACACTGACAGCCACACAAACAGACGCTTAATTTCTAGAAGTTTGAGGATTATGCACTTTTTCTTTCTTTTTTGAAGAAACACTGATGAGGACATTAAGCAGTAATACATTTACAAGGTTTAATGGAAGAAAAGGACACCCCCCCCAATAGAAGATTATGCACAGTATATCCAGCACTTCATATACATTTTGTATCATAAAGATTATTTCCAACATGTTTTGAGTTCCATTTTTTAGAGGTCCACTTTGACTTAACAAAGCAGCAGATACAACCTTCCAAGTTCCAGAAAGCTTTTAACTTGAGCAAGAGGACAAAAAGACTGACTGTTAAAGCCAAGTTAACTTCAAATGAAAACATCTTCAAATTTGTTAACTGAGACTTTCTGATATGAGCTGAAAATGTAAAACTCCTTTACTGTATTCAAATACACTGTCTAAATGAAAAAAACCCTAATTTCTATGAGGTCTCTATTTTCTACAGCCCACATTTAACCTGCAACCAAAATGTTCCCACAAGTCATAAAACAAAGCAGTTAGTGATGGGGAATTAAACTTTTCAACTGCACGGGATTATACTAACATTAAAAAAAATAACCTCACGTTAATGTGCCCATCTACATGAAACACCAGAAGTGATTATTCCTGTGTAACGTAATCTGTTCTTCTTTTAAAGCAGAGATACATTTGTATTTTGATTAAGATTACAGCACATCCTCCCTGCACTTACAGAATGGGCTGGCCAACAATGTATTTTCTGTAAGGTCATATCTGAAAAGGAGACTGCTTTAAAAACAACATTTGACAGTCACCATCTGTCAGAAAAAAGATCACCCTCAAACTGCTAACATCCTAATGTACCCTGAACATTCTTTATGAGAGAACAAGAGTGTACCTTTCAGCATTTCATAACATGAAAGAAAGAAATCCCTGACACTTTAAAACAAATTGGGTTAAAAATAAACTAAATTATTAATTAAGTTGACTTTGTAGTTTCAAGCAACTTTTTTGTGGGGTTGGAAATATCAGAAGATACTGAAACTAAAGCTACCTTAACCTTCCTATGATGACAAATTTGCCTGCAACAATTGTATTATTCGCTGTGACTCAGCACTATGCAAGGCGTGTGCAAACCCATAAAATAACAGTAAGTCAAAATTCTACTGATTTCATACTACCTTTGGACATCAGCAACCAAAAGCCTCACATAACACTGATGCATCAGCCACAGGCACTTTAAAGCTTGGTTATGCTCATTTTTCCTCCACAGTACCCCTCCTACCAAAAGCTCTTAAATCCAACACACAGCTCAGAGAGACACATCTTCTCCTTTCTGATCACTTCTCAATACAAAAAAAACCAGAACAGGAACACATAGGCCAGTTGAAGAAGGCATCGTGTAGAAGCTCTACAAGGAATCCCTGTATCTTTTAAGAGGCAATCTCACCCTACTTCAGACAAACCAAACAACAATCTAAGATTAATCACAACACTATTATCTGACTTTACTTACAGGTACATTGTGGTTTGTGTGTCACCAATAGGTGGCTTGTTTGCCAAAATTACACTTTCATAATTTAAAAGGTGAATTTGCTTTCAAGTATAACCACAGCACTAAATTTGTTAGTCTTGCAATGCGTTGTTTGGAGATAAATATATTCAGAATGTTTAGTCAGAGGTTATTTCTTTTATGGCTCTAGATTTGACATATCACTTACTTTTAAACTCAACTTTATATAAAATAAAGCATTCTCACAGAACACGAGTCCTCCTGCTGAGCCTGACAAGCAGTCTGAACTACCAAATAAAAATGGAAAAAGAGGAAATAATTACTCTGGATGATAAGGAAAGCTGTCAGCAGCTGGTGACTAGCTAAATCTTAAGCCTTATGTCACACTCTGCAAACTCAGTCTATTACTCTCCATACACATCCAGGAATAGTCGTATTTCTTTCAGTTCCCATGCTTTTAGCTTCTGCCTCCTCATGACACAAAGCATTAATTATGTTTCAAGAAAGTACTCACATTATCCCAATTCAAAATTTCTTCTATGTCACTGAACTCCATTTACTCCTGTCTTACATGAATGGACCAACAGAAGTCACCCCGTGATGTCCAGTCTACCATCACTTTCTAACAATTTTTCATACCCTGCTACTACCACCATCCTTTATAAACCAATTCTGGGGAAAGGAAATTTACTGTCCCCCGTCTTAGACTGCCTCTATTTTTTATCCTCAAAATGAATTATTAAGCCTGCATGATGTTTAATGCAGCTCAAGATATTCATGAGGTGGCATAATATAATTTCCAGTCCTACCATTCTACAGACTTTATATTTAGCAGAGATTTCCACTGAATGTTTAGTTTAAGCTTACCTTTGGTTCTGTTTTTCCAGAATCACTCTACCTTCTCCAATGTAACTTAAAAGTACTGATATTTCTACAGGCTTTGCATTCTATTGTTGGCATTTTGTATCTTAAAAACTCTGCATTCATTCCTGGAAATAACATTGGGCAATTTAATCCACTTACTTGCTTGACAGACTTTAAAAACTGTAACATACTATATTTTTTTTCCTCCAGAGTGGAAAAAAGCTGCCTTGGGATCATAATGCTGGTCTGCAATTTACATCAGCATTTTTTTCATTGCTATTATTATATTATTTAAACAAGTACTTTCATTATGCTTTAGGCCCTTGGTATGAAGCTGAATAATTTTCTTATCAGTTCAGCTTCCACTCATGTCCTCTGAAAAATGGGTGACCTGGTCTTTCTAACTTACTGTTTGTTCATTACATCATTCCAGAACCTCCTGTTCAGATATTTCAGCCACTCAGAGTATTTCATCAAGTGAGTAATTGTTTTAATATCTTTTATTTTTCTTGACTTGCTCATGGCCTACTAGGCTCACCCACTATTCCATCTGGCCTTCAGAAGTATTTAAGCAAAACAATAAATTAGCTATTTGCTGCTGTTCTTCTATTTCTCTTATGCTTCAAATCCCTAACTCTCAATCACATCATTATTTTTTTAATCTGCCATATGCTTTTTTGCATAAACCTTATTTCAGTTTTTTTAGGAGGGCACTTTTTTACAGCCAGTAATGTCTTCCACTAAGTTAAATTTTCTAACCAAGCAAGTTGTTTATTGTTGCCCTAACAAGTAAACTTTTATCTTTAAGAACACAAAAGCAAAGTGAAGACCCCCATTTGTCCCCTGGAGAACTTGTAAAACACTTTAGAAGAAAAATTCCCCAACCTTATGGAGGGACAAACAGAAAGATATCAAAGCAAGCCTGTCAGATACAGGACAGTAAAACAAAACGTACCATTCTGTTCACTTTAGCTTATTCACACAGAAGGGGAAGAAACAAAAAAAAAAGAAAGAAAAGATCACTGTATTGAAACACTGAAGCTGAAATAAAACTATCAGATAACCCGCTTAAATAAACATTTACACTTAGAAGTCTCTATAAAGAACCTTTCAGAAACTGCTACAACCGCCTGTAGTACTCCTAGTTCTCACGGTGACTTTGGTAAGTGCTGCTGACGTGGGCTGTTGCTGCCTTCCCCTTTCTAAACTGGGACTTCTCCAGGAACCAGCACTCGGCTGAATATACACTGGACCACACTGGCAAGCCAGCTCTGAAGTCATCGACACAGAGAACGTAACTTCGGAAAAAATCAAGGTATGGCACTCTGACAGCAAAAGTCAAACACCCTGGTGCAGTGTTAGAATTAGAGATGCGATGTAACAAAGACTCTGTTTAGAAGTTGGGGGCCAGTGGTGGACGCCAAGCCCCCCAAATAGCCACATTTCTCAGAAGGGGAAGCACTTCTCAGGAGTGAAGCATCATTGCATATGTTTAAAAGACTGTGACAAGGGAACCCACGCTGAGAAAAACCTCTGCCTCGCATGTCATCTTAAGTTACCATGCCTCGAGCTACGACTCATTTCCCCTGTGCCTGTGGCTATGTCTAAAGCGTAATTAAAAGGTGCAACTAAAGCTCAAGCAGAAATTTTAAACCCTGTTTTGAACGAGCCAGTTCACATGTCAGTGCAGGTGGTAATGCTGAAGGGAGAACACAGTGAAGTTACAATAAAAAACAAGGACAAATACAAAGATTAGCTTGATTCAATATATTAATTTACACTCTATTTACAATCTACTAATTAACTATTCTATTCTAGCTACTAATTGCTAGAGGTTTATACAAAGTAGCTTTAAAATAACTAGTTGCTAGGGATAAAGTTAAAATCCCATTTTCTGAGAGCTCATAGACATATCCCAACTTTATTGAGTCTTTCATTAGCATCAACCAGTCAGAGCAGAAAATATGCCAGCAAACAAAAAAATCCAGAAGAACAGCAGCTTGAATAAAGGATAAAGGGACCATTAAACACAACCATTCAGCACCATTTGGGAATTCTGCAGAAACAGCAGCCCAGTATTTTCACAGCTCATGACGTATCTTTTCAGCCCGGAGTTTCAGTTTTCATGAAACGCCCTCAAGAGGCAAAGCTTAAAATCATCGGTCCATGTGCCGCGGTACGGGCAACACAGACTCGGGGACTATGAATGGGACGAGTTTCTGCCGGATACAAAGTCTCTAGAACAGGACAAGTGGAAACGGCCACCGAGCGCAAACCCTTCATCCTATGCAGGGAGTCAGGGAGATAACGCTGTGGGTGGGACAATGTGAGGATACGAAGCGATGTTTGTAGGGAGAAGGCAGAGCTTTAGTAAAATCAACTAACATCACTGGTGGGGAGGATGGGGGAAGGGGAAGGGAAAGCTTGGAAGATCCGGGAGAAAGTTTCCCTCCTCCTCCACAGAATCACAAAATCAATCAGGTTGGAAAAGACCTCTCAGATCATCCAGTTCAACCGATGACCGAACACCACCATGTCAACCAGAACACGGCACTGAGCAGCACTTGCAGTCTTTCCTTAAACACCTCCATTCCACCACCTTCCTGGGCAGTCCATTCCAATGCTTAACCACCCTTTCCGTGAAGAAATTCCCCCTAACGCCCAACTCAAACATCCCCTGGCGCAGCTTAAGGCTATGTCCTCTCGTCCAGCTGAGCCTCTCCTCACACCCCGTCCCGCAGCAGTTCCCGACTCCCGCAGCCAATCCCGGCGACTTCCAAAGCCGGTGCGCGGCCACGCCATCGCGACAAGCCCAGGGAGCCCGTCCGGCAGCGCGGAGGTTCTCACGGGCAGGATGGTCCCGTCTCTCCTTGCGCCCCCCGCGCGGTCCCATCCCGATCCCGGCCCACGCGCGCGCCGCTCCCGCCGAGCCGGCGGCGGCCCCGCCCCGCCCCGCGCGCGGCCCCCGCGTGCCTGTTGCGCGCGCGCGTGCCGGGGGCGGGGGGGGCTCCCTCGGCGCGCGGCACCCGCGGCATGGACACCCCCCCCCACGCCCCGCCGAGCCCGGCCCGGGCCGCCCCCCAGCCCATCCACACCCGCTCCCTACGCCCCGCCGGCCCGGCCCCGCACGCCGCCCGCCCGCCGCCGCTCCCGCCCCGCCGGCCCCGCGGTGAGGAGCCCCCGCCGCCCTCCGCACCTGCCGCGGCCACGCCGGCCCCGCGCTGTCTTCTCTCGGGCCCGAGGCGCGCGAGCGCCGCTCCCTCCCGCCGCCCTCCTTCCCTCCCTGCCTGCCCGGCGCTGGCTGGCCGCCGTACTGCGCACGCGCGCGGCGCGCCGCGGGGCCCTCTGGGAGGGGGAGCCCTTCCGGCGAGCCCGGCCGGCCGGCGGCGCCCTCATCAGGGACGGCGCGGCCCCGGGGGGGAACACTACAACTCCCAGCATGCAGTGCCCGCGCCCCGCGCTGGCCAGGGGCGCCGCTCTCTCCGCGGGCCATCCTGGGGGCTGTAGTTCAGCGGCGGCGGCGCCGCCGCGCCCGGGAGGGTCTGGGGACGGGTAGGAGGAGCGCCTTCGCTCCTTCCCCGCCTGAGAGGCGGTGGTGGTGGCCGTCGGAAGGGTGGGTTGTGGGTCTGGACACCGAGGGGATGGCGGTGGGCGCAGTGGCGCAGCAGCTGCTAAAGGCAGGGAGGTGTTAGGCCGTAACCCGCCGCCCGCCAGCGCCGCCACCAGGGAGCTTCGCACCGGGAGGCGGTGAAAGCGGCAGGGATGCCCCAGGGGCTTTTGCAGCTAGGGATAACGCAGCGGGCTGGTGTTTCCACTGTAGCTAATGCAGGTTCCATAGCCGTGGCCTCGGTGTCACCGCAGAGCGCGTCACTGCGGGCGCGGAGAGCAGCGGAGCCATTTCGCGGTGCCACGGACGGTCCCGCGGCAGCGACACACGGGGGCAGTGACAGGGACAGACACAGCGGCCGTGGCAGCCACAGACACAGCGGCCGTGGCAGCCACAGACACAGCCGCGGTCGGTGACCGCACAGACGGCACGGAAAGCCACGATAAGCTGCCAGTCAGCCACGGAATGCGATGCGATGGCCACAAAACATTGGACTGCGTGGCACAAGCCGGCCCGCACACCCACGGAGGAGAACAGGATGGCAGGAGCGGGAGCCCAAGCAGCGCCCTGCCGGGCCCGTCTCAGGAACCATCAGCTCACCAAAGGCCCATCTCGAGGGTGGGCAGGTGGGAACTCCAGTTAAGGACTCAGAGGAAGGGACATCTTGTCTACTTCCCTCCCAGGGAGAGCCTCAGCCCCAGCGCACCTTTAGGATTGGCGGTGTCACTGTCTTCAGGGGTGTGGAACACACGATGGGGTACAGGGGAAGAGCATTTGGGCATTGCACAGAACACATTAGAGGCTGTTCAGGGCAGAGACAGGAGGGATTTAGATGATCTGTAGAGAAATAAGCGTGGGATATGGGAATAAGAAGGGCCAATGGTGTGTAGATGGTTTGGCCATGCCCTGTACCTGATCAGTGCAGCCTGTCCAGTCTTCTCATTAAACTCCTTTCATAATTTGCCCTAGATGAGGGACTTTATTTACAACATGGTAATGGTGTGAAGGGATCCAGGTGCCAGCAGCTTGGACTCACGCCCCTGGAGCAGCACCGGGCATGCAGATGACTGTGAATAGTCACAACTAGCCAGCAAGGGGGCCTGGGAGACAGGAAAAGGCTGTGGAGAAGAAGACAGCTCCCAGGGGGACCAGAGAAGACCCATCCAGCTGCCAAAAAGACTGAGAGGCTTGGGGGTCCCTCGGGGGCAAAAGCACCACAGAGAGTTGACTGTTGGGAGACCAAGGGTACCAGAGAGGCTTAGATTGAGGGGCAGCTACTGAGATCGCTGACACTGTGTTTATGTGAGTGCTCTGTGTGGCTGGATGTGTAATCTGTGTCCATGTTTAAGAGGTGTTTATGTGGATTTGTGCATGTGCCTACTGGGAAGTAACAAGCTCAACCAGGCTATTGCATGGGGGCACAGAGCTGCAGAGGCCTCACCTCTCTCGGGCTACCAGATATCACCCAATTTTCCCACATCAATAGATGTGTATATTTGTATACATCGTACATATCCATATCATGTACATAGGTATATTTCATAGGGCTTCATGTAGAAGAACAGCATTTCTACACGTAGAATTGAGATAAGATAGGTTAAAGCAGACAGGCAACAGCTTTCTCCCAAAGCATTTGCACCAAAAAATAAACAAGTTACACTTTTCTTTCAGAGATTTCATGTTTCTTGCATCCTACCTAAGCACTTCTGTACTGCAGCGGGAGGTCTGGTTACAGTATTGGTTGGCATTCCTTAGATATCTTGAATCAAATTAGCACACTTAACGGTGGCAACAGAGATCTTCAAGATCTCCTGGTTTTAATAAAAGTCTGCTTTCAGGTGCAGCTGAGCTAATGCAATAGTGTGCTGCAGGTACAAGCAGGAATTCCTGATTCCTGTCTCTTCGCTCTTCTGCTCTCTTCTCTCTACCAAGTACACATTTTCAGGCACAGTGAACTATATTCATCCTGCGTGTCTTGTGATACCCTGCCCTCAAAGGCCACCACACATGGTGCCTTTTTGATTAAAGTCATAACCTGCAGGGAAGGATTTGCAAAACTTGTGGGCTTGTGTGGCTGCAAGGCAGCTACCAAACAGAGTGAGGCAGGTCCAGGCTGTCTGGGTCTGTGTGATCACCAAGCAATGCATGGAAGAGCGAAAAGCACCAGTTCAGACTGTCTGAAGACACAGAGATCTAAAACAAGGCTGACATCATGTGCCGGTAAAATTAAGACAGAAGGTAGCTTCATTTCTGGCAACAACTTCTGAAGCCCTGAGTATTTCAGTAATCTGGGTTAATTCAAATGGAGGGCGTTTACTCCTAAACCAGTAATACAGAACTTTGAGAAGAATTTTACTTCATACAAAAGCTAGCCACACCCCCAGCATGTTTTTAAACACAGCCTCTAAAGATGACAACAACATTGAAGGCTAATGAGGGACCCTGAACTGGGGGGATGAGGGTAGGAGTGGAGAGGGTAAACAGATCAGCGATCATGTTGTGATTGGGTGAAATTCAGGTTTAGGCATAGTACCACGGGCTCTTGTTTTCCACAGTGCAGTGAGATGCCAGAAAATGGTATCACGATAATACAGCCCTTTCTAAAAAAGGCCACGGAGCCAGACTGCTAACCATATTTAGCACTACTAAATTGCGATTGGCACCAGCAAGCCTTGGTTGTCACCCACTGACATTTTGTTCAGCCCTAAAAATGAAAGCAGTTGCCTGCACTGTTTCAAACTATGAGAGTCACTGGGGAATCAGAGATACGGAAAGAGAAAGATAAGGCAAAGTAACAAGTTCATCGGGACTTAGGATCTCAGAACTGCCACAGCCTAAAGGGGTTGTTCTGTGTTTCTGAGGTGGTGAAAGGTGGCTACATATGGCATCAGGGTCACAAGAGGTGTCTGCAACCAGACGAGGTGAGCACCCACCAGGGAGAAGCAGTGCCTGCGCCATCTGCACTCCTGAACCCCACGGACAGTCAATACCTGTGTTCTACTCACCATCAGTATGAAATACCATGAAACTCACCACGAAATGCTTTCATGGGTCCATGCTGACAGGAAGGCATGACTGATCTCCTTTGCTCCTTTACTTCCCCAGCTTTGGCTGAGGAAGGGTGACACTGGGAGCTGTACCCTGAGGCTTGCCCTTGGTGGCTGGTGGAACCTTTTCACTGTGCACTGGAGGGATGAGCTAGGGAGTCTCCTGGGGGTCCCCAGGAGGTGGGCAGGCAGATCTGCCTGGCTGCTCAGCTCTGGACCATTCCTGCTCTCTCTTCTGTCCACCTTGTTTGGTGGACAGATGGGAAACCCACCATTGCTGTCTGCACCACCTGCTGAATCTGGTGACAATGGGAGCTGGGGTGACAATTCCAAGAGCAAAAACCACAAGCTGGTGTGAGCACCAAGGGGAATTAAGTTGTAAAGGGCAAACCACCATCAGAGAGCAGCAAGGAGCTGATACAGGGCTCTGGAAAGGGTTTTGATCTCCTCTCATACAGGGGGCACAGAGTATTATTGTTTCTGCCTCTCATCTTGTCTGGGAAATATCACTCCAGAAGTGACAGTGTTAACAAATACAGTGAAAGAGACTGCTCTGTAAGCTGAGCTACATGGTCACATGCACAGGTTTTATTTTTAACATCCCCAAACTACTTGATGTTTCTGCCTGGGCTTGCTCCGTGTCCTTCTGTTCTCTTCTCTTTCTTTGCTTGCAGTCCTCCCTCACCCACCTCACTTCAGCCCAGCTGAGCACAACCAGGAGAGCAAGTGTTTGGTACATACACAGGGGCTCTATGATCAAGGTAAGGCTTTTTAAATAGAGTTGGAGTTTTTACTGGACAAACCTTATGCAGTGTAATGGTTACTCTATTGAGCTATGAAAATCAAGACATCTTCAAAACAGCCTTAGTAATTAAGATGAAGTAGAATAGCTATGAGATGTCTTAAATGACTCCCTAAAACAGAGGCAGCTGGTAAGTGTGAGCACTTCTGTGATATACTACTCTAAAAAAAACCCCTCCATAATATATTCAGTGAATTAGCTGTAGCTTGCAGTACCATATCCAGGGTTTTTAAGAACTAAGATGCTGATTGTTAGATGGGAGCTTCAGCAGCGGGTCAGATGATAACTCAAAAATTCAGTCTCTGTAATTTCAGGAAACGCTGAGAGAAATAAGACAAGGAGATACAGTAAGGGTTAGGGAAAATACAAGAGCAATCTTGTGGCAAAAATGCTCAGACTTAAAATCTAATGACATTTCTAGACTCAGACTGCAAACTTTATGTTGGCAATCCAGACTGAATGAATGGTAAAGTAAGAATTACAAGAGTTACAGGTACTACTGTACCATTTAGTCTTGTGGCTGCTTAACAATTTTTATTCATGAATCTCTTCTCTTTTGTGTTTTTTTTTTTTTTTTATGACTTAGATCTTAACCAATAGCTCTGAAATTCTCTAAAGTGAGCGCCTGCCTTGGGCTGCCTTATGTTTTTCTTAAAGCCATTCACTAGATTATATCAATAAGTTTTCAGAAAAGTATGTTAATGAGATTGTTACCAGAGTGTAAAATAGAATCTGAGCCAAAAGAGAAAAACCCATGGTTTGGACCGTTCCTTTTTTTCCCCTCAAACTACAACTAGACTGGAACTTACTATTTTAAAGCACTTGCTGAACTCAAACCAAGACCAAACCGACTTCCCAGTTACTGATGCAAAGTTTGCCTGACTATGTGTCTACCAAGGACAGCACAGGGCCCCCTCCCATGCCCAAGGAGCAGCAGAGCAACTCCTTGTCACACCCTCCTGTCCTGTCTGTCTCCCACATGACTCCCCAACATGCCCAGCACAAGATGCTGATTTTCTGGGCTAACCTGCACCATGCCACCAGCTCAGAGGATCACTTCAGCACCTGAAATTTTGGGATGGGTTTGTCTTAGATGAGCTGTGGCTACATTGCACCAAGTAGGGAGGAGTAAGAAATATTGCTAATCCACATCTCATAGTAGGGAGTGCAGAGTGGGGTTTCCACCAGCAGTGCCCTGTGTCATCTATGCCTCAGTACTCCAAACTCTCCCCTGCTCTTCCTGTACCAGCGCTGGTGCATTTCACAAAACAGAAATTGCACGAGCAAGTTTGGTGCCACCACCTCATTGCATGTGTACAAGACAGATTTTCCAGGTGAGGAGGAGGCCTGATGGTGCAACAGATTCCCTTGAGCTCCATGGTCCTGCATGTCAGGTTTAGGGAGCTGAAGAGAAGCTAATGTGTTCCTGTGAGAACCTGAGTAGCAGGTGTGCTCTGGAAGAAAAGCTAGGAATATGGACTGAAGCCTTTCCCCATCTGATGGAGTATACTGTGGACTTACTCCATCCCTGAAATTTTAAAGCTTTTTTTCTTTCAGTAAAAAGCAATTTCAACCTGTTCAGTAACTCTGAACTAATGGCTATAGCCATGAAACACCACAGCCTCACCCAGATGATCCCCCGCTAAAAAATAGAGGGAGTATCTCCATAATTGTCACAGCTTCATCCTTCCACCTTTGGGTTTATCTAGCAGGTCAGTTGTCTCCTGGAAAACCCTTTCCCTCCTCACGTCTTATACTGAGGATTTGAGGTTCACCAGGATTGCCCTGGAATCAAAGTGATTCCATGTGAACTCTTTCAAGGTCACCTCAAAACTCGGGCTTGCTCATGCTCGCTAGAAGGTTATTAACATTATTGATCACGATTTTATCTATACCTTTTATTCTGTCTTTCCACCTACCCTGAGCTGTACCATATTCACTGCCTGACTCATTTAAATCTTGGCTGGCAACATGCATGTGCAAGATCAGTCCAAATGGCAACTGCAGAGCAGGTGTGCCAGAAGGACAGTGACCTGCTATGCCTAATGCCAAGGCGGTCATCCAGGCTGTCCCTGCTGTCGGTGTTGAGGGGTGGGGTTTGACTTACTTAGGGGTCACTGTGATTCCAGGTGGTGGCATGCTTGGATTTGCTTTTAATTTTGTATCAAAGAACAGGATTTCAGGTACAAATGCAGTACCTTGTGAGTCCCTTCCAACTCAGAATATTCTGTGAAATCATAGTGTTTTCATCCTCAGCTCTACGAAATAAAAGTATCTGTTCAGCAAAGAGACCCAAGTCTGATTTCTTGCCCAGGTTGTTAAGAAGTAGTGATTGAGGAAGAATGGTGCATGAAAGGAATATAAAATTTTTAGTTTAAGGAGATTTAGATGGTGTCCTAGAAAATGTAATTCTGCGGCAGGCTCTGCCAGGGTTTTTGTGCAGGAGGCATGCAACTGCAAGTGAAACATCAGAACCTGAACATCTCCATGACTGGAATGTATAGTTACTTAATTGTATAAAATATTATGTTTAGTGCTAGTTATTTTCATATTTCTATACTTTAATTCTATATCTGCCAAATAGAAGCAACAGTATCTTTCAACCTTAAGGGCATCTCTAGTACTGCAAAGATAAATTCTTTATTGACTGTGAACCCCCTCAGATCTAAGATATTAAATATACTGAAAAACCCTGTCAGAAAATTAATAACTCTGTTATTAATTAATTATTCACCTTGAGATTTCAAAAATGAGATAAACATGATATACTCAGTAATGAGGATTAAAAGAAATAGAGAACATCACCTATCTGCCTATACATTCAACATTCCTTCTGTTGTAACATTATATGTAACTTTACCATTCTTGGCTCCAGCATTTGGATGCAAATTTTCCTGAGATTTTTTTTTCAAGAGCTCATTATCATATTGTAAAATTTAGCAAGATTGTTTCAAGTTTGTTCACAGTCTCATCTCAGAGGCACTTGTTAGGGTCATTATCTGGGGTGTCTGAGTGACCCTTTTTCATGTTTCTTCAAAATGGGAGGTATCCCTTGATTCTGTGCAGAGAGCTCAGGTACGATGTATAACCTTAGTATGTCAAAGGATCAGGCACATACAGCACATATGAGAAAACACTAGTGTTATTTTGGTGAATTGACTGCAACTGAATTAGATGTATATTTCCTGAAAATAAATCCTAATTGGTTTATAAACTGTGTCTGACAATAACTGAACAGATCTGCTCCAGACACAAACATAGCTGCAGTTAAAATAGCAGCTGTATATTTTTAAGCCTTACTTGATTTGCTGTCTTGACAGTCTAAAAATAAAGATTTACCAAAGTGGACAGACTGTGGACTGCAATGTGCATCCTTTCTTGCACAGTAGCTTGAACATGACTGAAGTTAGCATTTCTGGTTTGCTTTTTTTTTTCCTAACCCAGATCTTAAAAAATTTTGCAAGTTGCAGGGAAACAAGAAGTGTATGTCTTTAGAGAAACCTTTCATCACCTCACATGTCTGTGTGTCACTTGCCTCTGGATGTTATGTATCAAACTTACTGAGGCAAAGATTTGTAAACTTTCTGCTGAGGGTTCTGAAAGTTGTAGTTTGTGTGCTGGCAGTAATAACATCAACTAAACCACAGAGCTAACTGGATCATCAATTAAAATACAAAGCTCCAGATTACTGGCATGTCAGAACAGAAGCAGCATTCAAACCCTGATAAATATCAGGAAAAAATTCTCTGTGTCTTCTTCCTGTCCTCTAACTTCACAGATTTAACAATGAGAAGAGAGACATAGACATATTTTCTCTGAAAAGAACAGCATATGCAAGTTAGAGATGAGGTAAAATCAACTAAAAATATACCTGAATAATGATGGGGACTTACTCTGCATCTGAATGCTCTGATATGGTCGCTTTTCATAAACAAAGCATGTATTTTCTTTTCCTACGTGAGATTCAGATGGGATTTGTTTCAGCATACAGCAATGTGAAAGCAGGCTCCTCTCCAGAAACTTTGCAATCAGTCCCTTCTGTGTTTTGGAGAACAATAAGGCCTGTGCCTTTGATGTATTTTTATTTATCAGTTATTTCTCCCCAAGAGTTACATTTGCATTGGAAAGTATTGTTCACACAACACATCCATGTTTTTGTTGCAGTGTAATGTAGCCAGCCTTCCTCTGACCTTATGCAAGTCATGGCTGGGACTATTTTTAGAGATTATATTTGCAGCAAAATGCTACAAGAATGAGAGCAGCAAGCATGCTGCCAACATGAAATAAACCCATCTGTATCTACTGCTTCTCTTAGCCAAGTAAATGTAGGTGTAACAAACAGCCTAAAGCAGGACAGATGCCACCCCGAACCACATTTAAGGGCTGGATGTGGCTGAGGCCATTCTGGCCTGCACGCTGGTGTCACCCCAGTGCAGAAGCCAGTGGTTCCCAAGACAAGGCAGGGATGTTATAATGGGCAATTACAAAATATTATTTTCTGCATCGCTGTCTGGAGCTCCTTCCATGCAAAGGTGAAGGTACCTGAGCCTTATACTTCTATGTTCCTTTCTCCTGCAGGGCTGAGAGAGAATGGGGTTGATTCACTAGGAACTATAAGCAGGCATTGATCAGCACTGGAAATTGCAAAAGATGGAACAAAGTTGTGTTGAGCAATTAATACACATTAGATTCAACATGAGTGTATGGTCTTTAGTGCAGTATCCCAGGAGCATTGCCTTTACCAGACATCTTTCCTTCTCCAGTGTTGTTTGTGTCTTCCATTGCCAAGGTGTGGAAGTGTGAAAGATAAGAAATTAAGACAGTACCTTCAAGAAAGGAGGGGAGCAGCTTCACATAGCATCTCTTCTCCTTGAGCCTGAGCCTCTCTGCTCTGCAGCACAGCTCTCCTAAAGGCGAGGTCACTTAAGCCTGGGGTTGCAAAAGCACTCACATCTCGGTAAACACTATTGTGTTCTCTTTAATCTTAGCTAAAAAGACCCCAAAGTCTTAATTATTTTGCTACCAATGTCTGATTTTTTCTCAGAGCCAAACAAGAGTCTATTTGGCCTATGGTAGTTCCTACTGCATAGAAGGTGTGGTGGGGAGGCTTGTCAAAAATCTTTTTCCCATTTTCACAAAGAAAGAAAAGCACCCTGGTTCCTGTTTGAAAACAGAACTCCCCTTCCTCCTTATGATTAGCTTTTCCATTTCCACAAAGACTCACAGTGGGCTGAATCAAGCTGGAATGCAGCCCTTACAGCAGGGAGCAGGAGTTTAGAAGTTGGGAGTTTGCTGCTTACAGCTGCCCTTCTTTGGGCCAAGTTACTGATATCCAGGTGAAGATACCCAGGGAAGTAGCTCTAAGCAGTGACTGAGCAGCCTCTAGTTCTGTAATCCAACAACTGTGTGTGAGGGGAAAGGACCCCCTAAACAACATCTCTTACAGACATTGTTGAAGAAAACTTCAGGGATATGCGGACCTCTGATTTGACCCAGAATTTCATTTCTTATGTTCTTGGATCTTGTACAACAGGAGGCATGCCTCATGATAACCACTATCTCCTTTCACTTGCTATTGGACTGTTCTTCTGATTTTCCATTTGTAGGAAATATTAACAGCTGTTATCTGGAATTATTGCAAGAGATATTATGAGCAAGGGGAACTGAGATATTTTTGAAGGAGGTCTTCTAAGTGCAATATTTTTACATTAAATTGATTTAATTGACTGGGGAAGAATGAGAAATGCAATAATTAAACTGAAGCCAGTGGTTCATTGTGACAAAAACATAGTAATCTGGTAGTGACAACCTTTTATCATATTCTTTTACTTCTGCTATTTGCTATTTTACTTCTGCTTTTACTATTACCTCAGTAAAAGGTTTTAAGGGAAAGAGAGAAAAAAATTGTATATACTCGAAGCCACATTATTATGAAAGTGTGAGAGCATAAACTCAGTCTTCCTTAAGTCAATATTTAATTAATATATATAAAATATATATATAATATATATTAATTATATAATAAACTCATTTAAATTTCTAAAACACTTGGTTTGGCACATCAACTTGTTCTTTTAGTTCAGTCTGTTGGTTGCGAATTTTAAATTCTTGTGAGCACCTGATGTGTAGAAACCAAGGAGGAGCACAGAGGGTCTGTGGCCATCTCCCCTCCTTCAGGCAGTAACTCTTGTCTTCTTGTCTTTGCTACACACAGCACCGGGCCCAGAAAGCTCCCTCTGGGCAGCACAGGCACTGTGAGCAATGTTTCAGCCGGCACTGCCGCGCACCAGTTGAGATCTCCGTCTCCTGCGTGGTGATCAGCTGCCGCCTTCACTGCGGGGCCACCTTCCACATGTGCAAGGAGGAGGAGCACCAGTTGCTCTGTCCCTTAGAGGAGGTCTCCTGCCTCAACTCAGCCTATGGCTGCCCTTTTTCCATGGCCCGCTTTAAGCTGGGGAAGCACCTCCAGGTCTGTCCAGCCAGTGTTGTCTGCTGCTCAATGGAGTGGAATCGCTGGCCAAACGTGGATTCAGACACCACCCTCCACAAGAACATTATGAAAGAGACCTTAAATGAAGAGTGTCTGGACACAGCCTTGGCACTCAGAGACCAGAAGGTACTTTTCAGGACTTTGAAAATAGCTGACTTGTTTCCAGAGTGGAGGAAAAAGGATGAAGTGGAAGAGCTATTGGAGGAAGCCATGGGTGGTGAAGGAGGTGCTGTGGGGGGAGTCGCCTGTGGTTCCCAAGAGGGCAAAGACCAGTTGCCCGAGCTCAGCCAACGTGAGCGTGAAGAACTGGCAAAGGACAAAGAAGGAATGGACCTGGGAAGTTACAAAACCTGGGAGAACATTTTCAGCAAAGAGCTCCTGGCTTGCCAGGTTGTGGGCTCAGCAGCCAGCACAGGAAAAAAGACAGAGGAGGCTTCCAAGAAAACAGCACCAGCCTCTCATGCTGCCAGCTCCACAGAGAAGGCAAAGGAAGGACCTGACGGTGCAGAAGAGGCAAAGAACCAAAAGCCTGAACAAGTAACACCAAGTAGAGAACTGAAAGGAATGGCTCCCTGGCAAGAAGGGGTCCTGGAAAGGCTGAAGAAGGAAGTTGGCGTAGGTGATTACAACATGTATCTGGTACATCATGGTGGAATGCTCATCCGCTTTGGCCAGATAGCTGCTTGCACTCCCAAAGAAAAAGACTTTGTCTATGGGAACTTGGAAGCCCAGGAGGTGAAGACTGTCTACACCTTCAAAGTGCCAGTTAGTTACTGTGGCAAAAGAGCACGACTCGGAGATGCACTGGGCCACAAGATGCCAACTTCAGACAAGTCAGTGGATACCTCAGAACTGGGAATAAACGTAGAAGAACTACCTAAGGCAAGTATAGTTGAAGCCACACTGCTGTGTGCCCTGGAAAAAGAGCTGAAAGGCCATGAGATCTCTGAAGCAAGGGGTATTGATGGACTCTTTGTGGATTTTGCAACACAAACATACAGCTTTCCTTTGGAGCCCTTCTCCTCCAATGCTGTTCTAGCAGATGTTCTGGATGAAAAAGGCCCAGAAGAGCTCCACATGGAGCTCTACACTGATTGTGTAACCAGAAGACACAACAAAAGCAGTTCAGCTTTCACATTCACTTGCAGTCATTTCTTCAGGAGGGATGAGTTCCCATCCCACTTCAAGAATGTGCACGCTGATATCCAGTCATGTCTGGATGGATGGTTCCAGCATCGCTGCCCACTGGCCTACCTGGGATGTCCTTTTGTTCAAAATCACTTCCGCCCTGATGGACTTAAGGCCAAGGTTATATACAGCAAGCCTCTCAAGACATTTGCTATTAAGCCAGAGGTGGACACCCTTCTTGCTGAACCAGGGAAGTGCAATTTCACAGTGGATCGTCGAGGAAGAAATAAGGACTTGCTGAGCAGCCTCCCAGTGGAAGTGCTCAAGTACATTGCGGGATTTCTGGACAGCTTCAGTTTATCTCAACTATCACAAGTGTCAGTGCTCATGAGGGACATCTGTGCCACTCTTCTTCAAGAGAGGGGAATGGTCCTGCTGGTCTGGGAGAAAAAGAGGTATTCCCATGGTGGTACTTCATGGAGAGCCCGCAAAAAGGCAAGTGACTGTGACACTGGGAAAAAGAGACACGAGTTCTCATCAGATAAACATAAGAGCAAGAAAAGCTGCAGATAAGCTTGCAGATGTGGGATACATTCATGAGGTTGTGAGTTTGCACAAGGGTTTGTTGTCAGGGGCAGGGCTGTAAAGTGCAGCACATCTAGCAAAGGTGGGCAGGTGTAACTAGGTGTCTTCTGACTGGCTGAAAGTCCCCACCCAAGCTTGTCTTGGGTAACCCACTTGCATGTGCACCGTTTTTAGGCACTGGGAACTAAGAATTCCTGATATTTAAGAATTACTCATGGATTGTTGAAGAACTTGATGTTCATACTTAATTTTTGTTCTTTACAAGCCAATCTAGGGTGTGTCAAAATGCTTAAGAATGCCAAAAAGGTAAAGAACAAGGAGACATGGCTATGAAAGGGGCTCAGGCATTCGTATCAAAGCCCAAGGGCTTTCGTGATTAGTTGTTCATAGGATTACTGTGCGTGAAGGAGCAGCATGGGGATAGAAAACCACCTTCTGCAAAGCTGGTCTCCCACTGTTTGTGCTGGAAAATTGCTACCCTTATTGGCTTTTTAGGAAGAAATACATAAACACAACTCAGTCTGAGTCCTAGTTGAACATTGGTTATTACCAGGTTTTTTTCTAGCTGTTACCTTGCAGCTGCTCTAACATCAAATCATATTGTCATAGAAACATTTAGGTTGGAAAAGACCTCTAAGGTCATCAAGTTCAGCCATTAACCTAACACAATCAAGTCCACCATCACATGAAACTGTTTGAAAGTGTAGCATGACAGACTTCAGCCTGACCAAGCAGATAAGACGGAGATCTAGGAATAAGAATTTAGAGGTCCACAAGAGACTCCCAGAAATTATCTAAGGACCTGGCTTTCTAGCAGAGCCCTGCAGATATCCACTTCTTGATTCCTATCAAATGGAAGCATAGCAATTCATGACTTCTTATTAAGATAAAGTACTCTCTTTTAAGAGAAAACATGAAGCATGGCTAGTTAAAAAATCTGTGTAACAAAGTGTTGGGGCCTGCAAGTTGAATTAGCCCAATCCAGACCAGGAATTAGCCACTGAAATAATTTACTGGATGATGTGGCTTCCTTCAGTAAAAGGAAGACATACCAGCCACCCAATCATAGGGCAAGTAACTTCAGTTATTGTAGTGCAATTTCAAACCAGCAGCATTGAATTTAAGGACTCTCTAACCCTTTTCATGGTAACTCTCTGTACTGACCACACAGGAATCTAGTTTCCAATGCACAGACTCTGCTTGAAAACATTATTTGTAATTCCAAATTTCTTGATTACTGTGTATCATAGCTATTATTACTTAGAACTAAGACAGGGTCAGGCAATCTTCAGCATGGCACGTCCACATATTATCCTTCTTCCCAAGGAAGAAACATTTTTATGGAGAAGAAATCTTTAAAAATTAATTTGATTTAATGGTATACAGCAAATATTAAAATCACCTAATCACAGTCCTATCACTACATGCTAGTATATCAGTAAATGGCGCATGGTATCACTGCAAACAGAAAAGTTGAACTGCTCATTTCTATTTTCTACAAGTTTGTATGTCCTCTAGTAATAACTTTAATCCTATATTTACCAGAGTTTTCTGGTGTGGGGTGAATAGTAACAGTGTTGTAATGGTAATTGCTTTGTAGTTGCCAGTAGGTGCTTTGGAAGGTCTTTATGTTGTCAGGTTTCTTTGAGATACATATCACATAAGCATGCTGTGGTCAATTTGCTTTATAAACATCTTGGATCACACTGCACATGTGATGGAGTTTTCTGCAGAGGTGCAGTGGTTAAGTGTCCTGGATTTCCTCATGCTCTGCACTGGATTGACACCGTGGAAATCACGGTGTCAGTGACTTCTCCATTAAAAATGGCAGGTGATGACTAAAGCAGAAAAACCAGCAAATACGAGGTACGTAACAATACAGACCCCATGTTTGTTTATGCCAGGCCTGCACAATCAGATGTTCACTAGCCTGTCCAGTATGAGTAATGCACGCCCACTGTGAGAATCTATAGATAATTAAAATCTGCTTCTGTTTTTACCACCATCCCCATTTTATCTCGCCAATTTCTTTCTCTTTCCCACATTAGATCTGGCAGTTCAGCAGCCTCTTCTCCAGAGTTCACAAATGGCAGCGCAGTGACGTCATGTGCATGTCAGAACACCTGAAGAATTGTCCCTTCTACCAAGTGGAGCACAGGACAGACCCCGTGCTGCTGACAGGCATGTCTGAATCTCGAGAGCAGACTCGAAAGACTTTGGTTTCTACTTTCAAGCACAGAGTCTGAACAACCTGTTTGGCCTTTGCTGTGCTCCCTTCAGGTGTCTTCAGATAAAGATTTGGGAATTCGGGTGTAAAGATTGTTGCTTCCAACTTTCCTTTGGATGTACAAAACTTTCGTCTCCCTGGCTGTGTTTGAAACATCCTGCTTTTTTTTTTTCCTGCATTAATTTAATTGTTGAAACGTCATCCACTGCTCACTAACATCATCTGCTTTCTGTTTAAGTTTCTGTTCCTTGCTTAATACAGCATCTTGAAGAAAGCAATAAGGATCTTGTTTGAAAACAGCACCTTTGCAACCTTGAAGGTAGGCTGCTGCCCCTGTACTGTGTGCCTGAGAGAAGCAAGATTAGTTAATGTATTTGGCTTGACTAGGTCTGGAACACCTTGGTTTCGTCTGTAAAGCCAAGCTCCATGAGCACAGATAGGTGCCCTTCTGCCTGGCAGACCCAGGGACTGGTAACCTGTTCTGAGACATGGGAAAAAGAAAAGGACACCCCAAAATTAAGGGAATCTGTTAGAACTCCAGTGAGAACTGAGGAATTTGCGGTTTTGCAGTTGTAAGTTGCAAATTCTAATTGTAAGCAACTGTAAATAATGTGTCAAAGAAATACTATTCTTCTCCGTAAAAGAAGAGACATTCAGCAACCCGTTCAGTAACAGTACAGATAATGCTTGCCTCAGTTAAAGGGGCCTGAGCATAAGAATCTTTTCTTTTTTTACAGGGCAGAAGAGTGGTTAAGGTTTGATTTATTTTTTAATAAATACACTAACTTAAAAACTGAATGGGCTTGTTGAGGCAACAGATGAGAGAAAGCAAGCACGTTACCAGCAGTATCTGTCTCATTACACTATTTAAACCCATTTCAGTGGCACCAGAGAGAAATGGTGTGGTGGTGGGTGGGATTCCTCTGAAATGGCCATGAACTGATTCAACAGCTTACAACAGCTACAGCCGCTGCACAGCCACAGCGGCACTGACTCACACCCCTTTCTTCTGGTTCACAGCCAGAAGTGCAAGTTCAGGACATGAGATCTGACTTTCATCTTACTGTCTCAGGCAGAAGAACCTCGCTGGGAGCTGGGATATCTGCTGGCTTGGACCACTGCTCTCCTCACCTGGGCTGGCCAGGTGAAAGCTGGCTCAGGTGGATGGGCGCACACCACGCTTGCCATCCCTTGTCTCGCTGCATCTGGGATGAGTCAGCTATGCAAGAAGGAGCCCTCTCTTACCCGCAGAGGTTGCTGATGAACCTGAGCTGAGTGCTTGGTAATCAAAGGCATGAATTGCGTGGTGACTGAAACCATGCTGAGTGCAGCTCGTCCTTGTCTACACTTACAGCTTAAGTGGTCCCTGTGAGATTTTTAACCATATGAGGATGTTTTTCTTCTCCACACACACACACTCAGGGGCATATTGTCTGAGTTGTGGGGACAGTGGATTGGTCCCAGGAGCAGGACTACAAGCAGTTCCCTTTTTATTTTTTTTTTTTAATGTCACTCCATTTTCTTTCCCTAGAAAATCCTTCTGGAAAGTCTCATAAAGCTTTACACACGGGTGTCAGTATTTGTGCCACATACTTGAAAATGAAGCCAAGATTAAGATTATGGATAATTTGGGGAGGAGAATTAAAAATAATAGGGTCTCAGAATAAATCACTGTTCAAGGTCATATAAGAGACCATGAAAAATTTCAGCCTATGAGCAATCTCTCACATAATCAGCCACTTGGGTGCTGTAAACTGGTGTGGCTGCCCTGAAATTGTGGCTTATATTAGATATGAATTGGGCTCTTTTTACCTTTAGTGTCAGTGTCACCAGCACCGCTGCTATCCCACTCCTGACCTCCTTCTGTCTGTTCCAGAGGATTTTGTTCTTGTATCATCCTGCTCCTGGACATGGCATGACTTCAGTTCTTCCAACTTTATTACCACTGATCCTGCTTCTTCCCTATGCAGGAGTTGCCCAAGTCAGACTGCAGGGAGGACACAACCTTTGCAAACATGATGGTTCAGGGAGGAGTTCAGAGATAGGAATGTCACAACCTCTATCTCTTGGGATCAGCCAGGGTGTTCATAGAACATCTAGGAGACTGGATCATTTTTCTTCTGGTACTGCTGTAGGGTACACCGGAGTGACAGAGGATGTTAATTCATGCAGAAAGAAATGCATTTGCCCCTGTGAATATATAGGTATACTTCTGTAAACTATAAGTTTGGCTAAGTAACCTTTAGCACATCAAGTGAAAGCTGAAAATCCCCAGTCATCTTCAGGTTATTCTGGTTAACCTGACCCTGGAATAGGCAAAGCTGTACAAGGGAGTGGAGATCACCCCTATACTGCTGCATGCCCACCTGGCCGATGTCAACTTCTCACTTCATCTCACATTTATCACTAGTGGTGAGCTGTGGGCTGGTGTCAGATGCAGTTTTATTAATCTGAGGGCATATGCAAAGCTAGCTCAGTGTTGATGGTCCTGCCCATTGGCAGAGTCAGCAGAAGCTTTGGGAGCTGCAAGGAAATCAATTTGCCTGACCTGTTTGCCTCAGTGAGCACGGTGCTGGCTTATTTAAAAGGTAAGAGGCTTCAATTTGTGTTTAGCAAGTCCTTAGCTCCTAGTTTAAATTTGTAATTTGGCCAATAAAACTTCCTGAATTTCAGCTTGAGGAATTTGATTAGAAACAGAGCATTTAGTGTTTTTCAAAATGGGTCTATTGCTATGGAGGAGTCTGAACTGGAAAACAGGATCCAAGTCCAGCAGAACATATTAGCTGCTTTTGGTCCAGACTCCATACTCTGGATCTTCATAACTTTGATCTTGCTTGTGCTGTCCACAAGTCTTGTGAAGGGCAAGAGAAATACTCTGCACACTCCAGGCTGGCATGTTTTGCAGCATTTTCTCTCCCTGGGAGAATGGGAAGTGAAACGATGGCACTATGGAAATCAGAAATGTCAGAGTAGAGCAAAAACACTCATGACAACGGAAGACAGGAAACAGAAAAGGTAACGGGTTTGGCTGGAGGAGACCTGCCTGATTGTAGGTGTTATGAGGAGAGGCAAGTGGAGACAGGTGAAAACGCACAGGAATGAAGGGAAGTGGGATGTGGAAGCTGCAAATGATTCAGGAGGAAACAGTGCAATTCAGCAGATGCTAGGAGGATGAGTGATGTTTAGGAGAACAGAGACATAAGGAGAATGGAGATTTTAAATTTTATTTTATTTGGTTTGGTTTCTACTGACTAAGATATTTGGATGAGCCTTGAGAACTCAGTGAAATGCAGATTCTGTTTTGAATTGTAATGTATGCAGTGGACCTCACTCTGTGGCACAGCCTCTTTCTGGGTTAGAGTATTCAGCCAGCAGATCACTGAAACATGAGCTGAGAGGCCTCAGTAAAATCCCAGAGAGTCACCAATGCTGATATTCCTGTATGCTGCCAAAATAAGAGATTTCCTGGACAAACACTTCTCCTTGAGAAAGGGTCTGGAAATTCCCAATCGGTGCTATACAGTAATATGGGGTAAATGATAATTTTTAAGGGATGAAAGGTCAGATCGCCTACTGACATGTATCCTAAGTCTGGTTTGAAGGAAGAAATTTTTTACTGGGCTTCCAACACCCAAAACTGAGTGAGCACAGATAAGGAGAAGTTTAAGCAGTGTCTATTATTTTGCAAAACTCTGTAATTCCTTGTTGCTTTCTTAAGAATAAATATTATTATGGTTTAAAAAACAATCCATTAAAATTCAAGTCTTAGCTTTTTTTCTTAGTTTCATCACATTAATGTATGCTTTGCCTTTAAATCAAATGTAGTAGTTCCTGTACCCTCATATTCAAAACCCCCCTTCCTCTGCTCCACTCTTTACTATCATTTTCCTGGTTGAAGACTATTATTTATATTTATTTAATTTTAACAAATATTTTTAGTTTTGACCTCATCTTCTTTACAGCCACTTTCTCCTTCCTGGTACAGTTATTTACTTATATGAAAAACTTTATTTTCTTTTAAAAATCCATATTCCAGATTGATGTTACATTATATCTACAAACATCTGAAGAATGTTTTATCCTTACCCTTCACTTTTGTGGCTCTTCATCCACGTAGCTACAGAGGGAATTTTGCTTCTTTACTTAGGGTGCACGTTCCAGAAACACTGTGCATTCCTCTCAAAAATTCTGGGCATCTTTCGCATGCAATTTCCTTACCTCAGAAATTTTGGGCATCCTTCATACACAGTTTCCTTAATGCTGCAGTCAATGCTAAAGGGTCTTAATTCCTTGGAGTTTAATTTCTTTTGAAACAAAACATGCATATGCAGTGCAGGCCTATTCTTATTTAGCTTCCCACTGAATTTATATGTAAGGAAATTATGATCACACGCTCCGAATTTATTTTTGATGACCACCTGCTCTATGACTTAATTGCTATTTACAACTAACAAAGCTTTTGTAGGTTCAGTGATGGTTTTGCGAAGGAATTTGTCATGTCATGTTGAGAATTATAGGCCTGAGGCCCATTCTGATCATGAGAGATGATCATGATGTCCATAACTCTGAAGTTAGTTTCTCCATGGCAGCATAGTTCTTACTGGGGTTTAGTGCTTTTAATATTAGCACTTTCTCTGCATTTCCAGGTATGAACTTGAGTAGTTCATGGCTGACACTGAGCTGCACCAGAGAAAAGCTTCTTTTAACTTTCTGAGTTTTATCTAAACCAGCTGTAATATCATTCATGTGACACTAATGCACTGGTTTTATTTTCCTTTCTATCAGCCCTGTTTATTAAATCAGGATTTTTAATACCAAGGATGACTGTTATTCACCATATTCCTGGTACTTGCATGATGCCTAGTTTACACAGCATATGATTTCCTACTGGTATCTGGAAGATAGTTACAAACATAGTGGAGCCAAATTTTTCTCAGTAGTAGTAGGTGATATAACAAGGGGCAATGGCAACAAGCTGAACTTTGGTAGGTTCAGGTTGAACTTCAGGAATTACTTTTTTACCAGAAGAGTAGAAAAGCAGCACTGGAACAGGTCCTCAGAGAGGTGGCAGTATCTCCACCCTTGGAGGGTTTCCAGACTTGGTTGGACAAAATCGTGGATCAGAGATCTCTGGAGGTCTCCTCCCACCATCACTTCTCTGATTCCACAGCATCACCTGAGATTCCCTATAGTATACAGGCATTTGCCACTCTGGCCTCACCTGCTGAACTAGATTGTCCTTGCGCTGACAGCATTGTCTGCTGCTGCTTTTCTCATCACAATGAGTATATTGTTTCCCCTTGTTGTCTAGGCCTCTGCTCATTGGTGCCTCCTTATCTGTCATCACGTAGTTATTTAACTGGTTTTCATCTCCCTGAGTAGGAAAACAGATGCACAACCCTTTCCCAGCTGCTGTAGCACCACTGAATGGCTCTCTTGAACATGACACCTACATGGTAAAGCTATAGTTATTAGCTAGCTCGGTAAGCTGCACAACTTTTTACCAGAGCTGTTCCTTATAGCCAGACTGATCCAGCATACAATGGATTGCAGCTCTGGAGACTGCAAGAGAGTCGCAGCATCTGGTGAGATTTGATTGCAGAGAACTGTCAAGAGTGGCTTACAGCCCTGAAAACGAAGTGCATCACAACTGCTGTGTCAGAGCCTCTCTGCAGGCAGCAAACCCCAACTCATTTCACAGCCACAGCACAGGCTGCAGACCTGTCCCAGCCCTCAGCACACACAGCTAATGGGCAAACTTGCTGCTGAAATGCAGTTTGGGCTCTACTGGAGCAGGTAGATAAACAAATCAGAAAGGAGCCTTCCCACTGCAGACACAGCTGATGCATTTTCATGGAGTGAAGGAGCTGGACACTTGTGCTCTGCTTCGCTGGCTGACATGAGTATGGGGGTGCCCTCTGAGAGCATGGATTGTGCCAGATGAAGGGCCAGGGGAACAGAGATGAGTGCATCTCAGACTGAAGGGGAAGGCAAGGACTTACAGGGTATGCTGCTGGGTGTGTGATCTTACCCTGGAATGGCAGTGGGAGAGCTAGTCAGAGCAGCTGGCCATGTCTGACAGCTCAGGAATCCTAAGCATAACTTTTGCAGGAAGAATTAATATTCCTTGTGAGGCTTTTCCAAGAAGGACTGACGCGGTGAGTGAGGATGGGACTGGGACGCAAGGGGTAAGTCTGTGTCAAGAACCCATGTCTGGCCAGCACAAGCCAGATGTCAGGAGGTGGTGCTGGGAGAGCTGTGGCTGGGGGTTATCGTGGTTTCCTGCAGGTGTGTGCACATGATTTTAGCTGGCCACAGCAAGGGTGAGTTGTGTTACTGTGAGGAGAGGAAACAGATCAGCAGAGAAACAGCCATCTTCTCTCCATGTGTTTGAAAGACAGGGAAAAGGTAGTGGTTAAAATACCATCAGAGCTCATCCATTCCCTTTCTTGCAGATAGGTTTTTTCCCCGTGATGTTTTTTCTTGCAAAGCTAGGGCTGAACTGGCAACTGGTGGCAGCACCACAAACCTGCTGGGCTGAAGGGGAGCTGGCTCATGCCACTGCAGAGTTCTTTCCAGCTGAAGAAGGTTTGGGGGAGTGGCAGGGTTGGGGTGGAAAGAAAGAAACAAGCTTCCACCTCCAAGTCTTTCACGAAGATAAAGTATTCTAAAAAGCAAGAAGGCGGAAAGGTGACTGCTTCCAGAGGCTGCTCAGTGAGGCCAGAGGAGATGAGCTCACATGCAGAAGCGTGGTGTGAAAGGCTGATAAAATATTGACTTAAAGAAGGACCCAGCAAAATCTACCCAGTCACAGGTTAGGGAGGGGCTCTCCTCGACCCCAGCTGGTTGTGCCCCACTTCCCTTATGCACCCAGGCTCCCATGCTTGGTACAGAAAGAGTGAATGGGTGTAATTGTTGGGGTTTTTTTTTCCCTTCAGCTTCACCAGAGTAAAAGCAAAACTGCTGCCAGCCCCAGTAGCCAGGCCAGGGCTTCTTCTGCACCCCCAACCCCTTCAGTGAAAGTCACCCCATGAAAACAAGGCTCCTCCTAAAGGTAAATGTCTTCCAGAGGAGAGTGGTGCAGGATGAGAAGGGTTCATTGCCAATATCCATCCCACATAAAGAGTCTCTGATGCATGTGGACTGCGATGGGGGGAGGTGAACTCTGAGATCCACACACACAGCTTCCAGCAGGCTAGTGAGGGGCCCTGCTGTACCTCCTAGTTCATGGTCACTCTGTGGCTCTCCAGTGGGATCAGCATCACCCTGCTGCTTAGAGGACCCCACTGTGGCAGTTGGGACAAAGAGAGGATTCCTATAACTAAGGAGGGAACATTGCTGGCTACCAGGAGGCCAAAACTCTGTGTGGTTGTGGTATCACTTAGTCTACAAGAAGTGAGCATGGGAGATGAGGGATGTACATCTGTTTGATGTCCACCCTGCTGCACCAGGCCCAGCACATCATCCAGCTGCACATGGCCAGGGACAAATGGAAGTGCCTAGGGGAAACAGGAGTCCCATGTCCCCAGGCACCAAAATTTTGCCCTTCAGCCTATCCCATTGCTCCCAGCATTCAACTGTCAGAGGCAGCTCACCTTCTCTCCCTTGTGGGCAGACTTTTGTACTCTGCTATCAATAGATCAATTCCCTGTTTATCCTCTCCAGAGCCTTCAAGAGTTCATGTCATTCCAGGGATGGTGTCATTTGAGAAAGATGTGATAACTGTTCTGAACTGCAACAATGCAAAAATTCTTTTTTCAAATGCGTGTTTCTCCAGCCACTGGCAGAGCTGAGATGGCACTTACAGCATCACCTCCTACCTCAGCATCAGCTCAGCCCCGGCACAGACACCAGCCACCTACAGCTGCCTTGTTGCACACTTGGCCCTGGCAGAGCCCATCTCTGTGAGTGCCCAACTTAAGGCACCAGGTAGATGTCAGGGGAAAAGGGGCAAGTTCTTCATCCTGCCCAGACCTCCTCACACCTCATCTACCCACCACAGGGATCAAAACCTCTGAGCCACACCACATCTGCCTGGTTCCCCATGCTTTCTTTCTGGTGTCCTCTCATACCCATTCTCTCTGTCCTCCTCTTCCCCTTTCCCTTTCACTTCTTCAGCTTGTATTTCACTCCCTGAAGTTTTGAGGGAGCAAATTTCTCATTTCCTTCAAGGGAAAAGAGATTTTATGACTCAAAGTGGAGCAACAGAATAGAAGGCTGGACCCCACTGGAGAGGCACAAAAAACCAGCCATGCCCAAGGAGTTAGACACTCAGCTGGACTCAATATTCAGCTCAAGCCTGATGCCACCAGAGAACTACAGCCAAAAGTGCCTCCTCCATTGGAGCTGTTGGGTTTCTCACTCTCCTTGCTGATTGGAGATTGCTCCTGTGCCTCCTCCTGACACAGCAGGGAAGAGCAATACTTGCAGTTTAACGAGTTATGACATGTCAGTCCAGCCAGTATAACTGGCTCTGGGTCTGTGTGGCTTTGGCTCACTTGTGTCATGTCACATCTGTGTACCTGACAGGAGCGTGCACACAGTCACTTGCTACGGAAGTTTAACTGTGATAACTCCTTGGCTCTTCCGCCGCTCCAGCCAACCCAACATCACTGGCTCTCCTCTTCCTCTGCAGAGCAAAGGAGATTGCAAGGACGGGTGGGGGTTTTAATTGCTACCGTCACCTTCATCATTGTCCTCTTCATCGTGCTCAGGAAAACAGCAGGTGAGAGTTTCAAATCCTGAGCCACATCCCTCGTGCGTGAGATGCAGAAAGGAGCATCTTCCTCTCCTCTGCACCTCCACTTAGGAGAGACAGGGGGCAGGATATCCCAGGATCCTGCAGGGAGAGGGAGGGAGTGTAGGAGCTGGAGACTCATTTCTGGTGAAAGGCAACACAAGGTGATGTTTTGCGTCTTCCTGCATCTTACTTTGTTGGGTTTTTTTCCCTTTCTCCTTTTCAGCCAAACCAAAATCTTAGCAAATTCTAAGGGCTTCAGAACAGAAGAAACCTTTGTGTCACCGACCTGCAGTCCCTTGTCCCTTGACACATCCTGCTCAGGAAAGCCAGCCCTGTCCAAATACTAATAGAGTCCTTGGTTGGTATGGGAGGGGTAGGGCTGCCCCTGTTGGAGGATCTGAGTGATCCTCCAGGGGTGGACTCACAGGGAAACACAACTTCATCCGGGGAGGGAAACGTGGACAGCCTCAACTCGGACATTTTTAGAAATGCCTCCTCTCTGGTTTCAGAGAAAATCAAATTGTATATAGGTGAGTGTTTGTATGACTGCATATATGCCTGTGCACATACAGGTACATGTATGTATGTGTATGTGTTGTAAGTAGATATACAACATGTATGTAGGTGTGTATCTGTAGCTGTATATAAGTACACTTGGTTAATGCCTACAGGGCAGGTGTTTAAGCAAGATATTTATGTATATAAGCATTTTATGTGGGAAGTTGGGCATATACGTAGGCAAAAGTGGTATTTCAAAATGGTAAATCCTGAAGTGGGGGAAGTTAGGGGCAAATCAAGCAGTCAGAGAAATATGAGTCTCCAGGAGAAAGCTACAATAAAAATTTTAATAGATATTTCACTGCTAGAAGTTTACAAAATGGAGATCTGTGGTTCTGTAGTTGTGAAAAAAGACAGGCATGATTAAATGTACCTTTGCTGCCTAACAGGGAATTTGAAGGTTAACACTTCAAAATCCCCTGTATAAAATCAACAGGAGGGGAAAAAAGCAGAAGGAAGGGGTGGATGGAAAAGAGGTATATGGCACACAGTAAAAGTGAGAATTTATGAAGCATACAAAGTGATAAGGAGTGTTCAAAATAATCTGGAAAAACTGGATTGCTGCAAGTCCTAACGGCACTTGGAAACAGTTTTTTTCAAAACACTTTGAAAGCTAAGAAATGCTAGTAGCAGCCTAGATTCTTACTGGGTGGATATGAGTAAAACTTTGATAGTGAAGATTTTTGGTGGAGGCTTTTTGATGCACAGAATGTAGCTCTTTGTATATAGAAAGAAATGGATTTGTGTATTTACACTACATAAGGATAGAAAACAACTTCCTCATCTGTTTGCAAACTAAGGAAAGTTATAACAGCATCTATTATGCATAAGTATTTTCAGATCAGTAGCCAGGAAAATTTGCATCTCAGAGTCATAATTTGGCTGAGGAGGCACTTGGCCCAATGGATTTAGGTATTTAAAAATCCTGGCATACTAGAGAAATCCCAAGATTCTCAATTTCTCCCATACTAGAGAAATTTCCAGTCTTGGAAGAGTATGTGGTGCCACTGCTCAGAGAGAAAGTGATGTGACACCTGAGTGTTAGACGGTTCTGTAGTAATAATCATAGGTAAGAGAGCATGAAATTATTACAAGTCACCTAAGAGATGCTTAAACAATTAAAATAATATTAATAATTTAGGATTAAAAAAAAAAAAAAAAAAAAAAACACAAAACACCACTGTGGGAAACAAACCTGACTTCATTCTTTGACAAAATAATATATTTGGTTGATGAAAGCACTGGTGCAGATTAAACAAACCAAGACATTTGTAAATTCTGAAGAAGAAATGAATAGTGTATGAATAGACCATAATTTTCATTATATGGATTAATTACTAGCTAACAGACAAAAATACATGGTCCAAAAAAAGCATCAATCACTGCTGACAGTGTGTGCCTCTCTGCAACAACTGTGCTGTTTAGTATTTGCAGCAGGAGATACAACTGTAAAAAATATTGTTGATAAAATTTGCAAGTGGCAAGGTCAGTAGATAAAGAAGAGGGAGTCCTTCAGACGAGCACAAGTCACCTGGTCAGCTGAAAGAACTCAAACAAGCAAAGATGCTCAGTAGTGTTAGTGAAGTCAACTCAGGTCCTGGACCACCATGCTGCCTCAATGCTGTTAATCCATGAATCCATCTGAGTTGTATGACCTGTGAGAACACCTAAGAGAGACTATGGGAAGAGTGCAACTGGTGGTGGAAGCAGTTCCTTGTATCTTTTCCTCTTCATTTTTGATGCATTGCCAATAAATTTTTAGTTCCAATGGTTGTCTTCTGTCTGTGCATCTCCCACACCACCCTGTGGAGTCAAGCCTACTACATGGCTCCGGGGCCAGTGAAGAGGTGGGCTGAGCCCACAGAGAGGGAGAAACCACCCAGGATTCAGGAAGGGGAGTTCCAAGAGACCCTTGGTGTCCACACCAGTCCCCTTGCTCCCAGAGGCTGCTATTCTGGGTCAGGACTTATGGAAGGTTTTTGGACTGCCTGCTGGATTCGGACACCCCCAGATAACAGCTGGGTTATGTGACAGCTGGCTCCCATGCAGCCAGCAAGGAAGGACAAGCTGACAAAAGCAGGAACCTCACTGGCAACCACTGAGGGAGTCACAGTCGCCTGTGGCTGACAATGCGGAATTGGAAGCCCAGCAAAGCCTGGAGCTGCAACACCCACTGACTGATCAGACACCCACGGGGCTTTTTATTATGTTGAAAGTCTGGAGATGGTCCAGAGCAAAATGACAGGATAAAAACGCCTTACAGGGGGCACTCTAAGGCAGTACTCTGGTCTCACTAAACAGTATCTCTCAATCACACCACAGAAATACAGAGTACTGGTGGCAGCGTCACCTGCAGAGAAAGGCACAGTGACAGTCAACAGCTGAAAGTTATGTTAGGCACATTCAGAGTAGAGTAAGACATAATATACTCAACAGTAAGGATGACCCTCCTAGCCATCAGTCAATAAAAGGGGTCGACTACCTTTCAAGGTCTTCAAATAAAGGTCACAATAGTTTTTTCAAGCTGTCCTTTATTAATATTTTTTTAAAAAAAGTTAATGGCATCAGTTAAAAGAGACACTGGGTCAAATTCCAAGGCCTGTGTTACACATGAAATGAGAGCTGGTGGTTTTTCTGCCTTTTTGGCCCATAAACCAAAATGGAAGGAAGGAAAAATAATGGACAGATGGAACAAATATATCAGGAGCGGCCGTATTCCTTATAAGGAGAAATGCACCATGGCACTTGATTTTACTTGACTCCCTGTTCTCTGATGCTTCCCACTGGAGCCCACAACTGGTGTGTCCTTGAAGGTCTCAAACTGAATTTAAACCACAAAAACAAGTAAAACAGCTACCCTAAAGCAGAAAAAGTAATACTTACCGATAAACAAGGTGACCTAGTGTTTAACAACAATGCTCCTCCTTACATTTCAAATATAAAACACTTATTAGAGAAAATGCCGCCAAGACTAAAAGTGCATCAAATATAAACTTGATTGCATTAGAAAGACAGGGATAAGTAATATTAGATGTTCTGCTTCCCTGAGAGACAGCCATTCTGCCTCCCAAGGTCAAATGTGCCGTGGCCAAGTGCCACATGGCATCACTGCCTGGCCACGTGAACTGAGAAGCAGGAGCCTGGTCACCATCTGATTAGCTGCTGGGCAGACCAACCCATTATAAGGCATAATGTGACAAAACAAATAAATATTAAATGTAGGCGTTTTAAACTAGCTCTTTAGGAGAACTGTTTGATGGACAAGAAATTTTATACACGTTTTGTCAACCTGCAAAACAAAAGATTAAGCTCTTTGCACTTCAGCCAACAAAGATTACTTAGAGGTGTGGATGCATTGTACTGTGGATTTGGATAAAGCCAAAACTTCTAAGCTGGTATTGAAAGAGCAGATATTTTGCAAAGAATAAAGCCAAGCTCAAGATTATCTTTTACTCATAGGTTCCCCTTGTTTGGTTATGCCTCTGCTCATTCAGTTTAAGCTAGCAAAACAGATCCAGCAGTCTAACTACATGAGTTTGGAAGCATTTTATGATCACAGCTGCAGTTCAGCTGCTATGTGGCTCCAAGAGAATATGCATTAACTAGAGGTAAAGTTGTTAAATAAACAGTGCTTGTTTCAGCCTCACACTATATCATAATCACACATTCTGCAGCCCTTCCAAAGCAACCACGGACACTGCTTCTCTAGCACAGGTACTGCAGCACAGGCACCTTGTTCAGTTGAAGCCCTTTCCTGGACTGTGGCAGACAGGACATGAGAGGCTCCTCTCAACCCCTCAGGTCAGTGTGCCAGCCCTCCCAGCCATGCACCCGCCATCTACGTGCCACTGGAATTCAATGTAAGTGGCCCCATTGCAAGGCAGCACAGGAAAGACAAGGATTGCTTTTAAACCATAGAGATGTCACTCTCAAAGCATGTGAGAATGATTCCATGCAGGCTGGCAGGCTGGATGCAGCTCTGAGCAAACTGGCCTAGTGAAAGTTGTCCCTGCCCATGGCAGGGGGTTGGAGCAAGATGATCTTTAAGGTTCCTTCCAATGCAAACCATTCTGTGATTCTATGACATCTCTGAAAATGTCAGAAGCACTGAGGGCTGTGCTCACCCTCACATGTAATTGCCAAGTTCATCACAGATCAGACTGGTAATAGCCCTTTTTTTTGGGTCTGAAGTGTTACAATGATACAACTCTCTACAGTGGGGAAAGCTGTCCTTTAGAAAGCTGGTTCCCACCTTGGTGCCCTGTGTTCAGGCTTCAAATTTCACCCATAACACTCAGCCTCTTGCAGACTCATAGTGAAGTGCCTAATGCACAGGAATCATTCAAAGCCAAAATCCCTCTCCCACCATCCACTAGGCAATGACAGACAGTATCTCATTCAAGCCTAGATGCAGATTTCCACATGGACCATAGATACTAACCTCTCCCACATCTCTCCTATCTTGGTCAAGGAATCACTGCAACCCATTTGGTAGGAGTGGGCTGGGACAAAGCATCAGGGCCAGCATTCATGCTCTGCAACTGTACATTTCTTCCAGATCAGAAGCTTGAGGCAGCAATCTCCTGGCAAGATCTCGGCATCAGGGTCCTCATTTGTGTGAGCCCAGTGAGCAGCAGGTGGATCACACATAGAAGCAGTAAAATGACTCCCACATGCCTGCAGATTCTTTAAAGCCCACAGACATCAGACAGCTTTTCCCAAGAGCTGGATACCTCTTTTCATAGAGAGGGTAATCTCAGTTATACAATGGCTGCTTCTCCTCCCTAGCGCGACCTGCAGGAACACTGCCCCGAGGCATCTCTCTGTGAAGAGTATGAAATGCTGACCAAAGACACGTCCTCATTAGCGCTGCATGTTTGCTTTTCTTAGTAACAGCAATCTTCTGCATTGACCACTTTCTCTGATGTGTCCTTCATCTGGACTTCAGTGACATGAGCAATGATAAGCTACACTGAAGTGCCTGTAACCGTCCACATTCTCTGCCTCTAAAAAAAAAGCCAAGCAACCAACAACCAACCAATCAACCAAACAAAAAAAAAAAAAAAACCAAAAAAACAACCAACCTCAAGAAAGGAGAATGAAGAAAAGGGAAATGGGAAGAGGGAAAAGAATTGGGCTTTTCTTTTCCCAAAGCCTCTAGCTCTATTACAACAACCCCTAACTTGTGTCCCAGACAAAATCATGGACTCCTGCTTCCCTCCAGAGCATGATGTGTCACACCAAGTGAGTCCAGCTCCTACACACTACCAAAACATGCTCCTCCTCCCAGGTCAGTTGAAAATTCAGCTTCTCCCAGCACACAGAATGGTGGGTTCCCATGCATCTCGTTCAGTGAGTGATGATCAGATGCTGAAATATGGCAGATGGCCCCTCTGGATGAAAAATTAACTGAGAAGTTCAAAAAGCCCATCTGGAGTGGAGAGCGTTAATTTCAGCCTGCAGGACCAGCAGCAGCTGCCGGCAGTCCCCAGTGAGAAGAGACAGAGGAGAAATGAGGACACCCCAACCCATGTCCCCAGGTAGATGCAATGGCTGCAGCACTGGGAGCTCCTTCTCCTGAATTAGGGAAGTACAAAGGAGAGGGTCACAAGCGGCAACTTTATTTCTGGTGCTGATGCAAACACACCCCTCTGTCACTGCTGCTGTCGCCTTCACCACTAGCTGGGTTAAAATGCCTGGACCACAACATCCCTTAGGTCCTGCAGCAAGAGCCAACCACTCCACAGGTCCCAGCTGGCTCCAGTGCTAGCAGGCAACATTCACCCAGGCATGCATCCAAATCCTCAGGAGATGGACCAGAGCACACACCTCCCTCAGGCTGACAGATGACAGTATGGATTTCACAGCCTGCTGGGGACCCTGGAGTGGTGTGCCAGCCTGCTCCAGACTCTCTTAGACTCTAGCTGTACTTACCTCTCATCTTTTAATTCATGTTATCTTCATCTGAAGCCCCAATAAGTCCCAGAAACCCTTCCACCACCTGGTCCTGGGCAAAGTGGCCACCTGCAGTGGCATCACATTCACCCCTTTCCCCTCCTCAGGTACTGCCACTGGCTGTAAACATTGGGTTACACGCTGCTTGGAGCAGTTCAGCTGTTTTACTCCTGAGATCCTTTAAGACTCTTGGACAAATGCCATTGCTCCCAGCGAGTTGTTACTGTTCACTTTGTCAGTGTGTTAACAGCCTTTTCCACAGCCGCTTCAATTTCAGACATGTCCATTGGCAAGCCCCACCCTGACAAAGAATGGGTTCTGCCACGCTGATCTGATCCTCACTCAGCGCTCAACACACCTCCAGAGGTGTCTGCAATGGCCTTATCTCTGCTGTGCACTCCTCACACAGCCTGATCACTGAGCCCTTCAGCACATCTGGCAGGTGCCTGATGTGTCTCAAGAGAGATCTAATGTTAGCTTTGATTCCTTTCGTTAGTTTTTCCTTGAAACTTTGTTCGACCTGACTTGCCGCCTTTCTAAATGCAACATACCAAAGTTTGCATCCTTCTCTAATTTTCCAGTTGTAGACAGCTCCGGCTTTTTTTGATAGATGATTCTTTTGTAACTTCCCTTACCCCACCGAACAATGGTTTATGTGTCCCACAAGAAAGGTGTTCACCCCATTTTTCATGAGCATGCCCAGTTAGTAAGGATGGCAAAGAGTGACAGAGAGTGAATTCAGGTGATGAAGATGAAAACATAAAAAGGCGCAGCAAAGGAAGGAAAAATGACTGCAAAGGCAGGAAAAGCAATACATCACTGTTTTAAGAGTTTGTGGATTAACCTCAGCCTCCTAGGCTGCAAACTGTCTTGCTTGTGTCATCATCTGGGAGATATATAACTTGCCAGCAGGTATTTCAGTGTCACTGGGCAATGCAGGCCTTCCCACCACAGCTGGGGGCAGAAGGAGGGCTGAGAAGGAGGGCACAGTTTCCTTCTCCTTTTTTCTGTTCATGTACTACTGTTCTTTCCATTCATCTCTCTCTACTTATCCTGTTTTAAAATCTATTTTTGACCATTTTCTTTTCCCCCTTTTTCAAACACTTCTGAAGTCCCAGGTTTGCTTAGGATTGATTTCTTTATAAATTGCTTTTTCCCCCCTTCTTTTTCACTTTTGTACATACCTAAGTCATCCTCACAGACCTGCCCTCCCATGAAATACCATCAAGACCTTATTAAGTCCTTAGCACAAAAGATGAATTGCCTCAGCTGATAAATATGCACAGCCTCATACCAGAAGGCAAATACTTTGAGATTCTTTACCGGCAGAGAATTTGGAAGGCAAAAGGCCCTGGACTCCTTGAAGTGGACTGTTTTTCAAGCTCCAGGGGAAGATTGTTACTCTAAAAAGACAACCTATTTTTTTACTTGATGAAAACTCCTTCCTGACCAACCCCAAAGTTTGCCCAGGTGCACAAGCTTTTTGATTTGTGAGATTTACCTGAAGCAGCTACAGTCTTGATATAGGATCAAAAGAAAAGGTGACAGAATGGGACAGTGAATATAATGATGAAATCTCACTCTTCTCAATATCACTAGCAGCGGTCACGTGGCTTGACTAAGATATGTGTTTTATTGGCCAACCTTTTCTCCTTAAAAGAAAGAATTAAAAGGGAAAAAAAAATTAAGATAATAATGTAGACACTCCAGGTCCTACAGAGGATAAATCTCAAATTACTTCATTATGAAAAACAAGGCAACACCAAAGGGTATCCTGTCACCTAGTCCTTAATTTGAATTTATCAAGCTACATCTTGAAAAAAAAAACATAGGTTCTTTGCCTCATGGACCATTCCAGAACTTTCAGACCATTTCCAGACAATTCTATGACTGCTAGCCTGAGATCTTGTGAGGGAAGACATAAAGCCTCTCCAGCAGACGAATGAATTGAATGCATCAGAACAATTAAAAGGGATAAGGGAAAGGGAGGTGATCCTGCCTTCTCTTCCTTTTGAGAAGGGTGTGGTGGGAAGTGCTCCCTTAAGCCATTTGACTATGAAATCCAGCCTTACTCATAAAAGAAATGGCATTTATAGATTAACTTCTCTTCTAAAGGCCTTAATTCCATTTGAATCCCCTTTAAAGGGAATAAGTTTTGTCTTATACTGCAGAGGAGGAGAAATCACCATCACCAGAGCAGAGTCAAGAAGCAGAAACAACATGAAACCACTGGGATGGGAGTGACTGGGTGAGGGTCATTTGGAGTGGCAGTGTGAAAAATCAAGCTAAACATAAGCAAGTTTGTGCCATTGTCAGCTCTCACAAAGCTGCAGGCAGGCAGCAGCGAGCACCTGTGTCCCTCCAGCTGTGCCACGCTGGGCGCTGTGCTGGGCTCACAGGGCAACCAGCCCTGTGATCTCTGTTGGCTGGGGAGCAGCAGCTGCTGGAAGAAAAACTGGTCTGAGGTGGCTGCTTCTGCCTCCAGTTTCCAGGAACAGGTAGGAGAGATCATGAAAGGGGTGGGGACAGAGGCCCCGGGAGTCAGGTGGCTGTGATAATGGTTATATTGTTAGGGCTGGAATGAGGAAATTGAAGACTTCAGCTGGGGGGAGCAGGGGAGGGTGGGGGGACCTCAAGGAGGCTCCATCTTGATTGCCCACTTATTAATTGCCCCTCAAGACAAAGCAGACAGAGAAATCAGTCCTATAGCTTTGCTTGCTGCTGTTCCAGCCTGGACTGCCTACCCAGCTTCCAGATGGTGTTAGCTTAGTTGTGCCAGCGGGCAGGAATTTTCATCTGCCATTTCCACACTTGGCCCCTCTGAAGCAGGACCAGACTGAAATCAGTATCTGAGGAGCTGTAGTCCTGGCTGAGTGATCCTACATGGGGAAAAATGAAGCAAAGGTAGAGTTTGAGGGCCTGTTCTCAGCACTCGGTGATTCCCTTATCGAGGATGACAGGTCATGAGTAGCAAGGATGGCAGCTGACTTGGACACAGCAGAATGGCTAAAGGGTCTGGATCACTAGGCTTTTTCAGTACCCTGACTGATCCACCATTTTCAGGAAGCAATATCCCTTGCCCTGCGATATGGACAACAGATGGGAGTCAGCTATATTTTTCAGGTGCTAATTCAGATTTTCTAGCTTTTCCAGAAATTTCCAGATTTTCTAGAGGAAGAGCATGAGTAACCACTATCCAGGCTCTCCTCCAGGCTTTGTCCTGCATTACAGCATGAAAGCAGCAACGGAAGAGAATCCACCCGAGTCTCCTGGGGTCCAGCCATGCTCTTCATGAGAGAAACTTCATTCTCCTTGGAAGAGAGACTGGGTTCCCTCCACACAGTTTCCAGCATGATTTTCTCAGTCCTACAGTATGATATTCATGACTCTACCTGGTAGTCTCCCATCTTTCATGCTGAAAGATAAGAGATAACACATATTGCTTTGATTTTCCCCCAGGGTTCCCTTTTGCTTCACCAGAATGGCTCCCTGCAGCCACTCGGCTCTTACAAGGTAAAAATGAATAAATGTATTGAAAATCAGCCTCCTTGGGACTCAGAGGAATGGAAGTATGTGCACAGACATGTTCTTGCTGCTGTGGTATCACTGGTTATTTGGGACAGGCATCACTGTTTCCTGGTAAGTTACATCAGCAGCAAGGCATTCGGCGGCTCATTAGATTAGTTTGCAAATCCCTGATAGCTTTTTAATAATGACCCTCTTTAGAGATCACCACCTCTGCCTCAAGGGAGTCCATGCAACCTCCATAAATATCTCCCCGTCCCCGTTGAAGACAACAGTGGTGCAATGTGTAACCTCATACCCAACTTTATCACCTACTGTGCTGGTGCAGTGTCTTTGGCCAAACACTTAAAAATAGAGCAACATCCATGATGCTGTTCCTTGACCGTTTGTGCTGCTAGTTTTAATGCAGAAAAATATAAGCAGAGGTAGATAATCCAGAAATAATCCAGAAATAATCACTGGCTTCTGCCTTGCAGCAGAAGGAAAATACAATTACTCATACAGGTACACAAAAGAATTAAACTGATCAAAGGTCTATCAAGTAGTTCAAAATCATGTATAATTTGTTACACTTGGAATCCATACCAGATGGGAAAAGACTTTTTTTTTCCTCACCACAGTAGCAGTGTGTCGAAAAGAAGTTTGTTCTGTTTTAAAACACTGTGTGTACTACAGATCATTATCACATTCCTACCTGGGCAGATAATACATGTAGCTGGTAAGGAAGCATTTCAAATTTGGTGCCATAAAAAAATGATTCATGTTTACTCAAAGGTTGTTCAGTAGTAATAAAAAGCAATCATGCATTCAGCTTGTGAAGATGTAATATACAGAAGCACTGCCCAGAACAACAGAGCGCTTTCCCATTTCATAAGAGGAGGAACCTAGTGACAGGGATCTTTTCGGCATAAAGCTCCTTGGATTTAAAATGTTGTTAGAGGTGAAGTAAATATCATGAATCAAAACTTCCAGAAAGGATTTGTAGTGCCTGATGGAAGATCTTTTATCCTAATGCAAGACTTGGGATTTCAGAAGACAAATTATCCCATAATTGCTGAGCCTGAATGGGAGTGAGGGCAATAACCATCAGTGTCAAAACCAGTTCCATCAGGTGTGACTCACCTTGATAGGTCAATACATGGAAATATCCAGAAAGTTGTGGGTGGGCAAAATGCTCAGAAGACTCTTGCATGATAGAAGCTTGAGACAGGAGTATACATAATTACCCAAATTATCAACAGGAGTTGCTTTTGCAAACTGCACTAATAATTCCATGCTGGTATCTTCTGTTACAGTGAAGCATGCCTGAGGAAAAAGATACCATTTATGACTGACAATCCGAGTCAAGATGGTCACTTTAGTGATCTAGTTCACGTACATACTGGGGAAAAAATAGCACTGAATGTGGGAAGAGGTAAGTAATAAAAAAGAAACAAAAATAAACAAAAACCAAAACAAAACAAAAACCTGAGGAGTTATCAAATTCTGATCTTCTTCTAATGGAGATTGAGACTGGAGCTGAGCTGGCAACAGGAGATTTGTTATTTGTGTTGTTTGGGGAATCAAGTGGTAATTGCGTATGCAGTGATGTTAAAAATTAATTTTTGGTTCCTTTGGTTCCTCTGTGCATTGGCAGTCAACTTGCAGCACATCTGTGTGACCATGGGAACACAGGGACTTTTACAAAGCCACAGCCAAAGCATGATATTCGCATGACTGAAGCTACTGGAAGTCACCTCAGGGCTGATCCGTGCTCTGAGGTGCCCCACGCCAGCAGATAGCACACAATGGCATGAGAAAGAGGGAAAGGGGAATTGCTTGGATCATGGCTTTTATGGCCACCAGAAATTGTGAAGGAGCCAGTGAACGTCCTATTAATTCCTTAAAACAAAACAAAATAAAACAAACAAACAAACAAAAAACCCCGAACAAAAATACACAAAATATGGGTAAAGTCTTTTGAAAAATAAATATGCATTTAAATGTGCATGTGTATGTAGAGATACATAGATATAGGATGTATTTTATGTCTACATGTAAAAATGAAACATACAATATATGCACTCACATCCTAATTATCTGCTATTCATGTCCAAAGCAGCAAAGGCCAAAAGTTCTCAAAAAAAACATGGTGATGGAAATTGTCAGCCATGAAAAAATTCTAAAAAATTTGCTTTAGACTGTCATTCAGATACAGCAAATCAGTCCAGGTGTTTGAATTTTTATTATTCCTCAAGTCAAAAGAAACCAAAACCTGTAAGTTACCTTTGTCTCCCACCAGCAAAAAGGACTGTGTTTCTGAATTAATTTTCTCCAAAAAAGACAGTTTAAAATCCTTTTCGATACTGTGGAAATCAGAGAATGCCTAACTATCTGATACCAAATTTGGCTGTAGTTACTTTGTGGCCGCTGTTAATGCAAATGAGTATAAAAGGGGCATTTTCAGGGGCAAAATAATTTTTGTCATTCCAATAAAATAGAGACACAATTCCAGTAAGAGAGAGGCAGTTCTCAAGGATTAGTCTGTTTGAGTAATTTCATGAAATGATGATAATGTAAGTCAAACAAGTTGCTCTCTGTGAAGTGACTGGATTATAGCTCTATAGGTTACACTGGTAATTGCAAGCACCAATGCTGCATAATTGTTAGGATCCAGGTCTGTTTGAGTGCATAAAACACACAAGTGGCACGAGTCAGAGGAGCTCACATCCCTACACTAAATGACATCTCCTACTGGCACTGTCCAAGATGGGATACAGAGCTGCAGGGACCACCAGTCCAACCCGGAAGGATACTTGTAATCTTAGAATCATGGAATGGGTTGGGTTGGAAGGAAACTTAAAGATCATCGAGTTCCAACCTTCCTGCCACAGGCAGGGACACCTTCCACTAGACCAGGTGGCTCTAAGCCCCATCCAACCTGGCCTTGAACACTTCCAGGGATGGGCTATTCAGTTTCTCCAGGCAATGTCCTCCAGTGCCTCACCACCCTCATAGTGAAGAATTTCTTCCTAATATATAATCCAAACCTACCCTCTTTCAGTTTTAAGCTATTCTCTCATGTCCTATCACTACGTGCCCTTATAAAAAGTCCCTCCCCAGCTCTCTTGTAGCCCCTTTAGGTACTATAAGGCTGCAATAAGATCTCCCTGCAACCTTTGCTTCTCCAAGCTGAACAACCACACCTCTCTTCTCTCAGCCTGCCTTCATAGGAGAGGTACTCCAGCCCTCTGATCATCTTCACGCCCTCCTCTAGACTCGTTCCAATAGGACCACGTCCTTGCTATGTAGGGCACCTCAGAGCTGGATGTAGTAATGCTCTGAGGAAGCTGCTTTGTAAGACGTTTGATACACTAGCAGTTCATTGCCCTCATCCCTCACACTTTTTGCAACTTTCATCTTTGATAAAAGTTAAAAAATTAGTTACTGGAGGTATAACTACGTTTAGAACTGCAGGAGAAACAATGCTTTTGCTTTGCATTGTTGTTTGGGTTTTTTTTGTTTTGTTTTGTTTTGTTTTTTTTGTCAGAGAATGGAGCTAGCGGAAAGCTTCAAGTTGTGGCTGTAGGCTTGTAATAAGCACCTGTCACAAGGCTGTTCCTGGCACGCTATCACTTAACTGCTGGCCTCAAAAGTGTATAGCTTGCCCTTTTCAAGCATGGTATTTTGCAACACGAAGAGGTGAAAGTGGCTGCGTATTTTGAGTCACTAACCAAACCACAGCAAACTCCAATAAGGATCAAAATTCAGTGAGAGAACACTCTGAACACGCACTTTTCTGAAGGAGGTATCCAGAAAGGAAAGAAATAAGTGAAAACTTCAGAGAGAGACAGTTTGAAAGAAAATCATTGGGAGAAAAGATCGGTAAAGAACTTTCATGGTTATAATGATAGGGGGATGTTGAAGATTTCTGGTCACATTTGGCTTCGGGTGTTCATTTCCGCAGACTGAGGAAACACTGAAAGGCTTTGGGTAATGCCGGCAGGCCTTGATTTCCCAGACACAGATCAGCAAAACAAGTTCCCACTCATGGCTGGGCCAAGTAGTTCTGGATACGAAAGATTGCTTTAGTTAAGGAACCAGCTAAGGCGATGCGGTAACTCGTGTATCACCGAGTCGCTCCCAGCCTTCTTTGTCCCGGCCTCATCCCCTTCGCAGGTCTCACCCAAAACTCTCGGCTTTGCCCTTGGAAAACACAATTTGGCCATGAAAGCCACTCAGGAGCTCTCACCGCCGGTCGAGTCCCACCGCCCCCGCGGGGGGGGTCCCGGCCGGCCGGCGCTGCCTGCGGCTGCCCCGGGGACCGGCGCTGCCAACTTTCTTTCTGCATCGCCTCGGCTCGCTGGGACGCCGCGTCCCCGCCGGAGGGGGTGGGAGGAGGAGGAGGTTCGGGCTGCTCGGCAGCCGTACCCAGCCGGGGCTGGGCTCCCCTCGGGGGACACCGCGGGGGCCCCGCTGCCCGCCCGCCGCAGCGCCGTGACCCCCGCCGGCACCGCCAAGGTCACTGCCCCGACGTGTCCCCGGTCCCCCCGCCGCCGACACTTGAGAGTTTCAAGAGGCTTTTCTTCCCCGGGAGCGGCGCCCGGGGGGAAGGGGAAGGCAAGGAGGGGGCAGGCAAGAGGGACAGGCAGGAGGGACAGGCAGGAGGGACAGGCAGGAGGGCGGGGAGAGGCTGGCAGGGCAGGAGCCGGGCGGGGTGCTGGCTCCAACTGGAAAGGAACCGGTCCCAGCCCAGCCGAGGAGGCTGCGGGAGAGCCGGCAGCGCTCGGGGAGAGCACACCGGCCCCAGCCCCGGCCCCGGCCGGAGCAGCCGCCGCCCGCCATGGGCACCGCACCCCGTGTCAGTGCCGCGGCCCCGGCGGGGCGGGCGGGGGGCGCAGCGGTGGGAGGGACGGGGGGGCTGTTCGGTGGGGGAGGATCTGCCCCGTGTCACATATGGGAGGGGGACCTACAGCCTGGGATGGGGGTCAGGGAGAAGGGGGTGAAAGCACCGAGGTTTTGGGGAAGATAGTGATGCAGAATCACCCGGAGCCACAGTCTTAGAGGGCGACCCCCTAATTCTGAGTTTATGCTGTAGGGTGGATCTGTGAAGGCAGGGAAGATGCCAGAAGGGGAGAAAACGAGACAATGTAAGCAAGAAGAGGAGCAGCTGCAGAAAGAAGAGAAGCAGGAGGGTCTCATCGAATTCTACAGTTCCTACCAGGAGCTATTCCAGTTCTTCTGCAGCAACACAACCATCCATGGGGCTATTCGCCTGGTGTGCTCCAAAAAGAATAAGATGAAGACAGCTTTCTGGTCTGTTCTCTTCTTTCTCACCTTTGGCTTGATGTACTGGCAGTTTGGGATCCTCTACAGGGAGTACTTCAGCTACCCTGTCAACCTCAACCTCAACCTGAACTCTGACAGGCTCACTTTCCCAGCTGTGACACTGTGCACCCTCAATCCATACAGGTAAGAAATAGACTTCCAGAACTGTTGACTCCTTGACGTTAATGGGTGTAGGATAAAAGCATGTACTTATTCTCCTCATAGTCCTTGAGGGGCCATTTCTGTATCGGTGTGGGTGGAAAGAACACCTTTCATAGGCCTTCGCTGCTGCAGGGCATTCACAATAAGACATGTTAGTTTAGGCAGCTCAGCTTGGTGGTGTATGTTAGCAGCCCGCAATATAAACTGCCACGGGGCTAAAGCAGATTTACTTCACTCCTACAAGGACGATAGCCTGCAGCAAGGGGTGAGATTTACAGCTGGTGGCGGGAATGTCCGGAATCACCTCATCAGACTTCGCTGCATGTCTTATTCAGAGCTGTTTATGTGCATCCAGCCCTAAACCTGCAAGTCCTCTCTCCTCCCTGTATAGATACAGCGCCATCCGAAAGAAGCTAGATGAGCTGGACCAAATCACCCATCAGACGCTGCTAGACCTTTATGACTACAACATGTCTCTGCCACGAAGCGATTGGTCCACCATGTCAACACAAAAGCGTAGCTCAAGGAGCCTGCTCCATCATGTCCAGCGCCATCCTTTGCGGAGGCAGAAGAGGGATAATTTAGTCAACTTGCCGGAGAACAGTCCCTCAGTGGACAAGAATGACTGGAAAATTGGCTTTGTTCTGGTGAGATCCCTAGATGTCCTGTGCCCTACCCACTCCAGTCTCTGCCTAGCTACTTCTATCTTGTTAGACCCTTGCCCATGCATTTCCCTATGTACAAATCCAATTAATCTGCACTGACTTTTGCTAAGGACAGATAAAAGTAGAGCTGAATCCTTTGCCCAATGCAATCCTGCTCCGCAAGACCTGTCCCTGTCCATGCCCAAGCCCTGAGGGGACTTGTCCACTTTACTGTCCATCTTTTCCTAGGTACAGCAGGGAAACTTTGTCCTTCCTGAAGGCTACATCAGCCTTGCAGTTGCCTTTGGAGAGCAGTTTATCAGCATCAGCTACTGCATTGCCCAATAATTCAAAGGGGTAAAGTATTTGATGGTCCTGGGTCACCTGAAATGTGGTCATGGTCGCATTTGCTCCTAGGTAGCAGCTTCCTCGCCCTAGGGTATCTGTGTTTGCATTTAAAAAGGCACTGAAGGACTGTAGCTAATCACTTGCCAGTTAACTGGAGTTCCCACAGGATCACAAAAGTTTTTCTGGACACACCCTGAGGGAAGGGCTCCCCACTCAAGAATTTAAAGCTCCTGGTTTTATACCAGGTAGAATTTATGTGCAGATCATCTAGCACACCTCACTTCGACTTTCTGCTTCCTGGGCTTTACTCAGCCTTGCTTATTCACCAGGTGTTTCCCTTCCACCAAGGAACTGCCCTGGGTTTGCTCTTTCACATCCTGCTGATGACCTTGGTGAAGTGCAGGAGCCCTGTGGAGCTCTTCCACTCGGTCATCTCCTGCCTGTGCTGAGGGAGAACAGCTCTTCCACAGGCACAGCCTCACCTCCTGCACAAGAATTATCTGACTTGGCTGCTTTTGTCCTTCTCAACAGTGCAGTGAAAACAGCAAGGACTGTTTCCATCAGGCGTACTCCTCAGGAGTGGATGCCGTGCGGGAATGGTACAGCTTTCACTATATCAATATCCTGGCACAGGTGCCTGATGCAAAAGCCCTGGATGAGTCTGACTTCGAGAATTTCATCTATGCTTGCCGTTTCAATGAAGCAACATGTGACAAGGCGTAAGTAGTGGAAACACCCCACTGAGTCTTCCTTAAAACTCTCGTTTTGTGCCTGGGTTTGAGGGGAATCAAGGAACCCACATTAAAGAACCTCTTTTCCAAGGTGGGATCGATTGTTCCTTATTCGTTTCCCATTGTCTCAAATGATCATTCTTTAGTCTTTCCCGTGGGTTGTGCGGATCAGGGCCACAGTTTCTGTGACCTGAAACTATGAACCTCAAAGGATGGTTTTGCCTTTTCCTGGGTTTCACACAAATGAACCAGTTACCCACTGGTAGAAATGCCAGAGTGGGTACCGATGTACAGTGTAAAAGTATTTTTATTTTACTCTCTACAGTAGCAAAATGGTACATATCAGCACACACACAGGAAGAGGAGAGCAGAGAGTTGATACAAAAAGACAGTAAAAAATATTCTACTTTTCTCCTGCTATTATTGGTCAAAAAAGAGGTAGTAGAGGTAGCGGAAAGACACCCATCAGCAAGGGAGGAAAAAGAGCTATTCTTCAGTATTAGAAAGATAATAGAGTATTTGCTAGTACTGCTAAAACCCATTTGTGCCCTCAGGAGCAGTATGAAAAATGTGCTGTAAAAACCTGTCCAGCTCCAGGACATTTTTTACGGTACATTTTAATTGCTTTTCCCTGTTCAGGTGAGTTTACACAACAAATACTGCCCATCTGCTGTAAGCCCCTCTCCCTGCTGATAGAAAACAGAGTTGTTCCTTTCATAAAGCCCTTCCTCTTGGTCTTGCAGTCTTTCTCACACTGTGTGAATGTTTTTGTTCCCCTCTCAGGAATTATACCCACTTCCACCATCCCTTGTATGGGAACTGCTATACCTTTAATGACAACAGCAGCAGCCTGTGGACATCCTCGCTGCCTGGGATCAATAATGGTGGGTGAGAGGCACTCTTTGGTGAGTAAGGAGTATCAACTTAGCTCTGTTTTCCTTAGGAGTTATGGGCATTCTGCTGTGCTTAATAGTGGTGGTGGCAGATTGCAGCCCTGCTCTGTCTCGCCTAAGCTGTTTTTGCCCATGTGGGGACAGCTGTCTTGAGGACATGGCTATTCCTCACTGCTGCCCACTGAACTCTCTTTCCCCCATCAGTGCCTGATCCTTATGATGCTCCCTCTGGACTTGTGCTGACCCTCCCTGAAATGTTGAGACACAGTGCTGTGCTCCTGAGAGCCTCGTCTTCACCTCCTCCTTCTCCATTTCCCTCTTTCCAGCAACTGACCTGCTTGTGTTCCTAAACCCCATGAAACCTCTTGAGGCCAAATCTTCAGGCTTTTCTTCCAACTGACTCCGAGTCTCTCCATGAAATCTCTATCAGTTCCCGGTTCTGCTTTTCCTAAGTCACAGTGATGAAATTCAGCTCTCTCTGGCCTCTTCTGGAGCCTCCAGCTTTGTCTCTGGACTCCCTCCAGCCACCCTCTGTTGCTGCCAAGCTTCGGTGCAGCCCTGTTTGAGGTCTGTCTCTTCCTGTATCTCTTACAGACTCGCTTCTAACCACTGTGCTCTCCCTACTCTCCCGCACCACAGCCAGCTGTGACCTCCCTCGCTCTCTGACATTCCCTCAGGTCTCTCTCTGGTGGTACGCACCGAACAGAATGATTTCATCCCCCTGTTGTCCACGGTGACAGGAGCCAGGGTCATGGTCCACGATCAGAATGAGCCAGCCTTCATGGATGATGGGGGTTTCAACGTGCGTCCTGGTATCGAGACCTCCATCAGCATGAGAAAGGTAAGGAAGCAGCAGGGTAAGAGCTGTGGGTGTGAGGCTATGGAGAGGTTTAAGTTGGTGCATAGGTACAGACAGGTTGTCATAGACCCAGTTACGTTTAGGGGAGGGGGTTAGTCACATGGAGTGGAGGGAGAGGAGGAAGAGCAGCTTACTGGACTAGACGAGAAGCATTTGACTGCACTTTATCAGTGAACAGTGAAATGGAGGCATCTTGAGGAAAGCATAAAGAGTAGATACTGATGGTCAAGCAGTGTGTGGCATGGAAGCTTAGGAAGAGGACAGCAAAGTTCCAGTTGTTCTGTGCAATGACAGTGTGCTATTCCAGGAGATGACTGTGCGTCTTGGGGGCAGTTACAGTGACTGCACAGAGGATGGCAGTGACGTGCCAGTGCAAAATCTGTACTCGTCCCGCTACACCGAACAGGTAACTCTCTGCCACCAGTCCTGTGCTGGCTTGTTTCCCTACTTTCCCGAAATATTTTAGTTCCCTAAGGGCCACACTTGTCTGTGGGCTCTGTTAATAGTATGACATGATGTAGGCTGCAGTAGGTTTGGTTTCCTTGCTCAGCCTTTTCTACCTCATGTGCCTCCCAGGTCTGCATTCGCTCCTGCTTTCAGCTGAACATGGTCGAGCGCTGTGGCTGTGCCTATTACTTCTACCCCTTACCCGAAGGAGCAGAGTACTGTGACTATACAAAGCACGTGTCTTGGGGTAAGTGGACAGGAGGAACAATAAAGCTCATGCCCATCTGAACTTGTTAGGTATACCCCATGTCCCAGTACATCTTACTGTCTTCATTGAGCTTCCTGGGGGAACATCCAAAAGACACTCTTGTCTTGGATGGTCAGTCCCTTGGAGCTTGTGGAAGGAAACCTTCTCTGGATTCCCCTTACTGTCATACATCGCCTTTTGTATAAAGATACTGTGAGCTTACCTGGATTTACTTTCTCTGCCATTCAGGCTACTGCTATTACAAACTCCTGGCTGAATTCAAAGCTGATGTGCTGGGCTGTTTCCACAAATGTCGGAAACCTTGCAAGTAAGTTTGATCATCAGTCAGTCAGGAAGACTGAAAACTCTTTATTGCTAGAAGTGTTGGAAAGCATTCACTGGCCAGGGCAAAAGCTTGAGTCAATAGCTAAGCTGCCACCCAAAATGGCATTATCTCCCATCAGGACGCCAAAAAGACCAAGAAACATCAGGGTCAGCTTAGGGGTGAGCTCCCAGGGACTGTGCATTCTGCACATGGGAAGTGGGCAGAACTTCAGCGTGGGAGGGATCTCCATGTGTGCCTCGAAATGGCAAGACCTGGCCCTATGCCTCCTACAGCTTCAACAGCTGATACAACCTCTGTCTTCCAGAATGACAGAATACCAGCTGTCAGCTGGATACTCCCGCTGGCCTTCTGCTGTCTCAGAGGTAAGGAGAGGGTGTCCTGGCTCCTCAGCACTGCTTCCACCTCCTGTTTAGTCCTTCCTTACCTGGTACTAAACCTCCAGGATGTGACTGTGATCATGTAACATAATTTATTGCACTTTCATTCCAGGACTGGGTTTTTTACATGCTTTCACAACAGAACAAATACAACATCACATCCAAGAGGTGAGAGCCCCTAAGCAGAGATTGTGTCCAAACCTGAAACCATCCCAGTGGAGTGTATGTGTTTTGGGAATGTCAGAGTTAAGAATAAAGCAATGATGGGAAAAGATCAGGCATGGAACCTGTGGACAAGGCCAGTGGATTTGAGTCAGAGTAGATATATGCTGAGACTTCAACAAGGACTGGGGATCCAAGTGAAAAATTTGGAAGAGATCAGATGCTGGTAAGCCCCAGGCACCTGCCATGTGGTCTGGAATCACAGTACATCCTCATGGAACAGTGGGAAGGAGAGCGGGACAGAAGCTTTTGCCACAAACACTGGGTTTCACAGTGCAGTCTCAGAAGAGCACTGTGAGTACCAAAGATTACAATCAGTGCAGAATGAGGGAACTGCAGAGATGGGAAAAAGCCTCTGGGTGATATGTGAGGGAGAAGGATGGGGGCAGAAGGAGACAGAGAAGAAAATTACACTTGGTGAAGAAATACAAGGATTGAGGAGTTGGGGTTACTGAGCCTCACCTTTCATTTACAGGAATGGAGTTGCCAAAGTGAATATCTTTTTTGAGGAGTGGAACTACAAGACCAATGGGGAGTCTCCAGCCTTCACGGTACACACTTTATTACCATAGCTTCTCTAGCCACCCATTCCCCCACGATGGCCCTCCAAGTGGCACATGTTTGTTCCAGCAGCATTGCTGACTATCCAGTCTCTTTTCCCGTGGCAGGGTGAGAGGAATCCCCCAGCACCACAGGGGCACTGCTAGCAGGAAAAGGCAGGGAGGCAAAAGTCTTGAATGAGGGCTGTCCTCATTGCTCTTTCTCCATCTCTTGCAGGTAGTGACTCTGCTGTCCCAGCTTGGGAACCAGTGGAGTCTCTGGTTTGGATCCTCTGTCCTGTCTGTGATGGAGCTTGCAGAGCTGATTCTGGATTTCATCGCCATCACCTTTATCTTGGCCTTCCGCTGGTTCCGTTCCCGGCAGAAGCTCTCTCCGCCGGGACCCTCTCCAAACAGTCATGACAACACTGCTTTCCAGGATGAGACACCAGGTCTCGGTGCTCCACATCGCTTCACTGTTGAGGCTGTAGTGACCACACTGCCATCCTATAATAGCCTGGAACCACGTGGGCCAAGCAGGGATGGTGAGGTGGGACATGACTGAGGCAGCAGCTTGTTCCACCGTACAGATGGGTGGCAATTGGAGCAAAGGCTGCACACTTTGTCTGTGGGACCTGTGTTTCTTTCTTGGGTGCTGCACCTGGACCATAGCAGAAGAGTGCTCTGTGGTTGGCCTGGGTTCATTGCTTTCACTACTCTAGGTGAATTCTTCGGTCTCATAAAATACTATTGCTCTGGGGATCACCAGGGATGAGAGTTGATCTAGTCTATGTATGGGGGGAGATGTCCTCTTGATTTTCTTACACTCTGTGCATGTGCACATCTACACATGCGTGCATGCTTGCTTTTCCCTGCAACAAGGATGCTGCCACTGTTCTGGTCTGTTGTTAATTAAAGAGGTTTGGCAGGTGTGACTGGCCTCCTCTGTGGTATGACAAGGGACAGGAATGGAGTCTCAGCTGGGGTACTAATCTCTCAACATGCTGAGCTTTGTTAAGCTCTCCCTAAAGTCGGAAACTGGTTGCTCTTTCCTTGTTGCTAATATCTGGCCCTGATCCCAACACTGCCGCCCACTCCCTTCTCCCTCAGAGAAGAGGCTACTTGAGACAACAGCCACTGGCATAATCTCAACCATTACTACGCACAATTCTCTGGAGAGGTGGTTGACGGTTGCTGCCACTCCCAGGTGTAGGACAAAACACCTCTGGCAGTGCCAGGTTTCCCTTTTCAAGCTGCCTGTATTGCACTGGTAGATCTTGGGTGTATGGCCTCCCTTCCTTGTGATACACCATACACGTGTACATCCAGCGATTTAATTGTTTGCCAACAGGTCTAGGACAAATTGATCTCAACATCTGCTTGGCCCTCCCCGCTTTCACGAGGGAAACAAAGAGAGTTTGGCAGGATTATGCACACCCTCCAAAAATCCCAAACAGTACCTCTGCTACCATGGGATCCCACAAAAGATCAGAAGAGCACAGGTCCTGCAGTGCCTGTTCTGCTCGACCCAACCCTTACCTGGTCCACCCACAGAGACTCTGCTGAGGCTCTTCTTCCTAAGTGAAGCACAGGAGAAGAATCGCAGGCTTTAGTCGAAAATCCTTCCGGTTAAAGCCTTATCCTATTCGATTGGACTACATAGGCAAAGATTGTCCACTTTTTGGGAACTAATTTGGGGACCTTTGCATAAAAGAACACATCCTATTTCTTGCAGTAAGCTTGCCATACTCTTTTCTTACAAATATTCAGACTTCTGATGCAATGATGTTTACACAGCACTTTATGGGGTATCAAGAGAGCAAGGGTGATGTCCTTAACAAACAGGATTATCCACTTCACAGGACACAAACACAGATACCAGAATTTAAGCATATAGTTTAGGCAAAGACCTGTGGTACCATGTACCCAATCACATTGCGAACAGCAGCTTTTGAATTTAAAAACTAGTTAATCATAACAAAAGAAAAACTGAAGTTATTTTAAAAATTAAGGTAGATACACTGCCCTTGAGAAGGTGGAGGGGTTTACTGCAGTCTATAAACTGTTGCCTAATTTTTCCCTTTGAGATGCTAAACACATGCTGATTGTATTGCTCTTGCCTCAGTTACATAAATGCACTTTTCAATTCCCAGCAGAGAGTGATTTTATTCTTCTTCACATACACAAACTCTATATTCTTTATTGCACAAATATTCATGGGTTTTCAGATTTTATCCCAGTGCTCGGCTGATGACCCTTGTTTGAAAGTGAAGATGATATCTTTCTGCTGGGAATAGAAGCAAGCAACTCAGGGGGTGTCCTTCAGCAAGGGTGGCAGCCCAGCAGGAGGGAGAGTCCTGCAACAGGCATTTTGAGGTATGGGAACATGTATTCCTCCTGGGAGACACCACTGGAAAAAATCAGGGCATCTGCAAACATGAAAAAAGTCCACTTTCTGTGTCTGTGGGTGATTTTAAATGAAGAAAAAAGAGTAATTAAAGAATGAAATCTCTAAGTTGCCCTAATGAAGGGACTTTCATATTCTGTACAAACACTGCCCAAGAGGCAGAGCTAAAAGCTAGGTTTAGTCGCTGAAAGTAACTTTGGTCACAATTAAAGCAAGAAAGGCAGAGAGAGAAGTAAAGGAGAAAGAGCAGGTGCAACACCTAAAACAGTCGCTGTATATCATAAATGTATGATGATTCATATGGTGAGCATGATCTTTCCTGAATATCCAAAGAGTAAGACATGATTCTTTGCATCACACGGTACTTTCTAATAACCATAAAATTGATGAGACCCGCTGCATCACACACAGTTAAGTGAGTGATTAAAGAAAGATTAATCAGAGGCATAAACTACTTGAAACACTAAGTTCTCTTCATCATAAAAAAATATAGCTGTAGAAGGTGGTGATGTATTCCCTGGGGCAAGCTTGCATCATATTCTCTCCCTTCTGCAGAAGTGTTAAAATGAGGGGGGAAAAAAAAAAAGAAAACAAGAGCTTTGACTGATGAACTCCAAGTAATGGCACCATTCCCTATGGCTGTAAATCCAGATTTAAAAGCCTGTACAAGCATGAAGAAGCTGTTATACAAGTTGGTAAATAGATTAACCCTCCCTGTCCTGAGAATCAGTGCAAAAATTGCTATCTTGAGAGAAATCAAGTGATCCTCCCAGAAATATCCCTATGCTTCTTGTAGGCTGACAAGACCACAAAACATCAGGTCAATAGATGTATAGTGAGCTTGGTCTGGCTGACAACAAGAGGCAAGTCCAGCAGTGCTGGAGTGAGAGTGCAGAAAATAGGAGTCTTTCACCGAGAATGTGAAAAAACAGAGAAAAGGGGAGAAAGTGCACATTTAGAGGGACCTGCACATCAGCAAAAGACAAAGGTCTGAGCTGGGGTGGATTTGCACCAGAGGAGAAAGTTGAGGCGAGGTAAATGCACAGTAGTCTTAGATATGTTAGAGGCATAGCACAGTTATTAGGAGGACATGGAGAACATGCAAAGAGCACCTGAAGGTCACAGGACACTGAAGAAGAGCGAGTTGTGTCTTTTTGGACTGGGAGCATCTGTTGTGCAGGAGGAAGGCAGAGAAGTAGAAATAGAAGTGCCTGAAGGGGAAAGGAAGGTGCAGGAGAAAACGTTTTGTGGGTAAGTTGGAGTATCAGAGTGGTTTGTTTTGTAGGAGTAAGCAGCACAGAAGTGGGAAGTTCTGTGTATTTAAGGGTGAGAAAAAGGAATGTTTGTACAATGGAGAAATTACAGAGGAGGAAGAGGGATGAGAGTTTAGGGCTTTAAAACGATAGAAGATTTGTTTAAGTGTTTGATACTGCTGAAATACAAGGAAAGAGAGGTGGGCTCTTTTGAATAGGGAACAACCTGCAGAGATGGGGTAAAGGGCCCCAGCATCTGTGGGACTGTGGGGTTGGCAGACATTTGCAAGTTGATTGAGTGTTAAGAGCATTCTCTGCTAGCAGAGAAAAGGAATACAGTGTCTGGAAAACATAGGGATTCTGAAGTTTCTGAGGACTCCAACTGTGAGATCAGATGACTTCAGAGAATCTGAGAACCTCTGAGGAAATTTGGAGTGTAATGAGACTGGGGGAATGTAAAGAAGTACAGGGAGAAAGGACAGAATGAGTCAGGTCCTGCATGAATGAGGAAAACTAAGCACAGCATGGTTGAGAAGGCAAGAAACACAAGGACAGAGGCATAGCCAGGCATACCCAGCTATCAGCTGAGAACTTGTCCTTCCAGAGGGCAATACAGTTTTTCTCTAAGAATTAAGGTAATAGAGGAAATGCAAGGAAGTACAACATAAGTGTCGAAGAAAGAAAAAAAAAAAAAAAACAACAAAAAAACCCAACAACAACAAAAAAAAATCACTTGGGAAAATAACCAGTACATTTAGAAGAACTAACCTCTGCTTGCTGGAAGATTTAGGGAAGCTGGACGAATAGGTGCAAGGTTTGTTTTCATAGATTGAGGTCAAAACAAGAATGAATTTGAGGAAAGGGCTACCAGGCTCTTTGGACAGGTTCATTGAAAGCTAAGGGGTGGAGATGGACTACATCAAAGAATGAAAAAGGCAGCAGTGCTATTGGTGAAAGGACAGGGGGAACCACGAAGATCAGGAACATACCAGAGGGATGGCTGTGTTCAGTCTTCCACTTCTTTGTACTTACCAATATGCAATATTTAAAGGAGGCCTGTGAGAGGAAAGCACCTTCAGCTTTCAAGTACATGCTTAAAAGCAATGAACTAAAGAAAAAAAAAAAAAGCTATTTTGGAGATTACAAAAAATTTATTTAAAAAAAAAATTAATATAAAGTCTTTTGGAAAAGAAGCCTGGCAGGAAAGAACACGAAAAGAAAGTGCCATTTTAGCCTCTGCAGAAATCATTTAGTGGGTCTGTGCACTGAAGGAAAGGATGTTAAGGGGCTGATCATATTTGAGCAAGTAAGGATGTTCTGAATAGGTCTTGCACTCTATTTCTGGCAAAATAATAGGTTAAAGATTATCAGAAGTATGGAGGCTGAAGTATCCAAGAGTCACAGCTGTGATGCCTATTTGTAAAACCTGTATCTTTATCTGTTACATCTCAGAGAGTAATTATTTGCTAAGAGGTCAGAACAAAGATAAAACCTCTATACCTCCCCATTATTGCTTCTCTTCACCAAGTTAAGGCTTCCAACCCCAGTGGATACATCAGAGCAGGGACCTCTGTCCCTTCACAAGAAAGCTAGGTCCATTAAACAAATGTTGATGCTACATTTCTACTGAGGAAAAGTCTGTCTTCCCCACCACCATTTGGTTACTCTCCAGCTGAGACCACAAACTCCACCACTGATGAGAACTTGCAGCCTGATTTGATCAGCGCCCAGAGACATCAGGAAAGGCCAGAGCAGTGCTTCAGGCACCTAGAAATATGAAGGTTTAAGGCATATCCATTTAAGAGCAGAATAGTTGAGGCTTTTCTTCCACCAAATCAAAAGACATCAGGATGAAAGAGTTGATATGGCAGCTGCGTGTTGCAGAGAATAGTTTGGGTTGGAAGGGACCTTAGAGATCACCTTAGATCCAACCCTCTGCCATAGGCAGTGACATCTTCCACTAGACCAGGTTGCTCAAAGCTCCAGCCAACCTGGCTTGAACACTTCCAGGGATGGGGCATTCACAGCTTCTCTGGGCAATCAAAGGCATGTTAAACACATGCCACGTTTAAAGGCAGAGCTTGAATTTTTAATTAGACCTATGAAGAACCATTCTCCCAAAGCCTTGGTCTTGCTTTTAGAGCACATTTAAAACCATGTTTTGTCCAGGTTAACAGACTCTGCAGGAGCAGCAGAAATGCTGATATGTTAAAGGATGGCACCTCAGAGGGTGAGCTCCCGGCAAGGCATAGTATTTCCAATGCCTACCAGAGGATTTATGGTTAGACATGCAACTCTTTGCAAGCATCCACAACGTGACTCATAAACTGAGCTCAGCCCTGGGGCAACTTTCAGCAGCATGTTCAGCTCCATCTCTTTGCTCCAGAGCAGCTGGTCAGCTTTGGAAAGTGAGCATTCAAGTCCCCAGTTTTGGCTAGAGACTCAGACTGCATAGTGAACAGTCTAAAAATGCATGTGTCCTGAGAAACATTTTCCCTATCCTGCTACATGAATGAGGCTGAGAACTGACAGGAAGACAACACACAAATTGGCAGGAATTGTAGCGTGACTAGTTCGTTCAGGTTGTGCAGGCCTGAACTATGTGAAATTTTAGACTGTAAATGCTGCTTTAATCCACCAGCCAGTCCAGACATCCTCCTTTCCCAGGAACGCTTTTACCTTTGAAGAATTAGTCTAGCTGTCTTGTTCCAAATTCACTATTTTGAATTGTTGTGGTGTGTTCATCGTTCTGTTATGATCTTGGTGATGTTTAAAACTGGACAAAGATTGATCATAAGGGAATCTCAAGCTACAGAGAATACTGGTTTACTACCTAACCTTTGTAGGGTCAGATAAGGGCACAAGTACCTCATTATTTTAAAATAAGTCCGCACAGGACAAAGATCTGTCATTTCTTTTTAATGAGTTTGAAGTGTACAGTGAAGCAAAACAATAGGGCACTTACCTTTATTGTAGTCATGATCTAAGATATACTGTGAACAGGATCCTACTCTTGGAGCTCATTTGGATCCTGAACTTATATTCCAACACCAATGGAGAATTGATTTCTGGGCTCAAGGATCCGAGGTTATTGAAACCCAAAGACAACACAGCCTGAGAGCTAGAGCTGCCACTAACACTCTCGAATGCACAAGAAGGTAGTCCCCTGAATAGGACACAGCAGCTTGATGTTTGGTGGCTGGAAGCAGAGTTGGCTTGGGCAGCCTATTCCCCCAGAGCTGCTGGTTCAAACATTTTGTTACAGACTTACCAGAGTCACTCCAGCACAACTGGACAACCATAATTTTTCAATGGAAAACCAGCCACTGCTTTGAGGGTCAGAACTCCACATATGTGTATGCTATGGAAGTGACAAAAAAAAAAAAAAAAAAAAAAAAAAAAAAAAAAAAAAAAGGGGGGGGGGGGAAGAAAAAAGACATTCCAAAAACAGCTTGGCATCCCAACCCTCCCCACTCACTGATAGACCAGACAGACTCAGAGAGGTGGTGAATTTTGTTTCTTAGAGTTCTTAGAGACCATTAAAAGTACATGAGCTGATTTCTAGAACATGCCAGAGGAGATTACAGTTGTGTTTTTAAATGAAGTAAATAAACTGCACGTGCGTCAGTGGCTGTAATGCAGCGGGCAGCAGAGTCCCTCGCTTTTACTCAGAGGGCCTTGGTGATTTGTTTTGCCCATGCACAGAGACAAAGGAGGGGAAAGGGAGCACAGGAGGAGGCAACATACAACATTCAAGAGAAAGAAATGAAAGAGACAGCCTAGGGGGAACCTCAGCCCCCAGAGAGACAGGAGGAACGGGGCACCAAAGGCTTGTTTAGGAGAGTTCGAGAGAATTGCTGGTCTGGGGGCCTCAAGCTTGTATGCCTACCCCCTAAAACGACAGCAGTAAGTAGCACAAGGAGGCCCTGGCTCCTCTTCAGTAGATGCACTTCTGACCATCCATCACATCGCAGTTCCACGGGGAATTATGGAAGTGCTCAGGGGACGTGGGCTGCTTCACTCCAGATCTTCATCTCTGCCCTCCCCCGAAGTGGAGAGGAATGGAATTGCAGGTGGAATTGAACTTGAGCAAATGAAATGCTGGGGCATGGAACTGAGCATGCAAAACCTAACCCCTTGCCAGATGCCCTGTGAGGAGGAAAGGGGCTTCCCCAGCCCCGAATGAAACAAAAAGCATCTGCCCCTCCCATCTTTTGTACTTTGCTCCCATCTGGGAACACTGGTGATGTTCTCCCCACCTCCTCAAGTCTAAACAGATTCCAGAGTATTCTTGAACAGAGGCAGAGCTTTCTAAGTTAAAGGAGCACCCTCTTTCCAGTCTAGATTACAGGCTATAGCTCAGCTTGTAAAAAAGAAAAAAAAAGACGACAAGATATGCATTCCTTGGAAGACTCTACAGAAGCAGGGCAGCTCATTTAATGCCATGTCTGACAACACATTGAAGCAATTCACAGCTCTTGTTACTTTTGATGGAGAAGAACAAGGGGATTCCTTACAGAATGACAGAGCATTCCACGCTGCAAGTTCATTTACAGCAGAGACCACCCTGGATCTAAATTCAGGGGAACCCATAGCAAGTAGGAGGATTTCAATTTGATAGATCTCTAGAGACCTAAGCTGCCAAACTGGGACATCCGATGTCACTTTGCAATATCCTTGCCTAAAGCAGCATTTCCCTTTGAATCCCTAGGTAACCATTTCAAGTATTTTCCTACTCCTGCTGAAAGTTAGTATTCTGTGGCAGCAGAAATGGAACAGATACTCTTAATCAGAAAGCTTTGCAGCTCATTCAGTTTCATCTGGAATACCTCCAGTCCCCTTCACCTCCATTTGCTACTGCAGTGAGCTGCCTTTGGCATTCAACCCAGTAACACAAAAGCAAAACACCCATTCCCATTCTGCCATTACCCCAAAGTCTTCCTTCTAGAAAGCTACAAGATAGTAGAAAGCTACAGGATCCTGGCTTGTGTGTGCATAGATGAAAGGAATATTTGACAACTCCCACCAGACTAATTATTATTCTTTTGTTCTTTCTGGAGAGAGACTTTACTCCTATACATGCCTTTTAGATAATAACAATGCTTCTTTCACTTAACTGTGTTTAGCCTGTTGCACTTAACTGAGGTAATCATGCAGGCTCTCCTTTATTAAACTTGAAATGGCCACGTTCAGACACCAAGTCATCTGAAAATAAGGACAGGCAGAATAAATCATTTAAGTGCTCTTCTCTCCATGGCTGAAGAAATCTATGTCACTACATCCAGATTAGTCAGATGGCTCACAGTCACTGGCCATCACTAACTAGCCTTTATTTCAGAAGCTCAATGAAAAGCTCAAGTCATGCTGCCACTCTTTTTCTGCAGAACACTAAAGAATCTCACATGCTGAAGTCCTTCATCCCCAAAGGCACTGCGTTAAGGCATTCTTATTTTGCAGGAGTTCACACAGGCACTATTTGACAAGCTCACAGCCAAAAATAAACCCCCAACATTCCCTGCAGAAGAGCAGAAGCAAATAGCTACCCACTCCTCCTTATTTCCCTTTCCTCTAAGCATAGAGGACGCTCCCTAAAGCTGCAGCAACTGTTGAAAAGTCTAGCAATGTTTGGTAAGCGGCTCAGAGTCCTATACAGAAAACAGATTAAAAATAATAAAGAAATCAATGAAGAAGCTGAGTGAAAGGGAAGGGAAGGAAAGGGAAGGAAAGTAAAGATTTGGAGGCAAGAACAGGCAGGCAAGGTGATAGGGGACAGTAGGTTGCAGACTGAAGGAGCTACATTTAAGTAAAAAAGTAGACTGGAGACAAAGCAATAGGAAAAAAAAGGAAAGAACAAAAGGGCAAGTTACACCAAAGGCCCCTCAGAGACCTCCAAATTACCCACCAGGGAAGGGACTCGCTAACACACCCACACCAGGGAAAAGGCCCCTCATACTTACAGGTTTACCTGACCTTGCGGGCAGAATTTCTCATTTCTACAATGATGGCATCCCCAATTCCTTCTATTATTATGTAAAGCATGCTATTTCTGCCATAAGTGAGGGAATTCCAGCAATTCCACCTCCCTTCCCCAAGGACTGAAGTTAACACTTAAGTAACTAAGACCCTTGAGATCTCAAACCTAAAAGGAAAAATTAAAGTAGTCTAGTGTTGATGTTCCTTCACCTTTGAGCCTGAGCTTTTTGGTACTTACTTCCAATCACCACCACAATAATGGCACCAATCACTCCCATCATGATCATCATCTGGAGAAAGAGATTGTCAAAGAGTAATACTCAGAACAGATGGGCAAATTCACATCCTCCCTGATGGCCAGGGAACATAAGCGAGGCCCTAAAGGCAAGACAGCCAAGGCCTCAAAGTCTTTCCACGAGGAAAGAATCTTAAGCATTTGAAATTGTCATTAAACCCCAACTATACTTGCAAAGCCCTGCAGGAGAGGAGTAGCCCATTTTCCTTCTGTTTAATGAGATCATGGCACTAGGAAACTCACCTTACAGTTCTTCCACCAGTACTTCCTTTTGAGTTTTGCTGCACTACTTTCAAATATTGAGGCACCAGCCTGAAGTGCATCTGCCCGGTCATCTAGCTCTGACAGTTTCTGGTCTCGTTCCAGCACCTTGTCTACATTTACACACATTATATCAACCACCTGCAGAAGGAAGAAAATAGTAGCAGCAGTTGTATTAGTAAAGAAGTTGAAAAAGTAAGAAGAGTAGCCCAGCCAATAACTAACGTTTAAACCAGGTCTTCGGCAGGTTCTCACCTGCTTTTAAAAGCTCTCAAATCCAGCAGCAAGCCAAAGCCATCACCCTCATGAAAAGAATGATATGCTCACTCCCTGGTAACTGCAAAATTAACTTATGAGCTTCGTGTTGCTGCCTCAGCGAGGCACAAAGGCGCTACTGCACGGCAGCAGCCAAGCTGCAGGAACTGTTTGCGGGAAGCCAGGCAAGGGTTCCCCCACATCCCACTGCACACACACTGTTCCCCTGAAGCAGCAGGCAAGGATTAAGAGCTGTCCTGGATGCGGTATAGCTTTATTTCGACAAGAGATGCACAATATGAAGTACAAAAAATAAAAAAATATCTAACTGGCCTGCTCTTTGGAAGTCATATCTAGAATTAGGCAGCTTTTAAACAAAAACCAGTCTCTCCCCCAGCCTCTTTATAGGTTTGCCACCCTGTTTTGGAGTATTGAAGTATTAATGCATTTCTGGCATTAGCGTGACACGAAGAGCCAACCCCGCAGTGACAGACACTTGTCAAGAATATCGCTGCTGCAGAGCAGTAGGAGAAGAGTTCAGGCATCCAGTGGGAAGCCAGCGGGGCTGGCAGAGCTACTGACCTCCTGCACCTGGGCCTGGGTCTGCTGCAGGCGGCGATTACTGCTCAGATTGGGGGGAGCCCCGGGGGGGCCTGCACCGGGGGCTCCCCCTTCAGGAGCTCCTCCTTCGGGGGCTCCCCCTTCGGGGGCCCCGGGAGCAGGCTGGGGAGCTGGGTCAGACCTAGGGAGAGACACACATGGGCAAAGAGGCCGCTCGAGAGACAACCCCCTAAATCTACACGAAGCCCCGTGCGTCTAGGCTGAGGCAGCGCTTGCCAGCAGCCCCGCGAGCCCGCATCTTCCCTGGATCCCCCCAGACCAGGAGCAGGCGGGCTCGTGGGAGAGCCCGGACCAGCGACAAGCCCAGGGGGGCTGCGGGGATCAGTCGCGGGGGCGTGCGGGTGCGGAAGTGCAGGGGGGCTGTACGTAGGCGACCGCGACACAGGGAAGGCAGGGGGAGGAATGGGGATGGGGAGATAGGGCGGCGGCACCCCGTGGGGTCGCAGCAGCCTCCGGGCTGAGCGCAGTGGTGGCCGCCGGCCAGGTTGACACCAGCCGGGAGGGGGACGCGACAGCCCCGCGCATCACCAGAGGGGCACGGCCCACGCACCCACCCACCCACCTACAGCCGGCGGGAGCGCAGGACCGCCCGGGGGCGGTGCGGGCAGCCCTGCCTGCGGCTGCTGCAATGCGCCACTCGGCCCCACCGCCACCGGCTGGGACGCGGGCTCTGCTCTGACCCCGCTCCCTCGCGCTCCAGCCACCGCCCCCGCGCCGTCCCCGCCGCAGCCCGCGGCCGGTCTGTTGGTCGGACACTCACATGGCCAGGCCGGACCGACACCGTGCGGGACGGAAACACCGCTGGAGCTCCGCACAGACAGCCAGGGAACCCCGCCACCCGCACTTATAGCCGGCCGGGCCCCACCCACGGAGCCAGCAGCCAACCAAAAGTTGTCCCGCCGGGAGCGGCAGATCGGCCCCGCCCTCAGGATTCCTCCTCAGCCAATCAGCGCTCCGCGATTGCCAGTCCTCTCGGCCCCGCCCCCAGACTGCCACTGGGACAAGCCACGCCCCCCGGTGACTCCCCTGTGGGCAGCCCAATGGGAGCGGGGCCCGTCGCCCCGCCCCCCACGCTGGCCCCGCCCCGCCCCTGCGGAACCAGGGCTGACTCGGCCCCCATCCCGTTCCCCATCCCCATCCCGATCCAGGGCTCTCTCGTGGCCAGGCGCTGCACCTTCCGACCCCGCTAGCCCTGAGCCGGGCCGCCGCTCGCCGTGTCGGTCACGCAGGGCCAGAGCGTGGTTACCCGCCCCGTCCAGTTTTCCCCTTGGAGCTCATCCCAGCGAGTGCCGTACTGGTGGGAACTGCGGAGCAGTTCCGTAATTCCACCTCCGCAGTATGTCTGTTGGCTCTGGTGAAGCCGCTGCCCTTGCAATTAAGAGATGCTGTCGCTGGCCCACTTCCACCATACAGCACAGCATGAAAGGGAACGTGAACAAGTCCCGTTTGAGCTTCTGCAGCCTGCGGGGAGAAATGTTCCTGCAGCAGCCACGAGAACAGCAATGTGTGTGCTCCCTCTAAAAATCTGGAGAAGCTTCTTTAATTCAGGACAAAAAAGGAGGCAGGAGCATACTGGAACAAGAAGTCTCTTCATAGAGCATTTGGTGCGGTGAGTAGGGTGACAAGCGTGGGTTCACACACCTTTTCCTTTCATAAGGTGATACAGGACATTCATAGTTTTTAGTATCAGATCTGATAGATTAGTAGATACACAAGACAGAAATGTTACAGATGACAGCATGGGAACCAAAATACCACGGCTACAAAGTGAACACGTAATACAGGGTTGTGACTTGAGCCAAGTGATTTGCAGACGGGAGCAGACTAGCACTGGGCTCAGCAGAACTGCAGGTTTTTAAGCTGAGCCTTCAGTCAAGCTGCAAAGGGACAAGTTACGGAAGAAGCCTGGCGACCTTCCCACTGCAGTCCAAGGACTGTTCCAATAACCATTGCAAATAACTGAAGACAGAGCTTATGGAACTAGTGGCCACTGAGCCCTTGCCAGCTTGGTGCTTGGGAGTTAAGAGATGACAAAGGGTACAAGGTACTTGCTTTGACACTCTTCCTGTTTCTGACATATTTTCAGCAAAGGATTTGCTACACCTATGGTTGACATATGTAATAACCCCCAGCTGCTCTCTTTCAGGTGTTTACTCAGTCCCCAGTTGGATCTGCGCATGTTTCCTGAATCCACACCACCTTTTGGCAATTCCCACAGGTCTGCCACCTTGCTCCTGAGAATGTGAACTTCAGCTGTCTGAACAGAGTTTGTCTTCACTTTTCTCAGGCTTAGACATAAAGCTCTATTTGTTCCCTGCCACTTCCAACCAAGTGCTGTTGGAGACAGAGCAGTGTTCCTTAGTAGCAAGATACATCAAGTCAGCAGATGTAACTCCCAAATTACTTAGCAGACAAATTAACAACTAAGAGAGAAGAGGTAGGCAAGTGCCTGCTCATGCTACATTTTTTTTCCCAAGTGTGCAATGGTCTTTGTGATGGACTAGAGGGATGCCAGCTGTGACTCACTGTAACTTCTCCTCTAAAGGAACCAGTAACAGTTATGGAAAACTAGAAGCTAGAGTTTTTTAAAACAGTTAAATACCTGAATTACTTTTGCAAATCCTGACTCAATTATAAATGAAAGGCCATTTGGCCATTAAATGCCATTAGTAGGGGTTTAAGTCATAGGTGTGAAACAGAAGACAAATCCCATTCTGAAGACAAGTTTGGATGCATTTCAACATTTGGGTCATTCACACTTAATCACAAATAAGTAGAGGGCAAGGGAGAAAGCATTGAGCAGGAAGACATATTAGGAGGCACTCTTGGCACTAACTTGAAAATTTGGTTACAAGGAAAATCTAAGCTGGAGCATACTGGAATTGTCAAATAGAATGTGAGAACCTGGGGCCAACAAAGACTAAAAGGATGCTAGAAACCTGGCCAAAAAATAGAGACCCGAGGGTCAAGGTCAGGGATGCAGGCTGGAACAGATGTCTGCAAGATGTCAGAAATGCTTGAGGGGGCACAAAAGAACTTCCACAGAGGACCTCAGGGCTGGAGCAGCATCAGGACCTTGGGAGCAGGCTAGAAATACACAGCAAAGGTTGTAGGAAGCACTGGAAACCCAACTGAGTGAAAGCTGTCTTTATTCTGACCACGATGCCACAAACCTATGCTCCACATGCTGAACTCTAGCGGTGCTTCCCAGTGCGATTGAATCGCTTGTACAAGTACCGGATCCTCTTGTTCAGTTTGTGAAGGTCCTCTACAAACATCCGATTGCCCACCATCTGCTTCTTGCGGATGCACCTCTGCAGCTCGTTCCCCCGCCAGCCTCGCAGCCACGTGGGCCCCTTGATGAGACTCTTCGGGTGGATCTGGAAGCCGCCTGAGAACAGGAGAGAAGGCAGAGGTGAAGCCAGGCTCTGGAGGAGACTGTTCCTAGGGCGGCCGGCCGAAATCCTCCCCTCCTGGAGGAGGCGCCAGCCCGCAGGTGGGTCCAGCCTCCCTCCCCTCCTGCAGGCGGGCTGTGTGTCTTACCCAGGATCCCCACGTAGTCGTAGACCCCGAACAAGGCCCGTTTCTTCGTCCAGCGGTCCACCTGCTTGCGCTGCGGCGGCTCCTTGATGCGGATGGGCCGGGTGAGCCCCGCCAGGGGCGAGGAGAGGGGCACGGGGAGGCCGGGCCGCATGGGCGCCCAGCGCGCCCCGCCGCCCTCGCTAATGCCCCGCTCGGCGCGGAGCAGCGGCGCGGCACTGCCCAGCAGGGCTCGGCCCGCTGTCCGCAGCAGCACCGCCGCCATAGGGGTGAGCCCCGGTGCCCCGGAGGCAGGGACGGGACGGGAGGGCCGGGCAGCCCCTTCCGCCGCGGAGCGCAGGGCGCGGAGGTGACGTCTGCCCAACGGCCGCGAGCGCGGGGGGGCGGCGACTGGGCGCTATGCCGGCTCGCGGCGAGGTCGCCGCGCGCTGATAGGCCCGTGGAGGGGGCGGGGCGCTCGCGGCCCGCGCGCGCTATTTTGAGCTGTGGCGGCCATGGCGGGCGCGGCGGCGGCTCCGCAGTTCCAGGTGCCGCTCGCCCTCGCCGACCTGCTGCGGGACGATGGCCGCGGGCACTACGTGGTGCAGGAGGTGCTGCCCGTCCACGAACTGCCGCCCTCCCTCGCAGGTAAGTTGTCCCCGCACTCCCCGGCCCGGCCCGGCCTGTTCCAGTCCTGCCGCCGGCTCACAGCCTTGTGCCCCCCGCCCTTCCCCGTGTTTTCCCGCAGCCTTCCGGTCCGCCTTCCGTGCGCGGGGCGCGCTGGCCGTGCTTCAGCACTTCGACTCCGTGTACAGCGTACTCCAGTGAGTACAGGGGGGAGCGGGCGGAGGGGGGAGGCGGAGAGGCGGGCGCTCGCCCCTCCGCCAGGCGCTATTTCCCGCCGACCTCACGCACTGTGCTTGCTCCGTAGCCACTTCCGAACCGTGGGCACCGCTGTCAAGGAGAACGCCCTGGAGCTGATGGTGAACGGTGGGTATCTGCTGTTTCTGGCCGAAGCAGGACTAAGGGAGAGGTTACGCTCCCCTAGCAGTTTAATGATGATATAAAGGCTAATGTGACTCGGCCAGCTGGGCTGCACCCTCAGCCCACTCCTGTCATACGGGTCTGTAATCTTGGTGGACGATGCTGAGCTGTGCACGTTCGCTGTAAGGGCAGACCGACAGAAAATTCTCCAGCCCACATCCCTGGAAAATACATCTTTGGGATGCATCAGCTCAGAGTGAGTGTTTCTCTGAGCTGACAAAGGGCTGTGGGGATAGGATAAGGCAGCGTGTCCAAGGTTTGAGTTGCAGGGGGCAGCCCGTGTTACAGCTGGTGAGATGTGAGCACACATCTTTGGTAATCTGATGACTGCTCTAAGCTTCTTAAAGAGAGGATGGCTGAGGGGCCCGGCAAGGAGTCCTCATGACTTTCTACCTCTCTTCAGTGGTGTCCCATCATTCCAATGAACTTCCCAGCATCCTGAGTGACTCTGGGCTGAGCCATGCAGACCGTGCTGCTCACCTCAATGCTCTTAAGATGAACTGCTACTTGCTGACTTCCCTGATGGATGCCTTTGAAAGAGAAACCCGCAAAAACAGTTTGTTGGAGGCAGATCCTGGTGGGAAGGTAGGTAAGGGGACTGGGAGAAAAACAAGACGATAAAAGTCAGAAAAATTTTTAAGCTTGCTGAACATCTATGAGATGTTATAGCTGGGTTTGTTTAAGCCTGATGCCAGCAAAAGCAGTGCATAAGGTGGAGGGCTGGTGTTTCTGTGAAACTGCATGTGGAAAACAAATGGACAATAGTGTCTAAACATCAGCAGGGACTCAGATGCCCAGGCCTTTTTGTTTCGCTCTTCAGTGTCTGGCTGGTACTTAGTGTCAGTTCTCATGAAGTCTCAGTTCTCTTTGGTACATCCACAGGCTCCTCTGTGAGCTACGTGGGGAGTCTCCTTACTCCAATAAACTTTTACAAGTAGCAGGGATTACTTTTCAGTCTTTTCCCTGCTGGAGAGAGAGAGTGAAAAGGGAAGAAGCAGCTCTCCCCCCTTCGAATTTCTTCTCTCTCCTCCGGCTGCCAGCTTCGACCTTGGAAGCTCCGTTATCTCTCGGCTGGAATTCTTCCACAGCGGTTTCTCATTTAAGTAGTCAGTTTTTTTAAAGTTTTTTTTCTTCACTCTCTTACAAGACAGAAGAGGGGACTTCAGTGCCGCACCTGCCTCCCCCCCCCAGCCCAAGCTGGGGGAGGAGAGGGCCTTGGCCCTTTTCGGGCCTGCCGCTTCTTTACATGGCTGCTGCTCCTAATTTCAACTGCGCCACACGTCTTCTCTTCCGTTTTCTTAAAGATGTAATTAGCAAAGGCGTCACTGGACTTTTGATTAGGCTTTTTGTCCGGAAATCACCTGGACAAAACCATCTTCAGCCCCAGGGATGGGCTGGTGGGCAAAACCACGACAATTCCCCCTTTCGCCTTTGCGAATTACACTTTAAGAAATTTTAAATTTTACAATTAAGCATACAATTATAAATAAACAAGTTATAACTAAAAATTATTTTATTAAAAATTAAGACAATATCACTATAATACTTAACTCTATTACTGTGCTTTTATCACAATTATAGTACACATAGTTAGTCTATTTTTGTCTGCAGACCTTCTTCCAGTTATCTTAAAATCATTATGTCTGATCCTCACACGAGGCACTAAAAACGTTGGGGTTTGATTTGGCTACTGCCTCTTTAGGCAGTCTCTGCCCGCATTCTCCACCAAAAAATGTCGTGGTTTTGCTTTGGCTTAATTTGCTTTCCACTCCCCACACAATTACTACTAGTTGAGAGAAGGTTTTTCCAGACAAAAGAGAGACAGGATTTGGGGAAAATAGTATAAACATTTATTACTAGTAAAACAAGAACTACTAATAAATTAAAAACTAAAGAATTATATCTACAACAATTTCTATTCAAGTTAAAGTGTTATATATTTACAGAAATACTTCTCCTCCCTTTATACCAGTTCAAGGAGGAGAAGTGGTTTTAATCTCCATTTTCGGAGGTCCAGCTCTCTTTCTCCAGTAACAAATCTTCAGTAGCAGCAGCATTCTCGTTGCAGCTGGAACTTTTTCTTTCTCTCTCTCTTGCTCTGTGTCAGCCTCCAAGGCTGGGCTTACCCCCCTCCTGGGCTAAGACCGAAGGCTGGGGGTTACCCAGGTCCTGAAGGGTCTTCCTTCCATAGGCTTGCAAGGGGACACTTGCTTACTATGGATCTTCACCACAGGGTTACAGGGAATAATGGTTTAAGAGTTCACCTCTGTTTCCCTATGGAGGTCCCTCCCCATGGGAGAAACAGTCCTTGATAGACTTCTCGGCATGGGTCTAGCACGGATCCACACACACATGGATCCCAACATCTCACATGGGCCGTCTCGCTCCAGCATGAGATTCTTTTTCTTCTTCAACAGCAGTATGGATTCACACACACACGGATCTCAAGCTTATCCGAGCCGTCTTCACTCCGGCATAAGCATCATCTCTTTCAAGGGTCACAAAGTCTTCAACAGGACTCTGCCTCACCTCAGTTCTCATGAAGTCTCAGTTCTCTTTAGTACATCCACAGGCTCCTCTGTGAGCTGCGTGGGGAGTCTCCTTACTCCAATAAACTTTTACAAGTAGCAGGGATTACTTTTCAGTCTTTTCCCTGCTGGAGAGAGAGAGTGAAAAGGGAAGAAGCAGCTCTCCCCCCTTCGAATTTCTTTTCTCTCCTCTGGCTGCCAGCTTCGACCTTGGAAGCTCCGTTATCTCTCGGCTGGAATTCTTCCACAGCGGTTTCTCATTTAAGTAGTCAGTTTTTTTAAAGTTTTTTTTCTTCACTCTCTTACAAGACAGAAGAGGGGACTTCAGTGCCGCACCTGCCTCCCCCCCCCAGCCCAAGCTGGGGGAGGAGAGGGCCTTGGCCCTTTTCGGGCCTGCCGCTTCTTTACATGGCTGCTGCTCCTAATTTCAACTGCGCCACACGTCTTCTCTTCCGTTTTCTTAAAGATGTAATTAGCAAAGGCGTCACTGGACTTTTGATTAGGCTTTTTGTCCGGAAATCACCTGGACAAAACCATCTTCAGCCCCAGGGATGGGCTGGTGGGCAAAACCACGACACTTAGTGTGCCAGTATTTTCTCACGAGTTCCCTTCTGTGGGAAGAGACGAAGGCAGCAGATGCAGGTATATCCTAAACTAGGGAGACACCACTGCTGGCCTTGATCTGGGTGCCTGTGGGTGCCAGCTGTGAGCTGCACTGGACAGTGGGGCAGCTTGAGCTGAGAGAGAAGAATTTGGGAAAGTCCAGTGTGATTCTGTGATCTTGTGCATCTATGTGATTCTGTGATCATCTCTGTGTGTCTCTTAATGCTGTAGAATTAACAGACATTTATTAGGGAAGGAGGTTGGTGATTTATTTTTTTCTGTTGTCAAGCTGCTGGTGTATCACATTGTGTAATCTCCTTTCTAGAACAAGAAGAACCGTGCCAAGACTTCTGGATCTTTGTGGGAAGAGGAGAGGGAGCCAGTCTTACAGCTGCTTACGCAGGTGCTGCAGCTGAATCTCCGTCAGCTTTGGGGTGGTTTTTCGGTGGAAGAAGAGTTTGTCAGGTATGGGATGGAGCAGATGTAGAGGTGGGATGAATGACTGGTTCTCTGGAAAGGAGGGTTAAAATGTTAAATCTACCAATGAGGTGGTATTACAGTCATCTGGAGGGTGCAGATCGTTAGTAAACTGAGGAAATCAACTTGAGGCAAAATCAATGTGTATAGGGACCACTTGCTTTCCTCAAAAATTCAATGTTGTTTGCTAATTTTTAGAGGATATTGGAAAATCTCTTTGGTTTGATAGAAACGTTTGCCTAGTGTGGTGTGGTAGAATGATGTTGGTTCTAGATGGGATAGGTTTGCTGTCTGTCTTCTGCGGCTTTAGCTTAATGATGGGAAGCTGCTACCGTATCCTGGAGAATCCCAGTATCGGTCTTCAGAGGTATCGTGCCACACGGGAGGCTGTGACACATCTGCTTGCTGGAGCTCTGGTTCACTGTGGTCAAATGTTCGGTGAGTTCCTACTCTTCTGCCTTCTTCCTGAAGCCATTTCCAGCTACTTTCCCTGACCTCTTTCTTCCTTGTCTCGTGTGAAAGGTGCCACTCTGAAGATCACCCAGATGCTGAAGCACTTTGAACATGTAGCCCCAGTGTTTGCACAGGCCGTGAGCCTCTGGGCTGAAGAGTATGGTCTGAAAAGCCTGGTGGTTGAATTGCTAAGGTGAGAGAAATACTTTGACACTTGTCCTTCTACCCCTAGCAACTTTAGGCACCCCACTCCTTGTTTCATCTTTCTTTGCAGGGAAATTGGACGGAAATGTCCGCGCGATTTGGCTCGTGAGGCTTCTGGAGTCAAGGGTTATTCTACCTTTATAACTGAACTGGCCAAACAGATTCCAGCTCTGGTGCTATCCAACATGAGTGTTCTCCTGCACCACTTGGATGGAGAGGTATGTTTCTGCATTGTTACCTGTCCAGAGAAGTCAAGTGGTGGAGGTGCTGCTATCCAGTTTTTCTGTCTGAAAACAGAACCTCTTTCACAGAGCTCAAGTAGCCAAAACCTGTCCTTTGGAATAGGTTCTTCCCTTGCCTAAATGGTGCAAAGGAAACAGAAACCATGACATCTACTGCCTGGTTGTCACAGTTGGATGTCAGAGCATGGGAGACTGCTTACTGATCTGAGCTCCCAGCTGTTGTCTCTTGATCTTCAGTACTTAACAAGTTTGTCATTGTGTTACCTTCTCTTAACTGCCCTTAGAAGTCCTAAGTGTTTCTCATGTCAGTTCTTGGCCTCTGTGGACCTAGTTGGATAGCAGGGTTGGATTAGAATCATAGAGTGGTTTGTATGGAAAGGAACCATAAAAGTCATCTAGTTCCAATCCCCTGCCGTGGGCAGGGACACCTTCCACTAGACCAGGCTGCTCAAAGCTTCATCCAACCCGACCTCAAACACTTCTGGGGACTAGGCATCCACAGCTTCTCAGGGCAACCTGTTCCAGTATTTCACCACCCTCACAGTAAAGAACTTCTTCCCAATATCCAATCTAAACCTACTCTCTTCCAGTTTGAAGCCATTCATCCTTGTCTTATCACTACTTGCCCTTGCAAAAAGTCCCTCCCCAGCTTTCTTGTAGTCCCTTTAGGAACTTGAAGGTGCTATAAGGTCTCCCTGGAGCCTTCTCTTCTCTAGTCTGAACAATACCAACTCCCTTGGCCTGTCTGCATAGGAGAGGTTACTCTATCTTGCAGGCACAGCTATGTTCATCCAAGTTTAATATAATGTCCATAATGAAAAAACTCACTTAAGGCTGGAGCCTGGGACTTGGTAGGCCCAAACTCTGGGCCGTCCCTTGGCGTATCAAGTCATGTCTTTTTGTCTCTTCCTGGTTCAACAACTCTACTCTTTGCAGAGTTACGTGATGCGAAATGCCATTCTGGCAGCTATGGCAGAAGTGCTGATGAAGGTGCTAAATGGTAACGAGCTGGAGGAAGCTGCCCGTGGTACTCGGGACGAGTTCCTGAGTCTGCTGCAGGCCCACGTGTGTGACGTCCATAGCTTTGTGCGCAGCCGCGTGCTGCAGCTTTTCACTCAAATCGTTCAGTGCAAGGTGAGTCCGTGCTGGGGAAAAGGTGTTGCCTCAGTCATCCCTTCCCCTGTTGTGTTTTCTGAGGGAATTTCTGCAACCCTGCCTTTTGTTTTGTTTGCAGAGACTAAAGTTTTAGTAGAGAAAGGTGTTGTCCCTGTGTACTCCAGTGTCTGCAGTTCCTTTTTTCCAAGAGATCAAACATCTAGGGGTGAGGGAACTTGGGGCAGAAATTAAATGGTGCTCTTCATTACTGGGACAAACTAGAAGAAAGAGCACAGTATGCAACCTCTTTTTGGACACTGGTATGGGAGAACATCACCCTTGCTAGATATGCTAAGACTAGACTCAACAGGACCCTGTATAACCTAAGTCCTTGCTTTCAGTGGAGGCTGGACCAGAAGATACCAGACATCCCTTCAGACCTAGACTTTTCTGTAAATCTGTACTCTGTGTCTTTTAGTATATGAATACATCTTCAGTAAAATAACTTTTCCCAAGACTCTAAGCCTCCTTGATAACTTTGTCTGTCTCATTATGTGCTAGGCCCTGCCTTTGGCTCAGTTCCAGTCTGTGGTATCACTGGCTGTTGGGCGTCTCAATGACAAATCTGTCATAGTAGTTAAAAATGCAATCCAGCTCCTGGCTGCGTTTTTGTCCAACAACCCCTTCTCCTGCAAGGTAATTCTGATTAGTGTGTGATGGATATGCCATGTGTCTGTTTGCAGAGTGCTATAGCCTGGGGAGCAGCTTTTCTGTGTCTTCTGGGAGGGGCAGCATAGCTTCTGACTATGCAGGTGGGAGCTTTCTGGTTTTCTCACGTTCAGATCTTGTAGTCTCAGGCTTATAGTCCCAGTTACTCTTTCTTAGTGTAACTGGTAGCTTTACTGAAGGCCAGGAGGGATGTATTTGATCGAGGCAAAATCCTGCAGCAGTTTTTTTTTAATCCACTGTGGGGTTTCTTTCCTTAGGATCAGAATTATTTTTTTAGAATATTCTGCACGGAGCTGCAGCTCTCGGTTTAGCTGCACCTCCTTTTGAGTTTCTGAGCCTTAGACTGGCAATTTGCAGCAGTTCCTGTTCTAGGATCGGGGCCAGTGTCTACTATTCCAGTTTCCCAAAAAAGGGTTATCTATGGGGATTGACCACTAAAGCCAGGAGTGGGATAGAAAGGAGAATTCTGGCATTTCAGAAAGAAAAGGATGAGTAACATATTTCTTCTTCTCTTCCTGACATCTTCAGCTAAGCTGTGCTGACTTTGAAAAGCCACTGAAGAAAGAAGTGCAGAAACTGCAAGAAATGAGGGACCGTGTCAAATCCACAGCAGGTAATTTCCTTTCTTCCCCTTTCCAGGGCAGTCCAAAATTCACTTTTCCTCATTTTAAATTTGCTCCCAGGTTGTGATGGCTTTTGTCTCAGATCGTTGCTGTGTGAGATGGTGAGACCAGATAACTGGGATCAAACTCAGAACAGGTTTTTGTGTAGTGATGTTATAAAAGGATCATAGTAATATCCATGTCTAGAACAACAGTCCATGTAGCTAAATATCCTATTTTCAGGGTAAGAACTGAAAATACCTATGAACACCTTCCCAGGTTTCCATTTTCAACCACTCAAGGACTGCTTGAGCCATAATTTTGGTTAGATATTAATTTAAACCTGATTTGTAGGCAGCAACAAGTCCAAGGCTAAACAAATAATGATTCTCTCTTACCTTACTTTTCTTTGCCTTCAGTGGTTTCTTTTTTATGCCAGAGTTCTTATCTTATTCTTACTGTAGTCTGGGTGGGATCAGCTATGAAAATAGTGCCTGCAGGGGGAGGGAGTGGGGGAAGTAGAATTCCTAAGTTCCAGGTGAGTTTTTCTCCCCATTTAAGGTGTCACTCGAGTCTTTGAGTTCTTCATTCATTCTGTTTTTTAAATAGCTCCAGTGATCACTCCAGAAGAAGAGTGGGAAGCGATGCTGCCAGAAGTTAGGGCTGCCATACAGCAGCTCTTTCAACCACCACAGGAAACGGAAGAGGAGGTGCTGGAAGTTGAGGAAACAGTGGAGAGTGCAGTGGAGCAAATCACTGGGCTGCTGAGGAAGCTGAATTACAAGTAAGAAGGCTCTGCAGTTTGAGAGTGTTTATGCCAAGGGATGTTCTCTGTTCAGGAAAGGTTTGAGCTCCAGGGTGGAGGGGTGATTTCCAATAACATTGATCTGTAGGAAGAGATTGACATGGCTACCCGGCAGAAGATGCTGGTAGGAGCTGCTTTCCCTAGTGTTCAGGGCAAAGTTGGAAGGTTTCCCTTGTGTTCTGCCCTGATGGGTTGCTGATATTCTTCTCTTGGGCAATGTCATTGTCCAGGAGTGCAGCCTGCCTTACACAGAAGGCCCTGTGTCGCTTCCAGGGGAAGGAACCCTTCAGTGGCCCCATGGAGGAAAATGAGGAGGCAACAATCCTGGATGTTCTGAGGAGACTTTACACAGGTAACTATTTCAGATCGTTCTGTCTGTTCCCTAAGTCCAAGATGATACCAGAACTAGACCAAAACCCTCCAGAATGCCTTCTTGCTCCTGACCTCTGGGGCTCATTCTATGTGTATATGACAGCTCACAGAGCTGCACCATCTCTAGATCATTTACTCATCTAGTTTTGGCTGGATCACATTGGTCTTACTTCATTTCTGGTCGGAACAGTTCCATATTCCCAGTAGAAGTGCATTTCTGATGCTTTACCTCATATAATATCTGCTGAGGGGAGTGAAGCAAGCGTTACCCCGTCACACCCTTCTGTCCTGTGTGAATTAGTCAGGAGTTCTGCTTCTTGAACAGGTGGTGGCACATAATGCTTACCCTTAGCCTTGACCAAGTTCAAGCAAAGTCTGGGGCTTGAGCCTCTGGGTGTATTTTCAAGACCTGATGTGCTTTGTTTGATATTTGTTTCAGAATAAGGTTACTTAGCCAATCCCCTTGACTACATTTCTATCAGAAGTCTACTGTCTAAAAATCTTCTTTTTCAACTTCCCACACTTGCACAAACTTTGCTAGGGAGTAGTAGTGTTTGCCTTCTTCCTACTGAGCCCTGTTTCCCTTTTAGTGCCTCATCTATCTTTGGGGAGCTGTCAAGTTCAGATTAACCCCTTCAGCAATTTACCCCAACTGGTCCGGGCCTTTCTACGTCCCTGTACAAAGCTGGCATGTCTGTGGAGCATCTCATTGTAGTACTGGAACTTGCCCTAGAGCATGCTGAGATTTTGTAATCAGATCTGATGGCAAAATTTGGACTTTTATGTCCTGGCTTGTGGAAGGTATCACTGTGTGGTGAGGAGAGAAGGGTTAAAATGTCCTGAACTGTGCTTATTTCTCTTGTGTCTTCAATATTGTTGACAAACAAGTGTGCTGTGCAGGTTCATGCCCAGGAAAGAACAGTGAAGATCCTCCAAATGACAGCAGTAGTCATAAGACCAAAGAAGTTGCAAAGGAAAAGCAGTCTCAAACAGAGCTGGTCAAACAGGAGATGCTGGTGCAATACCTGCAAGATGCTTACAACTTCTCAGTGAAAATCACAGAAGCTCTGTACCTGATCAGCAAGCTGATGTATGAAAGCTCTGTCTCAGGTATGTGAAATAACCATGGGGTGCTTTTTTCCCATTCAGCATTTCCAGATCTCTCCTCTTGCTGGAGAGATGTTGTAGTGGTGGAGCTCCAGGAGGAGGGGAAAAGCTTGGAGGAACTGTTCTTCGCTGAGCAGGTGTGACAGGCACTTCCAGGATATTGGAAAAGCAGTCACTATCTAAATGAGTGTCTGGAAGGGGCTGAATAGGGCATGGATGGGCTTTTTAGGAATCTCTTTTTTAAATATCAAAGTTGGAAATGTTTTAAAAATTATTTAAAAAATGTTTTTGAAAACATTTGAAATAAAATGGTTTTGAGGTATTTTATTGGTCACCAACCAGGTGACAAAAATGTCTTCACTAGTGGAAGCTATCCTGTCTCCTGTGGGGAGGGATGTATGTTCATCATCCCGGCTGAGGTTTTCCCAAAGTAAGCACGGCCAGTGAAAGCTGGACTTTGTTACATGCTCAGTGCCCTGATACAGCTTCAGGTGTTATGCTGGCCACAAGAGGGGAACTAAGCAGCTGGTCTCATCCATCTCACCTTTCCTCAAACTTTATTCTATAGCTAAACATGAGCTGTAGCCTGGTCCTCTTCAGTGCTGTAGTGAAAAGTGGTGATGAGTCAGCCTTTGAGTTAATTCAGCTGTTCATACTAAAATCAGAACTGCTGTAACCATTTAGACTTTTTTTGAAGTGTTTATCGTGAATTGGCATTTCCAAGGGAGCTGGAGTACAGAGGGGCACGACTCCCTCTCCCATCCTGTCCAGTACATCCACTTGCACAGATCTGGAATAAGATGGGTCTGGTGCAACAGTGCCCTGGCTTCACGGAAACATTTCTGAGGCTTCATCTGTGTTAAGGACTTGTGATAAGTATGTGGGCTTCCCCGGCAAGCTTTGATGTCATTAGCTATTTGCACACACAAAAATTAACTCCTGAGTTCAGTGTCTTTACAGGTAATTTGAAGTTCAAGGCCAAGAGAGTGCCCCTACCTGATACTTAAACACCTGGGTTTTGGTTGTGGTGTTTTGGGGTTTTTTTGGCTGTGCAGACTTTACTAACTTTCCGTGTCCCTGTTGTCCTATGATGCAGTGTAAGGAAGGCAAATTCAATGTCTGGACAGTGGAGATGTTTTCTCCATGTGGAGAGAGTACACTGCTGGATGAGGGGCTGATACTAAGGGATGTGTGTGCTCAGATTTAGCTTCTTGTAATTAAATATTTAATATTTGAAGATTTAATTTTTTTTTCTGTTGCAAACGTATACCTTCTGGTGTGACTGGAGACAGGGAAAGCATGCCACCTGATAGATGTTCTTAATTCGGATTTAGAAATTAAAGCTTATACTGGTAAAAGCTCCTACTTAACCAGAGGTCAGACCATGAACTGTTTGTTGTACAGCTTCTTTGATGGCTACCTTGGCTCTCTTGGGAATACTGGCTTACTTAACATTTTTTCTTGTTTTACGAGCAGGAGACTGGGCAGTTATTTCAGGAGTAGTCAAGCTGGAATCAAGTGCTTCATTCCAGAGCCCATTTGTACATCAGATACCTTAGTTATTCTGGTTATAGTATTGCACTGGGACTTAAATTCAGCTGTTGTCTGCTGTGACCATGAGACTTTTTTTTTTCTCCCCAAAACTACTGTTTCCCAGAAGAGAATTTTTTTTCTTTTTCAGGCATTTTCCTAAACATATCACCTTGGATTTAGCTGTGATTTTGTTATCCTGTGCCTGTTTTCTCTGGGACATCTACATCTGGGTTCTAGTGATCCCATTCTGACTTGAGCCCTCTGCAGACATTAGCAGTGATCTTTAGATGTTCATAGAGTTTGCTGTGAGAGAGTACCCCTGTGAATTTGTTTGAATGGCCTCTCTAATGGGAATTGGGAAAGAACTGCACTAATGCAACTGTTCCCTCTGCAGTGGTGCAGGAAGCCATTGAGTTCTTTGTGACGGTCTCGCAGTTTAATGTGCCCGAGGCGCTGCTTGGAGTCCGCAGGATGCTCCCCCTCATATGGTCAAAGGAGCCTGGCATTAAGGAGGCTGTGCTGAATGCCTACAGGAAACTCTATCTGAGCCCCAGTGAGGATTCTGAGAGGTATGGGCCTTCCTAAGCAGAAGATATTTGGGTTTATTTCAGGGTTTTATTTCTTTTCTTCCCCCCCCCCCCCCCTGCCCCTTTCTGCTGTTAGGAATGGGGTATGGACAGAAAGAGAACTAAAAGGTTATATATTTGGGTATCCCAGCCTTCCTGCAGGACATACTGCTGAGCTTCTGCTCTTGGATTGTCGTAGTGTTCATGTGTAGGAAATTCATGCAGAAAAACTCCATCTGAGAGCTTATGGAAGGAGATGCTGAAAATTACTTTAAATTAAACTGTTATCAGGCACTCACACTTGTTCTCATAAATTTCACTCTCATACAAAGTACTGCCCTAAGATACATATACCCAAATTATCTGGGAAGGGTCCCTATATGATAGGGAACAAGGAGTGTCAATTGGGAATGTTCCTTTTGCCAGACAGGTTCTTGATTGGCAACAATTAACTAATTTTTTTGAATGGCTGTTTCAACCCTTTGAGAGTCAGCTGCTGTTATGGAGTCATCCCGTGTCCAAGAGTCTTGTATACTTCACCCTCTGTGGGCAAGTTGTCGGCCAGTGTTTGTTTCCCCATTTTGAGCTTCTTATAACTTTAGTTTGCTCATCCTATTGGAATAATAAGAGGAATGGTATACAGTGTAGTCTGAAGTTGGAGCTTTATTTCTGTTACCAGACCTCAAGTTTTTTTGCTGGCAAGTCATGCATCCTGTGGCCTTATCCGAGTGTAGGCATTCTGCTTCTGATGTACACAACACATTCCTCAGGGTTTGCTGGGGGTCTTGATGTCCTTGTTGTGTCCTCGGTTTTTCAATAATACACCATTTTTTTTATTCCTCACATTATTGAGGGTTAGTTGTTATTATCATTTGGGTGCTTTCACACAGACTTCTATTTGTATTTCGGTCAAAATGATCTTAAATCTTTTTATAACAAATTTCTATGTGTGTAGATGAAAGGATGTTAAGGAGCCTTTGTTGTTTATCCTTTTTGAGGATTTGGGGGTGGGAACTGGGTACCACTTTTCTCTACTCTGGCACTTGCCCGTTTTTTTAGCACATGCCCACTTCTAAATCCTGTTGGATACACGTGCAATAAGTTAAGTGTGATCCCTGGTGAGATGCACCATACCTCACCCTCATTTGTACCTCAGGGCAATATAAAGCACTCACTGATTCTTATTTCTTCTTGACAGTATTGCCTGGAGACAACTCTCCTGCAGTTTGAACTCTGGCCTTAATTGTTCATAGAGAGATTAATTTCAGTTTCTTATGGTCTAGGGAATCATACTTTGACTTGTGGTGGAGAGTAAACTGGGAAGTGGCTGCTGAGTGCCTCTGGCTGGGTCTTTGAGCGCCAGGAGGAGCATCGGTGCACAAAGCAATAGACTTTTGAGCCCATGTCATGCTCCTTGGCACTTGAGCTGGGTGGCTAGGAATACTCAAGCTTGTGGTGGGGAAAGTTTTCCTTTTCCCAGGGATTAGCTCTGTTATCTAATGGATTTTCTCAGCTCTCTAATAGGATAGTAATTGTGACAGTAGCTTTTTCTTTACCTTTTAATTTCTTTTATTATTATTTTTCCCCTTTCAAAGGGCCAATGCCCAGAGCCTGGTGCGTTCTCTCTATCTCATCATGGTGGATGCATCGCTAGAAACGATACGGTGCTTAGAAGAAATAGTGAGTATCTGCCTTGCCTGGGTTTGGACTGTATTTGTGATTCTAGAGGTCTTTTATGTTAAAACAGTAGTCACTGTAGTTAATGTCTTTGGTTTGAAGTCTATCTTCCCCTGCCTCTCCCTAGTTTTTTAATTGCATTTCTTATACAGATTTCAGAGTTTGTGCAGAAAGATGAAATAAAGCCTGCTGTGATCCAGCTGCTTTGGGAACAATTCACGGAAAAATCTCAGTGCTCATCGCTGGAACGACGTGCTGCTGTGATACTGCTGGGGATGATGGCACGGTGAGCCTGGGGCCAGGCCGAGTCCTGTGAGTGGGAGGATGTACAGGCAGTCGATTTTTATTGAAGAACTGTGGATGCTGCATCAGCTGACCCTTTTGTTTTGTAACTTCAAAAATAGCAACCCAATCATGGGGTAATGAAGCCTGGAACTGAACACAGTTGTGCTGGGTCTCACCAGCACAGCCTCTGAATGAGTATGACATTATTTTCCTTGTGTTCTGAATGTCCATCCCTTCTCAGAGTTTACTGTGTCACAGCTCTGCAGCTTTGCCTGTGTTTGAATAAGAACAGTGAGAAGCTGCTGAGTAGAGATGTCTGGAGCTTTCAGCATGAAGGGAAATGAATCTGTTTCACTTTCTGGGAGCAAAAAGAATGTATCTGCACTGTAAAGTTTTCATTTCCTCTGTTTCCCAGCCCGGTAACCATTTGGCATTCCACTTACCTGCTGATTGCTTCTCACTGTCCCTACCTCAGTTCTTCATCAGTCAAAAATAGGCCTGTATAATGATGATCCTAAAGTTCTTTCACAAGCAGAAAGGGGAATGGGTGGGTGTGGGGTTTGGGGGGCTTTTTTGGATGATGTTATTGTTTTACTTTGTTTCCCACAGTAGGAGAGAAAAAGGCACATGTCACCAGTCCTGAGCTCTTGGGCTCTTTTCTATTTTGCAACATTTTTCTTTGTCTTACCCTTATAAGTTTTGCTCTTTCCTGATAAGAGAGTCAAGAATCTTCTTCCTTTACAAAGAGGCTCTGCCCAGTGTTGATCACTTTGGAGAACAACATCTCTTAGCAGAGCATGGATTATACTGGGTTTTGTGAAATATTGTTTGCTCTTCCTATAGCTATATCTTGAGCCATTGGATGAGTTTTGTTTTGTTTTCTCTGTTATTCAAACCACTGCCATCCAGAAGGCACAAGAAGTATTTATCTTGGTTATCCATACCTCTGTAAATTTTCAGCAGCACCTCATGTAATGCCCCCATCCCTTCCATTCCACAGAGGGAATCCAGAGATCATAGGCAGCAACCTGGACATCTTGATAACAACGGGGTTGTCTGAGAAGGCGTGTGAAGACTATCGCCTGGCTCAAGAAGTATGCATTGTTATCTCCAAACTTGCCAGTGACCCTAAGGTGAGACTCTTGGTTTGTTCTTGAGGTCATCCAGAAACAAAGAAGGAGGGGGGGAGATGGTTTGTATTGAGAGGAGAGAGAAGTAATTAAATTTTTACAGATTTTGAAATTAAGTAGGTTGAGACCATTCAGCAGCACTGTCTGGAAAGCTTAGCACACATCAGTGAACATGTAATAAAAGAATTTTCATTAGGCAACAGGCTGAATTCAATTAGCAAAGAGTTCAGTGCACAAGAAAATATGTTTTCCTTTCAATTCTCTTCTTCAGACTCCCAGTTCTAAACTGATTTGTGTTTTCTCAACCATGAAGCCCTTTCCTCTGCTGATGTTTTCTGGTGGTGTGATTCTTTTGCCCTCCCTATTAATTGATATTCAGGAGTTGTCAGCTGTACAACAGAATATAAAACATGAAAGGTTTTCAAACCTGTCCATGTTGTACTTAGAACAACATGATGGTTGATGGCTTCTTTGCCTGGGAAACAATTTTTTTTTTTTTTTTTTTTTTTTTTTTTAATGTACTCGGGGAAAAAAATCTCTTTGTTTTTTTGACTCAAGCATTTGGGGCATTTTGGTTCAGGAGTTCTGTCATAAAAGCAACCCTCCTTCACACAGCACTGTCATTCTGTGTTTACCCCTTCTGCTGGGGATGTTGCTTCAGGAACTTCATGAATTAATGTGAATCACAACATTCTTAAATGTTCTGTAATTGGATGTAATTCAGTTTTAGGTTGACTGAAGTCTGCAGCTAAGTTTGTATGTGAGAAGGGACAGAACTAAAAATACTTGACTTTAGTAGCTCTTCCTCTCTCCCCCCACCCACCCTCCTGACCAGAAATTCAGTACAGAGGACAGATTGTGGTGAATTGAGAATTTTTGTTTCCAGCTAATGAAAGCTGGTAAACCCTCTGTTTTGGTGAAGTATATGTTCATCAGGTGGATGCAGATGTGCTGGGACGTCTTGGGTACTGTCATAGTCAGTTTAGTAGTTCTCTAGGTTATCTTATGCCCAACCTAAAATAGAGTGGGTCTGATGCAAAATATATGCAACAGCCTAAGTGTGAGATGGTCTTGGATTCAGTTATCCTCTGTTATTTCTTCTGATGGTATTTTGCTTTTAAGCAAAACCTTATGGTTCTGGAGTACCCTTAGGCAAGCGTTTTCTAGTTGGCTTACTGTTGATGACTCTGAAGATGCTCTAAAGGTTTCCCTCTTCATTCGTTGTGGAGAAAGAGTCAATAATATCAGATTTTTAAAGAATCCTTTTGAGATTTCGAAAGAGTTATTTTGATTTAAGGTGAAAGAGTGGAACTGTCTGGGTTGGCCTGGGATCATCATTTGGCCAAGCTTTAAATCCACGCACTGTTGCCACCATGCCTTCAACAGTAACAGTAATGTCCCTGCTCCATGTTTAGTTGCAGAGCAGTACTGGGTGTCCCTGCCAAGGGCCTAGCATGGGTTTGATTAGCATTATGCACACAGCAAGATTAAGTACTGGGAAGGGCGTGGGGGGATTCTCACACACTGTTCTTATGTGAGTAACTCATCTGTTCTCTCTGCAGCCAGCAATGGAGAAGAACAGTGCACCTTTTCGACTCTCACAGAATCACATGCTCTTTAGTTGCCTGAGTGAGACTGTGAGTAAAGGTGAGCTCAAGTCAGCAGCAGGTTTGGAGGAGATAAGGTTGGGCTGCCTGTGTTGTCACTGGTGTATGTGGTACATTGCTCCCTCTTCTCCTCAGGCTTTGCCCAGCGAAGTACTCACTGGATCCCCTTCATGGATACAGCAGTAACACTCATCTACCAGCTGGCAGAAGGGCCAGATGAGATATGTGCCCAAATCCTGCAAGTGTGCAGTCAGCAAGCTCTGGAGAAGCTGCAGGAAGCTGATGGGCAGAACTCTGGTGAGGAAAAAAAGCTGATAAAGGAAATCTGTAACTATGGTTTCCATGAAATTGGATGGCCTAAAGTAACTGCTGGAGAATAGAGCTGAGGGGCTAGTGGAGGTGCTGGCATGGAAGGGTGCAAGTGCTGTGAAGGAGTCTGTGGAGCGTGGAGATGGGCTATACAGTGACACTTGCCAGTAAATAATGGGGAAGAGATCTAGATAAACCCTGAACTGTAGTAATTTTTCTCCTTTAGATCCAAGGGATTCTCCCAGCAGAGATTCTGCTGGTGCTGCCAGTCTCCCCACGTTCATGTTGGTGCACCTGGTGTCCCTTGTGGGACAAGTGGCAATGCAGCAGGTAGCACATTTGGAAGTGTCAGTGAGTGCAGAGCTAGGCAGACGCCGTGTCCTTAAAGAGGAGAAGACCAAGAAGCATTCTAATAGCAGCAAACAGAAGCAGAGATCCCAGGTGAGAACCAAGGGGTTTTTTTCCTGAGCAGCTCTTGTAGTGTCCCAGCTACAGCTGACTTTTGGGGAATGCACTACTAAGGTTGCACAAGGTCCAAGGTAATGTGTGCTTTGGAAGTGGAAAGAGACACGTGTTGGTCAGGATTGACAGGGAGAGCTGAGGTCCTTGAGTGACCCTATTCAGTAAAACTCTTACACTGGTCTTGGGTTTTGGAGAGGCAGAGGGGAGGGAATGAAGGGTGAAGTCTTGGCCATGCTTATCTTCCTGCTTTAGGTAAACATTTCCTTTTCAGTCATCACCTCTTTTCTTACCAGTGCAATCTTTTGCAATTGCTGCTAGAAGAACACCCATTTGTGCCCTGAGTTCTGGAACCCTGATCCAGAAACTTGAAAGTAGAGTCTAGTTCTATTTGGTGTAATTATGAAGGCTTAATGGGAGCCTTCTTAACAGGATCTGTGTGATAGAAATGCCCTGCTTGGTTAGGTCTACCTTGGAACATTTTCCAGAGTGTAATGAGGCTGACTTTCTTGGATAAGAATAGAGAAAAATGTGTGTGTACCTAGGTATCCAGTCTCTATTAGATGGTTACTGCTATGCCCAGAGAACTCTACAGTTCATTTCCTCATCCTGCTTATCCATGTCAATACCATTTTCCACACAGGAGGAGGTTAATATGAGATTTTCCAAGAAGGAGCAGTTGGATACAGATTTGGTCCCCACTGCAACACCCATGTCTCTTTTCTTCCCTTGTGTTATTTTTGCCTTGCTATTATAAAGTTTCCCATAATCTTGCTCATGAGACCAGCAATGTAAAGGCTGCTTTGAACTTCTTGTGTTTAGGATCTGAATGTCCCTCAAGTTGTACAGGACTCCCACACTGATGCCAGATGTGTCCTAAGTCTGTCTCATCTTAGTAGCGTTGGTAGCTTAAGCTTTCTTTACATTCTGGACTCCTCAGTAAAAGAAAGACATGGAGCTCCTGGAGCAGGTCCAGCAGTGAGCAACAAAGATGATTAAGGACCTGGAGCATCTCTCTTATGAGGAAAGGCTGAGAGCTGGGCCTCTTCAGCATCAAGACTGAGAGGGGACCTTATCCATGTCTATTAGTGTCTGAAGGGAGGGTGTCAAGAGGATGGAGCCAGGCTGTTCTTGGTGGTGCCAACCGCTAGGAAGAGAGGCAACCGGCAGAAACTGATACACAGGAAGTTCCATCTAAACATACAGAAGAACTTTACTGTGCAAGTGACTGAACATTGGTACAGATTGCCCAGAGAGGTTGTGGAGTCTCCCCTCACTGGAGATGTTCCAGAACCGTCTGGCTGCAATCCTGTTCTGTGTTCTAGGATGATCCTGCTTGAGGAGGGAGGTTGGGCCAGATGACCCGCTGTGGTCCCTTCCAACATTACTATGTGATTCTGTGGTTAGTGTTCTGTGGCATGTGGACTGGCAAATGCTGGACTGCCCTTCACAACTTCATTGAGTTCTTGGGGGGAAAGTGGGTTATAAAATCTCCATCAGTCTGCTGTTCTCCATTCTAGTTGTGTGGCTGGTAATATGCATATACCTCACACTTGACAGAAGAGAACTTTGTGAAGAAAGAGGTTATTGTTGCCTGACATCTTTTGTACAATCTTCCTTTCTGCACAGACCACAGGAAACGAGACCACTATGGAGGAGGAGCTGGGCCTCGTGGCAGCCTCGGCTGATGACACCGAGGCCGAGCTTATCTCCAATATTTGTGAGACAGAACTTCTAGATGGTAAGTGTGGCTGCCAGCAAGGAGCACTGGCTCTGTCTGCCTGTTTGAAAGAACAGGTATGGTGGGTATCCTGAAGGAGGAAGGCTGTTTTATTCTGAAGGAAACAGTCATTTTTGGCCTGGTGTCAGTTTCCATGTAGGCTGTTTCTTTGCTCTGCCTCTCTGGAGGTGGTTGTTTGTGGTGAAAGTGAGTCAGCCAGTTACTGTAGTTTGCAGCAGTTCTGGGATAAATTGAATAATTGTTTTTAAAGCGGGATACACAAAGAATGCTCTCATACTCACTGTCTTTAACACCACTTTCTAGGGAAGCACCTGTTCTCTGCCTTTGTTCCACTGGTGCTCAAGATCTGCAGCAACCCTGGACGCTACAGCGATTCAGCACTGTCAGCTGCTGCAGCCCTAACTCTTGGCAAACTCTGCATGATCAGGTACCACTGAGCCATGCCAGAGTTCCTTTCCCAGCTTTCCTAGTACTGAGCACAAGCAAATGTTGCAACTCCTTTTCCAAAGAAAGAACAAACACAGAAGTGTCCATAAATTACTTTTTCCTTTAACTGTTTTTTCTTCTCTGCTCTCTGAGAGATGGAATTTTGGTATCTACCCCTACTTTCCTGTACCCTGTCTTTTCAGCTCTGAGTTCTGTGACACCCACTTGCGTCTGCTGTTCACGATGATGGAGAAGTCCACTCTGCCTGGTGTGAGATCCAACCTCATTATTGCAGCAGGAGATCTGGCCATCCGCTTCCCCAACCTGGTGGAGCCATGGACATCACATCTCTATGCCAGGTAATGCTACACTCATTGTTGGGAGAGGACAGGTGATGAAAACTCTGTGGAAGGGTGACACTGGATCTCCAGAAGGCAAGAATGACCCTGGAAACCAAATTTGAAGATGTTGCAGGAAGACAACAGACCTGGCTATGGAATAGGCTGTCAGGAGTATCCATAACTTAGAGACACTCATTCTGCTGCTTCCTGCAGTAACTCTTTGTTTCTGTCAGGTTGCAGGACCCCTGCCCAAGGGTGAGGCAGACAGCTGCACTCGTGATGACTCAGCTCATCCTCAAAGACATGGTGAAGGTAAAGGGCCAAGCGAGCGAACTGGCAGCTCTGCTGGTAGACCCAGAGGAGGCAGTCGTGGGAGTGGCTAAGAACTTCTTCAGTGAACTCTCCACCAAGGCAAGTGGATGATCAGGGACCTTATTCACAAGAGCAGGGAAGGGCTGTTGGAGGCTGGATCAATGAATGGCATGAGTCCTGGAGAGGTGTGTTAGTGGTGTAGGTCTGTCCCTCTGTGTTGCCCAAATAAGAGTAGCTAAAAGAAACTTTGCAATACAAGTTTTTCCTGATGTTGCTGAATTTGATCTCATCCATTCACACCGGAAGGCAGGCTCTAAAACAGTGCCGTGTCCCTTTGCTTTCTTGTGTATGCCTAGAACAGGGTTTGGAACAGTTTTCTGCAGCGTACCTTTAGGCCTTACAGCAGAGTTCCCTGACTTTATGACTCAGGCACCTTCTCTGAAACCTTTCCAAGTTGTTCTTGGCTGTGTGATACTGAGTTACTTAAACTGAAGCAGTTTTAGCCCGAGTAAAACTTTTCTTACTGCAGGTAAGAGCAGTACAGGTTACCCCCTGTTCATTCAAAGTTAGTCTCACACGGGCCCTGCAGAGTTTGACATTTGCTGCCTGAGAGGCTGCAGTGACACTGGGGCTTTTCTGTCTTCGATTGCTCCATTAAAGCAGAGCCAGCCACCTGACTATGCTGACTTGCTATCTCTGCAGTGTGTATGACAAAACTATGTAAAAGCACTGGGAAAATGAATGTGGGCTGGACCTTTTCAAGCAAGATGGAAAGCAGTTCCTTAAGCTGAAATGCTGTTTCTTTTATCAGGACGCTTTTTTCATTGGTTTCTGACAAGGTTGGAAAGCAAAGAAACTGCATCCAAGTCTGCCAAAGAGCAGAGCTGGGTTGCAGTTACAGCTTGTTGGTTGGCTGGGTTTTTTCCCCCTTAGCTTCAGCCAAGTAGTCCTGGATAGGTTTGGCTGGCTGTGTACAGCTTGTTTCAAAAAGCTGGGTTTCTGTCAGTAGATTGAGGATGGGGAAAAAGGAAGTAATTTTAAGTGGGCAGCTTAACTGGCTTGACTCAAGGTATCCTTTATAATTCTGTATTTCATGTACAAACTTATGTTCTGCACAGGATAATGCCATCTATAACCTGCTTCCAGACATAATCAGCCATCTCTCCAATCCTAACTGCAGCACAGAGGAGGAATCCTTCCACACTATTATGAGGTATTCTGAGGCTAAATAAATCTCTTAGGACCAGTACTATGTTTATGCAAAGGAGGTGCCAGATCCAGGGAAGAAAAACTACAGAAGAAAAACTTTGTAAATCACATATACAAAGTGCTTTTTCAGTTGTTCTCCTTGATCGGGCTTTTTCAGTCTGTATTTGAAATGGATTCATGCTGAGGGGAATTGATTCTAAAGCCACATAGTTGGGGGTGAGGGGAGACTCTACAAAGAGTTATCACTAACTCAAAATTACTTTCCCTCTAGAAAAGGAAAATAGTTGGGTTTATTCGTAGGAATATGGATATGCAACACTGGGAGAACATAACAGGTTTTAAAGACTCTACTGCATTTGTCATGTTGGTGGCCTAATGGATTTTTGTAAGCAATTTTAGTAAAGCTGTAGTTAGTAGTAACTATAACTACAGGTTTGGGTCTGCAGTGGTTTTTTTGGTGGTTTGTGTTTTGTTTATTTGTTTTTTTTCAAGAAAGCCTTACTCTACAGTATAGAGACATTGGACTGTTTCAATCTGAGGTTATTGGTTGCTTATAGACAACACAAATAATGTCTTTATTAGTAAAGTACAGAAATTTTCCTCTCATGTCTGAAATTGAACCACATGGCAGGTTTCCTGAGTTGCTTCAATACCTATATATTACAGAGGGGAGTATTGGACAAAAGTATGGTTATTGCTGAACAGAAGAACAATAAAAGCTCCTGTGATTTTTCAACTAGCCTTTCTATCTGTGAGAATCCAGTGCATTTAGGAAGAGGGATGGGATTTTGGACAGGTAGGAACTGCAAAACACAGAAAAGCCTATTACTGAGGCTGAAATTAAGACTAAAAATAATTTATGGCGGCAAAAGTAGGTGGATATTTTGCTCCAGCTTTCATTAAGGAGGATAATGTGAAATATTGGGAAATACAGCATGTGTCTTCTGACAGCATGTGTAGAAGTGGAAGTTAATGTCTGAAGTCAAAGCAAACCATCATAGAGAGACAAGAGACAGTATGCAGAAGAATCCCTAATAATACTGGAATTTTCGGTACCATTTTTAATAAATGTCAAACTGGAGGTGTTACCACAGACTTAGAGAATAATAAGTGTAGCACTCACATTAAAGTGTGATTAGTAGGGTTAAGAAAGCTATAGATGGACTTCTCTGACTTCCAGCAACATACAAGGAGAGAACTGGGTGTATGTGGCAAATGAGAGAAAAGGCAATAACAAAGTAGACAGGTATCAAATTAGTCTAAATAATTTTCAAGAAGACCTGATCATCAGTTACCACACCACATAATATTCTTTAAATGGGTCAAAAAAGTAATAGTAGTTGAAACTGAAGTATTTCCCCATGTAGCACTATATGAAATCCTTCCAAAGTGAAGAAGATCTGATTTAACTTGGAAACCATGGTGGACAAAAGCACAGGCAAGGAATGAAGCAGTGTCTTATGTTCCAGAGATACATGCCAAACTGGAGAATAGGGAGGTGTAAAAAATGATAAGGGGAGTGGGGGGACCATCAGTGTTCAAGGACTAACTTGAAGAGTGAGATAGTTACAGTGGTAATAACTGAGATGAAAACTAGCATAACAAGCATAAGGTTGAATGTTTAGAAGTTGTTTAATCTCTTCTGTAAAGCTATGGCTCAAGCCAGAGATACATTCCACTTCCTGCTTTAGCAGTCAAGTTTTTTTCTGGTATAGGGAAGCATTGGTAGTGCTGGTGAGACCTTGCCTGGAGTGCTGCCACGGTTCTGGTCACTTGAGTTAACGATGAATTGATGCTGGAACAACTGCAAAGGGAGGACTCTTGAGAATGCTGTCTCTGTTCTGTATTTTGGAAAAACAAGTAGCTTGGTGTAAATGCTGTAGACATAACAAAAACTGAACAAGGAGGTGCTTTAGAGCAATTATATCAAGGCCAGTGGCAACCTGACTGAGCTTAAGTTGATACAAGAAAAATGGAGGACAGCAGGACCTTCTTAATAAATAGAAGTTATTCAGTGATTTCTATGAGGACATAGTGCAAAATGCACAAGTACTTAGCTGTGTGAAAGTCCAGGTCTCTCTATTTCTCAAGAAGCTAAGAAAAAATGGGATTACGTTAGCATTTAACTTCTGTTAGGCTTTGTTCCCATTTTAGTGCCAAGTAATGCTCACTTTTGCATTGATCCAAAATACAACACGCTTTCAGCAAATTAATAATGAAAAAGTCACAAGAATGGTTTTGAAGGAGGGGAAAAAATACTGCATGCCTCACTGGTCCCCTCAAGGTCTGCTTCTCAGACATACTAGTCTGTCAGTGAAACTTGTGAAGTGAGGAGATCATCTGAAAGTGTTGCCTGCTCTTAAAACTAGATGGAAGGAAGTCAGCACTGCCGCCTTTTCAGCACCCCTCCTACCTGAAATGGGGTTTCCTCTCTGGGCTCTCAACTTTACCTTTTTATTTTTTTTTCCTTGCAGGCATCTCTTCTCATATATTACGAAAGACAAACAGACAGAGAGCTTGGTGGAGAGACTTTGTCAGCGATTCCGGACTGCCAGGTTGGGTTGTAATCTTAATTTTCCTGACAAGCACTTTTGCTTCTTAGGAATTGTTAAGAGGAAACAAGCTTGTATGTGATAGTTGTAACAGGTTCCTGTTATAATCTTCACATGGCAAAGTGACAAATGCTGACATAACCTGGATTAGGTCCTGGGGTTTTTTAAATTACCTTCCTCCTAAAAATACATGAATAAATATGTATAAATTAAGGCAGTGATTGGCCCCTCTTCCCTCCTTTCTTAAGTGCAACACCCACCCCATGAATCCGGGATGTCATTTTGCTTTTTAGGTTTTAGAGTTTTTTGCTTCTTTTTGCCTGTTCCCCATGCTGTAACCCACATGTACATTCTTCTCTTTTTTTTTTTTTTTTCCCCCAAGAAGAAAGGTAACAAATTTATTTGCCTCCCTGTCATGTCCTTCCAATGATATCTTCATTTTAACTTCCACTGGCTTTGGTGCACCCTGCCTTCCTCCATTCCTGTGGTTTTCCTTCCCCATTGTTGCGGCTTTGCCCTTGAGATTTAAGCTGTGTCTGCTTATCTTGGCCATTTGTATACAGTGCCTGGGCACATGACCCACTCAGCTGCCTCAGGGAGTTGCATATTTCCCAAAATATTTGGATTTTTTTCCCTGAGCTGGAGTGGAAAGTGGTCCCTCTCTCCCAGGTTGCCTCCCAGGAACACTGGTGAGCTTTTCACACAACATCTGGAAATAACTATCTTTGTGTAAGTTGTGTCTAGTGTTAAGTAAAATGTCCTGATATTTCTGTACCTCAAAGATGATCAGCTTGATGAGCACTAGTGATAATGCCAAAGGAAGACTCTCGCTCCAGGTTAAAACAGGAGCTTATCAGAGAACATTTTGCAACTACTATCACCCCCCTCCTCAGCATTTCAGGAGTTCCAAACATAGCAAGTTACCAAGTATCATTCAGACTTTAAAGATGGAAATACCTGGTTGCTTCAGCTTTGTTCTCCATCTGTTTGGGTTTGAGCAGAGCATTCTCAGAGAGCAGATGCAGGACAGACTTCAGGCCCTCTGCTTTGTATATATTAATAATAGGGGCTTTGGCCACGTTTTTTTCCCATCCCATTCCATCACAGTGAGCTACATTAATAGTTTGTGCTTTTGGGTTTTTTCTCCTTGTTTTTTTTCCTGTAACTTTTGCTGGAATTTGAATGTACTTGTTCTTTGATAAAGCAGTTGTTATTTGTTGACTTCATAACTTAATGAATATGACCTCCTTTATGTCCCTTTCTGGCCAGGAAAGAGAGAGAGAGAGAACATCAAATACAGCTTCTGCTTGAGATCATCTCAAACATGCAAAAATGAGCAGCCAGGTTTTTTTTTATTATTCAGCTGAAATAAGGCCCTTCAAGAGGAGTCCTGACCTCACTGAGTCATCTTTTCTTCCTAGTCAGCAATAACTTCTGATACTTTTTAAACAAGTGACTGTGTTCTTCAGCAGTGGAGCCTTCATGTTTTTCTGACAGACAGTAATGCAGTGTCTTTGGAATGCAGTGGTGGTTGTGTGTGGTATGGCACGGCACCCTGTCACTGACCTGTAACAAAACAACCCAAATCTCATGTTCTGCAAGGCAGAAGCGCCTGTAGCTCTAGGTGAGATGTGCTCACCCTCACACATCCCTTTTTGTAAGAGCTAATGGCAGTCTTTGTCTTTCTCAGAACGGAGCGTCAATACCAGGATCTGTCCTACTGCCTTACTCTGCTTCCAATCTCAGAACGGGGCCTTCACAAGCTGCAGGACAACTTCGACTGCTTTGCAGATAAGCTCCAAGATCCAGCTGTCTACAGTTGTTTCCAAACTGTGCTGGCTCGATTCCACAGAGCAGGTGTCAAACCTGAGGCTAAAGTAAGGACGGGGGACAAGTGTCCAGGCCAGAAAAGCGATTGCTTTTTCATATATTGATTGGAAAACCTTGCAGCTTTCCATTTTAACAGACTACTACTCACTCCTAACAATTTATCAATGTATTTATTTAACTTGATGGCAATTCTGGTATGGATTTAATATTTCTCTCCCCTCATCTTCTTTTTTCTTCCCCCCCCTGCACTGTTTTACATCTCCATCAGGCTCTAGCTGAAGAGCTGGAGCAGAAGCTGTCTGCCTTCCGTAACCGAGGGCTGAATTCAACAGAGACGTGCCAGGAGGGCAGTCAAATTCCAGTGTCAGTGCCAGCCAAGCAGAAACCAATAAGAAGTATGTTCCTTTTGTGAGGCTACAGCCTTCCCTGTGATCCTGCAGTACAGCAGAGACACCTAGGGATTTTTCCTTACCCTTCCAGAGAGAATGGCTGCTACCTCTCTCTTATTTTTTTTTTCTTTCCCTTTTTCTTGACAGGTTCACGCCACCAGCCCGTGAGCCCAGCCAACAAGGATGATGAAGATTTTGTCACACCCCAGTCTCGCACCCTCCGAAACCAGAAGCGCACCCAAAAGCGCCATCCACGCAAAAAAGCTGCGATCACCTTCTCCAGTGACGAGGAGAACAGCTCTGGGGACGGTAAGCCATCCTGCGTGTGCCCCTGAAAGGTGAAAGGGGAGGACTAGAGATTTGGCCCAACAGGGATGTTCCTTTGGTAATGGGCTTCAGAGCACGGGGGAGGTTGCCTGGAGATTTCTCTGTTCAAGGCAGTGGAGTGCTGGTTATTGACACATTTTACTCTCTTTAGAGCTATTGGCAGAATTAAGAGAGGAAGAAACCCCCACCAAAACAACTCCCATCACCAGATCTTCAGCCCGCCGGCTGCGCTGAGGGAACCATCTGCCACTGTCTTTAACTAAAAATAAAATTCATCCTTTGCAGCAGTCGCCTTCTCTTGTCTGAACTACCCCATAATATGAAAGTGCTTTAAATGAGGACAAAATTGAAGTTAACACCAGGCTAGAGCAATTCCAATCCTGTCTTTTGGTATCTACAAAGAAAGGCAGTGCTGAACATAGCTGCCACTTTCACCAATTTTGCCCTGGCTTTGCAGATGAGAGTAAGCTGTTTTTATTTTAAGAAATAAAAAAATAAAATAAATTAAAAAAATCTTTGAAAGAAACTCTTTCAAAGAAGAGCCAAGCTACTGCTCATTCCTTTCTCATTTTGTACATGCTTATAATATGCTATTCAGCTTCTTTCAACACAGGACCAATACGGTTTTGATGGGGTTAGGCCTTTTTATGTTTGATCCTTTTAGAAGCTCTTGCCCTGTAAAGCTCAGCAGGGCTCTGAGGGGAAGTTACCTGCATCTTTTTTCTTGTACAGATCTCATCAAAGAACAGTTGAGGGACTGGGGGGTGTGGAGAAAGGGAGAGAGAAAGGTTAGCTTAGACTAGAGTGCTTCAATAAACTTCAGTAAGTTTTTTAAAAGTTTTAAAAAACAAAAACAACCCAACACTAAAAACTTTAACTTTTAATAACTCTGATTTGATCAAGTCACTACGTATACTGATAGCATTGGTTGTTTCACTGTGCTTTTTAGAATGTATTAGCTGCAAATCCAATTATGTTTCAAATAAGACTGGCACTTTCACACTCTTTCCTTCCAGGAATGCCACATCAGTGTTCAAGTCAGTCCTGGCACTCCTTGAACTGCCCTGTGAACATGAAGTGCCCTAAATTAAATTTTGTGTTAATCACATAAATAACCTTTAACCTTCTGTCTCAGAGGCAAGTTGGCATTTGTCCCAGAGCTATTACTACAGAATTATTTCCTCTTACCTGTCAGCTGCCTAGAAAGCAGACTAGTCACTGGGGGGGGGACAGGAAGGGTCCCCCTCCTCTCTGCAGGTTCCTGCAGATCTTCTGCAGTCTCTGTCTCTGAGGATCTACTAATTTCCCACAGTCGCTGGGGTTACCCTTGGTTCACCCAGGAAGGAGAGCATACTGCTCAGTTCCCCTCTGGCCTGGCTGCATAACTAGCAGTAAAAGATTGCTGTAGCTTAATTTGATCCCTATTTAAAAAAAAAGAAAAGTCATTTGTAATTGCATAGCTTTGCACTGACCTGGGCCTATGGTTTTTCATGCCAATACCTGAATGGACATGTTAAACAGGGTAACATGTTAAATGTGTGTAGAAACAAGTAGAATGGGGGGAATGACAGGGTGACAGGTGTATTTACTGGAGTAAGCCATGTGGACCAAACACCACACTTGAGTCCCATGGCACAGTGAGAATACCTGCTCATTTGCCACCACTGGCATGAGAGTCAGATACCAGTACAGATATACTCCAACTCCAGAGCACGCCAGTAGCAACAGCACAATCACGTGAAATACAAAGATCAGAAAGCTACAGCTATATTGCCCCTCTCTCCCTTCCTCCCTGATAAAATACTCAGTGCAGGCTACAGGAGATAGAGGCGGCAGCAGTAAATATGACACAGTCATGCACACGGTACATGATTCCCCCACCACCCACAGGGTTTGTCACTCACACATGGGAATGAAAAAGGAAAAGGGCAGCATATATGAGTGTCTGCTCAGACTCAAGGTTTTATGAGCCTGTGCAATCAATCTTGCGTGTATGTGAGATAATATGTTGACAATACTGCAGTAGGGGAAATATGAATGGGTGGATAGAGGAAGCAAGGTGGCCATAAAACTCTTACGCATTGGCTCACCTTCAGGCCATGCTCTTCCAGTACAAGGGGTTAAACTTCTTCCTTCAGGAGAGCCGTGCAGCCACCTTTCTCAGATATAAGGAGGGTTTGGCAGTCACTCATTGAGTGACACAGTGGCTCCTTCACTGCTTTGCAGTCTGTTTCTTGCCCTGTCCTGGACACTGCACTGCCTGGACAAGTGAGAATGGAAAGTCAGTGAGTGGGAGCTCCAGTTGGTCCCTTTCTGCAACTTCTTCAGGTGGAGCATCCTCCTCTCCTCACTGTCATCTCCTGACATTGGAAAAATTAGCAGTCCCGTGTCATGGATAAAGAAGTCCTACAGAAAGATGAGGCAAAACCCAGGAGGGGTTTGGACAGCTACACAGTGGCTACTGCATAAAGTAGATAGTTGCTGCCCTTCTGTTACTCACAAGCAGATATTTTGGTGGCTGCCACAATGACTAGGAATTGCTACTGAAGTACTAATGTCACTCCCTTGCTTCTGAGGCAGTGGGATTACTCTGTGCCAAAATCAGTGGTGTTTCCATTCTCTGAGGGACTCCTGACCATGGCTGGTCTGACCTCCTTCCTACAAATTATACCAGTGAAATAATGTGAATATCGCTCTTACTTCTAGAGCCTGCAGCAACCATTATCCCTTTCCATCACCATGGACCAAGGGCTGTTCCCTCAGAGTACTTCACTCAGTTCCTAGTCCTCCCACTCTCCAGTTGCCCTGCTCTTTTTCTATATAAGCAACTGTTTGTAAAACACTGATTGTGATTCAGCAGGAGACCACTTTTCTGGTGGTCTTGCAAGCTCTTGAATTAGTGCCCTAGCATCAGAGGGGGAAGGGTGTTTATAGAGGAAACTTGTTAGCATCAGAGAGGAAAGAAAGACAATAACCTATTTGAGTCTGAGAAAACTGGGGCAATTGGGGACTCGTCTGCCAAAGCCTTTTCACTTCACAGTCACTGCCAGGACATGTCAGAGCAACTTTTCAGTGCTACTGCAGTCCCAGCAAGGATCTGGGACGCAGAGCAGCTGTAACATCACAGCACCTGCGTAATTGAGCACCAATTTATCCAGGCTTTGCTGGATTTGCAAGAATTTTCAAGAATCTGCAAGAAAATTTGCAAATTTTCTGCAGTCTCTGAAGTTTCTTGTTTGGTAGGGGAAAGCGATGGTTCCTTCCCCCTTGCCAGCCCCAGCTTTTGCTGGATCTGAGGAGGGGAACTTGTCACTTGAGATCTCAGAGCCTGTCCACCCCTGCAGGGCTCAGTCTTTGTGCAAGTGGACTGGAATTCTGGAGCAGTTGCAAACACATTTCTGTCATTCTTGCAGTAGGGGGGCCACCACATTCAGAGGATGCCAGGTCATGCTGCTGCTACATTTTGTAACAAAAACAAAGTGTTGTTGCTTTGGTACTTACCTTTCACTCAGGAAAGACGTGACTCCTGCAACCGGTGCGTTCAACCCGAGATGCACCTGCCTGCGGCTCTCTTGCCGGCAGCACGAGTGCTCTGGCAGGCTGACTCAGCTCTTTCTGGATGGTCAGATGTGACTGGGAAGTACAGAACAGCATCCTCTGGGACATCTTGCATGTGGAATGAACACGTGCTCGCTTCCTGTCCTCCTCCCTTTCTTTTCCACCCCTCTGAATCTTTCACATCACGATACTCCATACCCTACTGCACCCAGCACATGGCTGTGCACACATCCCAAACTCCGTTTGTGCCCAGGCACCCCGTCTGAATGCCCACGTGGACAGCACGTCCCATGACTCTCCGGCAGTCACCTGTGCTTTGTAGCTTACAAGGCTGGTATGAAAGTAATGCTGTTCCCCACGAAAGGTCTCCGTGAAGGACATTAGCAGGGACCTAGGGAGCCCCTCCGTGTGCTGGGCCAGGCAAGGGGGTGACAGGGGACAGGATCACCAGAGGATTGCATTGCTCTGGAACCAGCACCAGACATGGGTCACCAATAACAAGTGGAGCTAACAAAATTGGATGTCCCCACCTGTGCAAAGTGTCTCCTGCTTCCAGAATCACTGCTCCAGAGTGATGCCCCCTACTCACTTCTCACGGACTGGTTGCAAAACGGTTCATAAAACTTTCTGGGTCCTTGGGCAGTGAAGAAAGGGACCCACAAGTCAGCATCTGTAGGTGTGGAAAGAAGGAATGGAGGCAGGGAGAGCAAATATCTGAACTGTGACTTTTTTTATCTCTGCAAAAGTCTTTTTTTTTTCTAGTTTTCTTTCTTTGGGGAAAAAAATAAACAAACAAACAAACAAACCAAAAAACCCCCACAACTTTTTTTCCTAATTTTCTTCTTTCCTTGTAAAAATAAGCAAAAGCAGGCAGCAGAACACTTCCTTTCAAGTTTTGACCCAACTGCTTTGTGCAACAGTACTGAAGAAAGGGAAGTTTAAGGTGGTGTTAAACACACCCAGTAAACCCATTACTAATCCTGTACTGGGGTACAGTCCCCCCATTCCTCTCCCCCGACAAACTTTCCTAATTAGTTTCTGTCTTCATACCCAGGCTGACTTCTGCACCCTGATCTCCAAACAGTGACCTCATTGCCTTGTTCAACTGGTGAGAAACTACAGTAAAATGGGAGAGGTAAACAAAGGGGGCGAACTAATGGCCAGAAGATTTAGGAGGTAGGAATCTGCTTCTTGCCGTCCTGCTTCCATTGTATGCCTGAGCTTGAGAAAGTGCAAGCTGAGCCTCGACAAGGTCTTTTCTGCGATGGTTCCTCTGGAAACTCACCCCAGTCCTCTAGACGGTGATTTGGGACAACCAGCCTGCAAATTATATGCCCACTAGTACTAGACCCAGAGTCCTGTCACTGCTACAAATTCCATATAGTACCGGAATTCACCCACCATCTGCAGCAGGAGCTCTTCATTTCCAGGCCAACTGTCTCACCAAAATATAAATACTAAAACCAAATGCCTGTATTGTCACAGAGCTGAATCTGTGTCTGCTCTGTGCAGCCAGCAGCGTGCCCACTGCTAGCTGAGCTGTAGTCCATGCTCATGCTGATTAGAGAAACAGCAGTAGCAGCACTCTGCCTACAAGGAGTATGTTAAATATCATTACACAATGCAGCCTTCAATATCCTGCTTTGGTACATGTTTCAAAGTGTCACCCCATTCCTGACCCTGACAGATACCTCCAGGTCCTGGGCAGCAGCAGCTCAACTCACATTGAGTGAGTTGAGTTGAAGACATTAGTCTTCCCAGACACTCAGTAAACACCTTTGTGTCCTTTTTCTTTAGAGGAAGGGGTCTTGCTGAGCTCACCCTGAAATATATCACCCTGGACAAAAGGGCTGAAAGGTTAAGGAGCTCCGGGGGGTGGATCAGCAGGGAGCTGGGGGCCAGGCGCCGGCCAGAACCAAAGCTATAAAGGCAGAGAGGGGCGAGGGGCCGCATTCGACACGGATGCTGCATGTCCTGCCTCACCTCCCACGAGCCCTGGGATAAGAAGATGATGCTGGGCATGATGCAGTCATGGCCTTGCTCATTTTTCCTCATCTTGGTTCTGCTCTCTGCCAGCGTTCAGACTGTGTCCTTACCAGAACAAAGGCTACAGGTAAGGAGGGAGTGGGAGAGAGCTGAGGGAGGTTTCAGAAGTGGAGAGACAATTTGGGGAAGTTGTGTTTGAATCTCGAATGAGTGGTGGTCCCAAATTTCAACTACTGGAGGCTGCTGTCTATTCTCACTGTTCCCTCCCCTTCAGTCCAGCAGCCTCAGCTCTAGGGTGACTTTATAACCCAGCTCCTAAAGAGCACCAGCATTTTAAGACAGGAAATGCACAAAAGCTTTTTAGTGCTCTGCAGAGGGTTTTAATGGTAAAGAACCCACCCCTGTCTAACCCTGCTCTCTGTCAACAACGACCAGAAATCACAGTTGGATCTCTTATCATGTTCAGTGCCTGGTTCTGACGTTTCAGAGGGAAGAAATATCCTGTTTGGCCAGGATTTTTGCTTCTAAGTTCAGTACTGCCCCTCAGTAGACACTCTTTAGGGCCAGGATGCCAGCTAAAGGCTTCTTCACTTGAGTAAATCTTTTATCCTCAGTAGTTGCAGCAATAATATTTTTGGCTCTCAAATCTACCCAGCTCCCTCTTACACAAACCCTAACCTGAGCCCCAACACCTTGCCTTCACATGACGCTGGGAAAGCTCCAGGGAAGTAGTCAGGACATGAACTAAAATCACAAGACTGATCCTGGTATGACTCAACACTTTCATTCCTCACTGAAGATGTGTGTGTCCGCTTCAGTTAACTTGCTATGGCAAAGAGCTGCACAAAGGCATCTTCAGCCTTAGCTCAGCATCCATGTGAGAGACAGATGTGGAATGGTTACCACAGGCTGCTTCCCAGGGCAGCCATGCCGTGCCTCTAGTGTACCCAATGCAACCATCAACCCTTGTCTGCAGGCTTCCAGCAGTGCTGGGGGTGTACAATCAGCAGATATGATCTAGAGGATTCATGGCAGGTATTTGAGGCAGGTCCATCCTTCCTACCAGCCTTCTGGAAAAAATGAAATGCCACACAGCAGCCTGAACACACAGAGGAGCTCAGCATCCAAAAGAGGAGCAAGGACTGAAGCCTGTTACCTTCCAAATCCAGGAATGGGAGGCTGGTGTATGGCTTGACAAGAGCAGGGCAATCTGCACGCAGGCAGAGGCTCACAGCAGGTGCCTGCCTGCTGTTTTGGACAGCAAAGTCATTTCAGACAGCAGGAGCTGGTGATCTAGCCCTTCCCTCTGCGTGGATGCAATGTCACAGGCACAGTGCTGTGCGCAAACATCACTTTAGGTCCTGTCTAAGCCCTAAGGAGGGTGTGGGCAGTGGAGTACAAGGGGGTACAAAGCTTATAGCCAGGAGCAAAGGCATATCTGCTTTTACCCCCCTCTTGCTTCTGTTTATCCCAGATTCTCCTTTCACGGTTGCTGCCCCTGGAGCCCGAGTCCACGCTGGCTGAAGAGGACACAAAGGAGGGGTCCAGCTTTGGTCCTCAGCTACTCTCCTCCACCCTCCCCTTCCTCCCATCTGGGGCTAGAGCTGCCCGTCCTTCCCTCTGGCGCAAGACCCTCGCCAGTCGCAAGTGGGCATTGCCTGGAGATTGGGCCTGGAAGGCCATGCCCAGGGGCTGCTTTGGGCTGAAACTGGACCGCATTGGGACCTTCAGTGGTTTGGGGTGTTAGATTTGGAGGGTCGCTGAGGTGAGAGGGCCAGCAGTGAGTGGGCTCGAACAAACGGGCAGGGACGAAGTTAAGGGGAGAGTTGATCACACAGAGAGTGAGCGGATGGGGGCAGCGGGGGCAGGCTATGAGGCCACCACCTGCCGGCGGCCAGGGCCGGGGACCCCCCGCGCTGCCGGGGCTGTGCTGGGGCCCGGCCGGGGCGGGAGCAGGCGGGCGGGACGCCGCTGGGCGGCTCACCAGCCCCGCTTCTCCACAGCCAGGGTCACCCAGGCTCGGGGACGAGCACGGCGTGGGAACCAGCGCGACTCGGGAACCGGCGCGGCGCACCGATGGACGAAGGCCCGAAGCTCCCGCCCCGAAGGAGCGCGGCGGCGGCTGCGGGAAAGCGGCGCGGCGGTACCGGGAGGAGCTGCCCATCTCCGCAGCTGGCCCCCTCTGCCGCTGGACCCCCGGCTACGCCGGCAGCCCTCTCCCCTCGTCCCCGCGCCTGAGGACTCGCTGATTAAACACTCTGTACTAATTGCCGCGTCCGAGCTCGGCGGTGGCCGCCCCCCGGCCGTGGGGCGGGCGGGAAGCAGCGGCAGAGCGGGCCCCACGCGCGGGGCCGCACCGGGCTGTGCCGCCGCCATTCCGCGTGGGGCGGGCGGCACGCGCGGCTGCGGCGCGGTGCTGCCGAGGAAGGGGGGCGGCACACGGGTGAGGGATCGACCGGACACCGGAGTACAAGGGCCGCGTTGGCTCATTTCGGCCGCACTCTGCCCCCACCAGAGCAAACACAGGGGCCTCCTGTTTGCGGTGAAGCTTCTCCCGGGGAGCCTCCCTCGGTGGACTGCGGCTGGGGCACCACGGACCCCGGCACGCGTTCGCAGCCCCGCTGCTGTACCACGCGAGCCATCATCATCCTCTGGCCTTTAAGAAAAGGTTGTAACCTCAGCTGGGTGTCTAAACTTAGCCGCCAGCACCTCGGCAGCACCGGGAATAGCAGTGGTATAAGGAGAGTTGGGTTACGTTTGAGCTGTGTGACCCCTCTCTGCCCCCCACCCGAGTATCTGCATGGTTCTCCCAGCCCGCTTCCCCCTGTTCATCATCAAAGACCTGCTCAGCTGAGCAGCCAGAGGGACGTTCCTCCTCCCACCACCTCCCCCCCCCCTCCCCCCCCCCCAGCTCCCGCCAGTCCAGATTTCTATCCATTAGAATCTCAGGAATCCATTAGAATCACAGACTACTCTGAGTTGGAGGAGACCACACTGTTCCCACACCTTCCTCCTGGATGGGGGGGATTTGAGCGTGCTATTGGCGTTGTACCTAACGCGGGTTTGTCCCACCGCACCTGCCCCGCACCGAGCCGCGGGATGCAACCCGGCAGGGCTCGGAGAGGGAGCCCGGGATGGGGGGCGGGGAGCTGGGCAGCGGCCATGCCAGGAGCGCTTCCTCCTCGCAGGCAGCCGGGGAAGGCGGGCCGAGGCGGCAGACGAGCAGGATTTCCGCCGTCACGTCCCGCGGGCAGCGGCACCAGTGCCGCAGTGCCTCATTAAGATGGTGCTCACGCTGCGGCCCGGCCGGGGCCCCTCCAGGACACGCCTGGATAAACCCACCCGTGGAGGGTCTCAGGCTCGGGGTGAGAGAGCTCCCAGCCAACACCTGCAGCTTCCCAGCGCCGGGGGAATTGGGAGTTGCAAAGAGGCTGCTCCTTCGGGGTGTCCCCAGCATCCCTGCAGCCCTTTCGCCCTTCCTACCACAGAATTATAGAATGTTAAGGGATTGGAACAGACCCTAAAGATCATCTAGTCACAATCCCCCTGCTATGGGCAGGGACACCTCTCACTAGACCAAGTTGCTCAAGGCCTTATCCTATCTGGCTTTGAGCACTTCTAGGGCCGGGGCATCCACGACCTCCCTGGAAAACCCGTTCCAGTGTCTCACCACCCTCACAGTAAAAAAGTCAATGCTAATATCCAACCTAAATTTCCCATCTTTCAATTTGTACCCGTTACTCCTTGTCCTATCACTACAGCTCCTATCAGAGAATCCCTTCCCGGCTTCTCTGTAGGCCCCCTTCAGATACTGGATACTATTCCGTGCAGGGGGGCACAGGCTGCAGCCGGGGGTTGGGGGGTGCCTGCCCTTTGTTACCAGGTGAAAGCAGCACACGCCATCCCCTGGGGCAGCAGCGAGGCCGGCGGGGGCAGCCCCTCACCGGCATCATCGGGGGGCGGCGGGGGGTCCCTCCCCGCCTCCTCGGACAGGGGCGCAGCCGCCCATTCCCGCTCTGAGGACAACACCGCCATCCACCCCGCCAGCCCTGAGGCGGCTTGGCGGGTCGACGTCGAGCGCCGCGGACCCGCCGTTCCTGGCGCTGGGCCTTTGTTGCCGGGGGGCGGCGGGGCGGGGGCTGCGGGGGGGTCCGGCAGCCGCACCCGCAGCGCGGGCGCACGTAGCCCAGCCCGGCCCCCGCGCTCCCATTGGGCTGCGGCGCGGCGGGGCGGGCCCCAGCCCTGCCCTTCCGTGCCTATAAAGGGCGGCGGAGGAGCGCTGCGCCACCTCCTCACTGCGCGCTGGGCGGCTCGGAGGCAGCAGGTAACGGGCGGGGGCGGCGGGAGATGCGCGGGGGGAGAGAGTGGCGGCCGGGGGTGGGCGTATGAGATTTCCCCCTCCCCACATATGCACACACCGCCCACCGGTGGGGGGGGGGGGGGGGGGCGGCAGCGAGCGGCAGCCCCCGAGCGGAGCGGGGCCGCGTGGCGGCGGGGCCCACGGGCACAAAGGCAGCGCGGCGCAAAATGGCGGGGGCACCATAAGGGGGGAGGTGAGAGGGGGGGATGGGGACGTGGGTCTGCGGGATGATCACCTGAGGGGGAAGAAGGAGGGGATGGGAGGCTCGGGGGGGGGGGGGCGGGGAGGAGGGGAGGGATGATGGCCCGGGGTGGGGGAATGATCGCCCGGGTGGGGGCGGGCTCGGAGCGCGGGCAGCCCCTCGCCCGCCCCCCTCGCGCCCCCTCAACGAGGGGAGAGACGTTAACGGTGCCCGGGGCGCGCGCGGCCGCGGGGGGCGGTTGTGGCCGGTTCCCCTCAGTCCCTCGATGGCGGTTTCTGCCCTCAGGAACATCCCGAAGAAGCAAAGATGGTGAAAGTCGGAGTCAACGGGTGAGTGCCGGGGTCGGTGGGGCGGGGAGGGAGTCGGGATGGGGGGGGCAAGGTCGCCTCAAGGGCGCGGGGGAGGATTTGGGGGGAGGGGGGGCGGTTTGAGCCCCGCCGGTCCCCGCTCCGCCCCACCGGTCCCCGCTTCGCCGTCGCCCCCCGGGGCAAAGCGGTGCCTGCTGAGTCACTTCCCTGCAGATTCGGGGTGACTCACCCCGGAAGACGCTGCCGCTGCTTGGCTGCCCCAATTTCCCCCCTCACATCCCCGGGGATCCCCGCAGCCCCCCACCGAAAGGTCGCCCGGTGGATCGTGTGTCGGTGACGGCCCCGGGGATGTGACCTTCTTGTGCAGGGCCGAGGAGTAACCGGATCCCCGGAGCCTCAGTAAATTTAGCGCTTGACCTTTCCGGGGCGGGGGTCGCTCTTAATCTTTAACCGGGGTGCCTTGGCCTTTGGACGGGTTGCAGGGCTCCCTCCTGCCCTGCCGGGCAGGGAGCAGCAGATGATCCCGAGGGAAGGCTGCCAAGGACTGCCTTCCGTGCCCAGCCCGGCAGGTTTCCTGTTGTGCCTTCACACCCGTCTCTTTCTCTCTCTCCAGATTTGGCCGCATCGGCCGCCTGGTCACCCGGGCTGCCATCCTTTCTGGCAAAGTCCAAGTGGTGGCCATCAACGATCCTTTCATTGATCTGAACTACATGGTGAGTTGCCTTGCAGTGCCCCCTCTGGGCCTTTCCGAGTAGGGCTTCTCTGGATCTGTTCTAGTAGCTTCCCAGGAAAAACGAGTGTTATAGGAGGATTGAAGCTCAGGTACCTGACCTTACTCTCTTTCTCTCTTTGCTAGGTTTACATGTTCAAATATGATTCTACTCATGGTCACTTCAAGGGCACTGTCAAGGCTGAGAATGGGAAACTTGTAATTAACGGGAATGCTATCACCATCTTCCAGGAGTAAGTAATTTCTTTTCCTCTCACCCATCTGGAGCATGAAAGCATGTGTCTCGTGGAGCAGCTCTTACAGTTCTGTCCCTCCTCAGGCGTGACCCCAGCAACATCAAGTGGGGAGATGCTGGTGCTGAATACGTTGTGGAGTCCACTGGTGTCTTTACCACCATGGAAAAGGCCGGGGTAAGTATGCCACAGTGGCACACAAGAGAAGAGATAAAACCACTCTTGCCTGTGGGACACAGTACCATATGTGGAGTTGCTCAAGAACGGGTTGGAAGGGAGAAGAGGTGGTGAAGAAGCAAGCTTGGAGTTATCTAACCTCTTACTTCTCCCTCTCCAGGCTCACCTGAAGGGTGGCGCCAAGCGTGTTATCATCTCTGCCCCCTCAGCTGATGCTCCCATGTTTGTGATGGGTGTCAACCACGAGAAGTACGACAAGTCTCTGAAAATTGTGAGGTAAGGAGAGAGTAAGATGCTTTCTGGCCTGGAGCTCTCACCAGCTGCGTTGGGTCTCCTCTCACCTTTGGCTCATGTGTCTTTTTTTTCTCTACCTCAGCAATGCTTCATGCACTACTAACTGCCTGGCACCCTTGGCCAAGGTCATCCATGACAACTTTGGCATCGTTGAGGGTCTTATGGTAGGTCTGCAGCTTGGTGCTGAGAAGGGTGCCCTATCCACAGGTCCCCTCATGTGAGAGGGAAAGCATCAGTAACTTCTTGTGTCCCTTGGGATGCTGTTTCTGGAGAGTGCTGGCTGTGTTCTTACTCCTGTGCTGTTTTCTCAGACCACTGTCCATGCCATCACAGCCACACAGAAGACAGTGGATGGACCCTCTGGGAAGCTGTGGAGGGATGGCAGAGGTGCTGCTCAGAACATTATCCCAGCATCTACTGGAGCTGCTAAGGCTGTGGGAAAAGTCATTCCTGAGCTTAATGGGTGAGTGCCCCTTCTTGGTTGTGAGGAGGAGGCAGAATATTCCTGGGGGAATGGAGGGCTGGCAGAGGGATCCTAGATGCTATTTCTTGCTGACTCACTTCTCTCACAGGAAACTTACTGGAATGGCTTTCCGTGTGCCAACCCCTAATGTCTCTGTTGTGGACCTGACCTGCCGTCTGGAAAAACCAGTAAGTGTTGTGGACAAAGTCCTAACAACCTTCAGATGGTGCCCCTGCTTTCTCTAAACTCCGTCTTGCTCCTGGATTTGCCCTCTGTGCACCTGACTATGTCCCCGAAGAGTTGATCTTTGTGAAAATAGCACCTGCTGTGGTGCTCCCATGTGTTTCTCCTCCCTCCCCTGCCCCTGGCGGACATTTTGTGTGAGTTGGGATCTGACCATCTCCCATCTGTCTCTTCTCAGGCCAAGTACGATGACATTAAGAGGGTAGTGAAGGCTGCTGCCGATGGGCCCCTGAAGGGCATCCTGGCATACACAGAGGACCAGGTAAGGAACTCCTGGCCTGTGGTTACCGTCACTTGCCTCATTTCTGTGACTGGCAGCAGCTTTGCTGGGATCTTGAGTAGCTGTGTGTTAACAGTTTCCCCTCTGTTTCAGGTTGTCTCCTGTGACTTCAATGGTGACAGCCATTCCTCCACCTTTGATGCGGGTGCTGGCATTGCACTGAACGACCATTTCGTCAAGCTGGTTTCCTGGTAGGTGCAGCCTTGGTGGGGGCTGGCACAGGCAGGTTGCAGAGTTGGGTTCTGTTGGTCACTGCTGGCAGTCCAGGCGGATACACAGACCCTATGGAGTAGGGTTGGCTCCAGCTTGTAACAGTCTCAATGGAGTGAGATTGCTTCTTAGCTTTCTCCTTCCCCTTTCGGAGGGGTGGGTGGGATGCTTATCGCTTTCTTACTGGAAGTAGATGGGAAGCTGCCTAGATCAGTTGTGTAGGATGGGGCAAGGAAGCTACAAGAATGGAAGAAAGGATGTGAGGAATGGGTCAGCCCTGACAGCACTTGTTTTCTGTCCCCAGGTATGATAACGAGTATGGATACAGCAACCGTGTTGTGGACTTGATGGTCCACATGGCATCCAAGGAGTGAGCCGAGCACACAAGCCCCCCTGCTGCCTAGGGAAGCAGGATTCTCCCTTGTTGGAGCCCCTGCCCTTCTTCACCACCGCTTAGCTCTGCATTCTGCAGTGAGAGGCCAGTTCTGTTCCCTTGTCTCCCCCACTCCTCCAACTTCTCCCCGAGCCTGGGGGAGGTGGAGAGGCTGATAGAAACTGATCTGTTTGTGTACCACCTTACATCAATAAAAGTTATCACCATCTGAAATGCCTTGTCTGTCTGTCAGTGGAAATAGAGGGGAGGGGTGTAATGAGCAGATGCAGGCGCCTGCATGGCAGAGTCTCTGCTGCGTGTGGCTGATGTGTGCAGCCTGGTGAGCCGCTCATTCCACCTGCCTGTCAGCCAAAATAAGGTGTGGTGCAGGGCTGTGCTCAAAAGACCTGCTGTGTGGTAGAAAGGAAAAGAGCTCTGTGACTCCATCCACCTTCTACCTCTGGATTTGCATGTCTGACGGGCGTATGCAGGATAAAGTACTGAGCAAGGTGCCTTTGCACTTGATTTGCTAAAGGGGCACAAGAAACAAATCAATTCTCCTTCCCTGCCTTAGTAGGGGACAAGCAAGATACTTCCTGGTGTTACACAGAAGATATTGCATCTGCTATTACCTCTTAAATTAACTGGCTTTGCCCAAGAGGAAATGGCTGCCTAGGGACGTGTCGGAGGCCAGTATCAGCATGGTGGTGGCTAGTCTTAATTCTGGCTTAATTCTGTGCGTAAGGAGGGGCAGTTGCAGTTAAGCTGCTGAGCAGCAAATCTCTGCAAGGTGAGTGTCAGCCCTCTGATTCCCTGTGTTACCTCTGGAAGCAGGAACACTTCTGGGCAGGGACAGAGCCTTCCATGACCTGTGAGTGCTAGGACAGATAAGCGATGCACTGCACACAATCACGTGGCCCTCCATTTTTAGCAGCTTAATTTAACATCTCAGGGCTGATGTGCTGTTCTCTCTTTGGCAGGCAGGGTTGGAGCTGTTGTGCAGACCCCGCTTTAGATCCTGATCTGGATGCAGCAAGGACTTAGCTGGAGGACTTAAAACTCCCAGGATCAAGGTATGCTGGACATAGCTTCCTGGAGCTGCTTATCTCCAGTGGTTGAGCTGCGTAAAAATTAAATGTTTGCTGGACTAGAGGGCGATGACTCAAAGTTGTGTAGCAAAGAGAAAAAGGTTAAATAACCTGCTTCTGGATAGGAGCTGAGACTGAGCAGCTCATGAGCCCTGGGACAGCACGAATATCTGGCTTACCCCACAAATGGCCCCATGGGAGCTTTAGGTAACTTTGGAGTTAAATGGGAGCTGCCTGATGCTGGGGCTCGCTGGAGGCAGCCCTCCCGTGGAGCTGGGTGTTTCTGCTGAGGAGAGGTGTAACCTGCAGACCTGTCAGGCTTACAAATGAGTCTTGGGTTGGTCCCATCCTGTCCTTGATTGCTGTGCTTGGGTGCTTTGAATGGCTGTGCTGTGTGCATATTTGTGTGCGTGCCAGTCAGCGCCTTGCTTGATAATCTGGAAGTGCAGAGAGGCTTCCTTCGGGGGAGGGATGGATATGCCTGTTTTCCCATGTAAAACAAGTATATTTTGAACAGAGTTAAAAGCTGGAACCTTTTTTTCTCTAAAAAGCCTTATGTTTCCTAAGCAAGATAAGGTGCCTGAAAATTCACATAAAGCAAAGAATTCTTGTTATTTATAAGAGCGAGCCCTATCCAACCTGAGATCAAATTTCTGTGGGAATGAGCAAGATCACACAACCTGGGGGGTGGGGTGCAGGGAAGAGTATGTGCTCTCAGACCAACAATTGCTGGGAATATCTTGAATAAATGTTCACTGTGTTTTAAAATACTGTTTCAACTACTTTACAATCTTGCTTGAAATTCCTAGAAAAACGATAGAAAGTATTCGGGCAAGGCACAAGCCAGGAATCACAGTCTTTAAAACACGGTTGGTCTTGTATGGAAACAGGGAGAACGAGTGTGGCAAACAAGTCGTGCAGCTTTTGGACTGCCTAGAGGGCTTGATTTCCTTTCTCATATAACCTCCCTGAAAAGCACAGCACTTCTCCAGAATCCTCATTTTGCATCCAGACACTGTGCCTACAGCTGGCACCACAGCAAGGCCCCTCCAGGCAGATGGAAAAGCTGGCTCAGTGTCCAGCCTGTCTGAGAACTGCAACCCTGACCTAAAAAAAACAATTTTTTTTTTTAATCAATTTGAAAAACTGACATATTACTGTGAATGATATTGGGATAAAGATGGGAGATCTGCTATGGCAGCTGCTTCTGTCTGTGGAGAAGAGTCTTATCAAAAGGAGGGGAGCTCTAGGTTTGTTCCTACAGTATTTTTAAGGAAAACTGATAGAAATGCTTGGTCTGGCAAGGCAGGTGCTCAGGCAAACATAAGGAGGCTCTTGTTCAGCAAAGGAGTGAAAAGTGATCATACCACTTTGCTGGGACAAACCAACTCCAAGAGCAGCTGTGATAAGCCAGAATCTATCCTAGTTTGTGACTGCCTTGCAAGGGGAAGGCACAGAAGGACACTGATCCTGGTTGAAGGCTTGACTGCCTTCCTCGACTGGCCAGGCACCAGGGCTCGCTGTGCTGGGCCATTGTGGGAGAGGGATGGACCTGGGATCTGGGCTCACTCCTTTGCAGGGCTGTGCTGACAGAAAGCTCTCTGATGAGCAGCCAACCATTTCTAGGGGTGGTAAGCTGCACTTTTTTTGTTTTCAGTTTTAGGACAGCTAATGGTAACTAGCAGTGGTGTTATGGGAAAATTTGGTTTTCTGGCAACTTTGAAAATTTAGAGAAATTATTTTATACTTCATTGGCGTTAGCACAGACTACCACACAGTGCATTACTTCCCCAAGAAAGGGCTAGTTGTCCTCAGACCACCTTCTTCTTGAGATGTCAGCATGAAACCTCAGCGTTAAGGAAGATGCCATATAGTGAAAATCAGCCTGAGCAGATGTGTAAAATAATTAAGCTCACTTGAAAAATCACAACAAAACGTAACAATATGGTGAACGTGTAAGCACAGTAAAAACAGATCCTGGACATCTTAAATGTACTCTGTCCACTACTGAAGTAAATCAGTCTTAGAGCAAAGCAATTGACAAGATCAATGCGAGGAAGAGGAGATACAGATCTCTAATGGAAAGACTATGACAGAAGGCATGTATTGAAGAGCGATAAAAGACACCTTAAACAATAATGTTCCAAACTCCTTCATAACAAATGCCATTCACAAAATGCAGGTTCATGACATAAATGCAGGGTAAGCAAATACCCCTGTGGGCTCCAGCAGTACTCACAGAATGCAGGCATTTCATCAAAAACAGGCTGCCTACCTTTGAGCAATCGTACTGTGTGCACACTGCAAAAACAAATAATTTGTTACGTAGTCTTCTGCGCTGAATGCAATCTTTTACTCTAGGACAGCTGACTTACCTCCACATATTACCTTACTATAGAAGTGTCATCTTCTTGAGGGGGTTATTCTCAATTAAATGTTCCTACAAGGAACAGTAATGCTGGGTTATACTTTACTGCATAAAATTTGAAAAGGCAGCCATCAAAAAACGAAGCTGTAATCAAATGAAAATAAAAGAAAATAAAAGAAAAACTCATAAATATCAGAGAATTAATCTTAAGAGACTAAAGAAAAAAAATGGCAGATTTTCAGGAGCCTCTGTGACAAATAAAAAATATAAAAACCTTGTTCAACACATCTTGGAGGCAAGAAAGCTGCCAAAAAGCCATAAGATGGTGTGGGAGCGATTAGGAAAGCTTAGGGCCATGACAGAAAAGTAAAGTTGATGTTTTGCCATCAGAGGAGCTTTGGGGTATTGCCAGACAAGAGATTTTCCTCAGCAGCGATGTGATGAAGCCACAATTGCAAACCAAAGCATCAGGACTTCAGAACGTATCTGTGACATTAAAGGGCAGCACAGTATCAAGTGCCAGATTTGGATGATCTCCAGCATGAAATGGATGAACAGGTAACTGTGCTGTAAGTAATTCACCACTCACCTCAACCCCCCCACATGATGAAAAGCCAGAGGATTTATGAAAAAACAGGCTGGCAAAACCTTTCAAACAACAGCCCTAGCACAGGGAAAATCACCTTCTGCAGGTTTTAAACCATCAGCAAGGCTGGTGACAACAGAGAGAAGGTATGAGTGTCCAGCATCTGATGGCATCTGCCCCACCATTCAACACCCTCAGAACAATTTGGAGCATGGGGTACCAAGGTCTGTTGATGATGCAAAATGATCCAGAACACTGAATCAGCCTGTGGAAAGGTGAAGAAGGATCTTGGGAGCGAGTGACTGGGTTATTACAAGGGTAGGTAGAATTCAAGGTTGCTAAATGAGAAATAATAGATGTAGTGGGGGGAGGGGACACAACTCTAACGTTGTGGGTCTCAAAGCCTTTCTTCAACATTGCCCAAACCTCCACCAAACAAGTGAGCAACCTTTGTTGACCTTGCCCTGAGTCCTGGGACAGAAAAAAAATAGTGGTTTGTAATCTCTGTAATCTCCAGCCTTTTAGTTGCCAAGTTGGATACGGGGTTAGGTGCTGGACCCTAAGCACCAAATTTCAGATGTCCTCCAGCTTCCCATACTCAGACTCCTAGTATGCCTTTATCAGCCTGACTACATTTCCATATAGAATATTATTGTGAACTGACTTTAGGCATTGTGCAAAAATGCTCACTGATCTTTTTCCTAATGAGCAAAATAACTAAACTTTTCACTCTTGAAACATTTTTTTTTTCCCAGCCTTGAATCACAGTTAGGAGTCTTTGCTCTATCTATGCCAGTTTCTGATGCAAAGCAGGACAAAGTACACCAATGTCACATGTGGATAAAAGATGTTTAAAAATGCCATCTGCTTCCAGGCCTGGCTGAGAACTTGCACAAGGCTGTGAATCCTGCTCCCTAAGTCTTTCCAACTTTCCCGTTGTCACAAGGAAGGTTAGTCACTAATATTTCTTGCTCATAGATGTATCTATGCATGGCCATGTATGTATGGCAACAGAATGTATTTTGACTCTTTTCAAAAATACTCTGTAATGCCTCTTGGCATTTTTGAGTGAGGTATTTATTCTTTTTAAGAGCCTATAATTTCTAGATATCAAGAATGGTCTCAGTTTTGTCTGTCAATTCCTTGTCCTTCTATAAATGTGTGTAGATTTTTTTCCATTCCTTCACGATGTCTCCCCTCCTCCCCCCTCCACTGGTTTCTCATTGGCTTTTGGACGTGGCCTGTCAGACTAATCACTGACGTCAGTTGTTCGCCCGTCCACCCAGGCTTTTCTTTAAATGTCTTTGCCGATGCATTTAAAAACTGACCTCAGCAAGCCATGGATTTCAGCAGCCACTGCTTTTTTCTCACCATGGGGGTTACTGTGCTGTGCAAAACACCGTTTGCAGGAACGCAGTGATGGCTCCATGCTTTATTTTCTGCATCGCTCACTCCATCTCCCTGAGCAGCCTCAGGCTTTGAGCAGAGGCTTGTTCATCACTACAGCACCCTGATGCACCTCTCCACATTAGTGTGCTCTAGGTCATCTATGCCTGGAAATGTAGCAGTGTTCATTTGGAGAAGATCCTCTCAAGGATCCTCCTTATTTGCTAATGGCCTGAAAAGTGCTTCATCATTCCCTTCTGACCATTCTTTTCATAGACAGAACAGACTTACTTATCTGGTGAGTACTTCTCTTTTTTTTGCCTTGTTTTCATTATTTTCCCCCCAGTTTCAGCCAAGAAAAAAATATTACTGTAAGGACTGATTTTCTTTAAATATAACTAAAACAACTTGTTAGTGTCCTTAGACATCCAACTATTGTTATTTTTTTCTTAGGTGATGTAAGTAGCTGGAGACCTTTTTATACAGCTGAATTATTCCTCTACCCACAGTTGCTGTAGTTGTTATGAGGTTTATTTTTGTTAATTTAGGTCAGGCTTTATAGTTATTTTTATTAGTTATTTCTAAGTACTTTTGTCACAAGGCCACTTATTCCAGGAAGTAGTTCTGAAAACTGAAAGCTAGCCTCTCATGTGTACTAAATCACAGCTTTTTGAAAAGCTGGAAAAACTCTGCTCTTTTCACAGATCTCTCAGTTATGTCACTCAAAGAAAAAAAGCTACACAACACCGCGTAGTTCTCTGCTGACATTTTTGTCCTGGCTGAAGTCTCAGTTTGTTTCTTGGTTGATCCCTTGTCCTTAGGCAACCATCAGTCTTAAGCCAATTTTCATCTGTCATAAGGGCATCTAAAATCATTGCCTTACTTGGACATGCCATCATTTGTAAATTGATGAGAAACTCTCCCTGGCACAGCATATTCTTTGGTATCCCCAGCCAAAGTCTCCCATGACAACATAATTTTCCTTTTCACACAAAGCAGAGACATCAGATGTTTTTTGGAGGGATTCAGGACTATATAAAAGACCGTTCAATCCCTTGATGAATTTGTGTCAGAGCATGTTACTTGGCTACCATCTCTAGAGTGAATGTGATTTTTAACACAGCTTGTAAACCCAATTCACAATTGCTCTTGCCTATTCCCCCTTTACCCAATGGGTTAGACTGAGCTAGCAGTTGTACCATGTGATTGTGAACACTAAAAATATCAATTATTTACATTTCCTCCTACCCTGAGAATTACAATTTCCTCTCGCACTTTGCCCAGATGCAGTCTGCTGTTGGGAGCTGAAAATGTTGCCTCTTCCCATCTGTGGTGGTATTGGTCCAGCTTGATTATGATGCCTCTTGATGGCCACTTGAGCTCCTTTTCCATAGTGCTACCTTAGTGCCCAGCCCTTACAGCTGCTCTCCAAGCTATGACATCTATATCGCCCCCACTAGAGGACCTACTGCATCCTCTCCTTGCTCTGTCTTAAGGGAAAGTGAAAAAATCTAGAAAATTCACATCTAAAACATTTCTCACATTCTCATATACCCATTGGAAGATTATGCAATGCTTGGGCTTCCCTAAAGCTGCCTGCAGCCTTTCCAGTTCTCCATGCTGTCTTACTGTCACTCCCAGCATTAATCACCATGGGTAAGGGCTCACCAGACACTGTCAGGAGCCTGTCCATGCATCATCCAAGTGGATCTCCAATGAGGCAGCACTCCCACCGTATTCTGCATTAATTCTGACTTCTCGTCTTTAAAGGAAGTTTCTTACCTGTAGCCAGAGTATTTCACATACTTGATCATCACATGCAAGTTCTGGGATACCCTGTGCCACAGGTACCCAAGACAGCAACAACCATAAACATGTAAAGAGTACGGCCAAAAGTACAAGGCTTAGGAAAGTCCATCTCCCAGCTAAATCTAGAAACAAGAACAACTTTCTGTGAAGCTTTGACCTCTCCTAACTCTTGGCTAGGAAAAAAGACGAACAGGTTACCAGGGAATCAAAAGTTGTTCCAGGGAAGGCAATCAGCATCACATTTTGGTCCACCTAAGGATTCCCCATATGAGGGAAAGCTAACTCACACAAAGGCGAGTCGTGCGGGACAAGTGACAAAGCGCCTTCAGCAGAAGGGTGGTGGGTGGAAAATCTCAACAGACAAGTCAGACTCTTTCAGTGATGTAATCTAAAATAGATCAGACCCAGGATTGAGTGAAGGGATGGCGCAGGCTCACAACATAGGGAAGATCTGGGCTACTAAGCAGTTAGGTTGACTGAACCCTCTCTAAAGCCAGTAAGAACTACCCCACATTCATGCAGTGAGGTGCAAGGAAGGTGATGCTCCCCACCCTCTCTGTGGGAAATTCTGCTAGTATTCATCAAGAAACTCAGAGGGCCTGGTCAGAATCCCAGAATGCATAAGGCTGGAAGGGACCACAGTGGGTCATCTGGTCCAACCTCCCTGCTCAAGCAGGGTCATCCTAGAGCATGTGGCACAGGACTGCACCCAGATGGTTCCTGAATATCTCCAGTGAGGAAGACTCTACAACCTCTCTGGACAACCTGTTCCAGGGCTTGGTCACCTGCACAGTAGGTTCTTCCTTCATTCAAGTGGAACTTCCTGTGTTCCAGTTTCTGCCCCTTGCCTCTTGTCCAATTGCTTGGCATCACCAAACAGAGCCTGGCTCCTTCCTCTTGACACCCTCCCTTCAGATACTTGTACACATTGATGAGGTCCCCTCTCAGTCATCTCTTCTTCAAGCTGAACAGGCCCAGCTTCCTCAGCCTTTCCCTGTGAGCTGCTTCCTCACCTCATGATCTTTGTTGCCCTCCACTGGACCTGTCCAGGAGCTCCATGTCTCTCTTGCACTAATAAGCCCAGAACTGGACACAGCCCTGCAGATGCACCTCACTAGGGCTGAGGAGAGGGGCAAGATCACCTCCCTTAACCTGCTGGCAATGCTCTTCCTAATGCACCCCAGGACACCATTGGCCTGCTTGGCCACAAGGGCACACTGCTGCCTCATGGACAGCTTGTTGTCCATCAGACTTCCAGGGCCTTCTCCACAGAGCTGTTTTCTGGGAGGTTGGCCCCCAGCTTCTACTGTGGAGTTATAATTCTTCTGGTGCAGGACTCTGCATTTGCCTTTGTTGAATTTCACATGGTTCCTCTCTGCCCAACCCTCCAGCCTGTTGAGGTCCTCCTCCCAGCTGTGTCACCAGTCAACTTGCTGAGGAGGCCTCTGCCCCATCATCCAAGTCACTGATGAATAGATTAAACAACACTGGGTCCAATATTGAACCTTGGGGGATACTATCAGTGACAGGCCTCTAACTAGACCATATGTCACTAATTATGACCTGCCATTCAGCCAGTTCTCAATCCACCTCCCTGTCCACTCATCCAGTCCATACTTCCTGAATTTGTCTATGAGGATGTTGTGAGAGACAATGTTGAAAACCTTGCTGAAGTCCAGGCAGACAACATCCACTGCTCTCCCCTCATCCATCCAGGTTGTTGTTGTAGAAGGCAATTGGCTTGGTCACGTGATTTGCTTTTAGTGAATTCATGCTGACTCTTCTGCTCATCTGCTTGTCTTCCACCTGCTTAGAAATAACCTCCAGAATCAGGTGCTCCATCACCTTTCCAGGGATTGAGGTGAGACTGACTGGCTGGTAGTTCCCTGGGTGCTTCTTCTTGCCGTCTTTCAAAACCAGAGAGACATTTGCTTTCTTCCAGTCCTCAGACACATCCCCTGATTACCACAACCTTACAAAGATGATTGCTATGGTGTCCTCCAGCTCCCTGAGCACCTGTGGATGCATCCCATCAGGGCCCATGGACTTGTGGATGTCAGCATTTGCCTAGGTGATCCTTGACCGAGGCAGTCTTCCTTCCAACATTCCTCTTCCCTGGTCTCCTGGGTCAGAGGTTGTTGAGGGCTGGTCTTGTGATTGAAGACTGATGCAAAGAAGGTGTTCAGTATCTCTGCCTTTTCTGTGTCCTCTGTCACCAGGGTCCCTGCTCCATTTAGTAGCAGGTGCACATTTTCCTTAGTTTACTGTTGTTAATGGATTTGAAGAAGCCCTTCTTACTGTCCTTCACATCCTTGGCCAAATTTAGTTCCAGATGGGCCTTGACCTTCCTCATCTCATTTCTGCACCTTCTGACAACATCCCTGTATTTGTTCCAAGTATCCTTTTCCTGATTCCACCTCCTGCATATCTCCTGCTTGTGCTTGAGTATTGACAGGAGTTCCTTGTTCATCAGCAGTTCTCTTGCCACTTTCACTCGATTTCTTGCTCATGGGGATGCACTGTTCTTGAGCCTGGAGGAAGTGGTGCTTAAATACTGACCAGCTCAGTAGGAAACCTTTCCTGTGAAGGACCCATTCCCATAGGATTCTTCCAAGGAGGTTCCTGAAGAGGCTGAAGTTAGCTCAGAGCCGCCTTGAAGACTGGGTGTCCAAAGACCATGGCTCACCTTTCAGATGAGTCCAAGGGGACATCACCAGGGAAGGGGTTTGGGAAGGTGACTCTAATGCCACAGGATCAGAGAGGCATTCAGCAGGGAGCCACAGCTCACTTCTGGAGCATGCCTGGCACTGCCTGATGAAGGCCTTTGCCAAGAGGCTGATGTCAGTATGGGGAGCATGGAGTACAGCATCCAAAGCAGAGAACTGCATCTCTCACTCCAGCTCAAAGGCTAACGATGTCCCCCAGTGCCTCATGGAGGCAGGATGCTCAAAAGTGGATTTGTCCCAGCCTAGGGACAGCATTTGTCTCAAGGGAGGGGTTTTGTGCCACTCTTGTAGATAATATAAAAGTTGTGCCTGCCCTCACCTAGGCACAGCAGTCCAAATGTTGGGAAGGAAGAAGCCACAGTAACCACTAGCATATTTCCAGACTGCACAAGTAAGTCTTGAGGGGTGGGGAAGCTGACGAACCAGTCTGTGTAAATATTCAGTGGGAGGACCTCATTGCCAATCCAGAGACTCAATCCTAAAAGGATGGTCTTGGACAAATGTTCACAGAGGTCACCAGTCAGCAGCCACAGCCCCAAGCTGGATGTTGACAGAGGGACTCCCTGGATGCATTCTGCCATGGAATCCCATTCAGTCCATGCTTGGACAATACTTGGACATTAAACATCCACATTAATGCATGGACACCAAGTGAGACAGGAATCGATATTGCTTCCTGAGCAGGCACTGCCAAGAGGTGTCCTGGAAAAGGGATGGCATTAAGCAACACAGCACTGAGTAGTTATAGATGTCACTGGTGGGGGAACAGAGCCTCTTGCTGGTGATACAACTCACCAGAGAACAGCATCTTGTGCACATGGGTGGCAGAGATCTCAGTTTTACTGCAAATGGAATTCTGTCAAGCAGTGTGGGACTGGTGTCCCCACATGCCCTGGTAGATAGGTGTCTAGCAGCACCTGCTGCTCCTCTGGGCAATGACTGCTCATGGCAGAGATGTCAGTCCTTCTGTGCTTCAAGCTTGAAATCTCTCTTCAGTCTTGTGGGTTCCTTAAGCAGTACTGAGGCAAAGGTATGCACGTCCTGGATTATGCACAGGGGAAACCAGGTGCTGCCAGCCACTCAAAGAACTCTTCACAGCAGAGAAAGAGCAGAAAATGCTGCAAAGACACGTACAGGAAAGGATTTGTATGAACCAGAAGAGCCTCCAGGCAAGATAGAAAGTGATCTCTGATCTACTATGTGTGAAGCATCATGACTTGAAAGTAAAAGACTATTAAAATATATCCTCTGGCTTTAGCTCTTTTAGGAAGAAAAATAAAAAGGGAAGAGGGAAAGAAATTTGGACAAGGCAGCATGGAGGTGAGGGCCATGGCAGGCACTGAGGAACACACCTCCCATCTATCCACACAGCCACAGGCAGCCAGGACAAGGGAACACAGCAGCACCCTGCTGCTCCTGTGAAACACTCTCACGACTTCCCTTCAAGAAGTGAGGGTGGCACTGGTGAGTCGGGGCCCAGCCACAGCCGACCATCCGCTGCAGAACTGCCATCTCCCAGCAGCAGCAGTAACCCTAACCCAGCTCCACCCTGGCCTGGAGGTTTCCTCAGCTGCTGACTTCTCCTGCCATTTGCAGGGACTCGCCTCCCTGCCGGCTCTAACCAGCCAGGTCAGCCCACACTGAAACGCCAACACATGCCTTAACACATCTTAGAGGCACAGGCAGAGGACCTCACCCTGCCCAAATGCCGACACTCGGTGCTGGGGTGCATGGATGCCACGGCATTCCAGCTAAAGCACATGGCAATGTTGGCCACCCAAGATGAACCTACAGAAAGAAACTCTTGCATCACTCAGCTCCAATTTTATCTACCTTACCTAATCTCAGAGATGATCCAAAAAACTCTACTGCCACGTACTTTCTTTTTCCTTCAGGACGTTTAGTGAGACGCATTTTTTCTCCAGAGCTTCACCCGCTTTGACTGTGCAGCCTGAATCCACTGCTCTGTGGATCACACTGCTTCTCCAGAAGACACTGCCTCTTTGGATCACATTGCCTCTCAGCAGGCTGCTCATCCCCTCTTGACACCCTGCCAGGCCCCAGCCCCCCGTCACCAGAGGAGCACATGCCACAGGCCAGCCAGGCAAATGCTGTAAGAGATGGTGGGACAGGGGATCCTCCACTGCTGTTACACCGGGGCTGGATGTGGGACTGAGGGCAGGTGAGAAGGTGCTCTGGGATGACCTGGCATGGCAGAGGAGACCAGGCAATGGGAAAGTCCACAAGTCACAAGCCAGGATCAGCTTCATTTCCAGTCCCTCAGCATTGATGATGCTCCAGGTTAAGAGCAAGGCAGCCCCCACCACACTGATGCTACACACAGTCTATTGAGGGCCAGCAGCTCCCAGAACAGGGATCTCACCACTGTCCCATCTGCCAGTCCCACCTGGCATGCCCAAGGGATGGGACTGCCCCATGGGGGGAACCAATGATGTGGGGTTGGGGGGTCTGGTGGAGGACACCCCCTGCCTCAAGCCACGCATCGCCCGCGACAGCACAGGGAGAGCCCACACCCAGCGAAGCTGTAGAAAAGGAAATTGTCCCATTTAATGACCTCGCCCCCGTAACACAGACGTGAGCGCGTCGCTGACGGGCGGCAAAGCAAAGTGCACAGTGAGCGGGACTCGGCCCCCAGCCCGGAGGAGGGGTGGGAGGGCTCAGGTGCCCGGCACGGCAGGAGGACCAGCCAGGCGCCCGGCCAGCAGCAAGGACAGAGAGAGCCCTGGGCTCGGTCCAGTTGGCACCAGTGTCAGGTCCAGTTTGCAGGGAGGTACAGCTCTCATTCAGCTCCGTGTAGCGCAGGGAGGGCAGGGGGCAGGTCAAGTGTACCAGGACGGAGGCCAGAGGAGGTGGGTCTGGGGGGGCCTGGGAACAGGTCCTGGAGAACACCACCATGGCAGGTTTGGAGCCTCCCTGCCCGAACCACAGTTTAACCAAAGCAGGGAAAGGGAATAGAGAAGGGGCTGAAGGCAGAGCAGCCCAGGCAAGGGCCCTCAGGTCTATCTAGCTATTCCCATTTGCAAGGTATCCGGTGAGGGGGGTGTGTGGGATCTGCCAAGCACCCCAAAACGGGAGTGAGCCTGGGTGACAGACGTTTACCAGTGGTTCCACGTCCCTGACAGTCTCTCCCAGGCGTGACTCAGGCACCCCCATGCCAGGAAGGGGGTCCAAGGGAGCAAGGCCTCCCCTCATTATCTGATAGAAGCATCGCTGGGTGGATCGCGGTCCGATTCCTCGCTCTCCTCATTCGGAGCTGACTCACTGTTGGAGCTTGGGGTGAAGGCAGGAGACTTTCTGCAGAGTAGAGCAAAGGGCAGCGGTCACAGATTACCCAGGAGGAGGGAAAGGACCCCATTTGGTGTGGGCAGGGGGCACAAGAGGAGGGAGAAGAGAAGCTGAAGTGTCCCTCTTGCTCCCTTGGGGTATGTGTGAGTCCATGGGAATCCCTGGGGGCTGGGGAGGGTGTTCCAAAGGACACCAACCAAAAGGTCAAGAGCATGAAGCAGAGCTGGGGGAGATGCTGGAGGGGCCTGTCCAGAGCAGGACCCTGACACAGCATGTAAGGCTAGGGGTCTGTGAAAGTCCACCACAGAGGTCCCCAGCCTGGAGCCACCCTGGCTCCACAGGCCTTTGGGGACTTATACAATGTCCCTGCAACAATGGCAGCACCTCTCTCCATCAGGGGTGTCTGGCTTCACCTGTCAAAACAGGCTTCTGTGTGCAGCCCGCCTTCTGCAGAGGTGGCACCATGACCTGAGTGGAAGCTGCTCACCAGGAGTCCAACAGCCTCTGGAAACTGCCCTTACTCCGTGCCACATGAGGGCAGGGCAGGGCAGGGCAGGAGTCCTTCAGCTCCCACTCACCACCATCCTGGCTCCAGAGCATGGGTATCCCATCCCTCCTGCTAAGCTCACCGGTCCCCAGACTGGGTGATGAGCCGCCGGCAAGTCTCCATCTGCACATCCAAGCCTCGCTTCATGCTGCACATTTCCATGTACTCGTGAAGGTGCCGGTTCATGTCATTCTTGGCTGTGGCCAGTTCCAGCTGCCCAATGGAAACGGCGCAGAGATGAGCCCAGGGCACAGTACGGTGCAGGGCAGTGAGCACAGCCAGACCAGGGGCTGCTGCCCCCATTACCAACGGACTGCTCCAGCACTGGGTCTCCCTCCCCTATTTCACACCCTTGTGTGCCATGCCCTTCCCACTTCCTCCTTCTCCCACCTCTATTTGGTCGATGGTTTCCTGGTACTCCTTCTCACGGCTCTTGAACAGTGACTCCGTGTCCTTGATCACCTTCTCCAGGCTGTCGTCCTGCTGCTGAGGAGAGCAGACGGCATGTTTAGAGGCAAGGAGGTGTCCAACATGAGGAATCAAAGGCAAGAGAGAAAGAAATCAGAGAAAGAACTGGCAACACTGGAAAAAGTGGAAGAAACACATACAGTGTAGCACACATAAGGCATGAGTCAGTTCAGCCAACATGGAGTTAGGAGACCCAGGACTCACCACACTGGGCAGTGAGCACATCAAGCCACAACAAGCCCAGCAGTGCACAGAAGCTTTGGAGAGCACAGACCATTCCCAAGCATTACACATCCCCAGGGGACTGCTGGGGGCCAAAGATGCGGGATGACAAGGGCTTTAGCCAGACACTGAGGCCTCTGTTTGGGCAGTTTTGCTGCACACTGGGCAGACAGGCTGGAGAACATGAGCAAGGGGTCACCACAGACCAGCCCAGTCAGAGGAGGTCTTCTCTTCTGGGAGGACTGTGGCTCCCCTGTGTGTGTGGACCATGCTCTCAGCACATCCTTCAGGCTACAGGTCCCTGGTGTGTCTCTAACAAGGAGACCTCAACAAGGATGTGGCAATGTATTCATGTATTCGTGTAGAAAGGATAGGAAAGCACCTGTACAAGCCTGCAAAGGCATAGACGAGCTGAAGTCTGGTTTTTGAGGGAGCATCTTCCCAGGCTCAGGCAGGACCAGGTGTCCCAACCCAAGGCTGGATCCCCAAGGGGACCTGACACCACCATTACCTCCCCCTGCACCTCGGCGGCTGCAATGGCGTATCCAGAGAAGTCCTCCCAGAGGAGCAGCGTTTCTTCTGTCTCCTCCCATGTGAGGCTGTCACAGTCATCTTCAAAGTCATACTCCCTCCTGGGGACAAGGGAACAGCACATCAGAAACCAGCAGGAACACCATGGCAGGCAGGGGCTGTGTCGGTGCTGAAAGCCTTGCTCCTGCTCATGAACTTGCAGGACTGCAGCTCTTGGGAGGTCTGGCCAGAATGAACTCAAATGTGCCCAAACCCAACACTTGATGGGGAAGGGGCTGGCTATTTGGTCAGGAGCCCCAGAAAATTCAGGCAGGGACTCCCAAATTGTGGCAAGGGGGTAAGAGGGGGAGAGCTGGACCAGAGCACGGGTGGGCTCAGGACTCCTGAGGGGGTCAGTCCCACCGTGCCACAGAGCACAGGGTGTACCTACTTCACAGCAGCACCTCCCATCTTGCCCTCAGCTGGGAAGGGGAGCTGCAGACCACCCCTGCCCTCCCCATCCCGGGCACCAGCAGGGAGCCTGGCGCGACACTGTCGGCAGAGGAGCGCAGCAGCCGCACTCACAGCTGGTTCAGCATCCTCTGCATTTCCTCATTGATACTCATGGCCGTGGTCTCATCCTCCTCTTCCTCTTCAGGTTTTCGGGAGGCATCGCTCTCTGACAGTGAGGTGTCTTCGTCGCTGACCTGCTTGCGCTCCCGCTTCCGCCCCACCGAGGCTGGGACCTTAACGGGAGACAAGTGCAGAGACTACAGAAACGAAGCCGGGTCCGAGGTCAGGAGCGGGTAGTTGGGAGGAGATGGAGGGGAAAGGAATGGTGGAGGGACAGAAAGGCAGGGAAAGAAAGACAGAAAGGAAGGAAGAGAAGAGAGAGAGAGAGAGAGAGAGAGATGGGCTCATTATGATCAGGTAAAGATGGATGTAATGGATAAAACATGATTTTAGCATTTTTTAAAACCAAAACTAAGCAACTAAAGATGGAATCTATGAATCTGATGAGAAAAAACAACGTGATTTTACTGCAGAAAAACTCAAATCACCCACCACCCTAGTCCAGAGACAGAGAAACACAGTGACAGAAACAGGAAAAAAGAGAGTCTGAAAAAGGTGAAATATGTCAATATATACAGTCCGACCTTATTTATAGTTTAAAATTTGTAAAATTTCCCAACTGAATGAAACTAACCAGTTGCTTCTGTAGGGACAAAGAGCGAGACAGAAAGGCAGCAACATCGAGAAAGAGACAGAGACAGAGAAGAGACAGAGAGAAGATGACGGAGAGGGGAAGGGGAAGGAGAGAGATGGAATTAGAGACAGACGCTCGAGCAACTCGTCTCCCTCCTGCAGCTGTTTCCCTACCACTGTGGGGTCCCCAGGCCCAACACAACAAGTCAGCAAGAGGCTGAAGGGACTCTTGATGCCCAAAGCAACATCTGGAGCTTTCCACCTCCTCTCTGTGCCCTTTAGCCTGGTCCTCCCGAGAGAGACAGAAAGCAAGGGACTGCAAGGAGTGAGGGTGACCAAGCGTCTCCCCTGGCAGGGCGCTGGTGTTGTCTCTTCTACCTCCTTTGGGAACTCTCCTCCCCAGAGCCAGTAGCTAAGCCTGGAGCAGCATTGTGCGCTTCTCACCTGAAACATCTTGATCATGTCCTCGCAGTTCCGCTGCTGTGCCACATCGCACAGCTTGGCAGTGATGTCGATGCGCCGGCAGATGTCCATGTCCACCTTCATGGCCTTCTCTTGGATCTTTGTGTCCAGCTCTGTGATGTTCTGAACCCACAGCATCACAGGAAGGGGGAAAAGGAGGAATATTAGGCATGGCAAACAGCAATCACTGCCCCCACTTCCCTGCTCATGCAGGACTGCATCTGCATCCCCACTTTCCCCTGCCAGACCACCTCTGTGCTAGTTGTGCCCCACCAAGGGACTGCTTTTCTACACAGCCCCACTGCTCGGGTAGGACCGGCAGTGGGGTTGGAGAGGGGTTAGCAACTCACATTGCTCATCAGTCCTTTGAAGACAACAAGCTCTGCCTTGAGCTGCTCCACCTTCATGGCCAGCTCCTCCTGGCAAGCTTCAGCCTCCTGGGCTTCCTGTCCCAAGCAGAGGGAGACAAGCAAATCAGCCTCAGTGGGGTGCAGCTGCATTGCAGGGGAAGGGGGATACAGTGACGCTCACCTCCTGCAGCTCAGTCACCCTGTCCTGGAGCTGGACACGCACCGTGTACTCCTCTTCCCATCTAGGGAGACAAACGTGCTGGTCAGATCCCATCGGCCTCGCCTCGCTGGCTGCCAAAGAGAGAGGATGGAGCGGCAGCTGCTCACCCCAAAGCTATCCGAGAGGGGGGGATGACCGCACCGGGGTGGGAAGGAGAACGTGCCCAGGAATGCATAGCCTCTCGTTTTCGGGCGATGGCAGCTGCCAAGCCCATCAGCCCCCTGGCCATGAACCCTGCCCCACCACGGCTGCCCGCCCAGTGATGGGGGGAGCTGGGGACACCGACCCAGGCTCTGCACAGCAGCTGCGCTGCACACTCTGCCACACTGGGGCTGGCCCACAGCCTGACACAGCCCATTGGCCTCTCCATCCACCCCTGAGCCCCTCAGCCCTGGGTCACATGAGGTTCAGCTCCAACACTCAGCAAGGGGTTTGCAGACGTTGCAGAGTTGCCCCCATGTGCCACATTTTTGTGACCGCTTTTGAGTATCTGCAGTGTTGCAGCTCAGGCTGTCCAGAACCATGAAATCCAATCTTGACACCAAACCACCTCACGGTGTGAGTGACCATGGCATGCATCAACGTGGAGAGCTGCTCTCTGCCTGTACCAATGCAGAGGGCTGCCCTGTGCCGGGCCACGCTGCCTGGGCAGGGGCACAAGCGTCCTTGGCTCTACTGCCGCATAACAGGTTGGATCAAAGAACATTGTTTCCTCCCAGAAGGAAGCATGACAGGGTGTCCCAGTTTATGCCAGGCTGGCTGGTGGGTACTGCATTAGGCTCTTCAGCTTTGCAAGAGGCTGAGCTGCAAGGCACCCGGCCTTGCTATACAAAGATACATCCCTTAGCAATTATTATATTATATTTCACTGCATGAGATCGTCCTCTCAGGTCATGCTGCAGTGTTGGCCGAGTCCACAGTCTATTGGGAGGCCATCAAGCTGCACTGCTCTTTGCTAAATGACTATCCCATAGAGCAGGTGGGCTGGCATGTGCTGCGGTGCAGCATGGGGCAGGGCTGCTACATTCTTACCCGGCTCCTGGCTCCTCTGGGAGTGCCAGATTTTTCCGAGAAAGCAAGAACTACTCTGGGAAAGCAATCAGAGCTGGACCCTTCCTGGTGCCGTGATCTCTGGTTTCTATTTAGTGCTTGCAAGCACCAACACAGACCCTTTGTCTCTGGACGAGGACATAAAAAAAAAAAAAAAATCTCTCTTCTCACTTACACCAAGTTTGAACAATAAATCCTAACGTCCAGGAAATCAGAAAGTATATGAGAAGCCCTCACACTTGTTATCTCAGGGTATCTGGACAATCTGACAACATGGGAGAGCCCTGGCTTATGAATTTCTAAGCTCTTAAAGCTACCAGTGCTGCTCCTTACTCAAACAAGGACAAAGCGTGCACTCTTCATGTTGATGTTGGATCCATACCACAGCTCCAGAAGGGGAATCAAAGGGGGTTCCCATCCCTTTGGGGAAAGAGAGAGATGAAGGGAAAAGAAAGGAGAAAGTTAAAAGGTAGAATTGCCCTTATTTGGGAGCTGCTCAAACAAGGCCTCCCTCCCCAGGGACAAAAATGCCTTCCACTACAAGAAAAAATTTGCAGCATCTTTCTCTGTGAGGCACTTCCTCCTTTTTGGTCCCCGCCCCCTCCAAATCTCTCTATATCCCAGACTCGCTGGGGAAGTGAAGCACAGCTGCAAATCCTGGTAAGAGTTCATTTCATACCAATCCTATGGAAGGTGAGTTCAGATCAGATAAACACCAATTTAAAGGCAGAAGGGGGCAGCGATTCACCCCACAAGAGACAAATCTGTGCACCCATTCATTATGAACCTCTCTCCCTCTCATCTTCTGCCTGGCTCCTTCCCTGCTCCCTCCTGCAATGCACCACTCCTAATAATAACCTGCCTGCAGCACTGCACCCGCAGCCCAGCGCGGCCAGCGGCCGTGCCAGGTCGCTGCCAGCTGGAAGCAAGGCTGCCCCACACAACCCCGTGGCCACCAGCTCATGCCAAGGGGAGATGTGGGTCCTTCCTGCATTGCTGCAAAGCAACACCCTGCCCAAAGGCTGAAACACAGCAGGAGGCAGAGAGCAAGGGCAGGAGGGTCCCAGCAGTAGGCAGACCCAACCATCTCCTCGCCAGCTATGGAACAGCCCTCCCCTAAAGCCAGGGACATGAAAAGATGCAGTGCTGTCCCTACAGCATCCCCCCTCCCCACCAGGTGTGTCCCCTCAACAAGTTCACTTAGCAACATAAACAACTCCTCCATCTTCAAAACTCCTGTTCACTGCAAGAGGCACTGGGGTGCCTCACCCTATCCATGGTTAGTGCACACTGGTGCTTTGGGCTGCTCTTGCCTTGTCTGAAGTAGGTCCGAGCTTCACCTTAGTGGTGAAGGCCCTGTACCCTGGCACAGCTCCTTGGAGGGCAATTATTTCATCAACAACAAAGACATTATTGAGGCCTTTTAATAAACAAGGGAGCTTATAAAAATGATGGGGAGAGACTTTTTACCAGGGCCTGCAATGACAGGACAAGGGGCAATGGTTTTAAACTGAAAGAAGGTAGGTTTAAATTAGACAGAAGGATTAATTTTTTTATGGTAGTGGTGAGACACTGGAGCAGGTTGCCCAGAGAAGCTGTGGATGCCCCATCATTGGAAATGTTCAAGGTCAAGGCTTTGAGCAACCCGATCTAGTGAAACCCCATGGCAGGGGGGTTGGACTAGGTAATCCTTAAAGGTCCTTTCCAACCCAAACTATTCAGTGACTCTAACACACTGTGTTGTAACACTACTCACACCACACCTCCACCGTGTCCTTGCAACATGCAAGACAAAAACTACTTGTAAATACAGATGTAGCAGACAATGTAAACCTGATGAGAATCCCAGATCCCCAGAGCTTAGCAGGTCGGTATGATATTCACAGGCACCCTTTGCCCCTCTCCAGGCCACTCAGCCTCAGTCCACTCCTCCAAAGTGCAGCTTCTGCAAGCCTCTCTCCTGCTGCTGCATCTATTCTCATCCCTCCCTATAGCCCCCGCACCCCTCCTAGATCCCTGACTTGAATTCCAGGCCCTTGTGTATCCAGAGAGAAGCTCCTGCTGCACTGCTCCAAGTGCTGTGGGGTACACGGCAGCAACGCTGCCCTGAAGAAAGCACAAGCTCAAGCACCCAAGCCACAGGTCATAAACCGGGAAGTCCTGTGTTAATACGGTCTCTTCCATCTGCTCCCAGGCAGGTGGCAAAGGCACGACACCAGCTGCACTGTCCTCATGGCAGATCACAGCCCACCATGGCAGGGAAGTCTCAGCTCCCTGGGGATGTTGCTGTCAGCCCTCAGCATGGAAAAGGGTGTGGAAATGGGATCCTCCCATCCCATTCCCATTTGGGATCCGGCTGTACCCATCAGAAAGTTCCCAGTGCTGGATAGGGTCTGGGGGTGGGGTCTGCCTTCCCCCAGCTCCTGGTAACACAGTCCAAAAATAGATCCCACCAATAACATTGGCTCATAGCAGCTTGTGGTGCTCCCTCTGCTCACCCTCAGCAGTCCCTCTGTCACCCTCTCTGCAGCCTTCCCCAAAGCTCACTTTCCAGAGCAGGACAACCCCTAAAAGCTCTCCATTCTCCCAAAGTTTCAGCAGCATCAACAAACCCAACTTGGTCCTCTCTGGCTCCTCCTCTTTGTGGCTCAAGCTCTCCAGGCCAAAAAGGTGGCTCCAGCTCCCTGCTATCTGATCTGAAAATGCAAGGCAAGGAGCGCTGCCCACCCCTGGAGAAGGAGCCAGACCCCTGGTTGAATAATAAAAAGCCTAAGGTACACACAGTAATCACTGGGAAAGAAGAGATGCCAACTCTTTCTTTCCATGTGCCTTGCTTGGTGCCTTCAGAGCATCTGACAGTCAAGTTTGCTCAGCCAAAGCCTTATAAAGCCAAAAGCACAAGGTGTCATCTTGGACCTCCAGCCTTGATCTTGGCACCAGAGCCCTCAGCTGTGCAGGACCGGTCAGCAGCACAGCTCCCGTGGGTAGTTGGGTGCACAACCAGTTACTTTTAACTGGTTCTAAAGCACCATAAATTCTGAAAATCAGTCTGTCTGGTGGTGTCAGTCGCCAGCGACGCTCTCACCCGGCGCCGTGCCCTGACCCCGCGACGCCAGCCCCTGCCTGATCTCATCCTACGTGCAGCTCTGGGAGCAGCCTCGGAAACTGGCCTGAAACAAAAGCACAGCCGGCTCTATGGGAGAGCAGCAGCCACCCTGCACGGGAAAGAAGAACCGGCCAAGAGATTAGCTTTGCATTCTGCTTCATCCTTCTCCAAGGCACATGCCAAGCCACAGCTATTTCGGGTCCAGAGGAAAGCCCTCGAGGAGTGTGGTGCTTCAGCACAGCTCTCTGCTGAGAAGGCCAGCTTGAGATCACTGGGGTGGGAAAGGGCCTGGGGGAGCCAGCTACCCTGCTGAGGGGCTTCCCAACACCTTCCGACACATCCAGAGAACGCTCCTCTTCCCAGCAGCCTTTTTCAACCCAAACCCGCTCACTGCTGTATGCCCACCTTCCTCACCTACTTTCTGCCTGCTCCTCTTTCCCCATTGTTTCCAGATCCCCTCCCCTTTAAAACACATCTCCTGGAGTCATGTTATTCCTTCCCTCCTTGGAAAGGTATTTCTAGTCCCTCATGCCGGGTTGATAAGATGGAAAAAGGCTCACCGAACATCCCGAGAGGGTTCACACACGAGGAGGAAAGTGAGGACACCAAGGCATAGACAAATGCTTTCAGGGGTTCCCATTTTTGCCCTGCAACCCCACCTCTCGCTGCCTGGAGCCCGCGCTCATGGAAAGTCTGGCGAGGGCTGTCTCCTTCCCTCCCTGCTTCTCCTGCACAGCTCCCACCGGGCACAGCCCTTCAGCCTCCCCGGCGATGGTTTCGGTCCCTCGGGGGATGCTGCTGGGACCCCTCACTCCCGCCACCCCTTCTCACCTGCGCTTGTACTCGTCGCGCTCCCTCTTCACCTTGGCCAGCACATTGTAGAGGGCCCGGATCTCCGGGGTGATGGTGTCGATCTGCACGCCCACCCCGTCCGGATGGACCCAGGAGACCCCCGGTCCCTGCACCAGGGTGGTCTCGGGCCCCGGGCCGAGCCGCCGGGCTTGCGAGAAGGACCAGATGGTGCCGGGCATGAAGCGGGAGCCGGCCGAGAAGGCAGAGGGCTGGGTGGGGGCGCCGGGGCGGCAGCCGGGGGACCCCAGCGCCCGGGCGGGCCCCAGCCCCAGCCCCGGCCCCAGCCCCAGCCCCAGGGTGCGGATAGGACCCACGAAGCCGGTCTGCACCGCCTGGTCCCGGCGCGGGGGTCCGCGGCCGCGGCCGCCCGCCCCCTCCTCCAGCGCCTGCTGCAGCTGCTTCTCCAGCTGCCGGTTGCGCCGCTCCAGCTCGTGGACCTTGGCCAGGAAGCAGCGGAACCGCAGGTTCAGCGTCTTCAGGACGCTGATGTTGGAGCCCAGGTCGTTGCGGAGGGCCATGGCGGCGGGCGGTGCGGGGAAGGGGCCGGCGGGCGGCTCCCCCGGCAGGGGCTCGGCGGCGGGCGGCGGCGGCAGCTCGGGGCCCGGCAGCCCCTGCTGCTCCTGCGGCAGGAGGAAGAGGTTGGGGCCGAAGAGCGGGTTCATGGCGGCGGCGGGACGGGGCGGGGAGCTCCGGAGTGTGGGGGGGGATGCACCCGGCCGGCCCCGGCGGCGGGGGTGCGGCTTCCGCTGCGGCGGGGATGCGGCGGCGGCGGCGGGCGCGGAGAGCCGCCCCCCGCTCCCCGCCGCCGGCCCCGGGCGGAGCGAGCAGAGGAGGGGACACAGCAGAACCTCCCTTTCCTCAACCGGCCCCCCAGCCCCGCGGAAGGAGGGGGCGGCTCGGCTTCCCCGGAAGGTTTCGGGGCGCCCCGGCGCGAAGGGATGCGGCTGGGTCCGGCAGGATCCGGCGGGCGCGGTCCCGGGGGAAAGTCCCGCTCCAGCACCGCTAGCTGAAGTCCCGCCGGGTACTAATTCCCGTCATCAGCCCAGCCACAGCACAGCGTTCCTCTGCCTCTTTCTTTTTAATTTTTTTAATTCTTTTTGCATAGAATTTAGTGCTTTCCCCAGGGCTGTCTTCCTTAAGGAGGGTATAACTTTCCCTCTGCACTCCCCAAGCCCTCTCCTTGTGCTTACTGGAGCCCCACAAGGCAGCCTTGCCCCTGCTCTGCCAGCAGCCCGCCTACGGAGAGCTGCCACTGGACAATGGCGAGCCAGAGGGCAGAGGAGGCTGTGTGGAGGCAGCCAGCCTCTCAGATATCATGCCTGGCTTGCAACTGGCTTCTTTCTTCCTTGCTCACAGAGCAGCCTCGCGCCTTGTTTTGTGCCCCATATTTTAGCCTTCTTTAATTCTTTCCCTACAGTCTCTTCCTCCCTGACCCCAACCCCAGGTCAGTACTGCAAAAAGCACTGGCATCGCCCCTCACCCTGTTATCCATTTATGGATGTGGATACCTGTGTTCCCTTGCTGTCTGTGTGTTCCTGGCCAGTTGCCCCAGGACTTCCACTGCATACCTGAGCCCAGGGTGTCCCTTGTGCTAAGCAGCCTCTGAGATCTCAGCTAAGCCATTACAAGGGGTGAGTGAGCAGTGGATTTGAATTTGGGGAGATGGCCAGCACCACACTACATTGAGCTCTGTGGAAGGAGTGGGCATGCTCCAATTGGGGGCTGTACTACAGCTCCCCTCCCTTGGGATCCAAGTTATGACTGAATCCACACTTCCAGAGACTTCCCCATCCCACTGAAGATGGCTGGCTTTGTGAGTCTTGACCGAGTCTGCCTATTGCATGTTCCCTGCTGCCTCTCCTTCAGGGTTACAGGTCTCCTCTATCCCTCCATTACTCTTCTGCTTTCCTGGCCTGGGAGCAGGCTAAATCAAATTTGTTTCCTTCTCCTGCCTTGCTGTGTCCAGTATCACTTGTGTCTTCTGACCTGCCTGTTTCCCCTGTCCTGCCCATGCCTAGTCCCTCCCAGATGGGGATCAGTTGGGAAATGAAGTGAACCTTCTTTCTCTGTCCCCTCCTTTTCAACATTCTTACTCTTCTTAAGTAGCTGTTCCCTTGCTCTTCCTCTGATCAGAGAGGCTGAGCTGTGGCACACAGTGCCTCTGTCAAGGGAGAGGAAGCCAGGAAGGCTTTCCTTATGGACAGGCACAAGAGATCCCCATCTTCCAAAAACCAGCACTGAAACAGCAGCCAGTAGGGAGCCCTATGCCCAGCAGCAATACTACCAAATGAACAGCCAGGGAAAAGAGAAGGACAGGTGGACATGAGGGATCCCAGAAAAGAAGCTTCTTTTAGAGCAGTGGTGGCAGCTCCAGCTCGGAGACCTCCCAGCATGTGCCTGTTTAACCATCGCTGGCGTCCCTTCACCCACCCCCATGCAGCCACAACCTGTCTGCACACCCGGCAGCCCGTATTTTCTGCCATCATCCTCCTTCCTGCACACACTCCTGATTTTACCCCTCCACACCCATTGCACCCAGGTGAGCGGGGTGAGACAGGGGTGATCTGCTGTTGCATGCAGCCAGCAGAGAGCACAGGCAAGAGCAATGCCACAAACCATGGAGCAAGTGCTTTCCCAAGCTCTGCTTGGCCTGCTCCTGTCCTGACGGGGAAACCTGGCATGCAGAGATGATTAATGAAGTGCCAGTGGAGGAAGGCATTGCCATCTATCAGGATAAGCTTTTTCACCATGAGATCAGCACAGTGCTGGAGCAGGTGGTGGGATCTCTATCCGTGGTGGTTCTCAGGGCCCAGTTATGCAAATCCACAGCAATGTGACCTAGTGCTGGGATAGTCCTGCATATAAGCAGGGATGGAGCTACAGACCTCCAGCACCTCTTCCCACCAACACCCCTGCTGTCTCTTGGAAAGGACAGGGCAGTGTGGAGCCTCCTTTTTTTTTCTAACTTCCCTTGCTTGGGATACTTGCTGAGTAAAGGATTCCTACTGACACAGAAGATGGCTGGGGCAAAAGGCCAACTACTAGTTACTCCTGAGGAAGCCCAGAACCTAGAGACAATCCTGCTACCCAGGGGACCATAGCACTCCTCCACTGGGCCTCAATCTCACTGCAGCACAAGAACTCCTTCTCCTCATTTTCTCTTTGTTCACAAAACCCCCTGGCACCTCTCCAGCTTCCGCCCCCAGTTTATCAGCTCAGGGTCAACAGTGGCACTGCTGGACCATACCTGCTGACATGCAGAGCTGCTCACTACAGTTCTTAAAATCATCCCTGTAGCCAACGTAAAAATATACACTTCTTCACAAACATGCTGATATTTATCTTACTTCCATGGATTTTAAGGCCAAGAAAAAAGCATCACATTTGCTGACCCTGTGGAAAACACACAGTGCAAATTTGTGTAGCTCAGGTCAAGTACTTGTGTGGGAGTGTGTCTCTATAATTGCTGACAGCAGAGTAAAAAGAGATTGAGCTTCTACCATTAGCCTCCGTGGGCAAATGAAGGTAGATTCCCCAGGTGGCTAATGCCCTACTAAAATCACATGCCTCATTTGGATTTGCCTAGCTATAACATCCGTTGCCACGCTGAGATGCTCCTGCTCTCCCAGATCTCTCAACTTCTTGCTAGCTAATGCATCCTCCTTGCAGATGTGCTTTACAGGTGAAACCTGTTCAAATTAGCTCCATAGCTTTCATGGAGGCTCTTTCTTTTAAGGCTAGGTCTCATCTCCCTGCTCTCATTCCCACCAAGTACCTCAGTGGTACCTTCTCCCTTGCACCACGCTGCTGGAACGTTTCAGTGTAAACTCTCCAAGTCTTCCAAGATTCTTCACTAAAACTGACCCCTAAAATTGCTTCTATCCACAACCAGAGGCAGACGCTGCAATGAACACACAACTTTTGGGTGCCTTACTGCCTAGCAAAGCCATCAGCCCTGCCAGCTGCCTGGATTTGGGTGCAAATGTGGAGAAATTGGCACAGAGGAACAGGTGCCAACAGCAGCTGGGTGATCACCACAGTTACCAACACACAGAAAAATACGTGTCTAATGGCAAAGGAGGGAAGGGATTTTCTTCTGAAAACCACCAGTCCAGGAGGGAGTTTTGGAGGCAGGTCTTCATGTGAAAGCAGTTCTAGATGCTACAACCAAGAGCTCAGGGCCTAACTGACCTTACCTTCTCAGCAATTCCCCACTGATTCCATCAGGCAGGTGGGACTTAGAGGCAATCTCTCTGGGAGCTCTCCATATCCTCCCTAGCAGGGATGGACAGCCTGGGGGAGCAAAGCTTACTGATGGGACCTTGGTCATTTGTGGATTCATCCCCTACAAAAGTGTATGTATCTATGGGTGTTATGTATAACACAGTGTGTGCCCAAAGACATACATTTTACACCCAAGTCTCTGAAACGTGCAGTGTGGGATTTCAGTCCCTTCCTGTGAATACAGCCTGACACGAGACAACACAACTGCAGGCTGCCTGCCCAGCACGGCACAGACATTACAGCACATGACATCACTGGCATTAGTGACCGACACACATCGCTGCTGGAGTCTCCTCTTTCCATTACGCACCATTGTCCCCAGAAGTTTTTGTTTGCCTTCTAACATGCCAAGGGTGCAGCAGCACAGTGCCCTACCTCTCCCTCCCATCTTGCAGAGGTGAGCTGGCAGCACTCTGGAGCCTGGCAGGCAGGAGCTGCCAGCTGGCCATCTTCACTGTACCCTGATAAGGCTTCTCCAATACACTCTCTGTTTGGGGACAAGGATTGTGCACAGCACAGTGGAACAAATATCGTGACACATTATGCTGACTTCTCCCAACCAGCTTTTAATTTATGACAGCATTTTTACCCCTCAGATCTGCTTTCAGTCCTTGCTTTGCCTCAGTTCTTGCTTTGCTCTGCCTCAGCTCTCACAAGCCATATTATCAGCAGCTTTCAGATACTAAAACACATTAAAGGAAGGTATTGAAAAGTGATCCAGCAGTCACGTTTTCCAGAAATCTCAGCTTTCAGGTAACAAAAGATTCCTACAGTAACAAGGCAGCTGCAAACATAAGTCTAATGTGACCAGCAGCCTCGTACCAGAAAGCAGAGGGAAGCCACCAAGCTTCGTCTGCAGCTGCTACATCCCCAGTACCACCTCTGAAGCTCGATGGCAGCATTTCAATGCCACACTCAACATTACCTCTCTGAGCAGTGATAACTATAATGGCTGAAATAAAGAGCAGAAGCAGAGCAAACCACTAAAGAGAGCTGAAAATCTCCCCTGTCTCTTCCCAGTTATAACAGAAGGTTTGCAGGCATGCCAAGAGAGTGGAATGATGCTCAGCAAGAAGGAAGTTTTATTGACACAGTTAAGACAGCAGCTATTCCCATCTTTCAGAGGTGACTGACATAATTTGGAGATCCACTAGAAACCAGACAGTTATGTTGGTATCCCAACCACGAATGTTCTATCCCTGCTGCTGAGTTTATCAAGATAAACGTGTTGTCAAGCCAAGACTGCAGGTTAGCTGCCTCAGCAGACAGCAGCAGAAAAGTGGGTCAGGTTAGAATCGCTCCTGAAAGGACAGGCCCATGGCTGGCCAGAGATAAAAGCCTTCCAGATACAAGTTGCCCTGTAGCTGGAAGATTGCCATATGATTTGAGTTTTGAGTTGTACCCTAAAATCCTGTATTTCATCGTTCCTTGAAACAGGAAACCTTCTAGAACTGGAAAAGAAGGCTGGAGGAGAAGAGGCAGGACTCAGCCTACCTGGAAGCTCCTGTTCCCACACGCAGTGCAAATCCTTTTGTAGCAAGGGCCCAGCTGAGGGAAATGAGATGCAGGCACAGTAGTGGGACCACCTCCCAGGGATGCAAGAGCCACAAAGCTGGGTCAGACCCAGGGTCCATCTAAGCCCAGGTACCAGTTTCCAGTGCAAGATGAGGACAGAGGAGTTTGTGACCAGGGCAAGTGAGCAGTGATCCTTCCTCACAACACTCTCCAGGCTTCAGCAGTGCACAGCTTGTGGATGTATTGAGCCAGTTGTGTTTACCAACCACTACAAAAACCACTTTTCCTTGTGCATACAGCTGGGTTTTCAACCTGTAACATCCACTGTATCCTGCAGAAAGGAGTTTCATGGCTACCTATATTTTCAGTGCATTTGATGGACCGTAGGGTTTTCATTTTTTGTATTCATTGGAAAAGAGCAAACAGTTGTTCCCTGTGCATCTTCTCTGTGCCACTAACAACTTTACACACTGTAATATCACTTCTTTCCCCATGGTCTCTTCCAGGCTCAAAGAGGCTCTAGCTGTTTCTTTCACTGAAACCATTCCATAACTTAGGATGTATTTGTCCTCTCTGAACATTTCCCAGTTTTACAATCTTTATTCAGATGGGGGGCACTAGAAATGCAGTATTGAAGCAATAATTTCTTCCCTTGGGTGCTATTGCACCCAGCATTTATTTAATTATTCTGAAAGACACCGGAAAACATCCTTCGGGTCCCATATATCTGGCAACCCAGACCTCACCACACAAGCCTAGATTGAGACAGTTGCATTCAGAGGCTCCTCTCTGCCCTAAATCACTGGGAAGCATGGGGAAAAAGTAATGTTCAACTACGAAGATATTTGGTTAATAGCTATTCACCACAAAACAACAGTCAGCCCCACCCCTCCAACCAGAGTTATAGTAAATGAAATACAGATAGACAAGCCCTAAAAAGCAGAAGATAACAAGGGCTGCAACAAAGACCAGGACTCCTGAGACAGTGATTGAACCATTACAGGAACCACTCAAATGCAACCTTGAAGAGCTTCAGCCAAAAACTTTGCAACTGATAAAAAGGCAGTATTATCGTGGGCTTTGTGGGAAGGAGGAAATTCATGATGGGATGTTTGAGGGTAACTGTGTGACAGTGTAAACTTTATCATGCAATGTTTTAAGGAAGATTACAGGAGTAAAACTTACTATGGGATGTTTTGGGGAAGGATTGAAGGAAGGGAAAGGGAGGCATCAAGCTAAATCAGGAAGTGAACATGGGAAATGGAGACGAATAAACAGAAGGAGCCAGTCTTAGAGAGAATGGCTGCTGATCAGTGTGCCCCTCTGGCTGAGCCCTGCTCCTGATTACCACCACCTGTCCTGGCCTCGTATTAAACTAATCCCAGCTGTTTCCTCTGCACGTATGCGTGTTGGTGATGTGTTAGCTCACTGCAACCTGGATAGCCTGAAGTAGGAAAAGAGGTCTGAGGACCAGCTAGCAGCAACCCATGAAAGTGTGGGCAGACAATCCACTAGGCACGGTCCAAGTTTCATGGGCCAGGGATTAAGAATAGGGTTAGGCCTCTTTTGTTGTTCATGCTTTATGAAGTCCGTCTGTGTTTCCCTGGGTACTCACCACAGTAGTTTTCCTTGGTTTCTGCTCATCAGTCTGTGCCTGGCTGCATCAGTAGTGCATGTGTGTGTGTCTGAGGGGGGTTCTGAACCACTTGCTGAACCTGGTGACGTGGGAAAGCTGCAGTCTCACATGTAGCAGATCACGAGAGAAAGAATTCCCCAAGTCCTACAGCCCACTGCATTCAGCTGTCCTTAACACCAAACACTGGAACAGCACAAGTTCTCCCGTGAACCCAAAGCTTGGCAAGGAAAACAAATCAAGGCAAAGCCTTCTGTGGGCTGAGCTAGTGAGACAATTACAGAAACAAGAGGTATGCCTCAGGTCTCTTACACACCCAACTCCACGCACACTGTGGTAGAACAAAAGATGGAGAGCACACTTAGAAAACTTATTAAGGAATTGCCTCTAGAAAAAGATTTATTCACTGGAGAGCAGAACTAAAGAAGAGAATATCCCTCACACTGACAACAGAAGGGGACCTAGGGTGATGTTTAAACAGGAACAGCTCAGATCACTGTTTGGTACGTCTCGAGGAGAAGCAGCCACATTTGGGTGAAAAAAACAAGCAAAAAGAAACATGGCTGTACAGCTCCAGAACCAACAGCTATCCCTGCTCCAGTCTGGGAGGTCAAGAACCGAGAGACTGCTTGGGACCAGCAAAAGGGTGAAATGGGGACATCACAACAGTGAACTGGTAGCACTTAGTGACAACAGGGAACTAAGGAACAGCACAGGACCAGTGCTCCAGCCTGACAACCCACTCAGCTGACAGTCACCACACAATACAGCCTTCATGGAGGGAGCTAGGATTTCAGCTCCCACTGCTTCTTCACAAACATCCACATCACAGGGGATAAGGACAGACACCAGAAATACAAGGCATCAGCATGGAGTGGGAGTAAGAGGGGACATGGTGGAATTCCCTGTTCAAGAGAATGTTTCAGAATGTACTCCATGTTTAAGGGAGATGGACAAGACTTGAGCAAGAATATAAAACTTTTAATGGGTCAGTGCATCAGTCCTTGATGCAGAGGGAAAGGAGCAAAGAGGGCTATCGCTGTCCCAGGTGCCCAGACACACATAGCTGCAGCAGCCTTTGCTCTCCGAGGAAAGGACCAACACCTGGAAAAGCAGTTCCTCTCACTGTCCATTCGGTTTCACTCTATGTTTCTTCTTCCTGGTAGGGACTTTAGGACGCATCATTTTGGGAGAAGGCCGGCCAGCCTTCAAGGGTCTCCTCTGTGCCTGCAATGAATGTTTCTTCTTCAAAGTCGGTTGGGGCAGCTTCTGCTCTTTGTCAGCTTTTGATCCCTCAAGTTTCTTCTTTTTTGGCGGAGGTTCCACAGTGGTCTCAGGGACAGCAGACAGAGTTGCTGCTTCTGCAGCAGGTTCTTCATCTGAAAGGAGAGAAAGGCGTTGTAAGAAGCATCCCCATGGCTTTTGCAGGGGGAGCAGCATGTCAGAGCAGCCCTGGCCAACTCAGCCAAGTTCCAGCACTGGGTTACCTTTCTGAGCCTGTGGGATGGCATTAGAGAATTTCTTGAACTTGGCGATGAAGAACCCATCCATGTTGTGCGTGTGGGGATAGAAACGCCGTGTAGACTTGAGGGAGGGGTGGAAGCGACGGTCCTTGAACCTGGGGGAGGAAGTGGGGTGAGAATGATAGAATACCTCTGCTCAAACCTGGCCACTAGGGAACAGTCACCTGTGCAGCTTGTGACCTGGCACGCACCTGGTGAAGCCTTCCTTGCCAAAGTCCAGGCCCGTGGCCACCAAACGGACGTTGCGTTTCTTCAGGGCATAATCCACAACCCACTCATTCTCCTCCACCTGCCAGGGGCTAAGCATTAGGATCCAAAACTCACCAGTCCCCTGAGGGGGAGGTGACCGCAGAAGAGCGTGGAAGGGACTTACCATGATGGAGCAAGTGCAGTAGACAATGTAGCCCCCTGTCTCTGAGGCTGCATTGACTGAATCTATAGCGCTAAGAATCAGCTCCTTCTGCAGGTGAGCGCAGCGCAGGATGTCTTTCTCATCCTGTAAGAGAAAGATAGGTTAGGATACCAGAGGCAAGAACTCCAGGCCTCTGCTGTGGATGGAAGACATGACAGAAGAACAAAGCACACACGACACAGAACATTCTGGAGTCTCCTGCAGAACTAATCTCAAAAAACTAGCTCAACACACAGAATAGGAAAGAGATGGAAAAATCAGTGTCTCTATTACAGGCATCTCTCAAGAAAAAAAGCTGTCCCAAAGTCCTTCCTCTCATGACTCATCCTTGAGTCCCCACTGGTCACTCACCTTGTTGGTTTTGACAGCAGGATCCTTGGAAATGACACCTGTTCCGCTACAAGGAGCATCAAGCAAGACACGGTCGAACCCTCCAAGCACCTACAGGCAGATGTACATTTGGAATTACACTCACAGGGGGACTCAGAACAAGACCAAGACTAGAAGGGGGACTCAGAAGAAGACCAAGACTAGAAGGGGAACCAGAAGACTGGGAAAGCAGGAAAGATTCCTCCCTCCTCCCTGTACATCTTCCTGCCTCTGTTTCAAATAACAAACACATTCCCCAGCAGCTCTGCTCATCCTCCTGTGACAAGTGGCTTTGGAGAACTCAGCTTTACTAAAGGGACATCACAACAGCTCTAGGTAAGCACAGTAAAGACACCCCACACACCTTGGGGAACTGGCGTCCATCGCAGTTACTCACGACAGCGTTGGTGACTCCCAGCCGATGCAGATTCCCTACCACACTGCGCAGGCGCTCGGCGTTGCTGTCGTTGGCCAAGATCATACCTGTGTTCTTCATAAGCTGAGCTGATGGAGGGAAAAACACATCAGCAAGGGGCTGCAAACCTCCCACATTTTAGTCTGTAGGGACAGCCACCCCCTCCTTTCCTTAAGTCCAGTCCCCCTCTATTCCCACTTTCTGTATAGACTGGTGGAAACTCATCACTTCACAGAGCATCCCTCCCAAGGCTCCAGGGTGGTACCTATGTAGCTGGTCTTGCCTCCTGGGGCACAGCACATATCCAGGATGCGCTCGTTCTCCTGTGGAGCCAGAGCCATGACAGGGAGAAGACTGGAGGCTCCTTGCAGCATGTAGTGTCCAGCCAGATATTCAGGGGTGGCACCTGATCAGGGAAGGCGGAGCAAAAGAAGATGACACGTGATAGAAAGGGAAGCAAGAGCAGGTCAGCCTAGCCCTACAGATGGAAGGGTGATCTCACCGATGGGCACAGTGGAGTCATAAATAACAAGTCCCGTTTTCGACCACTTCCCCAAGGGGTCAAGATTCACGCCACGGTTGATCAGAGCCTGCAAGACAAGGAGATGGGCCTGAGACACCGCTCCCTGTGATAGGAGGTGCAGGAGACAACCCCTGGTTCCTGCTCACCTGTGCCAGGTCCCGTCGCCGTGTCTTCAGTGTGTTGGTGCGAATAGTCACAGGGCGGGGAACCTCATTGGCTTCCAGGAAGTTTATCAGCTGGATGAAAGAAAGGGGCAGAGAATACAGATTAAAAATGAAGACCCAGGGAGGCAGCCAAATCCTCACCAGTCAGCAAAGCTATGGGCAAGGCAGGATCCCACCTCAGGGAGTGGGAAGATGTCCATGAGCTTCATGAGCAGGAAGTCACTGTAGGAATAGTAGGCAGCCATGTCCCGGCGCAGCAACGCCAGGTACTCCTGCCGCGTGCGTCCCTCCTCCCGCTTCACCACGAAGTCCTGCAGCACCTCCATGTTGCCCTTGATGCGCTGGTGAATGACATGCAGGTCGGGTGGCTCAGCAGGTAGGAAAACCATTAAGGAATCACGAACAGACAAGAAACTCGCACAGAGGCTCTTTACAAGTACAATGAGTCGTGCAGGACTCGTGCAGCGCAACAGCACGTGTGCCAGAAAGGCTTTATGGGAATACACCCTCTCAGCAGAACTCAGTAGAGCAAGGATTCAAAGGACAGAATCGGACAAAAAAGTTCCCAAGGCAGGACTACAAGGTTTTTAAAAGAATTGGGTTGGTTACTTTTACATAAACAGAAAAAGAATAGGAAAAATAAAATAATCCAACAAAAGAAGGCTTTTAATAATGAAAACATTACCTGTATCAGAAAGGAGACTAGAAGTTCCCCAAGGGCAACCAGGGGTTAAGAGGGGAACGAGAAGAGACAGGATTAAATTGTACTGGGAGGCAGGAAATTAAAATCACTGAAGTTCAGGAGCAAGCACTTTGGATGCTGGAATTGCTGTCATCAGAGGGTCTAGGAATGGGTTACACAAACACCTGCCAGGCAAGTCAGGGTAGAGAGGAACAAACTATGTGATAAGATATCCATATGTATTTAGGTCTAGAAAAGAAATTAGGGCAGGCTCCAAGCTCCATATAGGGCATAACAGATCTCCTAACTGTGCTGTGGAGAAGCACAGCATTATATACTATCTATTAGGACAGCTCATCTAAAAATACACTGTCATGCACAAACCCTCTTGCTAAGCAATATGCAAGATAAAAGTCCAAGTGAAGCTCTTTGATTGTATCCAAGTCCTGTGCTGCTGCACGCCTATGGCTTATGGATGTCACAGATAAAAAGGATATCCTCTTTTTCAATCTCTTCATTAGTTGGCAGTTTAAATTGTTCATCTATATCTAGGTTGAGCTGCAGATCTGAGTTCTCTTCCTCCTTCTGTCCCATTTTCTGTCTGACTTTTGTCTCTGCTCCCTCTTCCTCCTCCTCCTCCTCCTCCTCCTCTTCCTCTTCACTGTCATCTTCACTGAGGCCTTCCCTAAGGACAAAGAACAGGACAGATGCTTTACACAAGAACAGGATCACACAGACACTTCACAACTACCACTTCTTAGATGGCAGAAAGGGTGGAAAAATAAACAACACAGGCTCCTCATCTATCCAGGAAAGGCTCTGCAGCCCGGGGATGTTCTCATATCCTCACCTGTCAGGCTTCTGTTTCAGGGCAGCTTTTTCAATAGGCAGCAACTACACAGAGAGAAAAGATTAATGAAGCATCCACAGTCACCCCCTTACTTCCCACCATCTGCGAAATTTACTTGCTCTGTTTAAGAAGGACAACAAACAAAAGCTCTTAATGTTATGCTGCTAAACTTGAAGTTGTTTGTTTGAAGGGAAGAAGATCAAAGCTCTCCACCACCTCACCACCCCCCAACCAGTAAAACCATCCTTCTTCCCCAGGCCTGATGGGTCCTTTCAGCCAGCAACATCAAGTATTTCTTGTGGAATTACAGGCAAAAAGTTCTTACCTCCTCTTCTTCTGACGATGAGGCACCGTAATCATCGACCATCTCCTCGCTGCTCCCATCCTCATCTTCCTCCATCTCCCAGTTGCCCTCTTCCACCTCACCATCGCTGGATAACTCCACTTGGTTTCCTTTAGATCGGATTTTCTTGGCTTTGGCTGGAGCCAGCCATTTTGAATTGTCATCACTGAAGCCAGACCTGCCACGAGTTGTCTGTCCTGCTGCCTTTATGGTATGTTTCTCCTGTGTGGACACCTGCTCTTTAACTATGGGCAGAAAAAGCAGGTAAAAATTAGGGATTATGCCCAAAAGCAGCTGCTCTGTTTTTTCAGTTGTTATACAAAAGGGCCTTCATCTGAGTCCTGAGCTGCCTGTCCAAGAGAAGGGACTGCTTGCTCTCCGAATCTCAATCATAAAGAAGGGCATATTCTCACCTCTCCCTCAATGAAAACTTAGGGAGATCTAACTAGAATTACCAATCTAAAGCACTGCTACAAAATTCTTAACTGCTCTGATGTATTAGAGTGCCCTCCTTCCCAAATCTTTGTCCATCCTTCCTTCTTAGTACTGCAACAGCCTCCTGGGCTACACAGAGCATAACACAGGGATTCAAAAACCTCAGCTACACAAACAGCCTGCAATAACCTTGCTGTGAATGGAAGATAAGTCAGAAATGGATCTAACACGTAGAAGAGAGACCTTTTACTAGTTCTTCAGACAGCACTGCTGCCTGGCAGGACAACCACCAGAAATCAGGCAGAATTCATTGTTATTATCTATTAGAGAGCACCCAAGGGAGGGCCATGAAGATGGTGAAGGGCCTTGAGGGGAAGCCATAGGAGGAGCAGCTGAGGTCACTTGGTCTGTGCAGCCTGGCTAAGAGGAGACTGAGGGGAGACTTTATTGCAGTTACAGCTTCCTTGTGAGAGGAAGAGGAGGGACAGACACTGATCTCTTCTCTGTGGTGACCAGTAAGGGGACCCAAGGGAATGGCCTGAAGCTGTGTCAGAAGAGGTTTAGGTTGGATATTAGGAAAAGGTTCTTCACCCAGAGGGTGATTGGGCACTGGAACAGGCTCCCCTGGGAAGTGGTCACAGCACCAAGCCTGACAGAGCTTAAGAAGCCTTTAAGACAATGCTCCCAGTCACAAGATGTGATTCTTGGGGACGGTCCTATGCAGGGCCAGGAGTTGTACTCGATGATTCTTGTGGGTCCCCTTCAACTCAGGACATTCTATGACTTCTTGATTTAGAATAATGAAATTCCCCCTGTCCCGTGCCGTAAAAAAGAGGCCGGAGCCTGACTGTGGCGGTGGGGATACCCGGGAGCAGCAGGACGGAGGGGCTGCCGGGCCGCCACCCTGGTTCGGACCCCGCTCCCACTCACCTGCCGGCTCCCGCCCTCCTCCTCCTCCTCCGAGCGGCCTCTTCCCCGCCGGGCCGCTGCCCGCTCCCAGCCGCCTCTTCGCAGCCCTGGATCGAGAAGGGAAGCGGCGATCAACCCCAGCTCGGCCCAGCTGCCCCGGCTCGGCCCAGTTCCTCCGGCCCGGCCGGGCAGCCCCCCTCACCTCTTTCTGCCGTGACTGGAGAGCTTCTTCCTGCCGGTCTCTGGCTCTGCGGGAAGACACGCGGCGGTCAGGCGGCTCCGGGCGCCGCGGGGCGGCCGCGGGCCTGCTCGGGGCGGACTTACCTGGCGGTAGGAAGCGGGCCAGCTCCACCTCAGCCCCGCGCTGCTTGCGGGCCTTGCGCCCGGGGCCGCGCTTCTCCTTCCTGGTGGGATCGAGCTTCCTGCCCATGGCCGCGCCCGCGCCCCGCGCCGCCCCGCGCCCGCCGCCGCACGTGCGGGGCTCCCCGCCGCGCCGCGCACGCGCCCGCCGCACCACCGCCCATTGGCCGCCACCGCCTCCCCTGCGCGCTGATTGGCCCGCACGGCAACGTCACAGCCCCGCCCGGCCGGCCCCGGGACACGTGGGAGGCCCCAGCCCCGGGAGGGGATCCCGGCGGGCACGGCCCGGTGCCACCTTCCCGGGGCACTTGGGGGCCGCAGGCTGCCTACGCCTGGGGTGGGTAAACAGGGAAAACGCAAGGGCGAGAGAATGGGGGTGGTGCATAAGCAAGGTGAAATAAGAACTCAGAGGTGGGGGATATCACAAACCCTGAGGTTGGACATCAGGAGGAATTTCTTCGTGGAAAGGGGTTGTTAAATAGGGGAAGGGGCTGCCCATGGAGGTGGTGGAATCACCCTCCCTGAAGGTGTTCAAGGAACAACAGAACGTGGCACTTTATTAACTGAAGGAGGTGGATTGCTCAGAGGTTGGACTCAGCTTTGGAGGTCTTTTCCAACCCCAATCATTCTGTGGACCATGACAGAGCCTGGCCCTGGTACAAATACTTACCCCACCGGTCTAATGCTAAATAGAGACAACAAAATAAAATACAAGGAAATTTTATTTTTCAGTTTTATCAATGTTTTGCTCTGTTTTTTGTTGTTTTTTTTGTTTGTTTTTTCCCCACTGTTGTTTGCTTTTGTCTTCAAGCTGCTTATTAGTGGACAAGTCCGGTCAGTTTTTGTATTAAAAAGGATTTTGATGGAGGTAGCTTTGTCTCTGTCCTGGCTTTTACTTGGTCTTGCCTGCGCACCCTTCTCAGTAAACAAACTCAAAATAAAATTAAAAACAAAAACTGGAATTCCAGGCGGAGGCAACGAGCAACGCAGCCAGGTTCTCCGTGTAACAGACATGGCGCTGGGGCCTCCAGTCACTATATACAGAGTCCATCATACATCCATCCCCCTCTCTCCTAAACACACTCCTTGCTCCAACGGGCTGGCTGCAGAGGAAGGAGTTTCTTCTCCTCCCACAGACCTGAGCAGCAGCTTCCATGGAGGGAAACAGCACCCAGTCAGGAATGTCAGGCAGAGGGGTAGAGTGTGAAGGGGTGGGGTGGGGGTGGGGGGGGTCACTTCAGCTTGGCCGAAAGATCAACAGCACTGGGCCAGGGACTCACTGCTGCTGGGCCACCTGTAGGGTGAGAGAAGAGGATCTGAGACTCGAGGGTTGCTCACCAGAGCTCAGCGTTGCCCACGGAGCCCCGCCCCTGCCCCAGTAGCTCTGCTTACTGACCAGAGGGGGTACGTACTTGTTGGGGCGGGGGTGGTGGCGGGGGCTCACTGCTGCGGTTGGCCAGGCGGCTGAGGATGTTGCGCTCGGACATCTGGAGGCGCACTGCCACGGGCGGGATACGGGCAATGGTGGCAGGCAGACGAGTCACATCTGCCTTCATGTCACTCAGAAGCTCCTCCAGCTGCTTCAGAACTAGAAAAGAAAGGGACACCTGTTCCGAGGGGAAAGGGAAACCCCAGAGGGAAAAGACGAGAGGGGACAGCAATGGCAAGCACCTACCCTAACCTTGTTTATCACACCGCATTACCTTTGTGCAGAACAGCATTGGCGGGTTTATTCCCAGCCATAGACTCCTTGGATAGATGCTGGTGGCTCTCAGCCAGGCATTCCACCTCTGCAAATCGTGTGTTCAGAGCCATAGAGGGGTGAGATGGGTCTTCAGACATGTTCAGATAGGCAGCTCGCCGCAGCTGCTCCTCGATCACCAGTGCTTGCTCCAGGAGCTGCAAAGGCAGGGAGGAATGAGTCTTTCAGCAGCTGCCTGAAAGGGGTGGCCTGTTTGCACCCCCAGTCTCTCCTACTCCAGTTCCTCACCCTCTCTTAAGATGAGATTCTCCACCTGAACCTCCTTTCACCAGCCTGTTTTACTGAGTAGCCCAAAACAATAAAGGCTTCATGAAGCTAAGCCAGGTACACAGGAAAATCAGGCTACATCAGGTTTAATAAAAGACTGCTACAAATCCTCTAGGATTCTCATTCCTTCTCAGATTCTTTTTACAGACCAAGTTGTTTGCCATTTTACTCTTTCTTTGAGGCAAAGGGGATGGAGATTTCTCACTGAACCCAAATGAGAAGTGTCCCGTGCTACTTACAGGAATAATCTGAAATCTTGTAAGCATTTGGAGAAATCAATTAGAATCCTGTCAGTGCAGAACTGACCATCCAGACTATACTGAATTAATGTTTTGCCTGAAGACTAAGACCTACATAGCCTTTATTTGGATTGGTCTTAAATCACTTCCATAACTAAGCCAAGTTCACTCCTGAAGAGGGTGAGGTAGAGACTGAAAGCAACCCTTTCACCAATCCATACAGCTCTGTTTAGGTACATGGAGTGGGGGTTGTAGTAGACCAAGCAGAAGCTGTGATGGAAACAGCCACTTGAATCTTAAGCCTCCTGCATATAAGTTGTTGAATAAACATTTGGATAGAGAGCACTGAACCAAGCTCCCCCGTACCATTTCCAGAGAAAAGGGAGCTACTATCATGGAGGAACTGCATGATCCTAAGATTCATTTTTTAAGTTCCCCTAAAATGAAAGGCACTGCAGAAACCTTTTACTTTCTAAATGGAAAATCAGAACTGAAGCTTTTGTTGTTTAGAGATCCAGCCAGTTATCACACCAAAGACAAATTCTTACCTTAAATCTCCTTGCCAAGAACTTATTCTTTATTTCCAGGAAGTTACCCCGGTTCATCTCACCCTTGAAGGGCTCATTGAGGATGGCGTAACGCGGATCATTCTGAATATCCTGCCAACGGGCATAGCCATGACTGAGATGGGATGAGCTCAGGCAAACAAAGGCAGTGAGAACAAGGGAATATGCAGCCCAGGCAGTACTGTTCTCCAGAGGGGGTGGGGAAAGGGGGCACACAGAGGGGAGGAACAGGAGCCAAGGAAAAGGAATGAAAACTATGTCCTGCTAATTCTCAGCTATGCTGGCAGGAAGCTCCTCCTCCCACCATCACTCTCGCTCTTCTGAAAGAGGATAAAGCACTATCACTCAGCCTACTCCAGCCAGACCCAGGACTGCCACCTTCTCAAATTATATGGACAAGACAGGAAAATGGGTCCATCATGGCAAGGATACTTGATAATCCCAGCAAGGAGCCAATAGTCGTGACGTCGATGCCAGATCTCATAGGTCTTCTTTGTGACTGTTGCAGCCCGCTCTTCATTCTGCCAGAGGGAGTGTAGTTCTGGAAAGGCAAGAGACACCAGAACGGCTGGAAGTTATTTCACAAACATAAGCAGGGGCATATAAACTAGTTCAAGCAGATAAAGATCTCATACCAGTGAAACCACCATCTGCTATGTTGAACATGAAGCGCTGCTTTACTGCCTTCTTGTGCCTTTCATCTGCTGACTCTTTCAGCATCTCTCCATTCTGCAGCATCACCACGTCTCTCTTATCATCATCCTTTTTCTCATCTGTACACACAGGAAATTATTAGAAAAAGCAAGATACCACACAAGCTGGACCACAAAGATTCCTTGCAGGAGAGAAGGGAATAATCATGCCTCACACCTTTCTCATCCAGAGTGATTATAGGAGGTTCAGGAGGATTCTCAATAGGTGCTCTGTCTTCCACTTTCTCCACGTCAGCTGCAGGAGAGAAAGGGAACATAAGATGTAGAGGAACACAGCAAGTCCACAGTTTTATTCTTCAACCAGAGAAACCCAATACTGTTCTGTAACTCTCCACCATTTTTCTACATTCAGGCCTGGTTTTTTAGGATGAAGTGCTTTGTACCTTTGCTTTCTACTTCCATTGGTTCATCTGGTCTTTCCTTCGCTTCTGGCTCCTCTACTTTTTTTTCATCTGCTTCTGTGGGGTTTGCTGGGGATTTTGCTTCCTGTGGTGGTGTCTCCACAGGCTGAGCACCCTGCTGAGGACAGCAATCAGTGAGACGCAAGGCAAACTAGTCAATGGAAACAGAAGACAGCCACAGCAGTTTAGAAAGCAAAGATGCACACACCCGTCAGGCCAATTCTGAGGATCTGAGAGAGTTACCTTTAAACAATCACTCCAAGAACTCATCTCTGTCTTATTAGCTGAACAACAAAGAGATGTCAGAAGTAGAGAAATTTGCAAGAGATATTGTGAGGCAAACAAATCACCCAAGACTCACCTCCATTGGGACCTCTGTTTCAGTAGTAGAGGCATTGAGCTCTTTCTCTGGTTCAGATGGCTCTCCTTGCTCCTTAGCACTGGCTCCTTCCTCTACTTTTACTCCTTCTTCTGTGTATTTCCCACCCCAGAGCAGCACAGCAGACAAAAGAGAAGCCATCAGTAAGGTCTTCCCCTCCCAGTTACCAAGCACACATCGCCTTTGCTCCCAGAGATCAGGCCCATCAAAATGGAACCAACATCACTCAACATGACCACCCACCACCCCTTTCCTGCCCACTGTAGATGCTGGACTTCTCACTGATGTCAGCTTATCTAAGGAAAGCTAGTGTCCTCTCTTGCCTTTAAGGGTTTGCACATGTCTTTGGCAGCCCTCCTAACACGAGAGTAAGTTGATCTGCGTCCACCTCCAGACCCCACCACCACAGTTCCGGTGAGGGGAACAGCCAGGATGAGGTCAGGACGCAGGGCTGGACAAGGACAAGGGGGGAGCCCTCACCAGGTGGAGGAACAGGGGCAGGTGTATTTGGTTGTGTATCCCCTGGTGTTGAAGGAGTCGGAGTTTTCGGAGAGGGCGAGCTTGGCTGTGAAAGCTTCTTGTTTTCCTCTATCTCTGCAAGTTCTGGCATACTCCAGCGGCCATTTACATGCTCAAATTCCTGCACCTGCATGAGAGGGAAAGACATATCATTGGAGAGTCATGCAAAGCTCATCCTCAAATCAGCAAAAGCAGATCACTCAGCACACAACAGAAGTAGGTGTGAAAGGAGAGGTAACTCCCTAGCTCAGTGACTACAGTGTGACTACAGCTGTATGGACAGCAAAGGCCACACAGTTCTGCCAGGCACCTACCTTTTTGCGTATAAGTGACATGACCCCAATGCGAGTAAGGACGTGCTGTCGAGAAAGACCTTCCCGTGGGACCCCATCTGCAAAGGTCTCTGCACCATCAGCTCCAGGTTCACATAAATGGCGCATGAACAGCGAAACATAGGCCCTGAAGCAATTGAGACAAGCAATTAGTCCATAAATCAAGTTAGCCAGAGACACGCATCACCAGACACCTTCCAGCGTGTAAGGGAAATTACCCCGGGACTCTTAACCCATAGTAACACAAGTTCTGGGACTCCAGGCTCCTTCAAGGGAGAATTTCCTGACAGAATTACTATATACAGGAAGGACACAAAGCTGACTTAAGAGGCTTGAGCAAGAAAAAACCATAAGCCTCAGAAAGACTCAGAGTACTCATTACATGCTTCCATGGCCATGCTACTCCTCTAAAAGCATTTGCTTTTGGTGACTGATGAGTTAAGTTCAAGTAAGAGAGCTGGGAACAACCCCCTCATCTCTCCCAGCTTATACTTTATCCTCCCACGAAAAATCAACTATTACATTAAGGAAGTGTAGTCTCTAAGGCCCCACACTCATTCTTTCCCAAAGGGATTAGATGCTGCCTGTCTTCCATCCAGGCATAATGTAGACTCACTTGAACTCTTTCTCTGACTTGCCACGGAGGTCCCGAACAAGCCATTGAGTGGTGAAGGCATCCTGAGGTGGCATTCCATAGCGCATGATGGCATTGAGGAAGGCTTTCCGCTGGCGAGCATTGAAACCCAAAACCTAGAATGGAGGAGGAGACAGGTAGACATGGCAAGGGCCATACAGAAGCAGCAAGGATGCAAATGCCTACCCGTGGTACTGCTTACCTCGATATTCCCTCCCACACGGGCAAGTAAAGGAGGCAGAGGTTTATCCTTATCATTTCTCAGGCCCTTGCGGCTAGGCCGACGAGCTGCTGAAGAGAGAAACACAGCTAAGAAGGAGAAACAATGCACAGCACACTGTTGTGTGAACATTTCCCTGGCAGGATGGCACTATAGAATGTAAAAATCTCCCAAACCTAGTCACAGCTGTTTCCACACTCAGAGAAGGTGATGCAGGAAGTCTGGCTTCACCAGAACTTACCTTCAGACCTCTCATCGAAGTCCTCATCTCCTTCCTCAGAAGCAACTGAATAGTCTGACTGATTATCTGACTGGTCATCCTGCCAGTCTGAAAGAAAAACAGCACGTGAGCCTGAGACGCTACTCCGTTACTTCCCAGCAAGATATACTTACACCCATTTTTCCCTCAGGGTCCTGTGGATTTGTACCTCTATCCTCCTGAGAGCCATCATTGTAGTTAACTTGCTTGCGGATACGTTTGCCCTTGCCCAGATTCCTGGCCAGATCCTCCTGCTGTTGTTCATAGTGGTGACGCAGCAGTTTCTCCCAGTAATCAGGATCCACTGACTCTTCCTGCTTAATGATCTCCCGTTCAACCTCCTCTTCCTCCTGCCAGAGAGGTAACAAATTTAGGGCTCTATGCTCCAAGTCCCAACCTGCCATAGCAGATATATGCCTGCTTGTCCTTAAAAGCATCAGAGCTCAATTTACTTAATTGATCCTCCATCATTCTGCAGAACATACTAGCTGACATCCACCTCCTACTCACCCCCATCTCCTCCTCACGAACCACATACTGGGCCACCTTGAAGGAGCTGAGATACTCATTCATGCCCTGAAGTTCTGTATCTTCTGTTTCATCCTGGTTCCGATCCAAGAGACGCTCAATTGCTTTGTCATCATAGTGGATGACACTGCTGTCCTCACCTTCTTTGTTATCCCCTGAAAGAAGAGCACAGGCACAGTTGCTGTGTGGATCTTGAGGGAGTAGGAAAGAGGGAATGCCACCCTAGACCTCTCTGTTGAGCTACAATCAACTCTGTGTCTACAGTCTCTCACTACATAAGGAGACAGATCTGCCCACCCCTTTCAGTTCTACTCCCCGGCACTCACCCCCCTCAGTAGCCTCATCCTTGAAGAGCTCTTCTGTGCCAAATTTGAGAATGTCATCAAGTTCCTGTTTGGACATGGAGCCTGTCTTGGAGCCCAACCCTGGTCTCACTACCAGATGAGTTAGCATCATTTTCTTCTTGGCCACCTGAGTGATACGCTCCTCCACTGAGGCCCTTGTCACAAAGCGGTATATCATCACTTTCTTGTTCTGTCCAATTCTGTGTGCACGACTGAAGGCCTAGAAAAGAGATGTGCTCAGAACAATCTAGAGCTACACAGGTAGTTGTCTGATACAGCCCGCCTAACTCCACAAGCTTCCCAGCTGCCCTCATTTTGGCTCCTAACATTAGTGAAGGCTGTACCCTGGAAGAACCCTCCACTACTTCACTGCCCATCTCTACCCATCCTCACTGCTCTAATTTTGCATATTTCTAGACTGGAAGTCTCACATTCCTTCACTCCTCCTGAAAATTTAATTCCCCCTCTTCCTCAAGATTACTCCATAGTGAGTGGTCTCATTCAGACTCACCTGGATATCATTGTGGGGGTTCCAGTCTGAATCGTAGATAATCACAGTGTCTGCTGTGGCCAAGTTAATACCAAGACCCCCAGCTCGAGTTGAAAGCAGAAAGCAGAACTGCTGAGCTCCGGGAGCTTAGATAAAAGAGAATAAAACTAATCAAGGGAGAGTGCAACACTCAAACAAGGATTTTTATCTGACCCACATCACTTGACAAGGAATTACTACTAAATTAAGATTCCAGGAAAGCAATGGAAAGCTTGGGCCACAACAATCCCATGTTGACCATTATGCACATACAAGGCGACAGTTTTCATTTTACAGAAAAAAATAAGAGACTCCATACCATTGAAGCGATCAATAGCCTCCTGACGCATGTTCCCTGTGATTCCTCCATCAATCCGCTCATATTTATACCCTTCGTGTTCCAGAAAATCTTCTAGAAGGTCCAACATTTTCGTCATCTGCACACCAGAAAAACAGCACCACAAAAGAGTGAGGGACAAGGGGATACCAGATCAACAGACTTCTTTCTCAGAAAGAGAATACTCAGCCTTAAGGTTTTTCCCCACATACCTGAGAGAATATGAGCACCCTGTGACCTCCTTCCTTCAGGTTCTTTAACATCTTCTGGAGCAGCAACAGCTTTCCGGAGGCTCGAATAAGCGCACTACCATCATACATGCCATTTGGCATTTTTGGAGCTTCCTAAGAAGAAAAGGGAAAGAGGGAGTAAGAGGCAAGGGACAAAAACATCTTAAAGGGATGTACTTGGCTTTAGTCTCCAGCTGTGTTCATCAGATGCTGGGTCACACCTAGTCATTTACCTTGGCACAACCACAAGGTTGTATAAAACATCAGTGCTACCCTGTGCCTCTTCTCTTGCAACTGACTTCTAGATACCCCCCTCTTCCTTACTTAGTCCCTACTCTTCACCATCTTACGTGAGTCACGAGATAGCTCCTACCTGTCATAAAAATATGCTGGAAAAAAAAGGCCTTCCAGCACGTTAGGTCTAAATACAGACAAGATGAAAAAAAGAAAGGCAAAAAGAGAGGAATGGGAACCCCTCCATGCTTCAGCTAGGGAGTTAACTGGCTCCCTGATAACACCCAGAAGGGAATTTGCTTATACAGAATAAGCGACTGAACATACCATAGCAGCCACAGGAAAGAGGTAGGGGTGGTTACAGCACTTCTTCAGATCCATAACAACATTGAGCAATGAGACTTGGTTACCACCACCCCGTGCATTCAGTGCCTCAAAGTTTCTTGTCAAAATGTATTTATAATATTTTCTGAAACAAAAAAGAAGATACAACTCAGACACGCCTCGTGAGAATGACTAACATGCTCTTCTCTTGCTAAATTCTGCACAGCTTGTGGCACTAACTGCCAGCTACCCAGACTCTGCCAGTGACATTCAGTATTTCTTTATCCCTTACATCAGCGCACAGGACTAGTCCTTCCTCTGCTATAGTGGAAACAGGAAATTTTCCTCTCATCCACTGTGCAGAAAGCCCTATAATGAGGATAAGGCTGTTTCAGCATCCTCTTTGAAACTGCAGAACAAAGAAACAGCAGTTCAACAGCAGGTGCTTCATTTTCACACTCACTTCTGCATAGGGCTCAGCTCCACTCTGACAATGAGCTCAGTCTTAGATGGCATATTCTTGAAAACATCAGCTTTGAGACGCCTCAGCATATGCGGGCCCAGCATGTCATGCAGCTTCTTGATCTGATCTTCCTTGGCAATATCTGCAAACTCTTCCAGGAAGCCCTCCAAGTTACTGCAGAGAAACAGACACTCAGCAAATGCCACAAAGGAAAAGGAGAAAAAGAGCAAGGAAGGGGATAGGAGTGACAAGGCAGGCAGGCTGACTTGAGCTGCAAGACATACTGGAATCTCTCAGGTGTCAGGAAGTTCAGCAGGTGGAACAGCTCTTCCAGGTTGTTCTGCAGGGGAGTTCCTGTAAGCAGCAGCTTGTGCTGCAGGGAGTAACCATTCAGCACACGGAAGAACTGGAAAGTAGAGAGCAAGGAAGAAATGGTGAGAAAATTAAACAAATCAAACACAAATACATTAAAGGCTTATCAAGTCATAAGCCTACAAAAATAATTCTCCTAGGAAAAAGTTGTCACCAAGCTAGGGTTCAATTTAGATCACATCAGCTGTTTGGACAAGAGCTCCAAGTAGCTCACATTCCAATCAGGGCCACTAGACTGATCTCATTTGGATCATTGTTGTGCATAGCTAAAACATGACTGCAGCAACTCCTACAGGTTCTCAGGTGCTGGTAAGGTTTCCTTTGCTCTTACAAGCTCTTTCAGACCACCAATCATTTCTAGACTGCTATACTATGTACTTTTTCTTACTAAATTAGTGTTCCACATTCCTACAACTACTCTGCCTTGAGAATTCTAGAAATAGCTAAGTCACTCTTCCTATTCATATCAATCCTGGCAATATTCCAGAGTCTGAACATGCAGAGGAGAAAGAGAGCTAAGAGTTTGCCAATGTCTCTTAAAGGTAATTTGTGCTGGTTTTCACAACAATGAAGTAATTCCAGACAGATGTAGTGAGCAGTTAAAGCACTGCACTGAAAAGCACAAGTGTACCACGTTCATCAGCACAAGTTGACGATACAGCACTGTTTTACTTAGAAGCTTGGCTATTTCTTTGCTGTCTTACACTTTACATGATACAAGGTTAAACTTAATGAAAGTAGCTTGTACTAGATGCAAACAAAAAACTAAGAAGAACACACTATCACTTATGTTTTGGTTATCGCACCAGAAGAATCCTTCTAGTGGCCTCCATGGGGACTTATCTTTCTACATAGTTACAGTTAAAAACATTCTCATTTTGGAATAAAATGTGGAAGTTACTAATCATATCTGCAAACCTTTAGTAGATAAGCTCAATCTGTGAAGAAGCATCTGATCTGTCTTGCAGCCAAATATCTGTAAGCTGTCCTTGCAGGACAGGAAACTGCTCTAGAAAAAGGTGTATTTAATGGTCCTGGGTGGGTAACCAATAGTGTCACAGTGTAGCCCTGAGCCTCTACATCCTCTTTCAATTAATGAATATTAATAGTAAGCATTCATTCGTACTCCCAATAGTTTCAATGCTAAGCACAGAATGGCATCCAGTCTCACTGCCTACAAAGATCTAGAAACTGAATTGCAAGCACAGCTGTGATGCCTCAGAAGATACTTCATGCCAAGATCCAAAAAGCTAATGCCATTTAAATGAAAAAACAGAAATCAAGCAGCAATTGTCTTACACAGTCTCCAAGAACCTCTAAAACCAGATTTCCAGTAACACTTGTTTTTAGCATCCTGAGCACTAGAACCCAGCTGACTAAGGCACAAGGGCCTATGGAAGGGCTAGATTAAGCAAGTATGGTCAAGTCTACTAAATTCAAACAATCTTAGTTAAGGTGCAGCTTCATATAAAAGCAGCTGTATGGCTTTCTGCACCTACCCAGACATTTTTGAACACCTCTGCCCACCTCTTCCATTTGTATAGCATCTAATTAGCTCTGCATCAAAACTGGATGAATGCAGAGAGCAAGCCTACTCTTGAAGCAGGGTAACTGTGCTCATGGAGTTTGTTTTATGCTCAGCATGGTAAACCTTTTCAGAATAAAGGTGTTGCAGATATATGTTCTGCTTTCAGAGAAGCCAGTTAGTATTTCAGAGCAACAACCATATCCAGGTTTTTCTGTTTTCCAGTCTACACCAATTGCCCATTCATCTGGAAAGAAATGGTGTTTTGACCAGTGATCTGCATAAAAGTTGTTGCCAATGATGATCGATATCCAGATGAAGGCTGATAAATTTTTTAATAATACATGAAATATACTACTGAACAAATGACTAAGAGTTGTCAGACAAACTTATGAGCTTAGAAGCAGCTATTGAATCTTCTGAACACTCTCTGCCCATTCTCCCCCCACAACATATGCCATGCCTATAAAACAGCTGTGCTTCTCTGTACCTTAGACTGATTGTTCTTCAGCCTGTGAGCTTCATCCACAATGAGACAGGCCCAGTCAATAGAGCCCAGGATGGCCATGTCAATTGTGATCAGTTCATAGGAAGTGAGAAGCACATGGAACTTCACAGCAGCCTCCTTCTGCAAAGGAAAAGGATGAACATGTAACAGGATAAAGGAATGGCCTGGTGCAAAGCAGATGCAGTGTTTCTCCATGAAGTTATCCTCATGAGCCCTGGTCAAACAGCACATCAAAAACTTTTCACACCAACAATTTCCTGTCACAAGATTCAAAATGCTGCCCAAACCATTTTAGCCTTTCAATCCCCCATTACTCTCAACACATGTAAGTCTCCTCAACCCCCTCAATACCTGCTACTTTTGGACAGCTGCCAAATACTCTAACACAGATGTTTAACAAATAAGTAGGGAGAAGAGGCATGTTAAGGAAATGAGATTTGGAGAAGAGTGGCTCATCAAAAAGCTAAGACTTAAAAAGATAAACAGCTTACCATGGAACCTGAAGTTACTGTTAGTACTTAATGTAATTCAATCTCAAGGGAAGGAAAGGATCCTATCTACCTCTGCCAGTGAAAATGCTTTAGCTTCCATACTGGTTTTACTAGGAAGACTACAATTCTACAGAAACTAGCCACCTATATCAGACTCTTCCTTCTTGTCTGGGCATGACATCACTGTCAGCCAGTTCCTCAGAGAGATTAAAAAGTTCATACTTCTTTTTGTCTTTTACAAACAATAGCAATTCTGACATGGACCTAGATCTGCAGAAACAATGCACAACTTCACAGGTTAAGTAGGAAAGACAGAGGGACTTGCCTATGGTCAGTATTATCTTAGTCAGCTCTCTTTTTTCAGTTCTGAATTAGTTCAGACTGGTAGGAGTGTTTAAACAGTCTACAGCAGGAGTCAACGCCCACTTGTCACCAATTTGCAGCTATTTCCCCTTGGAAACTAAAAGCATAATCAGTTCCCAGGGACATCAGAGTATCTCAACCTCAGCTGCCGAAAGCCAGTCTAAGTGCATCTCCTAATTCAGGCTTGTGTAACAGCAGAGTTCTGTACCTTCATTCTGGATGCTTTTTTGCCTCCACGTATGGCATTATCCTCAAAAGTGAACTCATTCTCACGGATGATGGCCCGACTGTCTTTGTCCCCGACATAGGTCACTACATACATATCTGGGGCCCACATCTCAAATTCTCGCTCCCAGTTGATGATTGTGGACAGGGGGGCACTCACCAAGAAGGGACCCTTGGAGTGGCCCTACAAACAGAGTCAATAAGAGCATTAGATGACTGCAATCACTAATACAGGCACTAATACACTGGGTAGTGACCTCCCAGCTCTCACCTCTTTGTATAAGGAATACAGGAACACTGCTGTCTGCACAGTCTTTCCCAGACCCATTTCATCAGCCAAGATTGTATCTGTACCCTGGGCCCAAGAGAAGCGCAGCCAGTTCAGTCCTTCCAGTTGGTAGGGGTGCAAGGTCCCGCCTGTTACATCGAGGTACTCCGGTTGCCGGTCATATTTCACTGTTGGCTACAGTGGAAAGAAGGAAGAGTTGAGATCCTTTACCTCAGCTAGATAGCTACCAAGAGTCCTTTCTCAGTCACCCATACATTCACTAGTACAGACAAGGCTTCACAGATGACAACCAGACTAGCACCAAACATAATTCCCAAATGGCCGAAGGTACCCACCAAGAAGTCTTTATTTTTGTAAAAGCCTTTCACCTAAAGTTAGAATCTCAGCCAATGGACAAGGTAGACCTTTGTCTGAAGGCTCCATAAGCCATTTTTGCTTTGGGCCACGAAGGAACCCTAAACCATATACTGTTCACTCTTCAGTTTCTTATTTACCTGCTGGCACCCCAAAATAAGCAGCTCAATCAAATGGTTTCTAATCAATAAACATTAACTCACATCTACTGTGGGAGTCTCAGGGGGCCTTTCCAGTTTTCGCATCTTCACTTTCTTTAACTTCTTACCAGGCCTGCCCTCTTCACCTCGCATCAGCTCCCTGTGCAGAGACAGTCCCAAGAACATGTAAGTTTAATGGCTTTTTTTTAACAGATCAAGAGAAAACTATTGCAAAGAATAGGAAGGCAACCACCCAACTCAAGAGGCTCAAGAGAACAAGGCTGGAACCTTCATGAACTGGTGGAGAGGTACAAGGCCCCTGCTCAAAGGCATAAGGAGTCAGCAACAAGGGGGGCTGACATACTCCAGTATTTTCTCTTGAGGGAAGGGAGAACAACATAACCTCTAGGTACTCCTCCTACCTGTGATTCCAGTAGCCTTGCTTGTAGAGGTCATAATCTTGAATATCCACATCTTCACTTTCCCAGGAAGCCTGGTCATAGGGTAGGTCTCTCCATTTAATCAGATAGTGGACATTCCCCTTCTTATCCACACTGCAGAAGAAACCAGTAAGTCTTAAGCACAGTGAAATGGCAGTACTCATCCAGTCTACTCAAATGCAAGAGAAGGGAAGGAGATCTTAGAGAAGCAACAGAAATACAACAACTATGTTTGTCATACCAACAAAAAAAACTCCCACTGTTTCTCCCAGTCATATTGCAGTTTAGCTCCTCCATTCTCCCTTAGCCCTGCTTAAAGTCTTTGTTGAAAATCCTCTTTGTTACCCCCACCTACCTATGATTAAGAATCCTGTGGATCATCATCCACTCCGGCTTGATCCCATATCGATAGAATCGCTCCTCCATCTCAGCATATTTGGGGTCCTTGTTTTTTCTCTTTCGGCTCTTCTCTTCTTCCCCTCCAAAGTCCCCTGAGGGTGGCTCATCCATATCATTTTTGCGTTGGTAGTTACGAAACATGACCTGGCAGTGCAGCTCCAGCTGGAGTCAGGAAACAAGCAGTTAGTAGGTGTTTTACCCTCAGCTATCCACCCTTTTGACATGGTTAGAGTCCTCCACTCACCTGCAGCTCTGACACCCAAGAGCAGTGCCAGTAGGACATGCCCTGCCATTTGACAAAGAACTGCCTTTCAGGCCGACCCTCCAGAGGTTTAGGGGGTGGAGCATTCGGGTCTGCATCAGGTGGACGTGGTGGTGCAGGGCCAACTGGGGGCTGACCCCATTTCCAGATCAAGATCTTCTGTACCTTTCCTTTCAGAGCTGGGCACTGGAAAGTTAAACAGACGTTGATGCACCAGAGTGTATGTACTTCCACTGAGCAGAAACAGAGAGTCACTTTCACAGCTTTATTATGCAGACAAAATTTGCTAGGCTTGATGAGCCCAGAAGTCTGTCCAACCACAACTTCATTGAAAGCTTGTGCAGAAAGTATTCTGCAGTAGAACTAAGGGCCCTGCACAGGGCTATGTCCTGAAACAGCTTTTTTGTTCATCATCTTGTAAATCCTTATTACATAATGAAAGCAACTAATGCCATTTATATTAATTATGTCAAGAACCTTCTGGATAAGTGTGATTAACCATCTACTAAGAAAGGGCTTGACATTACAGAGGTTATACTCTAAAATAAAAAACAAGTTTGTCTCAGCATCAGTTTAAAATACTTTCAGCACTGAATTTGCTTGTATTTGTTCTTCTGCTTCTACACAGATACAGGAGCCAAGAAAACTGAGCCTTGGCATCCTGGACTAAAAACCACCCAATAACCCTGCACAGGGGCAAACTTCATGAGACCCAAAGGCTGTCAACCTTGTCCTTCCCGCTGTCTGGAGAAGGCAGCCGATCAGCAAGGCACAATACAGCCACAAAAAGCCAGGCCTTTATGTTTTATGACAAAAGTGTGAGAAGAGGTAAGAGTCTTTGAAGGACCAGTCATTTCCAGGAAAACATGATAAACCAAAGGCATTAGATCAATCAACTCTTCATAGCAACAGGAGAAGGCTACTAGCAGAAACTCACAGTGCAGCGAGGACACAGCCACTCTCCATTGGGAATTTCAGGCAATGGGGGGTTCAGACAGTGGATGTGATAGGATGAAGGACAGGCATCACAGCACAGCAGCTCTCCTCCATCCTTGCAGACTCTACAGAACTCCATATGGTGGTCATCCTCTTCCTCAGCATCCCCCACTACATCCTCCAGGATTTCCTCACCTTCAGAGTTATCCTCCTTTGCTTCCCACTGAATGCCCTCTTTTTCCTATAGGAGAGGGAAATCAGAAAAACAAAGTCACATATTTGTGAATACTTCATTACCACAGAAAAGCAGCCCCAAGTCACTTGACATCCCCCTCCTCCACGGTCTCTTGCACTGTTTGGGGAATTCAGTACTCACACAGTGTGGGCAGCTCCATTTGCCCTCTGGAGCTTTCTCCATATCTGGGTCCAGGCAAACCATGTGGTAGGCACGCGGGCAGGTATCACACAGTATAATTTCTCCTCCCTGCTGGCACACCTCACAGTAGTCCTGGTGATCAGTCTCATAGCCATCCACAGCCACTGTGGAGTCCTCCTCACCTGCACAGGGATGGTGAGGAGTTATAGCAGCCACAGGTACAGGCTTCCTACAGCAAGGGTACTCTCCCAACAGCCTGCATAGCAATGCAAAGACCCAGAAACCAAAACTCTTGTATACTGTTAAATATCCAAACTCCGCACAGACAGTCTCCCAGTCTTTCCATACACTTAGCTGTGCTTCTGTCTCCCATTGTCAGCAAGTATCAATACCTTTCTTTTTCTTTTTCCCAGCTTTGAGTTTTTTGCGACTGCGGCTACTACGGCTTGTAGATCCATCTGAAACAGAGTAGCTGTTGATACTGGCATCATCAAAGTCTGACTCTACATCCAGATCATCATCTTCACTCTGAGGTAAGAGAAAAGCCGTGTTACTCAGACAGACGTTCTGGGGCAGCACGCATCCCCCCCAGCATTCCTAGCACATCATCACCTCCTCCTCAGAAAGTCAAGGAAGGAGCATCACTTACTGATGATCTTTTACGCTTGGAACCAAATCCTCCCAGTTTGATCTTCAGAGGTGCCACCTTCTTTGTTTTGGGTTTCTTGATATCAGGAATACGAGGACTGGCCTTAGGCTTCCGCCGGGCATTGGGTCCTGAGAACACAAGAGACGGAGTCAAAAGGGCTACTGCCTTCACACCACTCATGCTCCATCATCCTGCCAGACTCTTCATCTCACCTTTGCCCTCCTTTGTCTTGGCTTTCCTGAGTGGCACATCTACGGGGGGCTGCGGCAGGACAGCGTCCACGTTTGTCACCATACTCTCCACTACTGCAACGGCTGCAGCTGCAGCAGCTGCCACAGATGCACCTGAACTTCCCTTGAAGGGGTTGTTTGTGCTAAACTCCCTCCATTTGGCTCCCAGGACCATCATCATCTTCGACACTGCTATTTTTGGGTTCTTGGCTGCGATAAGTGGCCTGTGTACAGTTAAGGAAGGCAGGAAGGAAGGAAGAGTTACTGAACCACCCTGAAATCTAGATTATTCCTCCCTGCTGCCACCCCCATCAGCACATCTGTCTCAAACTTTCTAATCTCTGATCTCAACAGTCAATGAATCTTTCCACTCCCATCCTTCACTCTATGGGGAGGATGCAAATGCTCAGGGGCTTGGAAAAAGAAAGTGAATTTAGCACAGTAGCCAAGAAAGGGGACTGGGAGTGAGGATTTGCATCTTCTCAATGACTGGAAACAAAAAAGCTTTCGATCAACTACTTTACTGTTACTTCAGTTTTTGCTCTAGGTATGACACCAAGGTCTCTAATGTGCACTTGAGGTTCCAAAAATCAAGTAATCTAGTTTTTATCCCATCTCTTTTTTTGTTCCAAAGTCCTTTCAGGCATAGGCTTGCAGCTCACCTGACAAACTGGCTGAAAGCTTTGTAGTTGGTGAGTGTGCGGTAATCCTCCTCTGTAAAGATGTGATCAATATCCTCCATGCCCCAATCTTCCAGGAGCTGAGCAGATGACTTTGGCTCCTATGAAGAGAGAATTACATAGAAAAATGTTCTGGTTCTGCTCTAGGAAAGAGCAGAACTTCCACATTCCACAGATGACCCAGGCAATTTTCTTCCTCCCACATCCACTTATCATCATAGCATACAGCCTCAAACAAAGACAGTAAGGGTGGGAAAAATCTTTGGATTCAATGTAAATTCCACGTGTGTTTCAAGCAAAAAACAGGAAGAAACACAAGGTGGGAAAAAGGTCAAGTCAAGCAAGTCTATTGGAGGAAGAAGAAACTAAACAGCCCCAACTCCCTCCGCCATCACAAATGGAGAGCACAATGATCCCCAAATCAGATACCTGAGAATGAAGAGTGAGCAGTAAGTCAGCAGGGTAGCTTCTCACCTTTGAGTCATCATCTTCTTCCTCTTCTTCCTCCTCCTCCTTGCGCTTGGCTTTGTTTTTCTTTTCCTTCTTGGGTCCTAATTTCTTCTTTTTCTTTTTCCCAGGGGTATAATCACTGCCCTCGCTGTCAGAACGCAGAACTTCCTCTTCTTCCTCCACAAACTCATTCCCCTCACCAGAGCTGTCACCCAGCTGGGGAGGGAGAGAGAGAGAAGATCAGGCAGCTGTGAGAAAACACCCTGGAGAAGCACTAAACATCACTCTCTCCTCACACTCTAGAGGATTCATACAAAAGACTGCTGCTGTAGACCAACATCAGTAAGCACCCTCACCCTATATATCCATATTTCAGCGTGACCTTAGGCATCCTTTTCCTTACCTCCTTCTTCTGACGCTTGCTGAGCTTGGGCACTTTGGGTTCCTTTAGTTTCTTGGGCTTCTTCTTCTTCTTGATTTTGGGGGTGTCAGCCTCTGAAAGAAGCTCTTCTTCTGGCTCTTCTTCAGGTTCTGGATGTGAAGAGGCAACATGTCCTGTTCAAACCACACCTGTGCACTACAGCATAGCTCACTTCGCAGAGATCAACTTGTCTGTTTCTTGCTACATACAAACAGAACTAGTTACAACTCTTACTGTTCACAACAGATACTCCAAAATTGTATCCTAAGGTACCGCTGAACACAGTTTCCCACCCTCCCAACACCTCCAATTTACACAATATTCCTTCTGCAAGCAAAACTGCACTCAGCACCTAAGAACAAGAAGTTTGCCACAACCCAATAAGAAGAGGAAAGAGCATAATACAGCCAGCCACATCTAAAGGGGACAAAACAGTAAATGAATTGAGAACCTGATTAAGATACTGTTTCAGTTCATGGGTCTCCAGGAAAGAAATTATCTAGCCCCTTCAACGGTACAGAGCATGCTGCAGCTGCATGCAAAATACAGGCCAGTAAGCCACTACTTCTCCTCCTCCACAGGAAAGTTGTTACTCAGCAACCCTATTCTGATCCAGATTTGACAGAATCTTCCCCCAGCCCCAACAGCTAGCAAGCTCACTGCCTGGCCAGAAGAACACGTTCCAGTTCCCCACCACCACTGCACGGTCCCATCTGTGTGCCCCCTTCCGGGGCTGCCCCCAGCCCGAGGGGCACGGGCAGCCAGGCAGCCCTTCCCTTTGTGGCAGCAGGCTGCGGGAGCAGCGCGGCCACCCGCCCTCCCCGCCGCCCCGCCCACCGCACACAGCCAGAGTCACTCCTTCTCCCTCCAAGGGAAAATGGCCTCCTGACCACCGGAGCTGGGCAGGATGGAGGAAGCCACAGGTCAGAGGAGCTACCGCAGCCGGGGGTGAAACAGCAGAGGTCAAGCTCTCAGAGCCTGGGGTCCCACGCCTGGCTCCTGCCATATTACCAATCAGTAGATAGTGGATGTCTCTTCACTCCCGTGGTCCTGCAACACCAGGTCCTTCAGAGATCACACCTCTTCTTCTAACCCAAGTTCTGACTTAGAGCCTCTGGTGACCCACCCTTCCCAAGGTACCATATACACTCTCTACTTTGTAGGGAATTTAACAGTTTTTCTTCATCAAGATTTTTGTTATGGACAGTCCTCTTCTGTCCAAGATTTCAGAGATGCTAGATAACCCTAGAGTCAAAGCTTAAGAAAAAATGCCAAACAAACAAAAATCCAAAAACCTACACCACCATTTTGCCTTTCCAGTTACAACACTTCTCTTATATGACGCTACAACACTATAGCATGAGTTAGTAGGAAAATTCAAACTTGTCTTACAACCCAACGCATCAGTATATACATTATTCCTTTCTACAAGGAAATGAAGAATCCAGGTGAACATCCAGAAAGCAAGTCATCAACAACAGTGACAATAAAAAAAACCCTATACCACATGAGTTCCCAGGCCTCTAACTCAAGCCTTACGTTGATGATGAGGATGCAAACATAAGCGAGAAGATACAAGGACTACAAGGAAAGCAAAGGTGAGCAAGCAGCACAGAGCAAGAACCACAAGAAACCTCAATAATTGGGTGTGGTGATGAAGGAAAGTGGGTCACGCAACAGCCCAGGGCAGTTTTCTCTGGACGTCAGCCGGTCTGAGTTCCCAGATGGAAAGCAAACCAGGCAACCTGCCCTTTCCCATACTACCCCTCTTCCCCCTCCTCATTCATGAAATGTGAAACTCGCAGGCATTTTGGTACCCTGTCAGAATTGGACACTCTGCCTCCACTCTGTACACCTCCTCAAAGCACGGGCCCTGACAACCTGCAATGGCTTGGAACAAAGTCAGTTCCAACTGACACAAAGCTGCGAGCCTCACGCTTTGAAGTAACCCAGGGACTTGGATATCAAAAACATACACATGGCTTGCAGTTAGAAGAAAAATTACATTCCCCACCACATTATGTATTTCACACATTCAGCTTGAGACCAGCATTCTCCCCATTCCACATGCATGCCCTGCAGGCTCACCATACCTGGATGCTGGGGGATAGCGTTGTTCAACAGGATCTCCATCTCATCATCATCGCTGCCCCCTGAGCACGGCGACGGAGATCCAATGCCTGATGCCATGTCCTCCGAGCTAGGGGAGGCCTGGGCTTACACAGGCTGTCGTCTTCTTGCCAGTCCAGCCAGTACTTCATTGAAAAGACAAAAAAAGAAAGTTACAGCAGACCCGAACTCCGTCTTCCCAAGCAATAATGCTACCAAGAGGATGCGTGAGAAAGCTTAGACAGCAACTTTACTGGATTTAGAGCCTATGTAAAACAGAAACACCGGCAGCAAGTACCAGCTTAGAGTTGTGATGGAGCAGGCTTTGAGGACGCCAGATATTAAACTGAGTCAGCAACTCATCTCTGGCGAGGAAGCCAAAACAGCTGTCCTAAAGGAAAACTCTACCCGTCCTCTGCAGCCGGGTGCCCTCGGTTATTTCTGCCTCAGGCCGGGAGAAGGCAGCGGGGCAGGCGAGGCAGTGGGGCTCCCACGGGAGCCCCAGGGCCGGCTGTCAGCGCTGTGCCCAGCCGGGCAGCCCCGAGCTGGCACCGCAGCGCCGGCCCTGCCCTGCCCCGCCGCCGGCCGCACACAAAAGGCCGGGCGGGCTCTGCAGCCCCGCTCCGCCGCCCCCGCCCGGAGCGGGGCTGCGCGGCGCAGGGCGGGGGCGGGGGGCACCGTCTCCCGGGGGGGGGCGCGGGGCGGGGCCGGGGAAGTCCGGCTGCCAAGCGCCGAGAGGCCGCCGCTCCCCGGGGGCCGCCGCGGGCCGGGGCTGCGGCACCGCCGGGGCGGCGGCGGGGCCGGACCCGTCCTGCGGCCGCCCGGGCACGGGGACGGCGCGTCCCCGGGGCAGCTGTGACCGGGGCCGCCGGGGTGCCCGGCAGAGAGGGGCGCCTGCCGGCGGGGACGCCCCGCGAGGCGGCAAGCAGCCTTGCCCGTCCCCGTTCCTTTCCGGCTCCTCACCCGGCTCTGGACCCCAGCTCTTCTCTCGCCGCCGCCGCTGCCGCTGAAGGGAAAATGGCTCCGACCGCGGCACCGCCTCTTAAAGGGGAAAAAAAAAAAACCCGGCTAGGCCCCGCCCCCTCCCGCCTACATCCCATAATATGCCCCAGGACCCCAGCAACAGGCCCCGCCCCCGTCTCCCCGGCAAACACCCCCCCCCGAGACATCCCATAATATTCACCCTCCCCTCAGAACTTCCCACTCACTGCCCGGCCCGGCATCCCATAATAATACCCCCCCCTCCCGCCGGGAACATCCCATAATACTGTCCCCCCCCAACCCCGAGAAACATCCCATAATAGTCCCCCATGCTCGCACCCTTTCGCTCCGACATCCCATAATACTTGCCCCCCCCAACATCCCATAATACTGCCCCCTCCCCCCCGCCCCGCGCGGGACCCTGCGCGCCGGGGCAGGGCGCCCCCCCGCGGCGCGGCCCCGCGCGCGCGCCCCCCGGGGCTGCCATCCCATAATAGGCGGGTCCCCCTCCCGCGGGGAGCCCGCGGCCGGGGGGGGGGAGAGGGCACACAGTGAGGACCCCCCCGGAACATCCCATAATAGTCACACCCCGGGCGCGCACATCCCATAATAGTCACTCACACCACACCACACCACACCACACCCCCCCGCGCCCAGGCAGGCATCCCATAATAGTCGCCGGGAGCCACCGTCCAGCCCGACATCCCATAATACTCGCGGCCGCCCGCCCCGCACCCGCACCCGCACTCGCGGGGCTGCGCCGCCGCCCCCTGGCCCCACCCGCGGTCCCGGGGCGCGGGGACGGCGCTGGCACCGGCACCGCGCGCTGGCACAGGCTTCGGGCTCAGGCTTCGGGCACCGCCCTCTCCCGCTTCGGCCCCGCTCGCTCCCCTGCCCCGGCCCACCGTGCCCGGCCCACACGCTCCACCCGCCAGGCCGCAGGACCCCTCCAGAGCTGCCCGTGCCCAGCGCGGGCACTGCCACCGCCAGACTGTGTGTGGGAAGCCCGTGGTGACTTCGGTGCTCCCCCTGCAACACACGGCCTCCTCCTCTCCTGGCTGCCGGTACCTGCAGAACTATCCATACCCCAGGGATACACATTCTCCCAGGCAACAGGGGAGGTTTAGGTTGGGCATCAGGAGGAATTTCTTCATAGAAAGGGTGATTAGACATCGGAATGGAGTGCCCAGGGAGGTGGTGGAGTTGCCACCCTGGAGGTGTTCAGGGAAAGACTAGGCGTGGGACTTAGTGCCATGGTCTAGATGACTTGGTGGTGTTCAGTCATGGGTTGGACTTGATGATCTCAGAGGTCTTTTCCAACCTAATTGATTCTGTGATACACAGCATGTCCATGTATTCCATTGCTCCCTCTCACTCACCTCCCTGTGGTGGCCCTGTACCAGGAAACACATTGTTGCTTTGCACAGGCATGAACCGTCTGTAGGTATACCCCAATTATGCATATACAACTGTATCATTAATTTCCCATTAAACAAAATCACATCCCATAATGCCACCTATCCTCTGTTGAGCAACTCTGTAACTCTATTAATCTCAACAAAGAGGCACGGTACCATCCATCTCTCCTGGTAAACACATGGGTGTCCACAACTGCACTCATTGCTCCTCAGACGATGTGCTGTCCTGCACCTGGTGGTGCATGCGCACATTTCATCCCACCACAGCGAAACAGCCTGGAACACAAGTGGAGGATTTACTGTTACAGACTGCAACAAGTCATTTACAGATCCTGTAGCACAACCTGTGCTTTCTCTGCTAAATCACACTGAAAATGTGTCCACACATACACCAGGCGTACAGGTATTCCATAACACCATCCCATCACCTCAGCTGTGTGCCGAAGCGTCTCTGATTACTGGCAAACTCTCCCACACCTGTATGTTCAGGCCCTGACCGCCTACTTCCTCGCACCAGAACATCTCTGCTGTGAGGTACCATCAGATTCCACCATCTTCACTGTGTGCCCGTCTCCGTTATGTGCTCCAGTGTGGTTCTGCAACACAAAATCCATGTGCAGCCACTCCACAGCACTTCCGTGCCCTCATTCCTGCCTTGCCAGCAAAGACGAGACCAATACGTCCCAAGAGGCTGTTGTGTTATCCACCTTCTTGCACATATAGAAATCCAACTACTCTTCCAACCATCAGCGGCACGCACACCATGCTATCCCTGTACGCATTTTTGCCTGGATGATGACAATGCTGTCACTTAGCGACATGGAGGAAAAGCAGTAGGAAAAGAGCCACGCTACTCTTCCACATATGCTATCCATCCTCTGCGCTGATCTAGCGGGCTATCCCGTGCTACAAAAATGCGAGGTGGATAACACCATTACCAAACTCGCATGGACTTCTGCAGGACTTTTCATTCCCTCTTTTGTGCACTGATCTTTTTGTAATCCTCTCTAATAGGAGCCAGGCAGACAGTTACGGAAAATTCCCATGCTGAGCAGTCCAGCCCCAATCGGTGGCCCCCAGACTCCATGTGTACCTCTTTTTTCCAGTGACTTGGCCACAAGGTGAGAGGTACAATGTGGGTGAAGATCTCACAAAAGGAGTTAGTTGCTGGAGCTGTCTCTGCAGGTGATTCCCAACACTCCTGCTGGCAAGGTTACAGTCTGGAGAGGGCTGTTTGCTACTCATTAGGCAATGTGTACCCCACTGCCTCGTTCACTAAAGCACCAAGCTTCCCAGTGAGCCACCTCTTTCCTGAAATCTTTCCCTGTGCAGCACCTGAACACCTTTTTATCACTAATGTTCTCCACCTCACCTCCAACTGCTTTTTAGTTTGTAACTAAGTTTCTTACTCAGCAGAAGCCTTACATTTTACTAAAAAAAAAAAAAAAATAATAATAAAAAAAAAATCCATATTGGATAATACATGATTATGATTTAGGTTTTTTTACTGTTTGTGGGGGCTGAGTAGATTAAATAGATTAAAAAAAAATGAGAGAGAGAGACTTCTAAATGTTTTCCTTTGATAATAACACTGTGAAATGGATTTATTTGGCTGCTTTAAACCTGGAAGTTGCTGTACCTTACTGTGTTTTGATTACTTACCTCGTTTAACTGAAGCGTTCCAATTTACAGCACTTTGGAAACAACTGCAGCAAGATCTGCAAAATATGATCTTCAATACCTGTGCTGGTGGGTGTCAATGGCCAAACCAACCCCACAGCACACTTCCCTTGGGGAAAATCCTTCAACATCCCTTGCTTTGGTGCTGCACCTGTGTTAAGAAAATCCAAACTAACCGAAGGGCCTTCCACACACCCCTGCCCAGCTCTGCTTCCAATGACAAGTGGGTGATGTGGGCTCTGTATTCCCACAGCAGCATGCTGGGGTGGCTTCTAAATTACTTCTGTAGTTTTGTGCATGGTCTGAGTTAGCCAGGGGTCAGGTCCTTGTCTGGGGACCCAGGAGAGTCCTGCCCCATTTTCCTCCTGGTCGCGGGCAGCCACCCCTGTCCAGGCTTTTGTCAGGCTCACAGCCCTTTTCTCAGTTTCATTTTTGATAGAAACATGTTTCTCCAAGGTAAGAAGAAGAACAAAGTTTGTGACATTGTTTCACCCTGGAACTCCTGGATGGGGGCCACTGGCCTTCGTTCAGTGTTTCAGTGATGCCCAGTGTGGAGGCAACAGGCAGGGGGGAAAAGGAACTCCAGAGCATTTTGGAAAGAGGGGAGGCTTTCCAGAGTAGTGTGAACCGTTCATATGTGGGACACAGATAACAGACTATAAGCATGACGTGCTGGTGCTGCAGAGAGTGTGATCTGAATGGTTGGTTTATGGTCGCTCAGGTTATTTTTTGACTGCTACTCTCACGTTCACTAAGGATGCAGAGGTGCTAACAGGTTTCAACACTGGGCACTGTGATGCTACACTGTATTGCTTCTTTTGGGTGCTGGGATACAGATGTACTTCTGTTGTCCTCATTTTTGCTGTTCTCTGGCTGAGGGTTGCTCTAGCCTGACTGTTATATCCATTCTGTCAAGTTACACGCAACTAGTAACATGAAAAATATCTTTCAGCACCTGTGCAAAACTGGTATCACCCGATGTATCCCTGAATGTGATGCTGTTCTGCAAAGGCTCCAGGTACATTTCACCTCCTCCTTTAACCTGGTTTTGACCATTTGCAGTTAATGTGAACAGATTCACCTCTTGTGTTTTTCATTTAACAGCCCTGTAGGCTCTCTGAATGGTACTGATGCTTGCCATGACTCTGAACTCAGGTTTTGCCTCTTCTGTCGAGGAACCCTGAAGATCCCAGGATTTCTGAGAAGTCTTGCCCTTTTGCTTTTTTCGTTTAGTAACACAGAAAATGTTGCCCTAGATCATTTTTGAGAGAGGAGGGGTATCAAACTCCGAGAGAAATAACTTTTACTTCGAATTTAGTAAGAAACTGGTCCAAACTTTCACTCAGTATTTGATTATTGTCCCAGTCTGTGTCTTTTCAACATCCATGCCACCCTCCCCCATTTTAAACTATCTTGTGAGAATTTGGCTGGTGTAAGAAACCCCAGCACTAGCCAAAGCAACTGCCCTGAATTCTGCACATCTTCCCCAACTACAAAGCTCTTTCCTCTGCCCAGGATACTGTTCTCCACTCCCAGGTTTCTACAAAGTCTCCATGGCAAGCTAAGGAAATCTAAATAATCCATTTTCATTGTTCCTTTCTTCAATGGTCTCCCCTTCTATTTGGTTTTGTTTGTTTGTTTGTTTTGTTTGGGTTTTTTTAAATTATTTAGTATTTTTCTTTTTTCCACAGAGAAGGAGCTTATTTGTTTAGCACAATGGAAGTATCATTACTTTGGTGTCAGACATGGAAGAAAATGACACAAGAAAGTCTCCTCATCTTGTGGAGAAGAGAGAAGAGCCCTTCCTGTCATGTGCAAGGAACTGCTCCTGCAGCAAACAAACACCACTGGAACAAGAGGCAGAGAGATACTTGCACACAGAGAATTTGGGAGCATACAACCAGAATAAGATCAAGAATCACTGAAGAGACCACGTGTGCTTCTTTTTTGAGAACAACATTCGACTGTCAATGGAGGATCGAGTCTCTAACAGCCACCTAGGTGAGGGCTGCCCATATGCCAGCGTGACTCTGCACCTACTTCCCGTTAGAGGAATGGCAGTTCAGACTTCGCTCGGCACTCGTCATGAGCCTCGTCTCCTGTTTTGCCAGGGGAAGGAGGGGGCAGGGTGAGTGGCGTGGCCGTGCAGCCAGAGCCGCACCGCGTCAGCCAGACGTGCGCGGTGCAAGAGGCAGTGCTAGCAGCAGACGACTGAGGCAGGCGTGGGGGCTGGGGGGTGAGAGAGAAGATTGGGGGTTGCTCAGCCCCCTGGAAATCAGAACGGCTGATCTCTATCTCTGTGTGCTTCGCTGGTTTGCTTGCTTTAAAAAACATCACATACTTGGTACTGACACCTTTAGCTAAGGTTACTTGATATTTTCCATTACAAGTCTGTTTTCAGTTACTCAGAACTTTTGCCAGTCATCAGATATTCAGATTCGAATTTTCCATGTTTATTTTCACTTCCCCCCCCCAAGATGTAAAAAACAAATGTTATTTTGCAATTATAAAATTTTTACTTTAACACATTATCAGTCTTTTAACTTAGAATTATGTATATAATAAATAAGAAAAGCTGGAAGCAATACCAGAGAGTTAAGAATGCTTATTAGTTATCATTTTTACATTCCCATTTCCCTTAAGTGCTTTCGAGATGCCCTATTCCCTTTCCCTCTCCATGAAACAAACAGTTGGATCCAGCCAGGGAAGGAGCCAGTGGTCTCAAAGGGGCTGCAAAAACGACCCAGTGGGTTGAGCTGCCTGGACTGCAATTCTGTGACACCTATGTACCTATTTTTACACCCTGTATCAAAGCTGGTGCATGCCGGCAAAAATAACTAACATCGAAACACATCTCTTGGGTTCAGTTAACAGAAATATTGAAAAAACAAGCTGGGACAGAACTCTCCTTCATCTCCTACCTCCAGCTGGATCTGGGAGAGACGTTTTGAGTGCTGCACCCAGCAACAACCTCAGGGAATAGTGCTAATTAGCCTGGAGGTTGCATTCCCCATTCTGCTGGGTGTGAACCCCACTGCTACTGAGCAGACTTGATGGACTCGGGTTGGCTGGAGCAGAGGAGACTAAAATTTGGATGGTGAAACCTACTAAGACACCTTGGGCTCCAAACTGGACAGAGGTCTGCAGAGCTGCCACAGTCAGCCGGGTGGAGGTTCTCTCTCACCTCAGGCGGGTACTTTGGGGCTGCGTCCCTGGAGCAGAAACCAATGATCATGTATTGGGCCCTGCTCTGGGATGGACCGTGCAGGGATGGGTCTTGCTTTGTGCCATCTGTGTGCATCTTTCTTGAACCTGAAGTCGCCAGCTCAGAGCTTTGTAACATTTCGACTAAAGACGGCACGTTTCTTCCTAAAAAAGATACACTTGGGACTAATGTTTAGGCGAGTCGTTGAGATGCTCCGCAGGCCCAGTTTGAAGGACTGTTTTTTCCCTTCTTCAACTACTTTGGGGACAGGATTTGGTGCGAGAGCGAGCAGGAGCCCGCAGCCTCGCCGTGCTGGGGATCCGGCCGAGGGCTCCTGTGAAGCCCACGTGCGGTTGGCAGCCACGAACCCTCCCCCCTGTTTGCACCCCCGTGCCCGCTGCATCGCCCCCTTCCCATCCTCCCACCGTGCTGCCCCGAGGGGCGGCGGGGCCCGCGCGGCCCCACCCCGCATCCCATAATAGTTCACAAAGACGACTCCATCCCATAATAGCCACCCACGGGAAACGCTCCATGGCAACCACCCCCTACCCCACCCCCGCGCCATCCCATAATATCCTGCCGGTTTTATTGGTCCCGACTGCTGCGGGCAGGGGGGGGGGGGCTGGGGCCGGACGGGGGCACCGCGGGGAGGTCCCGGCGGGCACCGCTGGAAGCCTGGCTGGGGCTGCAGCCTCCCCCCCCGACATCCCACAACACTCCCTCCCTCCCTCCCTTCGCCCTCTGCATCCCATAATATTTCCCAGGGAGGCAGCCCAGCTGTAAGGTAGAGCCATCCCATAATAGTCGCCCGGTCACACCGCACTGGGAATGGTGCCATCCCATAATACTCTCGCTTCACGCCGGCTGCTGCGGGCCCTGCCATCCCATAATATCCGCCTGCCCCCGCCCCCCCCTCCTTGTGGGGCATCCTCCTCATCCCATAATACTCCCCCCGGCGGCACAAGCGCCCGCCATCCCATAATATGCCCTGCCACCCACCTGCCCCCCTCCGGTCGCGGGAGGCCTCGCCATCCCATAATAGTCAGGGCTCGCCCTCACTACCCCCCCCCCCCCCCGCCATCCGCCGCAGAAGGGCCTCGCCATCCCATAATACCTGCCGCTTGCCATCCCGTAATAGCCACGGCTCAGGCCTAACCCTGTGGGCTGGACCTAGATGGCCTCGCTTGCTGGGGCTCGGCTTGGCTCAGGCTCAGCTCGGCTGGGTTTGGCCCCTCTCGGCTTAGCCGGGCTCAGTTTGGCACGGCCCGGCTGGTTTCTGCTGGTTTCAGCTGGACCAGGTTCGGCTGGGCTGGGCTCAGGCTCAGCTTGGCTCAGTGTGGCAAGCCCTGCTTGTCTGGGCATGGCTTCTGCTGGTCTGTGCTCCCCACCAGCCCTCACGCCTCTCCACCTCCCCTTTCCTGCCTGCCCTCCGCTGCCACCAAGCTGTCCTGCCCAGGCTTCACCATCTGGCTCCGGGATGGCTTCACCCTCGCCAGGCAGCACTGCCAGCACTGCCGCCCCAGCTGCCAGCCTTAACCCTGCCACCCCCAGAGCCCTGGTGCCTTCTCCACTTATCCCTCGGTGTCTACCCCCAGCCTGGGCGCTGCCCACCGGCCCTGGCCACCACTGAGTCAGCAGAGAAGCACAAAGCCGGAGCAAGCGCCGCATTGTGGTGCCCAGCTCTGGTCACGTGCCTGGTGCAGACAGAGCCCCTGCTTCCAGGGGGCCCAGGGCCGCACTGGCATGGCCTTTGTGACCACTGAGCCCTGACCTAGTTTGCCGTTAGGAAGGCCTCCTGCTCCTTGCCTGCGGCCACCGTGTGCTGTGTTCTGATCAGCTTGCGGGAAGCTTTGCTATCCGCTTGCATCTGCGTTATCACCCGTCTGCTATGGGAGATAACTTCACATCTTGCCCTCTGCTCACATGAGTGCAGTTATTTTACGTCTGAAGGCAATTTTTACCATTGTCTTTGGGTTTTGCTTTCATTCTCATCCCTGCTTTTTTGCCCCGATTGGATTTAGTGCTTGTTATAGGCTCATGGGAGCCTTTCTGAGCTGCTCAGTTGTTTTACTGGGCGTATTCACTACCTGTCCTTACAATTGCAGCTCAGCACTTGTAATGTTTATTTCTTGTTTAAGCCAGCAAAAGTGTCCCGATTTCTAAGGGAAGAATAGGAAGTGTAAGCCCCAGAAGCTGAAACAATGTGCAAAAGGCTGATATGCAGAAAAGAACCAAAAACCCCATAATTTCTCACACTCTGAATGGAAGCTACAAGACGATAGACTTTGAGGATTAAAAGGTGGGCTGGGAAATAGTAATACATGGTGATAAGGGAACAAAGTGTTTCCTTGTAGGGCGGGTTGCAGCAAAGACACTTGCATCTGTTCAGTCACATCCCAGCAGAACATGCAAAAGGATGAGGTTTTAGGGAAGCATCAAGTTTGGACACTGCTGCAAGGAAGGGCGGGAAGCATTCTGTTTTCCCTGCAAGAAATGCACAGCTGCTGCTGTTTCCAGGGGGAAGGCTCTCCATCGGACCTCATGCTGGTGAAGCCAGAGAACGGACCTTCCAGGAGTGTGCCCATGGCTGTGTGCCCACCGGCAGCCCCAGCGGTGATCACCGTCACTGTCAGTGCTGGTGAGGTGTGGTCCCTTTGTCTGATGGCTTTCCGGCAGCGGATGGAGGAGCCCTCTTTGCAAACTCCGTGTTTTACAGGGAGTCCCCCTGTGGCAGATCTGTTTAACAGGGAAAGCGTCTGCAGGGGAGCGCAAAGCATTGGAGGATGGAGCCTGCAAAGTGCTGTTTTATTCTGCCTGTCAAACATTTTGTTTGCCGATGATCTTCTGGCACTGTCGAGAAACAACCGAGTGAACATACACAGCACTCTGCTGGCTGGGAGAATGAGCTCTGGACTCGGAGCCTGGAAGCACTTTTGACAGTTCTTCCCACTTGCTGTTTTTCAGGTTTCTGTGCACTTAGGCACCCACTAAGTAGGTCTCCAGCCTGTGTCCTCGGGAAGATACCTGTTTGCTTTCTCTTTTACATAGAGAGTAGTTGAAGGGCCAAGTGAGGTCATGCCAGGCTGAGCTAGTGTAGAGCTCTAGTTTGCAGCGTATGATTCGTACTATACCATCTGCACGTGACGTGTTTACAGCAATGTTACATCTGTTTAGTAAAACATGAAGGATGTGTAATGCAGAGGAGGAACTTAAACTGCTCCAAACATGGCTTTAACTGGATAGACCTGTGATTTGGGCACGTGTTTAGTGGAAATCTGTCCCAGGTACTCCTGTCCCCTGGCTATTCACTACTGACCTCCTGTAGAGGATGTTGCTCCTCTCTAGGCACCATCTGGTGACAGAGCAGATGTGCCTGCTTGCTGCTTGTTCCAGTGTGGAGTCCAGCATTTCATGGCACAACAGCTGTAGGAGGAGAGAGTTGGTCTGACCTCATCAGTGTCCGTGAACGCAACTGGGACATCCCGCATTTCAGGGCCTGCCTGCCCTGCCAGCAGCCATTTCCTCCTCTCCTCCTGTTCTCCTCAGCCACCATGGCAGGTCCTGTACCGTGCAGCCTCTGTTGTCTTGCACCTTTCAGAGGCAAACAGGGCGACTGCTGCAGCCAGGCTGCTGTCCCAGGGAGCAGGAGCCATATTTCTGCAGGAGCAGTATTTCCGCAGGAGCAATAGCTGCCACTCGGCGCCTGCGTGCTGTGAGCGGGCACAGGAGCTCTTGGGCAGCGAGCCACGCCAGCCTGCAGGCTCTCAGTTTGATTGCACTCAGTGAACAGGTGCCTCATCCTCTACTTTAAGAACACACCAGATTTAATTATACCACTTCAAAATGTTCCGTCTTAGGTGAGGCTTTGAACACGTCCACGTTAGCTGCGTATAGAGGTGTGACAAGACTGTTTTAAATGGATTTACCACTGGTAACACTGCTAACAGACCAACCATATTCTGGAAAACTCCAGGTTTCACTTTTGACTCTCTCTTTCCAAAGAAATACTGCAGGCTTTATGTGTGAATTGCTGTTTCCAGCTACCAGGTCTCATTTCTCTATCATCTGCCTTGCAATTCAGACAAAGCTTCTGAGAAGGCATGATCTGTAGCAAAGCAAGCGCCGTATTCCTGCCTTATTCTGAAGCCACTAGGGACAGTGATGTGACTGATCTCAGAGTGGCAAGTTCAAACTGGAGGTTTTTGCAAGGAGAAAGTTACCAGCAGAGCTGGAATTAGACTGTCTGGGCATTTCCACTCTAAACCATTCATTTGCTTATAATTTTTATGATTGGAGCTGAAATTTTCTGTTCTGGCTGTCTGCCTATGTCTGTTTTTTTTTTTTTTTTCCTAATTTTTCCTTTCTCTTTAAATATGGCTTCAGCCTGAATATTGAATCTATTCAGGGGGAAAAAAAAGGCAGAGGAAAACATTTCAGTTTTGAACATTAAAGTGTATGTTAAAAAGAACAGTCTTTTACCCAACTGCTTTGGAGGAGGAAGCTGAAGCCTGCGAAGGAGAGCTGTCCATGCGTCAGAGCTACACTACTCACTACTCACTATTCCCAGAAAAATCCATGCCAAATTTTGATAAATGATAAGCCTTTAAAAAAAAAAAAAAATCCTTTTCACACATGCTCTGTAGGGACACCGGAGACTTTCACTGTGCAGTTCTTCCAAGATCCACTGTCACCACTGTCTCACAAAGGTGGGATAAGGTTGTGTGCATGCTGTAGGGATGTGGAAACACCAGCCATCTTCTGCAAGCACCCAGCCACTGCCAACTGCTCTGGGCCAGGCAGGGGAAAGGAGGAGCAGCTGAGTGAAAGGAGGACAGCAAATCCCTTGGGAAAGGGAAGCCCAAAGGATAGATGAGGGCAAGGAGCATAATGATACTAGAACTGGTGTGGGAAAAAAGACAGAAGGATTTACTGGAAAACAAAGGGATGGAAATGGGAGAAAAGAACCTTGACTGTCTGCATAACATGACTAGATTGAAAATCAGAGTACACAGAGTTATGAAAGTGAAGAATGATAGGTGTAGTGGAAACGGGGCCTAGAAAGAGGGAACACTAGGCAAGTTAAACAAGCACGCAGTTAGTGTTGGGAGCTGTGGAGAAAGCAGGAGTACTTGAGCCAGTGCTATGAGGAGAAAAAGGGGAGCTAAAAGTGGTAGGAGGCATATAACAACACTGGACCGGGAGATAGGAAAGTGCTAGTCTCATTGAGGAACCAAAGAGCAGGAAGAGCACTCAGATAACTGAGCAAGAAGTCTCGAGGCAGGAGGGTGGGCGAGGAGCCAGCCAAGCAAGCACCAATGTCTGCCTTGTTTGGGTCCGGTCCTTACACTTGTTCTGGGGGCACAAGCAGACATGCAGGTTCCTGCATCTCATAATTCTTGAGTCATGATTCAGGAATGCTGAGACTGGTAGCACTGCTATCCTGAAGTACTAAAGGTGAGGAAGAGAAAGAAAAAAAGCAGAATAAGATGGAGGGAATTCTACAACAGCTTCTGAGCTGCCATTCTGCACATGAAAAAAACCACAAATGAGTTGCTCTTAAGAAAGGTCTGTCTTCTTCACCAGCTCATACATGATATCCTGAGACCATTTTATGGGCAATAAACCCATCCCTCCTGGTGCTCACATCCTCATTCATTCCCTTTCCAGACTCCTTGATAATGTCACAGAGACTGGACTAAAGTGAATGAAGGCTGTCTATTTTGAAGTCTGTGACTAATAAATCTTGTTTTTCAGGTGTATGTGTGTGTTGTTGTTTTTTTGGTTTTTTGGAGGGGCGTGTGGAGTTAGCAGACCAGATAGAAAGCTCTTCATATACATAAAGGGTAAGGTGCTCCCAAGGTCTGTGCTGTACCTCTTCCTAATTCCTATGTTCTCTGCCCACTTCCCCTTGGTTACCATACCCACCCTTCATACTTGCTGCTCAGGCTGTAGGGGCTTTCACCAGAACTGCTGATGGGGCAGGAAACAGGGATGCCAGATCTGGATGTGGTCCATCCAAAACCTGTTGGAGGCTGTGATTCTTCTCCTTTACCCATCCTCTTCAAAATCTGTGAAGCCATGGAGGGTGAAGTGGAACAGGCTAAGAGTGACTGGGCCCATATGTGGTGTGCCATTCCCAGACATTTGTCTCTCTCCACAACAATACCTGGTATGTTTGCTGACAGATACAGTCACCTAGACTTGAAGCAGAAACAAGGATGGCATTAAGAAACTCCCCAGAGCAGCACATAGGGACAATGTGAGATGTTAAAGTTAGTCTTCAAGTCTTAACGTATTTATAAAAACAATTCTTTAGTCAGTAGCAAAATAAACTCCACTGGATACCCAAAACAAGGATATTGCACCTTACCAACAAAGTTTCTAGTTTTCCTGCAGTAGCTGCATGCATAGACAAGTGGAATCTCTCTTTTTGTAATCTGACCCCTTTTATGGATGCTTCCCCTCCTTCTCCCTTCCCCTTCCCCTCCCCCTGGAGAAGTGTGGGAGCAACAAAATATAAGAAAGAGATGCTGACTTTCCTTGACCAGATTTCTCTTCAAAATTATAGCCTGGAAATAACTCCCTAATCTATTTGGGGAAGGAACTTGAGATGGATTTGATGCAGGCTTGGTGCAGGACAAGGAGTATCAATTGGCACTCGCGAGTTACGCGAGATCAGCAAGCTGCAAGCTCCAAATGGCTGCAGGTTCAGACACAAGCAAAGCCTCATCTCAGCTTCCAAAAGCATCCATCACTGTGGCATGAGTCCAAAGAGCTGAGACAAAAGGCCATTCTGGACGTTTTCCCTGGCATCTAAGCACAGAGCCAGTGCTATGAAGATCCTGTGTTAATGGTTGTGCTGCTGACAACTCCAAACAGGCATCTTCTCCAAGAGGTCTCAGAGCCTTTCCTGTTTCTTTCAGGCGTTGTTGCAGCCTGACATCTCATAGGCAGCCCTGACAATCTGAGACATAAGGCAGGACAACTACCCTCCGCAGCACTCAGCTGCTTCCAGAAGCTCTGCAGGGGAAGAGCTGTCTGTCAGGCTCTGAGATCCCCACCCACTACCCGGTTCACCCCGACAGGCAGGAAAAGCAATACAGAGCTCAGACGGATCAAACCATCAGCGCTAAGGAGGTTATTTCTCAGGATCACTAACACCACCTCTGTGCAAAATGCAAACCAGTGGGAAACTTTTTTTTTTTTTTTTTTAATTACTTTTTGCTTTTTTATATTGGTGAAGACTACCCCCTACAGAGGAATATGGAAGTAAACCCAAGGACAGAAATAGAAGTGGGAAGAAAGGCAGGCACAATCAGCTTCATCCCATGTTCTGGTGTTCTGGGAAATTGCTGTCCCAGATGAATTGCGGTTTTGGTGCAAAGTGCTTCAGGTTTTTGGAAGAGAGTAGTTTTTCTTTGTACTTTCAGATAGCATGTCCAGAAAATGACAGGAGGAAGGAGAGCATGGAGGAAGCAGAGTAGCACAGAGTCAGGTTTGAAGAAAGCAAGACAGGGAATTGTATCTATAAGAGGACCCTCAAAAGCTTCAAAAATAACTGAAGTGATGAGCCTTGACCGTTTCCCTTTGAAACACTGATGTCACCCTGCCTGTGGCAATGATCCACTTACCAGACCTACAATATATTGCTACTGGCAGTTACTCTGTAACAGCTAAAGTCAATAAATACCATTTCTAAATTAAGTAGCCAGACAATTTTCCTACTGCTTCTCCTATATTTAATTCTTCCTTGTCCAGTAAGTCACGTTGTCTCACGCATGGCCATACCTTTCCCTCACCACTAGAAAGTACAAAGTGCAGAATGACAGAATGACCTATGTCACTTTTTCGTCTGTCTTACCCTTTTACTTTCTAAATTTCTCATTCATATTACCTCTGACTAAGATATTATTCTCCTGTTGATTACAGCCGTGGGCTGTTTGTCTAGGTAAGAAACTTCATGCCACCAACCACCAGATCCACTGGTATTTTTCTGTCACTTGTGTTTCTTCCCGACTAATTCCCTACATCACTTCCCTCCTCTGGAGGCAGGTCCTTTCAGACCAAAAGCACCAAGTGTGCTTGTTGGTGGTTCATGTTATGCTCCAGATGTGCAAATAAAGCAACCAGGTCAAGAAGACAACCTCCAATTTGCAGGCCACCCTTTGCAAAATGCCCCCAAACCAAGCTTGTTTTTGACAGTGCTGATCCTTGCCCTGCCTAAAAATTGTCACCAACAATATTGTCAAGGGCTAATGAGACATCCTTACTGCAGGATGTCTCCCACACATCTCCCAGTTACAAGGTCTCTCATAGCACCCAGATGCAGGTCTCCCATAGTATGTGTGTCCCCCTGCCACCCCCTGGCTCTGCATCCTGCTAGGCACACTGTGATGCTTTCAGCAGCTGTACTGCAGAGTCTGCTGTCCCTCAGCCATAGGGAAAGGTTTCCTCAACAGTTCTTTTTTTTTTTTTTTTTTTAACCTCCCTGTCCCCTCTGAATAGGCTGTAACTGGGGACTCAAGCATGCTGAAATTATGCAAATTGTCCCACCGGGTTTTTTGTAATGCTAATTATATCAAATGCATGCTCATCAATGAGAATGTCTAATTTCCCTTGCTCATTATCTGGATGTCACATGCTGATATAGAAACATCTAAAAAAATTAATCTGATCACAACACAGTGCCTGTGAACCCCTTGCCACCACCTTTGCAACCCTTACCTCCGTCCCAGGTGATATTGGGCACCAGCACATGCACCAAAGTGTCCCGAAAAGCCACCACCACTCCTTTGCTCCTTCCTATCGAGGCTCTTACCACGAGTCTTTGGTGTTTGGTTCACCAAATTGCTTAGGTCTTGTATTTGTGACTGAGATCAGCAGGAGCAATACAATGGATATGCGTTATGTAGCACTCCAAAAAGTGACATCTGAAGTAGTTCAGAACATACATCTGAGCTACTAAGTTTCCTGCCTATAAAGTAGCAATAACACTATATTGGCTAATGGACCTCTTGAGGAAGAAGTTAATTCAAATTTATGAAGCCATTGGATGCAGGGATGATAAATACTACTGAAAAGCAGAAGATCAGTAGCCCTGTTTGCAGAAGGGAGTTCAGACATGTGCAGTAGATAGCTGACGGATTTGTATATGGCATGCAGGGAAAAAAAAAAGAGGAAAAATAGCAAATAGCTGCTTTTTTTTCTCTTTCTGTGAGCGGTGTTCTTCCTACACGGGGAACAAAGAAAGGACTTCATGAGGAAAACAATCTGTCGTTGTGTAACCAAGGACAACCGTGGCACCTATGCACGAGGAGCCCAAAAGGAGAAAAATAAGTCTGGCATTTTTGAACTCAAAGTGCAGGGCTGCGACACCTTCGGTGGGGGCGTGTTTTCGTTTATCGCAGCGCTGCCCTGAATGTGTGACTTCAGCATTTACCAGGCTCCGAACAGGTAAGACACTGACCCATGTGATGGGCAAGATTACTTCTAAATGCATTTATTGCGGTTGCTTCTCTGTTCTTCACCTCATACCGGGGTGTTGCGATCCTGGCTGCAGAATTAACTCCCTCTCTCCCCCCACTCCCAAGGAAGAACCTTTACTTCACAGCTCCTTGCCTTTATTACCATTCTCCTTTTTTCTTTCCAAGTTGCTTGTGTATTTATTTTTTTTTTCCCTAAAGGTTGAAAGGAGCTGCTTTGCCCCGGTGATGCAGGGAGCCGAGCCCCCCGTCCTTCTCGGAGACGCCGAAGAGGCCGAGGGCCGTGTTCCCGGAGCCCCCCCGGCAAGGGGTCCCGCCGGTCCGGCCCCGAGGCACCGCCGGGGGCCGCTGTTGGCCGCGGAGAGCGCGGGGAGCGGCTCCTCCTCTGCCCGGCTCAGCACCGCCCCCCGCCCCTGCCTTTTTTTTTTTTTTTTTTTTTTTTTTTTTTTTTTTTTTTTTTTTGCCTCCACCACTTCCCAGAGTCCGAAACGCTCTTTCATCATCACTTTGAGGTGAAGAGTTCGATCTTCTCCCTCCAACCCTTGCCCTCCTGGGTGAAAAGTACTTTCTTGTTCCCTCGTATTTTAGGGGCTGAAGTGGAGAGCGATGACCGGGCTTCAGGCGGCAGTGTTTGAAGGGCAGGGAGGTTTTACAGATAGCATGGAAGCCTTGTCACTGTCTGAGCCACATAGGTACAGCACTGGTAGCTATGTCTGGCTTTAGCACATCCAAACTGTTTAATAACAACAAACAAAATCAGCATATCGGGTTCTTCAGTGGCAATACACTATTTCTTCTTGTTTTTTTTGGGAGCCATTAGTGATGACTGTCTTGCTGTGCAAGGTGCTACGGAAGCCAAACAGAAAAATGATCCACGCCCAAAGATATCTCCCAGCGTAAGAGCAGAGACAGCGTATGACACGGAAATGTGGGAAACTGCAAGGAAGCCCTGAGATGGTTTTGGTCAGCGGGATGCACAGCAGTGTATCAGCACAGTGGCAGCCTGGCCTCTGCCGAGATGCTGTGAGCATTGCAGAATACACGAGTTTGCAAGAAAGGCTTAAAAAGCAACACATGAAATGTGAAGCTTTTACCGCACTCAGCCACAGGACCAAGGACTCTGCTGCTGGAAGGCAGGCAGGGTACGTAAAGTGTAATCCGAGCGAGAACAACTCCGGGGGGGAAAGATAATGAAGAAGCTGAAATAAAAATGATTGGGGTATCAGAACAGCATCTAAAACACAAGGTTAGAGAACCATACAATTATTTAGGTTGGAAGGACCTCTGGAGGACATCCATTTCAAGTCCCAGTGGCTGGGGAGGAGCGGAAGGCAGGAGATAACCTCTCAAGTTCAGAGCAGGCACAGCTTAAGTTGCTCAGGGCATTTGGTAATACACAATACATATTTTGTTGGAGGAATACATCAAGCGGTGGGAAGCACACAGCCAGTATGTGGTGGAAGGAATACAAACAGTAATAAAAGCAATTTGAAGATAAAGTCTGGCTTTTTCTGGGGCTTCTGAAACATCTTTTCATGCTGACTTACAGAACTCAGAACATCAGAGGATTCCTGGAAAGTATAAAATAAATTTAAGGTTATGAATAGTCATAACAGGATGTTTGTGTGTCATTCAAGTAGGGAACCATTTCCAGAAGCATCTGACATGTCCGTTCTGGAAGTCAAAAGACTTGGAATCCTAATGAATGCATGCATTTTTGCATACACCCTGACTGATCCATAGAGAATAAGGGTTCTGTGTGCCTTTACCACCTCTCTGACCTTTCATCACTTGTTTAGTCTTACTTGATAAGAAGTCATTTGTTTAATGTTCACATCTGCAAATGACACAAAGTGCAGGGAGGCAGTGAATGTAATCTTTTACCCCTGACATACTTGGCAAGAATACTAATTCAAGAATTATCACAGTGGGATACAGAGGGTCACCTAGACAGGTTGAAAAGGCTTTGCTAAGCTTATATTACCATTTAACTTTCTTTTCTTGAGTACCACTGCTTCATGTAGTTCCTGTTGTTCTAAGCACAAGTTTTAAAGTGGTTCTGTTTTGTATTGTTGTGTTGTTGAACACTATTATGCCTTAGGACTTACAGATTTGCTTGTTTGGCTTTTTTTTATACATACTTATTAAACAGAACATATAAAGCTAGATAGGTTGAGTGACTCATTTCACTGAAAGACAGCATGTACACGTGCTCTTCTTTATCACCACGTGATGGAATGAAAAAAAATCAGGCTTACAAAGGCAAAACCGCAGAAGCAGAAAACCTAGCTAACACCAATTCTCTCTATCAGACATGAAAAATATCCCAAATCCCCTCCAGAATCCAAAGCGATTAAATTTGACTAGAATCCCCAAAATTAAAAAAAATTTAAAAAAAAATGCAAGCTGAAAAGATTGAATACCTAAAGGACAAAACACAACAGCCCAAACGGGGCACACCATTGCCTATATATAACAATTAAGAAAAGCCTTCAGAAACCCAAAGGCAGGAACTTTTTCTGCTGCGTGTAGCATGACCAGCAGCCCTCTTCATTGTTAAACTGATTGACAAGATTCATTAAGAGATCAGCTTTTCAGTTATTTATAATTTTGTCAAAATATTTGAGCTAAATTTCCTCTGATGGAGGTGGAATATTTATGAAATGTTCCAGGTAAAAATAGTTCCACTATTTTCAGGAATGAAACTATAAGTAAAGATTATGTTTTCTGATGTGGTTTTTGAGAAGTTATGTGTTGTGTGTTGGGGAGGATACTGTAACTTCGGCAGAGGAGCAGCCTCTTCCAGAGGAGTGGCATCTGCCACCTGATATTTCGTTCATACTTGGCAAACTTCCTAAGAGATGACAGGGCCAGACTTTGCTCATCGTGGCCCTGAGAAAGCACAGGAGGCAGCAGCCATGACTTGCAACAGTCCTGGTGAGCATTAGGAAAAGCCTCTCCCCAGGGCATGTTTCAGCACTGGCATGAGTACCTCAGAAGGCTGAGGAAATGCCATCCTTGTAGGTGCTCAGAAGACACCTTGACAAGGATCTGAGCAACCTGAACTAGCTTGGGGTCCCAAGCGCATCCTCTCTGGTCCTGGGGCTTTGGTTATATGAGCTTGGGGGACAGGTCAGAGATAGAGACAGCGTAGCAGTAGTAGTAGAGGGCTGCCTCTTCCCTCTGGTGGAGGGAGAATTTCTAGAAACTCTGGTGGAGTCTCAGCCAGGGCTGAACCCCTGCCCCAGGAGCTGTTTTTAAGCTGGTACTCTTGCCCTTGGCTCCTGTCTGAGCAGTCTTACCTGTGCCTGACCATGTCCTGTGTAGATCTAGACCCATGGATAGGCTTCCTGGCTTGACCCAAGACCTGCCATGTGACAACAGAATTGTCTGGCAATCTCTGGACTGTGGCTCACTCTGGTTACTGCCTCCAGAGCTGAACCTGATGCTGACGTGACTTCTTAGTTTGACCTTGGACCCGCCTCATCACCACAAGCTTGTCTGATGATCTGGGTTCTCATTTGAACCCAGCTATCTGCCCATACCTGCCTTGCACGCCTTGCTCAGGTTCTTTCCCCTTGCTGGGTAAGCTTCTGCCTCTGCCTGGCTCTCAGGAGATGTGTTCCTTTAGGGAGCAGCCAGCCCTCACTGACCCCAACAACCTGCTGTGAGCAGGGAGTTGAGGTAGAGATCTTAACATGTCCCTTCCCCCTCAAATCTTTCTGTGAATTTGTGACATCACTCTAGCCAAGTTAAAAAGAAAGAAAAAATTGACTTCTCTGGGCAGGGAAGAAAACTGTGTGTGAAGGCATTGTGTTGATGCTTAGGTGCAAGGAGCATTAGATTTGGGGAAAGGAGAAAGCCCAGAGGAACAGGAAAAAGGAAGGAGAAAAGTGAAGGAAGATGGGAAAATGGACAGGAGTGCATCTGATGTAATATCACTCACTATCCTGTAAATCCCAGGACAGAAGGGTAGTGTCAGACCCTAGCAGAAGGCACGCACACAGCTGTTTCCTTTGCAGCTGCACAATGTCACAAATGATTCACATTCACATGGCAGTCCTGAATTTTCAAAATGGGAATACCTACTGCCCTGCAAACCCTCCTCCATCTTTCTCCCTGCATCTCTCAGGCACCATTAAATGTCCTTCATCTGCAGATGGATTTCAGGGTTGGTCTGCTGGGTGATACATGGGCTGAGGAAGGGGACAGAGCTGGCCTATCAAGGGCATATGTCTCCCAAGGCAGGCTATAACACAAGGATGTCTCTGTGGGGAGGCTCATCATGTTCTGCAGGTCTTCTTGAAGATCTGCATCTGAGGGTCTTCAAGGGAGACTGGAAAAATGGATTTAAACCCCAGTGTCTCCTAACACAAACCCGTGATGCCTTACAATACGTTTATTCCCCCAGCTGTCATGAGGTAGGGACTTGAAAACAGATTTATTGCTTATTTAGGTGTCTAAAACCCAGGACTTTGAACTACATTTCTTGTCACTTTTCCTGACCTTTCCCTTAACATTAAAAAACCCCCCAAACCAACCACTGTAATGGATCCACTCTGGGATAGTCTGAAACCTGCTGGAAGCCACAGAGGGGCTGTTTCGCGGTGCAATTGGAAAAGCAACCCTTGGTCACCAGCAGGAGTGAATAACTGGGGCCTCTGGCACTGCCTGTGTGCAGCTGGATGTCTCACTTCTGGGGAGATTTATAGGGCTTTCACATACAGTGCAGGCTGAAAAAGCGTGTTCAAGCAGTGCAAGCAAACTATATTTCACCACAGCCTGATTTTGTGACATCATTTCTTTTCAACTGTGAAAATTACTCAGACCTGATATCAATCATCCTATATAGGGGCCCAGCAACAGGAGAGTGCAAAGCACTAACAACAACGTGAGCTTCAGGCACGATGACGATATTGGTATCCTCTCTTTTTTTCTGGGGCCATTAGGAACGACAGTTGTATTTTAAAGTGTGCCAGTGTTTCCCAAGCCATTTTGTTTTAGGTAAATGTATAGCCATTGTGCTGCATGTGTGTACAGCTGCACAAGCACATTTGACATATCTCCTGGAGATTGTTTTGCTAAGGTCTGTGACTTTCTATGCAATTAGGAACATATTTTCTGTTAGAGTACTGAAAACTCAGCTATTCTCCTTGACCCCAATAAGGGTTGCTAAATGCTTCAATTCTTTGGGAAAATTAAGATACTTATTTAGGTGCCCCGAGCTGGACCTCTGACTCAAATTGAAACATCTAGTCAAAAGTTTCCCTCAGCTATTGCTAGAAAATACGCTTAGTCAGCAGTGAGTACCGTATCTGTGTTCTGATGATACCCAGAACTGCTTCAAGCTACAGTGCAGTGGGAGGTGTGCAAACAGGATGGACTTGCTATAGGGATTTACCCTGGCTGCACCCAGACACACTAGGTTTGTTTCAAGTCCTTGTTCCACGCTACCATTTCCTGTACCAAAAGAATCAGTTGTGACCATGCCACCAAGACATCTCTGTTTATTCAAAACAACCCTTCATCCTTTAGCTTTGCATCATCACGTTCACCCACTTACAGTCTGCTCTGCTAACTCAAACAGTTTGTTAGGTTACCCTGAGCAGTTTCCCTCAGGCTTGCTGTAGTTATTGCATGGCTGTCTCTGCAATGGCTTTTCTGCGGTTAAACTTCTGAGTCCTCAATCGGGCCATTCAAAAATACTGCTGTAGGAAGGGATGGTGAAGATTCATTTGGATGGACAAAGTTTTGAGATTGAAACAGTTTTACTTTTGAGACAGCTTGGTCTCTGATTGACTTATTCTCCACAACCTGATGCTTAAGTGTCCCCATCTCTGAGTCCCAGGCTTGTCCCCGCCGCAATTTCTTGAAGGTGTTACGGAAACCCTCAGTACTAAAGTAGTAGATCAAGGGGTCCAGAGTGCAGTTCATGCTGGCCATCATCATCGTTATAATTAACACTTGGCGCACTGAGCCCTGAGTTGCTTTCTCAACCTCAATCACCCGCGCCTTTATCATCCCATAAACTGCCAGGGTAGTGTTGTAAGGCACAAAGCAGATGATGAAGATGACCAGGTTGACCAGGAGGAGACGGACAGTCTTCCGCTGTCGCAGAGTCTTTGGCTGGCTGGAGTGGCATAGCTCCTGAAAGATCCGAATCGAGCAGTATGTCACACAGCTGAGAGGCAGGAGAAACCCCAAGATTTCAGCCAGGATGACTAGAGGGAAGAGGTTATTCTGCCATATGTTGTCGCTAAAGCTTTCAAAGCAGAGATGAATGGTCTCGTTCTGGTTCTGTACCTTACAATGGTTTTGCTTGTGGACTATGGCTGTGGGGATGGAGCCCAGGAAGATCACAACCCAGACTATCAGGCAAAGGAGCTTGGCCACCTTGGGGCGCCGCAGGTGCCGCCAGCGAAGCGGGTGAACAATGGCTACGTAGCGATCCAGGTTGATGCACATGAGGAAGAGGCAGCTACCATACATGTTGATCTGGAAGACAGAGCCAGAGACCTGGCACAGGATGCTGCCAAAGGGCCAGCGGTGGTTGGAATAGTAGTAGAGTCGCAGTGGCAGGGGCAGTGTGAAGGTGAGGTCGCTTATGGCCAGGTTGAACATGTAGATCATGACTACAGACTTCAGGCGCAGGTATCGGATGAATATCCATAGGGCTACCACATTCAGTATCAAGCCTGTAATGAATATCAGGATGTAGCCAGGCAGGAGGAGGTGGTGGTTGAAGGTATAATCCTTGCAGGTCTGAGTCGTATTGGAATTGGACATGCCCAGTGGGGATCAGGGGATGGTCTCGTTGAGATGGCTGAGCCTGCTGATGAGCTAAGGAGGCACAAAGAAAAGTAATGAGGGAAGTCATTCCCCTCTAAGAAGCTACACACAGGTCATTCCTCTCATCTGCAGATGGAAGGTGGATGGGCACATCTCTCTCTTGTCTGATGCTGTGTTGGATTGCTGGTCTGTGGTCATCTGGCAGGGATGGTACTGTACACTCATGTCAGCTTCTTCCTCTAGTTCAGCAATTCTTTCCAGTGGTTATGGGGGTGCTGATGCGATGGAGGATCATTGCCAGTTGTCAGCACAATTCCTGGTCAGAATGGAAGACCAAGACGGAAGAGTTTAAGTTAGAGGAGGAAATCTCTTGAAATGTTAAAATACCACCCTGGTGGCTTCTGCAGCAAGAACTCACAAAGAAACTAAAAGAGTGAAAAAATGGACACTAGAAAAGTGAGTAATTGCATGGTAGAAGAAGACAGAGCATGGAGAATGTGGTTGTATGGAATCATTTATCACTCAGCCCCAGAAAATGAACATTCTTTTGATCACTACTGAGAGCACATGCATACAATAAAGGGACAGCATGACCACAGAGGGAAAGTAGTTGAGGTGGTTCCAGTGAAAGAAAAGGAAGAGAGCAGCATTTTGAAGGAAAAATGCTGACTTGAATGAACTTAAAACAGAAACTACATGGTACTGTTTTATGTCAGAGAAACAGGACTTTGTACATCCATTTCAGATAAAAAAAGATTATACTATAGTTAGCTCTGACTCCACCCTAGCTCCTTTTCCTACGTGAAACAGCACACGCAAACCTTAGTCCCAGTGACTTCAAGTTCCTTATGTTGCTTACATTCATACAGTTCCTTTGGTGTTCTTACTTGCATGGGACCAGTGGTGCTTATATGGATTGCATGTCTTCAGTTCATTCTGCTGCTTATAACACCATAAAACATGAAGCAACTTATGTCCCACAACGCACAGCCAACACAGCCAGGTAAGGGAGCACACAATAAAAAAGGAAGGGCCATGGGATTCATGTGGACAAACAGCTGTGACTAGAGAAGGCTCCAGGTGGTATCAGCCTCTCTGCATTGGGTTTGTGTGGAAAGGTTTTAGTAGTGGCAGGGGCTGCAGGACTGGTTCTGTGAGAATATGCCAAAGGTTTTCCCTGTGTCCAATAGAGCCAGTGCCAGCTGGCTCCACGATGGACCTGCTGCTGGCCGAGGCCAAGCACATCAGCAGCAGTGGTTGCACCTCTGGGATAATGTAGTTAAGAAAAGGAAAAAGTTACTGCAGAATAGCAACTGAAGCCAGAGGAGAGAAGTGAGAATATGTGATAAAAGCAGCTCTGCAGACACATCAGTGAAGAAGGATGGGAAGGAGGTGCTCCAGCTGCCAGAGGGGGGATTTCCCTGTTGCCTCTGGAGAAGACTTGATGAACCCCTACTGGAGCAGTCTGTTCCTGATGGACTGCACCCCATGGAAGGAACCCACGCTGGAGGAGGGATTGATACGTGTGACACTGTTCCCCACAGCAGTTTGCAGGGATTAAGTAGGGGCTCCCTCACAGAGTCCGTGTCTATTGTGATTTAGTTCAAAAGGAAAGTAGAATTTTCTGTCTAGAGAAAACCTTTATGTGAGTCTGATGCTACTGAAAGAGGAAGCCACTCAACAACTTGACAGGTATGACAAGCATGTCAGATCTTCTAGGACTGTGGGGCAATGCACAGATCTAGAGGAAGGATCTACAGAATGCAGAAGCATGTGCTGACCTCACAGATATTTTTCTGTCAACAATATGTTAAACAAAAGTGAAAGTCTAACACAAGAGAGCAAACAGCTGCCAACTTGCCCATCCTTTAGTGTTATTGGGCAGATCTGCCACCAAGAAAGGTTTCTTAGAGAACTTCTATTGGTTTGTCAAGCTATATCTGAGTGAAGTTCACCCTTCTTGGTGGATGAAAACTTCGTATGAAGTTGTTGGTTTCAAGTGAAATGATTAAATGCTTCAAAAAAATTTTAAGGTGAATATGTCAGTTTTTGCTAGAGCCAAAATTCTGCAATTAATTCAGACTGAACAGATTTGAGACCTTTGTCTTGACTGAGACAAAGTTAGTGAGACTGAGACTCAGTGAGAGACCATAACCTGCTTTAACATATTTACCCAGACCAGACAGATGTCAGATGAAAGGCACTTATCTCCACAGATAACCTATTTTTCAAACTTTCGAGAGGTATTCGACAAACACTCCAGAGAATATAATATGTAAACACAGTCCATGTGTGTGAGACCAGTGAGTTATCTACAACTAGTATTCCATCTCAAATGTGGATGGTGAAGGGATAATATTAAGAACAATGCAATTGTGTACCTACTCTGCCTCCAGTTCTCTTCCTGATTCCAGCATACAGCAGCCCAGGGATGTCCTGAGGCAGAGGGGACCCAGCTGAATTCAGTAGTCCTCAGGGAACTTTTATTTCACTATTTTTTTCTGTTGCTTTTTGAGTTGATGTAAAATTTACCATCTATAGCACCTAGTGCCAGGAGTGCCAAGGAGTTACACAGCTTAATTGCATGTCAGGGGAAGCACCACTGCCATGCACACAATTTCATTCAGTTCCTAGTTTTAGTGCTGGAAGCAGCAAGGGAAAAAACATCTCTGCACCGTCACTTTAACAGTGATAATATTATAAACATCTGCCATATTCTCACTCAATAAACTTTTTTTTTTTTTTTTTTTTTTGAGGCTAAAAGGTCCTTGTCTTCATACTTGTTCTCTACAAAGGAACTGTTCTGCACTTTTGAGCATCCTTGGTACCCTTCTCAGCACCTTTCCACTTCTGCTACTGCTTTTGTGAGCCTTGTGGCGGGGCACTGAAAATGTACACAACACTAATGATACACAACACTGAACTGTGTAGGCTCAAACCTCATTTGCAAGGGGTAATGGTCAATCCAGTTTGGTTTTTCCCATCACTTAGCTAGCTGAAATTTCAGCTCTTATTTCAAGTCCTGTCACTCATGCTTCTCCTAATCTCTGCAGTTCTTTGCAGCCAACCCTCATCTTTTCTAACTCGAATAATTTTATGTCTCCAACAGATTTGTTATTTCATTATTCATCTGTCATGAATAAGCTGAACAATCCAAGCCCCAGCACTGGTGTCTTATAACTCCACTGGGAAAATCAACCATCTACCTTCATTCACCTTCCCATCTTTTAGGCATTTTTTATCTAGGTGGGAACCTTTTCTCCGAATTGCTTGAAGTGCCATTGGTGAGAACCCTTTTGAAAGCCTTTTGGAAATCCACATGGGCCACTGTTGACATGCTTCTTGACTCTTTTAAGGAAGGACTGTGGGACAGAGCGTCCCTTTAGAAAAGCTGTGATGATTCTTCCGCAGTAATTAAATGTGACTGCATGCCAATTGATTTCCCCCCCCTTTATTATAGCTTCTACTAATTTGTTCAGCAAAAACATCAGACTCCCTGGTCAGAAACCCCCAAGAGCCTTTTCTCAAATTTAGTCTGCTAGTGAGCCTTTAAAAACAGTTTTAAGCAAATGTTTCTACACCACAGTTAGTCAGGTCTTCCACTCTCCAGTTGTTTTCAGACCTCTGGGGTAGAAGCCATGTGGTTTTAGACACTTAGTACATCTTTCTCCATAGCTGTTCCTACTGCTGTTTTGATCAGAGACAGTCCTTTGATGAATTTTCCTGTAAACTGAGTTTCTACTGTAGAAATCTCCCAGGCTTTTGTGTCATGAACACCAGTGAAAGAAACCTGTCCATTTTTTTTGCTCACTGTCACCTTTTCTTTCTTTCCTAAGTGGTTTTTCCTTACATACTCTAGCCCTTCAGCTTTTAAGACACTAAACAGCAGAGTTCTAAATTGGCAGCAAAGATCACTGAGAGCAGAAAATAGATTGGGGGTTTTGAGGGGATTTTTTTTTTTGGTGGGTAGATGGAAACACAGAAGAAAGAATATGCTATGGTGATGTTATTGAAACTAAGCTGATAGTTTCAAACTTGCCATAACAGATACTATGATCAGGATCTCAGAGACCTGAAATGAAAGGTATGCAGGCAGAGTCATTGGAACAATGAAACTGTGGGACCAAAGCATTTCTCTGATGAGCTCTGGAGGTACTGTTTTGACTGTTCCTCACTGAAAAAGAAAGGTAGGGGTAGCTCAAACAGACTGGCAGCAGGGGAACAGAATAGCTGAAATTGGTTGAAATATCCTTGGTTAACATCTGAGAAGCAAAGAGCATACTCTTTGTGGCTGCCTCTAAAAGAACCTCAGGTACTCCTTGCCCTGTACAAAAGCTGCCATCAAGCCATCAGCTGTGTGAGAAGGCAATGGTACCACAGCTGAATAATCCTCCTCCTCACAACAAGACGCTGTCTTTAAATCCTGAAGGAACTTTCTGTTTGGCGACTGACCTTATAGGTCCCAGGAGGTGGAGGAAGCATCCTTTTGCCTCTTCAATACAAGTCCCTGAATACCATCCTCTGCCGAGACTGTGACTTGCAAAATCCAAAGGGATCTTGATTTTTTCTTTTGCAGGATGAGAAGCCCTAGATGTGCTTGCATACAGGGGCCAGAACAGGCAGGCATGTCCCAGGATGGGAGGTATGCCTGGTGTCTTGCTTCCTGGTCCTGGGAATCTTCTCTCCTGACATTATCTCACTAGGAGTCACTGCCTCCTACCACGACAAAAATTATGAAGGATCTGAGTATGGGGCTGAGAAATGAGGTGGGAAAAAAAAAAAAAAGCTAAAATATATTGCTGAGCATGGTGCAGGGTCAGTGTTTCTGACAGGGAGTGGTCATTGAACCCATGGGGAGCCTTGTGGATGCCATGGGGGTGCAAACAGAAAATGTGGCATCGGGGTGCAGAGCTGAAAATGCAAACTGCGTGAGCTCGCTTAGTAAGTCTGAAAACAAAGAGGAAATAAAAAAGAGCTTGCCAAACCTAAAAAAAAAAGCCCTCTCAGCTTTGCTCTAGAAATTGAAGGTATATATTTTTTTTCATAAACATGGATGCTTTTTACCTGTTGTCAGTGACATCTAATTTCCACTTTTCACCATTTTTCTACCCAAGATTATTGTGATGATTAGAACCTCAGAGACATTCAGGACTTAGGAGGATGACTTGTTTTTAATGAGAGATAGATCATATTAAAACTGAGACCTTCGAATTTAACTCCTGAGGTCTGGTTACGCTGTTGCCTACTCCTTAGAGTTGTCACCCCCCTTTCATCTCCTGAGGGCCATGTGGGTTTCCATTGTGGGTACCTCAGTAAGTAAGCTCTTCAGTCTGCCCGTGCTTTTGGCATCAGAGGATCCCAAAGAAAACCTCCATTTGAACTGCAATTTGCCTCTAAGTCCACTGGGCAACTGAAGAGGGGCAGATGTTCCCCAGTGCCCCATGGTCAGGTCTGGCAGCAAGTGCACAGCAGCTCATGGGGACCAGTACCCGAGGTGCCCAGACCATCCAGCTCCCCAGATGTTTCCGTCTGGCTTACCTCTCTGCTGCTGAAGGGTGCACACAGGCTCCCTGGCTGGTGGCCGCTCCCACTGCTGAGGTCTCAATCCAGGCACCAAACCTGCAAGCAGCTTGGATCAAAACAGAACCAGGCAGGTTCTTAGGCTTTTTTTTTTTTTCATCCAAATCACAGCTACCCCCTACAACGCTGTGGCTGATTCTACATCGTGCTGCAGTTTGTTTCTTCTGCTTTTTCACTTCCTGATGCACTTCTGCCTGGCCACAAAGCATGAACTTTGTTATCTACGGCTGATAAGTTAACCACATCCTATAACAGCAAATGTAGTCAGGAAAGAAGCAGCACCCAGGTGTCATTGCAACTGAGGAGACCTGCCCTGGGTCATAGTGCCAAATTCTTGCTTACCTTGCTAAGTCAGCCACCCCCAGGATTGACAAGGGAAAATTAGAATATCTTCTTCCCCAGAATATTGCTAAACAGGAGGTAGAAGTGAAATACAGGAAGTGAGAGCAAAGTTGATTATTTTCTAGCCACCACAAAGACTTGGAATCCTGTCACTCTCATGGGCTTGGGTGCTTTGGGGTTGAAGTCCTGCCTGGGAGCCCAGCTGTGCACCGCTGGCATGTGGCAAGGTCACAGAAAGAAGTGAGCTCTGAAGAGATGTCAGTGCCTGTGGCAAACAAAGGCATATTTGCCACAAACGTCAGCCCCTGATGTTTGAGGCTACAGAAGGCACAGTGCTAAGAAAGTAGAAGGGCTGATTTACCAGGAGATCTGTGACCTGGCACTGCCACGTGTAGCTGGGAAGGGAGCTGACCTTCTGCAGAGCCCATCTGGCAAAATGTTGCTTCAAGTCCTATTTCTGCTTTGCCAGCCTCAGCACACCTGGAAGAAGACACGAGCAGCTATACTCCTAATCTTACTGTTATCCTTCCCCAGAAACAGCTGCCCCAAGAAGGTGCTGTGCTGGTGGGATCCCTCTTCCTCTGCAGCCCTTGCCTCGGCTCCTCCACCTGCTGGTGTTTGACTTTCTCACTCCCTGCCTGCTGTTGCTGACTCCTCCTCATTCAGGGAGTGACACGCCAAGGAATAAATGTTCCTGTTGCTCATAAATCCTCAGAGGGTACAATATCACCCGAACCACTGATCTCATTCTGCCTCTTTTCAGTGCCTCTCTTTTTTAACCAGACTGCTGTTCTCACTTCCTAGTTGCTGGGTGGGATCTTTGTTCTCACAGCTTTTTGAGTCTCTTTAGTTCCCGTCGAGGCACTGCCACTGATAAAGGTTTGCAGATACACTGGGGTGGGGGGGAGTGTCCTTTGCCATAGGAGTCTCTGACACCCTCCACTGGAACTTCCCTGTCCCCTGCAGCCCTTGCGCCCCCCTGCCACATGCACACACCTGGCTGAGCCTCCTAGTCTTGGTTTTTCCATGTGTCAGGAGGACACAGTAGCACTTAGCCTAGTCCATGAGCCAGTGAGCCCTCGAGTCCCACAGCACCCCTCACCGAGCCGGGTTCACTCACCTCACAGGATCTTGGTGCATCGGCCCACGAACTCTGTCTCCCTTTGCCCAGGTGGGCTCACACCTCTTCCCCTCGCTGTCTCCTGGAGGCTCAGCTCGTGGGGAAGAGCAGCGCAACCCCCCGTGTTTCCTCACTGCTGAGTGAGCAGCAGGTAAGACCAGATTACTGGGGTGTGTGTTGGAGGCTACACCCTGATGCTGCAGATCCCAACATGCCTACCGCCCTGGAGTGCTGACTCCAGAAACCAGGAGCAAGGACCCAACAGAAGCAGGGATGCAGGAAACTTAGAAGGCAAGGAGAGAGGTGGAATACATGCTAAAGGAGAGGGGCTGCTCGGGTTTGAAAGGGTGTGTGGTAAACCCCAGTACTCTTGAGATCTCTTTGTACAGGAAAATGCCGAAAAATATAGTAAAGAGGTGAATCCCTTTATGGAAGAGCCACAGCAGGGCCAGAGCAGCCCTGCTTCACTTTTTGAATGATTCAGACAGGAAAAGCAGAAATCTGTGGGCTCTGTGAGGAGTTTTACCTTCCAGGGTGGTGGAGACAGCTGGCACTTCCCAAGCTGGCTGGGGGAATGGCAGGCTTTTGCTCCAGGACATTTCAGCTCCCTGGTCACATAACTCACATTTTCCTGGGCTCCCAGGGGATCTTAGGAAAGGGCTACCTGCTGAGAAAAAGGGCAACCAGCCCATTATGCCTCCTAGGAGAAGGGCAAGGACTGTACTTGGGGAAGAAAATGAGGGGGGAAGGGAGACCTGCCAGGGAAAGAGTTAAGAGAGCCAGGAAGCAGCCTGGCTGTGTCTGTTTTCCTTAGCTATGAGGGCTGCAGGGTAGAAAAGAAGAATCTCCAGCCTGGAGGAGGCAGGTGAGGGAGTGTCCTCAAGAACAGTGGCTGAGGATGAGAAAGGCAGTAGGTCTTCCCATCTCTGATCCCAAGAGCTGTCGCTGCAGGGAAACTCTCTGTCTCCCAAAAGCAGTGATGAGCTGATGGGTCTAGCAACAGTTGCTTGATGCTGCCAGGTTCTTCTCGTGTGGAAGGCTCTGTCTGCTGCTTACTGGATCTTGGGCTGCTTCCTGCTGATGAAGTGAGTGGACTGTGGAGGAAGGCAACCACATCACCTGCTGACAGGATGGCGGAGGCCGAGGGTCTGACACTGATCCTCTCCTCATCAGTGTGAGCTCCCTGTGATGGATGCCCACCCTGAAGCCCCAGTTCACAGCTCTCCCACCATGCTGCCCAAGCTGTAAGTACAGAACAGCACTGGTGTGGACAATCTCTCGGGGCCAGCCCAGGAGATTTCTGCAGGGTCTCTGATGCTGGCAGGCACACCAGGGCTGCCCATGCTTTGCAGTGCTGGGCTGGAGCTGCTGGGAAAGTGATTATCATCAGGCAGAGGCCGTGGGAGGCCACAGGAGGGGATTGAGGTGGCTGTTGCACCGTGACTGAAGGTGGTGGAGTTTTGCCATGGACAGGATGGAGGTGGTGTGCCTGAATGCAGTGCTGATCCCTGTGCAGCGTGTCGCTGCCATGACCTGGCTGTGAGTATGCCTTGCACTTGTACTGTCTGAGTTGGAAAGTCCCCTAAGCAGGTACTGCCTTCAAAGAAAATGGGGCGATAGAAGGGTGGAAGAAGGAATTTGGGCAACCAAAAGGCAGCACATTAGAAAGGGCATCTCTGGGAGCATGGATGGAGCGGGATGGTAGAGCGGAAGAGGTGCAGACCAGGATGGGGAGGAGTAATGTCCAATTCAACACAGACAAGAGGAGGCACCTCCCCTTCTCTGCAACATTTCTGCTCTAAAATAAAGCTACAGAGGACTAGTCCTGCAGAGATATGGCCCTGGCTCTGGCACATCTAAAACTGAATCTCTCCCCTGCAGGCACCTGGCCAAGCAGACCTCCCTGCAGGTGTCCCTCCAGGACCTCAGGGGCTGTGATGGTCTGATGGGGTTGGTAGAAGAGCAGGTCCGCATTTGCCTGTGGCAGGTGGAAGCCATGGATGCAGTGAAGCGAGGTGCGGAGCTGGCTGTCCAGGAGTGCCAACACCAGTTTCACTCTCACCGCTGGAACTGCTCCACCCTGCAGGGGCTGTAGGTCTTCGGCAACGTGGCCATCCAAGGTCAGAGAGGGGCAGGTGACACAGGCAGGGTTGCCATGGGGTCCCTCTGGTATGCCTATAGGGTCTCCTTGACACATCAGCCTTTCCTGGGCTAGGGTGCAAGGGTCACACTGGACCCACCCTCAGAGTGGCCAGCGCCTTCCTCCACATGCCAACATGTCTGTCAACAGAGAGTAAACGGAACCAAATGCATGTGCTTTCACACATATTAACATTCTGGCTAAGCTTACTGCCCATTTGGCCAGATTTGGCATTTTGGTCCCATCTGGACCATTCTGGGTACCAGCTATACAGATTGGTGGATCTTCTCCCTTACCCTGCCATCAGTCCTGACACAGAGCCACTTCCATTACTGGCTCCTGGCCTTGGGAACAGCTGCACTGGGCGAACACCCTGCCATGTATTTCTCCCAAGCAGTCTCCATCTGAATGCATCCTTCCTGTGTGCAGTCACAACCTCTTTTCCCACACCATATCCCATCAGTGCCTTTGTCCCCTGCAGACTGGTGCAGTTTCTTGCCCTGCTGTAGGCACACGGGAGGCTGGTTTCATCCATGCCATGTCTGCTGCTGGCATTGCTTTTGCTGTGACTCGTGCCTGCAGCTGCGGGGAGCTGGAGAAGTGTGGCTGCGACTGCAAGATCCAAGGAGCCAGCCCTGAAGGTGAAGGAGAAGGCTCTGGCAGGAAGCCGGTGGCAGAGGGAAAGATCTATGGGAGAGACTGTCTCCAGGGAAGGGGACACATCCCTTCCCCACAACCCTTTGGAAGATCTTCTCAGGGCTTCTCCTTCGTCTCATGGCTGCTTTCCCTCAGCAGGTTTCCAGTGGTTAGACTGCTTTGATAACCTGTTTTATGGGATTGCCTTCTCTCAAGTCTTTGTGGTCAACCCAGAGAGGAGCCATGGTGTCTCCTCCAGCCAAACACTCATGAACCTGCACAACAATGAGGCTGGGAGCAAGGTAAGGGCAGGAACAAGGGCTGGGAAGTAATCCCGGCTTCAGGGGTTTCCCTCTGGCTAGGCAGAACTCAGTCCAGCCCCCAATTCCCCAAGAAGCAGTTTGGGACAGCCATGTGCTCCCAGAGGAGTCTGCATCCTGCTGCCATTCCTAGCCCAGTACTGGTGGAAGGGGGCCCTACCCTCCCCTACCTGCTTCTGTGCAATCTCCTTTTTCTTACAGAGCCCAGCTGCGATTAACCTTCCTTGGCCTTTTCTGCAAAGGAAATTAGTTACTCTGTTCTGCTCTGAAGGGCTTCCCTTCCCCTCCAGCCCCTCTTCAACAAAGGAACCACCTTCTCCAGGGGTCACAGTCAGATCTGGTCCCTTGAACATCCTCTGTTTCTGGGCAGATCTGTTCCCCTCTCCAGAGCCCTACAGGTCAGAGCAGGTCCCCGTCCCTTTCCCTGCCTCAGGGATTTCTCTTACAGACCCAAGTCAGCTTGTTGCCCGCAGAGTGGATCTCCTTCTGTTTGTATTGGCTTTGCTTCCTCCTGTGTCCTGGGAGGGGACAAGGCCACACTGAGTCTTTGTGCTCAGGGGACACATGGGCTGCTTAAGAAAAGAACATCAGGGTGTGGAGCAGGATGGCATGAGGATCCATCTTGGACACAAAAGGGGTCACTGAGAGGTGTAATAGAGCAGTGACATTGTAAAGAAGGGAACAAATGAAGTTTGTAAAATCAAACAGGCTCTTTACAAAATAAGACTCATCATTTGGAGGACTGGTACAGGAAACTATGTATGGGGGAAGGATGTAAGAAATGCCTTTTCCAGTCCTCAGCTGTTCCTTTGGCTGGAGAAAATATTTCCAAGAGGAAATATTTCCAATTCCAGCAGCTGCCACAGTGAGGCTCCCCTCATTCAGTCTGACCTCAGTGCTGGAGAAGGTTATGGAAGAGATTACCTTGAGTGCAATCACAGGGCATGTACAGGATAACCGGGGGATCGGGCCCAGGGTTGGGCAACACGGGTTTACAAAAGGCAGGTCCTGCTTGACCAATCTGATGTCCTTTTATAACCAAGTGAAGCTCACAGTGGACGAGGGAAAGGCTGTGGATGTTGTCTACCTGGACTGTAGTACAGCTTTTGACACAGTTGCCCACAACATTCTCCTGGAGGAGTTGGAAGCCCATAGCTTGGACAGGTGCACTCTTTCCTGGGTTAAAAACTGGCTGGATGGCTGAGCCCAGAGAGTGGTGGTGAATGGAGTTACATCCAGCTAGCAGCCAATCACTAATGGGGTTTCCAGAGATCAGTGTTGGTGCCAGTCCTGTTTAGTATCTTTATCAATGATTTGGACTAGGGCACCCTCAGTAAGTTCACTCCTCCAAGTTAGATGGGATTGTTGATCTGCTGGAGGGTAGGAAGGTTCTGCAGAGGGATCTGGGCAGGCTGGACTGATGGACCGAGGCAAATTCTAAGAGGTTCAACAAGTCCAAGTGCCAGGTCCTGTGCTCAGATCACAACAACCCCATGCAGTGCTACAGGCATGGGAAAGAGTGGCTGGAAAGCTGTCCAGCAGAAAAGGACCTTAGGGTGCTAGTCAACAGTGGCTGAATATGAGCCAGCAGTGTGCCCAGGTGGCCAAGGAGGCCAGTGGCATCCTGGCTTTTATCAGAAATTGCATGGCCAGCAGAACCAGGGAAGTGATTGTCCCTCTGTACTTGGCACTGGTGGGGCCACACCTTGAGTGCTGTGTCCAGTTCTGGGTGCCTCACTTCAAGAAAGACACTGAGGTGCTGGAGCATGTCCTGAGAAAGGCAACAAAGTCTGTGAAGGATCTGGAGTGGCTGGTGGAGTTGTGATTGTTTAGCTTGGAGAAAAATAGGTGCTGAGGAAACCTTATTGCTCTCTGCAGCTACCTGAAAGAGGTTGTAGTGAAGTGGGGATTGGTCTCTTCTCCCAGGCAAAAAGTGATGGCCTCAGGTTACACCAGAAAAGGTCTAGATTGAATATTAGGAAAAAATTATGCACTGAAAGGGTGGTCAGGAATTTGAACAGGCTCCCTAGGGAAGTGGTGGAATCACCATCCCTGGAAGAGTTCAAAAAACAAGTAGACATGGCACTACTCAACATGGTTTAGTGGGTATGGTGGTATTTGGTCAAAGGTTGAACTTGATTTTCTTGAAGGTGTTTTCAAACTTTAATGATTTTCTGACTGCTTCTTGGCAAGGCTGAGGAACCTCTCATGCCACTGCTGCACCTCCTCATCTCCCTCCTTCTCACTCAGCACCTGGTAGGTCTCGTTACTCTTGCATTCAACGCGAGTCACCTGCAAGGAGAACTTGAGTTCATAGGAAGGGTGCCACTGCCCATCCTTTCCACAAGGAAGGAGGACCTCCACGGTGAACAGCATTTGGAGGCTGGGATGAGTGGGACACCAGAGGGGAGGCGGGGAGAACCAGCTGGAAAGTTGTTCAGCTAATAGCTGAGCTGTGTGTTTCCTAAGATATAGGCTGGTCCTCTGTCCCACTCTGGTGATTTTGGTTTTTGTCGCCACCTGGGAAGCACCCAGTAGATGGGAGAGATCCTCCCCTACAGAGATACCCTGATGGGTGGAAGGCTTCCCACAGCTCGTTTTAATCCACATTATAGCTGCCTCTGCTTCTATCCCTTACAGCATCTGTGCAAATCCCACCCACCTACGACATGCCAGTTGCCTTTGGGTCAATATTTATCACCCCCCAAGCCGATCCAATTCTGTCCTCCTGGAAGGACAAGTAGGGGGACAATGAATTCCACGGGGACTTAAAGCTGGCTGTGGAGGCCCCAGTCACAGAAGAACTGGCTGTGCAAAAGGCAGTGCAGCTGCTTCTTACCCTCTGGTTTTGGATGCTCTTCTGGAGGCACTGGTGGCTCTTGAACGTGCAGTAGCTGGGGTGCTGAACTCCACTGGAGTCACATATCTGGGGAGATGGGAATGAAGGTCAGAGAAAAAAGAAGAGAACGAGAGGTGGGAACATCCACTGATGGTCACCCACCTTGTTTGGTGTACCTCCCTTTTGGAAGGCAGCATACTCTGCCTCCAGCCAGAGCATCACACTTGGGTCCTTGCAGCCATGGGTGGCCATCCGGCTGCACCAGTACTCTGACCTCAGCCCTCTGAAAAAATCCAAGTCATAGTCCTCCAGGGTCTCTGAGAATCTGGTCTGCAAAGGAGTGGGATAAAGTGAGACATGTTTCTTCCTTTCCTTCCCCACCTCCCGGTTCAGGATCCTCTACAGAGACCAGCAGGACACAGAGCTCACTTGGTACCTGCTTTTCTGCATCCTGGTGCTGGGCTGAGATCTGAGGGTTGATGTAGGTGAAGAAATCACCTGTATCGCAGGGAACACGGCTCAGGGTTCTGATGTTCTGACACTGCTCCATCTTCAGCGAGCAGAAAGCGCAGTCAGGGCACAGGTCCATGTGATGCCGCCCAAGGTTGTCACACACCTAGGATGGTCGGGGGGGAAAAGGAGACTAAGAAGATCCCAAAAGAGGAGACTGAGGAGCTCCCATATCCCTGGCTTGGAGCTTGCCTCCCTGGTCACCCAGGTCAGCTTCTCTCGGGAGGTGACACCTGAAATGATAGGGACCCCTGCACACTGTGGGGGTCAAAGGCGGACATCGGGGTCTTTACCGAATCTCCGAACCCAAAGACTCTTTTTTCCATCTCCTTCCAGGCCATGGCAAGCATTGACGAGAGACAGTTTCCCTCCAGCACTGCATAGCACAGGACCAGCACTGCCTCGTCATTCTGCAGGGCTAAAAGGCTGACAAAGAAAGGGAAGGAGGAAGTCAGTACACCTTCAATTAGAAACGGAAAGAGGGGAAAACAATCTCAAAACATAGCAAAAAAAGAACCCTTGCCAAAGAAACCTTGGATTCTTGGCTAAACTGCACAGAGGAATGGGGGTGTCTGCAGAGTCCGTACATGCCTGTATAACACAGAGGCTACGGTGTGTGTGTGTGTGTTCATCTGGGATCTTGTGAGAGGGACTGGGCACAGGGTACAGCTTGAAGGACTTTCCCAGGACTCCTGCAGCAGCTGCTGCCTAGTTTTGTCAGTCTGAGGGCAATGAGGAGATGTTTGTAGAGGTCTGGTGAGTGTTGACTGTGGGGCAGCCCCATTTGGGTCTGGAGGATGCCACTCACTAAGCCTCCCTCCTGCTTGAGCCAATGTATTTGATAGAAAGGGAAAAATCTGTTAACCATGAATTAACTGTTCATTCAAACTGACATGGGTAGCTAAAGTAGAAAGTTTAATGATAATGAGATAAGACCAATAAGAATATTAGGAACCATGGCATTTGTAGGCATGGTACAGAACTGTTACTAGACAGGGATGGTTGGCTTCAATCATATCAGTGATACAGAAGAAGTAAAAATGCTCAATTAAATATTTTTCTCTTGTGTCTGGAAACAAAACCAGTGTAAATAAGCAAACTTTGATCTGACAAAAAGCAAGAGGAGCAGCAGATGCTTATGTTAAAATGCTCTTAAAATCCATGCACGGGCTAACCTGTATGGACAAATTTTCCTGAGAGTATTTGAAACTTCTTGGAGACCTTCAGATTAGCATTAAAAAAATAAAGAAGCGGTGGAGAACCTCAAGGAAGGTCATGAAAATGAGATTTCCTAAGGCCTGGAAAACTTTCACCTACAGCAAGAGGCTAAAAGAGCCTCACTTAGCTGAGTGAAGGCACAAGTGGGTGGCCACTCAGCCAGACAGCACTTTTACCAAGGAGGACACCAGCTGGAAAGCTGTTCTTGTCAGCAGATGGAAGAGTAATGATTTTTGGTGACTGGAATTTGGGGCGAGATCCATTCAAACCAGAAATTAGCTTCATGTCTCTGACACAAAGGGTATTTAGATCGGGAGCAGCTGATGGAGGGATTTCTCCACATTTAAGACTTCAAAAACGTATCCCAAACTTCTCTTAGGAGAAGGGTCTCTAGCTCAGACACATGATACTGTTTTTTTCCCCCAGGGCTCACCAGACATGGCTTCATGTCCTGTGCTGAGCAGGAAGGCCAAGGTGCGTGATCAGAGCAATTTCTAGGCCTGAAGGTTAAAATAGATCACCTTCTTGGAAAACTGAGTTGTGCCATCAGTCTGAGGTTACCAAGAAATAGTGTTGCACTCCCTGTCACATCCTTTTCCTGCCCCGTCTCTGCTCACCATCACTGCTGTGAGGTTTTCTGGCCTAATGTTTGCAAATTTATGAGCTGATTTACCACCTCTGGATGAGTATTACAGCACTTCTGCTGGTCCCCTATGCTTGTTGACATGCTGCTGAGCTGTTTGTGGATGTACAGACATTTCACCAATGCTGCAGGAAAGAGATGGATCTACCTGAAGTGATTTCCTAATGCAAATCCCACCCCAGCTTAGTATTTATGCATGTTTTTGTCCTAGCCACTGTCCTGGAAAAAGCCTAACAGGTACTGTGAGGCAATGATTCAAAGGGAATGTGAAAAGTCCCCCCAAGAATTAAGACGAATCTGTGAGCTGAGATCAATAATTGCTCCAAGGCAAAAAGAAAAAACTTCAGATAAAAGCTTATCATACTTTAGCATCTCAAGATGTGGAATGACACATACAGAGCCTGCTTCAGCGGTATCTCTGAAGAGTGCTGGTGAACAGCATCCACTGCTCTCACAATGTAATGACAAGGACTTGAGCCATTAACTTTCAGCTGCTGAGCCTCCCTGATACTGGCTGGCTGAGGTGGAGTGAGAACCTGAGGCGAGCAGAAAAGAAGATAAGGAGCAAACAGCAGCTTTCCAGAACATGGTAACTTCTGATTTAGGTGGGGGGTGCTGCAGGAAAGTAAAACCATTAAGGAGAAAGCCATTCTTCACATCTTCAGAAAGAGTAAAGAGGTCTTTGCCTGCATGCCAACACCGGCTATGGGTAATGATAATTCAAAAAGAGTATTTTTTCTGGGGATGATATTTTTAACAAAGAGTTTGGCCTTAGAATGAAAGCCTCTGGGTTTGAAGTACATAAACACCACAAGGACTGTTTGGAGCAGTAAAGCACGAGGAGGAGGAGGAGGAAGAGGCCGAGTCACTAGGATTGTATGTATCTTATCAGTGCACATAAATATTTAAAAGGTGGGTGCCAAGGAGATGGTGGCAGACTCTTTTCAGTCACACACAGCGACAGGACAAGGAGTAATGGCTGTGAACTAAAACACAAGAAGTTCCACCTCAACATGAGGAAGAATTTCTTTACATTGAGGGTGGCACAGCACTGGAACAGGCTGCTCAAGGAGGTCATGGAGTCTTCCTCTCTGGAGCTGTTCAAAACCTACTTGGACACATTCCCGTGTAACTTGCTCTAGGTGACCCTGCCTTGGCAGAGGTCCTTTCCAACCCTAACTATTCTGTGATTCTGGGATTCTGAGAGGGGTTGGAACAGCTTTGTTGGGAAAGCTGGGCTCACATGAACCACAAGTGAGCATCCATGGGAGAATACCAGCACACTAAGGTCTGCATCTGGGAGAGCCGTGATGCTGAAAGGGGTGTAGGGGTTGTAGCTGACAAACAACACAACAGTGGGAAGCCCTGGGAAAAAGGGCAAATACAATTCTTGTGTGCAAACAGAAGAGCAGGGAAGGGGGGTTGATGTCCTGCTGTGCACCCAGCCGCTGAAACCCATCACAGGGCTCTGCACACAGAGCCGGAGCATGGGGATGTTTTAAAGGGCCACTGAAAATTGCCACAAAAAATAGGAGTTGCACAGGCTTTATGATGTCAGAGCTACAGAGGTCTTTTTATCTTATTGCAAGACTGAATTTTGGTATATAGGCAGCTCTAAGTAGAGGAAATAATGGGAAATAAGGCAGAAAACACAATAATGACTAAAAGTAGAAAATATGTGTAATAATTGACGTTTCCTCCCCGTAATGATTCACTGCTAGCAGAAAGACCACAAAAGTGTGCTGCAGATTCTTGTTGTATTACTACCATTGCCCTGTCTCTCTCTAAAGGTCACAGTTAACTTCATCAAGTACTAGGAAAGCATCACCCAGCACACCTTGTGTTAGTCCAGACACTGAATGGCCTCTATCTGCAATGACCAGTCCCACCTGGCACTGCTCCTCTGCTGGAATGGAAATGCCCCAAAGCATTTTGCCCCTTTTTTAGGTCATGCTTTGAAGTCTCTTTGAGAGGAGGCAGGATGTGGTGAGCAGCAAAGCCGACAGGCACGGTCTATCTCGCCTTTTTATCCCCACTTGAGTTTAAGCTTTGCTTAGCATGATTGATGGGGCTTGGCTGCCAGGTTACAGACACACAGTCAGCATTAGTGTCTTTGAGAAACTCTGCAGCAGAAAGCAAGTGTCATCTGCAATCACAGCAGTCCCTCAATAATCCCAATAGAATTAAATCAGAGCAAGGCTCAGTTTCAGAAGCAGGGAAAACGAGCACATCCTCAATGAAACACAGTTTAGAGTACATACACCAGAAAAAAAGTGTTTCCAGGCAGTAAAAGCTTCCTACAATATTAAGGAGGAGGATGACATGTTATAGCCTTGCAAGAGAGCAGTTATGGCTTTAACAACATGATGCAATTCATTTTTACATGCAGAAGAGGAATGTCTGGCTGAACTGTAGTGGTAGTATGCCCTGTGTTTAAGAGAAACCACAGATGTGCAATCATGCACAAAATCTGTGCGCTTACAGGAACATCACTGACCAGCAACAGAGCGAAACCAAAATGACTTCTCCATGAAAACCACATCTAGAGAGCTATTTTTTTTTTTTTTTTTAGCCAAGTAGTCTTTGCCTCTCAGTCAAAGCAAGTGGCCCTCAGCCACAAAGTAGTAAAGGATCAAAAAGTAAGTTTGAGTGAAAGAATATGATCCTTTGCAGGTCTTTTCTGTGTAGGTTCACCAGTCCCAGCTACCTGAGAACAGAGACAAATGGATACTGGCAGAGCAACCGAGAAGAGCTCAACATGCTCGATAAGCTCCTACAGGCCAGAGGAACTGAGAAGGGTGTGTAAAAGGACTGCAGCAAGATGGGCTGTCACATGGCCCTGGGCTGAACTGCCATGTAGCTGCTCTCAAAACCATAATGGGGAACCAGAAACCCCCTAGAAAGAGATGTGCACAGATCCAGAGTGCACAGAGTTTCACGTGCTCGAGGAGAAGCAGTGGTCCTGCACAGCCAGGAGCACGGCTTTGTGCTCCCAGCTCTGTTTCCCAGCACAGGGCTGCTTTTACTTTACTTGGGAGAGGACAGAGCACTCCTCCAAGGGTTCCTCAGCTCAGAGTGTTTTAAGAAATATCTGCTTCATGTTGTGCACAGAGAGCGAGGAGCACAGTGAGACACATCCCAAGGAGCTGTGTTCACAAGGAATCTCTTTCTGCACATCATCTGTACTCCTGGGAGACGTGCTGGGAGGAGGATAAGTGCAGAGGTGATTGCATACTGCAGATGGCCACAATGTGGGGAAACAAAGCCTTACCTGCAGCTAAGGCCCAGACTAAACTCACTTTGCTCAGGATGCAAGGCCAGTGACATTTTCAGGCACGAGCAGTGCTGGATCACCCTTTTCCTGCTCACTCTGTGCCGGAGCTGGGGGTGCCTGAGAGGGTCCCCAGGTACATTCCTTTTCTGGATGGGACAGCTTGCTCCAGAAAGCCTGCCCACACTCACCACCTGCTCCAAGCAGGGGCTTGAATGCTGTGGGGCTGCCAGCCAGTGTGTACAAGGACAGTCCTGCACGGGCACCCAGAAAGAGTAGTCTTCCCCTCACCTGCCTCGAGGGGGAATTTCCTGTTCTGATATGATTTCTGGACCTGACTTGGTGAAGTTCCAAGAAGAGTCCTTGGCGTCCAGGGATGCATCCAAGGAAAGGGCTGAATGGATCAGCTGCCAGATGCTGTTCTTCAGGCTTTGGTCTTCAGAGGATTCCACCCTGAGGGGCGAGGTGGCAGTGGCAGCCGGGACAAGCACAGTTGGTGGGCGCACAGTTGTCGTGCTCTTCTGTGAGGGCGTGGTCACCTTTGATGTGGCTGTGGGGGGCTTTGTTGACGGTGGTTTCTGACCCGGGTGTGCGTGAGAGTGGTTCTGAAGCCTTTCCACATGAGCAGGCGAGGGAGAAGCCTGCTTGTGAGCTGGGGAGACAGAGGGATGGAGCGGCTGAGGGCACCTTTCTGAGGCCAGCCAGAAAGGTGCTGGGGGTGGAAGAGTAGTTACAGGAGATGAACAGGCGAGCAGGGTGCCCAGCACAGCTTGGTGCAGCCATACCTTCTCTGGCAGAGGAGCTTCTGCCCACTGTCACGGAGTTCACAGTGTGAGATTGCTTCGACGGGATGACGTCTTTTGGAGACCAAGTCGAACATGGGACTCTCTGAGAGGTGGAAAGAGGGAGAAACATGAAACTCGCTATGTCATTTTCCTTTCCTCCTCACCCTTTCCAACTCCCCAGCCCCTCTGTCCCAAATCCCACTCCCCACCTTGACGTAGAACTGCTGTTTGAGGCAACGGTACTGGGCGAACTGGCAGAAGGTCTGAAACTGCAGCACCTCTGGAAAATCAGTGCAGACTGGCCCTGGGGAGAGATATGTGGAATGGGGGCAGGCCACAGGTTTTGGCATCTGCCTTGGCCTGTGTGCACCAAGAGATTGGGACCTCTGAGATGGCAGCTTGTGGATGCAGGGAAAGTCTGTCTGCCCCCATGTGGAGATCACAGTAATGGAGTGGTGCTACAGCTCCCAGTCCCAGGTGCCACATTCCCTTTCCCTCCAACCCTCGGAGGGTTTCAGTTCATTCTTCTGTCTTTTTTTTTATCACAGTTATCTTCCCTACTACAGAGACCCAAACTTCTTATTTCCAGGATCTGATAATTCTGTTATTAGTCCTTACAGGGTTTTAAAAAAAGAGAAAAGTAGTGATGTGATAGGTTCAAAAGATGATCAGACTGGGCCTGGGAGCACCAGAGAATCATGGAATACTTTGGGTGGGAAGGGATCTTAAAGATCATCTAGTCTCAACCCCTCTGCCATGGGCAAGGACACCTTCCACCAGACCAGGTTGCTCAAAAACCAATCCAACCTGGCCTTGAACACTTCTAGGACTGGGGCAGCCACAGCTTCTCTGGGCAACCTTCTCCAGAGGACACAATGCCTTCAGGGCAATATAGTTTGACATTGATTCCAGCCTTGCAGGGGATGGACAAAAGTCCATAGGGCCAGGATGCTGCTGGAAAAGCCTGTACCTGTACATACACACACACTGCGGTCTTGACCAGCACTGTCGACACACTGACCCCAAAGCTGCAGCTCTTCCTGCAGCGATTGCAGGAAAGCAAAGGCATGCAGGAGAGCAGAAAATTGGGGATGGGGGTGATCTTCTGCTCCTTCCGCTCTAGGAGTGTGTGGCCTGGCTAGCCCTGTGTGTATAGGACAAGTGCTGCCTGAGAGGGAGGAAGTCAGCAGTGGAATTGCACTGCTCTCCTGTTTGTTGCTCAGGCACCATCCTTTATCCTATACACACACTTCTTCTGCTGAGCATGCACCTGCACCATCAAAAATAGAATTTCAGGTATCCACCAGGATCCCAACCCAGAAAAGTGTCTAACTTGTAGGGAACACTCCAGATCGACCCCTATCCTTTGTTTAAAACACAAGGTAACTGCCTTCTTCAGCACCCAGTGAGGCACAATTGATGCCCGTGAATATCTGGATGTAGACAGCACTACCATAGCTCCGTGAGGACAGCAGAGGCTAAACATGGGAGGGCATGTGCTCTGCCATGACAGATTGGCCTCTCAGCCTGACTGAAATGTGCCAAAATGGCCCAAAAACTGTAAAAAAGATAACACAAAGGGGAATAAAGTCTTCTGGATTGGTCTGTTAGGCTGAGGGATGCAGAAAAAGAAGGTAAAAAAGGCAACCTGCAAAATTGTCCCATCTCCTGGCATTTCCAGATGCTTCTGCCCTTGCCACTTATGTCTCCAAAGGAAGGAGCAGCTGGATATGGCAAGTAACAGTGCTGAGGAGTTGGGCACCAGCAGGAGAGGAACCAGGGACAGACCCTGGGTGCACCCAGCACCATGACGTATTGGATTGCAGGTGCCCATGAGTGAGTGAGGAGCCCAGGACCCATCCCTGGGTCTGGTGTTGAGGGGTGGCACTCGTTCCCCTGACACAGCTGCAGAAACCAGCAAGAAATAGTTGCCCTCAAGCTGCAGTCCAAATAAGCACAGTTGGCTGATCATTCAGCTCATTGACGTTCATATCTAAATATAAAGACGTATTTTTTATGAGAAAATTGTTCCTATTTTTTTTCCTCTGAAGAAAAATACAACAGAAGTAGTACCAAGTTTTTCAGCTGCACAGATATAATTATGCCACTTAAATTCTCTGATGCAGGGGTGCAGGGAAAATATGACTGCAGAGATTTGAAGGGTGCTGTTGCTATGGTGCTTTCTGAACCGGGATGTTTCTTGGCTCCCAAAACGTTAAACACTTAAAAAGACAGCTTATCATCTCAAGTTTTCTTAAAGACCTATGAGAACTCATGAGCCAAGCTTCTGCATTAATGCCCAGATCAAGTTGGAAGGAGCTGGTAAGAGATGAAGAGCCTCAGAAAACTGTGGCCTGCTTAGGAGGTTAGAACTGGCCATTGGGAAAAGTTTTTTTTCTCCAGGAAAGTGGTGCAGCACGGGAAGGGATGCCCACAGAGGCTGCAAAACCACGCTTGCACAAAGCTCTTGTTCTGGGGGTGTCTGCTCCAGGCTGGACTGTGGGCTAGAGACCCCAGAACAACCCCTCCCACAATCTTGCAGCATTTTGGGGCAGAGAAACATCTGGCCCTGCTCCAGCTGGGGCCACGCCCTTAGCTGCCCATGGAGGTGGAGGGGTGTCCTTACCACTGGGAATTTGGCCATGGTTCTCCTCCTGGTCCAGCTGCAGAATGGTGGGACTGAGGCAGCCGTACGCCTGGCGCAGCAGGCAGAACATGTTTGCCTCCCAGAGTGGCTGCAGCCTCGCAAAGAATTGCTGGTACTCCGTGTCTGACAGCGGACTGCCCGGAATGGGAGGCACCGGTGGAGCAACAGCAGCTGTCGGCAAAGTCAGCAGACCTACGGGAGAAAGACCTGGGACAGCCTGTGCTCAACAACCCCTGATGGAGGCAAGTGGTGGGTGGAAATGAAGGAGCAGCTGGCAAGCTGGCCTGCTCCTGTCTGCTGGCACAGAGCAGGGCGCTGGGATGAGGACCTCAGGTGATGGCTTGAGGTCTCCCTCCATCGTCCCTGCTTGCAGGGCCCTGGGGAAACCAGGAGCCCCAGAGTAGAAAAAGGTGAAAATTAATAAAAAAGAAGGAAGAAAAAAAAAAAAAAAGAAAAAATTTAGAAGTTGTGTTTTGTTGCGAACTTGGTTTGGTTTGGACTGGGGGAATGTATTTTGATTTTTGGCTTGGTTTTGGTTTGGGGTTTTTTCTCAGTGGACTTTTTTTCCCCCCCCAAAAGCCCCAGAGCCTCTAGAGACACCTGCAATGGCACTGGCTCCTCTGTGCACCCCTGTGAGCTGCCCCTGCACCACACTATGGGCCTGTGCCCCTCCAAGGGGACATCCCTCCATCTCCTTCCTTCTCTCCTTTGTCTTCAGCTGGGCCGCCTCCCCTCCTGCCTTCACATTCTCCTCTGCCCCCCACCCTATGACCCCTCCAAGGGCCTCCAGCCGCTCCCAGGTGAGCAGAACTGACAGCTGGCATGGCCTGTGGGCCCAGTGGTGTGGTCTTGTGAGAGACAGGGGGTTGGAAGCAGCAGCACAGGGGCTTCATGCTTCCTTCCATCCCCGGCCCCAGGCTCTGGGGTGGCCCCAGGAGGCAGACACTTACTCAGTAGCCAGAGGAGCCACAGCATGTCTGCCACAAGCCTCAGCCTCATGGAGCTGCTTGGTGGCTGGGTGGGAGTCACTCACATACCAAGCAGAGCAGACATAGAAAGCCTGAGCACTCGGGTTCTGCCCCTGGCAACAGTGGAACCGGAACGCGGCCACGGCGCCGCGACCAGAACCTGATGATGGTGTCACAGCGGGGCTGGGGAGGGGCAGCCGAAGCCCAGACTCGTGCCTGTGGGTGAGTGAGGCAAGTGGGCACCCCACAGGGAGGGGAGACACTGGGTCATGGGGACAAGGAGGAGCGGGAACCAAACCGGGAGCTTCCCTCTCTGCCTGGGGACATGGCGGTGGCTGGCAACAACCCGCAACTGCATTTGAGGCCTGGCCGGGCTGACCAAGGGCTGAGGGTACCCCAAAAGTGGTATCGCTTGCACCCCAAACTGTTTTATGCCCTTCTGCAGGGGGAAGGGACAACATCTGCTCCATCTGGAGGGGATTGGAAAGTACTCATGTCCCAGCACCAGCTTGTTTCAGGATGCAGTGGGAAGATGGCTTGATCTCTTCTGGGCAGCCACGCCACTTTCTGAACTTCTAAGGAGTCAAGAGAGCACCAGCTGGTCTTTCTCTGTATCTGGCACAGGTACCCTGAGCACTGAAGTCAACACAGTAAAGCCTTCTCAGGAAAAGCGGGAATGCTGCTGGCAAAATGAGCTCTGGGACCACCAGAGTAGAGATGTCCAGAGCCCCACGGGACTTATTTGAGGGAGACCCACACCCATGCCCAGTTCTTAATACAGAGACACACAAAGTGCAGGGCACAGGCACAGCAATCCACATGTGCACCCCGTGGACAGGAGCCGACGCAGTGCCTCCCACAGCTGCGCACTGTCTGATGCGAGAGGGAAAGACATGACCACAACCATCACGGGCAAGCAGCTGACAGGTTGGAAGGAAAATGCTTGGCACAGCAGCTCCAAGAACTGCAGCCGTCAGCAGAACACAGGCTGGCACAGCGGCTCCGCGTGCCTGCTGTGTCACCCCCACAGCCTGAGGAGCGACAGCCCTGCGGAACCAAGGAGGAGCTGTGGGCAGAGCTGACAAAGTTTTCAGCTCTGCAGCAGGATGCTGCTGCAGGAGTCACTTCTGTTGCAAATCCTGGGAGATTCCAGCGGCTCTGCTGTATGAAACAGCTGCAGAGCGTGCTGCGGATGTGCCGGCTGTGCTTGCATGGCTGACACATCTCCTGCCAGTGCCCTGTGGCCATCCAGGCTGTCAAGGTGGAAGCTCAAATCACTTCAGCCGTGCAGTCTGTTGAAAAGGTGTCTGGCAGCACCACGTAGCTCTGCAGGTCCTGGCAGGAGACAAGCTGTAGTTTGCTCTAAGGTGTCTTGTTGGAAGGTTGTGCTTCTGAGAAGCTTGAAGCCTGACCCCTTAACAGCAGCACTGAATTTTTGGATGGCTTTGCAGTTCTTTAGAAAGATGGTGAGCAGGAGACTTTTTCCAGCTAGATCTTACCACTCACACTAAAACAGGCAACACTTCCAGGGCTTGCAAATTTTAGCCAGATCCTGGTCTTCCATTGCTTAGCTTGAGAGATACTGCTTTTTAGCTGATTTTAGATGACTCCAGGGCCTTCAGCTCCCCAGCTCTGTTAATCCCCTCCACTTCCCCGTGACAACAGAGATCAGGCTGAGTTCTGTTGCCCTGACTGAGCAGCTTCCTGGAGAAGTTCAGTGCTGATCTCAGTGGCTGATGGAAACAGTGGACTTAGGAAAGCACACCGATGTGGCATGTCATAGAATCATAGAATGGTTTGGGTTAGAAAGGAACTTAAAGATCATTTAGTTGAACCCCACACCATGGGAGGGGACACCTTCCACTGGACCAGGTTGCTCAAAGCCCCATCCAACCTGGCCTTGAACACTTCCAGGGATGGGGCATCCACAACTTCTCTGAGCAATGCCAAACAACGTTAATAATGTCTGTCAGGTGCTGGCTACACAGCCTCTGTCTACACGTGCCAGCAAGAGATTTATGGTGTATGAAAACAGGAAACAAGAACGAATGGACCAGAGTCCCCAGACATACACTGAGAACTCAAACACAAGGCAGAAGACAAAGGAGCTGTCAAAGAAGTCACCCTTGGCAGGTGCTCGAGTAGCAATGCCTGTGGGGAGCTACTGCACATTTGGAAAGAAGGTGGTTAGCGATGTGAGGACAGGTTGGCTACTTAGCACTTCTCATGCACTGTGGCACACCCTGGGTTTGGTTCAGGTTGTCAAAATCCTTCAGGGAACTCACAGTCCACAAGAAGATGCCAGCTAGTCTCAGGCATGCACCCAGCAGGGTTGGGAGACTGCAAGTGCAGGAGACTGCAGTGCTGTTTGACTGGGTGTGTGACAGGCTGGCTGTGGGGCACTTGTTTAAGCCTCTAGAAAAAAAAAAAGTCATCTTTAGGGAAGGGACGAGGATGGGAGGAACAGTAATTTGGACACAATGCATCAATGCTGAAAGCTGGAGAGGGTCTACTCTCTACTGCTGCTTCAAACAATTATAGTGGTCAGAAACGCACGGCACGGGAGTGATATTAATTCCATTTTTTTTCTGATTTCTGAGTGTTGACCTGGCACTTTTAAGGTGGTACCCTCAATGCCACATTACAAGTTGTATAATTTTTGCACTAAAGCCGATTTGCACCCTTGATCTCAGAGCCACCACACAGCAGTTTCCCGCAGATGTGTTCCTGTGCCAGCTGGAGCTCGGCGGGATGATGAGCACAGCTGTAGCCCCCAGGCCTACAGAGCGCCTGATGCCAGCAGCAGGGAGGGTAACAGCTGGATAGCAACTTGCTGGAGTGGCATTTTCCATGTTGCTATCCCATTGCTTTGTTGATTCTGAGCTTTATAAGAGCCTGTCTGGTTTGTGGAAAGGATGTCTGATCACCTCAAAAACTCATAAAGATGGAGGCTACAGAGAATAAGTGTGAATTCCAGACTCAGTGACTTGTCAAGCAGCATCCCTAGAAAGCATGTGCCTTAAATAATTTGAAATGTAAGCAGAGATGATAGAAACATGCTTTCGAAAACACTTGTTATGGGAAAAAAAACCCACAAACCAACAGTGATTTTAGAAAGGCAATTCTTGTAAAAATGCCTAAATCTAGTTTCTCATGTTAGCTGAACTGAAATAATCAGAGTACTGGTACAGCCATAACAGTGTGGTTAACTGAAATATGGTTGTATATCATAGAACCATAGAATAGGCTGAGTTGCAAGGGACTCATCAAGATCATTGAGTCCTGGCCCTGTGCAGGACACCCTAAAAATCACACCATGTGCCTGAGGGTGTTGTCCAAACACTTCTCAGACTCTGTCAGGCTTGGTGCTGTGATCACTTCCCTGGGGAGCCTGTTCCAGTGCCCAACCACCCTTTGGGTGAAGAACCTTTCCTTGACACCCAATCTAAACCTCCTCTGACTCAGTATGTTGCTGGAAAAGAAACACCAGTCTCTTTGCTTATGGAGGAGACCATGAGCGGGTACGCTTGTGTAGATGTTAGAGTGGAAAAAAGAAGGGGCCAACAGAGCCCCTTCATGCCAGGTTATTCATTCCTTACAGAGCATCAAAGGAAAGGGAAGACTGCTTCATTTACTAAAACATACCCCTAAAGGAGCAGACAGCGAAGGGGGACATTTGCTCCATCGATGCAGGGAGCCAGTCAGTACAGCACTGTCTTCCCTGAAGCAAAACCTACTTGAAGACTCCAACACTGAACACCTTCAACCTTCCAGTGCTGAACACCTCCAGCCTGGTAGCTGTGGCCCTGTGGGAAGGGATGTGGGTACCAGCCCATGCAGAGCAGGGCAGAGATCTCCATCTCTGCAGACAAAAGCGTGAGAGGGTGTTCTGATTCCAACCAAAATTCTATGAATTGCTGAGTTTAATCACAGGTTAAATAACCTTCATTCCTCATTTGTACTTTATTTTGGTGGGTTTACTGTCATTGGCTGAGAGCTCTGCGAATAAGCTGATAAATATAGACTTCACATTAAAATTTACACTCCTTTTTAACTTGGTAGATATGTTAATCTATTCACATTTCTACAAGCACTGTAGAGTTATAACATGCATTAATTCAAATACTTAATTTACATTTTATTTTGTTAGGAAATAGTGAATGAGGCATTTTTTACTTGACATTTAGAAAATGGAATATTTAATTGATAGCAAAAACAGTATTTAAAAATGGTTTCTTGAATTATTAATACTACCTAAGATGGAGTGGCTACATAAAGGAATATTTGAACTAACTGCTCTAGTCTTTTTAGACAGGTTTGTTTAGTGCAAGAACAACCTGATCTGACCACAGATTTATCCCTGCTGTGAGCAGGGGCTTGGGCTACAGAGCACCAGAGAGGCCTCTTCCCACCTCAGTCTTTCTGTGGTAACTAAATGGGTTCTTCCAGTGACTACATCATTCAGGCTTTTGGAATGAGGAAAACTCATGGTCTCACACATTTTTTCATTGCTTGTTGTCAAAGTGTAAAAAAGAATTCCTTTCCTACTCCCAGATGGCTTTTCAACTTTGAATGAGTTATTTATTTAATGGCAGCAATCCAGCCCACTGAAATTAAATTGTACACCTGCAAAAACAGACTAAAGTGGACAACTTGCTGAACATTTCTTTCACACCAAGCCTTAGGAGCTTAGTGTTTGTCACAGCTTTGCCTGTCCTTAAGCCTTGGGCAAAAATGTGTTTTTTAAAACTAACACTTAACTTTCTTTTATATATTCAGAAAAATAAACATAAATTAGCATAAATTAATCAAGATGTTTGACTATTTTTATAAATAAAATGCATTTTATTGGATAAAACCAGCTATGTTTCTTTTGATCCTGTAACTACTAGGCAACAGAGTTGGAGAACCTTCCTTCAGTTGTCTTTGGAAAGAAAGGTAGGTCATTCTGTTTCCTCCTATTAGTCTTTAACTCCTTCAGTGCTGCAGGTCTCCCTTGCTTGCTTTAGGCAGCAGATGTTGCCACTCAGCTTGTCAGTGTCTTCACAGTTCATCCTCCTGGTTCACATGGCAGAGAGAAATAGAGCCATGGTTGATTATAAAAGGGACAATGGCTCAGAAACTGTGGAACCAGCTGTGTCTGGGCAGATGTGGGCTTATTTTCAGGCACTTCAGTGTGAGCAAGTTGTCTCTTGGGAATGTCTTTCTTCTCCAGTGCCAAGCTGAGATCTCTGGACTGATTCGATCAGCATTCGAATTGAGCCTTAAGATCATCAACAACATCACCTTTCACCCTGAGCCACACAACTGCTGCCTCTTAGCCTAGATGCTCTGCTACAGAGAGTTTCAGTACTCAGCATATATCTGACCTGATTTAGGACCGACAGCAGCCCTGCTTTGAAGGGGAAGCTGAAGCAGACAACCTCAAGGGGTACTTTCCAATCAGTGTTTCCAGTTCTGAGTAACTGCCTCATTAGAATTGATCCCTGATAATCAGAGTCTCACAGGAACACACCCTACAGCTGAGCTTCAATGAGTCTGCCTAAGCACAGAAGCCTTATACAACCTGTGAAACAGACAGTGAGCAAGGGATGTCCACCACATGGCTCTGAGTGTATGGTTGGGTAAGTAACCCCTTAGAAGTGCTTAATGAAAGGTTGGATGTTGCTGAGGTACGGGGCAAGTTTAATCTCTTCATTCCAAAGCAGGTGAGGAAGGTGGTCCCACTGGTGGAGGGTGATGATTTCTGTGAACATCATGCAGTGGACATGGTGGCAGAGCCCAAGGGATGGGAGCTTGGTGAGCACATCTGCTCGCTGGAAAGGGGAACACTTTGCTGAACACCCTTACCAACATATTTGCCCAGCTACCTAGGAGTGATGCCTACAGATGGGGCAATCACAGCTGGACAAGATAAACTGGTCATTTGTGTGCATGAACAATTATTGTTAATAAATGGGCTTAAAGAGGCTGGAAAAATCTTCCCTCTTGTCGTGCTGAATGGCTGCAGAAAACTCAGACTTGACTTTACTCATCAACTAGGATATTTCTAATCACTCTAAAAGGGCAATTTCTCCAGCACCATTTTAGAAAGTGTTTATGTTGCACTGACAGCTGTTCCAGGAAATCTGCAAGCTAGCCAGTTCTGTAAAGGAGCTCATGATTACTTTAACTCCGTGTAACCCTGCTTTAAGCACTTCAATTCTAGGAGAAATAAACTTCTCAGATCCTGTTACCAATAGAGTGATACAGGTAACTATTAATACGGATCTTAAAAAAAAAAAAAGATTCAAGTAGTTTTTGACTGACCTTTTTTTGCTACTTCCAGTCAAAACGATTTTATTTTGTTGACCTGGATTTCTTGCTTGTTTTAGAGAGAAGCAATTTACTTCCCTGCTGTTCCAGTGTTTCACATCTGGACTGCTGTGGCAGCCTTCTTGACATTGTTAAGGACCAGCACAGACCTGGCTCTTTTCCAGCCTTGTAGGCTTTCCTTAGCAGTCCAGAGCCTTTCTGAGAGCAGTCCACAGACTCCTTTGAGTGGCTTTCACAGGACGACAGACATAATTTATTGAAGACTGCTGATCAAAAAAGTCTTGGCCCCAATAGATGCTATTTAAAACTCTCCTTTACTGTTTGCCTAGGAAGTACATCATCCCCATATTGACACCAGCACCAACACAGAATAAATATTTACAGAACACTTCCCCTCCTCTCATTACAAACAATTCTGCTATCTGCAGTTGGTAATGGACATGTGCCATGCTCAATTATATCAAAAACAAAAGGCATTCTAAAAAAAGCTGCTCATGTTTCCAGCCTTGTCACTTACAGGCTTTGTTCCCACTGGCTTCGTTTTTGTACTTTGTAATTTCCAGCTTCTACTGATTTTTTCCCTTCTCTGGTGATTAAATATTGCACAGCTATTGCCCTTATTCCCTTCCTCCCAAGGTTAGATTTTAATGTCCTTTCATTTGCATTTATACTTTCTAAAGCCATCTAAAAATACTCAGGTTTTATCCAAATTTTGGTCCAAGTTCCCTCTTCCTGTAAGTCAGAACACTCCCTCAGCTGCAGCAAATGTCCCCTGGACGCTCCATGCTGCTGGCTGAAGCACCCCTTTGTTGGACAAGAAGCAGGACACAACAGCAGAGTGGCAGGGAAGTGGTGCTTCCAGCCAAGCACTGCTCGCTGTTTTCTAGCACTGAAACAGAACCCAGCCAAGGTGTTTCTCATCTGTTTTGCATTAGGTCATCAGAATGTTCCAATTCTCAGCCTGCCAAGAAGCACAATGGTAACGCTGTGGCCAAGTTCCAGTCCACCTCCCCCTCCCAGCATCCTATGGTGACTGCAGAAAACCCCAGACTTGTGTTTCCCGAACCAGAGCTGCCAGGGACAGAGTTACTCCTGTGAGCAGCATCCGAAAAATAAGAAATCTTGTTTGCTGGTTTGGTGTGCAACACACTCCTGCCCACTCACACTCTCACATTATACCACATGCTTTTCTAAGCTACTTATTACCCTTGGTCAGCTGTGACTTCAGTACAGGGCTAGTGCTTCAAAACACCTCTCTAGCCCACAGTTCCTAGAGAACTTGCTGCTAACACTGGCCATTACAATTAAAGTCGTATCCCCTCAAAATCAAACTGCTTGGAGGACTGTTTGCATCCTTCGTCACCCTTGCACTTCGCCCAAAGCCCATCTTCAAGTTCAGACCACATCCTCCATTTCTGTCAGCAGAGCACCCTGCTCATGTCTGAATTCATCCCAGCTCCATAAATTTTTTCTCCTGCCACAGCCTTCTCACCTCCTGGATCATTTGGCACAGTGTCTCCCACTATGAAAACGGTACCAGACACATAGCCAACATCTTCCAGATTTTACTCTCTGTTTAAGAAGGGAAACCCCAGGGAGTGGCCTAATACAATCTGGGGATTGAAATCGAGACTGTGGCAGGAGTACCAAAAACATGAGCCACAGCCTGGGTAAGAACTCATCTCTACTTTTTTTCTGTGCAAAATGGGAACCCACAGATCCCTTCTCAAAGAAAAAGCAAAGAGGGACTCAATGCCAAGTCCCTTGAGGAGAAAACTCCAGCTCCTGAGCTGATGGGTGACAGAGTACCCATACAATGACAAGGTGGGAATAACATTGCTCTTCACCTACAGTCCTCTGAACCCGAGCAGAGCTTTGGCTTCATGACTACAAGAGCAAAATCCTCCATGGATCCTCATACAAGTTATAGGTGTGAGGAACACACTCTGTGTTTCACGTGAAAAGCCTAAACTTTCCTGATGAGCAGACCACAAGCAGCAAGAAACGTGGGCTCATCCACCTCCAGGTCCTGCCAATGGAATCGATAAAGGGTCACCTTTTGTGTGGGTCATCTCCTCACAGTTACCTGCAGACACTACAAAGAGGGACACAACTTCAGTAATTGTTTTGGAGCCCAACATTATGGCAAGTTGGAGTTTCTGGCAACACGGTGATTGTGACCCACTGGGGAGCAAGTTATCAGGATATCTGGAAATACCTACCCACGTTCTTGGAGGCACATGGATTGTCCTGATGGCTTATTTTCTCAGCTGTGCTGCCCAACAACCAGAGTGAGTGTTGGCTTTAATAACCTCCACCCTTCCTCATGTAAGAGAAGGCAACTGATGAAGTAGATGATCAAACCATAATGCGAATAAACGTCTGCCTTCTTGTGAGGGCACGACTGATGGGGTAGATGTTTTTCACATCCACTAGAAAGCTCAGTAACCTTTTGCAAGTACATTAGGTACATTTTCAAGCCTGACTTATGCAGAATGTCACTTATTAATGCTGTTTAGGATTGGTACATGAGAAAGCTGTACCACATTCATCATTTACAATAAAAGCAGAGCTAAGAGAGAAAGAACTGGAGAGACCGATTGCCATAGTTTATTTTGGAGGTGACAGCGAGGCAAACAGAGTATTTGTTTCAATGAATTTTATTTCATTCTGTTTTACATAAGTGGGATCTGAATCCCCAAACTTTCCACCATCAACATAATGGAGAAGCACCACTGCACAAAAGGAAGGCAGAATTTTGGAGTCAGAAGACAGGCTAGACCAAGCCACTTCTCCCCATGTGGTTAGAAATTCTTCCTCCTTCCCACAGTGTGCTTCCCAGACCAGCAGGGTTACCCCAGGAATAAGGGAGACAAAGCTAGCTCTAAACACTCCCTCTGCTTCTCCCCAACAGAAGAGGCTGCTCAATGCCAGTAATGGAATGGTTAAAGACAGGGAGCATATCAGGTTTTCAGTCTCTCAACCAGCCCACTAGATTAAGAAGTAGCCTGGTTACTCCCTCTCTCCTGAAAAAGATCCAGGAAAATCAATGACCTAAAATGCTGAAGACTTACCTCCTTTCCTTCCCCCATCTCATAGCCTTGTTCTCTAAGCACAGAGTAGGCAATGAACTCTGAGGAGGCTGAAGGAAAGCCAAGGAAAATCAGGGGCTACCTGAATCCCTGGGAATCTGGTGGCTACCCTGGTGCCCTCATTCATTCCCTTTGAGGTTCAGAGACCTGTTTGGAATAGTACACAGAGAAGTCCTCCCTTAGGGACTTGGAAGCAACCCGGGAAACAGAACACACAGGAACCACCGTGAGGGTACACACCATTCCAGGGATGGCCCAAATCACAAACAGGGCAAGACTCCCCCTCAGCCAAGGCCCCAAGGGCTGGGGGAACTGAGACGAGGCCCTGGCAGGGGGAAGAGAGTTCCTGCAGCAGTTCTGAGGTTTCACGGGAATTTACTTCTTCTTCCTCTCCTGCGAACAGCGAGGGCAGAACCTGTTGGAAAGGGAAGTGCAAGGCCAACACTGAGGGCATGACATGAACCTCGAACATATGATGTCCCAAAAGACCTTTTCCAAGGTCCCCAACAAAACCTTAATTCAATTTTTCATTTTTATGAGGTCTTTCAAGTGCACTCTCCCATCTGCCACCCACAACCTCCCCTTTCCAAAGGCCAGTGGGCCCTCCAGGTTGCTTGTTAACTCACCATTTTCCTCGTGGTTTTGTTGTCAGACCCACACAGGCAAAATGAAACCATTCAATGGAACACTGTTGGGATGGAGAGCAGTCAGTTAAAGAGCAGTTTTCTTTTGAAAGCATTGCTTTTGGGCTACCAGAGATTCCCAGCATTTGATCACAAACTCCTAAATCCCTTGCAGCAAGCAGGGAATGAAGACTCACACCCAACCTACACACTGTTAGCAAGGAGAATTCCCGTTGTCCCTTGCTATGTTTAGGGGCAAGAAAACATTTTAAGGAAAACCCTGATGAAAGAGGCACTTAACATGTCATGGTATGCCACATCCTTGCCCTTCCCAAACTCCCTGTCTCCTTGACACTGTTTGCTGTATCAGGTCCCATCCAAGCAGGACAAGACTTTCCATCCAACACCCTTTTCTCCACTCCTTTCTCCCCCATTTCCATCAAGTGCAGGCTCTTACATCTGGGTTGTCGCAGCCAATCATCTCCCCATAGGAGACCTGGTGGCAGAGGCAGTAAGTAGGCTCATTGGGGTCCACGGGCATATCCAGTACATCCGAAGGGTGCACATTTCCAAAGGTGACTGAAGGCATCCCATACTCTGTGCTACTGCAGGACAGGAATAAAGTAGGTCAGCAAAATAACTGGCTTTGAGTCTCCCAAGACAATGTCCTTGTTTGCCAGAGACAGATGCTTCTCTTATTTAAGCACATACACCCAACTCCAGTGAAGTGACCTGCTTTCCTCTTCAGCCCACACTCCCCTGAAAGAATTAAAGAGATTCCCTTCTTCTTGCTTCCCAAGAAGGGACAGGAGATACACCTTTCTAGTCCGGGTGGGAATCAGCTATCCTTCTCGGACTGGGCCTTCCTTGGTCTGATTTCTAATGCTGCTCCTGATTCCCACAAGTCTCTTAAAACACTTACGTGCGGACAAGCTTCAATTTCTTTTGGGCAGTTTTTGGCGCTTCCTCATCAGAGTTCTTTCCTTTAGAGCGAGCACGGGCAGCTTTTTTCTCTTTCTGGGCTCGGCCCTCTGATAAGAAGAGAAAAAGGTGTTGCATCTGTCACCCCATCAAAACAGACACCTGACACGGTGACAACCTCTCCAGCACTAAAATACACCCCTACTTTGGAATGTATATCGGCTTTGGGCCACGCACCCCAGCTTAATTTTATCTAGTGGCCTTGAATATCCTCACACAAGAACAGCCCAGGTCACCATCTTTTTACCTGTCCTTCAGATTCCAGCGCAACAGTCTTTGATCTGTACCATTCCAGTGCCTGCCTTCATCCCCACCACTTCCACAGTCACTTGGCTGCCTCCTGTATCAATCTGCAGCCCAGTGGTGGTACTCACTCTTCTTGCCCTTGCTGGAAGAACTGTCATAGTCACTCGACTCTATCTGCTTCTCCTTCAGGTCTGCTTCAAAGCGAGCGAGGTCTGTGTCCAGCCGCCGGATGTGCTTATCCACCTGCAAAGACAACAGTGACCAGGAGTCACCACAGGACAGAGCCCAGGAGGACAAAGAGGAGGGGGCTTGCACTAAAGAGCCAAGAAGCAAAGAGCGGGCAGGGCCTAAAAATGAGAGATCAAGGCCTTTCAAGACTGGGGGCTTTAATTCGGACAGACTTTCACCCGATAAGCAATAGACACTTCCCTTCATACCATCTCGTAGGTCTGCATAGCCAGCTGAACCTTGTCGTCCCCAAACTCCTTGCACTTCCCATAGGCCTCCTGGATTTGCTTGAGAAGCCCCAGTTTTTCTTCTGAAGACAAAGTTCGTGCATTGCTGATATACTCTGTGGCCAACTTATCGATCTCCGACTTGAGGTCTGAAACAAGTTTACCATTAAATACATAAATACACACAATGCTACAGTGCCCTCCAGTAAGAGAGACTGAATGACTGGAGCAGCTTTAGGCTTGCTTCCCTGCCCGGGGATCCCCGTGTTTAAAGCAAAGCAAAGAAAAGCTGGTCAAGCTACATACTTATTGTCTTGGCAACAAAACCATCTCTAAAGCCTCACCTTCTGTCCTCTGATCCAGATCTCGCATGAGCTGGAAGTTTCTCTGCAATTCAAATGGCAGGTTCTCAATACCTGAAGGGAAAGGAGAATACATGGAGAAATCAGGTTCTTGTCCATGATGCCAAGGCAGGAACAAAGCTAATCAATAACGACACAAATACCCCTCTAATGATATCCCCAGTGCACATCAGTGTGCTTCTGTTTGTTGCCAGCTCCAGAGGAGACTGACTATAGAAACGTGATAGATTTAATCTGGGAGCACAGTTCTAGAATACATATTAGTTATCAGAAAACTGCTGCCATGCAGAAAGATCCACATTAAGAAAGCAGAAACTCAAAATTTGTAATAAGTCTCAGTCATTATAACACATTCAAAAACTCCACTTAGTAAAGAAAAAAATTGTACAACAGCTGGTAAATAATGCCATTTAGTTGTTCCTACACAAGGATGTAAAAATTAAAGTTGATCAAATGCTAATTCACTGAAAAGTAAGTCTGTTTTAGTGCATCCATTTTACACATAGGGGACAATGGACACTTTGGGCAGAGCCAAAGAGCAAGTCTGAGATGGGACAGGGAGCAGTGAATATCAGTCTTAACCCCCCGTGACGTGTTCCTTGTTGTGCCTTCTGCACCATCATCTCAGTGCGGCCCATCTAACACCTGGAAGGATGCCATATATCATGAATAATAAACGTTTGTAGGGCTCTGAATGAGCAATGTGAAGTTGATAGTCAATTAATTTTCAATGCACTATGCCACTCACCCCCTAGGCATCACCAGATGCTCAACTGGCAAAGCTGATAAAAACGATTCTCATTTTTCCATGCCTGTCTAATCAAAATGAGATCTACTGTTACTGCATTAACCTGAAATCCAAGCTTGATTATTGTCACCTTTATATGTAATTAAAAAAAAAAAAAAAAAAACAACAAAAAACTCTCTTAGAGGTTAAAAAAAAAAAAAAGTTGGTGGGAAAAACTCTTCAGAAACCCAGCATAAGCATATCTGCTTCCTGAACCAACACACAGGGAGTGCAACTGAAGGTGTGTCTGGCCATCACCAAAGCTGCCCAATACATCAGTCCAGGCAGCAGTCTCTATTTTCACTGCACATATTTCTACAGCAACGAACGCTTTTTCAATTCCCTGAAAAGCAACCAGCTGTCTGGGAAGGTCTGTATGCAGGAGGAAGGTTTTAACAAGTACTATCCACAGGCCGTGAAATTGATTCCTGTAAGAAGTAAAACCAACTCCGGGCCTTGCTGAGCACAGAAGATGTTCCTTTTACTTACTTTTTTGCACAAACAGAATATAATAAGTTACACACAGAACCATTATGAGTAATGAAGCTGCTGCTTCAACAGACTTCTGTTGCCATTTCTATGAGTTACCTGAGAAATGCTCAGGTAGTAGCTGTCCTTGAGTACCCAGATACACAATCCACAGCACATGCACATCACCCCTCTGCATTCAAGGACAGTTAACAGTGCAAATTCAAATTCTCAAAAAAATTACTAAGCGGCAAAATTCTGTCAGCACACTCCTAAATTTGATACTTCCATGTTTGTTCAGCATGACAGACTTCACACAAGGTTTAAGCAGCCAGCTACCAGATTACATCCCTATGGCTCAAAAAAGCGTGTCAGAAGACGATGGGGACACAATGTTGAAAATTAATACTGCTAACAGAGGAAGCTCATGGCAGGGATGAAATCCACCTTGGGGATCTCAAGACCATGCCTTTTTCCTTCCTGCAATCCCCAGACTCATCAACTCTAAACCTTTCAATTTACACAGCAAATGAAACATGGGTCATACTGCAGCATGCTGCTTTTCATTCCTCTCCAAAGCAGCCCCTGCAGAAGACAAGACAGGTATCCTCTAGAGGAAAACAGTATCTGTTCTTGCACTGCACACAATATGTCGAATTCATATTGAGTTTATCAATCCTGAAGATCACAGCTTCTAAATTCTGGACTTTGTGATATTTAAAAAAGATTAATGTAATTTCTTTTTCTCCTCTGAAAAAGGACAGACAGTAAAAGCACAAATTGCACCAGGTACTGTCAGTTTTCTCTTGGCAGGGCTAAAAACCTTTAGAAAGAGCAGGCACCTGAGCTACCACAAAAGCCAGTAGGATGCTGTTCTGTGGGCAGAACAACCCCACACAGGGTGACAGTCATGTTTCACAGTGACGTTCTCACAGCAGGAGAAACTCGAGCAAGAGTGTATTTCTGCTACAGAACCTGAAAGGGACTGTGCTCTAGTTTTTACAGCTGTCACTGTAAAAATCTGATACCACTACTAACACCAGCACATGCCCTCGTCTGGACAGCATCTGTCTTCCCTTTGCCTCTACATGCCCAGCCTCGTCTCCTCAGCCTTGTGTCACCCACCCTTCAGAGACCCTCTCTGGCCAGTGCCTGCTCCCCTCACCGCCAGCCCCTCAGCCAGGCCAATGGCTCCCCTGCCTTGTTACCTGCCTCCAGGTGTGCAGAGCCCTTTGCTGCCGGCAGTGTGGGGAGAGGTGTCACCTGGCTCTGACTCTGGCCGAACAGAGGCTCAGCACGGGCACCATCATTTACCAGTTAAGCACTTAAGAGCCATGACCTTCCAAAGGCTCATTAGCTGGGCAGGCTTCCACAGGGACTGACGAGACAAACCCCTGTCATTTTAATTCCTTCCCTGCTAAAACCAGCAAAATGATTTCCTAAAACCCCAGCAAAATGTTTCACTCTGCAAATCTATTACTGGACCAACGTTTTGCAACTGCTTTGTCAATAAACTGGGAGAAAATGAAACAAGTGACAGTACAGTGACTTTATAATCAGAACTGTTACAAAGATACTTTATCTGTTCAATTGAAAGTGGAAGGAAGCTGAGCACACCGTTACAAATTATGATCCAGAGAGAGTCTGGCAATAAGAAAAAGCATAACAAGATAAAGCTGCAACCAAGCAAGTTTTAACTGAGAGACAAACTATTTGTATGGTACATAGCTTAATTTAGCTATGGGGATGTTTTCTACTATCTGCAGCTTAACTCCAAAGCTCTTGTGTAGCCTTAAACAGAAGTGATTCTCTGCATCACCGAATTCATCACAGGGGTCAGAACATTTGCTGAAATTGCTTGACCTGTGTTGTGATGGGTATTAGACATCCCCACCCTAACAGTCCCATTAAAAATCTAAGATTTGTTTTTCAATTTTTTCAGTCCTACCAGTGCCACACACTTTTCCTCAGTACTTCTAAAAGCACTCATGTTATTTATGTAATTTCATTTCTTCATTAATTTCTCCTTTTTTCCTTTACAATTCATTTGCTCTTTCATCTTGTAATAAGATTCACCTAAAACTTTAATGACTAAATACTATCTATCACAAAATATCCAAATAATTCTCAGATTCTGAAACTGATAATTGTAAAGAAAAAATACCCTCGAGGCATCCTCGATCACTAGAGAAGAGGGCAGTGAAGCACAGTCACTCTGTCTCTAATACACAACAACAGAGACAAAAATAAGGAATAACAAGGGCCTCTTTCCACACAAATGGCATAGCAGCAAGAGAGCAAGAGGAGGATGGTGAAAATGTCCAGGGAAGAAAGTGCTAGCAAGGCCAGCAGCGTGGCCCAAAGCACAGGCTGGCATTAATGCAACTGTGCCACAGATTCACAGAATGGGTCAGGCTGGAAGGGACCACAGTGGCTCATCTGGTCCAACCTCCCTGCTCAAGCAGGGTCATCCTAGAGCACATGAAACAGGATTGTGTCCAGACAGTCCAGAATATCTCTAGTGAGGGAGACTCCACCACCTCTCTGGGCAATCTGTTCCAGTGCTCAGTCACCTGTGTGGTGAAGTTCTTCCTCATATTCAGGTGCATCAGTTTCTGCCCATTGCCTCTTGTTCTACTACTCAGCATCACCAAGACGAGCCTGGATCCATCCTCTTGACACCTTCCCTGCAGATACGTATGGAGGTTGATGAGGCCCCCTCTCAGACATCTCTCCTCGAGGATGAACACGCCCAGCTCCCTCAGCCTTCTCTTGTAAGAGAGATGCTCCAGTCCTTTAATAATCTTTGTTGCCCTCCACTGTATCTGCTCAAGGACCTCCATGTCTCTCTTGTACTGAACCCATGACAGGAGCCCAGAACTGGACACAGCACTCCAGATGTGGCCTCACTAGAGCTGAGTAGAGGGGCAGGATCATTTCCCTTGACCTGCTGGCAAATGTTTTTCCTAATGCACCCATCTGCACAAATCCACAGAGACGCCATGTGCAGCCCTACCAATTCCTCTCACAGTACAATTATCCTGAAAATCACTGGTGCACGTCTCTCAGTGAGTTTTTCTCACCCTTTTCTTACCTTGTTTTCATTTCTGATCACAAGCCTAAGTCTCTCCATCTCCATCTCTCTACCATCGTCTTTCCTCAGTTCTTATCCCTTCACTCCCCCTGTTCTTCCTTCATCTCTTTTATTCTCCTCTTTCCTTGTCACTCCTTCCCCCATTCATTCTTCCACAGGCATCCACTACCACGCAGTCTTCTCCCTTAAAAAACACGCACTCTCCAAAAGTCAGACTTCAACACCACTCTCCTTCCTCTCCAATAATTATTATTTTATTTACTCCTTTGTAGAAGCACACGTGGGTGTCAGGTGCAGGCAAATGACATTTAAACTTCAGCTACTTAACTCAGATGTTACCCCTGACATACACACGCGGGGAGCGAGCCTACACAGCCTGGTAACATCAGCTGTGCTCCAATCCCCCGCAGCACGTCCTTACTGTGCCAAACAATGGATTGGTATTGCACAGATTCCTAAAAGATGATCAAGAACCATACAAGCACACAGTGCCTTTCCCAAGACATCTGTTTACCCGCCATGTTTACATGCACGTTTAAATTTATTAAAAACCAGGAAAATACATTTTGAAACATAACCACAGTTGCTTTATTGATCAGTATATATTTCAGCAAACATTTTAGACATCACACTGCTGAAGGTAATTAAAAAAAAATCCTGCTTGTGCCGGGGACTGCCACAATAGGAAGGCAAGTTCTTTGCCCCCCAAGATAGGAAAGTGACTGGGATCTTGTGGGGGAAGCACACTGGACTTTTTGTTACTCTGTGATCCTCATAATTTTGTAGCACTTGAAGTTACTGCAGGACAACTGGCTTACAGCAATCTTCGGGTGCTCCCTCGCTTCCTCATTAGGGGGCAGGATGTCTTTTATATCCCGCCTTTCAGAGGGTATAACCCTTTTAAACTAATGTTTCTTCTCTGTCCTGTGTTCTCAAGTAATTAATCATCCTCCTACCCAGTTTACTGAAATTATTGCACGACCATAAGGTATACCTTTCCCTCTATTCATACATGGCTCAGCCCTACTGCAAGGTACACATCCTAACCCGTACCTAACCCTAACCCGCTCTCCTCACAACACCTCATGAGGGTAATACTACCCACATTTATACAAAGAGGGTTAGGGTGCTCAGGTGTATGGCAGACTTAGTTACAGGCACCCAGGAACTCTGTGCCCATGTCATATATCCCAGGCTATGGGCCAGTGCACTGCACAGGAGTCCACCGAAGCACATCTCCTTCAGGCACTGTCCAAAGAAACAGGAATCAGTCAGCAGTGACAGTCAATGCAACAGCTACAGAAATCCAATACTCCCCCAAAGTGTTGGACTGTTTTCTTGGGAAGGGAGCGCTCTTTCTGTCATTTTCTTATTACGCTACCTCAGTGCTACAGCACCCACAGCCAAGATCACAGGCAAATGTTGTTAAGTCTCAGAAAAAGGATATTTGTTGGCAGATTAAAGATCAACCTTGACTTCTGAAGCTTGGAGGGCTTGGAAGACTAACACGAGAAATGAAACTGGCAACAGTCCTGGCATTTCCATCCTGTCACAGACCTCCAAAGGCAGGGTCAACCACCCAAGAGCTCATGGGGCTGTTTGCCATCCCATCAGATTTGCAGTTGGGTGAGTGAAGAAATACAGAGAAAACACAGTATGCTTTGCCATGTAAAACCACCTTGTATCAGCTCTGATAAAAATACCAGTGAACAACAAAATCAATTCTAAATGAACTGGTCATTAAATGTATCAGCTTAGTGTGGGCTGTGCCAGTAGCTTTCACACAGAAACAAATGATGCCTGTGAATCACCAAATTCTCTCCCCTGCCTGATGTCTTTTGTAATTTTCCACAGATCAAGTGTGCTGCATCACAGATGCAACTAATCCGAAGTCTTGGAAAGGTGAAAGGCACCTTTCATTACACCAAAACAGTGTTGATTACAGAAAAAAATTATTAAGAGACTTGCATTTCTGAAGTACGACGTGAGAAACTTTAGAGGGATGGACATGGGGGGTATGGCTGCATGCTACACTGGGGAGGGAATAACAGTAAAGATGGGAAAACAAGCGATAAAATAACTGCTGGGGAATTTGGAATGCAGCCAGGTCTGGGAAGGAATCGAGGGCTTGCCACAGCAATTTCCGACATCACACCCATGTCCTCTAAGAGCATTAAGATGACGATACACATCACACCCTCATTTGATGAAGCTACACAGAGGAAAATCCTGACAGATGTAGCTCTTCTGAAGAATAATCTTTTTTTACTGGGTTAGCTAATGTTATCAAGGAATGAAAGGACATTCCCATGTCAGCTGTAGGAGAAAGAAGATGACTTCTGCAAGGGCAGATGCTGCTTCTGTTGCTCTGTGCTTAAGTTTTCTAGTATTGACAAGCCCTGAACTGGTGCATCTCTATGTGCCTACTGACACATGCAAACAGAGGAGCAAAGGGAACACGATGCCATCCTAATCAGTGTAAAAAAGGGGAAAAACACAAAGTAAAATGACTACACAGTACCACGTTAACTTACCAGCTGAGGTCTCCTCATCTAAGCCTGTTGTCTCCATCACCCTCTTCACTGAGACAGATATGTCCTAGTGGCTGCTCCTGGAACAGGTCCTGACTGGTGGCCTCCAAGACAATGGAATTAGTATCAAGCAGCCACTAGAGCAGCCAGGCCAGCAACATCCTTCTGCGTCTCAAGCTCACCAAGCCTACCTGCCCTCTGCTGATGACTCCCTCAAGTGTTTAGGTCTAATTTAGATGAAATGCTGGCTTTAGTTCCTCAGAGGTTTGAGGTGAGGGAGGATGGAAACACTTTTTGTTGTTGAGGAAACATACGTGCCTTGGTTCTGTTGCCATATAAGATACATTTGTGTGTCGTCACTAAGTATACTTACTTCATTCTGGCACACACTGGGTGTGTAAAGAGGGAAGCACTAACGGTACAAAATAAACCTAGTTGCACAGTAGTTCCTCTGCTATAAAGACAATCCCTACACCCATGGCATGTCCACATACAAACAGAGACTTGTAGAAAATCATTTGGGATTCTTTTCTGAGTATGTGTGTGCTTCAATGAGCTCTTTCACAAAGATCTGTAATCCCCTCGAAAAGTCCAAACATGAAGGAAACTCAGGGTTTGCATCTCGTCTTCTGGAAAATCTGTATTAGTCACATTCTCCCTCTCCAAGTCTCCACTACAATATTTCTAACCCAGTACGAGAGCCAAGCACAGTAACTCAAGTTCAAGCAAGCAAAAGCTCCACTAATGAGTCTTCACGCACACTGAATCTTTTAATCACAAAACACTATTTTCTTCCTTCTTCCTTTTCTTCCCCCATTCCTTTCTGCATCTCTAACTCCTTTGCACTCCTTTGCTTTTTTACCGGCTTGAAGGAAAGCACTTATACTATCTTACTTTATCCCCTCAAAACCAGGCATAAAATGGTTTAGAGACCGGGGAGAGGACAATATTTGAAGTGATGGAAATCTTTTTACACTTAACTTCAGCAACTGGAGAAAACCACTCAGGAAGAAGAACGCTGGACTAAGACAACTGGAACAATACACATTCCTCTTCTCCCCTTGCCTGAATTCTTTGGCTCAGTATGATCATTGAAAGGACAGCTTTAGTAGTTAGGATGAAGGAATGAAGGCGATCAGAGCAGACAAGACAGGAGTTCCTCTGTCAGGATGTTCAGCACAGAAGGAATGTGCATATTTTTCTGCTGCAAAAACCTCTTCCAGGAGCATAACACATTTCAGACAGAGCTGCTTTGTAATTAACAGTTTAGAGCAAATGCAAGGGTATGTCTAATACTCAGTCTAAACTCAGGTTCAGATTACAGCAAAGACTTGAAAGCTACTGAAATACCAGACCTAAGAACCAGCCAGACACCTTTTACTAAGAGAACTGTTCTTAATTTGGCTATTCCACAAAAATGTAATGGAAAGGAACTTTAGATGTCCAAAGCAGAGGACTCAAAATACATGAACTGAAGCAACTGAGGCTGTATGCACAGTTTTGTCAGACTGCTCATGCATTTTAACACACAGTTTTTAAGTAGCAAACTGCATGAGGTTTCATACAAGGTGTTTCTCATTCTGAGTGACTGAGCAGTGATTCAAAGTTTTATTTTATTCTCTTTGCTTGATACAGTCACACACACATGGCCCAGAGCACAATGTGAAAACTGACTCGGTAATCAGCTTTTCAAGGTGTTCATTATTGTGACACTAAAACGTTTTCACAATGTTGCAGTGGAGTGGCCCACTTCCCTTACCAAAAGAATGAAGGCTGGGAGATTTACTGAGGCAAAGAGATTAAAGTCAAGAAGGCCAGCTAATTACAATCTTGCCTCTTGAATAGCCTGACTTTTCAGAATTATCTGTTCAAAGCAGACTTCAGCTGCAGCTATGAGCATTCTGCACATCTGCTCCCCTGACTGCAAATTTTCACTCATAATTTGAGGGAAGCACAATCCAAGCAAGGAGAACCTGTAAAAAGTGTGACTCCCAACACAAAACATTGAACTCACTTTGTCAGAATGGTACTCAACTGCCTCAAACAGGAGGCCACTTTTTCCCTTCTTATGATCCTCACTTCATTCCTGATACACCTTTTCCTTCTTCAAAGATATGAAGAGGCCCTACAACAACTGCCCCCTTTTCACACACTGCCCATTCATTCCCCGAGCAGATCCAGCCAGTAAACCCCATGAAAGAGAATCTCTGTGGGAGGAAGAAAGAAATTCAACTGAAAACTGCATCTGCAATAGCATTACAATACTAAAAGAATTCGGTTCCAAGACGCAAATGTAAATGAAGAAGTAAATTAGACATTTTTAGAAGAGATGACCTAAGGTTCTGGACTATTTATTTGTATCAAATTTCAGAAAGTTTTGGGATATTAGTGAACTACTCTGAAACTGAAGTGAATGCTTTTAAAATACAAAAATAAATTTTAAAAAAAGAAAAAGAAGTAGCAAGAAGGAAACCAAAAGCTGTCACTCAGTCAGTACCATGAAGAAGACTCACTGCTAAAAGACAATGCATTTTCACAGAGTCAGAAGTTCAAGCAGAATGTAAAAAGATTAGAGCAGGTTGGGACAAGAACAATACAGGTAATCAGAAAAATGACAAATATGTTATCCCAGGCAATTTTTTTTCCTAAGTTAGCAGAAAGAAGGTTGAGATTTAATCAACTACAACCTACACAGGGAATAAACTTTTAATAAGGGAACACTTTACATGGCAGGTAAGAGGTGTTAAAGGTGCAATGACTAAATACTGGAACTGTGAAAATTAACTACAGACACAAGTCATGAAAGCATGACAGGAAAGCCTATCAGCAGATTAACTTGCTCTTTGACTTTTTGTAAGTATTGTAAGTATTACAATTCATATAATATGATTTTCTGAAAGAAACTGTAGGTTAAGCACAGTAAGTATCTTACAATTAGCTAACAGAGGAAAGTAATATTGCAGCAGAAACTGAAAAAAAAAAACCTTTAGAGCTCTATGGGTAAGCAAACCAGGCTAAACCATTGCTGCAGACTGCTTTGTTCTTTCTAACATCTTTGTAACCAGAGTTTTTAAGGGCTTTTAGATTGTGCCCGTTGCTTTGTGTTTTTAAGTAAGATAACAGTGACACCCCCATATTAAAATCCACCTCTAACAGGATGAGAATCTCTAATTCAACTGCAGGACCACAAATCTCAGCCAAGAGAGAAAATAAGTGTACCATTTTCTCTGCACGCCTGTACTAGAGAAGAAGAGGAATTTCCAGGGGTGGGTCAACTTTAGTTGGAAGCGACAAGGAGAGCCAGAGGTGTCTGGGAGCACTTTCCAGCCACCAAGACCGTCTACAGTCTCCTTTCTCTCCAGCTTGGTACCTCCCACACCCCTCCACAGCCAGTGCTGCATCCTGCTCATCTCTGCTTTCCAACTGCAAATCACAGCCTTTCACTCCTTTATCTTGGCAAATGTAATGCCCTCCAAGTAGGAAAACCCTGCATCCTCCCCATGCACTTACTCCTTGTCCACCTGCTTCTCTCTCCTCTTGCCTAGCCCTCGTCCTCCCCACTGAGGAGCCTCAGTCACCTGCAAACTTCTACAGCAGAATGAGAAAAGCACAAGAAGATAAATCTTTGCTCCTCTCTCACAATCTGCTTTCTCATCCAACTCTTCTTCCTGGCTCTTGCACCCTCCTTCCTTGCAGCTCCTAGATCCTTGCCCGTTCAATTCCAGCTTTCTTGGGAATTTATTACAGTTCTTGAACTTTCTTAATTTAATTCACGAGAGGTTTCCTTTCCTAATAGCAAAGGGAGCACTGAAGACACAAGGAATGAGACCCCTTGTCTCCAAATAAAGACCTTATCACCTCTGTGCTGAAAAAAACCCGGTGCAGCAAAATTTCTGAAGAGCCAAGCTCCAGTGTTTCCAAACATACACAAATAGAGAGGGAGAGATTTAACTTAGCCAGACAGAGTGAAGTAAGACACGTTACCAGAACTCCCGCACTTTAAACTCACCACCCCATCCCTGTGCTCCCCCGTCTCCCATGACACCAGATAAGCAGGAAAATGTGCAAACAGCATTCCTCAAAGAACAGGTTAGTGGATCTTAACAGATTAGTAGTCCCTTCCCTAAGAAACAACTCTTCTGATTAGTTTACCTGGCTTTCAAGAACATGTGGGTAAAACAGGCACCGCAAGTCTTATCCCCAAGGGGCAGAGTTTGACAAAGTTCTGAGCCCCTCAAAGCGGGACAGTATCAAAGGAGGGCTCCGATAACGTTACCAACTCCATCAGCATTTACACAGCTCCTCTTCAGCCACAAAAACAGGGCTGCACTGCAAATGGATAGCGAAGGAAGCTACCGAAAACACCGTCCCACAGACGGTGGCTGATTCCCCCATCCCTGCTGCTGACGTTTATCCCGGGAAACCACCGACAGCCCAGCTCCCGCTCCCGCGAGGGGCTGGAGCAGCACCGGCCTCCTTTCTCCGGGGACAAACCAGCCGCGGGGCCGCGGTGTCGGGGCTCCCGCAGGAGCCGCAGCCGAGCCCTGCCCGCACGGCCCGGGGACCGGCCGGCCGACGGTCTGCACTCGAGGCGCTGGGACAGCCCGCGGGCGCCCCGGCCAAGCGCTCGGACCGGCAGGCCCCGCCCCTGGGCCCGTCGGTGCCCCCGCCGGGCCGGCCCCGGCCCCGCCCGCGGCCCTTACTGTCCAGGTAGTGCTCCAGGTACATCCCCGCCGCCATCTTGGCCCGCGCGCGGCGCTTCCGCCCACAGCCGCACGCGCGCACTCCCGGAAGCAGCGCTGCCCGGCCGCGGAAGCCACTTCCGCCCGGCCCGCCGGGCACTTCCGCCCGCCCCTGCCGCCATTTCGGGGCTGTCGGTCGGCCCCGGGCGGGCCCCGCGGGATGGAACGGGGGCGGCCAGGGGAGGGGAGCATCGCTTCTGCGGGGAAAGGAGGAGGGAGCTGCGCCTGTTCAGCCTGGAGAAGAGGCGACTGAGAGGAGACCCCATCAATGTGTATAAATACCTAAAGCAGGGCGGGGAGGGGAGTGTAGAGGAGGATGGATCCAGGCTCTTGTCAGTGGTGCCGAGCAACAGGACAAGGGGCAAAGGGCAGAAACTGTTGCACAGGAGGTTCCACCTGAACACGAGGAAGAACTTCGTTCCTGTGCAGTGTCCTAGATTGGAACAGGTTGCCCAGTGAGGCTGTGGAGTTTCCCTCACTGCAGATATTCCAGGACCGGCTGGACGTGGTCCTGTTCCATGTGCTCTAGCTGACCCTGCTTGAGCAGGGAGGTTGGACCAGACGAGCCACACTGTGGTCCCTCCGACCCTTACCCATCCTGTGATCTGGGCGAGGAAGTGCTGTTGATTACTACTGGTTTCCATTCACCACGGAATTCTCCAGTGAGGAGCAGCTGCCGCTGTGTCATAAATGAGACAGTCTGCTGTGAAAGGATTGTGGTAGAATACAGCTAAAGAATGGAATAAAGTTAAGACCGTTTTCTCTTTTCCTTCCTCTTGCCAGTACCACCTTAGAAACCACACACCATGAGTCGTTTCTGGGTTAGAGGTCCTCATGCCATGGAGTTCAGGAGCTTCCCCAGCTGTCCTTTGCTACATGCACAGTGTGGCTTTGTGCTGGGCTAAGAGGGTGAGGTCACGTGTGATTATGAAGGAACTGAGACAAAATTACCATACTTCTTTTGATCCTTAGGGTCTAGGATATGCAGGATGGATGTTTGAGGAGGTCAGCGTTAATGTAGCATCCTATGTGGATTAGGAGGCACTGGTTTTGTTTGTCAAATACCTCATTTCATCCACCTTTCTGCTGGATACTCACCGCCACCATACTGTTTTTTACAGACAGTCTGTACAGTCACAGTCACGGCTCAGGACTGAGTGCTACCACATTCTGGCCACGAGGAGAAATTACTAGATTTGGGTTTTTTCCTCTCTTCTCCCAAAGATCTTCCAAGACACCCTGCCTTTATTTATATGGATATACTGGGATTAAGTCTTCCAGCAGCCTCCACTGCGAGACTGAGGAGCTGTTATATAAATGTATTGCAGCTGTTTGAACTATCAAACCCTCTTGTTGTTAAACTATTTGGTTAATTCAGAGATGCTCTGCTCTGAAGATGGTGTTTTCCATTCCTATTCCTCCAGTCATCTAAGTTATTTATGACATATTTTTAATTATTCAAAACACATTTCTTAGTCTTTTCAGTTCTCATATGAAGCAGCTGGCTTCAGTTAGCTGAACATTATTGTTAAGCCTCACTTTAAAGTACTTCAAAATTCTTGTATAAATTGCCTTACACTCTTAATTAAGGGGAAGGATGTGGCTGTTACATAAAAAAACCCTGCTCCCTATACCATGTCGCAGTACTAAACCAGAATCCCCCAAATGCATCCTGCTTGGGGCTATCAGGCCGAATGGAGCTGACGTTAACAATTAGACATTCTCAGAAATCACTGATTTGGTTAAGAGACCACCTGGGAATCCCATCTTACCCTCCAAGCCAAGGCTAGGAATGTGTCAAAATACTAGACCACTGAAGTGGAGAGACAAGCTCCCTCTGGACTTCTTGCCACTGCAGATACGAACTGCAAGGAGAAGAGGAGACACTTGCCTAAAATCTAAATGGTAAATCTTAGTAAAATGTACAAATGTGTCTTTAAGTTCATGAACTGCCACTGTGAAGCTGGAAAACAAAGGGGAGAGAGGCAGGTTTGTGTGCCTGTGTGGTCTCACAGCAGTAGAAACTAGCAATCCAGCAAAAACTAGTTCCTGAGTTCTGAATCTAGAAAAGTTGCTATTTTTGCTATCTTTAGAAAGTCAAAGCATAGAGAAGTGCATCGCTCAGGGCATCCTCACCTTCAGAGGGAGCGTTACCACGGTAGTTATTGGCGAGAGGTGCATTATTTTTTAGAGTCAACACTTCTGCCAAGTCAGAGTCCTGGCAGGGGCACAGATGATTTTACAGGAAGGTGTTTCCCCCACTGAAATACGCTCCAGAGATCCACAGCTATTTATGCCTAACCCTCACCCAGCCTCATTCACTGATCCTGTTGTAGTAACAAAGCCACAGACGCTAACCCCGGTGGTTATCACACTCCTCCCCCTCACCCCAGTTTGCTGCTACAATTACATCCTGTTGTTAAACCCGCAGGTACCTCCTCCCGGTTGGATGGAGGGAGGGCCTGTGGGACGAGCGGGCGTGCTGCCCAGAAGGCCTGTGCCCCTCAAACCGGGGAGCTGGGCAGCCTACGGAAGCAGTCTGCAGCAGTGGTTCTCAACCTTTATTGATCTACAGATGCCTGTGTTTTCCCTTGGAAATGTAAACATCTGCATACCAAATTCAAGCCTCCAGCTTTTCAGTTACCTTAGAGACCTCTTAAACGTTGTCCAAGGACTAGAAGGTGAAGGCCAGTGCTTGAGAGGGATCCTTACACATAACCCAGCAGGAGGGCCTACAGCTTCACACTCTTGTTTCATTCCCTTTTTGCTGTAGAGGTGCATTCGGCTCTTCTCACTCTTTAACGTTCTCAGTTCAGAGGTCCCTGCTCTGCATTTCCTGTCTTCAGGAAACACTGGATGTACCCACACTTCATTCTCACAAACAGCAAAGGATTGATCTGCAGCACTTGCCCACAGGGTGGTTATTCAGCTTTACAAATGAAAGCAGATGCCAAAGGCCACAGATTATACCTGTGTCCATGTTCCAAAACATATCCTAATTCCGCAGCAAAACTAGGCATAGACTCTAGTTCTTTGGTGTCACGATTTCTTTTCTTGCATTTTTTTTTCCATTCATTACACAGACACTACATGAAATCGAAATGTTTGTTGGACCAAGTTACTACATCTCTCTAGTACTTTGGTGGTCTACTACACAGAAACAAGAAACCATGCACACAAATTTAATCTGTTGTACCTGAAATGACGATTGAACAGGTACCTATCTTGTAGTTAAGAAAGTGTACAGAGCAATTTCAATCTATGTTCTGAAACTGCACTAGTAAACTTGGGCAGCTTTCAGGTACATTACCTGCAAAATATTAGAAGAAAATCCTAAACATGATATATATCCTTTAGTTGATATAAAGATGATAAAATAATCAATAAAATATAGAAGACAGGCAGAATCTCATAATTATATTCTATATTAGGAAGAAAGTTGGATGATGTAGACATATCTGTGAGGTAATGAAATATTACCTATTGCCAATGAGATTTAGGAAGATGTTTAGTTCTACCCATTAAATAAAACATCCTAAAAGTTGCATAGCTAGAAACTGACAATCTGTAATTTGAAAAGAATTATCTGGCAAGCAGATGGAAGCAATGGGCTTTCTTTTCCAAACAACTTTGAAGTCTGAATGTGTTCCAGAAGACCAGTAAATACTTTAAAAGTATTTGAAAAGCAAATGGGCTCATCCAGGTTGCTGTAAGGCAGTTAACCTAACACTGACACGGCAAAATCACAGTGTAATTGATAGGGCTTGCACTCAGCTAAGAAAAGAAGCATAATGCTCTTTGTTTTAATTTAAAGAACAAGATCTCATTAAAAGAACTAGACAGCCTTGTATGGCATTTTAAGTTTGGTGGCTCAAGACAACCATCGAGGTCTAATGTAGCAAGACTTGAAGTGAATACTACACAGCCTGGTAAGTGAAAGGGAAAAGAAAGGCAACAGGTAAGAAATACGTGATGGAGCCAAGCCTTAATGTGAGACACCTAAACCAGCTCAATTTAATTTAGCTGTTTGGAAGAATGAATGCAGTGACTTGATCATGGTCTATAATTCATCGCAGAAGAAGAAAGACTTCTTATAGAATAAGACTTTAATGTACTGAACAAAGCCCTAACAAGACCCTATGGATTAAAAAAAAAAAGTAGTAAAACAGAATGGCAGTTTTAATGGCAGTGATAACCAACAAAAAACTCTAATAAGGGCTATGGTTGATTAACCATAAGGCTTTAAATTATGAAAGTCTTAAATCTTTCTTGAAGATTTAACTGAATTATAGACCAGCAATACTATCATTAGTCACGGCTGAGATTCAGTTACTGTTTGTGGGTGACTTTTCTAAATGATTTCCAGCCTACATGATGTTTCTTTTTAAAGCAATGATAATTTGTAAAATCCAGCTAAGAACAGACAATCAGCTCAGAAAAGGACAACAAGAAAAAGTGCTACTGCCTTCCAGCAAAGACACAGGATGCAACCTAACACAGAACTCCAGAGTCATTGTCAAGTCTTCTTGGATAAGACATACAGAAACAAATGGATTGGCATCACAATGAAAATGCAGGGTCAAAGAATTCAGGGAGCTGAAGAAGAAGGATCATGGGATCTTGTTAAGAGAATCTTCCACTTGTGAGTGGGAGGTAAATAATTGAACCATTGTTGGCTTGAGCGCACAAAGCTGAAAAGCTGCAGAACCTCGGGCTGCATCTCAACAGGGAAGGATTTTGTGCAAATTGTTAGATTTTGTGTCTCACAGGTAGCAAATCTCCTTTTTAAACCATCTGAAGCACTCTATGTTAAACAACCTTGGAAATCCAAAGACCTAATCCAAACTCAAATAAGTGACAAAGATAATGAGAGTAAGGTATCTTCAATTATTTCCACATCAGCAACAGGACTCTGGATAAACAGAGAATTAGGACATTCTCATTGATAGGAAAAAAAGGGGCCTGGAATAAAGTGGCATTTCTGAAACTCAATGGGAAGTCCCTTACTAAGAAATAATTAGGTTCTTCCTGGGCAATAGTAAAAGCTACAGGTACAGCAGCAAGCTGCAAAAACACAAAGAATAATACCTTTGGAATGACTGGTAATACAGGAATTGTACAGCCTTAAATACATATGGATCCCAATGCTAGGTAGCAGATTCCAAGAAGGGGAAGGATAGCAGACATTAGAAAACAACACAGCAAACCAGGGGCCCAGAAAGGCAATTTCAAGCACCTTTAACATATAAACTGAAAAATCTCTGCAAGGAATTTTAACTTGTGAGTCATTCCCCAGGGAATTCAACCAGTCAGCAAAGTATAATTCCGACTTTTAAAACCTTCCCAACCTAATACAAGACACTGCACCCAAGCCAAGTCAATTTTTCAGACTTCAAGGTGATGCATATGAGATGAGATAACTTGAGTGAAACTTGCAGTTTTGTCCTATCATATGGAATATGAACACAGAGGGGAGAGCTACAAGTAGTAATAAACCTGTGCTGAGTCTGTGCTAACTTCCAGGATGAGCAAAACTATAAACTGAGTTGTCCATGAGAAAAAAACCCCAAAAACATAAAGCAGAGAAATGTGAATTAAATTCTCCTGTGAGGAAAATCTATCACGTAGCCAAAAAGGCCCTAATTCCACAATGAAAAAGAGGAAACCTTTTGGTAAAAGCTCATCCTGGGTTCAGTGAGAAAGTTGGTGAGCAAGAAACAATTTAAAGAAAATCAAACAAACACAACAGATGGAAAAGGTGAAGGCCAGACATTAACTTACAAAAGTTAGACATTATAAAATAAGTAAAATTTGTGGCTAGCAAAACTAGTGGTAATAGGAGAGGAATTTCTGGCTCTTTCTTTCAATAAAAAATAAAATAATCTTACTAATAGTACTGATCCATGCTAGATAAAAATGGTGAAAATGCTAGTGACACAGAATAGGGGAAATCAGTCAACAAATATAAAGAAAGGAATAGGATGTGGCAGTCAAATGAAAATAGCAACTTCTATCTAGTACCTTAGTATCAAAGTAGGAGATGAGACAACATGTATTAGGGAGATGCATTTTGAAGTCAGCAAAGGAACAGGAATCCCTAAAGGAGTTCACTAACAAGCTCTCTAGCCCATTGATTCTCATTTTAATTAAAGTTGGGATATTAGAGAAACACCTTCAGACACTCATGGCAGTATTCCCAAAAGGCAAATGAAATGACTCAATGTTAAAATTATGGAAAAGGTGTTGAGATGAAGAATTAGTCAATGAAAAATAAAGTCTATAGTCCAAGGGTTTTATGAAATAACAGATTTTGTAGTAAAACAAGAAAAGAGAAAACCCAAACCCTAATTTAATTCTTAGATGCCACCATTACACATTTGGTTTAACAAAGGGGACTGCATAGGTGCAACATACTTAAATTTTTATAAGGCATTGACCTAGCACCATAAGTCAGAAAGATTTACTGTACATAATCACCATACTAAGAGGATTAAGAAATGCCTAGCCTGCAAGTCTCAAAAACAAGCTAATAAAAAGTTGCACTCAATGATGCTTTTCAAGTTAGCGTAGGTCAGATGCAATGCAGCATTTCAACCTGGATCTGAAAGTAAAAAACAACAACTGATACAGTTTGTGGGTCACAGAACTGGGAAAGCAGTGAGTAGCCTGGTCCATCAGTCAGTCAGGTCCATTCACACAAACTGGACTTGGACACAGCCTCATGTGAAGCATCTAGGAAATAAGAACTCAGACCATACCTGCACAAAGAAGGAAACACTATCATGGAAAGCCGAGACTTCGGCTGATTGAGGAGTCACACCAGACAAGCAGCCATTTCAGCTCCTGTGTAACACTGAGAGAACTGGGCAAACACAATCCTCTGCAGACTTAAGGCTAAGGGACCTTGTCCATGGCACTGGGGCTTCCAACACTCAAATCCAAAAGGAACATTTTTATAAGATACTGAAAAATTTGACAAGATGTAGAAAGAAAAGACAAGAATAATTCACGGGCTGGAGGAAATCCCTTACAGTGAAAGGTTTACAGAGTCTCATCTATTTAGGTTGTCAAAAAGTGGACTGAGAAGAGACACTAGAGTGTTTAAATACCAGTCCAGGGGAAAAAGCACCACTGTGCTCAGGCTCTCTGAATCAGTGGGATGGATGTAAACAAAACTAGTAACCAGAAGCCAAAGCAAGAAGAAATCTGGCTGAAATATTCAAACAGCAGGAACATGAAGCCCTTGCAGCAGGCTACCAATGGAAGGGATTCTGTGTCCCAGTGCTTCAAAATCAAGCCAATAGATTTTGTCAACACATAGTTTAAATACACATTAGTTCCTGGTGCTCACTAGAGGATAAATGGATTGAGATGTCACCTGTGAAGCGCAGGAGGCAAGTCAGACAGCTTCTTCTAGCCTAACCTACGCATCTACAAAACACTCCAACCGTTCACAGCCAACCCTGGTGACTAAACACAGAGAAAAAGGTTTCTGCCACAGGCACTACAGGTGCAGAGCTCCTTGCTTTCCTTGTGCCAACTGCCCAAAGGCAGGGTTGTGCTGCCCTCGCATCCGCCCACACAGCCGCTCCGGACTCACGGCAGCAAGATGCTCGTGCAGTGGTCTGGTGCAGGGGGAAGGAACACACGTCACAGGGGCAGGGTGCTCACAGCAGCACCTTCAAGGAGCCTTTTACACCAATTTATTTCCATACAGGGTGGTTAAAAAAAAAAAAAAAAAAAGCCCCTATGGGTTGTTTATACAGAAGTCTGGGATTCTATAGGCTTTTGGGTGGGTGACTGATTTTAAAACCCAACAACATGCTTTTTCCCTTGCCTTCTCATTCTCTTCCGAGTCAGCCTCCATGATCCAAAGAAACTAACAAGTGACACACAAGACTAGCAGTCATGTGGACCAATAAAAAAAAAAAAGGGGGGGGAAGAAGAATTGAAGACAAAGAGAAAGGGAAAAACAAACGAAGATTGAAAATAAAAATTCGCCAGGATAATGCGTTTTATAAACACAGAGATAGAAACAGTTACAGCAAGGACAGAGCGGGCCGGGGTGGGGAATAGATATTTATATATATATATATATATAAATTCAAGGGGCCTTCAGTTTATTCTTGTTGGCTCCCCCTTCTCATTAGATTGGTCTCTCTGTGGGGATCTTCATCCCCTTCTCTCCACTGTCCACCTTTTGGGGATTCTCTCCCATGACCAGGGTCCAGAAGAGGCCACCACTGCCGTGTGAGTCCAGCCCGTCTTGGCAAGAGGGAGCCTGGGAGAACACTCTGGCGGGAGGTGAGCAGGAGAAGCTAGCCTTTCCCTGCCTCCTGCTGGCTCCTTGAAAAGACTGGTCTATTCCTCCTCTTCCTCCTCCTCCTCTTTCCCTTTGGGAAACTGAGGGCAGGACAGGTGTGTGAGTGTCAGAACTGCTGTCATTTCCACCTTACAGGAAGGGGAGCAGAGAGAAGGGTGGTGATTATTTTGGCAGTCTCTTACCCTCCCTCTAGTTGCTTTTTGGTTTGTTGTTGATGCCTGCAGGCTTTTCTGAGGAGGTGGGAGGAAAAGCAGGAGGGAGAGGAGGATAACAAGCTGCTAGGATATCATCCACAACAGGCAGGAAGAGCAATGAGCAGGAACCCACATTCCTACGGGGCCTTGGCCATCATGCTGCTCAGACAGCTGGGAGAGAGAGGCAGCAGCCAGTTCAGACAGACTCCTCTCTATTGTTCTCCACCAGGGGAGGAGAAAGAATGCAACACTCCACAGCCCTTGAGCAGTGCAGGCACCTGTCCGTCCCAGAGAACATGCCTCACCTCTCCCCCCTCCACTGGTCTCACCTTCCACTGAGGAGAAGGTTTCTCCCATCCAGTCCTTGGGGCAGGACGAGCGACCCCTCCTCCCTTCCTCAAGCAGGAAGGACAGGAATGGATATTTCTCTCTTAGACACTCAAGGCAATCCTCAAAGAACCCCATCCAGCTGCGAACCCTGCCACATTCTTCTGTGGCCTGCTGAAAACGTGTCCAAGCCCCTGTACGTACAAGGGCCGTCTCTCCATCCCATCCACCGTGCGTGTCTCAACACGCAACCCCCCTTCATACGCATCCTACAGTGAGAGAGAAGGCAAAACGGGGGCCTTTCTTTGGGTTTGAAAGGAGGGGCTCTTGCATGAGGAAGTGATCCCAGCACAGGAAAGGGGCTCTTGCACAAGGAAGCATCCTCCTACCAGGCAGGCTGTTGCACAGAAGGAGCACCCCCTTGAGACAGGCTGTTGTTCAAGGGGCTGCCATGAACAGGGTTACACGGCCAGAAGAGGCTGTTGCAGGAGGAGAGGCCGGAGACTGTTGCACAAGGAGGGCCGCTGCACAGGCGGTGCCCCTGGGCACAGGCTATGCACAAGAGGCGTTCTGCTCCCTGGGTTGAGGTCTCTCTAGGAGCTGGAGAGGTGCTCCACTTGGATGGCGCTGGTGCTGACAGTGAGGCAGATGTCCTTGTGATGCTCTGAAGTCTTGTAAGGAGTCAGGTCAAAGGAGCACTGGGGGGGAGGGTTGGGTTGGTTAGTGTCTCCAGAAGGGCCCCCTGCTGCCCCCCCGCCCTGCGGCTGGAAGTGCTGCTGCTGCTGCGAGGCCTGGGCTTGTGCCTGAACCACCTGCTGCTGGGGGTCAGGGATGTTGTGTTTCCGCATGTGCTTCATCAGGTACGTCTCCTGCAATGGGAAGAACGGTGTCAGAGGAGGGAACAACGCTCACAAAAGCCAAGGCCAACAGAGAGGGACACACAGCTCAGGGGGCTGCTCCCACTGGATCTAGAGGTGATGCTCCCTGGGAAGTGTGTCCATTTCTGCCACTCCCCAGGGCAGCAAACACTCACCGAGGTGTAGGCCCGGCTGCAGATGGAGCAGGTGTAGACCTTGGCGTGTTTCACCGTGTGTGTAGCCAGGTGTACCTCCAATGAGGCAGCATCCGTGTACGCACGGTGGCAGTTGTGGCACTTGAAAGGTTTGTCTTTGTTGTGCTGCCGTCTGTGGGACTGGGTGGCAGCAGTGGGGAGGGAAGAGACAGCAAGCACAAGGAAGAAAGTGATTATTAGTACTGGAGACGGCTTTACCCCCTTCCAAACAGGCCCCAAGCTCCCTAGGCTCCCGAATGCTGAGGAAGGTATGGCTGGCTCCTAGCATAGGGGACAGAGCTTCTCCCACCAGCCCACCACACCTTCCCCACACATGCCCTTTCTTCCTAGGCATAGTAGGCATCTCTGGACAGCAGACTCCTAACGCTTGAAAAACCCTGTCTTCTCAGTTTTCATGCAACTCTTTTTCAGCCTTTTCCTGGTCTCTCCTCTTCTGCCTTCAAATACATTTGCTCCCTGCATCTGATACCTTCGGGGCGGGATTTGCTTTAGCTGCTTGCAGGTGTTTACAGCTCTTTGCTATTTGGCACACCCCGTAGTTCCCCTCCTCCAGGATACTGCAACAGGACACACCACGTCTGCCTCCTTAAATCCCTACCGTTATGCACTCCATATCACTGTCAAACAAACAAAAAACCTCACCAAATACCCAGACTTTATTCGGTGTAACATGTTGCAAAAGTCTTGCCACAACTAAGTTAGAAAACTGCAGAACAGATGAGAGGAACTTTACCAAGATCTCAGTGCTTTCAAGTCAAGTTTACAGGTTTATAGGATGCAACCACTTATGTGACTTCTTTGGGTCACTACTGCCACAAAAATCAGGAATTTCTCCTGGGCCCAGGGCTTCAATAGCTTTTCTGTGTTATTTCACTCTCTTCCCAGCTGCCCCAATTCTTCCACTTCCCCCCACCACTGGCATCCTTGCCACCCCCACTGGCAAGCAGGACACGCCCAGCCCCTTACCTGCAGGTTGGAAAGCTGGGTGAAAGCCTTTTCACACCCAGGGTGAGCACATTTGTAGGGTCGGTCCCCAGTGTGGATACTGTTGAGGAGGAAGAGTACAAATGGGAGGCAGTGAGCAGGCAGCAGGGCAGGCTGCCAGGGCCTGATGCTGTCATCAAATCTCACAGCCACTCGGGAGAGCAGGGAAAGGGATGATGTTGCCTCCAGATGCTGTTCTATCTGGACAAAGAGAGCTCTGCCCAGCTCCCATGTCCAGCTAGAAGTTAGAGAAGACAGGCAGTCAAGCTGATTTCAGAGAGTGACTAGGACTGAGGAGCAAGAGCTTATGAATGAATGCCTTGCCAGCTCAGCATGCTGGCCACCTGAAAATGTGTTGGGAAGCGGTCTGAACATCCAGGCTCCCTGCTTCAAGCGCAGGAGTCCCAAACGACCTGCTCTCTTGCTTCCACAGTACCAAGAAAACAGCTCTGTTCCTTCTCAGGACAGACATGCCAACACTTTTCCCTTTACATAGCAGGCTGAGATCACCTACAGTGTTAATCTGTCCCTGTCCCCCTGCAATGCCAGGAGAAGCTTCCACACACTCAGTCCAACCCCCGTGGTGCCAGGCTGGGATCCCCTACAGCCAATGCCTCTCTCTATCGCTCTCTCTCTCTGTGCCACCCGCGGTGCAAGACCAAGGATCCCCAGGGACAGCACGTGCCCACCTCAGCCCTGACGTGGTCAGTGTCTCCTGCGCAGCCTCCACTCCGTCCACTCTGGTGGGTCACCTCCTCCTGGGGGTGCAGCCGGCCGCATTCCCCGCCCGCCCCCCGCATGCTTGGCGCGCGTGCTCCACAGGTGCATGCCGGCAGCGCGGGGGGCCAGGGCCAGCCCCCAGCCTCCTCTGGCCCTTACCGTGTGTGCTGCTGCAGGTGGGAGAGCTGGCGGAAGGCCTTCTGGCAGTAGCGGCAGGTGTAGGGCTTGGCCCCCGAGTGGATGCGGAGGTGCTGGGCCAGGTAGGATGTGTTGGCGAAGCTCTTGGAGCAGTGAGGACACTTGTGCGGCTTGACAATCGCCGTGTGGAGCTTGGAGTGGATCCTGCCGAAGAGGAGGAGGAGCAGCAGCAGTTGGACATGACCGCCATCTGGCTAGTGCTGATGGAATGAGGGCACAAAGGGGGTGGGACAGCACCACGCTATCTGCTACATAGAGGAACTCCAAACACGGCATGAGCTCGCTTGGTCTCAAACCGTGCTCCCCTTGGATTCAAGAGACCATGGTCTGTCCGCACCGGGGGAGGATTGAGAGAGAGGAACCATAGAGTTTGGACTGAGGGGCATTGGCAGACCTGTGTGTGGAAAGCCTACAGCTGAAATAGCAGGGGGGCTGCAAGCCTGGACTTGAGATGTTTGGCAGAACTATGATGGGGTGACAGGGAACAGTCCTCCTATGCCAACATTACCCTCACTCTGACACAACCGGCCCTGCCTCTTGTCAGAAAGTGTCACTCCACTGCAGATGCCCCTCAGGCTGAGCAGGGCCAGCCTCTGAGCACACCCAGCCCCTCACAGCCAGGGCCAAGTCTCACGCATCAGATACCGCTACTGCCGATTTGTCGTGTACAAGACCTGACCGGCCTGTGAAAACCAGCAAGGTCTCCCCAGGCAGTCGCCCACTGAGGGTGCTCACAGCATGCTGGGATGACAGCAACATGCAGTGCAGAGGGCCCCCAGCCTCCTCCGGCCCTTACCGTGTGTGCTGCTGCAGGTGGGAGAGCTGGCGGAAGGCCTTCTGGCAGTAGCTGCACGTGTAGGGCTTGGCCCCTGAATGGATGCGAATGTGCTGGGCCAGGTAGGAGCTGTTGGCGAAGCTCTTGGAGCAGTGAGGACACTTGTGTGGCTTTGTCTCCGTATGGGACTTGGAGTGGATCTGCATCTCCGACTTGGAGTAGAAGGTCAGCGAACACATCCGGCACCTGGGACCGGGGCGAGGGGAAAAGACAGTGTCACACGGGGGTGAGCCCCAATATGGATCAACTCTAACTGGATGGGATCTTCCAAATGAGTGAAGAAGGGATATTTTCTCACTATGTGGTTCTGGGGAGGTTTCACCTGGGACACTTCTCAGCTGCAAGTACTTCAAGGGGACAAATTTAAGCTAGGAACTGGCAGAACAGACCGCACAATACCTTGCAGCCAGACAAGTAAAGGTCTTGGAAGAAACCAAGAGGCCAATTTATTAGGCTTGCAAGAGAGACAGGGCACCAATTTGGAAATTTTCCACTAGCAATCCTAAGGGGGCAGGAATAATTCCTAGACAAAAACCCCACTTTGTTCATCTGCGATTTATTTCACTCAAAAAAAAGCTTGGAAAACCTGGAAATCCCAGATTAAGGCTCATCTTCATAACAGAAGTTAATTCCATGTACTGCGAAGTTCATAAAAGCAGTTATGACCAAACCCACTTAACTCTGTTCCCATTTTTGGATAAGACACTGGAGAATTTAAAATACAAAATGCTCAGAATAACAACAGTGCTGCTTTCCTAGTCGATGTCACAAAGATACTCTGGATACCAAATGTGGTATTTCATTGGTCTAATGGGCTTTCATCATTTCAGTCTTACTGATGTGATGCAAAATGTTTTGCCTGGGAGTTTGGATCCATCTGTTCCCATTATGATCAGAAACGTTTTTGGTAAAAACACAGACTCTTTGAACAGGAAGAAGCAGTTGGCATCTCTCTGCTATGGATGCTGCTGTTAAAAACTGTTCTCCACCACGATACCAGGCTGTTGAGAGATGCTCGCACTGTTTTATAATTCAAGATGCTAAAAGCTTTTGTGCTTGATAATTTGACAAAGAGATAGAAGCTGCATCCAAGTTATTGGATTTTTTTTTTTAAGTCCCCTACTAAATCTGTGTCAACCAAGGGGCACAGTAAAGGTTTATCTGAACCTGGGTTTTCCATTTGCAGACTTTTCAATAAAGACAAAAATTGGACCTGCACATCTAACTTCCAGGGTCTCTTTTGAGAAAAGAAATGCCACGCAGACGAAGTCTGGTTAACATGAATTCAACCTTCAAGCTGTTTTTGTCTGGGAATTTCCTCTGCTTTTACAAGTATTTACAAAACTGCTCAGTCACAAAAGTCTTTGCAGGTATTACAAGCCAGAGAGAGCTGGTCCTGCCCTTCCCATATCCATATCCTTGAAGGAGGTTACTTCATTACATCTACTATTGTGACTATTCATGTTGGAGCCAGAAGCTTTATGAAGTGTGCAGTCTGATTAGTGCATGTAATGTAGGCAGTACTTATCCAGCACCTACCTCAACTTCCACAGGCCCTTCCAAGCCACAGCTTGATTTCAAGCCATGTAGCTGGAAGCCATACCTCCCTAGCAAAGCATTCCGACAAACACCTGCTGTAATATTTCCTTCCTCTCCACCACTGCTCTTTTACATTCATTATCATCTCTAACTGTTGTTACCACGTCCTACCTTCATCTTTCTCTTAATCCGTTTTAATTGCAAACCCTAATAGAACACGCAAGCTAAATACGTCCTTACATAAATCCCTCCTCACACACACCCCAATCCCTCCTGAAATCAACAAACAGAAGTAATTTGGCTGTTTATCCCTACATCTCTGAGATACAAGGAGTAAAAAGGAACGTCAGAATGATCTTTTTAAAAATGTAGCTCTTGGTTTATAGATCAAACACTTGCACAGTTTGTTCTAGACTTCCTGAAATGCTACGCTTGAATACAGCATATGTATTTTGCAGTTATCAAGTCGTACTTACAGGGATGAGGATTGTGTATCCTTGAAAGCAGCAATGTTAGAAAGAACTTTGAGGTGAATATTGAACTGAAAATTACCTTTGAGTCACCAAGTCCAGTTCGCTGCTAATGCAAGCAATTACAACATAATCCCCTGCATGACTTTTATCAAGCTCCTTCTCAGCAGACGCTAACTTCCATTACTCTCAACTGAACCCCGTTCCACAACATCATTCCTCTGGTAAGGAGCTACTCAACTGAGAACAAGCTCCCAGTGCGATGCTGTGCTAATATGGATCCCCCAAATGAAGGGGAATAGCAGGTATCATTTTTGTAAACAGGAGTGGAGCGACTATTTGTGCAACAGCATGCCTAATTCTGAAGTCCACGTCATGAACAATTACTGAAAAACTCTGACAAGGCTCAGCAGTGATGAGCATGTGGAAAGAATGATGGCATGTGGAAAATGGGCTTTGCAGGAAAGATTCACCAACTCCTGTCTAGGTTTGGAGTAAAGCTTAAAAGATAACTTGGTCAATACCCAAATAAATCTATCTAAGGAGAAAAATATCAATTACCAGAGGCTTGTTTTATGAGCAAGGAAAGGTATTATGAGAAACAATAACTGACAATAGAAGTGAAAAACCTAAGAGGAAATAGGATTTTCCCAACCACGAGAATAATGCATCTTTGGAACAACACTCGGAGGCTACAGCATGGTGTCAATGACTTGGCCCTTACAATCAATATTTTCAGAATCCAGCTACCTTTCTAACAGAAATGCCCTTCTAAAGGTTTTGCTCTAGTTTAAATAGAGTGCTGGGCACATGACTCTATATTTTAAATAGTCTATTCTGATCTGAAAAATTCATGAACTTTACCATTCCATTAAGTCTAAGCAGTCCCATGCATTAAATCTGTAGTGCCATAAAGCCATCTACTTTATTTTCCGTAACTTCTGCACATCCCTTACTTATTTGCTTTGTCAGGTACCTGCCTTCAGGACATAAATTCCATAAAATAAAGTTTAATGAAACATCCTTTTCTATTTTCAAAATAAAATTATGAAGAAGGTGTTTCAAAACCTCACCAGCACTTGCATAAAAATGATAAATCTGTTAGCAAAAACATCCCTAAAAAAACCAAAACAACCAAAACACACCCTGAAACAAACAAACAAACAAACAAACAAAGCCATGTTGTCTGAATTTAACAGCAACAGACATTCTGATACTGTTTTTCAAACAACATTTAAAAAGAAAATCTTGCAAGGACTCATTTTCTAATCATCTAATTAGCATCAACCCTGAGAGAGCAAGAATGTGTTATGTAGCATTAACAAATTCATGAGCCTTATGAGTTAAAACAAGCCATGGAATATAGCAGAAAGCTCTATTTCAGACTTTTATACTGTGTGGTATCAGGTTTTTTCAAGGGAACAAATGATCCATTTAATTAAGGCCTTTGCATTCTGCCTCAGACAACATCAAATATTAAAGGGGAAGATGCAATCAGCCCTCTAGTGGGCAAATATGGATTCAAAAAAATGTTAAATCTATATGGATAATGAGAACATCCAATCTGATACCAGCAGCACTTCAGTATTCTACTTCAGTGAAATTCTCCTGGCTGGAGAAAGGAAAAATAGGGAGTGCTCCTTGCTAAGCATGAATGAAGCACTACATGAAATAATTGATTCCCCCCCCCCATCCGTTTAATATCCATTTTTAATATTGTCTCCCCACTGTGCTTCTAAACTACCCCTCCTTTTACTGTATTCTTTCTGAAAGCAAGTAGCAGAAATGACTGCAGCATTCCCATTGACAGTGTGACACAACATCCCTGCAGTTGCCTGTTATGGCTCTGCAAATTCAGACAGCCTTGAGAAAATATCCTTAATAATACAGAGGCTCATATCAATAGTTAGATTAGCATTCAGCCATATGCCAGAGATCAAAAGTAACCCCTTTCAATGTTTATAATGCTTTCTTTTAATAGGGAATCTGCAGGGAAATACAGGGAGACATTCAGAGAATGTTCGTGTTAGACAGAAACACCCTCAAAAATCATGAAATGCCAGTAAAAGGTGGATGTACAATTCTAGCTCTGCTCCCATATGAAAGTCATCATGATGAGTCATAAACAAAATGATGCTTATGGCAACTAGACTACAACTCTGTGGCACACAGCGCTGTATTTTTTTCCACTTATCATGGAATGTTCCACCTCATTCATCCGATGCTGTTAGGAGATAAAATACCATCTGAAATACCAGCTCATAGTAAAACTTGCCTAACATGGATTAACAGCCTTTTTCAATCAAGTGCTTAATTAATTAGTATCACAGTTGTGAAAACTATGTGAGCTTTTACATAGCTCTGAGAGTTCAGATTCTTAGTATCTACTGAGATTAGTCTTACAAATTTAATTGAGCCTTTGCTCCTTCTGTTAGGCTACAAATACAAGCTAGGCCACAAGTTAAAATAAAAATCAAAACAGGAAGGTCTGAAGTTAAACTAGATGATAAGAGTAAGTTTAGGCTGTCAGAGTCAGCAGTTCATTTAGCAAGGAAACAAATGTACTGCCTTTGCAATGCAGAGTTAATGAAGTAACTAATGCAAGCATAGCATAATAATGGATGCACAGTTCATGATAAATGCTAACTTAACCCTCGCATTCCCCAGATTTTTTTTTAAAGCTTAAGTTAAACATTTTCTTGTAATATCTTTTAAGAGGCGAGGGAGAGGAGATAAAAATAACATTCAAGCTACACAGGTAGAAAACTTGGGTAACACCTGAATAAAGTCAGTGAGTATGATGATGCCAAATGAAAGCATTTAAACTGTACCTCTGCTTCCGTACTGGCACAACAAGCATCAGTTTTATTCCAGAGGCAATGCTGCACCTCCACGTAATAATTTACACTGCTGGCATGTGTATCAAATCTATCAGCCAGGCTCAGAAATCTCAGTCAACTTACTTCCACAGTCCTTCAGTCACCAGGTGGCTTGATAAGGTTGCAGAAAAGCACACTCGCCTGGCAAGGCAGCGAGTGTTTTTAAATGCTCTCATAATATGGCACTTTCCCAGTTCTCAGATTTGAAGGCATTCCTGCATTTTGTCCATTTTCCAAATGACCTTAAAAATACCAGACCCAGAATTTTGTGGTATTTCAGCATACTTCACAAGTTGCCTGCCTTCCTTTAATGACTCCATCATTTATGCTTCCAACAGTTCCACTTACTCTTTTCTGTCACAGTTTCGCACTGGGAGCTTTCATGCTTTTACTTACTTCCTAAAAGTTTTTTTTTCACAGTCATTGCGTTCCAGGACACTGTTCCTCCATATTCCTTGTCTTTAGATCAAAGACATTCAATAGTATTCAACAGGACACTTCTGTCGTCTAATGTTCTCCACTGTGTCCAAATACCTGCACCTCAATCCCTGACTGCTGGAAAAGTCACTCAGTATTACCCAAAAGGCTGTCTTCCACGGGGCTGCATTAAAATACATTTTGTCTGAATAATTCTGGTTTAACAACCACATAAAGATCCCCTTTTTTTTCAGCTATCCACCAGAATTGCTCTTTATTAACCATAACTTTCAGTTAACCTCCAAATCATTGAATATCAGGCCTAAGACACTGTCTACCAAGTTGTGAAATCAGTCACCATTAGCATAAAAGCCCAACAAAACCATAAAACACAATGAGGTATTTCTTGATATAGCTAATATTAAAAAGCTAAAATTAAAAAAATACAGAAGGTCCATTAGAAAGCACTTTAGCAAATTTGGAAACACCAGGATTAAGTTCATCCATGTCACCATAATTTGGCTCTGCAATGCAGGTGCATTCTGATACAGCCTTATTGACTGTTTCCACAGAACTGCATCCTCATTATGTTGCACATACAGATACTTAACAAACAAGCATTCACTGTTTTCTATCACCATCCTCTGAACAGCCTCGAGCCTTGTCGACCACATGCAATTCCAACCTCATGAAGCAGAATCACTCATCTGTTGTACCCATCACAGGAATACCAGCGCTCCATAAGCACTCATCTTTACCCACAATGTCCCTGTTTCATTTTTTTGTAAGCAAAGGCAATGAAACACAGTAAAAGAGACATATCCACTAATTTCAAGTGGCCAAACCAATACCTGTGAGCACTTTTTTTCCTTTAAAGGAAAATTCACATTATATACATTCATATCACAGCTCACTTAAGTCTATGCTACAGCTATGAGATGCAACACTTTTGCAAAGCAAAACAGGGTCTGACCTGTAACAGAGGAGTATTCAGTGATACTTGAGATTACAGTTCTAGGAAGACCAAATGTTAATTATTTCAGGATAACTGTCTGTGGTCACTTGTAGCCTGTGACAAACGCAAATCCACTGCAGACTAGACCTAATTCATATTTGCACACACTTCAAGGCAAGATTATCTGCACACTTGAACCGCATGACTGTAGGATACCACAGCAATCTGAGGCAGAGGCAGGCATAATCTGCAGTTCTTTATATCAGCAGTCAAATGCCTTACCCAAATCATCCTTCTCAATTCCACAATGCCATGTCAACGCATTTTGTTTTCTTTTAATAGAACGTTCCTTTCATGTTATCTGAGTAAACATGCAGGACTCTGACAGGCCATCATCTACCAATAACTAATCAAGGATGGTCTCAAAGTGCATTGACTCAATAGGGCCAAATTAAGGTGCGATCAGATAAGATGTGAAACAAAGTAGCTTCAAAGTTCTCTCTCCCCGGTTGAAACTGCAATTGTCCCCCTCACATCCCTTCCACACAGTCATTCCATTGACACGCAAGTAACTTGCCAAAATTAAAATTCATGACTGCAGAACCTTTCCTATTAATTCTTTCTGCTTGGCACTACGATAAACTGCCAAGTGAGAGCATGTACATGCATGCACACATGCACAGTTACAATATCTCAGCAGAAGGGAGAGAACTTACCATAACTCAAGTTTTTTACCTTATTATATATCCTGAGGCATGTGGCCAGTCTAATTCTGCCATTTTCTAACCTCGAACCACTGTATTCATACACAAAGCAAAGCTCATGTGTACAAACTGTGTGTGTATCTGTAGATGTGCATGTGCACCTGTCCTCCTTAAGAGTTTTGAGATCATAAGCCAATTTCAACCAATCCTGAAAAAGGGTAAGGATCTTAAAAGTTAATACAAGTCTCAAAAATATGCATCTGGGGAAAGAAGAGAGACTCTCTTGGAGCCCTCTGCTGAGGGAAAGGCTAGTAAGCTCACCCTTGATTAGACATCAGAGAATCCACACAGGAGAGAGCCGCTGGAAACCAGGCTTCATTAGTTCCGCTGCTCACGGAACTACTTGTTAAAAAAAGCAAACAGAAATTCCAACATGTGGCATCATACTGACACCCATGTTGGTCATCAGCAATCTTAAGATCCACTGCACAGACCAGACCTCTGCCACTGCAGCTAGGATGATAAATGACAGCAACGATATTTTGTCACCTTTTTCTAGCCTTAGAGGGAGATGAGGTTCTTTGCCAGAGGAGGTCATATTCTTGTGTTGACCTCAAAGACATGGCAAAATTTAGAAACACTGGGTTTAGTATTTCTAGGCTTTGGAGGGAATGTGGTCAAACTTTCTGCCTGACATTCCAAACTTAATTCCCCCTTTGCCCTTAGCCTTCTAGCCGGTAGCGATCCCCTCTCTCCCATACCAAGACCCAGGCCCAAGCTTTTTACCCACATGCACCAGCCTCTTTATCTTTTACTGCAGAGGCTCCTCCGTACTTCTTTCCTTCAATTACTTAACATTTGTCTCCTTTCCCCCATGCTTCTATTTGTCTGCTCATATCCCATACTCTTGTCCCTGTGTTCTGCGAGTTCTAGGTATATCCTCATTTTCCAGCACCTAGCAGATCTGAGTCTTTCTTCCTCACCCGAGTCTTGGCCCTTCATAGCTTATCCCTGTGCTACCTCCCCCATTTCTCCCTGGCAAAGAGGCTCCCTCTGATGCATTCCCTAGTTTTTAGGCTCTTGTCTTTTCTCTCTCCTCCTTTCCGATTCCCATCTCTTATCTACCAAGTTTCCAGACCTCCTCAACACAAACAGTCCCAGTCCCCGCACACATCTCATCCTCATCCCTACTACACTTCAACCAAGAGGTGTCTTCTCACACCTTGACTTTGTGCCCATCAGAGGGGGAAGACTGCTGTCCACACTGGGCACTAAACACTGAAGCAGCAGTTGTGACTGAAGGGAAAGCATGCTTGGCCCTTCAGTGCTAGCCTAGAAGATGCCTATGGCTCCGGAGAGAGTACACACGTAGCCCAGCCTTGCACAGAAACTGAGAGAAGTTAGTGTATTTATCTTTTCTGTGGAGATGGAAGTCTGGTCAGTGACTGGAGCCATGCAGGCCTCAAGAAGCGTCAAAGAAGATAAAACCTTCACATATTTCAACCACAAAACTATAAAGCATCTCAGAGCATGCCTAACAGATTTTTTTCCAAGCTTATAAATGGGCAAATTCTACAATATTCTCACAGACATACATGGCCTACAAAAGCCAGATTTCAAAATCTATTCAAAACATGGGAAATTCACCAAATAGCCATGCTAAATGCAGGACAGGGCAGAAAAAAAGGCTTTAAATGAGACATGTATGAGAATATGCCCACCTGCTGGATTCAAACCCCTGGCACCTGGTTGTACCTTGTTTTCTCACTAATGAGGGCCTCCATCCAGCTTGATCACCCTCTACAGCTCAGCTTGCTAAGGCTTCTGTACACTTTTGCACCTTGAACTCATCTCAGATGTTTCCTATGTCCCTCAGTGGCTTATTGTCTCCCAAAACCCCTGCTGTTTCCCAGTGAAAGTAGGGAAACTCAGAACTTGAAGTGGGTAAGAGAGAGCTTGTCAATCACACTATGATGGTGAGGCCCCTCCCAAGCCTACAGCCTTTCTGTTGGTATCTGAGGCTCCAAAGCACAGCTTGAAAAACCATTGCAGACTATAAACTGGTATTTGTCCTAGATTTTACAAACATAATGCTGGAACCAAGCAACCTATAGAGAGCTATTTTCTCTTGCAAAGAAGAAACTACTTAGAAAACTGTCAGAGAAGCAGAATTTATGATCTGGCCCAGAGAGGCTGAACCACTTCATCAGTCTTGTTCGCTGATGACATCACAGCACAGACTTCTAAAGCACAGAGGTACAGGCACCACAACAATACTAAGAAACAATACTACTGTATCCAGGACCTGTTTGCTGTGTTTTCCTCAGCACTGAGAAGCAGCCATGTGCTTCACACTTCACATCTTACTAGAAAGAATCTTGACGCTGATCTCATTTTTCACATAAAACATGAATTCTACAAAGACGTCAGGGAAGATTAACAAAGAGCTCACAACAAATACAGACAAGACTGAAGTAACATTACTCATGACAGAAAATGCTTCACAGGACTGGGTTAGATGCTGTCCCCTGCAGGTGCAAAGATTCTTCTAATAGCATGAAGCAAAGCACCAAGGACTCTGCCAGACTAATCCTAAGGCTAGGTGTCCAAGATCTGCAACCAACACCATCATTAGCAAAAACCTCACACCTTTTCTTAAAAAGAAAGACCTAATCACAAAGATTCTTGCACAGCTTTCACAGCAGCCTACTAATTCACTTCTAGGGATGATACAGCAGCAAAACAGATGCCATTTGCTGGAGCAGGAATCTCTACATTTAGTAGAGAAAGGGATGAGCTGCAATATATCAAGGTTTGTGCTCCAACTCCTTTCACATCTGCCTGGCTGTGCTTCCCACTCAAGGCCTTACTCTGTCTTTATCACCACAGCGGGAGTCAGGAATTATGGATATTAGCCACATGCCCAGACACTCAAGACAAGACAGAGCTCAAAAAGAAAACTTAAAACAAAAAAATAATTAAATTTGACAAAATAATCTCTAGCTTTAGGAATTGGGCATTTAAAAAAAAGAAAAGTCACATTGATCAATATAGTACAACTCCTTCCTGGCATCTGAATAGATTATTCTCACTGTCTCATCACAGGAATCAGTGAAATCATATAAATGTAGTCATATGAATACCACAAGCAACTCCTCCTCCAGCCCGAAAAGAGAACAGGAGTAGATGAACCTCACCCACAGTCTTAATTTAGCTGGGATATGTCTGCATTCTGTAGTGACGGGAACTACTGAAATCATCCTCTAGAATACAGAAAGAACCCAGCAGTCCTCAAAGTCTTAACTTGCGAGTCTATTCATATGCATATTAAGGAGCAACAATTTTACTGTGTTTCACAAAGGTTTTCTCTCCCACAGCTCCAAGAAAAGATAGCGTTTTCCTTTATTTTTTCAACAAGCATTTTTAGTTCCAAACTTGCACACAGAAAGCATCAGCCAATGAGGAAATGCCAAGAAAGGCAGAAGTACTCCTTGGGAGTCTTTAATAAATGCCAATTTAGCTATTCCACACCTTAGCACTGCTCAGAGGAGGGCCTGCTTGGGATGGGGGCTGGAGGAAGAGGCAGTGGCACCACACTCGGACTAAATATAATGACAGGAGATCTTCCTGATTACATGTTCCTACATATAAACTCATTCATTTTTTCCCTGCAAATTCTATTCCATGAGCTGTTCAACAGACTATGCGTGTTCATAAAGTTTCTGCTGAGTCACTCCACCTGGTCTTGGGCATTTTTTTCCCAAACTTACAAGTAAACAAGAAGCTATAATTAAAGCCTTGGTTCAGCTTTAATTCTAGTGTTCACTGCCAATTGTGTCCCCTGTAAATACATATTTAACAACCTAATTAGCAACCCAGACTGTAAGCAGCTTGAGAAGTGTGGAACTGTGGCTATGGCCCAAAATAAATGGTGGGATTACAAATAGCAAGCTACCTAACACTCCCACCCCTCTTCACCATACGCTGCTTATACTTTCAAAGTAGAAGAACTGGGACATTGGGAAAAGAATAAAAAGGCTGATCCAAGCTCTGGTTTTGTACCCATTTAACTAACTGTATTGATTTAAAAAAGTAAACATTTAAAAGATGCTATAATTAAAAGTGAAACAGTGCCCGAGGTGGATGCACTGATTCTGTGTGTGGATGACTTCATACTGATACGGTTAAATTCCAGAAACATAACTAAATCTGTTCAAAAAAAAAAAAAAAGGGTCTAAGATAGTAAAAGGGAAGCTGTTTGAGACAGGATCTTGGGCACATTGTAGAGAAGTGAGAAGACCTAGGACCATCTCCTATTTCTGCTTCCATTTGGCTACTACTTTGCCTCTTATTTATCTTAATCAACTGTCAGAATCACCTATCTCTGAATCACATAAGTGCTTCCCATCTAACACAGACCATCACATTTCCTCCTACCACTTGGCTGCTCTGCATGGTTCCCACCTTCTCTAAAACACCCATACTCCTTATCCTCTGGCTTAAGTCCCTCCTAGATAATCACTGCCCTTCCCACCACTCATAAACTCAAGCCACATCCCTCCAAGCTCAGAAACCCAACCTCAGGGCTCAGAACTCTCTTCCCTCTTATCCAGGGCACTCAGGGTTCAGAAACACCCTTGCACCTAATTAAAAAATGCACTTTTCTCCCCCGTTTCGTTTAGAATGGTGAAATAGGAGGAGATCACGTGGGGCAATGCATACAGGAGCAAACACGCACCACAGTTCACTTCTCGCTCTGTGTGCCTCCAGTCTGTAGTCTTTATAGTGGACAGACTGGAGTCCTAATTGAGGAGCACCCAGGTACACTGGGGCTCTCAGCTCCACCAGACAGCACTGCACTCTGCAGTACACCAGCTTTACTACCTGGCTGTGGCATCAAGGATACAGTTTAGTTTCCATAACATCCTGGTCATAAACCTAGGAACATTAATGACTATATATGTCCATTAAGGAGATCCTTAGTTTTGGGTTGACCCACCAGCTTGCAAACATCTCTGATTAGAAAAAAAACTCAACTCTTTCTGCAACTCAAAGATTCTCTATTCAGGGATTCTCTAGAAAAGAGGCAGAGATCTCTTCCTCCCCATGTAACCCTCTGAAGGGTTAAATACACCCCCATCCCCATGCAGTGTTACAGTCAAGGTTTAACCCCTCTCCCCACCTGTATGTCTTGCCATCCTTGTGCTGGTCCTCATCATCCTCGTTTGTCAGCACAAAGGGGTCGCTCATCTCTGGCAGCCCCGACTCCTGCAATCGTTTCTTCTTCCGGCCCCGGGGTGGTTTGGGGGCAACTCCCCCACCCCCACCACCCCCACCACCTTCAGTGAGGGTGGTTGTCCCTTTCTTGGACAGGTCTGGAACCACCTGGAGGGCTGCCTGGGAGCCAGGGGGTAGTGCAGAGACAATCATGGGAGCTGAGATGGGAAAGGTTTGGGCAGAGGCGGCTGTGGTCACCAGGGAACCTGACGGGGAAGTTATCACCAGACCAGGACCTGCAAACAAAGGAAGATGGAGGAAGTCAGTTACTACATCTCCAATTATGCCCAACCTCCTTATGCCATAGAAGCACCTACTTTTGACTACAACACAAACAGGAGGGTAGCCTCCCCTCCCAATGCATTCCCAGTCTCCACTGCTGGAAGTCAAACTGCCATAGAGGACTCACAGTGAAATCACACCCAGGCAATCCATACCATCAGTAAGGCTAAGAATAATCTACAGCCCAAAAAGGATTCTCCAGACCCTCCTGTTCCCTAACTCCAGAGTCTCCTCTGTATGCTGCTGGAGACTTTGGAGTGCCCTACCTGCTGTCATGAGTCCCGCAGACTGCACTGGTACCACGGTGATGTTCTGAGTCACAGGGGCTTGGCTGTGTGGTGTCAGCTGCTCCGGCTTGGTGTCTGAGTCCATGGAGATGCCAGTGGGCAGGGCCACAGAGGTGGGCACTGTCAGCAAGGCGGGGTAGTGGGGGGGAGCCAGGCTGCAGCCCTTCTCTGTGGGCAATAGCTGCTCCTTCATCTTGTTAATAAACATGGTGTTCTCAATCTAAACGGGCGGGAGGGACAGATTTTAGGATACCCTGGCACAGCTTCACCCAGCATTTGGCTGAGCAAGAAATGCAACAGAAACACTTACACATGGGCTTCTAATGGGAAACAAGACCAACATAATAGGTTGGGAGATCTTACCTGTCCTGAGACAGTGGGCACCGCTGGCCAGAAGTACGGGGAGGAGTTGAAATGAGATTCTTCCATCCTAGCTGGGCACAGGGGGAAAGAGGAAGGGGGAAGGGAAGAGGAATGGAGGATAAGGAAGACAGACAGACAGACAGAAAAAACCCATTAAACCCAAAGAGACTCCAATATGGAACTGACTCAGTCTAATGCTGTGACAGTTCCTTAATTTCCCCTGTCATTCTTGAGCAGCCTTTCCCCCTTTTTGAGCTATCTATCTGCCCAAATCAAAAAATTATTTACAGGGGGAAAAGGCATCTGCTATTCCCATGGGCTTGGGCCTATCTCAAATGCCTCTTGCCCAGTAGTCCTCCATGCAAAATCAAGACTGACTAAAAACCCAGAACATCTCCAAATTTCCCCAATTATCATCCACCCAAGTACATGGCATAAATGAAGTCTGTGCATCTGCAACCAGGCAAATACAGATGAAAACCATTTTTCACTGTCACAGACAGTCTGATCCCACAAGCAGTGAAAATTTTGGACCTTGCCTGTCCCTCCACCCCAGCTCAACAATAAGGACCCAGATGCAGCAAAGGGACATTAGCATTATGTTACACAGGAAGAAAGACAGGCAGAGAGAGGGAAACAGACTTGCCCAAGATAACAGACAGCCACAGCAGACCAAGAAATCAAAAACTTGGGGCTCCTCACTTCCTGCTGCTCACCCCAGCCCCACTCTTGAAAGAAAGACAGAAATATCACTCAATATCCCTGCTCTCATCCAATGAGACAAGGCAGTGGGAAAACAACTTGACTCCCCTGCTCCTGAGATACCCTATTTCCAAGCGAGATCATGTCATGGCACTCTGTTGCCCGCTTCATTCCCACACTTGGGACAAGATTCTGTAGGACTCTGTCCCCAGCCAAGTGCCCACTGCTCCACCTCAACTCTCATGCACTGAGAGGACCAGTTAGGTATCAAAATAGAGTTTCCTGAACACAGAGGTGTAACCTCTTTAGGAACACTTGACTGAAGAAGTACTTTCCTTTCTAATCCTTATATTCTCTGTGTAATAAGTATTAGTGGACAAAGTTTGTTACACTTGCCAAAACAATATTCAAACCCTAAAGAAATTAACAAAAGAATATTTCCTGAAGCAGAAGATACACCTATTCCTGAACAAATACGACAAAACTAGGGGGTAAAATACACGTAGTAAAAACTATGCTCAGAGTACATCTGTCAGAGAAAGCAACTGCTGTAGGTTTCTCATACAGCTGCCTGCAAACTGTCCCACTCCTATTGCTGTTACAGCCTAATTAATGAACCGATATTGTTTCTGAATGGCCTGTCTCAACCACCAGGGAAGCTCAGAGGCATGCCCTGAGTAGCATGAAACACTTACTTCACAGAAGCACATCAGGGCAGAATAAATACATGTGGAATTGCTGAGTGTGAGCCAAAAATGCAAAGATAATTTTCCTCTATGTAGAGAAGCAGTATTTAAATGAACCAAATTACCCAATAATTTGTTTTTTATGAATTGCTCATGCAACAGCAAGGCCAAGTATTCCTGCCTCACTCGCTCAGTGCAAATCAACCAATAAACACACTTGAGGATAAATTATTTACCTTACGTCGGTGGCATGCAGTCGGACTGCTCGCTGCCTGACTGAATTACTCTGGATTTACACTGCTGTGATTCAATCAGAGTCTGATGGGGCAACACTCTTACCTTCCTTCCTCTGCTTTCTTTTCTGAGGCAAATTAATTATTAAGTTCACTGCCCACAGCAAGGCCCTGTGCATGCAACACTTAATTACATGACCTTTTTCTTCCACGGGATGGGCACACATGAAGAGAACACATTCTTGGCAACTGAGTACCACCTGAATCAAGAAGGGTATTTTGTTTGGAATTTCCAAGTTTGTGGTTTTTGCTTGGTTTTGGTTTTGTTTTTAAAATAAGTAAGTCCTTATTTTCTTAGCTTCCACATCAAAAACATCAAAGTGAACCTGATTCTCTAAAAACATAAAGTCTTGTATAATAATTAGAAGCGTTTTCCAAAAAAACCTTGTAGTCCTCCGAGATTCCTTTGGACTCAACTGCAAACTTTAGGAGTTAAAAAGAAAGATGCCAATTTAAGCAAAAATCTCACAGCAGCTTTCTTATTTAAAGAGTACAAGGAATGAAAGGCAGATTCCAAAATGCAGACTAGCAAAGGCCAGGGCACTCAGTGGCCACTTGTCTTCATCTGGTCCCCCCACCAGAACTTCACAGAGCACCTAACTTTTGTTTGCTCAGCTTACAACGTGTGCAAGTCAAAATAAGGCTCTTACTGATTCTTCAAAGGATGGCTACACTGTTTTTGTCAAACTGTCTTAGAGTACAACTCCCCATCCAAAAATCTTCACGCTCAGGCAGATTATCAGGCCTCAAAATCTTTGGCTGGAAGGGCTGAAGTGTGTTGGAGTTATAGGAATGTGGAGGAAAAGGAGAAATGGTGTAAGAGTTGAAGCTTTCATGCAATTTCACTAGCAAGCCAGTCTTCCAAAGGCAGGAAACAAAGGTAAGATTCCTCCACCAAACTACTGTCCTCATGCCCACAGCTGTCCCTCCCCTACCCCACTTTCAGGCTGAGGGATATTTTGAAAACATGCACCCCTATTTGCAGCCCCCACTTGGACGCTGCTCACACTTACTTTACCAGAACTCTGCACGTAACCCTTCCAATTGCTCTATAACTACCAGACATGGGCTGGAGCTTCAACCCTGTACCACAGCACGTTCCCACTGCAGTGCCTTCATCATCCCAGCTTCCACAAACAGGCCAGAGATGGGACCTTCTTCCTATTCACCAGTCTAGTATCAGACAGATGTCAACGTACCCTCCTGATACAAACCAAAAACACTTTCTGTGTACAGACCACAAATGTACAAACACCAAACAAACAACCCAGTGAACCAGAGAACTCACAAGGGACAAGGGATCTGGAGTTTAGATCTCACAGAGCACTTCACAGAATCACATACTTAACGTGCTGGATTTATACGTCTTGGCAGGTCATCACTTTAATCACAAACAGACAGATAAAAGCACGTGATAGTACGTGGTGAGGTAGAGGCTGTGTTTCTGGAAGGCACAATCAAGGTTGTATACGCGGGTATTTATTTAGAGGTTGACTTTTAACATGGCTTTCTTTATTCTCCAGAGATCTGGTTTTTGCTTTTATTTTCTCTTTGGAGCAGAGCTTTCAGCCGACAAAAGGCCCTGAATGCGACACTCAGGAGCAATTTACAAGGTTGTTTTACGTCTGCCCAAGATCTTTGTTCAATAACAAGGAGCTTTTAGGCTTAATTGCAGCACAGCACTAGGGATGCTGAAGGCCACACAGGCTGTCAGATCAAAAGCAAAAATGCCTCCTCAGAACTCAAGAGGGCCAAAAAGTTCAACCACCGCTACACTTTTAGAACTTATATCAGGAACGCCCCGAACGTGCAGGACAAAGCCCTGGATCCCAGACCCGCGCCCCAGACACAGAACTTTGGTGCCGTTCCCTGGTGACATGCGCAGCCTCCACCCCAACCCGCCGAGCGCCTGCTGGAACAGGTGCCTGGCAGAGGGCAAACCCTGCGCCCCAGCTCCCTCCAGGCGCCCGATCCCTTCTCCCGCACCCCGGAGCTCAAGCGCCCTCAATCCCCCACCTCCAGGACCCGCGGGCCGTCCCATCCCGTCCCTCCCGGAGGGTGCCCCGGGGCAGGGCCGAGGATCACTCACGCAGCTCCGGGAGCTCCTTACCCCTCTCACTCTCCCTCCTCTTGCATCGCTCCTCCTTGCAGGGCCGGCTCTGCGAACAAACCGCCTGGGTTACCGGGACCCCGCTGTCCCGCATGGCGGCCCGGGGCGCTGCGCGGGCCCCGCGGGCCGGGCCGGCCACGGCCGTGTGCGGGACGGGCGCTCCCGCGGGGCCCGCACCCACCTCCGCCTCCCCCCGCGCCGCCCGAGGGCGGAGTCGGCCCGGAGCGCCGCTGCCCCGCGGCGGAGCGCCCGACAGCGGGACGGACGGCGGGACACACAGAATGACACACCGACAGCCCTCCTCCATTTCCGCTTCCGGATCGCCCCGGCCCCGGAAGCCCCGCGGCCCGGCCCCCCGCCCGCGGCCCCGCGCCCCGCAGTTACCGGGCTGCCCCAGCAGCGGCCCCGGCCCGGCTCCGGCGGCGGCGGCCTCCTCACCGGAAAGAGCAGCGGCGGGGCGCTTCCGGGTCAGGGGGCGGGGCGCACCTCCGCGCTTCCGGGTCCCCGAGCGGAGCGGAACGGCGTCATCGGCGGTTTCGCATGGAAGCGGAGCGGCGGCACGGCGGCGGCCCTTGGCAGGGCGGCCTAGGGCAGGGCGGCCCTTGGCGGGGGCACCAGGAGGGTCCCCGCGGGCGGGGGTCGGGGTGGGGGCCGGGCGCGCGCGCGCTTACCGGAAGCGCTGAGGGCGCCGGCGCGCGGGGCGGCGCGGGCGGGCGCGAGGGCGGAAGTGGCTGTGGCGGGCGAGGGGCGGGCGCGCGCCCTCCGCGAGCCCCGCCGGCAGCGCCGCTTCCGGCCTCGCGCCGTCACGTGACGCGTGCGGGCCGCTGCCCCGCTCGTGAATATTCATGAGGGCTCATGAATAATTAAAAAAAATCGGTGCCGCTGCGGGCGGGACGGGCCGCTGGGCTGGTCCAGAGGGTTGTTCCAAAGGCTGGGGCTGCCAGCGCCGGGGACGGTCCCGGGCTGCTCCAGAGGCCTTGTCCCAGAGTTCGGCTGTCGTGGTGCGGGGCGGTCCCGGCCTGCCCCCGTGCCTGCGCTGTCTCAGGCGCTCCCCTGGAACACGGCTAAACGTGTCTGTCCCGCTAACCCCACAGAAAGGACTTCCAGGAGCTGGCTTTCTGCCACATGGGCAAACTGGACCATCTCGTTCCCTGAAGGGAACAGGAGGGCACGGCCAGGCGTGGAGGCGAGCGGGATAACCTTTCTCCTGCAGTTGCCAGTCAGAGGCTCAATGTAACCTCACCGAAATACTAATATGTTTTTATTTGTGGCCGTTCACAACTCAATTCCAGAGAGGTCTGCAACTCACCCTTGTTCTCACTCATTGAGGATTTGGTCTCACAGATCCACTCTTTTTAAGTTTTGGCTGGCAGTTCCCGCTATGTCCCATGCGCTGGCATGTTGCTGTGCAGCAGGAGTCCCTGCTGGAAGCAGCAGGCAGTCCCTTGGATGGGGCAGGAGAAGGAATGAGGCTGTTCCTGGAGAAGACATCACAGAGGCACTCCATGGCATGGCTGAGCTGGGCTGGCTGCTCACCCCCACACCAGACTAGAGCCAAGCCACTCTGTCTCTTGCTGCTCTACTCTGTCTTAGACCCTTAAAATTCATGTGGAAAGAGACTTTCAAATATGATATCTTTCATCCTGCTACTCCTGGCAGGGTTAATTTGGCACTGGGCCCACCTGCCAGGTCAGGTTAGGTTACCTTCCTCACCTGTGGTGTTTGGCTGATCTGTTTCAGTGCTCTGCCTTTAGAGAAATCTCTTTTTTTTTAATTTAATTGTTGCATGGGTTTTCTGCCAGCTTGGCATGCTGGAACAGCTCTTCAGAGCCAGCATGAGTAAGCGGGTGGGACCGGGGAGAGCTCAACTATAGCAGCCAGCGGTTAGATTGGCTCGGGCGATCGTGAAACCGCAGCATCCGGAGCAGTGGGCAGAGGGAAATCTCCTGGCGGCTGAGAGGCAGGCGGCTCCAGCCACAGCGCCTGCCTGTCCCCAGAAGGTGCTGGGGTATTGGTCATCCCAGCACAAAACTTCCTCCTGGGAGGAGCCAGAATTAGCTCTGATTTCTTCAGCAGGAGTCACATGATGGCAATTGTTGATTTATTTAAATAAAAAGAGTTGGCAGCCTAATCAGTTTGAAAATTAATTTCCTTGTTAATTTGGGGGTTTTGACTTGCTCATGAATATTCACAAATGCTCGTCTTTTTTTTTTTTTTTTTCCTCCTCTGTGTAATTTATTTTTGTGATTGTCAGATCACCTCTGAAGGTGACATTTCTCTCCTCATTCTGCAACGCAGCAAATGTATTCAATCTTATGCCTTGGAAGAGGAACCCTGGCCTGGCACTGACATCCCTTTTGCTTCTTTCTTTGCCAGCGAGTTCTCTGTAGGCTCTCAGCTATCCTCCTCCCTCTCTGCAAGCTGCTTAGAAAGAAATAAGATTGAGAGTCTCCTCGAAGAAGGGGGCTGGTCTGGATTTGGTAATTGGGAGAGCTTGTCAGAATGCTCTACACCAGACAAGGAAAAGTGGTAATTGTCAGCTGAGGGCTGGGACAAAGTGGTTAATTTTTTTTACAGTGCCTGGAGTTTTCTGCTCCCCCTCCCACCCCGCACTGCCGAGCACCCTTCAGTAGCACGTGAGGCAGCGTGACTAACATCTGTCACAGACACTTGATTTGTCTTATCTCCTTCCCTTAGGAGGAGGCAAAGTCAGAGAAACACGGCTGTGCATCTCTGGAGAGTACAGCTGATCTCTTCATCTTCTTTCCCAGCTCTCTGTTGCCCCCCTTTACTTATCCTGTCTGCCCTTGCTCCTCTCTACACCGTGGAAGAGCACCCTGGTTGCTGTTGCCGGTTTCTCCCTAGTGAGGCATGCCTGTGTCCCACATGTGTATGCTTAGGGCTTCTGGAATTGCATAACAGCGACCTGCTGGGCTCCGCTGAAGACTGTGGTGAATAAAAACCTGGGGATAGCTGCTGGTGCTGGGGGCGGGAGTAGCAGTACAGGGTGAAAAGGTGCCCTCCTTACACTGTGCTCATGCACAGAGACGGGCTTGGCAAGTAACATGTGTGCAGTGGAGACCCAGTGGCTTCTTCCAGACCAGCTTGTTTCTTTAGAAAGGTCAGCTTTGGCACAGCCTCCATCTACACAACTTGTTCAGAGCATGCCATCTCGGCTCGGAGCGGCCACGCTGCACCAGCCATGGGGCACTGCCAGCCTTGGGCTGGGAGCTGGAAAGGGGGTGACAGGGAGTGACTTGTAATTGTGTGGCAAGAAAATAAGCCAGGAGTAATGTAAAGTGACTGCAGGAGGGAACTGTGCCTTGGAGCAGGTGGTAGGTGGAGGTTAGTGGGGCCTCCCTCCCAGGAGCAGAAGCATGGGAATAGAACAGCCAGGTTCCCACCTCTTGCTCAGGGCACCAGCTCCTGACAAGCTCAGAAAAGAAAATGTGTGGAGAAAGCCAGCTGAGCCCAAAGTTACTACGGCAGTTGCTCTCTCACAACCTTTGTAACAAGCTCTTCTGTGCAGCGTTGACCCAGGAGGGTGGCAAACACACACTTCCACGCTGGCTGCCTCCTCCATCCTTGTTGCCTCCTCCACAATCACATCTGACTGTCATGTTCCCACCTAAGCTCTTTCCTTCTTTATCTACTCTACTGGTTTCTTTCTCTCTCTCCTTCTTCACCACCCTAACACAAGGCACCCACCCCTGGACTTTTAGTGTTGATTGCAGACCCTCCTCCTGTGGTGCCGCTGTACTCTCTGTGCTTGAACACCTTTTGTCTGCTGTCTGTGTGTAAACTGCACTGTCCATGGTGGCCATTCCAGTAATATAGGTGGTACTTCATGTCATGGGATCCTGCTTGGCTTCTTCTAGGGCTGGTAACACCTGGCTTGACTTGTTCAGCCAGCTGGCTCTAGAGGTACCTGAATTTGCTGGGGGTGCCTGACCAGTTGGCAGATATGGACAGATAGGCTTGGAAAATGTGATGGTGTAGTGACACACATTTTAAGGATGGAGACTGTTCATTCTCACCCAAATTTTTATCTGCTTGTAGGACAATATTTGGTTTATCCTGCAGCTGGTATTTTAATCTTGTGAGTACATTTCTCAGCAAGGCGTGTTGTCCTCACTCTCTCAGGGAACTGACATCTCTTTGGCAATCGGCTGATTAAATCCCCTGGCAGCACACAGCAGAGAGCATTTCAGCACGTCATTCCTGGGATTTTTTTTTTCTTTCTTTTTTTTTTCCCCACTGTATGGAAATAGATTATTCCCATCCACCTGAGGCCCCATCTGGAAGATTATGCCTGGGACCAGCTCCTCAGTACAAGATGGATCTTACAGACTGCAACATGGCCAGCAAAAGGCCCCCACAGTGGAGGAGTAGAGCACACAATGACAAGGAGAAGGCTGGGGGAGCTGGGTTGAAGAGAGGAGACCAAGGGGGTGTCTAATTGCTGTCTGCTTATACCTGAAGGAAAATTGTAGAGAAGATGGAGCAAGACTCTGAGAAGGGAGTGTGTGAAAGGACAAGAAACAGTGGACAAATGTTGAAAAAAGAGAAATTCTAAACATTCATAAAGGAAATTTTTTCCTCCTTGAGAGCAGTGTAGCAGTGGAAGAGATGCCTAGAAAGGCTGGGGAATCTCCATCTTTGGAGATGTTCAGAAGTTGTTTGAGCAAGGCCTTGAGCAACCTGGTCTAGCTTTGAAGTTACCCTGCTGTGAGCAAAGAACTGGACCAGATACTTCTAGAGATCATTTCTCACCTGCTTTTTTTTTTTTTTTTTTTTTTTTTTTTTTTTTTTTTTTTTTTTCCTGTGGATCAGTGGTTTTGTGCTGCTGATCTGCCATGAGCTAATGTTCAGTGTCCACACAATGCTGGAAGCCAAAAGGACAGTATGCTTGCTTGGCCCAGTGGAAATGCATCTGTGTTGACAGCAGTGTTTGCATGTGTAAAGCCTTTCTTCACTAAAATCTCTTCTCCAGCTGGCTTGCCACCCTCTGTGGTCCTACTTGTCCCATTTTATACCGTTCCAAGTACAGATGGATCTCATAACAGCAGGCCCTGCTTGGTTTGGGGGTGACTCCTTGAGCTGTGACACCCAAGTTCTTCTGCACAGCAGCAGTCACAGAAATGGCATTTTAAACTATATTGCAGCACATAAGAATTCCCCCCCTACACTCTACCTTCACCTCTTCAGAAGCAGAGAGGCTTTAATAAATCCTTTAAATTCTTGGTTTAGGTGTCTGCAGGTTTCTGTGCTTTCAGAGAATCTGGGATGAGTTTCAGGGGATCTCTGTTCTCTTTCAGAAGTTGTACAGTCACTTCACAAGTCTCCCCTTTCTGAGAAATATGCCTCTCTGATAGTCTAAACTGTGTCTTTCAGCCGTCCAGGGGAGCAAAGTGCTGGGTGCTCAGCTGGTGCACTCCTCACACCACCTTCAGTACTCACCACAGTGCTGCTAAAGCACCTCTAGGTCTTTACAGCTGCCTTGTATCATTTCTCAATAAGAAGGATGATGCTGAAAAAGTGGGAGAAGGTAGAAGAAAGAATGGAGAAGAGTAAATTACTGTATTAAGGGAAGAAAAAAAACCTTGAGAAGCTCTATTGCAGCAAGACTGGAGCTCACCAGCTTACCTTTGATATTTGTGGGTTCTTTTTCAAAACTGGCTGAGGAAACGGCAGTTTTGGGAGCAAAGATTTGCAGCATATCCATCAAATTCAGGATAACCATGCCAGGGCTGGGAAAAGGGAGCTATATTTCAGGAAGAGAGAAAACAAAGTACTCTGGGCAGCTGCAAAACCATTAGTCTAGTCTCAATAGAGCACAAGGTTAAGAACAAATTACAGAAGGAAAACAAAATTAAAGTTACAGCAGTAAGTGGGAAATGGAATGAAATACAGAATGGGTTTATCAACAAAAGCACTGAGTGCCCCTAACTTGATTCTTTTCTTCACCTTCTTTGCCTTACCTGAGTGGAAAAAAAACACGGTAAACCTAATCTATCTGGATTTCAGTAGGGCATTTGATACAGTAAGGGCTGGAAGGCAGCTGAATAAGCTGAAGCAAAAGGAATTATTAGGAGAATTTTAGGTGGGTAAAATGCTGGGGAGAGGCAGATGATGTGTGGAGTCAAAAGGGAACTGCCACCATGGAGGAATGTTACTGGCCTTGGGAATAATTCTGCTTGCACTAATGGCTCTAGCTCAGCAAAAAGCAGCATGAAAAGGAAGTTTGCTGATTAAATGCATTTAGAAGAATTACTCACAGTCCAGAGGAGAGCAGTGTGAGGTCCTGTTCTTTGCTCCTGCTAACAGGAATGTCTTTTACACACAGGGATTCACTGGTTAGAAATGACAGAAGAAAAGACAGATCTGGGTGTATTCATCATTCACGAGGTGATTATGAAGCTCCGATGTGACGTGATCACAAAGACAACAGCCTTAAAGAGATCATTATGTTAATCTTATTTAGGATGCTATATACAATTTGTCACTCGTTCGGAAGTGGGCTCAGGGCTGGCAGCAGTGTGGGGGAGCTGGAATAACAGAGTCTGTCTCCGTGCCTCCCCCTGCTCTCCATGTGAGCGGACGTGGAGAGGGGTTGGCTTTTTTAGCTTAGTGAAAGGCTGAAATGGATGAACTTCTCTCTGGAAATCCATTTTACACACAGGGATGTGCCCAACTAAATGAGCCATTGTAGAAGGGAAGGAGCTCAACCATGATTGAGCTGGGCAGTCCCTTTCTCTGCAGAGTTTGGCTCTTCCTAAGGCTGCACAGATTTACCTCTCCCTGAAATTTGCTATGCTTCTTTGGCAGGCAGAGCAGGTCAGCACAACAAGCACAGCATTGCAAGAAAAGATGTGCTGAACACAGGCTCACAAGCCCACATTTTTCTGTTTCATCCCCCAAAGAGTTTTTCCTTCAAGGGTAAAAGATCAGTCTAAAGTCTTGTGCTCTCTATGCAGGCAACTGCTTGGTGTTTCTCCCACACAAGGCCTCTCCCATAAGCAGTCTCAGGAAAGAAATTTAAAACCCAGCATCTCAGAAAAGACTCAGTTCTTTGGAGAAATACACAAAAGCCAGTTTGAACTCAATGTACCACATGCCTGTGCAGACAGCAGAGATGAAAGGGTTTCATCATCCTGGTTTTCCGCATCAGGGGAAGAGTGGTAGGTCTTGAATGTGGTTTACACCTGGACGGGGTTAGCACTGATCTAACACTTGACTCAGGGGGGATGCAGTAAGTACAGCCTGCTGCAGCTTGCTTCTGACAATGATTTCTGAGGTTTATTTAATTTAATTGGGGGAAATGAAATTGGGACAAGACCTTGGGCAATCGTCTAATTCATTCAGCCTCCTGACCTGGCATCAAGATTAAGTAAGCACAACTCATCCCTGCGAGACATTTGTTGAACCTATTCTCAACAGCCTACAGTGACAGGGCTTCCTGGCCAATCTAGTCCAGCAGTTTAGTGCTCAATACTTAAAAACCTTTTCCTACCACACACCTTAAGCTTTCATGGATGAAAATGAATCTACCAATTTCCACAGCCCTGTTGAAAAGTGCCTTTCCACTCTGACAGTGCAATCTCCCCAGACCAGATGTATATAATTTTTGGCAATTGTGTACACCTTTTGGCAATTCTGGTTTTTGGGGTTTTTTTTTCTTTTTTTCCCCCCACTGTTTGTTTATGAAAGCTTTGTGCCTTTTGCTCTATCAAAAGCTTAGAAGTCAAGACATATCACATCTGCTACATCCCCCTCAGTCCACTAGTGCAGTTACCCTGTCAGACAGCGAGGTTAGATCGGCTTAATGTGATCTTCCTGATGAATTGACGTTGGAGGGTTTTTTTCAGGTTTAAAGTACACATTGGAGGAGAAGCTGTTTCATATGTGCAGCTGCTGCCTGAAAGGGGCTGGAGGAGAGGGGCTTGGGGCTGGCCAGCTGAAGGGGCAGGAGGCAAATCCAGACAGGATAAAATGCCATGCTGGACAAGTAGTCTGCTGTTTTGGTTCTAGGGATAACACAGTCTGCCAGGAGCCCCTTGGGTAAGCACCAAAAGCGTGGAAGGACAGTCTCCTACAAGTGTTTTAACAGTCGGTAACATCAGAGATGCATCAAGTCTGTGCATCTGTGAACCCCTCTGGAATTCATTACAGATTAAAACAAGCTGAGAGGTTTTCAGAGTTAGCAGGCTTGTGCTGCATCACTCTGAGAGTCTTTTCAGGTTTCAGCAGCTCTTGCGCCCTTATTGTATCCCAGAGTTTTCACAGCATCTGGAGCAGATCCCTCTGGGCAAGGCTCCCAAGTTTCAGGTAAACATCATGTTCAGAGAAGTAATTTTTTAGATGTGTTTACAACAACAGCAGGGAGAACTCACCAGCTGCCTTGTTTCCTCTCACTGTACTATGAGCAGCTCATCTCCCAGGATTACTTCATTGTCCTCCTCATGCTGTAGTTCCCTAAGAGCTAAGCTCAACAGCAGTAGTGTTAGCTACTCACAGCACATCTGGCGAGCTTTCCACTGTTTCTCACCCATATCTCATACCTGGGCACTACTTTTTCCCCAGCAGACTTCCCCCAGTGTAGCCATATGGCAAGAGGGGACAGACGAGAAGGAGAGCAAGTTGAAGACAGTTCCCCTCCATTATGTTCTTCACTCCACCTCCACCTGGGATGGAGAAGTCACCTTTTCCTTGTTGATAGAGGGCACCACTGCGGGCAGCCTCAGCCTGCCATCTCCTCAGGTGGTCTCCCAGAAGCCATGACTGTATTTGTGCTGGAGTACATAGCCCCAGGATGCAGAGCAGACTGGAGACCTGCAACCACCCGTTTTGTCACAGTGATGGTGCAGTTTTAGCCCAAGTCAGCTATCACTGCTTGAGACAAAGCCCAGGCACAGCTTGGGGTAGCACACTTCAGACCATTCCCATTAATTTCAGAGAATCACTGAGTGGTTGAGGTTGGAAGGGAGATCTGGAGGTCATATGGTCAAATCTCCCTCTGCTGAGGAATCACCCAGGGGTCCTCCATCAGCTAGGAGTCAATAAAAGGTACTGGCCTCCAAGTCTGCCCCACTGATCACCACCGTCTGGGCCCAGCCATTCAGCCAGTTTTCAACCCACCTTATTTTCTGTTTTTCCAGCCCATACATCAGCAGCTTGTTTGTGAGTATCTCGTGGCATACAGTGTCAAAAAGGTCCTATTGAAGGTAAGGCTTTTATGATATATTATCAAGTTGGTCAATCATGACTTCCCCTTGGTGAATCCATGCTGACTATTCCTGATGATCTTCTTGTCGCTCATGAGCCTGCAAATGATTTCCAGGATTAGCTGCTTCATCATCTTCCCAGGGATGAAGGTGAGGCACACTGAGCCTAGGTCCTCCTTCTTGCCCCTCTTGAAGACAGGAGTGATGTTTGCTTTCCCCAAGCCTTCGGGTACTTCTCCAAGTTGCTATGATCAATCAAGAATTATCGAGATAGGCCTTGCAATGACTTCTGCCAGCTCACTCAGCACTTATGGGTGTATCCCATCAAGATTTAATGCAGTTCTTCTGTTTCAGAGGGCAGCAGATCCAGCTGCCTGTATCTATTAAGTGTGTTCTGTCTGTTTGACAGAGCACTGTTCTTTTCTCATTTTGCGCACTCCATCTCTATGTTGCTCACACTCCACAGTGCAGTCTGCTTTCTGGGTAGTTTTCCACTATTCAAGCTGAGCACACAATAGTTGCAGACTTGTTCCTGGGGCCTCTTGATAGACCCAAAAGCTCCTGGACTATTTACTGCTTCTCTGGGTGGAAGCATCTCCAACTTTAAATAGGGCTTTAGACAATCCAGAAGTGGCCAGGTATTCTGCCTGGAGGAATGTGGGATCCAGAGGCACATGTTTTCTGGCCAGTCCCTGACTGGAAGCAGTGAGTCCCTGGGTCAGAGTAGTGAGTTCAGAACTGCAGCAGGTAGTGTTCTGCAGGTTCAAGAGCTTCCTTCCCACTCAACTAGCTGAGCTCCTCCTCCCAGGCAGGCTGGCATAATGATCTCCACATCCTCAGGGCAGTTCTCAGTGTCACCTAGATACTCAAGAGTTCCTAGAAAATCTTTTGCATCATTGCCGAGTCTCATTTTAGCAAGGATGCTTGTGTTTTCCAGGAACTCCCTCAGCACCACGGTCACCTGGGGCTTTGCTTCCTCTAGCCTTGCAGGCAGAGCGAGCATCTGTCACAGAAGCCCTGGCTCTGTCTAAGAAGCAGCTGTCACCTGAGAAATTGCTCTGTGCTTATTCTCTCTCTCTTTCCCTGGAGTACAGCTCTTCAGGCTTGCCAGCTAACAACCCTTAGGTTCCCCTAGGTCAGCTCCCATCATCTGCACATCCCTGTCCTGGCAGGTATGGCCAGCTGCCCTTTAGGGTCAGCAAGGGGACTGTTCTAGAAACAGGGCAGGCCCTGCACATAATCCACAGTAAAAAAACTACAGAAAGTAGGGAATACATTTAAGAAATGCTGCTTGACTCCTGAAAACTGCTGGAGATCAGGAGCCCAGCCCAAAGCCTGGCTGGACAGAGGGATGCTGATCAGCCTGTCTAGGACAGGATTTGTGTCTGCACTTCGTACTGAACCTCCTGTAAGTCACTGATTAGGAAATACATACCCAGCGGCAAAGACTGCAAGAAACTTTGTTTTAAACATTAGAAGTTTCAAAAGCACTGATGTTTTAATGCAGTGAGAAAGGTGAGCTGGAAATAGCAGCAGCATGGATAACAGGGGAGTGGTGTATAGAGGGAATCCCTCTGGACATTCTTTGCTTCTGTGCTTGAAGCTTCTGCAATCACCATGTATTAAAACTGCCAAAATTTTCAGCCTTGGCACTTATGTACTGTGCATCTCTGTAGCTGTGCTGACAATCCTGGTCTGAATTCCCTTGATATGGAGCCTGGGATGGGGGTTAACATCATGGCAACCTCATAGCATCCTTCACCTTAGACCCAGCAGCCTCCCTGGTAGGAACAGTACGACTGCAACTGCACAAAAGGGCAGACAGGCTGCTGCTGCCAGGAATCGCGTGAGTCCTCCCTAGCTCTGGTTGAGCCCAATCTGCCTGGTTAGCTAAACTTGCTGCTGGAGATGGCTTTCCTCCACCCCAGTGACTCTGCAGTGCAGTGGCCTGGGACATGCTCTCTCAGTGAGCACTGCTGTGTTCTAACCAGAGCACTGGTGCCACACAGCTGCATTTTTATGAGCTGACTCCTGCCAGAAAGTTTTTGCTTTCGGTGTTGTTGCAGAATGGAGTGCCTGGTGAAATCTTTACCCCAGGACGTCCTAATCATATGTAATCTCCTTCTGTCCTTGAAAACGGTGCACTGAAAGTGCCTGAGTATCCCATGGGCAGAAACATTTTGCCTTTCATCACAGAGACGGTAGTTAGGCACCGGCCCCTGCCTGTCCTCGAGGGACTGGCTGTCTCCTCCTTGCTCACCCCCTCCGGTCCCAGGTAATGCTCCCACTGATCATCACAGAGCACTTTATACTTGACGCAGTGAATGCAGACAGAGAGCTGACAGTCCCTCTGGCAGCTGCCAGCTCAGAAGGAGAAGAAGTAAGGTTGCCTGGGCATGTACTTTAACTCTAAATGTCCTGTTTTTCCACAAGTTTGCGTTTTGATGAACATAATGTTCTGGGAAAGGAATGAGCTATCACCAAGCAACATTAACTCTGTGTTAACAAAGGGTTTTGACATTGAATTCAAGCCTGAGGACAATGCTGGCATAAGAATGAATTACCATAGGCTGGGTCCTGGGTACACTAAAGATGGAATTAAGAAGGAGCTTCCCACCTGCCAGTGCAAGGATCTGGAACAGCCTTTCAGAAGCAGCAGTGAGGCCAGGAGACTGAGTTTGTTCTGGGACTGGAAGTCTCTGAGCAAGAGGATGCAATGGGGCTGCCTGCCACAGGCCAGGAGATCTCTGCCAGTCTTCTCTCCTTATGCAGTTGTGGGACATTTTCATAATGTCTTTGCCCTTAAAGCAGCAGAAACCAAGCTGGGTGCCCGGGGCTTGCCTGGAAGTGATGCTGGCTGTTTGAGGCTGTGGGGATGGTGTCCTGGGGACACTGCAAAATGCTGTAGGGCTGTAATTACCCAGGGAGTGCGGGATGCACATCCTGCTGCCTCCAGCGTGCAGAGAGCTAGCACGCAAATTAGAGGGGACAGTATGTGACAGGCAGGCCCAGGACCGACTGCTTCAGGTGACAGCTGGATATCTTGCAGATCTGAGGGGATTTCTGATGAGCAGAAGAGGGCTCCTCCACACCACAGCCAGGGCAAATGTGCATCCTTGTGAGCGCTTAGGGGCTTTGAGGCCAGCTCCTCCGCTGTCTTCCCTCCTCTTCACTAACTGAGGCTTAGTAACCAGCCAGGGTGCTGGTTAGTGGTCAGAGTCCATCATTTGTTCCCTTTTCCAGAGAGTGCAGTCAGTTGAATGATACCAGCTCAGCACAGGATGGCAAAAGGCGACGAGAAAAGGGAATGCCCCTGAAGCATCTGTCAAAAGGAAAGATGACAGCAGCTCTCCCAGGGCAGCCACAGGCTGGGTGCTACAGTGAACCAGCTGCTTCTGCCTTGGAGCACCTCCTGCCTTGCTCCTTCCTGTCACCAGCCCTGGACACCAGCAGCCCTGGGACATGGCCCACAGCTCCAGCTACTCCTGCCTCTCGGCACCTGCCTGCACTCGACTGCCCAACACAGAAGTCCTTGCACAAACACTTCACTGCCAGATTCCAGTGGATTATATGGCCTGGAGGTAAAACGGGAGTTACAGCAAACTCAGTGGTTGACTGTCTTTTTTCTGTTCTTTAATAGAAGATTAAGGCCTCGACGGAGTGACGTCTACAGCTTCCTCAGTGATGAAGGTTAGGGGTTTCAAGCCTAGCTGCTGACTCATAACCAAGCAGAAGAGAAAAGGGAAAATTAGCATGAAGAATGTTTCTGAAATGGCTTGAGTGCGTTCAGAGATTAGTGTAGATAATGTATTGCTGCCTGTGTTATGGCTGGTGTGTTTAGTAGATGTTTTTAATGGAATCCGATCTTTTTAAAAATGGTGGGGCACCTGTAAGTAGAACATTTGTCTTTTATCTACAGATCCACTGACAAAAAGAGTGCATCATTAACAAGATCCTCCAGAAAGCATCTTTAATTCCTGACATGGTAACACCAGTGCTTTCTTCTAAGCCTAGATGCCTTTGGATGTTTTGGTGAGCTGTTGAACCATTGGGTGGTGTGTCCCCACCCAGATTCTAGCCTGGCAATGCAGGGATTAAAATTTGCTCCCCAATGGCTGCATGTCTGTAGAGCCTTCTGGGACATGAGTTTGGTGCTCCAACTTCCCTGTTAAATTCTCAGTTTCTGACTGCACTAACTGGCAAAGTCAGCAGAGGCCAGGAATGTGACCTTCATCTAAGCTGTGTCACCTCCAGTGCATGTTGCCTCTGGATCAAGGCTGAGGCAGGCGGGGGAGGCTCAGGCTGCTGCTCCTGAGATAACTGGAAGGATCAGGGGAGCTGGGTGAGTGCTCAGTCTAAACAATGGCTTCAGAGTCAGAGCTGTGATCTTACTCAAATTAATTTCAAATATGCACAGTAACACAAGAAGCAATTTGCATAAGACGTCACATGGAGTTGCATACAATTTCGCATATTTAAACAAAATACAATAAAGCACAGCTCGGGCGGGTACGTGAAATCATTTGTGCAGTGAACTGTGCAGGGAAACGACGTACAATTATCACAGAAGAAGAAAACGAATAGCAGCAACCACCCAGGATGCAAAGTCAGTTCAGAAGTTGTGAAACACCAGCCTCTTCCTTCATCCACCGTCCTGACGGATGCTTGGAGTTACATTATCATGCGCTGCTTTTCTACCAGGCCCTTCTAGCACAGAGGATGGTGCTCATTGTTTCATGCCACTACTTGCTCCTTCCTTCACATTTGCATCCTTGGCTTCAACTTTGCAAACACTCTCCTCATGTGTCATTCTTTCTGGGCTTTCTAGTGCATTCATCTCTGAATCTGAGGGACTCATCTCTCACCACGCACTGCTCCAGGAGGTACTGTTCTTGCCCTTTAGTGGTAAAGGCCAGAGGCCAAAAGACTGGCTGTAGGAGCCCAAGGGCAGACACTGACAGCCTCGTTTTTGCTGGTCTCAGTGCTGTGCATGTTCAGAGTGCAATCCTATAGCTTAGTTCTTGATGCCTCTGTAGATCCCATGAAGAGGACTCCATCTCAGCTCCTGGAAACTGATGACTGAACAACTAATATCAGAAGGAGGAAGGAAGAAAAGGGAAAACCATGCCTTAAGTGGGAACATATGGATCAAACATCAGAGGGCTGGACCTTTAAACCTGCAAAAGGGACTTTCACCCCCTGACCTACCTTTTGTGACAATCCTGCATCTCTGACATGTGGGCTGGATCAGCACTGCAGCAGTGAGACTGAGCTCTGAGGCTGATCCATGAGCATGTGCTTCCTCTTCCCTCCCGAGGAGACAGGCATGCAGAGGAGGATCCAACTGCTGCTCCTAAAACAGCTGGAAGCATCAGAGGAGCTGGGTAAGCCCTCAGGCTAACCTAGGGCTTCAGTGTTGGCAGCACCCTGGTACCCATGAGCTCCCAGAGCCCTGCTTCACTCATCTTATCTTCATTTACCCAGTGCTTTTAATGCCCCTTAGCCCTAAATTTCTATTCTGACCCTTTCCTCTGACCCTACTTTTCCTTCCAGCCCCATCTTTTAATTCTAGCCATGATTTCTGGTTCTGCCCATTCTCTCCTGTCCTCCCTCATGTTCCTGCTCCCTCTTACCTCTCTTTAGGCTTTTACTTGACAGCTTCAGCTCCTTATATTTTAGTTAGGCAATTTGTTTGTCTCTGCAGGACTGCCTGAGCATCAACAAAGAACTGTCACCAAAACCCTGGAAGAGGCAGTGTTATGCTTAGTCACCATTTTGTCCCTGCCCTCCTCTAAATTGCAGATACCATGGAAAAATCTGTCTCTTCCTCATTTGCTGCACTCAGAATCACTGCACCATGTAGTTAGCTACAGGTAAGCTGATCAACACGAGTTGCTCCAAGAACCCCTCATTTATCCAGGACAGTCTTTTTGGTCATCAGGATTGTCATGGAGACCCTGATGCTTAGTGTAAGAGAAATCTCATTATAAAGGAACCTCTTACATTTCCTGCTGTGTATCCAGCCAACGCAGGGTAACGCTACGCAGAGCCTCGGTCCTCATTTGTGTGATGTTCACTCACATGCAATATGTCACACAAGAAAGGAATTGGCAAAGCAGAAAAAGGCGTCGGAGAGAAACCATTTCAGGCTTAGATAACATCCTGGTGTCACCAAATGAATCAATGTAATGAGACCGACACAAACCTCCACTGTAGGTATGTTTTACTGCTGCACTCATGTTTTGCTTAATGAGCATGTTCAGGCAAAGCTGTGTGTGTTCACAGTGGAAAACCGGGCTAGATTGACTCCGCTGACAGTAGAAGAGGACACCCATCACTGCCTGCCCCTTGGTGTGGGAAGGGCTCAGAAAGCTTCTACTGTCTGTGTCGCTTTATCTAGGCTTAGATGCTACCTGAGAGAGTCATGATGCCTGTGATTCTGATGCATCCTTTCCTAGCCAAACTAATGAGAAAACCAACAATCTTCCCATTCAGGCCAGGCTGTAACACAGATTTGACCAGTGCGTGCTGTAGACATCAAACTGTGTTCCTTTGATAGAAAACAAGTCACCCCAGGCTTGTTTGCTTGCTTGTTTGTTGAACCCTCGCAGTAAGTCCAGCTGTCGATGAAGTCTGGGCTTCGAACTAGACTGGCTGCCCTAGAGCATCTGCTCTCCTGCCACTGGAACACTAACTAGGAGCCACAGAGATGAAGGACAGGACCCTGGAGCAGAGACTGGCATTTGCTTCCCTACCAGATCTCTTGTGAGGATTGATCTAAGGTTGAAGATGGTTTTTCTTGCATTCTGGTCACTCCCAGAGAAAGCTGGGCTTTGGATCAATGTGGAATGCGTCACTGAATGGCCTATTATTCACTGAGTGCAATGTGCACTTGGAGACACAGCAGCCCTCAATAAAGATTCAATTCTGCCTCTGAGGATCAAAGCAGGAATGAGCCAAGGGAACTACTCCACTCTTTTACACGACACTGAAATGAGAGGTTGCTTGTTTCAGGGCGACTCTTTATGGCAGTTTCAAGTTGTGCATTTCTGCTAATTAAATGGCCATCCATTTAGCCATGTCCCTTTAGTAGGGTGTGGAGCTACATCTGATTTAAGCTCTCCATTCCTTCTGCACAAAGGCTTGCGCTGGAGTTTCTCCAGAGCACATGGAGTCCTAACTTCCATCCCTAACTCTGGAAAAGCTGAACAGGGGACGCAAGCAAGTGTTCTTGCTCACTGCCACTTCCCTGCAATACAAGCACTTCCAGCTGACAGTTGCCTGGGTTTTTTTCCCTGTAATGGGATAATTTATTGCAGGTTACAGAAGGCACTCAGCTGGAGGGAATCCCAGATTTGGGAGATGTTTTCAAAATGTATTTCTGAACTACTCTCTTTTTCAGGAAATCACAGTGGTCAGCAATACCTCATGCTTGTTTTTTTGACCCCTCCTTGGGGTGATTTTTATGTGTTTTGAAGTGACTGTACAGTTTTTAGATGTTCTTCTTTGATTTAAATGATTGCATTCATTCCTTCCATCTCTGCTGTCCTCATTCAGCATGCAACTCCCAGTGCTAGCTCCCTGCCAGAGAGCAGGATGCGGGGGAGATGCTAGGGAAGGAGGCAAGGCTGGAGAATGCAAAGGAAGGGAGATGTTGGGGAAGGAGGCAGGGCTGGGGCCAGGCTGGAAGGGTGGGAAGTCAACATGGACAGGTGGGCAGGAGTGATGTAGTGGGGAGTGGTGATGGGAGGGGACTAAACTAGGGAGTCAGTGTGTCAGGAAGCCAGAAGAAAAAGAGGAAGCTTGTGGAACTTCTCCTGTGAGTCAGAGAATGAGTCCTGGTGAAGAAAGGGAATGTTTGACTGAGTGCCTGCAGCCTCAGCTTGTGCAGAGAGGGCACCAGAGGAAAAGCATCTGATGACAGAGAAGTCAGCAGGAAGGGCTGAAGCTCTGCCTGGAAGCAGATGAGGCTTGTGCAAGATATTTCACTGCACTGATGAGTTACATGGCTGTAATTTCAGCACAGTGAGACTCTGTTGCCTCCTCAGTCAAGTCTCTCCAACCTGCCCAGCCCCAGAGCCACTGACTGGAGAGGATCAGCCACCTAAAGCAACAGGGGGAAGGACTCTGTCCTCTCACACTCAGCACGGGGGCAGAAGAAGTGCTGTTCAGCCCCTGGTGTGTGTGTACCCTGGGACAGCCATCACAGAAGTGTGTCTGCTCTCTGATGGGCCTGGAGCCACTTCCAGCCCATAGAGATCCTGTCCAGGGCACAGGATGCCATGTGGAGGGACCTGGCTCTGCAGCAGGACCCAGGTCCTGGGTCCTTCCAGTCGTCAGAGATCCCAGGACAGAGTCTCAGGTCAGGTCTTGTTTGGGGAGTCTGCTCCTTCCTCCAGTAGTAAAGCAGAGGATCAGGGACACCTCTAATGCTCAAAAGACTCAGAGAGCGACAGGACAGAGGGAGCAGGGGCTATGAACGACTGCTAGGAGCCCAGAACTGAGTAATCCTCTTGCCACTGCTGGGGAACAGCCCTTCGGAGTGGCTATCAAGTCTGATGTTCATCTCCAGCACCTCTTCTGCGCCCCCTGCCCCCAGCCTGATTGCTGTCGGGCTTGCGAAGTGGAGGAGTTGCAGGAGACAAGGATGCTTAATTACAGAGCAGCCCTGGAAACCAGCAACAGCATCAGCACTGTGGCCAGGAGGGGAGGCAGCAGGGCTGTAAATAGAAATTGCGGAGGCAGCCGCGGGGAGCAGAGTGAGGGAGGCTTCTGTGCCTGCAGCGCTCCATCTCCCTCCCTTCCCCTCAGCTTCTCTCACCTCTCCCGGACACCCTGGCCGTCGGTGTGAATCTTTGTGAGACAAGCAGCCCCAGCATGAGGCTGGGAGGCAGGAGCTCCAGAAGCAGGACAGCCGCTTTGGGTGGAGAAGTGAGTGAAGAAGGGCTCCTCCTCCATCAGGGGCCACTTCCCATGGAAATACCAGCAAAGAGACCAAAGCAAGATAGATATGTGGCCAGACTTCCCCCTCTACCCCAAAGAAGAGACTGTGGGAAGCCAGGTGTCTGAGCCCCCATCCCACTGGAGTCTGCCCAAGGCGAAGTCCCTCTCATCCCACCATGACTTTTCCGGAGTTGCACCTTCCACAGCAGCAAGAGTTCTGCTTTCAATATTTTGCAAAGTTTTATTTAAAAATGTTGAAACTAACATCCCACAAGAATCGAATATTTCACCACAAGGAGAAGAGAAATCCTACAAAAATATATATCACAGCGCACAAGGGCAGGGGAGGGGGAAGAGCGAGACTGAGCAGGGAAGCAGGAGGGAGGCCGGGGGGGAAGATGGAAGCTGCAGCAGAACGAGACCAAGTATCAAAGGGAAAACAAGAGAGGAGTAGGGAGAGTGAAACAGTAGGAGGGAGATATACCCAGAAGGGAGACCATGGTACAGGACAGGAGTAGGAAGAGGGAAAACAGTGGGAGAGGGAAAACAATGGGGGAAGAGGAGTAAAGAGCTGGCAGTTGGTGAAGGAAGGCGATGCCTCTATGATTTTGCCAAAGTAGGGCCAGCACTACAGTGGGACATTAGCAGGGGTGCAGCTGGGCAGCTGGAGTTTGACCCAGGGCTTTTGTGCTGCAGGCCTCAGCTCCAAGGCTGTGCCACAGATGTGGTTTGTCAGAGTGAAAAAACAAAACCCCAGTTTAATTCAGAACAGTCTCAAGATGGTCGTGTTTGAGAACTTGCGGGGAATGAACAAACCACTCCTTTCCAAACATTTTTCTTTATCGGGAAATGGAGTGGGAAATGAAGGGACCATATTTGCAAGGGCACTTGGGTGCCATTGAGGAAGAGGTAGATAGCCCTCTCTGAAGTTTTGGGATGCTTGGCTGGATGTGAGTCCCTGGGAACTGAACTGGAGGAGAGGTGTGGAAGCATACACCAGAGGTCTGTTCCCTGCCTACCAGTCACAACCAACCAGATGGGAAAGCCTGAGCAGGATTTGGCCTTGTGGTCATGCCACTCTCTTGGGTAAAGAGAGGGAGACTCCAGCTCCTGCTCCAAAATAGTATAGGGCAGAGGGGAGAGATTCTCCCTCAGATCTTCCCTCCCTCCCACTGCACTCACAGAGAGACCACCCTTGTGTTAACAAAGCCAGGACTCTCCAGGAGCTCAGCAGAGACATAATTCCTTCAACTCACTCAGCCCACCTGGATGTTGCCTTTTAACAGCACAGAAATATTGGGCAGGATCAGCAAAAAGCTATGAGCATTTTCATCTGTTTTCCCCACACACTCTTCTCTCTGTAAAGTTTCCACTGGAAAAAACAGTAATCCAGACCTTTCGCCTCTATTCACCTAGAAGCCAGGGAAAACTGATAAGCTGTGCCTCAGAAGGTACTGGCCTCTGCCCTGGCTTGGTACTCAGTGCTGTCAACACATCCATGTGCACATCTTACAGAATATTAGCCTGTGGCAGGGAATAGACTAGGTGCATGCTCTGGCTGCAGTCTCCATAGGGGAAGATGGTTTATAAGGCTCCAGTCACAGGGAAAACAGATTCAGTGAGATTATTTAATGACTGGAAGAAATCTGTGTGTTTACTTATGTTTTTAATGTTTTGTTCCAGGGACAAAACAGCAGTGAATGTTTGGGCAGGACTGTGAAGTTGTTTCCCCGTACCTAACCTGTTTTGTGTGAGAGAGTGAATGACTGTCATAAAAACATATTTGGCTAGGAAAATTGGTCTTAGAAAAGATGTTCAGCATACCCAATCTTCTGTTGTTGTAAGAGTTTTCTCTACTGCATTCACCAGCTTCCCCCTTACCACAGTATCCATGAAAGTTTTCGCTCCCTGGAGATACTTTTTCCAAAACCAGAGACATGTAAAAGGGGGAGGAAAAAACCCCAAACCACTGAAATCTGACTTGTTTGCAGAATTTGCAAAAGCCTGGCCAGGAGAGCGCAGGGCTTCCACGCAACAAATGTTGGAAAATGTTTTCACTATGCCTCCTGTGGTCCCCTCCCACTTTCTTACAGACCTTCTCTCCATGCAGCATGTGGAAAAACAAAGTCCAAGGACAGCCCTTGAAAGTGAAGAGCCTAAACTCTGGCCTTGTTTCAAGAAACACTGTTGATCAAAGAACAGTCTAATTAATCTGGTCTGGAAGATTACTTTAACTAGTTCAAGGCATTCTGTTGTAAACTGACAACAATCAGGAGTGCAGCCTCCTGCAGGCTGTGTGCAGATGTCCTTCCCCTCCCAGCATGGACGTGCCAGTGAGAGGGGGAACAGCCCCCAGCTACCCTCAGCTGGCAGGGGCAGCAGCGAATGGGGCAGAGAGCAGGAGCAGCCACCTGGCCCTTCTCTGTCCATTTGCAGCTTGAGTGTCCACCAAAGCCTTGAATGAAGCCTGAATAAGAACAGGCTCAGTAACAGATCGATCTATAGTAAAGCACTAATATCCCCTGTTATAAGCACAGACTCAACCTGTGCTTAGACTAGAGATCTCCAGAGTCCTTTTCCACCTACACCTTTCAGCCATTCTGTGCTTTTAATAAGCCAGTAATTTTATTTGACCTGTCATTTTCTCCAAATCTCTACTGTTTTTTGCAAAGCTTATTGTAATTTACACTCTCATTTAAATGCCCTTCACAGTGAGTCAGATGGGACCTGAGATCACCTCACAGTTCATCTGGGTAAATGGGCAGAAACAAGCCTCTTATGAAATTCCCTGTGCTTTTTCCTATAAAGAATAGGCTTTTACTGCAGAGATAAAGTGTGAAAGGGCCATTTCCTTCTCTCCAACATGACTTTTGTCAGAAATTTTGTATGGTGCAATAGAGTCTTCAAATGGTGTATGAGTTTCCTGTCTCTGGCCACATTAGTCCCGCAGCTGAAGGTGTTTGAACACTATAGGGGCAACCTTACCTAAATGTGCATCGTTTCAGCTCAGTGGCTACTAGTGTGGTGTTTTAATTAATTTGAAGGTGTCCACAAAAGAGAAAAGCAAGGGAGAGCAACTATTGTCATTAAGCTGAAATTAGCCATCTCGCTCTTCCTCAAAGTGACACCCTGGGTCCACACACAGAAAGAGGTGGAGTTGCACGGATCTTGCTCACAGTGACAGTGTGGCTGCCTGTCCCATGGACCTGAAGGACATGCAGAGACAACCAGTAGGGACAGATACCTGTGCCATTGCTTTCAGTTCCCAACTAGCTGGGGCAATACACTTGAGAAGCTTAGGACCCCAGATATCCCCTCTTTCATGCCTTTGGTGAATATTGTCTCATGGGCTTGCAGTCACCTTGCACTCCAGGAGAGATCTACCAGCAGTACATGGCAACCCTTCCAGTGTTCCCAAAGTCAGCTCGAAATTGCTCTTTGTCATACCAGGCACAGAGAGTCTCGTTGGCTGCTTGTTGCCTGTGCCATGAGAGTCTGGAAGCAATTCCCTACCTCAGCCCAGCAAAACTCAAGTTCCTCATTCCCAGCCATGTCTGCATGCCATGCTTTGGCTGCAGTGTTCAGGATGCTTGCTAAGTAACATTGTGAGCAGAGGGCTTTGCCTTGGATTTTCTGAAGAACATCACCATAGACCAATGTTCTTCAGAAAAACCTTGTTGAAGAAGACTGAGGGGGTGGAGGGGGACAGCAAGGAGGCTTTCAACGGATCAAAATATTTGGAAAGCTAAAGGATTCTTTTCCAACTTTACCTGGCAAGAGAAGTGGCAGGGTGGTGGGAACTGAGGGAAAGAAAACTGTGAACAGAGAGATGAAGAAAGATGGAAGTTGAAGAGAAAAAAACAGAGGAGTGTTAGGCAGAAAGAAACTGGAAAGATGTGAATATCTTCCACCTAGGGGAGAGGTAATGTTTCCTTCAAGAAAATGGGTCGTTGAGGGGGCCCAGGTGCTGCATGAGCCTCTTCTGCCCAAGCTTCACCCACCCTTGGGATCTCAGGAAAGCCAAGGCCTCAGGAACAGAAGAACCTGCTGCCACCTGAGTCACCTTGGCTCAGGGGAGACCAAGCCCCAGCGGGCAATCCTGCAGCCACTGAACTCCAGACATTCACTGCAAAGCACACGACATGGGAGGAGACACACGGAGGGGTTAGGGCCCACGGGGACAGGGGTACGCCTTTCCACCTTGCCTACCCCAGATGTCAGGCATGCACTGGTGAGAGAGTCATGGAGATCTAAGTGTGTCTGCACACATATGCAAGGAGAGGGGCTGGGGAGGTCAAGATTTCACACCACCACCAGCTGTCTTCCCTCCCAACATCCTGCTCTCCCATCCCCCTGTCCTGCGTGGGCGGGGGGATCCCCAACCTTCCCCCAGCAGGAGGCTAAGGAGGCCCAGCTCGTCCATTTGCCCAGGCACGTCCCAGTGGGGTTAGTTAATAATGGTGGTGGTGGGCCGTGGCACAAGGAGATTGTTGTTTCCTGGGGTAGCAGAGGCAGCGGGAATCTGCGCTCGCCGGCTGTGACAGGAGGGTGGGGGGAGCCAGCTCAGCCTCTCCCAGGAGCGTCACAGGTTCACCAATGGGATTCTGGAGGGAAGACGGAATTGTAAATTAATTAGCGTTTACACTGCCCCAACCCACCGCCCCCGCTAACCAACAGCACCTTTGCCGTGCCTCATTCTGCCTGTCCCGCTGTCCCCTGCTATCCCCTCCTGCCTGGCTCACCGGCCACTCACCGGTTGAGTTGGAAGGCTGCGTTCTTCCCATGGCCACCCAGTTTCTCTACACCCTCCTGGCCCTGCCTGGACTCCTCTGTCCCAGGCGTGGGGGCCAGGGAGTCGCCGTAGGGCCCCAGGATGCTGACGGTGGTGGGGGAGAGGTCCGTGAGAGGCTGCTGGCTCTCCTGCTGCCTCCCACTGCTCTGCTGCCCCGAGTGACGCCGGCGTTTCTGATTGCGGTCCCAGCTTTGGAGAGAGGAAGGGGTGAGGTAAAAAGACAAGCCCCTGCCCTCAGTGACAGACAGATTTGTGGGAAGGGCCCCACTACGCTCAGTGTTAGAGTCCAGCTTGGCCACGTGCCAAACCTTGCAAGGATTTGCAGCACCAGATCTGCACTTGTGGGACAAATGGGTCGGAAGCCCACAGTCCTCCTGCCCACCCACCTGCAGACACCGGCACAGTGAGAGCCTCCATCAGTCTAAACCCTACTCACCAGAACTTGAATATGATCCCGGTGGCAACCAGGACAATGATGATGGAGATGGTGATGGTGACATACAGCTGGGGATCCACGCCTGTGACACAAAGGGAGAGAGAGGTTGTGATGGCCGCTCTCACCGGTCCCCAAAGAGCGGCAGGGTAAGGGGAGGTTACATCTAAGTTTTGCAGAAGGACCTGCTCCTGCAGGGACAGGGGGTGAAAGAAGAAAAGGGCAGATTTACCTTCCCCCCGGGGCCCAAACAGGAAGGGCCGCAGGGTGGCCGGGGTCTCCCGCAGGTTGAGCCCCGCGTTATGCAGGAGCGAGTGGGAGTTGGGCTGTGCCGTTGCCATCCCGTGCGGTGAGACAAAGGTGTATCCCAGCGGTGGGAAGCCTGGGTTGGCTGAGTTTGTGTCCCCTCCATCCTCATCTGACACCGTGGGACCCCACACGATCGCCCAGGGGTACTGGGAAGAGGGCATGCCGTCCTCAAATCCGGAGGGGGTGGCAGGACGGGCCCCCGCCACCTGGCGCCTCAGCCGCACGACGTGGCGCAGCTCTGCTCCCCGGGCAGGCAGGGCACGCTGGCGGAGCTGGGCCGAGCGAGAATCCCGCTCCGGCAGCGAGGTCCTTTCCCAGATGCAAATGGGCCGTGGGGCTGAGGGGCTCCGACGGGTGCAAAGAGGCCGAGCGGCCATTGGGACGCGAGAGCGAAGAGACCAGACGCCAGGAGGAGGGATGGCCGAGATGATGAGGAGGAGATGCCACAGCTGCAGGGAGTGGATGCAGGAGAGGAGTGGAGGCATCCTGCTGCAGGGTGGGGGGAGGAAGAAGACAGCCTTTTCTGAAATGTCCCTCCTGCTGAAAGGCCAAGCAGCTGGAAGGAGCCCACCACCCACACCTGTTGTCCTCCCTCCTCACCTGCCAGTGTGGGAAGCTGTGAACCTACCAAGCACTGGGCTCCATCTCAGATGCAGCAGCGTCTTTGCTCAGTGAGGATGTTGTCTCATCTTCTTCACTGTTAACCAGAAAGGAGGGGTGTCAGTGTCCCCTCACAGCAGTGATGACTGTCTCCCTGCAGGCAGTGTGTGCCACGACAGGCAAGCTCCCAGCCCTGGCAGGCAGGATAAGGGGAGTCCATGCACCCACGTGTGCACGCTGTCCTGCTCTCGTGCCCCCATGCTCTCCTGCACAGAGGTGTATCGTGCCCCTGATCCCAATGCTGCACAGAAACACGCGAGTTAGCATATGGTCACAAAAGCCACGAGTGATGTCTGGAGCACATGTGCCAAAGCACATGCGCAGCTTCCCCAGGGACTCTCGTGTATGAGGGCTGAGAGGGGGATTCGGGATCTTTGTTTGCTTATCGCTGGAACAAGTTGGAATCTTAATTCCTGTGTTTATTTATAGTGTAGAGCGTGTAATCCACTTATTAAAAAAGAGCCTCTTCATTGTGTGCCAGAGCAAGGGAGTGACAGTGGAAGCACGAGAGTGATAAACCAAGAAGACTGAGAAAGAGAGTGAATCAGCCAGAAAAGTCCAGACTTACTAAAGAATTTAAGAGAAAAACTATGCCTGTCAAATATTTAGTATTTACTTTCCTCTTAGCTAACATAAAATTACCTTCCCACACTCCTCATCCTAATGTCCTCTGCACTGTCCCATCCCTCCCTTTCTCTGCTGTTCCTCCCCTTTCTCTCTCGCCTCCCACTGCTGAGCAGCAATAACACGGAGTAAGGGGAGGTCCTCTCAGGTGGATTTCTGCACCGGACACGCACCACCCTCCGGCATCCGTCCAGTGGTAGCGCGGCTGCCCTTCATGCTGCCTGCCCCTTCCCTTGGCTGTGCACAGCGTGCTGCTGGCCCTTCCCTGATGAGCTGTTATGTGCCTCACACTGGATCCTCTCCGCAACCGCACGCACACACGGGAGAAAAAAAATCATGCAAGATGTTCAGCTCACTCCTTCACTGTGAAGAGGAAAGCGTGAATGCCGACAACCCTCGGCCATGCCCTCCTGTGGCTGCTAGGATGGAGAAACAGGGATGCTTGGCTAAAGGGAGTGAATGCAGAGGCCAACCCTGCACCTCCAGCCCTGAGCCAGCTGTGCTGCACCTCCGGTTCCCAAGGGGTTACTGCCATTCACTCCTGCTCAGCCCATGCCCTGAACTAAAACTGCAGCCCCTCCTGCATGGGAGGCTTCCTCTTGCTGAGGGAAGAGCCTGGTGCTTGCTGTGATGTACACCTGAGGAGAGGGGGCTGGAAGGAAGGGCACCCAAGAGTAAGTAGCTGTCTAGCTCCTGCTGCATTAACCGAGGATATTTTTAGTTTCCTTCTGTTAAATATTTAAACAAAGTTCACAGAAAAAAAAAAAGAATTGTTGGCTAATGTGCCCTGCCCCTCCCTCCGGGGCAAGATCAGTCTCTGGAGGGATCCTGAGATGAAGATGAGGAGAAAAGAGCAGCTATTCTCAGCATTTCTTTGTAGTTTGCTCCTGAACCTCTAAGCCTTGGAGGGGACTCAGTGTTAAAATGCAGCTCTGCAGAGAGGCAGCAGAACGGACCAAGATTCTTACGAAGCCAGAGACTGGGGAGATCTTGGCCATCTGGATTATAATCACGATGCCGTGGAAGATCATGTCTGGCAACACAAATCTGTGACAGAATTTATTTTGGACTTTAAAAAGGAGGGGAATTCCAAGCATCGAGGGCCTCCTTGTGTGAGTCTCCAGGCTAGAGGGCACATAAGCTGTACAAGTGGTTTCAAGGTGGCCTGGAAGTGCCTGGGACCATGCCTGGAACTCACCACGGGACAGTAGATTCCTAGGGTGAAGAGCCTGTTCTGTTTGTTGCACGGTATTCTCAGTCACAGCTCAGGTCTTCAGGGGCTGCAGGCTGTTTTGCATCAGGCAAGCAGGAGATGCGGATGCAGCCATCCCAGAAGGGGAGATCTTCTCCAGGTACAGGTAGACCTCAGAGCCAGTCCTTCAGGGTGTGGTACGGTAGAGGTGCAAGTGTAACCTCTATCACTCCTCCTAGCAGCGATGGCTCTAACCCTCAGAAACACGCCTGGGTGCAGATGTGCTGGATCACTGCGCTCTCCTTGCTTTTTGGGAGGTCTTATAATGGAGACCTCGCTGTACATCTCAGCTGAGATTGTGAGCTCCAGCAACAGCACCATAGACTATGGATTTCCAGGGTCTAAAGCCTGGGAATAAGAAACCCTACAGAGCCAAATCTTGGATGGCTTTCACACCCGGTAGTCTAAATTTCAGTCCTATGGATCAGGTAATGGCTGTAAGGAGCTGAGGAGAAGGAGTGAGCCCCAGCACTGACCACCTCATGTACACGCGATGCTGAGGAGGTGACAGCCCAGGTGTAAACCTCTGACCCAAGACACTGCTGTGCACAGGTTCTTCTGCCTGCAGTGAAAAGCCAGTGACTCCCTGTGTCCCCATCCCAAAGATGGCTCCAGACAAGTGCAGGAATGAGGCAATGTCAGTCGGTCTCAGCTGACACATTCTGCTTTGCTAATCAAGTCGTGGCTGAAGACTGAGAGTGAGTGTGTCCTGCACTGGCAGACCCAGGCCTTGTTGTGGAGGAGCTGGGAGCAGCACAGAGGTGTCTCCCATAGCTGTGAGACCAATGAAGGTTTCAGGTGGAAATGCCAGCCAGTGCAGGAGCGTTTATGTTCAAAATAGAGCATAGGTGTCCCTGTGGCTTATTGACAAACCATCAGACAAAGGATATCTGGGGCACAGTGCGGTCAGCCACCAGCAGTGGGGGTGGTGTCCTGGGCACAGACCCTGCTGCCTTGGAGGGCAAGCATAACACATGCCCCTAGTTCAGCTCTGTATGCAGCTCCCCGTGAGGATCCTGAATAAACTGTTAGATCTTCAGAGAGGAGGAGAGGACACCAATGCTCTTACTACCTGGATGTATAAATCCCACCTTACACCATTCAAGAAGCCTTTGTGCTCCAGAGCAGAGAGACTGGATTTCTGCCCCAGTACCTCATGACATGACTCTTGCTTTCATACGTGTTTCCAAGCTCTAATTGCAGTAAAACCAGAGAGGGCTACTCCCAGAGTCCCAACAGGAACCCGTATACTTTCACTCTAGGTACAGAGTTTTCACCACAGCGTTCCGGTCCTGTGATGCACAGATGACAGAGTGTGAATGACAAAGCTATTTCCCCAGGGCACTTCATTGAGCTCAGTTTGTGAATCTTGGTGCTTGAAAGCAGGGAGTAAGAATTACATTGTTCTTTGCTACTGCATATGGACCCCACAATCAGTACACACTGAGGCTAATCTGTTAGAAGCTGCTCTCATTGCATTTGCAGAATGGAAACATGAATCCACTGCTGTTCCCCAGCATCAGGGACTCATCTGTGCTTCCTCCCTCTCTGTAAGTCTCCACAGCATGGACCCACCACTGCTGGGACGTGAGAGAGCAGATCGTGGTAGCCATGGCCCAAAGCATTTATACCAGTTCACCAAGGAGGGCTGGGAATTTACATCCTACCTAATGGCTAGGAGCAAAGCCTGCTGCACTCCTGCTCCGAGAAGGGAGCTCAAACTAAACCTTGAATGTGACACCCTGAGCTCTGAAGCTCAGATGCTACCGTGCCCCAGGAAAGCCCTAGGATTTGCTGATGATAACTCCTTCTCCACGTTCAGAACTCTTGTATACTATCATCCCATAGATAAATCCAGTCCAAATAAAAAAGTCACAGGAATAATGCAGCCAAGGTGCTAGATGTGTGCAGGCAATACCCATGCTGTAGCTCCCTCGCATCAGATGCAATCTGTAACCTTCTGTTACAAAATGCTGAAGTTTGACAAATTCAAATGAGGAACAATACTATTAATAAAGAGGGTCACACACTAGCACAATTTACCTAGGCAGGTGGTGTGTTCCTTACTGCCTGGAGCCTTTGGCTGGCTGTATTCCTGAAAGAGATGCTACAGTTCAATCAGAAGTTATGGGCTTGGCGCAGGAAATTAAATTGGTGAAATTCTCTGGCCTGTGCTCTGTTGTAGGTCAGTCTCGATGATCAAAATGGTCCCTCTGGCCTTAAAATCTAGAATCGCACAGCTTTCTCAATGCTTAGCCGAGATCAGCTCTGACGGGAGAGCAGTTGGATGAAGCCGAGCGCACACAAGCCGTGTTAGTGAGAAGCGGGTAGAGTCTCCTTCCATCTGGGGATGGGAAAAGAGTTGCACCCGATTCTGTCTGGCTCAGCTGGCAGATGATGATCTATCTGTATTTTTGTAACATCTCAAGCTTGACTGCTGTGATACTGTGCCTCTAGGAATGAAGCTGCCTGCTCTCAGAGTGTTCCAGCTAGTTCAGAATGCAGCAGTCTGTTTGTTCAGCGACTCAAGCTGCTGGGAAAGCATCACCATATCCCTCTGCACCCCACATCACCTCGCCTTTGAGCACAGAGTCCGGTTCAAGGTCTCCCAAACAGCATTCAAAGCCCAGCATGGGACAGGCCCCAGTGACCTAAGCAATCAATCACCTCTCCTTATGCAGCGATGACCTCACATGACGGATATATTCCACTGGAACAATGAAATTGCCAACCAGTTTGGGGAGAGGGGGAAGGGATGGAAGAAGGTTAAAGAGGCTCATGACCCTGAGAAACAGAACGTTCACAGGAGCTGGGCCAAGATTATGAAACTTGCTGCTGGCTGAAATAACGCTCGCCATTAGCAACCCCGCAGCACCGAGAGCTTCATGCAAATCCTTGCTTCGCCCAGCTCCCCCCCTGGCAACGATCCCACCCAAAATAGTGATAAAAAAATCAAAACAAACCTGAGGAGGACTCAACCCACCTCACAGAGAAGGAACGCTAGGTTGGCTGTAATTTTTTAAACTCCTAGCCAGCATTAAGGGCTACGGTGACAGCTACCGATGAGACTGTGATCTGGGACCAGGGAACCTGGCAGCTATCTCCAAGCACTGAGCGGAGTGAGTCCAGGTGCTGACAGCAAGACCCTGACACACACTGCATGATGGCCTGGGCACCCCACATCTGTATTTTTCTCAGTGGTCATGAACATCCCGGAGTTCATGGTCCAAGAGGCAGAGATGCAGTTATTACTGGTTTGGAAAAGGAAGCAGAAACCCCAGTGTTGGTGAAAAAGGGTTATATATACGTCCTGCTGTATTCGGCTGGGTGGGGACAGGGAAAGGCAGGAATCCCAGAGCAGCTGCCCCAGGGAGGTAATTTTGCTGTACTCGGAGGAGTTTTGGCTGCTGGGCGTGTGAATCCAAATGCTGGTACCCTGGGGTGCAAGATGCCAAGCCCATCTGGGGAAAGAGTTCCCACTATGCATGGGACTGGGGGCAGCAGCTCACAGAGCAGGCTGAGTTTGGGGGCTGGCAGTCGGAATGCAGTGTCTCACGTCAGGCTGCTCTTCCTGGTGTCTGAGGATGAGAGGGTTGGTGGCAGCACCCAGGAGGATCCAGCAGGACCGTGGAGGGGCTGACACTGCTTGCCCTGAATCAGCGCAGGTCCTGCAGCGTTTGGTGACTTGCCAGTGGGAATTCCTGTGCCAGGGTACCAGGCTGAGCACTTAGGGGCTGGGTATGGAAATCCTAAGACTGGGGCAGAATGCAGGGCTGGAAAGGTGATGATGCATTTGGACATTTTGGTACCTAGGGAATGGGCGTGTGAAGCCCATCAATGGCCCTCTGAGCTTAAGTCTCCCTGCATTTGGGAACTGTGAATGTGGCCCCATTCCAAGCAGCACTCTAGGATGTCGGTCCCCTGCCATCTAGTGCCTGCCTGCAATACATGTTATGAGTCTGCCAATCTTCTGCCTCCCAGTTTCCTACTGTTCCCGGGCATCTGAGTGTTTCGAGTGCTGAGTCTCCACATCTGACTTGCTCTCTCTTGCATGGTGCACCCTTGGCCAGGCAGCAGGAGGGATTGACCCCTCTGTTTCCTTTCTCCAGCTGCGCCAATTTGGCTGAAGTCGCCTTCCTCAGCGCAGGCTCCAGTGCTCCAGCACAACAGGTCTGTGATGGAGCCCGAAACTGGAGGGCAAGAGGCAGCGATGCCTCGGCTGTGCCCCATCCCTCCCAGCCCCTCGGGCATCCCCTGCCCCAGACTGAAAGAGGAGGAAAAGGAGGGGGTAGGAAGGAGACAGCCGGCTAGAAGGAGACAGAGCACCTAGATGGGGAGAGGGAAAAGAAAAAAGGGGAGAAAGGACACGGGAAAGGAGACGGGGAGAGATGACTTGGAGACAGGCATGCAGCCCCCCTTCCCCCCACCTCTGCAGCTCTGTCCCTACTCTGTCCCCCAAGCCCGGGCCGAGAGGATGAACTTACCTTGCGAGGAGACGAGTGGGGCGCAGCCGGGGCGGCGGAGCAGGGGGCTGGGGGAGCACAGCTGCTGCTGCCCGTGCCTCTCATGGCCAGGACGAAGGAAGGAGAGCAGGAGGAGGAGGAGGAGGAGGAGAAGGAGGAGGAAGGTTTGCTGAGGCTGAGCCTTGGCTGAGGGAGAGGGAGCGAGAGATGCCTTGAAATAAACAGCTGCCGAGGACTGGTCCAGCCCCTCTTTCTCTCTCTCTGTCTCTGTCTCTCTCGCTCGCTGCCTCCCGTTAACCCCATGGCTGCTGGCACGGGCGCGCCCGGCACCGTGGCCCCGCTGCAGCCCGCGGGGGGCGCCGGGGCGGCCAGGCGGGGGCAGCGGCCGGGCGGGGGCAGCGCGTCCCCCCGGCCCCGGAGCCCCCTGCCCCGGCGGCCGGGCGCGAAGGCTCCTCCCGCTCCCTGCCCGCCCGCGCTGCGCTCCCGCAGCCCCGCGCCCGCCGGACCTGCCCCCCGCCGCCTCCCCGCCGCCGCTGCCCGCTCCGCTCCGCTCGGCTCCGCTCGGCTCCGCTCCCTCTCGTCTCGTCGGTTATTTCGGGATCTTCACAGGAAGCGATTAGGTTGCCATGGAGAGAGGTGTCTCCAAGGGACCCGTCGCTTCAGCTCGCTCCGGCGACTGCCACCCCCGGACGGGTCCGTCCTTGCGGGGCGGAGGCCCCCCGGGATCCCGCTTCCCCGGGCCGCCCCCCGGGGCTCACCCCCGCCGCCCCCCGCCTCTCCGCCCCGCAGCAGTACCCTCGGGGAGATGCCACCCCCCGGTCCCGCCCCCCGTCCCCGCATCCATCATCCCTGCGCTTCGGGCCCCCGGGCCCCGCTGCCCGCCGCGGTACCGGGCGGGGGGGCGGCAGACGGGCGGCCCCGGCGAGGCGAACCCCCGGAGGAGTGGGCGGCGGGGTCCGGTCGAGCCTCACGGGCAGAGCCCGTGGGACACACGGGTGCGGTGGTAGCAATGGGGGTGGAGGGGATTCGTCCAAGGTGGGTTTACCCGTGGAGGGATCACCCAGGTCTTTTGAGCGTGTCCCCAGGCGTCGATGCCGGGGATCGATGGGATGCGTCTGGAAGTGGTAGGGATGTGACAGTGAAATTAAAGAAAGAAGATGATGTGCCTTTGAGGGGCCGGGTGTTTCACAGGGAAAATCTCCCTCCACCATCAAGAACCAAACAGAAAGCACAGACCAAATCCGAAGGGAGCAGCTGAGCAGCCAACGGGCGAGAGAAGAAAGTCAATGACAGAGAGACAGTTTCTACTCCAGGGTCTGAAATATGAGGCAGCAAAAAAGTAATTTCCTCAGATCCTCAAAAACAATCAAACTTTTCATCATAAAGTGACGAGGAAAGACTGTAACTGACCCTGGGAAAAAAAAATAGTAGAGACAGCACTGAGCTGTAAAGCAACCTGCCACTGCATCAGGAATGGACGGAGGTGACAAATGGACACACAGTACCAAACCTGAGCACGGCAGGATGCCCGGAACAGCGCGTGCCAACTCTGGACAGATACTGAGGGGGCTGAGTCTGTTGTTCTTCATCAGGTCTCCTGCGAGCTCCTGTGCTAATGAACCAGGTTGCTCCAAGCTTTCCCATGCCAGGACATTCAAGTCTTGCACATGTATTTGTGAGCAGGTTTAGGAGAGCCAACAGGTTTTTCACATGCTTGGGAGTAATATCAGTGTGTGTTTGGACATATTGGCATGGGGATGCGGTTCTGTTACGGCTTACAGTCACTGGGAGATCAAGGCGTGGGAGGATGGCACTGCTGTGGTTTGTGTGAGACCACTGTGTGTCAACAGCCATGCACACACCGAGTGCCCCGGCTTTCATCCCCTCCATGTACAGGGGGGTTTATGTCAGAGATTATCCAGGCTTCTGTTGCATTCTCCAGCCTTTTTATCTCTGGCCCTCTTGGGACTTATACAAATCATCTGTGAAAAGCTTGCTCAGTGAGCCCTCGCACACCCATCCCAAGAAACCCCGCAAGAAATCAACATGGTGGAGTGACACAAGTCGACATTCAGCTTGTCTTGTTCTCTGCACTTCTTTTCCTGCTTTCTCACCTGGGAGTAGAGGAGGGTAGAAAGCTCTGGAAGGGTCTACATCAGGCACACAGGCTCTTTCTGACCTTTTCAAATCCTGACGAATGTGTTTAGTATAATTGGGAAGCACAAAACAGAGGAGAAATTTCAACCAGGGAAAGGTCAGTTAAAGGGTGAAAATCCAAATGACGCAAACACTGAAAATCCCCCTGAAGAGTAAAATTACAGAAAGCAGAAAAAGGAGTCAGCCATATGAGAGAGAACAAGGAGGAAGATTTTGTAGGGACAAAGAAAACACTGGGAGATGTAGGGGATAGTCAGAAAAGCCACTTAGGTGACAGAAACAGCAAGTGCAAGGGCTGATGTCACTTGCACATCACTCTTGCATGATATAAGAATGGCTTGTTTGGTTTCCTTTTCAAAGGAAAGCTAATGTAAACTTACAGGGAATTTTGAGGGAAGAGAACAAATCAGGTGTTACTGGCTGTTATTTCTATCTGGTAAAATCAATTGCAAATCATCCCATACAGATCGTCATTTACACCCAAGACTTCTGAGGCCAAGCAGGTCACTGCTGCTGTTTTTAGCATTGTTTCCTAAGGCAAGGGAGACCCATGTGGTTGCCCTGCTACCTGCAGAATTCTGTCTGTCTGTCTGTTAGTTGCCATGGATTTGACAGGAGAACCAGAGTTTAAAATGTAAATAAGCTCCAACAAATTGTATGAAAACCAGCAGCCTGACAGAGGAAAGAGATGCTACCAATGCTGGAACAGAGCCCATAGCCATGCTGCTGGGCAAAGCCTCACAGATCAGAGCAGTCCATCCAGCAGGCCAAAAGAATTAAGCAGAAAATATTGGGAAAGCTGTAATAATGCTATAGAGTGGGGAGGGGGGAAGGGGGGGTAAGAGCCCAGTGACTTTTGGGGAAAAGACTTGCAGATGTGGCAGACTGTGGAAATGACGTCATCAAGACATGAAGGTATGGTAGTGGAAAGTATAGAATATGTAAAAAAAGAAGTCCGTAGGGAACCCAGTTTCCTTGGCCCTGTTGCTCACCAAACAACTGGTTAATAAGCTCTGGAATATCAGAGACATCCCAGAAGACTGGAAGAGAGCTGTGCCCTGCCAATATTTGTAAAGAGCAAACACAAGACCTGAAAGTTTCTAGGCAAAAGCAACAAAGAGCTGATACGAGATTCTCCAGTTAATGCCAATCAGCCTGGTTTGGAAGAAAACCGATCTTTCTGCATAAACTTGTTTTGTTCTTGTCAGTCTTTGATGTGACTACAGGTTTGTTTGGAAAAGGTGATGGCTTAGATCTATCCAGGCTTCTGGAAGTGTTAATTTCCCAAAGCATGCTGATGAGAATAAACAGCATTATGTAACATTAACAGAGCAGGAGGTTAAGTGAGCTGGTTAACTCCATTTAACGCCCTGCAAACACAAAGGAGGTCATCCCTGGAAGCCCACCATTGAGTGGCAGTGTTTCTTACGTGGATGCCCAGGAATGAATCCTGGGTCAGGTATGACTCACCATTTTATTCAGTGCTTGGTGAGCAGACACAGTTCATTCTGGCACAATTTACTGAAGGCACAAATATTGCTAGAGTGTTAAAAATAATGAGAACAGGACCAGCACAGAATGACCTGCCCCACTCGGTAAGGTGATAATTCTCATAAAACTTTTTATAAGACTGCACAGCCATGAACAGGGAAAAAATGCCCATATCTACAGATAACAACTTACAGTCCTGAAAAGAGTCATCTGAAAAAGATTTAGGGATCATAACAGACAGAAAACTGAACACAAGACCAGTGGTCCAGGCTGCAGGAATGAATCTGAAGTGATCCCTGGCCATGCAAAGACAGAAGTAAGGACAAGGAGTGAGGAGATGATTAATCCTCTTTGTGTCTGAAAAAGTGCCATGCTAGAAAACTGTACAGTGCTTCATGCTCCATATTTTAAAAATAACTTTGAATCAAAGGTGATCTGAAGGCTGGAGATCTCAGTAATTTAAAGAGGTCAACCTGTTTAATGTATCAAAAAGCAGAATAAGACATGACTTGCTTGCAGTATCACTCCCTTCCTGGAGAAAAGTCTACCAGGCATTCTGGCAAAGAATAACAAGAGCCAGTCACTGGAGAGTGATTAATCACAGAAACAAACTACCAAATGAAGTGCAAGATCCTCTCTCTTCTGGAGTCTTTGAATCTCAACTGAAGGCCTGTCTGGAAGCCAGTTCCTGATATGCAAAATCCTGAGGGCTGTGAGAACAGATCGGAGGAAGAATTACCATGCAGTAACGCTCTTTTTAAACTTCTCCATAAGCAGCTGACGCTGAGCTGACTTTAGGTATAACTAGGTACAGGTCTTATGACCATGTGTGCATTACCCCACTACAAGCTAAGGGGTTAAAAGCCTTCAGTATCATGTTGGCATCCGAGAGATTCACCTCAGCCTCCTTTGTCCTTACAGTGTTTTTGTCTCGGAGCCCACGTTACACACAGTTGTGAAAAATGGTCTCATGAGATGTGACTCTGCTATGTTTGGAGAAGAACTGGTGAAAAAATATATCTCCAGTGTTTTGACAAGTTATTTGGATTCTGTGGTGTTGAAGAGAAGAACAACCTAGAATGAGCCTGTACAGCTCTACAGGCTTTAAAGTGGGACAGTGAGTGCATAGGAAAGAAGGTGGATCTACAGCACAAAGGGAATGGAGGTTTCTTTTTGGAAAGATCAGAGTGAGATCAGAAGAGAGGGATGATGCTAGGGGGTGGTTACAGCTAGGATCAGAAATCCCAAACATTCAGAAATAACAACACAGAACGTCTCCATGTCACAAGATTTATCTTCAACTTATGAAATGTTGTACAGGCTTGCTTTCATCCGCACTCTTTGCCTCCTACTTTCGGCTCTTTAGGTTACATGAAAATCACATTTCACAGTTTCCCTGTGACCAAAAAGATAGGCGTTTGCTTTGTGAACAAAGTGAAAGCATGGGATTTACTGACTCCAGGAGGCTAGAATTTAATTTCAACAGCTGGCACCCCGATCTAGGGATGAGGCAGACTTTGCTAACTTATGGGGATGTTACCTGTAATTTATGCACTCATGAAAGCAGTGACCTTGTCATTTGGAGAGCACAGGATCTGAGTCATTCAAAGGACTTTCTGGCCTTGATGCAGGATAAAGAAGGAACAGATAAAAAAGTGGGGGCCCAACACACAGGACATAGGACCTAGGGGCCAAAGTAGAGAAGGAAGACAGAGAGAGCATCATGTAGCAAGGATACTTGGGCTGCTGGGCTTTATCTGGCTAATAATGAAAGGCAGCAAGCGTGTCAGAGAGTGTGAGAGAAACAGATCAATAGAGAGATAAAACTGAGATAGAAGGAGCTGGCAAGGGGGTGGGGAAGAGAGTAATAAAACACTACAAATCAGCAGGGTTACATTTGAACCTGATTTGAATGCACTCTGCACTGGTGGAAGTGATTATGGCAGATATAAGGCTATGGTGAATCAGAACTAAATACTGAAATAAAGAGGGAAAATTAGGGAAGATATAGTCTTCTTGTTAATATCACCCTGTAACCTGCCTTCACAGCTCTGAGCCAACCCTAGCTGCCCCACTCCTCCTTTAATCCTGATATATGGAGAAGCACAAATTTTGCTGGCACTGAGAAAACCGACTGATAGCCTTTCCCTGCTTCCCTGGGCCACCGTAATCTTCCTGAAGAAGTGCCTTTTGGGTAAAATGTGTCTCGGTCACGTTTTACCTGAGCTGAATGTAGGAAATGCTCCTTACCACCTCGTTCAGTGAGGACCCAGGGTAGCACAGCTTCTGAGGACCCCCTGAACCGCTGCATTCGAGGTGCTTTCCTAGGAGAGGTGATGAACTGTGCCCATGTTCAGGTACCAATGGAAGCTGATCAGAGAAGCTTCTTCACTCAGCTCCACATTTTTGAGGCAAAGGAGACTGTGACACCCCAAAGCTAAGATCATCAGAGCACATAAATGAAAACATGCCCTACCAGAACAGTACTGAGGATCTGGGTACCCTCCCCTCTCAGGGCACATGCACCTCCCTGGCCCAGGCACTTGGAGCTGTTTTGCTGCTTATGCCTAGAATTAGTTTTAAGTGATGTCCATCTAATCCTCGTGGCATTACCATTAACATTAGAAGTTCAGTTTTCCACACTGACCATGGCTATCCACACTACTCCCTTCTTCTGTCAAGAGCCTCAGTGAGGAGACCAAGCACTGAAGAAGCCTCAAGGACTGAAGGGGATGGGGTAGGGACAACCCATATAGCTGTTCAAATGAGCCTGGGAAACAACCAGTCAACTCCCTAAAGCAGCCATGGGTTATATTTTCTATCTCTAAAATTGCGTTTGGAGCAGTACCATACCGCGAAGGAGCCTTCTCCACAACTCAGCCACAGCAGCTGTGTGAGAACTAGAGTAGAAGCAAGAGAAGAGAGTTGTTGATACTGGCAAGTAAAACCTCAACAAACGTAGACTCTACCCAGATGAATATTTCAAGATGTTATACTTATTTCAAGATGTTACACTTATAGAAGTCTGGCAAAGCCGTAGTCAACTGCCTTTAATATGTGCTAAACTGATCCAGCTGAAGATCAAATCTCTTGCTGGCAATCCTGTGCTGGTGTGCAAACTTGCCCAGATAGCTCTAAGATTTAAACATACTAAAACCATAGACTGTATTGGGCTCCCATCAATTTGCTGCCTCTTTTGCTTTCATGGAAAATCACCACTGATTTCTAAAGGAGACAGCCACAGGAAAGTTTGTGCTGGGCTGGAATTCTTGGTCAAACAGCTTAATATTGCTTATTGAAATGCATGCTGACCTGGAGCTCCTCCAGGTTGCCCTCACAACTCACCTCTGCCTGCCATGTGCTTTATACGAGATGAGAAGAGCTATGAAGGTTTGTTTGTTTTTGTTTTTTTTTTCCCCCCAAAATGACCTCCAGTCTTTATTCTCTCTCACCTGACACAGGGAAGCGTGCCCTCGGCAATGCCTCCTGACCGCACTGCTCTAACTCACGCCCACGAAGAGATACTTAAGGTGCACCATAAACGTTTCTATCCTTGTGGAGCATTTAAACTATCTTTTTATGGCCATACCCTGCCTGCATCAGGGATGCATTTCTTGACAAGTGCGATGGTTAATGATTCAGCAGATAGTAAAGCCCTTTTTTTGTAAAAATTAATGCAGCAGAGGAGAGGAGGATGCAGGGATTTAAGAAATGCACAGCTTAAATACGTAAGTACGGTGCTTTGCAACATAAGATATTTTACATTTACATATCCCCAAAACACTGCCCAAAATAGTGAGATCTTAATGGTTTGAAAGCAAAAATGAGAGCTATGTGTGGGCACACACAAGGTGTTTCATGCACCTTTTTTAATTCTGCTGTTGTACTTATAGAATATATCACTGAGATGTGAAACATACCACGCCATATAGTAGTGCATCTGTTTTCTCATCAGATATTTCAACATAAATCATAGAATCACAGAGCTGTTTGGCTTGGAAGGGACCTTAAAGACCATCTCATTCCGACCCCCCTGCCGTGGGGCAGGGTCACCTTCCACTGGACCAGGCTGCTCAGAGCCCCATCCAACCTCGCCTTGAACACTTACAGGTGTACGGATGAAAATTAGATATTCACCAGACAGAAAGGACCCATAAATATGTGGATATTCATGAAGCATCCGTGACTGGCTTCTAGGGACACATCTCAGTACGGCTGGGCGGCTTGGGGGAGTTTTCAGAGAGGATAGGTCGTGAAAAAAACAGGAGAACATCGGGCAGGCGCTGGCAGCGAGCAGGGTAAGGCATTAAAAAAAAAAGCGCTGAATGGCGATTCGGGCTGGCTGGTGCCTGTGGCCAGCGCGGCGAGGGCTGGGGACCAGCCCGTTGCCACTGGCGTAGGCTGCGCCGCAGGCAGACCGCGGTCTGGGATGTCCTGGAGACATGATCCCTGCCGTGCCAGGGTGTTGGGCGGTGTTGGGCGGTGTTGGGCGGTGTCCGGGGTGTCCGGGGTGTCCGGAAAGGGCCGCCACACGCTCCGAGCCGCCGCCGGCAGTGCGCACCCCGGCCGACAGGGGGCGCTCTGGCGGAGGGCGCGAGCCGCCGCGCAGCTCCCGGCCCGGCCAACGGGGAAGCGTCGGGGGCGGGACGAGCCGGCGGTTCCGCCAATGGGCGGCGGGTGCGCGTCAGACGCGGAAGCGGCCGCGGTGGTACGGGCGGGGCGCGGGGCCGGCCGGGAGCGCCCGGGCCGTGCCGAGACCGGGGCCGGGGCCGATCCTGATCCTGATCCTGATCCTGCAGGGAGCGAGCGCGGCCGCGCCGGGCCGGGCCCCTCCATGGCGGCCGAAGGCAAGGTGACGGGGCAGAGCCAGGAGCAGTTTCTCCTGCTGGCCAAGGCGGCCCGCGGCGCCGCGCTCGCCAGCCTGATCCACCAGGTGCTGGAGGCCCCGGGCATCTACGTGTTCGGGGAGCTGCTGGACATGCCCGCCGTCCGCGAGGTGAGACCCGCCCGGCCCCTCGGCCCTGCCGGGCCCGGCCCACGGCCCGGCGGGACCGCCTGACCCTGTGTCCCCGCAGCTGGCCGACAGCGAGTTCTCCCCCGTGTTCCGCCTGCTCACCATCTTTGCCTACGGCACCTACGCGGACTACCTGGGTGAGGTTGGGCCCGGGGCACGGCGCGGGGCGGGGGCTACGAACCCCCGGACCGGTGATGGGGATCCCGCAGGGTGGGAAACGCTGTCCGCCCCCACCAGGGCCCCCCTTACCCAAACAACTCGCCAGGGCCGTGCCACCGACCCGAGACCCGCCTGGTTGTGGTTTGGGCCCCCAGACCCTCCGGGTATCTGACAGTAATTAACGCTGCCATTTGCCATCTGCCGAAGAGCATCTTGACGGTGACGTTTTTGAGGGACGAGGGGAAAGACTTAGGTATCCACTGGGATGTGCAGACCTGCATAAATAAGCCATGGGACAGCTAGAGAGAATGACTTGAGGGTGATGGGGGGAAAGGCTGCTCAGAAAAGGTCTTTTGAGCTGACGATTGATGGAGATGGCTTGGCAAGACAAAGCATCACTTGGGGGATTGGTGTGCAGGCAGTGTAAGAGACGGGTGTGGTACAGATGCTTCTGTGCAGAGCTGGGAAATGGATAATGAGACATAAATTCTAATACCCTGTTCTTTTCCCTGACAACAGCTGAAGCAGCAAACCTCCCTCCCTTGACAGAAGCTCAGAAGAACAAACTGAGGCACCTGTCAGTTGTCACTCTAGCTGCCAAGATCAAGGTAGTGGCCATGTTTTTCCCCCGGTTCTCCCCACACTGGGATTATCTTGTGCTAGTTACCATCATCTTTCCACAGTGCATCCCCTACTCAGTGCTGCTGGAGCAATTACAGCTGAAGAATGTCCGGCAGCTGGAGGACCTGGTGATTGAGGCAGTTTATGCAGATGTGCTGCGAGGGAGCTTGGATCAGCGGAACCAGCGCCTGGAGGTGGATTACAGCATTGGGAGGGACATCCGGAGAGAGGAGCTAAGCACCATCACCCGCACACTGCAGGAGTGGTGAGGAGGAAGCCCCCATTGCTAACACAAGAAAAGGTTGCAGGAGTGGCCAGTGGCTTCCCTGGAACCTCTTGTGTGTCGCTGGGGGTGGGTGGTGTTGGGAGGTGGTCTACTTGATCCCCTTTCCCATGCTCCAACGGAAAGTAATTTCCAAAAATAATTTTCCAAATTCCCCTGTTTGTGGCTGGCTTGGAGGGGTGATGAAGCCACATCAGCCTTTGCACAGTCCTGGCTTCTGGCAGGAGGCTTCCCGAGTGTTTATCTGCAGTTAGTTCCTAAACCAGCGTGGCTTTGTTATCTGTCACAACTCCCGGGTAATAACGTAATTCCCTGTGTTGTTACATCAGAATCTTGCTCTTTTCTCTTCCCTGCTTGGTGTAGCTGCTGCCTTCCAGTGTTTTTGGCCTCTAGAGTTGAAATCTGCTGTCTTTCACATTTCTTTCTATGCTGTGCCAATTCCCTGGCCTGTTCAGTTTTGGGTCTCCCCTCCAGGTGCCAGGGCTGCGAGGTTGTCCTGTCGGGCATCGAAGAACAGGTCAGCCGGGCCAACCAGCACAAAGAGCAACAGCTGGCCCTGAAGCAGCAGATAGAGAGTGAGGTGAGTGGGCACAGGAGGGAGCAATCAGTGTCCCTCACTTTAAAATTACTAGAACCAGTACCCTGTGGTTGCTACAGTCCTTACTGAAGTGAGGCATTGCCTTTTCCCTAGGCCAGACCTCCCAGGGGCTTGTGCCTGAAGAAGAGTCCTGAATCAGCTTAACACTCCTCTGCAGTGCAGGGGCCTGGACAGCTGTTGGCTCTTTTAGTTGACATGAGCTTGCAGCTCTTAGCTCTAAGGCTTCCTTTAAAAACAAAAAACCACCAAAGTAAAACTAAAAAAATTAATTAAAAAAATAGCCAAAACAAACTAAAAACCTTGTGAAATCCCTTGTTTCTTGCTTTGCTGCTATTGCAGGTGGCAAACCTGAAGAAGACTATTAAAGTGACAACTGCAGCTGCTGCAGCAGCCACATCTCAAGACCCAGAACAGCACCTAACGGAGCTCAGGGAGCCAGCCCCTGGCACCAACCAGCGCCAGGCGAGCAAGAAAACTTCCAAAGCCAAAGGGTGAGGAGTGCAGGCAAACGGACAGAGCGTGTGTCTGTGAACATCAGCTGTGCTTCTCTCTGTGCACACAGAAAGGAAGTGAGATAAGAGCCTGAGTGTCCACTCTGATTTTCTTTTTTTTTTGTCCCATCTCCACAGGCTCCGGGGCAGTGCGAAGATTTGGTCTAAATCAAACTAGTTGGATCTCCCTTCACAACTGGGAGGGTGAGAGGAAGAGATTTGGGGGACAGAGGGGTAGCAAGGGTCCCAAGTGTGATGCTTTTGAGCTCTTCTCTGAGATCCATCTTGCCAGCTAACTCTCCTGCATGTTTGTTCTCTTTCCTATCTGCTTTACCCACTTTCCAGGCACTATCTCCCTCCTTTTCATCACAGCATTTCACACTCTGAGCTTCCAGTTTACGCGTTGCCGTTTCCCCATCCTCTCAAGCCCCCGTTGCCAGGGCCATGTGTTTCTCTCTTTCTCTCTCCCTGTCTTTTGACAGGTCAATTTCAAGAGCCATAAGGGTGTGCCAGTCACCTTGGCACCCAGAGGGCATCACAGAAACTTGGAAAGAGGGTGCTGGTGCTCAGCAACCATCTTGGCTCTATGAGACCCCTGGGAGAATTTGCTCCAGGATGCAGCTGCCGTCTTTGATTGTTTAATCTTTGTTTTGCTAGGTGGGAGGGTAGTTTTTGAAGGGGTTCTTTTAAAAAATATAAATATATTATAAATATATATAAAACAATAAAATAATAGTTCTATGGACATATCTATACAAACTTGTGCTCCTGTGGTGGCATCTCTTGGCCTCGTATACTGATTGTGGAGGTTCCAAAATAAGGCATGATATTGAGAGCCTCTGTCCCATTTCGTGGTAGAATATCCTCAAAATACTTCCCTTTCCATAGTGCCATAGTAGCTCTATTGGGATGAGTGTCCATAAAGCAGAAGTTAATTATAAATCGTATTTACAGTTTCTTGTGTGGTTGATCTGCATCTGTACTGTTCAAAAGAGGTGATTTTCAGGTAGTCTTACAGGAAGGTGCAGAGACTGAGGAAAAAATGAATTCATATTTGTGTCAGCACTGTGTGCCCTCTGGTCCTGGATGGAACGGAAAGTGATGTGGGGAATTGTCTGACAGGTAAAGGTAACAGAGTCAAAGCCCATATGTGTGAGTTCTCTTAGTATAGATGCTGCACAAGCCATTCTTGGTTCGTGTTAGAGTTTGGTTGAAAAAAAAACCAAATTAGCGAAATTGCCTCCTGTGAGATGCCCAGGAAAAAAAAAATCAGATTCTCCCAAGGATGCCTCCTCGAGGCTGGCTTGGAGCCGAGTCAGACGGATGTCAGTGTTGCACTGCTGCTCCAGGAGGACGTGTAGGCTGATGGAAATGTAAATTGACACCATGACTCCCACCCCTGCTTGGTTCTGCGCCTTGTGCCAAGGCTAAAATTTGATTCCTTGAACCTGGGTTTCTGCGTGTGAGCAAACCACGGGAAAAAAATAATCCAATGAGGGAAAATTGCGATCTTTGTCTGTATGGGGACTCTTTTGGTTCACTGGCCTGGGGGTGGGTTTTATCCTGGGCCGGCTCCCTGTGCAGACATGTGGGAATTGGAGCCGAGGCAGTGTGAGTGTGAGCAGGTCATGATAAGGGGATGGGGAGGGGAGTGAGACCATGCCTGTTTCGGTGGTAGCAAGGTGCCATCTCAGTCCTCCAACATCACAAAGTGCTGGTTTGTGCAATATTGCTTTGCCAATTCCAGACTGCTGTAACACAGCACTGCTTGTCAGTGGGAAAGCCCCGTCACCCGAACCTATGAACTCCTAGAACTTCCAAGCAGCTTTGTCCCTCTGTGCGTGATCACAGGGCTCGGCATACCAGCCGGCAGTGCCCGGGACAGGGATATGCCAGGCTGTTCAGGGTGATTGCTGTCACTGGCTGAGGTCTCCCAAGGCCTTGGGCAGCCCCACGGCTTTATCCTGTTGCTGTGGTCGCCTGGCATAGAAGTACCAGATAGGAGAGGTTTGGTGTGAAATTGTCCAGATGGGAGACAAGTCTGGTTGCAGGAGCATGTGGGGGGATAGCTGGGCCAGGGTTGTGTCAACCCACCTAGAGAGATCTGATGAATTTGCGGCAATAGGGAGTCCCCCTGACGAATCCTATTTTCCCTAAGTTGTTAGGAGGGGTTGTGACAACGCTTCCAGCTTTTGTTTAAATCCCCTTGAGCCTTCCTCCCTCTCTGTCACATCACCTTCATCTGTCTCTCAGTGAGGAAAGGCACTGTACTTGCTGTGTCTGCAAACGTCTGCAAGAAGCAGTAACGGTCTGTGCATGCTGGATTTTCCTGCTCCCTGGGAAGGGCTAGTCTGGGACCAAGGTGCCAACAGGTGATACTTGTCAAGCACCTGCCGAATGTCTGGCACCTCATGCTCTTTGAAAGATTTGCTGCTTGCAAAGCCGTTGGGGTGTGATGTGAAAGAGTGAGGAGAACTGGCTCAGGAGGGAGCTGAGCAGCCAGACAAAGCATGTGTCCTAACAGCCACTGGCTGAGGTCCAGCGGGAGCTGGGCTGGAGCAGTGTCACCTCCAGGGAGAACAGAAGTTACCAATAACGGAGCAGGATATTTGTGTCCCACAAGAATCCCGCTGCTGCTTAGGAAGAGCAGCTGTAACAGCTCTTTGTCCCGAGTGTTTCAGCTCCTCTCTGATCTGTTGGGCTTTGCTCTCTTTAGCACTGTGGCTATTGGGCACAAAGGGTCTGTTCAAATGCCCTGAATCCACAGTTTAAATCCAGGCCACAGATCCCAGGAGTGGAGTTGGAAGCCAGGGCTGAGAGTTCCACACGGGTTGCATGTAATAATGCCTGTGTGAGCGGCATGTGCGGTGCAAGGCCAGGCAGAGCAGCCCCTGAGCTCTGTACACACACTGGCATCAAACTGGCTGGTGAGCACAAAACCCCCGCATACAGGTGACAGCAGCCAGAGTGTGGACCAACGTGGAGTCCTGCGGGGCTCAACTCACCAGCCCCAGGCTGTGCTGAAGCCCCAGACTCAGATCCTCACAGCTCCATCCCAGTCAGCGCGAGTCTGCCTCTGTCCTGCCATAACTTGGCATTTGGTTTGCTCCCATCTCCAAGGGTCAGCTCAACTCTGGTAGCAGCATTTGCCAAGCACAGCCATAGGCCTTGCTCCGCTTCCTATTTGTCCCTCTTGAGACTGGTTGTGTTACGGATTTCAAGAGAGTTTGAGAATAAATACATCTAATCAAGGAGCATCTGCAGAGGTCTCTGAGTCTTCCATTTTGTTTACTTTTCAAAGGCAGCACCTTTTAAGACCTCCATTAAGGAAAGGGAAGCTGAAGGTAGCACATAAAATTACTTCAGACCCTTGGTAGAACTGAAAAATAAATGAGAGGGTTGCAGTGCAGAATGAAAGTATTGCTGCAAATTGCCTTGCTGGATGGCAAACAGAGGGCAGGAGCATAGGCTTGCCTTTGCCCTCCACCTGAAAACCACACTTTTTATTTTCCTGCTCACTTCAGCTGTGACTTTGAATTTCAGTCAGAGAGGATGTGAAGATTAATTAATTAGTTAACATTTTTAAAAACACTTTGAAGATGGCAAGAGTAAGTACTGAGCATTATTGTAAATTTTCATTTTGAAATGACTTCGTATTTTAACCCATTTTTTTTTTTTGCAGAGAAAAGACTGAGAAAACAGACTCTGAGTAGAGCAAACCAGAAATACCTGGATACATGACACCCTATGCCCTGCAAAGAAATGAGGTTTAGGGGATTGTAGAAGACAAGGTATGGAGAAATGTCTGTCCCAGCATGAGGACAGGAGATCTGCCAGCCCTAGTACAGAAAGTGTAACAACTCTTGTGCAGTGGTTCATTGCAGCCCCCTTTGGGTATCATACATGGGGCTTGCACATCTGAGTTCAGAAAAGGAAGGAGGTAGGACAGGACCTGAATGGCTCTGTCACTGATGTCTGACTTTTGCTAGCCACCTCCAGCTGCCCATGTATTCTTATTAAGAATTGAGGCTAATGATGGTGATTCTTGTTGCACTCCTGGGGCACAATTTCTTCTGGAGAGCTTGCTGCTCCCCTTGAGAGTGGTGGAGGTGTCAGGCACTGTGCTGCCGGCATCTTGGAGTCTGCTGCAGTGCCTGTCTGTACCTGGTGAGAAGGGAGAAGCCTGACAGCAGGGCAGGCACCCTGCAGGACTCGTCTGAGGTTCTCCCCAACCTCCACTGCTCTCTGCTGAGGTACGTTAAGAGGTAGAGGTGGTCTTTGTGCTTAATGGCCCTCGGCTCAAAGGGGGACAATGTTTTGTTTACTGGGGTTGCTGAGGCTGCCCTTGCCTCTGTTCTCCAAATGGCACCTGTGATGGGATGGTTTGGGATGAATGGATGGGCTGGTGTGCATTGAGATATCTGTCAAACATTACCAAGTCTCCCCAGGCAACACTGGCTGGGGGGCGCATGTCGTGACAACCTGTCTGAGGTGACCAGGGAGGATGGCAGCCCTGCCTCTGCCCAGCAGCAGGGTACATGCCTGCTGCCTCCATCCTCCTGTGAGCTCCCAGTGCCAGCTGGGGTGTGGCGCTCCGGCATCCCACGGGCATTCTGCAGCGGTCATGGTGATGCCAGCCAGCCTGAATTCACCGGTCTGCAGGATGATCATGCAGCAGCGTGGTCCCCTGGAGCTTCCTGCAGGGATGCCTTGCCTCTGCCCCAGCAAGGCATTGGCTCGCTGCTCCTGTGAAGGCTTTTTTGGGTGCCTGGCTGTCTGGTCTGCTGGATGAACTGACACAGATGGATGAGTGTCCTGGTCTGCTTCCCGCAGGCCTGTACCTTTGCATGAAGGCTCCCTGACAAGAGCAGCCACCGAGGGCTGTGTCTGCCGCTAGCCATGGCTGGACTATCCTTCCTGGGATGAGGCCCTGGCTGTGCAAGACTCTGACAAAGAGCAAGGTAGAGTAGTCAGGAAAAATCTCACAGTCCATGTCAGCTGCTGCAAATGCATCTCTCAGATCTCTGACGTCCTTCTTATCTTTTTATGCCCTGGAATAGCTACTCATCTTCCTTCTGTGACCTCTTTCCCTTTTTGCCATCCTCTCTATGGGTGTCTGTCTGTGTTTCCCCCTGCAGGGTTCTTCTTTCCTCGTCCCTTTTCCTATTACTAGTCACTGCTTAACTGAAATACAAAAACCCACCTGCTTTCTCTACTGGTTCCTCATGCACCCACCTTTTGGGTGTTTCTCTTTTGGCTGCTGCAGTTTTCCAGGAGCATCCTTGATGGTGCAGTGTGAAACTAGGCTGGACTTTTGTCTGCCTTCTCTGCTGGTGGCAGGCTTTGCCACTGCCAAGGAAAGGAGTTCGTTTGCAAAAATTCTTTGTGCAATTATATTCATATTGCAATGAATTCAATAGATGACAGCAAAATGTCAGTAGGATTAGAGAGCCATGACCCTTATACAGTAACAAGAGTGTTCAGAATTCCTGTGGCACTTGTGCATATGTTAAAAGCAATCCTGTACCCTCCTGATCTGAGGCACAAGTGAAGCCGTGACCCCTTCGGATCAGGAGAAAATGTCTCAGGGAAGGTTTTGCCTCATCTCCTGCAGGTTTCCTTGCATCTGCCTCTGAAGTGTTTAGCACTGGTTTTGGGATGCGGGGAGATGATCTCTTTGATGGGAGCAAAAGCAAGTGTGTGATGCCTTACCAGTACGATCTCATGATCCTTTGCAAAAGCTTCTCAAGTGCCAACCCCAAACTGGCTAATTTTATTGTCTCTACTTTCCAGCTTAAATGAATTCACAGCTAGTTTATATTCTCTTGTGCCTGTGCCAGCGCAGCTCTGGCTGAAGCTCTACTTCCTCTCTGGTGTTTACATCCCTTGAGGACAGACTTCACTTTGCTTAACTAACCAAATCAGCCCCCTCATACATACTGTGAGCTCTCCATACTCTCTTACTTGCTCTTCAAATAGAGTGCAAAAGTGCTCTTACTTGCTCTTCAAATTAAGCTTTCTTGGCTAGAAATGAGCACAGTTCTCTTCCACAGGTGAAGTCTGATCAGCATCTTGCACGGGAATAGTAACACATACCTATAGCTACTGGAAATGCCTCCCAGATTGCCTGTCTTCTCCTCAGTGCCTCAGCAGGTGATTACAGTTATTAAATGATTCACTGGTGATCCAGAGTAATTCTTATTTTCTGCTGGTTATAATTGAAGAAGCTCCAGTTTATAGCTAAGGAAATCTTGATTTTAGGTCCTATGTTTCCTTTCCCCTTTCACTTTGTGCTGCAAGCTTTAGTCTTTTTGCTGCTACTGATACCTTCAAGGCCACCTACATCCTCCTGTGTGATACCCTCATCCAATTTGGTAATGTATCTGGGGTTTATTTATTTACTCCTGCATTTATTTTTTGCAACCTTTGTTCTCTTTTTCTCTCATCAGTAAGGGATGGTTATTGTGAGGCTTCCTGCCTACCTCTGAACATTACTGCACCAGCAGTTGGAGATAGGTATTCTATTTATTCCTCTTCCTTTTATCGCCTTTTTCCCCCCACTCTGTTTGTATTAAATGCCCTCAGGATTTAAAAACCCAGCCAGAAATGAGGAGATAGTGGAAGTAATAAAAACCTAAGTGGAGTCTCCCCATAGGAACATTTTTGAAGTGTTGTCTTTAAAAAAGAAAATTCCCAGGAGGAAAAAAAAAAAAATTCACATTTAAGACAGGGCTGAAAAATAAAATCAAGTCTTTTTTTAGGGTGTTTTGAAAAGTGGAAAAATGTTGCAAGTCAAACAAGTCAGTTTTATCTTAGACCCTGTAGTGAGGTTTATTTTAAATCCTTTTGTTCTCCAGCACTGAAGCCAGTGCCTGTGGGATTTTACACTCTGGCCCCATGGAAGTGCATATTTGTTTCCAAACCATTGTGCCCACAGAGAGTTCTGTTCCCCACAGCTCACTCTGTGGTCCTACCTGCTTTGAAGTTCCTATCAAGTCACAAGGTCTCTTCTTCCCCTTCCCACCTTTCACTGCAGTCTAGCCCCATGCCAGCCTGCTTTCTTCTCTAACTCATATATTTTTGTAGCCCAAAGGGACAGGTATAGTCACATCGTTTGGCTTCTTGACTGGCCAAGAATTATCTCACCCTGTTCCTGTGCCCACTCTCCAGCTTCTCTTCGAGACACCCTATGAGGGTTTGGAGTGGCCAGAGCTGGAAAACTGAGGTGTGCTCTAATGTTCTCACATGAAAGTCTGCTTCTCAGTCCCAGTTCCATCGTGAGGTGGCTGCAGGTTTTCTGCTAGGTTGAAGAGCCCTCTACTGTCAGAAGCCTCATTCCCATATAGGAAATGCCAGTCCGTGCTCCAGTGGAATGAACTCAGACACAGGAGGCTGGAGTTCATGTTATCCTGTAGTGTTTGTGTTTCCAGGCCTTGAGTCATCCTTCTTTCTTGAATCTTCTTTGGTGTCCTTTTCGGAGTCCAACACCCAGATTTCACACAGTGGGTTCAGTGCTGTGGCATAGGGGAGAAACGTTACCTCCCTTCTTGGTGAACACAGGCTAATGCGCCCAAGTGTAACCCAACCCCACAGATGAAGAATTATGCAAGAACCATTCATTTCCTCAGTCATCTCTGAATCCCCTAACTCCTTTTGGAGTCCCTCCAGTGTTTCCAGAACACAGTCTTCCATCTTGAAAGAGCACAGACTGCATTTATGTCCCTGGGTGAATGGCTTTTCTGCATTTAGTGCAGCCAAAAATACTTACTGTTTATAAATAAACACCACACCAATAGTTACCGACTGTTCTGCACATCGCATCCTTTTCCATCATTTATCACTTTCATTGTTCTTTGGGTCCTCTGAAAGCTTCAGCAGCACTGGTTTAATATCTTCTTTCAGATCATTAATCAAGTTACTAATGAGCATTACTTTCAGAAAAACATCCTACTGGAAATAATTTCATATTGTACAGTCTCTTTTCCCCCTCATTACTTGAAATCTATCAGTGAACTAAAATTTATAATATTGGCCCTTTTGTTGTTTCAATAACTACTAATTTATTTTACATCAGAGCATACTCTTACACGGCTAGATAAGATGCCTCGTGCTGGTGTAACCTTTAACTTTGTGTTGCTGTAGTGCCTTTGTTAACCCAACCCATGATTTCATCAGAAATTATCACAGTTGTTGGACAGGAGCAATTCTGAGAAACTGAGATCAAAAAAAATTATAAGCACTGAGGCACATATTTTTGTTTTTAAATTTAATTCATTTTCCATCTCTTATCTTGACTTAAAGTCAGTTTACCTGGTTTACAGCTGTGGATATAATTTAATTTTTGTTTACAAATACTGGCACCAGGTTAACTTTCCCAGACTTCTTTTTCCCCAGTTTCTACAATTCTCCCAGTATTTTACAGTGCTATAAAAAGTACAGTGAAAGATGCACAGACCTTTAGGGCTACTAACAAAAACCTTTAAGGACAAAGATCTCACTAGCTCTAATTGGGTTTATTTTCAGAATCAATTTTCAATTATGGAAAAATTAAATATCAACAAACAAAACCTCCTAAGTTTCTGTTTTATTCGTGCGTAGCTAATGCATTCTTATCCAAGGTCATGGTATCCATCTTTCTACCAGTGTGTTCAGCCTCTCTCCACCTCATTCTACCCACTTCTCCCTCCCTCCGTCTCCTTAAAGCATGGCAGGCCCCTGTGTCTCACTTCAGGTGCCCTACTTGCTCCTTAGGAAGACCTAAGAAGTACCACTGAACTGCATTGATTTGGTGCTTCATCTAGTTCAATTTGAAATGACAGCTGTGGGAGAAGGAGCTAGAAGGGATTTTGTCTCCACTGGATAGATAAGGATGACTTGGAACCGCAGCCTGTGCATCTGAAATAAACAGTTTGATTTTCATATTGGGAACATCCAACCTCCATCTCCATCCTGCTGGAACAGCTGTCAGACATTTCAAAAGTGTGAGAAGAATCATCCCAGCCTTCCCTTCACCCCAATACAGTAAATGGACTACTTTTAATGGGAAACCATTTCACTTGAAAATGTAACTAACAGAAAAAAAATTACCCCGATGTAGGTCTGGCCTAAACACCAATGTTAGAGTGGTGTAATGGGTGGGCTTGCTGATTGCAAGGGTGTTCCTTGTTTTCAGGCAGCTCAGCTGGAGCACTGCTGCTCATACAGACTCTGGCACCTGCTTACAACAACATGGAGCTCCTCATGGCTTGTCTAAAGACAGAGGGAGAGGAGCAGATCACTTGTTGTGCAATTCTCTGCATGCTTCTGTTGGATTAATACACTACATCAGCAATCAGCTAGGGAATTTTCATCAAACCAGGGTACTGGCGAAAGGAAGAGCCACGAGCACAACTTGTAGTCACTCAGCAAAAGGCACCAGTGCCAGTGCGTATTACACCCACTGGAGTCCAGCTCTGCCCCCTTTCTCCTTCCCTTCACATTCTCTCCTCCTCTCAAAAGTCTCTAAACAGCTGATCCAAAAGCACCACCATGACCAGATCAATGCCAGCCTGGGGCAGATGAGGCCATTTCCTCAGCAGAAGCCAGAGCAGCAGATGAAGAAGGACCTCCCAGGACTGGAAGAATCAAGGGAGGTTCACTTTTTTGGGAAAAAAAAGCGCTACTGCTCTCCAAAGTCTGAAGTTAAAGTATTGTGTCAGCTGCAGGACTTAGCAAAGGGGTCACCCTACCAATATAATTCCCATACTTTTGGGTTTGGGATCTCTAAAACTTTCCTGATCTCCTGTCGTAACACAAGGTCCTCCTGTCCCTGAACTTCTTTTCCTTAGACCACCAGAGCCTTGTCACACCTGGAGAAGGCCGGGATCTCGTAAATGACTGCACAGCAGTTAGCAAGGCTCAGGCAGCCAGGCAAAACACCCTCCCACTGCAGAGTGGAAGAGCACGCAAGGGCCCTAAATCCAGGGGCAGGACGGCACCCAGCAGGGTGCGGAGGCTACATCCAGATAAAAGGATTTGAGATTAGGTCAAGATTAGGAAATCTACGCCCAAAGAGAATGGATCCTCACAACTAAAGGTCAATGTTAATCCTCACCACCATTATGCCCACCTCTCTATTCTCTCAGACTTTGCCTCAAAGACTGGCCTGGCCCTCACAGCCAGTTACCACTACCTGTAAGCACCTTTCTGAGCTCAGCTGGTTCTTCACTGGATCAAAACATCAGGTGCCACTTCTTGCACTGGCTCAAGACTACCAGAGAGGAGGGTTGCTGTTCCAGTTTCTTCTTTCACAGTCTGACAACCTCAAGATGTCTTGTCTTCCACAAAACCTCTCCCAAACCCTGATTTTTTTTCTGTGTAGCTCCTCTTTTGGCCTTGCTCTCTTCACAGGGCCTGCCTTGACTACGCCACCTCCAGAAAGTCAGTCCACTTTCAGAGGCAGCAGCCTTACCCCCCCCACCCATATTTACTTCCTTTCACTCTTGCAGGTGCTGCAGACCTCTCCAACTGCACTTGGATGTGGAGTTAACACCTTGAGACCAGGACTGAAAACTGGAGACTTCTTACATGGGCATGTAGTGATAGGACAAAGGGGAATAACCTTAACCTGAAGGAGGGCAGGCTTGGATTAGGAAGAAATTCTTTACTGTGAGGGTGATGAGGCACTGGAACAGGTTGCCCAGAAAAGCTGTGGATGCCTGTCGTGGTTTTGTCCACCAGCCCATCCCTCGGGCTGAGGATTGTTTAGTCTAGGTAATTTCCAGACAAAAAGGCCAATCAAAAGTTCAGTGACACCTTTGCTAATTACATCTTTAAGAAAACGGAAGAGAAGACTTGTGGCGCAGTTGAAATTAGGAGTGGTAGCCATGTAGAAGGGCGGCGAGCGCGAAGAGGGCCAAGGCAGGGGAAGGCAGGTGCGGCACTGAAGTTCCCCCTTCTGTCTTGTAAGAGAGTGAAGAAAAAAAACTTTAAAAAGACTGACTACTTGGAGGAGAAACCGCTGCAGAGAAATTCCAGCCGAGAGATAACGGAATTTCCAAGGTCGAAGCTGGCAGCCAGAGGAGAGAGAAGAAATTCGAAGGGGGGAGAGCTGTTTCTTCCCTTTTTGCTCCCTCTCCTCAGCAGGGAAAAGACTGAAAAGTAATCCCTGCTACTTGTAAAATTTGTTGGAGTAAGGAGACACCCCCCCCCCCCCCCTGCAGCTGACAGAGGAGCCTGTGGATGTACCAAAGAGAACTGAGACTTCATGAGAACTGAGGTGAGGCAGAGTCCTGTTGAAGACTTTGTGACCCTTGAAAGGGATGATGCTTATGCCGGAGCGAAGACGGCTCGGATAAGCTTGGGATCCGTGTGTGTGTGAATCCATACTGCTGTTGAAAAAGAGGAAGAATCTCATGCTGGAGCGAGACGGCCCATGTGAGATGTTGGAATCCGTGTGTGTGTGGATCCGTGCTAGACCCATGCCAAGAACTCTATCAAGGACTGTTTCTCCCATGGGGAGGGACCTCCATAAGGAAACAGGGGTGAACTCTTAAGCCATTATCCCCTGTAACCCTGTGGTGAAGATCCATAGTAAGCAAGTGTCCCCTTCCAAGCCTATGGAAGGAAGACCCTTCAGGACCTGGGTAACCCCCAGCCTTCGGTCTTAGCCCAGGAGGGGGGTAAGCCCAGCCTTGGAGGCTGACACAGAGGGAGAGAAAAAAAGTTCCAGCTGCAACAAGAATGCTACTGCTACTAAAGATTTATTACTGAAGAGAGAAAGAAAACTAGAACTTCAAAAAATGAAGATTAAAACCACTTCTCCTCCTTGGACTAGTATAAAGGAGGGGGGGGGGAGTATTTTTGTAAATATATAACACTTTAACTTAAGTAGAAATTGTTGTAGATATAATTCTTTAGTTTTTAATTTATTAGTAGTTCTTGTTTTACTAGTAATAAATGTTTATACTATTTTCCCCAAATCCTGTCTCTCTCTTTTGTCTGCAAAAAACCTTCTCTCAACTAGTAGTAATTGTGTGGAGGGTGGAAAGCAAATTAAGCCAAAGCAAAACCACGACAATGCCTCATCTTGGAAGTGTTCAAGGCCAGGCTGGATGGAGCTCTGAGAAACCTGGTCTAGTGGAAGGTGTCCCTGCCCATGGCAGGGGTTGGAACAAGATGATCTGTAAGATTTCTCCCAACCAAAACCATTCTATGATTCTGTGACTCCTACTGGGGTTTTCATGGGACAAAACAGGACAGGGAAATCAGGGCAGAATCTGCCACCAGCAGTTCTGCCCTGCGCTTCCTTGAAGGGTGGAACATGTGCAAACTCTGCCCCAAGCTTTCAGAGGGTGGATTCTGCATCCTTTTTTCTGAGCAAGACAGTCAGTCCCCAGGCAGGTGCCTGCCTCTCTGTTAGTGCCCACACATACAACATGGGGATACACGGCAAGATTCTGGCACACCACTTCCAAGTGTAAGCCCTGCATCATTTCTTGCCCTGTATTCCAAATAAACTGATGAAAAGGTTTGTGTAAGGGTGCATGCCGGAAGAGGAAACTGGCCAGGAGGCCAGGAGATCTTCCCTAGTCCTGTATTCCTAATGCCACTCAAGTTTCACCTAATACTGAAAAAGTTAAGAAAAGGCCATTTGTAACATCAGCCTCAGTTGCAGTGAAATAATAAGAAAATAATGGAAATACTCCCTGGCGATGCAGGAACCTGAGAGTCCCAATTCAGGGCTGCACAGATGATCAGGCAGCAAGAAAGACCAACCAATTTCCCTTGACTGCTCAGCAAAACTACAACAATTAACGGGTATTTTTGGCAAACTGTGGTTTCTTGGGTCTTCTCTCCATGTTGAGCATCATCTCACTGTGTGACTATATGGGAAGGATGTAAGCCTATTTTCTGTATGAAAACAAAACCTTAAACACCAAGTCTTTTCTCAGCTATTTCCCAAGGATGTGGAAGAGGTTACTTAATTCCACAGCAGGCACAATTAGGTCAGCTGAAGGTAAAGACTGCTCCAACAATTCTTTACAGTTTATTTCTTTATTCAGTAAACATCTAGTTACAAGTTTCACAAATTAAAAAAGTGGGGGAGCTGATTGAAGAGGGGTTGGAGGGGGCCCACAGGCTGATCCAGCTTTTGTTCTGCTCCTCCCTTCTCTAACGCACACATCCTTCTCTGCTTCTCCATAGATGCACCAAGGAGCAGGAGGGGAATCCAAGCCTCTGTCCTGGTGAGGGGACTGACAGGGGGTTCTAGCAGAATTCCCTCATATTCCTTTCACAGGGGACTAAACACAAACTTCAGAGCCAGCCCAACCCAGCACAGAAACAGTGTAAAGGATGGAAGAGGCAAAGTGGCAGCTCCTCATGCCCACCACTACTGGCAGAAAGAACAGAGCCATGGGACAGCAGAAAGGGAATGGGCAATTAATGTGTTCCTTGCACATCAGTGAGATTCCCCATGCCCCACTGCAGCACCCAAATGGGGCGAAAAAGAGCAATGCAGAAGATTAGTTGCTTTGTTTCAATTCTGAAGTGGGAGGGAGGTTAATACTAAATTTGAAGAGGGTCCAAGAGGTGCTTTGAAGGGGCTTCAGAGTTTCACTGTCTGTACCTGGGAGGAAGGGAAAGAGAAAACATAAAAAGACTTTAGTGGTGTTTCAAAAGCAGCACAGAAGACAGAAAAAGACGTGTTTAAACCTGATGTCTAGACATCAAAAAAAGGGAAAAATATCCCTTTTCAAGCACTAGATCACATCCTAGTGAGCCCTATTCAAAATATACGAGAGCAGACACCAGCACTTACTTGTATTTCAGTCTGGATGGACAGCAAACAGTTTCTATGTTCTATAAGTTCTATAAAATGACGGTATAAACACTCCACAGATTGCAATCCCACATCATGTCATACAATTTGAACCATCAGTTAAGGCTGATGCCACACATCTTTTGTTGATGACAAGGCAAACTTGAACAGCTTCCATCTTCCCATTCAGCACAGTAGTTTCTCAAAATTCACATCTTCCCCTGCTCTCTCCAAGTGGAAAAACCCATTTCCAACCGAAACCTCAAAATAATGTAAAACTGGGGCAAACAAAAAGAAATCCTATACCTAAGAGGCAACCATGCCTTGGGAGACGAGGAATAAAAGCTTGTTAAGACTTACAAGAGCCCGCAGGTAGATTTGGGGGTGGCCACGCTGCACCCCCCACAAGGTCTGCTCTGAGTTCACCAGTCATACCGACGGGACTGTCTGGAGGGAGAATCCTCAGGGCCCTGGATGGCGAGACGAGTCCCTTCAGCCCGACGGCCACCGCCGCCTTCGTGACGCCGGTAATCCAGCCCCCGCTGCGGCCGGAAGCGGGATGTCTCTCGCCTCCACTCATCGTCAAACGCGGCTGCGTCGCCTGTGTAGGGAAAGAACAAGCGCAGATGGGGTGGAGCTGGGGAAGTAGCACCTGGCTTTGCTGGGAGGAGGACATGGGCACTGCTCACTTTCATCCATGTTGATGTAGTCCTGCCTTTCCTCCTGGTCACCTGTGCGATGGTTCCGGGACCGCTGCATGATGTGGGCCCTCTCCCTGATGTGGTGTCCAATCGACATTTGTTCCAGGCCACTGTCCGAGTCCCTTACAGTTCGTCTAGTCTCACGGATCTAGGGGCAGATTCCCATGTAGAATCAACACTTTCCTTCATTCTCCCAGCCCCATACAGCACCCTGATTCCTGCCTGCAGTATTTCAGCCACCTTGCACTGCCACCACTCCCAGCACACCAAACACAACACAATGAAGACGGAAAAATGCATTCCCATCCCCTCCCAGCGGCCTTCAGCATGGTTCAGTGAGTCACAAGAGCCACAATGTGCTCCTTGAGCTGCAACTGCCTGTTAAGCCAAAGTGCTGTGGGTGGCCACCCACAGAAGGCACCAAACAAAGCCCACCCACCCAGAGCAAAGCAAGCAGCCTCCTGCTTACCCCGCCGGGTGCTGAACGCATCTCTGAGGTCTCCTGATAGACCTTGGGCCCATCACCCAGGTTGGAATAGGAGATGACAGTTGAGGAGGTAAATGTCTGGCAGTTAGCACCACTTGTCATATGCTCCTGCAAGAAGGAATGGAAGGGAAAAAGAGACGGCAGTTAATTCTCTCTGTAGGAAGTAGGAAAAAATTACTACAGGAAGAATATAATCCCCATGGGTCCATTTTTCTCGAGAATACATCTTCTTGTTAAATTAATACTTGTTTCTTTCTAAACAAGTCTACTCCCACACTTCCTTCCTCACCCCTCTCTTCTTCCTGCACTCAGGAACAAGCTCTCTGTCACAGTCCCAGCAATGAAGCAAAGCTTACAGCCTCTGCCACCTTGAGAGCTGGGGCACAGCCCATACCAAGCAGCACAGTAAGATGGGAGACATTAGAGGGGGTGGCACGAGCACCCTCATTACTCCCTTTAATATAGAGGGTTTACGGAGGGTTCTTACCATGTTGCCAATCATGTCGTTCATCATCCCAAACATATCTATAAAGCCACCTGCCTGATAAAAAGCAACAGAGAAGACGAGAGTAGTTAGTTTGGAAAGAGACATGAGGAAAGAACAACAAAACTACCTTCAAGGGACAAAAACCTAAGAACAAGAACCTTGTTCTTTCTCCCTCTTTTCAGTAGTACAGAAAAAAGTCCCCAAAAGAGACTGCTGTTTTCTTCATTCTGTCAGGTTGCATTGCCCAAGTGTTCTGGCAAAGGCTGCTTTTTTAGTTTGGATCCAACTACCAATGCACTAGGGCTTATGAGTCCAGGTACTCAGCAGAGTTAAGAGAAGAAATCTTCTTATGTGCACTAACAGTGATCTTAAGGAAGTTTCCGCTGACTGTATTCTTTCTAGCATAACAACAATTCGCTTATTTTCCCTACAAACACCTGCCTTTTCCATCCTGTAAACCTGAAGGCTGCAGTAACACACTGGGCCAGCAGGTCTCACGGGTTAATTGCGCAATATGTAAACAAAATTACGATGTCACTTCAAACTTGCTGATTTCTCTTTTTTTGTTTCCTCGAGTAGCCTCTTGTTCTCATTTCCAGCAGAGCAATACTCACATGCAATGTTATTATGCTTTGATCTGTTTGCAGTCTTATTAATCCTTCTCTGAGCTACAAAAATTCCAGGATGCGGAAGTCTCTTTCATTAAGGCAATTCTGCAGTGTAAGACAGCTAAAGTTGCTGGAGCTGGAATAAGCTATTTCCACTGTATTATTTTAGTAGATGAGGGAGATCAGCAGGCTTCAAGCATGGTGTTCTCACGTACACACAGCCATTCTCATTCCAGTCCTGTTCAACTGAACTATTCTGTTGGCTTCTCCATCCACCACCACTGGCAAAAGAGCTGCAATAACCACCTCCGCCTACTGATGGACAAGTCCTTTACTCGCATCCTCACAGTTCCTCCATTACCTCCAAACAGATCTGCAGCTTTTTTTCAGACATATGAGGTTATTAAGGGACCTCCTGCTCTTCCCAGATATTAACTGTCCCAATTCCCATGAAATACTGTGCTATAACAGCTTTATGGGTTTTCTCTGGTCAAGGTGCAAATACAACTTCCCCATATAAACAGAGTTAGAATCTCTCCTCTAAAACAGCTTGTGGACAAGATTAAAACATTAGAGGGAAACAAGGTAAAGGTCTGAAGTCATAAAACAACTCAATGACAGATCCAAGAGAAACCAGATGCTTCCAGTTTCAGTTCAATGTTCTTTTCTGTATTCCATTTACTATAAATCTAGAGCTCATCCTGGTCTGCTCAGACCTCGCTACATGGTTGTGCTCAAATTGCTAGATTTTAGTACTGGTTGCACACTGTACTGATGAATCTCAGTATCAAGCCACTACTTGGAAAACCTCTAATTTGACCCAGAAAACCAGAAAACTTACCATGCCGAGCATCCCAAAGGGTGAAACAGCTCCTGCCTGCCAGGACAACAGAAAAGCAGAACAGAGAATGACTTTGCAACAGCCAAACACTAGATCCTCATCAGAACACACTAATCCTCAGAAACGAAACTGGGAACATCAGGCTCTACAAGCAGATCAAGACAGTGCCCCATGGACTCGTGGTGCTCCAAATCATATCACCCCCAACAAACCCGGCATGAGGTAATGCTACTAAATTTCTCCCAGTTATATTAATTCGCATCCTTTAGAAATAACATATTCATTCCCTTACTCCCATCCAGCTTAGAATGCAGTTGTGTTCAACATATTAACGCACATGGAGCAAAGAGAAGGACCAGAGCACCATTGCTTTAAAGATTAGTGCTGCACCCACCATCCATGTGAAGGCGAGGGGCGTGCCCAGCCCAGGAACAGTGGGAGATGGAAGCTAACAAGGCAGTTCCAGAAGTTCTACGCTGTACCCAGCTCCCCTTTTACCTGCATCCTGCGGCCAGCCTGACGAGCCCCTGGCGTGGTCCCATCAGTGATGCCAAGGAGTGGGCCGAACCCGAAACTTCCAGAGAGCATGCGGTTCATGTGCTGTCGGTGGATGGCAAAAGGATCCCTTTTGGAAGGGTTGAGAGAACAGTGGTGAGGACAAAGCCCCATATAATCCAACCCTTATGACTGCAAGTTTTTCTAAGAAAACTATACATTCCTTTCCAGGCTGAAAGTGGAGAATCCTGAGAATTCGTTGTTGTGCATGGTGATCCTTGGGGCTGGAAGGGACTTCTGAATCCCACTCATTTCTTGTAATAGAAGGTGTTATACCACAGAAGCCTTCTCAGGTACTAATTGCTGTCTGCTCAGAAGTAGGCTGGTGTTCTGCTTCCTGTACTGCTTTGTGGAGTCAAACATGACCAAGGCCATTCCAAAACCTCACTGCTCTAACTAACGAAGACCACTTCTCAGACCTGCCACCATTTCACAGTCCTTTCCTCTTGTGGCAAAAAAACCCTCTACATTAAGAGCTCTGCAAAACAGTCAAACCCTTCTAAAAGGACAGTTCTTCATTTTGCAGGGAACTGCACGAAGACTCTCCCAACTGCAAAGAGAGCATGAGATCCTATATATTGTCTTCTCCCCCCTCCAACATACACGCACAAAAACACTCCAATGCAAGACTGAAACCTCCAGAATGGACTGTATGGCCTGACACCCCTGTGCCCCCACGAATCATCTCAACACCTGGTCAAGGGGTTGAGATCACATACAGCTTTTGCAGATTTGAGAAGGAAAGGGAACAATAACTGAGGTGCCTAACTGGTTTTCCCCTCTTTTGCAGCCTCCACTTTGAGGGCTGCACACATTCACACAGGCCAGAGAAGCAAGAGGAAGAGGAGGGTAAGGAAAAACAGTCACAGATTACAGTGGCCACAGTAAAAAACTTCTGGGAAATACCATAGCTTTTTTCCTGCACATCTTATAGTCTGCAATTATCCCTCTGGAGAGTTAATAACCCCAACAGCAGAGACTGTTCCTGAGATCACAAAAGCACCTACTACAAACCAATACTTTTCTGTCTCTCCTGGAAGTGCTTCCCATAATAAAAGCTAGACTCATACCTGCCACATCAATGAGAGGAACACAGTCATCCTGTGACTAACTCGGACATCAAGGTTTCCTCTCCTGCTAATTTGCTCACAGCTGATAAAATTCTTGCTTATTACCAATTCTATCAGCAAAAAATTGACTACTCTTCTAAATATGTTAATTTCACAAAATTTATAGTAGTGCAGTGCTTAACAGAATCAAATTCTTCCTGTGTTAACAGTCTATTCCTTATCCGCTTTGGCAAGGACTGCCAACTTAGTGTCACTGCCAAAATTTATCAATAGCATCCAATTTCTGGACTGTGGACAGAAACAAAAACATTCAGTAAAAGGAATCCCAGGAAGAGTTCTTGGGACCTTTGTTAGATCTCAATACTAGTGTTTCAAAACTGCCCGTTGGCTTCTCTTTACTTTGTTCCTCACAACTTGACAACTGCTTCAGCAGTCTCCACCAGCTCCATTAATAAGTTCCTGTGCACAGCAGCAACAAACATTGGATGGAACAGCAGATTTTATCTACCGAACTGCAACCCTACTTTGCATAAGAAAAAGGAATCCTTGCGCAAAGAAACAGATTAGCTATTCCAGCCCTCTCCTCCTCTCAGACAGCTGCGATGCCTTTTGGCCTACTTTATTATGCTTCCCTCCAAGACCACGCTCCAATATCACGGAAACGGGACCAGCGCGAACCAGGTTATTCCCCGCGCTGCCCCCTGGGAGGATGTTTGTGTTTGTCCCCAGACAGCTCCGCCGCAGCCCGGCAAGGCCTCTGCCCGCCTGTCCGGACGCGGGGGGAGCGCGCATCTGCCCCCGCGCCGATCTCGGGCAGGATCCCGCATCCCTCCCTCCCGCCGCTTCCCCCCACCCCCATCCTGAGGATGCCCTGCCCGACTCACATGGCAAACATGGGATCCTCAGGCTCGCCATCCCTCATCAGCCGGAACATGCTTCCCTCGCTCGGGGGCGGCCTCTGCGGAGGGGAGAGGGCGGTGAGCACGGCCGGGGCCGAGGGCGGGGAGGGGCGGAGCGGCGGGACCGGCCCCCCCGCCCCGCCGCCATCCCGGGCAGGTGACGGCAGGGCTCCCCCCGCCCCCGCGCCCTGCCCTGCCCTGCCCGGCCCTGCCGTGCCTGGCGGTGGTGGCGGGCGCGGCGCTCCCGGTGGGCGCTCCCGGAGCCGCTGGGAACGCTCACGCCTCCGCGCCCATCGCGGACCGCACCGCTGCCCCCGCCGTGCCCGCACCGCGCATGCGCGCCCGCCCCGGGGGAAGGCGCGGGCGGGGAGGGGCCGCACGGCACAGCGCCCCCTGGCGGCCCCCGCGGGGAGCGCCCCCGGCCCGCTCCGGGCAGCGCCCGGCAGGGACTGTGAGGGTGGAACGGGAACAGACGGGCCTCGGGGAGGCCTCACCGCTGCACCGGCCGAGGCGCAGGGGCAGGCTCTGATCTCTCCGGCGACCAGTGACAGGGAGTGGCCTGAAACTGTGTCAGGGGAGGTTTTGGTTGGATATTAGAAAATTCTTCACCTAGAGGGTGGTTGCACACTGGAACAGGCTCCCCAGGGAAGTGGCCACAGCACCAAGCCTGACAGAGCTCAAGAATAGTTTGGACAATGCTCTCAGACGCATGGTGTGATTCTTGGGGATGTCCTGTGCGGGGCCAGGAGTTGGACACGATGATCCTTGTGGGTCCCTTCCAACTCAGAATATTCTGTGATTCTGTCATAACCCCAGTGGCTGGGGGCCAGTTGGTTCCTGGCTAGAGTCGGCAGCAATGCCCGGCCGCTGCAGGGTCAGCACTCATCCCAGGCTTCCTCCGTGGCGTGGGCATGTAGGAGGCACCGACACGGACAGTGCACACACACCAGTGCTCTGCCTGGCAGAAGCAAAGAGGGTACTTTGTAAGCCAGCTGTGGGTCATCACTGACCCTGGACAGCCACTGGGAACCACAGATGAAATGCAGGTACTTGGTGTGTGGCACCTACAGCAGTAGTGGGGAATCTCCACAAATCATGGGGGAGGGTGACACCTCTGTCACCATCCCTGGGGAATGCTGGTTGCCTTGAGCTATCACCAGCTCCACTGGATTACAGGGAAGAGAGCAGACTGACTCATCCCAGCTCCAGCCCAGGGCTCGCTTCCTTAGTGGTGCTTCTGCTGACTGTCGCATCCGGCCCACTATGTGCAGGAGCCAGACTGAACCTGTGCCAGAGGACTGGAAATAGCAGGTTGCACGATGTGGTTGAGAAATCGACCTCCTGAGTTGTGGCAGGAGCCATGTCCTTGGATTTCGGAGTCTGACAGAGGAAAATGACCCAGTATCGTGCTTCACCTGGTGGAACGCATAGAGGGCTTGGCAATACTTCTTGCTACAGCAAGTCTCGAAACTACATGGTGTCCACAAAGAAGACCTCTTGCTGGAGGCTCACGTCTGCGTATGCAGAAGACTCTTCAGAAATCCCCTGCTGTATTTTGGTGATTGGCTGAAACCAATGTCCACATCATGGAAGCTGCAGACAGCGCAGTGGTGCAGGACTGTGAGGTGGACACAAGTCCTATGGGCGGGGCATGGTCTAAGCAGGGCCAAAGTCCTTAGGCACTGCTCCTTAAGGAGGCTGTTCATGGGTGAGCTGCTGAAACACCCTCCTGTCACCAGCTTAGAGCTCATCTGTGAGCACTGAAGTTCACATAGACCCTCTGCTAGTGCCATCTCGGTCTCTCTGGTGCTGCTTCTGCAGCCCTGAATCATCCTTCAGAGATTTCCAGTCTGGAAAACCTTTCCTGTCTGGTGAGTTTTATTTTCGCTCTGAGGCTCTCTTGGTGTTAGACTGGAGTGTGGACTTGACCTCAAGTGTCAGGATTCAAAGACAGGTAAAGAGCATGAATATAAACATCTGTTTGGGGTTTTTTTTCTTCCTTATTTCCTTCTTCTTTACCCCAGATCTAGGATAAAATGACTTGCTGTCCCCCAGATACCATTGATCCTCCTACTCCTGCAATGTCCTGGAGATGGTAGGACTCCCTCAAAGTTCCCTTACTGTTTTCCAAATAGTAAGTCAGGCATTGCTGCCTTCCAAAGACAGAGATAGGAAAGGAACAGAAAGGAGTTTGGAACAAATACTTCTTTTCAGATCCTTTTTCTGTCCCTAATGCTGCTCCTCTGCAAGTGGCCTGCAACCCCAAGGGCTGAGTTTGTGAGACTGGGGGCTGAGGCTGTGAGTCTTGCTGGGTATTTCTGCAGCCTCACAGAAAGTCCTTACACTTGACGGACACGTGGTACCAAAGACTGTGTTACCAGGCCCATTACCAGCTCAGCAAACCTTGAGAGAGCCTGGTTTGCAGAGAGTTGTGCTGGTGGCAAATGCTGGGTGAAACCCTGGAAGGAGGAATTGGAAAGGCAACCTTTTATCTGGAACGTGGACAAGACCACAGTTCTGAGGAATGCAGGAGCTGTTACTGTACTATTTGTAGGAGAGGTTTCTGTATAGTAGTCACCATGTTATGCCTAACATGCTCCAAGGGGCTGGCCATTTGCTAGGTCAGAATAATGAGCAACGTGGGGTTGTGAATGAAAAACAAGACTCTCATCTTGCTCCTCTTAGATTCTCTATTCAGGCTGCTTCTCTTTTCATCACAAATAAAAACAATTATATCTCCCCATTTCCTTTCTTTTTTTTTTTTTTAAGCTGCCCAGGTTGTGCTGGAAGCGGCAAGGAGTGGGGGAAGGGGAGGGAGAAGGAGCTCAGCAGGCAGCCTGGAGGAGATGAGTGAAGGGCAAAATGGAAGCGGGATGAATGGCGCTGCTGCCCTCAACTCCACCTTCTCCCGCCTACTGCTGGCTGCTGCCAGCAGCCCCCCCGGCATCCCCATGGCCCTCAGCGGCACAGCTGAGGGGCAGCCACGGCGGAAGCGTCTGAAAAGCAAACTGAGTATCACGTGGTGTAGGTAAATAAAGGGTACGGTGAAAAATCATGCCTCATTACCTGCTGCTTCCAGGGACCGATCATTTGGGCCAGGAAGACCGAAACAGCTTCTTATTGCGTCCAAATGTTCCAGGGCCCCTGTGGACGCCTGCAAGACAAAGAAATCCTCGTTACCAGAAGTCAGAGCTACTCACAGCCATTTCCTCATTGGTTCCATTCATCTGTGCCTCTTACGTAATTGCCATCCAACAACTAACTCTGACCTCAGATGAAGGGCACCCTGAGTGAGGGACATCTAGGATTTGAACCTCAAATGTGACAATTCGTATTTGGGATGCTAGAGCCAGCTTGTGGTGGCTGCAGCTTGCGTTGCATGGCAGCGATTACTTTCAGAATATTTTGCTCGTGTTAAGAGTGCGTCTGTCACACTGTGAGTGAGAACCACGACCTCCATCTGTGCTGTGTTAGCAAAGAGAGGCTCTCAAAAATCTCAATTGAAAACATCCCTTCCCAGTCTTCTGACAGGCTCATCACTCCCTTCTACTCCTCTTGCTTCCTCTCCTTGTGTTACCTACCCTTGCTTCCCAGCCCTCCTGCAGGGCTTATTTAAATGTGCTGCATCTCAGGAAGCCATTTCCCAATGCAAAGTTGGCCGCTGGTTGAATTCTTGAGTATTTCCTCTTAACTTCAGGATACAGCATCATGAAAGAAGAACAAAGCTGATTATCTGCCTGGATTTTTAATGGACGCAGTATAGAAAGATGAACAGTGTGGATTAAATACATAAATGCATTCAAACGCATTCCCTCTGCACATTGAGATTTTGCTAGATTTGCTGTAAGCAAAAGGACAGATACTCTCTGTTTCTGGATTTATGTAAATTTAAGAAAATTTAATGCAAATACACATCCTTCTGTTCTTTTGTTATTCAGCAAACAGTTTGGGGGAGTTTTGGAATCACTTACGAGTTAGTTCACTAAACATAATTCTTAAAATACCCAGTACTCTGTTTTGCTTTTGCTCAGAAAAATGGCTGAGAGTTAGTTCAGCCTTCAACACAAACAGAAAAGTCCTTGTCTCCCGTACCCCCCAATGGAATAGTGACAAGACTAGCCAAGTATTAAATCAAAATGCATAAATAATTGCTTCTAGGTGCACTCACCCTGCGTATTCCAGAAGCAGAAAAATACATACCATGCATGAAAGCCCAAACACATTGCAACCACGTGCTTATGTATGATGGCACACGCCTGCAATCTCAGTGCGTGCCTCAGTAAAGGACCATACTTTCTACACTCACAAAAGTAAATGCATGTAACAGAGGGAAAATACCCCCTCTGTACACAAACACCTAGGTACTGCACCTAAACACATGCACGCTACATAAAAAACAAGCACAAACAGCACCAAAATTGTGACTTTGTACAGAGAAAATGACACTCCCATTGTTGTCCAGGCTGCAGCCAGAAACGCGGAGTGTCTGTTCCACGCAACGGTCTGTCATGTAACTTCTGCATCTCCCTCATTTTGTCTAAAGATGTAAGTCTCCAAAAGGGATGGAATATATTCTGCTGAGTAGGCAGAGAAACTACAAAGACTACAGAACATACTGAACGGAGACTGGCATCTGCAGAGCGCACAATGAGTATACTCGCATTTGCAACAAAGAGAAAAGCACAGATGGGAAAGAGGAGCAGAAAAAAGCTGCAGATTGATCTGGCAGGCAAAATGCAGAGTGGCACAGATCAGGTGGAGGAGCAGAAGACATAGAGGGGCATAGAGAAGAGCTAGGTGAGACAGTCAAGGGATCCCTCAAGGCCTGAGGGAGGAAGCTTCACATTAGAAGGCCAGGGAATCTCACCATCTGGATCTGAAGGGCAAGTAGAGTCAGAATGCAGAAACTGGCAGGTCACAAGGTAGGAAGAAGAGTTTCACATTGGATTTAAAGGGAAAAACATAGTTGACACATGCATGCAGGGCAAAATGGGATGTGGAAAACAAAAGGAAGGGATACAAGATGAATTTTGTACATGTGACACAGGATGTCCCACCAAGAGAAGCCAGGGAAAGGGCCATGGGAAGAATGCTACCAAGGACACAGGTAGGAGTCAAATGCCGAGAAGCAGCAGATGAAGTAAAGACTGCAAAGGGGATATGGTGGGGAGTGTGGAAGGGACAATGTTAGCCTGCACACTGTAAGTGCTGGGGGAAAAAGGGAGAGATGGCCAGTGGCCAGTTTGTAGCGCTGACCCAACAGCCCCATTCTACAGATTGCTGGAAACACGCTTCCCTCACACAAACAGGTGTTTGCCTATTTGCATCTGTGGGTGTGCGATCTGTGTCAACACGGAGCTTTGGGCACAGCGACATCACTGAACATAATCCTTGCTTTTTCCCCTCTAGGATGTTGTGTCAAGGCCTGTTTGTGCATTAATGTGAAAATGTCTTTGCCAAGGGATATATGTTGGTGTAGTTTTGCATTTTCAGTAGCTGAGCATGTAAAGGAAAGGATAAAATCCTGGATTGGTGAAGAGAACAGCAGAGCCATGAGCCATGCGTCTCCTGACAAGCAGAAGCAGAGAGGAACAACATTTGGCCACTTTAGAGAATTTGTTTGGCTCCCATTTTTGGGTGTAGCTCTGGAAATTAGGATTTTCTTCTTGCAGAAGAGAAGGATGAAAGAAGGTACTTGAACCAAACAAGATTTCAAATGCTGATAGCTGACAGACTTGAAAATTTGGCCAGAGAAGTTTTGTGAAACAGTTGGGGGATTAAAAAGCAATTAATGCATGCATTTTCATGATGTTTTATTTTGGTACTAGTCTAGATCTGTAAATCTGAGTTACATGACTGCTTCTTTGGGGCAGGCACCATGCACTCTGTGTAGCTGGGAAGAATGTCGAATAGTCAGATCATCAGAGAAGCAGCTGTAGCTGTGGAAGAGATGAGATGACAAGGTGGGGACCTCCTACCTCCCTGTCACATAGATTATAATTTATACCATCCCCTTCATACTTTCCTCCAGGAGAGATGTACTTGGTGCCCTCCCTGTTCCACAAATACCAATCACTTTTTCTAGTAAATGCTCTGAGACACAGGCAACCAAACTCATAGCACCAGTTCCTAAATCCTGACTTCGCACAGAGGCCGAGTTTGTGTCTGAAGGACAAAGAGGACTCGTGTGCCTCAATACATTTTCCAACTGGATGGATGAATAACCTTGCCTTGTACCTGTGAGAATGACTGTGTACACGTGCACACCCATATGTGCTCAAGTGCACGTTTAGTTTTGTATGTAGGCTTGCAAATGCATGCAGATTTTCTGCATGTGTGCATGTGTGTGCCTGTGACTAAGAGCAGGACAATATAAACCTTCCAGGGAAGGTGAAGGGAATTTAGTCATCCCGATCTGCTCAAACTGATAAACAAAGGTCTGAAGCGCGGCTACGGGAACATCTGTTTCGTTAGCAACAAATCCCTGCAGCTGCAAGCCACCACCTGCCGTTCTGCAGGAAGGACCTTTGGCTATAGGGAGACTCGTAGCTGGGCGAAGATCCTTCCCACCCCGGAGGGGGGCCCCACCAGAGCGTGTGCCACAGCCCGGGTTCCGAGGCGGGCGGACGGCAGGGGTCAGTGTTGCACGCCGTGCGCTGCCCGGCCGGTCCCCGAGGCGCCCACCGAAGGCGGAGGGCGGTCCCGTGCAGGGTCCGAGCCGATCCCGGCGGGACTCCCCATCCCGGGGCCACGGGCGCGGCGAGGCGCCCGGTCCCTCGCGCGCCTTCCCGATACCCCACGTGCCAGCGGCCCCTCCCGCTGCACCAAGCGGCCGCGCGCCCCCCCCCGTGAGCCGGCCGCCGCCAGCCAATGGGAAACCTGTTGCCAGGCAGAGAGCTCATTTGAATAGCCCAATCAGGCGTCTCGCCGCGAGCCCCTCCTTATATGGGGACAGGGACGGGGGGGGGGAATGCGATCGCTAATCTGCCCCCCTCCCCCAACGTCAGAGGCTCCGCCCACACGATGCTCCACCCACTCATCTCGCTGTGGCCCCGCCCACTCTCTCTGCCGAGCTCGGAGCGCGGGAAAAGCGCCCAGCGCCGGGAGGGGGGGCAGGAGGGAGAGGAGGGGAGGGGCGGGAGGAGCCTCGCTGCTGGGAGCGCTTCCAGCGGGAGGGCGGACGGACGGGCGGGCGGGCGGGCAGCTGGAGTGGAAAATTCCAGGCAGGAGGCCGCGTGTCGCCAGCGCTGCCCTTCCACACGGCCCCGCAGCGCCGCTCCTCGCCTCCCCCAGGTGCCTCGGGGAGAGCCGGCCAGCCTGTGCGGGCGGTTTACCGCCGTGCCGCGGGCACAAGGTTGGGCTTCCCTTCCCCGGGCAGTGCCGGTCGGTGCCGCGGCTCTGCGTGGAGGGGAGCTCTCGCCTGGCCTCGACGGGGCCGCGCAGCGTCTTGGCGGGGACCCGCGGTGCGCCCCCGCTGCTGGGCGGCCGCGGCGGAGCGCACATTGTTCTAGCGGCCCGTCCCTCTCCCCTCCCTCCTCCGCCTCCCGTCCCTCTCTCCTCCCTCCCCAGGTCCCTCCTTCCCTCGTCACCGGCCGCTGTATAAATCCCCTGCCCCGGCGGATCCCCCCAGCGCGGGAGACCCTGGTACTTTGGCCCCCGGGGCGGGATCCCGCCGCCAACCGCTGGGACTCCGCGCTCCCGCCGCTGACCCCCTCCTCGCTCTCTCCGTCCCTCCCTCCCTCCCTCCCTCCTTCCCACCTCACTCGCACGGTCCCCACCGGCCTCTTCCCCCTTCGCTACCGCGGGGCCAGGATGTCGGAAAAACGCGTCGAGGAGGCACCGGCGGAGCTGAGCGCTAAGGTGAGGACCACCCCCCACCCCCATCATCCTTCCCGCCGGACCCGCTCCCGACGGGAAGGGAAGGGAATAGGATTGGGGGGGAGTGGGGGGGGGGGCGCCGCGAGGTGCCCGGACGGCGGGGGGCGCGCGCGGTCCCTCGCGCGCCGCCCGGCCAATGGGGGGGCGGGGGCGGGGCGGGGGGCGCGAGGGGGACCTCGCGCCCCCCGCCCCGCCCCCGCCCCCCCATTGGCCGGGCGGTGCGAGCGCGCGCCGGGCTCGGCGTGTGGGGGGGGGGAGGCGGGAAAGGGGGGGCGGGGGGAAACGGTGTCAGGGCCTTGGAGGGGGGGAAAGTTGTGTGGACACAAAGCGCGGGGAATGGAGAGAGAGAGAGGTCCGGAAACGCCTCGATCCTACGAACACGGGGTGGGGTTTTTTTTTGTTGTTGTTGTGTTTTTTAATTAATAATAATAATAATAAAAAAGTCGTTAAAGCTCTTCCGTGCCGCTTCTGGTTTCCACACGCGTGCGGCGGCTAAAAGTAGCTCTGACGCGCGTTCGCTGCTTTTTTTTTTTTTTTTTTTTTCCTTTGTCGAGGCGGGCGGATTTAACGCCTAATATGTCTCCTCTCCCGTTATTCCGCCTCTCCTCCGAGCCCTCTTTGTTTCGGCATCCCCGTCTGTTGTTGCCGCTGACCGCTGGAATATTGATGGGTTGGTTGTGTTTTTTCGTTTGTTTTGATTTATTTATTCCCTTCGTTTCACATATAGGAAAGGAAAGAAAAGAAGGAAAAACTCGAGGAAAAAGCAGTCCACAAAGAAAAGAAAAAGGAGATAGTAGAGGTGAGACCCTTCTGAGGGAGAGACTTAAGAGCTCTCGGGGAGGGTTTTATGCTCGATGTGGGTAATGAATACGAAGGGAATACAGGAGATTAAGGCAGAGGGCAGGCCAAGGGAGCCTCCTGAGGGAGAGGAGTAAAGGGAGAGCGAGCTGTCAGATAATTGTGGAGAATGAGCCTTGAAGGATTTAGTGTAGTCAGTGCAGCCTATTGTGAAGAGAAAAGATCAAAGAAGGGAATGGAGTTAAGAACGAGTAGGAAAAGGTGGCAGGGGAGACGTGGTCCTGTACCCACTTAATTATCCTGAGGTACCTAAGTGTGAGCTGGAGAAGGTGGGGGGCACAACAGTGAGGGAATGCACAGATTGGCGAAGGTCAGAATGGATCTGGAAGCAGATGTACCATGAGCACAGGCTAAGTCATTAGCCTGTAACCAGAGAGATGTTCTGGTTGGTGGGATGGTATGGCAGCAGCTTGTTGGCATGTAAGCTCATGGGAGACAAGGAGGTTCCTGTTGTCAGGGAGGGACTGGAAGGATTTGTTTTGTGAAAGAAGGCTGGTTGGGAGGAGTGTTCAGGAGGAGTGGTGGGAATAATGTTTTTGGAGTAACAATGCACTCGCACATCTGAGACTGGAGTCTGAAGGGGCTGGAGCTCTGGAAATTGTTGTTGCACTTGCAGCAAAGAGCACGTGGAAATGTCATCCTGGTGCCAGTATCTGCTCTGACCAATTTGTTTAATTCAGGATGAGGAAAATGGAGCTGACGAGGACGATGAAGAAAATCCTGATGATGTAGATGAAGAAGAAGGTGGTGATGAAGATGAAGGTGGGAATAATTGGTATAAGGAAAATTGGAGGAATCAGGCTGTGGGGGAATACAGGATCATGGAGGGAAATTCCTTTTCTAAGCCTTCTGACTGTGAGATTACATTCCCTTAAATGCTATTCCAGTTAACCCATGATTTTCTCTCTTGCTTGTGCTTAGAAGGAGATGAGAATGGGCAAGAGCAGGATGGTCACGCAGAGAAACGATCTGCAGAGGAGGAAGAGGTGAGGAGTAGCATGAGAGTAATGGTGGGGGGAAGGAACTAGGTTATTTGCTGCATGCTGATCAAATCCATGTGGATGCTGCTGCTGAGCATCTCAAATTGGCCTCAGGTCTCATTGCTTCAGCAGCAGATGGGTAAACAAATCTGATGTGGCAAGGGGATAATAAACCCTTGTCAACTTGTTGGATACAGGTCCTTCCACCAGCAGTCACAGTGCTGGGTGAGTGAGAGTCAAGGTGCTTGAGGCTGTGCTTGGCCATGACCACTCACGTCTTCTGGGCTTCAGGCCAGGAGATGGACTTGTAAGGGCGGATCTTGGGGTCTTTCTGAAGTGGCGTGAGCCTGGGCTTCTTAAACCTCCCAAAAGGAACAGCGTGGGTGTCCCTCCGAACGGACGGAGCTGTCCATCTATTAACTGTGAGCACCAACAGAACAGCTGTGTCAGGCACTCAAGGGTGCTTTAGAGGGGAGTGGATTTAGTGTGGGCCAAACAAGAGATTTCCATATGGAGGAAAGAGCAGCAGTTAAGAATTTTGTGGAGAAATTATGGGCCTTGGTGTGGTGATTGTTTGAAGATAACTCCTTTTTCCTCTCTGTGTCTGATGTAGGATGAAGTGGATCCAAAGAGACAGAAGACAGAAAATGGCTCTTCGGCTTGAGCCCTCCCCTCCCATCTCCCCTGTTCCGTCCATCTCCTCCTCCATTCCAGCCTGTGCTTGCACTGCCCCATAGCCTCTGGCTTCACATAATCTCAGATGAGGAAACATTAGAAATGCTCTCAAACAGGGAAGACAGCAGTTCCCTTGTCACCCAAAGACCTAGCCCATCCATGACATTCCCCAGCTGAAATTATCCTAGTCTCCCACATCCCTTCACCTGCGCCCCACTTACCAGTGATCCTCTTCCCTCAAGCATCTCATGGTTCCCTGGGGCTCTGCACATAACCTCGCCAGGCCCCTCACACGGCAAAGCACCTCCCCTCCCTCCCCTTTTCACCTGCCCGCCTGTTTTTGTCACTGGTGTGAGATTCTTGAGAGCTCCTGCTCCCCAGCCCTGCTCTCAGACCTCCTCCCTGAGCCAGGAGGCTGCAGGCAGAGACCTCATGGTGCGTTTCCCAGTCCCAGGCCTCTTCTCATCCGCTTTCCCGCTGAACCCCGAGAGACAAAGAATATTACAAGCAAATAATGGTTCTATTAAGCGACACATGGAGACAGAATTTAAGCTTTTCTTTTTTTTTTTTTTTTTCCAAGTTTACATGACAGCAAGCTGGCCCTCGTGAATTTTTCGGAACATAAGGGTTGCTTTTCTATATGAATTTCATTGAGCTGCATATTTTTTTAATTTGGCGGCTTTTTTAAAACAAATCAAGAGAGAAACAATTGGGGACCAAACTTTGATTTCCATCTTTTCCCTTCAGATTTTCTTGTGACCATTTTTTGTAAATTTAAGGCAATATAGCCACAGCGTTTTCTACGGCACAGACATCACGAGGGTGATAGATATAAATATATATATTGTTTTCAACAAGCACTGTAAATAAAAGCGTTTAAAAATATTTCAAACTGCTCGTGTGCATGGCCATGTCTTTACATCCTGATGGGTTCAGTGGGAATTGGCTTGTGGGAAGAGGAGGGTGGTTTGCCCAGCAGTAGGTAGAGGGGAGAGCTCAAAGTTGATCAAAGGGCATGTTTTGGTTATTTGAAGGGCCCCTTGGGCAGGGTGTTTGGGTCCTGCTCTCTGCCTCGTGCTGCAGTGAGGGCATGGCACAAACACCGGACAAAGCTCCAGGGCTGTCCTGGAGCTCTGGAAACTACTGTTGGGCCTCAGCACTGGGCAGAAGAGGGTTGGAAAGGAAACTCAGGCTGCAGCTGCTGGACATGGCCCAGTGTTGCTCTCACCGTATGCTGCCCTATGGCCTCCTGCCCTGGCTGGCTTCAGGAATGACTCACGCGGCATCAGTCACAGAGACCAGGGAGCATTTTAAGAGGCAAGAGCTTCAGTTCTTTGTTCCACCAGCTGCCTGGGGGAGAGCTGTCAAGCAGTTGTCTTTTTATCTTTTTTTCAGCTTTAAAGCTGCTGTTCTGTGTTTCTTCCTTTTTAAACTCGTACTTTGGCAATCACGCAACGAGCCACCGGGGGCTGTAAATAATACCAACTTTTGTCCGAGCGTCAGTGGCTTTGTGGTTGTCCGACTGCAGCAACGGATCAGATGCTGGAAGTGCAAACAGTTTCTTGTCTCCAGAGGGGCAAAGCATCCACTGTCATTTTCTCTAAATGCCCAGGTTGCACTGCAGGGTGCAGAGGAACACGGCTGCTGCCAAGCTCCTGCCCACCCATGAATGTCTCCAGGGGCGCGTGTCTGCCGGGTGGGATCTTACTGCACTGCCTGGTGTGGGTGCACCGCTCCCCTGGCACCCATTTTTGGTGGAGACTCCCTTGGCAGCTGGAGTCTCAGCCAGCCTGGGTGCCTTCCCCTGTGAACCGTGGGTTTCAAAAGCAGGTTGCTGCTGCCTGGGAGTGACTTGCTATGCCCCTCCCTGCTCTCTCCTGCCTTGGGCGCTGTGATCAATGGGCTGCTTCAACCTGCATGTACCTCGTAGCCACGCTGTCGCAATTTTTGGCTTTCTGCTATTGCTCCATTTTAAAAAATTATGGTTTCTAGCCTCTGTTCAAAATACTTTAACACTGGGGCAAATCCTCAGTACCACCCCAAACTTTCTGCTCAGCAGTAACCTTTTACTGTTCAGTACTGAAGATAAAATATCAGCGGATGAGATATAATCTCTACAGAAGCAGATTACAATTTTCATGCTTCTTTCCCGCTCCTGCAGCAGAGCCTGGCTATGGATAGTGAAGAATGTACTTGCCAGTGAGAAGTTGTGGAGGCATAACTCCATCTCTGCTTCCTGTGTGGATACAACACCCGTACCACTGGTTCTATCAAGGCAGTCATTCAGAAGGAAGTGGGGCAGCAGCTGAATGTTAGGCCAGCACTAGCAGTGTGAGCAACCAACCTTCTTTTCTTCTGAGGGAAACACTGCAGGATGGAGGGAAGTGACAAAAGGGCTGCCAGACAGCTTCTCCGTGTCTCTATGGGCCCCTTGATTCCACAGCTTCTTCCATCTTACTCAGTTTTATTGAACACCTTTGTTATTGTCTACGGAAATTTGGAAGATATAGATACAGATACAGAAATAGTTAGAAACAAAACTACTATGGGATTTTTTTCATCTCGATGACCTGCAGGACATCTTCTCTGAGTCAAGATGAGGGCTACAGGTAACACAGTAGGAAATCACACGGTTTCTTCCCTTCCTGTAGACCTGCAAAGATCCATGCTGTATCCGGTGGTATTTTGGATGACAGAGTGAGCACAGCAAGCAGCTGCATACATTTCAAAAAAAAGTTGAGATTGCAGGGTTTTGCAGTGCACTGCATCTCAGGCCTGCCTGTGTGCTTGATTTGTGTCCGAATCTGCAGGTGCTTTTCATCTTTCAGCCTGATTCTTGTTCCACAGTGAGATCAATCGTGTCGTGCTGGTGTCATCAAAGTAAGAACAAAGGCCATCTTCACCAGTGATTCCTCAGAAGTGATGATACACCATTTCAGGCCTTATTTGCCTTTCTGGGTTCTGTGCTAATTCTCTGCTCATTTCATTTAATTCCTGTGGCCATCTGTTAACTTCATCAGCTGGGGGCAGAACTCCCTCAGCTATCCCTTCCATGCTTATGATGGCACCTGCTCCAAGCTTACAGCAGCTCTGGTCCTGCCAGCTGGGCGGCACTGGAGAATTCCATCTTTCTCCTCCTCCTCTGGACTTGCTTCCTTTGAGAGAGTTGAGTGGAGGTGTTACAGTCGTGCCCCTGCAGGCTCTGCTAGACTTCCCTCTGGACTGACCATTTCTGCTTTCTATGGCCCTTTTGTATGATTTAGAAAGGCAAATGCTGACACCAGTGCTGGGAGCAGGTAAAGCCACCTGCTGAGTATTATCTGGGTCTCTGTCCTGGCATGGATTGAGAGAGTGATCCCTCACTCCTTGGCAGAGATCACTGGATGCATGGGACCTGGACCCACTGGGGTGATGAGAAAACTCCATGAAGGCTGTGGCCATGAAAGGTGGTGCCAAACCCACCGGGACAGGTTGCAGATGAACAACAAAGCTGTTGTGTTGGGTGAAAACCAGTTGACACTTCTGGTTAAGCAGAGCAATCTGACATAGCTTTGTAAACAGCTCTGTTGTGACTAAGGGGATTCAGCTAGAAATCTCCAGATGTCCCTATCCACCTCTGAATTTTTGTGATACATGAAGAAATGGGGGCCTGCCATGGAAAATGTGAGCTGAGCCTGAAGATATTTTGAACTGCTGAGCCCAGAAATTAATGCTCTTTGTATCTTCTAGCTGTCACCTCCTCATTTCCCCTTAGGCAAATAATCCCTTCCACTCAACCTCTTTGGTCTTTTACACCACTTTCAAGCCAGTAGATAACACAAGACTGGCATAATCAAAACCATCACACAGGCAGAGTCGTGAACCCTCCTTCAGACCTGGAAAAAGTGAACCCTCCAGCCACTGCTGGTCTGGGAGGAAAACCATTCTTGCTTCAGGAAAGTCCATAATCACCTTCTTGGGCTAGCTTTAAAAAAAAAGTGAAGATCAGTTATCTCTCCCACATCCACACTGCTTCCTCTGGGATCAAGGTCTTCTTTAGTCCCTCTGGTTTGGAGACACATTGCTCAGCCGCTTCCCATTTGCCATATGGGAAACTGAAACAACTTGCCTTCCCAGATTCTTAAGAAGCCCGTGTACTGTTCCCTCCCACCTCTCTGCCTTATTTCAAGAGTGGAGTCAAAGATACACTCATGGCTGATCCAGTCTGTGTGTTTTCACAGGGAAGAAGTCTGTGTTTACATGTGTGGGCTCAGACTTGGGACATATTGCAGATGGACAGGATGGGAGTGCTGCGTATCATCAGTGGATGAGTTTGGGCTTTCTTTTGATTGTGGGTTTACCCTGGCTGGACCCCAGACATCCACCAAAGCTGCTCTAATGCTCTCCTTCTCAGCAGGATATAGGAAATAAAACATCAGGACAGAAAATATAACAAAAGGCTCATGGGTCAAGGTAGGACAGGGAGAGATCATTCACCAGTTACTGTCACAGGCAAAACAGACTTAACTTGGGGGAAAATTAATTTAATTTATTACTAATCAGATCAAAGTAGGTTGATGAGAAAACAAAACCAAATCTTAAAACACCTTCCTTCCACCTCTCCCTTCTCCCTGGGCTCAATTTTGCTTCTGATTTCCCCTACCTACTCCCCTCTGGCAGTGCAGGGAGTTGCAGTCAGTTTATCACTAGTTGTCTCCGCTGCTCCTTCCTCCTCAGAGTGAGGACTCCTCACACTCTTCACCTGCTCCAGCGTGGGGTCCTACCCATGGGAAACAGTCCTCCACAAACTTCTCCAATGTGAGTCAGTCCCACAGCTTGCAGTTCTTTATTAACTGCTCCAGTGTGAGGTCCCTCCACAGGGTGCACTTCTTCAGGAACAGACTGCTCTAGTGTGAGTCCCCTGTGGGGTCACCAATCCCACCAGCAAACCTGCTCCAGCATGGGCTCCTCTCTCCATGGATCCACAGGTCCTGCCAGGAGATCCAGCATGAGCTTCCCACGGTGTCACAGCCTCCTTCAGGCATCCCACTGTGGGGTCCTCCACAGGCTGCAGGTGGATCTCTGCTCCACCATGGACCTTCTTGGATTGCAGAGGGGACAGCCTGCCTCACCAGGGTCTTCCCCACGGGCTGCAGGGGAATCTTTGATGCCTGGAGCACCCCTTCCCCCTCCTTTTGCACTGACCTTGGTGTCTGCAGGGCTGTTTCTCTCACATACTCTCTTTCACTCCTCTTTCTCACTGCAATTACCTTCTCCCTCTCCCCCTGTACTGTGATATCCCAGGGGCTCTACCACCATCACTGACGGGCTCAGCCTTGGCTAGGGGTGGGTCTGTCTTTGAGCCATCTGGCACTGGCTTTATCAGACATGGGGAAAGCTTCTAGCAGCTTTCACAGAAACCAGCCCTGTAGCCCCTCCATGACTAACAGCTTGCCACACAAACCCAGTACTATTTCCTGGTCAGCTTTTATGGGTTTATCAAAACACGAGCAGTCACAGGGGTGAGGAGAGACCTGAGGTGTTAGTATTCGAGGGTTTCAGCCACACAAGATGGTTTAAAGGCCCAGTGTGGTGCCATCCAGTACGGCTTTGCTCTTGTGGGAGGCATTTTCTATCAGACACAGAAGATGATGCTTTCCTGTCTCAGGCTGTTCAGGAAGCCTGAGTCCCAGCTGAAAGTATCTATGCACTGCACTAGTTACTCAGCTGAGCCTCACAGAATTGGGATATTAGACCAGGCAAGCTTCACCTTGTCAGGTGTGTCTGTGAAGACAGGCTATGGCAGGTGGCTCAAGTGACTGGCTGCAAGTCAGCCATTAGAGAGGTCAGAAGAGCAAATTATCCATGTGTGTGCTGTGGGTGACATCTGACTAATGCCACTTGTCACCAGGGGGCTGTAGGAGCCGCACGTTCTACAGACCTCTGTGGTGTATTTTGAACCATTCTCTACTGTGTATCTTCAACACTTCATATCAAAAAGTCCAGTTCAGCTTTTCCAATGTCCTATCTGGGTTCAAGATGTTTTATTCTCGGTTTAGTCACTTAAAATATGAAGTGGTGTTATGTCAGCAAGATGCTTGACCACATATCCTGCAATGAAGAATCTTATCCCTAAGTCCAAAATGTTACTGGGACTTCCTGCATTCAAGATGGAAGATCCTGAAGTCAGTGAAGGCCGTAAGATGTAGCAAAAATAGTCAATTTCCAGAGCCCTGTGATGATCTGTCTGCCAAGACTTCTCTGGCAGCTTCAGTAGAGTCATGTCTTAGACTTTCCCAGGTCTTACAGCAACTTGTGTATCATTTTAGGATGCATTTATTAGGTTGTATAATTTGTAATGAAAATTTTCAAAGCCCCTTACTTGAAGCATCCTTCAGCAGCTTTTCTGTTGTTGCATATACAAATGACTTGATAAAAAGGTCTTTGCTGGGCAGCACTTCTCAGGATGAACTCAGGTAGCACTCTATTAGGCTTGTCCATAAGCACACCAGAAATCCCATCTGAGAAGTTGTAGCTGGTTGATGCTTTCTTATGGGAAGGACAGTTTCTTAAATGGTTCTTATAAATTTTTCCTGTGTCAAATTCAGTCTATAAAGCAGCTGAAGCTGTTGTATATGGCTCCAAAAAACCTCCTGAGTTTCCAGGACAGCAGCATGGTAAATATGAACCCAGATTTCAGCTGGGAGTTTGCTGTTTTTTTCACAAGGTAAATTTCACAGAAGATTCAGTAGGGATGTTTGGGAAACCAACCTTGTAATTCAAATGAGTCAGGAGGTTTTGCTCATAAGCAAAGAAAATGCAGATTGCTTCAGGGTCTGTGAATCCCTTTCCATAGCTGTAGAAATAAGCATTCTTGTAGAGCACTGCCAACAGTGTGCCATGTTGTAGTTTCTCGCTGGGAGAGGATCCTGTTCCACCTCAGTTTCTCTATGCTTGAAAGGGTTCAAAGATTAAATCCTGGTTTAAGGTCTACCATCTGTAGCAGTGTCCCTATAGGTGTTCCCAGTGTTCCCCAGTGCTGCTTTTGCTTTTATTTCCAAGTGTGAAAAGCTGACAGATCACTCACTTATGAGTGAACCCACACTGCAGATAAAAAGGAAGACTGGTGTTATGGAATTGAGATGCAGAGTGACACCTGTAGTGTCCCAAACGCTATACAGCAGAACATCTTAGTGCTGTACATGTTATCATCACTGAGGACTCTGACAGGGACCTCCAGGAGGACCAAGTCCTTCTCCCTTAACTTGGGACACAAAGTCTCTTCTTCCAAGACCTGCTTGTGCTGAAAAAGAGCACCACCCTGAGACAACAGGCAGCACAGCCAAACATAGCTCAGACTGATACCTCTCAGTGTGGAGGGTGCACCTTTTGTTGCTTTTCTTGATCTTCTCAAACGGATTTATTACTGGGAGAGACATCGCTGGAGTCCTTTAAGCATAACTTTCTTTCCTCAAGGGCCCCCTGGTGGCACCAAACCTGGCGTGTCTGTAAATACTTAACCGAAGAATTGAGAGAAGCTTCATCTGAGTGTCTCTGCGCCCAAAATGCCAGGCACAGGGCGTGCTGTGAGCTGTCTCTCTGAGTGGAGGAATCGGGAATGGCTCTGATCACACCGCTGGTGAACCTGTAGAACTGAGAAGTCTGTGTGTGCTCAGTCACAATCGGATTTGTCCTGGCTGCATGTCCACAGGTCTATTTGAACCCACAAGGGTGCCTCTCTATCCTGCAGGAGACATGGTCCTTTGCCTAAAGAGTCCAAGGCAAGTCTAAGGGACCTCCACTAGAAAGACACATATACATTTTGGACCCTTTCCAAGTAGCATTCCCTCCCTTATTGGATCCCCTGGGTAGAGCCTTGGAGTGTGTCTGCCCTTGGGAAGTAGGAGCCCGTTTTTCTCACAGTCTACAAATCCAGTTGGTTATGAAGAACCTGTGCTGGACACCCAGCAGCAAAGTAGGCTCCTGAGATCACTGCAACTTTCTGGAGAGCCTGTTTTAGAGTTGTCAGTCGCAGAATTGTCTTGGGGAAACAAACTTCTGGGTTTAGCTGAAAGGTCCACAAGTCCCCAGACAATCCCAGCAATTGTTCCCAGTATCAGTGTTGCACTGCATTGTACTTCAGGACACTGCTTGGACAGTCCACTTGTCCTAGAGCTATTTACAGATATCAGCCACATATTGAGTGTAATTTTACATGACAGCAACATAATTTTAAAAGTTTTCTGTCCTTTCCACCCTTAGTACAGTTTCTCATCCACTCAGCTGTGCTCAGGCAGCTACCTGTAGGAACCTGCCATAGAAGTAATTTTAGTTGTTCCCTATTCTAATCCCACACTCAAATTTTCTTCTCTTCCTCCTTTAATTCCAAAATTTTACATTGGTCTGTCTTAGAACCCTATGAAGAGCCATATTTCAGTAATTGTTCAGGGGGTAGTTAGTATCGAGCCAGGGACTGTCATTCCCAATGGCATTGAAACGGGAAGAAAAACTTGGAAGAATCTCTTGGATCAGTTTACTCATGAGAGCAGCTATAAGGTGGAATCTCACCTTCAAGCACCTGGGAAAGTTTCCAAGTTATCTTCTGACCCTTCAACAAGCACGCCCCTTCACTTTGAGGATGTCTCTGTTTTTCATATCCACCCCAAACATTTGTTTTTCATAGACCAGGAAATGCTGTTACTCTTGGCTTGGTTAATTTTTTTTTTTCCTTTTGAATAACTACTCTTGAGTATGACTGTAGCCTCTTTTTCCATTATTAAAGCTTCTGAACTTTACCTTGGCTCATGACTGGACCCTATTGCCCATATTTCCTCCTCTGCACAAGCTCATCTGGTCTTACGGTTCAAACAGGGGGCATACAGACCCCTTGGGTTTACCAGTCTTTCAAAGTGACTTTTATTTTGACTTAATAAGCAACACACAGAAGAGAATTATAGTAATTAAAAAAACCCAAACAAACAAGAAAAAAACAGAAACCCCTCTATCTCCTTCAAGTCTGGAACAAATGAGCCCTCTAAGCACCTGTATCTAGGGAAAAAACAGCCAGTCCCTGCCAAACTCAGGGGAAAGTCCCCACACCCACATGCCATCACCACTTCAGTTCATTTAAGTCCAGGAGCTTTTTCCTTCCTTTTCCCTGTGGGTTATGTGCCTCAGCTCAGCAGTTTTCCACCACTGTTTTCCTCCAGTGGAGTTTTCTTGCAGAACAAGACCAGCTGGCTTTTATTTTTGTGTCTTAAAAAGGGCCCACATGAACTCTTAGGGAAGCCCTCCAGTCAGGGCCGTGAGTAAGGGAAAAGCCTGGAGAAATATGAATAGATCGTGTTTTATTCGCATGGTGGTGATCATCTGGCTTGGCTCCCTCATTCCTGCAGAGTGTCATATCCTAGGGCTGAGCAAGAGGGTGCCATGAACGATTTTTCACCCCAACAGTCTGCAGGTGGTGAAGAGGCCACCACAAGAGTTCCTCCCGTGTCAGGGCCTTGCTGTGAAAAACATGTACCTCATTTTCAGCCAGATTTTTGGTTTTAATTTTGAGCCTCTGGTCATCCTTATGTTCCTCTGCTGGGGCAGAGGAGGAGAACCTACCTCTATTTCACATTTCTTCTCATGGGAAGAAAATATCAAAGATGGATTGTAAGAGCATAAAAATGGTCGTACCAATGGTCTCTGTCTGGTGCTCTGCTATGGCAAATACCAGATCCCTAAGAAAAGGCACTGAGAATCAAGGCATCACGTAGAAGCTTCCTGCAAGCAGGAGTCAAGGACATCCTGAGCTGGCAGCCATACCAGCTCATCATGTTCAAAAGCCAGTGAGGAACTGATCCTCCACAAATTACCTAATCTGTATTTGAACTCATTTATACTCCTGCTCTCCATAACATCCTAACATCCTGTAACAATAATTACACTGTCTTAGTGACAGGCAAAATAAATTTCCTCTTGTTTGCAGTAAAATTGCTGCCTGAGCTCACCACTGTTTCCTTCAGATGAGGTAAAAGAGATCAAGCACCTCAAGTTTATTCATTTCAAAGCAAGATCTTCAGGCTCCTAAGTCAGAGTTGGCTTGGTTTTATTTTTGTACCACGTTGCTAAATCCTTTTCCCACATCCATTTTAAAAATATGGACATGTTCCAGTAACTTGTGCTGTAAACAGAGGTAACACAATCTGTTCACTCCGTGAGATCCCATTTAATACACCATGTATCATTTATCTCCCTCCCTGGAGCCTTGTCTTCCCAGGATACTGTATTCTGTTCCGGAAGTGTGATTCCACATACTTTGTTCCTCAGTGTAGAACCTTGTGTTTTGATTCTAAGTGTGATTTTACCAGGGGTTTTAGAAGGCAGCTGCTTCCCATTAACTTGGCCAAATACATGCACCATGCCAGGAGAGACAGTCACACCTGCGGAGCTGTGTAGCCCTTCTAACCATATTTTGGCATTGTAAGACATCCATGAACATCAGGAAGCATTTAGATGTTGAGCAGATCTTGTGGCAGCCTAGCACTGGAAGCTCACGTAGTTTGAATTTCTAGGACACTTTCATCAGCAAAGCGTCTGAAGTATTTACACAGGACACAAAAGCATTAGCTGCGTTATCTTCTACTCTCACACATGCTGTGCAGCTAAAGAGAGTCCTTTGGTCCTTTGTGGATTTCTGAGAAAAACCTGGCAGAGAAGCCTCTAACAGTAGAGAGAGCGCTGCACAGCATGGAATGTTCAGATCCTGCTGAATGGGGCCTGACATCTGCAAACAGAAACTTCTCAGCACCAGGGAAAATTATCAATGCCAACAAACAAATAAGCAAACAAACAAAATCAAGCCTAAACTCGTGTTTTCTCCATGTGGCCTCAATTTTACCCCAGTGACCAGCTCCTGGCAAAACTTCCTAATATTTAGTTGGCTCTCCATCTTGGGAACCCAGACCTCTCCCAGCCATCCTTGTGACGCAGGAGGTCCCACCCCTTCTTGGGAATTTTAAAGTCCATTTATAGTTGCACCTCTTTGGTCCCAACCTCGTTTGAGGGTGAGTAAGAGCTAGCTCTTACACCAAGAAAGCATGCTCTATGTGCCAGCACAGTGAGAATGGGGGTACCTCCAGAGCCAGAGGAAACTCTCTGCAGTGCTGAAGGCAAGAACTCAGCAAGCAGTGATTATCCATAATTGGAGGTGTCCAGGATTTGCCTGAGCCTGGCCCTGAGCAACTCAGTCTAGTTTGAGAGTCACCCTGCTGGGAGCAGAGGGATGAAATAGAGACCCCAGAGGTCCCTGCCCACCTGAATCTTCCTGTGATGCTGTGACTAACAAACAAGTGGGTTTATTTGATTTTGTGGTGTTTTTCTTAGTGAGGCAGTCTGAATACAAAAGGATTCAGACTGCTACCTGTCATGAGGTGCCAAGTGGAGAGGAGATTGAAAAAACAGCTCAGTTGCCACCACATTCTGAATTGCAGTCTGGCACACAATTGTGTTAATCCAGCACAAATGTGCAGAGGAGTGTTGCAGAGAGGGGCAATTCCATCTTCCCTTTCATCTCTCCTGCTGCCTCTCTTTTGTCAACACTGATGAGCAGCAGAGAATTGATCCAGCTGAAAACTAAACTATAAAGGAATAAATCCATTTTGATTTACAATGAGTCCTTTCAGTTTAAAAATGCACCATCTCCCTCCCTAGCAATTTTTTGTTCAAAGCAAAGTGGTTGGGGATCACCAAATCAGAGACTTTATTCTCTTCAGGACTATTCTGGAGCACTACTGTGCTCCTCCTTGCTGTGCCATCATCCACAGCAACCTTCCCAGTGATTGTATTGTTCTGCAAATGATTTTTCATAGCATCACTGCTCCTTTAGTTACCCTCTACTTTTTCATATCTAGCTTTCCCACTAAGAAAAAAAGAACATATTCTCTATTTAGTAAGTGTTTTCCTGCAGCTTCCAGAGCTCCAGTGTACCATGAGATATGGATTTCTGTTCTCCTGCCATGATGCACCATGAAAACACAGCACGTGGATCAGACCCACTTTTTCACAGTTCCTGGGGACACAGGCGAGCAAGCCTAGGGCCAGACCCCTCTGTGCTCTGAGCAATGCTCATCCCCCAGCATCTGAAATATGACCAAGGTGCCTCTTCTCTGCTGGAGAAACCCAGGCTACTGCCCAGAGCAGAGCACAGAGAGGATTTGAGCCCTATGAGCAGAAGGCACATCCTTCTGTGGCAGTTTTTCTCTGAAGGGACACTGTATTGCCAGTTGAGAGCAAAAGCAGCAATAAGGATATGAGCCTGGAATATGTGGATTGGCCTTTCTCTCTTTTATGCCACTTTCAGAGGTCTTGTTTATTGGACATTTCTGCCAATGCTCATCTGCTTTCTGGGCTATCCCTGGTGTCCAGCACTAGTCTGTCATCCAGCTCTGCTGTGGGCACGGGGGCTTCCAGTCCACTCGTTCCCAAGGACCCTGCAGATGGCCAGACCCTTTTTCTCCAGATATCCCAGGAGAGACACATTTTGGGAGTCCCACTCTCAGACCAAGGTTCAGCTCCTATCAGAGTACTCCTCAGCTCGTACCTGAGTTAAGGGAATCTTTCAGGACCACTCAGCTTCTGCCCCAGCCTCTCAGCAACACGTGGCATGTTGGGTCAGTGCTTGAGTCCTTCACCTCAGTGTCAAGGTCACTGTAACTGAGAGCAAAGCTGGCACGTGTCTCCCATCCCTCTTTGCTCTTGAGAAAATCCACTGCAGTCCTGGGATGTTTGGAAGGCTATTGCATATTTTTCCACTGGATTAGAAGCATGAACACTGCAATGAGAAACGTAACCTAGTTTGCTGCATGGATTCTGTATTTAATCCACCCCACCCTCTGTGTTGCAAAACACGTAGGTTGTGGCATCAAAGATATTATTTAACTAGATATTGGCCAAGGTACTGATAACCATCTCCAGGTAGCTGAGGATGACCAACGAGGATTCTGTAAGTGTCCCATCTCTCCTTGAGGAAGAATCTGGAGGTCTTTTGAAAGAGAATAGTAACACAGTTCTCCACAGCGAATGCTGGCCAGTTACAAGTTGCCAGCTGTCAAATATGCCCATGAATGCTGCAGATTTTCTTCAGTAATTAAATAACTGGGTTTTTCATTATGTTTTGGGGTTTTTTTTAGCACAAATGCAGCCCACAGCTTTAGTCAGATTACCCCAATGTTGTTTCAGACTTTCAGGTTTCTCTGGGATATTCAGCTGAGGACTGTCATACAAAGGGTGCTCACCTTCTAGCACTGTAAAGAAAGAGGCTGCAGATTTGTCCAAAGACTCCATATAGCTATATTTTCTTAAAAGTGTTCTCATGTGATTCTAGAAAGCAGGGCACTACTAGACTCTCCTCAGTGCCATATCAGAGATCTGTGGTGATTCAGGCACTGCCCATTCAGCAAACCCTCTAAAAAGGACCTTTTCAAAAAAGCCTCCCAATCAGGCAGCCAGTCACTCTGCCTCTTCCTAGCACTTCTGCAGGGGCACAATTTGGTCTTGCCCAGATCTGCTGGGAGATGGGAACTTTTGCTTTTCCAGTCCTCTTCTCCTCACTGCTTTTTGGGAATGGCCATCTCAGATGAATGGGTCCCTTCTCCAAGACCATCCTCTGATGTGTGGTGTACCCAGCCTCTGGGGAGATAACATGCTGCTTCCAGGCATCACAAAGCATGTTTGGTACTGTTGTGGTTTTGCTTTGGCTTAATTTGCTTTCTACCCCCCACACAATTACTACTAGTTGAGAGAAGGTTTTTTCAGATAAAAGAGAGACAGGATTTGGGGAAAATAGTATAAACATTTATTACTAGTAAAATAAAAACTACTAATAAATTAAAAACTAAATAACTATATCTACAATAATTCTACTTAAGTTAAAGTGCTATATATTTACAGAAATACTCTTCTCCCTTTATACCAGTCCAAGGAGGAGAAGTGGTTTCAGTTTCCATTTTCAGAGGTCCAGCTCTCTCTCTCCAGTAACAAATCTTCAGTAGCAGCAGCATTCTCGTTGCAGCTGGAACTTTTTCTCTCTCTTTTTCTTGCTCTGTGTCAGCTTCCAGGGCTGGGCTTACCCCCCTCCTGGGCTAAGACTGAAGGCTGGGAGTTACCCAGGTCCTGAAGGGTCTTCCTTCCATAGGCTTGCAAGGGGACACTTGCTTACTATGGATCTTCACCACAGGGTTACAGGGGATAATGGCTTAAGAGTTCACCCCTGTTTCCCCATGGAGGTCCCTCCCCATGGGAGAAACAGTCCTTGATAGACTTCTCGGCATGGGTCTAGCACGGATCCACACACACATGGATCCCAACATTTCACATGGGCCGTCTCGCTCCAGCATGAGATTCTTTTCTTCTCATAAAGTTATAAATCTTCAATAGCAGTATGGATCCACACACACACGGATCCCAAGCTTATTCGAGCCATCTTTGCTCCGGCATAAGCATCATCTCTTTCAAGGGTCACAAAGTTTTCAACAGGACTTTGCCTCACCTCAATCCTTCTCATGAAGTCTCGGTTCTCTGGTACATCTACAGGCTCCTCTGTGAGCTGCATGGGGAGTCTCCTTACTCCAATAAACTTTTACAAGTAGCAGGGATTACTTTTCAGTCTTTTCCCTGCTGGAGAGAGAGAGTGAAAAGGGAAGAAGCAGCTCTCCCCCCTTCGAATTTCTTCTCTCTCCTCCGGCTGCCAGCTTCGACCTTGGAAGTCCCTTATCTCTTGACTCGAATTCTTCCACAGCGGTTTCTCGTCTAAGTAGTCAGTCTTTTAAACTTTTTTTTCTTCACTCTCTTACCAGAGAGAAAGGGAAGGCTTCAGTGCTACACCTGCTTCCCCCCCAGCCCAAGCCGGGGGAGGAGAAGGCCTTGGCCCTCTTCGGGCCTGCTGCTTCTTTACATGGCTGCTGCTCCTAATTTCAACTGCGCCACAAGTCTTCTCTTCCGTTTTCTTAAAGATGTAATTAGCAAAGGCATCACTGAACTTTTGATTGGCCTTTTTGTCCGGAAATTACCTGGACAAAACCATCCTCAGCCCCAGGGATGGGCTGGTGGGCAAAACCACCACAGGTACCCACCCTGGACATAATTTCATATACAGAATGCACCTCTGGTTGGTGCCCTGGCAGAAACTATCATGGTCCTCTGTGTGGGAAGAGCGGCTTGCATCCCTCTACCTCAAGGGTGCCTATTCCGATGCATTTCCCCATTGTGCATCTCACTGAAAGCCTGCCAAGCTGTGGGCACCAGCTCTTTCTGCCTCAGGGTTCTGCTGCTTGGCCCCTCTGCAGCAACAAGGTGTTGACTTAGGAACCACTGCATGTGTCCCAAGTGCCCAGAGAAGGGCAGCTTCACCACTTCCTCTGTGAAGCTGAGCTTACATTTCTTTTAGCTCCCTAAGCTTCCCAGTCAGTGCCAGAAGTCTCGCAGTTAATTCCAGTCTGATCCCCGAAAACCCTGTTGCCTGTGCAGGCACTTGTTGGGTACCAACCTGCCCAGCAGCTCTTGCTCACACCACGTCCTTGCCAGACCTTCCCTTCTGTTTCCCCAGGTGTGGCTGATTTTTGTTTACAGTTCCTTGCCATGAAGTTATTAGTTATCTGCCATTAGTAATGGGACTTGGTTTTGCCTGCCATGTTTGCTTTAGCTCTGGACAAACAGCAATTAGGATGTTTTACACGAGGTCCTTCTGGCAAGCACTCTATCTCAGGAACACCCAGACAAGCTGATAACTTGATAAGCTTCAAGTCATGGTGTGGTTTCCAAGATCAGCTAAAGTCTGCAAATAAATTCTAGAACACCTGAGAAAGTCAGCATAAAGTGGAAGACTATGACTGCTTTCAGAATTGATGGTACAAGGACCAAAACATGATAGTGGAATCACTCAGAGAAAAACATGGTATTACAGAAATCTGGAAATGCAGTGGAAAATTCCTTCAGCAAGACTAACTCAATGATACTGCAGAATAGTGTTTTCTATTCCTATTTTTCTTAGTGAGTGTAGTTTGCAACCATAAGACATGCCAAGAGAGACAAGAAGAGCAATGTATTAAGGCTGTGCACAAGATGACTGCTGCAGTTAAGTCTGGAACCTGGCTGAAGCTACTAATGCCTAACACCGACAAAGGAGCATTTAGTGAGCTGGGCTTCTATATCCCTGCCCTTGGCTACTCCTGTTGCAGCCTGCCCCTCATTTCCCATGTCTCTGACAGGGTCCCACACATCCCTGTCAGCCTCTCTGCTCAGGGGACCCACGCTGGCAGGTCTGAGAAGCTGTCCCTGTGCTGATCTCTCTCTGGTCACTGTTATCTCTGCGGCGGGGTCCTGTTCTGGGAGATGACGAAAATGCCATTCAAGGGAGTCAGCATTTAAAATGGGTCGTTAGACAGAAACGTCACAGTGTCTTTGCTAAAGATAGCCTGGTGCTGAGTAAAACAGTGCCTCTAAAACCTTCCTTTTACAACATGCTCTCTCAGCATAATAACCCCTCGGCCTCAAACAACCCCCCCACAGTGCCAGTGCCAGGAAGCTCCTGTCATTTTCCTGGGCTCTCCATCAGCCTCTTGTGACCACCTCTTGGGAAGCTGTAGCAGGATGGGACTACGTCCTCTGCTTTGCTGTTTCTTACAAGGGACAAGCACTTCCTTGAGCACAGATTCCTTTAAAAGTGGTTTTGAGGGCTAGTTGGAATAGTGCCAGGGTGCCAAGGCTACAAGTGCAGAGAGAGTCAAGATGGAGGGAGAGAGATGAGCTTGGTGTGCTCCTCAAATGAAGCCAGGAGAAAGGGAGCAGGTGATGCTGGTCTGCAGAAATGTATGTGTCTCCCCACCACAGTTCCAACTCCCTTCTCTCTCTCTCACCTTCACCCACACACTCACACCATTTTGCACTGCTGATTCAAGGGAAAGAAGAGGTTGATGCTTTCTGCTTGAACTGGTCACCACAAACTGTTTTTCTTGAACAGTAGGAAAAAAAAAACACCTCCTGACAATTGTCACAAGTTCTCCCCTGTCTTCTCTCCTCTCTTTCTCTCTCATGCGATCCTATGGACTGTGTTACACAAGAGGGCATGTGGGACCACGACAAAGCAGTCCCTCGGAGACATGGAGGCACATGAGGTTGCACCTGTACACCAATCTCACTCCTCAGGAGGCTGGAGAGCCATGTGTGATGAAAGAGATGAGAGCTGTCACTACAGCAGGGGTCTGCTGAAGTGAGGCATAGCACTGGCTCTCTTTTATCCTCCACCTTCACCACCCAGCTGAGGAAAACTAGAGAGCAAGCAAGGATCCTTCCACAGTCAAGAAGTGGCCACTATGAGTCACCTCCCTTCCCCCAGCTGGAGGAAAAGCCCCAACACTTGGGGAATGAGCCAGTGAGGGGCTTGAGTGTCTGACACTTGTCACGAAGGGCTGATTAAGTCTGAAAGTGTCAGAGCAGTGGGCTGCTGGAAAGTGTGAACCTCAACAGTGGGGGTTCTCTGAGACAAAATGAGCCCCAGGATGAGGCACATGGATGGAAATGTATTGCCCTATGCAAAGGTCAGCAGCTTGATGGGAGCTAGATTGAGCCCCCTCTCTGCATGAGCTCGAGTGGGTTTTCCCAGAACTGCTGGTGGAGGAGGGTCCCCTCCTCAAACTCCTAGTAGTGCCACAGTATTCAGCCCCTCTTTTCAGTTCTGATTGCTTCTTCTGGATGCTCTTCCTCTATCTCCTTGGATCACCTGGGCTTTGTCCCATATTGGCCCTGGACTCTAGATTGATGACTCACATGTGCCCTGGTTGGAGCTCACCATAGACCCTTTCCTCATGCTGCCTGCGAACCAACCAATGAGAAAAAAGCCAAGAAATTAGCACATTTGGAGGATTAAAGAAGGAAAGAAAAAGACAATTAAGGAAAAAAAAAAAAGAAAACAAAACCCAACAAAACAAATCACAAAAAAACCAAAAAGAAATAACTACAGAAATAAGGACCAGCATGTTCTTGAAAGCCCTGAAACAATTAAAGAGAAGCTGTAAGAGACGGAAAGATCAAACCAAAAAAGGTAAGAGATGAAAGAAAAACATGAAGGGTACTTGCTGGGAAGTGTCTTCTACACTTTTTCCACTGGCTATGTAGAAGCGAAATTTGTAAGAAAAACAACAGCGACTCAAAGAATTTCCACTAAAAGATGCTTACAGCTGTGTCTCTGGTCCCTCCCTCCTCTGCTCTCACGTGCCTCAGGCTTATACTGGTTTCTTGGTCGTGACGCATCTTCTTAGTGATGTGAGGAAGTTTGCTGCCCATCTGCAATATAAGGGCATTTAGGGAAATGCTTTGATCAGATTGAGAGAGAGAGAGAGAGGGCATGAGAGCAAGCACGTCCCACTGACCCCTCTTCACTCACCCACCCACTTCTAGCACCTTCTTTGCCCATGCCTCATTTTTGCTGATCTCTTCAAGCTTTGGACCTTGTCAAGCACGGACCCAAGTGGGACACAGCCCCTCACCCTTCCTGGATGCCACAATGAGGCCGGTGTCCCTGGTGCTGCTCCTCACCTTTGCCCTGCTGGCTTTCAGTGGTAAGAGGGGCTGAACCTATTGGGGAGGGCAGAGTAGCTCAGTAAGCTGAGCCTGGATGTTACTTGGTCCCTGACAAGGATGGAAGGGAAAGTTTGTGCCCTTCCAATCCAACAAAGATGGTCAGATATTGCCCTGCTCTCTGACCTGCCCTGGCAAACGTGGCATCCCCACTCTTTGCTCAACTCTTCATCTTGTGTTACAGCTGGTCACATCCTAGCAGGATTAGCGGAGGGGGAAAGCAGTGAGCAGAAAATATGGGTCAGAGAGGGGAGTTCAGCTGTGCTGCCCTGCCACTTGAGCCCCAGAAAAATGAGAAAGACCTTGAAGCAGCTGCCTGACAAGACATCTGTGCTGTGGAAGAGGCATGGGGGAAGGTATGTCAGCGTCAAAAGAAATTTCACTCCTTCTAGGGGGACTGGGAAGGTGGGAGACACTTTGAGCCCCTTTTCTCTTTCCCCATCTTCCCTCCTTCCTGCCCCCTCCCTTGATCTCACCTTATCCTCTGAGATGAGCTGCTCACTTTTCCCACTTCCAGTGTCCACCAGGAGCCACATGGGGTACTGGAGGTGGGGTACTCGGGCCTCCAGAAGACAGCACTGCTCATGAAGCCCCGGGTGTCACTCCAGGACTCTGCTTTGCGCAATGGCAATTTCTCCCTCCGGATTGACCCCGTCCGGAGTGAGGATGCTGGGCTCTATGAGGCATGGGTGAAATACAACTCGGAGGTCCATACTTGCCACGTGGAGCTGGGGGTAATTACAGGTAGGAGAAGATGGAAAACCTGGAGAATGTTGATTTTAGGACCGGGAAGGTTGTAAAGGTGAAATGGGGTGGGGATGCTGTGTTTGGTTGGCAGGTTAGAGTACAGGCAGCATCCTCCTGAAAGCACACAGCTTCCTGCTGTCTGTTCTCCACTCTGGAGGGGCGCCTGCCTGTGGACAAGGCTAGGACAGGGGGACACAAAGGGTTGGGTTGGTAGTTCCCCTGTGATCTTAGCTCACCTCCCACCCCGACACTTTGGTTATTTTGCAGTAACCCTCAGTCCACCCGATCCTGTGGTAGAAAATGAACTGCTCTTGATGAGCTGCAACTCCAGCTACCGGGCCAGCCTTGTGGAGACATGTTGGTTCCATAACGGGCACCTGGGTCTCACCTCCAGGACCTTCTGCTCCTTGCCTGGGGCTCTCTCCATCCTACGGCCATCCATGAGTGATGCGGGCCCCTGGCGCTGCCAGCTTCGATACTCTGATAATGAGATCATTTCTGCCACATACAACCTGCAAATTCTAGGTGACTTCAACCTCTGTGTTCATATTCTAGCATCCCCAAGCTTATCCCTTTGATGTGACTAACCCCAATAGCTCCAGCTTCCCAGCTCCCACACTGTCCTCACTTCCCAGGTCAGTCATCTCCCATCTTTCCAGCCACCATCACACACTGTGCTCTTTCTCTGGCTCAGGTTTTGATGGCCCAGCCAACCCTGTGGTCTATGCTGCAGCTGGCTCTGCAGCCCATCTACCGTGCAGCCTGAGCTACCTTCCCAGTTCCTTTCAGATGAACATGGTGACAGCCCACTGGAGCCACCTCGCAGGAGGACACTTGCAAGACTGGGACATCTCTCCGAATCTGAGTAGCAGAAACTTCCCCCTGCACCTCCCTGTGGTGGGGCCGGGTGATGCAGGGCAGTACCTCTGTGCTGTCTCTGTGGGCCCCAAAACAATCAGCAGGGAGGTGACCTTGGCAGTGGTTACAGGTGAGAGGAGAGACAGGGAGGTGATTACTTACCCCTCTGGGATCCCCCAGTGCTTACAGATAAACCTCCCACATGTCAGTGCAGTGAGCATGGGTAGGTCCTGATCGTGGGTTCCCACCTCAGGGTGGGAAACACAGTCTCTGTTGAGGGCATTGCACTGCACTGGACTCTGCTGAAATTGGTTTTCCTTAGTGACCTGATTGTTCCTCTTAAAACTGAGGAAGACAAAGAAAATAAATTAGAGGAAGTAATAAATATGGGATGTAATAGAAGAAGGATGGATGAGGAAGAGATGTAGACGTGTCTGTAGACTTTCCTGAGGTTTGGTTTTTTTTTTTTCCTTTGCTGCAGTGACTCCAAGCATCCAAGGGCCAGTTTCTGAGGGGAGTCGTTTGCTGCTCATCTGCAGCCTCACACACTCCTTGGGACATGAACGTTTCCAGTGGAAGCACCTTGGCTCAGTCCCCACTAACAGCAAGCTGGCTGTGGCCACACCCCAAAACCTGGAGGGCCACAGTGCCCCCATGGGACCTACCTTGGAAATACCCAAAGTGTCACAAAAGGATACGGGCACATGGGAATGCAGCGTATATGGCCCAGAAGGCCAGCTGGGAGCAGTGGAGTATGAGCTGCAGATCACAGGTACTGTCCCCCACATGTTTGTAACCAACCTCTTCTTGCCATATTCAGTTCCTCGGTGCCTTTCCTCTCTCACCTTCACCCTTTCCTTCTCCCCTTGGACCACTTGGATCTCATCTTCTAGTCATCCTGTCTTAGCTCTCACTAGTTCATTATGTTGCTCCTTCCAGTTCCCTGCACTCTTTCCCATTTTGCCCATTTTTGTGCAGTCCCAGCCTTGCCCCAGTGCAAAATCAACCTTCTCTCCCTTCCTAACTGTGGTTCCTCCTCACAGGTGCCCAGGTCTCCAGCCCTCCTGCTATCTTCAATGGGCAGATTACTTTTGGGCTGACACTCACCCTCTTCCTTCTGCTTGCTGTCTGTGTTGTGGCTCTGGCCCTGCAGAAAAGGGTAAGTGTCCATCATCCCATTTCTGTTATTTTTCCTGTACATCAACCCTTATTTGACCCTACTGGGCAGCTCTGGCTAACCATGGTATTTGTCTGGAGACAGGTCAGACACCTACAGGGATGAAACTTCCTAAGAGACAATCACAGCCCAGCCTTGAAAAACTTCATGTTTACTCTCCCAGAGATTAAGCCACACTGTACTAGAGAAGGGTTAATTTCCAGGCTTTTGTAGATGTCATCTCTCTTATTCCTTATCTGAACGCCTTAATGGAACAGTCTCTATATAAAACAGTTCTATATAAATGCCTACTGGTGCCCAGACACAGATCTCAATGCAGGGCTGTTGTTGCTGGCTCAGCCTTCACACCTCAGCCTCTGCTTCTGGCAACTTATTGACCTTCCTTTGCTCAGTTTATTCCAGTATCTTGTCCTCTGAAAACTCTACCTTACCGTTATGATCCCAAAGACCAGGCTAGAGCTAATGGTTCCCAAGCATGTCCCCAGAAAAAAAGCTGTGCAAACAAGTCGGACCATTTCTCTGCAGTTTTCATACTGTTGCTCTGCAAATTAATTACACAGCAAATTCATCCTTCAAGGTTTCTTTTTGCTGACAAGAGACACCTTTTGAGTGTAGCTGTGATGTAGTTGCCTTCTATTTAACTTCTTGGAAAGGCTCCACAGTGAAAATCCCCTCTAGTGCAGAAGGGGCTGGGGGATTGGAGCGATCTAAGTTCAGAAGAGCTTGCCCTGGTGAAAGAGCTGGGAGCCTTGGAACTGAGGTCAACTTTGAGTTGAACACAAAGGATGTGTTAGCATTGATGAAAAGTCTTAGCAAGTCCCAGTGGCTGGAGGCTGAAGACAAGCAGCATTGAAACAAAATCCAAGTCGGAATTTTTAAAAAAACCACTGTGGGTACCACTAGAGCAGCTCATGACAGGTTCTTCATTATTCATCCTTAATCAGCACTGATGGTAAAGGATAGTCTGAGGCAGAAATCTACAGTTTCTGGGCAACTCTCTGGACTGTGCAAGTCCAGGACAAGATGATCAGAACCACCCTTTCTGGCCAAAAACCTCGGGAGAAATCCCTTGGCAGTGTAACTCTAAGGCCTCAGCTAGCAGGAAATAGGACACCTGGGTGTCCAGCTGTTAGTTAAACTCTCATGCAGCCAGGACATTTACCACCTCAAAACATTTGCATGTGCCCTCATGGCTGTGCTTTGCTGTGTTGCAGCACAGGCCCTACATCCACAGGTGGTCCCCAGCCAGCTCTGGGTGGCCCTGCTCTGTCAGGGCGTTTGGACTGAATCATGCCCAGAGCTCCATTCCAACACCAACATCCGGTGATTCTGTGATTCATGCCCTTCTCTGCACAGACTCCCCGCTGGGCTCATCCTCCACCAGAGTGCAGATGAGGTGCCTCAAGCAAAGGCACCAGCTCTTCTCTGGTTCTCTCCCTCTCTCTGCTGGTATCCTCTGAGATTACATTTGCTCTCCTTGCATTAGCTGGACACCGGATGCTCACCGCAGTGTATCATGTGCACTCGATGGGCTGTTGCCCACACATTAGGAATTCCTATTCCGATCCCCTGAGCCTATCAACGTGCCATTGGTATTGTTGCATTTCATTCATCCTGTCACTCAGTTTAGTGCTCTGTTCTCCTAAAATATCTGGGTCTTGTGTGACATTTTCATCCTCTTTCTTCCAAATGAGGCTCCTCAACTTTATCAGCTACCTAACTCATTAGCACTTTCACACTCTCTGTGCCAATAATGACTGATCTTTGAAGGCTTGTGCTTATCATTTCCCTACAGCCTGACAGAAACATGCCAGCAAAATCCCAGTCCCTTCTTCTTAGCTGGGATTATACCTACCATGCTATTCTCCAGCTAATCTCATCCTTCTTGCCATACTGATTGTCTGTGTGTTGCCCTATACTTTTACCCTGTCAGAAGCCCTGAGATCTTTGTCTTTTGCATTGTCTAGAAAGTCACTTGTGAAAGTGGTTCTGTCTTTATTTGTTCTTATCTCATTTTGCACAACCCTTCATGCCTTTACTACTTCTCTCTGAAAAGGTGTTGTAAGATCTGGCATACCTTCAAACCTGACATTGTCCTGACCACTGCCCGGATCACTCTTTGCTCTCCCTTAAGCTTGTCTTGTCTTTGTTATTCCTTATGCCCATGACACCACAGAGGATCATGTTGGGACAGCATTCCCCAGAAGAAACTATAGGTCTCAGAGAATGGCTTCTTCCCCGGCTCTAGGAGGGAATGGGAGCCTTATGATTGCAAGCAGTAGGACCATGCTTTCCATGGCAAGGAGAAGCCCAGTCTGCCATGCCATTCAATCTCTCTCTCATACCTGATGTTGCCTCTTTTCTCCCTTTCAGGCACAGACTCCTGCCTTCCCAGCACTGGAAGGGATGTTTGCAGTCTCTGGGCCATGGAAGTCAATGAAAGAAAACCAGAAAGGGAAGATCCAACAAACTGAGTGCTGACAGGAGCAGGGACACCAGGGCTAGTCTGCGTGGGAGGATGAAACTCTGTGTGCCATGCTGCAGAGAGATGGGCACCATGCAGACCTGTCATGGGGGTCGAGGGATGGCATGAACAATGCAGAAGGCCTTGGGAGCTCTGCACCTGCAGGGGGGCTGGGAGCTGCCTTCCAGGGTGAGGCGAGCCTCACCGCTGCAGTAAGGTGGCCAGCAGCACAGATACTTTGGAGCTATTGGGAGTATTTGAGCCAATAGCTATTGCCTGCTTCAGTGCCACATCTCTGCCCACTATTTGCCCCTCCTCCATGGCTCCTTTCACAACCTTTCTCTGGTGGAACACCAGGAAGCAGGAGATGGCTGCAATCTATCCTTCCTGCAGCCTGATGGTGCTTTCTGCCGCCCTTGCTCTGTTTCTTCTCCCTCTGCCTGCACTGCCCTGATCACTGCCCTGTTGCACAGTTTGAGCATTTTAACTTATTAGAAACTCATTTTAGAACTGAAAATAAATCTATGTGACAAAAAAAAATCCACTGGTTCCTGTGTGTGCTTATGGAGGATTGTGCCTATTTGACAGTGCTGGGTGTACCTCTGCCTGTGTGAAGCCATTTCTAAGGCCTTTGCTGCCTTCTCTTTCTCATTCTCTTTCAGTTCTGTTTTACTGAAGTTGCCTGTTCGTTTCTGACATTTTCACAGCAGGGAAGGGGAAATTAAATGCCACTAGAGAAGAAAGAATCACAGGTTCAGTCTCTCCCTTTTGCTGTGTTTCAGAGTCTTTTTTTTCTTTCTTTTTCTCCCATCTGGCTGTCCCTGTTCATTCATTCATTTATTCCTTTAGTTCTCACATTTTCCTGAAAGATCCACAACTGATGTTAGGGCTCTCTGTCACTCTTCTCCTGCTAAGCACGTATTTAGTAATATAAGTGTGAGTCTGCCAGGTCCCATCTCTCAAGACCTTTAATGTGTTTAGCTTTCACGTAGTCAGAGAATGCTCTTCACCTCCTCTTCGAAAAGCCATGGAGGACTGTGGTACTGCTCTTGAACAGCCATTACATGCCACCCTAGAAGAAAGCCTCACTGATAAAGAGAGCCACATGTGTGGTGTTTCCCATATGGGTCCCCAGGCTGTGGCTGCTCAGGGAGGCAGCGGAACAAAAATTAAGCTCTCAATATTTAAGAGGAAAGATTCTCTTGACTTGAGTAAGAGGGATCAGTAGCATGCCAGATTTTCATTATTTCACCAGGCATATGGAGAGACCTTACTGTGTAGCTCTCACCTTCCCTTCCCAAGAGGGAAGCTGCATTCACAGCTAGCGAAGGCACTTTGGGATCCTCAGACTGCCGGTAGTGGAGCAGCACCCAAAAAGTCACAACTAGCCCACTCTGAAGAGCATGTCTGGACTCCACAGCTCTTTAGCTAAACAGTTAGCCATGTATTGGACTGAAAATGACACCCATTTCTCCACTGAGCCCTAGAGAAATGCAGCAGAGCCGCGAGGTAGACCTGTCTGGTTCAACCATCCCATGCAATTTCAGTCAGAACCAACAAAATGCAGGACACTGATACTACCATTTTCCTAGGCAATTGTTAATACCGCAATTTTTTTTCAGGTTGGAGTGATCCATAGCTCAATCCCCTCTCTCTGTCAGATGTTTTGGAGATAGAGAAAAGGTGGGTGAGTCCCAGTGGAGCTAAGGGGCTGTCCAATATTCATCAGGACCACATCATATTCTCTCAGTGCCTCAGAGCAGTTTGCTCTCTCTTCTCATACACAATAGGATGCTCTCTCCTCCTGTGTGTAACACTTTTAGCATTGCCTTTTACCCAGCTGTGCCTGTCGTGATGGCCAGGGCTCTTGCCCGACCTGGTGCAGTGAGCAGTTACAGTGAGCAAAAGCCTCCTCAGCTGGGCAGGGAAGAGAAAATGTAACAAAAGCCTTGAGAGTCAAGATAAGGGCAGGGAGAGATCATTCACTGATTACCACCACGGGTAAAACAGACTCGACTTGGGGAAATTAATCAAATTTGTTACCAATCAAATCAAAGCAGGATATTGAGAAAGTAAACGCAAATCTTAAAAGAAGTCCCTCCCACCACTCTGCTCTGACACCTGGAGCACCTCCTCCCCTTCCTTTTGCACTGATCTTGATGTCTGCAGGGCTGTTTCTCTCACATATTCTCACTCCTCTCTCTGGCTGCAGTTGCGCTTTTTTTTTTTCCACCCCTCCTAACCAGGTTATCCCAGAGGTGCTACCACTGTTGCTGATGCACTTGTCCTTGGCCAGCAGAGGGTCCATCTTGGAGCTGGCACTGGCTCTGTCAGACACAGAGGACACTTCTGGCAGTTTCTCACAGAAGCCAAACCTGTTGCTCCCCTGCATCATAAACTTTGCCATGCAAACCCAATACACAGAGGCTGAAAACTTTGAAATAAACCACAGGAAATCCAGTGGATTCCCTTTTGGCACAGAGGGGAGCTTAAGGAACGCAGAGAAAGTGTTATGCATGCAAATTCCTTTGCATATGACTCCTCCAAAAGGAATAGGAAGACAATCTTTCATCCAAAATTGATCTTTTTTTTGGTAAGAAAGATCAGCACCATAAAAACAAAAACAAAAGCAAAAGCAACAAAAAAACAAAACCAAAAACAAACAAACAAACAAACAAACAAACAAAACACCTAGGTCCAGATGTTCTGCATCCAGCACTTTTCATGGATTTACAGTGAGAGGCTAAGTAAGTGCTAGAGAATAGTGTAATCTGACAAAGGAGCAACTATAAACACATCTATTGTGGTCTTGGTACATTCTGTACAGACTTTAAAAAACAATAAAATGCTAGAACGTTGAATTATGTAGGATACTAAGGCACACTGAGTTTTATACTTGCTTGGCGAATTTGTGGGAACAATTTCAGTACCAATCCTGCAAAAAACACTCAGTGACTTACTACTCTGCTTGTATTTCTTCAACACTTCTACGAACAAAACCAAAATATCTAGGGTTCCTAATTTTGCCTTCTAAAGGTTCCCTCAAACCAAGTTCCTTACAGGAATGCTGTTCTTGCAGGTACTGTGTCTCGTGCCACCCACTGAGATTCAAAGCATCTGGGACAGTCTTTTCGTAGTTGTGGATTCCATCGTGCTCAAGAGCTTCTCTCCATGGTTTCCATCTTTCCATTTGCCAGTTCAATGCGACTCACTCCAAAAGCTGTCATCTGGTGCACTCTGAAAGGGATGTCACTCCCACCTGAATAGATGGGTTTCAGAGGGTCTGAAGGAAAGAGAGCATGAGTGCCTTCCAGGAACACTGGCAGGAAGTGACACGTAAGGACAGCTTCTGGGAGGATTTGTTAATAATTCTCATTCTCACTGAGATGTCTCATGTTCCTTTTCTTTTACAGGCACTGAGTGTCTTCCTTTCTTGTCACCAGGCCAGCATCCCCCTTTTTGCATGGAAAATGACACAGGTTTTGGACCACTGAGAAGGCATCAGCAAGCTCCCTAACGAGCTTGGGGGCTGTCAGGAGCTCAGCTAGGACTCTCCACTTGGGCACTCCTTATCCCTTTAAAATCCTAAATTAGACATTAGGAATAAACTCTTTACTGTGAGGGTGATGAGGCTCTGGAACAGGTTGGCCAGAAAAGCTGTGGATGCCTGGTCCCTGGAAGTGTTGAAGGCCAGGTTGGACGGGGCTTGGAGCAATCTGTTCTAGTGGAAGGTGCCCCTGCCCATGGCAGAGGCGCTTGAACGAGATGATCTGTAAGGTTCCTCCCAACCCAAACCAATCTGTGATTGTATGAAATCGCACTCCCTCAGCGCTCTGAAGGGGCACCTAAGCTCGGGGGCGAGGGCACAGCAGGGTCCGGAGGCTGCAGCTGCTGCTCCTTCGCTCCCTCCCTCTTGGCACAGAGCTCCTCTCCTTGTCCCGAGCCAATGCCGCCATCTACTGTCCTTCTGCGCCGGGATCCTCCCGCCCTCGCGCCGCGCAACGGGTACATCCATCCCTGGTGCCTATTGGGCTGCGCACTCCGTGACTCAGCTGCCCAGGGACTAATTGGCACGCCCAGATCCTTCCCTCCCTTCGCTTTCAACTGAGAAAGCTAAAGCAAAATTTCTCACAGTAACTGCAACCTGACGGCGTGTGCCACTGAGTTACAATACGTTTGAATGCTCCCAGCCCCAAGCTGCTTCCAGTGTGATATTCCAGACCCTCTGTGCTGACGAAACCCCTCCAGCAGTGCATCAAAACAAATATTGTCACCAGCTTCTCCCCCTTCCTTTTGCCAAGGTCATTAAAAGTGAGATAGATACCGTTCCTTAAAAACTCCCCCAGCTACCTCTCTCCTTCCTGTTGCATTTCTGGCGCATCCTTAACATCAGATTGGTTTTGTTTAGGCTGACTTTAGCCCCTATCACGTTCAGTAACACACTATTGCAGTTGATGGTTCCTGGACCATTCCTCTCTCCAGTGCCCTTGGAGTAGTCCCTGACTTCCCAGGACACCTCGCTAGTTTTGCTCCATCAGATTTCACACCTCCTGCCTAAATACAGGGGACCCCTTGCTCATGAAGAGCATCTCTGCAGGTTTCCCGGGTTTTCCCTGTGATCAGCAAATGAACCTTCATGATATCTGCTTAGAGAGTCCTTTCTTCCCAATCAGGCTTCTGCAGAGAGGTACTCCTAGTGCCTGCAGAGAGGTATCTCCCTCTGGCACAACCTAGGAGCCTTCCTCCCAAGGAACATAGATGTGCTGGGACAAATCAGCAGGCCCCCTCACCAGAGGGCTGGTCGTTTCTAGCTCCCCACATCTGGCGTTAGAAATGCCCCTCAACAAGCTCACCAGGTGTCAGCTTTTCTGTTACAAAGAGAACGTTCCTGGCCTTTGAAGCTGCTGACAGTCAGGTGTCTGAAGACACAGTTTTTAGGCTGTGTTCAACACTTGTTCTTCCTTCTCTCCAATACCACTGAGAAATCACTAATTTTCCAACACATCTGGATATTCTTCACCCACCAAAGTTCACAGGTACATTCGGAGTCCTCACTCATGTGTAGGGAGCTTGGTTTTAAGGAGATCATCTCTGGAGGTATCTTGGCTTTCCAGCAGAGCCAGTAAAAGGTCCCTCTCAACATCTGATTTCTGAGACCCTTTTCTCCCTTTTTCTCATTTCCCTGGAGAGAATTTGCATCCCTGCAGACTGTGACCTTCACTCAGTATAGCCTGGAAGCATCTTCTCTCCACTGAGAGGATCTGTTAATCGCCAGCTCTAGCTTGCAAAAATATTGCTGGTGATGGGATTAGAGCAAAGAGAGACAGTGCAGAGTGTCTCTGCAGGGGATAAAGCAGGGAAATATGACAGCCATGAACTTGTTGGGAGGTTGAGCATTGTGCAGTGCTCAGGCTCTTCTCGCTGTTCTGCAGGGTCAGTGTGTGATGCTGGCTAAGCCCCACTTTCCCCATGGGTGCAGTACAGCAACTGTCCCAGAGAGGTGAGAACCAGACTTGCACAGAACTTAAAAAACAGTTAAATATTTATGAGGAATATTACATTCAGAAGAGAGACTGGCTGCCTAATATTATTCATCCCTTCTGGATTCTGATGTTTAATTAATGCTTGCAAAGTGCTTTGAGAAGCTTGGATGAAAGTGATACAAACACGTCACTGCACACCATGACCCTTGGTCCCAGAGGTACCTATTTGCCACACAGCTGAAACACCTCCAAGAGATGAATTCTGTCCTTGTGATGAGAGTGGGTCCATGTGGGGGCTAAGCCTGCAGCTTTGTCACCTCAGACTCACAGCCTTGCTTCTCCTTGTAACTCTGCAGCAAGTTCAAGAGCGTTTTGCAAGCTTTACCCCTTCGGGGAATGCTATTTCTGGTAGATATTTGCAGTGACATAAACCAACTGTTTAAAAACAAGCCAGTGTTTTTGCATTACAGCATGCTAGGGAGACAAAATGCCAGACAGAATCTGTGAGAACTGAAGCACCAGCTCAATGCCCCAGGGCCCCAAGCCCTGAGATGCCAAGGCCTTACCATCCCAACCTGAGTTATTTAACTCTTTTTTCCCAGGACAGCCCCTCTCTGGCAGCTGGGGACCAGAAAGGATATTTCTGTTTGACACATGTGGGAGAGTTTTGAAGATGCTGATGTGATATGTCAGGTTCTCACAGGAGATCTGTGTCTCAAAACAAGGCTTTTACAGGCTCTGGATGCTGGCAAAGTGAGTGCCCTGCCCATCCCATCCCATCCCATCCCATCCCAACCCATCCCATCCCATCCCATCCCATCCCATCCCATCCCATCCCATCCCATCCCATCCCATCCCATCCCATCCCATCCCATTCTATCCTGTCCCATAGCCTGTATCCCACACTGGGGAATTCCTGTTTCATGCGGGTGACTCTTTCTCTGAGATGGGACATCATCTTTCTCCAATGTCACAACCAGTGGACCAGTTCCCATGCTCAAGGCCTGCTCACTGCTGTTCCTTCCACACCTGGTGGCAAACTGTGAACCTCAGTGCGTGAATGGCTGTCCCTGCTCCCCCTGAAGCCTGACTGCACCTCGTACCACCATCCTCCAGTCAAAGGGGCAAGTCACTGCCAGGAGGAGAAGAGTGGGTGGCACAGAGATGAAATCTCAGCCATGGCTGGGGCTCAGTGGGTTTCCGCTGGCTTGGCTGAGGCTGGGATTCAGAGAGAGAGAGACCAAACGTGGGTGGGAAACCACAAAAGCCCCCTCCTCCACCCTGCAGAGAAGGGAAACAGCTGAGATTCAGTAGCAATACAGGTTACCTAAGAGTAATCTTGTACTGGGTTTTCAGGGCAAGGTTTTTAGTAGTGGAGGGGCTGCACGGGTGGCTTCTGTGAGACATGAGCAGAAGATGGCCCCATGTCAGTCAGAGCCGTGTCCAGACAGCCCCAAAACAGCCCCACCACAGACCAAGGCTGAGCTCATCAGTGATGCTGGGGGCACCTCTGTGATAGCATATTTAAGAAAAGGTAAAAACCAATGCACAGCAGCTGTGAAACACAGAAAGAATATGTGGGAGAAACAGCCCTGCAGACACCACACAAGGTCAGTGAAGAAGGAGGTGGAGGAGATGCTCCAGGCACTGAAGTAGAGATTCCCTCACAGCCCCTGTAAAAGACTCTGGTGAGGCAGGCTGTCCCCCCCTGCAGTCCATGGAGGTCCACGTTGGAGCAGAGATCCACTTGCAGCCCCTGGAGAGTCTGCACTGGAGTAAGTTTTCTGGCAGGAGCTGTGGCCCATGGAGAACCCACACTGGAGCAGTCTGTTCCTGAAGGACACCAGCCCATGCAGAGGACCCACACTGGAGCAATTAAATCATCAAATCATAAAACATCCCAGGTTGGACAGGACCTTGAAAGATCATCTGGTCAGTCTTACATGGGAAAGGGTTCCGAGATGAGGTTATCCAGCACCCTTCCCAATCACACCCTGAAAGCCTCCAGCGATGGCAACTCTGCCACAACCCTGCAGAGGTTGTTCCAGTGAATTATTGTTCTCACTGTAAAAAATGTCTTTCTAATATCAAGATGAATATGAAGAACTGCAGTCCATAGGAAGGATCCTTATCAGTACATTTCTTGAAGGACCCCACAGTGGAGCAGGGGAACAGCATGGACAGGAAGGAGGAGCAGAGATGAAGTGCTATGAGCTGACCACAGTTCCCATGCCCTGTCCTCCCAAGACACTTTAGGGGAGGAAGAAGGGACAGAAGAGTCATGTGTGAAGTTGAACTTGGGGAGAAAAGGGGGGTGGGGGAAGGTTTTTTTAGGTTTGCTTTCATTTATTAATATCCTACTCTGTTTTTAACTGGTCACAAATTAAACCAATCTTTCATAAATTCAAATCTGTTTTGCCCATGACAGTAGCTGTGGAAAGATCTCCCTGTCCTTATCTTGATGCAAGAGGGTTTTTTCATGTCTTCACCCCCCGCCTTGCTGAGGAGGGGAAGTGAGAGAGCAGCTGGATGAGCTGCTGGCAGACAGCCAAGGCAAAGCCACCACTGCTACAATGAAAATATCCCGACATCTCACCCCAAATCTCAGACATACTCCACAGACAGGTGCCCCCAACATATTGTCACAGATCCCCTCTTCCTCTGTTCCCATCCCTTGCAACCTCTGGGGACAGCTCCTCAGAGGTGCTTCCTCTTAATGATGATGCAGGAGACAAGCTGTGAAATGGAGCTCAGCCTGCCCTTACAGAGTATCAGCGGTGCAGGCTGGGTCCGGATCTGCTCAGCTGACATGTCAGTGCATGAGATTTCTTCGTCAGTGGAGCAGAACCAGCTTCCACCCATTCGTTTTTTAAGTTTCGGCCCCGTCACGGCCTCCCATCTGCTGCCATATGGCCAATAGGCTCTCTCTGTTTTGCACACTCATTCTCCCCACTACTGCCATACATTGCCTTCCGTTATGGTCTTCATTTCTGTTCACACCCAGAGCCGAAATCACATGCATTTGGGAAATCATCATCTATCTAGAGAAGCCAGCGGATGTCAGCAGAACCTGGACTGGCAGCAAGACCTTGCTGACGCTCTGGCTGGAGAGGAGGAGACATCAAGGCCAACGTCTGTTGAGCTGTTTGCTGAACATTAATTTCGTTCTGCTTTTGTTTCAGCTGGAGCTGGGTAAGATCAATTAGGGCAGGTGACAAACACAAGGAGACAGAAACGCAGAAGCAAAGAGAAGAAAGGTAAGAAAACTTTCTTTCTTTCACTGAGAAAAGAGGTTAATCTTTTTTGGGTTTTTTTTTTAGTGCTATGAACTTTACTTTTCCACACAAATTGCTGTTGTGGCACGGATGGACTAGTTTTGCCCCACTCAAAGCTCTCTTAAAAAACCACCTTAAACCTTTGACCTGATAATACTTCTGGCTGCACAAATTCTCCGAGGCCCTTCAGTTTTAACTTAAAATTGTTTGTCTCCCCACATTTTTCCCTGAAGGAGGGAAAAAAAAAAAAAAAGAGGCTAAAAAAAGCTCAGCCTGCCTCGGAGCCCTGGGATCTCATGGATGCTTTAAACCCATGTATAGGGAAATATGTTCTCTATGAGGGTCTGTCACTGGTGCCTGTATATCCCCAAGGGCTGGTAATGCACTGAGGAGCAGCCCTCTACCAGCTGCCACTTGCCATCACCTTCTTCGTGCGCCCTCCAGGAAGGGGAACTTTATTCTAAAAAAAGCCTGGAAAAATAAGAAGATGCCAGTTTCCAGCTAAGTAGGGATGTCTACTTACATCTATACGTGCTGAGACCAGAGGGGTCTGTTCTGCTAATCCAGGCTGACTGGCTCACTGCCTGACACTGGCTGCTGATGCAGCCTGATCCATTAGCTCAGGGCTGAGTGAGCAGGATTTCTTGGAGAAAGAGGGATCCTTTCAATCTAAGGACAACAGAAAAGAGACTTGCCTTGCGCTTCTGTGGGCTGCTACACTGTTGAAAACAGGAGTTTCATATCTGGTTGAATTTTTCAACTTTCAGGCGGTGTATCTTTCTCAGCCTTCGTCAGCCATCTCAGATATTCCTCCACATGGTGCATTAAGGTTGAGTTCAAGTTACTACTTAGTGTTCTCCACCATAAACCAAACAGCCCCTGGTATGCGTTAAAATCATAGAATCACAGAATGGTTTGGGTTGGAAGGGACCTTCAAAGATCATCTAATTCCAAAGTTCCAAGTATCCCCCTGTCACAGGCAGGCACAATTTCCACTTCATCAGGTCGCTCAAAGCCCCATCCAACCTGGCCTTCAACTCTTCCAGGGATAGAGCAGCCACAACTTCTCCAGGCAACCTGTTCCAGTGCCTCACCCCTTTCTGAGTAAAGAATTTCTTCTTAATACTTGATCTAAACCTACACTCTCTTAGTTTAAAACTGTTCCCACTTCTCCTATCACTGTCTGTCTATGTAAAAAGTCACTTTCCATCTTTTTTATAAGATCTCTCTAAGTACTGAAAGGCTGCACCAAGGTCTCCCTGACTTTTCCTTTATTCTCCCCCGCGTTTCACAAACGTGTCTGCCAAAGCTGCCTGCAATTCGGCAGGGCTTGCCCCACCTAAACTAAATCCATCCCATCTCCACTCAGGGGTCTTGAGCACCCAGGGGCAGTGTCCATCTGATCTACCACAGCCTCATGCAAGGACCCTGTATTCACCAGGAAAAATAAGGAGGGATGAAACCTGAACATCATCCTAAGCACACCACATGGCTTGGAAGGGTGATGGAGGGCTGGATTTCAGGAGGCATCACAGTGCCTTAGCTACTCACAGCCTCCGGTGGCTTTAGAAGGGCAGGTCTTGGCTTTTCCTTAAGCCATCAGAGGGGTTAGAGGACATAGGGAGCAGCCTGGGCTGCGGAGATGGAGCCACTTCTCATGGCCTCCACATGGTACCAGGCACATGGCTGGGTCAGGAGGACTTTACGGCTGAACGGAGCTCAGTGCTGACACAGTGGCCTCGACACCCTGCCTTGTCCTGACAGGGAGACCTCTCTCCAGGAAGATCAGCTCCTTTCACCTCTGTGATCCCATGGACACTGCTCTGCCACCTCCCTCTCGCAGCAGCTCCAACGGGAGGATGGCAGCTGCTCTTGGATGAGCAGCCAGAGGCGCGCAGGGGGAAATGGAGGCAAGATTGGACAGTCTGGAGGGACAATGGGGACTGTGAAATGACCATCACTGCTATCATCCCTCTGCTTTCTGCTGGCTATTTTTGTTGCATTTGGTCTCTTACCTTGCCTGCCGCTCACCTGGTGTTTCCTTTAGTGTTAAAAAGTAATTTCAAAGAAACTACTACTCCCTTAAAGAGCCAGGTCACCTTTGCTTTAGATGCTTAAACTGAGAAAAAGAGAGGTGAAGCCCTTTAACCCAGAGCCCCAGAGCCAAGCCCAACTGCTGCTCAGGGACAAGAAGCAGCTGTGTCCCTCAGCCCTCGCCTGGCAGCCACTGCAAGGGGAAATGCCGCAGCGGAAGCTGAGGTGTGGAGCCCTGGTGTGGAGGCCCCCCCATCCCGGCAGAGCGAGCTAGCTGCTGCCAGATCAAAGGCACCGCCACAAGCAAGAGTGAGAGAAGAAAACAAAACCACACTGCATGAAAGAGGCACAGGAACACCAAGAGGAGATGGCCTTCTCTGCATCAGGAGCAGTTGCTGAGCTTTTGCTTTGTTTGTTTTTTTTGTTTGTTTGTTTATTTGTTTTAATTTAAATTTCCTCCTGTGTCATGCCAGTGCCAGCCTGGGGTGGGGGTGGTCTCTGCAGCCATCACCCACTGCGGCTCAGTGCTGGAAGGAGCGAGGGGTTGCCAGCCCTGCTCCCCAGCAGATGTGCTCCAGGCCTGACTTGGTCCTGCAGGCATTGTTCCCCACAGCAAGACCGCTCACTACCTCAGCTCTCCTTTTCCTATCCCTCAGAGAGGCAGGGAACATTAAAATAAGTCAAGAAGGAAATTAAACCAGTTTAATAAGAGGGGGAAGTTAAAATGAAATGGAAATCAATGTTCACTTGGGAGGGAGCCCTGCTCCTCCGCTGCTAGACGTGCTAATAAATCAAGTATGCCTGGACTGCTTCTGGCACAGAGGCCAGCTGGCATGAGATGGTCTGGGCTATTAAACTCACTTAACCTCCAAAATGAACTGGCCACATGCCAGCCACCTAATGGGAGAGGTCCCTGGCCCATGCTAACATCTAAATGCATCCCAGGAGTTGCTCGGGAGAGCAAGATTTGTCCCGGGCCAAAAATGTGTCAGGAAATGTACTAGCAGTTTAACAGGACTGATGAGTATGTTCCAGTGCCTGGGGACATTCTGTGACACCACTTAATTTATGAGTAGCACCATAAGATACAGCTGGGCTGCCTGTAAGGAGGCTGTTGGTCCGCTACAGGCATCCGCTAATGAGAGCAGCTTGCTCAGTTAACACAGCAGAGCCTCACTCGCCCAGATCTGTAAGCTGCAGAGTAGCACTGCCTGTGATCTGGCCTGGAGGGATACAGAAGGAGATAGAAAGATGGGGGGGGGGGGGGGGGGGAGGAATAGGAAGTGGCGTGCATGAGAAGTAGAAATAAACAGGGAGAGAGGGAAAGTGTGTTAAAGAAATCCTAGCTGAAGTCTACCCTCTTTCCCCACTGACCTGTAACATGTAGGTGGTAACATCACACTGTAGACATCTGCCACAGAAATACAAAGATTAGTGTGAATAAAGCAGGAATGCAGAAGTTGTGAAACCACGAGAAGAAACAGAAGAACAAAGATGCAGCAATCTACATCTATCAAGATGCACAAGGTCAGCAGTTCATCAGTCCCACGGTGCTCTGGTTGTGTGGTTTTTCTCAAGAACCAGGTTAGAAAGAAGGCAAAGAACAAGCTGAAGCCATATGACAAGAAAACAGAGATTCCCAGTCAAAACAAAATGATGGGGTATGACTTAGCAATTTCACTAATTTTTACCTGTTCCATTACCTTCAGCTGTTGAATAAAGTTTAATGACTTAAAATATTTGAAACTCAACACTGATCCTGTTAATTTGTAGGTATCACTTTAGAGTGGGGGTTGATTTTTCCTGCTCATTCTGGTGATGTGAGTTTTCACAGTGGGGACAAGGTTTCTTCTGGCATCTCAGGAATGGGTCTTACTCAAGGCCCTGTGCCAGTTCTCACTTATCGATGTACCTTTGGAGTGAGCTGCATACAGATGCCTTGTTAGAGCCCCTTTCTCTATTCTGTAGTTTAGCCCAGCAAACTGCTTCATCGCGGCTTCTGCATCTTGTTAGGAGTGATCTCCAATCATATGCACTGGCTCCTTTGTTTTACTATTTTTGCAAAAACAGCTCCTGCAAATATTCCCAGGGCTTTTTGTTTTGCGTGAGACAAGGCACAAATCTCCTCTGACTGCCTTTTTGCCATCTATTTCTCTTTTGATGGTGCACATGGCTGCTGTCTTGCTCTTGCACCTGTATCTTTCATATGTGCAGGTGTGAACATCTGTCTAGATGTCAGACTGTCAGTCACACTGACCTGATCTCCATGTAAACGTAATGCTGATGTTTTCATCTACTCTTTGATAGTTTCACATGCTCTGATCATTTAAATTAATTTCGGTAAATAAATTATCCTCTAATAGAATATATACTTAATATTGCACATCATACATATAAATAATGAATAAAATTATTCGTGCATTTCTTTGAGTGCATTACCATTATGATTCCAGCCTTCAGTCCGTCGTGCTCTTGGCATGGGGAGTGCCTGTTTTCAGTGAAGCGAGGTCACCTCACTGGCTTGCTCACTCCCCATAGCTGTTAACCTGCTTGGCTTCCTTTTTGTGATATCTGCCTTGGTTTAGGCATGAAGAGCTCAGAAGCCTCATTGCACCAGCAGCCATGGTCCCCTTCACCTTGTCAACCCACCCAGCTGCAGCTCTTACCAGCACTTGGTCTCTGCTACAGTCAGATACTGCAGCTAATTTGGTAACTCACCTTAGCATGATGATTAGCTCCCAGTTCCCACTTCAGGTTTTGTTACCATCAATGCAACTTATTCTTGCGGACCTCATTCCTCCCTTCTCCCCATACTTTTCATTGGATAGTCCACTGAAGAATTCAAGCAGGTCTTTCCTACATCAGACTTGCTGGTTATTGAGATTTCTAAGGTAAGGAATAAGTAGAAAAAAGAAAAAGAACTGAAGAAAAATGTTTATAACAGCCTAAAGATGTCTGTAATAATAGAATCCCAAAATCACATAGAAATATTTAGATGGCAGGGGACCTTCGTGAGGAGGTCTCCAGTCCAATCTCCTGTTCAGAGCTGAGTTGACTCTAAAACTACAGTATGTTGCTCGGGGCCTTGACAAGGAAACTTCTGAAAATCTCTGAGGGTGGAGATTTCCTGGCATCTCTTGGCACCTATTTCATTGCTGAAACACCTTCCCTGGGAAGAAAGTTTTCCTTACATATGACCAACATTTCCCTGCTGCAATCTGTGGTTGCTGTCTTTTGTTCCTTTCCTGTGCACATCCAAGAAACATGGGGCTCATTCTTCTAAGTAATATCCAATAGATAAGAGGAGACTGAAATTAGATCCCACCTTGGCTCCCTTCTCCCTACCAAACCCAGCTTTCTGTCTCTCCCTGTATGTCATGTGCTCCAACCTCTTCACCATCCCACTAGCTCTTCATTGGACTCTGTATAGTTTGTTGGCATCCTTCTTGTACTGGGGACCCAAAACTGGAGCCTGTATCCTAGATGAGACCTCAGGTGTGCCAAATACAGGGAAATAATTACTTTACTCTATTTCCAGCAGAGCTAGCTGTGCTCTTGCTAATGCAGCCCTGTATGTGTTTAGCTTTAATCTCTGCAAGAGTAATGATAACCCACCATGGAGAAGTAAAAAAGCACAGAACTCTTGGCAATATAAACAGCTGCAGCCTGATGAATGCCAGAAACCTAGGGATGAATAAAATGAAATGTTTATAACCAAACTCTAGGGGCATGCTGCAGATGGATTCTTTGCTGAAACACAGGGTTCTGCTGCCTTTACCAATGAGCCTCCACTTTGCTGCACTGAAGGATAGTGGGAGCAGACTGGGAACACGGGTCCCATCTACTGAGGTCTGAAAATCAACCATTATTTACAGAGCGTTTGGGTCTTCCAGGATAACACCCCTTGGCAGTGACAGCATTTCCAGCCCTGCAGTTCCCAGTCGGGAGAAACATTCCCAGAGCAATGAAGTCATGCAGCACAGGAGTGAGCTGCACGCCTGCTGTCTTCTTGGTTCTGCATCTGGGTGAGTCCTTGGCTCAGCAAACTCTCATGGTTCTTACAGCCTTCTCACAAGCCTCACAACATTTGGGGTGTTTCTAGGCTCCTCCCGATTTGCCATATAACATACCTCACACAGTTTAGCTTTGGAACTCAGGTTGTTCCCAGCCCGTCTGCTGAGCCTGCCAGCCAAAAACCAGGGGGCACCACCAGGTTCAGGAGCTTCCCTGTAAAGATGCAGGAGTGGAGTTCCTATAAGAACCAGGATACACACTGAGTATGGAGTGGAAAACACCAGTCTCCAGCTGTCTGGGCAAATCCATGTGTTTCTCACATGTAATCCTACCAGCTTTTACCGCTAATGTTATAATGTTTGGTGGACTTTTTGGTGCTTATTTTGCTGGAAAGAAAGGACATTGAACAAGGCCAAGCCTGCATTTCTCAGATACTCAGCTTTGATTCCTCTGGTTGCAGAGGAAAGATTGGAAATCTCTTATGCAGCCTAGAATCAAATGAAAAGCCAAAGATACCTACTCTTGTTAAACAACATTTCTAATTTCACAGTTTAAGACAAAATCATAAGCTTTTGTAGTCCAATGTTCAGTTATTGAAGATCTATGTTATTGCAGGTTACCTCTTGGAGGAATGTAACTTGTGGAAAACCATACAGTAAACTCAAGTAAACTTTTTATTTTACACTTTTGTGGCTCCCTAGCTCTAGGGTCACCTGGGCGATCTGCAGGTTAAGCATCTCTGACAGCTTACCAGCAGGGAGGCAGGAGAACACAACCCCTTTATCCCCAGTCTTACCTCTGAAAACTCCATCTCTTTCTCACAGTCTCCTGCAGAAACTCTCTTTACAGTGAAGGAAAGGAAGCAATTCTCCCAAGAAACCACTCCTAATGTTTCTTCAACCTTATATGTCCTATTTCTTCTACTGTCACATAGGCCTCACAGGAATCTGACATTAGGCCAGCCTTCTTTGTTTCTTTTTTCCTTTATCTCTTCATTTTCCTGGGTTTTCAGTCTTTTTCCATGCAAAAAATGGAAGAAGGGGTGAGCGAATTTGTCAGTGCTGTGTCAAGTCTTGACTGGGGAAGAGGAGGACTGACATATGCTGTGAAGGAGGGCTGACATATGGTGTCTTGCCTTTTCTACCAGCAGAACAACTAAGTCTTGTCCAGTGGAAAAAGGTTGTCTCAGTAGAACTGTTGACATTTCAAAATCATGAATGATGGTCAGTCCACCACAGCTACTGGCATTTTCCCTGTTTCTTAATATTTGTGAAAGAGAACAGCCATTAGCCAGGTAAAGAGCCTAGAGTGGAGGGGAGGGAAGCTATGGAGCTGAAAATAAAAGAGATTGATTGATTGATTGATTGATTGATTGATGAGACGAAGGAGTGAAAAATTCAGAAATTGAGGATAATCTTCCCAGTGTTTGTGAAAGGGAGAAGAAATATCTACATCTTTCAGGAGGGATGGGAAGTGTTCACGGAGACACCTTTCAGAAAGTGAATGTATGTCTTTTTTTGGTGGGTATTGACTTTCAGGTCTGATCTCCGGCATGGCTCAGCAAATTGAACAACAGACTGGGATCGCAGGACATGAGGTGACCCTGCCCTGCATTCCTCCTGGCTCGAGCATATCTCGTCATACAGCTGTGACCTGGATGTACTCCAATACTTTTATATGGCGTATGGAAAATAATAAACCTTTTAAAAGTAAGCCTTCCAGTTCATCACCCTATTTTCCCAGATATGACTGAGAAACCTCTTCCCTCCTAACCAGGACTATTTTTTTCAAAAGAATCAGGTGTCATTACTGGTCAATTTGAAGTCATGAGCACAAATAAACAGCTGAAGCTGTGGAACTTTGGGCTCTCCGATGCAGGCATTTACACCTGTCAATATGGCTCTCACAATGTCCGTACTGCACTGCATGTCTTCAAATGTGAGTGATTAGAGGGCTTTTATCCACAGGGAGGGGAGGGGGCCATAGAGCTCAGGGAAACACCTCTGTGGGGATTCTTTATCCAGCTGCCATTTCTTCTGGCCTGAGCTATCATAGTTCATTTATCTTCCATCTCCAGGGTGCAAAGTTTTCATATTCTCTTTGCTGTGACATTTGTCCCTCTCTCACAAGAAGAGGACTAGTCTTACTGCCTGAGCTTTTTTCTTTTTACAGTGACAGTGTCTTTGGACGGGCACTTTCTGCAAAATGAAGTCCCTGAGCTGACTTTAATGCACAATTCACCCGATCCTAAACCTGATCTCAGCATCATGCTGTTTAACAGTAACAATAAGAGAGTAACACCAGAAAGAGAAAACAAATTCCCTCAAAAAGCCATATTGCATTTGAAGAAACTGGAGGCTACCGACAGTGGGACCTGGGTGTGTCATGTCCATTCAGAATCTCCAGTGATTAATCAGAACATCTCCTTTGCTGTGAAGGTATTAGGTATGTGACAACAAAAATGCAGCTCATGCACAGGCTCAGGAACCAATGTTCCCTCCACCTCATGAGCTGAGCTTTTACTCCCCACCATCCCAAGCACTGGTGCTCCAGTGTTGATTTCCCAGGGCTTTCAACACTGCAGCTTGGGGATCACTTTACAGCTGAGCTATGTTCCACACTTGCACCCATTTTCCTCTCCAGGCACAGTGAGAAAATTATCCTCTCCTTGAGATCTGTTCTTCTTAGTCCTGGTGTGTTTGGGAGCTTTAGCTCATTCTACTGCCTTATTCTCAGACACTAACTGTTTAAGCTTCCTGGGGGATGTTGTGGCTTTTCCCCAAGTCCTCTTTCAACTGAGCACAGCATGCCTCTCTCTAGATCAAAGGTAGATAGGGAGAAGTGTAACCATGGCTTTTCCTGCCTCTGTATTCCTTGTCTCCTCTGAATTCAGGTTTTCAGAATCCAGATATGGAAAGAAAGTATGCAACTGTTGACAGCACTGTCATCTTGTCATGGCATCTGAACTTCCAGAAGATAAAATGGAATAAAGGTTTCACAGGACAACTGAACTGGAAACAACAGGAAAGTGCAAAAGCTCATGAACTGCTTGATTTCAACGTCACAGCACTAGGAGAGCAGCACGAGACCAAAAAAACCAGCTACTTTCTGTTTGAGATACCTGAAAGAAAACCTGAGAGTGCCATACAAGTGAAACTCCCCAAAGTCCATTTCAACCATTCTGGCCACTACCAGTGCCAGTTGGCATACAAAGGAAGACGTGTGCAGAGCAACATAGAGCTGGTGGTGATGAAAGGTGAGAGAAAGAGAAGTAGGTCAATGATGAGCAGCTGCAGAAACCTGGAAGCCACAAGAGCACGGGGGGACCCATCTTCCCACCCTCTCACTCACATGTTGTTTTCTTGCCTTTACAGTCTCAGCTAACCCTGTTGGGCCACTCTCCAGAGGGGCTAAGATGACCCTGATCTGCCAGGTCTCTGGTCCACTCCCACCCAACGCCCATTTGAGCTGGGAACGTGTGAATGGGACGCAGATGGACATCAAGAACTCAAAGCAGCATGAAGTAAAGTTGGAGGTGAACATCAGTGCTGCAGGGCTGTGGAGCTGTCACCTCATAGAAGACAATGACAGAAAGATCAGCCTTCATTACCACGTGGGTATGGAAATTAGCATCACATCCCTGTCTCAACCCTAAAGCCTTAAAATTCTCTTTGGTTTTGCCTCTAAATATTTTTCTTCCTCCACAGAGGAAGCTCCTGTTTGGATTAACTATGTGGTAACTGGAGCAAGTGTTGGAGGCAGTGTATTGGTGTTTGCCCTTGTGTGCCTGTGCATCATCAGCGGTATAAACTGGCAGAGGAGGAGGGTGAGTGCCCTGGTCCACGTGAAAGTTGAAGAGATTACTGTCTCTCCAAACCACAGGGGGAGTCAGATTTCCTGTCTGGGTGTGGGGTAGAACAGATAAAGGGTCAACCCTCAGACTCAAAGCAAATGGTTAGAGATGGGCAGTCTGCAGATGTCAGATGACACTTTATTACTGCTTAGGAGGAAACCATTTGAAGTGTAAAAATATCCAATTGTTCTTTATTCCTTCTCTCCTGGCAGCAACGGGCAAAAAGGATGGTACAAGCAAGACAATACTTGCTGGAAAACAAGACATGTCAGTGTCAACAGTAAGTGGCAATGAGGGCACCCAGAATGGGTAAAGAGTATTTTCAAGACAGAGGAGCTTGATGGTTGAGTGAGGAGAAATGGAGCTTGAGCCTCCTTGGTGAAACAATACAGCTGCATTTCAGCATTTTCAATTCTTACTGATGTTAAATCCTGCCTAAGATTTATGAGATATGTTTAATGAATTTCCAGTTATATCCCAAACCCATGGTAACACTGTGCTGGGAAACTTTTGAGCAGAGAGGTTCCACTTGAATTTTCTTCATGTTGAGAAATGTTAGCCAAAACAAAGCAGGTGCTCCAAAGTCCTTTGATGGGTTCCACAGTGAATCTTGGATCTGGATGTGGAAAGTACACAACCAAGCATGGGAGGAAACACGAATTTTAAAAATCCATGATGTCCATAATGTAATTCCAGCTCTGCTAGTGCAGTGCTGGACTGCAGTTGGTGAAAATTGCCAATAACCTCCCAGGAGCAATGAAAGAGAAGAAAGAATCATGGAACACTGTGATTCATGTCCTTTCCTAAAGGCCTTGGGTGATGTGAAATACATCATCATGTCCTGACCCTTTTCATCAGAGCAAGGATTTCTCAGCAGAGAAGCAGTCCTTTTCCAGGTCCTTAAGCTTATATGGTATTAGGCATCAGAAGCAGCTGTTGTAAACACTGACAGCCATTCTGTCACTGGAAGGGGAGAGCTAAGGACATATAAATGATTGCATGAACAAGTTTAATTAATGTATGGGTACAGAACTGAACTTCTGCTTATTTTCACAGGTGACACTGGCAAACTGATAGTTTCATCTGATTTTTTCCATTGTCATTGAGAATGCAGTGAAAATGTTTATTGGCAAATACCACATCACATCTGGGATGTGCATGTGGTGAAGGGCATAATATGTCAAAGAATTCACCTTGTTTTCACCTACCTTTTATCAAGGTTAAAAAAATCCCTATAAAAAGAGGACAAAGACCGTAGAGATACATCAAAAAACTAGATAAATCTGTGCCGTACAAGTGCTGATACAGTTGTTCTTTAACTCTGTTTGCCAAGTAAGCAGCTCAGTGTAACTGAAACCTAAATCACAGCCATGTGAATGCTCAAGTAACTGTCTGCATCCTCAGCTACAGAGGCAGGCAGGCATTCTCTATGCAAAAAAAGTGGGGGGTGGTACTCACATAATACTTTTCTCTTGCAGCTGGCCAAAAAAGTAATATTGCAGCACTGAAGTCAGAAGGACTGATGAAACCTCTGCCTGTACCCAAACACCTGGCAGCCCATAGTGCTCCATGAATCCACCTCTCTTTCTCCTGATTTAATGTAGTTCTTTATTCCTTCATCATTCTCCCAGTCTAATGCCATGGAGGGATGTAATCTGGCTAGGAGCCCATGGACAGGACAAGAAACCTTGAAGGGTTACAACTGATCAGCAGTTGTATAATGGGAGACACTGAATAGAAGAGATACATATATACAGATATATAATACGCTTGTATTTTGTTCATGCACTTAATTTGACCTTCTTGTGGAACCAATTTTATGCGCTTCTTTTATCTGCCTGAGCGACAATAAATTACTTTGGGGTTGGGAGTTATTTTTTGCAAGCTGGACTACATTTTTTCTGAGGCACTCTTGTCTGGTTCAAATTCAGATTTATCCCTTTCCTGCTAGGATGTGGAATTTTAATTCTCACTATCTCCCACCTCCCCGGCTGCCATGAGCCTTCTTTAGTGCACCAGCTCTCTGCTCTGTGTGAAACCTGTCCATGCTCAGTTGCCTTTCCTGGGCAATATGCCTATCCCACATATCCATCCCTGAGCTTGTAGCTTTCACCTCTCCCACCACAAACCAACAAATGAAAACAGCACAAGCAGTGGATAATTAAGAGCTAATTTTATCAGGAGGTTGGTTCAGCATACCAATAGCTTCTGGAAGTCAGAGCCTGAAGAAATTTTGAATATTGATCTAGAAGATAGGTTTGGGATGGGGGGTAAGAAAGTAATTTCCTAGGAGAACAAACCAGCCTTGGACTGAGTAATCCCACAGAGTACAGAGAACATATGCTTCTGAGAAATGCACTGGAAATGCCTTCTCACCAAAATGACCCTTTTTTGGTTCAAGGAGATGAGAAGAGGGAGTGAAAAGCCCAGGAAATTTAAGATGGAACTAAAAGCATTTTGCAGAGATTACAGAACGTCCTGAAAGAAAAAATGCTGTTCAAATTTGTACACAGAAGTCTTGTGTTTATAGAAGTTATCTACTGTCTGCTAGTGACAGGTCAAAAAGGCCTTGAGGTCCTACAGATGTCACTGGCCGCGGTCCAGGTTTGTTCGTCTGTGCTGGGCTTATCTGGGGAGAGGCACAGAGGGGCACTGGGCCGTGGGAAGGGCTCCCCGCGGCGAAGACTTCCCCGTGGGATGCTCAGTGCTGGAGGAGGGGTTCTCTCTGTAGCAGTCACACCAGCATCATGCTGTTATTGACAGAGAAGAGGCAGGTGGCAACAACGGCAGAGACAACACCTGTGAACTGAGGGAAATTTTCCTCCCCACAACCCCATCTCTGCCCTGGAGTGGAGATGCAGGCCCAGGCAGCTGTGGCAGCAGGTGTGGGCCAACGCTGGTGTCATGCCGGCTCCTCCACCATCATCCTCACACAAACAGAAGTGACAAAGGCTCCCACTAATGCCATTTTCTTTCACATAGCTTGTAGTTATGTGCACAAGACTAGGTTAATTTTGGAAAAGCCCTGGTCCATATCCTGGTGCATGCAGTTGCTCCTCCTACTGCTGTCTTTGCCCCTGAACTGCCAGTGTACCTTAGGAGCCAGTTGAAGCCCATCAGTCTCCTAAATAAGGCATCATCATGGCTTAAGGACAGGTCCCTCTGGGGAGCTGTATAAGGGAAAATCAGTGCAGCATCAGTAGCGGTCAATATAACGGTGATGACAAACTGCTTGGCATAATCCTTGCAACCCTTGTTTCTGCAGTCCAGACCCTTCACCTTAAATAACTGCTTGAGTACCCAAGTCAGCTCCTTTTTCACTCATGCAGGTGGCTACAGCAGAGGGATTATCCTGTATCACCTGATACCTGGGTGGGACAAATCACACTGGGTGAGCATCCATCAGGAGTAAATCCAGCACTGCAGCCATCTCCAGCAGTTTAGATGCTCACCTGGGGTCCTGGCAGCTGAACCAACCATGCCTGTGCCAAAAAAACACCAGGCTTGACCTTTTCAGTCAGAGAATCAGCGTGACAATAAAAGACTAAGCTAATAGGGCTTAGCTGGCCTCCAGCACAAAGTTCATCAAACCTGGCCTAGGCAGGATGAAATGCAGGGATAGCAGAGAATGCTGGCACTGGTGGTTCAGAGAACTCAGAGGTTCCTGAGCTGCCTGGCACTGCTGCCCCCAGCTGTCAAAGCCAGAAGGCAACCTCAGTCCTCGTCTCTTCCAAGGACTGGAAGAGGCACACTGAGTCCCCACAAGTGACCAAAGGTTGTGTCCCCATTCACAGCTGGGACCCACCTGCAATGAATGCTCTGTTTCACACCACCACCACCGATGCAGAAGGTCCCTCCATCTGTTTCCAGGTGGCCTGGTTAGCATGACAGCAGATGGGATGGTGCCACTGGGATGCCTGTAAGCACACAGCCGCATCCACAAATGCACAGTTTCCAGTCCTCCCATCTGGATGAGTGCAACAAAAATGACAGGCCTTCCTCAACACTGCACAGTTTCTCAGTAGGTCTCCTGATCTCAACAGTTGTGACCTGCCCTACTCTACTTGAAATTCACCTGTAAGCACAAACCACTGTAGGCTTCAGTCTTATAAATCTCCTTTTTTGGCAGCTCTCCTGTCTGCATCTTTTCACATGATGGCCTTCTTTGTTCCCTAGATGCACAGACTGCCCTGATTGAGAGAAAAGTCATTCACAGAGTGAGTCCTAGATGGGCTTTGATTTCCATCCGAGTGCAATACCAAAAGCCTCAATGTGGGCTTCAAGGCAGCACAGAGCTAGAAATTCAAGCAAGATAAGAACAAACTTGTGCAAAATGGGTCAGTGTAGATGAGTCTCCAGTTGGAGTGGACTGTGCTTACATCTTACCCAGGCCAGGGCCTTACAGGCTGTCTTCCATGTATCCTGGTCCTCCTTCTCAGTAGGCACTGAGGACTTCTCCCTTTGCTAGCTGTGACAAGGGTGTATCTACATTATGCAGTAGAATAATACCTCTGCATGATGCAAACCACAGCGATAACACAACTCCGCAAAGCAGCAAACACAATGACAGACATATTTTGTCATGTAGGGACAGCTCATCAGAGTAGCCCTGAGCTGATGGCAGAACTCAGAAAGGCATACATGGCAATACTTACAAAATGACAACAGCAGCAAGAGCTCTGTGTACTGACAGGGAAACATGACAGAAAGCACAAGTTTGGAAAAAAATGAGAAATGCTAGTTTTTGCTGCCATGTCCATCTTTCTGCTACTATTATTCCCCATGTTTCTGGGCTGCAGAAGGGAAAAAGCACGTGCTTCAGTCTTTCAGACACACCTCCAATGCACGGTCCTCTGTCGGGACCACAGACCTGCTTGCTCCGGTGGAGGGAGGGGCTTGGACACAGCTGAGGATATAGTGCCCTGTCCAGTTCTGCTGATCTAGAAATGTGGGCTGAAATAACCCTGGCCCACAGCACTACCTCCCCAAGCCCCTCCTGCTTCCCAGTTTATTTCTGCCCTTTGAGTGCAACGTGAGGCAGTGATTTGGTGGATGCTGTCAGCCCGGATCTGCCGAGGCAATCCATGTGACTCATGCTCCCCGCAGGCTCTGCAGCAAAGCACTCGCATCCCTCAGCCTTCAGAGCCAAATGACCCTGTGTGTTTCTTAGCATGTTCCCAAGGTCTACAAGGGAGAAATCTGTGCACTTCAGCCTCTTCTAACTCCTTTTTATTTTGGAGGGGCACAGAAGGAGAGGGGGAGAACAGTACTCAGCATCCATTTGAATGGCTCATCAGCCTAATGAAGCTACAAAGACTAGCCTCCATCCACCCTTCTGGTGAGGATAGAGCTGGAGGATCAGATCCTTTCAGGATGCTCAGCTCTGGGCTGGTTCCTTTCTGAGAGTATTCCCAAGTGTGTGTTTACTAGGAGGGAGCCCAGGGTTCATTAGTGCACTCACCTCTGAGCAGCACCTCCAAACCACAGCCTTTGTCTCATGCATGCCAGCATCCTTCCCTGGCATCCCCTCTGAAGAAGCCTTTGGCTCTCCTCCCATTCATTTGCTAGCCAGCTTGGCCAAGTCTTAGAGGCGCTTCCAGATTTGGAGAATTAAAGAATGGCAGAATTAGGAGCAGATGTGGTGACAGAGACTGGCTTGCTGGCAAGGAATCAAAAGGGAAGAAAGGAGAAACCCCAGATCCTCAATGCTCCAGCACCAGCTGGCTTGTGTCAAGGCCCTGTTTCAGACTCTAGTGCTGGGAAGTCCCTCCTCCGAGCTTGTCTGTATGCTGTGTGGAGTTGAGGTTCTGAAGGGGAACAGCAGTAACAGTGATGCTGGCTGTTGGGAGGACCATGGATCCAGAGAGGCCAGCACAGCACCTGAGACAATGAGGGGAGCCAGAGAGTGTCCCTGGCAGGGGCCAGCTGCATCCAGCGTTTCAGCAGCGCTCCTGAAAGCTCAGTCTGTTTTTTAATTAAGAAACAATTGTTCTGGTCTTGAGAAACCTCAAACATACCTACAGAAGCTAGAGCAACAGGTGGTAAAATGAAAATTGCAATTCAGTATTATAAATTTAAAGCAAAGAAATAATTTCAGCTCCTTCCAGATTTCGTAGGTTCCCAGATTAATGATTCAAGAGCTCCTAATTATCTTTGTGTATGAGAACAAACAAGTAAGTGTTCAGTAATTTGAGAAAGTAGCATAATTAAATTCTGAAATGACATTTTTACATCCTTTACAGACTGGAATTCTGCTGGAATACAGATTGCACTGGGCTATTAGTGATGCCACAAGGACAGGAGGGATGAAAAAAGGGTCAGTAACACTCAGAGAAGCAGAACACACAAAGCATTACAACAGGTGGGTAGTGGGGTCAGGGTATGCAAGAGGAAATATACACCTCTGTAAAATGGCATGCATCAAAACAATCATATATTTGACAAGCCTACCCTGGTAAGTCCTTTTCCCAAGGAGAATATCATATACAAACATTTCTGTATGTGACAGAGGTTAAAAAAAAATCTTTTAGAAGGTGTCCAGCTGTGTAAGGAAAAATATTCAGTGGTAAGCAGGCATTCACAAGTTCAAATCCTAGATTTTACATTGCAAGCTCTTAATATTTGTGTGTAGCTCATGACAAGCGCTAGTCCTCTGTCCCCTGATGTGAGCTATTATCAGTTGCCCATTTTGCAGATGAAATACCCGAGAAACCTCACTAAATCTTTCCGTACAGTGCTAGAAATAGAACCTAAGGTTTGGCTATGACAAATCTACATTGCAGTCACTGTCAGTGAAGGAAAATGGTAACATATCTGCTTGGCTAGATTCTTTTTAGCCATTAGCCACACCCTGCTCAGAGAGCCAGAAAAGATGCCAGGAAACCTGCTTGAAAGCATGCTAGTTGTAGCCTCACAGGAGGCTGTATAAGCTGTGTTGGGGCTCTGAGGATGGATTTAATTGCATCCATGATCTGTGAGAAACATATGAAACCTCCCATGGTCACTATCAAAGTCCTGAGTAAGAGCTGCAAACCATCAAAATCCCATGAAGTGCATTTGGCTGTCTGTTGATGCTTCTGCTTTTAGGATTCTGCTGTTTGTTTCTTGGTTAATGAGCCCTGTTCCTTTAAGAATCCAAGGCACCTCTGGGAAGAGCGTTTCCCTGGACCTGCAGAGCTTCTGTCCAGAAATAACTAATCTTTATGCAAAGAACTTTTCCAGAAACTATTTCATACCCCGACACTGCAACAGTGGTGTTTCTTTGGGCCTGGATGCCTTAGATTATTTTAGTGAGCTACTGAGACTTTAGACAGCAGATCGCTGGTTGGAGTACAGCCTGACTCTGTGGGCATTAAAAATCGCTCCCACTCTGTGAGTCCTCCTGAGAGATGAGTAGGTGGGGGTGTCTCATTTCTACCCTGGACTTCCTAGATACACAGGCAATCCTGTACCACAGGGCTTCAGCATTTCCAGATCATCATCCACATTCCACATCAAGTGCTCCTTTGCATGTGGATTGTCAATATGCAGCGCATTCACAGTTGCAACCCACTTCTTATGAAAACCAGTGAAACCAGGTGTCTGGAAATCCTAGGCAAATAAAGGCAGTCTTTGAAATCCATTTAGATGAGATGGATGGATGGACAAGCATCTGCTTTGGAGTGTGACAGCCCTGGGGTAAAAGTTCTTCTTCCCACAGAGTTCGTTACACTTCACAGTAAATCTTCAAGTTTGTGCTTTCATTCAAACTAATAACCCAGACATACTTGAAAATTCCTTGAGACAGAAGGACACGTCCCCGTGCAGCTCTGCTCACCAATCTCTGTCAGGTGTAGCCCAGCCATCCAGCTGCAGGATGTCCCTACCTGAACAGAGCCGAGGCAGGCAGACAGTGCAGAAAGTGCTAGAAGCCTGGTTTGCTGAGAACAAGAGGATTTATTCACCCACGCAGGCAGGCTAACAACTCACGCTTAAGAGACTCAACTTCTGAATCAGAAGAGGATGGTAACGTGGAAGTTATCACATTAAGCAATTCACACAAATGACACAATTGGAGCTGCAAAATGTTTACATTTGTGGATATAGACCTTCCCACTTCAAGGCATAAACCTCCCGTAAATTATATGGGTTGAAAAGCAATGACAGAGGACTGTCCCATCTCACATCTCTGGTTCCTTCTGTAGCTAGACTGCTCACTGAGCTGAACTACCTTGGGGCCATTGCACTGTGGGAATCCCTCATGCCGAAGAATAGCCAGAGAATAGAGGTATCCTCATCACCCACCTTCCTCAAAAACATTTCTTATCACCTACCTGACACAAAGCCAGATCTATTCTAGTGACTCCTCGTTCTACTCACTGTCCCTAAAAGAGCCCCCACTCACGACAGCTACTGCAATGCAAATTTTTTTTACAGCTCTGGAACTGCCTTTGCTGCTGCCCCTGGGCCTGAGAACCAGCAGTACCTCCAGCTTTCTTACTCAGGAGTCTCTCCCTCTGCTGATCATACAAACCTCAGACAAAATTCCTTGGTATCCAAAGCACTTGGGATCGCCTTAGTCAATACCGAGAATGATATATGAAATCTGCCCTGTCAGAGGGGGTGATAAAACTGAGCAGACCCTGGATCTGTAGGTCCACTTTAGCAAACAGGGTAGAGGAAAACATCTGATGATGAGTACTTTGTGGCCCTGCTGTAAATGTCTGGGGACTTATTTAGGACTAATCCTAGCCCAAAGCAAAGCTGAATTCTCACAGTCCTCAGAGCACATTTGCTGCACACCTTGCAGGTCCTTTCACCTAAATTGTTCAGGTTTTCTTGATCCAAACTGAGGTGCTAATGCAGCTGCACCCTGACTGTCCAGAAACAGTGGACTCCTATCTGAATTTTGATGCAGGAAAGGAGCACAGAGATTTTGGCAGACATCAGGTCCTAAAATGTCCTCATTTAGGAAGACAGGGAGGGTGCTGGTGCCTTCACTTCAGTAGCCAGAAAGTAACAGGTAAATGAGATGTCTGTTGCCTTGTGAAGACGTTCCAGCCAGGACTGCCCTTGCTGAGGTGACACAGATCGAGGGGAAGATTTACCCCTCTGGCATGACCAACCAACTCATCTGAGCACTACTCCTGCCCTATCTCCTTCCCTTTTTCCCTGTTTGTGGGACCGCACTGCTAGTTGGTGATGGAAGAGGCCATCACAGCAGCTGTGCAAACGGAGGCACCAGTGTCCTGGGCACCCTGCCCCCCAAGCACCCCTCGCAGGCACCTCTGTGGGCACCAGTTCTTTGCCTTTCCCTTCACGTCGCACCCATCCTCCCGAGATCTATTACGGCCTGAGTGCCTCCTCATAACCCTCTTTGCGAACAGGAACCCAGCAACCCCTTGTCCTGCAAGTGGCACTGCGGTGGCGGCCCTTCTCGCCCCGTGGGGCAGGAGGGCTGCGCGCACGGGGGAGCCGCTGTGGCCGGGCCATGACCAACACCGGCTCAGGGAGCACAGCCGGGCACGGCTCGCCCCGTCACCCCAGCCCGTCGGGAGTCGCGGAGGGGCCGGTGCCGGGGCGGCGGCTCCAGCTCCAGCTCCAGCTCCCGCTCCCGTCCGCCCGTCCCGCCCCCTGGCTGCTCGGCCCGGCGGTGCTCCCGCCGCCGTCCCCCGCCGGCGCTCCCCGCCCCTCGCCCCTCGCCGAGCCCCGCCCGGCGGTGGCCGGAGCGCGGGGCCGGGGCGGCTGCCTGCGGCGGCCGGTGCTGCGGCGGCCGGGGCCGGGGCCGGGCGCAGGGGCCGGCAGAGCCGGGCAGAGGCGCGCACAGCCGCGCGGGGCGCCCGTCGCCATGGCAGCGCTTGCTCCGGCGAGAGGTAAGATGGGTCCCCCCGGCCCCCGCCGCCGCCGCCGCCGCCGCGATCGGCCCCCGCTCCGCCGCCGGCGGCCCCCGCTCCGCCGAGCGCAGGGCGGCGCCGCCGCCGCCGGGCACAGCTGCGCCCCGGGGCGCCCCGCGGGCTCCGCGGCCCCCGCCCCGCACAGCCCAGCCCAGCCCCGGCCGCACGGCTCCGCCGCCGCCGCCGCCGCCGGGCGAGGCTCGGGGCGCTCGGACACCCCGCCGTGCCCGGGCTGCCGAGTAGGGGGGCGGAGGGAGGGGGCGGCAGGGCAGCAGCGCACCTCGGCCCGGCCGCCGTATCCCCCGGCACCCCCGGCTTTCTCCGCGCTTCTTTGCAATCATTCTGGGTCGTCTTCCCCTCCGAGCCCCCTCCCTCGCCTCTCCCTGCATCACCGTCCCCGGGAGTGCGTGCCCCGCAGGTGGGATGGGCGGTGAGGTGAAGCCGGGGAGCAGGGCCAGGTGAGGAGGGGTTTCCCCGACCTAGGCTCTCCATCTCCGGGGATAGGAGGACCACAGCCTGGAGCAGAATTGGGCCCCAAAGCCAGCAGAAGCGGGAGGGTTTCAGCCTCACGGAGGGAACAGTTTGGGCCACCAGAACAAGCCAGGTGGGAAGGGCAGCAGAAGGAGATGCTGCAAGGAAATTCATTCCCCTGGTATTATTGGGGCCGGGTAGTTCCGCAAGTGTCTCCAGAGGCCACGGGCCTAACTGCAAGAGTGGTGGTGCTGGTGGGGGGAAAGATGAAACAGGGCAGAACGGGTCATCGCAATTCCAGTCATGGCAAACTGCTCCAGGGATGAAAGGTGGAAATGCCTCAGGTGGTTACAGAGAGGGTGAGAAAACAGGGAGAAGCAGAAGGAAAGAGAGGGGTAGGAACTGAGCCACTATCTCAGACTGGGGGTGCACAGAGCCATCCACACAAAGATTAAGTTTACATCTGCTCTGGTCAAGGCATAGAACAGGCCTGTACCTTCCTGGAATATACTGCTTGGATGTCCTCTATGGATGAAGACAGAAGAGGGGTCTGAAGTGGTTGGACTAGGGCTCACTGGCAAAGATGAGTTGTCTCAGGGCTAGGTTAGCAGTCTTGTTTGCTGAGTTTGTGACTGTGGAATGTCTGAGACCAGAACTGCTCTAGCAGAAATGTGTGTGGCCAAAAGACTTGTGTTTCAAGACGGTGGGATGGCAAGGTAGTGCTGGAGTGGTGGAACACACCCATGGATGGAACAGGATGGGAGCAGCAGGTTAAAATCCAGAGCACTGGCAGAGAAAAGCTGAGGTCCAAAGGCTGTGGGAGCTGTACGGCAGAAACAAGGAGTGTAACAGTGCATGCATGGGAATGGCAGGACTGCAACGGCAAGGGATGATGCAGATCAGGCGTTCCATGTCAGAAATGGCATTAGTAACGCTTTGGGTAGGGAACCTCAGACTGGAAGGACAGGGAGCATGATGTGTCTCAGCAGCACTGGATGGAGTTGCTGCAGGACAGAGTCTGGCCTGAGCTATGCAGGGACTGATGCAAATCTGGCTCTTCTGTTCCTTGAAAGACATAGAGCTGCTCTTCACTGTCTAAATCATGACAAGGTGTTAGTGTGGGCAAGGAGAGAGAGAGATCTGGGGAGATAGAATGATCTTAAATTACTTTTTCTCTTTTCTCTCTTCTGCAGTGAACCTCATGCCCTGAATCTCCAAGGGAACCTTTGAAAAGGATCTTCCCCTCCCCACGATCTCATTGTTTGCCAGCTCTTCTGTGCACAAGAAAGCTTGAAAGACCAGGCTGAGCCCTGGAAGACAGCAAAAAGGACAATGTAGTGAGGGTGCTGTGAGATCTTGGATAGGGAACCCTCTGAATCCTGTTCCTAACTGTTCTCTCTGTTGATAGCTCTCAGATAGCCTTAGCAGAAACCTCTACGGGGCCACGAGTGTGGTGGCATTTGGTGAGAGGGGAATTAAACGGTGTGTGCGCCACCCTTGTTATTTCCGCAGGACCTTTGTTCTCCCTCTTGCCATCTCTGAAAATCTTGGCTAGCTGCTCATTCCCTAGGACACTGGTCAGCCTGCACTTGCTTCTACCAAACTTCTTGGGGTCTCCAGAAGTCCCTGCTTGCGTGTGTGTGGCCTTCACCAGTCCCAGCAGGAGGTGGTCTCTGAGTCAAAAGGTGTCTGGTTGTCACATGAAGTAAGGAGAGCTTTTTCTTTGGGGGAAGAGTGGAGGAGAGAGATGAAATAGATGGGGAAGAAAAAAAAAAGTGTGCCCAAACAAGTGAGGGAAGAAGCACTGGCAAGTATTCATGAGAGAGAAAGAAAGTGGAAGAAAGAAAAAGAAAGAGAACTAGGGAAAAAACAGATGAAAAAGTTAGAACAAGGGAAAGAAATATAATCAAACAGAAGGGAAAGGGAGGACTGAAAGCAAGACAGAGCTGACGACTGTTCTGCCTGGCACCTGATGGCAATGCCTTGAGGAACCCCTCGAGCGTGCAAACAACTTGCATTGCAGCAGCAGATGAGGAGGGACGTGGCTCTGCCAGTGCAGAGTCCCACTCGCCCTCTTACAAAATCCCAGCAGCAGGGACAGGGTGCAGTCTAGCAGGGGTGGCAGCATGGGGGACTCTGATTCAGAGTCCACCTTGCACAACAACTCACTGTGGTGGCTGGCATGTGGGATGTTAGCTCTGTTGGCCAACTCCTGGATCATCCTCAGCATCACAGCCAAACAGCAGAAACACAAGCCTCTGGAGCTGCTGCTATGCTTCCTTGCTGGCACACACATCCTCATGGCAGCAGTACCCCTCACCACCTATGCCGTGGTGCAGCTGCGGCGCGAGTCCTCCGACTACGACTGGAATGAAAGCATCTGCAAGGTCTTTGTCTCCACGTACTACACCCTGGCGCTGGCCACCTGCTTCACAGTGGCCTCCCTGTCCTACCACCGGATGTGGATGGTGAGATGGCCAGTCAACTACCGCCTGAGCAATGCCAAGAAGCAGGCTCTGCACGCAGTCATGGGCATCTGGATGGTGTCATTCATCCTCTCCACCCTGCCCTCCATCGGCTGGCACAACAACGGCGAGCGCTACTATGCCCGGGGCTGCCAATTCATTGTCAGCAAAATAGGGCTGGGCTTCGGTGTCTGCTTTAGCCTCCTACTGCTTGGAGGAATCGTCATGGGCTTGGTGTGCGTGGGTATCACTTTCTACCAAACCCTGTGGGCACACAGAAGACGCCGGCGATGCCGCCATCAGAGAGCAGAGGAAGCATCATCCTGCTCTTCATCAGCACACACCACTTTCAATGTGCCAGCCATTGTGGTGGAGGATGTACGAGGCAAACGGAGGTCTTCACTGGATGGCTCCGAGTCAGCCAAGACCTCCTTGCAGATGACCAACCTCATAAGTGCTATTGTCTTCCTGTATGACACACTCACTGGGGTGCCTATCTTGGTAAGCAGCAAGTTCTCCCTTTCCCTTCAGAGTCTGCAGTTAAACCAGATTTCATTTTCTCTCAAGTTTTAGAGAAGAAACTCTGTATCCTGTCCTACCAGCTGCAGAACTGCCGCATCTGAATCTGTGTTATTCCGAGTGGTGGTTTTAAAAAGATTGCAATAATTCTGTCATCCTTCCACGGCAGCATTTCCTTAAGTCTAAGCCTGGGGAATACATACCGCACAGCTAAAACCACTGTGAAAGTTTTAAGTGGCTAAGAGGAGAGGAGATTATTCTGCCAACTTACTTATAAAAACAATGAGATTTCTATTTCTCCAGTTTGCCTCTGGAGAGCTGATACACCGGCTTTAAAGGCTGTTGTATCCAGTTTTCTTTTTCCTTCTGCTTCTACAGTTGTAGGCAGCATTCAGGTTTTGGCTGGACGGTTGATTCACTGCAAGACTGGAGAAGTTCTCAAAGGCAATCATTAAAGAGAACAGAGGAGCTTAGTCACAGCTTTTTTTTTTTTTTTTTTTTCCAGTGGCTGCGTCCTTTGTTAGCATGCATTTAGCTCCAGCTCATAATGAGCACGGGTAAGAAGGGATGCTAGCACCAGGTCTCACGTTAGAGATATGACAGCTTGGAAGGTGGTGCAGCAGACCTGGGGCAAGACCCCAAGAGCACTTTTTCAAAGAGACACAGGGTAATTACTTGATGAATCCTTTACAGACAGATTACGTTCCACTGTAGAGTTGATTCTTATCTTTCTCCCTTGATCCCCACTTCTGTCTCCTTTCTTGACATTGTTTCTTTTTCTTACCCCGAAGGTTGTGAGCTTTTTTAGCCTGCGCTATGATACGGCCCCCACCTGGATGGTCCTGGCTGTGCTCTGGTGTTCCATGGTACAGACCTTGCTGCTCCCCTCTTTCATCTGGTCCTGCGAGCGCTACCGAGCAGATCTCCGCACCGTGTGGGAGCAGTGTGTGGCTATCATGTCTGAGGAAGACGCAGATGATGGTAAGCTCCTCACGAACCCACTGTCACCTTTCTTCACTAACCACCTCCCCAAAAGACTACAGAGGAAAGAGGGGGTCTGCTCTGGGAAAAGGATTTGGTGGTGTTGCGGGTGGCTAAGTGAGATGCATGTTACAGCTTGGAATCAACAACCATGAGATATTCTGGAGAAGGCTCTGCCACTCGCTGCTTTAGGACTAGCATCCAGGAAGAATTAGTGCAACATCCTTCTCAGTAGTTGCAAGTATAGAGACATTGAGTGTGGCTGCCAAACCACAACCAAAGTGACATGCTGGGCCTTAGCCCAACTTGCTGATCCAAAGGTCCAAGATCTTTGGCAGTGAGCGATTCAAAGGCAAGACAGAAGAAATAGGGCAGTCTCTGGGTGCTTTTAGTGCTGTTGCAAGCAGAAAGACGAGGTCCTTGTTCAGAGGTGAGCCCTGAGGGCTGCAAGTAGGACAGCAAGTCAGACAAGCATTAGGATGGCGTCCAGGTGCCCTGATAATGCTACTCTTCTGACTGAAAAGTGTTGACTGCCATTCTCCTCCTTGCCAACAGATGGTGTGTGTGATGATTATGGTGATGGCAGGATCTGCAAAGTGAGATTTGATGCGAACGGCGCTGCAGCTGTGAAGCGGGACTCCCGGGACATCAAGCTGCTACCCATGCACCACATGTTGTTGCCCCAAGACAAGGTGCACTACCTGCAGGTGAGCCAAGAGCTAGCAGGGGTAGCCCCACAACCCACTTCCTGCCTTCTCTGTCAGTCTCCCACGCCTTTATGCCCTCTTGACTCTCTTCTCTGAGAAAGCCTCAGCTACTCCCTTCCTGTTCTGATTCTTCAAGTCTTCTATCACCTTCCTCCTTCTCTGTTTTCCAGGTCCCTATCTCACGGAGAATGTCACATGATGAGACTAACATCTTCTCCGCCCACCGCTCTGCTCCATCCTTCCTACACAAGTGGTCTTCATCTGATGACATCCGCATTTCCACCCCCCGCAAGCCCGGGGGCCCTGGATTCTTGCCTCCTCAGCTGCATGACTACCAGCACCGCCGGCGGCCCCCAGAAGATGAGCTGACGACCCTACGGCAATTTTTGGAGGGGGGGCTACTGCCCCGGGGCGCCAGCTCCAGCGCCTGCTTCTTCCGAGATGAAATCACCACGTTCATCGACGAGACGCCGCAACCCACCCCAGCCTGCAGCCCACGGCACTCCCGTCTCCTGCTCGCATCACGCCGCGATCGCCGCCTCTCCCTCGGCAGCAGAGAGGAGGAGAATGCCGACCGTCCACGACGCTGCTCCGTGGTTGGCAACGAAGTCTGGCATCTGCAGAACGGAGAGCAGGCGCCATGTGAAAGGACCCTTGAGGCCTGCGAGCCACAGACCTTCCAGGATCCCAAACTATGAGAGACAGCATCAAAAACATTCAGTGCCATCATGATTTTTAAATAAAACTGCAAGTGTTCCCTTTGTTCCGGGACCCGATCACTAATTTGCATTCTCATCTTTCTCGCCAGCAGGCAGGAAACACAGCACCCCACTCTGCTGGGGGGAAAAAAGAAGTGGGACAGATCTGCAGAAGGGAGCACAACGGAGGGACAGCCAGCCTGTGCCTGCTCTCAGGTTACAAACACATCCACCGCTGCCACCACCACTTGGCATCCTCTCCAGTCCCGTCCCTTTGTGAACTCCACCCTCGCATCCGCTCTGCCCTAAGAGAAAAGGCAGGCGCAGAATGGTATTAAAATTCTATATTTGGAGTGTCAATCGTGTGTCTGTTTTTAAAATACTATATTAGTAATAATTTTGTTTCCATAGAAACAAAATGACTGGCCCAATGTTTAATGAAGCTTCACAGGCTTCTGGAAGGGAAATGCAGAACGTGCGAGGCTCCTTTCCTCCCTCTTCATCCTTTCTTGTCTGTGCATCTGAAAGGTAGCAGATGCTTCGCAGCTCAGGAAAGGGAATGATGCCCATAGAGGAGCTGTCATGGGAGACTGGGTGAAAAGTCTTCCTGTCCATTTCACGGGATATAGTGCTAAGCAGGAGTGGCCTCTGGGGTTTCTAACATTGCTCAGACAAAAGGGTTTGCTTTGAGGCAATGCCAGGCTTGAAAAAAATTAGATTCTCTCCAAGAAGTCCCTGACCCATAACATCTCATTTCACCAATGCAAACTGTTGATTCCAGTGTGAACTACGCATGAAACATCAGATGACCCAAACTTCTCACCCAAACAGGAAAGCTGCCAGAGCCTTCTAGGGGAAAGGCCCCAACTACCCATGTCGTCAAAGATGGGAGCGGTGAGGTCTGGAGCAGGCTCCTGCCCCACGCAAAACTCTTGGGAGGGCAGTGCAGGGGTAGCATGTGGGAGATGGTTTTTCTCCTGCCTAATGCTGCCAGTAGTTCCAGGCACGGGGAAAGGTCTGGCTGTGTGGGAGATGGACCTCCTGCCCAGTGCTGACTGGAGTTCCAGCCATGGTCAAAGATTTGGCAGTGTCAGAGGAGTTGTGGGAGAAAAGTAGCCCTTCACCTCTAAAGCGGTTTTCCATGTGATGGGGCTTGGTCTATGAACTGTCCAAGCGTGACTCCTAATAGATTACCCTTAACCTCTTACGAGATGCCTCGTTGGAGGGGTTTGGGCGACCCACACCAACGGGAGGGTCCGCGCTGGGCTGGCTGCCTGAACCAAGGGCCACGTCAGGCGGAGAGGCACGAACACCGTGAGCCCCCGAACCAGCGCCGGGTATCGGCGACGCTGCCCTCCCACCATGGCCCCGGCCCGGCGCCGCCCCCGGGTGGGCCGAGCCCGCGGCCCGAGGCCCGCCGGGACGCCCGCCCGCCCCGGACCCCCTCTCCTCCTCCCACTACAGCCATGGCCTCGCTGCTCTGCCTCAGCCTCCTCGCCGCCGCCGCCGCCGCCGCCACGTCGCCGGGCCGGCTGGTGCCGTTCGACCTGCTGTACGCGGACGGGGTGCGCGCCTACCTGGCGCGGGACTGGGCGCGGGCGGCCGAGCTGCTGCAGCGCGCCCTGCACAGCTACGCGGGGCTGCGGGCGGCCCGCCTCGCCTGCCGCGCCGCCTGCGCCCGCGACGAGCCCTTCCCCGCCGGGACGGGCCGCTGGGAGGCCGCGCTGCTCGGCCCGGTGCTGCAGCGAGCCGGCTGCTTGCAGCGCTGCCTGGGGCGGCGGCTGCTGCCCGCGCCCTCCGCACACCGCGCCAGCCGCGCCGTGCGCCGCGACTTCGAGCGCAGGGAGCCCTACAACTACCTCCAGGTGGCCTTCTTCCAGGTGGGCGCCGGGCCGGCGGAGTGGGAGTCGCCACCCCCGGGGGGCTGCTGTCAGCCGGGGCGGGGGGCCTGAGGGGGCGGGGGGCGAGGGTGAACACTTTGCCCTCAGCCTCGAGAAGAGACGACTGAGAGGGGACCTTATCAGTGCACTGGAATGGGCTGCCCAGGGAAATGGTGGAGTCACCGGCCCTGGAGGTATTTAACAAGAGACTGGATGTAGCACTTAGTGCAATGGTCTAGTAGACAAGGTGGTGTTAGTTCAAAGGTTGGGCTTGATGATCTCAGAGGTCTTTTCCAACCTGGTTGATTCTGTGATTCTGTTAATGTGTATAAATATGTAAAGAGGGGATGCTAAGAGGACGGAGCCAGGTTATTCTCAGTGCTGTCAAGCAACAGGATGAGAGGCAACAGGCAGAAACTGATGCTCAGGAAGTTCCACCTGAACATGAGTAAGAACTTCTTTACTGCACAGGATGACACACTGGAATAGATTGCCCAAAAAGGGTGTATAGTCTCCCTCACTGGAGATATTCCAGATGCAATACTGTTCCACGTGCTGTAGAACAACCCTGTTTAAACAGGGAGGTTGGACCAGATGACCTACTGCGGTCCCTTGCAACTTGACCCATTCTGTGATTCTGTGAATCCAGGGAGCAGCTGGGGTGAGGGGTGAGTGTGAACAGCAGGGGTCCACAGGAGCATGACAGGCGCTTCTGTCTTTTCTCCACAGCTGAAGAAGCTGGATCAGGCTGTGTCTGCCGCTCACACCTTCTTTGTTGCTAATCCCCAGCACCTCCAAATGAGGGAGGACATCGAGAAGTACCAGCGTATGTCAGGGGTGAAGTCAGACAGCTTCCGGGACCTGGAGGCCATGCCGCACTGGGTGAGGGCTCAGTGCAGAGCCAGACATTAGCAGCTCTTATTCCATCCTAGGGACCAGTCTGGGACTCTGATCTGTTCCCACACAAAGGCCATGGCTTCATACAGGGTCCCCATACATAGAATCATAGAGAGATTTAGCCTGGAAGGGACCTTTAAAGATCACCTAGTCCGAGCCCCTTGCCATGGGCAGGGTCACCTTCCACTAGACCAGGTTGCTCAAAGCCCCAGCCAACCTGCCCTTGAACACTTCCAGAGATGGGGCATCCGGAGCTTCTCAGGGCAATCTGCTGCAGTGTCTCACTATGGTCCTCATAACAAGTATTTTATCTCCAATCCAACAAGTATCTTATCTCCAGTCAAAGCCCTCTTTTAGTTTAAAAGTGTAGCCCCTTGTGCTGTCACTACAGGTCTTGGTCAAAAGACTTGCTCAGACCTCTTTCTATCTGAAAGAATGCAAGAAGGTCTCCCTGGAGCCTTCTCTTCAGGGTGAAGACAAACCACTGCAAGTGTGACACGGAGACTTTTTGGTGACAGTTATTTGGCTTAAGTCCCTAAGATTTGCTGTCACTGCGTGGTGGGCTATGTATGACCAGGCGGGCCCCCATATGTCAGCACCATCCTGTGAGCGACTCAGAAGTCTCAGGGCATCCTTCGTGTCACCCACACTGATGAAGGTACCTGGATCTATCCTTCACAGGAAGCATATGAGGCTGGTGTGCAGCACTACGATGCAGATGAGTACCTGCAGGCTGTGGCCAAGCTGGAGGAATCACTCACAGAGGCCCTGTCAGCACTGGAGGAGTGTCGGGCCCTGTGTGAAGGGCCTTGGGAGGATGAGGACGAGGAAGAGGATATGCAGCCTGGGCTGTATGAAGCCATTGCAGGTAGTGTTAGAGGCACAGAGGGTTGGGTAGGAAGGCTGTGCTGCCCACGCTGGACATGTCCCATCTCCCAGCACTCCTGTCTGGAAGAAATGTCGGCTACTGCCTTTCTTGTTCCTCTCTCTTGCAGCCCATTATATTCAGGTTTTGAAGTGTAGGCAGCAGTGTGTCCTTGAAATTGCCACAAAGCCGGGACGGATTTCTGCCACGGAAGATTTCATACCTTCTCATCTTGATTTACTGCAGTTTGCCTACAATCAAGGTGAGCAGACCCACAACCCAGCAGGTTATGCTGTGGCACTCCTACACTTCCCCTTTGTCTCTGGTTCTGGAAGGCAGCATGTCATGGGAAAAAGTGGCACACTGACCTGGTATCTACTCATATCTGCCCCCGACTCTTCCCAAAATCTCTCTTCTCTTGCTAGAGCGTGTGGCCCCCTTGGGAGAGGTCCCTTGTGATCTGCTTCAGTCTTCTTGCCTAGCTTCTGTAATGTGGGGCTGTTCCCACGTCTTTCCTTCAGCACACTCCTTTTCAAGTCCTTTCTCCAACTATTTTTTGTGGGTTTTATACCTTTCTTTTCAGTACATGGCTCCAGACCAGGCCCCCCCTTCCTATCTAGGGCCTACACATGCAGCTCATGTCAGCAGTTGTGTTCCTTCTGAGCCAGCCCTACCTGCCCTGTCATGACACTGGCCATCCTGTCACTGTGTCACTTTCACAAATCCCTCAGCCTTCTCTTGCATACCCCTGCTCCTTCCCACACTGACCCAACTGTCTCTTATCTACTCTGTTAGACCAGTGGTAAAATTGTATCTCAAAGAAGCCTCAGACCCCTCATCACATCTGTCGCATGATGGAGGTGGGACCATCTCTCTTTCAAATATGTTCTTATTTTTTGTCTGTCTCTTCTGAACAAGCTCACAGTAGGTAATAAAGGTGGGTCCATTCTTTACCAGGTTAATTTTCTGTATTCTCTGCCCATCGTTGGGTAGGGCCCAGCTAGGTGGGGATTGATGTGTACTTGGTGTAAGGCCAGCTGCGGGATCCTGACTGAGAAAAATAGGATGCTGCTGGCCTATACACACTTGCTGCTCAGGTCAAGTCTTTCAGAGACACACATGTTTGTTCTCTTCCGTCCCTGCCCAAGTGGGGAACCAGACACTAGCTGCTGAATGTGCTGCATCCTACTTGCTCTTCTATCCCACCGATGAGCCCATGTTGGAGAAAATGAAGCAGTATCGCACAGAACTGGGAGAGGACGCAGCTGTTACAGCCAGACAGGTAGTTACAGCTCCAGGTCTGTACTTTTTGACCCTCTCCTGTCCTGTGCCATAGGATCGCAGTCCAGGAGGCGAAAAGGGAAATGTGTTTCACTGCAGATGTTTGCCAAGCCCAGGACTGAAGATACTGGAGCTTGAGTTTACATATAGTCTGTCACAGTCAGTGTCCCTTCAGGACAAAACCGGGCATTAATAGTGCACAGCAGTGTGTTTGGGCAAGTTTAGGCCTGCACAGGGATGGCGTTGTCTTTAGAAGGGTGGATGTTTGACAATCTTTTTTTCTTCCTTAGAATATTCGACACTATGTGCAGAGATCTTTGATGGAGAAGAAGTTGATTTATTATTCAGTGGAGCATCTAGGAGAAACTTTTAATGACCCTGTAAGTAACAGTATCCTCCTAATCTTACTGCTCTGATTTCACCAAATCAGTTGCCAGAATTCACTTTAGTAGGAAACGATCCAAAAAGGATCATATGCTGAGGAGAAGGACTCAAAAGTCCTTATGATGTGGATCTTTAAGAACTTTCCACTGCTCCAGGACTGAAGTTAATTTGAAATTGCTGCTGTAATCATATGCATTGGCTCAGTCTGTCTGTCCTGAGAAGTGGTCCAGAACTGTTGGTCTGGTATTCACTGGAAAAGTAGGTCAAGGGAACTAGCCATTTGACATGATCCACTGTGGGAGAAGTTTGTTGTGTACTGAACCACCTCCGTGTGTTCCTACAGGATCTTTGGACTCCAGATGAGCTTATTCCTGAAAACCTAAAGGAGAAATACAGGTAAGATTGGACAAGTTGACTAGGACTGAAATATAAGTAGGGGATAGTGCAAGGAACAGCAGTATATAGAGAAATGAGCAAAACAGGAACAGGAAGGGTGTGAAATGCTGCCACAGAGGAGGGTTAGGCATAGCTCTGTGTACTGACAGCCCTGGTCTCTGTTTTTTCCCTTGCTCCCGAGAGAGGATCAGGAGAAGCAAAAGGAGGAAACTCTGGATGTGGAAGAGAGGGAGAAGAGGGGTGAGTAAAAGAGCTTGAAGAAGGCCTTGGATGCAGTCAGCCATGCTTAGTCAGACTAAGTGCTGTCTTTTCTTCCATCCTCAGACATTTGAATGCTAGCATAGATGCAGACTGACTGGAATGGCTCAGCAAGTCTTCTCACTGTTTCTCTTCTCCCTCTTTGATGCATGTGTAATCTTGCAAAATCTCACTGCGTACATCTCTGGGATGGGAACTCAAAGAGCACTGTGGCTGGAGACGCTGAGAGCAGCCTGAATACGTGACAAGCCTGTGGACGTGCAGATCCCTGGATCTGCAGGGTGGCAGGAGTGTCTACACCAAACCTGGACCAACTCCACCAGCACAACTTCAAACAACATTTTTCTGAAGGGGACAAGGAGGGAGGGGCCGGGAAATGGAAACTGGAAACAGACGATTCGGCTTGGGCAAGTCTTTCCCTGAAAAACAGAAGTCTGAACGGTTTGTGGCTGAATGATAATGACTGCAGTGCAGAGTCTTGTGTTCTTGCTGGTCCTCTATTCTTATGTGTGGACACACAGCCTCTTAGAGGCCTCTGTCCTGGAGTTTTTGCTTAAAATGACCCCAAGCGGTTCTCTGCTGGGGCACATATGAGAGCACATCCTTCTGAGGGCCTGAGTGCCTTGACATTCCTAATCATCCAGAGGTCAGAGGGGGTGGAAAAAAAGGCCAAATATCAAAAGACCGAATCACCAGCTAATACCCATTACTTCTCTTTGAGGCTGAAGAAAGTAAAAAAATTCACTGGAGAGTATTCTGGGGTAAGATATGTGATCGAAAGGAGGGTTGATGGAGGTGTTTACCTGCTTCTTTTCTCCAGAGCCTCTCTCCAGTAGGCTGGGCCTGCTCTGCTGCTGTGATCCACAGTGCACTAAACTTTCCCCATCTCCCTGCTGCTCTCCCAGCAAGCCCCGGGTTTCTGCTGGCTCCTGAGCACACACTGTACCCAGCTTCCCACACTGATGCTCTGGTTCCCCTGAAGCATGCAAGGGGTGCAAGTGGCCCGCGTCTGAGAGGAATGGGCACTTCTGGGGAACTGTCCTGTCTTCTCAGAGAATGTGTAATGCCTCTCCACTTCTTTATCCAGGCTGAGGGCTTCTTGTCCAAAGCTTGCTCATGCCAATCTGTACTTGCTTCTCAACAGGCCCTTTGCCTTTTGAGGGTATTGCTGTCACGATGGATTCCCGCCAGATGAATGGAACTCAGAGGGTTGTGTTTGACAGAGTGCTGACGGAGTCTGAGTGCAAGGGCCTTCTCCGACTGACAAAGGTGAGGCCAAGATCCTGTAAGAGCTCCTGTATGTGTCCACCTCAGCAGGCAGGATGGTAAGATTTTCATGGAGGAGAGATGGCAGCTTAATTCATGTCATCTCTATCCTTCTATTCCAGGCAGCGGGAGAAGCAGGAGATGGCTACCGGGCAAGACGGTCGCCTCACACCCCACATGAGAGATTTGAAGGGTTAACTGTTTTGAAGGCCATGCAGGTAAAGTGGCTCTGTGAGTCTGCCACCTTCCTGATTATCCAGAAGGAGTGTTCACCATCCGAGCATTTTCCTCTGTGAATTGCACTCTGTATGGTGTCATGGGTGTACTGTCTCCCTCACAACATGTGAGGTCTCCTCTGACCTGATTCCTCCATGATCACCTTTAGGCATGTTGTACATGTGCTTTCTCTCCTGTGAGGCATGGTTTCAGGAATGCTACTTGTCCCTGTGTGGTAAACTTACAGACATGCTTACCTTAGAATTAGAGACTAAATTAAGGTAGAAGGAGTCTCTGGAGATCTCTAATCTGACCACGTGCTTGCAGCATGTCTAATTCCAAAGCTAGATAAGATCCCCCAAGACTTTGCATAGGCAAGTCCAGAACATTTCCAAGGGTGGAGATTCCCTAGCCTCTCTAGGCACCTTTTTTGGCTCTGTACCACTCTTGTGAGGATGAAATTTTTTTTTATATCTAGCCAAAATTTTCCTTGCTGCAACTTTTGTCTGTTGCTTCTTGTCTCTTAGGTGTGTCTCTCTGTCTCCATCTTCTCTGTTAAGTCACACGAGAGTGTAGTTAGATCTTCCTTTGGCCTTCTCTATCCTGAAGAAACCCAGATGTTTCAGCCTCTGTCTTTAAGTCATGTGCTCTAACACTCCTGTCATCTAAAGACACTTCACTGAAGACTCATTCCAGTCTATTCATATCCCTTGTGTAGTGGGAGACCCAAAATGATGCTGCATTCTAGATGTGGCTTCATGTGGCAAAGGAAAAAATTGCTGTGCTGTGCAGTTGTACTCCTGGCTTGTATTTAAATGAGAAAACTTGTTCTTTTCTTACCTAAGTGACCACAGGGCTTTACAGGGGCCTCTTCTTCTGTACTGTGTACGTTTATCATTCTTGGAGTGTCTTTATAAGTGTTCTAACAGACTTGTTATTCTCTTGTAGCTGGCCCAAAATGGGGACGTGGACTGGAGAGACGCCAAATTGCTTCTGCAGGCTAGTGAGAAATCTCGGAAAATCATAGAGTCCTATTTTACTCCTGGAAAGAAACTCCATTTTTCATTCACACACCTTGTGTGTCGTACGGCAGTAGATGGTAAAGAATCTTTCATCCTGTTAGTCCCTGTCTCCTGGAGAGTGTCCTCAGTTCCAGCCATGTGCTCTCAGGAGGCTGTCTTCTGTTTACTCTGAGACTGTTTAATCTCACTGTGCCCCTTTTTCTCTGACTTATTGTTTCTTAAAACTGAAAAATCCCATATTCATTTTTGTAACTTTTCAGGGCAACAGGAAGGTCGCATGGACCTTAGTCATCCTGTCCATGCTGACAATTGTCTCTTGGATCCTGAGGGGCAAGAATGCTGGAAAGAACCACCTGCCTATGTGTACAGGGACTACAGGTAAGAAAACCTGCATTAAATCATTTAGAGATCAGAGCATCCCCCTGGCCCCATCAGAGGATGAGCTTAGCTTACAGAAACCAGGTGATGGGTTGTTGGCTCAAAGCCCTCCAGGACTGTAGCATCAGGCAGAAAGCTGCATCAGTGCCTTCAGAACAAGGTGTGAGTCACCTTCCCTAGGCTGGGAAGAAGACCCGCCCTTTTTCCCTCCTTACTTCTCAGAGCCAGCTTTAACAGAGATCAGAATGGGGCTGGGAGGCTGCACAGGCTAGAACCATGATATCAAATTGTTGTCTTGTGGGGCTACCACACATTCTACAGTCCACTGTAGCCCTTTTGATAGTCTATTTGTTCTAGTCGAGTTCCACCTCTTACAGTGTTTTGTGCATTACTGGAGAGGGATAATCAAGCTCCTCGGACTTCCTTTGTTTGAGCAGTCAGTGTACCTTGGTGACTGTTCTCTGTTCACCTCTCTCAAGATGCACTGCCAGTACTTTGTGCTGGATCTTTCCATTCCGCATGAGAGTTTATGCTTTTTCCAGCCTGTGGCAGGTTTTGTTACTCTTCTGTGAAAGAACGTGAAATGCATTTCAATGATGATGCCAGTTGTTGCACACTGCAGCCAGATGAGGTCAGTTCACTACAGCTAATTCCCTGCTACTCACCATTCTAGCAGAAATCTCTAAGCAGCCTATGGCAAGGATGTGGGACTTGGAGGGAATTCCAGTATAATTGAGTTGTTTCCCCTCTGATACAGGTGTTGACTTGGTATAATCAGATTGTAAAGTTACCGGGCTTTGTCGTGTAACTGGTTAGGTCTCTGTCCTTCCTGGGAGAAAGCCATCCTGTCACTCCATTCCTCCCTGAGTTCTCTGACTTCCACTTGAATGTATGGTAAAATACTTCCCTGGAATCTCTGCCATTGAGCTGTTTTCAAGAGTATCCCTGTTCTCTTGCAGTTTGAGTTGTGACTAAGCAAGGGCTTGTGAGCTCGCAAGGGCTGAGCTCTTACGGCATCTTTTTGAATGAAGTCCCTGTGTTCCAAACTTCCTGGACCTCTTCTGTGTATTTGTGCTATAGTCATTAATGATACCGTTGAACAGGATTGGACCCATGGCCCAAGCATCCTAGCGATGCTCCTCCAGGTCAACAGTGCTCCTTTTGGTGCCAGCAGTGCACTGGTCATTGTGTGCTGTTCACATGCTCATCTTCACCTTCTCTGTGTTCATTAGCGATTTCTCCAGTGGCACCGTTCTGAGTGCTTTTACCAGAGTCCAGACTGCTGAAATTGAGCATGTAGTCTTTCACTGTAAAATCAACTGTTTTGTCAAACACTGTGTGGGTAGCCCAAACTGTTTTTAGTACCCCTGTGTTACATTTTAAGACCACTTTCCATTTACCTCTTGTCCTCCAGTTACCCTTCTCCTCAGAAGTGAAGTCTAAAGCCCTGCAGACTATTGAGGTCAGGATAACAGGCCTGTTTAGGCTTCAGCCATTATCCCTACCTTCCTGTCCTTTTGTATATATAAGAGCTCTCCTTGCTTTTCTCCACTCATGTTTCCCCCTGGCTTCACAGCCTTATTTAAACCCTATGGCAGAAGAGCTGTAACTTGCTGGGTTTCAGGGTTGGTAATCCTCTCACTGCCCTTATATCCTTAACATTGCTTCAGCAGCCACAGTGTTGATTTCTATTTCTTTACCCTAGTCCCATTAATCAAGAGCCTCTGTTGTTCCTCTGAAGTTTTCTATCAGCTTAATTGAATGCCAAGAGGAACTTACATAGTTTGTGGTCCCTTCTTTCACCTTTGAATGTGATCTCACCTATGCTGCACAGTGACCTCACTACTTTTCTTTTTATATAACTTTAGAAAAGAAATTTGTTTAAATTTTCTTTTCTCTATGCATCAAGCCTCTTTTTGATCATTCTTATGTTACCTTGAGATTCCCTGGCTGTTAAGACATGGCTTTCTTTGCTGATCAGTCTCTTCTTCCAGGCACTGGATTATTCCCAGCCCTAAAACATAAACAACGCCATGCCATGTCAGAACCAGGGTCTGTCAAGCCCTGAGCATTGCCACAGCAGGCCACAGATGCCTCTGCACACTGCAGAGGATTAAGAAAAAACCAAAACAAAACGGGACAAGCACGTAGAGCTAATTCCCTGGCACACTCTCCCAGCCTCCTGTGGCTTGCATCTCAGGGACTCCCCCGAGCTATGCACTGCTGTATTTAACACCCTCAAATGGATTCTCCTGGTAACTGGTCTGTTCACTTTTTGAATGTGTGATATCCACAGCTTCCTGTAACAAGGACCATGGGGAAGCACCTGGGAGGAATAAACTTCTCAGCCCATATGTACTCTTTATTTTTGTCCACAGTGGCATTCTCTACCTCAATGATGACTTCCAAGGTGGGGGCCTTTTCTTCACTGAAGTGGATAGTGTGACTGTCACAGTAAGTCTGGGACTGGCCAAAAGAAGGAGAGAGGACTGTGAGACTCAGTCTGGGTGGGAGGAAACTATTTGGTTATTGGATCCCACCATTCCAAAAACAGTCCAGTGCTGATGCTGTGGCAGATTCAAATAGGGGCAGCTAAAGGCAAATTGAGTCAAATCTCAGACAGAGGAGAGGTTAACTCTTTCCTAGCTGAGATTTTTCAGGCTCTTCCAGTCTGTGGGTGTCTGTGACCTTTGTTGTCCCTTTGATTCTCTCTGCCCCTCTCCAAGGTCTACTTTGCTCGCAGACTGGCAGTGGATGCTCAGCAGCTCTCTCCTCTTCCATGTTCCCAGAGGCAGTGCCACCTCTGTGACAGAAAGACTCTGTGCTTCCGAGTGGGGGACTGCTGGCTTCATGGTCTTTTCTCTCTCTTGGCAGGCCGAGGTGCATCCTAAGTGTGGGAGGCTGGTAGCCTTCAGCTCTGGCAAGGAGAACCCCCACGGTGTGTGGGCAGTGAGCCGCGGAAGGCGCTGTGCCGTTGCTCTCTGGTACACACACTCCCGGGAGCACGCGGAGCAGGTGAAGGACTGTGCTGAAGAAACAAATACAAGTACCTCCAAGTGAGATCAAATCCTGCTGAGGAATAGCTTTTGGGCTTTCCCTTGGGGCAGGGCCTAGTGCAGCAGCTGGGGGTTGGCTGCCCAAGGTGTGACAAGTTGTGTAGTGGAGGGGCCAGCTTATGATGAGTCCTGCTGGAAAGATGGGGCTCTGGGGTGGTTTGATGGATGTGGCAAAGACAAGATGTGCCTTGTGAGCCCCTGCGAGCAGGGCCGAGACCCCAGCAGGGAGGGGTTCACATCTTCTCTGTATCCATGGCTGCAGGAACGGGTGAAGGCAGAGGAGCTGATGGAGCAGAGGGCTGTGGAGCAGGACCAGCTTGGTGGAGAAAAACGTCAGGGGACTGATCGCAGCAGCAGATCCTCCTCAGAGCCTCCTGTTTCCAACAGTGGAACCAAGCCTGTGAATCGGAGACAGAAGCCTGGCTCAGACAGCAAGCAGCACCCCAAGGTTCTGCGGGCCAGAGATGAGTTCTGAGTACACGGAGCCCTGGGGGCAGGACTGGCGCACACCATGGCCTGGCAGGTCATGGTAGGACCGGGACCATCGAGGCCTGGAGCAGTGTAGTAGCATGCTAGAGCTGTAGTGATGGGGAGGGATTCAGCTTTCTTCTCTGTGGTGTCCCAGCAGCTGAAAAATGGGAGAAGGGCAGAGTGTGGAAGTCAGTGACACCTGGAACTTTTTTCACTGCCTCAGCAGTTTGTGTCACTCAGAAGTAAGAAGATAAGGTCTTCTCACCCCACTTCTCTCAGTGCCAACTTTTTGGTCATCCAGGGCTAAATCTGAAAGGGGAAGGAGGAGCCTAGAGTCTTTCAGGGAGGGTTGTACCACATTCAGGAATTCAAAACTGAAGCCTTTGACTTTCCTAGGCACCTACAGACTCCAGACCCTCACCACTGATCTGAGACAGGGAAGGTGATGGACTGTAAATATATGGAATAAAAGCGAAATGCTGGACACAGATATTGGTGGTAGCTTGAGTCTGTACACCACAAGGGAGACATGCACACTTGTTGCTGATGGAAATTTAAATAACAAATAATGGAAGGGGGTTGAGCGCTCGGTGAAAGGCATGAGTGTTTGCCTAGATGAGAGAAAGTCAGTTCTGCCATGACTAGCATGGAAAGTGTGAGGAGTGCCTTTAAGGAAAAGCACTAGATGCTCATGTTTCCCTGCAGCAAAGCCTCTTTGTTTTTGTTTGTTTGTGTTTTCCCTCTCCATGTACTAAATTGTCCCTGAAAGCAGAAGAGAGATTTTGTTTATCATTTTCCACCCTGATAGAAAGACAATCTGCTGTCACTGCCTGGGGGATTAGTGTCCCGAGATGGGATTATTTTGTAGCCAAATAGGAATTGAATGGGGTGGATATGGAGTATCAAAAAGAGCAGTGACCCTTTTCCTGGGAAGCATTAGAGCCAGAGATCAATCTGTGGTCATGACATACTCAGGCCTTGATGAGTTGAGCATGGAGACCCCAACTACAGTGTAAGTGGAAGAAATCCGTAAGGCCAGGTCAGTGGTGTAAGAGGTGAGTGAGTGATCCCCTCATCACCATTGGCACAGGGCTCCTGCTCTGTGGAAAGGGAAGTCTTTCCTCAGTCTGAATCCTGACACTTCCTTAACATTCAGGTGAATGGGGACATTAAAGCTTGGGAAACCTGCACTGGCAACCCTTTTTGCTTCCCATCCTCCCCAGGGTCACAGGAAAAAAAAAGACAGTTTGATGTGTGCATTTCAAATTCCCTATCCCTGGCAAGGGGTCTGTCACATCCTAGCATGCACATATCCATCCTGATGATTTATGTGGGGGTGCTGGGTGGTTCCTTCCTGGCGAGGACATGTTGGGGAGTGAGGGGCCAGTGTCCACATCTCTGGCTTGCTTTGCCCAAAGGTGGCTTGGGTGATTAGACTGATGGCCTCCTGACGTCAGATGAGATCCGTTAAAAGGTATTTATCTCGGGCTTGGGCCAAAGCCGCGGGAGAGATTAAAAGAGATTGAGGCCAAGATAATCCCCTTGCAGCATCCCACTAAAGTGGCTGCCAAAAGGCATGCCACCAAATCTTTTGCCACCCTGGGCCCCTGTGCCCAGTTCTGGTTTCCCCATCCAGAGCCCCATTTGCTGCCCTGAGAGGGTGTGACAGCCCTGCCGTTGGTTTTCCCTTATCAGGGCCTCTGTGGGTGGCATCATCCCTCTTTCTGCCCTGCCCAGGACGTACGTAGCATGCTGTCCCCAGAAAAATGGGAGTTCCTGTGGACTGTGAGGTACAGCAAGCCCTGCCCCAGTGGCTGATAATCCTAGCCTGTTCTGGCTAATCTTCACTTTATTAGTTTGTTGCTGATATAAACGGAGTCAAATCCGCCTGTGATGGTTTCTTTCCCTTCAGGAGCAGTGTGCTACTCTCTCTTTTCACCCCTCCCCATCCACCTGCTTTGCATTACGTCCCAATCCGATTTCCCCAAGTCTCTGGTGTCTGATTTAATTTGCCTGACGCTGCTCCTGGAATCAGCCCTCCCCCAACCCCTCCCGTCCACAGCCTTCCAGCTCCCCATGGGGAGATCAGTCCTGGGAGAGGCTGAGGAGCAGAGAGGGAGCAAAGGACTCTCTGGGTGGACAAACAGGACTGACTGGAGAAGGCAAAGGGACAAGGGGCTTCTGGCCAGCAAGGAGCTGTTCTGACAAGGGAGGCAGCTGTGAGGGTGCCATCCAGAAGGGACTGCAACCCAGCTCACTCTACAGATCCTGGTAAGTACCCTGCCCTGTTGTGGTGCCTGAGGTCACCTTGGGGAATCGGGCATTTGGGAGCCTGAGTGTCTTGATGTGATTCTGTGAGGAGTCTTTGTACAAGGGCTGATACTATCAGAGGATGTGGGAAGTTGAGATCACGGAGGGGAAGGACTTGGGGTTAGCGCTGAGATGTCTTTACAGTGGCAAGGGACTTTGCACAGGGATGGGGTTGCTTGTTCTCCCTTTGGCAGGTAAATCTCACCAGTTTTCAGACTGGAGCGGGAGGGTAACACCTCTGCTGAGGGACCTGGCGCTCAATACCCGCACACCGTCCCGCACTCCCACTGTGCCCCGAGCACACCTCTTCGCAGCTGGCTGCTTTTCTGGATAGAGAAGGAACCCTCAAAAAGCAAGGAGCAGATCAGGGTAATTTTACCCTGACCTTTGATCTCCATCACAGGAGAGAGGGATCATCTCTGTATCCGGCTCTGCAAGGAGCCCAGGGTCACCAGGGCGAGCCTGCGAAGCTAGTCAGGGATTACACAGGGATGCTGCCTATTAATAATGAGTCCTCCTTCCTGCACCTTTCCCTTTTCCATTCACAGCCCTCTCCCAACATTCCACAGAGGGACCACTCCCTCCCCACTGTGGGGGAAGCTACCCAGAGGATAGATAGCTTGCATCCTGATCCTCACAAGGGAGTGATGCAGGTGACTTAGTGGGACAGTCCCTGGGGTGCAAGCTGGGCCCCTTCCATGGCATAGTGCAAGGGATTATAGCCACTGCCCTAAAAAGGCAGGGTGTGGCAGCAAAAGGCAGAAGACAGGTGATTTCAGATTCCCCTCTGCCTCACATCGCAATAGAGGCATTTGGTCTGCTATGAGCAGACACCCAAGGGCTCAGGATGGGTTTGGTTGCCCACAGACAGGAGTGCTACATCAGGTGCCTCCAGCAAATTTGTTGGAAAAGGCAGGAGTGGAAAGAACTGTCATGTTGGAGAGCAGAAGAAATGAAATGTGGTTTCAGAAGCCAGGAGCTGTGAAGTGGATGAGCACAGCTGAGGCAGAGTTCAGAAGAGGGCTGGCACGAACTGACTGAGCCCAGGCTCTGTTTGGCTGTGCCGTGCTCTCTGGTCATGCTTGTAGGGGGTACAACTCTGGACCAGTGTTGGTGCCAAGGTCCACCTGTGTCCACTAATAGCTGTGCTGATGGTGGTGAATTGCTTTTTCCAAAGGTACCTAAGGACTTGGTTTCCTCTACTGCTTAGCATTCACCCGAAAGAGCCCTTACTTCCAGAAAGCACTGAGTGTGAACCATTTAGAAGCCTTTCCCATTAAAACCAGACTGGACAGCTGCCGCGAGCAACCGTGAGCTGATCCTTGGATCCACAAGAAATGTGCATTCCTGAGGTCCTGCTGGTCAAGGCAGGAACATGCCTTGGCCAAACTCCAAACTCTGTTCCCCTTTCCTCTGTTCTTCCCCCATTTGGTTCCCCCCATTTCCTGTTCTAAATTTACATGACCATGATGAGCTGCTCTTTTGCACACCTGCTGTAGTCCTCCTGGGAGGCAGCTGCACTACGCTGGGGACTGGGCGACTCACTCTCCACAAATTGCACTGGGATGTGACGGACGGAGGGGACAGGCAAAGATGGAGCTATTATTATCACTCATCTGAGTCTCCTTGTCCTTCTGAGGCTGAGAACAATTCCCAGCTTCATTTAGAGTGTTCCCTCAAAGGGATTTAAAGGTTCGGACAGAGTCCTGAGCTGCACCTTCTCTATATTTAGACCTTTTTATCTGTCCTCGACATCCTGCCCCTTCCGTTTGATCTGCCTACCAGGTCCGAAAGCCCCTCATCTCGTCGGGCAGCTTTACAGAACAGGTTGTGAACTGGAACTCCTGTGCTAGTGCCAGAGTTGAGAAACATCCAGGCAAGGGAAGAGAGCAGTAAAAAAGCAGAAGCAATACGAGGAAGACTGGGATCTGGTGGGTAATGAGAAGGACATGTGCAGTCAGCTTCACATGAGGCAGGAATTAGAAGGAAGGCAGAACAAGGTTCCCATTTCCATGTGGGTCTGGGTAGGCAAAACCAGAAATCTACAAAGGCAGATTAGGGCAGGTGGATGGACAATGATCTCAGAAAGCCAAAGGTGTGTGAAGTAACAGCCTGAAGAGACTGGGAACCAAGCAGAGGAGGCTGGAAGGAGAGAGTTGGAGGGAAGAGGTGACCCAGAAGGAAGAGACAATCCATTAGCATTAATGGAGGGGAAGTAGAATCAGTCCTAAGGCCAGGATGTGGACCACAGCAGTCTCTGGGTTGGGCCTGCTGGTCTCTGTAGGGCGACTGAAGTTCAGCTGTGCCACTTGGTGTGTCAGTAGGCATTAACCACAGCTGGACACAGTCTCACAGCCTTTCTGTACACTGAAACTGAGGTACAAACACCACAGGATAAGGAGGATGTGCAGTCTCCAACTGAAAGCTACAGGGCCTTCTCCAGCATCTCTCCCCTCTGTCAATTAGCTGAGAGGAGGGTGGGGTGTCCATTCCCTTCCCAAAGGAGAAGTGCATGCAGGTGGGCTTTCATGGTCAGTCACTCAATGAGGAGCAACTGTGCATCCTTGCTGGGAGGACCCTCCTCACCACCGCTCTGAGAGAAGAAGAAACAGTGTAAAGGGCCCAGCTCAGGTGCTGGTCTGTTTCCATCCTTCAGTATAGATAAGGCTGGCAGCCCCAGGCCACTGCTGTGACATGTGCTTCTGACAGTGCAGTCACAAACTCCTCTCCTGCTCCCTTGCCCACTGCTGGGGCCAGTAGACCAGGCCAGCAGCCATGTCCAGTGCATGGGCAGGGAGCAGGGTAGAGTCAGCAGTGCTGTGGCCCTGTCCAGCCTTGGAGGCAGCAGGCACAAGTCTCTCTCTGCAAAGTGTAGCCTGAAATAGACTCCCACTGGGATAAGCTCATGCCTCCCAGGAGCTACAGGAAACCAGTATCTCCTTGTCTTTCCTACGCTCAACACCATGCCACAGGAAGTAGCATGAAACTCACCAAAAACCAAGCAGAAACTCACTGTGCATGGAGGATCAAAGGAAAGCTATGAAGACGTTTGGGGAAAAGAATTTGTGAGGGGAAACGTCAAAGAGTTCAAGGAAGCAGCAAGCCAAAATGGGCCTTGGGATCTATCTGAATGTGCTTGTCCACACCAAGAGAGCAGACTGGCATGGATGGACCCAAAGCCTCACGGGCTGGAAGAAATGAAGCCTTCAGGCAACAGACCAGAGAGGGATGGAGGTGGTGTGACCTACAGGGACTAGGAGAAATTCTGCAGGTGCTGCTGGAACATTTCTTGCCCTGGGGGCAAAGCACTGGTTCTAGTGATAAACAACGCCTGGAGCGTGTATGGACACACACCTACTCAGGAGAAACGTCAAAGCAATTAAAGACCAGGTCTGTCTACAGGAGTGGGAGGTGCTAGAATCACCGGTGAAGAAAGAGAGAACAAAACGAAGATGATGTATAATGATACAGTGCATCTGCATCTTGAATACACATTATAGTTCTGGTTCACTGCTCTCCCTGCAAAAAGATATCATCAATGCTCTGTAAACAACTGAAAAGAGCTCAGAGAACAACAGAGGTAACAGGATGTAACAGCTTACATGGGAGGAATGACTAAGTTTGCTCTGCAGTTTGGATAATAGGTGAATGAAGACAGATACAACAAAAAACTATAAAATACCAAGTGATGCAGAGGTGAATAGAGACCATTCAATTACTAATTCTTCCAACTCAAAATATAGGTCCCTCCAAGTGGAACTAATGACATTGGGGAGTAATGGAAGCAGGAATTTCTTTGCACAGTCAGCCATCAAGCTGTCGAATTCATCATGACAGGGAACTGAGGATGCTAAACTTTAACATGGGCACAAAAATTGTGTGGACAGATGCATAGAAGAAAAGTCCATCAAGGACTTCCATGCAGTAATGCTGCTCTAGCTTTGAATGTCAGTGAAAAGCTGGGGCTGAGCAAGTAGGAGAAATACTACTCTCAGCGGATGTTATCTTTATATCCTTCCCTAGGATTCCTTTTTTTTATTTTTTTTTTTTTTAATGGAAAACTAGAAGGGAATCTTGAGAGAGCATCTCAACAACCCCTAAATTTTCTTGATGATCAAAGAGTTAGTGGATCTTTCCTGGAATGCTTTACCTAGGACAAACAACAGGAAATAGCCACTGGGCTCCCCCCATCAAGTTTCTTCCTCCTGGAACTGCAAGGGACAGCTTGGCCATGAACAGGGAAAATCTGATGAAGAGGACCTAGGGCTTGGAATGCAGAGGTTAAAAATGAGAGGACAAGTGTGGCCAGAACTGCAGTAAGAGGCTCTGGAGTTCTTCAGCTTCACAATGTGTATGTGTATGTGTAAGGATACAAGATCAACTGAACCTTTGATCAGGCCCAGTATGATCTTTTCAGATGCTAAGAGCTTTGACCAGCTACAGGACAACACTACCAAGCATTCAGCCATGATATGGTTGCTAAGACTTTATGTTTACATTTGCATGACTGATCAGTCATTTTAGTGCCCTTTCTACCTCACACTTCTCTCCTTTGATTTGTCTCCCCAGAACCAAGGCTGCCCCACGTGAAGGAGCCACCCCTAGGTCAGAAAGATGGGGGAAATGGAACAGATGAAGCAGGAGGCTGAGCAGCTGAAGAAGCAGATTGCGGTAATGCTGGCAACAGTCATGAAACTGCTGAGAGTGTCTATCCCCCCACCATGAGCTGGGCCCTTTACACTTCTAGCAGCCCCTAGGCTACGCCCCTGAATTTCACTTGCCATTGCCTTCATCATGTGTTTTTAATCTGTCTCATATGCTCTTGTCTCTTCTGCAGGATGCCCGGAAAGCCTGTGCAGACACAACGCTGGCTCAGGTAAGGGACAGGGCTGGCTGGGCTGATGACTGTGAGGGAGTTAGCTAGCACCACTCTGAGGGGGTCTCTCCAGCTGGGAAGCACAGTTAGAAGGTAGAGCTTCTACCAGTCCAAGACTAATTTTCTGTCCCACCACTCTTTTCTCAGATTGTGTCTGGAGTGGAGGTTGTTGGCCGCATCCAGATGCGGACCCGAAGGACCCTGCGGGGGCACCTGGCCAAGATCTACGCCTTGCACTGGTCCACAGACTCCAAGTGAGAGCAATGCTGCTGATCTGCTGGGTGCAGGGCAGCACATGGGTGTGACAGGCAGGAAGGCTCTGCTGGGAAGAGAGATACTAACATGATCTTGTTCCTTTCTCATAGACTTATGGTCAGTGCCTCACAAGATGGGAAACTGATTGTGTGGGACACATACACAACTAACAAGGTAGGAGTCAGGTGGCTGCAGCAAATGGGGATGCTGGAGTGGGTCCTCTCAAAGCTGTTGCCCTTGTCCTGCTCCCTCTGCTGCCAAGAGTCCTGACATGGTTTCTTGTCCTCACAGGTTCATGCCATCCCTTTGCGTTCTTCCTGGGTCATGACCTGTGCCTATGCTCCCTCAGGGAATTTTGTGGCCTGTGGGGGCCTTGACAACGTTTGCTCCATCTACAACCTCAAGTCTCGTGAAGGCAACGTCAAAGTGAGCAGGGAGCTCTCAGCCCATACAGGTGTGTGCACGACCTGCCTGCAAACTGGGCATCCCCTGCTTCCAATCTTCGCCCTTCTAGCCCTGTACCTTTTCTCATATTTGCTTGTTCCTGCTTCCCAGGATACCTCTCCTGCTGCCGATTTCTTGATGACAACTCTATTGTGACTAGCTCTGGAGATACCACGTGGTGAGTGCTGTCTTTTGCGTCCTAGTGACATGACCTCTGGCTCTTAGAGGCACGGCACACATCAGCAAGTGCAGTCCTTTGGCTATGCAGCAGTCCACTAAGGAAGAATTGCTCCTACATGGAACACCTTAAGAAGCCTGATTCATTCTTCCTCCCTTGGCAGAAAAGGTGCTTCTTTTCCCTGTTGATGCCATGTCAAGATGCAGGTCAACTGGTGAAGCAGTAGGGACCATGCTGTCAGCTCTCACAGAGCACAGTGCCATCTATCCAAGGACAGAAAACATTTTAAATTTATGTGGAGCTCACCCACGGGATTCACTTGTCAAGTCTTGCCCACTATGCAAGGGACACTGGCAGACTTAGCGCCTGGAGCCTTTGGTTCCTGGCTCTCAGTTCTCTCTGTGCTGTTACTCTGAGCAATGATGAGTCTTTATACACCCCATCCCAACACCTGCTTTGGAAGAACCTCTTGACCAAGGATGAGTCAGGATGTGGCATTTCCGTCAGAGATCAGGGTTACACAGGTCTTGCTTGTCTGGCTGTAGTGTAAACATGGGGTGTGCATCCTACAAGCATGGCCACAGCACATCTTTTTCAGCCATTTGCTGGTTTGTGCTCTTTGTGTCACTCTTACCTCCTCTCAGTATTCCCTTCAACTGTTGCAGTTATGGGAATATGGTCAAACCTCATACCCCCCAGCCTTAGTTTAACTCTGCTTTGGCAAAGGTATCACCAGCAACAGCTGTGAAGTTCTCTCCTGTTGTATACAGCTGACTCCAGGGATGCTATCACCCATTTTTCCATGCTGTAGCCGTGGCTTCCCTCTTTTTGTTTGCGAGTGGGACAGCTCTTTGGCCCAGCTGTAGATCTGTTCTGAGTGGATTGGCTCTGAGAAGTTCTCTCCTTTCCCTCCACACAGTGCGCTCTGGGACATTGAGACGGGGCAGCAGAAGACTGTGTTCCTGGGACACACCGGAGACTGTATGAGCTTGGCCGTCTCTCCAGACTTCAAACTCTTTATCTCTGGGGCTTGTGATGCTACTGCCAAACTCTGGGATGTGCGGGAGGCCTCCTGCCGTCAGACCTTCGGAGGACATGAGTCTGACATCAACGCAATCTCTGTACGTACGCTGTCTGCACAAGGAGGGGGAAGCACAGAAAATGGAGGGTGGACCAGCTCTGAAACAGAGTCTTGGGACAAGGCTGAAAAAAGCTGTCACAACTGAGTGGGTAACAAGGGTCTCAGGGGACCCTGGCCCCAACATCCAGCCTGAAGCAAGGAGGGCCTATGTTCACTGAAGTGTGGAGGCTGGCTCTTTCCAGGCACCAAAGCACCTAGGTCTTGGACAGCCAGCACACCATGTTCTGTGGAGCTCAGCACCCTAACACAGGTGCTGGTGCAACCTTGCTCATAGCAGCTGTTAGGAACCATGGTTCAGGCATGCTCCAGCATCCCTGGCACAAGACACGTGAGGCAGTGGGAATACCTAAGTCAGCTGAGGGTCTTAGTCAGCTCCAGACAGAAGAGGTAGGAACTTGGGATCACAGGGAGATCTTCTGAAGATTAAATTTTCCCGAGAGGCAGCACAGACATCTGGGAGAAAGTATCCCCCTCAGAGGCAAGGATTCAAACCACAGCCCTAGAGACAGCAAGGGCAAGAAACATGGAGACTAATCCTTGTGGATAAGCAACGAGTCTGCCAGCTTTCCGCAAAGTCTGCTGCTTGAACCACCCTCCACTGACTTCAATTACAACTTTTCTCATCTGTCCCACTGCTACCTTACCAGCCACATGGTTTTATGCCATATCTGCTCCTTAGGAGCCCTTTCTTTGCTTCTTAGAGCAAGGCCACAGAAAGGGAGCGTGTATGAGAAGGTTGGGGTATGAGGATCACACAGAGGAAGGCTCTCATAGCTCTGAGTCATGCTAGACCCCAGCTGGGGGATAATGGGTGGACTTTTGTCGAGCCCCAAACTTACAGCTGGAGCTAAAGTAATCCTTCCTCAAGGACTGAGATGTCTTGCAACAGCTCTAGCCCCTAGGTCATTGGTTTTCTTGAGGTGGAAAGGGTTTATTAGGTCTTAGGAGAAGCATCAATCTCTCCCTTCAGCAGACTCAACTTTTATGATCCAGTGCCTTGTCCCACTGGGTTTTCTTACCTCCATGGCTTCCTGGAGGTTAGCAGGGAGTTGAAAAGTTGAGGGGAAATCTGTCAGGATCCGAGGAAAACCTGACTAAAATCTGGTGTGTGCCCTCCCCAGTTCTTCCCTAACGGTGAAGCCATCTGCACTGGCTCAGATGATGCCACCTGCCGTCTCTTTGACCTCCGAGCGGACCAGGAGCTCATAGTGTACTCTCATGAGAGCATCATCTGTGGAATCACATCAGTCGCCCTCTCCCGCAGCGGGCGTCTTGTGCTTGCTGGGTACGACGACTTCAACTGCAACATCTGGGACTCCCTGAAAGCAGAGCGTGTGGGTGAGTGGTTCTTTCATTCCCCACAAGGCCTCGTGTCCCTATCAAGGCGAGGAAAAGGCATTTATTTTTTTCTAAAAGGAACATATCCTATACTGACCAAAACCCAATAAGGCTTCCTTAAGGAAGCACTAAGGAGCACACTATAACTAGTACAACTCCCAGTTGAGCAGAACTATTGTTTCTAATGTTAAGGAAGTCAAGACTTTAAGGAACATTGTTTCAAGAGGGAAAAGAAGGTTGCTATTAGCTAAAACCACTCACAACCACCAGCAGACTTTCCTATTTTCTCCTAGCCTCTGCTGTTTGCCAGTTCCAGGTACTCACAGTGCCACTCGGTGGCCAGGCACCAAGCCGAGAGTGGACCATGGCTTCCATCCAACATCTTTGGATATTCTCTGATGCTCATACACAGAATACACACCATTTTTCTTTCAAATGTGGCCCCTACCCTCAGAAAATTCAGGAAACACAGCCCACCAACATCACTGCCATTTCTCAGCCTTATTAAGAACACCCTCCTATCTTGGTCCTACATTGCTCCAGGATGAAAGCAGTTGTATGAGGATTCAGCTGGCCATACTTGCCCAAGAACACTGCTCTTCAGCCAGTCCCATGGGTTGTGCTTGTAGGCCATGCACAGAAGTTCTTCTGCACGTTCGCTCTTATTAGATAGATACCAATTTTAAGACATTGTGCAGGATCAGGGTGACACACAAGGGTGTAGGTACACAGCCCACGATGTGTGTCCTCTGTGCAGTCAACCTCGTCACATGCCTCACTTCCTTCCCTGACCTCTCCTTTCTCCCCCACAGGTATCCTTTCTGGCCATGATAACAGAGTGAGCTGCCTGGGGGTGACAGCAGACGGCATGGCTGTTGCCACTGGCTCCTGGGACAGCTTCCTCAAGATTTGGAACTGAGGATGGCAGCAGAGAGGGGAAGAGAAGTGGAAGCACGGCCCACAGCCCGAGCCCATGCAAGCAGCATCGTCAGATGAGCACAACAGAAACGCCTACCTACCACTCCCGCTTGTCTCTAGACACAGGTCACTTGTAGGAGTCTCCCAGAGCCAAAGGGAAAGGAGAGGTCAAGGAGAAGCAGGGAAAGCTGGGGAACAGGAGCACACATGCTGGCCCTTCTCTCCATCTCTAAATAGTCCTGCAGTTTCCAGCCTTGCTCAGGCTGGAAGAGTTGCAAAACACTGTTCTTTACATCTCAGGACTTTACAGTACAATTCAGACAACCTGCATCTTCCTTCAAACACCTCTACCCACACTGACACCGATCATCCTCCTTCAGAGGACCCCTCATCCAACACCTGCCCCCAACTAAGATCTCTCCCTGATTTAACTCTACCTAGCTTCTCTGTGCAGCTGTCCTATATCCCTGCAGACAGGCACAGAGATGTACTGGGTTTGAGATTTCTATCACACCACCTCAAACAAAAAAATAATGTAAATTTGGCTCATTTCAATTGGGGAAGACTTAGCTCAAGTCTTATCTATGCATAAACGGGAAGAAGGTACTCTTCAGACCTTCCAGAATACCAGAGAATATATTTATTCTTTTCTTAGATCAAATCTTATCTATGCATCAATGGCAGAAAGGTAGCCCTCAGACCTGCCAGAATATCAGGGAATATTGTATTTATTATTTATTGTCTGCTTCTTGCTGTACCTTCCCCTCTTGCCTCACTCCTGCATTGTGTGGTGACACTGTCTAACCAGTAGCCATTGGCCCCTGTTTTCAAGTTTGTTTAGATCTTCATAGCCCAGGCAAATAAAGAAAGCTCACATAAGCACTGCAGGCTGTGTTCTTTCCAGCATTGCAATGAGCTACCGCAAACACAACTCCTCTCCTATGAATATTGCCTGCTGACCCCATCCAAACACCTCATCCACAGATCTTGCTCTAGCTCACAATCCCTCAGAGGAGGGTGTTCCTCACCTGTTTTAGTTAAGAGGCTGGAGTTAGGATGGAGAGTTGAAAATGCATCCTTGCAAACCTTGGAGATTTAAGCTCAGTTACAGGACACAGACATTTTATTCAGCCCCTATTCCTCTTGTTGGCTCATAACAACATCCTGGGGTCCCAAGACTCTGCTAGGGAGAGCTGAAGGTCAGCAAGGTTTAGCGACTTATCAACAGAAGTCAGCATTAGCACACACTATCCCATGCTATTTTGAATCTCACCTTCATGCCAGACCCTTACAATAGTCTGCAATCCTTTTTATATGTTAGTTTTAGCCAATGTAGGCACAGTTTAACTTCAGAAGCAACACCAGATGTACAGTCTCCTGCATGGAGCTGCAGCTTCCTGGCCCTTGCTATAGCATGTGGGTTCAAGGCCAGACCCTTCAGCATGTTACAGTTTTTAAGGCTAATGGGAAGCTGAACTATTTGTTCCCGAACACTTGTCCCCAAAGAAAATATTGTGCTGGGCAAGCAGGGGACTCCTGCTGTCCTATCAGGACATACAGTCAGCAAAGGCTTCACACAAATTTATTTACTACAGAAAAAAACTCAACAGAAAAATCAATACAGCAATGTACAATAGAAGAGCCAAAGTCTGTGCTTTACATAAGACATGGCAAACTAGGAGGGGAAGAGAAGGAGAGAGCGATCTTTCCCCACAGGGATAGACAAGAAGTGTGATCACTGCTCTAGAATTTCAGTCTATTGCAGGATTTCCCCCCCCACACCAGAAAATTAAAATTACAGCAAGATCATAAAAAGGGAAATCTCTAGTTCTCCACAAAAGGACACTGTTGGTTCTCTTTGTTCAAGTCATTCCAAGCACAGTTCCCAGATTTAAGGCTCCTGCTCAGGTCCACTGTCACTTCCTTCTTTTCCCCAAGGTTCTCTCCCAATACATGCTTCTTGCCCTAGAGAAATAAAAAAACCCAAACAAAGTATAAAACACAAATTAATTTACAGTTAGGTAATTCTCAGTGGAACATGTAGCCTATTTTCAGGCCATTCAGCTTTGGCTCTCTTGGAATGATATACAAAAGTGATGGACTTCTTTCTACAGCCTAAACAGAAAGAAAGCACTGAAATGGGCAATATCATGTTAATACTTAAGACAGACATTAAACAAGACTTGTAGGCACTTAAGGACAGGGCTAACCCACAGAAAAATATTTAAGAAGTCACTAGGCTCTACAGGCCTAGGAGACCACAGTTCCAAACTGGAGCCCTACAACACACAGAAACAGAAGGCTTTGGCTTTTTTCAGCCCATTCTCTATCCCACAATATGACTCATTAAGCTTTACCTGGCGAGGGGCAGAAGTACTGGGAGAATTATCATCTCGTAAAATGCTGAGGGGAGAGCGGCCAGTTCCTCCAGATGTTGCCATGATTTTGTTGTTGGGCTTGTGTCTTACAGGCTTGCTCACTAGTTGACAGAAGGAAATACATCAGTGCATCACAACAAGGCTAGAAGGTCCTAGATTTTAAATGCCTCCTGGCCTTTATGATCTAGCTTGCTTGCTCTTACAGAAAAGACTTACCTGAGGACTTTTAGGCAAAGGGATTACAGGAAGGTTGATGTTGGAAGGGAATTCAAAGGACGTGCTCCAGCAGGGCTGCCTAGAGCCAGTTGCCCAGGACCATGTCCAGCTGGTTTTTGAATATCTCAAATGGAGATTCTGCAGCCTCTCTGAGCAACCTGCTCCAGTACTCACCCTCCCAGTGAAAAAAAATGTATTCTGATGCTCAAAAGCTTCCCATGTTCCATTTTGTCCCTGTCAACTCTAGTCCCACCACTGAAAGGAGCCTGGCTCTCCCTTCCTAATACTCCCCCTTCAGATATTTATATGTGTATTATAAGATAACCCTTGAGCCTTTTCTACCCCAGGCAGAACAGTCCCAGCTCTCAGCCTCTCCTCCTAGGAGAGATGCTCAGCACAGAGATTTCTGAAGCACAGTCTGTATCACAGACTGAGCCATAGCACTGTGATGTGCTTCCCACCCTTGCTCCCTAGCTCTTCCCCAGGAAAAGCTGAAAAGGTTTGTCTGAACAGGTCTCCACAATCACAAATCCACCTCAGAGAGGGGAGCAGGTTACATATACCTCTTGGGTTTGACTACAGGTTGAAAACATAATTTCTTAGCTCTTCAAAGAAACAGGTTCGATAACCCAACAGCTGCCAAAGGCGCCTCCCAGCTGCAGAGCCCCCAGGCCAGGCTGCCCAGGGTGGTGGGACACAGCCGAAACAGGGAACGAGGACAACGCTTCTGTCAGGGGGCAAAGCCTGGGGAAGGCACTCCATCCCGAGGGTGCCGAGAGCCCCGACTTGCCCACACCGCGGCCTGGGCAGCTCTCGGGGCACATGGAGCCCTGTCCCCGCCCCACCGAGCACTTACCGGAGGACAGGCCGTGCCCGGCAGGGCGGGCGGGCCGAGCAGGGCCCGTGCCGGGGGAGAGCGGCCCCTCCAGCTCCCCCACCGCGGGCAGGGCGCTCCGCCGAGCCGGCTCCTCGGCGACATCGGCCGCTCCCGGCGGCGCAGGCTCCGAGGCCGCTGCCTCGGCCCCAAAGGCCTCGCTGAGCTGCTTCACCAGGCGGTCCACGCTGTCTACCGGGGGCGGAGGGGGGCGGGATGAGACTCTGGGCAGGGTAGCACCCACCCCGCGCACCCCCGCGCCCGCCTCACTCACCACTCGACATGGCTCTCATGGGCGTGCGGGAGATGCCGGGTGTGGGCGAGCGAGGGTCCCGCTCCTGGACCGCGCCCACCGGCGGCTCGGCGGGGCTGGGCTGCAGGCTGCCCGCCGGGAAGCTCACCACCTGCGGAGAGGACAGCCGTGGGGGAGGCGGGCCGCGGCAGACCGGGGCGGAGCGGGGCGGCGGCGGCCGAGAGGTCGCGTACCTCGATGGGTGTGCGCAGGATGCCGGCGGTGGGGGAGCGGGGGTCGCTGATGTGCGCCAGGTGCTTGTTGCAGGGCGCGGCGGGGGTGGCGGGGGCGCTGCCCGCGGCGCCCATGGCGGTGATGGCCGCGCTGCTCCGGGCAGGGCCGTTTGAATCTCCCGCGCGCCGGCCGGCGCCGCTGCCCATTGGCCCTCGCTTGGGGGCGGGGCCCAGCGTGCCCCCCCCGTAGCCCCGCCCCCTCCGACCGCCGACCCCGCCGTCTTCGCCCGTCACGTCCCGCCTCGCCTTGCTGTCAATCTTCGGCTACTGACCCGCCCCCCACGCCCTGCTCTGCATCGTCATTGGTTAAGAAGCCCGGCATCGCCCCTGTGACGACATCAGATTGGCTACGATTGGCCGATCCGGCCGGTCGGCACCACTAGCCCGGCCCTCAGCCTCACTGCTGATTGGCTGTAACACGGCTGACCGCGCCGGGCTGCCATTGGGCGGGGCGGGGTTGTGGGCGGTGCCGCAGTGAGCCGCTGTCATGGCGGAGCTGAGCGAGGCGCTGCTGTCGGTGTTGCCGTCCATCCGGGTGCCCAAGGCTGGCGACCGCGTCCACAAGGACGAGTGCGCCTTCTCCTTCGACACGCCGGTAAGCGCGCCCCGCCGCCGGCCCGCCCGCCCGCCCGCTCGGGGTACTCCCGCTGCGGCCGGCTCACACCCTGCCGCCCGCCCGGGCGCCGCCCGCGCGGGACCTCACGGGACTTGTGGTTCCCCGGCGGCCGCGGCGGCCGCGTTGGGGCGGCGCGCAAGGCTCTCGCGGACTACAACGCCCGGCGTGCCCCGCGGCGCGCCCCGCCCGCCCACGGCGCTCTGGGGGCTGTAGTTCTGTGGCCGGGGCGGGCGTGGGCAGGGAGCTTTCCCCGACCAGCCGTGGCCCGACCCGGCCGGCCCTGGAGAGCAGGTGCCCCTGGCCCGAACCCGCCACTGCGGGGTCTCCGTGGGACTTGCAGTCCGGCGATGGGCGGGCGGTCGGGGCGCGCCCCTGGCCCGCCATTGGCGGCGGGGGGCGGGCCGGGGGTCCCACCCTGCCCGGGTCTGAGCCCCCCCCGGTCTCGCCGCGCGGTGTGGCCCGGCAGGCGGGGGCCGAGGTCGTGCTGTGTCATTAAGATGGCAGTGGTCCCTTCTCCAGTCGTCTCCACCCGGCCGGCATCCCTGCGCCTCTTGCGCTACACACGCCAGGCCTCGGCGGACCCGGGGAGGCGCAGGCGGCAGGACAGCGAGGTCCCCCGTTGGGCTTCTTCGCGGGTGCTCGTTCGGGCTGAGCCCCAGCCTGCCAGAAGCGGGCTGTAACTGGAAGATACGGGTCCTTCGAGGAAGCGGCACATGGCCCTCTTCCCCTCCCCGAGCCCTACAGTGATGCCTCACCACTCTGACCACTCTGTCTCAGCTGCTGCCGAGACCTTAGTGGTTTCACTCTTTCCAGCCTCTGCATTTGTGTCTCTCACCCCTTCAATTTAAAAAGGGTATCTGTTCTGAACGAGCGTGGTGTTTTCCAGCTGCTGGTGGGGTAGTGGGGCTCGTTCTGTATCTGTTTCAGAGCTGCCCACAAGCTTTTGAACCCAATAGCAAAAGTCAACAGTGGTCTGTTAACCTTACACTGTAGCTTGGCAGAATTCCCTGTGGCACTGGGAATCATGCTCTTGGACAGGGTGCCACAGTTTTGCTAGTAATGATTGTGCTGTGCTCTGAACTTGTGAACTGTGAGTGCTAAGGGCCTTTTGCAAGATAAACTCCTGGAGAAGCCCAGGCTTTCCTGGTTCAGTAGCATCCTGCCATAAGTGAACAGGCAAATAGTTTTTTTAATATGTCATCATGACAGGAGTGCCTGTTGTGGGACAGCCAGGCAGGGGCTTGTCATCCTATTTCTGACTCGCTGCTAAGTGGCTGGTATGTAGGAATGAGCTGTTGCCAAGATTTACTGAATAATGACTAGTCTTCCATGCCTATCCTAGCACCTGGAATAGCATTTGTTCCCATCTCCCTTCAGTTTTATTCCTCCTTCCTTCCAGGAGTCTGATGGCGGTTTGTATATCTGCATGAACACGTTCCTGGGCTTTGGGAAGCAGTATGTGGAAAAGCACTATCAGAAAACAGGCCAGCGGGTCTACCTGCACCTCAAAAGAACACGTAAACCGGTAAAAAATAAAAATACATATGCTCAAACTTGTTCTGAAATTGAGAGCTGTGCTGTGTCTCTGTATTTGACCAGATACAGTTTATTCTCAGACACAACTGATATTTTTCCTGGTGAATTGAGGGACACCTGTCCTTCAGCTCTGCTAATGTTGAATTGTTGTATCAATTGCCCATGCTATTTCGGCCCAGTTTCCTTCTGTTCTCAAGAGTAGCTTAATTTCAGTCCTTAAGGCCTGCCACAGCTTGCCCGCCCCCCTAATTCTACTTCTGTATTTCTTGCCAATGCCATAGAAGGAAGAAGACACCAATTCCAGCGCTGGGGACCCCCCAAGGAAGAAACCAACTCGTTTGGCTATTGGTAAGGAAGTACTTGTGCACCATAAGGTCCTTGTTGTTTTGAGCCAGCTCTCTGGAGCTGCCTGGCTTGTCTCTTTTGCCTTTGCTCTTCTGGGCTAATATGCCTGGCCAAAGTAAGACTTCACGTTTTCTAATGTGTCTCAGATGAGCAGTTTCTGCAGAACAGTCATTGGGGTGGTAGTTGTGTTCTGTGTCCAAAGTTGCGACGTATTTTCTGTGGATAAATACGTTTTTTATCCTCTCTGCATGCCTGGCTCAGCTTGGTGTGGTTAGATTGTGGGAATTGGGATTGTTGCTTAAACACAGTGTGCCCAGAGTGGGGCTGAAGGAAGTCTGAGAAAATATGTAAGTCTGAGAAAAGTAAGTTGGAAGCTTCTGACAGATTTTGTAACCTTCTCAGATACTGAGCTAGTGCTATTGGTATAGATGGGAAATAAATTAATGGTAAATGCCATATTAACGTTTTTGGCTCAGTAGGTCTTTGAAATACAAGGCTGATGCTGGAGGAAATACGTGTGAACATTAAAATGTTGAAAGCAGGCCTTTTTTTTCTGAACAACAGGGCTGGTGTTCCATTATACTCCTGCACCAACTAAAAAGGCTGTCATGGCAATCAGTGGAGATACTGCTTATTTGGAGCAGTCTTGGCTCGTAATTTCTGAGCCATTATGGAGACACATAAAGCAGAGGACAGGAACATTTGTAGCAGTAACAGGTTCTTGGCTTTCTGGAAGCTGGCCACTAGAGGGAAATCCAGAACCTGGACTGTGAACATCTTGCTTTTGGCTCACTTTTTCCACTGCTGCCAGAGCACAAACACTGCTATTAAGACTGTCAGCTGCTCTCTGTTTGGATGGTAAGCTGAATGGAGTCCCAAAGATCACTTCTAGCAAAATTGGGACTAGAATCTATGTTTCTTTAGGTATCCACTGCTTTTATTGATATGATTGTGCTGCTTTTGGAGAGATGAGGCCCAGTCAACATTATGAGTTACTTCTGCTTCCTGAATTCTACAATATCTTGAGACTAGTGTTGTCAGTGGGTTGGCAAATATCTGTCTGTGATAACAGCTTAGTGGTATGACTGGATCAGGAGAGAATAAAAGAAAGTATTAGCCCTGTGAGACAGTAGTCTTAAGTTCAGGAGAGATTTTTTTTTAATCTTTATTTTAGCTAATCCTGAGACAGGAGATTTTTTTGAAGTACTAGAAAGATTTAGGAGCAAAATATCATTCGCTGCAAAATGTAGCCCTTGATCTCTCTGTACCTCATTCTCCCCTCTCCATGGGTTAAAAAAAAAACCTACAGTGCTTGCCTCCTGTGCCTGCGTGTTGGTTGAATGACTTTGGTAGTCTGTGGTGCGTAGATACCATGGAAAGGGCACAGTGTGCCTCGTGGCAAGGTGTTGGCTCTAAGTGGGGGGGAAAGGGCTAGGAGCCGGCCTGCTGGCTGAAGACACTGTTCCTCATCTGGAGCCTCTGAAGGTTCATGTAACCACTGAGGGGACCTCACCAGTCTGGTTTAGTTTGTTTAGAGTTCGGGAATCGTGTAATGCCCTGGGGAATTGTGTATTGCTTTACTCTGTGAAGTGGTGACAGGAAATCTCTCTGGGCTGTGCCGAAGAGGCACAGAAGAGGATTATCTGGGTATGTTGTTGCATGATGCTGGGGACCGTTTTCAGGTATTTCTAAAATCACCGTATTCATACGTAGCAGTTTGTGCATAGTGTAAAAATTGTAGGTATCTAAGGAGGGAGTTGCAGAAGATCTCGTGGGACCAGGTGTTTTTGTCAATAATGTTTTAAGGAAATGCAGTAGTGGTTATCAGAAGCGTGTCACACACAGGATTCTTGAGGCAGAGACACTGAACAGCAAAAGCTTGTATTCCCTGCAGAGATTTGTTGCAGTCACAGATGTTCATAGATCGGTTGCAGAGATTATTGCAGTCACAGCATGCATTTTTTCAATAAATAAAGGAAATTCAGTTTAAAAAATCAGGAGGTTTAGGCTGCTAATAAACCCTGTCTGTCTTGCCTGTTTCCTTCTGGGATGTAGCATGTGAACACCTGGAGAACAGGAAAGGCCAAGCTTTTCCCCCGAGTACCTACATAATTCAGAAACTCTTGCCTGTTGTAGATGAGGGAATATGCAGAAACTGCAGATGTTTTAGGCAAGCATCCATCATGAATATTGACAGCTAGCAAATAACTTTTTATGTAGGGATCTCCCATTTCTGTTTCAACCTTTGAAAAGCAAGGCCAAGTGTGCATGAGAAACTACTAGCACTATACCTTTCCTAAGGCTTTTTCTGCAATTCTGGATGTTCCAGGGGAGCTCCTAGTTCTTCTTGCATGAGTTCAGGACTCTGAACTATCCTTTCTGGAAAAGGCAAGAAACAGAGGCAGGCTCCTTAAAGATGCTGGTAGAGCTGACCTGTGCACTGGGCTACAAGATGATCTCTTCATGCACATCTCCATTCACCATCTTGAGTATTCTGGTTAAGGATGAACACCAGTGCTTTATCTTGGCTCTGTGCTAGAGCAAGTGGTTTTTTTTCTGATTGTAGTCAGGGTCTAGAGACTTTTTAAGCATCAGTAAAAAGAGCTGGGAAAAGGCAAACCTGTTGTCATCGGGCTCATATTTGCTTCTGTGAAGTCCACACTGCCAGCAGAAATTTTGGGATCCAGAAGTGGAAGAAAGATTGTAGATCACTGATTTAGATCTTTGTCTTAGTCATGGTGCTTTATTTCATGTAAGCTCGGGGCAAAGTTTTGCAGGCTCTTTGGTTGTACCTGTTACCGCAATGTTTTTTTTCTTCCTGTAGGTGTAGAAGGTGGATTTGACATCACAGAAGAAAAGTTTGAATATGACGAAGATGTAAAAATAGTAATTTTTCCAGACCATTTGGATATTCCTCGTGACGGGCTGGAGGGCCTACCAGATATGGTCAGAGACAGGGTATGTTTGGGTGGAGGGCTGTGTTTTCTATTGGTGAGGAAATGTACCTTTACAGAGAAGGAAACACTGCCCAGTGAAAGGGATCCTGCAGAGCTGCTATTAAGTCTCAGCTGTCAGTAAACAGGACTGTTCTGCATTTACACAGTTCTTTATATTATGAAGTCCTGGCTTGTGTGTGACTGAAGCTCCATAACAACTCACTTGCCTAAATGTGCAGTGTTGTGCCACTGGAAGTTTCTTTCCTTGCGCCCTTCATGTTTTTTCCTGCTGTCCTAATTCCAGATTGCCAGTGCAATTGAGGCCATCCTGACAGCAGATTCAGCCTCACGGAAGCAGGAGGTGCAAGCTTGGGATGGGGAGGTTAGACGTGTTTCCAAACATGCTTTTTCCCTGCACCAACTTCAGAACGACGTCCGCATCCCACCATGGTGAGCTTAGTACTGAAACTAGATGTGTCCCAGACCTGTCCCCGTCACTTTCTTCTCCTGTCCTGTACTGCAGCAGCAGATGACACTGCTTTTGTGAGTCTCTGAGCGTGCCTTGTCATAGTAAATTCGGGGGAGATGGCAAACTAAGGCATTTCAGGATGCTCAGTGTTCTGAAGTGAAAGAGAAATGAGATTGCTTATACTACAAGTAATGCATTCAGTGTGTAGTAATAGAGAGGGCTTGGGAGGTAGGATCCAAAGCTTTTCACTTTGATCTCTCTTTCTCTGTTCCTTGTCCGTAGTGGCTGGAAGTGCAGCAAGTGTGACATGAAGGAGAACCTGTGGCTGAACATGACGGACGGAGCCATCCTCTGTGGCCGGCGCTACTTTGATGGCAGTGGTGGCAACAATCATGCGGTTGAGCATTACAGGGAAACTGGCTACCCACTGGCTGTGAAACTGGGAACAATTACTCCTGATGGGGCTGGTGAGAAGGGGATCCTCTGTGGGGAGATCCCAGGCACACTTGGGCTGACTTGGGTGTCTGACAGGGCAAGTCAGGGAGGATTTCCAGTTATGGGGCTAATGCTGCCCAGCTTATGGCCTGGAACGTGCAGTGTCGTCCCATTGTGAACTTCCCCACTCTGACACACTTCTTGAGTGAGGTGAAGAAACAGCTGTTAAAACCTGGCCTTCCTCCTCCGCTCCCTTGTAACTGGAAGACTTTAGAGTAGTTATCCAGGTTGCCATCTTTTTCTCTGTGGTGGGGAATTTTGTGTCCAAATCTTAAGCAGAGAGTATATGGCACAGTAACCCAGTTTCCTCACTCCAGGCGTGTGTGTATCTCTGTACTTTGATCAGTGATAAAGTTGTTTGTCTTGTCATGTCGTTTGGAGGAATCTCAGTGTTCTGTCATGCTATTCTGCTGAGGAGGAAAAGAAACCTCCATTGCCCAGTTTGTCAAAACTCACAGTTCTGAGCACTCTGTTCTCTTCATCCAGCTGTGAATTTGAGATCACAGGGCATTATAAGTCTCAGTTTCTCCTCTGTGTTCCTGCATAGATGTCTACTCCTATGATGAGGATGACATGGTGTTGGATCCCAACCTGGCAGAACACCTGGCACACTTTGGGATTGACATGCTCAAGATGCAGAAGGTGAGGGGGAAGGGTGATCCTCCATAGGCTGAGAGGGAGAGAGTAGCAGCTCAAGGTATTTTAGTTGGATTCCAGCTTTCTGTGGCTATGCAGAATCATTCCTGGTCAAGAAACCCTGATTTTTTTTTGTCACATCTGCCTCACTTCTTTCACTGCCTTTTTTGCCTTTCTTTCATGTCCCTCAGGTTTATTTCCTTGGGGTTATGTGTCAGTACTTTGGGCAGGAAGGCTCCCGGGTGCTGAGCTTTGTTCCCTAGATTCAGTGTTAGTGTGATTTCTATACCTCTTTACAAGGAATGGTTCAGATTTCTCCTGTGTTTCTTATCCTTCTTCCTTTTGTCACAGGTATTCAGGTATATAGAAACAATGCTTTTTTCTTCCTCCTCTTTGATTAGAATAAACCAGAATGGATTTGACTCTGTATGTCTACAACACTGCACTTTTCACACCTCTAATGTGCCCTTGAGTCTGTCTTGAGGACTTTTCCTGTTCTTTCCCTCTGCAGACAGACAAAACAATGACAGAACTGGAAATAGACATGAATCAGCGCATTGGGGAGTGGGAGCTCATCCAGGAGTCTGGCGTGCAGCTCAAGCCTCTCTATGGGCCTGGGTACACTGGTATCCGTAACCTGGGCAACAGTTGCTACCTCAATTCTGTGATGCAGGTGCTGTTCAGTATCCCAGACTTCCAGAGAAAGTAAGTGAGTTTAATCACCCTTTTCCATTAGTCTGGGATCAGTAGAAAGGGCTCCTAGAGTTGTGAGCTTCTGTTACAGTAATCATGCTCAGAACTGCTTCTTTACTAAATGAACCTATATATCCCTTAGATTGTCTCATTTTGCTCTGCAGGTATGTGGACAAGCTGGAGAAGATATTCCAAAGCGCACCTTCGGACCCCACACAGGACTTCAGCACACAAGTGTACGTAGAGTTTTGGTGAGAGAAGGAAGGCCGAGGCTGCCTGGGTGCATCCCCTCTGTGCTGCTTTGCTCAGGTTTCTCCCTCAAGCCTTACCTCTCTTTCCATGCCCACCACTGAAGACACTGATCCTCAGTAATCAATAAGGATGTAAGCCAAGAAATTCAGCTGAGTGCCCTAGATGGAGAGGACAGAGAGCACTTCGGTGTTCATGGGAGGCTCTTAAATGAGTTATGTGGGAAGGCAGTATTGTCTGTTACCCCAGGGGGATTTCTGGTAGGCAGCTTCTGTCTGCATAACAGCAAAAGTGCTTGCTGTCTGCAATGGAGGGAGATGGTAAAGAGCAAAGGAATACGTAGATTTAGGCAACTTTATTCTCAGTGGGTAATTTAGATATCCTTAAAGAGGCTTCCCTCGAGAGGTGTTGTGTGAACAATAGCAGGAGAATATGCAGAAAGAGGAACACAAGATTTGGGAGGGTTTTACATTTTAAATACCTGAAATTTGTGCTACAGCTGCTCTAAAATGGCAAAGCAGCATGTGGAGGTTTGGGATGAAGAAAGGGAAGGTGGCATTTGTGGAAGGGAGTTCAGTGGTAGGGGTGGTTTCTAAATTTGGACAGCCTGGAGCAAGTTGTTCAATGAGAGGGGATTAAGGTGAGACAGCCAGAAAGCAGAGGGAAGAATTGGTAAGATTTGTTTCCAGACAAATGGCAGTACTGATGGGAAATGACTTGAGTGAAGTGAAACAGTAGGAGAGTTAGCATAAGAGGAAGTTCCTGAACACTTCTGTTGTCCATTAAGAGCCTCATGCAGTCATCCCTGATCTTTCCTCTGGGAAAAAGTGATCAGTCTGCTCACAGCAATGCTATTTCTGACTCGTGCGGTTTCCCTGTGCGCTGTTGTCTCCTGCACAGTCAGACACACTGCTACGTTACCCACGTCGGGCTGCAGCTCAGTTTGGCTGTTGCACAGCTGCCATGTGGCTCAGCACTCGCTTTTCCTTTGTGTGCTACTCTGTGCAAGCAGTGGTTGAGGTTGGTGCCCAAAAGTCCTTTGAAGTCAGGGGGCCAGAGGACAGACCACAATAAGATAATCTTGTCTGGTGCAGCAGAGAAGGCTGTTACCTGTGAGACTGACAGCGTTAAAGCTGGATGGGTTAATGTGGCTCCTGGAATATGTGATGCTAACAGTGACTTCATCATTCCAGAGCCAAATTGGGCCATGGACTGCTTTCTGGGGAGTATTCAAGGCCAGCCTCTTCAGATGGGGAACAGCAGCCTGATCAGAAGGTAAGATGACTTAGATATGGCAACCTCTTGATGTGTGTGTTGCATGAGGTACTGTGTGTGCTATGTGGGAAAGGAGGGAGAACCCTTTCCGCAACATTTCCTGAGGCTCATTCCAACACCATGTCACCTGAAGAAAAAGCATGGCTAAGAGTAGCTATTGCTACTTGCCAGGACACATGCTTGGCAAATTATGATCACCTTCCTCTTCCACTTGTTGTTTGCAGGGTATGCAAAATGGCATTGCTCCACGCATGTTCAAGTCCCTCATTGGAAAGGGGCACCCAGAATTTTCCACTAACCGACAGCAGGACGCCCAGGAATTCTTTCTGCACTTCATCAACATGGTGGAGGTAATGGTTGAGTCTATCTGTCAAATCGTGAAAAAGCCAGCTTGGTTTTCTCCCCACAGCAAGGGGTAAGGAGTGGAGGTGAGAAGCTGGCAATCAAGGCACAGAGAAGGAGAAAACACAGGGAAATTGGCCAGCCAGCACCTGCTGAGGTAGAGAAGGGAGAGATGGTTGGCCATGTTTTCAGGGCTGATTCCTTGGAGAAATCTCTTCTGGGAATGGCACAGCTGGAGATGCAAATTTTCTTCTTTAGTGGCAGGAGTGTCATGGGTTCCTGGGGTGGCTAAGTTGGTTCTAGTTTCCTCTTTGCTGTCTTTTCAAGAGGACTGGGTACAGAAGTGAATACTCTTCCATGTCCTGTGTGGCATCACTGCTACTGGAGATAGTTATTTCTGCCATTCTGATGTTACATCTGTCTTTCTAATCTCTCCTTCTTCAGAGGAACTGCCGCAGCTCGGAGAACCCTAACGAGGTCTTCCGTTTTCTGGTGGAAGAGAAGCTGAAGTGCCTGGCCACAGAAAAGGTGAAATATACCCAGCGTGTGGATTATATTATGCAGCTGCCTGTGCCAATGGATGCTGCACTCAACAAAGGTCAGTAATGTGCCAAGACCTGAACCCTGGCAAACCCTATGTTTGTATATTGTACTATTCTTACAGAACTCCTTAAATGAGAAGGGGACTTCTCTGCCACTTCTGAGGCCAGATCCTTCTCCTGCTTTTGTGGGATCGGGCTGATTTCTTCAGAGGTGGTGTGACACGGTGATGTCCCTGTGGAGCCTTTCTCTCGGACACCACAACCTGGGCTGTGATTCAGCAGCAAAACAGGACTGACTGCAGTAGCAGAACAGTGCTCTGGAAGTTGTGCTCCGTTCTTGATGGCGTGTCTATAGCCTGTTCTGCCCCAGGGTATAGCTTACACCAGTCGCTTTGTAGGTACCTAGAGGTGGTCCTTGACTCCTCTGCTTTATTCTCTAGATGAACTACTGGAATATGAGGAGAAGAAGAGGCAGGCAGAGGAGGAGAAGCAGCCACTGCCTGAGCTGGTGCGAGCCAAGGTGCCTTTCAGCTCCTGCCTAGAGGCCTATGGAGCTCCAGAGCAGGTGGATGATTTCTGGAGCACAGCCTTGCAGGCCAAGTCTGTGGCTCTCAAGTGAGTGTGTCAGCTAGGCTGTGACAAACTGGCCGTAGCTGCATGTGTGGGGACTTCTTGTAGTGGCTTGGGGAAGAAGCATTACCGAAGCTTTGTAGTCAACCACACCCTGGACCCATAGAAGGTTGAAGCAGATTGGGAATCAGTCTTTCAGTGCTGGAATGGTTGCCCTCAGTGGGCAGAACAGCAGTTCTAGTGAAGTAAGATTTCAGTTGCTGAGAGGCTGTGAAAATACAGTGACACTCCAGAAAAATAGTGGCTTTTTGTAAATGTAAAATTTAGCTTTAGAATCAGTACTGACAGAATGGCGACAGTGGTCATGCATGGTCTCTAAAATTTCTTTAATTTTTTGTTATTAAGATTAGAACAAAACACTGAGTGTAACAGATGCAAGAGTTCTTTTTAGGAATGCTAACTTAAGTGCTAGTAGCAAGGTTTAAAGAACAGCTTTAATTTTTCTCACTGCCTGGAGCACATGCAAGAGTGAAAAGGTAGAGTGAGAAGATTATAAATATAAGCAGTTTTCTGCTGTGATGCCACTGAGTGTTCTTTTGCAGCAAAAGTCCTTAGAGCTGAAAGTAGTTTTCTAATGAAGACTCTGTTATTAAGAAATAGCTACTACAAACAAACAGATCACATTGAAAAGTAACATTTTGTTTTGCTTTTTAGTGAGTTGTGTTCAAACACTTTACCATTGATTAAGTTAGTTCTACAGCATGTTGCAGTTATTCCCTGGTAATAAGTATTTTGTCTCACAGGCACTTCATCCTTCACAAACATTCCCCCATTTCATAGATTCCAAAATAATGCTCAATCAAATTCAGCTAACTTAAAATTCACTTCTTCTGCTTCATAGCCAAAGAAGTGCTCATGTGCTTGAAAACTTGTCAATTCCTGCAGCTGTATCTGTTGGTCTAATAAAAGATATTATTTCCTCTACATTCTTTAAGGGTTAGACTTTTAATTAAACACCAAAATGTGAGGAGGCTTGTAAAATACAGGATTGGAGGGTAAGAGAGCATGTACTATTTTTCCTCAACCCCCAAAATTTTGTAAACGTTGCACTCTGTCCCATCTTGTCAGGCCTTCTCCTTTAGAAATGGTTCTGTTTGAGGAGCTTTAAGCTCAGCACAGGAGAGTTGCACAAATAGGTGTATCCACCTGGCTTAGGATATGTCTCTGCCCTACCCACTGATTTCTTAAGTCAGCTAGGTGCCCTCAATTGTTGCTGACAAAGTATTCAAAAATATCATGTCTCTTTCAGAACAACACGGTTCGCCTCTTTCCCGGATTATCTGGTCATCCAGATCAAGAAGTTCACTTTTGGTCTGGACTGGGTGCCCAAAAAGCTTGGTAAGAAGGATGGGAAGTACAGAACATATAGGTACTGGGAGTCACATATGGATATTGTGGTCATTATTGCAAAGAGGAAAGGAACTACCCCAAAAGTTGCTGCAGGCATCCCCAGGGACTTACCCTTCAAGATCTCCCAACCGAATTCTTTGTTTCTGCCCCTACGGGGAGGCTGAGCAAGACTATATCTTGCAGATGTTTCGATTGAAATGCCGGAGGAGCTGGATATCTCTGCGCTGCAGGGAACAGGGCTGCAGGATGGAGAAGAGGAAATGCCAGACATCGCACCCCCACTGGTGACACCAGACGAGCCCAAAGGTAGCCTGGGGTTCTATGGCAACGAAGACGACGACTCCTTCTGCTCCCCTCACTTCTCCTCTCCGACATGTTAGTGATTCTCCTCCTCTCTTCCTGATGCCTGACTCATTTCCCTGCTCTCCTTGCCTTGTCTCCCATGCTAGCAGTTTCCCACTTGCCCAGACTTTCCCTGTCCCTCTGTCAGTGATTGCCAGCTGCCTCCCTTGCATGCCTGTTATGCAAGGGTGTTATGCAATGGAGTTTGTTGATTCCTGTTCTATGCAGGATGGAGGGGTGGCATGTCTGGTGCATTTAGAGGAGGCAGAGCTGGGGTTTATACAAGATTTAACTGGTAGAGTTATTTTATTTTCACAAACCACAGTGGGAGGTTGGGTTTGGAGCCTAGGGAGGAGCCAGGACTCCCAAGTTCATGAGTTTAGTTGTTTTGTTCTTTTGGGATGCCTGTGTATTAGACTGCACTTCTGATGAAGAAAGATGGTAAAGGATGAGAAGAGCAGAGAGATGGAGCTTGGTGTGAAATAAAGCCAGAAGTGGTGGCTTTGGAGGCTGTGTGACACCACACAAAATGGAGCAGGCAGGGATGGGGGGGAGTGGGTGGCTCTAATCTATGTGTTCCCACAGCACCCATGTTGGATGAGTCGGTGATTATCCAGCTAGTGGAGATGGGCTTTCCCATGGATGCCTGCCGCAAAGCCGTGTATTACACAGGGAACAGTGGGGTTGAAGCGGCCATGAACTGGGTCATGTCACATATGGATGATCCAGGTATGAGGCCACATGGCCATAGTGAAGCTTACTGCATCTGGGCCATGGTACTTCCTGTCCCGCTGCCACAATGGAAAACCGAAGTAGTTTGGACTTGGACTGTATCCATCCTGGAGAGATCTAACTTTTCTGAGCTGTGTTCTGTTTCCTGCTGCAGACTTTGCTAACCCATTAGTTCTCCCTGGATCCAGTGGACCGGGGTCAACTATTGCCTGCCCAGACCCCCCTTCAGAAGACAGTGTGGCCACCATTGTCTCCATGGGCTTCTCCCGGGACCAGGCTATGAAAGCGCTCAGGGCCACGGTGAGAGGCATGGGTGACATCAGAATGCAAGGATATTCTCAGGAACAGGGATTCCCAAGTTCACTGTCTTCTCTTCTTCCTTCTAGAACAACAGTCTGGAGCGTGCTGTGGATTGGATCTTTAGCCACATTGATGACCTTGATGCAGAAGCTGCTATGGATATCTCAGAAGGGCGCTCCGCAGCTGATTCCATCTCTGAATCCGTCCCTGTGGGTCCTAAAGTGCGCGATGGGCCTGGAAGTGAGTTCCACGCTGTAGGAATGTGGATTTTGGGGTGCTAACTCCACATGACTTTATTATCCCTGATCCATGCAGTGCTACAGGTTTTAGCAGCAGTAACTGTCACAAAACTGATCTGATTGTTGAAATGGAAGCCAAGAGGAAAAGAGGAGGAATGGCAGTGTAGTCCAGACCCTTCAGGCTGGGTAGGAATTACCTGGAAGCCCGTAAGAGAGAGGCAGAGGAAGTGCTATGAAATGAAAGACAGAAAGGGCTATGCTACATTTTTGCAATTATCCCAGAAGGCTTTTTTGCCCTTCAGGCAAAACTGGTTCCAGTCTGTGTGCAGAATTGGTGCCAGTGCTGCTGGGCTGCTGGATGCCACATGGAGGGGAATCCCTTCCTTACCCATCCAGCACCCATTGGCTAAATAAAAAGTTGGAAGTGAGAAGGCTAAATGGAAGTTACCATCATTTCCTAACATGTTTGGCCTTAAGACTGGGGATTCAGTTCTAAATTATTACCCAGCAGAGCTATCATCAGGGACCTTCTCTAGAGAGGGCTTTGCACAGAGTAAGATGCCTTTTACCTTTACTCTTTCCCTGACGATCCTCTCTTCCCTCCTCCTCTCAAGAATATCAGCTGTTTGCCTTCATCAGCCACATGGGCACTTCAACTATGTGTGGACACTATGTTTGTCACATCAAGAAAGATGGCAGGTGAGAGGGATTTTCACAGCATAAGGGGACTTAGAGGTATTGCTTTAAATCCCCCCCTGTTTCTTCAGAGGTCTTGTGGGGAGTGGGGATGAGAGTAGGAGAGGGGACTCAGTGGAGTTGTGTCTTAAGCATGGAATAGCATCCCTGAGCTGTTGTGCCTGTTGCAGGTGGGTGATCTACAACGACCAGAAAGTCTGTGCTTCTGAGAAGCCCCCCAAGGACCTGGGCTACATCTACTTCTATCAGCGGATTCCCAGCTAGAACATCCCCTTGCTGTGTGTGGTGGGGGGAGAGTGGGCTGAAGGCGTGGGGGAAGAAGGGGTGGGGACAGTGAGGAAGGGAGTAGGGTCCTTCTCTCCCCTGCTGCTCTTTCCCCAGTTGTCCCTTCACGCCCCCTCTGTGGAGACACAGCAGGAGGCAAGAGTTGATTGACTAATTGACTGGGGGCTGGAGCCCCCGGGGACATGAGTGAAGGGGGTCCAGGGGGGGTGGGGGGGGAATATCTGTTTCTCTAGACAATGTCCTCACTGTCCCCACCTCGGTGACACACAGCCCTAGTGCTTCGCTGCTTGGTGGGACGATGCCACCTCCTTGCTGTCCGAAAGGAGGGGGGGGGCTTGTGTGTTACGTGTGGCTTGTGTAGGGGGGGGTGTCCTCCTGCCTGCCCTGCCGGGCGGGGGCGCAGGGCAGGCAGCAAGGTGGGCCACGAGCAGCGCTTCCCCCTGTGTGCCCTTTACATGCCAAAATACACGAGGGACAAAATAAAAGTCGAAATACCCTCCTGTGTCTGTCTGTCTGTCTCTCCCTGCCTCGCTGAGGCGAAGGGCGGGCGGGGGGGCGGGGCCAGCGGGGGGCGGGGCCGCGCTCGCCGCCGGGCTATAAGAGCGGGAGCCGGGTTGGGCGCGCGCCGCCGTCGCTGACCTTCGCGTCTCCTCCGGTACCGGCCCCGCTCGCGCCCGCTGTCCCTCCCGCCATGGCGCCCAGGAAGTTCTTCGTGGGGGGCAACTGGAAGATGAACGGCGACAAGAAGAGCCTGGGCGAACTCATCCACACGCTGAACGGCGCCAAGCTCTCCGCCGACACCGGTGAGGGCGCGGCCCGCACGTAGCGCACGTCCCGCACGGCCCGGCGGCACCGGGCCGGGCCCGGACGGGGGAGCGGCAAATGTCAGAGGGCGGCGGGGGCCTAAATATAACCCGCTGGCAGTGCCGCTAAATATACCCGCGAAACCGGATCCGGGATTCCGCGGGCCCGGCGGACACGTGCGGCCGAACCCCGGGGCGCCCCGGCTGCACCCCCGGCTCCCGCGGGCCCCGGCGGCTCCGCGCCCCCGCCCAGCCCGGCTCGGCCCCCAGCCCGCTGCCACCGGCGGTCGCGGAGCACCGCGCTGCAGCCGCGCTGCCCCTGCCCCGCCGCCGAGCCCGGTCACAGCTCCAGGCGGAGCCCGATGCGGCCCTCCCCGGTTCGGCCAGATCAGACCCGGCCCGCAGGGTGGGATTCTCGACCGGTTTCTCAGTTGGGCTCTTTCCAAGGGACCCCTGTGACCTGGTCAGCGGCCTGGTATCGCCTGTCAGCCCGCTGAAAAGAGCTTTCCTCCCCTCTGTTGAGTCATCGGATAGCCGGGATAGTCCTGCAGCACAGGGCCCCCCAAAGGTCAGCGAGGAGGGGCAGGCTGAGCCTTCCCAGGAGAGAGGGATGACCTCTTGGGGTCAGTGGCTAGGTCCAGTTTCTGCCCTTTGCCTGTCTCAAGGGTAACCGTGTGCTTTGCCTTCCAGAGGTGGTTTGTGGAGCCCCTGCCATCTACCTTGACTTTGCCCGTCAGAAGCTTGATGCAAAGATTGCAGTCGCAGCACAGAACTGCTACAAGGTACCAAAGGGTGCTTTCACAGGAGAGATCAGGTGAGCCCTGGAGAAAGAGTAAAGTCAGGATGCCCCTGAGACCTGAATTCCCTCCAGAGGTGTGAGTCATGTCCTTTCTCTTCAGCCCAGCAATGATCAAAGATATTGGAGCGGCATGGGTGATCCTGGGCCACTCAGAGCGAAGGCATGTTTTTGGAGAGTCTGATGAGGTGAGTGACCTCATGGAATGGTGAGATGGTCCAGCTTAGACAGGCCTGCAAAGACTGGAAGGGTGAGCACTTAAAACAGTACTACAAGAGTAGCTCTGGTTTATTGGTTGTCTTGTTTCTTTTCCATTCCCAGTTGATTGGGCAGAAGGTGGCTCATGCTCTGGCTGAGGGCCTTGGAGTTATTGCCTGCATTGGAGAGAAGCTGGATGAGAGAGAAGCTGGCATAACAGAGAAGGTCGTTTTTGAACAGACCAAGGCTATTGCTGGTAAGAGAAAAAAATATGGATGTTCTTTTTATCGGTTATCAGAAGAGCTGTGCTCTTCCCAGCATAAGGGTATTGTGCTTACCTATATCTTCTCCCTCCTCCCTAGATAATGTGAAGGACTGGAGTAAAGTGGTTCTTGCCTATGAGCCAGTTTGGGCTATCGGAACTGGTAAAACTGCAACTCCCCAACAGGTATGAGCAGGGGAAAGGTGGCTGATTTGATCCCAACCCTTCCCACTCAAGAAATCTTCCTGGGGATTCTTAGTGACAATTTTCTGAAGATCCTTAGGGACTTAAGAGAATTTTAGACTTAAGGATTGAGATATTATCTAACGTTTCCCTTCTCTTTGGAAGGGAATTGTGTGCAGAATGGCTCAGCCCTCAGTGGGACTCTTGTTTTCTATTGCAGGCTCAGGAAGTTCACGAGAAGCTGCGGGGGTGGCTGAAAAGCCACGTGTCTGATGCTGTTGCTCAGTCAACTAGGATTATCTATGGCGGTGAGTCTGAAGCCACTTTCCAGGACAGGAAAGTGCTTAGTTTCTCTACCTGTTGCTGCAGTTGTACATCATGCTCTGCTTCGTGAGGAAACTTGGGACTGTCAGAGCATGAAGAACCACCTATTAGCTTGTTTGTTAGCTTACTTGGGTAAATGGGAGACAGTCTTGCTGTCTGCAAGAGGTGGCTGGTACCTTGCAGGTCTTGCCTTTGTCCTGGCCCCATTTTCCTAGAGCTGGCTGCATCTGACCTTAAAACACTGCTCCTTCTTTAGGTTCGGTCACTGGTAGCAACTGTAAGGAGCTGGCCTCTCAGCATGATGTGGATGGCTTCCTTGTTGGTGGAGCTTCTCTCAAGCCAGAGTTTGTGGATATTATCAATGCCAAACACTGAAGCACCTGTGAGGAGCAGTCCCTTGTGGTTAAGAAATGGAAACAAGAAGGGACCTTTCATTGCACACGTCTCAGTACGGAGGCCTCCTCCAAGGCTTTCCCCCTCCACGGTTGTTGTTCTAGTTGTTCTGCTAACCACCCCCCACCATGTTGGAGTCCTGTTAGTGGGAGCCTGTCTCAGCAGTCTTGACAGCCTCCTCTCTGAATTGGCAGAATCCTCGGTTGCCTGTTGACCTGTTAAGAGCCCACAGCCCACCTGGCCAGTATCTCTCCCTTTCCCTGCAGTATTGCAGTGGGAGGGGACCACTGGTGCTGGGGGAAGGAACCACACAGTCTGCATCCTTCAGCTCCATCAGCAAGGAGCCTGTCAGCTTAGACCCTTGTGAGATGTCTTACCTCACCTGTGTCCCGTACTGAACAATAAAGGAAAAACTGAAAAAGCAAGGGTGTGTCCTGGATCTTATTTGGAAGCAGCTGGGGACAGGCAGCATACAGAACTTGGTGCTTTTGGAGGTGGCTGGTTGCAGAGAGGGTAGTGTGGTTTTTGTGGCCTCTTCCTTGAGGGCCCACCATTGTCCCAGTAGGCATTGCACAGATTCAGCCTGCACCTGGCTTGCCATGTAACAGCTCTTCTTTGGGCCTGTGATGATTTGACTCTATCTTTTCCATCAGTGTCTCTATTCTAGTAGTCACTGGAGCACCTGGCTGTCCCACTAGTGAGCCAGTCTTTCCAGGCAGGCTCCGTAATGTGCTCATCCCTGTGCTCTGCCTGTGAACACTGGTAATTCACTGCTCATTAAATGTGGAGCGAGCAGTTCCCTCCCTGAGCAGGGAAGGATTTTAGGCTGTGTGTTGAGGCTGTGCTTGCTGCCTGCTTTCAGCTGTGCTGGTGGGGGAGGACACAAGACTAGATGTTACTTCCCTGCTGCTGCTTTTTTCCAGTAGTACTAAGGGTGACGAAAAAGGAAGTGCCTCACAAGGAGGAGCTTAGCTTTGAGGCGGCGTATCCTTGGGAATGTAGGGGCAGTGTTGCAGCTGCAAGTGCCAGCATCACCTGAGGGATGAGAGGCAGGAGCTGAGGACCAAGGAGGAGAAAGCCTAATGCTGCTGGGGGGGTTCCTGCTGCCCAGCTGGAGCAGCTGGGAAAGAAAAAGCCCTCAGCCCTTCAGAGGCATCTTCTTCCCAGGTGGCAGCAGAGCAGAGCCCTCTGCTTCCACAGCTTCTGGTGGAAGGAGAGACAGGCTAAAATGGTGTGAAACTGGTGGGTGGCAGTGGGATAAGCACTCTTAGGAAGCCCTGGGTGGTGAGAGCAAGGTTATCCAACATGGAAGGATGTCAGGTGGTCTAAGAAAGAAGAGTTTGACAGCAGCAAGGAGGGAGGTGGCAGCTCCCAGCTCTGGGTGCATGTGGAGTGATGTGGGGAGGAGGATAATTCAGAGGCGAAAAAATTCTGAAAGCTGTATTGTCTACAACCAGAGTGTGTGTTTCTGAGAGGCTGCTGGGCCATGGCTGCAGTCAGTGCCATGGTGCATTGGGGTCAGCATGGCCAGAGCAGTGGTGATGCAGCAGGAACATGGAGGGGGCCTAAGGCTGCTGGGAGTGGGTAGAATCATTCACAGAGATTGGCTGCTGGCTGCAGCTCCACTATCAGTTTCTGCTCCTGCCCAGCCCTGCCCACAGCACAAGAGCCCAGGAGAGTGACCTACATAGAAAAAAACAGATGGGAGCTGAGCATTGATCTTGGCTGCTTTGAGGAGAACACAGAGGCATAGAAGCATTCATTTAATGAGGAATAAACTCAAGGAAAATCATTTCTGTATCAGCAGGAGTGCCAGATCTTGTTTTTCTTCTATTTTGTCTGCTTTCTGGCAGGACTGCAGCTCTGTGGAGTGGAAATAATGCCAGATCCTCCCTGCAAAGTGTAGTGGTTGAATCTTAAACAGGTTGCTGTTGGGGAAAAATGCATTGTGCCAGATGTAACAGTCCAAGAGAGGCTGTGGTGGCTCCGTGTCCTTGGCCCCAAACAATAGCCAGGCTGAGCTTGTATTTCCAGTAGGCACCACACACACATTGACAGGTCCTTGTGGGTCCCTTCCAAGTCAGAATATTCTGTGATTGTGAATACACATCAGTTAACCATATAACCATGGATGGCCGCACAGATTACACATCCAGCCACACAAGCACTCACTCGCAGTGCCAGCAGCCTCATGCCACCCCCTGTTCTGACTGAGCGGGATGGAAGTACACTCGTGTGCACCAATGTATATATTTGTATTTATATATGTATATACACACTTGTAGAATGTGTCCATCCAGCAGCTGGGTTCAGGCAGTGCCCAGCAGCTGCCCCCCAATCCCAATCTCTCCAGTCTTCCTGGTCCCCAGCAGCCAACTCCCTGTGGTGCTCTGGCCACAGGTCCCTCACCCAGGGCACACTGTGAAAGGAATTTAATGGGAAGATGGGACAGGCTGCACTGATCAGGTACAGGGCATGGCCAAACCATCACAAACCATTTACACAGGACTGCCCTTTTTATTCCTGTATCCCACACTTGTTTCCCCACAAGTCATCTGGATCCCTCCCTTTCCTGCCTCTGGTTCCTGATGTAAACACTCCCTAATGAGTCCTGTGCAATCCCCAAATGCTCTTCCCCTGCATCCTGTCCTGTGTCCCACACCCCTGAACCCAGTGACATCCCACTCTTAAAGGTGCTCTGGGGGTCAGGATCCCCTGGGACAGCCCTAGGAGGGGGTCAGACATGGCGTCCTTTTCTATGAGTCCTTAATTTGGGCTCTCATCTGCCATTGTGTCCCTGTGCTCCTCAAGATGGGCCTCAGGTGGGCTGATGGCCACTGGGGATGGGCCTGGCAGGGTGCTACTCGGGTTTCCCCTCTGCCATCATCATCCTGTGCTCCTGGTATGCAGACCAGCTTTTAGCACATGACCTCCCTAATGACCAGTATAGTTAGGTTTGGGATCCTTCTTTTCATACATATATAACCTAAATAAAATTTCTCTCTTTAAAGATTTGGCTTTCCTCCTGTAATTGGGGGATATTTAGGGCAGGAATCAAAGGCAGGAAAGGAAAGGTTCATACGCAGGTTAATTCTTCACTGTGAGAGTGGTGAGGCACTGGAATAAGTTGCTCAGAGGAGCTGTGGATGCCCAATCCGTGGAGGTCTTCAAGGCCAGGTTGGATGGGGCCCTCATAACCTGGTCTAATGGGTGCCATCCCTGCCCATGGCGGGGGCGGGGGGTTGGAACTAGGTATCTTTAAGGTACCTTCCACCCCAAACCATTCGGCAATTCTACAATAATGAGCAGGGATTGAATTCAGATGGGGCAAATGTAGCACAGGAGGAGGGGTTGGCACCAGGGTGTCCAGTGGGACAACTGGATGGTCCAGTGGGACACAGATGGCAGTTTGCCATGCAGCCCTCGGCACAGAGGAGTGCTTTGCAGGAGGGGAGATGGCTGGCACACTTGTGTCTGACATCCAGCTCCACTTGGACCGGCTTATCTAACACTGACGTTTCCTGGGGACTGCAGAGGAGCGAAGTCCACTGGAGGGAAAGGGAGCAGGACCTTGGACTTTGTATTGACTGCAAATCACTGGTGACCATCAGCTCTGAGTAACATTCCCAGCTGGTAAATACCTGGCTCTTGCAGGCACTGTCGGCTTTGGCTGGGCATGGGCAGCCTCATCCTTTCCCATCTTCACAGCCTGGAGCAGAGGGCTGGAGCAGTGGACCCCAAAAGCTCCTTCCTGGCATCCAGGCAGCCATGTCTGGGGAGGTTTCATGAAGACCTCGAGCCCAATTCTGCTCAACATTTAATTAAACATTTACTGAAGGGAATGTCTTTCCTCAGGACATTCACTGCCTGAGTGACCATCACCCTCTGCAGCCCAGGCTGACTTTGAAGCTGGCTCCATTTTTTTGGGCTGAGCTGCACACAGGATGGCCTCCAGCGGTCGCTTCCCACCAAAATAATCCTTCAGTTCTCTGGATACACTAACAATCGCAGATGTCGCACACATGGCAAAGTGGAGTGGGATGGCAAACTGCTTCTGATGGCGGCGGGACGCGCTCTGAGCATTCCACGTGGAAGTGACTACCCAAAGGACACGGTGCCCCGGGACGCAGCGAGCCCGCCCCGGCGGCTCCGCGCCGCTCCCGGGAAGCCGTGCCCGCCTCCGGTTCCCATGGCAGCGGGAGCCGCGGCCCGCGCCGCCGGGCCTCGGGAAGCTGCCTCCGCGGGAAGAGGGAACACGGTCCTGTCCTGGGAGGATGGAGGACGACGAGCAGGAGGGGGACGAGCACAGCCCTGAGGAGGAGGAGGAAGAGGGGGAGAAGGAGGACGACGAGGAGGAGAAAGAGAAAAAGGAGGGGGAGGAAGAGGAGAAGGAGGAAAAAGAGGTGAGGGGGTGGCCCTCAGCACCGCCTGGCTGTGCGTAGGCCAGCGCTGGTGTTGTGCTCTCTTCTCCTCTCCCAGGTGCCGGCTCCCTGTCCTCTGACGGAGGAAGTCCTGAAGGAGGGCCTGTCTCTCCTCTGTAAGACGGGCAATGGGCTGTCCCACACCTACGTGAAGTTGGAAGCCAAAGGAAAGTGAGTGTGTGGCACCTGCCCCAGCAGAAGCTCCACGGCCACCTGCAGCCATGGAGCAGCTGTGCCATAAACTGGTGACAGGCCATGCGGGGCAGGAGTGTTTCCAGGCACTGCCCTCCAGCCGCCTGGCTTCCAGTCTGTGCCTCAGCACAGCCTGTCCATCCTCAGCCCTGAGCTGGGCACAGCCTCCACCACAGCCAGACACACCAGTGGGACATCAGTGTCTCTCAGGATTGAGGGGAGCCTGCCCATTGCTCTGGACTATGGTCTCCTAAGGGCAACCTGAACCCGGTGACCTCCCTACAGGCACTCTGAGAAAATCCATTAACATCTGTCCCATTCACTGCTAACCTTTAAGGCATGCAGTTGTAAGTACAGTGCCACAATCGCCTCTGGATCAGCGCATCCAGATTACCTAGACCTAACTAATAGGCCTCAGTAAGACAATTTCTTTCAGCAGCCTCATACATATCTGAACCACCATTTTTCCCACTAGGAAAGTCCTTGCACACAGTTGCTGTCTAACAGACCCTTCCCCAAAACTTACCCTCATTTCTGCTCTGGTTCTGCCTTCTCCTGACAGATACATTTCAATGGGAATAAGTACTCCCTCTGCCAGGAAAGCAGGTCAAATCTTACCATTTGTCCTTGTTTAAAGACTGTTTGGCCTGTCCCTATCACCTGCCTTTTTCTTCCTTCTCTCCAGCAAGGCTTTCTAGGATAGCAGGGAAGTGAAAGAGGAGGTTGCCCTCCCTCCAGTAGTCGCAACAAGCAAGCCAAAAGCTGGTGGGGTGGTGGGGAAATATGAGAGATGTTCCATTAACATTCTCCCTCCCTCAGGAACTTGACAGACATCAGCCTGCTCAAAAGCTTCACTCACCTGCGGTATGTGGATTTGTCAGAGAACAAGCTGCAAGATTTGTCTCCACTAAGCAGCCTAACAGAGCTGCTTTGGCTGAAGGTGGATGGGAACCTGCTCACCAGTGCCTGCATGCAGGAGCTCTCCTATCTCCAGGTCATCAGCTTTGATCGCAACCGCATCAAGGATATGGAAGGCATTACTCACCCCCGCTTAGCCACCCTCAGCCTGAAAGGTGATACAGACCACCTCTCTTCACTGTTGTGGGATTTGGGTGGGATTAACTCTCTTGTTTCTTCTTCCTCTGGCACTCAGAAAATAAAATCCAGACAATGTTGGGCCTGAGTCAGGACCAGTTGTTCAGCCTGCAAGTCCTGGAGCTGCGAGGAAACAAACTAAAGAGCGTAGCAGGGCTCAGTCTTCCCAAGCTCAAGAAACTCTATCTGGTAAGGTATCAGCTAGGATGGGGAGTGGGGCAGAGCCTGGCTGCAGAGCTTGGCACCTCCAGCCAGTGGGAGGAAGGGAGTCCAATCTTTTCAGCAACAGATTTCAGAAAGCTAAAGAGACCAAATCACTTCTTTGGAGTAGCTCCACCTACTCTGTGGGCCCAGATAGAGTGAAGGAAGTAGCCACTAACCACAAACTGCAGAGGAGTCGGCAACGTTCGGTGTGTCAGGTTCTTCCCTCATGACCTCCTGCGGGAGAGCAGTTTTCCTTTCAGGCAGTGTTAGGCCAGCTCGTCTTCCATGTGTCCTGGGACCACCAGAGATCACTGGGCAAAGCAACAGTTTTGTTCTGGGTAACACTGGGAGGTGCCTCTTTCTCCTCTCTGATGGGCCTAATCAAACACTGGTTTAAAACCAGCACAATGACATGATTCAGACCTTCAGCTGCCAAAAAAGAAAACTGATGGAACATCACAGTGAAACTTAGGTAGGAGAAGCAATTTCCTAATATCATAAACAATTGCTTCAGAGAACATTTACTACTAGAGAAGCAAGTGAAGAGAGTAAGCATGGCCTGTATGTATGTGTATGGCTTATCTATGTGTGTATGGCCATGCATCAAACAGTGCTACTACAGCTTGCAAAGACTAGATAGATAACCTGAGTCACTACTTCTTAAAAAGCAATTACATATGATAAAGGCTTTGAAAACCTATGTGGTTTCTTTTCATCAAGACTTTTTTGCAGAAAACACTGAGGAGATTGCTTGCTGAGAGTGCCTGCAATTTTCTAGTGGAAAACTGTGGGTTTAGGTTCTCAAAGAATGGGTGAAGTGGATAAGTCACTAGATACAATACAGCATTTCAAAGCATACCCAGACGTTTCAGTGAGTTATTGGAGGGAAGCAAACACAGCATCTGTATTTAAAGAAGGTTCCTGGTATGACTGAGGGGTTTCTGAGCTGCCCATATGAAGCAGGAAAATTGCATTGTTGTATTAAAACTAAAACAACTGACTCTCAGAAATCTTTGGGTCTTGAATCTGTCTCCCAAGTCCACATGCTCATTACATCCTTTCGCAAGGAAATCTCTCCCAGCAATGGGTTTCTTTCTCTATAAAGATTTTGGTGTTACTTCAGCCTTGGGTAGGTGCAACTGATGCCTCAAAGACAGGGTTCAAGACAAAGGGTTCAATTTAATGAAACTGAACCACATTTGGTTAATGTATGACGTAGCTAGAGATGAAATTTAGTATGTAAAAAGTTATAGGTACTAACAGGAAGACTATAAGCTGGCTGTGTACCATGTGGCACTTGCAGCAGCTTGATGGTCACAGTAGGACTGTGTTAGCTCCTGATCATGATGCAGCAGAGGTGGCAAAGGCTGACTAGAGGAAGGTGAAGTGTGCAGGAAGTAGGGAGGGAATCATGGGCAACATACTGTGGTAGCTTTCCATACAAAACAGTAGCATCATGTATGTGTGAAGAACTGGAATGTAAGGTAAGGTGATGGTGTGTCAGACGGAATGTTATTTGGTTTAGGGTAAAAAAGAATAAAACAACCCCCAAAAATGTCCATTCTGCATTGTCCTGCTGGTGCTTGCAAGGCCTGAGCTGCTAAACTATTCACACTGAAGTGATGAAGAAAGTGAGAGTGATGGGAGGTCACTATTCTTTTTACAAACCAGTGGTCTGTGAGCTCCCCACTCACACCAGCTTCTAATTTCCTCTGAGGTACAATGTCCTAATCCTCCTTGACCGTTAAATCTGCTCACGTGACCTTCACTAAATATCCAGCTTTCCTCTTTTTGTCCAGACTCTTCCTTGTCCGGTTTCCATGAAAATGCTCCTTTTCTACAAAATGTCCTTTTCCTGAGCGACCCAGCACTAAAGTGTTCTCCTGTCCCACCAGCTCAGCCTGTGCCCCTTTATCAGCCTCAGGTATTGTCTACATCACTGGCTGGGTACCTATGAGGAACAGAGAGCACAACAGCTCCTCTTTCCGCGTTTCCCGCTCAGGTGTCTGTGTCCCTAGAGACTTAGAGACAGTGGCCCCGAGCTACATTAGCAAGTGAAGCCATGCTCAACTCCAAGCTGAGAACGTGGCAGTTACGAGGGATGCTCCAAACTTGGCCGCACAAGGCGGTGAGCAGCCTGACAGATCGTTGGTGCTCTCACTGCGGGGAGCTCACGCCTGGGGAGGAGACCTCTAGTGGCCTTTTCTAGCCGACATTGTGCTGAGAAACTATTCCCAATATTCAGAGCTTCGTATTTTCCCGCTTCGTTAACCCACATCACAGTAAAGTGAATGAAATTCAGTGGTGGGGAATTTTAAACTTCCTGATGTACGATTTTCAGATTTGTTTCAAGAAGGTGCGTCTAGGATGAATAACAACAATTATACCTGAAAAATCCTAAAATTAAACCAACCAGCAACCCCTACCCCCCTCCTCTCTCAGGAGCACACAGCCTGCTTTTGCTACCAGAGGAGTAGAAGAGACTTCTTTTCTTGGTAGTAGATTTCCCCCACAAGAGAAGCAGCTGACTAGAAGATGCCTAGACTACGTGGACGATGTGACTGAGAGGGGCTGGTTACTTACCCTTTAAATACACTCATTTTAGGCTCAGGTCAGAGCTTTCCCCTCCACATTATTGCTCTCTGAGGCACATACTCGGCACTCCATGGAAGGGGGTGCTTTGCTGGCAATGAAATATTCACCTGGCGTGGTTTTGTCTCAGACACCAAGTGATGCTCCAGGAAACACTTTTGCAGCAAACTTTTGACCCTTGAATCTGAATACTTAGATGAATGACCACTTGGCCAAGGCCCTGAACAACCTGATCTAGCTTCAGAGAAAGCTGTGTTATGAGTGGTAGGAAGTCTGAAAGATAGAAAGAGCTTTAAAGGCCAGAAATAACTGCTGTTCCCTCTCCTGTGTGTCCCCTTTTTCCTTCTGTCTTACTGCCTCCCTGGTGCTCAGGCCCAGACCAACATTCGCAGCCTTGAAGGCCTTGAGGGGCTTGAGCAGCTGGAGATTCTGCACCTGCGTGACAACAAGCTGGAGAACCTGGATGGATTCTCCAGTAGCATGAAGTGCCTGCAGTATCTCAATCTACGGTGGGTCTTCCCTGCTCTGTGTTGGGACCAGATATCCTTTCATCAGCCTGTACTCCCATTTAGATCTTTAGGATTTTCTGGTTTCTCTGGAAACTGAAGACCTGGTAGGCATGGGTTGATATTTACTGTTCTTAACTGGCATTCAGCACTCAGTTGTTTAGGCATGTAACAGTCAGGACCTCTCCTGGGCTTCTCAGAAAATATCTGCTTCTCCAGTCACTCTCATAGTCCACCTCATGCTTTTTATTCCATGCCATAACTCCATTGGATCCCTCAAAGCATGTTCTCTATGTCCAGTCTGCAAGTGCCCTGTAGTTCCTGGCATTTGCCATAAAGGGTGATGGAGATATCACATGATTCAGTGGACTGTCTGAGAACAGAGAAATCCAGAGGACATGTTCTGTTTGTCCCTCAGTCTGAGGAGCTGCAGGCAGATCTGGATCTTGGGTGACAAATCTGTGGTCTATGGTCCATCATGCTGCTAAGTTTTGCTTTGTCTATCTTGTCCACTTACTGTTCCAAATGGATCTCATTACTTTCACGGGTCTCTTTCCCCTGCTCTCTTGTGTTTCCTTCAGGAACAATGGGATCAGTAGCTTTCAGGAGGTGGAAAAACTGCAGGTTCTTCCCGTGCTGCAGGCACTGGTGCTGTTGGAAAATCCATGTGCTGATGAACCCAATTACCGGCTGGAGGTCCTTGCCCTGCTGCCACACCTGCAACGCCTTGACAAGGAAGTAGTTGAGCAAGATGAGAAGGAAGAGGCAATGAAAATCCGTCAGACAAGGCAGGAAGAAAAAGAAAAGGTGAGAACAAGATGGTTAGGGGAAGAAGAAGGAAGTAAAGAGAAAGAAAAAAGATCAAACATGCTGATGAAGCCTCACCGCCCTCCAGATAATATGAGGAGAAGGGTGAGGAACGTCAGTTCCTAGTACAGAAGAGCCTGAAAAAGAGACTGGGCTTTGCAACCTGGTTCTGATGGCCAGCATGCAGCCCTGCCATGATTCCCAACCCCACTAGCCAAAGAGGGTGATGAAAGAGGAAAAGAAGTCAGGCATGGAGTCATTAACTTCTCCCTCTTCCCTTCTTCAGGAAATGGAAGAAGCTCTCAAGGGTGATGCATCTCTTCAGGAAATGGAAGAATCTCAAGAGGATGGTGTGACTGAGTGACCTCTGTTTTTAACACCTGTTCCCAGAGGCTGTCAGGATGTGGAGATGCCTTTCCCCACATGTGCAGTTGGGAACACGAGAGATGTAGGTGCCAGCTTCACCTCATTTTACCTCTGGAGAAAAGAGGAGGGCTACCCACCCTGGTCCTGGAAGCTGCCCTGAGGCACTGCAGTGTTTTTGCAATCACTGCACTGATATGTTCTATTCTCAGTAGGCCCAAGAGGGAAAATGGGAGAGTTACAGGTTCTGTGGTTCGATTTATGGCTCGCAAAAATCCTGCAAGATTTTCTGATTTGAATAAAAATAATTAATGAGCCTGGAGTGACTGGAATTGTTTATCCTGCACACCCACTCCTATTCCCTGGCTCCCTCACCCTAGTCTGTCTACGTCTATCCCTTGCTGCCTGCCTTTCTCTCCCTCTCCATCCCCTACGTGCTGTTTGCAAAGCTTTGCTAAATCCTGACTCATCGCAGCTCTGGGTCACATGCTGCTGTCCCGGCCCTATCAGGGGCGTCTCCATCCTGCTGCTGCTGCCGCCACCGTTGGCTTAGAGGACACATCATCTCCCCTTGAGGTCCTGCATCCCTCCTCAGCTTCGTCCTCTCTCCTTTCTACCAGCACTCTCTCAGTCTCTCGTTCACCCTTGCCCTAGGAAGGTAAGTGTCTCCCCACGGCCAACACCCCCCTCACCACATGCATGTTTCTGCTCCCCACCTTGTGCCCTCCAAACCCCACACGCACTTTGGGGTCCCTGCGGAGAAGGACCACGGTGAGCGGCATTAACAACTAAACTCCCTTCACTTCCTCCCCCTGTTCCTCCCACCTATCTCTCCTCACCCACAACCTTCTCACTTTTCTTTCATATTTTAATTCCAGGTACTCCCTCCTTCCCTAGCCCCCCCCCCCCCCCCCTCCTTCCCCCTCCAGGCAATCATCATTTCAGATGTGAACCTAGGGAATTGCAGGAGGGGGGCAACCAACGAGGATAGGGGGTGCTCCCAAGGGCATTGTCGGGAGGTGCTGCGGGATGGAGCTTTCCCTGTGGGAGGGGGTGGTAGTGGGGAGGACGCGAAGCTCAGTCTGGGCACTGCTGGGAAAAGGATCCAGCCTCAGGGCAGACCAACCGCCCCCGTCTCCCGCTGTGTTGACATAACCACGGGCGCTCCGGGAGAGGGAGGGAGGAGAGGGGATGTTTTCCTCTTTGCACAACCCCACACCACACAGGGGAGGGGGGCAGCAGGGAGAGGAGGTGACAGTCAAGCGAGCAATAGCTGCATCAGCCACGACACTGCAGCAGTGCGGGCTTCCTGGGAGCAGTGCCCAGCCCGGGAGAATCGCAGCAGCACACGGGACTGGTGGCAGTGGCTTGGGGAGAAGGTCTTCACCGTGCTGGCCCGCCAGGCGGTAAGGGGGAATTGCTGCCTGCGTCAGCTACAGCGAAATGCTGCCCTGGCGACAGGCAGTGCCACGGAGCGGTGCCCACGGGAAGGCATTGCAGCAGGACCAGCCTCCCGGGATGTGCTGCCCAGCCCTTGTTCACGGGGGATGCACAGGGATGCACCCTGGCTCCTCTCTCCCCCTGGCTGTGGTCTATGGCTTTCCAGCTATGGGCTCCATCCCAATCCCTTATCCTGGCTTATCCGCCTCTGACCTCCTTTCTGGACAGTGCAGCTGATGCCAGGGATTTCAGGGTGGTTCTTTGCACTGTTCAAAGCAGGGCAAGCTCAGGGGGACACGGGGCAGCAACAGAAGTGGAGTAAAGGGTTTAAAGGACTAGAGGGAAAAGAGATCATGTGAGTGATGGGGTGGGGCAATCAAGGCTGGATTTGGCTTGTCATTTGGCTTTCTCAGAGCTGGCTCCAACAGGAGCAGGTGGATGTGGCCAGAGGGATGTGACCATGGACAACATGACCACATAAGCAGAAAGGCACTGCATCTGGCACGGGTTTTGCTGTCAAAGCTCACTTTAAATGGGTTACTGTCCCTCTTTACCCCATGGAGGCTGTTGAGGCATGGCCAGGACACTCCTGCAAATGAAGCTCGCAGCTGCACGGGCACGGCTCTGGAGGAAGTTCCTGTGGCGTGTGCCAGATGGCATGAGGAGCACTGCCAAAGCATCTGATGGGGGATCCCAGCCCAGATGGACATGATGAAGGGCCCTGTGCAGGCTCCAGGGAACCCTGGAGTCGCTGACTGAAACTCCCACATACGGGAAGCTCTGGCTGAAACTTCAGAGCAGCAGTATGATTTCCTCACACCCCTGTGATTTCCACCCACCCAGGGCAGTGGGGTCGAGCGCTGACTCTGGCTTCCCACCTCTTAGCTCCCCTTAGGGCTGTGATGTGCTGTCACCCCACCCTGCACTGAGCCCCTGCTCTAGCTGTGCCCCTGCTCCCACACACCACGGAGAGGTCCTGCCTGGGACCCCGTGGTCACTCCAGCATCTGCAAGCCCTGCTCGGGGTTCAGTGAATCATCTGTGGGAGCCGGGGGGGGAAACCTGGCAGGGCTGGGAGCATGGGGGAACATGCACCTCGCTGCAGCACCCTGGCATTGCACAGCCCCACAGCTAGGAGAATGAGAAGGTGGAATGGTGGGAATGAGATGGTTTGCACCCCTTAGGGAGCAAACTGTAGCAAGAGAACCTCTTTCAAACAGCCATCATCACCCACTAGCTTGTTTTCTACTTCAGGTTTAACCAGATGCCCCAAAACACCAGGCTCTCTTTCCCTCCTCATCCAACAGAGATACCTCCCAGTCTCATCCACTTCCCTGTCTCAGGAACAGAGTGAAAGTTTGGCATCTGGGCCAGGTTCCCCCCTCCTTCAGAGCCCTCTATACGATGTCTGAGGCACCATGGCCTTCAGCAGGATATCTCCTCAGGCTGCTGGCCTCCATGCTCCCGCTGCCTCAGCACAGCCTGACCCAGCAGCTCATGGAGGAGACAGGAAGGCTGAGCTGGGTACTCAGCAGGAGCGACATGGATGGGGGTCTGTGAGAGCCCCAGGCTGGGGCAGCTCCTCTGCTATGGGCTGGAGAGGGGCTGAGGGTCCCCACAGGATGGCTGCCCCCTGCCCGGCCCATTGCTCTCGACTGGCTCACTGCACAGGAGCACAGCAGCCACTTGCTGCCTGGCCCGGGCAAGCACTGTCCTCGCCTCCCAGCAAGGGGACAGGAGATGCCAGGAGCTGGTGCCCTGTCCTTGACGCCAGAGCCAGGGGTACCTCCCCGCTGCGCCAGCTGATCCCTCCCTCTCTGCTGTCCGTGGATGTTGTGGCACCCTCCCCAACCCTGGGCTCATATCAGCCGCTCTGCCGTGACGCAGGGAGAGAGGGAGAGAGTACTCCCAGTTTGTCATCTGCAGCAAACGCACAGAGTAAATTCAAATAGATACACCGTTCCTAGACAAAACAGATTGTGGGTAGATTCCCACAATCTGGGTGAATTTCTACATTTCCTGGGGCCAATAGTTTTAGCCCAAACTCATAAGGTCACGTTTCCTTCAGCTCCCCTCTCTCTGTCAATGCCTAGACACAGAAGGGTAAGCACCACATCCTGGGGCCTCTCAGGGCTGAATGTGTCCTGTTGTCTCCTCTCCACAGACTCACTATGGCAGTCGAGAGGATCCATGCCCGGGAGATCCTGGACTCCCGTGGCAACCCCACTGTGGAGGTGGACCTGTACACACACAAAGGTATGTGGGGGAGGACAAGAAATGGAGGAAAAGCCCTGCCCACCCTTGCAGAGCTGGAGCTGTGCAGTAGCCTGGCACGCTCCACTGAGAGCACGGAGGGTCTTCACCAGTGAACCCCCAGCAGACAACAAGCCAGGGGAAGAGGCAAAGACCAAAACTCTGCTTGTGGCTCTGCTTGTGCTTGTGCTCAGCAAATGTGCACTCGTGCTGGGCAAATCACGACAAGACAGATGGGGCTTTGCTGTGTATGTGACTTGAGCCATGCACCTGCTGGTAGCAGGATGGAAGGTTTTTTTTACATAAATATATGCACCTTCTTGTCACATCCATGTGATGCCCTGCTGCAACTATGCTTTTAGTCCTGGGGCACAGTACAAGTTTGGTAACACATCCAAAGCCATGCTTATGGCAGGGGTAAAGGTATTTGACCCTGAGATCTCTGTCCATGCACGTGTCTCAGCTGGAAGATCTGCATTGATGCTGGGCCCAAAATTGTGTGAACTGAGAGGTGAGGACCAGGCAAAAAACTATTCTCTTCCTTCTTTAAAGAGGCAGAAACCCAACCCCAGTGTGAGGGGGAGGAAGTTGCTGGTGGCTGTGGTTCAGGCTGCCTCTGGAATCAGGAGTAGGGCTGAGGAACCAGACCTCCACCCATCATCCACAGTTATGGGATCAGTATGGACCTCGGGGTGCCTGAGATCCAGGTTCCTCAGTCTGGAAACCCTTGGTTGCATTTATTTCCGCCACTGAGGTGTTACACTTCTGAGAAACAGCCAGCCAGCAGGGCCATCCATTTTCACAAGCAGTTGCTACCTCTTTTTCCACGAAAGCAGGGCAGAAGCAGGTGCATGAGGGTTTTTCCTCTTCACCCTCTGCTTATCTCACGCTCCTGTTTTTCTGTTTCCCAGGCATGTTTCGAGCGGCAGTCCCCAGCGGCGCGTCCACTGGTATCTACGAAGCGCTGGAGCTGAGAGACAATGACAAGTCACGTTTCCTTGGAAAAGGTGGGGAGATGCTTGCTCCACACCCTGTCCTTGGGGCTGCCCCTATGTGGGGCTCTGCAGGAGGGTCCTGCTCATCCGCTGGCGTGATGCGGATGTGTCCCGCTGCCCTCAGAGAGACCACAGAGGCACAGACCTAGCATAAAGTGAAAGATCAGGCCTCGACCTTCCCTTGCTGTCTCCCTTTCTCAGTCTCTCTATTGGTCCTCTCCCTTCCTCTTTCCACTCTCCTCTTTGCCTCACCCTCTCTCTCTCTCTCTCTCTCTCTCTTTCTCTTTCTTTCTGTCTCTTCCCTTCTTTAGGGGTCCTGCAGGCCGTGGATCATATCAACAGCACTGTCGCCCCAGCTCTCGTGGGCTCTGTAAGGATTTCTCTTTGTTCTCCCTTATCCAACGCTTACTCTGGTCCGTCTCCGTCCCCCGATCTCTGTCTCTGCCTCTCTTCATTTCACTGGGTTAACAGACATAGTGATGCTCTTTGTGCACCTTGGGCACACCCCTCCTGCCCTCCATGCCTGTATGTGTCCACAGCGATCTTTTCTCTGGGAGGAAAGGATTTAATGCTACCTCGTCCACCGCAGCATCTGTACAGCCTAACTAGTCCCCTCGGTGCTCCCTGTAGAGCTCACTCCCTCTTCCAGCCCTGCTCCTCCTCAAGCACTGAATCTCATCCACATGTCTGTGGCCTCATGATGGTGTGATGAGAAATGGCTGTACTGTGCAAGCTCTGGCACAGCCTTGCGGAGCAAGTGGTGTCACATCTGCAGCTTGTTTACACCTGAAGACCTGGAGCCTGCTGTGAGGAGTGCTGAGCTCAAGCCACACACTACATACCATGTAGCCCATGGTAGGGTCTGGCTGAGAGCCCAGCGCTCTCCACTCATGAAAAATACCCAGTCTGGTGGAGGGCTGCCCATGCTGGGTCTAACCCTGCTCTCCACCTCGCTCCTGGGGACGGCTCCATCCAGTCTGTATTTGTTTGCTTGAGGTTGAGCATGTGCTGTTGTTCTGCCTAGCTTCTGTGTAGCCACAGCACCACAAAGCTCCCTGGAAGCTGCCAAAAGGCTGGGTAAATCCTTGAGGGAGTCCTGTGTCTCCAGCAATGCGTGGCCTTGCCTGGGCTGCAGCTGACCCCCTCTCCAGCGTGGGTGCATCTACACTGCACTGCAGCAGCAGCATCATGGTTACCTAACCTGACTGTACACCAAGGCACCAGTTTCCAGAGCTTTGTGTTTATGTTCCCTCACAAGCTGAAAAGATCCCTGTACCCCCAGCTTCTCCATCAACGCCTCGTTTCCTGCACACCAGAGCCAACAGCTCTTCCAGTCCTCCCCTTCTCAAGAGCTGTTTCTTTCTTGCAGGGCCTCTCTGTCGTGGATCAAGAGAAGATAGACAATCTGATGCTTGAGATGGATGGCACAGAGAACAAATGTAATTCATTCCTCTTTTCTTGGCCTGTGAAGTACAGACCATGGGAGGCTGCCGGGCTGGAGAGGGGGGCACTGTCAGAGCTGTGGTGAGCCCAAGTCTGGGCTGCCAAGGGCACCCACTGGGCAAGAGGTTGCTGCCTGAGAAGCCTTAACTCCTCCTCGGTTTTGCCCACAGCCAAGTTTGGCGCCAATGCTATCCTCGGAGTTTCTCTGGCTGTGTGCAAGGCAGGAGCTGCAGAGAAGGATGTCCCCCTGTACCGGCACATTGCTGACCTGGCCGGCAACTCTGACCTCATCCTTCCTGTGCCAGTAAGACTCCTCTGTCCTTGACATCCACCTTCAGAAGCTCCAAAAGAGTGGTGTTTCCAAAACAAATTTCAAAGAATGTTTTGGGAGGTAGATAAGGAAGGGATATAGGTCTGAAACATCAGCTGAGTACACTGCATTTGTCAGGGAAGCAAACCGAGGCTCGAGGTCTGTCAGGTTTCAATTGGAAAAAAGGAGCCTGAGGAGGATATGGCTGAGGTTGTGGTGGGGGGTTGACTGAAGGTCTAACTCGTAGCACATGAACCAGAGGGCATCATGTGAACCCTCTGGGGCACAGTTATAACATGGGCATATGGGTCTTCATGCCAGGGGAAGCTGCCTTGTGAAACTCATTCACAAAGGGTGTTGTGGGTGCCAACATTTTCTCGGGGTAAAGGAGAAAGGTCCTGGAAGAAAGACTGAAGTAACATTGCAGATAAACAAACACAGGTAAACACACATAGCTTAGGAGATCTCTGAGAGGGAAAAGAGGTGGGAAAGTCCTTTCCAACCATGTGCCTTGAGCCACTACTGGAAGGAAGACCTCGTGCTTATGAGCCTTTGATCTGATGTGTTGTAGCTGATGTGTTATGTTACCCTGTGGGATGTGGCATGATTGGGTGTGGTGATTCATCTGAGAGCCTCCTCTAGGTGGTATCCAAACCGGTTCCTTCAGCTCTGCCACTCTTGTGGACTCTTCTAGGCTTTCAACGTGATCAATGGAGGTTCCCATGCAGGTAACAAACTGGCCATGCAGGAGTTCATGATCCTGCCTGTGGGAGCTGAAAGCTTCCGTGATGCCATGCGTATTGGGGCTGAGGTCTATCACAACCTCAAGAGCGTCATCAAGGAGAAGTACGGCAAAGATGCTACCAATGTGGGTGATGAGGGAGGCTTTGCCCCCAACATCCTGGAAAATAGTGAAGGTGAGAACCATACAGAGATGGGGTACACCTATCTGCGGTGCTGCAGGTTCCTATACCCAGCTCACAGCATTCCCCAAAGACTGGTTCAAAAGATGATGCCTCAGTGTCACTGGCCTCCTGTTTCTAAGCTCCTTCTCCTTAGAGGGAGCCTTGATCTATTACAGCCCCTCCATACAAATCTTTCATGCATGTGCACACTTTTGCAAGGCGTTCCCCAAACCTGTCTTTGAGCTTGTATTTTAATTCCTCCTGATCCACTTGGACATGGCCTCCACAGCTCCTTGGCATGTTTTTGTTGCGCTCTGAGCTCCCTTCTACTTCTCCACCACACCATCAGATTCTCAGTGGCTTTAGGAACTCTCTGAGGGGAGATTCCCAAAAAAGGCAGATTTCTCTGCATAGGTTGACTCTCCTCACTGCACCTCTCCTCCTTTCAGCTCTGGAGCTCCTCAAGGAAGCGATCGACAAGGCAGGCTACACAGACAAGATTGTCATTGGTATGGATGTGGCAGCCTCCGAGTTCTATCGTGATGGCAAATATGACCTGGACTTCAAGTCCCCAGATGACCCAAGCCGCTACATTTCTGGAGATGAGCTGGGTGATCTCTACCAAAGCTTTGTACGCGATTATCCAGGTGAGCTGCTGTGCTTGGCAGTAGGAAATCAGCATTGGTGCTGCACACTCAACCAGCGTAAACCCTCTGTGTTTTGGGGTGAGAAGGGAGGCAGCTTTGACTCACGTCTCTTCTGTTGTTCTTTCAGTGGTCTCCATTGAGGATCCCTTTGACCAAGATGACTGGGAGGCCTGGACTAAGTTCACTGCCAATGTGGGGATTCAGATAGTGGGAGATGACCTGACAGTGACAAATCCCAAGCGCATCGAGCGAGCTGTTGAGGAAAAAGCCTGCAACTGCCTCCTGCTCAAAGTCAACCAGATTGGATCCGTCACAGAGGCCATCCAAGCGTAAGTCCAGCCCCTTGCCCTTGTTGTCCTGTGAAAGGACTGATGATGAACCACAGCAGGGTGTCATGCAATCCACTGGGTGAATAGACTTTTGTCTCTGCCAGAGTTTAGGATGCTGAGAGTGGGAGGAGAGGGTGCCTGGATCATACCCTGTGTGGGTGGTGGTTATAGGAGTGGAAGCTACTGACTGCATTTGTTGCTCCTTGCAGCTGCAAGTTGGCCCAGGAGAATGGCTGGGGTGTGATGGTGAGCCACCGATCTGGGGAGACTGAAGACACCTTCATTGCTGATCTGGTTGTAGGATTGTGCACCGGCCAGGTAGGTGAAGCCTAGGCCATGCACAGGCCTGAAGGAAAGTGAAGGGATGTGAAGACAGAATCCCTTGACGTGCCATGGGAAAGTGGTACAAGTCACAACAGTGTCTTACAGTGTTTGTTTTGGGGAATGTTTTACAGATAAAGACGGGTGCTCCCTGCAGATCTGAACGCCTGGCTAAATACAACCAGCTCATGAGGTAAGGGGCTCCAGGGATGGGAACACAGAAGAAAGAATGGGGGAATCACAAATTGGGGTGGGAGAAGCTAAAAACCCAAGGGTAGATGGGGTCTGTGGATAAAATGTTATGAAGACAAGGCACAGAGATGAGAGTGGGGTGTCAGGGAGTCCTATGGAGTGGACTCCTTTCCTCCTCCTTGGTGTGAGGGTGCAACTCTCCAGGTGCAGTAGCTGGCAGGAGCTGAGCTCCTCTGGCCCAAGTCAGCTTTCTGCTGATGCACTGCCCCCCCAGCACCCTGGTGCCTCCCATGCTCCCTCACCACAAAGGCCTGACGTGTGCTGTCTCTCTCTCCTGCAGGATTGAGGAAGAGCTTGGTGATGAAGCACGCTTCGCCGGACACAACTTTCGCAATCCAAGTGTTCTTTGAACATTGTCCCCAGGGCACAGCCACCCTGCTGCTCTTTCCCACCTCACAGACTCTGAACCCCCCTTTCCTCCACTGCTCCTGTTTTTGCTCTTTCCCCCCACTCTGTCACCCGGTTCCCTTTCACCTCAAAGCCCCTCAAGTTCAGGTGTCCCCAGCTAGATGTACCCAGGTGAAGGATGAGAGGAAGGCCTACACCCTGTCCCTTGCTTTGGGGTCATAAGCATTTCTGGATCTAGGCATTGTGTGTCTTGTTTTTCGTGCAGGGCCGTGTCTGAGCCACTCTGCTGACATGTTAGACTATGGGAGCATGCTGGCCGGTGTGTTTCCCTCGTATGCCAAAGCATGTGCAGTGAACATCTGTGTGTCGGCTGGCGTGTCTGGGCACGTGTCGCACCTGTAGCTGTGTCTGGACGAGTGTTGCCAGTGGCTCGCTCTCGTTGTGCATGTGTGTAGGTGTGTGTACATGTACTGGCCTACGGCGTCCCTGTGCCCCAGGCGTGTGTCTGCACCGAGCCCTGGTGGGACCCGAGTGTCCCTTGCCTCCACCCCGAGTGCCGTGCTGTGTTGGGCTGTGCTTGCCGGCAGCTTGAAGTTGCAGTTGAAGTGCACTGCTGTCCCACACTGGGTGTGCGTGTGCGTGTGTGCTGTCAGTCTGCAGGTCAGCCCATGGCAATGCGGGGCGATGTATTAAAACACATTCCGTAAACAAACCCGTGCTCTCATTTGCTTCTTGTGACCTTTTTCTCTCTGTTCCCTTCCCTCTTGCACTCCTTCACCCTCTCTTCTGCCCATGACGTCTGCTTCACCTTCTGGACAGCCCATGCTCAGCTGAGCAACAGACAAACTACAGATCCCTAAACTCAATTAAAATGTATTTCACACCTGAGTTGTCTGACTTGGCCTGATGTTTCTCTCTAGACGCCCATGTTTGGGAAATGGGGATATTTTGTCATCAGAGCAGGAGAGGCTCACACAGAAAGGTAAACAAAACAAGCAGAGAGGACTGGCAAGATAAAGAAAAGCCCCAGGTACCCTCACCTTCTTTCACAGCCTTGTCCCATAGCTAGACTGCTCTGTTGGCCACCAGCTGGGAAATGCCAAGGGGAAGGCATGTGGGATGGTGGGAATTGCCCCTGTCATCTCCACCAAAGCATGCAGCATGAAGATCTGCTGTGCAGGGATTCTACCCTCAGATTAGCTCAGTTGGTTGGATCATGGTGCTAATAACACCGAGGTTGTGGTTTTGATCCCTGTATGGGCCATTCACCTAAGAACTGGACTCACTGATCCTTGTGAATCCTTCGAACTCAGAATATTCTGTGAAATAATCAAGCCCTCCACTAACATAAAGACCTCAGGGTGGGCCCCCAGCTAGTTGTCCACTGGACTCAAGCAATTGTCAATTGGAACTGCAAATCTTTGGGAGAGAAAAAGCTGATCCTCCTGCCTGCAGAGGGACTTGCAGAGCAGTGATTCAAGGGGTAGGTGGGATGTTAGTCTCTCTCAGTTCCATCTCGTTTCACAGGGACAACTCAGCAATACGTGGGGAAAGTAGCCTGTGCTCTAACCAGTGCCCCAGCAGGCTGAGTGCCAGCCCCAGCGCTTGCTCAACAAACAGCTTTATTCTGGATAGAGTCCAAGGAAGGCAGGAGGCTGCGGGTGCTACTATGAGAAATCTGACTGTAGAATAAATGATAAAACCACCTTGCTCACCATTATCAGTTCGCATCAGTATGCCCTCTATGTTCTTAGGCACATTCGATTCTGGCAAACCTCCTGCCCCACTTCACTACGGAAAGTTTCCAGACCCTCGCTTAAGTCTTGTCTTTCATGATGAGCAAGGACGAGGGTATGGACAGAGATTGTTTAGCAAGACCCTATCCCCCGCGACTGTCTCCGAATGCAGACTTTAAAATCAAAAGACAAAACTTTAAAACACTGGCACTTCACTGCAAATTCTTTACTAAATAGCGTAGAATAGGGAGTAAGTCCAAGAAGGGAAGACAAAGACAATGGCACACATGCCCAGAACAGAAAAGAGGGAGGGAGGGAGAATGTGAGGGTAGAGACAGGATTGGTTTCTAGGGCATCACCAGTGCACACAGCACACGTCTCGGTGTTAGGGAATAGCTTGTGCCCCGGCTGCAGGCCGTCTCTCTCCCATGCTCTCTGGGAGCTGTAGTCCGGGCGTCGCGGAGGGAACGCTCCATCTTCCCCCGCCTCCGCGCTCCCCTCGGGCGGCACCCGGCACGCCGCGGGGCCCGGCGAGATCCCGGTCCGCCCCAGCCATCCCCCGCAATCACGTCTCCCGCAAAAGCAGTTGTGTGCGCGACAGCACTGTTTTCCTGAGGGAACATACATTTTGGGTACAGGCAGTGGGCTGTCCTTTCCCATTGTACACCCCACTGCTCCTTTGTTTTAGACACTGTGATTTTGTGAACAGTATGGCTATTGCTTAGCAAGCAGGGCAGTTTTTTGGAAATAAACTTTCTTTCCTTTTATATTCCCAAGAGCATCTTCCCTCATCTTCCCTTCCCCCCCAGCCCCTCCCCCCCCTTTTTTTTTTTTTTTTTTTTTTTTTTTTTTTGTGCAGGTAAGGCAATTAAGTGCCTAAGATAGTTGGCGTTGCCCATTTATATGCAGCAAGGCTGTAACAGCAGGGAACTGGTATATTTGTGCCTACACTGTGGGAAGAATTTGTCAGGGAAGAGTTTTCTGCCAGTGATACACTGCCACGTCCCTGTGTCAGGGAAGGTGTGTTAAAGCACTGAGGGGATGGGAATGCATCGTGCTGTAGCAGTACCTCACCTAGTGCCTTTTCTAAATCAAGAGTTTGTCGTTGCTGGCACAATGTACACATGACACTGGCATGTTTGCTTGGGTCACTGCAAATGCCATGTCTTTAGTCAGTGCACCCTAAGATGCATATGATGCTTTCTCTTTGGCTCAGTGTCAGGGATTTGGTTAGAGTTTCTTTGTGATAGAAATGTCCAAGCACTGGGCTATGCCTGCATCTGAGGACTGCTGTTGTATAAGCTGATGTCTCCATCAGATTGCTGTGCTGTAATGTGGATTCAGTCAGAGTATGAGTAACAGCCAGGGGATGGGCTAGTGATGTGACACTATCTGTGAAGGGAAACATTTGCTGGATTGGTTTTATTTTCCCTCACAAATCATACTCTGTTCAGATTACATTTTCAGAGCAATGTTCAGCTGTTAAAGGGATAATTTAACACTAGCTGCTCTCTCCCCCCTGAAGTCTGCAGAATTTCTTTCTTTCATTTCTACCTATGTGTGTGTACCCATAAATGAGGTGGAAGGGGAGATGTCACTGAATTAGGTGTGGTGTAGAGTGCAGAGGATGACTTAAGGATGAAGAGCTACCAAACTTATCTGGTACGCTCTTGTCTCTCTCAAAAACAATAGGGTGCTGTCAAACCTTTGGAAACAAGTATCTTTTACACAGGAAGCTGTCGGGGACACTCTTTTGATGAACATCTGACAAGAAGTCAAAAAATTTGGGCGCTGGGTAATTCCTATAAGGTGCTGAGCACCTTAATTGAAAGAAGAGTATTTGGCTCCATTGCTAGAAGACTAAATATGGGCAGCTTGGACAGGTTGTCAGGAGGACATTACAAAGCTTGGTCTCTAGGCAAAGATCAGCTTATTAGAGCATTGCATGTATGGAAGCAGCTATTACTGTGTGCTACACCATGTACGGGGGAGATAAAACACCTCTGTAAGTGATGCAGGTGCCAGAGTTTTGGATAAACTGTTGTGCATTTAGGGGCCTTAGGGCTGACACAGCACACATCCTGTTGTGCCTCAGAAATGAGCCATGCTGCTGTTACACACTGGCACACCTAAGTGGGCAACAGAACTGGGCTGATGGGTAAGGATACCAAACTCTGTTCGCTCACTTCTAGAGTCTGCCAGAGTGGCACGTGAATGAACCTCCACAATTAACAGTCCTCTGAGCTGCATCTCAGACCCAATTATCTTGATTAAAGGGTAAACTGAGGCAGCTTATTGTTTCAGTACCAGTCAGTACTGCTATCTTGGCCACAGGTATAGCCATTGCTGGGAGACTGGTCAGACTGAGCAAGGAGGAATATAAATGTCTCAATATTTCATTTACCAAAACCCACCAGTTTTCAGGTATTATTTTTCTTAGTTTAAGAGAGCAAGCCAGGGTAAGACATCCTGCGTGGCCATGGTTGTGTTCTGGCTTAGAAAAAGACTTTTCCCAGGCCTAGCACAGACTTGAAGGCTTGCCTGCTTACTCTTTGCATCAAGGAGACCACTATGTGCTGCGTGTCAAAAAAGAAATGGGGCTCTATGCATTTTTAGAGTCAGAGTTTCACAGGGATATTGAGATGGGATGTCTAGAGATCTCTACTTCAACGCCCCTTTCACAGCAGGGCTAGCCCCAAACCTAGATCAGGCTACCTGGGGACTTGGCCAGGCAATTTCCAAACATCTCCAAGGTGAGGAGATTCCCCAGCCCCTATCTGCACCCGTACTTGTGCTAAACTACCTTCAGGGAGGAAGTTTTCCCTTTTTCTAGTCACAGTTTCCCTTACTGCAATTTTTGTAGCCATTTCACCCATTTCACCCTATATGTATGAGAGGAGACTTCTCTGTAGCCCTCCACACCACAAAAAAAAAAAAAAAAAAAAAAAAAAAAGGAAAAAAGAAAAAGAAAAGAAAAAAGCTCAAGAGAGTAATTAGTTCCCCCTACCCTTTTCTACCCCAGCTTGAAAGAAATAGCTCCTTCAGGCTCCCTTTGTATGTCATGAGCTCCAGCACCTCAGTTATCTCATTCCCTCCCCCACAGAACTCAGGTTTATTGGCATGTTCTCTTGTGCTTTATTTCTGTAAGAAGCCTACATCCCAGACAGGGCCTCTTGTTTTGCAGACAACTGCCTGTCCCCTGGTAGCAGCAGAAAGCAGCACGATGGTGTAGCTGGAGACCTCATGAGGCAGCATGTCCTGTCTCCCTAATTTGAAGGAGGTCCATCTGCACCCCAGCAAGGTTGCTTGACAAACCTCCTATCTGGCTCACAGACTCCCCAGGTCATTTATCCATCCTGAAGAGACACAGCTAATAACACTCTTGGTTTGCCAAGGTCTTTAATCTGTTGATTTCAGAGGTGAGATAATGTTATTTCCCATGTTCTGCAGCCAGTCCATCTTGGTCTCACTGCACAAGCACATATGGCTGCTTGTGTTTCTTCTGTCTGTTTTCCACCTAATGCTTACCAACCTGAAACAGAGTGGTCTGAGCCAGCAGCAATTTGACTATGAGCGTTTCTGAGCAGGGAAGGGGAAATGGTTTGTGACCTTTTTGGGAGGGCTGACAGCACTCGTGTCAATCCTCCTTACGGCCCTTTGGAAGCTTCCTGCTCACATCCTCCATAGCCTGTCTTCAGCCAGCCATAGACATGGAAAAGGTCACAATCAGCTGCACTTGTCCTCAATCACTCATCATTTTTCCTCCCACTGTCCAAAAACCTTGGCCTCATTAGTGGGGAGATGCTGCTTTTGTCCACAGGGAAGCCCTAGGAAGTCAGGATTACACAAATGCAAGTGATTACCCTGGTCCTGCTTCTTGTTTGAACCACCTCTGATGTTTCTTCATAAATTAAGACTGCAGGGCACCAGTGACTGGCTTCTCGAAATAAGCCAAAACATAGTAAGATTTTCCTAAGGCTTTAGAGTCTCTGCCTCTTCACTTATTGAAACAACAAATGACACTAAAATCTTGATAATAAATTTAACATTTGTTTAAGTCAAATTTTTGAATTGAAGCAACTGACCTGGTTATGGGAGATGATGACATGAAAACCATTCAGGGCTTGACACTGTGGTTAAACAGACTTAGTGTCACATGTTACTCATCCAGAAGATCTCAGAAATGAAGCAAAACCAATCACTGTAGCTGCCACAGAGGCTTTCCCCCAAACCATAAACCTTGGGGATCTGGATATTATGTTTGGCATCCAGAAAACAAGGACCTTGACAGGATCTTCTTCCTTCATGAATCATCACTTTGGCCTCTAAGGGTCACATGCATTGTAAGTTTAGGACGCAAGGCTGTCAACTCCTAAAGGTGACAGTTTGAACAACTGCAAACACTACCACCTGAACAGCAGTAGTAACATTCTGCCTTGTTCTCTGGGGCTCCGCTTGGTGAGGCACTTTACGAAGCAGATAATGCTTACCCCTGTGCTTGGGGTCCACAGGGCGTTCTCTTCAACAACACAGCACCTCTGCAAAGCAATATGCTGAAATGATTTGGAGTGACCACCCAAAAACCAGTGAGCATTTTTGCAAATGTTAGCCATGGCTTTTTCAATCCCCTATTCCATGTGTGGGAACCAGAGAGTCCTAGGGAACAACCCCACTCTGGGATTACTGCTGGCAGGGTGGAGGCTCTATGCGAGGGGCAAGACAAAGAAATAGGTTGGGGAAAAGGGTGGATAAAAGAATGAATGAGGGCTAGAGACATGAGGCATGTTGTGCAATGGGGCGCTGCGTGCCAACGGGACTGGCTTGGGAATGAGAGGCACCAAGACCAATTCTGCATCCAGGATAAATAGTGAGCTCCCAAAATGGCACAGTACCCCTGGGAAGTGGGTGTGGAACTATTGCATTGGGAGCCATCAGCTTACAAGGGTGTTGCAGGGACGTTTTTATTGGTGTTTTTTAAAGCATTGGGGTGAATAGCACTGCAGAAACCCCCATGAGGAGGTGAATGCATCTGTATTCAGTGCCGAGTTTGGATGCTGTACAGTAAATAGTGCTCGGAGCCATGTAATGGACAATGAGAACTGCTGAATAAAAGCCCGCGGAGAGCGCGCCATCCAGCCTGCTCACTGAGAGGTCCTGCTGAGGAAATATTTTGGGATTATGCTTGAAGGCCATCAGAGTGCAACTTGCCCATATGCACATGAAATCTCACTTATTTAACCATGCATCCGTGCCCCTGTCCATGTGACAGCCCGGGGCTTGCCCCCACGACCAGCCGTGCCTTCTGCAGCTCAACGGGGCAGGAGGGGCAGCACTTGTAGCATCTCCTCGCCCCCCAGCCCTGCTCTCCCGCTGGCCGTGCTCCCGCGGCAGGCAGCAGCTGGAGCTGGATCAGCCCCTGGGCAGGCTGGCTGGGTGACAGAGCCGACGGGCTCCCCCCTTCCTTCCCGAAGCCTTTCCTTCAACAGCAGCTTTTCCAAAATGGCCATCGACGCCATGAACTTGGACAGCGAGGGGAGGCAGCTTCGTTTCTGAGCAGCCGGTGGAGGTGGGGGGGATATGTTTCACGTTTCTGTGGCTGAGCCCCGCCGCTCCCCCGCACCGCACGGCCGCGGGGGGCAGAACGGGGTGGGGGCGATGTGGCGCCGCTCGGGCGAGGCCCGCGCCAGTCGGATCCCCGCATCCCCGGGGGTGCCGTGACCGCGCTCGGTGCGTGCGAGCCCGGGGGGGGGGGGGCGCATCCCATCGCCGCCGCACCGTGACCGCGCTGTGTGTGTGCGTGTGCCGGGGGGGCCCCGCAGCCCGGTGCGGGCGGTGCGGAGCGGCCTCCGCACGAGGCTCGCGCTCCCTTTGTGCCGTTGCCTGGCAACCGAGCGGGGGATGGGAAGCGGGATTGGGAGGGGGGATGGATGCGCGCGCGGCCGCACGCTGAGCAGCGCCCGTCGGGCGGCCGCCGCCCCCGCCCCCCGGGAGGCCCCGCCGCAGCCGCGGCCGGCTGCCACCCCCCGCATTCCCCGGTCCCCCCGGAACCGTCCTGCCAAAAACGCCACTCCGGGCTCTTCCCACCCTCCCCCCCCCGCTTCCCCGGCCTTTGTGCCGGCGCCGGGGGCCCGGCGGCGCGGGGCGCGGCTGCGGCCGGGGCGGGGGCCGGGCTGGCTGCGCGCCCCGCGCCTCCTCCGCCCCCGTCCCGCGGTGCCCACGGGTGGGTTGGGGTGGGGGTGAGGTGGCGGGGTGTGTTTCTCGCGGAGGGGCGGCGGCGAGCGCGGAGCAGAGGGGCGGGGGAGGGGGCTCGTTCTGGGCCCTTCGGAAATGGGAGGTGGCTAAGGCGGGCAGCGGTGGGAGCGATGGAAGGGCGGCGGGGCGCGGGCGGCGGCGCCTGAGCGCGGCGGGAGAGGGGGCGACAGAGCCGCGGGGCGGGGGGGTCCCGCTCCCCGCCGCACCCCCCGCCTCCCGGAGCCGCTGTCCCCGCCACCGACCGGTTATTCCGGAGCCGCGAGAGGAAACGAGGGAGCGCGTAAAAGGAGGAGGGAGGGAAGGGGAAAAAAAAAAAAACGGGGGGGGGGGGGGCAGCGTTTAAATCCCTGCCCCCCGCTCCTCGCCGCCTCCATTCCTCCCTTCATTCGACCTCCCCTCAGGAGCCGCCGGTGAGTCCCTCGCCCGCTCCCAGCCGCTCCCGCCCCGCTTGTCATTGTCGCCCACTCGCTGCATTCTTTCGCGGGTGGATTTCATCCCTCCGGTCCGTCTGTCGGGATGGGGAGCGAGGCGGCGGTGGGGGGGAAACACCAAAGTTGGGGGGGGAACACCTAGAGTGCCATTAACCACCGCGGGGCTGGGGAAGGGTGTCCGGCGGTCCCTGCCCCGGCGTGGATGCGGCGAGGGGCCGGGAGGGAGCCGGGACACCGCCGCGGGGCACGAGGGGCTCGGCGGGGTGGGGGTCCCGGCCATGGATGGGGACGCTCCGAAATCACCGGGGGGCGCTGCCCGCCCGGGGCTCGCCTTCCCTGGACGGCGGCGGAGCGGCTTCCCTCCGGACCGGGCGGGCGGGGGTCGGGCGGGGGCTCCGCGCCCGCCGCGGGGGTCCCGGGGCGGGGACACCCCCCGCCGCGCGCCCAGCGTGACGTCAGCTCCCCGGAGCCCCCCTTCCCTGCGGCGGGAAGTTCGGCGGGGGCAGGGGGAGTGGGGGGCCGCGGGCGGGCGGGAGTTGGGAGTTTGCGGCCGGGCGCCGTGCGGGGAGGAAGGCGGCACAGCGCTGGAGGGGGACCGGCTCCCGCCCTCGCTGCGTTCCGAGGGGCCTCGCATTGTCCCCGCTTCCCCAGGTGCGGTCGCGGAGCGGGACAGGAGTGTCTGGGAATAGCGTTTCCATCGGGGCACCGACAAGAGCGTTGGCTCCCCCGACGTGTGCGCAGTGGGCACGGGTGGGATTCGCCCCCTTCTCTGGCACGCCAGGGTGCTGCCTGGGGACCGGGAAGCTGGCGAGACCCCGCACGGCCGGGTGGCACCGGGGTGGAACCGGCCGAGATTCCTCGGTGGGTCGGGCTGGTTGTCCATTTGCTGTTGAGGATTTTTGGAGAAGTAGCATCTGGGTTTCCTGCACTGCCTTTCTGGCCGTGCCGTGGAGCCGGTGGCGGTTCTGCCCGGCCGGCTGCTGCTGGCCTGTGGCCACCCCGGCCGCTGTTGCCCGGAGAATTGCCGGTTGTATTTTGCCGAGTGGCCGCTGTACTGTTGAAGTGGCAGCCATTTGGTCACCGTGGCATTTACTTTACACGCTGCCTTTGCTCGCCGTGGAGTTCTGCCTTGATGGCCATTGTACGTTCCCCAAGTTGCTTTACAGACGGGCAGTGTCTTTCCTTGCGGTTGCTTCGGTGCCGTGGCTGCCTTGAGTTCTGCAGCCGGTTACTCAGTTGCCAGGATGGCTACTGTAAGAATTTGTATGGCTTTTGTCTGCAGGTTCTGTTTTGCAGGGCTGTGGTTCTCGAGGAGCAGCATGTCCTTACCGAGCTGGGCACTCAAATCCATTGTCATTATCTCTGGTTGTATTGGGTGGATCGTGTGGGAGCCGCTAGGCTTCCCAGCATTGAAAAAGTGAGGAGAAAGTAGTGGGCCATTATCCTAAGATGTGTGGCAAGAGAGTGGAGGAGGAGTTGAAAATGCCCTTCGTTTTGTGTCCACCTTAGTGGTGGAGCATGGAGCACGGTTACACACCCTTCAGGTGTGTGATGCCTGAAGCTGCGGAGTTCAGCCCTGACTTACCACCAGAATCAATGTGCTAGTGTCAGCCAAATCCCACAGTTGTCTGAGTTGGAAGCTGGACTCGCCTTTCTTCTAAGCCCAAGGGTGTTGTGCATCACTGCTGTGGTGCACACGCATTATTGAGGGACTGGAGCTCCGTGGTCATTACCCATGGATGGGATGCTTGTAAATGTGAATGGTCAGATTGTTCATTGGAATGATTTTCATCCTTTCCTCCCCCGTTTCGTTACTCAGTTGCTAGTTTTATTTTGTTTTCTTTTTATTGTGTTTGTTACTGGTGATTGCACAACCAATCGTTTGTATATTTTCCCATCTTATTGGGAATGACCTGGTCTTTCAAACCAGGCTTTTCCAATTGTGATTCGTGATGGAGCTTTTCAAGTATGGCCAACGAGTGAACTTCAGTACCATGGTTCTTGCTGGAAATTATAAAAACCCTCCAAACATTTGAAAATTAAATGTGCAGTGAATCCTAATGAAGAAGATTAACAGGTTTAACCTGCTGCAGTGACCTGCCTTTACCTCTCTTCATATGCATTAACCTCCTCCCCTAGGTTTTGTACCCTTTGGATGCCTCTGAAAGGTTCTTGCATTCTCACCTTTAGGTTTGCCTGAACAAGGAATTAAAATGAGGTTTCTTGTGGGCATACTTGTATTCCAAAATAATAATGGTCATGCAAGGAGCTATGATTCTGTAGCGTGGTGGGATCACTGTACTAAAAGCAACATGATCTGCATTGTTCTTCAAGAGGAGGAGGAGCATCTAGCCCAGCTGGACTAGATGACCATTGTAGGTCCCTTCCAACTGAAGTATTACATTCTGATTTTATTGCTGGGTGAAATGCATCAGGCAGGTTTTTCTCATCCCAAAGTTCAGCCTCTGACACTCCTTGTACTCCTTCCTGATTTGTCCTGGAGCTCCCTCATGTTCATCAGTGTCTTTCTGGAGGGTGGAGAGGGAGTTGAGAGGAACAGTCCATGTGGAATGCAGAGCTATGTAGAGAAAGTTTATTTATTTACCAGATCTGAGGTGTCATATGTTTGCAAGTACAATCTCTGGAATTGATCTGAGCATGTATTCAGCTGTGCCCCTCCTTAAATATCTACCTGTATGTTTACCCATCTTATATTATTTTTCCCTTTTCTTCTGACAACCTGGTTTTCTCCTCTGTCAGGCTGTATCATCCCCACTTAGTTTTTTTTTCTTTGTCCCATTGTCTTTTAGACAAATAAATTACTTTTATCGTTGGATTTTCTGGTCTCATTCTTACTCTGTTAGGAGATGCTATGGAAGTATGAAATATATTTCCTGCATTTATCACTTCATCTCTTCCATCTGTACATCTTGAAGACTATGTCTAGTGAAGTACAGAATAGCAGTGCTTTACAGATTTTTTTAAAGGCCGAATGAGAAGGCAGCACAAGTTCCAAGTATGTTCAAAAGTGGAGGGATCTCTGAAAAAGTCATGCTCTTAACCAAGTGAGCTACACCTAGGTTATGTATTCTCTGCAGAATTAATTTGTGTGATCTCTGCTGGAGTCTGATCACAGGAGATGGTTTAACATGAACACGAGATGCTCCATCTCACTGCCTTGCCTAACTTACTGAAGCTGTGGTGGTGCCCAAGGCATGTGTTGGCAGTTGGCCAGGTACATGTCCCAGTGCTCTCTGTGTCACCCTAAGATGAACAATGGAGAATCTTTCTGTCCTTCCAGTCATGTTTTTGGGCAATCATGAGCCCACGCCCCATTTTCAGTGAGGTATTTATGGAGAATGATGAGACAAAAGGGGATGTTTCCAGCTCAGGTGGTTTGAGCTTCACCTCTCTGCCTTAGTGTGGTTGGCTGATTTGGACTTTGAGCCTTCGGGGGTAAGGATTTGGGATATAAGTTGAGCAGAAGTCAGCTTTGTGAGGAAGCGATCCCTTCGAAGCATTGCCTTGCTTCCACTTCTGTTAATCCTCCTGCAGAAGTCTCCGAAAGTCTGTTTTTTGTGTGTGTTGTCACAGCAAACACTGATTTGTTGTTGTCTCCTGTAAAAATATCAATGTTTGATTGATTGTTGTGGCAGTATTTTCACCTACAAACCAAAGGCTAACTGCAATATCTTCTCCAAGCAATTTCAGCCAATGATGGTCTGTCTGGGCTTTGCTGAAGGAGGGGAGCTAGTTGCTTTCAATCTTACTTCATGTCTCTTGCCCTAGTGACATTCTTCATCATAGATCAGTTTAGCTGGAAAATTTTAGTCTTTTACTTCCCTGCCTTACAATACACTTGGTGATACCCTGTTTCTTCCACAAGGTCCCTCTGTGCTATAGATCACTTAAGTGAAGGCTGCATTTGAGCAACCTTCATCTCTTTGGACAGTGGATTGGATTTACTATGTGTGTATATATGTTTTTATGTGTGTGTTTATATCACAATATATATAATAGTTTGTTTAATGTAATACATCTTATATAAAACATAATGTTATATAGTATATTAAATTTATATTGATATATATGGCATAGTGTATTGGATATAAAGTGTGTCTATAGCATAATATTTTGGATATACTGCTGTTTTTTCCTTTCAGTCAGTGCAACAGATGAGGTGATTTACCTCAGAATTATTCAGAGTTTGCCAGACACACAAAGAGGGTCCACCCTCTATGAAGAATGGTTTATTCAGTCATAATTATCCATCAGGCTTTCCTCATACATTGCTACACCATCGCTTTCCATTTTCACCCAGAGCTGGATCCCATCACCTCTTGGCCAACCTCTCTATGACTGCTAATGAATTTAGTACTAAAAAACCTGTTCTGATCAACTGTGTGGTCCTCTACCCTGCACAGCTCATGGCAGGGAATATCACCTGCTGGTCTTTGCAGAAAATACTAAGAGTATTTATTTTACAATATAATAATAATAAAAAAACTCCTAAAGATTTTCAGTGATACACTGGATTGCTATGCAAGTTTTTCAAGTGATTGATTTCTCCCACTTTTCAAATTTGCACTAGTCTGTGTGGAATTTGCCTAGCTTCAACTCCGTTGGATCTGGGAGTCTTTGTTTTGTAGGTTAAAGAGCTGTCAGAAATCTCCTCCCTTTATAGTGCTCATAGGCCATCCACAAGTCGCTTTTTAACCTTTCCTCTGATAAGCTAAATATATTGAGCTTAAGTCTGTAAGGGGGAGGAGTTATCAAACTTCTCAATTTTTCGGCATCCTTCTGAAGTACACAGGCAAAAACAGCACACACTACCCCTATAATGACCCCACCAATCCTTTGTGTAGTCAGGTAGAAATTGTCTCTCTTTTACTTTTTCTGAAGAGTATTACTCTCTGTACACTGGTGGATTTCATTCATTCAGAAAAAGCTCTCTTAGAAGTCTTCTGCTGGGAACTCGAGTTCCAGCCACTAATTACCAGGCCTTTTCCAAGCTTCTGTGTATCCTTGGATCTTCACCCTTGAAAGCGTTCTACATTCTTCTGTTCTTGATGTAAAAATCTCGGATAATTAAAAGGCTAGCCTTTCCGTGTGACCCCGTTGCAGCAGTAACACCAACTCATCTGTGCCAGAAATTACATTTCATCATTTACCATCTGACCTGCCTCAGCACCATCTGAAAACTTTACCTGTGTTCCTGAAAACTTTGTTCAGATGGTGCCTTCACCAGCTACCAGTGATATTTCATGTTAGACCATTGTTTCCTCCCACCAGTGGGCTTTGGGGGACTTGCTTTGTGACAGTGGACCCATGCGTGATGTCTTTTTGCCAGGACAGGTCATGCTTGTGCAATAGCAGTGCACGAAGCTTTATCTCACAGGTTGTCATGTGCTGCTTTACAGAGATTACCCAAGGCAATAAAAATATTTCGGGCAGTGATTTTACTTGCCACTGTGTCTTTTTTCCTGGCAGTCCAGTCTGAGCCTAGTTTGGGCTCAGTCTCCGGGCTCTTGAGTGGGTGCCTACTTAAAAGGCGGAGGCCTGTGCTTGTGGTTGGTAGGGCAGGTTGTGTATCTGCAGGTGGTAGCACTTCGGCATAGATTGGCTGCTTTGAATTCTTTTGGGATTGGGCAGAATTTTGAGTACTTGTGACTTTTAATTCCTTATTATATCATGATCAGGAAGACCTTGATTTAGCCATAAACATCTGTTTTCTGATTTGGTAAAATCACAAGGACCAAAATTACCATGAACTTGGTGAAGTATATAAGGCAAAAGCTCTCCTTCCTCCTAAGGTGGTTCACCACTTGCACAGGTTTCCAGGGAGGCTGGAGATGCTCTCTGAGGTGTTTGTGACAACCTCATATGGCTTTGCAGTTTACTGTGAACAGGGCATTTGAGGGATTCCAACAATCTCTTCCAGCATAAATCTTCCTGGACATTGCACTGGGTTTTCCTCCCTTCAGCCCCAGAGGTGAGGATAGGATCATTTCACTCGGCCAGTTCTGTAGACCAAGGAGAAGCTAGGGGGTCCCAAGCTCAGGAGTGACTCAGAGTTTATCAGTGTCTCAGGTCTGCTGTACAATTGTTCGTGTGCCCATCTCCCTGTCCCCAGTTCACTCCTTTCATTCTGGATCTGTCTGTCCATCCTGTCCAGACTCTTGCCCTTGGCACACATGGCTCTCATGTTGTCTTTGCTGTCAGTCGTGAGTCCCTAGAAACAGAGAATCTGATGTGTGTCCCTTGGATCAGTGGCTCCAAGGCCATAGAATTGTTTAGGTTGGAAAAGACCTCCGAGATCATTGAGTCCAACCATTAACCAAATACTGGCAAGTCCACTACTAAACCGTGTCCCTAAGTGTCACATCAGGACACCCCCAGGGATGGTGACTTCACCAGTTCTTTGGGCAGCCTGTCCCAATGCTTAACAACCCTCTCAGTGAATAAATTTTTCCTGATATTCAGTGTAAACCTCCCATGATGCAACTTGAGGCCTTTTCATCTTGTCCTGTTGCCTGTTATTTTGGAGAAGAGGCCAACCCCCAGATTTCTACAACCTCCTTTCAGGTAGTTAAAGAGAGTGATAAGATCACCCCCGAGCCTTCTCTTCTCTAGCTTAATAACTCCAGCTCCCTCATGTACTCCTCATAAGACCTGTGCAACAAACCCTGCCCCATCTCTGTTTTCATTCTCTGGACACCCTCCGAGCACTTTAATGTCTGTCTTGTAGTGAGGAGTCCAAAACTGAATATAGGATTTGATGTGTGGCCTCACCAGTGCCCAGTATAGGATCACAGCCCTGGTGCTCCTGGCCACACTATTACTGATAAAATTCAGGATGTCATTGGCCTCCTGTAGCATTGCAAGAGGTTGTGTTCCAAGTGCAGTGTCCAGTGGCATTAATGCCTTTCCTCATTTCTTGATAATGCCTTACCTGGTGCCTTTCAAGTAACGATGGTGCCCATAGCTATCCTGTGATTAGTAAATGCCTTCTCAGCAGTCCCTATGGATGAGCAGGAGCTCTTATGGCGCATGTGCTTGTCTCTTCAGTGTATCACTCAACACTTAGTACAATTGAACTTGTTATAAACATGCCAGTGACCCTACTAGGCCCATCTTGTCCAATGCTGCTGCCGCAGTAGTCACTACCAAAGCTCTGGGAAAGAAGGTAAGTTAAGGCAAACTTATGTGGCATTTTCCTCTGATACTCCTACAGCTGCCAGCCATTTTCCATGGAGGACCTGCCATAGACAGATGTGGTTTCTGTCTATCCAGAAGGCATCAGCTGAATGAAACTCTCCAGTCTCCCGTCAAATCCATACAAATTTCCAGCACTAATAGTGTCCTTTGATGGGAAATTCTGCAGCCACATATTTCAAGAACTACTCTCTCTTTTAGTTGGTTTTGAACTTGTTTCTTTGTAGTGTTATTTGATGGTCATCAGTTTTTGTACTGGAAAAGACAGTGAAAAATTATTTCCTATCCAACCTTCTCATATATGGTTTTACAGTTCCCAGTCACATCCTAACTTTAATAACCTTTTCTCTGGACAGTCACTGCCCTTTCTAGTTCCTGCAGAAGGAGCAGAACTGCACTGAAAATGTGGGAAAGCCATAGGTTTGTGCAAAGGCATAATGAATGTTCTCTGTTTTGTTTTCAGTTCCTTCCTCAGGATTTCTAGCATGAGGTTCGCTTTCTTGATGGCTGCTGGATGCTAAGGTGCCATTTCCATGGATCTACCTCTTTTATCCTTAGGATATCACTCTTGAGTTGCACTGGTCAGCTCAGAGTCCCATCATCTTATGTGTGGAGATGGAGCTGGGGTTTTTTCTGCATACATTGCTTTATATTTATCTAGATGGAAGTTCACGTTCCATTTAATAACCCAATCTTGGGTCTCTTGGTCCTTCTGCAGTTCTGCTCAGTTAGTTCTTATCCTCATTATTACCCTCACTGATTTACTTTCTTCAGCCACATTGGACTCCCTTTGCTCTTTTTCTATATCCATCCTGATTTTGCTTCTTTATATTTTATTCTCCTAAGTTCTCTCTTAAATGGTCATCATCTATGATACAGACAGTGTCTCAATGCCCTTGGGGGGCAGGACATTGATCATAGTGAGGATACAGCACGTGTTCTTCCACCCAACCTGATTCTTTAGCACTTCACTCAAATCCATTTGCAGAGTTTGATCCTTCCGGCTACGGAGCTTCTTTCTGGTTCTTACCTACACCGACTAATTTGCCTGGGACTGAGGGCTCCCTCTGCCAGCTTCAGAATGATACAGGTCTTGGCAGGAAGGGGTGACCATTCTTGCTGTTCACTGGTCTGTTAGGGAAGGGAGGGGCTGTTGTTGTGTCCACCCTGAGTTTGGATTCAACTTCTGGTTTCCCATGTTCTTACATGTGTCCTGCAGCTGCAAAGTTTCCAGCAGTCTTCCACAGCAAAGGCTTGCAGAAGTCTGGAACTGTGATGGGTAGACTGGTGGGTAACTTACATGCGCTGACAGTGAGAAGCTATGGGTTGTGGAGTCGTGGTCACAAGGAAATTACAACTGATAATGGGTGTTTCCACTCTGGAGTGGGTGCCCTAGGTCAGCTGGGGAGGCTTCGCTCTTCAAAATGTTCAGAACTTGCCTGGACAAATCGCTGAGCCATCTAAATTTGGGATCAGCTCAGCTGTGAGCAGGAGTTTGGAATCTGCAGGTGTCCCTTCCAAATGACATCCTCCTTTGAGTCTCTCTGCAACCAACCTGTGATGTCTTGGAGTAATTCACTTCGCATTCTTAGCTAAGGAACATCCGTGTATCAAAAGAGGGGTGTGAAGTATTACAGTAGACCACCCTTTAACAGCTCCATGGGTAAGGTGTGCTCAGGTGTTGCAAATACAGAAGATGCTCTACTTCTTAAAATAGTGAGTGTGGGGAGTGTGATATGTCCTTCCTCTGCACCACACATCCATAGGCCTCCATCTCACTTGCAGAGGGAAGAGCCTGATGTGTTTTCTTTTGTGATCCTCCACTAGGCTCTGCCAGCCTATATCTCCAGGAGATCTGGAGGCCCTCCTCTGGGGAGACAGAATGATTCTTCTGGGATTTTTAAGTAAATGTGTTACATACTTAACAGTCATTTTACTGTGCCCTCAGGAATTGTTTTACGATTAACATAACCTTCTTCAGTACATCTAACCTTCATTTAGTGAATCAAACTTTATTTTCAGTTGCTTCTACAAAAATTAATATTATCTTCCGTGACATAAATTAAGCTATTGTTAAATTCATAAATGTTTTTATTATTTGTTACCTCACTTTAGCTCTGTTTTTATTTCACTGTGCTCATCAGAAATTTTTTTTTCTGAGATACATTTTTATTTGAATGGAGGTTCCAGAATTAGAGCTTTCATACTCAAAATAACATTCTCACTCTTCGTGGTTGTGCAGAATTAAGAAAACAAAATATTAATATAGGCTTAATAAAATGTAAACTGGTTTTATATCCTAAGACTGCCAGCACCCTGCATGTTTATTTTTAGTACTCTTATTTGGCACCCTTTCCTGAAGTTTGAGCATTTTAATTTGTATTAAAATGCAGGGAAGGAGCACCTAGGTACCATGACAGGTGAATTTGTCTACAAGTACATATAAGAAAAGGACTGAAGCTGTTGGCTCAGAATGAGTCTGTTTTCTGCATGGGAGGTGTTATTTTAAGTGGGTTGGAAGAGATCTTAAAGATCATCTCGTTCCAACCACCCTACCATGGGCAGGGACACCTTTCACTAGACCAGATTGCTCCAAGCTCCATTGCAGCCTGGCCTTGGACTCTTCCAGGGATAGGGCATCCACAGCTTCTCAGTGCAACCTGTTCCGGTGTCTCACAACCCTCATCACCTGCCCTCTTTCAAATCATTGCCCCTTGACCTGTCACTGCAGGCCCTGGTAAAAGCTCTCTCTCCATCTCTTTTTAAGTCCCCTTTACTTACAATCGCAGAATCCTAGAATCATTAAGGCTGGAAGAGACCTACAAGATCACTGTGTCCAACCTTTGATCAACCACCACCATATCAACTAGACCATGGCAAGGAATGCCATATCCACTTATTTCTCAAATGCTTCCAGGGATGGTGATTCCACTGCTTACCTGGGGGAGCCCTTTCCAATGCTTAACCACCCTTTCAGCGAAGAATTTCTTCCTGATCTCCAACCTGAACCTCCTCTGGGGCAGCTTGAGACCATTTACTCTCATCCTATTGCTAGTTGATTGGGAGAAGAGACCAACCCCCACCTGGCTACACCCTCCTTTCAGGTAGTTATAGAGAGTGATGAGGTCACTCCCAAGCCTCGTTTTCTCCCGGCTACACGACCCCAGCTCCCTCAGCTGCTTCTCATAAGACTTGTGCTTCAGACCCTTCATCAGCTTCGTTGCCCTTCTGTGGACATGCTCCAGCACCTCAGTGTCTTTGGTGTAGCGAGGAGCACAAAATGGAATATAGGGACTCAAGGTGTGGCCTCACCAGGGCCAAGTACGGGGGAATGATCACTGTCCTGGTCCTGCTGGCCACACTATTTTTGATATAGGCCATGATGCCATTGGCCTTCTTGGTCACCTGGGTACAATGTTGGCTCATGTTCAGATACTGATGACCAGCACCTCCACGTCCTTTTCCACTGGGCAGCTTTCCAGCCCCTCTTCCCCAAGCCTGTAATGCTGCATGTTGTGACCCAAGCCTGGCACTTGGCCTTGTTCAGCCTCATACAATTGGCCTCAGCCCATTGATCCAGCCTGTCCAGGTCCATCTGCAGACCCTTCCTACCCTTCAGCAGATCAACACTCCCATCCCTCATGGTGTCTGCAAACTGACTGAGTGTGCCCTCAATCTCCTTGGTCAGATCATCAGTAAAGATATTAAATAGGCCTGGCCCCAACACTGAGCCCTGGGGAACCCCACTAGTGACTGGTTTCCAGCTGGATATAATCCCATTCACTACCACTTTCTGGACCTAGCCATCCTGAAAGATTTTTGCCCATTGAACAGTGCACATGTCTAAGCCATGGACTGCCAGCTTCTCCAGAATACTGTGGGAGACAGTATCAAAGGCTTTACTTAAGTCCACATAGACACCATCCACAGTGTTTTCCTCATCCGCTAGACAGGTCACCTGGTCATAAAAGGAGATCAGGTTGGTCAAGCAGGACCTGCCTTTCCCAAACCCTTGCTGGCTAGGCCTGATCCCCTGCTTGCTCTGTACATGCTGTGTGATCGTACTCAAGATAATCTGTTCCATAACCTTTTCTGGCACCGAGAACAGGCCTATAGTTCCCCAGATCCTTCTTCGGACCCTTCATGTAGAAGGCCATCATGTTGGCTAATCTCTAGTCATCTGGGACCTCCCTTGTTAACCAGGACTGGTTATAAATGATGGAAAGTGCTTGGTGAGCACTTCTGCCAGCTCCCTCAGTACCCTGAGCTTAAAAGCTACAAGGAGCCTTCCTGGAGGCTCCTCCAGGCTGAACAACCACAGCTCTCTCAGCCTGTCTTCATAGGATAGGTGCTCCATCCCTCTGATCACCTTTGTGGCCTCTTCTGGACCCTCTCTAACAGGTCTTTCTTGTGCTAAGGACCCCGGAGCTGGATGCAGCACTCTAGGTGGGGTCTCAGCAGAGCAGAACAAAGGGGCAGAATCACTTCCCTCACCCTGCTGGCCATGCTGCTTTTGATGCAGTCCAGGACACAGTTGGCTTTCTGTGCTGTGAGCACACATTGCCAGCTTACGCCCAATATTTTTTCCATCAGTATCCCCAATATCTTTACTACAGGACTGCTCTCAGTCCCTTCAGTCCCCAGCCTAAACTGATCCTGTTGATTGCCCTGACCCATGTGCAAGCCCTTGCACTTGGCCTTGTTGAATTTCATGAGTTTCAGATGGTTCCACTCCTCAAACCTGTCAAGGTCCCTCTGTGTGGTATTCCTTCCCTCCAGCATATCAGCCACTTGGCTTGGTGTCATCTGCAAACTTGCAGAGGGTGCACGTGATCCCACTGTCTATATTACTGATGAAGGTATTAAGTATTGGTCCCAGTACAGACCCTTGAGGGATGCAATTCATTACTGGTTTCCAGTTTGGCACTGAACTGTTGGGTGCAACTCTTTGGTCATGGCCATCGATCCATTTCCTTATCTCTCAAATCCATATCTTTCCAACATTGTGGTGGACCATGTTAAAGGCCTGGCAAAAGTCCAGGTAAATGACATCTGTAGCTCTTTACTTATCCACTGATGTGGTCACTCCATCCTAGAAGGCCACTTGATTAGTCAGTCACAACTTGCCCTTGGTGAACTTACGCTTGCTGTCTCTAATCATCTCCCTATTTTCCATATGTTTTGATGTCTCCTAGGAGGGTCTGCTCCATTTTCTTACCAGGTACTAAGGTGAGGCTGACTGGTTGGTAGTTCTCAGGGTCCTCCTTATTACCCTTTCTAGAAGTGGGTACAATATTGCCTTTTTTACAGTCACTGGGGATTTTCCCTGACTGCCATGAAATTTCAAATACAGTGGAGAGTGGTTTGGCAACTATGTCAGCCAGTTCCCTTAAGACCCTGGAATGCATCTCATTGGTCCCAAGGACCTGTGCATGTTCAGTTTCCTCAAGTTGTCTCAAACCTCATCTCTTACGATGGGATTGTGAATCTGCTCTCATATACATACATATATCTAAATCAAGAGAGTTCATTTCAGCTTGTATATTAAAGTGTGTGTAATTTGTCCTCTGGCACAGAGTGAAGCTTCTGAAAGCATACATTTACATTTATTGTTTAAATTTATTTTAACGCATTTCATAGTGACCCATTCTGTGCCACATTTTGGAGACGGAAGAATACAGTGAAATTCCAGTACATTGTCAGTGTGAAATCAATTCCTTTATAGAAAATAACAAAAATTGACAACTGTCACTAGTTTTAGATTGAATTTATATTTTAACCTCTGAGCAGTAATCAAAGTTTTCACTTGTGTTGCAAGCATTTCTATCTAAGTTTACCAAGTAACACTGTGCTGCCAAACCTCCCTAGCAGGGCAGGTCTCAGCCCTTTCCAGACATGTCCAACAGTAGCTGGTGGTCAGATGCTGCTGTCACAGGCCCTGATCCTGAGGTGTCTCTGTGGTGAGGTGAGCAAGTGGAGGAAGCTGCTCAAAGCAGTCTGGAGTCCTGAGTATTTCAGTCCCCTGAGATCCTCCAGCTTCACATTATATTGCGGGAAGGATGTAGTCAAACTTATCCGCTGGTAGGTGAGAGTTTTAACTGGAGTATGATTATTTGCCCAGGCTAACAGTCTTACTCCTTGATTAATCCACTGTCCAGCCTGAGTTCACAGCCCCTGCATCCACCCAGTGTTGTAGTTATTTTGTAGAAGACAGAAAAATGCCTTTGTTCCAAAACTACCTTTCATTTGGTGTCAAATAAATATATTTATTCTTAACAAGATTTATTAAATAAAAAAGATTTGCTGGTCATGGGAATATTCACACCAAGATAGTATTAGCCACAGACATGTGCCATCTTGGTGTTTAACTATTTTGGCATCCTAATCCCTTTGCTCACAGAGTTATTTTCCCTTTTACAGTAATGTCACGCTCCAGCTACCTGTCAGAAGACTGACATGCAACCTGAACCCTGACCTGTTCGTTCAGTGCTGTCCAACACTGAACACAGTGCCCTTCCCTTTCCTTTCCTCCTTTCCTCCACTATACCCTATAGTAAAATATCAGGGTTCAAGCATGAAATCAGTCATTGGGACATGCTGCACTTCAGGTTGTCTGATTGCAGTATTTTGGACAAAACTTAGTGTTTTCAAGATACTACACAGTTGTTAAACCTGATTACATTTCTGGAATTTGCCCTTCATTTTATAAAATGAGGGAAATTGAGACAGGAATTAAAAATGCCTGGGACTATCATTCACTGGGCAGTCACTATATATAATATGTGTGTATGTGTTTATGACAACTTCTGACTACCCATCCATGGTGCGTGTTCCATGACTATACTGCTCCGGTGGGCTATCTGAGTAATCTTTGCCTGTCAAGAGGGATCATTGGTTATCATCCTAGCTGATTTTCAGGACGCTTTTCAGCATCTGTAATGTGTTAAAAAGCAGCTGTGTTCGTTTTGCCACCCTGGTTCATCTCTCCAGTGCTAAAGAGAAAGAGGAAAGAGAAAAATCAGTATGGGAACACAGAGCTATTGAATGGTAGAGAAGTAGATTCAGTTTAACTCTCACGTCTCCATCTGAGTCCCAGCCTTTTCATACCAAATGCCTTTGATTTCACATAGGATCTTGGATGTGGTTCCTACATTTCAGAAAACGACTTGAAGAGTAGTCACTGTTTAAACAGTTTAAACAGTAGTCACTACTTTAAACAGTTCCCGACTGAAGAAAACAAGGTTTGCACTTCAGAACATCCGTACTTAGACTAAAGCAGGCACTCCACTGACTCCTTACTCCAAACTTACTTTCCATGGACTAGCATGTAGTAGAGGATGGCTATGTCTGTAGTACCAAAATGTGTCACGTACCATAGTCATGTTCTGCCTGTGCATCTCCCCATCTGCTTGGACTGGGTCTGAATCCACCTGAGATTACTGGGATGTTATGGTTGGAGAAGATCAAGAGTACCAAATAATAAAACCAAGGACATGGTTGGGTTTTTTTCCCTAAGAGAGGAGAAGTACGAAAGAAGGGGAAGAGACTGTGGTAACTATTGACAACTGAGTACCAGCAGCTAATCCCTGTGAGAACTGGATGAGGCCTTAAATGTCCGCTAGCTAGACACTGCTGTGGTAATGATAGTGTAAGCCCTTTTTAAGTGACATGGATCCTGGGAGCCCTCAGCTCTCCCTTCTCCTGGCATTGGCCCCAGGGAGGGCTAGATGGACCTTAGTTCCCATTTCCTCTGCTTCTATTGCCATCTAGGAAAGTTTATTTTCTCAAACCCACAGTCTAACATGTAAATGTTATCCTGAGCCAAGGACAAACATTAAGATCACTTTCTAAGAGAGGTAAAACATGAATGCTTCTCATTTGAGATGGACTTAGTTCCAATTTAGTTACCTGTAAGAATTGCTCCACACTACTTTCTGGGAAGGAGAGAGTTTTTTCTGTGTCCCTCAATAAAAGAAGAGCTGGAGTTCACTGGCTCCTGGATGCCTGTGCAGGACAGTCCAGCTTGGGCAAAGAGAATTACTTGGAGCTGAGGAGGAGGAGCGGGATCCATTTTGAATCCCATGTGGGGGATGCCTGTTGAGTGTGTGTTGCTCTCAGGAGACTGCACCGGGGCTTACACGAGAATATGGAGGGGTTTGGGCAGTAAGCCAAGCCAAGCTGGGTTGTGTGAAATGCAAATAGAAAATAGCAATTCGCAATGCCTCGTAACTCAGTCAGACCTGTAAAGGGCTTCACAGGGCCAGGGAAAGGTTAACCCTTCGACAGCAGCCCTGCCACATATCTCACCTCCTTAGCAAAACCACAGAGCCCTAAGAGCCCTTCAGAGACATTTGCAGGGATCTTCGGTGACAGGAAGGATTAGGTGTAACTTTGCTAATTGTCAAGGCTCACATTGCCAGCTTTTATTTCATAGATGTTAAAATTGGAAGGCAGTGTTGTGATTCTCTCACCTGGCCGTAACAGTTACTCTACTGAGCCTAATAATGTTAGTGTCAATTCTCTTATATATTTTAGAAAAGTCTTCACTGAGAGAAACTTCTGTCTCAGTCAGGGGTTGATTATGTCTCCTGAAACACCCCTATTTGCTTCTGGCTTTTTTTAGTACTGCATATTCAGGAGTTAACATAAGTACCAGGTGGGTTTATCTCTCTTAAAAAGGGAAATTTCAGTCTGTGGTTGGCTGTATATTATTTCTTTGACTTACTTTTCTGGAAAGAAGCTGCTAATTGTCACTACAGGGTTACTGAAAAGCTGAAGTGAGACCTGTGCACTGCATTACCAGGTTGGGTTCTTTGGTGTGGGAGGTGTGGGTGGCATCTCTGTGGAATGTAGAGAGCAGTGACATGTTGGCAGCGTGCTGTTGCTGCTGCTGTGCCTTCAGAGCTGAGCTAATACTTGTAGGTTGCCACCGTGGTGTGTGTCAAAGTTGAATTAGATTAGGATTGCCTTACCTAAAATGTTTGTTTCATATAAGATATGTTGATTCTAAATGCTTATCTAGAATAGCACCAATGTAACTGGCTGAATTAGCAACCAAAGGGCAAAGCATGACAGAAATGTAAGGCTGTAAAGCAAGTCAGCTGGTAGGGATTTGGAGCAGGCTCTGCCTCCATTAGGTCAGTTATAAACCATCATCAGCTATTTTTCCATTAAAGAAGAGGTCTAAGTTAATGAATTGATGTGTGTGGAAATTAATGCTGGATGAGTCCCCTGTGGCTTTCGTGATGAGGGTCAAATAAAATATTAATGAAATTAAAACAAATAATCCCCTGCTCTTCCTAAGTACCTTCCGGATGGGTTTCTCTAAGCATTGGTCAGAGAAGATGTGGAGCCCCAGGAGAGACAGGCTGGTGTCATTACTCCCTTTTCATGGGCAGGGAGATGAGGGTGGTGGAAGACAGTGACGCTGGGGCCTCACAGGCCAGCAGCAGAGTTGCACAGGAGGTCTGAGAGTTCTGCTGTCTGGTGCTTTTGCTCTGATCTCTCAAAAACCCCTGAGGTTTCAGCTCCTGTCTCAGAGAAATTGAAGTCCATCCAGATTGCTCCTGCATTGCTCGACTGGAAGCTGATCTTTCCAGGTCTAGGACAGCCTTCAGGAGTACCAGATCTGTAGTCTTCTTATTTACAAAATTTCTCTGTGCCTCCAGATCAGAGACCATAACCCAGTAGATGTGGCTCTTTTATCCTAATGCCTTATCCACATGACACATTCCCTGTTCTTGTAGATTGCCTGCTCTAGAGTCTGAGAATAGGAGCTTGAATGGCAGGCTGGGGAAGGATAAAGTCTTTTTGGTTACATCTGTGCAGTGCAGTGCAGTACAGAAGATCTCAAGCTTGATGAAGTCAAGTAAACCAACTTCAGGAGCAGCATCCCTGAATCATTTCAGTCCAGTTCCCAGGCTAACACAATCACAGCGCTTTCATACTCTAAAGAAGGAACTGTGTGGTATAACAGGGTGTTAAATATATGTGGTGCTTTTGGACATGGCACAAAGCTGTAAATTGGTTCAGAGGGGTCCCAGAAATCTTCCTGGTGCTGCAAAGTGTAAAGGATGTGATGTACTCTGCATCTCTGGGCATGACTATTACACTGAGAAACATCCAGGGTATAGAGGAGACCTCGGCAAGCACTCTAGGCTAAACAGAGGCAGTTCTGTTTGTATCATGCAAAATCAAAGCTAAATGCATTTTCTTGCATCTGTTTTTACACCTTGGGTGTGGACTAGCGTAAGCAACACTTTGGCAAAGGCCACTGGGGGCTCATGACGCAGGGCTGGCGAATGACAGCACATGGCCAGGTAACTTACTGTGCTGACAAGTGCAAAGGGGGACTTAGTTTGTCACAGGGAACATTTTAAAGCACTTTCCTGTTTGTTTTTTTTTTTTTTTTCCAAGGAAGTGAAAATGTTTAAATTATTTCGGAAGACAGCAAATATCTTGATAACCATTCCTCCATGTTTTCTCCAAGGCATTATTGGTGGGCCCTGAATCAGAGAATCAGAGAATCACAGAATGGTTTGGGTTGAAGGGGACCTTAAAGATCATCTAGTTCCAACCCCTCTGCCAGGGACATCTTCCACTGGACTAGGTTGCTCAAAGCCCCATCCGGCCTGGCCTTGAACACTTCCAGGTTTGGAGCATCCACAGCTTCTCTGGGCAACCTGTTCGGGTGCCTTACCACCCTCACAGTAAAGAGTTTCTTCCTAAGATCTAATCTAAACCCGCCTTCTCTCACTTTGAAGCAATTAAAAGGAAATACATCTCATTGTGTGGGTATCACTCCCACAAACTGGAAATCAGGTATGGCAGTGGGCAAATCTTTTCCCCCACTGATGGGGACATTTATTGAGTTCTTGGTAAACATCCTCATGTCTTTAAATAAGGAAACAATAATTATTTTTTATTATTTCTGTAGCAAACCACAGAAGTATGATCTACAGTCCACTCAGCCTTTCTCCCCTCTCACGTGGTTGTCTGCCTTTCAGGATTCGTCAGGATCTTTTTGCGTGGCTGCGAGGAAGCCTCCCTTTCAGAAGAACTTCCCATCTCCGTCTCCTCGGGAACAGCCGGAGGGGGTGCGGAGTGACAAAAATTTATGTTTTCATCAAACCGGGCCAAGGAGAATGGGGGTCCCACACCCAAAAGAATGAAGACACGACAGAACAAGGACTCAGTACGTGAGATAGGAGAGGGGGGTGGGACGCGAGAGCCAAGCTGGACCTGTGGTTTGGGACTGAGACTGCCAGCAAGCTAGTGGGCATGATTTTGGCACAGTGAAGTGCCAGGGGTTCAGGGGCTTTGGGAGGCTGGGGACAAAGCAGGAGTGGAGGGAGATGCAAAGCAGGACTGATACAGTGATCCTTTCCTTAGATGTCAATGCGGAGTGGACGGAAGAAAGAGACTCCAGGGCCCCGAGAGGAGCTCAGGTCACGGGGTCGAGCTTCCCCTGGGGGCGTCAGCACCTCCAGCAGTGATGGCAAGGCTGAGAAATCCCGACAAGCGACAAAGGTATAAGCTAGCACGAAGGTTTGGGGTGGCCAAGGACTGCCCAGACTCGGTAGGATCCATTTGAGGATCCAGGAACACAGACCAGAAGGGATCCACCAAGGAACCCATGCTGGGTTAGCTCCCTAAAATGAGCAGGATCCCTCTTTGCGCTTATCCTCACTATCTTGCACTTCTGCCATCTCCTAAGAACTGGTCCTTGGTCCCACTATCCCTTTTTAGTGCTAATTTTTGCCGTATCGTGGCTCTGTGTTGCTCTGCTAGTGTCATCAACACACATGCCATGGTGGCTGTGTCTCACCTGCTGCATTCTGTGAAGGTGGGGCAGGTTGGGAAATTTCCCCATGACCCATGACCCCCCTGTTCTTCTCTTTGCAGAAGGGCCGGGTGGAGGAATCTTGCACCCCCAAGGGCAGCAAGCAGGGCCGAACAGAAGAGATCTCAGAGAGTGAAGGGGAGGACACTAATGCTCCCAAAAAAACCAAAACCGAGGTGAGTTCTCCCTGCTGGGATTGCTGGCATGCCCCAAGTCCAGAGCAAAGGAGTCTCCTGTTTTCCTACCTATGCTGCTCATGCCTGCCCAGCTTGAGGTTCCCACTGCTTGTGAGCCCTGGCACCTTGATTTTGCACTGCAGCTCTTCCAGTGTAAATGGCATCTGTCTGGCTACAAAAAATGCCCCCAGGAGAGAAAACTGAGCAGACAGAAGCTCTCTGTCTGTTTTGCTTTGCAGGGGACTGCTGTGCTCTCGGAGCTGGGCACATGCCCTGCCTTTCTCAGCTTAGTGGCAAGAGCGTGGCTCCATGCGCAGCTGCTCATTGGGTTAGTGAGCTGCTTCTGATGCCCCAGCACAATGTGAAATGGAGGTGCTTAAGTTGTGATGTGTTCCAGGTGGCAGAAGACTCGGCTCTTGCACTTCTCCATTCCTGTTCTGGGAACTGGCCTTAAAGGCCTGCAAAACACTGGGTTATTTGCTCACATTTACGAAGTCATTGTAATTAAACCACTGTGGTTACAAATTTCTCCACATGGGCACACAATTCACGCTCCATTCAGCTCACAATGATATTTTTTCAGTTTAGCCTCTCTTGTAAGCCCTGAGGCTCAAGAGTGGCACTTGTTAATTACCCAGGATGACTGCTTAATCACCAGTGCACATTGCCTGAGGTGAGAGTGGTGGAGAGGAGCAGGGGTTGGGAAGCACAGGGGTAACTCTTGAAGGCAAGGAGTGGGTCGGTGAGAGGAGTCTGGAGGGGAGCTGATCTCCTCGACCAGGGAGGGCTCTGCAGGGGCAAGAAGAGTGATTCTGGGTGTGGGATCTGTGCTGGGACCACTGTGGTGTGTGCTGCTCCGTACCACCTGGTGATACCATGCCCTGGCCAAGAGCCCATCACTGGTGGTGGTGGTGCAAGGACCGCTCGTATCTGTTCACTCTCAACCTTTTCTGTAGCAGTTCCCTGCCCTCCCTCACTGCCTCTTTATACAAGGTACCTCCTTCCCAAATGTGGGATGCTCATGAAGGATGTGAGAGCACTGGAGGGAAGGCAGGAGGACATGTTATTTATTTCTTGCTAGACAATGTCTCCTTCCCTCTCTGAGGTTTTCTGGTGCTGGGGCTGGCAAGAAAAGGCCGGAAAGCAAGTTCTCTGGGAACTTGGAATGTGACATATGTGGTCTGGGAGACTTTCTAATGCCTCTTTTCTCCTCATTCCTACTTCAGGAGTTGCCCTGTCCTCCATCTCCATCCGATGTTGACAGCCTTGATGGCCACAGCTTCAATGATGAGATGAGCAGTGACCCACGGGACATTGACCAGGATAACAGGAGCACCTCGCCCAGTGTCTACAGCCCTGGGAGTGTGGAGAATGACTCCGACTCCTCCTCTGTGCTGTCCCAGGGGCCGTCTCACTCCTACCACCACCCTCCGCTCTTCCCCCAGAGCCCGCCGGTAGCTCCCCCTCCCGACAGCCTGGCCCGTCCACCAGAGCCCAGCTTTGGTCTCCCAGGCGAGGTGCACCCCCAAGGACCCCCTGCAGGAAGTTACCATTCCCAGCTGGAGGGTCAAGCCTCCCGCATTTTCCAGGCTCAAGCCCCACAGACACCTGCCTCCTCCTCCTCTGCTGTTGCTGCCCCTTCTGCTCCCCCTTCCTCCTCCTCATCCTCTTCCTCCTCTTCTTCCTCCTCCTCTTCCCACACTCCCCTTTACCCTTCAACCAATGTGGTCCAGGTTGGGACCAAAATTGCCAGTGGAGTGGGGGGGCTCCCAGCACCAGGGGGTCGTGAGCAGACCCTCAGCGCCAAGCACAATCCACCACCCACCACCCCAATCTCGCTGGCATCAGTAGGAGGGGGGCTCCCCCCTCAAAAGACGCCCCCAGCCAACCCTCCGGCTGCCCCCCCAGCTTCAGCCCCTTCCTTCCCCCATGTCTCTGCCAACCTGCCTCCCCCCCCGGCCCTGCGCCCCCTCAACAATGCCGTGGCTGCTTCTAGCTCCCCAGGGATGGTGGGTCAGGCCCTGAGCGGCCACCTCCCCTCGCCTCATGGCATGGGGCAGGACAAGGCACCAGCCCTGGCCCCCTCCCGCTACCCCTATGCCCCACCGCCTCTGCCACCCTCCAGCTCCTCAGCTCAGTACCCCCAGCCCTCCCCGGGCCAGCCCCTGCCCAGTTACAGCGCTTCCTATGGCCACTCCTTTCCCCCACCCAGTGGCCTCTCTGTCTCCAGCCAGCCCCCCAAGTACACCCAGCCCTCCCTGCCCTCACAGCCTGTCTGGAGCCAGGGACCACCGCCTTACAGCCGGCCCTTGGGCAATGCTGGTTCCCACCCTGCTGCCCCCTTCCCTGGCCAGTCCCCCCATCACCAGCAGCCGCCCCAGCAGCACCACCACGGCCATGGGAGCAGCGGGGGCGTCTCCCCGGCAGCTGCAGCTCCTCCCCAGCCCCCTGGCTACCCCCATGGCTTAGAGTCCAACAGCCATCACCCTTCCCATCCCACCTACGGGCTGCGCCTCTACCCTCCCCACAGCCAGGCTGCCTACAGCCAGGCTCCCTCGGCCACTGTGGCAGCAGCCCCCTCTTCCTCCTCCTCGTCCTCCTCCTCTTCTTCTTCCTCATCCTCCTCTGCCACCTCTTCCCAAGGAAGCTACCCCAGCATGTGCTCTCACCCCCCGGGACAGAGTCCTGCCACCTACACTTTCCCCCCTCCACCACCCCCCTCCCCTGCCCATGGTGCTGGCCCTCCGGTCACCTCTGCTGCCACCACCCTTTCCACCGTCATCGCCACCATGGCCTCCCCCTCTGCAGCCCCCTACAAGACAGTCTCACCCCCGGTACCCCCCTCAGCTGTGGCCCCATATGGGAAGCGTGCAGCCTCCCCTGTGCCCACCTTCCAGCCCCCAGCCCCCTACAAGCCAGGCTCACCCCCCACTTCCTCGGCTGCCCCTTTCCGGGCAGCCACCCCTCCTGGCTACCGGGTGGCCTCCTCCCCTGTGACGGGGGGCTACAAAGCCCCCTCTCCTGCCCCTTCTGCCCCACCACCCTTGCCGGGGAGCATGACTGCCCCGGTTCCCCCGCCGCCCCCACTCCCCCTCAGTGCTGCACAGATCAAGCAGGAGCCATCAGAGGAGTACGAGCCCCCTGAGAGCCCCGTGCCTCCTGCTCGCAGCCCCTCGCCGCCCCCCAAGGTGGTGGATGTGCCGAGCCATGCCAGCCAGTCAGCCAGGTGAGGGGCAGCTATGGGGGGGATCTCTGCAGGCTGGGGTGGGATATAAGGGGCAGGGAAGAGGAAATCACCCCAGACCTGAGGTGCAGCTGCTCCCTTTTTGCCTTTTCCATGATGCTTTTCACTTTCTCTCAGTGCCTTTCCCACAGTACCTATCCCTGTCCCCATCCCTTCTCTCCAGACCCTTCAGACTGACAGTCTTCACATCTTGCCCCTAGATTCAACAAACACCTGGACCGCGGCTTCAACTCCTGCTCCCGCACGGACCTGTACTTTGTGCCCCTCGATGGCTCCAAGCTGGCCAAGAAAAGGGCAGACCTGGTGGAGAAAGTGCGGCGAGAGGCTGAGCAGAAGGCGCGTGAAGAGAAGGAGCGGGAACGGGAACGGGAGCGGGAGAAGGAGCGGGAGCGGGAGAAGGAACGAGAGCTGGAGAGAAGTGTGGTAGGTCTGGGGCTCCCACTGCTGCAGTGCAGCCAGGGTGGATGCTCGAGGGCCCCCTCGGCCACTCCCTGCTAGGACCCTGAAGCTGGTCTCTCTGCTCTTTTGCAGAAGATGGCTCAGGAGGGCCGTCCAGTCGAGTGCTCGTCCCTCGGGCCAGTTCCCCACCGCCCCTCCTTCGAGCAGGGCAGTGCTGTAGCGACTGTTCCCCCATACCTGGGCCCCGACACCCCGGCTCTGCGCACCCTGAGTGAATACGCACGGCCCCACGTCATGTCCCCCAGCAACCGCAACCACCCCTTCTACGTGCCGCTGGGGGCAGTCGACCCAGGCTTGCTGGGGTACAACGTGCCAGCCATCTACAGCAGCGATCCAGCGACACGGGAGCGAGAGCTGAGGGAACGGGAAGCCCGCGAACGAGACCTGAGGGACCGGGACCTGCGTGAACGTCTCAAGCCTGGCTTTGAAGTCAAACCAGCTGAGTTGGAGCAGCTCCATGCTGTGCCTGCTGCTGCCATGGATCCGTTCCCACGCCACGGCGGGCTGAGTCTGCAAACAGCCCCTGGCCTTCATCCCGCTTTTCCCTTCCACCCAGGGCTGGGCCACTTGGAGCGGGAGAGGCTGGCGCTGGCAGCTGGCCCCACCCTTCGTCCTGATATGTCCTATGCCGAGCGCTTGGCAGCTGAACGCCAGCATGCCGAGCGGGTGGCTGCTCTCAGCAACGACCCTCTGGCCCGGCTGCAGATGCTCAATGTGACACCTCATCACCATCAGCATTCACACATCCACTCCCACCTCCATCTCCACCAGCAGGATGCCATACATGCAGGTAAGAACCCTGTGGTGGTGGTGCCCTGCAAAAAGCCCTGCTCTCTGTCCTACTGGGTTCTCCTTACGCTCCCTTCCTCTGGCCCTGGGGAAGCCCAAAAGCTGCTGAGACTAGACTTTGAGGTCACAGATCTTCATCCAGGAGATTCCAACATTGTGGTCGTTATTCCTTGCCCTCACTCCCATCCCACCAAAGGCACTGGCACTGCTGTATAGTGGCAAGCAGAATTGTTTGTGTCATGTCCTTTCATTCTGGATCTCTGACAACGCAGTATAAGTGCTGGGATCCATCCCCCTGGCTGCTAGGCTGGTACTGCTGTGGACTTTATCCCTCACATTGGGCTCTACAGAGGGAATGGAAGCCCTCCTAGAATAGTTTTGACAGTGTCGTGAGGACTAATGAAATGTTGGTTATCAGGTTTGGTCGTACAGCTCTTGCTGCAGGTAGTGGGATGGGAGGGGAGGGGAGGGGAGGGAAGAAGGAACTGGAGGCTGCTCTTCTTCAGGATTGAGTGGTGGTCCCTTCCATTTCCACATCCTACAGGAAAGCAAAGTGAAAACTTAAGGGATGAAAATCTCAGGAAAGCAAAGCCCAAGCTACAGTACAATAGGAAAAAAGTATTGTGCCTGCTCAGGTACTGTGAGCAGTCAATGGGATCTGGTAGCAGAGTGACAGACACTGACTCTAAGCAGCCACAACTGCTCAGAAGTGGCACCAGGTACAAATGAATGTTTATTCCCCCATTCTCTGTAGCTGGCCATCTCCAGCCAGTACTCTGGCAGTGAGTCCAGACCACTGGAAAGAGCATCTATCCGGGTGAGATCAGGAAGTAGAAGCATCCAATACGAGTATACACATGAATGACTGTCAGGGTGGCAGATAAGCGTGATACAGGATGCAGACTTGATTGCAGAGCAGGTCCTTGCAGAATTGACTTTTAAGGAGCAGTACCTCTCCCTGAGGAGTGTGGGGACAGAGCTCTGCCAGACTGGTTCATGTGAAACTCAGTACAGCAAAAAGAGTAACACTCAGTGGGACATGGCATTGTGTTGTGTAGCTGTGAAGTCATTCCATCCCTAACATACTCCAGCCTTCTCTCTCCATGTCTGTTTCGTGAGGCCTTGCATCTTTCTTCATGTTAGCTTTTACAAAGCATGAGACAATTATCTTTTGTTATCTTTTCTTCCCAGCCTCAGCCTCTGTTCACCCTCTTATTGACCCACTCGCCTCGGGATCACACCTCACCCGGATACCATACCCAGCTGGAACCATCCCTAACCCTCTCCTGCCCCACCCTCTTCATGAGAATGAAGTGCTTCGCCACCAGCTTTTTGGTAAGGATGCTCACAGATTCTGCTGGTCTCCTCCAGAGAGATCAACAGAGCTCCAATGGGCAGGGGCATCAGGAGGGGTTACGGGACCAAACAGGTCTTCAGACAGAGCTCTGGCGTGGTGTAGGACAGGATCGCTCTGTCAGGGGGTGGGCAGATCCTCCATGTGGGCAGGGCAGGGAATGGGAATGCAGCAGAGCCTTGACTGAGCTGTGGGGCCATGGATGGAGCTGTTACATCAACTTGTTTCTTCTCTGTTTCGGGTGCAGCTGCCCCCTACAGGGACCTGCCAGGCTCTCTCTCCGCGCCCATGTCAGCGGCACACCAGCTGCAGGCCATGCACGCGCAGTCGGCCGAGCTGCAGCGCCTGGCCCTGGAGCAGCAGCAGTGGCTTCATGCCCATCACCCCCTGCACGGCGTGCCGCTGCCCACGCAGGAGGATTACTACAGGTGCGTGGTGGGCCTGCTCTCGCCTCACATGTACACCTCCAGGCCTGGCCTGGCCTGGGGCTGGTGGAGGTGGTAGGCACACACCTGGGAGCAGGGATGCCTTGCCTTGCCACAGGGAACAGGAAGGTCATTCTTGGCAAGTGGGCATTCAGTAGATAATCTCATGTGGAGTTTCAGCTTCTCACCTCTGGAAGGGGAGAGAACTTTATGTGTTTCACACATGCTAAATGCAGTTATGACTAACCAATATCCCAGCCAGAATACAAAACATTTGCAAGGGCTTGATGCTTTTGCCAAGGCAAGGCTTTCACAAGTGCATGAGGAGGCACACTGGGAAAGAGAGAGGTGCGGTGCTGTACCTTTTCAATAGCATCTCCTACTTCAAGGATTTGCCAAACTTTGCAAACCAGCAGTGTCACGTGGGTCTAAACTAACAGAGGCAAGGGGACATAATAAATTGTCTTTTCCCCTTTCACAATCACCTCATTCCTCTTCTTTATCCTAGCCACCTGAAGAAGGAAAGTGACAAACCCCTTTAAATGGACTTCTGCTGTCAATGTGACATCATCATGTCTTTCTCTTAAGAGGAACAATCAATCAACCAAATCCTGGGGAAGGGGAAGCTGCAGAGTGACACATCCTGATGCCACCATGTGGTAAGAGTACAAGAGGAGACGGACAAAAAGTACAGGGTGGCATCCTGGGAACAGAAAGTGGAGGAGAGAAAATGGGGAGGGACTGAAACACCACTAATGGACAATCGGTACGTGATTTCAGCTGAGCTCTGAAGAAAAGAGAATCAGCATTGCACAGAGCTCAGAAAGACAAAGACTGACATGAGAATTCAGGGTGGCAGCAGCTCCATCGTTTGTTTTGGGGTAACAGTTGCATTAAATAAAAAGTGCAGAGCATTGCAGGACTTCATGTACAGGATGCTGCTGCCTTTTCTACTTCTGTGAGGATGAGGTGCAGCCAAGAAGTAACTCCAAATCCAACAGAGCCTTTGTTCAAGATGCCTCCTCAACACCCCCCCCCCCCCTTTAGGTGTAAGATACTGCTTAGCGATACAGAAGAGCAACATGAAACTTTTTCAGATTAGCCAGAGCAGCTTCCCATTCTCCAAACCCCTTCAGATGCAAAGTGTTACAGGACCCCTTCCTGAGTGGCCGCTCCTGCCTGCTGAGGGTCTGGTCCCAGCCATCGGGGTGCAAAGCACCGCAAGACTGTTTGCAGGATGGTGGCTGTGCTTTCCCGTGGCTGACGGGAATGGGCATGGCCACGAGGTGCAAAGCACCAGGAGACTGTTTTCGAGACTCTGATCACCACCGCGACCCCTCTAAGCCCCACGGGGAGAGATGACGTGGCTGAGCAGTGACACTGAGTCCTGGGACTGTAAGAGGGCAGCTGCCCCTTTCCCCTCACCCATCCTAATTGATGTACTTTAACTCATGCACATCCTATTAGACGTGGCAGTTTTATGTAGCAACTTGTGACTCCCTTGCCCCCGCGTGCGTGTTCTGATTTCACAGTTGTATCTCTCAATTGGTCCCCCATATATATATATATATATTTACTTAACCATTAAAAGGAAAACCAACCAACAACCCAGCTATGGAAAAAAAAGCAAAACCAAACACCCAAAAACTTCGTTCCCCACGCACTCCCGAGCACCGACACACATTCTAATAATTTATATATATAAATATATATATGAAGCTCTTACAAAAGGACAAAAAAAAAAAAAAAAGGACAAAAAAAACCCTTCCAGAAACGGGACTCCGGTGTGTTCATTTCTTTTCACTGGGGCCATGAGGGTAAGGGCAGTAACATAAGCATTCTCGGTGAAAACTGGGAAGGGTTGGGAGCGGGGAAAGCGGCGGAGGAGCCGGTGAGCGGGAGCCACGCCCCCTTCGCCTGGAGGGGCGGGCTTAAGCACCGCAGCGCCAGTAGGATGCTGCTGATTTGCATACGGCCCGACCAGAGCGGCCGGGCTCGTTTGTCGGCGACGGTGGCGCCGGTGTGAGCGCAGGGAGGAGCGGACGGGGGTGGCGGGGCAGGGGAACGTCAGAAGGGACAGCCTCGGGGAAAAGATTTTCTCGCCCTCACCTAGGGGCGAGTCGGCCCGGAATGGAGCCCTGCGCGGGCCGCATTTCTTGCAGTGATTTCAGCTCTTTTAGAATTTGTCCAGCAGGTTTCCCGCGCTCGCGGGAAGCCGCCACACCCACCGGTTTAATGGCAGAGAAAGGCGGGCCGGCGCAGGCGCGCACGGGGGCGGTGCCGCCGTCAGTCGGTGAGGGTCGGGAGCCGCGGCCGCCCCGGCGCACCCCATGGCGGCGTCAGCACAGCCCGCGGGCCCGGCCGCGCTGAGCGCCGAGCAGGCGAAGGGTGAGTGCGGCAGGATCACTCCATTCCCTCATCTCCATCCCCGCGCTTCCCCACCTCCCGGGTGGCTGAGCGCCCGTGTCCCGCGGCGGTGAGTGCGGGGGGATGACAGGAGGCTGAGTGCCCGTCTCTCCGTGTCCCGCAGCTGTGCTGGCGGAGGTGATCAAGGCGTTCGGGGCGCCCGAAAACGCGCAGCGCATGGAGGAGGCTCGGGACAACGCCTGCAACGACATGGGCAAGATGCTGCAGTTCCTGCTGCCCGTGGCCACCCAGATCCAGCAAGACGTGATCAAGGCCTACGGCTTCAGCAGCGACGGCGAAGGTGGGTTGTGCCCCCGCCGGGCGGGGAGCTCCGGGCCCGCCGGGGCAGCGAGGGCCCCCTGCCCACCCCCTTCTCCTTGCAGGGGTCCTGAAGTTCGCCCGGCTGATCAAGTCCTACGAGTCGCAGGACCCGGAGATCGCCAGCATGTCGGGCAAGCTCAAGGCCATGTTCCTGCCGCCCATGACTCTGCCGCCGCACGGGGCCGGGACCGGCGGAGTTGCCGCTTCCTGAGCCCGCGGAGCTCTCCCGCTGCTCCGGAGGGTGCCTTCCTTCCCAAGGTGCAGTCCTGTCAGCCCTGGGAACGGAGCGCTCAAACAAGGGAGATGCTGACCTGGAGGGAGCGATATGCTTCGTGCCTGCTCGTGTGTCTGCTCGTGAATAAAACGTGTGTTGAAAATGCCCGTGTTCTATGAATGACCGTGAGCTCAGCAGTGCTCCCCAGGCACGGTTGCCGCTCCCTGGGACAGGGGCAGGTACAGGTACAGCAGTGCCTGCATCATGACACATGTGCTGCTGTTCCAGAAGGCCCAGTATGCACTACGTTCTGCCAAAAAGTTTGTGCAGAGCCTTAGTCTGAAGCCCTATCAGAGAGATTTCTTTTTTTTTTTTAGTAGGAGGTGCTAGGCCTTAAGAGTGAGCATTTACAAAAGTGTCGTTTGAAACATACTAGGTAATGTGTCACTAAGCTCGATCAAGTGCTGTTAATGCCACTGAGCCTGCTGTCCCCAGTAGGGTCGGTCCTAACTTACTTTTGCTTCTAGTGTCTGTGGCTGCCTTGTTTTCTGGCTGAATGTGTAATCCAGCATACTATCCCTAGTGAAAAAGGCAGCAGAGATGCAGCAGGGAGCGGCAGAGCGTGGGAGGGCTGGGCTTGCCCCATTTGGCTGCAGCCTGGATTAGAACAACATAAACAACATAAAATCATACCTCACATTTTTTGGGACTGCAGAGGGATCAACCTCGTGGAGTAGCCTCTCTCCAGTGTGACACTGTGTTTCCAGTGCGATTCAAATGGAGGGACATCAGGTATGTTTGTTTGTAGCTTCCTGCCCCATGTGCCCATTGACCTTCGAAGAGTTGAGGTTTTTGAGGAGAATGGCAGAGCTGGGGGTGAAGGAGCCAGCCTGGGAGAGCAGGGAGCTGCAAGCCGGGTATGAGAGAGCTGCTTCTGTGCCTTTCAGTTACAAACCTGGCAGGAATGCGGCCAGGGAGGGCGTGAGCTCAGTGGATAAGGAGGCAGGAAGAGCAGTCGGTCCCTTCCGTCTCCATCTACCTCTCCCAGCTTGGCCTTGGCCTTCCCCCACCCCTCTGATTATTCATTAACTGCAGTCCAGGAAGCACTTTGCAAATAGTGACAATTAAGCCCTCTGCTTGAGGCCTGAGGTTTGCCTGACCTGGAGCTACCTTCTTCTCAGTCCGCCTAGGAACAGGCGGAGTTCAGGACTCTGCCTGTGCAGATCAGGTGAGTCACGGGAGGTGCTGCAGCCCCCAAGCTCCAGAGCCCCGGCACTCACCGCCATGAACATCTAGCCCTGTCGGGAGGGTGCGAGTCCACCCCTCCACTACTAAGGTCTTTGATTTCTCTCCCAAATCCATCTCAAGATACTGTCCTGGTAACTCCAATCTTGCTTTATTTTTTTTAGTAGGACCCCGTGGGTTGAGGGTTGTGGTACTTCCTCCACCAGCTCCTGTCAGTCCTCCATCAGTGGGGATCTGAGAGACAAGACCCTGATGCCATCCCGTGGGTGAGTGCTATGAATGCTAGTTAGGGCTAGAAAACAAGAGTTGTTGGTGAGAAAAATAAAAATACTGGCACTAGGAATTAGGCATAGAAGGAAAAAAACCCCACCTTCTAATAGCCAGAAGACTGGAGCTCCCAGTGTTTTAGATTGTTATTGCTGTTACTGTTGCTCCTTCTCACTTTGGTAAGGGGTTTGCAGTTCCTCTGCCACAGCTGCAGCATCTCTCAGTGTATTGGACACAGAGAGAGCTCAGATGTCTAACCTTTTAAATCCTTGTTATTTCTTGATTTGCTACAATCTTTCTAGCCCTTTATGAAACAGGAGGACATACAACTTTCTTGGTCAGTCTAAACAGGTGCTCTGCTCTGGAGACTGCAGTTGCAGGGTGTCAGGAAATGGGATTTGCTCTAGCATTACTCTGTGGTAAGGATTTGGGCAACCTTGCTGGTCCAGCGCTGTCCTAGGGTCCCATAGCCTGACAGAGAGCATCTGGCTTCAGCCAGTCATAGGAAGAGGGTCTGTTCCCTAAGCCCAAATGGCCTTCACTCTGCACTAACTAGACTGAACTAGAATGTAGTTCTATGCAGAACAGCAAAACCTGTCTGAAATCATCTCAGGGCTGAGAATTAGAGGTAACGAATGCAATGCTCATTTTCAAAAAGGGCTCCAGATTCCCCCAAATGCAAGGGAAGCACAGAACAATAAAGTCATCATCTGAGCAAGAGGGTAGATATTATAACAGAGAAAGCAATGAATGGGGTACTTAAGAAAGAGACAGCATCTGCTTTTGTAAAGGCAAATCCTGTCCTGTAAAACTGGAAGTTATTAAGGGACCTAGCAAGCTTGTGGATAAGGCAGGCCTGGCCAATTTCCTTGGTTTTAAAGAATTTAACAAGATTTTCTCATCAAAGTCTTTAAATAAAGCTGAAGCCATGGCATAAAAAAGAAGTTTAGGGTTTTCTTTGGTAAAGAATTAATAGAAAATAGGAAATAGAAGATGGAAATTAACATCCCATTTTTACAGCAAAGGGAAGTCATCAGTGGCCAGATCACAGAGGCCTAACCTGAAATATACACTGTTCAGTATATTCCCAAGTGACCTGGAAATACAGCTTGGTGAGGTGAGAAAATTGGGTGATGATAGAAAGTTAGTGAGGATAGTAGAGTAGGAGTTGACTGAATAATTGCAGAAGGACTTTATGATGGTGAACAAGTGGGCAGTTGAACAGCAGGCAAAATTCCATATAGGCCTATGTAAAACAATGTTCATGCAGAAAAATAATTCTAAATTTACATATAAAATGTGAACTAGTTGTAACCTCTGCAGAGTGAAACTTTGATTATATATATATGTATATATAAGACCCTGCAGATATTGGCTTAATACTTGGGTGTGGTGAACATCAGAAATCATCGCTGTCCATGACTCAGCAGCATCTTGAATGCCACAGTTCTGTGCCCTCCATCACCCTTATCTCCAAAACAAGGAACCAGAGTTGGAGACATCTCAGAGAGGGACAGCAAAGATAATCAGAGGTGTGGAATAGTTCTGTACAAAGAACACCTTAGTAGGGCTTGAGCCCAGTGAAGAGCTGAGGATGGATATGGATGTTATGAGTCTTTTTCCGTGAGCAGTTTGGAGTGGGGTGAGGGGCGTGTGGGGGGAACAGGAATCAATCACCGATTTTTGTTTCTTTTCAACAACCAGATATTAATAAAAATGAGGCAGGGAGCAGGTTATAAGCAGGTCAAAGGAGGGGGTGTTTCTGTAGCTGAGCAGTAGAACTCCTTGCCAAAGGGTGCTACATTTGTTAATTTGTTATGGATTTGACTGTTGACTCTACAAATAGCTGCAAATAGAGGCTTAGGGAAAAAGAAATTCTCTATATAACCTTTCCCCCTATTATTTAACAACTACTTTGACCTCTGGATCGCATAGTCCAGCCCCTTGATCACAACAGACCTAGGTCAAGTTGCTCAGGGCCCTGCTTAGGTGAGTCCTGAGCATCTTCCAGAGTGGAGGTTCCTCAGCTGTTCTGGGCACTTCTGGTCAGTGCTGAACTGTCCTTGGGGGGGAGCACGTGTGCAATTTTTCCCGATACCTACTCAGAATTTCCCTTGTTGCAAGTTATGTCTAGTGCCTCTTTTCCGTTTGCTGTGTCCCACAAAGAAGAATCTGACTCACCTCTAAACCCCTCCAGTCCCTTTTAGGTAGTCTCAGACAGCTGCTAAATCCCTCCTTAAGCATCTTTTCTCCAAGCTGAATAAGCTTCCTCCATCTTTGCTGTTCTCTAGGTTCTTTGTTTACAGCAGTCCAGATGTGGGTGTCTTTTTTACTTAGCTATTTCATTTATCTTCTCCTGTAAATTTGTTCCTGCACTAGCTGTGCCTTGGCTCCATGAGGGATTTACAAGATGAGGTTCTAACACCTGTGTTATACTGAAAGACAAACAACAGTGTAAGAGTAGTCTCTTTGCTGAAATCTCTTGACATGTTAATTATATTAAGAAAGTATTTTAGTGGCTCAATTGTAGACAGCTGTTCTGTGCCGCATCTATTTGGGAGAGCAACCTCAAAGATACCAACCTTCTTTACAGTGATATTTCCCTCCCTTAGTGGCAGGAGCTCCTCCCTGATAGTTTTTAATTAGATGGCCCAGGTCAAAGACACCAAGGCAGCTGTGTGCATCCATTCCTTTCCTGAGCTGCAAGCAACCAGAAGCATAAACTCAGCCTGTAAATTATGTGAAATAGGATTTGTGTCCACACAAAGACTGACCGGGATTACACTGCACCCTGTGGCTTGTCCTACTGGGGGATACTGAGTTACATGGGTTTCGTGCTAACTCACCCTTTCTACTCTGATCTGGGCTCTTTGCTGGTTTGTTCTTTCCCTGTTTCTGAGTCCAACTGATGTTCAGTTCCTCAGACAGATTTTCTCCTTCAGTCAGTTCATAAGGTGTGAGGATGCCTAGGCTTTATTTTTCATCTGCCTTAGCTTCATATTGACCCAACATACTCTAATAATCAGGAATTCTCTTTTGGGACTTCTGCCCAATTTCTCTCCAGAAGTTCCTGCCATTTCTCTCCTACCTCTACATAATACTTTCCTGTGCCAGTGCTACACTGGCTCTGATTAGGGCGCAGCTTCTACAGCTTTGTGTAGAAGCTGTTCCCTTGAGCCACAGGTCTCTGTGCCTTTCAAGTCTCCTTGTTTTTTTTGTATCAGTTTTAAATCAGTACAGCTGGATCCCTGCAACTCATGGCTGATCATGTGTGTGAAACTGAAGCATTTCAAAGGAAGCTGTTGTAGGTGCCTGGGTTGCCTTTCTAGCAATGAAGTTTAGCTTCTCACTCATCTCTCCTGTACTTCCCTTTGTTGTTAGTTTCTGTCTTGGCCACAAGTTTTTGTCTAGGTCGGAGTTAGCAGCCTGTTCAGCTTTTTACAGGATTTCCCAGTCTGGTGGGTGTGCAGGGAAGTCTGCAGCTGCTGGTACTTGAAATGTGCAAGGCTCTTGCTGTTCCTGCTGCCCACACAGTGTAGCTGAGATTGCCCCAGGGAAAAGTCAGGCTCCTTTGCCCTCTTAGGTCATTGCTTAGCTCCTAGTCTTTTGTGAGACCTGCAGACCTTGAAACCAGTGCTATGGACAGGGCAGCCATAGGCCAGTAGCTGGAAATAGCTAGGTAACTGGAATGGCTAGTTTTCCTTCTTTCTGCCTAGTTGTCCAGATTGTCAGCTTTGGCTGTGCTGGGATCTTAAAGGTTCTCGACTAAGCTCTCTCAGTGCTTGTGTGGGCTCACTGTAGGTAGTAGCTGTTTGTCCTGGTCACTGCCTGCCTTTCTGGGCAGCTTTACCACCAACTCCTTCCCACACCATCCCTTTTGAGCTACCACTGCTCGTGTCAGTGCCATCCCAGGTCAGGATGGTCTCAGGGAGGTACCGCTGTGTTCAGAGCACTAACCTGGACCTCCAAGTCTGTGGCTCTGGGTTTGCACAGATTCCCCTTTGTGCCTGTACAGAGCATATAGGATATTTGGGACTGCTCATGTCGCTTACCGGCATTTTGGGGAAGAAAGGGAACAGAGGACGGGCAGAACTGAATTTTGTGAGCATGGCCAGGGCCCAAGGTGCATGCATAGAGTCAGCTCTAGCGTGCAAAAAGACAGGGGCCCAAAAATAATAGGGGGGATGGGGGGGAAAGACACGAAAGGAGAAGCAGAAGTGTGTGCAAAGCAGCTTGGGGCTGGGGAGTTGATGGCTCAGAGCACTTCCTGTTCCTGGAGGCGCGCGTGCCCAGCTGCGCATGGGCTTGCACCTGCCTGTGCCCAAGAGCACTGCACAGAGGGCCACACATCAAGGCACCTACCCAGAAAATCGTGGATGGAGAGGGTCTGAATGGAGGGACAGTAGACTCCAGGAGAGATACATGGCCAGCACCCAAGAGGCACAGGAACAGCTTGGGGTTGGGTGCTCCGGCAGAGACCTCCGACTTCCCTTTTCTTGCCAGCACAAACTGATTTTTCCTCTGTGTTTTTTGACTTTCTTTGGTGGCAGCCGCTTGGCCCCCTCTTCTTTCACCCTCCACAATGGTGAGGTAAGAGGGTCTGAAAAGTCTGTGTGTTTAAGGAGGGGGACCAGAGAAGTAGGACAAATCAGAGTGGGGATCACCTTGGAAGCTGTTTCTCTAATAGGAAGCTTCCATAGGCTGGGGGAGGTATCAAGTAAGAAGGGATGATGCTTCTTCTGGCTCTCATCTAGAGATGCTGACCAGAGACCATTCTTCACCCCACAGGTCTCCACAGTAGCATCTAGCCATTTTTATTCACTTAGTCTTGCTTTTATCTTCTCTGATAGGTGGTTTCACCGTGACCTGAGTGGGCTGGAAGCTGAAGCCTTACTGAAGGGACGGGGTGTCCATGGGAGCTTTCTGGCCAGACCCAGTCGGAAGAATCAGGGTGATTTTTCTCTTTCAGTCCGGTAGGTAACTTGGACACCAAGTTCTGTCTTTTCAGTGTTATTTGCACAGATTGCTGAGATCCTCACATGTCATGTGGCATCTTCTTCATCCTGTCTGTATTCCTTTGAGTTCTTTCCAAGCTGAGCTTCCCACCATCTTCTAGACCCTCCTTCAAGTTCCACTAGGAGCTTCTCTTTCCAGTCATCTTTCATGGGGATGGTTTGCTCTGGTTCCATGGCAGGAGGTAGTGGAGAACACTTTCTGCCTCTTTTCCAAACACCTCATTGGACTGCTTTGTGCTTTATTCCACAGGGTTGGTGATCAGGTAACCCACATCCGCATCCAGAATACTGGGGATTTCTATGACCTGTATGGAGGGGAGAAGTTCGCTACCTTGTCCGAACTGGTGGAGTATTACACACAGCAACAGGGCTCGCTGCAGGACAAAGATGGAACCGTCATCGACTTGCGATACCCGCTCAACTGTTCCGACCCCACGACAGAGAGGTATGGGGACAGCAAAGCAGTGTGTGTCCGTGGTGAGACCTCCTCTGTGTTTCACGTCCTTCTTTCTGCCCTGCCTGCGTCCCTAAGGCAAGTCCTGCAAAAAGTGTCACCTGCTTCTTGTGCGTCCATGGGGGAAGTATCCCTGGGAATACCTGGCTATACCTTGACCCATCACAGCAGACCTAAGAGGGCTCTATTTTTACTTCTGGTTTCCGGTTGCCTTTGCTATTTATACACTGTTCCTAAAAGCAAAGGTTGTGGTCTTAGGTGTGGGTCTGCAGCAGTCTGCAGAGTCACATGTTATGGGGAAGCTCTCAGTATTGCCCCAAACCTCCTTGGTTATTCTGGGCCCAGGTGACTCACATAGCTGAGAGCAGGACCATGTTCCCTTGCTATTCCTAGCCTGCTTAGTCTCCTTCCTGTCCTCACTTTGCATGTGTCTCTGATACAAAGTTCCTAAATCAAATCAGGTGGTTTTGCCCTTGCATTTTGCTTTTAGGCTCTTTGATGCAGCTCGGCAAGCTGTCATGCCCTGCTCTGGGGTGGGCAAGTCCTCCTCAGGCAGGTCCTCCTCAGACACCTGGAGGCCGGGAGCAGAGATGCCCTGGGCGAAGCATCAGTGTACACCCCAGCTTGCTCTGGCTGCAGAGGGGCCAGGTCTGCTGCTGGCTGTCCTCTCCAGTCAAGGCCATTGCATTGTGGCCCTGCAGTTTCCTCCCTTCCTCTCTGCGGTTGGAAACTTAACACACACACCCCCCCCCACCACAGGCTCTTACGAAAGCTCCTCTCACTCTCTCCCCAAGTGATTTTCCATCACGTGGCTTTGAAGAGCTGGGCTATGCTGGGGGAAGGGAGGGGGTAATGGCACCCATTAACTCCATCCTACCTGTGGAGGGAAGGCCTGGAGACCTCTCTGAGGAGCAGGAGAGGTCAGCTGATTCCCAGGTGGCGGCTGAGCACATGGTAGCTGAACACTTCTTTGGAAGGAGGTTCAGAAATTAATGACTGCCGGTCACCAGCTACTTCTTTCAGTGCACAGGGCAAGGATCAACAGCAATTATTTGCCAAGGCTACTAACTGTGTGCCACTTCTCGCTGTCAGAATGGTTCTTAGATGTTGTGTAGAGCAATATGACCAGATCTCTGACCAGATCCAGAGGTGAATTAATGCCCTGGCTGCTTCTGTTACTGGGGCATGGCCTCCTGACTCCATCTTGGTTCCTGGGAAGAGGTAGCCTCCTTGCAGTGTGAAGGTCACCAGTACCACTCCAGGCCTTCTCTGCTAGCTGCTCCATGGGCAGCAAACCTGCTCCCACAGCCCTGAAACACTGGCTTGGCATTGGTGGCAGTGGACACAGGGAAGCGTGGCTGGTGCTTGTTGAGGTACCTGCAGTGAGAGGAAGCGGCAGGGACACTGCAAGTCAACCTGATGCAACAGCTACCTGCTTTTGAAATGCTGTTTCCCAGGGGAGGTGGTCAAAACATAGCTGTGGTGATCATGGACTTTGGCTGGCACAGCAACCACACTGCAAAGCCCCCTGAACACAGGGCCCAGCACGCGCTGCAGTTGGGGGATAGGGATGCTCCAGAACCGGAGGGGACGGTTTCAACCCGGTTCATCCCTGCTGAAGGAGAAGGGCCCAAGTCCCCTCCCTGAAACCAAGCTGGGAAGGAGTGAAGGGGCCATGGTAGGAGTGCCAGGGCTGTGCTGGCACTTGGGCTGTGATGGGTTCGGACCCAGCAAAGGCTCCACCAGAAATTGTGTATCAGAAGGAGTGGGATGATTCAGAACACTTCTCAGTGCCCAGAGCACCCCAGAGCTTTCAACTTTCTATAATTTGGATCTCTAGCTCCAGTTTTCACGTGGGTTTTGTAGAAGCAGGACAGTGCTGCAGTGAATGTGGCCTTCCACATCTCTGCTTGGCAGCTCAGTAGTGCCCCCCAGAACTTCTGATGTGGTTCAAAGAGACTGTGGAGCTTGGCACAGGCATGAAGAACTAGAGGACCTGTACAGAGACAACCTGGATCGCATCTGGAGTTTCTGCAGAGCCAAGAGCCCAGCAGTAGGAAGAGGGGTTGTCCCATGTCCCAGACTGCTTCTGGTGACCTTCACTTTCACTGGCACCGCTCAGTTCAGTGAGATCCCACTGGGCAGGCACACACCCTCCCAGAGACCTTTTGTAGGTGGGCAGGGGCTTGGGAGCAGCTGTGCCATTTGCACCACTCTGTGTCCCTCTGCGCCCTGGGTCCAGTCCTGCCACAAGGCAGAGAGCACCTCAGCCAGATGGGGATGCTCCTCACCTTGTGCTGGGAGGAGAGAAGGAGCTGCTGACTGGGTGTTTGCACTGAGGACAGGAATGTGCACACAGATCAACAGTGTAAACAGCAGGAGCAGAAAAGGGGCTCCAGGTGGCTGCTGGTGCTCAGTCCTGTGGTTAGGCTGATTGCTGCAGTGTGATGTGCCCAGAGATTGGGAATTATTCTTTGATTGAAGAGGTGATTGAGTTGCAGAAAGAGGAGTCACCGGAATGGGTCTTTGATGGGTCTGATCTCAACACAACCATTTGGGTGCTGTTAAATCTGATGGGAGATTTTCTGACTCAGTGGGGGGTTATTTTTTTTCCCTGGTGTTTGAGTTTCCAAAGCACCTTGCTGCAGTAATGCTAGAATCCCAGTAGTACTGGGAGGTGCTGAAATCCACAGACTACTCTTCCCCTTGTGTGTGTCACACACTGGATCACACATGGTGCTTTCCCACTGTGTCCTCTGGTTCCAGCATTCTCCTGGGGCCCTTCTGCTTCCACCTCATCCCTTGTCCTGTCCTCTTCTTGCCAGCTCTCTACTTTCTGTCTCATCTGCTGTCCCCAAGATCCTGCTCCTCCCTTGATTTTTCTTCTTTCTCTCATTCCTTCCTCTCTGCCTCCCCCTTCCTTTCTTCCTCTCTCACCCTTTCCCACTGTTGCTCTCCTTCATTCATCAGCTCAAGGCCATCCACTTACTGCATCTCCACCTCTCTCCTCTTGTTTTAACTAGGTGGTACCACGGGCATCTGTCAGGTCCTGCAGCCGAGTCACTTCTCCAGGCCAAAGCCACCCCTTGGACGTTCTTGGTGCGGGAGAGCCTCAGCAAACCCGGGGATTTTGTCTTGTCTGTCCTCACTGACCAGCCTAAACCTGGGTCTGACGCTCCACCAGCTGGGGCAACCAGTGCCTCTGGGGCTCGGCTCAAAGTCACGCACATCAAGATCATGTGCGAGGTAAGCAGTAGGAGGGCAAGAGGAGGGGGAATGGAAGAGACTTCTCCTGATCGTGTCCTCAAAAGTATGTGCCCTGTCAGCTTGATTACCACCAGCAGTGTTTCTTAATTTGGATCAAAGTGCTGTTCTCTTGCGGGGTCCTTGTGTCCACGCCCCAGCCTGGGTGAGCATGGGCTGGGTGCTCAGTCACAGGAGGAGGCAGGGCTCAGTGCGACCAGGAACTCTGGTACAGGGAGTCTGTGGGAAAAGAGAGAGGAGGATTCGTATCCTAATTACGAGTTCATCAAAAGAGTTAGAAGTGCTCGGAGCAGGAAGAAGGGATATCTGCAGGGCCTCCATATGAATGTTGCCAACCTGGCTGTCACAAGTTCTCCTATTTCTTTCATGTGGGATGAAGAGATTTCAAGGCCAAAAAGCAACTGACCTTAAATGAGATTTGAATGCAATATACCTTCTCTGGTCTTCCATCCAGTGAGAGTACAGTCAGTTTGTCATGCTGTGAATTCTGTGTTCTCAGGGCAAACTTGCATTTGACTTCCCTGTCAGGGGAAGTGCTTTTCTAGGTGGTGCAGGCTGGTGCCCATGGCTTTGCACCCTAGCACTGCCTTTTCCCTGAGCATTAGCAGCTTTGTCTGTAGGACAGATTAAGAGAGTTGGGGCTGTTTTGCCTGGAGAAGAGAAGGCTCTGGGGAAACCTTACAGCACCCTTCCAGTACATAAAGGGGAATTGTGAGTAAGCCAGAGAGGGACTTTTATAAGGGCATGGAGTGATAGGACAAGGAGGAATGGCTTCAAAAAGAAAGAGGGTGGGTTTAGATTAGATATTAGGAAGAAATTCTTTACTGTGAGGGTAGTGAGACACTGGAACAGGTTGCCCAGAGAAACTGGGGATGCCCCATTCCTGGAAGTGTTCAAGGCCAGGCTGGATGGGGGTGTGAGTAACCTGGTCTAATGGAAGGTGTTCCTGCCCATGGCAGGAGGGTTGGAAATAGATGACTTTTAAGATCCCTTCCAACCCAAACCATTCCATGATTCTATGAATGTTATGAGTGAGATGTTACACATTCTTCCTCCATTTAGAATGGACGCTACACAGTTGGAGGTGCTGAAATGTTTGACAGCTTGGCAGATCTGGTCGAGCACTTCAAGAAGATTGGAATTGAAGAGATGTCTGGCACCTTTGTGTACCTGAAGCAGGTAAATCTAGTTTCCTGTTTTTAGGGATCCTTTGGAGGGACTGACTTGCTGTTTGTTTCTGCTTTGTGTTCCTTTCCTTCTTTTCTCCACAGCACACGCAGGAGACTTTGCTCTCCAGCACCATCTCTCTCTCTCTCTTTCTCTCTCTCTCTTTCTCTATCTCTTTCTCTCTCATGCCAACCCACTGTGTTTTCCCATCCCCAGCCCTACTATGCTACAAGGGTGAATGCTGCTGACATTGAGAATAGAGTGCAGGAACTGAACAAGAAGAGTCTATCTGAGGAGACATCCAAGGCTGGATTCTGGGAGGAATTTGATGTAAGAAACTGCCGGGGGACATTATTTGTCTTTTTGGGAATTCCCAGAACATCACCTCATTCTCCATCCTCAATTTCTTCCTATACACAGACTTCTCATATGTCTTGTCAATTTATCTCTGAAAGAAGTGTCTGTTTGGAACCTGTTCTCCTAGGCAGTGAATGTCATCTTTAAGTGAACCCAGTGTGGTAGAAATGTGCTTTTTCAGGATTGGGAGAATGACTCACCAAGACAGCAAGGGCACAGATTTTGGACTTTTCAAGTCTGGGTTTGCTTTTCACTTCTCTACTCCCCCACAAACATGCCCATGTGTCCTCAGAACCACCACGTCTCCTCCAAGTGCCCACCTCCCGTCATATATTGTGATCTTGCCATGACTATTCTCTCTTCTTCTCTCAGAGTTTGCAAAAACAGGAAGCCAAACACCTGTTTGACCGTCATGAGGGTCAGAGACCTGAAAACAAGAGCAAGAACCGATACAAGAACATCTTGCCCTGTGAGTCTTTCTTCTCCACTATATAAAAAAAAAAAAAATCAAATACATGCAGACAGGCAATGTCCAAGGCATCGCTGGCCGTGCCTCAGCCTGCTCTGTCCTCCAGAACAGATTATGAGGTGTGCAGCATTGAGGATTTCAGAGATGATGGGAGAGGTCACAGCCTTTTCATGTCCTTGAAGGAAGCAGGGAAGGTTGCTTTAGACTCATTAGCTCCCAATGGTCCATGATAGGGGCAGAGAGATGGGAAGATGGAGTGAGGTTAGTCTGACCCCAGAGAGGGACAGGTGAAGATAGAGGGCATGCTGCATGCACTGGGAAGCATGAATGAGGGGTGTGGGGCAGCGAAAGAGCTTCTTGTGGCTGCACACAGAGTTTCTCATTGTACTGTTTATTCTTTCACTGCACCCCAGTTGATCACTCCAGAGTCATCCTCAAAGGAAGGGACCCAAATATACCTGGATCGGACTATATCAATGCCAACTATGTCAAGGTGAGACTCGTGAAAGATGACTGTATGCCCAAGAGTGGGAGAAGGCCTGCCTGCTCCTGCAGCCCTCTTGACCTTTCCTTGTCCACAATCAGAACACCATGATCAGCCCAGATGAGTGCACCAAGACCTACATTGCTAGCCAGGGATGCCTGGAAGCCACAGTCAATGACTTCTGGCAAATGGTGTGGCAGGAGAACACGCGCATCATCGTGATGACGACGCGGGAGGTAGAAAAAGGGCGGGTAAGTAGCAGTCTGTAGGTGTCTCAGAGGTGCCCTCTTTTCCACTTCAAACACTGTTCTTCTTTTTCCCTCTTTCCTGCCTTCTGCCCATCCTCACCCTGCCCTCTCTGCCCACACAGAACAAATGTGTGCCTTACTGGCCAGAGCTGGGCAGCACAAAGGAATATGGTCCCTACCTTGTGGAGAACGTTGCAGAGCACGATGCGTTGGAGTACAAACTGCGGCACCTCTGTCTTTGTCCAAAGGATAACGTGAGTGTGAATGACCAAGGGCTGTCACTGAGCCTATGAGTCTAGCAGCCACTGCATGTCTCAAGCTGGGAACTGTTGGGTGCTGTGGTGATGCTGCTGTTGTATGATTCTTGGGGCTGCTCTTCCCACTTGGTTTGGGCTGGAATCACACTGGTGGAATCACCAAGAAGTGTGCAGGAGACAGAGATTCCTTTTGGCTTCAGACCTGCATCTCCCTGGACAGAGGCCAGGGACAGGGCTGGGTTGCAGTTTCATCAATGAGGTGCTTTGTTATTATCAGGGTAAGGCTGTGCGTGAGATCTGGCACTACCAGTACCTGAGCTGGCCTGACCACGGTGTACCCAGTGAGCCAGGAGGAGTCCTCAGCTTTCTCGACCAGATAAACCAGAAGCAAGAGAGCATCCCAGGTGCAGGGCCTATTCTGGTGCATTGCAGGTTGGTACAGAGGCTGGAGTTTGAAGCATCCTCCATCCCTTATCTAGGGATGTCTAGGAAGTCTGTCCTGCTGCTTCCAACCTGTACCCCAGGGCTTGTGACTGAAGACTATGCCAGCCCCGATATTTGCTTTTTCCTCTTTGATGTCCCCAAACCAAACTCTCTGCTTATTGAATCTCTTGTGTCATTGCTGGACAGCTGCTACAAGAGCTGCATCCTTCCCCAGAAGCAGACGCATTTTGTTTCAGGAGCTGTTTTGCTCTGACCTCTGCTTGTCCTCTCCTTGCAGTGCTGGGATTGGCCGCACTGGGACTATCATCGTCATTGATATGATAGTGGAAACAATCTCCACCAAGGGTAAGAGGACCCCCAAGGATATCAAAGTGAACTGGCCTACCCAGTAGGGCTGTGCCCTTAAGTCCAGCTGCAAAGGGATGAAAATTATTCAGGTATCAGTGGGAGAGATCCTGCCCCAGTCCTGAGAAGATTGTGCTATTGGATGTCTGTAGCATTGCCACTTACTGTGGCTGTAGCCTTCCCTGAGCTTTGGCTCTTGCTCCAGAGCCAGACTTGAAAGTTGCTGAGCAGGAAGGAGAGATAGGAGGTCCATACAGGAGTAATGAATATGGAAGGAGGCAGAAACTTCTTGACTGATCTCCCCTATAATTCCTTTTGGTAGAGAATTGAGAGAGGAGGCAGTGAACATGTCCATAAGCTTTTCTGGTGCTCTTTGCTAGGGCTGGACTGTGACATTGACATTCAGAAGACCATACAGATGGTGAGGGCCCAGCGATCTGGGATGGTGCAGACGGAGGCCCAATACAAGTTCATCTACATGGCCATCTGCCAGTTCATAGAGGCAACCAAGAAAAAGCTGGAAATTATCCAGGTGAGAAAGGGGACTCTAGTGTCCTGTGAGCCTAGGACTGCATGGTGTTGTCTTTGAGCCCAAGTGCTCTGTTTTACAAGCTTTAAGCTAACAGTGGGACCTACACAGACTGCAATGGTGCAGCAAGATCTGAGTCCCTGTTCCCCTCTTTTGAGACTTTTAAGTTCAGGGGACAACATTAGCAGCTCAAGTACCATCTCCACCAAGTACTGTTCTGTTACAAGCTCAGTCTAGGACATGCAAAAACTTTGCCCTCTCCTTTCTTCTTCGTCTTTCACATCCCAATTCTGCAGTTGCAGGATTTTTTCCTGCTGGCTGATAAGTGGCATCTTTATCTCTCCTTGTGGCCTCTGGCAGCATCCAGTAGCTGCCGCTGTTTTAATATTCTTTAGCTGACATTTGGCGCTCTCAGGCAAATTCCAGTGCCTCCAGAGATTTGTTGCTCCACTGTTCTCTCCTGTACAAGGCTGTGTTTGCATTCCTGCTGCTCCTCTCTGACAGCAGCAGACAGAATGCACTGAGCCTGGGGACTTCAGCAATCCACCAACCTCCACGGAGGTCCTGGCACAAAGCGTGGTTTAACAGCCAGAACTCATCCATGGTGCCTCACATGCATCTCCCAGACCACACTCCTCTCAGCCTGTTTTTTCTCTTCTGTAGTCTCAGAAAGGCAAGCCAAACGAGTGTGAGTATGGGAACATCTCCTACCCCCCTGCAGTGAGGAATGCACATGCCAAGGTTTCACGAAAACCCTCCAAGTAAGAGCCTCCCCTAAACCCAGCTGTGCCTCCCTCTGGCAACTGCCTGCCTGCTGGCTTGGCTGGCTTTTTCCTCTTCCTCACTTTTTCCATTATTTTTCTCCGGGTCTTACAGGCAGAAGGAGTCAACGGTTTATGAGAACTTGGGGAAAAAGGAGGAGAAGGTGCGAAAACAGCACTCCTCAGAGAAGAAGCTGAAAGGCTCACTAAAGAAAAAATAATGATAATTGCAGGTAGCCCCGTGGAGGTTTTGAACCTGGACTGGACTGGAGCTCACATCCTGACTGGCCTGTTTCACATTCCTTGCTCTTGGACTGGAACTAGGCCTTCCCCTTCTCTTCCCTGCCAGCTTTCAGTGCTCTGAACCAGACTGCTTTCCAGCTCAGCTGACCGACTTCACGGTCCCTTGCCTGTGCAGGCGAGCAAAGTCTCTCACTGCCCCCTCGTCATTCATTAGCAGGAAAAAAAATCAGGCCCTTTCTTTCCTTTGTTCCCTGAGCACTGAGGCCTTAACTCACCTCTGCTGTGTCAGCTTCTTGAGGAAGAGCTAAGGAAGGTCATCACAGGAGCTGCCTCTCTGCCCACTGCTGTGAGTTAGTTTAGCCTGTTAGTGTTCCCTGAAGCCTCAGCTTTTAAAGTATGGAGGTTTTGGCCTGTTTCAGCTCAGCTCCTCAGCAATTCAAAGGAAGCTTCTTCTTAATACCAACCCTCTGCCCTACGATCCTCCTACTCTGATCCTTCAACTGGATGCTGTAAATATACCAGAATTGGATATGATGGCCACATTTTCTTGTTTGTTTGTAAATAAACTTGTATTTGTTTGACTACTGAGTACCTAAAAGTTTTCCCTATAATTTCTTTTTGGCTATAGTTGTACTCCTGATTTCACCTGCAAGACTTACAGGAACGTCTCTAGCTTAGTCTTCATGACTTCCAGCAACCTTCAGGCTCCTGAACAGAATTATGGTGGCTCCCTGCTGGGAGGCTTTAGTGTTGGTGGCTGTCAGGGAATGACAAACTCTGATGTGGCTTTTGCACCTAAATTTTGCTTGTGGGTTTTCAATCCTTGAATGGACAAAGCCACAGCTGCTGTGACCTAGTGCTGGTAAAGGTGCCACTTGCAGCAGCAGCCCGGACCAAAGGCTTCTGGAGGCCCCTTCCCACCATGATTCATATCTATAATTCTGTGAATGCCAGAGGGCATTCCTTAGTGCTGGAGCCTATCCTTGGTCATTAGAATGGCAGTCAGCACAGAACCATTTGGGAGAATGCTGAGAGAATCTGGATAAAGACACAGCAGGAGTGCAGACCTGAACCTTTCTGTGGCAGCTGGCTTAGGTGGCAGAGAATGCGCTCTGGAGTGGGGATTTTAGGACCAGGCTCTCTTCTCTCAGTTTAGAGCACAAATCCAGACTGGGGAAAGGGCAGAAAAGAGAAGGAACGGGACGAACCTTAACTCTGTTCCACACTGTAATACAGTGGTAATTGCCATTGTGCCTGCAAGGTGACTGCCTGGGAGCTGCCAAGGTGAAGCAGCTGCCAGCCTGTACAAACCAGCTGGAAGCAGGCACTGCATCCTTGTAACCCTGTCACCTGCCCAAGGACATGTCCACACTCTGCACTTGACAGGAGGGAGCAGGGACCCCTCAGCAAGGCAGTGGCAGTAGGGTGATTTAGGCAATTTCAGCAAAGTCTCCTGCTTTGATCCGGTGCCAACAGAGCCAAGGCACGGTTGGACAGTGTACAAGGGAGGGGACAAACTTTGTGGATGCTGCAGTGATTTCAGGCACGCTAACACATGGAATAGCATCCCCCAAGCCAATACTGCACAGCACAGGTTCAGCAATTACAGACTTCCAAGATGAAAGAACTCATCCTGGTAGAAAAAGCAACTTCACTCTATGCCTAGGCAACAGGCAAACTTACAAGGGACAGATCACAGCCCCAAGGAATGCCACATGCTGTCCTGCACATGCTAGGAGACATTCTGCTCCTCCTCAGCTGCAAACTCTGCCTCAAGCAAGCAAAGGCAGAAACAATGCCAGAGCATTTTTGAGTTCAGCAGCTGGTGCTGGAGCATGTGGCTGAGAAAGTTCCCTAGGATAAAGACACATACCAGAGACACAATATAATGGGGGGAAGGACACTGCTTGCCCTCATTTGATATGGCAAGAAACTTGCTTGGAAGCATTTAGAAGCTAAAAGACAGTTTGTAAGCAGACCCTCTTCCCATGTGCCAGACTTTAGCTTCCCTTGCCCTGTGAGCCAATAGGGATGTGCATTTACCAGCTGGCTTTGCAATTCTGCTGCCACCAGAGGAAGAGGCAGGAAAGGGACAGTGGGGAAAGCAATGGGCAAAAGTAAAGATGCATGGAAGGAGGTGTACTATGTTTCACCTCTAAGCAACGCCAGATACCCTCATCTAAGTCATGGGGAGGGGACTAAAGTCCTAGTCTAAGGAAACACCTGTCTTTGCTTCAAATTCCTGGGTATCTACAACAGGCAGGATTCAACTCTCTTCCTTCTTAAAAAGCTGCCACAGCCTAAAGCAAGGCATACCAAGGATTAGTTTAAACTCTACCTGAAGCTTGAAAATGAAGACATCTTGTGGAGCAAGCTCAGGTTCCTGAGAACCTCATTTGTGTTCAAATCCCTGAACTTAATGTGTCCATCTACAGAGAAATTAGACTGAAAAAGAACTTTCATGATTGTACATCAAGAAATGCAGCACTGAAATGAGAAGTCCGCTCTGCTTTACACAGGCATTAGGATGGCTACTTGAAAATGCGTTTTCAAAGCTGGTTAAAAAAAATTTGTGCTTCCTTGATGTTGCAAGTCAAAATATGTGGGTATTAGTTATGGCTGTGACTGCTGGTAAGTTTAAAACCAAGAATCCATAGATTATATCTTGTGCTCTGCCTCACCAGAGGAAGAGGTCCCTAAACGCCCCTCTTTTTCAATGGTGAGCTCAACTTGGAGTTGTTTGTAAAAAGAGATGGTCTCATGGGTGGCTGTCTTGACCGTCATGACCGTGAAATATTTGAGTTGAAAATCTTTGGTGATATAAGAAAAACTGTCAGTATAGCTACTCCCCTGGACTTGGGGAGAGCAGACTTTAGGCTACTCAAGGAAGTAGTCAATAAGGTCTCCTGAGATTCCACTTTTGAGGACAGTGGGGTACATAAAAGCTGCTTACCTTCTAAGGGCTTTCTTTCAAAAGCACAGGGGCATGCAATAATAATGTTCACAGAACAGTCCGAGTTGGAAAAGATCCACAAGGATCATCAAGTCCAATTCTTCAGTAAATGGCCTGTAAGGGAATCAAACCTACAACCTTGGCAATATTGGCCCCATGCTCTAACCAGCAGAGCTAATTTCCAGGTCAGTGTATTGGAAGTCAAGCAGCTGAGGGAGAAGGCTGGCTCTGCTGAGCAGGGATCTCTCTCTTTCTGCAACTTAGCAGAAAGTGTGTGGACTTTGGAAACAAGGACAGGCTAGATGGGAGGATGACAGACATGCTACTTGCCTCTATAGGGAGCATATCTGTATGGCCCAAGCTCAGGTGAAGCTGAAGGGTAAGATGTTAAATGTTTTAAATATGTTAACAGCAGGAGGAAGGCTAAAGGAAACATTGGTCTGTTCCTTGATGAGGTAGGTCACCTGCTCCCCAAATAGTGATGCAGATACTTAGTGCTGCCTTTGACACCGATGATGGGCCCTGGGATGCATGGAGCCCTGGGCTGGATGGCCACAGCTGGGAAAGTCATAAGCTCATGGCTGACTTAGAACTTGAATGCGATTTGCTGCTGCAACTGAACACAAAAAGTCTATGGGGCTCAAAGGGATTCATCCCAGGATAGCAAAGAGTTGGTTGATGTTACTCCAAGACTTCTGTTATTTATCAAAAACCTTGGGAATCTGTAGAGGTCCCAGTCAACTGGAAGCTGGCAAATGTTGTCCCAGTTTTCAACAGCAAGAAATAAGACCTTGTTAATTACAGGCCTATCAGTCTCACTCTGGTGCCTGGTAAAACTGTGGAGATTATTCTGGGAGTTATTGAAACAGACTTGAAAGACAATGGTTGTTGATCAAAGTCTGCATGAGTTCTTGAAGTCATGACTTACTAACAATAACCAAAAATCTCTCACGACAAGGTTACCCACCTAGTAGTCAAAGGGAAGGCAAATGAGTTGTTTTTTTTTTTAATTTTAGCAAAGCTTTTGATGCTGGCTCTCACTGTATCCCAAACAGTGCTCAGCAAGCAGCTCGACACAAACACAGTACAGTGGGAGAACAGTTGGCTGAGGGGTCAGGCTCAAAGGGTTGTAAGCTCATGGTCAGTCACTAGCAGTGCTCCCCAGGGTTTTAGGGCCTGTTCCCTTCAAAGCTTCTTCTAATGACCTGGACACAGGAGTCAGCCGTGCACTAAGCTTGCTGATAACACTGAATTAGAAGCTGTTGATTCCCTCAAGGGGACAGAGCCCTGACAGAGAGGTCTTGATAGACGAGCATGCTCAACAATCATCAGCCATGTGAAATTTAACAAGGACAAATACCAAGTTCTGCACCCAAAACAGTGTAACCCCAGATGTAAATACAGACTGGGGGACAAGAGACTGGAGTGCAGCTCTGCAGAAAGGGATCTGGGCATTTTGGTTGATGGCAGGCTCTGTGAGCCAGCAGGGTGCCCTGCCAGGCAAAAGGGCCAGCGTTATCCCAGGGTGCATTAGGCACAGCATAGTTAACCAGCCAAAGGAAGCGATGGCCCCACTGTACTCAGCATTGGTCCAGCCTCACCATCAGTACTGTGTGCAGTTCCAGGCTCCAGGACAAAAGGATATAAAAAACATGACAACGTGTCCAAAGAGGGCAACAAAGACCACAAAAGGCAGCATGATTTACAAGGAGCAGCTAAGGATACAAGGCTAGTTCAGCTTAGAGGAAAACAGGGGCTGACCTCATTGCTCAACACCGGGAGAGGAGAGGGAGGTACTGAACTCTTCTCCTTGGTGTCCAGCAACGGGACATGAGGGAATGCCTTGAAGCTACATCAGGGGAAGTTCAGATTGGGTATGAGGAAAAAGGACTTCACTTACAGGATGGTCAGGCTCCCACAGGAAGCAGTCATGACCCTGAGATGGCTCTGGTCAAGATGTGCTTAGACAATGCTCTTACAACGTTTAGGTTGCCCTGTGTGCAGTGAAGAGCTGGACTTGATCATATTTGTGGGTTCCTTCCAACTCAGGATATTGTATGATTCAAAGTCCTAAATCTTAGTATAGGGCAGCACAGTGAGACAGGGAGGAAGCTAGCCCTGAAAGCAGACAAGATCTTGATGCTGAAACCCAAGAAAAGAAGAGAGCAAAGTCGGTGGAGGGAGATTTGTCTTATACTTTTAGCCAGGAAAACAGTATGCATACATATACATATATATACACACACAGAGTATACATGTATATGCTTCTGTGACCTGGAAAAGCAGGTAAACCTATACTCATCTCTAGCACTTATAGTTGGCTAAGAAACCAGCCCTGGTCACCCACACAGCTATATGAGCATCCACACCTCCTCATTCTCTTCCTACCCCGTGATCAACCAGTGAACAGGAGAGTATTTCTCTTGTTCTCTTCCCTTCAACATCCTCATTCTGTTTTCAACCAAATAAAATCTCCATTCCATCTTCCCCTACACAACATCTTTTTTCAGGCACTAAGCACACTTAGACACAATGTAAATTTGTTTTTCTTTAATTTTTACAAATGTTTGAAAGCATCACTGACAGGCAGTGACACAAATAGATACTCCAGCAGTGACAGGCACCCAATGAATGGCATTTTCCTGAATTCAGTCCCAGGTTCTCTTGGGATCAAGAGTGAAACAAATTTACTACAAAAAAAAAGCCTGGTGCTGATGGCAGCAGAACTCCCTCACTTGACCAAAAAAGAATTCCAATATCCTACAGAAATCTAAAGATTAATGAAGATTAGAGGCAAATTACTATATCCACATGGGTTAATACCAGTCCCATGTCTCCTCTCCAAACATAACTGGTGGGGTGAGGAAGGAATTACAGCTGCCTACAGGCAAAGCCCATTCCTGTAACTGATCACCACAGATGGAGCAGGGGCATGGGGACCAAATCTGGCTATTGGATTAAAAACTTCAAAGTGAGGGCAAACAATGCTAGTGGAGGGAGTTCAAAGATCCTCACTCTTATCTTCTGCTGGCCAGCAACACTGGTTCTCGGAGTCTTCAGCTTTTCATTTCTTTCCTTTGAGTAGGAGACTGTCACTGAAAGAGAGACAGACAGCAGTCATTAGTCCAGAAAGCACAAGCAAAGCTGAAACAGCCCCTCACTACAGATTTTAGGGTATGGGGTGTCACACCCAAAGGACCTGGACCTCCAAGTCCTTCCTATTAGGTATTTTTTTTGAAAGCCCCTTAAGCCTTCTGGAATGAGTAAGACAGAATCTGGTCAGAGGTGACAACAAAGGATCTTCTCAGAGATCCCACAGAGAAAAAAACAGCTCTGGTTTCCCTTCTCGATTCTAAGAAACCTAAGCTTTTAGCTGCATCTTATTTTAGCTCAGCTGGCACTGTCTTTTTCACTAAACACTGGACAGATTAGGCAAAGCCATAAATTCCTGCCAGCTCTGAAAGCAGGAAATGGAGATTTCTAGCGTGGACTGGAAAGCTTTTGGAGAGTAACAAGAGCATCTTTCCTAAAGAACATTACCCCAAGCTAACACAAATTCCTATGATCATCTGCCTGCCTTCTTACAGCTCTCTTTGCCACAAACACAGGATGTCCTGTAGAGGTGTGACAGATCAGGGAACGGTCCTCAGTTGCTCCTGCCTTTGCCAAGCAAGGTTCCTTATGGGACACACATGGAGCTCCAATTACTGAGTATCTCCTACTTGATGTAGATGTTTGTTTGACCCCTGTAAGGAAAGCTTCAAGCTTCACATCACAAATAGGAATTGAGGTAGAGATGGAATAAACTTCCTGGAGCCAAAAAGGTCCAAGCCAAAAATATCCCAGGCACCAGGGAAAACAGCAACACCTTTATTCCAAGTACTAACAAAATGATCAAAACATAAAGAGCCTTACCTTCCTCTGTGTCAGCAAATGCAGTAAGCGGTGGAGGGTGGGAAGAAAAAAAAACGAGTAAGTTGATTAGATTTAACAAAAATCCCCATTTCCACTGTAAGAAAGACTGCTCCCTACTAGGCTGTGTCCTCTGGCATCAGGCTCCCTCTCAGAGAAAAGATCCTGAGGGAGCTCCAGAGAGGGGACCAGCTTCCCAGGTAGGGTGCAGACAAATCCAGCCATCCAGCCTCTTTACCTGGTGAAGCCCTCATCCTGCAGGTTCAGTACCAAGTTATCTGCTGTGAGATACACGCGGTTTTGTGAGGCAGCAATCTGAAAGAGAAATCCATTATGGAGATGGCATAAGGGACTATAAATGCACAAGGAGCAATAGCACTAGGAATTTATCTCCCCCTCCAGACACAGCACTCCTGTTTATTCACTTCAGATTTCAGTTCAATCAATGCAATTCCCCAAAACAACTCTGTAACTTCCTGACTTCCCATCCCAGAAGCCATCAGACTTTCCAAAAGAAGCGCTCATTCTGTCTCTGTCACAAAGACCTTCGATCCCACACTTATCTGTCCCCTTTTCTCAGCCTGCAGGGAACCAGGAGCTTTTGGTGGCTGTAGCTGAGTGCGGGTGATGGAATCTGATGTGGATCTGGCTTTGTCACATGAAGGGCATGAACTCTTAGCCTCACATCTAATTGCAGATCATCTTAAGCTCTACATGAGCAGAAATAGCTGGGCAGGAGCAAAGATCAGGACAGGGCAGATCACATTCGCCTTAAATTCATCATATGGCCACTGGGCTGGGGTGACAGGACAAGGACTGCAAAGGACAAAGGGAATTCTGTGCCCCAATGCTCACCGTTTTTGAGATGTTTTGAGCAGCTCGGATCTTACGTAGCTTGATGTAGCCTGGATTCCTGCTGAGAGCTTCCCCAAGGTACAGAGGAACAAAGTTAAGGAAAACCTGCAAACACAACCTGCCTACCCTCAAGGAATTCTTCCTAAGCCATACTAAAAAACATCTTGGGGGCTAAAAATAAACCTCTATCCCAGTAACATGGGCCTTTGGGCAGGCATATTTTTACTTCTCCAAATCAAGAACATTATGGATTATGGTCCTACCCAGCCAATAAAAGTTAAACCTTATAGCAGGGAGTGAAAGCTCACGGCCTTCTCTGCTCTGACCTGCAACCTCAGGCGAACCTCACTCCAGCCAACTGGAGAAGTGGGGGAATAAATAACAGTGACCTACTTGAAGCTTTCATCCGATCACAGTCTCCTGAGCATGAGCTCAGTGTGACGGATTCTTACGACTGTCAAGCTCACAAGCTACATCCCACAAAATCTCCCGAAGCAGGATATCATCTTGGCAGCCGTCGCTTCCCCCTCAGCCTGAACTATCTTCTGCTTCTGCTCCTGCTTGGCCTTCTCCACCAGGAACTGGGCGCGCTGTGCCTCCTGCTGGGCTGCAGGGAGAAGGAACACATGCATTGGAACCACATCGTGTCTTCTGAGCCACCAGAACCTGAGCGTGGAGGCCCAGGGGCTCTGCTTCCAAAAGCACCTATGGCATTCTGGGACCACATCCACAAGTACAAAATGTATCTGAGTGCGCTTTACCTGAAGTAAACTCCACAGCATCCAGACCCTCCACACGTAATCACCACAGGGAGTAACATATTCCCACTCTGAAGAGGAACCCTAGTCTTGGGAACTCAGTCCCTCCAACAGTCTATCCTATCAGCTATGGCCCAAAGCTTGCTGATATACAGTAAACCTGTTCAGCTCCATTACTAAGGAGGCTGTGATTTATAACTCTGTACCTGTACTGATACAAAAGCAGTGACACAGTAGCCCAAATTCTACTTCCTTGTTTAATAATTCAGTGAAAAGGCAAAGGCAATCCACCCTTTTCAGGCACAAATGGAACTCACCCACTTGCTTAGCCTCCACAGCTGCTGTGTATTCACGACTGAAACTAAGCTCTGTGATAGCCACATCATCCAGGATGAGGCTGAAATCCTTGGCTCTCTCTGTCAGTTCTCGCCTAATGAGCAGGGACACCTGAAACACAAATACAGCAAGAAGAGTAGTACCAAGCGCAGGGTGTTCCCGTGCACTCCAGAAGTGAAGGACAACTGCTCTTCACAGCGTGGGGGAGGCACTGCCTAAGCCCAGCTCCAAACCATGAACATCGACACCGCCTCTGAGTAACACCGCGTATCCATAGCTACACATCACATTTTCAAAACTGCATTACAGCTTATTTACAGTCACTACTATGCAATCAACATTGCAGAAATAAAAAACCTTGAAAGCATCTTTGGCTTTCACATCCCACCACATCTCGTTCCACAGTTCCCACACGTTTTGGCAATAAGCATTTCCTTCTCCACCTTGAATCTGCCACTGTTTGCAGGCTGTCTCCTCATAATTATATTCCAACATGGAAAAACAGTGACCACACGATTTGTTACTTCTCTGTTGTGGCCACTACATTCTTTTTAGCCACCTCGGATGGGTGTTGCTGAGAGATATTTTGATTTATTTCACGTTTAACTTGCCAGCACCTTTTTCAGGCAGGCTGACAAGTCCTGCATCAAATACTGACTTAAACAGAAACTATTGCTACAGTATCACATGCTTGGCCAGTCTAGCATTTGCATTTACTTTTGCTGCAGCTGTTTCTGAGCAGCACTTGAAAATAATGACACAAACTTTCACTGTGAGAACTTGCGAGTATATAACTGCATAGAAGCACTTCATTTTCTTCTGATTATCAACCTCTGCAATACACATCCCTTCACAGTGACCAACACTAGTAAGGATACGTGACAAGAAAGCAAATTCAATTCAGTTTGTTCTAAAGTTTCAGACACTATGGAATTATTCTTCTCCAAGATCATAAATGCCTAACAGCCTTTGCTTCCAATAAACCTGAACCCCTCATAGATGCTCTTTGCTGTCATATCCTTTCCACTCATTCTTTCCACAAGTGACAATGAACAAATCCCTCCAGTGCACACCATGTGGAGAGCACAAAACCCTAATGTCCCTGCTCCAGCTCAGTTCTCACAACAAAACTCGGGACACTTAGTTCCTATCTTCGCCTTTTTTATCATGGATCAGAAACTACTTAAGAGATGCTTTGTACTTCAGTTGACAACTTTTCTTCTTTCGAAGTCTACTGATCCTGCAGGATCTCCTCTAAAGCCTTTGAAAAGAAGAGCAGGACCTCCTTGCTCCCTCAGCTGCCACAGGTGTTGAGCACTCTCAGAATCCTTGGCAATCAAATTATCAGAACACAAACTTTCAGACACAGGCATTTTTAGGCTAAATATTTCTATTACTTTGCAACACCCCACCCTCCAGATGACACTCTAATTTTTTTTAATCAGCGTATGCAGAGGCAGTTCAGACGATGGATCCAGGCTCTTCTTGGTGGTGCCAATCAAAGGCACAAGACCAATGGGCAAAAACTGATGCACAGGAAGTTCCACCCAAACGCGAGAAAGAAATTCTTTTAGAATCCAATGACCCAACCTCAGTATTTGTATTGGAATCAAGCTGCAAGTGGGACACAGCACCACACTCTTTCCACTTGGATGCACCGTCCACCAGCCTGAGACGTTTCTCCTTTGCCTGTTTCAACACTCCCCACAACCCTGGTTCAGCAGTTTCTCTGTGACCCAAGTACAAGCCTGCCCCAGGCAGGGCTCACCTGTGCCCTCTGTGTGATGAGCTGGGAGGCATTGAACTTGGCCACCACGCTCTTGAGCACCTCGTTGACGATGGAGGGCAGGACCCGCTCCTCGTAGTCCAGCCCCAGGCGCTGGTACATGCTGGGCAGCTCAGCCGCGTTGGGGCGGGTCAGCACCCGCAGGGAGATGTTCACCATCTGCAGGTCTGGGGGGAGACACAAGGGCACAGGTGAGGAGGCTACAGGGAAGCCAGAGAGTGGCCCTTCATGAGGGACTGCAGCGACAGGTACAGGATAATGGGTATGAATTGGAAGAGGGGGAATTTAGACTGGACAGTAGGAAGGAATTACTTATTGGAAGTTGGTGACACACTGGCACAGGTTGCCCAGAGAGGTCGTGGATGTCCCATCCCTGCCAGTGTTCAAAGTCAGGCTGGATTAGGCCTTTAAGCAACCCGGTCTAGTGGAAGGTGCCCCTGCCCATGGTTGGGACTAGACAAAACTTTCAGATTCATTTCAACCCCCATCATGCCTTGATTCCATGCAGGGGACCGGCGCTGCGGCAGGACTCCCGTTCCCTCTTTCCCTCCTGCCTCGTGGCCTCTCTCTCTCACCTTTGGAGCCGGTGGGGGAGGAGATTTTCCGCGGGCGCGCTCGGATGTCGTAGATGATGGGATACTGGAACCAGGGGATCCTGCGGGAGGCGGAGGCGCGTTACGGGAGCGGGCACCCGCGGGGCCGGGCAGGGAGCGGGGGGGCCGTGCCCTACCTGAAGTGCAACCCCTCGGCCAGGATGGTGTCCTGCTGCACGCCGCCGATGCGGTTGAAGAAGATGGCGCGCTGGCCGCCCTCCACTGCGGGGAGAGAGCGGGGGCTTGGTCAGCGAGGGCGGCGGGCGCGGGGGGCACAAGGGGGCGGGATGGGCACTCACCGATGAACACGGATTCGCGCACGCCGTAGGCCAGGGCGCCGGCGCCCAGTAGCAGCTTGAGCGCGGTGCCGACGCCGCGGGGCCCGGCCGGCAGCCGCCCCGCTAGGTCCTTCAGGTTCTGCGCCATGGCCGCGCCGCCGCCCCCGCCAGGAAGGACACCGGAAGGAGGCACCGCCGCCGCGCTCCGGCGGGAAACCACGGCGCCGGGACCGCCGCCAGGGCCCCCTCCCGCCCCCAGCGCCCGCCTTCCGGCCCGGCGAGCGCGACGCCCCGGAAGTGGGTCCGGCCGGAGCCAGATGAAGGGCGCGCCCCGGGCGCCATCTTGGGTGGCCGCTGCAGGCGGGGCGGGGCCGGGGCGGGGCCGGCTATGCCGCGTGACAAAATGGCGGCGCCCAGGAGGCCACGTGGGGATGAGGAGAAGGATGAAGAGCTCCCGTTGGAAGCGAAGCGACTTCGCGGGCAGCGACGGCTCCTGGTGGTGCTGGAGGGGGCGAGTCTGGAGACTGTGAAGGTGCGGGCGTCGGGGGGGTTCGGCTGCGCCGCGGGCGCCCTCCTCCCTCGCCGTCCAACCTGTCCGTGCTTTGGCCGTAGGTGGGGAAGACGTTTGAGCTGCTCAACTGCGACAAGCACAAGGCGATGCTGCTGCGGATCGGCCGGGACCCCGGGGAGGTGCGGCCTGACATCACTCATCAGGTACTCGCTGGGCCCGGCAGCGCCGGTGCCATCGGGGCAGCCCCGCAGCCGGCCTGGGCAGATCGCCCCTCGGGGCTGCGGGCCTGCTTGTGCTGCCCAACAGGCCGTATTTCTTTAAAAAGGAGTCTGTGCAGCAGCAGGGGAAGACGTTGGGACCTAATCAACAAGCAGGGAGATTTAATCCGTGAAGCAGATAGCATCTAATAAGCAAGCTCTAAGTGATGCCCATGTGTTAGGAAAACAAATTTTAGGGCTTGACGTGCTTCAGTGATTTCGGAGCTGGTGGAGGAAGTTAACACACCTTAGGGAGAAGGATGTACCGCTGGTAATGGGCAGAATTTACGGGCAACAAGGACATTTGGCAGGACTTCCAAGATAAGGAAGAAACTAATAAAACCAGCTCGATAATTTTGCTGAAATCAGCTCCGAGTGGATAGAAAGTAATTCTACCATGGGTTATCTGCGACCACCGACCTAACAGAAGAGAGAAACTGAGCATGGGGACTAACTGGCATGAGAAGTGGGGGAATAATTAATCAATAGAAGCTAAAATACCGATTAATAAGAGAACTATGTTCCTTTTAGCCAATGAACACTCATTCCATTGTTTGCTAAAATGTATAAATAGTTAAAAGTTTTGATAACCTGCACACATGTTGGGTGGAGGATGCCCCACGTGCCTCAGCACTGAATAATGTCTGCTTTCTGACCTAATAAATGGGTTGGAGGGTTTATTTCTCGGTTTTCAGTGACACTTGTGCCCTTGGAACTCAGGGGGTGAGTTTGGCTTCCTATGTTGTGCTTGTAGCTTTTAGGTTTAGCCACTGTTTGGGTCTGGGCTTGCTGTCTTAGCATTATGGTAGAACTCCAGTAGTCAGATGAACTTGCAGCCTTAACATCGGTCCCTTCTGCAGTCGTGGGACCTAACCCTCAGTTTACCCAAGAATCCTCTCTTGTTCATTTCTGTTTCCACTTCTGTGTGTTTTTCACTTTCAGAGTCTCCTGATGCTCATGGACAGCCCCCTGAATCGGGCTGGTCTCCTGCAGGTTTATATCCATACCCAGAAGAATGTTCTAATTGAAGTCAATCCCCAAACCAGAATCCCAAGAACTTTTGATCGGTTCTGCGGTCTTATGGGTAAGTGATTCAAAATTTATATCAGCCACAGAATCATGCAGGAAGGTGGCTAGGAGAGGAAAAACTTTGTGAGAAGTCAAAAAGTGGCACCAACCTTAAAATGTGAAACTAAGAAAAAAAGCAGAGAAGTGAAACCATCCGTGATGTTCCAGGGTGCATACTCCAACTGTGTGCTCCTTAGCACAGTGATGAGTTCCTGCAGGAGGCTGTGCTACCAGCAAAATAACTTGCTGGTCAGTATTTCTTAAGACTGCTTCAGGCAGTGCTGGGAAGTCTAAAGGTAGACTTCTTGTGTACCTCAACTCTGTTCTCCAGGCACAGCAGGGGATTCTTCCAGCAAAAGAACTGACAGCTTGTTTTCTTCTCTTGTTTTCTCTTGTCAGTTCAGCTGCTGCATAAGCTCAGTGTTCGAGCAGCTGATGGGCCTCAGAAATTGCTGAAGGTAAGCATTCTTTACCTGTTCACAGCTAATGTTGCAATACTCTAGTTCTGTGTCCTACAGTAATGTAGGAGGGATTTTTGGGGAGGTTTTTTTTGGTTAGTGTCCTGGTTGCAGAGAGGGGATGGAGCATAGGGGTGGGTGGGTGGGTATGGCCACTATTCCATACCACCCCTGTCACTGCACGGGGCTGGCATCTGCTGTGAGAGCTGCTGCAGGAAAGGAACCCCAAACACTGCTGTCCTTGGAGCTGAGGGATCTGTTTCCTTGTGCGAGCCTGATTGCTGTGGCTGGGCACTGACATTGGATAAAGTGCAGGGATTAAGGTCTTAACATGATATTGGATTCCTTGGATGAAGAATTATCTTTGCTGCTGGAAACACCAGAGAAGCAGCAGCCTAAGGAAGATGGTGATAATAATGATGTCATCATCTTGGCAGAGAAGGCTTTGCCCCGGCCAGCACATCTCCCTGAGGAAACGGGTCAGCAGGCAAGGATAGACAACAAGCAGCCAGGCCTGGCCTTCCTCGCTCAGTGCTCCCTCAAACTTGGCTCAAGTATTAATGCCAGAACAAGGAGCTACTGGGCAGGAGCAGGACCTTACTGCACTGCTCATCAGAGACAGAAGCAAGATTTCCAGGTGAAGAAGGAATATACTGAAGAATATATTGAAGAATTAATCATTATCAAGAACTGCTATGACTTAAGTGTACTTTGTACATCCAGATTACCCAAAAAAAGGCAGAGTTGTCTTAGATCCCAGCAGCATCCTGCTTGCCAGCCGAGACAAGGCTCACCACACCACAGAGAACATGGAAGAGTTTGTGTACAAGGTCTGGGAATGGCAGTGGCTCATATGATGTGTTGCCTGACTGGCTCAAGGACAGAAGTTACCTCCTGCATGGACACAGGTCCCCTATGCCCTCCTTCCACACCTGCTTCAAGAGCATCTTCCAGATTCCCACTGAAGCTGGCAACATCTGGACACACCTGCTGGGATTTGTTCTGTTCCTCTGTCTGGATATCCTGACCATGTTGCTGCCCAATGTGTACTTTGTGGCTCCTCTCCAGGAGAAGGTGGTGTTCAGGGATATTTTTCCTAGAAGCAGTGCTATGCCTCAGCTTCTCCTGGATTTTCAACACTGCCTACAGTCACTCAGAGAAGGTCTCACATGCTTTTTTGAAGTCAGATTATTCAGGAATTGCAGTGCTGATGATGGGGAGCTTCATCTGGTGGCTCTACTATTTGTCTACTGCTCCCCACAGCCAAGACTTACCCACCCCTCCATCATCTGCGTCTTGGGCATCTCTGCTGTCATCGTGGCCTCAAGCAAAGGCAAACCCATCTGTGGGATTGTTTTTGCTCACAGACCTGGGTGCAACTGGTGAGTAATGCAGAGGGACAGGGAAACACGATGTGTACCTCAAGGGGATTTGATTTTCGGTTGAGAACAGTCTGTAGTGTTGAATTGTGTATGTAATATTGGTTGCTGAATGACAGTGTCCTATGTTACATCATAACTACTGTGGACAATGAGGATGGACTGTTTTAGTCACGCCAGCTGGGAGCTCCTAGTGCAGTTTGCAACCAGCTGACAACAGCTGCTTGTTTGAAACAAACAATGGACCTAGCTAAGTGGCCTTACCTCTACACCCCTGTCAACTTTCTCCTTTCTGTAGGTGATTAAAAATCCAGTCAGTGACCACCTGCCCGTGGGCTGTGTGAAGATTGGTACCTCCTTTGCGGTGTCAAAGGTGACGGATCTGCGTGAGCTCGTTCCTGCAGCAGAGCCAGTTGCCATTGTAGTGGGAGCTTTTGCCCACGGTTCGGTAAGTGTGTGTATCCCTCATTTGGAGTTGTAAAGATCTTTATCAGCATAATTTCAGTCTTGTTCTGAGCACGGAGATTTTTATCTGCCCTTTTTTTCGGCTTGGTTTCCCCCCCTGCCCAGCTCCCCATTTTCTCTCCAGACAGGCTTGTCAAAAAAGGCCCAGTACTGCAACACTTGGGACTGTTCTCCCTCCTAAGAGGGGGCATTAGTGAGGGCTAACAGTTGTCCTGCTGGAGAAATACTGTGCCACTCCAACTAATGAAATCACAGAATTGTTAGGGTTGGAAGGGACCTCTGGAGATCATCTAGACCAACCTCACCTGCCAAGGCAGGGTCACCTAGGGCAGGTTACACAGGAGCATGTTCAGGTGGGTTTTGAATGTTTCCAGAGAGGTAGACTCCATGACCTCCCTGAGCAGCCTGTTTCAGTGCCACCCTCAATGTAAAGAAATTCTTCCTCATATTGAGGTGGAATTTTTTGTGTTTTAGTTTATGACCATTATCCCTTGTCCTGTCACCCGGCACCACTGAAAAGAGTCTGGCACCATCCCCTTGGCACCCACCTTTGAGATATTTATATGCATTGATGAGATCCCCTCTGAGTCTCCTCTTCTCTAGACTAAACAGGCCCAGCTCCTGCAGTCTCTCCTTAAGAGAGATGCTCCAGACCCCTCATCATCTTTGTGGCCCTCCACTGGACCCTGTCCAGTAGCTACTTCTCTTTCTTGTACTAATGGAGATAGTTGGGGCTCAAGGAAAACTTGCAGCTTGATTTTTTTTTCTTTTTTTTTTTTTTTTTATCCCTCTTTTCTCTCAGGTCAATGTTGACTATACAGAAAAGATGGTCTCCATCAGCAACTATCCCCTCTCTGCTGCCCTGACGTGTGCTAAAATTACCACTGCCTTTGAGGAAGTCTGGGGAGTAGTATGAGCTCCTGCTGCTAGTGCTGTCATGGTGGACTTCTGTACAGTGACTCCATGTTCTGGAAAAGCTCTTTTAATTAGGTGTGGACCTGGTGCAACTTTCTGCTCTTGGAAAGGAAAAGGCTTCAACTTTGTCCTTGTAGCTTTTGGAGCACTGAGACTTTTTAAACGGACTGTGCCCCACTGACCCTTTTTCCTCCTATTAAATATATCTTTTGATTTAAAAGTGCTTGTGAATTTTACTTTCTCATGTTTCATACGTGGGCAGGCCGGATCCCTTTATAGCAGGGACTTGGCCCAAATTTGTCATGGAAGTGAAATTCTTAGCTGTGCCCTGCTCACCCTGGTGTCACTCAGTCCTGTAGAATCACCTTGCTCGGTGGCATGTGACAGTTCACACTCCCACACCGAGGCACCCAAGAGGAAAGGAGCTGAAGCCGATGTGAAAAAGACCAGGAGCAATTTTTATCTTAGATGACAAACGTAGAAAAGTCAGAAGGTGGCTCCAATCCAACGCAGCACCTGCCGTGAGTGTGGTACAATCGTCTGGTATCAGCGGAGAGACACGAGTGCCGGCCTCAGGGCGGCAGAGATAAGGCAACGGACAGAAGGTGGAGGGTCTCAAGGAGGCCTACTTGGATCCCCTCCTTCCGGGTCTCTGACCCTGTGCTTTCTCCTTCCCCCTCCTCGCGTTGAAAAAAAGTCATACTTCAACACAGCAAACTTGGCAGGTGATGCTTTGCTTCCGGAGTGTTAAATCAACTCCTACAAATGCACAGGTGGTACAATCTGAAAAAGAAAGGTGCTATATTTGTTTTGGTTGATTTTATGTTTGCCTTTTGCCTTTGGCTGTAGCATTGCTGCCCCACTTCACCTCCTAGTCCAAGCGCAGGGTTCCCTCTACCTAGCACAACCTTACCTTTTGGCTGTTATTCTGCTCTTTTTAGCTTTTCTTTTCGTGGCACAATTAATCTGCGAATGTAAGGCAACACCAACAGTAAGGTGAAGAACAACACGTGGCCAAGGAAATAAATAGACCTGTACACCTGTAAAGAGAAAGTGAGGGTTAAGGATCAGCGAGGAGCTTTGAACCAAGAACATATGAGAGGGGATGGAGGGAAAAGGGTTACCACACTTGTCCTCTGTTTGTGGCTACTAAATTACCTTCATCCATTTGTCCCAGGTGAAAAGGCAGAATGGCACCAGAGAGTAACCCATAAACATCCAGTGATTAGTCTGCTGCAGCACGTAGAATATGGGCCGCAAGAGAGTGATAGAGGCCAAAGAGCTTAGGGCAGGACTGTCCCGAACAAGGTTTATGACCTAATTTAAAGAAAAAAAAGGGAATTCTCATCAGTTGGATGTCCTGTGGCTGTGTATGCGGGGTCTGGGGCCAAAGTTCTCTATCCAGCAGTGTAAAATGAATTTTTAGTAAGCAGTTAGTCTAAAGAAGTAGCTAAATACCTCACCTAGCCAAAGTTTTAACTAAGAAAATAAGTTTTAATAAGGAATACTATTCTCTCAGTACCAGGAGATTAGCAGAGGCATTCAGCTCATGTACTTGTGCTCCAATCTTTTCCAGCTGCCAAGCACTTCAGCTGCCCTCTGCTCGCATGCCAAATTTTCCACTTTCCTTCCCGTCAGCTTCTGCAATATATTTACGGTTTGCCCACGCAGAAGCCAGCAACCTACTGAACTCTTAAGAACAAAACCCTATCATGTTTGAAAATCAATTCCAAAGCAAGCAGCTATTTTTCACATTTAATCCAAGTAAAGCCTTCAGTGTGGCAGTTTCCAGACTCGGGGGGAAGGACTGATGCAGGCCGTTCTGGTAAATCGTACAAAGCATACCTGTCTTTCAACGATGACTATCAGCAACTCCATTTGAAAGCACACCAGATAGCCAGAGTGCAGACCGTGCCAAATGGCCAGGAAGAACAGGGCCAGTGCCTGTGACAGCAGTTTGTTACCCAGGAACTTCAGACGCTTGAAGATGTAGCTAGATCAGAAAAGAAACAAAGTGCTTCCAGGTTATTGCCTGTCCCTCCCTGTCTGTGTCGGAGAGGCAGGGCTCTGGGGACCATATGCCTTTGCACATCATGTGGTGACAGAATACAGTAAGACCAGGGCCAAATGTACATCAGAACAGTCTTAAAAGAAATCCCAGCTATAAGGGGGAGAAGGGCTTCCTTAGGTACAATTTAGCTGTGTCCCAGCAAACGCAGAACCAAAACCTGGCTGAGTTTGGCACGGGAGCATCACGAGTCATGATGCAGGAATCAGCTGTGAGAGCAGTTCTGAGGCTGGCTGAGCAGGCAGCTCAAGGGCTTGCTGTAGTTCTATTCTCTCCTGCCATCAACTGCTTGCCTTTATTAATGAACTCCCCCTCCAGGTGAATTAAAACATCTCTCTAACCTAGTAACCCAATAACCTGTTTCTAATGGCACAGCAGCAAAACACAGAATAAAGAGCAAGAACTGGAAACCGGCAGATTCTTCCTCTAATGCTCCTCCTCAGCCAAAGATCTTGGTTCTGTTGACACAGGGGTCACGAACACATTATAGAAGCGGAATTTTGTCCTGCTCACCGGGCTACCCAAGCATTGGTGTTGATGTTGAAAGAAGCAATGGTCCCTGTGAACAAAGGTGTTGTCTCATACAGCCAGACCTTCATGTTGGCACAGGCATTCCACAAAGGCTTTCCATTCTGGTCCTTCCCGTTGTACCCCAGACCAACAAGGATGCACACACCTTCCTATCAAAAAATGCACAAGAAAGATAGGAATATATTGCCCTTTTTTTGTTGGAAAGGCAGAGCTGAGAAAGCTCTGGCTTGCTGTGTTGAGTGGAGAGCACCACTGCAGATGGAACAAATGGATTAAAAACTGCCTGTTTTTTAGTTAGGTAGTCTTTGCTAACTTGGAGCAAGCTAAATTGACCTGTACTGATCTCCAGATACTTTAATTTCTTCCATTTAGTGCTACATCCAAGAACATACTTAGTAGCTGCAAGGGTGTGACCTTTATTCATTTGTCTTTTGCCCCTGGAACAACATCTAGACTCACCGTAACCAGCCAGCAAGTTACGTATTTGTAGAGTATAATTTTGCCCCAGATCAATATGTAACCACAACGGAACCAGAAAGGCTTCTCCTGCAGAGACAAGAGTGAAACAGAATAAAAATAAAAACTGGAGTTGAGTGGCCATAATGGGATAAGGTAGACGAGATCTCATCACTGTCTTTTGTTTTTATCTGATGTATGTGTTGAGACTGCTGTACGGACTAGGCTGCCAGGCTTATGCAACTTACAAATCATTCTCCTTCCTTTGGTATTATGTGGCTGTACTGAAATAGCTACAGTTTGGGAAGACTCTGGGATTAGCATAATCATTGTGAAATTTACACTCTCATTTATTCACATTGACACGGAAATGCTGAAAATCTGCAAGTAGGAATTATTTGTTAGGAGTTTTGTAAGCACCTCAAAGATTCCGGTGAGCCTTGTAAGTTACTCTAGTGAAGTTCTTTGCATTCCTAATTGTTATTAGGAGGGTAATTAAAAGATCATAAAATACAGAGGTTTCCAAAAACAGCAGTAGCATATAAGATTAATTACCTATTGGTAAAAGTTTTGATTCGGTTCAGTTCCCCATAACATATTGCTGTTCTGCATCAAATGGAATCCACCAGATCGGCAGTAAAGCCAAATCAATTGTGGAAAGGCTTATATCTAGTTGCAGAATTATTTTTAAATTGAGGCAAAGCTAAAAAAAACCTTTAAAAATTAACAAATTCCACTCTTGTGCCCACACCCAACACAGCCAAGTGAATACATACCATGTAGTCGTCTGAGATGAGGTATTCATCAAAGACGTACAGACTCGACAAGGTATAGGTTACTAGAAACACAAGACCCAAACTCAGGCGCTTCAGAGCAGGCACAAAACTGAGGAAGAAAAATATGAAGGTCAAAGAAATGCCTTGGAAAGAGAACCATCAAATCCACGATTTTAAAAACAGAGGTGGAGAAGTGGAGGTAGAGGGGACAGCGACAGAGAGGTACCACATTCCACTGCAGCAGCTGCCTCCATTTGAAAGCTGCATTTGGGATTTAAACATTACCAGGTTGGAACTGAGTCTGTACTAAAGATGTCAAATGATTGTTGACATTCATGCCCCGGAACAATGCCGGGACATTAAGCAGAGAGTTACAAGCAACTTTTGAAAGACTGCCTTGTCTTATAAATCACTTTTGGTCACAGTACTTCCGTGTCCAGGCAAGAAGGCAGTTTGCTGCAGGGAACATAGAGGATTCAGTGGAGGATTCAGCATTCTAGGATTCGAGCAAGATGAGAAGCTAAGTCGCTGTGTATTACCTATTGGGTCTCTGGCCTGGGACGTCAGTCATCTCACCCCTTGCCAATTTCTGATAGTCTGTCATGGAGAACTGAGGCCCAACCATGAAGGCACCATAGAAATAGGAGAATCCTGAGACCTCCAGCAAGGTAGGAACTCCCCGGACAGCAAATCGCCGCTGCTCAGGGGTCAGGAACTCCTGCACCAAAGGGAGTGGCATTAACATCATCCCAGGGAATTCATACTAGCTCTGGATGTTATGTTCTCAGCCTGCCTCCTTACAGGTCTCAGTTCTTGCTCTCCAGGTACATGGAACTTTAGACTGTATTTCTGATCCATTCATCTCCCCAGCCCTATGTATCCCCTCTCCCTCTAAACAGCAACAAGATCCAATGGTTGAGACGAGTTGCACAGATCTCTATTCCCAAATAAGCTCAAAACATGGAAGGGATCTATTGACGTGCATCCCTGTCAGCACAGCAGGCATAGCAAAAGACTGTATTAGACCTATTCCAGTGCCTGACTGCAGTTGCATGAACTCTCTCAAGACCTTACCATACTACAATTCCTACTTCTTGAGGCAAGAATCCATCATCTTTAAATACGCAAAACTTCAGCTTGGGAAATTTCAGCTTGACCTTGTTTTCTTGCAGTCAGCAGTGATTCCATGGATGCTAAAGACTAGGTCAAGCCTCAAACAGGAGGTGGGGGTTGAAGACACTTGAAGGGTGTACAGGATTAAGAGACTGTAGCAAGTGCAATGCCCTCTCCCACATGCTGTGCTGTGCAACTTCTGTCACTGTCTCATCTGCTCTAAAAAGAGAGCCCTAACAAACAGTAAAGGGCAACAGCTCACAAGGGTATCCTAAGACTAATCAAAGAAAAGATGGGAACTAAGACCCAGTACTGATGGTCTACAAGTTCAAAGTGCACTACCCACAAGACACAGAGCATCAGGGATTGGGAATCTAATGCAACACATTTGGGGGAAAGAGATGGTGGGGAATTTGGAAGGAGGCAGAGTAATATTCTGACATAATTGAAACAACTTTTGTCCATCTCTAATCACTACTGTCTCTGTCCCAAATTATTGCTTTCCACTCCAGAATTCAGTGCCTTCAGACACTCAGAGAGGCTCCCCTCTCAGCTATGGCTTTTACCAAACAACCCAGCCTGCTACCTCACATCCTTTGAACTTGATTTCCTGACCTCTAGCTCACTGGAACAGCACGGAGTGACGGAGAAATGGTCTTACTCACCGGATCTTTTCCTCCATCATAGTAATCAATGGCCAGACCTAGAGGTGAGAAACAGTTATTTGAATCCCTGGGATGGGCTGAATAAGCAAGTCCTCTCTTCCCTGAAGCACAGCTTGCAGAGTGCAAGAGATAGAAGAGAGGTGTCACTCACCAATTAACTTAAGTGTCAAGACACAATGTGGCATTGTCCACTTGATGTCATAATGTTCTGTGGCTGTGTAGTAATATCCAGCCATAAGGTATGTCTGAAAGAAACCATTGTTTGGGTTATTCAAACTAATTCCTCCAGCTGGTTTTGATCTGCCTCTGCTTTTCCACCCACAGTTGCTACTGTGAAGTGCAAAACTGAACAGAGGGCTCCCTTCTACAAACTGATGGAGTAAGAAAGACAGTTTTACCATCTGAAAGAAGAACGTGGTGAAGACGGCAGTGACTGTGCGACCCATTAGTCTCAGTATGAGGAACTGGATTAGGACACATATCAGGGAATGAGAAAACTGCATCCCTGTGGGACAGGAAAAGAGAGGGAGAGAGGTAAGAAGTAGAAATTATATTTACAGGTTCTCCCAAACTGCAGCTTGCCCTGGGCCAGGCAGCTCTCTTTTCCCAAACTCATCTTACCAAAATTGAAGTAAGCGATTGAGAGTCCTGTGAACACATTGTAGAGATGAATGAGGTAGGTCTCCTTCTGGAAGAGGAAATAGCGCTGGAACAAGGCAAAAGGATATCCTGAGTAGAGAAGAAAGGAAAAAAAAAAAAAAATAAAGGAAGAGTTGTAAATAAGTTTAGACAAGTATTGGTAATGATCCGAAGTACAGCTTTCTTGAATATGTTACTAGGAACATGCACTTTTACATGGATACATTTTCAACAAAGGTCATGGTGTTAATTCCCGATACAGTATTTCCATCTTGGGAGACAGATGCCAGATAAATTACTCTGTATAGAAGAAAAAACAGGAACACAATCATATCAAAATTGACACTGAAGTGCAAGAAATTACAGGACTACAGTCTCTGGCCTCACTCAATACATATGAATAATGCTTAAATACATGAATCAGACTTCCAAATTCTGCGACAAAAACATTGAACATAGCAAGAAGCTAGATTAAAAAAGAAAAAAGGGGGGGGGAAGGAACTTTATGGTTAATACCATTACAATGTGCTGAAAAATTCAATCCTGCTCCCACCTCAATGAGTTCTTTCAGCTTTAATTTTGGAGTTCCTCAAGTGACCTCTAGTAGGATACTCTTGCTTTTCTAACTCTGCAACTTCAGATCTGCATCTGATTTATGAACTAGTGAGCACACATCTGTAACTAAAATCCACTGGTACTATGCATGGAGTATTTTTGGAAAATAAAAATCAGTCAGAAGCATATCATACGGAGCAGCTAAGATAAGTGGAAGGACTTGTTTCCTTGCATTTTCTGTGTATTAACTCCTAGACTAAGTGAGGAATGCCTCCAGATTATTCATGTGTGGCTCAAGTGAGAAGCAAACATTTGTAAAGCTCTCTGGTAGTACGGTGAGAAGTGTCATACAGAACACCATGAGTCAACTAAATTCTGTTGTCTAGGTGAGTTCACATAGCATGCAATAAACATTGCCACTCATTAGACAATAAATATGATATGTTTTAATACAAAGTGACACAGGAAGAGTTGCCCATCTCAAGGGTACATGAAGCCCATTCACGCAACTTCTAAAGGCTTGTGCACTAGGAGCTGAACTGGGATAGCAGAAGCCACCGTAGTTCTGGCATTTTATTGCTTTACTTTGCAAGATTGTGTTCTTTTGTCCTGCTTAAAAATGAACAAAAGAAAAAGGAAATTCATCACGAACCACAACACTGGCATCCATGCTACTTATTATCCTAGCTGAAATCTGTAGCAGTGAATAGATCTTTTCTACCTCCACTAATGGAGTACTAGGAGCAGGAGATAGTCATGTTTTATATGGAGAAGTAATAAAAGGTGACAAAATGCACATTCTGCCGAGAAGTGTATTATGGATGGAAGGTTTCCAATAAGTGAGGCCAAATCTAGTCACTACTGTGAGAGGAAATGAGAAACTCTGTCATGCTATGTAAAATATAAGTCTGGCAGTCTGTCAGTGGAGCCATTTTAAGGTCCTCTCCATCCCTGCAAGTCCCTTGGGAGGGAGCCTCAGGGTTTGGGACTTTTGGGTTCCCTTCTAGGTCTCAGATGGCAGCACAGTCTACTGAGTCCAGATGTGTACCTGCTGCTTCTTGAAACTGAGCTGCTGCTCCCCATTTCCTCAGCCTCTTGCCACCCCTCTTTCAGTTTTCCCTGCCTCCTTGTAGCTGTTCCTTCCTCCTTTTGTGTCGCACACCGGTTTCCATGCCACAGGCTGCTTTCTTGGGCTGAGTAGCCTGCCAAGCCCCACATACCACGGCCCTTCACTTGTAAAGCCTGGCAACCTCCCTCCCGAACACCCAGCCTGCTCTTCCCTTCCACAACAGTGGCTCCAAGCTCGCTACAAAATGTCTTACCCAAACCATCCTCTCCCTGCCTGCTCCCCCATGGTTTTTACACAGTGTTCTTTTCATTTGCTAACATGGACTTCTGTTCTGTTTCCCCCATTGCTGCCCTGAACACCAGCTGATGGGGAAAGAGGGAATTGGCAAAGGGAGTTCATCACACAGGCTCTCTGGGAATACAGGAGTAACTAAAAGAATTAGAGCAATTCACATGATAAAAAAAAAAAAAAAAAAAAAAAAAAAGGAGAAAAAAGTTGTGTTTTCTACCAGCCTTTTACTCAGGAACATACAGACGGGGATTCTTTGTTCATGTGCCAATTTTCCTGCTGAAGTTTAATAACACAGGAACAACTGGCTTTCAGAAATGGAAAGTGTTAAAAAAATGTTAAGTGTTAGTATCAGATTAGATCAAAGGTTTACTGTGGAAAACGTTTCTCCCTCTTGAATAAGAGGGAGAAAAATCAGATTACAATTACAGGCAAAGCACAATTTATTGCTGTTCATTGACATGGATGCTCTTAAAACCACATTTTCAAGGGTGTCCTACTCTCTCAAAAATCAGTAATATCTTGCAAAAAAGTCCATTTTGATGAGGTTTTTTTTTTCTCTAGATATCTCCGTAGACAGAATTGAAGTATGACTGAATACTATAATGTACTACAAATTTCTAAAAGTCAGAAATGTTATCTTCCCATCTAGAGTTCCTACTCTTTGGGAGAGTTGTCTCACTTGTCAGGCATACTCCTTTTTAGCTCTACACAGCAGATCACATCATGGTTTGGGTAATGATGCCCTGGAGGGAAAAGAACCCTTGCAAACAGAGAGCTACTAATATGCACAGCATAGGTGTTTTTAGAAAGCCACAAACTTAAATCCTGGTCTTACACTACATGGGTCCTGTTCCAGTTCAAAAGTCACAACATCAGCCTAAATTCTTCTGATATTCAGAGTGACTTGTTAGTACTCTGGACTGCAATTTACCTACAGTTCTGCAGCACGAGATAATTTTCTCAGTTTTACAACTGATTCCACACTGCAGATATAAACTTTAACCCCCAAATGGCAGTGGATACTGAATATCAATGGTCATTCTGCTGTGGCCTGTGCCCTTCTGAACACTCATAAACTATTAAATAACAAGCAATTTCTACTGATAACGGCAGTACTCCTGGCCCACTACCACGTTCCTGAAGCACAGCAGTTTTTGGAGTTATCACTGCCTTCTGGAAAGCTGGCTGTCACCTCTGGATATGTCAGCAGCAGGACGCTGTGCTGCTTTGCTTCTGCCATTCAGAGACAGGGGACAAGAGTCCCTGCTCCTTCCTGCCAAGAGACCCTGCACAGCAGCTCCCACTCTGCCAACCTCCTCTTTCACAGCTCCCTCAGGCAGAGTAGGCTGTAATACTCCAGAAGAAAACAGAAGGGAACCCCTGATCCCAAGTAATTCTCCTTCTCTACCCACCACAGAGTTGAAAAACAGTCTGCGCACAGAGTTGGGTTTTGCCTCTAGACAGACTGTTTATAGAAGGAAATAAGCAATTGATATAAAAGTGGCAAATTAGACATGAATGTTGCTAATGATAAATCCCTCCTTTTTTTTTTTTTTTTTTTTTTTCAAACTTCACAGCAACAAGAAGATGATCTCTATTTCAGAGAACCCCCATGCTGAAAGGAAAGGACAAATTCAGCTTTTTGGCCACGGCCATTTGGGAGAGTAATGGGCCACTGCACAATGCCCAAGTTGTCCACAGATACAAAAATCTAACTGAGCAGAAGAAGTAAATGATCAAGAAGGTGGATTAGGCAGGATGAAAGTTCTACTAATTCCAAGCAAAAACAGTGCCATCTTCTTGAAGGGGTGATTAAGATGCCTGTCTTTTTCCAGAGATAAAGCTGCAAATAAGAATATCAGAAACATTCTTTTCATCTCTGCTCCCTTTATTTCCCCTTTTATATGCATTAGCTCTGTTTCATCTTCAAGACAGTAGGTCTGACTATTTTCCCTTCTCCTTTGCTGATCAGTTAACTCCTCCTTTGTTAACATCTAGCAGGTCAATTGCCTCCATTTTTTCGTAAAAATGCTAAAACTAAAAGGAAGGAGACAACTGGAAAAGGAAGTGGTAAAATACCAGCCTTACCTAATATTTTGACTTCAAAGGTATTACATTTTTCTGTCTCCAACACTGCAAAAGTGCCACACCTTGTTTAACATGGAGTGCATAAACATGAGTATTTTAATTCAGCTCAGGACTGCACTTTCAAAGTCCACTTACGGTGCTTTAGTTTGCATAGAAGAACTGTCTCAAAGCATTTGAACAGGGCTCTGTTGAGACAAAACTAAACTGAAAGTACACTCCAGTGGGTGCCTAGTTCGTATGACCAGACTGATGCAAATTGAAAGTAAATGCTCAAAACACACAGACAAGTCCGCTCCACAGATCTGCTCCTACTGTACCACTTTGCCGATGTAGACATGGGCAGTGTGTAGCATTACACACCTCCCTCTATTTTTTTATTTTTTAATGAACAAGATGTATTTGAAGTTAGGAGTTTAAACAAGGCAGCACATGAGTGCTCTGTGACAGGGCTGGTTTTAGACTCCATGACAGGAGAGTGCTGCCTCTTACAGCTTCTCCCATCTCTTATCCCCCAAACAAGTTGTTTGCCTTCCCTGCAGTAAGGTTCTTGCTTTTCTGACCAGCTGGGGACTTGGTCTGGGATAAGTCAGCAGCTTTGGGTGACCACAGTGGGAATTTCATTGAGCCTAAAAATCTTCAGGATGCAGAGAGCAGGAAGAAGCAGAGCACGTAAAAAAACTGATGAGAAGGAGAAGAGTAGCAGAAAACTGGCAAGCAAAGCAATAGGTTTCTGGCACCTACTGAGTAGGAATGTGTTAATTTCTGCAGGTCCCTGATATGTGTATGGATGAGGGAACACTTCCCCAGTGCTTTTCCTGGCAGGTCTGGGCAAATCAGCAAGGTCAGTTCTGGCTCAGGGGTGTAAACAACATGTTGGCCTCCCTCCACGTTGTGCAGCAGGACATGCCAGGTAGCTTGCAAGCCACTGTGTAATACTATGATCAGATAAATAGCTGTAATTCTTTGGGATCGTACAGCCATGCAAGAAATGAGATCAACATAAAGTCTTAAATACACAGTGCCACAGGGCCTCCTGCATCCTGGCTTATGCTTTGAGCGGTGACAGCAGGAAAGAAATCTGTCCCCTCTCACGTGAGGACAGGAGCAGCAGCACAGAAACCCTGCTCTCCTTCACACCATTAAAGGGCTCCCTCCCTTTTTCCTCCAAGGGGCTAGGACAGCATTGTCCTAGCCACTTATTCCAGCAACTGGAAAGTAACTCTGTAGGGATGGAGCTGAGACCCACTGGTGTCTTCGATGATGACAAAAAGACAGAGTTTCTCCTGTGGGAACAGTGGGCCCTCGACCTACTGAAGAATCAAAGGTAGAGTACATCTCTCAAAGACATCTTCATATCATTGACAGACATTAGTGTACTGACACATCACACTTCTTTTAGCGACAGGTCCAGAACTATGCTTCAGGTCCTACTGCTGTTGATAAAGCAGCCAAATTGCAGACTAATTTCTTCAAAGGTTGTATACGCAAATTTTTACATATAGGAAGTCTGCAGTAAGTTTTTAATCTTGTACAATCTGAGCAAAGGGCTCTATTCTACTTGTATTCCTTGCTTCAAAATTGCAGCATGTATAAATGTGTCTCTGATCTAAATACAAAGCTGTGACTAAAATCCCCATAATTTGCTCAGCAATGTGCAGTTACTTGTTCACTGAAACATCATGGTGCCCTTTAGGACTACTCCATTTTTAGTTCTTGGATGTTCTTCCTTCCTCCTTTCTCATTCTCCCCTTTATTTAATTTTTTTCAGTTGTGACAGAATGTTAACAGTTTTATATGACCTCTTTTGGTTATTTTAGATCATGACTAAGTAAACACTCTTATTCTGAATCAAGAGAGTCCATTTAGACTTTTTTTTCAACAATAATTCAGCTTTCTCCAGAAATTAATGTAAGAAGTTGCTAAGTCCCTTGTGATTCTTCCTCTTTTTCAGAAGACTATTTTTACCAATTTTGGTGATCTTCTGAACAGTGAAACCCTAGAAACTGTTGTCACAGTAAAACTGCACAGTGTAGATGGGAAACTGCATCACAGAGCGAGAAAAAGAAACAACTTTTTAATCCATCTTTGGAACAGAGATCTTTGAACATCTTTGGAACCAAGCTTTGTCCTCGTGGTCTTGTTCTAAAATAATTCAGCAGTATTAGCTGCAGCCAACAAAAATAGTTTTCTTCCTGAATCTATGCAAACACCTGAAATGGAGGAAGTGAAGGAAAAGCCATACTTTGTCTGTCCCAATGTCACTTCCAGCTTTCAGAAATGCTTTTCATTTACACCCCATGCCATCCTATGAAGTGGTCATCAGTGCTAGCTGCATTACCAATGAGCTTAAGGCTTTCAGTCACATTAAATGGATTGTAAACTAAGCTGCAATTAAATGAACATTTCTTTGTGCTGGGCTAAGGAACTCTTCTTTCTCTCCTCTCATGTTGCTCTGGAGTAGTGTTTGGTCCATCCTTTTACTGTAATGGTATAATGCTTTACCACCCATCCATTAAGCAGGAAAGCTAAAGTCAATCCCCTCTGCCTGAGCAGTTCAACCTACATGGCCTGCAAGAGTGCCAAACTACAGGCAAGGCTGTTTTGCATGCCCTGAAGCCTTCTGTCTGAAGTTATGCCTTCCATTGCATGTAATTAAGAGATACTGAGCTTGGGAGAAAGGACAGGGAAAGGCAGGTCTGGTCTCCTGGTTTAGGAAATACACTTTAGTATGCAGGGGAGAGATACGAATGGTTTCCTAGTCCCTGATCCCCAGACTTTAAAACAAATTATAAAGATCCAGTGGGACCATGCAAAACAGATAGTGGCCTACCTCAGGAAGGGACACTGTGCTGTCTCAGTGGCTTAATGTCAACACTGTATGTGGAACATTTGTAACAGCACACACGGATCTCATGCTTTCTCAATCTACTGACCACAGCGGGGACCTCCTTATCTTTTTAGGACAATAACTATTCATTTCAAAGAAGTGGTTCTGCTCACCCATAAGACACTGAGCAAGAAACAGCCTTCCAGTGTAGTGTTCTAGCTTATTACTAGTAAGAAGCAAGAAGGAACTCGGAGTAAGATCCAGATGCGAATATTCTGCAGAGATATCTCTGATATCTCTGATACCTCTCTACCATAGGTGTCTGCCTCCACACAAGCTTTCTAGGACCTTTTCTGCATAAGCACCTGTTGGACTAGTCCCTTGGTTAATTCATTTGACTAACCTTGTAGTGAACTATCTGCTTTTTCTGGTTTAGGTTTCTGCCAAGCAAGTAAATTCAATCAGATCGCAATTAAAGTACCAGAGACAGACGCGGGAGAAAGGAAAGCAGGACTTTCCCTGTTCAGCTGTTGGGAGCTGCTAGACTAACTCATGCTGACTTATGCGCATGTCTTGTATATGTTACCTATTAGTCGATATTTTTTCTTCTAGAAGTTTGGTTCAACTAACTTCTATGTTGAGGTCAAAATGATAATCAGTTCAGCCTCCTTTATCTACCCTTGATGTGAAGAATGTTTTGGTTCAGCTTGATCTCGCACATCATAAACTAAATCAGGCAGAAATAAGTCTGGTGCAGACCACAGTTACAAAATGACACAGTTTTTCTTGCTCGCATCTTTTCTTAGAAATCATACTTCTAGTTTGCCAAAGCAACTTTATTTTGACAGATCACACAGGAGCAGTTGCATCACTTCAAATATATTTTCAGGTTCAGCAGAAAGCTTGTATTTCCTTTCTGCTGGGTGACTACACCCCCAAATGCTTTCACAACCCAAAGTTTCACTGAGCATCTACAGAGATGTACGCAGATAGGGTGTATACGTACACTTGAATTAATGTTTCAGGAGCCATAACCTCCCCCTCAATGGCTGGCCCACATCATAACGCTAGCCCTGCCTTACCCATTTCACACGGGACTAAAGTATCTCATGTTTACATAAGCGCAGGCAGTGTGTGTTTTGCAACATGCTTCGCGTCGCAGGTGGAGAGCAGGGCATCATCCCAGTTCTCCCGGCCACTGCGCTGGCAGGCTCTGATCACCCTACCTGGCAGTGCCCGTGATGACACGCCACTCCCTCAGTGCCATCACTGCTGCAGACACCAGAGGTATCTCTGGGCCGCGACCGCCCTGCACTCGGACAGGGCAACACCTGGGAGGGGCTGCGGGGATTCCCGAGCGGACACACGCTCGCGGGGCGCGGGATGCACACGGGGCCCGGGGGCACTCACACACAGCCAGCAGGACCATCGCTAACAAAGTTCCTGTGCCCGGGATACGGGCCCCAAGCAGGGTCTTCCGCTGGCACCCCGCGCTCTTCCCCGTCCCGCTCCTACAGGCGGTCTGCCAGAACCGCGCCCCGACATCCCGCGGGGAAGCCGGGCGGAGTCCCCTGTCCGCCGGGACGGCCGGGGGCTCGTCCCGGGCGGCTGTCGCGGGGCGGGTCCCGCGTTCCCCGGGCGGGGCGGGCGCTGCCGGTAGCGGCGGGGGCTCTCCCGCCGGTTCGCCGCGCACACGTGGCCTGGTGCGGCTACGCGGGCACAGGTGCGGCTCCTTGCCGGCGGAGCGATGCCCGGCCCCGGCCGCCGCGCAGCGCAGCACGGTGGCCGAGCGGCGGGGTCGCCCGTGCCCACGGCGGGCGCGGAGCCCCGCCTGGGGCGCCAGCCCCGCTTCTCCCCCCGCCCAGTCTTACCCATAAGGATGGACAGGATGAGGCGCAGCGCCTGCTCCGACGAGCCCAGCGCCTCGGCCAGGCGCGCCAGGCTCCAGCCGGCCCCCACCACCGCCATGTTCGCCGCCGGCCGCCCCGCCGGCCGCTCGCGCCCCGAGCCCGGCAGCGGCACCAGCCAGCGCGGCCCCCGCACCGCGCGCGGCCCCCCGCGCGCCCATTGGCTGCGCCGCGCCCGGCCCCGCCCCCCCGCGCCGGCGATTGGGCGGCCCGTGGCAGCGGGGCCGGGCCCCGCGCGCACTAAGGCAAAGGTTACCCGCGGGTGGGCGGGGCCGCGGCCCGGCTCCGCCGGCCAATGATTGGCGGAAGGGCGGTCGGGGGCGGGGCGCGGGCGCGGTGGGTGGGGAGGGGCGGGCACGCGGGGCGGGGCCGGCCCCCCATTGGCTGCGGCGGGACAGGAGAGCGGCGGGGCGGGGCTGGGGTTATTCGCGGACACGAGGCGCGCGCGGAGGGCGGGAGAGCGCGCGGGGAGGGCGGGAGAGAGGGGAGGCGGCCTCGGCCTGGGGCTGCGTTCCGGTTTTGGCCTTGACCTCCGCCATAGCCTCGGCCGCAGCCCCACCCTGCTCTTGGCCTCAGCCTCGGCCTCTGCTTCGGCGTGGGGCACCGCTTGAGCTTCCCCAGCGCTGCCTGGTTCTACCACCCCCTTTGTCCCCGGAGGACAGACCCCTCTGTGTGATGCTTGGCTCTTGCGGCCCAGAGGGATCCACTTCCCGTACCGGTGTTATGCCAACACCTGTCCCTTGCCCTGTCCCTGTAGCACCTGACAGAGTGTGCCACAGTGCCAGGCACAGTTTCAGTGGTGCCCAGTGACAGGACGAGGAGCAATGGCCATAAACCAAAACATAGGAAGTTTCACCTCAACTTAAGGAAGAACTTCTTTACACTGAGGGTGGCATAGCACTAGAACAGGCTGCCCAGGGAGGAGTCTCCCTCTTTGGAGGCATTCTAAACCCACCTGGACATTCCTGTCTTTCCTGTCCAGGGTGACCCTGCCTTGGCAGGGGGAATTGGACTGGGTGATCTCCAGGATCGGTCCCTTCAAATCCTAACAATTCTGTGACTCTAGTCACTGGGCAGCTCTGCCAACACAGCTTCCTTATAACTCATCCACTGGATGACCTCCTAGGTTAGGTTAGATATTAGAAAAAAGGTTCTTTACCCAGAGGGTGGTTGGGTACTGGAACAGGCTCCCCAGTGAAGTGGTGACAGCACCAAGGCTGACAGCGTCCAAGAAGCATTTGGATGATACTCTCAGGCACATGGTATGACTTGAGGATGGTCCTGTACAGGGCCCGGTGTTTGATTCAATGATCCTTGTGCATCCCTTCTAACCTGGCATATTCTGTGATTGTGTGGTGTGTCCCTTCATGCAGTCGTACATGAGTGCACTCCAAGTTCTCCTCAGCTAAAGCTTTGGGTGTAACAGATGTGATCCTCTTTCCCTTGTTTGTGTTACCATTTTCCTGCTGGGTCACTCAGGTGAGCAGTGGCACCAAAACTTAGCTAGAGGGGCAATCACAGGCCCATGCAAAGATTCACATGAAAAGGGATCTCTGGAGGTTTCTGATCCAAACCCCAGCTCACAAGCTGGACTCCAAAGCTGGATCAGGTTGCTCAGGGTGTTGCCTGGGCAATTGCAGTACATTTTCATGGGTGAAGAGTTTTGAGCCTCTGGGCTCCTGAGCCAATGCTGAATCATCCTCTTTATCTTGCTCTGTCCTCTTTATTATCACCATTTAGGCAGCAGCCCCTACTAGATCCCATTTCTTGTCAAATCTGACTGGGAGAGTGACTGACTGGCAACATGCTCATCTAGACCTCACTTCCATAGAAGTCCAGGCTAAAGACCTTGCCTCTCCTTGCCCTTCTCTTTTCCAGGCTAAACAAATCGAGATTCCTCAGTATCAAAGCTCTAGTCACCTATCCAGTGGTCCTCTGCTGGGCTCTTGTGCTGGAGAGTCCATAGTGAACGCAGCAAAGCAAATACAACTATATCTGTGCCACATAGAGGGAATTAATTGCTTCTCTCCACCTGCTGACTCTGCTGCCATCCATGCCACCCAGTGTGTTGTTAGGGTGCATCATGGGCTAGCACACCCAGACCCCCAGTATCTTTTCTGCTGAGCTGCTCCTTAGCCCATTGTCTCCCAGTCTGTGCTGGCACATATGTGATTACTCTGCCTCAGGTGCAGGTCTGGCAATGAGGTCATGGTGTGGCTGTGGGGTGGGCTCACCTGCTGGGATCAGGCCCTGGTGGACACAGGTTTCAATTTAGATGATGTGGATTTTCTCCTATCCTCCATTTCTTAGTGGCAAAGGCACAGATCAAGAGAAGGAAAAGGATAAAGTCTTGAAAGAGCAGTTAAACTGCACATTGGGCAGTGCAGCAGGAGATGTAGTGAGTGCAGAGAGTAAAACAGATAAGAGAAGAAAAGAATGAAGGAGTGATCTGACAGAAACCTCAAAAAGTTCAGAAAACAAATGTACTCAAAATAATATGGGACTTGATGTGAAGCTAAGGGAGAACTGAGCCAGAATCATTTCAGAGGTCCACACTGAAACTGTGAGAAGCAATGACCTCAAGCTGCCACAAGCTGTTCAGTTGGACCAAGGGGTGGTTTACCATGGGAACAGGTGCTTAGAGAGGCTGGGAAATCTTCAGCCTTGCAGATGTTCAGAAGATGACTTTTTCTCACAGAAAATGAGAAAAATGGAAATGAAGAACAATCAGTGCAGTAAGGAAGTGCGTGAAGAAGGGGAAATCTTGGCCTTGATTTCCAGAGGTCCCCTGAAGGCAGTGTAAGGTGCAGAGTGGCAGGCCAAGATGTTCAGTGGGGGTTTAACCCCCCGCCCCCCCAGATAGCTGACTCCATCAGGTTAGACTTTACAGATAGGTTACTGTGTTTGTCCACCCTAACTATTTGCCAATTGACTTTTCAAGAAATATCTGTCTCTCATTTCCATATTCAGTTGTGTGTTTATGGTGTTTAAGCCAGTTTCCCAAGTGAGCGAGTCCTATGTGAGCATGATGACTGTTTGTTCCTCCCCCTGTCATGTTTTACAAGGAACGATCATCTCAAATTTCAACATTTGTAGAAGTGTAATGAAAGTGGAGAACCAGATTACAGAAAGGCCTCTTAGCATCACTGCTGAAGGAATCCACTCCATAATGAATCTTCCTCCCTTGTTTGGTATAAGTAAATTATCCCACAGATTTAATGCTCTGGGGGGGATAACCTCCTAAAGTCTCTATCTTGCTCAGTTGTGCTGTTGTCTGACAGGTGACTTTAGTTCTTATCATTATATTAAAACTCCATGAATGAGTTAAAGAGTGATGAGAACCTTAATGTGAAAAAGATCCACTGAGGACATGTTAACAGTTAAATACAGATATAACTTTCGGCTCAGTAAGTCGCTACATTTTAGATAGCCAAAAATGGGAGAATATGCCAGGGAAATATCTCTGTACACTTGCCTTCTCCCTTAAACCTCCACATCAGGCTTCTCCTCTCTTCATCCTTCCCGTTCCCTTCTTGTCCCCTTTTCATAAAAACTCAGATCATGCCTGGAGGATTACTTAGATTCTGTGGGCAGTGGCCTTGCTTTGAAGGTCAAACTGCTGTAACCTGGCACCAACCACGCCACTGTTGCTGCAGCCACTGGTACTCTGTTGGGCTTGGCACGAGGGCTTACAGCGCTGGGCTTAGCTTTCCACATGCGCTGGTACACGTCCTGCCCAAGGAGACCTCTGTCTCCTGCAGTCATTGACTCCTGCTTTTCAAAAGGCAAGGTGCTCCCTCTGGTTTTGGAGGACACATTTGTAGCAGGAAAATTGGATTTGAACCACAGTCTCTCTCAAGCAGTGTCCTCTCGTAGACCCAGGATTGCAGAAAAAGGGAGAGTTAGAGGTTAAATGCTGGGTTAGACAAAATTCTGGTCTAGGACCTTTGTGTTCTGGAATAGCTGAGGCAACAACCCCCTGACACACTTCTTTTGTGCGAACAGGAACTTACTAGAAATGTCTACTGTTTGTGAAATAATTTTTTAAAATACTGTACCATTTTAATACACTTGAGGTCAGTTAGCTAAATGTATGGTGAGACAGAGTCCATATGAACTTTCATTCTGTAATTTACTGTTGTCAGAGATGGGTTCCAGAAGCAGCATCTGCTCCTGAGATTGCCTAACAGTTTCCATTGTGAGATTCTTTTTTCAGTTGCTTGAAATGTTGCTATATTTGACCTGTTTAGATTAAATGCTAGATAGCCACTTCAGGTCAGAGCATAGTAGCTGGTTTTGAGACTCAGATCATGGTGAGTGTACTGCTATTTTTCAGTAGTAGTATAATTTTAATAATCATAGTGGTGTTATTCTTGAGAGGAGGGAGTGTAGCCAAAAATCTTTATCTACTGTCCTGAAGATACACCATGGTTTCATAAAATTACATAGGTATTAATGTGAAACTTGAGGTTCACATGAGCTCGGTGTGGCAATATGGGAATGGAGCTGCTGAAGCTTCTGTAAATTCATTTCCATCGACTGTGTTCCAGTGTTTCATGCAGCTTTCCCGCACACCACAACCGCACAAGACCCCAGATGGTTCCTCAAGAGCTCTTGCAGTGCCGTCTTTCCAGGACCATTTATTATATGCTGAGGAACTGAAACAGGAATCTTGTGCTCTGTCTCACTAGTGCCTCTTCTCCCAGGCAGGCACAGGTGCCTACCCTGGTTGAAATCGCCATGGGAGAGGAGAGGCTTACTTGGGACAAGATGGCTATCTGAGAAATGGGTTTAGGGTTGAACACTGATGGGGAGGAGGAAGATACTAGAAGAGCAAGAGTCAGAATAAAACTAAAAAAGACAGAAGTCTGCAGCTTGCAATCACCATGTTGAGGGAAAAGCACAGGGAGGATAGGGAGAGAACCACTAGGAAGAGATGCGGTATAGAGAGAGAGAAGGGTGACTGCTTGGAATAACAGGCAGGAGAAGACATGAAAATATGTTTTCATTAGACAGATGAATGGGAGGCCTTTTAGCCAGCAGGGGAAAAAGTCAGGAGTATGTAAATGCAAACCATAGAGACAGAGAAACTGGGACTCTGTGGTGTTGGAGGTCGTACGTATGCTTGAAATCATGTCACCTTTTCACTCTGGAGATTATTGCACAAAATAATCTTAGAAGGAAAAAGCCTCTGAGGTCATTGAGTCCGACCATCAACTCAACATTGCCAGGTTCACCACAAAACCATGTCACAAAGTGCCACATCTACATGTTTTCCGAACACTTTCAGAGATGGTGATTCCACCCATTCCCTGGGCAGCCCGTTCCAATGCTTGAACACCCTTGCAGAGAAGAATTTTTTCCAAATGCCCAATCTAAACCTTGGCAGCTTGAGACCAAGGTCTCAGGGTCTCCTCTTGTCCTACGGCAATGTCAGAGCCTGATTCCCAGGCACCATCGGCTCCGCTCCGGAAATCCCCCTCCACGAAACGGGGGAGCTGCAGTTCGTGGCCCGTGTTCCTGGTAGGAGGGATCGGACACGCCGTGCCGGGCACGGGGCGTGTCACCCAGGGGAGTCAGGGGAGTCACCCCCCCCCGACATCCGCTGTGGGGCCGGGCGGGGCAGCCCCCGGGCCGTGTCTCCCCGGGGCCGGCCGGTCTCTGCTGCCGCCTCTCGGTGCCGACGGGACCGGCGAGCTGTGTCTCCACCGATGGCTTCAGTCCGGCGGGTTGTCCTGCCGCAGGAATGTCGCCTTCCCTCTCACAGCAGCGGCTTCACCACGGCGTTTTACAGCGTTATGGTTTAAAGGCTGGGGGAGCTGGGGTTGTCCAGCCTGGAGAAGAGAAGGCTCCGGGGAGACCTTATAGCACCTTCTAATACCTAAAGCGGGCTGGAGTACCTGAACAGGGCTGGAGAAGGACTTAAAAAGGGCAAGTAGTGATAGGACAAGAGGGAATGGCCTTAACCTGAAGAAAGGTAGGTTTAGACTGGATATTGGGAAGAAATTCTTTACAGTGAGGGTGGTGAGGCATTGACACGTTGCCCATTGAAGCTGTGGATACCCCATGCCTGGAAGTGTTCAAGGCCAGGTTGGAGCAACCTGATCTAACAGAAGATGTCTCTGCCCATGACTGGGGACTGAAACTAGGTGATCTTTAAGGTCTCTTCCAACCCAAAACATTCCACGATTAAGTGAAAGTAAGCCAAAGTATTTGGGAATGTTTTACTCTAATAGATGCAACTGCTCCTCTTCAGGGACAGTTTCAGCTCTGGGATGCCTCGTGTGCTGTGAAGATGGATATCCCTTGGAATGTCACAGCAGAACCCACACCAGTCATTCCACGGTGGGACATCTCAGCTGTGAGTCAGAATAGGAAAAAGTAGGCATGACTATAGGGCTTCTGTTTGTACGAAATGTAGTGCATTGCTTGTGCAAGCATTGCTTGTGGTTAACAGTCACAGCTGCTTGAAACTACACCCAGGGGCATAGGGGAAGGGAGTTAAGAGGCAGCAGGCATCTCAGTGTGGTACAGTGCACACAGCAGAGTGCTCCCAGCTCCCAGGTTTTACTGGGACATTTGCATTCAGACTTGGTGATGGAGGGAGTAAAAGAGGTGAACAGACTGGTGAAAATCCCACTGGTACAGCATATGGAGATGGAAATCTGTGGGTTATACTGAGGGGTTCTGAACACACCTGCACTGGCAGGTTCTCCTGAGGTTTATACAAGGCTCCAAATTTAGTGACTGGTAACAAAACTGGCCTGGATCACAAGAGGGAAGTGGGAAGTGTAGTGAGCAAGAAACCCACTGAATCCTCTTATTGGCAGAACAGGAAACAGTCAAATTACTGCCAGGGTCTTGGTAGTTGGAGCATATTTTATGTGTTACTTACTTATCCTTGACTCTCTCCTGACAGATTTCACTTAGATAATGTTGTTTTCTCTTTTGATATTTACTCCCTTTGTTTTATGCTCTGACTCAGTGTTTCCAGATGGGAAAGTATGGCTTTTCTTTAGCACTTGGGAAAAGCTTTTTTTTCCTCCCCCAAATTCCTGGGGGAAGACAAGCCAGTCAGGCCTGTTTTAGATGGTAATTTTGTGAAACCTGGAACACTACTGCGCTTCATAACATCTGGCAGAAAGGTTACAGCTACGCAACTCTGAGTCATCTTAAGGAAAGGTTTGTCTTATGCAATTTGGGAAAAGTAATATGTGGTCATGTAATTTAGGAATTTAGGAGAATGCATGTGCCTCTGAGCAGAATTATATTGCATTGACAAACTTAATGTTATCATTTATTAAACTTAATGGCACGATTTTGCCTCTTTTAAATTGTTACCTGACATAGTTTCAGTGAATTGTGAAATATATTACCTAGCTATTTATTCTTACAAGTTGTAAAAACAATACAGATCTAAGCAAATGGAATCAAATGCTGTATATGTATTCAGTGTAAATATATACATAAATATTACCAGTCTTCTGAATAAATAGTTAGCATTATGCAGATATGTGACCAGAGAAAATGCAGCTACATTTTATTTAACTAACTTCAGCAATCTTTTTCTTAATTAATAGGTATATGTCTTCTAAGGAATTATTAATATTCGCACACATATTAACCTACCTCTGCTACAGACAAGTTGAATCAGGTTTATATGAAAATATACAATTCCCTTGCGATGAAATGGCATGCATAATATATCAATCCACACTCATTTTATTTCTGCCATGCCCATTTTAAAATATGATTGTGGCTTGAAGAATCACTGACAGGGTTTTTACTTTGCCCAGCTCAGAGGAGAAAACATCTCGCCATGATTTGTTGGGTATCTTTCATCACTGTTTTCCTGATTCTCAAAATTCCAGTTAGAAACATCAAGCTGTGCTCCCAAGAGACATCAGAAGTGAGATGACACTGTTTTCTCTCTCCCTCCTTTCTTAGTTTGACATTGAAAACAGACTAGGCATGTTCTTCAAGCAAAGCCTTTATCCTGACTACAATGAAGTCAGTTATGATTCATCTGTAGGTGTTTCTCTCCCTTGACAATATAAAAAACTCTTTCAGCCAGGCTTTGCTCATGCACTTTGCCTATGGCCTGTTGAAACTTGAAGCACTTTTTTTCCTGGCTATAACAAGCCCCGGAGTGCACTGTGCTGATTGTAAAGAGTAGAGGTTGTAAAGGAGTTTTACATTTTCATTTACAGTCCAATCCTAGTGCAGCTGGTTTGTGAGGAGGAGGGGGTTTCTAGAATATTAGTGACAGTGATTTTAGCTTGTATTTTGGTCTTAGCTTGTGGGCACTGGCTGGATTAAGGGTCCTACCTGGTGTAAACCTTTAAACTCCTTTCTGTAAGGGTCTTGGATCTAACTTGCTCTGGGGCTAAGTCTGATGAATGTGAACATGATGAACATGCTCTTACATGAAGTTCAGTTGACAAATAAAGAGGAAGCTATGAATTCCCGGTCCTAAATCCTTACTTACATGAGTGTTCCATACCAAACCCAGCAAAAACATGCACTCCCACTCCTACTGGTAGCCTCAGAGAGGCTAACCAGGCTAACATTCAATAGGCCACTATCTTTTGGGTGTTTTTTCCCCTTTAAAAGGGTCTGTGAAGCATCAAATGAGGAGCACTGGGAGCAGCCCTGTGGCCATCAGGTTGCAGTAAGAGTGAACTTCAGCAAAGTGATCTCTGGATGCTTTTCTATGCAGAAGCATTGGACTCTCCCTTTTCTACACCCGTGGGATGTTGTTTCCAACTTTTAAAAGGAAGGGGAAAGAAGAGGAGAAGGAAAGCAACCGAAAACTCTATACCACTCCCTTTTCCCAAAAGTCATCTGATTTCCCGAAAATAGAGACGAGAGCTGCGCGCTCCCCCTGGCAGGCTGAGCTAGCAGGATTGTGCAACTATTTCTGGGAATTTCCCTTCCTGCCGAGAGCTGACAAGGCCAGCATCTCACCCGAGCGGGAAGACTGGGAAACCTCATCCCACAGATAGAGGGTGCTGTGATGTTGCGAATTAGAGCTCCCTTCCCCAGACCCCGCTTTGGGTGCAATTGGAGGAGGGTGTGCACAGGAAGAAAAAGCGAAAGATTAAAAAGAGAAGGGAAGAGAGAAGAAAACCAGACACGAACTAGAGAGAGAAGGTAAATATTGCAAACATTAGAAATTACAGAGGAAAATATTCCTGAGCATTGCTGTGTGACAGCTGGAAGAGTCAGGACAAGCTGCTCTCCAACCCCAGGATCTTAGAATGACTTTTGAGGTGCTGAGAAGAATGAATTGGGTAGCTGGGGGCGGAGGAGGTGTTTCTGTCTTAATTTGCTGATACTAGCATGGTGTCTGGACACACTGATGATCACAGAGTGTGAGTACTGGTGAGTACTAACATAGAGGTCATCTCTCCATTTTATCAGTACAGAGCTTGACCATCCCTTCTTGATGGTTGGGGTTGCTATATGTGGGAAGAGACAGAGATACAGACTTGCTTTTGAAGCAAAACACTGACCTAGTCTCCACGAGCTGGGGTTTTAGGGTCTTTGACCTACTTAGCAGACATGCAGAAGCACAGGCAACATTAATCAATTACACTGTTTTTTGTCCCAGATCATAACTCCAAAGTCCAATTCATGAACGTTTGCAGAAAGGAAGAACTGCTTTTTCCAGATGTGGTGAGTTATTAAATCTCCCAGGGGAACTGAGGTTTATTACTAATCTCATTTTATAAATTAGGTGTTTTTCCTGTAAAGCTGCACTGATTGTCAGATCTGAATGTATCTACAGCCCAAGTAGCTTCAAGAACAGGGCAATTAAGTAGGGAATAGGACTTAAGACCCTTGTGTTCAGCTCTTGCAGCATTACCAGCTTTTATAGAGCTTGAGAGAAGTAGAAAGCACCACTGGGGTTGTACTCCTGTGTGAAAAGTTACAGGAGAAAGGCAATCCCCATACAGGCCCAGCACTGGTCATTAAAATTCCAGAGCCATGAACTCTGCTGCATGCTGTGTACAGCTAAAGACTAGCTTTTTCACTGGGAACTGTGCACATATGTGGATGGAAAAGACTTCTGCAATGCCATCTTCCTCCCTTTTTTTTCAGGTACCTTATCTTCTTCTGTCTCCCTGCCTGGGCTGATGCGACCTCCATGTATGGAGAGATCTTGTCGCCCAATTATCCTCAACTGTATCCCAATGACGTGAACAAATCTTGGGAAATCCAAGTCCCTTCGGGATATGGTATTCACCTTTATTTCACACATCTGGATCTGGAACCATCACAGAACTGCGAATACGACTTTGTGAAGGTACTGTTCCTGTCCTTGAGTGAGAAAAAGACATGAAGGTGTACAAAGCTCAGGGCTGGAAGAGGAGTTAAGCACATCCCTCATGCTCTGAGCTCCAAGAAGCCCAGATAACTGAGTGTATCTCCACTAACAGTCACTAAAGGATTTGGGTTTGCCTCATAATCACGTGAGTGTTGTCTGCCCAGTGATTGTCCCATTTATGCCCCACCTCTCCATTTTTCTCCTATATTCATAGGAAAAACCTTCTTAGTCATCTCTGACACTTCCCTATTGCAAGGCATATTCTTACCCAGTGAACTGTAGATGTGAAAGGACCATTTTCCTAGGGTAATGGTTGTCTGTGCCTGAAATTATTCAGAATTAATCCATGAGTGGCCATAGATGATTAAATGCAGTCAGAAAGTGATTGGAAAGGTTGGAGGTTAGAAACAATCCATCTCTTATGGATAGTGAGCACTCAGATAAAGTGCTGTAGTCCCTTGCACCATAGTTTTCTATGATCTATGCACGACAGACTTCTTAAAACTAACTCTGCTCCACGTTATCCCATGAGACACTAAAGATGGAGCATTTCCACACAAACGGGCAGAAACAAGACCATTCTACCCTGCCATATCTCTATGTAAGATCAGGGGCAGCTCCAGGAGACCTTCAAGGAGGACCAGGGTGGGACAGAATGATGGGCTTGCTCTATCATAATGTGTCCTTTTGCAACAAACCAGTTAACCTGTTGGACTGCTCTGCAGACTGTCAGGGATTGATTTTGCCATTTTGAATCACAGTGCTGATTTTTTCTACAAATGGCCATGAGGAAAGGTTGTTAACAGAGGGCTTTCTGGATTAATTTGTATCTATCTGAGAAATTTAGACAGGTATTTCACAGCTGGGAAGTCAGTAGGAAGGAGCACTGCTCAAGTGTCTTGCAAATATCATGAAACTGGTTGTCTAAGAGCTCCATTCAGCTGCACCCTAGCACCTATAAGATGAAAGACTCAAGTGTTGGTAATCACATATGTTCCAGTAGGGAGGTAAGAGGTCTCTGAATTCTTCTGCAGATCCTGTTTGGTGACCATGTTGAAGGTGTGCTTTGTGGGCGGAAGAAGCCTCGTGCCCCCGGCTCCTCCATTGTGGAGGAATTTCACGTCCCTTACAACACCCTCACTATGAGCTTCCAATCAGACTTTTCCAATGAGGAGCGTTTCACTGGCTTTGCAGCCTACTATGTTGCAGTAGGTAAGGTTAAAACAGTCTCTTCTGAATCTTTGTAATGTGCAGGCTGGAGAAGGGAGAAAAGCTGACAGAAGGGTTTTCCATACAAGAATGCCTTATTTAAAAGAAAACCCAGCAGACAGAACTGTATTCCAATAAGGCCAGTATAAATACTGTCTTAGAGATACCTTTTCCTTATTATCCTCTCATGTTTGCTTCACTTTCTAATCTTTCTCCTGCCCTCAGGGCCCTCTCCTAATTTTGGCTGATTCATCTTTTTACCCTTGCAGACTTGGATGAGTGCACAGATTTTGTGGAGGAGCCTTGCAGTCATTACTGTAATAATTACATCGGAGGTTACTTTTGTACCTGTCCACCAGATTATTTCCTCTATGAGGATAACAGAACTTGTGGAGGTGAGACATCTACATGAGCTGTGGTCAAAAGCAAGAGTTACTTTAGGCCAAGTGAGATACTGTACTTGGAAGACTTTCTCTATCAACCTTCTCAACCATTTGTCACAGGTATATTTTGGGGGAAAAAAACTATCCCAGTGCAAATCTGAGCTGCAGAAGACTGTGATTTTGGAAATTTCTATTAACATATTCTTAACATTCTTATTTTTATTTTATGTGTTGAAAGAATTAAGGAACTACTAAATGACATTCTATAAAGCCTGTAATGGAGACCCATAGTATACTGCTATCTTTGAGTCTTTTAATTTCTGACAAAACAGGGCAGTTCCATAAAGACACAAAAAGTGGCCAAGGGCCTGCTTGGCTTGAATCAAAAAGTTGCAAGGTCACAAATGGTGCATATTGGAAGGAGTATATGAGGACCTGAGCATGATGAAAGGAGCCTAAATTGCAGGTGGAGGGTAAAAAGGAATTGGAGTCTGACTAATTGAATAGAGAGTAGACCTGGCTTCAGTTTCTTGGAGAGATACAATGTTGTGACATGGTTATTGCATGAAGCAGCTTGTTGGCTGCACTCATGGACCGTTTCCTTCCTGAATCCTTCTTGCGAACGTTCCTTCCTAGTGAACTGCAGTGGAAATGTCTTCACTGAGCCCTCAGGGGAGATTGCCAGCCCCAACTATCCCAACCAGTACCCAGAGAATTCACAGTGTGAGTACCGAGTGGCTCTGAGTCCAGGCTACTTTGTGGTGCTGACCATACGCAGTGGAGACTTCGATGTGGAACCAGCTGATTCAAATGGGACTTGCCTCGACAGCTTAACAGTAGGTGTGGGGAGGGAGTCAGAGTGCTCTGGATCTCCCATCAAGCTTCTCATATTGAGAGAACTCTCTGACTGCTTAACTTTATTTTTAACTACTTTGCCTTTTGGAGTTCGTGAGAAATGCATTTGAATATGTATATATTGAGTATACAATTTACTATCTCTCTAAATACATAGAATCATAGAATTAATTGTGTTGGAAGACCCAACCCTTGATCCAACCCCACTGTGATTACTAGATTATGGCACTCAGTGCCACATCCAACCTCATCTTAAAAGCCTACAGGGACGGTGAATCCACCACCTCTCTGGGCAGGCCATTCCAATGCCTGATCTCTCTCTCTGTAAAGAACTTCTTTTTAATATCCAACCTAAACCTCCCCTGGCAGAGCTTAAGCTCGTGCCCTCTTTACATTGGTATTTTACATTTATGGTTTGTATTTTTCATTTATTCTTATTTGTTATTTTCCCAGCTTGTCTCCGGAAAACAGCATTTTGGTCCCTATTGTGGCAGCAAATTCCCAGGTCCTCCTGAAATCAGAACTAGGAATAACATTCTTGACATAATCTTCCAGACAGATCATGCTGTACAGCACAAAGGCTGGAAAATACGCTACTATGGGGATCGTGAGTAAACACTTGGAAATGCGTTCACTCTGCGGCTGAGTTAGGGAAAGGGTTTGTCCCAGGTCAGATTCATGGTACAATAGCATGTTAACATGCTGACCACTGCTGATACTGAGTGAAAAGAGGATGCCTGTTTACTAGGGAAAAAAAATCACTGGGAGAAAGAAGTTGGGAGCTGGAAGGAAAGTAAATCTTGAACCTGTTAATCACTGAGTTCCACCTCTCTCTTCAAAGCTGTAACCTGTCCCCCAAGTGTAATCCCCAACTCTGTTCTTGACCCAAAGAAGGACAAGTATATCTTAAATGACAATGTGAAGGTGACCTGTGTGGAAGGCTATGAAATTGTGAGGGTAAGTTACATAAAAACCCGTGTGTCCTCTCTGGCCCTCTCAGCGACATCATGCCCAGAGACTTACATGGATCATGTGTTCTTTTTCCTAGCAACGAGATAGCATCACAAGTTTTCACTCCAGCTGTCAGGACAATGGTGAATGGAGCAACTCCCACTTGAGCTGTGTTCGTAAGTGACCCATCTCTGTATTGCGAGAAGGAGACTAGAATGGAGTCTTTAGGCTATAGATCCCATATATCTTCAGATTAGGTGAATGCTGAAGGTCTGGGAGGTGAGCCTACTAAAGGGACAGAGAAAGTGAGCACCCATGTCTGTGCAGGGATCAGAGGAGCTGAGTGGTTTCCCATCAGACAGAATAATCATATTACTGAGTGAGGATGCCCCTTAAATCATTTTTGTTTTGTTTCTACAGCTGTGAACTGTGGTGATCCCCCTCCTGTTGACAATGCCCAAGCCTTGTATGTCTCCAAACTCCATGAGCCTCTCTACAAAGCTGCTGTCCGGTATCAGTGTGATGCACCTTACTATACCCTAGAAAACAAAGGGGATGGTAAGTATTTCCTCTGCTACACAATCACATTTCTTTGATCAAAGGCCTAAGAAATGGTTCTGGTATTGTCATGGGGCTGAGATTATATCCCATCAGGTCAAGACTGGGAAAAAGTTCTTATTGGTGTGGGGTTGCAGGCAGTAGTTTTGTGTTGCCTATGTGTTTAATACACTCTAACAATGTTTGTACTTGGACTGTTGACCCTAAATGCATTAGCAAGTCCTCTCTCATTTGTCTTGTGAGTGAACCATGAAGTTTTTTGTCACACGCAGCACAGACTTCTGGTGGAAAAGTAAAGGACTCAAGAAAGGTATTAGATGAGGTCACTCTAAAAAAAGGGATAGAAGCACCCTGGTGGGGAGATAACAGCAATGTTTACCAAGCTGTGCTTGTTTAGGAAGTGAGAAGGTTAGTGCATCTTATACAGTAATGCTACTTACCCCCTCCTCATCTTGATTGTATCCTTATGGAAATCCTTTTTTTTTTCTCATGTTTTCAAAGTGGTGTATCAGTGCTCAGCCAATGGAGAATGGGTCAATGAAGAGATGGGAACAAAGCTACCCAAATGTGCCCCAGGTACTACCAAGAATTGTGTGTGTATATATGTGGCCTATGAAGACCACTGCTTCTTTCATCCTTGTGTTTTTAAACTATTGAGCCTGAAAGTACAGTTGATCCTTTCATGTTTGAGTCACACTGAACAGAGTATTTCTGAAAGCTGTGGGCCCTATGAGGCAGGAGAAATGGGCGACATAATAAGACATCCGATATAACAGAACCTCTTCAAGCATCAGTGTGTGTTTCTGCACCAGTTGCCCCACCTTCAAGTGTGCACATTCTCAAGTTGTTTAGTGCTTTAGATCTCCATCTTCATTGAAGGTAGCAAAAAGACTGACAGGTCAAAAATATGTCTGACACTGCTGGACCTTTCTGTCTTTTGTCTCTCCCAGGCTACACTGCAGCGCTATAGGGAAAGGCCTTTCACTACTCTGACTGCAAGTCATAGCCTAATCCCTTAAGGTTGAATGCATCCTTCAGTATTCAGCTACAGTTACTACGTCTTAAAGCTCAAGCAAGATCCTTGTCAGGGACCTTCTCGTCCTCTCTTTGTGTACTTGGGAGACACTATGTCTCCCAGGGAGGGTAGTGCTCCTGCTCCTGACTGCTGGGAGTTATGGCTGGGTCTCAACTTCCAGCTGGTAGAGAGAATTTTAAAACTTGTGTATACTGCACTCTGTTGAGCTTTCCCTCTTAGAGGAGGCAGCATGACTAGGCCTAGTTGTACATGAGGCCTGTTCACTGCTTCAAACCCCCTAATCCTCACTGGCAAAGTAAAAGATACAGATGAAGATGATTCAACCCTCTTAAGGGCCAGCTGAGCCAGTGACTTGGACTGTATAACTTAACAGTGCAAAAGACAAACTGTAAGATAAAGCTTACAAAGAACATGAAGCCAGACTCTTCTCAGTAGGACACAGCAATAAAAGAAAATGACAGGCTCAAGTTAAAACAAATGAAATTCTGACTATATTTAAGGAAAAATGCTCCCCCAGAGCACAGGAACTGTTGTCCAGAGAGGATGGCTGATCACCACCCCGAGAGATGATCAGAAGTCACCTGTCAAAGCCCCTGAGCAACCTGACTTCATAGTTAGGAGGTCAGGGGGGAGGGCATTTAGGAAGGAATAGGTTGAACTAGAGACACTGAGAAGTACTTTCCAGTCTAAATCCTTCTATGGTTATGTGAAATTCTTTAACAAACTCTACTTCATTCAAACTGGAAGCTACCTGCTGGCTACAGTTCCTTAATCTCTGATTATATGACTAAGGATTCAAAGTAAACAAGGTAACGTGGTAAGAAATCAATTTCCTAGCTATGTTAGAATGGCCAATCTTATTTATGCTCTTAGTGCTTACATTTTGCAAAATGTTACAGAACATTTTACTCAAAAAGCATGGACCATCTCTGCACCCATAAGACCCACAGATAAGATCTCAAACTGCTTAATATTTTACATACTAATAGAATGGAGAGGAAAAATGGTAAAATGTCAGTGACAAACCTGAACACTTAACATGAAAGCATTTGGAGTTCACAATAACAACAACAACAACAAAATAAAGAGCCGTGTTGTATTTCTAAAAAAATAAAGCAAATATTTGACAATCCCTTCATGTAAAGGGCATAATTCATCAAAGGAAAAATGCTAGCTAGAAGGCAATTAAATGGTGCCACTGGTGGGGTGACAATTGGTTTCCAGAAACAAGAATTTGAGAATGAGTATTTTTAAATTATTGATAGTAGTTTTGATAAAATTTTCTTTAATTTCTCTGTAAATACTAGTTGTGACCTCTGTGCATAGAATATAAACATTGGTTACTCAGAATCAAAAATGACTTAGAGGACACAGGAAAGAGGGGACTATGGACTTTCTAGCAGTACCAAAGAACTCCCTATTTGTAACTCCTAATTCTTCCGTCTGGTTTCTCTTTTTTTTTTTTTTTCTTTTCTTTCCAGTCTGTGGGATACCTAGTAATCCCATCCAAGACACAGCAAGGATTTTTGGAGGCACCCGTGCAGAAAAGGGCAACTTTCCCTGGCAGGTGTATTTCGATGACCCAAGAGCAAGCGGTGTACTCATCTCTGAAAGATGGGTAATGACGGCAGCTCATGTGCTGGAGGGATACGAAAAGCCCACCATGTATGCTGGGGTAGTCGATGTTAGTAAAGAATCTCTGGACTATGATGCCGAACATCTGATCCCAGAAGCTTCATTCATCCATCCTGATTGGAAGGAGGAGCCTGTAGAAACCAGGATCGATTTTGATAATGATATTGCACTAGTGAAGCTGAGGGATCCTGTGAAGATGGGTCCAAACATCTCACCCCTCTGTCTTCCTGGTAAATCACCTGAATATGAGCTGCAAGAAGGGACTCTGGGCTACATTGCTGGATGGGGCCAGAGAGAGAGAGGAAAACTACCTAAGGATCTTTGGAAGGCCCAGATTCCCGTGGTGAACATGGACAGCTGCCGATCTGTGAAACCAGAGGGCTACGATGATTCTGTTGTTTACCTGTTCACCGACAATATGATCTGTGCTGGTGGGGGCAAGGACAGCTGTCAAGGGGACAGTGGTGGAGCCTATGCTATCAAAGATCCTCTTAATGACACACGGTACTATGTCGCCGGGCTGATCTCCTGGGGACCGAAATGCGGTACCTTTGGTCTTTACACCAAGGTAGTGCGTTACCTGGACTGGATTAGAGAGACCATGAGCAAGCACGAGGATGAAGAAGCTTGGCAGAAATAGCTCTTTTTCAGCACAGTCACCCTTTTTAAGTATGATGGCTATATGTTTGGGCTGGCTGTGATCCTGTTCACTCTGCGTATATAATGGGCAATAGATAACACAATGTAACTCATTGTGTCTATGCTGAGTGGAGAGTCATGAATACGTATCTGTTTCTCCCACTGTCATCATGTCTGGGAAGGGAAACTGTCTTCCTTCTACTCATAATAGTTTAAGAGCAAGATGTTGTTCTCAATAAAGAGCTTGCTTTCATTTTATTCTGTCCTATTTTTCCCCACTTGGAGAAGACCTGGCCATGGCTCACCTAACAGGGAGATTTCAATGAAGACAAGAAAGAATAATTGTTAGTTCCCAAGATACATTCAGAGCTTGGTTTCTGATTTATATATTCCCTGTACTGTTCGGAATATCTAACAGCATTAAAGAATGTCCAAACTACCTTTTGTGCAATATGCTATATTGTGTGTTTATTGCCTTTCTTCTTCTTAGTCTAGACTTAGTTCTCCTTGAACTCCCTAAATTGTGTGTCTGGTCACATTCTGACCCCTATGCTGCCAGCTTGCACCATGCTATAACATGTGCTACCACACCTCTCTACCTAAAAGTCTTTATGAAGTTCTTCTAAGATGGTTGCATCTCACTGATCAACCATTACCAGCAATGAGGACTTCAGACTTCTGAATCAAGCTAAATAGAACAGACATCTTCAAAATCCTTTCATTCACTGGTTGTCAGGCTTTATTTTTTCAAACGTTATTGAGTTAGATAAGAAATAAAGTTTGATTTTTCTCCCACAGCACTACCTTCCTTGGATTTATGGCAGGTAGTGTTGTGAGAAAAGATTACCTGACATGTGTTAGAGGTATTTTCTGCTCCAGAAGATGCCATATTACTCAATTCAGGACAGCAGAGGACAAGAAAAAGAGAAATATGGCTGAATGGTCCAGGAGGAGGAGACAGGAAAAATACTTATTTAGCTGGGACTGCTATTCCTAGGAAGTTTTCAGATTCCTATAGAGATTTTTGGCAAATCATCTATTCTCTATGCCTCAGCTTCCTAAATTTTCCTAGTCTCCTGCAAAGCAAGCGATTCCCTCTCCCAAACTAGGGTTTATCTGTTGCTCCTGTACAGCCTTGTTTTTCCCTGCTCTTGTTGCCTCTCATGCCCCTTCTTGCCCATAGAGATGGGAAAAATCAACAGGATTCTGATTCATGGAAATCATGGATGAACTTCTATCACCTGTGCAATTTCACAGATAACTTCCTAGGGCATATTATCTCTAAAGCAAATGAGAGATACTGACATCTGAGAAGATCTGGAGCTGCATCTCACAGAAAACAGCGCAAGAAGACAACTTTGACCTTACCCCCAGAGTTCTCCTGTCAAGCTCTTGCAGACTTCATTTCTCTCAGTGACTCTCAAGAAAATGGTAGGTTATTCTGCAGTAGCAAAAGTAGCAAAAGACAAGGAGACAACTCCAGAGAATACCCACAGCACGAGAGGTCACCTTCTTTCTGAGTCAGCATCATTTTAGAGCTGCTGTCCTGCAGTTAAAGCTTTATTTTATATTATATAAAAAATCCACCCTCAAATCCTGGTCAGTAAAGGTTCCTGGGCTCTTTTCTCCATGAGATTGGTTGTCGTCTTCCCTATCTTTCTGAATGTGGCATCACACAGACAACTTCTTTTCATCTCCCTTGAAGCCACCTGGGGTTTTGAACTGAGTAATCTAACAGTATTTTTTGACAGGTGAGCAGCTGTCACAGGCCATTGTGGAACTGGAAACACTTTAGTGGTAGGTAAAGCAATCCCTGTATATAGTCCAGAAGTTGCTTTCAGTAGTGGGCATATTCAATTATCATTAAAAACAAAGACAGAAAACCATAACACACCTGGTTTCTCCAGCAATTATTTTAATATTTATAGAATCTCAGTGATGCCAATGGGCAAACACACAATGTACTCAGCACAAACCACCAGATCATTCAAGAAAGCCTTCTGCCCTGCAACCTTCCCACACAATAGAGTACAAAAGTAGACCGCAATAGTCTCATGATATTGTCAGCATTTCAAACAATAACATATTTGCTGTCATGAGATTTCCTGATATTATTAAGGCTTCATCCAGTAGTAAGATTTGGAAGATCTAGAACATCCACAAAGGCATCCCACAAGCTGCCAATGGTACAGCAATTTTGGTAAGTTTTGATGGTACCACTAAGAATTCATCAAAGAGTACGGTGGCTTTCATAAGTGCTCATGATGAAGGTTACAGGGTTTGCCTGTTTGAAAAGCCTTTGGGACATCATCAGAAGCTTTGGATATGATTTGATGTGTCTGGAAATTGATATGCTAGCAGTGATCCTTCAGCTAGTAGGACAGCATCATCTAGAGCTTGTCCTCCTCTACTATCCCTTTGATCCAGTCCAAATAACTGAGGATCTTGGTGTAGAAGCCATAACCTTGGGCACAGCCAATACCCCAAGAAACTATGCCAGTAGCCACCCAACGACCACTTTCCTTGTCTAACACTGTGAAGACGCTCCCACTATCCCCCTGGCAGGCATCCTGTTTGCCTCTGAGGAAGCCAGCACAGAACATGTTCTCGGAGAAAACCATAGGGATGTCTCTCTTACTGTCCAGCCATCTCTGACACTTGTCTCGAGCAACTGCTGGTAGGCTCACGTACTTCAAATCATTTGAGATGATGTTTTTATCCACACCAAAGCCGCTCACATAGCCCATGTGCCCATCTGCGTAGAAAGTGGTGGCGTTGGTATCCGGGAGACAGATGGGCAGTAGTGTGGGGCCCAGGGTTACTGGGTGTTTCAGCTCCAGCAGGGCTATGTCCCCATTGAAGTTATATTCATCTTTAGGGCTGTAATCTGGGTGGATAAAGATCCTACGCACAGGGTGGTTACCCATCTTGTGGAGCTCTTCCACGCTGGTGTGGCCGAGGAAAACGTCAGCCTCCTCTGCTAGCTGGTCCAGGCTCACATTGTTCCTTACTGCTCCTTTGGGGAAGATGGTGTGGGCAGCAGTCAGGATCCAGCGATCACCCAGGAGGGCACCACCCCCTCGTCCATTGATGCCAGTCAGAGCCTGCCAAGGAAAATTGCCTGTCCTTGCTGACAAGCCACCCAAGATCCGCTGGACTTTCATAACAGGATGGACCGGCTTCCCACACACTGTGGAGAAATACAAGGAGAAAACGTGACACCCTCTATTGCCCTGGCTCATCTCTCTGTTTCCCACACCATCACTGTTTGATTTCACCTTATTTTGGCTTCGTAGATAGACTTCCCTGTCGTCCCTCACTGACACCATTATCCTCACTCCCCTTTCTGTATGTTGTCCCAGTTTTGTAAAGATTGTAAGCATGAGATGGTAAACACTAGAAGAAGTCAGAGTTCTTACTGACCTGGCAAGCAGGCAGGAATCTTTGCCTGGCCATCTTGGTCCAGCCAGGTTCCCTCGGGAGAACAGGTGAATCTGTCTGTAGGATGAGAGAGAAGGAAATGAGACTCCGGCCTGCAGTGTCTGGGGTGGGAAAACAGAACAGAATGGAACAGAAGAGCATAAAATAGAATAGTTTTCAAGGGGTTTCTTTCTCCAAGGTGTTCCACATACTGCACTCAGTCCTTCCATGACAGAGCTGGGAAAAGCCATCTGTGGTATAATATGAAATTTTTCTGTCTGTGTGTTTTTAAGCACCTCAGTTCCAGGAAACCAGTAAAGTTCAGGCACCGCTTCTTTAGAAGAAAAGCCTGAAGGGCCAACTCAGGGAAGTCTTAACTTCACTCAGTCCACATGCGTACGGAGAACTTTTTTACCTAATTTTTCCCAAAGAAATGAGAAGAAGTAAGGATGTGGATTTTAGATTCAAGTTTCTGGTCTTTGTAGTTCACAGAGAGTAGGACAAGGTGTTTGTTTCAGAAATGGGAGTAAGATGAGTCAGTTGTTGTAAGTGCTTGTAAGTATTTCTGAGCCGATGTTGCAGGTTGGCTAAACTTGCATGTCACCTCTCAACACAAACTCCACTACGTCCAACACTCTTGCTTTTCTTAGAAAGTTTGTTCTGGTGACTAAAACTAATTTTTATACAATTTGTCTTAACACTGAAGTAAATGCTTCTAAGAAAGTGTTTGCTGTTCTCTTTCAAAATTGACTAAATCACAATGACGCCCCATCAGAATTTGGCTGATGCTGATATTTTCTTGCTCCTGATTTTTTTTTCTGATGAGACCGAGCTCTGACTCTATATGAAGGAGTTCAACTCAGATGCAAGAATAATCAAATTCAACATTAGTACCAACTTAAAGAACTCCTTAGCTTCTTGCTCCTGGCCCCAGTGGTAGCACGTCACCTCTCTCCAGCATGCTGCACAACTGTGTGTGTGCTGGCAACTCTATCTGGCAGACTAATTCAGTTTAAAAATCTACTTTTTTGTGTGTGTGTGTGTGTGTGTGTGTGTGTGTGTGTGTGTGTCTTTTTTGTTTTGTTTTGGTTTGGGGTTTGTTGTTGTTCTTGTTGGGGTTTTGTTTTTGTTTTTGTTTTTGGCGGGGGGGGGGGGGGGGAGGCTAAATGAGCAGTCAAGGCCAGGAAATCATGAACTCCTTGTGCTGTTCTTGGAATCCAAGGTCCTGCATCATCAAGTTATATCTTGGGTGTAAAAAGAAGGCATGTGAATGGTTTTGAATAATGACTTAATTTTTCTGACCTGCTGCATAAACCCACATTTTTCTGTAAGATTTTATTTAGCTCTTAGATATCTCTGCAGCTGAAAAATATTCCAAAGATCTAAACAGTGTTATAGTGGAGTGAAGTGTGTTTATTCATTTGCGTCTGTAGCAACTTGTACTGATGTGGTGAGTTTTCTGAATTTTGATGATTCCCGGACACCATGCCTCAATTTTCAGAGAAAGAATGAAATTGACTAGAAAAGAATGAACCATGACTACAGCTGAGTGAATAAGTCCTTCTGAAAATGTTAAGGGGAGCATGGAAGAGAGATGTAATGGACTCTGGGAAAGAAGCAGGATGGGAATAGGCTGAGACAGCAAGTCTCAGGAGTTATCTGCAGAGTCAAAGAAAAACTGTTGAGTCTTCACAGGACAAAAGCATGAGCCCTAAGCCTGGGGAGAAGACACAATTCTAAACTGAAACCCAAGAGGGCTCTTCACACACAGGTTTCAGTGTCTGTGCGGCACTCACCACCGCCTGTTCCGGTGACGATGTGATAGTACGGCTCATTGCATCGGTATGAGATAGTTGACTGGTATTTGTTGTTTGCAAGTTCATTAACATAGCTGAATGCTCCATTGGTCAGGATTTTAGGATTGCCACAGTTCACAACTATGAAAAAGAAAAAAGAAAGGGAAGAAAAAAAGAGATTACTCAAACAAAGTCGTACTGCTTGCAGGTCTAGACTCCACTTGCACCGTGGCTAGCGCGTGAAGGAACAGTTAGGAGAGCTGGCTGAGAGAGATTGTTCCAAAACAGATCGCAAACTGGGATCTTTTACTTTTATATGTTACAACATTATTTCAAATTTTGAGTGATATTTTATGCATTTTTGTAAAGGGGAAAAAATATCTAAATTTTTGCAAGTAGAAAAATGTAGGTCAGTGGTGGACCTCCACAGGTCCTTCCAGCCAGCACATCCATGAGTCTATGGCATGGATGAATTGAGTCATAGAGTCTGAACTCCCCATTTTCCTGGAGGGGGAAAGTCACAGTGGGGTACATAATCCCTGTTCTCAGATCACTCACTTTCGCAGCGGGGCATGGATTGATGCCATGTCCCATCAGCTTGGCAGACAGCAGTGAAGGACATCAGCTTTCGGTTGCCCTGCATGGGAAAGGAAAACAAGTGTTGTTTGACAGAGCCTTTCATTCCCTTCCCTACATTAAAATATTATTCTATCTGGCCATCTTATCACTGCTGTCCAATATTTGCCTCTGAAGTCTGTTCCAATTGCTGTCTTATCACTTTGATGCCTTCCCTCTATCCTGTATTTGCCATAGCCCACACATTCTTCACAGAGGCCAAGATACCATCAGCCAGCAACCATAAAACCATGACAAGTATGGGGTGTTACACAGTCTTGGCAATAGGATGGCAAGGGAGGCAGGTAACATCTTCTGCTTCGAGTCTGATTTTATATCTTTCAAAGAGGTATCCTTATTTACTTATATTGCCTGGGATCTTTGTTTCTCATCTTCTACCAGGGTTTCATGAAACAGTAACTGCATAAGGAAGAGAGCTAGGAAAAGAGCAACCACTGGAAGAAAGCCAAGAGAAGCAAGGAAGAAACAGAAATTGCAAGAGGTTGTCACGAGTGAAGTCTCCAAAGAAAGTCTTACTGAAAGGTGAAAGACACAAACTGAAGAGAAGCCAAAATATGGCTGAAGGGACTGGAGAGGGGATCTCACCTCCATCAGGTTATACCCAGTTTTGCAGCTGACAACAAAGTAGTCCTGAAATTGATACACAGGCTGCAGGTCTCTGATAATGGTAAACTGATCCCGTGGGACAGGCTGTGGGCACCGTATTCCTGTGAGAGAGGGACAGCTTAAATTGGGATTAATAAACAGTGTCAGTAGGCTGTAGTAGCCTCTGGGGGAGAAATCTTACTCTCCGAGGTGTAGTGGATCTTCCAGCCACGACTGAACCCTGACTCATCAGTGAGGAAGAGTATGTCCACCTCATTGCTGTTGGTTTCAATGATGCCAGGTGATTCCCTGCCACAGAATTCACCAATCTGTCTCCCTCGTATTTGGATCTGATGAGAAAAACAGGTTTCACAAGGATAGAAACACATAAGCCTCTCTGCCCCAGTATCCCTATTTCAATCCAGACCAAGTTTGGCAGAGCGCCTATGATGGTGAATAGGGCTGGTTGTCTGACCCATCTTTGCTATGTCTGCACTGACAGATCAGGACTGACCTACCACAAGCTCTGCCTTTCCCTTATCATGACAATCAGAGTTATCAACCCCTTCAAATCCTGAGATTAAATCAAACTGAAAGAAGGATGGGTATTTTTTTCTCTACTCACAGGGGCCTGTGACCCAGAGTCTCTGACCTCAGGACACGGTAATTAAGTGCACTGAGGGAGGGACAAGGGCTCAGTCCTTCATGCTGGGGCATTCTCCTTGTACTGATCCCATATTTCTCATCTGAGTAGTGGTGTCCACACAATTCCTGTCCAGGTCTGGCATCAGGGTTTTTGTAAGGGGGGAAAACGTTCAAGTTTTTGCAAGTGGAAAAATGTAGGTCAATGCTGGACCTCCACAGGTCCTTCCAGCGAGCACACCCATGAGTCTAGGGCATGGAGTTTGCTAATCTCCAGTACCTTGAGTTGGTCATAAGGACAGTGGACTTGCTGGTGTTCATCGATCTCAAAGGGTTCCAAGAACTTGAGGGTGATAGACAGGCCCTTTAGCAGACGGATGCTGTAGTTACACCGGAGGTCTTCAGGATAGGGCTGGGGGTACTCGGGACTGCTCAGGTACCCAGATGCCTCCGTGAACAACTCACTGCTGCACTCCACTGGTGAAGAAGAAGAAAGTGGAGGTCACATCACAGGGTTGTGTTTTCTGTAGCCCCATCATCTGCTTGCTAAGTCAGTTCTCCCACCCTTCCTGGGTGAAGGTCTCCTTCTTTGGAACCCTCTAATCTTTTAGAATTTCTATTTACCTCGGCAGGAGTGGTGGTCACTCTGAAGCTTGTAGCCAGTGCGGCAAGAACAAAAGTAGCCACCCACATAGTTGTGACAGAAGTGCTGGCACTGAGGCCTTTCATCATTCTCAGCAGCATTATTAGGGTCACATTCGTCCAGATCTGAAGACAGAGAAAATGCAGGGACAAGGGGAGGAAAGTGTTAAACCTCTCTGCTCTACACTGGAAGTACTTAGAGATCCAGATCCTTTCTTAAAGCTTCTCTTCATTTGCCTGGCAAGGAGGAAAACTATTTGGAGCCACATAGGCTTTTCTTTATGCATGTTGAAGCTATTTCCTACTCACCCACAGCTTTGTAGTAAGCCAGGAAGCCCCTGTAGGGAATCACTGTGCCATTGTCTTCATTGGAGAAATCAGAGCGAAATTCCAGGTGCATCCTGTTCCCCTTAGATACAAATTCCTTTCTTCCCGGGTGATTGCCTATGGTTGACCCAAGCTGGCCACAATATCGGCCCAAGTCCTTCTTGTCAGCTTTGATCTGTCAAGGTTAAGGAGAAATCAGCCTTGTAAGACTGAGTCTGCTCCATGCATCCGTATTACCCAAACATGAGCTGCCAGTACCTGCTCCACCCCTTTTATCTTTAACTCCTTCCCTTTCCTTTGAGGGAAGCATCAGAGGAGGCTTGTTGAATGAAGAGCCATTGCATGTGGTGGCCACGAGATTCCCATCTCCCTCCAACCCTGGGTGCAGGTATCTATTCACATACCTTAACATAGTCATAGAAGCAGGATTTAGATGGCTCCAGGTCAAAGTAGTTGAAGGTCAGCTTCACCACATAGCCTTTTGAGACCTGGATGTCCCAGATGCTGATGTTATTGTTTGGATATGGCTTGGGATACCGGGGGGATCTGATTTCCCCATAAAGCTTTCTTGGAACTGGACTGGCACTGATCGCTCCAAAAAAGAGGAAGGCCAATGGGAGACAAGGAACATGCCTGTGAACATGACAAATAAATGATGGCATTGCATGAAATGAGGTCCTTCAAAATCAGGGGAAACTTCACAACTGACTTGTCCACTGTCTAACGGAATGCAAACACAGGAGGCTAGTTTTAGTTGCAGAACCAACTCCCAGGTTGGATCACTCAGGAACAAGGCGGACAGCTGAAGTGAGGACACCAGCACTAGCAAGATTCCAGCAAGACATTGTGACCAAGCCAGAGAAACTCAAAATTCATCAATCCAGGAAGCAGTGTGCAGAAGCGAGGGTGAATTCCCTGAGCAAGGTCTGCATGTTCCCAAAAGTTATGGGGCTGTTTCTCATAGAATCAGAAGTTTGGTTCCTTTTGGCCCTGGACCAACAGGTCATTTCTGGTTATTGCTAGTTTAGGATCATTGGTGAGGATCTGAAGATCTCAAGCTTGATTTGCCGAGAAGCATCCTGCCGAGAAACATCCTGCCAGTGTCGTCTCAGCAGCCCTCTACCCAGTCATGCCTCGATCTCTCTCCGCCAGAACTTTGGAGCTCAGTTTCTTTTTTCTCCTCATTCTGCAGATCCTCCCTTTTCCCCTCTGTGTTCCTCCGAAAGAAGCTCGCTGCCCAGATCTCAGGCAAACATCACTCAGGAGGATTCTTCTACGTGCTAGCAAGGTTTTCAGCGGAGGGACAGCGAGCAGCAGCTTAGCTCCCTTGACCTCTCCTCTTTCCTGGAAGGGTCTAACCCCTCCCCACCACCACCGATCCCTGTCCGCAAGGCTGTGCCAGCGCGTCCCCCTCCACAGAGCCCCGACTCACATCTCCGTGCGCTCCTGCCCGGCCTGAGGTGCGGAGCGGCGGCCAGCGGGGAGCCGGGGGGTGGGCAGGGCGGGGAGAGGAGGAGGAGGGGGAGGAGGGAGCGAGGAAGAAGCGGGGAATAGAAAACCGGGCTGAGAACAGCCTGGCACCGGACCAGGTCGGCGGCGCCCGGCGTCTGCTGCCCTCTGCTGCCGGGCCCCGGCCCGCCAACACGGGGGTGCCGCGGGAGCGGGGGCTGCCCCGGGCTGGCCACGCAGAGCCGAGCTACCTTTTCTGGGCGAGGAGGCAGGAAATGATTGCTAGAGACCTCTCTGAGGGTTTGATCTGCAATCATTAATCTGCAGATCTCTGAGGGTTTGATCTGCAATCTGCGGCTGCTCCGAGTTTGTTCCCCGCAAAAATACCCTCCTAGGAGGTCCAGTCCCAAGCCGTCTGGGCTGTTTTCTGGCATAGGAAGACCAGAAATTTTATAGTCTTCCCAAATTAATTTAAACTTAAAATATAATCAAACCATCAACCCCCCCAAGTTTTCACAATTCTGGCCTGCTGAAGAGCACTTCTGAGAATGTTTTGGAGTGGGAAGGGAACTGGGATGTTCTTCAAGGAAAGCAAAAAACCTGAGGCACTTGAGTTAAATAAATATTAAGAAAAATGAGAAAGTCTACAGAATTAAAAGCATTCTGAGAACAAACCCCTTTTCAAGGACCCTTCTTCCTGTTTCTTCTGCAAGCATTTTTACAAGAAACAAGATAGAAAGATAACACCCTCTATTTAACGGGAAATGAGAAAATACAGCTACTTACAAAACCATTTCAGGCTTTTAACAATGTAGAGCCTAAGAGATACATTGTGTGTCTCCAACTTTATGAAGTTCAAAATTTCTTGGCTTTTGAGACTTTTGGTGTAGGAGATAACACACCATTTCAGTGTTTTTCCTTAGAGTTATGGGTGGCTTCAGAGAAGTTAGCGAGTGTCTTGCATTGAAACCACAGGAAGTAATTCACAGCTATAAAAACATGAGGAATGAAGACGAAAATAGTGCTAAAAAGAATGAAGAAAGCATCTTCGGGATATTTATGGAAGTGTACTAGAAAACCTGCTGATCAAACTTCTTTGAATTATTATCTGAAAAAGATCACATAAGCATGTAATTAGTGCCTCTGTAATAACACCATATACCCCTATGTATTAGATATAAAATTCAGTGAGAAGCATGATCCCAGTACTTCTGATGTCCACATATGTCCTCTGCACGATGAACATACTTGGGCAGGATCACTGCTGTGCTGCCAGAGTGGGTTCTGCTGGCTTACAGTACCATGAGAAGGGAAGCTTTTACTCTGGAACCATGTCTGGAAAGTAGCTAGGAAATATTGGAAGCTACTGTTTGAGAGATCTGGTATGAGCAGGTCACCAGTGGGAAGAGTGTTCCCTGGCAAAGCACGGACAGACAGAGGTGCCTGAGGATCATTTGTAAGGAAGCTGATAATTTCATTGTGTCCTTGACAATCTTATGAGTGTCCTGTGACACTTTCAAGGTGCATCTCTGATGTCTTCATTTCCTTCTCACACCCCAACAAATAATCTGGGATAATAGAGTTCTTCAGCTGGTAAAGCAAGGGTGATTAGCTGGGAATAGGCCTAGCTGGAGCAGCCCACCTCTAACACGTCCCATAGACCCACCCGATTTAGAAAATACAGCTGCATCCTCAGTCCTGCTCCAGTGCTCCCACTGGTGGCGCTCCCCTTCAGTTGCCCTCTGCAATCTTTATGTTAGATAGGAGCCAGGAAATACCCTGGTACCAAATTTTCCTTGGGAGAAAGATGTCTGTGCTTTTCTGTGCTTGAAGGCAGAATTCATGTAGGACCACGGAATACACGTAGGAACACGGAATGCCAAAACTAGTACCTGTTTGCACCCTGCTTGACTCAGCTGGTGACAAGTGGTCTGAACAATAAATCCAGACACCATCATAGTAAAGTAAAGAAACTGTAGATCTTCAGCATGGTCAAAGATGCCAACATTCTCTCATGGAGCATGACTCCTGCTTTGAATAAAGAGTGTTACAGGAAGTCATTCGAAAGAAACCTGCTCTACAGCTCAGAAGCAATGAGATTATCCTCTAAAATTCAGACCAGACCCTTTCATCCACTGAGAAGAAGAAGAGTTGGATACTTTATCCTCAGACCTGAAGCAAGGAGGACAGAGAAATACTTCTGTTTGGCCTCCTACAGCTACACCACCTACCCTACAGAACACTAGGGACAGAGACCCAGGCTCACCTGTAAACACTGAGTTGCTTTCCCAGGGCACTCTACCTTCAAACTCCTTGGCTGACTACCCAAAGTACCCAAAGGCTTGGTTTGAGCCATCTGGGGACACTCTGCCACTAGCCTTTGGGCTTGGGCTTCACACAGCCAGGTCTGTGCTGTCAAATGGCTCAGACAAATCGTACCAGTCCTGCAGCTCTGGCTGATATGGAGAGGATGACCTAGACCAAAATAAGGTTCTTAAAAGACTCTTAAGAGCTGGTCTTTCCCCTGACATGAGAGGGTGAGCAGCCACAGCATCTTGGTAATTTGTTTCTGTGTCTTCTAAATCAAGGAACAAAGCCAAGTGTAATGCCCCGGGAGGTACACAGTTCTGCAGCACTACCACTCAGCACAGGGCATGAACCAATATCCTCCCAATATCACACCTCATCCCTTGCCTTGCACTGGCATCCTCACTTCCCACAGGTTCATGTCTCAGCCATATAGTGCTGCTGTGTAAAGTCACCATCTGACTTGAGCATCACACCTCCAGCATGATTACAAAAGAAAAAACAGTGAATTACTAGTGCTGGTAGTTACTACCTGAAGCTCTAGAATAGGTTGGAGTACTATCCCTTATGATTATTGTTACTGTGGACCACATCAAGTCCGTATGATTCTTATCTATGGCTCTGGCACAACCAGAAGAAGAGAGGCTGTCATGCATATATATGATAGCTGGCAACCAGTCAGAAGCAATCTACTCAGCATGGCTTACATGACAATTACATGAATGGCTGGCAGGCCAGTGGAAGAGTCTGGCTAAACACCTGAAGGCAGTAGCTGTCTGGCATCCAACCAGAACGTACGCTCCAGCTTGTGGTCCAGGACCTGAAATGAGTTGATTACTTGTTGATCACACAGTCTGGAAGATACCAGCCTGGACATGGTGAAGTGAGCTTGGTATTGGGGATCAGAAGCAGCCCAGATGGGCTCTTGTGGTATGGAAGAGCGTGAAGAGGGCAACAGTTCAATCAGCTTCAGCTGCTGTTAGTCAAAACTCTGCCTTTTGCAACTTTGCGATACAACAAAGATCACACAGATAGATCACATTCTATCCTTGTGATAGAATGATGGGTTGAGGAGGTCTGCACAGAGCAGATAAATGACATACTGGATAGCATGGCTACGATTGCTCACTGGTTTGATTGTGGCACTCTTGCCCTGTGGATATTGACAGGGTGCTCCCACCTTGTATGTCCTGAGACAACCGTGAAGAGCCAGAGGTTGACATTGTCGGCACAGCTGCAGCTCCTCAACCCTTTGCTTATCACATGTTCTGAAGTAATGCTTTTCTCATGGCACTCAACTTTGCAGTGCCCTGAAAAGCAGCTCTTCAGAAAACACTATTTTTACATAGTGCTGGAGGGGAAAAAAAAAAAAAAGGCATTTTCTCAGCTTGAAAAGGGTCTGTATTTTCAAAATGTGTCAATCTCTTGCTTCTCTGTGGTGTCAGTAGCAACACATTTTTGCGTTCCCACAATTCCATCTTTCGTTTGGGGGGCAATCACAAGCATTGCTCAGAAACAACTGCATGTAGGCTTGTGCCCGCCCCATGAGGTGTCATCATTAAAGAACACCTCTCTCTTTGTCCCTGTTCTGGCTTTTTCAGGGTACTTCATCTCCTTTGTTTCTGCCCCTTGGTCTCCAGTTCCAGATAGCTATGAACCAGGGGAGCTATGATGGTCATGGGGAGACATTACCAAGAATGCCAGAGGGAGTGTTGGGGCTAGAGGGGATAGCCGTGGTTTCTTACCCCAGGAAAAGAGCCTGAGCCTTCCTCACCCATGAGACCTTCTCAGAAGTGCAGTGAACATGGGTCTAGTTGCTCCAGCCCTCAGATTTCACAGCATTAAGAAAGAATACCTGATTGAAGGAGAAGTGTTGTTTTCCACCCATCCAGACTGAGGATCTCAAGAAGTTGTGGCTGCCCCATGCCTGGAAGTGTTCACGGTCAAGTTGGAGTGGGCTTTAAGCAACCTTGTCTAAGTGGAAGGTGTCACAGAATCATTTAGGTTGGAAAAGACCTCCAAGATCATTGAGTGCATCAATGATTGACCCATCACTGCCTTGTCAACTAGATCATGGCATTAAGTGCCACGTCCAGTCTTTTCTTGAACACTTCCAGGGATGGTGACTCCACCACCTCCCTGGACAGTCTCTTCCAGTGCTTGAAAACCCCTTCCCTGAAATTCTTCCTGAATTTGTTCCTGCCCATGGTGGGGGTGTTGGAACTAAATGATCTTTAAGGTCCCTTCCAACCCAAACTGTTCAGTGATTCTATGATCCCGGGACCCCAATAAGAATGTGGCATCCCCAGAAGACAGCAGGTGTTGGTGGCTACCGAAGAAGGGGCAGCCTGAGCCACCCTTGCCCACTCGGGCACCGACTCCCGCATCCCCGGGGGAGCTCGGGGGGCAACGCGGGGTTCGGCCGCGATGGGGGCGGCAGCAGGAGCGCTGGAGCTGCGGGGGCCGGGCCGGCCGTGGGGCAGTCCCCGCGCCGCTCCTTCCCGACCGCTCTTATTCTGAAAGGAGCCTCCGTGCAGCCGGCGGCCCATCGCTCTCCCCGCCCCGGCCCATCCCGCTCCCCGCCTCCCGCTCCCCGCCGGCCCGGCCCCGCCGTGACCCCCGGCCCGGCCCGGCCGCTGCTCGGCGAGGTGGCGAGGCACAAGAAAACACACTGCTGCGGGAGAACTCGGCTCGCTCGGGTCTTATTTCGTTTTCTTTTTCATACTGGGGAGCGAGGGTCCCGTCCGGGCATCCGTCCGTGCATCCCTCCGGGGACTGATCACTTCACCTTCTGGAAAACCTGGACGCAGATCTCATCTTCAGCAGTCATGCGCTGGGGAAAGCAGGGTAAAAGACGAGTTTAGGCTAGATCCTCTCCTCTCCTCTCCCTCCCCAGCTGCCTCCGCTGCAGTCCTGCCAGCCCTCCTGCTGCTGGTTGGAGCTTCGCAGGCCACACGCTGCTGCACAGCCGACCCTCCCAAAACCTCAGCGGGTCCAGCTCCAGGGCAGGGAGTGGACATTGCCTTTGTTGACCTGTTTAACTTTTGAGTTTAATTTTTAAATCCTGGAGGCGGATGTTTGTGTGAAGTGGTGGCTGTCCCCAGGGAGCCGGGGATGAAGTCTGAGAGGAGCTGGAAGGAAGCTGCAGGGCTGGCTCAGAGCCCACAGCACCCGCACTGTGTTCCCCCCACCCACTGCAATTAGGATTTATCAAGTTGTGGTGGACCCCTCCTCACCAGATGCAACTTGTCCCCCTCCAGCCAGTGCCTCCAGCCTCGGTTCCTCTTCTCTCCTAGCTGCTCACACACCAGCTGATCCCCCTCCCAGGAGACAGTTGTCTGAAAAAAAGGAGGAAAAGAGAAGATACGGTCCAGAGACAAGTGAATCTTGGCAATATAGGTTTGCAGTGATGTCACTGGCTGTTCCTCTCAGACACAATTTCAAATGCAGACCCTGATCTGGTGTCTCTTTAGTGGTTCCTTGGGAGTGATGCTCTCTGTGGGAGGTGAATGACCCTCTGGCTTCCAAGTGCAACAACAGAGTTCCACCAAGTGGGCTGACATGCTGTCTTTTCAGGGCTTTGCTCCAGAGGATAATATCCTCTGGGTCCCAAAGTACTGGGCTTCTGGCTCTCTAGTGATCATCCCTTTTGCTGTGAGTGATTTACTCATAGAACCACTTACTCCTGGACCTGCAGGGGCATGCCAGCTCTGGGCTGGGCTCTCATCTGGTTTTTGAATCAAAAGCTGAGCAAGTCTCTGAACCTCCTAGCACACCAATCCCTTGTGAAACTTCACTGCTTGGGTTTCTCACCTGGCACTTGCGTCCATCCACAGGTCCCAAATCTTCCTCAAACTGGACTCCCAGGTCAAAATCCATCACGTAGTCCCGCAGGGAGGTGATGGTGCGGATGACCATGTGATCTCCCGTGTGAATGATCTCTTTGTCAGGCTTCAGTAGACAAACCAGTTTTCGCAGGACCACGTTTATATCTGAAGGATGAGAGAGAGAGAGATGTGTGGATGACCTGGGCCCTTCCTCCAACAGAGCTCCTCCACTCTTTCAACAAAGCTCCTCCACTCTTTTAGCCAGGGAGGACCAGCCACGGTATCTCCTTCCCCCTACTACCACAGCACAAAAGTGATGGTCGCAGACAGAAGGACCAGAGGATTCCTGAATCCCTTCCTCCCCTTCCCGACTCCTGACTTTTTGGAGATAGAGGGGAGCGTGATGCGGAGGAGGGAGCGTGGTGGGGAGGGTGGCATTACCTAAAGCCCGCAGGTAACTGTCCATGTTCTCCTGGGAGACGAAGCGGTAATAGCCGGTGAGGTTGGGAGGCATCCCGGGGCAGAGGAACGGTGCGGACGGTGCGGAGGAAAGAGCGCAAGAACCGGGGCGAATGAGCAGCCGGTACAGAGCTGGCTCGCCGGGCGGCCCGGACCCTCTCCCGCGGGGAGGAGAGCTCTGCGGGGCGGCCCGAGTTCCGGGCTCCCCGCCGCAGTAAGAGTCCCCACGCCGGGGGGCGCGGAAAGGGCCGGTACGGCCCCTGCTCCAGCATCTCCGCCTCGGCGGGGCAGGACGTGAGGATAGTGGGTCACCTCACCCTCCGCCCTCCTTGGGGGCTGCTAGTATTAAACTCTGGGCTTCCAAGGAGCGGCAAGGAACCCTTCCCACCGGCCCTTTCTCACACCGTGACACCCGTGGCTGCGAGCTTCTTCGGAGCAGTGCCCCGGCTGCGCCCCGCCCCGCCCGGGCACCCCGTCGAGGAGAGGCGGCGGCAGGCTGGCGGGTCCGCCCTGCCGAGCCCGAGCCCGGGCTCCTGAGGGGCGGCGAGGTCTGGATGGGGTCTGCAGCCCCTCGCTCCCGCATCCCCCGACCCTCACACCCCTGCACGTCCCTTGGCAGCCGCCTCGGTTTTGAAGACCCCTGCCCCCCACACCTCCCCAGGGAGGCGCCCCCAGCCTTCGCCCCTCTCCGCGCCCTGCCCGGACCGCAGTGGGAAGGCGCGGAGCGGCTCCCGCGCCCCGCCCCGCATCCCCATCCCCATCCCCATCCCGCAACACCTGGCGCGGCGGCCCCGCGCATTGGCTGCCGCCCCCCGCCGGCCCGTGACGTCATGCTGCAGTGCGGGGCGGGGCCGGGCGGGGCGCGGAGCGCGGTGCGGGAGGTGCGGGAGGTGCCGGGGGTGCCGCCGTCCCTGCGCGCCGCCGCCGCGGGAGCGAGGGCGTGGGTCGCGCCGGGACCCGCCGCCGCCGCCGCGATGGGCGACCCTCGGCCCCGCTCCGCCGTCCTCCTCCCTCTGCTGTGCCTCTGCGCCGCGCTGCCCGGCAGCGCCTCCAACAAAGGTGAGCGGCGGAGCGCCGTGGGCACGGTCCCGGGCGGCAGGGGCGGCGGGCGCTCCGCTGGAACCCCTCGGCTGCCCCCCGCGCGGGGGCTCTGGAGGGGCACGTTGGCCGCGGCTTGTCCGTCCGCCCCCGCGGTGGCGGTGAGGCTTTGCGCTGCCCGCCGCCTTCGCCCAGCACGTTTTTGTTGGGGCATCTCGGCGGTCCCCGGCGGCTTTGGCTTTCTTCGCCCCTTCGGGCGCCCTCATGCCATGCCATCCCCATTCTCTACTTTCTCCATCTGTCATCCTACCACCGCGTTTTAATCTGTTCTTTCATCTCCTTCTAGCGTTCCTTTCTCATTTTCCCCTTTTCCATCCACTTGTCTTGCTTTTGTTTAGTTTTCGCTGTGTGGATTTAGATTCCCCACCCTTGCATGCTGAGAGAGAGTATGTTGTTTCTCCACAGACCCCTGCGGTCTCTAAAACACATCTCCTATCTCCACTTTCCAATCCCAGTTCATCCATCTACAATCTGTCAATAGGAATTATTTTACAGTTATGTGTTAAGGATGCAGGTTGCTTATATAAAAGAATATTTTATGTGATAAAGGTAAAAGAAAGCCCAAACCACCCCAGTGCTACAGCTGTAACGTTCTGAATGCAGATGTTCTTTGAGCATAGTGATGGAGAAAGATGTAGATTTCTAGATCTGTGGCTGTAGAGACAGGCATGAGAGATTCATCTGAGGGGAGCCAGTGCGTCAACAATCTGACAGGGTGGGGGAATCTGGAAACATTCAAGGTACTCGGGGGTCATCAGAGAATGTGACACCTTAGGGTGCTTCCTGTGCTTTGGAAGAGGTAGGGCTACAGGGGCGGGTGCACCGCAGAGCTGTGTGTACACTGACATTGGCAGGGGCATTTATTTGTACTGCTCTGGTTCCATGGGGCCCGGTGGCAAGGAAAGGCCCCTTGTGCTCTGAATTCTCCCTCTCCTTTGTGAATCTGCACTTGGAAATACCTACCCACCTTTGGCAAATTTTTTTAGATTTACAGGAGCTTTCTTGGAGCTGGTAGGAGTCTGCATCCTAAAAATATTCCCAATGTGTTTTTCTATTCTCCAGCAACTCATTTCCTGAGAAATCAGATTGGTGATTTCCAAGTTGCAGGTGGATGCAGCAAAGGATTTATCTCTCTACCATCAGCTTGTTACCCCAGCAACAGGGCATATTTGGCATTTATAGCTATGGATTTCCACCTCGGTGGTGTGGCGCATGGACTAGAGCTGTAGAGAATGAAAGCTGGAGGGGACAATGGAGGGGTAGGGGGAGACGTGGGCACTTGCATACAGGGAGGATTCCACCTGCATACTGAGCAGGGTGGATGTTTCTCTGGTTTTCCTACGCAATGCTTTATAATCTCAATCAATACGGTGATGGAGAAGTGCCAACCCACACTCTTTGCTGCTATGCCAGGCTGGGTCTGCCTGCTCTGCCCTGCTGGGGCATCCCCACTCTGACCTGTCACCCTGCCTGCTGGCCCACCACCCACTTCTGGCAGCATCCCCTGGCCCTGGAGTGCAGAAGTGCTTGGTTGTTAAAGATACTGCCCCTCTTGAGTCAACACACCAAGCCATGCCAATATGGCATGTCAAAGGACACTGTGCTGCAGAGAATAGATTCGCGTATTGGAGGTAGTGCCCTTGAGGGGAATGGCTCTGTATCCTACTCTCTACCAGCTCTAAGCCATGCTGGGTTGTAATAAATCTTGGTCTCCAGGGGGTGGGAGAGTGGGGGATTATCTGGGAATGGGGGTTGTAACTAGGCCATGTAATATAATCTGAGGCACATTTGGCAGGGAGTGGGCATGGGGGAGGGGTTTTTAATTTGTAATGATTTTTTTTTTCTCTCCCCTCCATTCCCTCCCCCCCGCCCCTTTATTTCTCCCTTTCCCTGCCCCGGAGCCTGTGTGATAAAGATTAATTTGCTATTTCTGGGCCTGTGACATTTTTCAGAGCCTCCTGCTGGCTGCTGCCTCCATGCCAAGCCTGGCTGGGCTCCAGCCAACAGGATTAGCAAGGAGGGGCCAAGGGAATATGGTGCTCACCATGGAGTGGGGAAGGAAGGAGCAAGGGACTCTCAGAGAAGGATGGCTGACTGGAAGTGTACCTGGGTATATGTGTGTCGGTCCTGGGCCTTAGTCTAGAGGACGCCCACACAAGTGATAATGGCTGCATGCAAGACTTGTCCCCTGGGGACACCCCAAGGGAAGATGTAGCCTGGGTCCTTTAATTATGGCTTCATTGAGCTAAAGGATTTAGCATTTGGAATATGTCTCCAGGGTCAAGCTACTTCTGCCTCTGGAGTTCACTGTTTTTTTTTAACTGCTCCAGCTTTCCTGGGCACCCATATGCCTCTCCACATATTTCTGATAAGATATTAATGAGGAGACCAGAAGGAACATGTTGTTTCTGATGAGTCTCCCAGGAGTAGAACTAATAACTTCTTCCTCCTAGCCTATTTTAGACTTCTTTATTTCCGTAGAAGAAGGTGGGGAGGGGTGGTTGTTACTTGCCACTGGATGATACTCTGCTTGTTTTCTACTGAATCTGCCACTGGTGGCTAATGCATTCCTGTCCTCCATCCCTTGCCCAAAATCCACTTCAGCAAACAAGCACAAACCTTGGATTGAAGCCGAGTATCAGGGCATCGTTATGGAGAATGACAACACAGTCCTGCTCAACCCACCGCTGTTCGCACTGGACAAAGATGCTCCACTGCGCTATGCAGGTAGGTGGATAACAGCTCTGGGAAGGGTGGGAGGTAGGGACAGACTTATGAAGAGGCAGAGACAGGATGACATTCATCCCTGTGCTGGATCCTAGCTCTCTCCAGGAAACAATCACCTCCAAACCTTGTTCCAAAGGAGGTCCCTAGTGAAGTCTGGAGGCAATTTGGGCACAGCTTGATTTAGGATGCTGCAAGCTGTTTCCTTAGGGAGAGAAATCGAGGGTGGAGTCAGCTACTTTTTGACGCAGTTCTGCTATTTCCAAGGATCACATGCACAGCGCTGTGTCTGTGAGCCCTGGAGAAAGCTGGTAGGGCACACTTGGTTGGCAGTGCTACATCCTCTCACAGTAAGCACAAATGCCTGTTACAACAGATGAGGTTTTACAAGGGTTTTATTCCTAATGCTTGCTTAGGCCATGCCTGGAGCTTCCTCAGGCATCCTCTGTCAGCTTTGTGAGAGGAAAAGTGGTTCCTCTGAGCTGAATTTTAGGATTTAGGTGACCCTATCTGCAGTTCCCTGCGGTACTCTGTGCCTCCTGCATGTGTGGGTGGATGAGACATCATGGATCTACATGCTCTGACTGTCTATTTGCAGTATATGGCCTGTTTTACCTCACTGAGGGCTGCAAAGGAGAAATAAGGTGCTCCCTCAGGACTGTGGCTGCGTAGCACTAACACACGTAGTTTGAGCCTTGTAACTTCTAATCCTTTGTGATGCTGGTCAGCACTCCTTGCCAGGGGAGTAGTCTCCAGTAGATGGCAATCTGCACCATTAATGGCTGTAGGGAATAGGAGGAGGAACTCCTAGTGAACTAAAAATTGTTCAAAATGAAGGGTGATAATGAGGAAGAATGGAGAGTACAAGTTAGAAAGGAAGAAAATATGGAAAAGGAAAGCAAGGGGTGTAATGTGCTCTCCTAAGTCCTTTTCTTTCTCCCCTTCTTCTCTGCTTTTTTGTGTACCAGGTGAAATCTGTGGCTTCAGGATTCATGGATCAGGGGTACCTTTTGAAGCTGTGATCCTCGACAAAGCTACAGGTGAGGGGCTGATCCGGGCCAAAGAACCAGTGGATTGTGAAGCACATAAAGAACACACATTCACCATCCAGGCTTATGACTGTGGAGAGGGACCTGATGGAGCAAATACCAAGAAATCACACAAGTAAGTTCATGCAGACGTTGCTGCATGTTACAAAATGTGATCTGTCACAGAAACACAAAGGAAAGTTGCTGTGGAAACACTTTCTTTAGCTAGAAGTATTTTTCTCTATCTGTGATACTATAACTCAACATGTTAAGAAGACCCAAAGAAAAATAGTCACTGCCTGTCACATGACTGAATACACTAGAAATGAGGGCTTTCTGACAGTGGTGTCTAAGAGTGATGTTTTATGTTGCTGCATATAGGCAGGAGGTCCAGATTGCATTATTATTCCTTTGCTCTTTCTGTGGGGTTGGAAACCATTGTCCAAGTTCCTGTGTGCCAGCATTGCTGCATTGAAACCAAGGTTTCTTTCCTTGTCCTTGCTTCTGACAGCTGGAAATCAGACTGGTGCACTTTAGGGGACTGACTTTGAAACTTAGGTGGTGTATGGCTCCTAGCAGCTCATCCGTTCTTGTTGGTGTCTCTCTGTGTCAGGGCCACAGTGCACGTCCGAGTAAACGATGTGAATGAGTTTGCTCCTGTCTTTGTGGAAAAGCTGTATCACGTGGCAGTGACCGAGGGAAAGCTGTATGACCGCATCTTGCGTGTGGAGGCCATTGATGGAGACTGCTCACCACAGTACAGCCAGATCTGCTACTATGAGATCCTGACCCCCAATATTCCCTTTCTGATTGACAACGATGGTAAGAATCCACACCCCCCACACACCACTCCCTCTTTCCTGCTTTGCTCCTTCTCTGCCAGTCCCATTTACAGGCAGAGCTGTGCTATGTGAATTTTCTAGCACTGCTGATATATCCTGGTGTAGAGATGCAGCAGCTGTTTTGTGAAGTGCTATAGTTTGTTACAGAGTGGCACTGGGCAGGGGGAATCAACGCCTTTTTTTATTGTTTTTGCCATTGATCAAAAATAGGAGTGATTTTTAGAAGGAACATCTTTGAGGAGGCTGTCTTTCCTCTCCCTTGATCTCTTTGTTTTGCTAACCAGGGAACATCGAGAACACAGAGAAGCTGCAGTACAGTGCAGATCGTGTCTACAAATTCACAGTGACAGCCTATGACTGTGGAAAGAAACGGGCTTCTGATGATGCTGAAGTGGAAATCCAGGTGAAACCCACCTGCAAGCCCAGCTGGCAGGGTATGAAACCTCCAAACCTCCCTTTGCTTTTGCTTAACTACTGCCTGCTCAGTCCCGCTCATCGCAAATGTTTGTACATACACCTATAAATTTGTAAGCCCTTTTATATGGTTCAGTTTTGGCATCAACCCATCCTCATCAGGGGATGCAGCAGACATCTAAGTCTGTTGCAAAGCCACAGAAAGGCAAATTCTAACACTGGAAAATCATTCCTTAGATCACTGTGAACTGCTATGTGTTTCATAAGGTTTGTAGGCTGTATTCAATGTAGACTGTTTTTGGGGCTGCTCATCTTGAGGATATTTGGCTTTTCTAGAGGTGTTTTGTGCCTGCAGGTTCCCCTTAGTCTATAGAATTGAGGGGAAGTTGACACAGCTGAACACCTGCTCTGCCTGATAAGAGAGGTTGACCAACCAAGGAGTGATGCCACATCAGTAAAAGCTGTAGAAGCAGAGAACTTGGATTCTGTGCTTCTAGGAAATCTTCCCTTGCATTGATGCCAGCTGCATAAAGCTGTCTTTCCAGTGTGAAAAGGGCCAAAACTCAGAACTACTTCATAGATGCCACTTGATTATGTGCTAAGTGTACTGGCCTTGGGTCCTTGGCAGTACCTAACCCCTCTCTTTCACTCTTTTTCATTAGGCTGGAACAAGAGGATTGAGTACACCCCAGGTGCAGGCAACCTCGCGCTCTTCCCCACCATTCACTTGGAGACATGTGATGAGCCCCTGTGGAACATCCAGGCCACGGTGGAGCTGCAGACAAACCATGTGGCCAAGGGCTGTGACCGGGATAATTACTCTGAGAAGTCACTACGCAAACTCTGTGGTAAATTGGTTCTTTCCTGGTCTGAGAGCAGCTGTGGCACAGCACCCTGCCCCTTCCTCTCTGGGGGTTTACACTGGTAGCTCTATGCCTCACACAAAAGAGATGGTGGTGGGGGATGCATTCCTTACATCAAGTTGTGGTCAGTGGGGCTGGGAGGACACCTAGCTTACATGCTGCATTGAGGGGCAGTGGGCATTCCTGCCCGTATTTCACAGAGTTGTGGAAAGGTGTGGGCAGGAAGGAACCTTAAAGGTCCTCTAGTTCCAACTCCTCTGCCATGGACAGCAACACTTTACACTAGACCAGGTTGCTCAGAGCCCCATCCAACCTGTTCTTGAACACTTCCAGGAATAGGCCATCCACAATTTTCTTATTTTATAAGGGGCTACCTGTGCTTTCCTTGCTGGGAAGCCAGAGGTTTCTGTGCATTGCCCCATTATATAGAGTCTGCGGGACCTCCTTCAGCACAGATGGAAAAGTCACAATCCTTCTCCAGGAGAGGGCCTATAGACAACTCCTCCTCTCCCTGTGCACTGGGACGTTACAATGAGCCTTCTAGCATCCTCTTCATCTGTTCACCAGTTCTCAATCTCCTTATTCTCCTCTGCCAACACTCTTGACTGTTTCCCTTCTCGGTAGGTGCTGCCTTAGGAGAGATTGACCTGCTGCCAGTGCCCAGCCCCACAGCAAACTGGACCGCGCGGCTCTCAGTGCACTACAGCCAGGACAGCAGCCTCATCTACTGGTTCAATGGCAGCCAGGCTGCCCAGGTGCCTGTGGTGAATGGGCCGAATGCCCATGAGGGCCTGAGTGACCACTTCACCTTGTCCGTATGGATGAAGCATGCCGTGGTACCTGGCAAAGGCAGGAGGGAAGAGGAGACGGTGATCTGCAGTACAGTGCAGAGTGGTGAGACACTTCTCCTGGGGTGATGACACTTCTGCCTTCTGCCTTTAATTTGTTAGAATGGATTGTCCCTGCAGGGGGAATTCTCTTGTGTTTGGGATCAGGACCTGGGCAGGGGTCCCTCCTTAGGAACACAGCTACTTTAGGTGTCAGGTTTTTACTGGGAGTGCTCAAACCCACTGTGAGCATATGGTACTGAGTGCCAGTTGTGCAGGATAGAGTGGGCTGCTGAGTTCTGGCTAGTGATACTGCTCAGGGGTGTGACGTGTAACTCCCTGTGCTTGTCCCTGGCAGAGGAGGGCTACTCTCACTACTCCCTGTCTGTGCACGGCTGCCGGATTGCTTTTCTCTACTGGCCATTGCTGGAAAGTGCAAGGCCTGTGAAATTCCTCTGGAAGCTTGAGCAGGTGAGGAATCATTTGCCTCTTCCCCATGTCCCTTCTCCTCTGCCCTTTGCTGATCCCTTCCTCTGCTGTTGGCCATAGGTCTGCGATGATGAGTGGCACCATTATGCCCTCAACCTGGAGTTCCCCACTGTCACGCTCTATGTGGATGGTGTCTCTTATGACCCTGCCCTCATCCATGACAATGGCCTCATTCACCCGCCACGGCAGGAACCCTCACTCATGATTGGAGCCTGCTGGACTGGTGAGTGCCCACTCCCCAAACCACGCTCCTCCCATATGGAGAAAAAAGTTGAGAAGACGTGAAAGGAACACCACCCAATACTAAATGATGCTAACCACATTGCAGCCAACTTGCCCTCTTGGCACCAAAGCCAGTGTGGCTCCTTCCTTCCTTATGGACCAAGGTTATAACAGCTCAGGGAGAGGTGGCACTGGCAGCTTCATGGACAACAGCCATAGAATATGCAAGGGATAAGCAACTTTCAGGCAGAGGAGAGTTGAAACTCTGTACCTCATTCAGACCCTGGCATTTCTATCAAAGCCTTTCACCAGAGAGCAGGCAGTACTATTTATGCTGATGATTGTATTGATGGGGATTTCTGTGTCTTGAAGGTCTATATGAAGAAGACACAAATCATTCTGTACAGGAATTGTGTTGGAAGACAAAAATCAGGTTAGGAACAAAGTTAGGCCACTACCAGATTAAAACCTGTTCTGTGGAGATTTAAGGCTGCATTTCCCAGGTCTTTCAGGTCTCCTGCAAGACTGAAGCAGGACAATGAAAGGAATTTGCCTACTGCTTGCCTTCACTCAGGCAGAAATTTCTAGCAAGATCAAATCTTTACTGTAGTGCTGCTTCTCCTAGGTCAGGGATCTTCCCACAGCTCTGTGCTCTCGATCAGCCTTTTGCAGACAACAAATATTGATCAACTTGGGACCTCCCTCTGGAGCTATCTGAGTTTCAAAGGGATGTTGAGAATATGGCTTGTTGTGAACATGGATAATTCCGAAAATAGGTAACACTGGGAAATGATTAAAAAACCCCAAACACTGTACTTGCTCCCCTAAATCAGTTACTCCTCCTACAGTCTCACTATCTCCTTCTTGAGAGGGACTCCGCCCTCTTTCATCTGTGATGTGCTGTCTCTAAGATTGAAGGGTACGCTGTTTGGCACAGAGGTGTTCTTGTGGGCTGGCCAATATAGGCACTTGTGTTGGTACTTTCCTGACCCTATAACTACCATCTTCCAATGCCTTATTGCTTATCTGGATGTTCTCCTTTTGCAGAGGAGAAAAACAAAGAGAAAATGAAAGGAAGTGAGAACTCCACTGATACTGTACAAGGTAGGGAAAAAAAAGAAGATGGTTCTCTTCTCTTCACTGTGCATGACTGTCACATCTTGCATGATGCCTTCCTCATACAGCTTCCCCAATCCTGTCCTGCCACCTCCCACTGCCTTGGGAGGAACCCCCTTATTTGGCAGATTGGTCCTTGATACCTGTGGAGCATGGAAAGGCTGATGGAAGGACTGCAGCCTGCTTTGAGAGATAGAGTATGCTTTTCATGTGGAGAAAGAGTCCTCATGCCTGATTATTAAAGCTGCTCTATGAAGAACACAATAGCCATTAGAGACATCAGGAGATGTCACCTCATCCCTAACTTTCTGTGGAATGTATAGGTTTTTTTACAAGCCCTCACAGGAAGCAGAGTGAGAAGGGGACAAGAAATTGTTTCCATCTGGCATTCAGCAGTGTGGCAGAAACTTCTCTATGCTACCCACTGTTCACTGCCCTAGTCTTTCTGTTTGTCTGTTTTTCTCACTTTCCCCCGTCTGGAATTCAAAAACTCATTATCTCTCTTCTTCAGCATCCCCTGTCTTTTTTTTTTTTTTTTTTTTTGTCTTTGCTTTTCCATGTCCTGTGCAACCCTCTGTCTCTCCCTGTTTCCCCTAACATCTGGATATATCTCATATTGTTGCTTTTGTCCTCTGGGCTTTTCCATGCCTCATGCACTCCTCTGTCTCTCTCTACCTCCCTTACAGTGTAAATCCCTCACACTGTTGCTTTTGTGGTTTTGCTCTCTTCCTCGCCATGTCTCTCACACCCTCCACCTCCCATGTTTCCCTCAGGAGATCCTCTGTCGATACACCACTACTTCCATGGTTACTTGGCTGGCTTCACTGTGCGCCCTGGTAGCTTGGAGAGCCGGGAGGTTATTGAATGCCTGTATGCCTGCCGTGAGGGGCTTGATTACAGTGACTTCGACAGTCTGGGCAAAGGGATGAAGGTATGCCCATCTGCCCAGCTTGCATGAGTTTCCTCCACTCTCCTCCCCAGCCTCGCTTCCTAGGACTTTGCCTGCTCCCCCACCTCTGACAACTCCCCGCCTTTCTCCTTTGTGTCTCACTTAGCCTGGACTATGGGCATTTGCCAAGGAACCACGAGTATTTTCTGTTCCACTTGCAGGTTCATGTGAACCCCTCTCAGTCCCTGCTCACCTTGGAGGGTGATGATGTGGAAACGTTCAACCATGCAATCCAGCACGTGGCTTACATGAATTCTCTGCGCTTCGCTACCCCTGGGGTCCGGCCTCTCAGGCTCACCACTGCTGTCAAGTGAGTGGACAAAGCAGCACCTCCAGCTAGGTTCAGCAAGAGGGTTACCTCTTTTTGGACTAAAGTTACATGCATTCACCTTGTATTTTAATTCTAATCGATAGTCCCAAAATGGGTAAAAGTCTTCCTAAAAATAAACTTTAAAGTATCCAGTATCCAGATGGATACTGTAATACTGGTTCCTAGGGTCTATGTATAACTTCTGCTTTCACTCACAGTGTTCCAGGCATGTGGACTGCTTTTTATTTTCTCTGTTGTGTGTTGATGTGACCAAGCCACCTGAAACCCAGTGGTGTCACTCTTACCACACGTCTCTGTCTTGCACAGCAGGCTATAGGGAAGCTTTAGGAAGACTACTGGAAAAAAGATATTCCCTTCATTGGAAGTAATTGGCAGGAGGCATTGTTCATAATGTTGTTGGTGGCAGCTTGAGTGAACTGATGCTTTCTACTGCTCTCCTTTAGGTGTTTCAGTGAAGAGTCCTGTGTCTCCATTCCTGATGTGGAGGGCTATGTTGTGGTGCTACAGCCTGATGCCCCCCAGATCCTGCTGAGTGGCAGTGCCCACTTTGCTCATCCTGCATCAGACTTTGAGTCTCCTGATGGGATCCCCCTGTTCCCCAACCTCCAGATCACCTGCTCTATTTCTCACCAGGTGGAGGCCAAGAAGGATGAGAACTGGCATGGTACCGGTGAGTGCAAGGCTAGATATAAAAGACAGACTGTAAAGACCTATGAGAGTTGCGGTCCTGCAGAGGAAGTAGAGCCCTTATAATTACACCTGAAAGAGAGAGTTTACAAATATAGAAGCAAGGCACATTGTCAATATGTAGGCTAATCGGTTCTTATCCCTTTCTGCTCCTCCCTGTACTTTTTCTATCCACTCAGTTCCTTCGCCTCACTCTCTCCTAATTCTTTCCCAGGCTGCTCATTCCTAATCCCTTTTACATTTTACCTACATTTCCCTTTATTGAATCCAGCACTGGATGGATGCCCTGCCTGTTACCCTCTCTACTCCTATACTTACTTAGTCTTCTCCTACTTCCTTCTCTTCTGCTTTCTCCCTTATTTCTTACCCCCTCCCTTCTCTTCCTGCATAATTTATTTCTGTGAATTCCTCAGTCACTTTCCTCACACCCTATGATATCTCGTTCTTCAATTTCTCTCCATCATCCTCAGATTATTTCTCTGCACTCTATGCTCTATGTGTTTTTCCACTTCTTCCATATCTCTTCTGGTAATGGGATTTTTTGCTTCTAGTTTTCTATTTAGAAGCTTTGCCTTTCCTCATGCAATGAGTTTCTCAACTTAGAGTAGATTGGTCTTAGCCCTGCTGAAGGCAGATAATTATTGAATGTGATTACCATTTTAAAGAAGATAAGATCTCAGCTATGGTAACTAGCAGTCATGAGACAAGGAAAAGCATGCATGGCCTGGGAATGTGTGAGCATTGTTCTTAATTTGCGCATTGTCAACAGAGTCCTTAAAGCCAAGATGTGTTATCATGAACCAGTCTGATAATAGTATGTTGTTCCAAAATAAAGTGACTTTATTATGTGCATAAATAATATCATTAGAACCAGGGGGACTCCTGCAATAAGTAATTAGACTGACAGTGATTTTACTCAAGGTCAGTGCTAGCCAGACAAAGAGAAGTAATTATATATGATATGAGCACTTGTAAGTAAGTGGGTACTACTCTTGAGTAACTCCTGCCTTCAGTGATGGCTGTCTGGCTTTCTGGCCATGTCTTCTTTCCATTTGCATCTCAGTGACAGACACACGAATGTCAGATGAGATTGTGCACAACCTGGATGGCTGCGAGATCTCATTGGTAGGAGATGACTTGGACCCAGAGAGGGAGTATCTGCTCCTGGATGGGGCACTGCTGCAGCAGCGGGGCCTGGAGCTTGTTAACACCTCTGCCTACCTGACCATCACAGGTACGTCCTCTCCTTGGTCACAGCTGTCTAGTTATGTCTCTCTCGCTCCCATCACTGGGAGGAGCACTTAACCTAATGTTAAAGATGCGTCGGTGTACTTTTTTGTGACACCCTGAGATGTAACCATTTGATGAACTCCTGGCTTTTGGAAGTCCCAGGCCATTTCCTTGGGGAGCTGGCTTCTCCTCCACTACATGGTACTGGGGCATAGTGGCTAAGTGCTCACCCAGGCTTGTATCACTCCTCTGGACTTACTCCTTGGGGTTTGGTTTTCTCAGGTGCCAGCAACATTTTGCATCATGTGACTGAGGGACAACATCCCACCACTTGTGGATTGGTACAACAGTGTTGTGCTCTCCAGAACTTAACAGGGCTTTCACTCTTGGACCTTCCTTCCCTTCCACTTGTTTTATCAACGCAAGCAGGGATTTCATTAGGTCCTTAGCAGCAAGCTCCATCTCGGAGCCCTTCCTAAAATTAATGAACCCAGCATTGCCTTGGATTCCTCTATAGCTTCTACTTGCTATAGGGTTATGATGCCAGATGATTTTGAAGCAGGAGCTTCCTAACCCCACACCAATTCTCTCTTCTTGTCTCAGGTGTGGAGAGCATTGCAGTTTATGAGGAAATACTACGCCAGGTCTCTTACCACATCAACCATGGTGCTGCTCTTTATGAAAGGAAGTTTCACCTGTCCTGCACTGAGATGAATGGGCGCTACTCCAGCAATGAGTTTACTGTTGAGGTACAAGACCAATACATGCACATATAGGTTCTTCCGCAGGCATGGAGAGGACATGGTGGATGGGAATGCACACAGCGTAGAATGTACCATGGACACAGGGGTGAGTCCTCTCACTCTGGTCTTTCTACAGGTGAATGTCCTCCACAACATGAACCGGGCTGCTCATCCTAACCATATTCTGAGTTCCCAGCAATTCGTGCACCGAGGCCATCATTTACCCCTAGAGCTGTCTGGGCACAGCTTGGCAAGCACCCATAACAACCCAAGTATGTAACACTATCTTTTGGGTTTATTCCTTTAGGTCAGGATGCTGATTTTCTGATATCCCGGCAGAACCTATAGCAGATAATTCCTTTCAGACTCCCTATACCCATTATGGGGTTCTCATTATACTGTCCTGTCCCACTTGTCATTAGCCAGTGGACTGCAGTCTGTGTCAAATTGTATTTTAGAGCACGGTGCAACAATCCTCCTTTTGTGGTGTGTTGTTTTCTTGATGTAGAAGCAGCCTGAAATCTACACCTTAGAGGGTCTATAAAGAACAACCGTGAGCTGGATGATTTAATTTACACACCCTGTAAAGGTTCTGTGCATGCTCGTGTAATTTCAGAAAGAAGCTTCAACAGCAGGAGAGAAACAAGTGAGTCAAGACTGCCACTGCTGTAAAAAAGAGATGTGGTGGTCAGCAAGGCAGAAAAATATAGGAAATGGCAATACAAAGACAAGAGGAGGATTCTTGCACCCAAAACAGAGAAGCCTGAAAGCTAGACTAGATGTTAGTTTGTGCTGGTAGCTCTGTGCCACAAGCATGAACACAGTCCAATTGGTTCCTTCTAGGCTGTGAAAGCTCAGGACTTTTTACAGACATTTTGATCCCAAGTTGTAGGGTACAAACAAGGCCCCTTTAAGCTATCTTTTGCTGCAGCTTCCTGCAGCAGCTGATTCCAAGCTAGTCCAGTCCTGCAGCTGGCACTTCAGGGACAGCCTATGTATGTGCCAGCCTTTGTCACTCTCTCCCCAGCTCTGCCTGATGGCAGCAGAAAACTTGTCATTGCTGTACAGAGCCATAACAATCAGGAAAGGCCTGGATAGATTTTGCAGAGAAGATGGTTATCTGGAGAGTTAAGGCTCAGCCCTACAGGCTAGAACAAAGAGGTGGGAATTGGGTTAAGGGTCTTAGATAAATTTAAGGTTTTATCCTGTGGAGAAGCCAGGCTTTTACCATGGCACTAGCTAGAAATCTATCAATAGCCTTCTCATCTTCACTGTGTGCCATGCAGGCATCTTTTGGATTCTTGCTTTCTCTACTGTTTGCACAGAAACAACACCCTCTGAAAGTCTTCCTTGAGCCCTTAAAGGCTCTCCTCAGCACACATTTCTCCCTCCCAAGAGAGGGATACAGATACCTGCTGTGCAACAGATTCTGGTGAATTCTGCAGATAAAGATGTGCAGACTCTACAGGCCAGGCCAGTATCAGAGGGTGCCTGGACCTACACATCCTGGAAAACCATGCAACCCTCAGGAGAAAACACAGGAGTTGAAGACAGGAACTACCTATGCCCAGGGCAGCAGAAAAGTCAGGACATGGTCCTGCCTTGGCCAAAACCCCAAACTCTGCCCAGGAATCTCAGCCCCTGCACGTCAGGTTAGAAATGCATGTTTCTGTGACAGACTCTAACCATACCTTCTCACTTTCTTTCTAAGTGGTCCCCAGTGCTGCCACTGTCATCATTGTGGTGTGTGTGGGCTTCCTGGCACTTATGGTGATCCTTGGCATCCTTCGCATCCACTCCCTGCACCAGCGGGGAGTGGGGCAAGAGGTCCCTGGGGCTGCTGAATCAGGGCACACCAGCACTGGAGGCAAAGAGAGTGACATGTTCTGGGATGACTCGGCCCTCACCATCATCGTCAACCCCATGGAGGTGAGGAGCAGCCACAGTGGTGGGGGCTGGGCAGGCAGCTCGGTTGTCAGATCCTTTCACTTATCGCATGTCTCACCTCCCCAGTCCTACCAGAGCTGTCAGGAGAGGGCAGCAGGAAGCATTGAGGGCAGAGCTGGTGAAGGCATGGAGGACGAGGAGGACAGTACTGACTCAGAGACACCTGACTCCCCGGACAGCAACGACGTGGATGATCGACACATCATCGGCAAAAGCAACGTCTCTCACCGCTACTAGGAGCTTTAAAACACCAGCCCAGTGGATACCCCCCCAAACCATATGGCTGGAAGGAGGAGGTGTCTTACTTTCAACTTCTTTCTTCCCCCACTGTGTACACATGTGCTCCTCCCTCATTTGTCATTTCTGCCTCCCGTGTTCCTTCATCTTCTGCCATTCCCATTGTGGACATTCCCCACATTAATGACCCCCCATCTGGCTCTCTAGAAACATGTGTTAGGGCACTTACACATGATTGTGGCATGGTTCAAACTATGATCCAGATGTTGCAAAGAACAGAAATCTGAAAGGCAGAGCCAGCCATAGGGCTCAGAGTGGGGTCTCTCACAACCCCTTCCCAGATATTATATATATATATATTGTATATTTTTTCAATGTTGTCATTTGAGGTTTATTCTCGTTTCATGCAAAAAAAAGAAAAAAAAACAACCAACAAACCACTGCAGCTTGTGTCGCTTTGTAAAATTGTCAATACTCCTAAACTAAAGGAATGAAGATAAGAAAGATGAGGAAACAAAGTGGATTTTAAAATAAATGGATTTCAAATAAAATATTCAGGGCTTCTTCAGTTTTTCACTACAAGAAGGGAAAGAAATAGTGTAGCCTCTAAGGTGAGACTGGAGGTTGTCCAGAGCGTGCATTTACTGAAATCACTTATCTTGGGGAAGGGTTACATTTTTTAGCATATGTGATGAAACAAGAAAAACACATCAAGCCTGACTGTACCCTCTGCCTTTTTGAGACTCAAAATATTCTTTGTAAACACAATGTAGCCTTCCCCAGGGCACAGGGCTAGGAACCCACAGAGGAATAGAAGGCATCCAAGCCTGTCACAGGCAAATGTAACACATGAAGGAAACTGAATTCCTGATCATGGAAAAAAATAAATAAGGCTCTTGCCATACACTTAGTGCATCATCAATAGAAACAGGCCAAATTTCCTTAGCTTCATCCATCTTTTCACCTGATCTGCTTTTTTCACCAGCATGAAAAAGTGTTTTTTCGTATCAGGGGTTCCAGCTTGTATAAGAGCTGGAACAGAGCATAACAGAGTATAACAGAGCACTTCTGAGGGAAGGAGGTGCCCTCCTCTTTCTACTGAGAAGGGTGGGGATGGAAACACATCAGATACTGGGAAAGCATGACTCTGAGGCCAGCAGTAGCATGAGTTTTTAGGGCAGTGCTTCATAGCAGGTTGTGCTTCTTCCCTTGATATATGTGGTCTGGTTTTTCAGACCTTGCAAGGCTGTCAGCTGCCTGACACGTGTTGGGGCAAAGAACGTGTTGGTTGAGAAATCCTCCTGAGGAGTAAGAAGGCAGCACAGTAGGTGAAAGTGGAAGAGCCCCTCTGAGGGCATGAAAGGTTGCAGCACAAGATCTCTGCTTGCTGCAGTTCTCAAATGTCTCAGCTCTAGCCTGTCTTCATGCCCAACTGTACCCATGCATAGTTGTTACTGGGTCCAAAACAAGTGAACATGCTGAGGCTAAGATACTTTTATGCTGCTTTTTCTCTTTCCCAGTAAGTTCCACACCCTTGTTTCATTTAGGGAAATTACAACAGGCACTGTCAAACCAGTGCCCTGACACCTTGATGCACTGGAATAATTCAAGTCTCCAGAAAGAAAAAAGGCTACATTGTGCACACTGGAGCAAAAAACTTGGCACAAAATAGTCTTGCGTCCTGAGAGTGCCTGACGTGTTCTGACCTGCGACCAAAACCACTACCTCTCAGTGCACTGAGGAAGACCAGGTCTCAGCACCACGAGGTCCCTGTACCCCTACAGCAGCCTCAGCCAGGAGCTACAGCATGCTTACAAGGTGGAAGAGGCAAAATGTACGATGACTTCATAGGTAGCCATCATGATGGCTGCGTTTGGGATCTGGCGGATCAAGTGAGCCAGGAGCCCTCGGTATAAAGCTGAGGGTCCCTCTTCATGGACCACAAGCTGCAGAGTCTGTATCAAAGAACGGTATCGTGACCCTTCTTCCCGCAACCGTGTCCGAAGGACCTCTGAAGAGACAGGAAGGGAAGTGATATATTAGCAGATGGATCCTACAGACACGGCATCTCCCATCAAGGGTAACAGAATTAAGGAGGGGGGACCACTACCCACTCACCATGTGGATATGCAATGCACGTAGCACATGTTTTGGAGACAGCAGCAGCGCCCATTAGTCCAAAGAAATCATGGTTGTCTGGTGAAGGTGTGAGTGGTGGGGAATGGGAATGATGGCTATTTCTCAGCTCCTGTTTCAGTGCTTCATAGATGACAAAGTGTATGACGGTCTCTGACACTCCAGCGTAGGAGGCGGTGACACCACGGTAAAATCCACGAAGGCCTTCAGTGCGGTACACATGCATGGCACACTGGAGAGCATTGCTGGCCATCTCCCCCTTCGCCCTGCCAAGAGGAGAGAGGGTTAGAATGTCACACTGCTCCTCTGACCTAAAATGCTGTTGTGAACACCACCGTAAGACTCTTCCCCAGTCTGTGACTTGCCATGTTCTCCACCCAACTCCACCTCCAAATTAGTCATGATGTGACATGGAGTGGCTCTGCATTGCTGGCCTGCCTTACCTGGCTTCCAGCTGCATCCTGGTTTTCACTAACCAAATAGGGTTGGTGAGTGTGGCCGAGCTCATGCCTAGAGAACAGAAGATGACAGGCATGAGAACCGGGATCACGTTGACAGTTTGTGAAGAGGTGCTGATCTGTCAGCTTCTGAACTCTGCTTGGCAAGCTGCAGGCATTTGCAATTTGAGAATGACCTTGAGAAGAGATATTTAGGGCAGGCTATTTGATTCTCCTCCTCTCCTCTTCCAGCCATTGTCTGGTGGTAATTAGCCTCCAACAAATCCTACTACAGGCCCTGGTGCTACGAAGAGGCAGGAAGCAGCAGGCTAATTTTGCAAGAGTGGAGGATTTCGTTAGAAAACTGGGATATATCAAGAGAAAGATTCTGTGAGTGGTCTAAATTACACACTTTCTCCCTCTCATAGCTGAATAAAGCTCTGATAGCAGCTGAAGGGGTAAAGAGTTTGAAGAGGTGAGCCTAAGAAGAATGAAGAGTGAAAAACACTCTGGTTACCCGAACTCACTTCTCCAGGTGTGGAAGGAGAAAACCTCAGAGGGAGAGAGCACAAATGATGGGAGCAGCAAAAGAGAAGGAATGAAACCTGTTGGCACTTTGAGATCAAAGGACCCCTTGGCTCTGATTTGAGACAGAAAAGGCTCACCTGCACAGGCTGCTGCTAGTATGTGTACCTTCTTGGACTCAGGTACAAAGACAGCATTGAGCCTCTCCTTAATACCAGAATAGGCAGCAAAATATATAGCCCTGGTTGGAAAGAAATACAGAAGAGTTTATAGCTCCTGTATGAAGAGCAGAGATACTGCTGTGGGTCTCACTCCAACTTAGTCCCAGCACAGGTTTATCAGGTTTGTTTTGTGACATCAGATACCATTTAATCCAGGCCCAAAGCAATCATCTTAATACTATGGTCTGAAGCTCCAGAAAACATTTGTGTGAAGGGGTCTTGTGGCACATAAGCACAAGACTCAGACTGCTTTCAGAATGTGGAGCAACAGCTATCACAGAGGCCCCTTAAAAACCATACAACCTGAGCCATTGCCATGGAACAATACTCACCGGGAAGGAGCAACTCCAGCAAGGTTTGGACCCAGGCCTCGGAACAGGGATCGCAGGCCTTCCTTCTCAAGGATGGCCCTACAGAAGGAAATGAACAGAAAAATCAGCTGAATAACTAAGCTGGGGGCTCTCCCGTTTCTCCTCCTTCCTTCTTCAGAATTTCTTGTAGCATTCTCTCCTCACCTCCCATGTTATCCTTTTTCTGCCCTGCTCTCATTTTCTCTCCAACCACTTCCCTCTCCTTCAGTCATAGAATCATAAAACGGTTTGGGTTGGAAGGGACCTTAAAGAACATCTAGTTCCAACCCTCCCTACCGTGGGCAGGGACACCTTTCAGCAGTCATTTCTTCCCCCTCTTGCTAACATCATCCTTCCAGGTCTGATCAAACCAATAGCTCAGAAATTTCTCACAGTCTCCAAAGCTGCCTTGTGGACTCAGAGTTCCAAGCACAGATCAATAGTGAGAAGCAGATGTACCTGTGCTCTCATGAAACCTTCTATCACACTCGCAGTACCAGGGCCTCAACTCAAATGCTATTTCCATTTCTTTTTCTCTCTCCCCGCCTCAACCGCTTCAACTGATGGCCAACCCTCACCTCCCTGGTGCCAACATGCACATTGCTCTATCCTACTCACCTCAGCAACTTGAGCACTCCAGGAGATGGTGTGGTGGGATTCATCATCCTCAGGCTCATCCCTGCCACCTGTACCTCTGAGAGGCACAGAGGCCGCAGTGCCAGCTGGGATGACTGTAAACGTGTCTTCACCACCTCCAGGGGACAGGTCAGGATGGCTCCAGCTGTGCCACCACACCTAGGGCATAACACCACACTTAAGAATGACTTCTGTGCCATAATAGGGCAATAATTCTAACCCTGCTTGTCCACAACTTCTCCCCTCTAGGAGAGGGGGTAGGCTAGGTACCCCAGCCTGCATCACACACACCTCCTGCTCTGACACTGATTAACGTAATGACAGCTGAGCTTGGCAGCCTCACTTTGAAACCTTACTCAGTGTTTGAGACAAACAGTCCCAAGTCCATAGGGACTCAGCAGTCCCCTAGAGAAAATATTTCTGCTGCCCAACCTCACAGCAATGCTTTCTGCTGCGATCACCAGGCACCATGCCTCACACCTCTCCACAGCTGCATTGGCTCAGAGAGAGGCAGCACAAAACTCTCCCACCCCTCAGCCTACACGTATCTTCAACTCATAACCCAGTCACATTCCCAAATTTCCAAGGCCCTGTAAGCAAGATCCGTATTTTCTGCCATTAGCCAGGCTCATCCCAAGCCTGACTTGCTTAATCACTGAGGACCCTGACCTTCAGCAGACAGAAGTTATTTTTGGAACTCGTGAGCCATCACCATCAATCAGTCTAGTCACACTGCAGGAAAGCTGGAAGGACACATATTCCCTTTTTCCCTTTCTACCACCTAGGGACAAGTCAGAACTGTTGGTTCTTGGCTTCTGCCCCTTCAGATCCTTTGACTCTGCTCTAGAAGATGTTTTTCTAGAGGATGCTCAGTCCCTGAAAGACCACTTTGAGATGAATTTGCATGTAACAGGCATGCAAGAAGCTTTGACAAATGGATGACTGTTCATATGGGCTACAGCCAAAGCTGCTTTGTTTCACAAGAGATGGAGATTTAAAAAAAAAAAAAAAGCTTACTGTGCTGCAAAGCAAAAAAGAAAAGCCAACCAAAGAACTACAAGATATCAGGGAAGAGTCAGGTATATCAACTGAATTAAATGTGACCATACAGGACAGCTAGAGTTCTGAATAATTATTTTGAAAAAGTCTATACAGCTCAGCACACATATATATTGTTCTCCCTGGCTTTGCTCCTACGGCTTCATTTATTATTGCCTACAGATTAGGGAGGGAAAAAAAAAAAGAATAAAAAAAAGAGGCCTGGATGGCTATTGCAATGATATCCAAGAGCTGAAGATCTGGCAACTAGAATATTATACAGATTATGATGCCAGCAACTAGTATGCTATTCCAGAACACTCACGCTGCTTTGTCAAGCCCTTGGCAGATCTATGCAGTGGTGATGAATTACAGAGCAGCTGATCAGCAGCAATTTCCCTCAGGAGATATGATGAGTGGAGGGAATCTGGGAACATGACCCAAGAATTTAACTCCAGTTCAGAAGACAACACAAAGTAGAGCAGTAAACATTCTGGCTTAGATTCTCAGAATGAGCAAGCTGATCAAGCACAGACTCTGAGACACAGCCTGCATAGCAATCCAAGAGTTGCATGAGGCAAGGTCTCCTTTTATGAAGGTCATGTTGATTCTTCCCATATAGACCATACTCACTCAGGGGCCCAACAGTCCTGTTATTTACCATAGTTTCCACTGATTTGTCTGATACAGGCTCCAGACTTACATGCCTGTTGTTTTCTTGATCAGAAGTGTAGTTTCCAGGTCAGGAGAAGACTGAGTACACTGGTGACAGATTAAGATGTCTAAAAGGTCTGAATAGAGCAGTTTCAACTTTTTATCTAAAAGCTGAGCAAACACTACAACAGGACAACATTTAGAGAAGCAATTGCTTGGTATACTAAAGTTCTTCAGTCTAATAGTCCATAAGAAGGCACAACTCTATGTGATGTTCTTCTAATATCTCATTTCTTCAAGAAGTCCCTACCTGCAATGATCAGGGTATGAGTTTGAACCCACACTTCCAGTACATATGAAAGTTTCCTGAGTTCAAATTCCTCAAGCTACTGATGCATGTAGTTACCTAATAGAGAAGAATTGTGAAAGCAATAATAAGAGTTTAAAACATTGTTAGCATAGTGGTAATTTAATCAGCAGTAAGAGAGTTCGAGGTGAATGGGGACCTCTGAGCCACTATGGCTCAATGGCAAGACTAAAGTGGAGCACAGAATACTCAAAGCTAAGGAAATGAGGTGTACCAAAACTAGAACAAATCTCAACTATGTTGTCTTACCATGAACCACATGATAATACAGCTGCTCACAGCATATAAAAGGCACAGGTCTGTAAAATTCTTCTGTTTCAGAAGAAATGGAAAATTACGTGTCATTACTCTAGAAGCAGGAACAAAAGCAATTCCTGCAAAATATGACGAAGAGCAGCAGTTGACCACCAGTACAACACTACTCTCAGAGCAAAGCAGTGGCAAAAAGAGCTAACTGAAGTAGGCAGGTAATTTTATCATAGAAAATGGTACTTGCTTTAGATCTTCCTTTCATGTTTTAAAAGGAAAACTGGAAAGTCTGAGGTGACAGAAAAAGAAGATTATTTGAGAAATACAAAAAAACACCGTCAACATTTTTTCAGTGATCTGAAAAGTGTCTAAGCACATGCACAGAGGTGACAAGGTTTGCTCGTAATTCTAAGTATAGCTCTTACTTAGGCTATCCAAAAATTGAGATGGCTTGAAGATCTTAATTTAAAAATAACAATGCTAGGTCACACAACTCTATAGATAAACCAGGCTTCTGAAAAGGACACGGGCAAATAAAGGTCACCTAGAGAAGAGCAGGAGAAATACTCATCTCCAGAACACTTTTCCCACCTTCCTGCAATTTTCAGTTCAGGGATTTCCTCAGGCAGAAATGTTGCTTTGCTTTTAATAGCCTTCAATACATCCTTTTTCATTCATCTTTTTAAAATGTTTTCTGGACACAAAAATCCTTTAGCCCCCACTATCCCATGGCTAGGAGTTCCACAGTTTGGCCGCATGCTGTGTTAAGAATGATGTTCTTTCATTAGTTTTGAACAAACCTCTCACAAGTTTCGTTTGATGGTCCCCAGTTCTCGCACCAGAAGATAAGGGGAACAACTATTCCTTGTGAATAAGATCCCGTTTCATTAAGTAAAACAATAATATTAACTATATACGGCAGCAATAAGATGAACTTCTCATTAATTTCTTACTTTATTATCCCTTGCGTTTTAATTAATTGTAATTCAAGGACTATTGCTTAATGGAAGAGAATGGGATACAGACTCACAAAGTTCCACTAGTGACATCCTTGTCACTACCCAAACTCTCTTGGTTTTTCAGTAACCAAGGTGGAAAATGAAGATGAGGAAAGGCTTAACAAGAAAGCTAAGAAATAAGAATATATTGAGAAAGGCTGAGATGCAGTGACTATATAGTTCAAAGGACAAATTAATAAAAGAGAATAACATATACAAAATAACACTGGGAACAAAGAGGGTAGGTACATATAAACAAAAATTGCCATAGTATAACAACTGCATTAGCTGCAGAAAACTGAAAATTTGCTAATTGAGAACAATTAAATAATCGTGAGTTATTACACGTGCTGTATCACAGGTTTCACTGTCACACGGACTCCGGCGGGCTTGTGGGATTTAAAAAGGCATTAGGTGGCTGCCTAAGCGAGGGACTTCTACAGTTACTCAGCAAAGTCCAGAGGACCACAATTATCTTCTGCTTTAGGGCATCATAAACTTGAAACTCATTGTTTTGAGACTTTAAAGAGAGAGAGAGCGAAACGCCACGTGAGAAGGGACTTGCTCAAGGGCACGCTTCTAATTCAGAGAGGCACCGCTGAGATCCAACCACCTGACTCACCAGAATCAGCCGCACTATTTAAAGCCAGAAAAGACACACAGGAATGCCAGCCATGCGATGCTGGAGAGCTGGCTGCCCTCCCAAAGACATGGATGCTCCACCATTTGCTCCGCTGGAGAGGCCTCGTGGCGCCTCTCATCCCCTCCCACGTTCAGCTCCCCGCTTCCCTTGCCCCCCATCCCCGGCAAGCTCAGGCTGGACGAAACTCCACGTCCCGCAGGGAGGCTCCCCTTCTTTCCAAACCGCAGAGCCAGACATTCACCCCGGCGCTGCGCGGCTGCTCCAGGGTACCGAGCGAACCCGACACGGCCAGGACGGCGCGGGCGAGGATGGCGGGGCAGGGGCAGCGCGGGGGGCTCCTCTCCCGCGGCTCCTCCCCGGAGCAAAGCCCAGGGCCCGCCGGCCGCGCGTCCCGGGGCCACTCACCCTCCAGCGAGCAGGTGGAGCAGCGTGCTGTGCTGACCCATGGCTCCGCTCCCTCTGCCCGCCCGCCGCCGCCCCGGGCCCCCGCCGGGCCCGCCCGCAGCCCCGCATTGGCTCCGGGCCGGACGCGGGAGGAGCCCGCGGGAGGGGCGGCCGGGGCGCTGGGTGAGGAGTAGGGTTTCCCTCCTTAAAGATTTTAGGGTGCTAATTCACACGGCTCGTTTTGCCCGGCCTCTCAAGGTCTTCCACTAAAAAAAAAAAAAAAAAAAAAAAAAAAAAGAAAAAAGACAATAATAGAACGACATCCCCATGCACACCACCACTCCCTCCCCTCCTCCAAACCCAAACAAACTCGTATTTGTTTTGCAAGTAGGGGAGCCAAGGCAGAGTGGCAAGCTAATTTTTTTTTTTGGCCACAGGGAAGTGATGGGTCCAGGAGCAGAGCCAAGTCCTCCCTGACTCCCATCGTCGCTCATGGGACCCACAGATGCTTCCTCGGATGTTTGGGTTCATATGACAATAGGCCAGTGCTCTCCAGACAAAAAACCCCACCCAAATTAGACTCATGATTTTGAAGTCTGAAGGATCAGTGTGCCAAAAATGGGGAATATTCAGGACCAAAAGATCCTCTGTTGCTTTTGCAAATGCACAGTTTCAGAGGGTGTCAGAGTTCATCATCTTCCTTATGAAAAGCAGAAGGTACATCAACATCATGCTGTTGCCAAAACGGCACACATCATATCAGTTTATGTGTTTGGAAGGATAGCCTGTAGGTCAGATGAAACAAGCTGTCAGATCAGCTCTGCATTGCTGTGACTTCACTCACAACACCAAATGACACAAGACTGAGTGTCCAGTTTGGACACATGCTGCTTCAACACAGGCAAACATGGGGAAGTGAATCTGCAAAGGGAATAACTGTGTTGGCCATCTAAGCAAGAGGATTAAAAAAAAAAATGCAGTGTTTAGTCTAGAGAACAAAGAATTGAGGGAGACACAGCACTGACTCCACTTAAGTACAAAGATACTTCAAAAAGGAAATAAGTACCTTATGGACAAGAGCAGAACTATCAGCTCATCAATAGTGCCCGTCACTACATGGGCAATGAGGGGAAGACCAGTAAAAGACTGGCTTTCTTGTCAGCAAAATCAGAAAGTGGTCAAAGATACCAAGAAGTTGCAAGTATTTTTCACTTGTCTTCACTGTGATGGTGGCTAGGAGAATATCTTAAATAGCACCGATTGCAAGTTGGGGAAAAGTCATTCTAGATTTCTAAACACTTTTGCAAAGTCAATGTTTTCAGACCAGTTAGGCTTGATGAACTTCATTCTGTGATGGTTGGAGAACTGGCCCAAGCAACATCAGGCTCACTGGCAGTTATCTTTGAGATATCTAGATAACAGAGAGATTCAGAAGACTAGAAAAGGCCAAATATATTGGCTATTAAATAACAACAACAATAACAACAATAATAATATCTGATTACTTATTGTCCAGCCAGCATCACTTTACTGTCTTCCCCTGTGATATTGGAACAAATAAACATTAAGTAGTCCACTCACATTTTACATTTGCCAGAAAAAGAAATCAAGTCAAACCAATCTCTCATGGCAGACAAGATAAGTAAGTAACAATAGATGCGAAACATTTTGACTTCAGTAGGGGTTTTTATTCTGTTTCATCTGAAACTATAACATACTAGGAAACATGGGAAACTGATCTACTGAAATCAGTGTTGGGAGGGTCTGATGCTGATTAGACAATTCTAAGATTAGATTTTGATGCTGTGCTGTCTATCTGGAAAAAAGTATGCAAGAAGGAGTCCTACAGAGATCTTTTTTTCAGTGTGCTATTAAGTTTTTTCAGTTATTTTTACAGTGGACTAGAAAGTGTGCCTATTAAATTTGTGGACAACATTAACCTGAGAGTGTTTGCAATTTATTCAGTAGAGAAAATTCTTCAAATTATCTTGATCAATGGGAGAAGTAACCTGAAAGACTAGAACACCATTTAATAAAAGTATGTGCAAAGTTCTGTACTTGGAAAGGAATAACGACTTTCACAAAGTTAGGATGGGGAATAGCTAGGCAGAGACCTGCATTTTGTCACTGGTCCCCATCAGGTCCAGGAAATTCAGCATAGTATTGGGTACCATCAAACTCTGACTGAAGAATGCAGAGCCTGGAACAGCCTATTCAGGAGCTGTACAAGTTGCTTCTCTCACATCTCCAGGAGTTATTGAAGGCCCCTTATATTTCACTTCTTACTGCCAAATTATTTATACTTCACATGCAAGGGTCCATTTATTTTGCTTCTTTTCCTGTTGGCTGTAGATCAGACCCTTTGTTTTCTGTCTCTGAACAGAAATAGTTGTGGCTTCAGCAGGACACACGCACCATGAGCTATAGTTGTGTTTGTCCTGGATGCTTTGCAACCATTGACACTTCTGGCCCTTTCAGTATCATCACATTCTTTTGAGACTGTAAGGGATATGTGAGGCCATCCAACTTTTCCTTTTTTCACCTTTGCTCTGGATCTAAGACCTAGAAAGTCTTGCTCTGCAAGGTTTCTTTCTGTACCTTCAGATGGAGAGGCACCTGTGCCTCACTCTTAAGCAATGGTGAACTATGACTGAGTCATAGAAGATGTTTTCTGAAGGCCTCCAACACTACAGGCTGTCTTCAGCCTGGTGCAAATGATACCACAACATTTTCACTAGACCAAAGGATTGCTCTTTGTTGGAACTGGTTCAACAATGAGCGTTTCTTTACAAGACTGTTGGTGAGCCTGAAGGCAGTCAAGAAACAGAAAAAAACCCTGTCTTCCAATTTTTCTTTAGTGTTTCTTGTCCCTGCAGGCAGCAGTGATGACCCTGAATGTATTCTCTGTGGGGCTCTTTTGCTGCTCAGACTTGCTGCTCACAGAAGGGAGGCTGTGGGGACTATTTTTACAGGGCAGTCTTTCCAAGTCCCTGTCCTGGACCAGTAAGCCAGGCTGGACTGGTATGATAAGCTGGTGTCATGGGCATACCCCAAGACCTTGTTACAAATGTTTATAAATTAGAACTGCTTCATCTTGACTTTTTCACTGCTCAGTCTGTGATGGCTTTGTTATTTATGTCCGTGCCTTGTCTCAATATTTATTCTCCTGCTCTTCATGTCTTTGTGTGGTATTGGTTTTACCTAGGAGCAGCACTGCCCACCTGTTCTTCTAGAAAGTAATTCAGGATTCTGTCCCAAAGCCTCCTCCACCCCTCTCTCTTCAGCTGCAAGAGCAGTGGAGTGTATGTAGGATTGCCAGTTGGTAATAGCGGGTGAGCCTTGTTCTGTCCTTCCGGGGGGTTCATTCTGGAAGGGCTAGGTTAGTGCACTCACAGTCCTAGGATGACTACAACTTACAGGAAGGGCAGACCATAGGACAGACATCTGGAAGAGTGGAATGTATTGTGCCTGTGTTACATCACATGTGCAATTTGGTCTCCATGTGTAAGAGTAGTTATGTAAACCACTTTTCAGGTGTCACCACCTTAATGCAGCTACCTGTCAGATGTAGGGCGCTTCCACAGCAGTGCCCAAATGGGTGTCTGATGTGTGATGTGTGCTTTCAAAATGAATCTTCCAGTAATCCCAGCTTGCTGGGCTTGGGTTTGTGCTGCAAAACAGTCTCAGTGTGCAAACAGGATTCCTTTTAGGTGGTGCTAAGCAAGTGTGCTGTACTTAGGAGACACCTCCCCAAACCTGTTTCGTGCAAATGTTGTATTTTCAGCCCCAGCTCTTATAACTTTAAAGATTTGCTCCTGCTGAGCCATACTGCTTGCTAGCACAGAACTGGCTGTGGACGTCACATGTGTTTCAAAGCTGTAAGCAGAGCAGTCAAGGAGACCTACTGCCAAAGAATTGTGTCTTAACCAGCACCAGATGTCAGCATTTGGACAGATGAACCGCACCTGGCAAATCTGCAGAGGACCCTGCAGAGGAGCATAGGCCTTTGAAAAGGAGAAGATGGGATTTGATTCTGTAAACAATTTATTTCTAGTACCCTGTTGTCATGGGAGGCAGTACACATCACGCAAACCTCTCCTTGTGCTTTTCCCATTCTTTTAGACACTATAAACAAATGACCTTTGATTTTCCAAGTGGTTTGACTCTCCTTTGGAATCACGTCTGTAGAAGGATCAAGGCTGTGAAGGAGTTGATGTTTCTATGGCTTATCTGAAGGCATCACATACTTCTCAGTCAAATGCAGGCACTTTTGACCTGTGTCTGCCATTTGCAACATTCTATTGATCCCAGAGAAAACTATAAAATATTAGTCCGTCAGCCGGATGAGCATGTTCTAATACACTATATGTTCATTTATGTATACATACAAATATATACATGTATGTACCATATCCATCTCATTGAATATGTATATATATTTACATATATTCGCAAATACTAGGAGATGCATATGGTACATACCACGTATATATCTTGTATATACATGTACATACATATCTCAGATAATCATGCCATACACATACCTCACACATATACTTATCTCAGATACACATACCATATACATCTCGTTGTATTTGCGAACATGTGTGCCTCTACAAATGTGCGTATATATACATACATACAAATAAATATACACATATATAAATAGATACATATATGCAAATATTTATATCTATGTTCAGGGAGATGTGCAGAGTGCATACCATATACATTTACACATTGCTTCGCTCCAGCGGCGGCCAGCAGAGAGGGGCACATCCCTCGGGAACCGGCCCGGGAGCTGCGGGAGCAGGGCGGGTTGGGGTGGGGTCAAGCGGGGCCCAGCGGCCCTGCAGCGGCCCGGGGCCGGTGCCCGGCGGTGGCGGGCTGTGACACGAACGGTGACGCAGGCGGCCCCCGCGCGGTGCAGCCCGCGGGACTCTGCCCCTTTAAGGCGCCGCGGTGCCTGTCCCTTTAAGGGCTGGTCCCGCCCCTCCGCGCGAGCCGTGCGCGCCCCGGCGGCCCCAGGTGCGGAGCGGGCGGGGGGAGCCCCCGGCCCGTCCCGGGGCCGCCAGCGGGGCGGGACGAGCAGGGAAGGGACGGGACGGGGGTCCCGGGCGGCGGGAGGGAGGGAGGAGCGGGTGGGGGCGTGGTGCTCGGGGCAGGCGCCGCGGCCTTGCCGTCCTGGCCGGGCCCGCGGGGGAGGCGGCGCTGGCGGGTGGCGGCCGGGTCGGGGTCAGCAGGTCGCTCTGCCCGGCGCTCACCCGGTGTCTGTGCCGCCCCGGTGCCAGGTGCAGGCGCGGCGGCGTTCGGCGCCGACCCTCCCTCCCTCCCTGCCCGGCGCCATGGCCATGAGGGAGCTGGTGGAGCCGGAGTGCGGGGGCTCCAACCCCCTGATGAAGCTGGCGGGGCACTTCACGCAGGACAAAGCCCTGCGGCAGGAAGGGCTGCAGGGCCCGCTGGCCTGGCCCCCCGGCACTGCCGAAGCTGCAGCCGTGAGTGTTGGTCCGCTTGCTGGGCTGGGTCGGTCGGCTCGGGTCGCGGGTGGGCTGCGGAAAGAGGCCACAGGGTCACCTGGCGCAGGGCTGTGGGGTGAGGGCATGTTTGTTGGTGGCTGTGGTGACCTGTACACCTTGCTGTCGCCTTCCTAAGTCAGAGAGTGGTGGGAGGGGGGTTGGACAGGATCCCTCAAAGTGTTCCTGTTGCTTTAGCAGGCAGCTAATGCAAGAAAATGTTGACAGCCTAAACTGAAGGAAGAGGAAGATGTAATCTAATTGGGTCACAGGTTGTGTAGTGGGGTGGGGGGGAGATGGGATCAAAACTGTTGACACAATTGCCGACTGTTCCCTGCAGGTATCCAAACCACTGGGAGTGGCCACCGAAGATGAGGTAAGAACAGATCCTTATAGCTTTTCTCATCAATGTTGTTTGTTATTTTTTTGCCTTACCTGATGCTAGTATTTCCTTCTGACAGGCCCACTTCTCTCTCTCATGCTCCATGGAGCTGTCTGTTCATCTTCTGTGCAACGTTTGTAATCCATCTTTGTCTTTGGCAGCTGGTTGGAGAGTTTCTGCAAGGACAGAATGGCCCTTTACTATCTCGTGCACCCCAGACCTTTAAGATGGATGACCTGTTGGCTGAGATGCAAGAGATTGAACAGTCAAGCTTCCGGCAGGCCCCTCAGCGAGGTGAGGGGAGCTGGAGTAGGTAGAGGTCTGGAAAAGATCGTGGTGTTATGGTTAAGCTCCCAGCAGTGTGGTTCCCATCTATTCAGCACTTGTGAGATTGTATCTGGGGTGTAGGTTGGAGATTTGGGCTTCCCAGTACACTTCTCTGCTGTAACAAGTTCAGTGGAAATAAAGAGAATATTCAGGGACAGGAATACGTGTTGTAAGAGGAAAGGCTGAGGGAACTGGACATGTTTAGCCTGGGGAAGGGTCTAAGGGGAAGGGGGGTGGAGTGTCTCATTGCTGTCTTCAGCAGCCATGGTCAAGATCTTCACAGCGATAGACAGGAGAAGGACAAGGGGAAATGGATACAACTTGTGGAAAGAGGAACTGACGAGGTGTATGGAAACATTTCGTCCCTTGGATGGGGCAGTTCAGTACTGGAACAGGTGCCTAGGGAGGCTGGGCCAGACTTGGACAAGTTCAGAAGTTACCTGATGAATGCCCTGGGCAACCTAACGTCTAGCTTTAGTGTTAATCTGCTATGAGAACACTAGCAACCTCCAGAGATTCCTTCCAAGTGGAATATTTCTGTGATTTTGTTCTAACAAAGAGAAGGGGAAAGATCAGAGGTGATGAGGGCTAGCCTGGAACACTTAAATGATGCCTTTGAGTGCTCCAGTCCTCACTTCCATTTTTTTTTCCTTTGTGTAGCTCCAGGTGTGGCAGCCCTGGCACTGTCTGAAAACTGGACCCAGGAATTCTTGGCTGCAGCAGATAGCACTGGCGATGTCTCTTCAGATTACAATGAGGCTGACTGGTCACAGGAGTTCATTGCTGAAGTGACAGGTGAAGTGTCCCTTTTGGAATTACTGTCAAGATGATGTCCAGTCACATGTCTGTGTATGGTGAAGAGTTAGTGAATATGAAATTGGAGTCTTGCTTTGGGCCCAGCAGTCATTGTTTCCTGTAGCAGTTTTAATGGAGTGGCGGGTAGAGAAACTCCTTTGTGATGGCTTAGCCAAGTTGTGAACAATGTGGTGTGGAAGCCTTTATTTAGGTGTAAGGGTCTTTGGTTTTATCTTAAGTTACTTAGAGAACTTAGGAGAAGCACTCTATTTAAACTGCTTTTATAAAAATTGTGATTCTACTGATGCAAGTTGGAGATGATCTAGTACTGCTTCTTGCTTTCATGTTCTCTAATTCCCTCTCTTAAGGCTAAATTTGTCTTTGGTGCAAAGGTGAATCTTTGGCCAATATTTTGTGTCAGTTACATGGAGGTAGAGGGTGGTTACACCCTGGAAATGTGCAAAGTGAATGTTTCTGGCCTGAAAGTTAAACTTCCTATTTAAAGCAAGCCAGTGCTTTATCTGAAAAGGCATTCTGCATTGTGTGTAGAACTGTATCTGGAATAAGATCCTGTTACCATCCATGTCCTAATCTGGAAATTATGAGTAAGATTTAAATAGATCCTTTTCTCTTCTCCTGGGGTTGCCACTCTAGAAAACTGGGTAGTCCCATTCTTTGACCTTCAGTCTTTATATTTCTGGGAATATAAATTGGCATTTACAAAGGTCTTTGAGAAAGTCCTGATTAAAACCTAGTGCTTTATAGGCTCTGCTTTTGGCAGAGACTGGTAATGCATTGCTAATTTTCTTGACCTACATAGTATCACCCAGGGAGCAGACAAATAAGTTGGGATATTAAAGCAGAAAATCACAAGTTTATTGTCACTACAGTGGCACCTGTATTAATACACTGTCTGAACCTAAGGCTTGATTTTGAGGTCAGAATAAACAAAAACAGAATAAGCAAGTAGAAACAAAGGTGTAATGGTCTGCCTGTCTTACTTTTCTCCCTATTTCTCCTGATGTCCTATGCAGATCCGCTGTCTGTGTCTCCTGCCAAGTGGGCAGAAGAATACCTAGAGCAGTCAGAGGAGAAACTGTGGCTTGGGGAATCGGAAGATCAGTCGTTGACAGATAAATGGTGAGTCTGACTTCTCAAGACTAGCTGTTGCTGTTAGGTAGTTGCATCAGTGAAGTTTTTTGGATAGATGATAGAAATCTGCTGTGGCCTGAATGCTTTTGAGTCTTTTAACCTAAAATGATGTTCTCAGGCCTTTGGTCTCAGAGAGAGGAGGAAACCATGCTTGGAGACTGAAGTTTTTAAGAGAGTCTAGCTTTTCTGTTCTCTGGTTCCAGGAAGACACTTTGCTCGTGTAGGCTAGCTCAATCTCATGCCTAATGCAAAGCTTCTTATAGTGATTTCAGGAGTGAGCTCAGGACATTTTTTTCTGCAACAGATGCTTTTTTAGATTTAGAGATTTCAAACACTAGACGCTTCTAGTTGTAAACTTTCATCAGTGTATTCTCACCATCTGATAAACCACTTCCAGCCTTTCCTCAACATATTTCTGGATTCAGCTGTCTAGATATTATTTTAATGTGTTTTTTTCTGGTAGATAAAAGAAAGGTCTACTACTATGGATCATCTCTCTGTAGATACCTATTGAGTACAGTCAAATTCTTCAATTAAAGAAGGAAAACACACACAAGCAATTTGGACTTCTTAGATCTTTTCCTAAAAGAGATTTTGCATATTTGGATTCTCCTTCCTCTCAGCTCTTGCCTTCTTTGATGCCTTTCTGCAAATAACGGACATTCCTGAGTTATTGCCACCAGTTCCAAAGACTTCCCCAAGTGGTAACACCTAGAACTGGTCCTATCCTGCTGTAAGCCAGGCAACATATTGAGTTGTGTGCTTACTGTGAGCCCTCAGTCCTCTGCGGAGCTGATGCTTTTCCAAGACACTGTTTTCCTCTTCAATGGGCACGACCTACTTTCTTTGTTCCCGGACATATGACCTTGTTTTTGGTAGTGCTAAAACTTGCAGTGTCTGATAGCATGAGAGCTTGCCAGGGAATCCAGACTGCTCTGCAGAACTGTGCTGACTCCGATTGTTTCATTCTGCTACCATTTGTGTCAGTTAACTTAGTAGTAATTCTGAATTTTTACAGATGGGTAGTGGTACTAAATCACGTAGGAAAACCCCAGAATCTTTTAGGAGGGGTTGTATCCCTCAATACTGTTGTCTGGCCCATTTTGTACACTGTGGTTAGTGAAAGAGTTTGCTGTTGCCTGGTATCAGACCGCCTCTTTCCCTTTTACTGCCTCTGAACACAGGTATGAGGAATATCAGCCTGAGGATGATCTTAAGAAAACTGTTACTGATTTTCTCTCTAAAGTGGATGATCCAAAACTCAAGAATACTGAGGTGAGAAATCTCCTGATTGGGGCTGAGAGATGAATTATTGCTGTGAATTAGTAATTTTATAATTGGTAATAGTTATGTAACTGTGAGTAAGGGGTGTGGGGAATTGAGAGGGGTGAAGAGAGTAAAGGAATAAAGCCTCCTGTTGTCCCATATTTCCATTTCTTCCCTGATTCCTGGAAGTTGAACCCTACAATCCACTTTTAGATATTATCCATCTCTACAACACAACTCTCCTGAAGTCCAGTCCTCCCCACCTTTCCGGGCCTTTTGCGCTCGCTTTGCAGAGAAAAGCCCTCTTACTGAAGGAGGGGGGCATGGGCAGGGGGCTTGTTGGCAAAGCATCTGCCCAGCTCCACCCTTGTTTCATTTCTCTGCTGCAGTTCCTAAAGTTTGTCCGCCAGATCGGAGATGGGAGGGTATCGATCGAAGCTAATCAGGTGACCCACAGAGACCAAGATCAGGCAGAGCAATGGGCAGCTGAGTTTATACAGCAGCAGGTAGGAGCCCCAGGCCTGGACGCTCTGAAGGAAGAAAGCTTTTTGCCACAGTGCCACAGTCTGGGAGCAAGGGAGAATGGCAAATTCAACTCTCAGCAATGCTGAGGGAGACAAGGGAGGGGCTGTTGGGCTCTTAGCAGAGTCTAGCCAGAAGCTGGGAATGTGTATGGACAGGTTTTTTTCTCATCTCCCATAGCATCTGGGAGGAAGAGGAGATTCAGATGAACTCTTTTTCACTTTATAGGCCATCAGTTCTTACTGATGGGGAGGAGGGGTCATCACAGACCCTCCTGCTGTTTTGGGATGTGCCCTGAGGTATCCAAATTCTAAAAAGAAAGGTGTGTTTCTGTTTCCAAACTGCCAGGAGGCATCCGATGCCTGGGTGGATCAATTTGCGCGATCTGGGAACATGTCAACTCTTGATACGGAATTTGAGCAGGCAAAGGCTGCTGTGGAGGTAAAGCTGACTGAGAAGGAGGGCTGGGGTGCCAACTGAGTGCCCATGGTAGGGTTACCTCTCTCCTTTGCATGCTTTGAGGAGGGCTGGAAGCATTTTAGAGGGAGTTCTCTGGCATGTGTATAGACCTGAGTTTATAGTTGAGTTACTCTAGTCACATTCTATTGTCCCTTCAGTCAGATGTGGACTTCTGGGACAAACTCCAGGCAGAGTGTGAGGAGATGGCCAAGAGAGATGCAGAGGCTCACCCTTGGCTCTCTGATTATGAAGACCTCAGCTCTTCATCATATGACAAGGTAATGGAGAAGAGGGTCTCTCAGCCCTAGCACTGTGATGGGATGCCTTGAGGAGGCTGGCAGTGTGTCTGCCTCACACATGAGCTCTGCAGACCCTAAATGCTGATAGGATTCCTTCTCACACTGGTCTTTTACTGTTACATACATTTTCTTCCCAGATCAAGGGGTTAACTACTGTTTTCACTTAGGCTTGTCTGCAAATGCTGTCTGGTTCTTGTCCAACACCAAATACCAAATGCAGGGATTCTATGCGATGGGTGCAAGTGTTGTATCTGTCCCCTGGCCCTGTCCATGCCTCTCTCTGCAGCCCCCCCCCAAGCTGATAAGATCTATACCGAATGTTTTGTCTCTGTGGCAACTTGTTCCAGGTCTGGTTTGGGAGAATTTTTCAGCACAAAGCAGGCAGGAAGAAGAACCATTATTCTCTGATCTGCAAATTAGCAATGGGGACAAGATGCTGGCTGGTCTGCAGTCTTGATTGTTCCTGATGCATCAAGACTAGATTGTGCTGTGTTTTAGAGAGTGCTCTATTCCCTAAGCTTGTCTTCTAGCATTAGCCTTGTCTCTTCCCTGCTAGGGTTACCAGTTTGAGGAAGATAATCCCATGAGAGATCACCCAGACGCATTTGAAGAGGGGCGGAAGCGCTTAGAGGAAGGTGACCTCCCCAATGCTGTCTTGCTCTTTGAGGCTGCAGTGCAACAGAAGCCAGATCATATGGAGGTGAGTGACAGCGGAGGTAACGGGCAGAGGTGTCAGGGTGAGTGTAGAAAACTCACTTCAGTGTTAAGAGCTGTGCAGGATGTATGAAAACGTTTAATTTTTTTGTGGCTCTGGGTTTGTAGTTGATGCATGCGGATCCCCAGGGAGGCTGTGAGCAAAGGAGGTTTATGACTTAAGGTCAGTTACAGGAAACACAAAGGCGCTGGCCCAGAGCTCTGCAAAATCTTTGTAGCACATGATACTGTGCACGGAGCCAAGACAAGTTCTCATCTCTTAAGTTGCTTCTGTGAAAGTCTTTATTGGCGTTGTAAGTTTGGAGATGCTTATGACACATAACTGCTTTCAGTATTTGTATTGAAGTCTAATTCTGAGCAGCTCATTAGACTAGGGGTTCTGAATAAGACCTTCATCTAGATGCTGGGAGAAGATGTAACCCAGAAGGGTTGAGAGAGATGGCTTGAGTGTCTACACAGTCTTCATTTGAATTTGTGGGCCGAAGAATGACTTTTACACTGAAGACAGATTTCCAGCTCCAAGTTCAGTGAATACTTTTTTTCCATAATCACTTCAGCTTCTGCAGGATGAATTGAGAAATGGAATAGTCTGTGAGCTTTTCTCCAGAGGTACAGGACGTGGATGTTCTCAGGAGGAAGAATGCAAATACACACGTGTTGTCTGTTTCTGGAGTGCCTGCCTCAAGGACTCGGGACTGCTGAATTCTCAGTGTGTCTAATTCAAGCCCTGCTAATTGTATATGATTGGACATACATAATTTGTTTTTTCTGAGACTTAGATGAGTGACATCTTGGAACAGAGGTTCTTGCCTTCAGGGAATAACATCTGTCTTTCTAGGGTACTGGGAATAGGTGAAAAGTAGGTTTGAAGTAGAAGGTTTGAAGATCAGCTTTAGCTTTAAAGTGGTCGAAAGGTGTTGTTAATACTCTTTTAGAACTGTCGTTTTCTTCTCATAGGCAGTGTGGGCTGCAGGCTGAGCATGATGGAGAGCTAGTAGAAACCTTAGGGGAAGAAATCTTGGTCCAGTTCTGGCTGGCTGTATTGAAAACATTCTGAATTCTTCTACTGTGACTGCAAAAAGTACAGGAGAAGTCAAGACTTCACAAATGGTACTGTGATCAAATAGACATGAACAATTGTGCTGAAGGAAATGTCAGGTTTGCTTTGGTCCAAGTCCCAATGTTACCTTGAGTCTCAGCTCTTCTGCTGGCAGAACACTATGCAGTTGTGTGATCAGCACTTCTTGAGTTGCAGCTAGCCGTATGGTGAGGCATTAGAAATTCAAGACAGTAGATTGCCTTCTGCTTGTGGTGGCTTGTGCAGCATTTCTGGGTCTTTGCTAATGAAACGGTTTCCTTCTGTGAGGGAGCAGATGCTGTATTTTGTGACTTATGTTCCAAAAGCTGGTACTTCGTGCTGACAATCCCACCAACTGTGTAACCTATTTTGAAGCCAGGGGTGTGGATATCAACATAAAGTGTTGATAAAACTGATGCTTTGAATTTAATGCCTTAGTTAAATATTCCCTATGTCAGCTGCCTGGAGATGGAAGTCATTTTCTTGTACTGGTGTCACGATGATTGAAAATTCAGTAAAATAACAGTGCTTCTACTTTCAGGTCTGATAGTCAACTCTCCAAGATTGCCACTTGCTAGTAGACCACTGCACAAGTACATACAGCTGCCTGCCTCGGGGGTCTTCATATTGTTAGCACTGCTGCTATGCTGTGTTGTTCTTGGGAAATAAGAGATCGGCATTTTCCTCTTCCCTCTGCAGTTTGACCACAGTTAGAAGTTAAAAGTGGAGATTCTGTGATTTAAGTGTAAAACTGCCAAGAGTTGCTTTATGATAGATTTTCAGGTAGACATTCACTTCTTTTCACTATAAGAATGCCAGTTTTGTTGGCCTTGAGGACCTATGTGCCATGAGATCTGTGTATCTTTTTAGAGGAACTTATACCTGTGGCTAATGTGTATATTTTGTTATATTTGGTTTCACTTTAAAAATGTGTAGGATAATATGGTGGATTTAATCTCTGTGTCTGTGGCTTATTGGCTGATCTTTTTCTCTGTGAATAAGTTGAACTTTATACATCTTTATCTTCCCCAGGCCTGGCAATATCTGGGAACCACTCAAGCAGAGAATGAACAGGAACTTTTGGCAATCAGTGCCCTGAGACAGTGAGTGTTGCAGAAGTGCTCCTGAGCATGGCTCCTTGTCTCGTGCGTGGTGCCACAAGGACCATATGGCTCTTGCAGTGTGCTCTGTCTCGACTGTGTTACCCCCTGTATCTGGGTGTCTCCTGGACTGATTTAATACTGTATTCACTTCTCTTTCTTTGACCTGCAGGTGCTTGGAGCTGCAGCCTGGGAACCTCACAGCACTTATGGCTTTAGCAGTCAGCTTCACCAATGAGTCCCTGCAGAAGCAGGCATGTGAGACCCTGCGGGACTGGCTACGCCATAATCCAGATTATGCCCACCTGCTGGAGAAGGAACCAGAGGAGACAGTCTTGGGGACAAACCTGGGGACTTCCAAGCGTGTCCTAGGTTCCCTGCTTTCTGAGTGAGTTAGGGTTACAAATTTCAGCCTTCAGCTGAAAGGCTTCTTGGAGGGCTTGGACTGGTACCCAGGCCAGCTCTCTCCACAGTGCACCAATATCCTGTTCTGTGCTTTTCCAGCTCGCTGTTTGTGGAGGTGAAAGAGCTGTTCTTAGCAGCTGTGCGCAGCAACCCCTCAACCGTAGATCCTGATGTTCAGTGTGGCCTGGGTGTCCTTTTCAACCTCAGTGGCGAGTATGAGAAGGCTGTGGATTGCTTCAGTGCTGCACTCAGTGTGCGCCCCAATGTAAGAAATGGCAGACTGTGGTTTATGGGTGAAGGCTTGGGTGGAGGTGCTCTGTGTATGAGAAGTACATATTTGGAGTGGAGGAATAAGACAGACATGTGGGGAAGGAAAGCTTGGAGCTTAAAGACATCCAGTTCATCTCAGCCCCTTCGCTCTGCCCATTCCTCCAGGACCATCTTCTATGGAACAAGCTCGGTGCCACCCTGGCCAATGGGAATCGGAGCGAAGAAGCTGTGGCTGCATATCGTCGGGCGCTGGAGCTCCAGCCGGGATACATCCGCTCTCGATACAACTTGGGCATCAGTTGCATCAACTTAGGCGCCCACCGGTGAGCACAGGGTGGGCAGATCTGCTGTGACCCAGCAATTTGCATGTGTTTGTGGGAGAGAGGCTGTGATAGGTTACTAGGGCAGTGCCACACTGCCTGCAGCCTCCTCTTGGCATAGGAGAGCAGAGCGAGTGTGTGGACTCTGCCCTGAAATCAAAGTGTCACACAGTTATAGTTGGAGTACAGGCCATTTGGACTTCAGACTCTTTCCCTCTTTAGAGGGGAAAGGGGAACCTCTGGTTCTGAAACGGGGCAGGATCTGCTGAAGAGGAGGAGGAAACTGTTTTGGAGGGGAAATACTTCAGAAGCAAAGGGGGGAGGGAGTATGAGATGGACCATCTTTTCCACTAAGCATGTGTATGTTCTCATGTTGACAGTGAGGCTGTGGAGCACTTCTTGGAGGCTTTGCACATGCAGCAGAAGAGCCGAGGTCCACGGGGGCAGCAAGGAGCTATGTCTGACAACATCTGGAGCACCCTCCGCATGGCCCTGTCCATGCTGGGGCAGAGTGACCTGTATGGGGCAGCTGATGCCCGAGATCTTCCCACACTGCTTCAGGCATTTGGCCTCCAGCAGTGACTCTGGGATGGGCTCCCCTGTGAGTGCAGGGTTGGCCCAGCCCAGCAATGAGTGACCTTTCTTAGAAAATGTTCACAAGGGTTCACACACATCTTTGCCCTGGTAGGGCAGATCATTGGCAACTGCTTTTTTTTCAAGGCCCCCCTTTTGAAGTGTGCAACTTTTGCAACTTGTCTGTTGTGGCTTGAGCATCTCTGAGTGGTTCACGTTATCACCACCTTGACTGACTGACACTCTGCTGGTATGCAGATCACCAACGTGGGGAAGATAGCAACATCCAGCCCTCTTGCCAGACTGCATTTGCAGTAATGCGCAGCTTGGCTATGAGACCTTGTGATAGCCATTCGGCAGAGGCTGCCTGCAAGGGTGTATTTTGAGTGCAGGTTGCTTGGGTGGGGTGGGATTGCCGTTTGGTGAAAGGGTGAAAAATTCCGAGTTTTGAGCATGCTTCCCCATGTATGTGCTTGCATGTATGTATATGTGGGTTGCTAGGGAAAAATGGGGCAGTAGTCCCCTTTTCTGGCCACTGGTAACTTCATGGTACAGAGAGATGCTAGTTTCTCAGTGTCTCTTCATGAACCTTTTAAGACAAGAGTATTGTACTTATGCTAGGGACATAGGGTGGAGGCCCTTACCCTGTTAGAGTAAGAGGAGATCCCAGAGTTCAGGCTTGAGAGATTGTGATAGGAATAAAAGTCTAAAATGTAACCTCTCCTCCCAGAATATGGTGGGGAAAGGGGTCAAGTCTTAATTTTCTCTTGCGCACCTGTCATTGTTTTCCTTTGTGCAGAAGTTTCCCATCTTGTGTGTAACTGAATTTTGTTAATTATAAATATCTGTATATGATTCTATTGGGGAAAATGTTTTTTAATTGTAAAGTATTTTGTATAATAAAGGTATATGCCCACTGGTTTTCAAAAGATAGATTAGAATCTCTCTGTTTCTGTCTCCCTTTTTGACCCAGGTTTTGTTTTATGGATAGCTTATCCAAATGAAGCTTAAAGGACCTCATTTTGCTGTAGCCCCAGGCTTCAGTTCAGTGAGCCAGCAGAAGAGCTTCCCTGTGCCAAAAGCTCTCTTTTTTCTTGCTTAGGTTTTAGAGGTCAGTGACGCACTTTTTTTTCATCTTCTGGCCATCTGCAGTGAAGGAGGTTGTGTTATATTTTGTCACCTCTATAAGGAACCTGACTGCTGCACAGTAGTCAAGGCTGGGGGCTTACGCAAGGGAGCACTGACCCTTTCTATTTCTCCAGGCACCTGTTTTCTTCATATCTCTATCTCACAGGCTTGGTTTTCTTTTGCTACTATAACAATCAGGAGCAGCAAGTCTGTGCAGGGAATAGGTCTTGCTGTATGTTTTCTGAGCTTCAGTGTCCCCAGTGTCTCCCATCCAACCCTGTGTTCACCAAGACCTACATGTGCTGTTCTGAGATTGCTGTAATGCAGGCAAAAAAACTCGCTGCTTGTGCAGCCTAAAAGGAAATGAAACACTGCTTTTGTGTCCTGCTCTCCCACACTGCTCCTGGTCAGAGATGTGTCTTCTGGCTCTAACTGATCTCAGTCCTTCTGTCATATTCTTCTCTGCTAAGTGAAAGAAAACATTAGCATCTATGGTGTGCCTCACTTGCTGTCCAGGTGTTTTCCCTTCCCCCGTTCTCTGCTGTCTCTCTCACCACTGATTTCATTTGCCTCTTTGCTCCACCACATTCCTCTCTGTTCACAATCACATTATAACTACTTGACCTTTCCTTTTTCTCATCCTCAGGTTTCATTAATGCTGCTCTTCTCCTTGGTTTCCTAGTTGCCTCAATTTCCCTTGCCATTTGGCTTACTACCTTGACTTGGTGCTTTGTGTCCTTCCGTATCACACAATCTCCCCAGACCCTGCAGCTACTGTGGGCTGTCACCATTTGTTCTCTTCCCCTGCAAATTGTTCTCACTTTCTTCCCCCTCCCACCTTAAATCATCTCACAGCATCTGCACTACCTTTGCTGAGGCTGAATCTTCACCTACACACTAGTCCCTACACCTAGACGCTAGTGCCTATTTAGTCTCCCAAAGCTGAGTAAAGGTTAAGCTGCCTTTTTCCAAATCATATCGAATCTTGTCCTGTTAAGAGCTGTGTCTTTGGAAGTGGAGTGTTGATGCAAGGAACACCAGCTGACTGATTGGATCTGCAGTCTGGTTCAAATTCCTACCTTTTGCCTACCCTCTGCAACCATGTCTCTGGTCTCCAAACCCAGCTTGCACTGGGATTCTCTACATATCTTGATCCTAGTTTGCATTTCCAGCCAAATCCATGTCTTCTGTTAGCAAGCCCAGTTGTACAGTGGGAGTGGGTAGCAGGTACCAAGCATTTTAGATTCACAGAAAGGTAAGGCTCTGAGGAATGTTTGGATGCCCCTAATCCAATCCCTGCTCACAACAGGCCTGACCCTAATGGTAGATCAGGTAGTTGAGGGCCTTATAAATGACTGTACTCTCTGATTTTTGTGCTTTCAGTGTTTTCTCCTCTTACACTTTTCCCAATGCCCAGAGCAGTGGCAGGGCTTATCACCACTGAAAACTTGTGAGGGATCCCAGCATGCCCTTTACCAAATCATTGGGGATTACAGGGCACAAGCTAATCTTTCATAGGGCCCTGAGCATGTGGTCAAATGGGATAGTTCAGTACATGTTCTTCCACCTGTGCTTCTTGATATGTTTCTGCTGTTTTTCTTCCTTCAGTGTTTTAGTTATTTGCTGCTTAAGGCCCCAAAAGGTCATAGAATCTCTTGGTGCTTACTTTAACATCCAGACAGAAAATGAAAATGTGCTTTGAGATCCTTATATCTCTAGCCACTGTGCTCCTCACTAGCTGCCATACTTTTCAAGGAGGTGGTTGTGCTGTCATTGTATACTCTGCTTTACCACTGCAGCTTCCTCATCCTGAGCTGCTGAGCCTCATTATGATTCCAGGTTTTCTTGAGTTAACCCCTGATCTCATGTTTTGTGTCCCAGACTCCTACCTCTTTTGCCTGTGTGTGCTGAAAAGTGGTCTGAAAAGTCCTCAGACCAGTCCTTCTCTAGAGGAATGATCTTGGGGTGGTAACCTGAAGTGGGTCTTCACAGAAAGAGAGTAAGGGCAAGCATATAGGGGCTACTCTCATATTCTCTAGGAATCTGCTGTTTGAAAGACTGCCTGACCCAGAAGTTGCATCAGTATATTTGTTTAAGAGCCTTTGGTGAATTTACTCTCTGCCTGTGACTTGTTGATTTTTAAACCACATGGTGCTTTTGGTCTTTATGGATGGCTTTTTGGATGCACCCAAGAACTGTGTTTAAATACCTGAAGGTTTTTTTTTTTTTTTTTTTTTTTTTTTTTTTTTTTTTAAGCCTGCTATCTCTTCCTCTGTGGTCTACTATTTCAGGTGCTGTGAGGCATAGCAAATGAAATGGTTCTATTTGTTCCCTACCTCTGTACCCCACATTTCTGTATCTTTTCTACTTTTACTCTCTTCTTGCCAGAATTTCCTTCATGCCTTAGCCTGCCTCGGGGCCCTGACCACAAACACCATGCCTCTTTTTCCTCCTCTGAATTGGCCCCTGATGCTCAGAAATCTTTTGGTAGGCAAGGAAGGACTGAAAGCAGCATAGCAGCTCCCCCACCAGCAGTGGCAAAGCAACAATAAAGACAGACCAGAAAACAGATTGCTTTGTCAAAGCAAGCTCTGGCTGCTTCTCCATAGGATAGCCCCTTGTTCCCTGAGGGATGTGTTCTTTTGCACCCACAGAAGAGAAACTTTTTGTTAGTCACTGATATGCTTAGTATGGCAAAGTATTGTCTAGTATTTTCTGATGCTTTTGGATGCCTGATTTGAGACATGTAAAACTTTAAAACTCTTTAACTCTCCATGACTTTAGGAAGAGTTACAGGTACAGAGGTCCCCTGAAATACCTGATTTTGGATGGGTTGTGGTTTCTTTTGTAACTTTTCCTTGTTCCTGTTGCATTTATTAAGCAGAAGTGACATCTAGTGTTGAGTCGAGGACAGGTCCGTGTCTGTCACACTCATGCTTGTACCAAGGACACTAAAGGGTTTATGAGCACAACCTGCTAATAAAACATGAAAGGAACAAAATGCTGGATGCATTTTCTGAACGTGTAGGTTTTGTGAGCTGGAGAGGCTTTCTCAGACAAATGTGCTGTAAAGCCCCTGCTTCTCCCCAGTACTAAGCATCTAATTAATCTGGGTCTTTGTGTTTGTGGAGCCCAGTCTAGCAACTATGCCATGGATACCCATGCATTTATTTATTATACAACCCAGAAAGCAACCCAGTTGGGTTTCTGACATTTTGAACTAAAAGTTATTCACAGGTGATCCGTTACTTTGTTTGCTTGTTTGTTGCCCCTCAAGGGTTTGGTAGTAAATGCATCTTAGTCTGACTCTATGTGTGGGCTGTTTACAGCTTGGGATTCTGTGGATTCTGTGGTCCAGTTGCATGTTCCTAGGTTGCATTTTTGGGGACTGTTTTGTTTGAGAGACAGAAGTCTGAGAGCCGAAAGTGAGACTGACTTCATCTTTGTGGTGAAGAATTACTTTACCAGCCCCAGCAACTGCAAAGAATGTAAAAATCAAGTAACTACCCCCTCCAACCACAAAACCTCCTCCAAAACAAAGGAGCCAGTGTCCTGCTTCCTTGAGTTCAAAACTACCAGACAAAAAACCCCAAACAAACAAACAAAACACACATACAAAAACAAACAAACAAATAAAACCAAAAAACAACTATCAGAAACTGGGGAGGTGCAGTTTATGTGTGATTTTATTATTTTTTTAATCCTCTTGTTATAAAGTAAGGAATTAAACAGATAAGTAATTCTTGAGATACAAACTAAGGTATCCACTGTGGCAGAGCAGGACAGGAACACAAGAGGTTCCGGTGGGTTGAAGGACTTTGCTGTTAATTTGATTTTTTCACCATTTTACCTTTTTGAGCATTGTGAAGTGGGTGCATACGAGAAATCTACTGCTTTAAGTGAAATTGTTTAAACACCCTGCAATCTAGCAGTGAATAGTCTCTAAACAAGAAAAGAGAAAAACAGTTTTATGAAAGAGATAAAAATACTTTAGTCTTTAGTCTTTGCTTGTTGAAGTGTTTTTTGCATATTTGCTCATTTTCAATGAATCTTCATGTTCATAATTCATCTCACTCCTTGTATTGCTTTTTTCTGAGGGCAATAGAGGAAAAGGGGTTTAACCCTTTCCTCTTGGAGTTTTCTTCTCTTCCGCTTTTGAAACAAGCTTTCTTTGCCAGATTTTGAGTTACTGCTGTTTCTGCAGGAAGGGGATAAGGGGAAGTTTGGGAAACCTGGTCTAGTGGAAGGTGTCCCTGCCCATGGCAGGGGGGTTGCAATTAGATGATCTTTAAGGTCCGTCCCAACCCAAACCATTCTGTGATTCATAAAAAAAGCAAACAAACCCAACCCACAAAGAAAACTCCATAAATATTTCTAGTGTCAAACCCCTAACCCCACCCTATGATATTCTCCTTTTTTTCAGTGGCTTACTTCCTTGTGCATAGAGCACCACGTAAGTGAGATTGGCAAAATTTAAATCCATTGATTTTTCAATCCCAATAATACTAGCAAAGATGGTCATTAGAACCAAGAACTCATTTGTTTCTGTGAACCTGGGAGTATTTGTATAGAGATCCTTTGCCATCTTTTTGTATCAATATATCCCATCACATATCACCTTTTGGTTTTCCCTGAAGCCATGAAAAGCCCCACTGCCAGCTTTGGTTCTCTGCAGAGAGTATGTGGGTGATTAAGGAGTCCACTGTTGCCTGCATCACCCTGTAACATAGTTGAGATAAACTCAGTCTTTGTGATGCCTTCATGGCTCACACATTTGGCCAAAGGGCTTTTCTGAGTCTGCAGGTGCTGAGAAAGATGAGAACGTTTAGTTCACAATTAATTATGTCATATTAGATATATACTTCTATTTTAGGAACACAACTAAATTTAATGAGTAAAACATACTAGCAGGCTAAGATGAATGACTGTTGTTCACTGGCCACATAAATCCATCCTGTTCTAGGCTGTTCTAGTCTTTCTTTCAAGCATTCCTCGCACTGGGGTGCTCATTCTCCCTCTCTTCTCTTGCCAGAGAGTGAACACAATGGTTGAGGAGTGGAAGCTTCCCCTTTCCAGCAGCACTGAGCTGTAGGTCGAGGTCACTGCAACACACCAAACCATGCTCTCAAAGCATGATTGTGTGATTTTCCTGTACGGAGAAGTGATTTCACATATAGCTGCTGCTACAAAGTGAGGGCCTGCTTCTCTCCAAATCCCAAAATGAAAATTTCAGTTGCTCTACTTCCAGCCTCTGCAGAGCAGCAAAAGAACAAATCATGTGGAAAAAACCCCGAACTGCAACTACATATTTTTATGCTGGCTTAGTTCTGTGATCTGGTACACCATGGGCTCAGCCAAGCACTGGTGAAAGACACGCAGCATGAGGATTTGGCTGGAGCTATAGTGTGCAGGCTGCTTGTTTCGGCAGGGATAAACTGTCTCCCTTTCCAGCTCCCCATCTTTTCTAGTAACGTCGTACCTGACAGAGCAGGGATGCCTGAAGCATCCCACAGCGAACTAATGAAGATTGCATTGCTTGCTCCTGCTGTAGTACAGCCTTCTGGCATGCTGGCCAATGAACCCACCTGAAAGTACATTACAGAGTGAACCTGCCTTGTGAAAATAAGAAAAAATATTGCCACTGCAGCTCTGCTACAGCCTCCTTGCCCTGCTTTACCAGCTCTGCATCTCTGTGGCTGCTCAAAAGGCTATGTAGGTCAGAAGGGGGAAGAGAATTTTTAAAAACCCTGCTTAAATAGCACCTTTGTCACCTGGATATCTCCCATTGAAACTCTTTGGAAAATGAAGGTTGTTCATTATAGGTGCTTCCCACGTAAGCAAACTGTAAACTGCAACCAGCACAAAAGATCTGCAGCCTGTGTGTCACAAAGTACTTCAATATATATTTTATGACTGCAATTCATATGGCTTCTGAAGGATAAGGACAAACAAAAACCAAAGTTCTAAGGTTTTGTCAAGATGGTGGTGCTTTACCAGACCTTTGACCCAGAGCAATGAGATGGCTGGCTGTAGGAAGATCAAAATTAAAGTGAAATAGTTAATGATTTTTATTTCCTGAGTGTAATATTGGCCACTGCCCAGTTCTGTTGACTAGGGTGTTTCACAAGACTTCTGTGCACGCTATAAATGCAGGCAGGTGAGACGCCTTCCACAAAGAGCAGCTCCGGACCGCAGGGATTGCCCTCAGCTCTTCCCGTCTCTGAAGCTGACATCAAGGTGAGAGGCACACTTTTGACGTGAAAACTGTAATGGTTTCTTGGGCAGGTGCTGTGAAACGCAGTTGAAGAGAGAGGGGTTTAGTGTTGAGATGAGAGCCACAAGCACATGTGTGAGGGTCTGCTGTCTGTATTCTGTGGACACTTATCCCACCTTTCAGGTGATGAGAAGACGACTGCGGGACAAACATACCTTACAAAGGGAGAGTGTGGAGAGGGCCATTGATATGTAATTCTGAGGGGCGAAATTAAATTGTTTTACAAACTTGTCTTCATCATGGGATCTTTATGCTGTATCAGTAAAATTAACTGGCTTACTATTATTATTATTTCTACAGGTAGAAGGTAATGGTGCTTAATCAACCAGCAAGTTAAAGTTCAGGTTCCCCCGGCTCCCATAAATTCTATTGCAACTGTGAAAAAATGCTTAAATGTTTTTAATCCCATTGTGAGACTTTTTAAAAAGGTTTAAGGGATTGGGGGGTGGTGTGGTTTATTAATTATTATGACCCACATGTTTTGCAGTATTAATCTGGCTTTTAACCTTACTGGGCATACCTGTTCTTTTCCCATCCCTTTTCAGAATCAGCTAGAGAAACTGCTTTTTTGCCTCAGATATATTTGTCCTGAAATCTAAATCTTTGCTCTGATGATTTTTATATGATATAAAGAGGGAGTTATTGCCATAACTGGCTGCTCATGACTGTTCCTGAAGCTGTTACTGATAAATATTATAGTACTTTAACTGAATCCAGATGAGTGTATGGATTTAGATCCATGTATTCCTAACAGTGTTAGAAAAAGATATTTACAATTTGAACTTTAGTCTGATTCAAAGAGATGTTGCTTAGAATTTGATTGCTTCTCAGTGTATGTCAAGGACAGGAATCTCTTGATTTCAGTAAAATTTCATATAAAAAGAGAAATAAGGTATTTCAGTGAGTCTTAAATTCTTTTCTGCCCATAAAAAATAGCTTTTTTTTCCTATTTGAAGTACAAAAGGCACTTTCCTTTAGAAATTAATTGTATGTCCCACTGCTTTTATATGGTTTTCTATGTGGATCATGAAACCTAGTCCAAACAATGAGGGCCAGTTTCTAAAATAATTCTCAAAACCCAGTATATGCAACTGAATAAAAATGGATGGTTCTGGTGTACATACCTCATTTTACTTTTTTCCTCCAAATTCAAATTTCTGTGTCGTGTCCTCACTCTTTCACAGCTGTTGCTATGTTATTCTCTGATAAAAATGCTTTACTTTTCTTTTTTTTTTTCACCTTTTGTCCACTATGCTTTCCAGCATTTCATGTCTAGTGTGTAAAAGCTTCTCACAAGCATTTCTTGTTTTCTGTTTTCATTTTCTGCAGGTTATCATCCAACTTCTACAGCAGAATATCTGAACTCTGGAAGTCCTACTGAGATGGGAAAAATCATCATTTACGAGCATGCCAACTTCCAGGGTTTGTCCAAAGAATTGACCACTGACATTGCCAATCTAAAAGATGTAGATTGGAATGATTGTATCTCCTCAGTGAGAGTCATTGGCCAGCCTTGGGTGGCTTATCAGCATGCAAATTATGCAGGCAATTTAATGGTATTTGAGGAGGGAGATCATGATTTTGTTGGTAAAAAGATGAATGATAAGATCAGTTCTCTGAGGGTGATCACTGAACATTTGCACGATCCTCAGATCACCCTCTATGAACATGCTGATTACCAAGGGAAGAGCAGAATAATAAGAGAAGCCACCAATCTGGCTAGAGGACATGACAATGATACCATATCTTCTCATAAAGTCCAGAGAGGTGTCTGGCTGTTGTGTGAACACAGTGATGGAAGCGGATTTCAATACATTGCACGAGAACATGAACACCTTCCAAATTACAAGGCAATCAAATTCAATGACAAGCTTTCATTCCTGCGTCCCCTTCGCCCGGGTCATCACTGTCATCACTGACTGCAAATCCTGCAAGACTGAGGGAAGATGTAGACCCAGCAAGAAATGGGAGACCTAGATCTCCGCCTCTGCTTGTGTCGCTTTTTCCCCCGTGTCACAGGAACAGCAAAGATGCAAGAGTTCCCTGCTGTGCTTCCCTGCAGATCTGTACTTCTTGATCCTGCCTTGCACTCTTCTCCCACCCCATGAATGCAGGAATTTTCAGACCTGATCATATAGAAGAGACTCCAAGCTAAAAGACATGCATGGGGGGCATGTCAGCTATTGCACTCATGGCTGGCAATGCCCTGTACTATGGGATGTAGAAGCATTGCCTGTTGCCTCTGCTGCCAGCTACATAAAGAAATGTGAATGTATAACCAGCATCACTTCATTTGTAATTTGTTTTACAATGCCCTTGCAATACCATGGCCTCTGCCATTGCCTGTAATCCATTTTGCGCTGATGCCAATAAAAATTCTCTTGCAAGCAACAGTGGGTCTGTTTTATGCATTATTGTGGATAAATATTGCTGTTTCATGATGAGATGTGTCTGTGTGTCCTGAAAATGGTCATTTGCAAGCATTTTTAATGGATCTCTCCTGAAAGATTTTACCTCTTTCCAGTTTATTTAATCTCAAGGCTTTGATCACACTGATGATATAGTCTTCTCTTGCCCTAAATTATCGGTGGCTTTTGCTAAACTTATATCCCAATCTTTGAAGGTCCCACCACCCATTGCTCTCCATGGAGTGCTTAACAGACCATTGCATTGTTCAGTTTCTTCAGAGGCTGGTGCATCACAGAGGATGTGGCATACCCACTCAATGCCATGTTCTTTAGCCCAGGTATCTATGAGGTTGTTTAAAGAGACCCATGGGAAGCCTGACTGGCAGTGAAGACCGAGGCAATTAACTCACTGACTACCTCAGCCTTCTCCATATCTGTTGCTACCAGTTCTCCCTTCTCATTTATCTGGGGTGTACACTCTCCTTGGCCTTTCTCTTCTGACCTATGTACTCCTAGAATCCCTTCTTGTTAGTCGTCAGATCCCTTGCCTAGTCCCATTCTATCTGTGCCTTGCCTTTCCCAACCAAATCTCTACACATCCAAATCATACCCTGGTACTCTCCCCAGGCCACCTGTCGCTGCTTCCACTGGTTGTTCACTTCTTTCTTCTGCCCTAGTGGGAGGAGCAGGTCCTTGCTCAGCCATGCCAGCTTGCAGTCTGTCTTATTTCCTACAGCATGGGGTTGGAGAGCTCTTGCACTTTACAAAAAGTGACCTTAAAAGTTGGCAGGTCTGGTCCCTGCTGGAAGTGAGAACACTTTCCCAGGGGATTTAATTCACCAACTCGTTAAACAGCTGGAATTTTGCTCTTTCAAATCTCGGGATCCGGACTTTGCTCCTCGCCAGGTCCATGTTCTTTAACATTATAATCTCAGCCCAGGCTGCGAAAACCTACTGTGCAACACTCTTGCTTGGGAAAGACTGCAGCATTGGCACCTCTATGCCTTCAATGCAAGGATAAGAAGCATCTGCAGGTCCCCAACCCTGCAAAACTGCAGATGGCATTAAGAAGAGTAAAAAGAGTACTTCAAAATCTACAGTCAGGGAAAACTTCCACAGGAAGGATTATTACTAATCCACAGTTTAGTGGGAATGGACATTTGAACAGAATGCTGCATAAGGAAGGCTTGTAACCAGTGATATTCCAAAAGGAGATGTCTAGAGAAGAAAGCTTGAACACCATGGGTGTAACAAAGAGGTAATACATAAACAGCCTCAGCTTTTGTCATCTTGATTAGAAACGTTCACAGAACACATTCAGGAGTGTTTGGGTAATTATGGAATATAAAATTTGGGTTTAAGGTCAGATCTTGTATGCCCAGAAACAGGTGGTGTTACACATTAACCACTTCAGTTATTTTGTAGCAATGCCTTTGTTTCCCTGTTTCATGGCTCTGACACAGCTTGTTTGCATCAGCTTTGCAAATGAGCCACTTGGGCTCTTCACCTGTAGTGACAACTCCATTGCCCAGGGAGCCCACCATCAGGGCAGAGGTGCAGAGGGAAACAAGGCAACAGGATGTTCTGCTGCATCACCCTAATCTCTGCTTCTTTAGCTGAATGATTTAACTTTCACTTGGGGAAACTGAACCTTTTTTTCAGATACAGAATTCTCACACCTGCTGTTTGCCAGCTTGCAAGCTTTCGGTGTGGCTTTCTGCCCTGCTCATTTCATCCGGTGCTGGTATTCCCGCAGTATGAATTTACAGCATCTTTTAATGTCTCCAGCACTGAAAACCCATTGTGGGAAGCAGGTTTGCAGCAGCTTCCTTTTTTTTCCATATGCATCTTCAAACACATCTTCTCTTTACCCAGAAACGGTTCATGTACATTCAATTCAATTGCTGATGCTTTCTTTAATATCTTCTTGGTTTTCTTTGTCAGAATATTCCTCCTGCGTATGCTGCTGTGTTTTCTTGGCAGGGTCTTATTGACTTTGGATTAATCAATCAGAGCAATACTATGACAAAGCTTAAATGAGATTCTCCATCCTTCTAAAATCAAATCTCAAAAAATGCAAAGCTTGTTGCTGACAAAAGCGGTAACAAGAGGCTTTCCTTCAGAGATCCTTAGAGACCATCAGGAAAATAATTGTGACATACTGAAATGTGCACAGCTGCAGCAGGTTATTCCTATAAGGAATTCCCTCCTTGGAGCAAACGTGTTTTTGTCATTTGTCTAGTCCCAAAGCCCTATCCACTGAACAATCCACCAATCAAATCCATATGTCTCCACTTTAGAGAGGAGGATGATGTGTGGGGCCATGTCAAAGGCTTTGCAGAAGTCCAGGTAGATGACATCTGAAGCCCTTCCCTTGTGCACTGATGTAGTCATTCCATTGTAGAAGGCCACTGGGTTGGTCAGACAGGACTTTCCTGTGATGTAGCCATGCTGGCTGTCTCAAATTACCTTGCAGTCCTCCATGTGCCTTCCTTTCCCAAACAGCAGCCCCAGACTGTAGCTCTCCCCATCCCTGAAGCTGACATCAAGGTGAGAGGCACATTTTTTGCATGAAAACTATAATGGTTTCTTGGGCAGGTGCTCTGAAATGGAGTTAAGAGAGAGGGGGTTTAGTGTTGGGGTGAGTTGCAGCAAGTATGTGAGGATCTGCTGTCTGTATCTGCAGAGACTTATCCCATCTTTCAGGTGATGAGAAGATGGCTGCAGGACAAACATACCTTACCAAGGGAGAGGGTGGAGAGAGCCATTGCTACCAAATTCTGAGGGATGAAAGAGAAAATATTTTCCATATCTGTCTTAGGCATATACCTAAACCAACACATGCAACAAAATAAAATTGGACAGTTGTGGGTACTGAACTCATTTTACTTTTTTCCTCCACATTCAAATTTCTATGTCACGCTCTCACTCCTTTCCAGCTACTGCTATGTTTATCTTCTGCTAAAAATGTTCTACTTTTCCTTTTACCCCCTATGCTCTCCATCATTTTGTGCAGTTTTCCTAAAGGCTTCTTACAAGCACTGTATGTTTTCTCTGTTCCTTTCAGGCAGGCTGTCATCCAGGCTCCTACAGCAAGAAATCCAAACTCCACATGTCCTGCTGAGATGGGAAAAATCATGCATGCCCACTTCCAGGATTTGTCCAAGGAAATCATCAGTAACATTTCCAATCTAGGACCTGTAGGCTGGAATGATACTGTCTCCTCAGTGCAAGTAGTTGGCCAGCCTTGGTAGCTTAGGAGCACATAAGTTATACAGGCCAGTTACGGGTACTTGAAGAGGGAGAACATAGCTTTTTTTTTGGTAGAAGGATGAATGATAGGATCCGTTCACTGCAGATGATCACTGAAGATCTGCACAATCCCCAGATCCCTCTCTATGAACATGCCCAGTACCAAGGGAAGACCAGGACAATAAGAGAAGCAACCAATCTGGCTACCAGACTCAACAATGACATTGTATCTTCTCACAAAGTCCAGCAAGGTGCCTGGCTGTTGTGAGAACACAGTGATGGAAATGAATTTCAATATGTTTCATGGGAACATGAACACTTTCCATATTACACAGCAATCAACTTCAATGACAAGCTTTCATTCCTGCATCCCCTTTGCCCGGGTCATCACTCTTAGACTGCAAATCCTGCAAGACCTAGGGAAGATGCAGCCCCAGCAAGAAATGGGAGACCTAGATCTCCGCCTCTGCTTATGTTGCTTTTTTCCCCCGTGTCACAGGAACAGCAAAGATGCAAGAGCTCCCTGCTGTGCTTCCCTGCAGATCTGTACTTCTTAATCCTGCCTTGCACTCTTCTCCCACCCCATGAATGCAGGAATTATTGTTCTTGATCATATGAAAGAGACACCATGCTAAGAGACATCAGGGTGTATAACACATTCCAGCTGTCGCTAGCATTCCAGAGTCCTGTACTATGGGATGTAGAAGCATTGCATGTTGCCCCTGTTGCCAGGTGCATAAAAAAAAATGGGAGCATATAACCAGCATCACTTCATTTGTGATTTGTTTTACAATGACCTTGTGGTACTGTGGCCTCTGCCATTGTCTGTAATCCATTTTGTGTTGATGCCATTAAAGAATCTTTTGCAAGCAACAGTGAGTCTGTTTTATGTACTGTTTAGTATAGGCCAATATTGTTCTTCCATAATGAGATGTGCCTTTGTATCCAGGGAAGGGTTCATGCAGTCACTTGCAAACATTTTTCCTGGACCTCTTCTGAAAGATTTTATCTCCTTCCCATTACACTGGTCAGTAGAAGTGGGTTCAGGCTTGACTCAGTCAAATTAAAAGTCTTGGTGAGCTTCTTGATTATTGCTGTGATCCTGGTCACACTCTTACCCACAGAGTGTACTTGACTATCACACATTTGCTTATATCTCATACAGTCATACTGATGGATCATACTGTCAATATAGTCTTCTACTGTCCTAAATTTCTTAATCTAACAGAAAGTTTTGATAAATTTGAATTGACTGATGAGAGCATTCCAATGGGAAACCTTGTTCGATTTTTTAATCCTGTAATGTTTTGATAAAGGATGAGGAATGACAAGCTATTTCTTGAACTGTTTTGCCATGTGCAAGTTTATCTGGAAGTGCAGAGTCACATCCTCTGCTAACACTGTCTAATGACAGCTGTACTCGCTCCCTGACCTGTATATTATGACAGCTGCCTCACTGCAGCTCCACACTGCAATGTTTATGTATCTCTGCACTGACCTCCTGTTTGCCAGCAATTCTCTTGTATTTGTAGCTGGGTTGGTCAACCTGCACTTGGCCTTTTTGAGCCTCATGAGGTTTATGTGGTGCCAATCCTGAAGCCTGTCAAGGTCCCTGGGAATGGTCCCTTCCCTCCAGCACATCAAACACACCACTCAGCTTGGTGTCACCTGCGAACTTGCTGCTGGTGCACTTGATCTTACCGTCTGTGTCATTGAAGGAGACATTAAGGAGTTTTGGTCGCAGTTGAGACTCTAGAGGGACACCATTTGTTACCAGTTTCCATTGACCCTGACAAGGCCTATCATGTGTGTGTGGCAGCAAAGGCAATAATACGTCAGTAGCACAGCACTACTGCTTTGAGATAAAGTATTCTCCAACGGGAGAATAGGTATCTAAAGATTTCTTATTGTTTACCAGAGAACTCACTTAACCAATGACTTGTTCAGATAGGGTGGGTCAGCAAGGAGGTATGTTAACACTTCAATATTTCAAACCACTTCCTGCTTATTATGTCTTTCTGTATTTGTATTTATATGTGGAGGACAGGGAGGTGATTTGAGACAGCCAGCATAGCCTCACCAAAGCCTTCATCTACTGATCTGCAGGATTAGTACAGTTTGGGGGATGAATGGACTGAGAACTGCCCTGCTGAGGGATAACTTTTGGATGAAAAACTGTACAAGACCTGGCAATGTGTGCTTACAGGCTAGAAAGCCATCTGTGTCCTGTGCTGCCTAGAGTGTAGTCAGAAGGTCAAGGGAGTTGATTCTCCCCCTCTAAGCTGCTGTGGTGAGATCCCACCTGAAATAGTGAATGCAGCTTTGGAGACCTCTTACTGGGGCCTCTTGAGTTTGGAGAAGGTAGATTTAGATTGCATGTTTGGAAGAATATTTTTATGGTGGGGGTGGCGAGGCGCCGGCACGGATTGCCCAGAGAAGCCGAGGATGCCCCACCCCTGTAAGTGGTCAAGGCCAGGCTATATGGGACCTTGAGAAACCTGGTCTAATGGAAGGTGTCTCTGCCCATGGCTTTGAATGTTCCCATGGTTGGAAGTAGATAATCTGTTAGATCCCTTCCACCTCAAACCATTTTGTGATTCTGTGATTCTAGGATATGGATGAGGGTGTGTCAGAAACTTTGCATCTGCTATTGCAGACCTTTTTGAATTTTGTTTTGATCAAAAACAGTATATAAAAAAATGCAGAACTGTCACATCCAAAAATGTAGCAAAGGGTTCTTTAAGGTTTTCAGTAGCAGGAGCATGAAGTAAAAGTGCAGAATGACTTTGAGCCTTCACTGTGTGGGATCACATTTGATAAGATGGCAAGTGAGGGGCTGTGGAGGAGTTGGGAGGGAAGTCTGACCCTGGGGAAATGGAATTTATAGAGGTCCAACAAGTAATCCCCAAGTTACTGTACATTTGACTTGAAAGGAGCATGAACTTTTCTCATTGCAATTGAATAAAGGATCAAATTTGCCAGAGAATGACAAAGGCTTTTTAATCTTCATTAGAATTACTGATAGAAAAATTTAGGCTGGAAGGGTCCTCCCTACTCCAAGCCCTTGTTCACAGCAGAGCTGCCTCCAAAGATGATAAGGTTACTCAAGGCCATCTTCAGTTGGTTTCTGAACAACTCCAAGGGTGGAGATTCCCCAGCTTCTCTGGCCTTTCTGGAAGCACTGAGCAATCCTTGGAGTGAGATTTCTTCCCCTTATTTTCAGTCAGAGTTTTCCTGTTGCCAATTAAAGCTCTTGCAAGTTGTCCTTTTGGTGTGCACCTCTGAGAACAATCATCCTTGTTTTCCTCCGAACTGAACAGAACCCTCAGACTCTCCTGGTACAGGGGATGCTCCAGTGCCATCCAGTGGCCGGTTTGGGTCTCTCACCAGTTTGTGAACGTTTATTTTTTTATTGGGGCATTTGAAACAGCTGCAGTATTCCAGATGTGGTCTCAGTTCTGAGGAGTGGGGGAATAAACTCTTCCTTTACATTCCGCCTCCAGTTCCCATGCTGTCCAGTATGTAGCTGCTCTTCAACTCCTTGATCGCTAAAGGACTGGATTGAGAAAGAGACAACTCAGATGCAAATAAAATTAATTTCTCAGTGGTTGTATATGCTACATATTGTCAATCTTGGGGCAGGATAAAACCTTAAACAGTAAGTAGAAGAGCTACTCTTCAAAATTAGTATAATAAAGGAGTAATTTGGGTGGGAAAGAGCCAAAACAAGAGAATCCTTTGCTATAAGACTACATAAAAGTTAGAGGTAGGAGGTCAAGATGCTTTTTTGTTTCCTCAGAGCACACTCCAATGAGTTTAGATGTGTGACTCAACTCTGTGTGTGAGAGGGCACGTGGCTGAAATCATTAGGAAAGCAAGGATGGCTGAGCACCCTCAGTGTTGAGAGAAGCACATGAGATAACATCTATGAAACACTAGAACACTCATAAAATTTCACCTCGTAACAGAAAAAAATTGCAATCTGCTTATGCTTTTCTTGAGTTGGCAGCAAACTGTTCTCCTAACTGTCCAACCTACAGTGAAATTTTGCTTAGAAGTTCCAGGCACTGACGAGAAGAAAAGGGACAAAGAAAGTCAAGAAGTTGTGCACACCTGTTGGATCTTAAATGCTTTAAACAAGTAATTGTTCCATGCAGTCAAATATTAATAAAGCTGCTGTATGCAAATAGAACTGTGGTAACTTTTTTACTTGGGGGAAGCAGGGAAGTTTGTTATAAGATGATGCAGATACTATTTTCTCTGATCCTTTTGCAACCCTCCAGGTACATTCTCTTTCCCCAATAGACAATTTTTCAGGAATCCCGAACATGAGGCTTGACCAGGAATGAAACTGGGGATAGCACCTGTGGTGTGTCCTAGACATGATTCTTACCCTAAATGAGATGGAAATCTAGAAGAAATTGAGGGGAGGGGTGTGTGTGTTGGGAGGTAGGGGAGGAGGGGGAAGGTGCACCTATATGTTTTTGCTGAGAAGCTATGAAGTAAGAGGAAGGGGAAGACAGGGATATTTCCACACAGACTAGCCTCTAAATCAACTGTAAGCATGCACATCTTTAATGTGAGATAGGCAGGGGAGACCCTGGTTTGCCTAAGTCAGGTACAAATACACAAGTGTGAAGCAGATGTTCAGCTTCTCCCACTGAAGTGAAGGAAATTGTATGTCTGACATCAAGTATGTGCTTCCACAGGGGAGGGTTTTCCCAGACACTGTGCTTTACTATCATTTCCTACCCCAGCCTCCTTTCTTAAACCTTGGGAATACTCTTGCATTTAATATCATCAAGATAAGGAGGTCAATCAGAGCAACTGGCATACTCTACATTTCCTTCTGACCTATCACATGCTAATTTTTCCATGTAGCCAGCTGCCTTTTTGCTGTTTCTCCAGAATTTCTGAGTTGAAAATCTCATTGAGAAGAAAAAAAAAAAAAAAAAAAGGCTATGGATTGTGTTTTAGCATTTCTAGTTTTAACTGCAGATGGTGCTCCCTCTCCGAGGAAACATTACTGTAAAGAGCAATACAGGGATCTTTCACCCAGTCCAGCAGCGTTCCACAAATTGCCTTGGCTTGTGTGCAGCCTTGCCAGTTCACTTAACCAAAGAAACCTTCCAGCTTAGAAAGCTTCTGTGATCTATATTTTGGGCATCCTTCTGTCCAGTCCATTAACTAAGTCACCATGGCTGCAACTTGCAGTCAGATGCAACTCTTTTAAAAAGTGCTGGGCTTCACTCATATTTCCCTCAAAGTCTTTGCTTTCCAAAGCTGTGGTTCCCAATCAGGTTTGTTAGCCAATGACTTCCAGAAGCAGGCTTACGTATTCCAATGCTGGGATCCTCATTCAGTAATGTCAATCCAATTCATAGTGCTTTATAATGATTTTGGATCAGGAAATGGCAAAATCCACCAAATGTAGCTCATACTGGACTCCTGTTCTTCCAGATGGTCCAGAACTCAGATGTTCACAGAAGAGGGGCACTATAGGTATTGATCCTGCAAGATACCACTCCATACCTTATCCTTAACAAAGTCAAAATTGTTAGGGACAAATGGCAAGGCAACTCTCTACAGTCCACATGTGATCATCTATCTCCTCAAGCGTGGGTCAAGTTCATTTCTTGTTTGCGCTAACCCTGCTGTCACACAGTCCTCTATGCTTCAGCTTACAAAAACCTGTTAAACAAAATAATTGTTAAAGCTGTACTATCCTTTGCACATCCTGAGGTCCATTAAGATTAACTTTCCTAGGGCATCAAAATTTTGAGAGATGTCAGTTGTTGAAAAGATGAATGGAAATAGTGACAAAATGTCAGAATGACAGACACAGTACAGATGTAGCTATTTGTTGATAACCACATCCTCTGAATTTCCAAATTGAGAATTACAGCTTAGTTAAAAAAAATAATTCTGGAGCCATTTCAGAATTTCCTGTTGATAATATCTATAAAAGCTTCTATAAACCAAACTGTAAATGTTTTCTAATGTATTTCCCTCAGTAACTTTGTGTACTATGTAAAACTACAGGCATGTAGTCTTGCCACATATAAAATACAGAAGTTATCAGAATATTCAGAATTTTTAGATTAAGAAATTAGGATACATCAAGGATTTATCACACATGGACTGCATGATGAAGGTTTACATAGTGGTAGTTCCTTAGGTAGGAGGTAGGTGCCATTAAAAATCACACATAGTTTAATTCAAATAGGGTTTCTGCTTCTGTATGATTAGACTGCTACCGAGAGAAATGCAAACTCATGTGAAGTTTGTTTTGATGTCACTGCAATGATGCTGTGCAAAACCCTTGAATTGAGAGTCCTTCTAGGGACTATCTGTGGATTCAAGAGATGATTAGTAAAAGTTCATTTATTATTTCTGTATGTTTGCAGGAGGAGATGCAGGGAAATCATTGCTCTGAAGGAGTTAAGCTCTGCTATGAATAAAAACTTACTGTGTTATCAAGTCATTTAGCATATTTCTGAGGAAATTTAGGAATAAAAAAAAGGCAATAAAATGCATTTCCTTGTGATCAAATGTACCTTAACAATCCATTGCACAAGTTTTTAATTTCTCTTTACCTTACACTGTTACACATCAGTCTACAGAGACAGTAGGGTTTTAAGAAAGGGTTCCAATTTGTGTGTTGAAAGACAGGAACCATAATTCACAATGTAATCCATTGTAGTTCAGTACTGAAATAACTGACTGCCTGAAGATCTGTACAAACATGGAAAAACTGAATCCAGTCCCCCTACCTTGCTCATGTCACTTGGAAGTCACCACAGGACACCACATGAAAGGAATTGCAGAGGAGTTGAGTTTGAGAGCTCTGAGGAACGGTCAGCAGTTGTTTTGGGAAGGAAATGAGACAGGTGAACGTCAAACATTTGTCTAAATTTCTAAGTTACTATTCTAGTTGCTGAAAAAACCCCGAGATATGCTGTATCCTCACCCTTTTGCCTAAAGAGGGACACAGCTCCATTTTGTGAGAGGATAGACTTTCTTCAGCATGCTTGTGGGGGCCTGTGGAGCCAAGTGGCAGTATCTGCTGGTGAGCAACCCCCCCTTTCTTCAGATTAGCTGTTTTTTCCCAACTACAGGCTCCTTTCTTGCTGAAATATATTATAATAAAGAGTTTTCAGGTTAAGGCACATCATGAGAAACATGTTTTGAACCTGCTCAGTAGGGATTAGGCACATGAGACCATTGCATTTCCCATAGGCATGCCATCAGGACTGAATGTTTTTCAAGCTCTTCCCTGCCTTGCCCTCCTTCCACATTTTCAACAAACGCACATAATTTGCTTCGGAAGGAAGATAATTTTATGAGCATTTAATTTAATCTCAATATGGAAGTACTTCACATTTCTTCCCTATTTTTTGCTATCATTTGACCTTGACAGCAACAACTGCCTGTAAAACAAGAGCACAGTTTCTGTGTTGGTGCCTGTCGCATTACACCTTGGAGAATGAGACCAGAAATGTTTCAAAAAAACCAGCTGGGACAGAGAGGTGTTGTGTTTTTTTTTTTTTTTGGTTTTGTTTTTTATTTGTTTGTTTGTTTGTTTGTTTGTTTTTTTTAAGGAGAAATCAGTGCACAGGTGTGTGTATTTCTCCCCTGGAGAAGGATTCAGTTACTAGGACATTGTTTGGCCATGTTGCTGGACACACAGGCAGGATGTTCTCATGGCCTTTTGTAGGCTTCTATCTGTGCATCTCTACACTGGGTATATAGATAACTATGCATTTATTTCCATCTATATAAATTTACATTTCAACTTTTAGATTGAGTGCTGCGTCCCTGACTGTGGTATCTTCTGTACGTACACTGTGAGGCTTCTCAGGCATGTCACACTGCTGACAGAAGAGGCTAGAAATGTGCTGTTAGTCTTCACAACCCATTGATTCTTCTAGCAGCCTCAGCAGAAATAACCTTATTCACCCTGTATAATTATGGGCCCCATGTCATCCTGTAGAAATATCACATTCCAGCCAATATTTCAGCCCCCCCCTTAGTTTCCTCTCTGCTGGGGGAAAGAAGCCAGCCAAAGTCTGTCTCATCTCACCCCTAAGGCAATGGATCAGTTCTGCTGTGACATTCACACCAAACACCAACATTTCTGAGAGCCCCATTACCCCAGTTCAACCTGCTGAGGAGTGTGTGAACAATATCATATATGACAGATAATATATATGGCATATGAACTATTTATGTATGATATATTGTATATACTTCATAAAGCATAGTATATGATATGAAATATGAAACATATAATATATATATAAAATATAATATGATATGATCTTGGTTCTCTGCAATCTCTCTTCTTCGATAGTGGGATATCTGAGAAACCTGAGTTGTTTAAAGGTAGACAGGAAGCTTTGGTGGGAGTCTTGCTCCTTTCAAGACCAACTCCTCTGTCTTGAGATCCCTCTTGTTAATCAGTATTTGTCCAAACACGATATGGAAGAATGCAGTTTGATTCCAACTTCACAACACTGTCTTTTATAAGTGATGGGGTCATTCATGTAGTCAAATTTGATCTTGTTGCCAAATATGTACTGGAGGTACCATCACTCCAGTTATCATGCATCAAGTGTTCACTCATTGAGCTGGAAACTCTACTGTCTGAGGAACCAGCTTTGGAAAACAAACCATTCCATAGAACTGGGTTTAGAAGAGGCTTTCTGAAAGTACAATTTGCTCAAATGAGTAAAAAAATAAAGAGGTAAAAATTGCTCACAATTCAATTTTTCAGCTTAACAAGAAGAAAATAATCTAAATACTGAAATCTTTAAAATTATAGGAAACAGTAACAGGTGACCAGCCTTTCCAGTGCTGTGTTCTGTCCATACAGTAGTCATCAAACTGTGTATGAAGACCTCATTCCCCCTGCAGGTGGAACCTTGGCATTAAAACCAGCTCAGTGACAAGGAGAGCACTGCTTTTGGTACATCCTCTTTTAGCAGTCAACTATTAGCATCCTGCACATATATTACAAACATACATATATTGCAAAATAAGGGAAGCAGGTATGCCTGCTTGTCATCTGGTTTCCAGGCAGACAAGATCTGACCTTGAGCCTAATTTGTACATTTGGCAGTGAGCTAAACCAGCCCAATCTTGCTCTGTGGTTGGCTCTGCCTGTGAAATATTAATTCTTTTTACCACCTTTCTGAGGACAGGTTATCTGCAGGGTGCTTTACAGGCTGTACAGGCTAGACATGTTCAAGACACCAATGGAGGCACTCCCATGACTTACCCCAAGGAGCCCTGTGGGCAAGTGAGCACACACCATTTGGGAATGTGGCCTCAGCGGTGCCAATGGGTTTGCTTCTACATGGCAATACAGCATGGCATATAAAACTGCTCTGGAGCCTAAACTGAGGGAACATGCAAGTGTAAGGCTGCACTTGAGTCAATTAATCCTTTTGTAAATCAGCCCCTCCTCACACACTGACTATGCCCTACTAACACATACACACAGCTCCAGGATCCAAGCTTTCATTACACACAGATCCACAATCTTTCCTTGGGGCAATGCTGTGCCCTATAGACACAGCAGATCATGATGGCCTCTTGTCAGATAAACATAACAGTGTACACAGGGACTGGTCTTTGGGCGGGCAGGTGAACAGGGGGACTGGTATGTGAACTGTGGGCTGGACTGAGGCAACAGACTGCACCTAAATCATGTGATAGGCCTCTTAATCCTGTTTGGATGAAGACCCAAGTCACACAGGATCTTATCTGTACAGTGTTGTCACTTTTCACCAACTGGATTTTTCAAAGGCTAGTCTTAATAAATCTTTTTCATTAGTTTCAGTGTCAAAATATTTGAAATTTTGCACATTTCCTATGTAAGAGAGGGAACCTTTATCCTAGAAGAAGGTGTCGAGAGAAGACATCTGGAAAAAATCTCTTTCTGAATTTCAAGGATGAAGTATCTTTCTCCCAGAGTCTTATAACTAATAATTCTGAGAAGTGAGATACTCCCTAATGTTCCTAATAACTATGGATGAGTGACAGGTTTGTAAGAGTAAAAAGTGATGCTCTTGCACCAGCTTACTGCATTGCCACTGGGGTCTTCATGTTTGTTACTCCATAAATCAACAGGATTTATGTCCTTTTACTTATGCTGCTGAAATATTTCACACATTTTAATTATTGATTCTTTAGAAAAGGATGGGCCATGATCCAGAATAACAGAGTGCTGACATTGTTTCTTGCAGATTCTCTTCCCTCTCTTGTCATACAGGATCATTACCCTTTTTTGGGCTGCCTTTTTCCAGTTCCATAGTTACCACTTTTTTGATGGCTTGTTCAGTAGGACACTTCTCCTCATGCCCTTCAGATGGAGGTTTGTAGCCCCCATGTTTATGACTGAAAGACAGGCTGCAGGAGGAGACAGAGAGCTTGTTAAACAAATTTGGCCCTCGACAACAGAGCTCCAATACAAAGGGATCTAGAAGGTGGGTGGAATGAGCTGGTGGGATCCTTATGAAATTTGAGATGGACAAAGTCCTGCAAGTGGGAAGGAAGAACCCCTTGCAATGACACACGGTGGGGTCTGACTGTCTGGTGAGCAGCTCTGCTGCAAAAGACCTCATGGTCTCTGTAGGCACAAAGATGAATATGAACCAAGTCCGCCCTGGCAGCAAAAATGACCAGCAGCATCCTGGGGTATGTTAACAGGAGTCTAAGTCAGTAGTTTAAGGGGCTCTCTTCTTCTTTGACAGCATTTAAAACACCGTTACCAGTTTTGGGTCACCTAGCATAAAAAGGTGTTGGTAAACTGATGGAGTTCTATAGAGGGCCATGGAGAAGGTCAGGGAATGGCAGCACTTTCCCTGGGAGGAGAAGCTGTGGAACTGGGCTTTTTTGTCCTGAAAAAAATGTTTTGGGAGGCCTTAACAACAGCTTTCCAAAACTTACAAGTAAGTTACTGAGAAGATGAAGCCAGGCTTTTTGGAGTGCATATCATGTGAGGATGAAAAAGTGATAAGCATGAACTGAAACAAGAGAGCTTCCAACTGATATAATGAGAAACTTTTTCACCATGAGGTCAGTAAATCTGAAATCCCACCACCCAGAGAATCTGGTAGTCTCCATCTGCAGAAGTTTTCAAAATCTGAACAGGTAAAGCCCAGAGTAACCATAACTAATCTCATAGTTGTCCCTATATTAAGCAGCAGGACCCCATGAAATCCAGAGATTACTTCCAACCTAAATTATCCTATCATCCCACAATCATCCTGGCTAGCAGGATCATTCAAGATACAAAACAGCTAGATCCTAGTATTTCCGGATCCATATTATTCCTTTAGGAATCTTGCTGTAAATAAAGGGGATTGATGTCCCTTGTCCATCCCTTCTTTTCAGCCATGACAGTCTGTCCTGATGGGGATTTATGTGTACTGACATTGACTCAGTGGCTCTAAGGAGCTCCTTTGCTTTGTCCTTGCACTCAGCAATTAGTGTGTGTCTGCAGTTTGTCTCTCCTTAGGTTGGTGTTTGGGGAATTTTGTTGCTAATTTGGTGTTTTTAAAGGAATTTTTAGTGATGGGGTTTTATTGCTTTTGAGAGAGCAGATGTAGAATAACATCCTATAACAACTGCCAGAAAAAGAGAACTGAGATAGCATCTGCTGATATTACAGATGAACTTTGCCCTGGTTTCAGGTTTGGCTATCTTAGTTTCATATTCCTCTTTTCACATCTACAGTAGCTTCATTGCAACACTCTGAAACTCTGTATATCAGCACAATGAGGCTCTAGGGCTTCAAGCATCAGCAAAACTTTATGCTATCCATTGGTGGCCAAGGAGGAAATCTACCCTATCCTAATGTGTAGGGCTGTGTAGACCAGAGCCTCTAGTAAAGCTTTATCATTTTTACAGCTAAAGCTAGATGATTTACAGTTGTGGGATTAAAGGGTAAAAGAACAGTGCCTTTATAGCTGCTTATTAGTCATATAGTAGATAACACCTGAATGTTCTGCAGCACAGTGGAGAAACACCACATATATGGAAGGCATTCAAGATTATGGAGTGGTTTCTTAGAATGGAAAAAAAATAAAGATTCAAGAACATCCTTGTCTATATAATTTTTTAGTTTCTGGCACTGTGACCTGAATACGCTTGTAATGTCACATTTTAGAGTGTAACATACAAATATTTAGTTTATCTTTTACCTTTTCATGGTAGCAGAAACTGCACTTAAATTGGTCCTTTGGGCTTATTTCTCCTGCTTTTAATTGGAAGTTAGGAAAGGACAAATGAGTGAGTTATTATTAACCTGGCAAAACCCAGTTAAAGACATTTATTTTTCTTCAGGTATGTTAAAGACTGGCTATATTTAACCTCAGAAAGATTTAATTTACTTGAAAAGACTCTAAAACTACTCTCACTTGTACTTGTGAATTCTTGTTTTTTGCATTATTTTTGCTTTCTAAAAAGGGTGGATGTGTCTGAAGAAGACCGCAGCAAAAATACTGAGCTTTTTATTAAAACATTAACATATTTTTAAGGAATGGTTGAGCAAACTAAGCTTGTTTAGCCTGAAGGAGTTAGTAAAGAGAGTTGGTAACAGTCTTCAAACAGAAGAACAAACTCCAGGGGTGGAGATTCCCCAGGTTCTATGGCCTTTCTGGCAGTGCTGAACAACCCTTGGTGTGAGATTTTCTTCCCCTGATATTCTGTCAGAGTTTCCCTGCTGCCAGTTGTCATTTTGCTCTGCACCTCTGACAGCAATTGGCCTTGTGTCCTCCATGGCTGAGAAACTTTTTCCCTGTGAGGTCAGTAAATTAGAAATCACATCACCCAGAGAAGTTGGGTAGTCTCCATCTGCAGGGGTTCTCAAGACCTGACTGGATAAGGCCCAGAGCAACCATATCTCACCTCACAGTTGTGTTTGTATTAAGCAGCAAACTAGACCTGATGGCATGCAGAGTTCACTTCCAATCTGAATTAACTCATGATCCCATGATCCTTCTGGATAGCAGGATCATTCAGACCCAAGACCAAGACTGCCAAATCCTAGTATTTCCTGACCCATATTATTCCTTTAGGAATCTTGCTATAAAGAAAGATTATCAATATCCCTTCTTGTCCATTCTTTCTTTTCAGCCATGACAGTCTGTCCTGATGGGGATTTATGTGTACTGACTCAGTGGCTCTAAGGAGCTCCTTTGCTTTGTCCTTGCACTCAGCAGTTAATGTGTCCCTGCAATTTGTCTCTCCTTAGCTTAATATTTGGGGAATTTTGTTGCTAATTTGGTGTTTTTAAAGGAATTTTTAATGATGGGGTTTTATTGCTTTTGAGAGAGCAGATGTAGAATAACATCCTATAACAATTGCCAGAAAAAGAGAACTGAGATAGCATCTGCTTATCTGTAGGATTTCAACGCACAAGATGCTCTTCCATGGCAGCCCATGATAGTTCCTGCAAGCAGCTGAGCAGCAACAAAGAACAAAAGTGTGAAAATATATCATAGAATGAGGACAGAAAGTAAAAGGAAAGTCCAATAATGTTACACAAGAGTGGGTTTTTTCTGTGGAAAAACACCAGTTCCAGAGTTTCTTTCTGACCAAGTCACTTTTCAAATTCAGTGTCCAAGTATAGTTAAGGGATGACCAGGGTTCAGCTCCAGTAACTCCTTCTGCTTGGCTGCTGGATCCCAGCCAGGGTCTCTGTTGAGAGCTGGTTTTCATGGCTGCTGTTCCCCAGGTTGCAGATTCAGCCAACGGGGGTGTGTAACCCAGAGACACGCATGCATATGTCTGTGGAAAGGCCATGGACTGCCCAGGCTGCCACAGATGAGGTGCTGCCTTCAACAACCCCACACATAACATGACCAGGACTGACACAGCCAAGTCTCCTTCCTCCTCTCCAGATGATCAAGACTGAAGCCCACTAGTGAAAGCATACACAGCTTCACTCTCTAGATCCACAAGTGCATTCACAGGTCCTTCAAATATGACTATGAGCCCTCAGTCTGACCAGTATCATGCCTGGATTTTGGCTCTCTGACCAAAGAATATGTGCCTTCCACTTGCTGGCTGGTGCAGCTTGTTTCTTGCTAGCCGACCCATACACACATCACACACTTGTCTCATAAACATTCTCGCAGTCATGGATGCCTTGAATGCCAGCAGGAGTCTTCTACCTGTGTGATGTCCCTGCCTGAATCCATGCCCTAATTGATGGCTTGAAATTTACACCACTATGACTCATTTTGAACCAAAAAGGTCTTTCTTTGATAAAATTAATGAAACAGATGCTGTCATCTTTCACACATCCTTACAAGCTTGACTTCCCAAACTTTAAAATTCACAACTGCTACAAGCTTGCAGACACTAAGAACAAATGAAGGAGACACCTGTAGAACTGGTGACTGAAGAGACAACAAGGCTCAACAGAACAATTCATTTAGGTTCAGACCTGTGCAGGGTCCATGCCTCTTAAATCTGGCCTAGCAGACCCTATATCGTGTAGCAGCCTCTCTCACATCATTGCATCTTTTATATCTGAGGTTTTAATGCAAGACTAACTTCCCTGTCAAAGCATCACACATTTCTCTGTCCCACATGGTATTCAAAGCTTGATGAAGATAGTCTTAGAACCATTAGGATCACCTAGTGATATAGCTCTCATAGGTCTCTCTAGCTTTTTCCTTATAATTCTGAGAATGGTCAGGCTACCGCAGATAGTTTCCTCTGAGTTGACATCAGTAGTGTATGGCATTCTTTCAACAAAAAAGGCAAACATAAATTTAGAAGAAAACCAACCAAATGATCCATCATCACTTTTTGTTATTTTGTGCTAAATATTCGTTTTATGCTAATGCAGATTTTTCAGGGAAAGTTTTAACTGATAACAAAAGGCATTTTGTGAAAAGTTGAGCAAGCAAAGTTGAGAGCAAAGTCTGACATTTGGGAGAACCAATAACTTGATGTAGGAGAACACTTGTGCCTATGTAGAGAAGAAAATAAAGGAGGGTGGGGAAATAAAGAGAAACAAGATCAGGGGTTCAAAAATGTCAAAAGACAGAAAAATAAGCTGGTGAACAATCTATGCTTTCTTGTTCCATAGACAGAAATGGAAACAGTTGATACAGGAAAAGTATTAAAAAGAAATACTATATCAATCATTTACTTCAGACTGAATTGGGAAAATGTTTGGAGTCATATTTAGCAGAATAATATGGCAAGTTAACAAGTGTGTGAAAGAAACACCATCTCTAACCAGATTCAAATATTTAATTTCAAAACTGACAGTATAAAGCATTATTTACAATAGTTTCAGTAAATACTGAAAAAAGTGTCTGCAAATATCCATGATTCTTTTCCCATGCTTCAGCTTTAAAATTTGGACTTTTAAGCTACTATTTAATAGGTTTCTATTTACACCCTGTTTCTAGATTCTACACTGTGACCTGCTTTCTGGTTTTGAGACAAGAATGTTGGTGCTTTTGATTATCATCTACAATAGTACCCTTTACATCTATTACTATACATAAAGATGTATATGAATACATGTCAGAGAATCAGAGAATGGTGTGGGTTGGAAGGGACCTTAAAAAACACTTCTAGGGATGGTGCATCCACAGCTTCAGCCAGCTGAACATGAGCCAGCTGTGTGCCCAGGTGGCCAAGAAGGCATCCTGGCTGATGTCAGAAACGGTGGGTCTGGCAGGCCCAGGACAGAGATTGTCCCCCCCAAACTTGGCACTGGTAGGGCCACATCTCAAAGTATGTGTTGAGTTTTGGGCCTCTCACTGCAAGAAAGACATTGAGCTGGAGTGAGTCCAGAGAAGGACGACAGAGCTGCTGAGTCCAGAGAAAGACAACAGAGCTGCTGAAGGGTCTGGAGAACAAGTCTGAGGAGGAGAAAGTGAGGGAGCTGATAGTGTTTAGCCTAGAGTAAAGGAGGCTCAGAGGGGACCTTTGTGCTCTCTGTAACTACCTGAAAGGAGCTTGTGGGAAGGTGGGGGTTTGTCTCCTTTCCTGGGCAACTTACAGTGGGACAAGGTGAACTGCCCTCAGGTTACCCCACGTGAGGTTCAGGATGGATATTAGGAAAAAAGTATTCTCTGAAAGAGTGGTTAAGCACTGGAATATGCTGCCCAGGGAAATGGTGGAGTCGTCATCCCTGGAAGTGTTCAAAAAACATCTAGAAGTGGCACTTTACAATATGGTTTATTGGGCACGGTGGGACGTGATGATTTTGAAGGCCTTTTACAACATTAATAATACTATGGTTCTCAGAGGGAAAGGGGATTTAAAAAAAAAAAGCTACTTAAATGCCAATGGATATCTACCATCGAAACTCTTTGGAAAACTAAGGTTGTGTATTAGCTGTACTTCCCAAGTAAACAAACTAGTAAACTGCAATAAGCAGAAAAATTCTACACCCCATGTGTCACAAAGTACTTTAATGTGTTCCAACCACTGTGGTTCAGCAAGCCTCTGGAGGATAAGGACAAACAAGGACCAAAGCTCTACAGGTTATCAAGATGCTCATGCTTCAAGAGGCTTTGAACCAGAGCAATGAGGTGGCCGGATGTCCTTGTAGGAACATAGAAACTAAAATACAATGGTCAATGAATTTTGATCCCTGAGGGTAATATTGGCCACTTTCAGTTCCGTTGACTGGGGTGTTTCACAAGACTGCTGTGCAACCTATAAGTGGAGGCAGGTGAGATGCCTTTCACAAACAGCAGCCCTGGACTGCAGGAATTGCCCTCAGCTCTCCCCATCCCTGAAGCTGACATCGAGGTGAGAGACACATTTTTTACATGAAAACTATAATGGTTTCTTGTGTAGGTGCTATGAAATGCAGTTGAAAGAGAAAAAGGCTTTAGAGTTGGGATGAGAGCTGCAGCACATATGCGAGAATATGCTGTCTGTATCTGTGGACACTTATCCCATCTTTCAGGTGATGAGAAAAGGGCTGCAGGACAAACAGAGCCTACAAAAGGAGATGGTGGAGAGGGCTATCGCTACACAGTTCTGAGGGCTGTTTTTAGCCCTCAAGACTATTTTACAACTTAATTTTGGCATCTACCTAAACCAACACCCACAACAAAATAAAACTGGACAGTTGTGGGTTCAGAACTCATTTTACTTTTTTCCTCCAAATTCAAATTTCTACATCATGCCCTCACTCTTTTCCAACTGCTGCTATGTTTATTCTTTGTTAAAAATCTTTAATTTTTATTTTGTTTCTTTTTCCCTCCATCATTTTGTACTTTTTTCCTAAAGGCTTCTCACAAGCACTGCATGTTTTCTCTGTTCCTTTCATGCAGGCTGTCATCCAGCTCCTACAGCAAGAAGTCCAAACTCCAGAAGTCCTACTGAAATGGGAAAAATCATTCTTTATGAGCATGCCAACTTCCAGGGTTTGTCCAAAGAATTCACCACTGATGTTTCCAATCTAAGAGATAAAGATTGGAATGATATTGCCTCCTCGGCGAAAGTAATTGGCCAGCCTTGGGTGGCTTATGAGCATGCAAACTATAATGGCCAGTTTCTGATACTTGAGGAGGGAGAACATAGCTTTCTTGGAAGAAGGATGAACGATAAAGTCAGTTCTCTGCAGATGATCACTGAAGATCTGCACAGTCCCCAGATCACTCTCTATGAACACATCCAGTATCAAGGGAAGGAGAGGGTAATAAGAGAAGCAACCAATCTGGCTGCGGGACATGATAATGATATTATGTCTTCTCACAAAGTCCAGCGAGGGGCCTGGCTGTTGTGTGAGAGCAGTGATGGAAGTGGAATTCAATACCTAGCACAAGAGAAAGAACATCTTCAAAATTACAAGGCGATCAGCTTCAATGACAAGCTTTCGTTCCCCTTCGCCCTGGCCGTTCCTATTAGAATGCAAATCCTACAATGCCAAGGGAAGATGCAGCCCCCAGCAAGAAATTGGAAACCTAGATCTCTGCCTCTGCTTGTGTTGCTTCCTTTGTAATTTGTCTTACAACGTCCTTGCAGTGCCTCAGCCTCTGCCATTGTCTGTAATCCATTTCTGTTGATGCCATTAAAGAATCTCTTGCAAGCAACAGTGGATCTGTTTTATGCACTGTTTAGTACAGACCAGTATTGCCCTTCCATGATGAGATGTCTCTGTGTATCTAGGGAAGGGTTCATGCAGTCACTTGCAAACATTTTTTCCTGGATCTCTCCTGAAAGATTTTATCTCCTTCCAGTTTCATGGGTCAGTAACAGCACGTTCAGGCTTGACTCAACCACACTAAAAGTCTTGGCGAGCATGTTGATTACTGCTGTGATCATGGCCCAAATTTCACCTGCAGACTGTATTTAACTATCACAACCATGATTGTATCTCAAGGCATTGATCATACTGAAAATATAGTATTCTACTGCCCTAAATTACATAATCAAACAGAAAGTTTTGATTAATTGGAATCAGCTGAATGGTTGCTCTGAATGGGAAAGCCTGTCCATTTTTTTTTTTAAATAACTGTCCCACTTTCATTTCAGTTGTTGATGCTTCCTTTAATTTCTTCTAGGTTTTCTTTGTCAGAATATTCCTTCCCCTTCCACTGCTGTGTTTTCTTGACAGTGCCTTATCTGACTTTGGATTGATCAGAGCAACACTATGGCAAAGTTTAAATGAGATTCTCCATCCTCATAAATCAAATCTCAAAAAATGCAAAGCATGTTGCTGACAAAAGCAGTAACAAGAGACCTTCCTTCAGAGATCCATAGAGATCATCAGGAAAATAATTGTGACATAATGAAATGTGCGCAGCTGCAGCACGTTTTTCCTATGAGGAATTCCCTTCCTTGGAGCAAACTTTTGTTTGTCATTTTTGCTGTCCCAAAGCCCTATTCCTGTTCACACAGTCCCATATATTCAGAGTGCAGTTCACCCAGCTAAATACCATCAGCCCTGGAGCTCAGCACGGACTCATCCTGGATCCCCCCAGGCTCCTGGCCTGTGTATGATCTTTGTGTCCCATAGAGACTAGATTAGACCTGCTAGACCTGCTGCTTGAGACACCCTCCCAGAGCAATGTGACTCATGGGGAAAAAAGAAGCTTGTCAGTCTAGAGCTGCTGCACATCGGTTCCCATTGCAGTGACACCCGGGCACAAGGACAATGCAGATTGAAGTGTCCTTATCGGCACCACGAGATGGAACAAGCTGTTGTTCATGTGCGCTACTGGACCTCACAAATGATACAGATTAATAAATGAGGCATCAAAACCCAGTCAAATGTCTTTGAAAAGACTGGGAACAAGCTCTCTGTTGGTGTCAGTGAAGTCACAGCCATTCAGGCTCTTCCCCACTCGGAATTACAGCAAACAGATATACCAGAGGAAAATCTCTAGCATGTTTAAGAAATGACCAGTGACAGCAAGGCAGGTGTCTACTTGTGTCACTTTATGTTCCCTGTCTTCCTGTGGTCACTCAGGAACCAGGAGCACGAGACATCGACAAAGTTAGTGAACACCTAATGTACAAAGCAGATGAGAGGTGATGAAGTGTTGCTAGGAATGCTGTACTCAGCACATCTGCTCTTGGAAATGCCCATGATATATCAGATAGGCACAGCCTTCCAACTATCACCAGCACCACCTTTCAGGAGGTGACAGGAATATGCTGAAAAATCACCATTTCCTGACTGATGGTTGAAGTATGGGAAGTAAAATTGCTGCATTAGGAGATCAAGACAACTGGGGAGAACACAGGCAAGGGTATCTGGGCTAAATAAGTATGTAAGTAATAGAATCAGACAATTATAGAATGGTTTGTGTTGGAAAGTGCCTTTAAGGATCCTCTAGTCCCAACGTCCTTGCCATGGGCAGGGACACCTCCCACTGTACCAGATTGCTCAGGGCCCCATTCAACATGGCCTTGAATACTTCCAGTGAAAGGGCATCCACAGCTTCTCTAGGCAACATGTTCCAATGTCTCACCACCCTCACAGCAAAGAATTTAGATATCTAATCTAAACCTGTCATCTTTCAGTTTAAAGCATTGTGCTATCATTGCATGTTTTTGTAAAAAGTCCCTGTCCAGCTTTCTTGTAGTCCCTTTAGGTATTGGAAGGTACTATAAGGTCTCCCCAAAGCTGCCTCTTCTCCAGGTGTCTCAGCTTGTCTTCACAGCAGAGGGGCTCCAGCCCTCTGACCATCTTCATGGCCTGCTTCTGGACCTGCCCCAACAGGTCCATGTTCTTCTTATGCTGGGACTCCAGAGCTGGATGCAGCCTCCAGGTGGGGTGTGACAAAAGTGGACCTAAAGGGGCAAAATCACCTCCCTCAACCTACTGGCAAACTGCTTTTGATATAGCCCAGGATGCAGTTGGTTTTCCAGGCTGCAGACATTTCCACTGCCAGCTCATGTAGAGCTTCTCATGAGCTTGCACCTCCAAGTCCTTCTCTGCAGGGCTGCTCTCAAGCCATTTTTTTGCCCAGCCTGTATTTGTGCTTGGGATTGCCCCAGCTCATGTGCAGGACATTGCACTCGGCCTTGTCATGAGGCTCACACAGGCTCACCGCTCCTGCCTGCCAAGGTACCTCTGGATGACAACCTTTTCCTCCACTGTGTCAACACTTGGTGTTATTGGCAAATTTACTGAGGGTGCACTCAATCCCCCTGTCCAAGTCACTGACAAAGACATTAATCAGTGCTGGTCCCTCTAGCAACCCCTGTGGAATGTCATTTGTCATAGGTCTCCACTTGGACACTGAGTCATTGACCAAAACTCCATGAGCGTGACCATCCAGTGAGTTCATTATCCAACAGGTAGACCATCCAACAAATTTGCATCTCTCCAGTTTAGAGACAAGGATGTTATGCTATGGAGGTTCAAATGCTTTGCACAAGTCCGGGTGGATTATGTTTAACACTCTTCCCCTTTCCACCAGTGCTGTAACTCCATTGTAGACATATTTTTTTATATATATTTATTTATAGATGTAGCATTTTTATTTTACTCTGAAAATATCTCACCATCTTTCAGAAGAATAATCTACAGGTAGTACAAGGTATGCTCACCTTTATTCAGCACTGAAATCTCCTTATCTAACAAATTTGCCCAGCCCCTGTTTTATGCTAGCCAAAGCATCCTTAACACACTTTCCATTACTTGCTGAAATAAATACATTTTATTTTCAACAGGCACCCTTGAAATCCCAGGTTTTTCTGAGAAAAGTGGGAAAACGGCATTCCTTGCACAGCTTCAGGAGGTGCAGAACCAGGGTGCACAGGACTACGGACACTGGAGGGGACCCAGATGGGACCCTCCCTATGCTGGGTGTCCACCAGGACAGCCATGTGGCTGGGGGCTGTTACACTACTCTTGCACTGCTCACTGTACTTTCTCTTGGTGTTACCTGGGACTACTGACCAGATTTTTTTGTACTACTGAGTATTGCTTTATCCTGTCACACCTGGATCCCTTGGAAAGCTTGCTTAGGTCAAGCCTGGAAATAGCAGGGAGCTCAGTGGGGTCTGAACTTTGGAGGTTGGAACTAAGTGTTCTTTATAGACCCTTCCAACCCAAACCATTCCACGATTCTATGAAACAGGGAGGGGAAAAAAGATACTTCAGGGTTGCTTGAGCTCTGCTGCCATCCTCTGGAGAGGGACAGGATGCACCTGCAGCAAGCTGACCCTGAACAGGCTTCCCTTTTATGGGTTGGGGGGAGGCTGCTGTTAGTAAGAAAACTTGGGCTTAATTTGGGCAGAGGGAGGGCACGGGACACTGTGTTACCGTGGCCCTGATTGGAAAGATGTGGGCAACAAATCTAGGACCAGTGTGCCCTGAGGAACTGCTCTCCATCATGTGCAACAGCCTAGTGCCTTTGGCCCTGGGGCCAGCAGCAAAAGGGCTTTGAAAACAAAGGGGACTTAGTACAAGAAACTACTTTTTACTCATAGTCCTTGCAAGAGAAGTTAAAAAGTAAACCAAACACTTAAAGAATATCATTATTTGCATAGCTGACATAATTAATCTTTAGCTGGACTATTACTTGCAGACTGCAGTTGCCATTATCAGATTATTATGGTCACTATAGCCTGAATATCTACTTCCTAGAAAAATAAATAATATCAATCACTAAAGCCATGGTTTTGTTTGGTTTTGTTTGTTTGTTTGTTTTTTAACTGCACTCCTGGACAGCCTAAAATGAATGGGGAGGAGAGGGGATGGCAGGCTCTTCATCAGGTTGGGTCTTTTTTATTCCATCCTTGCAGTATTTGAAGAAAACTGCTGTACGTCCCTGGAATTTCATCAGAACTCTCTATTGCACTGTCATTACGATTAACAAGATGTCAAGGACTAACGTTAAGCAAAGATGACATGGTCTGAACTTCAATATACCATTGGATAAGTCTGTCACCTGATGGTGAACGAATATGACAGGAACATAAAGGATTGGTGGTGGAAATAGCTTCCAGTCAAGCTGGGAAGGGAAGCACATTAAGATAACCTCTGCATGAGAAGCTGGAGCTGTAAGCACAAGTAACTATTCATTTGTTATTTATCAGTTGCTCATGGATTTCTGTGTCATAAAATTAGTGATGTATTGTTCAGAAGTTCTGCTTCAAGTGGGACTATCCCCAACCCCATGTCAGGTCACTGTGACTTTATCTGGCTAAGTGTTGAAAATATTGATGAAGTCAATATCCTACACTTGACCCAGTGCTGCACAGAGTCCTACTGAAAAAGTTTTTCTTAATTCCCGGCCCAACCCTCCCAAACCACAGCTTGTGTCAGGACAATTATGAAGATGGATGAAGACTTGTGCAAACACCAGAAGGGTATGATGGTTAAGTGGCATACACTGAGACTGTGGTTAGCACAGTTGGTGGAAGCCCCTGCATAAACATTGACTTTGTGTGAGGGTTGTCCAGCCCACAGTACTGCATTTCTTTAATTCAGGACTTCTCTACACTACTAAAGGGTAAGTAAATGTAGCTTTTCCTCTCCTCCAAGGAAAGGTACTGAGTATGATATGAGGAGTGTAGAAAAAATATCTCCCTCAGCAGCTCAGGGAGACAGGAGTCCCCTGAGTTTTTTCATGTTCCCAACTGATGTAACTATGTTCTAAACATAAGGGGATGGGATCAGGAAAGCCAAGGTACAGATGGAAATGAATTTGGCTAGAATAATAAGAATGGCTTTTATAAGTACATTGACCAGAAAAGGAAGATTAAAGAAAATGTCATATCCCACCCCACTAATAAATAAGATAGGAGAAATGCTGAGAAACTGATATGGAGAAGGCTGAGGTTCTGTGCTGGTTTAAAAGTAAATGGGCAGGAGAAATTAACCCAACTCAAGAGATATTACAAGTCAGAGTTACAATTTACTAAAAGTATTACCATAAATGCAACGATACAGAGAAAACTAGCTTTCACCCCCAAAAATAGATGTACATCCCAGCACCTTGGGACAAGAACAACAGTGTTCATTAGCCCTTGTGGTGAGCACCATGTGGCACCCCAGGGTGCAAAGTAAAAGGAAAGGAAACCTGGTGGTCCAGATGATGGTGGCAGTTCTGTTGAAGTTCTGGTCCTCCTCTGGATCTAAAGAGTGGTGGAGAAGTCTCCAAACCCCAAGATTATATATGCTTAGGTTCAGGTGGGAATGCCCAGTACCTCCCCCAGGGCAGGGAGTTTCAAAATGAGTGATTTAACTCTGTGAGTTATGGGATAATTTTGGAATTTTGGATGGTCTAGGTCACTGCAGCTGCCTATTTTGCCAGTCCATTGTGGCCCATTAGAAGAGATGACCCCTCAGTCTGGGTGTGAAGATGCTAATGCCTCTCTGGAGGGGAGTTAGCACAGCTGAGTCACTGGTGTGAAGACAAAGAAACACTCCCCTGCCTCTCAGGGTTTTTTTAACACCCAGCTTGTAGCCTGAGGTGTCAGGTGTGCCCTGGGCAGCTGCTGCAAATGATCCATTTATTAACAATCCATCAGGAATGACAAAAAGGGTGTAGAATACACAATTTTTGTTAACACCCACATAGTGATAAACTGGTCCCAGCCCCTGTAACTAGAATATTATCCACCCCTTATCCTATACCATCTATGTCATGCCTAAATTAATACCTATTTTAAGTATACACAGTTACAGAGAGAAACATTACAGACAGTTCTCACTCAAAAGTAGTCCTCTTGTGGTACACAACGTGTTTCCCCATCTTTCTGTATTACCCACTAAGTGGAACCAGGTCCTGGAGCAAAAACAATGCCTTGGATGGGTTTGCCTTTGCTTGAGGTGGGACTAATCCAAACAGTCTTTCCTAACATACCTCTTATACACACCAACGGGGACTTTATCTTCATCTACAGTATGCAAGGGTTCTGATTGGGCTGGACCAACTCAATTGATGGACCCTCAGGTGTTGACCAAACAGGTGGCCTTTGCTTAATGCAGATAATGTTTGACATCGCCCCCCTCCCTAGTACCTTCAAGGTGGTTTTCATCAGTCATGATATACAAAGGTCCCTACCAACCCAAACCATTCAGTGATTTTATGTTAAGAACTCCCCTGGAAAAGCCCTTAAGGAACCCCACCTAACTGAAGTCAGCCCTGTTGTCAGCAGGAGATTGGGCTAAAGGCTTTCAGTGATCCCTTCCCACCTTATGCTTTTCTGTAAATCTGACTTCTATTTTATCTTTATGAAAGGAATTTTTCCAGATCTTTTTTATTGGTTTTGACATGGCAAAAATAGAATAACATCCTACAACAACTGCAAGAAGAATAGAACTGAAATATTATCTGCTGTTCTGTAGGATTTCAAATCACAAGATGCCCTTCCAAGGTAGCCTGTGGTAGTTCCTGCAAACAGCTGATCAGCAACAAAGAACCAAAGGGTGAAAATATATCACAGAACAAAGACAAAAAGTAAAAGAAAATAACAACGAAGTTACACAAGCTGCCTTTTTTTTTTTTTTTTTTTTTTTTTCTGGGGAAAAAAAACAGTTCCAGAGTTTCTTTCTGGCCAAGTCACTTTTCAAGTTCACTGTGTAAGTATAGTTAAGGGATGACCAGGGTTCAGCCCCGGTAACTCCTCCTGCTCTGCTGTTGGCTGCTGGAGCCCAGCCAGGGCAGGTTTTCATGGCTGCTGCTCTCCAGGCTGCAGGTTCAGCCAGGGCTGAGGTTGGGTGTGTAACCCAGAGACACGCACGCACATGTCCATGGAAGGGACACGGACATGGCCAACTGCACAGGCTGCCACAGACAAGGTGCTGCCTTCAACAGCTCCACATATAGCACTTCCAGGACTCACATAAAACAAGTATAGGCAGCCAAGTCCTCCATTTAAATGCAATGTAATTACAACACTGCAGAGTTTCGACATCAAGAACAGCCTACGTGTTTTTTGCAGTCGTGGCTGAGGTACTTACCAGTTCTATTGTCATTCTGAGTTTGGCTTTAAGTTTTACTGGAGAGAAAAAGCTTGTGTTTACAGTTTTAAATAACATACTGTTTTGAAGCCGCTCCTGAACTGAAGTGAATCTTAAAAAATTCAGCCTAACAGAGGAGATTGTTTCTGGGTAGAGATGTTAATACCTGCCTAATGTTGCCAGCACATCACACATCACACAGTGAACTAAAGGGAAATATTTCTGCTTTTGTCTTATTATCCTAATTTCTAGACTTCTGTTTTTTCTTCCTCAGTGTAGTGGGAAATGTTGTTAGTCCATTCATCTGCCTGGATGTCAGCACACTGTTCTGACTATTGACCTTCCTGTGCAACAGAGTTGTCAGAAGTCATACTTTTCCACAGATTTTCTCCTCCAAAGAAATATCCCATGAGACAAGTAGCAGTGCCCAGGCTTGGTCTGCTCCCAGTTTTATCACTCTACTTTTGACTAGGACCTATAATTTTGGGACATTAAAAAACCTCTGTTACTAGTGACTTCACTGTTTTCAGTGTGTCCTTGTGCCCTTTTTTACTTTCCATGCCATCCACAACTAACTGACATGCAGAGCTCTATTTTGCATCTTGCATTCTACCCACCATTCAGACATTTTCATTACTCCACAGTCCTCAACATCTGTACACAAAATGGGTTCTATTAAGTCTAATATGAACTCCTGAAATGAAAAATTCATAGGGAAGTTGTTGTCTGGGAAAACAACTGTGCTTTTGGGAATAGTGATGGAGCTTCCAAAATGAGACTTGTGATTTCTCAAATCCACAGTAGTGATATGAGAAAATATGGGTATTGTTTCTGGACTCTGAGTAGAAGTTAAAGCTTTGGTTTGGAGCATCTTGGGAAAAAAAAAAAGTTTAATTCTTACATACAATTACACGCATTACTTAATTCCAGTAAAGTTTATCTTCTGATTTTAGTGTCCAGCAGTAGTGTTGAGAAACACATATCAATACCCTTATCTCAGTGACCTAATTTATGCAACACTAACACTGTTCCAAATTTTGGGCAACAAAAGGCTGTTCTATTCATCAAAGCCTAAAACAAAATCAGTTTCTAAGAACATGCAGATATTGCAGAGTTTCATTGATATTTCCAGCTGACACTTAAAACATTTCTTTGACTTCATATCCTTCAAAGGTATGTGTGGCCTATGCTTACCATAACTATCAAGTGCATAGCTTCTGATATTCTGAAGACCTCTGTGAACTTACAGTAATGAATGAGAGAGATATGATGATTGATGAGGTCAAAAGGGGTAAAAAAAGCAGGCACAAACGAAAAATCATAAACAAAGCTTTGCTATGAGTGTCTTCCAGCAGTACAAGACATTTGTCATACATAGACTCAGTTGCAGATGGGTCCTCCATCCATCTGTATGGTAACCAAAATGGAAGTGGGGACATACTGAAGGCTGAACTCTGTTTCACTGCACAGCTACCTACAGTCAGCTCAGCTCAAGCCATTAGCAGTGCAGTAGTCAACAGGCTCTGCCTGCCAAGCACTTGCCTCATACCACAGAAGACAGTAGATTTCACGCTTTTTATTTCTGTACCAGTTCAAATGCAGTTGCTCAGCACAGAAAGACTGCTGGCTAATGAACATAGCAGTTCAAAGGAAGGCATTCTGTTTATATGGTGCTTATTGCAGAGGCCTCCACTGTCTCTCTGCTCCTTCAACTCTTTCATGACTTTGTGCAAAAGAAGAGTAAAGAAGGCTACTTTGTCTTCATGCTGTTCTAACAGGCTGTTTTCCAACACTGCCTTGATGCACTGATCTCGTTTTTCCTCCTTCCTGCCCTATTCTTCTTAGCCTCTCACCTTCCAGTCCCAAACAAAAGAAGTTTATTACAGCTCCATTAAATCAACAGTAATGGTCAATAGCCGTAAATCATACCTTGGGGGGTTCTACTTGGGCATTAGGAAAAACTTTTACCAACAGGCAGCACAGCACTGGAACTGGAATCCAGAATGGTGAAGAAGTCTCCAGCCCTGGAGGCTTTCAAGATGCAGTTAGACAAGACCATCATTATGGGAGGCAGATTTAGTGATACTCCAGCTCTGAGCAGGAGGCTGGATCTTCCAAAAAGGTTTCTTATGTTTCTGTGATTCAGTGAAGAGCTTTTGTAGCACTGGAAAATGTTTTGGTATCACATCCACTTGATGCAGTTTCATTACATTTTCCATTTATACTCATCTGAAAGAACAGCTGAGTACTTAGCCTGGTTTGTTGCTCGGGCTATCACAAGATCTGCAGCCTATGCTCCCCATTCAGGGAAAATTAGGTTTTGCTAATAAAGGAAAGTTGCTAAAACTGAATATGGAGGAAGCTCTTCTCAGTGTTTGAATATAAAGGAAAGGGCATAAATATGCACATGAGCTAGCATGTGCTCTAACAAGCAATTTATTTCTGAATACAAGCCTTTGTACCAAATAGATCCACAAAAATACAGCTTGGAAAACATTAGGGGCACCAGAGGTATCAGGCTTTTGATCACACATCCAGGGCCTGGAGCTGCTGTATCGGTCAACAAACATGTAAATATGAGTGTGGTCTCTGGCTAAATATCTGTGTGCCACAGTTCCCCTGCCCAGGACAGGGTTAAGGACTCGGATAGCTGAAGGATGTTTGTCAGCACTGTAATGCAAGGAGCCACACAAGGTGAGGAATAGAATAGAATAGAATAGAATAGAATAGAATAGAATAGAATAGAATAGAATAGAATAGAATAGAATAGAATTACCTGAGTTGGAACAGACCCACAAGGATCATCGAGTGTAACTCCTAGGACTCCTAGAGACCTCAGCCAAGCATGAGCCCTCTGTTAATGCCACATCTTCACTGAGACTCCCAGAAGGTGATAAGGGCCTAATGTTTTTGGCCTGTGTTTACAGTGATGGTTCAATGTAACCTCACCTGCTAATTATTTGTTCTAGGGGAGCCCCAATAATAAAATGGGAATGGGCAGTGAAGCAGACTGGTATAGCTTGCCAGCTCACTAGAAGAATAATAGGGCTACTGTCCTCTTCTTGCCCCTGCTCCTCCATGCAGGTCATGATTTTGTTGTGCCTTGCAGTTCAGATAAGGGCTTTGGTCACCCATGGAGTACAATGAAGAAATATATGACACATCTATAGACAGGGATCCCTGCAGGCTCATAGGTCTTTCCCCTATCTCTAACAGATCCTCATGCAGAAAAGCTATTAAGAATCTGTTTCTCTTATATCTACTCGTCTTGAAACTATTTCCTGTAAATCTGTGTTCCTGGATACCCAGACCAGTAAGATTATATTGCATCTCACCCTGTGTTTTGTGGCGCTGCAATGCTTGGCTTTGTACGAAGAATAGTTTGTCAAATTTTCACTGAGTTGTTTTAGTTTTTACTCTTATGGTAGGTAGGTATAAAGAGATGATGTGAACACAAGAAACAAAATAATAGAAGTATGCAATGTACATAATTATGTGACACAACAAGTAGAAATGATGTGAGAGAATGCTGAAGGCAACAGCTGGATGGCTTTTCAATCGAGCACCTGCTCCCTTGCTATCCAGTCCAACAAGCTGCTATATATGGTTTCTAAAACATAGTGTTTTTCCACCATTAATGACAAACTTCTTTTTTCTTTCACCTCCAATTAACTTGCTTGAAAAACAGCTTGAAACAACCTCAAGAGTTCAGTGCTAGAATGGATTCTGAAGCTCACCTGCTGTCTCTGACCACACACATATTGACTGCCACAGTTCTTCTGTCTAAATGAGCTCCAGTTCATCTGGATTTTGTTCATTCACTCTGGGATGGTGGTTTCCAGAGTTTATTTTCTGCAATAAGTGTCCTTGGAAAAGTGTATTGATTTAATAGTTACTTACCTCACTATTCTGAAAATAAGCTTTGGGCTCCTAATTGACACAGATGCAAAATGTTAATCTAGATGGCCAAACATGAGATGGGATAAGAAGGATGAAATGAGTGGCAGCCTGGATACACTGGGGATGAAATGTGTTCAGCATCAGCTTGGGATGGTGTCTCCTGTGGAGAACTTCATAAGAGAATGAGCTTTTCTGCCTTTTCTCCCAGGAGCTGCAGTTGCATCAGAACAAATTAAGCAAAAACAAAGGATGTCCCCAGGTGGAGCATCTCAGTCACTGCCACCCTAAGGAAGAGCTCAGGTGGGACATTTACCATTGCACAGGGAACAACAAATACATGATTTTCAGAAGTCAACACCGTGATTCTCAGCAAGACCCCAGAGTGATCCCTGCCTCAAGAGGGTCTGAACACTGTTGAGTTCCTTCAAGGACTATGAGAGTTGTAGCTACTCTGTTCCTTTCCAGATGAGCCTCTATGGTTGCAGGTAGTTAAAACCCAAACTTTTAATTAGATCCACAGAGACATCCACAAAGTTACCCAAATAAATCCGACACTAACTTCAGATAAAAGAAGAAAACTTAGATCTGTCCTCAGAATGTCAGCCTCTCTTATTACCTTCACCTTCTTGTTGTAACTACTGGGGTTCAAGTTAATATTTTCCAGGGCCTGTGGCCTAATTTTCAGTTTCTCTGTCTTTTTCATTTTCCCTTTCTGTTCTCAGGTTAAATATTTTCATCCTTTCTTTCATTAATTCCCCCTGTAGGTTTGTCCTTTCTCTCTCTAGTTCTAAACCAGTTTTCTTCCAGTAACTTTATTTTTTTCCAGATAGGAAAAGCTTTCATGTTTATGATACCTTTAAGGGATTTTTTTTTTTTTTTTAGCAGAAATGCAAGACAATGCCTTTGGCTTGGTTAGACTGTGAGTAAGTACAAGGAGGTGAAAGAAACGCCCCACCTTTAACAAATCATGAGGAGTAGTCAGCTGCCAGGCTGCCTACCTTTTTTTTTCAAAACTCTGTTTTGGTTGGTTTATGGTTCAGCATCTTTCCCAGACTGAGTTCCCAGCCAGACAGTGTTTATCAAGCCAAACAACAGAAACTCAACGAGAGAAGGGTGATGCTTTTTCTCACCAAGGCAAATTGATGCCAGTCATCCTGCTGTTACCACCTTAGCCAGTTTCAGTTCCTGGTTTCCAGAAAGCTCTGAACATTTTAGGAATAAGGAAACACTGCTCCTCCTAAAGGCTATGCACAGTTGTTTCAGTGTCTTGCCTCCGTGGGAGGCAGCATTCTTGACTTCTGTTGACTACAGAATGGGGATCCCATACTTGTTAAAAAGTCTCTGTCAAGATGCTGTAATTTTCAGCCCTTGGCCCTCCCATATTCTGATCATAATCAACCTTACTGGAGTCACAAATGCACTTTCTCAAGTGATACTGACATTTATTTTTACATTGCCACTCTTACCATTTTCATTAGAGCAAATCTTACATTTCATCAACCACCAAAACCAATTCAAGCAATCTGCCTTAAAACTGCTTTAAGTTTTCTAATCAGATAATTCACCATCATGTTTCTGAATAACGATGTAGCCTCTGCTACTGAATATACCTGCAGCAGAACATCAGTGCATCTGCTGAAGCCAAAACCTTTGCTTTCTTTTCTTTACCATACAATGGCATGATGCCCCCAGAGGATCAATATCAGCATGCTTTTGCACGCAAAGAAGATCTGCAATCTTTCTTACCCTCTTTATTCTCTTTTACCACTGGCTAGTTAATTCATGTTGCTTGAACCTTATTTTCAGCCTGCTGAAAAGTTTTGTGTCTCTCTGTCATGCCAGAGCCGCAGGGCTGTCTGGGCTGAGCTCGCTGTTTCCCCAGCCATCACTGGAACTGGCCGTCCCCCTCTTCCAGGTTTCCTGGTACCTGTCTCCGTTGTTTCCATTTTGTCCAGATTGCTTCAAATTACACTGTGCTTCCTAGTTTCTGCTGCCCTCTTTGGAGCAGGCTGCGGATTCATGGGTGTGGATAGGCAAGCCCAGCACTGGTCTTTTTTCTGAAGACCAGGGGGAACATCCTCTGAAGTATGTTGCAATTGCTGATAGAAGCTGATATGATGTGATTCATTAACTGTAGCTGGATTCCAAGAAACTCTTTATACAAATTCGGGCTAAGGCAGGCCAGTCCCAAAGCCTTGCAGGCATGTACTGAAAAAAATCACACAGTTAGAGTGCGGGGGAGGAGAGCGGGGCTGAACTCTGCAGCAAGGAAGAACGTACATCTCTATAACATGCTGCAGACTGAAGACATGCAAACACTAATGCCAACGTGCAGCTTTTAATAATCTATTATGAATTTGGCTGTAAGCTGATGCAATGAAAATGCTGGGAACCTGAAAGGTGTGGGCTAGAGGAGGAAGTATGGAGTCGCTTTGACATGCATATTCTCATCCTCTCCTGCTTGTTGTTTGTCTTGTTGCTGTGTGTTCTGGCACTGAGATGCATACCTCGCTCCAGCTAATGCTCCCCTGTTTGGTGAGCCGTGTTTTGGAGGTAAGGTGTGGGAGTGTGTTGAAATGTTGCAGGGAGGTGTAAGTTGCATGTTAATAAACGACAGCTTATCTACACATTCACAAACTGAAACAGTAATTTGCCTTACTTATTTCAGTGTAAGGCTGGGCACTATGGTAAAAAAAAAAAATTAGTTCATATAACTGCTGACTGTGTGGTATTGGTTCTTAGGTACCTGCTGACTCACCTCAGTTCACCTCCAGTCCAGCGGGAGAAAAGGACGATCTGAAGATGAGAAAGTTCGAACAGACTTGTCAAAATAGTTCCTTGTAATTATTTTTGCATTGTTGCTGAGGCAGCAGATTTTCTGCTGCAGTCTGGGTTAGAGAAATAGGGTTTGGGCTAGTTTAGGTTAGTTTGGGTTAGCATAAATATAAAGTAGGAAATGGACCTAAGCCCCTGAATGTTATTTTACAACACAAACTATGAGTTAATCAGCTGATGTTCTGAAATTCTCACAGAGTTTACTAGGAGGAGCAATCTTACTCTGCAAAGCATTTGACTAAAACAGATTTTGTTGTAAAGATTTGCTTCCATTTATAATCTTCCCAATTTGCTAGGCATAATTAGAAAATACCCAGCTCCTCAATTTTACTTCTATTACATGTACAGAGACAAAATGCCAGAGAGAGGCATCAGGGTTTTTGTTTTGTTCAGTGTTATACAACAGTATCTAGAAATTCCAGATAGATTCTGAATTTGGCTTTGTAAATGCTCTAAGGACATTCTGTGCCCTGAATTGTTTTCAGAATCTTAAACAAAAAGAAAAGGGGAAAAAATGAAATAAAAAGCATTGAAACTTTAGAAAATTAATTGAGACACTAAAGAGGATAGACTCCACTGTCATAGCTTTAATTCCAAGAAGTTATGTGACAGGTTTAAAAACAATTACAAATACCTGAAAACACCTTTGTCATTTATGTTCTATCTAATTTCAGAATTGTGACATTATAGACTCCCAGGTAGTGGCCTTGGAGATGCTAAAACTCCATGAATATTTCAGTTCATGACAGTAAAGTTCTTTAAAGTTCCTTGGATACACACAGTTCTGCTCCTGTTTATACTGGATGTCTGACCAAGGCTGTACAGAATCATAGACTCAAAGAAATATTTAGACAGGAGGGGACCATTTAGCTTCAGAGCTAGGTCAGGATGTTCATAGTCTTGTCCAGACAACTTGTGAACATCTCCAAGGAGGAAGATCTCCCAGCCTCTCACTGTTCCAGTGCTGAACCACCACTGTGAGGAGAAGCAGCTTTTTCTTTATAGTTAATCAGAATTTTCTTTGATACAAACATTGTAACTGTTTTTGCTATGCCTCTCAAAGAGGACTCTGGCTCTGATGTCTCTGTAGCCTCCCAGTATGTAGCTAAAATCATACCCCTTTGGCCTTGTCTTTGCCAGGCTGAACAAACCTAACTTCCTCAGCCTCCCCTTGGACATCATGTGCTCCTCTTGAGCTTGCTGTCATCTCTCGAATGGGGGACTACAACAGTGGGCCCAGTGTTCCAGATGTGGCTACATGTGTGACAGGTAAGAGGGAATAATGACTTTCCTTCCCCTGCTGGACACATTTGTGCTATTGCAGCCCAGTATGTGACTGGTCTTTGCTGCCTCTTCCTGACTCCTGTTCACCTTGCTGTCCACTGGAAGCCCAGGTTCTTTTCTGCACAGCTGCTCCCAACACAACTGGTCCCCAAACTGGATTGATGCATGAAGCAGTTTTGTCCCAAAATTACTTTACCCTATAGATAAAGTATTATAGAAGAATATTTTGAAAGGACTTCTTCTAAACTTGTAAAAAATCTTAAGATATCATATTCACATGTTTCTGCCAAGCTGGGTTAACAGAAAGCAGATCCATCGTAGTGGCCAAAAATCTTGACTTTGCCTCTCTTTTCTAGTCACATAAGCCTACAGATCTCTTTAATGATTTCAGTGTAAGTGGCCAGGAATGAATGTAACACTGGCAATAAAAATAAACTGAGCTTCAATAATCTCAGTTCTACTAACTGCTGAATAGTGATTTCATCTGACTAAATAAGAAAGGATGGGTCATCTGAACTGGTGAAAACTCCTCACACAGATGGGTTTAAAGTTTTTATATCTGCTTTGCTTTGCCTTTAAGTGTGAGTTTAGTTTAAACTTACTTTAAGACCCACAGATTTATTTTTATTTAAGAAGAGCAGTAATGCATTCTATTAATTCAAATGTTGCCATTCCAGGTACAAACTAGCCCAGTAAATAATCAGGTACTTTCACTTGTTTCAGTGAAAGGAACAAGAGAAGAGAGTGGTAGTGCTACATGTCTGCCTTCCTTTGAAGGTGCAATTATATCCTATTGTTTGATTTACAGAAAAAAACTGTAAACACCCTTTTCTTGGGAGGAGTGGAACTTCCTGTCATTTGTGCAAGGAGAGCAGAGGCATCAGGGAAGAGGACAGGCTTCTGTGTCATATGGTATATAAGGAGCTGGGTCCTGCAGAGAGAATTAATATGAGATGCTGAAAGAAAGCATTGGCCCTAGGGACACTCACAGCCACAGGGACCCCAGACTGGGCAAGAAACAGAATCTGAGCCCAGACTGAACAGAGCACATCATCAAGGGGAAGAAGTCTTTATTTCCTTACCTTCTAACCCAGAAACGGTATGTTGTCATTGAAACGATCAGCTCCAAACCAAAGGAAGGGAACTCTCTCTTTCTTCCCCACATTTTAGCTTTGTTGTGTTTTGTAGAATCCTCTTAAAGTCTCAGTACTCGGAGCGAGGGGAGCCCCAGTGACTGAATCCACAGTCATGGATCAACCTGTTACTCCTGTTTTTTGTGAAGACCTACTACTTACATAGAGTGCCAAGAAAGCTTTATGGTCAGATTGTTTAGAATAGCTGTTGGGGAGGTCTTGCAGCAGCAAAAGGTGGATGTAGGAGTTAGCTGTGGCTTTAAAACCACAGCAAACTATTTCTAGCAGTAATCTTTGTTGAGTTACCTGCTTTTGCAGGATTGCTGTTCCCTCTATGTTCTCTAAAGAGCTCCTTCTTGGTCTTCACTGACTGCCCATTTCTTTTGTCTTGGAGTTTATAGTAGTTTCTTCCTAACCTGTCAATTTTTTTGATTCAAGATTCATGCAGAGAAATTTAATTCCTAGTTTTGCACCTGAGGTAATATAATTGTGGATGTTTTCATTATTCATCCAAGTCCCTAGATGTTTTGAATCCTGCTGAGATACTGAATCACAAGGAAACCTTAGGGCAAAAGTCAAAACAAAAGTCTGTAGGTTTAGTATATTTACCTCCTCAATTTTATTGATTATTTCTTTCTGGACTTTTTCTGAGATGGCTTTTTCCAGGAAAACCTCTGTCTCCACTAATAACTTTTCCATCAACTTCCTATTCCTTCTATTTGTCTTTGATGATATTTGATGTAATTTTCCACCTTCTTTCACACGAAAATATTGCTGTTTTTTAATATAAGCAGAAATCTTCAAGGAATCACTGCTTTTATTCTTGTTTTACAACAAAGTGTAGAAAGAGTGGGAATTATTCCTTATAGTAAATATGGTATTCCATGATGAACACATGAGCAGTGAATACTGTTCAGCTGTGACCAGTATTTGCAATTTATTATTATGTGGATCTCTACATCCTTATCTTTCCTAGGTTTTTCAACTTAAATAGCTTTGCATCACTCCATATTCTTAGAAAATTTCTGTTCTTCCTGTGAAAAGCAAAATCTCATTCTCTCTAAGTCCAAGATATTAGTTTTGCATTTTCTTTAAAAAAATAGTTATAGCATATGTTGTCATGGAAATCTTTGGTTGTTTAACTCTGATTCCATAGGGCAGAGCCAGACACAAAGATGTAAGCAGCCAAAATGTCAGCTCTAATTTTGCAATCCTCATGTCTAATCACTGAAACTTTGCTTCTTTTTGAACTTTATGGCAGATCCACTGTAGTAGAGGAAAGAGCCAGTCAGCAAACATCTCAAATTCCCCTTAATGGGACTCAGGTGGTAGCATAGAAGCTCCAGCTCTCTGTCTGGTTGCCCTTGTACATCTCTGGCACAGATGTAGAGGGCTGCATTAGTGGTGTGAACAGAGAACAAAGGAGTCTGTCTGGGAGTGGAAGCACCAGAAGTAACAGTAGCAGAATGTCTCCAAGACCTACTGGATGATGGTCATCAAGATGCAAACACACCTGTCTGCAGTTTCTTAGGACACTCAGATCAGGAGGGACAAGACAGAGAAACTAATCAGGGTTACCTCCTTAAGGGTTCCTAATGCATGTTCAAAACCTGCATATGGTTACAAACCTAAGAACAACTCAGAATAAGTGGCAAAGACACAACAGTTGAAATTCTTTGTCATCAAAGTTATGGCAAAGAATCCTAGGGAGATCATTCAGGCACAAGAACCTTGGAGGTTGTGAGAATATGGGTTGAGAGCGTGCTGAATGTGACTGAGTGAGATCAGTTTGTTTTTTTTAAAATGAAATCACTTTCCTCCCTACCCAATCAGCTTTACTACATTGGTTCTACAATACTGCAACAGTATTTCCTATATGGAATTGATTGCCAAGCATCAGGTCAAATTCAACTGTGTCCCTTTTGCTTCTCTCCCTGTAGATGCCATGTGAAGGCTGCATGGAGAGGGACAATATGAGCACTGGTGCAACCATGGAGTTCCTCCTGCTCGGCTTCTCTGAGCTGCTCTGTCTGCGGGTCCTCCTCTTCCTTATTTTTCTCGTTGTTCATTTGGTCACACTGGCAGGGAATATGATGGTCTTCATGGCAGTGGTTATGGAGCCTTCACGTCCCCCCATGCTTTTCTTCCTCTGCCAGCTCTCCGCCATCGAGCTCTGCTACACCCTAGCCATTGTCCCCAAGGCACTTCTCAGCCTGATAGTGGTGGGCAGCAGCACCATTTCTTTCATAGGCTGTGCTGCACAGATGCACCTTTTCGTGGCACTCGGAGGGGCCGAATGCTTCCTCCTGGTAGCCATGTCCTATGACCGCTACGTGGCCATCTGCCGGCCCCTTCACTACACGGCTGTGATGAGCGAAGGGTTCTGCCTCAGGATGGCTGTGGTGTGCTGCCTGGGAGCCTTTGCTGTTGCCCTGGGGTTGACAGTGGCTGTTTTCCGCTTACCTTTCTGTCAGTCTCGTCATATCAACCACTTCTTCTGTGATGTCCCTGCTGTTCTGCACCTGACCTGTACACAGAGCTACACCCCCGAGCTGCCCTTGCTGGCTGCCTGTGTGCTCCTCCTGCTGCTCCCCTTCCTCCTAATCCTGACCTCATATATCTGCATTGCTGTGGCTTTGTTACATGTCACCTCCTCTGTGGGAAGGGGCAAGGCCTTTTCTACCTGTGTTTCACATTTGGCCATCACCTTACTACACTACGGATGTGCCACTTTCATTTACATTCGTCCTAAGTCCTTTTACTCGCCAGCCCGAGACAAGGTGGTGTCTCTGGTCTACACCAACATTACTCCACTATTATATCCCCTCATTTATAGCCTGAGGAACAAGGAAATCAGAGGTATCCTCAGGAAAATGTTGAGAAGGAAGAAAATAGCTCAGCTAAACTGTGATACTATCAGAGTTGAGATATGTGTGTGTGGTAAATTTTAGTGCTTGTTGGAAAATAGCCCCATAACCATGTTAGGACCAGATCACCATACACTTCGCTATGCCAAATATTCTGGCAGAATTCTACATGCATCACTATATTTATGAGAAATAGAAATCTCTGCTAAAAGAAAAAAAAAAAAAAAAGGAAGGTCTTCAACATATTACTTGATCTAACGGAAACTGCTTCAGTGGCTTGTGAGGATGAAGAGCTTTGATCAGTTCTTACTTCTGTGATCATATACATACATACTCATGCACACTTTCATGGTCATCCCAGCAAAATCAAAAGATCAACAAAAATATTTAAAGTAAATAAACCAATATTAAAGTATTGGTTTCATTATTTTTCTGTCAAGATGACAGTGGAAACTGGGAAGTCAATAAAAATTTTAGACTGGTAAATTTAACAGCACAATCAATCTAAAGAGGATTATTGGAAGGTTAGAAGAAGAAAGTCCACGGCTAGAAGGAAGGAGAAAAGAGCTGTAGTTTTCTCCAATATTAGCAGAAGGCTGCACTCTGGCATCCCGTCACAAATGGAAAGATTGTTAGTGCAAACTCCTCTAACCTTGAATTACTCTAGATATTGAAAATTCAAGTGCCATCAGTTTGACAAGAGCGTGACTTTCCTATGTCCGTTTTGCAGAAAGCAAGCTTTCCTTTTGCAGGGAGATACTTTACATTTGGATTGTTCCTATGGCAACATAAAGACTAAGATATTGGTCTTATCATGTGACTTTTAGCAGGAAAGACTGCATCATGTAAATAAGAATGCCTGGGGAGTGTTGAAATCTATCATTTTAAGAGTAATAATACTGCTGCTACAGTTACTGCAATTTCTTTAGCAACCCAGTGAGAACTACAGCACATGCTGGACTGCAGCAGGCATGAGTCTGAAAGGTGCAAAGCAGTGTTATTTTATGAATTTCCTACATGTAGGAGGAACAGGATGATTCAGACAAATTAAGGAAGATCAATTCTGGACAGGAACAGAGGGGAAAGAAGCAAGTTCATTATTTTATTTAATACTTCCCTCTCCCATAGCTCTTTAAAGCTCAAACAGACCCTATGATTCAGAACTCACCCCTTACATAGCAAATTGTTGAGAAAAAATTAAAATGCTTCCCTCTGTTTCTCTGTCTAATCCGAAGGAATTTCAGCACCCCAGCTGCCCTCAGCTGTCTCCCTCAGCAGACTGAGAGAGCAAAGTAGTATTTGCTTTCTCTGGGCTACAGTTGTTAAAAATTATGGTAAGTGGATTTGACTAATGTAAAAAATTGGCTCTGTAACTAAGGAAGCTAACTTGGAGTCATCTGACAAAAAAGAAACATGGAATTTAAAACTGGCATTAAAAGCTGTCTTCAAGTTGACAGCCAAGCCTGCCTAAAACATTAACACAGAATGTTGGCTCTCACGTCAATGAATACCTAATTACTGCTGTAAGCAAATGTTTAGCTGCATTATTTAAAATGATCAAAGTTGTAGCGAAAATTTTAATCACCTGCCAGGTCTTCCAAGAATGAGAAGGGGAGGGTCTCAATACTGGCACATTACTTACTAATAGAGAAGTACTTCAGAAGGACTTTGATTCAAATACTATTAAATAACTGTAATGAGCACAGGACAAATCTGAAGAAATCAATTCTAAATCCTGTCAAGTCAAATCAAGCTTTGAAGTTAATCCTGCTGCAAGCAGTCAGATGGATTTGAGACCTCCAGAGGTCCTTCTTGAGATTAGCAGAATTTTACAGCAGAGGTTTCTAACTTGCCTTCTAGGAGGTATTGATATGCTCAAATGTCTGGCAACAAAACTGAGGGACAGAAAGACTGAGGTTTATAATACTATGATCAAAACCTTGGCAGAGGTCTTCATGTGTTTCTGGTAGCTGTAGGCATGGGATAGCAGAGAGATAACTGTTATCTGCTGCTAGCTGTGGGAAGATAGCAAGATAGCAGGGCTCTGTCCTGAACTAGGGATCTTCCTCATTAACCACTGCTGATCAGAAGCACCTCAGCAGATCTCTCCTCACTATAAGGATACAGTTGATGCCTTTGGAAGGAATGACATGACTGAAACAGCAGCCAGGCTAGACTTACAGCTCTTTCACGCTGAGATGCATGTGGGAAGCACAACAAGCAGTGGAGGCTTTCTGCAGACACCCTTTTCACCCTATGTCCTTGCAGATGAATGGAGTGAAGAGATATCCCAGAGTCCAAGACTATCCCCACCAGTATTCCCATACTCCTTAGTCCAACACCCATTCACAGCACTCTCTCCCCCTCCCCTGTTGCCAGCTGTGTTGAGCATTGTACAGGTCTGTAGAGAAGACTCAGGGATAGGAGTGGGAAGAGGGGTAGCTTATGAGCAGCAGCACTGTATAAGAGATGTCAGAGCCACTTTCTTTTTAAAATGTTATCTTTCAATTGACAGGAGCTGCCTGAGGTTCCTTTTCCACCCCACCCACATTTACAAGTGGTTGCTTCAGTCCTGTTGACTCAGTATGCTGTGTGCTGAGAGCTGCGGAATGCTCAAGTGAAGTAAGACAGCAATATCCCTGTTGTAGAGAATGAGCACAGAATAATAAAAAAAAAAAAAAAGAAAAAAGAAAAAGATAATTTCTAAATCCTTTTCAGTGCAGGGAACAGCAGAATCCATTCAGGCAGCACAGAGTTAAACAAGTGCATTTCCACCTCCAGCTGAAGATGGATATGGCAAAGATCTTTCCATGGACATTATAATTGTTTGGGTTGTGTAGGGCCTCAAGACTCCCCAAAGAATGAGGACAGTTGTGTACTTCCATTTCATGAACGGTCTTGTCCTTACTTGGAAAAGGAATGCTTATATTCCCAAATTTGGAGAGACCTGAGATCTGACAAACACAGGTGTCATGAAGTTTTCCAGTGAACTAAGACATCCCTAAGAATCACTTTGTGATTTACACAGCCATAAAAACAGAGTATTCATCCATGCAATTTATTTTGTAAAGGTGGCCCTGAGCAAGCACTGTATGAGAAGACAGATCTTATCAGTGATTGAGCATCAGAGCTCAACCTTTAAGTCCTCTAAGATCATATCAGTGCTGTCCACATTCTCAAAAATGAAGAGAGTTTGGAGGGTGATGGAACAGACTTTGAACAGCATTCAGAGTACTTAAAGCCCAGCACCTTGAATGGTGCATGCCATTCAAAGAGACACTTCAAGGTGGGGTATCCTGGATACTACTACCCATACTGGTGATACTGGTAGGATACCACTGAAATCTCCCTTTCAATGTAGAGAGAAACCAGTGAAAAATTCTTGTTTTTTTTTCTGCACCCTGTCATACTGTGCTGGCAATCCAGGTAAGACATTGCCTAGATATGCTCCCATAAGTAATCAATCTCCTAAAAGAATTAAATGCACTTGCATTAAAAATATTTCCTTATTTTCCTAGGAATCTAAATACAAAAAAGGAATTTGTTTCTATGATGGGTAAGGAAAGTCCAATTTTAAGTGTTTGTTAGAAGTTTCAACGTATTCACCTCCCCTTGACAGTCATGTTATAAAAACCTATCCATTTTGGCTTACATGGAAAGTGAGTCTACCAGCCTCCCTTCTGTAGATAATCCTATATTTACCCAAATAGCTTTTTTTTGTATTTTGATCTGAAGCACAAGGAAAGCATCAAGGTGAAATTAATACAGCTGTTTATAGTGGATAGGGAAAATGGAATGAATGTGGGGATAGTAGTAAGCCTAGAAAGTGGATGTTAATATCATGAGGGTGAAAAGCAGTTACAGATGTTGATTTGCTTTACTGACAAAATAAAGTGAATCAGCATGTTTTCCATGTCTATCACTGAACATGCCAAAGGCAATAGCAATATTTACTGTGCTTTACTATCTACATACTTTAGTATGATAAAAACTAGTATGCTATAGGAGTTTCTTTTGCAGATATTTAGAGACAGAAGACTTAAAAAAGAAGAGACATGAGTCCTTACTGTGATTGCTTTGTATTATTATATGAAACTACATGCCTAGCATATAAAACCTGATGGGTTCCTATAGGATATAAAAGAATACAGTCCACACCTCATAAACAGGCTAATGGGAAAGAAATATGCTTAAACCACCTCCATTTCTCTCCAGAATAAAAAAATTCTAGACTTTACAAGCTTTTTGTTTACCAACTGGGTTGTTGTACAGGCTCTAAGTTTCCTTTAATTTCCTTTCGGGAAGTAACCAGGAACATAAGACGAGAAATAATCAGGAGACCAAAGTGGAGCTGAAGAATGAGGTGAAGCTCCATGCCAGCTGGTTGGTTTCAGAGTCAGTTTCACTTTGCCCTGCAAGCACCTCCACATCAAAAAGCTGACTGAAGGTGTTATTAATAATTCCAGCATTGTATCCCTAACCTAAAGCTCTTGACTCTAAAGATTCTGCTGTGCTCAGTTGTCTTCCAGGCAAGCCCAGGAAAAAGTGAGAATGGGAAGGTCAGTATCCACCCAGTGTGTACCCTTGGCTTCACCTGCTTAAGTGCAAGGATATGAGACAGTCTGGTTTTACAAATTGGTATGTAAAGATATAAGACAGTCTGGTTCTACAAATTGGCATGTAAAGTTGAGGGAAGACCAGATGGCTCAGCAGTATATGGCCTCTAGCCTAGTCACTGCTGAAAATCAGGTCTCCTAAAGTCTGTGTCGTGTTTCATTGTGGTTTTGGTATACAGTTGCTCTCAGCATTCATTTAAGTTTTCATGTTTTGATTTAATTAAGAGTTCAGGTTTCAAAAATCAAGTGGGAGGCTGAACCGAGAGTAGAGCTGGCAGTGAGTTGGGAAGATGTTAACACGTTCAGTGCCCTCTTTCCCACCTACAATGCAACAAGTTTCTATTTCAAATATTTTCTCTTGATACCCACTTTGAAACCCTTCAGGAAGAACACAGTTGCTAACACAGTAACCAGTGGTAACTGCTTAATAACAACACTACAATACCAAGATTAGGCTACAACATCAAGGAATAAAGATAAGTTTATTGTGTTGAGATTGTGGAGGCAACTGTAATTTGTCAAGAAGAAGAGCATAAAAATAATTGCAGACTTGAAACAGACATAAAAGCTTTAAAATATCTATTATAAACACCCAGAAAATAAAAGATTGATTAATTCACACATACAGCTGCAAGTGTAGAACAAAGAAATTTCAAATCACGCTATCAAAGTGACCAGTGATATGGCTGATTACTGCATGTTATTAATGCTGATAATTTTTTTCCAGAGTTGGAGAGGTATTTTCACACTTTAGCATAATTAATCCAAGAATGGGGAAGAACAGCTAGAAAATATGAACAAATTACATATTACAGAGAAGTATTTGCCATGAAGAGATTGCTATTGCTATATTTTGAGCTGTGATTCAACTACTAAAAGTATTATAATCCTATTTTTCTATAACCTAGTTGAAGAAGTCATGAGCATCTTTAATGGAAATTGAATTTATCTGGGTCAAATTTTATGTTTATCATATATGTACCATTGTGTTAGTAATGCTTAAGAAGAAATTGAATCATCTTGTGAAAACTTGATGTCACCAAGATAAATTAATATTTTCAAATGCACTTAGGAAGAATGTGCTCTTGAAGAGGAGTTTTAAGTGTAGAATTGCACTTTTTGGGTTTAGAAGTATATAATAGTATATAATAGTATAATAGAAAGTAACTAGCTCCTGCACGTAGTCCTGATGGGTGAGACAGGCTGCACTCTCCTGGAGGCAGCTGGGACCTCTGAGGCTCCCCAGCCACGGGACCACGAGGGGGAGCAGAGCTGGGATATGAAGGCAAGAGAATTATCTCAGGCAATTTCTGCGGAAAAGAGAGTTCCTCCCCTTCATTTGCAGGATGGTGTAATAATTTCATTTACTCCTATTTTGCAAGCCAAGTAAGAGCAAGGCAGACCATGTGCAGGATAACCTTATCCAGAGACAAAAGCCAGAAAGCCTGCAGTTCAGTCAGCAGTGGAAATACATTTCTCTGTTTAAGTAGGTGTCCAGTGAGGGCATCAGTAGGTAGAGAAACAAATATAAATACGTTGCTGGTGAACAAGTAAGTGCAGTTTTACGCAGGGAAACTGGACTTCTGGTCCATGCATCAGTATGACATCTCTGTTAGGTGGAGAATACATATGGGAAGCTGCCCTTGTTTTTTGACTGGAGCCCAAGTAAGGAACTATCTACATTCCTGGTGAAAGAAGATGTGACTGCTCATCTACCACTGATAAACTGAATCAGAAAAAGATTAAGGTGGGAAGGCATAACTGGAGGTCTTTAGCCCAAATATCTACTCACAGCAGAGTTAACACCAAAACTGTGTCAGGTTGCTCAGGGCCTTTCAGGCAAAGCTTGTACATCTCCAAGGGTGTTTAAAACTTAAACATCATGTGGTCCTGATGAGTGAGATGGGCTGTGCTCTCCTGGAGGCAGCTGGGACCTCTGCATATGTGAGGATGAATGAGGGAGTGTCCCCTGCTTCTTCTGGGTATGAAATCCCAAATCTGTGCCTTGTCTCTATCAGCTTCATTCATTCTCTTCCCTTGTTATTCTTCTCAAGGGAGAAAGATAACCAGCTTGACTACTTGTGCAGTCAAGTCTTCAGGTATCTAAGCTGGGGTGGCTGCTTAGTGATCAAGAGGAGTCAGCTGTGCTCCTTCAAAGGAGTTTAAAATATCTATTTAAAATAAAATCTGAGTTTCTGAATGAAAAAAGTCCACGTACAAAACTAATTTAACAGCTTAAGCCACTAGAAGATAGGAGTCTATTTTCTGCAGAAAAAGTCTGAAGTCAGCTGTTTGAAGTATTCTATGATAATTGCTGGTGGAATAGAGCCAGAAAACTTTTCAAGATATAACTGAAAACACTAGAATATTAAACTATGGTCATGGAGGTGAGAATAAGAGAGAGAGAGAAGGAATTCTCTACAGGGAATAAAACACTGAAACAGAGCATACTTTATGTTCTACAGAACTGTCATAAATTTGTCTTAGAATTGTAGACATAGTGGATAAAAAGAGAGAATCAGAGATCATATAACAAGTTCCTCCTTTAGACTGAAGTGGGGCTTGTTGCAAAATGTGTTTGAAGCACCTGTGTTACTAAGACCCCTTACTGAAAGCCGTTCAGGATGGACAGATTCAAGTTATCAGTACCAAAAGGATGCTTTGATAGTTTGGAAAGTAATATCAAGTGAGGAACTCCAGAGATTTCTAGGTTCACTTTCATTCATCATCTATATGGACATTTAACAGCTCAAAGGTGAAACTCATAGCTCTTTCTAAAATGTGAGGAGCAGTAAACACAGAAATCAATTTGTAAGAAACATATGAAAGAGCTCTATCTGAACTGCAGTTTAAAAGAAGCACGTCCCAACTCAGCCTTGGGAGTGCCCTTTGACTTTCCCAAGAGTATATCAAAACAAGAGCTGGTGCATAGCCTTCCTCCTCACTTCCCTCACCACAAGCCCGCGTATCTGTAGGAGGAAAGCCCAGGTGTGTTGTATTGTGATGTTTTCCAGCTAGATATCGAATCTCAGTGGTACTTGAAACAGGATACTGAGAAATGGAAGAAAAAAATATGCACTACAATTCAGAAATTCTCAGAGGCACAAGAAACACAAGATGAGATTCAATCGAAAGACATGCTGAGAGTAAGTTTAAAAGATGCAGTTATCTTCTTACCACCAAAAGACATGCCAGGGATAGGAAGCTCACTGGGAAGCCATGACAGTGAGAGTTTCTGGAGATGTAAATCAGAGTCATAGACTATGACATAGAAATTACAAACACCTAATTAAGTTCTTTCAGGTTTTTTTGTCTGTTTGTTGTTAGGTTGGTTTTTGTTTGTTCTTGTTTGTTTGTGTTGTTTGTGTTTTATTTGTTTGTGTTCTTTACAAGACACTCAGGGAATTAGTTTTGCCCAACAGTTTGCAAAGACAAAATCCAGCTTTGTAAGGCACAAGCAGAAGAACACTCTACAAAATACTCATCAGAGTTGTATGAAAATTCACACGTAGTCCTTCACTCTAATGGGTAGAGCCTCTGTGTATATTCTCTCTTTTTCCCTTTGGATCTGCATTTTGGTGCAGAGGACACATGACAAAGCAATCTAGCTGAGCTTTTACAGATATCAGCAAAGTTCTAAGCCTTTGGTGTTTCTACTTCTTTATGCTCCCCCTTTTTTATACATTTTCTTCAGATTTTGATCGTATTGTAACATTAGACTATATTCTGTTTCGGTATCCTTGTTCACATTCTGGCTGTGACAAGGGGGAGGAAAGAAAATAAATGGTTTTTCTATGACATCTTCTCCAACAAGCCCTAGTTCCTGCCTATTCCTTAGATCAAATACCCTGAGTATCTGCACACCATTGAAATGAAATAGAACATCCCCAGGTTCATGTTTTACTTCATGTGCTATGTAAAATTTAAAGGTTAGCATTTTAACCATTTGTTCTCAAATGTTTCTTGCCTTTGTTCAAACTTCTTGGGATAGATTTGGTTACCTAAGATGTATGGTTAGAGAATCACAGAACTCACTGAAAGATTTAGATGCAAGGGACCTCGGAAAGTCCACAGTCTCAAACCCTGCTCACAGCAGGGCTGACTCCAGAGGTGGATATGTTACTCATGGCTGTGTCTGGGTGAATATGGAACTTCTCCAAGGGTGGAGATCCCCCAGCTTCTCTAAGCAACCTGACAAGGTCCTTTCTTTAGCCTTCCTTGAGGAGGAGGAGGAAGAGAGCAGGAGGAATGCAGTCTTACAGCAAGTGTAAGTGTAATAATACCATCTGTATCTTACGGGGAGGGGTGTAATAGATGTGCATGGGTGGGAATAACATCCTTGATGAATGGCAGAACAGACAGAACAAAGGCAAGTTTCATGTTTATGTCCCTCAGGAAGAAAACTTAAAGTCCCATGAAGTCTTCCTTCAGAGAGAGATAAGCCTTCTAGCTTGATTCCTCTCCCCTTTTTTTTTTTTTTTTTTTTTACTGAAAAGCAGGTACCTTCTGTCAGTGCTGAGGAGCTTAGTAAAAGAAAAACAGTAATTCTGCCAAAAAAAGTGTTACGATTGTCTCTCTGTAACATGCTTGGGAAACGAGATGGGCTGTTGCCTCCGTGTACAGATGGATTTCCTGAACTTATTCAGTGAGGATGGCTCAGTGATTTTAGCTCCATTATCATAGATCGTAGAATCAGAGAATGGTTTGGATTGGAAGGGACCTTAAAGATCATCTCTTTCCAACTCCCCTACCGGGAGAGTTGGAACTAGACCTTCCACAAGGCCAGGTTGCTCGGGGCCCCATCCAACCGGGCCTTGAACATTTCCGGGGATGGGGTAGTCACAACCTCTCTGGACAACCTGTTCCAGTGCGTCACCGCCCTCACAGTAAAGAATTTCTTCCTAAAATTTCAGTTCAAAGCCACTGCCGGGGCCAGAGGGAGCGGGAAGGATGGCGAGGGCTGCCCAGGAGGTGGCAATCTGGAGCCTCTTACGGGAGTGGAGCAAAGGTGGAGGGAGGCTCCCAGGAAAAGAGGTGGCTGCCTTTAAGGTGGGTTTATTTGCCTGCCAGATGGGAAGTCTGTGACCAGCCCCTTTAGAACAGGTAAAGGCAGTAAGGCTTCTCCACCCACTCGCCTTGATCTTTCATCACCACCGTGGGCCAGGCGGGCCGTTGTGCAACGTGCGCGCTGCGCTCGGGAGGCTGCGGGAGAGGCCCATGCGCTGCCCGCAGCAGCCCGGGCGCGGAGGGCTGAGCCGGCGGGGGCTGCGAGCCGGGCCCCCTCTCCGGCCAGCGTGGAGCTGAGCGCCTGGAGCGCCGGGATGGAGCCCTCCCTCTGGCTCCTTCTCTTCTGGGCTCTCCTTCCTCCCGAGGTGCCTGGGAAAGAAGGTAAGCGTGGGACCCGGCGCCGGTCCCTCCGCCTGGAGGGCTGGGCTGGGGCGGGCAGGCGGAGGGGGACCTCGCTGAAGGGTAGAAAATGGGACCTGGCGCAAACGCCTGGGGCTCCAGGGACACCACAGAGGGACTGGGATATCAGGGAAGGGCAGGTTGGTGGTGGGGGGAACCAAGGCCTGGAGCAAACCCCAACCAAATCTCGGTGGCTCAGTGAACGAGCCCAGGTATGCTCTCCCCCTCCTTCTCCACCTCTTCCCAGTTGAAGCACAAATGCCTCGGCATATCCAGTGAACCAAGAGAATTCTGCCCTTGTTTCCCTCAAACACGGGCCTTACAGATAACAAGTTTAAACACAAACTCACGAAGTTTCTTCTCCCCCTCCGCCAACACCCCCGCATAGTCCTTAGGAAGCCCTCTTGGGAGTTAACCCTTGTGAGCAAGCGGACAGTCATTTTATCGGAGAACCTTTTACCTACACCAGTGTAGGTAAAAGGAAGCTGGAGCTGGAGTTTACAGTTTCATCTTCCACCTCTTAAGAATTCCTTGCTTCCCTTCTCTGTTCCACTTGCTCCCTTTTATTAGATGTAGCGATCTTTTTTCCTTGTATCTTGATAGTAGTTACACTACTTGGTTATAAAACCTGGGAGAATGCTAACTCTTAGCAGAGAGGTGAGGATGAGTACATCTCTGGTCTGTTCCCTACCTCCTCCTGCAGTTAATTCCTGCTGGGGACTTCTGTGTTGCACAGTGAGAGGTGCTGGGGCTTTTCCATCCCAAGGACAGTCCTTTGCTTCTCCAGGCTCTCGATCGAGAGGCAGTTCAGCCATAGGCTCATCTAAGACTCTGCGAGTGCTGAGTGCTCTTCTAAAGCATTCATGACAAGCATGTTTCTATTAAGGATCCAGCTACGTGGATGCAGCTAGCAGGCATTGTGGAGGAGGCCAGCCTAGGTGAGAAGTAATACTGGGTAGCGCCACACAGGCTTTGGTTTCCAGAAGTTTGTGACCAGCAGTTGGCAGTAACACTCATGGACCTGTCTGCCAGCTTCTCCCCTATCTCAGCCATCTCATTTGGGCTGTGTCTGTGATCTGCTCTTTCTTAACTTGTCGATCTGGGAAACAGCTCATTTTCCCAGCGTCCTCTCTTATCTGAAGTCTTTCTTCTTTTGGGGGACACCTCCACCCATGTGGCTGGACAGTCATATGAGATTCCTAGCAGTAAGGCTGTGGACCAAAGAGCTAGTAATCTCTGAGTAGTCGTATTCCCTGTGCTTTTTTGGTCTTGCTGACTCAATCTTCCTTTCCTTGGAGAATCCCTGGGATTCACTTCGAGAGGTACTTCTTGGTAATGGACTTTGTCCCTCCAGTGGGCACTCAGGAACTGAAGGAGCTGCCCTTGCTGACAGTGCCAAGCATGGCATAAGGGCTCTGCAATGTTCTTGTCCTGGCTACTTCCAAGTTCCTTTCCCCTCACTCTGATGGAACTTGTCATGCAGCCCCTCTCACTTCCACACTGATGCTTCAGTCCTGTAAAGCATGGGATAGATATTATCCCAGTGACTGTTCTGGCAGGACTGGCTACCTCACCCTTGGAGGTTTTGGAGCTAACCACAGAAGAATACTATCTCAAATAGAGAGATTGAGAGTAGAAGGGAAGTGAACGAGGAGCCTTGTCTGGACAGGGAGTCTGTGGCTTAGGAAGGTTTTGCCATATGACCACACTGTGAACATTGTGAACTTGCAAAACCTGGATTCCTGCTTTTCCCTTCTCCCAATCCTGAAAGGATGTTTCAGAGGTGAGAACAGCAGCACAATCCCTCTTATCTCTGATTCTGGGCCCACAGCCTGCTTCCTCATTCCACAGGACTCTTGCTGATCTGCACTTTACACTCTCTTACTTATAGTTGGCAGGCAGTATTTGTAAAGCAGTCAGATGAGGGGGAGGAAACCTGTCTATTTAAATGCCATTTAAAGATTTCCCCCCTCCTACCTTTCACCCCCAAATTCTTTTCTGAGATGTTCAGAAATGACCCCTCTGAATACACCCGCAGGAATCTAAAAGGGAATCCAAGGAATTTTTCCTACTTCCTGTGTTCCTAAGCTGAGGCTGCGATAGGTGTACGGAAACCAGTATTCTGTTCTGGCGGCACCAGCAGACCCAAAGGCAGGCACAAAGCTGCACATTCCACAGTATGACTTATTCCATCTCTCTTCTCCCTGTTTGCCTACAATGTGATACGTTTCTAACATCTCTTCAGATCAAGACTTGAGGGCAAACTCTGATCACATTTTCAAATTTCTTTGAGGGCTAAAAATGAACATAGCAATGATTTTCTCCTTTGCCACACGATTCCAGTAGCCAAAGCTTAACAGAGCTCCGCAGGGCAATTCTGCAAGAAGTGGCCATGGTATGGCCAGATTTGTTACTCTCCTGATGTCCCTGCTAAAAGGCAAGGTGGTAAAGACTTAAACAGTTTCTAGGCCACCATCAGATGGTGGACAGCCCGAGTCAGAAGTAGAGGGCTCATCAGTTTGCACAACTGATGCATCCTCATGGCTTTTGGGTAATGTGACAATGGCCCTTCTACAACTTTGCACTCCCTCAGTACTTTCCCACTGTGTTTCAAGCACTGATTAGTAACTCTAGGTGACACTGATTGATCTTTTGTGTTGGTAATTTGCTTGATTGCCTTCCTCTTCATCCGTTTAATCTGCTGCCTTCATATTCCAAGGAAAAGGTGTTCAGCTGCTAATGCTGTGTTCCCATTTGAATAGGCTTCAGCCTTCTCCTTCCCTTTTGGAGCAGCTTTAGGAAGTAATAAAATTTGTCAGGGTTGCATTTTTTGGATGTGGGAGGGGGTCTTGTATATAAGTAAAACCTTTTAACTCATGACTAGCTGCACTATCTCGTATCCTTCCATCATTCCTCTAGCAATGCTTTTCCTCTGTGACAAAACAAGGATGAAACCATTCCACGGGCCACTTAAGTTGGGTCACTGATTTATTTTTTCCTCTTCTTCTGGTTTTCAGTGGATCTACTTGACACAAGCACTGCCCAGGGTGAACTGGGCTGGCTTCCAGACCCTCCAGAAGTAGGGGTGAGTACACACATTTGAGGAAGGGGAGCCACTGGGAGTACTAAATGATGCAAAAGTATAATCCATGTTGAACTTAAACCCTTCCTCTTGAAATCGAGCTTCTGCAGCTCCACTCTCTCCTGAAAATTTTAGGCTTTGTAAATCTCTCTCCCTTGCTGCCCCTTCACCTCTGAAATCTCAGCCACTAGCCAGCTTTTAAGGACTGATGTCTCATTGAGTTTCAGTAGCTTTTCTGATGCTTATTGACTTTCATTAGCTCTCAGTGATTAAACATATCCTTGAAATATATTGTTTCCATGAAGAAATAAAGCAATGGAGAGAAAAAAGAAAAAAAAAAAAAAACAACCCGTCATCACCCAGTATTTCATTCTGTCATATTGCAAACAAATCTTATGTCTCTTTTTCTAAGCAAATAGGAACAGCAGAAGTATTACTGTCCTAAAGTCCTTCAAGAAATTAGAAACCCATTACACATCTCTTAATTCAGCAGCTGACTGAAGAAATAACTACGTTAACTCATGGGGCAACAATCTGCTCTTATGGGTGGGCTGCAAGAGTCTAGGACCTTACACCCAGCCCTAATGCTGTGTTTGGTCCACACAGCTGGTAATGAGAAAAGCATTTCCCTTTGTTTCATGACTGCAAAACTGAGTTGATGGAAGTGCTTAAAAATCTACTCCTGAAATCACAGCAAAATTGAACCCCAAAAAACAGCTGAACTCTCCACTATTTTTGTACAAGTACAGCTATTTTGTATGCAGTACAGTTGAGCAGTCCCTTTAGTATCACAACCAACTGTTGTCAAAGATGGTTTCCTTTGCAGTAGCAGGACTGTGGTAGTGGTGGAAGGAAGGCACAAAGAAAATGTAATTTAGGCAGTAGTTAGAAGGACATATGTTAATTCATAGTTCTAGTTCCTCATCCACGCTCTTGTCTTTCTAGCGAGTCCCAAGCTCTCCTGTGGAGAGAGAATCTTCACCCTTGGTGCCTATAAAATAGACCTGGATTCAGCCTGTTCCTAACTCATTTTCATAACTTCCCTGTGTAATGTGCTGTGGCTGCTTTAAACTTACCCCAGCCTCCTCCTCCTCCCAGTAGTCTTGCTGGGTGAAGAAGAGCCAGACAGTGAGGTTCTCCTATACTGGCATAACTGCATTTGTTTCATTAGTAAAACTGTTTTGGTTATTATTATTATTATTATTATACTGCACTCAAAACAGGTGCCCTAGTGAGACATACATGTAGATCATGTTTTGCCCATTGTTCCCTTTGTTGTCCCATCAACTGCCTGTGTGGTAATTTTACCCCAATTCTAGGCTCCAAGCATGTTCACAATGAAGTCTGACTCTTGAAGAGATTAGAAAAAGTCACTGAAAAGTGCATTCTAAAAAAAAAAATCTGATAGGAAGGAAATAAAACCTTTATTACAGAACATCTGATTTTTGCATAGTAGGTTCACAGCAGTGCGAGGAGTCGGCATACCCATCTACTTGTGCTACAACTGCTTTTTAAAATATTAATATTCAAAATGTAATTGTAACTGAGAAAACATGGCCTGTGAGCAATCAAAACTAATAGATCAGGATACTGATGACTATAAAATAAGAGACTGAAGAATAGATTCATTGACTCCCGATGAGCAAGTCTTTTGCAGAGATTTGTCTTATTACATCATTTCCCAATAACTGTTAGATGGAAGACTGACAAATTGCCACAAGCAAAAAGGGAAAAATGGATTACTCTCTTGTAATCAGAACTTTGAGAACTGTTTCTGAAACAATTCTTCAAAAATGAAGAAGTAAATATGTTTGAAAAAGAACAGAAAATAATTCAGAATATTTTTTGACACAAACGAGCTAAGAGTAATACTGAATAGTCTGACTAGCTTGATTAGTAACAGGCTGGAAACACCTGAGCTGTATTGCATACAAAGTTGAAGGGTGTATTTCATGTAACACTGGTACTTAAGCCTCACCTCAGATGCCAGAGATCTCCCATCTGTGAGCTGGATTTGTGTCAATATACTTATCGCATAGAGGAGGAATTTGCTGTGAGGAATTTTCATGCTTTATATGGACAAGGCCTCCGAGGCATAGCCCAGAGAGGCTGGATAAGTCTGTGGAGGCAGAATTGCACTATTGTTTTCTCCTCACTTTTAGCCAGTGACAGTGGGTGAAGTGGCTTGCCATGGGTGGTTGTTTCAGGGTCAGACTTGGTCAGTGTCCAGCACAGGCAATGCTTCTGTTAACACGTGCGCAGCCTAAGGACACCGAGCTGTACACCAGTCAGTTTAGACAGTACATCCAGTAGTTCAGAACTTGTGGATTACATTACCTGGCATCTTGCTGGTTAAGCTTAAAGGTAGTCTTTAGGTGAAAGTCTCTGAACTTTAAGTGCTTGTAGAGTTGTGTTTGCTAAAAGGTTTGTGCTAGCTTGTTTTATAGTAGCTGTTTAGAAAGGGTTTCATTCATTTTAGGCTACTACTGGAAACTAGGCTTTTAAAAAGGCAGACTACAGTTCCTATAATTCCTTTTTTATCTACCTTACCACCCCCTCCACCATCATCTAACAAATTTCTTGTAATTCTTTTTTGTCTTTGAAATTTTGCAACAGCAATAGCAGTTGGGCACAGGGAGGTGTATTACAGCACTAGTGGTAGATTTCCACCTTCTAACATACTTTAGACAGCTAATGACGACCCCATTTGAAGGTGTCAGGAGTATGGAATTTACTTGCTCTAACATTTCTTTGAGACTCATCATGCTGCACAAACAGCCTAGCTACTTGAGCTGGTTTCAGAAATCACTGTAACTGTTCAAAAAAGACTTCCCAAATCCTATCATGAACAAATTCAGTTATTAGGCATAGTAGCATTGCTTTCTGGCAGCTTGTAAAGTAACAGTATAAAAAGTTGTTTATTTCTAATTTTCTTTCAAGTATAATTGCATCAGCTTTGAACAGATTGTGATGAGGAATCATGTCATCCTCTTGCATTTACTTTTAACAGGCAAGGCCTTGAGCCACGCAGCCTGGCTTTTAAGTTGGCTTTGTTCTGAGCAGGGAATTGGAGGAGTGTCTCAAAGGTCCTTTCCCACCTAAATCTTTGTGTTTGTGTGATATTTTGAATTGTTTTTTTGTTAGAATTCTGAGCTTGAATTTTTAGCCCAAGCTCAAAAGGTCCTTCCAGTTTTACATGAACTCTGTAATAACTATTCCTATGGATTTTCTGTATCAGTTTATGTAGGCCTATGATACAATGTATTGAGCAATGCAATATTTGTCTTCAATGTTATGATTATCTTACCTCCAACTCGCGGGCCTGTCTTGAAATTTTCCTTTTATCCACAATTTCCACGTGAATAGTATTTGCATAATCCAGTCATACTTTCACGAGTATATGTGACTACTTAAGTTCCAAGCCATTTGTACTGGAGGATGCTGCACACTGGGCTTCTCAATACGACTTTTTATCTCTATGCTGTTGAATGGATTGTAAATTAAACACACTTTATTCCTTTTTAGCTGCTACGTTTTCTTGGGAGGTGTGCTTTCACCAGTTCTACAACTGTCTTTGCTTGTAAAAGGGTCCTGTTTCAAGAGACTTTGTTTTTAATTGTATGTACGTTATTTTAGGAATCACATGAACTCTGCTGCAGCCAAATCCTGTCATATTTATTTAAGTATTAAAGGTTTGGCAAGGCTCAGTTCTCCACTGGTAGCTGGTTTATGGAGCTTATTTTTCCCAATTTATATTCCTGCATGGATCATAGTATTGTTAAAACTTCCAGATTATTTTCTTAATCTTCTTTCTAGGATGCTTTCTCCATCTCCTATTCATGGTGAGGTGGAGACCATAGTTTATTTCCTGCCTATTCCATTCTCTTGCTTGCTTCCCAACATACTTCAAAGGTATCAAATTTTCTGCCAGGTTTCCCAGCGTGCATGGCACTTGATCTCCTTAACTTTTCCAAAGTCTACTTTCAAACAGGACAAAGGATGTGCATTCAATCCCAGTGGCCTAACATATCCCAGGGGCTATTAATAAATAGCCTACAAGCAGCTATGACTACTGTAGCTCCCAAAACACTTGAAAACTTTGGAAATAACTTCTTCAGTTCTGCACCCTGTGTTTCAATGATCATAGCAGCTGCCAAAGCTATGTGAACACAATTTGAGTAAGCCAAAACCCAGGGTTTTTTTCTTTTTTTGGGGGGAATGCTGTTGTTGTTCTATTAAATCCCAGGCATGGTTCAAATTCTACAGTCCTAAATAGTTTTCTTCAGGTAATAGACTAGATAAAGTACCTGCGACCTGTCAGCAACTTCTCTATCATTGACCACACAATAACATTTACATGCCTTCAGGTTCTAGCAGACTAAGAGGTCCCAGATGTTGATATCAGCTGATGGCTGGCTTCTGTTTCCACCATTTCTGGTCAGACAGATAGGCCTGTCATGAAGGAAATAGTGCTGTGGGCCACACAGCCTTCAACCTGCAAGCAATTCCAGCATAGCACTCCTATCTTGTTAAGCCTGGGCAGTTCACTTAGTCATACTCCTTGGTATCTTACTCAGATAGTCTTACCTGGAACAAGACTCAGCCAGTCAGCTCTTTCTAGCATGGGAAGGTGGTGTGAAAAATAGCCATCAGAAATTGTATTCTGTGCACCTCCTCCCACAACTGCTGGTAATGCATGTCCTTTAAGAGCTAACTCAGAGGGGTGTCATCACCTCTGAAACTGGAGTAGAGTAGCAGCATACACCTCAGGCTGCTCTCAGCTTAAGTATCAGGCACTGGGGATTAGCTCCTCCAAGTGAACAGGATCTGTATAGAAATAAGGGACAAATGCTTAAAGTCAACAACTACCTGGAAATGGGAACAGCTCTGGCTTCAGGGTTGTATCCTGAAATGACCTGCTGCTGTTGATGCATCCACTCAGTGGAGATACTTGTTGATGGTATTCTGTTAATTGAAAATTAGTAATTTTGTGTGGATTTGGAAGAGAAGGGATAAAAATATTATGCATATGCAGATATACTTTACTCAGAAGGGTGAGAAGGGGGAGTAAAAAACAGTGAGATGAGAGCAAATAAAGTCCAAATTAATAGGTGTATGGTACCAACCAGGTAGCCTAGGATGGAGCCACTGCCATAGACCGCTCAGTGCTGTGATCCAAAGGGCAGAAAAGAGCACATTCTCAGTCAAAGTGAAGATGCTGTACAACCATGACATTCATCACCACAGCTGCTTGGGCACTATGGTGGTGACAGCACTGTTGCCTAGCAGCTTCAGAAGGTTGATTCACCCTTTTATAGCTGTTGAATGAGTGGACAAGGTTCAATGAACTTCCTCACGTCAACACAAAAGCAGCACAAGTCAGCTGGAACTTTGAGATTAATCTGCCCACAGCATGGTCCTCCAAGAAGACTAACAGGCAATTTAAAATAATAAGAATAAAAAACCAACTAACCAACCAAAAAACCAAAACCAAAATAACTTTTATTATAATACCAACCAGAATACTGGTGAGTTTGCAGGCAGGCAGGTTGAAAAGAAAAGGCTTCATGCTTTTTATTGCCTTCTGTATGCTTGCTGGATGAACCTATGCTTTGAAGTGTGATTCTTACTATCTCAGAGGCAAATCTGCAGAAAAATATGTACATGATTTCTTGGAAGGTTATTTCCATTGTTTTTAAGGCCTAGTTCCTGAAGCTTGCCAGCTCCTCATGTGACTTCCACGCTGCCAATTCCTGCAGCTTCTTTTCTCCAGGCAGGTTTGATCATCTCAAGGAAAAGGCACAATTACCCAAATCTTGATCCATCTTTAAAAGGAACTTACACAAACAGAGCACGTATTGTCCATTGCCATCAGACTCATTTCCAGGTTGTCTGTAAATCTAGAAGTGTACTTGACACACCATAGAAAACCACAACTTACAATAAAAAGCCCCTCACCTTGAAAAAAATTTAAAAATCACTTCCATTTACAATGTATCCTATACAATGCACAATGTAGTGCAAAAATAACATGAGAGCTAGCATTTTCTGTAGTGGTAATACAACTTTAGCCATAAATTTTGAACTCGTAAGATGCACCATCTGATTTTCCAATCCTGTCCTTTTTGTAGTTACTGATATTGTTAGTGAGTGCTAGGAAAATAGATATACACAAAACAAATGTTCCAAAATACCTAGGTGAAATATTGAGCTAGATTATCATTCTCTCTCATCTAGTAGCATCTCTTGTGACCAGAACTGTTTTCATGCAAGACCTTAATGTGGCCAGACAGTTCAGAGAATGAGCAGACAGCAGAACCTGGGTTTGATAAACAGGTTCTGTAATCAATGTGTTGGAGCTGTGCAGCTCACATTAGCACCTTATCTTCCCATAAGAACATGAGTACAACTTAAATCAAAAGGACATGGGTGGGATGGAGACCTATGTGCTAGTGCCCTAAAGAACGAGTAATTACATAAAGCAGTTGCTCCTCCCTGAAAATAATCAATGGATCATTGTGGGGAAAAAAATATATCATCCCACCCATAAAGATACTGTAGATAAGTAAACATCACTTCTATGTTCATTTGTGTCAAAGGCTCCATGATGATGTGATGAAATCAAAATTGCCTGACCATAGTCAAATGATCAAAGAAATAAAAGCAGCCTTGGCTGTTCTCAGATTTAAAGTTATAGACACTCATGAAGTGTCTAGATGTCACCACACTTCTTTCATCATCATCATCTAAATTGTCTTCCACACCAGCAAATGAACTTCAAAGTATATTGAGAAACTTCCAGTGAAGGGTCACAGAAGTTTCATTCTGGAATATACCACTGTGGTGCTGCTGTTCTTGGCTGGCTGGCCTAGCTTTACCTACTTACAGATTTTTGTCAGATGTATTTTGACTAAAGAGAAGCTCCTCATCATACCACACCAGGTGCCAGCAAAGTGCCTCTATTGTCACAGGCTTTCCTCTGAGGCATGACACTAAGGTTGTAGTACAGCTCCAATGGCCTTCAACTCTGAATCTGTTTCAGGAAGGTTTTTTGGTCATGGTAGCATGCAAATACTTCTATACAAAAGTCTAAGACACTCCACAGGCAAAAGTGCAGCCAGGGAAAGGGGCTGCACAGAACAGAAACTGTTCAGCAGCACATGTTCTGCTAGGAAGTTTCTGGCTTGGCACACCAGTGATGTATTGCTGCTGAAAAAGTTTGCTGTTTTGGGGCCATGCAATTATTCTTCAGGAGGAGATTTAATGGCCTCTAAATTCTCTGAAAATTAGATGGTAAAGAGATACACTTGCTAAGCACAGGAACACTAGCTGGCTGTACTAACTTTGCCAGTCTTTTCATCTTAGTGGAACTTTCTAACCCAAAGTTAAAGAAGTTATTGTATTTCAGCATATGAACACTCAACTTTTCCAGTAGGAACTCCTAACTTTTCCAGACATTCATCTCTAGTTTAGTACTTCAAACCTATTGGCAACATGCTTGCCCTGTTGTTGCTTCTGTACACCTCTTAAAAGCATTGCTGTGCCTTTCTTCAGGGGTCTGCAGGCCACAGATTGGAAGCCACTGTGCAAAGGTAATTTGAAAACAGATGAGATATAGGTCACAGCATGCAGGCTCTTATCTGAAAGGAGACAGGCAAGCTGGAGATGGAGACAGCATTCCTATTGCAAGTCACATGCTCTTTTGACTCCAGTCTGAGCCTAACAATTTGCAAAACTGTCACAGTCTGCTAATTCTGTCACTGGTAGCCTACCTCTTCATTAGCAGGGATGAGTTTTGTATTCACCAACACAAAAAGCTTGTTTGCTTCCTCCCCCACACCTAAAAAAGACTAAAACCAAAAGAGACCACTTCACTGATGCCTGCAGAGCCTGAGATAGTGGCTCTAAGAAGACAGATTGTCCTAGATAGGATTCTTGACACAGACCTAACTTAGAGAGGGCTCATTATATATAAAAAGCAGAGGAAGCCTTCCGTAGGCTTCAGACCTTCAAACTGTGTAATCAATTTAGAGTCGATGGAGGCAGACATTAAAAGCCATACACCTTATCTTTGGATTTTTACTCATGTGGCAGACCAAACCAATATTGTTTACTACATACATATGTTGGTGCCCTTCCAGATTATCATTCAAGTCATTCTGAACTGGATTCGTAATGACAGCTTGGCTCCACCACTACTTTCTTCATATGGTATCCAACCAATGGGAGGAAAGTTGTCTTCTTTTTTTCTAAACTTGCAGTGTTCTGAGGTTATTTAGATAGTTCTTTGTTTTGAGGTTGACATTCACTTAACACTAATTGCTGTGCTGGAAGTATATTTTGCTCTGTGTATAACACCACACCAAGACTTTCAAGAACAAACTTTTGAAACTAAGTGCCTGTATGAGTATATAGGTTCCTGAAAAGCAGAGAATGCTCATTTTCTTCTCAAATAATTTCTTCTAATGAAGTCAAAGTACTAAGTTATGGCCCCCTCCTGAATGCATTGGCACTTGTTTTCTTAGCAACTTTTAAAGAATTCTATTTGATTTGAAAAGTTTGAAGGCTAGTTTAAAGACAGTTTAGACTTTAATAAAAAAAAAGGCATTGAAAGGGATTTTTAAAGAATAAAATTTAAAGAATTTAAGAACTCCTTAGCTTGCTTGGGGCAAGGAACTGGGGAATTGGACTTGATGCTCTCCAAGGGTCCTTTCCAACCTAAGTCTTTCCATGATTCTGCATGTCATGAGAAAGTTTTCTCTAGCATCATAAAACCACAAGTTCACTCACTGCTAGAATGAAGAAGTCTGACTGACACTGTCCCCAACTCCTACTAGGAGAATGTCACCCATCCTATGGCCAAACTGATGACTGGAATAAGGACACAGTACCTGGAATGAAATGAGTACAAAGTTATATTATCAAAGGAGGTTGATTCAATGTCACTGGCAGACAAACTGGAGAGCCAAGTAATTAATATTGATTGAGCCAGACTTTACCACAAATGTTTATTAAGAACATTACATTAAAAATCAGAGGCATACATTTTGATTTTGCAGCAGATTCTTTGAATATGTGAGACAGTTGCCTAGCAACTTCTGGTCTCATCACCCTTTCATTAAGTGTTGTATGTAACAGTTTTCCTCAACTACTTTGAATTTAAAAGCTTCACTGAATAATAAAAAGAAGTCAGAAGCATATTTAACAATAGTTCTGTATTGTTAGCATAAATAATATCCTCATTTTACTTCCTTTACCCATCAGCAGTAGAGTCTAGAAAAACCATGTCTGACTCCCTTGTTATTTCTTTGCACCACACTGCACATGAAACTGTGCAATAGCCAGTGCCAAGCATCTTTGCCCTGAAGAGCTCAGTCTGGAAGGAGCTGGGCTAAGATGAGCTAAGAAATACAGGGGTTAGCAGTAAGAGTTTTTCCAGAAGTAGAGTTTAAATTTAAAGGGTGTGGGTTTGTTTTTTTTTTGTTTTGTTTTTTTTTTTTTTTTTTTTTTTTGCTTTTTTGTGTGTTTGGTGTTTTTGTGTGTGTGTGTGGTTTTTTGTTTTGTTTTTGTTTTGTTGTTTTGTTGTTTTGTTTTGGTTTTTTGCTAGAGTTGTCACTACTGAAAATGAAACTTTGGTCCTGTATTACTTAAGTTTTGAAAATGGTATATTAAGGACATGCATCACAACAGCTCATAGCTTTTGGTGAGACATGAGAAAAACACTTTCTGGTGACACTTGTCTGTGGTACTGCCTTAGGATAAACTGCTAATGGAAACTTGTCTAACTCTTGGCCTCCAAATGCAATTATGTTTTTCCCATCAGCTTGGTGGAGGCAGACACCCATTTAAAAATGCTTCTAAAAGTCAGTCCTAACATTGGCAGTTCCTTATGAAAACTTCTTTTCTCTTATTCTCCTTTCTAACTTCATTTCTTCAGTGTACTTTGGGATGTGTTGTAAATTCAGTTGTGTAGCATTTTCCAGAAGATTTTCAGTTAAATGGTGCAAGAGATGATTAAGTGATTGTCCCTTCCAGTTCACCAATTGTGATTGACCTATCAGCCTGTTTCTCTCTTTTGCCATCTTAAGTCCTTTGACCTCCAGTTAAGTGAAATAAGTGTAAATCCTGTGTGGTGCAGGTATATGCCAGCTGGATCAGATTAAGAGGGTGGGGTAACGCTGGAGACTAATTATGTGGAGAAAAAAGGGAACAAGAAGGGACACATAGATACCATCCACAGAACTTCCTGGGAGGAGACTGTTAGAATGCACTTAGGTAAAATGCTGAAATCATCCAGATATGAGCTTGTGCTATCAGCAGGGCTTGCTGGCTGGGGGAAGGCATTCCCATACTTTGCAGAGTGGGGCTGTGTAGGAGGTATGCTCTAAGTCATGGCATCAAAACAGAGCCTCCTTTGGCACTCTGTGGGTCCATTTCTTGTGTTCCACTAGCAGAGTGACCTGGTCTGTGGCGTCAGAAGCTAGGAGAGAAGCTGTTGTGCTGTGATCACAGGAGGGGGTGGTGCTGGAGAAATGTGTGAATCTCATGCTCAGCCCATGAGACTTGACAAGCCTGGAGTAATACAGAGACTGAGGCCTTGTTTAAATTGCACCTTAACCTGGGGTGTGATTTAAAACCAAGATGCTTAAACTTGTGCCAATACCTATGTGGGCACTTCTTTCAATTTAATTTGATTAAACATTTAAAGCATAATGAGAAAAGGTAGTCTTAGCAAGTGGGGGGAAAAGGATCTAAGTTATTTTCCCTGTGGACAAAACCTTGCTTTCCAGATTTTCATTTCTCATGTGTGACCTACTCAAAGAGACTGTTGTTTGTATTTTGTATCTGACCTGTGGTAAGGTAACAAAACTAGAACCACATAAAATTTTGCAAAAGTGTATGTTAAAATCAGAATCAAAGCTTATTGAATTCATGCAAATAGTATTAGTGAGGTCATATAACCAGCTAGGCCCATGTTCTCCTCTCAGCTATTTTTTGCTGGGGAAGATGCAGAACCTAAATGCAGTATGAAGTCAGGAGAATCAACTGAGTTTTAATAGTTAAATCAGGGTTTGCAAAATATCCCATTTAAAGAAGCGTGAACTCCAAATTAATGAGTGCTTGCTCTAGCACAGTCCTTCTGCAATTTGTCTTCCCATAATGTCAGGCCATCTTTTCTCTTACTCCCAAATGCTGTGTGTTATTTCTAGGGGCAGATAATAGTCCTGGTCTGGTAGGTCCTACTGTACACTTGAAATGTAAACTGTGGCAGAGAGAAGTGGCAAATATATGGGAGTAGTGAGTCTTTTTCTCAATCTCTAAGGTAAGGCAGTACATGAAAGAAATAAATTGGAACCAAGGTAGGATGAAGGGGATATACAAGGGTCCATGTAAATCAGATCCTAATTACAGTATCCTCTTCGCTCTCCATGTACAGAGTTTAGGCAGGCATGAGGCTGCAAACCAGATACAGCTTTTGCTGAGTGTAGGAAAACTTTTAGCTGAACAGGCTTTGAGCCCTGAACCCTATATGAGAATCGATTTTTTTAGGCAAGATTTTGTCATATTTGAAGTGAAACTTGTTTCTCAGATATGTCTAACAATGTGTGTTTTCTTCTGCCCTGGGAGCAGTGGAGTGAAGTGCAGCAGATGATAAATGGTACCCCGATCTATATGTATCAAGACTGCAGTGTACTTTCTGAGGGTGACACTGATCACTGGCTTCGCACCAACTGGATTTATCGGGGTGAGGCAGCCTCCCGCATTTATGTGGAGCTAAAGTTTACTGTGAGGGACTGCAAGAGCTTCAAAGGTGAAGTGGTGACCTGCAAAGAGACCTTCAACCTCTATTACATGGAGTCTGAACAAGATGTTGGGATCCAGTTCCGCCGCCCGCTGTTCACCAAGGTCTGTATCACTGGGGGTGAAGACTGAGTCATACCTTTTGGCTTAAACTAGTTGTATCTTTTAGCTTAAACTAGGTGTGTCCTGCTGGCTGGGAGAGGCCAGGATAGCCAGGATCTGGGGAAGGGCATGGATAGTAAGCACTGTCCTTAGAATAAACTTTGCCCCCAGTGTTCTCTGCGATGCTCAGAGCAGACTTTGCCACAGGAGGCACCGGAGTTCTCAAATGAGATTGGACTTCCGTTCTGCATAACCACTTATTTAACCAGACACCACGTAGGTAAGGATTCTAAAGGGTTGTGATTGAGCCGGATGGTTACGTCAATCTTCAGAAATAGCAAAGCAGAGACCAATGGAATTTGACTTGCCTTAGGTAATAAACCAACATTAGACTAAGCGAAGAACAAGTCCAGTTCAGTTCTCTCTGGTCCTGATCATTTACTCTGATCACTATGAGATATAGGGTCTTCTTTTATAAACCTGAAAGTGATGGCTTGCTATAGTGAAATTCTCCCTGGTGTGAAAGTATTTAGCACTGCCATGCTTTACCTGCTGTTTTCCTTAACACAGGAACATTCTTGCCATGGAAATATTTGAATTGCAGAATAGGGAACCTCTGCTTCTTTTTGCAGAGGAAATTCTACAATCTAGTTTTGTCCTAAAAGAAGCCACAGACCTAAATTACTTGACTGCCCTTTTCTTTGCAGTTTAAATGTGATATGAAAAAAAACAAAGAGCAGTAAAGGCCACCACAGGCAGAGCAGGACTCTGGTAACTGATTCCTCTCCCTCCCCAGTGCTCCTACACCTCCCCTGCAGCCTACCATGTGAATTTGTGAGATACCTCCACAACTCCTAAACATGATCTTATGATCCCACTGCCAGATGCAGCTGCTCTACAGATCCTTTCATCTTCCATCCAACTTCAGGGAGTGGGTGGTGTCATGCAATGGGGATGGGCCTGTGGAGGAGAGGATCAGTTACCAGGCTCTCCCTCTGAGAAGAAAGGCCACCCCACCTGCAGTCCAGCTGTTCCATATCACAGGATGTCATGGAGACCTTTCCCATTTGCTCAAGCATGGAAAGTATCTCTCACTCACACTCATCCTTTGTTTGCTGACGCAGTGGTAATGCAAAAATGTGGGAGCATTTTTCACCCAGGTATCTACAGTGCTGAAATATGTTGACTGCTGCCTAAGAAGCACCTTGCAGTAGATGATCTGAACGGCAACAAGAACAGCCTAAAAACAGGTGGCTGTAATTCACTGGTCAGTTTAAAAGCACAACTCTAAGTGGTGTTCTGATTTTACTGCATCCAATTTGCAAATAAAATTATCACAGAAGAGAGATTTGTTCCTTTAGGGGCAGTTCCTAAAGACTTCTGGAATCAGAGACTCAGAACGTAGGGTACTGTAGAAGACCAGTGAATGACTACAAAACAGTTGAAGGAGATGATGGAAACTATGGAGATAGGGAGACAGGAAAAGATGCTTTTTGTTAACACCTCTTCCAACTACAAGGAAAGCATGCAGTGCTCTGGCATTAGAAGCAGATGACCCTACAGCCCCTAAAAGGCCTTAGTGTAAAAGAAACTTGAGAGACATGGGTATCTCAGCTGCTGTGGCCTGCTCGGGTGTTAAAGCTGTTGTTTTTCTCTTTTTCTCTTAGCTCAACACTGTGGCAGCAGATCGAAGTTTCACAAGCAGAGACATTGAATCAGGGGCCATGCAGCTGAACACAGAAGTGTGCCCCATTGGGAAGCTCTCTCGCCGGGGCTTCTACTTGGCTTTCCAAAACTCTGGAGCTTGCGTAGCAATGGTGTCTGTCCGAGTGTATTACAAGACTTGCCCGGAGGCAGTGCGGGGCCTGGCTCGCTTTCCAGAAACACTAGCAGGATCAGAGGGGCTGACAGAAGTGCCTGGGGTCTGCGTGGAGTATGCAGCTGAAGAAGTGGGCTCTCCCCCCAGGATGCACTGCAGCACCGATGGGGAGTGGCTGGTACCAGTGGGCAGATGCCTTTGTGCTGTGGGGTTTGAGGAAGTCGATGGGAGCTGCGTAGGTGAGTATGCAGACACTAGCTGCAGGCCATGGGACAGATTCCAGAGAGCTAGAGATCAGAGTATCTGTAAGCACAGAGTGGGATCAGGGCAGTTAGTGTGGTCTGTTTCTCTCTTGCCCGCCCTCTGTGCCTGCCAGGAGTATCTTATACCTTTCCTCCCTCCTTAGTGTCTCTTTTTCAATTGTGATTTTTCTCCGTATGTGTCAGGTGTAAGATGTGCACACACCTCTCCACTCCCTCTTGGGCTTCATCCAGGAGCTTTCAGCTCTGCAGCTAGTTTCTGAGAGCTGTAACTATGTGATTGACACTGACTCACTCAACAACTGGTTCTCAGCCCTTAAACAGAAGCCTTGTTCTCCCAGGGCAGGTGGGTCAGACACCCAGAACAGGGTATTTGTCCCGTGACTAGGAAGCAGAGAGACAGAGGGGACAGGTTTCTCTCCTCTGTGTCTCCTTGGACTGGGATGACTTTTCTGGCATGGGAAACCATGTAAAGCATATTGCACAATATTGTGGTGCCTGCTCTGCTGAGGAAGAGCAAGTACAGAAAGCAGAAGAGTCACCAGGGTGCTGGAGTCCCACTAGCAAGGTTGTTGAAGCAGGCAGCACAGGGCTCTCCCTTGGCCACGGAGGGGACAAGATTCAGCTTCTTAAGGCAACTTTGTTTGTCATGGGAGAGGATATGTGTGTGTTTTGGGGGTATGTATTACTGCAGAAAGGGAGGTAAAAGCACAAGTCTGCTCTTGTTGTTAGAGCTCTATGGCACAAGGTTAAGGCATATAGAAAAAAGGAATCCATGCACTGGACTCAGGTTCAGCAGGTGCTCCATGTCTCTGCTCTGGTACAAGTAGCTGGTGCCCCTATGAATCCCCACTTCTTACTGCTCATTTCGTCTGGGGAGCTGGTGACGGTTGAAGCACAAAATCCTTGCCATCCTCCAGCAATCCCCTCTCTCCACAGCCCAGCCAGTTTTTCCACTTAGGTGCTATAGAGCTCTCCCCGCCCTCATGAGAGCACTCCTCTGGGAAGGGGCAGGGAAGCTGTCATGTCTGGACAAGCCTTGACTGCTATCACAGCACAGGTTCATTCTACATCTGTGCTTTCATCCCACTCCGCCCAAGTACAGCTGCAGCCAAAAGTATCTTTTGTAGGATTAGCAGAGACTGGGGGGGTCTTCCAAGAGAGGAAGGAAAGAGAGGAGAACCTAGCAGGAATAGGGAGAGGTACTTCATGACCAGAGCAGTGTTGTCTTGGAGGATCAGAGGAGAAGGTGAATGTGGATTGTCTGCTGAGGCATATCTTGGGGTTCTCTCCCTCAGCAGAAAAGACCAGGCATTATGCAATGGACTGGGAGCAATCCAGGTCAGGATAAAGACTGAGATCACAGCTTTTACTTTGTACTCAGAACGTGGAAGGACTTCAGACATGTAAAGTGGGACAGGATGGAAGACCTTCTGGCAGTGTCATCTGAGTTTTGCCTTAAGTAGGAACCAAAAACAAAAAACAAGGCTGAACCGTTGCCTCTAAACAGGAAAAAGAACCTGACCTCTGCTACAGGACAAAAGACAACAGAAAGGCAGAGGCTGAGGTTCTTAACTAGATCACCCAAGCTCTTGGTAAATTCCCAGCGATACAAAACTCCTGGGTACAGAATGGCTCAGCCATCCCATGGTCCCAGAAAAACCATGCCTGCCCAGAGCATTACATCTCAGTCTCTCACAGTGTTTCAGACTTTGCTGTTGATAAACCCAGAGCTCGTGATTAACTTCCTCAAGTATGTAATTTACGGTGAATACGGAGGCTGGCTGTGCCTCGCTTGTGTTCTGGCTCCTCGATGGGCTCTGCAGGGTGGCAGGTGAGCTGAGCTCCCTGTCAGCTCAGGGCTGGTGTCTGCAGGCTGCCCAGTGCTGGCTGGCACTCAGGCTCCCGGGGAATAAGGAATGAAGAGAGCGCCCCAGCCATGCTTTCTGCCCTCTGGTGCCTGGTGAGCAGGCCCTTTTCCCAGGCTTGTTTTTCCCATCACGTCGCCCGGAGCGGGTGCCGAGGGACCGGGGAAACCGGGGGCCAGAGGAGCTGGGCGGTAGCCGAGACTGCCGGCTGCGCGCCTCCCTCCCCCGCCGGCCGCGCTCCCGGGGCAGCCGCGGGCAGCCGCCCACCTAATTCTGCCCGGGGCCCCCAGGGAAGGGCGGTGGGAGCCGGCAGCCCGGGCAGGCCCGTCCCGCGGGCTGCGCCGCCCTCATGGCCGACCCGCCGGGCGGTCCCGGGCAGGCTCCGCACCGCCCCCGGGGTGGGGCCGGGCCGAGCTCCGCGGGGAGCCGGGCCGGGCCGCTGCCGCCCCCTGCCGGACACTGCCCGCACCGACAGCGAGGCCCGGGTACGTGGGCCCGGTGCCACCCCCCGGTGTCACCCCCCGGTGTCACCTCCCGGTGTCAGAGCACTGCCCGCCCCGCGTGAGTTCATAGTCTGGACACAGCCGCGGGTGATGTGACGCGGTCCGGCCGGGGTTTTCCCCTACGCCCGGAGCTCTCCCTGCTTGAAGGGGCTCGGCACCACCGCGGGGTACAGCAGATGTGGGTTGGAGTGACACCGGAGCTCAGGGCTGGAGGAACAGAGGTTCTCCTGGGCTCGAAGTTAACTGCTCTGGAGCACAGGTCTTATGAGGAGCGGCTGAAGGAGCTGGGGTTGTTTAGCCTGGAGAAGAGGAGGCTCGGGTAACCTTGCCGCTCACTACAATTATCTGAAAGGAGGTTGTAGCCACGTGGGGGTCGGCCTATTCTCGCAGACAACAAGTGACAGGACATTGTCTTAAGCTGCACCAAGGGAGGTTTAGGTTGGACATTAGGCATAAGATGGACATAGGAAGAATTTCTTCACAGAAAGAATGATTAAACATTAGAACTGACTGCCCAGGGAAGTGGTGGAGTAACCATCCCAGGAGGTGTTTAAGAAAAGACTGGATGTAGCACTTAGTGCCATGGTCTATTTGACATAGTGGTGTTCAGTCATAGACTGGACTCAATGATCTTGGAGTCCAACCTAATTTATTCTGTGATTCCTTGATTCTTGGAAGGGTCCTTCAAATTTCCATCATTTACTTGCAGACAATCTCAGCCTGATAATAAGAGGGTGTGTATATTGTCTCATATTTATGGCAGGTAGTATTATACAGGCAACATCAGAACCTCTGTGTTATACAAGTCTGTGGCATTGTATTTCCTTTGTTTTTCTCATTGCTGTCAAAGCTCTCCTGGCCCAAACGGATCCAATATCAGGAATTTTGAAATCTTATGCTGAAGCAAAGGGGCAAGGGCTTCAAAACTTTCATCTTCACTCCAGCATATAGAACTGTTTTCAGTTGTGAGCATCCTGGAGATGAAACTAACTTTTATTGCCTGTTTCTCAAGGAGTTGATTTGGTCTGGAATATAAATGGAATCTCTTTGGGCTGATGACCATTGATGCTTGAGCCTTTTAATTCTTTTCAATGGCTTTTGCTATCATTGACTCTATAGTTGCATGACTGTGTCTCAGAATGATAGGCTTTCCTGACTAGTTCTGTTATTTCCCAGTATGAGAAAGTGGTGGTTGTTCCTGCTTGTTGTGACTATTTCTCCTTTCTGTGCTCTTTGGGCATCACTGCTGCAGACTAATGATGAGTAGTCTTGTTTGGCCTTTGTTAGTGGAAAGTTTTTAGAGTCCCTCAGATGTTCCTCTGTGTCACACAGTAGGAATGGCTAGATTGTTTTCTTGTCTTCTACATAAAAGATCACTTCCTATGCTATGCTCCACAACAGTAAGCCATTTGTGTCAGGCTCCTGAACAGCCATTTGTCTCAGGCTCCTGAACAGATGGTTTTTTCTGTTGGGATCTCCTGAGGGATTATTCAGGACATTGTTGCTTTTATGATACAATAGGAAAAGAGTCATTCCGTCAATGTTCAAGTTAAATGCAAGGCGGTAGCTGTGACAGAAAATTAGTATATGCATTCCTCAACCATCTGATTAGCAATGAGTTGGTAGTTTTCTTTAGTTTTAGAACATTTGATAGATTCATTTAGAACAGGCTGGTAAACCATTCAACCTCCCTCACTCATTTTCTCCTTGCTACACAGCTATAGAGGTGAAGCATTGACCTTGAGATAATTGGTAAACTGACCAGTGCTTCTGTAGATCAAGCTAACAGCAAAGACAGATTGTCAGATGTTATACTTAAAGAACATGGCTGATTATTTTTGTAGGACTGGAAACAGAAATCGCGTGACACCTATTCTCTTGCAGTCTCTGTTGGCCCCACAGCCAGTTACACTCAATGCTGTTGGTTGAACTGATAGTTACCTTGCTATTCCCCAAGGCCCTGCTGGATGCTGCTCTGGTAAAACACTTGAAATCAGCAAAGGTGCTTCCTCTAAAAATCCCACTGGCTATCCCATATGAAGTCAGCAAGCAGAGAACTCTGAGGAGTACAAGAATTCGGAGCTACTATTCAGAGTTCTTATTTATAGTGTGGAAATCTTGAAGTGCAGGGTGCAAACCAGTCTGGGTTTATGTTTCAAAAAGATTGACCAGATTCCCTATTCATACAGCATCTGTGAGGAATGAGATCCCCTTTCTTCAGTCTACAAGTCCTGTCATAACCTTGAGTTTGCATCTCTTCTCTATCTGCTCTGAGATGATTGGTCTAGGTGATTGCCAACATAAATATTTCTGTAAATTAAGAAAATAGAAGAAAAGCAAGCAAATAAAGGAGTGTTCAAGAAACTGAACAAAACTGCCAGGTGTTTTCTTGTTGATCAGGGTTTATTGATTATCTTACATTGACTTGTTTGTCCTTTCACAGCCTGCCAGCGAGGATTCTACCGTCATTCCCTGGAGACTAAACACTGCCTGAAGTGTCCCCCCAACAGCATGTCCAACGATTCGGGGGCTATATCTTGTTCCTGCAACGCAGGCTTCTACCGAGCACCTTCGGAGGGTCAGAACGTTGCTTGCACGCGTGAGTTGCAGATAGAAAGAAGGAAGAATATCTGTACAGACTGGGGGATGAACCTACTGAGAGCAACACCACTGAGAGGAACTTAGGGGTACTCGTGGGTAAAAAATTGGATGTGACTTGCAGTCCAGAAAGCCAACTATATCCTGGGCTGCATCAAAAGCAGTGTCGAGAGAGCTAATTCTCTCCCTCCACTCTGCTCTTGAGAGACCCCAGCTGGAGGGCTGCGTACAGCTCTGGGGCCCCCAGTACAAGAGGTATAGGGACTTGTTAGATCAGGTCCACGAGAGGGCCATGAAAATAACTGTAGGAATGAAACACCTCTTTTATGAGGAAAGGCTAAGAGAGCTGGGTTTGTTCAGTCTGAGAAGAGAAGGCTACAGGGAGATCTTGTTGTGGCCTTTCAACTCCTAAGTGGGGCATATGAGAAAGATGAAGAAAGACTTTTTAGCAAAGCCTGTAGTGACGGGACAAGATACAATGGTTTTAAACTGAAAAAGGGTACATCTGGATGGGACATATGGAAGAAATTTTTTAGTGACAGTGGTGAGGCACTGGAGCAGGTTGCCCAGCGAAGTTGTGGATGCCCCATTCCTGGAAGCGTTCAAGGCCAGGCTTAATGGGCCTTTGAGCAACCTGGTCAAGTGGAAGGTGCCCCTGCCTATGTCAAGGGATTGGAACTAGATGATCTTTAGGGTTCATTCCAACCCAAAGCGTTCTATGATTCTGTGACCAGGAGGAAACAAAAGGTCAGGAAATGGGGATGAAAGATCAGAGAGGGAGAGGCTGGGGGGAGGCAGAGGGCTCCATTTGAAATACATCAGCAGATGTGAAACTGCCACAGTACTTGGTGTATAAACAGCTGGATCTAACACTTTCATGATTCTTGTAGGCCCCCCCTCAGCTCCCCGCAATGTCAGCTTCTCCCTTATTGGCACACAGCTGAGTCTGTGGTGGCAGCCACCCAGCGACCACGGTGGGCGGAAGGACCTGACCTACACAGTCTTCTGTCAGCGCTGCCATTTCCTGTCATGTGAGCCGTGTGAGGCTGGTGTGGTGTTCTCCCCCAGTGCTTCTGGTCTCACAAAACCTGCTGTGGACGTGGACGGCCTAGAAGCTTACACCAACTACACATTTGCTGTGGAAGCCCATAATGGTGTCTCAGGAATGGGACCTGCTCCGCAGAGAACTGCTCCAGCTGTCTGGGTCTCAGTTGGACATGCAGGTTAGCAGAAGCAGAGAGAAACTCTTCCTACTCATCACGAATAGGAAGAGGAGTCTCTGTGAATATTTAAGCTTTTTCCATGTTTTCCTTCTGTCTGCCACATGTGTTGGTTTGGTATGATAAGGATTCTAAAGTACCTCTGCCTCTGGCATGTGAATTCCATCAGTCATATTTCATGCAAGTCAAAGTAACAGTAATCGTTACCCACCAAGAGTTCTGAATCCACCAAGTACTCAACAGACGTCAGGAAGATGAAACCCTCCCTGTCAAACTAGTGGTATAGTCCAGCCTGAGTACCAGTGTGACATAAAGACCAAAGGCTGTGTCATGAAATACTTCCCATGACTCGGATATTGCAAAAAAACCAAACACAACAAAACCCTTGCTGTAACCGAAAAAAAAAAAAAAAAGTTTTGAAAGCATGGAGAGATGAAGATGTTAAAAACATTCCAGTTCTTGACACATTTCTGTGGTTTATCAAGTTTATCAAGCTGGCTAGTTTGGCTGTCCTGTGAACACTTTCCAGACTGCTGTGAAACGTGATTCTAGAAAAGTGACATCACAGTGCTCAGCAGCACTTGGTGCATTCCCCAGGTTCTAATTTAGTGGCAAAATATGACTTCTCTTCCTGACGCTGTGCGGGGGCAGCACAACTCTGAGCTGGAAAAGTGGAGCTACTTTTGGCTTGTCTCATCACTTTCTGGTAATGATGAAGGGCAAGGAGAGAAGCAGGCTTAACTTTTCAGTCTTTGTAGACTCTTGAGAATTATCTTTTTATTCATGAACAGCATGCATTTGCAGTCAGCTGAGAGATTTTGAGCACTGAGTTTCACTGCACCCTTATGCAATGGAACTGCATTCATAAATCATCACATAGGATAGTTGTCCTTCTGCTGCTGTAAGGGCATGAAATCCTAACATTTTTATTTCAAATTGAATGCTTTCAGTGTAGTCCTGGATTAAATGTAATTTCTTGGAACACTGAGTTTGTTTCGAGGGCCAAACAAAGTTATGCTTCCACTGTTTGGGCAGAAGCATACTATTCACGGAAAGCAATTAATTACAACCGGAGACCTCATTTCCCTTTCACCACAGAAGAGAAGGATGAGGGAGTGGCAGTGGCAATGAGAGTCAGTTCCAGTTGCATGGTATGATCAGAGAAGGAAAGGGAGAGCTTCTGGTGAAGAGAGGACCTACTTTGCATTATGTTTGTATTTCTTCCTTATATTCTCTGTTCTCTCCCTGCAGCTCCGGTGACAGTATCCCAGTTTATCCTTACTCAAAGAGATGACAGTAGTCTTTCTGTTTCTTGGCTTGCCCCACGGCAACGCAGCCGGACCTCAGTGGAGTATGAGGTCATGTTCTTTGAGAAGGTAAGGCCTGCCTTATTTGTCCTTCCCCTTTTCACCCAAAGGGGTGGAAGTGTTCTCTTGTTCAGTGTGCATTCATTACTTGACCCTGTTTGAATTCTGCAGGGAGAGGAGGCACGTTACACAGTGAAGCACCTTCTTGAGCCAAATGTCACTCTGAGAGACCTGCAGCCAGACACAGCCTACCTGCTTCGTGTGAGATCCATTACACCCCTCGGGCCTGGGCCCTACTCCCCAGAGCAGGAATTCCGCACTCTTCCGCCAGGTAGAGAACAAGCACTGGTATCTCATTTGGGAGAATTCACTTCTCCATCAGATTGTATATTCACGTAGTACACAGATCTCTTCTTGTGTTCTGCTGGCTGTAAGGCACAGACACCATAGTCCTGAATTCCTTGTCACTAAGGCCAAGCCTATTGCTTTGTAAACACAAAGGGCATTTTTACTGTTTCCTTGCTGTCATGTAAAATTCACTTGTACTTTCCCATTCAGACCTGATCAGTCTCAGGTTAGCATGTTTTACTGGCACAATAGTTAACCATCTTCTTATCTAGTTCTCCTGAAAGACATCTTGATTCTGGCTAAGGTTTGTAAGTTTGAATGTTAGTCAAATGATTACCATATGCCTCCTTTTGTGTGCCTGTTACTAGTGAAAAGGAGAACTCAGAGGACCTCAACACTGTTTTTTTCCAGCTTCACTATATGTAGTCCAGTTCCTGAATGTAGCTCTGGCTCAAGAGATGGTATGTGCCACTGAAAAACAGTTCTCAGCCAAAGCACCATGTGTAGAATGCTGAGCTATTGAGGCCACAAGAAGACCTTTCTCCTATATCAAAGAACACCTTATATAGGCCTTACATCCAACTTCCTCTTTCCTGGTGTCACCCAGAGGCTTCCCCTTTGTCAAAAGTTTTCTATAATGGAGTTTGCTCTCTTAATTTCCCAGATTCACAGATCCTTCTATTGACCCTATGGATAATTTTAGAAATGCATGCATTGAAGGGATGCATTTGAAAGGCTAGCTTTACTGTAATGAAATAAGGACATGGAAAAAGAAAAGGCATATGTTAATGTAAATAAATAGTTAAATTAACAATGTAAAAGCTAATAAGGAGCTGTGATACCATGACTGGAATATAAAGATTGGGCACTTTTTGGCACCAGGAGCTTTTGGTAAAATTTTCATCAAGTCACAGTGCCAAATGATGATAACATAAATTATCTTTATTAATATCATAATATCCTACAAAGGCTTTGTGGGAAATATGCAAATTAGCATGTATAACTGTTTGATTATAAAAGAATATGCTAGAAAATACTTTAATCAAGATTATTCTTTATATCAAATAAAAGTGGATCTCTTCATCATGTCAAGACATAGGTATTTTGAATATAAAAGGGTTTAAAAAGAAGTGCCTGCAAGGTTTCATTTGGTGAGAGTACTTCTTTGGTAATACTAGAAGCATTGTTTAGCTGTAATGGTCTAGGGATATTGGTGGGATAGGATTTGCAAGGAGAGGCAGTTCTAAAATTTAAGTCTAAATTTGAGAATTTAGATCCCTGAATTTCCTGCAGAAGTGCAATGTATCAAAAAGCTTGTCCATTTTAGTAATAAAAGACACTATTTCGTCTTCCAAATCTGGAGGTTTTGATTTTAACAAACCAAGAACATTAGCTCTACCTCTTGATTTCTGCTTAACTAAGCTGGTGATTTTTAATAATTTTAGTGGGATGAGTCGGCATCAAATTGATCAAAAATAAGAATTGTCAATTAAGCAACAGATGCTGACCATTGGACAGATGTTAGGAAGCACTTTCACACACAGTTCTCTGCATCATCTGTTCCTTGCTTTAAAATCTGCTCATTTATTGACAAAAATTGTTTAGGGATTTTCTTTCTTCTGGATGTTTTCCTAAATCTCTTTAGAGAAAATATAAAAAAATGTAGATTCTCATTAGACATGGACATGAATACTTTTCAGTATTGTATATTTAAGTTTTTAAAATAGTTTTTTAAGTTATAGAAAATAAGGTTTAAAAACACCAACAGAGGTAATTTAGGATTTTCTCTGATTAATTAAAATATACTCTATGGAAATGGCTGGCTTTAGCTTGAGAACCTAAATGGAAGGAGACAACCTGTGCTGAGTGCTATCTGAATGCTTTCCAATCACAAAATAAAACCACCTGATGCTCAGTTTTGAGAAAGCAGGAATATGATGTCACACTGCAAGTTAGTAAGTCCATGCTCGCTTGTTTCAGAAGTCCTAAGCAGACAGGGGCTTCTGTCAGAGTAATTAGGCAAAGGACCAGCCCCAGATATTGATGGGAGGGGAGGGTGTGAATAATTTCATAAATAAGAAGAGAGTCAAGTTAGACTGTTGGAAAAATCATGTCTTTGCTCTGCCATGGCCTAAATCAGCTACTGAGTGGGAAGAAGGGTCTGATCTGAAGGGATTCTTGGAAAGGAGTGGGAGCAAAAGAACAGCAGTTCTCCACTTTTGAAAGTGTTGTGGAATTTATGTAGGAAATCAAACAAAGGGATGAATTACTCAACTAGAAGACCAAGATTGTAGCTAAGAGTCAAGCAAATCACCACCAGAAGGTGCTCCGTGCACATAAGTAACAGTATGGTAGGACTCAAATGTGGTAGCTTATTTAATGGCTGCAACTTACTTAATGCCATTAACTGGTAGAAGCTGGTTGCTACATTCGAGACAAATAGAACTTAAGTCTTTTAAATGATATGGCCTTTGTCTTTGTTCCTGCAGACACGGGAGCTCTGTCTGGTGGAGTCATAGTCTCTATTATCTTTGGAGTTCTGCTATTTTTTGGGCTGCTTCTGGGATTTTTCGTCTTTCGGCGAAAGTAAGTATTGATTTTTGGTATTGAAAAAGTTATAGATGTAGGAACAGCTGAGCTATGGGAGCTTGAGAAAGGGAAGCCCTTATTTCTCATGGGATTTTGAGGTTAGAAAAGAAAAAGATCAGTGTGCTGCATTAAGATGGAAAGGGTCTCAGTAAGTAATTTTGAATAGCAGGATTGGAGGGATTGATGTCTGTAAGATATGGTTTACTGCTGGGAACAGAAAAAATGTGGTGATTTCTCAGGTTATTTGCAATCCAGCACTATCATAGTGTTACCATGACAGACAAATAAAAAACATTGTTGTGGTACAATCATTTCTATAGCTGCTGACCCATAAAGTGGTAATACATGTATCCAGCCTTTTCAAACCATTTTCTATATACCATTATTGTAGTGGTCCTCTATCCAGAATCAAAATCTATAAGGCTCCTATTGCTTGGTTTTAAGAAAATCAGGTATTGCACTGAAAGTGTACAGAAAACATAAAATTCATATGTATCTCAGCATAAAACTACCTGTATGGAAACACAGCTCGCTATCTGAATGTAAATGAAGCATCACATTATATTGGCAGCTGTACTTTTCCAAGTAAGGGCAGTGTCTGGTTCCACTTTGCTCTGTACTACCCTGAACTCTGTTCAAGACACTCTAGAAGTTTTGTTTTTTTTTGTGCTATCTGCTGACCATTTTATTTTCATGACTGCTTCTTTCATGAATAGGAGGACTCGTCAGAGACGTGCACGGCCTGATTACAATACTTCAGGCTTTGATCGAGGTGAGCTTCAAAGGGTTAGTAAAACCAAGGGGAAGCCTGGAATGTTTTGGAAGGAATGAAAAGAAACATTAGTTTCAAACCAGACCCGAGCATGGCTTTTCTCTTGTAATTTCCCTCTTCCCACAACAGTTCTACTCTTTGCTGTGTCCTTGGTAGATTTGTTTGTTGCCATTGTCAGAATCCCCTGGGTTCGCTTCTGCTTTTGTAGTTTTGCCTTACAAATGTTGTCCTAAGAGCTGACAGGTTCATTTGCTCTTTTGTTTCCCTTTACCATAGAGAAGGTCTGGTTGAAACCCTATGTAGATCTGCAACCATATGATGACCCCAGCAGAGGGGTGCTGGAGTTCACTAAGGAACTGGACATCTCTTGTGTCACTATGGAGAATGTGATTGGAGAGGGTGAGTTACTTGTTGCTCTCCCATCTTTCAGTTTCCCCACACTGTTTTGCTGCCTCTTCCTGAGTTCATCTGTGATCTTTCATCTCTGGTTGTCCTCAGGGGAGTTTGGGGAGGTCTATCGTGGGTCCCTGCGGCTCCCAGGGAAAGAACGTATTGTGGTTGCCATCAAAACTCTGAAGTCAACATATTCAGACTCACAGTGGTGGAACTTTCTGCGTGAAGCAACAATTATGGGGCAATTCAATCACCCAAACATTGTGCGTCTGGAAGGAGTTGTCACCAAAAGTAAGTAAAAGTCTGTGGGAGAGGGTCCTGGAATGAGAGCAGAACCTGGCACATTTCTCATGCCTTTCTTAGATAGTTTGCTGTCAGAGAGGCTGTGCTGGGAGAAGACAGGCATTGTCATGTTATCATATGGCAGAAAATGAGGAAGGGAGAAGTGGTATGGATTTCCAGCAGAGTCCTGAGGCAGCATTAGGAGAGATCTTCTTGGGTTGGTGAGTAGATGAGAAGTTGGGATAGTGTAAGGGATGCTGCAAGGTTATATGTGACACAAGGAATAGTACAAGATCACTGGGAGATGTCTAAGGAGAAGGGGCAGCCAACTGTGCCAGTGGAGTGGGGGTGTTAGCTGGGGTTGGATATGATTCTCTGTGTTGGGGCAATATGGAGAGCATTGAAAGGCAAGAGTAGGAGAATTTCAAAAAGGCTGACACCTCTTGTCTTCCTCAAGGGAGGCCAATGATGATCATCACTGAGTATATGGAGAATGGAGCGCTGGATACCTTCCTCCGGGTGAGAAACTCCAATCTGTAATAGGCTTGTGTACTGCCAGAATTTGCACTTGACCTGGATTTAGGGCCCTAAAATAAGACTAGAAATAAGATCCAGACATCCACCTCCTTTTGCTTACGGACACTTCCAGTCTTAGAAGCTGAAGCTTGATTCCATCCAGTTTGCTCAGTGACCAGAGTACTATCTTTGGTAGTTGAAGTGCAGGTGCCTAATAATGACTCTGGAGACCACCACTAGTCCCTTAGGGAAAATCTGTTGAAGCCTTTGGGCTGCAGCATTGCCTTTTTGCTTGCTCAGCAATGTCCACTTTTGTAAGTTGATAAGGTCAGTGACTAGAAGCCAAGCGGATTGATGTTATTTGACTGGGACCTTCTCTCACTTCTTCTTCCATGCAGGAGAATGAGGAAAAATTTAGCCCTGTGCAGCTTGTGAGTATGCTGCAGGGAATAGCCTCTGGCATGACCTACCTCTCAGAACACAATTATGTGCACCGGGATCTGGCTGCTCGCAACATTCTGGTAACACGAAGTCTTCAATGCAAGGTGTCTGACTTTGGTCTCTCCCGAGTATTGGAGAATGATGTAGAGGGAACCTATGAAACCAAGGTAATGCAAAACCAAACTTTCAGTCTTGTATTGTAAATTAACTGTGGTGTCTGAGGAAAACCCATAGTAAAACTGCAAGTCACAGTGTGGATGATTCAGAAGGTGGTATTTTTCTTTCTGGAGTCCATGTTGACTTTGTTTGCTAAGCAATTCAGAGAGACTGTGGTTTTAAAATGAGAAGCAAAGTAAGAGGTCTGATCTCTTGAACTCAATTACTAAATCTAGCTTTGAGGAAAGCCTTGCTGTGATCAGGATTTTGGACTGGAAACATCTCTGTGTCTTTCAGTGAAAGTTCCAATGATTCTAATGCATGGTATCCTTCAAAGTAGGGCTGTGCCTGGTGTCAGACTCTTACTCAAACAGCAGTGATTTTATGTAGTGTTCAACTTAACAGAGGGCTTAAACTTGTTTACTTTCCAAGAATATTTCTGTCCTTTTGAGAAATTTCCCCAAGGTGGTTACATATCACTTCAAGTGAAGTAGGCCTGGACTCTGAACTGCTTTGTAAGGTCTTTGCATGAAAGCACTGGAGAAATACAACCTAATGATACATGCTTGATATGCTATGTCTCTGCTCTTTCACAGGGTGGTAAGATTCCCATTCGATGGACAGCTCCAGAGGCCATTGCTCATCGGATTTTCACCCCAGCCAGTGATGTCTGGAGCTTTGGAATTGTCATGTGGGAGGTGCTGTCATTTGGTGACAAGCCATATGGGCACATGACCAATCAAGAGGTAACAAGACACTGAGCTCAAGGGCTGATTTAAAAGAATAAACAAGGCATGTAGGCACAACATTTGTAGATCCCCCTCTGCCTGCCGTCTTGATATTCTTTAGGACATGTAACTATGTCTCCCTCCCTGCTAAAAATCAATACAACCAATTCAAAGGTAAAAAATGTTCAACAGCAATGAGCCAAAATTAAGAGTGGATAAATCAGCTATGGCTTTGTATCCAGAGACTTCTCTGTTTGTTTCATCATCTTCTTCCTCTGGCTCTCGAGTATTGTGTCTGGTCTCATGGTAGGCTCAGCACATCTGGGCGGTCAGCACATGCTGTTGAAATTATTCTTCAGAGTCTGTTTCCCTGTTTCTCACCATGCCTGTGCCAAGATCCTTTGGTCCTTACTTCTCATGAACAAATGTCTAGAGTGGCAAAGGGGAGCTAAGCTAGTGAAGGATTGAAAGTATGTGCACATGCCACTTCACTTTTTAACATCCCTCAGGTGTCCTGATCTTGTGCTGTGCTGCCCAAACCCTGTGTCATACACATGTAGTCTGTTTCAACCCATCCCTGACTGTGCAAAACAGTGAACGGCCTGCTCTCAGCCTCACAGAGATCTCTGGCTCCTCTTCAGCACTCTCTGCTCTTGGCCAAATTTCTCTCTGTCCTCTGTGCAGGTGATGAAAAGCTTAGAAGATGGGTACCGGCTCCCCCCACCTGTGGACTGCCCGTCTATCCTCTATGAACTCATGAAGAGCTGCTGGTCACACGATCGGATGAGGAGGCCTCATTTTCAGGAAATCCGGGCACAGCTGCAACATTTCATCTCAAGTCCCCAGCTCCTCCGGCCTGTTGCAGACTTTGATCCCAGGTAAGCAGGCTGTCACTGGAGGAAGAGAGGTTAACTGGGAGATTTTCACCTCCCTGTCCCCAGCAGGAGGAGAGGAAGTGCTAGCAATGTGGACTGGCAAGAGGCACCTTGAGTGCTCTGTGTGCAGAAGATAGTAAGTAGTCATCTCTCTCTGCTGGTGACAGAGGGATAGCCAGTGGCCTGGTCTGACCTTACTGTGCAGAGAGTAGATTAGTTGGCCTAGCCCTGTCAGAAGGGTGCTTGCTTGCCCTTTGGCTGCTGTCTCATAGTGCTGGCCACTTAAGGTAGTTTCTTGGCTAATGAAGGTTTTATCTGTCTCTAGGGTAACACTCCGTCTCCCCAGCTGCAGTGGATCTGATGGAATCCCCTACCGCTCCATCCCTGAATGGCTGGAATCCATTCGTATGAAGCGCTACATCTCCAACTTTCGCACTGCTGGCCTGGACACCATGGAGTCCATTCTGGAGCTCACTGCTGAGTAAGCGCAGGCCACCCACGAGGCACCTCAGGCTGTTTCACAAATAGCTGTGCCTGCCTCTGTGCTATCTAAACAGGCACTGAGATTTACTTGGAGGGCATCTCTCCATCTTTCTCTATGTAGTTAAATGGAAGTGGACTGGCTTCTTGCCCTAAATGGGAAGAGTCAGCCCAGAATTGGGATCAAACTGTGAGACTAATTCCCTAATTGTCCTTGTCCATACTTGAGGCTCTTCAGGGGTCTGAGCTGCTCTGAACTAACATCAGACGCAAACAGCAAGGGGGAACAATAGATGGAAAACAGTTTTCTTACCTGAACATCTCCCCTCCCTTGCAGGACGTAGTAAGATAATTTTCTTGCCGTGAACCCCATATTGGGCTAGTGATATCCCCCTGCCTCCATCAGCTAGGCACTGTTCTGTCATGGAGCAAATCTTTCTGGCTCCTGAGAAGGACTCAGGTCAGATGCCTTACCGACACAGCTGTGTTCTGTCATAGGGTTGGGGGTGTACAGCCAGCTCCAGCCAGGGCAGTTACATGAAACAAATGAGCAGGCACAGACATGCTAAAGGGTTGAGACACGGTCCATATCACAAGCTGATTTAATCACAAGTCCTGATTTACTGGGAGCGCAGGCCTAGTCATGAGGTGGGAGAGGTCAGTTGACTGGGTGGGCAGAGGTACCAAAAAAGGGCAGGAACATCTAGAGTTTTCTTCCCTCTAGAGTAAAGATAGGTGTAGTAGGAGGCACTGAGGGAAAGGAAGGTCTCTGAACTAATGCTTGGTAATTGTTACCCACACCCTCATCCCCAAGGAATAAGAACAGCAGTTCATTTTTTTCTTTCTTTTCCCATTTCCTCCAGGGATTTGAAACAGATGGGAGTGTCACTACCAGGCCACCAGAAGAGGATCCTGTGTAGCATCCAAGGATTTAAGGAGTGATCAGTTGTTGTGCTCTTAAGCTTGAAAAATGCCCATTCTTACCAGATATCACTTGGAATCATTCCTATGGCAATTGCTTCCAAATGAGTGACTGGGACAAGCAAAGCAAAACAACCAGAACTGAAAAGGCTCATGAGGCAACATCACCTGCTCTCATTTCTGTTCCCCCTTGCTTTAGTTCTACAGCAGCCATCAGTATGTTTCAGAGCACTGGTCTTAGAAACTGTTCTCAGCCCTGTCTTCTACGGTCTATTTTGTGCAGCACTGAGTAGTCCCTGTAGTTCACATACTGGAGTTTCAGACCCTCGGTGTATCACTTGGAATACAAAATGGGCTGGGAGTAGTGGATTATGTTTGAGGATTGGAAATGAGGGTTCAGACTTATAGCCTGGGACATTCAGGGAACAGGCACAAGGATACGGACAGCTAGAGACTGGGCTCATTCACTCCCTGGCATACATTCTTTCTCACTTCAGCAGCCTTCTGTCTTTCTTATTTTACAACAAGAAACAAACTATTCAGCCTTTCAAAAGGCTGCTGGTAAGGGATATATTTTTTTAATTCAGCTGTTCTTGCCTTGAACACCAACCTGTGGTGTATTTCTTTCTTCAGAAGACCAACTGGGAGTAGCAGCACACCCTGCTGTAACTTGTGCCATCACATCACCTCAACATGTTGCTGTTTTGCACGTGCACACTTCAGAGGGGAGATTTCCAAACAGTGTCTCCAAACAGCTTAATACCTTTTTGTATGCCATGAACAGAAACTCCCCCTTTAGGTATCCATTTTTCTCTGCCCCTTTTTAAAAGAGAGAATAGTCTTGTTTGGCTGGATAGTGTAACAGAAAAATGTGTAGGGGGTCTGTCTTATTCCTTCTCTGTGGAGGAAATGTTATTATTTATCAGATCTCGAGACACTTAGTCTGTAAATAATATTTTGTAAATAAATCTGTGGCAGAGCAGGCTGTGTTAAAGTTCTTTGGCTTATTTCAAATATTTTAACTTTAAGCATATATATTATTAGTTCCAGCAGGGTCCTTACATCCATGTTTAGCTGTTTCAGCTGATGGCCTTTATCCATTTAACTGCAGATTTGATATGGAAGTACAGCTGCATTAGTATTAAAGGATACCTATGCACCTGGTCACTTCGGATTTTTTTCTTTCAATCCAGATACAGACATACACATATAATATCCACATTTTTACAGCTGTTATTATTACTAAATCATAAGATTAGCAGCTACTGCTGTAGTTTGATGAAATACATGAGTAATGCTTCTTTCTCCTGCAGAATAGAATGTCCAGGGATAAAAAAAAAAATTCTCACGGTTGTTCCTGAGACTTTCTTCCACTTGGGAAGAGTAGCTACCTCAAGATTTATTTTTCATGTCCAGGTTGGTGAAGGCGAGTGCTACACATTCAGCAATCCGTTACTTGCTAGAGATAACTATCAACATTTCCATAACTGTATAATGCGCCAAGTTCTTATGGCTATAAGTTAACACTCTTGCTCCTGGGAAAGGTTTGCTTAACCATAAATGGACAGAAAGGTTAAGAAGCAGAGAGCTAAAGAACTGCAACCTAAAGCAAGAAGGCTGGTTTCTGTTCAACATGAGAAGCAACAGAATATACAGAAGGTACCACAGAATACACATACCACAGCTATTCAAGTCACTGCAACTAGAGCTGAGAAACTAAGCTCTTACTGTGAGTCATTAGTATATCAGTAAGTTCAGCCTTAGTAATCTATGTCTTTCACATGGAATACAGATAATAAATAAAGTTGCTACCTGGCAAATACCCAGGTTAACAGATAAACCCTGATAAGGCTGACACAAGATTACAATCTTGTGTCATGCACATGTAAATTTTGGCCTGTCATTGCAGGTGATAGAACAGTGGGAGGTTGATACATTAGCTGTGCTATCTGGGACCTTATTCAGAGGGACCTTAATAGAGGAGGGAAATGGTAAGAGAGGAGATTCAGGAAGCTGAATAAAGGGAAATACAGAGCCTTGCAATGGGGGTAGAACAGCCCCATGCACCAGTACAAGCTGGGGACTGACAGGCTTTGCAGGAAAGGACTTGCAGATCACAGTAAACAGCAAGTTGTGCCTGAGCCCTTGTAACAAAGGAAGACAATGCAGTATCTGGACTGCATTAGCAAATGCATCACCAGTAACTGGAAGGAGGCAATTCTTCCTCTTCATTCAAGCATCAGTCATAAACCTGGAGTGTTATATCTAATTCTGGGCTCCTCCGTACAAAGAAGGACAAGAACTTACTGGAGCAAGTGCAGTGCAAGGTCACTATGATTTTGAAGGGATTAGATAATCTGACAGACAAGGAGAGGCTGAAAGAGCCAGTACTCTTCAGAGTCATCGTGTTTAAACACCTGATGGGAGGGAGTGAAAAAGGAGCCAGACACACCTCAGTGGTATTCAGTGAAAGGAGCAGCAAAATGTAGTAAATTCCATTTGAAGGTAAGAAAAAAACTTACTGAGAGTAGTTAGCGCTAGGACAGGTTACCCAGGGAAGTTGTGGAGTTCTCATCCATGGAAGTATTAAAATATGGAGAGCAACCAGCTCTAGTTGACCCTGCTCTAAGCTGGGAGGTCCCTTCCAACTTCAACTGTTAGAACCTGCTGAATCAGCTGGCCTGACAGAGAAGAGGCTGTTCAGTTCCATGTCCTCAGGTTACAGCCAGTAGCAAGCCTGAGCATGTATTCCCAACAGGCACTCATGCACACAAAATACTCAAGTATATAATATGTACAGGTATATAAAAGCACACACACACAGTGTACATGACTGGCCTGAGGCAGAGAGCACAGCAGTCATGCAAGCACAGCACAAACAGCCTGATCCTATTCCCTTCTCTGGCTGATCAGGATGAACCTGTTAGAGGGAAGTAGATGCATATGTACTAGGAATCCCTCTAGCGTCCAAGACCAGCTATTCAGTAGCTGGCTCCATAACCTGGAGCTTGAGCTAGTCTCCTCTGTTGCTGACACCAAGACATGCAAATTCTCAAGGTCTGCAGCCCTGCTGCAGTGGTGGGCATTCAGACATGCGTGCACACACCCCCACACACACACCCTGGAGCCCTCCAGTGGTTAGCCTTAAACATTGTCTCTACCCAGCAGGATTCCCTGGTCTCCCAGTCACCTCACACAGATGCAAACTGTTCTCTAGTAGCTGGTCCAGTAGGTGACTTTCAGACCCAAGAGTAGCTGGCTTGGATCTACTGGAAGGTCTAGCAGTTGACTCTCAGACACATCTTTACAGCCTGTAGCTACACTCACAGCCATGCCATGTCATGGCTCTCCAGTCTCTTACCCTACTCACCAGCTACTCTGACTTGATTTTGCTAGTGGTAGCACAAGGGCATACACACCCACTCAATATGCATGGACTATGGTATTTCCAGCTGCTGGTGCTTAGATCAACATTCATGGAATAGAGTCCATTCACAGGGGAAAAAAAAAAAAAGTTATTACAAAGGCAGGACAAACTGCACTGATGACACATAGGGCATGGCCAGACACGCATACTCTGTATATGCAGCTACTTCCTTCTTTGCCCTTTTCCCCTCAGTTTTCCCATGGTGCTTCCTGTCCTTGATCACTCCCTTTTCCTGCCTTTGATCCCACCCCTACACATCCCATAACAGTGTTGTACAGACATAAAATGCTCTTTCCCTGCACCCCATGCCCCTCAGAAGGACTAATCTCCCCTTAATCCCCAAGGTGATCCAGAGCATCCTTCCCATTGACTCCACTGGATAGGTTTCCTACCAAGCCACCAGGGCTATGGTCCTCAGATAGCTCTAGGTTAGAGTGATTCTGAATCTCATCACAGTTTCTCTCCTTCACCCTCCTTGGTGGTTGTAAGCGTGAGCTTTTATAAATAAATTTTACATATAATTTATATGTAATTTTATATAGTCTAGAAACAACCTCTCAAAACAATGTCTACAAACCACCAAGAACTCAGGTAAGGGGAAAAAAAAAATAAAAATCAAAGGTACCATTTGTTTATTCTTTGCTCATCCTATAGAAAACCTCAAAGCATTTACTGGATCAATTTGCAAGAAGTCATCAAAGATTTCCCAAAAACTGGCAAGAGATCAAGAGTAGGCTTCATGTCTTTGAAGTGTAGAAACATTGGTGCTCACCACAAAGGAGTTTCACCTGCAGTGACCATTACACTGCCATGCTTAAAACTGTAAACATCAAGCACAAACACTTTCAGAGCAGCAATAGTTAGGGCAAAGCAAGCAAATTGACCACTTTATTAAAGTCCACTTGCAACAGACTGGAATACCCATCTCCCAGAAACACATCAAGCAGACTACAATCTTGCTGTACTGAAATGCAGTCTTTCACTGCTTTAAATGAGAGCTACTCTTCAGGTACAGAAAAACTAGAAACTAAACACTCTGGAAAGGAGACCAAGACGAAGAGAGAAAAATACCACATTCAAGGCTCCTCATCTCTGGAGGTGAGGTGGAAGAGCAGCTATACATTCTCCACTGCCAAAGACAGCAATTTTCATGGCAGTTGAACAAACACAGCAGATACAGGTTAATGGAAAAAACCACACATTTTATTGAATGCAAACAGTGGTTGGACAGTGTTGTTATTCAAAAGGTTTGTTCAGTTTGAGAGTTTCTAGTCCAGAAATGGGGCTCGGTGCAGTAACACTTAGAGCCAGACAGTACACTGCAATTACACTGCAGCTTTCACTGACAGCAGTGAAAGAATCCCTACTGGAATGGGGAAACGTTCCTCAGTCTGCTGAATCCTCATCCATGCACTGAGATGCCTCCTCTCTGTGTGCTGCCCATCCTTATGACAGTCTTTACTTGTAAACATGCATTCTTTGGACTGCTGATTCATTTTGGGAAGGGAAAAGGATTTTTTTAAAAGCAAAACAAAAAAAATGTTTCCAAACTCGGGAACAGAGTAGTAATTCAAATATTGCCAGTTTAATCTGGCTAAGGAAAACAAAAAGGCGACAAGACAGTTAATCAGTAAAATCCATTAAAGACAGGAAAGCTATAGCAGGTTAGCTTTTTCCAGCAACAGTAACAGATCCTCAATATGTTCTGCCTCCACACACTAACCTAGGAGTGAGGGAGGGAGCAGGGGAAGACATCCTGATAATGACGTGCCACAAGACAGAAAATAAAATTGAAGACAGAAGTGGTGCTGAGATGTAGACTTCCACCTTCTAAACTCCCATCATCATTCTTGGCTCCATGGAACTGAAGAATGCTCAGCCCTTCCCAGCACCTACCACCAGGTCATTCTTGCTACTTCCACCAGGCGGTGGTGGAGGTCTGGTCTTTCTCATCCAGAGTCTTGAGGGAACAGCGACTGTACACTCACCCTGATAATAGACCCTGGCCTGGAATATACTGTGGCCAGGAAGCAATGGCAGAAGTGGTCCTTTCTTGGTGGGTGTGCAGAGTGAAGTCTAGGAGCGGTGAATCCTACATGAGTAAAGAACTGTGCTGGCATAGTCTCCATCGGTAGCAATATTTGCCTTCTCAGGCGGAAGGGTAAGACAATGGCAGGGAGGGGAAGAGTAATGAGTGTGGGGGGGGTCTCAAGGATACGCCCACTCCAAGCTCCTCAGCGCGCCATTTTTGCACGAACGGTGTGACACTTGATACACAGCACATGCCCATCCAGTGGAAAGCACCCATTCTCATCTGCTTCAATGGACAAGGGCTTCCCACAGTCCTAAATAGGGAAAGAAGAGAGAGAGAACTCAACAACAGCCCATGGCAAGGTAATTGCCTTCAAGGATGTAAGAAATGCCCCACCGTATCAGGAAAACGGCTCACAGCCCACTGCTCTTTCTCTGATGGTGCAGATGCTATTTTGAGGGGAAAGTGGACCACTGCTGTGATGCCAGCATGTTCCCCTGGTATACACAACTGCTATATTAGGGGTGTTGGAGAATACAGCCTTGTTCATGGACCCATGGTCTGAGAATGTTTAATTTCCTCCTGAACCTGCTTCAAAAATGCTCCAGATTAATTTAAAACAACTTTAGTATTTTGTCAGGATAGACAACAAAGGAACCCAGTTGCTGGTGACAGGCATAGGACAGATGGGAGGAGTGGGCCACCAAGCTTACCTCACACTTGTAACACTTCATGTGGAAATTCTTCTCCAAGGCCACCACACGCACAGTCTCATCCTTCCCAGGCTCTGGCATGATAGGCTCACTACAGACTGAGCAGCGCGGAGCATACTTCCTGCAACACACAAAAACATGGAGGGGACCATGACCACTGTGGTGACAATCAAGGCAAGTTTCTCACTGCTGTTCAAAAGCTGCAAGAGAATAATAAATCACAAAGAAGTTTAGGTAGGAGGAGACCTTAACTCTGCTACAGGGTGCATTGCTGACTCATTTTCAACTTCATGTCCAACAAATAACATGGGCAACCCAACCCCACATGCATGTGCTCTCTCCATACCTGTGGTAGTCATCCACACAGTGAGGCTGGTTGGACTGATCCACAATAAAAGAGGTCCCCTCAAGAGGGGTATGGCACATCACGCAGGTAAAGCACTGGGGATGATATGAGTTACCAGTGGCCTTCAGCATCCGATCTGTGATGGTCTGTTTGCAGACACTGCACTTTTCCAAGGTCCCCTGAGCCCAAAGGAAACAAGTAAGACACATTAATCCAATCCCCCACCTGTGCGAGGCTACATCACAGACAGCCAAGACAGAAGGCAGAAGGGAAAGCAAGAGAAAGCAACCACAGCAAGCTCAGCACTCTCCAGTGGCTTTTATTCCAGTGACTCACAGCATAGCAGTCCTCACAGAAGGGCTTCTCATCCACATTGTAGAACTGCTGCCCCTGCAGCTGCTTCTCACATTTGAAGCAGGTGAAACATTCCACATGGAAGAGGCTGTCCAGTGCCCTCACAGCTGGCTGGGTTCGTGATAGGGGCTTCCGGCAGAAGCCACAGAGCTCTGCCAATGGAAGAAGAAAGGGATTAGGAGAGATAAAAACTCACCACAGGCTAAGTCCTACTGCTATCCACCAAAGGAACACACCAGAAGTAGCAGCCTCTGATGGGGGTGGATGCTCCATATCCTTCATTAGTTTCTGGGTCAATTTCTCTAGCTCTTCTACCTCCTTCATGGTCAGACAGGAATTCCCTCTAGGTGGATCTGCACTGGAACCCATGGGTCTATGCTGTAGGAAGAAGAAACATTCAATTCCAAAGGACACACATAGAGTCCTTCCCACCCTGTCCCTAATAGATCTACTTTTCTCATTTTTACTGGTCCTCTCAATCCCTCTTTGGGGAACAATCTCATATCCATTGTCCTTGCTGGTTTCCACCTTCACATGAAGTCCTATCCCCTCTTCACCACTATCTCTATAGTTACATCTCTCTTTCAGATGGGTAACAGCCTAGTTACAACCTAGTCTGTGGCAGAACGTCCCCCATCCTCTGATTTCACTCCCAGTGCGCCTGTCTGAAGACATCCGTGGCTCGCTCCCTTACCATGTCCTTTGCAGCAGCAGGTTGCTCTGTTGGACGTGGCTTCAGCTGCACTTGGGGTCTTTCCCTCTGCTGGGCATAGGTGAAATTGGGAGGCTGTGGTCGAGAGGAGGGACCTGAAGGCGAAGGGGCTGTGAACTGAGTCTGAAGGGAGGTAGGATATCTTGTAGAATTTGAGGGAGCCATGGGAACACTGGCATCTGATTTGGACACAGACTTAGGAGAGCCAGCAACAGAAGATGGGGTGAATTTAGGGGTGGGCTGAGAAGGAGGTAGAGAGGGGGGTGGAGGGACCGATGCTTGGGGTTCCTTGCGTTGCTGTGGGGCTGCCCATGGGGTTGGAGTGGGGTTCAAATCCACTCCAGGGGGCTTGAAAGATGAGATTCCACTTGGCTTTGGTGTGAACTTGGAAGGAAAGGAATGAGGAGTATCTCTGGGTACAGATGGAATTTCCTCATGGGCTTTTGGGGCCAACGGTTTGTCCAGAGAACCTACGGATCCTGAAGTTATCTGTAACGGGAAGCAGCGGAAAGAGAACAGGCAGTTATCAGCAAGGTGGAAGAGAAAATATGCTGTCCATAGCAGTAAGTCCGCAGCTATCCCAGACCCAGAATGCTAGGAGTACCAACACTGTTGCATATTTAGCAGTCCTGACAAGTTGCAAAATCTATGCTTTCTTGTCCTTCATGAATGCTTCCATGCTACGGTTTATCCAAACATTTTAATCTTCAGTAGCACCCTTCTCACTACCTCTGTTCAGCAAACCAGTCATCTCTTCTTCCACCTGCAACATTCTGGAGAGCTCACCCGGGATTTGAAGGGGTCATTCTTCTCCATGTCATCCAACATTACAGACAGTGAGTCAATCTCAAGATCAATGCTGCTCATCTTGCCACGTACCTATACCACCATCCATGAGGAAAAAGGGAGCAGAGCATGTTACAGGAACAGCCAGAGAAATGAGTGTATCCCCTTACAATAGCAGATTTTGATACTTTGGACTGTGGTACAGATCTGCTCCTTGCTTTGAGTGGGTAACAAGTTGGTGAGGATGAACAGGATACAGTCTCCAAGGTCTACAAAGAGTGGGAAAATGCACAGCCCAAAGAAGTCCTCAGACAGATTTAGGTGGGAAAAGACATCTGGAGGTCTATAGTCCAATACTCTGCACGGCTAACTCCCAAGATACATCAAAGTTGCTCAGGGCCCTGTCCAGATGATTCCTGAACATTCCCAGGGATGCAGATTCCCCAGTCTTTCTGGGCATCTGTGCCAGCGTTGAGCCACCCTTGGAGTGGAACAGGGTCTTCTTCTGTCCAAGAGGAATTTCCCTTCCCACAACTTCTGTCCATTGTCTCTTGCTGTGCCCCAGCAAGAAGAATCTTGTCCTCTCTCCAGCCCTCCTTTAGGTGTTGCAGACTGCAGTTAGATTTAGATCCCTGCCTTGGTCGCTTCTTCTGCTCCAACCCCCAATGACTGCTCCGACCTTCTACCAGATTGCATCTCCTTCAGTATTCCACTGGGGTTATACCGAAGAAACCCGATAGATGCAGTCCTCCAAGATGCAGCCTCACTAGCACAGAAGGGAGGAATAATCACCATCCTTGCCCTTTTCTCACAAGTGCAGCCCAGACTGCAGTTGGCCTTTATTGCCACAAGGACGCATTGCTGGCTCACATTCAACTCACTGTCCACCGAGAACCCTAGGTCCTTCATCTGCAGAGCTGCAGCCCAGCCAGCTGACCCTAACCTATGCTGGTCCATGGGGTGGCAGCATTTTCAGCTTTCCCAGATCTCATAGCTTCTTACTGCTGAGTTCATAGAGTAGCAAGAATCTGTCACAACTGACAGAGCATCACAGAAACCATACTTCCTTTGAACTTCACTCACCTGTGGGGCAGGTACCGTGCTCACAGGTCCTTCATCAAACATCGGTGGAGGAGGAGGAGGAGGAGAAGGAGGAGAAGGAAAAGCTTCTTCTGGGGCTGGTGGAAAAGGTTCTTCAAAGGGTGGTGGGGGTGGTGGAAACGCACAGTTTGAGGAGAAACTTGCATCCTCTCCGGGTGGAGGAGGAGGTGGCAATGGCAAGTCTATGAGGAAGAATGTGAATGTGAATAAAAGTTTGGATCATTTCTTACTCCTAGCCAGGAGGTTTCTTAAAGGTATTTCAGCAAGTAGAGTCACAGAGTCATAGAACGGTTTGTATTGGAAGGGACCTTAAAGAATATCTATTTCCAACCCCCTTGTCATGGGCAGAGATGACACTCAGTAGATCAGGTTGGTCAGAGCCCCATCCAGTGTGGACTTCCAGAGATGGGGCATCCACAATTTCTCTGGGCAACCTATTCCAGTGCTTTATCACCCTCTGAGTAAATAATTTCTTCTTAATATCTAACCTAATCTAAACCTGCCCTGTTTCAGTTTGAAAACCATTGGTCCTTGTTCTGTAATTATCTGCCAGTATAAAAAGTTCCTCCTTTTTATAAGCCCCCTTCAGGTACTGGACGGCTGCAATGAGGTCTCCCCAGTCTTCTCTTCTGCATCCTGAACAACCCCAGATCTCTTAGCCTGTCTTCTTAGGAGAGGTGCTCCTGCCCGCTGATTATCTTTGTGGCCCTCCCCAGAACCCACTCTAAGAGGGCCACATCTCCCTTGTGCTGAGGACCCCAAAGCTGGATGCAGCACTCCAGGTGGAGTCTCACAAGAGTAGAGCTGAGGGGCAGAATCACCTCCCTTGACCTGCTGGTCACACCTCTTCTGATGCAGCCCAGGATGCCATTGGCCCTCTGAGCTGTGAGCACACACTAGTCCTTCTGTACCCAGGGGATCCTAGCACCCATCAAGGACAACTGAACTCCATAGGCTGGTTTCCACCTTGTCCAAAGCTTTTCACAATCATGTAATCTTTCCTCAGTAGCTGCTGCTATTAGTCACTGAGAACAGTTATCGTATATTTGGTAAACAAGTCTCACTATGTCCTTCCACTCCTTGTCTCAGTCTCTGGTCCCCAGCATATGCTTTTCTTGCCAGTAACTTGCTCAGGATACTGGATACAGAGCAGCAAAGACAGTGCCAGTGGACAACCCAGAACCCTGAAGAGCCTGTGTTTTTACAGGAAAATTAGCTGACACCTCACAGCAACGCAGTAAGCATACAAGAAACAAGTGTGGGGGAAAAAAAGCAAGTTGGATCAACTGCCCATTATGTGTGTAAAGAATCTTTGAAACTGCTTTGTTTTTCTGGGGGATGAAAACAGCTTTCCTTTTGGAGGCCAAGATGTCCTCACATCCAGTGCATATTAGGACATGAGAAATTTTCCAGAACCTTTTAAAGCAGACTGAAAAAGCACCAGAGCACTTCAGTCTTCTAGAAGAAAACTCCATCGCTTCCAATTTGCCAAAGATGTGGAACAGGCAAAACCAGACATTTTCTACTACAACACAATCAAGGAAATGTGAATCCTCTTCCCTTCACCATGTATGAGTAAATTTGTCCTCTTATCAATCATGCAGCAAGAACACCAAAGATGAGGAGGTATAACTTCCACATCCCTTCTTCTGGACACCTACTTCTCTTCCTAGCTATCCCCAACCAGCAGTAGGGTAAAAGACCGAGGTTTTCATTCCAGCTACTCCAAGAGCAACTTTTAACAGCAGTAATCAAATTGTCTCATCTTCATATCCAGCTGTTGTCAACAGGCTTTATAAGGACTTATCTGTAACCTAAGGGAGACGATACTGCCCTTTCAGAAAATGAAAGCCAAAATCTTATTAGCCTGTGGAATGCATAAACTGCCGTGGTATGCAACACCTCTTCCAAGCCTTCTTGTGCCACAGAAATGCTGCTGGGGGGAGGGAATAATACTGTGCTTGTATTTTTTTTTTTTTGAAATTAGTTTGGGATGCAGTTTGTACATGCTTACCTTTTGGCTTATTGAAATCAAAGAATATTGCAGAAACAAAGCCCCAATCTGTTGTCACATTGTTTCAGATACACTAAAAGCCTGTTTTATTAATTATTCATACAAGAAAAGAAGCTGCCCACAAAGTTGTTATACCAGTTTTATAGAATAATCAATACTGAATATAACATTTCTACAGCAATACTAAGTTAGCCATCCTGTCATTTAAGACAAAGAGACCAATTGCCATGTCTTTATATTATACTACATTTTGTTTGGGGAGTGTATGAGAAAGGCAGAAAAGGATCAAATCAGACGCATTTCTCTCATGACTGAGTTTTTTGGTGGTTCATCTGTACTTCAGATGTCTTGTTGGCAGCCCTCAAATGATGATGACACAGCAGCCTGTGACAAATGGTTCTTTTGCTAACCTTTCTGTCTAGTTCATTCACAATACGCATTTTAAGGAACAAAGAAGCAGAGCAAACAACACCAAATGTTCCACTCACGCTGTATACTGAAAAAATTTAATGTCAATCTGTCTACTTTAGTACTTCATGTAATGTATTTGTGTCAGTTTGAGACCTTCCGACAGATACATCCCTAATCCACACAACAAAATAGCAGAAGACCATAAAGCCTTGGGACCTTGGTTTCCACAGACACAAGATTCCAGCCAACAACATAAAAGAAATAGATCATAGGAGTTAGCTGGTACAATTCTAAGAGACAAAAACACCAGCATGCTCTCGTGACTTGAGAAATGGAAAAAAATGGCTTAAATTCTCTCCTCTAAGCATAGGAACAGCCTTCCTGTCATCAGGTCAGATGCCAACTAACTTAGCATGCCAACTTAGAAAACATTAGTGTTGCACAGTCTATGCTACACAGGGAAAGACATTTAAACCAGTATTATCTGAATATGCATGTCATGACTGAGGTGTACCCTTGTCTTGGTAGAACCTTGGGGTAACATGCAGCATCAAGAATTAGCAAGGGGTCCCCAAGGAAATTTCTGATGGCCCTACGCTGATCAGTTCCAACTACAGAACCACACAACCAGTAACCTTCTGCTTCTTAGAGGACACAAAACCAAACAAGCAACAAAACATGAAACAAACAAAAAAAAAAAAGCCACCACCACAGGAAATAAAAAAAAACACATAAAAAAAAGAAAGAAAGAAAAAAGAAAACCACAGTGAATCAAGAAGTCACTCTACACAGGAAAACACACCCAACCCAAACCACTAGGAAAAAGTACAAAACTGTACAAGACATACAACCTCTAAGTCTCACTTCCTGTTTATGATCACTGCCACCATCTTTTCAGGCAAATATTTCTCCTTCCTCTTCTCCAAAAGGAAAGATGGCAATTGCAGGGCCCACAAGAAGGGTATCCACAGTCAGAGATAACCAACTTGAGCTGGAACTACTCATGAAGAAGGAGAACAGCATGATTCATCACTATCAGGGTCAACTTCTCTGCAACATACTTGCTCTCAGACATGCTGGCCAGAAACTGACTGCAATTACACAACTACGCACCCAGGGAATACTGCAAAAAATCCACTGCGTTCCTCCAGCATTAGTGCAATGCAGGACTGCCTTCCCACCTCCTTTCCTAATGAAGATACTACATACTTTGAGAGGCCTTTCTAATCCATTTATCTCCCTTTGGAACCTGCAAGCCTCTACAGCAAGAATATCCACCACTTATAGCAGTTATGCCCCTGTTGTCATGTTTAGCCCAGTCACAGACATCACACCCTGAGAATTTAGAAATGCATATTCACATCTGCATGCCAGCCCTCACCTACCTTCTGCCAGCAGGGACATGGATGCTGATGGAATCTCCCCCACCTTCCCTATCTGAGCGCGCTGGGCACCAGGTCCACCAGGAGGCGGTGGCAGCGATGACTCTGATGCTCCCCCAGACTTGAAGGGGTTCACCTTGGGTTTAGGGGCAACCACGGGTGCAAATTTCTTCTGTGGGTTGTAGAAGGAGGGGGTAGAAATGTTGATGCTGACAGTGGAAGTCATGCGGGTCCCTGGGGCACCCGGGGAGGCCATCTTCTCAGCACCTGGCAATAGACAAGAGGGAGGAAACCTACATGAAGTCATCCTTGAGCCAGAGTGGGAATTAACAGAGAAGAATATGAGAAACAGAGTGATACAGGAATTAAAGTCAGGCCAGACGGTGAGGTGCCTAAGCAGAGGAAAAAGGAGGAACAGAAACTGCAGACAGCTCGAATGAGCCATCATACTTCACCACTTCAACTCAGGATGGCATTAACCACAAAGGGGTTCTTGACACAGAGAAACACAGATCTCTGCTGCACCAGAGCCCCACACGCCGCAGGGGACCATGGTGACCAAGAAAGTGATCCCCCGCACCCCAAGAGGTGCCCCCAGAACTGGAGTCAGCATTTCCTCTTCCCCTTTACCCCATAACGCCAGACAGCTCCCCTCGACCTCAGCCTGTGACAGCCCCAGCAACGCCCCCCCAGTCCCCACCCCAAGCCCCGGCATCCCCCACCCTTTACCTCCAGGCCTCTCCATGCCGGCGGAGGCAGAACAACGGGGCGGGTGAGGCTCTCCCCGGTGTCACACCCCCGGGCTGAGCCCCCGCGAACCCCACTCCCTGCCCACGGCCGGGCCGGCCGCGGCTCCGCCGCCCGCTCCGCCCCCGCCAGGAAGAGCTCCCCGGATGCCGCCTCGCCGCCGCCCCCCCGCCCGCCCCTTTGGGCTTCCAGGGGCGCGGACAGCACCCCGCAGCCGGGGGTCCCCTCGGCCAGGCCTCCTGGTGGTCTGCGAACCTGCCTCTCTCGCTCGGCTCGAGCAGCCAGAGGATACCGGCACAGAGCCGGATGCTGGAGGGAACCGCAAGTCTCCTGAGGAGAGGCGCATCTCCAGGATTCTCCCAGGCCAACAACCTCACTCGTGCGGGAAGGCTCCATGGAGCCAGACGCTTTGTTGTAAAGCCTGGCATGCCTATAGCCCTCCTAACACCCTAGCACAATAGGGCTGCCGTCAGCACAGGGGCTCCGTGCCAGCATTTCGCGTTGGCATATCCAAATCAGTGCCCCTCCACACTGCCGGCTTCTCTCACGGACAATAACAGCTGCTGGGACAGACAGCCCTGGTGCCACAAACATCCGCCCACTGCCGATTAGACCCTGGCTGCTGATAAGACCTTCGTGGCCCATTCCAAGTGCTCCCATGACTCAGTGCAGTGTGGCACGATATAGTAACCTGTCACAGCTTCTCCAAGTCGCAAACATGTGGCATCTCAAACACAAGGTACATGCTGCTGCACTTTTCCTTCTCTTGGTGAAGGCCTGATGAGTTGCATATGCTTGGACAAACTCTTCTAGGCTTTTCAAAGGAAGAAAGAGGATGAAACAGTAAGCAGTAGCTAAAAAGCTATGCTGAGCATCTCCCACTTGATCCAGCATGAGTAAAGGGCCAAGGTTGAAGAGTAATTAGCAAGGTCTGTCCTCAACCCCTCAAACTTGTAGGGGTCAACAGACTTGCAAGTCAGAAGGGACTGACCAACTCTCTCCATTTTACAGCTTTCAGCCAAGCTACAGAAGCTATTAAAAAGATCTCCAGCTTTTCTTTAGAGACTTCTGCCTCATCCTCCACTATTTCACTATGGAGTAGTGAGCCACGTAGTAGAACAGTAGTCCTACCAGATTTGACCTCATTATGAGCAGAACACTACAGTGACAATGTGACTTCTAACCATGATCCATACTGGAGTTAGTCAACATACAGTCTTGGGACATTGGCTGCTTCACAAAAATCCACTGGCTTTGCTACCCGCAGCTGCTATCTCCCTTAACCCAAAGCAGCCCATTTCCCGATATGCCATGTTGCACTTAAGGCCCTTTTCTGCTCAGGGCTGTCTCCATCCAGCAGCTGCCCCTGCTCATCCTTATTTCTGCTTATCAGTCCACCCCCACACAGACCAAACCAGCCGAGAAAGGCTGGCCTTGCAGAGTCACCCCCTCAACCCTGGGGCGCTGCCAATGCCATCTAAGCCTTTGCAGAAACACAGTTCATGCAAGTCCTGTGGCGCAGTTTGTGAAAGTTATGGGAGAAGGGAACGTGATGCCAACAGACCTAATCTCAGATCCTTCTCATCCTCACATTTTCCCCAAGGGGAGAGATTTTTCTACCTCCTGTAACAGCATTTAAGATGACTCAAGTGGAGCTATGAAGAAAGATGCCCCCAAAGGACACAGTCTGGATACCTAGTTGCCTCATACCCTGTTTCTCTCTGACAGCAAGGAAAAATAGGAGGACAAAACCAAATGACAACTCCCAGAAGGTCCCACGATGGGTCTGCCACTTCTTATGCACCCAAACAGCTTTCAGTTCTCTGATCCCATGATATCACTTTCAAAAGCTCTGCTCCTTTCCTGGGGTAGTGAAAGCAGGAGGAACCTAAAGAAGCAGAGACCTTAAAGCCATTTTTCACCTCTGTTGGTAAAAGCAGTTTGGCTTCAGCCACACTGGGAGCCCCTGTAAAAGCCAGCCCAGCACCGTGGTTCCATACACTGCATCTGTACTTCCCCTGTTTCCCAACTTCCTCCCAACTGAAGGGGGTCAGAAGGAGAACTACAGGGAAAAAAAAAAAAAAAGAAAGAAAAAAAAAAGAATAACAACAACAAAAAAGAGTATTAAGAACGGATTCAACGGATTTAGCAGTTATGCTTATTTTCATCCAGAAAGTTCTACCAGCTTGCCCCAAAGTTACAAAGCTTTAAAGAGAGCAAAGTCAGTCAGCTATGCAAGCTGCAAGGTAGAACCTTAAAGCAACCGGGCTGGGGGAGGGGGATATTCGGAGTTACAAAGTTCTCTCGCAGATGCTGGGCTTGCCTCCTCCCTCTGCAAGGAAGGAAAGAAGAAAGGAAAAACTCCAAAAAGCTATGCAAACATATTTAAAACGCTAGGAAGTTCTACGACTTTGCAAGCACGAGAGTCTTCGCTTTCTCAGGGCACTCCCAGAGAGATAGAAAATCATAAATTAAGTGAATTTCATGCACAAAGCGCCCCAGATTCCCCTCTCAAACACATCTGGAAAAAGGCTCCCGAGGTGTCTCGCTCATCCATGAGCACACAAAAGAGAGCTTGTCCCGAGTAAAGCCCGGCAGCACCCCCTCCCTCTCCCCTGCTCCTGGGGCTGTGCGGGAGCCCTGAGCCGCCTCCATTGCACCGTGAGAGAAGAAAACTCACCCCACAAACGCGAACGTCCTTTCTGCGGAGGGGCGAACGCCCTCACGAGTCACGACCGTAAATCAGCCCCACCGAGAGCGAAGCGCTCTGTCCGAGGCTTACGAGCCGTGAGGGCGGGAGCGGCAGAAAACCCGCACACCCCTCCACGCCCAGCGCCAACCCCAGGGCAAAGAACAAAAGCTCTGTCGCTAAGCCGAGCGAAGAGACTCACCTCTAGGGGAGCGGGAAATGCCACCCTCGGGGCTGTCGGGGCTGGGGCCGGGCTCCTCCGCCGCCCCGGCCCGCCCGCCAGGAGAGGCAGCAGCGCCGAGAGGCGGGGGAGAGGCTGAGCCCCGGCGCTTCCTCTCAACTCGCGAAAAAAGCCTCGCCCAGGCAAAGTTGTTTGACCATAAAAGGCGCGAGGCTGCGCGCACAGCTGAGCTCACTCGCTGGGGAATGTGGCAATGAGGTAACGGGGGGACGGGGCTTGCCGGGGCAGCGGCTCCGGGCTGTGCCGGCTGGGGAGGGGGATGTTCTCTGCCTGCCCGCGGACGCGACCGAGACGTGTCTGTCGGCGTTTCCCACCGGTACCCTCGGCACCGACCCTGGGCTGGGCTCGCTGACTGCCCCCCGCAGAGAGCGGCGCTCCTCCCGCCTTCCCTAACCTTGGAGCTGCCCCCCAGCCCGTGATTTCACTTCCAGTCGCTGAGCTGGATTTTCGGAAGAAATGCGGCGGCTCTGGTGAGTCAGGGTCCCTGCTGGCCTCTCCCTCGCCCGAGCCAGCTGTGAGAGCATCTGACTCACGCTCCCCCATTCTGCCAGAAATTAAAGCAAACATCAGATGACTCCACCGTGCAGAAAAGCGACTTGTTCTCCTTGCACTGGCTGCTAGGCAAACACTATAAGCTGGTTTATATCAAATAGTATCCACAGGAATTGCTTTGTTGGATTGCCAGTGCTGCACATCGGTTTTATTTTTATCCCAGTGCTGGCTGTGGTTCCAGCCCTGCTCTAGAACAGGGACAACCTGACCCAGCACAACAGAACATGTAATTTTCAACCCCAGCCTTTGCTGCTTCTTGCTTCAAAGCCTCTCAGGAAGGAGGAGCACCTATAAAGACAGAATTCCTGTGCTTTGTGCAATCATTGTACTTGGGCTTCAGAATTTGGTCTTAATATTGGGGTTAATACCCCTACTGTTGCAAATGCCCTGGAGAATTACTGTGTTTGGTAATGCTCAAGGGATTTGGGGTTTGTCTGCTCCTAAGACTTACCTATCAACACAGGTATCTTTCAGTACTGGTAACTTACTTGCAGGTGGGTGAGTAAGCCACAAACCACACCAGCGAGACTCCCAGCCTGCACTACTGCAAAATGCTCACATTGGAGACCTAGGCAAAGAGATTCATCCAAGGCTTAAGTCCAGTGTAAACAAATCTTTAATTTTACGCATAAGGCTTGTACAAAGAGGTTATATCTTTTTATTTAACAGATGATACAGCTGGAAAAATTTGGCTCTCTAAGGTTTTTCAGTGTTACATACCGTATGAAAATGCCGCCCATAACAATGTGTAGCACTGAGCACTCCTCTCTCTCCTCACATAGCTGCAACCACTGATATATAGCTGTGAACTTCTTAGGCATATATAGCTCTTCTGTGGGTTCTAAATAACCCTGAAGTTACTGCTGCTTTTGTAGGCATGGCATCAGCTCTGTTACCTCCCATGATTAATGCACAAAATAATCATATAGGATAAGGAAGGTATCTTTGTGCGGGGTCTTCTAACACTGTCACTTTTCTAGTGCAGTGAGTCTTTTTCCCTCTCATTCAGGTAAAGATGCCAGTGCAGAGCTAAAAAGATTTCATTGCAGAATTGCTAACCAAATTCTGGAACATCACAGCACCCTTTACACAATCAGCCTGACGTCAGAGAACTCTGCTGCTGTTCCCGGGGCTAGCCTTGACTCCAGAGGAAACAAAGAACGTCTCAGACTGAGATTAAAAAAGTGCTGAGTGAATATGAAAAAAAGATCTGTGCTCTCATATTTTCTGGTCACATCCCCATAAAACCAGATGCTTGCATGTTTGATTGTCTCACCCATGTGGTGATGTTAAAAGTTCATGAAGGCAGATAAAGCACAGTGAGAATAAGAAAAGCAGATCCTCTTAGGCATTTTGTATTAATTCCTCACTATGAAGAAACACATACGAAACAGATGTATTGTGCAGGTTGCACATGTGAAAAGTAGACTTCTCAAATCAGAATGTATTGGAATACACAGAGGGAAGATAGTCTGATTTCATGCTTGCCATACAGTGGACCTAAAGTTTGTGCTTTTGTAATCAGAAATGAAGATGACTTTCCTATGTTAGTTCTGATTCCTCCGGAAAGAGAATTAGAATCTCCTTATGCTAGCAACCTCCCTTCATGAAATTATTTGCTTGAAAGACTAGACATTTTTCTGCTGCAAATGAAAATTAGAGCCCTAAGATGTACACAGTTGTAGTCACCCTCATTAGTTGAAGCAAAATATTAGTCCTGAAGAGGCATTTAGCTGTCTGGATACAGTGATGGATTAGCAGGTATACTTAGCTTGTGCCAGACCTTGTTATTTCTGGAATTAGCAGCAGTCCTCTGCATAAATCACTTTGTCTGTCCCATACCATGACTAAAAGTGATCTAATATTTTGGATTATATTGTGGTGTGAATGTTATTATACACAGTGGGTGAAGTGACAGCCCACTACAAAGCAGGTGTTGCAGGCATTTAGAAGATGAAGTTCTAGCTGGGTGCTTCTTTGAGGCAAGTGACAGGATGCAAGCCCCAGTACTGGCTATCAAATCAAAGCTTAGAAATGTTTAGAGTTCGAGGCACTCACCTCAGAGAGACTAAGTTTTAATGGAGACAGTTATAAAGAATCTTCACTGGTAATTCAGTCATGTAATGCAAAGAGTAAATAAAGAATAATGCCACACAGAAATGATGTGGCAAATTCATATACTGCAATGGGATGAGGAGTATGCTAGCAGTGGTGAGGTGCCTATAAAATGAAAATAAAAATAGATGTAAGAGAAGAAAAAATAAGTCCTTGAATGCAAAAGGAAGGATTATATGCCACAACACTATCAGGGAACTAAACTTGTTGGGCAGAAAATCTGTTCTGATAGCCAGGTAGGGTTCAGGTAGCCGTAGATGGGATTCTTTGTGTTAAAAATATGTTTAATGTCAGAAGAAAGCAATGTGGAATGTGGACAGGGTGCTTTAGTTATTAATAACGCAAAATATCTGCATCTGTATAATTTCTATTCATATCAACAGATCAGTCAGTGCCATTTTTTCTCAGCATGAGTTAGTTAACAATTAGTGATGCTACACAGGATTCCATGTTTTTCCTAGCAGAGAAAAGTTCTGACTTATATCTGTGTCGAATCTCTGATGCTTTAGTCTTATAACTTCTGTTTAGTCTAAGCACATTTTATTGATTATTGCTAAGTTACCGCTTAGTAAGCTTTCCCCATGCTGTATTAAATGCTATGTCTGGGCCTACTGGAAGAGTCAGGAACATGTAATGAATCTGCTTTGGCCCCCAGGCCAAGAGGTACTGATGAGGTTAGGCCTGCACTGTCCAGGGCAGGACCACTTGCAGCAAATTGCCTTCATCCATATGGACCAACAGGTGTTTCAGAGGGACTCAGTGAACTTGAGGTTCTTTTCCAACCTGAACAATCCCATGATTCTATGTAATGCACCTTGGTAAGAGGACTCCTAAGAGCTGCCGTGCTCCCACAGCACAGCCCTCTCCTGGCACGGTCCTTGCTCCCGCCCTCAAGTGCTTTCTCCGTGTGAAAGACTACATCTGGCATAGATTGTCACCTGCCACGGCTGCTGCTCACACCCTTCGTGGAGGCCATGACGTGTGCAGAGCTATCTTTCTCCTGACCAAACAGCAGTTTCAAGTTGGAGTGCCTTAGTCCCCTTGCAGGATGCATGTCGACAGCTGTGTGCCAAACAGAGAGCTGTGCTGGGGACGCCAGAGCCTTAAGAGACAGCAGTCCTTATGAGCCTAGTCATCTTCCTGCATCTGTGAAACTGGCACACTGTCAGGAATGCTATTTGCAAAGGTCATGAATTGTGAAGTCCTGAATGACCAGCTACCCAGGACATATATCTAGTGTGTCCCTGCTGCTTCTCTTCAAAGCACACATCAGAAGTGTTCCTCCCCAAGAAGAGAAGCTGTTTAGTAGCTACAGAGAGCCTCTGTGATCTTTGCGACTGTAGGTCCTCAAATCCCACTGTGAAGGTAGTGCATGGTACACATGCACATATGTACATATTTCAAAAGTTATTCCTCCCATACACATACAATTAGATTACCCTGACTAAAACACTAGAATAGGCCAAAAGTTGTAAACAGAAAAAAACCCAAACCCTTCCTGTGCCACGAAACACTTTTTTAATGAGGCAAATCAGGCACATAAAAATAAGAGGGAGCAGAGGATCTCTGTGGTATGACCTTGGTCATACCAGGACATGACTGGCCATCAGAGCAGCCAGGCAGCCAGGAGAACAGAGGACTGGGTGGTGTCTGTTTGGGGAAGAAGCTTCATTTCCAGCAAGGCTGGCAGGTCTTTCCTAGACAGAGCCATAACAGGGGCTCCTGAGTAGGAGATGCAGCTCCCAGATGAATCACCACAGCTGTTTCCTTATCTCCTTCCACCAAAATTTCCTGCTGAGCTGCTGCCTCTATCTGCTTCTCAGCATGGCAGCAGGACTGTAATTCCACGACTCCTGGGGCTTGCTCACTGACAGGCTTCCCCTCACACAGTGCTCCCACACCTACTGCTCACTGCTGCTGGGCTCTGTGCCCGAGGAATGAGGGATGCAAGCAGGCTGTCCCAGAGGATATCTCTTCCCTCAGGTGCTGTACAACCTGTTCTGCAACTCTGGAAAACTAAGAGATGGCTCCTGGGGCATGCCCATGTGTGTGGTTGAGTATGGATGGCCGCCAGAGCCCATTCTGCTTGGAAAGCTGCCATTTCCACATTCCAAGGCACCCTTACCATTTCTTCAACTGTATGCCCCACCCATTGCCACCAGCAAGACAAGCTGCGACATATTTGGCTGTTCTGTGGCAAATATTACTGCTTGTCAGAACTGACTGTCAAAGTAACACATCTGTCAGCCTGCTAATTTAAGAGTTCCTGTGTGTGGTGCAAGCCTCTTTCCACCCGAGTGCCATGCTCTTATGCAGGAGTCTCCTTTCGTCACTCCATTACATAGTGTAGTCTTGTAAGCACGGCACAACAAGCCATGCTCCTTCCTACAAATGAGTGTAATCAATAGACACAGGTACTCCTGGGTGCTCACTGTGTTGCATCCTAGGGGATTTCGAAAAAAAGTCCCAGAAATAATTCCAGTATATATATATGTGTCGTGAGGAGAGTGTCACATCTTGTAAAAAGGGTTCTTTCTCTGCATCCTCCCTGTGACAAAGCTGAGAGGCAAAAGCAGGTTCTCAACTCTCTTGATATCATACTGAGCCTCCTCCTATGTCATGCAGTAGAAGTTGTGTAGTGGCTTCCCAGGAAAGCAACTGGTGCAGCTGCTTGGTACCGGAGGGACAGAGATGCCAAGCTACAGTCTCTGTAACATTAACCTGGGACAGGATCCTAATCAGTCCAGTCCACACATGGCCCCTTTCTATCCCAGTGCTATTATTTTCCTGCATAAGAACTGGGGTAGCCAGATAAGTAGAGACAGCTTTGGAGAGTTCTGTGCCTTGTACTGTGCCTACAAAAAGGTGCCATGCATATGTCAGGGCATGCTGGACCTGTGAGTACATTAGGCATGCACAAGCAGATTGCTCTGGTCAGGAAGAATGAAGCCTGGTATAGTCCACACCTGCATTATCTATAGGGTGTGGATCCTGAAGCAAACTACCCTCTCAGAAAACCAAATAATTGGTTAACTCCAGATTAGAGTCCTGGCAAAACCTAGTATGTACACAGTATAGATGATCACGGAACCAAGGCCTGGAGCAAAGCAACAAACCAACCAAATAGACAATACAGGCATATGGTCCAACAGTCTGCTTGGAAAACAAACAAACAAACAAAACCCCCAAAAAACAAAAACAAACCAAACCCCAGGCCAAATGTTATCCACAAGCTGCACAGTAAAACACCATTTGAGTACAGCTTTCCTTGCTTTCCAAAAGCAAAAGGTGTGGGGCTAAATGATGTTTCCTGCAGTTCCCAGGTTTAGTACATGTGGCTACTAGTACCTCTGCTAGTTAATTTACTGACAGTAAGAATAAAAGGATAACTGTAGACCAGACAAAAATCTTTGACTGTTTCATTGGGTTGTCAGGATAATTAGCAGGCACTTGCAGTGGAGCCACTGTCCTTTCAGTGGCAGCTAGGAGTCTGTGACAAGTGACAACTTACAGGAGAGAGCTGCTTTTCAAGCAGACTATAATTTTTAGTAGGTTGAAAATATAAGGGTGTGACAGGCCTTACTGAGGATCTGTGCTAAGGTCATTCTGTATGCAGCAAAGTGATCAAGCACTGACTGTTCGGGATAGGGTAGTAGCAGTTATAGGCCATCATTGCCAGCTTTTCTAGTCTAAGTGACGCTGAGAGATCAGTAGCCACAGCTATTGTTCAAAATGCAGGAGAGGTCCTCAAAGTGTTCCATTTTGTATTACCAAGTCATTGACTATTTGCACATTGGGTTCTCCAGAGGTGTACTGGCATGACAGAGACATAGCCTAAATTCCAGATCAGTTGACTCCCACCACTTTGCACCAATGCAAAGTGCTTTTCCTCCCAAAACTGTGAACCCTCCCTGCCTGTCAGTCACAGATGCCTGGGCAAAAGCTCAAGACATAACATTATCTTAGAGGTCGTTTCCAACCATAATGATTCTATGATTCTGTGATTAAAAAACTCAGCCATGGCAGTACATTTCTGGAGATGCATTTCCAAGGCATTCTTCAGCTGTCTTGATGAAGGTCAATATGACGACCATGTCTCCGAGGTACTTGGCAAACCTCCTGCCCGTTTGCTTCCACGGCTTATGAAAGAAGTCATTTGGAACCTTTAACCTTATCCAAAGAATTCAGTTTCTACATAAACCACTTTAGATATGCATTTGGCCAGTTGCAATCTGCCTGAAGGTCATCTGTGTTCAGGCTTCATATGCAAATATACTTCTTCCCTGGGGTTCTTGAGTCCCAGGTAATGCCTGTGACAGTGCTGGCTAAAAGCTAGGAGCAGCAGGTAGTGAAAGATGTTTGGAAACTAAGCCAGCAGAATCTCATCAGGTTGCTAATGAAAACGGGCTCAGGTTATGAGGAAAGCCCTATCAAACCATTTTCTGCAGAGTGACTGATGGTTTCAGAGACAGTGTTAGTTGCCAAAAGAAATTAATGGGATATTTACAAAGCTATTTCTCCAGACTAGTGTTGCTTTTCTTGGGCCTCCCACCGACAGCTTTCTTCCCAACGCCTTGGAACATAGTGTTCAATGCCATGAAAAGGATTGCTGGGTCTTACCAGCAATAATCCTTTTGTTTCCTGTTTATTTGGCCTTTATGGACATGCTTTCCAAAACTGTATCATCCCAAGGTGGTCATTAAGCTTCTATTTTAAAAATATAAACCAAAAATGAGATGTGATAAAAAAGGCAGGCTATATTTGTTTGAAAACATTTTTGGAGTAAACAAGAAAATAATATGGATTAGTGTGAGGGCTTGGCAGATTTGAAACACTGCAAGAGCCACACATTACATCCAATCAACCTAGAGGCAAGCAGTGCAACCTCCAATGTAATAACCTGACAGGGAGGGAGCCGCGTCAGTTCCAACTGTCCACTTGCTTTGGGACACACTGGACAGCCTGTATTTCTCCAATGCAGTAAAATGGCTCCTATTTTGTCCTGATCCAAGAAAGAGGAAATCTGCATAGAGGTCCACATTTAAATGTACATAGAGGATACTATCTGTATCCATTCTCTCACAGGTTTCAAAGGAAGGCATTCCACAGGGGCTAGACTACATACTGCAGTAAGTTTTCTTGAGGAATGGGACAGGTAAAGGGTAGAGGGTACAGTTCATCCGTGAAGAGTATGGATGAAGGTCTGGTCTGGTTGATGCTGTTCACTGTCTCTAACTCCTCAGATGGTATCACTGCAGACAGATATCAGCCCTTTGGTGCCAAAAACCTAAATTCAACATAATGACCTTCGCTTGCGGTCAAGATTAGAGGGACACTAAATTTTAGACTGTTTTTACTCTTTAATGTTGCATATTCTCAGGCCCCTGGCTTGGTTTTGAGGCTGGAATGACTCCCTCATTAGACTCAGAATTCATTTTGTCTTTCAGCTTACATTGATGAGAAGCTTACAGTATGCTGCATCCTGCTTTGCTGTCTTACCAGATTATACCAGAGTCCCAGAGTTTCCACGTGTTTGCTTTTGACTCAAAAATTGTTATTCTTGAAATCCCTGCACCTCCAAGCAAGGAATGGAATTTCAAGTTACACGGTGCCTGAAGAATTCCACTCTCCTAAACACAGCAGTTATTTATGTGACTTGAGGGACCACGAGACCAGAACTCTCCTCATCTACAATAACTTCAACTCTTTCTCCCAGCAGACAGTAAACTGAGAAAGAAGTAGTAAATATGAAAGTATGATAAATGTTCTCTGACCTACTGCAGATTAAAAACAATTTTGGGGAGGTAGAACAAAAGAGCAGCCTTCTGTGAGAGGAGATAAAAGCTAACAGCCTTTGCCTTAGCCCAGTATTGATACATAGTATCTCCACAGACTGTGGGGTGCAACAACAAATATTATTATTCCAAGAGTTACTAGTAGCCACCTCATGAATTGCATTGGATTTCTTTCAAGGATCAGCTATGACCCCAATGGGTTTGAGGTTAGAACACTCTTCTTTGCTGGGCTGCTTCTGGAAGAGGATGCCTCCTAGTCAGAAGGTACCATCAGGATGTCAAGTGTTGCAAGACAATAAGAAGAAAAGGCAGCAAGACAGACTCTTCTGAGATCCTGTTCCTCAAATTTCAGTAGAGAACACAGAAAGAAACAAGGTCCAAATGTTCTTATTAAGATGGTTGTCAGCAGGGAAAGACATTAGACCTCAGAAGACTTTGAAAAAGATGGAAATGGAAAGGTCACCTCCAAATAAGCACAGAGGGAAACATTCTGGAACCCACCATATTCCTTATGGACTGCAGCAGAGCAGAGCAGAGCAGGTAGATGTATTCACATCTTCCAAAAACAGCAGCAGGCCTGACTTGATTCCAAAAATAGTTTGAGTCAATGTTGATTTGCCAGAGCCTACTCACAACAGCTGTGTTCTCTGTGTTACAGAGCAATTTCTGGAGATTTTTTAAAATGTGAGGGCTATTCTGTCAGTGCATGAGTGAACAGTTTAAGTCGATATTTTGCTTCAGGATACATTATACTGTCACTATTCCAGACTTAAGAATTCAGCAGCGAGGACAGAATGACTAGCTTTTAAAGTAAGAAGTACTTTCTTTGTTCAGACTTGTTTTTAAGGTTTAGGGTATTTTTGTGTCTTTTTATTAAGATCTGTAAAACTCCAGAAGCACACTGCAGGAAAAAAAACAAACAAACAATGTATTTTTAAAACTGTGAGTATCCACAGTTTCTCTGAGCTTCTAGTCCCCCATCTCCAATATATCAAAGGGAGAGAGTGAGGAGATGACAACTGATATTTTGTAAGGCTAAAAATATTGTGCCTTTTTACATAACACTGAAAATTTAAAAAGCACATTAACTGCTTGCAGATTATTTTTAAATATGCAGCTTGAGCAACATCACTAGTATAGATTCAACTGACATTTAGCAGAAGTAGCTGCTGTATATTTCACTGTTGGGAAATGAGACATTCAGTAGAGAATTAAGTAAATGTTTTAAAAAAGCCAAAATAAGACTCAGACTGCATAAAAAATGTCTGCACCCTAATATGCACCTCACATTTATGTCATGGGTGATGTTTGTTTCTCTAATGCATATCAAGTAGCCTTTTTGACCCTCCCTTTTTGACACCTCCTCAGACCTTCCCTCTTGGCACTACCTACCTCATGGTGAGGAACCTTGACACTCTCAGTGTGACTGCCAGAGGTTCAACAAATTCCTTTTTTTTTTACACTCCTGGAATTTCCTTTCTTTTTTCCTCCTCATTTGTTAGCATCTGCTGAGCCCTTCCTGGCAGGGAGGGAGTGGGAAGGAGTGCCTTATCTGAAATCACTTATCTTCCCATTTCACTTGCTGCTGGAAAAGCCCCAGGCCATGGCGGAAGAAACTGGAATTTGAGAGCATGGCCCAGAATACCTTCAGTCTCATTCTGTGTGTAGCAGGCATTTAGCTGGTTTAGACACAAGGTAAGGACATATGAGGATGCAGAATAGATTTATGAAAGACATTTGCCAGAATGGTGTTGCTGAGTGGGTGAAGTTTGTGACAGATGAAGCAGACTTGTTAATTCTTTGATGCTGAGCTGCAGTTCCAGAGAGCAATGGTTCTCCATGCTCAAATGGAAGATGATGCATGATCATATGCAGTAGGTCAGTGTGCTACAAAGGCATCGGTGAAATGCTAACAGAGCAAGCTGTACCACCACAGTCCTAGATGGTAAATTCCTTTTCTATGTCTTCTGTAAAGTCCTGAAATGGGAACTGTATGAAAATGAGATCTTAATATACACAGAACAGAGCATGACACTTCTGCATGACTCTGGATAAAAATCAAAACATGGATGAAGATGCTGAGAGAATATTACACTTGCTAAAAACCTGCAAAACAGCAATGTTCGGAAAAACTCTGAAGCTACAAATTCCTAAGAAAAACTAATGGAAGGCAACTATCAAGATAAGTGAGAAAAGAATGGCAAACACTGAGTATTGAACATTTATTCGTGTATCAATATGTCAAACCCATGTGTTATACAGAGAGCTGATTACATTTTAATAAAATACTACCAAATTAAGTGAGATCACATAACAGTGATCTTGCAGCAAAGCACGCATGTGAGTCCTGTCTATTGTTAGATTACAGCTAGCCCACTGCCTGCCTGTGCTTTATGTGTTGGGATGACATACCTGTCCACTGCAGAAATTCTTAAAATTTGTTTCAGAAATACATTTTTGAAGGATCTCGACTTGCATTGAAATGAGTGTGTTTTTAAGGTATCTGGCTAACATTAAAGTATTGAATTCCTCTGAGTAAGACTGTCCTTAATTTGGGACACTCCGTCAATGTTCAGTTTCCAGTAGATCATGCCAGGATATACAAAGCACATGTTTCTGCTTCGGCAGCACAGGCCAATTTGAGAACTCACCATGCAGGGAGAGAGGAAAATAATGTTTTGGCACTCACTATTACCTCTCTTCAGCAATATGGGACAAAATACCTGGGAGGATTTTTTGATAAATACACTATTGAAGTATTGATTATTTGTATTGATTAGTTCTATCTCATTACTGAACTATTATGCTCTCCAAGAAGTTTTTCATGAGCTGTGGGTGCAGGTGGAGTAAGATTGTGTTTGCTCAGATGTGAGTGTAGGTAAACACGAGCTTATATCACAGTGTGCAATGCAAACATATCCTACCTCTCTCCATCTGTTGTCCCTTCTAATCTTTAGTTGATTCACAGAGCCTCAAATATTTTCCCAGTTGAAAAGACCCAGCCTTTCACTTATGTCAGATAAGTTGCACCACTTTCAGGATCTGAACTACATTGACACTGCTTTTTTTCATTCTTTAAACCTCATAAAAAGCCTTTCTGTTTGTCTCCTGCACCAAAGGAGCTCTGAACAAGAACAACTGTGTGACTCATTTTGCTATCTCATTTCCTTTTTGGTCCACATGAAAATCCTATCAGTAGCTAATACAGCTTGATGTAGAATTAACTCTTATGGCATCTATCCATTACTTCTATGAAGCAATTACTGAGATCTCTGCCAGAAGTAGCTTTTGCTGGGGAATCCAAACTGCCAGTGGAAGGAGGCCAGAAGAGAAGCATATCAGAGCTACAGTCCCTGGAGGATGACTCCTGCCTCTATAGATCTGATACAGATACTATTTTTGTAAACATCTCCTACTTGTGAACTTCATAGGCCTCTGTATATTTTCCACAGCTGAAGACACATCTTGCAAGAAGCATGTAGGAAGTTTCTGCATGTCTTTCTGGGATAGTAGTTGGTCACATGATATTACACAAGGATTTTTAAAAGCATCAGAGAAGGAGAAGAAGGTGAACATTCATTTTTCAGAGCCTTTTCATGGGAAGATAGACATGGTTCCCAATGACACCTCTGGGAACAGGAGTAGACAGAAGGCAGACGTATTTGGTGGTTGGTGATGTTTACTTGGAAGTGGAGCATTAGATGGCAAGATTTATACTGGTATTTTTTTCATTTTAACTGGTTTAAGTGGTACCTTAGGGAGATAACAGGGGCACATTACCTACTGTGATATAATCTGCATCCCTGATAATTAATTGATGAAAAGAATAAATTTACTCAGCAGGTATGACAGTGACAATAGCTCTGTATTTTATAAGCAGTGTTTCTTAGGAGGATGCTGTTCCGGTATTTATAATTTATAGGATCTGTATGTTTATATAGAGATATAGGGAACATTTGGTAAAATAGGTTTAATGTATTCATCAATGGCTTATAGAAAAGATAAACACTGCTGAACAGTTGTCTCTTAAAACACAAACAAGAAGTTAACAATTTACAGCATAAGCCAGTCTCCAGGTTTATGATAGAGGACTCAGAATGGGTTTAGAACAAGTTGTTAAAAAGTATACTTGATCTAAAACTGCTTTACTCTCTGCTGTTACCAGCCCCTCTACCAGGCACAAGGTCACTATCTTTAGCTTTGCTGGAATTATGTTTTCCTCCCCACTCATTCCTGCTCAGACTTACAGTGACCACTCCATCTGAATGCTGGGGGTGGGGGGTAAGAGACCGTTGGAGGCATGGGTGCTTGTCTGTTCCCAACTCACCTTGGCATACAACTCCAGAAATAGGTGGTCCTTGCCTAGGAGCACGTGTTTATTGAGTTGATTATGGCATCTCAATTTCTCTGTTGCATTCAGGAAAAAGGTGCCGGAATGGAGGAAGAAAAAGGTCAAGGGAGCTTTATGTTGCACTTCCTCCAGCAGCATCCTTGACCTAGTTTGGGCAGCACTGAAGCTCTGCAAATGCAAGTTCCTAATGATCATGACCCACGGACCCACAACAGGTCAAACCTCCCTTCTCTTTTGCCCAGCATGCCTCTCACAACAGGGGCTGTGGAAGGGGAGGTCTACAGCTCTACAATAAACAGAATGGCACATAATTTCATCCATCATGCAAATAATTTAGGAGGTTGCAAGTGGCTGTTTTCTACTGCTCCTTCCTGTGAGATACCCAGCTATGTTAAGGATCAAGTGTCTCTCTAGACACTTAAATATCTCTCTCTCCCAAGCCTGTACAAAACCTTTTATTTACAAAGATCTTTCAGACCAGCATTTAAATCAGCACTTATCAAAGGTATTTTGTACACAATTTCCTACATGAAATTATAGCCTCATTGTTTAAGAAAGTACCTATAATGCTTAGAGAAAATACTAAGCGCCTGTCAAAGTGTATTTCAAAGAAAACAAAACCATTTATTTTCTGTCATTTACCTCCAGTTCCTTGCAGAAGCAGTGGGAATACTGTTGCTCAGGAAAAACAAGGACAGAAACTGTGGGGGACAGTTAGATGTATGCTCTGTTTCAGTCTGTTGTTCAGAGATTCAGTCCTGTCACTTCCCTCCTAGGTGATAATTCTCATGAAACCACGTATTTCTTCAGAATGTAAAATATTTTCTTATGCTACTTCATGATAAACATATTTCAACTGATTTTAGAAACTTAGTTATTGGCTTGTTAAAACCTAGAAATTGTTCACTGATGATGAGCTCCCTATTGCATAGAACCTGCTGTACAGAAGAGCCAAGTAACTGGGTGAAAGCTGAGATGATAGTCTAACAAAGTCTTCTCAACTTCTAATAAGAATGAAATTTGCTTTAAATATGGAGATTTATGTAAATATGGTCCATAATAAATAAAGGTGTGACTAAGAACCAAAGGATGATGAAGAGTCTATCCTTTCATTAAACTGACTATATTAAAAATGGCAAAGTATGGCTGTAGGTGCCAAGACAGGTATTGCTTCCAGCTGCTGCTTCCAGCAGCTAAGTGATATTGATTCCATATTAAAAAAACGGAAGGAGCCTGAGGGACATGTGAGGGAGACACAAGACAGGCCAATAGTTCTGTGGAGTGAATGAATGGACACTTGGGTATAATCCTCCTTCTCTTCAGTTCCTTTTTTCTGCTGTGCATGTCTGACACTTACTTTGCAGCAGTATGGGTGCTTGCTGGATCCCTATGTAAACTATCAGCTCACTAAAGCATCAGAAGACAAATCCATCAAGAACTGGAAAGCAGCTTTTCAGGCAGGGTAAGTGCTAGGACTTGCCCACCTGCCTGTAGAATCACAGCCTGCGGCAGAAGTCGGAGCAGATGTAAATGATATTGTAGCTTAATGAAAGGAAAGCCAAATGTGCACTTGCTAGGACCTGGGGTGTGACTTTGAGCTTGAGATAAAGTGATAGACTAGCTAAAGCATTACGCAGGGAGAATAAAATAAGAAGAGTCAATGTGACTTACCTGAAATCTTCATTTCAGAAGAGACCACTCACAGTGCAGAAAGCAGGTTCACTGAGGAACAGATTTAGGTTGGGTGGGTTGGTGGGAGAGAGAGGAGGGTATTAAGATAAAACCAGTCTCTCTCTGAACAGAGGAAAAGCGATTCCTCACAGCTGTGTCAGTAATACATGTTCTCAGGCCAGGATGAGATGCAAATGCTGTTTGGTGGAGTTTGGTGAAACTCATAAGGACAGCTGTCCTCATCGATCTGTCCACAGGAGACTGCACACACAACAGCTGGCTGGGCAGCCAAAAACATTTATCTGAAACAGGACTTGTGTCTTAATATACCACTCTTCTCATTGCAAGTTGTTTTTGTTTCCCCTTCCCTTGCATTTAGCCTTCAAAGTCAATATAGATCTGCTTTTTAGAGATGGTGAAACACCTCTGGTTAACATGAAGCTCTGATAGACCTATGGTTCCCTGGTATTTTTATAACCCGGGTTTCAAGTGTGCAGATACGTTCAAGTATCTTTAGTGAGTCATTCAAAAAGACTAGATGAAAACTGATAGGTTTGGAAATATATGGGGGAGGTAGAAGGAGGAGTGAAAAAGGAAAATTTTAGTGGAGGAAAAACTTCACCCTCAGCAGAAATCTAATGTGTTGTACCCAGTGATAAGCATTACAGCATCAGAGCAGACTGGCCTCAGGCACCCAGAGAGGAGAAGACTATGATCTCCTACACTTCAGCGGTATCATGTTCATCATACATAGTACTATCTTCGATACCAGAAAGAAAGGAAAAGATGCAACAACTGCATATATTCAGACAGTGCTTTTTTTCGCCTGCCTGCATAAATTTCCTTCCTATATAAATTTTAGTTTGTATGAGTAGACTCCCTCCTTTTTGTTTCAGAGGGTCAGGCAAAATATGATTAAGCTTAAAGTCCTCTTTTTTTTTTCTTAATTTTTTTTTTTCCTTCCTTAGGCTGACTTTAAGTTGTGAATGGGAAAGTGAATGAACTTACTTATTCCCTGGTACTGCTGTTAATGAGGGCTGTTCAGCTGTCTTGAGTGACTTCTCAGCAATGCTGACAAAACCTGAATTTTCCAGGCCTAAGGATGAGATCAAAATAGCTCATTTGGGATCAACGAAATTCAATTTGCCGTTAACTAGAGATGAGTGGAAGGATGCTGACGAGATCAGAGAGGCTTTGGGGGTGAAGAATACACAAAGGACCAGGGAGAAATCCTGAGCATTTCAGAGAGTGGAAGTGGAATGAGCAGACTGAGAAGAAACCGTGGTGGTGGGGAAGTGGGCAAGGAGGACACTGCCTGTTGCTTGAGCTGAGGAAGAATTTGGGCTGTGAAGGGAGCTGACCTAAGCACACCTTCTCCATCTGCAGAGATCCCTCCTCACTGCCCTATTAGCGGGGAGGACGTGGAAAAGGCCTCAGCAATCATCCTCAGGGATGAGCTTCCTTCACCGACCTGCGGAGCCACGGGCAGAGAGAGGCCGGGCAGCGCCGCACGTCTGCGCCCCGCGGCCCCGCGCCCCGCGGCCCCGAGCCCCGCAGCACGGCCAGGGGCAGAAAGGGCCGGGAACACTGTCCTCCCGCCCGAGCTCGCTGCTGGGGCTGCTCCGCGGGCCGCCCGCCCCTCGGTGGCTCCCGCAGTCCCCGCGGGCCGGGCTGCGGCGGGACCGCTCCCCGGGACCGCACCGGCATCGCACCGGCACCGCGCCGGGCCGGCTGAGCCGGGCGGGAGCGCGCCGGGCGCGCCCCGGGGGAGGCGCGGCGCAGCCGCTGGGGGGCTGCCGGTAACTGAGTCGGGTCTGCAAATGTAGTTACCGGGAAAACCGCGCCTGCCGCCGCCTGCCTCCATCCATACCTCCATCCTTTCTTCCATCTCTCCCTCTATCTCTCCATCCATCCCCCCTGCACCCCTCGCTGCTGCTGTTGCTTCTCACGCGGACGGAGACAAACCCCCTACCCACCCGTCTCCCCCTGTCCCCACCTGCTCTACTTTCCCCCCCTCGCTCCCGGCCTGCGGCACCGCCCGCCGCTCACCTGTGCCCGCCCCACCCCGCTCCGCTCCCCAGGGGGGCGGGAGGGGCCCCGCTCCTCTGCACCGCCCGTCCCCCCGCCCCGTTCCATCGCCATCCCGCGCCGCCCGCACCTGTCCTGTCCCGTCCTGCCCACTCGCCCGCCCGCCGGGGGTCCCTCGCCTCGCCCCGCCGCCGGCGGGCCCCGCGCCCCCCGCGGGCAGGAGGGGCGGCCCGGCCGGCGCTGCTTCCCCTCCCCGGGCCGCGGAGGGCGGCAGCCAATCGGCGCGGCGCTGCCGGGCCGGAGCTGTTTACCCAATCTCAGCCCGCCCCCCGTCGGGGAGCCGGGAGCGCGGAGCCGGGAGCGGGGGGCGGGCGGGCGGCGGGGGCTCGGCGGCGGCATCGGCGACGACGCGGCCGCGGTCGGGGAGCCGCGCGGGGCGCGGAACAAAGCGCGGAGGCGCAGCGGGAGCAGATGACAGCCTGGCCCGCGGGCTCCCCGCCCGCCCGGCTCGCCCCGGCGGGGGCACCCCGCGCCCGTACCTGACCATGACCCCGCGCCGGTCCCCGCTGGGCCACCCCGGCATTTCCCGCTGAAGGGACTGGCTGCTTTCCGACCTCCACTGCTCCCTTACCTTCTCCGCCTACTCGCTGCTGAGGCTGCCGCCTCTCTTCGGAGCCCCGCCGGAGTGATGGGCTGCATCGGATCCCGCACCGTGGGTAAGGCGTTGGCGGGGACGGCGCTAGAGGATGCTCGGGCAGCCGCGGACCCCGCCCGGGGACCGACACGACAGCCCCCGGCACCGTGGGTGGCGGGTCGCCCCTCGCAGCCTCCCTCCTGGCTTCCCGTCCAGCGCCATTAGCTGCGTGAGACCCTTCCCCACCTCCCCTTGTGCCCGGTCTCCCGTGGCGTGGCAGGGCTCCGCGGAGCCCCGGCCGCTGGCCTAGGCGCTGGCAGCGCGGCGGCGAGACGTGCCCGGGGCTGGGGGGTCGTCTGCCCGTGTCACCCGTGACGGAAGGTCGCAGAACATGTGGGTCAGTGCGGCGTCTCCGGAGGAGGGGGTGGGAGCGTGGTGTGCCGTGCCGTGCCTCCCGGAGCGGGATCGGGATCAGGCGGACGGCGGCTGCCTCCTTTGCTCGGTAGCGGTTTATTGTTATCCGAGGATACATAACATTGCATGATCTGCACGTCTTCTTCTCTCCCCCTTCCCCCTACGTAGACTTCAGTGGAGAACAGCAAACAAATCTGAATCCCATCCCTCTCGCAGAGCCATTGCGAGGGGACACAGGGAGAGGGATCGCATCCTTCTAGTGGGCCACGCACATTTTACAGCAGAGAATCCCAAGCCTTTAGGCTGGGTAACCTAGCTCTCCCCTCCTACACACCTGCAGATACCAAGAGATCCTTTGATCCCTAAGCACAGGTCTCTACAGGTAAAAACAGCGTTCTGGCCACACTTTCTTCCCTGCAGGAAAATTTTTTTCTGTCCAAACCACAGGTACAGTCATCAGTTATGTGGAGATGTATCATTCAAGACACCAGAAGAATCTCTTGAGAGCAGAGTTCATTTGGTAGTACATGTCTCTCTACCAAGTCTGTTCACTAAGCACACGGGCACAGTGACATTTGTGGGAAAAGGAGACCTCTAAGCATAACAGAGTTGCAGCATGTCCCCAGAATAAATCTGAGGGGCTATCTCAAAGCCTGGTGCTGTGACACTTGTCTCAATGAGAAAGCCCTTCGTGAGCACTTCCAGGGAATCTACTCCTGCAGCAGCAAACATAAACTACAGAATCCAGTTTCTACGTTGGGAATTAATTCCCATATCTAACCTATGTTTCTTAGTGGTCTCAAATGTCCTCATGACATAAAGAAATCTCTGACATCTTCTGTAATGTCCACATGGCAATGGTCACTGCATTATTTCCATTAAGATTCTTCAAGCTCACCTGGATCTCTCTCTCTATAGCATATCAAAACATACATTGCCTCGACCTCCTGCGTTGCCCATATCCCTCACACATCCACACTGGCGAGGACATTATTATCCTGTTAGCTGGCAAATTGTCCATGTGCCTTTTATTGATGTGTGTCTGAAGTAGCAGCATTAATTCTTGTTCTCTCTTCCCACACCACAACACTCTTGAAATAAAGAAAAAGCATGAATCTAGTAGCACCCACTCTCCACTCCAGAATGTAGTTAAGCTGTCATACCTCACCACACAGGTATTTGTTCCTATGCATGCCAGTGTTTTTATGGTCTGTGACTTGAAATCTGTGTTACAAAAAAAAAAAAAAAAAAAAAAAAAAAAAAAAAAAAAAAAAAGCTTGTATAATTGAGCTATTGTAAGTATCATTCTCATATAAGAATATAGTTATATATATTTATAAATGTTATACAGATATGTGGGCCTAGATGAAAACACAAAACAGTGTCTATGCATTAAAATGATGATGGGATAATGATAATTGCAGACTTTGTCTGCCAATTGAGGTCCTTAAATACAGACCTTAATAGTATAGATATTGGACTCCCCATATGATAGCGACTTTTTGTTGATGCAGTACGTGTTCATTCTAGATGCTAATAGCACAGTGGACATTAGGGACCTACTTGTACAGTTAACTGAGGAATTGTTCTTGACCCAGTGTTAAGAAGGTGTGTGCTAAGGGGGATTGCACAACTCTGATTTTAATCTCCGTGGCAGTCAAACAGGAATGTGGTAATAGTGCCTGATGCCTTTTTGTGTAAAACTTTTATGCTGCTTTTATGCTGCTTTAGTAGGGGCTTCATCTGTTCTCAATCCTAGAGGCTGGGCTGAGTGAAGATGGGACCCTTGAGTTTATTTGGACTCTTCCACCTAAGGAGTTTTGTTCAGAACAAATCTTATTTGGCAGCCTAGGTTTTTCACTCCAGCCTTCCTGAAGCTATAGGGAGGATTCTTCAGACCTGTTTTGGGAAATCAGTGCTTTAAAGTACTAGGTCTGAGCTCTAGAATATGGTTGGCCCTAACACCCTAGCATGAGTAGAGCTTTGTATTCTTGCTGTATAGTATATCTAGATTTTTGCTGAATTAGTTTCTGCAGAGAAATAGGTCCTAAAGGTAGAAGAAAGGTGGTACTCTTGTGTTAGCTTTACCTTGAAAATTGCATGTGGCAGATTTTGAACTCAGAACTTAGTGGTTTTAATTAGTGATAGAAAGCTCATAATCAGTCACATTTAGTTTATTCACCACACAAGGGCCAGTGCAGGATTGTGCCCTGAGCTCGCTCCAGGCCTTTTTCCATTCCAATTTTAAGCAAGCCACATGATTTCTTCATCTCCCGCAGGGATGTTTTACTATGATCTAGTTAGATGTCATAGTTTGCACATGTTTAGTGATGTGCAACTTTACATTTTCTTTCCCAAATATGAGGTTTCTGGTTATTTCTCCCTGGGGAAAAGTAATTGAAAGGGTCGTAACAGAGCAGCTCCATATGTGTTAATTTGAAAGAGTCATATAACATATTTTAGTTTTATAGAGGACACACACAATGGTAATGATCAGATTAGGATTTCCTGGGGTATGGAAAAAGCTAAAAAGTGATCTCAAAAGTCTAAGCTGATATCCAGTCACCTTCTCCACAGCTGCACCCAGTCACATCTGAATGTCATACGTGTGCTTTGTGTAACATGGCATGATAGCAGTTACACAATGAGCATTGCAGCTGGCTTCTGCCTCTGGCAATAGCTGCAGGTCAGGTCTGTGTATTGGTGATACCCCATCATAGTTCTTAAAGAGCAGCCTAGCAACTCTCATCATAGCTGGGACTCCGTTTCAGGCAATGTACAGAAGGTTTTCACTGAGATTGCTGGACAGTTAAGGTTGCAAAATCCAGCTAGGAACTTGTAGATATTTGAGTACCAACTAAATGCCAAAGATCAGCTTGATTGGTGTCAGTAACTGAATTAGCCAAGTTTAGGATTTCAGGCCCGCATAGATGTCTGAATGCATTGCAAGTGTGCCTTTTACCACAGCTTAGACGTCTCCTAACACTGGCTGTTCTGACTGGTGTGGCAAGATTTCTTTTAATTCCTTGAATGGATTTAGATTAATAGAAAGCTCAAGCCTATTAAGCTCAAGATTGCTCTCTGTTTTTTTTCCCAGTGTTGTCTCTGATTTCTCTCATGTCTTTGCACAGAAGCCTGCAGCAAGCATATTTTGTGAAGTGGTGTAGATTGGTGGGAAAATATTCCAAGAAATTAAAAACTAATAGTACTTTTGGAGTGTGGGAGAAGAGAAACTAGACATGCTCACACTGGGTATCAGGATAAACTTTTTGACGGTGAGGAGTGTCAAGTATTGTAAGGGGTTTCCCAGAGAGGTTGTGCAGTGTCCATTCTTAGAGGTTTTCAAGACCAGATTGGATAAAGCCATGAATAACCTGGTCTAACCTCATAGCTCTGCTTTGAACAGGAGTTTGCACTTCAGGAGATGCCTTCCAACCCAGTTATCCTGTGATCCTGTGCTTAGAATCTAAAGCCTGGCATAATTGCCTTTCTGAGTCAGGTTGGACCCATTGCTTTAGTCTTAATCTGCCAGAGGACCCCGGGTCTTCTACATATTGTTAGTACGCTCCTATACATTCCCCCCATCACCACTTTCCTGTAACTACTGAGAGTACTAAAATCCCTCATCATGATAATCCCGGTTGTCAGCTGAAGTCCTCCCCATGTGTTTTTGCTCTGGCAATTTTGTAAGAAACAGCCTGAGCAATAGCTAGGTTCATGCGCCAAATTATCAGTTGTTGACCCTGTGGACTGATAAAGGCAGTGCTTTTCATTTTTCAGTCTCTGAGTCAAATCTGATTGGCCAAAGCCAGCTACCTGGCTTGCTGGACTGCCCTCTACAAGGAATGTTCAGTGTACTGCAGAGGCAGCAGTACCTACTTTCTACATTTCTTTTGGACTGAATGTTCTATACTAAGTGTAAATGGGTGGCTCATAGCATCCACAGCAGGAGAAATGGAGCCAAAGACCACCCACTTCTAATCCAGCCACTTTAGATTCAGAGTGGGAGCAGGATAGGAGACTGATAGGAGAGGGGTAAAGCAGCTGGAACAAGCAGTGAACATCCCCTGCATTTTTCTCCTTACTCATGCCCCCCACAAATCCGTAGGTGTGTGAAGTGAGATTTGGAATGGCAAGAGTAGTCTACACACTTGGAGTGTGAAGAAGTGAGAGATCCAGTCTGCATACATACATCATACATATCAAGAGCCCCAGTGTCCAGTTTCTCCCTCTTCCACCTTCAACGTATAAGTGAATCAGTGAAAAATAAAGGGAGAAGCCTCAGAGAGGAAATGTTAATGCAGAAGGAAACTGAGTCATGAAAGTAGGGATATATTAATTTATTTGCATGCACAGAGGTGGAAGGGCAAGGAGCACAGAGCTCTGTGTAGACACTGCCACTTCATAGGCAGTGTGGGAATAGGTGGAGATGGGCATCTGGATATATTGTTTCTCTCTTACCCAGGGGAAAGACAAGAAGAACAGAGAGAAAGGGATACCTTTCCTTCCAAATCAGACTAGTTTGAGGTTGTTCTCACTTCATTACTTGTATTTCTTCCAAATCTGGCTTTTCCACTTTTGAGCAGTTCTCAATCTGATCACTTTGAAAACTCAAGTAAAGAGCTCAGGGGTAAGAATTTGTTTCTGCCAGTAAGAATCTGAACAGAGACCGCCTCCCAGACCTAGCAGCCAGTTGTCACGAAGAGCGTACAAACTGATCATCTCCGAGACCTCTCTCTCTCTCTTCAGGGTTTCTGAAACATAGGTGAGTTGTTTCAAAGTTGTTGTGGGGAGACATCTAGCAAATAGCATGATTGCATAAGCCTGGCTTTATAAGGAAATAGTACTAAAAAACGTGGGCAAGGTATGTGCGTGTTAACAATAGTCATTAGTATCAGAAAGCAGCCTTTGGCATGTTGCTGATTAACTTAAGACTTTTTTTGTGTGTGTATGTGTGTACAACACAACAGATGTTGAGGAACAGAACTCAAGGACAACATACTGACTTTGTTAACTCATACTGACAGTAATATAGAAGAATTATGAGAGAAATTACGAAGAAGCTGATGAAAAAAGGGAAGTAACAAGCAGTTTTTCCTTGGTATGATAGAGCTGGGAGTCTGACTTCTATAGACTGATGTGTATTGAAGCAGAAAAAGTGAAACTAATCAATAAATATTGTAGGTCTGTTTTCTTGGGGGGAAGTAGAAAAAAATAATTTTCAGCTTGTTTAATAAGGTTAAGCTCTCCAGCAGTAAACAACCCTGATTTTAGACTGGTACTTACAACAGCCAATTCAAGATAATTTGCACTGCATAGTTTTTAAGCATTTGGATAAAAAATCAAAGTTTTGTTTTTAGAAGTCTTGAAACAGTGAGGGAGAACTTGAAGTGAGAAGCTGGGGTGTTACTACAAAAAAGTTCTCTGAGATGACCCAGGTACTTAATTTTGTCAATCTGATAAAATTCCCAATAAAATATTAGAAGAACAATAAATCAGTGAGAATGGGTTTATAGAAAACAGATCCTGTCAAACTAACTTAATTTCTTGACTTTTATGAGACTCCCTGCAGCCAAGTACTTCTGTGATAGAAGTACCTTTACCTACAACCATGGTAATGGAGCTAAAACATGAGATTGGTAAAAGATAAAAACATTAATCAGTTAGCAATTGGCTTAGCACCACATGATTCTCTGAATAATATTGTATGAATACAGTACATTTTAAGGACATCATAATTCAATAGATAGCAAAATAGTGGCAAAGAAAAATCGCTATTGAAAAACTTGTATTCTTATGTGAGCCCACATCTCTCAATGCAGTTGGCAGTACTGTGTGATTTTAACATATTGCTCAAAATCCTAAGGGAGATCTAAAATACTGATAAACTTGGTAGAATCTAGAAAGACTGGAAGAACTGCTAAAAATGAAAGTACAAATGAAAAGAATAAATCACTGATATGGAAAGTTTGATTCATTTTGAGTACTGAGTCCTGACAGATAGTGTGTGTTTCAGTCTAACCAAATATGTGTTCATATATTTAATGACAGTGTGAATAGTATTTACAGGACCAGAACTCTATGTTAGAAAGCAGTCACACTGAAAAAGCTTATAGATATCAGAACTGCTAATCAGTGAATCAACAGCTACTATAGTGATGCTGCAGCCAAAGAAGCTGATATTGTTCTTCGATCTGTTGACAGATGAATATTGAACAGAAGGAGAGAAGGACATCTTTTGTCTGCATTTGGCACTTGCAAAAAAAAATATTTTTCATGTACTTTGTCTAATTCACTTTGAGAAATACTGCAAAACTGAAGAATGGCCAGAAAATAAACATGGAACCCTGAATAAAAACTTACAGAAGTGACTTGATGACAGTCTTTAAATGTTTGACTGAGGAAAAAAACTACCTCAAAGTCACCTAACTCTTCAACCTAGTAGAAAACTGTTAAGATGTGATGCATTCAGACTGGAAATGAGACAAAAATCAAGTGGTAAAGATACTGAACTATTGGAATAATTTACCAAGAGTTGTAGTGAGCCCTCTGTCATGTGAACACATGCAAATCAAGATTAAAAAAAATGCTCTAGTTCAAGCACAGCAGCAGAACGTATAATTAACAAAGGGAACACTGTTAGCCTCTCTTTATTTTAAGGAGGTCAGATTAGATGATCGGGATGTTTCTTTCTGAGTTTAAGCTACAAGTTCTCAAGTCCGGGAGTATATTAGACTTTTAAAGGGAATGTAATTCCTATATCCTGGAATGAATGTGCTTGTATCTGCAGATGCTGATCAGACGTGGCTTGTGGGAGCATTTCAGTGCAAAATTTCTAAACTGCCCTGGAGAAAATATTATGATGATCCAAGTGGTGACCATGTGGATTGACATTGCACATGGAAAAAAGGGGTTTAGTGTTTATACTACTGACCATTTATGCTCACTGGCCAGGGTGGTGACAGAAAGCTGTGACAGCCAGAGGAAGATCAAAGAGCCTGTGAGGGCAGGAAACTCAGTGGTAACAGAGACTTCAGTTAACCCTACGTGTAGGCTGGCAGATTAAGTGTTTGCTTCAGGAGCTATTCAGAGAGGCTGTAAAAGAGTTACTTGTCTTGTGCAATGATTAGGATGACTTAATGCATGATGTTACTACTAAAGAGGCTTCAAGTGACTCAGGGAGATTAAGACTATGGCAGAACATCTGCATCCCCACCCCCAGCCCCAAAACCCCAACAGTTTTATATCTGTTTGTCATGGAAGAAGTGGTGGAATTTTATCCTGTGGAGTTTTTCCGTGTTGGAAATGCATCAGATCAGCTTCAAATCAAAACCTCAGTGAGGTTGCAGAACAAATAGACAAAAAAGTCAACAGATGGTATTCATGCAAGACTTCTTGACAGGTTTGAGTGTGAAAGAGCTGAACTACTGATTATTATTTGTAATGCTTTCCAATTACTTTGGTACAAGAAGATTGGAAGGTAGATAATGTGGTGCTAGTTTTTAAAATTATCTTGAGACCTGGAAAACTATAGGCTAGTAAACAAGCTAATATACATTACTCTGAAGAACAGAATTAGTGCATGCTTGGACAAATAAGATATACTGAGAAAGAGTTAACACTACTGTTGTTAAGGACACCACAATTTATAAGTCTTAGAAGGGGTTCAATAAGCATATTGACGGAGATCCAGTAACTATGGTCTACTTGGGTTTGCAAAGAACATTTGTTAAGGTCACTCACCCCAGGCTGTTAAAGACATGAATCTGCTGTTGAATCAAAAAAAAGTTCCTGAAAGTAAAAAGGAGCTGGGTAATGGTAGGAAAAAAGGATTAGCATGAAACATGGATATTTTTTTCAGATTTATGCATGTTCATAAATGATACAAAAAAGAGGAGTATCTAATGAGGTAACAAAGTATGATTATAACAGTAGTCATTTGGGGGAGCAAGCAAAAAACTGCATGCAGAGATTCGAGAAAGGATTTCATAATATCAAATTACTAGGTCATTCGATTCCACAGTATCAAATAACATAAATTATGGGTGAAATTTGATGTGGATAAATGTAAGATGATGCACACAGGTAAAGCAATTCTAGTGTTACATTTGCAATGATGGAGGTTCTGAGTTTACTATTACCATGCAAGAATGAGATCTTGGGGTTATAATGTGTAATTTAATGCTTAGTATCACTAAAAATGCCAATCAAATGTTAGCAATTAGGAAAAGAATAAGAGAATAAAATGAGAAACAGCAACGTACTATGCATAAATTCATACTGTGCCCTTATTTTGAATATAATATGTTGTCCCTAATTGTCCATTCCCACTTCAGACAGGCCATAATCAAACTGGAAAAGATTCAGAAAAGGGCAGCAAAGACAATCAAAGGTATCATGTGGCAAATATGTAAGAAGCCATTTAAAATGACAGGGATTTCTCAAGTATGAAAAAGATTATTAAGGAAAGTTATGACAGACATCTATAAAATTAAGAATTTTCTCTGTGATAGGAACAACATGGAGAAAATTATGAGGGAAGAATACTTCATTATCTATTTCTAAAGAGAATCTAGACATCAAATGAAACTAGCAAGTGACAAGTTTGAAACAAATAAAAGTCAGCACTTTCTCATGCAACACAGAATTAAACTGTGGAACTACCTGACATAGGATGCTACGGGTACTAAGAGGCTTTTTTGGTTTAAAAAGGGAACAGATTAATTGAAGAAAACTCCTTTTAAGATGACTAAATACAGTTGAACAACTGCTGCATTCACCCGACAGAGAGCAATGACTGTCCCCTTGATGTGAGGACAAACAGCAGAGGGAGTGGGGTAGCCCTTGGGGATCAGAGGGACCTCATGAACAGTAAGTACCCCCTGAAGGTTGCTCCATGTAGGTGCAGATGCCCTCAGGGACAGCAGGGAAAATCGAGGGGTGGGATAAGGTGTGGGTGTGATGGTGTTTGTGACAGTGAGCTGTGGCCTCACCCCAGCAGGCTGAGCAATTGGAGGCAGGACTGGGCACTCAGTGCCTGCAGCTCTGCCTGGTGTGCTCAGCCCCTGCAGTCTCAGGGTCAGCAGGTCTTTGTCATTTTCCCCAGTTGCTTGGGTAGCTGTGCTGCTCTGTCCAGTGAGGACACCTGAAGCCCTGTTGGTGGCTTTTTAGGATTGGGAACAGTTTCTCTTACCAGATATCTGTTGTAAATACAATATAGCAGAGAGGAAACAGACTAGGAGTTTCCTGGAGTGTGTGTAAGATAATTTCCTGATGCAGCTGGTGAGTAAGTGAACTAGGGAAGGCACCTGCTGGACTTCTTTTTTGTGAACAGAGAAGGACTTGTGGGCGATGTCATGACTGGAGGCCGTCTTGGGCATAGTGATCATAAAAGGATAGAGTTTTTGATTCTCAGAAGTAAGGAGGGAGTTTCAACAGAACTGCCACCTTGGACTTCTGGAGGTTAGACTTTGGCTTGTTTTGGAGACAGTTTGACAGAGTCCCTTGGGAGGCAGGTCTTGAAGGGTAAAGGGGTCCAGGAAGGCTGGACATTGTTCAAGAAGGAAATCCTAAAGGTACAGGAGCAGGGTATTCCCATGTGCTGAAAGATGAGATGGCAGGGAAGAAGACTGGACTGGCTGAACAGAGAGGTTAGACTGGAATTCAGGAAAAAAGGGAGAGTGGAAGAAGGGGCAGGCCAGTCAGGAAGACCATACGGATGTTGTGAGTTTGTGCAGAGAGAAAATTAGAATGGCCAAAGGCTATCTAGAACTTAATCTGGCCATTGCCATAGCAGGCAATAAAAATATTTCTATATTAGCAATAAAAGGAGGGCTGAGGAAAAATTCCATCCTTTATTGGATGTGAGTGGAATATAGTGACAAAGGATGAGCAAAAGGCTGAGGTACTTAATGCTTTCTTAGTCTCAGTCTTTAATAGTCAGACCAGTTGTCCTTAGGGTATTCAGCACCCAGAGCTGGAAGACAGGGATGGGGAGCAGAATAAAGCCCCCATAATCCAAGGGGAAATGGTCAGAGACCTGCTACACCACTTAGGCACACACAAGTCTGTGAGACCAGATGGGACTCTGAGCAGCCTGGTCTAGTGGAAGGTGTCTGTGCCCATGGCAGGGGGCTTGGAACTGGATGATCTTTCAGGTCCCTTCCAATCCAAATCATTCTATGATTATATGGGATTCTCATGGAGAAACTGGCTGTTCATGACCTGGACAGGTGCACTGTTCACTTGGTAAAAATCTCCCTGGGTGGCCAAGCCCAGAGAGTGGTGGTGAATTGAGTTAACATCCAGTTGGCAAGTGGTCACAGGTGCTGTGTCCCGGGGCTCAGTTTTGGTCCAGTCCTGTTTAATATCTTTATGGATGATCTGGATAAGGGGATCAAGTGCACCCTCAGTAAGTTCACATGCAATACTAAGTTGGGTGGGAGTGTTGATCTACTGGACGGCAGGAAGTCTGCAGAGGAATCCAGACAGGCTGGATCGATGGACTGAGGCCAATTAAATAAGGTGAAGTACTGGGTTCTGCACTTGGGTCACAACAACCCCATGCAGTGCTTTCAGTGGAGAGAATTTGGGTCTTCAGACAACAATGAATGCACTGAGGGAGGAGGCATGAGAAGTAACAGTTTTTCCCTGTAAACAGCCCTCTCCTCCTACATGGGGTCCCCCCAGGTATGTGGGCTATTTGCTTATGTTGTGACCACTCCTTCAGTGTTTGGAGGGTTAATGACCCTTTCCTGGGTCAGAAAGCAGGCAATTCTGAAGTGCTCCTTGAGGAGCTGTGGGTGCACAAAGAGATTCCTGATGTTGAACGTAAAGGACTCTGCAGCTCTCCAGACCATGTCCTGCCTCACTGTCTGGATGAGGACTCACTGGCAGAGGGAGTTGTCCTTTGCAGCCCTTCAGAAGAGAGATGATAGGAAATACCAGCTTCTTTAGGATAAACAAGAGAGGTTTAGTGAGAATAGCCACACTGGGAAAAGGGGTGAGGCAGAACTTAGTGTCACCTCTATACCCAGCACCTGGAAGAGCTTGAGGAGGATGAAGAAGCCCTTGCTGAGAGCCCTTTATGCATTGCCGTCCCATGGAGTGGTTTGTATTGCCAGGAATAAAACCTACTATGGCTTGGAGGTCACTGTCATGGCCTAGGGTATCACTGCCTCTGCGAACTGTCACACTTTGGTTTTTGGGGAGAGTGGGGAAAGGCAGTCAGCAGTCTGAATGCCTCCTGACTGGCTCTGACCATTGCTGCTGTTCCAAAACCAGATGCTAGATGAGGACTATGACCCGAGTGTACAATAGCTGTGGTGGAGAAGGATGTAGCCACCTGCTGGTTGACTCCTGAGGAATACTGAGTATGGTTCTTCCCCACTGTTAGGGATGAAGCTATGGCACATAAATGTCACATTGAATGGTATTATTATGCTCCAGGACAGTGCCCATGTGACATGTGGGCTACATGATTAAAGAGAGAGATTAAAATTTAAACACATATGGAGAGCAACATTTGAAACTGCCTGCTGTGTATTGCTTCTGTAACGTTGGCTCTAGACCAGCAAAAAAGGGCTGCTACCTTGGTTCATATTGACGTTTTCATACTTACTGTGCTGAATGAGGCCCCTGGGGACACATTCTCTGCACTTCAGAGAGGCAGTGAAGAATGAGGATAAACCCATCGCCACTGTTCATGCTGGCTGATACTTGCTCTGCAAATGAGACAGGGCTTTGAGATTATTTTTTTTTTAAATTTGTGTTAATTGGATGTGTTTCATTTTGCAGTACCTCCTTAGCTTAAATGACATGTCTGCTTCTCAGGACAGAACTGCCTGTGTCAAGCATTATGCGCTCTGTTCATCTTGTAGTTTCAAGGATGTGATATGCAGTAGCTTTCAGTATTGATTTGAAAATGTTTCCAGTCAAGAAGAAAAATGTTGGTGTTGGATTTTGTTTATTAATTCTACTTCCCAAACAGCTCTAATAAGGGGACCTACCTGCAGAAAGAGGCAGAATGGTCTGGACAACTATTGAAATTGTCCAAATCCAGAGCAAAGATCCTGAGAACTGCTCGTCTGATTCCTATTCTTACAGACATCTCAGAGCTGTAGGTGTTTTCATATTTTATCAAAAATTTCCAAGACATCTGTTTTGTGGAGACCGAGACATTTCTCTGCCTTGATGAGCACCAGCTGAGCTGATGATCAGCCCTGTCTCATCCAAGAAAACAGGTTTTTTTTTTCTGTTCCTCTTTGACAAGTGACCCTGTTGGTAGGTGCCAACAGCAGCTAACTAATTTTTATGTTTCCTTATGCAGTACAAGCTGAAATACTTATGGAGTTATGTGAATAATTCAGGTGAATTGATTTCTCTGCTTTACTGGAGAGAATTTGACTAGTTCCACTGGAGCTTCACCTCAGGGACCATTTCCCTCACAGAGGTTTATTCCTTTCCTTGATGTTAACCTTTTGGCTAGCTTTGGTTGGCTTTGTATAAAGCATGCAGGGAAAGAAGATGTTTCTATGGTTATGCTATCCATCCATCTGTCAGTCCTTCCCAGTAGCTTCAACTGCTTTAATTTCAACCACATTTGACAAGACATGGTGATGTTGTGTTTGACAGAGATATACACTCCCACAAGTATAATGAAAATTGGTACCAGTGAAAGAACAATTTACAGACTGATCATAATTACTGCAATTACATTTGTTGTTTTCTTAGTTGTTCAGGGAAAAGAAGGGAATGAAAAAGAATAATGAATCATGTACTCTAAATATTCATCTTTACCAACATTAACATTGGCCACTGATACTAAATGATAAGGTTTCTTCTCTCTGCTGGAAAGTAAAATTTGAGAAACAGAAGAAAGTATGCTAACGGGATAATAACAGTGCTGGAAAGTCATTGTTTAATTAATATGTTTCTTCTTATGTTAATTGGTATGACACATCAGAAAACAAATGACACAAATACATGTTTGGTATATGGCGTACATCTTACTGGTGTGATGTCCAAAAAGGAGAACCAGAATTTAAGTCTCTAAAACTGTACTCATCTACTTATTGTGGAACAGAATAGAGAAGACAAGTTGGAGGTGATTAATATCCAGCACAGAAGTTACAACACAATAGATTATTACAGGCTATAGATGCAGATTAAAGTCATAGATGCAGAAGCCTGATTCAAACGTATACGTTGTTAAATGAACAAAATACAGGCACAGGTACCAAATATAGTATCAGTGAATGCACAGTGGTAATGGCAATTGAGAAAATGTCAAGAGGAAACCCAAGGAGAATGGACTTGTTTAGATTAAGTAATGAGTCATTCAAACCAAAGTGAATTTCCTATGATCACAGAAATGCAAAGAAACTGAAAATATGTCTAACTAAGAAATTCTGTGTCTCCATGGTAGGTTAGGCATGTGGCAAAATGAACTACTGAAATAGGGAAAAAAAGTAGTTGTACTGCAACTGCTAGGATACAGTCGCCCAGATGGTTTCTTGGATTTTTCCAGTGCATTTATCAAAACGGTCACTTTTCTTGGGGAATACTTAGTACACACATTTTCTAATTTCTGAGAGTCCATGATGCTCAGAAAAAACACAAAACAAAAAGTAGGGAAAAGGGTATTTCATTTCTTCCATTTTTTCCTGCTTTGAGTGGTTTTCATCTCTATTATTTAGAAAGACTAGATTTAAAAATAAATTGATTTTTACCTTAACAGTACTGTAAGAGAAAGAGGGATGATGTTTTCCCCCAAAGGCTTAAATGACTTGAGTTGGAATGTTACTTTAGTTGTAATGGACACATCCTTTTCTGATGAGTGTTTTTCAGAGGTTGTTTTTATCTAATTTATGTTAAAAAATACAAAGCAACGATGATCTGCCATAATGTGTCTTAATATATTTATGTATTTCAAATGCTTTGGTTTTCTCTCATTGCTTCACGTAATCAGCTTCCTACTTGTTCTTCGGTCATCTACTGAGTCTTCCAGAGCAGAATTTATGATGTTAAAACCCCCCAAAACACATACTAAATTTTTAAATAAAGTTAAGACATCTCTTAAGAGTTTAATGAAAATGAATTCACTCTATATCCTTGCTGTACACACCATACAGAAACAATGATGAGGAAATAAGAAACCCAGTTATCTTTCAACTTTCATCATCTCATTTCAGAACATTTAAATGAAAACTTTGATAGCATGTGTTTGTAAAAATCCCACTTTAAAATTCGGTTTATGACCCACTCATTTTAAAAGGCTTATCAGTTCTATATCGAGAAGAGCAACTACTATTCTGTAAAAGGTGACTGATCATAGAATTACAAAATGACTAGTAGACTAGGACTAGGACTGATTAGCAGAAGCTGGAATGGAAGATGGATAAGAGGAAATAAATTATGTTGGAGAGGAAACGTACCATTACAAAAGAAAAAAACCCATGCAAATTAATTGTAGAAAGAAGTTGACAAGAGGCTGGATAAAAACAATACTAATATGCAGTGTACTGCTTTCAGTTTCTCTTTTTCCACTTCACTGTCCATACTGGTTTTTTTGATTTTTCATGTTTTTTTCCTTCCATCTGTCAGAGCAGAACTTGATCTTTCGTATCTGTGGGTTAATGTTGCTCTTGCTATTTTTAGCAGAAGATAAAAAAAACCAGTAACCTTTATCCAACTTTCAATAAGAGAAAGTAACATTGGCCCAGGCCCAACACCAGTTAGAACACAGAGATTTTCTTTTCAACCAGTGTGTGATGGTGTAACTCTTCAGAAGATATTACTGCATTTAAAAGCATTTAACAGATGTTAAAGTTATTTTCTCTCAATATATTTCTTTCTTAGTACCTGTGAAACTATTTAGATCAAGAATTTATTTTCAATAATTATTCAGTCTTTATGGAGCATGCAAAATCCCATATTACTCATTCTTTTCCCTGAACTAGGTGTATGAGCTATTTGAACTGGAGAAAACCAATAATAATGAAATTCCGTAGGCCTTTAGTTCTACTATTATGGAACAGGTGTGGACTTTGAGACAAATGATTGTTTGATGTTACTGTTCTTCAACCATTTGATGTCACTATCTGCCACAATAATATTAGTATTCAGCTTGGAGAAGAGAAGGCTCTGAAAAGACCTGATAGCACCTTCTAGTCCCTAAAGGGGGCCCAAAAGCCGGAGAGGGACATTTTACAAGGGCATGGAAGGATGGCACAAGGGGGAATAGCTTTAAACTGAAAGAGGGTTGGTTTAGGTTAGATATTAAGAAGAAAATCTTTACTGTGAGGCTGGTAAGGCACTGGAACAGGTTGCCCAGAGAAGCTGTGGATGGCCTATCCCTGGAAGTGTTCAAGGCCATGTTGGATACGGCTCTGAGCAACCTGGTCTAGTGGAAGGTGTCTCCGTCCACGGCAGTCCATATGGCAGTGGGGTTGGAACTGCATGATCTTTAGGGTCCCTTTCCAACCCAAAGCATTGTGTGGTTCTATGAACCCAAAGCATTATATGGTTCTATGAATATTTTCCACAGTCTAACACTTCAGGGAAACCATCAGTGGGCTTGCAGAATTGAGAGCAAAGGTTGGGTGTCATTTGCCAAGTTCTGGGGCGGTCAAGTCACGTGTGCTGTGTGCCAGGCTCCCTGAGGTTGTTCTGTTTCTTTGGCAGGGGTGGGGGTGTCTTTGCAGTGGATTCCCAGAGCTGTGCTGCAGCCTGCAGTGTGTGCCAGGATATCTGTTTAGTCTTGCAGAAGGGCCACAGTGTATGCTCAAAAACAGCAGGGAGTACAGGGAAATGACCTCGGGTAAACAGATAAAACAGGTGTGACACTGCTGCCTGCACTGAAGGCTTCTCTACAGCTGCCTTCTGCTCTGGAGAGGTGGCATCTCCCCTGCCTTCCCAGCATCCCTTTTTTTGGTCAGATCTGTGGCAGGAATGCCCCAGCTCTCCCATTCTCGTGTGAAGGGTTGCAAGTGGAGGGAAGGAGCACAGACAAAAAAAGGCAGCTGGATCCCAGCATGCAGGGACAGGCTCCCGCTCTGCTCTTCACTCCAGTTTCATACTCCCACTGACCTCTGTTGATCCCTCAGCTCAACCCGACCACAGCGAGCCCCTCCACTCCTTCCTGTACCTGTCCTCCCTAGATTTGCATTTCCTGACAGTGCCCCTTTCTTCTCCCCTTTACCCCTTAGACTGAATACAAGTGTATTCCTTTCTAAGCCACAACTAAACCTTACAGCTGATGTGCCCGGGACTGTCAGTTGGGCTTTCATGACTCTGCCTGGCACTTTCCCTTGCCAGAAATATTTCCAGCCTTGCAAGATTTACTTGGACCCCAGATCTAAGAGGTCTCCAGCTATGCTGGAAACAGGCAGCTCGTGAGTGGCCTGTTAAGACTTTGCTCCTCTTGCTTGAATATAAAAATGCCCAAATCTCAAGATTGCCACTCTGATTAGTGGCAGTGCAGTCAGCAAGAGCTCAGTGAGTCCAATTGCATGCATGTCCTTGTCAATAAAATCAGTTAAATGGATCACAACCTTGAGAGGTGGTCTTTGTCATACTCATCATACACATTTTCTGCCTTCTCCTGAAGTCTGGCTGTGTCTGACCTCTATGCCCACCTTTGTAGAATACAGTACAGGAATCCTTTTTCTTTTAAGTTTCTTTTAAGTTAAGTTTCTTTTAACTGCAACTTTACTCAGCCTAGTTAGAAGCATATGGGGGATGCTATTGAAACACTTGGTTCGAATGATCCTGATGAACAGAAACACAGTTTGGATGCAAAGGGAAAAATATCCCTTAGTTCTTTCAGAAAGAGATCTTTTTGCACAGCAGAAAATTGAGATGTGAAGGAGTGGTGGACACCATGGTTTACAAATAACATTTGCTTTCTGATGTTTTACATATCACCATGTTTAACCTTTCTAGGAGACCAAATTATTTTTTTGCATTTTGAATTCTAGCTGATGAATGCCTCAGGCTTCCCACCCACAAGTGCCTACACGGCTCTTGCAGACCTGTGTGGGGTGGAGCGCAGCATCTCTTGCCTGTCAGAAGATTTCTACCTGAGAAATGCAGTGATGTAAATGTGACAGAGCTGCTAGAACGAGCAAGGGGGTTTGCATATGTTTGTGGAGGAGAAATTTGCTATAAAGAGTAAATAAAAAGCTAAAAGCTGATGGAAATAGAACTATTCACATTCAATGGCGTGTGTTCCAAATAGACTAGACATTGCTGAATTGATCCCAGGAATAAATGATCATTTGGGGAGCTATATTTCTTGCCAGGTTCTAGCAAGGCTCAAGTTTTAAAGACAATACAATTGTTCCTCTATGACATGGGAGCAAATAATTCTAAGCAGAGTTTGAGGATGGCACAAAGGCTGAAGGCACAGTAAATCACTAACTGCACAGAGCAGTCCTGGTTACTTGGCTGACTACTTATGTGTGCTTCTTTGAATTTAGTTCACTTTTTAAATTTAATCTTATTTAATTTTTTAATCTTAATTAAATTTTATCATTTGTGTTTTATGTTATTGATATTTAAAATTTGAAATGTAATGGCAGGTATTAAGAAGGTCTTTAATCTTGCTGAGAATGGCAAAGCAAGGGCTCCAGCAGCCCTAAGTTGATGTCAGACCAATTAAAATTATAATGGAGAAATGCCTTTTTAAGTGATGATGGTTTAATATTGGAAGAGGTTATCAAAATAATTGGTTCTTTCTCAGTCACACATCATGACTGGATGAATCTGCGCTTTAGCCAAGCATACATTATGCTTGAGAAAAACACAAGTGACTAGTCTTCATATGGAGATAGCTGTGTGAAATATAATAGTTGATGATGTACATGTGGTCTGATTAAAAACAGAATATCTGATTTGAGGCTATTGTGGCCTTAAACTCAATGATTCTCTTGTTTGCTTAGCTGAATTGGCTTATGACTGATAGAACAAATTGTAATGGCATTCAGAAGCCTGACCAGATGTGTTCCCACAGGAAATGAGGTGATTGCAGTAGACTGGAAGGGACTGAAAGATGTGGACCAAATCAATATGGACAGCACGAGTTCACTGCATGGCAGCAGCTTCCATCGACCTTCCACCGAGGTGAGTGCCTGTCCCAGACCTGCTTACCCAAGGGGATCAGAAAATTTGAATTCTCTCTGAGGTCAGAAGCGAGTGTTGTGCATCACTGAGGCATCATCTGGGAAAGGACCAGAATGCCAATGAGCACCTGAGCACCAGGCTTTCATACCTGTGTAGTTTGGCTTGCACTGAATAGAGTCGAGTCACTCCTTCACAAGATCCATAGTGAGTAAGAATTTGCAAATGAAAGTACTTTTTAACCACTCATGACGGGAGTGGAACACAACATGGAAAAAACAGTTCTCACAAGCCTGTAGGTCTGCATTCCTTGAATACAGATTCATATTGAAATGTCCAACATGATGTCTGTCCCAGCTTCTACAGCATAGCCATAAAATGTTTTGATTTGTTTATATTTTGATTGTTAGGGTTGCATTCACTAGGAACTCCCAGTCAATTAATTTACCATGCAGTATCTCAAGGGCTGGTTCATTTGATGTTCTGAATTATTGCAGCTTCTGCACTCTTAGATACTTGAATGTTCAGCTTTGTAAGGTTTAGTGCATGCAATGATGATTAATAAAAATATCAAAGCTATTTTAAATTCATAATATTTGAAGAATCACAAATAATGTTCACAAATAACCTTTAAAAATAACATACAATCTGCAAAACCTTGAAAAATATAAACGTATCAGTATTTTTATTTCCTTTTTATACGTCTTTGGCTTGGAATATAACTTCAAGAAACTTGGAGTTTCATGGAATCCTGGCAGAAATTGTTGGGTCCAATCTTGTGTGGAAGATTCAGTTAAATCAAATGCAGACCTAAAAGTCAATGAGCATACACTACACCTCAGTGAACATCTTGATTTATATGAATGGATACAATAGGTGTAACTGACTCATCTAAATTTTCCTATATCCGCATCCCCAAAACCAAGTTGTTGAGATGTGAGTCCTCCCAGCTGAAAGAAACACAGTGAATTGGTGCTGTGATGGCTGATACAGGAAATGGATGTAGTTTGCAAGGGGAGAGTGAGTCAAAATGGACAAACCGAAACCCTACAAGAAAAAATAACTTCAGCAGAATTCTGTTGCTTGCTGTATTATACTTAAAATATAAAGGTGGTGTAGCTCCTCCTTGTGTTAGCCTCAAAGTGGTGCAACCCCCACAGTTGGAAGGGGAGCCTTGAGAAAAAGTGTTTTCCTCTTTCCTACTCTATCATCCTATCCGCTACTGCACCTTAAAACACCGTGACACCTACAGATGCCATAATCAACAGGAGGGAATGAAACCAGCTTGATAGACACAAGTTTCTTTTAATATATCAGATAAAGCAGTGACTGTTGATTATGGCAGAACTACTAGAGTTGCAAGGCTGTTTGCAGCTTGTTTGTTGCACTGACGTGCTGCCATTCTTTGCTTTCTTTAGCAAACACGGACAGATTTCTCCTGGGATGGCATCAATGTGAGTATGCGCTACACTGCTGTTCAAATTTCTAGTTATAGGAAGACCAGGATTTCTCTGCCATTGGATACAGTGAAGGCCAGAATGGCAATATGACTGAAAGTCTTTAGTGCCAAATTGTGGAAATTGTCTACGATTCAAAAGATGGTGATAAATTTTTGTTTGCTTCTGAGTTTTTTGCTATCTGACAGGTATGTAGATCTGCAGATGGCTACTGAGTTGCCTCCATCCTTTTTGAACAAATGTGTGATGCTTCCTATGTTCTATTTTTGAAATTTCTGGATGCTGCTGCATAAGGAAGGTGTCTGTCCAGCATGTTAAAAAGATTGTTAGTCCTTGACCATAATTTGATCTTCTCTTGGGAGAAATGTATCTCTTATATTCAGTTGCATACAGAAGTAAAACAATTCTTAATGTCCCCCGGGGGAGATGGTCAGTACCAGTTAACTTCAGTTAACAAGCAGAAGGAAAAACAAGCAAACATTTTAACACATTTTGTTTGCTTTTAATACCTGTGCCATGAACAAAAAAAATTTTGTTTGTTTGTTTGTTTCGTTGTGTTTTGTTTTTCACAAAAGCAAACCCAACACCCTGGAAAAGGAATAATGCATATTTTTGCTACCAAACTTTTTTTTTTTTGTGCTCATCAGGCTTAAAAAATATTTTAACGTAAATTAACTTGATAGTTTTGTACACTTGGAAAGTGTACAAAAGCTCCATTTTAAGTAGTAGAAGTATTTTCATATTCCAGATATTTTCAAAACTTTTAAAAGGTCTGTAACTTTCTGGTTAGCTGTAGTTTAAAAGCACTTGGGACATTGAATTTCAAGAGGGCATTTTTTTAAATAATTCTCACCCTGTTCATCCCTCTTTCGTTGTGGCACTTATGGCTTGGGATCTTTTGCCTGGGATCAATTAGAGAAACAAATTGTGCAGGAAAATACTGGCACCTGCAGCAACTGTCTAGAAGAAATTTGTCAGGTTTCTTTCCTCACTGCACCTCTGTCTAGCTGAAAGCAAGGTACACAAAGTCATGTGTCCTTAAAGAAAGTAGAAGACAGTTTCCTTACTTGCAGTTTCCTGTTCTTCAACCCACTCAGAATCCGTGGAGCTCTTTCATAATGCAGCTCTTCTGCAGTGTAATTCCATAGATCTTCTTTGGTATCAAAGCTGGATCATTAATTTTCTTCTGATCCCATTCATTCCTGCCTTCATGTCATAGCTCTCCAACCTTGCAGTGTTAGAAACTCTCTGAGTTTACTTTCTTCTCTGGACAATTTCCATGAGGCAGCTCACGGCACAGCCCCCAGGCTGTCATGGAACAAGTGGGTGGATGCTGAACAGCAGCGCCTAGGCAGGAATGACCAGTGAGGGCACAGATGGACTTTCTCCAACAAGCTTCATTACCTAAAGAAATGCATCATGGAACAAGGGATGTTCTCACTTTTTACTATTCTTCCCCTGCTTTCTTCAGCTCACGTTGCACACGGACATTCCTGACTCCAATGTTACAGGATGTCGTAGCTGCTGCCTTTATACTCAGTTTCCAGAAAAACTCATCTCTCATAATTCGGCCATTGACTGGAATTATATGCAGTTCAACGTCTTTAAAATGCCTTCCTTTGCCTCCAACTATTTCACTGCCCAGTTATTGCTCCACTCACTTTTTTTGAGGTCTGTGCCTGTGACCAAATGCTTGTTTTGTGTAAGGATTTAAAATTTCCCGCGTCATGGTCCCTACTTTTGAGTATCATTGTGTTTCAAACATTCTGGCCTTGATTTTCAGTGAGGTTGAAATGAAGAGCAGAAGCAATGCTTGTTTAGCCCTTGTGAAAATTAAGCCTCCAATGAAATGTCTGGCATCTCTGAAGAAGCCTGATGAATTCATCTTGAGAGATTATTTTTATGATGATGTTTGTGACTGCTGGCTGTCCCAGTAGTGTCCTGTCCTTTTTATTCTGGGACTGAGGATGAACACAGAGAAGACAATAAAGAAAATTAGGCAGAGCTGTATACCGTATTTATTTACAGATAGTTGTACGTGCTTGAAACAGGACACGTCACTGATACTGAGTCATGTTCATTTTATTAAGACCATGTGAGAAGAATAAAAACCCTCAAAGTGACATATAAAAATTATTAACTGTAGTATGATGCATCTATGATACATCAATTACTGTGCCTTGCCGTTGGCACTGACAGCTCCCCATTGGAAGTTCCCTGAATTGTCCATCAGCCATGCCTTGGATCTCTAACAAAGTGTTGGGAATGGTGCAGCATGTCTATGAAGGACCGGCAGCAGCAAAGGGAGGTTTCTCACAGCCCAGTTTTGCCTCTGCCTCTGACCTTGCATCACTCAGTCCCAATGCTGTGCAATATCCAGTCCTGGTTAAATAGCCTTTTAATTTTTCCTTTCCTTCTTTTGTTCTTACTGCTTGCTTCTGCTCCTCATCTTCCAACTACCTACTGATTTCTCACTTCAATTCACTTCCTTTTCTCCTTCCTGTATATCATTTCTTCATATTCTCTCTCTTTTCAGCTCTCCATGGAAGATACGACCTCCATCCTCCCCAAGCTGAAACGCAACTCCAATGCTTATGGGATTGGGGCTTTGGCTAAATCATCTTTCTCTGGTGAGGTCCTCAAAATTTGAGTTTATCCTTGGCAGCTTCTCTCCACAGGCCTTTGAGCCTCTTCCCATATCTCTTTGTTGCTCTCACACCTGCTCCTTTCTGACTCTCGCCTTTTCAAGGCCTTAGAGGAGTTTCCACCACCATGGTTCGAAATACAGAAATCTCATAGTTGTTGCCCTTTCAAAGAACAGATTTTTCTTACTCCCGTTGGCCTCTCACCGTGCACCCCTGCTCAGACATCTTCAATTGCTTCCCCTCAAACAGTCTTGAGTTTAACCCCATTTTCTGCTTCTTAGTTTGTTCACTTTCAGGCTTCATCCTTCATGCCCAACTCTATCCTAAATGGATTCTAGGCAAGGAAGGAAATGGTCTTTCAGATTTTGGGTTTCCCTTTTTCCTCCTTCTGAGAGCTAGTCCAAGGAAAGATGGAGAAACTCTCCTGGAGAGTTATACAGGGAAACCTGGGATACACCCAGCCGCAGGCATGAATCCTGTCAGGAAAGGAGGGGAGAAGCTCCACTTCTAAGAGAGGTAAACAGCATGGCAGACAACCCTGGAACTGTGTAATAGCCCTTCCTTGTTTTCTAATGTCTGGCCCCTTAGGGATATCTCGCAGCATGAAGGACCATGTCACAAAGCCAACAGCCATGGGCCAAGGCCGTGTGGCTCACATGATTGAGTGGCAAGGCTGGGGCAAGGCCAACAGCCAGCAGCAGCAGCACACACACGAGACAGCGCGCAAAGACGCCGATGCCTACTCAGACCTGAGTGACGGGGAGAAGGAGGCCCGGTTCCTCGCAGGTAGCACTGACTTTCTGGCGTGTGGGTTGGATTGGTTGGGATGACCCAGAGCAGAATCTCTGAGAGACCACTTAGGAGAGGCTGTGGGTGGTTCAGACGGCCAAAGCAGAGAGAGACTTTGTGGTTGGAGTGTTGCCAGTGGAATGCAAATGGGAGAGGTCCAGGGCCCATTGTGGATGATGGGTGTTGCTGAGATAGGACAAGAGTGGGACAGTGTGACCAAGGGATGAGGTTAAGGAGGGTGATGAGAAGTGGAGACTTTCACACATACCTGTTTACCTTTCCTGTTTCCTTTGGCACAGGAGTGATGGAGCAATTTGCTATTTCTGAAGCAACTCTCATGGCTTGGTCCTCCATGGATGGTGAGGATGTGAGTGTAAACTCAAATCAGGACAACCCAGCAAGCAACTACTCTGAGAACTATCAGGAGCTGATGGAGAGCCAAGGTGAGCTCCAGTGCTTCTTGCTAATCTTAAACCACCCCCTTCCTGCTCTTGTTTTCACATTGCTGTCTTTCCCTCTACCCTGTTTTATTCTGTTGCCCCAATCTTTGGGAGTGGGATCTAGTAGAGTCATCCCTATTTGTGGAGCTGTCCAAGGAATCTAATTATAACAGGGAGGCTCCAAAGTCCAGTTCCTTTTGCCTTTTCTGGGCACAACTGTGGAAAGCTACTGGCCCTTGCAGACAGTTGTGAATATAATCAAGGTCATCTGCCTACTGCCTAGAACTGTGTTTTCTCTTTGCTCTCCTTCCCTCTAAGGGATTCATTTACCCTGCACAGTGCAGTGCCATGCACAGGCACACAGGCTACCTGAATGAGCCAGCTTGGCCTAGAGAGAGTGTCTAACTGTGTGTTGTTTCTCTCCTTTACTTGCAGAGCATATGGCCCAGACGCAGTATGATAGCTGGCCTCATTCCTACGTCTCGCAGGGCATGTATTGCTTAGGTTCATCTGATGCCTGGGAGGCCAGTGACCAGTCCCTCATCGCTTCCCCAGCAACTGGCTCCTACTTAGGCCAGAATTTTGATGAGTCCCAGACAAACCTTCAGGAAAGCATTTTGCTTCAGAGCAGCTTTCTCCAGCAGCAACAGCTGCAGCAACAGCGGCAGGAGCAGAACTTCATCCAGAGCACGGGGCTGGTCCACGTGTGGCCCCTGCAGACTGCTCAGAGTGGGGGTGGAGCTGAGTCCAGCACATACATGGAGGACCACATTGAGGATGAAGGGAACCCACGGCTGGAGAAGGCTCCTCTCCTAAACAAGAAGCCCTCTCCAGAGGAGGATGATGCAGTGTGCCGGGACCTGGAATCTCTATCTCCTCGAGAGGAGATGGAACATGCTGCACTGAGCCGCAAAGTCTCAGACGTCACCTCCTCTGGGGTGCAGTCCTTTGATGAGGAAGAGGGAGAAACAAATAACTGATGCTTTCTGTGAAGTTCCCATCACTACTGAACAAAGAGAGGGGTGGAAAGGAATGAAATTACAGGGATTCTTCTCTTCAGCTCCCCATATTTCTGAGGAGGCACACCTTCCATTCCTGACATTTAATTATTTTTTTAAACAAGAGGAAAATCTCAAAGTGATTGACACATAAAAACCTCTTCTCCCCTCCCCCATGGACACATATTTTGGATTTTCATTGCTCTGGGCAACACGTGAGGTGCTTGTAGAGATCTGGATTGGTAAATAATTTCTAAATCTTTTTAATACTAAGTCTTGGCTGTGGATACAAACTCTTCTGGTACCGGGGATATGGCTGATGAGACAGGCTGGGCATAGGGAGCGGCTATGTGGCTAGAATTCATCTTGGCAGAATGGATGGTGTTCTGTGGACATGGTCCCCTTTGATAGAATATGTGAATATAAACTGGTTTCAAATGAAGATTTGGCTTTGCAAATATAGATTGCACTAATATTGTGTGATTGTGACTGATACAGACAATAAGGCTGTGTTCGATACAGATTGTACTGAAATGAAAGATTTGCTGTGGAACCAGATCCTCAATAGCACCTTGATACAAAATTGTAGGTTTGGTGGATACAAACTGTGCTCCGTGGGCACGGGCTATGCTGCTGTACAGATGGTGTCGCTCTGTGGGCCAGGCTCTGCTGTGGCATGGAGGAGTGGATGCAGATGCGAATCTAACGCTGCTCTCAGATATTCATGTTTTGGTTTCTTTCATTTATTTGTTTCTTTCTTTGACATTTCTGCCTTCCCAGGAGCTGGCAAGAGCGGTGTGTCCTTTTGGCATGGGGCACTGGAAGCCAGTGGAAAGGACATTTTCAGCTACGGAGATAGTAATAAAAAACTGACTCTTGCAGGGGGCTTGAGAACATGTCCGTCTTGGTGCTGCTGCTGCAGATTTCTGTCTTCTCCCTTGCCAGCAGTATGGGGAGACCCAGAGAGTAGGCAGCAGATCCAGGAACAGTGTGTACAGCTATGAGATCACAGATACCGAGTTTACATTAGAGTTTTCAGCTTTTGCTTTTTTTTAAACCTTTTTATATTGCTGGATAACTGTTCATAACAAAGCATAATAGGAAAGGCCTGTACTCCAGTCATGGCTTAACAGAAATACTATTTCTTTCCCATTTCTGCCACTCCTTCTGCAGTGCCAAATGTAGCTGGAGGAAAAGGGGTGAGAGGGAGTTTTCTCCTCCTATTTTTCTTCTTCCTGCCTGTGTTTTCTTTTGTTTTCCCATCCCCAAGCAGTGTAAATAATACTCAGTACTTAGTCTATTTGTTTTTCGCTCCCCTCTCTTTTTTAGGTGTGGAGAAAGCTGATTTCAGGAGTTTTCCCTATTTGTACGGGTTCTATATTTTTTGTTAAAAAAACATGATTTGCTGACTAGGGGAATTTGGTCTCTTGCAATTCCTCGCCATCTTTCTACAGACCTCCTTTTGGGAGGAAGAGGTTTTGTAAGGAAATTGTTTCCTTTCAAGCTCTCACCAGGAAAAAAAAAAAGAGGCAAAAGCAAAAATTGTACAAGGTTATTGATTTTGCTGAAGAACTGAACAGAACTAACAGAGATTACCCAAGTGCTGAGTTTTAATTGCAAGACCTCTTGCAAGAAAGCATCAGCAAAGCATGGGTGTAAATCAGATGCTAGATCTGATGAGCTAGAGAAAGGAATTTGTCTGGAGACTGCCATACTATTCCAGGGGCAACCCTTTCTCACTTACTCTGACTCATATCTGCTCTGTTTAATTCACGATACATTTGTTTCTTCTTTGCCTCTTCTTCAGGCTTGGTGTGGTTTTTGGATGACAGGAAAGTGATACATGCTCCTTCCCTGCTTCAGGTTTAGTTCCTGCATATTTGCAGGGAAGAATGTCTAAGGAGAGTAAATCGTGACTGAAGTAATATCATCAAGTCTCAGAGTTCAGACAGCTCCTGGCAAGCAAAGCAGGTGACATCCAGGAATTATGAAAAGTAGAAATGGGACTCTCAGGTAGAACTTTACCCCACTCAGCTTTCTCCCACTTACACTGGCAGCTGCATGAAGAGGGACTCCTCTTTCAATACCTAAGTCGTTCCAGCAGAGTCCACTTCAAGTGGATCTGTCTTCCCTCTCCACTGCACCTCTAAAGGAAAGACCTTTGGGATATTTCAGTAAGATTGGTGATTTGGTGTAGGTAAGAGGGAAAAGTTTTTGTGACCATCTTTTTTTACCCATTTGCTTGGTCTTGCTTGCATCTCTCTAGGGAGGTAGCTCTTCTCCTGAATGATGACCTTTCAATATCTCTTCAAAGATGTTTACACATTCAGGTGCTAACCTCCCTTAGGCAGGAGGGTTTGATAAATATGATCTTCTATAATTCTTGCAGGGCCAGTGCTAGCTCATTGTCCTGAATTGGTTTGGGTCTAGCCTTAGAGCAGGGCCTAGGAAATCACACTAGCCAGAAAAGGGAGATGGGGCAAGTGCCAAGAGCACCTCAGCAGATGACAAATAAATAGGTGTTAATCTTTTCTTATTTCTTTTTAAAAAATCCTTCAGGGAAACAAAAATTGGTTGGGTATGTTTCTTTGTGGGAAATTTGAGTGGCTTCTTGTTTTTCTCTCCAAACTATTTTGTTCCCACGTGCCTCTCCAGGACCAATCTGGATGTTTACGGTAACTTTAGAGTAGCTTCTAATGATCCTTCTGTGTTGTTTACAGGACTGGGACAAGTAGGTCAACTTGTCCAGGGCTTCTTTTTCTTTAATATTGGCATGTGGTACATTTACTAAGATATGTGACTCATGTCTAAAAGATGTACATTATCTCCATGGAAGACAGTGACAAGGAATTATCTACATGGGAAGAAGTGTGAAAAAAATTTACCTTATAGAAAATTTTGTGGAGTTCAATATGAAGAGAAAACCTATCTGTAGATTTTTCTGACCTCCGTGGAATGGGATAGAGAATTATACCCTGCTGTATAATTCCATAGCCTGATCTCTAGAAACCTGTAGATAGCCTCATTCTCTGTGAATACAGACTGGTTTGAACACTACTCTCTGTAAAAACTTCCAAACTTACTATTTTTATTTTTTTTTTTTTTTTTTTAATTCATGAAGGTCTTGACTTTCTGTGAATAATAAAATTTCAGCCTTTTCCTGAAAGAAAGAAAAAGGCTATTTTCCATGACCTCTCCAAAATCCAAAAGAGAAATGTATCTATATTTGCCAGGAGCTTGACCAGAGAGAGCAGATCTGCCTATCTACACTTGCCACTTGAGTGAGCATCCTGAGCTGAACTGGAAAGGCAGTTTGAATCTCTTTGAAAGTGGAAAATTGTTTGTATAACCTGGCCTTTTCTTATGTAACAGGCCTGCTGCTTGTGTGTATCCAATATTAGAGTGAGACCTGGAACCTAGTGTACATTTCCCAGAAAAGCTGTTGTTATATAGATACACCTATTCAAGCATATGGGAGGCACAGGTGCTTTGTGAGTGAAATTTGGCCTGCAATTACTTTATCCTGGTGAGGAGGGATGAATTGGAGAGAGTCCAGCCAAATAGTCAGAGCCCAAATTGTATTTGTGAGGCTGAAAATAAGAAGGAAAGGTAAGCTCAGGATCCCTGATCTGCAGTTACTAAGAAACTGAGCCTACTGTTTGTTTCCACAAACCTTTTGTAAAGCAGAGCTGCACTACAGAAAAAATTTGGATATTCTTGAAGCAGTGGAGGTAGAAGATTCCCATCTTTTCCCCAAGCCTTTGTCTTCAATAGAAACTTGTTGAAATTATTATGCTAAACACAAAGGAAGGCTTAAACACAAGTGACCCTAATTTAAAAGCTTCCACTGCAAGAAAATTCTCTCTTGTTCCTTTTCCCATGATTGCTCATACCTGATTAGTTATACTATTTCATAAGTTTTTCTTTTATATAAATCTGAAGGTTTCTTTATAAGCGTTCTGAGTTCTCTTCAACTCCATTACCTCAGGCTCTGGGGTGGAGAAGTCAGTCTGCTCGTTTCAGTTTCTGTGCATCTAAATTACCATCATCTTCTTCTGAAAAGCTGCTGACAAGTCATCCTCTTGCTTTTCCCCCTTAAAAACTTCAGTGTCACCTTTAGTGACAGACTTGTAGCAGAGAACAATTTAACCATGCTTCTAAGCTGATCCAGTGGTGAGCTGCTGTGAAGGAAGGCAGCCCTTTGCCCTGGCCGGGCTCACCTCCCACAACCCTTATGCTGATGCTGATGCACAGCTGACCCACCGCAAACCACGCACTTTTACCCTACTATAAAAGTGAAGAGGGAACAGCTGTGAGCAGAGGGGGAGATCGTGCTGTTCACAGCAGCTGGCTTTCCTTTATATCAGGTTAGGGAGACAGGGGAAGTGCACTTTGAAATGGCATCTTCATGATGAGTCTAAGCTGCTCAAAGGAGCTGTCATGCCTCCTCCCTTCCGCTACCACCAGCTGTGTACTTCTACTGCCTAAAAAGCACCAGCACTAACACTCATTTGGCTGCTCAGGAACTGATCCCATTGAAAACTAACCCAGTCCCCTATCAAAATAAGGGTTTCAGTGGGATGAACTCTTCACTTGGTGAGGCAAGCATCACTGAGGGCTGGTAAAATATGCAAGTGGTCATGTGGAAGACTGGTTGGCGATGCAACTTAAATTGGCTTAAACTGATTGTGAAGTACCTGTCTGAAAAGAATAAGCCCAACTGGGGCACCCTGAAGGACATATTCCCCCTTTTCTCCCATAGTGTTTTTCTTGAAATTTCAAGTATGCTCTCACTTGATTTGGAGTTTGTTGTTATTTATGCTCTGTTATTTCTCTCACTATTCCCTTCCTTTCTGAAGGCTTCTTTGAGTTAAACCCTTGCAAGGGACAGGAGGACATGAGTAACTTGATATATGCATGGAATTAATAAAATTAACATGCACAAATCTCATATACACTCAGTGATTAAACTCCATGGCAGCTAAAGGTACTGATAAGTCTTATCCTGTAATTGCAAGAGGAGAGCCTTGTGCGAGAGTGAAGCACAGCTGGAGGAAGGGACACATTTCCATGTCTTTAAGCCAGTTCCAATCTAGTGTGAGATCCAGCAGAGCACTCCTCACCTATGCAGAGTCTGTGCATGCTGTACTTTGTATGGCAACAACAAAAAAATGTAAGTTGTAGCCCCAGAGAAGAGAACTGGAGAGAGGAAATTGTTCTCTTAGTTGGACAGAGGTGTGAAGTGTGGTGGTGAGGCAAGGTAGTGTGCAACAGTACAGGCTTGTGGACAGCTGTGTGTGCTCTATGCAATGGCAAGGAGAAGTCTAGCTAGAGAGGGAAAGACACTGAGAGAAAGGCTTGGGAAAAAGGTCAAAAAAAGCTGAATGTCTTCTTTACGCAACTCAAATAGGAAGCTTAATGGCAGACTTGCTACACAAACTGTAAGTCCAGAATTGTTGAAGCTTATAGTACTCCTTAGTCCAAGCCACACTTTTTTTTTTTCCACAAAGTGATCAGAAAGGGTACCTGCTAGCTTCTTTTCATTATCTTTGAAAAACAATTCAGAGTATTCTTAGTTCTGCAGGGAAATCTTATGAGAAATACACCAAATAAGAACTTACTCCTTGTCCAAATGAAGTTAATGTGAGTTTTGTTCTCATTAGGAACTCAAAATATCTAAAGTCAGCTCAGTTTGCCTTAACTGGTGTATTGGTAATTGTCTAGAAGGAGAAACTCAAATAAATTCACCTCTAAATGCTGTAGAAAGCAGAGCAACATTGACATAGCCTAAGCTCTTCCTTCTGATTTGTCCCAGGTGGAATTTCCAATGCTTCTTGTTCAGACAATTCTGACATATCTTTTAAATTACCTTTTTGACTTTTTCTAGGAGAAACAAAAAAAAGAGGAAAAAAAAAATCCATTCCAATACAGAGATTATCAGCAGCTGGTGCCCTTACATCTAGAAAAATGTAACTAAGTAACAGTTTCACCTTTGATTTTCCTCCCCTGTAGCAATCTGACAGGGAAAGATTTCTATGCCATGGCTCAGGGAAAGGAAAAATAAACAGGGAAAATGTGAGTAAAATAGTGCCTATTAGAACTAAACGTATATGTAGGACAGACTACAGTCATTAAAGCACAGTCTCAAATATGATTGCAAGCTGTAAAGTCAATGTCAGGTGCCTCTTTTGTATCATAGGCTTTTCCCAGGCTAAATAGTGCAGGAGCAGAAGAGCTGGACTTGTGTGCCAGATCAATGTCTCTCTTTGTCTCAGAATTTGTCATGGAACCTGGGGACACTACGCTCTCTCAGCAGCACAACCAGCTCCATGAATAGACAGGTGTAGGCATGAAGACAAGTGATTATTGTGTTAACAAATGGACATGGACAATTTGCACTTGGAGCATTAGGGTCTCTTTACATCCTTGCACTGGCATTTTTCCCCACCACAGTCAGATCAAAATGTTATCTTTTCCTTGGAAATGAGGAGAACTTCTGTGATTGTCAGTGTTGGTCTGCACAAAAGAGAATAAATATGTGATACATCTTTCCAGTGCAAATACACGTTTTTGGAAGAGGAAAAATTTAGCCAAGCTGTGACTCTGAGAAAGATTATGTTTACTAAAACTGTAAAGACTTGTTCAAGAATGTTCTCAGTGCTGATACCATAGAATCACAGAATGATTTGGGTTGGAAAGGACCTTAAAGATAATCTAGTCCAACCCCTCTGCCATGGGCAGGACTTACCTATTGATAAGTAATAACTGCTGTTGTCTAGGAAGAGAGGGATTACAGTGTTCTGTGGATCTTCCTCATCTCCTTTGACTGGGGACATTTTAAATGCCCTCTGAAACCTAGTCTTGTTTTTGCTTTCCCATAAGGGATCAAATGTCCATGCTAGCAAGACAATAAATGCTTTTCTCCATTATGTAGACAAGATCATGCATCAAGATTTGCTTCTAATAAGATACAGGCATCTAGTCCAGATTCATTGGCCTTCTGGATTCATCTTCATTGGGCATGGAAATCTGGTCATGAGTTGGAGGCCAAAAGGTTAAGAACCCTCTTCCAAAGCCCTGCCAAGTTCCCATGAGGCAAGTACAAGTAAACTTCCCTTCTTTTCAGATACTGCATGCTCGAGCAACATAGCAAGCCAAAAGCTCTTTTGCAGGTATATATTATTGTTTGGCTATAATTTTTCTTCTCTAATTTGTGGATGTTGTGCATGATTGGAGGTCTCTGGGAATCCCTACATTATAAAATTGGGACTCAAAAGTAATTTTATAAGGAACAGGATTTCTCTTGTTTCAGCTCTTTTTTAGATATGTGTGGTTAAAGACAGAGGTTTGGGAGGTAGAAGGGTGGTGGATGGGAGTCTCAGGGGTGGCATGCGGAATGGATTCCTGAAGCATGTATAAAAATAACTAAAGGCTTGGGTCTTTAAATGTTGTATTCTCAGTATCTGAAACTACTTTAGTATAAGTGTATGGGACAATGGAGGTTGCTGCAAAGCAATTTTAAGGAGCTTCCCCCAAGCCTGTACACATTTTCTGTAGTGGGGAGTCTGCATGGTGATTATATTTATTCTTTCAAGCTAGTGTTTACAGAGGTGCATTAATGTTTGGGGAGAAAGTACCGAATTGAAGTAAAACAAAAAGGGAAAGGGACCCACTACTGAAAGCTTTCATTCTTTCCTTGTCCCACCCTAGCCCTTAATAACTAAAATGAGTCTGATTTGCCTTTGGTCTTCCAGCTCCAAAACATGTTTGCCTGAAAATTTTTGTTGGATATACTTCGCATGTTTTGATAATGTGACTTATGAGATAACACTTCTACAAAGATATATATAAATACATACATGTACAACCAGATGCATACATGTGCACACACTACATATAGACTTAGAAAAATATATGGCACTACACACCTCCATGCCTGTATGTGGCAGTAACCACAGTAAAGGAGGGGAGGTAGCTGAAAATAGCATGTACAGTCCTTTATGGAGTTGTTATTAAACAGAATGTGGTCTTGCCGTCCTGGCTGGTGGAAGTGTTTTATTTCTGTGGGACTGGTTCCAGGGGAGTTGCGTCTCAGGAAGGAGGATCTTAGGAAGAGGGGGTGGGTTTCCCTAGTCTGATGGAGCATGTTAAAAATGATCCGTGGTGGCTTGAAGAAGCATTCCAGAGTAGGAAGTATCTGATGCGCTATTTCTCATTAAGAAGATAAGAATGTCTGACTATACAGAGCTAAAATCTGATGTGTGTCTGTGACCACCATGACACAAAGCCCAGGCCATTGTGGCAGATTTGAGGGTAGACAGCATCACATCAAAAGAATCCTCTAGTTTAGCACAGAGTGAGTTTTCTGTTACACTGGATACATGTAAGTTTTGTCCCAGTATTGGTGACCTGCAGACACATCTGGCACAGAGTTAGACAGAAATTTCACAACAGCAGGTTAGGACTGGACACAAAGAGGAGTTTGATGCTTAGTCACTACTTTTGGTAGCACAACTCTGGGTGCACATTTCAGTTTTAAATCATTGCTTCTCAGCCTGGTGTTCTCATAGCAGATTTCCCCAGAGGGAAAGGAACATCTCTGCACTTCCAACATTGTCATATCATCTGCTTCTGATCTAGGACATTAGGCCAGATCCAGTAGCTATTTGTTTGCCATATGAGACTTTTAAATTCTAGTCATAATATATATTTCCTTGTCCAGATACTTGTGCTTTTCCACTGGTTCTTCCAGGGGCTAGACAGTGTCCCTTGCCGTGCTTAAGGCATAGCATATTTCACAATCAGGGCTATTTAGGTGATCTTTGCTTTCTGTATTATATTTGAAGTTAATTTACTTCTTTCCAGTTTACCTGCCTTTGCTACTTGAATAGATTGCCACCCACCACTCGGTATGTATGTCTGCATAATTATGTACGTATAATTAATTGTGACTTGCATAAGACACACTTAACTTTTTCAGGGTTTTTTTTTTATTTTTTTTGTCAGTCTTTGTAAGTCCCACAGTACTCTCACCTGGTTTTGTGGAGGGTTTTCTGTTTTTTGGGGTTTTTTTTCCAAATGGCCTTTAAATTGTCACTACTGTTTTTTTTTTTTAAATATGTGCCAGATGAAATCAGTTATTCCACATTTGTTTAAGAGTTGAGTCCCTGGGAAAATAGCATTTTTCTGGGCCTGGAAGTCATACCTCTGCAATGTTTTTTTTTCTTAATTTCACATTATGCTACAAAGATGGTGTCCAGCTGCTGAGTGCTTCACCTAAAAGAACTCTTTACCATCATACTAGGCTAGACTTACCCTCAGTTAAGTTTGTCTCCTCTGGATTTAGCTGCTTAGCCCCGACATGAATCTCATTCTATGGTGTCTGTATCAGGCTCTGAACTCCACTTTCTGCTTATTTCTCTGTTTGGACTAGATGGCAAACCTACCATATGTTTCTCTCATGTTACTGTTTTACAATTTCTCCTATGTTACTTCTAAGTAATTTATGAAAACAAAAAATAAAAAGGGCATAAGAGCATTTTTGCTGCACACCTTGCTGGATCTGCACTATGCCAGCTGCAAGGGTATTTTCTATACAGTTCCTCAAACAGTTCATACCTTCTGTGCCAGAGAAATTGCAAATTTGATTTAAGCATAAGATTCTGTGACATGGTTGGTCATAATCCAACCATCTCAGCTCCCATTTCTTTTCACAGCCCATTTGCTTAAGTGCACTGTAGAAGTTTGAGGGGGAGAAAAAAGCAGATTTTTTTTTTGCAAATGCATTCCTCATAAATCTTCCATTACTGTCTTTTGCATTTGTTTCTGCGTTGAAAAACTGAAAAGCTTCTAACTTGAGTTTGTGTTACTTTATTTTGAATATATCTTCGTATGTCTTGTATTTTTACCTTCTGTTTTTCTGACTTAGTAGCTATCCAGTAAATAGTCAGATATTAGCAGTGTTTAGGTTGTTGTTCATATAAAGCAGGCAATTCATATTTTCATTTCTCCATATCCTTTTTCCTTTGTAAATTTGCTACAGGACTTTTCCTCAGCATACAATGTCCACCATATCAGGTGCAATCCTTCAAGTTGGCTGAATATGTTTCAGTAAATGGTTTTATCGTGGGACAGAAAATGTTTGCCCAAGCAGCACACTGAAGCAGATGGGATGTGAACAAATGCTCACTTGAAAGGCCAGTGCTTGAACTAGTAATAGGTTTGGCTGAGACTGGCTTCATGTAGCTATCACATTAATCCCAGCAGTGTCCACAGAAGTATCTTTAGTTGCTTGTCTTTCCATGAGGCTGCGCCAAGACTTAGTGACTTCCAGCAAGCTGAGTGGAGAGATGGGGCTCAGGGCACAGGCAACTGAATTGCAGAGCTTTCTGCTACTGCACAGCTGTGATTTGAAAGAGGTGATGTTTGAGGGTGTGTGTGTGTGTGAGTACACATGCACAGGGTTGTCTATCCAGTGGCAGGGGAAGAGGCACAGAACAGCATGTGGCTTTTGATCAGGACCAGCTTAAGCTTGCCTCCCACAAATAAAGCTTTAAAAAGTTTTGCATCACATGGCTTAAGATGTAAAATGTTTTTCTCTGAGAATACTAATGCTCAGGCATGGCTTTTAGGTGGAAATATTAATTATTGGTCTCCAGTGTTTATTAAATTTTTATGAGAGCTGTGCCCAGATATGTGCTTATGTGACCATGGACAACTTAGTTCTTGCTGTGACCGTATTTTTAATAGTGTGTTTTTAATTATACCCTTCCTGGAGTTGGACTAATTTGGCAGAGAGGAATCTACACTTACTCAGCTGGTTATTGCCTTGTCTTGTACTCTGGCCACAAACCACACACTTATATACAGTGTTTGCATAACCGGGGAGAAGAGGGAAGTATTTTCATGGACTGTCTGTCTCTCTGTTTCTGCTTGTACTACGTGGTTTTGTCCTTAGGCTTAGCAAACTAGAATTTTTCTTAGTCTCAAATAATTTTCCAACCAAAAAAGTTACATTGTTTGGGCAAATTTTTCTTATTGTCCAGTAGTCCATCTCCATGTGTTTTCTTCTTCATCCGACTCATGACCTTGTCATAGCTACCCAAAACCCTACCTGTTGTCTTACCAGCCTTAAGTCTCCTCTATTTTTTTAATTCTTTATATTGATGCGTTTAAAAACAAAACTTCCGCTTTCACCTTTGAATGCTATGTGGGAGTTCAATTTTTTGCTAGATTAAAAGTTAAGACATAGCTTCTTGCCTCATTAACTTCAGTGAACTCACAATTAATTGAAATTAAGATTGCATTTATTTGGAATATACAAGGTCAAAGGATTTTATTTAGTTTTTCTTTTGTTACTTGTGGTGGTGGTTTTTTCCCCAGATTTTCTGCTCTGATGGAGATATGTCACTGTTGTGTTCTTCTCATACTGTTATATGTTGGGTGCTGTCTCAGTTTAACAAGACAGAAGTGTTTACTAGGGAGGGCGGGTTCCCTTGACAAAGGTTCAGTGTCAGTTTACTGCACATTTTACACCTATTAAAGTACTTGGCATCAGCTCACTGAAGATTTTATTGGTAAAATAGAATGGAAGCCTTTGCAGACCATCTTTGCAGTATGGGGTTTTTTTGTCCCATCCTGGCTCCCTATGCATTTTCATGTATGAATATAGGTGAGAAAATGGTGCGGATGAATTCTGGTTCTGTTCCATGGGTGAAAGCAATACCTGGAGTGGATCTTGAGTAGTGTCTACAAGGAGCAGCAAATACACTCACCTTTCAGTTCCCCCACAAAGAGAAATCCAGCTCCTCATAGGAAGCCTGGGAAGCTAAAGGCAATAGGAATGGAGAAATATGTGTGTGTGCATGTGTGAGCACACGTGTGTGTTCTTATATTCTCATGTGACAAACCTCAAGAATCTTTCCAGGTTAGCTTGTGTCTTACTCCAAGCTCCCCAAGCCTCTCCATGTGCATCATTTTTGTTCCAGCTTCATCTCCCCCAGCTCACAATCTGTCTGTCATGACTCACACGCTCACTGGCTTTGATTTAGACTCCATCTGCTTTCTCAGCTAGTCAAAATCCCAGTTCTTCTGTAACACACTGTAGGAGAAGTGTGGGACTGGAGCAGAACATGTATCTGTATTCAAGAGAGAGGAGGGGGAGGTGTATTGACTCCAGTCTCAAAGTTTCTCCTTGTCTCATCTGTCTCAGTGGAAGCGTTTGGTTGAGCTACAAAATGTAAGTCTGCACTGTAAGGCTGGTGATGACTTGGAGAAACTCGTCATTCGTGAGGATACATGGACCCTCAGATCTGATTTGATCTCAGTGTTGTCACTCACTGCATATTTATGTGAATTTAAAATGGATGTCCTTTCTCCTTTGCTTATATAAAGGACTATCGCAGTTCCCTGAGAAAAAAAACCAAATGTTTTGCCTCTTCTCTGCAGGCGGTGGAAGGTGACACAAAGGTAGCAGGGAGGCTGTGTGCTAATGCCTGGCAGACAGAAATGTGCCCCTCTGGTGGAGGCAAGCAGCTGGTGTGTGCAAGAGACTTGCCCTCAGATCAGTGTTGTCTTCTCACAAGGACAGGGTGACTCTTGGAGGACAGAAGAAAGGGAAAGGCTGTCTCCAGTTAGCTCATAAAGGGGAATCATGTGCCAAAGACAATACACAGCTGGTGGGCTCTGAATTACAGACGGCAGAAAAAAAAAATCATTTTTTCCGTCTTCAAGAGACTAGCTGGTAAAATTTCCTTCTACTATAATCTTGTCACAGACTCTCCCACCCATAAGCATCATCAGAGAGGAATTGGTGCAAGGTCAATGTCAATCCTTGGAATTAAAGCCAGGAGAGAATTTTCCTTTGGCACCTGGATTAGAGGTAATGATATTTTTGACTTGCTACTGAGAGAGCTTATGGAAAATTATCTGTTAAGGTGAAACTGGTCACTCCAAGTTAGGTAATACTTCAATAATATCAGGAAAGGGGATGTCACCCAGCATCTGGGAGAATACCCCCAAGAACATATTCTCGAAGCCTGGATTTATTCTCTTTTGCTGATAAGTGAAAACATATCCAATGGGCTGATTGGGACTGCATATAAGTGCCATGAGACACCAAAAATATGATAGAAAGAAATGTAGACTGTTAGAAGAAAGCTGCAGAATACACAGAATTTGATTTTGCCTATTTACTGAGAAAACCTCACAAGAGTGGTGAGTTAAACAAACCAGCATCTTATCTTTGGATGCTAAGATTTTGCATGCATGACACGAACTGACAAGACATCTCTTCACAAGATGCAGATCAAGATCTGCTCCAGATTTAGAACTGGAATAGAGAGGGATGCTGTAGACAAGGGTTGAGGTCTCTGCTGTTAGTCACAACGGAGATAAGCTGGCAAAAGTGAGAGCTGGAATTCTCAGATATGAGGTATGCAGAAATATGTGGAAAGTAAGCAGTGCAGAATTAGCAGGAAAGAGAGCAGGAGTTTTCAGAAAGAAACCTGTTTTCAAAGTGTAGAAAATGTAGCTTCCCTCTGCTGTATTTCTTGGCAGCCTGCAAGCACTCCATAATTCTTTTTTATTTTGAGTTCTTGTATTTTAAGACTATAACTGTGGAAAAATTGTGAACAGTGATTCAGAGAGACAAACACGGGTATTGGAAATATAGGTACATACATGCTGCTTTACTCCTCTTCCCCCAACACTGACGATGCCCCCACTTGAGATTTTCACATTCTGTTAAAAAATTCCAGAGATTATGGGAAAACAAAGAGGCCTTTCTCCCTTTCAGTGCTTTCAAAAGCCCTGACTGAATTCAAGACATAAGATATATACCAAATATTTTCCTCCTATCTGTTTTTAGGGCATAGCTCAGCTAAAGGACAGAGGAGAAGCTCCTAACTGCGCCCCCATCCAGGAAAATCCCAGAGTAAAAATTGAGAAAGCATAAAAATGTTCTACATGGGAATGTTTGGGGGGGATGCAAGATAAGAGCTAGTGAAAAGGAGCTGCAGCAGCATGGACAGGATTGCAGTCAGAAGCAGCAGTATGCTTCTAGGCTGGGGGCCTGGCTGTGTGTTACACTGGTGTATGCGGACCAGGTGTGACTGGAAGGATGACACCAATGGTGAATGAGAAGAACTGCTCTTCTTCCACTTTCCACATGGCAGATTGACCCAGAGCATCCTGGCAGTGTCCAGCAGTATTCATATCCCATTACAACCCCTTCTGCCACGTTATGTATACACAGCAGAAGCCTAAGCATTATGAGCCTGTACTTTGGCACCTTCCAGTCCACATCCGATGCCTGCACACACCCATATAGTCCAACAGCTCAACAGTCTTTGCACAGAGACAATGCAGCAGAAGAAAGGGTTGGTCTGATGCCCCTCCTCCCAGCTGAATCATACCTCTGTGGGGATTGCAAAGAACGTCCAAAAGCTTCCCTTTGAGGAGCAAACACAAGAAGACTGGCTCACTGAAGAGTGTGATGGACTACTACCCTCACACCAGCTATAAGCGGACATCTTCATCCTCATCTTCATCTTCATCCAGGTCAGTGGTGCGTAGGCTTATGTCCCTGAGGATGTCTGAGATGTTTTCAGCAACTGGCCCTGTAAGCTCCATCTCTTCCAACTCAGTATCAGTGGCAGAAGTGGAGCATGGGACTTCCCCCTCTTCATGTGAGTGTGAGGGCTGGGGGGAGTCCGAGCAGGGAGGCAGTGGGCTCTCAGTGCCCAAGGGCACTGCTTGCTGGGCTGCCACCATGCCATTGTCCTCCCGGTTCCACGCCTGAGTGGCCTGACTGACCTTCTCACTGTTGGTGGAAGTCCGGTTGGTATTACGGAAACTGGCGAGGGGTGGGCGGAGACGAACCCCGGAGCGCGTGGAACCCTCTATTGCCTTCTGGAGCTGTAAGAAGAGAAAAAGTTCTGAAGAAACAGATGAAGGGAAGGGTGATCCAGCCTTACGCAGCAGAAAGTCATCTACTCTGCAGGGCAAAGGGATCACAAATAGAGTCACAGCTCTAGCCCTGGAGCCTGTGGAGATAATCTTTTACATTGGTCGTGTAATGAAAAATTCCATGGTAAATAACAAATTCCACACCACTTTCAGAAACAGCAATAGCCACTCAGTTAAGAGCCCTACACTCATGAAAAGGATGAACCTTCTAACATTCCTGTAAACAACACCTGCTGCCTCCTATGAAATGCAGTCATCCATTCCTCTACATGCCTTCCAAAGAGTTGATTCAGAATTCAACACTGGATTGAAAATGCAGCAATTGTAGATATATATATTCCCAGCTGGAACTTGCAGCACCCGTAAGGTATTGCAGTGATCCACGAGTCATTCGCAGTTAATTAAGAGGATGGTAAGAGATCTGTGCTTACCTCTTCCAAAGCCAACACTCCCCTCAGCTTCCCCATACTGGTTACATAGGCGTGGCTGAGGCCCAGTAATGAGAACAAGGTATGCGTCTATGAGCAAAACCACAAAAGAACATTTCAGGGACCTTGGAAACTTGTAACAGGGTACTTGGTGCTAGAGCTGGAACTTGGGATTTAGAAATGGGAATCACAAAGGCAGGCAAGTCTGCAGTTATCCCAGTGAGAAATACCTCATTCCTTCCCATTTTGTGTCTGCCAAATACTACCCTTTGGTCCTTCTGCTGTACAGTCCTAGTTGGGAATGTGTTGATGATGGAGAACACATTCTCAAGGTCACCCTCATCCTGCAGCTGGCAGAGATTCACATGCAATACCCTGTGTTGTGTATTTGGGGACTTAAGCAGATCTATTTCATTTTGGTGCTAGAAATTGACCTAGCCTACGTAAAGCCAGAAAGTGCTTAGGTTATTTATTCTAGTGCTTTCCTTAACAATAGAAGATTCATTTTTTCCTGTTCCAGAATATTTTCTGTTAAAACTTAAGCTTGTTTCTGCTTATCCAGTGCAGAGAGAACACTGAGAACAAGTTATTCCCTTTCTCCTGCAAAGTCTCCTTGAAAGGGCAAATATCACACTGTTATCAGTCTTCTTTTCTTAAGCCTAAATATACCCCATTATTTTACTATTCTTCATAGATCTGGCTTTCTAAAACTTTCCACATTCTCAGTGCTCATCTGTGGTGCATTTCCAACCTTCAATTTCTTTTAGCTGAGCTCCAGCTGGACTTTACCTATGGTCTTACATTTAGTCATCGTTTCACAGTTGGTGTTTGCCTTTTTTTTTTTTTTTTACATCACATGAGATATTGAATGTCATGTTCAAGTGTAAACTAGGAAAAATCTAATTTCTCAGGAAGAAGACATTTTTGCCTAATGTAAAAGAAAATGAGACTGCGTAAATATAGTTTGATCATGGTAAATTGTTATATTCTTGCCATTGTCAGTACTCTTACATTTAGCTCTAACTGTGCATACCTCAGATAGTTTGATTATTTACTCCTGCTTTTTTGAGTGCATCCAAGTTACTGTGATTTGTCTCTTTTTTTCAGAGTTTCTCACTCGCTCTTTTGTATAACAGGTACAAAACTTCCCCTTTTGCAGCCTTCAGGTATAATTTCTTGTAACCCCTGTATTCTGAAAGATAAATGCTAGTGGTTTTCAGATCACTTCGGCCAGCCCTTTAGAAAACACCAAACTCATCTGAACTATATGCTAACCTGATCTTGTTTTGCTCAAGGCTGAGATCTTGCCCCCTTGATAACAGCAATTAATTAATTTTGTGCAAGGTATATGCTGACCATTCACATTAAATGAATATTTATAAAAACAGGCACTGTGCACTTTCACTTTAGTAGACTGTTCTTCCTTTCCATTGAGTGAAAGGCCAGTCCTCTCTTCCCCTGACATCTGATTGCTTTAATCCCCAGTGATCCTGTGCTGACTCTAGAAGTTGCATGATCCAGCTTCCTCTTTCCTTGTCCTTCAGTTCAATGAAGAACCTGTGATATAGGCAGACTTTAAACCCTGACAGAAACACTGTGAGAAATCCAGGAGTACTTATTCCAGTACTGCACACTGACAAAGTAGAGTGTAAATCTCAGTGTAATGCCACAGCAGCAAGGCCTACAATTCTACTACAGTGTTAAGGTGGCTGGGATGTCCTATGTGGTGTCCAAAAGGTTTTTTAATAAATGCACTGAGATTTCTTATCACATAGCCTTTCGTTTTGCAGGGGATTGGAGGTACACACAGAAGGTTGTAGGAACAAACCGACTTCTGTAACTGGATGTGGAAGTTGCTGCTGGTAGTAGTTTTAGGTGATGACAAGGAGAAGAGATAAGTCATAAACTGAACTTGCAGTGTTCAGTCATAGGATGGAGAAAAATGATATATGCCTCAGGGAGACATCAGCACCCACCTTGTGCAGGGAAGTTCTCTCCACCAGCTGGAAAGGGCAGGGGTCTATGCGGCAGCTGTCAAAGCACACGTTCTTGTTCAGCTCCTCCTGTTCCCAAGCATCTATCTAACACAGGAAAGAAGAGTGATCTGCATTGTTGCTGTCTTGTGTACCCAAACTAGTCCCCTTCTTTTGTTAATGCTTCTTCCTTCCTATGTAGATCATTCATCTTGCCCATTATATCATATCTCCCCCCTGGGGTTTCCCATCCCTTTCATGCCTGATGTCAAGTCCCTATGTAAATGAGCAATTCCAGTACCTCAGAGGCTTTCTGAGAAGATGAGGTTTTGCTTCTTTCTGCATAAAGAGGGAGTGAACATCTTTTGCTTTCCTTTCTGAGTGCATCTTCCCATTTTCATTGCAAGATAATTGATCCTTTGTGTAAAAAGTGAAGGAACAACATAGGCCTACAGAAAGATTTAAGTGATGGGGCACCTGTGGAGGTCTCTAGTCCAAAACCCTGCTTGCAGCAGGGCTGACTTCAAAGGTGGGTCAGATAAGTCAGAGCCTTATCAGCACATCTGGCTGGACAATCTGCTTTTATCAGGTGAGATTTGTCCACTGTGCAACTTGAAGAAGAAAATGACTTTAGCTATGGCTTTATGTAGTAATTATTGAGGTTGCTGGTGTTCAGGAAGTATTGCAAGTGACAGGAAATGGATATAAGAAGCACTCACTTAACCTCACTTTTTCTGCAGCTGGTCTTACCTCTTCTGGTGTCATTGTGTCCACAGCTTCCACTGGCTCCTGTAGGAGAAAACACTCTTCAGGACAGCCAAAACCCCCACAGTTTCACTGAGTACAGAAAATAAAAACTGCACAGCCTCCTCATCCCATGTGGTCCCCTTTTTGCTCCAAATAGTATATTACTGAGTGCTTAGGTTTTCTTTATATTCATCCATTATAAGGTATACCTTGTTCTTGCTGTGCTTCCTTTGCCAATGACAATTCACCATGGAATTCTGGTGGAGCAACTCAGGTGCCCAAACATGGCCATCTAGTACTGACTTAGATGCTCTCAAGATATCCCATGTGGAGTCCAACCACTGCTCTAGGGTGGATGGGTCTCCCATAAGCTCTATATGATATCCACAAAGCTGTGCAGACGTGTCAGATAACCAAGGACATTTAACATGGCAAGACCCAAAAGCATTTTTTCATTTTTCTCTGTCTAGCCAAAATTGTTTGCCAAATGGAATAGAACTGCACTTTATTGCAGGTTATCCAAGATACCATTAATTTTTTTCACTGAGAAAAAGATGTCCACACTCAATCATGGTGGCAGCCTTGACACCTGAGCACAAGTGGCTCTTGAGGAAGATATACAGTCCTTTACAGTAATCACACCCTTTCTCTTTGGAGAGCGTTCCCCAGTGATGCTGTCAGAGTTCAGGACCATATTGTGTCCATGTTTTGGCCAAATGCTGAATGTCTCTGAATATTAGGTTCTATTTCCATTGCATTCCCTTCCTTCTTTGGGGTATTACTAAGCTCTCTGTAGCCCTAACCTGGACAGTGCTCTCTGTTTCACGTGGATGGCTGCAATGGCACAAGAGCTGCTGGATCAGTTGCCTCAAACTCCTGGCATTGCCTGAACGATGAGAACAAACACATGGAAAGGAGAGAAGAACAAATGAGAGACAAAAATACAAAGCCCCATGCCCATCCCCTTACCCAAGGCAGGATTGTAAATAATATGAGGGACATGAGTCAGTCACAATCTAGCTATGAATTTGTAAGGTGGTGTCTGGGACATTCCAGAATTAATATTCCCCTTGCAATATCTGTTCCTCAAAGATAGGAAGTAAACCATTACAAAGTTGTCTTTGCAGATAATATTCATAGATCAGAAAAAAACAAAACAACAAACCAAAAACAGGACTACTAACACAGCAAGCATAAAAGGGATAAAATGCTGTGACAAGAGGTTTCTGCAATCCACAAAGAGAATGTGACTTGGAGGACAAATGTGGCAAAGGAGGTAAGAATTTGGAAAATAGTTCAAAGACAAAATATATCAACAGACTGAATGTGAAAAGTGCAAAGGGGTGAGGAGTCCATGGGTTGTAACAGCAGTGTAATTATGGAAATCGAAAAGACCAGAATTATACTCCCAGGCAGGATAGTCAAGAGTTAGCAAAGAACAGGAGAGAATTTCATGCTGTTGTAAACAAGGCTGTGGAGGAATTTTGGTCAGAAACAATGATAGCTGAAAACTACAAACAGCAAGGCCTCATGGAGTCATTCCAGTACCACTTCCTCTTGTCGTTCCTGGGTCACTCAGTACTATCTTCATATAAAATGTCTCACACACTGTCCTTGTTTTCGTATGTGATTCTTTTTCTGCTTTGGTAGGGAAGGTGGATGGCTGCTCCAGCACTCCACTGCTGTGAAAGCATAGCATGGGTTTTTCTATGCCTTAGAGGTTTAGTCATACATGAGGGATGTTAATGAACCAGAATGTGCTATATGCTGTATTATATGCTAACCCATGGGTGTGTAAAAGCATAAGCTAGAGCCCTATCCTCTGTATTCATTCTCAATACTGGGCTACATCTCTGTGCTTACTCACTCTCTGCATGTTTCAGGATGTGTAAAGGAGAAAAACAACCCACCATCCTGTATCAAATACACATGATATATGAATCAGAAATGTGCTATGAGTACAGTCTTGAAAGTAAAGCTAATACAAGCTGGATTGGTAAACAAAGAACGCAATACATCAGTATTTGTCCATCCTATTAATGTAGCTGAATCAAAGAGATGCATATCTAAGGGAGGAACTGTTCAGTTTTGGAGAAGGCTGAACAACAGCCTAAGCTACTCGAAAGTGCAGATGTTTAGCTCTCAGGCTGCTTTCCCCAGGGAAATTATTCCATGTGGTGAAGAAGCCAAGAGATCTTCCATGCAGACTCTCCGGAAAATGTCCAAGGAAATGTTATTGCAAAGGGTGAAGTGGAGAGAACTAAAAGAGAGAGAGCATCTTCAGAGGGCCTACTTTGGCCGTGCTCTCTGAGGGATCACAAGAAGATCTTTCCAGGTACAGAAAACTGATTTTGAGGTGCACTAGCAAAGTATCTTCAATACTGGAATGGCAGAGAAAGCTCCTTCTCAGTCTCTGCGAAACTAGCACCTTGCGCAGGCATGTACACACAGTTAGCATGAAAGCTGCCCCAAGCTGGCTAGGATGTGTTTGAGGCATGCCAGAAGTTACCATACCTGAGCGTTGCTGGGGCTCCAAAGTTTCAGTCATTTGTTTAAGAGGATTTGTCAGGCCATTTGGCTCCTCTGGGTAACTGGGAGTGGGACTTGGGGACTGAGGCAGCTGTTATGGAAAGGAGAGAATATAAAGTCCACCTTGTCTCATTTCTTTCTCAGCCTCTCCAAATGCCTTACTGCTTCTTAAGCAGTCTCTGTGTTGCAGTCTCTCCACTTGTCTCCCTTACCTCTCCCTTCTCATCTGAATCCTCATCCTCATCAACATAAGCAAAAGAGTCATGCTTCAGCTTTGGCAGGTTTGCCCAGGGTCCCTGGCTGTATCCATCATAGGGTGCCTCAGACAGCTTCTGCTGCATTTCTCTGTTGAGGAGCTGTCGTCGTTCTGGGCTTATATGTCTCTGGAGGAGAGCTTGCAGTTCAGATCGCTCTATAGACCCCAGAAGGATCATGGTTTCTGCATAACACGGAGCAGAGAAGCCATTAAGCCACTTCAAGGTTTTGAATGTCCCTTTCCTCCCTCTAGGCTCTTCGAAGTGCTCAGGCTCATTCTGTCTAGAGCTGTACAGAACTCATTAACCAGCCGTGCTAGTTGCTCCTAGGCTGTGGGAAGGAAGCTCACTGTTCCTGAGCTGTGCCACTCCTCAGCACCACATCAGAAGGAGGCTCTTTACTAATGCAAGATCCCAGGAGGGCCCTGTTATCACAGTTCAGTCTACAAACTTCCCACACACCTCCCCTGTGTGCTATATCTGCTTCACCACCCACACTCCAGCTTACCTGTCTGACCAGCTGGAACAGCCTACTGTCATACATCATCCACAGAGAAAGATTTTTAGGGAGTTTTTTTATGTAGCAGGTTCACACTGTCTGTTTCACAGCATGTAATTTGAAAGCTAGTTTCTTTGTCTCTTTAAGCTGAGACAGTCTTCAGGAAAGACAAGTTTCTTCATATTGCTTACCTGGTGAGTCCACCAAAGGCAAAGTCTTCACTGTGGTGCTTTGGAGTACAGTTTGCAAGTCTCGGTATTTACAGTTGGAGGAGACAAATTTCACATCTTGGACCATAATATCCTCCACAAAGATATTGTATTTGCTGTGAATTTGTGGACAATAAGAGGAAGAGTTAACATATTAACAATGCCTAGTGATAAATTCCCTAAAGAAATACATAAATGACCACTTCCTTAAAAAGTGAAAGTTGAAAATTATGAATACCAAATGATCTTCTGCATGACTAACCAGAGAACTTTCCAACAGGATCGATGTAGACTAACTGGATATTCCTTACAGTTGTATTCCACCCCATTACCTTGCACCAAAAAATATACATATATGTATAGATTTTTTTATATATTTACCTATGTATATTATATATCCTAGAGAGAGGAAGTCATATATATGAATAACTGAATTTTGCTTCAAGCAAAATATCCAAATAAAATAGTATTTCAAACAATCAGTAGAAAAAAACCCTCAAACCCCACTGAATTAAGATCAATTAAACTCTCTATTTTTTAATTTTTTAACTAAAGCAATTTGGCAATTTTCATACAGATTCAGTAACACTGCAGGTCACTCAAACTCGTGCTTTCAGCGAGAAAAGGGGACTTTTCTCTATTTTTGTGTATGAACTCTAATTCTGCTCCACCACTTGGTTTTTTTGCACTGCAAGCCTTTTCTGTCTTTTTATTTCCTTTGTAGTACTATCCCCTTTTCATAACTTTTTTTTTTCTCCTGTGGTCTTATCTTTTTCTGCTTTACTTCTTTGCCACTCCCTGCCTCCACCTCTGTTTGACAACTATACCTTATGTGGTTCCAGCCCAGGTCTGGCAGATAGGGCAACTTCTTCACCTGGATGATGCTGTCATAGAGGCTGGGCTGCAAACTCTGGGCCACCATGTTGGCAAGAATGACAGCCACCATCATAGGGAGGATGTGAGAGATCTGACCTGTCAGCTCGAAGCAGATCACAGCGGTGGAGACAGTGTGGCTCACGGCTCCTGTCAAAGCTGCTGCACCTTTCCCAGGTAGGGTGGAAAAGGAATAGGGAGAGAAGACTATCATATAGCAACAGCATGTCATGTCAACCAGGAAAGTTATGACGATGGGACCAAGTGGAGAAAAAGAAAAGACATGGAGACTCACCAATAACAGCATAACCTCCAGGTAAGATCTGATAAACAATATCATCGAAGAGGATTCCGTTGGGGAAAAGTGCTGCCATGATTTCCCCAATAAGACGTCCAAATGCAGCACCTGAAAAATATCACTGACAGTTACAGAATTAACATCTCAGGAACATCCAGTCTGTCCTGTGCAGCTGTGCTGGGCAATTACTTGAATGTTTTCTAACAGAAACAAAGCCAAAACTTAAATTAATATGACACCGCGGACTAAAATGTAGTTCTCAGTTACAAAATACAGAAGTTAGATTCCAGGAGGAGAAAAGGATACTAGGAGTGTTAATACAGTTGACCCCTCATTCATCCACTTGGACACAACAGGCACAGCAGTACCTATGCTTCTCAGGCAGGAGGATATATTTTCAAACTCTGTACCATGTCAGTCTAAATCACAGTTGAGGCCCTTCAGACTCTCATTCTGTGAATGTCCAAACATTAGAATTGCAGCTTACAGAGAAGTTTAGGTGGGAAGGGACTTTTGGAGGTCTTGGTCTGATCCCTGCTCAGAACAGGGCTAATTTCAAAGTGAGATCAAGTCACCCATGGCCTTGTCCAGACAGGTTTTGCAATTCTGCAAGGATTGTTCATATCGGTGGACACAAAACGACACAATATTCCAGAATTGTTTCCAAAATGCTGAATGCAGGGAAATGACCAATTTCTTTGCCTTGCTGGCTAGGTTTTTCCTAATATAACTTTGTCTGTAGTTAGCCTTCATCACTGCAAGGGGATGCTACTGACTCCTGTTCAGTTGCTGCCTGCAAGAACACGGAGGTCCTTAGAGCACATTATTATGTTTGAGTTGTGGGTACATAATGCTTCATGAGCTTATATAATTCAGTCTAACGTAGCCTCTCTTTCTTAACATTACCATAATAGTAATTTCATTTTTGTTATTGGAATTAAAACCAGTTAAAAAAGCAGTAAACTTCTGTCTGTTATCATATTTCAGTCAGAAGAAATGAAGAAGTCATAGATTACATAGTAGGTAATAGTTTTTAGGTTGTCTCTTCTAGCTGGCCTTAAGGGGTGAAAAAAGCAAGTACTACGAATTGTAGGATGAAAGTTTCTCTGTAGGTGAAGAGGCAGAGACATTAGAAGGCCATGACTCAGCATGTCTTCCCACAGTGTGGCTTTCCTTATATAGAAGGACAGAGATTTTCTCCACAGCATTTGGTTTTGGGGGTCGGGAGAATGGCAAAAACAGAGACTCAGAGGCTGGTGTATGGACTGCTAATCAAGCTTGTCATAGAGACTAAGTGATGACTCCTCATACACTAGAAGAAACCTGCTGGGTATGTATGCAATGACTCTCTCTTCCTCCTCACCTGTCAGACATCTATGCTGCAACACAAAATTGAGACTCACCTAATACGAAAACAGGCATGAAGCCTCCACAGGGGATTGGCATCGTGGTAAAAACAGCAGACATGCAGAACTGGAACAGAGGCAGAGAGTGCAGTTGTTACTGAGCAGCAATAGCATTTCCTGCTGCCCCACTCTACTGCCCATCCTGTGAATCTGTGAGGAATCACGTTCTGAGGGATCTGGCAGTTCAGCCAGAAAGTGAAGGATAAAGGAGCTATGAGGCATGAAAGGGAGCTGGAGGAATTCTGACAACACACCAGCACTGATGCAGAGGACCTCTACGTGACCCCTGTCGTGGCAGGGAAGCTGAATCACCAAGGGGATGGTTGAACATGAGAACTCCTTTGCCTTGGTCCTCAGGAGTTGGTATTTCCTACTGCTCCAAACACTTTGGCTTTCTATAGAACAGGGTTGTCAAAAATTCACTGACTTGGAAAGATTTCAGTACAAAGGGAATTCTGGAGGCCTTTTCCCCAACATTCTCCCAGAATGGCTAATTCCTAAGTTAGATGGGATTGCTCAGGGCCTTCTCCAGGTGAGTTCTAAACATCTTGAGGGGTGGAGATTCCCCAGCTTTTCTGCGCATTTGCGCTCCTGCTGACCCACAGTCAAGAAAATTTTTTCCTGAAGTATAACTCCTAAATTTCATTTATTCAAGCTTGTTACCTCTTGTGTTATCACTACATTGGTCAAAATAATGAATTCTGTTCTGGTATTGCTAAGACCAATTCAAATGCTGACTTAGCCCAGCACATACAGACTTCTTCTGGAGGCAACAGTCTTGAAAATACTTCAAAGGCCAATGTGCTTGTGGTTTCTCAGGGGATACGACAAGAGATTCCCACAGCTGAGGGGAAAAGAGAATGCTGCAGTTTCAAAAGCTGATACAAAGTGTACTGGCAAGATATCCCTTAATTCCCCAGTATCATCTATAGGAGAGAGACAGCCATGGTCCAGCACATCAAAAGCAATACTTTCAGGTATTTCAGGACCATATTCTCCTCAGAGTGGGCAAATCCTTCCAGCTTAAGGAGGTGATGCCTCTCTAGAGATCATTCTAATTGTAGACAGCTGAGATACTAATCCTTTAACAGTTAGTTTGGTGAGGGGAAATCCACCAAAGACAGCTTTACCATTGTAACTCTCATAGAATAGTTGGCTTAAAAGGGAAAATGAAGCCAAGATATAGTTCTATATATTTAGGAAAACTCTCTATGAAGGCAGAGAGCCAGTAGAACAGCATTTCTCTACCCACAATAGGGGAACATGCTGGGAGGATGGGTTGGACCATCAATTTGGTACTGACTGTTGCTCTTCCTTCCATAAGCCATTTGAGGAAAAGTTCCTGGCTGGCTACTGAGGCCGGCAAGCTGCAGAAATGGAGTACTGCTAACTAAGCTCTGTCTTTGCAGTACCAAAGCTGGCCAAATACAACTTTGTGTTGGAGAGAACTGGAATTATGGTGCAGTGGAGAATCAGGCCAAGGCTTTGCCCAGAGGAAAAACAGCAGATTCTTGTTTATGTGGTCTATCTCAACTCTGAACGTATCCAGAAAAAAATAAACTGCTTGACACAGTTATCTAGTGAGTTGAGAAAGCCTTTAGTTAGTAGGACAAGGCCAATGAATCTAGTGTCTGAGGATGCAGCTCTTCTAAAGACAAACAGATGGATTCAGGAGAGATACGCTGTGTAGTCCATACCTCTTTTATTCAACTAGAGGAGACCTTATCTGCTTGGAACACTATAATAAGAATTATCACAGAAGCAGAACCCTTAACCTCCTGTCAGAAATTCGATAGACTGTTTTACTTTAGGTGGAAACAGCTGTGTCAATCACTCATTGATGTCCATTCCTGATCTACTGAAATGTTTGACTGACATTGCAAGGTGGCCTCAGCTCTTCTGTTCCTTTGCAATAAAAAGGAAAAATAGGACCTTTTCTTTGATATTTTTATCCTTTTATATATTTTTTTTCCATCTTAGGAAAACATCTTTCTTGATACTTGTATTTTGAAAACTGGAATACCATGTTTTCTTCTTCCCAGTGTTTTATTTTTTTCTGTCCTGTATCAGTCACACAGCTGATCCTTTCAAGGCTGAACAGTTGCAACTTCCATACACCATGTCAGCTCAGAACTTTTAATCTGCTCTTGCTGTCTGAGAAACGAGTAAAACTGTTTTCAGATGTATTTCTTCATCAAATTATGGTAAACAAGTCGTAACAAATCCTTGATCCTCACATGTTCTTATTTGTCTCCTATCTATAGTCAGGAATATAAAATAGACTGTATCAAAATTTATTTAGATCAAATATATCAGATAATATATCTGGGAGCTTTTTAGTCGAGTATTTATTTTTGTGGAACTTGATAAATCTTTCCTAATGTAGTCCTCCCTACCAGCATCTATATAGTGAGTACCAAAGGTCATGCATCAGGATGTGTGAGGAGGTTGACCTAGGGCGCAGCGCTTCCTACCTTCACGACGAAGAAGAGCAGGATGATAATGAAGATGCTGACTTTAGGATGGATCCAAGCAGCAGATTTGCCTAGGATCTGAGTGTCCCCAGTGTGTTTTATCCAGGTATAGTTATCAAAAAGTGTGCTGATGGCTTCCCGTGGCATCAACTGAACAGCCAAAAAAACAGGTATGAGTCATGAGATTAGATGGAGTAAGTAATCTAACTGTTGCAAGAAAGTGGAGGAGATTTTTACTTCGGTAATTCATGATTATTACACTTAATTCCCATTTTTAATCTTCAGGAAGAGAGATAAAACTTTACCTGAACAGGTGAAAGGATAACTACTTTTACACATGGGGTAACATTTTCCTTATTATTTGCTTAAGAGAGTGGACCTATTTCAAGTTTTATATGAAGGAGATAGCAGAGATCATATAGTGCCTCCTCAGTCCAAACTCCCCCCATATCTTTCTTCCTCTTTCCATGACTCAAAGTTATTGGGGCCCACGATAAGAAGAGATTGTTCTGCAGAATTGCACAGAATTTCTAATACACATTCCACTCTCACCTCTCCTGCCATGAACTGGCCAAATCCAGGAGGAAATGTCGTAGTTGCTATAAGGAAGGTTATAACCCCAGGGTATATGAGTCGGCTGTAAAGGAAGAAAAAATTATTAAAATGTGACCTTAGATTCTGTTCTTATAGCACTATCACTTCAGGACTATGAATGCTATTTCTGTGAAAGCTCTCTGTACCTGTATCCTGTGCTTTGGAGTGCTGTTACTGCCTCCACTTATCATCATAATTCATAGAGAGTTCCCCTGTCAGCAAAGCCCTTTTTCCCATCAGAGTTAATGTAATGGGAGAGATGGAGGAAGAGAGGGGGAGGTACAAGATGCACAAACTTGAATATGTGGGGAAAACGTGTGTTTGCAATGATGTGTCGGCCTATCGTCAAAAGCCAGTACCTCCTCCATTTCTCCTGATTATGCTGGTCTTGCTTCTTCATCCCCCATGCAATGTATCCTGTCCTAGTGGATTTAAATGTACATGCAGACACCCCCTATTGCTCTGAATCTTATGGGAAAAACTGCTTCTCTTTCCATGGAATTGCTGACTGTCACAGTTCTGGGGAAGGTGTCCTTGGTAGCTAGTGGGTCTAGGTGTGCTGGGCCAGTGGGCCATAGATGAACAGCAGGCTGAAGCCATCTGTGTTTTCCTGCTGGTGTGTCCAGTCCCAGTGTAGGCTTCTGGGTAAACTGAGACACTTCATGAGCACTAGGACAACACTAAGCTACCTCCACGTACTGGACTAATCCTGTCATGTCTCCCCTGGCAAGTTACTGTGTTCATTATAGGAAGTGTTTTCTGAGATGCTGTGGTATTCAGGAAGGGAAAATATAAACTTTAATTTTTTCAGTTCAAGGACCTACAAAATTCTGAAAAAGTTTAAAGTAAATTCCCACTTTGCAGGCTTTGCTTCACTTCGATATTAACTTAATTTGATGGCCCTGCTGATGCTTGTGGGTAATGCTACATAATGAAGAAAGACAATTTGTTTTCCACAAAAGAAAATAAGTTAGTTTGAACTTCTATTTATCTCGTAGTTTTATTCTGCTCAGGTTTGCAACTTGTTAAGAAATGTAGGCCCTCCCCACCTCTCATAGCATCAGATTTCTTCTGTTAAAGAGACTGAAGATATTTACAGTTTAGCCATTTTTAGTTCTTCAGATTATAACTTTGGAGGTTAGGCCTTTATTAGAGAGGGGGAAAATATTATCTATCTAATCAGTAGTTTTCCTTGTCCTCTTAATGAATAGTACAGTCACCCTTCTAAACCAGGAAACTATTTGAAACAGTTGGGGCTGATCAAGAAGGAAATCCAGCACAGAAAAATTCTCTTGATGGTTACAGAGATCTTACTCTTATACAAGAGCAATTTCTCATATTTTTACTGTCTCAGACTTGAAATATTATAATACCTTTAAGAAAGCATTTGTTACTATTCAATTGCAGTAGGGTGTAGAAATCTGGTCCCTAAAGAGAGTATCTTCAAAGGCACTCACTATTTGGTGAGAAACTGGCTCAGAGCCTTGTGACGCCGGATGCACAGGACCACTTGGCGATTGAGATAAACAAAAAACGCTCCAAGGAACCCAGAACATATGCTAATATGGAGAAAAAATAAAAAAATCATAAAAAACAACAGGTAATGCGCAAACCATCAACCAAGAAAACGAGTTTAAGTGGTTTCGTCCTCAGCTGTTTATGAAGTCTTAAATGTCACCTAAAGGGTTACTCCTACAGCAACTCATTTGAAGACATTGACTCCCTGATGAAAGGGAAGAGATTCTTTTGGACCTCTTTGTCATTCACACGGTGATTTTACCACTTAAATTTTCTCTTGCTTGGAGTGGGAAATCTCATCTATAAAAATCTGTAAAATAATCTATAAAAAGTGATTGCAAGTTCTCAGTGGGGGCTGTCAAAGAGCAACTGGACAAAGGCCAGTATTATCAGAAATTAAATACCAGGTTGGAACAGGAAATAGTAAAAATGAAGGGAATTTGAGTCAGCAAAATTATATGCCTAAAACAAATACTAAAAGTAATAGCAACTCTTGTGCCTAAAGCAAAGTATGTCATCTCTATGACTCGAATCACCTAGCCTAAGTTTCTGATCTTAATACAGTAAAAAGAAATTATAGCTGGCTAAGAACTGGTCTTGATCGTTATACTCTGTAGCTTAATGAAACCAGGATAAATAGGGCCTAATATTGCCAAGTGAAATAATTAAAGAAAAATAATTAAAAAGTCTACTTTTGAAATTTGTAAGGGGAAGCCTTGTTTTATGTGGCCCATAACTAATTCACATAATACTGAGAATAAACAGATAAGATTTTCATTCTAATAATTTTAAGGGTTAATGGATTTTTTCTTTGTTATATGCTATGCATGCTTTTGACAAATCTCAAAGATTAATTTAGTATACTTAAAACATTGCATGTTGAAAAAAATCCTGCTTGATCATTTAAAAATTGCATAGAAACAAGTTTAAACTAAATGTACATGTTCACAAACAAACATGTTCAGTGAGCTACTCTTACATACTTTAAGCAATCACTGTTTAGAACTACAGTTAAAATAGACCAGGCAATATAAGTGTAAGAACTTCACAGTGAACTAAATTTCTCTGTAATACCTTATTTTAAAAAAAAGATCTCTCTATTCACAACAAAGTAGATACCTATTACTAGCAAGAACTCTTGTATATTTATAGATTTTCAGTATATTTGATGTCTTCAAAAAAATCCCACTTGGGTTCATATTCAAATAAATTAATAGGAGGGCAGCTTACTAAAAGGAGCTGGAAAACTTCAAATACCTTCCTATTCTGGGATCCCAGTCTTGCAACAGAATATGCTCACAACGTCAGCACAGGTGTTTGTTCTTACAGTGCATTCCCTTCATTACTGCTCTGCAGTGATTACCCTGGAGCCTCTCTCAAGCTCTAACCAGAGATGTTTCCTCACAGCAATTCCAATTTCAGGTTTTCTTAGTATTTCCAAATTTTTATTCTTCTTAAGTTCATTCTTTCATTTCCCAGAACTTCATCCACAAATGAAACCAACTCAGATATAAGCAAAATAAAACTGATGCTCATCTTAATAAATTAACCATTGTTCTCACTGAATCAAATTACAGTTCAGTTACCCTTGCCAGCATGTTGGGTGTACGAACTTCTCTTGAAAAGGATAATCATTCTGACCTGATGAAAATGAAACTTCTGGTTAAATCATTTGTCCCATTTTTGTCATGTGAAAAGGCCATACTTGTTGGATCAGTTTATTTGGGGGTTCCATCAAAACAGTTAAAGGGTCATTCAGTAAATATACTCTCAGAACTTCAACCAAGTTGAACTTACTATTTTTTTCCCCTTATAGTCTAATTTCTGAAGAAGATATATGGAAAGGAAATAACAAACAGCTTGATAATATCCACATTTCTTTCTTTACCCATTGTGCTACATAGGCACCATCTGAAGAAGGAATTCCAGCAAGTAGAAGCCTTATTTGTGACAACCAAACTGTCTAAAAGTGATGTATGTAACTATTTGGCAGAAGAATTCCTAGCAGAGATCACTTTATAACTTTGTAGAGCAAAGAGTCAGTTTCCTGGGAACTTACCCTATTATAGCAAATGCTGGCAACTCTTGCAGATCAAAGGGAAAATCCATACGGAAGTTTGTTCTGAACAGGGCTGTGATAGTGTCTGTGAGAGAACAAGGAGGTAGAGGAGGAAAGGTCATAAGGAGGTGAGAAGTTAAATGCCATAAAATCTAGGGGTAGGGACAAGGAAACTAGTTTATATGTGCTCCTGTGTGGTTTCATGACATTATATACAGTATTACAGACTGGCAGACTGCACTGATTTTAGTAGTGCCTATTTCTGAGCACTTGCAACCCTAGATGGCATAGATTTGTTTTCAGAGACTGTATACATGTTTTAACTACAATCCCAGATTTTTAAAGGGTTTTTTTTTCTTTCTTTCTTGTCTTCTACGATCCATTCACTATTGCAAAAATAAAGCTCTGTTCACTATACTCACTGACTCTGAAAAGGTCTCTTTGCTGAGGCAGGCAGTGCTTGCATTGTCTGGAGAAGCTGTTGTGATTGCCTTCTAGAAACAAAACTCAGATCCTCTCTGAAGTTACATCTGCAAAATTTTTGACTGGTACCAAAACAATGAAAGGCTTAGAAATCAGAGATGGAAAAGACCAGCTAAGCCCCATCTTCTCCAGCTCACTCCTCATGGTAGTGTTGTCCTGCTAAAATGAAATATTGAAACTTGTCTTACTTTTATCTGGAGGTACATTATTGTGTGGAAGCAGTACATATCTGTATGCCAACGGGTGAAGTACAAATTATCAATTTAATACAGAGTGGAAATGCAGCTGAATGAGGATGGATATAAATCCCAATTTGCCCTGGATGAAGGGATTATTTGCAAAATGAGGAAACAAAAGAAGCAGTGAAAATCTAGCATTGTATAGCAATGACAGGAGGCATTAATTACTTTTTAACTGTTCAGGCAGCGCTAGGTTTAGGGCAATGATTTAATCAAGTCTCTGTGGGTTACATTAGCTAAGATAACTGCATGCTACTTTCCAAATTGGGACGATCTTGTTCCCTGCCTCTTCACCGTGTTCATTCCCTCCCAGCTACACTGTTCTCTCCCACCAGGCCCATTCCCACAACCTTCACTTAGTTCTTTCATCTCACTGCAACTTGACAGAAAACCTATCTGCTCTTTTCCTGGATTAGTCCTCTGCCAGGAAAGTGAGTTGAAACAACTCTGCGTGTTCTCCAGCAAACATGGAGATGGTACCAGGGAGGGGAATGGAAAGGGTACAAGGGAGATGGTACAAGGGAGGTGAAAAGTGAGATGTCCTCTTTTTTTGTTAAATCAGCCCACAAAAGGGATCATCTCAATACAGTTTTAGGAAGCAGACAGTCCAAGCCACTAAATTACAATGCATTAAAAAGTATAGTAGGGCTCATTTTCAAAGAGTTTTGCCACAGGGGGACCAGAGCAAAGGGAAACTGTCACAGCACTTAGTCTGAGTCTTTCTAGGTTCCCTCTCAACTCCCACAAGATAGAAAGAGCTTTCCACAGAAAGTCTCACCGCACCTTTCTTCATTCTCTTTCCTGAGTGATTAACCCATCCTGAAACTGAACGTCTAAGCCCTTTTCTCTCCATTGGCTACATACTTGACCAGTTTAGAGTAGCTGCTCAATTCTTGCAAGGTTAGAAAAAGTAAAAAGAAATGAGAAAGTCTGGTTAATGTGAAGTCTACTTAAAAATAGCTTTGAACTTTAAAATAACACATGTAAACACTTTAAAACAAGATGTAGAAGTGATCAGAAGGAGCAGGAGGAAGGCAAGGCCTAAAACACTATGGCAAATAAGATGAAAGTTCAGGACATGGTAAAGCAGAAGTTCTAAAAATTGTAGAACTCCAATCTTCCATGGCTGGCAAACAGGGACTTAAGCTTCAGCAGTCAAAGAGAGTGGGCCAGATGTTATCTGAAAAATACAGATAATGGTGTAAAGCCAGCCAAGAAAGCCATGAGTATACAGAAGCAGGCAAAGATTTTGTGGGTCTAAGAAATAAAAGAGTTCTGGTGAGATGCTACACAACTTAATTGCATCTGTCACTCTGATGTGATCGCTTCCCTGTCTGCTACTTCCTGGTAGCAGGCATAACTGAAAAACCCTTGCATGAACAAAGACTGAAAAGACAGGGCTTGTAACTTCCAAGGGAAATAGGCAAGAAAAGACATGAAAGATAAGTTAGAGTAGGCATAATAAATGATCATAAAATAATGAATGACTTATCTAGACAAAATTTTTTAGTTCCGTAATACAAGAACAAGGAGACTGGAAACAGAGACAAAGAAAACTCAGAACTATGAAAAGGAACAATTTTTAATAGACAATTAAATCATGGAGCTTTTTAAGCCAGTCAATAAAGCAGCCATTAATATGGATATTAAAGCTGTCTGGATGATTTTGAAGAAGGGACAGGAGTCAAGATGTTTCAGGATTAAGCTGATTTCTAGTGATTTGAGAGAGTAGATAAAGTGAAAGATGGGAGATTATCTCCTGTCACCTCCCTTTGAAATTCTTATATTTTTTTATAGAAAGAACAGAAAGACTGGGGGGAAGGGTGTTTTGTGACAAATCTAGTGGTTGAATACCCCCGGGTTTTAAGCACTGTGACACAAAGATGTAGTCACTTTCTACATTCAAGTAGAAAGTGTAGTCATTTCCTATATTTAAACCCCCAAAAATCCATCCCTGTGAAGCCAAGAGACACAAATTACAGTTCTTTTGACTAAGTAAACTGCCCACATGAAACTCAGATCAATGAAATAGATGTAACTGTAAGAATGAAATAAAAAGGCATTATAAGGAAGACATGTACATAGAAACGGCATCCTTCTGCACCAGAGCTCTATTCCTGCAGTGTCTGAGATGCTTTCCTGAACAAGCTTGCCCTGTGCTATTTCTGTCTGCACAAATGTCACTCTCATGCTTTTCAGTTACTTGAGACAGTAATTTTTTTCAGAACCTTCAGTCATATCCTACCAATCCTGTAGCCTCTTAACCATTTAATCATCTGAATTTTCTTGACTATTTGTTTTAATATTTTTAGTCAAGAGGTGACCAAAGTAGACGATGGTATTTCCATCAGATTGCAGCAGCATGCACCAGGGTAGGTATTGCATTCTCTGTGATGGGATATCTCTATATCTGCAGCCTTCATGTTATTTTGAGTAGAGGCAAAACTCTCACCTCAGGGGCCCTTTTGCTCTCCAAGCACTCATATTCTGTCATTTATCAGTCACAGCCCCAGCACACTTAGGAATAGGTTAGGTTAGACAGTCTATGATAAGACACTTCTCTTTCTCTTCTCTTCTTTACTGCTGAAAGTCACGTGTTATGGCAGAAGTTTCAAACGTCATAGAACATTGTGGTTTTGAGAAAGATAGAAAGTAATGCATTAATACAGCAGTTTTTGTACAAAGATAGTAGCTCTTAGCTTACCTGCATCCTTGTTCCAAACAGCAAGAACTCGGAAAATGAAGGCACTAAAGGTAGCTGCAAAGAAACCTCTCCAATAATTGCGCACAGCAAAGTAAGTGGAAGTGACCTCAATGCTGAAAAGCACCCCTAGAAAGAGTTGAAGAGGGAGTAAAGTTAAAATCAGAAGTGCAATGTTAAAAGCATGAGAGAAGCTTCTAAATAGCCTTCTAGAGCAGTGGTCTCCACACTTATTTGATCACATACCCCTATCAATAAAAGATTTTTGAGCATGTACCCTTCCTATTGCAAGTGTATTTATTTAAAAATAATATGCGAGTATTACTGTACTAAAATATTATGTGCAATATAAAACACACAAAAAGTAAATAAAAAATTATGAGATGATAAAATAATTTTTTAAATTATTTGTTTTATTTATTAATGGAGCAAAAAAATTTTGTTCTCCCCTTGAAGTATATCAAGTGCATACATCAAGAATGCTTATTTTTTCAAAAATAACTGCTAGGTAGCATGCTACTGACAGGCTCCTGTCATCACAGAAAAGATCAGCAAATTCAGAACACCTGTCTTTTTTGTAAAAGAAAAATGTGTAACTGGTCTTTAAATTCAGTTGCTACAAGATTATCAGCAAATGTCTGTAGAATTTTCATGGTCACTCCTCCCTCTCCCCGTCATCTCACTACAATGTATTGTAAAGATTCTACTGCTTCAGTCTTGTTTTTATGAAATGAAGCACATCAACAATATGCTGCAGCACCTTGTGCATGTCTGGCTCCCGTTTCTTTGCTGCAATAGTTCATCCATGAACACCATAGTGAATAAATTCCCAGTGTAGCGCTATCAATGTAACCTTTCCACACAGTCCTCTTAGTCCACTCCACAGCTTTTCCATAAAATATTTTTATTAAAGGAGTGATTTACTGTTGAGAACACAGCTTCTGTATTAGATCTTTCCTTCAGTGACTCATAGAAAATAGTTCTGCATGTATTCCACAAACAGAATTTGGCAAATACCATAATGTGAGGCATTTTAGAAATACCTCTACTTTCATCCATCCAAACAGGAAGCTGCTTCCAGAGTGTAATTTGTACAGATATCCATTTCTTCAAACCTTTAGCAGTGTTTCCTATGTATCTTTCAAAAGTGTTTGCTGACGAAGGAATGCATTTTAGTTTGCTGCTCTATTGCTTTCTGTTTATTATTGCAGACATTTTTACCTTGGCAGGAAGAACAAGAACAAGTGTTTTCTCAGTGGTATGTGGCTTTTTGTATTTTGCTGTGATGCAAGAAAAACCTTCCTGTCTTCTACACATTTGTCATTAAGTTCAGTGAAATTTTGTACTGTATTGAATGACACAGGACTTGACACATCACTAAAAAAATTGTAGAGGTTTCTCTTCATGTTCTGGATGTTCAGATTTTAAATATCTTGCTAGTTCTGATGGCTTCATACCACCATTAGTGAACTTATCAAAGCACAATACACACTTAGGGTGAGGTTCATCATTAATGATAGCAGATGTAAATCTGTATTTCAAATAGCCTTTGATAATTTTGATTTTTTTGTCCAACTTCTTGTCAGGTCTGCTTAGCTGGCCACTGCTGTACCTCACAGTGTGGCCGAATAAGAGCCTGTACTAGAAGTGTCAGCTCTGCCATTTTCTTGTCATTTGTCTGAGCTTGCATTATTGGTATTATCTTCAATCCATGGCCTCTTTACAGGGAGCTTTTTAAGCCACTTGTCCAATTTGTGAGGATTAGTTTAGTTAACACTAGATAATATAATCCATAAATCTACTTAATCCAATGTGGGCACATATTGATTGCAGTACATTGCAATATGCTGAAAGAAGGCAAACGACTGAGGCACCGAGGTCAACCCTCTGCTTTGGGAACAACCCTGTACCTCATGCACTGTGTGTCATAAGTGGCCATATGACATAAGAGGGTTCCACTGTCAATACGTATACTTAATGTTAGCAAAGTTTAATTAATTTTTTGTATTTAAAAAAATTAAAAATTCTTATATTTCCTTCCCACGCCCAATCGATCACCTTGTGCGCCCCCTGGGATACGCACACCCCAATTTGGAGACCACTGTTCTAGAAAGCCTTCCCCTCTTGCCTCCAGAAGGTGGACAACATGGGAAAAAAGACTGTGTCAGAGATGCTGGAGAGGTTGGTAACAATAAAGGTAAGCTTCTTTGTTCAAAGTAAATGACAGATCAAAAATGTGGTGCAGGAAAGGGGAAGAGGAGAGGAGGACTGGGCAGGAGAGGATTTAGATACCTGAGAAAAAGGAAACAGAACAGCCACTTGCCTCCAAGTGGTGTCCCAAAGCAGCAGCCAACACCCACAGCACACCCCACAGTCAGGACATCCGTGTAATAATATGGCTGCTACTGGTGAAAGAGACAGAGAGACAGACAAACAGAAGAAAGAAGGAAAGAAATCAGAGAGTGAGTAACGAAATTGGTAGGTATGGCCACGTAATATCACCCAGCTCTGTCACCAGTCTGAGCTATAGCTATGTTTATCTTATTTTTCCCTTCTGGATGGCTTCAAAATATTCAAAAGACAAGACCTGGCATAGGACAGGCATATACCTGGAAGCACACATTTAAGACATGTGAAGAAGGCAGCGTCTCATCTTCCATTGAAACATGCACATTTCCGTCACCATGAAAGAAATGTCTCATGGAAAATCTTCCAGAGAATGGAAGGAGCATAAGTAGGTTTCACTCCATCTCTTTTACTTTGGCAGGGAATCTCAAGATGCACTTGTGCCACAGACTGCCCCAAAAAACCCACCATGTGGGTCAATGTGTACAAGGCAGGTCCAGAGCAGAGTGTGGACTCATGCTGAAGGTCCTTTCACACTGGCTAGGTGAGTGGGTAACAGATCACCTAGTAAAACACTGTGCTATCCTGGGGAAAACTATCATGAAAATAAAGGGAATTGGAAGGTATAAAAGGCAGAGTCTTTCTAAGATACTGGGCACCATTAACTTGTCATGGGCTAAACTGGCTTTTTATATCCATCCTCATTAAAACACAGGGTAGTATTTATCAGCAAGAGTGCCAAGAAGTTATGCACCATGGGCAATATGATATGAAGTTGCAAGCTATATCCTAGACTAAGGTCAGCTGAAGATTACATGTCTCCCAGGTAATGGAAATCGCATATGGCAATTTGGTGTGGGTCCAAAAGAGGAACTAGAGCTACAAAAACTGTTATAACTTTCTCTTTGTTCCCATACTACAGTGTTATCACAGACTCACAGCAAGTTTTAGTTTGGAAGGTGCTTCTGAGTGCTTCTCTGTCTCTCTACTCAGAAATGGACTAACGCCAAGGTTAGACCAAGGGTTCTAGGATCAGGGTGTTCAGGATTAGGGTGCTATGTGAGCCCTGAACACCTCCAAGAGTGGAGATTCTCTAGCCTCTCTTGGCACTTGTGTCGCTCTGAACCACCTTTTGGGCAAGGGAAGAAATGTTTTTTATGCAAAGATAGGATTTCCTTTGTTGCAAGTTGTGCCTATTGTCTCTCATCCTTCCACAGTTCTCTGAGAAGAGTTTGGCTATTTTGTCTAAAATCTCCTTTAGCTACTGAAGACGGTAGTTAGATCACTCCTCATTTAGCCTTCTCTTTTCTTCTCTAGCCTCTCCCAGTGAACTATGTATCATGTGTCCTGCAGTCTCTGAGACTATGTCAGTTCCAGGTACAGAGAAAAAAACCCAAGAAGCATAGGGTTCTACAGAAGGTTTTTTAGTTTTGATTTTTTTGCTCCCCCTTTTTTTTTTTACCATTAAGACAGATGCCATTCTCCTGCGTACTACCAATGGTTCCACCTGACTGTGGTCTAATCCTTGGTTCTGAACCTGGTTTCTCTCAAGGTTTTTTGGCAGACTGACAAGTTTTGCCTTGAAGCCTCAGGTTTCAGGTCAGACTGTCTGCAACTTGCTGTATTACCCACATACACACAGCTCTCAGCCTCTTTCTTGCTGAGGCTGATTTTCTCCCTGGCACATCTTTTCTCAAGTTATCAATTGAAGAACCTCTAATTTGTATCTGACAAACTACATTCCTTTTTTTAAAATAGCCACCCAGAGTAAAGATCATTATTATTGTTGGTGCAAGACCATGTTGCATCTGCCAGCTAATCATCACTCATCCATTTGAAGACTAACAGGAAAGTAGTGTACAGATGAAATACAGCCAACCTAGAAAAAACCATAGCATTTAAAAACTCCTTAAACTTACAGGCACAATAACCATGGAGAGAGGCTCCAAGCAGTGCACAGGGAGGGAGAGAAGTGAAATGAAGGTGCAACAAAGAATGGGGAATGTTTTAAAGACAAATTATTTATGAATATATTTTCACTGCTTTAGGAAGAAGTTATGTGCCTCTGGTACACATGCTGTTTTAAGAAATTCCATGAGTCAGAAGACTAGTACAAATGTGAGGAGACATAAATTTCCACGTTTGTCCTCAAACTGGGATTACAGAAAGGTGGGAAGGGACCACTGGAGTTGTCTCCTTCCACTGCCTGCTCAGAGTTCTGCTAATTTCAAGGCTAAATCAGGTTCTTGTCCAGGTCAGTCCTGAACATCTCCAAGGGCGGAAATTCCCTGGAAACTGAGCATCTATGCCAGTGCTGAATCACCCCTGGGAGAGTGGAACATAATTTCCTTGAACATAGTCAAAATTTCCCTTGTTGCAAGTTGTGTCCATTGTGTCTTGCACTATGTCACTCTGGAAAGAGCCTGGATTAATCTTTGCTAAAACCTCCCTTTAGGTGGTTGATGACATTTGTTACACCATCCCCCTTTAGCCTTTTCTCCTTTAGGCTGAACAAATCCAGCTTCCTCGGCTTCTTCTCATATACCATTACTCCAAACTCCCAACCATCCTATTGGCTTTTTTCACCCCTCTTCTTCAGTGAGGAGTCCAAAACTTCGCTTACTGGTGTTTTTGTTCTCCAGTCCATTGATGAAGTATTCGTGTAGTAGTTTCCAGTTCACGTTATCACTTCCTGTCATAATTGCCATTGCCTCCTGCTCTACTGCTACTCCTTATGTTGAAGTGTTTTTTAACTTCCATTCTCTACTCAATCCTTATTGACTTTCTGGACAGCCCTTGTTGCTCTCCAGGTGGAACAGTGTCCATGGCAGGCAGGGACTGAACAAGCTGCATCATTAGAAATCAGCACATTAATAGATGTCATTTTCCCTATAACCTTCCCTTCTTTTTGCTGCCACCAGTTTCACATGAAAAGAAAGAACTCATTGCTAGAGCGGGAAGGTATCTGTGGAGAAGCTTTCCTGAGAGCAGGAAATCTCACAGCAAGAGGCTAAGTGACTTGTACACTAAATGCCACATATAGGAAGACACTTGCCTCCAAGAGGAGCCCCGAAGCAACATCCAACTCCAACTGCGCAAGCCGGCACCAGGAGGTCGAACTGCCTATGCACATTCTGGAACAGAGAGTGCAGCCAGAGACGGGCATGCTGGGGTTAGAGGGAGCAAAGCCAGGGGGTTAGGACCCAGAATAATGAAAATAAGCAACAGCCAGCAGCAGATTCAGCCACTGCTATTACAAATAGCAGGCTCTACATGTTTTAGTGCAGTCTTTAGTACTGTCAGCTGGTCTTCAGCAGTGACATCTGGTCCTTGTGCACAGACACTCAAGTAAAACAGCCCCTCCAGCTGTTGTATTACACAGTAAGATTCTGCTAAGACCCTGCAGGTAAGGGAGTTCCTACATTTAGCTATATGTGCAGTTAACAGATTTTTTTGTACAACTAGTCAAAACAGTGATCAGCCTGCAGAGGCTGGTCTGCAACAGCAAAAGCATAGAGATGGTGTCAGTGTCTATAATTAGCAATGCTGTATAAATTTGGCTTAAAGACAAATTGATCTTTGTCTGCAGCTACTTTTTTATACAGACAATTATCACAGTGCAAAAGTATCAGCATCAAAACTTGTCAAATACATATTTCTAATCAGCCTCTGTGTAACTGAAAGGTAACTTTGGTGGTCCTAGACTGTATATCTGGCCTCCCACTACCATTTTTTTTGGCTTGTATTTTGCTGCTCAGCAGTACAGTGAATTTCAAAACATGTTTCCTCTCTGTTCTGTGGCCTACCCATGCTATCCTGTGTCTTAGGAGTTCAGCCTGTGGAAGAGCTATATGCAGAGACACGTGCCTTACCTCATACACACCACAGAAGATTGACATGAACTTGCTGAGTACTGCAGCACAGATACTGGCAATATGAACAAAAGGACCCTGCAAGAGAAGAGAAGGAGGAAACAAGAGAGGGGTGCCCTCTGGTTACTGACAACCATTTAGCTATTGAAGACCTCATAATTTCTCTTTAGCCATCTCAGCCAGTCAGAGAACCAATAGGGTTAGAAAAGACCTCCAAGATCACAGAGTCCAACTGTGAGCAGCACCCTGTTCACCACTAGACCATGTCCCCAGATGCTACAACCACTCAGCTTTTGAATTCTTCCAGGGATGGTGATTCCACCACTTGCCTGGGCAGCCTATTTCAATGCCTGACAACCCTTTCAGTGAAGAGATTTCTCCTAATATCTAGTCTAAACCTCATCTAGTGCAACTGAAGGCCACTTCCTCTTGTCCTGTCATTTATTACCTGGGAGAAGAGACCAACCCCCACTTGGTTACAGCCTCCTTTCAGGTAGTTGTAGAGAGTGACAAGGTCCCTCCTGAACCTCCTTTTCTCTAGGCTAAACCACGCCAGCTCTCTTAGCCACTCCTCAAAAGACTTGTGCTACAGACCCTTTAATCTTCCTTAGTCCTCCAGTCTCCATGTATTTTCCAGACTCTGCTTACTGTTGCACATGGAAACAGCAAAATTTACCTCTTTCCCCACAGGCATGCCACTTCCAAGCCCAGCTGTAAGGCTCACAACTTTGGCCACAAAAGCTTTGAGAGTGAGATATTCCTTGAGGACCACTCCCCTCATAATGGTCTTGAGCTCTGGGATCCCAGACCCTGAAAACAACAGCAGAGCAGGGGATGAACTTAACCTGCAGGCAAATGAAACAAGAAAAACAAGACAGACAGAAACAGATCTTGCCATGCCTTCTGCCCTCACCAACAGCCTGCGGAGAGACGAGGTGGCAGACAATGGCCGCAAACAGAATGAGAGCAAGTGGATATGCAACCCACACCACATACTGCAGAGGAACATTTGGGTGCAGCTCTCTGTACATCCACTTGTAGGCTGTAGACAGAAAAACAGAGAAGTTGTCAGTAACCACAGCTGCTCCAAACAGGTTGGTACACATCAAAGAAACACACACTTGCAAACCTGCCCACGCTAAATTTCCCTGAGAAATTCTACCCTAGAGTCCTCATTTTCTAAGATAAGCCTTGTTACATTTTGAATTCCCAAATAAAGCAGGCATTCTGGAAGAACGGCTAGAAGACAGTATTAATGCCTGTGCCCAAGTGTGGCATAAGAAGAGATGTGTTACATGCAGTTGTGATGAATCACTGTACAGTCTCTTTTCATTTGGTAACCTGACTGTCTTATGTGTCTCCTGAAGGAGAATAAAGTGGTCCACCAATCTTTTCTTCCTAAAAACTAGTTTAAAAGCTCTGATTATGATTTGCTTTCTAGAGCAGCAGCATGAAGGGAGCTGTGCCAACAGCTATTAAAACAGCAGTGGTACCTTTGCTCAGCCAGACACCAAAGCAGGAGCTGCTGAGAATCCAAACTGAACAGTAGCTACTGTGCAACTGTGTCTTCTCTGCCTGAGCTGGCTCTCTACACAGTAGGAGGCTGAGACATGGCAAAGGGAAAGGAAAAAAAAAAAAAAAAAAAACAATCCAAAGGACTCAGCTGCAGAAAGTAAAGGATAGGGAATCTCAGAGACTAGTAGACTATACCAGACTCCTGGTAGTTGGAGAAGTCTGGGAGGAACCTTAGGTGAAGGAATATTGGGAGCTTTGAGGAACTGCAGTGTCTGGTGGAAATCAGCAGCCAAGCAGAAAGGGTTGGTGTGCATGTGCCAGTAAGGGCTGGGATGCTGAAGGTAAGGACAAAGGAACAGTGCAGTTAAAAGGACGTGGGCAATGTTGTGTGTGCGTCTGCACACTGAGATAAGGGGCAGGGGGCCTGAAAAAATCTTGTAATTTTTATAGCTGGGAAAGGGGAGATAGATCACAGGAAAAATGCAGGGAAGGGATATAAGACATAAGACCACAGTACCACTTCCCTGTGCTCCTGCATATTCAAGGGAGCAGAAGGGAAAGGGATTCAAGATGTCTTTGACTCATTACACACATATCCTTTGCTTATGCCCACTGACTTCCAAATTTTTCCCTGCAATCCCTTTAATGAACCTCTTCCCAGTTAACCTTTACTCTACTATGTTGCAAGAACTTCAAACGTCCCAGGCAGCGAGGGGTGAGGACGTATACTGATGTTGAAGGACATTGGTCACTGGGCTTTATATAAAACATTTTTATCATTTACAGTTTGATTTTGCAACACCTGAATGGGACCCACCCTGTAGGCTCTTCGCACTGGCATAATCCATTCCCCAGCTCACCAACGCCATGACCAGACCCAGCAGAACCAAGAAAATCCAGTCCTCTCCAAGCTTCTTGGTAACATATTTCTGCACGCGTTTAGCACAGGCTGTGGAGGGAAGAGTGAACCAGAAAAACTGAGGCAGAAAGATGAAGCGTGTGTCTACCTCTCATTTGCTTAGAAATGACCAGAATCAGGATTTATTTGGAAGCATCATGGGCTTAGTGTTGAAGGACTGGTGCCCATCCCTCTCTCACATAGTTATGCAAAAAAACCAAAAGGGAAGTGTTTGTGTGTGTATGTGTGTGTGTGTGTGTGTGTGTGTGTGTGTGTGTGAGGACACATAGGGTGGAATTTAACATCTTGTACACTAGCAGCAAAAGTGTGATACAAGGAAGTCCTTTTCATCTTTTTACAGAGATGTGTTGTGGAAAAAAATATTATTATTATTATTTTTCATTCCAAACAGATCTTGGCTCTTCCTAGGATGAAAGCTCCCATGAAGAAGTTTTTTCTTCCAATCAGATTCCTTTTCCTTGCCCCAATGCTTTCACCAGTCACAATTGCTTAAATTCCATCTCTCTGGCTGGCCTACCCAATATCTGGTCATAGGGTAATGAAAGATGAATTCTCCCTACCTTGACATTTGGAATAGTGTTCTTCTTTGATCTGTACTTGACTGTCACGTTTCAGGGGTCTTCCATTGTTCTTTTGGGCCTGTTTCTTCAATAGGTTTGCTGCTTCCTTCTCTGAAATGTCAGTTATCTGGTCTGTGTATTTGCCATAAAGCTAGAGGAGCAGAAAACAAGAGAGATCAAAAGAAAAGGTAAGGTAAATGCTCCTTTACAGGTAGCACTAAGGATGAAAAGGCAGATCGATCTACCAACGGTCTGAGATGCAGGCCCAAATGTACCCAAGGAGGGAGACTGAGACAGAAACTCTCAGACATCTGCAACTAACTTTTCTTTTTTCTTTCTAGTTGCCACTTCCCAATCTTTCCAAAACCTTTTCGTCTTCTTTTTGGGAGTACAAGAATATGGTCACAGAATTCTCATTGTTTTCTAATATCCCAAGAAAAAGCTGGCTGTGGTCTAAAGAGATTGAGCAGACTTTCTGGAGGTATAAAAGAAGGTCAAAAGAGTTCACATGAGGCTGCCATCCTCAGAGCTGTCTCACAGATTTCAGCAGCACTGTAAAACATCTCTGAAGGTTTTGAGAGGTATTACACCATCAAACAGGCTGCAGGAATGTCCTGCATCTGTTCCTCCTGCTGCCAAGGAATGCTTAACAGGGCACACAGCCACTGATGGTGCCGGCAGAGGAAAAGAATCAGCATCAGCTCAGAAATATCACTGGGTACTGCACTTCTCCAGCTATTTACCCAAATCAGCATGTTAAATCTTCATGTATCTCAAATTCTCCCGAATTTCCTAAATACTTAGTCCAGTCTCTGTCTTCAGACATTAATCTTGAAATGCCATTTGTTATACGCAATTCACAACCAGCTACACGTGCTTACCAAGGATATATCATACATGGGTACACAGTAAACTTGGCAGTTGTGCCGTCTTGTCAACAAGATCTTAAGGGAGTTTGAAGAACCCTGACTGTGCCCCCTTGTCTGTTTACCAGATTCCCTGAAGAGCAGCTATCCTACCTTACTCTTCCAGAGTATAGGTGGGGAAGGTGTATGATTAAGAAGCTGAGAATAAGCCTCTGCTTCTCACATGTCCTTCAGTGAACCAGGTTTAGCTTTACTTCAGGTCAGGTTATGACCTGATGCACTTCCCACCTGTGAGAAGGCAACTCTTTGCTTCCTCCCCAGCACAACATCTGCTTTTCTGAGATTTTCTGAGTAGCAGGAGGAGAGTGAGCAATGTTTTGATCAGCAAAGTCAAACACTCTAGCTGGAGAATGATTAGACATAGGAGAGAGATAATGCACGACCACACACTTAGAAGACATTTCTATTTGACAGTTCCTGCCTCCTCCTTTCGAGGTAACACAAGAGATGTTCCTGTTCCCCTCAGATAAAATAGATTCAGAGACTCACAGAAAGATTTACAGTGGTAGGCACCTCTGGAAGTTTCTAGTCCAAGCCTCTGCCCACAGAATGCAAACTCCAAAGCCAGAAAAGCCAGATTAGGCTGCTCAAGACCTTGTCCTGGCAATTCCTAAACATCTCCAAGGGTGTAAATTATCCAGCTTCTCTGAGCATCTGTTTCAGTGATCTGCCAATTAACATTTCAATATAACAAATATGACTGAAGGTCCTAAGTATTTTATTTATTTGCACATACTCCTAAAGGGACACTTGAACCATATGACATAGGTCTCTTTGGAAATCCTAGTGGATTTTTTTTTTCACAGAACACACATCTATGCTCTATTAAATCATGCTGATCTAAGGGCAGCTTACCTGGTGTCTCTTAGACAGATTGATCCTATCTGAACAGCTGAAGATATTCTTCCATTCATCACTGTATTGGAAACTACACAAATTTATTGTAATTATTAACCACATGATTACCAATACATTCTAGATAAATTAAGCAGACCCTTTGCAGTGAGAAATGGCCATGCTCTGACCTCCATAATACAGACAGGACAGTGAAACATCAGGCTGAAGAATTTCATCTACGAGCTGCCACATATAGGATACAGTCCTACATAGCAAACTGCTCAGGTTTTTTGTCTCAGTGTATCTATTTCAGCTAGAAATGTGAAGTACTAACAAATTTTAGACAAATCCATCTTCACCTCAGCTAGTGTTTCATTGCTGCTAAATGGTCATGAGGAATGCATTTATATTAAATACAACTTAAACCCAACTGTGAACTCAAACCCCTGTCAAGTATGAGATTGAAATTAGAATCTTCCATCTGCCAGATAGAACATCATGACAGTATAATAATAAGAATGTTGAAAGTCCTCATATGGTATCCTAGTTCACTGCTTCTGTCTGGCTGGAAAATGGTGCACTCAGGATGTGGGAAAAAAGAGTTAGTCCACAGATATAAAAAAAGAAGTTTGTCGTGCCAAACAAGATAGTCTCAACTCATTTAAAGAATGCTTCACACATGTGCTTTGCTCCTCCAGGACTCTGGCAGTATCTAAAATGGTAAGAGATTGTTGGAAAAAGAATCCAGAAAGCAGAGGATTATGTTAAAGCAAAATTAGGTTAGGCAAGAACTATCCACTCCACTACAAGACATGTAAAACTAAAAATATAACACAGTAACACTCTGACTGTTCCTTCTTCTGTTGCTCCTTCACTAACACAAGGAACACAGGATTTCTGAGCACCAGAAAAATTGAAGACAAATTTAAAAGATCACAGTTACCACCTAAGGGTTGAACCAGAAAAGGTACTATCATGGCTAGCTTGGCTAAATGCTGAGTGAGACCATGATAATGGTGCAAAACCAGCTGAGAGCATAAATACAAGTAAAGATAAAGGGGAGGAACATACACATAAAAAAACCCCATCCAGGGAGAAAGTACAACCAGGATAAAATACATTTTCAGGGAGGAAGCATTTATTAATGCTTAACTGTAAACCAGCAGGGTTTGTCTCTCCAGAAATTGGAGAAGTTTCATTGCTTGAGTAGCAGAGGAAAGCTGCACAGAATCTCAGGGGAAAAAATACACCACAATCTCAAGGCTTTTCTGGGAGCTGTTTTCTGAGAGCTCAGCACATGTAGAGAACTGTTCTCTCACACTCCAAAGCCTAAGCTATCTCCCATGCCATTCCAACTGAACAATACATTTTACACAGAATACTCCACTCCTGAAATCCCCTTTCCCCAGTACTGTCAGTGCATCCTGTTTATAAGCTGCTGTTCTAGTCACTGAGGCAGCCCTGGGCTCTACTTCTCATCCCTTTCATTCCATCCTTGTAGCCATCCTGCTATCTTCATTAGGTGATTTTTTTTTTTCTGATGGATCACAAAAGAGAAGCCATACTGGTCTCAAAGGTGAAAATTCCCATAATTCACTGCATAAGTTAACTCAGATGTCAGTAAAAAGTCTTGGCTCAACTGCCTTGACACAGAGCCAGTGAGGCATATGTAAGCAGTGGGGGACATCAACAAACTAATGGTTTTCCCTGTAGAAAAGGGGCAAAGGGGAGGGTCTATCAGCAATTCCACCACTTGAAGGTGGAGAGCAGTTGGAGAGAAACATCAGAGCAAGATTTCTTGGAGGGGCACAATGAAGGACAAAAGGGAAAAAATACAACTTGCAAAAAAGGCCATGCAAAAGAAAAGCATGTCCCCATCTACCCCCTCCTGAGGCTGGTTCAACACAGGAACAGGTACCCAGAGGGCTGGGGAATCTTCAGTCTTGGAGATGTTCAGAATGGATAAGGCCCTGAACAACCTGACCTGTCTTTGCAGTCAGCCCTCCCGCGAGTAGGAGCTTGGGCTGGAGAGCTCCAGAGGCCCTCTCACCTACCTCTCTATGAGCCTGTTATTCTGTATTACTGCATTGCCTGATTTTGTATTGCACATCCCTCCCACTGTGTATTGCTGAGTGAGCTCTCTGCCAGGAACACACTTGCTACAGTCACAAATAACACAGCTTCTAAATACTTCACCAGCTGTAGCTGCTTTCTCATGCAGACAGAAAGCAGTACAAAATTCCATAGTATATGATAATGTACATTTTTTGTCAGGGTATATTATATCATCTATTATATATCTACTATCTGTTATCTTAATTGTCCAACATCATGCATATATTATTATTATTATCCTACTATTGTTATTATTTTATTATCTATTAAGCACTATATGAATTTTTACCATTTATTATCTGAAGGTCCAAGGCAAAAGACCAAGACTTCACTGTTCTGGGGCCTGTGTAAACCCAATCAAATCACATGTAAAATAGAAGGCAATAGCTAGCAAAAGAAAAGTGTACAACAGAATCAAACCTCTCCCTGACAAATGGTTTTTCACGGGTCAGTGGGGAAAAAAATCTTTATGATTAATCTCAATGGAAATGGATGAAAACATGTGTAGCAGGTTGTTTTTCATGCTAATAACATGATAATAAGTGTGCATGTTTGTAAAAAGTATACATGCATATTTATAATTTATCTGAATGTGGGTGAATGGCTAGCAAAATATACACATCAAGCCTGGCTTTGCCACATTATGTCTGCATACAAAGTTTCATACATAAACGTACATGCACAAGTGTACGTGGTTGTTTATGTAAAATATTTCTAGGACATTTTTCAGTAAAACTATAAATAGAACTTTCTGGGGTTTTGGGTTGCAAATTGTGTTCACAAATGCATGCTTGCTTGGGGGTATTTCTGCCTGAAGATATCCTTGGGAATGGATTTGATGGCCTTCCTTTTTGTGCTTGAGGTTGTCTATCTATGTGTTCTGACCATCATGCCTCTGGAGCCGAGCAGAGAGACACTCTGGTGCCAGGCAGCAAGAGCACAGCAGTGGGTTGTATCGCCTCCCTGTGACATCTGTGTCTGCTGGTGAGTATGGTTTTAGATGTGTGGGACTGGTGTATCTGGTGGATACATGTGAACTGGGATGTTTCTGGGATGCGCTTAACTGGAGAAGCTCCCTCCCACCCCAGCTCACTGTCTGTTCACAGCACACACACCAAGGTACATTTTCTTTGCCCATCTCAGCAGGTGTGACCACAATGGAGCTCAGCTCCAGATGGGCACACACACCTCTCCATCCTGTCCCACTCCACCCCATGCTCCAGTCAGACCTTTTCTAGAGACCTTCCCAGTGGTACTGCTGCTTCCAAACCAGCTGGGTGGTGGGTTTAGAAGACTTTAGTGTAGAATGCATACAAATTCTCAGATGCTTTAGTTTCAGAAGAGAAATAACTGAATATGGCCATATAACCCATTCTCTTGTCTTTTGTGGTGTGACAACCATCCTCCTTGGGATGCTTATCTACTGGAAGAGATTTTCTTGGTGCCAAATGTGGCTTTTTTCCTATCACTACATCACAAATGTCTTCCCTCACCAATTATTCACCATCCACGTAAAGTGGATTGGAATTCATGTAAGGAGAAACACCCACACTGTGAATTGCACATTCACACATTGCACAATCATTGCATCAAAGCCCTCTTAGGTCAGATTGGTTTGAGCAGAGTGGTAGGAAATTAGAGACGAGGGCTCTGCTGTAAAACCTCCCTTTGCATGAAGCTGTCCCAAAAGTAGAGGTAAAGGAGATACAGAGAGTAATAGAACAAGAAGCCATAACCAGAGTACATCTCTGTCTCAGATACTTTTCTGAACCACTGCTTTTATGAGGTAAAAAAAGAGTCAGGTTAAGTGTAAGGGTTAGAAAATCCCTCATTTACAGCTCCCCTAAGAGTTACCAAAACTATCAATATACATGTATGGATCTATGACTGTGAAGTTCTTTCTGGTCAGAGAAAAGTCACAAGAGAGCTTTATTTTATATATACAGCTGTGCAGATAGATACCCATCCATCTACATCATTGTTCTCTTTGATTTTATTCACTCTTCTGCTCTACTTAATATCACTATGCAGATGAAGGCAGCTGCAGCTTCTCTTAATTGTTACAAATGCATTAATGCTCTGGTCGATTTTTCCCCATCCCAGCTTGTCCATTCCATCTCTCATTGAATCTATGGCAGGTGAAAATGACCTCTGACTTGAAATGCTGATAAGGACTCCTGGGTTTAAGTACAACCATAAATGCCAATGCCTGACCTGGGAGTCAACAAACAACAAGGGGAGAATTGGTAGGACTGGGAATGGACAGGGATGTGAGCTCTACCAGCACTGTTCTGGGAGCCCCTAGAGCCTATGTGATCCCAGGGAGACCTGTGCTGCCACAAACATCCCAGTTGTCCAGCCCTACCTGTGGGTAGCTGAGGGAGTTCTCCAGGTAGCGCGGGTCGTCCCCTGTGCCCCCGGCCTCGTGTCCTGCCTCCAGGGGTATCCCGTAACGGGTGCATTTCTCAAAGCAGACATAGTCGTATTGTGGTGTGCCCCCCCACAAAGCTGGCTTCGATTCGGGTTCCTGCATCATGGTCTCTGAGCTCTCCATGCCTCTACTCTTCCTCATGCTCATCTTTAGTGGAGCTGCTGCTCTGGGCCTTACCTAGAAACACCTCGTGTTCTGACAGAGAGCAAGGCCTCCGCATTTTCTGCTGCTCCTTCTTTCTTTTTTTCTCTCCTCAGACCACTCTGACTTGTCCTGTTCTTGCACTCTCTTTCTCTCTGCACCCCCCCACCCTCCTCCTCCTTGTGCCTCTCTCTTCCCTTCCTGCCCAAAGGCACTGATGACAGGGTTCAACTATATTTATAGCAACCTTCATCTGCCACATGATTCCCCAGTACTGTGCCTGATCTCAGCAAAAGGCAATAACTCTGTTGGGATTGAATATCAGGTGTGAGCAAGAGGGGAACTCCTGAAGGAGAGGGAAGGGGGAGGGGTAAGGAGGTGGTATGACAGAGCTATAAGCACAGAGAGAGAAAGCAGAGAGGAGGAAGCAGAAATTATTATCCAGGATAACAGTTCTTTCACAGGTTCCCATCGTGAGCAAGCCGTGTTTGCAATGACTACAAAAGTCAGTGGGCTTCCTCATTCTCTTCCCAAGTACCAGGTGTCCAAAAGACTGAGCGACAATCATAAGGACCCCAGCAAGTATGGTGAGCTGGAACGAGGTAGGTGTCCACTTAGTGTCTCAAGAAAATTTTAGCTAAGTCCATGGACCACAAAAGAAGCAGCAAACCCTAAGGGAGAAGTCAGGCATCCCTGTAAACTGCTGAGCATTACAGTCTAATCTCAGCCTTCCCACGTTCCCTTATGGGGAACACTTTACACTTTGAAGAATGTCACCAACCTGCTCTATGGGTACTCAGTTACAGATGTATGCAGAAATTTATTCTTAATGCTCACTTTTTTCACACTAGAGCATTCAGCAGCTTTTCCTCTCTGCTCTGCCAGTTGTTTCTCAGCCAGGGAAAAAAGCAACAAGCTCAGCCGACACCAGTGAGCTACCAGACAGTGCTAGGAATGAGAAGCATGTTACAGCAACATGGCCTAGAGGCATCTCCCAGTACAGCCAGTGTGCTGCCTGTATCCATTCTGAGGGCTATTAATTAAGGAAGAACAGTGAGTTCAAAATCCTGAAAACTGTGTACAGAGAAAAAAATAAAAAAAAATAAAAAAAAGACCCCAAATTTCAAGCTTCTCGTACTGCAGGATAAGTGATTTGCAGGCAGGATAGGATTGAAAGAGAGGCAAAATGTCCTTCTTTTGGGTCCAAAAGTGGTCCCATTGTTTCATTTTGCAGACCCCTGTAAATCATTTCTTTTTTTTTTTTTTTTTAATCTGCATGATCCTTGAGAGTAAATTAGAAAGAAAGACACACTAATTTCCTCCATAAACCACCTTTTCAACTTCTCCAGTGTTTCTGCTAAGATATCCATATTGATGTCCATTAGCAGTAATATCCATATGGATGTTGTTAGTCTCTACAACTCCCAAATGGTGGTGGGCCAGGCAAGCACTAAATATTTCCAAAAGCAATACCAGTGCTGCCTCAAAATCTAGAGACCTGTTTCACTCTCACCAGCACTCACTTTACAGTCAACAAGCAATGTTTTCTGGAGGAAGACTATCTACCAACCAGTAGGACAAAGCATGTAATGAGCCACACTAAAGAAGAGTTTCAAAGTGACTATGTCTAGGAAGTCAGGGAAAAACATTTGGATATCCTCATAGATTGCCACCATAAAAGCATTAATTGCTCCCAACATACTGATACACTTTTGGAAGACCAATGTCACTATGGCATAGCATGTACTATATAGTGTATAAAACATAAAAAACTCTGTAAAGTGTAAGTACACATCATATATAGGAAGCCTAAACACCAGGCTCAGCAAACACCAAAGCCGTAATACAGCGCCAGATCTTCAGTTACTATTACATGTACCAGAGGAGAACACTTATCACAGCCACTGGAAAAAATGAGAACCTTTACCCAAAAGTTCACCCTTCTAGCTCATGTTTTTCAAGAGGCACAAGAATGGCACTTTAGAAATTGCTACAGTATGAAAATGAACCCAATGCTGCGAGCTAATCAAACTCAACTGTCTCTCTTGCATGATATTGTTGTGAAATTTCCATGGGAAATAGTTATATAATAATAGCCTAAAATAGGATGATCCTACCCTGAAAGGCTTTTTCCAAGAATTGTCCCTCTCAGCCTCCCAAATGGCACCACTATCACCCACCTTATCAATAAAAGCATGAAGGATCCCAAGGCCAACATTCACTAAATGACTGCTTTCCACAACATAATACATCTCATCCAGTGCATGCAAGAATGAGGGCTCAGGGTTTTTGTAGGTTGCCTTCTTCATGTGGATAGTAGAGGTTCAAGTGGCATCCAGAGTCATTTTGTGACAATTGAACAGTTGTGCTGTGGTGGTACCTATATGCACTCTAAAGACCTACCTCCAAGGATATCTGCAGCTAAGGACCTAGGATTTACCTAATTCCTGCTGGGACAGCACATCTTATCAAAAAAATATCTCTACCTCTGGTCTCTGTACTGAGATACTGTCTACCAAGACAGTCTATTGTCTTACTGTCTGAGTAAGACTGAGAACTGAAATTCACAGTGCCAGTGCTTGACAAAATATATACCATCTGTAGAGATACTGGATTTATGTCGCATTATGTCCTGAACACTAATCTTATCATTCCTCTCAGCTTGTAAATCACCCCTCTCCCTCTTTCCCCTAGGAGGAAAGCACACTGTCAGCTCTCTGGGAGCTATTAACAATCCTCACTATTTCTCAAGGTACCAGTAATCTTCTATCACAACTCCAGCCTCACTGACACTAGTGTAGTTAAATTCAAAGGAGGTATTCTCAATTTGTATTTGCTCTGAGAGCTGCTGCTTCTATTTCAGGCTCAAAGAACTTGTAGACTCAACAGCTTGTCCACTTTTCCCCATTGGCACAGCTGATCTAATGAAACATACAGTTCCAGCCCTGCCTCTTGTCTTGCCTGTGTTTTCAGATCCTCAGAGTCCTGAAGTACAGAATATAGAGCACACCCCAAAAAAAGTCTGCCTTTCTGCATTGCTGCTGCCCAGCAACCGCTGCCAAATCTCCCCTATTCACTTTTCTTGTAATTTCCTGCCACAGTTCTTCTTCCTGTATTTTCCTTATTGTTCATCTGTCCTGCTTTCTACTACCCAGGGCTTGCTCTGCCCTTATACCAGGACTCAGCAGTGTAGTACTGCTGCTGCTTAAGAGGTTGCCAACAGACTCAGGAGACTAGCACAGACATAAAAAAGGAGGAAGATTTAATAAACATCTTGCACTAGCCACAAACACAGATGACCTATATGCATGGCTTGACTCCTCAGGTGCACCTAAGCTTCTTGAAAAGGCTCACAAAAGTTTTTAGACTGCCCATGGCATGCAAGAGGAAAAGTATACAACTGGCTCATGCACCTTTTTTTTTCCTTTGCATATTACAGGCCCTAGTGGGACTGCAAAGTGTGATTCTGAATATACTTCCTTCAAGCAGGGCATCTTTGTGACAGATGAAACTATGGCTATAGTCCAAATTAGGGTATTAAGTGATGAAAAAGGAAGGAATAGAAGATGGAAGAACTCTCACCTGTGATGGGTCTCTTCTTCAATCAGCCATCTATTTTTCTCTCTCCTCTTCCCAGTTTTCTCTCAGGTCTCGCTTTCTCTGCCTTTATTTCTCCTGAATGCTTTTCAAGATGCAGAGATATATCTAATGGCCTTCCCTTTCTACTGCCTTTATAGTGAAAGCTCCGTAGGGTGAGGGGACAGATGATTGAAGACTTGTACTTCTCTTATGATCTGGTCCCAGGAGATTTATCACCTGAAATCCAAGTGCTATTAATCTACAATGTTAATGTTCCCTGTGCCCTGCCCACACAATATCAGATATCATTCTAACTTCTGACACTTCTGTTTATGCTAGAGCTTTTCTAGGTTTGTTGTGTAGCAGATTCATCCTAAAAGATCTAGACCACTTCATGACATCGCTGTATACAAACGTTATGGCCCACCACCAGACTGCAGCCTCCTCTGGAATGAAACGTCATGTCTGTTTTTCAGCTGTCACCAATACTGCACACACAGATGCTATAGCAGCTGGTGGTGCAAGCCCTTTAACACCCCAGACTGACAGAAGTTGAATTTTCTGAGGCAGAGTTATTGTTACTCAGAACCCTAGATGCAGAATAGAAAAACAGTCATGTAAGAACAAAGGAAAAATAGCATTCTGTGCTTAAGAAAGCTCAGCCCAAGAGATCTACAAGGCTGTGAATGAGACAATGTGAAAGATAGATATGAGACAAAAGAAACTGTAAAGGTGAAAAAGGGAGTTTTACAGGAGGAAGAGGAGAAAGGTGACAAAAGGAGGACTACTTAACAGTAACAGAGGGTCTAAGAGATAAACACAGAGGTAAAAAGAGACAAAGCACAGAAGGGCATGAGAGAATGAGATGCTGGACAGGAAGAACATACAACAAGCATATTTTGCCTCAAGCAATAGATTCAGAGGGAGCAAAAAAAAAGATGGAAAAGGCAGGAAAAAGATTCTAGTATGTGTCAGATAAGGCAATGGCTTCTAAATGAGAACAAAGTGCTTGACTAGGACATTTTATTAGACAAGAATACCCATGGTGGCTTCAAAGAGCTACAGGAGGCAATTAGAGCTTTGGCAGAGAAAGAATGCTGTGAAAAGGGTTAGGAAGAGGGAGGGAGACTGGAAGAAAAGACAGCTTTTATAGTAAAAGAAAGAAACAGATCATGGACTGAGGCTTGAACAGTAGCAGAAGACAAAAATTTTAAGCTATGCAGGGGCACACAGTAAGCCAGGCTGAATATGGAGACACAATGGCAGAGAACTCTCAGAGGACACTTGAAAGGGGGCTGAATTCATAGTAAAAAGTAAAAAGACAGAAAGTTTAAGGGCTTTCATCATGGAGAAATAACAAGATAATATGATGATATTCAAGTGGACATGTACTGACTAATACTAGACTGAATAGAGCAGAATTGACAGAAACAGGGCAGATTTTGAGAATCATTAGCTTTTGATAACTCAAGTAGAGAGAGGCAGAATGGGGGGGAAATATCTCACAATTGAAAGCAGATAAATACTTACAGGAACTCAAGAACATAAAGGAGCCATTGAAGTACATGTTGGAATAGATGAATTTGAAAGGAAACTTGAACAGATCATGATAGAGCATGATGACATTGTGGCATGACATGATATGACAGTATGATATGCCATGACTTGGCAAAAAACAAATGAACTTTAAAGTTATGTCTCAGTTCCAGAAACAACCCAACTGTGACAGTCTGCACAGAGCACCATATCTATGTTAATGCTGGCACTTAAGGTAAATTACTTGTTACCTTGAGGTTGTCTTGTCCTACATCACAATGTTGTCACAGGTTGGAACTGAGAGCAAAAATAACAAGCAGAGAGAACTTAACCAAACCCAGCAGCCAGAGCAAGATACAGAAAATCAGATGAAAGAGAAGACAGCAAAATTAGGTTTTATAAATGGATCCCAGCTCATTCAGAGCTTTAAAGTGGATCTGACTGTCCTGGTGAGATCTCTGGTAAAGACCATCAGGCTTCAAAACTCAAAACAGAACAGCCTTTCCTAGAACAAAAATAAGATAATTTGATTCTTTTAAACAGAGACAACTTCAAGCATGTAAGTCAGGAAGCACAGAAATAAATATATAGCTTATACACAAGTCTCCCCCACCCACTGTGACCTTGGTTGCAATTAAGCTGACGACCTTCTGAGCTGCTAAAATTTTGTGCTTACAGTGTATTGCCTAGGAGATTGTTTCCATACCTCCACAGCTTGGATGGCTCCTCCCCTACAGCTGCCCCTCTTCTTAAATTGCAGTCCTCAATTCTGTCAGTGATTCTCTACTCTACAGCATCCTGTAGCTTCTATTAAATAATTTCTTCTTTGCATATGCTCAAAGATTTTTCAAATGAAGAGGTGTCTTACTGGTGGGGTAGAGAACTGATTGTCTTGTCTTAGAATAAACCAAGAGCAAATCAAATAGGCACAGTGGGCATATAAGTACCAGAAGTTAAAGAAAAAAATAGTAGTGGACTGATGAGAAGCAGAAAACTTTTTATAACTGGACTGTGCATCCAAAAGCAGCTAAAGTCAGTGAGAACTAGCAAACATTTAACTGTTTGAAGTGGATTCAGCGGATTTCTTTTTTTCTAAGATAATAATTTTGCATGACAAACATTCTCTGATATAATTGGCTTGCAGACTGTTTTAGCAGAAAGGAACAAAGAACATCTAGGAAATACAGTTTTATCTCTAGTGATCAAAACGTATTAGGGATGTTTCTAAGCTAGTGAATTTCTTATTATTTCAGCACAAATAATCTACAGTTTCTGCCTTTCTTCCCCTTCTCTCTATAGATTTCCTGTTGCACAGGTAAAATTAAAAATTGCACATTAGATCTGTCAATCATGTTATTACACAACAGCATGACTGACATCACGAGGGTGGAAAGAAAATGCAGTGATGAGCTGCATAGAGCTGGGCTGCCAGAGGCTGTGCCAGGGCTCCTGGTTTTCAATTGGATTTGGCTAATTTCAAGTGAAGAATACTGCCTCTTACGTAAGCCATGGCCAACTAGGAAAACGTGTGGTCACAGCTGAAAGGTTTAGGAAGAGGATTGGCTTATAAAGTGAAATTATGTGGACTGAGTTGAAATGGATAAGTTTCAAGGACATGTTTATGGTGTGCTTGAGCTGGAGTTGGTCAAGAAGAAGAGACCATAGGTATGGACAGCATATCTCCAGGAGGTCATGGCATTAGAGATACGTAAGAAAAGAAATAATGTATTTAATTTTCCTGATATATGTTCAACTTTCAAATGCTTGAAAAGTAATTTCTTTGAAGTGCTATAATCTATAGATCTCTCTGAAAGAGTGATCACATTACATAATTTAGGGGACTTAAGGAGCAGACTGGTTGAAAAGGATAGTCTTAATTTTTTATGTACTGGAACTAGTGATCAGGAAGCTTGATGCAAGAAAAAAAATTAATTTTTCAGCCATCTCAGCTCTCCATTCCAGGTGATGGATGGCCATGTGAATATTAGTAAAGAAGGGGTCAGGAACATACCTAGAAATGAGGAAAGGGACTGTTTTTTTGATTGCAGCAGAGACATAATCAACCATAACCCTTCTTTCAGTAACATGTGAGTCTTGATTACCTTTCAGACTTTCACCATGATTAGAGCAAATGCTGTGAACTACTGACAAGAATTCCATGGTTGCCAAGTGCTTGGTGTTGTCTGTACAAGTTTGTCCTGTCCTGTCTTAGATAACCAAGATAAATGGTGTCATTATAAAAGCTGTAGCACAGATGTGTTATCATTACCATTCAAGATTTTTTATATACCATATTTACTATCTTATACTAGTAAATCTTGCACAGTTTTGACTAAGCTTCCTGTTTTCCTTGTCTTTCCCCCACCTAAAAGCAGATACCCATACAAAAACACCTAACCCTCCAGCACAGCTGGGGTCTTGCCTGTTTCCCATAAAACAGTCCCTGGTGGTAATATGAGATAAAGACTAAGGTAAACAGAGGGAAGATAGTGTTTCTCTTGGCAGCCTGAATAATAAGTCCATCACAAATGAGGGCAAAGCAATTCCCCTGCAGCAATAACCTTTCCTGTTATCACTGGCTGCTGATACAGGGATGATAGTGAGAGTCAGCATGACATTCACTGGACTCTCTCTTTTATCAGTCCCCTGCTTTGACTTGTAGGAAAATGTTGGGGGAAGGGAAGAAGAACTGGATCAAGTGCATCCAGGTTGAAGTACTGGGCCACTCTTTGGCATGAAGGCTGCAGAAAGTAGTCTAGTATTTCCAGTCGAGGACAAGATAAGTCAGCAGAAGAAAGTGCAGGAAGTTCCCCATAAATGGCATTGTGTCCCAGAGCTGGCATCTAATGTCCATGCCATCTAAAAATATTAAAGCTGGAACAGGAATCCAGGAATTGGCTGTAGATCAACGTAAGAAGCTATTGACTTAAATCAGGAATGGTGGAGAGATAAAGGGCCAACACAAAAGAAGATGCAGAGGATAAACAGTGGAAACTATTCTAACTTTCATTCAAGCTGAGAACAGATGTTAGTTCTAGGAGCTGCTAAACTCAGACTGTTTATGAGAAATTACAGATTTTTAGATGACATGTTTGTTTGTGAGCATTGCTTACAGTCCTGCTCATGCATTATTAGGTGTTTAGAGTCAGCAATAATCCCTAAGAGTGTTCCAGGTATCTTGTTCAAAGATACCTGGTCTGGGTGTATATCTTGGTCCGGGGTGTATATCATTTTTTTTGCATCTGTATCACAGACAGATTCTATCCCACAAATAGCATTATGTCTATAGAATATTTTGATATGGGTAAGTTAGTAAACAAAAGAAATGCAGAGATGGTCCTTGTGAAAATTTTCAAATCCCACTCCCTCTCTGGGAGGGAGGGGGTTGTTCTTGCATCTGGGAGAGCGTTGTTGCTCTCTGACAAGTACACTGATTGGCCTGGGGACCTTTACTTAGCAGGAGGAGGACAGAAACATCCCAGACCACAGGTTTTGTGCACCACAAGGACCATGGGCTCGCACAAGTCTGCAGGCTCCTCAAACCCACTGTGCTGAGGGATAAGCTGTGCCACCTGCTGAAGGCTCATTGCTCTGGGAAGAAGATGCAGCTGCTCCTTGCCATGGCTGATTACAACTTCATCTTTATCAGCGTTCAAAGAGGGAAGGGGATGTAGAGAGTGTTTCTTCTACCAGCTTTGGCTACAGAACTGGCTGATATACAGCACAGCTAGCCACCAGGTTCCTTTCTCCTGTGCTCTCTCCCTTCAAAAGAAACCGCTCAAAATGCCATCATTAAACCCCATGGGATGGAGGTAAGGTCTCTGTAGGGACACAGTATTGTGTCTCTTGGCTTTGAGCAGGAGGATTCCCCACTGTCTTCCTGCAGGAGATCTTCACCAATCTAAGTGTACTTTGTGGCAGGACCACTTGGAGAGACATGTCTGTCTACAGAATTTCATACTGAGTTTTCCCACTCTGATCATTACAATCCTGTCCTCTCCTGACTTATAATTTTGTACACTGAGGAATATGATCGTTGCACTAAATCAGCTGCGGCACATTCAGATCTGCTTAGGTATTAAAGACATTAAAACACTTCTGTGTTCTGATACCAGGTCTGCAATGTCATTTTTATCAGGTGCCTTCTTCAGCAGTCCTTAGTCCACAGGAGTGTTTGGACCCAGCTGTGAATTTTTATTTTGCTGCATTTATTCTGACAGAACTGCATTAGAAACAAGAAGCAGATATCATCAAGAAGGCAGGAGGTCAGCACTCCCTAAAGGACTTCTGGTATACTCTCCAACCAGATAATAATGCTTCCTTTACCTATATCCATGTGGAATGAATCAGTCTGAGCCCCCCTAACTAGAAAGAACCAGCATCTTGCACAAGAACATCTCATGAACAGCCTCCAGCACCTAACTATTGTGTTTCCCAGACAACCATCCATTATCTGTGAGGGCTGTTATCACTTCTTGCTGGCCTGACAGTCATTTTAGTATGGGCATTGTAGGACCTGTGGAAAGACAGGTCCAAAGGCTTTAGAAAATGGTGTGTACCTGGTCATCTTGCCATACCTACACTTAGCGATGGCTGCCAGCAGAAGGATATGGCAAACAGGCAGTTGTATCAAGAGGTTTTGGAGCTGGATGGGTGTTTGCCTTGTGATCCATTGTTTTACAGTGAGTGTTGGGAGAAGTGGAATAATGTGTAGGATTTGGAAGTTTGATTGTCCTGACATGTTGGTTTTTTCTCTTGTCAATACCGAAGCTCCTCTGGGAAACAGATAATATCATACATTTCCTCTACAAACTGAAGAAAAAGAAGGTTCTAGGGAGCATATCACCTGCATTCTGTCAGAGGGCAGCACTAATTTTAAGGATCTGAAGCAGAGAGAGGGTTTTCTGTACGGACCTGTTCTCTCTAGATACTAATATGGTGTCCTGTAATCTCTTTGTCTTCTGGAAATGTTTTACTGCTTTGCTCACATCTATTAACTGATTGAAAAGTTTCTTCATTTTTATGTGGCTTTCTATTTGAGCCATTCTAGTGGATTTTTTGACCCTTCCACAGGGGGTATTGATTCCAAGCACATTGTGGACGCTATGCAATAGTGGTTTCAACTAAGATGAATTGTTTTGAGTTGTATATAGGTATAACCTTTTGTAGACTTTGTAGCTGACTATTCCACGATCACCAAATGAGTGATCCAATTCACAGCCCAATGTGACCCAGTCCAACCCCGATTGGGGTCACTGTAGTTTTTTTGTTACTACTGTAGTTTCTGCCCTACCCAGATCTCAATCAGTATATCACCATCTTACAACCCAGGCTCAGAAGGTGGTGGTGCAAATCTAACACTTCCTATTAAAGTCCAAAATTTCAACCTATTTAGATGTTGAATTTGTTAGTTAGATCCATGTTCTTATCAGCATATAGTGCTACTCTATCACTAGTATGATTTACCTTATCTTTCTGCATGTTTTGTATTCCATTATTACAATTTCCCATTGATTTTCTGCCTCAAATATTTAATATATCTTCTGGTATATTTTCTGTTAGGGTGAGAGACTGGTCCTACGTGGTATTTTTCCTTATTCTAGCATTTGTGTACCAGTGCTTTGGTTCTTGTTTAGGTACTTCATTTGCATTGAACCATATTTGCTTTCTGTGTCTAATTTGATTGTTCACAGACTCTGATCTGCCCTGCACTTAAGGATACAGAGTTACTGTAACTTTGCTATCCTTCATAGAAACAGCCTGAAGATAAAAATGCTTTTGCACTTGTGATTGTCTCCTAAATCTTCAGTCCAAAGTGTACTGATACCCTTTTACATGTTCAGCATCAGAAGACTGATTCCTGCAGCTGGTCTGTCCCTCCTGTACAAGGTCACTCTTCACAACAGTCTGTGGCAAGAAGCTGCATTACTAAACAATTTTCTCATCCTTTCATAGGTTTGAACAAGCATGTGACTGAGAGGTGACCAAGCTGAATCGATGGAAAATCAATTGTTTTGATAGGTTGGATTTCTCTTCAATCCTGAAGCTAAATTAACATTACAGTCATGGGCATTAGACTCAACAGGACAGGGGCAATAGGAAAGCAAATCCAAAAACAGAGGGAAGAAAATAATGATGATTGTTCATTCTCTTTAGACAAGATCCATTTACTACAAACCCAAGCACACTGAAATGGGATAGTGGGAAGACGGAGGGAAAACCCTACACATATAAAAAAAGGATTGTATTGGAAGTGGAAACCATGAGAGGTTCTGAAAGAGTCAAAAATCTTTGTGGAATGATTTAGAAAGGGTGTGCTGGAATATCTAACATTACACTATTTGCTATGTAGCATTCGAGCAGTTTCCCACAGTGAAGGAACAGTAAAAGCAGAGAATAAGGATGACATAGGGCAGCTCAGGGCTGTAGCTGAATAAGGAGGGAAAGGTACCATGGGGAAGGGCTACTTCTTGCAGATATTCTGCCTGTTTCTGGGCCCTTGTGAGGGGCTACAAGCCAGGGTGGAACAAGCTCTACCCAAGCTATGCACAGAAAAGGCTGCCTGTCACACTGTACACTGGCCTAATCAAAAGCCAGTAATATATCAGACCTTGACCTTCTTAGTCTCCCTTGTTCCACATTTCCAGACAAAGTGTCAAGTCTGGTCTTTTATCTTTTGGTATAAGGCAGTTAAAAGAAAAAAAGAGAACTTTCTGGTGTCATGGCATAGGAGTAGTTGGGACTGCTTTTGAAATATAGCTCAGATAAAGAAGAGAGAACACACAGCAATTCAAGATTTTTCAGTGTTGGCCTGAACCTTCACAGCTGTCCCAAAACTGTAAGCAGCATAAAGAAAGGACAGTCACATTCCTTTCCTTGCACTAGCTTTGATGTTTCTGCTCTGAGCACTGTGAAAGGTAAACTGACAAAAAAATATTCATATCCTCATGCAGTTAAATGCTCAGTTGTGCTCTGAGTGAGTTCACCACAGGTCGGAGGAGCAGCATGTAAGTACCAAGCTTTTCATGTGGCTGTCCATAGATCATGTCAGCTACAAAGTACATGCTCACATGCAGCACTAAAACATATGTTTAGGGAGGAGAACTTTGCTTAGCCTGTGCTTCACGTTCCCAAGAGAAAGATTTCTATGTACCTCTGGAATAAAGTTCCTACCCCATGCTGGCTGTTTCTTCTGTCACTACTCTGTTGCACTGCTGTGATGAGTTTAATCCTGCATTTGCCATTATCAGGAAAAGCTTAGGTGAACATGCAGCTGTTTTGCCTTGTGAGCCTGGAGCATTATGGACTTCAAACTAAGGGAAATGAGATTTCCAACATGCCCTATTTCTATTTGGAAATGGAACTAAAAGCAGTGTACCCTCAGTGCCATGCCCTCTATCACTGATAACAAACTTGATGCCAAGCAGCATTAATATCAACTACCTCTCTGGTCTAGATAAGGACTAACAGAGTGTTGTTAAGGAATTCAGAGGAGTAAAAATGACTGAAGAATTCTACAAAGAATTTAACAGGATGATTGAGCAATAAAATCACAGAAGTCAAAATAAATCCAAAGTGATTGCTGTGAGGAGGAACAGACATTCTAGCTTTGTATACACCAGAATCCTCCAACTTCTGCTATTTAAGCTTTTACTATTTAAGAATAAGGTCTTGGGGTTACACAGAATGGTCATGATAATGATTCCTTCAGCATTTATTTAGAATTACAGGTTAAGAAGTAGGAAAATAAGACTGAACTAAATGCAATGTGAAACTACATCTGAGTAATGTTTGCCTTTCTGTTTCCCTCAGTCTCAAAAAGAATATAATAGAACTGGAAGAAGTTTCAGAGGATGGTCAAAATTATAGAATAGCTGCTGTATGAAGAAGAGTTAAGTAGACTTGAATCTCCTAGGCTGAAATGGGCCAGGAGATCTGGACATGAATACAATAATGAGTGATATGAAGAAAGTGAACTGAGAAGGTTTATTTTGCTGTATCTCAGGAGGTAGGGTCAATTCAGAAGAACAACAACAAAAAAGTTGATCTAAAAATATTCATCTTGTTCTACTGAAGTCACAACTCCTTGAAATTTAGATGCAGGCTAAGAATTTTAATTTGCTTCTCTGTAATAGAAGTAAATGACAGGTTTGTGTGAATCACTTAATAATAAGGGTAGATAAGAGGGTTCATTACAGATGAAGAATTAAAAATATATTCTGCATCATATTTAGGAGACAATAATCTTGTAGACCAGTAGCTAACTTGCACTGCTGTTCCTCTGAGTACTTTAGTTAATTACAGAATCAAGGAATATTTGAGCTTTGGATGGGACACTTGCTGTCTTGTCCACTACCATGCTGAAGCACTGTCAGCAGAAGCAGGTTGTCCTAGGCTATGTCCAGACAGCTTTTTAATGTCTCCAAGGATGCAAATTCTACAGCCTCTCCAGGTAAACTGTGGCAGTACTCAGTCATGCAAATCCTCTTTCTTAATGTTCAGACAAAAATTCCTATTTCAGTTTGTGCCAATTCCATCTTGTCCTGTTACTGAGCACCAGTGAGAAGAGTCTGGCTCCACTATTTTCAGTCTTCCATCAGATGACAAGACCTGAGACTTCTCTTCTCGTGGCTGAACAACCCCAGCTCTTTCAGCCTTTCCTCAGATGTGAGATAGTCCAGTCCCTTCATTATTTTTGTGGCCTTTTGCAGAGCTCTTTCCAGTAGCTCCATATGTTTTTTGAACGGGGGAGATCAGAGCTGGACACAGGACTCCAAGTATGGCTTCATAATAGCTAAGTGGAAGGAAAGGATCACCTCCCACAGCCTACCAGCAACACTCACTCTAATGCAGCCCAGGATACCATTGGCCTCCTTTGCAGCAAGGACACACTGCTGGCTCATGTTTAACTTGGTGTCTGCCAGGACACCCAGTCCAAGCTGCTTTCCAGTAAGTCAGTCCCCAGCATGGACTGGTGCATTGGATTGTTCCTCCCTAGGTATAGGACTCTACACTTCTCTTGGTTAAGAGTGATTTGCCCTTCACAAATCTGTGCTGGCTGCTCCCAATTATCTTCCTGTCCTTCATATGTCTGGAAATGGTTCCCAAGATGAGTTGCTCTATCACCTTTCTGGGGATTGAGGTGAAGTAGGCCAGCCTGTAGTTTGCTGGACTTCTTGTCCTTCTTGGAGATGAGTGACATTTGTTTTATTCCAGTTCTCAGTAACCACTGTAAATCCCTATGATCTTTGAAAGATAAGTGAGAGTGGCCTTGCAATGAGATTGACCAAATCCCCCATACTCGTGGGTGCATCCCATTAGGTTCCATGGATTTGTGCATGTCCAGTTTGTTTAAATGCTCTCTGACCTCAGCCTCTTCCAGTGAGTGTCCTTGCTCTTTGTCATCTGGTCCTCTGATCATTTCGCTGCTGATATACCTGTAGAAGCATTCTTGTCGCCCTTCACGTCCCTCACCAGATGAGGTTTGGTTTTCTTAACCTCATCCTCACGCACTGGGGTGATGTTTCTATATTCCTCACAGGTCACATGACCCTGCTTGCACCTTTTTCTGCCTTAGTTTAGTCAGGAGCTCCTTGCTAATTCACGCAGGCCTCCTGCTGCCTTTGCTTGATTTCCTGCTCAGCAGGATGGGTCATTTCTGAGCTTGGAGGAGATGATTCCCGTACATAACCAGCTCTCTTGCAGCCGTCTTCTCTTCTGGGCCATATCCCATGGGGTTCTTCCAAGCAGATCCCTGAAGAGCTAAAGACTTCTCTCCTGAACTCAAGGATTGAGATCTTGTTTTTAGCCCTTCTCTCTCCTCAGATCCTGAGGCTGTCCTGGGCCTTCATATCCCTGATCACTCCTTTCTCCTCTGTAAATACCAGGTACAGCAGAGCACCTCCTCTTGCTGTCTCCTTGATTATCAGTGTTAAGAACTTGTCAATGCACTTCAGAAACCTCCTGGATTGCTTGTAAACACAAGGCTCTTCCAGTTGTCTGAAGAAAGCCTCATGTAATTCTGAAATCTGTTAGGAGGACTGCAGTCTGTACCTAGGCTGAGTACATTCTCAATACTGGGTAAATATTTTTCTGTAGCTGTTAAAAGCAGTAAACTCTTTCTAAGAGTAAAATATCTTGTAAGCTTCTGTGAGGGGTCTTCAGGCAAATTCTCTTCTTCAGTGTCCCAGTAGAGATTTGGGTAACTCCAGGTCTTGGGTTATAGACATCCATAGTCACTACAGTAGTTTACACCGTATCAAAGAATGTCTATACTAGACTTTACACAGTTAACACTAAGTGGACTAACTTTAACCTGAAACAAACTTGTGGGTGCACAAGATTATGTACTTAAACATTGTGTTTCATCACATCACCAAATCAGAAAACAACATAACACATGTAATTTCTCAGAGTTTTTAGACCTACAGGTAGTGACTTTCTTCAAAAAAGGTGTAGGTGCCACTCACACTTGCATTATCATGCAATAGATAACGGCAAAGGTGTTTTGTATTTTTATGTACTTTTAGAATCCACTCTCAGTGCTGATAGTTGATAAACAAACATTCCTGATCCATGGCCTTTTATAAATATGTTATGGAAATGGATGACCGTGACTCCCAACATCCACTTGGTTCCTTTATGGACACTTAAGAATCAATTTCTTCACCAAGAGGCAGGAATTTGTTGCAGAGGTACGTGGCTGAGTTTTAACAAAGTGAGCAAATCCTTCAACTCTCCTTATATCCTTTTCAATGTCAAAAGACTAGTGTCTGTTGCAGTTACAACTCGTGGAGGATCTCCTTGCTAATCCTGTGTTCAGTGTGACGAATACAAAAACATAACGCACCTTCTCATGCAAAGAACCCAGAATATAATCCGGTTTCCCAAGAAGTTCTGTGTCACTTAGTAGTAAATGTAAACACTAAATAAGCAGGATCTGATAAGGTGCTCTCCAACGTTATTAACCCATGCTTGTTCTCCCTCTGTGTTAATGAGTTAACAGTTACCATTTATTATGTAGGTATGTGGAAGCTGTTCCATCAAACTGACAACAGCAACTTACTGCTGCTTTGCTAAAGCAAACATTGAAAAAACAACTTATTTTTATGTAGTGTTTACCACCAGCTTCTCTCCAGCATGCCCATGTTTTTTGCTGTGATTTCATGGAGATTCACAACAGTAGTCGAGTTTACCTTGGGGATTTTTATTTGCTGTACATTTCAGTATTGATGAATTATTTCTCATCTACCATACTTTGTATGCCACCTGCTGTACAGCTTGGGCAGTAATTTCTGTATTCCACTTGCCCCTCTACTGCCATTGTTGACAATTATTCTAGCAACAGGTCTAACTTTTTTAATGTCAGGAATTCTAGTACATGGTCTTTCCACACATACACTCATTGCCACAAACTTGCCTGAAATAATTTAACCTGCTACACTGCCAAATTAGCATGCATCAGCTGTCAAAACAATTATGTACTTTCTTTGTTCATATAAAAAAGCTTACAGCATGTAGCTACCCTATTAAGTTTCAAGCAAATGTGGGATGCCCCCAAATGCCATTTATACACAAGCAAGTTTTCTTACTTTATACAGCACAAGATCAATGGCAAGGTTTAAACTGATCAGCATGCTAGCAGCTCCTGAGATTTATTTGTTCAGGCAGGAGGTCTGTACATTTCATGGAAAAGCTTACATTTTGTAGCTTTATAAATAAGAGACATGTAGCTGGACAAAGCCACTGAAATATACTCTTACTGCTACTGTGCTACAGTTGTGACAGCTTTCTCAGGAATAGACAACTGCAGTGCTGAGGGAAAACACCACTGCTATGCCACTAGCTCCTGGTGAGATTGCTCCTGGTGTGAGAGCTCCACTTTGTACCTGGACACTTCAGATTGTTTGGAAATAGCATATTAAATTATAATTCTGTACACCTTCCCAACAGAACCAAATACCTGAATGATGTTGGAAATGTGTGAAAAAATATCTTTCAGCAAGATGATCACTTCTGTCATGATGGTGGTATCCAGGGCATGGTGTTTTCAGGGAAGCTGCTCCTGTGGGGCTGTAACTGCTCCCATGGTTCAGTATAAGGACAATGTGGGCAACACCCAGGGAAGGCAATGATGAGTGGCAGGAAAAGTCTTTAGTACCATTTCTGTTGCACTTGCCACAAACCAAACTTTCTCTACAGGAAAAAGCATTTAGGTCAGGAATATAAAGCACTAGTGTGAAGCTGTGGGTGTCACCTAGGAAAGTCTTGCCTGGATTGTTGACTGGAGAGGCTGAAGGAGCTGGGTTTATTCACCCCAGAGAAGAGGCTGAAGGGGATCTATTTGCTGTCTGCCACTACCCAGAGGGGAGGTATAGACAATACAGAGCCAGACTCTTCTCAGAGAGGCACAAGGAAAATGCAAGAGGCAACAGCCATGACTTGAAACAAGGGAAATTCATGACCAAGAAGGAGGTTGGACAGGATACTGCCAGAGTTCCTTTCCCATCTAGATCTTACTATGACTCTGGTTTTTTTTGCTTTGATAGAGACAAAAACAAAATACTGGCAGGCAACTTCAATTCTTAATAGAACTATGGAGACCAGACCTGCTAGCAATACAAACTGGAAGTGAGAGCATTTCCTCAGGAATATGCCAGGTCTCGCAGCAGAGCTTACGGCCACAGCAAAATATATCCGCCACAGCTCTGTACATCTCTCCCATGCAGTGATGGACTGAGTTAAAAATTCCTATTTTTCTTTTTTACTGTCACAATCAGCAGCCCACATCTTGCCGTGTACAGCTTGGCCCCATGTTCATCTGCATCTTTTGTCCTCTCTAGCTTTAGAATGGGCAATAGAAATCTGCACAAGTGATCTTTCTCATGACCTCAGTTCCCCAGGTCTCTTCTGCCTTCTAACATTACTTTCTGTATGATTGACAACATCTTCAAAAAGAAAAAGAGGAGAGAGGAGCTGTGGAGAATCCCCCCTCTGCCTTGGGACAGCACAGGCAAAGGGTCACATGGGATATTTTTAGAACAGAATCCAATGGCAGGGATGTGAGGAAGGCACAGAGAAAAACACAGCTGTGAAACCTAACACTTGGCTTCACAGATATTGAGAGCAGGAATGGCAGAGAAACAGATTGAGGAGACGCAGTAGAAGACGAGTGAGGAAAAGGTATACGACGATAACAAGGGAATGGTAAATGTAAGTGACTAAGAGGCAATGAACACCTAGGAAAGAGACAGCTAAAACAGATTATTGGAGAGAAATGGGGGAAAAAATGCCAGGAGCAGAAAAAATTAATAAAGTGGCCATATTATATAAATAAGCAGAGATACTTTAATCATAGAAGGGATCTAAGGACAAGAAACAGTCAGATGACTCATCAGCATTCTCATGTGGACCATTTGTGACCTTGACGGCTGACCTGCAACTACTCACTCTACCATATCTCCTCATCCCAAGGTATAAGGGCTTCATGATTAACTTAGGCTCCGGATTGTGACACTGCAATACATTTTCTAAATCAGAGGAAAATAGAAATCATTCCTAAAGTCTTTGAAGTCAGGCAACGACCTACTGTCTCTCTTTTACTACTGATAGCATGCCCAAAGAGCAGCAATTGCTTTATGTCTGATGTCTTAAAATTAATGTATGCTGTATTAGTTCAGAAGTGCTCTCTGCTATTGTTCACTCACTAAACAAGAAAGAACTAACCTGACTGAGAACATGCAGTGAAGAGAGGTAATGATGATACTTGAGAGGAGCCTGCTCCTAAAGATAGCATTTTAAGGTGTAAATTGCTAAGATACTCAAGTCCTGAAAGTGTCTGGTATCCACTTGAGGCAACTACATCCAGAATTATGATCCCTTTTTCACTTGCTACTTAATCCTTACAAATGTTATTCATTTTTCTTGTTTTGAGAATTAATTTATTCTTCATTGAGATTAGCAATTCAGTGCCTACTTAACACGAATGCTTGGATTATATCCAGAAATTAGCTGCTCTCAGTAACTAGCTGCTACTCTGCCTATGATCCTTGAGGACTTGAATATTTATGGTCATTCTCAAAGAATTCCCAACTTTACAGTCATCTCTGAGGAAACAGGCTGTAGCATGGCTGTCTCCTTATCACAAAGCTTATCTGGAACTTGAATTCAATAAAGAACTGATCATTTTGGGTTTCCCTATGCAGATACCTGAGGAATCAAAAGGCTACCATTTATTACACTATCCCGACCTGTCCAGAAGCCTAAAAGAGCTCTCAATGGCAAATATTTGGGATAAAGTTATTAATAAATTAAAGACATGTAAGACACTGTCTTTTTTTTCTCTCCCCAATAGCTATTTAGTAATATACAAATATTTTGTCAAAGACTTGCCTTAGCTCACCTTATTCAGATCACGATCTTTGAACTCAAGACATCTAGTACTAGTTGTGTCTTCTCACATTCAAGAAAACTCTCATTAGTCTAAATACTCTGACTAGTCTGGTTCTACCCTAATGAACCTAAAACTGAAAACTGTAGAGATTCATGAGCTGGTTGCATCTGCAGAAGAAATATAGCCTTTTTAGCCAAGTAGCATACTTGCTATTTCTGCATCTTTTGCTGTCCCATGCTCTCTTCTTTACCACTACTTTTGTTCAGATTTGTAGTATTTCCTTACAGTTCAGTACCTCATGCAATCATTACAAGTATGTTTACTACGCAAACAGGTCACAGCAGTCCCATTATATTCTATATTAGGCTCAGTCTCGATGTCCCAGTGTTGGTGCCACTCGCTCCTAACAGTGAGGATGATTCTTTTTTGTATTGGACAACAAAGTCAGGCTGCCAGAGATGAAATATATCATAATCCAGCCTTTCTACTGTAATGATTGTATCCTTCTGCAATATTAATACTTTATATGTGATAAATAGCACTCTTAGTAAAACACTTGATCTGAGGGCATGTGCTTGTGAAACGCCTCTTTGGAGTACTCAGAAATTTACATTCATTACATGTCTGAATTTTAAATCAATATTTCAGTCATAAAGGGCTGTGTGGTCACATCAAAGATCATACAGTTCTTCATTCATCTGTGAAGAACTAAGTCCTACACAAGAGCAACCTTCAGCAGCAGAGAATTTTGAACTGAAAGCTACTCTCCTGTTCTTCAGCTCAGCTTTCTGCTACAAAAGACAACCTTCTCCTTAGTAAGCCAGGTGTTCTAGAAACAGAAACCAGAAAGTGTAGCAACAGCCTTCATTCAAATATCTATAAACCAAAGCAGTGCAAGACCCTACTTGGATGTGCCCAAGAAACATCGTAAAGCAACAGGTAAAAAGAGTCTCCATCTTTCTTTTCAGTAGCTTAAAGAAGATGAGATTTCATACTTTCCCCAGCCTCAACACAATCTTATTTGTCTACAAACACTGCTACCAAAACTTGCGTGCTCAGGTCACTATTCATTTTTAGAGGCTCGGATTCCCTTCATGCTGCTCCACAGGCAATCTAGAATGTATGATGGTACTTCTCACCTCAGTGACCAAAGTGGCATTTCAGACACAGTACAGACTGCTACCTCCACTTGCCCAGAAAAGCGGGAGGATTCACGAGATGCAATGAATCTTAGTTCTCCTATTTGGCAATAACTCTTTAAAGTAGTTAAAGCAGAAAGTGGCACAACAGTTCATGTCCAAATACCTGTAAAGCAAAGCAGTGCCTGACCCCAGTTGGGTGTGTCCAAAAGATGCCCTAGAACAACATGCTCCATGCTCTCACAGCACCTGTTAACAGCCAGTATGGCAGAATCCAAACCACATCTTCTAGGAGCTGTAAGGAAGGGCAGGGAAAGGTTTGAGTGTCTTATCTGTGGTTGTCTGGAAAAAGGAAACCTATTCACAACTGGCAGTTGTATTTCTATGCAGCTCTGCAGAGTAGGCGTCGCTACAAACTCAGCCCTGAGTCACTCCAGCACTTTTTTCCTTGTCTGATGATGTAAATTTTTCATCCACGTGGATTAGGATCAACTCTCATTTTCATTCTAAGCAAAGGAAAATATGGCCTCATTCTCTCTTGGAGGAAGCCACTATTGGAGAAAGTGCTCAGGCAGATCTCTCACAGAGTCTGTCTAATGCAAACAGGGAAGGATATTTGTAGGCAAAGAAAGCACTGAACCCCTTAAGCAGAGAAGGGAAGCCAGCTATCATGTAGGAAACATTCTGTCCTGCTGAAGGTATTGTACTCACCAGTGTTTGTTGGTATCTGAACGCCTTTGTTGGAGATGCATCCCCAGTCATATCCCCAGCAACCGCGTCCTGGGGGATTAGGGTTTGTTCAGGACAATGTCTTCCTATCTGCCCTCCACAGCAAAATCATGGAGTGAAACAGGCGCAAGGCTTCAGCTAAAATCCCACAGAGAACCCTGAGAGAGAAGGTTACTGGTGAGGGAAAGACAGAGAGGGAGAGTGTAACCAGAAACTCCCTGCCCCCTCCTGTTCAGTCTGCTTGGACACAGCAGCCGCTTCCCTGCCTTAATCTCTCTCTGCTGACCTGGCAATGGGACAGCTCAGTAAATTAACAGGAGGTAACATTTCCCTCTCCTCTCTCGGGCAATGTCATTCTTCACTGCATTTGGAAAGGGTGGGGGACCATAGAAAGAATGGGTGCTGACAGCAGAGAGAGACTAGGGATAAAAAGTGTGGAAATGAAAAATTACAAAGTTAGAGACAAGAGAACCATCCTGCAACTTAAGCAGGATTATTCCTACAACTTGTTTCAGGGACAACTTTGTGAAGTGTCAGCATCTGAGAGGGCAAGTATTCCTAGCTGGCTATGGAAGAATATTCCTTACATAAATTACACACTGTCCTCACATTTAACATAATTTTTCTTAAAGCACACCCATTATTGCTGGTTACCTCACCACGAATAACCAGCCTTCCTCATAGTCTTAGTACCTTCATCCACAGGCATAACCAACAGTACCTTTTTCATCCAGAATCACAGAATGGCTGATGTTGGAAGGGAGCTCTGGAAGTCATCAGGCCTCGCTTCCCTGCTCAACCAGTGCCCCTGGAGCCAGTCGCCAGGAGCCATGTCCAGACAGCTTTTGATTATCTCTAACGATGGAGACTCCACAACTCTCTGTGCAACCTCTTCCAATGCTCAGGTACTCTCACAGTAGAGTTTCCTGATGTTCAGATGGAGCCTCCTGGGTGTGCCCATGGCCTGTGGTCTTGTCACTGGGTACCATTGAAAGGAGCTTGGCTTTGTTCTCTTCATAACCTCCCTTCAGGTATTCATATGCATTGATAAGATCCCCCGAACCTTCTTTTCTCCAGGCTGAACAGTCCCAGTCCCAGCTCCCTCAGCCACTCCTGATATGTGAGATGCTTCAGTCCCTTCATCATCTCTGTGGCCTGTCTCCATGTTTCTCTTGTAGACAGGAGCCCAGAACTAGGCACAGGCATCCAGATGCAGACTTGCCAGGGCTGAGCAGAGGGGAAGAATAACTTCCTTTGACCTGCCACTCTCTTCCTAATGCAGCCCAGGATACCATTAGCCTTTTTTAGAACAAAGGCACACTGCTGGCTTCCATTCACCTTGCTGTCCTCCAGAACCCTGAAATCTTCTGCCAAGCTGCTTCCCAGCTGGGTGGCTCCCAGCATCACACGGTGCATGGGATTGCTCCTCCCCAGGTGCAGGACTTTGCACTTCTTATTGAACTCCATAAGGCTGTTTTCATGAGGTTTCAACTGTTAATGATGCATTTTTCCTTTTTCTATTTTTTCCCCATCATCCACAGAAGTGAATTTCAAGTTTTGAAACATTTTGTGACCAAACTTTTTGAAACTTTTTGTGACACCAAAAGAATACATACTAACATCTAATACGTGATTCCTGACAACTACCTTGAAAAGATCTGATTTTCTTCTTGCGTTAATATTGGTGGGTTTTTTTCTTAATTTCTGACTAGAAATTACATGGGAATATAGAAGACAACAGAAAAAACTATGCTTAACCAAATTTCTTATACTTAAATCCAGTAAAGTTGCTCAACAGCAGAGTCAGGAAGGGTTTGTGGGCTGTTGAGGATCCTGGGGCATCTGCAGGGTTGCTAAGTAGGGAGGTCCTGCCTCCTGCCCTGCTGTGTGTTTTGGGCCTTTGCCATAAGAAAAACGAGGAGCTAATAGTATAGGAAGCACAAAATCAGAGTTCTGCTGTGTGCTTCTGCCTTGAAAAACAGCACTGAGCAGCTGTGGTAACAGCTACGTCCTCAGTTGAGTCACTGCTACTGTCTGCTGTACCCTGAGGCAGCAGCAAGCACAGAAGTTCTGGGGAATGGAGCAGATAATATAGGCCACAGTTTTTTTCACAGACAACTGCTCATTTTTTTTATCTGCTATCTGTAAAGCTTTTCATTCTGGGAAAATGATGAATTCTGTATCTAGGCAAAGCAGTTACTTAGAGCAACGTCATGACTTCTTAAGCTGCTGCTCCCACTAAATAAAGATGGGTTATGTAAGGTTATGTGAAAGGTGAAAGCATCTGCTTTATTAAGGTTATTCAGTGAAGGACCTTTTCAATGCAAAAGTTCGAAAGCCACAACTAACACCACACAGAGACCCAGAACTCAGAGATAAAGCAGAGATCATGCAAAAGACCAAATGTTTCCAGTCAGTATTTGTCAGGTCATTGGGAAACTACAGCCACAGCTTTGGACAGGTCCAGCCTCGACTTTGTAACTATTATGAAGAGGGAAAGAAGAGGAACATAAGGATTTGAACTAGGTCTGCAAGACTACACAAAACTTGGTAAGGAAAAGGGTTGGGGAGGAACAAAAGGGGGAATAGATGGAAAGGGACAGGTTTTGTGAAAACAAGTCTGGTCAGTGTCTGTCCTATCTTCACATTAAATGCTTTCTTAATTATCTTTCCATGAAATATTGTTATCCCATGCACATGAGGCTGGAAGTTTGAGGTGACAGTATCTGGCAAGACTGGCAGACGAGGGGTGTTGGGGTTCTGGGGACAGGAGCTGAAGTAAGTGGGGTCTCAGCATCAGTAGCTGGAGTGACCATAGCTCTCCAGATCATCTCAAGGGGTGCTCAGAGTGTTAGCTACATATCAGACCTGTGTGAGGAGACCTGGCACTACTAACTAGGTCAGATCAGGGCTGTAGTCAGCCCAGGCCTGTGGTCTTAGCAACAGGAGTGCACAAGTGTCTGCTCCAGCCTCTAGGATGGGACGAGCATGTGTCTTGGATGCAGCTGCTGATGCACGAAGCCCAGGGTTTCTGGGCTGGGCAGGAGGAATACACAAGCCAGAGATGCAAGAGGCAGTGGCAGTTTGTAACATTCCTTAACTCTTTTTTTCCTGTGTAAATTGATGTAGAAAATTTAAGCCCGTGCTGAGTGTGACCTCTTCTTCTCACCCTAAGTCACTTTACAATTGACTGAATACTAATAGCTAGCTATTTTTTTTTCTTTACAACCTGAACATAACAAATCCAAATCTAAGTATTTTCTTATTACAGCATGATGCTTACCTTTCTCAAAGCGTGGTTTCTATGTGAGGTGTTATTTTGCATCCTTATTTTGCAGATGCAAATCAAAACTTTTAGGAGTGAAAAAGAAAATAAAAACTTTAAAAAATATATTAAAAAAAAAAATAAAAATCAGTGGCCTGAACCATACAAATTCCAGTATATTTCTAAGTCAGAGAAACGAGTAAAACTCCAAGCTCTTTGAAAAAGGTAATAAATTACAAAGATATCATCTTAAGAATTTGTGCATGCAGGCGGAACAGTTTATGCAAAAACACAGACTGAAGACCAAGTTATACGTAACATTTTGCATAAAAAAGGTACCAAATACAGATGAATGGAAACAGAAGAATACCAAACCTTCACAAGAGAGAATTCTGTGAGTAGGACTGACAAAAGAAGCAACATAATGCCAAATTGCACTGAGTAGGACATAACACTCATTCCTAGTGAAACAGACTCACCAAGGCTGCTGATCCTGTGACAATGATTGGTTGTAACTTCTCTAGAGATCCTTCATTCCCTTCCTTTTAAAGAAACTGCTTTCTGTATGCATATGCTGATGACATCATCTATTACATAACACTGTCTTCTTTTCTTGCATTTCCTTCTCCTAACTCAATAATTTAGTGTTGTGATGTAGTGAAGAATTCTCCTATCCTGAAGGGTAAGAATGCTTTGCACAACACAGGTACTGTGTATGTTAGGAGTCTCAGCGTGGCATAAACTTTATTTTATAAGATGTTAGCCAAATCTTTTCATGTTTTGGTAGGCATGCCCTCTTTCAATACCATTCTGTACATAATTTTTAAGGGGACCAATCACTATTTTTACAAAGTCAGATACTTTGAGTACCTATTACTTCTAATAATGGTAAATAGGTAAACAAAATCAGTTTGGAATTACAATTTCATTAATTATTCTGAATAATTAAATTTATAATTTATATTTATTAAATTTTTATATATATAAAAATTTATAATTTATAAATAAAAGTAATAAATAAAAATGTTTTCATACTACTTCAAATTTTTAAAATACCTTGTCTCCATTGGATTTACTGTTTTCACTCCCCATCCCACAAAACAAAATCTTTGACCTTCCTCTTTTGGTCTCAAGACAAAATCTGAACCTGTTTAACATTTTCCTGCTATCCTAAATATTAAAATTCCTTTAACTATACTAGTAGCTCAAAACTTACTTCTGTGAAAATACATCTTACTACAACTTCTGGACAACTAGAAACACTTTCTGCACAAGCAGATGTTGGTAATTCCAGTGCTAATATTACTACTAGACTTCCTGTATCAGAATTCTGTATTATTAATAAACCAACGTACCTCTTTGCTAAAGAGATCTCAGACTCTTCTAGGTGTCACAGATGACAGGGTAAATGGCAACCTCTAGTGGATCTGGATGCTGGGGATTATTTTAGAACTAACAAAAACAGAGCTTTTACCTTCTTATTTCATGCTCATTGGCTTTCACTGCTTGTTTGTGAAGGTGGAACAGAAAGTTATTTTGGTTCTGTGCTGAACAGCTGCTCCAAGTTACAAGTCTTGGGCATTACACATCAAGGCCTCTGGGCATCCCCTGACATTTGTTCCCATGCAGCTCTCTGATTCCTTGGATCTTCCCCCACTTTCAGGATTTTTTCTCCAGCTGGTATCTTCACCTTCTGTTTGGGCTCTTTCTCCTTCCAAGACTTCTTTTTTTCAGGAACCATTAATTTTTGCAAGAACACCAAGCCCAAAATTTTCCCAGCTGAAGCACATTATCAGCCTCCTACTCGGTGGTTCTGCCTCATATGTCTTTATTAGTGTATTAGCTTTTGTTTAGCTCAGGTGTTATCAAAATTTACAAGCAACACACACTGGTTGCAGCTAGCAAGTAGCAGCCCTGAGAGTTCAAGAGTGCCTCTGGGATGTACTATCTCAAGAAATTACATTAAATTATTTTTATATAGAATCTCCATTTCTGCACAGAGGTCTGACTCTCCAAATGGAAGATACTGCACAGATTAATCAAACAAGACTTCTTTATTTTAATGCTTCAAGGCAGTAAAATACAAGTATACAAAAAGAATATACAAAAGTGGCAGTGATAATGCAACTTGATGCAATCCTACAGAAATTTAATCCATCAGAGTGGACTCTTCATCAATATACCTATCTGTAAAATATTGCACCATTTCATAGAGGGAGCACTCAGGAAGACTGTTTATTCTCCATGGAGGTACAACAGCCTCTAAACCAGTATAATAAACTTCAGAGTAAGGCACCAATTGGCAAGTATGATTCTTATTCCTTTTATCACATCATGTGTAAGATAAATGCAAGATACAGGTTAATGATGCACCTTTGTCAGATGGAGGAAATACAGCCTTCTTTTTCCTAGGCAGAATAATAAAAAAGCACATGCCTAGTTTTCCAGCCTTCCTTCATATCCCTTTGTGCTTCCTATTCATAATTCTATCCTGAAAAAAAAATATTTTAAAAGCCATACTTACATTAGAAAAGGAGTTAGCCAGGAATTATGCCGACTTACTGTTACAAAAAATGAAGAAGACTGAGACTTAAGTGAACAGCCTGTAGTCCATATGTAATCCAGTATCCCAGGATTTAGGCTCTACCACAGAAAACAAAAAAAAATGCCCATCTCCCACCTCACATCAAATGGGAGTAACAGCAATTGGACACAGCAAGAGGCAAATTACAGCCTGAAGAGACTGTGCAGGAAATTTCCAAAAGAAGTGGTAAATTACACTTTTAAATGACCATGGCTGAAGAAAGAAAACTCATAATAGGGTAATAATGTGAAACTCTTCCCTTTCATTTAAAAGGGAAACAAAATGCAGTGATAAATAATCTAAGTAACGTACTTAGATTGTAAAGAGCTGCCTTGAATATTTTTGTTAATTAAAAAAAAAAAAAAGACAAGCAATCCTTTTGTACAAGGCTGTAACGTTTCAGGCCTTCAGCTGCACAATATGATTTATAGACTCCTGAGAAGTTGGTGGACTGAATGCTGTCTGCTGTGACACATAAGTACTATGGCAAACAAATTCCTGAAAAGTAATATTCCATGCAGTTGTTAATTCTTGGGACTACGGGGAGCTAATCTAGAATTTATAGATTCAAAACTATTTTTGGGGCAGTTTCTGCAGATTTGTCTAGGTCTTTGTTCTGCTGATAATCTGGGATGTCTTGTAATTCTCTCAATAACTTCACTACAGAAAGGATGTAGAAAAATAGACTTTTAAGTGATCACAATGGATAGGAAAGTGCTGAATACTGAGAATATAACCTTTCATTTTAGAGAAGGGGAGGATTCTCCTTCACAAGGGAGCTCTTTTTCTAATGTGCACAGTAGTAAACTGTCCTGTAAGAACCATGCAGAAAGTGTTTAAAATTTTTAAAATACAAGTGTAAGATAAATAGCATTTTATGACTGATTTTCCTTTCAGAAAGGCTTAACTTTTTTTAAAAGTTGTACTAATAGTCCATTTTCATTTTCACTTTGTTTATAAATGTCCTCAACATCTCCTCCCAAAGGATGTTCCCACTTCTCCCAAATTCTTGTGCTGATCCTCTTTCCATCAGTTTCTATTCGTACAAAGCAAATCAGGATATTAGAATTTTATACTCTGAACTGAATCAGATTACAAAGACAGTTGCCAGAATATTTTAGAAAAACAACATCAAGCAAGAATTGGACTGGCCAGATAAAGAAACATTCCTTGCTTGCACATCTGATGTCACAGTCAATAAGAGCGAAAACGCAGACATCCATAGTCAAAGTTCAGGTTTGGCAGTATTTCTCTTCTAACAGAGAAGGTTATTTTCCTGGTATATATCCAGGAAACAGGTAAAGGTCCCGACAGAGTGTGCTACAATATTCTGACATTTCCTTGCAGCGGTGAAATTCTGTGTCTGGCGCATAAGCCTCTCGTTGCTTGATTTGCCTATTTACCTAGATGCGATATTAAAAAAAAAAAAATAAAGTGACTGGAAGGATTAAGACAGAACAAAAATGTCATGGCTTTCTTTACTCATATATTATTCTATTTAACATATTAAGCAGTCCCCTTTGTTTTGTCTCTCTAAACTAAGGAGGAGAAAGCACTAGGGTGCAGTTCCACAGAAGTTCAAGTTGCCATGATTACACTGCTTTCTTCAGTACTTCTTCCCCCATTTTCTCGATCTTTACCTTATGTGAGTCTTAGAGCTTTTGCAGCTATGTGGTGTGCCTGTTAAGGGAATGAATTCACCTGAAAAAAAAAAGCTGTTTCTATAGAAGAAAAGTAATTCCCGGCAAGAAAGATGAATTCCTCTTGCAAGTTCATCATGTGACCACACAAGTGAAACAGAAGCAGTGAAAGAAACAGCATTTTTACTTGGGTTAAACTGCTATGGAACTGTATATAAATAAATAAATATGAACTGGGAAAGAAGTAGTAATTTTGCTACAAACAAGACAAATACAATTGCTTTAACAGTAGACTAGCATTTTGAAGCACTGGAAGGCTCTTCAAAAACCAGGTAAAAGTAGGAGGGTAAATACACTCCTGCTTACCTTCACCAACATGTCAGCTACATGAGTGTCTCGGGAGTCCTCTGCAAACACAGAGGTGAGAGCTTCGATATACCAGGAGCCATGCTTGGTGTTCCGAATGGCCACAGTGCCTGAGAGGAAAGTGTGTACAATGAAGTTTTTGGGGAACACAGACACATAAAACCTCTTTATGCCCAAACAATTAGGGCTTCTACCCAGTACCTTTCAGACAAGCATATCCACAGATCATATCCGAGCATGTAGGCAGACGCAGCTTGAGACTTTCTTCCTTGTTTGCATCACTTTCCTCACAGCCTGAGGAATCTGACCGTTCTTTCCCATCTCTTTGATCCACTCCCTGGTCGAACTTATCTGTGGTGGCAATAAACAAGGAGGGAGTGGGGGGGAGAAGAAATTATCCAGAATTACTGTGTGTAGTTTTCCCATACTTCCTTAGTTTTGGGCTCTGGTCAGCAATACCACAACCGCTGTCGAGTAGAAAGCTTTTGCACAAACTTTAAGCTTTTTCAGCTGCTTTAAAAACTCATCTGAAAGTCCTTCTGCACAAACTAATGCAGATATCAACAACTGCCAAACCTGCTCAACATAACCTGACTTGGTCTGCATGCTGATTTCTGCTCCTCCCTCCTCCTATGCAGATCATGGGATAAGCATGAAAGCAGAGAAGTTTCTAAAAGTTCTCCACCATGCATGGAAGGATTTGATGCCTAGCCATAAAGTTTTGATTTCCCACTTGTACCTACCTTAGAAATATCCAAAAATGCCTAGTACAGTTTGCAATGCTAAAGACCTATGTATTGCAGCACTCAAAAAAGAGCTCTAATTTGACTTGCTCAGGTTTACCTCCAAGACATCTAGAAAACATGGACCAAGTATCTCACCTAGTTCTAAAACCTGACTACAATACTGCTTGCATCAATCAAAAGCATAAGTTGTGCAGGAGTAAAATGCAACATAATATGACCCCAAATATAAGAACTCCAGTACATGGAGATTAGTTAAAAATCTTGAGAGTATTTGATGTCTTTTCCAAGATTTATTAGTATGTATTATGAAAGTATAGATATTCTTAATTTTTTTTTTTACATGAGGCAGAGTTTCCATTGTAATCTAGATTAATTGCTTAGTGGTGATAACTTTGATAGTCCAGACATGCTGCAAGAAAATTAAAGCTACATTTTTTATATAATTTTGCCTTCCCCCCCTTTATTTTTAAGATGACAATCTATTATTCTACTTTCTTCCTAACAGCATGGGTCAGACACTAGACTTAGGACATGTAAATGTCCACTTCAAAGGCCTTCCTGTTATGATGGTTCTTAGTTTTTGATGCCAGCTCAAGCCTCAGAAGTACATTTGGACTTCTAACTGTTTTACAGGCAGTGGCACCAGTGGTATCTCATACTTATGCAAAAGAAATTGTCAGTTCATAAGTCAGCAACATTGTTCTTTTCCTCTAAAATGAAAGCAGCAGTGGGAGGCGTGTGACTGTCTGAGAGGTTAGATACAGCATAGAATAAGGCTCCATAGCTCAAATGACTTCCATTAGGTTTCTTGCTCATCTCTTTAAGGCAGCAATGCAAAGTTTTCCATTTTTAACTACACTTTTTTTCATGTCTTTTATCACGGTTTTCCAAATCCTTTCAGTTCTCTATCTTCTTAAAAATTCAGTGTACTGTTCACGGTGTTTATTTCAGATAAGACTCGGGTACTTTTAAAATCAAGCTATATTATTCACACTGCCATCATCCCATCATGTAAAAAGTCAATACTTTTTTTATTAAAGCTTCAGAATTACATGTCTTCCTTGTGCATTTGTCTTCAAACACCACTCAACTTACCAAGATAACTAAAACCTGTAAAGCACTAACCCTCTGCATACTTAACCTCTAATTTATATCAGCAATAACAGCCACACTGATTGATCTATTCTGTTTACATTTCACTGAAGCTCCTAGATAGCTATTTCACCAATTAATTTAAATAACTGCTAACTACCTATTTGTCATTACTTAGCATAGTTCTTTTCTATTCTGGATCAACTACAACACTAAACACAGATATAAAGGAGCTTCGGAGTTACATTTTCTGTCATACTGAGATTTTCCCATTGTTTTCTGTAACCACTGTTTTTTGATCCATGACTGTAGGTGGCCTTTAGTAGATTCCTGCCATTTCTTTGGAAATGAAGACTTTACTAACTCTTCCTTTAACTAAATTTTTTAATGTGTAATCAATAGAACATAGAGCAGGCCTACTACATTAGGGAAGAAGAATAACCTGTGCATTTCTCATTTTGTTTCAAACAGCTCCAGCTAACTTGCATGGCCTTGATAGGTTTACCACTATTCTAAAGTTTCCATACTATTTATACAGTCTTTTAAATGCTGTTTTTTAAAAAAAATTGTATTGGCTAGTCAAACCTTTGAATGCTAACGTGAAAGGGTACATGGTTTTGTTGATAACTAATTACTTTGTAACTGGCCTTCCCCTCCAACTATTAATCAAGGTTTAAAAGAGGTTAGAAAAGGCAGGGCCTTTTTTTTTTTTTTTTTTTAATTGAGGAAAGAGTTTTCCCTTTCAGTTGTTCAAGCCTCAATCCTTTGTCTTTTGGAGTAACCAAGTTCTAAAGCATTATGCATAGGAAGCTTTACCACTCTTTCTTAACCACAGCTTTTTTGGAAATAGAAAGGCCAGGCTTGATTTGTTAGTCTTAACAGATTCATTATGGTAACAATACAGTCAAATAAACCTAATTACCTAATTAGGTCGGTTGAAAATTCTAGCTTATTACACTTACTTCCACGCTGAGGCTGTGCATTCACATTTGCTCAAGAGTATCTTAACGTTCAATTAGATAAGGAAAGCAATCCCATTCATTACATATTGAAAACATGCATGTTACAATATTTCCAAACACTTAGAGGAATTGGAATATTTCTGACTGCCAAAATACTTCATGTAGACTTTAGGCTTTTCCATGCATTGGGATTAAACAAGGTTAGATAACAGGTGAATGAATGTTCTCTTAGCTAGAGAACAAACTATAAAGCTTGATAAAAATGAAAAGGATAATTGCAAGGAACAAGGCAAAAGCCGGGGAAAGAGCACACACACTAGAATCTCTATCACAAGGGGAAAAACCAAAACCATAAGACAGAACTTCACTTTGGAGTATCTGCAATTTCACAGCAATCTCAGAAATACCAAACACTTGATGGAAAAATTCAGTCATTAGCAGATCTGAAAGGCAGTTGGTTACAGATATGTGTTTAGTTACAAAAAGAAGGAAAAGGAATAGCAGAATCAGAAAAAAAAAGAACACAAAGCATAGAAAAAGAACAGGTGTATGAGAATCAAAGAAAGAGTTCTGTAAATTAACATGTAACAATTCTATAACAATATAAGGAAAAGGGTGGAAGGAAAGGCCATTTTGAGGTTGAAAATAGGCCAGGGTAACGTAAAAAAAAGACAAACTCCCAAAAATACTTGGAACCAACTTTGACAGCTCAAGAGACAACCCAAGAGACGCAGCACACTGCGGATGAAGAGAAAGACACGACCTCAGATAAGACTCCAGTGCTAGTGTACCTCTCCATGCTGTGCTGCAATTTGTGCACCATGTGCCCCACTCCCCTTAATGCAGGCACAGTATGAGAAAGTCTCAGTGTAGTGTGGAGTATGACAGAGCTTTATGTCATTAAGGTGCTCTGGGGTCTGCAAGTCAATGCACACACCTCATGCAGAGCAAAAGACACTTACAGAGCAATAGATGCAGTGGCAGCAGCAGGGCAGAGGGAGGTGAATATGGGTCCCACTTACACCTGAGAGAAGCAAACAGGAGAGATGACAGCAAGTTGAATGTGAGGGTGTGCATGTGTGCAAAATGAGCCTTAATGGCATGCCAAGTACTTTTAGCATTGGGGCACTCACCTCCCCGGCAGGCCTGAATAAAGAACATTTTTGGCTTATTCTGGAGATTTGGACAGTTTACATTATCAAAGAGCCGGAAAACCTCCTGCAACTGAGAGAAGAAAGAAGATAAATATTCTTCACTGTAGCCTTCTCTAAGCCAAACCCAGCCTCACCCTGCTTCCCTGTATTTTGGTTATTACCATATCAGTCTTTGTATTTTCTCCTTTATCTCCAAACTCAGCCTGTGACAAACACATCCCTTCCCCACCCTTTACCCCAGCTCCTGCTAGTTTGAGTTCTTGCAGTCTACCTAGTACAGAGAGAATGAAATAATTTCCCCATTTCCCCTACTCGCCAGACCACTCACAGACTCCTGCTGTTTTCTTCCCACAAGCCCTTTATTTTTTCCATTTAAAAAAATGTGAATCCTCAGTCTCCCATCACTTCATTTTTTTAAAACTTTTCCCCCCTTTTTCTATTGTTACTTTCCCAGAGACAACCTACCACACCAGATCAGGACACAGCAATATACCTGTAGTAGCTTGCCATCACTGCCATAGACCGCGCCCTCCACACCATGGGAAAGCAAAGCTACAATGCAGGAATCCACATATTGATGATCTGGCAGCTTGGAGAATCTCTCCAATGCATTCTGCATCTCCTGGAATAGAATAAAAAAAAAAAAAAAATATTTAATGCTTTCCAGACTTGCCCAGGGAATGTGAGTCAATATTCATGGAAAAACATAAACAGTCCTCTTGTTACAAAAAACACCCCTATATACAACAAATTTAAAGACGTGTTTTCTTAAAAAAAAAAAACAAACAAAAACACAACAAAAAAACAACAAAATGTTCATGTTCCTTTATGTAATATTGAGTTCTAAGTATAACATAATGAAGCAAGAATCACTTGGCCAACAGGGGAATGCAGCAAGTACCTGAGTTGGTACATGTGGATTCAATATAGAAGAAACTGATATTTTACAAAGATTTTACACTGACACTTGAGTCTGACTGGGATATTGAAGCAACTTAACAGATACATACCCTGGGACTTTGGATTTTCAAGCACTAGCAGTCAATAAACAATTTAAACTGAAAAGCTTTACGAACTCTGACAACATGGCAGATGCAAAAGTGTAATTATAATGCTGCAAAAGCAGGTTTGGTACCACCTGGATTCATAGAGATTTAAAAGAAATAAGAACAAATGAAGCTGGAGAAGGCAGCAGTTGCATTTCGAGGGATAGTGGCTTGATTAAGTTAGTCATGGAACACTATCAAGTTTCCTAAGTGAAACACAGCCACTTCTTTAGCAAAGCAAAGATTGAAAAAGTGGAACTTAACTGCACAGATACTGGAAGACTAAAAATAGGATGGCAATTGACTCCATCAATGAAAGGACATGAAAACATCACACTTGCAAATACTACATCAAGGATTTCCAAAGTTTAACTTTTAGGGCAGCAGAACACTGCAGAAGTCTATCTAAAGCATACACTTTATTCATTTGTGTTTTTAAAACACATGCCAGGTGTGGTCTAGAAATTCTTGCACCTTGTACTAGAGTCAGACTGCAGTAGTACCTCTCATGGTCCTTTGTAATACTGCTTTCCATCATAAGAGCTCTGTCTTCCAAGGCTCCTCATACTGATCAGTATGTGAGCAGACATTATCCCATTTAGCCTTATTTTCTATTCATAAGTGATAATTCACACCTTCCTGTTCAAAGCTTAGTTACATACCAAAGGGAACCTCTTACGATGATTATGTAACAGTTACAAACTCTCATCCCTGCCAGTTGTGAGGGTACTGGGATTCACCCCTTACCTGTGCAGTTCGATTCGGATGAACAGTCACTTGATACCCAAGGTGCTTGAAAAGCATCTCCAGGGAAGTACAATCCACGTCTCCCCCTTTGCGATACTCCAAGTCCTTCTCACAGCTGAAACTGACATTGCTGAGAATAAGCGCTAAGCCTCGGGGCTCTGATACCACCTTGTATGCCTGAGAAGAAGATTTAAAATCAGTAAATTTAAACAACACAAAGAAATAACAGTGTGTTAGAGTAGAATAGCAACCCCTTACATACCAACTTGATACCATGTTCCTGTATTTGCAAGCCTCCACAACTGATGAGCCTGCGATACTATTATTGTTAGACTAGCTTGCCATATTTCTCATTTTAAAAGAAACACGGCTTACTCATTTCAAACTGCAAATAAGCTCTTGCTAACTTTTTTCCCTTTTCTCACCCTCACCCCTGCAGGGCCCCACATATTTCTGCCATGCCCATCAATGGTACCAGAAGAACATTACATAACATTTAGCTAGTATTTCTTAATTGCTGTTGGGAGCAGACAGAGATGTAAAATACCATGTGAGTGCAAGTATAACAGCAAGGGACTGTCAGTCATTGATCTTGAAAGCTAAGTGACTGGCAAAAAAGCTTAACAGGAAAAGAACTAATTTAAGAGGAGTATCTTCAAACTAACTTACCCCTTCGTCCCTACCAATCTAACAACAACAAATCAATAGTAATTCAGTTACTAATACTCCTGTAAATTGGAAGTAAAATTTAATACCAAAGGAGAATATCAAATAAGGTGCATCCAGGCATAGATGTAAAAGGAGCCAAGTCAAGTTCACACTGGCGCTGCATAACAATCAGGTCGCTCTGACGGACAATTCCAAAAAAACCACCACCAAACAAAACCAAACACACAAACAAAAACTGTTCTGCTATATACAGAGCCTCTGACAAAAGTGTTGTTAGCACATTGTGTAACCCTAATGAAGCATTTGCCCCATCATACAAATTAATGTCATTCTTTAGGCCCACCCCACCACAACCCATGCTTTACAAACCAAATAAACAAAAAGTAATTAGACTACCTACATAACTTTAAACACTGCAGCAGAAGATTAGAAATTCAGGATGTTCTACCCAGCACACAATCCTGATCTGGTTCTTAAGCCTAAGGACTCTTTCAGGTAGAGATGGGAATTGAAACAGTCAAGACTGTGATTACTAGTTAAAATGCTGTTCTACTATCTTATGGTCATTTACAGGGTGTGTCATCATACAGAATATGAGGACACAGACAGACAAGTTTGAGGCGATAATACTGACAGCTTACACAGAGCAACAAAACAAAATGCATTTCACCAAGCTCCTCGTGAACAAAAAACAGAGGCAGATAATTACAGAACTTCTCAGAATTTCTTGACACTTGTAAATGAGAACTACATCAAATGGAACACGACTGGTAACACCTTTCAGTAACACAAATAGCACAGCACTGATCTGCATCCCAGTGAAGCGTTTCAACTAAAAAATTTTAAGTACCACATGTTCAAACACCTCACAACTTTCACATCTTAAGGATTTCTCTGCAAATGACTTACCAAGTGCTGATGATCACGATAAAATTCAGGAGTGCAATATTTCACTGGAGGAATTGAGTGACCATCTCCATTATCCAAGGAAGCTTCCATTCGTCCTGTGCAAACCAAACATATCAATTATAATAAATTTCAACCACAAAGCCTCTGCATTAAGGAAGTAACTTGCAAATTCCGAACTATAATCTCTTAGGCATATTTCTGTATTATACTACTGTCACCTCTAAAAATTTTGTTTTATCAGGGACTGCAGACACAAAATGAAACACAGCAGGAAAAAAAGTACTGTAAAGGTATGATTTTTAAAATTATTTTAATTGGTGACTTGTTTTTTGGCTTGTATGTGGGCTAGCCTTATCTAAGGCCTCCCAGTGAATTTGGGTCTACAGAATGAAAAGAGCATTCTCATCTAAAATTAGAGCCTTGTGCTGTCACTTTGCACAGTATGTTATTCCTTTCACAGTTTGGCTGACAAAATGTTGCTAGAAAAATTCAAACAAAATACTGTTTTTCCTTTCATAAAAGGCTTTCCATGCTGAACACATGCATAAGTGATCACATGAGAAGTTTCTAACTTTCTTGAAGTGCAATGCCCCTTTTTTTTTTTTTTTAATCTGCCTCAACATTTTTCTCTGGATAACAACAGATGAGGGAAATGATAATCAACTATTTGCCATTTGCAGACAAACACTCCCCTGTACCAAAGAAACTGAGCTAATGACATTCACGATCTCCTTTGAAATCCTTTTTCAGCCTTCTGAGGCATGGCTCTCCTGGTTGGAGGAATATATGCTCTAAAAAAATCAAAACAATCAAATCCTAAAACCTTTGCACGTAAATGAAAAAACACAAAAAAGTCTCCAAAAATTAGACACTTGGTTAGGGAAAATGAATACTCCAGGCGTTATCAGAGGCAACATAAATACCAGCAAGGAGATTCATTCCAACAGCTAATTATTAGACCAGTTCCCTGATGTAAGTCATGAATGCATGTTAAAAAAAAGCTGATTTGCTGCACTTGACAGAAGCTACAGAAAACCAACTTGGGCTCATGTAACACATATAAGGCTTTATGCTTAGACTGATTTTCCAAATAGTAAGCTAAAGTTGATGAATACTGCTCAAAATCATGATCTTGTCACAGCTCTAGTTCAGTAAAACTCTATTACAAATCTTAAAGAAGGAAATCTTTGAAAAATCTAAAATATTACTGACATGCACTGTTTTAAGCAACAAAATTTCCTGTAGTAGTAAATGAAGCTGACTAGAAACTAATTCGGTTCTCTCTTCCAATATGCTATTTCACTTCCATTTTCTAGCCTAAATCACTCTCTTTTATCTCTCAAGTTTGTATTCCTGCTATGAGCAAAGTGGTGGCAAGTCTAGAATTGAATTAAGAGAGTATTAAGCAGCCAAATAGATACCAAATCAAGTACCCACAAAGTCACACGCAACTCACCAATCCAGCGCGGTCTCTTTGAATTACAGGACTCACTGACGGGGAACGGAAGATCTGACCCATGACAGTGTTCAAGCTACAAGACATCCAACAAATACATAATAAGAGTAGCATAAAACAGCGATTGTTTTCATTTATGGTACAAGCCTTAAGTTATCATGGAAAAAAGATACGTGCATTTACCTACACATAAAAACTGACTTAAAAATAATATTATGGTTCACATCCAAATGAAATATCATGACAAGGCACCAGCATTTTCTCTCTATAAAACTCCTTCCCTTCTTTGCTCATCTCTACTTCTACCCAAATTCTCCGTTTAGAAACCTTACACTGAGATCATCATATCCTCCTTGTTTTTGCCAAAAAGTGATTTGCCCAGTGATTCCTCTATTTTTGTCTGCTGTCAAGATTCAATTGTTTGAACAGTAAAGCACAGCTGAAAACAAAAAAACCCAGAAGAGGGTAATCTAATAAATCCTACATTTTAATAAGGGAACATCTCTGTTCAAAAATATCATCTCCCTTCCTTTGTAGAATATATGCTTAATGAGAGATTCCATCCTTGCCAATGCACTAAGAATATGGAATCTTTGCAAAATTCTTCCTTTGGTTCAATGCTAACAACTACAGATAGTGAAAAGGTGAAAATAAAAACACCAAAAGAAAGAAACAGAAGTATCTCTTTCCTCAACAGGCAAGACTAGTTTTCAGTAGCTTCCTACTTAGAAAACCATTGAACATTACATCAAAAAAATTTGGAAAAAATATTTTCTTTGCAGCTTTTGGATTAATGATGACATCCATTAACAACATGCTGGATGCAAGAACACCCAGGAACACTCACAAAGAGATGTCCAGAGTCCTGCACATGGGGAGGAGCCATCCCATGCATCAATATATGTTGGGGGCCATCCAGCTGGAAGCAGCTTGGCAGAAAAGGACACAGTGACGCCAAGTCGAACAGGAAAGAGCAATGTACCCTTGGCACGAAGGCAAACACTACCCTGGGCTGCATTAGGGGGAATGTTGCCAGCAGCACAGATGAAGGGAGGTGATCCTTCCCCTCTGCAAAGCCCTGGCAAGCCTGCATCTGGAGTGCTGTGTCCAGTTCTGGGCTCCTTTATAGAACAGACATGGACACACTGGAGAGAGGCCAACAACAGGCCACAAACATATGAGGAGAGGCTGAGGGAGATGGGACTGCTCAGCTTTGAGAAAGAAAGGCTCAGAGGGAATTTATCAAAGCATAAGAATAACTGAAGGGAGGCTGCAAAGAGAACAAAGCCAGGCTCTTTTCAGTGGTGCCCAGTGAGTGACAAGACCACAGGCCATGGGCACAAACTGAAACCCAGGAGGCTCCATCTGAACATCAGGAAACACTTTTTTACTCTCAGGATGCCTGAGCACTGGAGGAGGTTGCACAGAGGGGTTGAAGAGTCTCCATCCTTAGGGATTTTCAAAAACTATCTGGACATGACTCTGGAAAACCTGCTGAAGGTGATGCTGTTTGAGCAGGGGAGTCAGGCCAGATAACCATCAGAGGTCCCTTCTGACCTCCACCACTTTGTGATTGGTGGTAGAACGAAAATTCCCTTCTTCCCAAATTCCTTCCTCTCTGTTTTTACTAAGACTTCTACAAGCTTCAATTTGCAACAAAACCCATCCTGTTTTCATAAAAAATTGGTTTTTCCCCCATTTGAAAGAGTCCTTTGTGCCCAAACCCAATTCGAAATGCAGTCCACCCGTCTTATTTTTTAAGAACTGTTGTACCCTTGCAATCTCGACGCTCGAGTCAGACACTGTCTTCAAGATCCTTGCCTCCAGATGCTGCTGTTGGGTTTCTCGTAAAGCTTCACAGAAGGCTGAGAAGGCATTAGGGCCTCTCTTGGGCAACAAATTGAGGAATTCCACATTTCGGTCGAAGCTCCCAGACTTTGCCTAGACCCAGAGGAAAAAAAAAAAAAACAAAATCCGCACTCTATGTAATACCCAACACAATTAATTTTCAATGAATTATCAGAACAACTACTTTTTTAATTTCAGATAAACACTTCACCACTATGCTTATCTGTGCTAGATCCATTATTATACTCTTCCTAGCTGATTTCGTTCACACTCCTCTACTCTGTTCCTATTTGCTTAAGGATGAGAGTATATGACAACACAACAAGCCAACAATTCATACATTACCACGCACAGTAATACACCATATTCTCTCCAAGCTTTTACTTCCAGTTACTGTTGGAATAGTATCTAATTTTCCTCACTGAATACACAAAAAGTCCAAAACGTGCTTCCACTACTATCCAATGGTTTATGGTCTCATGCAGATACTCAAACCCTTCAGAAAATAATAAGTAAAATACTTATTATATACAGTCAATTCCAGAATGATACTTGGTATGTACAGACTGTAATATTTAGACCAATGAAGCAATTTATTCTAGTCTAAGTGAAAAAGTAACCATCAAAAATGAAATTCATCTATTTGTTAAACATTGTCAAGAAGTTCTAATTGTTAAAATACCAACAGGGCATTTGCCAACAAAATGTATAATTTACATAATAATAACCTTCCCTGCGAAATCTATAAGACACCAAAAAATCACATACTAAGATACTGGATATCAGAAATAAGATTTATTTTATTTGGAATACATCCTATATTTTTTTTAATTATCACTTAGATCTGACAAGTCTTCTTTTGGTGGATGATTGAAAACAGTTGATGAGAATTAAGGCTTAACCATACAGCAATCACAGGAAAATAGGACCTTGAGGCACATATCTTCTGCTACAGAAGATATCACATCACCTGGTTTCTTTCATAAAATTTTAAAAATAGTTTAGGATACAGCAAAACCTTGTTGATCCAATGTTCATGAAACTATTTAGAATTTCAGAGCTAGATTCATTCATGATTAATAGCATTTATTTTTGTATCAACAGTGTTCCTTGACTCCAGTGTTCCCCTGTCCTTTCCCTTATTTATCAAATTTCTTTCTATAAATTGGTCTTGATTTGCTACACTAAACAAGTCATTTTCTTTTAGGCTTCTCATAAATGGCCTCGTCCCCTTGCCACTACCTTTGCCTCTTCCCACAGAAGCTTCAACTGTTGACTAGAAGTGCATACAGTAGTATCTTACTTGTGTCTTTCCAGAAATACGAAGGCACTTTCCCCTTTCTCCCAGTAACACTTCTCCATTAGTCCATAGAAAATAACCAGCTCCATACACTTATATCTTCCTGTAAGCTCACTGAATTTTATTTTAACTAATAAAGTAAATTGAGAGCTTATTTCCAAAGTATCTATAAATTGTTTATTTATTTCTGGTAGGTCTGCAGCTGTTTGAGACAAGCTGAGGGTCATTCATCTTCTTCACTTGATGTCTTCATAGTCTATGACTCTAAGCCATAAATCATAGTTAAGAACACAAGCCGACCTTATAAACTGGATCTTAAGTTTCATTGAAAAGTTAAGAAATTTCCATAATGTTTATATTCTGCATTAGGTATGTAGGTATGTATGTGTCATATTTGTATGTGTACCAGTCAGCTTTTGGAAGACTTCTTCCTCAATGCTTCATTAAACACCCAAAAGGCTTTACCTCTTCATTTAACTTCCACATCAACACATTTACATGACACTAAATAATGTTCAGCAAACATTCAGAAGTAAAACTTCCTTAAGACACACCTCTTTCATTTCGTTTTCCAATACATCCTTAATTTATTAATGTACCCTCACAGATGGATTTGATAATCTGCATAACAGGAACTGGTTGTAAAATAAATTCTTAATTCCTGTCAAAATTCCATAATACCAGTCTTACTGAGCCAGAATATAAATGGAGAAACTGTGAAAAGACCATACATATTTTACAAATATTCTAAACAAATTATCACTTTGTCAAAACCAGTGATCTCTTCATTACTGTCTAGTAATCAACATAGAGTACTGAAATCTTCAAATCTACACAGTCTCAGACTTAAATTACAGTATAGTGTTCCACTTGTTTAAAGAGCAAGAGAAAGCTCTTGCTACCTTATCTGCCATTTTGAAGGTCTATCCTAGAGCTCTGGAAGAACATCTGATGCTCTGAGAAGACGGCATTTATAAAGCGAATTTTGGTATTTGCCTTAAAAACAGCTGTTTCCAATGTCCCACTTTTTTTCCAACGCTGTTTTGCTCTGTGTTTAAAATTCCCCTCTTCTGGGTTTTCATCTAGATAATTTTATTTACATCATCTTCACTACAAAGAAAACACAATTTTTTTTCTTTACTCTTTATTCAAAGTGTATACAGTGGAAAAAACCTCACAGCATTTAATATCTTTCTGAATGACCCAATTTAAATTCATTCCTGTCAGATCCTACTATCTCCCCACGTTTCAGACATCAAAGGAAGCTGCTTTCATTTATTAATTCTTCTCCAATGTACACCTTAAACTGTTACTCTTCATATTCCTTCTGAGCTCTTCATCCCGCTCAATCACCTTCGTCTCCTGTGGCTCTTCAGGCAACACACACCCCTCTCACCTTTTTCTTACTTGTGGTAAAGTTTCAGCGCTGGTTTTACACTTCACACATGAAAAAATTTCATCTTTCCTTCATCTCCTTGGTTTATTTCACTTTCCTTAGACTACAAAAGATTATTTAAGTGTTCTATTTCCAGAACCCTTTTCTTCTTTTGTTCAGCTTAAATCAAGCTCACAGGACCAACATCACTGCTGTGCTTTTAAGATAACATAACTATTTATCCTGATCTTGATTTCCTGACTTACTGGAGGAGCAGGGGGATATATATAGAACCAATTAGTTGTAATATCCAGGAAAATCTATGCTCTTTTATCAGACAAAGTGGTATTTGGCTCCTCCTATTTCCACTTAAGTACCTGATAATTGGCATCAGAATGCATTTTCAAGAACAGGCTACCTAACAGCACTTCTAAGACTTTTGCTCACACTTGAGCCAGAGACAGGAAGAATATTAAAAATTCACAGACCTACAATAGAAAAATGAAAGGTAAGACAAAGTGTTTTTCACTTGAGTGATTCTTTTTTTAGACACCTTCCTTTTTCTCTATAGCACTGTTATGACTAATACTACCCTGTAAATGTTCCCTTCATTTCTATCCTTCTAGCACAATGCATATTTTGCAGTAGTACTGTTCCAGTTGTGAATGCTTTCTGTCTACCTCGGCCATATTTCCATTTTTGTTGCAATTTCCAGATCCATACCCTGCACAGTAGTTCAAATCCCTTTGCTCTCTTGCTCAGGCTGCTATTGCTGTTTATACACATTCAAATCCCTGGTTGTGTGTGTATATTGTATTAGGCAGAATTTTTTCACTAAGCTATTACTCTTTACTTCACTTATCCATCATAACAACTTTCTCCTTACCGATAACCCATTACTGAGTATTGTTGCTTTACCTTTTACTCAAGTACACATCTGGAGGGGAAGATTCTCTTTGTCTTCTTCACCTCTCAGTTTAATACTTTTCAACTACAGCAGCATCTTGCCAAAAGGAGTATTTTCTCTGGCATTATTCTAACCTTAAGAGGGCTTTTCCCCCCCCACCCTTTCCTTCCCCTCCCCTCACTTCAATGACAAACTGCAGGCCATCAAATGAACATCCCTACTAATCACCCATACTTCAGTAAAGTTGCTGTTTAAGACCCGTGGGCTGCTAAGCACCACACAGACGCTCAGTTACTCCCCCCACAAGGGGAATAGAGGGCGGAATCAAAACTGTACAAGCGAGAGAACTTGAGATAAAGATGGATTAATAGGTAAAGCAAAAGCCAGACACACAAAGCAAAACAAAGAATTCATTCACTGCTTCCTGTCAGCAGGCAGGTGTTCAGCCGCCCCCAGGACAGCAGGGCTCCATCCCGTGAAATGGTTACCTGGGAAGACAAACACTGTCACTCTGAGAGTTCACCCCTTTCTTCTTCTTCCCCCAGTTTTACGTGCTGACCATGACAGCAAATAATGTGGGATATCCCTTAAGTCAGTTGAGGACAGCTGTCTCAGATGTCTCCCCTCCCAACTTCTTGTGCTCCCCCTCCCGCCTCCCTTCCCAGCATTGTTGCTGAGGTGGGGCAAGGAGAAAAGGTCTTGGCTCTCTGTAAGTACTGTTCAGCAATGCCTACAATATCTCTATATTTATCAACACTGTTTCCAGCACAAATCCAAACACAGCCCCACAACAGCTACTATGAAGAAATTAACTCTCTTCCAGCCAAAACCAGTACAAGAAGGGACTTGAACTACTTCAGATAAGACTGCCCGCATCTCCCACAACTTAACGCTGATATCCTTGACAGGTCCCACGAGGAATCTGTCGTTATTTTTGACACTGAGTCAAAGTATGTAAAGTGATCAATATTATCTCTGACCATGAATGAAAATTAATCTGGAAGTTATTTCTTCATTGCTATCAAGAATCTTATCAATCTCAGTTTTGTTTACACTTTCAACGCTGGTGCCCAGCCAATAGTTCATAATCTGTACTAATTACAGGACCATCAACTTGAGTCCTCAGATACACTTGCCGTGCAACTTCAGTCATTTCCTTTCCAGACTGCTTTCTTTGAAGACCTGTATCTCCATCCTGCATGGTGTTCAGCGCACTACCATCCCTCTGGGAGAAATCCCAAGCTATTTCCAATGACTTCTCTCCATAGTACCCACTGCACAGGGTAAGTAACACAGGCCTACAAACAAACGGCATTTGTCAGATGAGAGCGGGCCCTGAATCCTGCAAGGTTCTTCACGCAGATTACAGAAAAACATAAGCAGCACAAATTCTTTGTGTGAAAGGGGCCACAAGAAGCTGGTTTATATCGTATTCATTTTGGTATTCTTTTGAAAACAGGTATTGTTTCTGCTTCTACGCGTGGGGAAAAAAGAGGCACAAAAAAACAAAGGACCCTGATCCACAGGGTGCAGCCTCCTGCAACTGCACACCAGCACCCAAATAGTGAACTTTTGACAAAACACACATTGCCAAAAGCACCCCACAGTTCTTCTGCACGCTACAATCAACCCTCACACGGCTTTGCGCGTTCTCTAAATGCAATCACGCTAAAATGTGCAGGTTAACACATAGCTGGGGTTTCTTCCATGCTGCCACTGCTAAGAAAGACACCGAGCTTAGCCTGAAATAAAGGCCACGGCGCAGGCGAGCCCACTCCCCATACCTGTATCATTTCCACCATCTCCGGTGTGATGATGTCTTTCTCTACCATGTGCTCCACCAGTACAGGCAACACAAGCTGCTTCGCCAGGATCACACGGTTCCTCTTGAGCGCTTCCTGGTGACACCGCTGCATTCCGCACGCCACCAGCATCCTGGGAGAAGAGGGGAGACCTGGGGCACACTCAGCGGCAAAGACCCACCCGCCCTCCTCCCGATAGCTGGCTCAGGAGAGATCCCACTGCCGCTCACAAGAGACGGAAAGAAGCCCTTCCCGCCCGCCTTTTCCCGGCGGCACCCGCGATTCAAAGCGCGAGACCCGTTTTCCCGCCGTCACGTGACCTCCCACGGCGCGGGAGCGGTTTCCCGCCGCCTCCTGCCCGCGCGCGGGCTGGGCGCGGCCCCTCGGGAACGGGGGGGGGGCGGAATCGCGGCAGGGGGGTTACAGTGCGGCACGGCAGGGGTCCTGCCCTGTGGGGAGTATTAACAAGTGCAGCTTTCTTTGCGAACATACCGGTTCTGGGATTTTATTTTTTTGTTTCCTGTGTTTTGTTACACATGAGTTTCAGTGGAAATCAGCTGAAATCAGAAAAGATAAAGCACAGTAATTTGAGAGGGAGCACACAGGGTTTGCAGAGAACGTGAAATACGAAGGGAAAAATTCTAAGTGACCATCCTTCTGGCATAAGCAAATTCGCAGCACTTGTCACATTATCATAGTGTCACTGCGATTGGAAAAGACCTCTGACATCATCGAGTCCAACCTCTAAACATCACCTTGTCAAACTAGACCATAGCACTGAGTGCCGCATCCACCTCCAGGGACAGTGACTCCACCAACCTCCCTGGAGAGTCAGTTTCAATGCTTGACAATCCTTTTGTGAAGAAACTCCTCCCCTTGTCTAACTTGAACCTCCGCTGGCACAGCTTAAGACTCTGTCCTCTCGTCCTGTCACTAGTTGCCTGGGATAATAGGACATCCCCCCCCCCCCTCCCCCCCCCTCCTCAATCTGGCTACAACCTCCTTTCAGGTCACCCCTGAGACTCCTTTTCTTCAGGCTAAACATCCCCAGCTCCCACAGCTGTCCTCATAGGACTTACAAAAACGTCATGTAAAGCTTCAGATAGTTGCTCCCTGGTGTGCAGGAGTTCCACATGCTAAAGCTTAACACAAGTCCAAAGGCTTGAAAACCCTTACAGATGTTGAAGACAAAATCCAAGTGCTCATAACTTGTGGCATTTTTGGTCTTTGTTTTGGACAATTTTTAATCTGTGGTGGTTACCTCAATTTCTTCCTCACTCCTGGCAGTTTGATGCACTGAGAGTTTCCCAGTTTAAGACTCAAAGTTTCTATGCCTATGTTGTCTACCTATATAATTTTTTAGTGAAGTTTGTTCTTTTCTGTTTGGAGATAGAGGAGGGAAATGCAAGTAGTGATTGGCTTTAAAGAAATCACATTGATTCTACCAGCATATTTGTCTCTCACAATACTTCTATGATAGACGCATCATACCTGCTTCATCACCAATGATATTAAAGTGAGGTAGCTGTATATTCAGAAATGGAATACGTCTCCTTTTTCTAAGCCAAGACTATCAATTCAGCAGAATGTGAGCCAAAGGCATGGCTTTGTGGTCATTTTGAGAGGAAATATAAATGATGCCACCAGGAATTTTTAATGCAGTCCTGTTTATTTATAAACGACATAGAGAGTCTTTTTTTTTCCTTTGAACTATACAGAATCAAAATATAAGATACAATTTGTTTGCTTCTAGCTGTGGTTTGATGGTTCCTCATAGGAATTCAAGATGATGCAGTCATAAGAGCAAGGCTGTGATGATTGCTGCTTTCCTTCATGACGATATTTGGATCACCATTTTTACTTTTATTTTTTAATTTGGACATTCACGAGACATGAATGTCTCTTTGCATACTGTTGACCACTTTGACACTGCAGAGGTTATCAGTGTAACTCACCCATTTTAAGAGATTGCACAGCACCACTGATCAGTGAGAGCTAAAATCTGGCTCCAGCCTGGAGCCATCATGATGAAGACCGCTTGTGCCTTGGGACTATTATTCTCAGGTGCTCTCTGCTGCAGCTCTGGCCTCAGCAGACAGACTGGACCTTTCCAGAGTCCAGAGAGAAGCCTCTGAGTACAGTGAACTGAGTTACAGAGAACTGCAGGAGCTCTGGCCTTTCTGTGCAAGTCCTTGCCACAATGACAATAAAGTATCTCAAGCCATCTGTTAGGGGCTGTAGTACAGCACAGACACACACCCTGCTGTAGAGCCACCAAGACCACTAATCTAGGCAGAGGATGCTTATATGTGTGTGTATCCCACTGCTGGTCTCTCTTACAGGAGGAAAACTTATCCCCCTCTTGTACACCACTGGCTGTGTGGGGTGAGAGCCTTGTGAAGAACAGAAGTCATTTCATGGTGCCATGCTTGCCTTCAGCTTTTCAACCTTAAGTGACACCTATGGGGTGGTACCAGCTTCCAGATGCAGACAGCCACCCTCCCCTCAGTCATGCTCCAGTGCAGCTCAGCTGAGGATGTGGCGCAGGCGTGGCAGAGGGACAGCAACAAAGAGCGCAGACCATAAATTTTTTGTTGCTGCACAACAGCAACTCAGGGAAGTGCAGGCTTGCTCTCTCTGTAGGGATTTCAGGGTGGCTAATGACCACACAGCTCTCAGCAATATTGCTGTTTGTAATGCACAGGCAGAATGTGCTTAGTGCTGTTTCTATTCCTCCCTCTGCCCAGGCAGATTCTTTTGGCTACATCTTACAGTCCTTCTTCAGAGGTCCTTTGATAACCTTGTCTCTTCTCATGATTTACTCTTTTCCCCCATAAAGGTGTATCTTCAGTTTGAGAATGTTGCCATGTATAACACAGCTTTTCTCACAGTTGCTTTATGTATCTGCCAAGTCAAAGCATTGTGGTATTGCATTGATTTTTATTTTGTGCAAAAAGATTCTAGTGACATCAGAAGCTGTGTCTGTAGTTCAACTCTGCTTCAAAGAATGGTGAGACAAACTTTTACAGTTTCAGGCATGAAAAATCTCAACCCTTTCACCATCTTTCTAGGATCATTCTGTATTAGGGTGAGGGTTTGGTTCTGTATTCATGGAAGGTGAAATTAATCCTAATGCAGAGGGCTGGCAAGCATCTTCAAAGACCTCATCACTGATGGCACTCTCATAAGCAGGTGGTGGAGTGAGTGGTTCTAGTGGTTCAAACCTGTCTTCAATATCTCTGTCCTCATGGATGTCCGAAACAAACCTCTGCGGTCTTGGGGGCAACACTAGCTGCAGCTGTATCCTGGAGCCCGTGTCTGTCTCAGAGGTGGGCCTTGTGTCTGGTGGCACCGACACTCGGAGAGCCTCCACAGTAATCTCTTGTTGGCTAGATGATTCGATAACGACGCTGTAAGGAGGAGGGTCGCTCAGCGGCGAGGGCACTGGGCCTGGGTTGGATGTAATCGTCCATATTGCTGGAGCTGACATGGTCATCACCTCCTCATAGGTGGGTGCTTCATAGGCAGCATTCACCCTTGTGCAAGAGAGGAAGGCCAGTTACGTTGGTTATTTTACTGCTTAGTTTGTGCAGAGACAGCACGGATTATGTACTACAGGGACCATGCTACAATCAACAAATAGATGGGACTGAGACAGGGTATCTCACATGGTATTGCTGTATGGGGTATTCTGCCCCTAGATCAGTTCATTTGTCCAGCCATCTTAATGTCTTGCTTACTGGTATAGAGAATGGCTCATCTGACCATTTTCCCACACTCCCCAGAATAAGTGAAGTGACCCACACTGTTCCGTTTAGTGTCCTAGGCTTAGCTTGATGTCCCTCAGTTAAAATCTCCTACTAGTTAAAATTTATTACTAAGAATTATTAACTACTACTGATTATTTCTTGGAATAAAATAAGACCTTGCCTTTTTAATACATTAACTCAGTGTTCATCTCTTTTTAAGAACTGGAGAAAATTAGTATTTTCACTTCATTTAAACAAGGACTAATTGTTCTGTGTTGAGAAGAATTATCTGCAAAGAAAAAATGCTACTTGAGGAACATTTTCCTTTTCAGATCATATTTTTAAGTATAAGGATATTAATTTTCTTCTAGTATGCCCCCAAGCTAGCAGAGCCCAATATAGAATTCTTTTTATGTAGTCTTTCTAAAAATAAACACATAGTAACATTTTTTACCCTCCCACAGGCCCTGTATTTGAGAGTGTTAAGTCATTTATGGATGCGGAAAATGAATACCTGGATTATACAAGGAAGCAAAGATAAAAATAAACTCAAACTTCTCAACTATAGTAGGCAAACAGGGGTTAAAGTAGGTGATACTGAGAACCTGCAAATGTACATGAAGCCAAAAAGAAGTATTCAGAGCCTCTCAAAATCAGGATTTATTAGTGTCAAATTGGGATTTTATGACTGGAAACAGACTCAATTACAGGTTTCTTTTAAAAAGTTCGCCAAGGAACAGTTGCTCTAGAGATAAGTTTTATAGAACTAAACCCAAATAAGATTCAGTATTGCTTCAGCGTTTTTTCTTTTTCCTTGTCTGAGTCATTGTTTGGCAAGCCTCGATTACTCAAAGTAAAATAAAACTGGGCCTGGATCTGTTTAACCTTGGAAACTTTTAGTGAATCAGTTTCCGGGGGGAAGAAAACACATATTGTACAAGATACAGGAGATGCGCGGCATAGATATTTGCAACCTCCACCTGAAGAATGAAGGAAAACAACCTGAAAATAACTTTTGTCTTTGGGAATGGAGTCTGTGTTTGTTGCCTCAGGGGAAGGGCAGCAAAACAGTATGTAAAATGTCCATGACTGAGGTGAGAGGATTAAAGAGCAATAACCAGGTTGCTGCTTACCTTGCTTGGCTTCGACTGTTTGGAGGTGTTTCATTTGCATCGTGTCGGTGTTGATTCCTCAGGTAACACTCAACAAACACACTCAGCAAATAGCCGACCAGGCACACTCCCCCTACCCCTAGAAAGAAATAGCCTACTGGGTTGATGTTAGATGAAATGGCCAGCATGGTGACCCCAATGAGAAGAGCAGCAGTGAAAAGAAGCAGCAAGGTTTGACGGATGTTCTTCCAGCGTGTCTCTAACCACATGGTAGTATAGATGAGCAGTTAAAGGGACAGACATCTGTGGAAGATGGAACACTTTTTTCAACATGAAACATGAGAATATAAATACATTAGAAGTGTCATAACCAAAGTAAGAACATACATACTACAGCAAAAGACACGAGAACATGAACTATGCACATACATAATAAGTCTGGGAAATCCGCATAAATGCACACCAATGTAAATGTACTAGAATTTCCTGTGTGAATGCATATTGAATAATAGGAATGCTTGGACACACAGTTGGAAGACATGAAATACATAAATAGACCCTAAGCACTTATTGCCAGGCATATCTAAAAAGATCTGGCTTAATAGAGCAGTCTGGGATGCAGATTTGAGGTTACTATGAAAGTGAAACACAGAATAACTTTAAGGGTTAATTCTAGGACATTTGTACATTGCATAATGAACATTCAAATACTCCTTCAGATCCCGGAAGAAAAGCAGCCTTATTTAATGGGCCTGTCAGCCCCAGTAAACTGAGCATCTAACTGCAGTGTAGCATTATAGCAATAACATTACTTTAGGTTCTGGATATAGCTAGGGTACGTGTGTTTTTGCAAAGTGCAGGCACAGTTTGAATATTTGCATATGTCCTCAGTTCCTTCTCCATTGATGTGCTTATTTCTGCACCATTCTCAAACATGAGAACCCTCCCTGTCCCACATTCCAAACCCCATCTCAGTGAAAGACACTACAGTTTCACTACTGTACAGTCAATATGGAATGAATATTGGGAATCTGTGATATTCAAGAATACCATAATTAAGGAGTTGCCTTCCATATGTTCTGCTAACCTACATACATCCCACTGTTTTCATGAAGACTCCTTTGAAGGAAAAAAGCATGACACAAGGGGCATATTTTTTATGAAAACGTATCTCCAAACAAATACACAGTTTTATATAGTTCCATGTTACATTATGTACTTCCGCACACTAAATGTGTCCCCTTGTTACAGCAAAAATAGTTAAATGTATACATGCAAAAGAAACACATTCTTTTTCAGCATATACTTACCAGAAAGAGGTCTCCGTAGGTACGAGCAGTCATGGTTTAACTTCTCTCTTCATCACAAAGAAAAATGTGCACTGCTGCTTCCCGTTCTGACCCAAGAATAGGACACCAGTTATAACTCTTCTTTCCTCCTTTAGAGCTTCTTGTAGGGAAACAATGAAGATTTCTTTTGAAAATAAAAGTTGGAAACTACTGAACATGGGAAGGTACCAAACAATGAGAAGATCCCATTGTAAGAATTCTGCATGGGAAAGTAGAATCTCCTTTTTCCAGGTTCTGAATCCAAAGCAATTTCCAGACGATCACACACCTTCTACTCTTTTGCAGCTCTTCTCGGTCTGTCCCACAAAAGCAGGAAACTCATTAGGAAAGAAGGCGGAGTGAGCAGTGGGGGAGTGCTTACCTGTGTCGTGTCTGTTTGGTCTGCTTTACTTTAATGAGAGAAACTGCCCTGAAAATTCTGGGTTTTTTTCCTACGTAGCAAAGGAATCTTGAACTCTGCCTCACAAAGCAGGAACAACTGCTTGCCCAGCCCACATCACATGGCCCACACATAAATCTTTTTATGAGTTCTGTAAAAGGTAAAACTATACATTCTTCTATCCTGATCAACTGCTGTTTGTCAAATGTTGTTTTATGCCCTCTTTGATTTTACAAACAAAGGGGAAAAAAAGGGGGTAATGGGTTATTATTTCACAGAGGGCTGAGTTAGAAACCTTTTTACTCCCTAATGTATCTGGGAATGATGGGTACTGATAAGCAAGAGAACAGGTACTGAATTACTTCTCTTATCTGAACCTTTAGTGTGTGTCTGAAAATTAGAATAGAATAGAATAGAACAGAATAAAATAGAATAGAACAGAGTATTTCAGTTGAAAGGGACCTACAACAATCACCAAACCAAACGCCCTGACTGCTTCAGGGCTGACCAAAGTTAAAGCCAGTTACTAACGGTATTGTCCAAATGCCTCTTAAACACGGACAGGCTTGGGGCATTGACCCCCTCTGTAGGAAGCCTGTTCCAGTGTCTGGCCACTCTCTTTGTAAAGAAATATTTCCTAATATCCCCTGACGCAGCTTTGAACCATTCCCACGTGCCCATTCACTAGATTCCAGGAAGATGAGATCAGCACCTCCCTCTACTCTTCCTCTCCTCCAGAAGCTACAGAGAGCAAGGGGGTTTCCCCTCAGCCTCCCTTTCTCCAAACCAGACAAGCCCAAAGTCCTCAGCTGCTCCTCACAACACGTGCCTTCCAGCTCTTCCACCAGCTTTCTTGCACTCCTCTGGGAGCATTCAAGGACCTTCACACCCTTCTGAAATGGTGGGGCTCAGAACTGCATCCAGCACTCCTTTTGAGGCCACACCAACGCTGAGCACAGTGGGATGTACCCCTCCCTCTGACTGGCTGGTGATGCCGTGTTTGATGCTCCCCAGGACGTGGTTTGCCCTCTGGGCTGCCCAGGCACACACTGCTGACTCACACTGAGCTGCTGCCCCACCAGCACCCCTAGAGTGACAGTATTAATACACTTAAAAAAACTCAGAAAATCTACATCCACTGCCTTCCCTTCATCCTCTAGGCAGGTGATATTACAGTAAAAGGATATCAAATTGATTAAACAGGACTTTCTTCCCTTTGTGAAACCATTTTGACTGTGACTGATGATTGCATTGGTCTTGAAGTGCCCTTCAGTAATACCCAGTATGATCTGCTCCTTAATTTTTCCAGGTAATGAGATTAGACTGACATGTCTGTAGGTCCCCAGGTCTTCCCTCACACCTTTCTTGTAGAATGGAATAACACTGGCTAGCTTCCAGTCAGAAGGGACCTACCCAGACTCCCAAGACCTTTGGTAGATGATCAAGAGAGGTTCTACCATGATATGCCCTAGCTCCTTCATATCTCTGGGGTTAAACCAATCAGGCTCCATGGACTGGTGAACATTCAACTGATACAGCTGTTACCTTACAATTTCAGTGTTCATGAATTGAAAGTTACTGTTCCCACACTCATGGTCCTCCAACTCAGGGGACTGGGCAGCCCAAGGTCTACCATTATTATTCAAGACACAGCTGAGTCTAAGGCCCAGCTTTGAATAAGAGGTTGGACCAGATCATCTGCCCTTCCAGCCTAGACTTGTCAATGTTTTCATGTTTTGAATATTTTCTCCTCATAATTGCCTTTTTTTTCCTGGCTGACAGATAAAGGACCTTTAGTTCTGATTGTTATCCATTCTTTGCTTTCAAGAGAATTCCTTAAAGATGGCAGATTTAATACCCACATAAAGGGGAGGAAGTCAAGATTCTGCTGTGTAGCATGTCATTTTGCAAGTCTATCATTTAAATTGAAACGATAATTTCCATTTCAGAGTTGCCTGGTGTTGAGAACATCTTGAATGCTAAGGAAGATTTGACAAAACTGTTTTCACAGCCTCTTGTCACAGGAATAATGACTGACCCATGGTGGAATCTGCACGTGTCAGTACTAACATCAACTTCCTTCTAACCAGTGCAGCTGGTGGTTGTTAGAACCATTCCTTAGAGATAAAAGATTTACATCCAACTGATTTGAGGAGGCAATTAAAATTATTCTTCCCGCTTGCCCTCCATGCCCTCCTGTCCTTGCCTTAAATCAGTGCTCAGCTGATCTCTTTCTGAGCCAGCCCAGCCAACTCATCTACTGGGAAAGTATTTACATTTTTCCAGAGTGAATGTAGTGGGCTGAATCTAGTACCCAAAGTATCAACCAACCACTAGTTCTGCATTAAAGGGAAGCAATGGGAATGTGTAGTGATAGAGGGAAAGGGAGGAAGAGTGGATAATTTCCAGAGCTGCAGTGGCTGTCATTTGACCAGGTCAGCCCAAACCATTCGAGCAGAAAGAAATTCTTCCTTCTTTGGTGGATTAAGTCCCACAGAAAGGTGTAGAATCTAAGACCCATCTTGTACTCAGCAAATCCTGTTAGTTAAATCAGGAATTTCCAGCTCAGCCTGATGACTTTAGGAAACTCCCAGCTCTGGTACATTCACTGACTACTGCTGCATTCCCCCAACAATCTGACCATTGTTCAATCCTCCTTGTAAGTACCTACAGAAGGTACTTATGCTTTTTTATGCTGTGTGGAGGGAGCTGAGGCACTTGTCTGCACATTTTCCTGTGGGTAGTAGGCACTGCTTTGGATCTAGATATTTTTTCTAAGTTAGGAGAAAGTCAGAAAGGTGAAAACATTCTTCATTATTTGGTGGAAAACTACCTCGGTGATTGGAAAGGTATTTGATCTGTGGATAGATAGAAAGATGGGTTTGCTGAAAATCTTTATAGTAGTTTTGACTGGTGCACCATTTTAAAAAACGTTAGTAGACATAGGCATGAAATATCAGGATGAAAAAGGCTAGAAATTATAGTATCTCTGCTGCATTAATTGTTGCTTGTATTATTTCAGTTTATTTCTGTAGAGGTCCAGAGTTCAGTCACTCCTGTAGATTTTACCCATGGAGTTCATGAATGACTGTGCTGAATCTTTAGGAATTATTTTTATTCATTTACCTGAATGCATAAAGCAATGATACTCTACAATGCAGCTGTGAATGCATTAGTTGAATATGTTTATGGATTTTATACGAACTGCTTTGTGGGTCTAAGGATAAAAGGGAGGATAAATTACTATGAACTAATCTTTCCAATATGTTTTCTAGCAACACAGTTCTACATGAGGCCTTTTGGCATTTCTGAAAGACTTTTGAAATTTTAATATGTCTGTTGTTTTGATTCTCTCCATGGTCTGGTTCAGACTGTCATTAGTTACAGTGTGTGGGGATCCAAAACAAAGAAAAAATGATCACACAGATGCATCAAGAAGTCTCTGGTGATGAAAAGATTCAGAAAATGCAGAGGGGCTCTGGAAAGGCCTGAGATCACTATGCAGGGCTTGTTAAACAAGGTGTTGAAGTCAGGGAGAGTAAACAAGGACATTTATATTGCCATCCCAAACTGTCTCCCTTTCATGTGCAGTAGAGATTTTTTTTTTTATGGAAAGCTTTTTGTTCTGTTGTTCAGTCATGCTGTGGGGACCTTCATTTAACAGCAGATCTCTTTAGTTAAGACCATGGATTTCCTTTTTTTTTTTTTTTAATTCTTTCTTTGTTTCTTCCAGTATCTTCTTGTCCCCCCTCTAGGAAGCATTTCACCTTTTCCCTGTTTCATCTCACTATCTACTCAACCTCCTGCCCTGACTGCTACTAATTAACTTAGTACCTACAGTAAGCTCACTTATCAGCTTGGTATGCAGAGAAGCTTGCTTTATTCCCAAGGGCCTGTGACGTACATACCACTGCGCGATTAATCTCATGGTAATCGCTAAGTCTATTCTTCCCCATAACCTTGTCCTAAAGCAATTTCTGAGAACCTCAGCAAGTACTAGGGACAAAGTGCTACTGAACCACTTTTCCCGTCTTGTCTACCTCTCCTTTGTCTCCCAGGTTTTGCTTAGTCACCTTTGTGACTAAGCAAAATGCATCATTGCATTGTATGTACAGAGACCACAGGGCAGCCATGGCCTCAGGTTGATAGGCTTCTGGTCAGTATAATGTCTTAGGCAGGAGAAAGCAAAATCCCAAAGAAAGCAAAATGCCAATGCTTGGGTATACAAAAAAAATGTGTGTAACTTTGAGAAAACCAGTTGTTTGACCTGCCATAGCTGAATGTTCATACATTTCTTGGGAGCTGGCAATCTCTTTTTGTCTTCCAGCTTATTCCGGTTCTTATAGGATAATGGTTGAAAGTTATCATAGGTGTAGTCACTGTGTGGTGAGGTTTTTTTGGCATGGCTGTCTTCTACCTGCAGTAGCTGAGATGTGGCCACAGAAGGACTGATATTACAAGAAGAGCTTCTACTGCTGCTATTAATTCCTCAGCTGTCTGAAGGATACTTGAAAAGCATAAATCTACAGAGGACAAGTCAGAGACATTTGTTATGTTTTGCAGAAGTAATAGATTTTTCTTTGCTGAAAGTGAGGAGTCATATTCAAGATGAAAAGTGTTTCCTGGGCTGTCTGCACACCTAAAGTTCCTATGTCTCCTATGTTCCTGGATCAGACAGAGGAGGAAATGTCTGGTGGTGATCACTGAAGATGAAGAAGAAGGAGAGCAGTTAAGATCCTACTGCTAGAATATGGTGAAAGAATTAAGTGGAATACCTAGTGTGGAAAGAGCAAATGAGCAGAAAAAAATAGTTGCAAGATGAAATTAAGTAATCAATTGAGAATAGTTAAAAGAACACAGGAAGGTCATTTGCTATCGTTCTGGACTGTACTAGGTGTCTCTGGAAATAAGAGAAAATAAGACCTGTAGATGCTGAACTGTTTTTGATGGAACATTCTTTTCTGTAGACATAATTGCACCATTCTAAAATGGGAAAGCTTTCAGGCAAAGGACATGAGATGCAGTGAGAAAAGTTAATGTGTAATTGCCACAGAGTTTCTGTTCCTTATCTTCCTCTCTGGTCCTAGTGACATATTCTTGCTGCTTATGTAGCCAAACCTGTTATACACTGAAGCCCTCTCTGACATGTTCTGAATTGCTAACAAGGCATAAACAAGGAAAAAGGAAAAAAACACTATTTTCTCTTGTGTTAGTAAACCAACAGTCACAAAACCATGCAGGAAGTGCCAGTATGGCCACAGGAGAAGAGGAAGGACCTCATTGCCTGTTCCTGTGTTGAAGAATGGTGGATGCCCTTTTCCTTTCAACAGCATTAGATGGTTCTGCTAGGGAACCACACCTGAAATATTTGGGAAGTACCACTCAGCATTAAAATATTAATTAATATTTTAATATTTAAAATATCAATTGTATAATTAATATACATTAGTAATTAAATTATTCTATCAAATAATCATATTCATAATTATATATTCTCTTGATTTAAAATAATTTAATATTAAAATTCCTTGGGCTGGAATTCACCATCTATCCAACTCAACATGATACTAAATAATAATACTAAATAATACTAATAGGCGTGAGAGGAGTAAAAGAGGTTGAAGCTCCTGTTGCAGAATGCAGATTCCTGAGCAGGAATTTGGCATCATTTGCTGTCACTAATGGGACCCACGGTGTCTTTCCATGAGGTGCTCTTACATTCCTATTGTATAAAGCTGCACTTTCTTCAGATTCTTGCAGTAAATAGATGGGGGGAAGAATGGGGGAGGTGTTGCCAGACAAAGAGATCACTTGATATTTTATTGATGAGCTGTGCTTTGGAGAAAAAGAGTTCACTGCTGTTATTGGTACTGGTCCCCTCTCTGAGCGTTGTGCTTTATAGCAAATGCAGTGCAGAATCCCACATGCTTCTTGGTGCCTATTCTCATCCTAAGGTGCCCATAGTCTAAAGCAAGTGTGACAAAGATACAGAACAACAATTCAAGTATGGAAGACTAGAGAGAGATAACTTAATCAAAAAAAAAAAAAAAAAAAAAGTAAGAAAAGAAAAATTAGTAAAATCTATTTTAGTAAAGATAGTTTTTGCTGGAAAACTGTATCTATAACTGGGGTCTTTTTTTTTTTTTTCCTTCATTAGATATTTTCCATTCAAAGACAACACTGTTTCAGTCTAGTTTTAGTGCTAGTTTTTATTGCACTTTGCTCCATCCACGTGCCATAAAGGCAGCACACCTCGGAGAGAGGAAACTCAATCTGGTTCCTTTTTCTGCCTCAGGAAAAATGGGTGTTACGTTTCAGTTACATCCCTGCAAACAGGCATTCACAGGGGCCACTGAAAGAGCAAATATGCTATTTTATGAAAGCAAATAGTCACATGAGCTGAAAAGAGCATAGCTTCTAAATTGGCATAGTTCCTCAACATGTGAGCTGTTAGTTTATTTAGTGATACATACAGGTTTTGTCTAGTTTTGGCATGGATTTGCATTCCTAATGGACACTGCCAAATTAGCGAAAGCACATCATAATGCATTTCTGGTATGTGCCATTGTAATGCCTTATAGTATTGCAGTTTGTATGGCATCTGAATTGTTATTCTGGTACATTCTATCATGGCATTGTGACAATGTTTCAGATGTTTGTTCCTGTGGAGGGAAACGACTGTTTTCAAGGTCAGCCATCAGCTGCAGGGACAGTATCATAAAGAGCACTGTGCCACATCACTGCCAGTCCAGCCTACTCTTTGTAAATCAGTGCTGTGAAAGCAGTACACCCATTTTGCTTTCTCCTGAGGTGGCAGCAGTGGTGATTACTTAACTCCTATTGTTTAAAAAGGGGAACTCTGTGTTATCAAGGCTTCTGTTGCTGAGAGATAGCTTTCTTGTTCACTGTAGGCAAGTAAAAATCAGGACACTCAATACATGGATTTAACTGTATATCTGTTTGTACTGATGGCTTTGAGAATTTATTAATGGTGATAACTATGCAGGTCTGCTTGTTCCACATTGTGTCTGTTTCCATGAGAAAGTGCTGACTGATTGCAAAGGGTCTTTCTGTGAAAATGAGAAGATTGCCATTGAAGGGAGAATTTCAGGATAGAGAGGTCATAGTTCATGGCCATCTGTGTTGGACTGAACTCCTATTTGATGCCAGTGATGATCCATGCAATGGTGCCTCTGTTCCTTGGGAAGACTTGTCAAGTTTACTGACTATTGGCAACCTCGGATTCATAAAACTGTTTTGTGAAATCCCTTGCTGATGAAAAATGTCAGTGACTCAGAGGACAGTCTTAACTATTTGAAAAGCTCTCAGTGACACTCACTTCATGAGAGATCATAGTTCTAGTTGAAGAGACGTCTTTGAATATACTGGAACTACTGATGAGGTATATTGTTAGAGATTGGCTGGAAGATGAAGAGGATTTTAACAGGTGGAAGGAATCTGCATCTGACAGCATGGGCCAGACAGCATCAGACAGATAGACTGAGACCTCTATTTTATGTTCATGTTCTTATTCTGTTAGGTTGTAAGTTTTCTCCCATAGGAGAAAGCAGACAATTCCTGATCGGACAGTGTCCCAGGAGGGCATCTTCCCATACCAATTGTGTACTTAAAAGTTATCTGAAAAGCTATGTATCCCCCCTTTTTCTCTGTCAATCCCTGCTAATTGTCCAATACCTTATCCAAGTTTTGCATACCTTTCCCCTATTCTCGAACCTTCCTTATCTGCGGTACAAAAACCTTCCATTTTGTAAAATAAAGCAGATCAGCTCCAGCTGAGATCAACTCTGATCATCTCTTGCTGTAACCAGCTGCTTGTCTCTTGTTTGGTGCTTGGGTGCGGCTGGGGTTAGCCCCCAGGGCAAGACAGGTAGCCCCCCTGCCAAGCTTGGCAGGGAAAAACTACAACTCAGCTACAAGGACCTGCTGGTCTGATCCTTCCCTGAACTCCACAAACCATGACAGTATATATTCTTGTCCACTGCCTCCTCTGTTCCTCCCTGCTTCCTCCAAATTTCATCTCACTTGATTAAAAAAAATTAAAAGGGATAATAGTATTTTGTCAGAATCACTGTTATATGACCCTTTCCTTCTCACACTTGAATTTGTGGCAGTATGTGACACCCAGATCTCTTAAAAGTTTCCAGTGTACACCTGCTTGAGATCCTGCTTGAGATTAATATTGACAAAGTCTTCAAGCCTCCACTAATATTGATGAAGTTGCCAAGTCTGTGATACATAATGGTGCTGCTTATACCTAGATTCCCCTGCTCATCAAGCTACTCAGCAAGAACTTTGACCATCATTAAGACTTCCTAAATTTCTTCTTCAGCCAGTGCTATGGGATGTACATTTGGCCACCTGAAGAAAAGATAAAGGGCCTCCATGATGAGAGCTGACTCTTCTGCTTCCTTGGCAATATTTTGTTCACTTTCTGTTCTTAAAAGATATTTGCAAAGTAGGGGACAGGGCAGCATGAGGAATGTATGGATGTGAAGTGATTTATACCATTTCTTAGGAGCATTGTAAAGGCCAAATGATGCATTGATCTTATTTATACAAAATCCCTGACAAGTGTTTGCTTATATTGAGAACTACAGCTTTCTGCATCTCTTGCTTCTGCTTGCTGCTTTTCCCTTGCAACCTTACCTTGAAGTGTCCTTCCATGTCAGTCCAGCTATGGTTGAACATTGTTAACCCTGTCTCAAAATTTCTAAAATTCCGAACCTCAAGTACATGAAACTGGCAACATGAGTATCTACCATATCAACACACTTGATTATGGGGCTGGAGAAGGCAGAAATAAGTTCATTTCCATGCAAGGTATGTATGGCTTATTTAATGTGATAAAAACCAAAATATGACTCATTAAAACATTTCTAGAGATCACTTCAAAGATTATTTTTATGCTCTTACTTTATGTTTTGTGAATTTGCAGGCTAAATATTTTTTCTTATAAGTTGTGTTGAAACTGGTAGGTCAAACAAGCAGTGTAGAATCTGACTGTTAACATGTTTCCAAACAAAACAAAGACAAAATCAAGGCTTCTTATTAATTGTGGCTCTCTAAATGGAGAAGTTTTGGATAGAAATTGCCATACTAAGAGGTTTTTGTGGTAGGTCAGTAAGAGACAACTGAAGTGGAACAGATTGAAGAACATATAGAAAAGGGTGAAAATCATACCTGATATTCTCTAGATTAACACTGTGGATGAGTCAAGGGGAAAAGAAATCACTATTTTGGGGTGATAAATGAAATACTGGTATTATAAATAAGGCTGTGGTTAGCTGATTCCCCACATTTGACATGCCTATGCAATACTCTTCAGGATGAGAGAGTGATTGTTGTTGCTGTTCCTAAAGTCTCTAGTTTACCTGTTGACCTTTCTGAGTTCTCTTCACAGCATTCACACCAAGCCAGATGGGCTGGTTAGTTCTGCAAATAATCATGTGTAAATATTTACTAATTAACAAATCTAACTAGCCTTATTTTGGTAGTCCCACTATTGATTATAGGCCTATATATAAAGGCCTATATATAGGCCTTTCATTCCACAAATATACTTACATCAGTTATATCAATATATTTATCAATTCTTAATATTCTTTGAGAAGGAAGTAAACATCTTGTCCTCCTTTCATTACATTTTAGTTTGTGCAGGTCTATTTGGTGTTAGAAGATTGCTGGATTTTCCCTGTTCTCAGTTTTATGTGTCACCAAAGTATTCCTGGCATTCTTTATTTCAGGTCTGCAGTTTATAGAAGACCACTTGCTGCCTGAGAATGGCTGAATGCTTTTTATCCCATGCTGTGCTGGTTTTGGCTGGTTTTGGTAGAGTTAATTTTCTTCAAAGTACCTAGTATGAGGCTGTGGGTTGGATTTGTGCTAGAAACAGTGATGATAATTTAGAGATGTTTTAGTCAATTGCTGAGCCTTGCACAGAGTCAAGGCCTTTTTGGCTTCTCACCCCACACCACCAGCAAGGAGACTGGGGATGCACAAGGAGCTGGAAGTGGACGCAGCCCAGATTAGCTAAAACCAGCTGGCCAAAGGGTATATTCCACACCATTTGGTGTCACAGTTAGAATAGAAAGGTGGGGGAAGAAGGAGGAAGGGAGAGACATTCGTCGTGATGGTGTTTGTCTTCCCAAATAACCATGTTGCATGATGGAGCCCTGCTGTTCTGGGAATGGCTGAACACCTGCTTGCCCATGGAAAGTGGTGAATGAATCCCTTGTTTTGCTTTGCTTGCGTATGCAGACTTTTCTTTACCTATTAACTGTCTTTATCTCAACCCATGTGTTTTCTCACTCCTACCCATTTGATTCCCTCCTCCACCCCATTTAAGGGAAGTGAGTGAGCTGATTTCACTGTAATCTACTAGGATTTTTTTTTAATTGTAGTAGTTTAGCTCCATGCAGCCTAGGAATTTTACTGGATTCTTACTAACTAAGGTGCTTTATGCAGGCTGATTTTTCAATGGTGCTTAGTGCTCTTAGTGCTCTCCAGGCCAGCGAGGTGCTTAACAAACTGGCCACAAAATCATTTTTCCTTCATATTTTTTCATTTAAGTTTGATGTGGAAACACTATTTTGTGAGAAATGTTGTCTAATAGTACTCCAAAAAGTTTAGGGAGCACTTCTTTGTAATAAGTAAACTTGAAGCCATAAATTCTGCTTTTACTACAGGGCTGATAAACAGAATATATGTATTTTATAAATATATGTGTACCTATACTGTACAGCCCACACATGCCGTGTAGAACCATATCCTACCGTGATGTGTACCGTACAAACACATTAGGACATGTTTTTAGCCATTCACAGAAGCAAAATGTCCCCCACATTCTTCACTGGTAGATTTTCTGGGTATTTAGGGTTAGTGTATGGTTCCTAAGTTATAAACACTTTCTTACTGAATATCATGAAGTGATTCTTTTTAAGTCATTATATAGGCCAAGTATTTGTCAAAGCAAGTATCTACTATTCTTGGCTGTCATACACATACTACTGGACCCTCCTTATTCTCTATGTGTCCTTTTTGGTTAACAGATAAATGATCCATTATTTTGTCTCCTAATGCTCTGCATAAACCAACCATCTTTACTGCTTTCCACATGGCCTGTCATTGTGGAATAACTGGTAGGTGCTTTTTGATGAAATTCTGTTGAGGAATTAATTGTGAACAGGCAGCGTATTGTTTCTTTACTGTCCCGATTCCAGAAAGTAACAATGTACTCTTCTTTCCTGATTGAGAAAGGCATTGTATCACAGGCTTTTCTTTTATTGACAAATAGTAAGAAGGAAAGGGGAAGAAAGGAGAGAGTTCCTGTAACTGAGGCTCTGATCTCTGATTCAGGTAATCTCAGATCAAATTGCAATTGCTACAAACCCTCCAGCAGTGACTTTAAGCAAATCCCTTCACTGCAGGTGTCTCCGAGAACATTTTCTTTTAGAACGGAGATCCTCGCAAATAGGGCTGAGATTTTTTCCTTAGCTATCATCTCGCATCCTCTTTCAATTAAAAAAAAAAAACAAAACAACAAAAAACAAAACAAAAAAACCCAAAACGACAAAAACAAAAAAACAAACAACAACAAAACAAAAACAAACAAAAAAAAATGTTTCACCGAAGTACACCATTTCATAATCTTTCAGGTGTTGACCAGGTCCAAGAAATCAGCACGACTCCTCTGCCCCCACCCTGCCTGTATTTATAAGCGAGCCGGGGTTGTAAGCCCTGTCGGGTCTCCCTAACACACTCTGGGTACGGCAGCCTGTTTGTGGGCGCCCCGCTCCGGCTCCCGCTCCGCAGTGGATCGTGCCGTCCACACTAATCAGCACCGGCTCCCATTATTAAAGGGGCCGCCGCATTGTTCTCATGTCCCAGAGGAGAGGGCTGCTGCCAGTGGAGAGGGGCCTGAGTGTCCTGTCGCCGGGCATTCCCCAGCTGGGGTTGGTCTGACAGAGACCGTTCCTGCCACCCTCTGAGCTGAGGGTTGTTTTAACCCCTTCTCTGCCCTTCACAGTTGCAGAAGATATTTGTGGGGAATAATCCCAGATGGTACAGATTATCTGGATAGAGAGGAATTGAGACCAACTTTATCCCTAATTCTACAGAAGGAATTTACTTGCCTGATTGCCTTTCCATCCAGGCATTTCTCTCTTGTCTTCACCTGCACTGCATCCTGGTCTGACCTCCCTTCCTCCCCATCCTGTGTGTCGTTTTAACAGCAAGCACCAGTTTAGAAATTTGTGGGTACACACATAGCAAAAAAACTTTGCCTGTGCTTCCTCTCCTTCTGTTTGGATTAGGCAGCTATTATTACCCTTGTTTGAATACCATTTCATTACTGCAAATTGTTTAAACCTGTTGATCCAACCCAGGCAAGGCCCATATGTTCACCCATGTGCTCTTCAGCCTTTCATCAGTCTAACAACCTCTCTGTCTCTTCTGTCCATCTATCTGTTCTATCATGACCTTGGCAATCCTTTCACTTCTCTGCCTTGATTTCACATGTAATTCACAGACATGAACTGGCTTTGTATATCCATGCATCACTGCTTTTGAGGGACTGGGCTGAGTGAGGGTGTAAAGAAAATTTTCCTTTTTTAAAATTATTAGTTAAAGGCAATCATGAAATTAATTGTGCCATAGAGCCTAGGAACACCTTTCTCTTAGGTGTTTTTATTATATAGACACTGCACTACTATTTGCTAAATACAGGCTTATTAGAGTGCCTTCCTCTGGTAGAATTGTCCTCACATCTCATGTTTTCCATCTCCCTGAGTTATCCTCTCACTGAGCACCTGTGATATACTTCAAGGGCAAGACTTGCTGGATGCTACAAAGTCTCTCTGATTTTCCAAATACTTTCACATATGGCAAGAAAATTTTTACCTGCTGAATGATTAGAGCACTTGATTTTGGGGTGGAAACCATTGGTGAATAATTTCAAATTTATTATGATCTGATACACTGCAGAACTTGAAGCTCTTACATATTGTACTGAAATTACAAACTTTGAACTTTTGAACATTTCATGACATGGATTTTCTAACATGCAGTGAATAAAACCATAGAATAAATTTGTAGGGAAAGGTCTCATTTAGGTCAACTACTGTGCACAAAACAGACAACTTCAAAGATAGAATAGGTTCCTCAGGGCCTTGTCCATACATCTTCTGAAGATCTCCAAGAATGATATTACTAGGCCTCTCTTGGCACTTTTCAGCATTGAACCACTCTCATAGGAAGAACCAGTTTTTCCTTAGATATAGCTGAAATTGTCCTTGATGCAATCTGAATGTTATCTCTGTTATCCTTCTGCTCTGTCCATAATGAGAACTTCTGTGGAGGAGCTGCTTCCTCTTTTCTGTATGCTGGCCATTCCAGTTATGGCTGAAATTAGCAAGTAATCCCATAATTTCCTTCCAAATGAATTTTTCCTCTTAACAAATATCCAGAGTTATACTCTCAATCTCCCCCAAGTCATACAGTAATGACAGTCAAATAAATTAATACTTCTCATATCATTAAGTTCTACTAGCAGGCAGCTTTGCTTACAGCTTGAAAATAAACTGAGTTGTTATCCAAGGGCTCTGCTGAGAGAATGATGATGCACTTTCATGGGCCAGTTTAAAATTCTGTTGCTTGCAAGAAAAGGAGTCCTTACATATCTCATTTTCATCCCTGACCATTTATTCCAGTCCCCTAATTGCATCAACACTAGCATTCAGGACGTTGTGCGGATCCACTGGCTGAACTGAGTGGGACTATCCCTGTGTCAGTGCGGTATGCAGGCATCTCAAGCTGTTCGTACAACTGTACTGATGGACTCAGAGCTCTATCTCCTTTTGCTGGCCCTGGGTGACACTGAGGGTGTCTCTGTGCCAGTTTATCATTATGTGGAACACTGGTAATCATGGGAACCAATATCAGTAACATATTGTGAGATCTTCAAATAAAGGTCTCAAGGAAATGTGAAATGTTAGTACTTATATAGAAACAATATCTTCTAGAATCTTTACAGACATATATGAAGACCCAGTCAGTTTTTAATCTAAGGGTGATTTAAAGACTTGTATAAATGGCAGGATGTTATAATTGCGTTGATCAGGTTATGAATAATACTAATTTCAAATTGTAAGATACCAAAATAGTCACACAATTAGTCCAGTATGAGTCTAATATTCAGAAAAAAATGCATAGATCTATGCTCCTATATCTGTAAGTAGAAGCACAGGTATTTATACTTGTTGTTTACTGGAAAGCCAAACACGACTGCTGTTCTAATATTTACAATGCTACTTTTCTTACTTTTATTGAGTTTTACCATGCTTTGTTCTTAGTCTACTTTTCTAGAAACAAAACACATTTTAGACAATCTCTCTGTGTACCATTATCCCTTAGTAACCTTTAGAATAGGTATATCCTACCAAAATTAGGGTATCAAGGTCTCAAAGCTAATTTATTGATTTGGTAATTTCCTTAAAATTATATTCTGATAATTTGATGATTATCTCTTTGATATTTCTTTGATAACTACCTCAAAGAGAATTTTTTTCTGTTAGGTCAGGGAAGAGGTTCCTAATGAACTGATTAAAATGGTCAACCAGGAAAAAAGATTTCCCATAAATGGTCCGAGGGAGGGAAAGGTTGTGAAGTGAACGTCATCGAAGTTTCGGTACAAGAGAAGGGTCTTGTAAATGCTCCAGTGGATTCAATCAAAGTTCTTAGACCTGAAGCAACTGCACAAACTAAATCCATGGGAAAATTGTTGTTGTTCCATCTATAGTACTTGATGGTTCCCATGCTCAAATGAAAACAAAAAGGTGCTAACTTTTTCTTTATTTAAAACAAAGCATTTCAAGACTGCATAACTGTGGAGAAAAGCTTGACAAAGATTGATCCTTGAAGTTTTGAAAACAAGATAATTAAAGCAATCACAGAGCCCTCTTAAAAAGAGTTGCTGGTTTTCTTACTCATAATTGAGGTTGCAGTACCAACAATTTCTATTAGGTACTTTATTTTTAATGTAATTTCAGAAAGCTCTTTATTACTTCTGGTAAAATCCCTGGAGATTTTTTTTCAAAAGATGGGAAAAGTTAAATAGGGCAGAAAAGCCATGATGACCTTCTGTTTGAGCATCATAATATGTCGGGGGGTTTCTGTGTTGTTGTTTGTTTCTTTTTTTTCTGTCTCTGTGGTGCCTCTGCCACATCTGTGGTCATGGGAAGATTTAACAGAAGAAATTACTGTGATGCTTGAGTTGACCTAGTAGGAGGGTCCCTCAGCAGACCGATGGGACCAGTTACTCCAGTGCAAAACAGAGCAGCTAATTTGGCCTAGGAATTGCACCTAATTTTGCTATGAGGCAGATCTAAAGCTCTCACCCAGTTGTAGGTAGCAAAGGCAAAATACTTTAAAAGCCTTGGCCTAAGGCTGCCAGAACTCATTTTACTTTGCCTAAGGCTGGTACCACGTAGGAATTCTTTAATAATTTACAAAAATTGTGACTGAACAATCATGCCAACCCACAGGTCAGTCTCATGACTCATGATTACCAAAAGCATTTGCAGAAAGTACCATGTCATCCTGTTACCTCAGATTATCCTCTTTTAGTGCCTTGGCTATGATACTAAATCAGTACTATGTAAGCAGGTTTCAGATTTTTCCAATCCTCTATTTTCCCTTCCTACTCTGATCTATACTCATGAATCCTAATGACCCTGTTCACCGTCACCAAATAACTGCCATTATACTTGAGAGGACTAGAAAAATGTGCTTTTCTGTGGCAAACAAAAAAAAACACCCAAATTTTTAAAGGTGATCCCTGCAGGTCTGGGATTAGAAGTGCAGGGAGCAGGATGTTGATGTACAAAGCTGTCTCTGCTCCACCACTGGAGCTGCCAGTCTGTCCCCTTCTGCTAGGGCCAATCTTCCCTGCTTAAGAGCACAGCTGCTCGGCATGCTGACTGTTCAATCGGCAATGATCTCTAGTTTCAAGTATGACAGCACCGACCTGCTCAGTCTCCATTCAGCCGCAGGTGGGGGCAGCGGAAGAGAAAGGGAGGGAGGGAAGGAGAGGGAGGACACTGCAAGCTACGTGAATAATTGATAGTGCAAGGAAAGGAGAGCAGCTGGGTTCCCTGTCTCCATCTGCTCACCAGCTGGGGATGAGAGATCCTTGCTCAGGTAGGGGATGAACAGCTTAGCTGCTTTTATTCTCGTCTTGCCTGCAATGCCAATTAAAAATATTTTACATCTAGAAGGAATGAGAGCAAAGATAGCTGGGGGAGGGTTGATCCAGATCTTCTCTGTTGCTTGCGTGGCATTGTGTAATGGATGGACTTTGGGGCAGTTTCAGCCTCAGCAGGGAAAGTGTTTGTGTGCTTTTATAAGACATTGTGTATATATATATACTGCATTGTGTAGAGAAGCAGTTGGAGAGAGAGAAAGGGAGAGTGAAGCTGTGGAGAGCAGATGTCTGTGTAGGAAATGAAACAAACTGAAGGGATGAAGGGGCATGAAAGAGGGTCTGTCCAGACTCAAAGGAATCCCACCCTGATTCTGTCAATCTTGGACATAAAATGATGGGTCCAAGTGCGCAGCGGGAGGTGCTGTCTGTGCACAGCCGGTACTATATATAGAAGCTGCATGCACAGATCTGTGGAAACAGTTGATGTGAAAACGTGTATGTTTTCTATCTGTGGATGCATCGATGAGTTTGTGTAATATTGTAGTAAAACATTTAAAAAATACAGTTTTTACCCTGAAGAGTTTACCCTTGAAGGATATGCTGCTGTGTTTATCTGGTACTGCGCAGCTTCTGTGGAGCTCCTGATGTTCTCACAATGACTCAATTAATAAAATTGCAGGGACTAGTTTCTGTGTTACAGCTAGTACAGACTTTTCCCATGTGAGCAAGATAAAATGCTAATGCAGTTAAACAAATGAAAAACTTCTGCTAATAAAAACTGGAAAAATACATAGCAAAAGGTGTAAACACCAATTACTGTAATACATGTATTAACATAGCTACATGAATATCTGAAAAAACAGAAAAGTGTATGCCAGTCCCTAAAACACACAGTAACTTATAATATGCATAATGACCTATGCAACTATAGACAAATATATGGATTACAATCTGAGACGGTAAGTACACGGAATTAGTCATATCAGAATGCAACTATCAATAGGAGCTGAATCCACTTAGTACAACTCAAGGCTTATATTTAGTGATATTGTTGCATCAGCAGGGTAAATAGTAACAATCATTAGCTTGATTATAAGTTGAGGAATAGAAAGGGGTCCTGTGATTTGCTTGCATGCGATTTATTCATACAATTATTGCTAAAGGAGGCTAATTAGAACAGTAATTAAGGTATTTAATAATTGCTTGCTGGTTTGCTTGTGTATCTTGAGGGCTTTGTACACCACTGGAGTTGCACAGAAGGTTAGGTAAAGCTGTGAGAGTTAAGTGAAAGCTGAGCCCAGTGTGGCTTTGAATGTGAACAAAGTTGGCTCTTGTCTGTAGTGGCAAGCTGCCAAAGAGCAAGAATGGCAGAAAGACCTGGGCCTCACTGTATACTTTGCTTTTACGATGGCCAGGCTTGCTAGTGCTGCTGATAATGACCCTGAGATGGGGGAGGGCAGTAGTTACTGCTGGCAGCCCTCTCTAGCAGCAAAAAATAATGTCTCTTCCTCCTTCCTAGATGCAGCAGAAATGGCAAGCTTGGCTCTTTGCCTTGTCCCAGTCACATATCTTCTCAGAGATTCGGGTGAATGAGTAAGAACTGCTTGTGCTGCTGTATTCAGTGCTCTGGGTCCATCTGGGAGGCATTTGGGTTGGAGCAAGGACATAGGTTGTATGAGTTAGCCAATACTCCAGCATCACATCTTCTGGGGAAAAAAAAGAAATAGACAAGAGGAAATGGAATCACTTGGACTCCATGCAAGTTACTAAAAACAGCAAGTAGTCACTCTCTTTGTCTATTCAAAGTTGTCACCTGCCTTGATTCCTTACTCCTTGCAGTCTCTTTTCTCACCCACAGACCCCTGAAGCCCCCACAATCATTTCTATCCAGATATTTTATGAGTAGAATTTATAGGAAGCATTAGGATGAAAATGCTGCACTCATCCCTAAACCTTTGATGTAACTGCTTGCTCTCTATTTTTCTTTTTACTTCCCCCTCTACCCTCATCTATATCAATTATCTCATATTTCTGTCTGATTTCTCTGCATTCTATTTGTACTCTTCCTTTGTATCTTTTCCTTGCTCTGTGGCTCCTCTGCATATTCTCTTATTCTGTGTTTCCCTATGTCCCCTTCAGGAGTGAGAACAAAACCAGTGTGAGACTGACACTTGGTGTAAGGTTGTAGCTGCTGCTTTTAAAGGCCTTGATGTAAAGAGGAAACATTATATCATCCTATGGAATGAAATTGAGAATCAAAATTAAAAAAAAAAAACCTGTGCAGAAGAGCTCTGTGTTCTCATTTAAACACAGGTATGTGCATACTCTTGCAATGGAAGGGCATCTTGCCATGCTCAATTTTTATCAGGAATGACAATCAATTGAGTGAATGCAAACACGTGGTTAAGGGGTTTGTGATTCCTCAAAATTTGAGCTTCCTTAGTTTACATGTTACATTAGTGATCTATTTCATAAGTGGCTTAGAGCCAAATCTCTGTAGTACTTGACATATGCCAAGTATGCCCACTCCAAATGCCATGGGCTAGTGGATTTAGTATCTTCTTACCCTTCCCTTGAAAGGAATGGACGTATATATGGAACCTTGATGCTCACTTTCCCCACTGTAAACTGAGAGCTTGGGGAAGTGATCTTGCTTTACAGCAGAGTTGAAAAAGGGACCCTTCTGCTCTCCCTGTCTAACGCTGTGCTTGTCTTACCATCACGGACAACCCGAGGAGCAGCATCCCCGGCTCGGCTGTCCCAGCAGCTGCTCCTGCAGTATCCGTGGACTCCCCACAACGGAGGGCTCTAGGGGGAACTCATTTTCCACAGCGGAGGAGGGGCAGGAGTCACCACCCCATCCCCCTTTAGCTCATCTTCCTCCATCCCTCCTCCTCGTCCTTCCCTGAGCAGCTGCCCGCCGGGGCCCGGTCCCGGCCGTGGGAGTCCCTTTTCTTCTCTCCGGTGAATCCCGGCCCGGGAAGAGGAGGAGGGGTGGGGGCGGGAGCCGCGGCTTCGCGGGGGGCCGGGAGGGAGCCCGTGCCCTTCTCCATGGCGAGGCCGGGGGACAGCAGGCTCCCGAGGAGGGAACCCGGGAGCTGACTCAGCGGAGCAGTGCAGCATGTTTTCCCGGGAGCATGGCTTCCCTGCCGGAGCCTGCGGAGGGTAGGTACCGGGACCGGGAGTGGTGCCGGCGGCCGCGGGGCCTGGGGCCTTGCCTTCCCCGGGCAGCCCGGGGACGGGGCAGGGCAGCGGCTGCCGGCGCTTGGGGCGCAGTGCCGGAGCAGCAGGAAGAGCCCTCGCGGGTTGCCTGGAAGGGCGGAGAGCCGAGAAGGGGGAAGGCGACGGCTGTGCCCCGGCCTGGCAGGTCCAGATCTGGCTGAGGGCCCGGCGCTCCCTCTTCCCTCCCTCCCTCCCTCCCTCCCTCCCTCCCTCCCTCCCTCCCTCCCGGCCCCGCTCTGGCCGGGGGAACGCAGGCGATGAGGCGGCAGCGGGTGCTCCGCTCCCCGGAGGGAAAGAGAGAGGTTCGGTGGGCTCTTCTGCCGCCCTGGGAATGGGGAAGCTCTTCGGCTGGGACTTCTCAGGAGCTGGGAGCGCGAGATAAATTTCCCTAGAGAGTTCTCCTTTCTCCTGCCCCGCGGGGCAATACCTGGTGGGCAGAGAGAGCTGGCCCTCCCGATACCCTGCCCATCTTCTTTGTGGCTGCACGAAGTCCTGAGCAGAGGGTATGGGCAGCCCACGAGTGGGAACAGTGGCCTCCACGCGGGGTGCAGGAACTGGGGGGAGTGTGGCTGGAAGTGAGGTTCCTCACTGGAAATCGGGGTCTTATGAGCAGAAAGTTTGTGACCACCTGAGAGCAAACCACATCTCATCTCTGCTGATTGTTTCCATTTCCTAGTTCTGTCCAGTAATTCCTTGAGTTTTATGAATCTGCGTGTAAGCAAATTTCAAAGCTTTACAGGTGCTTGAAAGTGGGGCTATCCGTGTCACGTTTTCAGGTGTCTTCACTGAAGACAAATAATCACAAACAATCATATTTGGTAAACCAATTGTGTCTCTATAAGGGAGAAATGAGAAAGAGCAGAAGCTGTTGCTCATGAGAAGTGGTTGCTCAATATTTTCCGTATGAGTATTTCAGGCCTGCTTTTGTTTCACATTACCTTCAGTTCTTCTGAATTGCCTACCCCTTCTAGTGAGGGATTTAAAACACATATTAGTGTCTCACTATCCTATCAGGCTGTGACGCTAGTTATTTTACTGACTCGTTCCATAGATAGCTGCAATTCATGCTGTAGTTTCTCCTACTGGAAGGCTTCCAGATTAGCAGAAGTATTTATGATAGCTATACACTTGCTTCCCTGTGAACTTCCAGGAAAATAGTTACCTGAGGATTTGGGACACTTGTCTTTTAGAGTGCAGTAAATCTCCTTTACCTCTGGAATACTTATGAAAGGATGTACAAAATTCTGTCAAGTCCAATTTGTATGTTTCTTAGAACAAATATTTGCATTGACTTGGTTCTTGAACTGGTTCAGCTAAAGCAGATAGCAACGATTTTGAGAGCTGTATAGAGGGATCCAAAGACTGAAATAAGAGGATGCTGCAAGACAGGAATACAGGGCCTGAGCAGAGTTGTGTGTGTGTGGAGATAGTGGCTTAGAGGTCTGCAAAGGTGCTTCCAACACTATTTCAGAATTGAGAGGGGAGTCTTTGGCAGTGGATCAGCAGTACCTATGTTTAGTTTGGCTACCCACTTGAAATTAATGCACTGGTTAATGTCATTAGCAAAATCCTAGTTTAGACTTCAGCATTTGCGGGCCCTTTGCCTCCCCTAGTTGCCGTTTCCTAAAAATAAAGCTTCAGCAACTATACATTTGCACATAAATATTCCACTCCCAGATTCCAGAATTGCTTTTCTTTCTCAGAAGGATGATATTCTTCTTTTCTGTGGTCAAAGAGTTTGAAGTTCCAGTTTGAAAAGAAGTATGTTCTCTAGTAAAGCTCAGTGCTTTTCATTCCAGAAGTTAAAAAATCACAAGTAGGTTTTCAAGCAGTAGTTAAAATGGCTCCACATTTTTGTGATATTTTATAAAAGATATAATGAAATCCAAGTAATTAATTTCTAAAGTCTGTTGGCACATTCCTAATCTAGGATAATTACAGAATTTTTAACATCTCTTAAGTGTATGATGAGAGTGGTGATTTTGGTCTCTGCTGGACTCATTTTGACAATAGAACTGTATTAGGGTTCAACAGTAAAGGAGCAGTTGCTGCACAAAATTCTCCAGTCAGTCCAAAGTGTAGAGATGAATTTATGGGGAGAGATCAGGGGTAGTACTGGACCGAGTGATCTCATGTAGGAGCTGCCAGGTTTCCATGATGCAGGTGTGTATTTAACTCTTGACTGAATGATCTGAATGATTCAGCATTCAACCCAGTGACATGCCAAAGAAAACACTGAAGCATGCAACAAGGCCCCAGGGCATCCAGTTGCATAAAAAGTTCAACTATTACATTTCTTTCCGAAAATGAGAATTTATCAAATTAAGCTCTTTCCTTTTTAGGGCTTACAGAATTGAAACTTCAGATTTTTAAAAGAAACAATGAAAATCATTCATGTACTGCCTTGGACATATATTTTGCTCATCCCAAATGTGCTTCAAGTAAATGATAAGATGATGAATAAAGCATGTGTTAGCATAATATTAATATTCATTTAAAATACATTTGCCATCAAGTTATTTCAATATTTATTTGGGGTTGTTAAGACTAACTCCTACATCTTCCCTCCCAGATATTTTATGGCTTTAATCTCTACGTGCATTACACAGATCTCTCTCACCTCCAGTTTTATGATGTGGGATGGAAGCATTGTGTTACTTTGTGTAGATGAGCCTATATGGAAGTTACGTGATGCCATTGGGCCACTAAAATAAATTGTGAATTGTCAGAGCATGGCTGAGCATTATGATTCTTGGAGCTTGTGATAGAGTAGCTTCATGATTACAGAAATATGTTATACCTCCAACTGCTGAGCAGTACGATTGACCCAACAGCAGAAAGGGACCATCCAGAGGGATCTGGACAAGCTCGAGAAGTGGTCCCATGGGACCCTTGTGAAGTTCAACAAGTTGAAGTGCAAGGTGCTGCACCTGGGTCAGGGCAATCTCAGACATGAGTACACAAGAATAGTATGTATGTCTTTTGAACTACAATGCATTATTTGTGTTGTATTTTATTTCCTCTTCTGTGAAATCAAATGAAGTGCTGCTGCTGTTTGTACACACTACTGCTCCAGCAGGGGCCATAGTAATAATACATTTTCCATAGCAGGTGGGTAGGCAAAAGCCCACCTAATCTCCACACTGACTTTACTGCCAGTGGTAATATAGAACCATGCCTGCATCTCTCCTACAGGGTGTGTATCAGTTCTGATTTCACGCCACCTCTGTTATGCTCCTGTCTTGGAGACTAATTCTCAGGCTGTGGCAACTGGGGCAGTCCTTTAGGTGTTGATTTTGTTGATGTTTCAGAACTTTCATCTCTTTTAATATGGTTCCAAAATCTGAACACAAAGCTGCTTGTGAGACCTTATGATTTTTAGTCTGCTACAAATCCATGATGGAAGAGGAACTTGGCAAAGACAGACCATTCAGCACTTACATGACAGTTGTGAGGAAAATATTGTGTGTGAACAGAGACAGAGCAGTCAGGGCCAGAAGATTTTTGCTGTTATATCCAGGATGTTTGCAGACAGTAAGTGGTAAATTATCTCAGGGATTCTCACAGGAAATGACAGCTTCCTCATAGGTAAGAAATGGTCTGGGAAGAGGAATAGTAAGCAGAAGACAAAGGAGACACTGCAGGCAAGCGCTGGCATCTTGAATTCTCTAAGTGTTAAAACTTTTTTTCTTCTTTTTTTTCTTTTTCCTTCTGCCTCTATCTGTTACAGGAGGTCTGAGGAGGAGGTAGTGCAGTGCTTCAGCGATGTTATAGACACTCCCACTGAAGGCTTTCCATGTGCCCTCACTCCAACTGTCCCCAACAAGGTAAAAGTCCGTGTTCCTCTGGCTCAGGGTTGGAGTGTGCTTTGAACAAAAGTTATGTGTGCAGAAGGAATGACTAAAATCAAGCTCGTGTGCATGCGTTTCTTACAGCTATAGTAGTCTACTTCTGTGAGAATCCTAAACTTGTTCATTTAATCAGTTCTTATGCCATACTATACCAAGTCAGCATGACCCATTGAAAGAGAGAAATTCCTGATACCTGTCTGACCAGGTTTCAGGTCAAGCTTTTGCAACACAAGCTGAAGACAATTTGGCCAGTTGTTCCATCCATTTTATCAGTTCTAAGGAAAAACAATTCCATCATATCTTTGGTGAGCAAGTAACATGGAAGAAACTGTTTACCAGAACATGGAAGAAACTGTTGGCTCCTTCAGTATCTGAGAAACAACAGAAGATAATGTTAGCTTCTTCAAATGTTAAATTATTTTCCCCTCTTGTCTTTTCCTTTTCAGACTGTGGACTTGTTTGAGATGATTGAAAAAATGCAGGTAAGGAGAAGTAATTCTGTCAACTTTTGGGATCTCTTGATTTTTTTATAGGCAAACAAATAAGCAGCTGCCATTTGTCCCATCACTTTACTCCCAGTGCCTTTTAATTTGGGCTTGCAGAATGTTTAGATCTTCTGGGCTCAAGCTCCTATGCCTGCTCTTCAGTGGGATTTCAGAAGTGTTTTTCTGTGTTTGTCTTACCCAAACAACATGATGGAAGCAGTAGACACAGATTATACTAATTCTGTATGTTCTTTTCAGAAGTGTAATTCTGAGAGAAAATCAAAGTTGCGTAAGGTATCTCTCTCATCTTCTCCAGAAAACTGTGTTTCTGCCGGGTAGCAGGTACTAATCACAGGTGATTAATTGGTTGTTGACCTAACTGCATTTAGCAAGGTCAGACAGTTTAATAAATAACTATGGTAGGCCCTGTCTTTAACTTGTGCAAGATAGAAGGACTCTGCCTTAATTCTTATATGGAAATAGATGCATTTAGTTGCATATATTATGTTATAAAATTAAAATAGGGCAGAATTAGGTTTCTTTCCCTTTTAACTGTATCAAACATAAAGAAATAGTAATATAGTAGTATGTTATATGTGTTAAATATATAACAATGAAGTCTTTAAATTTTTCACGTTGTCTGTTCTCAGAGCATCCTTGCAAGCTGCCAGTATTTTGCCTGAGTGGTGCACCTTCTTTAAAATGCTGTGCTTAATCTTGACCTGATGTAACACACAACGTGGCACATAATTCCTGCCTTTCATTATGTGCAGGAATTAAACTTATCAAAACCAGTTAACTTTTCTTCTGGCATTTGGGTGATCAAATTATGAGTATGAGAAAAATGCAAGACTTCAGTGGGACCATAAAGGTGAGGAGGTGAAAGGTAGCAGCAAAATGCTGAATATAGATTATGAGCCTGAGGTACTGTTTGGCAGACCAGAAACGAGGAGTGAGGGAGGGAGGGGCTGAAGTTATATCTGCTATATATTCGTGTTAGACACAGGCCTTGTAACCACTGTACTGACATTCAAACTATGTTTGGAGTCTATTCTCAGTGATTGGGAATAACAAGCTCTGTAAGTGTGCCTGGCTCATTTAACTCTGTGCTGGAAAGTAAGCTTGAGCATGCAGTGCTGCTTCAGTTCAAGCTCATGTTAAAAGGTGTGACAGTCCTTTCTAGGCCTTTTGAAATCTGTAGAGAGAAGAGTCACTAGCAGATTGGAAGACTGTTGTTTAAGATTCTCAGTGTTTCTCAACTCCCAGTTTACCATATGAGAAGTCCCTGACTGGATTTGCACCCCTTTAGTTAGATAACATGAACCTGATAAGAATTTCCAACATATGCAGACTGCCTAATTTTGCATCTATGTTGTTTTCTTAGCTGCCCATTGTTAAGACTGTAAAGTAGTTTGTGTTTTTTTTCTAATTTAGCTTGTTTTATCATCTGACTTGCACTAGGAGAATTAATACCTGCTGTGTGAGCATGACAGAAGTTTTTTGAAAGACAAGAGATGTTTTCCAAAAGAAAAAACTCCCTTGATATTTTGTTTTAATATTTATTGTGATCTTTCTTTGTATTTTTACTAATTTATAATTTATTCTTTTTGTTTGGTTGTTTTTTTTGCTTTCTCTTTCATTTGATTCTGACAATCCTTCAGATTTGTTGAATCAGTCTTGAAAATGAAATGTGGGATTTTCATTAGCATCAAAGTGAGTAAAAAGCGAAGCAGGAGACTTGAACGTTTCTCTTGTAGAATAACAACAGCAAAGCTACAGGATAGAATTGATTTTTGAGTATTTTAACAATTGTTTTGGAGACTAATTGCATTACTGACAATTAGCATAGGCATTTTGCTTTGTGTGTGATGAATTAACAGGTAAAGTTGTGCTCTCTTTTTAAAGTGAAACCGAGCCCCAAGATCTGGAAGAGACATTTGCTTTTTTTTTTCTTTTTCTTTTTTTCCTTTCAATTTTAATTGGACTTGGAAGTAAATGGGCTATTGGCCACTTTTTTCCATGCTTCCAGATGTAGTGAATTTGCAGTAATCGCTTTGTTAAGGACACATGGTACTATGTTGTTCCTAGATTGCTTTGCAGTGCAAGTATTTGAAAAACAAGAAAGTTTTATTTCAACCAGTAAATCCAGATTTTTCACATCTTCACATGTTTGCATAGCCAATCCCTCTTCACTTAACTGCTTTTGTTCACTTCCTCTGTTCTGCATTATTTTTTAGGTTTTGCATATTTTTCAGTCTTATTTTCTCACAGCTGCTGTCATGTTTTTTCCCTGTATCCCCTTTTGTATCCAAGTTGTCTGTTTTGTACTAGTCCCCTCAAGACATCGCTCTTTCCCCATAAAAAATATATGTGACTGTAGCATTGTTATGCTGTGTTGGACTGGACTTTGGGTCTGGACAGTTTCTTCTCTGCCAGTCATTCTCTCATCTTGCTCAGGCCAGGTGTTTCCCCTGTACAAGACCTTGGGAATATCAGATTCCCAGGCTGATGCTGTCTTCAGTAGGCCACCCAGGGAAACAGTGAGAGAAAGCCTTTCCTTAAAGGCAGTAATGCAAGCCAAACTGGACCAAACCAGAAAGATATCTCAACCAGTGGCTGAGACTGATGTAGTTTATGCCTCTCCCTTTTGAGGAATGACAGTAATCATCAATAAATTGGTCTGCCCATGCTCTGATACTTCCAATAACTTACGTTGTGTATTTCCTGCAGTCCTGGTTATCCCTTAAAATAAAGCTTTGGACTGTACAGCCCATGGCACCATTAGATCTTTGCCAGTATTTTAAGCTTCACTCTAAAGGAGAGGTTAGTAGATTTAGATCTTTGTCTTCTACTCTCTGACTACCAGGAGCTCCCTTAACAGTGCAGAGTCATGGAATGTGCTGGTACATTCCTCTGCTCTTTGCAGAGGATACAACAGCAGCTTTTTTACAGCAGATCAGGAAATTTTCCCTCAGGCCTTGCTGAGATATTGGTCTCCTACCAGGATCTCTTTTGAAACTGGAAAGTTTTTGCAGTTATCAGATCTGTCAAAAATGTCAAGTAAGGGGAGACAAATATTAGAAAACTGCAGTTTCCCAATCTCCATTTCCATGTGTGGAAATCCCATGGTGCCCAGCAAGTTTGTCCCAGTACTTTCCAGAGTTAGTTGCAGAAGGCTGTGGCTGCTTTCTACCAATGTATGGCCTGGTAGTTTGTTGTTCATTTTGTTTGCTGTATAGTAATATCACAACTCAAAACAAGTCTTCTGAAGTTTCCCTATGAAAGGTTCCAAGCTGGTATTCGTTTAGAATCCCTGGTTGAAAAGACAAATAAAAAAAAATAATTTTTTTTTTGAGGGCAGGTGGGTGGTGATGGTATAACTCTCTCAAAGCTCAGCTTTTGTAGTTTGATCCTGTGTCACCCTGTAGATACTATTCAGAGCTGCTTTCTCATAATACAGTTAAGGAATTCAATTTTGTTTTCTATTTTGTTTTCTCCTGATTGTTCCTTGCATGCTTTACTGTGTTTCTATCTTTAACCAACTAAAATTTGTTGTTACTGCTCCTTTTTGTGATTGAACTCGACTTCAAACTTAGGAAGAATGACCTCATGCATCTACTACTAGTTTCCCTTACCCTGGAGTTGAGCCATACTGTTTTACTTCTGGTTTTCCTAAAAGATTTTTTAAGATGTTAAACATTTGTTGTGAGCTCAAAGTCTGGCTCCTTGTCATTTCATTAAGGTTTAGCTTTTTTTATGACTCATTTTTTTATACTTTTAATAACCTTTCTCATTTTTCCAAAACCTCATTTTTATGTGAAATAGGTATCTTGGGGGTTGTTTCCTTTTTTTTTCCCTTTGTTGCTCCTGCAAGGAGCACCCTGATTATTAATAATCCTCAGTGTAAGGTTGCTGTTTCTTAATGTCACTGTTGTTGCTGTGATAGCAGTTTTTGCACCCTATACAGCTGGAGCATTAGGCCAAAACTTTTGCTCTTGAGCCTCCTAAGTTTCCACCGTAGAGCTCTTCTGAGATTTACCTATTTCTGCCAGAATCTCATTTAAAAGCCAGTTCCACTGTAGAATACGTGCATAGGCATAGCTGTTATAAATAACATCCTGCTTATTTTCACACAGTCGAGAGCTGCCTATCCTGTGTGGAATCCCTCATTAGCCACTCCATTAAGCAGTCGCTGATGGTGTATAAAAATATAGTCTCAGCATCATGTTCTGGTATGAGAGTTACAAGATTTAGGTGGCATACAGTTGAATACTCATGTATTGTGTGTAAGAGAAAGCTTTAACTTAAATCCTGGTTTTCAGGTTCCTATCTGACAATGCAAATTTTGCCTCTTCTGTCTGTAATGCCCACTTGGACTATGGCCTGTTGACTGCCCATCTCTTTTTTGCTTCTTCTGTGCTGGGCCTATGCTCTTTGTTGGGGCTATTCTCAATTAAATTTTCCTATCCTCATGTGCTTCTGCTGCAGAGGTGTGGTGGAAGTGAGCTCTTTTGCCATGGTGAGAAGGCAGAGGATGGTATAGCCTTAAAGAAAGAGAATCAAATCTGGTTGCCAGCTCCTGATTCAGGAAGAAACAGGCATCCAGTAGCCTTTTGCCTTGCAATTCCAACCCACCTTATGGTAATGGTGCCTGGAAAAGCAGATATACGTGGTTTCACTATGTGGCTCCTTTTTGCCTTCAAGAGTCTGTTGCACTAGTCAAATGTTTGGATGGAGAGCAGCTCTGATTTTCTGCCGAACCTCCAAGATAGAGATTTGTTCCCATATGTGGATGGAAGCAAGGCACATGAGCTGCTTGGTAAGAAAAGGACTTCTCATTTAATGCCCAAATCAAGTGTTTTTTGCTTCCCTGAACGTTGCTCTGAGGCTCTCGATGCTTTGCCTGACAGTATCTTCAAGGGAGAAGGAAGAGTAGAACAGGAAATAATGGTTGGAAATACTGTTCTTTTGTGTTCTGTCTTTACCTCTTCCACTTTTTTATATTGCTTGAGATAGGAAATAAAGTAGCTAGAAGAGATTAGAGAATCAAATAAGAGAATCAGTTTGGGAGACTGGTTTCGATATCTCCGGCTTTCTGCTTTTTAAGAGTTGTAAGTTTGGGGGTAGCCTTTCAATTTTAATGCCAAATTAGGAGACTAGCCAAGTTCTAGCTTTCCTACTCTTGTTTATTCAAACTTCCAAACTTGCATAAAATAGAAGAGTATGTAGAGAGACAAAATATGCATATTGAGTATATGGAGAAGAACACAGAGGGTAAGTGAAACAGACATGCTAAAATACAGGATTCACTGTCTATGACTTTATGTTTCCAGGGGAGTCGTCTGGATGAACAAAGATGTTCCCTTCCAGCTCCTCTCAAGGTCAGGCCAAGTCGTTGTTGCCTCTTAAATTGCTGAGAATGGCAGATAATTACTGACCTGGCTTGTAGTGTATTTTCATCTTGGAATGAACAGGGAGTCTACAAACATCCCAAGAACACATATACGCTTGTCTTTTTTCTTTTCTTTTTTTTTCCTAGTTGCTGCACAAAAGGGTGAAACTATGTAGCTGAAATAGAATTAACACTTCCTTTTTTCTAATTTAATGGTTCTAATAAGTGTTTATTATTATTGGCAGTCTTAGTTTTGCCTAAGTAATTTCTTAAATTTAGTCAATGTAAGAACTATAATAATATCCATGAAACCAGATTGCATTTATTTCAGTAGTCTACTTGAGGACTCATAGCAATACTCCTAGAAAGCTGTTCAGTTTTGCTCAATATTTGGCCAATAAGAACAGATTCTCATCTGAAAATCCTCAGCTCTTCCTCTCCATTTCTTCAGTCTCAGCTCTGGCTCAGTAACTTTAAAATCAAACTTGATCTTGATTTTAGTCTTGGAGTAACCTTTAAAAAGAGCCACATAGAGAATTGATACAGCTCAGTTCTGACAAAGATAGTCAGTGGTCTTCATGGTGATGGAAGGGGCATCCAACTGGCATAAATAGGTTCAGATACTGCTCCTGTTCCCTCAGTCATGCTTCAGCACTTGTGGTTGTATACCACAGATCTAGCTATGGAGATGACACAACCTCAGTCTCACTGTAAATAACAGTACTATTTCTACTGTTCCTGCTGTCATCTCTGTCTGCAGAAGAACAGTAGCTGTCTAACACTGTGTGGAAGGAAAGGAGAGAGGCTGACTCCTCTAACCACATTGAATTTGCCTGTAGTTTGGCTACCTCCATATTTTGCATGCCTATATTCTGTGGTTTCAAGGAGGAAGATGGGTAAAATCTGACTTCCAAATTTATTGTTCTCAAAGTTCTACATTACGATGCTGGGACCTTGGAAATGGAGTCTAACGTTTATTCCTGAAGTGAAACTCTAAAGATGGGGCAGAATGGAAGCTGAGGGCACAGCTTACACCATCACGAGAGCGTAACACTTTAAAAGATGTCACATGCTTTTGCTAATGGTCTCTTCTGATTTCAGACGGAAGAGGAGTATATTCCTTACCCCAGCATCCATGAGGTGAGTTAGTACTACTCTCCTCTGTTTTATCTTGGACTTTATTTGTTTTTCAGCTTATTCGCCTTCCAGCTTATTGGCATGTCAGTTTTGATGCTCTCTGTCCTTCTGAATAGGTATTACAAAAAGGGTGGCCATATCCTCTCATTATCTTACCCCAGTTTGGGGGCTACTGGATTGAAGGGACCAGCCACAACCTCTCCAGCTTGAGTCCAACTCTGTCTGATGTACCCTTTCCCTGGAGTGGTAAAGCGAAACTGGAAAGTGACCCTACAGCCAAGCTGTACCGCAAACATTTTCTGGGAAAGGTAAGGATGACCTTCAGAGCCTTCTTTTCAACCTCAAGACTGAAATGTTTCTCAGGCTTTTTCTGATGGACTTGGAAATGACTGCAGAGCTGCTCCATTTCAGTTCCTTATGATGTCTTGAACTAATGTAAATAAGGTCCATACTGTGGTATGGCCTGTAGTGTGTCAAATTGGTTCTGTCCCCTTGTGAAATGTGGAAATGTGCATCATCCTGTGCATTAATAGAGGAGAAAGATTTGCACAGGCAATTATAATAGTTGGTTAAGAAGCTATTTTGAGGCTCCTGTGCAGATACCAACCTTGGGATGACAAGGGGAAAAAAGTGTAATAAAATTGGAAATGGAGATGATATTATTTTAGAGGGGACTTCACCACTTACAATGCAAGCCTCTCAGTAAAATGGTCTGTTTTCCTCAGTGTATGGTCATTGTAGAATGTGTATGATGAAACTGGAATGTATGTCTTCTAGTTGTTGATTTAAGTGAGTTTGGTGCTAAGTGCTAAATGCTCCTTGACTTCAAAAAATCTGATTTGACACATAGAGAAACAGAGCTTGGCCTTATAAAGTGTATGTTTGCTGGCTGGCCATTAAGGTCCATCTGATTTGGCCTACTTAGTGAGTTGGTTGATTACCACACTGGATCTAAGGATGATATTAGCCATCAAGAACAAGTGAGAACAACCCGTGATCTCTTCTGAGATTCAGTTCATGGTATAAGGAGATAAGAAAGCCTGACAGGTGTACTCATGCTGCTTATGCAGTGATCTCCCTCAATGACTGCTCAGTAAGTTCAAAAACAGGAATAGGTGGAGTTTTGAGCAGGTCCCCAGCACTAGCTGTGCTTGTTTGAATGGTTTTGTGTGGTATGCAACACTGAAAACTGATATTAATATCATTTATAAGTAATTAGGAAAAAAAAGCCTTCCTGGAGGCTTACTTTCAAGACTGGCAGATCTGCTGTGCAATCTGTTAATGGACATTTATCCTGCAACCTTCTGGAAGCTTTCATTATGCCAACTGTAATTATTTTTATGTCATGTTAAATTTGGGATTGTGCTTGAAGGCTTCCAGAGACAGATAGCATGAGAGGCAAATTGGGATATGATTTTTTTCAGTCTGATTGTAGAATTCACTCCTGACCTGATATCACAAAACAGTTGAGGTTGGAAGGGTCCTCTGGAGCTCATCTTGTCCATACTCCTGCTCAAGCAGGGCCGTATCATCATTATTCCTTCCAAGTGAGATCCAGGATTTTGCATTTGCAAAAATCTTCCAGTATGAGATCAGACTTTGCATTTGCAGAGTGCCAAACCATCAGGGCCTCAGTACTACAGAAAATCTCTTCTCTCCTATATAATTCCTTTTCTAGTGTCCAGCGTTTTATTCTTTGCCTTTATTGATATGAATGTGTGTCCGTGTTCAATTAAACATGCAAGTTTTTGAGCAAGCTAGTGTCAGAAAAGAGCAGGGTGAACAGGACTCTTGTCACAGAAAATTCTGCCTAATAGAAAACTTTACCTAATGGTTTAAAGGTTTAGATAAGGAGGGAGCTCAGAGCTTTTTCTCTAGATGAGTATTTCTTTGGTGCAAAGTTTGTGATACTAATGATTTTGATTCTGTGTGGATTGAGTCCTTTTCTTGCTGAGAACATGGGAGAGTTATTTCAGCAATGTCAAGAAAGTTCTCTTTCAAGCTTTGAATAATGGGAAACAGTTCTTAGCTGAAGAAGAGCTCAAAAGCATCATGTGGTGGGAGAGGCAGAGCCAAATGGTTTGGGGAGTATCCTTTAAAAAAGGTGAGAAATTAGAGCATTGTGTGTGGAATTACAAACTCAATATGCATGTCTGTGTTACGCATGGGTGTGCATATACAGGTCACTCAGACTATTCTTTTGACTCTTTTTGCAGAACCTTTTATAGCAGACCCTCTAAAACAACCTTCAAAAAAAGCGGTAGGACACACAAGCCATAGCTCAGTTCCTTTTCTTTGCATAAATGCTCTGTATTTTATATGCTGAAAAAACCCTTATGTCTTATACTGTAAACCTTATGTCTTATACTTGGGGAATAATTCCATGTCTACTTTGTTTTTCAAAGCTATAGTAAAGAGAAGTAGCCTGAAGCCAGGAAGGATTTAATAAAGAGAGACATTGGAACTGCCAGTCAAAGAAACTTAAGGTGCAGTTTCGCAAGCACTTGAGGCTGGCATTGCTGATGAGAGAAGCTTTCATATGTGATCATGTATTTCTTCATTAGGTTGTCCTTTCTTTGTGCTGGTTAAAGTACTGTTGCTGCAGATGGCAGATGTCCTAATAGCTTTATAACTTCTGAGGCAAACTGTCAGTTAGTCTTTTCCCTTGGACCCACGGAAGATACCTAATTCTTTTCTCAGAGGTCTTTAGAAATCCAGACCTTCCTTTCAAACTACAATAAATGTTACAGAAACCGCTTCTATGGCTGAACAAATTTGTACCTATCTATAGGTCATCTCAGCTCCAGGGTATCTTGTCACCGCTGAGAATCTTCAGTATTAATTATAAAGTCTTTTGATGGTTCATCTCTTAGCATCAGGACAGCTAACAATAAATGCTGTTGTCCATTAAAGGTCTCTGAGTCTGCCTTCTGTTGCCTATGTGTTTTTAGAGAGAAAGACAATCACAGAGGAAAAAGAAAACCATAATGAGGAAATTACAGGTTTATAAATGCATGTGATTACTGAGGTCTCAGTTTAAAACCCAGGCTTACATTCAGGATCAAGCTACACAGCCAGAGTAGCTTTGAAAAAAAATCAGTTATTTTAAGATTTCCACTAATTCTAGTGCCCATTCCCCTGTGAAGATTGCAACTTTTTGTGCAGCTCTGCCCTGTTACGTTGCCTGCAGAGCTGATAGCCTGGTCTCCGAAACAACCGAGATCTCAAAGTGTCAAATCTGCTGGGGTCTGGCTTAGAAGTCTCACTGAAAAGTGTCTTGATTTCTGGTCTTCACAGTCAGTGTTACTTTTGGCTGCAGCTAACCTCAGGTTTTGGCTCCTTGTCTTTTGCTCTGCCTTCTAGTCCTGACTTTTGTTGTCATTGTGCCATATTTTTCCTTAACAGCCTGTCTTGGCCATCCACCTTAGCATATGACTTCATTTATGGGTTTTGATTCTAGACTTCAGCTGACTGTTGAACATGCTCTTGTTTTGCTCCTTGAATCTGTCCGTTGCTCAGCTACTCTGTCCTTCTGTCCTTGGTCACAGTGACTACCACACCTGATTCTTATTCACATCCCAAAAATCTATTAGTGTCCTGAAAGTCACGATCAGAAGAAATAAACTGTCCTTTGTGGCTTCCTTTGATCTCACCTTTTCTTTCCATGGACAGCTAAGTTCCACCACTGTCACTGACTTGCGTGACAGATCACATAAGTCAGTTTATGGAATTTGAACACTGCAGCTAGAGGCCATATTACTCTGCCTCTTTGCTGCTATGTACTCACATTTTAACTTTTTCAGACTCTCTCGTTTGATCAGCTGTGAAACCTTTTGTCCATCAGTCAGTAGCAGGGCAGTTCTGGATGTTGGTTTTTTCCTGTCTCAGAAAAGAAATGGGGACAATGATATCTTTAATAATTAAAGAAGTTGAATAGCTTCATCTTCACGTTGAGGTTCAGGGTAGTAACTGTAGTCTTGCTTATTCCTTTTTTTGTTTCAAAGAGAGAATCGGTTCATGTCTGCTAACTTCAGTCTGACTTCTGTCTACTTAGATATGAGAGTATGTCACGAGAAGTATCTTTTATTTCACAGTGAGTCAGAACTATGACTAATACAAAAAATTGTGTAGACAGCAAAAGGCAATTTCAGCAGTGTATTGAGAGAGGTCTGCAAGCCAGAACAGACCTTCTGTATTTTCTAGACAAAAGGCTGAGGAAAGAACTGACAGACTAGCAACCCATTGTGGATCAAATTACTTTTTGCTCCCATTGAGTTCTTACTAATCTATTGAGTCTGGAGTAATCCTTTCACAGAACACATTTCAAATTGTGCAAGCTTTGACTGTGCAACTGAATACAACTTACTGTCTCACTTTTCTGTTATGCATGAGGATAATGCTCATGTGCTTTTATACAGTGCTTCCTGTGATGCTCCCTCTGAGTCTTGCAATCCTGGTTTCTGACTTCATTCTCCCTGGCCGTCTTGTCGGGTTGACTCTGTCTTTGATTCTTGATGGCTGGTGGTAGAACAGCCCATTTGCACGGGAGAAGTGTTTTATCACTCTCCTCTACCTAATTTGACCATGACAAACACTTTGCAGTTAGGCTGAGAAGATCACTTCTACAAACCAAACAGCATAGAGCCACTGGTATACATGAGGACAGAATCTGTACACACTGAAACATGTGCAGAGTACTTTAATTATATCTTTCAAGTAAATTGGTGATGAGCAACACCATCATTAGAAAACACATCGACAAACAAGATAGTAGTTGGTGACTCTTCTCTGTGAAACTGTTGACAAGTGGAATTTGGGAATCAAGTTCCCCCCTGAATTCAGTGTATATATTTTATGTTCTGGGAGTATCTGACTTCTCAGTAAGTAGATAGAGCTTCTTTTTCCTACAGAACCACAAGAGGGAAATCCATCTAGATATCTTGAGATACATCGTCTGGGATTCAGAAAATCCCAGGATTTGTCTATAAAAGATACTAAAAGAAAGGCTTCATTTTTCTCCTGTTCTGTAAACTGTTCTGCACTGCAGGTCTCTGTGGGCACATTCCTGATCCACTGTCAGCAGATTGCTGTATGACTTTCTTCTGATTTTCATGGTCCCAAGGCATAAGGAGGCACTGATAATTCTGCCTGCTATAGGGTAACTGAGATGATAATGGTTTTGTGAGTCTTTGCTTTGTTTTGTTTTATTTATTATTACTTTGCTTTGCTGAGAAGCCTGACCTCAACTTTCATCGTTGCTAGTTCAGAAGTACCATACCAATCTCACTGTACTCCTCTGGGTTGGAGGCTAAATACTGAAATGTACTACTGCCATTTTCAACAGAAGTTCTCATTATCAGCAGAAGATTAAGATACTAATCTAATCCAAAGAGAACCAAATCGCCTGCATGACGTTTTCATTGGTCTCTCTGTGCTTATACCTAAAATTCATTAAGTTTGGACAGTTTGCTGAAAGCATAAACTCAGTCTCAGTGCTTCGGTCAGAGTCTATGTAGCAGCCAGCTCTGGATACTGTCTGTAAAGAGGTTTTCCACTAGGACGATGGGAGTGATCCAAGCATTTCTGCATGATTCCACCTGTGTAGTATTTTCATTGTGCTCGAGGTTTCCATTCACATCCTGTGTCAAAAGGCTTTAACCTTTTGAGATTAGAGGTCATATATCAGTATGTATTGATATACATAGGCCATTGGAATATGGCTATACAGCCAGGAGAAACGTTTGGCCACAGCCACTTACATATAGAGACTGTAGAAATGTTTGCATTATGGTTCATGGTTTGACTGAATGACTCTGTTCTAGGCACATTCTTCTAAAGCTCAAGCAGTGTAAGTGTCACTGCTGAGAACAGTCTTCATCAGCAATTACTGACTGTATCGTTCCTGAGATGTGAGCACTCTTGGAGGTCAACCATTTGGCATAATGATCCTTACTTTTTGTATAGAAAATGCCCACAACCACTTCCAGTTGAATGTGCTGAGGACTACTGCTTAGTCATGAAGAGTCTGAATGAATACAGGGAAAGTCCACGAAAGATACAATTTTGTTTACAAGAAACTCGATTTCTTCAAAATGTGTTGCTGAATGTTCTAATCCTATTCCTTCTCAGGAGTCCTTCTGATGTTGGACAGGTGAGGAGAAAATGAATTGATAGTGGATGCACTCTGACTGATATGCTTATGCATTGATGATCAAGTGGGCTGGAAGACAGCATATGCATGTCTTCAAGCATGCTATTGCTAGTTAAATTAAAAATCAGCTAATCTTGAGTGACAGGTTGTATGCAAAAAAATCTGGTAAATTTCTCTGGGAAGTGTGTTGGTAATAATGCATTTTGGCTTTCTGTTTGCAGGAGCATCAGAACTTTTACTCCAGTGATATGTCTTTGGGCTACCTAGTACTTTCTGTGAAGTATGAACAGGTTGAGAAACAGGAAAATCTACGCCTGCTGCTGAGGTAACAGTGCCTGTTGTTGAAGCATATGTCACTGTGCTATGTCTCTCATCTTACCCTGAGCTCCCTGTGTGTGAATGTGGGTCTGAATTTCATGTCTTTCTTCTGGAGAGGACTGCAAAGAAACCTTTGAGCCTTTGTTTTGCTTGCCTTCCTCTCTGAGTTGCTCTCAGCAGTGTCCTTCAGGAAGCTGAAGTGCTTGCAAGTGCATCTTTATAGTATCGGTGTGAAATATATCTGTTCTTCCCTCAAATAGAAAGTTGTTTTGTTTTGTTTTTTTGTTTTGTTTTTTTTTGTGGTGTGTGGGTTTTTTTTGTTTGGTTGGTTGGTTGGTGTTTTTTTTTTTTACTTAGAGACATGTGAGTTCTCTCTGGGAGAATATAGATTTCTTAATGGAGGACAGCCTAGCCCAGGCTTTGTCCTTGAGATGAAGGCTCCCTGGAAGGTGAGCTTAAACATCCCCTAGGTTCCCAGGGCAGCCTATGAAGTGCCATAACCTTTAGGGCTTCCACAGAGAGACATTGCCCAGAAAGAGCTACTGAATGAACTAGAGGAAGAACAGAGATGGACCTTGCATAGGTGAGAGGCAACACTTCAGAAAAGATTTTTACTACACTATGGGCTGGGTAAATTTCCAGTAGGCAACATGCATCTGGAACTAGCAGTTGTTCTGGTACAGTTGCTGCTGACAAGGATTCATCCAGGACTGAGGGAAAATACTGGTTGCATAGGAGTCAGCTACAAGAGAATCACTGGTGGGTTTCCTCCACTGTGTTCAGATAATGCTTCAGTGCCAGCAATAACCTTGGAATAAAGAGAGAGCCTATTTATGAACTGTGCCTGAGAATGTTTATCTGAGCCCCAAGCCCTTCCCTGTAAGAGACCGGGGAAGAACAAAAGGGTAGTAATTCCTCTGTTAAGATATTTTATGATATGCAGTACTTTTTGGTCAATAGCTTGTTTATAATGGTTTGAAGAGGATTCTGACAGTCCAGTATTTCTTCTTCCTTAGAAAGATATCTCTCCTTAAATATACAAATAAAGAGGAAGAAAGCTTTTCTCTGTCAGCTTTCTGGAACAATGCTACACCAGTTTCTACCTCCTTTACTTTGCTTAGATCTACTTTCCTAGGCTGTCTATAACAGACCTTTTACAGTCTTTCAAGCCCTCATTGAATGATCTTAGGAATCCCTTATTATTTTTTTTCATTAATTGTATTTCAACGTTTAGATTTCTGTGAAAGAAAATCGAGGGGCAAGAGAAAAGCAAAATATTTCTTTAAACAAGAAAAGAATGCAAAGGGGCAAGAGAATAAACATTCCTGTTTTGTCTTCCTCTGCTCCCCACAAGTGATGAGCAATAAGAAGTGAAAGTACCTTGTTTTTCTAGTGACTTTAGCACCAGGGTTAAAATTAACCCTTTGGAATTTACTGCTTTAAGGTTGCTCTGAAGAAATGGATACTCTTAAGAAAGAGCCAGTCTTTCTTGTGTCTCCCTTCAGCTATGTCTCTAATGCCTTTTTTTGTTTTGTGTCAGGACTCGTACTGGCACCAAACATGACCTAATCCCCATTTCCTGTCTGAATGAGTTCCCCAATGCTGTCCAGATGGCAAAGGTGAGATTCATGCTTGCCTGTTTAAGTTATTTTCTTCAAGTTATTTTCACCTCTGTCCTCCCATTTCCCTCTTTTTCCACTATTTCCCAGTAGAACTGCCATATAGTTCCCTCCCACCCTTCCATTTAGCTTCTCTTTTTTCTCTTCTAATTTTAGCTCAGATTTTTTGCCTGAAGGGGCTCCTGTCAAATAATGGTAAACAGTGCCTGCACTCTCATGCCTGTAGCAAGCTAGGGCAAATGATAATCATGCTTCTGTTTCCCTCTCTTTCTCACTCGACAGCTACTGTGTGAGGATGTGAATGTTGAACGCTTCTTTCCTGTCCTCTATCCCAAGGTACAGTGTTCTGATATATCTGTACGTCACTTTTCCATCAAGGTCTGGCTAATGACATCCAGCTGATAATTTCTGTTTTCATTACCTCAGGCTTCGCAGCTTATTGTTGCATTTGATGAACACGTCATAAGCAATAACTTCAAGTTTGGGGTCATCTACCAGAAACCTGGACAGGTAAGCTCTGTCAGATTCCACTATATGTGAGACAAAATGCAAAGAGTCAGTTCTCTTAGCTTAAATGTAATAAGAAGGTCTGTGCTGTCCAGAGGCATTGGTGCGGAGGCAGCAGTGTTTGTGCAGTGCCATGGTTCCCTTGGCATGCCTCTTCCACCCCCAGTGTCCATGGCAGCTTTGTAGATCTCTGAACCCTAACCCTAACCCTAATGACAGCTTGGGTTTGAAGCAGAAGTCCTCAGCTCCATGGGTGGCCCAGATGAAAGTTGTGGAGCCAGTGATGTTGTTCTAGTGCTGTGCTTACCTAGTCATGCCTACCCCCATTGTCCCTGGAGCTGTAGGCTTTATGGATCTCTGAACCCTAACCCTAAAGGCAGCTTAGGGATGAGGCAAAACTCCCCAGCATCCTGAAGTGGCCCAGATGAGAAAGGTGTGGAGGGAGCAATGTTGTTGCAATGCCATGCTTCCCTTGGCATGCTTCTTCTACTCCCAGTGTCCATGGAGGTGCAGGCTTTGTGGATCTCTGAACCCCAAGTCTAACCATAATGGCAGCTTGGGGCTGAGGCAGAAATCCCCAGCACCATGGTAGGCCCAGATCAGAAATGTATTTAAGCAGAAATGTTTGTTGGTTGAATTGTGCATAGAAATTACCGCTTGTTCTTTGTGCTGCTTGCCCTTCTTACAACTTCTGCTTTCCTTTTGTAGACAACTGAAGAAGAAGTCTTCAGTAACACAGTAGAGAGTCAGGGTTTCCTGGAGTTCCTGGATTTCCTTGGTGACAAGATTCAGCTACAGGATTTCCGTGGGTGCGTACTCAGTGCAGCTGGAAAGTGAGATTGAGTTAGGGAATACTGTGTGTTCACAGGCTGCGACTCTGTTAGAGCCTCGCTTTCTGAAAAGTGCTGTGTCCTCTGAATCCCAGTGCAAGTGAAGAAGCCCAGGATGCTTTTGTCGGCCATCATGTCTGGAAACTAGTTGGAGCTTAGGTCTCTGTTGGTATTTTTCTGGTATCTCAATCTGACCCACACTATCAGCAAAGAATAATTTTATTAAATAAGTGCAAATACAAGTTTATTTCACAATGGTATGGGACAGTATTGTTTTAGTCTCTTTCTGTGGGGCAGCCCATCCCTTCTGTGGTTCTGAAATATTGAGTGTGTTTCTCAGAAGAATACCAAAGAAAGTAGCATCTTCGAGGATCCTTAGTTTAGCTTAATAGCTTTTAGCAAGCTGCAATGTTCACCAGCAGAAACATTGTGCAGCTTCAGTCAGTGCATTGGTTTGGGGAAGATTTGGTGCCTCACTATCACTGATTTCCTAAAAATTACCTTTGATAATACTGATGTACTACTGTTACTGATACTGTTGTTCTTCTTTCTCCTTTCTCATCTCTGCTGCCTGACCTATGGCATGGTATGGATTTGCTCAGGTTCCGGGGAGGCTTGGATGTTACCAGAGGTCAAACAGGCACTGAGTCAGTCTATACAAATTTCCGGGGGAAGGAGATCATGTTTCATGTATCTACAAAGCTGCCCTTCACAGAGGGAGATTCCCAGCAGGTATCAGAAGGAGGATTCCAACAGTGTGGCTAAGAGAGGAGGGATGTTCAAAGAAGGACTGCATAGAGGGGAGAATGACTGTTCTGTCATGTATAATGTTGGGGATCGTGGCTGGAGTAATGGTAAAAGTAGTGGTGAGGGGTTTGGTTGAACAGGTGGGTTTGAGATGCTTGGCAAACTGATGTTTGAGGCCCTATTGAACTGTTCTGCTGTCTTTCACCTGCCTTCTCTCTTTATTATTTTTTCCTCTCCAGCTTCAGCGGAAGCGTCACATTGGGAATGACATTGTAGCCATCATCTTCCAGGATGAAAGCACACCTTTTGTCCCTGATATGATTGCTTCTAATTTCCTACATGCTTATGTGGTAGTTCAGCTCACTCGTAGCACCACTGGGGACACTCTCTACAAGGTAACCAGAATCAGTAGATTCACCTCTACTCATTTTGATCCTTGAAGTGGAAACCTGTGTTTGGGCCTCTGGGAGAGGTACAGATTCAGTCAGCTGTCATCCTCATTTCTTAAGTATCTGCACATGAAACTAGAGTGTAGTTGTATGTTTTTCAAAGTAGCTGATGAATTTCTGAAGCTTAAAGCTTGGGAATAGAAGCAGGAAGAATTCAGATAAAAGAATTCTATTTACATCAAGAAACATGAGGCACAATTGATCCCACTTTGGGGGTTGTCTTGCTTACATGATATAAGTCAGGTAAAATTCATGTTTGCATTTCTTCTGCTGCACCACACAGTACTTAGAGCTTGCACTGCCTGAGACTGCAGGTCAGATACAGCTGGTTGGCCTAATTTATGGAATCTCAACCAGCTACAGCTGCTTTTGGGGATCCCAGAACTGATGCCCATCTGGTAGGGAACAGCTACCTGTTATGGCTCTCCAGTTGAAAGAAGTCCTGCTAGAGCTCATGTTCCGTGTCTGCAGCCTTTGGACACAGCTCTTTCTCCCTCTCTGACATGACTCTGTATGTATGTCTATATAGCTTTATGTTCAACTTTCAGTCATGCTTAAAGAGCAGAAAATATAAAGAAACTTAGATTTGTGATGGATTTTCCATGTGCTATGTATTATGTTGGGATTTTGGTATGGTGATGATCAGTCCTTATTCCTTGGAGATCTACAGGAACACTGAGAATATCAAAACTGGGACAAGATCTCCATCTGCTCTTCCACCAAGGAGGGTGTTGGTGGTGGAGCAACCATCTTCCTTAGTTCTTTATGCTTTGGGCAGCCATTTTGTAGTGAAAAAGGAAAGCCTCGTGCTGATCAGGGGCATGGTATTCCACTTCTCTTGCTCTCTGTATAGTAGGGTACAAAAGTTCACTGGATTTTTTCATGACAAGAGAAAGAGCTTGGGAAGCTTGCTGTTTGTCTTATCCCTTCCTGCTGTTGTTTTCATCTTTGCCTGTCTGCAGTACCATTTTTTTGTTAGTGTAATAGGGCTGCTTCATTTCATGAAGAAGAAGTAGTCCCAGTCAGCACCTTAGAGCCAGTGCAGAGTTTTCTGTAGAGGCTTTTCCAAAGTGGTTTTAGCTCATGTTGCCTTGAGAGCATTGTAGTACAGAAGGACTGCAGTTTGGAAGATTTTTTTCCTATCCCTTGTTCCACTTACATAAGCTTTAGTGCCCACTGTTAAATGCCATATTAATGGCATTTATTTCACAGAATCAATTTTTGCAATAGAAAATGAAAAATGCAGAGTAGGATTTTAAGTGGTAGATATCTATTAGGAGGGAGATGAAGGCTTTGTAATTAGGGGAGCTGCCCTGCAGTGTATGAAATCTGAATTAAATCAAGAGCTCATTTTCTTCTTCCTTTCAGTAAACTTACACCTCTCATTGGCTCTGTGACATTTATTTGTTGTTATTTTGAGGCAGTTGCAGTTGTTATGACATTGTTCCCTCTTAAATGAAATAGCAAATAATGGTATTATTCCATCTCAAATATGACAAAAAAAAACCCCTCTGAAATACTGTGAAGTGCTGTATGTATCTGGTAAGATAGCTGCATGTAATTATAGGTAAGTGCTGTTAGGATACAAGTGACTATGTAAAAGCTGGCCTGCATTACAGTTACTTTTTTTGACATTGGTATGTCAGGTGGGAGCATGTTAAAAATAAAACAAACAAAATTCATGCATTTCCTTATCTTTTACTGGGAAAATGATTTTGCATGTTTATCCCCTATGACTCAGAGTGGCAATGGCACTAAATGCTCCCCTCAGTGTGCAGTGTATCTCTACCACAGATAGGTCAGTACAACCACATTGACCAAAGTTCTTCTAGTGAAGGTAAATCTTGCAGCCTGAACAGAAGCTTTTTTGTTTTTTGTAAATATGCTGGTTATGCTGGTTATTATAAAAATATTTTTTTAAAAAGCAGTCGTTTCAATCTTTTGTTGCTCTTGCTGTGTGCACATCCAGCTGCATTTCTGGGAGATAAATCAGCACATCCATCCACTGAGTTCAGAAACAGAGGGATGCACAGGCTGCTATATTAGATCTCTTTTGGGTATGTAAATTATTCAGAAGGGAGCAGGTCTATCATAGTAGTTTGAAAGCTTTGATAGTTTCACTTGTGTTACAATACTTATTTTTTTCTCCCTTATATTATTTCAGGTTTCAGTCACAGCCCGAGATGATGTCCCCTTCTTTGGACCCCCTCTGCCAAATCCAGCCATATTTAAGAAGGTTTGTTTCTCTGTTCCAGTGTTAGATGGCAGGAGGATGTGGTACACACTTGTGTTGTGAGTCAGTATTGTCGGTCTGGCTAGATGACTTTGGACGTTCAAAGAGTAATAAGCAGAGCTTTTATCATGTGATATTTTTATTACTCTTTTCATCTCCAGTTTAGTCTAGTCTTCATCTTATCTTGTAGAGTGCAGAGTTCCGTGAATTCCTTCTGGTCAAGCTCATCAATGCTGAGTACAGCTGCTATCGAGCTGAGAAATTTGCTAAATTAGAGGTGGGTCTATTATCTGGTTGCTTCCATTAAAAATTATAATTATATGTAGTTATAAAGACACTATTGTCAGATTAAGAAAATGCATTAAAATTTTTAACTTCCGATTTTGTGTTGCTTAAGAAAGGAAGATGAAATGTGATTAATACTCAGCTCTGGGATGCTTCCTTTGTATTTCATAGCAGGAATGCTAGAATATGAACAGGTGCATTCTAATGTAAAGATCTAATCCTCAAGTAAGAATGGGAATGTGACACATATGTTTGCTGGAGGAAATTCTGTATTAGCTGAAACTCAGTATTATGCTACAGGATGCATACTGATATCACTGATTTTTGGTTCAAGGTACCAAAATTCTGTTCCAGTCTCTGCTGTTTGCCTGATCTAGAAAAAACATGCCTGTGTTTCATCAGCTGTAAAAAAATTGTCCTTTATGACTTGCTTTATAAACCGCTTAAAAGGGCTGGGTCTTACTGCAGTAATAGCTGTGTAGTAAAACTGTAAACTGTAACTATGCAATTAAAACACTTCATACTGTTTAAAGTAATTTTCGTGGAGTTTTGGTGTTCTCGTTGTTGCTGTTTTGGGGATTTTTTGTTTGTTTGTTTGTTTGTTGTTTTTTTTTTTAAGAAGGATGTGAGACACTGAGAAAACAGGAAAAAAATCCTCCACTCCCATTAAAAGATGTTGTCACTCTTAATGTTGATGCAGGAAAGAACACGGAGTGCCCTCTTGGAGAGCCTTTTTGAGGAGCTGCAGCTTCGCAGCCGCAGCATGATGGGATTACCCACAGGGGAGGATGACAAGATGGAGAACGGCAGTGGAGGCTTCCTGGAAAATTTCAAGGTGAGCCTTCCTACAGAGCTATAGTGTGGTGCAGAATTCCATACTGGCCCGTAGAAGTCAAACTCTTTATGCTTCGTGCTGGTGTCTAGTGTCAGATGGGGTTTTATTCTGTGACTTGCCGAAAAAGGAATCAGTGTTTGCAAGTGGAATTGTAATAACTAGTAGCAAGGGGCTTTTGGTTCGTACAGCAGATCTCCTCCAATTAATTTTCATTATAATTGGAAGAATTGCAAGAGCCACTGCAAGAGAGTTTCTAGCCTGTTTTTGAGTGTACTGTCTAGAAAAACTGTGATGCTTTAATTAATCTCTAAAAGCCAGAGTTATTTTACCTTTGTTCAGTGTAAATAGCATGGTTTTGGTTTGGTTTGGTTTTTTAATAAGTCAGCATCAGGTGACAGTTGGAGTATGAATGGGCAAACTGAGTTTTGAACTGGTTATATAGAGAGAATCTGATATAATTTTTGTCTGGAAAGAAGTGTTAGGAATACCATTTCTTCAGATGACCTCCACCTGCTTTGTGTGGTTAGGCTGGTTAGAATTACTAAGGGCTTTGAAATGAATCTGTTCATGTACAGGTTCTTTAGCTATGTGCATATCTTTGGTCAGATCTGGAATGTTTTGGTGAGGTGCATTTTTACATACAATCAGTCTACCCTGCCTTTGCCACTAACCATGAATTTCATACCCATCCATGTCTTACTCTAGTTATCCTAAAATGTCCTTTTTCTGACTTCTAGCAGATATTATGGTTTGCATGTCATGTATACAGGTGACCTTTGCAGAAGTCTGGGAAAGGCTGAGTAAACTCAGAAAATGGCTTTTTCAAATGCTGCAGATTTTGGTATGTCTGCTTTCCCCTTGAAACCAGCACTCAAGTTTGTACAAGACTGAACCTTACAGTCTTGAACAGGAGTTGGATTTTGTGTTTTTTTAGCCTGTACTGGATAGGACTGCTCCAGTTGATGCTGTCTTAACCAGTATGCTGGGATACTGGTAGGGAATCTCAAATTTCTGCAATAGGACAAGGAATGAAAGTAGAGAATATACTTGAGGAAGAGTTCTTCCCTGGCTCTTCTCAGAACTCCATGCGTCATCTAGGACTAAAAATGGGCAGTATCTAAGATGCTGCCTTCTAGGAATTAGGGTATGTGTGGTTCTGGTGTTGGTCTGTCACAACTTTCCACTCAATCTGTGATGCTTCTCATACTACCCTACCGTGTGCATGTCTATATGTGTATATCTGTGTTTGTCTGTTTCCCTGCCTCCCTCCTGTTCAGCGGGTGATCAGAGGCCGCAGCCAGAGCCTGGATACCATGGGGATATCCATGAGAAAGCAGCAGCCAGCCACCCTGCCCAGCCGCCCAGCTACAGCTGGCCTTGCCCTCAGCCAGAGTGTCGCCGAGGGCCCTAAGGCCATTGCTGCGGTAAGGTATTCGGGTGGGCTGTAAGAAGGAAACCCGGCATACCTTTGTAACCACCCATACATTTTATTTCTCTTTCCCCGTTAGTTTGTCTTCTTGTCTCACTGTGAATCTTTTTGTTGTATCATCCCATTTCACAAGTGATGAAAGCATGTGTTGCAGTCTGTTTTGTCTGTGCCTGTCCTTTAGCCTCAGTTCATGTGTAAACTAGAGCTGAGATTGATGCAGACTGGGAGGAGAAAGTCGAACGTGGTTCTACTTTTGACACCTATCTCTGCCGTCCTGGATTAGCTTTACATTGCCATATGTTAAAAAATGCACTGTGGTTTGACCAGAATGGTTCTGTATTGTCATATGGCAAGAGCTGAGAACATAAGGACACTAGAACTGTTTCACTTTTTTCAATTTAACCAGTCAGATTATTTTCTGTAATATAAACAGGTGCACAATATATATTCAAGGTGCTGTTTTGCTGTAAGTAGAATTTGCATGTTGGGAAGAAACAGCAGAATTAATAAAGTTTGGGGTGAGAAAAAGAATGAATATTTCTAGTTACTGTCAAAGCCTTTCTTGTTTGATAGGGATACTAAACATACATGATCAATGTGAGTATAATAAATCTATAGCAAACCTTTCCGGAAAAGGATCCATGTTTCCGATATTGAAAATATGGTTACCTTGACCAAAGTGCATCTGGCCAGTTGTGGTCTCTGCACTAGTGGTGTCAATACAGGCAAACTACAGCAAAGGCATCTCCGAGTAAGCCAAGAAGGTGCCCTGAAGTGGGAAGAATTCTTCATGATAGTTTACTCAGTTTTTTGCATTCTCTGTGGCAACACAATGAAGTCACAGCTACTAATGACTCGGGTTTGCTGCCTCCTCCACATCTTTAACTTCTTGATTTCTTGACCTTTCTGATTCTGCCTCTCCTCTAATCATAAGGGGTACCTCCCTTCCAGAGCTCCTATGTCTGTGTACTGGCTGTGTTCTGCCTCTGTTTCTGTATCTCTCTGTCCCTTTCTCACACCACCTTTGTAAGCCCTGGCTGCTCTTTCTGACAGAAAGTACTACTTCTTGCAGAAGTGGAGCTGGGCCATGCTATTATATTGCGGAGTAAAGGAGAGGATCTGGATCCATGTCGCAAACTCTTCTCCTGTGCTTCCAATTCTTCACAGTTTTTCCTGTCTTGTTCTCCTCCTTCCATTCTGTCACGCTTTCCTTTTTTCTAGTCTTTTGCCTTGCCTGGTAGGAGCCCATCACGCACTCGAGCCAGCCGCTTCCATGGGCGACGGAGTAGTGCCATTGGCATTGAGAACATACAGGAGGAAAAGAGGTATGAGCTGTGGGAAGACAAGACAAAGAGGGTACGAAAACAGAAGGAGATAAGAAAAGGAACGTGAAAAGGCACATAATAAAGACAGAAGGGAAATTGACAGGAATGAGAACTGAAATGGAAATGGTTGGAAGAAAAACCTTATTGTCAGCTAATGGAGAAATGAACAAATGACAGAAACAGACAAAATTAAAAAAGGACATTTGAAAATGAGAAGAATCAACATTTGAGGAGGAATGGAGGAAATGGGTGGAGGAATATTGAAAGATCACTCCTAAATATTGTACAGTATTATCCAGGACTCTTGAGTCTCCTCTATTCACCACTTTTAGATAAGAGTCAGATGACAGGCTAGTACTTGGGAGAGGAATGCTTCATTGTTTCCTTCCATGTTAAAATGTTCAAATAGGCAAAACTTCTTGTATCTTAAAGGATTTTTTTTAAAGCCTTAAGTCAAAAAGACTAGTGTTTAAGTTAGATCATCTGAGAAATAATTATAACTAATGGATTAAATACAGGTTCAAGGAGTGATTTAGCATATTTGACAGAATTATAACCATTCAAAAGTTATCTACTGGTCACTAGAGATTATTTAGATAAATTGTAGATTTCTCTCAGCTCTTGCTGAGACACCTTTTTAAGATTATACAGTCTCAAAAGTCACATGAGTGCTCTGCATGTAATATGCAATTTTCCCAGTTGCAGGAATTCCAGGAAGCAGGTTAAAGACTCGGTGTAGAAGGGAAAAAGTCATCTTTAATGTGGAAACCAGTGATTTTAGGACAGGAGGAAATCACTACATTTTCCCTTCTTTCTTAATGAAGTACATATGACCTAATCTGAATAAAAATAATATAGAACCTACTTGGAGAAAAATTAAATCTTCTGAGACAACTGCCCTGTTGCCCAGTCTAAGCTAACAGAGTTAGCCACAGCTTCTCACTATTTTAATTACTTTTGTACCTTAGGCAGCCATATCCCTCAATCCATTACTTTGTGTACAACAAGGTTTTCTATGCCCTTGAAGAATCTGTAAAACTTTTCTATCATAAAGAAAAATGCCTGGATTTATTTTCTTCATTATTTTCCCCCTGCTCTTTGCTAGGAGGAATTGGTAAGCTGTTTGGCTTATTTAGCTTTCTTTTTGCAAACTTATTAGTAAACTTAGATATGAGGAATAGGAAGCCTTAGCTTGCATTTTGTGAAAGACCTTTTGAACCATTCTTGAAGGTGCAGTTTCACTAGCAACTGTTCCGTTGTAACTGTTCATTGTTATTGAAAAGCAGAAGTGATACCTCCCCTCTCCCAGTGTCTCTTTGAACTACCCAATTCTGACTGTTCCTTGTGATGGTTCAGATGCTCAGTGAATCTTTCATGGAACTGATTCAGGCCACTAATCTAAGAGAAAAAGTGTCACTTGCTTTCCTTGGTGATTGTCTGCCAGGTTCTGCCATGAAGTGGCTGGTGGAGAAGTTTGATGGGTACCAGGACTGATGGGAAGTGCACTCAGCAAGGGTGAAGGAGGGCAGAGCATGCTCGCTCTCTGGCAACAGTGAGCTCAATGTGTAACTTCACCTGAAGCTGTAATTTAATGATATGCAGACTTTGATGACAGAGCTGACCCAGTCCATCCCACTTGTTGATGTGTCACAGAAATTTCAGGGTTGTTTTAATTTTAGACTTTTTGTCAGGGTAATGTCCAGTCTCACAAACAATTGTATTAGCACAAGTGAGGGCATGAGCAGCTGTGATTTGAAGGATATGGGTAGGATCAACTAACCAGGAGAGCAAGGGAAGAGCTCTGTGAACTCCCATCACTGAAGCCCCCCAGCTCCACCCCCCTTCCCAAAAAAACACTCTTAGTTTTCCTTTACTTAATTAAACATACCTCTCAGTTACTCACACAGCTTTCTTCAGAAGGATCTTGACAAGTACTAGCTAGTAGAAGTAATACTATAGCAACCATCATATTTACGCTATTAAATCCTAAGGAAAGGGGGAGGATAGAAGAAGTTAAAGAATTTAAGGTGAATACTGAAATTAATGTAAGCTTTTAAATCAATTCAAAAAGAGCTTAAAGTTGGCCATTTCAAATATGTCAGATGTGACATCTAAGGAATTTGCCCTTTTCGATATAACTGTGCTTCCATTTTGCATGTATATGAGAGATCTATCTTTGTATTGTGGCTTATAAAGGACTGTTAGAATAGATAGCAATTAACTCTGGCTCTGGGTATAGCTTGTTTCTCTTTTCTCCAAGCAGAGACACTGCAGAGAGGATACAGAGGGTGTTGGACAGTCCAGGAACTTTCTTTGACCTGAAGTCTGATGGATCATCCAGTCCCAGCTCCCCAGAGTTCCCCAGCAGGAAGAGCAAGTGAGTTGAAAATCATTTCGGTATTTGAAAGATGCTCACTGTCTCTGCTATTGGCTTAAGTGTGTTGCATGTCTTGTTCTGTTGGAGGCTTTGCTGAGATTGTCCACATCAGGCATTGTAGCATATTAAAAGTTAGATGTCTGGCTGTGGTACAGTATCTCAGAGCCTGTCATGGATTCAGCTTTCTGAAGCAGCCAGTGAAGAAAGATTGGACTACTTAAAGGTGATTTTTGCTCTACCTTTACTAATGTTAGCTTGCATCCAACAGGATACACAGTCTTAGCTGTCCAGTTATTCATGTTTACTCATGTATATGTTTCTTCTATAGTTTGCTCTGGAGTGATTTTGGAGCTTCATGGAGAAGCTTGGACAAGGGTATGTTGGGTTGTCCTCAAGTTCTGCCCCTTTAAGCAGGATCCATGCCGCTGCTCCCAACCAGCGTGAACTAACCTGTCTTCAGGCCTCCCAAAGTGTTACAGTGGGTTTTACAGCAGGGTCCCATGTGTTGCACCTATGTTTCATTGCTAAAGCACGCCATACCACACCCAGAGTTCTCCTGCAAAACACTTCATGCCGTAGTCTGCAAAATAGTTTTCCAGTTTCTGGCTGCCAAAAACTGGAAAAATGCGATTTCCTTGCAGTGGAGCTTTGCTGCTGCTAAGCTATTTTATATTGGTGTGTGATCCTATCTAGAATACGTCAGGCAAAGCACCCATTTACATTTCCAAGACTCCAGAGCAGCCTGTCTCTAAATCCAAGGCTGCAGCTGACTTTCTGGAACACACTTTCTTGCCACACCTAATTTTTTTCATGAGAACTTGGATGAGACCTGTGGCAAAAAAGGGACAGCGTGTTTTGTGTTAGGGCATGTCACTTTCTCAGGACTGTGTCTACTCTAAGAAAATTTCAGGAGGTGCCCTAGAACCAGGGCTCTGAAGTTGTAGTTGCTCCAGGTGCCAGATTTGACAAGGAAGAATCTTCCTTCCAACTAGACCCAATGCTCTTTTAAGAATTACAGGCTCTGACTATCTGCAGTAGTTCAGCTACCCAATTGTATGCTGTAGTACTGCCCAGAATTTTGTCACAGCCAAGGTGCAGAGTTATGGTAAGTATGTTTTTGTGTATGTGCTAGTTTTGGTTTTGGGTTGGATGAATGTCCAGAATTTTGATGTGGAGGAGGATGTGAGCACATCTAGGAGATACAGACCATTTAAGATGCTGGCTCTGGCAGCCAAAGACAAGAGAGAACGCAGGACATGGAACTGCTGATTGGTCAGCAACTACCATCTTCCAGCATTACCACATCATTCCTCCTCCCCTTCCTGATCCTGCCTGGGACCTTGTTAGTGAACTAGAAGTTCCTGACTAGGCATATGAGAGGGAGTCTTGCTTTGATTAGATAGCTGATTACAGTGCATAATAAGCAAGACTTCTATTTAGAAAAGATCTCATAGCTTGGCTAGTCCTGGTTACCTGACTGTAGAATGTGTGCATGTCCCGGAAAAAAAAGTATGAAGCTTTCTTTCCTGACTTCTGCATATGACTGTGGGCTTCCCCCACTTCCCAATTCCCATTCTCCATCAGCTAAGGAGGTGAGCCAGCTGCAGTGGCTGTTTCAAGTTGGTATCCACATGCTTTTGGAGAGCAAACATAGCATGGAATTTCACTAAAAGTACTTGCATGATTATTGTTTATGCATATGAGGCATGACATGTATGATTTGGCAGTCTGTCTAGTTCTGTCCCCAGGATTCTCTCTATGCATTTTTTTCCAGTCATGGACTCAAAACCACTTACAATCATAATTGTGGTGGTTTAGCCCATTCCTGGAGAGTTTGTTTATGAGGTGGGATGTAGCATGGAGTTTTGCACAATTAGTGATTAGCCAGAGTTAGAGCTGTGATCTCAGAGTTATGGACTAGTCTGTGTACAGTGATACTTTCTGCATCTGGGACAGGGGATTAAGAACATGTTATTCCACCATGTAAAGCACACCATTTTCAGCAAGACAGTATTAGCACAGTATTGCAGGAAAAGGCTGGGAGTGTAAATTCTAACAGTCTGTCTTAGAGGCCATTTACTGATGTTCTGTGGAAATAGCCTATCTGTTTTTCATTAATTGTGGAACCACAAATCAGGATTCACGATACAGGCATGCCTCTAATGCAAAAAGAGTTCTGAATGGTTCCAGAATAATTTATGTAGTCCCTATTAGATAACATAGCATAAATGGGTTATCCCTGGTAGTATGTTGTCAGTCCTCTCCAGGTTCTCTCCACAGAGTCACAGGGAATTTCTCTTATTGCAGAAATGTCCGGCATGTTGCTGCTGGTCTTAAGTAATCATTTCAGATTCAAGACTTGAATGATCAACCTCTTTATCTGTGTTCTACTAAAAGCAGCCTGGAAATAAATCTCAATGGAACGCATAAATTATAGATTAATTAATTTACAGTAGAGAGAAAGCGGCACTTACTTTCTGTCCTTGCATGTTGTTTTCAACACATCCTTCTGCAGTGATCAGCCTGCAATCCATGAAACTGCATTTTTCACTTGAGCTAATGGTGTCTTCTCTCTCACATGCAGGGACAAGTGTCCTTAGTTTTTCTGCTCTTCTGTCCAGGTAGCCTTCCAAATAATCCTTCTTCCCAAGGGACAGACTCAAAAGAATTAACCCAGCCTGTGTAACCCAGTAGCAGAACTCCTCAGGAACAGATAACTCTCTGGGTTGCATCTGAAAAATCAAGCACTGTACTGTATATGTCCATATCCTAGGAAAAGTACATGGGTTTTTTGTATGTGTGTTTTCCCTCCTCAGACACATCTGAGTGGGGACATCAAGCCAATCAGGAGTGGATCGGATGCTACTCAGTCATTGGTTACCTCACTGAAGATACTGGCAAGACTTTTGGGGTGAAATGAGAGTCCTGGCTAAGAGGAGCATGAACGTACTTAGAGGACCTCAAGGACTGTGGAGAAACCAAGTGGCACCAAGTAACGCTCCACTGGCAGTTCCTGGAGCAGGAATTCTGGGAGAGAGAGATGGACAGATAGCTCCTGTAGGAGCATTTTGGCTTTATGCTCTTCCCATTGCCCGATCAGCAGCCAATGAACCAGCCTCTAATGATGGGGAACCTTGAGTGCGACCCCTTTTCTTCCCCTCCTCTCCCTTCAGATGAGTAAGAATAGCTTGGCCTGCAGAAGGCAAGAGCAGAGGAACATGTTTCCACCTCTGTCTCTAGTGCCTTTGAATTACATAAGTCAGGAAATGCAGTGCAGAGAACAGAACGAGGATGGAGAAACCTGCTGAGGAAAGATGCTGAGAAGCAGATACTTTGTGGAAATCTCGATCCCAGTTCACTTAAATTCATGTTATTGTTTGCTCTGCTGAGGGAGAAGCATGTTGGCCTTCATTTCCTCCAAAATATGTTTCCTAAATTAGAGGAAATATCTTTGGCCTATATTGGCCCTATCTTTACTGTTCTCCCTGTTGCATGCTGGCATGGAATATGCCTGGGACTTTAGGTTTCATTACTGCTTGTAGGTCAAGACTGGCCACATTTTGCAGTGTTTCTGAAGGAATAAATATATTTAGTATGTTAAAAGTGTCTTATCTTTCTTGCCTCTCTTAGCTTTTTTTATATTTCTTAACATTTTTAAGCACTCATCTCTCCCTTACTGGCTAGTCTTATGCAAACAGTGATATTTCCCCATAAATTTTATGCTTACATGCACAGTGCACCTTCTACCATGTAAGCATGTCAGCCTCATGGACTGCTATATCTCCTAGATGACTGTAAGTGGTGGATCATAAATTCTGAGCTGGGAAGAACTGACCTTAAGGGTCTGTCTTGATAGATACAAAACATGAACTGGGCTACCACGGGGTCTGTGTCATTTGAGAAAGTAATGGTAAAGTGATCCAATACAGTTTGGTTTGAATGTCCCTGTTGAATGACCCTGTGAGAGCTAAAAGTTTAGTGGGATGGACCTAAAGGAGTCAATCTATGGGCAACTTGGCACATGGAAAATCACCAGGATGGGAATCTGACCTAGGTGTGTTCCTGTTTGTAAGCAGGAGGAAGGTTCTGACATGTCTGTGCAAGAGCTTGGCACTTGATGCTAAATAGTTTGACACTGAGACAGCCTGCAATAACGCAGATCTCAGTAATTTCTTTCTACCTCCTCATTGCTGTGTTAAACTCTCTTAGTTAACTGTTCTACAATACTGATTAATGTCTGTATGCTTTCCTGCCTCCTTGTGTTACACCTGTCCAGAAAATCAGCAGTAACAATTTATAAGCTCTATGGCATGAAAAGTGGACTTTTTATAGTCCCTGTTCTGTCTGGAATTTCATGTAAGACCCAATATGATAGCCTGATAGTGGCTGTGGGAATGGGTGGCCTAGACTGGGTCTTGCCTGCCCTTTATACTCAGTTTAAGATCTCTTCATACTGTATTTAGGCTTCTAAATCTCTGATTTCCCAAATAAGGCATCTGTTGATTTTAATGAATGTCTAGATGTATTTGGTACTTAAATGCAGGTGGTTTGACTCACTCCGCTTTACTACACTGAAGTCTGTGACTTAAAAATTCAGTTAGATATGTCCTTTCATACAGTTATCCAGCATGGAGAGAAAGAAGTGGTGTTTCTACTAAATGATGTAGCAACTAGAAATTAAGGTATGCAAGCCAGTTCACCTGTGTTCTGTTCCTAGGTGGAAAAACTAGCTGTGGATGAATCATTTCTTCTTACTGTTTCTGATTGGTGTATAATAAAGTTATGCCACAAAAAATTAAGCCTATGTGTAACAAGAAGCATGATGATGTTGAATGCTTGCATTTCACAGAATGCTCAGGAGTCAGACTTCAGGATACTGTGTGATGCAGCCACTCTCACGTTCTTCATCCAGTGTAAGCAGTTGTTGTAGTGGATTAAGGGAAAATGGAGCATCTGAGGAAGAGGAGAATGACAGGGTGGGTGTATGATCTCTAACAAACAGAGGCTACCCTGCCTGATTTTACCAAGTGCATTATTAAAACACGTCTTCTTTGCCCTCTCCAGGAGCTGACGTGCTCTCTTGAGGGCCCTCCAAAACAGGATTCAATGGTTCAGAATATGTGGCTGGATGACAGTGACTGCACACCCAGTACTTCTAGCTCACCAGGTAAAAAAAGAAAGAATAAAAAGAAAAAACCCTCTACTTATGCTTCTAGAAGCGTATGGGAGGTTGAGCCACCTTTGTATGCTGTACGTAAGATTTGAGAAGCATAGGTAGGTGATTGAGAAATGGGGAGAGACACTGGCATGCAAACTGTAATGGGGAGAAAATGTTTCAGTAGCATGAATAAATAGTGCTGTACATACTGCAGAAGGAGTTGCTGTAGACTGCAAAGAATGAACGTGTTTCTGTGGAGAGCTATGGTTGCTTTTCTGAATCAGTGCCAATACCTCTTAATAAGCTAGACAGTTTGGATATGGGAATTATAGAAACAGTGTTTCCTGAACAAAGCAGTATACTTCTCAGAACAGGGGTAATTGGGTAGCTAATCTGCACTGAGCTTTTTTTGGCTGGGCTCTTTAATCAGTCTTACTTGATTAAAGCTGAAGTATTGATTGTTTGAAAAGGGATCGTTGATAAAGATAACAAGCGTCAGAAAGTGGAGCCAATTTACTTTGAATATAGAGTTAGGTCTCAGTCTCCGCAACCGCCCTATATGAGATATCAATAGTGGCCATCAGATCCCTGCCTAAAATAGTCTGTATCTTAGCAACAGCATTGAGGATGTGATACTGTCAGATGTTCTGCAGAGACCTCAGTTCTATGAGATGTTTGTAAGATCTCTCCACTTTGCAGAACAACTCACAGCATGAGTGCTTGTACACTTAGAGACACAAAAGAATCCAAGGCACTGGTGTTGAAACTCTGGGAGAAAGGAAAAACAAGTGGAATTATTGATCATGCAGAGGAAGAGGAGAGCCATACCATATGCTACAATTAGGAATTGGGGTGCCATATACAAATATTGCTTGTTCTGAAGGAAAGACATAAAGGTGTTAAATGTGGTAATACGAAAAAGCAGCATGTCAGGGACCTTCACAATAGAAGACAACTAATGAACTGCTGCTACGAAGCAGAAGGGAGGAATGAGCTTCAATAGGTCCTTCTTTTGAAAGCTTGGAAGAAGGAGTTCAGTGTCATCAGCTCAGAGCAAGAGTGTTTAAAAAATACTGTAAGGCCAGGAGGCCATGAAATTGTCTCTTTTGGTAGGGATCTGGAAATGACACCATAAAGGCAATAGTTGCTTTTTGCCTCACAGAGGGTTTTCACTTGCATCACCATGACATTGTCCAGGTTACCATTTCCACGTATTTCTGGGATTATCCTGAGTGGGCCACAGCTCCGCTCACAAATTCACTCCTATTGGCTTTGTGGCACAACACTGAGAACAGGCAGGTGTGAGAAAGATGGATGCTTCCAAAGTGGCTTCTGCTGCTCTTCCCAAGATAGTTTCCCTATCTGCTGACTCCTTATTGTTCCACAACTATATAAATCATGCATCACCAAGAATAATCATTGCAGAAAATGCGATATAAAGTTCAACATAATTTTTAGGTTTTACAGACTCCATTGTCAGTGGCTATGATCTGACACTCACACTGAAAAACTTCACTGTGGTTTCTCGGTACCTTGGCATGGTCAGACAGCTGCACCCTGCAGGAGTGGTGATTTTTTGCTGCACGATATCTTTTCTTATATCTTCAGTGCATGCATATTAAAAACCCAAACCTATATACAGGTACACCAACAAATCTGCAGGTTTGTATGTGGGCTTCTGATTTATGCTAAGGGAGCCATTGTTAAAAGGGATAAAACATTATGGATACTTTTCTGATCAGTTGAAATCAACTCATCTAATCAGGAGACTGCAGAGATGTAGTTACACGAGTGTGTGAGGTACATGAGGTAGCAGAGTCAAGCCTGCATTCTCTAAGCACAAAGCAAAATCCTGCCCTTAGGAATTTGAATTTTTTTCCAGAAATTCTGACAGTTCTTGAGCTAGAAAATGATAGGATTAAGACCAATTTGTTGTGCTAAAAAAAAACTGAAGGAAAATCATAGGGATGATATATTTATTTTGATTTTTGCTAATACTGAAATTTTTCTATTTATTTACTACATTCAATCCCGACAGAAGACTAATTACCACAAGATCAAGTGTGGCAATACATGTGGCAATATCCTAGACAAAATGACATTTAAATGAATATTGGTAATTTGGGTTAATGTATGCAAAAGGAATAACTGTAATTATCCATAACTGAACATAATAAACTGAAGAAAATGCCAGAGTTAAACTAAACTGAAAGCAAAGAAAGCCCCTTGGGGCACAGAGAAGCATCATGGTGTTTTAGTTTTGCCTTTTACTGAGCTATACAATAACTATTCAGCCACAGTTAATGCACTGTGTAAAATCAGACTGAATTGATTGGGTTTTTTTACAGAGAAACATAAGACATGCCCACTGTAAGTCTAGGTCTTACACTGAATGATTCCAGAATTCCTAACCCATGTACACATTCTTGGGTTCTCCAAATTGCCTTCCACATTAAGAGGAAAATGTTACAGAAAAGGAAAAAGAGGTGTCAGCAGTCTGTAGTCATGCTCCCAGATAAAGACGTAGAGAGCTGCCTTTGCCAAAATATTTTCTGATTTGGCTTTAAAGTACCAACATGTCTCATATGCCAGTGCATATCACATGAGGCAGAGGTGACTTTCCTCCTAGCCTCAAGGGTAGAACATAAATTCATCTGTAACTCTCCGTAACACTTCTAGTGTTATATTTTTAGAGACAAGGCATTCAGGTTGCACAGATGTATTTAGTAATGGCATTTCTTAGCTTGACTGCATGAATTGGCACTTACTGGAACCTGCTGTATTTTAAACTGTTTTTTGTGTGTAACATTAGATTGGTACAGAAATTCAAAACAGATTGATGAAAACCTTTGTAAAGGTTGGAGAATGCCTTTATTACTCATTAGATAGCTATAGGTGTAGCTTCTTTAGGCAAGAAGCCAAAGAACTGTGGCATTGAAACAGTCTGGCCAATGATTTTTTTGAATGAATAAATGAATGAATGAATGAATGAGTGAATGAAATGAAAATAGTCACTTCCCTCATGTTTCAAGCTAGAATGAGAAATAGGTCAAAGTAACATTAGTCAAGTTGGGCATAGGCACATTCCTTTCACTCTTACCTGTGGATGAGTCAGAGATCTGTGAAAAGATTGGGGTAAAACCAGCTATATGTGCAGCTCCTGGGATACCCTCTTGATTATTTCTTTATTGTTCTGTGCTTGGTTCCCTTCTAGGAAGCAGGTTGCTTCCTTCCAGCAGCGTTGCTGGCTCCACTGGAAAAGGAAAAGGCAGCAAAGCAGATGCTCAGCACCATAATCCAGTAAGTGCTTTAATAAAATGTTTCCTTCTCACTTGCACAGAGATAAAGATGGGAGAAAAGAGAGCAACTTTATTTAGGAGGCTTTGCTTGCTGAGGGTTGAAAGGGCAATGAGAAGATGCTTGCAGAGGGAGGTTAAAGAACTGCCTTGTTCTGCAGGCCTCCATTTTGTGCTGTGTGTGATGTCACCGCTGGAGGACTGTCTCACTGCACACTAAGTGAGGAGCACAGGTAATGGACGTGGAGGAGCACTGTAGCCCTTGGCACTGGATGGAGGCAGGCCCTGGGCCATCCCTGGCCTCACTTAAACTGTATAGCAATTACTGTGCAGCTCCACAGTAAACAGAGTTAATCCTATACCTTCTTCCCCCAATGATCTTCCATGGCCAGCAGACCCTGGCCTGCCTAATGTACCTAGCTCTCCCTTTCTTGGTTGCCTCCTCCCTCTCAGGGAACATCATTTCCCATGGAGACACTGCTCTCTGCCCTAATCTAGGCACTGTTTTCTTCTCTTTTATTTCTTTGATTGTTCAGTTTCCTTTGCTCAGATGCAATCTAGCTTTCTCTGCGCCTATCCATGGCTACTAATAGTTTCATTACTCTACAGAACCCCTTTCTTTTGCTCATTTTGTGATGTTGTGCCTACCTGTTCACTTGCTTGTTTGCTTTTAGCCTAGCATGGCTGAGACCCTTTTGTCCGCGCCAGTTTTACAGCTTTTCCACACATGGGAAGTGTGACCTGATCTCCTAGAGGGATCTATAATATAGCAAAGGAGGGGGGAACACACCTTCAGGTTTGTTCCCTACAATTCAGAGTTCAGTTTTGCTTGTGTTGCCAAGTGTCTCTTTTCACTCGATATTCCTTTCCTTGCTCAGTATCTTCTCTGGCCTGACAGCTAAACAACATGCTGCCTTGAAAGTGGTGTGGATGTGAGGCTCTCAGGAACCATCTGGTATATAGTGAAGTAAAAGGGGTATCATCTTTATAGAAGAAAATTCTTCCAGCTATTCCTAAATGTTCCTGAACAGCTGGTAGTTCTTCTTATTGATGTTTAGATCCTCAGTGTTTTTTCAATGCTCAGCTTTTAGCTACCCTGCCACCTTGTGGCATTCAGAGCAGTCAGGTAAGCAGTCACCGTTCAAAGTCAGTCACCACCACTCCCTGTGGTGGTGGCCACTGGTGCCACAAAAGAGCAGAAAGCGAAGCCAGGTAAAGAAGCTGTTACTCATCACTGAGACTACTGCAATGCATGCTACAACAAAGATAAGTACTGAGCATGACAGGGTAGCTGCCAGCCAGTGTTTACTGAAGTACTCACCAGAGTGTTTACCCTGCTTATGCTCTGTAACCCTGGAGCAAGGTTGTCTGAACAAGAGGCGCAGAACTCCATCAGAGTTCTGCTCCCAAACAGGCAAATTTTGCTCCGAGTATATAAACAGTCAGAATTGCAACAGTTTGCAGACTCACTGGTATAAATGCAAGGGCTGTGGTTTTGCATTTACTGGTGGTTATTACAGACACTAAGCAATGGAAGGAAAATCCCGAGTTTGGATTTTCCTTATCTCAGTAGTGTTTTAAGTATTATTTTAGTACCTAAGGTTTTGAGCATTTAGTTTCCACTGATTTGAAGTAGGTCTAAGGGCCTTTAAGATAGTTTTGTGAAATACATCGCAGTCTGTAAGATCCATCTTATTTGGTACATCTGCTAAATCAACAACATTCTGCCACAAAGGCTGGTTATTTTTCAGTCGGTCTGGTTCAAATGATTAAGTTTCATGAGACCCTGGCTCTTAGCTTATCTCCAGATGTCCCTTGAATTTTCACCAGTTTCTCATCAGAGTTCATTGCTTCCACAAAAGGGCATTTTACCCACTTTGAGATAGCACTCCTGGCTTAAAGTGATGTTTTAGTCATTCCATTTTATCACCACCTCAGAATCAGTTTGATAGCACAGACTGGAGACAAGCAAATTTCAGGAGAGAAGTGGTAAAAAATTTCTTTAACATGGCTTCAGGGGACTCGAAGAAGCCTGTGGTACCCATGTACATGTCATTCTAACTCCTCTTGTATCTCACAAAGATTTCCTTAAGTTCCAGGCTGGATCTGCCCAAAGACTAATGGGTGCACTAGTAGAAAGGAGGAATGAGTTCTTAAATTATAGGATATTTCCTGAAGAACTGAAAGAGGTGTAAGAAGGCAAAATTGTGGATGGGGGAGCATGATGCTCCCACAACACTTACAGCTGTAAGAACATAAAAGACACAGGTTTTTTTCCTGATGCTTTGTTCCAGGATCTGCTGTTCAAGTGAACAAGTGTGAACATGCTTTACCTTAAAGTTCAGAAAAAGACATAAACCAGAATTCCAGCTGCTGCTAGTTCTTCTGCTTCATACAGTGATGCATCAGAGACAGCCCGGGATCACTGAGAAATCAAGCTTCAGACAAATCAAATTAGTTTCAATGTGTTATTCCAATTCAGCCAATACAGGGCCAGGATCAAACTGTTTCCATGGGAAATTTCTTAATATTATTGTTTGCACACCTTTCCCTCTACAGACTACGTGATGGGAAGTCTCTCATAGCCATATCCAAATCACCTTTGGATAGGCAGCAATTAGGGTGTCCTTGAGGAAGTAAAATACAGTCTGGTTCAGTTACCAGCTAAACTTACATGGTGATCAACACTGTCCTGCGAAGACATTATCGTAAAACTTATATTAACTAAAAACCCCCTGCACGGTCTGGGATTGGTGCCCAAGAATGCATGTGTATGGTGGTTTCCTCAAGTGCCAGTCACTGCAGAGCAAGGTGTACAAAATACTGTTCGGGATGGGGACAGTTCCTTTTGAAATACTTGATTGGTTCCCTAGACTTATCTTTGGGCTTGAATTGTGTTCCCTCCAGTTGCCACACTGCAAAATAAAAAGGAAGCATGAATACCTTATGCTTTTTCTTCTAATGCTTCTAGTGCCTATGTAGTATACTGGATTTAAAATAAAAGAATATGGCCAGCTTCTCTTAGGTTTTGTGTGTGTGTGTGTGTGTGTGTGTGTGTGTGTGTGTGTGTGTGTGTGTGTACAAAGGACAGGCAGGAAGACAGAAGAACTCCAGAGATCACAATCCCATTACAATTTAACCCTCATGTTTTTAGGGTAAACGAAAAGAGGACTAACCAGAAAAGAAGAATGTTTGACCTGAAAGAAGTTAAATATTTAATGTTTAATCTTTCATGTTAGTCTGTTGAAAAAAAGGAAGTGCATTTATATCAGTAAAGACCTCACCAAACTGTAACACTGGCAAACATTGAAATTATTCCTAATTAGAGATGAGATCAAGCTGTAAAATTAACTGTTATGGCTCAGAAAGCCATCTCTCCATAACATTGGATACATTCAGATAATCACTGAAGACTGACTGTGTGTATATATGTATTTTCCTTCTTGTATACTTCCCTGTGACTTTTCACAGCTTGGCGCTTGGAGCTGGTCCCAGCCATTTTTCACCTGCAAGATAAACCAGCACAAAGAGACAATTAGAATTTAATACACGGGAGTAATTGGGCAGTCATATTTCTGCAGCAGGATGATTGTTCCTACTCTTTTGAAGGGTAACTACTGAGATGGAATGCAGATTTATATGTGGTTTGGAATGCTTCAGACAGCTGCAGAAATCCTTCACTGTCTAGAAACAGCTGAAGCTGTACAGAAGAATTTTTCCTCTGTTAGATATGAGAGATCTGGTGGGTCTGGGGTATTGCACATGAGGCTCAAACCAATTCTTTTTAGGATTCCTTTTGGGGGAGGCTGGGGACTAAGAAAGCAAAAAGGGCTAGAGGGCTGTGGAGTCAGAGAAACAAAAAGAACATGTGAGTAAGTCCTCGGAGTTGAGACTATAAACCAGGCCACAACATTCTAATCAGGACTAGTGACTACTGTAGTGGGTGTTGGGTACTCATCTTCCTCACTCTCATTTTATTGAATCAGAAACCCTTCAAGAAGACACACACACAAAAAAATTTCCTTCTCTTTAAGCCTATGACTAATATTCATTTACATTAATATTTTCTGCTAAATTTTTTCAACAATTGTGTGAGAGCTGGTTATGTGCATAACTCCTTCTAGTGACATACCCTCTCAAGTGCCAAATCTTGAGATGAACAGTTAAATGCTCTCTAACCCATTAAAACCAGTGACTTGAGTTTTTTTATCATAGCCTGTTTCAATCTTTTCAAAAATTTAAAGAGTGTATTCTGTTGTAGTAAAATGTAAAAAAATGTAGAGAAGAATGTTCAATATATGAATATCTGTTACAAATTTGTGTAGGTAGGCACAAGTTATGGATGTGGGAGCTGTAATAATGTGCTTTTTATTAAGAAGATAGAAAATGAAAATGTTAAAACTACAAAAAAAAAAAAAGCATCATCAGCCACAGTCTTAATTAGTCTTAATCTTAGCCAAGACCTAATGTCCAGTACCAAAAGGTTAAATATGAATATTTTGAAAACTAAAGAGTTTCAGCTGTAATTTGAGAATGGCATGTGGAGCAAAAAGTCTTGAAATATGCTAAGAGAGGATGGAGAACTCAAGTTACTTCTTGTCTGGAAAAGGACTATATGTTTGGTCACTCTGTAACTGTACTGAGATAGATTTCAGTCAGCAGTTTCATTCCAGGAGAAAGGTACCCAACATTAGTTAATATTTGGAAGACCTTAAGAGCGTTTTATTCAGCTGCATTAAGCATTTCATGAAAAGAGGGTGAAAACATGAAACCAGAAGTGATGTAACTAGGTAGACTCACCTATAAAGCTGCCTAGCAGCTCTAAACGATCAGAGCCAAAAAAGAGATGAGGTTCCCCATTATGATGTGCCACAACAGCAGGCATCCCGAATGCCTATTAACACCATGGAGATGAAACAGAGAATGTTATAATGAGAGAATTTTTTGCAGATGCATCATCAGTATTCAGGAATAAACCCCAATAACTCTGACTTTTTTTTCCTCCCCTTCTTTTCACCTTCTTCTTTCATAAATTCTAATGAAGCTATCAGAAAATAGGTGACTCTCCAGAGCTTGTGTGCCCCTTTTGAAGGAACAAAAAAAGCAGCCTGATAAATCCACAGTTCTATTTCAAGTAGTGATAAGTGGTATCTCATAGTACTGGTCTCCTCCTTGCTGTCCAGCTGGAATGAGCTGAATGGGTCAACCTGGTTGTCCCACACGACAGTGAGATAAACTACCAACAGTGAGTTAGCTTTCACACATTCAAAAAGCAAAGAGCACCCAACAGAGATGGTCTGTCTAGTGCTTTCTAATCATCACCTTCATTGTTCCTTGCTTCCCCATATTCATAATAGGGAAGGAATGCATAGCTGTGAAGCCCAATGGCATAGGAAGCGTCTCACCCCATATTTCAATGCTTCATCTGTTGTCTCTCTCAGTCGGTCCTTCACTGTAGGGGATGAAATCATTTCAAGTGCCTTTTGGGAGAGCTCTGATGATAGCCCAGCCTGTCGGGCAACCTGAGAAAAGATGATATAATTAGGAGTACCCTATTAGTAAATACTCTAATTCCTACTATGGTCTAATTAATTTAATCCCCAGTATTGTCACCCAAGGTCTATTGCAAAAAAAAATTCAAAATGTTCTTGAAGCACTTGCATAACTGTCTTGATGTATGCCCAACCCATTCATCATTTAACAATTCTCAGATACAAAGTAGAAGAGACATTTTAAACTTCCAAAATCTGCACATTTTTTTCAGGAGTTCCTAAACATAAAAGGGAAAAAAATTTAAGCTGAGACTATAATACAATAACTCATAAATAAATTACAAAACCTCCAAACTGGTTTTATGAAAAATACAATCTTACTGTACAAGCCTACCAAGACAGAAACAGTTTGTATGGCAAATGTGGCCACATGGGATCTGTAAGTGACTTCATGAAAGACACTGTAACTCACAGAGGTTAAACAGTTACTGGTGTTTCTGCTGTATCTTTTTCACCTCCTCTGTGCCTCTGCCACACAGGAAGGAGAATAAGTAGCCAAAGCTAAAGGTCCGATGCTTATCGGGTAACACTGATAATACAATCACTTTTAATAAAGTATTTCACTAAACAAAAAGCTTAACTTGCCTGCCATCTACCTGAATGGCATGCCTTTTTGTTTTTAGTAAAACCAACCAAACAAACATCCCCCCTAAAAAAACAGTATTGCAAAGGACCAGTAATCCTGCACATGCAGGTGTTACTGATCCTTTCTTTCAATCACTTTCTTTTGTTTAGCATCCACTTTTTCTTGTACCTTCTCCTACTTACACATCAGGGAGATTAGGAGCTCTTTTTGACTGTGCTTGAACATGAGATTAAACAAATGTAGGACTGGATTAGAACAAAATGCTGTGTATGCTTGATAGCCAGAGTGTTCAGATTGCAGTATTTACACTGCAGGTATTAGGTTGTAGTGATGCAGTATCTGGTCCTCACCATTTTAGGGCAGAAGGAGTACCTAAATAGACTGAGGCAGCATTCAGACTATACATTGCTGCTATAGCAACTTATGTGAATTTATTGCTGACAAAAATAAAGAAGTAAAAAAATACTAGGAACTGTTATCAAGTAAAAAACATTCTATTTTTCTAATTGATGTGTAAAATAAATTCACCTATAATGATTCAGATGAAAGGGTTGGGACCCCTTACCAAACTCTGGATGGCAAATTTCCAGAAGAAAGGAAAGTCTAGTACTTGCTGCAGGGGTGAATGAAGACAGTCATAAGCAAACAAGAGGACATCCACTCATCTGCCTCAGTGAATATAGGGGGATACTTACTGACTGCCAAACAATGACTAAATTAAAGATCTTTCTGAGTGTGAGGTCTGTGACTCTGAAGTTCTGCATGTCCTTGCTTTATTTAAATAATGATGGATTAAAAGACTGTTTGGGAATGTTCTGTATATATTTATGTACTGGGTCTGGTTGGGATGGAGCTACATTTCTTAACAGCAGCTCCTATGGTTTTGCTTCAGATTTGTGACCAAAACAATGCTGATAACACACTGATTGGTTTAGCTGTTGATGAACGGTGTTTGCACAGTGTCAAGGCATTCTCTGTTTCTCACTCTGCCCCCAGAGCGGGAAGAAACAAGTGAGCGTCTGTGTGGTGCTTTGCTGCCTACCAGGGTTAGCACACCATGGTTTAATTATATCCCTCCATCTTGCCTCTTGAAAAGGGAAAAAGCAAACCTTTGCTGTAATTCTGGTAGAAAAGGTACACTAAGAGGAAACTGAAATGCAAGGACTAGACTTGGGGAAAAGCAATACTGCAGGTTTCAAATTTCAGTTAGGGACGTTGGAGAGACTAGTTGTGGACAATTCCTCTTTTCCTCATATTCCAAGAATTTATAAAATAATGTGGAATGGAGAGCCCTTGAAGAGGATCTCCTGGTATATCAACTTACATGCCATGACAGCTTTACTGTAATAAACAAAACCTAAACATCAACAGAAAATACGTCAAGAGTATAATTTCTAAGCATACAAAAGGGCAGTACAGCACTGAGCTTAACAGCCTGGCTCCATCACTCCATGGAAAGTCAACTTCCCCAAAGTGTTGCATTTTACCTGAATATTTCATATAGCAGCAATACCTCAATGCATTCTGGAGAAAGGTTTGTACTTTCAAGACTGTTAATAAAGCAGTATTAATAGATAACTAATCACCCATCCCGGGTATCTTGCCACATGAATTAACAAAAAAAAAGGAGACACTGGTTCTGAATGTGATACAAGCATGACAATGAAAAAAACACACAACACATTCCAAACAGAGCTGCAAATTAAATCCATTTTTTTCTACCTGAAATTTTTCAAAACTCCAGGTGTTCATGTGATTAAGCTGTCTTCGTGTTTATTAGTGATCCAAGTCATCAGTAAGAATCTATCAGAAATGCAGAAGCACCAAAAAAAAGAGACACTTACAGTAAGTATATTCTCTGGCTGACTGATATCTTCATGCTGGTAAAAGAATAAAATAAGAAAATCAGTACTTAAGAACAAAAGCTCAGCTCTGGACTTGAAAGCAAGTTTGCTAAGAAAATAGAAATAAAACCAATATACTAGTTACTGGAGAAATTTCCTTAGGAAAGGTATTAAGTCACCTAATCTAGGAAGTTTTTTCTGATAGGAACCACTGATCCATGCAGCCTGTAGGACTCACCATATATACCTAAAAGAAGTAAATTAAACTAACCATAAACTAGTTCTTTTCACAGTGGCTCCTGAACTACTGTGACCTTAAGTTCCTCCTATGACTCTTCATTAAAAGACATTTCCTTTCTCTTGCTCAAATTCTATATTTGAATGATGTGGGACAAGAAGGGTAACAGAAAGCACTAAAAAGTTGGCTTCATAAAATACTGACCTGTGACCAGAAACGTATCCAGAACTCCCTAGATAAGGGTTCCAAGTATTCTGCTTTTGTCATATCGATGGCTGTGATAAAGCGCATGGCCGCAAGACTGCCTGGGATTAGTGGGGAGACAGAGAAACATACTGAAACAAGGCACAGGTTCAGGAACAGAGATGGTCTGCATGAGTGCTACCTAAGAACAATATGATCTCCTCTGTAACAGGCCTGATAAATCCACAATCTGTAATAGTAAAGCTTATGTTGATTTATAGTAGCTTATGTTGATTCACAGTTATCTCCCAATGATATTATGTCAATAATATCATTCACAGTCATATTTCTCCAGAAATTTGTTTTATGGTTAAAAATGCACAGGCTTCATATTGCTCATAGATACAGAAAAAGGCTGCGGACAGAGAATTAATTTTCACCTTTACTGTTAGGGAGAACTCGAACCAGAAGTGTTAGAGATGAGAAGTGCCAGCTAAGCTAAGTCTCCTTCTTACTTGTACGAAATATACGTTGGAAGTCATCTCCGGAAATTTTTATAGGCACTTGGTAGTATTTTGCCATCCTTTTCATATCCTTCAGCAGGTATTCAGCACGCTTTGGTAGCATTGCAGGTGGCTTGTTACCTTTAATGGAAAAGTCCTGTTGAGATTTCCAACTGTATTACAATACTGGAGAAACCAACACTGAATAAATTAGACCTCATGTGTATATGTGCCTAAGGAAGAGTATAATTTCATATTGGCTTACTGAAACATACTCAGCTTTTCCAAAGATAATGCTAGGATTTAAACGTGATTTATTTTGGTTTTGCACAGACCAACCCTTTAAGATAGCAGAATCAGCTTTAAACCAAGGTGCAAATGTCCTAGCAGGGATTTATGTTGTTTCAGACAAATGACTCTTAAGACAGACATGCATGGGTAAACCAATGTAGAGACTTGTTAATTTCATGATTTGTAAGTCTCAGTGATCAATTTGTTCTAATAAGGCCATGAGTACTGTTTTAGGACATACTTGGATCCTTCCTGCATATTACAGAGTGCAAGAGTTCCACAAATTAATTCTGGTTTCAACTCAACAGAAAACTTTAGGGAAAACACTCCATATCAATTATGGTATTTTAGAACTGATGAACTTTGGCACAGACTGCCAAAGTCCATGTGGCTGTGTAGTTACAACAGTATGAAATTCTTTGTGAGTGATTTCTCAATCACTACCGACCTCCACAATCCTATGGTTAATTTGATATTGGTGCCAAAAATTAGTTGAAAGCTGGCTCTGTGGGCTCTTCACTCACCAAGAGCTTGCCCACTAGTGCCCTACAGTGAAGAACGTGCTTCCCTACAGAACTAATCTCTTCATGTTGCCTACCAGTTTGTTGCATTATGCCACCAAGGAATGCTGGACGAAAGCGCAGGTCAATATTCCAGATGTGCTGGTACCGGCAGAGAACCTACAACATAAGAGAGTAGTGATGGATTAACAGTCAGAGGTGTCTATAGAGCTGTGTGCAGGTAAGGCAGTAAACAGACACTGCAGATAAATCCTCTTCTGTTGTATCAGTGACAGCCTTAAAACCTTTTCTGGATGCTGCCAGAGAGTACGGATCTCAGAAACACTGAGAGGACCACATTCGTATCATGACTGTAAAAGTCTAAGCAGGAATAAATAAGGGAAAGATCAAGCTCGTGAGTGGACGCTCGCACTTGTTAAACATCAAAACTATCTCTGAAGCAAAATGTTCAGCAGTAACTCCCGCACAGGCACAGGCCATGCTGCTGTTTGGATGGGACACGCTTCCTTGGCGTCTCTGGATTTCAACACGTGAGGAAGAAACCCAGACACCCCTCACAGGTGCGAGAAAAACTAACTGCGAGGCGGGAAGGGCACTGCCTGCAGCCGGCCGGACGAGCTGACCTTGAGCGGCCCTTCGGAAAGGGAGGCGGCGACGGGAGCGACCTCCCGGACCGGGCGGGCACCAGCGGCCGCAGAGACCCGAGGCTCCCCGGGCAGGGAGCCTTCTGCCGCCCCCTCACCTCAAACCCCAGCCAGGAGTAAGGGGAGATCACATCGTAAAACAGCTCCACGACCGTCCGTCCCATCCTGGCCCCGTCTCGTTCCGCCGCTCCCGAGCGCGCTCCCCCAGCAGCAGCACCAGCAGCACCGCCCCGGGCAGCGAGAGGGGCGGCCCTTCCGCAATCCCTGCCCTCCCACCTCTCAGGCTCCTCCCTGTCCTTCCGTGAGCCGCTGCCCTCCCTGGTGCTTTCGCCGTCACTGCTGTGAATCCCGGCCCGGGAGGAAGAGGAGGGGTGGGGGCAGGAGGCGGGGAGGGAGGCTGTGTCGTCCATGGCGAAGCCGGGGGAGAGGAGGCTCCCGAGGAGGGAGCCCGGGAGCTGACTCAGCGGAGCAGTGCAGCATGTTTTCCCAGGAGCACGGCTTCCCTGCCGGATCAGCAAACGATTTACGTGCTACTGCCCCACCCTCGATTTTCCCATATTTGTTCCTCCTCCATTCACCTAAACCCTTCCCTTTTCCCACCTCTGGTCCCTCCCCTAACCATCCCACAAGAAGTTCTGTGCAATGCCAAAACGCTTCCCCCTGCATCCTGTCACGTGCCACAGTCCCCTCCCCTGAGGAAGAGTTTTTCCTAGCCCTGAACGTGTTCCTCATGATTCATCTGGCTGTAATCTTAATTTTCGAAAAAGCAGCTTTCTGAACTAAGAGTAACTTTAACGCAAGGCTGAAAAATGTGAACTACCGATAGTAGTTTGTGACCTGTCCCTGAAATCTTTTCTTCTGCGAGTATAGGGCAGTGAAACAAATCATTAAGGAAGGATTTGGGAGAGAGCTGGGAAACACCAGTGTGAAGTCTTTACCAGACATATTGGTAGACACAGTGTGAAAAAGGAATTCATGAACAACTGAATTAAAACAAAAAAATAATCTAATGGGAAGAATTAGTAGGGCCTTTCCAAAGGAAAATACTGTCTTGCATTTTTCTCAAGGGGTCAAAAACACTGCAGAGTGTGAATTTAATGGATGCTATAAGACACTGCCTTAGACATCCTCTGAGGTCTGTGGTTTCCTTTTTGCGGGCCACTGGAGCCTATGGATGTGACTGCTGCTTTCCCATGTGCCAGTTCAGCCAGCAGAAAGCCCGAGTGTGCCCCACAGAGAGATTCATAGCTACGTACACATAGGACACTAACACAGCCTGCAACAAGCAGTGCTACCTGTAATTCACAAACAACACAATTTCCTTTTGTACCTGATTTTTTCAAAAACTTAGAAGATGGATTTGTAATGAGCTTAGTGTCAGCCTGATTCTCTTGGTTTTCATCCTGCTCTTTAGCCTCAATGAATGATTGTTTCTGATTTAATAACTGGAAGTGATCTGTTACTTCTATATAATTCTGTGTGCATGTTTTCATCCCCCCAAATAAGAATTTTGCCTGATAGATCCCACACTTAAGCCACTTTACATCTTTCATTAATCTTGTGTTCTGTTAATTTACTTTCAATACAGTTACTCCAATTATCCTAAAAATGGCCTTGTGCAGGTCCCATTGAGGTGCAGCTATAATGCTCTAAGAGTTTGCCTACAGATTTTAACACTGTGAGCACATTCCCAGTATCAGTCCGGTCATCCTAGTGAGGATTATATACCCCAGTCACTTGGGGAATACTCAGCTTAACTGGATCATGTCGATGACATCAGCTGTTGCCATCTCTGAGGCTCCAGGGATTCCTTCTTCGTGGTCACTGCCTGGTGCCACCAGAGAGGAGAAGTTCTGTCCTGTGTAGAGAGTTTTGACAGCGATAAAATGTCTGCTACACCTTTTTCTGGCATAGAATTTGTTGCCCCTGTTAGTTTCTGCTGCCTTTTCCTGTTCCTTGCAAACACTCTCTATTTCTACTTTACCAGTTTTTCTGTTAGTGAGTCAGGAAAAGCAGATAGCATGATGCTGTTAAATCACAGGGATGTATGTGTTTCTGTCCTTCCATGTCTCACAGCATGCCTGTCAGGCCTTGTTGATGCTGCTGCACAAGCAATCCACAAGCATACCTTTTTCAAAGACTTGGATAAAACAGAATTTTGATCATTTTCTTGCAGTTCATTCTCCATTCATAAGAATCCCCAGAAAGATGTCCCATGCATCTTGGAGGAAAAGCATAAATTTGAGGAAAGATCTTTGAACAGTTTCTAATAAGAAAATATCATAATTTAACAGATTAACTCAGTAAAAAAAATAATTGCAATTACAATATTTAGAAATAAAAGCAGAAAGTGTCCAGGCAGTCTTGGCAACAAGAAATTATAAGGGAAATTTGAAAGATTTTCTTAAAAGTCACGTTTGTTTATCTTGTAAGTATGTAATCACGTCTCTACAAATAAGCCAAACTTTTGTAAACTAATCCTAAATGTAGGTTGTTCTGGTTCTGATAGTAGTGGGATTAGCATTTTATGAACAAAGGTGTATTTCCAAAAGTGGTCAGTCCAGCTCAGCAGTCTCTATCAGCATCCCAGCTCTTCAATGTCATCATAGCCTGTATCTTCAAAAGCAGGGGATGAAGGTCTCTCAGCCTCAGGGGTCCTGTTTCGGGACATACTACGACTCCAGTCTGAAAACATGAAGGGAAGAACACTGAGATAGATAAATGCACACTCTGCATTACCTTTATAGGTTGCGCAGCTGTCATTTGTCTCCTCTAGAAATCAGAACCGTAGATATGAGTGACTGTAAAAGACCTGAGAAATGCTTATGTCATTCTACCTTCTAATAACATGCATACATATCCAAAGATAAAGCTTGCTGTTTCCAGAAAACAGGTTACTGTTTTGACTTCTAATAAAAGAAATTCTTCCTTATAGTGGTTAGATAAAACCTAGCTAATGCCTTGAGGTACCTTCCACCTTGATTATCATTGAGTTTATTACAGTAATTATAGATTGTGAAAACTGACAGCATTGCTCTTCTAGCCTCACCTGTCTGTGAATCCTTGTTTCTGTCACTTTCTTCAGGCCCAGTGATTTCCTGTTCATTCTGCCCATAAAGAGAAGCATCTTTAGGTCCAGGAGCTTCTGTCACATCATCATAACCATTTTCCAGGGCATTTTCAGGCACTGGAGAGATCTCTGGAACAGTACAGGTATTAGTTATAACAGGGAGAGTTCTTCCACTAGAGAAAGCAGTAGCTTATGATCCAGCAATACAGGGCTTTATAAATAACATGTCTGTACTTAACAGGAATCCATCCCTCAGAGAATGTTAGTTTTCACAGTGTTATGGTATATACATATCCTTAATATGTGTATAAACACAAAAATAAATCAAGGCACTCCTGTTTTACTTTTTATGTAACAATCAATACTCAATCTGAATAAGAAAAAGGTATCTTCTTTGGAATAATTATCTTCTTTATAAGCATTTCAAAACAAGGAAAGGCTTTTAGTTTATTTTTAACTAAAAAAAAAAAATATATTAAAAAAGCAATAGGAAATAAAATTAAGGACATGGTGCAGCAGAGTCTGATATATAGGCAACTGAGGTCCAGAACTGCTTGTGCCTTTTGCAGTTTATCTCTTGGAGACCAGTCAGCAGCCAAAGGATCATTTCTAGGAAATTTCAGTTCTTCTTCAAACACTTGCTCTCCTTCAGCTAATTCAAATTTAAGAAAACAAACCAAACCAAAACACCCCCCCTCCAACTGGGAATCTGCATTTTCTTCAGATCTCTTTGATTAAAATTTCCTAATCGACTCAAATTGTATGCCAGTGTTCTTATTTGAAACATATCTTTCCTCTGTCTTAATTCTCCCCATTTTTCTCAGAAATGAAGCAATAGTTTACAATCTGTTACAGTTGAAATTTCTGGGAGAAGCAATTGTCAAACTGTTGGATTTATGTGACTGTATACTGCGGAGTGTGCAATACTACCAGCAAACATTTATTTCAAACTTCTCATACAGAAGAGAAAACTAGCACTTGTATACGAGGTTGTATGACATTCTTCCACCACGAGAGTTGAAAAGAAAATTTTGGTTCACAACAAAACACCACTAGCACATGAAGTGCAGCAATGAAAAGGTTTTAATCATTAATAATGCTTTTGATAATAAAAGCTACCCTGATCTAGGGTCTCTTTCTTTGTACAATCCTCATCTTTCATTACCTTGAGTTGCTCCAGGACCATTTTCTTCATCATTGTCCCCTCTATAAAACTGTACCTTTGTTTTTGAACTCTCTGAATAAGAATCTAGGCAAATGAGAAAGAATGTGGTATCAGATTAAACTCTCCTTAACTGCTAAGACTACATCATGAGAAAAAGAGCAGGCTAGAGGAATACCATCCAAAGATTCTTTGGCAGTCAGCATTACTCCTGCAAGGCTTACAGTGGAATAACCAAGAATCCCTCAGGGGCTCTATAACACCTCTCATGGCTCATAGGGGAGACAAGCCACAAAGGGAGAAAAGCAATCCACAGGAGGAAGCCTACAGGGGCACAGTTGCTGGCAGAGAGATGCAAATAATTCCTTTATTTGTACCTGTTTAAAATAATTGCAGCAAGAGGCTTTTATTTGTTTGTTTGTTTGTTTGTTTTGTTTGATCTATACTGATCTATGGTCTATGGCTGCACAAAACAAGCTGTCCTTAGGAGAGGAATTGGCAGAGTCCACTGGGCAGGAAACTCCTCTCCTCAAATCTAGGAATTTTTAGTTTTCCAGTAGATTTGGGAGCTACAAAGTATCAGACTGGGATCAGGGCCACCAGAAAGAGCTTTCTCTTGAGAAGAGCAAGATGTACAAACCTGAGAGGTAAGTCACGACCTGCTTTTCCCTCATCAGGTTATAATCAATCTCTTCATAGACAGCCTCAGAGAAGGGGTCATAGGACAGTCTGGAGTCTGAAAGTTAAAGGTAATGATCACTCACACAGTCTCTGCTCATACTCAGGTTGGGTTCTTGAAAAGGACAAGTGCCCTAAAGGGGCTGCATGGCCAAGCAGGTACCTAGAAAGTCACCAAGATGTGCTGACTGAGGTTAAGCACTGCCTGGCTATTTCACTGCCAGAAAGTGAGTGAAAATCTTGGCGTGGCAACAGATGCAGTTCATCACATCACCCACCCCCTCAGCCTCCCCAGCCAACTAAACACTTGCCAACCACGTCAAGGAGGCATTTCATACCAGTCCTGAGGGACCCACCTCTCTGCTGTGCCCTGGCACGTTGGATTTGTCTAGCAAGAATGGCAAGGACCAGGCAAAGAAGGGTCCCCAGGATAATGCAGAAGATGACAGGCACTGAAAGTCTCGTGTTGTCTGTTGCAGGGCGGCGGGGGGGATCTGAATGGAAATGAAAAAGAAATAGGAAGGGAATCAGATGTCCCAGAGAGCTGTTCCTCTCTATAGCCCCTGCTGTGCCCATGCTAGCAGGGTGAGGCAGGTCACTTGCTGCCCAATCATGAGTCCTGCTCAAGCAGATAAAATTCGGCAGCTGGGGACAGTGCCACACAGTTTTCCTTTACAAAAGGCTGCAGGAGATGCTTTCTGGTGAGCTGAAATAAACAGCTGATTTAGCTGCTAGGCAATATCAGGGACAATTAATTGTCATTTGATGTGAGAAAGAAAGGGGGGAGAAGGAAAAAGGAATTTACCTGCTCTAGTGGGTGGTGCTGTTGTTTCTGTCATACCTGAAAAAGGAAAGTGAGTCCACATTAAGGAAGAGGCAAGTGTGAAAAACAAGGAGAACATCTTCATATCATTTGTGAGTTTCTGCAGTCAAAATTATGAAAGGGTTGGTCACTGGGAAGTACATATGATGTAATGCTCCTCTATCTGCCTTCTTCCAAGATCAGTGTAATAAAGGACCAGTCACTAACCAGAGCAATTCACAGCAGCATCTTCCTTATGATCACAGTTTTTGCCAAACAAAGACTTGGCAGGACAGTCCCAGAGAGACAGCTCTGTTCCTTTACAGTGCACCTTCTCCAGCCAGATGGGGCCAGTCCCTTCCCCAAAGGCAGCTTCACTCAGAGCAGAGACAGCAGATCCACATCCCAGCTGCCTGCATACAACATTAGCATCTGCCACGTCCCAGGTGTCATCACAGATTGTTCCCCAGGAACCTTGGTGCCAAATCTCCACTCTGCCTGAACATTCATCATCTCCTTCTATGACTCGTAACTTCTCCTTGTCTGCAAAACACAGAAACCTTCTGTTTTACTGAAAGAGCAGGAAGGTTCAGAGAGACCAATAAGGAAAAACAAAGAGGTCAAGGTACCTGAACAACTTGTAGAGTTTGGACACTTAGCAAATGTGGCTGGAGATATTGCCTCTTTTCTTCCTGCAGAATTTAAATAGTGAAGTAAATAATTTTATTATTTTCAGAAAAAAAGTAAGGGAGTGTAAATTGCCTGAAAATTAATCATCAAGTTAATTTTTTCCCGATATATATGTGGCCCTGCTTAGTTCTTAATGGATTGCTGTTTGGCTATTGCTGTAAGTAAAATAATCTTCCTGTTGGCTATGCTTTCTTCTCACATGAGGCAGCTACAATCCCTTTCAGGATATCCAGATGTCATCTAGAATTCATTTATATTATAGTGAATATATATGAATATATATATTCATACCCAGGGGTATGAAATACTGTCACAAGAGCAGGCATTAGAAGTGTATCTTTAGAGCCAAACTGATTTTTACACTTGTCCATGTCTATGAGCATGTACATGTGTGCATGTACGTACATATGCACTGATATGCCTCCATACATGTAGAAACACATATCTGCCTCTGGACATCTTGAGAAGTCTGATCCTAACTCAGATCTTGCAGACTGACTGTATATCATAGATTTTTGCTTAAAAAATATGCAATGGCACTGTCCTATTAGGGAATTCCTTAGGATTTCCATTGGGTAACTGCACTCTGTAACAGTCATGTAATTTTAATTTGCTCATTTATGTCAAGGATGTAGACAAAAAATGTTTCTACCATTTGCATGAAACTAGAAATAATATATATTATATACCATATAACAAGCAAACAAAAGGTAATTACTGCAATGTCCCTGTATGTGTGCATAGGTTAATGCCTCGGCAATCCTATACAATGCATTTCTGGTTACCAGTGCAAGAAATGTGGGTCTCTTCTGCTCTGTTATCACATGACTGAGGATCCCAGGGGTCTGACTGACATTGCCAGAGAGAACTGTGTTGCTCAGTACACTCAATGTGGTCCAGCCATGTGGGCCCAGAACCTCTGCCGTATTTGAAATCTTCTGCAATTTCCCCTCCATCTCCGCAGTCCAGGTGTTTGCATACAGTTACTGCAGTGAGTTGAGTCATACGATTGGAACAAATGCTCCCCCATGTCCCATTGTAGAAAACTTCTAGACGCCCAGCACAGTCATTGCCATTCACCAGCCTCAGAGCCAAGAAATCTGGAAGTGAAGACATAAAGGTAGAATTAGAGAGCCTGATTCTGCTTGGCTGTGATGAGTGAAATCCAGATATGTATTACTATATGCTTAGGCTTTGATAGTAAAAGACATTTGGTCTTCCTCAAACTATTGACTGCTGGCCACAGACTTAGTAAATTCAGCTAATCCTGATCCAGAGCTTGGATCAATATGTGCTGATTGGCAAAGGGCCAGTAGGCATTTTTGCTATGTATTTGTGGTTGCTCTTCCCTAAGTGGTATTGAATCCTTGAAACTAAAATTCAGAACAACTAGTCTAGGGCATAACTTAAATGATCTGTCTGCACTCACTTCAGTGGCACTCAGACACCCTCTGTATATGCATCTAGGACTTCTTGCTTTAGAGGGTAGTAGTTATTTTCTGTTCCTTTGTGGCTCTGATTCAGAGTGCCAGCAGTGTCTCTCATCTCTTGAAATGCTCAGTGCCACAAACTTCTTATGATGTGGAGATTTTTTTTCAGACTGTGTATATAACCATTTTTTTTACAGTGCTAACTACCTGTATTGGTTCTACCTCTTTTGCGGAGCATGGATGCTCCACAGGCTCCAGTCCCTTCAGAGTTTGTACCAGCTCCATCAGGGGCCCTGACAGGCTGCACTCCCTTCAGGGGTTGCACCTGAACCTGTGTGGGTCCTCCACAGTCTGCAGTCCTTTCAGGAGTGTACCTGTTCCAGTGTGACTTATCCACAGGCCACAGCCCTCTGAGAGACATGCCTCCTCTGGTATGGAAACCATGTCTCCAGCCATGTCCTCATCAGTGTCTTTTTCCACTTCTCTTTCATTTTTCCTCTCTCTTGCAACTGCCACTCTGTCTTAAATATACATGAGCAGAGCCACCATAATCTACTTCAATTTTCTGGTGCTTTGGTGCCCAGTGGGTTGTTTTCAATGGTTTCAGAGCCAGCTGCAACTGACTGTAATGGACACACAGCCCCTTGCTGTAGAAATCTTTACAAACACCACACACATTTTGTGTGTGTGTGCATGTGTGTGTGTGTGTGTGCTAATGCAACATTTTGAATCTTGGAGGGACCAAGAGGATATACTGACCAACTAGGCTTGTAATCAGGACAGCAAGAGGCTGTCCAAGCAAGTCTTCACTATTCACTGCTTCCCTTTCATGTAATCCTCCTGTTTGAACCCACAAGCTCAGAAAAAGGTTTTCTAAACACACCTGAGCACAGGACTCCAGCATCCTCTTTGTGTTGGCAATTGTGCTGGCCCCATGGCCTAGAGGGACATGCCCAGAGATCAGATTCAGTCCCAGTGCAATTCACGTCATCCAGCCAGATCTGTCCTGAACCTTTGCCATAATGAGCAGAGACAAATGCCTCAATGGCATGTCCACATCCAAGCTGTTTGCAAACAACATTAGCATCTGATAGATCCCAGTTATCATCACAGATGGTGCCCCAGATGCCATCATGATAAACCTCTACTCTCCCAGCGCAGCGCTTTGTTCCATTCACCAGCCTGATCTGTTTGCTACCTGTAGGAGGAAGAGGCAGCTATCAAGTTGCAACACAACCAAAATGCACAGGTCAGCAGAGTGGCTGTACTTTGAAAACATTTTTAAGACATCATCATGTTTTTGTTATATTACAATTCTTCTGCTTTGGTTGCTTAGGCCAAACTTGTTTGAAGCTAAAATTATGTGAAGGGAAAGGTCTACTCCTCCCTCTTGTAAATGTTTGAATGATTCCTGTGAGATGTTGCAAACAAGGATCATACTGAGTATATCCAGAGGTCACCTTATCTTATAAAGCCATCTTATCTATACTCATTTAGTTAGACAGAGACAGTTCCTGTTACAGATGGGTTACAAAATCAGAGAAGAATAGAAACAGTTGTAATATTCTTTAGAAAGGCTGAAGGTATTTATAAATATAGAAATGTCACAAAATAAAAGCTATATAATTCTCAAATATCAGTCAGAATATGTGGCAATCATGGCCAAGTTAGCTTTCTTATGGCTTCTGTATTCTAATACTTCTTTTTGATTCTGGAAGATAAATTCTTTAAAAAATTCAAATGAAGGAAGCATGATGTAAATTACACATGCTTCCTTAACCATCAAGCTCAGACTCATGCCTGTTTAAGATCTGCTGAGACCACAGCAGGGTGGCCTGGAGCCAGACCTAGGAAACATTCTGTACCTTTCACACAGTAACTCACCTGAACAAATCACACCAATGTCTTCAGAAACTCCCATTGGCACTGTCTGATACTGGTAGGTCTTGCAGAGCATCAGCTGAGTCTCATTTCCACTACACTGGACACTCCTTAAGCCAACAAGACCCATACCTCTCTCAGACTTCGGAAGGTAATAGGCTTTCTCGGCAGTTCCACACTGAAGCTGTCTGCATACCACCTGAGCATCCCTAATGTTCCAGTCGTCATCCAGGACTCTGCTCCACACACCATGGAGTGAGATCTCAACTCGCCCATCACAGCGGCTCTCACCACCTGAGAGTCTGAGTGATTCAGCAGGACCTGGGCTCAAGAGAGTTGGAAAATATATTGAGGAATATCTACTGCTCTTACTGTAGTGCGAGTAACTTACAGGAGACATATGGAAGACAAATTTCCATGTTGGTAAAAAATTAATTCTCACCACCTATTAAGGAGACTGCCTGTGCTAAGACTTTGTTTGCTTTCATGCACAGAAGGGTCTGCAATGGAAAGCAAGAATGGCTTTCTCAGCTCGGAAATTAGATCCTGTGGGAAGTCAGGCACATCTAAACAATGTGAATGCCTCTACTAAATCAAGTTTCTATGCTGAAACAAAGGCTGGAGGGATGGTGTAAAAGAAAGGAAAGAGTATTAAAGACAGACTGACATACCAGTCTTGCTTGTGAGAGTGAGATCACTAGCACTGTTCTGGTCTGAAATTACACTACCCTTCTGACCACTTCTGACTTACCTGAGCAAATTACAGTGGCTACTTCTTTGGCTGAACAGGTTGGATTGCCCAAAGTCACTTGAGCACAGTCCCACAGGCAGGACTCTGTCCCTTCACAGTGAAAAGCATCTCTCCATATAGTCCCATTCCAATCCCCTGAATGGTCTTCCATATGGATTGACTTTGCATAGCCACAGTTCAGCTGACGGCAGAGAATGCTGGCAGCTTGCAAATTCCAGTGGGAGTGGCAGAGTCTTCCCCACATGCCTTCATGTCGGATCTCTACTATTCCAGAGCATGTGGTGCCATTCACCAACCTGCCCCCTGGACACCCTGGATGTAAGAGAAAGTGAGTACTGAGACTTTACATTTGTAACTGCTCATGGGGACAACCTGGAAGTGACTGGGAACTGGGAATGAGTTTTCCTTATCATTCACTAGTAAAAATGATTTCACTGGGCCACTGGAACTTCCATACTTATAACTAGACTTCAGTCCACTCTGTTTTACTTAGAAGAATGACTATAAATCAGGATCTGGTCCCCTTTGCCATTTTTAAAATCAAGGCACTAGGTTTTGGTGCTCTGGGTTAACCAATAGACCTTAATTATTTGGACTAGCCTCACCTAGGGCCTACAGCTATGCATCCTCAGGCTGCTGGTCCAAGCCTCACTTAAACCTGGATCAGGAATTCAGTTCCTTGCCTCAAGTATGTGACAGGTGTAACTGTCTCCAGTCTTGTCTCCTGCTATGTCTGGCTGTTCTCTCCAGCTGGACCCTACATTTGGTTGATTGCTTTGACTTGTTTGGGACTGTCTATAGACCTTATTACCAACACCTTCCTCTGTCCTCTCTGCAGATGCTTTAGACTGTGCCTTGGTGGTAAGGACTCTAACTGTGCTCTCCTCACTCTGTGCCCCCATACTCATCCTACCTTGTGGAGCAGCCCTGCTCTTGCTGTTCCCTGACACTAGGAGCCTTTCACAGGGAGCAGCCTTGTGGTACAGATGAAGTGCAGCCTTGACTCCTGTAGCAGCAGACAAAAGACAGAACCTGACTCCACAGACTCCCTCTGCATTTTGGGTCAGTATCTTTCCTCAAAGAAGGAGTTTTTCAGTTCTCCTCATATACCTTTGCACTGCTCACCTGAGCATACCACACGAGCATCTTTTCCAGCAGGACACTCATCATGACCTAGCGCACTCACGGGACAGTCTCTCAGGAGAAGGTCATTCTTCTTGCAGCTGAATGTGCCATTCCAGACAGATCCATTTCCTTTCCCGAAGGACTGTCCACCTGGTATCCGTAGGGCAACTCCACAGTCTAGCTGCTGGCAGAGGACATTGGCAGCTGGTAAATCCCACAGGTAGTCACAGAGGGTTCCCCATGTGCCTCCATGAAGAAGCTCTACTCTCCCTGAACATGTGGTGCTGCCGTTTGCCAGCCTGTACCCGCCATAGCCTGCAGGGAGAATAAAGGAACTCAGCTGTTACTTTTTGGGTTTTGTGCTATTGCACTGAAAATTGTAAGAGAGCTCTAGCTGCCATAAAGTAGCTACAAGGAACTAGCACTCACTGTGTCTCAGGTTATTGGAAAGCATGTTAGACCAGGATGTTGATAAGCCAGCTCTGAAAAAGAAGTCTGTATTGTCCATGTTGTAGCCTGCACTGCATGACTAAAAGCCTTTTGATTTTAAGTTCAGTCTCTCCTTTTCTTCCTTGCCCCCTCTTCCCCCACAGTACTGCTGCTACCTTGCAACATCTTTTCTTGCAGAGGCAGTTCTGGCACTGCTCTGCATGTGAGAAACTCAGAGTAGGTGCTACCAGTAGCCCTCTCTCTCCCAGTAGTTGGTCATCTCATGTTTCCCAGTAAGCAGCAACTGCAGTGTGCAGTTCTGAGCTTTTATCCATGCACTAGCATAAGGCTCTGAACACAACAGGCCATACTCATCAGCATATTCACAATAAATTAAGTGTGGCATGGGTAGGACTATGGTGTGCTACTACCAGCCCCATGCAGTCCGTCTGTCTTCTCACACTGTTACTTCCTATCTTTACGTGGTCCTGGCACAGTATCCCCAATGAGAGCTGGATTTCAGCTCTGAGCAGAGACTCTTGAGAAATAGAGACAGGAGCCAAGACTTATTAGATACCTTAACTGAGCTTTTTGGCTGCTACAGCTCCTCAGCCAGTGCTCCAGATCTTGAAACAGACTGCAGCCCTTTGACTGGGAAACAAACACGAACTGCAGTCCTTATTCAGGCTGGTTTTGTGAGAGGGCGTTGCCAGAAGCTCTGCCCCATGCTTAGTTAACCCCTTTGAATTTGTGGCCTCAGGAAAAAGGCTGTGTTTGCTAGGTGTAATCTTCACTTTTGCAGGGGGTGGAAGTACATTAGCTGTATTAACATCCCCCAGCAGCCATGACTGTATGGTGTTCTTAAATAATGTTTCCTGTCAGTCACAAATAAAGTCATCTAGTCCCCTGACAACATTTTTTTTAATAACTGAAATTTGTAACTTGTGCCTCCTTCAATCTTTTGGAGGTATGATACCTCTCCCAGTTTTATAATTAGCTGAAGTGTCAGGGGTTAACATACACACTGGCACCACAGGAAATAAATTAATTTCTCCATATTCCTGATTGCCTTCTCTGGCCATTTCTCTTTTTATTTATAAGAGAAAGATGTGTAAAGAATTCTCAGCACTACTGAGTGCATATCTCTAATAGTATAAAAGAAATTCCAGCCCTTTTGAGATCTGCCTCTAGTGATTAGAACAGCCCATGTTAAATGCAGACTCTCAGTGGAGTGAATGAGACATGGTTCCTGGCCTCCCTTGAGGCGTGATAGGGGAAGCATCTAAGAATCCTGAGGACCACAGAAATGAGTGTGCAGAGGCTCTGAACCGTGAGTTAATAGGAAGAAGACATATGGGACACAATTAAATTATGTTCATCAGTCCAAAGTCTTACCTGAACATACAACGGTGGCATCATGAGAACATGTGTTAGTGTGGTGTAGGTTCCTGGGACAGTGTGCAAGGTGAGTCTCGTTCCCTACACAGTGAAACTCTTCTTGCCAGATCAGTTCATGTCTGTCACCAAAGTGAGTTCCTTTCAAGGTATCCACAGCCTGGCCACACTCTAACTCACTACATATAACAGAGGCAGTTTTGAAATCAATGTGTGAAAAACAGACAGTAGCCCAAGTTTCTTCTTGCTTTACTTTCAGATTTCCTGAGCAGGCAGTGTCTCCTCCAGTCAGACGTAGACCAGAGAAGCCTGGGAAAAAAAACCAACACATAAACCATAAGAAACCCAGAATCAAAGGTTAGTTGTACTGACCTAATTTCATAACTCCTGTACCTTCGTGGACAAGTCACGTCACTTTTCTTAGGACCACTGATACTTTTAAATAATGATTGGGGCAATTCCTGTATGCCACTGACAAGAAAGAAAATGGTGCATGAGATTGCTTATTTCTTAGTGTATGAAAATATTAAGTCCTTAGGAAGCTAAAGAAGTAGGGAATCTTTGAACCAATGACTGAGAAGTAGCAACTGCTAAACAGATAAATAAATATCTATTTACTAGTCTGTGTCCTTCAGACTTCATTATTTAAATGAATAGGAAGCCAAAGCTTCCTTCTTTCCAGGAAGAGGAAACAGGAAATGTTGCACCCATTCTTCATAAAAGGCTAAAAAGACAGACTGAAGATCTACAGGTTGATCAACCTCACTTTGGTACCTGCGAAAATTATGGAGTAACTCCCCTGGGACACATTTCTGGGCTCAGGAAGGTGAATGGGAAGAGTCAGAATGGATTTACTGAGGATGTATCATGGCTGTGGGACTTTATTGCTTTGTCTGATGAAAGTGGATTTATGAATGAGGGGACAGAGCTCGTGTAATTTACCTCATATTTAGCATAGTCATTAGCTCTGTCCTGCACAATATTCTTATGTCCAAAAGCTAGGATATTGCAGTCTGGGTGGAAGGACAACATGGTTAAACAGCTGATTGAATGGTCAGGCTCCGAATAGCGACTGGTGGGTTGCACTCTGCCTGAAGACTGGTGGCAAGTGGAATACTTGGTGTTGGGTCTTTCCTGGGTCCCATTCTGCTCAGGGTCATTACCAAAAACCTGGAGGAAGTGATGTTATCATTTTGGGGAGGTGGGGGGAGATAACCACAAAAGCAGAGCTGCCATTCTGAGATCTAGACAGACTGTATTAATTGGCTGAGAGGAACCTTTTATAAATCGAAAAGGACAAATGTAAGGTTTGTAGCTGGGAAGGAAAAACCTCTTGCAGTCGTGCCTTATCCAAAGAGCAAAACCAAGCACATCTTGCAGAAGAAGCAGCCAAACAGATATTGGATTTGTTTGCCATTGAAGACTGTCCTGTCTTAGCTTATGTGAAGATCTAGAGAAGAAAGGCAGCTGTATGGCATAACCCTGTATTTGCTTGCTTCTCCATCTACACCTGCTTTTTTAGCTCCCATTCCCAGTCATGGAGAAGTTTAGTACTGCTGTCCTGTTGCCTGGGAGAGCTGTGATAGAAACAAATAGTTTCTTTTTCTGTTCTATGTCATTTGATATGCCCATTGTATGTTATCGCTGTGTTCAGGCAAAGTAGACTTGCACTTGTAGTCAGCAGAGGACTTAGTGCTGGTGCAGCTTGCTGTGGCTGAATAGAAGCAGTACCAGGACAAAGTCTGATCCCAGTCTTGTATCTTTTTCTGTTCTACAAGGCTGAATGACTTCTTACCTGAGCAGATCACTCCAATATCAAAGTAATGAGGGCAGGTAAAAGCACCCCATCCTGTATGTGTGCAGTTCCAGAGAGCAGGTTCATCACCACGGCAATCAACTCGATACAACCATGTTGGTCCAGTCCCTTCTCCAAAAGGAGCTCGATTAAGGGCCTGAACAGCAGATCCACATTGTAGTTGCTTACAAACAACCTCAGCATCTTGTATGGTCCAGTCACCATCACACACAGTTCCCCACTGCTCTTCATGTTTTACTTCCACTCTCCCAGAGCAGGGACCAGTTCCGTTTGATAGCCTCAATTCATCAGCACCTTCAAAAACACAGAGACAGATTAAGGTTATGGAAAGAACAGTGCCTGATCATGACTATCTGTTACAGATGGCTAATGAGATTATTATTGCTCTTAATTTACTCTTACATCAGACTTAGTTGGTTCACCTTTCTAAATGGTCCAACTCAAAGGTTTTTTTGCAAGGAGCTTTATTTGTATTTACAGGTTTGAGCTAAGTGCACAGCTAAAATTTAAGTTATTTCTAATGACGGGCAAGCTTTCTCTTCTTCTGACTTAACAGGGCTAGGAAATACTGAGTAGTGTCCCTGCTGTGTGATTCACAAAGCACACCACAACAGACCCCAGCAACTGGAGTGAGTGAGGGTACCACATGTCAGTGTGTGATTGCCAGTGTATATCATGCTAGATTATCATGTGGGTTAATTGACCTGGGAGCCAAGTATGTGTATGTGTCTTTGGGAGAGAGGTAACTGGAGGAGTTGGCTACCAGAAGGATCAGAGGGCCCAGGCCTGCTACTGGAGGGATGGTAAGGTCAGCTCACAGACTCAGCTCAGAGTTGGCTTTCTGGGCTACAAGCACGCATTTTTGACTCATGTCCAGCTTGTCACCAGCAATTCTGTCTACAGCTCAGAAGGAGAGGTAAGACAGTAATAAGAATATCCAGTTTGTTTCCATTACAGCTTGACTGTTTATGAAACTTGGACTTGGATTCCTATTAGAATGGCCAGTCTGAGTAAAATACAAAACTTTTACAGATGGCTTACCCTTCTTTATCTTACGATCACCAAGGAGACTGAATCAAAGACAGAAACAGATTTAAACACCTTCTTGTCTCTTTGCCTTAGAGACTGATAGAATAACAATGTATTTATACTAAATTTACGTACTTTTCTTATATCACTGCCTTATGTGAAATAAAGTATGTACTTACCCAGAGACACCTGAATGGAGAGAAGCAACCACAACACTGGGGCAGAAAGATGTCCTTTTGTTGCCATTTTGATTACAGACAGATGAAACTTCACTCTTTAGGCATTGCCTAGATCAACCTCTGCATGGGCTTTTCTGTGTCTCACAAATGACTACAAAAGAGGAAATATACAGATTGACGTGCTAGTGTGAACTAGATGAAGGAACCAATAGAAATATTGTTCACCTTTTTAGACGTTATCAATAGATTAATCTCAAACCTGAAAGAACCAAAACCTCCAATAAAATTTGAAAAGTGTGCTTGTGACCTTATATGAAGGATGATTGCACAACTGCTGTGATCATCGGAATTGTTTTGCTATGGGACCAACATTGGTGGCACTGGCAGAGCAGTACGCAAAGTGCTTATTTGTCACCTAGTAAAGGAATGTAAAAGTGCAGAACCATGGTCATTTATGAATCCGTTTAGAAGAGAAAAAGGCAAAGAAAATCCCTGAATTTGTAGCTTATCCATCTCATTGGGAAAAATTGTTCTCCAATCAACAGAAGTGGTGTTTATCATTAGCGGTAGTTCTGTGAGTAAAAAATTACACCAGCTCTGTCTTGAGGCAGATGCTTCTCAGGGCTTCCTTAATTGGTCAAAATTTTATGGGCAGAAGCTGTTGAAAGACCATCTTCCTTAGGATGTGAATTACAGGACTTCCTGTTTGCTGAATTTCTTTTTGTTTCAGGTGACCATAGCTGGTAGTTTTACCCACTCATTCATTCACTTTAGAATGGTGAATTTATGGAAATAAAAGGTGCTGCTAATTAAATGGTGGCTACTTGACTCATTCTGGCAACTGGAACAAGTTGCAGAGTGCTGTTTACATCAGTCTAAACACACAATCCTCTTTTTAACACTGACACACATACTCCTTTTGTTTGATGGCATTTATCTACTTTTTATCCAGAATCCTAAGTTCCAAATTATTGGGTCCTTAGAATACCAAGCTCTGCAACCTCTTTCCCTTCTCACTGGGCTTTTTCTGCTTGTTCAAGGTCTGTGTAATGCAGCAATGTAACCTCTGGTCAGACTGCTGCAGAAAAAGCTGCATGAGGAAGAGTAGAGAGGTCTGGCCAGAGGCTGCCTATTCTTTGCTCAGGAGTTGCTCAGGAGCTCAGACACTTGCCTGTGGTCTCTACTAGAGCTATAGGGTAGCCAAGCTTGGGTCTGGCCATAGACTTTGCTGATACTGACCCTGACCTGTTGACTGACTTTATGGCTTGATCTCAGACTACCACCTTCCTATGGTTTTGTCTGCATTGCCTGGACTGCTGGCTTAACCTGGCTGCAGTTGCTGGACCTATTCTGGTTTTATTGTTCAGGTACTATGGGACTGCATCCCTCATGAAGTTCTTGCCTTATGCCTGATTTGCTGTTAGCTTCAGTTCCTGGCTGACCTTCTCTTGCAGAGCATCCTGCTTTGCTGCCTGATACAGACCTCTGAAAAACAGAAAGTTATTGACACTCCATTAGAAATCTTGTCAGGCTGAGGAAAGAGCCACTACAGAAGCACTAATGACAGCTAGACAAGGTATCCATTATAATGTCTATTCCTGTACCGAGATTCAGTGGTTTCACTTAACACTATTCCTTGCTGATTAGGGGCCATCAACTGAATTCTCATTGACATTTAAAACCACTACAGGAAGTCTAAGATTAAGATTTGTTTCTCAGCATACAGGCCCTTGATGACCAGAGCCTCTTTCATGAGTGCTGTGTCCAAGTAACCAGGTACATGCCAGTGCTCATGGATGTTAGAAGTCAGAATTCTCATCTGGGAACACTCTGGTATTCCCCTTTTCCTTCTCGTTTCCATTGCAGATAGGCTTGTCATCTGGATCAGTATTCAGTTAGGTTGAGACTGCCAGCATGGATTTTCCCGTGCCCAGTGGGCATGAGAGGTTTCCTAAAAACTACCCAGGATGACTTTAGGGAGTCCTGAATATGTCTAGTGACAACAGGACATGCTTCTAGTTGAATAAGCAGGAGAAGACATCTATTCAAGGACAAGTTCAATGGCAACATGATGCCACATCAGTCACCCAGCCTTATCTATCTAGCAAAGTTTGTGAAGGACCTTAGTGGTATCTTCCTAATAGACTTGGACTCAAAATATTTCCTATATGGAAAAGTAACCCATTCGTTATCATTGCTGCCGGTATCTGTTGTCAGGATAGAGGGGCTTTCTGGGACACTATTCCTGCACAGATAGAAGAAGAAAACCCAGCACCATATCCATTAAGCCATAACTTGGTCTACATATCCAGAAATTCTGCTCTTTCCTGAGTTGACTGAAACCCTTGTTTCATAAGGAAATCTCCAGTTCTTATCATAGGTATGGTGAGAGATTAGTAGGGTAGAAGAGAGGATTCTGTCTTCTGAGGCTCCTCAGGCCATCCACTTTGCATTTGCAAAGAAATGTAGCATAGGGCACTGGCAGGCACAATGATGTTCTTGTAGCATGGCTTTGAACCCAGCTGCATGGGTACCATCCATGGCATGTCCCAGAGGAGTAGTTGAAAGAATCCTGCTGCAGGACTCCACACCTGGGAATTGTGAAGGTACTGCTTTCACACAGACTCACTTAAGATAGCAGGTACCATGGAGATTCTGGGGCTCTCATCTGGAGCAACCAACGAAGGATGTGGTTAGAGGCCCATCTTATTTTAGAAGCAATCAGCACAAATACTGTCTACTGCTCTAAACATAAGTTAGTTGGGAACTAATTCCTTGGTTCAGTGTCAAGACTGACTTGCACCCCCACTGCAAATGATTATTTCCTTCTGTATCATATTTTCCTTGAAGTGTCCCAAAGCAAAGGTAGAGACTGAACTGGCACTTGAGTCATGGTGTTCCATGCTCCGAGAGTGCTTGAGTTTACTTGTTTATTGTGCAGTGTAGGGTTACGCACAGGGTTCCCTACAATCTCTCGCTCCTGCAGGTGAAGAGCTCCTTGATATTCTTGACACCTTCCAGGATTCATCTCCATGGCAGCATGAGGAATCTCTCCCCGTGGACATTAATATGAAGTATATAGAGTAGAAAGTCAAGTCCTTCCTTGTAGCCCTTAAAAAAACTTTCTAAAAGAGTTTTCAAATCTGGGAATACAGAACTGTCTAATGGAAGATTGCTTGGGAAAACTGTAGTGGATATGACTAAAAAAGACTTTGACAAGCTCCTCTGGATTACATGGACTACACAGGGGTCTTTGCAGGATTTCAGGCATGCACACTGATGCAGGATAAGCAACAAATGAGGTAATACAGTCTCTTTTAGAGGATGGGAAAGGAAACATGGAAATCATCTTCTGAGAAACAGAAGTGAAGCAGAGAAAGTCATAGAAGGATGGGAGAGAATGGAAATGGGTACCTCAGCCATCCTTGCACAATGCTGTGGTACTACTTACTGTCCAGAAGGTAAACACAGGGAATCTGTGAGAAGAGGAGATCCAAGACATCAGCAGATGTCTGCTGCCCAGTGGAAAAGGACCTATGGGTGCTGGTCAATGGCCATCTGCACATGAGCCAGGATTGTTCTCATGGAGGCTGATGGCATCCTGGCCTGTATCAAAAATAGTGCAGCCAGCAGGACTAAGGAAATGATTGTCCCCCTGTAGTCAGCACTGATGAGGCCACACCTTGAGTGATGTGTTCAGTTCTGGGCCCACGACAAGGACATAGAAGGGCTCGAGCATGTCCAGAGAACGGCAGTGAAGCTGTTGAAGGGTCTGGAGAATAAGTCATATGAGGAGCAGCTGAGGCAGCTGGAGTTGTTTAGCCTGGAGAAAAGGAGGCTTATGGGGACCTTATTGCTCTCCACAACTACCTGAAAGGAGGTCGCAGTGAGGTGGGAATCAGTCTCTTCTCCCAGGTAACAAGCAACTGAATGTGACGAAACAGCCTCAGGTTATGCCAGAGGAGTTTCAGGTTGGATATTAGGAAAAGTTCTTCACTTAAAGGATTGTCAAACACTGGGACAGGCTCCCCAGGAAAGTAATTGAGTCACTCATCATGGACTTATTTCAAAGATGTGTAGATGTGGCACTTAGGGTCATGGTTTAGTGCTAGGTTAATGTTTGAACCTGATGATCCTAAACATCTTTTCCAACTAAAACGATGCTATGATTATATGAAAATCAAGCAGCAAGCAGCAGAACAACTCTGAGATATTTTGATTAAGAAACTGAACACAATACTTTGCTCACCAAAATGATGTACTAGAGTTGGAACAATACAAAGAAAGCCTTCAGGGATGACCAGGTGAATACAAAGTCCATGTTATTGTCAAAGGACGATGAAAAGACTTCCAAAAACTGTCAGCCTAACAAAACAAAGTTTTGCTTCTAAGTATTTTGAGACAGGATAACACTAACTGGAACAAGGACAGTATAATGTGAAGAAAAGCATAACATTGCTGTGAAGACATGTAAGACTGGATGCCACAAGGAAGCTTCTAACAATCAGAAAAGATTGAAATAAGCTTCCAATTAAAATGGTAATAGAAGAGAACTTTTGTAGTTATCGTAATATGTAATTATGACCAATATGTAATTATGACCAAGATCAAAATCACTGAAAGGAATTACTGGTCATGTTTCCTTTGGTTAACACAAGTACAGACTTGATGGCTGTACTGATCCCCTTAAATCCCTTGGTCCCTTGTTCAGGAATGTCATTTTTGCTGCAGAAATAAGAGAAGGTTTCTGCAGAGTAGAGAGAAACCCTTACTCCATAGTGACAGTGCAGCATTTTCATCTGGTACTTGACAATGGACTTTGCCCTGTGGATATGCAAAATCTCAGACTTCGCTACACTGTGATCAATAAGATGCAAACTAGGCAGGTCACTGAAGGGAGAATGAGCAGTGTTGGTGAAATATTTATTGGTCAAATGAGGTTCAGGTGGGACTCAGGCAGGCGACCACTAATGAGCCTATGCTAGTTCTAGAGAGTCAGACAAGGACAAGATGGTTTCATGAATAGAATTGTAAATTTTCCTGGTAGGTGTTAAAGTCAGGAGAGAAAAATATCACAATCAGTATTTATTAGATCACTTCTTACTAGTTAAATTGTTAATAGAACCAAGCAGTTGTTATTATTAATAGCAGTTTACAATTCACACAGTATGGTCCATTATTACCTCACACTCAGACACTCACTGACCTGGTATCATGATGCGCTGTGGTCTTGGCAGACTTGAGAATCTTGATGTTCTGAGTTTTTCTGATCTTGTGAATCCATAGAAGAGAGAGCCTTCACACCTTGTGTATTCTTGGGAGAGTTTTACGTGCTGTCTCTCAGCACCTACACATTCTTTCTTTGATCCGGTTTCTGGTTTCACACAGCCAGGCACTGCTCATTCATGCAAATTCATCCCATGTGGGCTTTTATGACAGAAATGCAGAGCCAAATCTGATCCATAGGCCAGCACATGTCCCACAAGACACTGTCCTATCCCATAGTTTCAACTTGCAGCAGTAATCTTTACTTCCAAACCCTTTGGACACAGTTCTCTTGTATCTATGTGAAATTTATACATTTATAGTTGCCACACATTAAAACTTAGAGTTTTAAAATACGCCACTCACTGCAACATAACTAAGAGACAAACAGCTCTTACCTGATTGTTTCAACTCAGAGTATGAACCCTTTTGCACAGAAGGCTGTACACCTTTCTAAAAGCTTCCTCCAGGTCTTAAGACCGTCAGTCCTGTACATGTATGGAAGTGAGGAAGATAAGCACACCCAAGTGCATGTCTTGTGGTCCAAAGTTAATAAGACTGCTTCAAAACTTGTTTTGGGGCTGGGTGTCTTTGAACTGCCATTATCTTTAAACAAAACACAGATGGAGCTAAGAGATGAAGCCAATACACTTAATGCTAAGGCATAGATGGGGCTGTCTGAAGGAAAACAAGCAGTTAGGAAGGAAACCACTTTCTTCCTTCCTTGGGCTATGCTGGAGGGACCTTGAGCTTCAGAGAAATGAAATGTGTCCTGTGGTTAAGATAAACCTGAGCTTTGAGAAGGATTAATCTCTATATCTCAACTGACAATGGTATGAAGAAATATCTGAAATTAAGTCATCTGGTGTGGCATTTACCTTTGTGGATCCTTATGAATATATTTTTTAAAACCTTCCAAAAGCTAGTCATACATTTTGTTACTGTCTTGTGAGCTCAAATGCTTTTGGAGAAGTGTCAGTCAGAAATTTTCCACCGAAAGTATGACTTAAGGTAAGTGTACTTTAAAGAAATATATATATTTAACAAAATTTGGGTTTAGGGAAGCCTCAACTGCAAGTCAATATGATTTATATTGTAAGAAATGATAAGACCTTGGTCAGTTTCAGAATAAAGTGTATTTTGATCTTATGATATGTTGGATGTTTCTGTCCCCAAGAGTTGAACAAATTGAAAGTCAAGTTTTAGTGACTTCTTTGAATTGTGGTCTAAGGCAGATGTTTTCATTGCACTTTCTCTGAGACATTTTATTTTAGAGTTTCTTTTTGTGGCTATTGTTCCTTTCTGGATAATTTTTCATTGATACAATAACTAAAAAAAAATCTCAGTTCTCACTATCAAAATTATTCAATTTTCAGTAGGAACCAGGTGGCTTGTATGTCTATGTTTGTCCTTTTTTGCAAGATAAGGTTTCTAAACTTTTTCACTAAATATTTAAATCTTTCATCCCTGAATTTGAAAGCACAAATTAAAAATGGTGGATCATGTCTTTCTGGAACTGGTCTCCAAACCCACAGTTTCTCCAGCCCAACTAGCACAACACCAAAGTATTAGCTTAAGAAAGGGATTTCAGATATGATCTAGGGATGCAAATCAGTAATTTACCAACATTCTACTGTGATCTGATGATGCAAATCAGTCATTAATCAGCATTCTACTGCTGCTTACAATGTTTGCATATTTTCTTCCTTCAGCACTGGTGATTGATTATTGCTAATAATATAATTCTGTTTTTCTTTTGTTATGCCATTACAGGTTACTGTGAGTGAGCATATATATGGGTATGTAAGGTGTGAAAAAAAAAAGAGAGAGAGGGAACTATGCAAGGAGGTAAGTGTATTTGCCCTGTGAATAGCTATTTAATAAAGAAAAATGAATTCTCATAACAGAGCAGCCTAAGTAATAAAAGACGTTGAAGTAAATATCTTTTGTGCACCGAGTTTCTCCATGGCATAATCTTCTGTAAAGGAAAGTGGAATTTGCAGCAAAACTTATGTCACATGTCTTGATATACAGAAGGAGAAAATCTGTTCTAGAGTTGTAAATTCTGCTATTATGTATGGCTGATTGAATCATTAAATTTTCAAGTTTGAAGAATAGAATAATGGCTATATCTTTACAAGGAAATAATTGCAGCTATGAAAATTTAAGTGTCAAATATGATTAGTCTATTTTTACTAATGTTTTGATGCTTTCATATAGTTATATTCTATAAACATGTAGTAGGTCTATTTTCAAGATGCTGTGTAAAGTTATTTATCACCTTTCACAAGTACCATCTGTATATCAGCATTAATCAAAGAAAGTCAGGATAGTAGTTTTTCTCTAAAGGTACATACTCAGAAAAAGACGAAGTTGTGGATATCCAGGAAAGCCTAAAAAATACATTTTCTTCATAATAGGAGGTATCGCAAAATATAATTAAGAACATATCCAGAATAGTCCAGACTGCAAAATGAACCTGAATAAACTCAGAGAGATCATGATTATATCATATGGAGACCATATTTTGCCCCTGATGCAGCTAGACAAAGTGACTGTCAAGATAATTCCAAATCCTAGAACTCCTGCTGTGGATTCAATTATAGCAACTGATAAAAGAAGGAGGACAAAAGTCGTGGCCATTGTGACCCAAGAGCTTGCAATTCTTGGTTGGCTTCTCCTGGGCTCCTGAAAGCCTCAGATCTGCAAGGCAATGCCAATCCCAATGAGCTGTTATGGACACATGCTCACCTATTTATCTCAGAGGGAGAAGTATCATAATGTCATTCAAAATTTATGCTATTTTACATTTTTTTTTGGTGGTTGATGGCTCAGCTGATTTCTCTAAGCATGCAAATTGGGTAAAAATTCAAATACAATGTTTTCAGTTTGGAAAATTGATTTGCTGCTGAACTAGGGTTTTTACAACTGCAGTTTTTCACTCCAATGCCTGATGTCCCACTTTCCATGTCTATATTCGTTTTTTATATCTGATGCCTTAATCTCTCCCTGACAATTGCAAAAGTATCACTTCTAAGCTTATGAGACGTACTTACCATGGCCTCTTCTCACACTGGGGCAGGTCCTTTTCTTTATCAGATGTGTCCAAATAGCTGCTATAAAGAGGTTTGGTGAGTGCCTGACAGCCAGCCAAGGCCAACCCACCACAGGTACAAGGGTGTTTCATCATCAACAACCCTGTCATTACAAAGTACTGTAAAGATTTTACTTTTCCAAAGTCTCATTTTATGAAATTAATCACATCAATGTAGCATCTTGTGCATGTCAGGCTCCCTTTCTTTGCTGCCATAGCACATCTACGAATACCTGGGTGAACTAATTCCAGGTGTATTGCTGTGGATATAACCCTACCACCCAATCAATCCTTCTCTTATGCCTGTCCAAGTAGCCATTCCACTGGTCTTTACAGTTACACAGCTATTCTATAAAACATTTTTATTAATTTTATTAAAGAAGTAGATCTTTCCTTCCATGGCTCACAGAAAGTAGTTCTTCGTGTATTTCATTATTGAAACAGAATTTGACAAATACCATAACCTGAGGCATTTTAGAAATATCTGTATTTCCATCTACCCAAAGAGGAAACCTTTTACTTGTACTTGTACTTGTCACTTGTACTGCTACTTGTTTCTTCAAACTGTCTGCAGTGTTTTCTATGCTTCTTCCAACAGTGTTTGCTGACAAAGGAATGTATATTAAATTGCTGGTCTATTGGTTTCTGTGTATTATCACAGTCATTTTTACATTTTATGGCAAGAAAAATAGGCATTTCTCTGATGCTATTGGCTTTTTGTCATTTGCTGTGAAGCAAGAAACCTTAAAGGAGGTTTCTACACATTTGTCATTAAGTTTGGTGAAATTTTGTAAAGTACTTGATTAAATGCCATGTGGCTTTAAATGTCACTGAAAAAATTGTAAAGGTTTGTTTTCATGTTCCTGGGTGCTCAGATTTTAAATGTCTTGCTAATTCTTATGGTTTTATAGTGTCATTAGCTACATTTCCAAAGCACATTATAGAAGGTGAGGTTTTTCTGTCTGTGTGATCTGCATGGCCAGCTGTGTGCTTGAGTATTCTGACTGTATGTTCTTGTGTGTGTTTCTATATATGATAGAATGACGGAATCATATAATGACTGGGATTGGAAGGGACCTTACAGATCATCTAGTTCCAACCCCCCCCCATAGGCTGGGACACCTGCCCAAGGGGTACGTGCTCAGCCCCACTACCTATCTTGATCTCAGGAAAATAGAGCCATGGCATCCATGCACCATCAGGATAGTGGATCCATCAGCTTGTAGCAATACAATCCATCCATTACAGAATCTAATTAAGTAGAATAGTAAGTACAGAGGCTGCTCTAAACAAATAGTATAAATTCTATCTATGCTGGAGATGTTTCAACAGAACAGGTTGGATATTTAATTAAATTACTTAACCAGCAACTAACGTCTGTTAGTAGTTATTAGCATACTACTATATTGTCCTAATGAGGTACAATTAGAGAATTGAACACAGATCATGTCAGCAAACTGCTTATGGAAATTATTCTAAATTTAGCTTTGGTTGGCTATGTATATTAGAATTCATTCCATATGTAACAAACTACAGAACTTCCAGTTGTTTTGTGCAATTGTCTATTGTCCTGGTAACCCATATCAGGGAATGATCTTAGTTTCCAGGGCTAAGAGACCTGGAGTGACTCACATGCCTATATTCACTGCAGACCTCAAAAGCCAGGCCAATCCTACCCTGTCTGGCAACTAGCTGACAAGCTGACTGACACTGCTGCCATTCTGGCTGCTGGATTTGATTCTGCTGCTGCTGTTTTCTCAATTATGCTCATGCTCAGGAATTATCTAAAAAGTCCCGGGCCAATCTTTTTCTCCAGGAAGGGGCAAAATGAACTGCTGATGGATTGATAATTTCTTCACCCTGCAGAAAATGAGCCTCTCCAGTTCCCAGGGTCATATTTTGCTGTGCATTTGGGTGGAACAGCAGGAATCGTCTTTCTGACTTTAAGAAGGTCACTTCAAGGTTCTATGTTAGTCACCTCATATCTATCACTAAGTGTCACCATATCACATTCTGGAACCTGTGAAGAAGGTCCTCCATTGCACTGTGTAGCCTTACTATCTCAGTGTTGATTGCCAGGCACCCCATTTGAAGTCCCTGGTGCAGATGCAGATGGAGGTCTCTCAAACCAACTTTCACGATATCTACCCATGAGTCAAACATTACAGAGAGCAGATGTGTCTTAGGTGAACCTGAACACCCCATCCTCATGCAGTCAGTTAACAAAGTACATATATCCCCATACACTGTTTATAGAAAGGCTACTATCGGTGCATCTATTTCAGAAGTTACTCAACATTGTGGAAGTCCAGAGGGAGAATTATGATTGAGTCATAGGTTACAATGGCCATGTGTGTCAAGGAGCAGCAGGAGGAGCTGTTCCATAAGGAAAGGTGAGGTAAAAAGTTAGCATCACCACAAGGCAGTCAAGGACAGCAAGAGAGGGCATTTCAGACACACAGAACAGATGAGCCTGTTATGGTAACTAGGGACAGCCAGCATTCCAGTGAGCACCACACATGTCCATAGTGATAAGACATGCCCAAGATCAAGCCAGTAATTCAAATCTGTGGTACAAATTAAGGCCTTGTACGCTTCTATGTAGCGCTAATAAAGTTGTGCTGCAACTTTAAAAATTGAAAGCACCAGCCTTTCAATTTTAAAATTAAAGTTTTGAGAGAAGAAATCTGAAAAAGAGCTTACACATGCAAAAATATAAAGCAGGCAAAAATATCTGAAGATACAGGAATAAATTTATCTCAAAGTACATTATAGAGTGGGCAAGGAGTGGCAGGTTTCATAATTATAAAGTCAGATTCTTTTTACAATTAGAGTGTTGAAACTTAGAGAAAAAAAAGTCACATGTGTTCTCATTGCAAATTTTTTTAAAAAGTTTGAACAAGAAGCTGCAGGAATGTCACAGGGAAAGCTGATCCTGCCTTGGAGAAGAAAAGTGAATGAAAGCCTAGCTTACTCATCTAACTACATAGAAGTCTACTAAAAATGCAGTTGTTTCCATTTCATCAGTCTGGGAGAAAATGCTTCCCAGCTAATTAAACTGTTTAATGAACTGAAGTCTTTAGTACTTAATAATACCTTGAAATCACACAGGAAATTATTTAGTTCAGTTCAAAATATGCCACACTGCTGGGCAAATGCAAACAACTCCATTTTACAGATGCACTGACCAGATGAGTCAAATCTACGTATTACATCAGGATCAGAGATAGGAAAGGAACTTGAAATCTTCAGAATCCTGAGTTTAGGTGTTAACTACTGAAACACAGTGCAATATGTGGAGATACAGAACAGGATGAAAAGGGTAAGAAGAGAAGACACAAAATGAAACAATATGTGGAGATACAGAACAGGATGAAAAGGGTAAGAAGAAAAGACATAAAATGAAATCTTGGTGGAAATAAAGAAGAAAGAACTACAGGGTTCTGCTCAGCAGACATGAGGTTACTTTTCTTTTTTAATGTGTCAGTCCTCTTTGATTTCCCAAGCATTGCTTTGTGATATTGCAAAATATATTAAGAACTTCAGTATCAAGTATGATCTAAAACACAAATGAGTACTGCAGATTTGGGGGACTAAACAGGAGAGAAGAATTTTTATGATGATGGTACTTCACTATCTGGTCCATAGCTGTAACTAATGATAAATAATATGAATTTACTTCTATCCAGAAAAATGTTGAAAACCAGTGTCTTGCCAACATCTTCTAAATTTCCTATGGCCATAGACTTAATTCGGTTAATAGCTTTAAATACTATGCTTCCACTTAATTTCTTGCCGTGATATAAAATATACATGTCCAGATAGAAGTCTGAGTTTTGGTCAAGCAGCTATTGCATTGCAACATTCATGACTCAAATGATTCTGCATAAGAATTTAATCTACATGCAAAATATAATTGATTCTGTTTGTTAGCCACATAATCTCCGAAAATGAAACCCCTTATCACCTCACACATTAGCACACAACATTTAGGTTGTAAGACTTAGTTCTGTTACTGTCACCAAGCCCGAGTTTTCCTTAAGTAGGTATTAGTGTATGACTCCACAACTCACAAAGGGTTGTCTTTCATCTGAGTTGAATCTGTAGGGCTAATGCCCTAAAACACAGGACATAGCTTTTGTATTATGAAATTCACCACTTTTGATAATGTTGAACATGAAAGGGGATTTTTTGTTGTAGTTGTTTTTCAGACTCAGAACTGAGTTTTACAGGAAATATCCTTTTAATTCAGCCTGTAAACAGTTGTAAAAAGCAAAGTAGGTAGAAAGTACTTTCAAAAATTGTGGAAAATGTTTTCTAGGATGTATTTTGGAATGTGGTGCACTGTGAAGAACAGAGTTGGTACATACTCAGTTCTAACAGTGGCCCTCTGGCAGTCTGCTGGACTCATTTGCCTTAGCATGTCTCCTCAATAGAAGGTTTAGTGACTGCTTATTCAGGGATTATACTTTTATTCTTACTTGCTCTCCTTACTTCTAAATAAATGTTTCAGAGGCCAGAACTTGCTTTTCTGAATGGAAAATAATGCCTCATGGGTGTTTTGGAATGGTTTCATAGTTAATGTCTGAATGTGTAAAAAGATATACAACCACAAAAATCTTTACTGTGTTGCATAGAAAAAAGAAAAATCAAGTTCTCACTAGTACAGTAACTACAACAAACTACAGAATCATTAACAATAGCCTGAAGTGGTATTATAATTATACCTATTTATTCTTAGAGATTGTGCCTAGTGAAGCAATACATGAGATATCAAAGTAACACAGAAAATAATACAAGACATTCATGTAGGATAGGGTTATGCCCAGGGAAACTCAGGTACATTCATGTAGGACAGGGAAAAATAAGGTGAATATTTTGTAGTTTAAAATTCAATGTCTTCCGTCATTCTTACTTTCAGTGCTTCTCCTGACTTTCTTCCCAGATCTCCTCTAACCTCCTCTCTTCATTCTCACACTTCCCTTTTTTAAAACCTGAAACCCCTTTCTTTTCTGTCATCAAGTCTACCCTTCCTGTCCGCTTCCCAATTCACGTCTTGTATCCATTCTATCCACTTGGATTCCATGCTGAGTATAGTCTTCCTTTTGGATGATTAATGAATCTTCAGTTTGAAGGACTCACATAGGTCAGGCTATTTCACTTTTTTTTTTTCCATAATCTTTAACAGATTCATCCAGGTAAACAACTGTCATATATTGATCTGTTCTTACAACCTTTGGTCTTTCCCCTTCTTCCTGCCTCTTCTGAATTTAAAGTTTATTAACTAGTGTTAGTGGTTAGAAGTATCAACAACTTTTCTGTTCTTTTTCCTAAATAAAGATGTCCCAGAGAAGCTGGAAGGACAGGTTACCAGGGAAGTGGTAGATGCCCCATCACTGAAAGTGTTCAAGGTCAGGTTGGACAGGGCTTTAAAAAACCTGATCATGGTGGGGAGTTGAATTAGATGATCTTTAAAAGGTCCCTTCCAACTCAAACCATTCTGTGACTATGAGTCTATGTACTGATTGACTAATGCTAGATTAGAGTGCAATTTGGTGGAAAAATGGGAGTGAAAAGTTCCTGTCTGACTAGGAGTCTCTGACAGCATTTTTGCCCCAGAAGGGATCTCTTTCTATCACCAATGGAATGTTTAGAACACACTGCTGGATCCCTGACTGAGAGCTCCAGTTTTGGGCTGCTTGAAATGAATTTATCCTGCCATCAGTCCTCCCATCCACAAGGCAATATCATGGCTCTGAGGTTATCCTGCCTCCAGTTTTCTGAACTTCCCTAGTGAAGCAACAAGGTCTCACAGTGCTACAGTATCCTGATGTTCTCTAAGCAAATTTGTGCCTTTGATGGTTACCAAAATTACTGCTAACCTTTAGCAGACAGTCTTTCATACAAATGAGTTTTCTTTTACGTTGTTTTAACCCACAAGTCATACTGGTTAGTGGTAGTATCATCAGTGACCATTTGAGGCAGAAAATTTTGAGTTAGACAAGTTTATTTTAAAAACTAATGCGGTCTCTTTGTAAGTGATAACCTTTTCCCATGAGTTTTCCAGATGGCCAGTGACATTAACATTGCCTCATCATGTTTTTCTAATGCTCTTTTGTTCATTTAATTACATAAAGCTGGCAATCTTTTGTGTAGCCTAATATATTTTTGGAAGGTTGAAGCTGGAATATCAATCTATGAAGCAAAACTTCACCAAACTGTTGCAGGGGATTTTACTATTCACTCACCATAAAAGATCAAACTCCCAATTTAATTTCACTTCAGGACAGATATTAAGACTAATTTTCTGAAATCTGCCTTGGATTCCTAACCATTTAAATGTATAAGAAATACTTGCAACAACATCTGCAAAATGCACATTGATCCTCTTAATAAGTTCATATTTCTTTGAACCATATATCTATTTAATTCTAAGAGTTATATAAAAGATAATTGCCATTCAATGTTTTTATGTGTAGCAGCTGGAAGGCATGTCCAACACTGTATTCTTTTCAATGTGCTGATCAGCATTAGATTTGAAAAAGTTAATGCACTGTATAGAGAAGAGAGAGTCTGTCACAGACAAAACACCAGAGCTTCTCTCACTCGTGTGGACTCAAGAGAGCAGAGCTGTCATATGTGCCTTAAAGATAAGAAGGGAATGAGTTGATAAGGATTACTTGTGACGTCTCCCCCTGCTTTGCCTCCCTCAAACCCCTCTTCCTGCTTCTGTAGTTAGAAACATTTTACAGGGAAACTTTTTGTCTTTTTTTTTTTTTTTTTTTTTTTTTTTTTTTTTTTATTCCAGCAGTTGTTAAAAGGGTCTTCAAATAAACTTACGTGCTAGCAGGAAAAAAACAACAGCATGTGTACAGCACCATTTTCATGCATACGTGACTCTTCAGATATTCAGCTCACGAGATCCCCAAACCTCTACAGGTTGTGTATGCAATAAACACATCAGAGTGCAAACAGCTGTCATAGAATCCTCTCTAACTTAGACATTTTTCAAGGCCTAAATGCATACACAGACATTACAGTGTCCTATGACCCCTCATCCGAAAAATACTTCCATATTGAATTGGTAGTGTGGAAAACATAAGATCTACTTCCCTGCCTTATTTCTGCCAGATGCAAATGTGCTCTGTCCTTACCCTGATAGATGCAAGAAACTCTGCTTGAAAACATACATAACTACAGTCTGAATTACTTTGCAACAGCTAAGGACCACAGTCTGGAAAATTTTTCCAAAGTGTAGATCATATAATTTTGAATAAAATATGTCTTACACATGGATATCTCAGATCAGAATCACAGTGACAGCATGTATATGAAATAAATCCACATTTTTGTCCATAGAGATACGTGAATTTTGAATAAAAAAAAATTTAAACCCCTCGATTATCCCCATAACAACTCAACTTTCTTACCGAATCTCAATCATTTATGCAGGAAGTATTTACAAATTGGATTCTGATGTTAAGCTGAAGGGAAGTGACACACTGCAAGGAGAGAAAGGTTGGCAAAGACATTTTTTGCACTATGCAAGGACATTATTTTACAGTATTTAGAGCCCTTTGGCAAATGCAGAAATATATAGCTACCAGTGACTTGAATGGTAAAAAGAACTGGGGGTGAGTAACTGGTTTCAGCCATAGAAGAAGTATGTTGCGATAGTAGAATGTTAAGAATTATGCAAGAACTACAGTAATAGGGAAAAAATCAGGTTAAGAGAACTCTGAATACTGAACAGATACCTAATTATCTTCAGAACAGTGAAGCTAGACATCATATTTCCCTGAAGGACTAGCATCCTGGGGAGGCAAACAGTTCCATCCTGGTATTCTACTCGTTTCAGTCACTTTGGAAGCTGACACCAAACTGCTCCCCACCACCTGTCTCAGCTCCCAGCCACCACTTGAGAAAATCTCAGCTTCCAATATCCACTACTCAGCTTTTAATGTCTCAGAGAAGTGATCCTGGTTCCCAGTATTCAAAGCAGAAAAACCATCCTCTCAAATCTTCCCATTATGCATCTTTAAGTAAGTAAAGACACACAGACTGGCTATCACCTGAGAAGTAATGAACAATTGTAAATAGAATCAATAATGAATGATTTTATTTTTTTTTTTAATGACTCTTAATGGGAAAGAAAAAGAGTCAGATGTGTTGACCCCTTGAATGGACACTAGGGTGCAGATGAGAGAGAGCAAGAAGTAAGTCAGCACCCTGGTCTTCCCTTTGTGGGAGGAGGAGCACTAGGATCAGTAGCCCACACTATCTTGCAATAGGCGGAGGCCTCCGGGCCCCAGAGAAGCAGCAGGTTGAAACAGGCTAGTGGCAGTGAGAATATCAGACCAAAACAGGCATGTTGGGTGGGCAGGGTAGCGAGGCTGCTGGAAAGAAAAGAAACAGCAAATAGCTGAGTAGAGGCTGAGGGAGATAGAGAATCACATACTTGTGTTCAAAAAGATTTCAGTGGAGCTCCAAGAGACAGAAAGATGGGTGGGTCACAGGGAGCCGCAGAAGGGAACAAAAAAATATGAGAATTACGAGAAGTAGAGGTGTTTAGAAGGTGGGTGGAGAGTTGTAGTAACATATCCGTTTCCCTCCCTCCCCACAGGGAGCTCAGAGCTTTTCCTCTCTCTTCTCCTCCCCACAGCAAACAGCCAAGCTGGGAAGAAGAGATTGTCCTGGACTTAGCAGTGTGTCTGGGCATGGAAGACTGATAGCAAACAAGTAAACAGAGCTGACAACTGTGGTAACTGCAGGAGCAAAGCCTGCTCAGTGACAAGGATGAGCACTCCTCCAGAGGTAAGGAAATGGGTCTGTCTTGCTGAGGTACCTTTGTCTCACACCTCTCTTTTCCTATCCCTATCATGCCTACACTGCTTATTACCTTAGGGAAATGGGGGTAGTTGAGTTTTTGACAGCTTGTATCCAGAAAGGGCTTGTCTGGGTCTCAGGGTTGCTGATGTGGAATATGGTGCAATGATTTAGGGGTTCTTGCCCTTCCTGTTAGTCATCCTAATGGCCATCCTGAGGCTGTATTCCAAACTGTTTGAAGCACCGACCAATAAGTAGTAATAATAATAGGAGCAATAGTAATAATAATAGTGGCCTCTTTTCTTGTATCTCCATTTTTTCAACACAGTATTATGAGAAAGTACTTACCCAGAAACAGACAATTTCCCCTCCCACAAATAATTGTATATAAACAAGGCATACTTTTTGGAATGTGAGAATGACATGATAAGGCTAATTGCTTCCCATGTAGAGTGGTGTAACTTTTCTGATATGATATCTTATATAAATGGCTATTAAAGTCTTATTTTCATATTTACAGACAAATTGCACTGAATTGAAGTGTCAGGTCAGCATTGTTAAAATGTAGGAAACATTAAAGGACAACAGAGATATGTAAAGCGTTCTATGTGACTAAATAATGCAAACTAAAAAATACCTGTGTTTTGTTACAATGAGAGCTGTTCAGTGTGACTCTGGCTTTAATTCAAAAGATAACTTTATCTCGTCTGCATTTTTCTAGCTGAAGAATTTGCAGAAATTATTGTTCTGAATATCCATTCCCATATTTCTGTGTGATAAAGATCAGACAACAATCATAATTTTAGTTATTGGCCCTGGTTGTGCTTTAAAATTTTAATAGTCCAGAATATAATTCAGCAACCTCTCTGTTTCATATTTCATGTTAGCAGATAGTCTATTTTGAACACAGGCTAAAATATTTCTCAAATGGCATTTAATGGGCTCAATTTATTGTGCTTACATGAATTGCTGACAAAAGATAATTTAAGAAAATGAGTTTTTTTGTGAGTACTGAGGCATTAGTCTGAAAACATATCATCCACATGAGTAATATGATAAACACAATTTGGGTAACAGCCAAAGTCAGTACTTCTTGAATAATCTCCAGGCTGAAAAATAAAACCTCTAAATTATGTGGTAAATAGTTATGAAAAATAACTCCAGTTCTCTCTGCCTTTGATCTCCTTCTTTCCTTTTACTTTATTTTCATGAAAGCTAAATGCTTCTTTTTCTGCAAAGCACTAAACTCTGTGAAAACTCTGTAAAAATGAAAGGCGAGGAAGCATTATGCAGAGGAACTTCAATCTCCCTTCAGAATTCAGGAATGGCTCACAAATCAAATTCTTTGGCTGATATAGTTGTATCAAATAGTTCTTGCTTTAGTAACAGTACCTGTTATGATTCTGCTAGTCCAAGTCATGCTCACATTAGAATCAGATAATTAATGTAGTACCTTAATTCAAAATAATACATTTTATAATTGATGACAATTAGAAGTCTTCTTTTAATGATTTTACAGACATTTGTTCTCACTTAGCTATAGTGGAGCCATTTGAATTTGAACACTTGCACATTCTTAAAAGCGTGAAAGAACTGAAACTGGACTGGAAATTGCATTCATTTGCAACTTTATGCAAATACTAATTATTTTTCTCTCTCATAAGTAAGACCTATAAGGAAAACCTCTGCAAGAGATTGAATCCTTTTCCCCAAACTTGTTCAAGCCATTCACTTGTATCTTTATATGGAGCATGCTGGATAAGGCAACCAAGCCTCAAAATAAAGTGCTGCTGCTTCCTGCACGCTATGTAATATTCCTGTATCCTGTGCCCTGGAAGTTTTTATATCCTAGCTCTGATTCCATCTAGTTAAATTCACATTCCCTTGGCCAAAAATCGTTGACTTAGGAAGGGTTCTGTATTTCAGTGCCTGTGAACCACTTAGTCTGTTGAGGCATAAAACTGAAGCTCATTCTAGATAAAGAGTCTGACAGGGATTTCGCGCAGGTCAGTATCTGTGTAAGAGTATTGAAAGAGTGGGTATTTGTCCATCTAGATTTGTTTAAGCTGTTGTCATGAAAGAGGTAGAAAAGACGACTAAGTATGATTGCCCTCCTCTTTTATCTCTGTTTATGTAGGTTCACAAATTCTCTCAAATCCAGACCTCATTACAGAGGCAAGATTAGAAAGACGTTCCAAATGGAAAGTGCAGTGTTTGAAGAAAATTTTTATCCTCATAGTTCACATAGCACAGACCATAATCCAGTTTCTAAGTAGAGGTACACAGCCAATTTCCACTTCCTCTGTCACTTTTTTTTGGTATTCTATTATTTTGGGGCATATCATTCTCTGCAAGGTAGTTGTTTCATATTGGAGACTTGAAGGGGACAGTCCTGTTTTTCTCACAGATTTTTAAACTCTATTATTTGATGCACTTTGCATTTCAAAAGAAACATAATGTATAGGCCTGATATAGATCTACTCTGAACCAGAAGGTCATAAGAAATTGCACTGAGAGTCTTTAAATACCAATTTCTTCTTAGTATCTCCACAGCCACACCACTTATTTCTCAAAAGACAGAGACAGATGTCCTCCAATACCATGAACCCTAAGTATTGCAAAATTATAAATATTTCATGATAGAAACAAACCAGATTATCAGTGTGAAAAACAAGAAGTTTATTGCAACAGAGAAGTCAGGAAAATTGTGAATGTGAGTTATTCACTCCCTCCTAAATGGTGAGAGATGAGGGCTTGCATGTTGAAGAATAGTTTTTCTTCTCAAAATTAGCTAAGCTAATTTTCTTTCACTCACCTCCCTACCATACTGGTAAATTGTGACACTTACTCTCTTACTCTAGGAGTAAAACCTGAAGTGTTTTGCTATAGGGACTTATGAAAGGAATTTGGATTTCTTCCTTTATATTTCTTACACTGTACATTGCCAGTATGATCATGTTTGGTATCTAGCACCTCTAACGCCAGGATTCACTTGTATGTACATGTTTTCCATTTAGTTATTCTGTATCCTGCCTAAAGAAGTCAGTAGAATAGGATTTTAAAGGAAAAAAGCAATTAGGCACTTAACCCTTGTTTGCAATTTCCATGAGTCAAGCAAGCTTTTGAGAGGCTTCTGAATTGATTGAATTAAATACATGTTTGAACGATAGAACATAATAAAGTCTCTTTTCCTATTGCTTTTTATGTTTTTTTGATCTGTCGATGTTTTTGTGCAGGAATTGTACATAGTATATTAGTCCAGATGATTAACAGCAGACTCATTCATTTCCTTAATGTTTCCTTCAGTGAAGGGGTATATGATATGCTCCATGTAAGGGAGCAGTAAGGTCAGAAAAGGGATGATACTCTGGAACTTGAGAGTCATGACAAGGCAAGCAAGAAGCAATGACTTAACCAGCAAGGGGAGCTCTCCCCACCCAGGAGAGAAATGAAGAGTATATGCAGGTCTGGTGACAGTAGCCAGGGTCAACCAGGAGCGTAGATTGACAGGCAGGTCCAAGCTCAAACCTGCAGAATCAAGTCTGTAGATTAAGGTCAGGATCCAGATCAGTGGGATGCACATCAAGATGAAGACATGGCTGTACCTGCAGCATAGCTGAGATGGAGATTGTGCATGAGAGCTGCAAAAAGCAGCTGTCAAGTGAAAAATTGGGCACATCCACTGAGGTTGCTTCTCACTTTTCCTCAAAGAGTTACAAGGCTTGACAAGTTTTCTCAAATAGCTTTCTTTTATCAGACAACCAGGCTTCAACAGAGAGCTAAGCTTGAGCCTGTGGGGACAACACCAGCCAGGCCCTGACACTTGCACATAGGACTCTCCAAGTAACACTTTGATCAGATTTCACAGCTATAAGATTTATTCTTTGCTTGCTATATTCAAGGTTTTCCATTATCTTCTGGGGTTTTCCCCCTTCTGCCTCCCTTTTCTTAATGTATAATCTTATTCAGTCATTCCACTTTTCATTTTTTTCAGTTCTTTCCCTTTTCTTATGTTCCCAGTCCTTATGTCTGTTCTTTTGTAAACTGCTGTTCTCCAGTCTTATGCACCTTAAAGTATGCAGAAGGAGTGAACACACAGAGTAAATGTCATCTTACCTAAGTATCCAGGTAGATGTTAGATGATCATCTAGCTTCCTTTGCAGTCAACAGAGAAAAAGAAACATAACTCTGGAGGATGCTTCAGCTCATACTAAGACAGATATCTAAAATAGAAGGTGTACTCATAAAATAGAAGGTGCTTAGCCTTCTCCTCTGACTAAAAAGACACACCTGCATTATGAACACAACTAAATTTAAGTGAGATAAAACATGTCTGTATATAAGATTTTCTTCGTGACTTACAGCTTACTACATGTTATAGAATAGAGCAAATCTTTTCTCTCACTTGAACCAGACTAGAGGGCTTATGATGCAGTTCTTATTTCTTGAGGAAAGATCTGAAATCAGTGCTTGGGTTACCAGACTGTAACAGAATAAAGAACCATCAGTTCTAGACATCATGTCATTAGCTTTATGGACTCAAAAGGGCTTTGATATCTCCAGGAGGTATATATAAGGGGATTCCATAAACCAGAGTGAACTATGGAGGGACAAGCCTCCTCATAGCAAGCTTCATCTTCAATACATAATTAGTAGCTCAGTACAATAGTTGTAGCTTGAAAAGACAGGGAAACAAAGAAAGGGAGAAAACCCCTAGGAGTACAGTCACTTGGATGACTTGGATGACTGTTGGTGTTCGGGTACTAATCCATGAGTGATTTTCTAATAGATGTGGTGGAAGATGGAGTATATTATCAGTGCTAACTTTAATATAAATTTTTCTTTCATAATTTTTTCTGTCTCTTCAGACCTGTGACCAGGAGCCGAGAACAGGTGCAAAGAAAGAACGATGCCTTCAAGGGAAAAGCCTCCTTCTGTGTACACTTATTCTCAGTACTGTCCTTGGCTTTACACTGCTTATCACCTACATCGTGATGACTTGTGCTCTAGGTATAACGTGAGATATCCTTTTCCCTTCTTCCTCATCCACTCCATTTTTAAGATCCCTTTCTCTCCAGTCTGCCTCTATTGTGTACTAAGCTTAGCATCAGTGCTAAGAAGCAGACTTTCAGAATCTCCAGAATCATAATACCTTTTGTAAAAAACTTACACTTTTCTACCTCTTCTTTGGGTCACAGTGGGGAGAGATCCTCCACAACTGTCCTCCTCCTCTGCCTGCTATTCAGTATGCCTGAGTCCAGTTTTCAGGGAGAGAATCATTATATTGCTTTGCATCTTATCAACATGTTCTGTTCTGACTGCAGTCACTTCCAGGAAGGTGAACAGAATCTGATATTTGGAGCTCCTCCTCCACCTTTCCATCTCTGGCTGAAGTGTAGCCCTGGTTTTCTAGCACAGATCAGTGCAGTCATAGTGTAAAAGTCATAGTCTTTTGCTAATGGAGAAGCTGTGAGCATAGACCAGAAATATTAATTTGCCTTTCAAATTTGCTAAAGAACTATCTAGAGAATGGTTCGTGACAATGTCTGTGCATATAGAATGCTCAGTACTGAAGGTGCATTTATATTGGTGGATATAGACATTCCCTGCTCCAAAATAAGTATTTTTGACTCTTTAACTAGCATTTTGCTATTCACCTACCTGGCATTTTTCTTTAGCTCTTATTATGTGTTGGAGACCATTCACTATGTAGACCAAGAAAAAACTATTAGTTTAGATCTTGTCTATTTCCACTCTGCCTACCTTCTCCTGTGTCAGCTGTTGAAATCATAGTATGAAAAGTCTCACTTTGATTTAAAGGTGGCTTGTTTCAGTAAATAATTGATCTGATGTTGATACAAGACACTGAATCAAAATGAGAACACATACCCAGTGATTTGCAGCAGTTTACATAAAGGGAGTCATAAATCAAAGCAAGATATTATGGAAATTTTTTGTCCTCTTTTAAAAAAATTTCATGGCTGAGAAACATTTCCCATGCTTGAACAAACCATATTTTAATCTTATGACCTTACTATCGCTCTGTTATGTCTTTTGCATCATATGCTGACACTATCCGTTGCTTCTCATTTATTGTTTTGCCAAATTTGACTGATTCAAAGAAAAGACACTGAGAAGGCAGAATAATCCAGTCTGTGACTGCTTGGGTAGTACAAAAAGAGAACACCACCTCTGGACTGATTACGTGCCCTTTATTTGAAGAATCTCTCTAATAAAGTGCAAAGACAATCTTCTCGGGAAGTGAAATACAGAACACATTCGCTCCATATTCAGCAAAAACTTACAAGGAATTCAACACTCTGCATACAAAGCAGTTTGCACTAAAAATAAATCTTTTGGAGGAAATGTCCCAGAGAGAACTTTTTTTTAAATTTAATTTAATTTAATTTGTTTGTTTGTTTGTTTGTGGTTTTTGCTTTTGTTTCATTTGTTTGTTTGTTTGGAGTTGTTCTCACTGTCCACTGTTACTGCTCATTTCTCTGTTATTTACTTCTTCTCTAGGATCCTGTGATGTCAAGCCAGGTCTTGCTCTGTTGGAAAGACTCCTGAATTCCAGGAATGACACTGTAGAGCCCTGTGAGGATTTCTACAAATATGCCTGTGGCAACTGGGAAGGTGAACACTCAAGCAGAAGCACAGAAGAATCACTAAATGTATTTGATGTGTTGTTGGAAGAAAATCTGTTGATCCTGAAAAGGCTTTTAGGTAGGGACAGATGATTGGTGTGTTACCTTCAGCAACTGCCTCAGTTAGAGCTGAGAATACTAGTAACTGAGAGCACAATCATTCCTAACAGGGACTGAGTCCCATCTCTTCGTTCTTCTATCATTACAGGTACAGATTTATTTTTGAGCATATCATATTACAATAGCTGCATTTTAAACATTTTAATTACCCTTACCAAGTGTAACAGATGAAAGTCACGTTTTAAAATTCTGACAGCAACTCAAACTATTTTCCTGTTGTCTTGTAAAAGTAGGCACTTACTGGTGTGCTTGTCTGAATGTGTGCTCTAGTGCTGTTTCCTGTCTCCATGTGGGACTGAAGCTTAGATATGCAACATCTTCCTGCTGTGTTCTTGTTTCCATACAAAGAATGCCACATATTTGGTCTCAGGAAGAGTCATGGCACTAGAAGGCCCCTTGCTTTGAGTCACTGCAGGAAATGTGGATGTATTTATTGAAATGTTCTGAATCAAAGTGTAGTATTTTCTTACAACCATTCTCTGATTTAACAGTGTCCTACTTTTTAAGTTTTGGGGTTTTTTTTCCCAGAGAGTCCACAGTTTGGGATAAGAGGCTCTGCCCAGGAGAAAGCAATGCAATTCTATCGTTCCTGCATGGATACCAAACAGATAGAATCCCAAGGAACTCAGCCTTTGAAGGAGCTCCTAAATCAGGTGAATACTAGTGCTGTGTCCTCTCCTTTTAGAAGATAATTCCTTCAGGAAGGAAAGTGTGCAATTAGTGTCCTATGGTCCTACATGATGCAATTTTTCTAGCATCTGGCCCTGAAATAAACTCATGGTTACAAAACTTCTAAGTGATAAATCTTCTAGCTTTAAATGCAGTTTCAGGATCTGATCTTCTGATATCACGTAACTGAATCTTTCCTCATAACCCTATATATTACTTAAGGATGGGCAAACAACCAAGCCTACAAAGAGGATCTTGTTTAATCTCAGGAACTTAGTTTAGTAGTATCTGACTTATAGGACAGGGAACACCTTGCAAATTGCTAAAATTTTTTGTCTAAAATCTTATGGCCATCCAGTAGTCCAGGCTTCCAAGGGAGCTTGTTTAAAGAATAAATTTTTTTATCTTTCTATTCTGGAAGACTACTCTTAGTGCCACGGAGGGCTGTACATCTTCCTGCCAGCAAAAGAGCATTTAATGTCTTATCTCCAAGGAGAGTGCAGAACCTTCCAGCAGAAGGAACTACAGGCCCACTTGTGAATCTAATTGCCAGGGAGGTGGGACCTGTGAGCCCCGATTCCTGGTTGTTCTGGTTGTTGGATGGCTTTAGAAAAATGTGACCTCTTCTCTCTCCTGCTTATCTAGCTTCTTTTTCCTGCATACATTGCTCTGCTGATAATTATAAATCCTTTTCTTTGTGTCATATTTCAGGTCATTGCTTTGCTTAAGGGAAAGTGTCAGGTCATTTTAAAGCCATTAGAGCTCTTCACAAGTTTCCCCCATTTCTATTTGCTTTGTTGCTTCTCAGTTGTCATAATGACTAAGCTCACAGGTGTGAAAAAAAAAGTTTTGTAAATATGGATCAAGCAAGTTTTTCTCACCTGCAGCCTTGATGTCTCCCTCCCTCTCTAGGTTGGTGGATGGAGTATCACAGATGTGGAGGAAACAAAAGATTTCAATGAAACTCTCCAGATTCTCATGGGCAGATACAACACCTTTCCCTTTTTCAGAGTTCATGTGGGACCCATTCCTTCTGACCCCAAGACCAATATTATTCAGGTGAGTGTGCTAAAGAAAAAGCACTACCAGGAAGCACTGTGAGTAAAGAGTCAGACCAAGGCTTGCTCAAGTTAAGCCTATATTGTTCTCTGAGGAAATTTTTCTTAAATTTCAGTAAAACTCTTGATTTTGTTACATAAATATGTAATTAAAAGAAATTTATTAACATTCCAAATTCCATAATGCAGAAATTACCAAAGCCTGTGGAGCATATCCTCACATTTCCACGGTTTCTGGAAATAGTGAGATGTTTTCCCTTCACTCCTTTTTGCAGATTGACCATCCTGAGTTTGAGTTGCCACCTGAGAGTGAATTCAAAGAGAAAAATTATCTTGAGGTAACATATCAGAGGCTGAAGAAAGGTAAAAATGGCTATTTGGTAAAGGGATCTCCTTGAATTGCCTCCTGGTTCAGAGTGATCTGTTTCCATGGGTTACGGTCAGTCACCTCTGAAAATTACTCCAGAAGGAATTCTTTATAGAACTCCACTTTTCTGAAAAGATAGTTCGTAAAATGTAACCCATTTTAAATGCCAGGTTTAAAATTTCGTGTATAGAAACAGAATGCTAAAATTGTAGTTTATATTTGCCAAGTAATATGAACCTGGGCTTTCCGTTGGGTTTCACCTTGAACGAATGTTTTTAAAAAATCTCTTTGTCCAAAGTAAAGCTTTATAACAAAATCTGTGTATTGGGGAAGAGGTAGCTAGAATTTTTATAGTTATTTTAAAATGTTTGAACATAAGCTGGGGAAACAAGCTCTTTGACCCTGACAGTTCTTGTAACAAAATTATTTTCACATTTTTCTGAACTTCATAAACACTGAGTTGTTTTCAGTTTCTCAGTCTGAGTCTTTCAGAAGACTCCTCAAAGAAAAGTAAACCTGTCTACCCATCACAAGCATTCCTTTGATACTTTATAAAGATTGAAACTAGAAGCTGACATTTTCTCTCCATCAAAAATACTGGCTCATTATATCACTACATTTCTTTCCAGAGGTGAAAGGCCTGAATCTCTGAAATTATTATAGTATTTAAAGTAATTGTATGCTGTGACAAAAATAATCTTTGAGGAATTCAGTGTTCTTCACTGAGAGAGGAACTGCACCTGAGAAACTGTACTCCACATGTGAATGTTGCAGTGAGAAGAGAGTTTTAGGGATAGGTCTGCAGAATTTTTGAAAGATCGAAGCTTATATGGTGAAGATGGATGGTTGGGTGGGTGGATGGATGGATGAACGGGGTTATTAATTTTCAGCCATGTTCCTCTCACTGATCATACGCTGTGTATTGCAGGTTCTCCGTGTGTATCTTTCATATTTGAGGAAACTGGGAGTCCTACTTGGAGGGACACAGGATGGTCCCCCTGACTCCTTTTCCCCTACCTTGGCCTTCATCTCTAACCTCCAGCGAGTTGTCACCCCACTGAAGAAAAGACAAGAGAGGGGGATGCTGTTCTTTCGCACCACCATTAGGGAGCTACAGGTATCTATGCCTTAGAACTTAAGCAACATGATTACATGTGACATTCACATTTTGAAGATCCAGATCAAAAGACAAAGGAGACACTCTCTTTAGATGTCGTTTTCTTGCAACTTACACTTGGAGCCTGTTGAGCTTGAAATAACCTATTAACTTACAGTCTTTAACTGACAGCAGCTGGATTTTTTCAGGCTCAAAATTCTCTCCCCTCCCCTGTGCTAATTCCCTTTAAAAAAGTAAATTCTCCTTTTCTGCTACAATCAATATACGCATCATAAAAACAATTGGACGGGTTAAAAGTATCTCTTAACAGTGTTAGAAAGATTATCCTGTTTCCCTATTATTTCTTGTGAGTAAATTTAGATTCATAGTTCAGTATGTAAGCTTTGTTTTACTTCCAGGAAAATGCACCTGCTATTGACTGGCTGTCATGTCTCCAGGCTGTCTTCCATCCCATGCCAATGAACCTCTCTCAGCCAATTGCAGTGCATGACATGGATTACTTAAGAGGCATGTCACAACTCATTGAAAAATGGCACAAGGGAAGGTAGGATTAGTCCATATCTATGGTTGTAGTTGTTCATGCCCCAAGAAATATTTACTTCAGATACCATGAATTAAATAGGTGTGTGTGTGAGGCTGCTGAATCCAGTAGTCTAACAATTGCAAGGATGCTGGGGCTCTATATCCACAGATTTGGCCATTACTAAGGCTTACCATATATTCCCAATAGGCTTGCATATGCATGCACCATATATGAACACACATATAAAAATATATCATATATACATAAATGTGTGTGTATGTGTGTGAGTGTGATCAATAGAGATGGAATACATTGCCTTTGCTGTAGCACTAATACAAACATGAACAGCTCAGACACCCTGATCCCATTCCCCAGCTCCAGCTAATCAGGACTGGTCTATACTAGCAAGATATATATTTGCACACAAACAGTATGAATCACACCAATGGCTGGTCTTAGATATTCAGTTTGTCCAGAAGCTAGCCCCAGATCCCCTGGTGTCCATAGCTGCAGGCACTTATACATATCACGTGGACATGAGACCCTACGTCTTGCAGCCCTACTTTGTTTGCTGTTATTCTGGTCTCTTCCTGTTAAAAACACATGTATACCAACAGATCTCTCCAGTACCCAGTCCAAACCACTGGTATCTCCAATGGCTGACTCTCAGACTTCTGCTCTTTCCAGCAACTAGCTTGAACCAAAGTCCCTCCCACAATCAATACTCAAACTTGTTGTCTCTCCAGTATTCTGTTCCATCCCCAAATACAATAAATAGAATGTTATTTAAGAATAGTATTTAATAAAACAAGATGTATCCTGGTGACCATGTGCAGGGCTCAGTCAGACAGGCACTCTGGCAAGCCACAAGTTTACACTCAACCATTCTATCTTACCACCTTTCCTCTCCATTTTCCCATGTATGTTCTCCCAATCCACCACAATCTTTCTCTTTCCTTGCCTTTGGTCCTTCCCATAAATATGCCATAATAAAGTCTCACACAATCCCACAGACCAGTCCTAAAAATTATCTTTCTCTTACTTCCCATAAAGAATCCTGTGCCCCCGCAGGCAATTACCCCTTGAGTCCTGATGGTGTTCTGGGGAGTTTCTTTGGTTGACTCATGTCAAATCATCCTCCTTTGATAACCCCAGGTGTAGCCTATTCAGAGTACTTTGCTGTCCTCTGACACATGCCTTGCCTCTGTGTTTATGGTGATCAGCCTTCAACCCTCTTCCTTTTTAAATGTCATTTTCCTACAGGGTCCTTCACATTTATATGATTGTTTGTCTGGTTGGGAATCTCTCCCCAGCCCTTGACAGTCGATTCCAAGATGCACGCCTGGAGCTATATAAGATTCTTTATGGAAAAATGGGACCTAGAATGGTGAGTTAGTCTTTAATCACCTTCTTCAGCCTCACTAGCAGCTGAATGCTATAGGTCATGCCTTCTGAATGTTCTCTTGATGCCTTGTCTGTATGGAGTTTCTTAGATTTGGGGGGGGAGTCAAGGTCATTAATTGCTTCCTTTTTCTCAAAGAAATATGTGAGCAGACATGATGCACAAAACTTCGTAGAAGCTGAATGCACTGTGTCATGGACTAGTGAACAAAATGTAGATGATCACCTTTCTTCTAGGTATTTTTCTCAGCTAGCATAGGAATTTTCATCTTGAGTGAAAGTAAGGGAGTAAATCATAAGGAAATCAGTGTTTTAATTGATTAAAGCTTTCTGAGATAGCTTAAATAGAACTACATTACTTATTCACTGCTGTCATTTTTAGACAGCAATGTGTATGCTACTGACTGCACATCTACATATCTTTTTACTGACTTCATATTTATTTGCCCTCACTGTCACCTGTCTGTTTCTTTCTCTGTTCTTACAGATCCCAGCTGAGCGCTGGAGGAAGTGCTTGATTGATACCAGCTCTTTCTTTGAGCCGGTTCTAGGGAAGATGATTGTGCAAGAAATTTTCCCTCAGCAGACCAAGAAACTTGTAGGTATTCATCATCTTAACCTCCAAGCAGAGCATAGCTTCACCTTTCTTTTTTTGACATGCCAACTTAAGACCACATCAAGGCAGCAAAATCATGTGTAGGTTTTATACCTTTTTACATATTCCTGTGCTTATACACTTTCCCTCCTTTTTTGAGAATGAGACATGTCAGAACAAGACATTGCTGTCATTGCTAGAATAGTCAAAGCTAAATACCGGTTATTATCTTTGTCTCAACTGTTAGCAAAGTCGTATATGTGCATCACCAGTAGCTATGACAGCCCTACAAATACATGCAATCTCAGTGTGGTCCATGGAATAACAGTTAAGTATTAACAGTATTCATCACCAATATGATCTATTTTAATAACATTTCCAGTTACAAAGCCATTAAGCAATCATATGACCAACTATAAAGAAACATATCAATGCCAACACATTCTGAGTGTATCTACAGTAAAAGGAGCAGTTAGCATAGGCATAATTATTGTGAGAGGCAAGATGAAAAGGTGTGTGGGAGAAAATTGGATGCCAAATAACTTAAGCCTAAATCACTGTGGAAACCGAAATCTCTTTCATCACAAAAAGAGGAAATTTTCCCCAATTATTCTGTAGCTGAATTGCTAGAACAGCAGAAGATGGTAGCTAAGCCTGAACAATGTTTTTCTGCAGTTGCAGAAGAAACAAAGTTGCCTTCTTTTCTCCATGGCAGGCTGAGCAGATGTTCTCTGAGATCCAAGATGCCCTCTATGACCGACTGGATGAGTTGGAATGGATGGATGAACAGACTCGCCAAAGAGCTAAAACCTCGGTGCGTGCAGAAGGTAGAAGTTACTAAGGCCTTCCTTTCCCTGAAGCCTTTGGAGAAGGAATGGAAGAGGCCTGCACCTTCACATATGCCTACTTGCTTCTACAGGCACACAATCTTAAATAGATGTCTTATCCATAATAAAAATTGAGAGTGGTTTTACAAGTGCCATCACGCATGTGTACATACACTGATGTGCAGGCTTAGAGAGGCTCAGTTTTTGTTTGTCCATGGATACTCTGAGTTAATTGTATTGAGATACAATTCTGTTCTATACACCTGGAGAGGTTAAAAGCTATAAAGGTGAATGGCAGAAAATAATCCTATAAAGAAAAAGAAGAGTAAAACAACATTGGGTCTCAGGTCAGAGAGTTAAGAAAGCAGAAACAGAGTAGCTGTCATTTTGAAGGGCTGACTCACAGATCATGCTTACATTGTTTAGAAATAGCATTCAAAAAGACTTGCAGAATATAAAGACTCCTGTTGATCATGTTTCTTTTTGTTTGTTTATTATTATTTTAGGTTTCCAAACTACAAGTGGAGATTGGCTATCCAGCTCACATACTCCAGACTGCCAAAGTGAACCTGGAATACCAGAATGTGAGCTATATAATGTAAACATGCCTGCCTCATTAATGGCAGTTTACCTGTACCGACTGCTATCTTGTCTGCTTATAAAAGAAGTTATGACCTCTGGAACAATGCACATTTCCTACTGTTCATTTTGTGGGGATATATGGGCCCAGAGAACTTTTACTTGTTGCTTCTAAAATGTTGTCTATGCTGTCTCCTATTTTGAGTAGCTGGCCTGATAGAAGCAATTTTTGATCTGTTGGTATGTTCTGTTCGGCCTTCAGATAACATTCCTGTCCTATCTTAAACTGAAGGTCTTTATAACTGGGAGGGAAAAAAACTACAAGTATCCCATTGGTTTTTCTTTTGATTAACCCTTTTTTAACCTGTGGGACTTTTCTTTTTCTCATACTGTTCAATTCATTCCTCACTTATGCCCTATGACAGTCACATTACCTGTCTCTTCCCTCAGTTGGAGATAAATGAAGACACCTTTTTCCTCAATGTGGTGGCTTGCTTGAAGGTACTGAGGGAAAATTCCTACCTGAATCTCCTTCAGCATCACCCACAAAATAAGTAAGTCAGAACATGATCTGAAAAATATAACAGAATTACACAGTTGTGAAATAACTAAGGTTGGAAGTGACCTATGGAGATCACCCAGTCCAATTCTCCTGTCAAAGCAGGATCAGCTAGAGCAGATCACTCAGGACTGTGACCAATTGTATGCCTATATCTCTCTATTACTGTAGAAGGAGAGGGAGAGCAAGAGGGAAGAATTGGGCACAGTACTTCCAAATGTGGTTTCACCGGCTCTAAATGTTGCTGCATGTCTGCATTGCTGCACCCTCCTTTAAAAAGCCTTCAATTGGGCAGCCTGTCCTGTGTTCAGCTTCAGCGCGTGCTCCCAAAATACCTCACCATTGTGGAGAAAGCCCAAGACTCTTGAAAACATGCCACTTTTTTTGGTCCATGCTTTTTTGAGTGAGGGGGACAGCTGGTTCTCCTGGACCTCGCTGCAAAGAAAACAGCAGAGCACTGTGATGATGTGAATGCTGGCAGGATATAGGATGCTTCAGAAGGCAGGCAGGATTGTCAAGTGTGCTTAGGACCTTACAGTTCCTGAAGAGTATTCTGTGTAGGATTTCACAGGAGGTTGACAAGAAAATTGTGAGGAAAAATCCCTTCATGTGTGTGAAAACTAAGCTATTAGCTCTGCCCATCTGTAAACAAGTGAAGGTTTATTTTGAACACCTGGAATTAGATAATGTGAATTTCATCATTTGCTTATGCTGTATGAGCAGCTGAACTGAGCACAGTAGTTTTGCAAACTCAGTGGAGGAAAGGAGCAAAGTTTGAGATAAGAATTTAAGATAAGAATTTAGTACATTCTCTAATTTTTCTTTTTTTTTTTTTTTTTTTTTTTTACTTCTAGGTGGCATGTGTCTCCCTGGAGTGTGCATTCATACTACTCAATAAGGCACCACATGGTGGTCTTTCCTGCTGGAATGTTTCGCAGCCCTTTTTTCCACATGGAGTTTCCCAGGTATAGAAGAGCTGCGAAGGTGGAAGCTGAATGTAGTCCCTTGGCTGCACCATGCTTCCAGGAAGTATCTTTATGAGTCTACCTTTAACTTCTTTTTATTATTTCATCCCAGAAAGGCACAGTAAAAGGGGAAAACCATTCGGGTTTTTTTTCGGAAGCCAGATGGATACTGCCTTATGACTTCTGAAAGAGAGTGATCATTGACTCTGCTGGAGCAAAATCAGAATCTAGGTGGTCTAGTATATTACTAGATCTAGGATATTACTAGATCTAGGATATTACTAGAATTGTATTACTTCAGAGCAAGGGTCAGAAGTCTCATGTAGGTTAACTGTAAAGAAGACATTTCACCTTTGCCTCTCATTTTCAAGATTCCAAGAATTCCTAAATTTAAGCTATAGAAACCTAACCCAGAGAAAATAGGAGCCTCACAGAGCAAATTCTTGTCAGAAGTCTTTTCCAAATGTATCCAGTTATTTTTTTTCCAGTTTTTTTTTAGAAACCCTTTCTATTAAGCACATAGGTTTTTAATTCTGAGTCTTCCCCTGCAACAACAAAAGTTCTGTAGACCACACTACTCTAGTTGGGCTCTTTCATCATACAGAACAGGTCTCTTAAGCAATATTGTTTCTGATATTAAAAGCACTTAAAGCAGTTGACCGTAAACATATCATCCGATGTCCTTTTTTGCTGATAATAGATAGATATTTTTCCTAATACCATGGTAGTGAAAGATAAGCTTACACTATGGCAAAAGGCTGAAGTTTGAAAGAAACATGTCTCAGTTAAAAGTAATTATTTTCTCCATGGTAATCTTCTAGTTCTTGCAGTATTTAACTAATTCATTATAGTATGAAGAAAAGGAGATCTCAAAAGAATAATAGAAAAAAAACCTTTTTCTGGTGCTGTGGGCTTAACTTATCATATTCTTACTCTCAGCTTCTTATTCCTTTTGTATTCAGTGTTAGTAAAATACAATTTTCTCACTGTGACCTCAGTTAAATAGACTAATAAGACAAACTTGATCAGCTTTTGGTGAATCGGCACAATAGCATTTTCTCAGATGATGCTCCAAAGTTTAAACTTTACTGGCAAGAGTTTAAAATTTACTGGCAACAGCCAATTCACGTGACTGTGAGGATGAATTTTAAAACAAGAAGTCAGAAAAGCAATACAATTGTTATAGTATCCTAGAATCATAAAATGATTTGGGTTGGAAGGACCTTGAAGATTATCTAGTTCCAACCCCCCTGCCATGGGCAGGAACACCTTCCAGTAAAGCAGGTTTCTCAGAACCCCATTCAGACTGGCCTTGAACACTTCCAGGGATGGGACATCCACAGCTTCTCTGGGCAACAGTCATAAGTTATCAGCTTCTGAAAGAGCAGTTCTAAGAAAAGATGAGCTTTTCTTGTCACTTCCTATGAGTTCCCAGTGATGTAATAGAGATCTAGTGCAATAATTTCATGCTTCAGCAGTGCTAATCAGTGCATGGGAAAGAAGAATGAGCCCATAATTTCACATAATGGAAATGCAATTTGAGTGTACTCTTCCTTGTTTGACTACTTGTAAATTCATTGCATAGAATCATAGAAATTCCATTTGGAAAGAACTACTGGAGGTCTCCAGTACAATCTCTTGCTAGTAGCAAGATTGGCAATGAGAGACCAGGGAAACTGTAGTCAAACCTTCTTGTTTTTAATTTGCCCTGCCAACTTATGTATCATTTCTCACTTGACAACTCTTGCAAGATTGCTTCTCCAAACATCCTGCTTTTATGTGGTTACCATTACAGTTGCTTTTTATGGTGAAAATAGGAGGTAAATAAGGATGTATTTCAACAACAATACATGTCATTACAGTTCATAAAGGTGGAACCTCATTCACAGATTCTTCATTATTTTGATGGCTTATTAGTTACAAATACTTTAAAATAACCCCATAGTACAATTTTAAGCATTGGTAGGATATTTTACACTTGTATTTGCATTTTTACAAATCTGAGCAACAATAAATAAGAAAGGCTTCTGTGTGTGCTCTCAGAGTAGAATGTTCCTGTTGAGCCCACAGTTGTGCTCCATGGCTATAAGAATGCTCATCCACCCTCTTTTTCTTTTCAAAAGCACTCTTTTCATCTTTATTTTTCAGTGCTGTGAACTTTGGAGCCATCGGGGTCTTCATGGCACATGAAATTCTCCACTCATTCTATGGTTATGGTGGGTACTGGCTCTTTATTTACTCTTCTAGGTCCCACTGGTACTTTCCCTTTGGAAGGGATGAAATCCTAGTCCCTATTTTAATGTATACATATATTATTAAGGTAGATGAAGTTAAGGAAACCCAATTCCTGCCCATGCTGACTACTAAGAAGAATCAGGGATTAATGTGAGGAACACAGGTGAATGCCATAAATAGCTTTGCTTTCTAGGATTTTTTTTCCCACAGTGTTGCCTGAGGGCTGTCCTGCGTGCAACAGGAGCGCACTACAAAAATCTATAGACTGCTTGGTTGAACAGTATGAAAGCTACAGCTTTAATGTCAGTGGCACTTTTACACTGTTGGAGAATACAGCTGACACTGGAGGGCTTGCCATCGCTTACCAGGTATTGTAGTTCACTTCTCTAATCTCATAGTCTCACCACACAACTGCCATGTCACAGGACTGCTCTGCTGTACCCCTCTCCTATATGCTCCTGCAGTTCCATATTTCTTGCACACTGGTACCAGTGAACCATGAGCCCTGCATGCCCTCTGTTATTCCAGACAGAGAATCCTCATGAAGCTCTGCTCATAACCTCACTACTTCCATGTAAGACAACTTCTCCCCTTCACCATCTTTACTTCCCCATTTATGTCATGCATACAAAAGCATGCTGTTATTTATATGTGTATGTTATACCTGTGAAAGTAAGCTGAGATGTGAAGCAGAATTTGTGTTGTGGTAAAATGACTCCATAAAGATGTTTTCAGCAATATTTTAATATAGAGAGAGTTTTTTATTTCCTCATGCAGTGCTTCAGCAGTTTAATTACTGGGAGTGCTGTGAGATCCATAGGTCTAAGATGGTACTTTTACATTCTTGCACAAAGAATGATAGGAGGTTGAAAGTCTTTTAATTTACACTCATATATTTGTGAATTGTTTTGAAAGTAATTTTCATTCTTTCATAGTGCAGTTACCACATCTTCTGTCATGACAATATGTGCGGGAGTATCTGAAATGGGAAGGAAAGGAATTATGTTGTTATTCTCCTATATTAGAGTTATTAGGGGCATGGCCAGCAGCAGAGAGCCTCAGAGTTAGGAGAATGATGCAATCTTGCTTATTTATTAAATCTATATTAGATTGATAGATTACATTGGCAGAAGACATGAGCTTGGGATACTGTCTGAAGGAGGATTTATTACTAGTCATTTTCTCTCTCCACAGGCCTATAAGAACTGGCTGAAAAAGCACAAAGAAGAGAAGGATTTACCCAAGATTGGACTTTCACACGATCAACTTTTCTACCTCAGTTTTGCTCATGTAATGAATTCTAAGCTAGTCTTGTGTCTTTCTCACTCTCCATTATTAGTTTGTCTTTCTTGATATTCATTCTCTGTTCCCCCTCTTCACAGAACTGAGAATGATTGATAATTTTGTGACATTCAGAATATTATTTAGAAACTAAAATTCACACGTAGGGCCCCTATTACAGATCTCAAAGCGAACAAAAGTCCTGTCTGCAAACAGAACTTTTACAAAGATCTGAAATCTACCAAAATTAACTCATAGCAGACAAGCTGTGTCAGGGAAAGCATTGCCAGCTTCTGAGTAGTTTTTTTTTTTTGCTGTTGTGAGAAATCTTACTCATGAAAAGTGAAATCTTACTACAAAAGTCAAGTATCTGTCCATCCCTTCTTCCATTTGCCTTTCTGTCACACTGAATAACTAGATGTCTTATCATTCTGAGTGACTGGTAATGAAAAAAAAGAGTTTCAAATGTTATTTAGAGATAAAGTACTAGAAGGACATGCACACATAGATATTTCTGTGGGAACTTGCTTTAAGGATTTCTGCAAAGTTGTGCGATTGTGCATAGCTGTGCTGTTGAGTTCCTTGTGATAGATCATTGGATTTCTGAGCTCAGAAAAGTCACACCCTTGTAAGTCACTGTAATTGTTCAAAGGGAAAAGTTTTGTGCATGTATTGAGATTAGGTCAGAGCAGTGTGTAAAAAAGGAGATTATTGGGTCATGGTGGCAAGATTTGTATTTCAGAGGTTATCTGGCAGCTACTGCATAATTTCTCAATGAATAAAGACTGAAATCACGAGAATGAAGACTTGGATTGCCAGTTTAACACTAGTAAAGTCACATAATCCTCCCTTGAGTCTCTCAGGTAGTAATGGGATTTTGTGTAAGTGCTCTCTTTTCGTGAGGAGCACTCATTGATTTCACTTAAGAAGCTGAAACTACACACTGAGACAGTATCTTTAGCATTAGTTTAGATGGAGTTCAACGTTGAATGATCCTAGCCAAGGTGGCCTAAATTCCCTGTGTTCTGGACTATGCAGTACAGAAAAAGAACTGATGGTTTGTCAGATAGAGAAATTGGGACAGAGAAGTTTAAGGAAAGGAAAAACAGTCGTAAGACAGACCTGAACATCGCATGCAGCTGTGTATGCATGTTGCGTTGTTTACTCTAGCACACAGACGTGTGCAAAGGTGTGAGGAGCCTTAAGTCTTGATCACATGAGGACTTTCAGCCAAACTGACTTTTTTGTTTTACTTCCTGTCAGGCAATGTGTGGACACCAGGAGCCAGAAAAGCTACAGTCTTCCCTGAACACAGACCCGCATAGTCCCTTGCCACTTCGTGTCTGTGGGCCTGTCAGCAATAGCCAGGACTTCTCCAAGCTCTTCCACTGTTCCAGTGGATCCCCAATGAACCCAGTCAACAAATGCCGTATCTGGTAATCTGCATGGGAAAGGAGGAAGAGAGATATGACCCCAGGGACAGGAAGGTCTGACCCTGAAAGTATGACCATCTTTGCAGGGCCCTTGGGGTGACATGGGTGACACTCCTTTACCTTCCTTTTCTTGTTATCCTCTCTGTAGAAGTTGCTGGTAGGGAAATTTTTAAACTGAGCTTATAAGTGAAGAAGGTCTACTCCAAGGCTCTCAGAACTCTGTCCCAGATGGAACTCTGGAGTTTAACAAGTCCCAAGGTAGCAAGGTGACTGACTAGTCAGTCTCTTAGCAGGCAGCAACTTCTGAGGAGCTGTAAACAGAAAGACTGTTACATTATAGTCCCTCTGTTCCATGGATTTCCCTGTCTACTCCAGCAGCTTCCCAGTCATGTTTAAGGGACAGGTCAATAAGCTGGAGCTCTAAGAGTTGTTCATGAGTTAATGACTCCTAGGAAAATCCTGTGGGTTACTATGCAAACCACACATGTACTTTATAAAGAGAGGGAAGAATCTTCTTCTCTTCTTTTAATAATAAATTGAGACAGGTACTAGGAAAGAGTGACTATAGTTTGCAGGCTGAAAGATAAGTCACTTAATAATGAAGGTTACTGAAGGCCTTCTCTGTTCTGTTTTTGTAATAATGCAGGTAACTGAAGGCCTTCTCTGTTCTATTTTTGTTTAATCAGCAAAACTCATAAGAGAAAAAAGGGGAAAGACTAAAGCATCCCCATTAGTGGGAGAGGGACTGGAAGCTGAGAACAGGTTCTCATTCTTCTTTCTTTTTCAACAAGACTTTCTTTTTTTAGTTTCTAGGGTTAAAGATATGGTTCAGGGTGGAGTATGGGACAGCCATGAGGGTTTTCTAGAAATCCGAGAATTTCTCTGGATCTCGAACCTGATTCTCTCATCCCTGAAGGTTCTCTCATCCCTACATTTGTAAATATTTACCATCCAAACAGATGAATAGAGCTGCTGCAGGATTTTCCTTTTTACTTCAAAATGAATGTTAGGTGTTAATTTAATTTGGAGGAAAAACAGAGTAAGAAGCAACATGTTTTGGGGTAGCAGGAGAAGTGCTTAAAATACATTCTCAAGATCAACCATTAATAATTACATCCATTTCAGGTTCTCATAATTAGAAAATTTATACCAATATTCTAAAATTTACCAATATTAATAAGTATACAAAATACTCCTACCTTTTCCATACTCTTCAAACTGTTCTTGATTATGGGAGCATTTTTATTTTGCCTGTTATATTGGCTGTGTGGGGACTGTTTGTGGAATAGGTGATGGCAAGTGGAAACATCCCTCATTAATGTAAGCCTTGTAAAATAACTGTGTTAATACTTTCTAAGTACTGACCAATGCAGCAAAATATTTTCCAGGAACAGACTGTTCAGAGATTTTGTTTTCATTACTTAACTAAAATATTAATAAAAAATTACTTTGATTGCAAACTCTTTATGATCAGGCCTGTTTCTTTGTTCTGTATTTGTATTGTTCCAACACAACTGTCATTCTTAGCTGAACTTCCAAGTCATAGATAACAATACCTCAAAATAATTTATTTACTCATCATAAAAAAATAACAAAATTAGACCTGTGCTTGTTGTTATCATTTAAAGTGTATACTCCTCCTTTGCTCATTCAATTTTCTCCTAGTAGCATGTCCAGACTGTCTTTTTTTTAGATGTTAATAGCAATTAACATTGCACAACACCTTGTCTGTAATACAGATATCATTTCAGTGTTCTGAGACTAGTTGGCTTCTGTGTTTCTATGGTTTAGAAAAACAAAAGCCACTGACAGTCTGCATTTTGAGAAGTCTTAACTTTTCTTGTATCTATCTTATTAAGTGTATGTGGGGCACTGGAATATGCATTTTTTTGATGAATTTATGAATATTCTGTTTCAAAGACAGGGTCACCCCTGAAGTTGGTGAGTTGGATCAATTCTTATTAGAAACTATGGTGTTGCTTTTACACAAAGAACATATGGGAAGTGCAAGAAGTCTGGCTTAGAAAAAATTACATGAGAATTTATTGTGTTTCTCAAGGAGAAAGAAAACCACTTCCAATACATGCACAAGGTCTCTGCCTTTGTCTTCCATGTTCCCTGGCATGTGGTTCATGAAGAGGAGCCGTATTGTCCAGAAGGTGACCATGAAACACAGCTAGATGCTCAAATTGTTATCATCCACGATCACAGAAATGATTTCATGCTCTATGCCATGCATAAAAAAAAGAGCACAATGCTGCCAATCTTCAGGGAAAGAGCCAGATCCAACAGCAGATCTGCTGAATTGCTCAGTGCCTCGGAGTCCTCAGACTGCACCATATCAATCACCTCCATTCCTTCCCCTGTTGATGAAGCCACAAAAGTCTCCTCCATTTCCTCCCAACCTGTGACTGGGGGAAAAGGGACAACATAAGCTTTCTTCTTTTTCACTTCTTTCATGCTTTGCATCTTTTCATACTTCTTTCATCCTTTATACCTCAGCTTCCATCCCCTACTTTTCTCGCCCCGCTTTCTAAACTTTCAAATCCATCTCACCCTTTCTGTATGTCCATTTTCTCCTTCACCCTAGGCAGATTGGCATTATACCCCATTCCATCTCTGCTTGTGTTATCCTTTTCTTGTTTCTGTGATTCTGTTTTTGAAATCTTTTATTTCAGAAATTGCTTTGTCCTCATTCTCCTTCCTTTGCATCTTCTTCCTTTCCTTCCTGTACTTTTACATTATATGTCATCCCAGATACATTTACCTTTTTTTATCTTTTCAGGGCCATGACTGTAGTAACAGGCTGTAATGGCTCCTAACAGCCTCAGCTGGAGCCTTTACCTGAATCCTATGGGTTCAGGAGCTTTATTTAAGCTTGGACCAAGATCTGTATTTGTGGTCTGTTGCAAGTATACCTATCTCCACCTCCATCTCCATTGCAGCTGTACCTGGCCATGGACCTTGTTATTCCGGATCTTGACCGATGAATTGTCTTCCTGTTTTGACCTTGAATATGGCTTAATGCTATTGACTTTCCTGCAGCAATGGACTGTGTCTGACCCTGCTTTCTTTCATTTCTTTCCTGCTCCCCAGGAGTGGCCTGGACCTTTCCTTTTGGATCTCTCTAGAGTGTGAGGGGGACCAGCTGAGATGGGAGGCTGCAGTCAGGGCCATGGGTGATCTAAGAGGCCTTAATATCCATGAAGCAGCCTGAATGTGTGCCTCTCCCACATCCCCTGCCCTGTGTAAGTGTAGGGCTGGGCAGTCACTGGACTGTGTCTGACCCTGGTCACCATCACTATGTTTGACCCTGACACTGACTGGTACTCCTCCTTGAACGTGGACTTGTCTCAACATCATGGACTTCCCTGGTGACCTCTTGTCTGCCCCTGACTACCATACCCAGGCCTGTCCTGCTCGGGGCTGTGGGAACTGGGCCCCTGCCCTGCTAGCCTTGCTGTCTCCTTCCGTTGCTGGCTCCCTGTTCCTTAGGGACCATCTGACCCCCAGTTCACCTTGACATAGATCATCTTGTTCCCTCTCTGATTTTCTCTTTACAAAACCAAGCTTCTGTGTCCACACCCTGTCTCATTTCCTGCCTTTGGTTGCTCTCCAAGCCCCTTCTTTCTCATCCTCCAACTTCAACCCTTCCTCTCACCTACTGATGGACTGTTTCCCTCTTGCTGTCCATTCTTTGCAGTGAGAATCATGGTCTGGCTTTCCACTGGTGCAAAGGCATTGGAGAAGACTGAGCAGTAAGTGACTGGGAACAAACCTATCAGATAGATGGTAAAGCCCAGGAAAATGATCAGATTTGGATTACGACCCATTCTATTTTCCTGTCCAGCACAAGACACTTTTGCTCCTCACTGCTTTTCAGCTAACAGAGTCTGGACTTAACTACCACCACAGTCTTGGCTAGGGCACATTGTGACATCATGGCACTCATCTGACATATAAAGGTGTCATATGGAGTTAGGCAAAAACTTTGCATCATTTGTAGCTAACAACACTCTAAAGCAAGAAAATAGTGTGAACATTATTTGGAATAAAAAAAACCTGTCTATCTCTGCTCAAAGTTCAAAAAAGAATGAAGGAGATAGGATTATAACAGTAGGACACTACTTGATATGAAAAGATCACACTGAATCCCAACCTTATTTGTAGCTAACCACTGTCTGAAACTGAACAAAAAATGTGCCAGTGGAGTGGAAAATATAGTGAATTCCCCACTTTAGTGTTTAACCAGTTATTACTAATTTGTGCTGCTTGACTCACACAGACTCAATGAATAGAAATAAAATTTCAAGAAACTACAGTAGATTGACAAGCATGTGTTTTTAAATGTCCTCTAGATGGTGATCTAACAACATCAATGAAGAAATAGCTTATTTTACAAAGCACCTATTCCCCATGGATTATTAGCCCTCGCCATTCATTTTGCCAGACCAAATTGCCCACTCTGACTCTCTGTCCAGACTACATTTTAGGACTCTGTTGGTGACTTTCCACTATGTAGCCTGGAAGATAAATTTCTACCCTAACCATCATTTGCTGCAGCAAATGTCTTCCACATTTCCTGAATTTACATACAACTTTATGTTACCCTCCCTTGGCTTTCCCTTTTCCTTTTTTTTTTTTTTTTTTTTTTTGTTTGTTTGGTTGGTTGGTTGGTTTTTTGGGGTTTTTTTTTGTGTGTGTTTTGGTTTTTTTGGGTTTTTTTTGGTTGTTGTTTTTTTTTTTGGTGGGCTTTTTGTGTTTTGTATTGGTTTGTTTTTGTTGGTTTTTGTTTATTTGTTTTTTTTTGTTATTGTTGTTTTTTGTTTGTTTTTGGTTGGTAGTTTGGGGGTTTTTTTGGAGGGGGGAGCAGTGCATTGTCACTTTTTGTTTGTGGGGTTTTTTTTCCCTTTTCTACTATTATTAGTATTTTTATTCAACTTTTTTTTTTTTTCCCCCCTTCCCCCCAAATGTCTAGAAACATGCCTGGAATTTACCAGGTCAGGAATTTAGCTTGTCAAATCATGATAATAATTTTCCCAGGCTATGAAAGTTACTACAGACTTAAGCACATGCAAGGACATATACATTCATAGATTCTGAGGTTTCTACATCAAGTGATGATCTTAGGTTATTTTCAGATCACTGTCCAAGACATTTAAGGATTTTTCTTTTTCCAGCTAGTTTTCAGAAGATTTTACACTCAGCCTCATTAGAACCAAACCGAAGGAACTTAGAAGATCACCTTTTCAGAAATATTCATTACTTGGAGTTGTTGAGTATTACATGGCTGCCTGAATTTCTTACACACTGTCCCCTACTGAATGGTGTGTAATACAGAGCAAATTCAATACACCATATATCAGTAGCTATACACTCTAACACAGGAGTAGGACAGAAGCTTTAACACACCCAAAGACTGAGCACATGAGAAAAGAGTAAGAGGGAGTGTGACTGGTACGTGGAATTTTCAGTCCTGCAGAGCAATTAGTAAAGCAACTTCAAGAGGCATGTTCCCTACAGAGATCTCTGGATCTAAAGGAATCTGCACCCAAATCAGAGTAAGACTGTATATCAAAGGTGTTCTGCATTCCTCACAGGGAGTGTGAAATACTTTCAAGTCCTCACCTGCACCTCTGAAATTCTTTATTTCACTGAAGTAGGTAAGTAAATAGAGGCTAGAAGTGAAAACTCATACTACCACTGAGGTCATGGTGACATATTCATTTTGGCGTAAGTCCATACTCCTGTCTCAGCAAGGGTTCCTGACACTGGACACTTGCTACTACATCTTTTCCTTTGCTGACACTAGTGTTGATGTGGCTCAATTTATGGGATGTATTAGGTGACAAAACCCTTCTAAATTTTTTATTAAATAAATTAATTTTAATATATTTAAAATAAACCCCTTTCTAAATGTTTTATTAGGTTACTTTTCTAATATGTGAGTTTTGGATCTAGTTAACTGTGCAGTCACACAAAGGCTACTCTGCAGCTAGCCAGCAGAAACAAATGATTAGGGTGGGATAGAGGAAGTCTAGATTGCCCTTTACTGAGTGACAGACATTAAAAATTCAATAGAAGCCATGGTTTTAAAAAGAAACAGTGACCACACAATCCTTGTTTGAGTACAGAGAGTTCTGACTCTCCTTTAGCTTTGTTTGTGGCTATATATGTTCACCAGAAAAGTATGTATAGTGAAATTAGGAAAAGGATGTACTAAGATGAAATGTGAAATGAGGAAGATTTCAGGTAATAGCAGTACTATTTCAATACAGCTGCATCTCTGAAGAGTTCATAAAATCAAATTGCAAAATTATTTTAAAAAGATAAAAATATGGAGAAGCAGACTGCCTGGCAAAGGTGTTTTTACTCAGTGTGGCTGACAATAGCAGAATATTCATCTGGCCATCTCAGACCTTGTATGCATATTTCTCTGGACCCTCCCTATTGCAGTGTTTTGCATATGTGGATGCAAGTATGTGTGAAAATTTCAATTTGTATGCATTCAGGCTAATAAAGATAGAGAAAAAAAGGTTGAACAAATTAAATTAATAATTACTTCTTTTTCCCAAACTTTATCTCTATTCCCAGAATTATGCTTTATCAGCACTGTCACCCTATGTGGAGGCAAAGATTGTGCTGCATTCTTCAAATTTGTCTTCAATAAACTGTCTTGTTTTAAAAGTTGTTGGATACTGGGCCTAAGTGGGACTTATTTTGATCTAAGTCTGTGTTTGGGCTCTCCTGGCCTGCACATTAGTAGTTTAACATAATTTCTTGCTTCTGAAGAAGACTGGCCTCCGTTCAAAAACTTACTTCACATGGCCTGGTCCTTTTCTGGAATCTTCATGTCCTTTCTGCTTCTTGTCACTCAGAATGCACTGGATAAGAGATTCCTACCAAAAGCTGTGCTTTTTTAGCCAGACCGAGAGATACAAGTTAATTTCTGCAGCCAGTGGAGTGGATTCTTAGTGTAGTACAAAAGACTGCCCCTGGACTCCTTTAAAGCAGAGGCTCCAGGGTAAAAAAGAACAGTGGATATGGATTCCTCTGTCCATACAATGGATCCAGAGTGGTGGGAAACGAGTAGCATAAGGGAGAGATGAATACACAAAACCAGTTGGATAAACCGGAGTTAAACCAATAATTTCTCTTTCTAGGGATTGTCACTCAATATTTCAATTTTTCTCCCCCAGTAAGTTCTGCAACTTGACTCAGTGTGAGGTGCAAAGATGATGAAAACATCCAAGCCAGTAGAGCCCATTGCCCACTGCTCTCAGGTTGGGCTGGGGGAGGGTGGTAAGGCAAACTAGTTAATGTATGCTTTCATGCTTTCTCCCTCATCACGTTGAAAGAGCTGGTGCATGAAATCTAGTAAAGCAGCTCTCCGGTCCAGTGAAGCACAGGACAATTGGCAGCACCTGAAAGGTTATCACTGTCTGCATCAGATGACTCTCCTATGTGAGGTCAAAACCCCATTGGATTTGTAATGAGGAGGTGGATGAGGCTGTAAAGTCATTCCCAAGATGAAGCAGTGAGGGCCTTGAGGCAAAAAGGAGCCAATGGAGGGAAGAAAGGAAATGGACCGAAAGATCATAATCACTGAATTTCTGCATCCTACCTTAAGGCTGTATTCCTCAGAGAACAGGACAGTGCCAGGAAACTAAAAGCACACCCACTGGCTGATTTTGATGCCCTGATCAGAAAACTGATAGAGATGGAGAACTTGGGGATACTGCAGTCTGTAAAGGGGAGCAGGTTCCCTTGTGAGTGCCCAGAACCACAAAAGCCAGGCAACAGCCTAGTGGGGAATGGCACAACTTTGTGAAGATCCCAGAAGAGAAAGAAGTGGAAAGACGCAGAGCAGGACAGAGAGAACTGGCAGAAGTTTTTGGGACCACAGGGTAGGAATGGTAGATAGCTGCTAGACAGGAATGACGGATGTTGGATTTGAGATGAATCACTTGCTGCAGCTCAGGCCATAGACAGCTGTAAATCAAGGTCTGTAATGAAGTGACTCCAGTCTGTTCTATATTATGGCTACTGATCTGGTCTTGGAGAGAGTCAAAAAGCGCACTGCAAAATCTAAGAAACTAGTTCCCCTCTGCAGATCATGTTTTTCATTTATCCTTCTGTCATGCATTATTGTCGGAATGCTAACTAGTTGTCAGGATCTGTTTCTCGTTACTATCCTGTGCATTACACAGGAAAGCAGGTACCCTCCCTCTTTGCTTTCTCATGCAAAATTCACAGCTTCTAAGGTCATCAGTAAATAGAAAACTTAAGAGGAGGGGTCAGAGAGAGCAGAAACCTATTTGAGGTTTCAAAATGTGGCCACTTTTCACCACTAATACTGGAACCTGAAAAATAAACATATCATGCTTCTTTTAAGAGCAGATACCAGCAGCCAGACGGTATCATCCCATGCAAGATGTGAAGGTAACATCCTTGCTCCAAATGTTTTCTATATCTCACCATGACACAGAAAATGAATAGCAAATGAAAAGCTTCTGAGCTGGGAGTGATGGATGATTATTTTAAAAAAGAGTGAAAACTGGATTTCTACTGAGGCATGGGCTGCATAGCCACTTTCTCTTCTCATTATCTTTTTGTATAATTTCTGTTTTCATTTGCTTGTACTTGGACTACTGTTAATTATTTTAAATAATAACAGTAAAATCATACACAAGACATATAGTATGAATCAGGCCTGTATTAAATCTAGTCTTTAATAGCAAGAAAATTACTCACTTCCATGAGGCAGTCCTTTCCAACATGCTCAAACAGCTGCACTAGTACAGGATAAACTAGTTTTTACACTTACACTTAACTAATTTTTTTAAATATCTAGATTTTAAGGGAAACAACCAGCCCTGCCTTTCATTTTAAATGAAGTGAATTCAGATAAGAGAGGAAGCTCATAACTGGAAGCTTCTAAATCAAATTGCTTCAATGACTGCTGGATCCCTTCTTTTAAATACGTGAAGAACCTGATTCCTTCTTCATCAGGAGTCAGAAAAACTTTAATTGTTGAAGTACCCCTCTGTATGGCCTGTAAAGCCTCACATCATTTATTCAAATATCTTTATGGCAATCATCAACCACCTCAATATGCATTCAGTAAGTATTGAAATCTTGTCTACAACAGCCCCATTATGCTTGCTTTAAGGCATTTTTATCATTTTTTTTGCTAATTTACTTCAGGCTGCCCTGGCCAAATTTAGACACAATATAAATCATAAATTATTTGAAAAGAATTTCAGCTTCTTATACTTATTATTTCAGAAACTCATTGTTATTAAGCAAGTTCTTAAGAAAATTAATCTACTAAGATTATAAGAAACACAATTAGGGAAATTTTTTTCGCCTTTTATTCTGAATATGCTTGCTTAATATTTTCAGGGTTCTTTTTTTAGCAATGAAATCTAGAAAGTAATTTTAAAAAAGCTAAAAAAATTCAGGGACTCAGTCCAAGATGCACTGTAGGCTTTCTGCAGAAGACATTGCAGTGCTTGTACAATGCCAATTATGCCCATTTCCCATGGAATCTGCATATATTCGTACCTCTGCTTTTTAGTCAGCTTTTATGATGCAGATATTAATGTTTTTCTTCATTTGTGAAGTGATCCAAGGCCTACCTAGAAAAAGATACAATTTAATGACTATTTAATTAAATTAATAACTGTAATTAGTTGTCATTATTATTTAACAAATTAATATATATCATTATGGCAATAGAATGAGGCCTCCAAGTGGGTGAGGGCTACATATACCCAAGGTTCTTGCAAGTGAGAATGTGAGGCACCTCTCCATTTTCTTATTGAAAATACAATGAACAGGAATAGTATAACAACCGTGGGAATGCAAAAGTCATTAGGTGCATTGTCAGGGCCTTGAATCCCTTTCTCCCTGGGCAAAACATCAGTGACATTGTTTTGACATGTTTTCTTTATAAACGGGCAATTATACAAGGTTCTGTCTTAATTTCTCTTGAACCCATTCCAGAGTTGACCACATGATGTAACTACTCATCAGATAAGGTACACAAATCACTGCTGCAGTCTCCTCCAAGGCTGTAATTTGGTTTGGGGTAAATGAGGGCAGTACAGTGATAAGATGGAGATTCAAGATAATTAGGTAGTTGGTAAGAAAGACTGTGATAGTTCACTGCTGCCAGAGGTGTTACTATGAACTGCCCCTGAAGCTGCATAATCTGTGTCATGCAACATATTTCAGTCACTCTTACTAGCAAGGAAAAATATATAGTATTAAAAATAACTAAATAACTAAATCTGTGTTTAAATAATTTAATATGATTATTAAGAAAATTAGTCTTCTTTCATTATTATTATTCTTATTGTGTTTTCTAAATAGCTATGCAATACTATTTGTTAACCTTGGTAACTTTCAGTCCTGAATTTCCCATGGGATAGGTATCATTCCAGTTTCTCTCTGTCTCCAACTCAGAAAAGCTTTGCTGCTCCAGTTGCACTGTTTCTTCCTTCGGTGTCCGTAAGCCTGAGTCTGCAATATTGACTTGCTGTAATGGAACAGGAAGATGTAAGAGATTGCACTGTCACTTTAAACGTAAATGTATTTGGATTTTGAAAAGAAGTCAGTTGCAAAACAGCCATGGCTTCATTGGAGGCAAGATTTTGCTCAAGTAGTACCTGCACGTGTGCTAGCTAAGTGGTAGTATTACAAATAGTCTTCAAAGTGTCTGACGTAGGAAGTTACACAATGTGATACTCTAAAGTGTTAAGAGTGTTGGGGATTTTATTTCTTTCAGTTTGCTGAAACAAAGACAGTCAACCCAAAATTGAATATTTCAATGTTATTTCTTGGGAAATTATTTGAACTGTGTGAATGGAGTTGTCTAGAGAGGGAGAGAGAAGTGTTTGTGTCCTACTGTGAAGCATTTGGACTGAGAGGACTGTGTTGCAGGACAGATTGGACAGGTAATGGCTGCAGCTGCAAAGATATCTTAGATGCTTTGCATTATCTACATCTGCTGTAGTGTGCTTGACCTTCTCTTTATCTGTTGGATAAAGCTCTTTTAAACCTGGGACCCTCCCTTTTACTGATGTTCTTTCTAAAATGGGAATATATTGATGCTGCCAACAAATGACTTTTTCTGTTTCTAATGCAAGTGAACATGTTCTGAAAGTGTAGCTGTGGCAGAAGTATTCTCTAGTATGATATTATTGTCATGCTTTCTCAGAATTGCAACAGAGGGCAGAAATTGCCAGAATGTACATTCTTCCCATAATACTCTTGATAATGTGATGCCCAATCTGTAATATGATCTGTATGTTTTGGAATGTGAACCGTGCCCACCACTGCAGCACCTGAGCCCAGGTTCTTACTGAGTTTCTTCATTTATGCCTCGTAGTCTAGCCCTAGGAAACAAATAGCAGAAGTTATTTTGAAGATTTCTTTTGTTGCTGTTCATCTTTATTTCCAAATATAGCAGATTCACAAGTGTTTTCTTGAAGGTGAACTTCCCCCCAAAGGTGGGGAAGTTCAAATGCCTTATATTTAGTAACTTAGGTGACTGCCTTTTCATGTGAAATGACAAAGTTAAAAAGTGTACTCTAAGGGTTTTCCCCATGACTTCCTAGTCATGGCTTGACATGTTTGCTGTTTCTACATAACATAAGCAGTATGTTATCAATATAAAAAAATACTTTATATAGTTTCATAGGAAAGAATAATACTACACAGTGCCTAGGCAATATTAAAGAACTCACAAAAAACGTAAAAATTCTAGAAATTACATTTGCTACCGAGTAGTGAGAAGTATTCTCAAAATTACAAAATGATCTTTTATTAGCCCTATAATAAGTTCCTTCCGTAATTTTTTCATTTGGGTAAGGTTTCAATGCATATCACTCCCACAGATAGCTGTGGAAAAATGGATCATTTAAATTATTTAGTGTTAAATCATCTTGTGATTTATTATCAAGTTAGAATTGCTCTATTTATTATTACAAAATTTATCTCCCACAGGTAATGCAACAAAACAAGAGTAGCTGAATGACTGCCCCAATTCATGGAGTCATCACCAAGATATCTTTAACACTGTGACTGTATGGCACCATGTGAACTAAAAAAGCAGCTAAGAGTTGGTGTTCATCATACCATGGCAAAGAACTCAGTATAGGTAGTTTCAGACATCTGTAGCTGAGGGAACTACCAGTTCAGAGAAGACATTTACTATTAGAGTTTAAATTTATACTGTCAGTATTGTTGCTTCCAGCTTATAATTTTTAACTTCTCCTTGACAATAATGTAACCTTTTCAAAGACATTTTTAACTGAAAATGTTATGGAGCTAAACGTGTCCATGAAACAGATGCAGAACTGCAGATCACTGCAAATCAGCAGTGTTTTGTGAACTGTGGAAATGAGTTGGCAAAATAAATCCTATGGCTTTTATAAGCACTAGAGTATTGCTGCACATGCTTCCTATTCTCCAAGTTCTTAATACATTATTTCTGAAAACAAAACGAGTATCAGAGTTTTGTTACTGGATGGTAGAAATGAAGATATAATCAAAGAGTTAGGAAAAGGAAATTTCCGAATGAGAGGGACTTAAAACTCTACATAGCCTAAATAAGAAAATAGAGAGAGGTGACATTACACTTTTTGAAAACTGGAACCAAAACATTTTACTGATGGTCTAGTCTGTAACAGACAAAATCAGTTTTCAAATGAAGTTTATATATGGCACCACATGAAAATAGACTTGGAGTCATATTTATAGTTGATTTCAGAAAAAAACTTAAAATACAGAGAAGACTTTAGGAAACAATTTTCCTTGCTAATCCCACACTCAGGAGAAGCCAAATGGAATAAGTGTATTAGGTTAGCATTTCTTTTTCAATAAACTTGATGACTCCAAAGGGCAAATTATGGAAAAATGCCGTGGGTGCACAGGGGATGTTCAGGCGGAAAAATACTTTGTGGTCTTTTCCCGAGGGTTTGGATGAAGGTCACCCAGATACAATGTTCTTACAGCAGTTCTAAAGACGTGACCTCTGATCTTACAGTCTTAAAATCAGAAGATGGGCAAGGACTTGAGCCCTATTGCTGGTTATTCTGCTGTATTAATGGGAGATGGTCTGCTTTAAGAGCTTCAGCTGATCTGATTTATGCATTTGTGAAGGCCCCACTCTAAGCGAGAGGCTACACAGGATGCCTCAAGAGTTGTCTTCCCCAGAAAAGTGATGCTACCATTTTATTTCTTTAGAAAATGATGGCCTTGGACCTCCAGCAACTATACTCTGAAATCATGAGGAGCAGCTGAGGAGTTGCTTCTTCCTAAGTATAAACACAAAGATAATAGGTGTAGATGTAGATGTAGAGATACCAGATTAAGAAGCAGGTTGGTTCACAGGGGACTCTGGTGTGCAGAGAATGATAAAAGGGTTTTTGCCAAAGGAGGTTTACCCTGCAGTCTGTAGTGAAGAGATACCTGAACTAGCTCTATATTAACTGGATTGCTTGGTGGCAACAGTATCAGAATTCTGGGCTGCTATGCCTGCTTGTGGCAGATTCTCATCCAAAATCTTGTAGCTAATACAGGGAGATACCATGGTGACTATAGTATGGTTTTACCTTTGGTGTGTATATATATGAAATAGGTCAAGGCTAAAATTTTTTGATAGAGGGTAGATCTTGGGAAGACAGTTGTTTTCCAGGTGTTATGAAAGGCAAATTCTTCTTTTTCATTCCTGTAAATTGATATATTGCAAGTTTATTTTAGCTAAATCCCCCAAAACTCATGCATTGCAGTCCAGAAAATAATTTTAAGAAGTATTACTATAAAGATAAATGTCTATTGTTTCCTAAGGTCACCTTCTAAAAATCATTTTTCAGTAGAAAAAAAGAGATGCAGTCTTAGCTCTTTTCTACCTGTAAGTGCAATTTGTTTTCTTTAGTTACAACAACTCATGACTATATCACAAACTGAAGTGCATTTGTAAAGAGCATTCTTAGTAAGTGCTGAAAATAAAACCAGAACTGGTTCACATAAAATAAATCTGAAGGACACAGAGTCACATTTATTGGATAGTTGTTCACCTTCGGCAACTGCTTTGGCTAATGTTGAAGACGACAGTGATGTAATTTTGATGGCTGTACAGCTCTAGTATGCACTAACATCAGTGAACAAGCAACGATTAGACACAGGATGTTAATATCTTAATTAACAAAATACAAATCTTAAAGAGTTGCCAAATTTTTAGTTCTTAAAAGCACTTCTATAGTTTCACAGCCTTTCAAAAGGCTGTAGTCTCTCCCAGCCCTAAGCAGTGCTGACATCAAAACTGCACCAGCTTGCTCAGTCTTGTTCAGCTGAGTTTTGAAAAGCTCAAAGAATGAAGATTTCACAGCCTCTCTTGACAACTATTCCACTGATGAACCATCCTCACTGCAGTGCTTGAAAGTTGTTGCTTTTTGGCCTTGGTACCTCAGAGAATAGTCTGGCTCTGTCACCTCTGTGACCCTGTTTAGGCAGTTGGACATAGCAATTAGACCTGTGCCTTCCCTTCCCTTTCTCTCCCTCCCCTCAGCTTAAGCTACCTCCATGATAAACAAATCCTGCTCCCTCAGTGTCTCCTTGAACAATGTTGTCTGACTTAGTGTCTCTCTGTTAGACATGCTCTGGTTTGCCAGTATGAGTAGCCCAACCCTGGATGGAATCTCTTATTAAATGCAGCATAACCCCTCTGAAATGGAAGGGGATAATAATTTCTCTTGATGTACTACATGCAGTGTTGTTAATGTGGTCTATCGTGGCTGACCTTCACTGCTGCAAGGACACACTGGTGGCTTCTGTTCAACTTGCAGACTCTTTTCTGCAAAGATGGTCCCCAGCCAATCTTTCTCTAGCCTGTAGTTTTCCTACAGGATTGAGTATTTGTCTTTTTGAACCCCATGATATCTCTCTTGGTCTGTTACTTCATTTTATCAAGTAGTCTCTGAATGGCAGTCGTGCCTTCCAGTATAGTAAGCATTCCCCACACTTTGGGGTCATCTGCTAATTTACAGAAGGTGCCCTCTGTATTTTGAATATATTTGTGCTACAATTAACAATGAGAACAAACTTTGATCAATCCAGTAGAAGTCAGTCAGTCTCTCCTAATTAACACACAGGGCCAGAGCAATGTCAAAGCTTACATGCCACCAGCTCTTGTTGTGTTTCATAGATAAATAGGTTAAAAACTAGGACACTCACTATGAAAACCATTGGGAATAAGTAAAATAAAACATGCATTTATATTTGCTATTCAGTTGTTGGGTATTAAACCAAGATCTGAGCTTGTGTTTAGTGATAGTGCATGTACACTGACCACAGCTCATACTGGGACATAAGGACTTCATCAAGGAGATGTGATGTTACTACTGAGTCATCCCCAATGCAATTTTATTATACCAAATTTGTGATGCTTTGTTGTGATCTTTGTATCACAATACCTTCAGCAGCACAGGTGATTTTCTGTTGGTCACTCAAGGAAAAGGTGTCATTTCGGATCATCTAATCAACAAAAGAAAGAAATCCTTGGTTCAGATGTAGTTTAAGGAATATTTAAACATATTTAATTGTTTGGTCCATGGCCACTGACAGTAAGAGACTTCAAAGAGGCTATAAATGAGCTTCTGCTTGGAAAAAGTCATGAATCATACTTGCAAAGGTAATAATAATAATAATAATAATAGCAATAATAGCTTGTTTTCTAAATGTCAGCCCTATTCAGAGTTATGTAAGTCAATGGAACTTCTTTCCACTTAAGAACCTAATTAGTTGTAAGTGAAAACATACACTTCAAAAGCTTCAGGAGACTCTTCACAATAGAAAAATTTGACTTGTGCCTGGTGTACGTAGAGGGGTCAAAGACCTGACTTCTCAGAATAACTTTTTTTCTGTACTCTGTTTTTAATTAGTGCAGATCTGTTTCAGGGGACAGCTTTCTGATATATCCAACATTTTCAGAGGGAAGAAAGTGTAATTTTTAATTTTGATAATTCATCTGTTCTTAATTATGTGGTTATAATGAAAAACCTTTTTCTGCTGTGGAGTAAAACTTCTCTCAATTTCTTGGCGGGGATGAAGGCAATTAATCACTAATGCAAATGCTCACGCAATATTAATGTAACTCTTTGGTTCTCATAGTTATATCAGGCTCAAAATTCATCAGCTGATAAAGTCTCATTGGTTAACATGAACCTGAAGAAAACCTCAACATATTACAAGAAGTGAAAAAGAACGGTAATGGAATGAAATGTTCTGATGTAGCACAATGTTACGGCAGGCAAAAAAAAGAAGAATCCTGCATCATTAAATAGGGTGAACACAACAGAATCTGAGGAAAAACAAAAATCTAAACAAAAATATCTCAATCACCAATTTTTCCAGCAGAAGTAAAGGGGAACATAACAAATTACTAATAAGTAACTCAATATACAAATAAATTATTTTAGTTTTAGTTGTTACTTTAATAAATGCATTAAATAAAAACCAATCAGTTCCATCTTATAGGAGATTCGTCATTTCCTTTCTCAGTGCTGATAAAATTTTATTTAAAGTTTAGTTCTCTGCCTTCTCCCTGAATCAGTTTCCCTTTGCGTACAACACTCGTCATTTTCTACCATAAAATTTTCCATGAGGTGCATAACAGTCCTTTTCCCAGAAGCCCAGGGCAATGAGTGCTACAGCCCTTGAGTATCTTTCTTAACTATTGTAATACCATACCTGCACACAAAGAACAGGATTACTCACACAGTAACACAGTAACCTGAACCTTCTCTGGCTTAGCTAACCAAAGCTGATTAATAGACAAATACTTCCTCTATCTAAGAGCAAGTACTTTGAAGAATATCCTTCAGGATAACTACCTTGAGAGGAACATATCTAGCTTCTCTGCTTTGTTTCAGAGGAGATCGTTTAAAATTCTGTTGGCTTGGGATCAAGCTCTGATAAACTCAACTAATCAAATGCTTTCCGATAGTTAATGCAAGAAACCACTGTCTCCTTTGTCACTTCTCTATTGGGAAAATTCTATAAGCAGTTCTTCAGATACCATAACTGGACTATACTATTATGAAGGATTTCTGTTGTTGAAAGCAGTAAGTTCATGTAAGCAGAGCTACTTGTTTATACTTTAGGAACAGGGAATTGTTCAAGTTAATTTTGCAGAACAACCAGTCATATCTGTAGTTGCCTATGATATCCTGCTACTGCAGAAACTTTCAGAACAGGTCTCCCACCAAAATGTATATTTTCAGGAGTTCCCCTAATGATGCTTTGCACAACAACGTAACTCAGAGCTGTGTATTCCAAGTACTAAGTGGTGTCACCTACTGCAACAGAAATAAACTAGACACAATCCAAGTTTAATTTCCTGTCTGCTATCCTGACATAGTAGCACATTTGGTACAGGCTAATACTCAAAAAACTCAAGAGTCAAATCAGTATGTGTTCATACCTCCAAGGTTTCAGAGAATATTTTAAGCCTGATGCCAGCTCTGAAATTGGCAGTTATTTTACTCACACCTAGTTTCAAATCAACAATATAAGGCATGAAAACCAAGCAGCTGTCACACCAACTTCTTTTTTTTCCAAAGTGCAAAAATGTTTCTAGGCACAGATTTGGAGTTTAGCATTGCTATGGATGCATCCCGAGCTATATTTTCACACTTTTGTGTACCTTTAGGAGCAAGGAGAATTTCCACTGAAACACCAGGGCCTACATACTCATATACATAAGTTTACAGTTACTGAATGAAAGACTTAGCTATTCTTGTGGCACTCCTGACCACAAATGAGAAGGCTCTCATGGCTTGATTGCAGTATCTTATTATCCTACTGTCACAATTTTTAAGTTAGTCTACAGTCCTGGTGAGGTTCTAAACCCTTTTTTACTTTTTCTGTATTAGCTATTTTTATGTTAGGACCCACTACCAGTTCCGCATGTGCAGGACTAGATTATCGGTTCTATTCAGTACATAAGTCCCCAAGACACTCTCCCCAGACAGAAGTTTGCAGGATTGGTCTCCTATGTAAACCACCAGTACGCAAGCTTTCCAACTCACCAAGAGAAAGTTGTCTGACTTAGCTAATAGCTCAAATCACAACAGTAGAAAAACACCCAGGACACTTCCCTGGGCTTCCCCAGCGAGGCAGAATCCTACTGACTCACTTATTTAAGGTTATTTTTAAATTAGAATTTTCTTGGTGATCCTATTTCACTAAGAGATCTCCCTTACATTGCTGATATGACTGCACTCATCAGAAGTCTTCAATTATCTTTTGACTTTTCCTGGAGATGCTACAAAGTCTGCTGCAAATGTTGGTGGGGTAGGTTTTATGAAGTCTAGTGCTGCTGCACCAGGATTTTATGTAATAGTCGATGGAATTATTGCTGATCCCTCAAGAAACTGACCAGGACCTCAGGAATGCATCTTTCATGGGAGTCTGTGACTCTGCTGCCATTCCTTAACTGCAAGTAGCTGGCCTTGCTTCTGCTACTCCAAGTCAAAAAGTAGAGAACACTCCACTTTAGGTCTCTTAACCAGGCTTTCTAGACACACACATTTGCATACAACAAGGCCACACTATTAATTAAGAAAATTCAGTGCAAAGTTTTATTTAAACCATCTTCCCTCTAGCCTTTTGCACCCATTCAGGCTAGGAGACAGATTCACAGAAATACACATCAGGATTAATTGCGTAATATAGAGTAGATCCTTACAGGACACTTATGCCCCGATACAGTTTATAATACACTGTTAAGTTATGTCTGTTTCTGAGTTACCTGTGATTTACTGGTGGTTAAGTAATTCATATTTACACAGTAGATGAGATCTTGTGAAGATAAGAGTTTCTCAAGACTGGTGGAGATAACACCACTAGTATGCTGCTTCTGGAATATCTAGTTATTTTCCTCTGTTAATTTGTTTTGGGTTTTGATATGTATCGCACTCAGCTGTGTGATATCACACTGTATATAATACTGTGCATTTCCATAGAATCATCTACAACTTTGTTTTCTTATGCTACACAAGTAAGATACTATAACTTGAACAACTGGAAATATCACAGTCCAACAGGATTCCCAAACATATTTGCAATACATAAAGCAGTTGTTGCCTAGTTATTATTATAATCTTCTCAGATGAAAGATTATCCATTATACATATTGAGAAATTACATCAGTGTTTACTGTTGACTTGGCAAGTTCTTGTCTTTCTGTTCTGTGTTCTGTCTGCACTTAGAAACTGTTATTTGTCATTGCTCTTTCCTGCACTCCTGCTTCTTTCGTTCTTCTCTTTCACAACTCACATCTTTAGAGCTTTTATTAGATGCTGCAATTCCAGACAAAGAATTGCAGAACAACCAGAAATGTACGGGGACAATGTTGAAAGAATGGTCTGCTTGTAGACTGCACTTCCACTCTTGATCTTAAGATGGTAGTCTAAACTTGGGAATGCAATCCATGCACTTTGTTGTTGCTGAAACAACAGAATTTCTCTTGTGACCTCTGAAGTGGTAATTTTAAAGAACATATGTTTATAGTGATTTTTTTTGGTGAATTTGATAAAAAAATAGAAAATGTAACTTCGTTTTTAAGGTTTGAGCATATATGTGATTCAGAGAAAATATATGAAACAAGACACGGGAAATAAGTGGAAGAAAGAGAGCTTCTGAACTGGCTTGACAACCGGGTGGACCTGGCAAAATAGGCAAATCTTTGTGTAGACATTTGTCTGGGCAGAAGGGTTAGGGCAATACTTATCTTGGACATAGAAAATTTGGGTTGTCTGTACCCCAGCCAAGACAACTTGGCTACTCAATGGCTGTACAATGCTCTGGATGTGTTAAACATCTAATTACGCTACCAGGTGCTTAACATCTGAGGGCATATTGGGAAGGCAAATGTAGAAGAGAATTTCAATTCATCATAATAAATGAGTTGACTTTTATTTCTTTCCTTTCTCTTCAAAAGCCACTTTGTGCAAATTTTCCTGATGCCACTTGTTACGTAATCATCTGTGCTTAACGGAAACATTTCAAATCTTTTCAGAAGTCAAAAGTCTACCATGTCTAGATAATTTTCTTCCTCCTTTATTTTCAATAAGTTCCCTTACTTTTACAATGCCTTTTATCTTTTCTGTTTCCTGCTACTCAGAGTTCACATTCCTATGGATTCTGTGAAAGACAAGATTACACTTACATCTTTGTAGGAACTTTAAAGGATCACACAGGTCTTGCAATTTTCCCTCCTCTAAAGACACTGGAAGAGAAAAACAGAAAGATTAAAAAAAAAAAAAAAAGAATTCCCATCCTGATTTGTCACTAGATAAGCACACTGGATTTAATTCTACATACCTGCAGCACTCAAAATTTCCAGGAAGGTTAACAGGAGTTTTGTAAGAACATGGAATGTAAGGGTCAGGAACATTCAGAAGGAAAGGAATCCAGGTACTGCGCAAATTACGTCTGTCTCTACATTAGCACTGAAATTGCTTTTAGAGTAGGCCAAGTACTAGCTGTTTTATTTTTGAAAAGAAAGAAGGAATTGAAAAGTTGGCTGGGATGAAAAGAAAACTGGAGACTATATGGAAAATTTACCTGTAGTCTTCTTCTACAATTCTCCTGCAATAATTTTTTCTTTTTAAGTATACTGTTGAAAGATGTTAGCTTAAGTTTCAGGCTCACCAGAAGTCAGTTAATTGAGTTAGACACTGTGGTGTGAGGAACACCTGTTGTGTTTTGCAATTTCTTTATGCTTACAGTGCTACTGATGGACTATGGATACAGGAGGGAATTTGTGGGTAAGGAGGTTTTGACATCATGTGCCATATTTTTTAGGTAGGGCTGAGCTGGAATCAGGTCAGTCAGAATCAGCCCAAGGCAGAAATGAGAAGTCAAGACATATATTTGTAAAGGACATCAGTGACAGCCAGGATAAAGACACTATTTGAGGTAAAGGCTTGGAATAAGGAACAAATAGAGCTAGAATAATGTCAGGAGCTAAAGGGTTAGGAGCCAGTCACAACTCAGGAGCTGTGGAAAAGAAAAGGATTCAAAGAGCTAAAAGCAGCTATCAGGTATGTGGAAAACCACATACACCAAAACTATACAGACTTACAATCCACCCCTAAACTATGAGGCCTTATCAAGTCCTTAGTTTTTGAAAAAAATCAGCCTCCTACTAGACTGAAAGCCCAGCAGTGCTTATTAGGTATGATCTGCTAAAGGGGCTGTGGTCCATAACATATGCTTACATATTTCATCCATCTTTCATCTCCATATTCTATTACCACGGAAAATGACCTCTACGATGAATTACAAGAAAAGATCTCTCAGACTTTATGTTCATACAAGTGGGTAAAAGAAAACTATTGAGTCAGCTTTACTGCACTCTGAAGCTATAATGAGGGCTCTAATGAGACGCCCACGACACTGTGGTGAGTCCACTTGAGACACTGGTTTGCAGTTGTGTGAATTGCCTGGCTGCTGCAGATGTTGCCTCCATGGCTAGCTGAGAACAACCTCCTCAACCTCCTATCTGACTGTTACTCACTTTCTGTACCTTAGAGCTGCTGTTGGGGTGGCGGTGCTGCGCAGAGGAGGGAGGAATGGGTTGCTGCCTGCTTGCCTTGCAGATACCAGTCTTCTAGGGCTTGCATTGCTTGGAGAGACAGTAGAAAGTATTCTCTGCTTGGGATTAAAGGAGACTGTGTTTGTCGATCACAGGCACTTAACAGTTCAGTGTCTAAGTATCTTTCTCAACCTTGAGGGGAGTTTCTTCCCCCACACCCCGTCTCACAATGCTAGGATATAACAACATCAGTTATTGATATTGTTGAAGAAAACCCTCATATATTGTTGAAAACACAATATATGCTCAAAACACCTGGCTGGTATAAACTAACCTCTCAGTGTAGCAAGTAATACATTTTTTCCCATTATGACAAATTAACTTGACACTTTCTCCTAGAACTGGTCAATTCAGTGAATCTTGCATTTTTGAATATGATTCACAGAGTTTGCCTTAAAACACTGTTTTTCCTGTGTGGCAATTTATGTATAGAATACATCATGAGTTCACAGAAGTTTGGATATTAACCCTGCTTTGGTAGTTTTAAGTAACCTCTTAACAAACCAGGAATTTCAAAGACATGACTCAGCCCTATTGCTTTACACACTTTTCTCCCTCACCTACTGATTCTGCCAGGTCCAGGCACCCTGAACAGAAGTCTTTTCTGCTACATCAGGAGTAAGAAGAAAGGGATATTTCTGTTGATTCAAGATGCAAAAATACTAGGGCATGTCTTTAGGGAAAATATTAGAAACTAGGAGCTTTCTTTTCTTTTCTTTTCTTTTCTTTTCTTTTCTTTTCTTTTCTTTTCTTTTCTTTTCTTTTCTTTTCTTTTCCTTTTTCTTTCTTCTTCCTTTTTTCTCCAACAAAGCTTCCAGCTTCTTCACAAGAAAAAGGATGTTTCCTCTCTTCATTTTGATAGTAGCTTTACTGCTTTGCACCCTCCCCTCCCTGATTACGTTTTTCTATACTTAAAACTAGTTTTTGTTACATAAAAATTTTCACCCTTATCCTAAATAAGATTTTTCTGGAAGAAATGTGAAGAAATAATGAGATATTCTAGAGCATTATAGGAAAACGAAGTATGCAAAATTTACACATTAATCTACATAAACTTTTCTTCCAATCTGTGGAGTAAAGTGATTTTGTTTTACATGGAGAAGGTGGAGTCTGAAATGATAATTTCTTTAATGGGATTTGCAGACAGCTGAGGTGGGAGGTGTGTCCTCCTCTATACTACCTTCCCAGGGTGCTCTGTCTTTTAGGGCACGTTCCCACATGTTCACTCACCTTAAGGGTGTTTTGCCTGAGTTGTTCAGCTGTCTATTTCAAAATTGCTTACACGTTGCTTTCCAGAGGATTTCAGAGATACAAAAAGAGGATGATTGCTTCTAAATTCTAGACTTCAAAATCAAAATACTGGAAGCCTAGGACTCTGATGCTGTATGAATTCTTCAGTGCTGTACAGGGTCTTTTTGAGCAGTAGGCTGCTGGTGAGCTGCTTCTAAATCAGACACACCTTTGGGTTGGGCTATTTTGGAAACTAAGTAATTGATGAGGTTCAAGGTATGATCTGCTAGGAACAAGTGATTTTATTTTGTGTTTTTACATGTACTTTGATCAGCTGATGCAGTTGACAGACAGTCTCCTCTGTAAGTAAGCGACTAGGGGTGGAGGAGTGGTGACCCGTAGTGAGCCTTTCCTGACTTTTTTCCAAGTGGGCACTGCTGGCTTCAGGCAGCTAGGCACGAGAGAAAAAGGGACGTGATATGGGGGTACCTTTATTTGGGGAGAGCAATCCTTTCTACTCCCGGATCTGGAATGGACTAAGTCAGAAGTTGCAAGGCAAAAAATCCTGGGATAAACATCTGGATGAAATCTACTTACTCCAGCAGAAAAGGTACAGTGTATTTCAGCCTTCTTGTCTTCCCTTTCTTCTGCTGCTCTCTCCCTGTAGCCGATATTCACTATTTCCCCTTAGGCTTTTCTGCCAGCAGATAAACTTTAAACAGCCCTGGAGCACTTTTCTCTATCAGATTTCTTCTTTCAAGGTGGAATGCTTCTGGAGTTCCAATCTTATCTGCTTTCACAGGGAGATTTACTAGGTCGAAATTGAATTACCCTGAATGCAGGACTTCAGTCACAAATTAATACTGTATACTCTTGTCTTTCCTGCTTCATTGGTAAAGCTCACCAGAAAATGCATGAAGGCTTGTTTTTAATTATTGTTATTATCATTATTATTATCCTTACCATTATTATTATTATTAAGACTATGTGTGATGTATACGCTGCAGTCAGTTGAAATAGTAATGAGTTTTTTTGTGAGGGTTCTGCTTTCTGTCTCTCTAAAGGTTGCCCTTACTGTGGGATAGAGCAGACCTAATGTTGTCCAACATTCTGGTGGTCAGTCACCTCCTTAGTTGGACTGCTGTTTCTCACCCCTGTGACATCGGTGTCAACATGTACAGTGACTCCTCTTAGAGCTTACATTATCCAGAAGATTGCTCGTGTCTTCCCATGTGAATACTGAATCAAGGCTGTTTTTTACTGCTGTGCAGGGTTGCTCCCTCCACCCACAGAAATGTAGAACTCTTCATGGAAATACAGCTGTGTCTGCTTTTCATTGTTCCTCGTAATTTCTGCACGCACAAATGCTGCTTTACTCAAATAACAAATTGCTTCCAGTTGCCTATAAAATCTTTTTTTTTCCTTCTGCACAAAACTCTAAACATCTCTAGGGGCAAAAAGATGACTGTGTGGGACAAAATCTGTTTATCTATACATATGGGTACGTGTACACACATATATGCTTAGAAAGAAGCAGGATAGCAGCTTAAGAGGGACAAAAGTACATGTTGTCTTTAGGCAAAGAACTTAGATACATCATCATCTAACTTTTGACCAAGTAAAATAGCCTGTTCAAGTTTACTTCAGAGTAATAGGACTTAAATACACTTAAAATGGGAGGGACAATGGGAACAAGAGCATTTCCATGGAATGCTGAAGTGTTTACATTCATGAAAATCATCATAAGTAATTGAAAAATAAGTTCTCAGCAGATTCTGTAATATCCAAATGAATACAAACCAGGTTTAAACATATTTAACATTTTAAATCAATTATATTATATTAATTCCACACTAATACTTAATAAATAATAAATCTCGATAATATAAAAATATTTTGTTGTTATAACATTATCTTCACATTTTTAAGTCAAAGAGATGTGGAAGGAAGCTGTGCTGATCTCTATCTAACCTCCCACTTGAAGCTGAACTACTGCCAGCAATAAATCACATTGCTTAAGTTTTGTCTAGCTCAGTCTTGAAAGCCTCCTAGGACAGAGATTCCACTGCAGGTCTAGGTACCTGGTATGGTGTTGTAGTATCCTGCTAGAGAAGAAGGGTTTTTCTCTCAAATATTCAACTTGAACCTCCAAAATCATAACTTGATGTCCTAGTCCCTTTTTTATCATCTGTAGTTACCAGGAAGGGTTTGGCCCCTTCCTTTTTGGTGCTCCCTTTCATATAGGCTACTGTTAGATTGCCATTTGACCCTCTCTTTGCTCGTTAGTCCTCACTAGTGGTGTGCTGCACAGGCCCATGAACATATTGTGTGTTGCTGCTGATAGGGGAAAACAGAAAAACCTCTAAGGCATATAAACTCATCTTCATAAACTTGTCTTAGATCACTATAGTGCAGTCCCAGTGGTCCCCAGAATTACCTTTTCTATGTTTATATATATATATATATATATATATATATATATATATATAACGTGTAAGAACACACGTAATGCATACAATACCATTGTGAAACCAAGGTTGTATGGGGACACAGTTGTTCCTTTTCCATTCTAGGTCTATATGTTTTCTACAGCTTTCAATTAACACAAATTAGCTTTCTGCTATTTGGTCAGAAATTGGTGCCAATATGTGGAAACTCTTTTTCTACAGAGGGACAGGACCAATTCTTCCTCATATTATCCTACTCTTTCCTTTCTTGTCCCCAGAGATGCTCAGAGTGTGAGGAGAATGAAAATGAACATTTTGCAGAGGACTTACTTCAGCTTTGTTGCTTTTGCATTTTTAGTTATGTGCAGATAGAAAAATACAACAGGAAGACCTTTTATGGTGACTTATATATGAGAACTACTCTTTCAAAACCTCTGTTTTTATGGAAAAACCGTTGTAAGCCAAGAGGGCTTTGCTACATCCTGTCATTTTGTGGTGCAGAACTGGAGTGTTGTGGCTTCAGCTTGAGTTCTTAGTGTTAATAGTGCTGGAATACATTGAGTAATTAGCAGAGACTAAATTCTACTATTGTTTTATTGAAAGCCAGTGGTAAATGTGTTACTGTTTAACTGGTATTCTCTCTGATTGCATCCAGAAAGTCTGCAAGAGAAGAACAAGGTTTATTTCTGTCCTACAACGGGTGATAATAATACCTGAAAGCTAACTCTTTTGGTAGTTGTCACCCTCACTGGAATTGCTGTTCATTCATTCTCTTTCTTCATGTGAAACAATCCTGTGAATCTTACTTGGAGTAGATCTGAGCATTTTCCACAGAGAGGGATTAATAATCCATTGTATAACATTTCCCAAAGGGACAACCTGGGTCAGGAAATGTGATGCAGTCTCCTAATATTAAAGAGAAGTTTGAGTTTATTTGGCTGGTTTCTTTCTGTTGAAGACTCTCCTTTTTAAACAGCCTGCAACTCAGTGTGGAATCCCAGGGACAGTGGTCTTACCTCCTATGTCCTTTCTAGAATTATCTTTGGAAGCAAACTCTGGGATCTACATAACCTAGAGCATATGAACATAAATACTCAACATAATTCATAATGATGGGGAACAGAGTTAAATACTTACAAAAATTTGGCCCTGGTAGAGGTGAAGAAGAATCACGTGCCTGTCACAGTGTAATAGATCTAGAAATTATGAGAACCCTTTTTTTAATTTTTTTTAGTCCAGGGCAGGAAGTTCTAAGGAAATGTGAATAAATTCCTCCTAGCATGTAATTTTAGAAATTTCACCATGAGAATTGCACTGTTCATGAAAAATAACTAATAAATAAAATTTTTATATTCTTCTTTCTGCTGTTTCCACTGTCTATAACTGATTGATAAATAATCTGTCCTCTCCGTGTTTCTTCTCTCTCTCAGGTGCTGCTTAGGGATTAGTGGCCTTCATGGGCTGCTCTGAGGCTTAGTTTCTCTAATGACAATAAAATGGTTAACTTGTGTGGTACATTGGGAAAAAAAAGGAAATAAAACTCCAAAACGCTAAGTATTTTTACATATTAATTAAGTATAGAAATCTGTGCTATGAGAAATAATGCATTAGAGGTGCTTGGAATAATATGCATAACTTGCAGAGATGGTCATTCCAAAGATGCCACAATATAAACTTTAAATCCCCTTTACTTTCCAAATATTTTAGTCTCACAGACATATTAGCAAGCTGCTTTGCTTACCCTGAAAACAAACATGGCACAGATAAAAAATCAGCTCAGCCTAAAGCTAGTAAACTGAGTTGCTTAAGAGTTGTGCAGGGACACAGAGAGCTTTCAGCTTCTAGATAAATCTTTCTCAACCTGGTAGTGAATGAGATGTCACCATAGATTTGCTGTTCAGTTGTCTAAACAACATTACTGAGTTTTCAAACCACAATTAACATAGGATTGTCCAGTCTTAAAATCCACTATGCCTGTCAGTATTAATCGGATCCTTTGCTGCCAAAGGTGACAGTGAGATAAAAATGGCAGCTTTCAGTTCCACCACTTCATCTATGTTTCAATAACAGTGCTTCTGAGAAGTCAAGATGCAGAGAACAATCTGTTGGAAACTCCCTCACTGGATGTAAAATAAAGTCAAAAGCATCAGTGACAGCATTTCTGGTCTTTTCTTCGGCTGTTACAACTTCATCCTAATGGAAGTTTTGAGCCTAATAATGGAACACAAGCCTCCTTAATTTCACAGGTGTAAAGGTCCTCTGGAACTCATGTTTCCCCAGCAATGCAGGCATAAACACATCCCACCTCAGTGCCTAAGACATGGCTCAAACTCATAGATTTAGGAAGTTATTTGACTTCTTAAACTTGGCTATAAGTTTCCTGGTGAAGAAGTAAACATGAGATTTGTGCCCAGAGGAAAAAAAAATCGCATCCCAAATTATAAAGCTGTTAGAGAAAAATGATTAGACATAGGATAAGGAACACAGAATAAAACCGCAAGAAAATGCCTATTGAAGTGGGCTAGAGGTTTTGATGCAGAATGCATCAAAAGATGCTTTAGAGATCAAAAATGTTTCAAAGAACTTTTTTTTAATTACTTACTCAGTGATAATAAATAACAACTAAAACCTTCTGAACTGTTAATCTCGTTCTAGCATGAGATTAATTTTAAAATGGTCTCAGATGCAGAATTACAAAAAAAAAAAAAAAGAAGTTACCACAAGGAGAATGCCCTGCTAGAAATGACTGATCAAGATTTCTATTGCTTAGTGTGGTAGATAGTTAAAGGGATAAGAATTCCCTATCAGTTTCTTGTCTAGTATCATTGGCAATTATTAACCTGTTTAATTTATTTCCAGAGAAGCTCTGTTTACTCTCAGCTGAAAGAGCTTTGACATACACCAGCAAGAGGTTCCAGTTTATTTGCTGAGTCTTGTTGTTGGTGCTGAAGAAATGTGCTGACCCTGTTGATTGTCCAAGCCCCTGTTATCTGTCTTCTTTTCACTTCATGCAATTGCTTCCTAACTCAGTCTTTGGCATCTTGCTAGATGATTGCTTGAATCCCTTTCACCTGGTTAGCTTCCTCTGCACTCTCCTCTGCTCTCCTGAAGTCTTCTACATATTGACATTCACATACTAGTAGAAGGAAAGGAGAGGATGAATCTCCTCTGGGAATTTCATGATGCATTGTTGAGCATCGATATTCTGAGCACCACAAGAGAGAAAGAAGAGAAAGCTAAAATAATATCCTGCTGATGAACTTATAGCTTAGATAGAAATAATTGCTTTAGAACCTCAGTAACCGACTATCTATGGGGATAAAGCATGAAGATAGAAGCAAACTTGAATGAGAGCAAGCAATAGGAAAATTCCATACAGTGACTGACCGAAGGATTAGAATCTGAGCAGGGAAGAATAGACAGAGATGCTTCATTGCCCCTCTGGTGAGTTCAGTCTTGAAATAGAAGCTTACAATTGTTTATTGTCCAGACAATTCACATTTTTAATATATTTTCCATGTTTTAAAAGAATAACCATATAAATCCAAATTCTTTTTATAACGGAGTTAAGACTTATGGACTAGTTCTTGCATTCTCTCTCTCTCCATAAGTGTAATGGGCAGGTTGCACTCCAAAAGAAGTGCTTAAGAAGCTGTAAACCCAAAAGGGTACATATTACCAGCAGAAAGTGCTCATGAAATCTTTAACCTTGTTCAAAACTGTATTATATTGCTCCCTCAGTCAGAATCTGGCCTACATTTTTTCTTCTCTTTGTTTCACAATGGATTTGCAGGTGTTTTTGATTTTGTCCTCACCTATATTGGAAAAACACTTCCTGAGCACATAATTGAATAATATGTGAAGAAAACTGAGCAATAGTAACACATGATCAAGGCTTACTAAATACCTCAACACAGATACATTCCTCAGCTCAGTAAGAACCCTGGAACACATCCAGGTGTATACTGTTGTGATTTTCATTGCCCATCAGAACTACTGGTTTGCCCTGTAGTTGTGCTTATCCTAAACTGATCCTGGAAGACAACATCCATACTGCCTAACGTTACAAACCTAACTTATCTGGCTAAATTAGGAGCTCATCAGTATCTATTGATTCCGTAGCTGCTGAAGGGAACAAACAGGATTAGAACAGGCGTTTAATTTAGATGTGCTGAATTATCTTCTCAAGTGTCTAGGTATGTCTCTGCTGAATAATTCTCTGAAAGCAACCCTCTTCATCCAGTGACCTGATGGTTCTTTATGGAAATTAAGCATCTACTGTAGGCAGCTCTGTTAAGAGACTAAGTTACAGATTTTGCCATCTGCTGCTTTGATACAGAGGAAATCCAGTTGTAAAGCATAAAATTCACACTGCGTTTGATCAGTCAGGAAGAAAGTTAGTTAAATATGCAGAAATTAAATAACTGAAAATGTTTTAAAAGTTCTAAATTCAGGTGACTTTGTGTAATTTTTTATCTTCGTGAATTTGTTTCATCTAGTTTTTGACATTTATATGCTCAGTACGTTGCTTTAATGTATTTAAAATTAGTTGATAATTAGAACGGTATGTTTTAAATGAGAGTAAAATGTTTCTCCCATTATGGGACAGAAAATTAAATGAGAGTAAAAGCATATGCCATAAATCTGTAACTCATGAACCTTTGGGACGTTACAGGCAGTGTGCCATGACGTTTACTGACATCTCTGTGTTCTTCTCCTGGCTTGATCTTTGGCCTGAGATCTCTGGTTTTTAAGCCCAATTGGAGGTTGCTACAATAAGAAGAAATGTTTGACAAATTTGCACTCAGTTTCCAGAAGAGTATAGTATTTATAGGTGTTTTCTTTGTAGCAGTATATTAATTTAATTAGTTGTTTACAAGGACTTTGGTAATTTTTGTGAGAAAGGTATTGTGTTTGTGTCCTCCCACATTGTCTCTTGCCCAATCCTTCCTTCTCTGTGAGGTCATTTGAGGGATAAAGGCCTACCCAGTAAAGCATCAACATATTAATTGTAGCATTGTTTATACTATTGAAACCCCACCTCTTTTCCACTTCCTGCCTCTGAAAGTTACATTTTCCAGGAACACAGAGCCTTTTTCGGCCAAAATAGTGGCAGAGGTGGCAAGCTGACTTCACTAACACTGTATCTTATGACTTCTGCTCAGAGTGCCTCTTTATTTAATTCCTATTTGTCTGATCCTAGATGCAATCTTCTCATCAAATCATCTTGTCATTAGCTACTAATGCACTGACGCATGAGTAAGCTATAGAAGGAATACTTCCTTAAGCAGCAAGGCTAAGGGTTTGAAGGACACATAAAAATATCTCAGAATGGCTCCTTGATTTGTTGAGGATGGTTCTTTATCTTTTATTCTCCTCTGCTCTTCAGGGTTTTTCTAGTCTAGAAAAACAAGTTTCTAGAGCTTTTGGTGACAGGAGATGCTCCTTTTGTGGAATGACAAATATAGTGTTTGTTATGCTTTTATAACTTGTAGCCCATGCCCATTAATATACATTTCTTAAAATTATTCCTTTTTATCTGTGTAATTCTAATACTTCTCTTTGTTTTGCTTTATCCCCCAAGTTCCCTCCAGTGTGTATAGTGTCTTTCCACTATACAGGAGTGTAGAACTCTCACATTTCAGGTGGATTAAATCCAGAGATAATGGCATATAAAAAAAAAATTGCTTCAAGATTTCATTGTTCATAAAAGAATAATTCAAAGCAAGGAATACATATTACTGTAAGCTACAGAATTTATGTTGCCTGCTTTTGTATTGTTTTAATGTTAATTTATCCTATACTTAAGATGCACAGATTGTAAGGAAACATTTTTTTGCAATGGATCACTTATATTCTTTCTGACTCTGATGTGACTTTTCTTGTGGCTTATAACAGAGTTGTATTTGTTGGTAATGTATTCTCACATCAGTGTTATTGCTTACTGCAAAACACCTTATTGTTTTATAGAGTTTATTTATAAACCCTATCCCCAAAATCTTGTAACTAAATAATACCAGAATACACACAACATCACAAGGAGAAATCATTGCCTGTGTCTTTAGATTTGACTAATATATTTGTCCCGTCTGCTTTTTTTGGGGGGTGTGTGTTTAACACCCAGGCTATTGGCAGTTATTACACTGTAGTAAAAGCACAGACTGAGTCTAGTAGAAAAAGGAGGGCTGGTGTTCTTCTTGTTCATATCGGCCTGAATTTTGTTACTGTTCTGCTGTAGTCCTTAGACTTACTCTACATCACACATTGCAGCTTGCCATGAACCATGCTAGAAAATTAAGAACAAATTAAGCATCTCTACTAAAATAAAGCAGATGTGAGATAAAAGGCACCAAATTTGCATTTGAACAGAGATTTAAACCTGAACTTTCCCTATTTGGAAAGAGGAATCTCCTTCTATTTCATATTGAAAATCCATGAGATGTAACTTGTTTGTTTGGATTTGAGGATCTTTCCTCCCCTTAAATCTTTAGCTCCTGAACTTGGAATACTTAAAATTCTTTTTCTGTATAAAACCAAAAAAGAAAAATACCCTACCCCAAAACATTTTCTTTATGAACAAGAAGATAAAACTGAAGATATTCAAGGATAACAAATTAGTAGATTCTGTTCTAATTTTTTCTGATTTTTTTGATGGCCAACTTGTGGTTTTGAAAATTGGCAAAGATTATTTGGATGCTGAGCAAGCGTACATTGCAGGTAACTCTTTTCAGGTGCTCATACAAATTGATAAGAACGAAACCCAAGTTTTCTCTTCTCCAGGCTAAACTGTTACAGTTCTCCTAGTCTTTCCTCATATGTGTGATGCTCTAGTCCCATAATCATCTTTGTGGCCTTTTGCTGAACTCTCTCCAGTAGCTCCATATGTTTTTTATACTAAAGATCCTAGGACCTAAACACAGGACTCTAAGGACTTTTCTACTTGCCAGAGCTGAGTAGACAGGAAGGATCACCTCCCTTGACCTGTTGTTTGCTTCCAAAGACCTTGCTGTAGTGAAGTTTGGTGGCTGTACTTGTAAATTCTTCATCAGCCTCAAAGGATATACTCAAATAACCCAGATCCTCATGGAAGACTCAAGTACATGCTTCAGCTAGAAGTGAACCACTCAGTCTGAAACTTGTTTGAGGGCGTGCTCTTTCCCAGGACATGCATAATTGCAGTTCTCAACATTTTCTTCAATTCTTTCAGCATCAGAGAAAGTAGCTAATAGCTAAGCTGTCAAATTTTTCTTCATGACTTTGTATAATGAGGAACTACACTTCAGAGCTCATTCTTTTAATTATATCATAGGAAGCATTGCTACAACACAAATGACATTCTTGTTTGTACCTTTCTATCCTTTATGGGAGCAATTCAGATGACTTTTTTAATTTATTATGCTGTGTGAAATAACAACTGGCTTTTTCTGGCTCCTGAGATAACTAATCTACTGGCAAGAGGTGCATCAATGACCCAACATTCACTATCTTCTGTGCCTCAGAATGTGGGCTATACAAACCAGAAACATTTTGGTTATTCGTCTCCCCTATCTTTCCCTCTGCTGCCACCATACGGTTCAGCCTCAGTAAACCAAGAGATTGAGATTTCACCGGGTTTTCAGAATTGCACTGCTCTGCTTTTGCTTGTTCTTTGTGCGTTGAAAGAATGCCTCAGATGGTAGATGTGCATTGCACATTTCTCAGTGAAAATGTACAAGGTGCATGCTGTCTTGAGCAAAGGCCACGCTGGCTCTGGAAAGAGGCACCATGTGTTTGACTTTGTTTCTTACGAGCCTCTTTTTCTTGACTACAGGATCTGGGAATCCCCACTCCTCCAGGCTGCCAAAGAGAATGACCTTGCAGCCATTAGGAAACTTCTCACTGATGGAACATGCGATGTCTATCAGAGAGGTAATTCAGATTACTTGCAAAAATAGTTTTCTGTGGAAGGAAAGAACTCCCTACAATGAATGGTTTGTTAGTATGCTATAACCTTTGCATTAGCAGCCCCAAATGGCTAAACTCTGTGTCTGAAGCTTTGCAACAAAATGAGTTTTCTGACTTGATGTGCTCATTCACTTCAGGCCTGAGGTGTCACTTACAAATACCTGATGTTTCTTGTGCACTGTCAGATTTTGGCAAAGGACAGAGACTGTGCAATTATGTGGCTGTATCATGCAGTAGTCAAGGGAGGACCTAGGACTTCCGTGATTCTCCACCTCAATGAATCTGTTTCTGCTTTTGTCCCATACAGTTGAATGTCTAGATGACTCACATGCTTATCCTACTGTTTCTAGGTGCAGTGGGGGAGACTGCCCTTCATGTAGCCGCCTTGTATGATAACTTGGAGGCGGCAGTGGCTCTGATGGAAGCAGCTCCTGAGCTTGTCAATGAGAGGATGACATCAGAGCTCTATGAAGGTAACATCGCTGGGAATGAGGATGGACAGGATTCTCTGCAGGGGAAGAGAGGAAGTACTACCTGTACATTTAGGAAACTGGCTTATACTGTTCCTGGATCAATATATTGCTAAACTATTACATAGCAAAACCAACATACAAATAGCTTCTGACCTTCTGTGGAAGGTGGAGTTATATTAAATGCAAGTACACACATGTGCAAATGTGCAAAGGCCTTAACCACAGGTGGGCCTGTTGGCTATTGTGAGATTGCAAGATTATGTACAGTTTGCGTCCCAGAAGAGTGTGGCATCTCTTGTTCTTCCCCAGAAAAGAATCTAGAAAGTGCATCCTGTTGGTTTTTTTTGGCAGGTTGTGAAGTCAATTTTCATGATTTCATAAAAAGATTTAAGTAGAATGGGACCTCTGGAAAATCTGTCATGCAACCCTCTGCACCCAACAGGGATAACTTCAAAGCTAATTCCTATAGCTGCTGTGGATGCAGTCCCAAAATCTTCTGTTTACCATGACTGACGTGGGAACTGGAGGCTATTGATCAGCCAGAAGTCACTTTCTTGGAAGATAAGGTTTTATTTCTGTGTATTACAGGGCAGACAGCTCTTCACATTGCAGCAGCGAACCAGAACATCACTTTGGTGAAGGCTTTGCTTAAGAGAGGAGCCGATGCTGGCACAGCACAGGCCACTGGGCACTTCTTCAGGCGCAACTCCCAGAGCCTTTTCTATTTTGGTACAGCCTTAACTTCTCCCCTTGTTGCTATAGAAGGGAACCAGCAGAGTGGTGAGGGGATGTGAGGGAGGCTTACTTTAGTCCACATCTAAACTGGGTAAGCAGAGAATCCTGTCTCCAAGTGTCATCAGACACACACTTTTTATCAGACAGTAAGACTTCATCTGAGTATGTAGATGTTACATAAATATAAATAATACACATTTTATATGTTTGCATGTATAAAAATATATACATTGTATAAAAATTGTAATTTAATATCTTCCTAGCAGCATATATTGCAAAGTATTTGTCAACCTTCTTATGGTTTTCTTCTGAAAAGAATACTTCTTTCTTTCAGTGTTATGTGGGGCAGGTCTTCTTTTCCTTTCTGAGTAGGATAAGGAGTGGGGCAGGAAATTTATAGGTTACCTAAAGTGATTCTTCCTTTCATATCCTCTGGCTCCATAGCATGGATAACTTTCCCTCAGCATGCTTCAACCTCTCCTACCTCCTGGGTTCTTAATGTTGTTTCTCCCCATTCCTTTCATTGCAGGAGAGCATGTTTTATCATTTGCTGCCTGTGTGGGAAATGAGGAAATTGTGCAGTTGCTCATTGAAAATGGAGCTGACATCAGAGCTCAAGATTCTCTGGGTATGTGCTCTGGGGCTCAGTGAATTGCATACAGAGAATCTGGACATTTTAATTCAGACTCTGTCATCTGTGCACTCAAATATTTTTCTCTCACTACAAGCAAATGTGGAATGAGGGATGTGAGGAAAATAAAAGCCATCAGTCAATTCTCAGTCTTTGCATAGGGCTGGGCTATTCCACATACTTTATCTGGTCTGCTTCCTTCATAGGTAACACTGTTCTTCACATCCTGGTTCTCCAGCCTAATAAGACGTTTGCCTGCCACATGTACAGCCTGATTCTTTCCTATGACAGGAACAAAGACGGACCAGGATCACTTGAACTGATCCCTAACAATGAGGGTCTTACTCCATTCAAACTGGCTGGAGTTGAGGGCAACACTGTGGTGAGTTTGTGTGACACTGGTGCCTCCATAGAAAAGAGTAATGGAGAACTTGATAAAACATCATTCAGACCAAGGGAGTCTGTGCATATTCTTAATGGGCAGAAGATTGTAACAAGTACTTTTTTTTTTTTTTTGCAAAAAGTGTTAGGTACGACCAGAAGACCCTTTATAATAAATGTCTTTATCTTAGTGAAAGAAATGAGTGCTTAAAGAATAGATATTTTTTACCCACTTGAGTTAAACAAGTTAAACAAGCACTTGAGTTAAACAGGTATTAATAGAAAGATTCACTCCAAGTAATGTTTTGAAAATCTCACTGAAATTGTTTGTTTTATTATCTAGAGTTCATTACCCTAAATGTGACATGGGAAATTTCTTCAGGTATAAACAAGCATTTATTAATAGACAAAAAGTTATCATTTTAGGCAAACTCTTTTCCTTCCCCTTAACAAAAAGACAATCCAGATCCAGTAAGGACAGGATCATTTCTCTTGTCATACCTCTTTTCTGAAAACTTGTAGAAGAGTATAAAACAATTGTTTTTCTAATCAATATCTGAAGTCTATTGTCAGGATGTATAACTGTGTCAAATAACTTTAGTAGTTTGATTAGAATTTAAAGTAAAAATCACTCATACTTTACCTCAGGCATGAGCTAATAACCAAATAGGAATCAGAAAAGTTCTTCCACTTCTTAACCTGCTGTAATTGAGAGATATGAGAACCACAGCAAGTACCAATTTCAAGAAAAATATGTCATAATTAAGGGTTTTTAACAACTTTATTTGTTCTCATTGCAAATACATGATATACTGGAAAACTCCTGATATCCTTGTCCCTCTTCTTGTCTCCTCAGATGTTTCAATACCTTATGCAGAAGAGGAAGCAGAATCTCTGGTCTTTTGGCCCCTTGACCACTGTGCTCTATGATATCACAGAAATTGACTCCTGGGCTGAAGATCAGTCCTTTCTTGAGCTCATTGTATCAACCAAGAAGAGAGAGGTACTGTGGGCACTGTGTGCTTTCTATGTGCAGACCATGGTGATTATAAAAGGAGAAATGTGATGAATTTGAAGGTTTGAGCTCTTTTATATAATCCATAAAGCAAGAACTTCATACCATGTGCTGCAGGGATTACATGAAGTATAGTGGTTTATTAATGATCTGGCTACATCTGCATCTCATGCTTTCTATACAGTTTCTTCTGAGGTGTGAAACTTGTAGATTATTGAAAGAATTTAGAATGAGGAAGCTACAGAAAAGGGTTGTCTGTCATCAGGCTCAAAGACATACTAAGTACCTGTAGAGTAGCTGTAGTGTCTTTCTACAACTGTGATTCTGGTTAACTTTCACAACGCTCCTGTGAGACAGGACTATGTTCAGAAGTCCTAAACTGGAGTGCATTTTAAAACCACTCATGGTTATTATTCCCTTCATTTAATGACCGGTTATGACTCAAAACAAAGCGGGTAAATTATCTCTGCTGTAGGCTCAAAAACTTGTAAAGGGATTACTAAGACAAAAATAGCAGAGTGTAATGGCAAGCTTGAACAGATCTCCATAGGACTTTCAAGGTACACCACCCTATCAGTTGTAATCACCTTTAATCCTAATAGGACAGGAAGTGAATCAGAAGACACTTCAATTAGCCCAATTCTACCCATCCTGTATTATTTCCATCCATAAAAATTTTAGTCAAACTTTTCTAACAGAAGTTTAGTCAAACTTTTCTAACAGAAGTTTCAGCTATTGGAGAGCTTTGTACAGTGTGGAAGAAGTCTATGGAGCTCTCATTCGCTTTTGTGTAAAGTCATTCATGTTTCTATGACTGTTGATACACAAAGAAATTCAGGGAAGAGCAACCTTAGAAGTTGCCCACTTCAGAAGACTTAACCATAATCCTAGAAGAAAGCAGAATATTGTGCCTCTGTCTTATCCCAAAACATACATATAGTGCAAAAGATAAGATACCCCCTAACATCAAGAGATATAATGATTTCTTTATTTTCCAGAATGCTCTTTAAAATGTGCAATGGTAATTTTTTGATGTAGAACTAGTTATTATTTTTTGCATTTGATATATATTTGGCCCAAAATGTTTGCTGTCTCCTCTAGAAAAATGCTATGTGTTACCCCATGCTATCATACCCTCCCAGGACATCTTTAACCCCCAGTCAGAAGCAGGTTTCTCTTGTATTAACGGGAATGCATACACATGGAGGTACTAAGATACATTTTCTGATCCTTAAGTGGATGAAAAGTAAAACAATAGAAGGGAACTAAGCTACTGGAAGATTATAGTAAGCTTCAAACTTATATCATCCCTTTGAAAATGAAATTTACTCCCCTATGCAAAGAATTCTAGAATATTGTTTCTACAGAAAACGGAACACCTGTAGGTACATTATCTCTCTTGTAGTGCATGGGTCAAATTCATAAGTAAAGTGTAAAGTACCCAGTTTCTCCTACTTATGCTCTAAGTGTCAGTCTTCTAACAGAAGCTGAAGGCTTGACATAGATGATTCAATTAATTATCACTCAGATAATAATGCAGAAAGTTAAAATATAGTACTTTTACATAAGCCATAGAGTGTTAGACAAGTACAAATATGGAAAATATTTCAGTTTTTGGGATAATGTTTTAGTTTTCTTATCTTAAATGCCTGATACAAACCCTTGTGTTGTAGTACTAACAGGAATATTCTATCATCCTCAGTTCCATGTTCCTACACAGACAACAAACTTCTTCCAGTATCTAAAATGTTTTTCTTGTACTTCCCACTGGTACTCAAAAGCTGTTCTCTGCAGGATATATATATTTTTTTTTTCCCCAAAACTCTATATTGTCAAACTGTGCAAATCCAAACCCGCTTTTTCAAAATAAATTCAGCTTTGAAATGCTTAATAGGGTAGTTGTGAATAGTTTGTTGACACTCTTCCAGGAAACAGTGTGAGTGATGCTCATAAAAAAAATGTGCTTGTGGCAATTAATTCCTTCTTTCTATCTTTCTCAGGCACGCCAGATCTTGGACCTAACACCTGTGAAGGAGCTGGTGAGCCTGAAGTGGAATATGTATGGTCGTCCCTATTTCTGTTTCCTGGCTTTATTCTATATACTCTACATGGTCTGCTTCACTATGTGCTGCGTCTACCGACCTCTGAAACCCCGAACAGGCAACAAAACAAGCAGCAGAGACAATACAATCTATGTCCAGAAAATGCTGCAGGTACTGTGGCTGTAGGAGTCAGGACAGCATTGGGCAATTGCCATCTAACCTACTTAACTGGAAAGTTCAAGCCATTCCCTGTCCTCACATATTGCAGCTGTCCTCATCCTCTCTTTCGGCCAGCTGACCTTTGTCAGGGAGGTGTGCTCTGTTCTCCATTGTGGAGCTGGGCTGGTTCCTGTGGGATTGCCGGGTCTAGTCATGTTTATTGTAGTAACAGTAGGCTGCCTTCATCCCCATCCTCTTTTTAAATTTACTTTCACTTTCTTTAAAATTTAATTTTAATTTCCATTTGCTTTTTTTTTTTTTTCCCCCCAGGAATCTTATGTGGTGTATGAGGATGAGCTGAGGCTGGTGGGGGAGCTGATCACAGTCATTGGAGCTGTAGTAATTTTGATCCTTGAGGTAAGAGAAATTGTGAGCTGCATAATTTCAAGTTTCGTCAAGACAGATCCTACTTACTATACAAACATGGATTTGTGCTCACTGGTTGTTAGGGGTTGCTTAGTCTGAGGTATATGGCAGTAGACATTGTCAAAAGTATCTATTAGATGAGACAGAGAATGTGACAATGTCCCAGTAAGACTCCATGTGCCAAAGAAGCAATTAGAAGGACTGGTCATACTCTCAAATACTATATGCAGGGTAGTGCCACAGTTCCTGTTAGCAGCATCCATGGGTCCGGCTGACTCCCAGATGTTGCTTCACCCAGCACCCCTAAGTACCCATGTATTTAGGGGTGCTGGCTGAAATGAATTCTCTGCATACACAGAAAAGTTTATACTTAATTGAAGATAATTTACTCTATGGACCTATAACAGGAGCCTTTCTCAACCGGAGTTCTGAGGTGAACATATTTAGTTGTTCTCCTTACCATGAACTCTCCAAAAAAAAAAAAAAAAAAAAAAAAAAAGAAGCAAGTTATTTAAATTAAAAAAAAAATCTATTCCCCATGTGATTTTATTATAATATGAAATAGAAGACAGAAACTTGTATGAGAAAACTCAAAGGATGATGCCAAGAAAAACTGAAAATAAAACAGGTATTGTAAGCAGCTTTCTGCCTGTGGGGTGCATTAAGCACAGCATCACCAGCCGGGGAAAGGAGGTGGTTGTTCCACTTTACTCTGCACTGGTGCAGCTCACCCTTGAGTATTATGTGCACTTTTGGGCACCTCAGTGTAAAAAAGACATTAAGCTATTAGAGAGTGTCCAAAGGAGGGCCATGGGGATGATGAAGAGTCTGTAAGGCAAGCTGTATGAGGAGCAGCTGAGGTCATTTGGTCTGGAGAAGAGGAGACTGAGGGGAGACTTCACTGGGGTCTTCAACATCCTCCTAACGGGAAGCAGAGGGGTAGGTACAGATGTTTTCACTCCTGTGATGAGTGACAGGACTCGAGGAAACAGCTTGAAGCTGAATCAGGGGAGGTTTAGGTTAGATGTCAGGAAAAAGTTTTTCACCCAGAGGGTAGTTGAGCACTGGAACGGGCTCCCCAGGGAAGTGGTCAGAGCACCAAGCCTATCTGAGTTCAAGAAGTATTTCGACAACAGTCTCAAGCACATGCTGTGACTTTTGGAGACGTCCTGTAAAGGGCTAAGAGTTGGACTTGATGACCCTTGTGGGTCCCTTCCAGCTCAGGATATTTTATGACTCTCTACTCCAGAAGGACAAGCCTGTCTTCCTATGTTTCATCAGGACCCTGGGGCTAGGCTGCGATTAACACAGTGTGAATTATAACAAACTCCTTTGATTCCCCAAGAAGGTCTTTTTTGTCTTCATTACCGGGGCACGGCACCTCTCTGTGACATGTCTCTCAATGTGCCCAAGCATTTTCATATTTTCCAGCAACCTCTGTCTCATCCCAAGAAGGGCCCACCTGCCTCAGCCATTCTGATTTTAGAGTAACAAAGAAATCAATCTGTTAACTATCAAACAAAGCAGATGCAGCTGTCCCTAGGAACCTCTGAATATATGTGGTTACCATGACATTTAGTAATATGATGGAATATGAGTCCTAAAATTAATAGGATGTCTCTCTTAGATTCCAGATATCCTTAGAGTTGGAGCAGCGAAATACTTTGGACAAACAATCCTAGGAGGTCCTTTCCACATAATTGTGTAAGTACAGTGCTTTTAAGTCCACTAAATATATTGTCTCCCATTTCCCCCACTGCTGTCTTTCACCAGATGAGTCACTTTCTCCATTCTTTTAGAGTATTTCTTCTCTTGATTTATTTCTCTTACAGACTCAACTGAAACTTCCTCCATTGAACTTTTTTTCACTCTCTCTGCAGCATCACATACGCTTGCATGATTCTGGTAACCATGGTGATGCGTCTCACCAGCACCACTGGAGAGGTGGTGCCCATGTCCTTTGCCCTGGTGCTAGGATGGTGCAATGTCATGTACTTCGCACGAGGCTTCCAGATGCTTGGACCTTTTACCATCATGATCCAGAAGGTATAAGACACAAACAAATACAGAGTTTTTACGCACATGCTGACACCTCTTTCAGGATAGGGAGGACTGTAAGAATACCTTTTGTCCCTCAGCACTAGAAGTAATGGCAAACAGACAAGTTCTTGTCTGCACAGAGGGTTTATGACCTTCACATTCTGTCCTTGGTTCAGAAGTTTCCTTTAGTCCAGTCGTGGTCTTAGAATCTGGGAAAAGGTTTACATAGGGTTGCACTGTGACTTGGTGGGACGGTTGGGCCTTATGGTGGCTCTGTCTTTGCTCTACAGATGATATTTGGAGATCTTATGCGCTTTTGCTGGCTCATGGCTGTGGTGATATTAGGCTTTGCATCAGGTGAGTCTACAAAAGAAAAACAGCAACATGTTACCCCTGACAACTGCTTTGGTATGAATTAAGTGTGGGTTTTGATTTAATCTCTCATTGCCCTCTGAATAGCTGGCAAAGGTGGTGATGATATACAGCTTCTATTTCTCTAAGCATGGTCACTTTCTCAGTACTGACTTCTGTTCTCATGAGTTTGGTTTTTAATTCTTCCTCCTTCCAGGGTAATAGAAATAGGATAATTCAGATAATTTAACATATATGTAAGTCCAGGTTTAAAAACTTACTGCATTTCTGATACTTGTCTGTGTAGAATGAGATTAACACATAGCTTTATTATATCCTCGAGGAAGTTAAGTTCACTATTTTGAGAATAAATAAATAATCAAAGTAATTTTGGGTCATTTTATATTAGAAACCAGTGATTCTAGTGAGGGATTTGTCCTTGCTGGGTTCTGCACTAGCGTAGAAACACATGCAACTCCTTCCCAGACCACTTTTTGTTGTCACAGTCTCCTGCAGGACCCTGTTGTTCCTCTCAGAATGTGATTCCTGTTGTTAAACTCTCTCTCCTTTTCCTTCATTGCTCTCCTCTAGCTTTTTACATCATCTTCCAGACAGAGAATCCTGAAAACCTTGGGCAGTTCTACAACTATCCCATGTCCTTGTTCACCACGTTTGAGCTGTTCCTCACTATTATTGATGGCCCTGCAAACTATGATGTGGACCTGCCCTTTATGTACAGCGTGGTATACTTTGCTTTTGCCATCATTGCCGCCCTCCTTATGCTCAACTTGTTAATTGCCATGATGGGTGATACCCACTGGAGAGTGGCCCATGAGCAGGATGAGCTCTGGAGAGCCCAGGTAATCCAGTTAAGGTTGGCATTCCTACCTTATTTCAAATAACAGCTAGAAACCCATCAACCTCTCTTGTCCATTCTCTATCTCCCTGGCTGTTTGTTCCCTGCATGTGGAATCTCTTATTAAATAGATTGAAGTGATGCTGGTTTTACAAATAACACTTCTGTGTAACTGAGTTAAATTAAAATTATAGGGATTGACTGAGGGGGGATAGAATGCAAGGTAATGATTGCATGAAGGTCAGTGATGTCTTTAGATCTATTAAGAGAAGGTGGCCTGACTCTTTTGCTCAGAAGGCAAGAAAATTCAACTAGTTCTATAGGTAGTCAACAGGAAATCCATTTCCTAGTACTCTTCTGTGAGAAAGCAATCAAATGGTTAAATGTAGTCATGTGGCCACACTGGCAAGTTGTGATGATAGCTAATGTGGATATAGATACTGTCCTCTTCTCTAGCTTACAAACTGATTACCCTATTTATTGCCATCAATTATAAAAGGAAAGAAATTTAACAGTGTTTTAAGACCACTGTTGCTTCCTCAAAACATGGCACAGTTAGACCTAAAATAGTAATTGCCCTATAATAAATAGAGTATTGACTCTACTATTTTTTTCATTACATAAGGAGCTGTAATGAAGTATGCTATGGGTCAGTGCTCACAAAACTGATAATTTTGAAAGAGAGTCTGATTTTTTTTTTTAATTCATCTAAGTTCTTTATTTTTTTTCATTCCAAAGGTGGTCGCTACTACTGTCATGTTGGAGCGGAAACTGCCAAGGTGTCTCTGGCCTCGCTCGGGAATCTGTGGGCGGGAATATGGGTTAGGGGACCGATGGTATCTCAGGTGAGTTCTCTTCTAGTGTGTGCGTTTGAGGAGCTAAGAAGAGTCCAATGTATGGGTGTTAATAAAGAGCCTTTCCAGTGGCCTGGGAGGAGTGTTTGGAGAGCTTTTGGATCCCAGTCTGTTTTCTGTCTGTGACTGGTAGGCAAGCACTGTTCCCCTCAGAAAGCTCTGTTGTGCATTTCCTTCTGAAATTTGATGATGCTTTCTTATCCAGTAGTCACATTGGACAGACTCCAGAAACTGCATGAGTTGCAAGGCCTGAATTTTTCTTTCAAACTTACTATAATGAATATCACAAAATTTCACTGCTATGCTTGGTTGGCTGTCCCTATCCATGTGAACCTAGTAACTATATTATACTTTGCAACGCCTCCATCAGGTGGCAAAGTCTTACGTCCAGGATTCCAGATTAGGCACTGAACTAACAAGATATCTGTAGTTTAGATAAAACTAAATTCCTCACTGTTTTTGATTGTAATTATATTTATGCCAGGTGAGAAATGATTAACCTTTTGGGCATGTGTCTTTTCTAACTGCATCATCTTTTGCTGATAAAGCCAGAAGGGGGAGTGGCAGGTGTATGAATCGTAGAATAATAGGATGTCCTGAGTTGGAAGGGACCCACAAGGATCATAACAGTCCAAGTCCTGACCCTGCACAGAACTTTCTGCAGTTTTTGACAGAGAATTGAGCCTTGTAGATTTTCAGGTTTACTAGAAGTAACAAGCAGACCTAAAGTGGTATCAATATGCAACACCTTCACACTAAGATGCAGAATATAATAATATATTGCAAGAGCAATTATTCACTCGATCCTATGAGAAAAGAGTGTTGCTGTGAACTAGTTCTGTCAAATTACATACATGTTCACTGTATATAGCATGAGACAGTATTTCAGAAGATAGCTTATAAGTAATGTAGAGAAGGGTTGGTGGAAGTGGAGCAGTTAAATATAAGTGGAGCAAAGGATAAATGGCATCCTGATTCTGGCAGCTGTGGAGTATCAGAGGAGGAAACAGAGAAATTAGATGAATATATGGCTATATACAAAGGATTTGGAACCAGACTCAGGTGGGTAAGTCTTCAAATTGCTTACAGCTGGCAAAATGAAAAGGGCAAATCACGATTGGGAAATGAGTTAAAGGACAAGAAACCATGTTCAGGCAAAGGTACTGAACTCAATGATGTGAATAAAAGTCTAGGAGATAACTGTGCTAGCAGCTCGTAGCACTCTGCCTATAATCAGTTTTCTGCTTCTATGCAGATTTTCTGGAAAATCAGCTTGCCTGTTTTTTTGGAGGAGTTTTGTTGATAAACTGGTGTTTTTCCACATTGTTCAGGTTATGTTTTTTAATCCTCTTACAGAGTTGAAGACAGGGTTGATCCCAACAAACACAAGATGGTGCGGTACACAGAAGCATTTAAGGCTCAGGACAGAGATAACTATGACAAAGGTTCGGAAAAGCTGGAAATCAATAGAGACACCCTGTATAAGAAGGAATTGTCTGCTCTGTCATTGTCACGAAGCACATCCAGAACTAGTTCTCACCGTGGCTGGGAGATCCTGAGGCGCAACACTTTCCGCCAACTTTGTGGAGAGGTCGGTCATGCCATGGAAGAGGAGGTCTATGATGTCTAAGAAGTCTCTATTTTTACTCCACAAGATGGATCCCTTTTGCCACAGCAGTTGTCTTCTACAGCTGTTCATACACTCCCCAGCATGCTACACACATTCATCAGCCTTGAAGAACTCCACTGGTGAAGATTTCATGAGCAGTTCGTGGCATCTATGCTATGATATATAAATGCAGTCTATTCTCTCCTACTTATAAGTGCCTCTGCAGTTGCACTGATATTTGCACCAAGCTGGTAGGCTTGTTGAGCTATGTAATGCAAACGAGCAAGAGAAGCTAGCAATGGGATTTCATCCATTTGTGAAGAAGTGATCAGTAAGCCCTCTTCCAGACTGTTATGTGTAGTATAATCTATCTCCCCAGTTTCACAAAATCACAATGCTCTCATAGCAAAGAATGATGACTGAAGTTCTGGTTTATGATTTGGTACAGAACTGCAAAAAAGACTGAAACCAAACCCTGTAACTGAGCTCAGGAATGAAGGTAGTTGTTGACACTGTGATGATTAAAAAGGACTGTAACTACTCAGCTGGCATTTAGAGCCTGACAGATTTTGCCTTCTGAAGAAAGGCAGTCTCTATTAACTGCATTTTCAACATTGCTATCTTAGCAGGACTGTTATCACTTTGGTTTGGGTTGCCTGTTTGGGTTCTTTATTGGTGATGGGGTTTTTTGTTTGTTTGTTTGTTTGGGGTTTTTTTTGTCACATGAATGCACTTTAAGCTCTTGACAAGAAGTGATTGCTATTCCTGGGAGGATTCTGAAGTGGGAACTTCTTTTCCCATTGAGAGCATGTATGACCTGGTTAGGTGACTTCAGCAGTATGAAATTTCAGCAGAGATATTTATCTCTCAAGTGAGCTAAAGCTGGTCTTCTGTTTTCTGTGGAATAGTAGGTTTCTCAGTCATAATTCCCTGACTTATAACTGAGACATCAAGGTTGGGTAGTGAGCTCTCTATAACAGGGAAAGAAATGGTGAGGAAATATTGGATAGATGAACAAGGGCAATTGCAGAGGCAGTTCAGAAGCTGGTGTGTGCTCTGTCTCTTTCTGAAAGTCTAAAACTATCCAATGAACAACTCAGTCACCAACACAGTTCCCTTCCAGGCATGACTCTGTGCCAGTCTATCAATTTATCATCTGCCTAAGGCCACTTTAAGAAAAATGAAGAAATGTTCAGAGAAATGGACAGTCATTTCAGGTTCTTTTATATTCTCAGGAGTGTGAAGCTTCATTCCAGTAGCAGAAGTTAAGCAGAAAACAATCCATGGTCTTTACATTTCCTTCCAACAGGCTAGTAACAGCAACTTTGTTTTTTAAGAAATCAAAGACTATTATCTAGCACTAGACATTGAGCCAAATCATTGTGCGATAATCAAAGCAGATAATGAAAGAGCTGAATCCAGTGGATTTCTAATTGTATTGAAATATCAAACATCTCCTCTCTTGCAGGTGCTGTAATGAGTGTAATGATCTTTGCAGTTATGTGTATTTATTTAAATGTTTTCTTTCTCTTACTTGAATGTGTACTTTTTTTTGTGCTCCAATGGAAGACTGACAGAAGACTGTCCCTCTGGAATTCCACTGTATACTTTTGAGTTGACTCTTTTTATTGAATTGAAGCTATTGCCTGGTCTTGGTCACTTAAGTCCTTTGGCATTTATACTGCTGGTCTGTGGAGATGGGATCAATGTAGTCAATTAACCAGAACTGTGAAGTGTTGCTCTGATTTTAGATTAATTTTTTTTCATAGTGAATAAGAAATAACAAGAAGGGAAGAACTGATGATTTCCCCATCCTATCCCTACCCCCAAGTATAGTTAACTTTTTACTAGTTTGAAAACCACAGAAATATAATAGAGATGGAGCCACATATTGTCATTTCTATGAAGGAACTCATATTTGTGACATAATAATAATAATAATGATGATGATAATAATAAGGGTAGTTTGAAGTACAAGATGTGTAAGCCCTGGTTCTGATTTTGTGTTCTTCTTCATTGCTATAAACAATGAGAAATTTGATCTTAGAAATTAAAACAACATTTTGACACTGCAGGAGGCAGAACAAAATTCAGTTACCAGTGGTAGGCCTTTCATGATTTCTGTATCTGCTCTCCATAAAAAGAAAAGAAAATATCCAATATCCAATATCAGATTTTTTTTAAGAAGTGCCTTCTCTTGTAAAATTACATTCTGTGATAGTTGGCTTTCAAGCTCCTTGCACAGAACCCATGCATTTAACAGCATCAGAACTGTGTGATTTATTTTCTGTCTTTGGAGTTGCCTAATGCAAAAAAGATGGAGAATCATAGAATCATAAAATAATTTGGGTTGGAAGGGACCTTTAAAGGTCATATAGTCCAGAAATTGAGCAGGGACATCTTCAACTGAATCAGGTTGCTCAGAACGCTGTCCAACCCAACCTTGAATGTTTCCAGAGGTGGGGCATCCACCACCTCTCTGGGAAACCTGTTTCAGTATTTCACCATCCACAGTGTAAAAAATTTCTTACTGGCTTCTATTGGAATTTGACTTCCTCTTTCCTGAGATGATTGCATATTAAAAAAACACAAAATCCTAGAAAAAGACCTTATACAAAAGGGGACAATTCTTATTTTACCAATAAGAAATTGATTCCTCAGTCTTTTGTTGATGATCAGTGGTGCAGACCATTTTTAGCATAATTTATTATCTGGAGGATAAACAGCTACAGAAGAAAATTTGAAGTGGGAAAATTCAGCAGATGTAATGGGCACACCAGAAGATGGAAATATTAAATTTATAATGTAAATGTGGAATACCTACCCTCTTTCATTAGGACATATATACATGAAGTGTACCCATGTGAACCTCAGGGGATGAGGTAATCGGAGGCAGTAGACTAACCTTTGAGCAGTTTCAAGGCTCTGACCCAGAAATAGCAGTGACTACAGTCACACAAAGGCAAAGCACTTTCGCTGTAAGATTCTGCATAAATGTGATGCTTACAGATTTGATTCAAATTTGTGTTTTGTGATGTAGTTATACCTGTAATTCTGAAACAGTATTGCTGCTCCTTGCTGTTGCGAGGTGTCTTTCCTCTCCCTCCTGACAATATTGCTACAATTTAAAGGCAATCATTCCTCCCATCCTTGAAACTGCTGATTTCAAACTGTCTTCTATGCCACTGAAGTAACTTCTGAGTTTATGATAATGTGATAAGAATGATTGTTTTGATCTAGTTGCTTGTAGTAAAATGAGATCTATTTTGCTGACAATAAAAACATGAAGTATCTGCCTGCTTCTTTGTGTCTAAAATAAGTATCATGAGTCAATTTTTGTGTTTGCTTCTCTAGTAGTGATCACAGACATTAACTAACAAATTGTTAGGACTGTCACATATGGGTCCATGTTAAATTTTGTTAATGAAAGTTGTTGTTCCACAGCAATCCACTTCAGATATTTCTTTATACAAAATTTGTATAGAGTTCCAAATACAGATTTTCAGTTCAAACTATGAACTATCAAGGCCCTGTTTTTTAAAGTCATTGAGTGTTTAGTGAAAACTGCAATACAAGCTCTTTGAAGAAGAAACTATTTTCATGTTACTGGAAAGATATATGTTGGACAGTGAGGCAACTGTCCTTGCTGTGGCTGCTTGCAGTTAAATGTTCATGTGGACGTATGTACCTATGTACATATGTAGAAATGCTCATATGCTCATATCACTAATAGTTTTCTTAGTAATATACATGTAAAACAGATACAGGTAGCCCAGCTTTATAATGGAACAGTATATAATCCTGGTTCACTGAATTTGATGTTTACACCATTTCTTTAAGTTATTGCCATGATCTAAGTTGATTATTTTAAAGCTTCCTACATGGGAATAAACCAATTCAGCAAATACTTGGTTCATAGAAGATCAGGGTAATACTTAGAGCCTATAATTATTGATTTTAAGAAGAAGGTGATTTTTATTTCTGAAATTATAATATTTTAATCAAGCTCTCAACTGTGCACAGAGAACTCTTTGGCAAGAGTTCTGTCCTGCCTTAATCTACAATCTAAGACAAGAAACTAGTGAAGATGTAAGCATCTGTGAGATGGGCCATATGATAACCCTCTAGTCTTGATACTGCTTTATGCTTGGTTGATAATTGCAAAGTATGTAAGATCTGCTGCTATTTTTTCCTCTCTGCTGCTCCAACAGAAGCACGCCTTACCATCATCCCTCTGCTAACATGAAAACCTTGTCCTTAGAGCACCTTCCTACACATTAATCAAATACAGTTGTTGGCTAAAGTTCTGTTTTTGTGGCAATTAATTAGCTGAGACTGTGTGTTGGAAAGGAGCAGGACTGGGAAAGAAAATACTACAGTGTTCCATAAGCTCAACCAGCCTATAGTGTCAGAATGAATGATTTTTTAAAACCTCTGAGAAGTTCCAAAATATAAATACATTAAAACTTTTATGAGAACAATATATGCAATACATACTAATAAACTATACTATAGTCAAGCTGGAGTGACAGCCACTTGGCAAAACCATGCTGTGCATTGATGTCCTGCTTCTATCTGGGACATGGAGGGAAAGCTGAAAAGAATGTGGTCACTTCCTAGAATTCCTAAGAACATAGCTGAGCAAAATATTCATTTTCTTGCACTTGAACTGAAAGATAATAAGGTGACAATAGGTTTTAAGGAGGTACAAGGCAGATGTGACTCCATCTGTGCTCCTTCTGCACATAGATATACTGCTTCCACGTATTATCTTTTATGACAGACATGAAACAGAATCTAATGGATTCAGATAAGAGTTAGTTCTTTTTTTAAGGTCATGGTACTGTTAGTTTGCTTGGTCTCTTGGAGAAAGTGCCTTGAACTGTTGAAGCAATAGAGACTGGCTCCCTCTAATGTGATACTCTGGGGATACAGCTGAGATGCTTGAGAACGCTGGCATGCCTTTTCCTCCTATGTCTCAATGTTTGGGATGGGCCTCCCACTGGTAAGACTGTATGATATTCCACATATGAAATAATCAGGAATGGATCATAAATGTCAATGTGCAAAAGGTCACCTACATGGCATTTTGTCAACACCTGGCGCTGGCTGTGGACAGCCTGCACACACATATCTGGGTTTCCATCTTAATTCTAAAGCAACTGACCTTTAACAAATACTAATCTCACTAGGGAGTGGCTGATGGAAGGAGTGGCTCACCAGACACCAGATGGTGATCCTAGCTGGTCTTAAAGCATAATAATTTCAACAGGCTCATGGTCTGGTGGAACCCATGCTGAAAGAAGACATGTAGTCAGTCCAGGTTTTTTTGGTTGTGCTAGGATTGTTACACACTTCCTTTTCACAGCAAACCTGGATGCTTTCATTCTATCCTCTGTGTGTGCTTTTTACATTTGGTGGCAGTGTATTTACACCTCTTCATCACATTTATGGCTTTGGTCAACATTCTTCCTTCAAGTTTATTTGATCTATAGCCTTGAACACTGCTCAGGTAAAGCAAGAATCGGTGGAAGTGATTTTTGAGGGTTTTTTTAAGAGGACTTTCTGATATCCAATAGTTGGTGAACTGGGTGCTAGGAGAGTCTGAGGAAGCATTCCTTGGGATAACTACAAATGCAAGACCCATGGTGTTTCTCTTCTTGATGGAACAATCAGTACAGACCAAATGATCTCGTGTCAGAACTACCTCCCCATAATACACAGCAGGCGACCTATTTAGACTCAAATATATGTTAAAAAGTGAAGGCATTTTCGAGCTATAGCATAATTCATCACTATTAAAAGAAAAAGGATTAAGTGATATACGTAGGAAGATCTATTCTAAAACCTTAACTCACCAATGCTTTCCAAAGACTTTAGTCCAAAGACTCAAGTACAAAGACTCTGGCATATAATTGAATGCTAAAGTCATAAAATCTCTGTATTTAATTATGTCTGCTTATGAGCGACTAGCTTTCCTATTACCTGGACAGAGGATTTTGCTAACAGCTAATTAAATAGATTCTTTAATTTGCAACAATTGTCTCTGTGTTGTTGGTCATAAGTGGTTCTAACCCCCCTTCTATGCTAAGAAATGCTTCCTCTAAATGTATATGTCTTCGTATTTAAAACTCCTGTGTCTGGATTTTCTTTAGAGGAAGGAAGGAAGGAAGGGAGGGAGGGAGGAAAGTTAGTTCACTACTTCAGTAACTCCTTCCTTAAATACTTCCATATAATTCTTTGAATATGGGATAATTTACCAATTAGTCTTTTAAAGCTCTTTTGTTCTAAAAGCACTGAGGCCACTCCCTGACAGGAAATGATATGACCAAAATTTTTCCTAGTTTGATTATATGATAGACTTGCATGTTGCATTTGAGGGTTTTGCAGCTCTGCAACAAATAAGTTCCCTTCTTCGTATGACATGCCACCTAATACTAAAATTGATGCTCGTAGCCCGTTAATCTATTTATGATACTATGTATAATCATGTACTAAAAAGGTGGTGGCCATGAGAACAAAGGCATAATCATTTATTTCCCATAATAATGGGGAAAAAGCTATCATGTCCCTCCTAGTAATGGACTTGTCATTCAGAGTGACATTGTTGATGGTCAGAAATGAGATTACCAATTTACAATAGTTTTTCATTGTCATCTTTATAGGCTCCTAATCACTGAAATCCATTTAAAAGTCTGTGTACATACACTCACTTTTGCAAGACAGGTATACCTAAGTTCACTTCTGTTTATGCAAAACATTTTTTTTTTTTTTTTAACTCAGGAACTGCTGAGTTTTACTCTTGAATTTAACTTCATGGTTAAACTCAAATGCTACTTTATTATTAGAATCTTTATTTTTGATGGTAATTGTGTAGCAGCTTCAAAAGCATTTTGAGAACTATGGAGTACCATGTGACTTACAAAAATGTTCAGGCAATTCCCAAAGTATTTTCTTTTTTTATAGGCATGCATGAAGAGTATGCAAATACGATACAGAGGCACATAAGATAACCAGGTACTTAGTGCAGGTTGCTTTAAATCATTCCCCTGGGTCTTCACATTACTTCTTTAGACATCTCTGCTGAGTTTGGAAGTTTGAGAGCTGGGCTCTTGTTTTATATCATTACTGTACTGACTAATTTTGGGGTTTCTCCCACACTGGTACCTTCTGCTGTCATTTAGCCATCTAGGCTTCCTGCTTAATAATAATACAGAGAAAATTAATTGAATGTGCTGGTTGTGATTGGGATAGAGTTTGTTTTCTTCATAATAGCTTGTATGGTGATGTGTTTCAAATTAGTGATTAAAACAGTGTTGACAACAAAGGGATGGTTTAGCTATTGTTGAGAGGTGCTTGTACAGTATCAGGGTCTTTTCTGCTTCTCACACTCCCCCACCAACAAGTAGGTTGGGGATGCAAGAAACGTTGAGAGGGAACACAGCCAGGACAGTTGACCCCAAATGACTAAAAGGATATTCCAGGCATTATGATGATGTGCTCAGCAATAAAAGCTGAGGGAAGAAGTAGGAAGGTGGAGACATTTATCTTTCAAAAAAACCTCTTATATGTAGTTAATCTATTTCTATTAATTTTGATCACATCAGACACACACCCACATACACACAAGTGGGAATTTCTTGTTTGCAACCACTGATCATTTTCTTCTCTTACCAGTGTCAGTATGCACACTAGCTCTTTTCTGTTTGTATTTGCCACCTACATTTCACCTTTGAAACTGGGAAAGCCCCGTGACGCAAGAAAAATAAAGTTAGCAATGGTGAGAGTCCTGTTTGACTAGTTCTACATGCCAATAAATAAAACAAAATCCATCAAGGACGGGAGAGTTTTTAAAAATTGATTAGAAGGAAAGTGAATGCATGAAACAAACCCACTAACCACTGTTTAACCTTTCTGTGAGTAATATTTCATGCATTGTTTTGGCACTGAAAAGTCAGAAGAAAAGAAACTTAGCTGGTTAGAGCTGTTTAGTATAGAATAGCTCCCCGTTTTGTGAAGCTACAAGAGAAGCAATAACTTAATTTTAAAGAAGACAAAGTGTTCAAGTTAAGTTCAACTTTAATTATCTTGTTGCCATATCAGCTCAAAAAAAGTTACTCAGGGAAACCTATGGACAGAGCCAAGAATCTTCTCTCTGACCATCTTTTTCTGTATCTTTTGGAGGTGATACAGAACATGGAAAAGACACATTACTCTGTCTTGTTTGACACAGTCATTGTGATTAGAGAACTGGGACCTTAAGCTCATGAAATAATTCAAGTTGGGGGGGACATCAGGAAGTTATTTTGTCCATGTTCCTGCTCAAAACAGACCTTCTATGAGGTCTGACAAAGTTGCTCTGGGCTTTCTCTAATCTGACCATGAAAGCTTCTGAGGCAAAAAACCTCACAAATGCTCTGAGAAATTTATTCCACTATTGACCTGTCTTCATAATGAAAAACTTTTTCCTTATATCCAGATGGAGCCTCTCTTGTTCTAACTTTGTGTCTTGCCTCTTGTCCTCCCAAAATGCACGGCTGAGTAGATTGCCTGCAGATGTAACACTGTGTTGAACATGCATAGGTAAATTAAAGCAGTGAAAACCTCCTTGAAAATAAATGTTTTTTCCAAATGACTTGAAGAAAATGAGGGTTTTTTCACATATTACTGAGTGCAGAAAACATAAACACAGGCAATGCAGTGAGTTACTGTGGCTTCCTAGTAATTCGATTTTACACAGTAGCTGGAACAGAGCCCATGATGGACTTCAGATCCTGTTAATGGAGATGGTTTTACAGGGTGAAACACCATGAACTGCTATCATAAATATTTCTTTACAATGAACAGGAAGATGTACAGGTTCTGTTACACTTGAGGCTGAAGAAGAACACGAAACTATTATTATGACATGTAGCTCCGCTGGAGAATGTAAAAAGAAGTATTATGTGGCAGTTTGCATATGGAGCAATGGAAATGTTGGTGCTGTTGGGAACCGCTTTATTCACACAGATGCTGGGAAAATCTACAAGTATAACATCAAAGTTACAGTGCACTTGCATTTAATTGACATGAAGTCTCATCAGATCTATTCTAAGTATCACTCAAAAAAAAAAAAGAAACAAAGGCATCCAAAACTTACGTGGAAAATAATATGAATATAATGCCTTATTGGCATCTGAAAATGGCTATAAAGAATTTCCCTGTTCTTCTGGCTGAATCATTTTCATGGATGCAGTTTAATACTGAAGACTCCCAAATACTTTTGATGCCATGTTGCTGCCCATGAGGCACCCCGACTGCAAACATTCTTTGACAAGACCTGCATGCAACTATCCAAATCCTGGAAACACAGATTTGTAAAGTGTTTAATCCCTGGAAGGATTCTCAGATTCTCCTGTAAATCTCATGTGGAAAACATGAGCTTCTCGATATGTTCTCAGGTTGTTCTAAGGGCAGTGTTTAGCCTTCAACTTGGATGGACACAGTGCTACAGCTCTTACATCCCATATCCTGTTTGAATTTGAACTTATCTTTTCCAAACTGGCACAAGACTCTTGGGCAGTTATCAATTCTTAAAAAAATTTCTACTGAAAAAGAGTCCCTTCTATAGGTTGGAGAGCATCTTCCAAATAATTTGACCTTTACTGGCTGGTTGAACTGCTTCAAGCTACTGACTGTTACGGTAAGTAGCCAGGCAAGTATCCTCTTATAAGTTTTCTTCCTGTCAGTTATGTGGGAGTTTTCTTAATAACACCTTTCTAATTGTGCTTATTTAACTAAAGTTACTTCCCTAATAGTGACATACAGAAGGTCAGACTCTGGGCCTCTGACTATTCATTGAGTCAGCTCAGTAAGTCAAGGCAGTTGCCTCTGGAAATTAGGAACTTATGCAAAATGTTGTTTGCCAATGATTTTACTACATTTTTACATTTCTACCAACTAACTACAAAAGTTTTGAAAAAAACCTCAACCCAGAATTATGAGAAAAAAGTAGTAAGAAATAACTTTTAGCAAGCAAATAAGGGATGCTTTCTTTTATCAAAACATCACAAAGTTGTCAGATTTATTTAATTTTTATTCACTTGGTAAAAAATGTGGTTTGAAATTGGATCCCATGGTGTAATGACTTCATTCAGGAACTGCTATGTTTAAAAACTACCTTGTTCTCTGCAGTGATAGTACAACCTGGATATTTTTAAAAGGCTTTTTGACTGCAAAGCTAGAAATGAAATAATTTTGATTGGAATGGAAAATTTTCTACTAACTCAAACCTAAACTTGAGAATACAAAATTGAGACAATCTAAATTATTTTTTAATACAGTTAATTTCAGTGCATTTCATCAAGGTTGTTTTATGAAGTTAAAGTTAAACCAAAGTTAAGATTTTGATGTTATCTTTTTCTAAAATCTATAAATAAATGTCCACCTTGTTGAGTGTTTTTAAAACTGTATGACCATATTATCTGAAGGGTTAAGATGTTTTAGTATTCTTGCCCTCATGACTTACTGTGATAATGTCCATAGCCCAAGCAGATCCACAAAGAAACTTCCCTTAAAAGCAGACTCCTGAAAACCTTAAGGTAAGTCACTTTGGACAGGAATTTTGATATCATTCAGGAAGTCTGGAAGACTGGGCAATTGATCTCCAATCCTTAAGCCGAGAAATTGGGCTCCAATTAGAGGGTTAGTTGCAAGCCAGGAGAAATGCAATTTTTAACTGTAAGAGGATAAATGTAGGTTCTGAGTACTGTCTGACTAGAACAACCAGACTTTCTCCATTCCATCTGTCTATTTTCTTGCATTCCACATCTCTAATAAACATGCTGTTTCATATGGCAGAAGATGAAAGTAAGGAAAAGGAAAAATGATCAGACTAGAAATGGAGGAATAGAAGACAGACAGAAATAGAAGAGAGAAAAAAAATAAAAAGAGAAAGTGTTAAGTGATTCCCTAAAAGGTTTAGATCACAACTACATTATTTTGTGTCAACATTAAAATAAGGAAAAATTTCTGTAAGATCATTACAGAGGGTGGTGAGTGCTCCCTCTAAAACACACCTTAAACCCTATTTACACAGTACACATGATCACATACCTTCAGGGAATAGTGATGTTTCCACTGAAGAAGAAACTGTGGGGTTTCTACGCAATGATAATATGATCTGCAGTTGCAATTTCAGATGTAAAAAAACCCAAACAAACCAATAAAAATATTGCTTCTAATTTTCTTTCATTTTGTAAACATGGGGCTTATGAATTTACCAACGCCCTAACTAAAACTGCTAAAACATCACAGTCTGAGACAGAAGAAAAGAAAAACCTCCATCTTCCATGGTCCATTTTGCCTTAATCTTGTCTTGAACAAGTGGAGTGTATAATGTCTATATAGTCATATTAGTCTTGGAGGAGGCATGACTTTCATAGGATGTTTATGCATAAGCAAGTGAAGGTCTGCTCTACATCACTGGTTGAACAGTTACTGAAGGACTTGAATTCATACAGCCTTGGCTTAAAAATCACAAAAAGGGAAAGAACTTCTGTAGACATGCCAACAGAGTGAGGATGAGCTCCTGCTACAGACAGCAGAGCACTGCTAACTCCCAGCATTCAAGCTTTCTCATCAAAGCAATAAAAAACATCTGAAGTATTTTCTTTATGAAAGATAGCTTGAAGGAATCTGTTTAGCATCTCTTAAGTTTGTTCCAAAACTGTGTGTATGATTTATTTCTCATTTGAGAAAACATGTGAATCATTCCATCTGGAGATGTGGTTTTAATTATTCCAATTCTTCTACTGCTATGTAGTGTCCTCTTTGCCAATTTTCCTTTCCAGAAACTGTTTCTTCTTCTGTTTGTCAAAAGACAATACACGAGACAATAGACATTGTCAAACAATGTCTATTGTCTAGCAGAACAACATTGGGGGTCTTCCAAACATTAGCAAAAGTACCTAGTACTTAGGAAGTAAAGGCACCAGTTACTCTTTCAAGCTACAGCTCAAAAAATAAGTGGAAAAGAAAGGAGAGAATTGATGATTTGTTAGGTCCAACATTTCCCAGATTCGCTAGAATTGGAGTGCAAATTATTTTCATTAACATATATTGAAATCCTGGCACAGCAGAGATCCAAGTTAAGAAGGACTAAAAGAAATTTGAAATTCTGAATTTTCCATTTGTGGCTGAGATTTTCCTCATCAGCACTCTTAGCCAAGCCATGGCTAAAATGAGCAGTGAAAGCTGAATCTCATGGAAGTTGTTTCCCCAGCTTAGAGACTGACAGTACATATGTGAGAGAGAGATGTTTCCCAGAGATGTGTAGCAAATGTGACAGGAAACCCTAAAACATTGTGACATGAGAATGGATCCAATACATTGAACACATCAGACTTTGCCAGGTCTCTTTCTTTATGTTTTCTGCTTAAGGCATAAATAGAAGACAACAACAGTCCTCAATAACTTGTCTGCCAGATGTAGTGTGAAGTATGGTTTTGGCTTAACCTTAAAAAGTCTTAAAGATAAAAGTAGAAGATAACAGAGGATCAGAGAGGTTAAAGACAGATACACTATTTACATTTCTCCCTACGAACTCAGTGACTCTGAAGAATGCAGAAGTGAAAAAATCCTGCACAGACTGAAGAAGGTAAAAGGAGAATATAGCTCTGATTTCTCATTACAGACAGAGAAGTGGCCACCAGGACATGGAATGAAACAGAAAAGAAAGCTACAAAAACTGCTGACTATTGAGGGGAACAGTGACTCCTGGCTGTACCTTCAGTGCTTGTTAAGGACAGCAATTTCATTATAGAAGATAAAAATAAAAAATGTTATCCTTTAGGTAAGCATGTAAAGGACTCTGAGCTTTGGCCTCATTCGTGTCTGTGTGCCTGTCACTTTGTGAATATTCACGTGTGCACAGTCACGTGTATGAATTACCTTTCAGCTTCTGTAATAATATTTTCCTTTCAGTACCTGTGAAAGATGAATGTCAGTCTGGTGGCAGTCTTTTGGGGATACCTTTATATCTTGATGATGCTTTTAACTGAGCAGTGTCATATTAAAAGCTTTTTCTCATAACAGCTGCCTATTTTACTTCATAAACTGTCAAATTACTGTTGACAGTTCCAGTACCTGGTCATGTTGGGTCATGTTAGTATTCAGACCTCTGTGCTTCAAAGAGAAACAAAGTATGAATCAGGCTTTTACTCTGAGGAAAATATGAATGCTGCAGAATGATAATGAATAAGTTGAACTGAAAAAAAAATAAAAAGAAGAAATTAAATGCATTTGCTAAATCAAATAAATTAGGGCTCAGAATTGCAGAGTTAATTTTGAAGGTAACTGTGGGAAGAAAGAAAGAATTGAATTCATGTTTGTGTACATATGTTGGAGGCTGCTGACTGTGATTAAATCAATGAGAAATGTAAAAAGTACAACCAGATTTTTCCTTTTTAAAAAAAGGCCAGTAGAAAATATAATTTTAAATAAATGTGCAGAAAGTCTACAGCTGTTGTTAGTGTAGGCAAACCTAATATATAGAATTGTCATGTCCTTTTCTCAAAAAAACACAACGAAACCTCAGAATTCTGTTTACACAGATTTAAGCACATCAGCCTCAGCTACAATCTCAAGTGATATCCAAATATTTTGTTTCGTATTCTGACTGGACTTGATTGTGGTCATGCCTGATAAGACAATATTTCTTCTCACCAGCACATAACTTACCTGTCCACCTTTTTGAACAGTACTGTCTCTGTGCTTTCTAAGAACAATCTCATCATACCTTATTTGTTAACATAATAGTGTATGTTTTTTTTCTTACTTAGACTGTAAAAATCTCTCAATAGGCAGTGCTCTGTAGTAGTAAAATTCCCTCTCAATTTACCACAGAGCAGCATCATAACAGAGAGCTTATGCAAAATTCAATAGTCAAAATATGGTATCTAAATAAAATATTTGCCACAGCAGCTCCAGTTTTATGCTTGTAATAGTGCTTTTATCCCAGAGTCACCAACTGGTTTGAAATGGTAAAACAGATCAAACAAAGGGACATTTTAACAGATATTTCTTTTCTTATACATAAAACCATTAAAGAAATACAGAAACTTGTTATGACATCACAGAAATCACTGATGATTAAATTTTAGAATAGGAATTTTGCCAATGACATGTTGCAGTTCTTTGGGGGTTCCTTGGGGGTCCTCCTGTCCTGCCGGCTGCTCGGTGAAGGTTTCCAGGGCTGAGGACACCCCTACCCCCGCCGCCCGTCCCTCGTGGCAGGGACGGGCGGCGTAGGCCCTTATGCCAGGAGACAGAGACCACACAGCACGCAGAGAGTCCAGCAGCGAAGAGCAGACAAAGAGAGCTTTATTCAAATCTCCCGCAGCTTATAAAGGCTGCGGGGGAAGGACTGGATTGGCCATTCAGCTAGCCAATCCAAAGAGACAATATAATAACTATGGCAACACAGAAACCAATGAGAGACAAGTTAGTTCACAACCTCGACAATGACATATGATTTCTAGCATTTTTTTCTTTCAGCCTTTGACATAAGAGCAAATCTCAACTCCATTTTTTTAAGGTTATATAAAAAATTAATTACAATATACAAATTAATTTGTAAAAAAATGTATGCCCCAATCCAGAAAGTTAAATTATCGTAACTTCATGTAAGAAAGGAGAAAAGACATTTCTGTGTCTTCATATCTGAAGCTATTCACATGGTCACTTGCAATACATGATATTAAGTGTTTCCAATGATACTGGTGATTTTGCACATGACGATCTTTGTAACAAAGGAAGCACTAATCATCCTTTTCATGCAAATCTAGTTGTATGCTGATCACTTACATGGTTTCTGGTTTTGCCTTTATAATAATGTTTTCCAAAGCACTGAGAAAATTCAGTGCTGTAAAGTATATCTTTAGCCAGTTAAACTACCATTTCCTTGGTAAGGTAAGTAAAACAGTTTAGTCAAGGCTACTTGTATTTTCACATGAAGAAGAGGGATGACGGGTAGTTTGGTTTTGTAAGGAAAATTTTGTTCTTCTGATGTGACCTTACCATTATGCTAGCTCTTTTTGCCCTTCCATATTGACAAGAAACACAATACTCCTCTGATTTACAGGAGCTATTAGAATGGAAGAGAGAAGACAATGGGTTTACATTTCTCCATAACTCCTATCTTTTAGGTGCAATTTCTTCAATATCTTTATAAAAGTTGCTTTGTAAATGTAAAACCTGTTGAAAACATTGAACATGTCCCCTTAACAAACAACTCTTCTGCAGTATCTCTCTAAGAAGACAATGTCAGAATCAGTACTTTCAGGCAGCAGATTAAGCACATCAAAAATCCTGTACTATAGAGCTCTTATTCTCTGGATACCAAAGGAGGTCAGAATAATGAAATAAACTGCTCAGCCTTTTTGAAACTGGGGCATCTGTTACAGTTCTAGACACTCGCTGGCTGTTCTGGTAAAGGTTTTGTTTAATGAGTAAGTAGACTGTCCATGAAGAGTGGAAGCATCCACTCTGCAGGTTCAGGAGAGAAGAATTCAGCTGTATAATGCTGGACATATGCTCCTCATTTGTAATTGCATCTTGGCCTATAAAACAAAATCATGTGATCAGTTCAATTCAAAACCCTCCTCATGTTTGGTTTCAGGAGTGTGTAATATATAGCAGGCTTTCACCTACTTTCCTATCAATTTATCTTGACTGTTGAGTTGTTATTAACATTTTACATTTCTATATCCTGAACCATGCAAAGATGTCAAAACACTTGACATATCCTACAAAGTGGGACATAATTATTCATCCTAGCAATAGTCAAATTCAAGGAGTTGAAAAGAAGACTCATTTAGAATTCCCACAGTTTAGAGGGGGTTTAGCTACTGATCTTAGGTACATAAGATGTGAAGACCCCTGAGTGTTCAAACTAAATGCTGTCCAAAATTACATGAGAATTACTACTAGACCTCAACACAGAAAATTGTTCTTCTCTTTGTTTTCATGTGTTCCAACAACAGAATTGTCTTCCCATCATGACCTTATTCAGCAATGTCATGTAGTCTAGTTTTACTGAGACTTTTAATGTGTGTCTTTGTGGAGAGCTAGCTGAACTAGAATAAGACAGAGTAGTGTACTCTTTAGGAATGAGCCTATCCTGTACCACAGCATCTGATTTAACAGCAGTTTGGCACTTAATTTCCAGGGTAGCAGGTAGGGTTAAGTTGTTTAATGGCAATTTTCCATGTTGACAATGCTCTCTTCCTCCCATAAATATCTAAATAATTTACAACTGCCTCTTACTCAAGATTGCTTTTCCCACTGAACATATAGAGAATTGATAGTGCTGCTGTGCATGTAGGAACATTCTACTTTTCTATAGTTTTCTATATTGTTTGTTTTTAAAAATAGCGAAATTCCAGACACCACTGATGGCTTTCAGCTTCTAACTGTATGAGGCAAATTATGCTAATGATACATAGCTAAGTGATTATGTTTCTCTATTTAGAACAATGATGTCCTAACAATGTGTTCAAGTGGGGCTGTTTCCTCCAACAACCTCTTTGTATTTACCTTGTCTAAAGCCTCTTTGTTCAAGAAAGTGATGCAACTGAATAACACATTAAAATGCTTTTCCTTCATTCCTTATATGCAGGTGATGCCAGTGTTTGATCATATCACTATATTTAGAACTTGTTTTCAAGGTATGTTAGCTTTTCTTTTGTTAGTTCAGAGAGGTAAAAGTTCCAATGGTGCTAAATTATATGCAGTCTGTGCCAGGAAGGGTCATGGAGAGTGATTCCTCACTATCATAAGACGATACTACCACAGAATCCTGCTCACAAACTTACCAAGCTTTAAATAAATCACGGAAACAGTAAAAAATAAAGAAATCTCATAAATAAAAAATACGGGATCATGAAAAACATATCAACAATTACAATGGAAAACAGACATATTTCTGTACACAAGATCATCTGTTCGATTCCAACTAAAACTGCTTAGTTAATTTCCGACATCAGGCAGTGGATTTCCCTTTACTTTAACCATGAAAATATTAGTTAGCCTCTCAGTGTTAGGTTTTCTCAATGGTCAGTGGCGGGAGACTGCTTCAGATAAGAACTCATTTTGCCTTGCATGCTTCTCTCAGTTAGAGGGAACTTGTCCGCTCTCTGACTAGTGACATGCAGACGTCTACCATTTAGACTAGATGCCTGCCTCTGCAGCAATCAAGACCTGATCCCTTGAGCTTCAAGGAATTTTCTTTCCTTAGCTCTCACTTGCTTAGCAGGATCTTGCTGTAGTAAGATACTTGTTACTTTTAAAAACATGCACGAGTGACTAATCTAAACTAACAGCAACTGCAGGTTAGCCAATTTTTTTTATGACCCCTGAAAGCAGCAACTGTTAGTGGGGCAGATTTCAACGTTGATTTCTCTGCAAGTGGTCTACTTTTTGACAGTAATTTCATCCACTTGGGAGCCCTTTCTATACTAAGATAAAAATTTAGGCAGCTGCATTTCAATTAGAACTACAAAAGCAATGAAATTGTAGATAAAATTTCATGGTTTTCTTTTCAATTTCCCTTTAAGGAAGCTTATAGAATGTCCCCTTTTTAAGTGGGAAACACAACACATCAAGTGTCATTCGGTGTTCTTTGAGATTCTAGTGAGTATTCATTTATTTAACATTTGCACTTCACATAAATTGTAGTTACAGAAAACAAAGGAATTTGACTCTATTGCTGAGCTCAGAATCACTTTGGAGATCTGCCTTCTGCTTTGACCTCAGTAGCCTCATTTAGAGTCTGAACTGAATGCCTTCAGATCTCAAAGTTAGGGCTACTTTTCAATCAGAAATACAGAAGAGATTTTTAACATGTCAAGAATGCTTACCAGAATCTGCTGGACCCATAGTAGCCCAGTTCTAATGAAGGACATTATTCCACAGGTGTAAAAGGTTAATATTTACTGTAGGTAACCCTCTTGAAATGAGATCAAAATTTATAATATGTTAATACCAACTCTAAAGGTTAATTGACAGATTGGAGTTACACTGACTTCTAGGTTTATTTTCTGTTAATGCTCTTGCCTTTTTTGTGTGTGTGTGTGTGTGTGTTTTGTTTGTTTGTTTTTCCTATTTCTTGAGTGTTTTACAGGTTTTCTATTTCTGAATTTTTTCTGGGTGGTGTGTTCAGTTCTGTTTACTCACTAAACATTTTCCCCATTCTGAATGTCTTTTGTTTTCGGTCCACCCACCAAAATCCTTCCATTCCCCATGTATTTTTCATTGGCTCAGCTTTTTCTCTTTATCATCAACTCATTACGGGAATGTTACTTTAGCTTGTTCTCCCCATCTTCTACTTCAGAAAGTAACGAGAGTTGCAAAGGTAACCAGAGTTATCAATAGGGCTAGAACTTCACACATTTTGGGAACCTGGCCGTATTAATATTCAGTGATCTTACTGAACTACTGAATATGGTATCTAGAGATAGTGCTCTAATTCTTCAGAGAAGGATTTGTGAACATCACATTCCTTACCCCATTGTTGTTCCTGGAATACTTTTTTTCATCAAGAAGAGTTTGCTTATTTGAAGTGTTTTTTATTTCCATGCTTTAAAAATATCAGTAATCCAATCAAGGAACAGATCCATTACTATATAATAAAATCAGTGTCCTCAAATACTGTTAGAATAGGCCTGGAGGAGGGCTGCAGAGGTGATCAGAGGGCTGGAGCACCTCTCCTATGAAGACAGGCTGAGAGAGCTGGGGTTGTTCGTCCTGGAAAAGAGAAGGTTCCAGGGAGACTTCATTGCCTTTCAGTACTTAAACAAGGCTTATATATAAGGGGAAGAGCAACCTTGTACACAGGCAGATAGTGACAGGATAAGGGGAACAGCTTTAAACTAAAAGAAGAGAGATTTAGATTAAACAACAAGAAGAAATTCTTTACTGTGAAGTTGATGAGGCACTGGAACAGGTTTCCCAGAAAGGTTGTGGATGCCCCATCTCTGGAAGTGTTCAAGGCCAGATTGGATGGGACTTTGAGAAGCGTGGTGCAATGGAAGGTGTCCCTGACCGTGGCAGAGGGGTTGGAAGTAGTTTGGAAGCTCTCTTCCAAACCAAACCATTCTATGATTCTATGAAATACCAGATTTTTTTGCTCTTGTCTGTGTTTACGAATGGAAGTGAAAAAAATGGAAATTCAGGAATGAATTTTCATCTAGAATTAGCTAACTAATGATAAAATCCTAATTGAGAGAAAGTTCTTGTTAGCATTACTCCTAAGAGGTAGTACCATAGCCCACTTAGGCTTAAACATGCATTACTAATTCCAGGGCAAATGATAATCTTCCCACACCCTGCAGTAGTTCATCAGCACAGCAAATTCAATATGTAATTAATTTATACTCTTTCTGTGCCATGCATGGTAACTCTTAAGCATTTCCTACATCTCTTGCCTACAGAGAGCTGCAAATACTAAGAACATAAAGCTAATTTACCATAGTAGCATTTGTGATTATCACTGAAGATTGGGAGCTAATTGGTCACGCTAAGACAAATAAAATTTAGTGTTACTGCTCCCATTTTTTATGTGATGGAACTGAGATACAGATCTGAGCTGCTCAAGGAAATAACAGTATTTGGCAGCATGGCTGCTGTTACGTTAATGTCACTTTAATATATACCCGAGATAAATATAGTGGTGTAGAAAGTAAAACATCTTCTCTTCAATCCCTTCTACTGGGTATATACAGTACATACTGGGTGGGCTTAGATCAACTTCAGGGCACACAGCCATCCAGAGGGATGGCAGGCCGGAGAAATAGTCTGACAGATCTCCAAAAAGTCCAACAAGGGGATGTGCAAACTTTTGCACCTGGGGAGGAGCCATCCCATGTATCAGTATATGCTGGGGGCCACCCAGCTGGGAAGCAGCTTGGCAGAAAAGGCCCTTGAGGTTCTGTTGGACACTAAGCTGACCTTGAGCCAGCAAAATGCTCTTGCCATAAAGAAGGTTGTTTTAGACAAAGTGTTACCAGCAGGTCAAGGGAGATGATCTTTCTCCTCTATTCAGCTCTGGTGAGGCCACTCTTGGAGTTCTGTGTCCAGTTTTTGACCCCCAGTACAAAACATACATGGCCATACTGGAGAAAGTCCAGCAAAGGGACGTGAAGATGATAAAAGGACATGAGGATCCTTTGAATGAAGAGAGACTGAGAGAGCTGGGACTTTGCAGACTGGGAAAGGGAAAGTTCTGGGGAGTATCCATCAATCTGCACAAATACCTGAAGGAAGGACATAAAGAGGACATAGCCAGACTCTATCAGCAGTGCCCAGTGACAGGACAAAAGGCAGCAGGCACAGTCTGAATTCAGGAGGCCCACTTTGAACTTCAGGAAACTGACATTGAGTGAAGATAATGGGCCAACTCTTTAAAAGCACCTAAATGGTTGGTAGGGAGTGAGAAAGACTTTGCTCTGAGCAGGCAGGACGGGATTTTGCCTCTTCTTGTCCTTTTCCTTGTCAAAAGTCAGGCCCTAGACATTTAATCACTTTTCAAGGGACTATTCTTTGGCTAAGAGGACTAAAACAAGTTATGTTTGTTTGATATTTCTAGTAAGTGTTCCTGAGAACACAAGCATCACTGCTATCCCTAAAGGAATGGCTTGTCACAACCATCAAAAGAGCAGTGAAACGTAAGTTTGCTGGTGTGAATGCATGTGCTCCTACCTAATCTGAACTTGAGCTTATAAAGACCCTCATGTGACAAACATGGTAGGTAGCTATACATACTGATTTACAGAAGTTCCCCTGACCCCTTTAAAGCCATTCATCTGTTTGGACAAAGGCAGATGTCTCATCCTGACTGTCCCTGATGCAAGGAGGCAATAGAGGTTTATGGTCAATAAGGTCAATAAGGTTCTCACCCTTGTGCATGTCCATCTGCCCCCAGACACAATTCCTTTGAAAGGAAGGCAGCCGTCATCCGTCCATAAGGGTGGTGAGACTCTCTGAGTTCACAGGGTGTATCCTCATGCAGTTCAGCAGACAGGGTGTACTCAGAGACCTGCCTCAAGCCAGCCTGCCAAACCTGCAGCAGATTACAGTCATTCCAACTCATACTTTACATATCAAAACTAGTTTTCTTAGATTTCTGGTCATGATTAGAGTATGAAGCTGCCATCCTTGGTTTATGGTGACAGCTAGATGATACTGTGGCTTTGTTATATCTTTTTAACAAGAGACCTGTAACTTAACTGAGCCTCATGCATCAGTTTTGGATTAGTGTGCTTCTCATGCTCTTGCAATTGAGTTGCATGAGAGAGATGAAACAACAGCCTGATTCCCAGGGCCTCACACTGGTTTGGTTTTTTTTCCAATCTAGCATGATCAAATTTTCATTCAGGGATAACAAGTACCTGTGGGGATATTTTTGTAGGCATAACAGAAATCTGTATTTAAGAGATCTTATGGAGATAGTTCCATTTTAGTCTCTCTGCTGATAAACTTTTGGTTTAATGACTCAAACAGGGGGAGAAGACCACCTTAAGATCAGCTGAAGGGCATGGGCAGCTGTTACCCAGGACTGGGTTTTAAGTGTATGCATGTGGGGTTGTTTGCTGCAGAAAGAGACACAAGAGAGAAGTTTGCCTCAAAGCAGAAGAGCTTCAAGCAAACCTTTGCATTTGTTCTGCTGATGCAGACAGGGACAAAATACACCTGAGAGAGAAAAAAGTGAAATTAAGAGGAGGTAAAATGGAGCCCTTGACAGCTTTGGCACTTCTCTTGTAAATCTGCTATTTCTTTTTGAAATCTATTCTTGAAAATAGGTGCTGCAAGTCCTGTGTGGAGTATAAACAAGACTCTTGGGGGAACACAGTAGACTTCCTACAGCCTCTCTTTAAAGCAGAAAGCATTTTGGGAGAGAGGTGTTTGCTTGCCTTCACTCAGCAACTATCCAGCAGGCTGTCTCTGAAACTCAGCCAAATTGCCTGCCTTAGCCAAGTGTTGCAACTCCCTGCCACTCTTCTGCATCAACATTTTCTATGGGAGCACGTTTTCCACTTTGGTAGTCTTATCCAAGGTGGAAAAAGGGAAGTGCCATTTACACATTAGAGGGAAAAAGAGATGGAGGTGATGGTTTGAGTTCAGCTGAGGAGGGCACAGAACCATGGGAATGGTCCTGTCTGAGTATCGTGCGCTGCTCCTCTGGCTCTGGAGCTCTTTTTTACACACAAGACAGGGTGAAAGAACTCAGGTTAGGTTCTTGGATGAAATCAACTTATTGCAGAAAACAAAAGGTACGTCCAGGGCTTGCTGTTCCTTTCTGCCTTTTGCTTCAGTTTTTGTGTTTGTTTTTTTTTTCTCATCTGGTGTCCCCACCTACTGTTTATCTGTTTTCTGCCCTGAACTCCTGCCCTAAACTTGCTCCAGGCAACTTGGAAACAGTTCTTCCTTAACACCCATATTTCATTGGGTGTTAAAAAATTTGGCATTCCAAAGATGCTAAAAACAAGCCAAAGGACACTTCAACTCAGTGGCCTAGCTGATTTGACAGCTGAGAATTCAACAGCTCCAAATTGTGAGGGAAAGCACAATAGAGATCATAGGAATCTTTTGCCATCATTAATAGTGTGTGGTCTCAAGGGAACCATACTCTGAACTTTGGCCCAATTGCAACCAGAAATTTGATGTGTCACACCCATAATTACTATTACTTGTCTCTGGCTCCTCTCTGCTGAAATGTTTGTGGAGAAGGAAAAAATTTTAAGGCATTTTAAAATTGTGTGACTGTGGAGAAGAATAAAACAGAGATTACAGGAATGTTCCACCAGCCCCATGCAAGGTTCTAGGGGAAGAAAGTCAGCCAATGCGAAACTGTATTTCCCCTTCAGCGAGGCTGAATTTGGACATGAATGAATGTGGACACAATATCCAAAACAACCTACATCTACTCTATTACTTTCCTTGTGCCAGCACCAATGCTAAAGTTGCTGTGCTGCAAGCTGAAACAGAGATGTGAGTTTGTTGCAGAAAAGAAACCTGAGAAAAAGAAACCTGACGTTTGTTTTCATCTGGATGGATTCTTGATGTGTTGTGAGCTGAACAAAAATTAACACTAGCACAGGTGACTTCACACCTGAGGCAGAGATAAGGGTGAAGCTGAATCCTTCTGACTCTCCCCCCTTCCCACCTCCAGTTCCTCTGCATCCCAAGACACAATATACCAACTGTTGATGCACCTTGCTCTGCTTTTGGTATCCTTCTTTTCTGATAGTGATGCCCAGTGAGGGGGGCATAGCCAAATAGTCTGAAATTAATCTGGTGAAGGGACTACCAATTCAACACTGAACTGTGTTTGGTGAATGGGCACCAAACTAGTTCCTCTAAGTTTTACCTGTCTTAGAAGTATCTCATCCTTAATTGCAGGGAGCTACACATAACAATCATCATTGTGACTAATTTTCAGGATCCATAGCATAGGGGCCATAGCATCAGTGTTACTGAAACAATATTTAGGAAAGAGAGGGGATGATCAGTGTCACCTGATGGTCTATGGTTGGGTGGTCAAAATAGAAGCAGAGGAAAAAAACTATTGTCATTGTAAAAAGTTTTCACAGTGCTAACATAGTACCTGCTGTGGACCCTATTCTTGCCAGATATTTGGGGAATCTGAGTACTGCAATGTGAGTGATTATTTCCTGTGGGTGGCCAAATAGGTGAATCACAGGACTGGCTTGATCAGTTACTTATTCTATTAAGTCTTAGGGTGTGCATACTGTAATTCTATTTGGCTTAATCATGTTCAAGGCTTGCACACAAGGAGCTCATGAACATAGAGGAGGCAGTAAAACTTGGCTTGAGAACTGAAGTCCAGAGGGCCAGTGATTGCACAGTAACTAGAAGGTCAGCAACTGGAAACCTTTCCTCTTAGCCTTCCTGCTCTATTACCAATGTTCACTGCCACTGAATTAATGAACCTTTCAAAGCAAATTGCAAAATTAATGGAATGTGTCTGAAAACAGGAAAGGGGTGAGATGTTAGAATATTTTCATTGTTAGCAACCTAATTTTTTAAACTTTGGCCTATTTAGGAGTAGGAAGAAAGTAACAATGAGAATATTATAATGCTTAGGGCTAGAAGAAGCCACAAACTGAATGAGAGACGTGAACAGTTACAGAGCCAACATCCTTCAGAAAACTTGCTCCTGCCCCATCCTGTAAAGGAGTGACACAACTTTCTGCTGGTATCTCAATAAATAGGGTGAATGTAAGAATGAGTGCAAAAACTTATTCAAAGCATAAAGCAAATATGAATGTGGGACAGAGTTAAAATTGTTTGGTTTAGAACTATTAGAAAGTAGGAAGGTGTGTACATAGAGGGAAGACTCCCTAAAATCATGAATGAGAAAGAAGATGATGATCCTGTCCTTCTTGTAATGGAAGAAATAAGAGAAGTTTTCAACTAAGACAAAATCTGCTTTTTACAGGAAATGAAATTTACTTCTGGAACAGTAAATTTTCTACAAGGAAAAAATTAAAGTGTAGAGAATCCAGAGGCTGGGTTTTTTTTTTTTTTTGTTTTATTTGGGATTTTCTGTAAGGTAGGGTACATTCATACCATGTCTGGAAGCATGAATCCACTGTATGCAGTCGGAGATTTGAGAGACTTGTTTGACAGCATTCTCAAGGTGAAGCTCTACCAGGAAAGGGACAGTTAAATGTACTGCAGATTCTCCCATCATCAATGCTGGTATGATAGTTTACAGGACACCGACCCCACTCCCCAACAGGCACACTTATATACTTTATTGCATACATAAGTTATATACATGAGTGGATCTAATCCTGATATAAGCATTTAAAAAGCATCTGTCATCTTTCTTCATCATACATGTCATTGGTCAAGTTCTCTGACAGAACACTGAGTGAATGAACTGCCATTGTGTCACAGTATGGCCAAGGCTATGTTACCCTACTTTCACAAAATAAAAAAAGAAATCATTACAAGCATCAGGTAACCCTGAAATTTAATTGTAGTGAATAACCTTGGATAACTTGCATTACATCTCTCCATTTTCAACCTTACAACCTGCAGGGTAGAGCTTCCCTTTTGGTTAACTCATGTCTCCCAGTAGGCCTATGTTGATTAAAAACTTTGATTATATCTTAAGGGGGAACATACTGTAATTGTTGTCTGCATTAAAAAGTGCACTCGAGAATTTCATTTATTTAAATTAATATATATATTTGGACTATGCATTTTCAAATTATTGTATATCATTAGATTAAACACATCAGTAGAAAATGCACAATATTTTTTTAACAATACATATATTACTAATGTATGAAAGGCCAAGTGCTATCAGTTCATGTTTCATGTTACACTGAAGTTGTTTATTCAGATATCTAAAAAGCACCCCACTACCTGGCAGAAACTGGAATTTCACGTAGAACTGTCTGGGACATTCTTCTAGATGATTACACAGATAACATGCTGAGGAATGCAGCACTGCTAATAGAGTATTAGGAAAGTAGTCATTACCATAAATGACTGTATTTTTAAGAGTGACTTTTTCTAACAGGTTTATCTAAAGGGTTATTATGTAACACAAACAGCCCACAGCCGTTGCATTTTTATGAGGTAAATCTGACTCTCAGTGACACTGTCTAAACCCATTGACCTCAGTTAGCCCGTTCAAGTGGGTCCAAGAACAGATGACCTTTTGACCAACATTCACCTCTTCTGTTGTCTCATGAGGCTACACAAATAAATAGTTTAGGGTGGGGTTTTTTTCATGTTTGAAATACAGCTTCATTTTCTTTTACATTAGAATAGAATACTACAATTCTAGTTGGAAGGGACCTACAGCGATCATCTAGTCCAGCTGCCTGACCCCTTCAAGCCTGTTATTAAGGGCATTGTCCAAATGCCTCTTAGATACTGACAGGCTTGGGACAACCAGCACCTCTCTAGGAAGCCTGTTCAGTGTCTGACAACTCTCTCAGTGAAGAAACATTTCTTAACATCAGCTCTAAACCTCCCCAGGTGCAGCTTTGAACCATTTCCATGTATCCTATCACTGGATCCCAGGGAGAAGAGACCAGCACTTCCCATTCCACTTCAACTTCTCAGGGAGCTGTAATGAGCAAGGGGGTTACCATTCAGCCTCCTTTACTCCAAATGAGACAGAGTACTCAGGTGCTCCTCACAGCATTTGCCTTCTGGCCCTTCCACCAGCTTTGTTGCCCTCCTCTGCACACATTCAAGTGGGGCACCCAGCACTCCATGTGAGGCCCGACACTGAGCACAGTGGGATAATCCCCTCTTCTGACCAGCTGGTGATGCCGTGTTTGATGCTCCCCAGGACGTGGTTTGCCCTCTGGGCTGCCCAGGCACACACTGCTGACTCACACTGAGCTGCTGCCCCACCAGCACCCCCAGGGCCCACTCTGCAGTGCACTGTCCAGCCACTCCTCTCCGAGTTTATACTTGTGTCCGGCTTTACCCCATCCCAGGTGCAGAATCTGGCATTTGTTTCATGCCATTGGTGACTGCCCAATGCTTCAATCTATCCAGATCCTTCTGCAAGGCCTCTTGTCCTTCCAAAGAATCGACAGCACCTCCTAGCTTGGTATCATCAGCAAACTTGCTAATGGTGCACTCAACTTCTGCATCCAGTTCAATCTGATAAAAAGAATTGGCCCTAGAACTGAGCCCTGAAACACTGGTGGTGACCAGTCACCAGCCAGATGTATCCCCTTTCACTAGAACCCTTTCAAACCTGTTGTCCAGTCAGTTCCTCATGCAGTGCAAGGATTCTCTGCTAAAGCCCCTGATGTTCTAGGGAATCAGATTATCAAGAAGTCATGGCGTCACTAATGATCTCAGTGAAGCACAGAACATTCTCTAGCAGCAAAAATATCTGATAGTGTCGTGCTACTGGTATGTTTAAGATATCTAGTAAGTTCTCTGAGGTAAGAGCCACATGATCCAGCTAAATTGCTCTTGAACCCTGTGACTGGCTGGGTGATCATGAAAACACATGAGGTGTGCCTGCAGAGTACTAGAAATTAAGTTCCTTTCTGTGTATAAGGCTAGACACAAACTAGAGGCTATGGGTATTTGTTGCATCATTCTGTTCATGATACAAGATTACAGTCAGAAAGACAAGCTTATTTGAAAAGAGAACACATTATTTTCACAGTATTTTCCATGTCAAATACCGGGGGATCTTTTCAAGGATTACCCAAGTACCTGAGACGTAAAAAGACACGTTCTGTCCAGAGCTACAGTCCTATAACTGGTTCAGGCCTTGTCCAAATCCACTGTGTTGTGGAAAGTACATCTTTTCTTAAGGACTTTCTGAGTGTAATGTTAGAGGATTGGTGATTTGGTACATAATGTGACTTAGTCCCATTCCAGGATAAACTGCTCCTTCTAGATAGACTTCACTGTCCTTCACCAGTGATTCTCCTTTTGCATGGAACAATAGCAGGATTGTGCTATGCGAGAGAAGATGATGTGATAAGTGGAGGAACCCGGTTTTATTCCAAGCAAATTAAAATAAACAGAGGGTACTAACAAAAGAACTATTTCTGTATATTTACTAACTTATAGGCGTACTGTGGAAGCTGTAAGGTGAAGGGTCCCGCCTGGACCTAACACCAGGGAATCTTTTGCGGCCGGGAACAGGGAACAAATTATAAATAAAAATGTATTCCTCTGTGCCATGTGGATACACAGAGAGACCCCGCATACCTTGGGGATGTTGCAAGACCCCCCTGTACAAGCCCAGGGGAGATATGTTACAACCAGCCAAAAGGTGACACCCACCTCCAAAGCAGGGAAATTACCTTTTATGGTAACAAACGGACAATGAATGAATATTCAACAGCTGATATGGAAGGGTACAAAAAAAGCGCGATTTTCAAATATCAGTGTGCTCTTTGTATGGTTCAGAGGTGCACCCAGTGCTGGAAATGGGTAACCAGCACTGCAATAAAAATCTCTTGCTATATTTCTTTGTCCTGCAGGTATTTTTGCCGTCTTCAAAATTCAAGAAAAGAAGTAACTTATAACAAAGATGCAGGGAAAAAATTCTATAAAAGCAGAAAATTTTGGATTGCCATCAGGCAATGCACTGAGTTCACAATATCCAGAGCATGAATGAGATATACATCTTTGTGAAGTAATAAAATGCTGGTTTTTATGACCCATGTGTATACAGTGTTTGCTGAACAGCATTGCAGCAATAACATATCACAGATATAAAATATGATAGTGCTGGCTTCAGCTCTTTGCTGAGAGATGGTCTGCAGCTAGGGATAATGATAGAGACTGGGAACAAATTAAGCTAACTCCCATTAGTCTGCTTTTTTATCAGTCTGGAATTGCTGAACTCTGGTCTGAGCCATAGGCAAAGAAGAGAAGATAGTGAATTGCTCCAGAAAAAGTTTCTATGTTGAGCTCCTCTTCTACCCACAGCTCTTCAAACTTCTTTTCTGATTTAATTCCTAAGAATCAAGTCTAAAATTAAACACTCCCAAAGTAATTTTGAACTAATGCCAAAATAGAATCAATCACATTTTTATCATGCAAGTTCTGATTCTGAAAAACTGTGTGCCCTTGTGGTTGGAGACAAATAATCTGGGCACTATGTGCCACCAGAAGCAGTTGATATTTAGAAATTCTGAAGTTCTAATAGATGAAATTGATATCCCTATAGCTTTAGTCACATCATATGCCTTTTTATGTATGACTTTCCCTATGTGAAGATACTGTGATATTGTGTAAAAGGGCTATACATTCTACTTTGTCACAATTATTTAGCAAACATACCACCAAAGCAGTGTCTGTTCTAGTGATCACCTTCCTGTCTTCCATCCTTCTTTCTGTCTTTCTTTTTCTAAAGAAGTTTTGCCACAGGCCTATGGAAATATTTTTCTATTTGCTACACAAAAGAGCATCAACTAACAGATCTTCAAGTGCATCAGTTCCATTGCTTGCCATTGCCTTGGGTATAATAAAATAACTGAAATTACTCAAGCTCAATAAATGCCACTGGGTTTGTGTGTGTTTAAACTTTTCCAGACTCTATTGCAAAACCTCTATAAAGTGCAAAGAAAAAGGTTTAAAATACATCTTACTCTAAATAGTGACCTAACTAAAGTGAAAGAAACTAGTCCTTTGGATTAATACAATAATTGACTACATATGCACACAGATTACAGGGCTACAATTTGAAAGCAGACTAATTGCTGGTTTTTAGAACTAATTATTTTATTCCAAAGGGGCAGAGAACCATTTCTATTCTGTTTTCAAACAGTGTAGAGTGGTGAATATGTGATGTGGGAAAACAAAATTCTAGGCCTGTGCTTGCTTGAAGCAGCACATAAGGTAAGAAGGCGGCAGATAATATCTGTGGCTGAACTCTTTAAGACCAGAGCATTGCTCCTGTTATGTTTAGTCAGTCTGTTGGGAAGATGGGAGAATGGAAAATGAGACCTTATTCTTTTGCTCCAAGGTTCTCTTTCAGGTTTCACTGCAAGCTTAGTGCAAAACTGGATAACATAAAGATTAATGAAAAGAGACAAGGAACATATCGCTGCTGTTCACTGTGTCATCAGTGATGCAATAATAAACAAAGATTAAAACAGAGGGGTTTTTTGACAATCTGGATTCCATACATAGAGATGCCAAGTTTGGGGGCTTTTTTGTTTGTATGGTTTAGGGTTTTTCCTTTTTGGTTGGTTTATATAGGGTTTCTGCTTTGTTTGTTTGGAGTTTGGGTTTTTGTTTTTAATAATAAGACTAAATAAAACAAAATTATTAAGGAAGAAAGCTATCTATAACAATGGAGTGGGTGTGAGGGGGTAGCATTGACACTGAAAACCATTTAAGGGTAGTAGAGTACAAAGAAATCAACATGACAGTTAATATGAAACTCTTGGCATGCATATTAAAAGTATTATTCAAGAGAAAGAATGTAAATTGTTAATTAATATGTAAATTGTTAAAGCATCTGAAAAGTTAAAAAACTTGTTGAAGGGAACCCTAAGAATGAATCAGTGATTGGAAAAACATGCCTGGCACTAAAAAGCTTAGGAAGTACAGTCCATAAAAGTATTGAAAAAAAATAAAACTGAGAAGTGCCACTTTACAACTGTTAAGTGTCTTCATAGGGAGAAAATGCCACCTTGGCAACAGCTCTGTAAAGTACCTGAGAATGACGTAACAAGAAACAGTGGCTTAGAACTTAAGCCAATGTTAATTTTAAACAAAAGGGTTGATATTATCTGTAACAGCAGCATTGATTAACTGGGGAACAAAATTCCTCAACAAATGGTAAATTTTTAATCCTCAATACTTTAAGGAACACAAGTTCTATCTAGATGTCGTTACCCCAATCCCTGATATGTGTGTGGAGAGATAAAAGAATCTAAGACATTTGGAAGGTCAGGCTATGTGATTTTCGGGTTGCTTCTGGCCTTAAATTGTAATAATCTCCCTAATTTCAAAGAAGTAGAGAGCTCAAGCTCAGTAAATATGAGAACAGGGATGGAGGGGAAGAATAGTGGGGAAAAAAAGGAAGGTAGAAACAGCTACACATTACCAAGATCAGAATTTATCATGTACAAACATCCCTTCTGCTAAAATGGAAATAAAGCACATTTTGTGCTTGACCTTTTTTCTTGCCTTTGTCCTCCTGCCCTGGCTAAAGCCAGAGGTGGAGAAAACCCTGAATTCCAAGGAGTTTGTCAATGTTGTGCTACTCAGCTAGTTTTAGTGACTGGGGCTAAGACAGTATCTGCTATCTCAGAACAGTTAGTATCTGCTGTCTCATAGCTCTTACATGGTAAGGTATTTACCATGAAAGGTAAATTTAAAAGGTATTTACCTTGAAAGTTATAGAATTTAGGATTCTGAGCAGAACTCTGTGTGACAGAGAGAGACCATTGTGCTTTCTTGGAGAGTGGACTGACTACAGCAGGACCCACCCATGAAATAACTGTTATTCAGGATAAAGTGAAAGCTAATATGAGATAAGACTTGTAATTTCTGGTACATATTATTTTATCATCTTCCCTTTTCTAGGAGTGTTACTTTGATGTGATCTGTACTGTGGCTGGAATTCCATATCTATAGAGCACAAACCAAAAGAAGGCTGCTGCAGTGCCAGAACCCTGTGCTGTCTATCAGCCCATTAACCTCTGTATTGAGCTGGTCACTAGTCACTCTTTCCTGAGAGAAACTCTCTATGCAAGTATGTGAATAACAGCACTGGTATAAGGGGAAACCATGGACTAAAGACAGCTCACTTTTTTTCATGTTACTGTAGAATTTTTCAATCAGCTTATTTTTCTCAGTATTTTTAAATCGATCTGTTTTCTTATTTGCAAAAGTAGAATTCCATATTTTCCTTCCTGTATTTCAAGGCCTGGGTGGTGGCTTTTTGAATGGTTATCTGTTTCGGGGGTTTTTTTTTAAGCAAGGGACTAAATGCTGCATCAGCCTTGATGTGTAGTAGACCAAAAATTAGAAAGACAATAGAACAAGAAAGTGTGAAGAAACTCCCCATGAGAAAGCTTTTATGTAGGAATGTTTGTGGTAGTTTAGCTGCCTGGGATTTACTCAGGTTTTTTTAGCAGGTTTTCACACCTGTAGTGATGTCTATGCTGCCTTCGTTGGCATTTAAAGCTTGCTCAGGTAAATGAGATGGAAGACACAGCAGTGACATCAGTTTAAAATCTCCCCATAGGATAACATTTTCAGCTACTCAGAGAGAAAAATAGCTGTTTTGGCTGTCAGTTTAATAGTTAAACTGTTTGGAAATGCAGCACATACAGAGAAGAGATAGGGAACTCACAGGACTACACAGCCTGTATTCAGAGACAAGATGCATTTTGAAACTGTTTGGTTTGTATCACCGAGAGGCAGAATGCAGTGGGTATGGAGTTCCTGGCACTGATTTGAATACTTCAGTGATGTGTAAGAAAGAGAGTTCATGCATCAACTCCCTTCAGAAAACAGCTCAACACATTCATTCCTGGCCTTTGGCATCTTGAACAGGCCCACACTCTCTTTCACTCGGAATAGAAAAGCCCAAGGGTCTCACCTGGATAGCAGCTGATTGCAAACAAATCTGTGTTCAGCATCTATATTCAAGGAAGTAGGATTCTGGCACAAATTGGTGTAACTAATCTCTGAGGGACTGGCCCAGACGCAAAAAGTTTCCTTTTTGTATAGAATCAAACTTCTTCACTTTGTACTAGAAACAGATTATGTAATTATGTAAATGTAAATTCTCCTAAAGGTGTCTCAGGCCTCTGCTGTATGCAGAAAAGTTTTAATTTCAGAATTTTTCTAATTGTTCTAAATATATTCAAAATATATTTTGAAAACCAGCAAAATATGTTTTGAAATCAGCAAAGTTTTGTATTTGCTAAAATGGAACCATCTTGTGTAGAGAAAATAAAAAACCAGTTTATGTTGTGCTGTTATCGCTTCTGAACCAGAAATCTGTTTCAAAGGAAAGCATCATTTCAGCAGGTATGTAGGACATAGATATCAGAACTATTCTGTGTCCAAATACAGATTAAATAATTTCTGTTTGACTGAGCATTTTCAAAAATTATTATCTTCATATTCAGCTTATCTAACTTTCAGAAAAGCTGAACTTCTATGAATTCTGATGGAGGGCTTAGCCACAGAGCAATAGATACTACCCATATAGAAGACTTTGTGCTAGTTAGAAGAAGGACATGTATGCTAACCATCACTTCATATTGTGAGTCAGTGGAGAGAAATCATGCAGCAACTGATGCTTATCATGATTAGTTTGAATCACCTGTCTCATTCCCCTCTGCTGCTACCTGGAAAGTTCTATTGACACTTCAGAATCTTAAGAATAAGTCCAAATCATCTGCTCATCTATGTATGTGATTTTTTTTTTTTTTTTTAGTTATGGAACAATGTAAAATGTTTTATTCAAAGGTAGCAGGATTTTTGTGGGGAAAGAGGAACCTCGCTGAAAACTCTTTTCAAGGAGTGTCTCAGATTGCAAATCATTTTGTAGAGCAAGACATTCTTTTCTTCCACGGTGAATCACTATGTTCCAGATATTTTGGATGAAACTGGCTCTAGCTAATAGTCATTGTTTCATGCAAATGGCTTAATTCTGAGTTTGTACTGTGGGCTCAGGAGCCAAAAGTGTGGCACAGTTCAAGAGAATGTGATTAAATCAGGCAGACAAAGAAGGATGCATTAAAAAAAAATAAAATTATTTATTTCTATTACAGAACTTTGTTAACTGATAAAGTAGCATTTTCAAATTAACTAAATGAGACTCATTGTCTGAGCCAGGGTGCAGTCAAGCCTAGGAATGAGAACAAGGTATATAGCTTTATGGACGAACTCCCTCACATTTAGAGGTGGCAGCCGCATTCCAAGGTTGTAAATTTGGCCTCATAAAGCCTTCGCACTTTTTATACATGGGCTCTGATAAATAACCAGGTGTCAATGGCTTAGCTAAAGATGAGAGTTTAGGTGGGGATTAGGTTGATGTCTGTAGTCACTTGAACTAAAACCTAGTTCAAATGGCTTGTATTTCATTGGGGTTGCCAAATATATATCTTCTCCAAACAGAGATACGCTGACTAGTATCTCAAGTTCAGGCAGAGATGAATTCCCTCAAGCCCTTCCTGTTCTCCACTCAGATCTCTGCTGCTGCCTTGTGTTCATTTATTCTCATTGCAGCAGAATGGCTAAGGCGTTCTCACCACTGAGCTGCCTGTGGTACTTGGGTAACCGTCAAGACTGAGATTTTAAGGTTTAAATAAACATTTGAGGTAGTTGTTTGAGGTAGGCCTTTTTGTGCTGAGTTGTTCTAGGCATCTCTCAGTTCAGCACCTTTTTTTTAGTGTTAGAAAAATAAAATAGACTGGTCTTCCTGTCTCAGACCAAATTAATCACATTTACTTTCAAAAAAATAAACCACCACCAACCCTAAATCTTGAGCCTTTACATGGGAACTGATATGAAGGATTGCTTTCTGGATGGTTAGGAAATTTAGGTAGATTTATTAGTATTTGGGTCATTTTCAGTCATCTCATTTTTCTCATGTGTCTTTGCATTTGTAGAAATTTATGTAAAAAGGTTTCCCATTTAGGCTAAAAAGCCATTGTCCCTGCCCACATGTGTTGCTTCAAATGTTTTTTCTCCCTCTTTAGCTTGGAGGAAACCTCATCCATAGAGTCTTCACAGCCCAGTGAGAAAAAGAAATACAAGTTTTGTGCAAAGTAAGTGTACTTCTGGGAAATTCTCAAGTTCAGTTTTTGCCGTCCTGAGAAGTTTATATACATCTGTCTATATCTGACACCTTTTCCACAGGCCATCAGATTCGCTGCCATTTCAATGTTGAGCCTGTTTTCTCAAGGACAGTATTGCTAAGTCTTTAGGGGAAAAGGGGAGGAGAAGGGGAGAAGAAGGGAAGGGAAAGGAATACACACCTTCCCCCCGCCCCCCCCTCAAAACAAAAAGCACTGCAAAAATAAACTGGTCAATATATGTATCTTCCTGCTCTTATTGCCAAATCCATGCTGTTCAGCTCCGTGTCCTGGGCAAAATTATATAATTTATCTTTTGCAGGCCACTAGCACACTTGTCAGAACTGTTGTTACCTAAACTATCATCCAAGACAGTCCTTGCTGGATTGAGGCAGCTGTTTGAGTAAGAGATGTGTGAATGAAACAGCACCACTTCTGAGATACCACTAAAGTACTGTGTAGAAACCTACAACTTTCCTACCAAAGGGAGCAGATGCTCTGTGTTCAAATAAAAGCAAGTGAAGTTCTGTCTTGTTTAAATACTGTGACACTGTTACAGTATTTAAACAAACATATATGGAATGACATCCTCAAAATCTGGAAAGGCTATCTGAAAGTTGAAACTAAAATCATAATTAGTGACCAACCCTCAGGTTTTAAGGATTTTTGCTTTGAGGGTTAATAATGAAACAAAAATAAAAAAGCTTTCATACTGTCATGTTCTTCCAAGAGAAGTGACAAAACCTCATTGCTTGAATCATCTTAATATGAATAACTGGTGACTAATTAAAAAAAAAAAAAGGAGTAAGCCTAGTGAGGCATGAGTAGAGATTAATTCCAGTACTGAAAGGTAGGAAGGACACAAAAAGAAGGAGCTTCTCCCTGTTCTCTTCCTTTGTTGACTGGGACTTCACTACAGATTAGCAATAACATTTCAGAGCATGGAAGTACCAGGCAAGTGATACTCTTCATTATAATTGTAAACAAAATATATTTAATGCTTCTTTACTAAATGATCAAGTTTTCACCATTTTCAAAATTGGACTTCTATTACCTGAAGAAAAAAAAAACCACTCTAATAAAAGAACATAATTTTATAATTCTGGGACACTTTCACAGCCTTGTTACCAAAGTTCATCAGATCTGTACACCTATCTAGCCTTATATATGCATATCCAATCAGGTGATGAGCACCTACTTTAAAGTAATTTCAAATAATATATATTTTACAGAAGTTTGATTAATGTTTTAATTAAGGGATATTGCATTTACTGCATCTTCACAGAATTTTAATGATAGACTTTAAAAATTCATTTTAGGCATTTTAGTATCATAAACAACATGCTGAGAATAAAAAAAAACAAGAGAATGATAGGCACAGATGCAAACAGTTTAAGGCAAAGGGAGAATTATACAGACAGTGACCTTATCCTTAAAAATAAAGCAATAAAATTATTTAGAGTGGCCCAAAAGGACACAGAGAACAGAAACCCATAAGATTCAGGTAGAATGGCAAGGGATCCTTTTGCACAAACACAGCTCTGTAAGGCTACAAAACAGTCCCCTCAAGCACCGAAGCCCAAGCATTTGTAATCTAAATGACTTAGACTTCAGAAATGGCCAAAAGTGTGATTTTGGACTACCCAGGGTAGATCCCAATGACATGACATTCTAGGCTTTAATGTATATTTTCTTCTGAGAAAAATTACTATGTTAAGCTTGACATTAGGCCATGTGTTTAATTTCCTGCAACTCCATGTTCAAATTTTCAATAATTCTGTAATCAGCGCTTTTTTTTTAATTTTTTTCTTTTTTTTTCTTTTTTCTTTTTTTTTTTTTTTTTCTATATATAGTTCAGATCTAATCTGAGTTCATTCCTGACTCTCTCTCTGGGAGTAACAACTAACAGGAAGCCATCATCAATTTTCTTGAAGAACCTGCTAAACTGAAGGACATCTACATTGTTGCCATCTACATTGCTGCCTATTTCTAACACTGAAGACATCACAGTCTGCATGGATAGGCAGAAGCTGTAATGACTTCAGAACAGCCCCTTTTTCTATGAAGTACTCAGAAACCATGGAGAAACATATGAAGGGAACTTAGAAGTCTTGGTAGAAGGGTTTCTCACACCTTTTTCTGGTATTCTTCTGGAGGATCAGGACCTACTTCCCATAATGGATTGAGGATAAGTGATGAGCCCTCTATCTTTCAGTGTTTCATTGAGACTAACATCCAAACACACATACATGATATCTTTGTTTCCTTGTGCTGAAAGATAGCAAAACAGAGGTCCTAGATTGCAACTGCAGATGTTTATACTACCCACTGGACCATTAAGGAACTATTAAAACCACTTTACCTTAACAATCTTTTTAATTAATCAGGTATCTCACTGCTGGTAAAGACGAGTTGCTGACAGCACTACCTAGAGTTATGCAGAACCAGTGAATGCTGAACAAGTGCTGACTATCAATTCAGGCATACTCCAGTCCTTTTCTGTATCCTTTCATCTCTTTCTTCTTTGGTTTCTGTATGGCACTTTGCAGATGCAGGTAGGAGAGACTGTCCTTTTTTCTAATTTGGTTCTTCAGCCTTGTGGCAAAATTCTCTATTACCTCAATCTTGCCCTTTCAGCATGTTTGTCAGTAATTGCAGGCTTGACTTCTCAATTTTTTAAGCACAGCCCACCCCAATAAAAGCAGGAAGGGTTTTTATTTGCTCCTTATGAAAAGCATGATGCTGATTACATTGTCTTAGGGTATTGCCTTAATTTACTCAAGTTAACAAACGGATGAAGTTTTTTTCTTTCTTTCTTTCTTTTTTAATTTTTTTTTTTTAATATATTTTTCTTTCTTTCTCTCATTTTGGCAAATAAACCTGGCTGGGTCCATACAGTCAGAACCCCTGTGGCTCTCAGTATCAGAGATAATTACAACAGGCATGCAGCCAAGCTTTATTTTTCCAAAAATTATTTATTTCTCTTAACAATGACATCTTTATCTTCAAACTTTCCAGAGGGGTCATTATGTATTGTATTCAGCTGAAGCTCCCATGCTGGGATGGAGCAAGATGAAAGGTTTGAATCTTTAATTAGGATTCTTTTTTTACCCAAATTTCCTGGTTAGAGCAGAAGGATGGGAATCAAAGAGACAGCTTTGTGTTCTCCCAGTGTATTTCCATCTGTCAGAAAGCAAGCATTTGGTTACTGAATTTTGTACTGTGACAAAAATCACTGATCCTATTTATTTGAGACTCGTTGATGAGCTTGAAATGGGAACAGAAATCCAGAAATAATGCCAGGAATATGTGTGATTTCTGCATGGATCTCAGATGTCACGTGCTAGAAAATGCTGAGGCCTGGTGGTGTAAGATTTGAAAGTTATTTGACACCTTGTATAAAGTCTGGTCAAGTGTAATCAATGTGCAATAACCCTGGAATGCTGAATTACCACCTGAGTCAGAATTACATTTCCTTTGTGACATTTTCATCAGATCTCTATTCATTTGAAAGCTAAATTATCTTCTGGTTATGCAAAATGTCTGATTTATAAAAGGCAGATCATTTATATATGTATCTTGAGAGTTCTCAAGTGTCTGCTGTCTTGAGAACAAAAACCTCTAACCAAGTCTGGTTTGCTGATGCAGCAAAACTCATTTCCTGTAACAAATGTATTTATTTTAAGACCTTGAAGGGACAATTTTTATTGTTCCAGGCTCTGGCAATCTCCCCTGCTCCAGTCCTTGAAGGGTAACGAGCTATTCAGAAACTTCTCACTTGTAAAACCTGTGGTACTCATCAGAGGGGTAATGCTTCTCGGGCCTGTATGTTTGGATAATGGGCACAAGACCGTAGCTGTAGCAGAGAATCCACAGGCTGGACTGGAAACGGCTGAACGGTGGGGATTCAGCAATGAGGTGGTAATTTACTCATACCTCTGTAGGTGCAGTAGGGGAGAGAGCCCTTCATGTGACTGCCTTGTAGGACAAAGTGCATGCTGCTCGACTGTGATGGAGGCAGCCCCAGAGCTTGTTAATGAAACAACATCTGAGCTGTAAGCAGGTATAAATGCTGAGCTGAAAGGACAGTATCAAGATACCCAAATGATAGAAAATGATCCAATAATGATCCAGAACTGTGTTAGAGATTCACTGAGGATCTCAAAGAGCTACCAAAAATTACCTACTTGAGAATGTTTTATTTTATTGTCCCATGACTCAGTTTCTTGGTACATCTGGATACTCTGCTTTCACTCCAAGAGGTAAACTGTGTGCCTACACTGTCTAAGAAACCTATGAACCTAAACTGTGTACTTATGATAATCTAAAAAGCCCATAAGTTATTTTTTTCCTTGAAATGTAGCCCATTTTCAACTTTTTTCACTATTTCTTGTTCTGATTTGATTTGTCTGGATTGATAATTGAGAAAGATCACATTGTGATAACCTCTGCAGACATGTTTCAGTGCTGTGAGACGCAATATGGATTTGGATGATACTTTTCCTACCTGAAGCTCATTCTACACAGACATGTCAGAGGAAGCAGTGTAAGCAGTCTTAGAGAGGAGCCTCCTTTATGAACAAACACAATCCCTAAGAGGAAAATGCATTTGAAGTTCTTGTACATTCATGTAGCCCTCAGGAGCACTAGTATTTATTTTGTGGGTTCACCTAAATTTAAGGCTGAACATTGTATTTTACTCCGTGAATTTTTCAAGGAGAATATCACTTTTTAGAATGATTTCACAGCAACTCTGTGCATTGCATGAGAACTGCATCCTCCTATTTCAGAAAAAGTCTGAAAAAAGTAGTGAATATAGTGATGTGCAAAATCTAGCTATGGTCAGTTTCCTATTTATGAATAAGATTCCTCATTTGTCTGTGCCTCAGTTTCTCCATCTGTAAAGTACAAATTATTTCAGAACCATAAACAAAGGCTGATTCAAAATTTGGTGAAGTAGCATTTCCAAGTACTTGAAATACTCACATAGAAGCTATCAGAGAAGTGTAAAAATATGAGTGGGAACACAAGTAGAATAAACAAGGTGCTAAAACACTTTAATGAGAAATGCTGACAGTGAGTATTGTTCTTTCTGAGTGCCAATTCATTTCACAGTTGTAGTATCTGCTTTTGGGTCAAAGTAAAATGAACACTGCACAGATGAGAAACTAGACCAGATCTTATGGTCCTTCTCACAGGACAAAATCCAGACTGTCTTCTACAAAGTCACTCCTAACAAGATATGAGGTGAGAATCTTGAGAATTTCCTGAGACTTTAAAGAAATACTACACTTCATCTCCCTTGTTCCATGGATACTCATCACTTATTCTCATGGAAATCTTTGAAAATCCTGTGTTTTCCCAAGTATCTCTCAGTGTATCTGATGCTGTGCTGTGGATTTCTAGTTGTTGAAGTGCTCCTGGCACATTTGATATGGTGTGATAGACAATAAGGAAATCATGTGTTGCAGGAGAGGCTGCTCCTCACAGTGCTGTGATGAAAGAAACCAGCAGTTTGGTGAAGGCGAAAATGGAAAAAGGAGATGATGTCAAGAGTCCTTGGGCCACTGAATAAATTTGCAGGCACAACCAGTACAATCTCATCTACTTGGGTATTCACCTGTGGGCTAAACTGCTCTGGTGTCTTTATTTCTGACATGCTAACTGGGTGTCTTTGCATCTGTCCTTTTTTTCCTCTTTCTGTCAATCTGTCTAATCAGTAGCATGTCTGTGTGTCTTCCACGAACCCTAACTTCAGAATTGTCAAGGCAGGCAAATCTTGTCAGAGAATTTTTCTCCAGAAGTTTGGTCTTCATTAAAAAAAGGAGGTAGTCTTTAGTCCATGTACCCTAGTGGAACTGTTACCCACAGGGAAATGCCTGCCTGAGCCTGCAGGCAGCCTGATACAGTGAAAGGAAGCACCAAACTTTAATCCCGAGTGTGAACTCAGTAATATAATGGTACTGACAAGAGCTGTTAATGACTTCACTATCACCCATTACAACACTAATACAATTAATCTTAAACTTCATGCCAGATTTTCTCTTGTGCTCAAGAGTATTAGCTCTTCATATGCAACCGTAAAAAATTTCTGCAACCTCAACTGTGAATGGAATTATGCAATATGAGGTTCTGATGTCTGTGGAAACAAAGTCAGCACAAATACTATCTAAAAAACCCCAGAAGGGCAGACTGTGCAAAAGTATCCATATTGTTAATAATGTTTTCTTTTCAAATGGAACTGTTTTTCTGCGGGTTCACATGTATTGTAAGGTGATATTTGATATCAGCTGTGGCTTCACGGTTTGCCCCTTCAATTCATACGGATGGCTTTGTGACAGTGATATTATTAATTTAAAATACAGCTGTCTGAAAGTATGTATATATGAAATATTCACATAATTTCTTAGCTACTCTTTTGAAATTGAAGACCATTGCTCCAGAGTGCAGACTCGTGATTTTCTTTTCAAAGCTGTCTTTCCAATGTCTTTCACCTGTGAATGTATTTATTTCTTCCATTCTCTCCTGTAATCTTCGTGTCATGTCACCTCTCATCATAACACATCATCTCATCTCTCCTAATCATACACTTCAAAAAAGTATACAACAGCCATAGAGAACAAATTTTCAAAAAGGCTTCAAAAATTCGACAAAAAGAAAGGTTGAAATATGATAAGCACAAATGTAGGCTGAGTATCAGAAAATATTTGTGATAGTAAAGAACTGGGGATATAAAGTAATAGGTAATTTGCAGACATTACAAAGCACTGGTCACTTAAAACTAGAGTAGATAAAGTAAAGAATTATTATATGTTTGCTAACACTCAGTAAGGCTCTTTCTTGACACAAACCATCTATCTGCCTATGATAAAAAAACCTCTCTTTGAAATGCTGGAACATTTCTGCTGACAGGATTTGACAAGACAGAGAAGATCAGCATAGTGCTTTGTTGCATGAGAGAATCATCTTTTCATTGTACTGTTAATCTGAATTATCCCTGAAGAGCAGAAAATCTCTGCAGGACAGATGTAAAAGAATGCAAATCCAAAACAACTGTTTTCATGTCTATATTTAATTTCAGTTTTCATTTCTCCAAATTCTATACCTTGCACTTTGTATTTCTTTTTATAAAGTTGGGGTTTTCCCTCAAGATGCTACTGGGCTGAATTGTCATTTAATAAAAACTGGAATAGTACAATAAGTGCCAATAGTTAATTTATGTTAGACAAGGATCTGGCCACCATCCTTGGTGTGTCAATGTTTCAATGCCACAACCTATGAGTGAAAGGAAATAAGTTTAGAAGAGAAATTTTCTACTACTTTTCATACTGACCCATCAATTCCTTTTCAGTCAAACATCTCTGTGGTATATAGATGTATATACCTGTGGTGTGTATATATATATGTATGTATTATGTTTATATATGACTGTACTATGTGTATACTAGAATTTATATCAATGTCTTCCCTGGTAACATCAAGATCTACTGAAACTAACATCAGAGATCTTTCCATCCCACTGAGTTTTCAATATTCTCCCTTAAAATTGTTACTGGTCCATTGTCTAATTTCAGATTAAGAAAGCATGAAAGCTTCCAAAAAAACGGTCACTTATCTCTCCATCTACATGCTTAATGAAAGCAACTTTTCAGACAGTTAGATATCTTTCAGATGAAATCTGCTACAGATGGTGGTCTAATCTTACTCTTGATTACTTCACTGTTCATATAGTGACATTTCATTGAAGTAAAGGCATTTTAAATGAACTACTTTTATGAGGAAAAAAAATCTGTTTAAATAGAGCCATTATGAGGCTGATGAACTCCTTTACATCCTACTCACACTATAAAATAAGATTGAAGTGGGATATAAGCCTTGCACTGCTTCTCTGTGCATGATGAACTGCTCTTACATGATGAATGCTAAGTAGGTACATCCACTCAGGTTCCATTTTGCCCTGTTAATAGAGATTGTAAATAGGAGGTAAGATTATAAACAGGAATGAAGATTAATATAAACTGTTTATTCCCCCTTTGTTTGTCCTTTCTAATGTTTGTAAACAATTATTATCTTTGTTATGCTTCCACTTGCATTTCATTATACAAATAGTTCTTTTTCTTCAACCCCCAAAATCAAGAGGCAATTTCTCCTTTAACTCCTGCACCAAAATGAAACACTGAAAAAAAAGAAACCTGTTATAAATTATGCCTTCGGCTGTATGGCTTTGCAGAAAAGAGTCTGAAGGTCCTGATGGACCACAAGTTAAGCAAGAGCACTGTGCCCTTGCCACAAAGAAGGTTAATCCTGAGCTACATTAGGCAGAATGCTACCAGCAGGTCAAGGGAGGTGATTCTTCCCCTCTGCTCAGCTCTGATGAGGCACCACCTGGAGTCCTGTGCCCAGTTCTGGGCTTCCCAATACAAGGGGGACATGGAGCTGCTGCACAGGGTCCAGAAAAAGGCCACTAAGACAATTTAGGGACTGGAGATTCTTTCCTGTGAGGTGAGCCTGAGAGAACTGGGACTGTTCAACATATACAGAAATCTGAAGAGAGTGTTTAAAGAAGGCAGAGACAGTCTCTTTCAGTGGTGTCCAATAGCAGAAAAAGAAGCAATCAGCACAAACTAAAATGCAGGAGGTTCCATCTGAACATCAGGAAATGTATTTTACTGTGAGGGTAATAAAGCATTGCAGCAGGTTGCCTAGAGAAACTGGGATTTGCAGCATTTTCTGTTGAGGCTGTAGGTCCAAAGCAGTTTCTTACTTTTAAAATTCTTCATGGGTTTGCTTGTTGTTTGTCTTTTATGTTCTTTCTGCCCAGTCTGGAAGTTCTTCTTACTCCCTCTACCTTCTCCTCTGATGAACATAAATCTTTCATGTGCTCAGTCTTTACTCTCTGCTATGACTTGATTCTTTTCAAAATAATTTTCTCTCTTTCTAAAGCAAACCCCCTAGACTCCTCTACTGCTTTTGCCTTCAGCAAATAATTTTGGCATGTTGTTGTGGGAATTTCAAATGAAGTGGTGGTGTGTAAATGGAGACATTTTTTGACACAGAGTCCTCCCCCTGGATCATTTGAATGGTGTTTTTCAACCTCAGGGTGAAAAACATTCAGTCTAAGACACTAGTAGACTACAAACTTGAAGAAAATTAAATTAGTTCTCCAGTTTACATTCATTAGATTAGGGATAAATCTATACTTCTTTTTGCCTAATGCTGCCATCTAACCAGATGATTGAACAAGACAGAGGAGATCCAAGAATGGATCCTTGATCTAACTTGGTATGCCAGAAAACGAAAAACCAGGGGAGATTGATGACTGGGACATTAAGGATGCAATTACTTAAGAGTAGTTTATTATTGTGGGATCTTGATTATAATAGATCGATTTGAAGAGAGTACTGGAAGGGGTTGATGTTATTTTTTATTTCTGCCATCTGATTAAAAGACTCAAAAATTCACATGGTTACATGCCCATGTGAATGGGATCACAGATCCCAGCTGATGTATGGAAATAACATCGAGTTGCTATGATGTAACCCATACACCATAGTCTTGTGCAATCCCAACAGCACTTTGGGGTTATATAATAAATGACAGGATAATTTTACAGCATGACCATCCAGATCCACTAAAAGACTAGAACACCTAAATGTCCAAGCCTGTGATGCACTGTTGCTCCACCTAATCTACTTCAGTGAGAAGATGCAGTTGCTTAAGATGTATTTTAGATCCTAGGATACTGCTGCTATGCTTACCCATCAGGTCACACATATGTGACTGACTTAGTTTCTCTTGTCTATGTTTGTTCTAACTGTACCTTGTAAGGGACCTGATCTAATAGATACTCTCTGAATATACCTAAAAACTCAAAGCAGGCATGGAAAAAACTGATATAAACCAGAAGTCATGAACCAATATATGGCATGTGGTAAGGCCTACCTTTGATAAGACCAACAGGGAGACTAAAGTTCTGGATCACTTTAATTTTTAGACATTTTATATTTGTACATTCCTAATTGCAATTAAAATATCACTGAGCAATAGGCCCAGGATTTGTGACTTCTGCCCTTAGAGTTTCAGAAAACTGAAGTCACAGGTTCATTCTGTACTGTATTTAAGAAGGGTTTTACAACCCAGGAATAGCCTGATTATTCTGACAAGGTCCTGAACAAAGGAAAATTGTGTTTAGGAAGGAAGTGGCAGACAGTGATATATTGTCCTTAATTAAGGTGGCTCTTGCGAGTATTTAGCTTGAGATTTGGATAGCAAAGCTCACATAAAATTGATCTCATGTGGTTAAACTTGACTTATAGACCATTTTATGGTCTATTAGATTGATAGTACTGACTAAAGACTGCTTAGCATGGTAGAATGCCAATATATGTGACTCCATGATTCTATAAAGATCCATTTTTTGAGAACTCTCAGGGGTAGTCCTTGACAGCTGGGAAAAAAAGAGTGCACTTTCTATCTACATGGAATGTGTTTCCTAAAAAAAATTTTATGTCAGAAGGATCAGAATGTCCTAGTAGTCAAAGAACTCAATTGTGAAAGGCTTACAATGATCTGTGGGTGAATAAGTCAGTGTAAGAGGCTCGTTTCCTGTCCATGTATAGTAATAGTGAGACTGGTTTTGTCTGTTCTTGATATTCTCCTCTTAAAAAGGAAGCCCAAAAATGTGATGAAAAAGAGAACCACAGCAATGAAGGGAGAACTAAAAAAGATGTGTGACAGGGAGACATTTAAATATTTCAAATTTTTAGAGTATAAAGAAGTGAATATGTGATCCAATGATGGTGGAAAATGCAGAAATACCAGATTACAAACAGCTCTTTATACCAACTGGGTAGTGTAAAAGAAGTGCCAGGCAAACATCAATTAAAAATTATCATATCCATGGGAAAAAACAGTCCAAGGAATCTCGCAGATTCATTATTCCTGAATTAATCAAGATGAGATGCCTTTCTAGAAATGATTCTTCAGTCAATGTAAGGTAAACTCATCTGTGGGTCAAGAGGTGAAATGTAATGTCCTTGAGGGTAAAGATCAATGTTCCTTCTTCTGCCTTAATTTCCATGGCATATGCTCATGGCTTTTTGTGAGAAGACTTGGTGTTACTTCTAGTACTTTGTATAACCTGCAGATGATATTTGGAGGCCCCATGTTCAGAACTGGGTCCATAAAAGGAGAGCTTATTCAGAGTATCTAAATTCAGGATATGAGTTCAGAAGAACAAAAAACATTTAGTCTCCTACTTGGTAGGTCTGATCGAGTGATCTTTCATTTTGCAGTAATATTTTACCTGTCCAAAAAAACCCAACCATTGCTTCTCAGTACAAACTGCAGGCAACCCAGCTGTTGACTGTTTTTACTCTAGTCCTCTTCACTGGGGAAACCCACATTTGTTTATCGTGATAATTGTTATTATTGTTTTTGTTATTAGTTTGTTCTTGTTAGAGTCCAGAGAGATGACAGGTTAAAATAGCAACAGTTTTACAACTTATAGTAGAGACAGTAAGGGTATACTATAATTACTGTCCTTTTTAACAGAGCAACATGAATAGATCTATTTTTAAATAGCTTATTTCAGATAGTGCCTTCTCATTCACATCTGTCGAACTAGCTGACTTTTCTGAATAAACATGATTTTCTTATTTTTAATCTCCTGTTCACTTGCAGAGTCACTATGCTTCAAAGAGGATTAGAGTCTGTTCTCAGCAACAGAATTGTTTATAAATCCTCAATCTGTTACAGCTGTCCAAATATATGGGCAGTATAGGTTTGGTTAAAAGTTACCAGAATGCAGTGAGAGTGAGTTGTACAGATGTAACTAAAATTCTAGTATTAGCCAGCAGCGTGTATAATTTCTAGAGTCACTGTAATCTAGAAAAAAAAAAAAAAAATCCAACCTTACTTAGCATGGCCTGAATTTAAGGGATTAGTTTTCAGAAGCAAACAGCTTTCTCACTGTTAGATAAGTACACTTGGCCTTGTATAAGAGAAATAAATAGTAGACCAAACTGTATTAACTGGTTGAGGCATAGATGCCAACCCATTGCACTCATACTTGAGACTTACTTTTATAGCAGTCGACTAAAGGACATTACGTTACTCTTTTCATTCAAGGAAGAGAGATCATGGAAGAAACCAGAAAGAAATCTCAGTATGTTTTCATGAATCTACATGTTTTAAGTGAGAATATTTCAAGAACAGAGTTTTCTTATCACCTGAAAAAGGGAAATGAAATAGCTAAGCTCCAAGGTTTTTTGAGAGCAGTTCTGTATTTCAGCACACCAGGGGGAGCGATTCCTCTTTGAACAGGTCCCAGTTACAGATCAGAAAGGTCTAAAAGACACAGTGATTTCTCATTAACTCAGTGCAACCCTTTCAGTAACACTGAAGTGGAACGGCTTCATACACACAGCGCGATGACCTTGAATGCCAGAACAAAATGTAAATTCTGAGAGAGGTGCCATTTTTTCCATAGATTAGAAAAGTGAAGGATTAGACTAGCTTTTTAGTTGGGCATGAGGTTTGCTCTTTCATACTGTTTTTTAATGATATCCAGAGATTCAAATATACATGTGATCTGCAATCCTTAGGATGATCAATACCCATGAATAGTTGCTAGCATGAAAAACATGTGATAGCTGATTTCATTGCTTTTCTAGCATCACCTGGTTTCAGAAAAAAGAAAGAATCAGTTTTGCCTTGAACCCAAATCTATTGCCTAGCTGCATCTGTATGTGTAAAAGTTGTGTAGCTGACTGCTGAGAGAGTAAGCCAAAGGCAGGATTGATTCAGTCTGGCTGCCTTCACTTAGAGTATTCCTCAGGTAGACTTGGCTGGAATTCCTGACCAAGGAATATCCATCCAGTGGTAGGGACAGTTGTATCTTTGTTTGCTTATTAAAGGTAAGTTCCTTGGTGTTGCTCATCATTTCCCACCACACCCAGAGGTTTCATTCAACTTCATAACATACGAATTTTCTGGGACTAAGGAAGCTACAGCAGCTTCTTTCTTTCTAGAGAGCCCTAAGTGCTGAACATATTTGTACTAAACAGGCAGCCTCTTTCAGCATTTCTCTCCATGAAGCAGCTTGTGTTCCCTAAATTAGCCCTAATATAGTGTTGTACTAAGTTTATATCCTTCCATTAAAAAAAAAAACAAAACCAAACCAACAAAAAAAACCAAACAGGGTCTGCAAGCCATTTCACTTGCATGTGCACTGAGGGTACTCAGGTTCAGAACACAGAAATTCCTCAGTAAGTCAGACCATCACGGAGCCTTTCCTCAACATCATTTCAGGTATGGATGCAAAAATCTTAGTTTACATGCTTGTCCTTGAACACTCCGGTGAGCAGGGCCTGTTTCTGACATAAACGTGCCATGGCTTAGTGAGGCAGGGAGTGCACAGGCATGTAGCTCCTGGCTGAGAATTTCACTTGGCTGCCAAAGCAGCATAGGTGGGAACTTGCTTGCCCGACATGCTCTTTGGCAGCACAATACATTAACTGACATACCGGTGCAGATCCAATTATCTGTCTGGGAGGCTCTCCAGCAACTGACAGTAAAAAGGCAGGTTCAAGGAACCTCATCAGGAATAATTACAGAACAGCTTGCCTTAAGGTGAAGTTTCTTCCTGTTTCCAGACAGTGAGAAGTTGGTGTTCAAGCTATTAGTCTTAGCAATATATTCTTTTTAACTATAGTTATGACTCCTCTGAGCTTTCATACAAATGCCTAATGCCCTCAAGAAGGTCTATGCATTGATCCTTGTGCATTTAATTTACTCATTATTCTTATACACTGCATACTACATAAATCATGCAGAGTAAAGGCGGGCAATAACTTGTTAATCTCCCATTACTCCTCTGGCAAACAATATGGCTCTGTAAGAGTTTTTGGTATTGTTTCTCACTGTCCTGGTGAAGGACAGATATCGGGTGCCTAGGTGAGCCCCACTCCTTTCCCTCCTGATCCTTATCCCTACCTGTTGAGGGTGCTCATATACTGCAGAACATCCCAGATGACTGTGGACACAGAATGCAGCATTTCTGTTTTGAGACAATTGAGAAAAGTAAGGTCAGGATATTTCTAATGCTTTTACTGCCTTTCCTCCATGCTTGGAGAGTTGAGGAGCAATATGATGACAAATAACAAAAGTTGCATTGCAACATCAGAACCTTTGCATTCCAAGCTATGGAAGAAAACAAGCACTTGAAAATAAGGAACAGACTGCAAATAAAGAGAATGGAGAGACTTCTTAGAGAAAAGGGTTGCCCATTTGCAGTCAGTTTGTGATGCCAATTCTCTCCCTGTGCAGTTCTAGCCACAGCCATGACATCTTTACTCTTAGAAATAACATGGGGACATTTCAACATGCCTTAGAAAAGGAGGAAAAGAGATCTAAGATGGCTAATCACTACATGACTTCTTTGGTATAGCAAGTAAATCCCTTTCCTCTGACTGTGAAAACATCTTTGCAATATACTTCATATGCTAATGTTGTACTGTTAGAACCACTACCAAGCAGGTTACTTCACTGCAGCTCCCCATAAGGGTCTACTAGACCTCATTGACAAAAGAATAAGATTCAGACAAGGCTCCCATTTTGTCTTCCACTGCATAAAGAGAAAGAGACTATTTATTTTCTGCACATAAATTTCCAGGCTGAAAAGAGGCCATAGGATTTGAACCAGATTTCTATTTTTTCCACTGATCCTGGCCACCCAAGGCATGGAAAAGAAAGGCTGCCGTGTTTCCCCAAATGGCACATAGAACTTCTAGAACACACTCATATATGAAGATGCATATATGCACTGTTGTCCTCTGGTGAGTATATATGGAAGGTGCTAGAGACCACAGATTCCCCTCAACATCTTGTGCTCAATATGCTTTCTGAAGAGGACAACACTTCTGTCTCAGATGCCGTGGGTGGAGCTGACAGTCAGTCAGCATACATAGGACTGGATGTGTGAGTATTACAAGTTTACAGAAACTCCTTAAAAAGCACAGACTGAAATTTTCTAGGGTTGGACTCTAGTCTGATGTGTGGGGTTTTTTTAAACCTTCACACTCTCTTTGTACTGCCATGAATGTTTTATTCACGCTTCCTTGCATTGTTTTAGTATTGACTTTTTTTTATATCTTGAAAGAATGTCCTTCTATTCTCCCTCTTCAGCTAAAAAAAATTTAAGATAATGTTGCTCTAATGGTATAACAAAGAGCCTGAACTGTGCTGGCTATTCTAGAGTAACTATTCTGGAGCACTTCCCATCATACTATTGGACTCTTCAATCACTATTAAACATGGTTTAGACCGAGAGTCTTCAATTGCTGGGTTGACTGGGGGAATCCTTAAATCTGCACAGGAATAGTATCTGAAGTACTTGTGATATTCTAACCTTGACAGCTGGGGAAATACAGTAAGTTCATGACTAGTTCACAGTGAGCCAGCAGATGATCACAGACTGGAACAGTCAGGGTTATTTCCTCTCTACACACAAAAAGGTATCATCATTGGGGTCTTGTTTAAGAGCGCTATTTCCATTTCCTTCCTATGTATTGATGAGGTAGCAAGTGTATAGTTTTCCCCAAGTGTATGAATTTTCCTCTCAAGCTCAGCTTCATGTTTTCTTACTCCTGCATAGGGATAGATAGAGAGATACAGTCTTGAAACTCCGCCCCTTCTCAAAGCAGATCTTTCCTTAAATCTGTCTGAAGAGGTACCTAAGCTCTGTCATTCTGGTCACTCTCATGTACCTCAACCAAACAACACAGTCGATCTCAAGAACATTGTTAATGCTTTTTTAAGGACTGAAGTGACTCGTGGGACCGGTACCATTCCCTGATCACTCTTGACAAAAACTTGTGAAAGAGTTTCACCTTCCTTGTTTCAATTGTCTATTTAAAGTTCAGTACTATAGGCCTGCATTTTCTTCAAAAACAATAGTCAAGTAGCTGTGCCCAAGGGCCTGGGTGAGAAAAAGAAGTATTTTTCAATAGCAAAGGGCTTTGGATTTTGTCACAATCTTCAGTGTCTGTAAGGGTGTCAGAAGAGAACAAAATCAAAATTCTGGGTACTCAGGATTTCAGAGTATCACATCTTTCCTCACAAGAATGGGCTTGTGAGAACCAGAACCTATTTGTTTTCCTCTTTACTTGCAGATCCAGCAGGATGGGTTCTATGAATCCTTATTTATCCATTCTGTTGCAGTCCCATAAACAGAGTTGCATAGCACCAAGGATGGACTGTTCCTCACATAACCAGAAAAGATCAGTAATTTCCATCATGGAGCAGACCCAAGAACAGCATGTGAAATAGCATTGAATTTTGAACCCTTTACTCTGAACCTCTTTACCAGGTAACGTGTTATCGCTTACCACATATTGTGCACCAGCTGGAACTTCAGTTCTGGACTGAGCTGGCATACCAAGTGATAGCCTCATGCTCCATCTGAATAATAATCTCTCATTCTTCTGAAAAAAAATGCTAATTTTTTGTTGCCTTTATTATGTCTTTGTAGCTTTTCTGGGCTCTTGGCCATAGATAAAGCCTGCTGATGACTTTGTAAAGTTGTCAGATACCTTTTGTTGGCAGAGAAAAGGCAACAGGTGCTTGTGATCTCTCCAAGTTATGATTCCATCTCTGTCCCATGTTATTATAACCTTCCCACCCCAAACCCATTCCCAGTGTACGATGTCAGCCACATTTAATTGTCACCAGTCATTTAGCTCTGCTTTCAAATCATAGCAAGGCTTTGTTTTTGTTCGTGGAAGAGGACATGTAGTGTGCACTCTGTGTGCATTGTCTTCAAGTAGCATACTGATATTTTTTTTCTTACAGTGAAAATCCCTTTGAATTCCCCCAGAACCTTTCCAGAGTTTGAGACTAGAAGAATAAGGATGGTGTAAACATCACACTTCAACTGGTTCAAGTTGATTCAAATGGACTCGCATGAGCTGGATGCTGTTTAGAATCTTCTTTTGGTGACCAACGAGGGTGATGCCAATACGCTGGATATCTCTGCAAAAGAACAAAGGACATGGAAATTGTTAAAATGGGTTGATTTGTTCTGAATGGTCTCAGTCCATTTTGCTGTACATCCAAATCAATGTGTATGGATATATATGTGTGTATATCTGTGTATTCTGAGAAACAGCTGACAAGGCTTCTGCTTTTGCTTGACAAATGTGTGTGGGTGGAGGAGGGTGTTGGCAGAACTTGGTAGGTACAAAAAGAAGCACTGGAAGTGGGCCACAAAAAGGGTCAGAGGATTGGAACTCCTCTCCTGTGAAAAAAAGGGGAGTTGGAGTTGTTCAGCCAGGAGAAGAGAAGGCTCCAGAAAGACCTTCTTGCAGCCTTTCAATATATAAAGGGGGCTTACAAGAAAGATGGAGAAAGACTTTTTACCAGGCCCTGCAGTGACAGGACAAGGGGCAACAGTTTTAAACTGAAAGAAGGAGTTCTAGAGACATAAGAAAGGGTGGTGAGACACTGAAACAAGTTGCCAGAAGAAGTTGTGGATGCCCCATCCCTGCAACTATTCAGCATCAGGTTGGACAGGGCTCATCATCTAATGAAAGGTGTCCCTGCTCATGGCAAGGGTATTAGACTAGATAATCTTTAAAGGTCCCTTTCAACCCAAACCATTTTATGATTCCAAGAATGTTCCTCTTCCTGTCTCCTGTCTTCTACGTAACAATTCAGTCCAGTACATGGTGTGGCTGATTCTACACATCTACTTAGAAGTGGTTATTACCTGTGGTAGCTGTCAAGAACATTCTGATGTAACAGTTTCTGTGTAACACTGAGAATATGTTTTCTAATGCACACTGGATAAGTACTAGTGCTTATAGAAACACACTACAAATGTATAATGGTATGGATGATGTCCAGAGGCCTTAGTAATATGTAAGAAACAGCAGCTACTTTTCTCTGGCTTCCCTTTCCTTTTTCATGTGTATGTATTTTCCACATAGCCCTTACTGAACATTTCTCAGACTGCTTTCACTTTCTGCGTGGAAAACTCAGTGTCTGGTACCTTTTGCTCTCTGCCCCACTACTTACTCGAGAGTCATGCGTGATATGACATCAAATGTCATCAGACCAGCCTGGTCAAAATTCTCCTTGTAACGGCCCATCTTGATAGCATCCAACCATTCATGGGCATTGCTGAGTGAAGGGAAATCTGGAGGACAGTTGCTCAGGAGAGGCTGAGATGGTCTGCAAAAGAGGCAGGTTCTAAAACTCAAGTTATCAACTTCAGCTGACCACACTAGTACAGTAAGAGTTATGAGAGAAAGAGGACACAACCTCTGAAGAGTACAGAATGAAGAACAATGGCATTTGTTCTTCACACCCTGATTCCTAAAGTCCCACTGTGATTTCCTGTTTCTTGGCTCCCTGTGTCCCCTTTTCTGTCTAAAAACAGTCATACAAACCCAAGAAATTTATCCTTCCCGTAGCCCATACTTGCTCAGGCACATTCTTTACTTGTTTCCCATAATCTTATCACACTTTCTGGGTCTAGGCCTAGTAGCTGGGCAAAGAGCTGCATGTTTCTAAAGGAGAGATGAGACCTTATTTACCTTTTTACCTTTGTGATTAATTCCCCCTCTCCTAAATGCTTTCCTTGGATCAGATAGTAACCTATGAGACAATGAGTGTGTTGTTTCAGCTCCAACACCCATCAGATAAAAGCATAGTAGTAAAAGGCCAAAGAAATGACTGCTCACACATGGCATTTGCTCTTTTCCCCATCGTCTGAATCTGTCCCAAAGCTATAACACTTGCTGCTTTTAGTAAACCAGAAATCACTAGATACTTCCCCCTCCCCCAGCTGTGGAGTACATTCCACAGAGACAAGATTTATAACCACAGGGAAAAGCCCTCCAGGCCAGCAGGATGTAATTTCGTCATCAGCCCAGCAGTCATCTAACCTTGGCACCATTTATTCCCCAGAGACTTCTCCTTTGACCTCCTGTCCCTTGTTCCATCATGCTGCAAAATCCAGTTGGGAAAACACGGGATGCAAGCTGCAGTTCTAATTATTATTTTCTATAAATTTTCTTCTCTCCTTCATCTCTTGTGTTCACACAGTATCATGTGATCACAGAATATTTTATGCAGCTGCACCCAGATATGTCCCCTCCCTTCATTCCCTAAGATGCCTCACTCATTCATCCTCAGTGCAACTCACTGAGATTTATCTCCTGTCACATTCAGCACTCATGACTCGTCATCACCCATTAAAAGAATCAGGATACGTATTTCTTTCAACTTGCTTTCCCTTTTTTTTTTATCTTCCTTTTTGTTTCCAGCCTCAGATGGGAGGGTTGGGAAAAAAATCATATAGCCTGATTTATTGTTTTCTGTTCCTCATGTTGCCTATCAAGAGACAAGTCCTATTATTTTGCATTTAATGCTCATCTCACCTGCTGGTCCCAGTGCCAATAGCTTTGAGGGCAGATGGCTTGCGAATCATTTTATCTAGGGCACTGACTATCTGCTCAAACTTGGGTCTCTGAACCCGTTCCTTCTGCCAGCAGTCAAGCATCAGCAGGTGCAAAACAGTTGGGCAGTCTGGGGGTGGTGGCAGGCGATAGTCCTGGTCAATGGCATTAATTACCTGCAGGAAAAGAACAACAAGGCTTTATCGTGGCTGGGAAAATAAAAGACAAAAGACCTTCAATGACTTGGTGTGTATGGCTTTCCTCTGCTTGAATTGATACAGAACAGAGAGGCAGATGTACATTCTCCCCACTTCTAAAACTTACATCCTGATTGGACATGTCCCAGTAAGGCCTTTCACCATAGGACATCACCTCCCACATTACAATGCCATAGCTCCAGACATCACTGGAGGAGGTGAACTTGCGATACTGGATAGCTTCAGGGGCAGTCCAACGGATAGGGATCTTGCAGCCCTAGAAAGCAGACAGAAAGCAACCATAAGGTTAGTGAGATAAGGACTATTTATGAAAATGACATCAGTGAAACAGCACAACACAACTCTGAGCATGGGGTGACAGTACAGTTGATTTGGTCTTGTCGATATTGTTGGTTTAAATTCAAACTATGTTCAAGGTTTCAACCTTGTTTTATTGACAAATCTAGATGAAAAGAGAGAATCATGCCTCCTTTCTGCTACAAATACCATGATATTAACTTTCACACCTCTACTTTACATTGAAAGTAGCATACAGTAAAAGCCTCCTGAAAGTCACAAAGCCATTTAAATAATCCCGACCTGCAACACTCAGTGGCTAGCATTAGGTTCTTTCTTTTTCCATCTTGACCCCTCTGACTGCAGGTATGACCTGCAAGATGAAGTATCATTCAGGTGCTGGTTCTTCAAAACGGACATATCTAAAAATTGTTTCACTTTTCAGTGACTGAATTCTTCTGCATCCTCCTCATCTTCAACCCACCTATTATACTCCCACCCTTTTTGCAGTATGTGTAGAAGGTGTTAGAACTTCATAGATAATAAGTTCATTTGATGGTTGGTTATAAGCCCATAAATATACTTAGGCCATTTATCTTTTCTGAAGGAAGAAAACAACTCTTTCCTCAAAGGATGGTGGTACAGGATTTCAATCTCTTTTTCAATCCTTTATCCTTCCTGTAAAAAGCTAATGAATGGGGGAAGATAACAGCTACATCAGGCTATGAGGTTTGACTATTCACCATCATGCCAAAAAGAACAGCACCAAAACTTCACCCGGCAGAGTGGATCAGATGTTTTTTGCTGGTTTGGAACAAATAGCCCCAGAAATGGAAGGCTCTACTCCACAGTTCTCTGTGTTCTCAGGATGGACTAAAAAGGGTACACCAAACCAAGGAGGAACACAGAAAATAACTACAGCTGTCAGCACCGCTGACTAATTCACACCACTGCAGTAACTCACCAGACCTCCAGTATAGGTGGGATTTGAAGCATCATCCTCCAGAAAGCGGGACAAACCAAAGTCTGACACCTTGCACACCAGGTTACTGTTGACTAAGATGTTACGTGCTGCCAGGTCACGATGCACATAGTTCATGTCGGAAAGGTAGCGCATACCAGCTGCAATCCCCCGCAGCATTCCCACCAGCTGTAACACACTGAACTGTCCCTCCTTCTGCTGCAAGTGAGGAGGCAAACAGAGGCATTTATGACCACAAAACACAAAGCCAACAGGGAAGATTAATAAAAAGCAAGGTAACAAGGCAGATTTATGAAGTTAGGGAACATAAATCTCAACTTCAGCCAAAATCTGAAGGTTCAGGGACAGCGAATAAGAAAGAAGGGCGTGCTTAAAGCAATGAATCTCAAATGAAATCAGGCACTAGTAGTTAGCTTTTTCTGAAGGCAATTCTCCTCTTGTGGCCACAATTTACTTTAGCATCCTATGCCCAGTCGCACTAACTACTAAGATGGCTAGATGAATGTCAGCAGATAAATCTGCTCTTACAAAGATCTTTACAACTGGCTCTACGCATTTCTACACAATGGGTTCATGTACTCTTCAGAATGTACCTGCCAAAGTATTTGTGGTTGAATTAGTGTATGAACCAGTAAAAAAGAGAAGTGAAGCATCTATACTAAAAAAATGCCTGCATTTATGTTTCATTACTAGAAAAAGCATTGAAGACTATGATTCCAAACATAACTGCAAGATTCATTACTTCATTACAATGTTGAAACCTGAAAATATTCTGTGGAATAAAGACTTAAAAATATTACTAGAAAGGCAAACTTTGGAACATGTACATAAGCAACTGAAAGGCTATGTATAAAGATAAACAATTTGGTACTGTTTACATTAATTATTGGAGTTTGAGAAGTCTAAAATACTGAAAAAATGTTATATGGTGGTTGAGCTTTTGAAATATTTTCACCATGATGGTCCAAAACCACTTACTCTGCTAATTTGCTATTATTTCTATTGCACCTGAAGAGGGCAATTGAGGACTTAAAGAGATAGGAGTGAAAAGGAAGAGCAGGCAAAATTATCAGATCTGAGACTGGCACACAGCAAGATGAAGAGGTAACGACTGTGGGAGACTCTGGTTGTGGTACCCTGAGGAAGGAATCCAGTGATCCGTTCTCCATGAACTCTGTGACAATCATGACTGGTCGGCTCTTGGTGACCACACCCTCCAGGTGGATGACATTGGGATGCTCAAACTGCCCCATGATGCTGGCCTCGCTCAGGAACTCCCGCCGCTGTTCCTCTGTGTAACCTGACTTCAAGGTCTTAATAGCTACTGTGTATTCACGCTTCCCTGGGTGTTTTAGGCGCCCAAAGCACACCTCTCCAAACTCTCCTGTCAGGGAGGGAAGAAACACACCTCAAGTAAGGAAACAGCAATGAATTTTAGTCAGGTGTACTAAAGCATTCTACTGTGGACGACTTCAGGCGCTGTTTGGAAATAGGGTTACTAGGACTGTTCAGATTAGGATAAAGTTCTTGATGAAGAGTGGAGACTACATATTCAGGGTTCAAATGAGAAGTTCTGAGTTTTAGGCTGTTTTAAACTTGGTTTTGGAGCCAGCATCTAAGGGTAAGTAGGTTAAGATGAATTTTGGTAAAATGAAGGTTAGCTATCCTGACACACTTGAGGTACCATGGATCCAAGGGTCCATTTCAGACCCATAGTGTGCCAGGTCTCAAGGTGAACAAAAAGGCAGTTTAAAATCTGGAGATTCTTACACTACCTGATCCAATGACCTCCTCAATCTTGATGAGGGACACATCGATCTCCTTGGCAAATTCTCGAATAGCTTCATTCGGATCTTCATAGGTTGAAGGATCAATATAATACTTCACTCCGAGTCCTGCAGTGAAGGAGACAGCCCAAAACATCACCAGAATCAAACCCTGAGACAGATAGGCTTTAATGATTCCTGAAAAGAGACAGGCCCTTGCCATCTGTTGCTCAGAACCACTTACCTCGTGCACCGATATACTGCTGCAGGCGGTCTGTGTATGGAGTCTCTCGCCTTTTACTGCAGGACATAAAGGAAAGTAAAGTCAAAACACACACAAGAGTCTCTCCTAGATGTCGGGGTAGGCTTCTCAATGCAAGGCTCAGAGAATCCTTGAATTTAGGGGCACAAGATGGGTGTTAAGGTCCTGTCCATCTCCAGGTAGCCAGTACATGCTTGTATTCTATGTGGTAGTTTTTACACCACTGTTTGCATCCCCACTTTAGATATGACAAATGAGAGGGCCTCCATCACTATCCTGAAAAAAGATATTACAGTTTAACATCGCTGGCCTAGAAATTTTCTTGCTATTCATGCTAAATTTGCATTTTAATTTCATCAAATTAAAACAAATTATTCTTTTTGATAGTAATCTAAGCCATCTCCTATGATGCTTTTTAAGTTCTTTGAAAACATTCTAAGAGCCATTTACTCTAATACTTAATTTGTATGATTTTCCCCAATTGTTTTTCCTCCTGGACTCTTAACAGCATTTATGTTGGCTATTCTTTTCATAAGTATGGTACCCAAATACAACAAAGATCCAGAGGGACAGAAATCTGTTCCATGATGGGATTCTTGCATGTGGAGATCGAAACAGGTATGGCCTCTATTACTGTAATATTTATTGCATATATGCAACCAATTTCCAGTAAGCATATGTCCTTCTCAGCACAGGCACTTCTCAGATTTTATTCTACTTTTAAAAGTGTGCAATTCAAGCATTTTTCCCCACATGATCTAATTATTTTCTAAGTTTCACCCTATTCTTTGTTTGCTCTAGATATATTTTCCAGTTTAAATCCACTTTCTTTGTTCCCAAGAGCGTTCATTTTTTCCCCAAAAATGTACAATTCATTTAGTAATTTATAATCATCATATTAATTAGATGAGATTGTAAATCAAACTCTGTGGTATCCTGCAGTATCCCTGCTGTATGCATGGATTTGTGTCAACCCATCCGTTTTGCTGTTTCAGCACAAGACCTTTTAGCTGCTGATTCAACTAGCATCTGAAGGCAGAGTATCATGAAATGTTATGTTATTTTTCCTTAGGAACATAGCTAATTCTGTCATTCTAACAGATAACTGCATTATTTCGAGAGCACAGACAATTCTACCTTCAAATTCTGTTCTGTTGCACAAAGCAATTTGCTTTACTGGGGGCACACACCTAAGAGCTCTAACACCGCTGTTGCACCTTAAAGTCAGGTCTACTTTAATGTCTTTTTATTGATTATCTAACATATTAATGATTTTCCATAATTTAAAAAAAAACAAAACAATTAGCTAAAATAGGTGTTTCACATTGCATATTGCCTGAAAAATGTGTATCAGCATTTCATAAAAACAAGTTAAAGTTATAGCCTTTGACTCTACATACGTTCAACTTTTTAAAGAACTACTCATTTCACATGGTGTTCCTCATTTCCTGCATTTTCAAACTGACTTTTCTTATAGAGGACAAATTTAAAATAGAAATTCAGTATCTCCACTTCTTCTGAACAATTGTCTATTATCTGTACATTATCCTTTAAGTATAAATGAATCTTTTTTTTATAGAATTTCCTTATATGTATATTTACAGATACCAAATAATGTCTTTCCCCAACACAGTTTTGGTAGTATTAACTTATTCTGGGTTTGGTTTATTTTTTTTAGAAAAATATATGTTTTATTGAGTTGTGCACATAATATCACATTTCCAGCCGTAACAAGAAATTATATTTTTAACAGTTCAAAGCTACAAAAGGAGGCAACAATTCAATTATAACAATATTTGATAATTCTTTTCTTTCTAGAAAGAAAAATATTAAAAGAGAATATACACAGAAGGAGAAAACAAATGTAGAATAGGGAAGATAACAAAAAAAAGAAATCATTAAAACTAGATGTCAATTTCTAAAGTTAAGTAGTTTATACAATTTTTAGGTCAGCAGAAAAAGCTAAAAAGTCCCTCTTGTGCAGAGGCACAGTAGAGCAAAGATAGAGAATCCATTACTGACAATCTAGGGGATTAAGTTCAAACCTCAGTAAATTCAAGGAGCAGGTAATGACCATTTCTTTTCTTCAAATAACAAACCCCCCATTGTTTACTTTTGTACCTCTACAAAAGTAGCAACCCTTACTTTTTTCTCTTTAAAATTTGTCCTTCTATTTTTGCTATAAAAGATTATCTCTACAATTACTTATATGCCCGTTATTCTTTCCGAAATGGAAAGTGGTGTGTACTTTCTTTAACCTATATTTTATGAATTAATATTCCATGGAATCATTGGGGTTGTATAGATTTTACTTTTCAGCAAATTAGCCCTTGGTTCTTGGTGACAGGATATTTAGCACTTTCTAAATAATCTGAATACTTATCCCACCACTCCTTCTCCACTCCATTGTTTCATTCTCCACTTGCTTGCCTAAAATGCAGTTTACAGTCCCTTCTTTACAATGATATGTTTAAATACCTTTTGAGCATCAGCTTTAAAATACTTTCTTTGTGTTCATATTGTTAACTAGCCAAATATCAGCTAAGTACGTGAGTGGTTTACCAAAGGAGAGGCTCCTCAGATAGGAATAATGGGGCAGATCTTTGATTAATTACAAAATGGCATCTCAAGGACATCTGGATAAATGTAGATCAGGCTGTTTCCCTTGGGACGGGGTTATGTTGCAGGGGTAAGAAAGTTCCACTGTCTGAAGTGCACATGAGCAGGTCAAGGAATTCACCTCTTGAAGATGATGGCAAGGATGGCAATGGCAGCAATTACCAAGAAGGCTAGACCACCGAGTGCTGAGCCCACGATAAGCGGCAGTCGGTCCTGCACCATCTCCGAACGCTCCCCTAGAAAGGAAGACATGTGCAAACACACATATAAATGCAGAGGACAGGAACTGTTAGAGTTTCCCTTCTACTCAGCTAGGTCTCACCCATAATTCCATCCCTACCAGCCCTTTGCTTCCCAGTCACTGTGTTTCTCCAATGCCTTCCTTCCTACTTCTGAAAAGCCTTCTGAAAAGGCTCCCTCTGAATCCACTTTTCCATCCCCCACTCCACTGACACCTGACTATTTACTTAAGTATAGGTGAGCTCTACACCTGGGCTTTGATCCCATTGTTGCTATCTAATTTAGCTTGCAGATTGACATAGATGAGTACTTTTGATCCATACAAATGGATTCCATACTGCTGGGAAGCAAGCTTCCCCATATATGCCTGTGCCTCATCTATCTTTCTGTCCTGTGTCCCACCTGTCTTTAAGACTTTCACAGAGCTTTCAGCTGTAAGATGTCTCATGACACATCCCGTGTCCCATGTAAGATGTCCAGCTGGAAGTCAAGTTACAGCATTGTATAGTGCTATGTACTGCAACATCCCCCTAAAGAGAGTTCTACTGACACATTCTGCTCCTGCTGGTCAGAAGTACAGAGGCAACAAGGAACAGGACTGGTGAGTATGGCAGTAGTGTAAACAATACACTCTGATAGCGTGGAGCTTCTTTGAGTGAACAAATCTGCATATGCAAATTATGATACAGAGAGATAAAAGTTGAGTTAGGAGTGTCTGGTAGCAGTCCTTCAGAGGAAAAGCTAATACACTCAGGGACACACACAAGTGAAAGATTATCATTACGGATCTGAGTACAAAATGGTAGCACTTACCTCCTGTTGAAGTCTGGAAATACATCTTCCCACTGTATGGGCCATAGCCCACTGCTGTTCTAGCTCGTACTTGGAAGGCATAGATCTTGCCCGGGCTCAGACTTGATATGGTGGCCATGTTGGTTTCACTAGTTAAGGTGAATGAATTATCCTCATCTTCTGCCTGTGAATGTCAGTGACCAAAAAAGAATGTGAAACTTCTGCCCTTGCTGCTCGCTCTCCTCATCAAGGCATGATAGTTTCCATGTCAGCACAATATTCTTTGAACCTGTTACAGAACCTCCCAACCACAGCTGCTGTTCCAGACATTACTTTCCCACACACTACTTGTTCCTCACTGCTGCTTTTCATTCCCTTAGGCTTCTGTTAAAGACTCCCTAGGCTCTGCTAAAGACTTTCAATCTAAACAAGAGTGAGAGACAAAACTACCTTGTCCTGTGATTTGCTTTCTACAAACTCCAAACTCATGTATTGTCCTAGGAGAATTCAGAGTAAGAACACGTGTAATGCTGTATCCAGGAAGCTACTAGACATCACAAATCCCTAGACAGTCCCTTTTACCACTAGAAAAACAGTAGCCCTGCACAATCCTGAGAAAATATTTATGTGAAAGAACAAGAATATGAAATGGGGGCTTGTCTGAATAGCCCCACATACCTCTTCCCCTCAAATCAGAAGGATTAGGAGTCACAAAACGTGAATGGAGGACAACTTTGTATTTGCCACCCTGTAATTCCAGCACAGAAAAGGTAACTGGTATTTACCACTTAGCAAATGAAAGAGTGCATTCCTCCTCAAAAATTTTCTTGGAGACATCTGCCCAGGCATAAATGGGGACACACGACTTCCCCTCAGAAACATGACAGACTTTTGCAGTGAGTCCAATTCCAATAAACACATTAAGAAAATTGAGTTCCTTCTGCTGTTACCTGTGTCAGCTGGTGCTAAACTTATTATTAGCCACAGCTTCTAAGCTTAAGTAAGTGTCTTCTATTTGTTTTAATTTGCAATGTCCATAGAGGTTTCCAAGCTGGGAAATGCACTTGGACTGATGTCAGATGAAGCGTGTATTACTTCTGGTAATAATTCTGCTACAGTTTGTTCTTTCCTCCTCTATTCTTTCCTCCACCTTCTTCATTCTGAGCCAGGGGTGCATCTCCCAGACAGGAGATTTCTCTGTTCTCTACAGAACGATCAGCACGGTATCACTTCCTACTCACCTTATCAAAGTAGCGTAGCTGGTAATCCAGGATTACTCCATTGGGCTGATCTGGCTGAGGCCATGACAGTGTGATGCTATTGGTAGTACGACTCACCTGATGCATCATAGGGACTGCAGAGGGGACTGAAATAGAAGAGAGAAAAGAGAGATGCAAAGGGATAAGCTTAACAACGAACTATGATTGAATATTCATTATGATGAGTTAATAAGTTAGGTCAGCTTTTCCTTCAATTTCCTGTAATTTGCATTAAGTGCTTTGTAGAACAACCAGAAGAAATCTGGCACATTATTACTCTGCTGGGAGATCCAGTCATTGACAATATGGACAGAAAGAAAATGAAGAAATCTACATCCAACTGATCATGCACAGGAGCTAAATTATCTATATTGTAGCTGGACCGTAATTCTGATCTTCAAACTCACTATTTTCACATTAAGATGAGAAGGTGCTCAGTGCCACTGCCTTGTTTTAAGATCACACTTAGACAAAGAATGTGATAGTGGTCAGAACAAAAGCAGAGCACACTACCTCCATTCTGCTTCCCCCCAGATTCTTTGCCTGGGGGAAAAAAATCAAGTATGGTCTACCAGAGCAATGGAGGCCTTTCACTACCAGATCACTGGTGCAAATCAGAAGACAGAGGCAAACGGGATCACTGCCACATTAAGGAACAGACTTTGGAGCATGCCTCAGTTCAGCTGCAGATACCAGAGAACGAAAGTACTCCATTTTCATAGTCTGGTATGCAACCTTGTGTTCAGACCAGCTCCTGTATCTCAGACCAATCTTTGTCAGGCCTGTTGCCTAGATGTCAAAACTTTTACTGTATTTGAGACTCTCAGTCCTTCTGTGGGGCACTGGAATACAGAAGTCGAGTCTGAATGGGCTTCTAACTATCACTGTTGCCTGGGACCACCACCTAAAGGTCACTGTTAAGTGTGCATGTGTAGAAACATCACATACAGTTTTTTCTGTCTGTTCTTAAATAGTTTGACAACTTTCTGTCTTTTGGAAAACACAGCAGTCTGGAATACTACCCAGATGAAATTGTTAGCTCACTTGATTACATTATGATATTAAGTACTTACAGTCAATGAAAGATACTAGTTACTGGGGAAAAATGTCAGCTTCCCTTTATGTAGAAAGTAAGGGTCTGGACGTAATAAACATAAATGAGGGATTTAAAAGCATGAATTTGAATCAGAAAGCAAACGAGAACTTTTGTCTACCAACTTTAGAAAACTTTTGATTGGTTGTTCTTAAAGTCTCATCAAGTTCAAGAATTTGAGAGTTGTGTAATTGCCATAAATTCTCTCTAACTTGGAACTCATTAAATCAGTAGGCAGGAAACACAATACAATCTTGAAGATAATATGAGTAACAATTTCAAATACTGTTCACTGAACCAAGATTAGATTACAATGAGAAACAATACAAGGGACTACTTGGGGTAGTTTTGCTTTTTATTTTTTTATCTTCTTAGAGGCACCACTCACATGTTCTAAAGACATAAGAGGTTCAGAACACTTATTTAATGGCAGGCTCCCTCCTAAAGTTGTTAGCTCTTAAAAAAATGTCCTCAGAGTAGGAAGGGAGATGAATGGCTGTTAAAGCCACTTGCCTGTGAAGCTTTCTGGAGAATGGAATTCCACTTCTACCAAAAACATCCATGAATCCATGTGCACACACATGCATACTCCCCAGGTTCATGCAAAAGTTAAAAGAATGTGAGTTACACCTTAGAAGAGCTTTTCAAGGTAACATTCCAGTATAATTGTAAGAGGATCTTTCAGCCTATCAGCTGTCTGTCCACAAAGCTCTTCTTAAGATCTGCTTTCTCTCTGCAAGCAAAAAGTCATGTTGCCAAGAAACCTCAAGTAGAGCAGCTAGGGAATCCTCATTTTCCTAATGGATGCAACATTTTCAGCAACGTTTAAATTTTCCAGAAAAAGAATACCAATGAAAACCTGCCACCTAACTTCACTGGTTTTACAAAACAGACAAAACCCATAAACTTCCTTGATGTGAGGAATGAAGCAGAGAAATTTGGCAAATGAGCAAAACCTGCAGAAAAGTATTTTTTCCCTCATTAATTCTGAGAAAGATAAAAGAAATTTTTTTAATAACAAGATAAAATTATTCAGAAAAACATAACTCAGATGGGCTTCAAACAGCTTGGGCAAGTGGGAACTAATTTAAAAATGTAAATGAAACAAAAATGTAAGAGTATAAACAATAAAATGCTTTCTCTCCTCCTTATTCCTTTTATTTTTTTTACCATTGCTTGTCTTTCAAACAAGACTGCACAACTAGTTCACCTGAGATAACTTGCCAGTTAACACTTGATCAAGACAAATTCTGCTACATTTTAAGGTTACAAAAAGTTTAACTCCCTTGTTAAAGGGAGTTAAAGCACACACCTGGAGAGGAGCAAACCTAAATACACAACAACACTGTTATGGAAGAGCCCACTTCCTTCTAGTTTCGGATGAAGATTTTGCAGAATGAGCGGAGTTAAATCTCCCCTCAATTCCTCTCCTTCCCCCCCCAACAGTTATTCTTCCCATCCTTCTCATTCCTTCCTGATCCCAAATTTTTCCCCTACCTGGAAGAAATAATCAAAGTCAACTAGCAACATCTGACCTGCATTTTAGTAAAAAACATATCCATTCTGACATGAATACATGCTATGAATTTTTAGCTACCCATCAACAGGCTTTCTTTTGCCAGCAGTACAGAGACTCAAGCTGGCACTGTGCATAGTACATTTAGGCACAGCAAAATCTGCAACAGAACAATGATGTTAAATGGTACTCTCCTCAGACAGGCAGTATACAGAAGCAGGTTATAACTACTTGAATTAGACATACTGGAAAACAGAACAAAAAATCACCCAAGTGCATCTTTTAACCATGTGCCACAGCATTCTAGAATCTTCCTACTATACAGGTATGTCCATCACTCAGGGCAGTCACATGGTGGTGGTGGGTATGACCAGGATAATGCAGTCTGTTGTATTAAAAAATACTAATTTCAGTGATAAGTACCTAATAAGCAGACACCACTTAAGGAAAAAGTAAGTATTCTTAGTAAGTAAAGTAAGTATTCTTATTCAGTAAAAATTCTCAGAAATAAAACCAGATACAATTCAAATCAAGGCAGGTTGACTTTAATCTGAGACAGAGTTCAGATTTTGATATGTGTGCCTCTCTTTTAAGGAAAAAAATAACAAAACACTGGTCAGGGAGCTCTCCTATCACTTCATGTAAAAGAGATATCAAGATTTCTCCACTGAAAAATGTTATACAACATGATGTGAATATTAATACTAAGGTGATGTGAAATGTGAATGTAATTGTTCGTGGACTAAATACATTTTTCCTGTCAGAAGTGTATTATAAAGTTACTCTCTCAGTGTTAATACATTATGAAATACAAATTTCAAGGCTTTATGTCTACAGACATTCAAACTATCATACCTCTGCTGGCACAGAAGTGCTAGATGAATACTTTCCTTTGTATGCATGCCAACTATCAAAAATGTTTAAAACAGAACTTTGCTTTCAAAGCTTTGTTTTGTATACACAAATGTCTTCAGCTCTATGTTGATTTGTCACTTTTATTAATTTTTTTCTTTTCACGCGGGGTTTATAAATGTAGCCATGTTAGGTCCCTGTCTAATGACAGCTGAAATCACAGGGCCTGATTCAATCCAGTGTGGGCAGCTGTATTAGATGGTCATTGTAGGTGACTTCCAACTATTCTATTCTATTCTATTCTATTCTATTCTATTCTATTCTATTCTATTCTATTCTATTCTATTCTATTCTATTCTATCCTATCCTATCCTATCCTATCCTATCCTATTCTATTCTATTCTATTCACTGAAATGAAAAAACATGCTGTGAGATCAGACCTCTAAGTAAGACTGAAAAAGCAGCGGTTTTTGTATACTATTTATAAAATAGCAAATGGAAAATTCTTGCATATGTAGACCTAGTTAAAGCAGTCTAAACACCAGTTAAACTCAACTCCTAGGTTCTATATTCTGTGAGTTGTCAGTTGCAACTCTTCTACATTGTGGGACAAATTTTTTTATGGTATCAGTGGATAAAGTGGATTTAAGATAGTTTGAGCACCTTGAAAATGCTACATTCTCTGAGTTACTGATGTTTGACAAGTTTCAGCTGTTTTCTAATAAAGGTGATGCCCTTGGCTGTGGTATCTGCTTCGACCAGCAACACAGGCCTGCAAGACTAAAAAATCTTATCTCAATCAACAGATTAGCAGAGGAAGGAAGGTGAAGGAAGTGTAGACTCTTATAACAGTACATGGAGATCCCTACTTATGCAGAGCACAGCCAAGTGCCATTCTCAGTAGACCACGAACATCTCTGGCATGTGACATTCAATCCATTTTCTATGCAGATACTTCAGGAGAGCAGATGTGGCCCCCGCTTGGAGGAGTCCCACGGCATAAGGCCCGGGAGAAAAGAGTGGATCTAAAAAAGCTAGTTCATATGCAGGGGTTATCTCTTCCACGTGCAAAAGCTGTTCATCCAAACAAGCAGGAATTCAGGCAAAAAATGCCAGGAGGCCTGCATGTTTGAACAAGGAGCTCCTAGCTAAATTCAAACAAAAAAAAAAGAAGGATACAGAGGACAGGTAGCCTGGGAGGAACAGAGAGGCACTGTCCAAACATGTAGACACATGGCTAGGAAAGCCAAAGCCTGCCTGGAATCACATCTGGCAACTGAGGTCAAAAGCAAGAAGGGTTTCTCTAAGTACAGAAGTGGCTAAAGGAAGACCAGAGAAAATGTGGGCCTACTGCTGGGTAGCACGGGGGTCCTGGTGACACAGGGTATCTTCTTCCCATCAGTCTTTATCAGCAAGACTAGCCTTTAGGAGCTCCAGGTCTTGCAGACCTGGGAGAAGGCTGAAGCAAGGAAGACTTTCTTCCTTGTACCAGATCAGGTGACTAAATATTTACACAAACTATATAATTTCACAAGCCCTGGTCAGATGCATCCATCAGGGAGCTGGCTGAAGTAATTTTGAGGCCACTCGTGAAAATCTTTGAATCATAGTGGTTACTATGAGAGGGCACCTGAGAACTAGTGGAAAACAAATGTCATTCCTCTCCTCAACAAGGGCAAGAAGGAGGCAGGCAATCCTCATCTGCACCCCTGGGAAGATGGAAAAACTAATCCTGGATACCTTTTCTGGGCACACAAAGAACAAGACAGTAATTGTGAGCAGCCAGCATGGATTCTCAGAACGAAACTCAGGCTTGACCAACCTGCTAGGATGAAGTTTCTGGCTTGGTGGTGAGGGAAGAGCAGTGGATAGTGACTTCCTTGACATCAGGAAGGCATTTCACACTGTTTCCCATGATATCCTCATGGAGAACACAGTATGGGCTTTAAGCACTGTCTCCCATAGTATCCTCACAGACAACCTGAATTTGATGAAGTGTGGGTTGGATGAGCAGACAGTGATGTTAATTGAAAACTTCCAGAACAACTGATCCCAGACCAGTGGGAGTGGCATAGCAACAGACCAGGCAAACCACAGCAGTTGGTGACTCTCCAACCTTGGTGATATTCAAAAGTGTTCTGGATGTGGTCATGGGCAATTTGCTGGAGGTGACCCTGACAAGCAGAAGAGTTGGAGAATATGTTCTCCAGAGGTCTCTTCGAAGCTTGGCCATTTTCTGACTCTTTCTAGGTAGTTATGTGTCTTCTTCCCCTTCTGTCTCACCCCATAATCTTCTGCAAGTATATAGTTTGATCAACCTCAGCTGTGCCTCTAATGTTCTCTAATATGCCTCTATATTCTCTAACAGTAGCCCCAAATCTACCACTTTCACATTCACATTCTTGTTTCTCCTTTTTACCTCTTCAGGTATCCTATTTTCCTCATATTCTAAGCAAATGACACGAAGATCCTAGCTTTGTTCCACACAGCTTCCCACATATCATCTTCAAGGAAGATCAGTCTGAATACAGTATGGAAACTCCCTTCTTTACATGTTTATTATCTTATCTTTATTTTGAAAATGTCCTATGTCTTTTCTACACATTTCAATTTAGTTCTGACCCTTTCTCTAAATGCCTGAAAATACTTTAAAAGTATCTTGTATTGTCTTCTGTCATAACCTTGTACTTTACTTCCTATGGAGGAAGAGTGTTTTGTAAGGGCAAATTAATTACTTTCACTTCCCTTATCTCTATTATTAATAGTTTTTGTGTATCCATTCCACTCATATTTAATAAAGAGGAAAAAAATTCTTTAGGACAAAAGGTGCCATGTTTTACTTTGTACCTTCTATTTATGCTCGCTCAAAAGGTTTCTGTTTTCATTCAAAAAGTGGCTAAAACCCGAACTGTGAAAACAAGCATATTTTTCCTCTGCTCATGACGTAGCGATCAAGCATAGTAAAAAGAGAAACTGGAATGGCTTCTTTTTGTGGAGTGACCACAGAAATCGTTATTAATTCCCAGTCATAGCTGGGAAAATCTGCTGAAGATGGGTAAGTTGACAAACGTTATTAATGTCACCAAGGGGAAAATGAAACCTTAAAAGAGTATTTTTGTTGTTCTACATGAATAGAAAATGAAAAAGTTAAATTCTTAGGGACCTTTGGTGAATGCTGAGGGTTGGCAATTATATCATAAATAAGCAAATACCTCATTACTTTGAGTAAATAAATAAATACTTTGTTCATGCAGAGGACAATGAGCACTTACATTCCACTTGCTTTACCTGCTGGTTTTAGCGTGGAAAAACACAGTATGTAGCTTGTGACAGCTCTCTTCTTATTCCTTTCTTGTTTTGAACAAGAAAATACCTTGCCCATGTCCCTGCTCTTGCCAACTAAGTCTACTGTAGTCCTTCGGCTCTCTTTGGAAAAGTAAACATCTTCCAGCAATTTATCTACCTCCCTTCATAACCTCATAATCATACTTCGCATTTAATTCTTTTCCTCTTCTCACACCATTTTGCCTGAAAATCTTCTGTCAGGTCCTCTTAAATTTCCTGGCACTACCCATAACTGTCCTTGTCCCCATTCAGCCTCTTACACAAACCTTCAGACTGTCTAGCACTCATTTCTGCAGCGCTAAGATTTTTGGTATTGCCAGGTCCCACTGCTCTGATTCCAGCTGATGCAAAAGGCTGCTACATATCTTCTCACAGGTACAAGGCAACCTGGTCAAACAACCTTTACCCTCACATACCTCCATTAGCTCCCATAATGTCTCGATCCAGTTAAAAAGCAATCCGCTTGCTTTTAAAAGTCTATTGATTTGCTCCAACATCTGAGTCTCTGCTGTCTTTCTCTTTTCCTCTTCTTTCTAGTAATGTAACAACTGCCTGAATGAATAAGTTCAGTAGCGTGTCTCTGGCAACAGACATTACTACATGCTTCAGTACAAGGAGTAAGAAATAAAATGTACAGATATTTAACGCTGAGCACAGAGGAAGTTTCTTCAGAGTCCTTTAAATGAAAAACTGACTTCTGTCCTGAGACATTAGAAGAGATATTTGTTTACCCTGATAAGTACACTTGAAGATGTTAGAATAATTAATAAAATTTTAGTCAGTTTGGTTTTTTTTAAATAATATGGTTGGAGTTTAAGTTCTTCACATTCTTTGTGTCAAGTTCCCACCTGTGAAGAAGGTGGGATTCATTAGAATTCATTAGAATTATGTAGTAGCCTTTCCTCAGGTAGTTCCTGCTATTTGGAACATCCTTCAAACATTTTTCTATATATCCTGACACTTCTTGAGGTATTCACCCTCAGCACTTTAAACCTGAGCTGAAAGCAATTCCTGTCTCTTGTCTCATCTCCTTACAGTTCTTCTGGTAATTAGCAGATCATATTTGCATGTCACACTATTACTATGCAAACAGGTTTTCTTATTACTATCCAAACAGGTTTCAAGTTAAGGTTGTCTTATTACAGTAAAGGACATTTTTCAGTGCCAGCTCTTCTTATTCTGATTTAAGACACATAGTCACTGAAGAATAGGAACATCATAATCAATCTGCCACAGAAAAATGTGATTGTGTAACCAAAGGATCCCATGGCACTTTGAAGAAGGGCCAGAAGACTGTGAGGGGTAAAAAACTAAGTCTTAGACGAACAGTTTTGGAGACTAAGATGAAGAGTGAATAGGTACCATGGGAAAAAGAAAAAGTATAAATGTTCCAGCACGGAATATTGCCTAAGATACCTTTTCAGGGGCAGGTATATTTTTTGGATCAGCAATGGAAGAAACAAGAGAACTCCAACTGAAGTATGAGTAAGCAGAATATTTGAAAACTGCCAGGATTTGAGGGTCTTTTTTTCATCATCTTTAATTCAATGGAGAGAAAATTTTTGCTATGGCCTTTTATTCTGAAAGCTTATCTTTCTCCAGTTTGATTTTTTTTGTATTCTTCATGCTTTCCTGTACTTTTTTGCTTTCTTTCTGCATGTAAAGTCCTGAAATTTCCATCTCTGCTTGTATAATAATAATAGGAATAATAATAATTGTTATAATAACACAACAGCCACAAGCATTGCTAAAGTGAAAAGCTGCTGAAGGGATCAAAAGGAAGGGGTATGGTTGAGATAGTCCATGTGACGGAGGAAGCAGGGCCTTGTTAGTATGAGCTGTCACTACAAATCGAGGGCAGCTCATCTCAGGCTCACTCCTAACAATCCTGAGAAAGAGGAAGGAAAAAAACCCTGCAACCAAACACAAAAAAAAGAAGCCACTCAGTACTCATGGCTGTTTAAGAAAGTTGGTCTCCCTTGAAACTGCTTCAGTGCAAAGGAGAGGCACCTTAGAGAGAAACACCCACACACCCAAGACACCCAGAGATGCCTGGAGGAATAGGAGTGGTCAGAAAAATCAAACAGAAGCAAAAGAATAGCGTAGATTTGGTGATTCTGGGAAGGAAGAGGAAGTAGCTGCTCAATTAAATTATCTCCGATATAGATGAAGAAGGTTGAGATGAGAAGTATGAAGAAAGAGAATTCTGCAGGATGTTAATAGAACACCCACCTGTCTCCAGGAAAAGCAAAGGAACTGCCTGGAATTACCATAAAATTGCCCAGGCACATTTTACTGTAAACAAAAACTGATCACCCACTTGCAGCCAGTCTTTTAAGGGGACCAGGTATCCTATAGATGCTCTGCTACTCAGCGTCTGTCAGGTAACATTTCAGATGTTGTCAATCCCTTGGCATCTCCAAACAGTAGGAAATTCCCTTTCTTTCCATATGATAGAAGGAGAAATGATAAGATGTGATTTAACCAAGATCATGATGCCATATCTGGTATCACAGCACTTTCCTTGAGATTTATCAAAACACTTGTTTTGCAGGGGTTTCCACATGACACTCTGGAATCTCATTTGGGATTTGTTTCAGTTTAACATCTACACAACTCTAAATGTTTGCAGACATTTTCTATCACTCAGTTCAAAATGTTCCCCCTCTTTCTCCTCCTCGTCACATTACTCCTCATTATATCCTCTTAAACAAGCTGTGTACAATTCCTCTCCATATTAGCTTATACATGCTTGTAAAAAACAACATATGCCCAGTCTCTTAATGCTGACATTTAGCAGAACTCTATGCCTGTACATATGTAGCTCTCTCCAGCTCCAGTCCCTGTAGATGGTGTTTACAGGAAATCAGAATTCGTCTGACTGCCCACACAAGCCATTAGTATCTTGGTTTAGTCATCCCGATGGTTTAGTTACTAGTTACAAGGATCACAACATCTTTGAATATAACTGTACAACACATTTGAATAATTCTATCATGTAAAAAGCCAAAAAAAAGTTTCTTATTAGTAGGAGAATAGTATTCCAAGACCACGTATCAGAACAGCAGTGTTGAAAAGGCAAGAACAGGGAAGAAGAAAATACATGTCATGCAGAAGAGCACAGAGCAATTTCAATAAAACGGGAATGGTGATATTGCTTCTGGATATTTTATCAAACTCCATTTAACGGCTCTCCAGGTATTGTAAAACCATGGTTGTCATATCCTGTTATGACCCACCAGACTACACAATATTAACACATGCCATCCCAGGAATATGTACATTTAGGTGATGAGAAAATATTGTATACATTCTTTCTTGTCATACAGCACCCCTCTGTAATTTTAACTGTACCTTCATCTTTAGACAGTGCTTATCTGTTTTTCTACTTCCTTATTTTATTATGCAGAAAGGCAAAGGTGTATGGATTTGATGAAATACTCAATACCTCTTGTTAAAATGCAGTAGAGTATGACTGAAATGAGGAGAATGGATGGTGGAATACAGGAACAAGAGAGGATAGAAAACCAGAGTATCTCAAAACACAGAAAGACAGAAAAGAAATGTGAATGGTGGAAAATGCTAGAAAGTCTGAAGAATAAGAAGATGAAATGGAGAAAAGTAGGAGATAGAGAAGATGAAGAGGAAATGAAGAAATGCTTGCTAAGGCCTGCTCTGGCAAGCTGATGCTCGTAAAATCCCTGTCAAACCCTGGCAGTGTCCCCTCTCCTGCACAGTGAAACCACATGCTTTGTCTGACATGCAGAGCTACATCTCCCATTGGCGTCTTCTCCAGGGCAGCTTTTTCCTCAACAATCACATCAGCTGCTATACTCATTTTTCTGCCAAGAGGGGAAGAATGGAAAGCCCATTCAGAGAAGGAATGAATGAATGAGAAGGGCAGAAGTGAAACTGTGAAGCTGGCATGGCAGGATAAAAAGGGGCAAAACACACAAGTAAAAAGACAAAGCTCTAGGATTCAAAAGATAAAAGCAAATCAAGTGAGAGAAGTAGAAATTCTGGGACTCAGACACAGGGGTCTCCTCACCTGACTGGCTGGTGCTAACATTGATGGTGGCATAGTGGGGTGCTTCTGAACTCAATTCAGTCACCAAGTTGACAGCCTGGATCTCAAAGGTGTACTGCACACGGGCAAGGAGGTTGGAGACCTGCACGCGGCTTTCTGTCAGGCCCACTTGGCGTGGTTCAAATTGAACACTGTCCCCACAGCGCACACACGGCCCCGAGGACCCGGCTGGGCACACTTTGCAGATGACATTGAAGAAAACATCCTTGCGGCCACCCAGGTCCCTCGGAAGGCGCCAGGTCAGGAGCACGTTGGAGCCAACAATTTCATAGCTAAGGTCACGAGGAGCAGAAGGGATGCCTAGAAGACAGAATGAAAGATCAAAACCCCATGAAAGAATGGGAAATAGGTGGGGGAGGGGAGAAGTCAAAGCAAAGGGAAAAGAGCAGAAAAAAAAGTTGCTTTTTCTTCTCATTCTTATTCTTCTCCAGTTGTTTCTCAGAACAAGGCTAAGAAAAACATATTCTTTGCTAGATCAAGCACACACATTAACAAAGGAGCAACTGCATTATCACATTTCAGAGAAATTATAAAGAAGGGTCTTTGTTTCAAGGGTGTGACTTTTTCATTTCCCTAAAAGAATATTGTTTAGGGAAATGTAAGTCCTTTGAAATTTTATGCAAGCTTAGTAAATATATGTCTCTAGTGAGATCTTGAATTCTCTCCTTTGGCATCTAATATCCTTCAGTTAGCCTGTTCCATTTATTGCAGGAACTGGACACCAATTTCCCTGTGATTATTCCTGATGCCAGCCAGATTCCTCAATGGCAATGGGGTTAAACTCTGACAGCTGAAATACTGCCCATTCTGTGCATTCAACACTTCCCCTGCAGTCACAGTGAAGAGAAGGAGGAAAATGCAGAGGGTCAGAAGAAGGTATGGGGATGAGAATGGGACAGAACACTGCAGCTGAAAACTGAAAAGTTCAGAGAGGTAAAATAGGCAGCATTACTGCACTGCTAAACCTGGGCACAGACACAAAGCAAGAGGGGAAGGGCAGGGACAGAGAGGCTCAGTAATAGGGAGGGGCAAGGAAAACATTATTTACAGAACATTTCCCTCTGAAGGCTGTAATGAAATCCAAGAATCCTCCTTCTCACCACTGGTCTGTAGTCAAGAAATATTGATGAAAGAGCAAAACATTTTCCTTGTCTAACACTAAGCAGTGTAAAGGATGTCATCCTCTATTAGTACAAGTGCATGAGGTCTTTCGGGGGGAACTCTCTGGATGCAATTTAGTTCATTGCTGGAGCATTTGAGTATTTCCAATAGCTATATTTCCCATGTTGTTAAAAATATAAATTATGTTGGAAAATTGCACACAGAAGACTGTTAAATAATGTATTACTGAAAGATGAAGTATTTGTACATCATGAAATGCCAGAATTATGTTTTGTTTTTTGATCTTAGCTGGGCCCACTCAACATTTGCACTGTGGTATAGCATTTAATTGCATGATCATGCACTAGTTTTCCCTGAGCATTCTTACTACAGTCAATGCAAAAGATAGACAACGGCTCAGGAAAAAATAATCCCTGCGAATTACAGGTTGCTTGATGCTGGCTGCTGAAGGTGGATTCTGTGCAGTATAGGAAGCAAGGGATTACAGAAAAAAAACCACAATCACATCTCCTAATTTCTGAGTATTTAACTTCTGAGCCATATAGTGTTTCCCTGTCATTTCTACAAAGTTCAAGGGTGATGCTTGACATATTATTTAAGTTATATTTTGAGTGCTAATAGGTATCTTTATTTAATTTTCTGCATCTACTTATTCTTTCTGGACCTATTAATAGTCAATGACTGCAAAATGTCATTACTGATAAGAACCACTGAGAAGCTAATGGAAAAACAAACGATATTTCCATAAATAAAATTGACAGAATTTGAATTCTATGCAATAAATATGGTCTTCACACTTTGAATGAGAAAGGGAAGAAAATATTGGTTAACTCCTTCAATGAATATCTTGTGCATGAAATGAATTTAGCACTTCACGAGAAATTAGTATGCCATTCTCTCATGAAAAGCTGTACCTTCTGCATACTTGCAATGGAATTATTTAAGATTGCATCAGTCATCTACAATTTGACATTTTTTAATTTCTGAAATCTAGTATTGCAACACGCCAGTATTCTCAAAACACAGTTTCACCAATGTATCAGCATTGTAAAAAGCATGTAGGAACACTTCTGCTCTGTCATCTACATTCAGTGAGTGGATATACCCTGTAGTCAACTGCAGGAGCAAAGGGAAGTTTTGGATTATTCCAGCGGTCTTGAGGAGAGGTGAATTGCAACTCCTCTGAATCATTTGGGCACATCCTGTCTCATTAACTGCCCTTCTTGCTTTCAAACATTTTGTCCAAATACTTACCAGTGCAGGGAGCATCAGAATTGTCTGAAGCTGATCGATAGTAGCGGTTCTGACACACACATTCACGGGAACCTGGCAGTGGAGCGTGGCTGTGGGCAGGGCACAGATGGCAGGGGTCATCTCCTACAGACACTTTAAAGAAGCCAAGTGGACAGGCTAAAGATGAGGAAAATGAGAGAGGCAAAAGCAGGAGAATTATTAAATCAGATTTCAGAAACATCATTGCAATCTTATTACATTTAACTTGTGCTGCTTTTGCATGGAGAAGTTATTACACAGAGTAGCTGCTGCTGGTTTTGGTGCTTTCTGGAGCATGTATTATTCAAGTTGCAATTTTGAAACAATTAATTTTATTCTATATTTAAGTCCTTAAATTGATTCACTGGCAGATGAAAGAGAACCAGTCCAGAGATAGCTTTGCCATCTGAAACAATGGTCTTCTCATTACTCATTCAAAGAGCTTTAAAATTGGAGAAGCCAAAGAGCACAGCCATGTCATTGTTTGGAAATATCATTATTAGTTTATTAGTTTTATTATTAGTTCCATGTATTGCCCACATCCACTTCCCCCCACCAACACACCTATAATAATTACTTAAAGTAGTATACACTACCATGGCTGATTTTACATCAAAATGAAGGGCAGACACTAAGATTGGCAGTCCTATTGTTTTCCTGTAGACCTGAAAACTTCCCAGTAATGGATAAAAGCATCTTAATTAGTCAAATTTTATCCGCAAATGCATAGAAACATGTATATGCAACAAGCTGAAACAAGGATGGAAATCCATCCTACAGGGAAAGAAAATACAAAAATAATAACATTAACAATCTGGGAGTATGGCACATTCTAGGTTTGGCAAAGATGCTATGCTGTATTACCTAATAGGAGGTGCTGGTACCTTACATTGAAGTGCTAGGGTATAGCTTTTACCATTTTTATCTAAGTTTTATGTAAGTTTTCTGAAGTTGATTTTCTATAAATAGATCTATACATAGATCTATAAATAGATCCAGCTCTTTTAGATTTTATGGACTAATAAGCTCAGGTGAAAGTTCATTTGCAGACTGACATTTGGTTAGCTAACTTCACAATAAAAAGCATTTACAAGGAATGGGACCCTTTAGATAGACCCCAGAAGAACATTTGATGTCAAAACACACAAAGGACACCCTCAAGAGAGCAAATTGTTCTAGTGGTTACCAGAAGCAGAATATTCCCAAGGACTGTGGATAGCAAAAAATTATCTGATAAAAGAAAATATGTAAGAGAAGAATATTGTATACAGGTGTTATATGAAATTAGGATCAGATGTGTTCAATTCCCTTTGCAGTTACAGGCGCAGTCCAGACGTAACAGCCCATAACATCTGTGGAGTCCCATCAGCTCTATACCTCTTTTTCAGCATATTACTTCATCTTCTCTCTCAGAATTCTTCTTGGCTGAAGAGCAACCTCCATATGTACAGTGATAAGAGTGGATAAGACCTGGAACAGGTCAGACTGTAAAAGGGAGTTTAATAACTCTGAAAGATAGCTATTAAATAGGAGAACACTGGTTCTTCCAAGCACTCAAAAACTGACAAAATTCAATGTGATACACTGCTATTCAGTGTGTGATACACTGCTAAAAGGGAAGAAGAGACTGGAATTTTTTCATATGATGCATGATGCTAAGAAAAGAGCAACTGCCTTTGCTTCAGGCCTGTATCCAGTAGAAAATCAAATTGTTCTTATATGGAGAGATATAAGATGCCCTGATGGACAAAAAAAAAAAAAAAAAGTAAGATTTTGTCCACTTTATGAATTATACCCCTTTCACTCAGTTTAAGGCTCTGCTAACAAGCCACAAACGTAGAATATAATTTTCCACACTAATTGGCAAATGCATCTGCAATGAAGCTTATGAGTGTTTGCACCTGTGCTGAAACTATGAGTATTATGTATTGGAAGTTCTCATTCAACTCACTGCAGCATCATTCAACTAAAATTCACCAGTTCCAGGGATCTTTATTTATTTCAAACTTGAGAATGCTGAACTGAATGTGAATTTTTTTTTCTTACAAGTAATTTTATCTTATTTGTTTTTTCTTGCATCAAACTCCTTCTCAAGCTTTTGTCAAGGCTTAGAACTAATGGCACATTCATTCCACTTGTCAAGGTAGACACTGTAGAAGATTTCTTTTCTTTCATTTGGTACTACAGCCTGTTATCAAGTGGGACAACAACCTTGCTGCTGGTCACAGTAGTGAAAATTAATAGGTAATGGTAATGTCTGTCATCTATGTGATGCTAGAAGGAAATCTGTAGAGGATATGGACTTTACCCCTGCAGTACAAAACCATATTTACCCTACAAGGACATTGCTAGGAGAATTCAGGTAGGTTCATATTTAGCCCAACTGCAAATCATATGGAAAGCCAGCAAAGCCGTGAATTTTTCTGGAATTTAGTAAATAGAATTTATTTAAAAATAAATACACTGTGTCAGAAATAAACAAATATTTATTTTTACACAGTTCTTTGAAGTCTACCAGCAGGTTGCTGTTGAGCCTGGGGATGCAGGGATGAGGTCTGCAGGGATGGCACACTATTGATGAATTAGACAAAGATAGTAAGCAAAAGTGCAATGTTGTAGGTTTTATGTAAAGGAACACAAATGTAGCACCTTGATAAAGAAAGCCAGTTTATATAAGGTAGAACAAGTCTATTGCTTAAAAGGCCATGCAAGATTTCAGCAATGGTACGGGCAGTCACTCCAAGTGACTATAAGCGCTTTGGAATAGGTATGTGTAACAAATACTAGAGATCAAACACCTACATCTGTTCTTCCTTATTTGCTTCACAAAATCTAATTTTATCATCCATGCTCCATGCTTGACATTATATGCCTGAATCATGTGTAAAGGTGTGCTATTGTTCTCTCCCTAGAACTGCCAGTGTGACTGGTGTCACACTTAGGCGATTTCTTGCTACCTGTGAGCTCTTTTACTCATTGAGGCAGCATCTGTTTTTGAATGCAGTTCTGGAACTGCAAAAGTCAGTGAATGAAGAATTGTTTATTTATGCTGAAAAGATATGACAGCCTGAAAACAGGTGACTTTACAGTAAATTACAGGTTACAAGAGCAATACACAAATTACAGTAGCAGACTTCCGAGAAAAACTTCCAATATGAGTAACAGACAAAAAAGAAGGGGAAAAAAAAGGCCTAACTATATTTAAGAAGGAACCTGGCCTGTTTCTGAAGTGATTTTGTGATACAGGTACTATTCAGAGCAAAGTAGCAGACAATGTAAACATTTCCAATGTCTCCACACCCAACACTCCCTTGTCCTGTATTCAACTTCAGCAGAGTGTGAAGTAGACACATAGGCTCTTCTATAGTAAGCACTCCACCACAGCTCAGTACACTGAACAAATAAAACTTCATTGCAGCTGTTTCACCAAAACCCCACAAATTTTACTAATGTCTTGCCTGGAGGCCTCGAATAGATTGGTATCTTGTCTACACCAGGGTGTCTCAGAGGGCTTTAGATGCTTATCTGTGAAAAACTGAATGGAGCTAGAGCTGACAGCTGGAATTAGCCTCCCATTCAGAGGCACTGATCCTCAAGGGGGACTTCAATCACCCTAATATCTGCTGGAGGAGGAAGGGCTTAAGTGATCCAGGAAGTTCTGGGACGCATCAGCAACTACTTCCTGACCCAAGGAATAGAGGAGGCAATGAGGGAGCTGCTCCTTGGATCTTATGCTCACAAAGAAGGGCTCACTGGTGATGTGAAGGCTGAAGGCAGCCTGGGCTTCACTGACCATGAGATGGTGGAGTTCAAGATCCTGAGGTCAGTGAGCAAAGCAAAAAAAGGAGCTCACTCTTGGAGAGCAGATGTGACTCCCTTGGTGGTCTGGAGGAGTCCCAAGACATAAGGTCTGAGAGGAAAGAGTGGGTCCAAAAAAGCTAGTTCATCCACATGGGTTATCTCTTCTACGTGCAAAAGCTATTCATCCCAACAAGCAGGAATTCAGGCAAAAAATGCCAGGAGGCCTGCATGTTTGAACAAGGAGCTCCTAGCTAAACTCAAACAACAAAAAAAGGAAGGATACAGAGGGGGGAAGCATGGACAGGTAACCTGGGAGGAACAGAGAGGCACTGTCCAAACATGTAGACACATGGCTAGGAAAGCCAAAGCCTGCCTGGAATTACTGAGGTCAAAAGCAAGAAGGGTTTCTCTAAGTACAGAAGTGGCTAAAGGAAGACCAGAGAAAATGTGGGCCTACTTCTGGGTGGCACAGGGGGCCTGGTGACACAGGGTATCTTCTTCCCATCAGTCTTTATCAGCAAGACTGGCCTTTAGGAGCTCCAGGCCCTGCAGACCTGGGAGAAGGCTGAAGCAAGGAAGACTTTCTTCCTCATATGAGATCAGTTTGCATAAATATATAGGTGACTAATATTTTGGCAAACTACATAATTCCACAAGCCCTAATGGGATGCATCCATCAGGGAAGCTGGCTGAAGTAATTTTGAGGCCACTCTTGATAATCTTTGAATGAGTGTGGTCATGATGAGAGGTGCTTGAGTAATAGCATGCAGCTTAGGCTCACCTTCATCCTTGGGATGATGACGGAACAACTAATCCTGGATACCTTTTCTGGGCACACGAAGGACAAGAAAGTAATTGTGAGAGCCAGCATGGATTCTCAGAAGGAAACTCAGGCTTGACCAACCTGCTAGGATGAAGTTTCTGGTTTGGTAGATAAGGGGAGAGCAGTGGATAGTGACTTCCTTGACATTAGGAAGGCGTTCCACACCACTTCCCATGATATCCTCATGGAGAGCGCAGTATGGGCTTTAAGCATTGTCTCCCATAGTATCCCCACAGACAACCTGAATTTGATGAAGTGTGGGCTGGATGAGCAGACAGTGAGGTTAACTGAAAACTTCCTGAACAACTGAACCCAGAGGGTGATGAACAGTGGCATGAAGTTTAGATAGAGGCCAGCATCTAGTGGTGCACTGCAGGCCTCAGTACTGGGTCCATTATTGTTCAACATCTTCATTAATGAAATGGATGATGAGTGTACCCTCAGCAAGTGTGCTGATGACAAAAGACTGGTAGCAGCGGCTGATACACCAGCAGGCTGTGTTGCCATGCAGAGGGACCTTGAGAACCTGGAAAAATGCACTGAGAAGATCCTCATGAAGTTTAGCAAGGAGAAGTGCAAACTCCTGCACTTGGGAAGAAATAAATCCATGAACTAGTACATGACAACCTGGAAATCAGCACTGCAGAAAGCATTCTGGAGGTCCTGGGGGACACCAAGTCATAGGGGACCTAGCAATGTATCCTTGTGACTAAGAAAGCTAAAATGGTATCCTGGGCTGTATTAGGGGAACTGGTGTCAGCAGGTCAAGGGAGGTGATCTTTCCCTTCTACTCAGCTTTGGTGAGGCCACACTTGGAGTCCTGTGTCTAATTCTGGACTTCCCAGTAAACTAGAGACACTGACATATTGGAGAGAATCTAGCAAAGGACCACAAAGATGCTTAAGGGAATGGAGTGTTTTTCACAGAAGGAGGACCTGGAAGAATTGGGATTGCTCAGCCTGGAGAAGGCTTCCAGAAATCTCATGAATGTGCACAAATACTTGAAGGGAGGATGCATAGAGGACAGAGCTAGGCTCTTTCAAGTGTTGCTCAGTGACAGGTCCAGAGGTGAAGAGCACAAACTGAATCACAGGAAGTTCCCTCTGAACACATGGAAACACTTTTTACCGTGAGGGTGACTAAGCATTGGAGCAGGTTACCCAGAGGGGTTGAGAGTCTCCCTCTTTGGGGAAATTCAAAAGCAGCCTGGAACTAGATCTGGGCAACCTGCTAGCGTGACTCTACTTGAGCAAGGAGGGGTTTAGGTGTCCTCCAGAGATCTCTTCCAAGGTCAGCTAGTCTGTGATTTTCCTTAAACATATGCAAATTAAAATATGTGGATAGAACCCTGTGGCCTTGGCTGCCTCACTTCCAGATCATTCACCACATCTGTGATTGTGGGTGGACAGGGAACAATGAATGGAAAGTTCTTGACACTAGGCTACATCTCATTTCAGATGTTCAGAAGTGAAATGAGAATAGGATTGTCAGGTTCCCTCTGAGGGAGGAACCTGAGAAAAGACTTTGAACAAAACAGAGAAAAGTGTAAAAAAAAAAGCAGGAGGAAAGAGGATTCATCTGCGTGGTTCCACTCACACTGCAGAAATGGCAGTTGAAGAACTATGGAGTGGAGTACCAAGCAATTTAGGAGGAAAGATCTCTCCACAGAGACTATTTTTTTATTGTCTAGTGAAAAAAATAATTACTACATAAAACTATAATCTCATGCTGTTATTTCCAGGAGGGATGGCAGATACAGAGAAATGATCATGCTTTGAAACTCTCGTTCTGCCCCTGGGTATTTCTATTTCCAGAAGAAAAACAGTAAAATGAAATCATACAGCATATTGCAAGCAAAGCTGATTTACAGTAATTAAACATGATTCACATCTCCCTCACCTTCCTAATGAATATATAGCTATAAAAAAATACTATTACTTAAAATTTGTTGTTACTTATACTTTACAACTGAAATTTTTGCCAAAAAGGCTGGACTGAATACAGTAGACACCAACTGGCCTCCAGCTAAAAGGAGCTAAAGAATGACCTCCAAGGGCAAGCACTGCAGCTATCACAAACTTTCTGCTTCCACCTAAACCCTGCTTCTGCATCCAGTCACAGAGGTGCTTACATTCATGAGCACCTTTATCTCTTTTCAAAATTGCATAAGATAGGCTAGCTCACAGCACTCAGGACCTTAGCCCACAGATAGCAATAGTAATTGTTCCCATGACATGGAGTTTTTCCTGGCATTGCCTCAGTCCAGTCACTATAAATAGTCAGGTCAAGTCAGGAGGAAAGAGAAAAAAATTCCCTGGCAATTTAAATAGGCAAAAGCCACTTCCTTTTATTCAAGCAGCCACAGTGAGCCTAGGGCCGTCTTTACACACACAGACAGAATCCATCTCTCATTTGTTTCTGAAGGATCTTACCTTACATTCCCTTCTTACTGCAGATGATGGCATCAGGGCTACTTGCTCTGGTCCTGCAATGTCTGCAGATGACTATTGTGCTCACTGGAGATAGTCATGACAAATATCCAAGCTGAAGCAAGTCTGCTATCACTAGGACTCACATGTTTTGCTTTAGTGAACATTACCACTTCAGGAGAAAGACCCAGAGAAAGCCTGAACAAGAGCAGCTTCTCCTGAAACACCTCCACTGTGCGCCTGCAGAACAACTTCACACAAAACACCAACACCAGCCAGGCCACTGAAGGCCTAGTCACCAGCAGTAGTACGACTTATCACCCCCCAGGCACCAAGACTTTCCAAGAAAACACAGATCTAGCTCTCATTGATTCACAATATCCCATGCGAGGACAGAGGGTTGCAGAGCTAGCACCTCAGGGGGCAGAGCAAGCTGCCACTTCCCATCAAGTCAAGGCTACTATGAACGGAGAAGGCAGAGTTCGGAGTGCGCAAGCGCTTTTCCTTCAGCTTGTCTCAGTCGTTTCTCATATCTTGGCACAGTGTCAGAATGCCACAACAGTTCAGCTGGGCACAGCTCATCTCAGACATTGACCCAGTTTTCCTCAGCTGCAACACTCGCCCCTGTGTTGCCTGTGTTTGCCTGACTGCTCACTGGAGACAAGTTCCACCCGGAAGGCCAGAGGATCAGTTTCTGACAGACTTCTAATAATAACAAATATCAAAACCAGAAGAGAAAAGTGCTGGAATCATGGAGTGGCATGGGGGAAAAGGAGTAAAGAAAATGAAAATCAGGAGAGGACAGACCAAGAAACAAAGAGATTAAGAAAGAGAAAAACGCATGGGAAAGCTCACTCGGACAGTAAGGCCGGAGAGGAAATATTCTGAGAACTAAACAAAATGCAGCAAGGGGAGAAGGACCAGGAAGGGTAGTTGGGAACTTCAACAGAGCTTTATGTACCCCCAGTAGTGGTTTTAGGGAATGTGATAAAGGTGACACTGACTTTTTGTGCACAGCTATAATTCAGAACTGAGGTGGGACATAGGAAGACACTTAGAAAAACATAAAATTGTTCTCTTCTTTACTGAGACAAGTGATCTGTTTCTTATATGGGAGTTGTGCTCCCAGGTGTACTGTGGGGCAGCAAGAATAAATACTAGATGTGAGAGTACTGTAAATGAACAGTGCCAAAGCTGGCATTGGAGTCATAGTGGGAAGGATGAATTTGTGGCCTAGGGAAAACTGGGTGTGCAGAGCTACAGAGGGCCCCAAATGAGAATGACTCCAAGCAAGGGATGGAGTTTGGCACTTAGAGGGCAGGATAATGGAAAGGAGTTAGTAACTGATAATACTATAGAAATATGATGTAGACACTTAGACCTTACATCTGTCGTAATGTAAGACAGATAGCATAACTGGCATGCAGAAGACACACTAGAAAAGAAAACATTAAGTATTTTTTAGATAAAACATTGCTTTTTTTCCCCACCCAGAAATAAGCTTGTGACTAGCTTGTGGTGATAGGAGGTAAATTCCCTCTGGGCCAGGCTGTTACTGTACATCTTGCATCCTGTTCTGAAGGAGGTGGGATCAGAGGGAGGTAGAAGCAAGTCATGGTGAAGTAATAGTGCCCTAGGTTGATCTAGTTTCATTGTTGCTACAGCTGTTTGGGTGGGGAAGAGACAGTAGAAAATAAAAGACACATAAGGAGAGAAAAGTGTGGATTCTGAGTTTTACAGGAAAGCATCAAATCAACTGAGATAAAAAAAATGAAGTGACTAAGAACCAACTCTTTCCTGCTGAACTGTTGATAGGAGATCAGTAGAGTAAGGGATTTTTTAGTTAAAAGAGGCAGAGCTGAAGCAATTACTAGCTAATTATACACGGGAGGACTGCCAGGGAATGGGTTGTGTGAAGGAAAAAAAAGGCAAAAACAAGAGAGGAAAGATTTGGGCAGAGTAAGGATGAAATATGAGTCTAGAGCAAGCACTTGATACAGAGAAAGCAGCAAACTACTTGAAAGGCACCAAAATGTATGTGTATGTAGCAGAAAAACTGATGAAAGGAGCAATATGGAAGGGGAAAAGAAAAAAAGAAAAAGGTAATCTAGCTCAGGGCACCAAACATTATTGTCAACTGTGAGATTACCTTGAAATTAAAGCTCTTACTCAGGAGAGGCTAACACACTGGTTATTTTCGTTTTGAAGAAGAGTAGGCTGTGGGGTGAAAACTTAGGGCTGGCATCAGCCACCTAATGGGAGGATATGAAGAAGGTGTAGGCACAAGGTGGTAGAACATGAGATGACACACACAAGCTGTAATAACCTCTTATTACATCTCACTGAAATCTCCTTCTACATAGGAAAAAGTAATTTCACCACAGGTGTTGTCAAACACTGGAATAGTTGCCCAGGGACATTGTGTAATCTTGATCTTTAGGAATAATGAAAACTACACTAGAATAGACCTTGAGTGACATAAACCAATTTGGTCCTGCTTTGAGCAGTGGTTGGAGAAGATCACTTCCACAGGTTCCCACAATGTAAATTATGCCATGGTTTTAAAGGAAGCATCTTTTAGGTGATTAAAATTTGAGAAGAGCTTATTGTGCTTTTTTCTTTGCTTATAGTTATGTGCATATTTTTATCAGAATACTGAAGCTTTTGCTCTAACATAAATCTTAATATTTTCTTATCCTTATACACTGAGAAAAGTTTATCCAGGCTGGTCAGAAAGGGCATCTTTTAATAATAAAAAAATAAACATGAAATACTCTTTTGATTCCTTCTGCAATCGGGACTACATATAGCCATAGGACACTGGCAATTTTACAGAATCCTTATAGCTACTGCAGATGACAGGCAGACCTTTTGCTTACTTAATACTCTTAGAGAAAGAAGAGAGAAGAAGCAGGCATGTGGATGGCTAACCTCTCTTACTCCTCCTCCTCAGCCAGACATGGGGAGAAAATTGGATGAGAAAGCTGGTGGGCAGAGGTAAAGAACTTATAAAGACCGGGAGCTTGTTTACCAATTACTATCACAGGCAAAACAGACTTGGCTTGGGGAAATTTAATTGAATTTATTGCTGATTAACACAGATTTGGATAATGAGAAAACAAAAACAAACACTGAAACAACACCTTTCCTCCTCCCTCTCCCAAGCTCAGCTTAACTCTTTCCATTCCAAACTTGTTCTCTCCTCCTCTCTCTGACAGGAGTTTTCTGTCTTCAGCTAAATACATTTGCACAGAGGTGCCACAGATATGGCCAGTCAGTTCAGCTCTGTCCTCAGCTCTGTCCTCCTTCATTCAGAAGTCAGCTTAGCACTTTATCTAGCAGCCATTTCTCATCTTCTTTTTGTCCACAATGCAATTTCTGAAATACTTTTAAAATGTCTCAGTAATGAATTCAAAATATTATTTTCAAAAGCATCTGGTAACTTATATCCTATATGACTTTTAACTAAATGGAAATGATAAGTAGTGGGCAGTGTATCCCATGAAACACATTATTTAATTGTTTGTGGGGATGGATTCGGGAACAACTGTTTTCAGTAACAAATATGCCAATTGGAGAGAAGGCTTGGGAGAACAGCCAATCAGTCCAGAATTTTGGGAACCAGTAGCCTAGGACAGCCTAATCACACAGAACGTTCTGCTTCCATCCTTCTACGAGGAAAAACACAAGTTGCAGAAAACCTTACCAGGCAAGGTTCCCTGTGTGTATAAATCTACCCAAAGAAAAGGAGCTAAGGTCCCAACTTCCTTTTTTTCCTCTGTAAACTCCCATTCTCCTTTCTGACCATTCAGCATGAGAAGTCTGCTCAAATAAGGTCAAAAGTGAATCCCATATACAGAGTACATCCCACATCAGCCAGAGGGCTTATGAAAGGTTGTTGTTTCACTCTTCTATCTAGCTGGAGAAATTTGCCGTATAGTAAAATACAGCAGGCAGTCTTATAAAACTAATAAAAGTATCTTAACTTGTGATAGGGGGCAGGGGGAAAAAAAAAGGGCTTTCTATCTATCTGCTCAGAATGGCTCTTGGCAGATTCTTTGTTCTAAATAAAGAGGTAACAGCTGGTCCAGGAAGGACTCCACAGGCTTGCATATGGTGAGGGGGAAGGCAATGCCCACACACTCTTCTACTAAAGTGTAAGAAGGAAACTTGCTTCTCCTTCCTATCCTTGGTTGATTCTAAGAAGAGCTCTCTGCAGTATCATCAGTAGAAATCTGCCCTTGGGCTATTGCTTTTGTTCTGTATTTCATCTAGAACATGGTAGCAGCTCTGTATCATGGTGTACTTCTGTTCTTAGGAAGGGAGAACATACATATAGAGGCAACGTTCTGGAAAGGACTCCACACAAAGAAACAACAAGCAAGGGAAGAAATCACACGAACTGAATGTGGCTCCATTCAGACAGGACAGTAACATATTGTTAGCAGGAGAAGAGATCAGGAACACTGATCAAGCCAGAGGAGTTTACAAGAAACATGAGCAGAAAAAAATACCCTCTAACATTAAGATTCATTATTTGGTTGTCTTTGGCTGCTCTAATCTGCTTGTGGAATCTCAGGAAGTAAATGATGGGAATGGAGTTTTGCAGCTTGATAGACTGTCATTGTTTCAGTTATTCCTTATAGTGTTTACCATTTTCATCTCTCTCCAGCTTCTGTGATAATAAGGCGGCAAGGAAGTATCAGCTTTCACTGAATGGTATGAAAAATGGAAGACAGATTTTTAAAATTTTTATTGACCAAGCCTAATTTCATTATTTTTTGAGTGCTTAAGACTACTATCTGATACTAAATTATTGACTGGCAGTTTATCTAAACTGTGAACTAGTCATGCTACTGATGCAGACAACAGAACTAGTGCCATATAGAGCTGCTCTATGTCCACCTGACCCTACAGTCTCGGGAGAAGCACTATAGGAATGTAGTTACACACACACTTTAATTATTCTCAAAGTTTAAAACAAACGAAAAGCACTTACCAATTTGAATTGCTTTATAAGTCTCCAGCACAATGACCTGTATTTTAATAAAGCTATTTTACATGACTCAAATCACTTCATGAAGCACAAATGTAAAGTAATATATTGACAGCCATTAATTATCTGTTGCACTTGCACTTGGTGTTAACCAGAATATTTATACGCCTAATGTCCGACTCAAACTCTTATTTGAATAAATTATAATCTGACTTTAAAATTGTATCTGCAGCCAAAACTCGTTTCCACATTACATTTATTTTTTAGATTAGTAAGCGTGGTGCAGCAACATTTTACATTGCTGAGAGATTCTGAGCAGATATTAAAACAAAGGAAGCATGAGAAGAACATTCTACAAAAAATTACATAACCAACAGAAGCAGTTTCCTTTAATGTATAGTCTTAAGCTTGAGATAGGAATACAGTCATGACATTAGACTGGGTGTTCAGGCTTGGCCAGATTTTGGCCCAATATCACTTCTGGGTGATACATAATTTATTTTATTTCCTCCAACAAACACAGAAAATATAATGGGCCCCTGGGCAGAGAGTACATTACTGGTAATAATAATACCATTATGACTATTTTTTCTTGTCAGGTCAGCCCTGACACATGTTCCCTGTCTCATCACCAGGATGCTGTCATTTCCCCCTTTTTTTTTTTTTTAATTACTAGTTCCAACATCACTACCAAAAGGGCCAAAACTAGCTAGGAAAGTAGAGTGTATTAGCTCTGAGCTCAGGTCTGCACTACGTGGCATGTTTCGTCTAACACTGTTGCCTCTTGCTAAAGAAGTGGAATTATGGTAGGTCTGGCTACTGACAACTCCTGGTAATTCTGTATAATTAGCCTAACAGGCTGTCTCTTGTGGCAGCTTGAACTAAGGCCTGAGTGGAGTTTCCAACCATGTTCTCATCACCATGAAGTGGTGTCCCAGCTTGAGCCAGACATGGTAATTTCTGCAGTAGCTGGGAGGGGGTGTGGCTGAGGGGCGTGGCCAGGCCCCAGATGTTATTCTGTACCACTTAGGGTCATTGCCGGGGGCAGTGGGACAGGACTTTCCCTTCTGAGGAGAAGGGTGTTCCTTCCGGTCCGGGGGAAATGTGGCAGGGAAGAGCTGATTGGTATTTGTTTATTGTCATGGTCTTTCCATGCAAAAGATTTCTTTGTCTTATACCTTTCATTATTAATATTGTTGCTGTTACTGTTCATTTTCTTATTTCATAGCTGTTTCCACTAAATTGCTCTAACCTCAAACTGTGATCTTTGCCTTTTACGCTTCCAGTTTGAGGGAGATGAGGAGCAAGCGGCAGCATAGTTTTAGCCAAAGCACTAAATTGAAGAATACCATTCCTAAACCCCTCCAGCTCCAATTTGAGGTGCTAGAAGTGTCAGAAGAGACTATTAGTAGGCGTTCACTGTAAGAAATGGTTTAACCCCCTTAGCTCTGTGAACTTTTTGCTAGCGCCAAATACTGCTGATACAGAGAACCAACAAAAAAGTGGCTGCCTAAAGGGTGGAAAAAAAAGGTTCTCTCACCTTCGCAGGCTCGTTCATCATCAACAGGCTGGTAGCCAGCCTTGCAGGTACATCGTCCAATGGCCACCATCCACTCCCCTTCTCCATTGCAGTGCAATCGAACACTTGAAGACCCCGTCGTGCTTGTCTCTTCAGCATTTGGCACACACGTCCCTGGTGACTCCACCAGTGAGGTCCTCTCCCCTCCAGCAAACGTTTCAGGAAAGGAGGCAAATCCTTTCACCACAGCTGGGCACTTGTAGAAAAAGACTTGGACTGCCACCAGGGACATGCAGGCTCCTGAGTCCTGGAAGGCCAGGTAGAAGCCATGCTTTGTAAGTGGTCCAAAGCTACGTACTTTAACATTCATCTTTACCACCTTCCCAGTGCTGTCCACCTGGGAAAAGCTTTCATCAGCTGCAATAGTATCCACTTTGGTCCAGGGGCCCTCACGCCACTCTGGCAGGTCCTGAGAGGCTATGTCAGCCTCTGACTGGTGATAGTAGAGTGTGAAAGTCTCCTTGCAAGAAGAGGCCACAGTGCGCATGCTGGCACAGTCTCTCACTGAGAAACGGAGGCGGACGTGGACTCGGTGGGCTCCGCGTCTCTCTATGAAGTGAGTACGCAACCAGTTGTTCTGCCCTGGTTCAGCCACATTACAGACTTGAAAGGTCCGGATCAGGCGCTTCTTGTCATCCAGGACACTTACCTCATCCCACTTAAATGGAAACAGGGGAAAGAAAAGAAAAAAGAAACAGAAAAAAAAAAAAATCAGTGCTCAACTGCATTAAAAATACAGGACAGGTCTTTGTCTTCCCCTTCCTTCTCCTTGCCATGTCTGTGACAAGACTTGAACCTGCTGATGCCATGAGCAGCACAGCACTCTATACAGGATAAAGTATGACCCTGTAAAGAAGAGTGGTCAAAGTTTTGAAGTAAGAACTGTTGTGACAGAAAACATAATTAACACAAACTTGTCACATGGCATTCAGAATCTTAAAATTGGAGAGTCACTTTCTTCCCTCCTATTTCCCCATGTCTTATCTCCAGAGACAAGACGCACGACACAAACGAGACAAAGCAACAGACACAATAAAGTCCCTTCTACCCAGCTTTAGCACAGTTGGAGCTATCCTCTGACATCTCCTATGCACACAAGCCACTCTGCAGGGCCACTACAGGGGCAGGCCCAGATCTGGTTTGTGCCAGGAGGAAGGCACAAAGGAAGGACAGGGAGGGGTTCCTGTACAAAGCTGTAAGAGAAACCCCTTCTTACCCTCTTAGCTGACTTTATAGAATAGGTACAAGGCCCTGAGTATGACAGAGGAAGTGCACAGTGAGATAGAAGAGAAGGGACCTGATCAAGCATTCTCGTGAAGATCTGACCAACAAACTCCTTGCAACAAGATCTGCATTAAACCCATACCAAGAAGAAACAATGGCAAGTTACAGTCATTAGTGACTCTGTCTTGCATGAAAGAGAAGCACCCACTTGCAGATCAGAACATCTTTTTAGGCAAATTTGCTGCCTCCCTGGGGCCCAGTTTAGGGATGTCACCAGATGATGGAAGAGCTTAGTACAGACTTCAGACTCCTGCTTTTTCACATGGGTACTAGTAATGTCCCAACAAAAAGTACAAAGTTGATCAAGAGAGATTTTAGGGCCCTGGGAAGAATGCCAAAAAATTCAGGAGCACAGGCAGTGGTTTTCCCAATCCTCTCAGTAACGGTGAGACCCTTAGTGTGTGAGTAGAAGAAACAAGTGATTCTAAGATATCAATACCTGGCTTCAGGACTGGTGCTTCTGCCAAAATGCTTGGTTTTATAACCATTGAGGCATCTTTGAGACAGGAGGTATGCTGGGACCTGACAGGATCCACTGTCCCAACAGGAGAAACATAACTTTGCTCATAAACTGGACAGACTGATTGAGAGAGATTTAATCTAGAATTGATGAAGGAAGGGCATACCAACAGGAGAGCTGGAAGTAAACCAAGAGATGGTATGGCATAGCCTGGGGATAGCAGTGCTGGTGGAAATATATATGCTGCTCTTGGGAGCATGGAGGGCTCAGGAGCACAACTGAAATATTTGTACATTAATGCACACAGTATGAATCATGGAATGATAGAACATCTGAGTTGGAACAGACCCACAAGGATCATAGAGTCCAGTTCCAAGCCCTGCCACAGATCCACCGCAAGAATCACACCATGGGCCTGAGAGTGTTGTCCAAACACTCCTTGAACTCTGGCAGGCTTTTTGCTGTGACCACTTCCCTGGGGAGCCTGTTCCAGTGCCCAATCACCCTCCGGTTAAAGAACTTTTTCCTAATATCCAGCCTAAATATCCACTGACACAGCTTCATGCCATTTCCTCAGGTCCTATGACTGGTCACCAGAGAAAAGAGATCGGTGCCTATCCCTCTGCTTCCCTTCATGAGGAAGCTGCAGACTGGGATGTGTTTTTTCCTCATCTCCTCTTCTCTAGTGGAACGAACCAAGTGACCTCAGCTGCTCCTTGTATGGCTTTCCATCTAGACCGTTCACCATCTTTGCAGCTCTCCTTTGGATACACTCTAATACATGCCTCTCTTATACTTCAGTGCCCAGACTGCACACAATATTCAAGGTGAGGCTGCCCCAGTGCAGAGCAGAGCAGGACAATCCTCTCCCTCAGTCAGCTGGTGATACTTTGCCTGATGCCCCCCAGGACATGGTTTGCCCTCCTGGCTGCCAGGGCACGGCTGACTCATATTCAACTTGCTATCCACAAGGACCCCCAGATGCCTTTCCAATCTGCTCTCCAGCCTCTTGTTCCCCAGTCTGTACATACCCCATTTCAGGTGCAGAATCCACCTCTTGTTAAATTTCATATGGTTGATGATTGCCCAATCCCCTAATTTGTCGAGGTCTCTCTGCAGGGCCTCTGCCTTCAAGGGACTCAACAGCTCCTCCCAACTTAGTATCAGCAGCAAACTTATATAGAATTCCTTTGAGTCCTGAATCCAGGTCATTTATTATGGCATTAAGGCACACCAGCCCTAAAAGGGAGCCCGTCAGAACCCCACTGTGAATGGGGCTACATTTGGTTGGTGACTGGTCAGCAGCAGTATTTCATGGGCAAAATTCTAGGGCCAGTTCTGTGCAAGGTATTTATCAATGACCTGGATGTAGGAGTTGAAGGCACCATTAGAAAGTTTGCTGTCGAGACTAAACTGGCAGGTGCTGTCAACTCTCTGGAGGGACAAAAGAGCTTACAGAGGGATCTGGATAAGATTAGAGCATTAGGCAGTCACCCATGGCATGAAACTTAACAAGAACAAATGCCAGATGCTGCACCTGGGATGGAGTAACTCTGCACACAAGTTTAAACTGGGAGAGGAGCGGCTGGAGAGTGCCCTGCAGAGCGGGCCCTGGGGGTGCTGGTGGGCAGCAGCTCAGTGTGAGTCAGCAGTGTGTGCCTGGGCAGCCCAGAGGGCAAACCACGTCCTGGGGAGCATCAAATATGGCATCACTAGCCAGTCAGAAGAGGGGATTATCCCACTGTGCTCAGCGTTGGTGTGGCCTCACAAGGAGTGCTGGGTGCAGTTCTGAGCCATTTCAGAGGGGTGTTTAAGTCCTGAAATGAGTCCAGAGGAGGGCAAAAAATCTGGTGGATGGGCTGGAAGGCATATGCTGCGGTGAGCAGTTGAGGGTTCTGGGTTTGCCTAGCTTGTTAAAAAGGAGGCTGAATGGCAATCCTCTTGCTCTCTGCAGCTTCCTGAGGAGGGAAGATGGAAGGAGGAGCTGATCCCGTCCAGTGATAGGACGCATGGGAATGGTTTAAAGCTGCATCAGGGGAGGCTCAGAATTGACATTAGGAAACATTTCTTTACTGAGAGGGCGGTCAGACACTGGAACAGGCTCCCTAGAGAGGTGGTCAATACTCCAAGCCTGTCAGCATTTGACAATGCCCATAACAACATGCCTTAACTTTTAGTCAGCCCTGAAGTGGTCAGGCAGCTGGACTAAGTGATTATTGTAGGTACCTTCCAACTGAAATATTCTAGTCTAGTCTACTCTATTCTATTCTATCAGTGCAGAGGGATATTTATTTATATTAGGACAGTGGAAGGCAGACGGTAAGGAGGTGACAATAGTATCCCACCCAGTATTCTCCTCTGTTAACAATCTGGCTTTGCACAACACATTATGTTCAAATTGTTCACATGTACAAAATCCATAAACAAAGTCTCACTGCTTCCAGATTCCCTTTCTTCATCAGATGCATGCACGTCTTCCCAGCAGAGGCACGGTCAAGGAGAGGACAAGGGAAATGCTTACCCCATCAGAAGGGTGTGTGGTCCAGCCAATCTCTGAAGTCTCTTGAGTTGTATCCAGAAGTATTTCTGTTTATATTTAAAAAAATTAAATAAAAAGAGTATTTTGTGCTATTCCAAGTCAGACTAAAATCTTATCTGTTCCTTACAAGATTGTCTTGTAGAGGGCTTCCATACACCAAAAATATACATTAATGTTTTGAGATTAAATATGACAGTTATGCCCACACTAGCACACTAAGAAGGCCTAAGATGGGGGCAGAGGCACTGGGCACATAATCATGCTAAGCCATGATTAGCAAGTTGCTTGGCAATGTTCTGACCAGACTTTCCCAGGCAAAGTGTAATCACACTGACAGCATGGAGCAGAGTCATCATAATGAACAGTACAGATGAGGCCACTCTCTTTTTGGAAAGGAAAAGGTGGGACAGAGAGATGAGTGACATGAATGCATGTCAGTCTCCTTAGGACTACGGTTGCCTGTTTTATTTGCAGGTGTAAATGTGGACACAAGGCCAAGACATGTTTGTTTCCAGTTCTGGAACCAAATTTCTTTTGGGGTTTAGGATGACAACCCAGTTGATTCTGTAATGGATTCACTTTGTTCTGGATCTGGGCATTACATTGCAAGCCTATGTAGGAGTCCCAGTTTTATCAGGAAAATTAGTATTAAATAGTCTGTTGCATTATCCTGCTCAGGAGTAGGACACATGCAGCGTTTCACAGGCCAAGTTTATTCCCACAACTGGTCTGCATTTCCATTGTTATTGAATCTACTACTGGAGGCAGATACTAGCCTTGACAGCTCTTGGACATGTTATTCTCTATTTGGGTACAGAGAAATACAGAAGAAATTGTGACAGTGCAAACTATAAACGTATCATTGTCCAAAATACTTGTTAAGGTCTGAGACGACCTTGGAAGTTACTGGTAAGGAAGCATGTGCATTTTAATGTGTAGATTTATAATGAGAACATAGAAGAAGAACAAGACTCTCTTGAATAGATATTTATATGTGTTGATAAATACTGTATGAATCAATTGCTATTTCTCTAATTCTGGAAAACTTTATTTGTTTATTTTGGCTTTCCTATTTCCATTTTGTTGCTTTAAAAAAGCAAAACCTTAAAAAACAGATTAAAAAAGCCAGCCTAGAACCCAGCAGCAACAGCCAGCTTATTTACAAATAGGATTCATTATTCCTATTCCCCTTGTAAAAGTTTATAGGTATGACTGTTCCATGTTTTATGAAGGAGAGAGATCCTCAGTGTTTTCTATTTCCAATTTATGGATTGCTGATGTCACTATCCATACCAATGCACCTGGGGATTCACTCCACATTAATCACCAGAAAGGAAAGACTAGACTCATCCTAAAGCAGATATGATCAAGTGAGGAAGTTTATCCAGACCTCAGCCTTCATTGGTGTCCCTGAACTATGTTCCCTATATTCCTACAAGAGACCTTATATTTCCTAGACCTTCCTGAGGAGCTGATTCCTTGATTCAAAAGCAGCACAAAATACCTGGGCAGGCTTGCCAAAACTGAAAAGAGCATACTGGTTAAGTACAACCTCACTAAAACTGTCTAACAGACCTTGAGAAATGCTGAGCAGCTCAGAACTCAAGGGTAGCTTGGCTCAGATGATTATTCTGAGCAGCAGAACCTCTGCAGAAGGCCTATTTCTCCCTGAGGCGCAGTCTTCCCTAGGCTGTCCTGGCAGCAGAGGAACTTGGCATTCCCTCACACCCATTACGGTCTCAATTGCATGGTCTGGCACAGGGCTTGCACTGTCTCATGTCATTACTTTGCCACTGGGTTCCCAGACATTGCCTTGATATGCTGAAACAATATACAAGGTAATTTTTCAACACAGAAAGACCTTTTTTTTCTAATCAGGTTTGAGTCTCCCATTTACCAAAGTATAATGCCTCTACCCCATGGAAACTCTAGAAGAAAATAAAATAGAGAAAAGTTAATCAGGGCACAGAAAGCCAGATAAAAAGTGAGAAAGGAAAGAAGAGGAAAGAAAATAGAGAAGACTTGCTCAGCAGACTGCTTGCCATGTCAAGCATACTCTCCAGATAGCTTCTCACCAGTGAGCAAGGTTATATTTATCAAGCACATAAGTACTTCACAAGCAAACAGAAACAGGCAGCCTGAAGCAGACAGAACTGTCCCTCTCACAGTGAATATTTTAAGTCAGAAAGCATTAGGAAAATAAGAAAAGTACACAAGAATTTTGTGTGCATAAATCTCATTTCACAACCTGCAGTCCAAAGTCCCTCACTATTTTAATTCTCTTTCTCCCTCTCCTACTGGCTCCATGCCTTGAATCAGATCCCCAGTCACACTAGCTGCAGGCACACTCACAAATCTAACAAGCTGTTAAGTTGCTCTCTAATTCTGAGGACAACAGGCACAGTATGGTTCATGTTCACATAGCTAAAAATTCAAACTCCAAAGAAGTGCATGGTTGCATCCAGCCATCTCTGAGGAGTGGTCCTTGGTCCACCCTAACTTCTGACCTATATATAGACACTGTTTATGATAAGATTAACTGGAATGGGCCAAACACATGGATGTGCTAATAATTTAACACTATGAATTTGTACAGGTACAAGCCTTCAATATGCCACTCCATCAGTACTGATGACTGATGTGGCATTCCACATCCTCAGTGTACTCAGTATTCTGCTGCTCTTCAGTGCAGATATAAATGATCTGTTCAGCTGAATTTGCCAATTTGGAAAAAAATGGCTTACACCCTTTCTATCTTGCTCAAAATCAAGGATCCTGCAAGATCATGTTAGATCCAGGCTCAGTCCGGTCCCTGATGCTGCTAGAGGCAACACTGATTGAGGTCATCTCAGAGTATCAATGGAACAATATTCCATTCTACATTAAAAATGGGGAATAAGCAAGACATCTGAGCAATCTGGAGGCTTTTAAACACATGAAATGATGACAATTCTTTTTTGACTCCTGCTTTAATTTCAGTTTTGAAGAATGATACTCCAATTTCATATTATGAGAGTTATTATAGTTCAAAGAAGAAAAAAACAACTGATGAGAGATTCTCCTGTATTTTTCTTCCCTGAACTAAAAAGAAAACGATCATATTTTACAGAGGAGTCAAAAGGGTTCATTACAGTCTCTGTAAAACAAAATTTTAAACTAATTGAAGTATCCTTTGTTCTTGCAGGCCAGAAAGAGTGAAAAAAAAAATCTCCAATACTTAAGCTAATACTAGTCAATACTTACATCACAAACCAACCTCTTGGGCTATGTTATACTATAATGTCAAAATCAAGATCAACTGGCCAGTCTGGAAGTTGCTATTACAGATCAGGATCAAAATAGGCATGTTAATGATCTTAAGGTTTTGGATAGCCTGTACCTTCAACCAAGACTATTAAGTGCTTACATTACAGGCAAAATGTTCTCCTGATGTGAGAGGACTACAATTCATCCAAGGATGATTGACCCTTAGATAACCTTAATGGAGGCAAAGATGTCCCAGCTGCTTTCTGAATTGAAGAATATTTGTCCTCAGTGTCTTAACAGTGCAGTGATGCAAGAGGAAATTACACAACACAGGCCTGCCCAAACTATAGCCATTGACAAGAAAGTTGATCCTGAGAAGACAGCAAAAGAATCTCTTCACCTGTGGGATGAGAACCTAGTGCAAAGAATGACTACACCATTGAATTACAGAATGAAACAAGCTGGAAGGGAGGTACTAGAGGTCATCTTTATCAACACTCTGCTCAAGGCCAGGTTAAATTACAGTAGGTTGCTCAAAACATTGTCCAGTTGAATTCTGAATATACCCAAATGTACATGTACATCGCTAGATAAGGCAGTATAGTAAAAGGTAACATTCAGAGAGTTAACTTTGCTATGGAGCTGAATGCCCCAAACAGCAAAGCTCTAGCAGACTTCGTGAAAAGAACTGAAACGTTACTGAGCTTATTCTGCCTTCTATGATCATGCCTTGAACATGAACAAGTAGGAAGACTGTGAATGCTCTCTAAGAAGGCTGGAAAGAGAAAAAATTCTCTGGGCTTGTGCAAAAATATTGTTAAGCATTGTCAAATCCAGTAACCTCACATAAGCAAGGTTGCTGCAGCTTGATGTCTCCGGGTGCAACCAATAGCAAGGTTGAGTGGGTATTCCCAACAGGCACACACATAAACACATGTAGGCACTGCACATATGTGAATGGTCAGCCACGAAGATTAACAAGACAGAACCACTCAGCAGTCATGCAAATAGAAACAGCATCACCAATGGCCTCATCCTGCTCCCCTTTCTGGGTGGTTAGGATGAAGGTTTGTTAGAGGGAAATATTTATGCATTTATATACAGTACGGATCCCTGCAATAACTGTCCTTAACCATTTAGTCTCCAGAAGCTGATCTCTGGATCTGTCATCTCTCTATATGCTGGCACCTGAAGCTTGCAGCCCTACTCCTTTTACTAGTATTCAGACAGCCTCGCTCACTGCTACATCCCTTCACACACACACACACAGGCACACTATGGATCCTCTACTAACTGGCTTTGAGCATGCAGCCTACCCAGTAGCTAGGCCCTGGATTCTTGTTCTCCTGGGGTGCTGACACTTGCACTTCTGAGCCTCCAAGGTCTGCAGCCAGTTGCTGTAGTGCTGCCCCACTCCAGAGAACCCTATCTACATGTACAAACACATGCACAGGCACACATACTATGGATCTCTCCATTAACTGGTCTTAGACACTCAGCCTACCCAGGAGCTGGCCTTTGGATCATCTTGTCTCTGGTTGCACTGAGATACACAATATATAGACAGGACTCCCAAAGAACCCCCAGAACTTACAGTGGCCTCAACAGTTGACCTGGACTTCCTGACTCTCTCAACAGATAGCCCCCTCCATCTGTCTCGCTCGCAGAGATGCACACATACAAAAGCATGTCTCATTCATCTTCCAGACTCACCAACAAAAGCTCACTCACTCCAGTTGCTTTTATCACAGATGCACAGATCTTATGACCTGTGGTCCAACCTGAGTTCCTAGCACTTGATTTTCATCCATTTCAGCTCTCTGGTAGCACTGACTTATGGGCCACTATGATCTGTGGTTCAACTCCAGTTGCTGGTATATAAATGTCCATGTACACACATACAGCTGCAGAGTGTTTACACAACTGGCACCTTATCTCTCTACTTTCTCACACATAATCTTCCCCAAAACCACCTTGATCCCTCCCTTTTCCTACCTATGGTTCGTCTCCTAAACAATCCACAATAAATTTTGTAGAAGCCCTAACTGGTCTTCCTTACATCCCCTAATAAATACCATGGCCCTGCTGGCACTAACCACCTTCAATCTCCACGGTGTTCCAGATAGCACTTCCATTTACTCAACCTAATGCATTCCAGTCCCACTCTGTGGGCTGGTCACAATCCTGTGAGAGCCCTGGGAGAAGCTGGGTCGGGGTGCTTGCTTCTCTATTAGGTTATTCAGTTCCCCTGCCTTTCATTGTTCCTCTATGCTCCTTTGAGCATGTGGAGAGGACTCTTTTATTAGGAGCTTTTTATCACTCAACTGAACCAATGTATTTATGCATGGGGTTCTATCACCTGGAGACAGAATACAGTCGAACATTTGGGAAGCCTTAAACACACTAGAACTTCTTCCAAAACTAAACAGCTATTGTGGTGAAGTAAAATCAATGGCCAGTGACATATACAACTGTCACAACTATTCTGTTTTTCAAAAATTAGTTGATAAAATAAGTAAAAAAAAAAAAACCAAAAACAAAAATAGTAAAAAAATCCTACTTGTTCATAAACTACCAAACACAAAGACTGACAGATAGTTTTTTAACAAAAACTATCTTTTTTAAAGTTTAGCTATGACTTAACACAAAAAACCAAGCTGCAGGTTATAAAATATGTCTCCTAATATAAGAGAACATATACAAATCCAATCTATATGAGACAAGGTAGTTTGAATTTTTTCTTGGATAAATCTGTATTTTGAAATAATTCTGCAATCAATGATCTTGTATTACTTCTCTACTCCTATGCAATCAATTTTAAAAAAGCTCTTTGGAGCCAATGGGCTATGTGTTTAGTAAGTTCCACGAAGTATAATGTTAATTAACTACTTGCTATGTCAGAGCAAAATGCTGATACTATCAGAACATCGAAGTTGTTCTCTGAAAGAAGGAATTCTCACACCCCAACCAGGAGTTATGTGCCATCTGTGAAAGAGAGAAATGACAGCCAAATGGTCTAGGATAAGGAAATACACAGCTTTATGTAACACAGATTTTAACTTTATGAATGACTGTGTATTTTTATCTTTACCTGCCCTTTTCTCTCATTAAAGCTCTAGCAAAACTGCCAGTACTAGCATGTTGTGCTACTTAATCTACTGATGTCAGAAGACGCAGACATCAGGAAATTAAAAAAAAAAAAGTTTCACCTTTCCATATGAAATCAAATTAAATTACTACCTACAACTTTTCTAGTGATACAATATAATGTGTATTCTTCTGCAGCTTAAGAGGTTCATTTTGCAGCACCCACTATTGAGTCTAGAACTTGGATTCAACTGCTCTGCCATCAAACTGGCTACTTTTGATGATAGCACAGTGTGACTTCTAGTGTTTATCTATGTTTTCCTGCTTACTTTTTTTCATAGACATTAAAAAGCAAGCTTATATCTTCCGACATTTCACTGAAGGATATTTTTTAAGTCCCAGATACCCTACACTACAAGAATGCCATTTTTTTTCCTTGAAGGTTTAGTTACCTTTGAATATAAACAGTGTTAGCTGCAGCATGAATAGTCCCTACTGTCCTACTAGCCTCTGAGCAGCAAGGGCTAGCCTGCAGTTTGGGAGCAGAATCAACAAAGGACTATGGTACATGCCTGGGAATGTGGGTGTCCTGGCATAGGGAATGCACACAAATTTACTCTGTAAGAAAATTAATCAAACAGAGCTGCTGAGACTGACCAAAAGGATAACCCTCTGTTTGTTCCCCATTTACAAACAAGCTGCACATCCAAACAAGTCTCCTTCACCCTCTGCATGTCTACAACAGGATATTCCTCCGGGAAAGCCCTGGGCCTTCCAAGTATGCAGCAAAGATTTTGGCATGCAGGTAAGTGCCAGGAAAGAACTTGGAAGAAAATGTTTGCCAGGATTTTAATAACTCATGTGAATCACAAGTAGCTGAAATAAAAAGGCAATTTTACTTCCCTCCCCCCCCTTGAAGTAAATTAACACTAATTTAAACCTTTTTTTTGTATATACTAAACTGTATATAATAAACTAAAAGACAAATGTTTTATTTTCTCTGAAAATTCCTTTTGAGGAAAGTATAGTTTTCCTCTACTTCAAAGGCAAGTCAATTTAAGCAATCAATACATTATTTTCAGCAGCCCAAGATGACAAAGATAGGGGAAAAAATGAAGTAAGAATGTCTGACCTCACTACCTTTTTCTTCCATGTTCCCTTTTGCCAAGGAGACGCTTTAAATGCAAAGAGGTTCTACCACATTGGTTCTACCAATAATTATTCTCTATCTTGCACTTCTGGAAGACAGTTAGAAAGGTTGTCCAGCCATTCTGCAGGCTGGACAGCTTGTTGTAAAACAAATACAGTCACTTACATGCAGAACACATCATTCCTTTGAAACATATTTAATGAGTTCTGCAAAATGAATTCTGCTTGTGTTTATAGCTGTAGACATTTATAACTCAGTCAAAGTAAAACCAATATTCCACATAAAATTCATCTCAGCACCCTAGCAAGAGCCATTTCATTAACAAGTTATCACTTGCTCTCACCTGTCTTGACTGCAGCCCATCAGGCATTCTTAAATTCTATGCTTCACTAACTTTTACAATCAGAAAGGTTAACCTAAAATGTTAACTTAAATGTTAAGTGATAAATTTTAATTACATACATATATAGATTTTCAAAGAAATAACATTTCTGTGTGTCTTTGAGAAAAAGGAAAAATCCATTACTTCACCCAGCATGTAGCTCAAAAATTATGCTCTCCAAACTAAATCATCAAAAACTTTTGCAGAGCCAAAAACATTGGAAAATATAATCTTAATGAAAACTTTTGTGCAATCTTGTTTCCTTTTGTAAAGCTAAAATAACAAATTTACAAATGTCTTCTGTTTGCAAAGCAGTTTTCCCTCATGTTTCCCACGCAGTTTTTTTTTCCTACTGTAAAAATCATGTCTGGAAAACTTTGGACAGACATGCTCAATCCTACCAAAATTAGTGTGTCCAAATACTAGAGCTGTATCAAATAAATTCAGCCTAATGATTCCTCTTTATGCATTAAACCCAACAACAATAACAACAAAAATATTTTCAATTGCTTACAAGAATTTCTTTACTTCTGAGTCATGAAGAAGTCTGAAGTCCCACTAGGTCCTGCAAAACCATGCTGTCTTCCATTTATCAAAAGTATTCTGCATAAAAAGTACTTGCTCTCTTAATACTGCATATAAAGATGGTTTGAATTCTTTGACTACTTCTCTTCCCCTCTCTACAGCTTGTCCTTCTTTTCTTAATTATTTACAGTAAGGTTTAGAAAATTAAAAAAAATTAGTTTAGGAAAAAAAAGGATTTACATTCAGACTGTGAAAACTAACTCAAATGCCTGAAAAATACTTGGAAGAAAAATTACCTTGACTGATTTTCCCACTCAATTCTCTTCAGTTAGAGGTGAGACATATTTCAGACACCATCTAAAACTTCTTAGAAACATTACAAAAACTAAAGACCACACTGGATATTTCCTATATTTTTCAACTAAAATCTGAAACCTGAAGTTCAAGTTTCTACCATATATAATTATGAGTCAACAAATCAGCCATGGGCCTTTTTTTTCCTTATGGACAACCCTGTACTAAAGCAAAGCTTTCTACATAGTTATCATCAGACTTTCCTCCCCTACTGCATAATTTTTCTGTGACTTTTGACCACAACAAAAATACTTACCTCTGAGATGCAAATCAGGTTAGGAGTGCAAACCTAGGACCATGCAGCACAGTCACAAAGAAGGTGCTGACTCCCCTGACTCTGAATTGAGAGTTGAAAATCAGCTCATGGGAATCTTTACTGCTTCATCTCCACAGGCAAAATTTTAAATTTTACTGTCCTATTTTAATCCTAGCAATTCAACTACATGATCTGTGAAGCTGTATCACACGGTGCTTTCTCAGGTCTTTTATCTCTACAAACTTACAGGAGTGAGTACAGAATTCAAAAAATGTCAGTTCCTACAGGCATCACTGACTTGCTTCATATTTGCAGAGAGAATTGACTTTTTCTCCCCCTTTTCTATCTCAATTCCTTTACCAGTTACACAAGGAATTACACAGTACTTTGTAGGATAATTTTAAAGTCAGTAATTAACAGAATTTCAGACATATAAGAATTTGTATTGTAATCCTACACCAATTATTTAGTCTCTGAACTCCTCCCCCACTCCCCTCCTATTAAGAGAAGGGATGCTTTAACAAGCTTTCCTCTTTTTATTAGACCTCACACTATTCTCTTTTCCTATCCTCTAGGTCTTTCCTTGTCTCCCTTTGATTCCTCCTCTCCTTTTTCAGAGGCTTTTAGAAATGCAAGAGATGAACATTCATCACAAAGCAGTACAGTTCATTGAGCACATGTAGCTGCAAGGATATTTCTTCGAACAAACAAGAGGACTGTTTACAATACCTCTGCCCTTCTCTAAGTCTCTTCCATAGCTCTCATCTTATCTCCTGCTCTCATCGCCCTCCCTCCTACCATCTATTCTTTCTTCTAGCATTTTCTTGGCCTCCCTTTTCTGCCCACCTTTTTTCCCTATTCTGCCTTCACTGCTCTCTCCCTCCTCTCCTCTACTGGCTGAATGTGAACTGCCTCTTCTTGTTAATGCAAAGCATTCTCTCCACATCTATTATTTGAGGCAAGTTGTTCAAATGTGAGAAAAAGACTCTTGATTTCAACTCACTGTATGCTGCCTTCTAGAACAGCCTAAACATTCAGAGATTGTTTCACAAAACAAACACAGTGCACGAACAGGAACACAAGAATAAAATACATGCAAAGCATAAACAAGGAGCTTATTTCCTGACCAAAAAAAAATTATTCTTTGAGGCAGTCATTTCTGAGACAGCTAATAGTAACGTTCATTAATGGTCTTTCATAAGAGAGCTTGCCTCTCCCACTAGAAACAATACTAAAACTTTTACATCTTCAGAGATAGTAATCAACCATCAAACAGAAAGACTCTGTGCTCATCTGGACTAGGAGAAGTATACTGGAGGGCACACCTTTTTTTTTTTTTTTTTAAATCTCTACAGAAAACTTCATTAAGTTGTCGCAATATATATCTGTTCTTACCTTCTAGTGAGGTGACTAGATGAAAGAAGCAGACCATCCAGATCCAACCCATTCCCGCCACTCTTCTTGCACTGATGCCACCATTAGAATCCATGAAGATTCTCTGTAAATACCACCATCTTTAACAAACACACACCACTCCCTTGACACGGTCAGAGATTTCCTGGAGTGTTTTAATATCTTCAGAAATCAAAGCACGGAGGTCTTCACACAGAAGTACTGTTTAAGGAAAAACAGAAGATGGAAACAGGAATCAGGCCACAATAATACAAAACTGGTAGTTTTTTTTATACCCACTCCATCACTTACTACTTTCGAAGTACAAGTGAGACAGAGAAGCACAGACTCAGCATTTACTATGGACCCGGCCCTCAAGACTTCAGTCAGTCACAGGTGTTTTGTACACTGCCCGTGCAGATTTTGAGACATTCATGGCATCAGTGAGAGTGAGTTCTCTCACTCTCAATCTGTCAATCTGTACCACAGTACAGGCTGTACCCCTGCTGAAGTCCTGGCCCTTTGTATTTCTGGCAATGTCTCTTAGAGGGTGTCCTTTCCACTTCCGCTTTATGTTTTTCAAATTCTGTCTCATTTTGCCTGTTTAGGACTCTGCAGGGCAGTAGCTATGACAGGAGAGTTTTTGCCAACACAAATCTGCATGGCTGACACACTTGTAACTGTGTATCAGATGCAGGCATTTGTCCCTTTAAGCATACAACTGCACAACATTACTGAAGCTGGACAGTATTTTTCCCACTGATATGTTGTACATGAGGAAGCAAACGCTGTGATATTTAAGGTCAATTAGGGAGACTGCGTTACAGGCAGAAAAAGCAGAAAAAGTCTAAGTTTATCATCTTAAGTGGGAAAAAAATCCAAACAAAACTCTACCACCACCAAGAATCTGACACACAGGCTTATCTCACAGAAAAGGAGCAGCATGTAGCCTAATCCAGCATTGCATGAGATCAATCCAGCACAATAATTTTGCTAGGCAAGGTAATTTTGGCTCCATCTGCCCAATTCTCAACCCACCAGAGAAATATCACAATAATATGTAGGTTGCATGCAAAAAGCCAGTATGTGTTGTTTCTTCAAGTGCTCTTTGCGCAGAGCATTAAAAATACTTCAATGTCTTCAGTGAGACAGTGAAGCGTAGCTAAGGAGAAAGAAAAATGTCTCAGGCAATATAGAGAAATGGCTCAATAACTTGGCTGAAACAGCAGAGGGAAGAGTTGTAATTAAAAGGGGCAGCCTCAGTGCAATTATCTGAAAACCTTGCTATGGAGGATTTGAGCAAGTTGGGCATAGAGAAAAAAGCAGCCTGAGGAGCATGCAAAAAGGCAGTGGAGTGCAATTTGATTTTCTTTACTGGAGAAGGGGAGAAATTACTGAACAAGATGGAATAATTCTCTCTTACACTGTGCCAATAAGAACCTAGAACACCAAACACAGTTGAACCAAAGGCACTCTGGACATCACTAAAATGTAAGGAAACTAAAGGAACCTAAGAAAGAGGCAAAAACTTTGATTCATGACTTATAATAAAAGAGAAAAATAAAGTCAGTTCAGTATAACAGAGGAAAAATGAAGATGGTATAATATACAGGTACTGCATATTAGTTAATGTATGCATCACAATGTATCACAGAAGAAAAACACCACTGGATGAAACTGTAAAAAGGAGAACATTTCAGACTGAATGATCAGAAAACCCTTCTTTGCAGAGAGAACTATCCAAGCACATAGCAGTGTTCTCCTGGAACAGGGCTGAAGACTGCTGCCTGAGCCACAAAAACCAAGACTGGGTACACCAGAACCAAGCCTACACGACTATTCTATATGGAGACATAAATACTCACCATTTATACTGCCAGTCAATCTGTAACATTATAATATCTAAAAGCTTTTTTATTAGGCCAGTAAAATCCTGAGAGATGAGGACTTTTAAACATAATTTTGAAGGCAAATAAATGCAGAAACAGAGGTCAAATAAACTGAACACAACTTTCTTTTCAGTCAATGGGACTGCATTCATTTACAGAGGGTTTGAAAACAGCTTACAGCCTGGATTTTCTCATGCCACATAACTAATGAGTGGCAGAGCAGAAGACAGAACACAGATATGCTCTGGAGGCTGAATCTCAGGCAAAAGTATTGAAATTACCACAGATATAACTAAAAAAAATAATCCCTTGTACATAAAAGCTTCAAGGAAATCCATTTTTCTGCTTCCCTCCTGACCTGCACATCTCTCTTACGTCTGTTTGGCTTACCCTGGTCAACCCTCTATGCCAACAAAGTCGCATGGCTCTTCGTGAGGAATCATACAGCCTTTGTCCAGATTAGACTGGAAATTATTTTTCCCTGAAATAAACTGGGGCTAAATCAAAAAGCTGATTATGATTAAGTAGTTAAAAATAGGTAAATTTGCCTTTTTTACTTTTTAAATTTTTTAAATTTTATTCTGGTTCTTCCACACCTCAGTGAAAAATGCTTACTCCACAACGAAAGAGAGAGACAACATTATGGAAGCGTTTAAGGAAGAGTAGGAGGGAAGCACTAGCCTCTCTGAATTAAAGAGTACCAAGCCCCTAAATTGCTAACCACTGCCCTGCCCTTCCCCCTAGCACTTGATGTGTATAGAATCTGACTACACCCAAAGACGCTCATCTGTCATTCTGCAGTTCTCCTACTATTTCTTCCCTATACCAAACTACGTAAACAGAAACCTCAAACCATCCCAACTTTTAAATCACTCTCTTCTCTTGTCCACACAAGCACCTTTTGATGGCCTTCTCATCTAGTTACTTCTTCCAAAACTGCTTTCAGAGAGATTACTTCTTGCTATGGAATCCACTATTCCCTCTTCTCCTCCAAATCCAGCTGCAAAGTAATACACCTTGTCACAACAGTATTCTTCAAAAAAGTCCTTAAATACCCCCTTATCATCCTGTCTCTCTTCCAACTACATGAACTTGTTGGTAATGTACCATCTGTCAATCCTCTTACACTAACTCTTCCATAAAGGATTCTAAACCCCTTTTAGGCATGTATTTCCTTAGGTAGTGGAATTATCTCATTCTCCTTGGAAGTCCTGAGAATCCTAAAGAATCTGAGAAGTATGACAGTTCCTGAGAATCCCAATGTCTTTTAATGATTCAGTCCTATAAAACTGTGAAGATCCCAAGCAGTCAGAAGAGTAACTTTTGCTTTAGTATCAAGATCCAAGAGATGGAGGATGGAAGTCTCCAGGTTATCTGCTTACATTATTCACCAATGCTATCATGGCTGTTTACTTTGGCACCATCTCTGTGCCACTGTACCTGGATTACCAAAATTTATGTTCAAGATCCCAATAAAAGAGATGAATACAATCATCACCAGTATTTTCAAGAATCTTGGTTTCTTAGCAGAACAACCAGAGAGGAGAAGAGTTCTCTAGGAAGCTTGTCAAGATGAGTTTTGAACATTGCCGAGGATGGAGATTCCTCAGCTTCTTTGGACATCTGTACCAGCACTGATCTGAATTTTTTTTTAATTATTTTTTCACAAGGGATTTTTTTCTTCTATACAGTCAGAGTCTCTCTTGCTCTATTCCATTGTTTATTTCAACAGAAGAGGGACAGCTCTTGCCCAGCATCTTGCCCAGCTTCTTATACCCAAGACTGCAAACACAAACGATTTCAGCTGGAAAGTCTCAAATGTGAAACATAATACGCCTGGCTTAACTGGCACTGTTTAAGGTCTGTTTCTTCTCACCGGACAGAACCAGTGCTGTAATTTCTCACTTTTTCTGAACTCAGTCTTGAAGTGGGAACACTTTAGTACTCCAGGCAAATGATGCTCAGCGCTACAGAACACATAGCAATAGTGCTCCCATATGTACTAAATCAACTCCAATTATTACAGTTCTGAGCTTGTGGGATTTCTCTCACAAAGGGGGTTGCTGTGGGCCCATGCTGTATCAAAACTGTGGCAAAGTATTTAATGCAGTGAGTATCTCTGAGGCAGTTTCCTTATGCAAATAAAGGATTCCCTCAAAGTTCAAGCACCTGAAGAGCCATGGGCACTAATGTTGCTTAACACTAATGTTGCTAAACATTAATTCAAAATTCTCTTCTATCAGTAAATGTGCTTTTATTAGAAAGGAAGCACATTTGCTCCTACGTTTATCTAGTCTTTTATTTTGGAGTACCCCAACGGTATATGTCTTGAGTCTTGATGGAGGTGGTCATACACCTGACAAACCTAAGATGGGCCTCCTTAAAATGGACTGATTCTATTTCTTCTGAATTTGCATGGCACTCTGAGACTGATCAAAACAGTGACAACAATATAAACTGTGTTAATTCTGTTCTGCTGGACCTAAGCTTTAAAGAAAATACCTTGTTTTCTAATCTTTTTGATTATATCCATAAATCTTTAGATAGACCTTCACTGAAGCATGTTCTAGCAGACAATATGTAGTCACAGATGAGAAAGTAATGCACATTGACCCTATTCCCCTCTGACAGATACACACTGCAGAACCTGACATCAAATAGCATTAAACATGCATCTGAACCATGTACCTGGTCTGGCTTCTGAAGGAGGAATTCAGGCATACCTTTAGAATTAAGAAAAAAGCTAGGATTGTTCAGGCACTGGACAAGCCTCCTGAGAAAATACGAGGGCCTGACAGATTCTTCTTCACCGTTAATGAAATGTAGCTGTTTCTTTAAGTTCTGTGAAACTGGAGCAAACCAGAGGCATCAGGAAGAACTATCAGTCTTGTAGCCCTAATCTCTACAGAAGACCTATGGGTAGTTCTGATATTCTATTCCTTAAAAGCTGATAGGAGATTGATCCACTGCAGAGAGGATGCTCCATCCTGCACTACTTTGTAAAAATCTCAACTCTAATATTGGTTCAAATACTTTATTCCCAGGAGGCATGGAGGCAAATGGAAACAATGGACATGACAACACAATGTAAAAATTGTCAGTTCTTAATTAAGAGTTCCTGACAGCCTTCCTCATTGGAAGAACACTTGTGTTTTTGAATATGCAGTCAAGAGAGTAACAATTCTGCATGCTTTAGTGCAAACTACGTTTCAAAGCACAAGCTAACACTGAAGCAGACCACTGCCCACCTAGCCCAAGTTTTCTCTGTGCCACCAGCTCCAGGAAGAGCTACGTGGAGATGACTTGCAAGCCTGGCCTCTATGTAGTTCACTCCCCTACTATTCCTCCAGTATCCACAAATGTAAGACAAGGGTTACTAGAGAGTATCCCCCAATACATGCCCATTAATATCTCTTTAGTAATTTATCCAATCCCTGTTATGAACTCGCAACAGATTTGGAAAGATATCTATCCTTGTGCAACAAAGTACTTTTATGTATTTAAAATTGTTCTACTAATAGAAGTTGAAATAGTAACAATGCCAATTTTTTTTTAAGCTTTCAATTCTTCTTAACTGTCTCAAGATCTTTTCCAAATCATCTTGTTTCCTCCCACTGAACAATGCTTCTTCCTCATTCATTGTTAACTGACTCTTCTAGGCTTATCTCACAGTAGAAATCATTATATGGGTACAACTTCCCTCTGCCACACTTGATTCCACATATTTCCCCTATATTTGTCATCCTTCTTCACACAAAGGATCTAGATGCAATATAAATGCACCTCAAAAATACTTCAGGGCAGAGAAGATGCTGTACCTTTGCAAGCACAGTCTTTCCTCCTCTTGCACATTTTGCATTGTGACTCATATCAGCTTAATATTATCTCTGAGTAAGAAGCATTAAGAAGATAAATGAGCACAACATCTGGGAGAGTCAATAGACTACTATTCCAATTAATTTGTGCTGCACACTGATTCATCACATTTAGTCAGCGAACAAAAAGTGGAATTAAGACTTCTCATTCATAATAAACAGGGAACCACGATAGTTTTATACATCAAGGAAGAGGTTTTCCCCCCTCCTATGTTGCCCCCAGTGTTCTCCCACTATAATTGCTCCTTTGCCACTGAGATGCCCTTGCAGCTATGGTCATGTATCTCATAAGGCTAAATCTCACAATGCTGTTGTGAAAAGCTGTCATTCAATGCCTGTCCAACACTTTGAACATTACATAATACTGCCTACCTTCTTCCTTAGACAATAATTACAATAACTGCTATTCATAGAAATCTTTCTACACCCCAAACAGGAAGTGAATGGGGGGAGAGCAACACATAATTTATTGCTCTGGGCTTTAATATTATGAAGTTAATGTGTTTTCTTCAAAAAAATCTATCACTGGGACACATACAGCAGCACAGAGAAATGTTCAATTAAATAAATAAATCATTTTGATAGTTGCTGTATATCCTTTTATCTTATGTTACCATTTGAGATTATTTTTAATTACTCCAACATACTTTAAAAGTACCAGAGAGTGGAATTTGTAACAAAGCCTTGTGGATTTTTTATGGTTTGTTCAGTTTATTAATTTAATTTTGAGAAAAAGGCTCAAGGTAAAATATATAACTAAGCTTAAAGGAATTTTTCTTCAACAGCATACTTCATAAAATATTTCCTGTAGCTGGCTTGATCATTTGCTTCCTACAGATTATCTAAATAGACCTGTGTCTTTTGGGATTCCTTAAGTTTACAATGACAATCCAAAGGTTAATTTTGAATGTTCTCCAAAGAAAGGCATTTATTTCCTTGTTTACCATGGAAACGCCAGGAGACTTCAAGCTGATCTTCCATGCTCTGATTATACATTTCCCAGTGGGATCCAAATTAAGAACTTCCATAGGGAAAGTTCCCTCTTAAAGGGAAGTAAGAGACACTTATTTTCATGAATTTTTATTAATCCCTTGAGGCTCAAATACGGAGCCCAAATTAGAAGCATAATCACTCAAATGACCTCTACAGTCAGTGGACTGAGCTGAATCATCTTAAGCAGGTAACTAAGATCTGCACTAATTAAAAAAAGGGAGCTATGGACAGCTGAGCAACTCCCTCCACGACTCCCTAGGTGCAGCCTAAAGGTATCTGGGGAGGTTCTGAGCCTCTGTGCTGCCTTCCAACTCACACAGGTGGCCACATTAGCATTTCTTTAGATAACTACCATGCTTTCCCTTAAATCTCTCTTCTCTGCCACAACACATACCTGGCTGGAGTTGGCTCAAGAAGGCATTGCTTGTGACTCTAGCCTTTCTTCTTAACCAAAATTCATTCACAGCTGCCCTGTGTTTCCATAGACTCTTTCAATGCCTTCACATTACGTTTCTGCTATGCCCAACAAAGATGGACACTGATCTCTTGAAACTATAGCAATCAGAAAAAATATTCGAATTAAAGATACAGAATCTTCCTCCCATCTATTAGGTACTTATATTACGTATATTAAGTACAACTCAGTTCCTGAATAAAATCTCTTCCCAACTCACACGATTTCACTTCATTGACAATTTATATAGAGATTTGTGTACTTTTCAATGAAACACTTATGCTCAAGTTTCTAACACTAACACCTGGAAGCAAAATTCCAACTCTAGAATATTAATAACATTAATGAATAAAATATGCCAGGAGATTCATTGTTGTGTTTGTTATCCATCACTTGCCTGACAGAAGCTCTCCTAAAAAAAACAGGAATTGGAGTGATACAGAAATCACTCCCTTTTTATTTCCATACAGTAAATAAAGGAGACTGCACAAAGAAGAGAGAGAAAAAGAATTAGCAGCTGTCCATCACATTTCTCTTCTCTGACTGAAAGAGGACAACTGTACCTACCAGGTATAGTTTCATTGAGCTGTCATCAATTTTACTCTACTTTCTCAGGATACTTTTCTCAGTACAACTGTGCACAGATTATTGCAATGCACTTTTATCTATGTGGAAATAAATATGATGTTTTCAATGTCAAGTTTGACTTACCTTTCTACAAAAGGAAGAAGGAAGACATAAGGCTTCAGAGAATAAAAAAATATACAATTCACAAGTTCAAGGGCACAGCAGCAAACCTTTCTCAAGTACTGTGTAAAATGTTGCATTTCCAAAATTCTAAGCACAGGATTTTATGATTATGTTACTAGACTCAAGTATCTCTGAAGATCATCACATTATTAACTTCTAGGTGAAAATAATCTGTGATAGTAAAAATCCTTTGAAAAGTGATATTTCCCTCTCTGGTACAACTGGCAATAACTAAGTTTAAACAAACATCTCAAGTTTCACAGGATTTTATGACAGAATAAGTTTGAAAAAAACAAGGAAAAAGATGCATACTATTTTGGCATTAAAAAGGGAAAGGAAATGAAACTTCCACAAACACTTTTTAAACAAAGGATGTGTGACTGTCCTGGTTTCAGCTGGGACAGAGTTAAATTTCTTCTTAGTAGCTGGCACAGAGCTGTGTTTTGGATTCAGTATGAGAATACTGTTAATAACACAGATGTTTTAGTTGTTGCTAAGTAGAGCTTACTCTAAATCAAGAACTTTTCAATTTCCCATGCTCTGCCAGCGAAGAGATGCACAAGAAACTGGGAAGGAGCATGGCTAGGACAGCTGACACGAACCGGCCAAAGTGATATTCCACACCATGGAACGTCTTGTTCAGTGTATAAACAGCGGGGCGTTGGCTGGGAGCCACTGATCACTACTCAGGGACAGGCTGGGCATTGGTCAGCGGGTGGTGAGCATATCATACATCACTTCTTTTTCTTGGGTTTTTTGCCTCTCTCTCCCTCTCCTCTTCTTCATCATCATTGTCATCATCACCATTATTATTTTTATTATTTTATTCTAATTATTAAACTGTTCTTAATGTTCTTATCTCAATCCATGTTTTTTACCTTTTTCCAGTTCTCTTCCCCATCGCCCTAGGGGTTGGGGTCAAGCGAGCAGCTGTGTACTACTTAGCTGCCAGCTGGGGTTAAACCATGACAGTAACGTAAAGAGTATGTCCCTAAAATCATGTTCTCATCTACACAGCAATGCTGATAGTGCTTCTTTTTCAAGTGAAATTAAAGTTATTATATACCAAGTTCTGACTGCAGATGGATGGAGAGTGATAAAGAACTCAAGCACAGTGTTTGCAATGGCCAGACAAGCAACACCACAAATCAGACAAATAACCTTGACGTTTGCTGAACAAGTCTGCAATTGCATCTGCAAATCTGTACAGACAAACCAAACACAGAGCTGCAAAAGAGCCTTAAAGGCACTGTCAGGATGCTGGAAGAGAAATCATGGGCCTGAAGGGTTGAGCAGGGGGAAAAGTAAGAGTGGCTTGCAAAACTAAGATACGGATAAGCCTAAGAAAAGGGATATTTTATACTAATGCTGTTTTCCAGTTTAAATTAAGAATGCAGCCTTACATGGCATGTCTAGAAATATATGAACCAATATCTATGCACAAACACTCAAAAAACACAATGAAGGGGAAGAAAACCCAAACTGAAAATACTTTTCTTAAACTGTTCTTTATGGACGGCTTTCAAAGTCCTTTAGTGAGGATTTATATTTTCTTCAGCTGCAGTAAAGAATCTTCTTTTTTTGTAAAAATATGTTTACTGCTCTCATCTCTAATTTTGCTTTTGCCTTCATGAGGGTTTTACAGTAAGAAAAATTTAGCAAAAGCTATTTGTATTCACAGTATCCAAGGCTATGTTGTGTGTGGGGACATAGTGGCAGCACTGACAGCCAGTTCAAAGATAATGTTCCTCTTCCATGGGAATTCCCAGCATTTTGAAATTGCCTTTCATTCCATGAGAGAAACTGTCATTTCAAAACAGATTACAGAAAGAACTAATAATATTAAAGCATCTTAATTTAAGTGCAGGTCTTTTTATTAACCTCCTTTCTGGCTTCAATGAGGCAACTTGGGTTTTCAGAGAATGTGCTTCATAATTTAAGGGTTAATTAAAACTACCTTTTTCCATTTTAATCAGTTTCACAGCCTTGGGCTGTCATAGAGCTTGGTTCACAAATTGTTGGCTTCGTGCATTTGCAGATAGAGGCTACTTTTAAAACTATTTAATTACTAGCATTATTTCTCACCATTGTTTTTATTCCTCTTAAGAGAAGCAAGACTGCTTCTTTGTAAAACAACAAGGCAGAAAAGCACTGAAGCATAATCACTTTACTGACTTGTGAACTGCCTGTATCTTGCTGTCCAAACCTCCTCCTCCAGCACCACTGCATGCAGTTGTTTACCAGGTAGCCTCCGTTCAGTTACACCTTCACAAAATTGCAAATGCCACGTTTTGAGCTCATAAAGTTGCCCTAACAGAGGCCTATAACACATATTCCCTGAATGGAAGTGGGAATAAACAACTATCTTCAGTCGATTCCCTTACGTTTTACTAACTGCACCAACAGGCTATACAATACACAAGCCCTAGCTCCAACACGTAAATTAGAGCGTTTGATGTGGAAATGCATGTACAAAACTAGGAAGCTGTGAAGGAGAGAGAAAATGGCTCAGAGAAGAGTTCTACCACACAGTTTTCATCTCTATATGACCACGGTTTGCCTAGACGGGAATTTTCTCTGTTCTACTATTAGTTTGAGTCTCCTGTTCCCATTAGGCACTAAAATACTACAAAATACTACTACACTGCCCTGGTCATATTCCCCAGAGCTGTACACCAACACTAACTGTGGTCTGTCTACAAGCATTTTTGCAGGAGGCATTTCTGAACTGTGCAGTAACAAGCAACTAGGGAGGTACCTTGGCAGCAATCTCTCATGGCACACTAAGAACACAGAGAAAGTGACTATGAGATTTAAAACTTATTTTGGAAAAACTTTGAGAAAATAGATGGTTTCTTCAGTTTTGTTCTCCTCAGTTCCAGTCTACAAATCCATAATGCTTAGTTGCTTCTCCTCATGTTAACATGGTCACATTATTAAAAGGAACTGAGCAACAATAACAGACATTATAAGGGTCCTGTTGAACTTCAGAAACATCTCACTTGGTCTTTAACACTAAGTTTCTTTTAAATTTTGTCAACAATGATTCATGCTGGTTCAACGCTTGGACCAGGCTCTCACTTTGGTTTTCAAAATTGTATTGCCCAAAATTGGCTCTTGTCTACAAGACAACTGAGACAGAAACAAAGCAGAAATGGTAGCTTGAAAAAAAGAAGTGAGATCAAGGTTGCAAACAAGCAAGAGATGACCTGAACAGGAATGACTGTTTGGAACAATTACCTGAGTTCAGTGAAGCGTCACAAGGAGCCCATGTGTAGCAAAAGCAGGTTAAAGCCCCACCAAAAATTTGAACTTGCCACTGGCAGAGCCTGAAGAGCAGCCAACTTCATTCTCAGGTCCTTCCCTCCTCCTCCATCCTGCATTTCCAGTTCGATGTTTCCACCCTCAGGAAATGGGAACATTATGTGCCACTAATACTTCAGCAGAACAGAAATAGTTTTAAGAGGAAATGGGAAGGCCAAGCAGGTTATAGTAGAAAGATATTTCAGGCTCACAGCATCTCTTTCTAATGCATGTTTGTATTATTTTTCGTGACAGAGATGAAAGCAATAACACATAAATCTCAGAGTTCACCCTGCCTTCTCTGTGTCTCAAAGGCTTATTTATACTTCAGTGTGGATGCTGGAGCTCATTGCTCTTGTTACAACCACGTCCAACCTCAAAACCAAAGGATTACATTTAAAATGGAGGGAGTACAATAAACCACTTCCTTTCCTTGGACACCAACCAGTCTTGGTTGTAACACAGCAGATCCAAGATATATTTTCTATCAAGAAGGCAGTCCCTCCCCCAGTTGCTGGTGAGATGGTAGTAACAGAAATTAAAAGAGTGGGGCAGACATCTTTATTTAGACAATATCTGGCCTACAGTCCCAGTCAACTGTAGGATTTTTGCCTGTATATTTCTTTAAGCTTTCCTAATTATTTTTTTTAAATGACATTAGCAATAGGACTTCCATGACTTTCTACAATCTACATGGACCTTTGCTGGAAGAAAACGTATCCTAATACTGAACCCAAAATGATCTACTTTAGGCAATTTGAGCCAGCCCTTTTACTTTGGCTACGTTGTTTAGGATCCTGTCAATAGTCTCCCAGATACTATAACTCCTCCAAAGCAACACATTTTCAGTCATCATTAAGCTAGTTCTTTTTAATAGCATTTTTAAAATTCCATATAGTCTCCTAATCACTTCTGTTGCTCTTCACTGAGCTCCCAGATCATCAGCACTGTGACAGAGAAGTTCACACAACCAAATACAAACAAACTATGTGCACTTACATCAGGGACTGTCCAATTTCAACACCACAGGTTCAGAGACACAAAAGAAAATGCAGTAGAAAACACCAGGATGACCTGCTATGATCTGGGGGGGTAGGGAACATAGTTGTTTTCAAAAGAATCATCACCATTTTAAAATAACTTGCTGAGGTTTTAGGGCAAGTTCCCCCTTCCAACTCTGAGTTCTATACACATAACTCATCATAACATTGTTAGACACAGTGGGCTGGTAGAGACCACCAGCTAAGACAAGCAAGACAGGTACAACAAACCAAGAAGCCTACTATGACCATTTCAAAAAGGGTTGTCCAGTAGGTGTTAATTTATCAGACAGAATAAGACTTGTTTTAGTTTAATTCTTTTAAAGAATTGAATATTTTTATTTTTAATCTGTTTGCAAAGTTTGATTTGCTTTCTTTAAACTCTGTCATCACACACACTCTTCTGGGGCTAATTCATTAGGTATAATCAAAAGAATCTACTCACGAGACAATTTTGTTATTCTCCTCAGTCAACAGTTATTTATTTACTAATTTGATTTCATAGAATAAGAGAATCATGGAATGGTTTGGGTTGGAAGAGACCTTAAAGATCATCTAGTTCCAACATCCCTCCCATGGTCAGGGACATCTTCCACTGGACCAGGTTGCTAAAAACCCCATCCAGCCTAGCCTTGAACACTTCCAGGGATGGGGCATCCACAGCTTCTCCAGGCAAGCTGTTTCAGTGCCTCACCACTCTCTGAGGAAAGAATTTATTCCTAATATCTAACCTAAACCTACCCTCCTTCAGTTTAAAGCCTTACATGTCCTGGTCAGAAGTCCCTCTCCAGCTCCCTTGTATTCCTTTTAGGTACTCGAAGGCCACAGTAATGTCTCTCTAGAGCCTTCTCTTCTCCAGTCTAAACAATCTGAGCTCTCTCAGCCTGTCTTCTGGAAGAAGTGCTCCAGCCGCCTTCTTGGCCTCCTCTGGGATGGCCCTCCCTTCATGGCCCTCCATCTTCTACCCAAAGTTGTGCTTAGTGCTTGCAAAAACCTGCAGCTTCATGAGACCACCCAGAGTCCCTCCTAATTCCAGACTGGTAAAATTATCCATGAGAAACACGCAACTGTCAACACAATTCTTCCAGTCAGAGTTAAGAGGACTTTTGACTAAAACAAGGAGCACAAATCATGCATCATTCCCCTTACATTACTTCACTAAATGTGTTTCTGGTGCTCAGCCTGGAGCCCTGAGCAAAAAGGTAGCTAGAGTAAAGCTCAAAATGAAAACTAATTACTCTTCAGCACCTGACTCCACATACGTGTCCCAGCAGAACACACCACCAAGGTACATGAAAACTAAGAAAATTCCCTCTGTCAAGTGTTTGATTTTAAGAGACTGCTGACTTACACTCAAGTCACCAAAATTTGTTCTCAAATTGTCTTGTACTGCTTCATGTATTTCTAACAGGCCTAGATACTGGAAGAGGAGAAGGCCACTAAGATCCTCCCTGCACTCGTAATAAAATGAACATTCCTCAACAGAACTCTTCCGCTCCTGAATCCATAGTGATGGCAGTGGTAACTGCTGATATGCTAGTCCCCTTACGAAGAATCCATGCACCAAACGGGATTAGCAAACTCATTGAAAAGTGAAAATGTCAGTACATATTCACATTCTCTTGCTGCTGGCACCAGCTGAAAGCCTACTGACATTAGCAAGGGAAGAGACCATCTGGGAGACAACTGCAGGCAAACACCCCAATCCAGCTGTGCTTCCAGCAGCTTCTTCCTGGCTCAAACCCAAGCAGGAATAATTTCAAACATCTTCCTGGTGCAGAAAGCATTCCAGATTCTGTGTACTGTAATCAAATTGATCCTAGCTGTGGGTGAAACTTTACATTTGGAAATTCAAAGAGTTTTATAAACAGTCCAATTTGAATTTCCAAATTGAAATTATTCAAAACCTGCCCAGAAAACTCCACAATACTGCCCCTCTTGTGACATCCCACTCTCTTAAAGAATAGTTAGGAAGATAAGAGAGTTCTGCCAAGGAGCTGTGCTTCCATTTGTAGACATCCTCAGGATCTGAGAGAACCTGTGGTAAGCCTGATGCTAAAGGCCTCCACACAGGCGTCTGTATCCTACACACTGCCTCTGAAGTGGTCAGCTGGGCCAAACAGATTCATATCATGTGAGTGTTTTGCAGTAAGTGGGAGAGAGATCAGGTCATTTAGGGAGCCTTGAAAGCTTTACAGTAACTTGAAGAAACATCAGTATGCTAAAACAGAAATGTTACAAAGAGTCAGTAGTCCTCAGTCTCTAGCTTCTAGGGTTTAATTATATGATTTAGACACATTGGATATTTTCCAGAGACATGGCACAGAGCAAAAAACTACACTTGGAAACTGCAGAATCAGCAGAGGAATCATTTACTTGGCAAGCTTGAGCAGACAGAAAAAAAAAAAGCCTCTCTGAAAATGAAGTCATATATGTTTCAATATGCAGGTCCGGGCTGGCGAGAATTTCCATCCAAAGGTGAATCAAGACCTTAAGCACTCAGCCTTTATATGTAAGGCTATAGTTTTCAAACTGGACAGGCTGTGTTCTTATAGTATCCAGCATCTCCTCTCTTCCCAGGACAGCGCTTTTTTTTCTCCTCTTTACCCATTGCTGTGTGCACACACGAGCATGCGCATGCACACGTGCATATGGGAGTGGGGGTGTGCATGTGAAACATTTGAACAAAAATTTTCTTGACAAGCAAGCCTGAGCAACAGAATGCACAGGGGCCTCTGGAGGCATGGAAAATTGAAACCAGTGACTAGAAGAGCTTTTTTCAGAAGTGGTCTCAAGAACAATCTTCAAATGGGAATTCTGTGACAGAAGCATCAGCCTGCTCTGTAGTGACTTTTTAAGAGGCAATATTGTGCCTTCAGTGGGTCAGTACCTCCATAAAGAACACACTTTTTAATTTTATTTTTTTTTTAAATATAACGTGATAACGGTACACTTCAAAAAAAATTCTATTCCTGGTGGCAGAGGAATATTTCTTGAAAGCACAACATGCCTCTGAGAACAAGGTCCTAGTGTAGTTCTTCTTTGTTAAGTTTGAAGCTCCTTGTATAAATCAAAGGTGAGAAGAGTGACAACATGAAATGGAATTTTCTTACTCAGATTTGCTGGTCACATGTTAGAGTGCCATGGCTGAAATGAGTAATTAAGGAGTTTTTATCCTTTTGGGGGTCTGTTTACATAACACAGTCGGCAGCACTGGAGACAGAGAGATAGTTTGCTGCTGTACAACCTCTACAGAATTATTTACAGAATAACAATGTTAAATTTGTGCACACCCCAGAAGTCCATGACACTGCATGGTTGTCAAAGAGAGCAAATATGGGGAGAAGAGGAATGTCTGGCCCAAGTCATGCTCAGCCCAAGACTTAACACACAGAAGCTAAATTATTAAGGTTGCAAAGGGTCGGAAAACCACTGAAAGTGTGGAGTCGGTAGCTGGAAGAAGTACTTTATCTCTATTGCTTTAATAAGATACAAAACTCGCTAACAAAGCATACATTTTTTATTTTTTTAAACAGTATGATATAACAGTAATATAATATTAAAGCAGGTTTAAGGTAAAAAAAAGACAAAATATTGACAATATTTACAGGAGGCTCATCAGTTTCCCCATAGAGTTTTAATCAACTTTTCACAGACATGAGTCTTTAGCTTTTTGGAAAAAAAAAAATATTACATGTTTATGACCAAGAACAGCCAATCTGGAACATTCTAAATAAACACATTTTCATGATAGCACCCTTTTGGGGAGATAACTGACCTTTTATTTTGGTGGCTAAACCACACTATAAAGCTCTAGCTTGACCATGCACACCAGTTTGTACTTCTTCCATATTCTACTGTTTGTGAGTGCAGTAAATATGTGTTTACTGCAGGGCACAGAAATGAGAATTAAAAATAAACTTTGCAACCTTAAATGTGCTCCAAAAGTACTTTGCAGTCATCTGAAGGGACTTAAGGATAACCTCTGCACTGCTGAGGGATAATGCATGAAACACAAGGAAAGAAGGTTTTAGGGTGAGCAGATCTGTAAAGGGGAGCATTCCTGAAGCATGCATAAATTTTGTAACAATGCAGGTATCCAGGGAAGGAGAGTTGACAACAAAACCATTTTATCTTAATGGAGGCACACAAGATAAGGGGTGCGAAATTATACTTATCTCTTACATGATTCTCTGCATATGGCACATGCAATATCAAAGGGGAGAAGGGGAAGACATCTGCACCTGGGCACAAAGAGGGATGTGAGTTTGTACAGGCATAAAGAAGGCAATTCTCAATGGACTGAGGGATCAGCTCCCTTGTCAGATACATCTGCTGGAAGCCTATGGGAGCATGCTGGAGAATAAGCAGCTGCCTCCTTGGACCCACCAGCTGCCTTCCCCCCAAAACGGATTTACACTGTACCATTGGTCAGCCTGAAAGTAAAATACAGAAGGCAAAGAGAGTAACAGCCTTGGGTAAAGAAAAAGATAGGAGGCATTGCTCCCCCAACCCTTTCCAAAGTCTCTATAACCCAAGCTGTTCTTGCCACAGATAACAGCTTGGAAGAGCTGAGAACCTCAGAACCATGCAAGAAGACATGCCTTTCTGCAGGGTTTCTGTAGTTAAATTAGAGAGAGATACAATCCCAGTTCATACAGTCTCCAGCATCCCACAGTAATGGGCTTTCCAAGTATCAAAATACCCGAACACGTAAACAATTCCGAGCAGCTCAGTGTAAGTGCAAGAAAGCCAAATAGGAGGGAACTCAGAAGACAGGAGAAAAATATTTAGGCTAAGACAACATACATGAAAAAGGCAGTAAAAGAAAGGATGCAATTACATGCAGTCATCTGAAGCCTGACAAAACACTAGTAAAATAAACTGAAGTAGTGGCAAGGTGTTGAATTTATGGAATGAAGTTCTAGAGAGAAACAGACAGTATTTTTTTTCAGCATCGAGATGGGGTAACATCAATGGAAACGGATTATTAAATTGTGGATTATCTTTTCCTTTCCTTCTCCCAAAGGAACCTCACCACCGGAATTATTTCAAACTGGAAACAAAGAAACAACGAAAAATAGTCAGTAAATCTTGTAATAATGGCTTAGGGCAGGTGGATCAGCTGTGACTACACAAGAAGTGCAACCACATTCAGTTCCATGCTTCTGATTAGAACCTATATAACAAGGAAAAAGGGAGCCTCACTCCACCCCAGCTGAAGCTGCAGATGTGTCTCTGCATCAGATGCATGTGGTGGAAGCAACTCTTCTTGACTTTGTTGTTTCCATTTGCCCTCTCACTCTCATTCCTCATGAAACTGCATAACTTGGTACACTGATAGTGAAGGACGACCCTTGGGAGATTTGCTTCCGCATCTTTACTCTCTGACTTTTAGAACTTGTAGGAGAGGCAGGTGATTTTCACCCTTCCTCCCAACCGAGTGAGTGTATTAGCAAGAGACGCTTCAGAGTAAGTGAAATCATCTCAGTAGATCCACAAAACGCAAATTTAAAATTACCCATCACAGCAGCCCCTCCCACATTCACAGATTTATTTAGCTTGAGTAGTAGTAACTTGCATCATCTCCTTGAAAAATAGGTTAACATGGTTTTTCTCTGCCACAAGCACTCATACAGCCATCTGTCCCCCAAAAGAACGCTGAACAACCCTACCCACAGACAAGGCCACACAGCCTTCCTCGTATCGTTCCATGAGAATCGGGAACTTACACCAGCATCCATCCACCCCTACTTCAGAGACTTCAAAGGCAGCAATTCCCTATGGTTCTTCAGAGCTAAAGAGAGAGGGAAACAACGGGCCTGGGAGCACACCAAACGCACCAAGCATCTGTGGAACGTGTCTGTGTGTGATAGTAATTTCCGTGAGCGGAGAAGCCGACCCGATTCCCCACATCTATCCTCTCCGTGCCCACAGACGGCACCTGACAGCAGAGGTGTGCGTGGGGGAGGGTCCCAGTAGCGAAGCCTTAGAACAGCAGACACCAGGAGAGGAGAAAAACCCCCACATAACTCGAGGAGTTTTAATCCCTTTCGAAGTAGCACTCGTTTGTTCTGTCTGCCCCTCCCTCGGATGGCAGAGACCGGAGGGTACCCGCGACCACGGCCCGCTCCCTCGGAGCGCTCCGGTCGGGCTCACAATGCCCATCCCTGCCGGCCCGATCGCCCGCCACGGTACCTTGTGCAGGACTCCAGCAACACCCCTTCCACTTCCCACATTACTCCAGCAGTTTTCGCAGCAGCCCTTCCCGCTAGAGCCGTGCCGTCCGGCCTCCCGGCATCAGAAAAGTTGGACAAAGACCATTTTTCATCGCGCGAGTTGCACCATCCCGACGGGCCAGCGCCAGCTCCGCCGCTTTGTCCCCCGGCCCCGGGCACAGCCTCTGGCTCTCGGCCGATGCCTTTCAACAAGTCGGATGCTCGCGAGCAGTTCCGATCCTTTCGCTACTCTCCAGGCCCTTCTCCAGGAACGTCCTCTCCCTGCCCAGGATCCCTCTCCTGCAGGAATGAATCTCTTTTCCTCTCGCTTCCCAGGATCTCCCTTGTCCCTTTCTCCAGGCTCCTCTCTCTCTCTCTCTCTCGCTTTCTCTCCCCCCTGCCTCCCTCCCCTCCTCGTCGTGCCCCTCCTCCATTCTCTCTCCGCCCCCCCCGACCTGCTTTCCTTCGCAGAGGCACAGAGACGGCAAAGGGGGGTGGGGGCGCTGCGAGACCCCGCGCTCCGGGGCGGCTCCAGCCACTCCTGTCACTTCCGCGGCCATCGCCATCCTCTCTGCCGCACAGCCCCGCCGGGTCCCCCGTCCCCCGCCGCCTCAGGCTGCCTCCCCTCCGCCGCCCGCCCCTCGCAGCCGCTCTGCTGGGCGGGCCCCTGGGCGGCACCGGGTTCCCTTCGCGATCCCGGGCTGTGCTGCTCGGGCCCCCTCCCACTCCCCCCACCCAGTCTCTTCCAGAGGGGGGTTTTCCAACTGGGTCTTCCCTCGCCGCAGCTTCAAGGTTGCGGCCGGGCGCCCTCTGGGGATCCCGAGCGTGGCTGCAATTGCTCCTGCCCCAGCCCCTGCCCAAGCCCCGGCCCCCGCCCTGCCACTGGCAGGTTCAGGTCAGGAGTGACAGATTGGCCAAACAGGACTGGTCCTTGGCCAGTCTCTCTTGACACTGTTGAAATTCATGGTACTATGTAGCGTCTCCTACTGTTCGCGGCAACCCCGTCTCAAGTTAGTGCGTATGTGCTTATTTGTGTTCTACCTCCAAATGGTCTCCCTCTACTCAGCCCTAGTGAGTAGAGTGCTTTGTCCAGTTCTGGGCTCCTCAAAACGAGAGAGACATGGGGCTCCTGGTGTGAGTCCAGCAGAGGAAAGGCTGAGGAAGATGGGCCTGTTTAGCATCTAGAAGAGTTGTCTGAGAGGGGACCTTATCAATGTCTATAAGGGTCTGCAGGGAGGGTATCAAGAGGAAGGAGCCAGGCTCTTCTCAGTGGTGCCAAGCGATAGGACATGAGGCAACAAGCAGAAACTGATGCACAGGAATTTCCCCCGAACATGACGAAGAACTTGGCTGTGTGGGTGACTGCACACTGGAACAGGTTGCCCAGATTGATTGTAGAGTCTCTCTCATTGGAGATACTCCATAGCCATCTGGACACAACTCTGTGCAATGTGCTCTAGGATGACCCTACTTAGGGAGTGATGACCTCACCAACCTTACCCATTCTGTGATTCTGTGAAGTGTCACAGAGGCAAGGTGCTTGTTTGATTCTAGATACTAACAAACCTCAATCATTGGGGTGAATCAATCAATTCTCCCAAAGGAGAATTCTCCCAAGGGAGAACCTCAGCTTCCAAACAAAGGACTGGGAGTGTCTTTCTGGGTCTCTCCCTTCTCATTCTGCAAATGTCACTGGGCTAAACACAGAGAAATGCTAGAGGATGAGGCATGCTGCATAAGCCTCTGCTTGTACCTACCATTCAGTGAGTTACATAGGCAAGTGGCAGAAAATGAAGGGTTCAGTGAGCTACAGTGTAAGCACAGTGTGCATTAAGGACTGAATGGAAAATATATCAAAACTCGGTGGCTTACAATTCACAAATTACTTGATAACACAGAGCAGAATTTTGGGCTTCTGCTGACAAAGTGACTTCCTTTGGTTTGAAGTATGAGCTTCACACTATATACAATAGAAAGTGACTGTGATTCCCTTCCACATAGGACACTGGTACACATAAAAAAGGACAAAGCACATTAGACACCCCACTGCATGATGAAATATATAAAGTTCTGCTTAAAAGAAGTACCATCAGCAGATAGTGGCACATCTCAGCATTCAAAAACCTAGGGCTAGTTTCCACACAGCACAGCCTTTTCTAGCAGTTCTGTATATATGCAGAATAACACAAATACTTACGTCTTCCCAGACAGCATAGTTTCTTTCTTAATCCTCTCTGTGGGGGTTTCTAGACACCAATTACAACAGACTTCTTTCCTTCCAACTTCCCTCCCCCCCTTTCTCCCATCTGATTCTAAAAGAAATTTTCTTCAGGAGAAATTGTAGGTATTCAGCTTCTCTTGGAATCTGCTCCTTACTCAGTAGGGTAGTAAATTTTTGCACATATGTTTTCCTTTCTTCCTCGTTTTTGTACTATGAGGAGCATCTGGCCCCTAGAAAGGAGCAGAGGGACTGTACCATTGCACCAGGGTCGGGAAAGAGGTTAACAAGCTGCTTTGTTCAATAGCTGCAGAAACACTTCCTCCCCTTTATGGTAACGGAATATTCCCCCCAAAACCTCCTCCTCCTCCTTCTTGTGGAATGAAAGCCAAGCATGAGCAAACTGCTACACTGAATGGGGAAGTCTGGGAAAAGTTCCTGTGCACGTGTGCACATGCAACATCCAAACAGTGTTTAAAACTTCACCTGATGAAAGGCGAGCTGACAGTCAATCTTTTACAAGGGATTAATTTTATGGCAGCATTTAAATGTTCTTTCTTCAATGTTGCAGCATTTTGCAATGCTGTGGCATTTACATATTTAAAAAAAGTTTCCAGTTTCTGAAATCTCCCTCTGCTGGGCAGATTACTACACCCTACCAGAAAAACTCACCTCTTTCAATATGAAAAAAATCACAGCCAACGTGACGGAAACAGACAAGCAAAAGCTCTCAATCCAAAACTACCATGGGTGGATCAGATTCTCAGGACAATCTTAAATGTGACAAACCCAGCATACCTCATGCAACAGTGTGGCTGCATGATACAGAGCTGTGATCTCCAAAGTGGGGTGCATGCACCCCAAGGGGTATGCAAGACAACCCACTGGGGTGCAGAACAAAAATATTAGAACTTCAGTAGTACATAATTTATAAACAAACAAATATATGTATATTGCGGGTGTATGCTAAAGCCTTTTACCAAGAGGGGTACGTGATCAAAAACGTTTGGAGAGCAATGATATAAATAATCTTGTGCTCCAAATTACATAGACAGACATTCATTTTATAGACATGGGATTCCACAAAATACTGAGTTTCAAATACCCAGACACACAAACAGATCTTGCAATATTTGAAGAAAAGAAGAAGGTGCAGTTATTAAAACGATGGTGAGGACATCGAAGCATAATTCACTTCTTAAATACTCTCTTCACTGTGTGAAACATGTTAGGTCTTGAAGAGAAAAGAATTGGAATGTGCAGGGCAGACCACACAAACCAAAGAGAAGAAAACCACCCATGAGAGAGTAGCTGAGGAGGATAAAAGGGAGGGGTTGGGTTAAGACAAGGGGAATAGAGTTTCAAAGGAAAAAGAGAGAAAAAGGAGGGTAAGAGTGAGAGAGGTGGGAGACAGAGGTAGAGAAAGCAAGATACACACAGAGCGACTATAAAAGACAGACAAGGAAAGAAAGAGATGTGGAGAAGAAAGGGAGGAGCTGGCAACAGCAAATAGAATAGCAGGCAGAGGAAAGAGTAAGAAGGTTACTATTTATACATGAGAGGACATGTTTGACAAGCAGTTTTGAAGCAGAACTATTCAGTGGATAAAATCTTCAAGAAGATTTTTTCAAGGGCAGATTTATCACTGCAACTGTCTGAAATAGCATATTTTCCTTTACAGATTTCTGAAAAAATATTCATACATCAGTAAATTAAAACCTTGTAATATCCTCTGGATACCATATCTTAGGGACTTGTTTTGTTTGTTGATGTGTTTGGTGAAGCAAAAAATTTTCTTCCTAAGAAAAACCAGCAGAGAAAGAGGAGAAGCTTATGAAAAATTCATAAGAGATAATTGAAAATAATTTGGGGAAGCACAGAGTTGCAAAAGGAATGAGGGGCAGCCCAAAATGGGGTGTGAAAAACCAGACCTTTACAGTCTCCACACTGGCTTGGGGCAACCATTAGTATTCACCTCTGCTTAGAGCTTTGTTTCCCGAGCTTTAATGGAAATAAATCTGAACCAGAAAGGGGAAAAAAACCAATCTATGTTGGCTAACTGTGCATCCACCTGTATTTTTAATTATTATTTTAATGAAGTATATGTATCAATTGTTAAGAAAATTACCTTCCTTGATTATTATATCAACCGGTATATTAAAATACGACAGTGTATTCATTTTGTTAATATGTATTAGTTCACAGTATACACTGTTTTGTCATAAAGTTCTGAAATTTTACTGAAGGAATTAGTATTGTTCCTGCTTAAGTAAAAGAAACTAAAGAGTGGTCTAGTCTTGGAAATAAGGACTTTGCTTCTTGGAAGCTTGCTTTGTCCATGAAGGATAAAGAGTACCTGTGGACAACCAAGATAACACTAGCATCCTAGAGCACATCTTCAAAACCTTCCCAGCATCACCTGGCATCATAGGTAAGTAACTACAACAAGACTGACTCCAGGGATGTCTGCATCAGTAGATAAGCGTTAAGAATTCTGCAAAAACGTAGATGCTTTGCAGAGATTTACTGTGATTAATAATCAGTAGTGTGGGTGTTAGTGATTAGTCAAATCATGTAGTACCTGAATGTTTGAAGGGTATAAGAATTGTGTGTAAAACCACATTTGGGTTGCCCCAATTTGGCTGGAACACCTCATGCACATGAATTAATATTTACCCTTGTAATTTTATGCTTTGCATCCTAACCTCCCTCCTCAGTTGGCACAGGCCAGTGGCAAATTTTCGCAACAATTTCAGAGGTGAAGAAACAGCTAGACTTGTGCCAGTTCACTGGAGCTACGACCTAAATGTTTGTTTATCTATCAATTTTCTAGCATTCTCCCTATGTAAACCAAGCATTTTAACCCACTCATCACACAGATCAAGAGCTAGTGTTCATGATGCTAACATCCAGGAGGAAAACCAATGATTTCTGCTGTGGACTAGGATCTGGGGAAATTTAATAAGATAAGTAGCTGCCTGGGAATCCATGACTGGGTTTACAACAAGCCTAGTTTCATGCTGGGACAGGACACTATTTAGTCAATTCCATACAGACCTGCAATCCAGCTGTGTTAAGTTCAATACTGTCTACTAGGTTTTTACCTGAATGTCCAGATATAGTAAATTAATTTGTAGCTTACTGGGACATAGGACACTACAGGGTTTCTGAAGCTGCCAAAGGGGGAAAAAATAAGATTCATGAGCCCTACAGCTATGGCTCAATAAAAGAAATGTGCAGTGAGAGAGATGTATTCATTTTGTGCATATTGTTTGTTACTAAACTCCTCTGAACTCCCCAGAAAGTATGAATGTGTACGTATATCTCTTATAAAGGTAGTGAAATTGTGAACTTGTGTGTGTTGCAATATTCTCTGTATTCTATCAAGCACTGGAGATTAGCCCTGTCTATCTGCTGATCGACGTTGATCCATGTTCTAAGCTTCACTCATTTCCACTGAAGGTGTGCTGCAACCACAGTTCTTGACCAAGCATGAAATTTCTAATTTCTGCTCCTGAGAACCAGGAACTTCAAACTCCTGTTGGAATAGCATGGACAAAGTACTCGGCATTGTCAGTTTAACTTGGAAGGGAGTTGAAAATAAGTTGCAATTATCCCACTGTTTTGTTGCTTCCATAAGTGTCTTTGAAAGTATTCCATATTTCAATCAGATCTGTGCTAGATTCAGGTGTTTGTTGCTCATCTGAAGAATGTCTCCAGAAAGCTGCATAATATTTCAAAAAGCTCTGCTTTTACAGAGCTTATGCTCTAGTGGAAAAAAATGGGCCAACAGTTACGTAGATGGAAAGGGAAGTTGCATTTCCTAAGTGCCCTGGGATTTAAGCAAAACTGCCCTGCTAAAAAGGTCACAGAACATGGAATTTTTTCTTGGAAGCCCAATAGAAAAATAAGGACATTAAATTACTGGCGTTGAAAGGCAGAGAGGTGAAGGCTGCTAAACATCCTCAGGAACCTGAAAGGGTTGGAGCTGAGGTTCTGTAGGAGAACGCAACCCACGATCTTTTTCAAACTGGGCAGCTTGCGCCACCCTATGTCCAAGTCTGCCAGTAAGGTCTCTGAGCCTGCTCAAACTCACAGCAAGGGGTTGTATAAGAGACTGCCGTTTCCGTTTTAGCTCTTGGCTGAAAAATGAGTAGGGAAGGAGAATTACAAATTTAGTTCGGAATAAAATGATTTATTTTCTTTCTGAGAGAAAAAGAATGTGGGAAGTGTTAAACCAATTTTGTTCAGCCTGAAACACCATTTAACCTAATTATTTCAGGAGTTCTTCAGAGAAGGAAATGAATGGCTAGGTACATAAAGATGCTGGCAGAGGCAGTGTTTCATCAACAGAACTGGTCTGTACCTTGGCAGTTCCTGGGTCCAATTCCTGGCCTGATCTGTTGCCTGGGTGCCAGTCTCTTCTCCAGAGAATGCTTAATTACTTGTAAGGTATGGAAACATCTCAACAGGAAAATTAATTTCTCCCATCACTCATTCCATCTCCCATGCAAAAACTGGCATGTTCAGGAATCTGGTGGTAGCAAAATATTTGTAGAAAACAGTTTAAAAGCACTGTAGTGCAAAATGGGAACTTGCTACTAAGGCTGTTACCTCACAGACATTTCAACCTCAAAAGAATATGAGCCCCTACAGAGATAGAAAACCTTACACTCTTTTTTCTGTGCCCTGAGATGTATTTTCTCATCACCTTCCTTATACTACCGGCAAAGATTTGTGCAGTGATCTGGATCAAGGAATTGATCTGTCTGAAAACCAATTAATCAAAAATTATATGTAAAATTTTAGAGTACATGTAGGAGACTTTATGGGCGGAAAAACCACTACAGCTAGAAGATGGATGGGAAAGCAAAGTGTGTGCAGGTTGGAGAGGGACAGTTAAGGCCACCCCTTTCAGCAGCAACCTAGTTGATATATGTTTTAAGTAGACATATGCCAGTCCTCAGAGTATAGGTCTTTAAAACTGAGTATCTCATAATAGGGGTGTGTTTTCATTACCCCTTGATTTTGCAGTCTGTGTATGAAACTGGTCTTTTCCCACCAAAAATAGAGCTGAAAAAAGAAAGTAAGAAAATCCATAAGAAACTATGCAGGAAAATAAAGCTAAACCTGAAAACACCTCCAGAGATGGTTGACATGCCATTGTTCTGTAAATCTGGAAAACACTGAGGGTGCAGAGGTGTGAAATCACACAGGTTTAGCCACAGTCTAACATGAAAAGACTAAAACCCCTATGCCTTAGGCAGCACTCCTACAGAAGGTAAGCACCTTGAAGGTAACAGTAGTAATGAACTGCCACTTCTGTTCATCATGTTAAGGAGTGATCCATTATAATCACCTCAGGTCTCTTGCTTATCACCCTGAATCATAGAATTATAGAATCACAGAGTTATATGGAGTTGGAAGGGACCCATAAGGATCACTGACTTCAACTCTCTGCTCCTCACAGGACTACCTAAAACTAAACCCTATGACTAAGTGCTCCTTGAACTCCAAGTTTGGTGCTGAGACTACATCCCTGGGGAGCCCGTTCCAGTGACTGACCACTCTCTCAGTGAAGGAACTTTTCCTAATGTCCTATGTGACCTTCCTCTAATGCAGCTTCATATAATTTCAGCTGAATGAGAAGAAAATAAAAATGTTTTTATTAATCTGTCAGCAACAAAAGAAGGGCTAAGGAGAATCTCCATCCTTTACTGGATGCAAGGGCAAAGGTAGTGACAAAGGATGAGGAAAAGGTACATAATGCCTTATTTGTTGCAGTCTTGAATAGCAAGACCATTTGTTCTTCAGATACCCAGATCCCTGAGATGGAAGACAGGGACAGGGAGCAGAATGCAGCTCCCATAATCCAAGAGAAATGCTCAGTGACCTGCTACACCACTTAGACACACACAAGGCTTTGGGGCCAGATGGGATCCACCTGAGGGTAGTAAGAGACCATGGCAAGTGCAGGGCAATCAGAGGATCAGGCCCAGCCAGGATGAGTTCATGAAAGACAGGTCTTGCTTGACCAACCTGTTCTCTTTCCATGACATGGTGACCTGCCTGGTGGATGAGGGAAAGGCTGTGGATTTTACCTTCTACCTGGACTTTAGTAAAGCCTTGACCCCATTTCCCATAGTATTTTCCAGGAAAAACTGGCTGCTCATGGCTTGGGACAAGTGTACTTTTCTGTATTAAAAAGTGGATGGATATCTGGGCCCAGAGAGTGGTGTTGAATGGAGTTAAATTCAGTTAGTGTCAGTCACTAGTGGGGTTCCACAGAGATCAGTATTGGGGCCAGTCCTGTTTAATATCTTTACTGATGATCTGGACAAGGGGATCTAATGTATCCTCAGCAAGTATGCAGCCAACACCAAGCTGGGTGGGAGTGTTGACCTGCTGGAGGGCAGGAAGGCTCTGCAGAGGGATCTGAAAGAACTGGATCAGTGGGCTGAGGTTAATGGTACAAGGTTCAACAAGGCCAAGTGCCCGGTCTTCACAACATGAAGCACTACAGGCTTAGGACAGAGCAACTGGAATGTGGCCCAGCAAAAAAAGGACCTGGGAGTGTTGGTCAGCAGCCAGCTCAACATGAAGGCCAATGGCATCCTGGCTCATATCAGAAATAGTTTGGCCAGTAGGACCAGGGTCATCCCCCTCCCCTTGGCACTGCTGTGTCTAGTTTTGGGCACCTCACTACAAGAAAGACATTGAGGTGCTGGAGCATGTCCAGAGAAGGGCAACAAAGCTAGTGAAGAGTTTGGAGCACAAGTGTGAGGGGTGGCTGAGGGAGCTGGGCTTGTTTAGCCTGGAGGAAAGGAGGCTCAGGGGAGACCTTATCACTCTCTACAACTGCCTGAAAGGAGGCTGTAGGCAGGTGAAGGTCAGTCTTTTCTCCCAGGCAACAAGCGACAGAACAAGAGGAAGCAACCTCAAATTTTACCATGGGAGGCTTAGATTGGAAATTAGGAAAGATTTGTTCATCAGTAGAGTTATCAAGCATTGGAACAGGCTGCCCAGTGAAGTGACTGAGTCACCATCCCTGGAGGCATTTTAAAGATCTGTAATTGTGGCAATTAGGGACGTGGTTTAGTAGTAGACTTGTCAGTGTTGGCTTTATGGTTGGATTTGATGATCTTAAAGGTCTTTTCCAGCCTTAATGATTCTGTGCTTTCCTTGTGTCCTACCACTGTTTACCAGTGAGAGATCAGCATCTCCCACTCTATTCACCTCATTCTTTAAGCTGAACAAACCAAGTGACCTCTTGCTCTGGAGACCTTTCATCATCTTGCTCACCCTCTTCTGGACATGCTTTAATAACGTGATGTTCCTCTTACATCGTGGCCCCCAAAATTGCACACAGGACTCAAAGTGAGACCGCCCCAGTGCAGAGCAGAGCAGAGCAGGACAATTCCCTCCCTCAACCAGCTGGCAATGCTTTGCCTGATGCACCTCAGGACACAGTCAGCTCTCCTGCCTGCCAGGGCACACTGATGACTCATATTCAACTTGCCATCAACCTAAACCCCTATATCTCTTTCCACAGGGTTGTTCAGCCCCTCATCCCCTAATTTGCATGTCTTAGAATCCAGGATGTAAAGAGAGAGGACTAAAATTTGTGAAAAAGATACGAAAAAGAAATAAGGAAGAACATGGAGAAGGGAGTGTAATTTTGAACCAGATCTCAGGAGAATAGAGCCAGTGCAGGTGTTTGAGAGTAATAAAATTTTCCTTGCACTGAAGTCTGCATACAGGGGTTCAGAGGCTAAAGATACGATGTGTGTGGGGTTCTAGTATTTCTCTAGTTCTGTCAAGAAAGCATGTAATTCTAGGTCGCTGTGGGTATAAAATCACACAAAGCTTGCGATTTAGGAGTAACTTTCAAGAACTACACGTTGGGACAGCGGGGACGCCACTTGGTGTTTCCGTGGCCGACAGTCCCACCCGGTGGACAGAGATGGTATTGCTGGCTAAGAGAACACGCTGCCTGACATCCAAGCATCCCAAAGCACAAGCTGAACGCATGGGATCAGCCCCCACTGACCTCCAGCTGATGCCTCACGAGTGCCGTTTACTAGAACCAGAGATATAAAAGCATTGCATATACAAATTTTAGAAATTCCATAGAAAAAACCCCAAAGCTTGGAAAAGTACTAACCCTCTATGTTTATGGGTGTTCATTAGCACTGCACAGTTCAGAGTACTGAACTTGGTAGAGAAAGAATTTTGAAACTACCTACCTTATCTCCAGCATGGCAGGGATACTCATGAATTCTAAGTGACTGTAATTAATCATTAACTACTACTCTGATGGGCTTTTCTCTACAGCAGAAATTATCTTGGAGCTCTCTGTTTAAAGTCAGCCTTATCCTAGTGGCACAGTGCGATGCTACACTGAGGAAAAATAAGTTAATTTTTAAGCTCAAATGTAGGCACACATTCCCTGTCTAAGCTATGTTGTGGGCAGGTCTTTACCTTTGTTGTTGGTAAGATGGCTGAGATGCACCTTTGTTCTGCAGATCCTGCTTTCCACTTTTTGTTAGAAAAAGCAGAAAAAGCTCTAATGATCTTCTATGGAACATATTTACAAGTTATCTGTCCTCACGTTTACAGTCTCCTGCTGGGCCATCTAAAGGCTTTCTCTCCTACTTAGTGACCACTGGATTGATGCATAAAGGGAGCATCTTAGAGTGTCATTGAGGAAATGCCATCTTGAGGTCTTGACACTGACACAAGGCTATGTTACTTTGCCAGATATTTTTCTTACATCCTATTAGCATTACTAAGACGATAAGACAAATGTCCTTGTTCAGACAAGAGCGGAGAGATGTCATCCTGAAAATACTGTAGGTTTTATAGAAAATGTCTTGGAACTACTTCTACAAGGTCTATCAATGAGAGTCAGGCTTCTGAGTACCATGTGTCGTTAGATCTCACCTGCACGTCTTCAATAGGTTCCAAAGTGCCAGAAAGAAGGAACAACTGGCATGGTTGTAATTTTAACTTTAATGCAGGCTTCAGCTTTCATATTTCCTTTACTTTTGAAAATGACATTGATTTATTAATAAAAATGCTATGCTAAAGTTTCTCTCTATGCCTCAACAAAGCAAAGGCAGAAACTGTAATGCTGATGATACAGAACCATGCACTGCAGCTTACTTCTTGCATAAAAGGAGTAAGAGTTTTGACAAGGTATAATCAAGTGAACAATAAAGAGCTGCAGAAAAGGAAGGAAAAACGGTGGACTTGTTGCTGTGCTTCACATTAAGACCGGACAGGTCATCCAAATAAAAAAGCAAATGTGATTTGTGCATGTGAAATGCATGGCTCAGTTGTTGCATCCTTACAGTTGATTTTGTGCCTCCTCAGAGAGGAAAACATAGCAAACAGCTTGTTTGGGCACAAAATACAGATGAGCAAGAGGACGCCTCTCCTAAAGCAGCTAATGTAGCCTGCTTGCAAAGAGGTGCTTTCTGGTTTCACACTCAACAAGATGAACATGGATGTGATTGAAAGATTTCTATCTGTTGCTGCAACAGTTTGCATCCTTGACTAAGAATTCTCTGGCTCAGAGAAAAAAAATACCTTCAAGAAAAGGCTGCAACTTCAGATAAATGCAAGACTGTTTTTGAGGGTCAGTTCTTAGACTGCAGCCTGCAAAGAAAGTAAAGCTATTTTGTCCACAGTAATGTGGGTTTGCTTTTTTACCATAAATAAACTAGTGTCTTGTGTTCTACCTCAGTGTCCTAGGGACAGGCCTTATTCCCAAATTATCTTTCTTTTGCTTTCTAAAAATCAATCTTTTTGTCTCATTGCCATTTATCCTAAAACATAATGTGTGGCCCTTTGCCTACCTTAAAATGAGTCTATGCTTTTTAATGAACTGATGAAATTCTTCATTTTCCTGGACTTTGAGTTACTGCCTGAGCAAGACCAAATCAATTATTGTTTTGAGCAAACAAATTAAAAGAAGAAGCAGTTGCCACATGCAAAGAGGTTCTTGACTGACTGTTAAAGAACTGACTGCCTAGTCAGCTTAGGGTATTGGCATCCTATATTCAAGTTTATATGTAAAGAAAACAGAAAAGAATGTGAAAAATTCATGTTTAATTTAGATTTATCTCTTCTTTCAAAGATGGAACATAACTCATAAAAGGAATTCTCCAGGAAAATATTACTAATTTGATATCCGTTTTTTCAGTAATTTTCCGGTAAAATGATTATGTGGAATTTCAATGTTGAAAAAAGCTTAATAGGAAAAGTAGTAACTTCTGATTTTCCAGGAAGTTGAAAAGATAATTGAAGAGGGAGGACCAGAAATAAGTTAAAGGAGGGAAAGTAAGAGCCACAGCATGTCCAAATAACAAATCCAAAAGAACGAGTTAATGGAGATTGGAAAAAGGAAGCTTTTGTAGTGAAAAATAAAATCAACGCAACAGATAAAACATCTGGCTTCAATGTCCCTGATAGCTCTTGCTGACATCAGTGCTGTTGCAGGGCAGGAAAATGCTGACATGGTTGTTGTTGTTGTTCCTCCTTACAGCTGTTGAATGTAAGAACAAAATGGAGCTGGCAGGACCAAGAGGTGTGCCTTCTCTTTTTTTTTTCTCCTTCCTGCTTTCAGATGTGCACTCTCAGAACTTCTACTACTCTCCATGTTTCATTTTTTCATCTGCAGGGATCATCAGTCCAGCTTCTTGGAAAGCTAAAGTGGCAATGCTTCTATGAACTAGCGGTTAGCCCATGAGGAAGCTTTCCCAGCTCTGTCAGTTTGTGCTGCTCCAGATAGTGCAAGTATCCTGCGCAAACATGTCATGGCTACTTGTCAGAACAGTCAGCTCACAGTGAGCACAAGGAGTTTTATCAGTAATGACACAAGAGTGGTGCCTGGAGCTTCATGCTGAACCAAGTTCTTGCACAGAGCTACCTTAGTTTAATCTGGCACTTCCTACCCTTGCTGATGGTAAGGGCCTCAGATTGTTTCTTGATAAATACAGACTATTTACCTTTTGTTAGTCCTGGAAGCTGAATTAAAAAATAATCCCTCATTACTAAAGTCTTCTTGGAGATTTTATTTCAGATCACGAGTACAATTACTCCCAAGTTCCAATGAAATTCTAAGTTAATCAAAAGGCTTTTAATTGACTTTTACCAATATCTCTGATAATTTTTTATTCATTTTTTCGTTGTTATTTTACATATAAAAATGGGATTTACTGGAAAATATAAAACTGCCTTCTCCTCCTTGAGAGGATTCTTTAAGATCTGCATTTCCAGGGTGTATGGAATGTGGTTCATCCACCTCAGTCTAAAGAATGCTGATCAGTGAGAAACCCACAAAAAGGTGAGCTCTCAAGTGTGTTCATGCCCTGGGGGAAGGGGAAATAGGATCAGCTCACTATCAGCTTAATTATATGTGGGAGGAACAATTTCTTTTGACTCATCCTGCTTATATTTATGCACTGTTTTGGCTTGCACAGCTCATGCTAAGGCCTCAGGTATGCTGGGAGCAATGCCATTACTTCAGAGTGAGAACACCACAAGGCAGGACAGGTGCCCAGAAAGAGGTAAAGGGCCATTATGCAGCCATTGTCACCTGCAGATTGCTGGCTCCTGCAGCCATCTTCTTTGTCTGGCAGTTTCTTCAGAATCTGCTGCCTTATGAAAATGGTGTAGACCAAACTTTCAAGCTGGAAGATATAAAAACACCAGCTTATGCAAAAAGCAGATACAACAGCAGCTGTACACCTGAGACTTTTATGCTTCCCAGTTTGATACAGGGGATGTTCACAAAATGATGGAAGAGGAAGGATGAACACTCTCATCATCGGCTAGGTTACTAATATTTGTTGTAATATTAGTTTTTACAACACTAAGCATGTGGGGATTTTTTGCTTGTATGTGCACAAATTAATGATTATGAGTTCTAAATTATGAAACCTTATGATTTGAATGGTGAATAAGTGAATTCATGTGATAGACTAGTCTAGGCAAAAGGGGATTGAGCTCCTGTTTGTCATATTGGTTGTATGTCTTAATAATTTCATGAAATAAAGTTTAAATCACAGAGTATTTTATCCCGTAAATTTTGGATATCCAAATGGACCATGACAAGGCATTTCATTTGATAGCTCCTCAAAACATGGAGCTGCTCCATATGCATTCTTTTCAAGACATCTTCTTGATGTCATCTTTTCTTCATATCTTCCCTAATGTCAAGGAAAACAAAAGGCCAAATGATACATAGGAACTTGTTTTAAGGACAGAAGAATGTTAAAGATTTTCAAGTAGAAAAAACTTTGTTTTCTGCTTTCTTTTAGATTATCTTGATATGAGTTTAACTATAGTGAATAATATGAATAGGAAAACATCTTTTAGCCCTACTGTTGATAAAAATTCAGCCTAGATGCTCATAAATCATCTTATGTAACTGCAGTAATAAGAGATTCATTGATTTTAAGTATTTTATATTATTTGTCTATTTGACGTATATTTGTTGCCAGCTTTAGTTCATAGAGTTGGATTGAGAGAAAATTGTTTTGTCATGTTTTGCATGTACATCAATATAAGTTCATTCCTATAACCACACTGCTCCACAAACTCTCTTTTAGCTTTACTAAACAGTTCCAAAAGCTTGTAAAAATGTAATAAGGATTGTTCTGTGGATTCAAGTATATCTATAAAAGTCAGTAGTGTTAAAGCAATGGAGAAGCCCACATACATCTTAGTGATGGAAGTTTATTAACACTTATTTAAAATCCTTTATCTTTCTCTCTGAAGAAGTCAAGATACTCAAGTTTTCAAAAGGAGAAGTAAAGTTTATTTGTGCTTTAGCTTTTGAGTTTTTTTTCTTGCAAGAAGTACTCTGATTACCAACAGAACATCAAACATCAAGAAAAATAAGGGTGTTTATGGACCTAACTCTTATTTATGGTTCCCTTCTTCTTTGCCAGAGTAGAAGTGTTTTCAGGTGAGTGTGACTAACTGCAAGAGTTCTTTTCTCAGGGTGTGATAAGAATTAAGAAATATAATAGGGTTGGTGTATATTGTTGCACAGTGAAAGTAGCCTGATAAACAGATTATGCTCATCAAACTACAATGTCACTCAGATTCAGGCAATTTTCCCCTCCATATTTAACTGTTTGCAGCTTCTAGTCAATTTTAGCCAATATGTAATAACATCATTGGAATAATCTGAACAGTGCAAAAATGGATAATTGTGGCAGATATAAAAATAGTCGCATTCTCTCTCAATCACAATCTGACTGTGCATACCAAATAATTAGCTTTATCTGTTATTTAAAACTGCTTTAAATATTGTTGGTTTACATCTCTATCTTGTAGTATCATCAGGCAAAAAGATTTCTTCCTTCTCTGACACAGTCCTGCTAGGCTCATTTATTTATTTATTTATTTATTTTTATCATATGGGTGAGACTGGAAGCAAAGAAATTAATTTCCTTTGGTGGTCATATGTGAGATTTTGTAAAGAGGTGCCAGAAAGCAAACTCTGGTCTTAAATACTTTTATCACCATGTGATAAAATACAGTTTCAGACTGGTATTAAGGTTTTGCTGACTTGTCTTCTTTCCTTGGTTTTTCAGTAAACTGTTGAATACTTAATGAGCAGTATATTCTACTCAAGAATGCATGGCAGACAGCATCCTTTAGGTTTTCTTTGCAGCTGTGCTGTAAAGCATGCTTCTTCACTTACATGAGAATTTAGAGATCTATAGCTTTTGCTTCCTCTGCAAAGTCTTTTATTGACTTCAGTGACAGCAAATTTACTCAAAATCAATACTTTGAATGTTAAACATTGCTTAGGTGAAGGGAAAGCAGATATACTTGCTGGATCTCAGTCTGCAGGTTGCAGGTTGATTAAGGATTAAATATCCTTTCCTTGACTTTCTTTAACTTTATTTAACCCTCCATCTAGCTCTCCTCTGAATGAGACAATACATCTGTCTCCTGTCTGCTATTTCCAGTTTTGTCTTTTCTCTCACCAAAGTAGTTGCACTGTTGATAGACAAGAGGACTTATCTTTATGCCAACCTTTCTCTTTTACCATTTGACTCCTAATGGTGTCCATTCTCTCACTGGTTCTCCTTTTTACAGCAGACACAAGCTGGTCTTTTGGCAGAACCAAAGGATGAATATGCCTGCAACTCCCTGATGCTGGTAGTTAAAACAGAAGGCAGAATGTAATAGGAGTTGAGATCAGCTGCCCAAGGAGTCATCTGTCCTGCAGGACAGGATTTTCACGGCTTCTAAGTAGTGTGATATGAAAGACTAAACCTGGATGAATCAGAGAACATGGTGTATTCTAGGTTTGATTGCCAAACTGAAGGAGGCTATAATACCTCTCTTTCTGTATGTGCATTTGAAAGAACAGAGGGTAGGATTTGTAGAGTGAGGTTGTGTAGTTCATTAGGGGGGTGGGGAAGTCTGAGACTTTCTTGTGTTCTTAAACACTTACAAGATGACAAAAAGTAGTAATCCCTAGATCTAATAATGGAAATTTTAAATGGTTGCTTTGTTATCTGGAGACCAACAAAACTACAACCTTATCACAGCTGAGAGATTTGGCAGGCCTAAATGCAAAAGGACTGTATACTTGGCATAGGCATGGCAAACATATTTAGAAATGAGGAATTTTAATTGAGTGAGCAGAGGAAAAGTAAGACGAGAAAAGGGGAAAATGGAAGTAATGTGTAAGAGTGTTGTATGGGAATTACAGAGCACAACAGAGATAAGCATCAGGATATCACAAATGGCAGGGGGAGATAGATAGTCTGAAACAGTACTTGATTCAACTGATCTGTAGGATTTACCTGCCTGGAGGAAGGCCAATTATCTGAGATCAGTGATGTTGAAGGAAAGAAAGATACCTGGGTAGCTATTGCTTCTTCTTTTTATCATGATATTCTCTCAATACATGAGCAGAAATGATCTGCTATGCATGAGAAGACCTTTTGTCTCTTCCCTCCCCACCAAATCCTTCCCTTTCTTTCTTTATTTCTTTTACAGGTGAGTTCTCTGATTCTCCACCAGGAGGGGCACACAGACAATCTTGCATATACTGGTTCCAATAACCAGTTAAAGGAGTTGAGACAGCATGTTTTAATGCAGGCAGCAAAAGAAGTGGAAGTTTACACTGAACATAAAACCACTTTATTAGAAAAAAAGCCATAGGGAAAGCTCCTTTACTCTTGACTGTGAGTGGATGAACAGACTAAGCTTCAGTCAGTAGACCAATTTCTTTCCCTTCCACCCTCACCAATGGATGTTCCTTGGGATATACAGCCCATTCCTTAATTCTGTTATATCTGCAGTAAGAATTTAGAACTGATTCGAATTAAAAAAAGAAGCCATCCAGAAAAAAATGGATTGAAATTCTAGGCCTGAGTAGGAGGGGGATAGTACCAAATCTACATTGCCAGTAGCCTAACAGCGATGGCAACAGTCTTGTGCTGTGCTGAAACTTCCAGTACTCTCATTGAGCAAGAAATACATAAGGTTCTGAAACAGAGACACCATCAAGGGATCTCCTGAAAGCAAACCTACAACTCAGCCCTAAATAATGGTAGCAATCAAAAGTCTATCAATGAAGGGTGCCAAGAGATTCCTGATTAATGAGATAAATAATTTGGGAACATATCTTGATGTTATGAAACAGATGAAATCCATGCTGAAAGCCACACTGAAATCCTTCATTATGTAACTCATGCTCACTAGAAGAGTTGTCTGAAACTGAATTGACCAGAAAGGAGGTTATGGAACATGCAAATGATATTAAATGCCATTATCAGATCTCTTTCAAATAAAAACACTGTGACAGCACAAGTCTGAAACAGCTGGCTTACAGACGGGAGTGTGTATTGTCTCATGTAAAATGTTCTTGATACCTGTGATGGGAAGATGGCAAATGTAACACTAATTTTTAAATAAATTTGACAAATCTAGGAAAAAAAGGACATGTTTTCTACATTTTCTTTTGGCTTTTCTCCTGACAAGGTAATAGTTCGGAGATTCAAACAAATTTTCTTCCACAAAAAAAGCTCTATAGTTTTTCTAAATTTTTTTAATTGTAAGTGTAATATTGTATTTTTTTCCTGAAAGATGTATTTGTATTTACTGGAGCAATTCTCATCATGTTTCATTCTTGTAAATATTAAAATTGCCACTAACACCTTTTATCCACACCTTACAATTTCAGCCACACAAAAATCAAAAAATGACTAGCTAAAAGGATGATTTGTTGAGAATTGTGCAGCTATGAGACATGACTATAAATGAGTTTATATGGATCCTTGGTACATAGGGCATACAATATCTGAACTTGCTGGTCCAGCTTCGTATAATAACCTCTTAGGATATAGCAATATTTAGTGGTCTGGTTCTACCGAGAGTAGGGCTGCATTTTTTCAAAGCAATTGATTTATATACTCTCACTTTAGTTTTTTTATGTTCCTGGAGGCCAAATCCATGAAGCCCATGTTCCAGACATTCATTCCTACTGAGAAGAAAGAAAGCCTATCACAACACTGAGCTGATGATTCCCCAGGTCATATTATGCTCAGAGCAACAGCAAGGCATGAAGTTCTGCCAGTGCAAAAATAAAGAGCTGTGGAAAATATAGCCCCTAAGGATCACTGTAAACATCCACTCATTCCACCAGATGGTATCCTTTTACTTAAGAAAGAATAGTTTCAGTAGCACAGACCTTAGGTTGCTTAATATTAGCTTTGGTCTCTGGGCCCACATTTCAAAGCCATAGATGGCAAATTTGACAACTCTCTCAGTTCCCACTGTGCACTCAAAATACCATGCTAGGACAGTGATGAGTCTTCTTAACACAGGTTAAAAGATTGTGTAAGAATCAGTGATATCACTCTGGATCCTGGAAAATGTATTTATAATTAGTACAGGTACTGCTGGACAACTACAGGACAAAAGGTTGCTAGATATTTGCTTCAGGAATAACCCAAGCTTCCTTCACTTTTGTTGTATGCTAAAGCTACAACAGGCTCCCATACAGAGTTCTTCCCAAAATAATATCATGCATGCTTGTTCTAACAGGCAGAAAAGGAAGAAAAATAATTAAGGTTTGAGCATATGTACTGTATTTTTCCAGAAAGAAAAATTCCAGCAGTTACCAATACAAAAATAAAAGTACTTTATTTGGTCGCACTAAACATTTTCTGGTTTATTCTGTAAACAAAATATCAAAAGCTAAAAAAAAACCATACAAGGGTAAATAAAAAGACTGTTGTCATATATGACAATATCCTGTCTGATAGAATAAGAAAAGTTTCCAGCTGAGTCAATTTGAAACTTTCTGAGTGTTGTCAACACATGCGCAAATAAGTGTTTGCTTGAAATTTCTTGCAGGAAGGAGCTTGTTTTCAGCATAGATGTAGCTGTTACAGAGATCTCTGCTATTGGTTCAAGAGAAGCATGTGAAACAGGCCTATATAAATCCCTTACAGGGGTAGGTTCATTGACTACTAAGGCAGAAATGAGAATGTGGACTGCTTGGTGTGTGGCCATGTACTTCTTTGGAGCAAGTAAGGAATAGGTAGAGCCATAATACCTGCTCTGCTGCTGCGAGAATGTAGCTTACTTGTTTTACTGCGTTTTTTGTTTTGCTCTCTCTTACAGGAGCTAAAATCATTCAAACCTCAAGTCTTGTGGTGAAAGAAGATGAGAAAACTACTCTGAGATGCAGTCAAAATGATGGTCACAATTCTATGTACTGGTATATGCAGCAGCCAGGGAAGGGGCTGCAACTGATCTATTTTTCCTATGGTGCAAATGAAAAAAGAGAGGGTGACATTCCCAAAGGATTCCAAGCTAACCGGCCAAACCTTGCAGAATTCAATTTGGATATTTTATCTGTGACGATGAACAATTCAGCTGTCTATTTCTGCGCTAGCAGTTTGGACACAACACTTCAAAGTCACTTCCTTTCTTTACATAAACCTCTCTCCTTTCAGAACTTTCCCTGCAAAGGGAGTTGCTCTCAGCACAGGAAAAGGGTGTGTAGGCTAATAACCTATTCACAAACATGATGTTGCCAATAAGTTGGAATGAGAATAGGTAGAAATAAGACCTAAGCAGAATAGGCACATGAAGTACAGGCTACTTGCTGAACTCCTCTTCTCTGATCAGGCATTTATCCCCTATCTATCTCACCAGGACAATCAGTAAAGATGGTTAACCAAATGCAGACATAAAATAAAGGAAATGCAAACTGCAATCTACACAGTCACAAATTATCATCCCCTATGCCATTTTCTTACCTGACACAGAACAGTTGCTTGATATATGTAAGTCTGAAATACTTTGTAGATAGTGACTTCTGTCAGCACTCTCATTCCTTCCTGAAAATTATCAAGTAGTGAAAACCATAATGTTCTTCACTGTGCTTGGAAATACTAGCCTAATCACAACAAAACTGTAGAATTACCATTGTCAGCAGTGATGAGAAGGAGCCTGAACAGAAGACGGTGCAAGAATAGAAGCTAAACAGAAATAAAACGCAACAGACTGGATTAAAGTGACAAAAGAGGAGCCATTACCATGGCCTGCAAGTGCACTGACAAAATCCTGAAAAGTTATATGTATATGGAGAATATAAAGTGGAAAGGGAGATGGTCAAAGTAGTAAGCAACTTAGAGTGAATTTTTAATTAACTACATAACCTCACCCTGATGGAATACTTCAGGCTTGCAATGAAGAGTCTTGTGTCTCACACAAAAAGACTTACCAGTGTCTTTCCATCATCAGCATTCTCTCAGGTAGTGTCATTGATGCAGTAGGAGTAGTCACAGACTGAAATACTGTTTGGTGTAAGCTTTCCATGATGGCAATGTAACAAATTGTCCTAAAACAAAAAAGCACTAAGTAAGGTTCTTGTGATGTATAAAAGTTACTTGCATAATTTACTTGTTCTGAAATAAAGAAGAATAATGATATGTTTCCAGTTTTGGAAAGGTTTAAATATAGGATGAAGAATGGAAACATTCCCTTTACAGACACAGCATCCACAATAAGATTATTCTTATCAATCTGGATTATGTCAAATTATATTGTAACTGTTGTAGGGCAAAGGAGTAATTACCACACATGAAGGATAACCATACTGATCTTCAAGGGAAGTTTTTGACTTGTGATTATTGTGCAGAATTTCTTCATTGGGAAAGGAATTACTGGATTAGAGGCACATCCCTGTAGAAAAGGTGGAAGAACCTTTATTTGAGTCCTTTAAATATCAGCTGACTGGCTAGATGGCAACTTTGCAGAAAAGCAATTGAACATGAATAAGCAGTAAACCCTTTCAGCAATGAAGGCTAATTGTATGTTTGGTTGCATTAGCAAGAATGCAGTTAGCATGATGAAGCGCTTTTGAGACTATATTTGGAGTACCATCTCTGTTGTCCATACACAACCCTGCCCCAGTACAACAGAGATATCAAAAATTGTGGAGTCCAGCAGAGGGTCAGTCACTAAGATGATCGGGGAACTGGAGCAGAAACATAAGAAGAGAGGTTGATGGAATAAATTTTGTTCATCATGGAGAGGAGGCGGCTAAAAGATGACTAATTGCATGACTCCAAACAGAGTTTGGAGTCTTAGAGAAGAACCGTGGAAAGAAGTGGGAACAAGCTGCAGCAAGATAAACTCTGATTAGACATAACAAAAAACACTTTGTCTTGATGATGCTTCAGCACTGGAACAGGTTTGTAGGAGATCTTGTCAAATCTCTGACAGACTGAAGATATTCAGAAATCACCCAGATAAAGCTCTGAGCAGCATGATCTAGCACTGGAGTTAGCCCTGTTTTGAATAGGAATATGGATTGAAGAGACCTCCAGAAGTTCCCCTCCTATCAAAAATTTTCTACGAATTTGTGATTATCTTGCTTTGCTGTTTTGAGATGCCTAAAAAAAGCATGAGGGCTTTTTTAAATTGTAAAAGCAGATCAGCACCTCCCCCAAACCCACAAATCTTTAGGTTTTTTGTATGTTGCACAACAGAAAAGCAGCTGCACAGGCAGGACCCCATCTGCAGAGTTGAGTAACAAGAAGACTGTGTGATAACTTGAGACAAAAAACCCCACAGCTTTCATAGGGCCCCTTATGTGTCACTGTTTCTGCCCAACTGTAAAATGGTGAACAGAAAGCCACATCCTGTGCCTCATCCTGAGAGGCTAGGGTGGTGATGTGGTAAGAGAGGCTGATGTGTTATCAAAATGGGGGGTTTTTTGTGAGTAAATGTCAAACCGCATCCTGTTTTGCTAAAATTCAACTGCTATTCCCCTAAAGAGATATTTTCAAACACATTTTGACACATCACCTGCTCTCATTCTGAGGTGCCATTTTCTGTTGAGGCCTTCAGAGATATTTTCCCCTGCTGCTGACTCCATACTAGACCAAAACTCCATTCAGGATCTCCACTCTACGCCTCCTACTACTTCTGCCTTTCTATTTCTATTTCACTCTCAGGTCTTCTGCTGCCAAAGCTCCCCAAGCACTCCTCTACCTTGGTCTGCGTTATTCCTACATCTGTTTAGGAAAATAGCAGTGCCTGCCAGCACAAGCAAACACGGGACACATAGAGACACGTATACACAAGTCACATCTCTCTTTGCATACACAGGTGTGTATGTAGACAAACAAACTCACTGTCAAGAGAGGAAAACATGAAGGGTTTAAATTTTCATTGAAGATACTGCAGTAAAAAAAAAAAATAGAAGAAAAAAAAAAAGAGATATTATTTTAGCCCAAATATGTGTCGGCCCCTCTTTTTAAGTGCCCCGTTTGCACAACCATTTGTTTAATAGAGGGAGAGTGTGGGGATGAGGATTAGGTGGCTTGTAGCAACCTTGGAGAAGAACAAAACTGGATTCCTGTGCTGGGTCTCAATTTCCAGTGACTGACAGATATGAGTTCAGTGTAGGAATATTCTTTTTATTAGAGAATCTTAATGGAAGTCTCTGCTATTTGCCATATTTTTTTTCCTACATAGAACTGTTTAGTTGTGTCACTCCTTCAAAATGTAGCTTGTCTGCTCCAAAAAATCTATCCTCAAGTTTGTCCTCCATTCACTTTGACCAAATTCTGCCATAATCACTCTGCAAATCTATATATGAGGTCAAAATTGATCTGTGTTTTTTTGGTGGGGTTGATAAATGCAGCCATTTCCACCAAATGTCCTTAGAAATTCTATTCATCTTAATGTGGTCCAGACTGAACTGGAATTATTTTTTAATATTGCATTCTGCTGTGTTCTAGTCTGTTCTAACTTCATACAATATGAATAATTAAGCATCTTGGGAAAAGAACCCATCATTTGAATCCAAAACCTTCTCCTTGTTTATCTTTGTCACACTCCCTGAAATGTGCCCCTTGCACAACCTTCTCATGAGTCCCACTTGCTGAGAACTGTTACTTTCTTTTCCTTCTCCAAAATACTGTACATTGGCACAGGACAGCCTCATAGGATAGTATCAAAACTACTCACACCTATCCTGGGTTGAAATTCAGTGATTCATGTTGAATCTTTAAATAGTTTTTTGTTTGTTTATTTGTTTGTTTGTTTTTTTAGAATGGTAGCCAAATGTCAACATAAAAGCAGCCCTACTACTACTACTGTTAGTAGTAAAGCACTTTAGTGCCTGGTGCTGTAGTTTGACATCAATATCCTCACAATTTTTAGGAATCATTATTTATACTGTAAGATCCAGTCTCTTTTGTTTGAACCCACTCTTGTTTTCTTTCCCTTCAGCCTCCATACCTTTTGGCAGTTCCTCATGAATATCTTTTACATCTTCCCTAGTCCTGACTTTTTCTTTTCATGGACACACATTCAATTTAGATATGATAGTGGGAGATAGGCTGCACAAATAAGAGGGAATCGTAATGATTTGCTCATTCCATAAGCAATTTAACTTTGTGGCAAAGACTTGGTCAGTCACAAAATTCATTTCTTCTGGAGGACAGCCAGTAGACTGAGCACACACTGAGTAGAGTCTCTGGGAGTTCTGCACTGTAGAGGTAGTAAATATTCTTCCAGAACGCACTTATCTGACTTGAGATCTCTTCTTCTTTGGTCTTATCTCCACCTTCTCATTCCCTTCAGTTTATTCCATTAAGATTGCCTGTTTGCTAGCTTTTTTCACAATTTTATTAATCTGTAATTTTTAACACTAAAATATCCTATTCATAGAACAAATTCAGTAATCAGTTAATTTGTCACCTTCTTCTTCACAGTCCTTACTGTCTCCCTATTTATTAACCTGTCTTTTCTAAAGCACCATCTTTAGCCTTCTTAATAAATCTCTGCTGGCTTCCCCTATTTTTCTTACCCAGAACAGTGAGACATGTTTCTTTTTCAAAATACATTATTACTGCTGATCTTCATATGAAATTTGCCTGAGAAGTTTGTTCAATCTTCCTCCTCCTTATTGACACAAAAATTTTATTTCCTAATCTACCATACCCAGAATAGCCACTCCTGAAATACCCCCCATCCCTGAAAAGAGCTGTACTAACCCCTAGAGAGGTAGTATGCTACTTCACTTAAGTAATGTCTACTGTGTTAAAATGCCAGGACCACAGGGAAGATCCTGTTTATCCTTCCCTTGCAGTCCTTCACTCTCTCATTACATTCCTTTCTTTCAAGCTTAAAAAAAGAGAAAAATTTCATTTAAACTGTTTTGATGTTAAGCATCCTCTTCACCATGAACCTACAAATATTGCTTTTAGGCACAGGATTTAGCAAAACACTGACTGCTAAACATCCCAGACAAGGACTTTCCTTTTTTTTTTAGGCAACTTGTCATATACCCTATCTTTTTGCAATCCGGCAGATTGAAGTGTAAACACACAGCCTGACATTTGCCCTCACTCCTTACTTAATTCTGCAGAATTTGGAATCACCTTATGGTAAATCCCTTACCCATGGACTCTCCTTCCTGCAATTCATATAGCAATCAGGTGTTTAACTCACAAACTCTGATTTCTCCTCTACCATAATTAATGTTCTGCCTGCCTCAAGTGAGGAAGGACACAAAACCAGGCATACTTTTCAAGTACTTTTAAAGTTTTATCATAGCCACCAGAAAGAATTTCTACTGTACACATTTCCTGTGAGATCTTGCTTCAGATAAGAAAATACTGGCTCCCACAGGAAGCTCAGTACCTCTGGCATGTGCTAACAAAACTGTTTGTCAAGGAAGGTGCAAGAGAAGCTGCATTCAGCTTTGTTGTCAGCCTCTGCTTATTACTCAGTCACTGAAGTCTGTTGTCTGAATTTGAGAGAGAAACAGTAAGAAAATAATAGTGCATATCTGTTGTAACTGTTTAGGTTTTGAAAGGTTGAAGACAAAGAAGCCTCCATTAACTCTGTAGTTCCCTCTCTTTTTACCCTCCCATCTTCTTTGTTCTAGGAAATTTTGGGCACAGGAATTCACCAACTGTGGGGAGTATGGAGCTGTTTATTTTCTGTTCGCAGAACCCTGGAATACTGACTTGTGCCAACTGATAATTTCCCCTATTCCATGCCCCCCTTGGCACAGAAATTGCTCACCAACCTTTTTTTCTTCCTTCACTCTAGACTATATGCTTCATCTTTTTTTTTCAAATGCTGTTTCTTAAGCATATTATTTTGATTTTCAGACAGCAGTTCCTTGTCATCAACCCTTCTTCTCCTCCTGGAAATCCATAATTAGAGGTCTAATTTATCCTTTAGTCTATCTTTCTATTCCTGAATAGAATGTTACTGCCTTGATCTGCAAGTTAGCTTGTGATTTTTGTTTCAAGAATCAAAACATCTTATTTCTTCTTCTAGAGGCTACCCTAGAACATGTCTGTGTTTCTCTTTGTGATTTTTTCCCTTCTTCAGTATTGTTGTCTATTTTCTTGAATCTTTCAAAAGCAAAATGACTTAGTATTTTACAATGTTCAGGGCAAACATTGCAAAAATATTTATGAAAACAATAATTGCAACTGGAAGACTGATCATCAACTGATTGTTTCTCTCACTGATACATAATGGAACTTAAACATGACTTCACTAAAATAGAAAATATAGATATTAAAAGAAATAATTTAAGGAAAAATTCTTTCTGGGCTTCCTTCATTTTATTTCAAACATACTTGGTAAATAACATTCCATTAATTGTAACAGTCAGCTTGGTTTCTCCTCCAAACTGCAGTGGTTCTTTGTAAGCACAGATAAAAATTATTGGTAAAATTTGTAAAAGCTCACTGATATGTGTCCAAATGGCTGAGATTATTTCTCTCTGCTCAGTTTGTGTAATGGAGAAATCAATTCAAATTTCCTTCCACTGTCTTAACAGCGAAGCCAATGCTAAGACTTTGTGTGAATTATTGAAGGACAATTAAATTGTTTGGTTGAGGATAACAAAAAGTGCTCCATTTCATAGAATCATAAAATCACAGAATTGTTTAGGTTAAAAGGGACCTTAAAGACTATCTAGTTCCAAACCCCTTGCCACGGGCAGGGATGCCTTCCACTAGGCCAGGTTGTTCACATCTTGTGAATGTGAGATCCATAAAGACATTTTTGAAAAAATTATTTTCAGGAAACAGTTCTCCATGTTGTTTGAAACAGCCATGAGACTACATAAATAATTTCAGTAATCAGAACATCCAATAAATCTCATTGTTCAATACGGTATTTTCTCTTGCTTTGAAGTGTTTAGAGGATTAAAGGAGTGACAAGCACAGAGCAGGAAAAATAACTCCATTTTATAGGATTATACCCATCTGTACTCTAGCACTTAGATATACTTTTTTCCCTTTAATGACATTAAAAAAGATATGCCACCTTATTCTCAAACCTGTCATCAGATCCTTTTGAAACAAACACATTAACTATCAGGCGACCTTTAATCTATTCACAAAATTTTTCTTCACTAACACAATGAGTGTGATGCAGTCACCGAGCTAATCTCAAGTAAGAACACAGTGAGAGAGAAAGAAGCTACCATGCCTCTCCTGAGAGGGTGTCACTTCTCATCTGGCTGGAGTTCTGTGTCCTTGTCTACCACCTTTGAATTATGCATCGATTTTGGCTAGAAATCAGCCACTGGAGTGTGCAAGCCTCTAAACCTGCAGACTTGCTCCAGTTGTTGGTACACAGTCTAAGTACTGGATGAGTCTACTGTTCCCATAACAGATAAATTATTCCTATAAGGATTGTCAGTGAATGATCTTTAATGTGAGCTCCTTATGACACCACTCATCACTGAAAGTTGTGTGGCAGGACATTATTCCTACAGAAGACCAAATTAAAAGACAACAACTCATGTTTTTTCAATGGAAAAAAAGCTAAAACTTTATTCCTTTATCAAGGAGCTGAGTTCTCAGCCTTTGAGCATTAAAAAGGTGCTAGTTTTAAACATATGAGACAATACACTATGATAATATACGATCTGGAAGCACGGGATAAATCCAGTAGTGAGTACAAAAAAGTGGAGAACAGGAGTGGGACAAAGAACCACCAAAAAATATTTAGAAATTCTTAGAAGTGTAGATCCTTTGCTATGGAAAGGTAGAGGTATATAACTTGTGTTCCTGCTGATGTGATGAAGAGGGGTCTTCATTCATTCTTTATACAACTTGCCACCTACCTAATTGAAAACAAAACAGAATAAAAAATATTTTTAAAAAATTATAATAACAACAACAACCACCACTAAGCAAAAGAAACAAATACAGGAGTTGATTGGATGACCATGCCCAGAGAGTTACCATCAATGATATAATGTCCAAGTGGTAACCAGTAATGAATGGTTTCCCTCAAGGGCTTGTACTGAGACCAACACCATTTAATACCTTCATCACTGATACCAGGATCGAGTGCACCCTCAGCAAGTTATGACACCAAGCTTAGTGGAAGTTGATGTGCTTGAGGGAAGAGTTGTCATCCAGAGGGACCTGGACAGACTTAAAGAGTGGGCCCATGTGAACCCTGCAGCCACAAGGATTAGTACATACTGGAGGATGAATGGATTGAAAGCAGCCCCGCGGTGAAGGAATTTGGGATACTGGTGCATGAAAAATTGTATGTCAGCCAGCTGTATGTTCTTGCAGCCCGGACAGCCAACCATATCCTGGGCTACATCAAAAACCCAGTCTGGCCAGCAGGTTGAGGGAAGTGATTCTGCCCCTCTGCTCTGCTCTCACGTGACCCCACTGACCCCACCTGGAGTACTGTGTCCAGCTCTGGACACCCCAGCACTCGAAACATGTTAAAGCAGATCCAGAGGAGTGTCACAAAAAATTGTCATAGGGCTAGTATGAAGACAAACTGAGAGAACATGCCCTCTTCAGAAGGGAGAAGAGAAACTTCTAGGGAGACTTTCTTGAGGCCTTTCAATATACAAAAGGATTTTTAGGAAAAATAGAGATGTTTTACCAAGGCCTTCAGTGACAGGACAAGAGGCACTGGTTTTAAACTGACACAGGGTAGCTTCAGGAAGAAATTTGTTATGGTAAGGGTGGTGAGACAGTGGAACAGGCTGCCCAGAGAAGCTCTGGATGCCCCATCCCTGGAAGTATTCAAAGCTAGGTTGGACAGGACTTTGAAAAATCTGGTCTAGTGAAAGATGTTGCTGCCCATGTCAGGGGGGTTGGAATTAGATGATCTTTAAAGGCTCTTTCTGGACTAAACCATCCTGTGATTCTGTGATTGTGATCCAGTAAAATACAAATGCACTCCCTCTGGTATCCTTGGAAAAGGTCCAAAAATATAACTGAGATTGTGTTCATACTTGCCCTCAACTCTGCCAGGTCACTTTTCAAATACATCTCCCTGTTCTGCTTCTAAAGGGAGAAGTGGTGAGGCTTCCACTGCTCTCACTGGGTATATCTTTCAACCATATGAGAAACTTACTAATAAAAAGTATTTCCTGGCAGTCAGTTCAACTTCTCCCATTTGTTCACGTTTACCCCACTACTCTTTGTAAATCTTTGTAAACATTTGTTCAGATTTATCCCCTGTATCGCTTCAAAAAACCTGCTTGTTATTTTCACTGCAGGTATAAGTCCCTTTTTAATGGCTATAGAAAAGTACCATATATCTGACATTTCCCTTCTTTACTTTCTACAGAATTTGTCCTTAAGTCTCATCTTTTTCATGTGTTTAAAGAGCATTTTGAGAAAGAATTTCTCCGCTAGATAACATTGATTTTATTTGAGTTCTGGAAAAACAGGAATAGAAAACTCATCTCTTATGATTTTTCAAACTAGACTGCACAAAGCCTGGCAGAGCACATGCAGAAAAATCATAGGTCTGAGAATAGATCTAGCCTACATCCATTGATCCTTTACTAGTGAGTAAGGTCAGCTTTCAGGTGGCACACTAGCTTACCTTGGCTCTCCACACCAGACTGCTCGCCAAAACTGCATAGATCAAGGCTTTGCCACAGAGAATGAGGTAAGTGAGCTTCATAGAATTTCCATACCGCAAGTACGAGTCTGCAAAGCAAACATCATTTATGTATTGAATTGTCATCATCGCGAGATGCTAGATCTAATGTAGTTTTAATCAAATATGAACCCTTGAAATCTTTAGCTAAGTGACATAAAGAAACTAGAGCCAAATGAATGTTTCTGTTGACACCAGATAGCAGGAGATGGGAAAGAACATAGTGATCTGAAGAACCAAAAGAGAAAGCAAATCTGGGAAAGACAAAGATTGGGTTTATGCTAAGAAAATACTGTGTTGCCACACCTACTGAAAAACTAGGCTCTTCATCTGAATTCCCTCTTAGGAACACAAAATAAGCTGAATCACAAGATAAGAATTTTTTTCTCTCATTACTGTCAGTGGTCTTATGTGTGCTGCTGACATATCAGGCCAATTTTACACAGCCCAGAGTAATATGATATCTAGAAGTTTATTCTTGTAGATTTTTCACTCTTAAGGAGTTGCAGTAGTGTTGAGATACCACCTCAACGTTGATTCAGCCTTAAGATTTCTGAAACATTAAAGAAGTTGGTGAAAAACAGGAGTGAGTAAATATGTCTACATAAAGGAAAGAAATGTAATTTGTAATCTGGATATCCTCCATATGTAACTTCAGTTTGGAGGGGGATGTGGCTTGCCATCAGAAGTATGTCAAATTTTATAGGAAATATTCAAAATGTATAGGAAATATTCAAAATTTTGGATTCTGAATCTTCATGTCATAATCTCTTGGATAAGTATGAATCATTTATTTCATGGCTGAGCAAGAATATTCCCAACTGAAAGCATTGTTAAACACAGGAGGAGATGATAAAGAGCAAATTACACTCTACAGGAAGGTTTCACTATTTCTCCTGTGTTTTCAAAAGGGAATCATAGGGAAGAGCTAAAACCCAACACCACTGCTACAAAAAGTATGCACAAACAGCCCTCCCAAAGTCTTTTCTTCCTTATTTCTTTTTTATTTTTTTAATCTAACATACAAATCACTTGGATGAGAAAGTAGAAGCTATTACTGTAGTAGAAATCTTACACACCTTGTACTTAGGGTCAGTAAAACTGGAATTAAAATACATACAGATATTTGCCTGTGAGAAGACACACATACCTTCTCTAACTGCACAACCTGAAAGACAAAAATAAACTGAAAGTCATGTTTCTCTTCAAATCAAACAGAATGTAAATTTTAGAAGTTTCAGTTTACAAAATACTGCCTAATTCATTATAATTCATTAATTCAGTAATTCATTTTAGTATAATATATATTTTATTATACTATAAGTTTTACTATACTACAGAGATTTCTCAGTGAAAAGCTGAAGAAACTATAGATGTATAATGCTAATGTAGATAGAGAGGCCCAGGAATAAGGAGAGACATATGCTAATACCTACATATTTAGATATATAGTTTGCCATAACAACATCCTGGATAGAATTTTTTCATAGATGTGTTTCATATCATAGCACACACTCTTTTGATTTGTGATTTCTAGTTTGTACAGCATGGTGATACATCTTTTTTTACTCACCAGCATCACCAGAGATAACTTTGTGTATGGATTTCTTTTCTCCATTCTGAAAAAAACTGGCAACACACTCAAAATTATTCAAAGGGTTGAACCATTCCCAGGCTGGGATCCTCAGTCGGCTGGTCAGTGAGTAGGTACTCCCATTCTGTGTGGAGAATTCATCTGTCCCCACTCCTTTTGTCCTTTTAACATCATTTACCATCCAGACCAGAGTCAGGTGGTCAGGGTAGAAACCAGAGGCCAGGCATACCAGTGTGGCCTTGTTCTTCTGTTGGATCTCCTGCTTTGATGGGGAAAAGATGGCCACAGATGGAGGTATGATTTCCTTATCCTTCTCTGAAACAGAAAGCAATATGGCTCAGAGCCTCCATTACTCTATTCAATCAGAAACTCCTTAAAATGGTACTGTATTTATGTTGTATTACTCCTGATATACCTGGCCTTTTAACAACTGTCTAATAGGGAATTAATATCTATTAGATACTGGACACTGCGAAACTGAAACATTTGTTTTCCTTTATTACACAGAAACATAAAAAGTCTGGCTACAGAAATGCATGAGTATTTGAATTTCTAGTATTGCCTCTGTCAGAGGAATAGGAGAGTTGGAAAGAAGCTTAGCAAACAGGTGGGCAGAAAAGTACCCAGTTATGCTGTAAGGCCTGTATTTGTAATATTGTATTAATAGATAAGGAAGTCTGTTCTAAGGCACAAGCATCTTCAAGGGATTGAGCTACATTCCTGAAGATGTAGCTAAGACATGATGGTCATTGCAGTGTTCAAAATTATACTGTCATGTGGTACCCTACTTGGACACCCTATCTAAGAGGTGACTTGAAAGGAAAAAGCTAATCATTCTCACAGTCTGAAGTGAAGAACACCTGAGGTATGTAATATGTAACAATCTGGGACAAATTTTGCTTTGGGTCTTAACTTGCCATCCTATTTTAAGACTAATAAATATCTCTTTATGCAATTTCTTGTTTAGGTTATCGTAGGTATGAGAAGCCCTCATCCTAGACTACACATTTTCACAAACTGATGCAAGATTCTATACACTACAAACCAAAAGTTGTCCCCTGTCCTATAGTGTTTAATACCTACATGTAAGACTAACAAGAACAGATTTCAGTCAAAATGATGTACAAAGCAGCAATAAGAAGTTATTTAGAAGATAGCCACTGTCCCCAAAAGCCATTTTTTTCCAAATATACTGAGTACAGAGCCTTTTTTACTCATTTAGTACGATAAACCCTACAGGTCTTCAGAATGCTTGTGGAAAGAGAAAGGCAAAGAGAGCTATGGAGCCAAAGAGAAAACTATTATTGTTATTTCAGTGTGAAGGCACCATAAATTGTAGATGTCCTTCCTGATCACTCTCTCCTTTGTAGAGTGTTAGCAGAATTAGCAGAAATTCATATCTTGCATAGATCTCGACTCCTAAGCACCAGTGTTTGCTTCCAAATGTTAGCCTTAATCGTACCTAGATATTAACAGAGATAATTCCCTAGAAGATTTGGCACTGCTCTGCTTTCCTTTCAGTGGATATGAAGTTGATCACTTTTACTCTTCCCATTTAGCACTTGGCTTTATGATTTTTTTTTCGATCCTAAAAATATCTCTGACAAGTTCATTGGCTCATAGCCTAAACGGCTAATGAGTGAAGAGATGGAAACAAAAGGAGGACACAAAAGGAAAATGAGAGAGATTGAACAGACCAAAAAAAAAGACAAAGAGAAAAGTAGGTGAAAAAGGTAGGCAGAAAGAATGGTAAAACTACTGGAAAGACAAACAAAGCCAGAAAATGAGTGTGTTTTAAATGGAATAACGAGACTAGTAAAAGCAAGAACAGAAGCAACCAGAAAAAAGTGTTATCAACAGCCCATTGTGTTCTCATCTTCCACACTGTTCATGGTAGACACTGGCACAAAGCTTAATCCCTTCCACGCATAAACTCATGCATTCCCAGTCACACAGTCTTCATCTGCCTAAGAGAAAAAGCACTGCAGTTCCCCCATTCCCATCATGGCAAGGTCAGTTTTGTAATTTCTTGTTCTCTTTCACTCCTACTCTCATTTTAAAATCATCTGTGTATATGCTGTGCATCATCAACGCAAGGGAAACTTTCAAGTGTCCTCCACATTGAGCACTTGGGTTAATCACAGCTACTTACCTATAACTCTGAGCACAGTGCCAGCTCCAAAGGTAGGTAGCCCAGCTACACGGCTGCACACAATCAGGCTATAACTCTCAGTGCCATTATGCTTTTCCTGCCAGACGCTTAGTTCCTTAAAATGGTACTGTTTAAAGGAACAGGCACCAGTGTGTATTTCTACAGTTTGCTATCAGATATGGTACTAGCGGATGGGAAAGGTTACTTTGCCCTATTATTCCTAAGTGCCTTGATACAGGTGATGATAAATTCTTTCCTGGGAGGGGAGAAGGCAGAGACAGCAAACTGGGAAAAGGAGAAGGAATAGAGGAGGAAAGTGCCCTGAGAGAATCAGAAGTTGTGAAAAGGATTGTTAGCAGATGCCAGTGTCCCAAAGCAATGTAAGGCAGCCTGCCAGTCATCTATGGAGAGGCAAGCAAAGTGCCAGCAACATTACTCTTTCCCTGCCTGATTCAGCACACAGTAGAATCCAGACTCTACCTCTGAAACATTGCTTTGGATTGTTACATAGATGAACTGCAAAAACTTGCAGACTGAAGAAGCATTTTTCATTCTCAATCTCTCTAATGTTTTCTTGGAGAATAGCAGGAAACAGAATTACTTATTCCTTTCTCCCTTCATGATGTTCCCAGAAATGAAAGACAAAGGCTACAGACAGAAAGATCTCAAAATTTATGCCTGCAAACCCTACACTTCCATAATAGTGTATCTCATTTTAATAAGCAACCAATAAAGCATTAATACTGTTCTCATGGCTGTATGAAAATTATTACAGATCATTATTCTGCTTTTAATTAAGAATGCTCTTGTACCCTAAACCAGTGTCGCATATATCACAGAGATCTGAGTTCTGACTTACCCATGACTGTGAGTTTTGTCCCACTGCCAAAGTACAGTCTTTCATTATTCACACTGTTTTGCAGCTGCAGAAAAACCTCTCCTCTACTCTCAGTCCTCTGAGCCAAACCTGCGGACTAACCCTCCCCTCATGCGGTACCAGCAAAAGAAGAAACACAGAGTACAGCAATCCATGGTCCCTAAAAACAGAGGTCTGTAAGAGAACACAACCACATCTGGGGGTCTAACCAGCTGAGATCCATATCAGAAACACTGCGTTCAGGGTCCTTTCGCTTTGGGCTTCGGTGCATCAGTTGTTGCAGCTTTCACCATTTCTTTAGAGGATATTTATCCCTTTATGTAGGTATAATATTAGAAAATAATTTCCACATGCAGAAAGAATAATTTGTTTATTCTCAACTAAACAGCCTCATTTCCTTAATTTCCTCATCTTTTTCAACATCGCGAATACTCTTCATTTGTAAAATAAATGACTTTTTTCTTCACTTGCAAAATACTTTTAAGATATAGCACAGGATCCTAGTCCACTCCCCCAGTTGTAGCAGTTCCTAAATAGCCTCCCTTTCTCCTTCCCTGGAAAGAAGTTCTCTGCTTTTATTCTTTCTGTTCTCTTAGTGATGACTATTGAAGTTAACTGCATAATTGTCTATGGTTGACGAGGGATCCATGTATTCATTTTCATCAGTTCAGGCACCTCAGATACACACTGGATTTTGAAAAATAAGCTGATCACTGAGTTTTTTCCTATGGAAATTGAATTTTATCACTTGTAATCAATTTATTCTGTAGTGGCACAATGTGGTACAAAAGTCTCCAGAAGAAGTACAATGAGATCACCATCAGCTATCAGTCTTAGAAGCAACCTTGTTTTCCCCTGGATTGGAGATTCCAAATCCATAAATGTGGACCTGAAAGAAACATTCCCTTAGAGCTCCTTCTATTTGAAATTAAACATACACTCTGTTTCTGTGGCTTTCAGTGGCTGTTGAGCATTTATGCTGAAATAGAAAGGCTGCTGTCCTTAATGATCTTTTATCACCACCCTGATGAGCCTGTTTAGTGGAAAGAAATTTGCTGTGCTATGGAGGGTTACTTTCTATGATAACAAGGAACTAACAGCTGCAAAGAGCTCATAGTATTACCTATCATAAAATCAAGTATTTGTGCCTTCTGTTTTATCAACCAAAAATGCTAGAACATTTGTTTTTCACAGTTATCTCAGACAACGCATTCTTTCATTTACCCTGAAAAGATCCAAAGTAATTCAAGATTGTATAATCTTCTTTTGTTTTGTAGACCTGTTCAAAGTGTAACTGTAAATCAGTTCTTTCCAGACAGACAGATAGCTTCTCACTGACTTTTCCTTAATCATTTGTAGCCCCAGGAGAACTAGCATCACAGAGAATAGATATACTTTTGGGGAAATACGGATTTTTGCATATGTTGATTTATTAGGGCAATTTTTCTTACGATATGCCCACATTTTTTAACCCATTCCCTATCCTAATTCTTTATATGGACAGCTTTTTTTTTCACTGGCATGCAGTTATTTAGTTCTCCAAAATGAAATGTGTCCTTACCGAGAGTACTAAACTTAGTCTATTCTCCAAAGTAGACTGGTTAACTAGCATATCAGGAGCATATCAGTTTAATAATGGAAGGGAGAACAATGATAAAGTGAAGTTCTCTAAAGAGAAGTGAATTGAAAGAGAAAATAAAAATTCCTTACCTATTACTGTAAGTTTTGTGCCATCGCCAAAAATCATATTACCGGTATTCACAGTGACAAAGTGTTGTATCATAAGCTAAGAAAAAGGATGCACTGCAGTTGACTTACTATAAGCAGAAGCTTAAGAGATCATTAGTGTATTTGGAATCCCAAAGGTCAACTCAATCTCTGTCTGAAGGGGTTTGACAGAAAATTAAAAAATTGAAAGAGAAACCAAAAATTTCTTACCTATTACTGTAAGTTTTGTGCCATCGCCGAAAAGCAAGTTATAAGCATTCACAGTGACAAAGTGTTGTATCATAAGCTGAGAAAAGGGATGCACTGCAGTTGACTCACTATAAGCAGAAGCTTAAGCAATCATTAGTGTATTTGAAAACTCAAAGGTCACTCAATCTCTGTCTGAAGGGGTTTGATAGAAAACCAGCTTGAAATCTACTGTATTATCTGTAGCATTCATAAAAGCATTTGCCAGAGCTTTTGGTAGTTATTGTCTACATTTCACCTCAAGTTATTTTTGCAGCCTTTCTCCAGTCTCCATGTTATGCCATGGATATTACCTGCTATTCTCATTTTGCAGATCTAAAAAACATGGAGATGTACCCAAAGGCTGTCATTGACTAGAAACAGAATTCCTCTAATTTGAGAGCTTCCTCACTCTCCATATTGTCTCTGAGCATTGTGAAGGCTTCCTTTCTGTAGCTTGTGGAGTTAATAATCAAATAATACTTGTTTTGTGGGTTTCATAGTCAAATGTAGGTGGTTTGTCTTTGGCACTGAACTAAAGCAAATACATTTGTTTTCCCTTCCATGACAGGTCAATCGTCTTGAATAGTCTTTCAGGATTCAATTTTCTGATATGTTAAAATAATCCACAGAAGGAGAGCCCAGAATAATCAGTTGACTGATCTCAGACAAACCCTTGGTACCTATTAGGAAGAACTGATGTGAGATGGTTTGGAGAAGGATTAGAGACAATCTTTGTTCTCACAAGCATGAGTCAGTCAGTGGACACTGGAGGCTTATTTAAGAGAGAAAACTTCAATACACTTTATATAGCATCTCTGCTACATGTTAGAATTCCTTTTCTAGCACTTGCATCACATTAGTAAAGAACAATTTTGTGGTCTATTGCAAACATTGGCATCAGAAAAAAAGTACTAATTTCTGCTTTGCATACTCTGAAAAGCTTTAGGTGCACATGCAGTCAATTTGGTTTGCTGAAAATTATTTCAATATCTCAGAATTTCATAGCTTTCTTCCCAGAAGGGGCAGGCTCAGCTTTCAGATGATGAAAAGTCCTAGCATACCAGGTCTGTCAAGAAAAACCAAGGCAGAACATGCCCACTCTGCTGCAGAATTCTCTGCAGCTGCCTCAACACGCTCTTCCACAAGGCTTATATGCAGATGGGGTTTTTGTAAAGGCCTCCTGGGGAATGTATCATCGTGTACCCCCTGTCCCCACAACGATACAACCTCGTACAAAAACAATCCCGCCCATGACTCCACCCTCCTATTTTGTCAATCAGTCACCATGAAAGACTGCCATAAGAACCTATGCTTGTTTTAACTGAGGTAGAATTAATTTTTTTCACAGTGGCTAGTGCAGGTTTGCATTTTGGATGTCTGCTGGAAGCACTGTTGATAAAATGGAAATGTTTTTGTTATCGCTGAGCAGTGTTTACACAGAATTCAAGTCCCTTTCTGCTTCTTATATTGCCACTCTCAAAAGGAGGCTGGGAGTGCATGGGAAGTTGCTAGGAGAGACCGTGGGGACAGCTGACCCCAACTGATCCAAGGGATCATAGGGTGCTATCCTTAATATATAACATGAGGTGGTGGGAAGAAGAAGGAGGAACAGGGGGATGATTGGAATGATGGTGTTTGTCTTCCCAAGTCATGGTTATGCATGGTGGGGCCCTGCTGTTCTGGGAATGACTGAACACCTCCCTGCCCATGGGAAGTGGTGAATGAATTCCTTTTTTTGTTTTCCTTGTGTGCACAGCTCTTGCTTTACCTATTAAACTCTATCTCAACCCATGAGTTTTTTACTTCTACTCTTCCAATTTTCTCCCTGGTCCTGCTCGTGGGGGAGTGAGCAACCATCTATGTGGTGCTTGGTTGCTGGCTGGGGTTAAACCATGGCAGAACCACAGGCCACATCCTTCCTTTGCCATTGCTGTTTCTGTGTGATAGCTCAATTACCTCTTAGTGTATCCATTATCTCTGAATTTAAAATCCCAACATTTTTTCTTAGAGTCAATAAGGTAATACTTTATTTTCTTTTATTGATTTGTTTTAAATGCAGTTATTTTTCACTTGGTAACACCATGACAATGTTCATGGTGCTGACCTTTCCACTCTTGCTCTCTTCTTGCCCCACAGGGACAAAGAGACTTCAAGCCCACAATAACTGGTTTGCAATGAGAGTGATTTGCTTACGATAGGCTGGTGGTTTTGTTTGTAGCCTGGTCTTGATTGACGGCATCCTCTGTGGTCTGTGCTGCACTTGTCACAGCTGCTCTGAAAGGATGAGAACTACGATGCTGAGCTCTTAAACTTGTATTCCTCTGATTGCCCTTCTACAGGAAGCAGAAGCATAAGCTTCTCCAAGGGCCTATGATTCTTCCTCTGAGAAGGCTTCATCTGGGTGTAAGAGTGAGCCTTCATTTTGCAGACTGTCTGAAGAGTGTAGGAACTGATGGTGACAGTTAATAGCCTAGTTTTATCTCCCTCCCTTACACATAAATGGCCCAGTCTTCTCACACAAAGCGTCAACGCATAATTGCAGCAAATATTGTTCATATTGCTCTTTAATAGCTTCACTTGAGTCTCTCTGATATAAAAAATAGACTGTAAACCCTATTTACAGGACTTCAAAGTAAGGTTATTCTACTAGGAAAATCACAAATTCTTTTCTGTTCTTTTCAGATATCACAGAAAAACCCATAATTTCTGATACAGCCTGCTCAGCTGGGAACATTTATCAGTGTCCCAGGGAAAGGAACAAAAAACATGAACTAAGCTGAAACATTTAGGATCAAGACATAGGACTACAGAAAACAAGGTATTGAACTAGTCATCTTGGAATGCCCCTAGGTCATTCCCTCTTCTACCACAGGAAACTGGGTGCTTAAGTGACTAATTATGGAAGTGACAAAGGTATTTGTTGGTTTATATTGAATTCTTTTAAAAAATACATTTAGGATTGTATTTGTCTGTCACTGCCTAACTAATAACACTAATAGTGGGATATTATTTGCCTGCCTTGCTCTTAGTCTGCCTCTGATCTCAACACTATATATTCAGGGCCTAAACCCATTATATTAAAATTAATTTAAGATTATTCTGTCTTCACCTCCAGTCTACACCTCCATTAGTGTCCTCACTGTCACTAACAGACTCTGTCTCATATGTGTCCCTGATTTAAAAAGAAGGAAATCACCTCTCTATTAGTTTTGAAGGAGTATATGGTGTTAACAGCTTCTCAGGTCATGTTCATTAGGCAATTTCCAAGACATGCCAGCAGAGACCAGTCTTGTCCCACTTTAATGTTCCTCTGTAAACTTCCAAAAGCAAAGGCCTTGCTGGCCATGAATTCAAATGAGTGAGAGTGAGAGAAGAAAGGAAAGACAGTTCATTGATTTTTATTTCCTTGTCTTTCACAGGAGGCTTGAGTGCCCTGCTGTGTAAAGCTTCAGACAAGGAAAGACAAGAATATGTAAGAAAGAGACATCTGGGGACATATTTTCTAACAGTGGTATCATTCTAGTGGGAGAATTTCACAAGAACGTAGTGATTGCATCACTTATACCAGTCCTCAATTCTTTAGAGTTTACAGAAGCAGCAGCTACAAAGAAGCAGGCCCTACTACAGACGCTCCTGGAGCTTTACAGATTTCTTTTAGAGACACTAGGAAGATTTTCATAAACAGACAGGGCTTTTGACCACCAACTCCTAAATTGAAGCAACCACCATTTTTCAGGGCAAGTCTCTGCACTGAGAATATAAAATAGTGAAAGAAGGGATCTGATTAATAATCTGAATAAATATGATTACAAGGAGTAGGATGAGGAGGAAAGTAGCTGTTTCACAAGAAACTTCTTTTTGTGCAGAGCCACTTCAAGCTGATAAAAGAAGTACTGCATAGGAGCAAATTGTACCTTAGCGGTGGAAGAGGGAACTGTGACCACAGAACTTCAAAATAGCAGTGAACATAGAGATCTCTGTGGTTTTCTGCTACTGCCTGGAAATTACACAGCTGTGACCAGTCAATAGCCAGCTCATTAAACTGCTGTATGTTGAAGGTCACTGATAAATTTGTTATGCCAAGGCCTTAAAACTGCATTTCCAATGCTAAACTAAAAGTGCTCAAGAGTTGAGACAGGGATCCTTCCTTTGATATGTTACCAGAGTTGAAAAAGTTGTTTTGCAGTGCTTATGAAAAAGGTCTGAGCTAAGACTGTAACTTGGTTTTCAGGAACTGGTAGTTTAGTAAAAGAGTATCTTAAAAAAATATCTAAAAGAAAAATCACCCCAAAGTTACCACCATAGTGTTTATATTCCTTCATGATTCTAGCATGAACTATTTTCCTAAAAACTTTCACAGGGCATTTGAATCAGCAGTAATAATTCCAGGTAGCAACAGCGCAAATGTGTTTTGTACTACCTGTGCCAAGATGATCTCTACGAAAAGATCAGAGACTGAAGAGGATAAGGAGCTCAGTATGTCTCTGCTATGTGAGAGACAATGTGTTCCCAGAGCTTCTTTGCTGTATGTCTGCAGCCTGACATGAATAGTGAGGAGATCACGGACCTGAGGGTTCTCTGAGGAGAAGACAAGTGCTCCCTGGGAGCAAAAAACCATGTGTTATATCTACTGCTGAGCAGCTCCTGAAGTCAGAAGAATGTTGGCTACAAGGGTGTGCAAGGGGTAGTATATGAAGCTGAGACTTTCAGAAACGTTTCTGGAGGACTGGAGTAAATCTATTATGCAACTAGATTTAGCCTCTTCAGATCCTCCCCTGTGTCCAGGGTGAGATTATAACGAGCACGAGTTTCTGTCATGGGTCTGGATTTCCCTAGCCAACAACAATTTACTTTCTTTCAGAGCAGAGCCTGGAAGCAAAGTAATATTTCTGTAGCATGCTTGATCAGGAGACTAGGATCCTGGCATGAAATTGAGATATCCATCCTGGCAGTACAAAAGTCTCCTAGCAATGCTGGTGAAATGGAGCATGAGGATCTTTTACAGGACATGCTCACAGCTGGTTCCAGCTCCTTGCTTTCAGCAGCTCTTCCTATCGTCTCTCGCTCTTTCCTTTTTTTTTTTTTTTGTCTGTAATCACACAGTGTGTTTCCCTTCAGCATACCCAGCTTTGCCACATCAATGAGCAGCACAGCACATTTGCTACCTGTATTAGTTAAATGCTTGATATGCAATGATCGTATGAGACAATTGGGTTTTCAACAATGGTATGCAGATGTCAAAGCCACAGCCTAAAAACAGAAACCTAAAGTACACAAGTGTATAGCCATACTTCCTTAAAAATGCCTTTTACTCTTTCATGTGCCATTTCCCTTCCTTTGAAGAAGAGGTAAGTTCCAGGTTATGCAATAAAAACAGGTCTGGACAGGCAGTGATAGATGAGCGAACCCTCATAAAACCCTGCCCTCAGTTTTCCCAGGTCCATTCCAGAAGAGCAACTAGTTCATCAAAAATTTGTCTCTGCAAGCATGTAGACAGAGGCACAATGGGAGGAAATTTCTGCCTTCAGCTGTTCATCTCAAGGGGAGCACCAACGTGATGACAGCTTTTTGTGTTTTTTTTTTCTTTGCCAATGAGGTTTTGCCGTGAAGGGATGCCTTGGTCCAGCTCAGAACTGCATGCAGGGAAGGGAGGGATCCTGCACTTAAGCAGTGTGTGAATCAGGTGAATAAAATGCTGCAGTGCACACTGTTGCTTTTAAAGATGTCGAAGGGCTGTCCCTTCTACAATGGGAGGTATGCCTGGTCCCCTATGTACATTTTCCCCCACTAATACTTTTCACATCCTGCTATGTCCATAATTAGGGGCTCAGCTCTCCTCCCACACCAATCAATTTCTGTTTGGGTACCTCAGTTTTGGGTGCATCATCTGTATGTGAAAGAACTTTGAATTCTCCACCTACTTCGTACTCTTTCCCTTGTACTGTGATGGTATCTGTGAGGAACTATTGGCCCAGAATATGAGTGTGCTACTGCAGCACTAATTTTAAGAAATATATGCCGCCTCTCACTAACTACATCAGCAATGCCTCCATTCTTAATGTTGATCTATGGGTTTGCATTTCTGAAGGCTTTTTGTCTTTGAAGCTAAAGGCTGCTGCACTGCTTTGTCTCTCTCCCCTCCAAAGTGTTCTGGGTCTATTCCTGCAACATCTTCCTTGTCTTTTTTTCTACTCTTCCTCTGCCCCTCTCCTAACTGCCTCGCATGTTTCAGAGATTTCATCTCTCTGTCATTCAGGGTGGGGATTTTATCTTAGTGCTCAACCTGCTCGCTGTACCGTGTGATCTCTCGCAGCACAGAAATACGTGGCTGAATCCTTGGATGTCACATTCTTGATTGTCATCACAGTGTATGTATGCTTTCTGCTTATTTCAAACTTGGCCTCACTGTAACTGTCCTCATAAAATTTCTCCCTCAAAGAGGTAGTACTAACTATTAACTTCAGACCATTTCTTGGAGGCTGCTGGTACCAGAACATATAGGCAAGGTCACTGTGTTTCTGGTTGCAGGAGATGTTCACAGTGGCTCCAACTCTCTGAAAGATTTCTTCTGGCCACTGTGCAATGAAGATGTATCCGATCACAACACCTGCATTAGTGAGAAAGAAAAAGAGAGAGTGAGGAGTAGGAGTACAGATAGTAACTAACAGGGTCCTTTACCTAACACCAGTCCTGCATGGCCTGGATGAGAGCTGTGCTGCAGGCAGATCTGTTGTCTCTAACCAGGTAAAAGAGCAAGCAAAACAGTCAGCATGGTCCTTCAGCTGTTCCAGAAAAAAAGTATTCCTTCTCATTGTGAGCTAAGAGTTAGGAGAGACTGATGCCCCGCCCCTTCCTCTGATTTTTCTGTCAAGCTTGGACAGAGAAGAGAGAAGAGACTCTCCAACTTTCATACTTTCTTTGGTAAATTATTAAAAGCAAAGCTAAGAGTTCATGTGACTCTGAAATTTTGTTTTAGCATTTTCACAAGAAGGCAATGTTTTACACATAGATTTAATTCCAATGATCTTTAGTACTCCTTCACACTTTACTGATATCCCCCCTCCTATATTTGCCTCAAGCTCTAGAGAGATGTATATCTTCCCTTTACCGCTATGTATTTATAGAAGAGGCATTTTCTGTTTGTGAGCCTGGCAGTACTGTACTTTTCTGGGGCCTAAGGCTGAGTTCCTAGCATCACACTAGAATTCGGATCAGTGTGAATCTCAAAAATTTGGTAGTGAATGTTCCCTGTCTCACTTTTTTAATCCTGCTTTTTTAAGGAGTTAACAGAAATTACCCAAGAAGCTATAACTTCTTCCCAGACAGGAAAGAAAATACATTTTATATCGTGTGTAAGAGTTTTTTATGATCTCCAGTATCATGGACACTTAGCATCTGTGAAGTAGGAATTTGACCATTGCTCCTGTTCAGTCCCTGACAGTTCTTCCCACTGTGGGTTTTCTCCAGATAAATTATCCCTTACCTGTGCTCCAGTGAGACTGAGCCCTGTGCTGGATATATTACAGTTTCAGTGATTCTCCAAGGAATTGTAAACATGTAGATTTGTTTTTATTTACCTTCCATATCTTTTACATTTTTCTTTGAATGTTTGTGATGCTTTTGGAGTCAGCACATCAATTAGCAGATAAGTTTGAACAAATTTTATATGCTTCCATATTCTTTTTGCTTGACACAGATTATCCTTTAATGCATATTTTTAGCATTTACTCCTCACAACCTATTCTTCTTTTTATCTCTCATGAAAGGCTTGTTTTGATATTTCTTGTTCTCCGTTTGATTTTATTGACATTTTGCTGTTCCACCTTACTTGGATGGGAGACCTTTAGACACTGCCATGGGCCCTGTTGAGGCAATTCTATGGGATGCTGCTACTTTGAAGGATGTCCCACAATGACCCCTACATGCCTCGAGCATGGAGAGTACTGTTTTTTTAGTTTGATTATTGTCTGTCATGCCCAACCTGCTAAAAACCTTTTCAGTAGCAATCAAACCTTAAGTCCTAGAGGGAGAAACTGTTTCAGAGACTGATGAGAAATTTAACAAATTATGAAGACTGTGGGAATTAATTCTAAAATCATGCTGTGTAAGAGCTCCGAGACAAGGCAAAATAATTTCAGTACATTTGGGCTACAGATTCTTCTCTAATCACAGATGTTAGAATACATTCCTCATTCCAAGATGAAGATTTTTACTTAGAGTAACTTTTTTGTCTCAGGAAAGAACAGATGATTGCAGACTCTCCAAAAGAAGATACAACTCAGGACCTCTAGTGTGTGTCTCTGGAATTGCCTAACATGCTGCTGCTTTCCGAAGAGCAGCAAGATTGTCAACCCTTTTCTTTTTCAGTTCCAAACGTTTAATTCATTCAGTTTATTTTCTTTTAAGATTAAAGAAGAAACAAAGGAAAACGAAAAGTATCAAGATAAAGACCAGTATGTTCAGACTTTCCAAGTAAGATGCAGAACCACTGTATTTGAGGAAGAATAAATGCTGGAAAATAGAGGAATACAGTTATGAAAGGGGCCACTCAAAGGTGAACAGGAGCTGGTGAATATGCTTGTCTGGCTGTGCTTTGAACCTGCTTAGCTCAGTGTATCCATGTCTTATTAACAGCCATTAAATTTCTGAGTATTTACTTGAGGGAGAGGCTGTCTATTACCATAGGTACCATCAGCTGGAGAGACCAGAGTGAGTGAACTTCAGCACCAGAAACTGGATTAGGGCCACCGACCAGTAAGAGGTACCATTTGTTCATCATGCTGGCCGCAGGGGTGAGGGACAGTGTGTGAGTGTGTGATCACTGGTGAACACGAAGCCAGACAATCTGTAAAGTAAGTGAGGAGACCTGGATTCCAGGTCTATGTCTCTAATGGCAGAAACAGTGGCAGGTGGCAACCAGAGGAAGCATGGGAGTGCCAGGCATGAGCTGGAGAGGGGCCTGTGTGGGAGGTGTGTGTAAGTGTGTGTGTGGGTGTGCATACCAGCAACGGGAGTGGGGCTGCAGGACTTTGGGGCTTATGGGTCTGGGTGCTGGCACATGTGGTGACTGGAATCCAGTGGCATCCACTGGACTCGATGTCCAAGTATGGAAACCTATGGAAAGTGTGCACATTGTACATATATATACATCTGTTTCCCACTGTTGAATCCTTACCTAGAACCCTTATTTCCCACTATACACCCCAGCCAGAGGGGGACAAAAGATGAGGTGATTCATGCTGTTTCTGTTTGGGGGGGGGGGTGGGGCGAGTGCATCTGTGTTGATCCGTATGTTCAGCTTTGCAGACATGTATATGCTTTGTACATATGTGTGTCTACTTGGGATACATTCTCAGCCTTGCTACTGCGTGGGCCAGGGGACATGGAGCTGGGGCAGTCTCCTCTCTCTCAGCCACCAGATTCAGCCCAGTCTACCAGTGAACCTCATCTCCTCTTTAATGGAAAATGAGACCACAGAATGGATGTGACAATGAGGAAAGGGCAGAGGTACCCTGACTACATGGAAGAGAACCAAAGGAACAAGGAAAAGATTCCTACTGAAAGGTGTTTAATGTAAACTGGAAACAGTAAGTACTGGCTTAGAAAGGATTTGTGATGGATTTGGAAACTAATGTCATGAAACAGACCATCAAGCAAAGGTTGGCTCTCCTGATCCAAACGATAGAGAAAAATGCCTGTTGCAATACAAGGAAGGCAACCCATTTTCAGAGCTACATGTAGGCTTAGTGCTTATGGCCAGTAGTAGTTGGGTCAATGGTGACTATGAGCATCAGATGTTTCTTTAGTTGTAGCGGATTTAAGGCATCTCAGGCCAGTTTCTTTCAGTAGCCTCTACCAGTACGGAAAGTTTCTCCAGGGCCAACTCTTTGCAGACTATTCTGAGAGAAATCCTTCCTCTTCAGGCTTGTCATCACAGATCCCTTGCCCAGCCAGACCCATGCTGCTCCTTTCCCACCTCTCATCCCCAACCAACCCATTCTAATTCCATTTCTAATGGAAGCAGCTGTGTCTGCTTACTTGGTGCAAGTTCCTCTTCCTTATCCATTCTATTTCCCAATGTCAGCTTTGCTGGCTACCACTTTTAAACTACTTCCCAAGTTTTTCAGACCTTCTGACTTTTCCCCTCACCACCTTTACACTTTTCCTTGTTCTTCTTTGCCTTCCTTTTTGTTTCCCAAACTTTCCATCCTGTATTCTTACAGCAAAGAGGCAGTTTCTAGGTTTGGAGGTGGTAAAATTGCCCAAAGTTCACACAAGCCTGGGGTACACAGACCATTCATGAAAGGTTCTTCATGCTGCTCTGTTACAGATCATGTGCTGGGTGAGATGGATTAAAGAAATACTTTCAAATCTAATCTCCCCCATCTGATATGTCCTTTCAGGGCCCTTCCTTTCTGATGCAGGCATTTGATGAAAATTCCCGGGACACAGTCTGTTTCCTGCCTTAAAGGCTGATGCTTTACATCCACATCTGGCTCCATGTGGGACCCCTGTTCTTATGATTTTTCTACCTTCTTCCCACCACCATGCTCTCTAAATTTTTTATTCCCTCAGTGCCTCTGGCCACAGTCAGCTAGGACCCTTTCCTAGTTGTGAGCTTAGACACTCTGAAAGAAGTCATAACTTTCCTTCTTCCCAGCCCAAAAAATTAGCAAAAACTGCAGCAAAAAATAAGCAAGAACTGCAGCAGGGTAGTGAAGAAATTAGATATGACATGAAGGCTATGCACAATTAGACGCTGTTGGACAAAGGATGTTATACAGAATGTAAGAAACCAAATTTAAGGTATCCGTAGGTATTTGTTGAAAGTAGCAGAACAGTGGTCTCCAAACGTTTTGTTGTGCACCCCTTCAGTAAAATATTTTTAAACAAGGACCTCTAGTATATGTATATTTAGTAGTGGATAATTATATGCATATAATACTAAAGTTTTAATGCACCCTTCCCAGGCCTCAGTGCATTATCTTGCACGCCCCCAGGGGTGCATGCTCCCCGCTGTGAAGACTCCTGCATAGGAACATTGTAAGCCAACAGCCTTTCTCTGAATATCAGTTAGAGATGTAAAGACTAGAAGATGCACAGAGCTTCACCAGACACTCTCCTGTCCTCCAGCAACTGAGGAGCTGGTGTTCCTAGGTCTTAAGTGTGCCTTTCCAGAAACACCTCACAGGCACAGGACACTTGGGAAGAGAGAAGCAATGGTGCCTCCATCACCAAGCTCTGTGAGATGCAAAAGGACTAACCTCAGAAATTCCTCTGATTTATGTTCACAGAAAGCTTTATCTCTGTCAGCCCATGGTCTCACCAGGTTTCTCTTTCCCAGGATCTTTCATCAACCTGGACAAATGGATTTCCTTTATCTGAGTCCAATGTTGATACAGCTGACTGAAATTTTTGTAGTAGGAACATGGTGTTCTAGAAATGCAACCTGTCATTGCTTGTCCATTGATAATACCTAGTACAGTTGCCCTCAATTCCCCAATCCTCCTTCTTCCTGTGCCCCTGAAGCCATCAGCTTTTTCCTGCAGCATCACTGCGTGCAATGAGAAATTTGTTTGCAGCAGCAGATATACAACATTCAGTGCATTCTTTGGAAGACCCTGAAGAAAACCTTACAATGGATCTGTAGAATCTTCAGCAGCATTGAGCAGAAGAGGGTATACACATTTCAGATGGGGATTTGTCCTCTTCAAAAAAGGAACGAAAGATGGCAGAAGATGCTGCAGGTTCAACTATAATTCAAAGGGGTCTGTTCATCCGTCAGAGTTCTCATGAAAATGCAGCATTATCCCACATTATCCTGAAAGTCTTCTGCGGCAAAAATGAGTCTCTGTGGAACATTCCAAAGATAAATAAAAAGCATGCTTTGGTACTTTTTCATATATTATCTTAGAGCTTAGGAGAGAGAAATTAGGAAAGGGAGATGATGAGCATTCCCACATATGAAGTATATAACTTGGGAAGTGGTGGACAATACGAAATAGTTTTTGTCCTACTCCCTTTGGAAATTACTTGTGAGGAGTTTTATTTAGGCAATCCTTGTTTTCTCTAGGACAAAAAGACAGAGACACTATTCAAGGGAAGGAATAAACTTAACAAAGTTAACTAGTGGTTTGTTGGCTTTCCCCCATCTCCCCAAATAAAAGCATTGCATCTTTCTGTCCACTACCTAAATATTCAACCTCAGGGAAAAATATGCATTTCTAAGAAAGACGACATCAGCACAGAGGAATCTCAAAGGGGTTTGAGACTTCTTCTCAATAGGTGATGAGATTAAGGATGAGGCAGACAAACAACTAGGCATCTTCCAAAGCCAAAATGTATTTTTAAATTGAAGGCTGCCCTCTGGAATAATTTAAAATAGCTCTCTATCTGAAGAGAGGTTTATGATTAACAGATATATTATTGGTACATTCTTCTAGGTCCTGTTTATTCCCACATTGGGATCTTCAAATTTTCCACTGTGTACTTTTTGTCTGGAGAAAACCTTGGACTAGAGATAAGGCCATATCCAAAAATGTATTTCTAGCAGCTCCTGCTTCCAGTCAGACTGTCTGGGCTTGAGGCTGAATCAAGACCATGAAGGGCCTGCTGTTTCTCGCCTTTGTTGGGGTGGCTGGTGAGTAGATTTTTTCCCTGTATTTCTGTAATTGAAAAGGAAGCTCATTTTCTGAGCAAAATGGCAAGGGAGCCTGTTGGGGGAAAGCCACATCTGGTTTCAGCTTGCAAAAGTTTTAAAGCAGAGTCCTGTAACTTCTGTCTTCTCTTCTTAATTGCTTGTGAAAACATGGGGAATGAACATCTTCAAAGGGACTCCTGACCTAGCACCACAGGAATGTGTCCCGAGAACAAGAAAAGGACTCTCTCTCTCTTAAGAAAGACACAGATAACCCTTCTGGCCCAGGAAGCCCTAAAGCAGCTGTAAAGTTCTGGGATCTAGGCAGGTGCTTGCTCCAAGGAAATGGCACTGCGGACTTGTTTTGTACTTTTGTGTTCAGTCCACTATTGACCATTTCTGCAGACAGGATCCTGGGGAAGACACACCTTTCATCTGATCCATCAAGCAAATGTCTGTGTTGTTCTCTTCATTCAGGGGGTAGCTGGACATGCTTTAATTGTGGACTTGTGGGACCCCAGACTAAGTCTGATCACTGTATTGGAGGGTACAGCAAGTGAATGTCCATTGGACTTGCTCATCACTGCTACCCTGAGTTTTATGGGAGTGCAACCTACAAGTGGGGTGCACAAGGTACCTTAGGCCAGGTGTTGACACATATCACTTTTTATCTCCCAGTTGCCTTCCCCACCATCGCTGAGGATGATGATGACAAGATTGTGGGAGGCTACACCTGTGCAGAGCACTCTGTTCCCTATCAGGTGTCCCTGAATTCCGGATATCACTTCTGTGGAGGTTCCCTCATCAGCAGCCAGTGGGTCCTGTCAGCTGCTCACTGCTACAAATCGTGAGTGGCAAAATTTACATTCTTCTACAGCCGATTTCTGTCTTCCAGCTCACTTCTAGCAGGAATTCAGAGTTATGAGATACAAAGAGGGAAGTGTCCCTGTTCTGACCTGAGACAGACAAGGGATGGGTGGCTCATTCAGGAAGGGTGGCTGAGACACCCGAAGGGGTTTCTTCCTTCTGCAAATGTTTCTGTGAATGCAGAGCACATTCTGAAATTACAGTGGAATAATCGAGAAATGAATTATGGGCTATGATTTCTTGTCAATTGCATGAATCCAGCTAAAGCTTGGGCACTGCAGAACACGAAGAGGAATGAGGTCAGGGTGAGGGAGGTTTGCCTTTTTGCAGGACGTTTGCTTAAATCGCTGCAATATATTCATCTGCCATGTATATATAACCCTGCAGAAATCCACTACCCCTCCTGGGAGTGGATAAGGATCTCAATGTGGATCCCCAGGGCTTATGCAGGACAAGAAAGGTGACCCGCCCAAAAGAGCTGCTGGGGCAGTGGTGTTGAAGCAAGTGCATAAAGTGACAGGGAGGTTTCTCTGAAGCTGTCCAAGGGTAGCAGTAAAGTGCATGCCGTGCCTTCTCTTTTGCAGTCGCATCCAAGTGCAGCTCGGGAAACATAACCTGGCCCTGACAGAATCCACACAGCAGTTTATTAACTCGGCTAAAGTCATCCGCCACTCTGGCTACAGCTCCTATACCCTGGACAATGACATCATGCTCATCAAGCTTGCCACCCCAGCCCAGCTCAACAAATCTGTCCAAACAGTTGCTCTGCCGACCAGCTGTGTGGCCACCGGCACCACTTGCCTGATCTCCGGCTGGGGCAACACACTCAGCAATGGCAGTGAGTACTCTGTGGGAATCTACAGCCCCCTGGGGCTGTGGGACGCTCTCTAAAACCTCACCGGTACCTCCAAACAGGGCAGGGTAAAGCATAGAGAAGTCCTGTGCAACAGGGCTTTTGGAGTGATGAGTCAGGGAAGGACAGTAACCATTTGACTGCAGTAATGGCAAGCCTTTGCAAGGTCCTTTCTCTCATTCTGTGTTATGAACATGGGATCACTGAAGCCACCCATGCACTCTTTACCAGCATGGTCACAGGGTCACTAATTGTGTGGTCTGGTGCTTTTTGCTGTGCAGAGCCAAGCACTAGCAATGTAACTATTGTGAACAGAGCTGTCAGTTCTCTGAGAATGAGGGCAAAGTCTGGGATTGTGGATCTACAATTCCTACTAGGTGCCCCCTCTCTCTCATACCAGTGGGTAGTGACTGGTATTTAATCCACTGATGACATCTAAACGTGCACCAGAGGAGAGGATCATTGTCCTGAGGCTCATGCTGCTTCCAGCCTATGTACCATAAGAGTGGCTCTCTAGGTGCCAGAGATGATATGAGATGATTCTCTAGGTACCAGAGAAATGAAGGTAACTGGAGCGCAGAATGGTGGGCTCCTGGGTAGATTCTGTTCCATCTAAAGAGAAGGAATCCATGATGTGGTTACTGTTCAGATGAAGGAGGACAACTGCTAGAATAGGATGTCCAGTGCCTCCTTGGCTGATGAAAAAGAACTTCTCAGGGCCATGACAGGATCTCAGTGATGTCATCAACCATCTCTCCCTCTTTTCCTGTAGATTCGTATCCAGACCAGCTGCAGTGCCTGAAGGCTCCTGTGCTCTCCGCCACCGACTGCAAGAACTCCTACCCTGGTCAGATTACAGACAACATGATGTGTGTAGGATTCCTGGAGGGAGGAAAAGATTCCTGCCAGGTAAATCCTCTGCCTCTCCGGTCCCATTTGCTTCTCTCTTGCCTTTTCCCAGCCAAAGAGGCCTTCATGTCACACAATCAGCTCTACTCACTGCCCTGGCACATCTGAATTTCTGAATGACAGCAGAGGTTTAGGGCACACATATCCAAAGCATCTGACAAGGACCGCATCCGGCAAAGCCTGGCAGCCTCTTCATCCTTAGCTGTGGTACCCTTGGAGCTAAAGTCAGGCATGGTAGCATCAGGGGGAGAGTGCTAATCAGAAATGACCTTTGTAGAACTTCTGGGTAGAGCAAGCCTGACAGAGGTTCCTTAACTGTCAGGGATTTCAGGGATCTCTGGCTCATTGGTCAGGCTGATGCCATTTGCTGACTGTCCATATCCTTTGTGTGCACAGGGAGATTCCGGCGGTCCCGTGGTCTGCAACGGACAGCTGCAGGGCATTGTGTCCTGGGGCATTGGATGTGCCCGCAAAGGCTACCCCGGAGTTTACACCAAGGTTTGCAATTACGTCTCCTGGATCAAATCCACTATGTCCGCCAACTGAGACACTCTCACTCTCCATGTGACCTGCTTTTTCTCATCATCCTTTCCTCTCTTTTGGGTCTGGACATACAAACTGTAGGAAAAATAATAAAGACTTTCAGGCACCCCTACTTTGTGCAGTGTTTCCCTGGGAACTTCCCTAGGCTCTGATCAGGAGGACAGAGGCAGTGAAAGTCACTCTGGGGACAGTATTGAATAGCTATAGTGCCTCTCAAGAGGCAGGATCATGGAACACTTTGCAGACTCATCTTGAAGAGTTAGTTACTTGCAGGCATTTCTGGATCAGAACATCTTTTCTGTCCTCTTGAAAAGGACAAGCAAGTGCCCATATTCCCACAGCTCTTGAAGTCATTCTGAACTTCATCCTCCAACTCTACCTTTTCCCCTCCTTCCACTGAAAACACAGAGAGCTACAGCATGGCATCCTTTCTTGGAGCCTGCTTATACCATGGCAGGGAGGACTGGAAGCGGGAAGAGGGTGGTGTTTTGCGAGGAGGTCAGCAGGAGGCAGGGCATTGAAGCAGAGACTTTGGATCTCTGGTGTGGAAGAGCTGGTCGTTGCCAGGAGACTGGTGGGGTTGTCTTGTTCTGTGCTTGCAGAGCCCCAGAACGAGTCCATTGCCATCCCAAATCCCAAGAAGGAAAGAAGTTCAGGAGAGAGAAAGGTGGGAAGTGAGAAGGGAAGGTATAAAAGCTGCAAGAGGGAGGGAAAAAGGTAGGGGAGAAGAAAGGAAAAAAGGGAGTAATCTAGGAAAGAAGGAAAGCTAAAAGCAAGACAGGAAAGGAAGAGTGCCAGAAGGCAGGAAGAAAGGCTCAGAGAGTGATGCCATGAGGATCTGCTGCAGCTTGGGGCTCTTTCCCTACAGTCCTGTGCTTCATCCACACACACCCTGTGAAGACTTGGGCTGCATCACATACATCAGAGTGTTCAGATCACAGGGTTGTGGTGTGACTTAGGGACTCTGGTTCACAGCAGTGTGAGCATTCCCTGGACATCAGTGGGACCAGGGGACCAGTTGGCCCTGTCCTTCCAGCAGGGGAGAAGGAAAAGGCTGTGTGAACTCTTCCTCATTGTACTTCCCCATGAATTTGTGTGTCAGACTGAAAGGAAGAAGAAATGGATTAGGATGAAGGAAATAGGAGGGGAACTGGAGTGAGAGGACAGAGAAGAAAGATTGGGAGGACAGACAGAAACACATTCCAGGAAGAGCATGAGAAGCAGCCTGTGAAGGGCAGAGAAAGGAGATGAGGCAGGAAGTACAAGAAGAAAGGAGAGTCAAAAACTGATCCTGAGATGGGAAGGAATAGGAAAGAAGTTAGAGACCATGCAGAAGACAGAGAGGCAATACCACCCCTTTTCTAAAGAACTGGAAGATATGTGAAGAAACTGGGTTACACAGGGCTCTGTGTGCACTGGTGGCAGATCCCTGTTTGCATGCAAAGGTTTGTGCTATGTTGTTCCAGCCTTTGAGTCACTGTGATTCTTGTTCAGCACAGAAATATGTGCCTGTGTCATTGGGTAGGGCATGATCTATCTTTATAGATAAACGTTTGCCCTTAGTCCCACTACTCTGGATGCGATTTTGGAATTCCTTCTCAATATCTGCTTTGCCACCTTCCAATGAGTATACAACCAACTGTAGAGAGGCATCCTTCACCACAGGCAACTTGTACCAGTACAAAGAACTGACTCCACTCAGCGTTCCAGAACAGTTCAGAGTCACAGGGTCTCCCACTTGGATGACTGTATCTGGTGACTGCTCAACAGCCCAGCCTAGAAAGAGAAGGGAAGAAATGTGGGAAGTGAAATACATTGAAGAGGACACAAAAATATCGCCTTGAAGTATGTTATGGGATTCAGTGGCAACTCGATGCGAGAATGCTGTGGGACAGTGTTCTGTTTCTCTGAAAAGGACATATAGGAGAAAGCAAACAAATTAACTAACTAACAAAGAAACAGCTTCCAAAACAAATGTAAATCTGTTTTGAAAAATCATGACTTCAGGACTCTTAGTTGAAGTATTAAAGTAGGACAGAAAAAAACCAAAATTTGTAGGGGTGCAAAGTGTTGTGAAATAAGAGGCTAGGGAAAAGCTCACCTTGTTCATTGCCCATCTCTCCCCTGGAAGCCTTGGGCACCAAATGGGCACCTCGCTGAAGCAGCAGCTGTGGCTCCAGTGCAAATGTTCAAGAGGAAGGGAAGCTCACTTACCCAGAGGAGCCAGGATGGCCACAAGGAACCAGTGGAAATCCATAGAAAAAGGGCACCTCCTTCCAGCAACCTGCCCCTGGTGACAGCACAGACACAGAGATGTGTACAGAGGAAAGGCTGAGGGGAAGAGATACATCTCTTTGTGGGTGGGCTGGGGTGTGGGAGGGAGTTGGAGATGTGAGAAGGCAGTTGTCTGTCTGGGAACAGTGGGGAATGACACCTGCACGCAGTCATGAGGTGCATGTCCTCTGCTCCACGGACTTCCTGCTCTGGGTGTGTGTGTTGGTGTGTGTGTGGGTGTGTGCATGGTGGAGTTAAGTGTTATCACAGGGGCATGATGGGGCTGTGTGGCAGCCTGAGTGTGCTCATGGCACAGGGATGCACAAAGAGGCAGCAAATGAAGGGAAGAGAAAAGGGCCTCAGGAAGAATGCACGTTTGTGTCTGCGCCCAAAGCTTTTCACCTCTCTAGACACCGTCAGACACAGAGACCCCCAACCCTGCAAGCTGCAGAGTGGCATCTGCTCTGCTTATCCCAGTCAGGCCCGACATGTTTCCCAGGTATGGAAAAAGTGCTGACCTGTCATCCTGCTGTCTGTTGTGGCATGACAGAGAGGAGTTGTGTAACTATTCTGGTCTTACTCCAAAGGGGGATCTCAAGGAGAGAAAATGCTGTCTTTGGCTCTGCCCTGGGACTGCCTCATGAGAGACTGCATCCTAGAGAGATTTCTGAAGAGAAGGGTGTGCACCATGGGATATACTGGTACAGCCTTTCCTTCTCCTTGCTGGAGAAGAACTGATGCTCTCCTGCTCTCCTTGTCCAAGCAGGACAAGAATGAACAAAGCTGGAGGAAAAAACCCCAAATTCTTCTCAACACACAGCCTTGTTCACCAGCCCAAGGCAATGGGAAATCACTGACAGCAGCAAGAGAGGTTCATAGTTTGTGTGCACTGGGTTGGTGTAGAGAGTCTGACCGAGCCTCTGCCTATCCATGCTGTGCTGTGGGCCAGCAGGGCACACCAGTGTAAGGTTGTCATGGACTTTTCAGAGAAGAAGTTTCCCTGTGTCCTTTCAGCAGAAGGCAGCAGCAATGCCTCCATCTCCTAAAGCCTCTGTTGCAGGTCTAAGTGTGTTCCATTGCATTCATTTCCACCAGCTGCCTACAGAAGATCTCAGAAAGATCCTAGATTGCTCCAAAGAAAGAGAAGGGAGAGAAGAGCAAAGAGAGTGAACTGCATTGTGCAGGCAACCAGAAGTAACCCCACACCCTCCTCACACCACCACCAGCACTTCAGCTGAGAGAAGGCTGTGCTTGATTTGTTCATCCAAGTCATGGATGGATAAAACACTCTGTCCTGTTGGAAAACTTGTGTCAGTTGCACAGCTTGCCAACACAGTCTGTAATTTCTATAATATCTTTGGGAAAGGTAAAGTGTATGTGGATCAAGGGGTGAAAGGCATTGATCCTGACCCAGAGAGCACTGTACATGGAGGACTTAGTGATGCCCATCGCAGTTAATGGGAGTAGGCACAGGCCTGTGCTGTGCTGCACACAAACCACAAACCTTGCCTACATAACAACCACAGACGAGTCGTTGCAACAGAGGAGCATGTGGGCAGCTCCCACTTGATACTGGCTACTTCAACAGCTGCCTGGCCTTGCTTTTATCTAAAGGTGCACCAGGAACTTCTCATGCAAGCGTCCTTTCTGTTTGATAGTGAGAATAAATTCAGAGGAGAAATGGAAGGCAAGGAAGCAGAGGAGGTAATGAGTTGGAAGCCATCTCCCTGCCTTGTGCAGCACCTGGAAGGAGGAAAGAAGATCCTGTTTGTGCAGGGAGAGATTTGTGTTCAGCTTTCTCAGCAGCCTAGCCACTGTGTTTCACTCTCAGCACAGTAATACGTGCCAGAATCATTGAGAAAGGCATGCTCTATCGAGAGGGTCATACTGTCCCTTTCTATCTTACTGGTCTTGAAATGGCTCTCAAGATTCTTCTCATCCACTGCATTACCACCTTCTACTGCAGAAGCCACAAAGGTCAGCCTGGAGTCCCTCCCCGAAGGCAGCATGTACCAGAACATAGCTGTGCTGGAGGATTTCTTCTTGGAACATCTCAGATTCACAGAGTGGCCTTTTTGTATCACCATGTCTGGGGACTGTTCCAGAGCCAACACTGGAAAGGCAAAGGAGGAACATTAAAGAGAAGGACAAAAAGGAAAATTGTGAACTAGGCCCTGTGGGTTGGTAGAGAAGAGGGTGAGAAAGAACTAGTGAGCAGCACAAGGCATGGGACAGCTCCTTAAATCAGCAAGCGAGTTCCCAATCTCTCTCCAATAGGCAAGACACAGGGGGCTGGATAAAGAATTAAAAATAGACCACCATTGCAGGAGATTTGAGGATTCCTTCCCATCTCGTTCAATGCTCATCCTCAACACTTTATGGAATGAAACACTGCCAGCAACTGAGTACACAGCTGGGAGAGCAGCAGTGGGATCGATGGAGGTGCTCAGGAGTGAGTGGAGTTCACTTACCCATAGGGGCCAGCATGGCCACAAAGAAAGAGCAGGGAACCATGGGGGAAAGCCCCTATCCTGTCAGCAACCTGCCTTTTGTAGCTGTGCAGAGATATGTGAGGAGGGAGCACTGAGTGAGGGTGAGACATACTGGGGTGGGGCAGGATGAGAAAGGTGAGAACAGATTGGCTGTCTGGGAACACTGGGGAATGATGCAAACCCTCTCAGGAAAGCATAAACCCTTAAGAGATGCAGTGGGCTGGGCAGTGGGGGTGGTAAGTGTGGTGGAGAGGCAAGAAAGGAGTTGTATGAACAGAATGATGCTGAGGTTGCCTGGGGGTCAGAGTGTGCAAAGCAGAGGAATTCTGAGAGCTCCCCTTCTCCTTCTGAAGGCCTTGAGAGATGAAGGAATGAGGTATAAAGGACACACATGGATTCCTTGAGTTTTCCTATGAGTTTTCCCTGTCTTCCTGCCCCACCAGCCCTCTTCCCACCCAACTGTGTGATGGCTTTTTTTTTCTGTGTGGTACTGGGAGCACAGCAAATAACATCAGAGAGAGGCAGGACCAGGGAAGACACCCCAGCAGCCCAGGCATTTCTGATTTACTCAAGGACTTTGCAATGAGAGAGTTAGGAGAAGAAGGTAAATACCTTTGATGAGCCCAGGGACAGGCAATGAGCTGGCATGGGAAGAAAGAAAGCATCTTGTGTAGCCCCAAGAGAGAGGCATGAGGGAGAAGAGGTGCTGAGGATCTGGGTCAGAATGACCTCTCCCTCCACTTTCCTTGCTGATAGGACATAGCCTAAGTTCCTCCAGAGGTGATGTCTCCCTGGGACTGGGTACCAGGCTGGAGAACCCTGGCTGTCTCAGCCTGGTACTGCCTCTGGGACAAGGGCTCCTGGCAGTTCTGCTTTGGGAGCACACTTCATCTGGCAAATTTGAGGCCTGCTCAGGGACTGAGACCATCTGGGTCATTCCCCCCTCTGCCCTGGGAATCCAGCTGTCCAAGTGATTTGCTTTCCTGGCAGGACTGAGCTTGTCCTCCAGTGAGGTGTGGAGGGTGCCACTGGCATAGAGCCAGTGAAAGCAGCTGTACAGTGACATTTCATTCACTCGTGCTCTGCCAGGGACACTTCTCTGCTGTTCTGCTCACCAGCTGAAGAGATCCAGGCCACTGCCATCCTCTCCACTGCGCCCTCCGGTGTTTCTGCTCTGAAGAACCTCCCTGTGGTCTTTCCTGCATGGGGGGAAATCTGCAAAGGATGGCTGGGGAGCCTGATGAGCACAGGGACGAATGTCTGGGAGACTGGCAAGGGTGAAAGGAACACAGGGAATAAATGACAGAGGTCTTCACTCTGCCAAGCCCTGCTGGCAACACCTTTCTCTCCTCCTCCTTCTTCCTGTGCCTGCAGCTCTACTTGAGGCCAGAGGAGGAGACTCAAGTGAAATGGTCTAGGATCCCTGGTGGTTCTTCTGTTCATGATGCTGGGAAGGAGAAGACACCAGCCTTCTGTGTGTCACCCAACTCAGTGTTCCTCTGAAGAAGAAAGTTCATTGAAAGCCATGAAATAAAGTGTATGCAAGTGCTAAACAGGAGACAGGATCAACAGGTGGAGACTGTGATATACCACTGTGTTTTCAGTTGAGTATTAGAATAATGGTGATAACAGAGTTTTAGTTGTTGCTGAGCAGTGCTTGGCCTAAATCAAGGACTATATGGAGTTAGAGGTACAGACCAGGAAAATATTGCCTGCAAATGTTTTTCTGTCTCAATGTCAATGGCATGTTTTGGACAAAGAAATGATATATCCACAGGGAGATCAAATTATACACCCTTGCAGACAAGAAATTCTTCCTATTGTGCTTAACTATGATGACACTGGATAGCTTTAGTAATTTTTGCCATGCTTATTCCTATTATGAACCTTTTCCATTTTCATTGGAAGCTTCTAATCCTTACTTCTTTCACAGGATAGAACATGCTTCTAAGAAAGGTGGTCACTGATACCAGTTGAAAGGCCAACAAAATCCATTCAGCCCCTTGGAAGAGTTGCTGACCTTGGACAGGAGCTTTAGCATGAAGGAAAATTTCCATCTAGAGAGTGTCACTTTGTGTGAGAGTGTTCTTATTTAGTCAATCCTCCAAGGTTCTTGAAACATTAATCAAGAAATAGAGTAGAAAGAGTATTCCTATTCAGTCTCTCATGCTCTTCAAGCATCTCAAAAAATATGGCTTCTGTTTAATGTCCCTTGAGAGTATCCCACGTCTTTCAGGAGCATGATGCAGTTGGCAGCTGCCTGGAAAATGAAAATGATTACTCATCAAATGCCTTAAACTTTAGCAAACTTTATGTCATGACAGAAATCCTCAATCTTCCCTAGAAGGATTTCAGAAGATCTCACTACTTGTGTTCACAGTCTTATTTTTCATAGACATTACATTCATAAACATCAGCAATATCCTGAAATTCTTCTGTGGCAAAAATGAGTCTCTGTGGAACATTCCAAAGATGAATAGAAAGCACGCTTTGGTACTTTGGCAGATATTTTCATAGAATAGGATAGAGAAATTAGGAAAGGGAGACAATGACCATTCCCATATTTCAAGTACATAACGTGGGAAGTGGTGGACAATCCAAAATATTTTTTGTCCTACTCCCTTTGGAAGTTACTTGTGAGGAGTTTTATTCAGGCAATCCCTGTTTTCTGTAGGACAAAAAGACAGAGACACTACTGAAGGGTAAGAATAAACTTAACAAAGTTAACTAGTGGTTTGCTGGCTGTCCCCCATCTCCCCAAATAAAGGCGTTGCATCTTTCTGTCCACTACCTAAATATTCAGCCTCAGGGAAAAATATGCCTTTCTAAGAAAGACATCATCAGCACAGAGGAATCTCAAAGGGGTTTGAAACTTCTTCTCAACAGGCGATGAGATTAAGGATGAGGCAGACAAACAACTAGGCATCTTCCAAAGCCAAAATGTATTTTTAAATTGAAGGCTGCCCTCTGGAATAATTTAAAATAGCTCTCTATCTGAAGAGAGGTTTATGATTAACAGATATATTATTGGTACATTCTTCTAGGTCCTGTTTATTCCCACGTTGGGATCTTCAAATTTTCCACTGTGTACTTTTTGTCTGGAGAAAACCTTGGACTAGAGATAAGGCCATATCCAAAAATGTATTTCTAGCAGCTCCTGCTTCCAGTCAGACTGTCTGGGCTTGAGGCTGAATCAAGACCATGAAGGGCCTGCTGTTTCTCGCCTTTGTTGGGGTGGCTGGTGAGTAGATTTTTTCCCTGTATTTCTGTAATTGAAAAGGAAGCTCATTTTCTGAGCAAAATGGCAAGGGAGCTTGTTGGGGGAAAGCCACATCTGGTTTCAGCTTGCAAAAATTTTAAAGCAGAGTCCTGCAACTTCTGTCTTCTCTTCTTAATTGCTTGTGAAAACATGGGGAATGAACATCTTCAAAGGGACTCCTGACCTAGCACCACAGGAATGTGTCCCGAGAACAAGAAAAGGACTCTCTTAAGAAAGACACAGATAACCCTTCTGGCCCAGGAAGCCCTAAAGCAGCTGTAAAGTTCTGGGATCTAGGCAGGTGCTTGCTCCAAGGAAATGGCACTGCGGACTTGTTTTGTACTTTTGTGTTCAGTCCACTATTGACCATTTCTGCAGACAGGATCCTGGGGAAGACACACCTTTCATCTGATCCATCAAGCAAATGTCTGTGTTGTTCTCTTCACTCAGGGGGTAGCTGGACATGCTTTAATTGTGGACTTGTGGGACCCCAGACTAAGTCTGATCACTGTATTGGAGGGTACAGCAAGTGAATGTCCATTGGACTTGCTCATCACTGCTACCCTGAGTTTTATGGGAGTGCAACCTACAAGTGGGGTGCACAAGGTACCTTAGGCCAGGTGTTGACACATATCACTTTTTATCTCCCAGTTGCCTTCCCCACCATCGCTGAGGATGATGATGACAAGATTGTGGGAGGCTACACCTGTGCAGAGCACTCTGTTCCCTATCAGGTGTCCCTGAATTCCGGATATCACTTCTGTGGAGGTTCCCTCATCAGCAGCCAGTGGGTCCTGTCAGCTGCTCACTGCTACAAATCGTGAGTGGCAAAATTTACATTCTTCTACAGCCGATTTCTGTCTTCCAGCTCACTTCTAGCAGGAATTCAGAGTTATGAGATACAAAGAGGGAAGTGTCCCTGTTCTGACCTGAGACAGACAAGGGATGGGTGGCTCATTCAGGAAGGGTGGCTGAGACACCCGAAGGGGTTTCTTCCTTCTGCAAATGTTTCTGTGAATGCAGAGCACATTCTGAAATTACAGTGGAATAATCGAGAAATGAATTATGGGCTATGATTTCTTGTCAATTGCATGAATCCAGCTAAAGCTTGGGCACTGCAGAACACGAAGAGGAATGAGGTCAGGGTGAGGGAGGTTTGCCTTTTTGCAGGACGTTTGCTTAAATCGCTGCAATATATTCATCTGCCATGTATATATAACCCTGCAGAAATCCACTACCCCTCCTGGGAGTGGATAAGGATCTCAGTGTGGATCCCCAGGGCTTATGCAGGACAAGAAAGGTGACCCGCCCAAAAGAGCTGCTGGGGCAGTGGTGTTGAAGCAAGTGCATAAAGTGACAGGGAGGTTTCTCTGAAGCTGTCCAAGGGTAGCAGTAAAGTGCATGCCGTGCCTTCTCTTTTGCAGTCGCATCCAAGTGCAGCTCGGGAAACATAACCTGGCCCTGACAGAATCCACACAGCAGTTTATTAACTCGGCTAAAGTCATCCGCCACTCTGGCTACAGCTCCTATACCCTGGACAATGACATCATGCTCATCAAGCTTGCCACCCCAGCCCAGCTCAACAAATCTGTCCAAACAGTTGCTCTGCCGACCAGCTGTGTGGCCACCGGCACCACTTGCCTGATCTCCGGCTGGGGCAACACACTCAGCAATGGCAGTGAGTACTCTGTGGGAATCTACAGCCCCCTGGGGCTGTGGGACGCTCTCTAAAACCTCACCGGTACCTCCAAACAGGGCAGGGTAAAGCATAGAGAAGTCCTGTGCAACAGGGCTTTTGGAGTGATGAGTCAGGGAAGGACAGTAACCATTTGACTGCAGTAATGGCAAGCCTTTGCAAGGTCCTTTCTCTCATTCTGTGTTATGAACATGGGATCACTGAAGCCACCCATGCACTCTTTACCAGCATGGTCACAGGGTCACTAATTGTGTGGTCTGGTGCTTTTTGCTGTGCAGAGCCAAGCACTAGCAATGTAACTATTGTGAACAGAGCTGTCAGTTCCCTGAGAATGAGGGCAAATTATGGGATTGTGGATCTACAGTTCCTACTAGGTGCCTCCTCTCTCTCATACCAGTGGGTAGTGATGGTATCTAATCTATTGATGACATCTAAACCTGCACCAGAGGAGAGGATCATTGTCCTGAGGCTCTGGCTTCTTCCCGCATATGTGCCATAACAGTAGCTCTCTAGGTGCCAGAGATGATACGAGATGATTCTGTAGGTTCCAGATGATTCTGTAGGAACCAGAGAAATGAAGGTAACTGGAGCGCAGAATGGTGGGCTCCTGGGTAGATTCTGTTCCATCTAAAGAGAAGGAATCCATGATGTGGTTACTGTTCAGATGAAGGAGGACAACTGCTAGAATAGGATGTCCAGTGACTGTTAGCCAGTGATATTTGACTGTTGAAAAAGAACTTCTCAGGGCCATGACAGGATCTCAGTGATGTCATCAACCATCTCTCCCTCTTTTCCTGTAGATTCGTATCCAGACCAGCTGCAGTGCCTGAAGGCTCCTGTGCTCTCCGCCACCGACTGCAAGAACTCCTACCCTGGTCAGATTACAGACAACATGATGTGTGTAGGATTCCTGGAGGGAGGAAAAGATTCCTGCCAGGTAAATCCTCTGCCTCTCCGGTCCCATTTGCTTCTCTCTTGCCTTTTCCCAGCCAAAGAGGCCTTCATGTCACACAATCAGCTCTACTCACTGCCCTGGCACATCTGAATTTCTGAATGACAGCAGAGGTTTAGGGCACACATATCCAAAGCATCTGACAAGGACCGCATCCGGCAAAGCCTGGCAGCCTCTTCATCCTTAGCTGTGGTACCCTTGGAGCTAAAGTCAGGCATGGTAGCATCAGGGGGAGAGTGCTAATCAGAAATGACCTTTGTAGAACTTCTGGGTAGAGCAAGCCTGACAGAGGTTCCTTAACTGTCAGGGATTTCAGGGATCTCTGGCTCATTGGTCAGGCTGATGCCATTTGCTGACTGTCCATATCCTTTGTGTGCACAGGGAGATTCCGGCGGTCCCGTGGTCTGCAACGGACAGCTGCAGGGCATTGTGTCCTGGGGCATTGGATGTGCCCGCAAAGGCTACCCCGGAGTTTACACCAAGGTTTGCAATTACGTCTCCTGGATCAAATCCACTATGTCCGCCAACTGAGACACTCTCACTCTCCATGTGACCTGCTTTTTCTCATCATCCTTTCCTCTCTTTTGGGTCTGGACATACAAACTGTAGGAAAAATAATAAAGACTTTCAGGCACCCCTACTTTGTGCAGTGTTTCCCTGGGAACTTCCCTAGGCTCTGATCAGGAGGACAGAGGCAGTGAAAGTCACTCTGGGGACAGTATTGAATAGCTATAGTGCCTCTCAAGAGGCAGGATCATGGAACACTTTGCAGACTCATCTTGAAGAGTTAGTTACTTGCAGGCATTTCTGGATCAGAACATCTTTTCTGTCCTCTTGAAAAGGACAAGCAAGTGCCCATATTCCCACAGCTCTTGAAGTCATTCTGAACTTCATCCTCCAACTCTACCTTTTCCCCTCCTTCCACTGAAAACACAGAGAGCTACAGCATGGCATCCTTTCTTGGAGCCTGCTTATACCATGGCAGGGAGGACTGGAAGCGGGAAGAGGGTGGTGTTTTGCGAGGAGGTCAGCAGGAGGCAGGGCATTGAAGCAGAGACTTTGGATCTCTGGTGTGGAAGAGCTGGTCGTTGCCAGGAGACTGGTGGGGTTGTCTTGTTCTGTGCTTGCAGAGCCCCAGAACGAGTCCATTGCCATCCCAAATCCCAAGAAGGAAAGAAGTTCAGGAGAGAGAAAGGTGGGAAGTGAGAAGGGAAGGTATAAAAGCTGCAAGAGGAAGGGACTTAAGGTCGGGGGGAAGCAGGAAGACATACCAGAAATGGAGGAATGCAAGGAAAAAGGCAGGGAGAAGGAAGGAAAAAAGGGAGAAATCTAGGCAAGAAGGAAAGCTAAAAGCAAGACAGGAAAGGAAGAGTGCCAGAGGGCAGGAAGAAAGGCTCAGAGAGTGATGCCATGAGGATCTGCTGCAGCTTGGGGCTCTTTCCCTACAGTCCTGTGCTTCATCCACACACACCCTGTGAAGACTTGGGCTACATGACATACATCAGAGTGTTCAGATCACAGGGCTGTGGTGTGACCTGGGGACCCAGGTTCACAGCAGTGTGAGCATTCCCTGGACATCAGTGGGACCAGGGGACCAGTCGGCCCTGTCCTTCCAGCAGGGGAGAAGGAAAAGGCTGTGTGAACTCTTCCTCATTGTACTTCCCCAGGAGTTTGTGTAGCAGACTTAAAGGAAGAAGAAATGAATGAGGATGAAGGAAATAGGAGAGGAATCGGAGTGAGAGGCCAGAGGAGAAGGTTTGGGAGGACAGACAGAAACACATTCCAGGAAGAGCATGAGAAGCAGCCTGTGAAGGACAGAGAAAGGAGATGAGGCAGGGAGTACAAGAAGAAAGGAGAGTCAAAAAGTGATCCCGAGATGGGAAGGAATAGGAAAGAAGTTAGAGACCATGCAGAAGACAGAGAGGCAATACCACCCCTTTTCTAAAGAACTGGAAGATATGTGAAGAAATTGGGTTACTGTCAAACACAGGGGTTCTGTGTGCACTGGTGGCAGATCCCTGTTTGCATGCAAAGGTTTGTGTTATGTTGTTCCATCTTTTGAGTCACTGTGATTCTTGTTCAGCACAGAAATATGTCCCTGAGTCATTGAGTAGGGCATGATCTATCTTCATAGATAAACGTTTGCCCTTAGTCCCACTGCTCTGGATGCGATTTTGGAATTCCTTCTCAATATCTGCTTTGCCACCTTCCACTGAGTATACAACCAACTGCAGAGAGGCATCCTTCACCACAGGCAACTTGTACCAGTACATGGCAGTGACTGCATTTAATGTTCCAGAACAGTTCAGAGTCACAGGGTCTCCCACTTGGATGACTGTATCTGGTGACTGCTTAACAGCCCAGCCTAGAAGAGAAGGGAAGAAATGTGGGAAGTGAAATACATTGAAGAGGACACAAAAATATCGCCTTGAAGTATGTTATGGGATTCAGTGGCAACTCGATGCGAGAATGCTGTGGGACAGTGTTCTGTTTCTCTGAAAAGGACATATAGGAGAAAGCAAACAAATTAACTAACTAACAAAGAAACAGCTTCCAAAACAAATGTAAATCTGTTTTGAAAAATCATGACTTCAGGACTCTCAACTGAAGTATTGAAATGGGAAAGAAAAAACCCCAAATTTGTAGGGCTTCAAAGTGTTGTGAACTAAGAAGTTGAGGAAAAGTTCACCTTGTTCATTGCCCATCCCCCTCATAAAGGACAAGGGAAAGGGCACCAAATGGGCACCTCGCTGAAGCAGCAGCTGTGGCTCCAGTGCAAATGTTCAAGAGGAAGGGAAGCTCACTTACCCAGAGGAGCCAGGATGGCCACAAGGAACCAGTGGAAATCCATAGAAAAAGGGCACCTCCTTCCAGCAACCTGCCCCTGGTGACAGCACAGACACAGAGATGTGTACAGAGGAAAGGCTGAGGGGAAGAGATACATCTCTTTGTGGGTGGGCAGGGGAGTGGGAGGGAGTCGGAGATGTGAGAAGGCAGTTGTCTGTCTGGGAACAGTGGGGAATGACACCTGCACGCAGTCATGAGGTGCATGTCCTCTGCTCCACGGACTTCCTGCTCTGGGTGTGTGTGTTGGTGTGTGTGTGGGTGTGTGCATGGTGGAGTTAAGTGTTATCACAGGGACATGATGGGGCTGTGTGGCAGCCTGAGTGTGCTCATGGCACAGGGATGCACAAAGAGGCAGCAAATGAAGGGAAGAGAAAAGGGCCTCAGGAAGAATGCACGTTTGTGTCTGCGCCCAAAGCTTTTCACCTCTCTAGACACCGTCAGACACAGAGACCCCCAACCCTGCAAGCTGCAGAGTGGCATCTGCTCTGCTTATCCCAGTCAGGCCCGACATGTTTCCCAGGTATGGAAAAAGTGCTGACCTGTCATCCTGCTGTCTGTTGTGGCATGACAGAGAGGAGTTGTGTAACTATTCTGGTCTTACTCCAAAGGGGGATCTCAAGGAGAGAAAATGCTGTCTTTGGCTCTGCCCTGGGACTGCCTCGTGAGAGACTGCATCCTAGAGAGATTTCTGAAGAGAAGGGTGTGCACCATGGGATATACTGGTACAGCCTTTCCTTCTCCTTGCTGGAGAAGAACTGATGCTCTCCTGCTCTCCTTGTCCAAGCAGGACAAGAATGAACAAAACTGGAGGAAAAAACCCCAAATTCTTCTCAACACACAGCCTTGTTCACCAGCCCAAGGCAGTGGGAAATCACTGGCGGCAGCAAGAGAGGCTCATAGTTTGTGTACACTGGGTTGGCGTACAAAGGTCTGACCGAGACTCTGCCTATCCATGCTGTGCTGTGGGCCAGCAGGGCACACCAGTGTAAGGTTGTCATGGACTTTTCAGAGAAGAAGTTCCCCTGTGTCCTTTCAGCAGAAGGCAGCAGCAATGCCTCCATCTCCTAAAGCCTCTGTTGCAGGTCTAAGTGTGTTCCATTGCATTCATTTCCACCAGCTGCCTACAGAAGATCTCGGAAAGATCCCAGATTGCTCCAAAGAAAGAGAAGGGAGAGAAGAGCAAAGAGAGTGAACTGCATTGTGCAGGCAGCCGGAAGAAACCTTCCTCACACCACCACCAGCGCTTCAGCTGAGAGGAGGCTGTGCTTGATCTGTTCATCTAAGTCATGGATGGATAAAACACTCTGTCCTGTTGGAAAACTTGTGTCAGTTGCACAGCTTGCCAACACAGTCTGTAATTTCTATAATATCTTTGGGAAAGGTAAAGTGTGTATGTGGATCAAGGGGTGAAAGGCATTGATCCTGACCCAGAGAGCACTGTACATGGAGGACTTAGTGATGCCCATCGCAGTTAATGGGAGTAGGCACAGGCCTGTGCTGTGCTGCACACAAACCACAAACCTTGCCTACATCACAACCACAGACGAGTCGTTGCAACAGAGGAGCATGTGGGCAGCTCCCACTTGATACTGGCTACTTCAACAGCTGCCTGGCCTTGCCTTTATCTAAAGGTGCACCAGGAACTTCTCATGCAAGAATCCTTTCTGTTTGATAGTGAGAATAAATTCAGAGGAGAAATGGAAGGCAAGGAAGCAGAGGAGGTAATGAGTTGGAAGCCATCTCCCTGCCTTGTGCAGCACCTGGAAGGAGGAAAGAAGATCCTGTTTGTGCAGGGAGAGATTTGTGTTCAGCTTTCTCAGCAGCCTAGCCACTGTGTTTCACTCTCAGCACAGTAATACGTGCCAGAATCATTGAGAAAGGCATGCTCTATCGAGAGGGTCATACTGTCCCCTTCTATCTTACTGGTCTTGAAATGGCTCTCGAGATCCTTCTCAACAATTGCATTACCAACTTCCACTGCAGAAGCCACAAAGGTCAGCCTGGAGTCCCTCCCCGAAGGCAGCATGTACCAGAACATAGCTGTGCTGGAGGATTTCTTCTTGGAACATCTCAGATTCACAGAGTGGCCTTTTTGTATCACCATGTCTGGGGACTGTTCCAGAGCCAACACTGGAAAGGCAAAGGAGGAACATTAAAGAGAAGGACAAAAAGGAAAACTGTGAACTAGGCCCTGTGGGTTGGTAGAGAAGAGAGTGAGAAAGAACTAGGGAGCAGCACAAGGCATGGGACAGCTCCTTAAATCAGCGAGTTCCCAATCTCTCTCCAATAGGCAAGACACAGGGGGCTGGATAAAGAATTAAAAATAGACCACCATTGCAGGAGATTTGAGGATTCCTTCCCATCTCGTTCAATGCTCATCCTCAGCACTTTGTGGAATGAAACACTGCCAGCAACTGAGTACACAGCTGGGAGAGCAGCAGCGGGATCGATGGAGGTGCTCAGGAGTGAGTGGAGTTCACTTACCCATAGGGGCCAGCATGGCCACAAAGAAAGAGCAGGGAACCATGGGGGAAAGCCCCTATCCTGTCAGCAACCTGCCTTTTGTAGCTGTGCAGAGATATGTGAGGAGGGAGCACTGAGTGAGGGTGAGACATACTGGGGTGGGGCAGGATGAGAAAGGTGAGAACAGATTGGCTGTCTGGGAACACTGGGGAATGATGCAAACCCTCTCAGAAAAGCATAAACCCTTAAGAGATGCAGTGGGCTGGGCAGTGGGGGATGGTAAGTGTGGTGGAGAGGCAAGAAAGGAGTTGTATGAACAGAATGATGCTGAGGTTGCCTGGGGGTCAGAGTGTGCAAAGCAGAGGAATTCTGAGAGCTCCCCTTCTCCTTCTGAAGGCCTTGAGAGATGAAGGAATGAGGTATAAAGGACACACATTGGGCTCTTGAGTTTTCCTATGAGTTTTCCCTGTCTTCCTGCCCCACCAGCCCTCTTCCCACCCAACTGTGTGATGGCTTTTTTTTTCTGTGTGGTACTGGGAGCACAGCAAATAACATCAGAGAGAGGCAGGACCAGGGAAGACACCCCAGCAGCCCAGGCATTTCTGATTTACTCAAGGACTTTGCAATGAGAGAGTTAGGAGAAGAAGGTAAATACCTTTGATGAGCCCAGGGACAGGCAATGAGCTGGCATGGGAAGAAAGAAAGCATCTTGTGTAGCCCCAAGAGAGAGGCATGAGGGAGAAGAGGTGCTGAGGATCTGGGTCAGAATGACCTCTCCCTCCACTTTCCTTGCTGATAGGACATAGCCTAAGTTCCTCCAGAGGTGATGTCTCCCTGGGACTGGGTACCAGGCTGGAGAACCCTGGCTGTCTCAGCCTGGTACTGCCTCTGGGACAAGGGCTCCTGGCAGTTCTGCTTTGGGAGCACACTTCATCTGGCAAATTTGAGGCCTGCTCAGGGACTGAGACCATCTGGGTCATTCCCCCCTCTGCCCTGGGAATCCAGCTGTCCAAGTGATCTGCTTTCCTGGCAGGACTGAGCTTGTCCTCCAGTGAGGTGTGGAGGGTGCCACTGGCATAGAGCCAGTGAAAGCAGCTGTACAGTGACATTTCATTCACTCGTGCTCTGCCAGGGACACTTCTCTGCTGCTCTGCTCACCAGCTGAAGAGATCCAGGCCACTGCCATCCTTCCCACTGCGCCCTCCGGTGTTTCTGCTCTGAAGAACCTCCCTGTGGTCTTTCCTGCATGGGGGGAAATCTGCAAAGGATGGCTGGGGAGCCTGATGAGCACAGGGATGAACGTCTGGGAGATTGGCAAGGGTGAAAGGAACACAGGGAATAAATGACAGAGGTCTTCACTCTGCCAAGCCCTGCTGGCAACACCTTTCTCTCCTCCTCCTTCTTCCTGTGCCTGCAGCTCTACTTGAAGCCAGAGGAGGAGACTCAAGTGAAATGGTCTAGGATCCCTGGTGGTTCTTTTGTTCATGAAGCTTGGAAGGAGAAGGCACCAGCCTTCTCTGAGTCACCCAACTCAGTGTTCCTCTGAAGAAGAAAGTTCATTGAAAGCCATGAAATAAAGTGTATGCAAGTGCTAAGCAGAAGACAGGATCAACAGGTGGAGACTGTGATATAATGCTGTGTTTTCGATTGAGTATGAGAATAATGGTGATAACAGAGTTTTAGTTGTTGCTGAGCAGTGCTTGGCCTAAATCAAGGACTTTGCATTTTCTGATGCTCTGCCAGCGAGGAGTTGCACAAGAAGCTGGAAGGGAGCTTTTCCAGGACATCTGACCCATACTGGCCAAAAGAATCTTTCACACTGCAAACCATCATGCTCAGCATATAAACTGCAGGGAGTTGGCCAGAAGACACAGATCACTGCTCAGGGACAGGCTGGGTATTGGTCAGTGTGTGGTGGATGACTGTATTGTGCATCACTTGGGTTTGTTGAGTTTTACTCCTCTCCCTCTTTTCCCTATCATTACTGTAGTATTTTTACTGTTGTTTTTATTGCTGCTGTTGTTGTTCCTTCCAGCTGGGGAGAAGGGAAAGTCTCTGTGAATTCTTCCTCATTGTGCTTCCCCTGGAGTTTGTGTGTCAGACTGGAAGGAAGAAGAAATGGATTAGGATGAAGGAAATAGGAGAGAAACAGGAGTGAGAGGACAGAGAAGAAAGGTTGGGAGGACAGACAGAAACACATTCAAGGAAGAGCACAAGAAGCAGCCTGTGAAGGGCAGAGAAAGGAGATGAGGCAGGGAGTACAAGAAGAAAGGAGAGTCAAAAAGTGATCCCGAGATGGGAAGGAATAGGAAAGAAGTTAGAGACCATGCAGAAGACAGAGAGGCAATACTACCCCTTTCCTAAACAACTGGAAGATATGTGAAGAAACTGGGTTACACAGGGCTCTGTGTGCACTGGTGGCAGATCCCTGTTTGCATGCAAATGTTTTTGCTATTTTGTTCCATCTTTTGAGTCACTGTGATTCTTGTTCAGCACAGAAATATGTCCCTGTGCCATTGGGTAGGGCATGATCTATCTTTATAGATAAACGTTTGTCCTTAGTCCCACTACTCTGGATGCGATTTTGGAATTCCTTCTCAATATCTGCTTTGCCACCTTCCACTGAGTATACAACCAACTGCAGAGAGGCATCCTTCACCACAGGCAACTTGTACCAGTACATGGCAGTGAATACATTTAATGTTCCAGAACAGTTCAGAGTCACAGGGTCTCCCACTTGGATGACTGTATCTGGTGACTGCTTAACAGCCCAGCCTGGAAGAGAAGGGAAGAAATGTGGGAAGTGAAATGCATTGAAGAGGACACAAAAATATCGCCTTGAAGTATGTTATGGGATTCAGTGGCAACTCGATGCGAAAATGCTGTGGGACAGTGTTCTGTTTCTCTGAAAAGGACATATAGGAGAAAGCAAACAAATTAACTAACTAACAAAGAAACAGCTTCCAAAACAAATGCAAATCTGTTTTGAAAAATCATGACTTCAGGACTCTCAACTGAAGTACTGAAATGGGAAAGAAAAAACCCCAAATTTGTAGGGCTTCAAAGTGTTGTGAACTAAGAAGTTGAGGAAAAGTTCACCTTGTTCATTGCCCATCCCCCTCATAAAGGACAAGGGAAAGGGCACCAAATGGGCACCTCGCTGAAGCAGCAGCTGTGGCTCCAGTGCAAATGTTCAAGAGGAAGGGAAGCTCACTTACCCAGAGGAGCCAGGATGGCCACAAGGAACCAGTGGAAATCCATAGAAAAAGGGCACCTCCTTCCAGCAACCTGCCCCTGGTGACAGCACAGACACAGAGATGTGTACAGAGGAAAGGCTGAGGGGAAGAGATACATCTCTTTGTGGGTGGGCTGGGGTGTGGGAGGGAGTTGGAGATGTGAGAAGGCAGTTGTCTGTCTGGGAACAGTGGGGAATGACACCTGCACGCAGTCATGAGGTGCATGTCCTCTGCTCCACGGACTTCCTGCTCTGGGTGTGTGTGTTGGTGTGTGTGTGGGTGTGTGCATGGTGGAGTTAAGTGTTATCACAGGGGCATGATGGGGCTGTGTGGCAGCCTGAGTGTGCTCATGGCACAGGGATGCACAAAGAGGCAGCAAATGAAGGGAAGAGAAAAGGGCCTCAGGAAGAATGCACGTTTGTGTCTGCGCCCAAAGCTTTTCACCTCTCTAGACACCGTCAGACACAGAGACCCCCAACCCTGCAAGCTGCAGAGTGGCATCTGCTCTGCTTATCCCAGTCAGGCCCGACATGTTTCCCAGGTATGGAAAAAGTGCTGACCTGTCATCCTGCTGTCTGTTGTGGCATGACAGAGAGGAGTTGTGTAACTATTCTGGTCTTACTCCAAAGGGGGATCTCAAGGAGAGAAAATGCTGTCTTTGGCTCTGCCCTGGGACTGCCTCGTGAGAGACTGCATCCTAGAGAGATTTCTGAAGAGAAGGGTGTGCACCATGGGATATACTGGTACAGCCTTTCCTTCTCCTTGCTGGAGAAGAACTGATGCTCTCCTGCTCTCCTTGTCCAAGCAGGACAAGAATGAACAAAGCTGGAGAAAAAACCAAATTCTTCTCAACACACAGCCTTGTTCACCAGCCCAAGGCAGTGGGAAATCACTGGCGGCAGCAAGAGAGGTTCATAGTTTGTGTGCACTGGGTTGGTGTAGAGAGGTCTGACCGAGCCTCTGCATATCCATGCTGTGCTGTGGGCCAGCAGGGCACGGCAGTGTAAGGTTGTCATGGACTTTTCAGAGAAGTTTCCCTGTGTCCTTCCAGCAGAAGGCAGCAGCAATGCCTCCATCTTCCAAAGCCTCTGTTGCAGGTCTAAGTGTGTTCCATTGCATTCATTTCCACCAGCTGCCTACAGAAGATCTCGGAAAGAACCCAGATTGCTCCAAAGAAAGAGAAGGGAGAGAAGAGCAAAGAAAGTGGGCTGCATTGTGCAGGCAGCCGGAAGAAACCGCATGCCTTCCTTACAACACCACCAGCACTTCAGCTGAGAGGAGGCTGTGCTTGATCTGTTCATCCAAGTCATGGATGGATAAAACACTCTGTCCTGTTGGAAAACTTGTGTCAGTTGCACAGCTTGCCAACACAGTCTGTAATTTCTATAATATCTTTGGGAAAGGTAAAGTGTGTATGTGGATCAAGGGGTGAAAGGCATTGATCCTGACCCAGAGAGCACTGTACATGGAGGACTTAGTGATGCCCATCGCAGTTAATGGGAGTAGGCACAGGCCTGTGCTGTGCTGCACACAAACCACAAGCCTTGCCTACATAACAACCACAGACGAGTCGTTGCAACAGAGGAGCATGTGGGCAGCTCCCACTTGATACTGGCTACTTCAACAGCTGCCTGGCCTTGCCTTTATCTAAAGGTGCACCAGGAACTTCTCATGCAAGCGTCCTTTCTGTTTGATAGTGAGAATATACTAAGGAGGAAGGGAAAGCAAGGAAGCAGAGGAGGTAATTAGTTGGAAGCCATCTCCCTGCCTTGTGCAGCCTTGAGAGATGAAGGAACAAGGTATGAAGGGCACATATCGATCCCTTGAGTTTTCCCATGAGTTTTCCCTGTCTTCCTGCCCCACCAGCCCTCTTCCCACCCAGCTGTGTGATGGCTTTATTTTCTGTTTGTTACTGGGAGCACAGCAAATAACATCAGAGAGAGACAGGACCAGGAAAGACACCCCAGCAGCCCAGGTATTTCTGATTTACTCAAGGACTTTGCAGTGAGAGGGGTAGGAGAAGAAGGTAAATACCTTAGAAGAGCCCAATGAGCTGGCATGGGAAGAAAGAAAGCATCTTGTGTAGACCCAAGGAAGAGGCATGAGGAAGAAGAGGTACTGAGGGTCAGGGTCAGGGTGACCTCTCCCTCCACTTTCCTTGCTGACAGGACATAGCCTAAGTTCTTCCAGAGATGGTGTTTCCCTGGGACTCTGTGCCAGGCTGGAGAACCCTGGCTGTCTCCACCTGGTGCTGCCTCTGGGACAAGGGCTTCTGGCAGTTCTGCTTTGGGAGTGTAATATTTAATTAAAGCGAAGGTAGATAATTTGCTAATCAAATTAACATTGTAATGTTAGTGGTTAGTTTTGAATTACAGGTGTCAAACCACAATGTTATGTTACTGTGCCAAGCTATATCTTATTATGTTAAGCACGTTCTGAACATAAGCTTTAAATGTGCCTGTAAAAATGTGGGTGAAAGGAGTCATCCGGAGGAGCAGGGGGAGCAGAACCTGCCGTCTTCCCACCTTCATCTGGGACCTGCCTGAAGGGGAGGGAATAGCGGCACATATAAAAGACCTTTTGGCACATGAACTGTTTGTGGGGCAGGAGACTCCCCCGGTCACCCAGCACTGTTTTGCTCATTCGCCTTTAATAAAATCTAATATTTTAAATTTTATATTTATGGTCTGGTGACTATAACAGGAGCACACTTCATCTGGCAAATTTGAGGCCTGCTCAGGGACTGAGACCATCTGGGTCATTCCCCCCTCTGCCCTGGGAATCCAGCTGTCCAAGTGATCTGCTTTCCTGGCAGGACTGAGCTTGTCCTCCAGTGAGGTGTGGAGGGTGCCACTGGCATAGAGCCAGTGAAAGCAGCTGTACAGTGACATTTCATTCACTCGTGCTCTGCCAGGGACACTTCTCTGCTGCTCTGCTCACCAGCTGAAGAGATCCAGGCCACTGCCATCCTTTCCACTGCGCCCTCCGGTGTTTCTGCTCTGAAGAACCTCCCTGTGGTCTTTCCTGCATGGGGGGAAATCTGCAAAGGATGGCTGGGGAGCCTGATGAGCACAGGGATGAACGTCTGGGAGACTGGCAAGGGTGAAAGGAACACAGGGAATAAATGACAGAGGTCTTCATTCTGCCAAGCCCTGCTGGCAACACCTTTCTCTCCTCCTCCTTCTTCCTGTGCCTGCAGCTCTACTTGAAGCCAGAGGAGGAGACTCAAGTGAAATGGTCTAGGATCCCTGGTGGTTCTTTTGTTCATGAAGCTTGGAAGGAGAAGGCACCAGCCTTCTCTGTGTCACCAAACTCAGTGTTCTTCTGTAGAAGAAAGTTCATTGAAAGTCATGAAATAACTTGTATGCGAGTGCTAAGCAGGAGACAGGATCAAGAGGTGGAGACTGTGATATAATGCTGTGTTTTCAGTTCAGTATGAGAACAATGTTGATAACACAGTTGTAGTGTTGACTGTATTGTGCATTACTTGGGTTTGTTAAGTTTTATTCCTCTCTCCCTTTTCCCTTTCATTACTGTTATTATTATTATTACTGTTGGTTTTTATTGTTGTTGTTATTATGATGATGATGATGTTTGTAATCTCAATCAATGAGTTTTACCTTTTTCCTGTTCATATCCCCATCTCATGGCGTGGGGGCAAGTGTGTCATGAGTGAGTGGCTCCCTGATACCACCTAACTGGTTACTGGGGTTAAACCACAATAACTTGCATTTCAGACAACATCTCCCTTTTTCCATAGCTACCACATAAGCTGCAGCACCCATGACCAAACCTGTGCTTCTCACTCCATTAAGGAATTCCCAGCTTCTGTCTTTGATGGACTGTGGAAATACACCTGAGCATCAGATTCCCCTGAGCACTGGCATTCTCTTTTACTATTCAGCAGCACTGGAGATAGAGAAGCACAGGCAAATCAGGACAGCCCTAATCTTGCGGCAAGCAGCAGGAAATGCAGTTGATGAGCCAAAAAAGATGCTAGGAAAGCCCAAAAATCTCTTTTGAAAATTTCTCCTGGACTTCCTCCTGGTCATCATCCTGGTCACCAGGGCCATTCCATGACTAACCTGGATTTGGGATGTGTTTTGCTGCAGGCAGGGACAACTGACAGTTGAGCTCCTGTTGATTCCTTGATCCCTTTAAGCCATAGACCTCACTGTTTGCTAATACAGGGCAGTTTGGGAGACAGCCCATGTATTTGGCTGCTGGCAATTAGTGTAGTCAAATTAAGGTAGCCCAAGTTAATTCCTGTGATGCCCCTGCCTGGAAGTCTGTGATCTCGATAACCTCATGTTCTAGGCAGCTGGGGTTGCCGTTTGCAAGCTTGTGAGTCCCACAAAGCACTATAGCTATTCAATACTGTCCCCAGAGTGACTTTCACTGCCTCTGTCCTCCTGATCAGAGCCTAGGGAAGTTCCCAGGGAAACACTGCACAAAGTAGGGGTGCCTGAAAGTCTTTATTATTTTTCCTACAGTTTGTATGTCCAGACCCAAAAGAGAGGAAAGGATGATGAGAAAAAGCAGGTCACATGGAGAGTGAGAGTGTCTCAGTTGGCGGACATAGTGGATTTGATCCAGGAGACGTAATTGCAAACCTTGGTGTAAACTCCGGGGTAGCCTTTGCGGGCACATCCAATGCCCCAGGACACAATGCCCTGCAGCTGTCCGTTGCAGACCACGGGACCGCCGGAATCTCCCTGTGCACACAAAGGATATGGACAGTCAGCAAATGGCATCAGCCTGACCAATGAGCCAGAGATCCCTGAAATCCCTGACAGTTAAGGAACCTCTGTCAGGCTTGCTCTACCCAGAAGTTCTACAAAGGTCATTTCTGATTAGCACTCTCCCCCTGATGCTACCATGCCTGACTTTAGCTCCAAGGGCACCACAGCTCAGGATAAAGAAGCTGCCTGGTTTCGCTGGGTATAGTCTTTGTCAGATGCTTTGGATATGTGTGCCCTAAACCTCTGCTGTCATTCAGAAATTCAGATGTGCCAGGGCAGTGAGTAGAGCTGATTGTGTGACATGAAGGCCTCTTTGGCTGGGAAAAGGCAAGAGAGAAGCAAATGGGACCGGAGAGGCAGAGGATTTACCTGGCAGGAATCTTTTCCTCCCTCCAGGAATCCTACACACATCATGTTGTCTGTAATCTGACCAGGGTAGGAGTTCTTGCAGTCGGTGGCGGAGAGCACAGGAGCCTTCAGGCACTGCAGCTGGTCTGGATACGAATCTACAGGAAAAGAGGGAGAGATGGTTGATGACATCACTGAGATCCTGTCATGGCCCTGAGAAGTTCCTTATATTAGCCAAGGAGTCACTGGCTAACAGTCACTGGACATCCTATTCTAGCAGTTGTCCTTCATCTGAACAGTAACCACACCATGGATTCCTTCTCTTTAGATAGAACAGAATCTACCCATGGGCTCACCATTCTACATTCCAGCTACCTTCATTTCTCTGGTAACTAGAGAATCATCAGTTGGCATCTGTGGAGCAACTCTTGTGGCTCATAGGCTGGAAGCAGCCTGACCCTCAGGACAACCATCTTCTCCTCTGGTGCAGGTTTAGATGTCATCAGTGGATTAGATACCAGTCACTACCCACTGGTATGAGAGAGAGGAGGCACCTAGAAGGAACTGTAGATCCACAATCCCATAATTTGCCCTCATTCTCAGAGAACTGACAGCTCTGTTCACAATAGTTACATTGCTAGTGCTTGGCTCTGCACAGCAAAAAGCACCAGACCACACAACTAGTGACCCTGTGACCATGCTGGTAAAGAGTGCATGGGTGGCTTCAGTGATCCCATGTTCATAACACAGAATGAGAGAAAGGACCTTGCAAAGGCTTGCCATTACTGCAGTCAAATGGTTACTGTCCTTCCCTGACTCATCACTCCAAAAGCCCTGTTGCACAGGACTTCTCTATGCTTTACCCTGCCCTGTTTGGAGGTACCGGTGAGGTTTTAGAGAGCGTCCCACAGCCCCAGAGGGCTGTAGATTCCCACAGAGTACTCACTGCCATTGCTGAGTGTGTTGCCCCAGCCGGAGATCAGGCAAGTGGTGCCGGTGGCCACACAGCTGGTCGGCAGAGCAACTGTTTGGACAGATTTGTTGAGCTGGGCTGGGGTGGCAAGCTTGATGAGCATGATGTCATTGTCCAGGGTATAGGAGCTGTAGCCAGAGTGGCGGATGACTTTAGCCGAGTTAATAAACTGCTGTGTGGATTCTGTCAGGGCCAGGTTATGTTTCCCGAGCTGCACTTGGATGCGACTGCAAAAGAGAAGGCACGGCATGCACTTTACTGCTACCCTTGGACAGCTTCAGAGAAACCTCCCTGTCACTTTATGCACTTGCTTCAACACCACTGCCCCAGCAGCTCTTTTGGGCGGGTCACCTTTCTTGTCCTGCATAAGCCCTGGGGATCCACACTGAGATCTTTATCCACTCCCAGGTGGGTAGGTGCATTTCTGCAGGGTTATATATACATGGCAGATGAATATATTGCAGCGATTTAAGCAAACGTCCTGCAAAAAGGCAAACCTCCCTCACCCTGACCTCATTCCTCTTCGTGTTCTGCAGTGCCCAAGCTTTAGCTGGATTCATGCAATTGACAAGAAATCATAGCCCATAATTCATTTCTCGATTATTCCACTGTAATTTCAGAATGTGCTCTGCATTCACAGAAACATTTGCAGAAGGAAGAAACCCCTTCGGGTGTCTCAGCCACCCTTCCTGAATGAGCCACCCATCCCTTGGCTGTCTCAGGTCAGAACAGGGGCACTTCCCGCTTTGTATCTCAGAACTCTGAATTCCTGCTAGAACTGAGCTGGAAGACAGAAGTCGGCTGTAGAAGAATGTAACTTTTGCCACTCACGATTTGTAGCAGTGAGCAGCTGACAGGACCCACTGGCTGCTGATGAGGGAACCTCCACAGAAGTGATATCCGGAATTCAGGGACACCTGATAGGGAACAGAGTGCTCTGCACAGGTGTAGCCTCCCACAATCTTGTCATCATCATCCTCAGCGATGGTGGGGAAGGCAACTGGGAGATAAAAAGTGATATGTGTCAACACCTGGCCTAAGGTACCTTGTGCACCCCACTTGTAGGTTGCACTCCCATAAAACTCAGGGTAGCAGTGATGAGCAAGTCCAATGGACATTCACTTGCTGTACCCTCCAATACAGTGATCAGACTTAGTCTGGGGTCCCACAAGTCCACAATTAAAGCATGTCCAGCTACCCCCTGAGTGAAGAGAACAACACAGACATTTGCTTGATGGATCAGATGAAAGGTGTGTCTTCCCCAGGATCCTGTCTGCAGAAATGGTCAATAGTGGACTGAACACAAAAGTACAAAACAAGTCCGCAGTGCCATTTCCTTGGAGCAAGCACCTGCCTAGAGTCCAAAACTTTACAGCTGCTTTAGGGCTTCCTGGACCAGAAGGGTTATCTGTGTCTTTCTTAAGAGAGAGAGAGTCCTTTTCTTGTTCTCGGGACACATTCCTGTGGTGCTAGGTCAGGAGTCCCTTTGAAGATGTTCATTCCCCATGTTTTCACAAGCAATTGAGAAGACAGAAGTTACAGGACTCTGCTTTAAAACTTTTGCAAGTTGAAACCAGATGTGGCTTTCCCCCAACAGGCTCCCTTGCCATTTTGCTCAGAAAATGAGCTTCCTTTTCAATTACAGAAATACAGGGAAAAAATCTACTCACCAGCCACCCCAACAAAGGCGAGAAACAGCAGGCCCTTCATGGTCTTGATTCAGCCTCAAGCCCAGACAGTCTGACTGGAAGCAGGAGCTGCTAGAAATACATTTTTGGATATGGCCTTATCTCTAGTCCAAGGTTTTCTCCAGACAAAAAGTACACAGTGGAAAATTTGAAGATCCCAACGTGGGAATAAACAGGACCTAGAAGAATGTACCAATAATATATCTGTTAATCATAAACCTCTCTTCAGATAGAGAGCTATTTTAAATTATTCCAGAGGGCAGCCTTCAATTTAAAAATACATTTTGGCTTTGGAAGATGCCTAGTTGTTTGTCTGCCTCATCCTTAATCTCATCGCCTGTTGAGAAGAAGTCTCAAACCCCTTTGAGATTCCTCTGTGCTGATGACGTCTTTCTTAGAAAGGCATATTTTTCCCTGAGGCTGAATATTTAGGTAGTGGACAGAAAGATGCAACGCCTTTATTTGGGGAGATGGGGGACAGCCAGCAAACCACTAGTTAACTTTGTTAAGTTTATTCTTACCCTTCAATAGTGTCTCTGTCTTTTTGTCCTATAGAAAACAGGGATTGCCTGAATAAAACTCCTCACAAGTAACTTCCAAAGGGAGTAGGACAAAAAATATTTTGGATTGTCCACCACTTCCCAGGTTATGTACTTGAAATATGGGAATGGTCATTGTCTCCCTTTCCTAATTTCTCTATCCTATTCTATGAAAATATCTGCCAAAGTACCAAAGCGTGCTTTCTATTCATCTTTGGAATGTTCCACAGAGACTCATTTTTGCCACAGAAGAATTTCAGGATATTGCTGATGTTTATGAATGTAATGTCTATGAAAAATAAGACTGTGAACACAAGTAGTGAGATCTTCTGAAATCCTTCTAGGGAAGATTGAGGATTTCTGTCATGACATAAAGTTTGCTAAAGTTTAAGGCATTTGATGAGTAATCATTTTCATTTTCCAGGCAGCTGCCAACTGCATCATGCTCCTGAAAGACGTGAGATACTCTCAAGGGACATTAAACAGAAGCCATATTTTTTGAGATGCTTGAAGAGCATGAGAGACTGAATAGGAATACTCTTTCTACTCTATTTCATGATCAATGTTTCAAGAGCCTTGGAGGATTGACACCCAAAGTGGCACTCTCCAGATGGAAATTTTCCTTCATGCTAAAGCTCCTGTCCAAGGTCAGCAACTCCTCCAAGGGGCTAAATGGATTTTGTTGGCCTTTCAACTGGTATCAATGACCAGCTTTCTCAGAAGGATGGTCTATCCTGTGAAAGAAGTAAGGATTAAAAGCTTCCAGTGAAAAAGGAAAAAGTCCATAATAGGACTAAGCATGGCAAAATTTACCAAAGCTATCCCATGCCATCATAACTAAGCACAATAGGAAGAATTTCTTGTCTGCAAGGGTGTATAATTTGATCTCCCTGTGAATTTATCCTTTCTTTGTCCAAAACATGCCATTGGCATTAAAATAGGCTGTCATCAGATATACTGCTGAACATTCCATATCGTAAGGTTTTTATAGGGTGTTCCAAAGAATACACTCCAAGTTGTACATCTGCTCCTGCAAACGAATCTCTTGGTTCATGCAGTGATGCTGCAGCAGAAGGCTGGTGACTTCAGGGGCACAGGAAGATGGAGGATTGGGGAACTGAGAGCAGCTGTAGTAGGTATTATCAATGGACAAGCAATGGCAGCTTTTATTTCCAGAACACCATGTTCCTACATTTCAGTCAGCTGTATCAACATTGGACTCAGATAAAGGAAATCCATTTGTCCAGGTTGATGAAAGATCCTGGGAAAGAGAAACCTGGTGAGACCATGGGCTGACAGAGATAAAGCTTTCTGTGAACATAAATCAGAGGAATTTCTGAGGTTGGTCCTTTTACATCTCACAGAGCTTGGTGATGGAAGCACCCTTATTTCTCTCTTCCCAAGTGTTTCCTGTGTGGGAGCAGCTGCTAAATTATCCAAAGCTCTCCACACCTGAGTAAATCTACTCTCACAGCCTCTTTCCTTGTTCTTTCTGCTCGTGTTCCTCTTTCACCTATGTCCATTAATGCTTTTCTTCTAATTCTATCCATGCAAGAAACATGGATTCTCAGTGTCTGATAAAGAATACATAGGACATAACAGTGGCCTGAGGAGCCAGGGGAAGGATGGTTTATTTATTGTCTGTTCCTCTCCAAGAATCAGGGAAAAACATGCAAAGCCTGGGGGTTGGGGCTGGTTCAAAACACTTCCTCTTCTTTCAGGGAAGCTGTGAAATCCTTCTCACAGGGTTTTTGTGGGAAAGATTGCAAAAGATTTACATGACCTCAAAAAGAGCAGGAACACATTTATGGAAGAAAAATTCATGGAGGACTATAACATGTGATCCGATCTCCCTCATCCTCAGGAATGACCTGCTGTTGGGCAGTTCCCTGCTACTGTAGCCCAGTAAAAGATGAAAGATTATTATAGATTTCTCTAGACTGTCACCTATCTGCCACAGTGTCACTCATGACCCAGAGAAGGACAGGCAGAAGACAGAGTTGTTTCAGTCCTGCATAAGCTTGGAGAGTTACCCAAATGCATCCCTTCATCTTCTGAAGCATAGAAGGCCTTCTTGGAGCATCTCAGCCCCTTTTGAGCAGGATGGGAGGGTCTGACCTGATAAAGGTGTGTGTGTTAGAAGATATGTTTATCTCACAGTGTTGCTTGGGTTGCAAGGCTGGCTGTTCTTATTCAGTCAGACATGGAAGTAGGGATAGCACTTAATGACGCAACACTTGCCCTGGTGGTTCCAAGTTCTGGAAGGGGTTTTCTTGGGGTGTAAAATACCTGTATTTCCTGGGCAGCATAAAGGTCCTCAGAGCATTGTTTTCCATTGCCTCCTCTATCAACTCCTCCATCGCTTCCACTTTCTGTATTTCTGCTGTGTTTTTCCACAACCTTTTTCTGTTACCTTATCTTTCTCTTCTTTTTCTTCTCTGCCATCTTTTGCCACCCCCTTCTGTCCCCTCCTCTGTCACCTTCACTTATTCTGCAACCTTCTTCCTCCTCCTTCTGTTCTTCCATCACCCTCTTCTGACACTTCCTTCTGCTGTCTTATTCCACCACACTCTCTATCCCCTCCTCTCCTTCCTCCACCATCTTCCTTTGCATTCTTTTGGTGTCTTATCCTACTGCCATCTCCTCTTTCACTGCCTTCTTCCTCTGCCCTCTTCTGCATCTTTCTTCTGTCAGCTTCTCCATTGCCTCCTCCCACTCTTCTTCCACCACCTTCATCTTCCAATTCTTCTGTTGCTTTCTATGTATTTTCCTCCTTTTCCTCTTCTAATGACTCCTCCATCACCTCCTTCATTTCTGCTGCCACATTTTTCAGCCAGCTTCTTCTACCACCTTCTTCCATCACCTCTGTCACCTCTGCCTTTTCTTCTCTCACCACCTTCTTCCGTCTCCTCCTCCTTCTCTTCTTACACCATTTTCTTCCACCATATCTTTATCACTTCTGTCATTGCCTTCTCCATCCCCTCACTTTCTCTTCTTCCAATTCAATCTTCTGCTGGCTTCTTCCATCACCTCCCCTTTCTCTTTTTCTGACACTTTCTACCACCACCTCCTCTATCACCTCCTCTGTTGCCTCCTCTTTCTCTTCTTCACCTGCCTTCCTCCATCACTCTTTGTCACTTATTCATTTTTTTTTCACAGCCTTCTTCCACCACTCTTCTGCTGCCTTCTTCCATTGCCTTCTCTTTCTTATGTCACTATCTCCATAGTCTCCTTTTCTTCTTTCACCACCTTCTTCCCCCACCTTCTTCTTCACCCTCCCTTCTTCTACCACTCCCCCTTCTTCTACCACTCCTTCTCTTCTTCTGCCACTTTCTTCTGTCATCTCCTTTGATGGCTCCTCCTTTTCTTCCACTTCCTTCTTCCAGTCTCTTCTTCCATCACTTTGTCACATTCTCCATCACCTCCTCCTTCTCTAATGCCAGCACCTTCTTCTTTCACCTACTCAGTCACCTCCTCCTTTTCTTCCTCTGTCATACACTTCTGCTTCCTTCTTCCTTCGCATCCTCTTTCACTTCTGCCCTCTCTTCTTCCATTGCCTTTTTCCAGCACCATTCCTTTCTTCCTTCACTTCTTCTGCCTCCTTTTTTCCTTCACCTCCTCTGTTGTCTCTTCCGTCCTCTTCCACTGCCTTTATCCACCACCTTCTTCCATTGCCTCCTCTGTTGTTTCCTCCTTGTTAACTTCCACAGTCTCTTCCATCATCTCCTTCACTGCTTTTTTCCATCACCTCCTCCTTCTCTTCTTCCAATGTCTTCTTCTGTTGCCTTCCTCCATTTCCCTCTCCCTAGCTTCCTCTTTCTCTTCTTCCAACACCTTATTCTTCTTTTGCCTCCTCTATTTCCTTCTGCATTTTGTCTTCTGTGGCTTTCTTCCTCTGCCTTCTCTTGTCACCTCTTCCATTGCCTCCTTCTTCTATTCTTCTGCCTGTTTCTCTTGTCTTCGTCTGCAAAGGCCTTCCTTCTGCCACCTTCACCTTCTTCCGTCTTCTTCCACCACCTTCTGATGATGCCTCCTTCCACTGCTGCTGTCTTTGTGCACATCTTTCCCTCTTGCCTTCCTCCCCTGCTTTCTTCTGTCAGCGCCTCCTGTCAATGCAGTCTGCTGTCACATTCCATCCCTGCCTCCTGTTCCTGTCTTCTGCTTCCTCCACCTCCCACTGCTGCCACTTTCCACTGCTGCATTAGTCAGCCACTGTCTCCATATGCCAAAACTGCCTTCTGTCTTCACTGCCTTTACCACCACATTTCTCCACCACACCCTTCTATGATTTTCACCTTTAGCCACTGTATTCCTCCACCTTTTGCCTCTGCCACCTTCCCTCCCCTCCTCCTCTATCATATTCTTCTCTTTCATCATCTTCTTCCGCCTCTTTCTTCTATTATCTTGTCTGTCACCTGATCCTTCTCTGCTTCTGCTGCAGCCTTTTGCCACTTCTTTTGTCACCTTCTCCTTTGCCCTCTCCTTCTCCTCCTCCATGGCTGCCTGCTGCCGCCTGCTGCCACCCCTTTCTTCTACCATCTCTTCCACCATTTCCTCCTTCTCTTCTTCCACATCTCCAAGCCATCCTAATGAAGCACTTATTGGCAAGCCAAATAATTACAGCTGTTGTTGTTAATGACTGTATAGGAATGCCTGTATCAGGTCATGAGCAAATTATTATATTAGAAAATTTGTATTTTAAATTATAATTATGAGAGAAGTGTAGCATTTCAACAGCATAAAGAGGAAAGCTTTTTTTTTTTTTCCTCTAGTATATTGCTCACTGGTACAACTCAGGTCCTATCTCTGCCTCTGTCAGTAACCTTGTACTATTCTACCGACCCTTGAGTAAATAACATCACTCTCCTATGTGTTTATCTTCCTGCCTTTTTTGTGTGTCTTAGCTATATATGATGGAGATTTTAAGATAGGTACATTTTATATTAGTTATTTTCACTTTGCCCAGCATAAAGGAAATACAGTGGCATCTTTACAGCAAAAAGTAACACTGAAGTGTCATATCCAGACTATCCTTTGAGCTCTTTTGACAGACGTTGAAGGTGGTTAGGGAGGGGGACTCCAAGCTAGAGGCTTTTCCCTTTTACCTCCAGTCCTGGAGGGGGAGATGCTCCCCCCTTCCCCCCCACCACAAAGTGTCCGTGGGCAGAGACCACAGGACACGGCAGCAACGAGGAGAGAGGCAGAGAGAGTTTATTGTTCTGGATAGCCACATAAATAGCTCTTGGGGGGATTACAAGGTGACCATTAGGAGTCCAGGAGGTCTTACAACCAACCAATTACAAGAAAGGGTTAACAACCAATAGATAAGCTATCAGTTATTTCTTAGAACATTCCAAAGGTATAGATAAGACTGAGGAACCTTGGGAAGAAGAAGGGTGAGTTTGCACAAAGAGTTACAAAGCCATTTTGGAAGCATATTCACTTTATATTAAAAACCTCTGTTTTCTTTTATACACCAAAAGTCTGCTACAACACTCTTTGACAATCAAGACACTATTTCATACTATGACAGAATATTTTTTGCATGAAGGAACATGCAGGGGTTGATGTCTGTGGTCCAACCTTGAACTTAAAGTAACACCAGTTTTTAACCTAGAAAAGGTTAAAAAGGTTAAAAATAGGTTGATTAGGGACTTACCCAGTTGAGAGTTGGAAACCTACAAGGAGGGAGATTCTATAGCCTTTCTGGGCACTTTCTATTCTAGCACCGTAGGACAATTGTCCTTTAAGGACATTTTTTTTTTTACTTTTATTCCTGAAACTTGTAACCATTCCCTCTTGTCATTATGGCATGTACTATGTCTCTGTGTCCCTACATCTGCCTTTTTTGCTAGTGAAAGATTGGAATTACACCTCCCGCTGCTCCACCTGCCCTTAGCTTTCTTCTCTCCATGACAAAGAATAACAGCTCTCTTGTTTCTTCTCATATGTCATGTGCTATCTATTCATCTTGGACACTTAATCAACTTGTTTGCCATATGCTGGAAATTCTCCAGGTTGTTAATACTACTTATGCATGGAGGGGAGGTGTGCACAAAACTGGACTTTACTCAGTCCTTTACAATAGTCAGGTCTCTGTAAGGAGCAGAAGAGGTTGGTCCTCAAGGTCAATAACACAGGCCAAGAAGAAAATAAGTAAAAATAGGTATGTACATGTGGTGGTGACCTAGAAATGATGCAGAGTCTATGGTCCATGTTGCCTTAACTGTAGGAGGGCCAGAAAAGTATTTTCATTATTTTTACATGGTACAAAAGAATGGTAGCTATTTTTCCTAACCTAGAAAGCAGGGTAAGAATAATTTCCCATTTTTATCAGCCTGGTTCAGAGACTTAAGTCATTGTAGAGTGCCAGTGCCCTAGAAAACAGTGAGGTTATTCTCTATAAATAATAAATACAGATTTTTTTCTGTAGTTGTACTTGTTGACAAGGAACATTGGTGATCGAAATGCATGAGAGGATGGGCAAGTCCAAGTCACAATTTTTTGGTAGTTGTGTAATCTTTTTCATTAATCAATATATTAAGAGTCAAATAATTTAACAGTACTGTGATTACTGTTGCTGACACACAAAATTAAATCATTCCATGAAATTCACGTCAAGCACTGTGTCCAGAAGATTTTCCTTGAGATGTATTGTGTTGATTTTAAAATATATCCCCTTGGATGCACCAGCGGCTTGATGGGAGGAGCACAACGTGCATTTTCCCTGCAGGTGCTTCAAGGAAACCTGCATCTCTAAAGGATAAAGGGGGTAATCTACCAGCTTACTCAGGACAAATAAAAGCTAGAGCTTTCAAAAAATAATGGCCTGAAAATACAGTTCCTTGCTGAAATCAAGGGCCAGATCAATTCCCATGAAACACAACTAAGAATCATAGAATGTTAAGGAGTTGGAATGGACCTTAAAGACCATCTAGTCCCAACTCCCCCTGCCATAACTCTGGGTCATTAGTTTTGCACTTCTCATGCCACTCACACAGCCTCTTATGTGATTGGCTGATCCCACCTCATTAGCCAGTTGTCCTGCTTTGGAGCCACAAATGAATGTGGTATTTAAATGTTCTGGATTTCAGTACAATTTAAAGGTGAAACCTTAAGAGGTTTGTGGACTTCTCTCACTTCTCAGTTCCTAGAAAGCTAAAACATGTTGTTATATGGTTATACAGATAGAGGGAACTTTTCAAATGCAGCTGGTATTTTATATAGTGTGTAAATCCACAGAGATGCCAGAAGATTTCCAGTAGGACAAATTTCCTAAACTTTTAATTAATCCGGAAAAGTATTCTGGCTTTTTGAGGTCTTTGCTCTATTTCTTTTTCCCCCAAAAAATTGTTTTATTAACTATATGAGGACAATGAAACAAAACTCAGACAATTGCTTTCTAGTTAGTTAGTATACATTATGTGAGGTGTTAGTAGTATGACACTCAAGAAAATGCTCCCACAGTGAGGCTAATCAACAACAGAAGTCTCACTTTAAAGATTATCCATATCACTGACTGGAGTCAACCAGGCTTCCCCAGCAAGATTCTGGACCTGTCTGGGAGATTTCATGCACTGAAGCTTTTGAAGGGAGAGTAATTTTACATAAGCAATTATTTATTTTTTTATATATTTTTGGTGTGGATACATAAGTTGGCAGAGGACATCAGTTGCCTGGAGTAGTTGTTGTTGATTCCCAGTTTTCTACAAAGTCAGTTCTTTGTCACAGTTTCTTTGCCCTGCACCCCCTAGTTTGTTGTTTTGTTTTGTTTTTTTCAGAGGGGAGCGTGATCTTATTTATGAGACTGATCCCAAGAGAATTCTGTCACTACAGAATATGTATTTGTCAGTAAAAACTACACTAGATTTGCTGAAATACTACTTGCTATGGAAAACGTGCTTCTGTCACCTATCATTCTTCACTGCAGTGCCTGAAAATGATAAATGATGCTATCTATCTCGTGTAGAATACAACTTAACATTTTCAATAATGAGGTGGATGGTAGGGCAGAATGCACTCTTAGCAATTTTGCATATGATGCAAAACTGGGAGGACTGATTGATATACCTGTTGAGGGAAATGCAGCATCCTGTACATGGAAAAGAATAACCTCACATACCAAAGCTGGGAAGCAGTATTGCATAAAAAAGTGATGTAGGAGTCCTCAAGGGAAAGTTGAAGGTGAGTCAGCAATGTGCCCTTGATGCAAATAAGACCAACAGCATCTCTGAATGCAGTAAGAAAAGTGTTCCCAGATCAAGGAAGTTATTACCCTAAACTCTGCACTGGTGAGATCACATCTGAGATAGGTGTTCAGTTCTGGACTCCCCAGCGCAAGAATTATATGGACATGCTGGAGAAAGTCCAGCAAAGGGCCATTAAGATGATAAAGGGACTGAAGCGCCTTTCCTATGAGGAGAGGCTGAGAGATCTTAAAAATGAAGGTTCAGGGAGGATCTAACTGATGGCTATGAATGTCTGAATAAAGAAAACAAAGTCAACCTATTCTCAGTTGTGTAAGAGGCATAAATTCAATTCCAGAAAATTCTGTTTAAATATAAACCCCCTCTTTTTTTACTGTAGGTCAAATACAGGAACGGAGTGCCCATCTATGTTGTGTAATTCTTGAATATCTTTGGATATTCTGTCTTTGGAGATATTCAAAACCTGATTGAACACCAAGCAATCTGCTCTGACTATGGCTCAGGAGCAGGGATTAGCCTAGATAGTCTTTTCTTCCAGCCTCAAGATATTCTGTGTGATTCCATAAATGGAATGTTAAAGTTGAAGAGTCTTAAATATTCTCTTAACTTCTGAAATGTTCGAATGAATACTAATTTCTAAATTGCATCTTACACACTCAGGAAAGAAGATACATTTTTCTGTACCTAATAAGTTGACTCTTTGTATCTGCACTACATTTCAACTTTCCTATTGGAGATTTCTGTTATGCTGCCTGCAGTGCACTGAAGTAAGCTACATTAAAAACAATAAAAACTGTTCCATTAAACTGTATAGGTTTATGGTCAAGGTCCTGCTCTCTTAGAACTCTTAATAAATTGGAAGAAGCAAATCCTAGTCCTAGTCTCATAGGAATAGTTGTACCACCTACTGAAACTACCAGAAACATATATTCCATTTACAGACTCTAAGTCAACTCGTAGACATTTCATGTGCAATTTTATCAGTAAGACTGTCTTTTCTGTCTCCATTAGTCCTATAAAAGATGATATAGAGCGCTGCAAAGTTAAATCTTCACTTATCCTTGAACCTGAAGGCATAAAAGCTGTCCTCAAATTTTTGTACCTATATGTATCCCAGTCCAGGCTGCCTCAAGTGATAGGTCCCCTCCAGATACCAATGCTGCTTTCCTGCTTGCTTTCTCTTGAAAAAGCTAAACAGAAGAGACAACTAGGTCTGCAAAGGTTCCTTCTAAAGTGTCTAAGCTTGTGTAAATTCTTTACTTTAAAAGACACAACTTATTATACAAATACCAGTTAACAACCTTAAAAGCTAAGTGAATTCTAAGCAGGAAGAGGAAATATCCTGTGGGTCACCATTAACTCACCAAGAAGCTGGCTCTTCCTTCACTTCTCTGTTTCTCTTCTGTATTTTTTCCTCTTTAATCTTGTCAAAATGCCTGAGAAAAATAAAAACAGTTGAAAAATTTTCTGTCAGAGAACAGAGCCATGAAGAATTCATCTCACTGGTTCCTGAAGTCAGTGTGTAGAAAACCAGGATGAGTTTGAAGGAAAGATTCTATGGAAATAGATACAAAAATCCTAGCTCAACCATTTTAAACCTTGCTATCCCCCATTTCACTGTGTCTTCAAAAACTCTGTTTGGTAGACAGTTCACTGTTGAGTTACTGCTCCGTTTCCAAGATGTATGTTGCCTTGAAGGGGCCAGATGGATAAAAGATGAATGAACAGGTTATTCTGGCATCATTTAGAAAAACTTTCAATATGACTCCTGCAGTTGACTCAGCTCATTCATGTGAAGACATTAATATAAACAGTTCCTATAGCCTTTTTTCAATCTTTAACCTCGCTTAACTCCAGTCCTCCTTTTTCCATCTCGCAATACGTAATTTCTGTATCCCTGCAAATTTCTCTCAAGTGGTATGGCTTTCACTTACTTTACTGATTTCTCTCTCCTAGAATGGAAATTTGTAGTTATGTCAGTCACTTCAAGGGCTGCAGTTCAAGCAGTGGGGAAACTGTTCTATGAAAAGCACATAACCTATTCTGCAGGACACTCTCTGTGGGTGGGCAAAGCACAAAAAGTCTTGTCTGTCATGAAAATGGTCTCTTAGCATTAAGTGCTTTTAGTCATGGAAGTACAGTGAGCAAGCCACTCACTGGAGATGAGTATTTGGCATGGGCTTCCAGAATCTGGTATGCTACTGGTAGGTGCTGCCCAGTTGTCAGCTTTATTGCTAAAACATGCAAAGATTCTGATAATGGCTCCAACAGCTGTGTCACAGATCACAGATTGTGTTTTACACAATTTTATTTAAGTCATGGTTATCCTAGTCCACACTGTTTCAAGCTCCAAAGTCTGTTTATGAGATTAGTTCAAGCTCCATGACTGTGATCAACAGAAGCACAGTGGGGGTTATTCTAATCTAGACCTAATCTATCAGGGGACTAAAGCTCCTCAACATCTACTGAATTCAGTGAAAGGTAAATCCTTCGCCTTTGGGATGCTTCTGATGATTTTCACCCCACACAAGGAGAGTATTCCAGTCAAAGTCTGATTGATACACAATCTTACAGACACAGAATACTGGTAGTACTGCTATCAATTTCACTGAAAAAAAGATTTAAACAGTTCTTGACATTTTTCCCTGCCCTCCAAAGGACAAGTATATTTTCTTATATAAGACCTCAGTAATTAATTCAGTGCAATTCAGTCTTCAGGATAGGAGTAATTTTAAGCTATCAAAGCCATATGAATTCTAGCCTGTGTCTTAGTTGTAAGGGCTAGTCTATATTCTGTGTATGTAAATTGTAGGTAACACTCATAGAAGTCAGATGAAAAAGTTATGAAAAGACTCTATGCTTTGACACAAAAAATTTGTGAGAGGGAGAAAACTTTCATTTGCACTTCTGCAAGAGTAGGCCAGTTAACAATGGAATCAAACTCGAGGTTATTTATTATGCCTAGCTCTCTCTATTGCTGTATTAACAGCTCATGGGACTTGGAGATATTGTTCTTATTGGACCGCACATTTCTGTACAGCTCTATATTGATTTCAAAGTTCTATAATTGTGTTTGTATGGTACTATAACCCAATATGTCGGGCAGAACTTCTGTTATTTAAGGTCCATAGAAATTCCCTTGAAGACAGAAGCAGGAAGATGGTACTTTAATCACTGTGAGCAATACACTAATGCCTTTGGAATATAAATACTCTCCAGATCATATCCCGTGATTTCAGAGTTCTTCTGTCTCATTTGAGTTGTTCTCCCTGTTTGGGCTTTCACTCGATGTTATTCTAGCCTTTTGAAAACTTACTGTGATAATTATTAAATATTTTATTGTGCAGCATCCTGCAGCTTCAGAGCACACTGCAGGGCACTGCTATGATGTTTTATTGCAGTTGCCAATGAATGTGGTAATATCTGGGGTGTGCTTTTCTCTGGAGTGTTCACTTTACATTCTGTTACCCTATTTATTTTCCCCATTTCTGGATGCTAAAATGGATGCCTGTGACTGTAAACAAAACAAAGTTTGAATCACAGTTATGAATGATTCTGGATGCTCTCTGAGTAGGATGGTGTTTACTGGAACAGAAACTCACAAGGGCTTTCTGTACAGTTGGATATAAGTGATCAACTATTTATCTTGGTTTGCCCATTCTCTTGGCAGGACATGAAACAAAATGTGTTCCCAAAGCCATTTACACACTTTGACATAGGACTGAGCCTGATCAAAGAAACACGTAATCTCAAGACTGGAAAAGCCTTCTGATCCAAAGGCAGTTCATGGCAAGAGAGGACCTAGCTCACAATCAAATAATCAAGAAAAGGTTGTCTTGCTACTAAGTCTTTATTTTAGAGCAACTTCTTTTGCATGACTGTGTTTCCATTTCTCCCTATAAAATGCATCTGCATGGCTAAGTGTGCCCAGGATTTTTTGGTGAAAATTACCACTTAGGACCATAGCTTGTTATGAGTAGTCACAGGAAGAACTTTTTTTTTTTAGGTAGCTTGTAATGTCATGTGTTCATATCATGTGCTTTACACTTGTAAAACTGAGAACAGAAATTGGCCAAGTAAACAGAGTTCTTTACTGTAACTACTGCATGTTGTTAAACTTTTGTCAGTGGTCAGTTTATGGTATGTACACTCTTTATATGCTCCTACTGAATATTTGAAAATACTCTTCAAGAACAGCTTTCACTCCTCTTTTCTCACAGCTTTCTGCTAGTTTTTTGCTGCACTTCATTTCCCTTCCCTTCTCAGAACAAGGTCTTTAATTTTCCACTTGCTGACTCAATAACTTACTGAGATTTTAAGCAAAATGGATTCATTCAGAGAACTCACAGAAACTTGAGAGTTATGAAATTATTCATATCCACTAAATTATACTATTGATCCATTAGAAACATTTGTTGCAAACTAGCCCCCGAGAGGTAGGAGTTGAAGAAGTCAATAAAATATTTCCTTTGACTTTTGCTCAGTTAGCATGTTGAAAGCCATTGAATCTTACAGCCATGTCACACATATGCTTTGTGTACTTCCTGAATTGTGTGACTGATGGAACAACTGAAACAGGGCTAAAGACCTTGGAAGTCAATACTGAGTAAGATTTACATTTGCACTGCCACTGATGTTGCTTAAGAATTATTCTTTTGATACCATTGTTTTCAACCACAAGAGAATTTGAAATATAGAGGAGAAACTGACTTGGACCAAAAAATAGCAAAAATCAAAGCCCAGTGTATATTGTCTCAGTTCTTCAGAGCTCAGGAATGTCCTGAATGACTGGTGTCTTTTTCAGGCCTGAAATGAGAAGCTTTAATAGATTTCCCTATTTATGGGAAGTCATTGTTTGCAAACTCACACCAATTAAAACAAACCAAAATTATTCTCACTTTAATTTGGAAAACTGGGATGTAATGTAACAACCTGCTTTGTTCCTTGATCAGATGACTCTGGCAGGAGGATCTGGCAGTCAGGCAGATAGAATTCTTGAGTCCCTTCCCCTGGCTGAATATAATTTTCTTAGTTCAGGTAAGCAGTCCAATTAAGCAATGTCAATGCCAGCACAGGAAACAGGTTTTGAGATTGAATGCAGAATTTTTTCCCACTTTTCATTATTTTTAAAGCATGAAAAGGTTGCAAAGGCAATATCCATGTTTAGAAAAAGAGATTGTGGTCTTCAGAGTCAATGTACTTACATATTTACATACCTGATCACTGGTACGTAACTGTGCATACCTGCAGTTCTGTTAAAGGCATTGTGTATCAGGAAACAAAAAGTGGCACTGTCAAAGCACAAGATTTTCAGCCAATAATGATCAACAACAATCGAGTTTACCCATGCAGAACAATTTTTAAAAAACAAACAAACAAAAAAGCCCCCAAAGAAACCGAACAAAGACATCAAACCAAAACATAAAGAGTTTCTGGATTTCTAAGTTGTTTCTTTGATAAATGGTGGCTTTGATTAACACATGTGAAAGGTTTAAGAAACAGAAATACAAAGGGTATAACAAAGCCCAAGTGTTTCTAGATGAAAGTCATCTTTCATCCAGGATGATAGAAAGGGTGAAGGGCATCTAATAAAGTTTCCCTTTGAGAAAGTCATTCTCTAGCTCTCAAATCTGAGGCTTCTTACATCTCCCTTTGAAGCACCTGGTATTTGCCTCAAGGCCAGTCTACTACTTCTGTGTTACCCTTAGCATGTGATGAACTCAGTGTCTGCTTGATTGTGTGCTTGAAAAGATGTGGGAAAAACATGGACTTTACTCCTGTATCTTCCCGATTACAGCAAAAATATACTGTGTTCACTGACATCTTAGATGTCAAACTATGAGTTAAAGATAACTAAATACCAAGCATATTTTACTGCAAAATTGCATTTATTCTTGCAAATGTCATGTCCAGTTTCCAGTGAATGAAGATGAAAATCATCATGTTGCACTTCAGATCCATTAACCTAGTGGATGTTTAGAAAACACCTGTATTTTGATCCCCTTTAAAGCTCCATACATCACTGCCAAGAATATTTTATAACTTCCAGAACTCCATGCTCTCTAGCATCAGTAGTTTGCAGTTGTCCAGACAAATAGGATTAAAGGCATTCATCAAAAACTCAAGGATCATTTGGTGCATTAGGTTTTCTTGCCAAGTGAAGCAGAGAGACCTCACTAAAATTAATTTTAGCACATCACTAATGGAATATTCTCCTGGTAGGTTCAATATTTGTTTTTTTTTTAATAACTACTTTCTGGAGCCAAGATAACTACCGGACTTTTTATGCAGCACTGTACATTGAGGAGACTGTGCTTCCGTATCTTTGGCAAAGTATGTTTCCCCATGTGTATTGATACAGCTTTTTATTCCATGCTGCTGCTGCCTTCATTCAGGGTGGTACATTTAAAAATGGGAATTTGAGAATAGCTAAGCCCTCCCTCTAAGCCCTGCAGCATATAAACTAGACTGAAAGAGCCATGTGGCTGATTTCCACACTTTCCTTGTGCTGTAATTCGGAAGAATCAGGAAAGAATGTTTCTATATCCCCACACTCTGCATTCTTCCTGTTTGGTAGCATTTTCTAGGCTTGACAGGGCAAAAGAGGGGTGCAGCAAGCAAAAACATTTTTGCCACAAGCTCATCTAAAAAAAGTCTTAGCAGCTTGGTTTTTTGCGTTGCTTCATTGCCCTGTGCAGCTCAGCAGAGATCAGAAGCCACCATTAACTTGCAGGATTTAGGAGGCAACTACTACTTTTCCCATTTGGGCAATTTTTAATCAGGGCAGAGTGAGATGTAAAGAGATGGGTGATCAGAGAAGTAGCATCTTAATGTAAACATTGAAGCTGGGTGTAAGGTAATAGAAAAGCAAACCACATTCCTGTGTAAATTCCTTGGATATTTATTTACTTTTCTTTCAAGTTTTATATATGAAAATGCATCCCAGCTCTAAACTCCTATACTTCTTGAAAAAGTTCCAGCCCACCCTTGGAAACGTTCAAGGTCAGGTTGGGTAGGACTCTGAGAAACCTGATCCAGTTGAAGATGTCTCTACTTATTGTAGGGGGGGTTGGACTAGATGAGCTTTAGAGGTCCCTTTCACCCAAACTATTCTATGGTTCTACAATTTTCAGAATTGCAGCAAAAGCCTGGTGACGTAGGAGGCAAGGCCATGACACCAATATACAGGCCTATCAAGTGCTCGTAATGAAGCTGATGAGAAATTATATTTTCAAAAGGTGACTTTTTTGAGTGAAAACCATTTAGGATTTTGCTAAAAGCTGGTCTACATTACCAGTTTGATTTTTCAGGATAATTGTTTCCCTTTTCTGCAGAAAATATATACCTGAGCTTGATGTCCCTTCTTGCCACACCTGCCTTTTCTCCAAATTAAGTATGTTGTTGGCCCTTGAAACAGAAGAATTCTGGTGTTCTCTGGTACATAGCTCTGGAAGTCTGATGGGTTCGCCATGGTGTCAGGTCTGCCATGTTTCTGGCAAACTTATGTACCTGGCTACAAGGATTATACTCCTTGTTTGAGTTCAAAGGATGCTGCTCTGTCTTTACTGTTATTGATAAATCTATTGGACTTTTCTTAAGTGTCTTCAGTTTGCAGCAGTGGGTTGCAAAAAGAATCAAAAAAAAGGGACAAGAGGGAATAGCAAGAGTGTCCTATGGGTACAGGAATGTTACAGAGTGGGAATGTCTAGAATTGTATTAATTTAGGCTGCAAGCCTAAATTAATATAAATATTAATATTTATCCTTTTTGTGGTATATTCTAGTGATTGATCCTTAGCAGGAGCATCTCAACAAACCAGAATGCAAACATGTCCTTGGATGAAAAAATCTGCTAAGCTAACCACTGCTTTGGTGCAGTGCATTGAAGAACTGGTGACCAAATGCAGCTGTGCAGACTGCAGTGTGAATATGATTATGAGCATGTAAGGAAAGACATAAAAAATAAAGGGTTTGCACCAAGAGGAAAAAGAAACAACAATAAAGTGTCTTGGAGTTAAGCCTTTTAATAAACAGAGTGGATGAAATTTTATATTTCTGCTCTTGGCACTTGCTCTGCAGCCATGACAGAACTGCCACGTTCCTCAGTTTGTCCACCTGTAAAAATTTGCATATGTAATACTGTGTGCAGATTGTGGTGCCCTTTTATTGCTTAGCATTGTATACCAAACCTCACTAGCCTGAAAAATAAGGCAGCAGTCTAATTATATCATAAATTCTGCCAAATTTTTGTTTTCATTCTTTCACTTTTCAGATATCTTTATACATGTGATTCCAAATAGCTAAAGGTATGGTAAACCTTTACTGGATTGTTTTGTTTTGGAGTGTACAGTTTGATTATACTGAATTCAACTCACAGCAAATTGAAAATATACAGAATAGAGGTCTGAATATGCAACTTCTCATGCAACTTCTTGAAGGTTTAGTGACTAAAAGGCAGCTGCCATAAAGCCACATAACTCACTGTAACCTGATCAGAGGTTACAATGAGTTACATGAAATTTTCTACCAGCAACTGGATAGCTTTTATGTACTTCAGTTGCTTAAAAAAACTTTCTTTTTATGTACCTTTACTGAGGTTGATATGTGCTTATAAACTTTGATGTAATTTCCTGTGTTTTGTTATTCCTGCCTATGGAGTAATTATTACTTGACCCAATAGGGTTGTAATACTATCTCTCAAAAAGTGAGTTAGAGACAGCTACCATAAATCTCTTCTTGATCCCAGATATATGAGTGTAATCAATCAGCGGTTCCAGCCAGCAGACTCTAATGAATCATATGCTTTGGTCTACTTTTGGTGGTTGTATAAGATATATTAATCAACAATCCATGCATGTTTAGAAAATACTAGACTCAGTCAGCCTTTGCTTTGAGATTTTAATTTTTTACATTGCTTTGATGATTATAACATCATTAGGTATAGAGGGTGGTTTGCTCATCATAGTCTGATGATTTGCTTATGATTTAATCAAGCACTAAATTAAGAGAGGAATGTGACTGCATCTGGCTTCCCTTACTATTTTTAAAGAGATGGGGGGCAGTCAGTATTCCAGGAACATGACAGCTTTGCAATCATATTGCTTATATTTAAGTTTTTTGTAAAGATGTTCATTACGTGAAGTGTTTATGATAAGGATGATTATGAAATTGGTGGTGAATAAGGGGCTGCCTTTTCCATTTATGAAGTCTTAATGGGACCCTGGACCACTCTTGCAATGTACAGCACAGCAGAATATCAAGATAGTCACAAGGTGGTGTTCCAAAAAACTTCATATGCCATTTGAGGAGCTGGTAATCAAGGTGTCTGCTTAGAGGAGATTAATTTCACTGACTAGTGTCAGACAGAAACATCTTCTGGTCTGACTGATATAGAGAGAAACGTGCCTTAACCTGAAAGATCCTACAAGAATTTACAAAATCAGTATACAAGTTTTTAAAATTTTTTGCAAAGTATTCGGAAAGGATTTTTTTGTTTAAAATTTAGGAGCAATATGAAATTGCTGACACAAAGTCAATGTTAATCTCTGCATATAGAGCTAGCCAGGAGACATGTTGATAGCAAAAATGAAATTTATTTCATAAGTTTTTTGTTGAAAGAGTTTGTAGAGTAGCATTGGCTTTATGGCTGTTCATCAGTTGCCAGTGTAGCTTTCAGGATCCTTATTTATTGTCCTATTTCACATTTAATCCATACAGTTTCCATTACACATAGCAGCTAAAAGTCCAGACGTCATTGATCATTTTTGAATTACCTCATTCCAGAAATAATTTTCTGACTCTTTATCACTACTTTGGCTTCAGCCATGAGGTGTGATCTAACTAAAATTATAATCTTGTTGAGATAAGCAAGACCAAAACATACTTTACTAATTCTCATGAACAAGTTGTGACAGGTAAATAGCTACACTGCCCACACAGTCTGCAGAAGTGGACAGGCATAATTTTTAATCACTTTCTCTCTTGGTCTAGCATTGTCTTAAAAAAAAAGCTTAAAAGGGATTTGATCTACAATACCAGACCACAAACACGAGTGTCTGAGGCTCATATCTATTCTAGTTACTCTACACCAGCCCCATTATGTTGTAAGAGCATTTCAGGTAGCAAATCTAGTATGATAAATGTCTACATGAAGATAGCATCTTCTTATTGAATACACTTGTTCTCTGAGTGTATTCAGAGATTCATGTCCTCCCTTTTTTTACTGAAACATCTCTTTTTGCTAGTTTTTATCTCTCTTTCTCTTTCAGAGCTTGAAAAGAGCAATGAGAGCACTTTGAGAGAGTGATGATATGCTTTCTTTTATGTTATCAGTCTTTTTGACCTAGTAGACAATTGTTTACGACAGAAACTAAATAAAATTGCCTGGGAGTTGTTACAAGAACATGACTCAGGTGCTACATTTGTAAAGGAATAAAGGAAATTAGTCACTCAGTGACTAATATTACTATTAGTAGCTAGATGTGCTGAAACCTCAGACCTCAAGCTGTGAACCTTTTCCTAGATATGCTGAGCTTTTCATCTTAAGGAAAGGGAGACCCCAGAGCTGGTTTACACTGGAAGATAAGGAAGCAAAGAAGGTCACTACCCCCATCACCAGAAGCTGAAACCTTAGAGATATTAGGAGAACCAGCCCACCTAGAGACAGTGAAGAGAACCAATGGAGAACAAGAAGACCCTAATAGTACCATTGGACCAAATTGTTGCATGATGGGCAGGAAACTTAGATTGTAATAGTGTAATTCCCATGGATTCCTTTGTTTGGGGTACCCAGCCTGAGCCGCTCCTATTGTTGTACCAGTCAAATATTAAATTATTTTTTTCCTGAATCAGACATCCAAGACTCTGCTGCAGGAAACCTGGGGCGAAGACATTTCTTTAACACATTTACACAGATGCCGGTGAGCATCCTAATTTATTCTGCAGGATTTTGTTGTTTGCAGCAATAAAAATAGAAAGTTTGGCTCAGATTCCAGAGTGCATTTCAAGGGATGACAGCTAAATTGTAAGCAAAAACTATTTTGACTATTCTTTCACCTGAAGCCTAAGCTTGGTACTTCATACATTTTTCTGTGCAATTAGAATACAACAAAACTTAATGAGTGATAGGTCAAACAATTAATTGCTGTTAATGCTGTTTATTGTATGATACTACCAACACATATCGCCCTTTACAGAGTCCAAGAGAGACATCCTTACCTTTGCACCCCATTCTTCTTGGGAATGGTAAAAGCAAAAGAAGAAAACTTCAGAAGTCTTTTCAGAAAAATGACCCAGATACACAGGATCACAGAATGGGTCAGGTTGGAAGGGACCACGGTACGTCATCTGGTCCAACCTTCCCTTTCAAGCAGGGTCATCCTAAAGCACATTGCACAGAATTGCATCCAGACAGTTCTTGAATATCTCCAGTGAGGGAGACTCCACCACCTCTCTGGGCAACCTGTTTCAGTGCACAGTCATCCACTCAATTAAGAAGTTCTTCCTCATATTCAAGTGGAACTTTCTGCACAGACAGATGACTCTTGGACATGTCTAGTAGTGGAATTCACCCTTTCCATTCCTACCTATTCTAGCTTCTAATTAAACATAAGGAAATGTAAAGGATTTTTTGTTTGTTTGTTTTTGGTTTGGTTTGGGTTTTTTTCAAATTTCATGATTCACATCTGAAAACTTACTCACATACAGTGAATTTTCTATACCTTGTAATGAAAACAGTGCTTCATCTGTGAGAATGCACAGGGAGAGTGCTGAGAGGGAGTAGCTATCTGTTTACTGTCACTGTTGGCAATGTAGATCATAGTTGCTTCTCAAAGGATCAACAATGAGAAATTGGCCATTCTTAGGTGTGTGATATTCAGCTCAGTGCTGCCCTCATCACTCAAAAATTATCACAGAATCACACAGTGCACTGAGTTGGAAGGGACCCAAAAGGATCATTAAGTCCAACTCTTAAACCTACACAGGATATACTTGTGCATCTCAAGTATCTCACACTTATTGGATGAGTTCCTATGTGAAGATGGCAACAGACTGACTCCAGAAAGACCGAGCTTTTTCATTGCATCTTTGATGCCTTCTAGTCAGTATTGAAACTTGAATGTGTTGAGAGAAAGCACTTGTAGTGGGTCAGTGAATTGTATACATGGGACTGCAGATCTGGACCAAGAATCCAGCTGACAGTGTTAGATTTGGTATAGAATAACACAAATCAGATGTGAAAAACATTGTTCTTAACAGTATACTTCTTACAAATGTTTTCAGTAGTGCTGACCACTATTTATTAACTTGCAAGAATTTTAGGTATTAGATTAAATTGTCATTCTTTGCTCATCTCTGCCAAACCCCAAAGAGTGATGATTGCAGCTATGCTCTTTTCTTTCCCCTTAAATTATTCCCATGATGTGCAGAGTTCAGTTTTATCATGTTACTAATTAAATGTCTTCAGTTTCTCAGCAACACCACAGTTGCCTATATCATTTTGTAAATGCATTCTTGTCCTGGTTTCAGATGGGAAAGAGTAATTTTTCTCTTAGTAGCTTGCATAGTGCTGTGTTTTGTATTTATATGACAATAACATTGATAACACACTGAGATTTTAGTTATTGCTATGTAGCATTTACTCTAACTCAAGAACTTTTCAGTTTCCCATGCTCTGCCAGAGAGGAGATGCACAAGAAACTGGGAAGGAGCAGGACTAGGACAGCTGACCAGAACTGGCCAAAGGAATATTCCATACCATGGAGCATCATGCTCAGTATAAAAACAGTGGGGAGCTGGCTAGAGCTAGCTGGCTTGATCACTACTCAGGGACAGGCTGAGCATCAGTCAGCAGGTGGTAAGCAACTGTATTGTGCATTACTTATAGTATTATTGTATTTTATTTTGTTTCAGTTATAAAACTTTTCTTATCTCAATCCACAGGGCTTACTTTTTTTCCTGATTCTCCTCCTCACTGGGGAGTGAGTGAGCAGCTGAGTGGTAACTGTTTGCTGGCTGGGGTTAAGCCACAATAACTCAGTATGATAAACACATCCTGCTTTCACATCCTTCCTGGTGAATATAACCTTAATGTTTCACAGCTCAGTTCCTATGAAATTAAAACAGTTGCTGAGGTAGTCAATTAAAAGGGAGCTTAAAATAGGGAAAGAAAGCATTTTTAGTACAGGAATGTTTTCAGGTTTTTTCATTTTCTTTTCTTTTTTTTTCTTCCTTTTCTTTGGCTGGCTTTGTTTTTCTGAAAAGGCAGTATACCTTCAGAGAGGAATGTAATCAAACTAAGGAACAGTGTTTAGGTCAACCTCAGTCTATTTCTGTAGGGATTTTAAACAGAAATATTGCATCAATGAATGGCTCAAGGTAAAGCAGACAACTCTCACTGTCTTGTTTTTATAGTCCAGACTGAGTGCTATGAAAATAGTAAATGCTTGGCAATGACACTAAAAAAACTGATTAAAATAATCAGCCCTTTTATTTCTCCGTAGTTCATCTTAAGATAATATTAAAATTATTCAGTTCCATTTTGATTATCGTATTAGAATCATATTTGTTATTCTTATCCTGCTTTTGTAGCATTTCCATTCAACAATATTTAGTGTTCCTATATGTTACTGACAGAGTTTACTAATTAGTTGTGATTTGTATTAGCACTATTCTCTATAATTTGGATCTATTGTTCCTTCACTGGAAAATTCACTGAGTTCATAAATTACATATATTTTTTAAAGCCTATAACTTAAGAGCTAAAAGGCATTTTTATTTAAATGTAATATATTCTTAATGATCCCTTTATATATTTGCCCTCATTTTACGTAGCCTAAAAACTTCAGTAGTGATAGACCACACCATCCTACATAGGACATTAAAAAAATAATAATGGATTGGATTCCTATCTTCTGGTATAAATCACCATATTTGCAATGACATCAGTAGTGCTGTTTCAGTTTACATCACTGAAGCTGTGACCAAGGGTGTTTTAAGGTATCTTTAAAGGTAAATTAAGAAATATTTTATATGACAGCTTTTTAATACAGTTTTTTTTTCACGCACCTTTAGCCATATAATTTAATTTTCTTATGTATTATGTCACAACATTCTTTCTGGGAATTACTTGGTGGATCTGTTTCACTAGAAAGATAGATCTTTCATTAGATAGATGGAAAGAAAGAAAGATCCACCATTTCATTGGTGGATCTATCTCTTTAATCAGGATAGATACATCACTGCCTATCACACATTTCTGTACATACAGTTTTATTTCTCATTGTTATTTTAGATTCAAATAATGCTTAATTTATCACTTAATCTTGCAATAACTTTTCATTTAGAAATGCACAAATAAACAGGGTTTCTTTCTTTTTATTGTCTCAGTTTTCATTTATTTGTTCTTATTTAAAATGCATACTCTCAATTGCTAGCACAAAGCATTTTTGGAGCTAGTTGAGGCATTGACAAAGGCTTGCTAGTATTATGGGTTGATAAATCTAGAATTGCATAAAATTAGAAAATATTAATAATAATATTCTCAAAATGCTGATACCTGGCATTTTGACTTTCAGTACAGTCAATAGACTGTATCTATATTTGGTTAAATTGTATTCCATGACACTAGCTATTTAAGGATTGAAAACTCAGCAAACAAAACACACGACAGAAAAAGATGATGTTAGTACGTTAATTAAGGTTTGCAACTCACAATAATAAGCAGGGAGGTAAGAACAGGTAATTTGCAGTGATTTGTTGGAGCTTTAAAAATGCCATGTAAAACATATTTTTGACCATATGCAGCTATCTGGAATTATTAATGAAGGAAAAGGAGGCCTTTAGTTTTTCTTATCTTGTCTTCAACAGATTTCCATGCTATAGTTCCCCTCATGACAATACTGTAGTGAAGCACTTTTGACTGTAATGAATATAATATTGAGATCCATGAGAAGAAAATTAGACTCGTAATTAGGAGACAAGACTTGCCCTCTGAAGCAAAAGATTTTAGTGTTGACCTGACAAGCTCATTGGAGTAACTCAACATTCGATATTGCACACTGAATATCCTCTTAAATAAAGAGCAATCATTTAGTATTAAATTGCTTTTCTAATAGGGCCTTTAAAATAATGAGGTGATCTTTCTCAAGTCAGACAGAGACATATGCAGAAATTGTTATGATAGCATCCCTTAAAATCCTGAAATTCCCTTACCATCCTTCCTGCACAGCTAACAAAGTAAAGCATCTGTGTGTTTCTCCTTATTTTCATTCAAAGGCAGGAAAATCTAGAGCTATGTGCAAGGCTTCCTCAACAAGGGCAGACAAAATTGTTTTCACTGTATTTAAGCATTTAATAGAAGTTCCCAACTAGCCATAGTGTTTTTTAGGTCTATGTTGCATTTGCTTTAAAGATGCTTATTTCTGGTAACCTCACTGAAATTTTCTGAAACTCTCTTTACTTTTTAAATTATAATATTTTTGGTTGTAGATTGCTTTTAAACAGGCAACTGTACTGTAATGTTGAGGAAGAACAGGTTGTTTACTTTTCACATTTGCTTTTGTATGGGGTTTTTTCATTGGTAGGGTGAAAGAGCTTAGGAAAATTAACATTGTTTTTTGAAAAGAACCCCTGAGTTTAAAATGTGCACGAACAGCTTGATTGTAATTGCTGATTTTGAAATGGGGAAAACACCCCCTTAACTTTTCAGATTTAAATCAAATATATGGTTGCCAATTTGATAAATTTCAGCTCTTTTCTTCTCCCCCATCATATTAGAGAAACACAGTTTATGAGGCTTCTCTCTATTTTTTATTTTTTTAAATATATAGCAAACCAAGGTTTGGTCCATGTCCTGTATGTTAGCAGCAGTTAGGAAATTACCTTTGTAAAGTTTGAGATTTTTGTCTCAAGTGCACCTTAGTCAAGTACTCAGTTCATGACATTAATGGCATACAAATTGTCCTTTTGTCACCAACCCATCTCTCTGAACACAAAATTTGCATCTTTTCTTAGCTCTCAGGAGCAGTATTTTCAGATGCTCTTTATTTGATCTATTTGACCTGTTCTTAGGCAGATGTTTTTGTCTGAAAGATCCAAAATTTGTTCACCTTTAATTTTGGCATACATCATGTTACCAGAACTTTGTGTAAGTTGAATTGAAAAATTTCCCATTTCAGTTTGGAAAGACTAAAAGACTGAATAGAGAATAATGGAGAGAATCAAGAATTGAATCTCTATGGTTCACATAGCATAGGTAATTGGAGTACTTACATCCATTTTTTAGTAAATATGAGAGTACAATCTGAATTTAAGTACCTTGCTGAAATGTCCATTCTAGATATTTTCTGTAAATATATACCTTTAATATTACATTTAGGTATTTTTTATGTATTAATTAGTTATTATTAGGTATTCATTTATATTAATACCTTTAATATTACAAACAATGAAAAATATTGGAGAAATCAGATAAAGCCTCTTTAACAAAAATTCCACCAACAAAAAGTTTGGTTTGTTAGAGGTCAATTACATTTAAGCCAACAAATGACAGAAAGAGAATAAGAATTAGTTTATTTTAGTCTTCATATATTTAGGTTTGACTGAAATCAGTGGAAAAACCCCATGACTTTTAGAGTTCAGTATTTTAAGAAAATATTTAGTCAAATTAGACAGCTTTTAAGACCAGGATGAACCAATAAGAACTTTTCTGGCCTACTTCAAAATTCAGACTGTAGGATTTAACTCCAGCATATCTGCACTGAATCTGTGTTTCAACTACTCTTGCAAGTATATTCAGTTGAAACTTGTGAAGTGACTTAGCTGTTGCAGAAGAATGAATAACATCTAGACCCCTGGCTGAATTGTGTGGGCTCTGCAAGGAGACAGGACAGGAATAAAATTTGTAAAGGCATATTTTTGTCTTCGAGGTAAATAGATCTGACTCTGAATAAACACAGCAATGAAATCTGTTGAGTAGGAAGGTGCAATTTTTATGTAATCACTTTTGGAATAGAACTTCCAATATTCTATACAGTTATCCATTTTTTAAGTTAAGTGATTACAATCTGACTTTAAGTACCTTTTAGAGATGTCCATTTTAAATCTTTTCTCTAAAATAATGCATTCACCTTTACTATTTGACCTTTCAATGTAAACTTAAGTGCTCTTTTCATGTCTCCTTGTTCTCACAGTAGCAGTTTAAATTTTACTGTCACATTTTTTAGGATTTCAGGACTTCATTACTGTCATCTCTCCTTAAGCATTTCTCAAGACTATCTCTCTTCCTGACTCTAATATGAATCATAGAATCAGCTGGGTTGGAAAGGACGTCTGAGATCATCAAGTCCAACCCTTGACCCACTACCACCACAGTTACTAGACCATGGCACTAAGTGCCACATGCAGTCTCATCTTAAAAACCTCCAGGGATGGAGAATCCAGCATTTCCCTGGGCAGTCCATTCTAATGTCTGATCTCTCTCTCTGTAAAGAATTTCTTCCTAATATCCAGCCTAAGCCTCCCCTGGCAGAGCTTAAGCCCGTGCCTTCTTGTCTTACTGCTGATTGCCTGGGAGAAGAGACCGACCCCCACCTGGCTACAACCTCCTCTCAGGTAGTTGTAGAGAGTGATGAGGTCACCCCTGAGCCTCCTCTTCTCCAGGCTAAACAACTCCACCTCTCTCAGACTCTCCTCATAGGACTTGTGTTTGAGTCCCTTTACCAGCCTCATTGCTCTTCTCTGGATCTGCTCCAGCACCTCAATATCCTTCCTGAACTGAGAGGCCCAGAACTGGACACAATACTCCAGGTGTGGCCTCACCAGTGCTGAGTACAGGGAAAGAATCACTTGCCTGCACCTGCTGGCCACACTTCCTGATACAGTCCAGATATCATTGGCCTTCGTGGCCACCTGGACACACTGCTGGCTCATATTCAGCCTCCTGTAAATCCAAACTCACAGGTCCTTTCTGCCTGGCTGCTCTCCAGCCACTCTGTGCCCAGCATGAAGTGTATATCTATTTTCTTTATCACTTTATTTGGCTTATTATCTGCTTTTTGTTTGCCCACTGAAAATTCATGCTGTCTTTCAAATAACACGTAACTCACGTGAAAGAGTAAACTGCCATTAAGCCTGAGAGCATTGTGTTCTGATAGTACTCTTTGCACTTGCTTTCTCTACTCTTAGAGAATCTGCCTTAGATCAGAAGTCAAAAATATGAATGTACCACCACATGCAAATTCTTCCTATTTCCCATTGCATTTGACAGGTCACAGCTGTTTATATTTATCTTTTGGCATTTATTGTGTTCAAGCATACAACTCTCAATAAAAAATTATATTCCTCTTCTGAATCTGCTTGTCTGCCTCATTTCTCTAAATTTGGTTGACGTTATCTGTGTCCCTTTAAATGCAGCATTAACTGATTTTACATGGTCTAATTTGCATAAACTATTAATGGTATTATAATTTTCCCCTCACAAAATTCAACATAAAGCACTTGTCCCCAACTTCTGGTCTGTTTTCAGTCTTTCACATGGACCTCGATAAGTTTTATTCATTTCTTCCTTATTCCTAAATTTGCCAGTGAATGCAGTGATAAATGGGTGAATTTTCTTTGAAGTTATCTGACAGTGTAACTCTTACTAGGAATTGAAAGGTCTTTTGTTCTATAGTTATTGAATTTCAGCACAGAAGCTAATTTTAACACCTCCTACCTTCACTATAAACAGCCCAAAACTTTCTTGCACCACATATCATATCATGATTTTAAAAATACTCAAAAAATACTCAGTGGTTTACTTAGCAAAAATGCTAAAATTTTCCCAGCATTTGTTTTCCAGAAAATTCTTCCAAATATTTGGATTGGGTTTGTTTTCATTAAATTTTTGATGTAAAATTTTAAAGACATACAGTGAATTTGGTTTTAACCAGTGCCTCTCAGGTGCAGGATAACAGTGCCAGTGGAAAGGAAGGGGAAATGGCAGAAAATTGCAATTGCAGTTGTTTCTTGTACAGTAAATTCTGTTTTGTTTCTACTGTATTTTTACCTGAAAAAGCCACCAAAAAATCCCATACGTGTCCCCATCACCTTGTCTTTTATCAGCTGTTGAAATGTAGAAGCTGTCTTGCTCAGAGATAAGGTATCTCTACTTGTTGATAATGTTTTACAACATGAGTTGACATCTCTAGCTTCTTTAAGGCTTTTGCAGGAACTTGGTATTAAACATCCACACAAGGACAGAGTGGTGATGTTAAGACAGAGAGGGATATTTGTTCTGGTTTCAATTGGGAGGGAGTTATTTTCTTAGTAGGTGGCACGATTCTGTGTTTTGAATTTGGTATGAGAATAATGTTGATAACATTCTGATGTTTTAGTTCTTGCTAAGTAAAGCTTACTCTGTACTGAGGACTTTTCGGTTTCCCATGCTCTGCCAGTGAAGAGGCACACAAGAATTTGGAATAGAGCATGGCCAGGGCAGCTGACATGAACTGGCCAGAGAGATATTCTGTACCATACAACATCATGCCTAGTACATAAACTGGGGATGGTTTAGCCAGAAGCTGCTGATTGCTGCTCAGGGATGGGATGGAATCAGTCAGCGGGTGGTGAGCAAATTGTATTGTGCATCAATTATTTTTCATGGGTTTTAATTTTATTTCTCTTTTTCCTTTTAAATTATTTTTACCATATATTTACTATTATCATTAAACTGTTCTTTATCAATGTATGTGTTTTACATTTTTCCAGTCCCACTCCTGTTTCCACTGTTAGTGAGAGAACCATGAGCAAGTGGCTTCAAATCTTAGTTACAACTGGGGTTAAACCATGGCAGTCCTTTTGGTGCCCGGTGTGGGGCACAAAGGGTTGTCATAACAACAGATCTGACAAGGAAGTGTTAAACCCAATTTGTTTTAAGCATTCATTATATTAATTCAAAAGTCACTGGTCACAATGCTGATTTATTTGCTCTTAGAATTTCTTCATGTGTGTTCATGTAATACCTTAATTGCTGTGTGTGTTCCTGGTTGTGGTGTCTATCCTCCTTGTGTCCTGGGCTAAGGTTATCATTTTGTTGTTCTATGCAATACTGGCTTATGATATGATAGAATCGCGGGTTGCAAAACTAGTTTAATCTGTGTGCTAAGCATTGCTGTCACCTCTGTGTTTCGGGAGCCATCTATTGGGAACTATTAATAATTACACCTTTTGCCTTTTCCGCTTGCAGAGCCAACCTTCTTCCTAATCCTTCCTTCCTTCCTGTATATTATCACTTCTACAGTGGCTATGTGCTCATCATCACACTGGGACTGGAATCCCACTCCCTTTTGATTACCACATTAATGTAAATTAACTAGAGAAGTGCAGTGATGATGGAATCAGAACTGACTTCAACATTCAGCCATCTAACACCACACACCATCTTTGCTGCCTTGAAAGACTGTTATGACAGACGAGCCTAATTTCATGGACTAAATTAACTCAATGGATTGTCCATAGACCAAGGGAATGTATCTAAGGGAATATATCAATGGGCACATATCAAAACACAGGAAAGGTGATAGGGTATTGAAGTGTGGCATGATATAACTGGTATGGAATAAGTGGTGGATACTGTCCTGGTTTCAGTTAATTTTTTTCTTAGTAGCTGACACAGTGTTGTGTTTTGGTTTTAGTGTGAAATAATGTTGATAACACGCTGATGTTTTAGTTGTTGCTAAGTAGAGCTTACTTTAAATCAAATACTTTTCAGTTTCCCATGCTCTGCCAGAGAGCAGACGCACAATAAACTGGGAGGGAACGTGGCCAAGACATCTGACCTGAACTGGCCAAAGGGGTATTCCATACCATGGAATGCCATGCTCAGTATAGAAATGGAGGGGAGTTGTCCAGGAGCCACCAATTTGTGCTCAGGGATGGGATGGGCATCAGTCAGTGGCTGAGCAACTGTATTGCACAACACTTTTTTTTCTTGGGCTTTATGCCTCTTTCTCCTTTTCCCTTTTAAAATTATTTTTACTATTATTGTTATAATCATCATCATATTTTACGTTTTTCAGGTATTGAAGTTTTCTTTACCCGTGAATCTTACCCTGCACACTCCCTTCCCCATCCCATTGCAGGGAGAGGAGTGAGCAAGTGGCTGCATGGTACTTAGTGACTGCTTGGGGTTAAACCACAACAGTAATGGAAGCAGGGAAGCACAGGATAAAGAACAGAGGAAATATAGCAGTGCTAGGTGAGTGTTAATAAAGTTAATTCATATTTTGTGTGAGATGATTGGCAGTGACAGGGACGTGGTATTTGGTTTCTGTTTAGGAGGTAAAAACGTGATATAAGGGCCTGGAATTGATAGCATAGTATTTGTAGGATCTCATTATATTTCAGGTGAAATTTCTACTTCTTCTCCGCTCTCAAAGAGACATAAAATTTGGGATGATCTGTAAGACCACCTTATAGTCAACAGGATGTTTTCTTTCTAGTATGGTGTTGTACATTTCTCAGCAATGCACTAGTCACTCCAAAATGGCATATATACGGGACATACCTAGAGGCACGTAGTAAAAATGGGAAGTAGAGAAGCATAGGCTGAAAATTTCTTTGTGAGAAGCAATTAACCTGCTAGACCCACTTGGCTTAGAAGAGGGAGGCACAGAAGGAGTTGTGAAGCGAGGGTATTTAATACAATAAGTATGGAATGAGGATTTGGAAGGATTCTTGTTTTCATTATAAAATTTCAGTAGCCCAGGTAACTGATTAATTCATTAGCATTTATCAGTGCCCTTATCCAAGCATATGTGGCATACCAATAATATTTGGTACAAGAACATAATGCAGGACTGGGAACAGTTATGAAAGAAATATTGGTGTCGAGGGGGAGGGAGTAACTAAAAATGTACTGTTGTGGTTTAACCCTCGTAGGCAGCTAAGCACCACCCAGCCACTCGCTCACTCCCCTGCAGTGGAATGGGGGAGATAAACGGAAGGGTAGAAGTGCGAAAACTCATGGGTTGAGATAAAGATGGTTTAATAGGTAGCGCAAATGCTGCATGCATAAGCAAAGCAAAAATAAGGAATTCATTCATTGCTTCCCATCAGCAGGCAAATATTTTGCCATCTCCAGGAAAGCAGGGCTCCATTATGCATAACAGTTACTTGGAAAGGCAAACACCGTAACTCCGATCCTCCCCCCTTCTCCTTCTTTTCCCAGCTTTTGTCAATGAGGATGGTGCCATATGGTATGGAACATCCCTGTGGTCATTGGGGCCAGCTCTCCTGACTGTGTCCTCTCCCAGCTTCTTCCACATCCCCAGCCTACTTACTGGTAGGGCAGTACGAGAAACAGAAAGAGCCTTGATGTTGTACAAGTGCTATTCAGCAATAACAAAAACTTTGGTGTATTATTGACTCTGTTTTGGTCATAAATCCAAAGCATAGTACCATATAACCTACTGTGAAGAAAATTAACTCTTAGCCCAAACAATGAGTACTTAGAGAACTTTAATCCCATTAGTAGGAACATCTGCAAATAATGAATATTCATAAAAATCAAGGACATTTCTTCTGGCAGTTCCTCAGGAGTCAAATTGTACTCCCATTTTGAAAGGAGATAGAGATGATCAGATTTTGCATTTTTTTCAGAAAGAGATACTAACTATTGAACAAACGTAGTCTACTGCTTGCTGTTATCAAAGGAAACTGCTATCCTGTACCTCAGAGCCCTTTGGATAGTGCTAACTTTAGATACATTGTCTAGCTGCAGATGGTTCTTTTTATTTAGAATGCAGAAATAAAAGGCATCCATTTAAATGCAAATTTGCCACTGTGTCCTATGGAATTTCCTCTCACTGAACAGTGTTGTGGCATACATTTACTGTGACTGGAAAAATACTGACACTCATGTCTGCCTATCCCTATTTTCATGCAGTAAAGTGCAAGAGCTGCTAACCATCATTATTTCAGACAAACAACTGCCAAGAAGAAATCTTACATTTTAACATGCTGACATACTGATTTATGAGTAGGGGATAGCTGTCCAGCTTAATTTTTTTAATTAAAAACAGTACACTAGATTATCAGTTTTTTGCAGAATCAAAGATTCATATTCTCTGAATTTTTCTTGACTGATGCAAAGGTTTTCAAAAGATGATAACCAAATTTAATATTTCATGACAGATAATTTGCATCTTTTCAAGGTCCCACCTTCTAGCAGTTGTCAAATCTCTCATATTTCTTCCAAGCAGTGTCATGAATCTGATTGCTATAACAAATATTAACAAGATAACATCAAGTGATTTCTTTCTCTGTTCTTGTGATATCAGCACTGCAGAATAAATCCCAGAACCTCAGCTTATTGTGACACTAATGCTCTCAAAGCCAGTATCAAAGTGTCTGGGTTTTCTGTTTTGTTGGTTTGGTCTGGTTGGTATTGGGTTTCTCGCGGTTTTTTAGCTTATTTTACTTTTCCTTCGAAACAGGAATTGTGAGACAGCTAACAGCTTTGGGACAGCTATGCTCAGTAGCAAGCCAACTTAATTATGAAGTGTGCCTGTCTAGTTATTGGTGACCTGGGTTCTGATCTTACATTGACTATGAAGTATTTATTTTGTTTATTTACTTGGTGTGTGGTTTAGTTTCAATCACATGAGATTCCACAGTTCTTGAACAAATTAAACTCTTAGTCCTTCAGGTAAATCTAAACATACCACTTTAGTCAAAGCTACACTGGGCCCTGAATTTAAGAATATCTTTAAGAACTTTGCAGAATAATAGCCCATAATTGTGTAAGAAAGAATTTTTTGGGAAACACTGTTCAAAAGTACATTCTTTAATCCCATTCCCTTCATATCATATTGCAAGCATATTCAATTTGCTGTCTACAAAATCTTTTAGGTATAATTTGGTATTAGAGTTTTCCTTGTTTCTTTGTCCATGGAATATTTGTAATAAATAATGATATTTAAAAAGTACCCCAGCCCTGCACTGAGAATTGATTGATAAATCATACTCCAACTAAAATAAATCTTACTCTAATTAAAATTCAAGGTATTATAATTAGTTGCATGTCTCCAAGTTATGTTCCCCATCTTCCTCTCTTTCTGCTTTTTTTCCCTCTACTGTAACAACCTTTTCTTTAACCTATGAGTTTCTGTTGTTTGATTTTTCAAGCCACGTGCTGGAGGACTTTTGATATAAAAGCTCTAAATTCCCTTTTCCAAATTAGCAGCAAGTGTAATAAGTGAAGCAGAGCTTGGCACCAAACCTATGCTACCCCATCAGAGATTTTTCCCTCTAACACTCCTCAGTGTGGATTGGAAAGACTATACGCACTGTGGTAGCTTCCTCAGTTCTCCCTCACACTGCTAAGTATGAAAAGAATCTCCCCTCTGCCAGTAAGTGTGCCTTGGACTCTCTTCAAGTCTGTCATGCACCTGCTTAAAATAACCGGTGAGGGAGTGGCACATGCTGTACAAAATACTGTGTTCGTACTTGAGCAAGCTACACTTTACATCATACTTATTTATGCTTATTATTTATTCTAAATTATTATTTAAGAAGGTCAGATGATATTAGTGCACACTGTTGCCAGGTAAGAGAAAGCCCATGTTCTGATGAATTTATAGACAAACCAGAGTGGAGAACAGAACAGCTCTCTTTTAGCACATGAGCACATACAACGTCCACATCTGCAGCTCATTGTCTTCTGCTGCTTCTGCTTTCTTTGCTTTTTTTCTGCTTCTACTTCTTTTCTGTTCCATATCCGTGTTGTTCTTTATGTTCTTCTTGTTCTTCTGTTTCTTCCTCTTCTCCTCCTTCTGATTCTTCTCCTGCAGCTGCTTTTTTGACTTCTTATTCTCCTTTTCCTTCTTCTTCCTATTCTTCGGCTTCTGATGTTTTAGCTTCTGCTTTTCTGCTTTTTCGTCATCGGCGTCTGTTTCTTCTTCTTCATAGAGTCATAGCATCACAGAATGGTTTGAGTTGGAAGTGACCTTAAAGATCATCTAGTTTCACCCTCCTCTGCCAGGGGCAGGGGAAACTTTCACTAGACCAGGTTGCTCAGGGCCCCATCCAACCTGATCTCAAAATATCTAGGAAAGGGTCATCCACAGCTTCCTAGGGCAACCTGTTCCAGTGTTGTTGTTGTTCTTCTTCTTCTCCTCCTTCTTCTCTTTTTCCTTCTCCTTCTTCTGGTTCTGTTTCTTCTTCTGGTTTTATTTCTCCCTCTTCTCCCTTTTTTTGCTTATTTTTCTTTTTTTGATTCTGCTGCTGCTTTTGCTTCTGGTTCTTCTTCTTGTCCAGTAGATGTCAACTATACACTATCTCCAGTGATTTTTTTATTTTTTTATGCAAGCAAGACTTACATCATTCCTCTCTAGATTTGTCTTTATCAGATGAAACATTCCAAATACTTTTGATCTATCCTGCTGTCTACTTAAAGGAATCTACATTTCTCTAGAGGGAAATTTTAAATTATTCATACAGTTTAAAATTGCTGTGTGTAGGCAAAGAGTATTAGAGTCACTGTGAAATACACGTAAATTAAAATTATAAATGCAATTATTTGTTTCTTATTTAGTTTTTTTTTTTTTAAATTCTGTGCAGTATTTTGGATTTCATAAACAGATAATCTAGACATAGATTATATACAGCATTATGATGGTGGATAGAACTGCCTTTCAGAGGAACCTCAGCAGATTGGAGAAATTAAAAAAATCTTCATTAAAGAACATGCAAAGTCCTCCACGTCCTCCATCTGTAATTGAAGACCACATGGCCACGATTGACAGTGCCTTGCTAGAGCCTTGAAAGGGAATAAAAATTGGCCTGTACCTACTCAGTCCAATTCAGTGTGTGGACCATAGAACATAAATGCAGTTGCCTGTTAACATACTGTACTGGTTTTGGCTGAGACAGAGTTAATTTTCTTCATAGTAGCTTATATGGTGCTATGCTTCAAATTGGTGACCAAAACAGTGCCAATAACATGTGAAACTTTAGTAATTGCTGAGTAGCACTTGCACAATATCAAGGCCTTTTCTGTTTCATTCATGGCCCTGCCAGTGAATAGGCTGGGGATGTGGAATAAGTTGGGAGAGGGCACAGCCAGGACAGCTGATCCCAATGACAAAAGAGATGTTCCATACCATACGGCATCATGCTAAATTTACAAAGCCAGAGAAAAAAAGGAAGGAGAATGGAGATTCAGAGTTACAGTGTTTGTCTTTCCAAGTAGCTGTTGCATGTCATTAAGCCCTACTTTCCTGGAAAACATCTGCCTGTTGAATGGAAGTAATGCATGAATTCCTTATTTTTGCTTTGCTCATGCATTTGCTTTAACCTGTTTCTTTTTCCCTTCTCTTTTCAATTTTTTTCTTACTCATCAAGCCTGTGAAGAGTAAGAACCATCTTTTGATTCTCATGCATTTGCTTTTTGTACAGTGTGAAAAAAAAGTCTCTTGTATCTATAGTTGCTTTAAAGAGTTCTTCACAATCAAAGCATTGTAAAGGGAACTCAGTATACGTCCAAATCAGACAATTTATCTTCGAGAAAACTTTAGCCTTTGCAGAAGGGAAAGAATTCTCTTATCCAGGTACAGCTATTAGTGTAATGACTGTTGCTTAACTTTGGTTAAGTAGTCATATGTCAGAACAGAAGTAACTTTAAGAATGAAAGGACACATATTTATTGATGTGTTACGAAAAGTAAAGACTAGAGGGAAATGCAAGTAAAATATGATTATGTTAATTTTAGCTATCTAAAATGTATCTGGAATTGAAGAGAGATAAATTTATGTAACAGATGATCTCAGGTAAACATTTATATATTTTTATTTTTTTTTATTAATGTCTCAGGAAAAAAAACAAACTTGCCTGCTGTAATGATCCTGACCATGAGACTGCTATACATTGAGGAACATTGAGACTCCTATACATTGAGGATTCACATAACAGTTTCCTGAATAGGCCCAGGTTTGTGCTGTGATGTGCTGCACGTACAGTGTGGCCTTCAGGCTTGTGTTGTACCACACAAATTCCTTGGACCCAGGATAAGCTCAGACTGCTCATTGTAGCAGAGGAACTTCTGTGAAGCTTCCACTTGGTACTGGCTACCTGTATGGCTTTTCTTTTATCTAACTGTACACCAATGAGTTCTCATGCAAAAATCTTGAAAGGATAGAGACCAACATTTATTTTAGCCCAGCATGTTTCAGATATTTTTATGGGCTCAACAAAAATCTGAGATATACAGGTTGACTAGAAGGACCCTCAAACAGTTACAGCTTGTGAGAGGAGTGGGGATTTGCAGAAATATCCTGCAGAATTATACTTATAGAATTTTGGGGATCCTCTAAACATTCATTAGCTTTGTCTTTGTGAGATCCCTTTCTTACTGTAGTGCAGACACTCCCAGCATGGTAGAGGCCAAATAATATCAATTGTCCAATTTTAGTTGTTTCTTCAAAACCTGGGGGAGCATATCATAAAGGTTTAGAAATAAGAAATGCACTGTAGAAATATTTCATAGATCTTTTGTGTGCCATTTATTTGAAATCTTACTGCATGTTCTGTCTCTCAAGAGATAAAGTTCTGCCTCTCATGTGTCTCATATTATCAGTCCAAAGAGGTAAGCACAAAAAGTATTTTCCTTTTGTATTTCATTGCACTGCTCTCTTTTGTGAAACCTGACTTTGGTCTAAATCAATCTAATCTAAATTCTGCCAATAACAAGAGATGTTTGCCTCCAGACTTTTAGTAAAAATATTCTTTGAAATCAATTACTTTCAATCCTGTGATTTTGCTCTAGGAAAAGCAGAGCACACATCAGTTCCCATGGGCCAGATCCCAAACTATTTATTCTGCTCAAGGTACTCTGAAAAGGCAAGTTTTCATATCACAAAAATTTTGAACATTACTTCCTTTAATTATGCTTGCTTTTATACTCCAATAAAAAAAATCGTAATTCCTATTAAAAATAGTCAGAATTATTTTTAATAAACAGAAAATACTCTCATTTGACACTATTTTTTTCTTATGAACCATAATTTATGGCAAGTCAAATATGAATAATCATCTTAACATCTGAGTTGAACTCTGAAATAAATGAAAAAAAGGGAGAAGGTGCTCAAGGAAAAAAAATGTTTCGAGAAAGTTCTTTTAAAAAAATACCAACTTTGGGTTTTGATGCACTGACTTTACTAAAGACTCCATAAACTCAGACTCTTTGCAGAACTTTCAAGGCAGCCCACAAAACCTCATTCAAATGCACTGAGACCTAAATGACCAGTGGGATTCTGTCTGTCCCTCTAGATAAGCATGAAACATTTGGTAAATTGCAAAAAGCAAGTTAGATATGCCATTCTTTAACTTTTAAAGATCATCAGTTATGCATGATTGCATAAGTTCTTTGTTAATTAATCAGTGTATAGGACCAAATGCCTGAGAATTTCCAAACTGAAGTGCTTAATGAAAGACTCTGGGTTTTGATGTTTTCTAACTGGGATTATTGGCACAGCACTTTGATTGGATGGTCTTACTTCTGGATATCAATATATTAACACTCTTCTACCACTTGTTGTTCCTAGAGAGTCCTTAAAGCAGAAGATTCTTCATTCTTAATTCAAAAGTTGGAGAGAGAAATTGGGAGAAATTTGTCTCTTGGGGGAGAAATGTTGGTACATCTCACAAAGAACTTTTAAAAGCTAATGGCTTCAGAATTCCTAAATGCATCAAAAAATATTAAAAAACAAACAAACAAACAAAAAGCATAACAGAAAAACAAAAATCCCCAAAACCAAATATGTGGAAGATACTCCACTAATGAAGATAACATTGGAGTCTTCTCACAGTAAAGAGCATTCTTCAGTTAAATAGTTGCTCACTTTTTGATGATGTTTTCCCTTTCCTAACAAAACTGGAGGAACTGTCAAAAGAAAAAAATGAGGTCCTTAGCCTCATTTTCTTTCCTGTCCTAATGCTTATGTCAAACATACATGTGACAATACCCCTGGCACTTGATGCATGACAAAAACAAAGAACTGACAAACTATGTAAGAATGCTGAGTGCCAAGATAAAATCTATAGCTAATATTAGCTAACAGCGGATGATTATCCCAACACATTTACTGTAAGTGCAGAGAATGGAGAAGTTGAAAAGAAGACAATATGCCTTTAAAAAAATTGCATTTTAGGGTAATGCAAGGTAATACTGATAAACAAACTGGATTTTCCCTAGTGAGAGACACTTCACGAAGCAGGTGTCAAAAAAGCCTAGGAGGCTTTGTATATCAAAAGAACTGTGTCTCTTAATTATGAGACTCCCTCAGAACTCTTAGCAAGTCAAGGAAAAGCATGCTTATATAAAAAATCAACTGCTGTTGTAAGTGGATTTTAGGAATTGTGTCTTGTACTGGCCTGACAACTCTGGAGGCTGAAATCATTCAATAATAAAAAAGGAAGCAGCTGTGCAGACTTTCTTGCCTCCCTCCTGCAAAAGTGTCTTGTTTCTATTTTATCAGAGCTCTCCCAAGAAACTTCCATTTTTTCTCCTAGCCTGTTTCATCCAAGGCATTTCTGATGGCAACTGAAGGTTTAGTTCTGCCACCACAAGGATTCATGATGCCTTAAGTGCAACTTTAAGAGGGAGTAGAGAGTGCTAAGTTTGCACTGCGATAATCATGTTCTTGTAAATAAAGCAATATTCAATTTCTGAGAATGCTGAAATGGATTTTTCTCTGTCTTTACCCTGTGAGTGATTTCTGCTTGAAACTTAAATAAGAATCATGTCGTAAATTTAAATGTAGTCTGTGCTCCTGTGCAAACCCTGGGTTCCACTGTGTCCATTCCACAGATTTATCAGCAGTCTGCACATGGAAGTTTATTGGCCTTTTTCCAGCTTCCCAAAGAAAACTTAAAGCAATTCTTAAACAGGTTGAACCAATTGTAACATGATTTTTCTATCTAACATTGTTGCTGATCCACAGCTACAAATGGTTGAATCTACTTCATATAACAATTGCAAAACCAGCATTAACAGGCTTACATAAATAAACTTGGAAATACCTTAGTGAGATCAGTAAAGAAGACTGTGTCATCTCGTTTTGGAGAGTAGAACAAATTAAATCCAGATTAATCAAACAAATAATTTTGAGTGTGTCTGAAATATCTGGAAGAAAGAAAGTCTGATTCAGATGATCTTATTGTTCATTTTGTACTGTTTAGCTACTGTCTTCTATAAGGGTAATTTCTTTCTTGTATAATATGGTCCTTTCACTAGCCAAGAAGACACATGGTCTTTGTAAATTTGCTAAATCAATCATGCATTAAAGCATGACTACTAAAACACTCAGATCAGTTTCTTTTGTCATTTTCACTGTCTTTAGAAACAGTGAATTTCCTATTTGGTAGATGAAAATGTTATTCATCATATATGTTAAGCAATATTTTGTAAAGAAATGGAATTCAACTCAAAACTCAAAAGGATTTTAATTTATTTTATTCTTAAGTGAAGCTCCTGTAAAGATTTTGGCTATATAAAATAAAGTATTTAATCAAATTACTTTCACTGAAAAGGAATCTCTCTAGTAAGAAAGATAACTATTATCTATAGTTACATTGGTTTGGATCACCATGCCTGATGTAACAGAAAAGAAAAACTAGATTTGTTTGGAGATTTTTTATTGTTGTTTTGGAGCATCAGTCAGTTTCTCCCTTTTGGATAAATCAAACATTAAGCAGCCCCAGATGAACTGATTCAAATGAAATGACTGTTCTTTTTGTATCTAGAGTATACAAAAGTAGTTGCCAAAGGCAACTGGCGGATTGATGGGAAAAAGAATTTAAGTATTGTCATTTAAGTATTCTACACAGAATCTGATCATCACTGACTGATGGATTTTCATGAGATTATCAGAAGCTCGATCTCATTTTTAAATAAGCAGAACATAAGACTCATGAAGAATTTTTTAATTTCAGAGTTTATTTTTAGGGATGTATTCAAAGTGTAAATCTGAAAAAATGATCCCAGAATCATAGAATGGTTTAGTTGGAAGGGATCTTAAGAAGCATCTAGTTCCAACACCATGGGGGGATTTTTATGATCAAAGCTTAATTTGTCTAGTTGCATCTGAAAAGAAAATGCATTTTCTAATGTCATTGAATTATTTGGATTATATTATATTTTTTTTTCCAGACAGAATCTTAATATTTAACTTATGGTTTTCTCAGTTTTTATTTACCACTTTAAAGAGTTAATAGTCAGGGATGCATACACAGACAATAGCAAAATATCCCAATACATTTTCCCAAGAAAAGTGATTTTCAATAGATAAATATTTTTTCTCAAAGAAAAAAGATTTCTTAGATTCACATTAGTTAATACTTCCACATTTTGAGTCACAAAGAGTTACTAACAACAGTAGTTCTCTAGGTAAAAATGTGCCTGATTTATGACTGAGAGTATATCCTCGGATCAGACTTTTTAAAACAATGCATGTGAAAAGGCTACCATTTTTGAAGATGCACTGAACTTGGCATGATCTGAGATGAAAACTTCTGTAAACTAGTTTTTGTGGAGTCTAAGGTCTACGAAAGGAGGATCTGCTGACTATTGCTTTGTAGTTCAAGACATTCCTTCCTGTAACTCTCCCTCTTGGACACTATGCCACTTGCATCTGTCCTGGGAGTAAGGTGATAACAGGGAACATGAGCCTTCATATAACCACTTCAGTGGCAAATCTTGTATCTTGGTGTATTCTGTTAAGTGTTTTGGTCTAAAATATCATGTCATGAACTGGAGAGTTTGAGAAACAGACATGTTGTTTTGTTTTTGTTCTGTGGCTTAATGGAAAGTTTCCAGCAGCAGGGACAAAATGCAGCCGGGTAATGTTATAAACTCCTTTTAGAAAGGAAACGCTGGAGCAAAGGAAAGGCTTAGGAAGACCCAGGTTCTTAAATAAGTAGTAACTCGATGTCACTTTGCATTCTGAGGTTCTGCAGTAACTTGAAAAAGTATTCTGTTATGGTTGTCCAACTTCTTTTTTACCTTAGCTGATGATTTTTATGGCACATAGGTTAATTTTATTATTTATTTATTTGATGAGTATTTAAAACTGTAGATTGCACTTCTGTTCTTTAAGCAGAATTCACAGTGGTTTTGAAAGCAAAGATATATATAGTTGGAGTAGGAACAAGCATAGTGTTTTGAAAGTTTTCTGAGATTAGCTTATGTATTGCAACGTGGGTGTGTGTCTAATTTGATTAGCTAATTTGCTGTGTTAATAAATGGCTGTTCCTTTGGGGTCATGTGCTTTCTCTTATGGAACGATCTGATGAAAACTTGTACTCTCAAAAAGACCACAATAAGTTGCACCTGCAAAAGCAAGTTTGTGTTCAATCATCATCTGTAGAAGTTATCCCACTGATAGTGATACACAAACCATGTTTGTATTCACAGTCTTCACACAGCTTCCAAAAGTATGATTCTCTCAAGAAAAAAAAATGCTTTGTTTCAGATATTCTTTAGCATATTTGCTTAGATTAAGGACTAAGTTAATTTCAGTGTGTTGGCCTGCTTTTTCTTTCAGAACCAAGAATTTAAATTTCACCTTGTAATCAAAGATGCAATTTTACAACAATATTGAAGTTGTATTGGGGGTGATTTGGGTTTAAAATAGCCCAAGGCATTACTGCTTCTGACACAGGGACTTGAAGAGTCTCAAGAATTGAGAATCTGATAATCTTCTGTGTGCTTTATATTTTGCATCTGTGCCTTATGCGTCACAGTCCCATTCTTTCCTTCAATATCCTCAGGAAGAATATGCTGTGAAAAAGCAATTTTCCATTAGCCATTTCCAGAGCAGAACTGCATAATAATTCCTTTAAAATTCATGTTTGCTCGCTCACCTGCAGTAAGGTATGAATTCTGACATGAAAAAAAAAGGAGGAGATTGGATTTTGTCCCAGCCTAGAGTATTCACTGAGTACTTAAAGTGAGATAGCAGTGAGATCCTTTTAAGCTCTCCTTAGCACTTAGCACACAGTGGAAGTATTGTTAAACTCCCCCTGTTGAAATCATAAACTCAAATCTGTGAGTTACAAATTTCAAAGACCTGGGAAGGGCAACCACCAATATGTCATCTCACTCCCATGAAAGCATTGAGAGAAATTTCATTTATAGCTTCCCAGCTCACTGTACTAGCATTAGTTAGCAAAGCTTTATCATTAGGAGGGTAGAACCCTTGAGAATCTAGAATTTTTCTCTGTATTTTCCTTTTGAGGTAGATTTTTCTGCACCATTCTTATTTCAGAAGCAAATTTACATTCAAATGGAGATTAAAATAAAGAAAGTACTGTAATAGTGTGGGAAGGAAACATAAGAGGCTCTGAATGAAACGTGACAAAGTTAAGGATCACTAAAGGAGTCTCTGAGTTACTTTATTTTCATTACCGTGTTTATATTCTTCATTATCCTTGATCATGTTTGTATGAAAAGGGTTAATGGATTTGGTCAAATTCAAAAGTAGGTCTATTTTATGAGGTGCTGCAAAATATTGATAAAACCAGAAAATATTAAAGGGAATTAAAGTCTTTAGAAGTATGTTAAGGGAGGGATAGGTTTCAGAGAGGCAGATATGTGATTGGAAATATTCAGAAAAAAAAGTTTAACAGTATTGAATTCAGAAATATTAAATTGAAGAATTAGAGATCAGACAAATTTTAAAGGAATATGCCAGCATAAAAGGCCCGTGGAACTGAACTTTATTAACACGCAGCAGTAGTCTCTCTCTCCCTGAAGCTAACAGAATTGTCCTATGGGCACTAGCAGACATGTCCTTAAAGACAGATAATCCCATAAAGGATGAGTTTGAAGGGAGAAAAGGAAAAAAAATCTGATGGGTCTGTTTGGAGGGATTAATTTATGTGGAAAGAATATGTGAAGAAGGATATAAATATGCCTTGCTTGAGTAAGGAACCATTAAAAGAGAGAAGGGACAGAATTATCTACATTTTTTCAAAGGGTAACAAGTCTTAAATTTATTTTTAGGCCTTTTACTTTTTTATTATTCAAGCACATATTCCCATTAAGATTTCTTAGGGAAGAAAACCTTCCCAGAACTAAGCCCTTTCATATCAGCAAAACAGAGATCTACTATGTCTAATGGCAACATCAATCAGTCTGCATTCTCTAGGACAGATTTTAATACGACACTTTATAAACAGATAGAACAGATTTCTTGGAATTTAAAGCTGTCTAGGTAAAGAAGTGAAATAATCAAAATAAGAAAGAAATATGAATTTATAATTTTTAAGATAGAGGTTCCTTTATCTCCCCTATGAAACAAGAGTCCTTAACGTAACCAGAATTCACAGTTTAAAATACTGCATTAAAATGTGTAATCCTGAAACAGAGTAAGCATTCCCACCATCCTTTAGTGGAAAGCTTTTGTAGTCCTCCACTTATTAGCTTAAATGGTAGTGATTCCTCGAGAGTGCAGTCTTCGAAACACTCTGGTGCTGCCTGGCTTATGCTATAGATCTTTAGTTCAAGGGATCTGAGAATCAGGCCCTTCATGTTTAATTAGGATTGATGCATTTGTCTCCTTTTTATTTACAATTGAATGTAAATCAACATTTTTTTTTGATTGAAATAGTTCAGCTTTAGTTTATGTTCAAGGTCAGCCTGCCCACACTCATCTTCCTTTGGACCAGAAATTGTAGCAGGTGAAAGAGGTTTTGCATGGAACAAGGGCAACTTGTAGAAAGGAAGGAAGCCAACACCAAGCAAAAAATATCTAGCAGGTCTTACAGAGGAGGGGCAGGGCTGAAGGGAGTGAAAATTGAGCTGCATCAGCATTTAGCAATAAAACCATATCCTACTGGCTTGGATTTAATCAAGAAAAATATCATAGTAATAGAATTTATAAAAGTAATACAATTTGGAACGACACAACTCTAATTCACTGTGCATGTGGCACTCAGAGGAGAGTTAATTTTTCATTGCTTTTGGGAATGTGATGTTCTCTTGTTAAGGTGCAAACTGACTTGTCATCACTTCTGTGAATTGAGTTTTAGTGGTCTAGTGTAATTTCTTGGGGTAAATATACACTGCCATTACTTAACATACATTAGCAACAGTGTGTGTCTAGTTATGAAAATGCAAATCCCAAGTTTTAAGACATCATGGAATATAAACTGCAACCTGTAAAAAAACCCTCCTAAATCTAAATTAGTGAGATTGGCAGATTTTTTATTCTGTTGTAGGAACCGATTACTCTTTTTACTTAGAAACCTTTGAAATTGAAACCTTGTGCAACCAAAAGCCAAATTTTAAAATATTTTGTATCAAGAAATCAGAGTGAAAAGTCATACTGGAGTGTCTCCCTTTATTAGCCATATTTTAACAGATACTCTCCATGCTATTCCATAACAGTTTGTTAAATGACCAGAACAGTTTGTTAAATGACCAGAACAGTTTGAGATATATGTTTCCTTACACTGTCCATACTTTTAACCTACGTTCTGCAGCTTGCTGAATGTGGGCAATAAGACAAAGGCAATTTATTTCCTTGGCCTTGTGTTCACTGGATTTGATGCCCACCAGTGTCTGACTAAAAAACCTGCTAAATCATTCTTACTTCATGATAGGTAAGGAGAAAATAAAGCCCATAATCCTTAAAAAAATTCTTTAAGCCTTAGTTCAGAAGAATAGGACCAGGAAGAATGCTTAGGCACATAAATTAAATGGCACCAAACCCTGATGTTAAAGTGTGCAGTTACTGGTTTTTTGGAGCCCAGATCTTCCTAATACTCAAAGGATTCACTCAAATACATAGTTAAAAATTAAGTATTTCCCCTTGTTTTTATGTTTATTTCTGCTTTATTTGTAAACAAAATTTTTCCATATCTCTGTCTACTAAATATGATTTTTCATGCCATACTAAGCTCAGTGGACTAGTGTTCTGTCAAGAATTTGCGATGCAAGTAAGAAGATGCTAAGCTCAAAGCTACTAATAATAAATGTTATATAACAAGAAGAATCAGTGAACTAAAGAAGCACTTAGCAGTTAATGATGCAAGAATTATAGAACCAGAGAAGCAGTGAATGGAACGAACCTCAGAGGTCTCCACCCCAATTTCATTATTGCAGTGGGACTGTTGCCAACACTGTATGAGGTGGCTGGCTGTGCATACCTGCATCTTGAAAGTTATCAGACAAGGAGATTACCCAGGCTCTCTGAGTGACATCTTCTAGTACTGCCCTACTCCATGAATGTTTTCATTTCCTCCAAGATAAATCCAGCTTTTCCCAAGTTTTGGGAAATTCCTGAGCAATTCATAGCCCCTTGGTCCATCTACTCTGAGAAGAGTTTTACTCTTTCATCCTTCTAAACTCCCCTTCAGGTATTTATGAACAAACTCATCTCCAACTGTAAGATCAGCTCCGACCTGTGGGACCAGGAAGACCAGTGTGATACCCTGCTCCCCACAAGGTCAGAGTGTCTCGTGGCCATGGAAGCTCAGCAAGGTACCGTGTTGTCCTGCAGACCATCCTGCCTCTGAGACCCAGTGGCCTGTTGTGGTGCCTCTCTCCCCTCAAGACTGAGCATTTTGGGCCAACATAGTGGTCTACTAAGGTCATCATGCCTGCGGGGTCTGGAAGGCTATGGTTTTACCCTGTTCCCCTCGGGCTGCTGTGCCTCTGTGACCGAGTACACTATCACGTTGCCCCTGTCCCACTGAGGTCACGGTAACTCCTGGGCAGAGTGAGGCAGTATTGTGCCCTGCTCCCCTTGAGGCCACCCTGCCACCTGATCCTCTCAGGCTATCCCACCTTCAGGGCTCAGCATTGTGCCCTGCTCCTCTCTAGGCTACCCCACCTGGCAGGGGTTTCATTCCCCTCTTAGCTGCCCTGCTTTGGGGTCTGTTAGGCTGCACTGGTGTCCTGCTCCCACTCAGGATGCCCAGCACTGAGTTCCACCACTCCAGGCTGCCCCATCTCCAGAGTCTAACAAGGAGGCCTGCTTCCCTCCAGGTTGCTCTGTTTCTGGAGTCCCACATGGAAGCCTGTTCCTCTCAAGGCTGCCTGATCAATTTGGCTCTGGAGAAGCTGCCCTGTCTCCTTGGTCTGGCAGGTGGGCTAGTTCCCTTTGAGACTGCCTTGTCTTCAGGGCATGGTGTGGTGCCCCATTTCCCTTGAAGTCACCCCTCCCCTGGAGCTGAGCATGCTGATGTGGTTCACCAGTCCCGCATAGCTCCTGTGCCTGGCAGGCCAGCATCATGCTCCATTCCCCTTGAGGCTGTGCTGCCTCCATGCCCAGCCTGGAAGCTCAATGCCGTTTCAGCTGGGGTCACTACATTCCAGCCCTTGATCCCTTCAGGATACTGTAAGATGCAGATTCAATAAGTGATTACTACAATTAATAATGGAAGATTACTACAATTAATAATACAAGATTAGTGGTAAATAAAACCAGTGCTGACTGTGATAATGTGTAGACTTATTCTAGCATGAAAGTCTTAGTCAAGTATAATGGGTGCTCACTACAGCCTCTGTCCCCTCTGGCAGGGAGAGCCAGCAATCCACTAAAGGCCTTCTCTACGAGTGACTTCTGTCCTGTAGCCCCACTGTTCTGGCATGAAATCCTGAGAGCAGTAACTGGTATCAGATCACAGGTTGGAGGGGACTATTTGTCTGTGGTACCAGCAGCTGAAGAGACTTCACCAAAATTGCTGGTACAGGCATTAGTGAGTCACTACCTCCAGTATAAACACAGGGTTGAAGCTGTCACATTTCTCTCAGCACGAAAGGCAAAATTTCTATACCTTGCCTTTTGGATATACCCTGCAACAGCCCCAAAACTCTGCTAGTTCAGCTCTTTCTTCAACTATGTGGTAAATGAGTTTAGTAAATGAAATGGAATAAAACTAAACCCTTTAAGAGAACAATGTCACACCCTCAAGAGAAGGAAAAGGATTGGTTTTGTAATTCTAGTCAGTGCCCTGGTCTGGATCAACCTGCATCCACACAGACAAGTGGTCTAACAAACAAAAAAATGCAACAATGGGCAACCAGCATTGCTGTTGAGAAAAATGCCACGTTGAGCTGTGTCTTGAGCTCACCAAATCTTTTCATACACTGGTTCACATAAATGCTCATTAGAAGAGAATTATTTCTATAACTACTAGCTTCAGCAAATTTCTGGTTCTGTGATCTAGGGATTAAAACTCCTGTTCCTCTAATAATCTCTTGAGCCACTGTTCCACTCTGACATGCACTCTCAAATTGATCCTTGTGATGTTGAAGTGGGACTCGCAATGGAAGTAATTGCTCGTCTTTCTGGAAAACAGGCCTTCTGTAAAAAAAACCAAACCAGTATGGAGCTACGTCAAAAAGTTTGCACATTTTGCTAAAACAAAACCAAAAAATCCCGTCTTGTCACTACCCCAGAACACAGAGCATGGGAATTTATTGCACTTTAAATGAGGACAGACTAAATCATTCTTAAATTATTATGCAATAATTTGATCCACATGAAGGAGTTTGGTATTTATTGCCTTTGTGAAAGCGTGGTTACTAATGCATAAAACACTACAGTGTTACAGAGCAGTGCTTATTTCAGTTTCCTCTTTCCTTGATTACAAGAACAGCAGCTGACTGTCAGTGTTCTGGAGGAGTAGGTTGTTAAGAGTACCTGTTCTGGCCATGTGAGCTTGGTCCCAGGTGTTCCTGGAGGTGGCTCCAGAGTTAGGTACTCCAGAAGGTAGAGTTCTCCCCTTCAGGATGAGGTGCATGAGAAAATTCTGGATTTTTAACCTGATTATTGATAGACTTCTCTGAGGTGCTCTACATTGATCAGTGTAGTGGGTTGACAGACAGATATCCTTGAATAGTTAAGTTCTGTTATTTCTGCCAGTTACATGTATTTCATAATACCTAAGTGCACTTAAACTAATAAAAGTTACATCCCTAACAACCTTATAGCAATATACCAAATGTCAAGCTCTGGGCCTTCAACACCAATCTGATTATTCTAGTCATCTCAGCTCAGTAGGGATTTACCTCCTTGTAAGAAAGTTTGCTTCTGGGCCAAGTCCCCATTTCTCATGATGTTTTGGTCCCACACATCCCCCCTCTGTCAGTTCCCCATTCTGAACATTCCAATGGGGGTAATGTACATTAGAATGGGTGCAGACACTCATAATACATATTGTTTGTTAAAAAAAATAATATTTATATGGATTTTTAGCACAAGATAAAACTCACATAGAAAATGAATCTCTCAAACAGGTTGGTCAGCTGTATTTGGACAGTGATACCGTCAGTCTTCATTGCAAACGTTTTTTGCAAAAGCATCTTCAGCTGAATGAACTGAGACTCACTGAACTGTTGGTCTGCTGGATTCTTGTAACACAGCTGGCTCACAGTCTTATGTGTGTAAATGTAGCCTAGATGTCTTGTTTTGAAGTGTTTTGTCTGAGCATTTCTGTAACTGCAAGAACAGTTCTAAAGACTAGTTACAAGTATCTGTATACAGTTTGGTCAGTTCTGCAGCACCAACTACATGGAAGCACCTCTGAGATAACAGTGCCTGTCAATTAGCTTACACACAGCAGGAACTGCCTGGGGAAACCTCTAGGACAGCCTGAAATTCCCACTTGGAGAGTTTCTGCCATGGTTTGTCAAATACTTTGTTGTGAAGGCAACTAGGAGTTCGGTCAACCACCTCATATTGTGTCAATCCATTGTCTCAAATGAATTGTCTCAGTCAGCAGAATCTATCTGTGGAGTTCCTCAGCCACCCAGAGAATTAGTGATTGTGCTGAGTATGCACACTGGCACAGCCAGCATACACAGCTATATTGTGACTGTAACTTGTCACAAATCAGTGTATAAAGGTACTATATATCACTTAGGGAATTAGAGATTGATGGAATGACAGTGCTTAGAAAACTGAGAAAACAGGCCAGTTTTAAACTGAAAAACTAATTTTTTTCTAATTTCATCCACCAGCAACACACTTCTAGGTAAGAGTCGGTACTTACACTATACTAATCATCTGTACTTATACTATGCTAATCATTATCACTATGTATACAGAACTGTCAGTCTTTAACAACCATATTTTAAAATAGCTCTTAGTACACATGGAACTGATGGCTCAGAGGTTAGGATTGAGAGCACAGCAAAAAGCCATGCTGGAATATTCTTATTAGAACAATTATAGTTTTCAAAGGCTTCTACAGTGGTCACAAACTGTACGTCAAATGCAAAGCTCAATCTTATATCACAATTAAAACCTAAAATCCATAATTCTTGGCACAAGAGGCATTCAAGACTGCTTTTCTTTTGGTATGTTTTCAGATGTTTGCATTTTTGTGTCTTTCCCTTCTATATTTGCACTGATGATAAAACAGCTATTAGATATAACAGAGAGGCAAAATAATCACTCAGAGAGACAAAATAATTTAAAAAGAGCCTAATCTAAAAATATATGAAGTACATTCAGCTCTAGGGAATAACCATGACGAGGTTACTGTATCTGACAATGCTACTTGACAATGCCCTCAGTCTTTTTAGTTCTCTTCCTTTTGCAAATCACAGTTTAAGGACTTCTTCCTCTTTGTTACTACAAATTTTAAGATTGTACTGGATAATGAAACTTTTGGTTTGCAGTGCATGGGATGATTAGTATAATATAAATTTGCAGTCTATAGGTGTTTGCATGATAATACCACTATTATGATACAATGATATCACAAATATTACTGTAATAGCTGATGATGTCCCAATATCCTACCTGAAATGATAATCCAGGTGGTCTCTGCCATTCTTGTGTCACATGTAAGAAGTGCTTTAAATAATACTTTGCACTGAGGGAGACTTTTATTTTATCTCTTAACATATTCAACACAAGGCATGTACAACACAAGGCATGTAGCACCATCAGCTAGCTACTTATCTATACCTCAAAATGCACCATGTATGTATTTCTAGCATAGGCATTAAAAACTTCAATATGTTTTTCCATTAAAATTGTTCTTCAAGGTTTATGCTCCTGTTTGACCCTGCAGAGATCATTATAGGATTCATTGGGATACGGTTATTGGTGTTTATTTTTTTATTTATCCTGACAGCAAAAGACAGAACAGCTTAGATTCCTCCTGAGCTCATACTCTTACAAAATGAGCATGACCTCTCAGATGCCATTTAAAAAACATGCCTTAAATTTGCTTATAATGTAAATCTTCTGTGGTTTAGATTGCTGTAGTTTCCTTTTCCCTCCTCACCAATTGGTAATTCTTTGAAAGCTGTACACACATGGATTTACTGTATATAAATCATAATTTTTATTTATTTCCAAAACACATTAAGTGCAAGGAAGAGAATGTGCCACTTTCTTTTATTTTTTTCTGTCATTAAGAAATGACATATTTTGTCAAACCTTTTTCACTAAAGATTAGAATATTTTCATTTGGAGTTGCAGTGGCTTACCCTTCTTGTTAAACCCATCCATTCTATTATTGTTGTTTCCAAACTGAAGTAGGTAGTGTTCCTAATGAAAAGGAATGGAACACACAAATTAGCTTAGTCACAAGAAGAGTTTTAATTCTGCATTATTTTTTTCTAAATCCTCCATTTTAATTATGAACTGTTTTGATCGAGCAGCTTGAGTTTCATTTCAAGTTTTTTACAGCATGCCAGCTCTTAGGTTTACAGACAGAAAGATCCTGTCAGCTTCTGAAATAGACCTGAAAACTGGCTCTGGCCCAGCCATCCTGGAATTTGTTTTATGTTTCATGTAATTCACTAGAGCTCCATGGCACAAGTGTAAAGCAAGAATCAGAGAAATAATGCTTTGCTTTCATCAACTTAGTGGCAAAATACCAAAGCAGGATCTGAAGGGCAATACCTAGAAAAATGGGGTTTCAAGCCTGATGGGCTCCTCTAGGCCACTTCTGTAACAAAAATCACTAGTGTCAGAAACTCTTTCCTTAAGGAAGCTTTACCTCACCTTTAGTAGTATTAGCTATGTTCTAGCTCCGCTTTCCTTCTCAGAACAAGCTTTCACTGCCACTGAAACTGTGAACAACTCTGCTACACTGACTTCTCTAACTTAAAAAATTACGCCCAATACATCTGTATTTCCAGAGGTTTTTTATTACATCAAGCAGGTTTCTGAACTCTACGAGCAAAACTATTATGTACTGCTCACAAAATGTTTTTTTCCCTGAAGTACCTGACATATAAAGTTCACGTAATTCTCAATATTGGCTCTTTTGTTTATACCACCTTCTATTTTATCAAGTGTAAAGAAAGAGAGAAGATGGGCACCATTAACACCCACAGGTCACACAATTATACCTATTATGGAGAGTTTAGTATAAATAAGTTGATCTCTCCAGCAGAGACCACAGATGAACTAGCAGAATCTCTAGATTCTGCCAAAGTCCAGAACCACAGCAGTTGCCAAAGTCCACTACCAGATCAATAACCCAGGAGGCTGAGCTCTACTTGCAGCCAGAAAAATCATCATCTTAGGCACCTCAGAGTGCTGACTCCATGCTATAACCTGGCCAAAGCCTGAATGCATTTAATTTATTTGGGACCATCATCAAGAAACATTCTAAAGAGGTATGACCTCAATTTTACTGAGTTCTAGACAGTTCTAGAAAATGAGCTACATTGTTCTCAGCTCCTGAAATACACACAATACTGATCAGACTTTCTTATTTTTTTATGTTTTAGAGGGAGTCAGCAGCATTTTGGCAATTTTCCTTAATGGAAGAAAAAGGAAAATACCAAACTGGGAAGAAAAAAAATGCCAACCCACTATCATAGTTACAGTTGGTTGCTTGTCGACAGTGACGGCTGAACACATGTGCATGTGTTTGAAGAAAATTGCTCACTACAGGAAAACGTGAGACTTGTAGCAGAATTACTTACTCCCTAAGACAGTTATGGAAGGGAAAGCAAGAAGACAGACAGCTATTTGCCAGACCTGACAGAGACATCTAAGTGATTTTCTTAGCTCTTCCAGTTAAAATGCTTTACGGGAGTGCTCCCAAAGTATTATATGTATTACTAAAGAAGGAAAATAAATGCCTCTACCATTTTCTGAAAAACAGAAAGGGACAGAAACCAAGATGACAGAATGCCTGCTATTGGGCAAAGAAACAAAAAAGGGGTGTAATTTCAATTGTTGCAACTTCATCTGCATTCCAGATAAATTCCTCTAACCCCATGTAACATAGCAATTCAAAAGTTTAAGCACAGGCTGTATCCTGAGAAGCAAAGAATCAGCTAAGATTTGATATTTTGAAAGCAAGAAAACCTCGTTTGAATGAATAGTGACATTTTTACATATCTTCACCTCAGACTTGCTAAGCATGCTATAATCCAGTAAAGACAAGCAGAGCAGATGAAAAAGAAGAGGGTTTCTAAGTGTAGAAATTTCACCTCAGATTCCAGAAAACAATGTAAGGCAGAAAGTAGTTTTTCTCAGATAGGAGAGTTTCTTAAAGCTATCACATAAGAACAGAAAGTGACAAGATGGGATGGAAGCTAGTGATTTGCATTTCTTTTCAGTAAAGAAGGGTTCATGACTCTGAGAGTATTACTTCACTTTCTTTCTGATAAGCTGTGTGCCCAGAACCAATATTCTCTACCCATTGATAGCTTATGGGTAATGGCATTATAATGAGGTTTAGCTCTTCAAACAACATTACACATCTTCTGTCTCCTATGAGCACTTAAAAATAGAATGCAAACAACAGTCTGTCACTTCTCTCAGCTTGTTTTTTTTCTGTGAAATTATTGGCTGCACTTCTCAAATCACCTTAGTGTAAGACTATCCACGTATAATCTTCTCAAGGCTTCATAAGAAATATGGAAGAGAAAGCAAGAAGACAGATGCCTATTGCCCAGATCTGTCAGAGTCATCTACGTGATTTTCATAGGTCTTCTAGAATAACACAGAATCACAGAATCGTTGAAGTTAGAAAAGACATCAAGAAATCACGTAGCCCAACCCCCACTCAGGATAGTCAACTGCAGCAAGTTGCTTGGGGCCATTTATAGCCAGGTTTTTAATATGTCTAAGGAGGAAGATTCCAAAATGTCTTTGGATGTCTTCTTAGCAAAAGAAGGATTTTTTTTTTTTTTTAATGTCCTATACTTCAGTTTGTGCCCATTTCCTCATATCCTTTTGCTGGGTAGCATTGAGAGGAGTCTGGCTTCATCTTCTTTACACCCTCCCTCTTCAAGCACTCCCAACCTGTCTTCATATGAGAGAGCTTCCTGGTTACTTAATAACTGTTGCATCCCTTTCACTGAACTCACTTCAGTATATCCATGTTTTTTCTTACAAGGGAAGAAGTTTTGCATAACATTTCTTAGGCACCTCTTAATTATAGGATAACTTTGACATCAAACTTCAGAAGTATTTTGTTATCTGTTCTGAGTGCATGATTTGTAATTGTTCAAAAGGTTGAGTGAGAACTGAATGAGGTCAGCATATAATCTTTCATGATACTTATGTCCATTTATCTCTGCCGTTGTAGTAATCACAATTCTCAGTGGCCTGCTTAGCTCCTCTAATCCACAGAGGACTGGAGACCCACTTTGGTGGCCTTTATAAAAGTTGTCAGAATAGGACTTTCTTCCAACTGACCTAGTTTAAACTTTTTTAGAATTTAGCATTCACAATGAAAAAAAAAAATGGAAGGAGCATTTTGGTTAAATTTAGATTAAGTTTTCAGTTTGCAAAATGGATCTTATGTTGTTAAATAAAATTAAATCTACAACCTTAGAGAAAAAAATTGGAATTCTGGTGATGAATCCTTGCAGAGATAGTTCCCTGCTGTTTCATTTCTTGCAAGCACGGATAAGGGCTCATTCATGACAAGGTGTCTATAATTTAACCCTGAATTATCTGAGCCCTAGACATATATTCTTGGCTTGTGGAAGTGGGTATTTCAGATCATTTTAGCTTCTGATAGACCCTTCCTCACTCAAACCTAGGATCAATGTTTTAAAATTGCAATGACTCCCAGGAAAAGGCTGGAATATGGAGTGTTCATGAAGAAGGATAGGAAGATAATACACAATGAAAAAAAAGTTACTGAGGAAAGCTTTAATGACCATGAAGGAACAGCATAAATAAACTAAGATCTTTAAATCCACAGTGTCAATTACAACTCACTTCAAAATCTTCTGAATTAACATGGGCAAATTGCAGGAATAAGAGAAATATTTGAACTGCTAACAACTTTGAGAGGCATAGTAGGGATAGAAGATGTATTAAGAGATTGAAAAGATTGCCAAACATATGGTTCGAGGCAAAGGAAATCATTAGGACTTCCTGAGCAATAAAGAAAAATGGAAAGTGATGCTACAAAAGGATCCTTCCAAATGTCTTCCTTTGATCAGATAACAAAATTTGGTGAGGATTTTGGAGTAAGAATAGATTTTTTTTTCCTACAATGTTTTCTCATTTAACTAGGAAGTGGATTTATAGCCCAAGAGTTGCTCCCACTCTCTGTCTAAAGCCATTCCCCACTTTTCTAAACAAACAAAGAACAAAAGCACAGTTTTTTCTGCTGAAGTCTGAGGTCAAACAGAAGGGGAGAAGTCTTTTCCAGGCTGTTTATGCCCTGTTTTCTGCCTTTCATCAAGATGCAAAATATTAACACAGATGAAATTTCCTGGATTAATCTTCCTTATGACCTGTGAATTGGGGAAGAGATGGCCAATGCTACAGAAATGAGGATGACAGGAGGGCTTGGAATACCCAGTGAAAGGACTGTGTTTTATATGACAGAACACTGCAGTGTAATAAATGCAACAGTTTAACCTTCATCCAGGCAATATGGCCTGTGACACAAAGTGATATTCTATTTAACCTTCTCCTGTCTTCAGCATTTCATGTTTGCTTTTCTTTGCCTTCCATGGCTACCTTATGCTTCCCTATGCAAAACCTTGCTACACAGTTTTTCTTGTTCTCTGCCAGTCTTCTTCTGCTAGTCTTCCACCTGATTTCCTTCCTTATTGATATTTTCTTTTACTCTCTTTGTCCATTGTTCAACTGGAGCACAGCTATTGCCTCCTACTTGAAATTATGCCAGACTGTCAATGTTTGAAATAACTCTTACCTACTTCAATTGGAATTATCACAGCAGAAACTGCATTCCATCTTCTCCCCTGAAAAAATATTTTGGGGAGAAAGTTTTCAACAAAGGAAAAAATGTTCTTCTGTTCACACCTGTCCTTAGCTATATCTTTAGCAGATCATCTATTTCACTGCTGTTAAGCTCATACGTTCAATTGCAAAAATGCCAAACAAACAAAAAAAAAACACACACAAAAAAACCCAAAACACAAAACAGAACAAACCAAAACAAAACCAAAATAACAAAAAAAACCCCAAAACTAACCAATCAAACAAGCAAAATAAAACAAAAATTACTTTTCTTCATAGAGCATGAAGAAAAGGCGTTTTTATGTTGATGAACACTCTTTGGGTAATACTGAATCTGAACTTCCAGAGCCTCAACTTGCAGTTGCTGCTCTTTTTCAATTGATCTGATGGTACTAAGAGGAGTTTGGATCATCTTAGTTACAATCCTTAAGGCTAGTCATAAGCCACTACCAGGTGTCTCTTGGCCTATTCTTCTCCAGACTCGACACAGCCAACTCTCCTCAGAGGTTAGTGTCCTAAGAGACCATCGTAGTAGTCTTTCACTGAACAATCTCCAGTGTGTCAGCCTCCCTCTTGAATCAAGGGATCCAGCTCTGATCTGGGACGCAGAATCAAAGATGCAGTGTCACCAGCACCAAGCAGAGAGAGAATCATACTCCCCTCATTCAAATGGCCACTTTCCATCTAATGTGGATAATTATACAGTTTCCCTTTCATGCAGTAAGAAAGCATGATGAGTCATATTCAGCCTGGCTACACCTCTACCCCATAACCCCCGGATGCTTTCCATCAGGACTGCTATGCAATTTCTCAGTCTGTACCCATGCACAGGATTACCCCACCTCAAATGCAGACATTTGGATTTCATCCAAGCTAATGACAAAGCTGGCAATGAGTCTGGATCTTCTGAGGGCCAGCACAGTATTATTGCCACACTCAGCAAGTAGCACAACAGCCTCAACCACAGCTGCTATTATTGGATGTCTGAAGTAATAAATACTTCCCTTTCCATTTTCCCTTTAGCACCGCTCCACTCAATTTCTAATACTTTGTGACCTTCACATGTACTTATACATGATATATTTAAACTTAGAAGATGCTTTTGACATCTGGCTTTGTTTCAAACGCAGTCACATTTGCATTCACATGGTGAGAGTGGAATTTGTCTGCTAAACAATATGTAAGCTCTCAAGTTCAGTGTTGCTGTGAATTTCAGTATCAACAGGAACTTGCACTACGACTCATTCAAACTGAAGGACTGGCCAAGTATCTGTGTGCACACAGACATCTCTGTGTGTGAACAAACTGCTTTGAGTATCTTAAAAGATATTACAAGGAATAACTATGGCTGACTGAAAAAAATAAAAATCCTGTAGGACAAACCATTTCCCCTTTGGAAGAAAGCAGATTAGAGCAAATGGTGTGTGTGTTTTCAAAGTAGTTTCCTCATTCACATATAGAACATAAAAGGAGTGAAGACACCAACCATCTGGCAGATTCCCAAGGGAGTTCAGGACCAAAACATTCATCCTCATGATGGAAACTATAAGACTGGAAGGTTTTCCTAGTATCTGTAAAACATCAGCACCACGTTCAAGGATGAGCAGTCAGGTATCATCTGTGTTGACAAAGAGGTGGAGAAGGACAAGAATAGGTGCCAGAGTAAGTCATGCAGTATCTGAAGCAGAAGAGGGAAGGATATATTAAATCTCTGCCTGCGAGTTTTGCTGGTTGCCGAGTGCTTTTGAAAATCTGATGCCTCATTTAGCTGACTAAAGAGTGATTGAGCTGTACCAGAAATACAAACCCAGCTGTCAGAGAAAACTGGAAAATATGTTCTGGAGTAGTTTTGCAAAAATCTAATTCTTTATCTCTATACAGAACACCAGTTTATTTTAAAATAATGAATTAGGCTAAGTTAAGCTGTGTGTTTCACCTGAAAATAGAAAAGACACACTAAAACTGTGCAGGTTAGTCCAAATGCATGCTGACTAAAAATCCATACTCTCACTAACCACCAGATACCGAGACATGGCAGCGAAAAACATTGTGACAAAGATTGCAGAGACATTAAAATTTAAACTTCAGATTATTTTTCCCTTATCCCTCCACCTAGAAATTGAAGAACTTGATGAGAAAGATGTCCATAGCCCAAGACTTTAAGGGTAGCTTTAGAATATTCTGCAATAACTATAAGGGTTTTCATGTTTGAAGGGTTTTAAGACCCTTGAGAGCTCTGTGAATGTCCCAAAGAAAAGGGGAGATGGCCTGCTTCCACTTCTGTCATTATTTGAGCTTCATGCCTAGAAGGTGTGAAATTAAATTCTACTATATAAACAAAGGAGGTGTGGGTGATCATTGAAAAAATTAGCAGTGGTGTGGAGCTAATGAAAGAACCCAAGATGTTAAAATATATGTGAGCTGAAAGGAATAGGGAGAAATCAGAAGCTTGGGAAAAAATGAATGATCAAATGGCTCTGCGAAGTATCTCACAGAGGTCCAGTCTCAAGCTGTATGGCGTGTGTGTCTATAACATACTCTCATATTCCGAACCCGTTTCATATGGTACCATTGTGCCCTACATGGCATACTGTCATTGTCACTTGACATTTCAGCATACCACACACCTTCTGCTTCCCCAGGTTTCTTACTTTTATGTGATCTATTACAAATTCCTGAATCTATTGCATACCTACTGATCTGTGTCTGAGCAAGAATTTGTGAGGGTCATTCAAGTAAAAGCGAGAAATTTGCTTATTTAATTTTCTTGGCCCCACCTCCTCATCCCCATGGGGCAGGAGAATAGTTTTGCTCTCTACTCTCTAATTCACATTCTCTATTTTCATTCCCCCACCCCCAGGAATATTTCTACCTCCTATGTGCCCAGAGACCTCCTGTTTTTTTTGGCAGTACTTCATGGTATGTCAGTATTCCAGAGGTCAGCCGAGGACAAACTCTAATTGAGAGATATTAAAACAGGCTGCAAGGGACCAAAATTCAAAACCCCAGATCTATCATAATCTGTTACTGATGAAGCATCTAAGCTGACTATGTCCTTAAAATATGCATCAGAAGTAATTTTTCAAACCTCTTCTTCAGGTCTCCATTGGCACCCCCAGAGGAAATAATTCCAAACTGTTCAGAGAGCAGCAATCCTGTTCTGGTCCTTGAAATCCTTCGAGCAACACACCCCCACACACCAGCATTATTTTGTCACCTCCTCCATATAAAAACAAAACAGAAACGTGAGAACAGTGGGCTGGAGATAGAACTGCGGAAAGTGAAGTTGGAAGGATTAATTATGTAATACGCCCCCTCTCCCGCCCTTACCCACAGCAACACGAGTGAGGTAAACCCAATCCTCCCAGCTGACAGCTCAGAACTAGAAAGTGCCCGGAGGAGTGAGAGCAAAATAAACGTGTGGGGAAGGTGGCGATGCACTCCTACAGAGGAAGATGTCACTAGGAAAAGGCTAAAAACAAGTTCAAATCACCTTTAGCCTCTTCCCTTCCCGCCCCAGCAAGACCTCTCCCTCCGCCTCTTTCCCCCTCCTCCCCCTGCTCCTCCTCCCCCCTTTTCAGCAGGAGCTGCAGCCGGATCGAGACTATATTTCTACAGTTCACGGCTATCTGACGGAGTGTGGATCCTCCTGAAAAACTTCAAGTAAAACAGAAGCTGGGAGCACACACACGAGAAGATATATTAAGAAAGCAGGTTTGCTACTTAACTCGGAGGAAAGAAGCTGGAGCAGACTTCTTCGGTTGCTCTCTAAGAGCCTTGCCGAGAGTCCTTGCAAAGAAAAGTGTTGCTGATTCAAAAGAAGAGGAGGGATGGGGAAGAAAAAAAAATCGTGCATGTCTGTGAGAGGGAGACAACGTGTGTGTGTGTGTGTACGTGTGAATGCGTGCTTGTGTGTGAGAGGGTGTAGGCGATGGGTGGGGGGAGCTTGAAATAATATTTTTTTTTCTACGAAAGACACGTGAGTGCAATTCCCAGCGAAGGGCACCAAGCTCTGCCCAACAGCAGAAGGGGTAGGGAGAGGGAAGGGGAGAAGAGAGGGAAGGGGAGAGGGAACGGGAGGGGGGGGGAGGAGGGAGGGAGAAGGAGGAGGAGAAGGATTTCTATTTCAGAAGACATTCATAGAAAGAGGGTGGCAAATTCTGTGACCATCTTTAAAGGAAGTGTCTTGGGACATAGAAAGAAAGAAGCCCAAAGAAGGAAAATAAAGGGCTATGATTTCCTTGTCCTGTTGCTTTGTCTCTGGCTCCCTCTGCCTCTGGAAGAGTAGCCACAGGACACAAAGATGCCCAGCTGGTCACTGCACGCCCAAGTTCAGTTTAGCTGGTGCTTCTCTCCTGTTTAGCCTGACTGCTTTCACTGAAGGGGAGGACTCATAGCCCGACAGCCTTATAGTGTAACCTGAAGAGTGTGTGCCGCCTCTCTCTGCCCACCCCAAGAACTCGCTGGAGGTGGAGGAGAGGGGAGAAAGAGGAGGACTTGAAAGTGCCCGAGGAGCTCCCGATGCTAAGAGGAGACAAACATTCCTGTGGACGACGCAGAAAGGACAAAGCTGACTGATTTATTGCTGTTTTCCATATTTTTTTTTCCTTCTCCCTGTCCTTTGGCGCACACCAGTGTTTGGAGATCTTTGAAAACACAAACCTAAACACCAGCCCCGAAGCCCCAACCCCTTGGCTAGCTCTTATGGGAATGAAACACTCCTCCCGCTGCCTGCTCCTAAGGAGGAAAATGGCGGAGAACGCTGCTGACAGCACCGAGGTAAGGATGCGAGCCGGAGCCCGGCGCCCGGCGCCCGCGCTCCCCCCAGACCCCAGCGCTGCTCCCTTAGCAGAAGCAGCAGTAAGTGCACAAGAACTTTCCCAGCCCCTTCGTCCAGCTCCGGCCTGCCTTGCTGCTATAGCTTAATGCATTTGCCCCCCCTCTCTCGCCCCACACACACACTTCCCCCCGTTCCCCTCGTTCCCCGTAGACAGAGAAGTTTGCACCCCGCCGAGCGCTCCGGGCGCTCGGGCTGCTCGGGGCCGCCGCTCCACGGCTGGATCCCCGGGAAGTTGGGTGGCCGGGCGGAGGGGAGGCTCTGCAGGGTTGAGGGGTCTGGGGGAGGCGGCGGGGGGTGTGAGCGGCGGTAATTCGCGTGTCTGAGGAGGCCGAAAGGGACAGACTGTCTCTTGCGGCAGCACCTTGGCCAGCTCCCCGTGCTCTCCGCCGGCAGCCTTGGCTAGGGTTGTCTGGGGGGTCTTTAGCAGCGTTCGTCTCTGCAGCATCCTAGATATTAGCAAGCGGTGCTGCCCGGGGCGGGGGCTGTCCGGCTGGCCTGGGCAGTGCCGAAAATAGCTTTGCATTGCCTTCAGGCCTGGAGGGTACCCTGCGAGCTCTCAGGTTTTTCTGCAAAGAATCTATTCCCCCACCCCGCCCCCCGCCCGTTACCTTCTGTTTCCTCAACATTTGGGTTGAGCAGCCCTTGTTTACTGGGGCTATCTTGACCTCAATGAGACTTCTCAAGGGATACAGCAGTGTGCGAAGTCTCAGGTCTGGAAAAGCAGAAGGATGCAGGATGCAGTCCCAGCATCTCTGGGAGCATGTGAGAAGGAGACAGGCGAAAGTGTGAGTGTGTGCCAAACTCCCTGTTTCTATTAATAAACCATGCCTAGCACTCTGACTGAACACTTAACACATGGGTAAGCGAGATGCAGCACAGCCATGCTCAGACCCCAAGGACATTGTACCCCAACCAACTTTACAATGTTGCCCTTACACACACGGATGGCACTGAACCTTCTCCCCAGCTGCCCTGAAGGGGTAATAAAGAGCAAAAGCATTGCTTCAGTGTGAGTGAACGAACACATAACTATTCCATCCTTTATTATTTCAACATCTCTGCCAAATGTCTCCTCCTTTCAGTTAGTCTTCCCAGTAGGTGTCCTGCTCGCTCATGAATTCCACATTTCCCTTTGCAATAATGTTCTCTCTGCCTGACCTTCATAAATATGCCTCCTCTGCCATGCCAGGTGAAGAGCCAAATTTTCTTAAATGAATATGATGTAAGCACTTAGTCAAAGAACATGCCTGTTACTGCGCTACAACCCCATAGAGTACTGTTTGCAGAAGAGGCATCTATAAATAGCAAGAAGTCTGGCTGCACATCTGTAAACTGTCATAGTCCTGACAGCACATATTGCGTTATAGGTCCCAGGATCCCAGGACGGGATTGCAATGAGAAATGTACAAGCACAAACAGTTCCTTTTGAAGCCATTTTTTTCAATGGAAATCATTTTTAGATAGGGAAAATAGGTGAGAAGAGCTCTTTAAACATTACTCTTCTATGTCAGTTCACTCTTAGCACATTTTTGTTGTTTAATCACGCTTGTCTTTCTCTTTATGCAATGCTGCAATGGAGAAGGATTTTTTAAACGATGACAGATTCATTTCAATGCTGCATACAAGTTAGAAGAATATTAAAATGCTGTGCTTCGTCTCCTTGGAGTACCCATCAGTGACAGATTTGTGAAATGAGAATGAAAATATTGCAGATTAGGCATATCCTGCTGCCCTTCTACCTTAAGAAAATGAGAAGAGATACATTTGTAACTCATGCCTAGATCTTTTCTATTTTAATAATTTTCATATATCTGATAAATACTGAGAGAAGTAATTTGCATATGTGCAGATGTAGAAGTGCACCAAGCAAAACATGCCAAGACCTTTGAAGCTCTTTCACTTGTCAAGCATCTATATTTAGCAAAGTCATATGATACTAGTTTGACCTTCAAACCTGTATTTCTCTAACTTTCTCTTGAAGGTAGCAAATATTCTGTGACAGAAGGGATGCAGGACAAGATATCTCACTTTTGGAGTTACCGCAATGTGAGAGAAAATTCGGAATTGGTATAAATTTGTTTCATGTGAAACCAGTAATACTCATATTTTGACACTAAATTTCTGAAGAACTTTGATGTCATGGTGATAGGCATAATATAAAAAATATAATCCATAATGAGAGATGAAGAATTAAAACATTTAAGAAATGGTCAAAGTGCCCCACTTCCAAATCATTCCAAAGACCTTCCAGTTCTTACTCAGATTGATTTGACCCAATTACTTATGTTATAGCTTCATAGTACATTTTTTATGTTTGAGGTTTGGTGTTTTTTTCTTTTAAATTCCACACAACTAAGAGCATGAATCTTAAGTTTTGGTCAAATATGGCAAGTATTCTCTTTCAGTAGCAGGGCAGTTTAAAACAATATATTAAGTCAAAGAGCATGGACACTACATTAGAAACTTTCTGTTTCCTTAACTATACTCTGATGACCATAGTGCTAAGTCTTTAGCTTAAAGAGCTTAAAGAAACGATGACAACAAATACAGACAAGGGAAAACCAAAGCTACAGTAAGACAATACTCACTATTTCCTCAAGCAAGAATACAAGAGAGTATCATTACTACTCAATAGCATTACTTTCCAGTTGAGGAAGACACCTCGTGTTACCAGGAAACTTAGAGAAGGTACTCCTGTGCTACAGATAGTTACATTACCAGTATTCCTGTAGCCTTACATCTTGATCAAGTGAGTGGAAGGTCTTGGATCAGGCCCTGAATAGTTTTGTGATTTTATTGTACAGATAATAGCCTGATATTAGTCCATCCGTCAGGGTTTAAGTGTAACTAGTGGGGGTTTTTTATGTGTTTATAGTAGCCTGATAATACACAATGTTTGTATAAAAATAAAAGTCAACAGGAATAAACCCATAAGCCTTTTATATTAAGAGCCTCACTGAAGGCTACGGGGTCCCACTAATAGGAAACTTGCTAAAATAGTTTCAGATGCTTGTTTGAAGCACACAAGAAAAAACACCCTTGGCCATCCCATGAATTGTAAGAGAAGTTCCATTGGAGCAAAAGTTGTAGAATGTCTCCTCAAGATATAATAGTGAAACTCTGTATTTTTAGTCATGAAAGGACACTTTGTCTAAATAAAACAGGCCTGTTTGCATAAATAACAGATGCAGAATTGAGTTCTCTGCAAATAATTAAAGACACACTGACAGAAAACAAAGTAAAAGAGAAACAGTTCTCTGTAGAACATATGCATGGACATCCTGCAAAATTCATGGTGTTGAACTGCTGTAGATTTTGGGTTCTGGGTGTTTTTATTTTAAACGTATTAAGTGGAAGCCTTATTAATAGTAGGTCTGATATCAATGGTGTGAAAAAAATTGAAAGAAGTATGTTTTCTCAAGTGTGCCTGAATGTATTTTGTGAAACTATGCCATGTGAAAGAAATAGAATCATAGAATCATGGGCAGAGGCATCTTCAATTAGAACAAGTTGCTCAACCTGACCTTGAATGTTTTCAGGGATGAGGCATCAACCACCTGCCTGGGAAACCTGTGCCAGTGTTTCACCATTCTCATTGTAAAAAATTTCTTCCTTATGCCTTGTCTAGATATGAGTGTAGTCTAAATCTATCCTCTTTTAATTTAAAACCGATACTCTTTGTTCTGTCGTAACAGGCCCTGCTAACAAGTTTGTCCCCATCTTTCTTACAGGCCCCCTTTAAATACTGAAAGGGTGCAATGAGCACAAAATGCTGCAGTAGCACAAAGTGCCAAGGTTTTTGTGCACATCCAACAGACATCGACATGTAAGAGGCTAGTTGCTGACTGAAACAATTCTAGAACTTGAAACTGGTCTGGTTTTGTACAACATACTTGCACAGTAACTTAATAAAAGCAATTTCTGTGCTGAAGACTTTGCAGTGTCTGCAGAAATAAATTATTCTTGTATCATTGCTAAGAATGGAGAGATTAGTTAATTTATTTGTGGTAACCAAATAGAGTCCTCACTGAACATCCTATTATGGAAACAGTGGGCTTTGGTTAGTCTTGGGGTATCATGCTTAACAGATGTGCTTCCTCCTCCAGATGAACTCATTTGGTTTCATGCAGTCCATGTCAGTGAAAGTAACTAACTGCTCAGTTATCAGAAGTGGGGAGATCGCAGTATCCTATCTACATGAAATCCCATTATACCACTACTGAGGAGGGGGAAAAGAGGTTATAAAATCTGTTGAAATCATGAGCTTCTATTTGTGATTCATGAGTAGGAAGGGGTTTCTCCTTAAAAAGTTACCGAAGGACAAATTAACAGAAGCAGAGCAGGCATGTGCCTAACAGAGAACAGTGGACTGAATTTATTCAGTAAACCTAAGATTTGCTCCTGGCTATTACACTGGATTGTTTTGGAGATATAATTTAATCTCTCTGATCGTTTCCGTTTATACTGTTAAATTCTGTGATTATTAGTGAAAGGTGGTGTAGAAAATTCTTATTTTGTGTTATTAAATTGCCATACTTGAATGAACATTAATGAGTGGGTGATGTTTACCCAAAAGAGAAATAGCACTGCTATGTGGTGTACTTCTTAGACAACAGAAGTCATGAAAGATCTGGCATGATATCAGAGGAAGCAGCTTATGACATAAATTTCAGTCTTACTGAGTGGTGTGCCACAAGCCTGTGTCACGTAACTTTGAACACGAAAACTTGGGGTAGCTGGTGTGTGCAAGTAGTACAGGTGAGCTACAGAGACCAGACCGCTGGCTCATGATCCAGATGTTTTGCACTGCTGACAAGGGAGTCAGAAAGCTGACCCATGATGTCAGAGAGGAATCTTTCACTGTGGGTGTAGCCAAATTCCCAAGGGCTATAGAGGCAGCTCTGAGTTAATGCAGGGAGTATCCTACTTCAACACATTTTGACCCTTTACAATGCTCCTACTAGAACTATGTAAACCATACTTTTAGGCTAGTAACTAACATAGTCATAGGGGTTTTTTTGGGTTTGTAGACGATTTAGGAGTGGAGGAGTTGAAATACATCTCTGAGCCATCTTCTACAACTTCAGCTGTGTAGAACATTAATTTAGCTCAGCTGAACATATAGCTGAATGCATACCATTCTTTTCTCAAATTTATTATAAATGCTCAAGACATCATAATATTTTGGCCCCATTGAAAAATTAAATTTTGGTTGGCATTAATAATATAGATAATATAGATAATATAGATAGTATGAGGAAACATTTATGCTTAAGTGAAGAATAACAGCAATCATTCAAAGCAGAGTTTCAAGATAAAATATCTTAGCCTGGATCATCATGTGCCATCAAAGGTTTGTTTTAGAGGTCAGCATTTTAGTGTAAAGACTGGTATTTTTTAGAAAGGGTATGGTTCATCTTTGTGACATCATGGGCCAGATCATATTGTTTCATTGTGCCAATACTAAAAGAGAGGTTCCATGCTAGTGAGCGGGCTTCTAATGGCTCTCTTTTCCCAGCCTCAGTCTGTGAAAAGCACCACATACTAGAAAGAAGAGAGCAAGAAATTCTGCAGGTTGTTACCTTTGTTCTACATCCATGCCAGAAGTGAGCTTAGCAATGGCTCACATGCCTTCCAGAGCTTCACCCTCAGCTTGACAGTGAAAGATGAAGGCTTGTACAGGCCTACTGGTACAGGCAGAGCAGAGAAATATGTAGAGCTAAAAAAAGCACTGAGTTTATTCTTTGCATAAGGTTTTGCTTTAGCCTGAGTTTGCAGTGGAGTTCAGTTCATTGACAGATGAAGTTTATCACGTCTCAGTTGTGAAAATCAAAAAAATTAAAAATTTTAAAAGATATGCAAAATTTGGGATTTTTTCCATGATCTAAATAACTATAAAAATAGCTTAACATTATTGAAATACTCAATTGAAATTGAACAGTTTAAAAACTCAATTTGAAAATCTGAATTAGAAAATCTATTTATCTTCATTTTATTGCATCAACAATTTGGAGATTTAGAGACCATAATTGGAAATAAGGCAGACTCACTTTAGGAAGCACTCACTGCCAAGTTTGCTTTTCTGAAAACTCTATTAAGTGCAGAAATTAAAGATAATTTTGCTTAGTTTGAGCTTGAAATGCTAGGTGATCATAAATAAAATCTCAACGTGTGCGCTTTCCAAAATGAAGAGAATATTTCAATAACAAAACCTTTGCAAGGGTATTATGTTGAGAACAAAATGTTTAGTTAAAATTTTTGACAGAGACACAATAAAGAAGGTGAAAGAATAATATTCTCCCTCACTTAAAATATCATGCCCTGCAGTTAAGACATGTGCTTGGGAGTTTGTGTGTATTGAGGACTGCATTGTACCTGGGTCTTTTTAAAAGAAAAAGTAGCACTTCCCTCTCTTGTAACAGTATGATGAAAGTAAACATATACTGGTTGGAAAATAGTAATATGTAGTGGTCTCCATGGACTAGTATTGAAGTGTTCTCTCAGTGGCCATAATGAATACTTGGGGTTATGTGTGGCCTTGCAGTTCTCCTGTCCTTCTTGTCCTTTTTTGGCCATGTAGCTTACCTTTTGCAATAGAAGAGCTCAAACCCAGTTTCAGAGGCCAGAATAACATGTGACCAAGCCAGGGCCTTCCAGCAACAATCCACCAATCCAAATTTATTTCTGTCATGGACTTTCTCTTTTAGAAAGGAAGACAGGCAATGTTGGCATCTATTTCAGTTTCTAGTTACATCCTTGTACTATTCATCAATCCATTGTAAAACTTGACCCCAGCTTGGGTTAAAGACCAGCTGCTGATTTTCTTTTCCTCAGTCACAAACAGGGAAGTAATTACCCTTCCTATAATACATTCTGAACTACTTGTCTGTATACTTCATGACGTGCCCTATCTTAGATGTGAGCCTGCCTGAGGTACAGGATATGTAGTTCTTTTTTTTTTTTTTTACCCTGAGTTACATTAGGCTATATCAGGAATAACATCACTGAGTCCTATATAAATAGGTATGTTGGTAGTGGTATGGCAGAAACACAGATATGTTGATAAGAAAGAACTGCTGTAGAACATCTCACGCAACCTCACAAGCAGTGTAGAACAGTCACCAGCATGTTGGCCATTGCTGTTTCTAGCCAAGTTTTGAAAATCAACAAGCACAAAGATTCCACTGCCTCTCTAGGCAATCTCTTCCAGTGCTGCACAGACCTCTCAGTGAACAAGTTCTTCTTGTTGTCCTATCTGAACCACCAAACACAGGTTGTGACCTTTGCACCTCGTTATATCATCTGCCCCTACTGAAAAGGGTTTGCTTCCCCTGTCTTTGTAACTATCTTTCAAGTACTTGTGGGCTGCTATTAGTTTGTCCCTTAGTCTACTCTTTCACAAATCAAGTAAGTTCAGCACACAGTTATTTCTTCTTACAGGTCATCTTTCTTCTCAGGCCCTTGACCATTGCATTGTATAGCATCTTGCTTTCCTCTTTTAAACTAAAGGCTCTGCAGAAATTGTTATGAGAATGGAAAGGAAGAATATTTTCCCAGCTGAAAGAACTTAGCAGAACACTAACTGATTAAATGCACATGGCCAGATAGTAGCAATAAAGTGCATTCTGCAAAAATCCCTTGTGACTGAGCCCAGCTGTGTATCCGGCATGTTTTACTTCAGTGTTTTGGGTTCATTGTTTTTTATTTATTTTTCCTTAGAAAGAGAAGTCAAATGTAAAAAACAGCACTGCTTCTTACCTACAGTTTGCATCTTGCTAAGTCCGTATCTGGAACAGCTGTTTCAGAAACAAATAAAATGGGATAGATAGTGTTAGCCATATCATAATGTCTCCTTAGGAGTCGTGGTGTTTTAAACTTAATTAGGAGTAGCCGAATTTACTGGGAGCAGGGGCTGCTCAGCAATTGTTAAGGATGCTCTGCCTATTGCTGAGCCTTAAAAAAATCATTACCCTTCAGTCTCATTTGCTTTGATAAAGCCTGCTAGATGCTCTGCAACCCTGAAGCATAACAAAGATGCAAAATAGAAAACTGAGATGCAAGAACAGTTATTGGGCAGAGAAGGTGAAAAAAGGAAACATATTTTATTGTTCAAAAAAATATGTTGTAGACTGAAATTTCAGTTAAATCCTTTGCAGCTTGGTGTAAGTTTGATGATCTCTTATATTTCTGGGATTGGAAGTGGCAAACATGAAATTACGCTCAAGTAAAAGTCCTGTTGTAGAAAATACTATATTTAGTCATGAAATAGAATGTGGTTTGCAAATTTACTGGAAGTCAAAGTATATTGTGAAATTATTTTGTGAAGCTGCAAAACAAAAGGATGCAGGAAAAAAAGGCAGGCAGGAAAGTAGGTGGGCAGGTGTGCAGGGAGGGAAGGAAGGAGGGAGGGTGAAAAGGAAGAGAAGAGAGGGAGAGAGACGAGAGGAGAGATGGGGAAATACAGTCAACAATACAGAGAAAAGCAGGAACAGTAGAAATCCATACTTAAATTTACTGCCAAAAAGTCACAGAATCATTCTGTGACTGCTTTGAAAGCTGTTCTTAGCAGTAAAGGCCAAGGTGAAGAACACACTGAATAACTTGGCCTTCTCCACATCCATTTTCACCAGGGATGCAGTAGGCATCTCCATTTGGCAATAGGCCCACATTTTCTCTAGCCTTCCTTTCGGTGCATATGTACTTGTCCCACTGTCAGATTCAACACATCAGGAACCAAGGACCTGTAGGCTGAGGCAGCAGGAGGCCATCAGAAGAGTGAATCAATTCACCCATTTGCAGCCTGTAAATAGGAAATAATAGGGGGTTTGGCAACAGCTAGTAAGGTCTAATGCAAATTTCAACTTCTCTATTAGAAAAAATAAAAACAACATTCACGTCTTTTTGACACGTTAGTCAGCTATGGAATAAGAAGAGATGTGATCCACCCCCACCAGTCATGAACAAGAAAAGAACATAATGCAGAAAAAGACAAGACTGTTTTTAATTAGTTATCAAGGTGTGTATTTGAAAGCTTCCTTGAAATTCTCTGTTGAAATTTGCCTTTACCAGCACTGTCTCACAAATGGTTAATCAATTATTAATCTCAAAAATAACAGATTTACAATACAAAAGTGAGAGAGACTGACAATTAAAGCTTTTCACCCACTATTATGCCTTTGCATATACACATGAAACCCACCCCAATCACCATTCAAATAAGTAGAGCTTGTTACACTCCTCACCAGTCTCCATGTCAGGATTTTGAGCAGCACTCAGCTCCACCTCAGGCACACACTCTGGCTCTCACCTCACCTCATCTCACCTCACAGTCACATTGTCATTGCTGAACCTGAAATATTACTGAGAAGATCCATTTCCTAGCTCGCTCTTTCAACTACATTACCTTTCTATTAATATCTGAATTGCAGAATCTTTATATTCTATTAAATAAAAAAGCTGATTGTAATTTTCAAGGCGGTTTGAAGCATGTGTCCTGCTACCTATCTGAATTTCTTATTCAGTACCAAGAGATTAATTCAAGCCTCCAGTGCCAAACTCCATCTCACGCTTCTCAGATTTTTCTAATAATAAAATTATAATAGTATCATGGCAGTGTGTGTGCTGTTTTAATGGAGGCTAGCCTAAAAATTGTAAAATAAAGCTAATGGGTTTATATTTCTGTTTTCTCCATATATGACATTGAATTTCTGTCCTGCTTTTGTAAGAGAATTTGTTTTAAGCAGATAAACTTGATGGAAGAAAAAGATAGATAAGGATTTTAAGTAAAGAATGTGCTTTCACTTATTACTGTGAGATTTTCATGAAAATGTGAAACTATTCTTGTAGCCTCAGTACCATTATTTTATTGAAGAAAAAAATCTCTGTGCCATCCTTCTATCTTTTAGGTCTGTTCCTTTCTCAACAAAAAACCAATAGAGCTCCTTAGTGCTCATAAAAAGTATGTCTTTGTCACCTTGTAAAATGGAAGACAAAAGTATTTATGCTTTGCAAGACCTCTTTCCATCAGGTAAAACTGAGTATTCTGACCATGCCTACTGGAAACAAAGGCATTCTAAGCTCAAGACAGGTCTACCCTCATGTAAATGCATCAGTTTCAGCAGAATTATTTATGATTTTTATAGATTCAAAACCAGCTCACATCTATATATAAAATTTTCTAAAGAATGATGAATCACCATTGTTTTGCTCAAGAATAGAGTTTTCATCATTCTGTTTTGTGATTGTATAAAAATGTTAAGAACATACTTTCTTGTTGCCCTTTCTTACCTGTATTTAAAAGATGGGTGTAAAATAGCAAAAGCTTATTTGCTTATTAACACAAAGCTAAAAAAGTCTGATTTATATCAACATGACTATCAGCAACTGCTTTCAAAATACACTATGCATTTAGCAGGTGAGTTTTAGAACCCATTGTAGTTAATGTAGCTCACTGAAGATTTTTGAACACTTCAGTAAATATTTGATTAATAATGCAAGAAATGCTGAACACAGTTTTGCTCATGTGTGTCAGTAGCACTCAGCATGGTTATTTACTGTAGAATCAAGTTCCATCCCAGCAGGGTATTTAAAAACCCTCCTTATCCACCTTATATAATATGGAGCAAGTGTAATTCCACTGAACTAGTGGTATTACCTCTGTTCTGAATGATAGGTACATATCCATTTTCTTAAATAACTGCTGAAAACACATTTAAGTCAACTGGAACATTTGCAGCCCTCTTGAGAACAAATATTCCAAGCCTGGAATTAATAGGTTATTAATCTCAGTCTCTTCCAATGACATTCTCACACTAGGTTAAACAAAACTAAATAATATTTAATGGCTAAATATGAGCAACTATACTTCATTAGGCTAAATTTACAGAGTGGTTGAGAACATATATGTTGGCCTTGCTATAAATGAGGACTAGTCTCAAAGTATACATGATTACCTTTACTCTCTGAAGAAAGATTAATATTTCTTTCTCCATTACTAAGCAAACTGTCATGGTTTAACCCCAGTTGGCAAATAAGTACCACACAGCTGCTCCTTCACTGCCCTCACTCCCTGGAGGAATAGCGAGGAGAATCAGGAGGAAAAAAAAAAATTAAAACTCATGGGCTGAAATAAGAAGAGTTTAATAACAGAAAGAAAGTAAAATATAATAATAACTACTAATTCTATTACTAATAATATGTATTTTAATGAAACAGAGAGAGAGTGAGAAAAAGAAGTATAGTTTCTTGGCATCCACTGATTGATGCCCATCCCATCCCTGAGCAGCGATCACTGGGTCCCATTCATGTCACCTCCAGTTTATATACTGAGCATGATGTTCAATGGAATATCCCTTTGGCCAGTTTGGGTCAGCTATGCTGTTTATGCTCCCTCCCAGCTTCTTGTGCACCTCCTCACTGGCAGAGCATGAGACGCTGAAAAGTCCTCACCTTAGAGTAAGCTCAGCAACAACCAAAACATCACTGTGTTATCAACATTATTCTCATACGGAATCCAAAACACGGCACTGTACAAGCTACTAGGAGGATAATGGGCTCTGTCCCAGCTGAAAATAGGAGGCAGACTTATGAGAAACTTTCTTTTACTTGGATTTTTAAAACTGAGATTCAAGTTTAATTAACTGCTTCAATGCAGTTACAAAATACCATCCCCATTAAAAAAACTGTTAATATCCAGTGTAGTTCTGGAGTCTGATAATTAACGAATTACCAAAAGATAATTAGTTGCACTGACCCAACAGTTTCTACTCTGACACTATTTCAAATCAAGACAGTTACTCTACTCCTCATCTTAGAACTAAAATGCAAATGCGATTTACAACCGTAGTTCTGAGTGAGCAGGGCTATGCTATGTAACAATTCAATAATTGCCTTAACATTGTGATCATTTTTCATTTGAGCCACACAGTTCCTTAAACATTCATTAATATGCTTTCTTACAAAGTCCTTGAATATTGTGTACAGTTCTGGTCACTGCAATATAAGAAAGATATTAAGCTATTAGAGAGTGTCCAAAGGAGGGCAACAAAGATGGTGAAGGGTCTTGAGGGGAAGCCGTATGAGGAGCGGCTGAGGTGATTTGTTCTGTTCAGCCTGGAGAAGAGGAGAATGAGGGGAGACCTCATTGCAGTTACAACTTCCTCCTGAGGGGAAGAGGAGAGGCAAGCACTGATCTCTTCTCTGTGGTGACCAGTGACAGGGCCAGAGGGAATGGCCTGAAGTTGTGTCAGGGGAGGGTTAGGTTTGATATTAAAAAAAAGGTTTTTCACTCAGAGGGTGGTTGGGCACTGGAACAAGCTCCCCAGGGAAGTGGTCACAGCACCAAGCCTGACAGAGTGAATCATTTGGACAACACTTTCAGGCACATGGTGTGACTCTTGGGGATGATCCTGTGCAGGGTCAGCAGTTGAACTATATGATCCTTGTGGGTCCCTTCCAACTTGGCATATTCTGTGATTCTGGAAATGACTTACCAGGTGTATGTGTGTGCATACATATACATATACATACACACACAATGTTTTATATTTACACAACATTCGAATTATGCTATAAAATTCATTCCTTTGTGCACCCATGTTATCCGTGTTAAGAAAACTGTCAGAGAAGACACTATTGTGCCTGTGTGGGCTCATACATTGTAGCATGATAAAATCCTGGTTAAAGTATTTTACCATATCATATATATATATATATATGTTGATAGAGAAACTCTGTGTTTAAAAAAGAAGTTTCATGGAAAAGTCCTAACTTTAAATTCCTTTGCCTCCTTTATATTCACTGTATGGGTGTTGTGACAAAATGCAGTTTAGTTATGGAGAATCACAGGAGGATAAACCTTTCCATTTCAATGTTGAAATAACAAACTCATATTTTAGATATAGTACTAACAGAGCTCTAAAATATGTTTAAATTTAACTCACTTGGTGAGCTTTTAAGAATACAGGCTCCCAATTCAGAAAGGGAGCATTTAAAAGTATTTGTCTGTTTCAGTTTAGATCACTTCCAAGCATTCACACCTTTGATTCAGCAATTAAATAAAATTGGTCTTGTTTTCTTAAATTCTGTAACACACATCTCAGTGATTGTAGAGTTCCCCACAGGATCCTCCACTTGCCAGCTGGCCCAGCTTGGTGTTTGTTGCAAATATACAGCACTCACACACTTGCCTCTTATGTGCTTCACGTTCCCAGGTCTCCCCGGGCATAGCAACACAGACCCCCTGCCCAGGGAACCCTGCCCTGGACCTCAGGCCTCCCAAGTCATTGGCTATTGCAGCCTAAAGTTTGATGGTGATTATGCACTTGCATGGATGGGACTTTGAGATGCCTGGTCTAGCGGAAAGTATCCCTGCCCATGGCAGAGTGGGGTGGAACTGGATGATTTTTGAGGTCCTTCTAGACCATACCGTTCTGAGATTGTATGATGAGGCTTAGTTCAGTGGTGCCCAACAACAGGATCAGAGGCAACAGGCACAAATTGAAACACAGGAGATTCCATCTGAATACCAGGAAACGCTGTCTTACTGCAAGGATGACAGCACTGGCACAGATTGTCCTGGGAGACTGCGGAGATCCTGGGAGATAATCAAAAGTCATCTGTGCAAAGACATGCAACTGGCCTGAGGTGGTTCTGCTTGAACAGGGAGGTTGGACCAGATGACCTCCAGAGGTCCCTTCCAGCCTCAAATGCTATATGATTCTGTGAAATCAAACACAAGCTATAAATAAAATTGAAGAGCCTAAAGTTTTATGTATCTATTTTATACATCACATTCATCTTCTTTCCTTGGTTGATATTTAAAAAATCTGGTAAATCTGTAACAAAGGAGCACAGTCCCTGGTTTTCCTCAGACATTTAATTCTGTGAAATGCTGAGTATGTTCACATCTCTTGTCGACTCCAGGGTTTTTTACACCTGATGAACTGAGGCCTAAATAAAATGAAAAGGACCAATGATTTATTACAGTTGCCAGATTGTACAGTCTGTACCATCCAGAACAAAGGAAGTCATGTCAATTAATTACTTAAGGTTCTAGCCAACAATTCTATATTTAGCTTTTATCCCTGTGCATTATTTTAACTTTTTTTAACTGCTGGATATGACTTTACTGACACAAATTTAAAACCCAAACCCCTGCTTTTATCATCTGTTTTTAGTGAGAAATCCTAGGTTACATAAAGATAGTATTACTGTTTTGGACCTTTTTAAGGAGATAGGGGAGATGCTGTTGTCAGTTTCTGGTTTTCTTCCTTCAACTTTTAACCATTTAGATCTTTCTCCATGGTATGGTCTTTAAAGCAAACCCTATTGTTTGTAATATACAATTTGTACTCTGCTGGTAGCAGAACGCTGCATTCCTCTGACTTGCATCCTGTTTCAGAGTTCTGCTGAAAATGATTATATTGTCACTAAAGGGAGAAAAATAAGCTCTTTTTTTATGTGGTGCTGAAAGGTTTTACCTCCACTGCTTCAGTGGCTAAACCCCCCCCATTTTTACAAGCCTTTTGCAATGCTTAAGTTCCTGAAAAAGTTTGAGAGTTGAAATTCAAATCACCCTTTTGGAATCTTCTTGATGAAAGTAATTTAATTTCCATGCTGTTTTAACAAACACACACAACTCATTGGATAGAATCCCGATGTTCTCTATCATTGGATCAACAAATCTTATGAAAAAAAGATTTTAATTTTTCTTTGAATGGGTTACCTAGGATCTGGAATCTGCTCAAAAACTCAAATGCTTTTACAAGGTGTCTGACTTGGTGGTCTCCTTGTCCTGTCTAATCAGCAGAGACAAACACCTCTGAATGGCAACTCTGCCCGCCTCAAACCTGAATCGTACTTTAAAGAAACCTTTTTCTTTCTGTTGATCCTAGACAGAGCCTAAGGTGGTCTGGCAGCCAACCTTCAGTAATATTAACAGACCAAGCACAGTGTTTCTTCATTTGTATAACAGTGCTGAAAGCATAATCCCCTGATTCATAAGCCTATAAAAAAATCCTAGCTTTTTTCTGTTTTTCACATTTTCAGAATCTTCTCCTCATCAGAAGGCTCTCCCTAGCCATTAATTCTGAATGTGCAGCCAGTTCAGAAGTGAGAGCTGATGCTTCTTCTTCTCTATCCCATTCAGTTGCCAATCATTCCATGATCAGGAAAAATATTTAAAGAAACAGGATTGCATGAAGCTTGATGTGTTCCAAAATGGGGAAAAAAAACCAAAACACCACTCTTCCATGTCAATAAAACCTTGAATCACCTTGAAATGAAACAGTATTTTTACTTTTGTTATTTCTCTGGTCTTTTTTTTTTTTTTCTATTTTTCAGATCATGCCAAAGTTCATAAAACCAACAACTGAAACTTTCAGTCTTACCTTTTACCTCCCTGTTTTTGTTGTTGTTGTTTTAATTTTATTTATTTTAGGGTTTTTTTTGGCCAACAACACATCAAAAGACAAAAAAACCTGAAGGTCTGTTCCACCATCAGAACACAGATGGGATTGGTGCAACAAAGAATTTTGCATTGCAGTACATCATGCTGTGCCCATACTGTGGCTAAAGAACAATAATGCCAACCTTATATGTGGAAAGGTGATAAGACTAGCTAAAAAAAGACACTGAATTTGCGTCAATGTGTTCCTTTTATAGGCCCTTCAGTACACAGAAACTTTTACTCAGTTTTTTCAAGGTTTCTTCACAACTGTGAATAGTAAAAACATTTCTAAAGCTGAGACTCACTCTCTTAAGCTTTTCAGGTTCAGAAAAGTCACATGAATCATTGCAATTCACAGGTCAGAAGCACTTCAATCAGAGAACATCAGCCTTCATGCTAATCAACCTATTTACACAGCATCAATGCAAGGCTAATTTGAACAGAAGCCCAGTTATACAGATCTTTCTACTGTCAGTTACATTTTCTGCTCGTGTTGTCACTAGTAATTTCCTTTTTGATCTACAGCTCTTCTAAGTGGAAATACTTCACTCTGTACTGATTCTACAGCAATCATTTGTTTTGCTTGTCTGTATTTATTCTCCCACAATCATTTGTGTTGCTTCTCTATTACTGCATAAGTGAAGGGAAAGATGAACCACTCATGCATGTACGTGGAGGTCTCGCTACCCAGCTGCTCCTGTGAATGCATTTGGCAGAGCCAAATCTTCTCACAGAAGAGGGAAGAATCAGAACCCAGAAGGGATGGCAACAGAAAAGCATGAAAGGGCATGTGTACAGAAACTGGGTAGCAGAATGCAGATTGTCCTTGCACGCCTGAGACCTGCCGGAAGGATTCAGCTTCAGCCGACACTGTGTGGTGCAAGTAGCAGTTGCTTGTTGCAGAAGAGGCATTTGCAACTGTCAGGACAGTTTGCATTTTGTGGACAAAGCATTCTACGTTGTGTCCATAAATCGGGCAAGGATTTCCATTCTGTCTTAGCATGCACCCGCTCTCAGCACACAGTAACATATGCTGCCTTGTGAATCAGCATCGATGGAGGTGCTGAGACACAAAGGGAAAGTGCTGCCAATCCCTTATGAAAATGGCAGCAAGCAAGAAAGGGAAGGCAAATTTTAACAGCAAAACACAGGATGGAGACAGCCCATTAATGTATAGCAATGAGGTGGCTCAAAGTCAGCTGTTTGTGATACTTTTACTAACCTGAAAACATTCAGTATAAAATTCATACATTGTGATCCCCAGAGAAGCCTGGAGAGGGAAGAGAGAAGATGCACTCTTCATTGTAAGTTTTGAGGGGAAGTGTCTTCCTGAACTTAAGATGCCTAGGAGAGAACAGAGTCAGAATTTTCCTCCTACCACACACTTAACCATGTTTGATTTCCTTTTAGCAGCTGGGGCTCCTGAGCACAAGTCAAAGGCTTTCTGCCAGGGATTTAATTACAGCTGGGCCCTTTACATGTGGTAAAAAAATAAGCTTTGAATGTCCTTACAAGACTTTTATTCCAATGATTACAAACAAAAATAAAAATTGCAGATAGGCATTAGAGTTTAATATGCTCTTGATCAGTTTCTTTTCAATAGTCCATGCATGGAGTGTGTAACATTAAATATCAAATGACTTATTAATGTCTTATTTGAAGACAGATGACTTTATATGGGATTTCTGATTTAGTATAGTGATACAAAATACACTGAAAATGCGATACAAATGTATGTTACACTTAGCAAAATACGGGATTGCGGTTCTATCATAATACCAGTGTGTTTTTGTAATATTCTCACTGAAACTGGGTAGCCCCAGTTAGGTTCACACTCATTTAAACCACAAGTTGATCCACTCAAAGTCAGTTTATTTGCAACAGATGTGGTCATTCACACCCTGCATTATTCACTGAATTTCATGGGCACTTCATCCTTATCTATCTCCAGTGAGCCTTCTTCATTTGCAGGGGTTGATTCAGAGAGTTACATTCCACCTCTAGGGGTTTTGTCCATGACAAGAGGGAGCAATACTCTGATAACCCACATTAAGAGACGGCTGACTCCTTTACAGTCATACCATGCATGAGATGGACTTAAAATCAACACAGAAGAAAAAAGGACTGCCAGGTGACCAAGAGAAAGTCTGTGCTATAACATGTTAAGATCCACTGAGGTACAGTTTCAAAGGAGGTGGCAGGGTGTGATTGTTCTGTGCAGGGAAACAGGCTATTTTTTGCCAGTTGACAATTGAAAGTGTCAAATATGGGACTTCCATTCGATGTTGGTGCCTGTTTGCTGCTAGTTCTGAAGCTGTGCAGACCTGTAAGTCGCTGTGCTGATTTTCTCTGGAACTTCAGCTCAGCATTTACCATTTCTCAGTCTTCTCCTTTCTGTCCTCATTTATCCTGCAGAGGCTAAGAAGTAATAAACTTGGATACTTCGTAGACACACACCTCTTCTAGAGCTGAAGTGCAACTGAAACTGCACTGAAGTGTAAATCAAAAGCTTGGCTAGGATATGGAGTAGGGGTTCAGTTGGATGTTTTTCCCTTCCCCCATACTAGAGCACAGCAAAGGCTACAGAATATTTTGTCTTCCTAGAACTGTTGGGAAACAGCTGAAACTCAGTGAGAGAGGAAGAGAAGACTGGGATATCAGCAGCAAAGTGACTTTCAGAGATCAGTGCCTTAGAAATTTGCTAAGCGGAGGAGGCCTTCCATTAAATTTTCTGCTAATTTAAGAAAATAATTTGTACAGAAAGAATACTCTGGTTATTTTTGTTAATAATTAACCTCTAAAAATAGTGGAGCTCTACTTTTTCTTGTGAATTTCAGCTTACTGCCAGAGACTGAAAAGGAGCCTAAAAATAACTGGGTTTATAGTTGATTAGCACTTTCTGGTTCTTGTTCTTTGTCGCTAGAGAGTCGGTCAAGATGATGGTGGGGAGGACAAGAGGCCATCCAGTGGTACAGCTACTTTCCCTACAAGAAATGTATTATGAGCATTGATAATGGAGACTGTAGTTCCCCCCAACCTTTCCCCAGCCGATTTTCATGCACTTGTCATGGTGATGTAAAGTAGCTTGAAAGTACCAAGTCCCTTTTCCTTCCATTCTATTTTGTGTCCATCTTGAGGAGTTTCTCACAAGTATCACTTGTTATTTAGTTGTACATCACTGGAACCATGATCTGTTCAGCAAGGCAGGTGCTTAAGCAGCAGCAATGATAGTAAAAACCAGTAAAAAATCACAATGGAAAGTTCACACTTCTCTGGCTTTGTATCTCCATATCTCTTTATGCAATGATCTGCAACAAACTCTTCCTTTTCACTGCATTCAACTTTGGTATTTTCAGTGCAGGCTTCTATAACTTCTGTTGCTATTTCTACAACAAGCTGTGCCTTGTGATGTGAGGCATTTTAAAGTAATCTGGCAGATGAATATCTATCTCTTTTCACTTGAAAATCAATAAAAACTTTCAGTCACATTTACATTTCTGTGTACTGCTTCCAGATAACAGTGGCATGTCTTCTCTGGCCTGTAGTTGATCACAAAGTGAAAACAACTGTGAGGGTTTCATGCCTCAGAAAATGACCTTGTCCTTAATATTTTTTTTTCTTTTCACAAAAAGAGCTGACTTGCCCAGCCATCCTTAAAATAGAACTAATTACCATCTGTTAACAGGCCTCTAATGCTCTGACTATAGATCCCTATGCACCATTCATGGTTTCATAGCCATGATGATAAATTGTCTGTAATTCAGAATTTATGTGGAATTACAACAGCTTATGTGGCTGACCCACCACACATTATGGAGCCTTCTTTTGTAGAGGCTTTCAAACTGAATGTTGAATTTTGCAAAGAAATGTGAGGGGAGTCTTTTAGTCTGTGTACACTGTGAGCTCTACTGTAGAAAAGGAGTATTAAGGTAGCACTAATGAGTCATTTCTGATGCACGCAGAAGGGAAGGAGCCAACAAGGGCAGAGAGCAATAAGAAACCTAGATCCTCCTTCCATCTAGTCCAGGTTTGTGCAAAGGCAGTCCTAGAAGACTGGCTCGTTTCGTACTGAGCCCCACTTTACAGGAGAAAAAGGAGCTGAAGCGTGACTTGTTAAATAACGATACAGGCTTTGAGCTACTCCCAGGGAAACATAGCATGGAATGATTTCTTCATTCTGTTTGATTGCATAGTGCCAAATCTACCCAAGCAGCAGAGAGCATGACTCACCAGGAACCCTGAACTTTGTTATGTGCACAGAGGAAGAACCATTTACTCTTGTTCCAGCTACTGCTTCGCAGTACCCAGGTGCCCTGGAACTAGCGCTGGATTGACAGGTCTTGGAGATTCCACTCAGCCACACATAAAACTGAGGGTTTCCATCCTGTCTCAAAAAAAGAGGCAGGACTAGTGCTATTTGACTATTTGTATTGCAGAATTCAAGGGGAAGGGGCAGACTTTACACCTGTAGTTATAAGCCAGTGCTGGTCAAGCAATTTGACACCTTTGCAATCTTGTCACTCTGCTGCACCAAATCTGAAATGGGAGTTGGAATTGGTAGGGAGAGTTCAGTCCCTGAACAGCACCCTGTAGCTGTGTGTTATTTGTTGGTGGTATAGAAGTGCTTGCCCAGTCAGACCAGATGGGACATTACGTATTGTTATCAGTGCAAGTAGCAAGCATTTAATGTTAACAATTATCACTGCCAAATATAGAGGTGACTCTGCAATGAATGCCCAGGGATTAAACTGATACCTTTTTAAGATTATTTGAGTTTGTGATCAATATATTAAAATCATCTGGAAGACCTGATGCATTTTATTAATTCTGAGATATTTCTTCCCTTGTGCAACTCCCTAAAAGACAAATCAGAAATAAAATGACACTAAAATTGGAAAGGCTCTTTATTTCCCAGAGGCTGTAGCCTAATTCAAATGGAAAATTCTGCTATCAGCTTTTCCTCTTTCCACTTTCAACAATAGACAGGCAGTAGTCATACCTCGAACCTTCCCTCTGAACAACCACAAAAGCTAAGGCTTTAACAGCTCTGTCAGAACAACAGGCATTTCCCCTTCTTATATCTGTGAGTCTGGATTGCTTTTGTTCTAGAGAGTTTTGGATGTAGCCCTTTTAGAGACAAGAGATCTGTCAAAACTCCCAAAAACCAGAAATCTCAGAAGGAAAATCTGTTGCAGGAAAACATACAACATAGTCTATACCTACTGCTTGGTTTTTTCTTGGTAATTAATTACATGGAATAGGAAAAGTATTCCATGGTGATCAGTCAGCATAAGTGCTCCTGGGCCTTGATTGGCTTCAAATTTTTATGCAAGGAATACCAATTATGGTTGGCAATAACAATCTTAGCTCTCACAGTTGACCTCAGTTTTAAATTTTAAATTCTCATGATGATATCAGAATTTCACTTAGTCAGCATTGATAGGTTGAGGACCATGCATTAAGGCACCTTCCTGTTTTTCACTACTGACTCATCTTTACCTAATGAATAAGGAATGAAATTAAATTATCACCTTCTTTAGTCAGAAAAGGAGAGGCTTAAAATGATAGGAATGTAGGAAGGATTTTTTTCTTCATAATTTGATTTTATTTGCCTTTCATGAATCCTTTAAAAAGGTCTGGATGCTCCAGTGGAAAGCAGGGACTTGCAGTGTTACTGTGCCAGACATAGCTGTAAATCTGTATGAGTCCAGAAGCTTCCACCTGTAAGAGACACTGGCTTTGTGAAACTGCTGGTTGCAGTTTTTGCTGGTCTGTGATCCACACACCAGAGTCAACTGTTCAGACTGGATTCTGGAACAGGAGAAAGGCTGCTGTAACATACAACAGCCAAAAAGCCCGTACTTCTTAGCTAGGCACCAGATTCAGAAGAGCTCTATTAGAAAGGATGCTCTTCCTAGATGTCCTGATACATGGTACTGGGTCAGAAAAAGGCTGAGAATTTGGGAATGTCTCTCAGAAACACTGTAGTCCTGATGGTCTAGCCTTTGTTTCTTAGCCTACCAGATTTACTTACAGGTGTCAATCTTTTGACAAAATAACCAATATGCTTGAGGATATCCACCTCTTTCATTTCTCATTACAGTGAAGAATGGAAACAAAACCACATGACTTCTAGCCACAGATCATCACAGCTTTATTTATTTATTTATTTATTTATTTATTTACTTATTTACTTATTTACTTATTTATTTATTTAAAATTCTCCTCTATTTAATTCTCCACCTTTCAGACTCTTGACTGACACAGCGGAGACCATTACACTACAACAAATCCATATGCTGTATATAGGGAGGTAGCAGTATGGTTGTACACGGAGATCTCTTTCCAGATTATTAATTGCAGTTAACCTCAAATGGAGAATGAATTTAGCCATTTGCCAGCTGTAGTTCACTTTTAATATTATCCACCAGAGGGCAACGGTTGTAAAACACAATCCCCAATTGAGCTGAAGCTGTGAAACTGTTTTTAATAGAAAGGTGTTTGAGACTTTAGCCAGCATTTGAGGACCCCCTCACTGTGCAACTTAGCTCACTCCTCAGGAGGCTTAAGGGGTTTCAAACAAACAGATGGGCAACAGAGTCTAATGACAGACCATCTGCTCAACACCACAGAGTACAGGTGAGAAAGCACAAAACATTTCTCCAGCTGTTCCTTTTCACAGGGATCTTGTAAACCATAAGGTGTTGCAGTTAAGTATCTAAAACAATAATAGACATTAGATCTATCACAATCCACAGATAATGAAAATGAAATCTCCTAAAGAAAGGTACCTCTCAGCACTTTAAAATTAATGCTTTGCTATCCTTTCATAAGGTGCTTGGCAAAGAGTAAATTTCAGTTAATAGTAATACATATCTCTCATATTTCGGACTGTTCTGTGCTAAACTAGGACTGTTTGTGCCCTGCACAGGACCTTCTACTCTACATGCATGGCAAAATCTCCATCTTTGTGAAAAGGAACACAACTTCAATTCAAAGTCAACATCTGTACCTACAATTTGTCACTTTTTTTTCGCAGCTGCACTATGCACTAAGCAGTCATGAGAGCAGGCTCGATGAAGAGCATTTTAATTTCGTGCACTGGCCCACACAATGGTCTAAAACTGCTTAAAATTTTATAAATGCTACAGATACCTAATATCACTCCCATCCTTGCATTTTGTCAACTCACATCCTATCATCTCAGTCCATTTCTGTTATGAGTAGCATTAAAAGCTTTTCACTCCTGCGTGTCATGTCCTCCTGTTCTTCTTATAGTGTGCATTCTTTAATCTCATGAAAACAGGTCCTGTTTGTATTGTGTGTACAAATCTATTAATCCAAATGTATAACTCACTCTATAATCTAAACCAGGCTCAGGTTTATAAACCTTGCCTCCTATATCTCCCACATAGTTCAGACGTAACTCTCTATGGCTCAATATCATAGAGTAATATGGGTGGAAAGAACCTGTGGAGGTCACCTAGTCCAGCATCCTGCTCAGATGAAAGTTAACTTTTAGGCAGATCAGGCTGGTAAGGGACACTCTCAGATGAGGTTTGTAATCTACAAGGTTGAAGACCCCACAGATGTGTAAGCATTTATTGCAGTGCTTGACATCTATTAGGGAGAAGAATTATTCCTGTGTACCCAACTGGAAATTTGCTTGCTTAATTTGTGACCCGTCAGTAAGAAGATTCTGGTTTTTCTGAAATAGATAGTCCCCTTTACCTTGGGTCAAGTCCGCAAAGGTATCACAGCTCTTGTCTTGAATTTACACATCTAATTTCCTTTTTAACTTTTAAACAATAAATAACAACTTTGCAAACCTTTGTGATCTTTACATTCCTTCTTGGTACTTGGTACTATTTCTTTTGAAGCCTAAATATCCCATCCACATCTTTATCATACTGAAGACCTGCTTGCAGCTTCTGCTTTGATTTTTTGAGGATTTGTACATCTAAGGCAGTGTTTTCACAATATTTTTGCTATCACCATTACCTTAGGGATATGATGTAGCAGTTGTAATGTTCTCTAAGCTATACTTGCCTGTAAAAAGGACAGGGAATTTTCTGCTGATAACAAGTGGACAGGTTTGTCTATGACAAGTTGATCTGGCATTTCAGATACTCCATGTAGGAAGTTCAGAGCAGCGCTCGACTTTGAAGTGGCTGAAAAGGGGTAGCTACAAAGCAAGCAGCTTTAAGAATCAGTTCTCTTTCTTACAGAGTCTGTCTTACTAGATCTGCAGTTTTAGAATTTAAAGATATTTGCAGTTGCATTGAACTCATGGTTATCTGCAATTTGAAACAGATAAACCTAATTTTCATCAAACAGAAAGTGGATTTATAGCTGCTGAAGAACTGGCTATTTTATCCTGTTTTTGAGACATATCACAGCATAAAGCTTCCACTAAGCAGACATTCTTTACCAGTCTTTGAAGGCCCTACTTCCTGAAAACATGTACCTAATACAGTTATATATAACATCCTTGTTTCCAAGCTCTTAAGTCTGTCTGCAGCTGAATGTTTGTCTCATCTGGTCTGTGTTGGAACCCCTTGATTTCTGGCCATTTTTCCCTCCTTGTGAACTTCACATCTTTAGCATAAAAAGGTATTTCCATGAGTAGAGGAGCTAATGGAACCTTGTTTCCTGCAAGTATGTGCTCTTTATGCCCTCATCTCCCAGCTTAGTTCAGAGCAATGCTTAGTCTTCTTCTACACCTTCATCACCAATCATCCAGTATGGTTAGTGGGACACAAGTCAGTGGGCTTAATAAACCTAGAACAAGTAGAAAGCATGACAACTGAAATCTAGCTGCTTAAATTTTAGTGGATCATACTGAAGACCTGCTTGCAGCTTCATCACCTTATTTCTAGTTTTCAAAAAACGTATAGGTATATGACTGTGTTTGACATTTCCAGTCTTCTGTCAGATTAGACTGGGTTGGACAAACTCAAAAGTTATCAATGGGGGACACAGACAAGATATTGTAGCAGCTTCATTTCCTCAGAAAAACAGGTTAAAATTTCTTTAATAATGGACTAGATTCTTTGCTCAATCCAAAGATCACTTAAGATAAGCCTAGGACAAAGACTTACTTTAAAAGAATACAAGATAAAGGAGCCAAGCAAGGTTTTAACCTGTACCATTGTGTAATGACTTTCAAGGAGTGGTTGTAGAAGCCTAAATTTTGGCAGGAGGATATCAAATACCTCTTATATTTGACTATGACTTTATATCCACAGCAGGAAGAAGCTGTATTGTTGGAATTTTTGTGGTAACGGCATATCAGTTGATAATCTCTTGCACTCTAAAGGTTTTGATTATTAAATTCAGACTAATAGAAATGATGCTAGGCATATTCTATTCTAGTAGTTCTGACAGAGAAAGCTGTCTGGCCCAAAAAATAAGTATAATCAATGTTTAGATATGATAAAACCATTTCTTTAAAAAGAAGACAATGCTGAAAATGAAACTATATGCTGAAATTGAAACTATAATTCCATTTTTAATTAATTTCTTAATGAAAAGATAAGCATTTCCAGGCAGAAGGTTCTCTTAACATCTTAAATGACATAAAAATGTCATAAATAACTAAGAATTTGTCAGGAATAAAACACTGGAGCTTGAACAACAGTCTTACAAGGATTGGAATTTTAACCTCCAGCCCGGTGTCTCCATAGTAATATCAAGAAAGAAGAATTGAAATTAGGGTTTATTTTTACTCTACACATCACAGCTTTTGTCACAAACCTTCTAAAAAATGAGTTGTGCATATTTCAAAATCTTGCCTCTCTGTAGACGGATGGATATATTTAAAAGCCTCAAATTTTCAAAAATAGATCATTATTTTTGAATACCCACTTATCTTTTGTATTTTGGGAATTTTAAACCAGATAACCTTGTAAGTCCATGTTGAATTGGTCAAGTTTTCAAAGAAGCATTTCAACAGTATCCACTGATGCACATGGGCAACTCTATCTGAAAGTCACATCTGTCACTGAGGTGCCTATGTGTGTTTTAGAAACCTATGTCAAGATGTTTAGATGTGAGATTTTGAGAAATGAATGAGGGTTATGAATCTTGCCTTTTGTAAGAATTCAAAGCTTTTTTAAAAAAAACAGTCCTGTGCTAGTACATTTGATGTATCTGCAATGTACCAACCTTCTCCAGAAAAGAAGAAAGAAACTTTATTTATTTTTATAAGTAGGAAAATATCTCCTTAATTTCCTTTTGTTTAAATGTTGAAATGGTACAGAGCAGTGGGGCTTAAGTCCCATAGCAGTGGTAGAAAAACATTGCTTCTCGGATCGTTCAGACCCTCCAACTCTGCTTTCAGTAGCAAATGGGAGACGGAAAAATAGAGGGCTGCATGTTTAGCACAGGAATTAATGAATTCTGAGGCAGCTGCTTGCATTCTTTCAAACTTCATCTGCATTAGCAGTGGGCAGCGTTCTGGAACTGTGTGCAGCTGACTGGAATCTATACGTGAGTTTGTTAGATTCTTTACACTGGTGTGAGGTTTGCCCCCTGCCCATATGCTTTGCCTTTTCAGGAGTTACTCAAAAGATGAGTTGTTTCTCAGGTAGGGTATATACAAGCAAAACTTGTAAATCATATCAGGGATTCTTTCAATTTGGGAAAGAATACAGAAAGTTGTGTTTCCTTGATAGCTTTTCTCTTGGAGGCATATTTTCTCCTAAAACAGTTATATCATATCCCTAAAAGCTTAGTTGTTTCTAGTTTACAGTCACAGAGCTGTACATATGAAGATTTCATTGTTTCTGATGCTATATATTTCTTTATTCTGTAATTGCCAACTGTGTTTATATGTCTTCCCCAGATATTTGGTGACATAGGACACGAGATACTCTTAACTGAAATTGTTCACAGTCTGTAGCAAATTTATGACAGAGGGATTTCCTGAGCCCCACTCACAAAATTATTCATGTAATTGTGACCTCGTCGTGGTGTTCCAGAATTACAGTGCTACACACAGAAATTCTAGTAGTAGGTATTACAGACGCTGCAAAAAAATTTATATAATTTTAATTCGAAAGGTCTGTGTTGTGTTAATATGCCTAAACCAGAAATGAAGCAGCTGATTTAAGGTCCCTGTGACAGTGCTGCTGGTTGAGAAAATAACCACCCTCGTGCAAGTTTTCTTTGGCCCCTTCTGCATGACACTACTTTTGGTACTGTGGTACCCATAGCACAGGATGGACAATAATGTAAATGTAATAATAAATAAAATAATAAATAAATAAAAATAAATAATAAAAATAAATATAAATAAAAATAAATATAAAAATAAAAATAATAAAATAAATATATATAATAAATTAATATATAATAAATAAATAATAAAATAAATATATACAATAAAATATAAAAATAAAAATAAATAAGAAATAAAATAATAATAAATTAAATAATGTAAATACCTGATGGTATTTACAGCATAATGTTGTCAAACAACCACTGTCAACACATTGTAGCACAAGCTGCTTGGCTGCAAACTAAGGTATCTGAGGAGCCGACCTAATAGGCTTCTACTTCTGCTACATAAGAGATGTTCTTTCTGGCAGAGATGTAGATGCACAGTTCAGAATAGTAAATCTTCAGATACTATACATACACCTGAAAAGGACTGTGAGTCAAAGGGGCTGTACTGCCTCAGTAGCTTAATAAAAGTTATCTTGCCACCCCTTGGCTGTAGCAGAATTCAGCTGTCTTTGCAGACTATGAAATAATTATGGTAATTTTTTTACATGAAACAAAATCATTCAGACAACTTTCCTAGCCTAAGTTGCTGGATTTATTTTCATTCTGCGTCTTCAGTCACAATAAGCCTTGTTCTCACAACCCTGTCTAGATCCTTCTGTCCAGCCAGGAGCAGAACAAGTACTGCCTGAGACCCATGCAGAAGATTTGCCTTCAAGACTAGTGTCTTTTGCTGTAGAAAATTCTTTCTGTTGTACAGCAAATCACATTTGAATTTGTAGTTTTACAGCAACAGAAATGCTAGAACCCTCTTTTTTTCATTTACAAAAACTGATATATCTTCTCTCCAGTATGTAGCTTTTGAGCAATTGCCTGTGATGTACTATCTTGTGTCTGGTGACCTTCTTACCTAAGACAGGAACAGAATTAAACATTCAGTGACTGTTCTACATGGTTTTATTTTTTAATTTATATAAATATATGTATTTTGCTTTTAAAATGATGCAAAGGACAAGATTAAGGAGAAAAGTATAAGATATTAGAGAGTTGATATTATATTAAAACAGAATTCCAAACATCTACAGTTGAAGTCTTTGTAATCCAGAGACAAACACAGAAAGTACTACTGAGCAAAGTAACTGCAAAAATTACATAGTGTGTACACCAATGGAGAAAAAGGTTAGGATATAAGCTCAAGTATGTAATTAAAAGTAGCAGGATCATATTTTCAAGGGTTGAATATTACAAGCAACACTTTACCAGAAAGAGTTATCAAGGTGTTACTGGTGGCAATGAAGCAGTGTCTCAAGAGAAATGGCTGCAGATGGACACTTTTGAAACTAGACCAGGCAGAAAAACAAACACCAATTGGGAGCAACTGTATTCTGCGTGGGAGGTGAACTGGATGAAGTGAACTGGGTGAGGTGATGAAGTAAAAAATATCAGAAATAGAAAAGACGTATAAATAAAGCACTTCTGTATCTTTGGGGATGAAAGGTGTTACAGGAACATAAACCACTAGTATTCATTTTTCACAGATGGACCAAAAACCCATGAAAAGATGACACACTTAAATCTTCAAATGAACAGGGGAAAAAATGTGGGGTTTTTTTTGTTGTTTTTTACATCGAAGCAAACTGAACTAGGCTAATTGATGCTATTCAGAGAGAGTACAACAGATTGATATTTCACAGCACCAAGCTATAGAAGATAGAGTGCTAGGAGAGGCTCAGGCAACTCTGGTCCCCCCTGGGAAACTACTGAGTCTTAACAAAACAAAGTACAAGAGGAGACGGCACATTTTAAGTGGGATTGACCTTAATATATGAAGTTGTTGACCCATAATTTACAGTGACTTAGTGCATATGTGAAGCTGTATCATACTGCTCAGTCATTCTCTGTTTTCAGCATTTTGCTTTATGTTAGGGATCAAAGATGTCGATATACATGTGGGCCAGACCATGGGCTGTTTTATCTCATGTTTGCAAAACACTTGTTTTTCTCTCTTACCTGCTACAGGCATCAAATCTGAGTCTAAGGGGTGCAAGCATTCTGTGTTATTGAAATACTGATATCGGAGAAACAATACACACGAAAAAATTAGGTGCAGTGAGCCATAGTGTGTCGGTAACACATGACTCCTGCATCTTCCAACAACAGGAAACTACACTAAGGGATCACACATGTCACACAGCCCCCTACGGCTTCTGGACATGCTTTCCGGAAATGCTGAGAAACTTCAGATAGTGTCAGGGACTTTCAGATATTGTGAGCATGCTCAGCCCTACCTCATCAGTACAGACAGGTATATTACCTGACAATTAAAAATTGATGGGGAACCCTGTTCTCCTTGTTGGCAACACTGTGTTCCAGATGCTTTGATTATGAACTCTTCTTTTCAGGGGAACTATTTATTTATTGCAGCTTGCCTCTCACAGTGCTATGGCAGTTTGACAGAATATGACACTAAAGGAGAAAACCTAGCTCTTCACTGCCTTGGGTCAATGTTTGCAGTAACCCGCTTCAGCCAACACCGATAATTTGCCATTACTCTGCGCTAATTTAGGTATCTGCAGAGAAACATCAAGGAAAAATCCATTAAGGCAATTTTCCAAGGCAGAGCAAGTAAGTTAAACATCTAGGAAGAGAAGGCAGCCTAAATTTCACTTATGATGCCCCAGGTGTCTTTGAACTTGCTGTCTCCTAGGCAGTTAAAATACTATCACTATGCTAGATACAGAGAGAAACACTTTCTTTTAATGATGCCTCTTTACAATATTCCATGTCCTCCTAGGTTTGCCCCATTCCATCCCAGCCGCCACAGCCTACTGTTGTTCCAAAGCCAGTTCAATCTGTCATACATGTTCCATTGCAACCAAGCTGCCCGGGCCGAGGCAAGATGGCAAAACTCATCAATCCAGAAGAGATGACATCCAGGGATTATTACTTTGATTCCTATGCTCACTTTGGAATTCATGAGGTAATGCTTATTTTTATTTCAGCAGTTATTAAATAGCATTAAAGTAATAATTATAACAATAATATAATTATGTTTTCCTTTATATATTTCTTATTTATCCCCATCCCACTTGCTTATGACTATATTCCTCTGCCTTTCCTCAGATGAATGTATTGTCTGGTTAAGTGCCAAAGATCTCTAGAGACCTGTACCCCAAACCTCCGTCCCACCTAGATTCTTACATATGGGTTCTCCCCAGAGCTTACAGCAGCTGTCTGTGCAGTGGTGAGCTTCACAAGTGCATCAATTTGGTGCACTTATGAGGGCTGCAAACTAACCTGATTACACATGGAAACGACATTATTGCTAAGTTAGGTCTTCTGTTCTCTTGCGTATTTGATCACAGACGTCAGCAGCACAGCTACTCCACTGACATGAGAAGCTGACTAGTTTCTTGACTCCTGGCATGTTACTTGAATTTTTGAATGCATAAAGTACATTGGTGGGAGCATTAAGCTCAGTCACCTCCAGTAAATACACTCCTGGAAATAATAATTCAAAATACAGAGTGGACCATATTTACCTTCAAAAAGTTTACTGTAAATCAGTTCTAAAGAAGACACTGATACCTTGCCCCACTGATATTTGCAACTCCCAGGAGGACAGGATCTTTAAGGCTACAGTGCAGAAAAGCAACAATATGAAATAAATTAGTGGCACTTTTCACAAACTGCGTAGCAAACAATATCTATTTCCATTACTCTAGTAATTGTTTGTGGGGTATATATGTGAAAGTAAGATTTCTATCTGCCAGTAACATCTTACGAGTGTAGCATTCAGAAATTCAGTCCAAGAAGGGAAGAAGAGAGAGGAACAATTGAGTGGGAAGGAGACCTAAGAGAAATTCTGAGGACACATCAGAGACCTCAAATCAGATGGCTCTCCTGATGGAAGGATACAGCCATGTAGGTCTCAGTGAATGCAGGGAGTACATGGAGCCTCTTGCTGAGGCTGGGAAGTGGAAGGTTTCCTCCTTGCCTGCAGGAGGTGTGCACTGGTAGAGGATCTGTGTCAACAAGTAAAGGAGGTGCTAAAGGAGGCTGGCAGACTTTGGAGCATCAGAGACATGAGGAAGATTGCCTGGATCTTCTCTAGGAGCCTGAAGATACAAGAGCCTAAATCCCCAGCTGTGCTGAAAGGAGGGGCAATCAGAGTCAATACTTATCAGCTTTGGAAGTAGAGTCCTCTGACGGTGAAGGCTGGAAACATGTGACTTCTGGTAACAGGAGGAGGGCTCTTGATCAACCTGCAGATCTCTACCTACAGAACAGGGTCAGTGTCTTCATTGTAGATGAGGGGCAGGAATTTTTGTCCAACAGACCATTGGAACCAGTTGACCCTGAGCCATGGAGAAGCACTGGGAGCAAGTGCCAAGTGATAGCAGCAGAAGGCTCTCTCCTGCAAGGGACAGAGACCCCCATCTGCTGAGAAGACCTTCTGTCAAAGCATTTGGATCTGAGACGCGGTGTAGAGGCTGCTGACATTTGTCCAGCCCTTAGACTAGCCTTGGACTACTGCTGCTGCTCTTTTACATGAGCACCAGTGAGAGCTGGAGCATATCAAGTGTGACTAGGCAGCTCCTAGGATGATTATCAACAGCAAGGTGTGTACTGTGCCAGGTGTTTTTTTGCCTCAATCCTAACAGTTCAAATGGCTTGAGAGGAAGTACTCCCCCAGGTCCACAGCTGGTTGTACAGCTGGTGTCAATGATAAGTTTTCAGGTTTTAATGTCTATTGCACCCTCTTTGAGGATTGAGGTCTGCTAGGAATAGATGCAATCCACCTGAAAAAAAAACAGGCCAAAAGGCATCAGTATTCGCTCTTGGGGAGACACCACTAATGGCTGGTCTCCAGACTGACTTTGTGTTGATAATCACAACATCTCAAGAGCAGCAGTTAAGTCAGTTTTCAGTCTACTGTCCATTTTTCATCCATTTTTAAATGAGGATGTTATGGGCAACAGCATTGAAATTTTGCTGAAGTCAAGATAAAAAGCATCTCCCCTCATCCACGGAGCCCATTATTTCACCATAGAATGATACCAAGTGGTCAGTCATCTCCAAATCCCTGCTGAATACTCCAAGTCACCTTCTTGGTGACTTGGAAACAGTTTGGAAACTGTTTCCATGAGGATGTGCTCTATCACCTTTCCAGTGCTGATGGACTGTTTTTTGCCTGATGCCAAACCATGCTTTATGATGATTAAAAAATCCCTTTTATTCATCTGCAGTTATTGCATTCAGATAGGCTCCTGCCAAGACAGGTAAGTGAGCAACTGATAAATGTAACAGTCCAGTTCACTAGTGCCTCAGACTGCATGGCAGTGAACAGATTCTTTCTACCCCAAAATTCAAAATACCATTTGCCTACTTGCTTCAACTATGAAATTATGGCAGCAGTATAAGCAGAAGTTTAGCCTTCTAGACCAAAAAAAACATTTTCAGAAAATAAAAGTGTGTGTTGAGTGGCCTGCACTTCTCTTGAAAATGGCACTTGAGTCTTGACCTGAGTTCTCTTTATTGATATAGTTTGACTGACATGTACACGTGAAAGCAAGATATCGATGGAATTAAATGCATGCACTGCTGCTATCAGTGGAACAAAAATCAGCACCTAACAATGACAACTTAAAATAGTGAGATAGGGGTCTGGGCTATACATTAATATCTTCTGGAAATTTGTCAGATAAATGAGTGAAAAGTTGTAAGGGAGGACCATGCAGCACAGGATTTCTAAGCTCTGCTATGGACTTCCTGCCTCACTTTGGGCAAGGCTATTAAGACTGCTGTCTTACAGTGGTTTATGGAACAATTTCTTTTGTGTTCAAAGAGGAACCTCGGAGGGTCCCTTAATTGAAGCTCTGGGTTGTTCACGCTTTAGGAGGAGAGTGGTGTTTGGATTTCTGTATGGCTTCTGTCTATTCCCAAAGCAGTGCTGCCGTTAGATTATGTTCTGGTTGTCAATTGTAAAAGTGAAGTAATAGCAAAATAAAATTGTACAAGGGGCATCATACTGCTTCTTAATAATTCAGTTCTAAGTAGCTATCATTTTATAGTTGCTTTGATGTGTGCACCCCAAAGTATTTGAAAAACCCTTCGTGCTGTGTATTAATAATGCTTAAATGATAACAAAGGAATGCGTTCAGCAGCAGTGTTGAATGCGTCTAAGCACTTCAAATAGTAACACATTGCTTTTATTTCCATCACAGGAAATGCTAAAAGATGAAGTGCGCACATTAACCTATAGAAACTCAATGTATCACAATAAACATGTTTTTAAAGATAAGATTGTCCTTGATGTTGGAAGCGGCACAGGAATCCTCTCCATGTTTGCTGCAAAGGCAGGAGCTAAGAAGGTATATGGGGTAAGAAGACTTTCTCTCATATTTTGAATTTGTTTGTGCATTTTGCCTGAGAATTTGGCTTGGTGATTTATCTGTTCTTACTTGCCTTGCTTTGAAATTCTTCTCTCCAAGCTCTTCTATGGCTTGATTTACAGGGACTTCAGTGGAGTTCTGTTGCACTAGTGTGCTTTTTCCAAGTTGAAATGTAATGTTTTTTCATCTGTGGAACCTTTGGTGACCTGGTACATAACCACATATCTTCTTGGATGAAAAAAACTGTTAAAGAGACTCACTCCTACTCAGAGAAGTTAAAGGAGCTATCTTGGTTTTTTAAATTTTCAAGGTCTGCAACTTTGTAGTCTTGGAAACAAATTTCTTTAATACACTTTTCCCTGCACATTACAACTCAGCAAATCATGCAAGAAAGCCTGTGCATGTTTTCTGTGCCAACAATAACGTTTTTCAGAGGCAGAAGAAAATTATTACCTTAAATACATTGAACTTTAGGAGCATGAATGTGCAATTGTGCAGAGAAGTCATTAGAGAGAGCATAGATTTGCTTCCTAAGTATACTCAGTTATTTGTACTGACTCTAAAATGGCAAATAGGATTTCTTTTTGCCTTGGACTTCTATTTGCCCTGCAGACACAATGCAACACAGAAAAGGGGAACTAGATCTTATTTCTCTATGTAGTTCTCTTCAAAAAAACTGTTTACTAAAACTTAATTGGCTACCTCTGTGCAATTGAAGACACTGATGTCACTAAGTACCCAAACTGTGTGTGTTTATTACTGGTAATGATACATGAAATGCCAGGGCTCCTGTTCAATTCTCAGGCTTATGTTTTCAAAATCCAATGTTAATTTTGAGTGTCTCATCTGAGTATTGGACTAGAGCATGGAAATATAGATAGATGAAAACAAAAGGTGCTGGCGAAAGTTTTGGAGCTTAAGCATGAGATTTTGTGTACAGAACTGGCAGCTAAAATGTATTTTTTTGTAAATCAAATATACAATTTATGGTCTCAAAGCCTCAAGGAGGATAAACCCGTAGCTTTCTCTGATGCAGAAATGCAAGTCTCATGCAAATATGTTGCAGTGCTCTAAAAGTATATACAAAATGATGATGTTGTGCTCCCACCTTCCTATCTCTCAGATCCCTGGCCATATGGTCTTCCTCCCTCCCTTGTGCTGGCACTGATGTTTATCTGATTCTACAGTGAGCCAGCTCACTGGCAGAAAATTCACCAAGTAAAATAAAAGTAAATACTTTTCCACATGTTTGGTGGTGGTGGTGATTTTTTTTTTAGTGGTTTGTTTTTTTCTTTGGACTTCTTTACAGTTCAGGCTTACCTCAGGCCTTCATAAATCTCAGTGGTGCACCATTGCCGGTGCACCATTGCCAGCTCACCTATGGACTGTTCAGTACTGAAGCGGGGGGGTGTGCTATCCAGGGAACTCTCTTAGGTGTGAAATTCAGGCTGCAGCCTGAGAATTTCAACCTTCTTGTCACATGAGCTACCTCACCATGAACCCTGTAACAGAGCAAGCTGCAGAGTGGTATTTGTGTTGAACGAGCAGATACTGCAAAGATCTAGCAGTGGAAATCCTATAGTCAAATTCAGACTTTATGGTCATATTGGCAAAGAGTGCTGATGGAAACTGTGAGTGTTCCATTTAAAAAGCAAACATTTGCCATGAGTTATTACATAGAGCTGAGATGTTCCAGTTTCTTCTCTAGAGTTAGATGTGATTTTTCAAACAGCAAGATGTGGGAACTGTTGACAAATGCAGAGTGTTGGTTTTCTGACTACAGTGCCACTGAAATCCCTCTCCTCTTTCTCACTCTTTCTCTTCTTTGGGTTCAAATTCATCCACTACCCTGCCTGATTCTTCTTATTCTCTCTTATTCACTGTTGGAACTTATTCCTTGCCACTACCTAAGCCAACTGCTAGAATCAACTCTGGGTCTTCAAGAGACGTAAATCATAGAATCACTGACTTAAAACTATATCAAGTTGCCCAAGGGTGTCCAGTCCATTTTGGAAAATGTCCAAGGATAGAGATTCTAAATCCTCTCTCAGCACCTATTCCAGATCTGCAATCACCCCAAATTTCCCTTGCCACAGCTCATGATTACTGTCTTTTGTCCTGTCACTGTGCACTTCAGAGGAGAGTTAGACTTTGCCTTCTACAAGCCCTTTTGAGATAGTTGTAGGTAGCTATTGGATTAGGGGGGGTCTATTCTACAAGCTGAGCATAACCAGCCCCTTCATTTTCTCTTCTGCATTTAGTCAAACAAAACTCAGGACAGTTACTGCAGTAAACTACCTGAATTCTATATTATTTTCAAACAAACAAGACAGTGCAGGTAAGGAGTTAAGCAGACACAGGAAATGAAGGCACATGTTAGATGTTAGCTGATTTGTATAAAAAGGGGCTGATGAGGACACAGTCATGGGGAAATCTGGGAATGTGGTGACTGTTTCAGACTTTCTGACCACAGTAGAAGAGGAAACATTTGTAGAATTAGATCAAAGACTGAGTAGTAAAATGAAAGTAGAAATTAACATACACACACAGATCTAGACACAGCTGAAGAAACTCAAGGGTCCATACTGGGACCACTACTATTTAATATATTCATTAATGACAAAGATAGTGGGAATGAGTTCACCCTCAGCAAGAGTGCAGCTGACATACAACTGCATTGTGCAGTTGATATACTTGAGGGAAAATATGCAACACAGAGGAATCTTGTCAGCCTTGTGGAGTGGGCCCATGTGAACCTCATGAATTTCAACAAGGCCAAGTGAAAGGTCCTTCACTCGAATCAAGGTAATCCCCAATGTCAATACAGACTTGGTGATGAACTGATTGAGAGCAGCCCTGCAGAAGAGGACTTGGGGATACCAGTGGATGCACAATTGGATGGGACCTGGCCATGTGTGCTTGCAACCCAGAAAACTGACCGTGTTCTGGGCTGCATCGAAAGATGTGTGGCCAGCTGGCCGAGGGAGGTGATTGTGCCCTTCCACTCCACTCTTGTGAGACCCCACCTGAAGTGCTGCATCCAGCTCTAGGGCCCTCGGCACAAGAAAGATTTGGACCTTTTGGAGTGGGTCTAGAGGAAGCCACAAGGTGATCAGAGGGGTGGAGCACCTCTCCTATGAAGACAGACAGCCTGAGACAGCTGGGGTTGTTCAGCCTGGAGAAGAGAAGGTTTCTTATAGTAGTCTTTGACAATATATAAAATGAGCTTTTAAGAAAGGTGGAGAAAGGCTATTTACCAGAGCCTATAGTGATAGGACAAGGGGCAATTGTTTTAATCTGAAAGAAGGTAGATTGGATTGGATATAAGGAAGACATTTTTTACATGAGGGTGGTGAGGCACTGGCACAGGTTGCATGGAGAAGTTGTGGATGCCCCATCCTTGGAAGTGTTTAAGGCCAGGATAGATGGGGCTTTGAGCAACCTGATCTAGTGGAAGGTGTCCCTGCCTGTAGAATGGAGGTTGGAACTAGCTCATCTTTGAGGTCTCTTCCAGCCCAAAGCATTCTGTAATTCTGTGACTGAAAACTCAGGTACAAACTTATTTTATTGGAACACACAGTTTTCATAAAATCCAAATGCTTTGTTAAATAGGACAGATTTGAGCAGATCACTGACTTGAAAAAGAACTGGGAAAAAAACCTGACAACACTGATTTTTTTTTGCTCTTTTTCTTCACTTACAGAATTTGGTGGATTTTTTTTGTTTGGTTTGGTTTGGGGTTTTTTGTTTGTTTGTTTTTTTGGTTTTGGTTTTTTCCCTTTTCGTTTTGTTTGTTTGATTGTTTGTTTTTAATGAGTTGCTTTTTAAAATAAAATTCAACCACAGTATAGAATCCAAGTCAAAATGCAGGTGAACAGCTTTAGCTACCCTAAAGGAAGTTTATTTTATTAAATATCTATTTCTTCGTGAAACATTAAATTGCTGGAAGTTTTTATTAATTTGCTTCTTTGCTAATGAAGCAGATTTTTGGAAACTCATAGTCATTCATGAAAGGGAACTTTTTATTTCTTTGCATTTTTTTTCTTTAGAAAGGTTGGAAAGCCACCTCCAAACACCTACATGCTCATGCTTTATTTAAAAATCATCCAAACTGTGCAGTGGAATTGAAAATGCCAGACAGGTGTGAATACAGACAGGGAAAATCGCAGGATCACAGAATATGCTGAGTTGGAAGGGACCCACAAGGATCATCAAACTCAACTTCTGGCCCAGCACAGGACCATCCCCAAGAGTCACATCATGTGTCTGAAGGAAAATGAGTATGTTACAGTGGCTGTAACTACAAACAGGACATAGAGTCTATAGAGTTTACAGTAAAGGGAAGAAGTTGGATGGAGCAAAAGGATGGTGCTGTCCCCAAGGGATTTTTTTTCCTGAACTCTCTGGATTGACATTCAGGTGTTCCTTTCTTCAAGCCAGTTTTAGTTTATATTCAGGCCATTGAGCCAGACATTTTAAGGAGCAGTTTACATCCACAGGCAAGTAGAATTAATAGTCAAGTTCCCATGGGGACAGGGATTGATATTGTGCCTGCTATTATGTCTGTGTCATATACAATATAAAAATAATAATAAGGGATTTGTGTGTCCTTCCATACATTGTCCTGCCATCTGTGAGTGCTATCAGAGAGGTCAGGCACAATTTAGCTTTTAGAGATTAAATGGGATTCTCTGGATATATAAAACACTTCATTAGAGATAATACAGTTCTATTTGACATTCCCATAGGGGATTTAGAGAGACAAGGATTATGCAAAGTAGTATTGGCAGTTTAATGTCAAATTTGGAAGAGGTAAATTAGGAACATTCAGTGACTACAAGCAACTTTGGCCTTCGTGATTTTCAAAGAGCACAAAAAACAGATTAATGGAATGTAGTATTTCTCTAAAAGATAGTAAAGGTCATTGCAAACATGGGCTTTTACACTGATACGCAGATTGTACCAAATTTAAGGGCAAATCTAAAACTAGAAGGTACTTTGTAATTATTTTCCTAGTAAAAGCACAGAACTTATCAGAGGAAAAGACATACAGATCTAGATTTTTTTTGTAAGTAGAAAATTTCAGTAATTTCTTATGTGTAAAATGTCCACATTCTTTTAGGATAGCATGCATTGGTAAAGATTATAGAATTTTCATGTAGAAAAATAATTGCTTCTTGGCACAGACCAGTATTGGCATAGTTTGAAATTTAACATTATTCACAGAATTTGAATGTATTTTGTTTTAAAATATGTGTGGAAATATAGGACCATGCTAATTCATTCCCTTCAGCTGAATTTTTGGGGAGAGGAGGCAATATTCTAAAGTAGCAGGAATAAATTAAATAATGCAACTAATAAATCATATAAATTTTGCATTTAGGACCTCTTTTTTTTCCCCCCATTTCAACAGTTTTAAATCTTTTCTGTAGGAGCCAGTTCAACTCAAACACAGACTGCAGTTTAAATATTGGGATATTATTGGTTATGATTCTCCACACGCAGGTTTGATTTACTTTTTATCGGTGGTTCCATGTTCTGTAGAGTCTTTGCTGCCTTCAGTAGATATTGGTTTTATTCACATAGATGAGATCTTTAACATATAAATTACTCTTCCTCTTGCTTTTCTTTTTTTTCTTTTTTTCCCAGATTGAATGCTCAAGTATATCTGACTACTCAGAAAAAATTATCAAGGCCAACCACTTGGACAACAGTAAGGCATAAATAAATACTTTTATCTTCAGGAAAAAGAGAAGATAACTGTTTTGCTTTCTCTTAATAATTTATGTTATGTGGTTTATATATAAATGGTAGTTTTGCAGAATTGACTTACATAAATACAAAACTAAGCACCCCATTCTAGGCACTACAACAATTCTTCACAGGAATTCCTGTTGCTTCCACATTTCCTTTTAGGCTCACAGACAATAGAAGCAAATAGGACTTAACAACAGGCAGTTTGGTTTAGCAAAGCAGACAGAAGATCCCATATTAGAGCTGAACTTTTCAAATTAATTCTGCCATTTGAATTCTAACTTATCTCTTAAATAGAATTCACACACACACATACACTGACATTCAAATTGAAATAAGGTTCAAAGCAAAAAAGTATTCTAAAGCAATATAGATTTTTCACTAAGATTTCCAACTTTCAACTTTAAAAAAATACTGTTTTTTTCCAAAACATATCAAAACACATACACAAACAAAAATGTCCTGTTCTCAAAATAAAACTATCATAGAAAACTTCTTTTTTTTTTCTTGAAGAAAAACTGATGAAATTTCCAAGAATGTGGAAACTCTAAAAAAACACACTAAAAATACCCCCAACCTACTGAAAATTCTTAGCACAAAATAATCTCTAAGCAGCTCTATTTCATGCCTTCGGTCCTCCTCCAAATCACAGTACACAAGATATCTTTGTAACAGCCTAAAAAATCAGTCTTTTTTTAACTGAGGCTGTGAGACAGCTCCTGTTAAAAAGTGCTCTTTGTGAAGAGCTTGCCTTTGCTGCAGAGCAGGTCAGGTCTGAGCTGGCTGGGCTGTTCCATGTGCCCCCACTTTTAGCTGTGTCTGCACTGATACTCTTCTCGCAAAGGCACAGGAATAGATTTCTGTTCCAGTTTAGATTTGTTCTGATTTTTAGTGCTGTCACTGGCAGTTTCTGACTAACACGGAGCAATTTGGGAGGAGAATTTATTGTACAGTATGGATATTCAAGGGGTGTGGTGTGAAACAGCAGTGACATGGGATATAAGAGGCCAGCCAGCATGTGCAACTTTTGGTTCAGGAAAAGAAAGAAGTAAAGGACCAGGAAATTCTCTTCTTCACAGTAGGGATAAGGCACTAAAGCAGTGAGGTGTGATATTAGCTTGGCTTTCCTGCACCTTTGGTGCACAGCTTGTATATTCCTGGAGTGGCCTTTTATCAGATAGGAACAAAAATAGCATGCCACAAATCAATTTGCATTTGGATTTCCAGCAACGGGAATTGTGTGTGAAGGGACCATTGTCAGAATAAATTAGAAGGTTCCAATGTGCTCCAGAGGTTGCAGAAGGTGTTTATCTCTGCTTCCTTCTCCTGTTTCTACAAGGAGCAAATCACTAAGAAACTGTGGAGGAAGAAGCGGAAACCCCTCCCCTTTGTCAGGAGACTTGCCTGGACAGGTTGAGCAGTCTGCATGGCTGCAGTTTGGTCTCCAGTATACACAAGTTACACACCTGAACTAACATTTACACTTTCACACTCTACACTGACCAGCATTCACTTTCATTTTAATGCAGCCAGGTACCGAACCAAAGGATCTTGTTGCTCATTAAAGTTTTCCTTTTTTTTTTTTCCCCTAAATGTTTAGAGAAATGCAGACTCAGCAAAAGGGGCTGAACCAAAAGAAAACCCAGAACAGATACAATACAGCTGGGGACAGCACAGTCTGTTCCCACACGATGCCTTATGAAGTTTCATCAAAATGAAGGGAGGTGGGAGGAACTTGTGCTGCTGCTGCTTATACTATGGCTGTTCTAGGTGTAAACAGAGGGCTTCGAAGTCTGCAGGTGTGTCTGGCAGCTGTCAACTGTGCTAAAATTCACTCCGAAAGAATTGTGACAGTGAAAGTTCTTGGGAGAAAGGAGAACTAAAGAGAACTCATGGCTGGAGCTTATAGACATGCATAGTCTTCAGTATACCAACAAATGAACTATTGAGTACTGTGTAAGAAAGTTTAAAGTTTAAAGAAAGTTAAAGAATGGCAAAAAGAAGAGAACTCTTCTCTTTTCCAATCAGGTTGCTCTTACCAGCTGAAACTTTGTGTTACCAGTCTGAATCAGAGTGTTCCGAACCTCTTAAGGGGCCAGTCTGGATTAAAAGTTTGCTATGCAAATAAAGTGGTCACATCTGGTTAGAGTCATACTAGTACTGCACATATTTGGGAAAGACTAACCTCATTTTTCCTGGGCTGAGTTCTAAAATTCACCTAACCCACACTTCCACTCTTAACCAGCTAATCTAGTTCTAGCTAAATTAAATTACCTTCATCTTTCCCAAACTGAATGTTGACCATTTAACCAATAAAAATTGCCATTAATTAAGAGTAATAGAATAATATTATCAATTAGTAATGGAAAGTAAAATATTCCCTGTCCACCTTATTCCTAAATTTCACATGCATCTGTTACCTGGTCAAGGAAGAATCGAGGACCATGAGACTTTATGCACTGCAGCAAACAATATAGACAGCAGGGAAACACAAGTGGTAAGGTATTTGTCACAAGCTGAAAATGCATTTGTAAATAGGAAATGTATTTTTTAAAAAAGCAGGAATGATTAGTGACTTGTGTCACTTGTCCTAAAACAAAATTATTTGTTACGACTGAACTGAATATGGACCCCTTTTAATTTTCCATTAAGCACTATATCTGTTCTGGTATCGAAGAGTTCTGTCATTACTCATTGATTTGCTTTTGCAGGGCATAATCAGTGTCCTGTAAGTAGTATATAGTATTGCCAGTAATTAATGTGCTGTGTTGTAATAGTGTCTCTGAAGATCTCGTATTCTACTGCATCAAACTCCTAGCAGGTTTTTAATTTCCTTGAAACTACTTTGGTGATGAAGTACCTGATAACAGTGTTTCCCAGAGGTCACTTTGGGTAACTCTGGAAAGTTGTGCACGTCTAAAACAGATGGAAGATTTAGAGATGAATGAGTCAATCATGAAGCAGAAAGGAATGAAAAGTTATTTTTCATGAGAGAACTGTTTTTACAAACTTTCCTGTTTGTGTACTGTCAGGCTAGATATGACTTTCTCAGTTGAGTCAGCTCCTCAGAATTCATGGAAAGAATAAGTCCTAGTTTTCCTCATTGGGAATCCATCATCATATATTTGAAATGCAGATGAGAATGAGATCCTAGTTCAATAATCTCTAATACCTCAGTGATAATATTGAGAATATGTAAACCTGCAGACATGTTTTAAGGATAATAGGTGAATTCTTTGCATTGCTTGGTCAATGATCTAGAAATCTTCAAATTTCAAAGGTCATGTAAAATGAGATCATGCAGGTGAGCAGGTAAGGCCTGTTTTTCTGGTTTTTAAACATGAGGCATTTTGGTTTGGCCTTTGGTTTTTGTTTTTGTTTTGTTTGTTTTGTTTTGTTTTCCCCCTTTTATGTTGATTCTAAAACTTCTTTTTATTATACTTACTGAAAGTAGTTTTTAAATAGTTTAAAATCCATTGAGTCACATGGAGTCACCCCTTATCTACAGGTGTTCAAGAAGAGAATCATATTGAAAAGGTCAGCCTGACATTCACCAGAAAGGAACTTGTTCAGGTGTTTTATTATGTGAAACGTATTTCTTTGGATTCTCTTTTCAGTAATCACAATATTTAAAGGTAAAGTGGAAGAAGTTGAATTACCTGTGGATAAAGTAGACATCATCATCAGCGAGTGGATGGGTTACTGTCTGTTCTATGAGTCAATGTTAAACACAGTCATCTTCGCACGAGACAAGTGGCTGGTAGGTGCTCTGCATGTCATACTCCTTGCTGGAGCAATCATCATTTATTTTCTGACTACAAGCCTTTCCTTTGCTACTGGCACCAGAATAAAATTCAGTTACCTCTCCAAGTGCCATTTCTTAGGCTTTGAGATAAAAAACGGGAAACTCAGTGAAAGAGCTTTGCTTTTGATTAGCTGCTGGCTGGTGAAATTTGTATAGGCACTACCTAATGCCATTGCTACAGGCTGCAAGAATTGCTGAGATTAAAGCTGGTGTGACAATCTGAAGGAAAACAATAAAGGCATGCAAGGGGTGCTTGTCTGGTTTTTGTATGTGCAGTTCAAAATGTGATGTCTTTGTCAGGTGAATAGATTACGAGATCCATTTCCCCAAAATTCATCAACAGAAACCTGGAGGGCTAATGTTTCCAGACCGAGCTGCTTTGTACGTGGTAGCAATTGAAGACAGACAGTACAAGGACTTCAAAATTCACTGTGAGTAACACTTTCCTGTGGTTATTTCCCTAAAATACTTGATTTACAGTGGCTTACTGTAATCTCTTTATTGGCAAAGGATTCCAAAAGCCAAGAAATCTCACTGACCAGGCCAGAATTACAGTATAAATGTGAACACTAAGAACATGTTAGTCTGCTGATAAATTCAGGAAACTTGCAGTAATTTAAAGTGCACAAAGATGCATCAGTAAGTTGATGTAGACTTTGCTTAGAGTTATATTAATACCCCTACCTGTATTTAAAATGTGGATTATAGGAGATTAAGTTTTGTGGTTGTTTTAATAAATATAAAATCTATCATAACAGCCAGGAAAATTGGTGATATTCTTTTGCCATGCAGGTCCCTGTTTTTGTCTTTTAACATAACAAAACCAGAAAAATAATAAGATGCAAATTAATTGTAAATGTGAAGAAATAAACCTGGAAAAAATTATTTCTCCATAATAAGCTTGTCAAGAAAAAAAAAAAAAGCAAAAAAACCCAAACCAAAACAAACCCAAACAAGCCAAAAACAAACAAACAAAAAAACCCCCACAACATGTAATGCTTTTTTTTAATTTTTAAAAAAAATTTCTCTGAATTTTTAAATTAAAAATAAAGATTAGAAATTTCAATTTTACTTTTATGTTAAAAAGGGTTCCAATTTTTTATATATATATATATATATACTTCATAGATGCATAAAATTGACTTCTCCTTTCTTTTAAAATGTTGGGAAGGTTTCCTTGAAGTATCATTGAATAACTGGTGCTATTAGTGACCTCTACAGGTGACCTAGTCCAGGCTCCTGCTATGAGCAGGCCATATTTCACAGTTAAAGCAAGTCACTCATAGGGCCCTGCCCTGCCATCAGGAGATGGGGATTCTGTAGCTTTTCTGAGTGAAGCAGCCTTGGGAGTAAACATGTTTCTAAATGTCCAGACCAACTTTTCCTTCCTGAGATTTGCCTTCATTCCCTCATCACCAGAAATGAATCTGACTTCTTTGTTTCTGTGGCAGCAGATAGCAAGTAGACACCACCATTAGTCTTTGCTGTCCCAGGCTAAGCAAACCCAGTTTTGTTGGACACTCCTCAAATCTTAGCATCTTTTCGTCACACATACTCCTGGTTCATGTTCAGCTTGTTGTCCCCAGGTCACACATGTTTGGATTTATTTGATCATAACATCATAATAGTTGTGATGAAATGAGTAAGTTTTACATTATTTCAGTTTTCCTTTCCTTTTGAATTTTTTTGCTTTTATTTATTTTTCAGAGCTTAACAATTTCACTTAAAGGCATTTTCCATTAGGGGACAAAAAAATCTCAAAATTCCTAAGCAGTTATATTAATCAAAGATACGTACAAAAGTTTACGTTAATTTAGTGGGTTCAACTTTTAAATGAAAATGCCTAACTCCTTGTCTCTCAGAAGAAAGTTTGGTGTTTCTGTAATCAAATTCAGTACTAATATACAGAACTGTCAATTGGTCACATTTGCTGTTTTGGGTCAAAAGTGAGCCCAGTGCAGTGTGGCGGTGACAAGCAGTCTCTGAAGGTACCAGGGAGAATTATATCTCCTCCTCAAGCACAGCCTAGATTTTTCTCCTTGGTTACATGATGATCTTGACTGGTAAATTCCTTACAAATTGTACAGATTCAACTGGATGTATGAGGCATCCGGTCCGTAAAGGAATCAAAGCCATTTTGGCCTAAAATCCATTACATGTTTTTTTTCACCTTGCTTTTGAACCCTTTCCTTTCTAGACCTTGAGCCTTTTTCTTTTCTGACTGAAAATACATCTTTTATTAACTTGGGGGGGAGGGGGGGCTGTCATAATTTAAAAAAATTTCAGGTTCTTTCTTCTCTACTAAAATTTTATTTTCCTTTAAGATACTTCCTTTTCTAATTTCACCTCTAATTTCTCTTTCCCCCTCACTTTATGTACCCTGTGTTTTCAGTTATTTCCATCTCACTATCTGTCTGCACCACCACCTTCTCTCTCTTACTTTTCTGCCACAATGTACTTGCACATTAAAACTTGGATGTCCCAAATATTGAAACACACCTGTAATTCTACTCCTGTCAGTAATTCACTTGCTGAAACTAAGACTACTTAAATAATCAAAAGAGCATGCAAAGTGCTGATTGAATAGCAATCTATGGGAGGAAAAAAAAAAAAATTAACCAGAATGGATAGGAAAGGTTAGAATAACCCTAACAGCTTTCCAAAGACTCGGCCTGACATATTATATGATTTTGGGCAACACTCTCAAATGTCTAAAGCCACAATAATCATCAACAAATCTCATATAACATGGCTTTGGAGACACCAAAAAATAAAGGCCACTTCTTCAAAGATGTACATTGAGGGGTTATTTTGCCACAACTGCATTATCTGTAAAAGAGCAATAATGACATAGACAAGTGGGGCAGAGAGCAAAGAGCTAAGGAGAGAATCTGAAAATTAGGGGATGGTAGAAATTCTTTCCAATGAAAGATGCTTTGAGAAACAAAATATACTTTCTATTATTACTGCTAATCTTGACACATCTATTTGCATTGGCAGGGTGGGAGAATGTGTACGGCTTTGACATGACCTGTATTAGGGATGTTGCCATGAAGGAGCCATTGGTGGACATAGTAGATCCAAAGCAAGTGGTGACCAATGCCTGTTTAATAAAGGTTTGGTAATTCTAGATATACTTAATTATGAATGTTTACAACTAACTGTAGGATTCTTTGGAGACCTGCTGCTTATGTTTTACTGCTATCTTTATATGCTTTTATCTAGCTGCAGAAGCCATCATCATAGAATGCTACCATGCTGAGAAGGAAAGTCATGCAGTTTTAAATTAGTCAGTATTGGTATGTTGTACATGCTCAATATTGTCACATGAGCATGAACACTGATACCATAATTTCTTATGGAATACCCAAAAGCAAGATGCTACTCATCTGGCTACTGCAAGCTGTAACTCAAGACTCTTCCAAATTTTACATATGCAAATACTGGATAAAGAGAGACATGGTGTTTTTAGATACGAATTTTAATTGCCCTACCTTCTTGTAAACAGAGGTTGGAAATTACTGATGGAATGCTGCTGAGGAGAAGGGGTAAATGAATTCTGTTCGTGTAAAAGATGGAAGCATCAGTTTCTTGTCTGTTTGATGATATAACTAACTTATTCCAGAATGTGATCAGAAATGAAACCTAATTTATTTGTCTAACTTCCTAGTTCCTAGCCTTATCCAGAATATTACTGTATTCTCCCAGCCCCAACGTTTCCATTCAGAGGTTAGCTTGTACCCTGTCCTACATATAAGACAGAATGGTCACTAATATCTTTTCACAAGATCACGTTAAGAATGCAGGAACTGCCTGCAGATATACTTTAAAGCTCTAAAATTCCTTCCACGTGAAGGAAGCCTCCTCATGTGGGACTACTCTCATAAATAAGGCTGTCTGCGTCAATAGCAGTGGAAGGATCAGGTCCATGAATCCAAGAGTATGTAAATTTATCCCAAAGAGTCAGTTTTAATTTTTCACTTTCACTTTTTGCCAGGAACAAACACAGCATTAAGTATTCCTGTATGTAGGAAAGACACACCTCTAGTCTGCAGAACCTTTACTGAAAGCAGCAGAAGGGAACAGAAGTAGAAACTCTGTGTGACAACGTATGCATGCACAGTCCATCTGCATTGAGGGGAACACAGGATGGTTGTGCCTGAAAACAGCCTGAGCCAGAGCAATTTAAAATTGCAATACACACAAAAGAAACAGCTCTTTCGACTGTGTAAAATATGTCCAGAGAGTAAGAGGTAAAGGGGAAAAATGGGCTGGCTTCCCTGGAATAAAAAGCTGCATATCCCTAAATGAAGTGCTTTATTTAGAAGGGTTTTGAAAGTAATTGGTTTTAAGAAGACAGACAGAAATTTTCCAAGTGTTCCTATTCAGGTTTTATATTTAGTTTTGACATCTTTTGTCCATACATTGTATGGTGCTGTACCATGTAGTGGCACTGTGGGAGCAAAGCAGGTAATAACTACACAGTCAGAAACCACTTTCCATTCCCGAATCTGTCACTAATCTCACAAACTGATCACTAAAGAAATAGAAAATTGTTAATGAAAGGCATGAAGGAGGGAGGCCTATGTTCAAGCTAGCAATATGGAAGCAGAAAAAACAGAATCTGCATTGTTGGGTGTTTTATTTAATTTACTTTTGCACATGGTGTATTTATATAAAGTATATTTCTTTCATTTTGACAATATTTGTGAATTCAGAAAATTATATTAGCCTAAGAAAACATTTGAGAATAAACAAAGCCATAATGTTTAATTATTTAAATGTTTTATTACAGCACTTCAAGATGGCACAGCTTGTTCATATTAGATTCACACAGGGATTTTTAGGGGTGCATTCAATCCAAAGCCAGCTAACTTAGGATGCCTACCAGATGAGTCTGGATTCTCTCTACATTAGTCAGTGGATGGACTAGTCACTAGATGCATTCCTCAGAGACCAGTCAGAGCCCTGTGCTACTGCAGTTATTTTGATTCCCAATTTAGATGCTCTGAATTGTTCTAAAAAATCAGCAAAATAAGACATCAGCTCCTGCACACTGTGTAACCATGACACTTAGCTAAAATGCTGGAGACTTGAGTAAAATTTCCTGTTTTGTACTCCTCAGAAATTGGATGTAACATAAGTCTTGAATCCTTTAAGGAACTCTAGCCACTAGGCCACAGGTGTACTGGGGGTGTTATGCAGAGAATACAGCATGTTCTGTGTTGTGGAAGCCATTCCCTTTTGAATGATCTCCTAAATATATCTCAGGGGCACAGGAGTGGGAGTCCTCTGTTTTGACTTCCAAGCCAGGGAGGGTAGTGGGATCAAAGCATCTTGAAACCATCAGTCAATAACTGAACTCAGGATAAGTGTATAGATGTCCTACTGAGGGTTTACTGCTTTCAGTAATACTGCCAAAAAAAAAAAAAGGAAGTTTGTTTCAAACTCAGTAAAACAGTTGTGTTTTCTTCTCTGATCCCCTTGTATATCGGAAAAATACAAATGGTTTTGAATTTATTGAAAACTTTTTCTGCCTGTTAATTCTGATATGGTGTCAGCACCAGAGACTAAAATAACGCTAACAATAATAACAAACATAATAACAAAATAACAATAACAATAATAATAATAAAATAACATTGTTCACATACCTGTAGAAAAACCTGCAATGAAAGAGTGACAAAAACTGACAAAACCAAACAAGAACAAAGGACATGCCACATTCAGTTTGTAATAAAAAATATTGTTAAGCTTTCCTGAATATCCTTCCCTATCTAGACACAGAACTAAAAAAGGAAAAAAAAAAATCTGTTTCTGTGTTCTTTCCAAGTACAGATTACAGCTCGTGCAGATCAGACACCACTTCAAGATTACACAATTTATTGCTACTTTAATCACAAACTGCCTTTCTTGCACAAAAAAAAAAAAAAAAAATTATGCAACGTTCTTGTTTATAGGACTGTCTGGGAAGGGGATCAGAAAACTCTAGAAGCAACCTTAATTCTGATTCGTATGAAGAAACTGGACAGGCAGCAAGTCAGCATTTTTTCTATGAGCAAGCCTGATTGAGAGCTGTTTCTCCCATTAGAAGGGAGCTGCCTGGGTGATGTCATTCAAACAACAAATATACAGTAGCTGGCAACATGGCATCTCAACCTCACTGTTGATTCTAAATTATTGTCTATAAGTCGTTTGCTCAGTCCTAAAGCAATTTGTGCCACAGGACAGTCCAGGAACCATTCTTTATAAAGTGAATGTGAAAACTGGACCTCTCTCTGCCTCTCTGCAACAGGGACATGTACCATGGGATGTCTCATGGTCTTTCATTCAGTGTCAACCATGGTCTGAACCCCCTTATTCAGCTGATAATTCTGACACTTTTACTGCTGCTTAGTTTAAAACATTCTATTTTTGTATTGTGATAATATTTTTATCAGATCCCTGCATAACTATGCCCATTTTGTTGTTGTTGTTGTTGAAACCTGAATGAAATTTGTTAAATCATGACTTTTCTATTTATTTTATGCAGTGATAGTGTTTGTCCCTGTGTAGTTAGCTGTAATAAGCAGTGCTTATTACAGAATATATAGGTAGCCAGACTACAATTCAAAGAGATCACCAAAACTGGACTCATCCATTCTCAAAATTATATTAACTAATAAAAAACCCCACACATTTGTCTCACACCTTGCATAGAAAAAAGGGCGTGTTTCTGTCCTTAAAAAAAAAAAAAAAAAGACTGAGAAAGTGACCAACATTTTAGGCAGCCCATCTGTTCAATATTTGTGATAAATTTCTACTAACTTCTCTAATAAAAATATTTCCTGGTTCTTTCGATTCTACTTCACCCTGCAGAGCCAACACAGCTCAGAGAGAGGGAGCTAGTTCCCTTTTATGTGCCTCACTTTTAGACTTAAGTCACAATTTCCCCACAGTGATACCACTAAAAAGACACCAAAAATTACAGAAATCTCCAGCTATCAGCCACCAGTCCAGTCTAGCTTGTCAAACCAAATTTTGCAGTCTGCTGTGGATCTCTGCCAGGAAACCTCAGAAGTTCTTATTCTTGCTGTGTTTTTTTCTTACTTTCTTTTAAGGGCAAAACCCCAAAAACATTTTAAGGCTATCACAGCTTTAAATGACCAATTATATGCATGGGTCACTTATAAACACTAGTGCCTCAGGGTGTCATTGTAATGTAGGACAATAATTTTCATTATGCTTAAGTTGTTCTTGAACAATAATGCTAACCAGACAGGCCTAAAAAAGCCCTTCAATGGGCAGTCAAAACTCTGTCCTCCATTTTTGCTGGGTGGGTCTGAAGAAATGCTGGTGACATCAGGGATACGATTCCTGGCATAGGCTGGTAGAGAAAATTTGGATTTCTGCCTACAAAACTTCTCTTTCTCTGTACGCATGAGCAATGAGGGTATCAGAATGAGCAATGAGAATATCAAAAAGTGCACCAATTTCCCACAGGATTAGAAGACAATTAGTAGTATTGCAGACTTATTATCCTCCTTATCATGAGTACAAGTTCTGGAAACAACCCAGATAAAAGCAATACCCAAAAGCTGGGAAAATCAGATCCATCTGGAAAACACAGTTGAAGCCTTGAAGAGGGAGATTTAAATATTGATGGAATCTTAAAGACTACATATTTGGTTCCAACTACTGCAATCAAACTATAGTACAATTTACATAATTTACTTCTGTCTTGTTCAAGAGTAAGGTTCCTGTGGACTGTCCACTTGGAATCAGTTATCTGACACAGGACTAGAAAGCATTACCACTAGAAAGCAGGACCCTATCACACCTCAGATGTTTCAACTGCTTGGCATGGTCAAATCACCTTCCCTTCCAGAGATGCACAAACAAATCAAAAGTTTATTTTTATTAAAAACCCAACTCTGCCATCTTTCCTCAGTGCTGACAGACCCCGGTAACAAAAGGTCTGTGAACTGGGACCTGTATCTTCATTTCAACATCCATCATGCCTGCATTCATCAAGGCAGGTTTTTACCTTGATTTCCTCTAGTTCCTACAGCCCCTCCCTGCCATTCCCAACACACTCTTCAGTGAGTGGCCTGTCTTGCCATGTTCTGTCAGCTTACTCAGATAACTGGATCATTTGCTATTTTTTTGATATATTCCAATGTACCATTGATTTCTTGCAGTATTAAAGGGCTGCCAGTTGTCTTTGGGGCTGATAATTAAATAAAATGCTGAAGTACATCACTCAACACTTGCCTGAGAGTCACAGACTTCTGCCTGTAAATGCCTTTTTCTTTCTCCTCCAAACAGGAAGTAGATATTTATACAGTGAAGACTGAAGAATTGGCATTTACCTCTGCATTCTGCCTCCAAATTCAACGTAATGATTACATTCATGCCTTGGTCACCTATTTTAATATAGAATTTACGAAGTGCCACAAGAAGATGGGATTTTCTACAGGTAATCTGTATTTCTTTTAATTTAATTTCTGTTGCTATCAGTCTAGCAGTTCTGCTGGTCAGATGGTACAGAAAGGTTTAATGTACCACCAGGTCTGAATTTCAGTGATAAAAATTATTGTAATTCTGGGAGAGGTGAGCAAGATGGGGAAAGAGCAACTGCTTATAGGAATTCTATAGAAACAGAGGCAGGATTTCTCTATGGCTACCAAGCTTAGGGTTCAGTGGGAATTATGACCTAGGAGTTTATGCCCCTCACCAGTTATATCGAAATCCCATGTCAAGTTTTCAGATTAGATAGGGAATTATCAGCTCAGTGAGAGATAGCAGCTCTGCATCCTAGTTTTCCCTAAATCCAAAACTCAATAAAGCTCTTGCTTGTCTCTTCCAAGCACACACTGCTTATGTAAATTATCTCTAACAATGTGAAACTCTAACTTACCTTGGTGAGCAGAAATTTAAAAGAATAACCCCACTCCTTAAAGGCATCATTTAACAGACTGAATAAACCACAGTGTTGTAAGAAATGCAAAAACCTCATCCTGTATTAGCCTGACCGCATACAGGAGGTTGAAGGAAGTGTTTCTCTGCCTCTGTTTAGTACATCATGGTAAGGCAAGTGCAGAAGAAGTTACTCCATAAAAAAGTAATTTGGCCATCTGTTGCTGAAGGTCACCCCTGTCTGGAAGACTGGTCTAGATTCTCAGCTGGTATCTGTTGGCAAACTGAATTCAGTAAAATATACCAGTTTGTAGGACATGATGAAGTTTCCCTTGATTGATATGTAGTTTTTTTAATTATGAAGAAACTAAGTGTGTGATTTGGAGTGGACCTGAAGACCTGTGTCTACATTACACACACACACCCCCACTTCATGGGGCACAAGTTTCCAATTATGTCAGGCTTTTCCAAGGAACATAGCTCGGCAAAAGGGTATACACACATGTACATGTGTGTGTACAAGGTAGCAGTTACAATTTAAAATATAAATTCCATTTAGTTTTGGTCTAACATGTTTTTACTTAAGAGTTTTACAGAGGCATGTCCAAATAGTAAACAGAGTCTGAATCTGAACTCCTACAAGAAGATCTCTCCATTTAAATATTGTGATTAGTAGTCATTAAAACTGTCTGGACACACAGAGAGAAATTATCTGGTAAAATACTTTTCCTTTGGAAGATACAAGTTTGCCAGCACAGTTTCTGAGAAAAACTTTGTTTATATCAGTCTTCTGATACTAGAATTTTTTGGGAAAAAAAAAGTTAAAAATTACTGTCCCGACAGTTTTTTTAAAAAACAACAGTATTTCCCCAGTCACAAAAAATTTCAAAATCCAAATATTTTTTTAATATTGATGTTGAAATGAAATAAGATCATTATGTTATTACACAGTGTTAATGTATTATTAGTATTATATAGTCCCTCATGTGACTGGGGATACAAATAGAAGACAAATAAATTTATCAGAGGATTTTTGCCGGGTCAGGAAGTCTCTGAACTTGCTTAGGTATTCTTAGCTTCCTAGATGCTCCTGACTGCAAGAATGCTAGAAGTGCTAAGTAACCAATGTAATTTCATTAGGCACTGCTCAAAGGTTTGAATTTAAATCAGAAAAAAAAAAAAAATTACAGCCTGAAATAGCAGAGGAGTGTCAAAATGATTCTGCTAAGCAAGACAAGAAATTAATTTAGATCAGTTTCCATCTCTGGCAGATTGCCCATAGTATCTGCCTTTTAAAAATCCAAAGCCAGGCCAAGGTGCAAGTACCCTTTCACCAGCTCTATCCTCCTGGAAACTATAAAATCTGCTGTTCTGGGATCATGAATCAAAGGTTTTATCTGTGGCATTGTAAATAATAGTTTTTGATGATTTTGTGTAATTCTTTTTTGAACTAATTTAGACTTCTGACATTCAAAGCACTTAGTGGTAAAGATTTCCCCAATTTGAACATGTGTGGGCTGAAAGGAAAGCATCAAAAAGTGCCTGTCTTGCTCTGTAACCCCTTTTGTGGAATCCTTCTTGCTGAGTGTGATTCACGTCTGGCACATTCCAGTAAAAATCAGAAGACAACCCACTGACAGCCAAAGAATTAATTGTGTTGTTGTAAAGTGCATTTACTAGTATAGTACATAAGTTAAAGCATTCTGTGAGAAGAAAGGTTTTTTGCAATTGTTCCCAAGTCTTAATTTGATTTGCAAGACATGTAAGAAATTTTGATAAGTAATACCCATATATATTTTTTAGCACCTGATGCTCCTTATACTCACTGGAAGCAAACTGTCTTCTACTTAGAGGACTATTTAACTGTGAGACGAGGAGAAGAAATCTATGGAACTATATCCATGAAACCAAATGCAAAAAATGTGGTAAGTCAGCATCTCTGATTCTAATTCCAACTCTATTGATCACAAACTATAATCAACAGTAAAGAAAATGCATACGAGTAAAAACCATGAGAATGCTAAAGGCATTCGTGTTTATTAGTAAAAGCTCTAGTCACAGCTTCACCAGAGCTGATGACTGCAATAATACAGCAGTGCTAATGTTCCAGAAATCAGCCTGCAAACAAGCTAGCATGGGGAGAAAGGATTCAAATGCATCATCCAGTCAGCTGTCCTCTGCAATCTGCTTTATTCACATTTTGTGAAACACATAGGCAAGGGTCTCTTCATAATGTCACTTAAATCAGTGGTAAGATCCCTTCTGCCAACACAGGATGATCAAGAGTAAGTACTTCAATTCCACATCTATGGCCACTGAGTGATTTCCCACTCAGTGCCCAAGAACTCTCCAGTAGGAAATCAAGTGACACAATTCATTTGAATGTCTGTGTGAACTCTCTGATCAAATGTACTTAACACACTAATCAAGTGACAGGGTTGTTTAAAAATTATGGCTTTCCATAAACAATGCAGTGTTTTATTCAAGATTAAAACTAAAGCATGATGGATTTCACACTATGACTGGCGAAAACTTCCTCAATTTCTATGCTATGGGTTGAATCCCTCTAGGTCAGTTATTCAGTACTTCTTTTAACTTGTAAGTAGACTATAAGACGTAGCTGCAGTAGTTGTAATTGTTGAACTACCGCATTTGTTGATTGCAGCAAATCTTAACATTTTATTGTCTTCATTTTTTGTGTTACTTTTCCATTTTTGTACCAAACACAGCTTGGATATGGTTTTCATAGTAGTGGAATACTATACAGGGGAAGAAATAAACACGAAATAAACTTGGCATTAAAAGAAACACATTCACCCCCGAAGCTACAACCTACTGAGAAAGAGAGGAAAATAGTCTGTTTTCCACCTTTGTATTGTCCTTGGGGGACTGGAACATTTTCTTTAGGGTTGAGAATATCAATTTTCTTTGACAGAAATGAATAAAATATCTCAAATTGGTTTGCACATCAGTAAGCACCTGAATGCAGATGTACATGCTAAAATTAATATGCTCTTGATAGTTGTCATAAAACAGAGAGACCACCTTGGTTAAAGGGAAAGATGAAGGCTTTCAAGAGCTTGTAGAGTCAGAGCTTCCTTTTGTAGGGCTATGTAGTGCCTCTTTCCTAAAACCATGTCATTATAAGATAAAGAACGACTACAGGCTTCTCTACAATGGGAGGTTTACTAGATCTATTCTGGAATAACCCCTAGTGTGAGAGCCCTTTAGCCTAGATAAGGAGCATCTCCATGGGGAATACCCTTCAGAAATTTTTATACGATATGTATGGTAACAGCACTTCAGAAGCTTCCTAGTAGTAACTGGGACATTAAATCAGCCTCAAGAGGAATACAGAAATATGACCTAAGCATAGATTTTATGATGAATGCTATTACACATCCTACACCCTGCTTTTTCAGTGTTAGCACCATTTAAAACCAAAAGAAGTTAGAAATCACTGTAGGTATCTCTTGAATCTGAAGGTCTTTTCAACTCAAGCAATGATAACTGAATTGATACACTAAACTGATGGTCTTACTTACATGTTACATTTAAATCTTTTTACAGCGTGACCTGGATTTCACAGTAGACTTGGATTTTAAAGGACAGCTATGTGAAATGTCAGTATCTAATGACTACAAAATGCGTTAGCAGGAAACCTTTCAGAGAGATGAAAAGGAGAATTTTATCAAGTCTTGAACTGCTGAGCTTCAAGCTAAGAGCAACTGTTCACAAGATTATTTTATTAACTACTAGAATGTTTACTCTGATGGAGAGCAGTAACCTGATCTTTCTTGCAGACAGTACAGGGGGGCTGGGATCCCGCTGTGAATGTACAGTATACAGAACTGTAGCTTTTGTCAAACATAGGAAAAATTAAGCAACAGTCTTGAGTGTTCTGGTTCAGGATGGCAGAAGATGCATATACAAATTGTATTACTTACTGTGAATTTCTGGTTCTTCCAAGCTTTGCATGTTAAGATGATTAGGGCAGTTTTCTCACTATGAAAGACTACTACAGCACATTACTGTGATAGTATTCCTGGACTTATATTCAATATAAATGAATATATATATATATATTGTACATGGGGAAAAAAAGTAATTTCATAATAGGAATTTGTTTTGTGAATATTTAATTCTCATTATGCAGTTATGGAAAGATAATGGTGTTACCTCTGGCACTACTCTAGGCAGTGATATATTCCATTAACTGTCCATCCAATGTTACAGCTTTGGTAAATACTTCATGCAAAGTGTACATAAGAGCTGGGCATTTACAGGAAGTTCAACAACTATATTTTTGAATGTCCTCTGGAAAATGTGGACCATTAGTTTTGAAATTCACCTTCACAACTGGATGTCTGTCAGAGCTTTAAAAAACATTAGCTTTTTATCTTTGAAAATATTCTGTGGTGAGTTTTTATAGCTGGATTTTGCATGAGACCTGAAATCAGACACCTAGTATTTAAATGTGATGAATGCAAAGTCTCTGAAATGGTGGATAATTCATGTTTTTTAGCCATGCCATATTTCAGTTCTTTGCAAGATTCTTAATACAAAATAATTTAAAAAAATAGGAATTAGTGTTTCCTTTTGGTGATGTTTTAGATAAGTTTTAAATTGCAAATACTATTCTCAAGAGTGCAGTGATTTGCAGGAACAGATTAATGTCTTAAAAAATGTCAGTGGCTTCTGATAATACTAAGATGTCTGTAGCTTCCCCATCCCCTTAAGCCCCTTGTTTTTCTTACAAAATCTCCCGCTTATTGTTAAAACATTAAGTGCTTATAATTCCGTATATGTATGTATCAGGTCTTTTTACTATATGAATGTGGACCATTTAATCACATGTAATTCATCAACAACTGCGTCATCAGTCCTATCTACGCATTTTCCAGTCTGTCTGGCATTGGGCACTAAATCGTTCTATCATGTATTGGGTAAGATTGACTAGTTTTTTGCCTAAAAATCTTTTTAATCACCTGCAAATAAAGCATACTTGAAGATGTATTTTGTCAGTATTTGTCAGCTTCTCATGCTTTAGAAACCTGTATCTATTGATTTTCCCTTCACAGAAACTGTACAGTGCCTCCATTTTCTTATGGTGTAAAGATTACGGTCTAGGGATTGTATCACATGGTATCTATGTAGAATGAAATTAAACTGTATTTCAGCAGTAAAAGATGCTTTTTGCAATGTAGTGCATCACTGTTGTTTTAAAGCACTTTTCTTTCATTTTTTTAAATGAGGATGAACAACTTTCCTCACAAAATCACTAGGATGCTGTCATTTTCAGGGAATCAGTTCAGCTACTCTTTCAGTAATGGACTGGGAAAAAAACCTCTGCAAGTTCCCTTTCTAGTAACACTTCTGTGATTCTAGAACTTAAAGGTAAAGAATTCTACCAGATTTTTTCTCAGGCCCCTTTATTTACATAGAGATGTTCAAATGATGTTTTCATCCTCTCCTTTGCCACTAATCACTGAAAGAAGAAAGACTCTTGCTTCATTTGCCTGAATTATACTTTGACAGCACTTCAAATCATCTACTTCTCTTGCCCACTGCAGGAATCTTTAATAAGTTTAATATTAAAAGAATAACAAAGAAGAAAAAAAATCCCACACCTTGTTTGAAACAAGAAAAAGATCATTAAAAAAATAATCCCAAGGGTCTTAATAGAGAATGTGCCATTTTTGCCTAACAGACAACTCTAGTCAAGAAGCTGAAAAAAAACCCCAAACCTTGATCAGGACAGCTCATTAACCAATTTGAGAGGCATTTAAGCAGTGTTGAACAGTGACTGCCCTTTCTGGCTCATCATTCAACTACTGAGAGTGAGGTGAAGGTCTCTCTTCAACAGTGGCCAGTGGCCACCTTGCCTTAGTACTTAAACTGCCCATTCACTTCAACATTGCAAGATTAAGTCCTCGCTGATACTGTTAATGGCACAGTTCTGGGATGGCAATCAGACCTCAGGGACACTCAGTCCTGGAAAACTGGTTTGTGCTTTTCTTCCTTTCTAAAACATACCACATATTTCTCCATCACAAAAAGAAATGAGAGTACCTACTGCAGTGTGGCTGAAGTGTCTTTAAAATCAAAGTGATCAAAAAGCAAATTCAGGTTTCCAAGGCCATTATAGGTGTAACCTACCACAAAGGTTTTAAAAGCACCAAAAGTTCAGCACACATAGGATCTGTTATGTCAGCATTTGTAAAACTGGTACGCAAAAACTTGCAGGCCAGGTGTAATTGGCTCTTAGGTTTTGCTCAGCAATCCAGCAAGTCTGGGTACCTACCACAGAGTCTGAGCCTAATTTTCTCCAGGCTTGAACAAGAAGGCCTCCTGTGGACTCCAGGGTTGAACCAAAGCCACTGGTTTTCAAAGCTTTACATTAAAATACTAATGACAAAATGACTGCTGACAACTGAAACAGACACATGTTTAAAGCGTTTAATTTCCCTCCCACTGACAGGAAACGAGGAGCATGAGCTGAGGACGGAGCATGAGAAAGAAACTGAAATACAGTATTTACACCAAAAACTTTCCCTGATGAGTAGTACAGCCCTGGAGAAAAGAGAAAGCAGGTCCCCTCTGCCTTGACTCTGATCTAAGGCAAAAGTATTAAAACTCCTCTCAGGGATTTTCCTGTCACTTGAAACACAAAGAAACGTCCAAAAAAAAGTTAAATACTGAGCATGGCTCTAAAAGGCATAGTGGGCAATTCAAACTTGCAGTGCTTGTAAGGATTAAGGAAGTAGTCTCTAATGTTAGGAGGGCCACTCTGTATTCCCAAGGTTCTCTACAGAACAGTACAGTATGACTCCATTCTCACATGCATTTCTTATTCCCAGCACAAACTGGCCCTTGACAGATGTTATTGAAGATTCAGGCTTAGCTTGGTTTTTGCAGAGGTTGTTCTGGGGATCTTCCTATGTGCAAAATTACGAAGTTTAGAGCCTTTTTACACCAGCTTAGACTTTTAATAGGGGTTGAAACAGTCCAGAATATAAACAATAGTATTACCCAAGGCGGCATGCTTTTACTACAGAGCTAATTTGAAGAAGCTTCTCAGAGATAATTTCTTACAGGATTTTAAATTTAATATTAACTGATAATTTAACAAATACAGATTTGATTATACATAACCAAGAGAAACTTCATTCACTTAGAAGGTAATTTTACAAAGGTGGCCCAACGTATAAAAGGAAGAATAAATGCCTTCTTTAAGAAGATAAGAAAGTACAGGCTGGGAGCTGACCTGCTGGAAAGCAGCTCTGCAGAGAAGGACCTGAGGGTTCTGGTGGACAAGTTGTCCATGAGCCAGCAGTGCCCTTGTGGCCAAGAGGGCCAATGGCACCTTAGAGTGCTTTAGGAAGAGCTTTGCCAGCAAGTTGAGGGAGATGATCCTGTCCCTCTACTCAGCACTAGTGAGGCCACAGCTGGAGTGCTGTGTCCAGTTCTGGGCTGCTCAGTTAGGAGAGACATGGAGCTCCTGGAGCAGGTCCAGTGGAGGGCAACAAAGATGACTGAGGGCCTGGAGCATCTCTCTTAAGAGGAAATGCTGAGGGAGTTGGGCCTGTTCAGTCTCAAGAAGAGGAAACTGAAAGGGGAACCTCATCAAAACATGTAAGTATCTGAAGGGAGCATGCCAACAGGATGGACCAGATGCTGAGCAATAGGACAAAAGGCCATGGGCAGAAACTGATGCACAGGAGGTTCCACCTGAATATGAGGAAAAACTTTACTTTGCAAGTGACCTAGCACTGGAACAGATTGCCCAGAAAGGATCTGGAATCTCCTTCCTAGAGACATTCAAAAGCCACCTGAATAATGTGCTCTAAGGGACCCTGCTTGAGCAGGATTTGGACTACATAACCTCCAGTAGTCCTTTCCAAACCTAACCATTCTGGGATTATGTGATTTCCAAGAACAGAGACTCCTCAGCCTCTCTTGGCAGCTATTCCAATGCTGGGCTAATCTCACATAAGCACTTTATGTTCAGCTGGAATTTCTTGTGTTTTAACTGGGGACTGTTGGTTCTTGTTATTTTCCTATTTGCCCCTGAGAAGAGTTTCACTCTGTTTTCACTGTAATCTACATTAGATACTGGAAGATACAATTAGTTCCCACCTTAGTTCCCTCATGGTACCTCCTCTCCTCCCTATACAACCCATGATTGCACCGTGGCCTTTTATATGAATTACACCTCATATCCACCTGTAATCGCTCCTCCCTTTTTTTTGTCCTTCTAACAGAGTCAAAGTATATATTGCTTCTGTTACACAAGTTTTAACAAATGTACCTAAGGGTTTTGCAAAGAATATAATCCCAAGGAGAACTTCAGGTTCTCTTACTGCATTGTGTTGGTGGCACTGAGGACATATTTTACGAGTAATTTTCAGGGTGGCATATAAGGTCTAAGTTTATGCCAGTGTGTGCACTTGCCTAGTTTGAATATACAACAAAGCCACGTGATTTCTTTTTCAATAGGCACTCAGCATTCACAGATTACTTCCAACTGGAAAAGTGGGAGGGTTCTAGTCTTTTTTGAAACATTTATTTTCAACATTTCTCAGAGATGTTAATCCCCAAAGTACACAGGCACGTGGGTGGAAGACAAATCCTTTAGATCTAAACTTCCTAAAAATTAAATGTGAATTTACAGCACCTACAAATCTTCTTGAAGAGCAACTAAAGGAATAAACCTGGTGTTTCAGATCTGAGAAAACAATATATGTAAAGGCGATGTGAATCATGAGCTAGAGATTTCCCAGAAAAATTATATTTCTGCACAGTATGGTGACTGAGGTGAGCCAGGGCAGTAGTACGCCTACAGGGAACAAGAGTGTTCCCTGAAAATAGCTGCTGCTTCTGGGGATAGACACAAAAATGGTAAAAGACGTGCTCTACACAGCTGAGATGGAGAAAGACGCAGACCACTGCTCACAGACGGCTGCTAAAGCAGAGCACCCATCCTTTAGACAAAAAATTATTCCAGGGCACAAATATGGCTGCAGGGAAAGAAAAAGGTTTTTATTATCTCAAAATTCTTGCAATCAACATTGTTCTCTTTGCCTGTCTTTCCAGTCTCTGCAGGTACCAATACAATTTCCCTGAATTTTCCCTTTTCTTAGTATGTTTGATATTTTTCTCATTTTTCAGTGGAAACAAACATTGGAGATAAGTGATGATGCAAACAACATAAATATAGCATTTTTTGAGAAAGCTTGGAGAGAGCTATAGTGTGACTGTGAAACAGAAAGAAACCATGTTAGCTTTGAGATGACAACTGCAACACAAAATCAGTCTTACTTCTCACAGAGCACACAGGGCTACTATCCAGGTATCCTCTGAATCATCAAATGTGGTCTTTTAGAGTCACATCAGCAAAATCAAGCCTAAGCTGACCTCTAAATCTTCATGTGGAAAACAGAACATCCTCTTTTGCAGATTGACTCTGTGGTTTTGTGCCTAGCCACTTTCCATTTGCTCACATGAACCATCAGCATTTCCAGTACAACACAGCCCTAGAATCAGAAAGGGACTCCTGTATTAAGGTCACAACAGCATTTAATCACAAATCATACAAGCCCTGCCATTTTGATGCAGGAATATGAAATGGCAGCCCCAAAAGGCATATGTAACTCATTAACAGTAACTTGCAATGCTGATCAGTTAGCAGAAGTACTTTATCATCATAGTGGCATATTTTCACATTTATTGGCATGACAAATCAGTGTCATTAGCTAATGAGATCTGATTGAAGTAAAAATAATTGCTATTAGCACCACCAACAGAGTATCTCAGAGAAAAAAAGCTCATTATTTTACTTGCCTTCTATGGGATGAGTGTAGGTAGGCAAGCAACATAAGTGCTCTGTCAAGCTGAAGCAGGAGCATGTGATGGATAGAATTTGTATGTCAAATAGACAACAAAACACATGATGAAAACAAATTCTGAGCCATGAATTGAGGGTATGGAAGCAGCAGAATTCAAAAGGTCAAGGTATGCTTTACCAGTAAAGATGTGGAGGTAACTAAGAAAATAATCAGAAAATACTCAGAAGACCAGGTAAATTGGTCTGACTCGTCCCACTAACAAATGTCGCAGAGACATTAAAACATTAAATCTTCTGTGAGAAAATTCCATTTGAATTCTATTGCTAAGTGATACCATTAAGTAGGAATTCTGTTAAGCAGCAGGATGTCTGATCTCAATCTGAGCAAATGCCTGGACTATTCCAACCTAATGTTCATGGGTCCAAATACAAAATTCACTTCTGCTTGCCAGAACATTTGACACTGTGTTATGTTCTTCCCATCCTTGTTCTTTCACCAGTACTGGCACAATATGCTGTTTCTTTTCCTTCATCTTGAGATGTTTCTAGCTTGTACTTTAGGGATATACAAGATTCCAATTCTGGAACCTGTTTATAAATCAAAACCAGACCTAAATCAAACTTTTCAACTAAGCTGTCCTCATCTCTTATTTGCCTGTTTGTCATGTGTTCTTTTTATTATGGTCCACTCATGCAAATGCCTGTGGTAGTGAGGATAAATCCAGTCAGCCTGGAGATCCTGCCGGTCCCATGGAACTTGGAGCATTTATAAGAATTCAGAATTTTAGAAGTCAGAAAGTACCACTGTGATTTATCAATCTCCTGAAAACATCCAACCCACTGCTGAAGCAGGACAAGCTGGAACAGGTTGTCCAGGACCATTTACAGTTGGGGTTTGAGTATCTCCAAGGATGGACAACTCCACAACCTCTCTGAGAAAACTATTCTGGTGTTTGACAACCAACACATTAAAAAAAAAAATTAATTCCTGTGTTCAGATGGAATTTCTTGTGTTTCAATTTGTGCCTGTAGCCTCTTCTCCTGTCACTGGGCATTCTTTAGAAGAGTCTGTCTCCCTACTCTTCATTCCCCATATCCATCAAATATTTACACACACTGCTAAGCTCCCTCTCTTCTTTAGACTCTCTTGGCCCAATCATATAACATGGCTGTAGCAATGTGGGTTAAAACTACAGCTTGGAGGAATGTATTCTGTAAAGTACTGAGTTCTGAAGGCTAGTTAGAGTAGTCTGTTCAATCTTAATTGCTAGGAGACTATAGCAAAAACTGGTTAGGCAATCTCAAAATGGATGAGTGCAACGATATTTCTTAAGAACAAGTTACTGATGATAATTCTGTATACCATAGCAGTAAAATGGGCACAGTAATTGCATGGAATTTTGATGTCCTGATTTTTAATTTGGGCTAGTAGGGCTTGTTATTTGAAAAAAAAAAACAAACAAACACACACACACAGGTGGTTCTCTATGAAGAATAAAATTAAGCTGTGGAACTCCTTGCAAAGGATACTGTAGAGCTGATGGATTTATATGAGTTCAAAATAAGATTCAACATGTTCCAGTCTCAGAGGAGAAGCCAATGGAGGGTATTTTAATACATAAAACCCACTTCATCCTCAGGAAGAGCCTGCAAAGTAGGCTGTGGAAATCAGAAGAATACAGAAGAAAATATCATAAATTGCAGCCATATTGATATTTCTTTTAGGCATCTGGTTTTGGCCACCTGCTGTTTGATCCAGTATGGAAACTGGAGAAAGAGCAGATGACTTATAGTCTCTAGGTATTGCAATTACATATTAAAGGCTCTTTAGTCTTCCGTAAGAGAATATCAGCCAGAAGCTGAGGCCACTCATTTCAAAGAGATAATAACAGCATTTTTACAGTGAAGAAGACTATCAACTTTCTGAGCAGTTTGTCCCAATAGTTAAGGTTGTCAGTTCTTAATGTCTTCAAATCAAGACAAATGAAAAGAGATACATTAGATACAGATAAAAGAGATACATCAAAGTTCACCAAACACAATGTTTTAGATTTCATTTGGAGTAATTGGGTGCAATGGAATGCCTGGTAATACACAAATCAAAATGGGCCTTTTTTCCTTTTAAAACTCTACAACTCCATAAATCATACCTTAGCAAAAAAAGTTCATTGAGTGTTTACACAGGGGAGAGGTGTAAAACTACCAAATGTAATTCACTGCCAAGGACTTCTTGCCTTCTGAACCACTAATGGAAAGCAAAAGCAAATGGGAAAAGTACTTTTAAATAAAGCTAACATTTTAATCTGAAATACTTTTCTTTAACTGCCTAATTGTGGGATTTACAAACTTTTATAAGAAAACTGAGCAGACAAATGGTTTTCCACATGATAGAAGATAAAATCATCCTTTGATTTCTTGTTGAAGAAGGCAGTATTTTTCTCTGTAGAAAGTAGAAACCGCTTATCTGAGTTTAGTAATTCCTTGCACAGTCTCCCCTGAGGCTTCTAATGATACCAATGATTTCAGTGTAAAAGGTGACTTTACCGGGTGGTTACAAATAAAAATGCCTATAGCATACCTGTAGAAAGTTTTACTCCTATCATTCGTCCTTCTCTGCTGACAGACATGTCATTTAATGCAAATCAGTTTCTCTGTTAAAATAATACCTAAAGAAGCGCTGTCACTGAGAAGCTGCATTAGTGATTTATGCCTCATTTCAAAAGGATGAGCAATGGCCTTATTACAGCTCCATAATATAAATTCATACAATACAGGGGTTGCTATGACAACTGATGAGCCTTAATAGCTAGATTCAAAGGACCTTGTTCAAAACTGTCAAGTAGTGCAGTTCAATGTAGCTCAGTCATTTGCACCTGTAAGAACTGGGAGAAGGCCATGCAGGAACAGAACAGGGCAGAACAGTTCACTCACAGTCACAGCTTTCAAGCTGAGTGCCTTACCTCTGAGCTGTGCAGTGGTAGTCTGGAGGCTTTTCAGCCCCTAGCAGAAGTATGCAAACTGGTGTTTGGCTGCAGCAATACTGACCGGCCCACGAAACCACCTGAGCAGCATGGTGAATTAGTTCACATCCAGTTCCATTTATCCATATTTAAAAGACGATATTACAAAGAGATAAGACAATTAAACACCTTGCTGATACTGAAAATGGGCTGCCCACCCCTATAGATTTCTTCTCTCAAAACTCTGATCCTAGCTGTGTTTTCCGCCCATATCCTCCCACTAACTCTGAAATTTGCCAGATTTTGCTGGGCTAGTTCAGCTTCACTAATGCAGTAGAGAACTCTGTTTTCTTCCCCCCCTCTCCCCTTGAGATTCGGACAAGGGAGTAACTTAAAATCGTTTACTGCAGAGTTCTAATGCCTTGGAAAATGTAAAATGGAGGAGTAATGACTAGCAAGGATGGTCACAAACCTATCCTGTACTCTATCCCCTGAAAACGGCACCTGAGCTTTAACAGCAGCTATACAGACACAGTAGTATACACATGCATGATTCATATACTTGATTTGCTCTGCAAAGGCTAAAGATGGCACAAGATAAAACACAAGGCACAACACAGTATATCATACAGGTATGATAGTTCTGGCTGCTGCTGTTCCTTTGTGCAAGTCCAGACAAAACCTGAGCTGAGTACATATTGCAAAGGTGCAGATACACACATAACACAGTAATGTCATCAGCCATACAGACAACACAGCAGGGTATTCACTGTTCATTACTCACATACACACAAACAGCAACTTAAGTAACATGAGTACTTGAGTAAGACTCAGAGCCACGTAATATTCTACCTGAATGTCTCCGTTCCACAGGCTTCCCTACTCTCTTCCTGTTTTTAGTAAAAACCAGTAATTACCAGTGAGAAAGTTCCTCTGAATCTGGATTCTTCTAGGAATAGGAAGACTTGCAATGATTGTTGTGCCCCAAAGAAGCATGTTGCAGAAAAGGCACTGGAAGGAGACTGATAACTTCAGAAGCTAAACACCATTTTCCAGTGTAGCTGGATTTGTTTGAAACGCTTTCCTTCTTCAGTGTTTGAAAGGAAGGAAGCGATGCTTATCTGACTAATCAGATGTCCTTTAACTTCCAGTGCATTTGGAAGGAATCAATGTCACTACATACAGTATCTCAGATTAGTAATAGGAAGGAACACTTATACCTGCCCTGTAAATTTAACCTACAGATTTTTTTCCCTTGAGAAGCCTATTTTCATCATATAATAATCAGTTGTCTTTTACTAGTTTCATATTAAAAGAACTTTAGTTGTTTGATGTGTAAACAGGTCAAAGTGTCCATCTTTCTTTTTTTCAGGAGCGTATGAGAATGCTATTGCAATTCCTGTAATTTCAATAATCAAAAAGACACATTATTTCAACAGCTGTGGATGAATTCAGGAAGTTGCTACTGATTAGCTTTATGAGCATCTTTCTGCTTTCTAAAACAAGCTTCCACTTGTGCAGATGATGAAGTGGATTTATTCCAAAACAATCTCACATGGTGAGAAATTCTGCCAATATACGGATGTTGCAAACAAAAACGGTCTCAAGTTGGGAAATTTTACTTGAGTTAATTTACTATGAAGCAACACAAATATTTTATCGATGATTCAGGTTCTGGGGAAAAAAAAAAGAATGCAAACCATTAGACAAAAATAATCACGTACATTTTTTCCTCTGCTCTGCTCCCAAATTTCAGTTTTCTTTATTTTCACAGTGAGGTACACTCTGTTAGAATTTACCCAATGAGCCAACAGGCAATGTGTGTAACACTTGGGCCAAATCAAGTAATATGGTTTCTGCCATTCAGTGCCCACGCTTCCAATTGTCCTGGGCATAGGGATTCCAGTTGTCCTGTTCTTCATTTGTCCCTGCTCCAGCATGGGGAGTGACCACTGACTGCAGTTCTTTCAGAGGCAAACTTTCTTCAGTGTGGTCTGTTCCTCACACATTCCTTGTGTGTGGAGCAGTTCCCACCTTAAGCAGATTACTCCATAAATATGTCATGGGAGGAGGTGCTGTACACTTCTCTCAGTAAGCTTATAGTGTGCAATGATTTTTTTTCCACTGTTGCTTGGCTCACATCTGGACAAGCTGGAATCACTTTTGACTGGTGCACAGTAAGTCATGATCTCCCCGTTCCAAAGGGAGCACTGTATATTAATGCAAATACACTTTGTAGTGTGCATGATGATACCCAAAGATCTGTTAGTATTGGGTACTTGACCAGGCTGAGATTAATTCCTCCCACTTTCTCCTACCAACTCATCATCTTCTCTAAGAGTTTATGTAGGTGCATGCTGCCTGTGAGCTGATTTACTGTACAGAGGGTGCCATCAGAAGAAACATTCCTGAGTCAAGGAGTTACATCAGTGAACCTGAGAAGATGAAGCCTGATGAGCGTAAGGAGCTACTTTTCAGCAGAATTTCTCATTCTCTATTGTTGGTACTTTTCATTCTAGTAATGGAAATTTTCAAGACCTTATACATCCCTAAAAAAATACACTACTGTCACTGATCTTACACCATCTATGAATTTTTTCATGGAAGACTCCGTGACCCAGAGGCCACGATGCACAGTTGTATCATGATCTTGTCTTATCTTCATTCAAAATGCTTTTGCGAAGAGGTGGACGGGGAGACTGTAAGCAAGCTAAAGCTAATTCAAAAAGAGAGAAGAAGAGGGAGAGGGAGGAAAAGGGAAAAAGGAAAAGAAAGAAAGTTTAACTGCTAATAAGCCAGTATTAAATTTCTAAAGATCTGAGAAAAATACTGAGAGGAAGTATGATATCCCGGTGAAGAGTCAGGAGACAGCAATCAAGCAACAGAGATCAGATGGCATCAAGGATAATGGAAAGCTGACAATTCCCACACCGGTCTGATGACCACCCGGACAGTAGAATCTGTCCAAAACCAGAGTCCTTTCACATGTTACTCATACCTGTATACTGTAAGCATTATTCAATCCATAAGTTCTGTTTATTCAGGTGTGCTAACAGGTGACTAGGCCCTAGCCTGAGGTTTAGCTAATCAAACAGACCATGAAAAACTCTGGGCATGACACAAGCAACTCTGAACACTGCAAATAACAGAGCGAGACGCTGGTGACAGTTACAGACAGCACTGTGAGCAATGGCTGGACTTCACAGGTAGAGAAGGGGGAGTTACGCAGTAACTTCACATGTAATTGGAATGGAACAGTAGGGACTCTTTTGGGAGTGGAAACTTGCAAGGCCAGCAGCACCTAAGTAACTACATCAATAGCTTGTAAAGCTGAGGCAACTCAGGAAATAGTAGAAGAAATATATATATGGGTTCAGATGTAGAAAACCTGGGACTAACAGGGAAAAGGCAAATGGGGACAAGTTGTTTCTTTAAGATATGAAGGGCAAAGAAAGGGAGAGGTCAGGGTGGATGGTGGAAGCATGGGAAAAAAAAATCAAGAAAAGGTAGAGTAAAAGGGACTAGTTGTATGCAAGCAAGCTGCTTATCTGACTAAGCCCTATGTCCCATAGCTGGGACAATCGTTTTATTAAACCTTATTTCTACCAAATTTCTGCATGATTCTGGGGAGTGGGTGAGGGCAGAGTGAGAGGGAGAGAGCACTGAAAGTCACAGGTTTTGTGTACATCTATATTTTCATTAGCAAACTTCAATCTTGATCTGTTGGAATAGAAGAGAAGGATTGGGCTATGTTCCTATCTATGGGAATGATGTTTGTGTATATGTGGGTGACAAGCAGTGAAGACATCAATCTCTGTGTTGTCTGTGTGGCTGATGACGTTAGTGTTGTGTGTGTATCTGCACCTCTGCAATACGTATTCTGCTTGGGTTTTGGCTTTGGTTTTGCAAAAAGGAACAGCATCAGCCACAGAGATGAGACAGAAGATACTGCCTGGGTCTTAGACTGCACCAGATTTGTCTCTAGTAGAAGAAATCCCTGTCATCACAGGATTCAGCTGCTCCTTAGCATTGCTTGGCCTCAAGTTGTGTATACCCTGCTAGCAGGGTCTCAGTGCACACTAAAAGACCAAATTAAAATGATCCTGTGGAAGTCACATAAAGAAAATCCACCTCACGTGTCACTGTCCTTCAAAATTGATATGAACTTCAAGGGAATAAAAAATTAAGGATCTGAATTTTGGGGCTTGTGGGGCTAGAGTTATGAGTAGTAAAGCTGAAATTAAGCCTTCAAACTGTCTTCCTGAGGCTGACAGAGGTTGGAAGTAATACTGCTGTTCTGATGTTGATGAGGTAAAAAACACCCTACTGCAGGGGAACAGATCATTCAAAGCCAATTAGCACAGCCGATATTTTAACTGATGACACTTCTTCCCTAATTGAAATTGGGATAAAGAGTTGGTTTTGTTGACGTTTAAATTAAGGGGCTGCACTAGTTCAGCTTCAGCCAGGACTGAACACAGATGGTTCAATTCTGAGAAGATTTCCATGATGGATAATATGCAACAGTCGATAACATGACTCATCTTTCCACAAGCAATAATGGTTTCAAGAAGCAATCCTGGGAAGTGAACAGAAAGCCTACTGATTTTCAGTAATGGATGTTTAATTTTGGTCCTTTTGTGTTTTGCAGCTTCTTAGGCCTCTCACTGAAACCAAGGTTTTTTTTTTTTATTTGGATGAGCAGATTCTCAAGAATCAACAAGGGTAAAACTCCTAAGCATCGGCTTATCCTGGGCTACTTGGTTCATCCATCATTACTGATAGAAATAAAATTAAAACCCTGCTAATTTAACCTGATAGGGAAGGGCTCATGTTTGGATCCCAACTCATAGGAAAGGGTATTTGAGTGCTGGTATGGACATAGAAATTGCTGTGGGGGAAAGTCTGCAAACCTCTATTGTGTAGTTCTTGGACCTAGATACATACCTTCGATCAGACTGAAATCCCAAGAGCACAATAATTACTGACAAAGTTTTTATCCAAAAATAAGTTACTTACTGAGCTAGTGCTTAACATTCATCTTTAGTTTCAAACTGATTCATTATTCAAATGAAAAATAATTTTTAAAAAACATTTAGAAAAGGAATTAAAAACAATGTCTCTAACAGTCTCATATAATGAAATCTACAGTTTTGCTTGATATTTTAATGCAAGAAATTATGCCCATGAGTTCTAGTTTCCAAACAACCTCACCACCATGGATAATTGTTCTTGAATGCTTACCACAATAGCTCGATGCAGTGAAGACATACACCAACAGGAATAATTGTTGATCATATGCTGGAAGGGTGACCCACTCCTAAATTTATTTTTTTCATATATATTCTACAAAGGTTTTCAAAATTAATTATGACATTTGCGTTTCTTATGATCTGATTTTCTAAAACATGGCCCTGCGGGTTTGATTTTTCAAACACTGTATCTCAGTGAGATCAGGCCCTGGGGGAATGCTGTGCGGCAGATGCTTTTGAAAAATCAGTCACATGTTTAAGTACACGAAGAGGAATTTTTTCTTAACATTGCTAAAGAGAGCAATATCTCACTGGATTTTGGTGAGATTTTTCACTCCTTAAATGCTGGCAAGTCTCTCTAAGTCTTCCTCAAAGTAAGCTCTGCCATTTCTGAAAATTCTACCTCCAACATCTGGCATGAAACTTTCTGTGACAGACTTTTGGACAGAAGGAGCTGTTCAGTCAGCCGAACATACTTAGTACTACCCACAACTACACCTATAGTAATTTTTAAAAAACTGTAACAAAGGTTAGCACAAAATCAGGATCTAAAGAGCTCTGAAATAAGCAGTATTCAGAAGACAGGTCATTAACACCAGTAAGATTTTACTTCACATTCCAAGTAGTTTTTCTTCCTATAAAATTATTTCTAATTATTAAGAAAGTGGCAGCTTCCATAAGCCTGATAATAAAGCAAGATTCAGTGGTGTTAGGCATCAAACAGAGTTAAAAGACTGTTATTGCCCCAAATACATTGTCAATTAACTAAAGATAATATTTATAAAAGCGGAGATCAGAGCACACAAAGATTTTAAGTTTCACTTACAGCTACACTCAGAACACAGCAGAGTATTTGGAAGATAAAAGCAAATTTGACAGTGCTATGTAGTGTCGTATAAATGTATGACACACCCCAGCATTTTATTGCCTGATACAGCAAGACTTTTTATTCATATCAGATTGAAGTTCAATGGTTTTCTCTTTCACTTTATCTTCATGTTCTTTTAAAAACCTGGAGGAAAGAAACAATGCTTTAGAGAAAAAAGTCAATAATACCCATAAGAGATCAAACAAAAAGCATTTTCCCAAGCCTATTAAATTGTCCAGAGAATAACAGAAAATTATAGAACATTGCAAACTAACAAACAAACAGAAAAGTACAATTACGGTGGCTCCATCACAAAACTGCCTTCATTCATTTAGTTAGAAAAATTTAGTGCTGATTGTTAGCATTTATTGTATATTATGGAGACTCAAAACAGTGACTTCTATTTGTTATTTCTGAGGCCAGAACAAAACAAAACCATATCCAGCTACCTAGACACTTATCAATTACCTCACATTTTCCCAAAATTTCACTCATTTCAGCAACAATATTAAAGATCTGCCAACTCATTACCATTGTCTTCTTTTCTGTAAGTAGTTCAGAGGGGACATATTTTCCTATATTTTTACCTCTAGCCTTTATATAACTTCAAAAATCCATTTCTCCCTTTCTCCCAGCCCCCAGGCAGACAGCAGAATTTCATCTGTAATGAGCAGAGGGAAGAAGCATATCCACTGTCCTGCTGCAAGGAGTCAGCAGCATCCATTTTCAAGTATATTTCTCTAAACCTTCAAGACATTCTTGCAAGACCTATCACAACATCCTAGGCCCTCAGCTTTCCTAGCAACAATTCATGTGTTTCTGGATCTATACAGAGCTTCCCTAGCTTAACATAGGACTCTTTATGCACCTGAGCAACTACTCAGTCAGAGCAATAGGGTCAGGCTACAGACGAGTTTAAAAGGAAAAAATATTTCATCTCTCTAAGTTCCTATAGAACTAATTTAACCAAGAGAATTCACTCTATCATCAACGACAGGGCAGTCAGGCACATGAATTTATAGACTGTGTTTTTCTTACCTAGCTAAGTGAAGCACAGACTTTTCCACATTGTACCCAGAACATGCACTGCATTCATAGAAAATTAAATTGTAATCCTACAATCAAACAAAAAGACCATTTTAACTATTTTTGCACAATATCTCACTCCAGTTTTAAAAAAAGCAATGCAGATAAGCTGAAATATGTAAATAAAGAAACAGAAATAGATCATCTTAGGAAAAATTATGATTTAATTCTAGAACTAACAGTGAAGAGTAACAAAAGAAATCCAAGCACTGCTCACAAACAACAATCATATGATTCTCTTAGCAGATATTTGTTATATACAGTAGCTTTGGCTGTAAGAGCTGAAACACAAACATGCCTTGTAAGGTACTAAAGTCTTGTAAACTTTCTTTGTGACCCTCAGGCAACTAGTACATCACTGAGTGCTGGACAAAGCAAATGAAAAGAATTCCAGTAACTTTTGTTTCATCCTTTTGTACATGTGAATTTTTACTGCACCTTCTCTTGCAGTCAGCCTGCACCTTTGGTTTTGTATCTCCTGGGAGCTTTGCAATTAAAAACAGTAGATAAATGATCAAGTCTTGGAGAAATTCTCAGCACTTCAGCTGAAGTCTTATCACCATAAATGCAAATGCAAAAGATTATCTGCACAAAAGCTTGACCTAGCAGTGGTGACTGCAAAGAAGTTTGAAAGGGAATGACAGATAATCCTCCAAAATAGACATCTGTCTAACTTCACAACATACTACATTACAGCTCATCTACACTGCCTCTATGGAATTAGAACATGTCCTTTTACCCATCCAGATTTCAAGGTTCCATTCACTTTCCACTTTTCTATGTGTCTTATTGCTATTTATGGCAGTAGCTTAAAATTCAAATAAATAAGTCAGTACTTTAGGAAATTACAATCACATCTGCAAATTTTCATTTGTTATAAACTGTGGCTACTGCATTAGTACTTATTTAACCACTCTTCATAAGACACTTACAATTCAGTTTTCAAAGGTTCCCACTAAAATGACCAGGTATTCCAGTTGTAGTTTGGGCTTTTTTACATACATACAACATGCTTCAAAACTCACACAACTTTTGTAAATTTCTGTTGTCTTCACGAAATTCCAGAGACAAGAAGTGGAGGAAAGAATTGTCATAAATACGGTGGTTTATTTTAGCATCATTAACAAAGGGCTCCAGTGTTAACATATTAGTTTTGAATATGTTGTTAATGGTTACATTGTTCTAGTAAAAAACAGGACTGAACCACTTGCAGGAATTTCTAGATGGCCAGATAAGCACAGAAGAGCAGAGAAGGAAGAAATCAGGCAATGTTAGTGTTGGATAGCTATTTTTTTTTTTTTTTTTAAACCAGTGTTCTGTATAACATTTACAATTATGTAACCCTATGATTCTCTTGCTTTTCTTAGGAAAGGTTTAAGATAAAATTTGACTGGGTCAAATTTCTTACTAGCTATGCAAACAGAAGTTTGAAATAAAATTTACACTCTCTTCTTTCTGCCGAGCTGGTCAGGACTCTTAACAGAAAACTCACTGTGGTCAGCTTCAGCTACTTTATGTCAGTCAAGCAGAGTGTGATGATACTCCTCTGACATCTTCCCCACATACAACAGAATGTCACTAGAGGAGAACTCCCAGTGATGACATCATTTACACTGGTATGAATCTGAATGGATTTTTCAACAAACTGCATGGGTGGAAAGAGAGCAATTTAAACTCAATTGATAATAATGGCTTAATTCTGTCTGTCTGGCAAAAGGTTTTCTCTGAAAGGGGAGACAGTCTGGAAATGCAAAGTGTCATTCCTTTGATTTAAAGAGGAAACTTTAATTGATAGCATACACAAGGAGCACAAAGTAGCAGAAGGCAGGACACATATAATGAATAAGCCACGGAACATCATCCATCTCCATCCAAGAATTAGCTATTGAACCTTGGAAACCACTGCCAATTACTCCATTTTAAAAACTTACCTGCAAATCAGCAGACATCTAAAGAACAGTGAGGAAAATTAATTATTACCAAAGGGAGATGGGTGATTTCTGTCCTGTAAAGTAGCATCACTCTGAGAATAGCTCCCTCATTAGCAGTATTTATGTAACAATGCCACTGACAGGTTGACAAAGGAGGTACTGAATGAACACACAGAAACAGTCCTTATCCCATGAAGCATATAAAGTCTGCAGTCAAGGCAGACAAAGGCATTACTATCTTATTTTATAGCTGAGGAAGAGTGATAGAGAAGGATTTATTGACCCATTTAAGATCTGTCAGGAAATATGTGCAGGGCCAAAATAAAATCTTTCTGAGTATGAGCATGCCTGAGCCGCACCTTTATCATAAAGCATTTTAATAATTGTCAATGGCTACACTAATCCATTCAAATAGAACATTAGCTGTTCCTGCATGCTCTAAAGATGTCTGAATATTCTATGTGTTGTTGTACTTATATGATCTCCTGATCACACCAGATCAAGCTAAGCTAAACAGGTATTTGTTAAATGGAGTTTTCTTTCTGGATCCTCGGCTAAAAAAGTCAAATGTACTTCCACGATCCCTATGGTCATTCCATTCCCCTTTCACAAGGTGGAACACAAACTGCAACTACCAGACTTCTCAAATGACAAGGACTCTCTTCAGGCTGCCATTCTTCCTTTTAATAATGAACTGTGCTGCCTGCCTTGCAAAGGAGTGACGTGAATTTGTAGTACACTGATTTACAAGGTGTTGGGAGAGAAGAAGCAAAACAAGGGTTAACATAGCTGGGCTGGAATGGACTCTGAAAGTACATGTTTCTTTCTGACTACAGAAAAAGCTAGGTCAAACCAAACCTATCCCATGAGACACTGAAACAGTCCTTAAAACTGTTGGACTTCAGGGTCAACAGGCTAATCTGATTCTTTGTCTGCATAAGAACAGCTTGTTTTCACCAAATATGGTTTTATTTGTATCATCTCATCATCCAGTCCTGTGTATTTTGGATCATTTGTGAGTAATTCACTGTAAGTGATTATTCACAAAATAGGTAACTCAGTTGCGTTCACTAACAGAGACAGTGGTATGTGGTTTCATAAGAATTACATGGTCATTTAGCAAGAATTAATATTTCATTAAAATTCATGGTTATTATTAGCTCAGCAGGCAAATTATTATAATTTAATTATATCAATGCTGCTTTTCAACTAATCCATTGTCATTAATCATTCCTTAACTACCTCAGGCAGCACATTCACACAAATGAGTCATTCAGATCCATTCATTTGATTATAACCATCTTATTTGACAACTTTCTTTGTTTTACTTATGCAAAACATTTTATTTTTTTGCATGACATGTTAGAATTAATAGCCTGGTGGGCTGTGAATTCTATATACTAGAATGATTCATCTTTGTTTTAACTAGTACAATTTTTTTAGAGAGTGAAATGACACGTAAGACACCTACTCTCTGTCCATTTAGCATTTATGTGTCACTTGTTTTTTCACAGGATTCAGTGTTACACCCTGGAGTCTCTTCTAGCCTCCAAGGTCTCAAAGCTATTAGCATTTCCTTGCATAGAAGAAAATAAAGCTGATTTCCTATAGGGAGAACCTTTGAGGGATAAAGTTCCAGATTGATATTGCTCTCCTATAAAATCAAAATAATGGATACAAACCCGAACATGGAGGTACAATTTCAAAAGGCTGTATGAATAACCAGATTAAGATAAAAAGAGATCTGGCCCTAATTCTTTCAGTTATAGAGAGGTGCCTTGCAGAAATCTATCCTGCAAGAAAAATTCAGCTGCATTTCAAATTTCAAAAATACCCTTTTTGGTTACTAGCAAGCAGAGCTGTAAATCTATTTTCAAAGGAGAAACACATAAATATGTGAAATCCAGCACATTGTGTAATTTAGGTATATTCAGTTAATTTTTCAGGAATATTGAAATGACTTATTATTAAATAAATGAATATTCTGCAGGCATTGATGTTCAAACTATATGCACTGCATAGAAAGATTCAAAAGAAAATTTGATAGGCATGGCACACAGGAATATAAACAAGTCTCTGGTATTTGCAGTCCCTTTAATGCTTAAATTATGCCCATGGATAACCAGTGCTGTGATAGATGCAGACTGCTAACTTATTTTATCTCTTTGATGGAAAGTTACTAAAAGTAAACATGTTTTCTACTCCTACCACAGGAGTAACAGATGGTCTTCTGTGGTTTTACAGGAGGTAGGAGGGAGAAAAGGTCCCCAAATTATCTCTCTTTTAAGAATCCATCCACAGAGGAGAAGAAAAAAAGAGGGAGAAAAAAAAGAAGGGAAGAAAAAAAATAGAGAGAAAAAGAGAAGAGAGACAGAAGAGAGACAACGAGAATGAACTCTTAGATTACTTTTTTCTCCACTCACTTTTTTTTTTTTTTTTTTAATTTTTTCTTTTTTTGTTCTGTTGGTTGGTTTGGTTTTGGGATGTTTTCTTTTAATCTAGACAGAGTTATAACTACTATAATTATCAGCACTTACATCACTGAGAGCTGAACTGATGAGTGTGATGGGGTTCCTAATCCTTAAAAATACTCATCTGATCAAAATTAATCTGTGTTTCTATGAATTTAGACACACTGAGATTCCATTTTAAAACCTTCACCCTCAAGCTTTGTTAGGGAACCTTACCTTAGCAAGATGCTCTCCCATTCCCATAGGGACCTCACGCTCCTTTTCATTATCAGTTTTATTACCCAACAAAAGGACAGGCACATTCTCCCCTGTTGCCTCCTGCAGAATAAAGAACAAATATCAGCTGAGTGAGGCCTTGTATTTAAAAAAAAAAAAAAATCACAGATCAAGAGGATAAAAGATAACAAATGTCACACTATGACAAGATATTTAAGACTTAACACATGAGCCAGGTATGTGGCGCTTTACTTGCAAATATGTCAGGAGTTAAAGTTGGATAAAAGACATGAAAAAGACAGAATGCTAAGATTACACTAGCTTGGCATTTTTTTAATAACAGCACAGAAGCTCATTAGACTATATTAAAATGGGAGAGAGAAAACCACCATACTACACAAGCTCAGACATTGTGTGTTTATTGCCATTTCTTTTCTAATTACATGGCCAAGAAAAATAATGACAACACCTGGATACAATTACGCCAAATGAATTACATAAAACAGTGGAGAAATACACAAAATAGGCCCCCAAAAATACAGAGAATAGACAGAAATCAAAATTCATTCTGAAAAGGGTTATAATTATCACAGTGAGTGCCTTCATAAAGTGGGCTGAATGCTACAGCAGTAAATGGACTTGGCTGTATGTCCAACTTAGCAACAGTTTGCAGCAAACAAAATTAGTCAGTAAAGAAGAGTGAACTGTTACAGCTTGGAAAAAGGTTTTAACCACAATATTCAATCTTTCTGAATCAAAATCTAAAAAGCTTTTACCATGCCAAATTAAAAGTCACTGATTTATTAAGATCATATATTTAATAAGGGCCTGCTTTTATCAAATGCATACTAACATTACTTAAGTAAGACTACTCATGTGGAATAACTATGCCTGTTTGGAAACATTTGAATGACTGAGTCCTAATTTGAACTCACAAAGCCACTTCTTCGTCTTTATGGAAAACAGAGTATTATATTAGAGCGCATGGCCAATAAAATCAGGCTAAACGATCTTTACATATCAATTTGTCCCTTACTTTTTCAGTGAACAAACAGCAAGTCACACTTTGTTCACGCTGACTCAGCCCTTTATGGCAGCAGCCAGAGTTTTGTTTTTTGTTCTGGCCACAAGCAAATTCAGCTGCTTACACTCTTAGTACGTTTTAGTTTTTAGTTTACTGAAGTCACTCAGTGGCATGGTCTAGGATTTTATTTTCATGTGGTTGAAAGAATGATTTCCAGGAAACTGAACTGTCTATCATGAGGCAGTTTTATAGCACTAATGTAGTACTTTGTAGCACTTCAAACCGTATTTTTAAGTTTATGGCTTATGTTCACAATATGGTCAACTTCCCATGAGCTACATGGCTTGACTTGGTTGTCAAACTGCTAGTAATGATCAGTGACCATCAGATCACCATCACTGATCAAAGCGCCTCTCAACACTAGCAGTGATCCCATGGGAGTCATGAGCTAAATTACCTTTATGACAAATCAGAGGGCTCCACGCTGAGATTTCCCCATGCCCATATCTGAAGTCCTTAAAAGCCTGGAACCATGGGGGGTTTTTCACAGAAATTAAAAACATCTTTAATGGTAACTATGCAGACCAAACTCACTAGCAGAAATGTACTTGTGACAACACAAGAAACATGCTGATTTCTGTGATTTGCCCTGCTAACAGCCCTTGTTCAGAAGAAGGCAGAGAATAATGACACTAGAGTTTAGATTTAAAGTTATGTCATGTTACCTCAATGCTTATCAGCCACTGCCTCACAGCTGTGAATGTGTCTTTTGCTGTTATATCGTACATCACAATGACACCATCAGCTTTTCTGAAAAACTGCTTGGTAATACTTCGGTACCTACAAGTAAGAATGTGTTTATGGCTCTCTTCAACGGAAGCAGTAATCTGATACAGAAAAATTTATAGTAATTCCCCCCCCCTCCCCTCCATCTCCCAAAGGAATATGCTGACATACAGTTTCTTCTGATCATCACCTAGTAAGGGTTAAAGCCCTGTTAATGGGGTTCACCTATGCATTCTAAAATTCCATAAACTAGTCAAGAGAGAAGCTGTAATACTGATTTTCACTGCAGACTCTGTTTGAAAGATGAAGCTTATTATAAATCATAGTAAACAATCCCATTCTTCTTGAAGCACCAGACCCCACACATTACTGCAAAGACAAATAATTTGTTGGGGGAAAAAAAAAAATTAAAAGAAACTGTTTGGAGAAGTTCTTCCTGCCTTCTTTAATTGATTCTGTGTTAAGCTGGATAACCAGCTGCATATCTCACCTTCTCCCACCCTCTTTATTTTAGATTGGAGGAGAAATTTCCCCTTCACGAAATGCTCTTTAGTAACAGAAAACTACAGAACAGGTGAGGAGATGGGGAAAAAAAAAAACGCTGAAAACTTAAAGAAATTTAGAGTTCTTTGGCTACAATGGGATTGTTTTGATAAAAAATTCTCTTTGTTATCTGCTAAGAAATTTTCTGCCATATAAATAATTCTAGGTTCATTTAAAAATCAGTCTTCCTCCTAAAGCAACTGTGTGGTGTTAAACTTTTAAGAGTTCAAATAATCTCTTTTACAGATTGGCAGTTTCTCAATGGACTTTGCAGCAAATCAGCACACTATTGACGCAAGGGAAGGATTTAAACTGGCTCTATTAGGAATTTGTTCCTCTCCTGAGAAGCAGGATTAGGTCCGTGCTTACTAATCTTCAAACAGATGATTCAAGGAGGCAAAACCTTAAAATGTATGTCGGTTTTGATTGGGATAGAATTAATTCCATCACGCAGTCTGCATTTCAAACAAGGAGTTTTGTCACTTTCACCCCTCCAATTCTCTCCTCCATCCCACTGAATGGGGGAGTGAAGGAACAGCTACACAGCTTAGCTGACTCCTAGTGTTCTCACCGTTCCTGGCCAGCAGTGTCCCAGAGCTGCAGCGCTACTTGGGTATTATCTACTGTGACAGTTTTCACGTTGTAATCCACACCTACAACAGAAATGCAAGGTAAGTTCTCTCTTTATATACTGTTTGAAAACTGGATCCAGCAAATAGCAAAAACTCCAGAAAGGTTACAAGATAGATATTATATTAAGAATTATGTCTATAGTCTCCAACTATCAGAGGACAACAAGAGCTTTTATTTGCCCAAAGTTCTTCAGTAATAAAATAATGAACGTTAATAGCATAGTTCAATTTTGTAAAAGCTGTAAGGTAAGTCAATTTCCAAATCAGGGAACATGAGTCAAGGGTCCATTTGACAGTCCACAGCAGTCCAAGCCATTTAGCCTGGAATTCATGCTGTATAACTTCAGCTGTATGAAATTTGTTAGTTTAGTCAGAGCTAACCACGTAAGCACCTTCTACAATTAGTGGAAAAACACAAGGCACAGCACAGAGGACAATGGAACCTAAGAGAAATGCTGAAGATAAATGGATGGAATACATGGAGAACCTCCCACCTACCCTGTTCAGAATATAGAAGATGAGCTCACTACAGTTACATTAGCCCTCAAATTAAGGGGATAAATGGAAGTGAGATAAAAATTAATTTCTCTAAACTTTTAAATGAATCCTCTCCCAATTTCCCTAACCTGTGAAGATGTAAGTAAGTATCTTCTGGATATTTATAACAATAATTAGAGTCTTAAATGTCAATCAGTCACTGCCTCCTCCTAATGACAATCTGCATTTTCTTCTATCACAGTGTACTGTATCACAAAACCACAAAATCATTGAATAATTCAGGTTGGAAGGGATCTCAGTTGGGCATCAACCATTTCTTTGGGGCCATTTTCCACATCAGTGGGATTTTTGCCACTGGCAGTAATGAAAAAGCATCTACGTCTGCATTCCTTCAACAGACAACTACAAAATCTGCATGGAAGACATATCCATTGCTTATGTCTCAAGGGAAGAAATCTGAACTGTTCCATAGAAATTCAATGAGAACACTCTTCTCCAGATTGTTCACTTGACTTTTCAACTGGCTGTATCTTGCCAGCCACAGTCCACACCTATGAAACTCATTGATGTGAACTTTAAAAGTCAAAGCTATGACAAATACTTTCTTGCCATTTTCTTTGCAAGAACCCTGGATGACCAGCCAAAAGATGAAAAAGGTCAGACTCACTCCTTTTCTTTTAGAAAACTTGCACACGCTATGTAAGACCTCAGATTACAGACAAGTGTATTGGCCACGTACAAAACATCATGAATAGAACACAGCATAGAGGTCTATAGGATATATGAATAGACAATTGCATATGAGTGTCTAAGCTCCCATTCCAGTTAACAAAGATGTAGTCAATGAAAACCTAGAAATCTAGGAAATTACTAAGCTCACCTTGAAGTAGGCATCAAGGGTCTAGGTGCCTAGGCTCTTCTTTCTGACTGGATTAATTTGGAGAGGATGGGAGGGTAGAAATCAACTCTTTCCTCACAGGCACCTAGGACCTTGCATGTCCTACTTATACAACATCTGAGATGCTCTTTGGTAATCAACATATTCCATATGGCAGAACACCCAGGAGACCTGCTCTCTTCCAAAGCAGCAGGAGGGCAGGATATCCATTTCAGAATAGTCAGATCTAAAAGGAAATTCCAGCTTCACTGCAATCAGTAGGATTTTTCTGATTTATTTCAGTGCTGCCAGGATTTCACATCTCCATCAATTATCTGCTTCCCAGTTTAGGAGAACTCACTTTGCGTGTCCTACTTATACAACAGCTGTATGCTTCTGTTTTATAACACAGGGCCTATCTCAGTAGAGGCTGTTAAGCACTATTGGAACAAAAATAATAATAGGAATCATGTTTCTTAAACTTACCTACAGTAGCAGCTGTGCCTGGGAAAAAACGATCTTCACAAAATCTTCTTAAGAATGAAGTCTTTCCCACACTTGAATTGCCCACAAAAATAATCTTGAATAAGTGCTCTGGGACAGAATTTATTCTCTCCTCCTTCAAGTAAGAGCAAAAATTAGTCTCAAACTGTTCTATAAATCTTGTTGCCTCTCCAGTTTGAGGCTGAGATGAGAAAAAGAATAGTTTAAATCCTCTCATGTTCTCCATTACTCATGAAGCAATATTCTGTTTCTTAAAATAACTCTGCATTTCAGATGTTTGCTATGCATCATTCCAGATTATTTGAAGTGCAGTGATTTGCACTGAGCTCTGGAAGTATACTGAATATGAACCTTTGCATGACACTGCATTGAAAAATGAATGAAACTGCCTAAATAAAACAGTTTATGTTCATGGCCACAAATCAAAATTTATAAAGCTTCACACAGCTCCACTCAGTAGCTTCACCCTATACCAATGACACAGAGGAAGCAGCACATCTTCATCTACATAACAGAAGCAAAGTCATAATTTTTTGGCTTATGCCACCAGACTCTTCTCTCTGCTACTACCATGGAGCCAAGAGCTTCCATCCAATTACTGCATTTCTACATCCATTCAACATTACAGGCAGAAGCAGGGGGGAAAGAGAGAGACAGAGAGAGAATTAGACCAGTTAATCAGGCTGTAAACATTCAGCTATGTTTCTGTCATTTCATTTTTTAAGCAGAAGGAACAACGATTTGTTCTGCTTATTCAAGTCCTGTTTACTGCAGGCTAAGCGAAGTGGATGCTGGAGAGAATATTTATATCCTCTGTCAAGTAGGTCATTATTGCTTTGTATGTAGATCAGGAGTTGCTTAGGGAAGAACACTGTAGCACCAGCTGGTTTGCAGGGGGTGCCCTAGCTGGTCTCTTCTATTTTACATAAAAGTGAAGGAAAAGGGAGATTGAATGTTTGTTTTGAATGCTGCAGAGGGGGAGCAAGATCATGATGGTCCTGGCATTAGTATGTTGAGTTGGGGGCTGTGAGGAGCGAAAGGAGGGAGGGAAAGACCCTCCGCCAGTCATTTGAGGTGCAGAACTTTCAAGACTGCTGTCTTCATGCAGACATAAGAACTGAATTCACTGCCCAACAGTACTTTGAATAAGACACTGAAGTGGGGGCTTGGAAGGGTATTCTAGAAATACACTGAAGTCTTACAGAAAGCAGAAACAGAGTGCTGCACTTGATGGGGAAAAAAACCCAAGCCACAAAACCTCAAGCTGCTGTCTTCCTTAGTATGAAAAAAAAAATAAAATCATTCACTGCTGTAAATTTTGGGGACAAAAGTGCATGTCTCTTTCATGAGCTGGGCTAATAGCCCATTACAATTATACAGAGGTTTCTTATTCTCCTTTTCTATCAAAACCCCAAACCCCAGGCTACTAGTAGTACACATACACTTATATAAAGCACATTTTCCATTCTGCTGAAAAACATTCCCAGCTTATTAGACTGTGTGCTCTGGGAAATTAAAAAAAAGTTAACATACAATCATCAGCTTGGCAGCATTTTCACAGGGCTTCTGAGAACAATAACTAAATATATGGACTACATGACCTGTAATACCTTGTCCCTAGTGGTCATACACACCACAGTAGAACTAAGACTCTAAGACACCAAAGGCCTTCAGCTCAACTCCCAGTATAAGAAGTAATTTTTTCACTAAGATGTATCAACTCCACTGATGAAAATAACTTTAATAATCAAATTTGTTTATAAACCTGCATCTGAACACTATACCAAGGAACAAGCTTCTTCACAGTCTGCTTCAACAAAGTGCTGATGGGAAAATGGAATAGCAATAGAATGTGAATTTAGTTTACAATGCAGTCTGAAAAAGTCTTCCCTAGGTGGGTCTTTTGAGCAGTCTTTATCTAAACAGCAGCCAGGTCAAGTAACACACACAGCTTTTGTGCAGTTTAACATAAATGTGGAAGATGACAGGTATGAACACAGTGGTGAATATTTCATATTGCAATAACAGAGGGGAGAGGAATTGCATCTCAGGCAGAGGTTTTGGACAGAAAATTTTGCTTTAATTTCCATTATGGTTCCTTCAGGTGTTTTCCCAATCACATTTCTGCTAATGTTAACTGCAGCTTCATCTGTATAGCCACTCAGAAAAATGTTCTACCTGATTGTCAACTCCCAGATAAAATGGCAGCTGTTGGCCAGTACCTGGCTGGTGCAGACACTGGTTCTACTCACCTGTAAGATGCAGTGGATCATAAAGGATTAGCAGCTAAACTACTGTGAATATGTGGTGAATAGGAAGGCTTAATGCCAGCAGCTAGGAGCCCGGGTTCTGTATACTAAGCAATGAGATCATGGAATGAAGTAGTACAAAGCCATTGTACACAATTGCAAGGAATCATTCTGCCCCCTTTGCACAAGTATTTCTAGATCCTACACTCCTTTATACTGCACAGCGTTTGGGCAGCAAAATGTAAGGGGAGAGAAAGACTGGGTACAGAAGACAGCCTAGTTGACATGTGGCCCTGAGACTCACAGCTCATAAGTCATGATGCACCAAGTAGGGAGTTACCTTTTCCTGAAGTTTTCTTCAGCTCCAGTTGAGCATTACATGCAGACCTGACCTCAAAACACTTACTAATTCAATACTGCTTCTTCTAGCTCAGGCATGCAGTTAGAAGAAGGAATAAGTGTGCAAGGACTGTATGGAACAAGATCGGTTTTGATATCTAAATCTCATGTTCAGGAAGTGTGAACCCAGGAGCCATCATTTAGGAAACACAAAGTTGTATGAGCAATTCATCTGACTGCAGCTGCAGCATGTAAGGAAGGAGACAATGCAGTACTCACACCAAATGGCAGAAGTCAGACACTTACACAGCACAGAGACTGCCCTAAGCAATGAAATGCCATCAACTGAATAGTCCTTGGCAGGCCAAGAGAACCATGCACGTGCACCATGACTTCGGTGCCACATGGACAGAGCTTACCAGAAAGGAGTATGCTGCTGTGTTGTTGGGGTTTTTTTAAACTAAATTTTAAAAACAAGCAAACAAACAAACAAGCAAAAAAACCAACCCAAAATAAAGACTGGGCTAAATCACTGGCATTTCATAGAGAGAAAACAAACAAAGAATTCCCAGTTCGAAATAACCTTTGGAAATTAACTTCATGTTTACCCTCATCACGTTTCTTTAAAAACTGAAACAAAATGTTTTCAACAACTAGGCATGAGAAATTTTATGGTTTCTTCTCTCCACTCCTTGACTGCTTGCTATCAACTGTTTATGGGGAAAAGAATATAAGAAACAAGATCTAGTTCCTACCTAGCTGAGAGGATGTGCTTTCAAGGGGCATGACTGCTGAAACAGAGCAGGCAGGACAGGTTTGTCCTAGCTGTACAGGATGAGGTGCCTGACTTTTGCCGTCCTAAAGTCCAATGATGCCATACTTTGAAAATCCAATACGAAATAAGTCATACAGCAAGCAAAAAGCATGCATCGAATTAAATAATTTCAAAAGATGAAGCTCTGTTCTGAACTCTAGACTTTTTATTAAAAGGTACCACTTAGAAATTATTATGTAACCATGGCATAATACTACCATAATTTTTAAGATAGGCTTGCTTCTTCTAAAAGAACTATATAATTATGACCAAGCAAACCTATTTTTCCTATACTTTAATCTTTTTAATATGTGCTTCAAGAATCTAAAAATGAGTAATACCTAACAATGATACTAAAATTAGAAAACAAGCACAGCTAGCTCTGAAGCAATAGCAGTGCAAGCAGAACTTTAAACTCATAAGAAATGTTCCTTCCAGCATATTGTTTTAAGGATTATTACCGCATTGTGAATTAATTGCTAACATGCATATACAAGCTAGAGCTGAAAAAAATAACAGATTTCTACTTGCTAATTAAAAATCTTTTCAAAAAATAATTAAAAAGTAATGATATTTCTCTCATTATTTCTCAGATAATGTAAAAGCTACTGAAACTGACTCAAAAGTATCAGAATATGAGAAATACCACTTTGTAGCAAAAAAACCCACCCACCCACCCAACCAACCAAACAATTTTTGCAAAAAAATTCTTGCTTCTTTTTTAAGACCATTGCTACCTTTCAGTGGATCTTCCTGTGTCATCTGTTACAAGGCTTAACTTCACTTTTCCTAAACAGTCCTTCAGACATAAGTCTATGCATACAGTCTGCAGTATATTTCCATCTCCCACTGGCTTATTTTGTTATGCTTCAACTTAAAAACAGAAAACTAAATGATTTTAGACTCTAAGAATAAAACATTACCCTTCAACACCATTTCATGCTTTCCAAGGTCCTGTAGAATAGAAAAGAACAGGACAGTTCCAGTTGGATGGGACCTACAGTGGTCATCTAGCCCAGTTTCCTAAACACTTCAGGACTGACTAAAAGTTAAAGTCTGTTATTAAGGGGCTTATCCAAATTCTTCTTATCCACTGACAGGCTTGGAGCATGGACCACCTCCCTAGGAAGCCTGTTCCAGTGTCTGATCCCACTCTCAGTAAAGATATGTTTCCCAACATTAAGTCTGAGCCTTTCCTGAGGAAGCTTTGAACCATTCCCATGCATTCTATCATTGGTCCCAGGGAGAAGGGATCAGCATCTCCCTCTCCACTCCCCCTTCTCAGGGAGCTGTAGAGAGCAATGGGGTTGCCCTTCAGCTTCTGTTTCTCCAAACTAGACAAGCCCAGAGTCCTCAGTCTCTCCTCACACTACATGCTAGCCCTGTCACCAGCTTTGTTGTCCTCCTCTGAATGCATTCAAGAACCTTCACATCCTCCTTAAACCATAGGGCCCAGAACTTCACACTATATTCAAGGTGAGGTTCCCTTTGTCCTCTTACATTTGACAGTGTTTCCTTCCCTATAGGTTGCTCTCTAGAAGATGAAGGTGAGTGTTCCATTGATTGCTCTGTGTTTTTCTTATGCATTTCCACCTCAGAAGTACTGTCATCTTCCTCAGTCCACCTGTTCAGCTGCTTATCAACTAGCCTGTCAAGAAGATGGGGTAGGTGATCCTCTTCAATTGATATTATTCTTTGGAGACGTGATGTTTTAGACATTCCTCCAGTGACTCCAGCATCTGGCTCTTCAGAGAGAATTCCATTCAGTCCAGCAGAATTCCTTCTCTTTGAGTTACTGAAAATATCATCTTCTTCAAATGAATGGCTGGACAGAGAAAAAAAGAAAGTACACCACAAAAACATATTGGAGTTGGGTTCCTACTGTTTTATTGTAGTCTAACTGAATTTAATCTCCCATGGTTTTTTACTACTCACATCAGGCATAGTCGATTCCGTCCAGTGTCTACTGAAGCAGAATTAGACATGAGATTAACTTCAATTCTAACCTCATGGAGTAGCTGAAGTTTCTCTACTGTGATTTTCTTATTTGCCATTCCCCATCTCCATTCTGGAGGAATAAAACAGCCCCCCAGTCCAGATTCTTTCTATGTGTATGTGTAACCTAATTTTCTCTTTAGCAGGTAGGAGGGACATGGGTTTGTTTAATAGGGGTTAAAAAAGGCTAAGTGGGGATTCAACAGAAGGAGGAGTGTAGATAAAATATATGAGTCTTCTCAAGTGTGTGCAATGACCACAGATGCAAGTTGCAATAAAAGAAATGCCAACTAGATACAGAGAACAAAATTTCTTCAAGAGACTGCTGCAGCAAGGGAACAGGTGCTCAAAGTGGCTGTGGGACCTCCATCCAGGTGTTCACAAACTCCAATGAACAAGGCCTGGAGCAACCTTAGCTAGCTAAGGAGTTGGACTTGCTTGAGGAGATTGCACTGGAGACATCAGAGGTCCTTCCCACCTAAATTTTAGCATGATTTTTTGTGCCATAGCTGCTTCTCCAATGATGCTCCACTTCTCAGTACTGAACATACTAAACTGCACCTCAGAAACCTTTCCCTCCTTAGAGTTCATGACCCTGTGCCTGCAGGGTCATTGTTTTAGCTACTATTTCATAGTGAAATACTAAGACTTTCCAGCTCCTCTTGCCTCAGAGGAAGTGCTAGTGTTTCACTGAGACGGCCATCTCGTTCCTGCTGATTTCAAGTTTACAACCACACAGTTGAGAATTAAATTCTCTGTTTTACTAGTTGCACATCTCATACTTTACAACAGGACTGCCATTCTCTGCAGTGACAGGAGATGGACTCTTTCAGGAAGTTACCAAGGAAACCATACCCATTAACATGGGATAACGGGACAGCTTTTGTGCCTCCCAGCATACAGTCATCCACAATGGGGAAACTCCTTGCCTTTGCAGTTTTATGTTAAAACTTGTCACTTTATTTTCAAATTTCTTAATGAGCACAGCAATCTTATAGACACTTTAGAAATGCATGCTTTGAGAAGTCCAAAGGTATCAGAAAGAAAACATTCCTCATCTTCTTTTTATAAGCCTCATCATACTCAAATAGGGAGCACATGAAAAAGAAGTTCTTACCTGTTAGGCAGCATCTTCCCCTCTATGTATTTCCCAATAACAGACCCTGATCTTTGCTTCCAGCTGGCTTTTGGAATACTTGCTTTGCGTTTCTGCAGAAATACAGAATACTTCTTACTAATTTACTCTTGTTCATTATGGTTAACTGCCCTCATTCCTAATGCTTAAATAATGCAATGCATATGAAAGAAAAAAATGTAGAAAAAATCCTACAGGTATAAATGCTTCAGAATCCTGATTGATAGACAATCACAACAGGGAAACTCCAGATCCTGCAAGAATTCATCTGCTTTGCAAACTGAGTGGACCACAACAAAACAGCAAACTGACATGAAAAAAAGTCAATAGATATATTTTTTTATACCAGCAGCTTCCCGGAGGACTATGAAAACAACTGTAAATTAAGTGACCTTAGTCTCCTTACACCAGCATTCCTCTGGAACTTCTTAAACTGTTTAAAAAGTTAATATGATCTGCTCTTACCCGGTACCAATAGGTGTTCAGGTCCTGATTCAGGTACTCAGTTATTGTACTGTGTATAAACATTTCAGGATATTAGCTACCCTTGACTAAACAGATTAACACAATTTAATTGTTAAATGTTTAGATTATTTCATCCTCTCATGATTGCATTCTTAGTTTCTTTTAAAACACATTCATCCTTCTCCAGCTAGCTCCAACTTTAAAATTTTGAACATGTAGCTCTTAAAATTGTTCACCAAATTTAAAAATCTTTTTTGAACCGAGAATAAAAGATAATACAAATTAAAAATGGGGCACGATTTAAGTAGCACAAAAATCCTATCTCTGGCACAGCTTTCTGATGCCCTTCTTTTGAGGCTGTTCTGATATGTGTTTGCTCAACACTGGGTTTGAAAATAATAGCTGGTTACCTGTAAAAATATGTCACGTTCATCACTGAGATGTTTGTTCATCTCTCTGTAAAGAGAACAAAAGAATCACTGAGGCCAAGTTTTAGAACTGCTGACTTTTCTGCTCCACACTAACAGACAGATTGGACAGTTGGCAGTGTAAAACTTTGATCATTCTTTATTTATATTCTCCCCACAGCCAGTTCCTTGTCTGGGCTATTGATTCTCCAGTAGGGCTGATTAAAGCCAGTACAGATGGTATCTGGACCTCATTCTGTACTTTATCTAAACAAATGCCTTAACACATAGAAATCAGTTCTAGTCAATGTGCCTTCACTTACTATAAATTAGAATGGTTAATGATTTTCACAGTAAAGACGATGTCTTTATCTGGAGAGGGTGTAATGAACACCATCGCTTGTTCATTTGGTGACAGCTGTGAAGGCCAGTTATGTCCCTCTGAGGGCTACAGTTGTGGCTGCCATGGAAAAGTCTCCCTAGGAAGACATCCATCTTCCATCCTTTATGCAGAAACAACGAAAATGCCAAGAAATTGAGACTCCAGGCGATTAGCAAGCTCTGATCAGATCTGACAATACACCTACTTAGTATATTATCCTTTGTCTTCATCTGTTCTGGCCTGGCCACAAAAAGAGAATGAGCAGCCACTATAGCCTGAGTGAGCAGAAACAACCTCTTTTGTCAGATATTTCTACCTATGTCCCCACTACCTGCAGTGGGCAAGATCACACCACATAGAGTGACCTATGGAAAACACACTGCAAAGTAAGAGCCCTCCCTCAAGCATGTGAAATTTTTAGGTAACTTTGAAACGAGGCCTCCCAAAGGAAGTGCAGTCAGTGAAGGCAGGTGCAACGTATAGCCCATACAAACTGACTACTGAGCAAACAAAACCTAACGTGGCTGCACGTTAATGAGAAGGCAAAAGTTGTCTGAACATAGTTCCAAACTTTGAAGTCTATCAATAAAGGGAAATGTTACCTAACTTTATTTTGATAGCATTTTTCAAACAAGCATTTTGGGGAAAGAACATTTACTCTGGCTCAACTCCTACTGCTTCAGAAACAACAGAACCTTTTAGCACGCTTCATCTCCTGCAGCCAGGCTTCTGCCACAGAACCAGCTTAGAACAGTTCACTATTGTTCCATTTCACATTTGACTTTTGAAAAGGAGATTGTCCTACAGTACTGAATTCCCAAAACAAAGCATACCTTTCAGGTGTGCTGCCTTCTACCGTATGCCAGAAAAGGGCATAAAAAAGTATTTTGTAACCATTTTTGCTATCTTTTGTGACTTTATCCTGTGGCAAGCTGACCTTGACTGGCTGCCAGATGTGCAGTCAGGCCACTCTCTCACCCCCTTTTCTCAATACGACAAGAGAAGAAAATAAGGTGGAGAAGCTTGTGAGTCAAGATAAGGACAAGAAGATTACTTAGCAACTACCATTACAGACAAAACAGACTCAACTATAATATGATGAAAAACAAAGCCGAAACTAAAATCACCTTCTTCTCAACCCTGTTTCTTCTCAGGCTCAACTTCACTCCTACGCTCTCAGGTCTTCTACCTCCTTACCAATCCTGACAGTGAGGTTTATAATCAGTCCATAACAGCTTCCCTCTGTGGTTCCTTCCTCCTCAAACTGTTCTCTCGCTCCAGTGTGGGTTCCTTCATACCGGTTACAGTCCTTCACAAACTGCTCCATCCCAGATCCTTTCCACTGTCTGCTCCAGTGCCTGGAGCACCTTCTACTACCACACCTTCTTCATTGACCTTGGTGTCTGAAGGGCTTTCTCACACATTTTTTCTCATGCCCCTCTCACAAGTGCTTTGCTTCCCTCTCTTACAGAGGCTTTCCCAGAAGCACCATCATGCCTGTAAGTGTTCTGCTGTGTCCTGTGTTGCATGTCAGCATGGGACAGGCCCGGTCTTTCCTCTCTGGCGCACAGACTGTCAGCACTTGGATACCTACACTCAGTACATATTTCAACACAATTGCATCCTTTAATGTATCTCTTTAGAATGATGTAAGAAATTTTTGAATGTAAGGTCTGCGTTACCTTAAAAGATCCAGCTGCTTCAGAAGTCCTGACTTCTCTCGCTGTAAGGTTTCTGTCACTCGGTACACCTCCCTGTAATAAAAAGTAAAAAAAAAACAAAAAACAACTGTTCTAACCATGGTAAGAAGACTGCTAAAATGCTCCCCTAGGAGTATCTACATTTGAGATTTCAGCTTCTCCAAATCTGTAGGTTATATTCTGCATGAATGGTTACTCACTTTAAAAAAGTTTATTCAATACAAGGCTTAAAGTATCACAGCAGTTTGAGTTAGCAGAGGAAGGAGTAAAGGTTCTTTTTTAAAAAGAGATGGGTTTTTTATTTCTTCATCCAGAGAGCTTAATATATGTCAATATTGAGCATTTGGAGCCCTTCGAGCATTCAGAAAAGATACACTGCTGAAATACTTCTCACTCATGGCCACTAAAAAACAGGTAACATATTCAAAATTAGAGCTTATCTTGCTGCTGGAACCATACATCAGGCTCACACACATCTACAATCCCTACCATTTCTTTCCAATTCCTGACAGTTATGCAGTGGTTTTAGCACCATTTACTTTGACATAATGCAATTTGGCGTTTAGCCTTAAATGTTGTTTTGCCTTTCAGTGAAGCCTCAGGTTCTTCCTGTGCACTGTCTGAACATTACACCTGCTTCAACAGCTCAGGCCTTACCAGACTGATACAGATGTTTAAAGCAACACTGCAGGTGCAGTTGAGTAGGGCTGAACTCTAATTCCATAAACCACTATTGAATCCAAAGTGCTTTGTAAATGCAGTAGTGTTATTCATCAGTCTGACCACTGGGCAGATTTCCTTTGTAGCTTTAAAATCAGATCATTCCATAGTCTTTGCTCTGGATCTGAAAAGAGAAGCCTCAAAGAGGAAACAAACCACCTTGAGGAGGAATATTTCTACTGTCTTCTTCCAAAACACACATCAAGCATGCAAACCTAAAAATAGTGTGTTCTAAACAGGGTGGCCATTCCTTAATGATAATAATTTATCAAACTAGTTCATCATTTAAACCCTCAAGAAAAAAATAAATATGTAATAACTAAGTAGAGTTTGGCATAAAGCTTAAGAGAAAAAGAATTTGACATTTGAACATGTTCTGCTCTACCCTGAAATATGTCAAACAGCAAAAGCTCTGAGTTATAGAGTTCATTGCTGAAACATATAGAGTCTGGCCAGATATGTCTGGCATTCATGTGCTCTCTATTACTAGTGAGAGGGTTTACAGATCCCTGAGCATTTATTTAAAATATACTTCAGTGAACATTTCTGCCAATTACAGATTCAGGGTAATATAACTTCTGCTTTGTGCAGAAGGCTGGAGGCAAGACAGGTAGATTGATATATCACTTAAAGGTCATTTCTATCCCTCAAAATATGAATCGTAAATATTTCTTCTTGATTTTTTTTTTTTTAATTCAGACTCAGAATCTGAAATCCACACATTTGAACTGGAACACTCCAAATTATTAGGGTTTGTATGAACTGTGATAAGCTACATTTTACCTTGCTGGCCAGGCTCCTTGGTTAGAAATTATGTACTAGGCATACTTTTGATGAAGAAAAAAGTAGATCCTTGGTGACTCACAGTCAGAGTGCATTCTGAGAACCAAGTTTTAGATAGACTTAGCTTTGAGTAGGATGGAGCATCATGTGCCACAGCTGTAATATCTGTAAGGAATCCCACTGGTATTTCAAAGCTAAGACATTAAACTAATTTTTAATTCCAAATAGTCTCAACAAACAGCAGGGGGGAGAACACTGACATTTTGAACACACAGAAAAAGATTCTGTAGAAGCCAGATATGCTACAGAAAACATGCTGAATTACCTGAGGGGAAATGGCTAGAACTGCATGGGGCTTTCCTGGTGGTTTCTGCTTATGACACAAGCTTAAATCACTACATTGAATACCATGAGAAGGAGGCTCACTGGCACACTAAGCAAATGCACTGAACTACTGCAGCTGGAGACTTACATTTCCTTCTCCTCATGTAGTCTTGATGCCTCCTTCTGAAGCATCTCTAACTGTTGTTGAGCCAGGCTTAGTTCGTGACATGTTCTTTCCAGATCTTTCAACAGCTCCTGGTTAGTCAGCTTCAGCTTGGTGTTCTCTACTTTGGTTTGTTCTTTGCCACTGAGGAGTTCTGTACATTGATGCTCTAGCTGGGGTGGAAGAAAAGAGAGCAGAAAGTATTATAACTAACCAAGGCATCTTGGTTTTGAGGCTTTCAATTCAAATCTTAGAGGTTAGTTAAACAAGGAAGCAGTTTCTATCAAAGCCAAAATATGAATAAAGCATATATGGTGCTCTTCCACTGCTCTTTGTACAGACATAAGTATGTTACACAAAAACAAAGCCATTCCACTCTGATTGAATTCCATCCAGTTCAAAAATGCACCAGGACAAACCATAAGAAAAGGTGCTACAGATTAGCAGCACTTAGTTGATCTTCACAAGTGCTATTTTAGACTATTTCCCACAAAGGCAAGGCCTACACAGAGTGATTCAGAGGTCTGTCTAAAAACTGAATTAGAGCTTTTTTATTCACTTTTATATTCACTCTCCAAAGTACATCAAAGGAAAGATACACCTTCCCTCTGAAACAGATAACAGCAGATGACAGCAGTCTCTGGTATATAAAGAAGTTTTACCTGCTTCTCCCTGGCTAACTGAGCAAATTTAGATGGCAGAGCAAAAGTTTGTATTAGGGAAGACACTGCTGACCTAAAAATAGAAAAGCTTTATTTTATTTTATTTATGCTCTTCAAGGGATATAAAATGTACTAGGAGCACTACAATGATACCATCTCAATCTTCCAGATCTGAGACACAACATTGCTACAACTCTAATCTTCCCATCCCAACAAGCAGAGGTCACCCAACCAAAATCTGTCCTCAATCAGCTCTGCCAGTCTGTTCCCCCTCCACAGTGCTGCTGTTTCTAGTCTTGGTTTTGAAAAGGGCTCAAGTTAAAAACAAAAGCAGAAAATACTTTCTAGCTGGGATTGTGAGAAGTCAGGAACAAGAGTAGAGTGGGAGCACTTAGCAGCAGCACAAGCTTAACATATTTGCTGAACTGTCTCCTCAGCAGGCTCGGAGTTCACATGGAACACTGACTGGCTGGGCATCACATTACTGCTGAGCAATGTTGGTTTATATGGATAGATTACTTTAGTTCCTGAATATTGTTCCTACTCTGTGATAGAATGAAGTTATCTATCCTAAGTAAAAGGCTATATGCTTCAGGTGCTAGAAGACAAGACTTTCTTATCCAGATGAGAGGCTCTGGGAGAAGTGAAAAGTGACTGTACAAAGATGAACTTTCAAAAATCTTATGAGCTACAAATTGCAGGCAGAAATCCCACTTACAGAATACTGTGGCCTTCTGAAAACTAAAGCAGAGACTGTTCTGGAAATGCAACTGCAATGGTAGCCAACAACACCCTCCAGAATCATATATACTGACGTTAGAAATACTTGCTATAAATCTTGGTGCTTACTCTTGTCAGAAAAACAATAATATCGTAATATATAAACCCCAGGACACAACAAGAGGAGAAAGGGTTATGTAACAGCAATACAGAGCTCCTTTCTTTAACTATACCTACACAATCCTTTGAGGGATGTCAAACACTATTTTTAAAGCGTTAATCTAAAAACCTCCCAATACAGTGAAATAGCTCATTAGGTGAGCTAACACAGACACAGTATCCAATGGTGCCTATTCTTTTTTTTTTTTACAAAAACAGGATAAAAAACTCACAAGTTTGAGTAAAGAACTGGGATTGTCCAATATAAAGAAGCTGTTGTTGAGGACAGCTATTGCTGCCCCTGAAAGACATATACATTAAACACTCTCCATGCATTCCCTTGTTCTTAGCCCAGCATCCTTTTCGAAGTTTTTCTCTTCCCTCTCCCACCCCCCCTCTTCAGGTGCATGTGAAAGGTGAAAGATTTATAATGTTACAAGGCTGAGGATTATTTTGTTCTTTATGCTTTTCTTAACAATCTAATCACTTGATTTGCCTTTTTTGAGTGCTACTGATCCATGTTCTCCTGGAACTCGTTCAGAATCCCAGGATCATGCTCTTCAGTGGCTGTCATCAGCACAGTACCCATCATTTTATGTTAGAAGCCCAGTAACTTTCCTGCATTTTACCTGGTCCAAACTTACTTCTATCCCCTCATACAAGATTATGTGCCCTAGATGTTATGCTGGACATCCCCTGTCCCCAATGCCTCCTTCTGAGCCATTCCATCACACATCCCTTGAGGAACAAGGGATGAGAATACCTTGTGTTTTATCTAAGCCATATATAGTGCAAGCTGACAATTCAAGATCATGGCAGTCAGCAAAAAGCCCTAGACAAAGAATCTTGGCCAGTCAACATGGAATCAGACCCATATTCCAGTCACACCAGGCAGGAGACCCTCACAAGGGAGAATCCCTCTGACTGTGTCAGTAGAAACAACACCTGAAGTCATCTGGTTTGGAAGTTCTCTTTCAAGTTTTTGATAATAATTTCCAACACAGGAATAATTACATTGCATTAAAAAAAAATAAAAAAAAAAAATAAAAAAAAAAAAAAAAAAAAAAAAAAAAAAAAAGGACTTAATAACAAAGTTCGGAAAAAAGCATTTGTATTACTTCCAAGAGGTTCTCTCATACAATCAAGCATGGAAGTTTTGATGCAATCAAACTACCACTACTATCTGGAAGAACAGATTTAATTATCAAAGTATATTTTCATGCCAGAGGAGACAAAAGTGACAGCGATCTCTCAATAAGGCAAGCCTTAGATAGCACACAGGGATATCCAGGCGAATGAGAACTAATGCCAGAAAATGAGTGGGAGTACTATAAAACCAGATCTGAATAAAGATGAATGTCACTTTCAGAGAAGTTCATTAGAAATTAGAAAAACATATGTAGAAAACACTGCCAATAACTACACTGAGTAGCGCATTCAAATCAACAGGTTAGGTTTATAAACCAGAGACAAAAAAACCCCCAAACCATCAAATACTGCATATCAGATTGACAATGGGCCAATCAACTGGATGAATGAAAAAAGTTTCAATTGTTCTGATGGTTCTCATCGTGAAAAATTTTTTCTTGTGTCCAATCAAAGTCTGCCAGGGACACATCACCCATCTTTTCCATGTGATTCCTTGTAAAAATGGAATGTCCACCTTTTTTGTAGCCCCCCTTTAAATATTGGAACACAGTCTCCTCCAAGTCTTCTTTTCTCAAAGCTGAACAAACCCAGTTCTCTCAGCTCTTCCCCACATGTCAGGCTTCCCAGTCCTTTCATCAGCTTTGTGACCCTTCCCTGGAACTTCTCCAGCCTGCCCACATCTATTTTGCATAGCTGGGACCAAAACTGAACATGGTATTACAGGTGTGATCTGACAAGCGCTGAATAGCGTGGAATAATTCCTGCTGGTTGATACAACCCAGCATCTTGGTTGCCTTTCTCTGCTGCAGCAGCACACACTTCACTCATATTGAGCTTGATGTCCACCAGGAGCCCTAGGTCCCTTTCCACAGAATTGCTCCCCAGACAGTTAGATCCCCTCCTGTTCTGCACTCCTGGATTAAGTTTTCCCAGGTATTTACACTTGTGTTTGTTGAACTTGGGATTCTTTTAGCCCATTCCTGCAGCCTATGCAGGTCTTCCTGAAGGTTGGCTCTCTCTTCCAAAGTGTCCGCTTTCCCACTCTGGTATTATCAGCAAACTTTGTCAGGGTACACTTTATGCCATAATCCAGATCACTTCAGAAAATATTAAGCAGCCTTGGGCCCAGTATCAATCCCTGCTGGACCCCACTTGTACCACGTTGTCAGTGTGAAAAGGAGCTATTTACCATCATCCCTCAATACCTCCTGTCAGCCAGTTCCCCACGCACCACACGGAACACTTGCCCAGACCATAACACATTCTCCAGGAGAATGCTTACAAAAAACCCTTTTAAGAATGCTTATTAAAAAAAAACCCTTTTGATAAGGGAAACCTTATCAAGAGCCTTGGAGAAATCCAGGTAGTGTCCACTGATTGCTCCACATCAACTAAGCAGGTTACTTTGTTGTAGAAGGCAAACAGGTTTTTCAAGCATGATTTCCCCTTGGTAAATCCATGCTGGCTTTTACCAATCATGTGCTTCATTTGACTTGTGACAGCTCCTGAGGATAGCCCTAACTTGCATGATTACAGTAAGCTAGAGGTTTTTCTCTCCTCTTACTCAAGTACAATTCTACAATTCCCATCAGCTTCAGCAGTACCTAGATTCATTCCTCAGAGGAATGAATCTAAAGAGAACCTAAATACTACATACAACTAGGAAAAAGCCCTCAAGCTTCTTTTTCCTCTTCCTTCCCTTCCCCTCTTCTGCTTCTCAGGATTGGCACTCGCAAGCACTGCAGCTAGGAAAAATTTTTGTATGTATTTTATGATCATATTCTACAGATGGAATTAGGTTTATAGCATTCTATTTCAGCCCTTTAAATCCCTTTCCCAATTGCTAGTCTTTCCTGCACTGACCTTGAAGACACTTTATAGGAAGTTCACACGTTCAGAAATACTCTGCTTCCCCAAGCAGGCCATGCATTTTAAGAAGTAAAACACATCAGGTTTTAATATGGGAATTTGACAAGCTGTTACCATGCAAGCACTGCTATAAAACTGTTATCACAGAGATATATCAGGAGCAGTTTGTTCAGGAGGAAGCACTTCAAGTTCATAGTGCTGAATAGTCCAAAACAAGTAAATGAGTGGTTGGTACAAGTTTGGAGCAAAGGTATACACTGGAAGACACAAACCATTGCTTTCTGCTCTTGAGCTGTCTGGGTATTAAGCCAGTTCCTAGCACATTGAAGACAGTGAAATTCTGCTACATTTTCATAAAATTAACCTTCTACCTGGAGAGAATATCCAAAACATTTTTTTCATTATATCACATAAAAGGACAATTATTGTAGAAATAGAGGGTAACATTTTTCCTAAACACATGACACTTAAGCACCAGAGGGGTGACAGTTTGGCAGAACCACATTACACCAACTTGGAGTTTTGGGACCCAAAATAGTACCTAAATAAAATCACATGAACAAATAAGAGTTATCTATATTTTAACTCTGAAGGATATCAGTTAGTACCCTTTTCTGTTTTTGAACCAATTGTTCCAGTTCTTGTTCCTTTGACAGCAGCTTGCTCTCCAGCTCCTTACTATAGGACTGAAACCTCTCTGTGTCCTGCAAAATTGAAAGAGGAAATGGATTAACAGAACAGAACAATTGCATCACGAGAAGGAGAAAAAGAATCAGGCAAGAAAAGAACATACAGGCTTTCCACACTGAAAATAATGAGATATGGGTAGAATTCAATTTAGGGATGGTATCACTCACGAATCAAGATTCTGAGCTTCTGTAAATTGGTGTAACCCAGCAACTCCAAAGACTGCAGTTGCTATGGAATGTGCTGATTGCACACGAGTAGGCATCCAGTCTACAAAAGCAGACAGAAGTCTTCTGTCTTAGGTGTGAGCCTTAGGAGCTTAGCCAATCTAAATCAATGAAGCCAGAACGTATCCTCTCATTTCCAGCCACACATACCCTTATGCTCCTATACACTAGCATTAATGTTCATCGATTGCAGCAGTGAGCTGCTTCTGAGAGCTAAACAAACTGGAAAAAAAGCCAGCAACAGAGTGAATAGATTCCTGCACGTTTGCTTTCCTTAACTAGACACTGATGGCATGGAGAAGTGATGAGAATGCACCTGTGGAAACAACCTGGACAAATGTATTATGGAGTCTTATGGAGTCATACTGTAACTCAGATACAAGAAATCAGGTCTGACATGGGAAATACAGGATAAAGTACAGCAGCGCAGATTGAAGGTAAAAAGAAACAATACCTGCCATGTTTAAAATCCATCTCTAACAACAATTTGCCACGGATGTTCCACTGATATAAAAAAGTGACTGGGGCTTTCACTTTGCAATTACATCAACCTGTCCAGTATCTAAAACTCCTGCAATCACTAGGAACTCACAGTCACATATGGAATTACTCCTTCAGACATTCCCCAGCTGAGACAAATTGTCAGACCTCCTCTGAGTAAAGTCAGGTTCCAGCAGTATATATCAGCTGAGAATCTGTCCTATTCCTCCACAATAGACTCCTACTCCCCAAGGTCTCCAAGAAAATGCTTCTAAACAAAAATAAAAAATCCCTCAAGACAGCAGTGGTTCTCACATGCATTTCCCCTTCAGCAGTACATGTAACGGGGTAATCAAATGCATAATAATTGGTTTCTTCTGTGGAAGAATATATATCCAAGTGAGAAAGACAGAGTAACTGCCCCTTTTATATAACCTTCAGTCAGCAGGGTACTAAGTATTGTAAATAGCTACAATTTGTACTTATTTGCATCTTACCAATTTCTTTATATGTATTCTTCAAGAGCTGCTCTTCATTCAAGCTATAATAATTTCCCCTTTATATGGCATCAATGCATCTCTCCAGGCTGTAAAGTCTTTGTAAGACTTTGCATTAGAGAAAGAATTTAACAGCCAGATCCCCCCAGATCCTAAATTAGTCATGCCAAGAAACAATACTTCTTGAGTGTCTGGCAAGCCTTAGTGTGAATGCTGACTACACTGTAAATAGCTTGAGTGGGAAGCTTTAATGGAAAAGCCTGAAAGAAATGGCTTTACCTCAAATATACAACTAATTAGGAGATCCAACAATCACTGCTTACAGAAAAGTCTTTGTTGTTTTAGGAGTTTCAATACCACTTCAGTTGTGGGGTATTAAGAACATATGAACTATTTTTTTCCACAAAATTGCTGTCAGGCAAAGTTGCAAATACATTTTATCCTTCAACTGATACACAAACTTTATATAAAAGGTTCATCTCACCCACCACTAAAAACTGCTCTCAGCTAGGATTGCAAAAAACTTGAAAATTTGAGTCAGGTTCATTACTGTGTGGGGCAAGTAAAAAGAATGATTCCTTAGATAGCTCATAAAAGTATCTTTTCTTTTTTTTTTTTTTTTTTTTATGGTCAGGAAACAAAAAATACTTGATATATTTAGAGGAAAAAAAGGAAGTTTTAGATATCACATTTGATTGAGAATGGAGACAAAACCCACTATTTTGGCAACATTTTGTTACCCTGTTGCTGAAACCCTAAACTGCTTTCATTTATAAGGCTGATGCCAAGACAACAAAAAGGCATGAGCCAGTAGCTCATGATGGATAGTCCCAGGCCACCCAGAGCAGCTGAGGAACTTCCAGCATTTCAATACTCAAAATTTAACTGGACATGTCCCTGAGCAACCTGATCTAGTTTGAAAGTTAGGAGTTCCACAGGCACCTTCCCACCCATGATTGTAAAATTACTCTTTCCTGAAGCATACTGGAAGTTCTTGTTAGTTTCCTTCTTTTGCCAAAAAAAAGCAGGACAGAAAAATCCAAAGAAAAGACTACAAATGCAGTGGAGGAGATTTAAATAAGTCTTTGCAAGAAAAGGGAATTCACTTTCCGGTGTTCTGGAGGCACCATGGCAGTAACAAAAGAGTCTGACGTATTTTTTATTTTTCAAATAGCTGTGGTGGTTTCAGAAGTTACCATCACTTGAATCATCTCTTGCTGCTCTTCAGTGAGATCTTATCTCCTCCCAAAAAGCTGAGACTATAGAATTCAACAGGTTTGGTGCTGCTCTGAGCAACCTCCAAGAGCATTTTTCCTAACTGTAACCAGAAGTGGAACCTATAGCAGCACCAGTAATAAAATGTTTGTAATTGTTTGTAATTTAACTGATTTCCAAAAGAATGCCAGCTGCTACTGTATGCCAACCATTGAGTACAAGACATCAGAGTTCCTCTCATCCAACAAGTCACTTAGTTTGAAGCTGCAGAGACTGGATTAGTACAAAAGTAGCTATGAGGGAAAAAAAGTTTTTTTCTTATTCTGTTGTGAAACGCATTTTGTGGGCTCTGACACCCAGAATGAGTATGAAACCACTGAAAGGGGAACCAGAATCCAGGCCCACAATAACAAAGATACACTCACTTTCAACAGAAACTGCTCTTTCTCCTTTTTGATTTGCTGTTCCATTTCCTCATAGAGGTGCTGAATTTCTTCATCATAAGCAGCAATTTTCCTAACAAGAGATAAAAGTACAGTGACTGAGTCTTAGTAGCATTACTTCAAATCATGGCTTACATTATGAACTGAGCTCCACATGTCTGCCTTAATACAGGACTCTAACAAATGTTCTAGCGTCAAGGAAATAGGAATTTTTGTGCAGCAAAGTTCACAGATTATTTTTTTTTTCTCTTGTGGAAGGAAAGCTTCAACAGTTGAAAAGCTCACATAAAGCTACACATCTGATGTTTCCATATAAAGCACCTGTTTGTTATGCAATTATAATGACTACTAAATCTTACATATAAGGAAGAGACAATACTAAGAATATCAGAGCCTAAGTTTGCCAATTAAAAGTATTTTCACTGTAACTTCATTTCTTTTTACTCTGGAAGTGCATTATTCCCCACTCAAGAGCACCGAATGAGGTACTTCTATCATGTCTAAGATATGTTAGCTAGAATAGAATTCTTGAAAGGCCTTCTTGAAAGCTGCCTTATTGCCTCTCTGACAGCTTTGCTGAAATAAATTTTAAAAGCCCAGGTGAGGAACAGAAATTAATATGCTGTGCACAAGTATATGTGACTGCAGGAAAAAAGAAGTACCAACAGAGTTCACTTTTTTCCCCAGTAGAATTTTGCAATTAATATCACTGCAGTTTGATACATGAAGGATTCTATTCTATTATATTGTCATTAACCCAGAAACTGAAAAGCAAAAATCATTGTGTATCAAACTCAGGGGACATCCTAGAAAGATTATTAATAGAGATTATTAGGGTCTTTATATGACATTGCTGTATTTTCCCCCATATTTTTCCTGCCATAGATGCTCCTTGAGCAATCTGCATAATACATCTGTTACAAGTAAAGTACATAATCTCCATGGGTATTCACATAAGTAAGAGCATTACAAAAAATATACAGTAGAAAAAAAACCCCCAACATTAATTTTGTAGTCAGAGTATCTCTCTTTTTTTTTTTTCCTCAATGCTCTACAATTTCTATGTTTTTACTTATTGAAGGCTTGGTTCTCTTTTCAGTTAGAGCAAAGCAAATTAGAAAGGCACTTCAAGAAACTTACCTAAGCTAAAAAGAATGAGCAAAACCAGAAACAAGTCTTTCCTTCCCCCTTTCTAACAACAGAACACTTGACACTGCCTGCTTGCATTTTCAGTCACAGGTAAAAAATCTGAGGGGAGACATTTTTTCAGGATTTGCAGCAGCAATAAACAAATGTCAAGCCATATGAATTTGAGGAAAACGATGGCTGTCACTTGAATTTTTTAAAACTCTGACCAGGTGAGAAAAGCAGCCCAGAAAAGGGTCTCTTCATTTGACTGCAACACTTCAAATAGAGAGTGCCAGAAAATCCAGAAGCCCTTTTTGCTGCCCTTATAGTATAAAGATGGGTTGTGTTCTGATCTTAAATTTTATTTTCTTCAAAATACAAAAATCTTTCATAAGAAATTAGCACTCATCAATGAAATAAAATTAAAACAAATTCATAAAGAAATAAAAATTACTTAGAAAGGTATGACAGAGATGCTAAGACCATATACCTACTGTATTCATGCAGTACAATGTCACTTTGACCAGGGCTAGATTGACTATGTACTGAAAAACCCTGTAACTTTGCACAGGCAGAACACATTGCACAGCAGTCAGTGTTTCCATGGGAATCATAAAGACTTTCTTTGCTTCTGTGTGACAGGGAGAATAACTTTGTCCCATATTATTAAGCTGCTGATTTAGGTATTTCTTTCCTCTTTATGTGTTTGGAAGCAAAGGATATGGCAGCATCATCAAGACTACATCCAGGAGGCATTGCTGGATGTAGGAATCTTTTTAGTTGGTCTGGCACATGAGCACATGCTGTTTCTGCAGGCTGAATGCTCCCTAAGCATTTTATTCGTACCATTCTTAACTCTGATCAAATTAAACAGAAAGGGAAATTAATATCCTGTTATAATCAAAAGTGTAACACAATAATAAGTAACATAACTAACTAGAAGCAGAAAAACAATCCAATACATTAGCTGTATTCCCCACATGTAATCAGGGGAAAAAACCTGAAATCATAAGAGTATATCACTGTTATGTAAAAAATGCAGCAAGTTTTGATTAAAATCTCTATTCCCTGGGATCATCCCATCTAGTTTTACTTAACATATTATTGTGTAGCTTCAGTAATATTTGATAATGTGATCTTTTTCCAGTAATGCTGTGGAACGAACAGATGGAGACAAATGGAGATGGAACGTAACATGAATTCACTAAGTTCAGATGAGAAGAGTTCAAGATCAACAGACTCACAAGGGTTTAAATTCTGCTCGTTCATGTAGCTGAAATGTGAATTGTTCTTTCTCCTTAAAAAAACACAGAGATTTGTGCACACTGTGCACTAATGTTCTGAGCTGCTGATTCTCCTCTTCCACAAAGATTGACTCTGACACTGTCCCATGCTAAGCCCATGAGAAGACAGTTCATCCTGCCACTTCCCCTTCATACTTTTGTTTATCTTCTCAGTTTAGAACTGGTTTGAAACACAGCACACGTTTATACTAGGTTTTTCTTTCAAATGCAAAGCACAGCAGCAGACTGAGCTAATGGCAGTTGAAGATTTTATCTTGAACTATATGAGAAGAAAAAGCTCTTTCTCATCTCTTTTCAGCTTAATTCCTATCAGACTTACTAAATGCCCCTTGGTTCTACTGCCAGGGATTTGAAGAATAACAAGGTCTGTCATATCCCACTCCAGCCTTAGCCTCCTTATTCAAGAGATCTGACCTTTTAAAAATAGCTCTCTCAGAATAGCTGTTCTATTCCTTTAACCGCTCAATTGCCATTCTCTGTACTTTTCTTTATCCCACTATATTCTTCTTGTGTTGCAGAGACCAGAACTTTACACAGTACTAAAATTCCATGAAGTGGCAAAAACATGCTTTGTCATGTGCTCAGTACCCTCCCTGATAATGCACAGAAGTTTAGTGGGGTCTTTGGGCTGCCACTGCACCATGAACCGATGATTTCAGGAAGCTCTCTGTGCTCTCTCTGGAATTTTAACTGCCCATCATGTAAGCATGACTTTATCTTCTATACAGTCATCTACTGTTTTTTTGCTCATTTAATACATCACCATATTATTTAAAACCCACTAAGTTTAGGAAGCCATCTAATTTTAAATTAGCACTTCAAAATAAATATGAATACCAGAAAATCAAACAGAACTAACTTATCCTAGAAAATAAAAAATTGTATCCGAAGAATTGCATTCTGTTTAGATTTAAAAATCACAATTTTTTTTTCTTTCTAGATTAGCCTGCACTGTCTCCCATATGTGGTATATTTGCATGTTTGGTATTGAGAATATACGTTCAGCCTCACTACTGCCCAGACCTACAAAAAGGACAGCATCAGAGTACTGTATGTATTGGACCAGAACAGGAGGAAATCCCTGAGTCTCTTAGATCATGGGACTCAAGTTCAGGAATGAAAATATGCATGTAGGAAAGCTCCAGAAGAAAAGACAAAAACAGATAGAGAAGAACGTCATGGATTGACAGCATAGATTGTCACAACGCAAAGATCCCAGTGCAAGCACATGAAGCTTCTCAGGGTACCCAGGATAGGAAAAAAAGGACCAGCTTAAGATAAAAGCACAGCCTACATCCAAGAAAGGAGACAAAAGGCTGAGAGTAGACTGCCTTTTTGCCTAATGACTCACGGAGGTGAGTCAGAAAGGAAAGATGAAAGATCACAGTATTCAAATTTGCTTTCCAAAGGCTATTATTGTCACCAATCAAGAACAACCCAGAAGACATTATAAGACTTCAATAACCTGCATCCCTTATCTTCTGTGACCTCACAGTAAATGCTTGCCAGTCTATCCAGATACATGCATGTTAGTTTTATAAGTGAGTATTAAAAAAAAAAATAATTTTCCCTTTATGTGGTCTTGTCTTTGCTGTTATTTGTACATGGTTTAAAAGAAAAGAAGTTTTTCATCCCCACTGTTACTAAAGACAACATTACTACTCTGACTCCTTCCAGCTATTGACTACAAACAAAACAACAATCTATTTGCTGAAATTAGAGGTGTTGTCGGGATCAACAAAAAGAAGAAATTAGATAAAACCTATTTTTACTACAAAAATATAAAAATGCAATGCATTTTTAAGGTAGAGATTTCACATCAGACAGAAAAGATAATGCTAATGCATTCTCTGTGCACCTCTGTGCTGATCACAGCTATTAAACAGAACAAATTTATTCATTCAATTCCAAAAAAAACCTCTCAAAAATCCCAAACAAAACCACAAAACAAACCCCTCATCACATATAGCAGTTACTAATCTCTAGTCTAAAAAAGACAGCAGAAGTCCCTGTATGCTGTTTCCAACTGACTAGCTGTCTGAAGGCTAAAACTACACTTGTAGACTTAGATAAAAATGCTACTATGAATATAAACCAATTGTCTTTAATGACCATACAGTTTTAGGTCTTTTTCTTCTTCATATGCCTTGTCACATTCCCAGAATAGCCAAGAGAGTGCTGAACAAATGAAATAAAAGTTCAACAATATGTTCTGTAAGAATCTGAAATTCAGAAGTGACACTTCACAATAAAAATACACTGGAACTTCAAACAGAACCATAATTTTGCATTCTGTTTCGATTTAGCATAACAACCTTTTTTCCCCCAGGTAGCTACATATTAAAGGGTTATCTATTAACTTTTAGTTCTTATATATTTTTTTATATATATGCATTTTATATATTTGTTTTTATATATATGTTTACATATAAAACAAATACATATTATTTACTATATTCCATAGGCTTGCTTTATAGATATATATTTGTAAACTTACATTTTCACTAATATCAGTGCTTTGTGCTGCTTTAACATCTTAAACCTCTTATGTCTCTGGCCAGTTAATCCAGATTTATAGCTTTTCTGCACGCAGGGGTTTCAAAGCACACGGACAATTTACCAGATTTACTGGTAAATGTGACTGTCCTCTGGAATCAAACTGATTAACTAGATTGGAATTGCTTAATATTGTCTTAAAACTTCAATGCAATAATAGACATCTGCAAAAGAATTTCAGTCAATAAAATCTGTTAATAGGAAGAGAAAAGCTAATTTCATCCAATTCTGCAATACAAATAATTTTACCAGTACTCTTCATGACTAATAAAATATTACATAATGGGAACTCTTGTCCTCCATTCTTCACTGAAATACCTTGTTTACTTCAGAAGTTCAAATAGTAAGTAAGATAGCTGTAAAACTACATAAACAGTCTAACAAAGAGAAGTACTAACTTTTTTAGAGCGCATTCCAACTCATTCTTCTCATTATCTGCTTCTTGGAGCTGGGAGAAAATTCTGACCAAGAGCTCTTCAAAATTGGAAAGTAAATGAGGTTCATCTTTTCTTAGCTGCAACCAAAGTTGCTTCACATCACTCTCACTGAAAGTAGAGATCATAAAGGATTCATTAAGAGAGAACATTTCTCCGGCTGCAATAAATGTTCATGGCATTCTAGTAGATGGAGGCTTAAGGGCATCACTAGTCAGAATACAAAACTTCTTATAAACAAGGGCTACTTGCCAGACTTTAAAAGGATGAAGTGGATGGGAAATGATGGAAATTGCATTTATTCAAAAAAATGCATCATAATGTATAGCCATTCACAGCTGTAGATTATTACACAAGCTGCTCGTTTAGTGGGTGCCCTGCCAGACACTTCCTCTGAACAGGAATGGATAAGAAAGGAGACAGATGAGATACAATGAAGTAAAGAGGCTCTCATGAATCTAAGGCGAAGAGGGCAGCGCAAAAGCTAATCAAAACCCCTTCCTCATCAGTTACTTAGACATGATAAGAAATTGTGTTTGTACTGACTTCTTTCATTTTCAACACATTTTGATTCTACCGTGAGTGTGCTACAAAAATCAGAATAAAACATCTTGAAATGTCAATTAAAAGATTTACCAAGATAATGTTTTGTTTCCAAATATGTTCAGCAGATACTGGAAAAAAGATACTCTACTGTGAATGACAACGGGTTTTCTAATACTTTGCCTATATTCTCCTGAAAAACTTTTTTTGTTTGTTTATTCTTGAGTCACTCTCTGTCATATGCATTGTAAGCCTGAACCTAGCCAGCAAAGAGTGCTATATTTAAAGGACAAATTGAGGAAAAGGATAGAAAAAGTGGGTGATAAAAACCTCTTCAAAATGAAAGCCTTTCAGGATGACTGACAACCAACTGTTACCCGTAACAGGCAATCAGGTGAAGCAAAAGAAAGACTGAGGAGCACTTTAATTTCATGGTAAGAATCACTGATGTATTTCTTAAATATTCCTACCATCTGTGCAGATTCTTTCCCATTTTTGCTCCATGCTTTTTTTTTTTTTTTTTTTGTTCTAGAACATTCCTTGTGATTGAACAAAGAATGTCAGGCCTACACACAAAAAAATCCTAGTGCAGGTTTTACGTTCCATGTTTCAGAGTGAGCCATCCTGGCCCTGGAAGAGATAGTGTTATCAGAACAATCATAACGTGCAATTATGCATGAAGGGGAGAAAAGGCAGAAAAACAGGAGAAAACCTCCTTTCCTGTGGTTAACTGGTGTACTTTAAACACAGGCCTTGCCAAAAAAACACAGTCATCATGCATTGTTTGATTGAAAATCAGTGGCATCTGTGGATTATATGCTAATTATATTCAAAACACACGACACATAAAGTGGTATAGCTTTCATATGGCAGCAAAATAAGTTCCATATGCTTGGAATACAATAGTTTTGCTCTCGGAAATTTTGGTTAAATGGTATCTGACAATCAAGAAAATTAATTTTTTTAACAATCACTTTGTTACTGAGCAGTCTTAGTTCTCATTATTTACCTTGGATTTAAGTAAAATCAAACCCAGAGATTAATTATAAAAAAATCATACAATGGATTACTATTGCTGCAAAGACTCACTCATTCAAAACCTTTTTAGCTCCAAGCCGATCCATCAGATTGGAGAATAGGAATTCTTCATCCTCATCATCACCCATGGTCTCTTTGCATATAACTGGGCAGGCTGTTTCACCTTCTGATTGCTGCATCATGTCATTTTTCAAAGCAATCTGCTCCAAAAGAAATTGGCCTAAGAATTAGAAATTACACACATTAGCATTCTCAGAACTCAGCTATAAGAAGCAATGTAATACTAAACATACTAAAGATCAAATTTTGCAGCATGTATAATTTGTGAGGGAAACACCTACACTTGTTTACAGGCAGAGTATAATGAAATAACAAAAGGATGAGGCAAGGCAAGAGGATCTCTTGAGTTCTGTGGCTGACTTTGTGCCCAGTTTAATGTCTAACCTTCAGTAAATAACTCACCTCAAAATTCAAAAACCTAATGAAAAATTCATATCTCCATACACAAAAAAAAGAAAACATACATTGTAGTAACAAGCACTTCATAAATTCATGGCCACATTTCTTGATATGTTTAAATAGATATTTAGAATCTAAAATAACCACAGCATCGGTACTGATAAAATGTACATCAAATAAAATTTAACATTCTTTTTAATGCATGACCAAAGGCACACTTCAAATTCCTATAAAAATTGCATACAGAAAAAGGTACATTTTATTAACAGTAGTTGTACAGTCAGGATGCAGAAGTGAAACTGCCACATGAATAATCAATACACTTGTGCTCAGTTGAGGCAGACCAGATACATTCCATCGAGTTCTAAATGTGCCAGCTATTTTATTTGAATATTTGCAAGTCAAAATTTTTAAAGAATCTAAGCAAAGGGGACATGCAGAGGATTTTTGTTATGTTCTAAACACCAGTACAGAAGTTACCATAGACACAAGGAAACAGAAATACTGGTGTGGTTTTATGGTCTTATTAACACCATCTTGCATTTTTTCTCATAGCACCCAGCACAGAATGTTGACAACAGAATAGAATATGTTGCAAAGAAAGGCTACAGTAAATTTCAGATTTATCACTGCTTACAAATATGAACAGGATTCTCCCATAATAATTGGTGTAGTACAAGTTTTATCCAGACACTACTTTGTTTTCTCCACTCTCTGTCTTTCTATAACAGCCTATACCTAGTAGAGCTTCTGCTTCTACTAGGAATACCAACATCATCACCTAGCCAAATATATGACTACCTAGCCTGGAAAAAACCTGTGAATGCTGTGTAGAGGGTTAAAATGTACCATGCTTTACACTGTCTGTCCTTAAGTCTTTTGCCAATCCTATACATATGTGCTGTGACCATGTCCTTTGTGTGCTTGTGTGTGTCCATGTGTGGGTGCCTCTGGGATACAGGTTTATCTTCACTGCCAGCTGAACCTGCAAACAGGAGAGCAGTGGCCACATCCACCTTGTTCTCTGGACTGGGCTCCAGCAGTTGAGCAGAAGTAATCTCCAGGATCTGGAGCTGCTGTAGATGGGAGCCACTTACAACCTCACTTAATAAAAACAGTTTTGGTTTTGCAGGGAATACGTATGAAAATAATCTTCATTTAACCTAAGAAATAAGTATAATTTACTTGTGAAAAGTAAAGCAGTAATATATTATTTCATTTTTAAATAATGGCAATTTTGAGATTAAACCATACTCTATTAGGATACTTGATCTAGCTCTACAAGGGAGGAGGCGGAACATGAGAGAGTTAAGATTTCAAACAACTGGTGATTTGAAAGCAAAAATGAAGGTCCTATTTCCTGGACCTAATATCGTATTATATAATATATATAAATATTATAAATAAATAGTATAAATAGATAGTATTTAAATTGAGATTTATTGTTTCAATTCCCGCATAGAAGACATTTCATTTTCTAGAGGAAATGCTAAAATTTAAGCACAAAATTGATTTTGCATAAACAATTGAACACAGTCTCCCTAACTCTGTCATCTTATCTGCAATGTCACAGCTGGGAAGAAAACAACCCTGTGACAAACACAGAGAACATGACAGTAAGAGTGCTGTTGCAAAACAGGCAATTGCAAAGAACTTATCAGCTCCTATTATGCAGTAATAAGTGCCTCATCCTATTTTGTTTTGAAATAAATTAACATTACTTGAAGAATTAATTTGTTGTAGAAAGCATCTCCACAGCTGTAAGGACAGTGGTATTAACACATTTTTAACACTGTCTTACAATAATCTTAGAGATAATCTCAATTATCTTTCAGGTCTTATGACCTGATTGAAATAAAACACAAGGTTTCCCCCCTCCCCGCTCCCCGATCAAGGTAAACCTTAAAAAAAATTGCACATAGATCTACTCCACAGCTTAAACAGGTACAATTCAGATGATTATATCATTTGTCTCATATTATGTCATGGCTTGCCATTTTACACGAGAAAAAGATCCTGGAACCCTTTGTTTATTTATTCACACTATCTGACCACTTCTTCATCTGCTACACATATCTGCTGTATCTAGGGAATAGTCTGGCTCCCTGTGTGCATTATTAAATGTACTCCTAAGACAAAATGCTGCTTTACTGATGTGAAGAGTACAGAACATGAATAAAGCTCAATACAGGAGACACGCTTTCCAAAACTCACTGAGTCCTGTGATGAACTCCTTTGGGGTAAGTGAGCCATTGCCATCAGCATCCAATGTAACAAAAACCTTTTCAAGCTCTTCCAGGCTAAGAGGTAACTCAGGATGCAGTCTCTGAAATGATAAAACATACAGCAACTTCGTCCATGACTACAGAATAAGAGGAAGACTAGATTCTACAGAATACCCATAATACAGAAGGATAGGTCCTTTGTTTCCCCGAGTGAAAATCCAAACACGTTACAGAGTAAAACAAGATCAACTGAGGGACATTTTCTTTAATAACTTCTTTATTTGCCTTTATGAATCCATTATGACAAATCAGTGAGAACAAGCTCCCTGTGCCAGAAATTCCAATCACACAGGGAAGAGGAGACTCAGCATCCTGGTGAAATGCCTTGATTATCAAGCTACTGGACAAACTTGGCAGCAGAACTGTATGCCTAGTTCCTTCCACACCATGAGGTCAAGCAAGAGGCTCTCCAAATGACTACATTATACAGGATATACTGTCCTAACTAAAGCTGCTTCAAAGTATGTAATTTTGAAAGTAACTACATAAACAAACAAATAAATAAAACAAAGCTAAGAAAGATGCATGGTTCAAAGACCAAGGACCTTCTGATCCTGTATCAAGTTAAATGTAGTTTATGACTGTCTACTTCTGAAATGCAGCATGCTTACACCAAAGACCCAAAATTACATTTTTTCCCTGATAATCTCGAGAAAGGCATAAAAGAAAAAAGAAAAAAATCTATAAAACTAATCCTAATGAGTTTACGCCAATTCTTTTGACAGTGTAGACAGATTCCCAGAAATAGGAGGAACTGGAATGGCAAACAACTACAACAGCAAGGATCTCCAGTGAGAGTAAGTAATAGGAAGATTTAAAAACCAGCTTAAAAAGCAGTATAAATACACACCAGTGAAGTCCTCTACTTTATTAGTTAAGCTTTTAATTCCCCGCCTCGAACTGCTGTTGTATATAAAACAGACTAAAATTGCAAGCTAGTCAGTTGATAAAGTTCATCAGATTAAAACCCTTAAACTGTTCTACTGTGGGGAAGGGATTTAGGGCCAAAGAAAGTTTTTCCTTCAGTCCAGGTACAATAGAAATGGCTATTCAATATACTAAGCCATCCAGGCAAGGCAAGAATTGGCTGAGTACATTAACCAGGATTTCCCTTGCTGCAATGAAGGCTGCAATGGACTGTATGAGCTGAAGGAAGAGCAGTAGAAGGAATTCCAAGGTGGTCTTGAGAAATTAAATCAACAGTTTCTAAAGAACAGAACTATCTAAACAGTCACAAAGGGATTTCTGAGCAGGATTATTTGTGCATTGCTGCCTGCTTCCATAAAAACAAAGAAAATTTACTTCATCAGCAATATATCTGGTCATCAGTTTCTTACTTAAACACAGCCATCTTCCCAAAGCTTTGGATTTTTATCTCTTAGATCTAAAGGGAAACTTCTAAAAATGAGCTTCCATTTCAAGTTTTACAGCCTACACTGCACTGATGAGGGAGGAGGTGCTTCAGACAAATTACTCTTTTTACACTTAGAAAAACAGAAGCTGTGTCCCTACTGCCAGGTCTTTTGCTGAAGAAGCACTTCTTGAGAGCTGGTTGTCCTTCTCTGACCATGCCATCAAGACAGACCCACTTGCTATTCCAGTACAATGGCTTGTGGATCTTTCTGCAAACCTGACTGACAAATACACACTTCTCCAAATACAGCTGGAGTGCCCTAATGCAGCGCTCAAATTCTGATGTGACTTACACTAATTTTACAATAGAAAACACCACAATTATGTCTATTTTCTTGGGAAAGTATATGAAAATAGGAGATTTTGAGGAATGTTCTATTAAATTCCCTGTGGATAATTTACAGACTTTGAGGAACTGATGCAATGGCCACACTTACCATGGTTACTAACACTGAATCAATGTTTTCCCAATCTCTTGTTTTTATTCTTAATTAAATAATTAAATTTTTTTTGTTGTTAGGAAAAGGAAATGTTATTGGTCTCATAATTGTGTTTTTGTTTATTTGCTCATTTCAGGCTTACTGTAAAATCTTTTAAATATGAGGCTTTTGAAAACTTTAAAGAAAAAAAAAAAAAAAGAAATAAAACATTCAGAGATACCACTGGAGCTTCAAAAGAAACTATCTGCATTGCCACCAAATATGCTCTGGGCTTTCATGACATCTATGTTTAATTATCTGAAAATACCAAGCTTTTACTCTGCTAAATAAAAAGACAGAGGTCAAATAGCTAAGAGCAAGATCTGAACTCAGTTCTGCTATACACACTTTACAGCACTAATTCTCTTTATTCATTACAACCTCAAGGCCCAAAGGACGAAGTTGTGGTTTCAAGTCTCAGGTAGAGTATGCTTTCTTGAAATTTCAGAAAACCTTGAGTTTGTTTGAAAGTTGAGTATATTTTCTATTTTGAAATGGAAGGAAAAACTAAAAAAAATATCAGTATTAACATAGTCTCACAATAAATAGCATGATATAATCAGGGAGAAGTAAATCTTTAGTATAATTACTATATTATAGATACATTAGAAAACTTTGCAAAATTTAGTCCATTGAAATTAAGTGGATATCAGATACTCAACACTGTTGAAAATCACACTTGTATCACAAGGCTAAAGACTGAAAAGAATAATGTCAGCATCCTGTATTGGAAGCAAAGCTTCATTAATAGTAAGCAGTACAGAATTATATATTAATATAAATAATTATATATATTAAATACCTAACAGCACAATGCAAATGTGATGAACAATTAGTATCTTTTAAAGAAAAATTTATTTACCTCATTGATTTATGTCTCTTCTGTAGGGAGTAAACATCATGAAAAGTACAGGAAATAAAAGCAAGTATAAAGAAACATCATCTCAAGTGTCCTGAGCACCTTTATTTTTCCATTTAAATGAATTTGCATATACTTACATACATACTGAAGTTGTCAGACATAGTAAACAAGCACTCATGATTAAATAGAAGAAATGTACTTCATCTCTTCTTTGCAACCCTTTTCTACTGCATCTTTAGAACCTGAAGTATAACTTTATCAGGCCTCTAAGCATAAAACCCAGAATCAAACAGAAATGAAGAATTTTATGTTCCTTGAGAAAACAGGCATTAAAAGTTTTTATACACATATATGAGTCTTCCATTAGGTAAAAATATATGCCATTCAGTTTTTGGAAAGACAATAAAATTATAATCTATTAAATTCTCCGTGGGTCTGGTTTCACCAAAAATTACCATTGGCAATATATTTGTTTCTGTTCAGTTACTTCAGTGAAATAATGTAGATTTGTAAAGCCTACAGCACAGCAAGAATCTGCACCCCTCTCTTTTTTTGACTTTGGATAATTAACAAAGGTCATCTGAAAACTCAGCAACGCAAAACTCCACAGAAACCAAAGAAACCTCTTGAGAGCTGATAATCTGAGCAGTTTACTTAGATTTTTGCCTTTTTTTTTTAACTAAAGTTTTTGCTCTTCCAACATAAGTAGCTAAAATTGTTTCCTATATACAGACACAACTTTGTTTCTGAGGACATGGAAGGTTTCTAAATTTTACATTACTTGCTTTCTTCGATAGTTGTTTGCAAGTAAATCCTTTTGCTCCCAATCCTAAATTATATTTTATCCGTAAGTACTGAAGTAGAAATGGATTAACACAATTAAATTATGATTTGCACGTCACTCGTGAGTATATACTTGTTTTCTGCCACATACTGGTTCAAATCATCTTATCAGTTCTGCAGTATGCACCCAATCACATTTTCAAATGATTCTGTTATATATAGTTGCTTTTTTTGTCAACATTTTCAGCAAATCTGAGTTTGGATCCTCAAACAAATTAAAGACAAATAGGTAAGATTACTGCAAGTACTGAATAATGCTAAAAATACTGTTCCTCTATGCTTCCTATATTTATATGTGATCAGACGAGAGTTCACCATTGTCGAGCAGTGAAACCAAAGTGAAAGACTTTATTTACACAATTTTACTGAAAATACAGAAGGATAAAATTGATGGACTGAATACATTCATGACACTGAGGCAAATTACGAAGTAATGAATTTACTGGTGTTTCAACTTTTTTGATGAGAAGCAAATTAAATTCCCAGGGAATTTTTTTAAACTTCATTTACTTTGATTTTCCACTTTTTTTTTTTTTGCTTTGACTGGAAAAAAATTTCAGGCATTATGTAAGACTTCAAATACATTATTTTAAATTCCATATATCTGTTTAAAGTTATGAGGAGGGTGATAACATTTTTAACTCTAAATTAATCTGTTTCAACTCATTAAGGGCATTAGGAGCTTCTCTCATTGTGCATTTCACATAACCAATTTTGTTTTACCTGCATGTCTTGACGAGTGACAAAGCCTTTGCCTTCCAGATCACAAATCTGAAAGAACTCTTGTGCTTTCCCCAACACAGTTAGTTCTGGATCTTGTTCTCCAGTCCTGCCCCCCTCTGCATCTCCTGGTGGCACAGGACTGGCACAGTCTCCTTGTATTCTGTCCATCGTCGCAATCTCAGCTCAGGAATATTTTGGGATGCTGCTATCCCATTTACTCGTAAATTCTGATCTGAAACCTGTGCATGGAAGGTAAGCAAAAAAGCAAATTAGACCCTCTTAATGATGTTTTCCACAATCTCTTAGCAACCATCTATTTAATTAGGCATTAAAGCTAAGAAAGAAAAAAAGCTTTTTGAAAATGCCTACCCTTGATGGGCTGCACTAAAGACATTGCAAATGGGATGATGAATGAGGAGGCGGCAGTCTGAGTGAAGGCAAAACTAGCTCCAAAATGGAATCTCAAAGCAAAATCAGCCAGTTTGGCAAGAAATATGGACAATCAATCAATATGAAAAAGGAAACACAAGAAATATGGGTAAATGCAAAAAAAATTTAAAGCCACTACAAGTAATAAACTGGTATCCTTTTGACTCTTATCATCGTAACACCACATATCACAAATTGTGTCTAGTGTTTTGGGGCACAGTTTACATGACAGGAATAAAATGGAAGGTAATTGATGTCTGAAGGAAAATGATGGATCATGGTGTTTAAATCAACTAAGTAAAATTAAGGGAAAGGTAATGTACTGTGGAATTCTGAAATATTTTCTTAGATTCATCCTTATTACTTAGGGCCTTGACTTTCACCTGTGAAGGAGAACTAATTGCTAGTGAACGTCGGGCAGAGACTTCCCTGTATGATTTTAACGCATTATCATGTGGGTAAACCAAACAGGAGACTGTTTCACTGTAGTACTGTATATTTGTGATAGGCTAAGAACATGTATACAGTTATCAGCTCTCAGATGACATGCAAAAACTTGACTTATTATCTGCATCTCAAATTTGTGTTTCTGCTTTTGTAAGTAGGTCTATCTAAAGTAGCCACAAATTTGTCTGGACATTTTTAACAGATTAAAGTATTTTGTATGACATTTAACTATTATAAAGGAATACAGCCTGATTCTGATCCCTGCACAACTTGGAACAGCTCCAACAGAGGCCAGTGAGAACTGTTTAAATCTGAAACGTACATTGTCTTCAGAGTACAGGCCCTGGCACTGCACGGATGTGAAGGTAGAACCTGAGGAAACAAGACCTCAGGCTTGTCTATGCCATTTCTTAAGGAGAAAAAGCTCACATAGACAGAGCAATTCAGCCAGAGCCTGTTTTATTTTATGCTTAAGTTCAAACCTGGCAGTGTTTAAAACACAGCATATTCCAAGAACTTCATAGATGTCACACTTAGAGCTTGCAGTGGCTTCCCATGACAGAGCAACTTCTCTGATAGCTATGGACCAGGCAGTTGGATTTCCCATCTTGCATGTAAGTATATGTAATGTTTTTACACATGCACTATAAATGGGCCACTGACTTCAAACCAAGCTAGGACTTAGATAAGCAAATCACCCACCCTCTCTGAAACCATGTGACAAAAATCTGCAAACAGAGGTCATTTTCCTCTCTCTCCCTCCTCTCTTTTACAGTCATCATCCCAGGACTGTTCCTCAAATACTCTCTGAAGCTGAAACAATTCTGGCTTAATAGCCAAAGAACACAGATGTCCAAATCCTTCCTGAAGCAGAGTTACAAGCAGGAGAAGAAAAAACTCTGAGAGAAGCCAAGGAATGGCTACATCCAGTGCCATCTCGCCTTAGAAAACTCCTCAGAACAGGTTTTGCTTCAATTATAACGTACAGCAGTCAGAGATGCTCTATAAACCCTAAGACCAGCTATTTAAACCAAGCCCTGTTCCTACTTGCACCCAACACACCGTGCAGGGTGACCCCCAAAAGGCACCAGAGCCTACCAGAACACCCACGCCAGCAGCCAAGGAGGCCCTGGATAATTAACAAGGCTAGAAAACGCTGTCACAGAAAATATTGGTCCCACATAAGAAGGAGCTTTTGGCTATTACAGCTGCCTGAACAGCTGTACTCTTTCTCTTTCGAGAAAAATTTCTACCTAAGAAAGTCTGACCAGCCTTCAGTAACCGGAAAGATACACAAAGGAAAAGATCACCCCATAACTGCCCAGTTTCTTAACGCCTTTAATGACATTTCAAATAACAGACAATCTTAAAAACAGTAAAAGACCTAGCTGAATCTTCGCTCTCACTCTGTATAGCCATTTACAAGTGGATCAGAGGGAAATACCAGAAAAAAACACATTCAGACTACAGTGGTGTAATACTCTGAATGAGATTCTCCTTTCACACTGCTTTTACACACCTGAACTTCACTTATGCCAAGACAGCTCACTCCTGGTTGACACCAGCGTATGAGGTATCAGGCCATTGTTTCAACTTTGCAGTGACGCTAACTTTAAGACAGGTTTAAAAATACAATAAATCAACAGGACAAGTGCAGCCTAATAATGGTCTCGACAAGATCTGACACAGATCCAAATGTACTGGAGATATTCTTTTTCACATCTCAACAATTTCTCAATAGGCCACAACTGCAGGAACAGGTGCAGTTAATCATAATAGTAAGTCTACTAATGCCTGTGGTCTCTGCACAGTCCATTAGACTTCCTTAAGAAAAATGAAAAACTGTGCAAGGAATAGATGGCCAAGTGCATGCGAAAAAAAATAGAAATACAAAACCAGATTAAAAACAGTGGAACAAAAAGGCAGTCTATACAGTTTGATAGAGTTATTTGCATTTAGCAAACAGTACAGTTCAGCAAATATCGCCATGATTTCTAAATACTTCCATACCACAAAATGAAATTACGTGCATCATGAGAGCCTCGCCTTCGTACAAGTTGCCCCACCTTTTAAACACACCGTAAAAACTTGATACAGAATGTCTTCAATACAGCAGAAAATTAAATTAGAGCATAGGCAAAAATCCTTTTGTCCTTATGGCAGCTTCTAAAGCTGGCAGAGTTCATCTTAATTCCTACAGTGTCCTAATACTTTGCAAATGCTGGTAATAACATGAAAGATTAAAACTGCAATTTGTCCCACATGACTGAATCAGCCATGTAATTATTTCAAGGCCAGCTTTAAATAACATAGGTAGCTCAACTCACTCATCCATCTCCTCTAAAAAAACAAATGGCTTACAAAATCAATCCTATTAAGACCTTTGATTTCCGTTCTTTTAGCTACACACTTCACTATGCAAAACAGGTCATACCACGACCTGATGCAAACAAGCATTGCTCCAAATAATAAACAAGGATGTGGGCTTTATGAGGTTTTTGTAGATTAATCATGAGGTAATTTTGGATGGGTTTGAAAAGGCAGGTCACTGTTCATATTTTAAATGACATTTTCATTATTTCCAGTCAGGTCTACTGTAAATCACCAAACTCTAGAGGTATAGAGCAATGCTGAGCCACAGATTTCAGAAGTCATGACTTATGCCAGCCCCAGACTCCTTAACTGTTATAGTTAAAAATGTAGACCTGTTTTACCTGCATTAAAGGTTTTAGGTATCAGTAATATATTTTTCTTAGCATGTGTCTACAGGTAAAAACTTTCTGCAGCACACTTCCAAACATATCATCCACAGAAAAATGCAGCAAGCTTACTTAATACTGAGGTCAACTTGGATTTACAAAAGAACACTCTTATGAGAGGTAACATTTATGTTTTATGAACACTGGAAAATAAAAATTAGATTGCATACATTTTCTACAAGAAATATATTTTCCTACAATCAAATTATCATTGCTAAAATAATCTGTAGCTGCTGTGTAGCATGCTTACACATCATCAGGGACCTCTTCAGGACTTAGTGTCAGAGTCAGTTATCTTCCAGCGTTATGCTGAAAAGCTCCCAAAGCTAAAATGTATCACCACAAGTATTTTGTTAGCACAAGCCTGCTGAAAGAAGTAATTCTGTTTTGCCTTGTGTTTAAACAAGTGTTCATACAGTTAAACAGTGAACCCTACTGAATTCTTTCCATTTAATCAGGAAAGTTTTAGTTTATTAGTTCAATTAAGGTTAAGTGGTCCATTAGGACCTCCAGAGAATGACAGAGGAATGAGACTGCTAAGACAAAAGAGAGCACCATATATAACCATCCTTAAGTACACAGAAGTTTGTTAGATACAGGATTGGTGAAAAATGCTCCCTATGCACATAACACAATACACAAAAAGTAAAACTCTTGTGTTGTAACCTGGCAGACGAGCTGGACATGAAAACCCACCCAAGGATAAAGAAAACAAAGCACTGAACTGCGAAAGGCTGCAAAGGCAGTGCAACTGCCAGCATGGAAGAACAGACCAAAAACAGATCTGCAAATAATGGTAGAGGTAGGAATTCCTTGGGAAAGATGAAGATAGCAGTGTACGTCAATGTTACTTTTAGCCATTTTAAAAGATCTTAAAAGACCACTCAATGTAAAAATTCAGGCCCCACACTTAAAATAACTAGCAGAGATACAAAGTTGTGTGCTCAAGAAAATATCTGTTTTTTTCTTAACTATGACGAAGACAATTACCCTTTAAGTCTTGTGGAAGCATTATAAAGCTTGACCTAACCATATGAACACCCTAGACAGAACTAGATGAGAAAAACAGGACTTTCATTTCTCCAATTTTGACCTTTCAAGTACAAACATGCAAGTCAGAAAGGCACTGAAATGTATCATCAACACCTCTTCCACACAGCCTGAATTCACTTCTGTCATGATGTACACCACCTCTCATGGTTCTCCCATCGTAGGACACAGTGCATCATGGAGTGGGTATGGGGAGTTTAACCGCGGAGGGAGAGATCTGAGGCAGGCTGCAGTTCCTATGAGGGACCACAAGAAGATAGTCTGAAAGAAATGTGTCATGAAAATAATTTCAGGGGAGTAGCAAAGGCAGATGACAGAAGAATCCTACATCCACTGGTCTATAAAAGGAAAAACTTTTTAGTTATGTCAAAATTCCTTTCCTGTGAGTAAATTTGTGTGGGAGAACCAAATTCTGTTTACAATCAGTCTTAATAGAAACTCTCCAAGCAGACTTGAGTGGCTTTTAAAGATTAGGGGAACCTTTAGGATCACCTACTTTGATATCTGAAAGCTTATACCACAACAACATTTTAGGTTTCTTGAAGATTACTTCCAATTTATTTCCATTTATTTTTATATTTTCCAGTATAATTCAATTTATTTCAAGGTAAGGGAGGTTAGTAGAAATCAGGGAGGTGTTAAACATGCATCATAATCATATAAATGAGATTTCTTCTTTTCAGAAGATTACTCATTTATTAAAACCAGAACAAACTAAAACTAAACAAGGTCAGATATCTGAAGCAGAGTTTCCACAATATTAAGTGTGAAACAGGAGAAAATCAGAAAATATTATTCAAGTGAAAGCATTAATGATTCCAAAACAGGCTACCAAAGATTTTGAACAGAGACCACTTAATCCCCACTTGGCATTTGTCCCTGGATGAATCCACAAATCCAAATGTTGGAAAAAACCCAAATGATGTCACTCCTGCACACAGTGATGCAGAATCCCAACTCTCTGACTAGTAAACATACGTTCATTAACCTTTTTTTCTAACAACTCCATCCAAGCAACTAGTTTTCACTGGGCTGATAAGAAAATTTTCTTCTTCCAAAGGCCAGTTTCCCCCACAGATGAAGAAGAAAATTGCCTGCCTGGCTGCTTGCCAGCCAGTATGGAAGTAGTAAGCAAAACTATTCACGTATTAAATTCAGATGTCCAAAAGCAACAGAGGTAAGAAAAGGAAGTAGGCAGATTAATTTATTCCCCATCGTGCTCTTCAATATGAAAACACTAATGAAAAATGACTAGCAGGATTTTTATTGCCTAAATTTTAGCAGTTCTTAGGGATCCATAGTGAAAAGGCAAGGTGCAGCTAAATGGAACTGCTAAGCTCCTTCAGAAGTAAGGTTACTTTAAGTAGTTATGATTTTAGCAGAAATGCATCTTTTCCTCTTGCTTCACTGCTTAGATACTTCTCTTTTAATGTATTTAAGAAATTAAAAGCTAATAACTGTCTGGAAATGCAAACCACCTATAAAAGGACACTGAATTTAAGAGCAACAAGTCATCATGGAAATCACTGCTGCAGAACAGTCACAGGATCATCAGAGCTGTGAGAGCACTCTGTCTCTGCGTGCTTCAAGGACCCATGGTTTCCTTCTCTCCCTCTGCTGCCTCTTTCTGCCTTAGTCAAGGACACTAACTCCAAGAGAAACTCTTCTCTCTCCCTCTTGTTCCTTTCCGCCTGCTGCCTGCAAGAACCTTGAGTCTGAAAGAAACTGCTGGCCTATCCAATACCTGAGCAGGATGGTGGTGTGTGTATGTGTATCTGAGTGTTTGTTTTCCTTACAAATTCTGTCTCTATCTCTCTAATGTACAAATAAATCATTACTGCATACAAATACAGTTTGGCCAGTTACAGGCTAAAATTCTGGCTTAACATCTGTGGCTGCAGCATTAGTTTCGATAAACATTTGCATGTAAACAGGACAGAAAGTTATAGAATTTGTATCAGAACTCTTACAGAACTACGTATTTTACCATTATTTTGATTTCTTTCTAAAACATAAAATGTTATTTCGGAGATGTAAAAGGAGCACCTTACAACACATGCAGTAAATCAATACATTCGAAGTATGGTTAAGTCAAAAGTGAGATGACTCTATCTGATTGCAGAGAATCATAGAATCATTTAGGTTGGAAAAGACCTAAAGACTCAGCATGATTTATTGTGTTGCATTGTTCCAACTACTGAAATTAAATGCAATTAACTATATTGATAACAGAATTATACTATTAAATGGTGTAACATGAAGTTCTGGTAGGATATATTCCCAATTCATATGGGCTGTTCCATTTGTTTACAAATTATTAGTCTTGGAAACAGACCCCCTCCCCCTAAAGTAAAGGCCCGGAAAAAGTTTGAGTAAAGCAGTATATATTCCTTTTAATTGTCTTATCTTTCAAGTTTTCCTAATGACTCACTGCTAAGTGAAGCTACTTTCAGCTGGTGAGGTCTGGTTGACAAGAACATTTTTGATGTACACCATTTTCACAAAAAAGAAAAACTTGAAATATTCTGCCTACTCCAAAACTCTGCTAAAAATGCAGCTTCTGTAAAAAATCAAACCCTTTTATCTGCCTGAAAAACAGCAAAATTTTGTCTTGAAGTCTAAAATTTACTCCCTATTTCTAGTTTTTCAAGGAATGTTACACCTTTAACCTAACTTAAAGGATTCTGAGATGCAATAAAAATTGATTTTTAATGGAAAAAAATGTCAGTGGAAAATTTCAGTCTACTCTGCCACTGATATTAGTGGATCCAAGCTAGTGCAGATTGCACTAGAGGACTGAGAGACACGTTCCAAGTGTTTCCTTAGTTATTTGGCACTTGGTTTGCAAAAATCATTGTTTTCAAAATTTTCAGAATTTCTGAAACTACAGACTTGCTCCTGGAAACCACCTTTACCAGAGTCAGAGGGAGAGTTTATATAGGACAAGAGCATGCTAGGGAGGCACAGGAATATTTAATTTGCTAGTCCACTGCTTTTCTATTGCAAGAAGTAATTGTACAATACAAAACTAGCAGAGTCATATTTTCCTATATTCAGAACAAGATAACCTTCCTGCTATCTGTTCAGCGTGGCTCGCTTCCAAGGCCTTGGAAACATATAAACAAATCCACTTATCTATATTTGATTAGTAGGCTTGGTGTACCTCATCCTGTTCAGTTTTACAAAAAAAGCCTTGCAATGCAAACAACTGAAAATGCATTGTTACAGATTCTTAATTGGATTTTAATTCACCACTGCTTTCAAGGAGAAATACAGCTTCCTCATTCTCTGTGAGTCAACTAGTCAAAAAGTTATTCTTGCAATTTTGTGTGATCTCTGCCTTAATTTAATGCTGATCTTTAGTGAATGGAAGTTTCCTTGACACCCCCTCTGTGAGACTAAGGAATAGAATGAGTAGTGAGGAAAAATGGGCTATTGCAATGGAAGTGCAGGTCTGGCCTGGCCCTCTGGAGGTCACAGTCTCTTCCAAGGGGCACATATCCAGGCCACGGCTCAGCAGTGTAGTGACTTCCCCCAGTGCAACAGGTATGGCTACGTCATCGTTTCTGTCTGGCAAAATAAGGCATCAAAGCAAGGGGTAGTCTGGGACACAACAGAATAAACCCACAATACAGAGGCACAGTAGAAGGAGAGCGTGAGAAGGAAGTCAAATTAGACTGAGACATGATACATAATAAATCTGAGAGTGACTAACGAGACCAATTGGACAAGATTTCCAGTAAGCTATTCTATACCTTGCTAAGCTGCCCCTGTGGTGATTCAGTTTACTGACTATGGGGAAGAACTATGCCAGAAAAGGGCAGTGACAATTACATAAGAAACACAGGCAACTATTCATCATCAATTATTTGTTTTCTCTTAGGATAAAACAATAAATCGATTGAGACTGAAAACTCTAAGCCTGACCTGGTTAGATCTTTGTCTGGTGAGAGCTCCAAAGTCTTCAAACTCAGTCAGTTTCTTGACACTGACATCCTGGCACTTCTGCATGGATAAGTCATGGACAGCGGAATCAATTATGGGTTTGCATCAGGTTAAACTAAACTGATTAAATCTGCTGGTTTTAACATGAGAAATAAAACCCTGAAGATATATTACTCCCTCCTTACATTTAGAACTATACGTTCATATAATACTTACACTGCATGACAGCATATCATTTGTCAATGAACAGAAACAAGAGCAAATAAGAGATCTGTTTGAAGCAGCACATATATCCTGTGGTCTGAAGAAACCACAAGAAAAGCTTGCAGAGTAATGCTCTTTAGTGCATTCATTTCTGCTACTTTCTTTACAGTTCTAGTTCACCACAAGATAAGAGGAAAAGGGCGGGGAGAGGTGTCTCACAGGGAACCAAATACTCCTCCTCCATTTCAGCAGCAGTGAACTTAAGTTTCCAAGAGCTGGCAAACCAGCATTCCGCAAACTATTATGGCCCTAAATTTCATCTGCTACTTAATCCATTCACAGAAATACATCTGCTCTTTGTGCTTGAGACACTGACTTTTGATTTCTTTTCTTGATGCCATAAAAAGACAATTTAGTATAAAGAAGACTGAAATTTACTTGTCAGTCTTTTGAGTGTAACAGTTCCCTTTTGAGTTGAACAGTACTGAAGTCCATAATGATAAACTCGGGCACCACTTACCTGAGTCCTTAGAACATCCAACAACCAACCAATAAACTTTTACTCATGTATGAGAATAATTCACAAAATCTAAAAAGAAAAGTGAAACTAGCTTGAAAACTATTGTTGAAAACCAATATGAAACTAGAAGAGTCTTATTTTCCTTGCAACTAAGTAAATTGCAACTGAGAAAATAAAAAAGCATGTTAAATTAGTCAAAGTTTCCAGAGGGATTTCACCATTCTCACAATTGTGACACTACCCACTTTTCACTACATGCAATCATAATCTGTTCTACTGGTGTATATTAAGAAATCTATTATCCTGATAGGGAGCAAGTTTCTTCTGTAACTGTCATTTAGAGTCATCATAAGCCTTCAGTATCAAGAAAGACAGAAACCTAAATCAGGTACCACACAAGTACTACAGTAGTGTAAGAATGACACCAAACTATTGCAAGGGGGCACAGGAATCATTTTTACAACCATCAGGAGCAGCACTGCCTTCATCTTCACCAAGTATTTGGTGGTCCTGAAGGCAGTCACCAGCCACAAACTCAAGTATCTCCCCTGTATCTGCCGGGAAGTGAAAACCAGCAGGGCAGCACCTGAGGTGACCAGACCATAGAGAGATTTCTATGTGACAGCGACTGTCAGCCTCAGCACGAAGTTACATAAGGCACGCAGAACTGCAAACACAAGGACCGTCAGTCAACAGCACTTTTAGGCACCACCTTTACGAAACATTCCCTGTGTGGGAGGAGTCACGACAGCTCGCACCCTCCGCACTCAGCTGTCGCTCCCCACGCCAGCCCTCGCCCGCCGTCGGTGCCGGTGCTGCTCCGAGGAGGGAGCGCGGCAGAGTTGGATGCGGCGCCGTGCGGGCGTTCGCGCCGGCAGCAGGCGATGCGGGGGCAGCACCAGCCTGTTCGGCAGCCACCCCAGCTTATCCAGATACCTTCCCTGCTGCCTTCCAGCCTGAGAGCGAGCTGAGGGAGAGTTAAGGGCAGGGCTTGGGCAGCGCCCAGTGACCCCTAGGCTCTCCATGCCCGCCCCTCCGCTCCTGCCACCCTCCCGAGCAGCCCCAGCTCTGCTGCCTTCCCGGGGTCGGCAGCGGGATAGGACACTTCCCCTGCCGGCTGCCCTGAGCCTGCCCAGCCCCGTCGGAGCGATGTGCCCTTGCGGACACCCCCCGCAGGAAGCTCCGCTTGCGACAGAGCTCGGCATTCTTGGGACACCGGGGCTCTGCAGAGGAGGGTGAAACAGCAGCCGCGGGTGCCTACCCGGCGGCAGCTTCGCCGGGAGAGCGGTCCGGCCGTGCACAGACCTCCCGGTCTTCCTGCCCCGGCTCCTCTGTCCAGCGGTGCCACCCCCAGACTCACCTGCTGCCACCTTCCGCAGACGCCCGCCCGGTGCGCTGGCCGGGCCGGCTCTCCCCCGGCTGGGAGTGGGACCGCGGAAAGGCTAAAAACACTTTCCTAACTTTGTTTTGAGTATGGGTGACATAATTGGGCGAGGCGGGCTGCGTCCCGGGGGCGGGCCGGCCGTCCTGGCCTTTCCTCCTCTCTACCTGCAGCCAGAGCGCGGTTGCCCCGCCCGGTCTCACCTCGCCTTGGGCTAGAGAGACTCGCCCTCGGCGACACCAGAGAACCAGGGGAAGTTGAGGAAGCTCAGTCTTCTCTGGTCCCTCTTGCAGCCAGGACTATATGCACGACAGCTCTCCAGGGTAAGGGTGTTGGTAACCTAAACGGCACAGGGCAGCCGAGTTTGGAAGGGCGCAGGAATGCTCATCCGCAGCAAGATCTTAAAGTGGCAACCAGTCCAAATGGACCAACTAGGATCTTCCCCATCTTGTCATCTTGGACTGTCCGAGTTCTCCTTACAGAAGGTGGTGATGGGGAGACAGAATTAGTTCACATTCAATTCAAAAATTTCTACTTAGCCCAAAGTGCATTTTGAAAAGTATCTGTTCTGGGATCAGGTTTTCTGAGTAGTCCCCCCAGGAAGAGAAAATCTTCAACATAATTCTCATCACTGTACTATCCCAACTGCAAAACAGTTCTTAGGGCACCGTGTCTGAAGAAGGCTTCACCTGCTGCTTGATCAGGTGATGTGGTAGCAGACACATCTATGACCTCAACTGCAGTAGTCTGTTCTTGGGTCCTTACCCCCGTTCTCCACAGGTTCAATAACTGTCCCAAGTAAAGCTCCATGCACCCAAGGCACTCTTTTTCACAGTAAACAAGAGCTTCTACTTGCCTTCCCAACCCATCTTTCCTGAACAGGCTGTAATCCTTCAGGTTTATCTCCTTAAAGTAAGCTACAATAGCAGAGCATTGGTAAAAATGCAAATCTTGCAGCTATAAAGGGGAATGTGAAGACAACCTGCAGGTAGTCTGCCAAATACAGGCACGTATGTATGTCTAGTAAAACTACTTACAAAGCACTACAAGCAATCATTTAAAACAGTCATTAAACATTGAGTTGATTATGTGAGTTTAACTAGGATAACTTCTGCAATAGGAAATGTTTCTTCACACATTATGATTCTTAGACTGTAGACTTGTACAGTTTTCCACAAGGCAAGCTTGAATGAGGATTTACAGTACATTAAAGTGCCACTTGACAGTTACTGCTCACATTCATGCTCAGTAAAAAAAGTAAATATTTGAAACTTGCTTACCACAGCAGCTGCCTTATATGCACTATGGGCTAAAATAGGCACACAGGTAGTTATCATGAAATCATCAGCATGTTGAATAGCTATAATACTCTGCACATACTGACTTGACTCAGGCTAACTTTTATATTTAACCTTTTGCTATGAGAGTAAAATAGTGGGTAAAAGGTGGAATTACATTTCTTTTAAATGTGTGGACAATTTTACAAAATTCTTTCAGAGAAATGAAGCCACACTGTCAGCCACAAGGTACTAGACATAATTCAGAAGCTTGTGGAGAAACTGAAGACAGCATATAGAAAGTCTCACAACAGCAGGGGATTTGCCACATGCACAGGGAAAAAAGCTCGCTGAAGTAGCATTTGTAGACTTAGTGGCAGCATTAATGTATTAAGGCCCCAGGGAATATATCTTAAAACTGAGGATTGCTTAGGTATCTTGTTGCAACAACTAATTCAATTTTCTTTCTTACCATTTAGTATGAGGCAGTTTGGACTTTCAAGTTTCTGTAAGAAAGTTTTGGGGCCTACAAAGCAATAGTAGAAGAGCAGCCAGTAAAGTTTTCTAGGTCTTGTCTAGACAGCTAATGCAGTTTTTACATATATCTGTGAATACTTTGGAGTATAGCCTTACAGAGCCAGCTAGAAATAGGTTATTGCTCTCTGTTTTCATTCTCTCTCACAGCAAAAAGTCATGGATTCTATTGTACTCCTGTGCTGCTGTGATTTCATTCAGCAGTTTCTGATCATATACATTCATATGCACTCCGTTTTGTAGCTGATGATGGCAGAGACAGAGAGCCTGATAAACTTCAGCAGCCACAGTTTGTTCTTCATGAATTGCCAGAATCAAATCCATTACCATAGCTCTCTCCTGAAGTAAGTGGATTGAAAAGCAGTAAACTCATATACTATGATGTTGGAGACTATGGCACTAACTGCAAAGGGAAAAAATAGCCCAAGAATAAAGGTACATAAGCATGAATCAACTTCTTAACACAGGCCTAAATTACAGTGCTAAATGGAATACTTTAAAGAATTAAACCCTTTTATATGGGTCTAAAATTGTCTTCTCTAAAATCCAGGCATAAACACACTTGGTTTTCTTCAAGGACTAAAAGCAGGAGATTTTGAAAAACACCAGGGTGCAAAACATATTGTCTGGAGCTAGGATCCTTCTGACTGCTATGTTTAATGTACAGTGAGTTAGAAACTGGATGACAGTTTCTACCACTGGGTTATACAAATGCCAGAACTACAAACAGAAACATGTGGTAGGCAGAAGACAGCTTGCAGCTCTTAAGTCAGGAAATGCCAAGTGCAATATAAAAATAAAGCCACCACCCTTTAAATAAAACAGGTTATATTTCACAGTTTATTTAGGGTGATGTGTGTTTATTTCAGTCTGGAAAGCCATCATACTGCTGGGACGAAAGGGGTCATTTCCTTCTACATTTAGGCTGTTAGAGGCCTATTTTGTCTTTCCATAATAATGCAGCTTTTAATTGCCTATGAAATTGCACCACCCTGAGGGAACTTCATAGTAACACTGAAATTGGGGTTTCCTTCTTTATGCTCAAGGATCAGAGGAAAAGCTACAGAAACTAGAGTCATATGTTTATGAAATTTACAGATTTACAGTAAATTTTACCAGAAATTTAAGTTAAAATGCAAATTGTATTAAGTGACAGCTAGGAAACTTTTCCAAAAATCAGGGTTTAATTATGGAGTTAATCTGGTTGTCATCTATTCCAACCCTTGCTCATAGCAGAGTCAGCTAGAAGAAGGTTGTCCAGGGCTTTGTCCATCTGGATTTTGAAAATGTCCAAAGATGGAGACTCCACAAATATTGTTTTGTTGTATTTAGGTGGAATTTCCTGAATTTTAATTTGTGCACATTGCCTCTTGTCCTTTCACTTTGCAGTACTAAGAAGAGACTAGCTTTGTCTTCTTTATATCTTCCAACCAAGTATTTATATACATTCATAAAATTACCCCCCAAGCCTTCTTTTCTTGAGGCTGAACAGTCATGGTTCTCTCAGTCTCTCCTCAGATGTTTCAATATCTTAATGATTTTACTGGCTGTTCTCTGGATTCACTCAAATACATCCATGTCTCATACTGGGAAATCCAGACCTGCATAAAACACTCTAGCTGTGGTCGAGCACTGAGTAGAAGGGAAGAATCATCTTCCTCAAACCTGCTAGAAACACTCCTTCACATTTCAAGTTGCCTTGCAATGACACTGGCCAGCTCCCTCCCTCCCTTCTCAGGGATGCATTCCATCAGGTTCCATAGACTTAAAATCACAGAATATCTCAAGTTGGAAGGGACCCATAAGGATCATTTGGATCAAGTCCAAGTCCCCAGTCCCCACAGGACTACCTAAAACTAAACCATACAATTGAGAGCATCATCCAGATGCTCCTTGAACTCTGACAGGCTCAGTGCCATGAGCAGTTCCTTTGGGAGCCTGTTTCAGTGACCGACCATCTTCTCAATAAAGAACCTTTTCCTAATGTTTAATCTGAACTTACCCTGGTGCAGCTTCATTGCATTTCCTCCTTGCTGGTCACCAGATCAGCTCCTCCCCCTCCACAGCTTGCATTCAGGAAGCTGGTGAGGTTACCCCTCAGGCTTCTCTCCTATAAGCTGAACAAACCAAGGTGACCTCAGCAAATTCCTCCTAAGTCTTGCCTTTGAGACCTTTCACCATCTTGGCCACCCTCCTCTGGACATGCTCCAATAGCTTTATATCCTTCTTATATTGTGGTGCCCAAAACTGCTCACAGGACTCAAGATGAGGCCGTACCAGAACAGAGCAGAGCAGGACAATCACCTCCCTCGAGGGGCTGCTGATGCTGTGCCTGCTGCACTCCAGGACACAGTTGGCCTTACTGGCTGCCAGTCCACACTACTGGCTCATATTCAACTTGCCAGGATCCCCCAGGTCCCTTTCCAAAATGCTGATCCCCAGTCTCTTGTCCCTCAATTTGTATAAATAACCAGGATTACTGTGTCCCAGATGGAGAATCCAGCACTTGGTCTAGATAAATGTCATACAGTTGGTGATTGCCCAGCTTTCCAGTCTACCCAGATCTCTCTGCAGGGCCTCTTTACCCTCACGGGAGTCCACAGCTCCTCCTAGTTTAGTATGACTGACAAACTTACTTATTGTACATTTGATTCCCATGTCCAGATAGTTTATAAAAGCATTGAAGAGCACTGCCTGTAAAATTGACCACTGGGAATTGACTGGCTGCCAGACTGATGTAACCCCATGTACCCAACGTGTAATGGACTTGTCTAGCTGTGTGCTGGGTAGTTGATTCAGAAGGATACTGTGAGAATAGTATCAAAAGCTTGGTAAAATCCCCAAACACCACATTTACTGGCTTCCCTTGGTCAATTAGATGGGTGACCTTTTTATGAAATGAAATTAAGTTGGTTAAGCAGGACTTTCCCCTTGTGAACCTGTACTGACTATAATCAGTGACTGCATTCATTGTCTCTCAGAATAACCTTCTCCATAGTTTTACCAGGCGCTGAAGTGAGACTGGCAGGCCTGTAATTACCAGGGTCTTCCTGCTTACCCTTTTTGAAATATTGCCAGCTTCCAGTTGACTGGGACCTCTCCAGACTCCCAAGACCATTGAAAAATAATGCAGAGGGGGCCTCCTATGACATTGGCCAGCTCCTTCAGTATCCTTGGACAAATCCCATCAGGCCTCATAGATTTATGTGCATGCAGCTGGAACAGCCATTCTTGAACAAGTTCAGGGACAGCTGAGAGTTTTATCATCCACTCAGTCATGGCCTTCCAACACAGGGCTCCTGGGGTCCCAGGGCCCATCACTGGTATTAGAGACAAAGAAGGCATTAAATGTCTCTGCTTTGTCTATGTCTTTATTTGCGAGGCAACCAACCTTGTCAACCAACAGAGCAGTGTTATTTCTGATTCTGCTTTTGCTATTAACATACTTTTAAAAGCCTGTTTTTGTTGTCCTTCGCAGTGCAGGCCAGCTTGAACTCTAGTCAAGCTTTGACTGCATGAATTTTCTCCCTGCCAAACAGGATCTCTGTAGTCCTTGTGCCACCTGTTATTGCTTCCATTGCCTGTACACTTTCCCTTTCCTAAATTCTATAAAAAGAACCCTGCCCAGCCAAGGCAGCTATCTGCCCTGCTTGCTTGACTTCCCTTACTTTGGAATTCCCTGCTCCTGTGCTCTTAAGAGATGGCTCTTAAAAACTGACTAGCATTCATGGACCCCAGTATTTTCAAAAGCAGATTCCCAGGGGTCCATACTAACTAGCTCCTTTAGCAGCCCAAACTCTGCTCTTCCCATACCTGGGGCCAAAGTTTTGCTGGTGTTTTTTCTCCCATCAGCAACGATTTCAAACTCAGCTACTTCATGGTCACTGTGATCAAGACAGACACTGATCACCACTTCACCCATGAAAACCTCGCTGTTGACAAACAGCAAAGCCGGGAGGGCACTTATCCTATCCTTTAGTGCCTGTACCAAAAAGTTATCTTCAATGTGCTCCAGCAATTTTCTGGACCTGTTTGTGTTCACTGTATATTAACCAGCTGAAGTCTGGGGAAGTTAAAAACACCCAAAAGGACAAGGGCAGTTGATCTAGAGAGATCCCTCAATTCCTTATTGAATAATTCATCATTGTTGCTGTCCTGGTCAGTTGTAGACTCCCACAACGACATTTGCTTTAGTTGCTTTCCTCTTCATCCTTACCCAGAGGCCACCATGCATGTCATCACCAACCATAAGCACTGCACAATCCAACCCCTCCCTTGCACACAGCACCACCCTTGACTCACCTGCCCTGCCTGTACCTCCTGCAGAGCCGACAAATATCCATCACAACACCCCAGCCACAAGTCCCTACACCAGCCACCTGATCCAATTCCACTGAGAAAAAGTGCTCACTGTGCCAGACCTTGCCTCTTGTCTCAGGGATTTGGGAATCCTGAGGGCAGATCTTACCACTGAGGCATTTGAGTATCTCAGCCTTTTCCCTATCCTTTGTCACCAGGTCACCTGTTCCATTCAGTAACAGGCCTATTGCTTCCCTAATGGGTTTGGTTTTGGTTTGTTTGTTACTGATATACCTCTAGATGCCCATCTGATGCCCCTCAAATCCCTCACTACATTTAGTTTTGGCTTTCCTCACCCTGTCCATGCATGCTCAAGACAGCATTGCTTTATTCTTCCCAGGTCACCTTTCCACGCTGCCACTTCTCGTGTGCTTCCTTTGGATGTCTGACTTCAGTCAGAAGTTCCTTATTCATCCATGAAGGCATCTTGCCACTTTTGCATGACTTTCTGGATGCTGTGATGGACCATTCTTGAGCGTAATGTGTAATAAATTACAAAACAAAAACAAAACAAGAAAACCCCAAACCAAACAAAAACAACAACAACAAAAATTCTTTCCTTCCATATAGCATTATGCATTAAAAATGTTTTCCTTCAACATAGGTAGCTCAGCATTGACACGTGAACAATTATAGCTGTTACATAAAATGGCACTTTTTCCAGTAAGGCCACATCAGCTCAACAATAAAGCATGAATTAACAGGTGTTTTTGTGTATGCCAAGAGCTTACAAAGCAAGGAAACTTAAGACCTACATTGCTTATTTGCCGTGCCCCTCAGAAAACAGTATCTGCTCTTCCCAATTGCAGCTCAGGACTTTCTACCTCTTGTGACTTTAAAGGAGACCAAATTAGCTATCTAATATACAGTGACCTATTTCTTCCCCCTTAATACTGAACACAGAGTCTTTGTGCATGCTCATGTCTATCATGCTCTTCCAATCCCTTTCCCTCAGGGCTACGCAAACCCATTTCTGAAATATTAAAAACCACAACATTCCCAGGGGAACATTCAAATCAGTTCTTCATGTTGTGTTTTTTTTTTTTTTCTATCACATTTTACAGCTGCACTCTTCATATTTCTCAAACTGAAAAGAATTAGCATTTAATTTTTATTTTAGAAGAAAAACACCATTTTAGAATGTTTCCCTTTGAGGATGTGGATCCAGCAGTACAGTAAATGGAATTCTCTCTCAGTCTGTGCTATGGTACAATTCTAATTTTACTCAATATTCCACAGTTTGCTGAATCATAAACCAATCTTAAAAGCAATACTGTCATTAAAAATCTTGATCTTCTCTACTAAGGGAAAAGTATACTGGATCAAATCCAACATTAATTATATACCGCCTTACCAATTCCCCCCACAGTTATGCTGCAGTGGTAAACTGTATTTTTGTCCACAAGCTGTCCATCTGTGATGAAGCACTAGAAAGATTCCAGCCCAGAAACAGCTGAAGTGCACTGATAGCTAAAAACTCTGTTAGTCACATCTCTTCCACTCAGCACTTTCAGTTAAGGTGAATAGTTATTATAAAGAGAACTGTATTGTCTTCCTGAATGCAGTTCTCATAAAAAGTGTTGAATTCTGTTCAATGAAGGATTTTGTGCATCAAAAGAAAACTTTCGGAATTACACCACCTTATGAGCAAGTTTGATAGAAACCTGTTTTTTTACAAAAAAACGGAGCAGGTTTATATTCTGACATTGGAATTATTTATCACCACAGCAGCTAAAGGCCAAGAAAAATGGAGATCTATTGCAATAATACATGCACACAACAGAAGACAGTTCCTTTTTAGAAATCAATTGCTTCATAGAGCAGACAATTTAGAGCAATATCAGTTTCCTCTGATTTGTTAACATAGAACAAAGCATTTTTGCTCTTTTTGTCACACTAGAGTGATTGATTAAGTACAGTAAATTTGATGCCACACACTTGCCATGGAAGAAATGCAAAGACAAGATATATGCAATGTCACTGGAGGGGGACATTTCAAGAAGCCTCAGGAGAAGCCAGCCAGTTTACAGGAGACAGCAATACTTTGCTGTGTTATGTCTCTCATTTCTGACAGTTCTGTATCATTTCTCTACCACTTCTATAAGTCTGCTCTCATCATAAAGTGCCAAAAGACATGACAATTTGACTACAGGTCCCCTGACTCTCCATCCAATACTCTGTGCCACTGGGAATACATAAAAATATAGCCAAACATTCAGGAGGATAATCAGCACAAAAACTGACTTTACAATTTTTAAAGGACAAATTTAAAGCAGTAATATTTTTGTTCTCTCCATTTCTTGCATCTAATGCTCAGCCCCAGTGTACATGCACACACATGCACCATTTCACTTATGTAACCATTTTTCTCCCACTGATCTTCCCCAACCCCTCCAGAACTTCCATCTGTTGTCCTTGTCTTATCCCATTGCTTTGGGTCATATTTCTTATACTAAAAATAAAAATCAAAACTATTTAAAAAATCGGTCTGGAGCTGCTATTAAGTCACTCTCATATACATCCAGCTACTAGCCGATACAGCTTTGTCAGGGACGCAGTATTCTCAAGAGCTGTGTTAAAATCTGTGATGAAAGTACTTGTGTCAGCCAATCCTTTTATAGAAACAAGTCTTTAAAAAGTAATCCCGTAGTTAATACATAGATAATAACTCAGTGTATCCAATATACAATCATCCTTTGAAAGCCTAATTTGCAGCCACTATTCTCAGCTGGGATTACTTTCTTGGACAACTTTCAGCAGCTCAAAGGTAGGTAATGACTAGAAAAAAAATTACATATACTAGCTACTTGATCACCACCAGGTCTGTAACCAAACACATCACTTAATACAGTAAATTGCATTAGCATATTCCCACTCCAAATTAGTTTTTAACAACAATCTAGATCTTTCCTCTGTTTCACTTTATGACAACTTGAATGCAAGCAAAGCATGGGAACAGAAAGAGGGAGGTGAGCAGTCTAAAGCCTTATGTTGCCAAATATTGTTCATGAAACTAGAACATTAATCAGATACCACCTGTATTGGTTTATATATTACACTGATTTATTAGTCAAAGGGGAGAAAACCATAACAGTGGAGAAACTGAGTAAAAAGAAGAAATATTTAAGGTTGTTCCTCTCGGTGTCAATATGATTTCATTCCCTTTACCTTAAATTTGGCATTTATTGGCTGGAAGACTGAAACAGGAAATGGATATAACTGCTTTTGGCTTCAGAGACAAAACATAACGTCATTCCCACTACCTGCTTTCCTGATAAAGGCACTCTCAGCACATGGACTAAGCAGCTTCCCCAAATGCCAATACATTTATCATTTCTTGTTCATCTTTCATCCCTCTTAAAAAACAAACAAACAAACAAAACAAACCACCAAAAAACCAAACCCAAACAAAAACAAAACAAAAAAAACCCCAACCAACCAACCAAACAACTCAAACCACAAAACAATCAAGCAAAAACAAACAAAAAGGCCAAACAAAAATAAAACAAAAAATACTCCAAAACAAACAAAAAAAACACATAAAAGACATTCTAAGGCAATAGGCATGCAAAATATAAATACAGACATTAATGACATTTCTAGTTAACAAAGTCAGTAGCTGAGAAGAGCATAGCGTCAGACTCATTTCTAGCAGTGGAGTCGCAATCTCTTTTGCAAAAGACTCTGTAAGTAGTAGCAGTAAATTAGTCTTCAAATGTCTGCAAGTAAGTGTGCAAACATCCAGCTGGTTTGCAATCCTTAACATGACAGCAGTATCAAACTCTTAACAGCTCAAAGCACACAAGGAAGAGAAACTCATTTTATGGTATTCCATGGAACTGATACTGTCATAATGGGTAGAATTTATTTTCTGTATCCTTTCCCTATACTTAGACTGTCTCTTCATTACATTGCAATTTTTCTCTTGCTTATTGCAAATACTCTCCTATTTCTGAACATCCAAGTGGGCTCTTAAAAATTAAAAAATCCACTCAAAAGAACTTGCAAACTTTCAGTCTTTATGTTTCCTTTGGCTGTCTCTTGTCCAGGAATCAGGATGAAAACTGTGCAAACAATCCTAAGTATATTCATTACCACAGGAAAGAAATGTGACCTCTCCAACAAATCCCCAAGTTAGGATAACTGGAACCGGAATTCAAGGACATGGTTTATGGTGCAATTATCTGTAAGAGTATGTGGAAAGAGAGTGTCTGCTCCTTTAAGGGAATCTGGTCAAGGACCTTTTCCAATGCAACAGGGACAGTAAGAAAAGGAGGAAACAGGAACAAGAAAGGGGATGCAAACCTGACTGACGTCATAAGGGAGGCTGTGATGAGAACCAAACCTGGTCTGTCACATCAGTTGATAAGGGCATGTGACAGTGTGAAGTTTAGTCCCGCAGGGTTATCTGACTAGGGACCCAGCAGTGAGAAAACTAAGGGAAAAAGGGGGAAAGCAGAAACAAAATACACCGAGAGACAGACTTGTCAAAACAAACACAGAAACAATGACAAAAAAACTAACCTCACCTCTCACACTAACTGATGGATTATCAAGAAACCCCAGGTGCCACTTCCAGGAAGATCAGCCTGGACTTTGGAACTGATATCAGGGGACCTGACTGTGATGGGTGGAGGAATTGATGAAGCTGTACACACATGGAGGGGAGGATGCAGAAGGGAAGGGGGAGCCAAGGAGAACAAAGGGGGGAAGCAGAATGAGGTGTAAGAGGGGCCTGTGGGCTGGTCAATACACTTGTCTAGCCAAGCCCCTTACCTGCCCAATGCAGTCTGGTCTTGCTTCTTCTGTCTTCTAATGAAATCTTTTCTTAAGAATCTCTCCATCCCCTGTGAACATGCTACAAGCACTCAGTGCCAGCTACTGTCGAGCCAGTGTGTGCATGAGGGGAATTTAGTGCCAGCTCCTGGGGTGAGACCAGTGATGCCAGTGACTGGAGTGAGTGGGGTCCCCATGTCACCTACTGGAGCCAGCAGGGGTCTTGAATTTGCCCAGATACTGCGGCAGGAACAGCATCTATTCCCAAAACCAGCTGTCAGGGACACAGCATGAGTGAGACAAGCAAGGAGCTCAGCACAGCTGGAGTGGGACCATGGGTCACTGTGTGCCTGGTGCCAGCTGTGAGGGGAGTTTGTGTCTGCCCCAGATTTGGTGTGCCTGGGGGGGTGTGCATATTCACCAGCAAACTTTAGGCTAGACTAACCAGCAACTTGAGAGGCCAAGGATCTAGGCCAGGCTCCCCTAGTCCATTTGCTATGAAATACATCTATTTTGCAAAAACGCCCACATTTGACCTTCAGCGTGGCTTGCTGATGTAGGCTTTTTTGTGAAAAAATCATGTCAATGAGTGCATCTGTCTCAGTTTACAAAAAAGCAAACAAAAAACCAAAAGCAGCCAAGCAACCACATTCTTATTTTGCCTGCTTAAAGATTATGCCTCTAAACACCCTCACTAATTCTGCAGGGATGTGGCACAGAGAAAAGCAAGAGAAGCATGGGAGAAGCAAATTCATTACAAAGTATTCCATCTGTCAGTCCCCGTAGGTTTTTGGTGACTTGTGAAGAGTAGATGGCTATACTGGAACAGACCTGTGCTGTTCTGCAAGCCTGCTGTTTTAGACAGTGCCTAAAAATAACAGTAGTTCCAACACTGACGGACATTTAGGTCAAAGGAATTTTAAGACTGGAGTGTTCATCTTCCTGAAAGTAATTTCCACTATGTGGACTGCACAAACTCACTTAAGCCTTCCTGCTATGATCTTGTGTGCTGATAATGGTTTAAAAAGGATGAGTTGTCCTTAAACCACCTGAACTGACATCCAATGTACTCCTGGAATTTAAGTCAGCAACTCTAGCCAGTAAATTACATATCTCACATCTAACTTGGATGGGAGTGTACTGGAACACCTATTAAAAATATAGCTGTATCTTTTTGTTTCTTCAGATTCTAAATTAAAAACCTGAGTTTGTACAAACTGGCCATGTAAATGAACTGGAATGCAGACTGTCCAAACTAATCTGGATGAAATAAGATCTGTTCAGCAATAATTGAGTACACACCCATTCTAAAAAACAAAGCCGGCCCACGAGGCCAGTTTGGGCTGATCTCATTTCTATGTCATACTTAAGTGCTGTGCTCATGTGAAAACCTTCTGCCACAAGAATAATTCAGTAAGAAAGCTTTACCTTGGGTCAAGACTCATAAGAGAATGACATGCTGTCTTGCACAGGTATAAAAAACAAAATGGAGCCTATAGTTTCACTACATTAAATAGTAACAGAAAATAGCAGGTATCCTTTTCTAGAATCAGAACAAAATCCCTTTTTGTTTCTTTAACACTCGATAGGCTAAGAAATTATTTTCCTCCCTTTGTCTCTCATTGATTCTTTTACTAAGTCTGTCTTCTGTATTGGCTACTTGTACAGTTCTGGACTTTGCAATAATAATCTCTCTCCCCTTGTCAGAAAAAGGATGGTTACTTTACAGTCACCTTCAATAACATAATTCAGCAGCACAAAAATAGACACCAAAACGCAGAACACCACACTGAAAGAAGAGCTAAAACTTCAACTGTGCAATGATTTGGTAAGATTAAGATTCTGCCATTCAGTTTGAATTAAGTAGCAAACAACTGGAAAATTCTCTAAGATCAGTATCGATTACAGTGTTTTGTGTCTATGAGACGCTAAAAAAGAAACTTCCGTTTTCTTAACTAAAAAGGTCAGTTCAGACCTCAGGAGAAAAAAAAAGACCAAACCAAAGGAACAACAGCGCATGTATTTGTTAGTTTCACAAAATGTATGCTCTGTAGAATACTGTATCAGAATACAAAGGACTCAGTAATACACAAACTCCCTGTATGATTTGCTATTATTTTATACAGCGTGGGGAACAAAGTGCCTTTTGAACAGCTAGTGTAGTAGTGAATCAAACACAAATCATACCTACAACAGTAGAACCTAGAGTTCCCAACTGGGATCAGAAATCATACTTCCTAAAATAAAGGAAAATGCATTAGCCCTAAATGGTTTAGGGATAGAGGCAAAAGGAAAACTTGCAACGAAATTACAGATACAAACAAACATACAACTTGTGTAAGATCTACTGACAGGCAACAATAACAGCATTAAGGAGATATTTGTGTCCTCAGTTTTGATGTCAGATATGTAGTCATATTCTTCTTCCAGTTCCATCGATTTAATATGACTTTGAGCAGAAGTGGTCATGCCAGCAGCTGCAGTGCCTTTTAAATACAACAGATTTTAAACAGAGCCTTAGATCCAATACGTCAATTAACAATTCTATAATAGACCAGTATAGATCATTCTATATCTGCCACAAATACATACTATTTCTACAGGGAATTTTTACTGGTCATAGCCAAAGGAAAAGCCTCAAAAGGCTTCAACTTTGTTCTTAGTGCTACTTAGGTCCTTTAACAAAGAACACTAGGAACACAATTTCATAGCAAATTTTTTAACATGTAAATGCATTTCACTGCAACAGCCCCTTCTTCGGGTTCTTCATGCTTTTAGGTACTCATGTTTCTTTTTTACCCAAACACCATCTCATTGGCTCTTTCTACATGTGAAAAATACTCTCGAACTATACCAGCTATGGAAACCTGGTCAACACAACTGTTATGGAAAGCATTCTATTAAAGTGTTTAAAGGATAGCATCTTTTGAAATTTTCATGGTTAGTTTAACTGTATTATTTCCAATAAAGTTAATCTAAACATTGTCTTCAGTAACAGTAAGTACATAAGCACTGAGTGCTTCTCAAACTCCAACGAGACAGGAACCACAGCAGCACATAAATACTGTAACAGAGTGGCAAAAATGCCATAGAACTCAGAAAGGTGCATGGCACTGCTGATATCCCAACAGTGAGCTCAGCAGTTGCATACAAAACAATTAACAACCACAAGAGTTTACTGGCCTCAATTCTGTCAAAACCAAAGTTCAAATCCTAGCACGGGCTTTGTAATTTTGCAAGTATATAACTGGAGCTTACGTTAAAATGTACCTAAAGTTAAACCTAACCTCTTTGTAGAACTTCATCTGGGAAAACTGATGGAGGTGCTATACATATATTTTTTTAATAGGTTTAGAATACAAACTAAGAGACCTCCAAACACAAAGCAACATGTATACAGAACACAAACACATATGTAGCCAAGTCCCCTGGGGTTTTGCTGTTGTTGTTACTTTATGTTTTATAGACAATCTTTATAAAAGATTAGTTTCATCATATGCATACTATATTAGAGGCATATTTCTACCACATTAATAATTTTAATATATTTTTAAAAAATCAGAATGCAAAATCTTGCCTTTGAAAACTTCCCAACAACCAATATATTTAAGGATCACTACGCAACCTCAAATTTCTAACAGTCTCTACATTTGAAAAACGCACTAATAAAGTTTACAGATTTTACAAAAAAGTTCACCAATCTCTCTTACGTACTTAATAGTTTGCCTCCTCCATAAATGTATGCCACCTTTTCTTTCACCTCTCTCCTTTAGTGCTTCATGTTTTCATGTTGTTGTCATTATGAAAGAAACGAAAGTATCAAAAAGACACAAACAATACTCAGTTCAAACTTAACAAAATTCTATTAAGTACTCAGGGTAGATTTGGTTGGCATCGAAGATGACAAAGATCTTTGGGTTCCAGGTATTATCCACACAGCTGTCATACAAGTTCACAAAACTTCCATCTTTTGAAGGAGGTCTTATGTATTTTGAATCCCCACCAATATAGTCACCAGTTAATACACGAGCAAGAAACATGACTTTATCTGGTCTATGCAGATGAGGCTGCAGATTCACGCCATGAATCTGGAAAGTATCTCCATGCTTCATGCTCTCTTTGCAGAAGTGACTGGAATATGATGCATCTCTGGCGAAGTAAGTCCCTTTCAAATATAAAAGAAAAAAAAATCTGTTGACATTCATACCGTGACAGCTTAACCACTAGAGCATGGATACAGGTACCAGGATGATGAAAAATGTCTGTTCTTTTATCTTCATTAGCAATTCTTTTTTACTTTTATTGAAGTTGTTGAATTATAGCAACATCACCAAATATTTTTAGAGTGAACATTTTAGTAGAGAGATTGTCTTGTGATCAACACTGCTTTGCTGGGCATCCCTTCTCCGTGCTCCCTGGTCCTACTAGCCAGTTTTGATTACATTCATTACTGCATCTTAACTTTCTTAATTACACTTGATGTAAAAGCAGAGCTGTATTAAACAGCTCTTGGATAAACAGAGGGTATGCATCACCAAGTATAATCTATAAGGAACACTTAACAATGCAGAACAGTCAACATTACCAAACTGTTCTATGTGACAACTATACTTACCTTTTCCATATACAGCAGCATGCATCCCATTTATTCTCCAGTCAAAGTTATGAATACATATTGCTTCAACAAATTCATTACTGGTGCCATGAAACAGCATCTGCTCATTAATCGTTGGGACACCCCTTTTCTTCTTCAGCTGAGCTTTTTTCCTACAGAAAACACACAATACAGCATTACAAACGGCTGTACAATCACATTAAGTTACTACCGTGAAAACACTGCACAGGGGACAGACCTAAAACACTGCACACATTCCACTTTGACAAATGCCTAGATGGTTCTAGTTTTTAAACAGGTCAGAATTCTTAAGGTGCAGTTTTAGAAATCACACTTTTCTGAATGCTGTGGACTATTTTCAGACATAGTCCAAGATTAGGAAAAAAGGTCTTTTATACCAATTTATCACCATGGTTCATTTGGCATTAGTTTTACTGTGGCCATTTTCTGCAGATACATTCTTTTTAAAAAGTGCATTTTTCTCACATTTGGTTCCTACTTAAGTAGCATGGTGGGAGGCATAGCAAAGTTGGTAGATTATAAAGTTCTATTACCTAGGTAAATAGCAGAAATATTAAAAATAAAATCACCTAATGTTTTAGTCAAATGTTCTTTCACATGATCACTTCATAATGATTTTCTGAATTTATGGTTCACTAATACTTTTTAAAAGACATAGTTGTGCATTGGCAAAATTACATCAGTCTGAAACTTTGGACAAAACCCCCCCAAAAAACCCAACTTATACTACAGGTGAATGTATATCAGAGTCTCATGGGCAGAAAGCCATAGCACACCTCCAATTAAAGAGAAGATATATTTTCCATCAATCTTTAAGTGACTTTCTGTCAGTTGGGTTTTCCTAAGATCCATGAAGAAGTTGACTCTGCAGCTGTGTCAAATCAGAAGAATGTCAGTGTAATCTGAATGGCATCTGGGAGGTTTCACTACTAATCTCATTAGTAAACATTTTTTTATCAGAGGCAGACAGGCTCCAGGCACTCAAGTTCCACTTTATTAGCAGTTCAACAAAACCTAAGAGCCAAGACTCCCTTCATCTTGAGAAAACTACCTTTTGCGAGGAAACACCTTTTGATCTAAGGGCTACTAATGCTGAACATTTGATATTCTTCTATTATTAGCCCTCTATTGCTGGCTGATGATCTCTGGCAATACATAAATGTAGCCTAACTTTTCTTGAAACAGGGGAAAAGAACAAATTTACAGAAAAAGTGAATATTCATTTGTCAAAGAATGCTCTGTAACAGTCCTTCACTATCTCTGACCAGTTTATTTTCTAAAACCAATTTGGAATTGTCATTAATATGGAAACTACTGAAAGAGGCAAATGTGTTTTGACCACTACAATGATGCAAATAATCATTCAGGCAATGATATAATCATTGATCTTATCAATTAAACAAAACACTTTTTCAAAACCATCAAAGTTTAAGTAGCAATTGTTCCTTGTACATAGCAGAGTATACTGGGCACACTGGGAAGCTCGTTCTGCAGAATGAAGAAATGCCACAACAGGGCATTTTGTTAATTTGGAGCAGAAATTGAGGAGCCCAACTATTCTAAAAAGCATCATCTTAGCACTTTTCACCATCAGTGACCAGCTAATCCAGTTCAACAAAATTAATCCACCACTCACAAGGTTTTTGTACAGCTGGTTTGGTCAATAAAAGGAAAAACCTACAGCAAAACTAAATACCCATAGACATGCTCTTTGTACACATGCAAGCACCTAAGTAATCTCACTGACCAACGTTTTTACTTGCTGTACTCCTCTGCAACTCCAAACTGAGATGCATAAACACCAATATACTGGACTAAGCTTCATCTTCTTTTTAACATTCCTACCTGGGACACCAAAAGAACTTCTAGGGAATTTGAAATGCTGGAATACCTATTACTTTCTAATATACTACCAGGCAATGATTTCTTCACCAATGTTTGTAAGCCCATCTACTTCAAGGCTGTATTTTACCCTCAGCAAAAAAGCAGCTAAGCCTCAATTGCACACACTTACTCTAGCAATTTTCATTGTTACTTCTACTTTTTAATACAGGGAAAAAAATTTAGAGCTGAAATTACTTTTCTCCATATACTTTTATACTGTTCAAGTACTAAAAAGTACTTTGGTTTGTAGTCAATTATATGGTGATACTGTAATACTCCTGGCATATGAAATTCTAATTCCCACTCTCAGTTTCATACTTTGAGAGTATTTTGGCACACATCTGAATCACAGATTCAGAGTTCTTAAACCATGAATTCTATTCACTGACCAGTCATGAAAACTAGTACAGTCTCCAAATGATATCAGTTGTTAAACTAAGCAAAAAAAGGTCTTCCTTAGCCTGCCTCTGCCATCTAAACTGAGACTCAAAGGACATTTACTTTGAAGCCTGCTTGGTACTCCTACTGTCAGAAATTAAGGTATGTATAAATATACCTCTTCAGAAACATAATACTAGAAAGGTAGATGGTGAAACACAAGGCCAAGCAAATAAGCCTTAATATTTACACAAGGTAAATATAAGCAAATAAATTTGCAATTAGAATTACAGTCATTTAGGTTGGAAAAACCCCATGAGTCCAACCATTAACCTGACACTGGTAAGTCCACCACTAAACCATGTCCCTAAGCACCACATCTACACATCTTCTAACTACCTCCAGTGATGGTGATTCCACCACTGCTCAGGGCAGCCCATTCCAATGCTTGACAACCCTTTCAGGGAAGAAGCTTTTCCTAATAGCCAATCTAAACCTGCCCTGGCACAACTTGAGGCCATTTCCTCTTGTCCCATCACTTCTTACATGGGAAGAAAAGACTGACCTTCACCTTACTACAATCTCCTTTCTAGTTGAATAAGGTGTCCCCCTGAGCCTCCTTTTCTCCAGGCTTAACAATACCAGTTCCCTCAGCTGCTCCTTGTAACTCTTGTGCTCCAGACTCTTCATCAGTTTCGTTGCCCTTCTCTGGACATGCTGTGTCTTACTACTTTCTTGTAGTAAGGGGTTCAAAACTGAACACAGGAGGTGCAGCCTCACCAGTGCCCAGTACAGAGGGACAATCATTTCCCTGGTCCTGCTGGCCGCACTATTTCTGACACATGCCAGGATGCCACTGGCCTTCTCAGCCACCTGGGCACATGGATGGCTCATATGCAGCCAGCTATCAAACAGCACCTCCAGGTCCTTTTAGTCTGGGCAGCTTTCCAGCCACTCTTCCCCAAGCCTGTAGTGCTGCATGTTGTGACCCAAGTGCAGGACCTGGCACTTGGCCTTGTTGAACCTCATACAACTGGCCTCAGCCCATTGATCCAGCCTGCCCAGATTCCTCTGCAGAGCCTTTCTAACCTCCAGTAGATCAACACTCCCACCCAGCTTGGTGTTGTCTGCAAACTGACTGAGGGTGCCCTCAATCCCCTCGTCCAGATCATCAATAAAGATATTAAACAAGACTGGCACCAACCCTGATCCCTGAGGAACCCCACTAGTGACTGGCCACCAACTGGATATAACTCCATTCATCATCACTCTCTGGACTCACCCATCCAGCCATGTTTACAGTGCACCTGTCCAAGCCATGGGCTGCCAGTTCCTCCAGAATGCTGTGGGAAATAGTGTCAAAGGCTTTACTGAAGTCCAGGTAAACAATATTTGCAGCCTTTCCCTCATGCACTAGGTGGGTCACCTTGTCATAGAAGGAGACCAGGTTGGTCAACCAGGAACTGCCTTTCCTAAACCCTTGCTGGCTGGGCCTGATCCCCCCGATGTCCTGAACATGCCATGTGATGGCACTCAAGATGATCTGTTCCATGACCTTCCCCAGCATCAAAGTCAGGCTGACTGGCTTATAGTTCCCTGGATCCTCCTTCCGATGCTTCTTGTGCATGGGAGTCACATTTGCTCACCACCAATCAATTGGGACCTGCTCAGGGGAGCCAGGACTGCTGGTAAAAAATAGCTTGGTGAGCACTTCTGCCAGCTCCCTCAGTAGCCTCAGGTGGATCCCATCTGGCCCCCTAGAGATGTATGTGTCTAAGTGGTGTAGCAGGTCACTGGGAATTTCCCCTTGAATTACGGGGGCTCCATTCTGCTCCCTGTCTCCATCTTCCAGATCATCATCTGGGTGCTTGGAGAACAACTGCTCTTAGTATTAATGCCTTCTTTGCCTCAGTATTTAAAGTATCTCAGCCTTTTCCTCATCCTTAGTCATTACTTTTCTCCTCACATCCAGTAAAGGATGGAGATTCTCTGTTGCCCTCGTTTTGTTGCTGATTTATTTATAAAAATACTTTTTATTTTCTTTTACAGCAGTGGCCAGACTAAGTTCTAGTTGGGCTTTGGCCATCCTAATTTTCTCCCTGCAAAACATGACAACATCCTTTAATCCTCCTAAGTTGCCTGCCCTTTCTTCCAAAAAGTCAAACTTTTTTTCCCTTAAGTTCCATCCAAAGTTCTCTGTTCAACCAGGCTGATCTTCCTCGATTGCTTGTCTTCCAGCACACAGGGACATTTGGCTCATGAGCCTTTAGGATTTCCTTCTTGCAGAATGTCCAGCCTTTCTCGACTCTTTTGCCCTTCAGGACTGCCTCCTAAGGGACTCTGTCAAACAGTCTTCTAAAAAAGCCAAAGTCTGACCTCTGAAGTCCAAGGCAGCAGTTCTGCTGACTTTTTTCCTTACTTCTCCAAGAATAAACAAACTTAATTAAGAGTATGATAAATCACTTAACTATCAACGTTGTAAGGAAAATAATTTCCTTATACATGTTATTGATATAGCTCTCAATTAACAATAAATTACATATCTTTCAAAAAAAATCACAAAACTTATTTTAATATACATCTGCTGAGTTATTTCCTCACTATTTAACTTAGTTCAGTTGGTTTTATTAGTGTAATACATCTTTAAAATTTCTGATATGTAATTCTTCTTAGAGGCTACACAAAAAACTTTTGTCAAATACAGCTGCTTAAGACTGATACTACAAAATAAGTGGATGCTGAACTGAGCACTTCCAGCTTCTTCCAGGCCAGCACAACATGAAGAGGGAAGAGCCAAGAACTCAGAACAAGATTTTGTAGCACATTAAACTTAAGGAAATTGGAGAAATATGTGGTAATTAGACACTTAATTCTGTCCTGGGTTTCATAAAATTGAGAATCTCAACAAGACACAAATATTTATTTGCTTTGTTCAGTAAAGATTAAAATAATACAATCTTCTCAAGGAGTTATTTCACAAAAAGCTTGGTTTTGTTCTCCTTACTTCACTGTAAGTATTCTGGGCATCTACATGTGGACATTCTGAACATCTTTAATGCATTAGTCTTATCTGTGCTACACTATAGTTAATGCATTTCTGTAAGTATTACAACGATGCACCTGTAAAAGCTACAGAGTCTTGAAAATGGAAGTTTGAATAGAGAAATAACAAATAAGAAAATTTTTACATGATAAAAAGTAACACAAAATTTCATTAATAATAAAAACAATTAAACATATTTCTGATACATGACTTCAAAACTTGCTGCATTAACAATCCTAAGACTGTTTGGTTTAGAAATAATCTCACCTGCAAAAAAACTCCCACAAGTCTAGATTTTGTATTCTCTTAATTCTTTTAATTCGGTGGCTATCCATTGTTTTTCCAAAGAGACTAGAAACTTCATTATATTCATTTGTTTTCTTTTGCAATGGAATAAGCTGGAAAAAAAGAGGTTAGTACGATTTCAATTCAATGCATTATTTCATTATCCCACATTTTTGACCAACTTGCATACCAACTCTTACCTGGTATGGCTCCTCAGTATTTACATTCTCCCAGTGCGAAGGCATAGGGATAGCCTCATTTTCACAGATGAAACTTCAAACAAAAAAGGTAAAAATACATCACACTAAAGACATGAGGCATTTGTTTCCTGTCAAACTCCTCCTCCAAACAATACAGTATGCAAAAAACCCCCACAAAACTCCACAAGGTTTACACAGAACTACTCAGGGTTTTAATTTCAATTAAAGGCTATCGCCAACAGGTAAAGTCAAAGGCAAGAGGTCTTTTTTTGTATTCAAATTCTGCCTTAGATTTTTATAACTAAACCATGGCAATGAGCAGTTTTAATACACCATCTATCCAATAAAAGATAGGAAGATAAAGCAGAAGAAGTGGTCAAAAAGTCCCACAACATTAGGAAAGCAACACTGATTTAGAAATGTGATGGTGAACACACAGCCGGAACACTTCAAACTATCAGGAATTACAACTGGCCTACTGCCTGGAAACTGAGCCCTCATTTGAAGTTATTAAAAGCACCATGTTAAAATTACACATTTATAAATTATAGTTTACTTTAAAAAAAAAACAAAACAACAAAACTTAAACTTTAAAAAGAGTGTTTTAAACATATACACTGTATGCAGCAACTTTTAAGCCTTAAAACTGGGACTAAAAGAAGGAATCTCCTGAAAATAAACAATGTCATCACGTGGAACTCAAGAGTACTGAATGCAATTATTCAAGAAACAAAAAAAGGTAAATTGCCACATCATTGCATGCACTATTCAGCAAATATCTAGTGAAAAAACTTCAAAAAAACCCAGGCCTTTTTGAAAGTCAGTGTGGACAGATGGCTACTACATTTCTTAAGACAAATGACAAATTTCTTTTTGAATGTATAACCAGACCACAATTCAGAACTAAAATTATTTCTCAGAAACTATCTGGGGAAAAAAAACCCCATATATTCCATGGAGTCAATTTGACCTGTGGTAGCATCACTGCATAGTTCAGTTTATTGTTTATAGAGTATAAGATTTACATCAGCAGGGCTTTACACCTAATGACTGATCAAATGGTAGAAAACTTACAATGTAAAGCAATTAGACTAAAAAAATCCAGTTGTTACAACACAATTTCTTTAACTTCAAATCATTTTAGAGCAAATGACTAAAACACAGGCAAGAAAACATAGCTCAATCTTTTTTGCTGTTACAATAATACTTCTAAATAATTTATGAAGTCAGTGGAACAAACTGCCCCATTTTTTGCTGCTGGTTCCCCGCAGCAATTCTGAGTCAACAGGTATTCAGAGCAAGTGAGTCCAATGGCTAAAGTCAAGCATAGCTTTAAGAACCCTGCCATAAGATATCAGTATACAGCATGCCTTCCCTCTCCCAATACAAATTCCTTGCTTTCTCAGAAAACAAAAGATAAAAATTAAACTAAAAATTCTCTTGTCACTCTTCTCTGATGAAATGTCTTCCTTCTTCACTTGACTAGCTCTCCCACCTTGGTTCACCTCTCAAATTGTTTCATTTGAGCAAAAATGAAACAAAAGCAAACAAAATAGCAAAACAAATATAAACAAAAAGCAAACAAATATAAAGACAAAACATTTTTGTTTCATTTTACGTAGAAAAATCAGGAATAAAATAAAAATAAGGAATGTTCCTTTTATTTCCTTACCTGAATGAATTGATAGAAAAGGGAGCTCGCTTTATTGGACGTTGCTTAAGGGTAGTTAGGTTGATTTGTTTCATCACTGAGCATAAAACAAAAGTTAAAATGAAAGTTTCTGGAATTCTTCTATAGCATCTGAAACATTTACGTGACATTTTTTAAAATAACATTATTACACCCCAAGTTGCTTGACAGGGATTCCTTTTTCAGCAATTAACAAATCAGCAATTTCAATAAATATTTCTAAGTGCATTGTCATTTTTACGAGTTGGCAAAATGCACAAATATTACACGCACAAAATTATTATTTTTAAAATACTCGTCTAAAATTCAGCTTCAGTAAATCACTGACAAAATGTCTACTGACTTTAATAGGATGACAAATTACTACTATCCTTAATGTAAGATACTATGACCTACACACAGTGAAAAAAATTGCTCTTTAATATTTGCATTTAGTGTTTTTATTCTGGATGCAAAACAGTTTTTTCAAACAGACATTTCAACACAAGTAAACATAAAAACACCTCGTATTGTTACATACTACTTTACTGCCAGTACATTGCTATTTTCCCCAGTCCTCACTTTCTGTATTTGAAATACCTAAAATTTGAGTATATTAGAATATATATTTATTTCCTTGATTTCCTATGTTTAAACATATAGCCGTTTTGTAATTTAATCAGAAAACAAGCAATCTACAAATGGAAAAACTAAAAAAAAAAACCCAAACAAAAAAAAAGGAAGTTATCAGAACACATCTTTCATGTTGAAGAAAAATGGTTCAAACTTCCCAGTTTAATCAATGTATGCTACATACCGTCTGCAGTTGAGGCAAGCAGCAAGTAACATGATGGAGTGCTATGAAACAAGACATGCTAGCACAGTAATAAACTACACTAAAAAAATGTAACAGGGCAGCAGCTTCTAAAAACTCATATGAACTTCCTATAAAGGTGGCATTTTCAATTACATGTTTTGGCACTAGATACTAGAGGAGAGTAACTTCCTGAATGAACAAATGTGCTGTGTATCTGGCACCTACCATTATTTAAATTTACTCTATGAAAAGATACATACCTGAAAAGTCTAGCATGTAGTTAAACTTTGCAGTTGTAAAAGACAGAGAACCATGTGGGTTTGTTCGGAAACTCCTTTCAATATCTTCACTGCTAATAGAGCAATGACTGTTTGAATCAGTCTTCAAAATAAATAAAATAAATGAAAAGGCACATTTAGACAAATTCAACAATAGGTAGCTGGATGTATGGAAATCCACCACAATATAACTTGATAGGAATTTACCTGAAACATATGCCATTTCCCACACTCAGCCAAATAAAACCAGCCCCACTGGGTATCAGAGATATCCATCTCTTCAACCGGACTTTCCATCTTTGGAAATACATCTTCTGATGGTCCTTGGAGCATTTCCTGAAACATTCACATACACAAAAAAAAATTTTCATTTGAGAAATTCATAAAGAAGGAAAATAAACTGCATTTACAATACTTACAAAAAATCCTGGCAGATGAGGACATATTTGTTTTTTCTTTTTCAGAGAAAAATTCTCAATTTGCTACTTTTCCAGTATTAAATCCTTTATGTTAGTTAAACATTTTCAAAACTCTCTTAATTGTCTGTCAAGTATGCCAATAAAGGCAAGTTACAGGCTTTAACATATCAAGGAGAGGTGCTAAATTTCACACTGATGGCTGTAGAATCAAGGCTATTCAGATATATATAATGGGCTCTCCATTACATACTGCTTAGGAATGACATTGTCAGGTTACATCAAACAGCTTGATGAAAAGATCTACTAGGTGTTCATCAACAGTGAACAAATCAGACTGGATATCAAAAGTTGTAATGTAAAAAAAATTTTCAAAATTAAGTCAAAGAATATAATTATTTAACTGTGTAAGAGCACAGTACATTATCCTTCCACAATGCATGAAGGACAGTTTCCCCCTCTAATACACCCACTTAAAAATGACACAGTAAAATTACTGGCACTCTGTACTCGTATTTACAGAGAAGAGTCACACCATAAGCCAGAGTGGCTTCCACACAAGCAATGACTACGATAGTTGAGGTGCTGCAGGATGGAAGAAAAGGACTGAAGAAAGGATATAGCAGAGGTCTACAAAATCATGACAAAACCAAAGAGGAAACAAAGAATCACTTTTTTTTTTTCTAACAGACAGAGCAGACACCTACTGAAGGCTGCAAATGTCAAATTCAAAAAAAGTGAAAGATAAACTTCCTGAACCAGAGGAATTCCTTTTCATGGTATGGTGTGGATGCTGCAAACTGAAAGTTCAAACAGCAGCTAGACAAGTTCAAGCCAACCAGAGCTGTGCCAATATACCTTCAGAAGAACCCGTTAGTCCCTGCCATGTTTCAGCTCATTCTTCACTTGCCAGTAAAATTCTGAAAACTCTGAAAGTGCTTGTCTCCACTTGCATGTATTTCCTAACAAGTCAACCATCTGCAACAACCTCCCCAAGCAAAAATTCTAAGTAAGTTAGGAGGAAATCTTTCAGAAAAAGAAGCTTGAGCCACTCCCAGAAAAGGTCAGCAATTTGTCCACTCTAACTGTTTAATCAAAACACTTTGGCACTCTTCTCAAAAATTTCCTCAATTTCACTTCTGCTTCCAAGAAGTGAAACAATAATGTCCAGCACAAGTAAGTCAAACAATACACAGTTTGTATCCTGGATGCTTCAGTTGTTTCCTGATCACTTCAACACAGAAAAAAAGTAGAGTCCAGAAGAAGACAAATACTGGAAATTAGAAGCAAGAACCACCTGGATGGTGCTACTGGGGCAGGAGTTACAGAAGCAGGAGAGCAGAAGGCACTTCTAACATCACCCTTTCCTTCCCACTATTTTTCCCAAGTTAGCCTGCTGTGGTCATTTGAAAAACAATCTGAGATACCTCTTTGTGATAATAGCTATAGACTGCATTCTAATCATCAAAAGCTCCAAAGGGTGTTCAGAAAACAGGGGAATCAGAAGTGGACCTCCACATCTCTAAACTGCAGGAACTGAGGGCAAACCTTCTTCAGTACAAATGGAAGCCTGCCCAAGGCCACGCACATGGATTGCTACCTCAAGTTCAAGCAGCACTACACTAATGGTCCATCAGCTGCATGGAAAAAGTATTTTGAAAGAGGTAAGAAAACCATTCTCCTTTTCAGAAGGCATCTGCCAACATTTCTTCATTTCTTCTATTCCTCATAGCAATACAGCATCACAGAACCTCCATTCACTTGGTGCTAAAAGCACAACTGGCTGACAGTTTTTGATGATAATCTTTCACCTTCAAGTTGATTCTTTCTCTCAGGTAAGCATTTGGCTATGTTCTACCCTACAGAGAGAAGGCAGAGAGGTAGATGTAGCCTGCACTTTTTTAAAGCTATGACAAAAGCAATTCAGGCTTTTTTGGTATAGTTTTCTCATGTTCCCACTAAAACAGCCAGACCTCAGCTCCATCCCACTGCTAGTTTAGGGCCTTGACTCTGACCAATCAAATCAGTAATGCCTTTGGAACAAGCGAGAACATGTCTTTACAAGCAGAGAGGCACAATTACCTGTGCCTGTCAACACACAGTCCTCCAAGGGCAACACAGCCTCCAGAATAAACCATTTACTAGGAAGATAGTTATTCCCATGGCTTTCAAAAATATTACATTCAATCCACGTATCCTTCACAAAGTCTAGAGTAAGCAGGTAGATTCCAGGATACTTCAGAAGCATGGAGAAATGACCCGAAGGCATGAACACGTAAAGCCATAAAACCAAGAGAGCTGTTCTCAAAGGTGACACAAATCCAAAATGCTGGTGGGAATTACTGATTAATTTAATATCAAATACACACCATTTATTAAGGATCAAGAAGCTTTTTGAGAAGGACTTATTAGCACTGTTGCTACTGGTCTAGGAGTTACCAGAACAGCTCAAATTAAACAAATTACTCTGGCAGGAAAAACATCATCCCAAACACGATGAATGCTTGTTGTGTGCTGTGACTGAATGGCCTTACTACTACTAGTAATGCATTGCCTCATTTTTCTAGAAGTACTTTATGTTTGAATGATAAACATGCTTTACAGGGTGTAGAGTCTCAGAATGGTTTGGGCTGGCAGGACACTTACAAGACCATCTAATCCAACACCGTGCCCCATCCAACCTGGCCTTGAACACTTCCAGGGATAGGGCATCCAGGACTTCTGGGGGCAACTTGTCCCTCACCACCCTTGTGGTAAAAAATATAACAGTATCGCAATGGGCTACTCTGTCTGCATTCTTGTGCTGTCTGCTTCCACCTGGCACATTGTGCCTACAAAGATCAACTTGATATAGTTCCCTACTGGAAACACAAGCAGGGCCAAGGGATTCTCCGGCTTTTCCTCAGAGAAACGACACCTGATTAGGAGACTTGTCTGAGGCAGCGTGCAGGGCTTGGGAGGGGAGGCGAGAAGGAGGAACACCATCAACACCAGCACGGGACACCAGGTGAAATGACAATGCCCTTCCCACCTGCGCCCCCACGCACCCGCTCTGTGCTGCCGAAGGCCACCGTCGCAGTCACACCCGCCACCGAACCCTCCAGAGCCGAGTCCATTGCAGCTCAAGGGCACGGCCGGGCAACCGAGGCAACCACAGCGCCGCTACCCTCTCATCGGGGCCGCAGGCCGCTCCCACACACACACGGTGGCCAACGCCCCCCACCCCCTTGCGCAACCTGGCAGCGCGCTCGGCGACGGAGCGGGGCGGGAGGGGCAGCGGCCTGCGGGGCGCGCGGGACACGGGCTCGAGGGAGAAGGACGGGAGGAGCGGCCGTTCCGCTCCGTTCCGTTCCGTTCCGTTCCGCTCCGCTCCGTTCCGCTCCGTTCCGCGGCCCGCCCGCACTCACCGCATGGGCCGCCCCCCCCGGGCGCGCTCCCCACATGCCGCGCGCGGGGCCCGCTCCGCTCCGGGCGCTTCCGTTACCGGCGGCCGGGGAAGGGGCGGGGCGGCCGCCGCGCTGGGCCGCGCCCCATTGGCTCGTCAGCGCCGGGTATGCAAATGCAGCGGGGTGGGCGGGGCCGGCCCCCAGGGGCGGAGCCGCTGCCCTGGGGCGAGGGAAGGGGAGGCTCGGACACAGCTCCAGTGCCAATCCCAGTCCCTTAGACTCTGCCGCTACTGAGCAGTACTAAAACCAGTACCAGGCCAAGTTCCAGTAGCTGTCCCAGTTCCAATACCAGTAGCAGTACCTCTGCCAGGCCTGGTTCCAGTCCCAGTCCCAGCTGCAATCACAGTTCCAATAACACTACCAGACCAATTTCCTATCCCAGTCCCAATTCCAATACCAGTACCAGTTCAGGTACCTGTACCAGTACCTGCACCGGTATCAGGCCCAGCTCCAGGCCCAGCACCAGTTCTAGTCACAGTATCTGTACCTGTACCAGTACAGGTAAGAGATCCAGTACCAATACCAATGTCTTGCACCAGCCAGAGCTGTGACACACCCTCCTCTTCTCTGTATCCCACCACCCGGTCTTTTAGTTCTTTTGATTCTTGGCCTTGCTAGTAATGGGCCTCTGCTTTACCAAGAAACATTTTTTATAATTATTGGTAATTTGGTAATACAACAGCCCACCATTTTCCTGTGAAGCACAGATATACTTGGGCCCCTACATGCATTCATTTCTGCACGCACAGCTTTTTCAAGAACTGATGCCATGTTGACGCCAGGCATGGTCACCCAGTGCAAAGAGGGCAGCAATAAGAGCTGCAGCCTGTTGTGGGCACTAAGGGCCCATGGGCAGCTTCATGTTACAACTGAGATCTAGAAGCCTCAGCAGCAGCAGCTCTAGGACCAGTTAGAAAGAGAGGACACAGTCATAACTGTAGTTGACCCCAGCCTTTTGGTGCAGATAGTCTAGGATGGGAGCTGCTGGGCAGAAAAGCAGGCAGTAACACCAGCTGCATCAGTCTTCAGTCAGCCAGGGGCCTGGTAACTTCAAAAAACCACATCATCATCATACATGTGTGCAGTCACTGAAGCACATCTTGCAGTGAAGCATTTTCGTTGAGCAGCATGCCAAAACCAACACAGGTGGATTGAAAATGAATTTCACAAATTCCAAGGGAGTGTCAGGCAGGATATATATCCAGATTTTGGCTGTGCTGACCTTGCCTCTGAATGCAGAGTTAGAAAAGGTTATTTTTCTGAGTTAAAAAGTCAAGCAGCCTCTGGTGAATCACTGGAGGTATTTTACTGGCATGAACATGATGCTTCTGGAATAAAGGAGTTTTCTGGAAGTCGAGACATCTTTTCTCAGCCATGATATTTGTACTGACATTGTTGGAAAGCACATAAAGATTGGGGGGGGTATCCTGCCTGTTCTGACTTTATGAATCTATATACAGAATAGAGAGGTAGGGGAGGTTTCTGTTACCGCCTTAGCTATTGAATGTCTGTTGAACGTCTTTTTTTTGCTTGAAAAGATGCTGTCAATGCTTTATGTTTAACATAGGGCTCTTTGAGTCATCTATTTTTATTACTGCCCATAGTGGATTTTTAAAATAATGGTCAGGTTTTTAGTAGAATTTACATAAGTGTGTCTGAAGTTACATTAGCACAACACACTGTTTTCTAGGAGATGAAAGTTTTAAATAAGTTTCTGCTGCTATGCCTTGAAGTGTGGGATAGAGTTGAGATTTATACTGTGTGTTTCTTCCCTGTCTTTGTAATTACACTGATAATTAATAATGGAGCGTAAGCCTTTCTTGAGATAAAAATATCTTCATTACAGTGAAAACATAGCTTGTTGGAGTGACTGTATTCTCAGGAAGCTACATGTTAATGCCAGACTCTTTCTAGCAACAACTAAAAACCTTCAAAATCCAAAGGTTTCAGTGGATACCTTATGTACTCTGTGCAGTCTAACAGCTTACCTGAAGAAGACATAATTGCATTAATTGATTCTCATCAGCTTCAGGCAGCAAAAAGGCAGAAACTGGAGAGGTTTGGACACTAGACTTGGGTTACAAATCCATTCTTTCAGGGAATGGTCAAATGGAAGAAAGAACTCCCTGATGCTGCCTGGTACGTAAAATGTAGGATGGTAGAAGGATCTAGGTTTGAAAGGTCTCATGAAGTTCTTTAATCCAGTCTCCTTACCAAAGCAGGTCTAACTTCAAATCTAGATTGGATTGCTGAGTTCCTAATCTAGCCTTTTCTTTTTTCAGGGGTAATTTTTAATAATCAATGTAATGTTGCATGAATACAATGGAATGATATTGTAAATGATAATGACATATATTCTACCACCATTAACTGAAAGTAAGCAGAAATCCCAAACAGAACAACCAAAGATTGAAATATAAACATTCCACGCTCCCCAAAATACCTGCAACAATACAATGACTGTGCCATTAAAATAAAATATTGTCAGTATTTTGCCACTTTTTGAACACTGTAAGATTTTTTCATGGACAAGTGTACTGCAGTATAAAGGAAATTGTAGGATGCATGTGGTATCCACAGACTTGTAAACCCACAAATACAGTTGCCCAGAGGCAAGAAAAGAGAATGAGGAAATACTCTACTTATTACAGAGCATCACATCTGAAGGCAATGGTTGTCCACCTCAAATATGGCACTGGTCTTGAGATGTGAAGGAAGCTGTAAAAGTAAATCATTATGCATTCTTTCCTTGAAAGTCTACATTGTCTTAATTTGTTGTTCAAGGAGCTGCTAGATGTGTCAAGCAATCTTTCTTAACTGACTCTCTTGCATCCTCCTGTGTTCTAGAAGATACTCTTCTAACCCTGTCCCCGGTTATGCCTATGATCCAAAGCAGTACCTGTGGAGAACACAACCCACAGCCAAGAGTCTTCCTTGTCTCCTTTCACTTTTCTTTCATATTTCTTTATGTTCTTTTTCCCCCTACTTGTCTCACTCTCATACCCAATACTTCACCATATTCGGTTTCTTAAAATTGCCATTTGCCTTTCTGTCTCCTTTTATGGGTAGACTGAGTTCCAGTATCTCAACTTGTCTTTTTTGGTTTTTGTTTTTATGAAGGAGGAGTCCTTCACTGACATTAAGAGAATTTAAATGCAAATAGATGCAATTGTAGCAGCAGGAGAAATGCAGAGAGGTTTTTATTTGTTTCCCTAGGGAAGGACATAGATGATCCATGGGCATAGAGAACACTTTGATACCTGCACTCATTTTGGACTCCTATCTTTTCCAGGCTAGCACAACCATGTACTGCTAACTGCAGCATTGCAGAATGACATCAAGGCCTGAGCCAAACAGCCAAAACAGTCAGAGAAAAGATAGCCTCAAAAACAGTGAGTCTGCCAGCACCAGCACAGTTTCTCAGGTATAACATAAACAAAATGGGGCTGGTTCTCACTGATCCTGCAGTGCTGCTCCTTGTGTGTTGTTATAATGAATAAAATTCACTCATCACCCTACTTCCCTTACTTTGCATAGTCCTTCTGTGCTTCTGTGTACATATCACACCTGCACTGGACTCCATCAGTCTAAGATTTCAATATAAACATTCTACATAGAGAGGAAAAAAAATACTTACCCATAGCCTGATGCACTCCTCTCCCACCATTCATTACAACTTAGGAAAGGATGCAGGACTACTCGCAACCTTGTTCAATGACTGGAGATGGCATTCCTGTCCACCTCATCTCCTAGTGAATAGCACTGATGAAGGGAACGGCTTCTCCATCTTTGCTCCCTGTGCTGAGCTGGACTATCTCTGAGGAGAGAAAAGCATTTGCAGAGAACTTTTGTGCCCAGTTACATTAGGCAGCAGAAGCAACTGTAGTTTCAGTAGTTTCTTCTGTGTCTGCAGAATGCAGTGAGCAAAATTGGGATGATCAGAGACAGTGCCATTCTGCAAACTGTGGGCTTGGGAGACTGGTTGTCCAGGAAGTCTGGAGAGGATAGTCATCCAGAAGAAGAAAAGGCAAAATTGCATTCCCCATCTCTCTGGATCTTCATGTTGTCTCTATCCACCAGCACTGAAGTGATGCTTAAGAGTGTACTAGGGTCTGTCCGTAATAATTTCTTTTGTAGCAAACTGTATGATGCTGTGTTTTGGATTTGTGACTAAAGCAGCCCTGATAAGACACATGGTTTGGCTATTGCTGAGCAGTGCTTGCACAGCATCAAGGCTTTCTCTTTTTCCCACTCAGCCCTCCTCAGGAGTATGCAAAAATTTGGAGGGGACACAAGCAGGATAGCTGAGCCAAATAATATTGTATGCCCTATAACATCATATACAGTAACAGAAATTGAGGAGAGAGGGATTTTGGGGAGGTAGCCATTGCTCAGAGACTGGCTCTAGACATCACTCTGCTTTTGCATCACTTCTTGCTTCACTTACTAAACTATATCTGTCTCAACCCATGAGTTTTCTTGCTCTTGCTCTCCCCATCCTGCTGTGGTTTTGTGGAAGGAGTGAGTGAGATATCGTGTGGTGCTTAGCTGTGGGTGAGGGTCAACCTGCTACAAAGTGAGGAAAGAAAACCTCCAGAGCCTATCTGCTGTACACACAGTCAGACTTCCACACAGCTACAGTACATTCCCATACTCAAATGTATGCACATACATGCATCCCAGCATCTGCTCTGGTGCAGTCACTCACCACCTCACTGTTTACCCCAGGACAACACAGGTGCTGTGAATTGCCAAGGGATGCATCACAGCCAGCTGAATCTGAACCACACTTGAGCCAGCACTGTGACACTAGTTGGAAAGTTCCTTCTACAGGGTACAGAGGCATCTACTGACCTTGTTTGCCACCTCACATGACCTGTTGATTGAGGCAAGTTAGACCTGAGACTGTTGCAGAGTCCAGATTTTGGCCTGTTCCCCTGGCCTGCTCATCCATGTGTGCACCAATGATATTGTCAAGGGAGACCTTAGCAAACTAAGGGTGGCCACAAGGCACTGGAGCCCAGGTGCTGTTCTCCTTGGTCCTGCCAGTGGAAAGGCAAGGCTTGGGCAGGAGGGCACCCAACCTTTGGTTTAACACCTGACTGCACAGCCAATGTTGCAGACAGAGCTTTGGCTTTTATGACAGTGGACCTCCGCTTTGAGGAACAAGGGCAAGAGCATGTTTTCCAATAGGCTTTCCAGCCTATCTAGGAGGGCTTGCCCTAAGCATACTCTGCATGCACTGGGATTCTTCTAGTCTTTCTCCTACTTCATGGCCGTCCAGTGGTACCATGTGCACTCCTTGGACTCTTCTAACATCTGCTTCTTTCTTTGTGTCTGTGAGGCCACTCTCTGCTCTCTCAGCATTCTTTCTGTCTTTCTGCTGTACTTTTTCACCTCTTCAAGGATACTCTGATCCCTAGATCTCTTTCTGGCCTACTTTTTTCCACCTTTCTGTGGCTAATCTTTGTTATCCTTCACATTTGCAGGCTTTATGCTATTTTCTTAACTTCTCTGAGTCTACTCCGTCTTTTCTGAGGTTCTTTCAGGCTCTTTTCTAATCTCTCAGGCTCTGCAAGGCTTCTCTGTTCTCTGAGACTCTCTCAACCTCTCCACTTCTTCCCTAGACTCTCCAAAGCTGCTATGGCTGCTTTTCAGTTTCTTCCTTCCTCTCACTGAGATGACTTTGGAGCACTTTCAGTCTTTATGCTTGTTTTGTATCTCACTCACCTCTCAGTTCCCCTTTCCGTCATTACACTGGGTTTTCTGCAGCTGTTTTATTTTTCCTTCAAGGTCCATGGCATTTCAGGAACTATCCTTCTTTCTCCTGAGACTTTTTCAGCCTTCCTGCTTGATTCTTCCCTTCTCAAAGGCGATTTTCTGTTGCTCTTCTAGCCTCTCTCCTCTTTTAACAGATGCAGGTACAGACTCCCAATGCTCTTGCACAATCTCTGATACTTTCTTGTTGTTGTCAGGGTCTCTTGTGTGTTGTCATTATTCTTTCAGGCTTTCTACTAGTTTCTTTCTTTTCCTCAGTCTTCTCTTGAGGCCACCATTGGTACTACTGAGTACTCCAGAACTGCTTTCATAGTTCTGAGACCTTCTTGTTATCACTCAGCATCTTTTGTATTCTGAGGGATTCTTATCTGCCTTATCTATTTATTTCTTGCCATTTTGACATTGCTACATTATCTTTTCTTGAGCACTTACAGGCTTTATTCCCTTCCCTGAGGCTAGTTTATATACTCTGAATCTCTTTCAGACTCTCTGTTGCTTTGTTCCCTTCTGCTTGGCTCCACTGTTTCATTTGGTGATCTTTCAGGCCATCTTCTACTTTCCTGGCATTTGGAAGGCTATTATGCAGTTTTTCTCTATCTGAGTGTTAATCAGTGTTCACATTTTGTCTGAGATTTCTCAGTGTCCTCTGGATGTCTTTCAAGCTCTCTACTATTTTGTCCTCTCTTCAGCTATTCTATATTCTCTGGGAGTTGTGCAATCTCTTTCCTATATTAACAGGCTCTCAAAACCATTTTTCCATTCTTTGGATACTTTTGACACTTCTTTCTGTTCTATTAGAGTATTGTTTTGAAGGATGAGAAAGGACTGGGGCAGGGGGCAGGATGGGAATCTTTTCAGAGATGCAACAGTTTCAAGAGCACTGGATTTCAAATGCAGTGGAGCTGGAATAGATGTCAGTCACCTTTGGGAATTTTTTTGTCCCTTTTTGGTTTTGATGGTGGAGTTAGGAGACAAATGAGCTCAAAGAGGCACCTTTGAAAAAATGCTTTATTTTTATATCATCCTAGTAAAAATCTTTTATATAAAGGCGAAAGTAGGTATTGCATAGAAGAAACACTGGTGCAAACATCACCTGGTGGGAATGGCATGTTGTTTCTTAGTGTCTACTATCTACTGCACAACAGATGGCTAGCCCACAGCCAGACATCTCCAGGTTTCCCCATGCCAGCTACAGGATGAAGCCGCTCAACTCTATGGAAAGAAGTTACATCAGAATTATGTGTGGCCTATTCCATGCTGCTCCCAAGAACCATCTGCTGGGAAAACACCCTTTTCCCCTTGGTCTTTTCTATGCCTGACCACTAGTTGCCCAAGAAAGACCATGAGGATCAGTTTGGCTGCCCCTGCTTGCACCCTGTGTGAGTTTTTATTACATGCATAAAAATGGGGAGGGTGGACACAGGATAGGAGAGTTGGCCTAAAGCGACCATAGTCCAGGAACTCAATGCATGACATACCCAAGGCATCTTCTGTCATCTTGGAGACATTTGTGTCATTGTTTTTAACATCTTACATGCTATGGGCACTTGTTTTGAGCACCTTTCACCTGGGCTTCCTGTAACTAACAGCCTTGGTAAGTCCAGAAGGGAACAGAATTCACTGCTAACACTTCATCAGCTTTCAAGTAGAGGTTCTTCAGGCAGTTCTCCTGTTTTGTCTCTGCTTAAGTTCTATTGCAGCTTCCAAGCATGAAGGACAGTAAGACAGCAGGTATGCTACAGTCTGAAGGAACACTCAGAGAATTAGCACTTTCACAGACTTGAACTGTGCTTTCATGAATTAGAGATACAGAGAGGTATGCATTTATACAAATCAATATTTGTGTATATTAAAGATACTTTTTACTCAGTATCAGTTTTTATTTAAAAACATGCTAAAAACTTATAGTTAAATAATCAGAGTGACATTTGGGGAAAACACACAGATAGCCACCTACCAGCATAAGCAAAAAAAGTGCATACATACATGAGCCAAAGCTCCCTTTGACCAGTTTACAGGATAATTTGTGCCTTCTCTGACAAACTGACTGATGCAGCCTCACACTTTCCAGAGCTGTTTTTTGCTGCCTGGAAAATGGTATTACTTTTCTGCACCTTTGAGGATGTCTGTCATCACCTCCCACATCAGAGAGTCAGCTAGAGACACAAATCAGTCCTGCTTTTGACTCCTCTCCTGTAGGTGGCTTCATAGAGATGAATACATGAAGCTCATGTAACTATCTCACTTAATACTGTGCTTAAAATGCCAAAAGTAGTCATTAAAAAAAGATTTCAGGATCTATGCTGCTAGATCGTGAAATGGAATGAAGCATTCTAGAAAAATAAGTTTGGATGGAAGGCAAAGTAGCTGAGTTTGCAACTATACATTTCATCTCTGAGTTACTCATAAACATTTTTTATTTCCTTATTACTTTCACTAATATATTTTACCATTTTTGTACAAAAACTGACTGCAGATTAAAATTTAAGATGCGGCAAGTATCACTGTGCGACCCCAAAGGACAGAGATGATGCTCCTGCTCAGCCCTGCACCCTGCTCTTTTGAAGCACCAGAGAAAGCTAGAGAAAGCTAAGCACTTCTGTCCAAAGGGAGAATGCAGTGGAGCCATCAAATGAAAATCATCCTGTCTTTTCTTGCAAAAATGGGAACGCATCTTAGCAACTTTGGATACAGTCTTACATGTAGCAGCAAGTACACTGGGCATCAGAGCCCCTTCTTCAACATGGAACAGCCATCTCCAGTGAGGCTCAGATGCTCCTGGTCCCAATTTTTGTTAGAAATGGAAGTAAAACTGGATTCAGTTTCTGTGCTTTCCCTCTGCTTCTTCCCCAACTCCTTCAAAGCCTATCCAAGTGAAACAGCTGAACCCATATGGCCTCGTCTGCTTCAGTGGGAAACAACGGCCCTGTGAAACTTTGGGCATTGTGCTCATATGGGCAAAGGCTGTGCTCTAAAAATAGTAACCCTCTTCACTGTAACACCCAAATTCATCTCTATCACCCACACATTCACACTCCTTCCTGTCACACTGATTTCATAGGAACTCAAGAAAGTGACACATAGGTCAGACAAAACACTATTGCTGCCAGATGTATAGATGCATGCAGGACTTATTAGGAATATAAACAGGGGACTAAAACCTCCCATATATAGTGGCTCAACAGCTATTTCAGCCCACAAGGAAAAGACAGGCTGAATGATACAATGAAAATTGTATCTTTTTAGAGCTTAAAGTATAAATATTCAGATTGGACATTAAGAGAATTTTGTTTACCAGAGTAGTTGACGTGGCATGGCTCTGAAAGGCACGATATCTCCATCCTCAACAGATTCTGAAACTCAGCCCAATACTGTCATAGTGAACCCCATCTCACATATGTGTCAGTACCCCTTTGAGAATGACACTGGATGAGGTAATCTCTGAAGGTTGACTCTGACAGTTGCTAATGCAAAAAGCTGTATTTCTTTCAGAACTGAGTCAAGCCCTGACTGAAATTTAGTCAGAACATCTTCCAGTGTCTAAGCCTTTCCCTCTTCCTTCACAAATTAGCAAAAACCTGGAACAAAGGGTAAATGGGGGCTCCTTGCAATGAAGAAGCATTTAAAGTAGAGAAATAGACGTTCAAGTTTTCCAACAGGAATGTTGGTAAAAATAGGCATTGAGTAAACTAACCCAAGGGATGGACATTGTAAGATTTTTTTCTTCTATTTTACCAATGCCATTCACTGGATGATTTTTTTTCTTTCTTCTGAAATCCTTCTGAATAAAAGCATGCTTTCTTTAAAAAAAAAAAAAAAAAAAAAATTAAGCTGAACATGAGCCAGCAGTGTGCCCAGGTGGCCAAGAAGGCCAATGGCATCCTGGCCTGCATCAAGAACAGTGTGGCCAGCAGGACCAGGGAAGTGATTCTCCCCGGTACTCAATGCTGGTGAGGCCACACCATGAGTATTGTGTTCAGTTCTGGGCCCCTCAGTTCAGGAAGGATATTGAGGTGCTGGAGCAGGTCCAGAGAAGAGCAACCAGGCTGGTGAAGGGACTCAAACACAAGTCCTCTGAGGAGAGGCTGAGGGAGCTGCGGAGAAGAGAAGGCTCAGGGGAGACCTCATCACTCTCTACAACTACCTGAGAGGAGGTTGTAGCCAGGTGGGGGTCGGTCTCTTCTCCCAGGCAACTATCAGTAAGACAAGAGGGCATGGTCTTAAGCTCTGCCAGGGGAGGTTTAGGTTGGATATTAGGAAGAAATTCTTTCCAGAGAGGGTAATCAGGCATTGGAATGGCCTGCCCAGGGAGGAGGTGGATTCTCCTTAAAATTCTTAAAAACCGGACGTTTTTAAGATGAGACTGGATGTGGCACTTAATGCCATGGTCTAGTAACCACAGCAGTGTTGGATCAAGGGTTGGACTTGATGCTCTCAGAGGTCCTTTCCAACCTGGCTGATTCTATGATTCTACGACGACTTGGCAACCCATCAGCAAGAATCAATCTGTACTGAAGGTGTGACAACACAATCCATCTCTGAGTGCTGTTTTGGAAATTACCCCTTTCCTGCACCATCTGGTCACCTTTAATCAAACCACCTTTTCTACCTGAGGGAGACAGCTGTCTTTGGCTTGAGGAAACCCCTACAATGAAGGGCATGGCATGACAATGTTGCCATAAAATTGCCCTCCCCTTCCTTCACATCCAGCAGCACGCCATGCCTTGGGCAAACTTTTTTGAAGCAGACAACACCATCTGTGAAGTCTGCTGCCAGTGGGTCAGACTGCAATCTCTCTCCTTTGCGCTAACAGTAACTTGCTTAGTCAGTGCTTTAGGCTTTCAAAGTAGCATGACATCAAAGCAGCCAGGCACTGCTTTGGGTGAGTAAAGGCATTGAAACTTTGCCTCACAGAAGTAGGAAGCTCATCATCTGGTCCAGTGGGAAGGCTTTGCATTCCATCTGAGGAAAGAATCTCTGATTTTAAAGGGACACGTTGTTACAGTAAGGGCATCAAGGCCCTGATAAAGGTAGACAATGCCTCCCCATGGACTTGAGAAAAGTTGTGTCTTTGCCTGCACCATCAACTTCGAAAAACATGTCCTCTGGAGATCGCACAGTGGTTCCGAAATTAATGTACAATAAATGTGTAAAACCAAAAACAGTAAGAAGTTATAAGTCAGGCAACTAAATTCTAAGCTATATCCATCATAATAATAATAATCATCATCATTATTATAATAAAAAAGTATACACCATAAGGTACAAGAAGCTGCAAAGCAAAGCAGCTCCAATTCCTAGGACTCTCAGTTAGAGTGGCTTTTCCGAGTCTTCCAGTAAATTGGATATAAGGGTTGAAAACTTAATGGAAGACTTTGAAGAATTCTCACTTGAAGTCGAACACATGTAATTTTTGCACATATAGCATGGATTAGTAGAGCAAAACATTTTCTTAAGTTAAGAAACATTCTTAGAGCAGATCTATGATTTCGTGTAGAAAATCCATTTGTTTGGGGGGGTTTCCCCCTCTTTGGCAAATAAATGGCAAATGTGAAACAGAAAAAAAAAAAAAGAGAGTCAAATAAGTTGTGATAATAACTGGACAAGTAACAACAAAGTGGATCAGTCAATGGGACGGATTCCCTCAGCAGGGCTAAGTGTGATGCTCCTTGTGGTCATTCCTTGTGTTCATTTTTATGATGAGACAGAAGGGTTGATGTGATAATGTTTCAGAGGCTTTAGGCATCATATTTTTTGCCAGTCCTGTGAATCTGCTGGAAGAGTGTCATGGAGAAGGCCATGCCAAGAATCTGAAGGAAAACAAACAATAAGGGCTTTAATACAGGAAGGCTTCCAAGACTGCACTGCTGACCTGTGTTCATGGCCCAGCTGTAGTTCTAACAGTCATTCTACACTAGCCATATTTCCCAAGCTTCAACACTGAGCAGTAAACTTGAATGTATGTCGTTCAGGCACATAGTGATGTCCAGGGTTGTATCTGTCAGAGCACAGATTGAGCCAAAAAGCTCTCAGGGCTCTTTGTCATATTATGGTGCAACAATTTTTCAGAATCTATATCTACAAGTCACTCTTTCCTTTGATGGAACAACTTGTGCTTGTTTAGCCAGGTAACTGTGACTGAAACTATCAGAGCCAGGTATCATCTCCCAAAAGTATAGCAGTCATAGAATCATAGAGCATTGTGAGTTGGAAGGGACCCACCAGGATCATCAAGTCCACCTCCTGGCCCTGCACAGGACAACCTCAAAAATCACACCATGTGCCTGAGAACATTGTCCAAAGGCTTCTTGAACTCTGGTCAGCTTAGTGCCATGACCGCATCCCTGGAACAGGAACCCCAAACCCTTAACAGATCATTACGATACTTCTGCATTTCTTTTTTAAAACATGTTGACCTACTTAGTTGAGTGGCCATGACTTGATTAATTTTGGAAGTTTCTAGAACTTGCTTCCAAAATTAAAAAACAACCAGTTCCCTAAGGGGCAGCATAACAAATGGCTAAATATGTGAACTCCAAAGAGGTACTCTGAAGTCAAAACACAGATAAGCAAAACCCCACTGCAAAGAAGTCCAGTCTTCTTTGCAAGACTCTTTGCTGACATGCTTCCTTTCTGAGCAGATGGCCTTATATGAACTCATAAAACAAATCTGACATTATTGAAATAATATTCCAACTCAAAGCAGTTGAGCATCACTTTTCACACAGCAGAATCAAGAATGCTGACAGCAAATCAAAGCCGCGTTGACAAACATCATACCAGTATTACCTGCATTATGAGGATGCACATCCCAATTGAACCAAGGACATGCTTATTCTCATCAAACCAGGTCATAACTCTCTCATAACATCCCTGAAATTATGAAAGAAGAAAACTGAAACCCCAGGGTCACATTTTCTTTCATGCACATTCCCTCTAGTTTGTTCCTTCCCACCCCTCCCTAAGACTTGACCTGGGCAAAGTGAGCCTTACCGTTTTCCAGACTAATTCAGTAGAGTTCCTTCCACAGTCTTGGGAGTTTTCTGTACAACATCGGTCTGGAACAACATTTTCTCCCAGGACTGGGTACCAATCTGTAAAGTCATTCACACCACAGCACTTCATCTGTGCAAAAGTAAAGGATTAATAAATTAACTTAGCACAATTTGTGAATCACACACAACCACAAATTTGTACTTCCACTAAACAACTCTGTATTTTCCAAAGGGTTGTCACAATACTTCTGTAGTTTTAAAGTGTTCTGTGGTAGCTGACCTCTAAAAGCAAAAAAGAAAAAACAAAAATCAAAGAAAATAAATGGTTCCACGTCCAGGGTATGTTAGTCTTCTTGTCACAGAGACCTGAGCCCAATTACCAAAACATAAGGTAATCTGCCTCAACTGCTAACAGCAAAAGTCTGCCAAAGCTTCAGTTCCACCTATGCAGGTTTTGGTGCCTCTCTGCTGCTTCAGATCATCTGTGACAGGCACAGAGAATCTCAGACAGATGAGCATCTTTCACCTTACAGAGTACCCTTTGATCCTGGTTTCACAATACTCCCTGGATATTCTGGAGTGCAAAATCAGAAACCAAAACCTGCATTAGCCATCCATGGATGCCACACTTAACAGACTGCAGCAGGCTTCATGAAAAAATCACTATTTTTTTTTTATATTGAGAAAATATATTACCTCTGCTTGAATGATATTCCAGGCATTTTTCAGTCCAACATTATTTTCTGAATTGTATAGCTTCATACCTTCCTTCAAATCCTTCTTTGCACTCTCACTGACCTGCACCACGCAAAAGATAGAGAAAGTCAAAGCTGTTCAGGGAAAGGACCAAATGGTATAGACACACATATAGAACATCTGTCTCTTAACTTCTTTCACCACAAACTTAATGTAGGTACAAAAGCTTCAAGACTCTCACAAGTCAGTGGGACCTTTAAGCAACTGCCAAGGCCTAGTCTCTCCCTAAGATTGCAAAATACTGGATTAATTCTCTTGAGATAGGAGACTTCTGCCAAGAGCCCATTCTGTAGTCATCACCTGATTCAAACTAACTGAACATTAACAGCATAAATCTGCTGAGCTTACTGTAACCTTGCCAGAGATGGCTCTTGTCAATACCCCACAGCAGCCTCTACTGCCTGTAACCTATGGCCTACTTTAAGGCCAGAGTTCTGGCCTTCTAACCCTAACAGAGTTATCTTTGCATGGGTTCAATTGAAAAAAGACACTATTGTTGTTCTCCTTGTGGGAACAGACCTTCAGAATTTATGGTTTTCAACTGTGCTCTTCTTTTCTTAGAGGATAAAGTTGGAATGCTTAACAAGAGATCTGAGATGTCTCATTTCTTGTACAAATTTCAGTCTGAGCTCGGAGTCCCAGATGCAGGTAAGCATGCACCTTGCCTCTGACACTAGTGAGCTGGCGGCAGAGAAAGGATTATGGTTCTGGCATAAAGGTCAACTATATTATAAGATCTCTTTCATCCCTCTGACATCTCTGTCAAAATCAGAAGTTCGCCTCAGCTCCCTGAGGTAGCAGGCATTATAATTATAGAATCATAGAATTAACTGGCTTGGAAGAGACCTCTGAGATCAAGTCCAACCCTTGATCCAACCCCACTGTGACTACCAGATCATGGCACTCAGTGCCACATCCGGCCTCGTCTTAAAAACCTCCAGGGACAGTGAATCCACCTCCTCTCTGGGCAGGCCATTCCAATGCCTGATCACTCTCTCTGTAAAGAACTTCTTTCTAATATCGAACCTAAACCTCCCCTGGCAGAGCTTAAGACCATGTCCTCTTGTCCTATTGCCGATTGCCTGGGAGAAGAGACCAACCCCCACCTGGCTAAAACCTTCTCTCAGGTAGTTGTAGAGAGTGATGAGGTCACCTCTGAGCCTCCTCTTCTCCAGGCTAAAAAGCCTCAGCTCCCTCAGCCTCTCCTCACAGGACTTGTGCTCAAGTCCCTTCACCAGCCTGGTTGCTCTTCTCTGGACCTGCTCTAGCACCTCAATGTCTTTCCTGAAATAATGTCAACCTGAGAAGAGATAAAGGTCTCGTAGGAGCTGTTTTAAAATAAGTCTGGACATGCTCATACTGCAAGGTTCTGCCCTGTGTTTAGCAGAGTTCTCCAGTTCCTCAGGCACTTTTCCAGTCTCGCATATCCAACAGGCCAGCCAGTTGTGCCTACTTCACTTGGTCTCTATGAGATAGCAGTTTCCTATAGATGAGCTTTATGAGAACCTGCCTCCTGATCCATTTTGCACCCTTGCCAAACTTTCTGGGACTGCCCAGTCAATTGAGACAACTGGTGGCATCTGGAATAACCTGTGAATATCCCATGCCTCTCTCCTGCAGTCCTGTTCTAAGGGTTGGCCCTAAGAAGCTAAGCAGGTTTTAACTAGGACCTCCCACAACTCAGGTCCACAAGATGATCAGCTTCTTGCAGACATCAAACAGCTATGTTGAAGGCTATCTAAGATTTTAAAAGAAGACTAAAAGGGAGGTCCTGGAACACAATTTTATGTCAGCGATTTCTCTTCTGCTTGCTCTCCTCATCACCTCCTCCCCCCCTTCAGAAGCGGCTCACAGAAAACAGCCAAGATTTAAGGTGAAACCTTCACCAAACTGAAGATCAAGGACAATCCACATACCTTTATCAAACAAAACCAAACTGAACCTGGTTTACATGCTAGTAGAGATAATTAATCTATGTGACATATTTGCTTACCTTGTCCATATAAACAAAGAACAAAATGAGTAATATCAACTCTGCCAGAAGAATTATCAGCAAAACGATGAAAAACTAGAAGAAAGAAAAAACAGACAGTGTATACACACTTGCCAACCAGAGAGCAAACCTGGGACTTCTAGAAACTATGAAGACTGTGGGCTTTGTCCTCTAAACCTTTCCTGTACCACCAAAACCATGCAAATTTGGTTTCAAACTATTCAGGCACATTGATACTATATTGCCACTAACACTTCTGAGGGTCTTGCCATCAGTGAGGAAACTCACTGTGTCATTCTCAAAATCATAGGTTTTGGCCTACTGCCAGCTTGCAGGTTTCAGCTATGCTTTTGTCTTGCTCCTTTTGACTGCTGTCACAGCACACAGCCCTCTTTCCTTCATGCAGACTACAGAACAGATGATAAACCCCTTACCACAAAGATCAATGTGACGTGCCTCAGGAGTGATCCCCTGGCAGGTGGGCTTTAACCACATCTGACTGTGGAATAGTCATTATATTATTACTCAGCACTTCCATTAGCAATTCTCTGTATCTGAAATCTCTCTCTGCAAGGGCATCCCAAGTGTGACTTCTAGTAGTTTCCCACTACTTTTCATGCCCGCTATGCCTTTTTTTTACTCATGCCTTTATGCCCTTAGCAGACTGTCAGATCGGCATGGCACCAGCCCAAACACGAGGAGAAGCAATATGCAGCACAGCTAGCTCTCCAATTGAAAACTCATGATAGTCATGGTAGTATATAAACAGACTTTTGCAGAACCTTGTAAGATATAAATACTCTTAAAAAAAAAAAAAAAAGAAAAATAAAAAAGAAAGCTGGTGTTGCAGTTTTTGTGGATGAATGACATGGACTTCATTACTAATTCTCTGAGGTGGTCTCAGGAATGCTGCCCAGCTGTTCCCCAGCATCATATAAGGGAGACTTTTGCACAAGGAAAACATGCTCCCGAATGTCACAGCATCTGTATTCATAAGCTGTGACTGAATGAGAACCTGTCTGCTCTGAAAGCCCTCCTCTCACCTTCTGCCACACTACCTCTCTCCTTGGGGTGGGGAGAAGCATGATGAGCTCTCCTGGGTTCATGCAAGAGGAGTGATCCACACTGTGTGTTCTGAGAGGGGATACAAACCTCTGAGCTTCAGTGCTGAACAAAGACAGGTGAGGATCAGACTTCTTTCTTTTTTTTTTTTTTTTTTTTTTTAATTGATAAGGTCTGGCAGAGACCTTGACTTCTTAAGTTTGGGTCAGATGGTTTCCACCATCCTCTGCCCTTAGATAAGGGCAGTGTAGAAAATAGCAATGAGAGGCTTTGAGCCCCTCTGTGCTTATAATTTTTTCAGTCCATCTTTCTAAGAGACATTTCCAGAAGGGCTCTCTGGGTTGATCCTACAGTTCACACTTAACTAGAGGTAACTGATAGTAATTTTCTATGCTATCTAATACATTAGCGCACATAGTAACAAGGATAAATTTGCTAATACACCATTGATATCACTGTGATCAAAGCTGTGGGAGGTCATACTGCAAGCATACAGAAGACTGAAAGGCAAGGGCAATATTACAGTGAGCCACAAGGCTATTTTTGCACTGGTCATTCAAATAAAACAATAACAAAGCAACAGTCACTGTCTGAGTGAAAAGGAGTATTGATGTCTTACGCTCAACAGGAGGCACTTGTTTTCCTTGATAGCACCTAGACAGCCCAGAAAGCCGGTCACCATGATCACTGTGCCAATGGCAATGACTAGGTTGGCAGCTGAAAGTGATGGAAAGCTAGGAGAAAATGTGGCGAAGTTTCCTTGCGACACCGATAGCCAGATGCCCACACCCAGCAGACCACAGCCACATAACTGCAACGAGATAAACAAAAGAAAGTGTAACCATTTTAAAAAATGTCACTGTCTCCTTTTGCAGCAACTCTGAAAAGAAAGAATTTCACAGGTAAATTCTCAGCAAGTGTTCTGCAGTAATGCTTTCACTGGCTTGGTGCAGAAACAAAGTGAAATTAAATGTTCTTACTTAGATTTGGTCATGTAATCTATACTTATAATTCTGTTTAAAAGCCACTGGATGGCAGAATTCTCTTTTTAAAGACCTAGCACATGAAACTAGGGCTATTCATTGATCTCCCAACAGCAAAACCCAATGCAATTTTAATCAATAACATCATTTCAACAAATATTTGTCATAAAATGCCCAGTCCCGGTAGCCATATTGGGTTTTAGTATGAGTTTTCATAGCTTTAGTGTTGTTTGCCTGTGTTCAGTGTCACAAAAATTAGATTTCTGTGTTCATTATCTACAGAAAGGTAAAGTTCTGCTACTCTCCATCAGTGAGAGAACCTGAAGGAAATGCATAGCTGCTAAAAAAACATAAAATTATATCCCAATGTACCAAGCATAAAAATATAGGGTTGTGAAGGCAGAAAAAGAGAATGAGAGATGGAGAGTAACTATATTGCGATGTTGGTAATTTCCACACCCCTTTGCACCTAAGCTTTAGTTTAGCAATCTGGAGGAAAACTCAGTGTCTAAAGCTCAGAAGAACATGCATTGAATAACATAGAGGAAATTTTCAGCATTCTTGTAAGGAGACTGGGAAGCACCTCTGCTTTTGAAACTCAACACACAGTAACTCTCCAGAGTGAATTGGGGAGCTTTGCATCACTGGGTGAAGATAAATGCCAACATCTGTTTCCTATCATAGACCTGGATGCAGCTGCAACATGAGTGTGTGCAGACAAAAGACAGACACCTACTATCCTGTGAAAAGACTGGCACAAAACATACACATGCACATATGGCAGGGGAGGGCTACAGGACTTTCATCTCTTCCCTCAAATCTGTCCTCTCCAATTAATAGTTTTGAATTGACTTCTCACTGCCTTTCATGTATATCAGCAAGGTCAATGTGAATTAGAGTAGTAAAAAGCTGAAGGGGGATGTGAAACAGAAGCCTCCTGATCATATGCTGCTGCAGGACCCAATAGACAATGCTACAGGTTTAAACTCCCTGCAGTTCATGGAACCAGCCACCCTATTGCTCCTGCTTTAAATTTCATCTACTCTGTCCTTGAACTGCTGCAGTTTTGGTGCCTCAAGCCCACTCAGGAATCCACTCTGTGGCTCAGCTGTTTTCACCGTTAGATGAGAACTGCAGGCAGTTGCTTGGGCTGAGACCTTAAAGATTCAGGAGGTCAGAAGCAGCTCTCAATTCACAACATTCATTTAAGATATTAAATGGCACTTCTAAGTTTCCAGGGCTGCCATTGCCATTAGCTGATGGCACTTCAATCAATGACTTCATAATACACCATGGCTGAGACTTGAAATGTTTCCAAAGAAGTTTCTACCAAAGTCCGAAATTGTTAAGTGTAACTTTCCATCAGAACCTGAATCCAAATTTTAAAGGCCATTCACAGATGCATTCCTTGGACTTTCAGACTCTATTAGGCTCAGAAATCACTGCCCTAGCTCAAGTGTTTTGAAACAGTGCCGTGAATTCTGGAATCATGAGGCCAAAAGCAATAGATCATTGCAGATAAACAAGGTGGGGGTAAGAGCAAGATCAGGGCAAAAGGCTTACAGAGGAAGGGCAAGTAAAGGACAAATATGTGATCAATAGAAAGATCAGCCCATGAAGAGTCACACCTCGGGATCCAATGTCAATTATGAGATAGTAGTAAAAGAGACAGTGGAAAGAAGCCCTTACCAGCATCTCTTTACATCTGAAAAAATTCTGCAGCATAGTCTTGACTGAGATTGAGTCTAGAAGATAAGGGTAGCTAGGAAATTTCAAGACTCACGTTTATGTTTAATTAAACAAAGTCAGAAGCAGCTAATTGCTTAGATGAGGGGAGAGCTACCTTCAAGTGTAGGAAATCAGAAAAGTGATGGGCCTACTGGTGCTCCATGGGGTGGACATGAAGACTATAAAGAAGGACCAAGAGCAGATGGAGAATCAAAGCTGCAGGGCAGAAAAACAGACAGAAGGCTTCTGTCCTTTTGACAGGCCTTCAGTTCAAGAGACCTTCTATATACACTTCCATACAGGGCAGATCATATCTCCACTTGCTTGTGGTAGCCACATCAGCATTTTGGTAAACTCAGGAGCAAAACACTTTGCTTTTTGGCAGAAGACCGGTCACCTGCAACTTCACCTTTCCACAGTGCCTTATTAAGAAGAAGTCTTTGATACTTAATGTGAAATGTTTGCAACAAAGGTCTGGTGCTGTCCCTAGGCAGACCACTATGGGGATGCAACTTGAATGCAAGGCATATGAACATGCTGGGAGGAGAGTCCTTTACAATGCAAAATGAATTGCCACATCAGCTGAGGCTGCAGACATATCGACGTTTGCTATTTTTTCCTGCAATTCCAATGTCCCACTGAAGACAACTTTCCAGGTTCTGTAGTGATTGGATAGCATGCCAAATTGCATTGTGTGATTACAGTATCATCCAGAGCTTTGTGAAAACATTTAGTGCAGTACTACAACTACACTGCAGTACCTGCACTGATCATGTTCTTACCATGTCTGATTTCCAAGCTAGATTCTCCTTTTCACAGACTTTTTACCTCCCAAAGTAAGATTTCTCCACCCTTAAGCTACACTGAAAGTTCAGATTACATAAAAAATCAGGTGAGGAAGTGGCTATTAAGGACTAAGGCTGATATATGTAAGCAGGATTATCTACAATGACTGAAGAAAGTAAAAAGTCAGGAAGACTTGCAAGAGATTTAATAAAAGACATGGCATCCTATAAACTTCCACAAGGGGGCATTCTATACCAAATAGCTCTGAGAGTTTAAGACGAGTATTTCTTCTCTCCACAGCTCCTCGATTTTTGTGCTTTCTTCTCTGTTTTTCTCTGTCATTCTACTGAGTAGCAGTACTGTTGATGCTAAAATTTATGCTTTAAACCTCAGGTCCCATGACAAATGCTTTTTTCACTCGTGCTTTTTAAAAAAATCCCAAATAATGCCACTGACATGGGACCTAATTGCATACACCATACCAATCAAAGCTAGCTAGCATTCTAGCAATAAAATTCCTTTCCCTGACAGTTTATTCTATACCATTCTCATTTTTTATACTACATGAACACTGTAAAAAAATGTTCTGACAGCCATTTATTCTCACAGGATCCACCTCTTTCTGTTTGGAACAACTGAATCCTTGAGAGTGAAAGGAGAAAAAAATATATCAAGTCATCTTATTAATTCCTTTTTCACCACATAATGAAATAATATATGCTGCTTGGTATTTAATTGTGTGAGAGTGATGGCACTGACATTCCTTCCCTAGAGAAATGGTTCAACAGCATAATAAATTTCACTGGATTTTTCTTCTCAAAAGATGTTGGCTTGTTTCCCTCGCATGATTAGAAATCATCATCCTCCAGGCAGCCCTCAAATCTCTCCTTCCCCTGGTGTTTATGTCACCACAGAACACTATCATAAAGTCAGTCACTTTTACTTACGGAGTAATTTAGCCAAGCTATGGTACATATATTTTGAGCTTAAAAGCAAACAAAAGGAACACTAACTTTCCTCACAGGTTCTTCCACACTTTGCTGTTTCACTGATCAAAGTCTGAATTCTTTTCAGTACCTCAGCATCTATTTGTCATCATCATTGCGCCCAGAAAAATTACCAAATTCTAGGAAACAGTAAGAATCTCAAATGCTTCAAGAGAAATGAGAAGTCCAGACAAACACAGAGAGAGAGAAACCCCAAAACAAGTCTTTCCCTAACAAATGCTATCACCAGAGTGGGAAAGCGGCTCTTTTATTTTATTCTACATTTCTGAGCATTACATGAACTAATACAATACAAACTTTCACAATACAGAACCATATCCAGGTTTAGTTGCCTTATCAATAAGAAGACATAGGAAGAGTTTATAAGACCTAGGAAAGGGCAACACAGATGGTCAGAGGTATGCCAAGGCTGACATATTGTACAGAAGGAGATTGTGCACAGGATTATCTAGCCTGGGAGGTATTACTAGACAGGATGTGAATGAAATATTCACAACTCCAGAGGTCAGTATGAAAACCAAACAGCCTGTCTCTTCAGTCTTTTTCAATAATAGGAACAAGGAGACTATTAGCAAGTATTTTTAGTATATTTTGCTTCACATAACTTAGAAGTAAATTGATACATTATGCCATAGGTGATTACAAGAATCAAGCATTGTGGGCACAGTTGTCAGCAAGGGCTAGATGATTTTATGTATTGGTAAGAGCATTTGTAGTTTCTTAGCATATACATAAATAATGACATTTCCTGCTTCTCAGAGTAAGATAATGAATGCAGAATCCAGCAAAACTACCAAGCAGCAAACAAGGTAGGGTAAAGACGGGGTAGGAAATGTTATTCTGGCAAGGTTTATTAATAGAATTATTTTTATAGACTTGCTCTTGAAGTTATTGAACAGCATCAGGAAAAGGGATGAGGCCATATTCTTGTTGACTTGCCATCATTCCATGCCATGCACAAAATGAGTGATGGAAAAGCTGCACAACTACGTGTGAGAGAGAAAGAGTGGAGGGAAGATTTATTCTTGACATCAGACTTCCTAGTGCTGGTTAAACTCCAGGAGAGCTCTTAATGCACTTGGAATAGAACAGAGACATTTAGAAACCAAACACTGAGAGACAACCACTAGGGACAAAGAAGAAGCAAGTGTCTCTGTACTCCACTTTGAATAACATGCCCTGGGCTGTCTGTGACCCAGTTACAGAGAACAGAAAGCTCCCCACCTTACTCTGTGCTGAGTTAAAACAGGCAATCTTGCCTGAAGCAAAAATGATACAATGAAAAATACACGGAACAGCTTTAATATGGCCCCATAAAGTGGCAATAAGCACAGGAGGTTTGTTACCAGGAAATACTAAGAGCATGACTGAAAAAACAAGTGTCAGTGCTGGGAATTGATTTCAGGACAACTGCAGTGACAGAAAGACACTCAGAATTAGGCTTTGACAGGCCTTTATTTAAACAAAATTTAACAGAAAGATGACCTGCACCAAAAGGACAAGAATGAAAAAGCCACATGGACAAGCACAATGCTCCACCAAAGCCTAGCACAGAAAGGTTTTTCAGTGACCAGGTGGCTCTTAAAACCCTCTCTTCTGCTGGTGTCAGCAACACTTTGGAAAAGCTGCCAGTAATATTTTTCTTCTGTTTGGTAAGTTCTACAAGATAAAAGTTACCTATCTTAGCTCTTCTTTTCAAGATAGAAAGATTTTCCACCTTTTCTCCAACTGACTCTCAGACCAGTCAATGTGCAGATGAGATAAGGAAGGCAATGGCCCTAATGAAACAGCAAAGTCTTCTCACACTGATCCTGGGTTTTGGTTTGAATTTTTTTTTATATTTTCCCCTCTCCTTCATTTATGGTATCTTCATGACCTCACAGGTTTCCTATGAAATCAAGAAGCAGCACATCTTGGAAAACAGTTTGAAAGGCTGTTCTTTCACACCATGCAGGAATTTTAAAAGAAAACTTCTATGAGACCTAAAGATGGTCATCATCATCTTTAGCAGCTGAAAACCTGATTCAAAGACTCTTCAGATCAGAAGGAAGAGTTCACATCTTCTGAGCATTTTGGACCTGGTGCTTCATTTGGAAGCAGCCTGGTAAAGAGATTCAAACCAGTAAGAGATACCATTCAAAAAACCCCCATCCTATCTCAGAAGACATACCGGTCCCTGGTCTTTTTTCAATGCACATTAACTAACCTCAGTTTTGGAAGATACTAACTTGGTTTTCTGGGACACATTGTCATCCAAATTAACAGGATTTTTTCAACTATCACAATGCATTAACTGCTCTGTTGAGAGCAGAATGTTAATCAAAGGGGGTGTGGGGGGGTGACTTAAAAGGGAAAGAGGACTCAAAGCTCAGCAGAACAGTCATTCCATCCATTTCCCATCAGGCAGAGGTGCTCACCTTTTGCTTTTGCTGTATCCTCCTTTGAGTTACAGATCAGAATAACTGTTCTGGGAGGAGGCAGACATGGGAATTACATGGTTTCTACCACTTCAAAATATATTCCAAACCAGAGATATGCTGTCTGCAAATTAAGTTTTTGGATGCCAATTGCCATCTCTGGATTTGAGTGGTTAATCCATCTCTGGAAAGGGCTGGTGCTTAAAGGAGATTTTCAGGTAAGACCAGATAAATTTTCCCACACCGCCTAGATAATCCACAGGATTAATCAAAACTGGGGCTTAACAGCTGACAATCTCAGAGGTTTCTTGCAAAGCAAGATCATCTTCTACACATGATCCAAAATATAGCAAGAACATCAAACTCTGAGAAGTTCTTCAGCCATAAACTAGGAAATTAGAATTGAGCACAGAAGTAGATTAATATACTTAAAAATACCTACTAAGTGCTACTGTCATAACAATAGAGCAAATTTACACTCCTCTACTCGATTCCTATGAACTGGACATTGATGGAAGGTAAGGAAATAATTTTTATTTCTTCTTTGAATCTAGTGCTGTAACACCTGTAATGACAGCCTGTGAGTAATAGAAGCTGAAGAACTGGAATCTGTGCAAATGCTGAATGTCCTTAATTCACCTGCCAGAGAAAGCAGTTATCCTCTTAGAGTCATTCCCCCAGCAGTACTCCTAGGATGGTCCTGAAAAACTGAAATGAGGTTATCAGAGACTGTCATCTTTTGTGGGGCTAGCAGAGGGAGAGCTACCTCGAGGAGCATTAAATTTGGACACTTTTGTCAATCTGTGGTTTTGGAATGTGTAAATTTGCAGGCAGAAGCCTTAAGCTTTGGCTTGGATGCTCTTCCCCAGTCACACTGGAGTTTTCAATAAAGGACATGTTTTGTAAAATGAAGCTGTAATAGCTGGGTTTGCTTGGTTTGTCAAGGACAGCTTAACCTCTTTATTTAGTTGAAAGGGCAACTTGGATACATCATGTTGCACATCAGGAGAAATTGTCACTGAGAAATTAGTACAGCACTGGAAGTAACCAAGGAGGTGGCAAAATCTCCAGTCACAGAGGTTTGCAATGCTTTGCTAGAAGCAATCATGGTTGACCTGACCTAGCACTAGCAACAGTACCACTTGGTATGACTTGCAGAAATTCCTGTCAAGGAACATTTCTGTGATTTTATAATTTCCTCAAGCTACCATGTTCTTTCTCATTTGTGAAAAATTCAACAACCATGTCATTTCTTATGAACACATAAAAACTATTACCTCTGGAAACGTTATGGGAAGAGCTCTCTTGCCCATGCTGGGGAATCAGCACACTTGTCTCTCCAATGTCTGCACACCAGCACATAAAACACAGTGAACAATGAGGAGGAACCATTCCTGTGAGCACAGTTACAGGGCTATAACAGAGATAGTGGGATAACTCACGAAACTGGAGTGCTGTGATGGATAAAAACAGGCTCTTTAGGCAGATCAGGCTGGGAAAACAAGGGGACACTGCACCTTATGTGAGAAAGCAGTGGAAATGCACAGCACTCTGGCTTGGGATGGATGACAAGGACTCAGTAAAGAGTTATGAGTCCTGTGTGTGCCTACATACGTACACAGGGAACATGCCTTTGGTTTGGCCACTGTTTTGACAGGGCATTGCCCTTTTATGGCAGGGAGTTACCATTTTGTTAATATCACCGTTCTGTGATTGGCTGAAAACAGTTATAAAATGCACAAAACATTCTTTAATAAGAGCTAATGGAATGAATAATTCAAGTTTAAATACAAACAAAAGCAAAAGGCACTTTAGCAGACTGCAGAACAAGCAGTCTGAGCTGGGATAAGACATCAAGAAGATAGAAAGGCACCAAAAGGATGATGGACATAGAGAAGCTGAAAGATGTCCAAGGGTTACAGGCCCCTCCTAGGAGGTCACCAAGGCGCCCCAGTGCAAAGCCTGTCACAGGCACAGAGCCCAATCCTTCAAGTGGGACTAAGAGGCCTCTGCATCTTCCCACAAAACACCAGCTTGAACTTCACTGCACAGCTGGGGAGGCCCCCAGAACTCTAAGGGAAGTGGGAGTTGGGGCTGATGGAAACCACACAGCTGAAATAACATCAGCAAAGATGCTGTCTTCGAAACAGCACTGCAGGGTAAAGCATGGCAGTGTAACTTGGAGAAGAGCTATCGTCTGTGCTTCTCCATGTTGATGGGATATCTGACAGCTGATGTCACTGCAAGGCCACTCTTGGTTACTTTTGTTATGTCATGGCAATTGGGAGAGGTTACTGAAAAGACTGAAAGAGAACAAATGTCACTCCTATCTTAAACAAGGAAGATCTAGGGAACCACATGCCAATCAGTCTCACCTCAATCCTTGGGAAAATAAAGGAGCAACTAACCCTGGAAACCATTTCCAAATAGATGAGGGACAAGAAGGTGATAGATAGTAGTCCCCATGGATTTACAACGGAGAAATCATGCCTAAGGAACCCAGTAGCCTTCTACAATGAGGTGACTAGCTTGGTGGGTGAGAGGTGAGCTGCTGATGTTATTTAACTCAACTTTAGAAAGGTTGTGGAGCCTACACTTGTGGAGATATTCAAAACCTGACTGCACACTATACAGGGTAACCTGTTCTAGCCAATTCTGCTTGAGCAAGGGGTGGCAGACTAGATGATCTGAACAGGACCCTTCCTACCACACCTATTCCATGATTCCATTAGGAGATAAGCTCTCAGATATCAATTAATAACTATGTTCCAGCTCTATTCTTCACTATGCACACATACCCCCTCTTTTTTTCCCCCTGTACCCAGTGTCTTCCTGAACAGGTAAGGAATAAGTCCTCTCCAATATTCAAGCTTGTATCCAACACAAGCACAGCACGATATGCTAATAATTGTCATTAATTATTAGGGGGTAAACATCTTCATGAAACTCTAGGTGATAAATTGTCAGTATTTAAAACACAAGTGTGGAGCAAAGTAGCAATAGAAAGGAAACAAAGGATTAATTTAAAGGAAACATACACCTGCAGAATTATATTCCAAAATACAGACTTTCTGCAAGATGTTTTGGGGAAAGTTGATATAATGAAGCAAAATTTCAAAGCAAATGAGACATTACTTTGGACTGCAGTATTTCTTCTTCCAAAACTTCACAGCTATTTTGAGTGGCATGCACAAAGGCAACAAAGCAAAAAACAACTAAACTGTCTCTGCCTGCAGCTGTGAAAGGTCAAATTTAATTGTGCCAATGTCAGCACTATAATACTTTTGTATAAGACACAGTGCCCAAAGTGCAGTTGGCAAGAAGGAAGACTGAACATTTGAAAAGGATTCAGAGATGATGTATGAAGAAGGATTAGAATGTGTACTACAATTTAAGTGACAGCTGAACTCAAGAGGGCAGGAAGGATAATGGAGGCAGAACTTGGAAACAGTATTAGAAAAAAAAAGAAAAAAAAAAATTTAAAATTATAGATCAAATACTGAGACTCCTGAAATCAGAAGGACTGGCAGGACTCCAGTTACTCCTCTGCTGGATGGAAAAACATCAAAGACCACAGAGAGTTCAAAATGTCAAAGACAACATACATAAAATCCAGAGAATAATATAGAGAAAGGAATTATGCAGTCACTCCAAAAAGGAAACCTGATTGGAAGGGTATTTAACATACGATTCATAAAGGCTATGTAATTTGTGAAGGCTATGTATGTAATTCATAAAGCCATAAAGGACTTGTGGTTCCTACAGAACCTTATGCATACATTAGAATGTGCAGTTATGCTGTCCTTGATAACAGACTGACAATAATAGCTCATTTAAAATATAGTAACAAAGCATTATACATAATCTTCACATTAAACCGTGTTCTCATTAGTAAGCAAGGGGATAAGAGCTGAAAAATTCTCTAAGCAATTCATCATAATGAATGAGAATCCATCAGCCTAACAAAGCACTTCTGAGCATTAAGCTCCATTTCCTAAACACACATAACTGAAAAGATATTTTCCTGAAACTCAAAGTTTGGGGATTAAACTCAGTCTCCCTTTAATTCCTGCAAATGACCCTATCTACAGACTTCAAACTGAAAACAGGGAGCAAATTACAATGCTGTCTTTTAATGCAAAACTTTTTGAAGCTACATGTCAGGAGATGTAAGTTTAGGGCTTTCCCCTATGTAATAACAGTAATTGCAAAATGGAAATGTGCAATGATTTTAAAATGCTTTTATTTTATTTTCCAATGTGTTTCCATAAAGTTAATTTCACTTGAGATGAAAATCCAATCTGAAAACCAGCTGGACAGAGAGATCTCCTGAATTTATTGTTCCACAGAAACATTTATATTTGAGTTGGATAGCAAAAGCAAATGCATGTTGCTGTTTAACCCCATTAAACCTACAGAACAGAAAGAGAAGTGAATTTTGTTATTCCAGTTCTTGGAAAAATTGGAAGGATATTTTACTGCAATTCTTAATCCCTGTGCAAGCATAACAAAGTACAAGATTTTTACATGTTAGCAACCATGATTTGGCTAATAAAAATGTTTTGGTTTGCCTCACTATTAAAACGTCTTTTCAAAACCATTGATTCACAGACTCAAAACCAGCACTCAGAGCTTTGAAAGCTGGAAGGAGACTTTTTAACTACTTTCATAGATGTCAACAGGAAGAGACAGTTTTACCAAGACAGTTTCCAGAGTAACAAACACCTAAATCACAGTCTAAATTCCAGTATACAAAAGCCCCAAGAGAAATGTATCAGACATGACAGGAAATCATATTTTATTCCATTGTTAGTAGAGAGAAAAACAAATGTAATCATTATCAGTTGAGTCCCCTCAATGCTCTAATTTTTGGGCAATGACATTAAAGTCTTTTGAAAATAGAACTGTATGGATGCTTAAAACTATATGGTAAATGCATATATTTGCACAAATGCAGGGACATGCATCTGCAGTACTTTCTTCTGAGATGGAAGACCCTGTTAGTTATGCATGGACACTTTATGCCCAAAAGGAGCATAGTCAGATTCTGGTCAGTCTACCATCAAACAAACATTTACAATGTTTAGCATCCACTGGTTAACTTTATGAAATTTAGGCACCTCTGTTGGTCACATGTTGTTAATCTGTCTCTTTTTTCCTGATCCAATTCTCATGACGCCACTTTATCCTCTTTGTTTATTTTAACCACAGCTGCTTAATTCTGCTCTATCTCTTAATACCAAATAAAAGCAGCAGTAACAAAAAAAAAAAAAAAATTCAGATGTTCAAAGGACTTGTGGTGGGTCAACAGTCAGCAGTCCTCACCCAAATTTGTCTGAAAGGACTGAGGAACTGTGCAGCCCCAAAGTAGTTACCATGACCTAAGATACTATCTTGAAGATGCACTACAAGCTACAACTAAGAACACTGCATCTCAAACACTTAGTGTTCTCCATCTGCTCAAAAGGGGCTTTAACTACATTCTGCAAACTGACTTGTACCCTTCTCTTTCAGATGCTGGAGGCGCTTCTGAGAAAAGGTGCAAGGAATCAACGTGAAGCAATTACCTACAGAAGTTATTTGCAAACCCATCACTATAAGTGTGAAGTAAGCCTTGTACTTGTTGGACTATAAGCATTCTACTCTTCGTCAATTTGTATGTTAAAACAGCACAAAACTCTGGGGCATTCAGTCCCCTCTTTAATTCATTACATCTTCTGGCACCACTGATAACTAAGGAGTAAAACTGACTTTCAGTTTTACTTACTTTATGGCACATAGTAGCATGGCTTCTATTGCCCAGTGACCTTGTGTTGCTTAAGCTTTCAGTAGAACAAGCATGCCAATACTCAAATACAACAGAAAACAGGAAAAAAGGTAGGAAAACAAGTCCTTTGTCCTCTGCGCTGTCTGCTCTTCTTGGTATTGAAGTAGAATTTTGTGAACAGCAATGATAATTAATACCAATAATAAATAAATAGTGAAATAGCAATGATAATAAAAGGAACAGTTTTGCTCAGCCATTCTTTAAGAAAAAAATAAATCAATAACTCTATTAGATCTACTAGACAAAAACTGTATTCAAATTGACTAATTCAGTGCAGATTTAATATTTCTTTGGTAGTATTTAAAGTTATTCTACCTCTTTCTATTAATATGTTCTCTTTCGAAGGTACTACCAAGCAAATAACATCTCCCAGTGGATTGAGAACACCTCCTACTTACTGTTAAATACTCTGTGAAGAGGTCTTCAATTAAAAATATTTTATGTGTTCCATCATTGCCTGAATCATCTCTATCTTGTTACTTTCCAAGATGTAAAAAAACCTCAAGCCAGTGAAACCTTTCACCTGCAGGGTACTGGAAATACTACTAGGCTGAACCTAATTCTCTTCAGATAGACTAACAAGGATTGCTATTAAAAGGGGGTCAGATCAGATAAATAAAAAGGGTAGTAGAGCAGCCATGAGCTACAGTCAGGATAGTTATAAGCATCAGAGTAGGCAAATGATTCATTAGTTAACTGAATCTGACTTTTCCCTTCCATCCAGAGATCTGTCTTAGGGAAATGAAAAACAGGCTCACATTGGCTCAGTAGGAAACATGAAAATTCACACGAAAATTTAGCCAGTAACAGGTGGACAAATACTTTTGCTATCCCAAAGCAAACACAGGACAGTGGCACTAGACCATTTAACAAATACAGATGCACGCTGCAAACTGTCTCTGAGTCCTGCATTGCTTCCAAGAAAACACCTTTTAAAAGCTTTCACTGACTTGTCTGAAAGGAGACTGAGGACTACTTATTGTGGAAGCAAGAAAAAAAGGAAGTGCTCTAATTTATATCTAGAATATTTTAACAATATTTTCATGCCAAATTCACTGTAAGAAGAAAGAACCTGCAGAGGAACAGATGCCAGAATGGTTTAGTTAAGGGAGTACTGAGGTCACGTCTGATCCTGCTCAGTGTTGATTAAGTTCCATGGTCCAGCTACCATCAGAGTGAGAAAGACCTGGGGCTGTTTCATCACTGTTATGGTATTTTTTTCATATATGACAAAACAATCTTGCTTTCAGAAAAGCTAGGAAACAAGTCCCTGTTGCCAGATAGGAGCTGTGATGTTATCCCGGTATCTGAAATGCTGGAAAACGAGAGTGGGACAAAAGAATGTCTAGCAACCAGCTCTAAAAATCAGCTCTGGCAATTACTGTATCAAACAAATGAGTATTCGTGATATGTACATAATTTAGTCTTCAGATGGGCACTGCTACTGAAAGACACAGCACAGTTTGTGATGCAGTGATTTCAAATTAATTAGGAGGTAAATCTAAAAGGAGCAGTCCTAGAAAGGGTGAGAGAAAGTGACTAGAAGAGGAGGACAAACAAGGCCATATGAGAAGTGGAAGATAAGCTCATGTATCTCTTTTTTTCCACATGCCAGATTGAGAGGAAATTGGGTTAGCGAAGACAAATTCGCATGGATTCACAAGTAATAAAATTTGCAACTTCAAATATTAACATGAGGGGACTGCAAGCAGTACATCTAACAATGACACCTGATGTCCCTGATACCTAGGGAAAAGTGCAAGGTGTTAGGCTTACCTGTGGTTTAGATTGTCCTTTCCCTACTACATGTTCAGTCTGCTAACATGACCAATGGATGAAATATTTCAGGTGGCAGACATTGTGTGTTTTCTGTGCCTTTACAATCTAACGTGGTGTGAAGCAGAGAAAAGTGCTTCCCACTGGAGTCCAGTTGCACTTTAGTCTTCCAAAACACAAATGCAATGGACATAAATGTACTGGAAAATTCTAGATTCTAACAGAAATTTACATTCTCAAAAATATCTAAAAAATACCTTCCATAACAATAACTTGCTGTACAATCTGTAAAGTAAAGTTACAGGTCTCGATTCCCACTGTAACACAAAAATCATTTGGTTTCTGCAGGTTCTCCACAGACTTCCCATATGTTCTTATTTCTGGGGCTGGATTAGGTTCACAAAACATACTACCAGAAGCAAGGAAGACTTAAGTGAGACTGGTATTGCCTCACCCTTCCCTCTCTTTCAGTGAGCCTCTCTGCCCACCACACAAGCCCACTAAAGACAAAAGCTGCTGTTCTGACAGCATTACATTTGAACATGCTGACAAGACTACAGGGGTCACAGCTGGGAAATACTGGGACTACAGAAGACAGTTCCATCCCATTGTCTGATAGATGTTTGTATTCACTTCTGCACAGATCAGAACAGTAACAGAGCTTTACACCAGCCGTACTGAGAGAAGTAAGTGCATTTTATTTTGCAAGTCAAAATTCAGCCATCAGCAGAGAAGGTGATAGCCGGATGAGTGGCGGTAGCATAAAACAATTTCCTCTAATTTTTGTGTTGACAAGAGTTACAAAGTGTACTGACTAATACTCACTAGAGCATGGGTTTGTACTCAAAATTATTTTGGTTTATCTAGTCTTTTACCTAAAAACACTTTCATAGTTGACTGCAGTTTAAAATAACCTTTCAGCAATCAATGAAGGTAGCAAAAGACACACTTAATTACAAAACGTTTCAGAATAAGATTAAAACAGCTGTGGGCCACAACATCACCTAGGACGTCTTTCAATCTCTTATCTCTGCTCTGCCACTTTGACATGTGTGAAAGCCAAAATAAATGTACCAAATAGCAGAAATTAAAGGTAAAATGCAAAATCCTGTCTCAGCATATTCTACTGCTTTAAAGGCTAAAGTACTGGTAACAACACATTGATACTAGCAGCAGCTTCATGATTTGAGAAAATCAATATCTAAATGCATCATATGCACACAGAAAAAGAAATGCAGTATTCAAATTCTGTAAGGAACAAAAATATGTGTCAATGAGCTACATCTGGGTATGATGCAGTGAGACTACTCTTAAGGGCTCGAATATTCCATGCCAACACTGAATCAATATATTTCCTATGCGTAATTCGTTCCGCATGCAAAAAACTCCGGCAGTTCTTCAGACTGATTTACTTATTTTAGCTTATAGGAGGGAAATATGTCCTCAACAACTCATACTCACTTGACTAGGGCCTAAAAAAAGCAAACAACTTTGACACAGAAGACATAATGAAACCTGGATTCCCATAGATTTGTGACTCATGATTGGAATCTTGGCTTTCTGGTTTTATTGTCAGCTAACCTCTATTAATGCTTGCCCTCTTAGAGGGCATGTAGAACAATTTGCTCATGTGTGGATTCTCTGGCATCTAGTAAAGCTGGAGTTCATTCTGCAGGCTCTAAGGGAAGCAGGGTGTGTATCCCCTATCCAGTCACATCTTCAGTTTTATTTCCATCCCTGCAGAATTCATTAAAATGTAAATTACGTTCTACTGAGAAAACGTAAGACTGTTAATGGAATTTCATCCATTGCATTATGCAGATATCCAAAACAGACAGCCACTTAGAGCTAGTCATGATATACAGTGAAAGTTAGACTCAAAGGTCATTTCAAAAAGTAAATGCACTAGGTTTGATTTTCTTCTTATCCCAGGTGCTATTTGTTTGGGGTTTGGACAGATGCTTGACCAAAAAACTTAACAGATGGTATTAATTAAATCCCTCAAATATGGCCTAAAAATACCTCCATTTCCCTACCTCTAATTCTTTGCTCACAAGTTAACTGCCCCTGAGCACTTTTTTCCTCTAATTTCTGCAAGTCACCTGTAAGTAATTTATCAAGAAACAAAACATTTTAGGTAAAGAGTAGGCTTCTCTCTTCGTAAATCCAGACTGTAATCTTCAGTAATCTCTTTGATTTGCCTATTACTAAGACCAAGCTAACTGATACACTTATTCTGGAGTCAGAAATAGTTAATGGTTAACCACTGAGAAGAAAACCAACAAAATATAGTCATAGAGAATGACTTATGAACCCCTATTTTAAATAAATTTATTCCAAATATCTCATCAACTTTGTTATAAAAAGTAACTGATAAGAACCTAACACAAGACTAACTATAGCTACTCTTTACATCTACAAGCACAAGTGCAATGTTACATTACTTCAGTTTTTACCAAAGTCAGCTGCCCAAGTTGTGGAGCTACAAATACATTCTGTAGCTATGTCATTAACTAGATTCACAACTGCTAATGGGAAGTGTGTCTTCACATTTTCATACTCTAATAATGAAACTCAAATGGAACTACTTGGTTACAAAAATTATATCCACAATGAGGAGAAATACATATATTTTCAGATTATTTCTCAGCAAAAAGCTTCATTACCCTTGAGATTAACATCTAAATTTAGGGCAGTATTGCCTCCAGGTGGGAGCTGACTCAAGGACCAAATCCAAAGATATAAACAAACCTCTTGCAGAAGTCTCATTCCATTGCATGGAAAGATTCAGCAACTTACACAGGAGACCTCAATTCAAGTCCCTACTGTTGGCAAAACAGTTAGAATTTCTCCATCCTATAATTTTATGTATTTCCTAAGGCTCTTCAGTTAAAATCTCATCATCTTGGGCTGCCTGTATAAATATGCATGCCTTCAGAAAAAGACTCACACCACATAGAAGTAGCTTTGCACAAAGTGGGTAAAAGCATCCTACACAGCCCCCAAGCAGAGACAGAGACCATTCACATAGACAAGTGTTGTTGCCTTAAAATAAAATTGGGGTATAAACTGCAAAGTTGTACTGCAAAATGTAATATCAGGTGTAACTACAATTTGAACACATCTCACTTCAGAAAGCATGCTGATTTGGAGTGCTGAAAGTATCTTTATTCCACCTCTGCAGGTAACACAACTTACGCAGACAGAAATAAAAAAAAATATAGTTCAGTGAAATGGGATGAGACCCTGTGTGAAACAGACTGTTATGAATTGCATTTGGAGTCTCACATCCATCTTTTAATTTTTCCCATCATTCTGAATACTACATATAAATTACCTATTAATGGGAACAAAGGCATTATTGTATCTAAGTACTGTGACTTAAGTGAGTCAAAAGCCTTCTATTATTTCTGAAATACAAGATTCCCCATTTGGAAGATTAGAAAATAACACTTCTCTACCCTACAGAGGTATCTTCTTTCTCTAATTAAGGCATCCTTTTGAGGAAAAGCAAACAATTAAAGCACCACAATAAATCAGGGAAAAGCTTGGAAGCAAAAACAGAATACACAGAGTATGAAATACAAATAACATTTCCATTTATTACCCCACAAACTTCACTTTTCTGTGATTTTTTTTTTCCACTTGTATGGCACTTTTGTAGTGTCTACAAACTTCAAGCATAGAATCCCTCAAGAGCTAAGCCACACCTATTTTTAGTTCTGCTACTTGTACAACTACTCATGAACCTTACACTGGGAATCATCTCAAAGGACCACTCCTCACTAAGAACAATTTCTGAGCAGCACTCTTTCTCTCCCTGGATTTTCTTGATGCTTCTCTTGGTGCCATTTTGTGTTTTGTTTTGGCCCATTGTTTCCATGGCTAAACTAATGTTCAACACTAGCTATCAAAAGTCATGCTAGCAAGCTGGTTCCTTGTTACTAATGATAGTTTTGCTGGCTTTATACAAGGAGAGATACACGCAAGCCATGTGGATGACTGAGGCCTGTGAAGCCATGAAAAGTCTAAGAGGTCTAAATTAAAGTAAAATGTAACTACAGGCTCCTAAATCCAAATTTGGTTATCTTTGTGAGTTTAAAACACAAAGAAAATAACACTCTCCATCAAAATGAAGTTTTTCATTTTTTCTTGAGAAAAACCCAAACCATATCAGGCTAAACTTATTCTAAGCCTGGACTCACCACCAACATTTTTCCTCTGATGTGTATTTTCGCTAAGAATGATGTTTTTCCCTTATGAAGCTGGTGGGAATGCGTGGTTATACACAGTTTCCAAAAGCAGCAAGTCTTTTACAAAAAATAGCTGCGTTTACTGCTGTGAAGGGTGTATGCTTACTTGTCTACTGGCTGCCACAGGATACCTCAGTGTGCATGTAACAGGACTAGTGAATTCTCTGGAAGGTGACAATTCATAACACCCACTATGTGGAAATGTGTTTGTTTATACAGCTCTGCATGACAACAGATGATGGAGCTGTCAACATCAGTTTGAATTCTTGATGTCTTACAGTAGATAACCTTCTACGCTTTCAGTGATTAACTTGCATAGCACAAATTCAGCTGTCCAGAAATGGCAACTTCCAAAGTCAGAAGTCTGTTGATCTTCAACTTCTCACAATTTTTTTCTCTGGTCTTCCTTTCAAGCCTGGTATACCTGGAATGTCCTTTCCTGCATGGGTATGCTAAGTCATCAGCCCTTATGCATTAAAGCCCATCTGGAGGGACCTTGGGTTGTGCTGAGGCTGCTCATTTACTATATTTAGACCTGAGAATTATCTATGATTATGCACAGACAACATACTCAAAATGACACAAAGATGAATCACAGAATCACAGACCAGTTGAGGGTGGAAGGGACCTCTGAAGGTCATCTGGACCAACCTCACTGCTCAAACAGGGACACCTAGAATCAGTTTCTCAGGACCACGGGTGGCTATTGAATATCTTCAATGATGGAGAATCTATAACCTCTTTGGGCAATTTGTTCCAGTGCTTGGTCACCCTCAGTAAAATAAGTGTTCCCTGATGTTTAGGGTTTGCCCATAGTCTCTTGTGCTGTCATGGTCACCAATGAAAAAAACCTTGGCTTGGTTTTCTTTACACCCTCCTGTCAAGTATTTACATACATTAGTTAGATCCTTGAGCCTCTCTTTTCCAGGCTTGACAGTCCTGGCTCAATCAGCCTTCCCTTATATGAGAGATGCTTCATCATATTAATGGAAAGAGTCAAACAAAGGGCCACTATGTCCATGTCTCTCTGGTACTGAGAAGCCCAAAACTCCATGTGTGGCCTGACCAGTGCTGAATGAAGTCACCTGCCCTTGACCTACTTGCAAAAATGCAGCCCAGGATACTGTTAGACTTCTTTGCAGCAGGGCCATGTTTCTGGCTCCTGTTCAACCTGGTGTTCACCAGAATTCCCAGGTCCTTTTCCACCAAGCTTCTTTCCAGCCAGGTGACCCCAGCATGTACTAGTGTGTGGTGCTGTTACTCCCCAATTTGCATTTTCCCTTGCTGAATTTCATGAGTTTCCTCTCAGCCCATGAAAACCATCTTCACATCATGATTACATTTTGGTTGAAGCAGAAGGAACTCACCTAAAACTAAACTAGGCCTCTCTGTAGCCAAAAATCATGAGATGGTATATTTTGGGCTAAGCAGTAAAAGCCACCAAATAAGCCCTAAGCAACTTGTTCTTCCTGCAAGGGCACACTGAGATAGGTCTGTCACACAATTACTCTCATAACTTATGCACCCCATGAGGAGTTCACAATCTGACAAGCATAAGAAGGTAAAAGACAGAAAGAAGAGCTTCCAGGAGCCAAACGTGAAAGTGTAAGCAACACATAAACAAAATTCCAAATCTGTAAGAACGGCAGCATTTAAACACTCTGATAAAAGCAGATGTGTCAAAGGGATGTGTCGGTCAACACATATGCTGGGACTGGTTACCTTCTTATAGAGTCAGGATATCCTGTAATCATATATGAATCTTGAGTTTCCTTTACCATGTCTGAAAAATTCATAGTAAAGCTCCAGTTGCTGACTGTAAATCTGTGCAGTATAATCTGCCTACAAAGCACTGCTCGTAATGATAAAATCATTCTGAGGTAATTTCCTGACATGGTATCTCAGTACTGACGTGCCTCACACAAGATATCTCACTGGCATATATAGGTAATCCTAAACTGCAAGCTGTGCTATAGATTTTAATACAAACATGGATTACATGAACACATTGACTAAAATAATCTCTCAGCAGAGAGGCAGTCATGGGATTTTGACCTTTCCAGACCCTATCCAGAAAGCTTTCAAAAAATACTTCCCATTCCACAAGTTAAAATAGCTTTTGATTCAGCTGGAACATCCAAAAACAGTGCTTGCTCACTTACCTTCCCATATGCTTCTATCTCTTTTACGACATACATCAAAGAGAAGCTAAAGTGGCTTCAGTTATTGTTGCCATTGTGAAATCCATCCAGTAAGAGCTTAAAGTCAGGAAAGACCAATCTAATTCCCAATTTGACTTCATATGTGCTGACATATTTCTCCAATCATCCTCTGACCTCAGACACACTGCAAGAATCCAGAAACCCATGCAGTGATTTCTTTGCATTGTTCCCAATTCACCTCTTACTGAGGGCTTGAGCCCTGTGCCTTGCCCTCAGGAACTCTTAGCTCATACTTTTCTATATATAATTAATGCATCTTTTTGTCAGGACAGAAGAGGATCTATGTCTGTACATTTATCACCTTTTGTTGTTGTGTTTAGTATGTCAGGAAGCAGTGAATGATATGTTTTTATTTACCTTTTTTTTTTTTTAATAGTAAAGAAATTGGCATTCAATCAAAAGCCACAACATTTCAAAACTACACACTATTGGTTACATAGTATTATATCTAGTGTGCTGTATGGATAAGAAACAGGGATGGTTTCTTAGCAAGAATCTATCATAGTTTTCATTTTAAATGGATTTAACTGGCAGTATTACCCTTAGTTAAAGAATTGAACACTTCTGATGACCAAACTCATTAAAAGCATAGAAACTGTAGTTCTTATATGCTAATATCTCATTCTCTCTGTGCTCAAAAATAGAAAGCAAGTTTGTCTGCTTTTTTCAGCTACCAGTTTTTGAATACTAAATGAATTAGATGTTTAGAAGAACTAAATGAATAATCTGAAATAAAAACTACCGCTGATTTAAGCTTTCAAAAACTAGTTCAGTCTTTCAGTCAGCTTTGCTTCCAGCTGCTAAGACTTCTACCAGTTTTTTTCTTGTCTTCTTTGCAGAAACTGACAGCAAATACCCTTGAATGTTTTTATTAAACTTCCATTTTCAGAGGTTATAGTCATGAAATGTGTTGTGATGATTCTGAATATGTAGTTTTTCAAAAGGAGTAAAGTGGAGTTAAATTAAAAGGTATCTTTTTTTTCTCCTCCAGCTTAGAATGCTAGTTAACAATTAGCAAAAAGTGGAGAGCACTCTCTTGGCAAAGCATGAAGGAATCCTAGTAATTCTTTATGTTAGACTTATTATTTCAAGTCCCCCTTTAAAAAAAAAAAAATTATTTGCACTTTCCTCTTTATTTAAAAAAAAAAGCCCATCTCCAGTAGTAGCTATGCTGGAAAGTCACAAAGATAACAGAGCAGATGCTATAAGGATTCACACTGCAGTAGCAATGGAACAATATCTCTTCATACCATAGTCAAAATAGCAGCATGAAATGAATATCACATGCAAATTCATCAGCTATAACAAACAAGGAAAAATACTTCCGTAAAAAGCAGCAACCTGGGAATAGCAGTAAAGACATCAGTCTATACTGGTCCTCTAGACACTTTGGTCTACTAGGCTCCTCTCCCACTGCCAGAACAGCACTGTTTCAGTTTGCTCTTACGTTTTTGTCCCAGTGATGATTTTGCAGTTCAACTTCACAAGTTCCTGTCTGTCCCTTAAAAATGTAGCCAAACCCAGTACTCTGGAAATACCACAGTATTTCCACCAGTTAACATTCAGTTCATTCACCAATAAAGTCAAAGTTCTTCCTTCTTCCCCCCAGCAAAAATATTCTTGCTATTTCATTTTTTTCATTCTGTTTCTCAAACTATTCCAGATCCTGCATTAACCAGAGAGCGTTGGTCCCCACATGCAAATAAGCAAGAGAATAAAACACTGATCTTACATGCAAAACTGTGAATCATTTTGATTATACAGCAAGCACCTGAGAAACCTACTAGTGGGGACTACTTATGTGACATTACATAAGGGACTACAAAGATTGTAATTTATAGTGAGAACAAAAGTAATGAAATAAATAATTTTTGGCCTTTGTAGTATTTTGCATCATTGTTTTACCTATCATTTTACCAGTTAAGGGATCTCACTAAATTAAATGTCTGATATTAAAGGATTGGTTATAGCCATACAGAGCAGTTTAAAAGCTGTGATTACAGGTCAGGAACAAAAGGGGAAGAAGAGAGAAAACTACAAGTGAACGTTCCATTATGCCATTATTAACCAGGAGAACACTGTAGGTTGTACTGGATCACCATGTGTGAGGAAAAAAAAAAAGGACATGTAGACGAAAGATCTTGAGGGTTTTTTCAAATAAAGAAAAATAATCAAAGTTGCATAAATAAAACTTCAATACCTAGCACAGTGAATTAGCAGGACATAATTGAAAATGACACTCCTTTCACAGCATTACTGGAAGGTGTAAAATGAAAATTCCTATGGTTTATCAATATGAAGTGATAAATTTACTTCACAATTTTTTGTGGAATGTTTCCTGGCTGCACACATTATTTGATCCTCAGATGCACCATTCTTTTCCTCCTCCAAAAAAAAAAAAAGACCATCATAATCATTCTGGCATAAGTCCAGTACATTTTAGACACTAAATGATACCTCTGTGATGACCTCTAATACTTTTCTTCCCCTTTTCTATTTCTCTAAAAGTAGGTAGGGTAAGGCTTGCACCATCCTTAGCACTGAGAGAATGAGAGCAATTTCCCTTTACACAGTTTAAAATAGAAATACAAACCTTGCCAGAATGATTTGAAAGCATTGGCAGATGGATGAAATATTTCTGAATCTGCATCGTGTAACATTTGGCAGCTAACATGACTACTGAACAGCTGACTTTTATGCAATGACATTATTAATTATATCTTCCTTGCCAAACAAGCACCGTAACTGAGCCTCTGCAGTAGTCTGTCATTAAGCAGCTCATGCATGTCTGCTAAACTGATCATACGGTAAGTGATGTAGCTGTCCTGTCCCAGGCCTACTAAAAACATCAGCTTGACCCAGCCAAACTACCATCTGATTGCAAGAGCTACTATATATGGGCCAAAGACAGTACAGTAACCAGAGGGTGGTATGTTCCACCCGTCTCATCAGACGTGAGACAACAGCCATTCCCAACATTATTCCTGCCTTGCCAAGACCACCAATAATGCAAGACAGTCATTCATGCCTACCGACTAATTTGCATAAAATTTGCCTGCAGGCCAAAATGTCTTCATTTTGGACATTTTCCATTTAAGGATTTATTTTTTTTTTTTTTTTTAATTGAAATCTGCAGAAGCATCTCAAAAGCCCATGTATGCCTGCAGGCATATACTAACTGAGCTGAGATTTGCAGTGTGCAAAACTAACTCAATGAAAAGCCAGCGCTTGTTTCAGGAAACGGAAAAACTGACAGAAACCATCATGTCTCTATTCCTAACTGCCCTAAGCCTCAATACTGTGCAAACATAGTGATCCTTCTCACTTCAAGCCAGCACAAGAAATTTCAGATAGATGTATTAGATAGGTGTATAAGTGTCTACAACACTTATAATTCAAATAAAATAGGCACATATTCTCTGTTCCAAATCCCAACAGCCACTCTCACGCAGCAGCCATGTAAATCTATCCCTGTGACTTCCCTCTTTCATCCAAGCTTTCAGCAGTTCTGCTGACTACTGGAACCCAGTTCCTAATGTTTGACGCTGTTTGCTTCACACAGAAATTTCTGGGGGAACTTTGGCTTGAATTGGATGGTCTTCCTTTACTTCTACACTAATTCCCTCTTAGGTAGTCACAAAACAGGTGAGAGGCAGCACAGATTTGATTTCTTCTCAGGCAGCAGAAGATGCTAGCCAGACATTTGCTTTGAGATCCTCTGGGTATAACCAGGGCGGGTTTTTGCTGTCTTCCAACAGACCTCCCAGTGTTACAGGTTCGGCACATTTAAACTACATTTCACTCTTTGTGAGAAGTTCCATAACTCCATAAACTTGACTAATTCTGATGGCTGCTTACTGAAATGGGCAAACTAACAGAACTGCATTGATGCAATCTTCACACACCTCTAAAGTCATCAAAAAGTCACTGTTTAGTTTGCTTTTGAGTGGGCCATAAACAAGCATATTTAGATGAATGATAATGTACAGGTATGAACAATGCCAGAAACCATGGTGTTCACCACTATTTCTATACTTAAACATGGAAAATATGCAGTATTGATCTCACTTTCCAAAGCCACAGATGGAACCTGTATCGAATATCAAGCAAAGCGTTGACCACCATGGGGTACTCATTTTCCTCTCACTCTGAAAATTTATCCTGCTTTATCAGTGGACTTCTTTATCTGTTTACAATTATATTCAAGTATATGATAGTGTTGGTGAGTTCACAAGCTCTCTATTCCGTGTGTTTTATGGGTCATACCCATGTATGGTAGCTTTAGCTGTATCATGGTCATGTTACAAATTAAAGCTGTATTAGGAAACAATACTAAACAGAAAATTAGAACAGTATCTTGCATAATAGGAGGGCAGAGCATACAGAGACTTCTGCCACTGATAAGCCAGTTGCTATTGCCCTTGTCACCTCACAAAGAGAAACTGCTTACTGTAGAGGCTCAAAGAAGTTGACTTTAGTTGTGGGGTCGATTGTGGTGGTGCACTATGATCTGAGAAATCCTTGTTAGGCCTCAGCCTTGACAAACTCCACCTGGGCTAAGCCTCTCTTGAGCTTATAAGAAACACTGTCTGTTCCCAGGAACTAACAGGTGTCTAACGAGCAGCTGTTTTTTAACAAACAGCCTTGGAAACTTATTTTTCTTGCCTGAATAACAACTCAAGTGGAATAATATTTTTGTTACTGAACCTTCAGAGAAATTTACTGACTCAAATTGTGGCCAGGATGGAAAATTACTATGACTACTCACTCCCTTGTGACCCTATAAACAGCGGTCCAAAGAGAGATCCTTTTGAGCTCTCGATTCCCAGAAGGTAAGGGGCTAATGTGTATGTCTCAAACATAATTGGTAAGAGGATGACTGTGGAGCCAACCAAGGACTGTTAGTAATAACAGACAAGAATTGTGGGTAACAACCAAGAACTACTAGTATTAACACACAATGAGAAAGAACAAGACTTGGCTGGAGAAAGGGAGCAGGTGGAAATAGGGCAGCACTTTTTCCTGAGAAAGAACCACAACACAGTACAGCACAAGTACAGGAATGAGGCCAGGCCAAGAAGTCAGCATGGACTAAAGGGTGGGATTAAGACCACCAAAGACTCCTGAATCTCTCCGACCCTTTCCCAGAAAGGCCTGATAGAGAGGAGTGCACATGACAACTAATTTGCATAGAAAACAAGAAACCTGTCTTCAGGGCAGAGAAACCTATTCATAAAAAGGTATCCAAGCCCAGGCAGCGTCTCCAGGACCCTGAACATCTCACTGACTGGGCCAACCCAGCTGCACTGACACTGAAACCAGGATTATCATCTGGATTGATGCTGAACATCCCATCAGATGGATCAATGCTGAAAGCAGGATCAACATTGCATCAGCTGGATTGACTCTGGAACCAAGATCAACATGCCATCAGTTGGGTCGATGCTGGAACTAGGACTGGTGGTCTCTTTTTGCTCTTTTTCTCTCTATTCTCTTTTCTGACATCAGTTGCTCTCCTAAGTCTTGCCCTTGAGACCATTCACCATCTTGGCTGCCCACCTGGGGACAACTAATAGTCTGAAGTCCCTCTTATATAAAGACTCCCACAATGGCTCACAGCACACGTGATGAGGCTGCCCCAGTGCAGAGTGGAGCAAGACAATCACCTCCCTCAACAGGCTGGCAACGCTTTGCTTGATGCACCCCAGGTCACAGTTGGCCCTTTTGGCTGCCAGGGCACTGCTGACTCATATTCAACTTGCCATCAACCCAGAGGTCTTTCTTAGTCATGTTACCATTCTTGCTGTGCCCAATTTTAAGCAACACAAAAAGAGCAACCTAATTGCTGCAAAGACATGCAACCTAAATGTCATGGTAGAGGCTATATAGCCATTACGTCAGGCACATGGCATTCTTAGAATCAACTTGTAATTTGCCTCCTGACATGTCATATGACCTCGGACTAGTCAGTTCACAATCTGAGCTAGATGTATTGCTTTCTTTGACCTGTAAAACTAGAAGATCCTTGAACTTGCAAAGCATCTTCCTTATCGCCATATAAGCATGTTAACTGCCTCAAACATTTAATGTACTGCCTCGAAGTTGAACAAAACCAAAGTACATATGTGGATAGGCAAATATGTGGCTGACCATTCTGTCAAAAAACTCACCTCCAGTTTATTCCTCACTCCCTTCCACTCACCCCATGCAAGAAGAAAATCCAAGATACTTTTCAGTGTACTGCTTGTACAATGATAGCACAGTCTAAGCAAGCTGCCCCTGCAACTGGGCACATGGAGCACCTATGCCCCAGATTCAGAAGATGCAGTTATAAAGTTAAACTGACTCTAGATATGGGCCAGGAAGGCTGTGCTGCATTATAAGTGTACTTAATGGCACAGACCAACACTAACTCAGAGGTCTTTTGCTTTGACTTTATGAACCAACATAGCTTGCCTGCAGTTGGGAAATCCGTAAGAAGGACAACTTGCTAAACACAGAGACACATTTTTGTGCAGCAATAATGTTTTTTCTGCCTTGCCACTCTGAACTAAACATTTTTCATAGCCATTGTAGAGATCTCTCCATTCATTCTCAGCCTATGCAGAATTTTTTGTGCACATGCTAAACAACTTGCTAGCAGCTGTACAGCCAAATTTAAACTGAATCACCAGAGACAGCTCTCTCACTTTTCTGTAACATCTGCAAAAATGGTAGAAACAAAAAATGGCCACTAAGACTTCAAATTGAACCAATGACACCACATAAAACATTGAAGGAACACAAAGGTCAGAAATGAAGCAGGGTTAGCAATCATAAATGAAATGAGCTGGGATTCTTGTTTATGCATCACTTGCTTTGTGCTTCACAAGAATTAGATCTGTCTAAGTACATTTATAAGGAGGCAGCTCAGGATTAATTTCTGGCTAAATGAATCCTTTCTTGGTGACAAGCAGTACGTGGTGATTGCTGCAACAAAAATTTTCAAAGGCTATTTCCTTCATAAATTCCAGGACAGTTTCTAGGGGAGGATGGTTTGTTTGGTCATTTTCTAACAGTCCCTGTAAGAAGGTGAATTCATATAATCATAGAATGGTTTGCATTGGAAGGGACCTTTAGTCCAACCCCAATGTTTGAGATGATTGAAGAAGCTTAAATATTTCTTTAATAAAGGTGGCAGTGGCTCCCACTTAATGCAGTAATTTCACTGATTTTGTTGGCAAAAAAAGGTTGAGGAATACTTTTGTTAGGAAAAGACTAATGTCCTTAGTAATACTGTTTGTAAATCACTTTCCAAACAGTTTTTAGGTTCAACCTAAATTAACTCAGAGTAAATTAAAGCTTGGTTGACATAATCCAGAGATCAGATGTGCTTTGTGCAGAGGAAAGCTGGCAAAAGTAATTTTTAGGAAGGTCCTACATTCAAGTCCACTTTTTCAAACTTATTTCTGAAGCAGTCTTTTTGATCTCATTGTCATACATGCATATGTGTGAAAATCCGTCATGTGTATCTGAAATGTCTAGGCATAGAAAATAGCTACATACATGGCAAAGACTTAAAAACATTTTTTCATATCTAGTTTAATTTCCTCATAAAGAAAAAAAATAAACTGACCTATTGTCTCCTGAATAGCAACAAACTACAGTTAGCTGTGAGTATAGTAGGAAAAATAAGTGCTAAAAGAGTCTAAGCATAAATAGTCTTCTTGAATAGAAAAGATAAAATTCCAGCTACAGTGAAATCAATATTATAGCTTCTGCTGACTTCAACGGAGTCACAGAAAGGAGGGATGGAAGCCAGCCTTCCTGATCCGCTTCATACTGAATGTTTCATAATGCAATATTAGATAACACAAAATTAATAGAAATCAGAGTAGAAGAAGGAGATAGTAAGAAGGACAAGGACCCATTACAGTGGGCAGCAGGATCCAAGCCATGCTACTGCCCCATTTCTGAACACACAGCTAAGATTCTCAAATATTAGTTGAACTGCTGCTTTTCAAGAAATAGATTAATTCCTGCTCACTGCTTTTAGGAAAACATTTTGGGGGAGCCATAAAAAAAAGATATAGAAAAACAGTCTTATGCACTCAGCTTCAAACCTGTAGTTATCTATTTTCTTCACATTTTAGAGACTAGTGACTAGAATAACCTTGCCTCTTGGAAGATTTTTGGCAAGAAAGCCCAAGACAGAAATACAATAATGTGTTCCAAGATCTTGGCCTAATCTCTACTTGGCATGTTCCTGACACTTATCAAACAAGAAAACTCACACATTACCTTTTTAGTGCAACAATTAACAACTAGACAAAAGCAAAAGCAGCTAAATCCAGATGTTTCAAATACAGAGACACAGCAATTCGAATACAGAATTGCTGATCTACACAGCATAGGTTTGCTGTAATATGGGTGCTTAGTGGCACTCAGAGAACTTCAAGCATTTCTGAAGTATGAAGCATTGCCAAGTGTTAGCTCAGATGTGTTAAATACATTGTCAGGTGGCTGCAACCTGGTTAAATATGATAGAAAATGACCACATATTTCCTACAGTGTGTAGCTCTGCAACAAGAATGTCGAATAAATGAACTTCATGCTACGCGGCTGACAGAGAAGGGCACCAATTGTTCCACTTAAAAAGCGTAACTGAACGAACAAAACCTCATAGCAGATCTAAATTTTTTCCTTTTAGGCCTTGTAGTAAAATTAAAAACTACTGTAAGTAATGCAGAAATGTATTCTGCTACACATATGGATAATTCTCCAACTGCTTTGCACATTTCTTAATTTATATCTTCACCCTAGCCTGTCATTTTTACTTCTGTAACTTCTCCCTCTAAGGGCAGCTGATACCCTTCCATTCCCTATGTGGCTGTTTAGAATATTCAGGGAATCAAATTAAAATAGATACTCACATCAATAGTTTGGATTTTCTGGCCCTAAATGCTAGCCCCTGCCTAGAGGTGCTAAGAGTGGTACAAGATTTGACAGGACCTTATTTGCAATTTCCTAATTTTAGATCTTCTCTGTGGACTATACAAGCAGCCAAGAGAGAAGTAGAAGGTCTTTGACCATGCCCAAACCTATAGCTCTTTCTGTGGGCAAAGATGTGCAAAGCACTCCCAGAAAGACCTTAAAAGCAAATTCTCTTTTTTTTTTTTTTTTTTTTTCCTTGCCAGCTAGGTAGAAGAATGAAGATGTTCTACACAGCTATTTACAAAACCTTCCCAAATTTTTTCTAGACCCAAAGGAATTTCTAGTAACAGCCTGATATCTAAATGAACAGTCAATCAATGAAGCGAAATCAGAAAGAGCAACAGCCTCTTGTTCCTTTATAAGCATTAGAGATCCCTTTCAGACAAATTACATTACCTTTTTTCTACTTAATGAATGACTTATACATACAACATGAAAACAGAGGGAATATACCATCTGAATTGTTCCATGTTATTAACACCATAAATCACAAGTCATATATAATGCTAATACTGTATCTATTACAATATTCAATTTCACACTATAGATTTGATGAAAACTATCACCTAATTTCTGGATAAGGGTTCCAGAATCTTCACCACTTCTCACAATGCCTTTCTACATGTTACAATAGGAATAACAGCACATGCATATAAATCCCCTCCATCTCTGGTATGAACACTTCCAATATTCAATCATTTACAGAAAAAACACAATAGTTCATAGAAGGAACACAGCCTTCCATGTCAAAATACTGGCAGCTGTGAGCACTTTTGTTAAGCTGGGCTTCATTTTTTTCAATACTGGACATTCAGAAGTTTGGTTGAAATCAAAACAAACTGAAGGCAAACAGCTTCTTGGTAAATCAGGACTGATCTGCTAGTGGATGCACGAGCAAGAGAACAGTGTGACCCTCAAGACCTAGATTCTATCCACAGTGTGATGCTGGTCTGCTGGAGGGCCTGCAAGGAGTAATTTTATTGTCTGTGACTTGGTTTCTCCGTTAATAAGATCAGTGTGAGTATTTAGCTCTTTTGAAAGCACTTTTTGATCTGCTGATGAAAATCATTACAAAAATGAGTCTTGCTCATTTTCTGGTTCTTTATTTGCTCAATAAGGACCTACCTAGGAGTCAATGGTTCTACACCAATGAAAACCAAAGTAAGTATGATAGTAATCACCAGGAAAAGATTTAATCAAGACAGTCATTGCTACTTGATTTTCAAAAAAGGAGACCCCAACCATCCAGTCTAGTAGTCCCTGCATAGGTTTATGTAATGCTGAAATGTATGTTTATGTAATACTGAAAGTGAAACAAACCCAATTAATCTGCTTCTTATCAATAGAAAAGTTCTTCAAAGGTGATCTGCCATCCACACAGCCAACAGGTCCAAACCTGCTTAGTTGCTCCATACAATGAAAGTGAAGTTGTCAATATCCTGTTTTTCAATGGGGCTGACTCCTCACTAAGTCTTTACACATAGAGGAAAATATAAATTAGATGGAAACAGCTCTGTTGCTAACAGCCTGGGCTAGATTTAAAACTGTGACCTGCCATACAATGCTTTATATCTCAGATAAGCAGTTCCCTTCTTCCTGTATTCCAGAAATATTAAAAGAAAGTATTATGGTGGTATTCCTTCTGTTTTGTTTTTTGTTTTTTTTTTTTCTTGAATCTTACCTCATTACCTAGACATCCATTGCCCTTTGCCAGATGTCTGTCTCTATGAAAATGCTGTGGAGACAGCATCTAGCCAAGATACATATTGATAATGGACAATTTGTACGTGCATAATCAGATCATGGAAAGGAAAGAAAAGCCCCGCACATCTAAGTAGTACATGGATACTTTTAGGTCTCTAAGGCCTAGTAGAGGATTAGCAAACTGCACGGTTGGCTTATTACTGGTCTTCATTTTGTATTACTTCATGAAAACCCCTTATGATGATTGAAGTGTACACCTGCAGTCTTTTCTGTAAAATTTAGGAGAGCAGAAATGCCTGTGGATTAGAACAGAAACATTATTGCGATAGTTCAAACACTGGTCAAGAAAACCCAACCAGCTTGTGTCCTTTTTCTGCCTCCTATTTCACCCCTCTGTCCACATAGGCTTATGCATACATAATGAGTAAGCCATATGCTTTGTAAAGGAAAAAAAAGAAAACACAACACAAAACCACAAACAAACAACCCTCCCCAAACAAACAAACAAACCCCAAAACAACACAAAACAAAAACACACACAAAAAAACTCCCTAATCTATCCCTGTTTCTGTTTTGTACACGCACAAGCAATGTCTGTGCACATATGTAGAAAGTGAGATTACACTTTCTATTTCAGTAGGTTCATATGGTTGACAGGAGACTGCCTTTTCAAAGGCCAACAAAATTCTTAACCATAGGACTAAGAAAATTTCCACATCTAATTGTTAATTTCTTTTGTTAACATCTGCTCAACTAATTCATTGTAAATGTGCTAAGGAACGTTCCCTTTTCTAATAGATCCACATTTTCTCCTCAGCCAAGGAGAAAGTCAGAAGATTCCAACATCTTCAAAGACTATCAACAGGAGAGTCAATCAGAGACTTAGTTTGTCAAAAGTTAATGTCATGACATTTCTTTTTAAGAAGGAAAAATAATTCTGATTTTTCATTCTCTGCCTATACAATAGAGAATGGAAGATGAGCAGATTTTTTCCCCTTTATCTCTCTCCCTTAATTCTTGCAGCTAAAGCTGCTTTTTTTTTACAGCCCATTTATACACTTACTGATTAAAAGTAAGTTACACAATGGAAGTGATGTCCACCATCTTTTAAGAGCCTACAGAATTGAAGGCTCCAGTGCAAGAATAGCAGGATTTTTTTTCCTAGTCACCTTAATGTCATTCTTCCTTTTATGACACGACCAACTGCTGGCTCTTCTGTGAGGATACAATCCTTACAATCCCAAGTGTGTTCACGATGGTTTCAGCATCTGCATCTACAGCTCACTTGATACCTTGCTAGTGCATCCTTAGTTCTGTTTCTCAAACATTTAGTTTACTCTAATCCTGCAACTGAAATTAAAGTTCCTGGTTCACCTCCCCTTATGGAACAACCCATTGTTACTGCTCCCACACATGCATAAGTCTCATAAGAGAGTCTTATAAGAGACACAAAGGCTCCAAATTATTTACAATGAGACTTGGGAGCTCAAGTACTGTTAAATAATCACTCTTGCAATTATGATGAAAGATATTTTTCAAGACCATAACTCTTATTTGTAATTTTGTTAGGGTCCTGTGTAGCTATTAACCTTCAGGTCAGAGTAAAGAGACTACATAAGAACATAACAAAACTAGAGATGATGAAGGATAAACACAGAAATGAATACTTTTTCCTCCCTTTTTAATAAAAAAAAAAAAAAAGCTAGTACTTTAAAAAGCCCAAAATAAATGAAGAGCAAGGAAAAAGAAAGGATCATTGAGCCTCTATTGTCTGCATTTCAATAGGGAGAAGAACAAGAGAGATCCTTAAAATGACTACACTTTTTTCAGTATGCTTTTCCACTGCACTTCTGTAGTAATACCTCTGAGCCATGCTTTCTCACAAAGGTATTCAAAGGACATTTATTTCCCTCTTGTTCTATTAAGATCCTTCTTCATCAGTGTTATTTTAAAATATACACACAGGACCATTTTATAAATTCAAGAGGACGAGGCAAGTGCCTCTGTGATACTGTGAAAGCATTGCTTCATAGCCAGTATGAGAATTCTGCTACAAATGTCACCTTCGTTTCTCCCTGGCTAAAGAACAGTGATGCTGTAGCCTGACAGTACCTTAGTTGGCCATGGCATTCTTCCTGTGTTAGATAATTCTATGTCACGGAAGCTGCACTACCACTACTTGTAAAAAGCTTAATGGAAGCAGCCTTAGTCTAGATTGCCCCTAACAGCAATTACTGGTGCCTAAGAAAACAAAACCCAAGATCCTTTCCCTTATTACTATCAACAGCACAGGACTTAGCCAAGATCAATGACTGAAGTACTCTATAACTACCTCACAGGGGTTGGGCAAATCCTAATAGGCTAAGAAGCTGCCAGTGAAGTGAGGCCATATGGCAATGGTAAAGTATGGGGTAAATTGTCAATCATATTTCTTATTCCAAGTTCAGTACCATAATTTCTAGGATTTTATTTCAGAAGAACTGCCATACTAGATAAAATGTTAAGTCTCCACCATGCCAGATCTTGCCTTTGACAATATGTGAAAACCAAACACATCCAAAGGGAGCTCAGTAGGCAAAATGCCCTAGAGACAAAGGTGAGATTAAGTCACAAATCACACAGGAAGTGAGATGTGTTTTTTTTGCTCTAACATTTGACCAGTGGACAGTTTTTTCACAGAGAAACCCAAAAGATCTTCGAATCTCTTATTGTTGTTACCATCTTATAGCAGTGAATTCCACAGCCATAGCAAGTGCCATGAGAGCAGCATTGCTGCTGCAGTTCATGGGAATTTTGGGGGTTTCAAGTGGTTTGCATATTAATTCACCACATTCTGTGAAACAAGATGAAGAGAAATTGCAGATTCTCTTTGCTATCAAGTTTCATTATTTTGCACTCTGTTATAGTGTTATTTATTCAACTCATGTAATTTCACTATTCAACTTATTTCTAAGACAGTCTTCTAAGCCATCCTCTCAGGCTCTCCATACTTGTATCTCTTTGAAGCAAAGAACAGAGCAAGCTTTCCCCTTCACTGTTGAAAGTATCTTTGAAAAGAAGTAGGATCCTCCCTTCATCTAGGAAGGGAGAGTCTTTTATCCATCCTGTACTCAGTACAGATGAAACTTGAGCATTAGCACAGCACAAAGACCAGCATCGCATCTCACTCTGACACATTCTCAGTCAACCACCAGCAGTTAAAACTGCAATGCAAATAACCTCTGCAATTCACGACTCTAAAATACTCAGGGGGAGAGAACGCATTTGTTTTGAGCATAGACAAGTGATAACTGGCAGTTTTTAAGGCCAGCAGTGTTAAAAACAAACCAGAAAGACAGTTATGAGGTTAATCCATACCAAAATGGAGACTGTTTCCTGCTCTTTTTTATGAAGTAAAGCTGCTTGGCTTCATTTGCTGACGTGCATGAAAATACAGAGAACTTTTTCAAGGAATTAGACAGTTTTATATCAAGGTCATGTGACTGCCTCCCTGCTGAAGCCCATATATCAAAGCAGGCAGCTGCTAGCCTGAAAGCACAGCACAGCATCTATTTTCACATAGGAATTACTGTGTCGCTTGGCAGAATTCTGTTCTATATTCAGTGGGTGACATAAACCACAGCAATGAACCCTGGAAGCTGAGTCTCTCTCTCTCTCTCCCCTGCGCTGCTCTCAGAGGTGAAATACCAGCAAAACGAAACCTGTCCTGTGCCAGGGTAGTGTATGCTGAACAAGCATTCTCTCTGTCTTTTTTGGTCCATTGCTCCAATAAGGAAAGGCTGGGCTCAACCTCATTAATAATTAAAACTAGATATGCATAAATTACCTTCAAGGAAATTATGGAGAGGTTAAGCTGAACAAATTGAGAAATAATCCTCAAATAATACATATTTCAAAATGCCATACTCAAAAATACTACTCTGTGCTAACATCCCGTATGCTACTGTTTGAGCCACAAAGATTAAAACAAAATTATTTCCCAATTCCATACCGTCACAAGCCATAGGGGAAAAGACAAAAAAAATCAGGTTTTTTTTTCAAAGAAAAGAGAGTTTTTGGCTTTTCTCATAATTTATTTTTTAAATTACACCCATCTCATAAAAATGTACCTTTAAAATTGGGATATTGCCAAGGAGCTTAGGCTTAACATTCAATCTAGTAATAAAACTGACAGATTGAAGGAGAGAACAGAAATGAATTAAAGTGAACTACAATAGAGACAAATGGGAAGCGATTCAGAGTGATTATTCCTTTCTAATGCACAAAAACAGAACAGGGGTTAACTGGCTTGGCAGATGCTTCACACAGACAGATCTTACTGGTCAGACTGGGAGTAAATTGAATACAGAATTTGAATGCCAAGATGATAATCTTCCCAAAATGGAAAATAGAAGTGGGGGTCAGTCATCTCAGCTGATAACACCTGCACAGAGAGTTTAGTTATTTATTTAAACATAAATCAATATATCAGACTACTTTTTAAAATTTAAGGAAAATGCATGACAAATCGGTTTTCATTTCCTCTATAGCAACCAAAAGATAGAGGTCTTCTTGTTCTGATGGTCTGCTAACTAGTCAGCATAACTGGCAGCTCAGCTTCCCAAATCCTGGAGACGAACTCCCACCCTAGGCATTCATGCCTGGAAATCTCAGTATTTTACTTCAAAAATTCCTAGATGTGAAAATCGATTCCACAGTGCAACTAAGCTTACACTTATTTATTGTATAAGTCTCTTTATATTGCTTTTGCCCTGACCTTTCATAACTAATTTATGTATTATTCACTTTCTAGTCTTCATGTTTTGCCTTTCTTAATGAAATGTGGCAAAACCTCTGCATTTAGAAATTCATATTTTCATTCCTTTTCCCTTAAGCGAGTCTTTCATTCTTTAAATTACGCTAACTCCATGCTGAGTAATGCCAGTGAATGTGGGGTTACAATAACACAACAAATTTAGAAAGGAGAGATGATATATGCACAGCTGAGAGGTCTACTCAGAATGTGGAAGGCTTACTAAAAAAGAGAAAGGAAAATCTCATATACCCATTAGTCAATAGAAACAGAATTAGGAATCCAGTTTGATCAGGCTGATGCAGAGAGGTTAAATTTGAGGTTTATTTTGTCCTATGGAGGTGAATAAAAAGGAAATAACAGCTATTTGTATCAAATAAGTACTAGACAGAATGAGTGCTGGAAAACTTTGGTCACGATAACCTTGGTGACCTGAGAGCGAAAGGATTCTGTCATTCAGCAAAGTGGGGGCAGGAATTGAGTACCACTGATTAATAATTGAGATAATTCGAATGCTGGGCACATTTTGGGACATTTGTTTTTTCTTAGTTGTATTTTTTGACAGACAAAAAAATCCTGACCAAACAAACCCTAAGGTAATAATCCAGAATGCAAAAAAATCCAAAGTGTTAGAAGGATTGGGAGTGTGTGGTCTTTTGACCAAAACATTTACCCAAGCAAGCAGCCAGACTCGTCACTAATCACATTGCATGCTCTGGCCACCAGGGATGACCTTCTGAATGAGGGAGAAAGGCACAGTGGCAAAGGACACTGTACCAGATTGTCTCCTATCTCCTTACCCCACGCACGTCCCACTCTTATCTCAGCATGGTAGGCACCGTTCTTTAAAGGAAAGGAGCAGGACAAAAGGAAAAAGCAGCTTTCAACCTTTCTGTGAACAGCCTATACGAGCCATCCGTTTCAGCTTTGCCACAGGACTGCCTTTCACTTCCCAAAGCCTGCTTCTGATGGTCTTGAGGTTAGTGCTGATGATTTACTCGGTTTGTGGCTGCACTGTCACATGTGAAAAGCTACCAGCTGACTCTGACATTTCAGCTTCTCCTCTGTCTTCACTATTGGAACAAGATCACCTGCAGAGGTGCCCCATTTAACAGTGACAGTGGAAAACACTCTGCTGAAGCACTCCTTCGCCTAAAGTTTCCTCTCTTTTCAGAGTTATAATCAGACAGAGACCACACTCCATGTTTTGCTTTGATTGTTTGTTCACCCCCAAGCAGTGTAGGTACATATACCTACGACTGCAGTTAAATCTTTTTACAAGTTGTATGGGCCACAGTGTTATCATCCACTTTGTAAAAACTCAGTCCAATTTATTTCTTTGCACACCACCAAACAGCTGCCTTTCAGATAGACGCTTCAGAAGTTCTTTACTATTAAGTTTAAATTACGTACAGATTATTCCCAATGAGCAGCAATAACACTAAGAAAGCAGACAAGTCCTTTGCAGACCCTGTATCTTCCACTAAGAGAGTAAAAGGGACATGCTTTAATAAAGAGAGCTTTCCCTGTTTAATTTCTGTGAATTATTTATGCTCCTCTCAGATGTTTAGATACACATCCACCCCTTAGATTACACATGTGCGTTATCAGCAAGAAATGGAGAATCATTCCTGCAGGGAACTGGAATTACAGCAGAGCCTAGCCAAGAAGAAAATGTAGAGCTGGACAACTGCCACTCTACCCTACTGAAGTGTTCACGTTTGGAGTTTGCCTGCAATACAGAATACAGTTTGTCCATAAACCAGAATTTATGCACATAATTGTGTTCATAATTCTACACTTAAAATCACACTAGACATATGAACACACACTCTATGTGCACAAAGCCCTCTCTTTCACATAAATGACCTTGCCTTCTTATAAAAAGATAGGGAGTTCTGTATTTGATTTTCTACCAGGTCCTTTTCCATTCATCTTGAATAAGAAGGAGGTACTAATGATGTGTTAAGCAATAAATTCATGTGCCACTTTGAAAGAGAAATAAATGCTAGGTATACTATCTTATACTGTCTTTCTCTCTGTGTGCCTGACTTGGACTAAAACAGAAATGCTGTCTTCCTCTAGATATACATCAACAGCACTGGCACAGCAAGTATAAACAACAGAGTTCAGCAATTATACCAAAATACCACATCATTTATATCAAACCCTACCAAGTGAACACTTGCTGATAGGACTGTAAAAGAAAACAGCATGTGCAGAGAGTTAAAAATTGAAGAAGGAAGGAGGGAGAGAGAAGCTAAAGGAAATCTGGGAATAGACTAAATTCTCCCAGGCTGCAATAGGCTTGGTGCAAGAAAAGAACAACCAAGCCTAGCCACTTCATGACAGTAAACATACCAAGTTGTGAACCAAATGGTTAACTACAGATGACAGCACACAGATATGGGTACAAAGAAACATATCACTAAAAACATGCAGCTTTTAGAAGTGCTGGAGCTCAGCACCTGAACCAGCTGATAAAATGGTGAAGGAGTCTGGGCGTTTGAAACAGAGCTGTGAGACACCTGAGTTGTGAAGTTAACATCAGTTACAAACCAGCAATCACTTCTCCCTTCACAGCTTTTCAGTTCAAAAGACAACCATAGGCTGAAATGAAAAGTCATTGTATTTAAACCATCAAACCAATGATCCAGTAGTGAGGATGTTGGGTGCTGCTATAGTGCATGGCAGGGTTTGTTTTCTTATTTGCATGATGGGGGGTTGTTTTCTTATTAAGCTTTATGAAGGGAATAAAAAAACACATGTGTTTGATGTTTCCACTTAGAAAATGTAACCTAAGGGCATGCCAGCCTATCTGAATTATTTCCTGGAGAAGCAATCTCAAGAAAACAATGGGAAAAGGATCATATTGACCCCTTCCCTTCTCAGCCTTTTCCCAAACCCTTTCTCTTCTTCCTCCTCCTATTTTCTCTCCTCTTTTCTTTTAAACAACCCAAATTTGCTGCTGCAGTCCTCCTACTACCTTATTATTATGTTTTTTACTGTTCTGTGGCACTCAACCTTTTCTATTTCCCTTCCTGAATACTTCCCTACAAGCATGTTGCCTCACTCCTCTGTCCCCTCAACACATACTATGGGACTGTTTTGCATAAGAGAGAAAGAAACTGCCCATCCTTTATGAAGGTATTTAGCTAGTACACACATACATGGATTGTTAACAATTCTCAGACAGGGCAGAGGAGATCCCAAGTGCCAAGGAAAGGAAAGGAAAGGGAATTGCCATTAGGGAGTTAACAACCCTACCATGGGCAACAAGGCAGGCTATGGGGACATCCTCCCTCCCTTGTGTTCCTCATTATGGACCTGGGGTTCCTTCTGAGAGCTACTGAACACATCCGTGCCCTTGCCATAGTTACGGTGAATGTTCTTTAGCTGCTTTTATGAAGTGGAGTTAGGCAAACATGTGACAACAGCTGCACTGGTAGAATAACCAGAACATAAATACTGTCAGCGTTTAGCAAGGCTGAAATTAAACCACCTTGGACTACCAGAGCTGAAGCAGAGTTCTACACGCACGCTGAATCATGAGAACTATTTAATTCTGAAGTGTGACATACCATAGAGAGATTATTTTCTCTTCACCCACAAAGAAATAGTCTGAAACCCTATCTCTAAGAACAGTCATTTTACATGCAGATGTTAAATGTTAAAAGAGAACTTCCCATAAAGGTAAGCAAGAAGGCGGCAAAATATCTAGAAAGATACTGCATATTGTCATGAGTCACTTAAAAAATATCTGCCACAAATCCAAAAAAAAAAAACAAACCTTTTGTGATGCTAATACATTTGATATTATTAATTTTTTCAATATTCTAACACATTGATATGTTTCTCTCTCCTCAGCCTTTTCCATCACCACTCTATGGCACAAAAAGCTGGGGGAAAAAAACCCAACCAACAACCTGGAAAAAAAAGCCCAAAACAACAACCCAGAGAGAGCTATAAAAAGGAGTTAGAGGTTCATATGGAACCTGTAATTTTTATAGCTAATTAGTTTCTCCGTTTTCAAATTCCAGAATACAACGAACACATTTACAGTCCATAAACACTATTAAAAAGATTTTTTTCAAAATTCATAGCTGTTACAGATGGCAACAGTTATACCTTTCAGCCCAGCTGCAACAGCTGGCTGTGAGAAGTACAAACAGCTGGATGGAATCCACTTTCAAGGCAAGCAATAAAAACTATGGACAATCATACTATCTCTTCTATCTGAGAATCAAAAAGAATGTGGAGGAAAACATAAATCAGAACAAAGCAAAATTGAAATAATTCAAAATCAACCTTCCAAAGAGCTTCAGACTATCATCTCAAAAATATACCATAAAATAGTATTTATAGAGTAGACAGAACTATTGCTGGACATAGAGCACTACTGCATTCAGTTATGCATCTGGGAGGAAGATCACTCAGAATAAACTGCATCTGGGTCCATCACACTCAGCAAGAGTTATAGACCTCTACAAGATTTAATCTTATTTTAAGAAGGTATATTTGCTATAATTAATGATATTATTTTAATGTATTTGACTCCTGTCCTAACATCAGCAAATTAGATTTCAAGATAAAATTAGTTTTAACATTGGTTCAACTTGAGTACTAATGTTCCTTTAGTCATTAAAGATAATAACTCATTACACTAGACAACAGAAACATGCTCACCAAGTTATTAAAAAATCAATTTGTCATACATCTCATATGACCACATCCTATATAAGCTAAGTACTACAATCACAAGGTAAGAGAGCTGAAATGAAATTCATCAAGCACTCTATTTTGCAGTGGTGCAGCCTCACCTTGAGTCCCGTGAGCAGTTTTGGGCACCTCAACATGTGAAAGGTATAGTGTGTCCAAAGGAGGGCTACAAAGATGATGAAGGGTCTAGAGGGGAAGCCATACAAGGAGCAGTTGAGGTCACTTGGCTTGTTCAGCCTGGAGAAGAGGAGACTGAGGGGAGACCTGATAGCATTCTACAGCTTCCTCACAAGGGGAAGTGGAGGGACAGGCACCAGTCTCTCCTCTCTGGTCCCCAGTGACAGGACATGAGGGAACAGCATGAAGCTGGGTCAGGGGGCTTTAGGCTGGAAATCAGGAGAAAGTTCTTCACCCTAGAAACTGATGGTTGGGCACTGGAACAGACTCTCCAGGGAAATGGTCACAGCATCAAGCCTGACAGACTTCAAGAAGTGTTTGGACAACACTCTCAGCTGTCTAGTGTGGGGCCAGGAGTTTGACTTGATAATCCTTGTGGATCCCTTCCAACTCAAGATATTCTATATTCTATGATTCTAAGTACCTTCTCTGACACTCATCTTTGCTTCATATTTTCTAAACACTGCATTTAAATAAATAAATAAATAAATAACCACTGAAAATGAAATGTGGACTCGACCTTTGTGCACTGGAGTAAGTGGGCATTTCTCACACTCCTCTGCTTCCATTATAAGCAGGATTTGTCTAAGTTATCAGATAATTATTCAGCCAGAAAATTCAATTGCTTCTGGCAATGGCCAATCGTATCTAGTTGAATACGAGTAAATCCCTTCCTGTGCAGAATTATCCCCAACTGAACACAGACTAGTCAGAAAACAGACAAGATAACTTCTTTATCTTTGAAGGACGTTCATTAATAAGTTTCTGAAGAAGATTTCTCTTATCAAAGAAAGATAGTGTATGACATGTCTGAGCACAGAAGAAGGAATCCTATCCTGTACATCCTTACTTAGGATAATGAAGCTTTTGGTTTCAGTGGGACCACCTCTGAAAATAAAGACTCCGCAAATGAAGAAATAAGTCCCACTCTCAGAACTCGTGTTTTCTTACATAACTCACATTAGTGAACTTCACAGGAACGTCATAAAAAATCCTCAGTAACTCTACAGATAGGTGAACTTCTGGAATGCTGGGTCCAGACCAGCTATTAACTCAGGACAACATTACTGCAATGCCAACTGTTAAGTGAATGCCTGTTTCCTGTAAAAAAGAGACAGTACTTTACTTTCTCTACAGTGCAGACTGCTTTCACAATAGTTGGACCCCAGAATCCTTTATCCAAAAAGAATTTCTAGGGTACAAGTCTATCCCCATATGTTGACCCACCATAGGACAGACTGCACTGTAACTAAAAAATGTTTGATGCTTTCTACCTGACAGTGAGAAGAGATACTTACAGTGATAGGACGTGTAGGAATGGTTCAAAGCTGCCTCACGGGAGGCTCAGAATTGACATTAGGAAGCATTTTAGGAAGCATTCAGTTTTACTGAAAGCTTGGTCAGACACTGGAACGGGTTTCCTAGAGAAGGTGGCCGACGCCTCATGCTCGTCAGGGTTTAAGAGGTTTTTGGGCAATGCCCTTATAATCTGCTTTAACTTTAGATCAGTCCTGCAGTGGTCAGACAGTTGGACTAGTCACTGCAGGTCCCTTCCAAGTGGAAGTACTCTGTTCTATTCTGTGATTCTGTTCTGTGCTCTCTTCCAAATCAAACCAAGGAGGCAGCAGTCCCTTGGAAACAAAGGAATAACATATTAAGTGAAATGTATGCTCCTCCAGCCCAGAACAACCACATGTGAAGACCATTTTGATCCGTAACATCATGGATGGAACTAGCCATGATGTGACTGCTTGATGAGAAAGAGGAAGGAAAGACCTATAACTTTCATGCATCCAGGAGAACATGCAAGGCACAGGGAGGTGCTGATGGAGGGACTGTACTCACAGCAGTCACACCTTTCATAGACAGCAAAGGTAATATCAGTCTATATTTCTATCATTGCTGTTACCTTGGGATCACTGAATTCTGCACCAACATCAATGGCTCCTTAGACCTAATCCTTATACAGGTATGTTCTCACATGACAGAAACCATCTGTTCCCACATGGGGCAAGTAGAATTGGATGCACTGACTGGAGTCCTAACCCTGCTTCTTTTCCCCTTTACAGCCATCAGTGGTGCCCCATTTTTTCTTTTGAAGTTCCCCCTGACAAGCAGAAAAAACTATACATTTGGAAGAGCTGTAATGGAAGATGTACTACACCTCCAGATGGCTTCCAATAGGCCTGCTCTCCTTGCACCCAGGCCACTGTGCACTTTGCCTCAGGTCCATGCAGCTCCATGTTTCCCAGGGCACCTGAAGTGTGCAATAATCTGAAACATGAGCAGTCTCCAAATACAGAAAAGAACTTAAAGGATTCGTAATTTCAAAGTGATTCTGTTCAGGCCTAAGACTCATATACTTTACAGTGTAACTTTCTGTTTCATAACATGGAGTTTAACTGCACAGTTTACAAGTTTGTTGGGTATAGAATTAAAACTTCCTTTTCCCAGATGATGCTTCAAAACAGTAAAGTTAGGCTATAAACTAAATATGTAAGCTAGAAGTACTGTATGGTATGAAAGCTGTCAAATAAATTTGCCATTCCAAATAGATCACTTCAGTTACAACACACAAGATAACCTGCATGCTGAATAGCACAAGTCTGACTGAGCACAAATAATGCCACATTGTTCTTATCCAAATCAGAAGCACTACCATTTAAGCCATTTTAATGTCAGCCCATTAGCTTGAATTAAATTGATATGGGTATGCTCATCATTTTACAAGTGATTATGGTACATTGATTATGCAATCAATGAAAGTTTTTTTGTGATTCAGGATAATAAAAACCCCCATAATCTACACATTTAAGAAAAAGCCAGAAATTCAGAGGACATCAATGCAGAGATAAAAGCATTACATTTAGGTAAAGATGTACCTATACCTCAGCGTACGTGGCACACAAAAATACCAATCACAATCAGGTCTGATGAACAGAAATACTGAAAATTATTTTATGTGCAGAAGTAACAAGCAGGTCTTGAAATGCGCAGACTAAGTAAAAATTAACACTGCTTGTGCTCTGGCACTCTAAAAGCCTGGTTACTAAAAGGGTAACTACTAAACTACCAAGGGAATATTTGCATATCATTACAATCACTGTATCTTAGGAAGAACATCGCTGCAGAAACAAGATTACTTCATTTCAATTACTTCATTTTGTGAATCTGTGCTGGGAAAGTTGATTATTCAGATATGGCATTTACAGGTCTGACAAACAGCAGCAAAATGTTGGAGATGAAACAGACTCAGGAAAGAAATTAACAGATCGACACCAATAATCAATTCCCAATGGTATCTAATTTAATCATGGGGGAAATACAGACAATATTTCTGAACTCCAGAAATAAATACACCTGTAAAATTCACTTGCTTTTGCCCAAGATCCTTTCTCTTCCCCATCACAAAAAATATTTCCTTTTTCAATAAGGTTGCATGTTCTAAAACTAAATGACTTTCTCATCCTCTGCAGTGCTTAAGGTCTCATGTTAGTTGGACAAAATAAAGAAGAGCAGAAAGACAGAAGAAATGAAGAGCAAATGATGAACTTGTAAGCATGGAGATAGTGTCAGCACTGACAAAAGACACACCTGAGGAAGAGATGGGTCTTTCAAGCCATTGGTGGCATGTTAAAGCAGCCAAGACCATAAGAGAGGCCTGATGCCATCTTTCAAACAGAGTAAACTAAAAAGTTCCTGATAAGTTTCCTATGTGGACTTCTCTCACTTTTTTCTGGTTTTTTTTATATTAAAAAATATAATTAAAAACCAGGAACACTTTTACTGATTCACTCCTTGAATAGTCTTTCAATCATTCTTCCACAGCTGTCTGAAGTATAGTAGGAAGGAATGAAGCCACATTCCATTCAGAACACCTGCATTCACAGAGCATGTTTTCACAAAATTCTTATCTTGCTTTCAGGGTTTTCTTAATGTCCCTGCACAACTTGCCAATTTTAAGTGTGTTTATAACTTTTTATTCTCAGTTCAAAAGTTTTGCTGAGGCAATGTTTCAGTTGATAATTAAACAGTAAAAAATCTCTTGGCCAACAGCATGCCATCATTTACACAGAAGGATGCACATTCCCCTCATAAAAGATGCACATAAAAGATTACTAATTTTCCACTGTGAATCAACCTTCCCTTCCTCCCATACCTATGTCATTGATTTAGCTCTAGACATTTTAACTCTATTAGAATTACCAATAAAGTCTCCCTCCTTACTTTCCTCTCCCTCCTTTGAACTAACAGAGGAGCACAAAATGGGGATTACATCTTTGCAAGGAAAAGCAATCATTATTGACTGGCACACTTTGCATTCTGCTCTGTGTTTCCTGCACAGTATTACAGATGGGAAGCTGGCAGGCCAAGTGAAATGGTTCTCTAGGCGACATCCAACCCTGAAAGCTGAAATAAAATTCGGCACTAGAGAAGGAGACTGCACATCAACTGTGAAGATCATATTTGAATTTTCAGTTTATTTGGGGAACAAGAGACAACCCACTTCATGGCAGAAGTTGCATACTTAGCAAGTAATTTGTTACTGATTTTTATCTTTGCATTTGCAACACGATTCAAAACTTCCCAAACTTCACAACTTCTACCAAACACAATGTTCCCATGGACAGGTATATTAGATGATGTCCTAGATGCAAAACCAGATGGAATAGCCAAGTAATAAATGTATTTTCATGGATATAGTTCACCCAGTCAGAGGTGGGGAAACTGCACAGGTATTGAGAATATATTACCAGCTAATGTGAAGTATTTTCTCTAAACGGGATGTTTTCCAAAATTTTCCTAGGAAACGAGTATCCTCAGCTGTTTAGAGTCATTATGCAAGCTGTCACTGCACCTAGGTCATTAACAAATATGTAAAACATACGAAGAGAATGCCATAATTTATAGCATAAGAGCAATATTGCTACTACTGATCTGGGCTGCAAAGCTGCTTTCTATAACCTTCAATATCCATGTATCCAGCTCTATCCCTAGAGAGATAAAGTAGCAATGGGTGTAAGACATATTTAGCATTTTAAAATAATCTTATTCTTTCAATTTTACAGTCTCATTTGCTTGGCAGAATGCCACCAGAGTATGCAATTTAATAAAGTCATTGCTGTCACAAGACATACTAGATTGCTCTATCTATGGACTGTCTTCTATATATAACTGATAAGAGCTTGCATAATTAAGGTTGCATTTAGAAGTCTCAGCTATGTAACTAACAGCTCTTTCAGTGTGTTTTCATTATATATGAAACACAAGCTTTCCTCACAATTTTTCTTCTCCAAAAATGTTTTGATGATGTATTTACAATGATCTTCAATGTTAACAAGGGCTCTAAATTTAAAACATGGTGTAATTTCTTTGAACTTTTAATATTAAACTGCAGACTTTTTCTTCGTCTAGAAGAGAAACAGAATTTTATATGAACGTAAATGAGGAAAAGTCTGTATATTATTGTCATTACACATTACATTGTGAAACAACTGGAGACTGATTTTCCAGAAACTCATCAAGAAGTCCATTTCACTTCCTACACAGCACAAAAAGAAGCTGTCAAAAGGAGGAATACCTGGAAAGCTGCCAGGAAAAGGTAGATTTTGTTCAGAATTGTGGTACTTTTACTTTCAAAGGAAACCAAATACATATAAATGTGACACAAGACTTTCTCTTCCCAGGCAGTACAGAAGATGTTGCAAGAACAAATTTTGAGATGACAAATATAGGAGGTATGACATTTCTAAACAAACCACAGGAGCACTTATTACTGCATCTTTTGCCTATAATTCAGAGAGCTTTCTCCATCAAAGAAACTCTAGTTTGTGTGCTTCAGTTGTGCACTTGGATACTAACCTACAAAATAACACAAAGTTGTTTCAAACCATGAAAGCTACACAGACTCAATTAATTTATAACAGCAACTTTAGAACAGTCCAATGTTTTTTTCTGGTTGGCACAGGACAATGAAAATAAGTTAGGTGTAAAACGCTCAAGACATCTTTTACAATCAGTGTTGTACAATAAGTTTACAATCTCAACACCTTAGCAGGAGAAACAGACCACTTATTTGATGGTTACGTAATTCACTAAAGAAATCTATTGTATTAGAAATAGCAGTTGCAGGATCTGAGGTATGCCACAACTTTACCATTATGCAAGACTCTCTTGAATTTCCATTCAGCTGTATTTATTCTTCTGTTATTTCTAAGAAGTTGGCAATAAGCACACAAAGTACTCTGAAAATGAGCACTGGGTCTTCTAGCAAAATTCTCCAGCTACTGGAACAGAATTCAGTTCACCAGTTCTGCTTGATGGAGCACTAAAATTGTGCAAAGGCTTTCACTTACTTTCAGAGGCTTTCGGGATACTTTTTGGGCAGATTCTATTTTGCTCATTTTTAAATAATGTCAGGAGTAGTCTATTAACCTCAGATAAGTGTGGGACACTTGGACCCCATACATATTCAAAGCAGTTGGCATTCAAGTGAAATGAATTCTCCATTCAGCAACTCTATTTATTGTCCAAGAGCCAATAAGACAGAGAAAGCACCACCTCTTTCTTTTGCTTCCTTCCCTTGTCCCCAGGGGTAAAAATGCAGTTTGAGTGTATAGTAATACTCCCTATAAGAAATTTTGTGACTGTTGTCCAAACCTTTTACTTTCACTTCCTATGGCATAAATCCCTAACACCACAGAAAGTAAAATACTTGATACTCAGAATAATATTAGAAATGCACACAACACACTGTACCTTACAGCACACTTACCACTGACATTAGTGCATGCTGAGACTTCAGAAATGTTACAGTGAGATCTCTGTTGTGAGTATCCAGGTAACTTCATCTGTAGGTAGTATAATTTGCATTTATTTATCTATTAGACACTTATATGGCTCCCTCACTGTGTTACTAAGGCATATTACAGGCAGCAGTGAATTTTCCCAGGAAATACCCTTGCAAATAAGCATGATTATCTCCAGGTCAGAAGTGAACAACAGATATACAAAGGAACTTCTGAAGGTCAGTCTGAAAGTCTGAAACAACCACTGAAAGGCTACAAAAAAATGATAATCAGAACAAAAATCTCCCCAAATCATGGGCTGACTGTGTCTCCTCCCATGCTTGTCCTTCCTCTCGTGCTGTTTTGGCTGAACAGAAGTCAAAGAGAAATAGTAATACGACCTTTAGCTTCTCAAGTTTGAAACAAAATTATTACCTCTGACTGAAATAACCATGAAATGTTAAGATCTTCTGTGTCATGCCACACAAGTACATTAGGATGCATTTATCCCCAATATTCTTAGCAAAATGCTTATATGATAATTGTCCCACTAATCCCTACTGCTGCTACTGGTAGCTGTGACAGAGCTGAGTAACAAAGGCTATTTTCATCATGCAGAAATAATTCTGCAGCAGCTCATACAGAGTTTATAGCATTTAGGAACAAAGACAACATCAGTCTGCAATTCAGGGATTTGGTAGAGTCCTTGCCCTGAATGATCACTTTTCATTAACTCTAAATCTAGGACGGGTATATGTCAAACCTAGCTGCTTCCTAACAAAATCTGTGGAGGTGATTTGAAGAAATGTAGGCATCAGAGGTATTGAAATCTAACAAAGAAGTTGTACACCTGAAATCATCTAATCATCTTATTTTTTTTCCCCATTTTTTTTCCTTTTTTTGGGGGTGAGGGGAATCAATTATAATAAAAGGAATATGCTTTCCTACAAGGCACTACTTGCTTATAGCCTCTGACCTTCACAGTACCATAATGCTAATATTTCCTGATTTTCATCCTAGACTACCAGGAAACAACTCAATGTTTGTATTAGAAATTCCCCTACTACAAACAGCCTGATAACACTAGGAATGACATTGGTAACCAAGAATATTTATAGCTTGGTTTTGATGGGAGTCCTGTTTCTTTGGGAATACAAAACACAGAGTTCATGGATTTATAGTGCTCCTAGCACTGAGAAACTACCAGGAAGCTTAAGGGTGTGAATTGACTATCAAAGCCAAGTAAATAGAAACACAGATTTACACTCATAAAGGAATTATTCCTTGGAGCAGGAATTCTAGGATCCTTGGGGGTAATTTGCTTACTCTGTAATGCTGTCCACTCACAAGGACCACGTGGTCATTTCTGAATAACAACATCCATACTACTGTACAGACTTAAAAGTCTGGTAACTTTCCTGAAGCTTGTGATAGCTTTTTAATATTTTTCATCTTTTGTTTGAAAGACTTTTAGTTTGATTCAATCCACCAGGATGTTTTATGGTTTACACATGTGGAGGGCAGATCTATGGGTGTGTGTTCAACAAGCCTTTCAGCACCATACACATATCACTTGTTGCCTGCCCATACAAATCTAATGGACTTCTTCTGTCCTGAGTTCTTATCCCATCATCAAGCCAGAGAAAGTGGGCTCACCCTGTCCAAACCAAATCTGTCATCGGAAGGACCCCACAAAGACAGCACCAAACAGACGTCCATACAACTTGGAGGATGAAGAAATCACCACGTCGTTTAATAATCTGTGAACTTTCAGCATCGTACACACCAGCTAGCTGCAAGCAGCACTTCTCAGGTGCATCACTTCTCTTAAGGTAGCTTATTAATGTTCAGAGGCACACTTAATGAGTTTGAAGCAGCACAGGTTGGGGATGACACAGCTCAAGCTGTCCCAGAGAAGACACAGATTCAAACAGCAGCTGAATGTCTCCCCCTTTCCCCATCAGACAGACCATCCTGAAAAAAAATCTAATTCATAATGGCAGAAAATCATCAGGATACCTCAATTTCACACCAAAGAAAAATGGGCTTATGTAGGAGCTACATCACAGCATATTCAGTGTGTGATCCTTTCACACCCTTGACAGTAATGTAACCAGCCATTAAGCCGACCAGCCAACCCTTCCTAGTACATCATAAATCAGCACCACAATTCAAACATCTGTTGTTGAGACAGCACATGTAACTAATGGTAGCATTGAGATTAGAACCTGGTGCTATTCTCTGGGTCTTTCCCGTGCCAGAGAAGGCTTAAAGGAACATACATAAATACCCTGAATGAAAACTAGACAGGTCAAAAAAGGACTTTATCTTATAGAGGCAACGAAAATAATCCAGCTTGAAAATATGGCAGCTGTAAGGAAAACCAACACATCATGCCAGCAAACTTCCCATCAGGATCTTGTGAACGGGAACACAGAGCAGCATCTGCTGGTTCTCAACATCAAATCCTACAGCAAACAGCCTCCCTATAGGATCACCTAGTTGAGCCTTCGCCATGCCCAACTCCAGCATAGATTGAGAGATCAGCTCAGCCCATCATGGTGTGATATAAGATTCCACACTCTGGTGTGACAAGAAATTGTTTTTCACTAAAATTCTATAAATTTGCTTTGATACATATTTTCCCACAAAAGGTCTCTGGATTGTTTAAACACCTCAAGGATCTCCAGATCATTCATTCCAACGTGTACTTCCTCTAGCAACTTTTTAACCCTCATGTTCCCCTTTGGTAAGCATCTATAACAGATATCAGCCATAAAGGATCTTCTTTTCTCTTTTTCTGATGCTTTTCTACATGGTTAGAATAAGATGAGAGTTTTCACCCATAATAATCAATTCAGTGTCACCTTCAGCATCTGTCCCTGCAACAGATGAACCATTTACTGCAATCCCCTGGAGAACTGAGCATCCTGGACCCATTCCTTTCTTCCCATCATCATCTGTGGAGAAATGTTCAGGAGCAGTAGACATTTCAGGTTTTTTAAATGTTCAGGAATTTACCACATCTGAGCACAACAAGAGTGATGGCAACAGAGAGACCCTGTTTTTACATCCCTTTTTTTGTGTCCTTTCTCATATACATGAACTTACATAAAAGACAGAAGTGCTTTCTCTCCCCTACGTGCACCCTTTAATTAAAGAATGCGCATCTTCCATTAATTTCTTATGATATTCCACACATCCTTTAGATGCACTAGCAGATCACTACTACCATTATATTAGCACTCCCCAGCAAACCTTTAAAGGCTGCAAAACAGAATGATGCCATACTTTTGATGTCAATATTGAGTGTTACAGTTCCTTCTCGCATGCACTACATACTTCCATAAATTTGTTTATATCCTTCATCTTTCCCTTCCACAATGACAGGCTCATTGCATTTCTTTATTAGAGCCCTTCAGTTTTCTCAAGTGTGAAATATATTAAATGTACAATAGCAGCAGCAGGATAATAAGATGTAAAGTAAGTTAGCTTCAAGTTCATACCTCCATCCTCAGCTTCTGGTTTTGATTCTTATGTCTACCACTAAGTGTTAACACTTGCACCCAGCTCTGGTGCTCATATTCAATGGTCAGCAACTTGCTGCATGACTCTGGCCACATCATATCAATTCCCATCTTTCTTACTTGTACACTGCTTGTAATTCTCAGGCATGGGAAGTCACTAAATCCAAATATTCTTACAGTAAACATGTCACAGTGCCATCATGAAAGGCTCTATGAAAGAGTAAAGTGATAGTAAAATCCTGTTATTGATGCGTGCATGAAGATACTGTCACCTGAACTTCCAAGCACCTTTTCAGCCCTGGAGAGGACATCAGGACCAAGAAAGAGTGCTGCAAGAAAACTGGCAATTACCTGAAGGATACAATAGCAATAATGGAAATTTTTTACTCAGATCAAGATAGAACCTTTTTATTTTTTGCTCAAGTGTTAACACACAACATTATTAGCATTTTTACAGTTCCTGACATTAATCAATACTAGGAGTAAAAATCAAGGTGTTTTTCCCTCCAACTGAATGAGACCAAAGAGAGAAATAAATTCCAGCAGTGAAAAAAAGTAATAAAATACTGGCATACTCACTTAGCTCTAAGTTTATACATTTGACACTCATATTATTAACTTCCTATTCATCTACAGAGAATATTCCTTTATCTTTCTAACAAAATAACTGGAGTTGCTGTGCAGCATAACTTAAATGTAGCATTGAAGTCATAACACACATACACACACACACTTCTATAGAGCCAAACTGAGCAATCACCTGATAGAGCCATAAAGTAACTTCCATTTTGAACATTTTTGCTAAGTGGAGGTGTGTAGAAACATAGCTGGGCAAATTGATTTTGGAATAAGGCCAAACCTAAAATTAAACGCTTTGTGACAGCTGTCACTATTTGTCTGTCACGCATCAGAGAACATTAGGCCATACTATGACATCAGTTGAAGAACACACAGCCTTTTGTCTAAGCTACTGACGAGGTCAGTGCTTTCATGACAACTCTTGTGCACATTTCTTATACCTTTAATTGATATCTGGCAGGAGATTACAAGTGAAATTGCTTCTTTCCTACCAGGAGTATAAATACTCCTTGGGCCTCAGCCAACTTTAAGCCTTGACAGGTAAAATGCAACAGTACAATTCTGAAGCAATCTCCAACCCCTCAGCAGCTATTCCAGAGGCTTTAAACTACTTCTGTGGATTTGCACTTACCATTGTTTATTAGTCTACCAAAAGAAGACCTACAAGCACCTTTGGAGAAAGTGAAACATAACAGCATGTTCTCATTGCTTGTACCATAAACTTTCTCCTATATGCAAACTAGGCAAATAAAAAAATCCCACCTCTTTAGCGGAAAACTCTACATTAGACTGAGCAACTTGGTCTGCTAGTAGGCAACATGCCAATTGTTGGGAGAGCCTGGGAATGTCTTGAAGTATGTGTACCAAATACAACTGATCATATTTCTCCACAGTAGTGTTGCTAAAATGGCCAATAAGAAGAATATGGGGCCAAATGGTAAAGTTACCATGGAACAGATAACATCCTAAGGAGTCCCAAAATGACCAAAAATTTTATACTTTAAAACAAAAGGGGCAGAAGATACTTGGAGAGAGACATCTGAAAAACTGCATCTGAAGGACAGATAAACAGCATATGGGTCCTAAGCAATATCATTAATCAAGATAGCTCAGCCTGATTTTTTCATCCCTTTTTCTACAGTGACCAGCTTTAAAAGCCTAAGAACTATACTGTAAAAATTTGTTTAAATTAGCTTGGAAATGGACATGGAATTTAGCTGTAATAGCTTGTGTTTGTGCCAAGTATTGCTGCTATAGCACATTTCTCTTGTTAATGTTTTTAAACTATGAGCGCACTGCAATTACTCTGCATTGATTTTAAATGCAGACTTAGCGCAGTAACGTCTCCAATTTGTAAGCAAAACATCAGCACTATAAATCAAACTGTTAAAGTCACTGTTGGAGCCAAACACGAGCGAATTAATAGAGAACAACTATGTCTTTAGATCTGTCTTTAGATTTCTATATATTAAATCTGTGGACTTCAGCACCCATTACATTGTGCTTTGTGTCATTCACATGACTTAGGAAGAGAATTGCTGAATGATGGTAGCTTTATTGATGTGTCCCTTACTGTTAGTCCACATACACAGAACTGAAGATGACTTGCAGGTTCTTCCTTCTGCAAGGGTGAGAAGTGCAGACACAGCAGAGCCATTTGCTTGATATTACAAGCCTTTCACATACAGTGAAAATGGTATTAAAATCTCCAACCCCTGTGCCATGTAAGAATGACAGAAGAGCAGGATGTTGAGCGAGCAAGTGATAATTACTTGATCTAAGATGTGATTAGATTAATCTTTCTGTGTAATATAACAAAACGCTTCATAACAGCACACATCAAGCCTCCAGTGCACTGTTAGGCCAATGAAACTAGAGAAATTAATTACGTTTACTTGTTTCTTGCTCAGAAGACTAGAGTTATTTTATGGTTAAACTTGGATGCTCACAATAGCATATACCTAAGAAACAGGCAATAAAGTCAGAAAAAGACTCCCATTAAAATTAGGTTCTGGCACTTTGTCATCCATACCTGAGCAAACGTGTCCAGCACAAAATGAAAGGTTTAAGAGATGTGCTAGCACCCTGATTTTTGCCTTATCCATAACAGAGTTGCCCACAATTCTCTTTTCCGTGAGGTACAAGGCTGAAGTCAACCCAGGCACTGCACAGATACTGAAAGGTCTCAAAGGTGCTCTGGTGCTCTCAAACATGTGGTTAACACACAGCCATGGGTGGAAGCATATGCAGCCAGTCAACCAAACCCTTGCTCAGTGGGAAGAATACACAGAGCTCTTTTTAATTCCCAAGAGGGGAGTCTTGAAGTTTATCAGGTATACTGGAGAAGGAGGAATTATCTTCTTCAACAGTCCCAGTAGATGGACAGAAGAAGTTGTCCTCAAGATACAGGTGCCAAGATCCCACTAAACAAAAAAGTAAAAAAGAAAAAAGAAAGAAAAAACAAAATAAAAGAAACAATGAAAGGAAAAAAAAGAAACAAAGGGGGGGTGGGGGGAAAGCACGTTTCGTCTGAGTGTCAGTACCAGAGAAAGAAGACTTTTTAGCTGCACTCTAACCAGGCAATGACTGCAAGGCATTTAATTTTCCAATTAATTAGATCCTAACTCTAAATGTAGAAGTAATTGATGTGTCAACACAGACAAATGAAACAACTCTCGACATAAAAGCAAGGACAATGTGTACCAATCAGTACTGGATGAGGGATTCTATGATTTTTTTTTCTGTAAAAAAATGCTTCCGTGAGAAGCAATGCCACTGCAGCTCAGCAGCCATGCAGTGGCATATTTATTACATAAGGTACCTTCACATCATTCCATATTTTTAGTAGGCAACACATCCCTACAACACCTACCACCTCTCTTTGACTGTAAAAACTCCTTTGTCCTGTTTTGAACATGTATGGTTCACCCAAGCATTCACTGATAGCCTAAACAGTATTTGTTTTCTTCTGTCAAACACACAAACACTCAACACTTAAAAAATTGTAAAGAGAGATGCCTGATCTTCTTTTAAATGCTCTCACAAAAATAGCAGCCAACTGCCTCCAGTTAGATTGACCATCACTAACCAAGACTTAAAGTACTAAGTATTTAATATCAGTGAACCTGCTAGATTCCCTGAATTTCCCTTTTTGCCTGGGCATCATCCATTACATTTAATCAAATTTCTTAAATACAGTCTTTATGAGGCAAGGGCTGTTTTCTTTGCCTTCATTTCTAATGACCACTGCAAGGGGAGAGTTATTGAGTTCTACCAAACCTTACTAAAGTAATAAAGCTGGCAGAGAGAAGCACAAGAAAGCCAAAGCAGGTGTTAGTTGGGAAGCTTACATAACATCTGAGCACTTCATCCCTGCTCTTTTTTTTTGTTGTTCTGTAAACATACACCCACACATGTGCACACACAAAGAGTCATCAGGCACTATCAAGAATTGTTGTTAGCCTTTCTGTAATGCTACTCTCTCTTTTTTTTTTTTTTTTTTTTTTTTTTTTTTTTTTTTTTTTAATCTAGCTGAATTACTGGCTTCAGGTAGGAAACTTTGACTAGTCTACTTCTAAAATGCTTTCTGGAAAGTTAGAACTCACTGGCAACCGAGGTATTAAAAACAAAAATACTCCCAAACCTTTCACTGAGCTACTACACTAATCAATGTGCTGTACAATAATTCAGAATACTTGAGTTCCTATCATTCTACTACCCTGCTCATATATCACTACTAATCATACTTTAAAACAAAAACGTATTAACAGGATACAAGAAATTCAGTAATAACTTGGGGAAACAAGTTTCATCTAAGTTTAAATGAGGTTTTTAAGGAAGCCACTTAATAAAGGCTTTTTGCTTTATCCATTTAGTGCATGCAGGAATTAAAGCAAGGCACTCTCCAGTCTTTCAGCATCTGAACTACAAATGCAAATGTACAGGGATGGGAAGGAGCCAGATGGCTCCAGGGATGACAGCCTGGTCAAGGGATATTCCTTCTTTCACCTTATCTAGGTCAACAGTTTGAAACAGACTAAAAAAATTACCAGTTGACAGGAAAGGACCTGTTGGCCCATCCCAGTCACCACCCCCCCCCTTCCCCCCAGCAACTGGCAGCTTTTCTAACATTTAATCAGCAACATTAGGGGATGAACAAGCCCAGAGATGACCTCAACCAGTTGCCCCTGGAACACCATCAGGGTGGGATGTACAGTTGTAGGAAGCTTGCTTGACCGAACTCAAAGTCCTCTCTTCTGCAGCTAAAAACCTGCTTACACTAAGGCTAGCAGACAGTTCACTTTTCACTGATACTGAAAGCTTCAACATAGAAGAGAAAGGAATTGCCATTTCAAGGAGGTAAAAAAATTAGCTCAGCCCATTTCCCTGGCAACACAGTCTTACTCAAATGTTTTCCAAAGTCTATTACACAAGCACCCAAGACAGATGAAAGGTTGGTTCAAGTAAATTCTTCAACTCCTTCTGAAATCTCAGGTTGTTTAAATACCAGAACACATTAATTTGTCCCTGTGAAATGTCAGCTGGAGGACAATCACACTTCCAAATTCCAGCACATCCATAACTTTGACTCCTCTCTGTGCATACATCAGATACAAGAGGGGTTACACAATGGTTCTTACAAACACTCTGATTAGAAACCCTTTCTCTGGATATTTTTCACAGCAGGCATAAATGAGAGAAAATTCCATAAGAATCCATTCCTACAGCACTAGGAGAAAAGTTCATTCCTTCTCTGCTTCACTACCAGCTTTGAAATACCCCTTGGTGCAGAATAGCCAGTCACAAGTGTCACAATCTAAAAAGCAGAAATATTGCATTTTCTGACTTTATTGAAGAATTACAGAGAGAGCAGAAAACAAAAGAAATACAGCAGCTTTCCAAAGCCCCCTTCTTTAAGACACAGTGGGCTTGGCTTTGCATATAGATGCATCCCATAGCTTCCAGATTCGGCAGCTTCCCAAATATGATAACTTGCTCCATTCTGCAGGCAGCGACTGGATCAGCCATCAGCCTGCTTCTGGCTGCATTTTACATCCCACGCAGTAGCTGATCTTGAAGTATTTCAGAGCTACAAAGTAACTGTCCTGAAGTATATGCCTTAGATACTGGGCAACTGAGTTCTTTCCTAATAATAGAAAGTCTTCCAGAGAGAGCAGTAACAGGCACATCTTATTTAGCAAAGTATACAGTGAGCAACTCTGACTTGTAACAAACTTTATCTCCCTGTTAATTCAGTTATATTCAAAAGTGTACACAACTGAAGACAGCAGTCAAGGTAGCTTATGATATAGCTGAGCATATAACCCAATGAACATATTCAGAAATGTATTTAAAATTTAATCTGTTTAGAGACTATAATTTCAAGATACTGCTAATGTGTACGACACACAAGCACTACATCTGGTATTCTCCATTCCATACATCTATCTCTACACATTATCTATTCTATACATCTCTGGTATTCTCTTCTCTATACATCTCTATTCCCTGGTACTTTCCTAGTCAGCATGAAAGGTGCTGACTAAGCGTTTGCTCCTTTAATGAAATAGATTTCAAAGTAAAGCAGCACAGGCAATGGTTTTTTGTTTAAAAATCAAACCCAGACTCTTCTAGGTTTCTGTAGGGAATTTTGCTGTGTGGGGAGGAGGAGAGAACAAGTTTTACTTTACTGGCATTACTGTTTGTTTGCGTGCAATGGCACCCAGTGATAGGCGAAGCACTGTTCTAATGCATGAGAGACAGAACTCTTGCTCCCAAAACCTCCACGTAAAACAGGCACTGCAATTTCAATTCACAGAACAACTAATAAGAGTTAGGAAGCATTTCAAGAGAGTGCTGCAGACACTTGATAAAATCTGGAGTATATTGCCTTGCTGTCTCCTCTACAGCTAAAACTTGCTCCTCCCCCTTAAAAGCAGGAACCATTCCATTGACCTCTAGAGTTCTTAATTTGCTTTTTTTGTATTAACTCCCTCTCTCTGAACACCCCTTTCAGCTCCCTCGATAAATGGATCAATTGGAACAGAAGACAGCAAAGTGCTGAGTCATCACTCAACTCCCACTGAAAATACAAAGAGCTGAGTGCAATCAGTCAATGGAAGGACTTAGAAGTCTTCTAGCTGTTACTATAAGAGAAGCCTCTTTCATTTCCAACATCATGTCAATTCCTGTTATTACAACAGCCCAGCTACTTACTTTCCAAATGTACACTTTGTCTTTTACTCTTTACAACCTTTGTTTACAGTAAAAATTAACAGTCAGGTGCCTCTAAAACTTGTACTTAAGAACTTAAAAAACAAACAGAAAAAAAAAAACAAGCGAAAAAACCCCACAATTATTTCTTATTAGGTAATGTATTTGGGGTTCTTTTTCTGTCTTAAGTATTCCCCCTATAGTTTTTACTCCTGTTTTCAAGCTTTTATCAAAATCTCCAGGGCTAATGCTCTGTCTAGCATTTTAGTTTGGTTTCCTTTTGGCTATGAATAATTAAAATTATTCATTTTAATAATCAGATGACTCTGGGATCAAGGCTTTAAGATAACTGAAGATTTAAAGTCACAATATTTGGCAATATTTAAATCTTTCCATTTTTAACTCCTACATTCCTATTTTATTATGTGCTGGTAAAATCATCACATTACTGGTTTCAAATGGAGCTTTAATCCAGTCAAGGAAGGTAACATCATGAGATATCTCTCATCTATCCATATAGTGCTAACACACATACTTCCTAGTAAAAATGAGGTACTACACAAAGAGAAGTTTATTTTGAATCAAGAAGGCAGAACAGCAAAACCAAATCACACTAATGCCGATAAAAACAAACAGCACAAAATGAGAATTCATTACCTTAAGGGTTTAATAGAACTTGATTTTTTTATATATAACTTTGAGAGACTCTTCATTGCTTAATTTAGTCAGAACACTGTGAGCAGGTTCAAACACCAGCCAAACTCCCCTGGTTATAGGAACTTGTCTGTCCTCTTCTTTTTCTTGCATATTTCCTTGCATTTTTGCTCACTGAACATTTTAAGATTACAATATATTATATCCTTCTAAAAGTTTAAAACTTAACATTTGCAGAACACAAAAAAGTGGAAAGTTGTTCTCTTGGGTGATCATGTTCAGCTGTTCGGTACTGGGGTAACTAAGGATTCAGAACTGACGACAAGAATAATAAAAAAAAAATAAAAAAAAAAAAATCAGAGCCTGAGTAGCTGAAACAGTGAAAATATGCTTGTTTGCCTCTCATCCAAAGGAAATAAACCCATCATCTGCTAGAATGGCTCATCTCTGCAAGAATATAGTTAAATAAAACATAAAACTTACTTCCACTCAGCAGTCAAAAAATAAATGTAGACCTGTGCATTTTGTCAGCAGTCTGTTTTTTGACCAAAAAAAGAAGCACTAAATAAAATGTGCTGAGCTCTCCTAATTCAGCACAGGTACTGCAATAGGTAAAGAATTATTGTGTTCCTCAGGCTAGGCTATTTCAAATTCCACTTGTACTCACATCACGTAGGGGGGACATGAGAAGCCCGTGGGGGAGAGATCTTATTCCTACCTCACTGCTGGGCCATGGGCAGGCCAGTTTCTGTAGTTTGCACACAACAACAAAACACTTTGCTTTTTATATTTGGTTTCTCAAAGACAAGGAGTCGGCAACTTATGCAGGGAATGGCTGAATGAAAAATTCACTTTGGCAGGGATAATTTTTACATAAACTAGCATCCTAAAAAATAACTCTAGGACACTAACATAAACAGCAGATGTGTTTATGGCAAGTGTTCCCTAATATCACAAACAAATAGCGAGATCTCCACAGTAGCTGGAAGAGAGCCATTTTGCAAGCAGATGGTTTGAAGAACAGTCCAGGGTTGTCATCTCAGGACTTTTCCAATCAGAGGATATTCCTCTCGAAGTGCCAACTCTGATCTGAAGCTAACAGCCCTCTTTTCCTTGCTTTCAAAGGCAGAGGACAAAGCACAGAAAGCTGGCCCACCTAAGCTGCCTTAAAAGCCCTGTACTGTTTTCATTAGTGGCAGAGTAGCAGCACTGACCATAGCAATTGCCAGTCCTGTGAGATGCTCATCTCAGCACCATTCCACCCCATATGATCACACAATATTCAGTGGGAAATGAATGAAGAGGCTGAGGTGGGACTATCTGTATTCCCCAAAGCATCTTAAACATAAGCTCTGGAACAAAGTACTATTCCTACTTTCGTAACCATAGACACACAGCGGTCTTCCACGCTCGCCTCAAGCCTTGCAGAACCAGGCACCAGGAGTTCTGACCAGAGACAGAGCAAAGATTATGAATCCCATCTTGTTCCACAGTAGGCAAAATGGTACTGATGTTCACATAGAGTTTTGCCTGAAAACTTCCACTGTTCCAATTAGCCACTTGCTTGAAAAACAGCTTGCACAACTTGCTAATCTCAGCTCTGCTCTTCCCTATCTTCTTTGGCCTAGAAGCTCATTAAGTCCCATCTCTTCTACATTTCTTCTTCCTTCTTCTATCTTGTGAATTAACTCACCACCTCTTTGGTGATGAATTCCTCCATGGAAGGATCATATTTCACCACTCATATTTCACCAGCAAATATCACCATATCAATCCCTCTGCTTGCATACTTTTATCCCTTTACCTGCCTCATTTTTCTGTGTGTGTAAGCATTCAAAACAGGCTCTGCCTTTAACTCTGCATTTACACAAAATCTTGCACAACCAGGCCCAGACCTATGCTAGTCTCTAGACACTTCTATTAGGGTTTTTTCTCTCTAGCCATGTTATTCAGTCAAATAAAGGTATCATATCTTTCTACAAACCTCAACACAATAATAATAGAACAATAATAATGGTGGCAGAAGCAATAGCAGCAGCACTGTACAATCCCCATTGTCAGCACAAGGCACGGGAGGGAAAGTACCTGTGATACCATGTTTGAGATGTGAATTGAAGAACATATTGCCTGCCCACTCGGATACAATGTGGAATTTAAGAAGGCAGAGCATAACTACCCGAGCTGGTCTTGGCTAGGAGGCCAGGATTAGCACTCCACCACTTCTGAAAAGTGGCCAAGGAAGGCTGTTTTGCCTCTCATCAAAAGGAAAAGAAACCCATCATCTGCTAGATGGCCCCCAAACACTACCTGAGGCATCATTTTTACACAGATTTGAGAAAAGTGTCTTTAGTGATCCACCTGAATGACTCCTAGCATCAATGCATCCCTTAGCAGTGCACTGGACCAGTATCAACCCAGAAAACCAAGTGGCTCTTCCCTGGTTCATCAAAAGCACACCCTTAGCTATCTTAGTTTTTCTGTAGATTTTTCAGCCAGATACACAGAGACATTAAAGGAAACAGTGACCTAATTCTGACTCTGTGGTTTCATAATGTAAAGATAACCTAATTCTTCAGCAATCCCAAAACTCCTCTTCCTGTTAAATGACCTTCTCTCTGGAGTATTTAATATTACTTTTGGCAATTAGAGGACTGAACAGAATATGCAAACTGGAAATTAAAAAGCCTTGCTTTTCCTTTAGATCAGTTAGGATTATGAACACAAACACAGAAAAAATATAAAATACATAAATGTGCAGCTCTTCATCCTAAGATATGGGCAATCAAATCTCTTGTTTCAGTAAGTACTGAGATAGGGGGTCATGAAGGAAAGTTGTTTTCCCCCACAGTACAACACTGCTTAATTGCTTAGAAATTTTCTTTGATGTTCTTAAGCATCAACAGGTACTGGCCCTAAATAGATCAAGAAAGGTCTTGGTAAAGCAGTTCCAATTAGTTAGCAAAGAGCATAGCTGAAGACATTCAGCAAACAGAAATATGATAGATTCCTACCATACTATTAATCTAATAAAAAATAGTTAACATAATTAATTTTAAAAATCTTAGCCACCAAGAAGTAAATTCAAGAGAAAACTGCATTTAAATGCAAAAAATAGGCAAATAAACAAGGATTCAGATCATGTTACTATGACTTACCCTTATGTATAGCTTAAAAAAGTGAAGGAGCATAAGACAGAGAATGGTCATGGACTTTTCATGGAATTGGCTAACTGTATGGATTCATTAACAACAGCTGAAGTGAAGAAGAGCTTCTACGTAGCATGATGCTGGGCATGATGAATCAGCATTCTAAGAGGAATACTTTTATGTCAGTAAGCAAGGGCAACGGACAAAGCTAAGTTTTACCTTCCATCACTCCTGCATTACTATCTTTTTCAAGGCCACGTGTGCAGGACAGCCTCATCTTTTACATGATCTGTGAAATCCATTGCACAAAACTCAGTGCACTTGCTTTGAGAATTCATGACTTCCAAAGACTTCTTTCCTATGACATCAATTGCATATATACTCCCATGGAGTGTAAAAGAAGCAACGTTAAGTCCGCCACCCTGGTCTAAGAACCTCTTGCAAAACGGTCACTGAAGCGGCAAAAAATAAAATGCCAGGCTTTACCATGAGGACTTTGGTCAGCTTGGACAAACCCCACTATTTGGAAGCACGCAAATGGAAACTTCCTTTCATAAGGAAGTTACTGAGAGCAACAGGATGAAACTTCCAAAGTCCTCCTGGCTAACATCTATTACTGGTTTATCAATGAGCAGCATCCTCACCGAAAGGTACACACTGTGTCCTTCCTCTCTCCTTCGCAAGTACTCTCCTCTAACAGATGGTCAGTTTACATGTGGTAATGATCCACTGTAATTAAAAACTCCATTCTCATTAGCCATCCTCCAAGAATACGACAGCTCTGGCTCACTTTTTCTGGTGAGTATGTGCTTTGTTTAATGATAAACAGCAGCCAGGAAAATAAAAAATACAGTAAATTTCTATACTGGGATTGAGTGGAGAGGTTGGATTGCAGATTCCCAAGGAGACAGTCAGACAGATCATTCACCAAGGTTGAGATATCCAAGTTTGGGGGTCAATATGTGAAGTTCTTCTGTCTTCTGTAAGGATTCACTGTGATTCATATTTCCTTCACCTTTCAAGTACCTTTCTCATTGAGATCTCAACATATTTACAATCAACTGCTCCACAATAATTATGGAACACAACAATTGCAAACTAGAGAGACATTAACAGGACTCTGTTTTTTATAAAGGCACAGATTTACTACTTCCCCCTTCCTGCAATTCCTCTCCTCCTCTCCAGTTGGAAAAGCCAAAGAGCCAACACAGATATATATTTTTCAAGAGTCATTACCTTCCCTCCAACTCTACAGACCATTTTGGATGTAGTGTCACTGCAGAATGGAGACATTGTGGACTATTGAAAGTGTCTGTAGAATCACTGACTCAAAAAATCTCTAACACCTGAGAAAGACCATCATCATTTAGAGGCCCTAAGGGGAGGAAGAACAGTATTGCAAACAAGACCTTTAATCAAACCTCTGGAGACACAGGTTCAATTTTCACTTCTTTCATAAATCACTCTCTAATGCTCACCATCTGTAAATATATATAGAGAAGCATTTCCTACTTCAGATCACAAATACTCAGCTGCTGGAAGCACCTTTTACTGTCTTTTAATTCAGAATCTCATCAAGTAGAACCAATTGCAGAGTGGTGTCCTGAGATGGTACCTCTGCATACAGCAACACGGGCAAAGCCTTACTGTGCTCCACTCAAAGTTACCTGCAAGGTCCCAAGAGGAGTAGTAGAGTCACATAGACAGATAGAATAATATAAGTTAAAGCATTCTCCTGGGACAAATTTCTTGGCTGCAGGTAAATACTGTGTACCAGGGTTTAAGTCAGTTTTTTTTTTTTTTAGTCTTTGCAGCTCTTCTATCAATTTTTCACTTGCTTCAACCTTCCCATGAGTCTAGCAAAAACCTGACTGCAAGACAGTAAAAAGCAGATATTTTCTAGTGCCAGGTCTGACTCCTAGATAGAAAATTTTAATTATCAAGGCAAAATTATTTTATGTGGCAGTGATGACACACAATCCCTCTTACAGAGAGTTCTATTTTCCATTTCAAGCAAATAGATTTTCTGTCCTAAGCATCAAAAATTTAAACCACTCATATTCCCTAGTGTTTTGCATTGAGCATGGCTCACTTCCAAAAGTCAATGTCAAAACGCAGTAGGGAGGTCCAGTGTTACATTACTTCTCAATTTTTTCTGCATCAGTCGTGTTTGGTTTGCAGTTATCAAATACAGTTTTATGTGTTATTTATTTTTTCTGCTGACTCTGAATCCTGAAGTATCAGCCCTGGGTTTTAGAAACAAACTGAGTTATTTTCTTCTGTCACTCTTTCACTCATAGCAGTACTTTCACAGGCAAATTCTGTTCTGCTGTGAAGGGTCTCATTGACTTAACAAACCCACTATTTCTTTGAAACATGAAGATTTGCTTCTGGGCTGGAGAAGCACTAAAAGGACAAGAAGTTAAAAGCTCTCCAAGTTACCTCACTCGACAAAATCAATAGATGTGACTACATGCATCACTGGTGGCCAACTTATAGCATTTGAGCCGTGGCCTTGAATGCTTGGAGTGCAGGTAACAGCCCTATCTGAATATGTACCCAGGTTAGCCTCATCAGCAGCTAAGCAAAGGGACCTGTAGGAAGCTGTTGTCACCTCACTCTCCTGAATTACTCATAGAAACCCCCTTCCCCAGAGCTCTCCTAATTATGAGGTATGTACCCTGTGGCATTCCACTGCTGAGAAGTTTAATTCATGTCTCACAGGGTTGGAAAAGTTGGACACCTGTAAGATACAATGGCTGCATTAAGGGTTACTTTTATACAGCTCTTAGAACACAAAGCAGCACAGCTAATAAAATGCTTGCTACTTCTGAGGCCATTACAAACTACAGCAAAAAACAAAAAGTGGAAAAAAGCAGAGAGGTGATCTGTAGCGCACAGGGGGCCTGACTAGCAGAGAAGTACACAGTGCTGATCTCAGGTCTAACATGTCCTCCTGCATGGGCCCATTAAGGCAATCAAACCCTCTGTATCTCAGGTGCCCACCTTATAATCCTTAATAAAGGGCTTTGAAATTTTAAGAAGAAAGGTGTTTTAACACACCTTGTCCCTATCTTCATCTTAGATTTTTTTTTTTAGTTTCCCTTTCAGGAGGGTTAGTACAGGGAAAGTGCTAGGTTTCTCACTGTAGCAGGATGCTCTGCCTAGAGAGGGGTAAGCCAGCTGGAACTTTTTTAATTTGCAAAGCTATCAGTGGCGAGTGGAGAAGGGGATGTCATGCTGGCTTTCGTGTTGAAGAATGCTGAAACCAGCTTGACTCACCAACCCCAAAGTTAAACATTCTGAGGAAGAACGAAGTACCTGATAAAGTATCTGATAACAGAACCAAAAAGTGATACTTCTTACAACTTATCTAAAGATGCTGCACTGGCACAGCTGGCCTGGAGATATATACGACTGACAGTCAATTACTTTATACTATAAAAGTCCATTCCCACTTATTAACTGTAGGGTTTCCTAACATACCCCTTTCTCAGAGTGTACGTGGAAATTTCTCCCTTGAGTGTGGACATCCCTCAAGATTACTCCTCCAGGCTGAATGAAAGAGATTTGCCCAAAGTCATCAGTACAGTTGAGTAAAATCAATCTCTTCTTAAATAATTGAATTTGCTAGCTTTAGTATAATTGCTGCAATATTACTTAAAAAATAGTGCACTAGTTATAGCTACCTGTACTGTGTAGTAAATAATCCTGATTAAGATCTTTTAGTTTAATAATTATAATTATCATAACATTTAAATAATTTATTTTACATATATGTGTGTGTGTGTGTGTACATTTGGGCCGCCATCCTTAATCCCACAGCACAAAGTTCTATAAAGGTTCAATTGCAGCTATATAATGCTTTAGACATAAACCACTGACAAAGTCTGGGGCCAAGACTGGATCCAGCTGTACCTAGACTCCCTTTTGAGAAAAGTATAGAAAGCAAGAGAGTCCTTTGTGTACCTCGTGACTCAACGGGAGGGCTTCTTTAATAAACTTTGTCTGAAGTCCCATTCTGCCCACAGCACTCATGAGTCTTGACTTTATTTATTGGAGTTATGCTCATGAAAAGCAACAGTAAAAACCTAATTGCACATAGCCACAAAGCAAACACGGCATCTGCCAGGTCCTTGGGCTCTTCTCACTTTTGACCCTCAGTTTTTGCTTAAGAAATTAAAAACTACAAGGTCTTTCATCTGCAGCAAAGATAAGGTGTTTTCATGCTTTTGTGCTCTGCCAGTGTATGCCAAACCTACTTGGAAGGCATCTTCATGAGGCATTTTTTGTGAGCAAATCTATTAAAGGAAAGCTCTGTAAAGAAATTGCCTCAAGGCTCCAGTTCAGTGGTAGCTATGGCAGTGTTCCTGTGCTGTTGGCTTGCATTCACTGTGGAAAGTCCCCGTGAAGTCATGAATAAACAGAGCTCTTTATGCTTTTGCCATGGGATCACATGGGCATATCAGTCCAAAATGAGCAGGAATCTCTTTTACAAAACCACATTTTTTTGAAGGTAGAAGAATGGATTCATTTAAGCAGGTCTTCCCAATTCAGTACCTTTGAATGAGACATGTTAAATTAAAGTTCATGTCATCTGTCAGCTGAAATGTATTTTCTATCTCCATTGCTATATTTGAATGACTAGACTTTGGAAACAACTTTGAAGTCTCTTCCTAATTAATACCTTAAACAGAGATAACTTGGAGTCATGTGACTTAAGAGTAACTAAATCAAGGTAGGAGTTCTTGCTCAATGCCAAGGGCATTTTAAATTAAGTCTCCCATTGCATGACAGACAATTCTTTTCACAGAAAAGAAAAGAAAAAAAACAGAAAGAAAAAAATCAAAAAAAGCCAAAGCAGTAAAAAATGCTAAAACAAGTCAGTGTGTCCCTAGGAGTCTGCAAATGGAAACATCCTCGTTTTCACTCAGGCACAACAATGCTAAACTGAATATTCAAGTTAAGCTCTCACTTTGCTTTAGCCATCTACAAAGTAACACTGTAGAAGCTCTTGTAATCATGTTTACCTGTTGGATCTGCAGCATCTACCTTAGAACAAGTTTAACCATAGCCTGTCACCTGTGAAGGGAGCTTCTGGGGAATCTCTCAGGTACAGCATCCATAGCAGACATATCTTAGCATAGACAGATAATTATGCAAGATGACTCCTGTCCATGGAGCTGGAAAGACAATGGAGTTGTGATGACACAAAGAACTCTGTCACAAGCTGTTGAGAGCAAGCTTAACAAATCCTCAGGCACTAGCATCTGGCTAGTGACTGAATAGAGTACCAGGCATTTGGGAGCTTGAAAACTGGCCATCAATGCATTCTTCTCTCAGAAAGCTGACTCCACCAGCAGCAAAGCCCAGTCAGTGATGAAAGCTTTCAAAAATCCTACTTTTCATTATGAATGTTTGAGTTCAGGACTTCACTGGAAGTTATTGGTTTAGTGGGTTTTTCCATTGCTTACTTTGTTGGGGTTTTTTGCAACTGATGGCTCAGCTATAATTTTCTAAAAATGGATTTCAGATAGGACTACAGAACAAGGTTTGATTTTCCAAGAGCTTGCAGGAGTGTTACAAAATAAAAACTTTACTGAAAACAATAGTCTATTTAAAAAGGCGTTTTTAATGGGCTCAACTATTTTCAAGAACTCAAAGCCAATTCAAGGTAGGCATATTCGTGACCAAGAGTACTCAGTCTTTCTCCAATGCCCACTGTTCCACCACGGAGAACCAAAAGCATTTGCAACCTCTTCTTCCTCCTTCCTAGAGTGCCAAGCAAAAGGCTGCCTCTGCTCAGTCTCAAGGAGCTGAGCTGTGACTTATCATCAGAACACTGTGACTTATCATCAGAACAATCTCAAACTTGATCATATGTAATGTCACACTATCACTGTTTCTTAACCTTTGTTAGATTAAAACAATCGGACACCTGAATTAAGCAGAATAGCCACTATAAATACTACCTAATCCTTAGAAAAAACCCAAAAAATTAGGGTTCATCCTGCACAGGGATGACACTGTCATGTCTCTGTCAAACTCTGTTCTCCGAAGGTTTTTCCTTTCAAGCGTATGTTCCTGAATCTTTACACTGCCTTTTGTTTCAGCACAGCCATGCTCACTTCAGCCCTAAGACAGATCTTAAATCTATATAGTCTATATAATCATAGGCAGACATAATTCAACAAGCCTGTTTTTTCTCTTCATGCTGTTGGGTTTGAACATTTTCTTTGCTAAACCTGCCCACAGCACGTCCTATAACACAGAAAACCTTGAGCTGACTACCCATAAAATACATTGCATCAATGACCAGACATAAATCTGCACAGATACTGCAGCAAAAAGAGCCACTGCTGAAATGAATGTCACATCAGGTTGCGGTCTCGGAACAACAGACAGAAGCAGGAGACACTACAGGGCAGAAATAGCGAAGGAAGAAGCCTCCCTCTCTCCCCCAAGCTACAATGAAGCAAAAAATTAGGCCAGAGATTGTCATTAAAGCAGTGTTGTAATTAAAGCTTCTAGAACATTTTGCAAGTAAGCTGAGGACAGAAAGAAGGTTCTTTAGAAGGTGCTGAGCTTTGTTCAACAGAAAATAGAAAAACACCTCTCAATTATTCACTCAAAAATCTGAAGCCACGTCAGAGAACTGTGTGCACGCAGGAGCAGTGCTATCGGAATTATAAAAGCGGTGCCTCACACAAGTGCAAATGAACCCTCTCAGCTTTCTCTGATGGAGGCTGGGAAAGAAAGCAAGTAAGCCAGCAGCTGTTATTCCCCAGAAACCTGATCATAACCTCGTCAGGATCTTTGCTTCCCCTCATTCAGTTACTCAAATTTTGAATCACAAAAGAGCAAGTATGACATTAGTACCAGGCAAGGCTGGGCACGGAGAACAGATAGGTTGGTGGACAGCTAAACTTTGGGCAGAAACAGATGGTGTGTTGTGGATTCTGACAAAAAAAAAGAAAGGAGGAAAGGGGCGGGGGAACAGAGTGGAAGAAATTAAGGGTGCTTTTATCCTCTCATTTTCCCTCATATTTCTTTATGAAGCACACAGTAAAAATTTAAAAGACAAAACTACTTCTATGTATATGTTCCCACAAGTAAATAGAATTACAGTAGTGATGTTTTTCTCCTTTCACATCAATTTTATGCTCATCTTCCTTCAATATGTTTCTTGGAGAATTCTTTGTAGATCCAGAGGCAGAATCTTGTAATTGCAGTAGTAAAAGTTCCTGAATAATAAGGAAACAGAAACCATCTGGACACAAACAAAAATTTCTTCCTTCTTTCCAGTGCTCTGGCTCCACTCCTCCGTCCTCCTGCAGTGCTGTAATGCTATCTGTTCCTTCTTGCTCCTGAGAGTCTCCCATGATGCAGGAACTGGGAGAGTCAATACCTATGGGGTTGCACACAGAACCACAGAACAAGGTGGAACACTACCAAAAAGTACCAACATCAAGGATGCAGGAGGTAAGGATAGTCTTGAGGAAGAACTAATTTTTTTTCCTACTTTTTGCATGTCAGCTTTTGAGATAAAAAATACAGAATGCTGCAAAGAAATAAAAGCTTTGTGAGAAATACATTTCATGGTGGGAAGCAGAGAGAAAAAAAGCCAGTAGTTAAGAACCAGATAAATTTGAAGGAAGCAACAATTTAAATATCAGTGACATTTCTGACAACGTGTCTGATGGTATGCCACAGAAGGAAATTAATCCATAACTTTCTAATCTGGATTTATGGGAGAAGTGTATAATTCAGTGGATCTTCAGCATGTAACATACAGCAAGTATTTCAGCTTTCCAAAAGCATGCACTGCTTCAACCAGGATATGCCATTTGGAATAGGTTGGGGAGTACTCATTAAATCACTTGTTTATTATTCACACTACAGGAATGTGAGTTCTATTGGTAAAATGAATCAATCAGAGAGCAAAGAGCTATTCTCTGGAGTCTGCATTAATCAGCCCGACAAGCTGTCACTAAGGATTGGGTCAGGCTCATAACATAACATCCAACCAGTGGGGAAAAAAATCCCTGAGACTGCTGAAACAGGGAACAGTTCACCCATTTAAAGCTGTCCCCAGAGGCTTGTGTCAACCATTTATTACTGCTCACACACAGCTGCAGAAGCTTTTAAGTGAGAAACCTGCATTCTTGGACATTCCAGAACTGTGTGTGTTGTGGAAACATGCTTTATCCCAGCTAGTTCTGTGAGGACAAGCAAGATGAAGTGTCCTGAAAGAAATAGTGTTGGGCTTTAATATAGCTCTCTGAAGAAAACACATTCATGAACTTAGAAAAGGTCTAAAACTAGGACACATGTCAGAACAGATACACTGTTGGGAAACACTCAGAGTTGTCATGCAGTCTGCACTTCAATAAAACATTTTATAAAAAACCCCACTGTTTCAACAGACTACTTTTCATACAGGCAAATTGTTTTCAAGGTTTAGCTGTTTCCCAGCCTCCCTCAGTGTAAGTCTAAAATATAAAGTATCATTTAAGATAATGTAACAAATAAGAATGCACATACACACACACACAAATTTGCTTTTTCTTTTAAAAAAACTCCCAGCCTAAACAAAACCCCACAACCATTAAACTGCCCCACTCCCAGCTCTGCTGGTAAAAATCATGAACTACTAAAATCTCATTATTCTGAGATACACACTCTGCTAATGAGAATAAATATTACAGAGAAAACAAGCACTAGGAGGACTTCAGGAGCCCTAATCAGACCTGAAATGTAGAACAAAAAAACCAGTCAGCAGTTCCAGCAATACTGTGAAGCCATGTAACACATATAGCAATGCATAAAATCAATATACCGTACCAGGGAACACAATCATACGCTACGACCACTTGGATGGGGGAGTGATAAGATCAGGGTTTCTGTTCTTGTCAGCACTTGTGCTGGACAGAGTTTAAAACTGAGTATGACTAACAGTGGCAGAGCTGCAGGATGGGCTACAAAACCTGCTGAATGGCTCAAACAAGCAGAAGTGGTTTAGCTGAAGTGTACTTCAGGGGAGGCAAGGAGGGAAGGCAGTCAGACCCACTCTTGGGAGGGAAAAACAATAAAAGGCTGAAAGTGTTTAGTTGCAGCAATGTAATATGAGTGTACATGCTCAGAAGTGAGGAAGAAAATATTTCTCTCCTCATAACAGAGCTTCTCCATCTCACTGAACTCGATATGGAGTGCTGTGCCTGCTGCTGCTCTAAACTTGATGTTAAAAGCTACACCACCAAACAACATAAATATTAGTGTAAACATTTAAATACAGCCTCAGGCAGCACCAGCAAGACTATATCCTGCAGATCAGGAGATGTGATTATTCCATTCTTCTCAGCACTTGTTAGACCACGCTTGGACTACTTCATCCAGGTTTGGTCATCCCAGCTCAAGAAATTGAAGACCATCCTGCATAGTTCCACCAAGACAAACAATGATTTTTGGTGGGGCTATAAGGAGAACTGAGAACAAACTGAATGAACTGAAAACAGTTAAACATTGGAATAGGTTACCAAGAGTAGAATCTGTCTTCCTATAAATACTCAGTGCTGAGCTTGCAAGGGCCTTGGGTAACACAATCTAAGGATTTCCCTTTAACAGAAGGTTTGACCAGATGTTCTCTAGAGGTTCCTATCAACCTCGAATTTTTCTGATTCTGTGATCTAAACATATGCTATGATAAGCATTGCTAAATATTACTTTTTCAGTAAACATGTTTTAAATTAGAATTTAGTTTTTCTTCCCATTCCAACAATAAAATAAAAAAACCAAAACCAATAATGACAAGCCAAAAGGAGCAGGATTCACTGTTTTTCAGAATAACTGTTAGCGTCTGTTCAAGAAGGCTTGAAAAGAAGTGCCCTTTCACAGAATACTTAATTCTGTTTCACAGAAACAAGTGAACTTACTGTCAGAGAATTTCGGATAAATGACCAAAAGGAGCTCCATAAATTTGTTCAATTCCTTTAGTGTCTATTAAGCATTCTTTACCCTCTACTTTGAAAGACAGACTTTTGGTCTGATCCAGTATAACCAGTTTTGCATTTGAGTCTCATGAATGAGGGATAAATCAAAATACCAGAAGTCAAGCACACTGACCCACTTGTAACCCACAAAAGTTTAACGGGATCATGAATTTAAATATTCAAAACAAAACAATAGAAACCTTACCACTAGTAAGGTAAATCTTACCACTAACATCTAGTAAATCATAAAACAAAGCAATTATTTATTTCAATTAAGTCATAAAAGGAAGAACAGGCTAAGAAACAAAACAAGAAGAAAATCCAGCAACTGTGCCAGCTTTCAATTCTGCCTAATGGCAGAAAGACAGACTTAAATTTCCAAAGAAAATGGGATTCCAACCTGCCAAAATAATAGATAACTTTATCCTACGTACATAGATAGGTACTAAGGTCATCATACATCATAACCACCTCCACAGGCAACTTCTATGAAGAGACTAGATTACATCGAAAAAAGAGCCTAAACAAACACAAAATAACACAACAGGAGCAAAAATAACTCTTATCTATCCGCATTTTCAACTACATCCCATAAGACACAAAACCAGTGTTACACTGAAAGACATCCCAACATACTCCCAGACACTGAGAGTGGAAAAAAAGATCCCACCTGAGAGTTCTTTTTAAATTCCACATGCTGAAAAAGCTGTTAGTGCAAACATTCCTCAGACAGTAAAAGACAAACATATGGCTTGAGAGGCTAAGGAAAGCAGGAAGAATTGTTACTGCCTGCTATGCAACAGGTAACTTTTTTGTCTTTTCATTACCTTCTGTAACTGTTAAATCCTATTTTGGTTTATTTGTTTACTAATTAGGGAATATACTTTATTTGTTGGTTTGGAGTCATTAAAATAATATTACAACATGCACCATAAAGAGAAATATCCCATAGCCAACTCTTCACCTTGACTGCCATCCACTGCACGAGAATCTCAAGAAGAGACCTTCAGTTCACTTAGTGACACTTTTTAGGTTGTGGAGAGGTTTAGGATTTGTGTTGTGTCGAGAGAAAACTTCCACTCTTCTAGGTATTTCTGGATGTCAGTGACACGATGCTAGACCTCTGGAGTACACAACCAAATAAAAGGATGGTAAGTCCTAAATCTGATAGCAGTTTTGTGCCTGTGGACAATGCTGCACAAGTATGTAATTGCCTCCGAAGTCTCTCGCAAGGCATGGAGCATAACAGATGGTCTGTTGCTTAAGACACTTACCAGCGACTTCTGAGATCCAGATTCAATTTCAGTTTAACTTTGTACAAGTCTCTTAATAGGACACATCTACACCATGGATATAGACAGATTTAAGCTGTCTCTGCGCAAGCTAATCTGGAAATGAAAGTGCAGGGAAGACTGCTGCAAAGACACCCAAGCTCAAGATAAGTGATTAGCAGGATTTCTGAGCTCATAGGCACTCAATAGAACTCAACACAAGCCTCTCCAAGCTGAAGTCTGCTGCATGTGGACTTCTGTCCTGGTTTTGGCTGGGATAGAGATAATTTTCTTCCTAGTAGCTGGTACGGTGCTGTATTTCGGATTTAGTGTGAAAATAATGTCGATAAGGCAGAACACAGAATGGCTTGGGTTGGAAGGGACCTGAGAACCTAGTTCCAACTACCCTGCCATGGCCAGGGAACCTTCCACTAGACCAGGTTGCTCAAAACCCCATCAACTCCATCCAGACTTCGAACACCTCCGGGAATGGGGAGCCCACAACTTCTCTGAGCAACCTGTTCCAGTGCCTCACTTGTTGCTGAGCAGCGCTTACCCTGAGTCAAGGACTCTTCCGTGTCTCATGCTCTGTCAACAAGGAGGTGCAGAAGAAGCTAGGAGGGAGCATGGCCAGGACAGCTGACCTGAACCAGCCAGAGGGATATTCCACACCATAAAATATCGTTCTCAATATATAAACTGTGGGGATTCAGCCAGGAGCTGTTGATCACTGCTCAGGGATGGGCTGGGTATTGGTCAGTGGGTGGTGAGCAATTGTATTCTGCATTACTTGGGGGGTTTTATTTCTCTTTCTTGTCTCAGTTTGCATAACAATTATCATTATAGTGTTATTGTTATTATTTTATTTCTATTATTAAACTGCTTTTATCTCAACTCACTTACCTTTTTCTTGATTGTCCTTCCCATCCCACTAGGGTGGGGGAAGATGAGGAAATGAGCAAGTGGATGTGTGGTACTTAGTTGCTGGCTGGGGTTAAACTATGACAACTTGCTAGTTCTGGTCTCTAATAGCTCTCAGTCCTCTACCCTGTGCTCCAAAGCAGACATTCTCTTTGTTTTGTTGTCTCAGCCTTCCATCTGTATCATGAGGATAAAAGCACTGCCTTTACTTACAGGGTGTCAAGAGGATAAATTCATTAAGTGGTCCTAAGGCACTCCAGGATTATGGCAACAGATGTAATATCAATTCCTTAAAGCAGTGAAAATAGAGAAGATGGGGCAATCAAAACTCTAAGGAAAGAGCAATTGAGAACGTGAAGTTTATTTTTTCTAACTGTGTCTCTACAGCTGAAGGACACTGCAGAAGAAAAGGCAAACTTTGGAACACTGCAATAGCTAGATGAAGTGGAAAATGTGGGGAGGGGGAACAGAAGTAAAGGGCAGTAAGATTCTTAAGCACTGAGTTTAAAACTACTATGAAATGAGACAAAATGAGATATTTACATTTCTGAACTACAATTCGTTGACAGACATCTCTCTTACCTGCTTAAGATCATAACTAGCTGGAAACTCCCCAAGACAATATAGAGGAAGAAAGGAGACTTGTGAATCCATGCTACTCAGCAGTGACACAGCTAACTAGCAAAATATAAGTATTCAGCAACACCATTTAAAACCAAGTGCAATTAATACATCAATTAAAAAACCCAAAAGAACAAACCTCTGACTCAGAAGTAGCCCTTCTGCTTCCACTGTTAACCATTATATACATCATTTGCAGAGTAAACTGTGTGGTATAAATTAACACGCTTTGCATCACATTTGCAACATGGTAGAAACATGCACACAAGCAACAAATGCATCTCTGCTAATGACTAGTAATTCGTTAAGCTGATGAACCCCTACAGCTTATAGTCATCTGTTCATAATCTTATCTTCATCCACAGCCCATTATTGTCTTATTTCAGTCTTCATCATAAAAAAAAAACAAAAAAAAAAACCCACAAAAAAACCAAAAAACACATGAAAGGCCATTTATTCTAGTAAAAAAATACTTATCAGTCACAACACAATACAGTGTTAGAATTATTAATTCTATAACAAATGATTAGCATACCAGTTTCTGCTGGTTTCAGTTCCTTGCAGCAACACTCAATATGTGTCATACACTTTTAAGAATCAACAGCAATGCGATCACTTCCTACTGCAGACCTACAATTTGTACCTACAGCAGTAGAAATTGTACCAGAATGCACATAAAACAGAAGTATGGGGAAATCCACAAGAGAAATAAAAAAGATACAAATTCAATCACTGATCCTTCATGACTTGCCAGTATTATATGAGAAGAAAGACATAAAGACACTAGGTTATTTTCAAAAATCCCTGATTAGAAACAGGACAAGGGGTTTTCATTCAGGAGAGTCAGAAGACAGGAGTACAAAGGGCTGCTTGCAATGAGAACCAAGTATATTCAGGAGTCCATGAGGACAGAATTCCTTCCCCACTAAAACAGAAGCAGTATTTTTGAACAGCATTAACTCTTTCAATTCTGAAAAGTTAATTCTCATTTCCTGCGTTTAACAACAACGACAAAAAAAAAAAAAAACCCTACAGCAAATATAAGAAGGCAAAGAAAGAAAGAATAGAAATGGCAAACTAGTCTTCCTATGCTTCCATTTCCATCCCTTTCCAAGGGATGCATTGCTTTCTAAGGAGTAACCATCAGCTCTGTTACCAGACAGCACAGAGGTTCTGGGTAAGAGACAACAACCAACGTGTTAACTGCAAAACTAAACACCTAAAGATGGGCACTGACTGGATGTTTTGTAACCCTGTGGAAAACCTAGCCCTACCTATATTACCTGAGCAGTGATAAAGCTATTGGCCACGGTACCAAGTTTTGAGAGACATTATTGAAGATGAGCTGTAGATGACTTTTAAAACTCAAACTGGCAGTAGGTCCCAAGAATATTCACAATCCTTGCTACACTGGATGCAGTAGTTAAATGAAAAAGGTTTGGATAGCCATGTGAACTTCAGCCCAGCTCAATAAAAACAGCAGGAAAGAACAAACATTCCAGTCAAACTTCCAAACGACTGGAAGTTCAATTATCTCTGCTGAATAAATTCAGCAATTTAAATTGCTCCTAAGCAGCAAGGGACTGAGCTGAGTGGAGATGTAAGTTGATTTAAAGCTAATTTGTTTCAGAAAGTTCTGAAATTGCATTCCGTTCTGTTTCTGCAGTCATTTCTATAAAGTGGTATTAAAATGATTTAGTTTTACGTGACAAGTTTCCAACAAGTTCAGCAAACATTCCCTGTCTAATAACACACCTTTAGCCATATTAGGTTCCTTCACTTTGTTTGGAAAGTGTGGTTTATTTATTTTTGCAAGATATTTAAAGCAAAGCCCAAGATATCCAGCAGAATTCTTCCTTTTATTCACAGATTTAGTAAGCTGCTGAAAGGTTGATTATTTCACAAATTATAAACAGAGGAGCTATAGTATACCACAGTATCTACTGGGACTTGGCTGCCCATTAGGGACATCCTAACTTTGTGTACAGACAAACCCCAATAAACCATACTTTATTTTCCACAAATTGGAATGCATCCTACCATCTTTTCTACCCAGGTCTCCTTCTGTGTCAGCAGTGTTTAAATAAACAAATTAGATGCCTCCTTGGACAGCCAGATAATGGAGTTACAAGCTCATCCCCTACTTGCACGAGAAAGATTATACTCCCCTGGATGGGCCTCTTGCAGTCCTACTTCCCTCGTGGGTAGCAGGAACAGTCAAAAAAGGGAACACGCCAACCAAGGCCCAACCAAGCAGCTTACTGAAACGTCTAAAAATCCACAAGTAAGTAGGAAATATTACAGTTATTAGGCTTATTCAAAATTAACAACAATTGTATCCCATGATTATAACCATTGCTTTATAAAAGTTGATATATCATTGGTTTTAAAGTTAGGGGAAATCGAGGCACAGAAGGCTGAAGAAGTTTGCTTAAAGGTCATCCTCATAAAGGATATGAGGAACAGAACTTGAGCCATACACTTAAAGAAAGATTTAACTCTGGGATTACAGGGGGCAGCAGGGAGGACTGGAGGGGGTTAATTTGTAATTTGTTTTCCAGTTTGAAATTCTTACTCCACTTCTCACTTTCAATGACCATAAACCTCTTCTTGTACAAATGAACAAACTGTCCAGAAAGCTACAAACTGTTGTGTTTTATACAACAAATCTGTTTGAGTGATGAATCAACTCATCGTTTATCCAAAATAACAGACAGAAATGGCTCTCATAAGTACCGACATCTAGAATAAAAACACTTCCACGCTAAAAGGAAACAGAATAACTTACACCTAGAAGTAACCTGAATAAAATATGGTGCTAGCAAAGAGTGGTTAGTAGAGGACCACTGCAAAAAATGCCATTTCTCATTTCTTCCCTATCAAGTCGAAACAGCTTAGACCCTAAAACCAGTAATGGGGCCTTCTCCACCTGGATTAACCAATCTTATTCAGCTCTCAAGTAAACCTCACTATTTTAAATTAAACCTAGTCTCAGGTCTCCAATAATGTTTGAATATTATTCTGTAATGTCATCATGCAGGTTACAAATGGACTTCATTTACATCATATTCATTAGGACACCACACTGTTTGAACTCAATATTACCTTTCCTTTTCCTCCCAGCCAAAATATTGTCATGCTAAAACGTTTATCTAATAGTTCTCCCCCACTGAGGTGCATGTTTCCATAGGGACCCCAACAGTGCTATACCATTTGCAGGGGAAGCTAAAACTAATAGCTGGGATCTTTTCCCAGCTTCTCAAGCCTCTACCAAAAAAAAAAAAAAAAAAAAAAAAAAGTATTCTCCTGATAATGTCACTGAAAACATAGTTTTTCCAGAATTTACTGTCTTGATGGTTCCTTCTTTTGGTTTTGGGGGTGTTTTTTGTTTGTTTTGTGTTTTTTGGAGGGAGGGGTTTGAGGTTGGGGTGGAAGGAGTTGTTTCTTTGGGATTTTTTATTTGGTTTTGGTTTGTTGGTTGTTTTTGAATAGCCTTACTTTCATAGAATTGTAAAGCAACTGCCCCCACACTTAAGTCATTAGAGTCAAAATACGACAGAAGTAAATATTGCTATTATGTCAAGAGACAAGCATCCCAGGGCCACCTACTGTCTCCCCTTGTCATTATCCCCTGTGTCAGAAAAGGGGGGAATATCAGATAATGCAGCCAGAGGGAGGACAACAAGAGAGAAAGGAATTTAATGTGTTTCCTTTTCTAAGCTGTCTGTAGTTGGCAATTTTTTTCCCATTTAAAGGACAAACTGTCCACCCCTTTTAAACCTCAGAGATTAATTTTTAGTTATGTGTAGGGACAAAGTCTGTTCACATGATTTAACTGTCTGTCCAACAGGTTCAATTAGGCATTAAAGCTTTGTACTTCAAACTAAACAGTGCAATATAGTATTTATTCCTGTTTGGCATAAATAAGTATAGATTATTTTATGCAAACCATTCTAAAATTGTGAGCTGCTTTACAGTAACAATAGTTTTGACAGCAGCCAGACCCAGAGAATGGACATGCTCCCTCTGTTTTAGTCTGATCTGAGACTTTAGTAGACTGTCCTTATGCTCATTGATAAACATAAAAAATTGTTCTTACTCTACAGGAAAAGATATTAATTACTCCTACTATAAGATTAAATTAGAAAAACAATTAATGCAGCAAAATATTCTCCAGGAGCAATAGCATCCCTTATTGTAATAACAGAGTATCAGCGAAAAATTTGCTGTATTTGACCTTTTGCTGCTACTGCTGGACCATCAAGTTTCCAGCCCAACTTTTTCTCTGGAAGACTTGAATCACTCTTCTAGACTTATGTTTCAGTGAAAGGAAAACGCTCCAAACCTATAACAAAATTTACTTTGAAACTAAGTATTAAAGTAATGAATTTGTAAATTTGACTCCATTTATCTTGGATAAATTATAACTTCTGTTTATAATTATAATATTAATACACAGATATTGTTCCTATCAGATTTTTTTTTAGTAGTTTAAAAGTAAATGCTTTTACAGATAAACCCCATTAAGGATTTTCTTGACTATGGTTAGCTTTTCCTTAGCTCTTCTTGAAAAACAGAACATCAGAGACTTAATAATCTTGCCCTATATTCCCCCTAATAAAATGCATTTTATATTAAAATTAAGCAATAGTAAAAACTAACAAGATGTATATTATTAATGTTTTACTGTATGTGGACTCATTAACCTTAGTTAAATTAATAGAACAACCCAAAACGTAATCATGACCATTGACTACTTGGAAAGTTCTCTAATGAATTTTTTATCTTATTGCAGTCACTTCAAAATTTCCCTTTTAAGAGTCTGTAAAATCCTCATTTCCTGAGCAAAATTTCTTTTAAGAAGTCATGTTTAATGGAATTCTCATTTTATAACCAGTAAGATTTTCTAATACATTTGGTGAAAAGAATTATTATAATCCTTCTCTCTAATAACAGAGGAGTGAAATCTACCATAGAAAGACATATACCCTAATGTTTATATTTGGCAATAACCTTTCTTGACAATTTAGCTGCTATCTGTAGAAGCAAAAATCAATACTTTATTTCTTCTGCAGAGTGATACTAGCTACTTTGCAATCTCTGTATGTGTTTCCACATAAATATTCTTGAAGGCAAACTGAATCATTTAAAATTTGTAGTTGTCCGGTCTCTTTGCAAGACATATTATGCACTTAGGATGAATTCAGTGTAAATCATCATCCTAGCCACACAATTAAATACTATAAGCTTCCTTAACCCTCAGCTCAGACTCTCCTAATCTCTAAAAGAAAGCAATGCCAGATGGCCATGAACAACTGCTAAGAATCAGAGGGACACAGAGAAATACCTGAAGCTCTTGGTAATATGGTAGAGAAACACCTTCTGTTCCTACTTACTGCTAGGCCCCATTTAGACAAATTTGGTTTGTACAACTCACATGTGATCCTTCCAGGTTAAATAATACACAGACTACTAATTTTCAAAAGCTATATTTTGTAGTCTAATTTACAAACACTGAGTTTTTGCTGGACAGAAGCAATACAAGGCAACCTTCGACTGTAGTTATCACAGCGACAGTACGCTGGCTTCAAAATGCTGAGAGAATCCACTAACCACTGCACTTCTCTATCACCTTAAAATCTATAGGTGTGTATACATATCTAGTAATATATATTAAAATATGTAAAACATATTCTACATAAAATACTGTGTGTAATATATAATATTAATATATAACTCACATGTCTTCAGATACATATGAGTTAGCTGCAAGGCTGAAATAATAGTACAGCTCACTGGCCCATGAGGGATAGATCAGGTCCCTTTTTCTGTGTCAAGAAGCAGATAATGGAAAAAGGTTCCTCTTTTCCTATAGAAGAACATACTCCTCTGAGCAACACTAAGAATCATTCAAGACAAAAGTGCCCAGCATTCTGGGATGCCAAAGGATACCTCCTGATTTCATTTTCAGAGGAAGCATCTCACAACCATTTTACTATGGCAGAACAATACTTCCTGTGAGAAAGGCTTTCGACTTCTGCAGGCTCAGAACAATGCAGCTTTGTGGTAACCAAGCTGCTCTGCTGGATTGCCTATTGCAGCTGTACAGCTGCTAGACTGGCACCTGTTTAAAGACTCCCCGAAACACAGTTTTCCCACCTCTGTTTCCAGTTGCCTAAACCAGTTCCTGTATTTAAAAAAGCCCAAAACAAAATGTTTCTGGCCTTTACCAGAGGATAACTGTGTGGAAGTGGTCTCCTCACCTCTGAACACCAGACGTCTCATTCTGCTTTAAATTACAGTTCAGGAAATTTCATGTTTAAAAATTAGTCTTCTCTTTTTAAAAAGAAATCACCTTGCAGTACAAAAGATAGTCACTGCTCAAGAGCAGGCCACAACTTCATGTTTTTGGACTTGGGTTTCTTAACAGAAATTCAGAAGGAAGTAAAAAGAATGGGTAAACCTGGGAATGGAAAACACAGGTTAAGACAAGACTGAAATAGCAGGGAGTGCTTCAGGGCAGAGTAGGAGCAAAGGGCACTGGCACAGGTGTGTGAGGAGTCCAGAGCTGGGTCAGCAGGAGAGTTCAGGGCAGGAGTGAGAGATACTGCAGGTGCACAGCATCAGCAAGGAGTATGTGCAGAGCCAAACATTCAAAACTTGTCAGATAGGCATAGCAGAACTAATGTAGATTCAAGGTATGGAGCCAGATGTGGCAAACTACAGAACACCTGCCTGTAGTATGCTTCATTCTAGCTTGTGTTTCCATGAAAAAAAGAAGATGATAATATTATTAATATGAATTTCTCAAAATAAAACAGCCCAGAAAGAAGTTGGAATATAGCAAGACTGGAAGGATGCATGGTAACATCATCCTGGCTTGCAAAATTGAGTATAAGCTAGCTACACTGAAGAAAGGGGGACTTTTGAACAATTTAAACCAGGACAGAGGATCAAATTTCTGTTGTAAACTACTTTGAAAAGTACGTGACATCTTGCATTTAGCATTTTTTTATAATCTCTCAGATTTACCATGCCAGAGTATCATTTTCATTCTGTATAGCACGGTTCATACAAAAAAGCATTTTTAGAATACTGGCTAGAGATGTGGTGACTAAGTTCAATAACAGAAAGAAAAGTGATATAAGCCTCACAACAAAACGTGTGTGATGAGAGTGTGAGGGGGATTAAGAGGTAAGAGTAAGAACTGAAGAAGCACAGGACACTAGAGAACTGGTCCAGATGGTAGGCTAGTCTTAACCTACAAAGCAATGTGTTGGTATAAAAGTCCAGTGGAAGCTGAGCAGACAGAGATGAGCATACAGTTGAAGTCTGAAATATTTTTACGAGTTCAAGGAATGGAAAAAATGGACTCTAAAGGTCTGATGCAGAGTCCAGAAAATTGCTGCTTGGGAAGAGGGTAAAATCAAAGAAAGATGTTGCATCTAAGGAGGTGAGGGGTAAGAGACACCTAAATGACTGATCACAGCGGACATGAGTAATGACAAGAAAAAAGCTTTTCCAAAACTAGTCACCACATACAGATATGAAAACAAAAAAATACTTCCAAGGTGTCAATAATGCAGCATTGGGTCAAATAGCCAGTTTGCTATAAATCTGGTATGTTTAAAATTATTTATTCCAAAAATAGTTAAGGCAACTTTCTAGTAGGGCTTGTGTACAGAAAAAGAAGAAAAAAATTAAAAATCATAAGTGAACTTTGATAAGATGTTCTTCAGTGATCAGTTCTATCTTTTCATTTCAGTAAGATGTCCACAAGTTCAGTAATTGTAGCATTCCAGTCTATTACTGATAAAAGCTCACTGTTGCGTGAGCGGTTCAACACTGTACCAAATCTCCCATTAACTCTTGCTCTTAAAGGTTATTTCGGTAAGTGGGTCAAGATAAACAGAGGACCTGCTAGTAAGATTCCTAATTTGAACAATGATATCTATACAACAGAGGTAGCTATCTGAATCAGATTGCTAATGCCCCTTTTTTTCAAAATACATCCAGGGACAGTGTTTTTATATATTTGTGAATGTTACTGTATATTTCTGGATCACAACCATGAATGATTTTGTTCATATGCCCAAGGTTTGTAACCATCAGGAAAGCAGTGACCTTTGCTTTCAAACTAGGCAAACCGTTTCATGCTGGGCTATATTCATGCATACTCAGTATTTCAATTAGCCTGTGATTTCCTTAAAAATACTGTACTGAAGGATGCCTAGCTGCTAGATTTTTCCTCCCTCTTGTACATGACAATACTTTGCTCAAAGTAGCCATTAAGCTTTTAACTTGCTTGCTGAGGCATTCATTGTTACAACTCCTCATGCCTCTTGGCTGATGGAGGAAAATCAATTTTGATCCCTGAGAAGCAAGTGCAAGTCTCCAACTTCACACACCAATGTGTACAACTGCAGCTGAAACTGAATCGAGATTTTTTCACCATTCAAGGCATTTCACATTTATGCCGAGACCTTCAGAGGTTACAACACACACAATTTACTGTTTTTAATTGGAGAAATGGAACAGAACTTGCTTCAAATGAAAAAGAAGTTTGTCAAATGAAGTTTACAAAAAGCGAATGAGATTTATGGTGACAATGAAAATGCACTTCAAAAATTAACCTGCAGCTTTTTGCAACACAAGGTATTACAACAGAATGCAAAACTCGAGCCACTGCAGGATTTTAATGCTACAATAATTCTGCTCTTCCTTAAAGGGCAACAATTTTGCCCTTTCTTAGATAACTCAGTTCAAAACACATTAGAACAGCAAGTCTGAGTGATTAGAAGTCAAACTACAGTAACCAGGTAGCAGTAAAGATACAGAAAGCATGTGCATTTTCCTAATAGACACAAGTTTAACACTGAAAATATTCCAAGCAGGTATGAGAGAGAGGGAGGGGAGGAGGGAACTTACTGTACTCCTTCAAAGATGCACCATACACAGAATGCAGCAGTACAGGATACGCTAAGAGATGAAGGCAACCAAAAAGGCAGTACTCACCCAAAATATTAAATTGAAAAGGAACATCATGTATTTCAAACAACACAGGCAGCCTCTTGCCATGTTGCACTTCTTAAATTCTAAAAGGAAAACAAAGGATAGATCCAGGTAAAAGACCACGTATTTGCTGCCTTTGGGTGCACTGTATTTGTCACTTTTTACGCCAGTTCCAGTCCCAACGCCGGTCCCGGTTCCGACCCCAGTGTGGCTCTGTGTGCGTGATCCAGTTGTACCATAGAAAGCTCCTGCAGTAAAACCTCGACCAAATTGCCTCCCTGAGGTAGAAGGTTTAGCAAAATCTGAGTCTTTGCTATCCAAAGATGGACTCCGGTGAATTGAAGAATCCTCACTACTTGACTTCTCCATGATCTCTCTTTTCACAGTTGTCAGATTTAATGTATAGCATCTCTCAGCATTAAATGCAGTGCCTTGCAAATGCCACAGTGCGATAAGAGCTGCCTGTGTCTTGCTTCTCTTTTTCTTCGTACATAAATCAGATAATCACTGCAGAATTTATTCACTGCATTCTTGCTGGTTTTATTTTTTATAGCAATGTAGGCTGTGCTCTGTCTATCTGAAGCATGGATTTATATGTTAATATCCCATGCAAGAGAAGGCTCATGATTTATCTTGATGAATCAGTTATGCAGAACTTTGATTTTTATTCAAAAGAGCCATAAGCTCTTTCTCTGCACTCCTAGTCTACAGCCCTCTAATCTATAGGCAGCAGATGGTCCTTGCATCCATTTCCAAAAGCTTCTGCAGTACACCTGGGAGACTCTCCTCGAGCCGGAGCACTTTCCTTGCTCTCAGCTTCCCTCTCTGTGTCTCTCTGACTCTCTCTCACACGCTGTCTTTTTTCTTTCCACCCATTTGCAGTGTCTCATTCAGTAACCAGCTACCAGAGCGCGTTCTGTGTTTCACTGCTGTTGCCGTGAAATCATCGGCAACTGCAACCACTGGGCATTTCCCACAGAAATCCCTGACCTAACTATCGAGTAATAAATCCGCCCTCCCGCTCGCCCCTCCCCTCTGCTTTCCATCGGGCCAGTTAGCAGAAGCCTTCTCCTGCAGGGCACGCCTCCATGACATAATATCTTTAATAGGATTAGAATTACTCTTGACTATACAAGTGCACAACAGAAAATCTCTTTAAATGTCAAGTACTGTTTAGCTGTTTACGCGCTAGAACTGTCAGGCAGTGATATTCCTTCAATACAATATAATACAGGAAATGTATGGATTAGATAGACAGGTGCTAACCTCTCCCTGCTCATTAAATTAACAGTAACTTACATTTTTTTTTTCTGGCTTAAACAACTGTCATGGGACAAGAAACTGGAATAGGCTAGCACTCAGCATACACTGAATAGGCACGTCTCAGTTATGCATGCACACAATCACACCTTCACCTGCGATATAATTAACCATAACCAGAAAAGCAGAGCTGCTGCCTCTTACAGGGTCATCAATCAATTCTTAAAACTCCTGAAATGTAAAGGTGTCTGAACCCGCAGCTATTTACACTCTATTTAACTAGTATATCAGAGCTTATTCTTATGCACGGCAATAAGCCATCTTACATCACAAGTAGTCTGTGAACTAGAAACACTGACCCAAATGCCACATTTCTTTTCCACATAGTAGCACAGCATGCCTGCTAGGACTCTGAAACATAGAGGACACATGTGTCTGTGCATATGTGTGTAAGCGCTTGGAGGGGAGGAAGAGAAATACTTCAGGTCACGCCTGGTGCTTCCAAATTTGTCATTTTGTCATAAGCACAAGAGCAGTGCACTGATGGTGCAAAGTGCTATAGCAGATTTAAAATGCAGGTTATTCTTCTCTTTTTGTATCTAAAGAAACTGCATTAGGAGGCCACAACGAAAGAAATACAGCCACCAGGAAAAGCAAAATTCTGCACAATTTTCAACTGTCCCTTTCACAGGCACATTAAAATACACTGTTAATTATTTTATCAGGTATCCTTGAGAAAAGATAACATAAAATTTATGCATTCTTAGACATCTATACCCAAAAGCCTCTTAAAATTCTGTACTTCTTATGTAACAACATCAGAATCAACACCCTATAGCCCTGCTACACCCTTCTTGATAGGCTTTTTCTGTGAAAAGATCCCTCCACCATAAAGTACTTCACGCCATGAAATACCAAGCATTTGTATGTGTAATATTGTTCTCTCACCTCTTCTGCTACAGAATAACATTTTAACAACAGGCAGGCCCCAGCCTGTATCAACAGCGTTTATTACTTTACTTTTCAAAAGTAATTTCAGAACTGCCTGCATCAAATGTGTCCGTCAGAAAGACGACTGCAGGATGACTGCTCAGCACTGTCTTTGATAGTTGAAATGCCTACACATAAAACATCAAGATAAGAAAAAAAATAAATTAGAAGCAATCAAAGCAGAATGGGGCATTTCTAACCATATCTGTGGTAGAAAGACATGCAAACTTCAACGTGAGCAGCTTTCTCAGTTGCTCAACATGAGCAACTTTCCCAGAAAAAAAAACATGGAAGTGATTTGTAGGTCATGGCCAGTTACCTGCCTCAGACACGGGAGCCTGGCACATAACTCGCATTCAAACACAAAGCAAATGTTTGAGTACGGATTTAGAAGTCTGAAAAAACTCTTCCATTTGAAATTCACTTACTGAAAGTGTAAAGTTGTGCCACAGCAAACCTATGCTGCAGCAAACCACACTTACAGTGGTTTTCACTTCTCACACAAAATTGAGCTCTCAGCCAAAAAATTATGAGTGCGCACAGGTATTTTAAAGCATTTTTTCCCTGTTGCACCCTTCAGTTTGCCATAAAATTTATAATGACATAGACTAGCTATAGAAAAAAAACTTGCTGTCCACTTGTAAAAACTAATGCAATTTAAATATTTGCCTCCCCATTGAAGCTATATGACAATAATAATTAATCTGCCCTCATCAAGGTTAAAAAAATTAAAGAATGTTTTGTGATATGTAAAAGATCTCCACAAAGCCAGTCCTAGTTCATAAATAGTGGAAACTTTCTATTACTGGTAAAAAAAAAAAAAAAAAAAAAAAAAAAAAGGCAAAACAACCATACCTCCAACCTTATTTTTTGCAAGTTTTCATTATTAGACCTTACTGAAGTTTTCCAGTTTTCTATTTTTACCTTCAAATACTACAAAATATTAGTTTACTTTATCAATACCTGTAATGCATCTTAACCATTAAGAGATCTCCACAACTGGTCTACAGCACAGTTTCTACTTCAGCAAGAACAACCAAAGACACACATAAGGTCAATAGCCAGCTTCAAAATGCAGGCCTGAGCAACAAGCACCAGGGAAAACACAGTTCCAGATCAGCCTCTCCTCCCACTGCGTAGCAAGAAAACATATGACTCTCTTATGGTTATGCTGTTGCCACCAGGGACGCTTTACAAGCTTCAGTAACTTTCCGCCACTTGAATTTGCAGCCATGGAGCAGCTTTACAGATAGACACCACTTCCTCCTGCTGGAACTCTAACTCAGTGTTTAGGTAGCTCAGCTAATAAATCACACAGAACTGCTTATTTGCTGAAAAAATACATGGTAAAAAAGCCGCAACCAGTCTGTCCAGCTGTGCTTTGACCAGCCACTGCACTTAACTCTAACTCTGATTGAGAATTCAGCGGCAGGTGTTGCTGCAAGCCACTCAACAGCACCTTAGAGTGGTCCCACTTGACAGTGTAACCTCAGCACGAGGACAAACACGTTCTGCTTCACTACAGATCTTACCTCTGTTTAGTAATCAGGGCATGAAAAACATTCAAAAGCTCACTCTGTACATCATTAATGTTTGATTACTGAATCACAGAATTTTGTTGCTGAGTGATGCATCCACATCAAGAAAATAATTTCAGTCCCATACGTACATGCCTGGGACAAGGCAATAAACATCAGCCATCTAAATGGCTCTGTCAAGTATTAAGGGTAAAAAATTAGGTAATTTTCAGATACCAGGTATAAAAGTGGATGTCACAGAGGGTGTAGTCAAAAAATGGAAAGGAAGAGTATTAGTACTACAGACAAGGCACAGGCTGGTTCTCCTACTGAAACTGATTTACTTGGTTCCCTCCTGAGAACAGACTACCACAGTCTTCAAAGTATAGATTCCAACAACTTCATTTTTCAGTGGAAGCCACAAAACATTTAATCTTTTTTCTCAGCCCTTAGTTTAATCTCACCAGAACCTGAGTATCAATTACACCCAGCTAGAGTGCTCCTGAACCCCTCTGTTTGGTTCTGATCTCTTCAGCTGTTTTTGCACAACTGGCTTCTGGAAACATACTGCAAAATAGACCAAAAGCTGACCAAGTTTATACACATATTTATAACTATGTATTTATAGCAACATAATACAGATATAAAAAGTATGTCAGCAATATATAAAAATTACACTTATTTTTCCCCTTTTGGAAGTTTCTAATCCATCTTACAAGACATTCTCCTTAAATGATCTTGCTGACTCAGTGAGAGGGAGAGTAACTACAATAGGCAAGAAAAGGAACAAATACTGAAGACTGAGCAAAAATACCTTAAGCTTTTGTTATGTCTCCCATGATTCCTGAATATGAAATATGAAACTCCATGAGTTTTTGAAAAGGCAAAACAAAAACTCCAGTCAACATGATACACAAGCCATTTTGCAATGTATTACATATTTTACCTTGCAATTTCCATTAGGTAGGATAATGCTACTGTCACTGTTTTAATTATGGGGAACTCGAGGACCAAGACGCTTGCTGAGGATGAATAGGAAATTGCTGGCAGAGAAGCAAACTGAATCTCTGCCTCACATGTTCTCAGCTAGTACGCTAACCACTGCACCATTCCCAAATTAATTATTTTTAGAAATCATGAGTTTTAGTAACCCTGCCACATGACTTCAGAACAATACTGAGCCCTGCAGAGAGACATACAAATGCATATGCTACCAAGTGCTGGAGGGATGGGGTTCTTAAATTCATTCTTTTCTTTTGAATTATATTGACCAAGAATTCAATTATACAAACCTTCCTCAGGGTACACTAGGTAGACAAAGAACCAAGATTGCTGAGTATAAACTCAGTGACTTCAGCTTTGCAGTCACTACTACAAATCCTGGAAGGCCACGAGAAAGATGTAGAACAAGAGTTGGAAAGAACAGTTTGTGGTTCTGGCATACATTTGTATACAGCTGAAACCTCAGATTAAAAGAAATAAATAAAACCAACCAACCAAAAACCACCAAAAACAAACCACTGATTTCAGAATAAGTTTAAAGGGAAAAGAGTGTAAAAAAAATAGAACTGAAATTAGAATCACATAAGAGACAAAATCATGGGGTCGTCAGGACTTCTATGCTTCTGGTTCCACAACAAAGAGCTTACAGACATCAGCAAGTCAAAATACCTGGAGTTCCCAGGTCTCATAAGGCTACAGGATTTAGAAGCAAATCCTGGATGCTCTGAAGGTTGTAAAATACATCCTAGGACCTTCCAAGCTCACAGCTTGCAGTCTGCAAATCCAAAGCATTCTGCCATCATGGGATTGGACAGAAACAAGGTAGGTTTCAAGGACAACTTTGTATGATAGACAAGTTTTGAAACCTGCCTGTGTTTTTCAGAACCAAATATCCTGAGCCATATTTAACCTTTGTCAGAGTTTCATTTTCCAAGAAGAAAAGTATTTCATTAGAAACAGACTGAACTACTGTAACTTCAGTTATCTGGGACAGGTAAATGTGCATACAGCCTAAATTGGAAAGAAAACACAGATGGGTTCTTAGAGGCTGGACTCCATGTTCTGGGTTTCCACCTAGCATTGGGACAGTTGAAGGAAAGGGAGGCCTGGCAGAGAGAGAGAGGAGTAAGACAGCCCTCCAGGATGCAGGAACCGTGTGAAGGAGCATACCTGAGGAGACACTGAGTTTGTGATCTATGGGGACTCAACCTGTTCTTACAGATACAGGAACTGAGTGTCTAGCCACCTCAATTCAACACCCACCTTCATCAGTCCTGACCCAGAAAAATTATATTTCTTGAAATTGTTGCTATAAAGCAAATTATTAATCTGTTTCCTCTGACACTATGACACTTGCGTAATGGTTCGTGGTTGCCTTGGATGAGTAATGTTTCTTGCCTCCCTGAGGCAAAGAGGTGAAAAAAGAGGGAAAATCTCCTGGAATGGAGTAAATTAATACTTACTAGTTCATACTCATATATACTTATAAAAAGAGTTTATCCTTCCTACATGGAGTCCTCACTGGATGGGTGACCAAGAAAATCCTGTTGTAAGACTTTCTACTGTGCCAAAGGTTCTGCGTCATTTGGTCCCTGGGATTTCCATTAAAAATCATTTACTGCCAACAATGCGTAGGTGGCTGAGACTTCTCATTTAGGATTTCACACTAGAGACAGAATAAGATCCTGTCTCAAAATTAAGCAAAGGAATTAGCTGTAAATCATGTCAGGAACCTTAACCCACTGTGATCAAATGCAGATGATGACTTGATATGCTAATGCACAGAAGATATGGGACATGAGGATTAAACTGCAATATGAGGTCTGAAAGCTACGAAATTGTGATTATGTCACACCTTCACACCAGTTGTCCCTCAGGAGCCCTCAGACTGAGCAGAATGTTTGAGTTTCCAAAGCGACAGAAAAACAGAACAGAAAATAGAAATCCTGCTACAAACATTGAAGCTTTTAAATCAAAACATTTGCACTAATACAGGGTTCTTTCCACTTCACAAACACCATCATGAAATATGCTAGATCTGAAAGAAGTACTCTAAATACTATGTTAGAATACAATTCATCCTAACTAGTTTCACCTTCAAGAACTAAAATCCAGAAAGTCTTTTTATTGTTGGTTTCTGATAATTCCTGGAAACCAGAGTCCTCTTCGGCTTGTCACTGTAAATATGTACAGGGCAAGTGAACCCATACAACAGACAGTACCGATATTAAGAGCTGACTCTGGAAAAAAAAAAAAAAACAAACAAAAAACCCCAACAAACTATACTAGGCTTTTTTTTTAGCTTTTAAATCCCAAAACTACCTTACCAGCTCTCCCACGAGTAGGTGAGAAAAAGCACAAAATATGAGGGGCAAGAGAACAGCATGTGCCCAAGCAGATAGGTGTCTCCTGCCAGGCAGCAGAGAATACCAGATGCTTTGGAACATTCTGTTTATGACTTTTAGCATAAGAATCTGTATCCTTTTTAATTGTAGGGTGTTTATCTCTGCTTCTATAACAATTAATACATTGTTTCATCTCCATCAACAGCTAATCCTTCTTAAATTCTGTTGAGAATTTAGCCTCAATATCTCAGGGCTGTGAGTTCCATAGGTACGCATTATGGTAAAAAATCCAGGATCTTCCTGTTATTCACAAGCATTATTAAGCCTTCCAGCTCTGTCCTCTATCCTGGTATTCATCCTCATCCCATAATTCATCATTCTGTAATCCTCTATTACATCTCATGTCATTTGTCCCTCATTAGACTAAGCACTCATCTTTTCACCATCTCCTGTTATTGAAAACTCTCCAATTCCCTAATAATTTCAGTTAACCATCTTTGGGCTTCTTTCTGACTGAGCTATGTTTATACCATAATCTTTCCCAATCTGCTGATAAAAAGATCTTTCCAAAGCACACAAGAGTTAATATTCAAATTCAAAATAATTTAATCAATTCTGTATCTATCAACACCTTATCTTTATGAAAATGAGGTTACTCAGATTCAAAAGACCTTTTTACATCATCCCTATTCTGCTTTTCTTTTTCAGATTCAAAATTTGGCTCTGAAATGTTCAACTTTTCAGAGCCTAACAGGAAAACCCTTGCAGTTTAAATTTGTATCTTCCCAGTAGGAGGAAAGGGAGTTCTCACTACAACAGCATTAGTTCAACACTAATTTCTTGTAACGAAATTAAGACCATCTTCAAGTCAGGGACTCCTTGTGAAGATAACCAAATCGAGCCTTGCCCATCAATGATGCAAATGGATGTGTGGTGCAACTGCTGTCCCCTCTCAGTACACACCAAAAAAAAAAAAAAAAAAAAAAAAAAAAATCATCTGCAAGGAAATGCTTTTTACTTCACTTACAGAGAATATAAGATCAAGGGGCCAGAAAGCTGTCAACCCGAGGCAGGAAGGCAACAACATCCTATCCCCAATACCCCCATGGGATGAAACATCACAAATCAGACCTCGAAAACCATGCCTCAAAAAATTAAAGACCAAAAAAAGAAAGCAGAGGCGAGAAAGTGAGAAGGGTTCTTATTTAACACGTATTTTTTGCAGAGGTAAAGTACATGATCTAAATGCTTCTCTTCCACTCCCACTTTAAATGACAGTTTCGATTTTTACTTCTTCTGTATTGACTACAGATTAAAGAAAGGTAGCAAATAGCCAAAGATTTTTGCCTATCATGAGAAATGGCATCCCTTCTTCCTCTTGGATGGTGCAGGAGGACTTAATTTAATAAAATAACTCTTCTAACTGTGTCCAATGTGTACAAGTCCCTTGGACAAAATCAGGTGGATTTTCTCTAACATCTGTTCCAAAGAGGCTGTCTTTCACCAGCAGTCTGCTGTTTTGAATTAACTGACAGCTGGTGTCTATGTATTAGGAGAACTACTAAACTTAAAAACCAACAAATTAAAAAAACCCTCTTACAAATGGCTCTGTGCAAAAAAAGGACCAAGAGAATGATGTAAGCATTCATTTTAAAAGGCAGCACACATCTCTGAAACCTGCTCAGTTATGCCATGAAGCAACATTTCTAAGCACATTCCTTTCACAATTGAGTGAATTCCTCCATTGCTAAAATATTCATTTTTTGGCACTTAGGCAAAAACAGGTGTCATTCTATCAATGGGAACATTTAAAACCACCGTGTCAGGGCTGGCAGCAACCCAGATGTCTTCAATGGGCAGCAAACTTACACCATTATTTTAGGCTCCTTCCCCACTAATTCATCACCTGCTCCAGCCTCCAATTTAAGACTCACTGAAAGTGGCAGACCAAATGCCTTACTGAAGAGTCAGCCCTCAGATGTGTGTGAATTACCAAAAAGCTGTTTACCAGCAGCATTTCCAAGCAAAACCTGATCCCAGGTTGCACCTTCCGGTCGGAGACACAACTTTCATACAGGAGTCAAACTACCAAATAAATTAAGTACCTGCCCAGGGCCAGTAGCCTCACAGATGCAGATTGTCAGCAGAGAGGGCTGAGTTCAAGTCACAGTACCAGGTTCCCCTCTGCTAGGCCCTCAACAACACCCAGGAGCAGAAATGTCTGGAAACAAGGGTGGGATCTAGTCTCTACAGCCATTCAGTCCCCATCCCACTCCTGGCCCTCCCCAAGGTCTACCAACTGTGACAACAAGCTACACTGCCTAACAATTCCCTGCACATACCTTCTTTTGGCTTTGAAGGCAGACATTCCTGAATTTGCGAGAAATAGTTTTTGAGTATTTCAAGGTAAATGGAATATACCTTAACTGCTATTAACAGCACTTAAGTTCTGATCAAACCACTGCAGGACAGCCGCATTCCATCCTGCTCATTTGGGCAAGACTCATTTTTATGGCTTTCAACAAACTTCCTCAACTTCTACCCAGAGCTAAGTCCAGAGACTCCTTCCTGTCTTGAAGCTCTTTAGATTTATAAAAACAATCCTATCTGAGCATCTGCATCTGCCCTTGCAATAAAGCTTCTCTATTTCACAATAAAGCTTCTTCCATGTTGTGCAGGGAATGGTGGAATGTGGTGAACTTCAACATTTAAAATAGGATGTGCCTGTAACGTAACAGTCATGCAATTAATGCTTTTTGCTTTGCCAACAACAGAGTCAGATTTAAATCCCAAGAGGAGGCAGATATTTTAGCCACCTTACTCATCTCACAAGAACGAGGCTAAATGGCTCTCATCTATTCTGCATGAGATACAAGAAAGGGTGTAATAATGAAAACAAGGTAAACCTCTTACTATAATCCAGCAGGTTTATGTAACGGTGCTACTATTCATCAGCTTTGTGATCGGTGTCAGCTCTTATTACAAGGGTGTGAGAGATTTAAAATGTCAAAGGAGGAAAGAAAAAGGGAAGAAATCAGAGTACACTTTGATGTGACCCTGCCTGTCAAGCAACAAAAAAAATGCAGCAGTTCAATTCTCTGTCTTACAGCAGGAACTACTTAACTTTTTACAGTATATTAATTACCAAGCTCTTATAGAAGCATAACTATAATTGTAAAATGTAATTTTTATAACCTTATCTGCATTATGGAGGACTTATTTACACTTGGAGAGAATGCTGTGTGCTAGCTGCAATACCAGGCATTCAGAGCCTAATATGGGGTGTAAAGAATAGATGCAAGCATGTTTGACTCTTTCCCAAAAGCCAAGCCCACATTCACTTCAGTTTTGAAAAAGTTTAATTGTACCATCAGTGTTTCTCAGAGATGAGAAAACCAAGATAGATACCCTCGATCAGCAGCCAGAAACTAAGGACCTTGCAAAAATTCCCCACCGAGGCATCTGAAAGACAAACAAAAAAATGTCTTTTGGAGGGGAAAACTATTTGTGTCCTTCAGTCTACTCTGATCTACTTAGGTATGTCAAAACTATGCAGTAGTTATAGAATGAAATATCAATTGGCCTTTAGAAGCAGCACTTTGTTAATTCATCACAGGCAGATATTTTCCATTTACAAATTAATTGGAGTACTGGCATTTTATTTCAGAAGCAATCAACATGATGTTTCATGCTATGCTCTGCAGACTGGTTCAGAGGAATCTATCAAATACATAGCCATAAATGCTCAGTCAATGGTGTGCATCCAGACAAGTTTTTAAACAACATGAATTAAACTAAAGGCTTAGAAAATGCAATATCACATAAGGGTAGACAGTGCTCATTTTGGTCCAAATATGCATTGTAGGAGTCAAATTTTATGTCCATAGCACCAATATATATCTGATCTTTCTCTCTTTTCTCCTAAATGTCCAAGTCCAGACCAACTTTAAACCTAATTTACTGAAAAGGCATTCCAGATTTTTTCCCTTCAAGAGAACAAGCTAAAGGTAAAGCAACAATAACATAATCCATTGGTAATGTTTTGATTGTTTTTGTTGTTGTTTTAAGTCTATAATCTCAGTGTCTATAAAACAGATCCATGCAGGTTTGGACATCAGTGCCCCTAGCATGAAAGATACTTTGTTCCCTGGATTTTATCCAGCCAACGGGGTCTCCTTCTGTGTTGTTTTTCTCATATACTCATTTCTTATGTGCACTTTTCCCTTTCCTGCCAGACATCTGCCCAGAAGTCACAGAAAATTCTTTCAAGCCACCCAGACAATTTTCAGAAGAGTTTTACGAACTCAAAATCTTATCCCATATCTGAAACCCAACTTTTCTAGACTGACCACGTCTCAGTCTTCTCTTCCCCCACCTTCCTCTGTGCCCGTGGTTTTAATACAGAACTCTCTTGTGTAGTACTTAGTGTTTCTACTCCAAAAGCATGGAAACTGTTATATTAAACATTTATCAGTAATGGGGTTACTCCCTTCTACTGCAAGCTGAAGCAAGATAATTTGGTGATCATGAAAAGATTCTGTATGTTTCTCTTTTCTTGAAGAAATACAGTACTCAAATACACACAATTCCAACCAAAACCTGAGTGTATGAACTGCACTCTGAAATCCCATGTTTCTTGTATTCCAAGGATTGCTACATTAAGTCAGCTCAGTTCCCTGTGGTTTTTTTTCTTTTTATATCAACCTGAATGCTTTCCGCCCCGTACACAAAAAAACAAATGTTCAGAAACTGTAATATGGTAAGTAATTGGGCCTGGGACTGAAAATAAAAGAACTCTTCTCACTCCCTAACAGGTGTATCACTAGAACTATAGGTTTAAAGGAAACAAAAAGCAATAAAAGTTTAATCAACAGAATCAGGAGTTATGGATACAAAGCAAACAGAGTTGATGAATTGCAAGGTGCAGTTTCTTCTTTACATGGAATATTTTTCCAAACAGAATGATGCTTTGCACCTGTCCTGTAACTGGACGACAGGCTTATGTATTATGCTGCAAATAAAAGACTAAGAAAATGTCTTGATCATTTCAAAGAAACCTTATTCCAGTCCAGTGCCTCCCCAAGAGTGCCTATCACTGTTCCATAACACTTCTAGCTCCATTTATAAGGATGTCTCACTTTTGTACCTACTTAACACATCTGCTGTGTTTATATAGTCTCCATCACATATCAATGATACCTGAGTATAAAAGACTACATCTATACCAAGGCGTAGGCAGGGAAGGGGGAGGGGGGAATAATGAATTCTTCCCTATGAATTGTTCCCTAAAAAATTGTTCCCAGGCACCAGAGCCTTCAAAATGTCTAGCACAGAGCTATCTTCATGCATTTTAAACATCCTTCATATTTAATCCAGTTATTTTTATTTTAATATAACAGATAAATGCTCAAAAGCCAAATAATCCAAAACAGATTTCTACACAGTGTCCTGCATTCTGAAGCAGAAAAACAAACAAACAAACAAAAAACAAAAACAAAACAAAACAAACAAACAAACAAACAAACAAAAAAACAACACACCAACCCTCAGACTACTGAAAGCCTGACATGGTACACTGCTACAAAGTTCTATCAACCAGATTCCCTCTCAGATTTCACAGGCTGGTCACCAGTAGCTCTTATGAACAACCTGTAAACATTTTTAAAGCAACCAGGAACTCTCCAAAATGAAAAGTGAGATACACATTATTGACACACATTTCTCAATACTGGGAAAACTTAAAGCACTGCCTTCTGTTATAGAAAAGATACGTCTTAGGGACAGGATTCTAAATAAGGATACCCTCAAGAGATGCTATATGCTGTTTTGAAATAAAACTTTCACCTCATAAAATGTTAACATTAGGGCTTTAGGCAGACACTAAGTTCAGGACAGATGTGCTGCCTAACATGTAAGAGACTCTCACTTTCCAAAAGGCCAATAAATGTCTTTCAATAACTAAAAAGCAGTTACAAAAGATGGTGGTACACAAGTATGCATGTTGGCAGGACAAGCAATAGAAATAAATTGGTCAGGGAAAAAGTTGTCCTGGATATAAATGAAAAAAAAAAATATTCTGTGGAGTACAGTTAAAAACTGAAATAGCTTGCTTAGAGAGATGGTAGAATCTCCCTTAGTGGAAATATTCACTTGGCTTGACAGGAGCCTAGATAACCTGAACTGGGGCCCTGCTTTCAATAGAAGTTTGGACCACATGCTCTACACATCTCCTTCCAACCTAGACTTTGCTGCAATTCTAACATTTTATTCCAATATCCAAAACTTAAGTTAGCGACTGGTCCCAGAGGGGGGCTGTGGAATTTCTTATCAAAGCATAATGTCTCCTTGGACTGCAAAAGACTGACACTGAACTCCTTGCAGCAGTAGTGAAAAAGTGGCAAATTGAAATTGCTATCACACTGATGAGGAGGGGAAAAAAAGATGTGTTTCTTATCATAGCTAGATTTTACAAATTAGTGCATCCTCATCCTATCAATTATCTGCAGATCATAAAGCCTGTCTGATCTGTGTGACTTAATTTGGTAGTTATCCTTTCTAATCTAGTAACAAATGTTTTCTTTTAACAGAAGAAATTTCTTTTTTAACAGAAGAAATTACACAATGAATTCCAGTCTTTCCCATCACCATGTTCTCCTTTTTTTTTTCCTACTGGAGTGTGAATTCCATACAGGAATATATTTGTCAGAATAAAGGACCTTCCTCAAGGAAAGGAATGTAATATATTTGCAAAAAACAGGGATTATTAATTATTTAAAGACAATCCATCTGCCCCTAGAGACGTACCGGCTGCACAGATGAAGGGCTGGTTTAATCTCCTCCAGAGTAAATTTCTGAAAAATCCTAAATTAAAGCTACTTATATAGAAGAAGAAAGCTTGATCCTTGAGTACAGAGATACTGGAGTTTCTTTTGGTGTTGCCACTATGTCATGACAATGGAAAGCTATTTAAGGACTTTGATCTGACAAGCTGATACAGTTTTAGATGCATCCATCTCCTTAACTGGGCATTACCAACATAAAATAACGTCACTCTAGATAGTCTAGAAAGTTATGATACATCTTGTATTGCAAGTTTCTCCCTACATCTTTCCTGTCACACTGTTTTCTTCTCAAAGCCCCACTGAAGAAGAAAGAAGAGTCCACGAAACTTTGCACAAAAACAATCGGTGGAGATGAGAAGAGGGAGAAGAAATGAGAAAAATCCTTTTGCTCACTCAAACACCATTCAGGACATTTCAGATGCTACTGTATTAAGAGTGAATAAAGCTTTCTGGACAGGAGTCTGACTTTAGCAGCTGTTGATTCTTAAAGTGCTAAAAGAGATATCAGATTACGTATACGAAAAATGTACATTGGTCTGATTCTAAAGGTTTCCATCAAAATACTGAGTAAAGGACTAGTCTTTCAAAGGAGAAAGGCAAAATGTTGCTACATCTGGCCTCATTTCCAAATAATTGCTGTACTGTTAGAGCCTGTAACAGTTACGGACAGTCTTGTCATGGGAGTGAGCCCACCTAGATGTTTCATTCTGCAGCATACATGGTACATTATTTCCCTTGGGATTTTGAAGGATTACTAGTCCCATTGTCTCTAACCTCTTCATAATGAGTTGTTCTAATGGCAAGCATTAGCACAGGGAAACATCTCTGCAGTGTTTTCATGTCTTTACTGTGCTACATCACAAGGAGCATAAAATGCAAAGAAAGTAAACAAACATGGTTTTGATCATTGGGTGCTAATAATGCTAAAGAGCTATTTTGATGGAACTGCTGAAAGAACCTAAATATTTTTTACTTCCCAACTTCTAGTACTCATGTGATAATAAAACACAATTAAGTTTGATGATGAAGTTTAAGAATCCTATGCACATACTAGTCAAAGTGTTGTACATTGCTTTCAACAGAGTTTCTTTCCAGAGCAAGTGACCATTTCTATGCTAAAGTAGCCTTGCTGGCTGTAAGTCAGAGGAAAAAAATTGCTACAGTCCAAAATAAAAACCCATGGTATCGTTTCTATGGATTTAAGACGTAATAAGCAATGCTTCTGTTCCTAGCAGAATCAGATCTCCTTGAGATTTTTAGAAGTCCCATTTCAACATGTCAGTACAAATAAGTGCACACATGAAGCTGTTAAAAGAGTCAAGGGGATGAACATCCAAGGGTTGTTCGTGAACATGTAGAAAATTAGCTGAACTTCTTTTTCAAGCTCTAAAAGAAATATGGGCAGTGATAAACCTAAGTCATTCAGTGGTCAATCCAACTTTATCCTGCTGGCCTCTCTGTCTACACACTTATTTAAAAAAAAAAAAAAAATTCTCCCCTTTGCTATAAACGAAGTTGCAACATGGCAGCAGTAACAGATCCTGGCCACTCTTCCTTCCCCAAAATCACAGAACGTATTTTCACTCTGGATATCTAAAGAAGTAAGATTTATGCATCGAGACTGTCTTCAGCGAAACCTGAGGGAAGGGAGCAGGCACGGTGCTGTACGAGTCCTGGAAACCCAACCCAACCCACCGCAGCATGTGTTTGGAGTATCAATAGCAGCGAGGCAGAACAGTGAGCAAGGCTGACGTGGAGCCTGCACGGAGAACGGGCACGCACGTGACTCGGGGCTCGCATTCTGTGCGCTCTGCTTTTACCCTGCACAGCCCTATCAGAGGGACATAGGGGACATCTTGGAGTCTGGCCAGGGTAGAAGGTGGGGAAGGAGAGGAGGTCCGTAATGAGCTCAACCATCACAGTCCAAAAGAAAATCAGAACTCATTCGTTCAGCTTTTGGCAGAATTTTAAACAGTAACAATAAGTTTTAGACTGAACTGGGGCAGGGCAGAGACCCCTTTACCTCTAACAATGTGTAGAGTAGCCTCAAGCACACACCACAACAGTAGCAGAACATCACAACAGTAGCAGAAAGTGAATTTCAAGCCCAGTGGTCTGGGCAAGGGGTTTAGAGTGGCCCTGCCCAGTGGCAGGAGCAAGACCAAGTCCCCTGCTCAAAGCTCTAGGGTCCTAGCTGCCATTTTCAGCACTACAGATTGGCATCTCTTTTGAATACCTCTCTCCCCACTTCTGTTTAGGATATACGCTCCAGATAGCTTACATGCTTCTGATTTAACAGTTCTCTGAGTTTAATCTCATTTTATTTTCTCTTTATGTATCCAAACCCTTCGCCCCCTTATTTTTCTGCTCTGAGGCTTACAATTCCCAGTTTGTTTTCAAAGCTCATTAAGAGTATTTTCTCTCTCCCTCTGTCATATCATTAACAGAAATGTTACACAATGCCAGTCTAACTCCCAACCTACATAACCATTACACTGCTGTGGATAATCAGCTCCTGTTTACTATCTTTCACCCAACTTTCTCTTCCTACCCAAGCGAATTTCAATTAATCTTCATGTTAGGAAGTAAACATATACCTGCTTCCCCCTTGATCCCCTAAAATCATTAATTCTGCAATTCTATCAAAAAAAGCAATTACATTGTCTGGCAAGATTTATTCTTTATGAACTCATGTTGTTATTGCTTAGAATTCTGTCACCCTGCAGACTCTAAGTTTGCATCCTCTTGTAATATCAGGCCCATTATTTTACCAGTGGTTATACTTTCAGGACAGTAATTGCTAAGAAAAACCTCAGCTTTCGTTTGAAGGTCAACACTATGGTTGCCAGCCTTCATTCACACAGACACTTCATTTTAGCTACCATCTCACAAAAAACAATAATCACACAGTAGTGGCACTGCAAGAAGGCTCGCTGAATGCAAACTATTTAAACTCAGGGGCAAGAAAGAAAAATCAACCTTTTTTTCCACACACTCCCATACTCACTCTTTAACACTATAAGAAATTAAACAGTCGGCTTTCTGCTGACAAGAAAGCACTCAGGGATGCTGTTTGTACTCACAAAATAACGCAGGGTGGAAGGGACCTCTTGAGATCACCTAGTCCAACCCCATGGTCAAAGCAGGGCAAACTTCAAAGCTGTATCATATTACTTAAGAGCTTGTCCAGCTGAATTTGGAAGACTTCCAAGGCTGCTGATTCCACAGCTTCTTAGAGTAACCTCTTCCTACAGCAGCACCCCCAGGAAAATTTTTTTTCCTCACCTCCATTGGGGTCTTAGGCACCAACTGTGACTCCTGTCTGATGTCCTTCCTGTGCATCTCTGACAAGAACCTGACTACCTGTCTTCTCTACAAACCTCTCTAAGTATAGTAGGACTATACAAATCAGCCTGTTCTTCAGGCTAACTGAGTCTTCAGCTACCAACACAGAGTGAAGAGAAGATCTGCCATAAACAGGCCAGGTAAGAGATGATAGATGGGACTTCAGACCTAGAATTTCCTAGAAATGTAAATACCTACAAGATAACAAAAAGCAATGTTGTAAAGTGCAAACACCGTTGTTATACCTGAGGAAAAGCTGTACAAGAGGGAGAAAAGGGCAGGGCAGACAGCAGCACACGGCTGTAGCATTTCAATCTCTTTAGAAGGTTCATGTTTTAGTAAGTCAGGAAATGGTAAATACACACAAAACTGAAGACCTTCTTGTATACATGCTTAAATACCAGCAAAATAAAGCTTTACTTTGGCTGCACTTTTAAACACTTTCTGTGCTGCTGTTCATATTAGATTGGGAAAGAAACTTCTCAATACTAGGCATATCACAGGGAACACAGAAGGTGGAGAAGAGAAATGAGTGAAGATGGGCTGTTTTTTCATATATACACTCTGCCATAAATGGGGATAAAACAAGGTTAATGCTCTCCTGGTACACGGCACAGACCAATGGCTCCAGTGGCAACAAAAAACAAATAAAGGGGCAATGCTAGCCAGGAGACCAGGGACATATGCATTGTACACATTTTTTGGGTTTCAATTTCAGTCCATGGATCTGTGTTAAGATGTATACATCAGCCACTGCTTTCCATTCTGCTTTAATAGCGATGGCCTGATGAATGCAGAATAGTTCTGTTATAGTTTAGGAGTAACACAGACTCAGTTTTACTCTCAGGATATTTATTGCATTGATCTAGTGGCTTAACAGAAAAGCTGAAAAAACAAACAGTAAGAAAATAGGGTGGATTAGAAAACTGTCTCTTTGCAAACATCTGAGGGCTATTCTGAGACAAAGGTATATATGCTCCACAAATCACAAGTTAAAGAAGTTCCCTCTCTTGCGAGAGGCCAGCTGTTTGGAGCAGTGTCTTGGGGAGCCAGACAGAATGCCAGCTCTGGCTCCAGGAGAAACAGAAATACAGGGTCTGACAACTGAGAGGGGAGCTCTTTGAAACCAAGAAGTACACAAAGTGGTATCTAGCGGTTTTACATTGCAGCTTCACAGTTCAGGATCACCAGATGAGTCACAATGTAAGTGGATGACACAAAATCCACTGGAAGTTATTTTAAAATAAATACACTTTTATCACTTTTCAGCACCTGTAACAGCATTCTGCATTGTCAGCAGAACCACCTGTGTACTTTGCAGCCTGCCTTCACAATTAGATTAGCCAACTCATTTTATTAGGATGCCCTAGAGTTCAGGCATCTTGTGACCTGGAAAAGTTTGGTGGGGACAGACCAAAGCTGTTATTTAACAGCAAGATGCCAGAGATGGAGAAAGGCCAATTGGAAGAGCCAGAAGGAGGCACAGAAACTAAGACACATAAGTGCAAACCTAATCCCAGTTGCTAACACAGGCAAACATCTAAGAATATTGTGTCATGACTCATTTGTATAAAAGATACCAAATTATTTGAGAACTACTTTGTTCTCAAATGTCCAACACAAACAAAAAAAGCCATACACACCAAACCAACCCCCTTTTCACCCCATTCCTGCCACCAATACCTAAATGTCAGATTTCCAGCTATTCAGTTAGAAAGGGTAACTAGAACCTGCTAAGAGCTGCTAAATCCGATAGCCCCATAGAGGCTGCTGCAGGTTCCTGTCCCCACATCCAGCCAGTAGCAAACAAACCACACAAGCCCGAAGTCCTCAGCTGCGAGGACACAACACATACCTTCCAGGACACCCAACCAGCTTTGTTGCCCTTCTCTAAGCACATTCAAGGACCTTCACACCCTTCTGAAACGATGGGGCTCAGAACTGCACCCAGCACTCCGTGTTAGGCCACACCAACGCTGAGCACAGCGGAATGATCCCTCCTTCTGACCAGCTGGCATGATGCTCCCCAGGACGTGGTTTGCCCTCTGGGCTGCCCAGGCACACACTGCTGACTCACATGGAGCAGCTGCCCACCAGCACCCCCAGGGTCCCTCTCTTCAGGGCGCTCTCCAGCCATTCCTGTCCCAGTTTATACTTGTGTCTGATGCTACTCTTTCCCAGGGGCAGAATCTGGCATTTGTTCCTGTGATATTCCATGCCATGGATGATCGCAAATGTACTGACCAGCCTCTCATGTTGACTCATCTTGACAGGTTTTACACCCAGACCGTAGGCTGATCCCTCTCCTGTGACAGTCTGGGGAGAAGTCAAATCAGGGTGTTCCCTTTGCATGACTGTGGGTTAGTTGGGTTCTCTCACATTCTGCTCCTTTATGGTTATGACCCTTCTATCATATAACCTAGCAGTAGCCTTTGAAATTTGGCATGAATGAATTCAATGGTGCATTGTGCTTAATCATTGCGTTTACTTCTCCCGCAGAATCAGGCAAGGGAAACAAGGGCAGGGCATACAGGTTATCATGAACATGCTGCAAGTTGATAAAAACAATGTAAGTCCTTTGTTAAACACAGACTTTAAAATTTAGAACTTGCTCTTAGAAATTCATATATCCCTCCCTACACCAATGTTATGGCCTATATAGATAGATAGATAGATATATATATATGCACACACACATATATTACAGTATATACCAAAGATATGAATTAAAGTATTTTGCTGCCTGCTGCCACCAGGGACACTAAAGAAATAAATGTACAACCCAAGAGTTACTTTTTCCAGTGATTTGTTCCTTATGATATGTCTTTTGGAAGTATGTACTCTTCAGTGAAGCACTGCATTATCAACATGCTTTCCCATGCCTTTAGAATGATTACAAGTCTAAAAGACCAAGTCAAATCAAGTATTTTTAATTCTTCCCTGCCTTTTAGGTTTTTTTGCGGGGAGGGGGATTGCATTTTATAGAATCATAAAGTGGTTTGAGTTGGAAGGGACCTTAAAGATCATCTAGTTCCAACTCTCCTGCAGGGAGAGTACACCAACGCTCCCTGGGCAGGGAGGGACACCTTCCACTAGATTAAGCTGCTCAGAGCCCCATCCAACCTGGCCTTGAACACTTCCAGGAATGGGGCATCCACAGCTTCTCTGGGCAACCTAGTCAATGCCTCAGCACCCTCACAGTAAAGAGTTTCTTCCTGATATCTAATCTGAACCTACCCTGTTGCAGTACTTTGGAAAAGAAAGGGAGAGGGAAAGTAACCTCCTACATATTAAGAACATAAATAGCATTAGGTTTACCCTGCAAAAGAATAGGACTAAGGCAAAGGAACCACTTCGGAGATCAGAGACAAATGCTATGAACCGCATGGGAGAATAACTGGAGGAGACTCAGCAGAGGGAGGTACATTCAGCAAAAAGAAATCCTGGGACTGAGTGGAATATAGATTGTGGGTGGAGCCCACAGGGTGGGCTGAAGAAAACTCTAGGAATCTTACTTTCAGATACTACTCTGTACCAACTTCCAAGCAAGGAGGACCCACACACAAAGTCTGTGGAGAACAAGGTGTTTCTGTCCTAGTAGCTATTTATTCAACATCATTATTCCACACAGCGATATTGCAGTCTCTTTCTAGGTTGCAGGGTTTTGGCAACTTAAAGCCATTGCAAATCCAAACTCCTGAGTTCCTCTGGTCTCCTCACTTCCCCTGCAGCACCCCACCCTTCCCAGGTGCTGGCATTCGTATCTATTCAGTGAGACACTTCAAGAAGCTGAGCCAACCACAAACTATTCCTATGAAGAAAAAGCACCATCAGTCTGGCCAGGGCACACAGAGGAAAACATACTCAGGACAAAAGGAGGGCAGAACTGGATCGCAACAATCACAGTTTAAGGTCAGTTTTAAAAGCTGTGTAACCACAAGCTAAATTCTTGAAATTCAATTCTTGAAGGTGCACCTCCTGGATATTCTTGTACGGCAGGACATTGCCTATTATCCCATTTCATGGATAGCGAAGAGATGTCAAGTGAATTGCCAAAGCTCACACAGGAAACTTGGGCAGGAGTGGGAAGCTGAATTTAGGTTTGTCATCATTCAAGGAGTGCCTCCTCCAACAAATGGACACTGTCACTTGAAGCTGTCTCTGCAGCAAAGAGCTGGAATCCTAAGAGACAAAGGAGTGCTATTTTAAAGACTGGAAGCAGATATTCATATGAGAAAAGTGACTTTCCCAAAGTCAGTTGTAGCTGTTGACAGAATCACAGGCAAAAATTAATTCAGAACTACAGAAATCTGTGTTTACAAGACAGTCCTTGCCTAATATTATAGTACCCTGAAATGAAGAGTAACCTTTTATAAAAAAAATTAAATCCTTATATTCCTTTTTTTTTTTTTTTTTTAATAAGGAAGTAAACAACAGTTAAACAGGCAGTTGATGATCATTAGAACACATTCTGAGCAAAACTTCAGTTTTGCTGCTTGGGTCTTGAGAAGACATCTGGCAAAATCAAAAGCAGAACATGCTGAATAATTTCCTATTAAGGGCACAGAGGAGAATGAAGAGACTACAAGTGCTTATGCATTAAGTCATTCTATGCCTCATAAGGTATTAGGGTTTTTTTCTACATCTATATCTAATAAGAACAAGAGGGGTTCTGTTATTTTGTTTAAATAAAAATAACAGTACAGTGAAGATATCTCACAACAAACAGACACTCTGAACTTCCACCTCTTAGGAACCCAGCAAGCTTTTACATTCTTCCTGTCACCTTTCTCATCTTGTGATGAGATTCCCATGCTGCTCCATCTATGGTAGTGGAGACAGTGCTTTACCAGAGGCTTTAGATGCTAAAGGCTATAAGGAAGCAGGTTATGCAAAAAGTATCTATTTCCAGCACAGGAATGTGGCCTGTAACTATCCCATGACAGGGAGCTCAGCTCAAATAGAAAGTGTAAGCCCAAGCATATCAAAGCACCAGGAGCATTGCATCCTGAGATAGCAGTGGGAAATCAGGGCAGTGGGGGCGGGGAGAGAATGAACAAGCACTTTAGTCTAAAAGAGGAAAGGAAACACTAAGGCAGATCCTGAAATTTTATAAGGGAGTCTGGAAAGCACCTCACACTCTTAGTCTGAAAGACATTGCATATAAATTATCAGAATAAAATTCACAGAGAAAACTAATTAAAAAAAATAGCTACAGAGGAGAACATCCATTAATTCTTCAAAGATGGAAGAGGAGGTAGCATTAAAGCTCCTGTTTTAACCTCAGATTCTTAGGAGAGCTTGGAGCCCAAAAGCCTTCTTCAGTTCTTTCACCTAGAGAACTTAGTATATCAATAGACATTGACAGGAATTACAGATTTTTGGAGGTGATCATGTAAGAACTAACACATTTTTCAAAATCTATTCCTACATGTAGCTCTCTTACAAAGTTAAAAATAAACAAAATAAACCTTGCATATTCAGGGCATAACAATTTTGAAGGTCACATTTGGAATGCGTTATGAACATTCAGGCTATACATACATTATAGGAATACTGATACATCTTCATCCCAGGTCTCACACCCTACTGACAAGAGAACTGTAGCTTTCCATTTCCATTTACAGAAAATGGGAATCATGCTGCCCCTGCAGTAAGGATCTGTTGTTCTCATCAGCTGATATGATCTTTCACATCTGAAGCCTATAGAGCTCAACTCTGATCACAACAGGCTGTTAGATCATTAAAGAATAATTTTCACTTTCTCTATATGCTCTTGCTCATGTGTATGCTGGAACATAAGCCCAGGTGAAGTCCACCATGAAAATGTGAAGTATATAAGGAAATAATTCACAATTAGAGGTTGATTCCCCTATAGAAGGAGCAAGTAAGCATGAAATTATTCTGAGACAGCAGAAGCACTCAACAGGTTGGTCTTAGATTCTAAAATAAAGTAGGGAGGAACACATAACAATACTAGGGACTTAAATGAATCAATCTCATGAACAAGGATGGAACATTCAAAACAGCACCACTTTATCTTCATGCACAATAACCTTTTGGGCAAAATGTTGTCCAGAGTTAAAAAAAGGTATCTACCATCAGATTAAATGAGAAAACCTGACAAGTGAAGAAAAGCCAATCATTTCATAATTACCATAATCAATCCCAAGAATGGGCTGTATTTGCAGTGATGAAAATAGCAATACATTTATTTGTAAATATATTTATAAAATGCTTCTTTGTCTGCAAAGGGGGTTAAACATGCAGGGACATGTTCTACATGCAGGGACATGTAGACAGGGACACAGGGACATGTCCCTGCATGTCCACTTTCCACATAAGATGATGGTTTATCGACTACTGGACACGAGGCATTCTAAAGCTCATCAGAATGGTGTGGAAAACCCATCTGCTTACACTGAAAGCCCTCAGAAATACCAGTGACACATATCAGCAACAAACAAGAACACAAATATGAAAAATCTGTGGAGCGCAGAGACATGAAAAGGCCAGAGGAGAAGAAGGTGACTAAAATAAGACCACAGATACACAAGTCACCACTGAAACTTGATAGTAGAGTCAAACTTATCTTTGAGGGAAAGGGAACTTCCTCCAAGAAAGAACTCCTTACCAGAGTGCAGGGCAAGACCCAGCTGCCTTTTTAAATATCCCAGTGCACAGGTAAGAGCTGCAAAGCCCAAAGGCAAAGTGACCAACACAGAAGACAACCATTTGTCAAATATTGTTGGAATAGAACCGTCAGCAAAAGGGGCAAAGGTGACTTCTGTGACTCTAGAGCTGCCTGCCCGCAATCCATGATAGCAGCAACACATACATGGAAGAGCTGAGGGGGATAAACTTTCACTTTTTTAAAACCTGGGAAGTTATATGCTGACATCCACATTAAGAGGACATTACAAGTGCAAATTCACCCAATGGACACTGGGAACCATCATTACCAGTCCACTGCAGGTCCATTCCTGCGATTACAGGTTTATTTTCTCTATGAAAATAGAAGTGGGTTTCACATTCCATGGGCATGGACTAGCTTGCTCTAGGGAGAAAGCAGTATCGTGCACAACCTAATCATGAAACACTTGAAGACCTGCGTCCTGAAAGGGAGAAGGCCCGGAACAATGCTCTTAATGTCAAGCCAGTCAACTCCTGTCCTTGAAATCCAACATGATCCTTTCATTTACCACAGAGTCTTTTTGCAATGCATAGCAAAATTCCTCACATAGTCATGTTCCTACTAACCACATTCCTTTTCCTTAGTTGCTTTTCTTCAGACCAAGGTTGCTCCACAGGCAGAATGCCCAAGCACTTAAAATTACAGTGGGACCTGCACCATGAACACAGGCTGTTATTTAACACAAAGTGTCCTGAAAAAATACAGGGCAGAAAGGAAAAACTTCCTGAACCTTGTTGTGTTCAACTCCCATGTGTTATAATGGAGAAATGGCAACCCTCCACTCTCCCTCAAACAAGTGCTCTGAAAAATAAAGTCTTAAAATTTTATGAAGCAGTCCAATATCATCACAATAAGGTCATTGCAGTCTTCACAGCAGAGTTTAAGCAGCACACAGTAATTAAAACTGAACAATGAGTAAAAAGTAGAACAGGTGATCCTTGGCTATATGGTGCAGCACACTCCCCTTAAAGACACTGAGATGACACCTCAGGGAACTCAAAGTGGCATCACACTTAGTCCACATAAGATAATTGACCAACACTCATGTACCTTAATCCCACTGTTGCCTAACTTTCACAGAATCAGACTCAGAGCCAAGTAAGGCTCAAACACTCATTTAGTACACCCGTCTCTCCAAAAGCAGTATCAACAGATACAGACATCTGCTCAGCAGGAAGCTATGTCCCAGTTCCAGCTCTGCCAGATGCTTCATGCCACACTCACAGCTGGGAAATAGTAGAGATGTCCTGTAACTGCTTCCCAAGAGACCAGCAGAGGAAAAAACCCACTACCTCTCACAGTTCAGTGGGAAATATTTCACGTTTGCCAGACCTCAAAATAATTGCAGAAATACCTACTCACTATCCAGGGCTGTGCTCTCCATCCAAGTAGCTTATACAATACATGTTCCTAAAAGCCTCTAAGGCTGGAAGCTCTGCACCTTTCTCAGGCAATCTGTGCCAAGACTGTCACAGCAGCCACCACAAGCTCCCCTTGCTTTTAATTTCTTGTCAGTGCTTACAGCAGACTCAGTACTATCCCTTGTTTCCTACTTAGTATGTAAACCCAGTATAGTTTATTCCTATTACTAGTTTTACTACATTTGCTGTTAACACCTTGTTATGTGAAAATAAAATTGTCATGTTTGTACAAAGTCTATTTGTAATACAGCTCTCCATTACAGTTTCTTCTGAAACACACACAGTTATTTTTCGGCCACATAAGTCCAAAGGAATTCAGTCTCCTGAATCTCTTTCTGCATCAGCACCTCTGCTGGCACTGCAAATAGGTACTAAGCAGTGAAGCTGCATTAGTACTCTGGAAGTCTCTACTCACTGAGTCCTGGATGGGTGCTCATTTCTCACAGCCCACCAGAAAGCTATCAGTTGGCAACAGCTTTCAGACTTTACCACCTGGGCTGGATGCAAACCAGTGATACGGATATGGAGAAACTGTTATAGATCATTACATACATATCATCTGTCCTCCTGGAATTTTTTCCCTTAAACACTGGAAGGATGAGTTTAAGGGGAAGGTCAAGAGGCAAGCTGCAATGCTCTACAACTTAAAGGGTTTAAGAGCAATTCGGAGAACTATCTTGAAGGTTGTGTGTGTGGAATCTCCTCTTGGGCAGGGGTGACCCTGAGGCTCTTTAAACCACCAAAATTTATAATTACTCATAATGAAAATTACTTCTACATCTATTTTATCACAGCAGTTTCTCACTTAAATACATGGCCAACAAGATCACACGGGAAACAGTTGAAGCAAACTTTAAACACAATAATCTTACCACAATATATATTAAAATAGAAAGTTGGTTTATCCCTTAGGACCTCATCTAAATGCTCACCAACCTCTTTGCATCAACAAGGATTTTGTGAAAGAGAGGGAGAGAGAGAGAATTTCCCTGATGGAGAGACCACCCATCCGGTATTCCCTTTCACAGCTGCTCTTGTGCATAGGTTCCTAAGACTTATTTCATGATGACAAAGTTTTGGTTTTATTTTTTTTTTTCCAGAAGACAGATAGATGATATTTATGTTTTTAGCTACAGTTTCTTACAAAATGATGTAATAATCTCCCCAACCATCATTTATGTCATGTAACAATGAAAATTAAGTTCCACATTCAGTAACTGTACCAACTGTTGCTGAAAAAACTCCACACTGACTCCAAGGATGGGATATCATGGCAATTGTAACTGAGATGGATCAAAGCTGCTTGTCTTTTATGGTCCTCATTTGCAAAGGACCGAACATAACCGGATTACTGGTAATGTAGTACAGCTCAGTATAAAAGGACATTAATTTTCTTTGCCTGGAAAAGGCTTTTAGCTTTTTTCATGTAATTGCACGAAGGAGCAAATCAACTGTAGGGCTAAAAGGGAGCAACTGTGAGGAGAAAAACAGGAATAAACCTTCAGTGGGACTTAAACTTGGGAAAACAATGCCGGCATGTTCAGAACGAGCAACACCACTTTCACCTCCTCTGATGAAAGTTCACGTGGCTCAGCTCTAAGAAAGCATTTGGAACAGGGGGGAGGAAGGGAATCACAGCAGGATTGAGAGGGAATGTGTATTGCCTCTGATGAATGGCACAATGCCCAGGCAGCTGCTGCACAAATGCCAAAAGTGGGACCTTTGTTGCTTCAGCTGGATCCCTCTTGAAGTTTTGAATTACAGGCAGATACCTCACATTATGGGATTCTGCTGCAACATGGCAATGCAGAGACTGCTTGCTACATGTGTCTTTTCCATTCTGAAATTGAAACCCTAATGGGAAACTAGCCTCTCCAAAAGTCTCGCAGAGCAGCTAAAAAATACATTTCAGCACATTTACACCAGACCTTGCAGAAATTAACATTATCCAAGATCTTTGTTCATCTTTCAAATGCAAAAATCTACATCATCGTAAGTGAATGCAGACAGCCATTTCTTAAAAACAAAGACTGAAAAAGCTAAAGTGTTCAGAGTAACTGAAGGAAAATGAATTCATTAAAATTCTGTGAACAACTTGGCAGGTGGTTGCTGCATTCTAAATGAGAGCCATGTCATTTTCCACATAGTAGGTAAAAGAATGAATCACAGAATCACAGAACATTTCGAGTTGAAGGGAAGGGACACATAAGGAATATCAAGTCGAATTCCCTGCTCCTCACTGGACTGCATGCCTAAGAACATTGGCCAGACACTCCTTGAACTCTGACAAGCCTGATGCTGTGATCACTTCCCTGGGACTCCTTTTGCAGTGACAGACCATCCTCTCAGTGAAGAAACGTCTCCTAATGTCCGAGCAGAATTTCCCTGAAGTAGCTTCATTCCACTTCCTTCTGTCCTGTCACTAGTGACCAGAGAGAGGACCAGGATTACCCCATCCCATTTGGAGAATCCAGCACTTGCCCTTGCTAAATTTCATATGGTTGGAGACTGTCCAGCTCTCCAGGTTATCCTGATCTCTCTGTAAGGCCTCTCTGCCCTTGAGGGTGCCCACACCTCCTCCTCACCAGCAAATTTACTTAGTGTACATTTGATTGCAGTGTCCAGATAATTTATGAAGACATTAAAGACCACTGGCCCTAAAACTGAGCCCTGAGGAACTCCACTGGTGACCAACTGGCAGCCTGATGTAACTGCATTTACTATAACCTTTGAGCCCAACTTGTCTATCTGTGTGCTGGACAGTTTATCCAGAAGGATACTGTGAGAGACAGTACCAAAACTTTGCTAAATTAAAAAAAGGGAGAAAAAAAAAAAAAAAAAAAAAAAAGGTGGGTGACCCTGTCATGAAAGGACTTTCCCCTCATGAACCTGTACTGGTTATGACCAGTGACTGCCTTGTCTCTCAGGCCTTTGAGTAAACCAGACGCATCTGCAAGTATAAAGTATATTTTCATCTAAAATGAAATTACTAAAATATACAAGTTATGACAACTTCTAAGAGCTAAAAATTGCCAAGCTATTAAAATTATTTTAATTAGATAGACATATTCAAGCATTCCAGGTTTGCTGTTAAATACAGTGCAGAATAGAACTGGGTGAAACCACCTTTGACAGCAGCAATATTTTCTGAGAAACTACTGTTCTCATTTCAGGTTAAACAACTAGTTCTGTTCCATCACCACCTGTGCTCCTTTTGGCTGGGATGCAGTTAATTTTCTCCACAGTAGCTGGTATGGGGCTGTGTTTCGGCTTTATACTGGAAACAGTGCTGATAATACAGAGATTTTTCTTTTGGTATCACTGAGCAGTGCTTGCACAGCATTAAGGCTTTTTCCGCTCCTCACACCACCCCACCAGAGAGGAGGCTTGGAGTGCATGAGAAGTTGGGAGAGGACACAGCCAGGACCCAAGGGATCACCCACACCATATGTGTCACTCTTAGTATAAAAAGCCTGGGGAAGAAGAAGAAAGGGGAGAATGTTCAGGGTGATGGTGTTTGTCTTCCCAGGTCACCGTTAGGTGTGATGGAGCCCTGCTGTGCTGGGAATGGCTGAAGACCTGCCTGCCCGTGTGAAGTGGTGAATAATTTCCTTGTTTTGCTTTGCTTGAGTGCTCGGATTTTGCTTTCCCTATTAAACTGTCTTTATCTCAATCCATGAATTTTCTCACTTTTCTGATTCTCTCCCCCATCCCACTGGGGGCAGGGAATGAGCAAGAAAGCAGCTGCGCGGGACTAAGTTGATGGCTGAGGTTAAACTCCAGCATGACCTCACATGAAGTTGCAGAGTAACCAAAAAAAAAAAAAAAAAAAAAAAGGGGAAGAACCCCCTTCTTCCTAACTAAAAAAAAAACCCCTAAACCTTGAAACACAAATGAAAAGTTATACTTTTATACTTCAACACGGTGACTAACAAATAAAGATTAACATTTAATAGAAAGTAGTGCTAATCTTAAATGCAAAGCATGTTTTCAAAAACATTATTCTTCAAGCCTCCAGCACAATTAACATAGCCTTATATAACCATATAACAAATTTTTATAGTTTAAACTCATTTCCACATTTCAAACCACATCCGATTTTATATAATCCTAAATTAAATATTACAACAGCTAAGAAGTAATTTTTGAGGTTTTTAACATAATGCAAACCATATGGAAATTAAAATTCCTAATCAGTGGACCATTAATCCATGAGAAGTAGTAAAACCATTTTCCTATTTTCCACTCTCCTAGACAAAACTAGCACCAAAGTTAACATCAAATCTGTTTTTCCACAGAGGGTGGCAACTAAATTAATAATGAAAAAAGAGTATTAAAACAGATAATTTACATTTTATTTAACTTACCATAAAATTAGAAATTTAAAGTTGCACTACAAAAAAAAAAAAAAAAAAAGGCAAGTATTTTTCTCAACAGGTTTTAGACTTTTAGTTGTCTTCAATACAGGAGAATTATATAGTTTGATTTTCACTGTTTTCTGAAAATAGACAATTCTGCTGTGGACTTGTGGTTCTTCCATCCTTAAATTTCTCAATGAATTCAGAAAGTGTTTTACATTAAAAAAATTTGGGATCTTTAACTAATAATTTATTTCCAAATTAATTCTAAAGATGCAATGCCACTACTCTCCAATTACTGAAAAGGTCTTTTGATGTTTAGTCAGATTTGAGTTTCTACTGCTAGGAGTAGCCAAAACATGGAAATAATCTTCCAAGCTTTCTTTAAGCAGTATAGATGAGAGGGAAAAGAAAGTGAAGCTGCTCATTCTTCCTTCTTTAGAGATCACCCTACTATAGGTCTCTCTCTTGCAATTGTCAGGGTTTTTACAGTTCTTTCACTTGCTTTATCAAAGTTGGAATGAAAGTTATCTTAGAAGAATCCACCATAGTTCCACAAAAGCCTTTAAGTTCACACCTCACTTCAATTACCTGATGACCATATATTTCACTGTGGTTAGGCTGAATAGCTATTTTCTGGAAGGCTGGGAAAACAGAGCACCAGTATATCTGTTTAGATCAACACCACTCTTTCTGGCAGATAAATACTTCAGGTTTACTTTAAAAAGAAGATTAGAATGCTCAGAATTGGAAATATCATAAATAAAACTGGAGGGCTAATGTGAAGCACAAAAAATATAAAAATTGCTAAGATACATCTATCACAGCTTAAACTAGAAATGTCACCTCAAATATTAAATGTCTGAGCTCTTATCAAAAATTTCTAGCATGACTGGGACTTGGTTTGTCAGTGTCGTGCTGACCTGGAAAGAATAGCATCAGCTATTTATCTATTACTCCTCTCCCACTGCACTTTTTTCCATTTTCCACTTCAATGGTGATTAAGAAACAGATGAAGGGGCAACTACTTGTGATGCATCGTAGACTTCTCTTGTTAACACTGTATTTGCACTTGGGACCTTACAGAAGTGAAAGAACAGTACAACTGAATGTCTACAGCTTCCACCCTTCCCTACACTTCCTCCTCTCCAGCTCCATTGCTTCTGCTTAGGACACTGAACCCAGCCTTATATTGATGTGCTACACAGCTGTAGGCTACTAATAGGTAACTAATAGGGATTAGGACCTAATGAGACACTGCACAAGGAAGGACTGCTGAGTGATGGGTGCTACTTCTCAGTTTAACACAGGCTGGACACATGGTTTGACATGGGCCGTCTCTCAGCATCATTTCTTTGTCCTGTCAACTGACTGTCCAAGCTCTTTGGTTCAAAGTTAGCTCTTCAGGCTATTCTTCACCGCAAATGTAACTTGGTTAGGGGTTTTTTTAAAGTCTTTTTCATAGTTTACTAATCTTTTTCATCTGGTCTGTCAAATAAAGAAAACCAAGTACTTTGCTTGTAAATCCAACCTGTTTGTAAGGGTGAGGACAACAGAACAGACTGCTTTCGTTCTTGAATGCCTGTCAAGTTCTTCCTTACCCTGCAGGCCTCACTACCCCCCACCCAAGTGCACAGACAAGCTCTCCCACTATCCAGAAGATAGTCTGGACTCCTACAGCACAAACAATGGCCTCCCAGATGTCCCACAGACACCCAGAGAGGAAGCTGGTTTCCAGACAGAATATGGTCAGACAGTCTTGGGTTCAACTTTGCAGCGTAGGTGCGCACACCCACGTGGTAACCATCATGTGAACCACGATGGTACTAAGTGCATACACAAGACCTAGTAATTTTCTACTTCTGAGCATCACCCCGCCAGAAATAGTGATATCCACACCCCCAATCACACACAGTGATAATAAATAATTATAGCAGGTTTAGCAGTGAATCAGTTCAGATCAGACTACTGACCATGCTCTTAGTCAATATGAAAAGTTAACAGCAACAGAGGTCTCACCAAATTTCAACATTTGAATGAACTGTTTGATCATGTAAGGATGCTTTAAAAAAAGGAGGTAAACCCAATACACTTTCTCATCAGAGAGCAACTCCTGATTGCAGTGTTATGATCTATGACTTGACAGCATTTCATCTTCTTGTGCGGGGTTTTTCTTTTCTTTTTTTTTTTTTTTTTAATACAGTAGCTTAGTTTTATCTTCAACAATAGACTTAAGTAAAATTAAGTCATTCATTTTCTTAAATGGTGCTGCATCGTCAGCACCCTATAATTATTGTAGTGCATGAAGGCAGTAGTTCAGAATAAAAGTCTTAAATTTATGCAATCTTACAGCACCTTTGGCATAAATCATATGCTTCCAGACATTTTGCATGATAATTCAGCCTGTACAAAACCTGCCAGCTCTTGTATTATAGACTACCCAGCAGAAGATTTGCTACATTTATAATATTCCTATCAGCCAGTACAATGCATTTAAATTCAATATAAATTATCACAACAATAAAATAACTTCCAATTAAGTCCAAACTGCCAGCCAACCAGAGCAAAAAGACATTACCTTAAAACAGTCAGCACTTGTAGTTCTTATTACTGTGTCATACTTATTGCATTTGCTTGCCTACCTATTCCAGGCACAATTACACACATTCCCCTCTACATATAGCTATCTAACCTTCAGGGTTGACTATGGAGACTAGAAAATCTAAAGAACCTGAAATTCCTGAGGTGGCATTTTTAAGAAGACCATAACTTTCCATGCTCGGACTTCCATGAGCTACATGTATCTCACCCTTTCAGCTAAGAGGGTTCCACGCCCAACAGCTGAGGCTGTGAAAAGCTTTCATCCAGCTCAAGCACTCAGCTACGGAGAAAGAGGAGAATCCTTACATGCTTGGAGTAGAGTTAATGCACAGCTTTCTACACTCTGCTCCAACCACACTCCAGTCACAAGCCAGCACTGCTGTTAACAGACTCAACAGAACTTTCTCAAACCAAGGCATAACCATTTTGTTCTTGCCCCAGCACAGTGCCGTGCAAGGTCCTCACTACTTTGCTGACTGACTCCCCCAACAATCCTTAAGAGGAGTGAAAAGTCACCAAAAAAAAAAAAAAAAAATCACATATCCAAGATAATATCCATGATGAACGTGAACTACCTAGCACTCCTCAGATTTCTATCAAGTTTTTGAAAACACATAACACATGGATGATTGGGGGGGGGGGGGGGAAGTGTGGTTTGAGGGAAATAACCTGGTAAAAACGTCAAACAGAAACTCTTTAGGTAAACATAGAAACCTCACATCCCAAGTGTAATGAGGATTGGCAGTAGTCCAAACAAAGAATACTGGCTAACTTTTGAAATTTCTTTGCTTTAAAGTTCTGAAATTCATATTTCAGGTCAATTTGTAAAACTTTCAACTATCCTCAATCTTGTTACAAAATTTTTATTATTTCAATTTTTTACTAGTTAAACTGGACCTGGCTTTCGGGTGAGATTCAAGGACTTAATCTCAATAGATTCAATGACTCTTGCAGGAAACAAAGGAAGAAACTAGTGCTGCAATAATCCTACTTTAAGATTAAAACGTAGAAATAAAAATTTGCCATAACACATGCAAAGATAAAGTGATATTATGTATCTTTAAAACAAGGTAAGAAAGGGGCATATGCTCCTTTACCCAAATGGCACTGATCCATCATCATACCCTCAGTCGGTTATTATTAGAGATATACTAACACTCAAAATAAAGAAGGCACTAAAGTTTCTGAGAGTGACAGGAAACCCAGCAGAGCAAGAAATTGTAGACAGAGTTATTTACAGATATTTTCCTGTGAGAAAAGAATGGTAAGAATGTAGCTTAAACATGAACAAATCCTGGCAGAGTCAGCAGATTTGAAGGGGGATTCAATGGGGCTGGAAATTCAAACTTTACCTTGTAATCAGAAAAATCCTACTTTAGAAATTTGAACCACCAGCTAGAAACATGTAATATAATATAGAACTCTCCTAAAATGGTACCCAGCTAGAGGGACCCTATAGTATGTGAAGCCTATGTCTATTTAGCTTTAAAAAAAAAGCCAGTGACACTGAAGCTCTTTATTATTCTGCAGGGACCTATTTGTGAGTGACATGGACAAAATCTGCAAATCTGCATTTCCTTCCTTTTCTTTCCTTGGGAATGGTCCTGCAGATTGTGTGTTCAATTCCACCATTAGGATGCTGACAGAGCAGAATTTTATCTGAAACAAATTTCCAACTTAAATAGTCTCTTCTATTCTAAAGATATACTTATGCAAAATAAATTAGATCAAGAGAATTTTAAAATAAGATTATTCAAAATGTTTATTCTGATTGTTTATGAAACAGTTATGCAGAATGCTTAGGTAACAGTTTAAATGAACTGGTTATTATTTACTAATGTTTTCCTGTCAAGTAGGAAGGCACTTTCAGTGGGGTTCTACGGGAGATCCAGCTCATATCCTGCAAATAGCCAAGAATTTAATTGTCAGCTTTCAAAATGAGAAGCTCAGTACAATGCAGGAAGCCCAGAACTAACTGTTTCCCTGTTGCTTTAGCTCAGCAGAGACATGCAAGACCTATTTCATATTATTCTCCCAAGACACCTACACACGCCTCAGGAACATCACTATGTAGTCCTGATTATCCAGAGTACCAGCAGTTCTTCAAAGAACACTGACAAAATACAGCACACTATACAGAAGCTGCTATGTGGTTCAGCCAAGGAGCAGCTCATGTTTAAGTCAGTTTAGGCTTCTGGGACAAAAAAAAAAAAAAAAAAAAAAAAACAACCACAAAACCAGTTGATTTATTAAACAAGCAAATAAATAACGAAAATGAAGGAACAGATTTGGGGATTATTAGGGAATATTTATTTGGCAGGAGAAAGCAGAGAGGGCTTGATGAGACTTGTAATAGATAAATCCATTAAAAACATTGTTAACAGAATGAACCAATTAAGTCCACATCCCCAAAGCAAGTTGGCAATCAGTTTTCAACACCTGTTTTCAGACCAGGCCTTGCAGAGTTTAAACACATCGTTTCAAGTGATCTCCCCACAAACTCTCAGTCAAGAAAACACAAGGTAAAAATGCACTTTCAGGACTGCTTACTGTGAATATTAGCCATAGCAGATGTGATTTTCAACCAACAGCGTTCAACACCAGGTGGAGGAGGGCTGAGCGTTCTGTCCTGAATGGAGCATATCAAAACCCGGTGGCCCACAAGTCGCAGATTGCTGAAGAGGGCAGGTACCTCCTGACTAGTAAAAGTAAGAAACAGAAAGGTCCATCCAAGATAGTCATGAAACCATATTTATTTACAAAAAAACCCACATTTCCCTTAACTGAAAACATGTGGAGCATTACTTATGTACTGGGAAACAACACCTGCATCTCACAGGGCTCCCAAGAGTCTCATAAGGATTTCCAACCAGGATCTCTTTGACTTACAGGATCTAAAGTAAGCATCAAAAGTAGTCACTTGAAGTATTCATTTCAGGCCTGTTATCAACAGGCACTGATGTATAGCACATCCTTCATGAATAATTAAAACACAGATAGGTCACATACAGTACTCATCACTACACAAATCCAAGAGCGCTGACATGGGGGAAAACTCTTTTAAGCTTTATTCAATGGAGTCATTCTGTGTCCAGCAAACACTCGTTCTCTCTGGGGGTACCTGGCAAGATCCTGCTTTCACTCTGAGCTACCAAAGTAAATGAGAATTTTGTGAAGCTGTATCTGCCACTACCATTTTCCCCCCTTGACAAATTTGCAGAGGATACAAAATCAGGAAGATTGGCTGATACACCAAATGGTTGTGCCACCCTTCACAGGGACCTTGACAGGCTGGTGATATGGGCTCACAAGAACCTTGTGAAAAGTGACAAAGAGAAATGCAAAGTCTTGCATTTGAAGAGGAGTAACCCTATGCACCAGTATATGATGGGGGAAGATGAACTGGAAATCAGCTTTTCAGAAACAAACCTGGAGGTCTTGGTAGACAATGGGCTGAAAGTAAGCAAGCAACATGCTCTGGAAGCAAAGAAGGCCAACAGCATGTTGTTGCATTAAGAGCAACAACACCATCAGGACAAGGAATGTGGCCATTTCCCTCTACTCAGCTCTGGTAAGGGCACACTTGGAGTACTATCACATGTGCTCGGCACAAGACAGACATGAATATGCTGAAGCGACTGCAGTGAAGGGCCACAAAGATGTTTAGGGGACTGGAACATCCTCCATATGAGGAGATGCTGAGATATTATGATTAAATGTAAGAAAAATCTTTTTTTTCCTCTAAGGATTACCTAACACTAGCACAGATTGCCCAGAAAGCTTATGGAATGTCCATCCTTGGAGGTATTAAAAACCTGACTGGACACAGACTTGTGCAACCTGTTCTAGCTGACGTGCTTTAAGCAAATGGATTGGACTAAGGGATCTCCAGAGGTCCCCTCCAGCCTCACTGATTCTGCGATGAACCCCAGACCAATACCAGTGTTCAACATGGCACCCTGGCAAACCTTCAGCTTTGCAAATCCTGCACTCAGGAAAGTGTCCTAAGCCCATTATACAGAGAACTAGCACTGCAAAAGGAGCCGCATCCACTATCTCTTTGCAAAGGATTTAATGAAACAAACATGACAGCAGAAAGAAAAATATCTGGAATTGTCAGTTGTGTGCAAATACCCTTGCCATTTATTGCGAGGGAAGAATAGAAGGCGACAAGTCCAGTCAGAAGTATTTTGCTTTAAATTGCCTTGGACTGCACAAAGTAAGGTTGTATTTGCAACAACAGAATTCGCAATATGCATCCAGCGTAGAAATGATGTAACACACAATGACATGTAACACTGAACACAGATGCTTTCTGTGTTCTCAGGTGGGCAAATAGAAGCTTTACATCAGTGATCACAGATGTCCCCTGACTTCATTTTAAACAGTTTATTTTGGCACATAGATACACACATATAGGCTACATGTGCAGGTACACACCAATGTGTCTCCTACTAATTTTGACTGAAAGGCCTATTCTGTTCCCTGGAATTAGGTTCTCCTCCCACTGGTCTAGTAAGTTAAATCTACAGGCATTGCAGTCTGAGGAAATAAGACCTCTCTTGAAGAGAACCAGAGGGAATTAATCATGTGGATCACAAATGTTGCAAAGGAACACTATAATTAACATCTATTTTAGGCCCTTTTGTGGGATATGCAGTTCCTACTCTACATGTGAAAAACCTAATGACTTGCTCAAGGTCTCTTCTACCAACAAATGATTCAGTAAGAACTGCAAACATATGAAGAATAAGATAACAAAACAGAACCAAGGTACAAGTAAGTTAGAACTCCAAGCTGACCCCTGCGTCCAAATTAAGATGTACTGCCAAGCTTGCAGTAATCACAGAAGACTGTGCAGAAAGAACTAGGGCATTGCCAGAGTTTTGCTGGGAAGCCAAGATAAGTGCAAAATGGATATCATAGATATCTAAAGATAGTGAGCAGAAAGAAATTCACAAAAGCAGTTTGATTCAAAACAGACACAAACCTAAAAATCATCAGAAAAAAGACCCCAACAGGTTGATAAAGTACATTAAAATGAGCAGCAGTTTCATACCTGAAAACCGAATTTTAGGATAAGCTATCTGATACGATACAGCTGTGACAGTCAATGACTGACATAGCACTAAAATTGCCAAAAGGAATAAATATGCTGGCATCCAGTGTTTAATCAAATGCTGATAAGGCTAACTACAGGTGCAAAGGCACCTGAAAAGCAGAGCATGGGAAGAAAAAGGCTTAACCGCTTTTTGGTAGCACGTCTGCAAATCTCATCCTTCAATATTTATGCATCTTATGTGTGCTTCTTACCAGGGAATTCAGCCTTGCCGCAGTCAAAGGTATAAATACTGCTTTGGCTGCAGATCATCTAACAATAATACACATGCAAAGCACACAAATGACATTCCCCTTAGCACAGAAGGGGCTGAGGTGCTAATGGGAAATGTGGTATTTGGAGACAATGATGAAATTCTAACAGCTGCAGCAGACTGGAGGGTGGAGGGGAAAAAAGAAAGAGCGAAAGCAGATAGAGATGGAGGGATACTGAAGGACTCGAGCCAAACTAACAGCTGGGTAAAAACAGCCTAAGAGAGAGGTATCTTTGGAGCTCCCACATCCTTTTCATCCCTCCTATATTTTACCACTTACAGCAAAAAAATAGTAGCACATAAATAAACTAAGTAGAATTGTTAATATCAACCCTGTCAGGTCATCAGTCATCACATCATGAATCTTATTTATATAAGCACGTAAATACACTGATGGGAAACACTACAGAAAACCTCTCAACAGAAAAATAAGTGCAACGATGACTAGAAAGCCAAGCATCAATCACTGTCATGTCCTACACAAAGAGTTTTTCCAGTTACCCAATAGTTAAGAATTCTTGAATAAAAGTCATACAAAAAGAGAAATAAGGGAAAAAAAACCTAATTTTTTCCATTCTGTGTGGGAATGATTGGTATCCAAAGGCTGATGCCTACTTATTCATCTGCCTGTAGATGGTGATGATTTGTTTATGTGATAACCAACCAAACAAATAGGAGCACAGAGAGGAAAGGACAGGTGGAGAACCCCAGTAATATCTTGGGCAGGTACTCCTAGAGTCATCAAAGGAGAATGATCATCCCCTCAAAGGCTTTTATCTACACATACATATGAGCACAAAGGCATGGGGACTTAGAAGAACTTGGCCAGGAAGACAGAGCCTCATCCCCTTGCTAGAGCTGACCCAGAAGAGTCCTCAGCCCCATTGCTCAGGTGTGACACCCACTTAATGAGTCAATTGGAGAAGCACTCATGGTCACCTTACAGGCTAAGGGGGGTTACTGTCCAGGAGTATGGGACACATTACGGGATTGCACGAGAATTATTATAGGATGTTTAGGGTAGGAAACAAAAGGTGATTTAGGGAGGAGCAAGAATGGAAAATAGAGGCACAAGAGGATAAAATGGGCCAGTCATGTGTAAACAGGTTTGCTGCTTGGATGAGACTACAGGTTTTAGAGTCTATGTATCTGTGGTGTCAGCAAATGCAGTGACACCACAACTGGGGGATCCACAATACAGGAGATGCAGGAGTAAGGGGCTGTCTGTCCACGTCTATGATGAGGGGGTCTACACCAGAAACAGGAGTAGGGCTGCAGCCTTGGGGACTCATATGTTCAGGTCACCATAAAATCACAGACTAATTGCAATTTTTTCCTTTTCTGCCTCATGAAAACAAAAGTCAAACAACAGCTCTTGAAAAGGAGACAATTTAAACGCTTGTGTCACCTGCAAATTTCAGCATGTTTCTAATATGGTTGTTCTAATACATAGTTGATAACATATTTAACAAGGAATAGAGGAAACCATCACATCTACTGATGAAAGGGTAGCACAGGGTAAAGATGGAAGAATCAAATTCATGGCCAGTTCCATGCAATCAAATGTGCAACCAATACTAGGCATCAGCTCCTTAGAGGCACCAGTACACGTATCCAGTGTTACCTCCTGCTGCCACATTCAGTTATGATGTATGTTCTGGAACTGAAGAATTTTTTTTTTTAATTCTAGTTGGTATTAGTAAAGTTACAGGGGTGGGAAGGGAGTGTAGATTCTGGTTCTGATCTCCAGGGCTGTGAAAATTAGCTTGAAAAACTGAGCTGTAATGGGAAATAAAACAATGGCAAAATAGCTTAAGAGGACAAGTCGCAGAGAGAAAGGACAAAGCTTTAAGATGCCCCTTATCCCCTTATTTCCCATCTGTTTCCCTCACTTCATACAAACACCAATCTTGCTTCCGAGATTCTTGCTTGCACTGGTGGTGCATCTGAATTTCTAGTGGAGAAATATATTCACATTATACTTATATGAGCTTTATAAGAGTGGACAAAGAAAGAGCAAAGAAAGCAAGCTTACAGGAGGCAATCCTTAAACACATTACAGTGATTATTTTATGATTTTACATTTACTTTCTATTGAATTGTTTCTTCTCATGTTTGCATATAGACTAAGAAAAACAGACTGCAACTGGAGCAGCAGCAGACACATTTGTTCTTTGTTATGAAAGGAGCAGGATTAGAATAATGCATGCATGTTTTTCACCGCCACTCCTTTTTTTTTATTATTATATTTAATTACATTTTCAGACTATGCTGTCCTGCCCCACATATATATACTTATGCTACATGAACAGACACAACATCTCTTTGTGTTGTTCTGCATCTCAGACACTTGCACGCTCCTGATCAAACAATAAGCTGGCGGGAAAGGGAGCTGCTCTTAACTCACTAAAGAAAGAGCTCAGTGAGACATGAAGATGCACAGTGGGATTTTTTTTCCAATCTCAGTTTGTCAAAATAAGGCTCCAAATGAGCCACTCTCACACAATGCAGTTTTTTTCAGCGCTTGTTTGGTTTTTTTTGTGGGGCAATTTTTTGTTTTCACCTTATTAATGCAAACTCTACACCAAAATGCTTTATGTCATTAGTTAGTAGGAGACAAAAGAGGCACAGGCAGAGGGTACCTCTCAGCTGAGCCTGGATATGAGAGGGGAATTCACTGAAATGGACAGACACAGATTTCAGCAGTGCAGAGGGAGCAGCTGTTGCACTGACAGTAATTAGACTGGGCTGAGAACCTGGAGGATGGGAAAAGATAGAGCCATGAAAGAACACAAGGCAAAGGAAGAAACTCATTGCTGAATCAGCAGGTTATTACAAGTTTTAGAGGTCTGGGAAATAGAGTAATTCCCACAAGAATGTCAGCATCTTATTTGTAGAGACAAAAACTTGTTCAAAAGCTGTTAAACAAGTAGTAGTGATAATGCATTATATGAAACAAAAAACAGCAAATGTTGAAGTTACTATCTTTTACTTCTTTTTTTCATGTCAACTCCCTTTTCCTGCATACTGGCTACACAAAGTTATAATAGAAATATACAATTTCTAGTAAGTGGCTGCATGAAAGGAACTTCATTTTGTCAAGTTGAATACATCTCACAAGCAGTATCCCATCTAGCAGATGGAAATACTGAAACAGAGGCTGGTAAAACTACTGTAACAACATCACCAAGAGGTTTAAAGAACTACGAACAGAATTTCCCCACTCCCCCTGATTATATCCTTGCGTACTGAGTAACAGCCAACACACTCCTCATTAGCCCAGGCTTATAGGAAAATGCTCTCTGAAGACTGCTGACTATTCCTCTCCCTTTTCCTTCACTCCCAGTTCCTGAAGTTTCCTGATGTAATGCACTTTTCAAGACACCCAAGTGACACTCAGTTGACCACCATCTGGAAGGCAATCAGAAGCTCCCTCTAGCAAATGAATATGAATTAGAACACGAATCCCACTCCTCTTCTGCAGCAGGATAGGAATGCACAGCTGTTACTACATCTCATTTCAGAGAGGCATCAGAAACTTGACATTCATGACCACCCCAAGCACATTCTGAAACTCTGCCCTGCTCAGGTCCTCGCTGGCAATCAGCCAGGCCCTTGGTGGTTGGGACCACTGTGCATGAAACGTATCAGATGGCATATTGCCTTTTGTCATTTCTGGGAACTGGATTAAGTATGAGGACTGCTGCAACACTTCATCTTGCTCCCATTGCCCTCCTGCCTCAAATGGAGATAAAGAATTAGTCTGTAGTCTTACAGAGATGTAGCCAACAAATAAAACACATCCCAACCTGCACTGTAGCATTCTGATGCAAGTTACACTGAGTTAAAGAATATGTGATAACATTCCACAGCAGACATATAAATGTAGTGCAGCAAGTTCACCAAAAAGAAATACCCCTAAATTATAATTCCTTGCTGCCTCATCTTTCAAATCAAGGAGGTGCTGCTTAGCACTTATGTGTTAGTAAAATTCTTATGAGAAGGTGCAATGGCCTAGGTCCCATACATATTTTTATTATTAAAAACAAGACTATAAAATAACAGGAAGACAAGAGTTGCAGGGTGAATAGCAAATAAGCTTTTAATGAGAAGTTATACCTTCAAAAGAAGGAATGTAGTTTCATGTAGTGTAACATAGTTCAAGTCAGTTCAAGTTAGAAAAGTTCAAGTTAGAATAGTTCAAGTCATAAACCACAGCATATTGGCTGCAGGAGGTTTTTGGCTTCTCAGTTGCAACAGGGACTTCACAGATAGCTACATCAGGTCACTTAGCACTACGAATGCTTTGGGATCCCACATCTAGAAGGGGAATGGTGATAAGCATCCTTCTTTATAACACACTTTGGGATCCTCAGTTCTACACACCAGCAAAGCTCCTGTCTTTCATGCATCTATGAATTAAAGCTCGGTTAGTGTACAGGAAAGAGTGAGGAAAAAAGAGAAGGAATTGGGAGGACAGAGAGAGAAATTAAAGATTTAAGTGATTTTTTTTCTTCTCAGCTGACCACCACATTTGCATTGGCTTTTTTTTATTATTATTTTCAAGAATGTTTTGGCAGTTCCTTGTTCCAGCTGTAATGAGCAAGAAGCTGATGCAGCATCTTTGTTGCTGACAAACAGTTGGAAGTTCTGAGCCAAAGAAAACAGCAATGTCCACATACAGTGTATGATGGAGAACCAGCAACACAGCAACCATGGAAATGACTCCTTTGGCCAGAGGGCAGGATTTACGTAAGGAAGAGAAATGCTACAGTTTAAATCAAGAGCTCAACAGTATCCCCAGTCGATTGCTAGAGATTATTTTCACTACAGACTTTTTCCACTTCTGCAGCTACTCCTTAAATTATTTCATCTCCATTGAGCCTGAGATCAGTTCTGGTTTCAGTTCAATAGAACTTGGACACCCTGGTGTCAAGAATTTAATTCTTCTGTTTTTGTTTTGGTTTGCTTTTAAATGAGGAAAGTCTCACACCATTTGTGCAAGGGCAATCTCCTGAAGCTCTGCATTTTGACACAGGACTGAAATGCTGGACTGTAGCTGACACACACCAAAGCAACTGACTGCACCAAGCCACACCACGTCACACAGTCCGAAGCTACAGTCTCTATTATTACCTCAAGGTTCTCCACTTAGGGCTGTATTCTGCAGCACAGATCCAGCCTCCCACATACCAACAGACTTCAAGCCACGGCCTTTGCCTGCAACGCCTTTTAACAATGCTTACAGAAACAAAGAAATCCAAGAAGCTGAAAGGAAGGCTGGAGCTGTAATGAGCGCTACTAACTGCATGGGCAAAGACTGACCACAAAGCACTACTTAGGCAAGTACTGCCATCAATAGGCCAATGAAGGCTTGGGGTCATTTGTCTACACTTCAGTTTTGCCCATATAGACAATGCTGTCTTCCTCAATCTCACCCTTAAACTGACACAGATTGGAAATTCATACTGTGTCATCACAAAATTCAACTTGCCACTGTATATCTTGCCACTTAAAGAACTGATTTAAACTGCAGCTCCAACAGGAAACTTACTGATATACCTCTACAAATGAAAATACTTACAGTATAATAAATAAACTGTAATACTGAGCTCCTGTATGGCTATTACTGCATATCCACAGTGCATTTACAGCATTATGCTTTTTTTTTTTTCCCTAGCTCTTAAGAGTTCCAATTTCTTTCCCATGAAACTGAATTGGAAAGCTCCCACTTCTTGCACAGCAGCTCCTGAAACATAATTCACTTGGTTGACACAGTTACACTGAAGAAGCTTACTGACATTCCACCAAATTACATATTTACCAGTCTGCACAAGCCTCCTATTTTTCCTGACTACCTGTAGAAACATGAAGCTCTTCTATCACACAGAAATTCCTTTCTTTATAATCTCATTTCTTCTGAGAAGTTCCGACTTTGCATTTTCTCTCAATCTGCCTTAGCAGAACCATTAGCAACCCCCAGCTTCTTTTATCATTTACACAACCTTGAGTATTACTTATCTGCTTTAAAGGTACTTTATCTACCCTGTGAACTTTACAAATGTGAACTTTAAACATTCAAGAAAGCAAATGGTGAAGAACAACAAGATTGATATCTAGTTGTGAAGAAAATCCAAAGAAACTACTATTAGTGACATCTAGCATCTTTAGTATGATTTCGGCAATCCTCAAAAAAATCTTGCTAACACTCAGCCACCTCTTTTCTCTGACTCAGACATGACAGTATTGAGAAGAAGCTTAGTCAATGATTTTCAATTTGTTAGTAAAAAAGCTCATGTCCAGTCAGTGCAGAGCCAGTAAATAAAACCCTTCGCAAAGTAAACCAGCACTGGGCACAATAGCTGACCATCAGCAGATCCAGTGAGCAAAAAACAAACCTTTCCAGCAAAAACAAGGACTTTTTTTTTGTTACTGTTGAAAGTGTTAAACATGTCCTCAGGCATTCTGCTTTCCCCCTGTATCTGATGAAGTTCAGAAGCATCACCTGCAGCTCACTAGTCCATCTTGAAATCCACCTGGTTGTTCATGGGTTAACTTTATTTGTTTTATATTACTTACAGTAATTGACATTAATACTATATAGGCAGAAGTGAAGTAGCAATTCCTACACTATCTGCTGGCTGATTTAATTAACTTTTCCTGAGGACTCTTCTTCCCACAAACTGGTCTTGGTGCTTGTGTTTGCTCTCAAATCCAATTGAGCTTGTATTCTGTGACTCAGAGGTGCATTTATCCACTTAGCACTTCCTTCAGTCTTCTGTTACACCTAAAAGCTTTCACAGCCTTCCTATCTTACTCAGACAAGCTAGCACAGCCATAACTATAGACAACTAAACCCTTCTCTTGCATACTCCATTACAATGCAATTAGAAAGGATCACGATAGATCAACAGATAGGAAATAAAAGGACGAGAATTAATTTATGGGCTCACTCCAGGAAAAGTGAAGACTGATCAAATACAAGTAGTAAAGGTGGGCATCTCATCATTTAGGAAGCTCACAAAACATAATGGCTGCAGCTTTAACATTTCTCATGCAGATGTCTATGTTACTGCTGGTCCTGAGGAGCACATTAGCAGCAGTCACTAAAAGCAGAGCTTTAAAATAGGGAGCATCTCCATCCTAAATCTCTAATAAAGGAACATTAATAACAGAATTTTCCCTAACCTGCTTTCCCCCGATTTCCATCCACAATAAATAGAAAATTGAGACTTCCACAAAGCTGCTGTCCTTTACCGTTGAAGTTTACCTTCTATCTCTAATTGTTCTCAAGCTCTTAGGACTTGTCTTGCTGGATACAAGATTAGTAATGACCTACCTATTTGATTTGAAGCACAAGACTTCTGGATTCTCTCCTTTGTAACTTTGGGTGGTAGAGGGTTTAAGTCTATACAAATCAGGATGCCACAGTTCTGCATCCTTACACAATTAAAGATAATGCCCAGCAGGCAGGGGAGAGAAAATAAGAGGAGCAGCGCAAGGTATGCTTTGGGTTCAATTTACGTTCAATCCAGGTGAATCATGTACTGCAAAGCAGAGCAAAAAGCATCTGCACTGAGTCAGCTATTCTTCTATGTGTTCTTTACTCTTGATAATCAGGCACCCAAAAATTTAAAAAATCCTACTTGGAAGTTTGATAATGAGTTCCTCTCACATCAAAAGTCAAAATCACCCTGCTGCCAAGAACATTTCTTTTTATTAAGACAGAAGTTTTGTTTTCATTAAATTTATCCATAAATAGAGAGTAACTATTTGGGATTTGAGGAATTTCTATACTGTCAGTCTTCACGACTGCATTGAAATGTCACAGTTTCTCCTCAAGGGTCAGCTCATGAAGTCCCACAATGGCACAGGTTCAGATATGCTGTTTCGAGTGTTTCAGAATCCACAAATCATTGTTTCAAAGCTCTCTCTATCAGCTGCAACACCAACCAAAAATAACCCCCGCTGATCTATCTACGGAAACAAACACTAATTTTAAGCTGTTCCATCACATCAGGGAGGGCTGACTTATATGTTAAAAAATAAGTAGCACAGAGTATTAAAAAAATCTTTCCATTTTCCAAGCAAAGACATGTTTTACCTGAGAAAATCTTTTTGCTAGATGATATGTTGAAGAGTAATATAAAGTCTATCTAAACTGTTGTCCAGACAAACCCTATTTCCTGACCAGCCCTTCCAACCTGTATCTCAAATACATGCAGCCTCATATCGTGGTCAGGGAACACACTGATGAGACCATATGTCCCAGATCATTAGAATTACTGTGGCTAGAAGCTGCACTGGATTTCTTAATGAGCTGAAATCAGACTGTTACCAAATCAGAGCTGAAGCTATGGATGCTCTATTATGCTGTGACAACCAGTACTCTCTCAGTAGGGACTATTCAAGAAACCCCGGAGCTAGTTGGAAACTTCTTTTATTAGCTTCAGTGTCTCTGATCTTAACCTCCCTCCAAATACGTTATGAAGCTACAAACTATATGAATTATAGACAACACCACTACTGCTACTTGACCCAGTAAAAAGCCAGAAACAAACAAAAGATAAGAACAGCTGAGAGTGAGATGATTCTCATCAATATGCAGTTTCGGTGAAGCCTTTGAGTTCCTGGCCAACTGCCCATGAGAATGCTGCTTCAGCCAAATTGAATACTTCTGTCCTATGGGTGTTTACAGAAAGACACCAGTTATGGAGTGCTGCAGGGACAAATGAATGGGACTAAATAAAAAAAAGAAAACTTAAAAGAAAGGAAAAAGCCAGGACCAGACTTAAAATGGTAGAAATACTGTGAGTTTTCCTAGCTATAGCTGAATTATCCATGACCCCAAAGATAGTTTGAAAACTTAAGTATTCAGTGACGGTTGAGTCAATCATTCATTCAGTCTAATTTCTAGTTAAAAGAAATTAAAAAATCAGTCATTTTAGAATTGTGGAAACCAAGCAGTTTTGATTTCTTTTTGATAGCCTCAGGCATACAGACTAATAACAGATTACATAGATTTGCTGAAATGCCCATCAGTCAGGCATGTGCCACATCTTAATTTCAAAGTAGGCAGTCAGTTCTACAGAATGGGGGACAGGGGAAAACTCACAGAAAACATCTGTTGTACTTGTAGAAGTTAACGGTACTTCCAAAAACCGACCGTTTTTTTTTTGGTCCTTTTTTTTTTTCCCCCACTCATTGCCTTTTTCTCCTTCCTATCCAATTGTTGAGTTGCTCAGAGAATCTGGCTGGAGAGCATCCTGTAGAGCGGGCCCTGGGGGTGCTGGTGGGCAGCAGCTCACTATGAGTCACCCGTGTGTGCCTGGGCAGCCCAGAGGGCAAACCACATCCTGGGGAGCATCAAACACAGCATCACCAGCTGGTCAGAAGAGGGGATTATCCCACTGTGCTCACCTGGAGTGCTGGGTGCAATTCTGGGTCCTATGATATAAGAGGGTTGTGAATGTCCTTGAATGCATCCAGAGGAGCAGAGGAGGGCAACAGAGCTGGAAATGGTTCAGAGCTGCACCAGGGAAGGTTCAGATTTGATGTTAGGAAGCATGTCATTACTGAGTGGGCAGTAGACACTGGAACAGGCTTCCTAGGGAAGTGGTCAATGCCCCATCCCTGTCAGTGTTTAAGAGGCATTTGGGAAATGCACTTAATGATATACTTTAACTTCTGGTCAGCCCTGAAGTGGTCAGACAGTTGGGCTAGGTGATAGTTTCAGGTCCCTTCCAACTTAAATTATTCTATTCTATTCTATGTTTCTTCTTTAACTTTTGTGGTTTAAGTTTCTTCCAAGTCTCCTGAAATCCTACATCCCTGTCCAGCTACAGTTAATATAGCGTAAAGCTGTACTATCCCCATTTAGGTCCTTACCACACCATTAGCTAGAACTCCTTATAAGTTGTTAACTCCAGTGCAATTTTCAGATCAACCAGTTCTGTAAGAATGCTATTAGAACAATATATTGGGTACTTAAGCAAAAGCAAAGTAAGAATTTGCCGGGAACATGGGTCAACTAGAGGCTATAGCAAACAGAACTATTTTTCATTTTCATCTCATTGTACTCTACTGCCTGTCATTGCTGGCCTAGTCACATCTTGCTACAGTGATGCGTGAACTTGTCACCTCAAAATTCTGCATGTCAGATGAAGACGAGGAAGAGGGGGTCCCAAACTCCCCCAAACTCAATTTCTAAAGGGGCATGTCAGGGAGCAGAACCGAGGGGTGGACGAACATTGATTGGAAGGACATTGTTATAAAATCATAGAACCTGTGTCTGAAGGCACATGTGGCGGTTTGTATTCCTGGGACTTGGAGGCTCATTAAAGCTTCTGCTCTCCTTACCTTATCTCCTATACTAAATTGGCTCTGAGTCTTTTTCTCCCTGGTCTTTTAGGCAACATAAAAAGTGCCTATCAAGCAAAATATTTTTAACAATGCCCTTTACATATGCAGATCTTCTGCACATCTCCAATGACCACTTAAGTAACTGAGAGCACAGGATTTCACTAACTAGTTCCTCTCTGACAGTCATCACTTCTAGTTCTGTGTTTTTGAAAAGGTGTTTTGCAAAGTCTTGCCAGTTTCGTTACTTCCAGTTAAGGATGTTTAAATCTATTTTGTACTAATGCACCCACCAGAAATTCATGAAATCACTAAAGAAATCATTAGGACATAAATCATACATTATCCAACCCTATCATATATGCATCTCTTGGTTTATGCATAAGAACATAATGGCCCATTTCAACATGAAATATAGTTCACATATCCAGGAAAAGCAGGAAGGTGCCACTGCCAATCCTGTCCTGTTCTTCTAGAAACATGCAATTTAAGTGTACTATCAAAATTCAATAACCTACCTCTTCATAAATCTTCAAATGCTTCTACAATTATATCTTCTAATACTATCTTATTTAGAAACTACTCAAAACAATTTTCGTTATTAAAAAACTGAATTCTTTCTTCTCATTCACAACATTTTCTCCCTGTTTTCCTTCACTTTTATAGCCTGCAGTTAAAAAACTATCCCAGATATTTCCTGAAGTCTAAGACACCTCCTACAACTAAGAAGACACGCACATGAGATTTTAAGCAACTGGCTAAATACATTACAAGCAGATTTAGCTTTGTACAGAAGGAAGGAGCTATAGGATTACTTTAGGAACACAGTTGCATAGTGCAGATGTGCTGATACACAGCACCCTATGTCACTCAGGAGCAGGTAATATCTGAGTGGTTTAGATACCAGCATTACTACTAATGATTTCTCACATTGTCACATATGGGAAATACACTAAGCAACCATATCAAAGTTCATCTGTGAGAAGTTCATGCACTGTATGACTCATAACAGAAGTAAATCTTCTTGAAAATACATTTCTTTTTAGGGATTTTTTTTTGCTGGTTTTGTTTTAACAGGGTTTACAATCATTGTTTATGACCTAGAATAAAAACTGCTATGACAGCGTTGGTTGTGGGAAGCTGTAACTAATCACAAGTCAAAGCTGATCAATTTTTTTTTTTGATGAGGCAATATTTTGCCTCATTCTTAGAGAATGACCATATTGTACAACAAATAAACCTATTATGCACTTTCCCCTCCCCAAAATCCTCTATAAAACCAAAATGTAATATTACGCCACTTGGCAACGTATCAGGACTTATGGCCTATAAAGGGAGAGCTAAAGGCTGTACCAGATGCTTCTTCATCAGAAAACTAAGACAAACTGGAGCAAGACAGGGGAGGCCTTTGTTATTGCTAATGCTTCCATGTTTGTTCTTGGGATCTTGACATCCTTAGGGTGGAAGAGACCATTATATTAGTTCCTCACAGACTTAACTAACATACAGGGAGAATTTAGGCTATTCAGATCACCAGCCAAACCAATACAGTGATCCTGTCATAGACTGCAGTCCAATTCATTTATACTGAAAGAAACACAGGTGCAAACAAGCAGCACCTACTGGCTGCTGCAGCTCTTCCACTGGGAGAGTGTTTCTCAACTCCTGATCTTCCACAGCTAGCACAATTATGAAGGAAACTTTACCTATTTTACTCCTGTGACTTCCTCACACAGCCACACCACATTGCATAACAGAGGAAAAATGGCTATTGCTGCACTGTCCTCATCCCACCCAAACAGACTGCAGTGGAGTACAGGAAGATACCAAACATCTTCCTCACGCTGCACAGAGAAGAGATTTGAGGTGGAAGAGAACAAGACTCATGGCCTACTGCAGGATTTTTTCACCACCTTGATTTGTTTCACTCCTGACTGCTCAGGTCTAGCCTGCCCTTAGGCCATGCAGTGTGCTGATCAGCACAGCTCAAACAAGATCAAAATGAAAGCTGGTGGTGCAGGAGAGGTAAACGGTAATGAATGAATGGTAGCCCAATTTTCTATGTCAAAAACATCAAAGCTTTATATTTTTGGAAAAGTACTTTTCCCTTTAAATTCTCACACACTAGAGGAAGCTGTAATGGACTTGGAAAACCTAAAATTCTGTAAGAAATTTTCTCCCGAGAGCACAAAGTAACTGCTGCCGGGATGTTGCATAACCAGGCATAAAATGAAGCAAGCTACTCAAAGAGGCTAGTCTTCCAATCACTTGTATTTTAAATAAGAAAGCAGAAAGGGGAAAATAGCAAAGCAAAGCTTAGTTATCTACTAGGACCTTTAAATACGAAACCTTAATATTAGAATATATAAAGTGCCTACTACAAAGTGATTTCTTTTACAGGAGACACATCTGAAGAAGTATGGCCTATTAAGCAGTCAAGCTCAAATGCAGTCTGCTCTCAAATGTCATCAGAGGAGCAGTGACTTTCCACCAGGTCTATTCCCTAACATACAGCTGTAGTTTCATCTGTTAAATATAATGATAAAAATAGCCAATGAAGGTTTATTGCTCCTTTTGTCCTGTGAAGGCAATGCAGTTCAGAGACAGGGAGCAGACATTTACTGTTGACTGTAAATCATCAAAACAATTTACAGCCAGTTTAATTTCTGCACATCCAGAAACAATGAGATTGCATAGTGACCGTTTGGGGCATAACCACAACACCACATCTCGGCCTCACAGGGAGAAAATCTGACCCTTGGCAACTTCTCTTCTGTTGTTTATAAATAAAGCCTACTTATAATCTCTCAGTTTGCAAGACTGGCAGCTAGGAACAAAATAAAAATGCTATGGTTTTGCTCATTTTAATTGGTTCCTTCTTGGGATTCAGAACTAATAAGAGAAAAAAACTGATCTACTCCTGCATTTTATTTTCTTTTAGAATTTTATGCAAATCCAGCTTTTACTAAAGTAATGGTATGGCATTGTCCAAAAGCCAAGCAGCCCTGCACTTTGCAGAACCCCATATGAAAAAAACTAAGCAAGCATCAACTATTTTCAAAATCTGCCCTATCAATCAGCATAGGCTGGCATGAATGCTTATGTTATGCCCAAAACTGCCAAAAAAGTGTCAGAGATAACAGATACTCCTTCTAACAATAAAAAGGAAACGATGGCAGAAAAAAAACAAGCAAAGTCACAAAACCTGCAGTACTTTCAGGATACCACAACAAAAAGTGATAGTCATTCTACTCACAGTGACTCCAGCTCAGGCCTTTTTCTCCTTAAACCTGAGAAACTGAAATCCATTGTTTGGCATCAGCATCATGCAGCCAAACCATGCAGTCCACTGTCTGAAACCCATCTCTTCCTTTTCTTTTTTTCTCCAATATAATGAATTATTAATTTTTTATCTCTTATTGTCCCTATAGCTCAGGTATTTTAATTCTTCTCTACACCTCTGAAGCTAAAGAAAAGGTTTTGACAAAAACAGACAAAATTTCCTTATAATTACATAGTTCCAGAAGTTTAGCTTGAAAGAGAAAACACTATGTCCTTACCATCAGTACAGATTTGCTAGGGTACAAGATTTTCTTAAGAGAGGTGCAGGCTACTTTTTAGATCATATCATTTGTAGAGAGGGAAACAAATATCTGACACCAAGTCAAGGAAAAATCAACCTAATATCTTACACGAATCATAACAGACAGAGTTTCTTTCCTAAAGGCTTACTGATACTATTTTGTTACTGTTCCCAAAGCACTCAAAGTTCAAGTGCGAATAAACATTTGATTACTCAGCTGCTGAAAATTATAGTTCAACACTTGCAATAAGCATAATGGATTCAAAACAGAAGGAAAGGAAATAAACCCCAAAAAGATACATAAGCAACCACCTCACAAAACAGAATTAATTGTTACTTTAGAATCAGAAGAGATGAATATCATCTCTCTCACAATATACCTGTGAAACAACTTACACTTTTCACTATGTATTTCACCACACTTTTTTAATTAAGAAATGTAATGCTTCCAATTTTAGGTTTAAGTAAAGAAGAGCTGCTTTGGCAATTTTCATGTGAGCTGTGAAAATAGTAATTTTTAACTGTTTTGACCTTTCCTTTCTAAAGTCTTCATATTGGATTATGCTTTCTAGTTGCTGAGAGGATAGAATACCATCTGGAAGGACAGGAGTTGCCATTTTGAAGCTCTGCTAGGGGAAAAAAGATGACTGTAAAGCAAAGCACAGGATAAGAAAAGATCAACTCAAGTGTTTTGGAATTTAATTTTAAATTACACACCAACAAAAGCTACAAAATTAATTGTAAGTGCTATAATATTAGCTTTTACTTTCTTGAGAAAAATGAACAGAAGGAATCTTTAACACATTCCCATCTCTGGCAACTCTCCCCTTGTTTCTGAAACAAGGTGGTTTGAAATACCCATCAGACAGAAAATACAAGCAGTATGTCTTCAGAGCTAACAAACTGTGAAACTATTCTCCCTCCTTGAACTACTGATCAGTGTAAGTGCATGATAGAGGCAAAAAGAAAGCTAGAAAGTTTAAAACTAGATTTTTAGGTTTTAAAAGGACTGAAAGAATTAAAGCAAAAAAAAAATGCTAAAAATAAGTATCAGATAATAGACAGCTAACAAAACTCCTTTCTTCTGGAAAGGAAGAATGAAAGCTGTTCTCCTAAACCTGGTTTTCTGAAAGAACTCGAGTGTTTCAACCGCCCTCTAGTGTTGAAACGAATGCATAGGCAAGCCAAGAGGAAGGTTGAAAAGATGTTTGAGTTAAGAAATTAATCACTATGGTTTATTTTAAACCACTGTTAAAACTAAAAACTATAAAATAGATTTTTAAAATACCAGTAGGCACTTCTGTCTTAACATGAAACTTTTCAAACCTTTTCTGTAATCTGCTATTCTGCCCCACAGCAGCTGGCTACATGAAATAATGGGAGATCTTTGACTCAACTTCAGCCCTGTATTTCTGTGAAAACTGGAAACAGTGCCCAAGGAGAAGTTCTGCTAATGCTAAAAAGATTATTTTATTATAATTTTAAAAGATAAAAGAATCAATCATTTATTTCCATAGCCCTGATGTAAGATAGGCAAATACTAAAACTAAAGGAGAAATACTGGCTTTTATAATTAACTTCATTTGACATAAATTGTGTAAAATACAACCATGGCTGAAAAATTCTCCTTTTCCTCCTCAGGCCTCACATATAAATTTAATTTGAGTTTAAACAGCATGCACAACAAGGAAAGCTCAGAGGCAAATCTTCTCTGAAGATCCTAGAGTCCTTTAGCAGCTAATTAACTGATATCTTGATCAACAATAACAAAACAAAGTTAATATGGTGAAAACTGAGAATCCTAAGAATATTAGGTACTTAGAGAAGAAAGAGAAATGTTCTAACAAGTAAGTTTTATAATGGGCTAAAATAGGAAAATACAGATCAGGGATTTAGTGACTAGGAAAAGAAATCACCACCATGTTTGGACTGCTACATCAAATTCAGCAAGGATTACTCCTGAGGGAGTGAGGGTCCAGTCTAAAGCTGGATTTAATGCACACGGTTTATTGGAAATCACCAGAACCATTATTCATGGGTGGATTTGTTCTACACAACACAAAGCTTTTACTCTGAGCTAGTACTGACCAAGTTTGCTACAGAACCAGTGACATTATAGTCACATTAGGAGAGTGCTGTTCCTGATCTAATTTATTCTGCTGAGAGAAAAGGGTGATTAGCTGAGCTGTAACACTGTAATAACACATCTACTCTTCTTTCAGGACTTAGATAATATCTCCATGTGATACCACAGGTGTGTACAACTTTGGTCAGTAATAACCATGGATTTTCTGAACACAATTTATGGTGTACTTCTGTCTTTGAAAGATCAGGGATCTTGGGATCCCTGGGAAATCACAGAATCAAGAGGTTGGAAGGTGGATCTTGAGATCATACCATCCAGCCCCCTGTTCACACTGTCAGCTACAGCAGGTTGCCCAGGGTTGTGTCTAGTTGGTTTTGGAGTATATCTCCTAAGATGGAGACTTTGCAACCTCTCTGGGCAACCTATTCTCTGTTTGACCATGTTCACAGTTAAAAAAATGTTCCTAATTGTTTTAAAAGTGTGTCCACTGCCTCTTGTCCTGTCAGTAGGCAGTACTAAGTCTGGCTCCCTCTTCTTCATTCCACCCCCTCCATGAGGTGTTATACACATTGATAAGATTTTTCCCCGTTGAGCCTTCTCTTCTCCAGGCTGAACAGTTCCACCTCTCACTGCCACTCCTTATATGAAAGATGCTCCAGTCCCTTAATAACTTTTGTGGACTTTTGCTGGACTAGAGACAACATGTCCATACTTTTCTTTTGCTGAGGAGCCTACAATTGGGCACAGTACTCCAGCTGTGGCTCACCAGTGCTGAGTGGAGAAGAACCACCTTCTTCAATCTGCTGGAAATGCTCTTCCTAACACAGTCCTGAAGCCATTGGCAGCTTTTGCCACAAGAATGCATTGCTGGCTCATAGTCAGCTTGTCATCAACCAGACACTGCAGAGGTACTTCCCAGAGGTCAGCCCACAGCACGCACTGGTGCATGAAGCAGGTACATATTCTTGGAACACATTTCTGTGCAGATGCAGATGTTGTTGGTGAGTGGGAACAGTCAACACAGATTAATCAGTGACAAACTGTGCCTGACCAACTGGATTTGTGGACAATGAGAGAACACTAGATATCATTTACCTCAGCAAGTCTTTTAACAGTCTCTCACAGTGCCTTTGTTTCCCAAGTAATGACACTACAGTCTGGATGGGTGAACAACTAGACAGGCAAAAAACTGCTTGGAAGGTTGGGCTTGCAGAATGGTGGTTGAAGTTCATACTCATTGCTGGGGCTGCAGCATAGAGTACTGCATGGGTCTATCTTGAGGCTTATCGTGTTGAACATCTTTATCAGTGACCTGAAGAAGGTGGCACACTACTCTCTCATCAAGTTTGCTGATGACAAAAACTAGGGGATGCAGTCAATAAGCTCCATGGCAGAGCTACCCTTCTGAGGGACCCAGACAGGCCAGAGCAACAGGTGACCAGGAACAGACCTCTGCTGAAATGTGGCAACTCTGTGGCAACTAGGGTAAACAGGACTCAGAATTGCAATGAAGGCTGAAAGCTTACTGGACTGTATACACAAGAGCATACATAGTAGATAATGGAAGTGATTGTTTTCCTGTACTCAACACTGTACTAAATCCCATTCTGAGCCCACAGCAAAAGAAAGACATTGATAAAAGATGTGGGACAGTTGGAGTGAGGCCAGAGGAGGAACATGAAGATGATCAGAGGGATGGAGCACCTCTCCAGTGAAGACATGTTGAGAGTTGGAATTGTTCAGCCTGGAGAAGTCAAGTCTCTGGGGAGACATAGCAGTCTTCCAGTACCTAAAGGGGGCCTGAAAGATTTTACAAGGGCATGCAGTGATAGAATGAGGGGGAATGGTTTCAAACTGAAGGAGGATCAATTTAGATTGGATATAACAAAGAAGTTTTTTGCTTGTTTTATCACCATGAGGATGATAAAACACTGGCACAGGTTGCCCAGAAAAGTGGTAGGTGCCCCATCCCTGGAAACATTCAAGGGCAGCTGGGATAGGGCTATGAGCAACCTGATGTAATTGATGATCCCTGCTCATTGTGGGGGACTAGATGATCTTTAAAAGGTCCCTTCCAAAACAAACTATTCTATGGGAAACCTGAAGAAGTCCTGCGAAATGGTCACTAAGTTGCTCAGGGAATTAGAGCACTGGGCCTGTGAGGAAAGGCTGATGAAATTGGGCTTGTTTCACCTATGAAGGCGTTGGGTAACATAGTAGCAGACTTTCAGTTCCCAAGAGAAGGTTACCAAGAACACAGAGCCAGGCTCTTTATGGAAGTATGTGGCTTGAGAACAAGAGATAATTGAAGCTGCCACAGGACATTAAAAATCACTGCTCTGAGGGATTGGAACAGGTATCTGAGAGGTTGTGGCATCTACATCCATGTAGATTTTCAAGAACCACCTGGACAAAATCTGAACAACTTAGTCTGAAATCAGCATTCATCTTGCTTTGAGTAGGAGCTGGGCTAGATGACCCCTGTGGGTCCCTTCCAACCTGAATGATTCTGCAAGTAACATCACCATATAAACCTAAGCGCAAGGGAGTCTGAGGTATCATAGATTCAATGCCCTTTCTGATAGTAACATCACAAATATCAATACTTATTTATTGTTGGGTGCATTTATAAATGCAGTTAATTATTAACTGGTATTTGAAATGGCTTTAACATCTGATATATGCCTATACCAGGGTTTCCTGTTCTACGTGCAATGCATAAGGAACGCTAGCATATGTTTGTAGCATTGAGGAATGCTTGAGCTGCTCACCCACAGCTTATGTGCTTAGTTAGCAGCATTTGTTTCAAGAAATTTTAAAACAGTGTCCCCACTCCCTCCGTATGCTTCCTTCAGCACAAACACACTGATACGGGTGCCAAGATGTACAAGGTCATACAGACACAAACTTTTAATCAGGCTGGAAGCAAGTCTTTGGAAAGCTTCCATGACACAGATGGTCACCACTGGCCTGTGTATCACCCCTATAGTGTCATTACCCTTACTGTATCTGCTCCATGAGAGCCATCATTAGCATGAAGACTGCCAGTTGTGGAGTAGTGTCAAGTATCTCATCACGGTAGTCGATGATGGGGCCCACATTTAATATCGTTAATCTGGATCAAAGCTTCCTGTCAATCACGAGTGAACTTGCTGACACAAACTCTGAGAGCAGCAATAACCCAGCAGGGCCAAACCAAATCACTGCCCGGAATGTAGAGTCTGATGTAATACTTGGCTTCGAGTTGCTCCCATGACTCTCAGTTACACATACAGTAACAGTCACCCACATTACACAGATACTTTTGTTCAGCAGTTTTGTGAAATCTGTCAAAAAATTCAGTGCTGTTCACACCAGTATCAGCAGTAGGCATTACATCACAGTAAGCACACTGGATCTTTGAAGCACAGTTAAATATTTAGGAAAAAAAAAAAAAGACATACATAGTTTTAAAGCAGAGAATTATGTTTATAAATATTTGATAGGAATGTCAAAGTCTCTAAAGGAGACCAGAGTTCATAAAGTACAGAAGTTTCAAAATCACTTTGGTCAGCTACATACTTCCGTGACAGTGCTGCTGCTTTAAGCACATTCTCAGCATGATAATACAATTCTGCTGCATGGGCATGCTCATATACAACCAGCACATGTACTATCCTCTGGGAATCTCTGAGTTCATACAGCATCTAGTCTGACATCCACCCACTTTTACAAAACGACTCATCTAACCCAAAGGCAACTTCCCATCATCTTTGTTGACCATCCCACAGCTGTGGGTAGACTAATTCCCCAGGGGCCTGCAGCCCATTTCCTTTCATTCCTTTTCCTGACACTCCCTTAATACACTCTCATTTCATGACAGCAGTTACTGAAATGGGAGGAAAGTGTCTCCATTTTTGCTGAATAATAAGCATGCCTCCAATCAAATGTGACAACCTTCCTGTCACATGGTGGAGCAGTCATGTTCTGTGTCCTTACAGTACCAGAAGGTCATCAGTTCCCACAAACTTCCTGTTTGTGGGCACTGTGGTCAGATCAGAGCAGACACACCACGATGCACAGTCTGTTGGTGCCTCACTCAAGAAACTATTAGATCAGTCTGGAAATGCTGAGTGCTATGGTTAAACAGGAAAGGACAAGAAAATCCCCAACTGAACTTAATAGGTGCAGAAGAGACTTAAGAGCTGAAACCTGATATTTAACATCTCTCACCACGTAGGATTTCTTGTGTATCATACGTGGTATTCGCTATCTAACTGTATCCCCAAAATGGTTTAAATGCACTTAACTCACAGCCCTTGTGGGTCATCACCTTGATGATGACTTCCACAATCTATAATGATGATACAAGGTATGGCAGGAACCGCACAATTTTCTATCAGTGTTTTTCCCATCTCTGAATTTCAGTGAACCTCACCGTGTTTCTTTCAAGAATCTTGGGAGACTACTAAATTAAAAGATAGGACAGAATGTATAATAATACTATATATTTTCAATTTTGATTATTTCATGTGTTTGTTCTAATTGGGTATCCATGGAATTACAATAATGCAAATCAAAGTGCCTAAGGTGAATTAACAGATGTTATTTTGAAACAGGGGTACACAAAACAGATCTGCAGCTTTCTGTAAATCGAGTGGAACAAAGAGTGGACAAAGTTACTATGCTACTCCTCTCTCTTTACACGCCCTCTCTTAAAACAAACAAATTCCATGCCCAAACTATTTTATTTCTTTCTATATTCATATCGAATTTTCTCATTCATCAAAGGTTAATCAGCCTCATTTAATATATTTCAAATTGGGAGCTCAGGATGCTTTAACAAACAGGAATTTGTCTGAGCTTGGCTGGATTCCCTCAACTGCACACTCATCCACCAGTTGTAGATGACTGGTACTAGCCAACTGTAAACCACTGTTCCTGAACAAGTAACAATTGTTAAAAAAAAAAATTAGAGTTTAGGCTATGTATTGTTCTGTGCTGCTATCAAAGGAAGCACTCGCATGAAAATACAAAAGCAGGAAACAGTAAAAAAGTGCATTCTGTGGCACCAGCCCTTTGCCAGTTTAAGTCTTCTTTGCATAGTGAATCACACCAATAAATAAAAGGTGCACTGTGAGCAGCTTTAAAGCAAAAACAAACAACAAAAGAACAAAACAAAAATCAAACGGACCAAACAGGCACCTCCCTTAGCCAAAAAAAAAAAAAAAACCAAAAAAAAAAACCCAACCAGTAAACAATTGTGACAAGTACAAAATCTTAACAAAGGTCAGTGTTGTTCCTGAGATTTTTCTTTTAGCCATTAGCTTTGAAAGCCAGACATATACAAATCTCAGTAAATGCAAAGAGCAAAAATTAGTACTCTTATACAGCCATACTCATTGACTTTCCAGAAATTATCTTTTTTTTTTTTTAATTAAGTAACAAGATTATAATACTAAATTACAAGGAAAGTTTCCAGCCTACTGATTTACTTATTAAAAACTGCCAAATATCATTATTCAATTTACTCCTGGAGTCCTCCTCCCATCTTGCATGTCTCTGGAATGACCCTAACAGCACTAAGTGTCATAGGTGTGGCCAAAGACCACACTTGACACTTTTTCTGTGCGAGGCACCCAATGCGAAAATCAGCTGTTAGCACATCTTTACTTTCTAGCAGGTGAACAGAACCTAGAATCACAAGCCACAAATAAAAAAAAAAAAAAAAACCAAACAGGTTTAATAACACATATTTTAAGAAACACCACTCACAATGCTGTAAGTTGAAATCGTATAGTAACAGCATTGTAAGTTTGATGTTAATTATAAAAAATTACTGTCAAAACAGTGAAAAACCCATACATGTCACAACACACAGCCTTCACTAATTTCTTCTTGACTGTTTCTATATTCTTTTTGACATGAACAAGACATGTAAGAAACAAGTAGGCAATGCTGTTAGAGAAGCACATAACACTTAAATTAGATACAAAAATACTTTTTAGGATAAAAATAAATCTCCAGAGACAATATAAACTAATTGTTAGACTTCACATTTTTTAAAGTATGCTTATAAATAAGTAAATACATTTTAAAATCAAAACCACTTTTAAAAAACAGCAGCAAAACCGACTAAGTTTTCTGTTTTCACCTTAAATAGCACAAACACTTTAAAACGTTTACAAAAATTAGTCTGACAAAATTATATGCATTATGATGAGTTCTGCTGAGTAACTGATATTAAAATACTTCTTTTCAGCAGTGTTGCGTGACAAATCCATCGTCCTTTAGCTTGCTTAGGCTGAGAACAATCCAAAATAACTACAGTGTCAACACTGTGTGTAAACACTCATGTCAGAGACAGAACCCCTTGCAAAGTCTGACTGTGCTTTAAGCTTACTTTCTTCCCAAAATTCAACCTAATTTCTTCTGTAAGGGTGAGTTTGTGCTTTCGTAACTGCTCCACACAAATTTGTGCTATCTGTCCTGCTCAGAGTAACAGACATCAAATTCCATTTCTGTTCTTAGCCATGCATGGCTCACTCTCCATGCCCACAGCATCTCCTGTCATCCTTACCACTGCTAGCAATGTACAGTCAAGCCTGACTTAATGTGCTTCCCTGGAACAGAAGGCAAAAATAGACACGCGAAGGCAAACCAAATGCTAAGAACCTTGGATTCAAATTTTACCGATCTTGCAAAGCATCAAAGGGGCCGCCTCAAAACATTTACTGCTTTACCTCCCCTCGGTCCACATAACAGGCTTTTGTCAGTTCGTATGTGTTTCAGTTTCCATCTGACTTTATTGCCTGGCTTTGTTACTGATTACCTTATCAAACCCCCAAAAGGTTTTATCGACCCTCAACTCAATCAGTTAATTGGATTGGGGAAGGTTCTGGGATTTGCTTGATGCAGACCACTTGGAACAGAAGTTTCCTGATGAGTTACCTTAGGGGATCTCTGCATGAGCCTCTGAAACCCACTACTGAGGGCAAATTAGAGGAAATAAAATAGCCTTTCCATCTCTCACATCCTGCCCTCTATATAGCAATAGTGCATTTATGCCATATTTTTTCCATTAATAATACTGCTCTGTGTTACCTGTCCTCAGATCAAATCCTAGCTAACTGACTGTTTGTTTCCTAACTCCCTCATTTTCCTTCCTAAACATTCCTGGAGTGACGACTTTAAAACAGGAAACATTACTAGGTCAATTAATCTCCATGTCAGCCTGAGGGCAATACAGAGGCAGGCAGTGAAGGAACTGGCAGGATGGCAAATGTAAAGCAGCTGAGTAGCCCAGTTTAGTCAAGAACAGCACAGGGCTGAGCACAAGCTAACAGACTCCCAGTACTGCCACTGCAGGAACACACAAAGGAAGAGTGATTAATTAGCTTGATGAAAGGGAAAGAAAGAGGATTAACATCTATTCTTGATAGCTACATATATCCCCAACTTTTTTTCAAAAGCACCAAACAGTCAGCCCAAGCAATGGGCTCAGCAATAGCCTTGGCAATGACTTCTAAATCCATAATTATACACTATACAGAAAGTATCCAGTGTATCAGGAACATACTTCTGTGCCTCTGTTAGGGAGAAACCCACCTGCTTGAGGGGCACTCAGCTGCCAGAAAATCTGCAGCAACTGAACCAAAGCGCCAAGAAACACATTAATAAGGAGCAATTTGATATTGGCTCTGCAGAGGGCTGGAAAGTTTAATTTTTTTCCTCACTGCCATCTCTGACCTCTGTGATACTACAAACGCTTCTGCTCAGTGATAGAAAGGGATGATGGGGGAGAGACTAGGGGTTTTTCAAATGATGGGGGGGAGACCAGGGCTACCTGCATGGAAGTAGTGCAGTTCCTGAAATTCCCACCTACACCCACATGAAGCTACAGATTTCTCTCCTACACTGAAAGAAACCATTTAGGGATTACAAGAGCAATAATTTTATGCAAGAGAAGAAAAAGAAAGAAGGAACCCACCGACAATGAAAGTTTTGGTACTCTAATAAGTTCACTTTCTTGGTTCCTTAAAACAAATACACCTGACCATTCACAGCCTCTCTGAAGCTGAGTTACACAAGGGTGATATACCAAGCAAAAATTAATAGTTGGGTAAACAACTTAAATACAGCAGCCAATAAATCAGAAATCAAAGTGGATTTGAATTTAGTATACAGAGAGCCTCCAGTAGAAAATGTTAAAGGTCTGATAGTAGAAAAACTGAAAACTACTGCATTAAGAAATTGAATTTAGGTCACAGCTGTCCAACAGGCTATCATATGAACATATACACATCACTATTGAAAATGAGAGGGTTTAATTTCATCACAGAGATGCAGACAATATGCTGCATGCAACAAAAACAGGTACCATGGACCAGGTCCAACCAGAGAGATAAACTCCCTGATTGCTTTCAGAGGCTGCCATACTCAAGAACTGCTTTATGGGAGGCAGCTGGAGATCACAGCTCTGTGGGAGCTTGGTGTCAAGCAATAGAGACAACAAGCTAAGGAAGAGCAGAAAATTGTACCCCATCAGTGATCACATTCCTGCACACCTTCTCTCACATGATAAGTAAGAAACAGCCTCACCCTATCATTCATAAGGAGATTTGTTTACACGTCACTAAGGACTCAAATGAAAATCTTTCCTTTATTAAAAAACTTTAATAAAAATCCACCCATGGGAGAGGGCCACAAATCTGACATTCCAAGGGAGCAGAAGTAATAAGAAAACATGTTAATTAATGATGGGGACAAACATTCCAGGTTCAAGCAACCTGAGAAAGCCAGCGATTAATTCAGCAGTTTCTCTGGGACAAATAATTTTCCTTTCCCCATAACTAATTTATCTTTTGCCAGTAGGGTGCTCTCATATATGGGAATTTAAGTTTACGGCACATTAAAATTTAGCTATATCATATTACTTAGTAACTTACAGGACAGGATCATTTACAATTCTGCCTCAAGACCTCAGAATCCAGAGATTCTATTTTAAACAGAGACTCTGTAAACAAAATTACCCTGATTTGGCCAAAGGCCAACCCCAAGACCACTGCAACTTTCTTTTCCTCAGGCTACCTTAGCATAATTTCTAAAAATGTTCCTGAAGAGGTGATCTAACATTATCCATTTAATTGGACAAGTTATACTTATGACAAAGAACAGAGATGGCTGCCAAGAAGTCATTCAAATCAGATATGAACAAGGTGTTGGTCCAACTGTGGACACCCCAACACGCTTCACACATTTTATAAATATGCACCTTTGGCACAACTGGGTCATCAAGTTATTTCTGTGACTGTAAGGCATACAAATAAGTTAATGAAATTTCTTTCCACACTTCTCTTTTTCATCTTGCTTGTCTGATCTCATTTTGAATAAAACTTTACAGCTTGTATTTGTACAGTACTTCCCAGGCCCTCCTCTCTGTGCCTCACTCTGCTGGGTGCAGTGTAACGAACGTGGGAGCGACGACCCTGCTCACAGTCCAAAACAAAGTACACAAACGACTTATCTGGAGTGGCTGCCTGCCAAAAACATACCATCACAAAGCATCTCACAAGCTGAAGACCATCTCCACTACTCAATCTAGGTCTGAGTTCTCTACTGAGCGGTTTCCTACAATAGCTTTTGTAACACACTGTATTTAATTTTGAGTGATAAGTAGAAGTATTTCACTAAACTTCTACACCACACACTAGCAAGGTATTCAATCGCTTTATTTTAACAACAATTTATTGTTCAGTTTCCAGAAATTCAAGTCTGGCAGGCTCTTTAATATGAAAGAAAATGTTTCATAGAAAGCAAAAAGCACATTTCCCATTCTCTTCAGCATGCCCAAGTCCTATCTTCTTTGCAGAAATGGACAACTTTGAAAAGAAAAATCCCTGAATTAATGGAAAAGAGTATCTGAAATCTAATAGCTAGCACTGATCAGCAAGGTAAAGAAAGTGAGGTAATTTCTAAAGCACCATTACAGATGGGATGCTAATTTTTCAATCTGTTGTGAAACTGATTTCAGGAACATAATGAGAAGGGAAAAAAATTGCATATTACCATCAGTGCAAAAAGAATGTTTGAAATATCCTATTTATCTTCCCCCTCTACGGAACGTGGAGTCTTTTGTACTCCTTGATGATGTGAATCACAGATCAGCATTCTGGGAATCAAGCTTATTCCCATTTACCAGTGTAATATGATCATTTGGCATAATTAACATATGATATTTCATTACTGCCATGGACTTGGACCAGATCTGAAATGTAAATATTTATCAAACTGTGCATACTAGTGCCCAGTGCTACACAATGGTGTAACTTAAGACACTCACTTGATTTGCTTTCTCTTCTGGGGACAGAGTTAAGGCTGCTGTGGGAATTCTCACTTTCATAACATGAGACAGTTTAAACATTATAGATAATGTTACATTAATTTCTGCAGTATCAAATTTTAAAGGTGTGGAAACAAGATGAAACAGCTCATAGTAGAGCAATAACTTAAGTGGCACAAGCATGAACAGAAAGAAAACTCCTGGAACAAATAACAACCATTTCAATCTTCCCCACCTATCTTTTCCCTGGGGTACTCCATCACCCACCTTTCCCAGGAGACAGGAATCAACAGAGCACCATTCTGTATGATTCAGAGCATGGCACACATGCAAAAAAATAGTCAAAAAACTCATTGCAAGATGTAAAGACACAGCAGCCTTAAGCAGAGACATTTTATGACTAAGCCAAGACTCTTTATAACAATCTTAAATTCTACAGTATGAAATTTTATAGGTTCTTTATCTTACACACTGAAACATTGTGTCTCATCTACATCTAAAATACAGACGTTACCTGAATCAATGCCTAACACCCCCAACTATCTCTTCATTCTTTGTCTTGCCACAGAAATACCTGAAAGCTATTCATGTCCACTCTGGTTTTGGCTGGAGTAAAATTAGTTTTCTTCACAGTGACTGGTATGGGGCTATGTTTGGATCTGTGCTGAACACAGGGTTGATAATGTAGAGATGTTTTTGTTATTGCTGAGCAGGCCTTACACAGAGGCAAGGCCCTTTCTGATTTTTGTGTGACCATGCTGGCAAGTTGGGGGTACATGGGAAACTGGGAAGATTGGGACAGGTGACCCAAACAGACCAAAGGGATATTCCATACCATATGACATCAGGTTCAGTGTATAAAGTGGGAGGAAAAAGGAGGAAAGGGGGGACACTTGGAGTGATGGTGTTTGTCTTCCCAAGTCACCTAGATGGGGAGCTGCTCTCCAGGACACAGCTTGACCTCCTGCCTGCCTGGGAAGCAGTGAATTAATTCCTTGCTCTGCTTGTGTGCATGTCTTTTGCTTTCCCTATTAAACTCTATTTATCTCAACCCACAAATTTTCCAGTTTTTACTCTTTCAATTCTCTCTCCAACCCTACAAGTGGGGGGGTAAGTGAGCAGCTGCATGGGGCTTGCCTGCTGACTGGGGTTAAGCCACAATCATGTCCAATATCAAATGAACAGATTTTAAGCTAGTTGTATAACTTGTATTAATGCATCTTACTAAAAATTCTTCTCATGGAAACACATACATCCTACAAGTGAAATTTTCCACAGCAGTTAGACAACAGAACTATTGCCTTGACATTGAAAAATCCCTCTCATTATATTTCTCAGTTTTCTCTTCCATAAACAATATCCCGAGGTTGATGCATCTTTGCCATATGCCCAGGACTGAGCCATTGTGTGGCATCACCTCTAATGATGATTTACACAGGTGTAAAGGAAAGCTTCAGCATTCCTTTACCTTAGCCTCACCTAACTAATATTTAATACTAACTAACCTAATATTTCCTGGCTTTTTCAAATTGCAAGGAGCTTCTTTCCTTTCACAAACCATAATCTCTTATCACTCATCCCAAAATGTACAACAGCAGATGTTCTTTGCCTGCAGTTTTCTTTACAAGTTTTATACAGCAGCACAGAAGTATGAAATAGTTCTTGGCAAGCCAAGTACAAGAGTGGACTATTATCTCTCTGTTGCTCTTACTGCTTGGACTTACCAACCTGCACTCCCTGCAGCCTTTGGCAGAACACGACATTCAGCAGAGAGGTGGCTCACACTTTTTCTTATCCTAAAGGAGCAAAAATTGCTTCTACTATGTCAGAAACATAATGAAAAGTAGGCAGTGCCACATCTTCCACTCACTTCTAGCCAAGGCTAAATCCCTTTAGAACACAGGGAATGTAAAAACACGAAGCAATGGGCCTGCAGCTGTACTAAGACAACTAATCCCAGGGTAACAGTGGGTTCCTCTATCATAAGTCTATTTTTCCAACCCTTTATAGAATAGGGTGTTTATAGAATTACCCTTGCACAGAAGGATAAAACTTTGATGTACTAACGAGAGTGCTATCTGTTTGAACCCTGTTTTGTTCTTCCCTGCTTCCTTTCCCAAAACATGTCCCAGGTAAGACAAGAAAGGAAGAAGAATATTTGCATATAATGAAGAACTGTCCTCCTCTGCTACATTTCCTTTGGTACTTAGAGCAGCGTTTGGAGACAACCCCATCAACAACCATGTTAGTGTGGACCCTCTCAGCATTTGTGGAAAGAAAATGACAGATAACGAGAAAGTTTCATAAGGGCTTAGTGCTGGACCAACTCATCTCCCCTTAATGTCAATGTGAGCAGTATGAAAGACAAGATTGACTGACTCCACGTATCCTTCACAGAGATCTTACTTACTTGAGGTAATTGGATGAACGTCAATGAAAAAGTCACAGAACAAACCTGGAGGGAAGAAGAACAACAAAATTAACTCTTTTGCCTTTTGGACCCATTTCCTACCACAAACATAATTAGCTTAGGTGGACAGAAAGGAGAGATTGAGGGAGAAGAGAAAAAACAACAAAGCCAAACAAAACCCAGGAAAAGGTATGTCAGATTCCACCTGCTTCTGAACAGAAGAAGTAAGTCTAAACACTAGTCTCCAGGGCATAATATACTGATTTTATCTGGACTTGAATTTAAATAATACCAATAGGCAAAATGTTACAACAGATTTACAGAAACTAAAGGGAAAGCAGAGATCATGGGGAAAAGCAAAAGTTGTGTGTCAATGAATTCAGAAATACTAATTGGAAAAATTCAGTGCTTCTACCCCTTTGAACTTAGGTCCCCCATTATCACCATGGCACCTGATGACCTACCTACAGCAGAAAAAAGACAGAAATTAGGCAAGACCTTCCCTGATGAACCATCCTACACTAGCCCCACTTTCTGACTGATCTCACTTTTGCTTCTAGTACAACAAGACACTGATGGAGTGAAAATCACACAAATCCACACAATGTAAAAGCACCCCAACTTCTCCAATTCATAGTGGAATTTTTAGGGCTGTAACAACACCACCCTAATGTCAGAAGGGTGCTACAAAAATAGCAAGCTGACCAGAGTGAGACTAGGACTTCCGCCAGCCACATGGAGGAGACACAGAACAGTACCATCTCCACTGTTTAAAAGCCCATCAAAATTATTGCAGCTGCATACAAAAAAAAGTACAGGCTGATCATTAAAAAAAAAATTTGTGCTTATTCACCAAACTCGGTCACCAGAAATGTTTTCATTATTCCACTGTTGTTAATTTTTAAATGAATGCTTTCCCTTGGCCTGCTTCACTGTATCAAGTAAGATAATGAAACCTTGTTGTTGATTTCACGCAATATATTTACTTACCTGCTTAAGCATATGGACATCTCAACATAACATATAGATCAGTTCTATATATCTTCCTTAAAGGGAAATAATCCTATATGAGCACTAGGCTCATCACTGATGTCAGGCTCTATGTCAAGCAAATGCAGAAATCCACCCAACCTAACTAGCTCACAAAAGACAGAAGTGACAACAATTTCAGCCACTGAACTACTTATCCAGAAGTCAAATCTGACTCAGCAATAAATAAAAACTTGGGAAAAAAATTCAAGAATTAAATAATCCAAGTTTCCCACAGTTCCACTCAGAAATGTTGGCTAGTTAGTCAAACTGATGTCACACACAGTATGCTGTCAACCACATTTAGAGATGAACTTCATTCACTACTGATGTAAGACTGTTACAAACACAGCCTGATCTGTAGCAAATGCAGAAATGGTCTGAGAGGAGTACTTCAAGTCATGTAATCCAGTGACAGCAGTTCTAGCCATATCAGAGATACACTGATTGGCTTGACAAAACCAGATCTATGCAGTAAAATTAAGAAAGGAAAATTAAATACTTGCAAGAAAAACTGTTAGAGGAGAGAGGTCCTGATATTAACATTGATAACAAACTCAAAGAAGCAAGAATCTTCTGACAGATCAGAACTGGTGAGATGAAAATTCACAGGCAGATGAATTGAAGACCTCAGTTCATGCCCCCCAAGACTCACTACAGGGCTCAGGTCAGTACAAGGTTGTTGCAATGAATGATGATGTAAGGAACAGCTACTCTGCACATCCTTCAGAACTTTGCATCTTTCACCATGGTGTCTACATGAATAGGGAGCTGTACCCAGAAGCCAGGCAACCTGTCCAGTTCACAGTTCACAGCTGAGGGGAAGTAAGGAGACAGGTCTACCTTTTAAAGCTTAAGTCCTACAATATGAGAGCTAGCAAAACCTAGAAGAAAATGTAGATCTTTTCTCCTCTAGAAAGCTCAGTGATTGGTAGACACATCTCGTGACAACTGTTAGGTACATCACCCACTTCATCCTCTAAAATAAAGCATACTTGTCTTTCAGTTCCTCAAATCATGTCCCAGGGGCAAGAAAAGTCTGTTTGCTTTTGTAAATGGATGCCTTGGACTAAAGTTACGAGCACCAGGTAAACACCTACTTCGGCTGCCACTGACAGTTTCAAGTTTGCTATGGGGATATTCTGTACCTGAAGTATGGGATGGGTGGATTTTATCACAAAATTAAAACCTACATGTCCAACCACTTTCAGATCTTTGAAACAGAAGTTGCACTGTCTAGTGATCCAAGCAGAAAGAGTCTGATAGTAATCTTCTACTGACTTAAGAAGAACACTGAGCACAGAACAGTGTCTCTTAAATTAAGGGATACCTTAGCACCTTCAAAACAGAAAAGAGCCTTAAGAAAATTTTGAGAAATCACTTTCCAATTTTAAAAACAGCTGAAATAAATACTATTTGCTAAAGCAGAAAGAAAGGTGGGGATTCCTGCACAAAGCAACATTTCTCTTTAAAGAGCTCTTTAAAAAGCAGTTCAGAAAAACAGCTACATATCTAAATTACTTGGACCAGTTTTGTTTCCCTTGCTATAGTTCAATGTAGAAACAGCAAGGAAGAAATGGACTAAAGACAGCAAAACAGAATATGTGGTTCTCTTACCACAGAATGAACTTCCTCAGCTCCTTGAAGAGGAATTGATAGAGAACAGAATAAGAAGGAAGAATTGAAGATAGAGACTAAATAACCAGGAAAACCAAGCTATGATGAGACACAAGCAGGACTTTTTGCTTTCATAAAAGAAAGCAAGATGCAATAAGGATTTCTTGGGAGTTCCTGGAGAGTAGGAAACTGAAGGTGAATATGTCAGGGAAAACTGACTGCTTTCAAAGAGATGTCTTCAGAAATTATTTTAAGAAAAACAGAATGAAAAGGGGAAAGTTTCTTGTTTAAGTTTTGGGGGGTACTTTGTAGTAACCATTCACCAGGAAACAGTGGGACAACATGGAGCTTGGAAAACTGAAAGGCACGCAAATAAATTTACATTGGTGTGGGAACCTAAGACACTGTTTGGTTTCATTTCCTCCTCCTGGCTTTCCCCAGAAGATCCCCTCTCTGCTTCACAGTCTTTTTCACTTTTTCCTCTGTATCACTGAAATACAGAGAACACAATACAAAAGCTCCTCTTCACAATGAAGTTTCTTCCTCTACAAATAGTCATATCCCTCTACAGATCACTGGTCCCAACAAGCATTTTGACCATGGTCTTCTTATCCTAATTTATGACCATATTCACCTGAAATACTGTCCTGCGTCTTCCCTGTTACCCACCTGAAACAGTAGAAGTTTCAGAGTGTAGGATTTATTTCATCTTCCATCCTGAGTGGGTATGAGGGGAATATATTGGAAATTTGCCCAGAGCTGCAGGTCTTCCCTCTTGCTCTTTATCTCTGATGGCATCAAATACCTCAGTTACAGGTATCAACACTCCCCCTATCTGCCTCTGCTGCTGTCCACAGTGTCCCAGGTGCTATGAATGCAGTCTTGCCTGTCCTGCTGCTTTCTCCATTGCTGGGAACCAAATCAGCAAGAGCCTTTATAACACTCAGAGCCACTGTTACTTGGCAAAACCTTGTGAGACAGCACAGCAGCACTGGAGAGATCCAAATGCTCTGATGTATGAAAGAGAAAAACTTTATTTATATTTGGAAGGCTTCCTTTACAGGCTTTTAAGCCAGCCATTTAGGTTTTCATTTCACAAGGAGACATGCTCCCATCTGCATGTTAGTACAGGTCTCTTCTATTGCCAGAACCATTATCCTATTCCCCTAATGGTATTTTGTCCACATGTATATAAATATATATAAACAATACTGTGCAGGCTGTCCTCCAGTGGAAACAACACACTAGACATTCTTAGAAAGTTGCTTTCTATCCTTCCAAACTTCAGCTGCACTTTCTTCAGACAAAGTCAAGTAACAACCCTCATTCACATATGATTACAGTCTTAAAATAAAATGGAAAGCAAAGCTGATTTGGGGATAAGTATATATTTAAGAAATCAAGGAACTGTCTAAAATAAAGCTAGCTGAACATCCTGGGCAGAACCACCTTACACTCAGCTATATGCAGTTATGGGTAAAAACCAGCAACAGACGCAGAGAAAGGAAAATATGCTTTCAAAAGCATTCTTGAATGATTTAACCTTTAGAAATGTGCAAATCAAAATAGAAAGTCTCCTTGCCTGTGCTCAGCATGAGTTTTGAGCATGGCTGCAATCACCATAAAAAGTGTTTGTCAGCATACTGCCATAAGGCACTTGAAGAGACAGCACTGACCACCCAATTGCACAAGACAAGGAACTTGGGTTAGTAACACTAAGTACGCAGTGCTGTCTCTCAGGCTTTGCCCCTCTGTAGCCATATTCATTTGAAAATTACTAATGATTATCAAGAGGTTATAGAGAACAGTGCAGCCCCTGAATAGAGCTAAGCCTACCATTCTAGCTCTGTCACAACATTTTCCTTTCTATGAGTTCTCTCCAGCAGTGTCCTAAAGCCAGGACTCCTTCAACTTCAAGTCTTGCCTCCCTCCATTCTTCAGGTCAAATTAATTTCATTAGGAGTAAACTTGAAGGACACCAAATACAGGAAAGTTCACAGAGCCCTCTGTTCTCTACAATTTGCATTGATCCCTGTTCCCCAGGACAGAGTCTCAAAATTTTGAGCTGAGTCTCCTTCATACTTGCTGGGTGTGCCATTTCAGCATTCTGTTCATTGTACCACCTCATCCTTCCTTTTCAGCCCTTCCTCCCATGGGAGGGGTCCAGACTTCCTCTCCCTTAGCCTACTGCCTTCTCAAGGTTCCTGCCTTCCCATTCACTACTCCCTGAGCTCCTTCTCCAGTCTAACCCTTCCTCCCCCCCAAAAATGCCACATATGGATAACATAGCTCTTGTGGTCCTATGCCTGTATGAGGTTGATATACTCCATCATATCCTTATTTTGAGTTTACACAGACCAGCCCAAGCAATTGTAAATTGCTTGTAAAGTGAAGACTGCCCACAGCAAAAGCAGCTCTACTTGAGCAATATCAGTGCAGAAGCTACAGCTCAGGTAACACAGTTCAGCTGATTCCAGAGACATACAGTGACTCGGCCTCAAAAATGTTACCAGCTTTTCACTAGTTAATGCAGTTTGTTTCCTCTTCTGCATTTGTAACAGGGATCATGGAAATAAACACCCTAGCTATTAGTCACTTCCACCTTCAGAAATATCAGGCATTAGAACAGCATGACAGTGTTTGCATTAGAAAGGAGAACTCCGACAGTAAAAGGGAAAAGTGCTTTCAAAAGAACTTTAATAAGAAAAGTTTTCCTGCTATACTTTTTGAAACAAGGATTAATTCAAACTTCAAATCTTTTAAATTTATGTTTCTACTTGAGTGTAACCATAGTATTACAACATCATATTCACATCACTGCAAAGAAATGCTAAGATTAATTAATACCTTTGTCCACTTCAAGGCTTATTGGAGCATATTTTTTATGATTTAGTCTGCCTCATCTGCCTGGAGCTATCCCTAGAACCTGCCTGTCTGTTTTATACTCTTGATTTTAAAAGCTTTCCAACAACAGAATCTTTTCACCCCTCCTCAACAGGCAGTCTAAGAGCCTAATACAACTCACTGGCATCAAAACACATTATTACTTACTGGGGATCCCACATTTCCTATCTGTTCTTTCTTCTGTGTGAAGCATGGTCAGATGTCTCCTTTTCTACTGTGCTTGCAGACAAGCCAAAAGCAGCTGTGTTCTGCCCAAGGATCATGCCTTAGTCTACAAACCCTCAAGGCTGGCATTGACAGCAATGAATGCAAGCGCTTGGATTATCAGGAGAAAAAAACAAACAAACAAAAACAAAACCAAACCAAACCAAACAAAAACCCCAAAACAAAACCAAACAAAAACCCCAAAACAAAACCAACCAACCAAACAAACAAAAAAAAAAAAAAAAAAAAGAAGGAACGGTGAGGTAGGGTTTGAAAGACATTTAAGCAACAGTGCTGTCTAACCGTGCTAGCAGACAACCCACAACTTTCCTAGAAATACTTGTGCAATGAGGAAAGCATCCAACACCTTTCACTGGAAAGCAACATCTTGCCTCATCGCAAACACACCACAGAAAACATGTCACTGAACCAAAGAAAGTTACCCAGAAGATGGATTTAATGTTTTTTTCCCAGGAAACATAACACTGACAGAGCAATGCATGTTTCATCTGAGAGAGGCTACAAGGAGTAGCAGAAATGGTCTCTAGAAGTCAGTTTTAGGAGACCAGGAGAGATAAACAGAAAGCACAGATTGCACTAGTGATAGCTCTTTAGTCTCCAGTAGAGCATCTTATTACACATGAGTAAAATATAAACAAGATTATATCTTCCCAATGAGTACTTCTCAAAATTAAATTCTATCATGCATTATACTGAGTGAAGGCACTTCCTCAGCACATCCCTACTTTACAATTTACAATTTCACTGCCATGTAAAGAAGACAAAGACCTACTTCTGATCCACTCACATTCACTGGGTATTGATAAGCTGGCCCTACCAGGATTGACTCATTCCTAAAATCTGTTAAAAACGATGGCACAAACGGGGAAAATGCTCTGCTGAACCTGACACGTTTGTTCTGTTTTCTAAAGAATCAAAGAAGGTAACCCTTAGGTAAGAACTCTTCCCTGATCATACACTGTCTTTCTTTTAGCACCATGTTTTATTGTCATCACACTTCCTACATGAATTTTGAAAGAACATTGTTTTGCCTATTTCAGAAAGCATCTTTAAGCAACGTTATGACAAAAAGGCACTTTGTACTTTGAGAATCACTAAAGAAAAGCAAGTTTTCAAATATAAAGTATCCCCCTGATCACACACACAGAGCAGTTCAGTATAAACTCCTAGCATAGTGAGGAACATTTTTAATTTAATTTTTTTAAATTCCTCTTAGTATTAGCAGCACATCAGCATCCTAAAACCTTCCTTTATTTCTTCCTCTGGAGCACCTGCAAGTATCGCCATAGTTTTACAGACCTCCTTCCTTCTCACCCAAATGGTTGCTTGATCTCAGGATCAAAGAACTCATGCTGGAGCAAGTCTAAGAGGGTTCCATTCTGCTCTACTCTACATAGGGACAGCTATGACATCCCAGCAGGACTCTATCCATTTAAGTCTTGAAAACTTGTGAGAGCAGATGACAGGGCAGCCTGTTACAACATCTGACTGTCCTCGTTGCGGGAAAGACTTTCATTACATCTAGCTTGAACCTCTTGTTTCAACACGTATTTGTTGGCCGTCATGCAGCCACCATGTACCAAGGTCAAGAACCTACCTCTGTCCTCTTCAGAACCTCCTCTTAATTCCTGGAAGGTCACCATAGGTCCCATCAAAGTCTTCTCCAGGCTGAACAAGCCTAGTTCCCTCGGCATATGATTCCCATGCTGTACCAGGGCTCTGAGAGCACTGAAAGGCCTTTAAATACTCTCATCAGCCTCACATCCACCCCTGCTCTCTGCCCATGGCATCAGGGACTCCATTTAAGCTCTGCCTGTGGCCTTCATATGTTCACATGGCCACACCAGCATATGCTGTAGGTGTGCCTGTCTCCAACCATGCCCTCCACTGGACTAGCTTCAGTTTATCCATACCTTTCTAGGCTCTGAGGGCAGAAAACTGGATGCAGTCTGCTAGACTCTGTATAACAAATGTTAAGTGCATGGAGATAATCACTTCCTTTGGTATACTGGCTGCAGTCTTACTAAAATAGCCCTGAGTCAGCTGCCTTCGTTTCCACAGCAGACCACCGGCTCATGTTCAGCTTTTTTAAAGCATCTCATCTCCTTTTTTAATGCATTAATAAATCTAGCGATATTCCTGCAACATAGAAAACTAACGGGGCATCAGTCACTTGCAAACAGCACAATTCTGAAACATGACTGAAGTGGAAAACTGACATGGGTTTTCAGTTGTAAAACCCCAGTGCCTCAGGTATGTTACCATACTGCTTCTAAAACAAGCAGTCTCTTCTGCTCAGGGTACAACTATCTCCATACCAGCTCCCACAGAGTAACACCGAGACAAAGTTTTGGATTCCCTAGTGCAAACTTGCTAGTTTCATATGTGACACAAATGTGAAAGTAACTACTCCAAACAGAGCTGCAGCCTTGGTGTTGATTTGCTATTTTAGTCTGTGGTCTTTCAAGTTTTACTTTTCTTTTGCCATATTTAGTTTGAGCATTTGAGGAGGAAGGGGTTACACACTAAACATACAGTTTTGTTGGAAATACCCTCATGGACAGGCTGAGGTTTGGCATGCTTTGGAAGAAAATAACTTAAAATAGCATGGAAAGCAAAGACTGCGGGATATGCATCTCTGATAGCTATTTTCTGTTAAAATAACCACAATAGCTAAGGTAATACTGACACTCACAGTTAACCCTCTACCCTGCTCAAGAGACATGAACAGAATCATTCTAAACCTCAGAGCTTTATCTAAATAAAGCAAATGATTCTGCATTAGTTACGTTCTGACTCCAAGGTCTAATGCAACTTTATTCATGAGAATTAGGTTTAAAGAAAGGACAGGCACATAAAACCAAGTTTGACATAAGTCTTACAGCCCCATTATAGAAAAGGCGTTGTATGTAGGATTTGCAATTTGATCATCACGGGTCTAAAAATATGAAAGGGAAAGATCTGGAGGCAGATGCTATATTAGCTCCTTGAAGCTTAGGAAAAATGCAAAATGGAAGCAAAGGACATAGAACTATGACTGATTTTTTTCCCTTGGTGTTTTCAACATGACATTGCTAATTTATCTTTTGACATTTTTAAAGTTATTTAGTGCTAACTTTGGGTCCATATTCTATGCCAATGGAACTCATATGAATGCATTTCTTCAGTGGCTATTATCCTTTGCAATTATTCATTCTGACTACAAAGGACTCCATCTATCAGCTTAAGAAATAAACCATTAAAGCTGTTTGTGGCACCTGTTACTAAGAACTTTGCTACAGTAACATGTTAGGTTTGGCTTCCACAGGCAAAGTTTAGGCCCATTGAGGAGTAACAGCACAAACAAGCTGTGTGATTCGACTCTCATGGCTGTCCTGGAGAACATTCAACTTTTTTTCCCCAGACATGTCCCAGGTAACTTACCCCCAAGTCTTAAAATACTTCAGTGCAGTCAGGTAGAAAGATCAGGTGCCCCCATTCCTAGCCCTGCAGGGGGGAAGCCCTGCTTTACAGAGTAAAAGCACAGAACAAAAGAGTTGATAAAAGGATAAAGTAGAGAAATGCAGCATTATTCACCCTTGTAGTCTAGTTTTTCCCCCAACACAGCATCCCCATACCAGTTCCTCCTCTCTGCCCATGAGAAATCTCTGGAGCTAAAAGCCTTTTCGAGAGGCAGAGCTCACGGAGCTCCCACCTCCCATCAGGAGCACGGTGACAGGCAGATATCCAAGATTCAGCAAGAAAAGTTTCCAAAAGCTTGAACGGGAAAAGGCAAAGCTGGAATCAAGTTTTACATAAGAAGGGGGAAGGCAGGAACTGCTGGCACCACCTCCGCGGGCGGCTGACGAGCAGAGCTGTCAGCCCACCGTGGGCTCGCTCCCCATCGTACCCTGGACCGCAGCCTCTGTCCCGCGGGGACATCTCCGCGCTCCCACCCCCTCGCACTCGGCTGAAGCCAGAAGAAAGGCAGCCCCCCGCCCGGCAGCAGCGCTGTTCCAGGCGGTGGCGGGGAGAAATCAGTCCCCAGCCGAAGCCATCAGCTCCAGTGAGGGATGGGCACCGCGGGCTCTCCGGCGGAGAGCAGGACCGCGCACGCAGACGCCGCTGGGCTCGTCTCATCCCACTGAACTAACTTTCCTGTTTCCGCAAAAATCACACAGGCACCGGAGGGCGGGGGGAGGAGGGGGTTACTGTTTCCACCAAACACTCCTCACCCCTACGAGCCACCCACACCCCCATCCCGCCGGGACCCCGCCGCTCCCCAGCGTCTCCAGCCGCCGGGCCGGCGACCCCCTGCCCCTGCCCCTGCCAGCGGCACCCCCCGGCACGCCCGCCACGGCTGTCCCCCCCCATCTCCCATCTCCCATCTCCCCCCTCCCGCGGCCGGGAAGCGCCCGCAGGTCCCGGCCGCCCCTCGCCCCCCGGGGCTCACCGCGCGTCCCTGGGCCGGGCCGGATGGGGCCGAGTGGAGGGGGAGCGGCGGAGGTACGGCAGGACACGGCCCCAGCTCCTGCCAGCGGAAACGGGAGGAGGGGCTCGGACCGGCGCTACCGAGCGGGGAGGAGCTGGGGGCGCTGCCCAGGGGAGGCTCCAGCCCCGCGGAGGAGGGGAGGGAGGGAGGGAGCGCTGCCGGCCGCGTCCTCCGGCGCACCCCATCCGCCCCACCCTGAGGAGACCCTTTCCCAGAGCTCTGCCGGCTCTCCCGAGGTTCGCTCCGCTCCCTCTGCCGCCCGCGGGACCCTCCGGGGCCCCCCTCGGGTGGGCGCCAGAAGCATCCCCGGCTCACTATCCCGGAGCTGGAGGGATGCGCCCGGGGAGGGGGGCACCTACAACCTCCCTCTCAGCTGCCCCTCTGCCCTGAGGGACCCGCGGCTCAGCGTCTCCTCTGGGCTCAGAGTGGCAGTGGCAGTGTCCGCGCCCGCAGGATGGAGTGGGCTCAGCCCACTGGCTCCTGGACCACTGCCGCAAACGGCAAACCCGGGCTAAGATGCTCGGTGGTGCCAAGCCCGCCACGACTACCAATATATTCCTACGTCTTCTAGCACAGAGGGTAGGCATGTCAGAGTGCTCACCTGAGCTTTCTGCCATCGTCGCAGCAGGAGTTGCAGACAGGTGGAGGTAGGTGTCTTCTCACAGGTAACAGGTGATAGGACAAAAGGAAACAGCATCGAACTGTGTCAGGAGAGGTTTAGAATGTATATTGGGAAATATTTTTTTCACTGAAGGGGTGTTCAAGCTACCCAGGGAAGCAGGAGTCACCATTCCTTGAAGTATTCAAAAACAAGTGGATGGGGTGCTTAGAGACATCTTTTAGCGGTGGACCTGGCAGTGCTGGGTTGATGCTTGGAGTAGATGACCTTAAGAGGTCTTTTCCAACCTTACTGATTATTATCTGTGAGATATATATGTGAGACAGGGGCATGAGGGAGATCCTTGGAGATCATACAGAAAGTCCCCACCTGCCTTCCCCTGGGTGTCAGTGGAAGTGCAACAAAAACTTAATGAAGCCAACTTCAAACCCTGTGTCCAGCAGAAGAGTCTCTCAAGTCCTATTAACACAGCGGGGGAAGGTTCTGCCACGAACCACTAAGCAAAATATTGTATGATGGGGAAATGGCCTAGAATTGGGGCAGAGATGCCTACAGAAGTAGACCAATGCAGTTATGGACATGGGCCTCCAGAGAGGAACTGTATTTTACAATGTATGAAGAACAACTCAAGGCTTTTCCAAAAATGTTTTTGCAGAAGGAAGATCTGTTTCACATTCAAAGGTCCCCTGTGTATTCTCATTTCCTTCTCTGGTGCTGCTGCTGCTGTCACGCTTCTCAGTTCAAGGGCATGTTCACATCAAATACATTTTCTCATACCCTCCATTCTGTCCTAAGTAGATTTTTATAAACTGCCTACTTCAACAGACTCTGAACATCCTGGTGGTAGTGCTGCCAGCAACACAACTGTCATCTGCTGCATGTTTGTTTCTTTCTCCCCATAAGTATGTGCAGCAGCTCTCTGTTCTTTATTTATTTATGTACAAAAGTACACAAATGTTGCTGTGTGTTTGCCTTAAAGCAAGCAATGAAGGAAATATGTCTTGCAATGCAGCAGGAGTAAAAAGATCTGTGGAGAGAATTTTGATTCTTTGGTTCTAGGCTCCAAAAAAAGGCCAATCTTCTGGATGCTCCTCTAATACAGGAATTCCCATTCTACCTGACAACTGAAGAATCTTCATTTCAGAATTGTTGTCAGTCTTTAAGTAACTCCTTTTGGAGATAAACAGCTACTTCCTCAGGAGCACAGAAAGTCAGCAGACAATGAGAACATGACAGTTTTGGTGGAGTGTTATTGTTGTTTGGTTGTTTGTTTACTCTAACAGAAACAGCATGATGTTGTGTTCTTCACCTATTGACATAAGCACCAGCAGCTTTTTACTCGGGTATATGGGATTTCTCTAGTTCAAGTCAAAGCAAGAAATAAATATCTGAAATCAAGTCATCGTTTGGTGTCTACCTTGGAAAGAAGGTAAAAATGCACAGAAAGAAGATAAAAGATATATGGTAGCTTTGTATGAACTTGATCATTTAGGGAAAAAGCTTGAGAATCACTGTGAAACTGGGGACTGGAGTGGCCGATACTGCAGCTGCATTTTCTATCAAGAAGACTGCAGGTCTCTTCTCAATTATACAAGTAAGTTTAGGAAAGTAATCTTCATAGGCTTGTGTTTCAGCTTCAGCTAGCTGTCTTCCACATGACCAAATGTAACACAGGAACACTGATGTTGTCCATACAGTGAGGAACAGAAAGAGTTACCTCAGCAGCAGTATACTTGAACCCATGGCATCTGACCTGCAAACCTAAAGACTACATACAGCTTTTGAGAACAACTTTAAGTAGCTGAATTTGAGGCATCTATAAATGGATGCACACTTTCCAGTGTGACTCACAGGACATACCCCCTCTACAGTAATAGCAAGTCTATGGCTTTGGGTCTCAGCCACCAATTTTAGATGAAACAATAGCATGGCAACAGTGCTGAGTACAGTGGGAAAATTAGGGAGGTTGAAAATGAAAGTCTATGCTTCTCTTTTTAACAGAATGAGATAATTTATCCAGACTCTCTAGCTTTGCTTTATTCCCGTTCTTCCCATCATTATTGCTATATTGTCCAGTTGAAGGTGGTAAGGGTGCTTTTCTTTAGTGATGCTCTAATTGTTTCTAATAAGCACCAGTACTTTTGTGGCTCATTTAAGAGGCCAAAAATGGTATGGACCACAAATCTGAAGTCTTGACAAGTTGCTGAATCATCATGTTAAATCACCCAAGCGCAGGCAAACATGGCTACCAGTGTAGTAGATATGGATCTGGTGTCCAAGAGACACATTGGGACTGCACCCCAGTCCTTGAGGTTACTGACAGAGCTGTCATCAACATAAGCTTCTGACTGTCCTTCCCTTGTAAAGAGTAGCCCTGATCTTGCCATCCCATTACAAGCATACAAGTTGTCTGTTGCCTCTCTTCTTGGTTTTGACATACACTATGCTTGCGGGACTGATGAAAGAGCATGACTCCTAGGCAGCTTCTTGGAGGCTCAGCATGTGTTCTTCCTGCCTCTTCTACAGCTCTAGAGCAAATTTGAGGGTGTTCTCACCTGTCTGAATTAGTTCTTATTCTTTGCTGTCACCACTAAAGTTATTCACCTCCTTCATCTGTTTCAAGATGTCCAAGAGCCAAGATAAAAATGAGCAGGTAAATGGAGAAGAAAAGGTCACTGAGAAACCATTGCACCAGAGGCTGAAACAAGTGTAATACTCAAGGAAATAATGATCCTTGGGTCTAGATTATGCAGTAGAAAAAGATTTAAATTCAATTCCTAACTTTGCCTCTAGGCCTACCTACATGTTTTCTTTGTTGGCAATGTCAGCTTCAAGAAGTTCCCACCCCCTCATCGCAAAAGAATGAGGGAATTCAAATGAACTGGTCTTACCTGAAGTGTTTCTTTTGGCTTTGAAGTAAAGATGAAGGGAGGGCTCCTGTCTTACCTAGTTCTGTGTTGTTCAGGCCCATGGTGTGTTGTCTTATCACAGAAGACTATCTTTAAGTGGAATCATTTTAGCAGTTCAGTTTGACATGATTCCACAAGCAGATGTAGCTGCACGAATTAGGGCTGATAAATAAAGTATGTACATTAAGAAAAAAGGTAGTCACAGTTAAATGGAAAATTTTTAGGTGCTTTCTTATAAAGAATATATTTACATCCCTGTTTTGTCACTCTATCTTCTAATATCTCAGCGCTGTAGCTGTGAAGTGACCAGGGAAATCAGTTTTTGCTGTTTTGCCCCGTGATTTTACAGCAAGTTCTCACAGGCTAAGGTTAATATTTCTGGTATTTCTGCCCCAACAGAAACTAAACTTGAAAATACACTGACATCCTCATTTGTTGTAGGTTCTTTGGAGTTCAATTTAGCCTTTCCTCTTCAAACTAGGCTATCTCTTTTTTTTACCTATGCTGCTTTTTGGTGTTTGCTTTGCTTTATTTTTAGCAAAATTACAGCTGGCTCGTAGTTCTGTTGTACTGTCTGGTTTCTTCTGGTGAAATTCCAAGAAAGGAAGCCTTAGGGACAGAGATCTATAGTCCTTTCAGTCTTTAACGCATTTTTACATGGATCTCACCCATTCTGTAAAAGGGACAGAAGCCATTTAGTCCAGGCCAAAATTTCCAGTACTCCCTTTGCCTCACAGCTTTATTAAATCTTCTTCATCTGGTAGCCTACATCAAAGTGAGCTCTCCCAGATACATGAATTTTCTTTTGCTTTCTCTGCTGGGTTTGAAAGGTAGGTAGATGTCTCTTGCTGGCCATGGCTATTGGCATCAAAGAGCTATAAATTCCAAGTGCAAGAGTAGAAAGGAATAGTGCCAGGGACTCATCTTTCATTGTTAGTAAGTGAAAAAAAAAACCCACCTGCATGAGTGTCCCTAAATCAACTGCTCAAAGATTCCATTTGTTCCTCAGCCTGTTGGCTTGTGTTAATTGTTTTGATAACATCTTAAAACTTTGTTAATGCAGTTTTATTCATGATCAGCTGATGAACTAAGTGGACTTCTAGGGCTCATCTCCTTCAGGGACTACTCCATGGGGTCTGCCGTTGTGATCTAAACTTGCAGTGGATGCATGCAAGGCACCAAGCTCATGTTTGCAGGAGACACGTCACAGGCAATTTTCCATCACTGGGGTCTTTCTCTGTCCTGGCTTAATTTCAAAACACATTTGTCTGCCTCGGCCAAAAATACTTTTCCCAAGAGTCAGTCTGTTTTTTTGTTAGCGAGGTTTTATTTGATTTGTTGTCTGCTCCATGGATGGTTCAGAGGTCAGGAAGGAGATTTGCGTAGGGCCAAAATAGGCAGGAGCATGCATCAGTAATGGACTGTAGCCAGTTGGTGCTGTTCATATCTGTGTGGCCACACTGGCTGGCTGCTTTGAGAGATGTAGTTAATTTACTCCTGGGTGGTTGGGTCACTTGGCTGTGACTAGCAGTAACACCAGGTGGGCACTGGATGGACAAGAGCAGGCTGTGCTTGCATGGATTTTTCATGTGTAGCACAAAACAGCAGGCATTTCAAGATGTTTTTTTTTTCTAGGTGTTTAAAGTACTTGGCTCCTCTTTCTCCAAACTTGACTGATTCTGGTTACCAGCCATGCAGATCTTACGGAAAGCTGTTGGCATCTGTGTTCTGTATCGCTGTTTGGCTGTCAGTATTTGAAGGCATTTCTTTGTCTTGGAGAGAGCAGGCAGAGCAGGAACTTTGTGTACAGGATGAAGGTGTAGATTTTGCTCAATAAGTGCAAGCAAAATTTCTGTCCTTTACCATCCACTTCTAGCTCCTGCACAGACAAGGTTAACAGCACTAGCCATGCACAGTCCTTAAAAGCAGGCTCTGAAACTGCAGGGTCTGCAGGACTGGGGGGAAAAAAATTACGTATAAAAAAAATTAGCAGAGACCTTTTCCCATAACAAGAATCAAAGTATCTTTCTCCAGCTCTGACTTCACGGCATTGTCTTTGCTATCCTTCACACCCATGTCCTTTCCTTTCCATGCTTCCGAGCACAGTTTATAACCTAAACACAGGCCAGGGGCAGCAAGGTGCTGTGTGCACGGTAGAGGCAGTATGTTCCTCAGTAGTATCTGGAGAAAACTTGTCCCTGTGATGGACCTCCTACATGCAAATAGAAATCTGCACTTAAACAGTTACAACAAATCAACTGGCTTAATGAGGAAATCAGTTAGTTATCCGACATTCCACATCAAACTGTTTGTCCCATCCATGGGACTGTGCCTAGTTACCCAGTAAATTTCCTGTTCAGTGCCTGCCAGAGAGCATCATGCAGCCCATCCCTTCCCTCAGTGTAACATGAATGGCTGGATCTTCCCCCCACCATCAGCAGCATTGTGGGGACCAAGATTATTGCCTCTCAGCGACTCTTGAGTAAACAACCTCAGTTTACAAGTAAAGCAGAGAGGCTGTGTTTGATTGCCTTGGAAACATGGAAAGCTAACCTCTTTCACTATTCTCTCTCTTCCTATTCCTGCAGTTTGCTGGCCAAGTGGCATTCTTTACAATACTTCGGCACTTCACTGTCTGCAGCTACAGGTAGAACAATTTGATCTTGGTAAACAATTATTTTACTGGTGCACAAGAAAAGAGTACAGCCTAGCTCCCTGAGCATTGTTAGCTGTGCAGGGAGAACAGAAGCAAAAGCAGCAAGAATTATTTTAGTCAAGTCAGCAGACTTGAAACATAGAGGAAATCTGCTGAGCAAGACAACATGATTTAACATACCCAATCTTCTAAGCATAACTTCATTTAAAAGGCAAAAGAAAGGTTGGTCTCTTGCTATCACACATGGAAGAGAGGGAAAAAAGTAACCAGAATCTAATAGAGGAGGGCTGAATGAGCCTGTGACTGTGCAGCTGCTAATGTGGACAGCCAGGCAGCTGTGTAGGATATATGTGCCATCTCTATACACATACATGTGCCCACGAGTGTCTGACATCTACATAAATGTATATATAATATATACAATAATCATGTCTGTGCATGAGTTGACCTACAAATGAATGCACATGAGTGCACACATTCAGACCAGATGTAGCATCAACATTTTCAACCTGTTCATATGTGGTGAAACTTGAGGAAGCTGCTGCCATTGCCATACCTGTATACCCAGATGCATGCCACTCCTTTTATGTGTATGATCACACCCTGTGTGTACTCTATGGAAAGTATTTTTCACAGGATGCTGTTTGGGGTGAGACCCTTAAGCAGTCATTTGGCTGTTTCTTTGACTCCAAGTCTTTTTCCCATCTGCACAAACCTGCAGACAGAAACTTGACTCTATCAATCACAAAGCAGCTCAGAGGTACTTTTCTGAAAATACACAATATCTGCAGTTTATTTTTCAGTTTGGTATGAGGGGGCAGGGGTTGTTCAAGCACAGGCTTTTTTCTTATACATGCATTCCATGGACAACTCAGGGCAGACAGTCTCTAGTCCTTCACCAGCCGGTAGATGTGATGTTGGGCACCATGGTCACTAGTTGATACTTCAAAAACATATGCTATGCACAGCAAGGTCTCCTGTGTGTCCCTGTTTGTCACAACCTAGACAGAAAAGGAGAAGAAGCTCAGATGGCAACTGCTGTTTCTCTGCTTACATATTCCATTTAACCTAAAGCAAAAAATCAGTAATAGACAAAGAACAGAGAAGCACAGGATTGGTATGCAGCTTGGCCACCACAATTGCCAGTCTGTGTGCCTACATACCAAAGCAAAGCACTTTCACAGTATCTGAATACAAGGCAGTGAAGAGACAGGGAGGTGAGCAGAGTCCACTGTGGAGAAAAGTCCACTGTGACCCAGCAGTGACCATATAAGTGGAAACAGGTCCACTAGGTCCTCTATTCCCCACCCCCTGGCGTTGCAGATTTCAGCAGAGGGAAAGCATTTAACAAAAAATCTCTTGTTGCCATTTGTTGGATATAGAGAAGCCCCCTCCTGTGGTACATCCAGTCCTGCTCACATGTATGTTGACATACCATAACCACAAATAGTTCTTTCTCTCCATCTGCTCCTGTAGACATAGACCATGAGGATTACAGAGTATACCTCATTTTACAGGAGACTTATAGGTTTGACTCCATTACACATTCAGCAAGGATGCATGAATGAAGCAGCTATCCTTCTTCATACACTGTAGATGTCTGGAGAAGGATGGCTGCTACACTCATGCATTCTTACAGAAGCTCCTTTTTTCCCCACTTCTTTTTCTATGGTCCTTCAGGAACCTTAGCTACTCTACAACATGAATCAGTGTCAGAAACATGGTGAAGGAGCAGAGTTGTCCAAGTTTCAGAAGCATGCACTACATGGCAGGGACAAGAGAAATATTGCACCCAGAGCTCTTAGCTCAGCTTCCCTCTCTTTCTGTCACTACAGAACTTTGCACATTCTTGTCACCTGAGTTCGTGCTGAAGTTCTCTCTCCTGCTGGAGGAGAGATTTTTATCAGCAGTAGCACCAGCTCAAGTGCAGAAGAAAAATATTCCAGCAGGAAGCTTGAACTGTAATAAAGCCCAATTGTTCTTGTGAAAACAAAGAAAATAACTGTTGTCAAACTTGCTTATTACTTTTAGCAGTCTGATTTTGGTCTATTCTGTTTTCTTTTCTTAATTCATGATTGGGTTTGCAGTTAAACTCCTTTACTCTGCAGGCTGTGATGAGTTATATACATCGAGATGTAGTAAAGCACCAGACCCTTTTCTGAAAAATGGGCACTGAAATCTTGGAGTGCTAGATCCAGGGCAATGTGCAAAGCAAGATAAATCATGCTTGTAGGATTAGGGGCATCTAAGCTCATAAAAGGGTCTAGAAAAAATATAATTAGATTTGCCTCAGAAGCTGGTAGTGGGGACTGAGGACTAGCAACATGCCTTACATTATGCATTTTTCAGCTTCCCTGTGGGGAGTGGAAAATGCTCAGCTTGCTGCTCAGGGAGCAGGACTGCAAGTCAATATATAAAAGGCTGTGCCAGCACCCACATGAGACATGCTTCTCTGTGACAAAAGGTAAGGGAAGGACATAAGATTACTCAAAAAATAAAACCCCAGAGGAAGTGTAACTGTGTGACAACTTTTTGATAGAATTTATAGGAAGTGCTGGCCTGACTGAGGAATAAAACTCACAGAGAGCAGTCACAGTGTTCCTCGGTACAGATTACAGCACACAGACCTTCTGTATCTCTGTCCCTGCCCACTTCATGCTTTTGCTCATCTAAAAGAACTCTCAGCATTCATACTCCTCCTTTCTCTTAGATGTTTAAAATCTTTGCATAAACATTAAAGAATAAACTTCCTAAAGCTCTGTGAGGTATGTTGTTAACTTTGTGTTATATAGCTGATGTACCTGAGCCACAAAGTAGTGAAACGAGTCACCTAAAGTTCTCCAAGATCTCCAGAGAATGGAATGAGGACCACTTGACTTCCATTCAGCCACTAGCATCTCTTCTACTTACCCAGCCTCAGGTTCTCTGGGCAAAGATCTGTGATGCCTCTTATAGGCAAAGATGCCTCTTAGAAGCAAACACAGAATTCAGTCCACTAGAAAAATCCATGTTTTAAGCTGTCTGCCTTCTTACCAAATTTAGGCTGTATCTGAGTTTGGAAAAGTTCCTGGTTAAGAAAACACTAATGCAAATGTAGTTGCTGCAGCCTTGTAGTACTGCCTTACCTAGAGGCTGCAGTGCTTCATGTGGATGTCATAGAGCTTCCCCACAACATGCCCCTTCCTTTACATATCCCTAGATTCCTTCTAGGTCCAGGATGGTACTGAGCAAACTACTTCCACACCCCGACCCAATCTGGCCAGTAAAGAACTCATCCCAGCACTCAGCAGTGCTCTTGCAGTATTTTTATCTTGCAAAAAGGGTTAGGGCACAGAAAGGATCTCAACATTTGTCCAGTGTTGGAATAAGCATTTCCTTTACTGTCTTTTTCATCATTCTCTTTCATTTTTTTCTCTGCCCCATGAAATCTCCCTTTATTTTTCTTTTTCCTCTCTCTTACTCAGGTCTCTCAAATTCTTTTGCTGCTTCTCTGCTTGAGTTACTATCTCTAGAGCTCCATAAATGGTCTTGAAGAGCAATACACATGAGAGAAACTAAGTCCAATTAGGATGCTGAGCTGTAAAAGGAAAACTGCTTTGAATCACAACAGGGAACTCCTGCATTGGGCTTACATGCTGCCAAGCTGCAACAAAAACAGTTGAAAGTCCCACCTGTAAGATGGTAAAGTTCTCCAGCACACTGTTCATCATATACTTCTCAGGAAGGTGCTTGAGTTTATGAATGAAGTTTATCATGTATTCGCAGAGAGGGGAACGGTGAATGCGATAGGAATAGTGTCCATTTTCATAGCGTGCATACTCTGTCTGCAACACAAAACACAAAATGGGCACATGGGGTTGTGTTGTCACATTAGTAACAGAAAGGGATTCAGAACAGAAAAATTACCGTGGCACTTTCAACTAATTTTACTAAGAGTAACTACAGTACTTTGTACAATGGTCAGTTCCCTTGAGAGCTCCAATTTCTTCAGTGTGATTTCTTTTTATTTTTTTTATTTTTTTTAGAACAGTGGGTTCCAGCTTACAAGCAGCAAACGTCAAGGAGCTGTGAAAGGTAACTAAGAAGAACAGACCAATTGTCGTCTATACTGATGTGAGCATCTCTACTAGAAAAACATTAAGTATGAATACATTGAAAAAATTAGGAACTACTCCTTTAGCAAGACCAGGAAGCTCCTAGTAGTGATGGTAATCATACGCTCAAGATGCCCTACAGCTGAAGAAGACTAAAGCTCTTTGGTACCTGAGAGAGAAAACCTAGTATCTCTGCTCCTCCCCTTGGGAGAGGGTGTGACCAATCTTACAGAGAGGGATTTTTTTTTGTTCACATTCACATCTTAGCTGTGAATACACATCCTGTATATTTCATGTTCTTTTGAATAGAAGCTGAAGCCAGAGTCTATAATTTCACAGCAGGCCCTGTTACTCCTTTCACCCCAGGAGCTTGATCTCTGTTCATGTGCACCATGACACCTTCCTTTGGCCTACCTATCCCATCTGCAAATACTTAACCAGACCTCAGGCATGTCTGTCATGTTACTGGAAATGGGTCTTGGGAAGGATACAGCTTGAACTGGCTGCTGACATGAGAGCACCTGGTGTTCTACACATAGCTGCTTCTACGTCTAAAGGTTCCTCGGGAAGGAAAGCAGCAGGATGCATATCTAAGCAGCTCTCTTAGCAGATGAATGTGGTATCAGAAAGAATTTCTTCAATGCCAGATATATGCATTTTGCAGCATAAGCTGTAAGTGTACAAGCTCTAAGTCTCATAAAACCCTTAAGACTGTAAACTACCACAATCTATTAATTAATAGCTATAGTCTATAAATGATCTGTTTGAAAACACTAATGAGAGTGAGGTGTTGCCTCTTTGTTTTCACCTTCCTGGAGTTCAAAACAAGGGTGTGTTCCCTAGTTTTCCTTTGCCTCCCCTAAAAAACCAGAGAATCACCAAAGCTAAGAGTCTCATATATTTGCATCTCTTCAGAAACTGAGATTTAAGCAAAAGATAACAAACACTCCCAGACCTTCAATGAACTCCTGAGACAAGGCCACGCTGCAGACTGGAGCATGTTACACCTGCATGTTTCAGAAATAATAATCTATGGCATCTATCTCTCTGAGAAGAAGCATGGGATATATGAGCTTGATATACATGCAGGATGCAAATACTTAAAGTGAAAAAACAGTAATCAGGGAGAACCTTGCACCCAGGTGTCTGCTTCTTACCTCTACTTTCTCTACCACCTGCTTTCCAAAGGAACACACTTTGGTGGAACAGGTAATGACCATGTTTTCTGGGCTCTCATATTGGCTGGAAACACCGTAGAAAGACCTAGATTCATCTTCAATATTGGTATTCAAATCAGCCTGCCAAAAAAAAAGGGGGGAAATAGGTGGTTATCAATAGATAGTTGTGGCATTTTTCACCATTACTTTATGCAGCCAAGATAGTTAAATATTGAAGTGTCCCAAGCTCCTTAAGCAGATCAGGGTGCATCAGAAAATGGTGGTGGTGATTTGCATACACACTGAAATATCCTCTTAACATTAAAAACATATGACACAGCTTGGAAGTACTCATAGAGCATGTGGAGAGCAGAAAGGAGGGCACTGCAGAGACAGAGCAGTGCAACAGACAGGTTAGACTGGGATGCCTCACTAAGGAAGGAAAAATAAGGGAAAAGCAACAGTAATAAAGTGTTTCCCCCTTAGGTATATGTATGCAGGTTAGGGAAAAGAAACAGCAAAGGAAAGGAATATGTGAGTTCAAGCGCGCGCACACATACACATTAGGCTTAGGTACTGTGATATAAAGAATGCAAATGGACAGAATGCAATAAGGAATGTAGGTTGCTGATGGATCTAACTCAGTTCCACCTGAATGGAAACGCATCTCCATTAGCAGCCACATGTGGGTGCCTAAGGTTGGCCAACCGAAGCCTCCTACTGGGACCTAACTCCTAAAAATCCTGGCTGTCTGAAGCTTCCACCAGGGGTCATTCAAGCCGCAGTTACGGAAAGAAGAGGTGGTTCCCTTAAGCTCTTGAAATACGAGCAGGAGTGTGGGAATGCCCAGCTCAGCTTTCTTACTTTCAAAACTGAAAGGGTAGAGCTTCTCTGTGCTCAACAAGCCCAGGTATAAGTTTATATCAGCATAAAAGCAAGAATCAGTTCCCATAGGCTGCTTCAGACTATTTTATTCTTCCAGATGAAGCAAGGGAAAGAAGAAACTGAGGAGAGTATGTTCCTGCTACAGTGGATATGCAGTGTGAATAAGACAGCATTACATGTCATTCTAGCATGTTTTTCTTAGCCAGTGTCAGTGAAGGGGTTTTTTATTTGAGACCTAGAGCAGCACTTAAAAGAAGCAACTCTAGCATTGGAATGGGATCAGAACAAAAATGAATGCCACCCAAAATACCTATCTCTTCTCTGCCATGAGATAATACTGTTCACAAAAGGTTTAAGTCAAGTCTAGAAAGTGCCAGTCAAGCTTTCTCCTCTTTTGTAGATGTGAGCCTTTGTGACACCACAAAAGTTGAGGGCACAAAGGTAGCAGCATTAAGGATGGACATTGCTTTTACTCTGCTCACAGGGATTTTAACAGAGAGCATAACAGCATAAAACTTGGAAACAACAGCTAGAGGAAGATTGGAAGTTGTACATTGTCATGACCACCTCAATGACTGTGATGAAGTGTTCCGCTTCAGTGGTTTGTCTACACTGGAAGATCATATGTGGGCAAATCTGGGCTAGTTTTACCTGGTAGCTCAGGGCACAGGCATAACAGACTTCATCATAATTCAGGATGCCAAGTGAATTATTATGGTCATGCTGAAGACCTTGATATCAAATAACTATAGTTATGCAACTAGTTTCTTTGTACCACAAATGTACCTGTACTAGAGAATAGCAGTGCTACTTTTTTCTGGTCCAGGTATTACTGAGTTGCTGTGATACTGTACTTTAATAATGTAATACTCAATTCCATGTCAGTTCAACTGTATTGTATATTTCACCCACACTCCAACTGTCTGAATAAAGATTAATTCCTTCCCCTCTCCAAAGAGGAACTAGACTAAGAGTCCTTCACAATATTTTTCAGCTATTTCCCTTGGGAGTGATAAACACAATGTGTGGACCCAATTCTGCTTCTCCAAAGAAACTGTCCCACGGAGTCAAAAAGAACAAAGGGTCAAGGCTACAGGGGCTTGGTCAGACTACTGCTACATAAACACAGCAGAGGTTCTCACTGCAGAACCACACAAACATTTTCAGAGTCTCACTAGTAAAGTTAAGGTTACGGTCTTCTTAAGACTTACTGGGAAATTAAAAAATAAATGTAGGCAATATGAGGCAAAGCAGAAAGGTTCTAGTTCTACTTCATGAGAAAAGCTTCACTAGCCCTAAGAAGCCACTCTAGGTGCCTCCACAATTTGACAAGTCTTCTATCAAAAGGCCAGACTAGAATTTCACAGCCAATTAACATCTAATTAATCAACATTAAAGTATTTGGCAATAGGAAAAATTATGGTAATACTATTTGAATTAAAGGGTCATCACCATTCACCAACATTATGTATAATCAGATTCCTGTTAGTCCTGTTGCAGTGAAGCAATGGGATCATGTTGGAACTCCCTGACATTTACACAGCACCCTTTCTTCTAAAGCTTGTTCCACATTACGGGCTAGGACCATCAAACAGAGTGGTGAGTCATCAAGAGCTGTGTACCCGCCTCCTGTCACCTCTGAAAATCTCAGATCATAAACATACATACATAGAATATCAGCAGCTCCAGGGAATGACAGTAGCAGCTTGCTGAGGGCTCCAGCTCATGCTTTACAGGACAACGGAGCTGCAGAACCTCCAACACACACTGCTGGCCTTACAGTTACAGCTTATTTACTTAAGGTTCCCACTCTCTCAAGGAAGGTACTGTGATGTATTCAATTTGCTGTGCAAGCTCAATACAGATGACACACTTATCCATAGCTTGCCTGATGACTTCCAAATATGCTGAAACTATAATCACTGAGGTATCTGTGATACAGAACATCAGAGATCTATGTATTACATGTATTACATGCAAAAGTGGACCTACCTGCTTTGGGGGAAACACCTGAGATTTTCTCCTTTACAGAAAAGTAAGCAGAATTTTTAAAAACCTACATGACAAGATTTCTAGATGGAAGAGAAGGGATTTGTTCAGGGAAAAGCATAGTATCCCTCAACAAGTTAGTATTGCTTTCTATTTTTTTAAATCTTTGGTGGTCTGAGTCTTAGCAATCGAAAACAGCTCTGATGAGCTTATCATGAAACTTCTACAACCTCAAGAAAGAACTACAGAAAAGCTGGCACTGCGTACTGTCCTAACCACATATTAAACCAAGATTTTTGTGTGTTCTTTGGTGGGAGTGAGTTTCACAACTAATTCAGAGAAAGGCCTCATTCCCAAAAGTTCTTTGAAACTCCTCACAGAGGGAAATGTGGCCTTTGAGAATCAGCCTTCAGTTTATCTGAGGCTTTGAAAAGCAAGGATTAGACAAGAGTCCAGGTGGCATTAAATGCCATGAGAAACAATAGATGGCTGATACCTTGCACACATGGAATAGGACATGTGGTCAATGGAAAGGCATATACTGAGCAATTCCTAAAGAACAGTGCAAAACTTGAGCCACTGCAGCTTCAGCCTCCAAAAAAGTGGGAAGAGTTCCCAAGCTAGCCAAAGATAGCCTTGCTATGGGGGAGTTGTGACTTATCTGGTCCAGCAGAATTGTGCTGTTTTGACACCTGGAAGATAGATTCCCTCAGCAATTCAGTCTTTCAATCTGCTCTTTGCTGCCAGCAGCCTCTATACTGTTGAACACTGTGAGGAATAACTCTGATGAAAGAAGAGCTATTGGCAGAGTCCCCTTACATAGGGCAGCAACTGGAGGTGATGGCAGGAGAAATTAGTGTGTGCAAAGATCATAAAAATCTGTGTTGCTAGCTGCTGCCTTGTTTGCTGACTCTGAAGGAGTAGCAAGGACAGAATGGACATTGGGACTGAATTGCCATCTCCTTGCTCTCCAAGCAGTTTCTGGCAGGTCAGGATTGAAGACATGCAGTGGGTAAGGCAGGGTGCCAAGGGGAATTTGCACTGCTGCTTCTTTTGACAAGATTTGCTTGCAACAGAAAAGAAACCGAGTGGAGGACATCAGTCTCCAGGCCATCTCTTCAGCACCTTCCACAAAAGTATAATATATTTAGCTGAAAGAAAACACTCAGTGGTTTGACTGTTTCAGCTTGCCTGTCACCAAGAAGAAATTACTACATATATTGGCAGGACAGCTCTCCCAAGAAATTCCCCCAATCCACCCTTCTGCAGACGGCTGCTCTGTTTAAAGTACTGCCTGTCCTGAATTCCTGGTTTGTCATTTTCCCTTTGTCCTCCACCCAGAGTCTCACAACTACTGAAAGCTTTAAGATGCAAGTGCACCGGTTTCTACTAATGTGCAAAGCCCTGAAAACGCCTCTTGCCCAAACTATTAATAACGATGCATATAGGAGGAGTTCACTGGGAGAGGCAAGTAACAGGTGGCAGAGATAATATTACACTGGAAAAGAGCAGAGCTGCCACTGCCCATGTGTTGGGAGGCTAATGTCTCACATTAATTGTCATGTGCTAGAATGCACTTGGAGCACAGAGAAATGTCACACAGATGTCACACACAACCTGCCAATCCAAGTCCAAGAGTTAGTTCATTGTACCAAATTCCCAATGCCAAAATCAAGGAAGAATTGCAAACATTGCTTTTGCTTCAAACTAATCAACTTTTAGCTACTGTATAAATAACTTAATGCAACAACAGGAACAAACATGAACATCCCTTTCTCAGTCATAGTAGATCCTAAGTGCTACCAGTGGTGTCAAGAAACCCCAACCCTGGTGTCTACAGTTAGGTTTCTGGTGCACAGCAGATCATATGGTATATTTAGTGCTTAGTGTAGCAATGGCAGGTTCATGCCTCACATTCTTCAAGCCTAAAACTGCACATATACAAACACAACTTACTCATTGTAGTTTTAAAGTCTTTGTCACCTGCAACCACAACTTTAGTTCAGAACCATTGAAAAATCATTCATAACTTCACGTCTCAAACTTCATACCCCTTCCAGTATTTAATTCTACTCACCAAGGTTAAGGTTATCAGTAATTTGCCTTTGATAATAGTTTTATCCTAAAGTGATTCTATAAATTCAACAGTGTAGTAGTTGTTTTATTTAATGTATCTTTGAATATCAATAGCATATTTGTATAGTTGTCCAGAGCTATCAGGAAGCAAAATTAAAAAGCTCCCTAGCACATACTACTACAATTATAAAAATGCAGAGGGATATAAAATTTTCTACTGAAATCTATTTCTCTTCTGTTATTTTTTTAAATAACATTGCCTTATCTGTGAAAAGTGTTTATTTATTTATTCACTTCTTAAAAGGCTTAGAAACTTCCATTCAACCAATGACTTGACTTGTAAACTTTGTTTATTTCTAAGTGACAACTCATTATGTTGCCATCAACAAAACCCAGTGTTAACTCCAGATGGGATTACCAATGCAAGGGTACCAAAAAAGGAATCAGAAAGTCAAAATATTAAACCAAGGCCAGAAATATTACTGTCCTTACAAGTGTAGAATTGCAGAGCCCAACAATATCATATATACATTGGGGTAAATATCTTTCAAATCCTATGTCACACCTCTTTATGCAAGTCAAATTCCAGTGAGTTGATACTCTCTGAACACCAGACACCTCACATGGGTCCAGAAGGAGTCCAACTTAATGACATCCCACCATGTAAATCTTTCAAAAGCCTCATATAGGTTGGTCAGACATGAAGCATAGGCCACATTTGTCCTTCTGATATTGAAAAACAAATTATCACAATCCCCAAATGGAATCACAAAAGCAGAAAAGTACACTGTCAGTTTTGATAAATCAAATCACAGTTGCACCAGACCACAATTTCATTGTGATTTCTTTCTCTTCAAGTCAAGGAATTTCAAAGTGTTTTATTCTCTCACTAGGTAAGGTCTCCCTCTGCGCTCTTCCTTTTGTTTCCTGAAATTTCCGAAGCACAAAAGGCAATCACTACCTTTCAGAAGGTACCCTGTCAGAGGATATGCTTCTCAGTAAGGTGCTGCTGTCTCTCCCAGCCAGAACAGAGCTGATTTTTCACCTTTTGTTTTGGCCCTCCCAAGCAGGGCTTGTTGTACTTTGACAGAGGCTAATCCCATGAGAGGCCCAGCTCAGTAGCACACAGTCTGCAGATAATAAAATTATGTGTCTCCAAGAATCACCAGGAACCAACGCTCCAGGCACAGACACTTGAGCAGCAGACTCCCAGCCAACATTCTCCAACTCATTTCTGGAAAGGCTAGGCTTGGGACAGCTGGGAAGCTGATCTCAAGGCACTTAATTCTTCCTCTGAAAGCATCAGTTAGGAGGCTTTCTAGCACCAGTTTGTACGTAGAGTATGCGACATGAAAGCTTATAATCCTCCGTAAGATGATGAGAAATAAGTGGTAAACTTATATCCTGAATTATAAGTGGTAAACTCAAGGTGAAAGCCTCCAAATACCATTACACATTCCCTCAGCCATCTAACAGGCAACTGCCCCAAAATGCTGTTATTTTTAATTTTGTAATAATTATGATAATATCAGTCACCAAAGAAAGCTATTTTGTTAGTACCCTGAAACACAATCACACAGCTTTGCAAATTTCAGCTAAATCACAAATATCCAAATTGAGTGAGTAAGCTTCTGCCAGGCTGATTTCTTCCAACTTAGCAGAAGTCATTTCAGTAATATATTATCAGCATAATCCAATTTCATCATATGTCTCTTATCCTTTGTCTGTCCTAGTGCCAGCAGTAAACATGCATCTGTAAACCATTAGTACTTCATAACACAAAATGCAGCTAATGAGACAGGAGAAGAGACAGAAAAATATTGCTTCTGACTCGGAAGTTACACAACACTGAGAGTAGTGAACACATATGAGTATGCAAAGAATAATTTCCTCTGAATTCTTTACTTATACATAAATAAAAATTCTAATGGGCCCAAGTCACCATTAGCAAATACAATTTCCAGAGAGCAGTCAAGAACAACTCTAAAGATGATAATGTGAAAGATACATCTTGCTGCAGGCCAGAAAGTGTGCCTTGTGCAGCCAAGGAAAGATCTCCAGTGACAGTCATGGCTGTATTAAATTGTCTACATAGGAAAAAAAGACTGGCAGCAGTCTTTAACAGCTAACGAGGTCACTGCCTTTAAAGTGGGAAATTCATAGCAAATGGGTACCCTACAAAGGGTCCTTCTCTTACCCAGAATTTGACAAGGAAGAAGGCATTAGCTGGCCCCCTTTCAAAGAGCTCCTTCAGGCCCCCTTTTTTCTCAGGGAACTTGTCATAGATCTGCCGGATATCCACTGCCTCGAGGTAGGGGTCATTGTAGCTGGGGCTTGACTGCCCAATGTGCACAAACAGGTGTTTGTTATACTGCAAAAAGAGGAAAAACATTAATTTAAGGAGTTGTTCAGTACCATTCAGTACATATTGAACATGGATCGTTTTTCATGGAAGACTACTGGAAGTCAGTGAAGATTTGATAGCATTTTCTAAAAGTGCAGAAGAAATTACCTCTGCTAGTACCAGCTCATGCTGTTCTTTCCTTCCTATCAGTACATTGATGCTTCTTCCTTCTCTGAAACATTATTGTTGTTTTTTTCTTTCTATACTCACTCCAAAACCATTGCCTCATGCCACTGCTATATAGTCTGAAATAACCTGAGATAGAGTGTTTCCTGTGACAGGTCACTCGGTCAAACATCAGTGCTCCTGTCCTATGAAGGGCTTGAAATTCCACAGCAAGGTACCAGCCAAATAATATTACTTTTTCTGAACTTTCTCATCTCAGCCCATCACCAAAGTGCATCTTAAGATGCAGTACCACAAGGTTCAGTGAGACAGGGAAATCTTATTACTTCCATTTTATAGGTGGCACCGTAGAAACCCACTGATGCAAATTCATCCCAGTTGCCCCTAGATTTAAGTTCCCAGCACAGCAGAGAAATATGTGGCTTTATGTGATCTTACCATCTTCTGATTTTGGGTTCTCTAATGGAATATTTCTTACAAGGCTGAACAGGACAGCTAGAACATCCCAGCAGGGGCTTATAACCTCAGTGCCTTGAGCTCTGGTGTGTGAACATCCCTGACCCTGGAGAGGGAGGCCAGAAGCACATTGCACAGAGCTGGCTCTACAACTATCTATCCTCTAAAAGAAGGATTTGTGGTGTTTCCCAAAGGTGGCTTTCTATTCTTTGAAGAGCAATGAAGCAAGTATTTCCATAGACATAGAGAAGTGTAACATATCCATGATGAGATGAACAGGAGTTATCCGAACACCAAAAATCAATGAGGGTGGAATTCAGGTGTGTTTCTTACTGTATCTTGGTCTTGCTGTTGTTCCAAGAATGCAGAGAACTCTAACATCCAAAGTTTGGAGCTAGCAACCCTTCGTCCTTGCCAAGCTGGTGCTGATGGGGAAGGCGAGAGGCCGGTAGGAGACTCAAACCCTAAGCACACAAAATTTATATAACAAAATTTAGAACGAGAAAAGCCAGTAATAGCTTTCCAGCAGAGCACCTGATATCAAAGCTGACTCATTACATTTTCTTATGACTTCATTCATCATGCAAAAATACCATTCGCAAGGTCTTCAGTCTACCTGTGCTCTAAATGGCTTGTGAGCTGCCCTCTGCTAAGATAGCATTATCAGGGTAGGTAATGATGTAAAAAACAATCTGCTTGGGTTTTGACATCTGAGAAAAGATGTTCAGTAATTTTAAAAGGACCTAGAATGAGCCCTAGAGGAGCAGTGAAATAAACGGCTTAGTATCAAAATGAAATGTCACCATTAACCTCTCAAATGGGGGAGCTGAGAAGGAAAAGGCATTTGTTATTGCACTTAATAAGAAATTAGGAAGGCAATCGTTGTGATGGAGAAAAATGTTCTAGAACATGAAGCATGGTGGAAGAGCAGGAAACTTTTATTTTCTGCTGAGCCAGGAAGAAAAAAAAACAACACAACCAACATAAAGAAGGAAAAAAGTTTTGTAAAATAAAACAATATTAAAAACCTTCAGCTCATTGAAATGTTTTAATTGGTAATTTTTTTAAACTAATTTTCAGGCTTTTTTAAATGTTGGCTGTTTTTGGAATCGAAATATGATTTCAAAGGTATTACATTTCCTTACCTACCTGGTAATGGAAGTGGAGGCTGTACAGCATAGGGTTGTTGAGAAAAAGGTTTCACACTACAGAAGTACACAAAGAAAGGTGGTTATTAAAAAGGAAAAAAAAAACCAAACCAACAAACACAAACAAACCAAAGAAATAAAAATATTCCAGGTGACCAGCTGTTTGCACAGATTAGAATAAGCATTTCTTCTGAAGGGGAAAGTGGTATAGTTGTCTTTTGGAAATTATCTTTCTGTTTAGGCAAAAGAAGGTCCTGGGGAAAGACTCAAAAAACAGTAAGGGGTCAGGACTGGACTAATTAGATTTCCCTGCAGGTATTCAATAGTGTCTCCCACCAGATTTGTTTTCTTGAGATCCTTTTATCAGCCTCTTAATACGCTGGTGCCCATTTACTTATCCTTTCCTTTCAACTACAAATACTTTTAAATTTATGCAGGTGGATATGGTTCTGGGCTGGATGCCTCTTAGACTTTTAAACCCAAATTTAGAGATATTCAACGTCAACACCCACAACTGAAGCTAGCTTTCAAGACAGCTCAGCTTCATTTTTTTTACACTACTGCAAGAAAAAATGAAGATCTGGAGACATCATCTGACAGCAGGGTGGCAGATACATCAGCCTCTAAAAGAATCTGATGCTTCCATGTTTGCTTTCTAGCTGCTTAAGGTATAAAACCTACTTCTCATTTCTCCTCGGATGGCTTCCATTCCTTTACTAGACATTTTCCCCACAAGGTATTTTTATAACATCTGATCTGCTCCACAAACATTAGCAATAGTATCTCGGTAGGCAAAGAACATACACCTTTTCAGCTGCTTGTCCTTAAATTTCACTTACATTGTTCCCAGTAGGTTATGTGATAAAAGGTGTGCCTCCACACAAAGGAAGGAACACAGGGAAACAAAGGCAGGCGGAGCAACCTGAGTAACACTCTGACACCACTACAATCAGGGCCATTACTAATGAATCATCAGCCCATCCGAGTCTCCTTTCCAGCTGTGAAACCCACCCAGTGAGCCAGCTGGGGAGTCTCACAAACCAGTCACCTTATAAACTGAGTGTGGTTACTGCCTAGATAGTATGCGACACATTAGGAATGCAAAGGAAAAGCATTTTGGGATTGCACAAGATTTGTTATGGGGATGTTTAGGGAGAATATGCCAATAAAAGGTGTGAGTTGTCTGTGCATGTGCCACACCTTGTCAGTGCAGTCTTTCCTATCGTGTCACTCAAGTCTATTCCTAACTGTTTTTCTTTATGGGGAGCTTTCATTTATAAGTGACTGTTTCTGGAATGGCAGCAACAGCAAGTGAAGGCGTGATCCCTAGCAGTTATGAAGCCAGACTAGACAGCAAGTAGATGGTTTGGGAGTCAGCTCCGTGTGCCTCCAGAGGTAAGAATGCTTTCAGAGGCACCAGGAGGTTCAGGCCAAATGACAGTGTGGAGTCTGGAGGTCGGCTGAAAGAGGAGTCTGTATGTGCATGTTTGTGGGAGGCAAACTGGGGAAAATGAAGATTCAGCAAATAGGTGGACTGTATATCTAAGCCCAGTTACTGGAGATATTCACAGCATGTGTTTGTGTGTGTTTATGCACATAACTTTGTTTATGTGAGTGAGAAGCCCGCATCAGCAACTGGAGTGGGGCTGTGGCCTCAGGGGCTCACCTGCCTGGATGCCAGCACTCAGGGAGACAAGGGAACCTGGGGCAGCTATTGCTTGGGTCCACAGTACACATTTATTTTCAAGTAACACACCTTCACTCTCATCAGCCAGAGGGTACAGGATGAGACTCTGTAGGTGCTGTTTGTATTTGTGTGAGTGCTGAGTGTTGTCTGTGCTGTTCTCTGCAGCCAGATGTGTGTATAGGGGGATGTGTGTGTGTGTGCAATGTGTGTGCACAGTTGTGTACGTGCCTACTGGGAATACATGTTCAGTCTTGCTACTGGTTGAATTTGGGAGCATGGAGCTGCAATACCCTCACCTCTAGTAGGCTCCTAGATTCCACAGCTCTCTAAAATAATCCATTTTAGGCTGCCTGAGTCATGGGGCATATTAAGGTGTGTAATCCACGTTAAAGGTATGATAGAAAGACATAGGGTTTTATCTATTTAAGATTTTCTCATGACTCTTAGTTTGTCTTCAATCCTGAGCTTTAAGTTTCAGATCCACAGTCAAGGCATGTGCCTTACTACATTATCTCCGTGTTTTACAGATCTTGTAATAGCTAATGGTGTTCCTCAGGCAGCAGAGAAAGCAGCAGAAGCATCTGCTTTGGATGCTGACATGAAGGAATACTTACTCTTGGGAAGATCCAGCTTGGCCTGTCAACGCTCCTTGCCAAAACTGCAAGAGAACAACATATAGACAAAAGTCACCACTCTTAGGAAAGTCATGAAAAGCAAGGCTTGCTCCTTTCTGAGGAAATAAACTGCAAGCTCCCAGCCTTTAAAATATGTGACTGGGCTACATCTCTTCTTTCTGCATTCCTGGTTTCATTCTTATGGAGGTACTAACTCACTTTTGTTTTCTTTCTGCACGCTGCTACTACTGACATGCAAGAAACTGATAGTGGGCTTCAATGTTAAATACTATATATGGGCCTTGTGCCTCCATCTCTAAAGCTTAAATGATACTCACTCTCTTGAAAGGACCATTTTCCCCAGGAGAGCTGGAAAGTATTTCAGCAGAAATCAATGCTCAGCAAAAGCACACTAGGCCCTACTTATAGTTTAGGGGACATTGACAGGCCTTCTCCATTATGGTTTTTATGTAATGGCCATCTGTTTGTGATCTAAGCACTCAGGATGAGTTTCCGAATTATAATCTTGAGAAAGGGTCAGGATAGCCTAAACTGTTTTAATTCAACAAGATTTTGTACTAAGAAAAGTGATACAGACACCTCAAAATATTTCAGGCACATCAAAATCCAAAAGAACTGATTGTTCTTTCCCTTGCATCATTAAAAACCACATATAGTGAAACCTTATAGTTTAACATCAGTGTGAGCAAAGAATCAGACCCAAACTGTTGAAGCCATATAACAGATTTATTTTATACAGGCAATGCCTTTTGGGTCATTCTGTCTGATGTTCTCAGAATTTTCCTGAGCAGGTCCCACCACCCTTTCAAATATTCAAATGTCTTCAGCCAAACTCTACCAAGACATTGATTCACTCACCCCAGAAACAGCAGGGTAGGCTGGTCGTGGGAGACCAGGCAAGGCCATTTTACTATGGAAGGCAGTTGCAGAGATAATCTGGGCAGATGACATTGTAGCCATACTCTGCATGGCTTTATCTTTAGCTGCCTGATCCTACGGGCAAGAGGAGAAAAAAAAAAACAAAACGTTATTATAATGATTAAAAAGCTGCCTGCTCTAATGCTGTATAACCAGGATTCTCATCAGCTTCTTTGTAGGAAACAAGCATCTCTGAAAACCTGGCCAGCAAATTCCCCAATAACTGTCCTAAGAACACCTCAAACCATCTAAGTCTTTAATTCATTACTATACCTTCATATGTGAATTATCATCCTTTCTGAAATGCTGGTTTAAAGACTGCTGAGCATTTATCCATTCTGTAGCTTTCAGCCACATAGCTGAAAAGTTTTGTTGTGGAAAGTACAGTCCTAGTTGACTTTTGAGTTTTAATAATTGGTCAAAATATTCAATGGTAGAGACTCTTTATTATCAATTAAAAAAAAAAATCCTTTCAAAAACAAGCTCACAAAAAGAGATTGTCATTAACACTGCAAAAAAGACTACCTTAATGTGTGGCTGCATTAGTATCTGGTAGAGCTGATAATTTTATTCCCATCTCCAGAGAAACTTGAAACTTTAATAATCTCCAGAGCACATATGCAAGGCAAGGACATTCCTTTTTTTATTTTAACAGGACTGTGAATTTAGACACGTTTTTATATGCAATGACAGTGCAACCACTAGTAAGTGATGTATTTATAAAACAAATGGCTTTCTGCATTTCTTCTTCCATGGAATAAATAGACAAGCAGAAGCACATCCCCAAATTCTGCTTTTCCTTCTACATCCTCTACAGTTAATCTTCATTCTTTAAACACTCCACATTTATCTGTGATATTGTAATTACAATGGCACAGAAGAATTCAGAGCTTGTAGAAACTGCTGAAAGAGGTACACTCTTGCTGTCTTTTCCAGGAATTCTCACTTCCCGCTTGCATTCATCAAACTGCAGTAAGTTCTCACTCTTGGATCTCCATTTTCTCTAACCCCTCCAATCTATCTAAAATTTTTTTTGAAGTTTAAAGTCCAGGGATTCTAATGCATCAAACACAAAAAAATCATATGGAGGAGGCATAAAACCCCCTCAAGAATAAATGCTAATGTTCAAGTGGAATGATCAGTAGGAATGGGCAAAACATGCATCTTCTTTTTTTAGAGCATCTGTTACTCCTGTTAGTACTATTCAAGTGAATGAAAGGGAAACATTTTAATTGATAAGTTCCTAATGTTATCCAAAGCCATAGGAAAGTTTCAGAATCCAGTTTAAACAACGCTTTAGGGAATAATTCAAGGATTACCTACATTTTTTTAAGAGAAATTATTCTTTGGGTTTTTTTTTTTTATAACATACGTCAGGACCATGTCCCAGTTGCCATTTTTTTCCTTCCCTTACTTGCTCACTGGAAAAACTGTCTACCTGAGTTTATACATGAGTTTATGGGGAAGATGCATTTACTTGTGGAGATATTATAGTTAAAAGGGGAAAAAAAAACTAAATAGGGAACATATTTTACCTATTAATCCCTGTCGTGTTTTTCTGTTTTGTTTAAATGCCTGACAAACTGCTGGAAAGAGAATGTTTTTGTAAAAGACATCTTCTTTCTGTTTCAGCTAACAGTTCTGTATTCATTTCATGTTTCCAGGAAAAAAACCGAACAACAAAACCAAACAAAACCCCAAACAAATCAAGAAAAACCTTTACCAAACATTTGCAATGTTTGTGTTTTCTTCTTAATGATGATAATAATAATAATATCACCATACCAACACAATTTCCCACTTTTTCCTTAGAACAGGTAATACGTGTTAGCCATCCAGGGCATGGAAAAACTACTGACTTCAGAGAACAGATTTTTCATCAAGCTTTACCATCTTTCCAATCTCTATCTGTTACAGACAGTGCACATTTAAAAAGACACCCCAATTCGTGTGGAGACGGAAGTATTACAGTAATCGCTCTGAAAAGTCATCACACAGCGGCTCTGATCTCTAGGATACAAATATGAAAACTTATACTTGTATGGAAAGTGAACAGTGACAGAAGAACACGCAGCTATCAGCAGGAACCTAGAAGAAGGGCAGCATCTTTCATGATTTCATTTCCTTGCTCTATGGAAATGACCAGCAAAAGCAAAGAAGTAAATGAGTCAAATCGGTGCTACCGACTTGCCTCTGCAGGCGGAAAGGAACAGGCTGGTACTGGGGAAGGGTTCGCTGCGGGCAGCTGGGCAGAGCTCACAGCATGGCCTGGGTGGTGTAAAAGGACAACAGCCAATGGCTCCATGGAGCTCCCTGAGACACCTTCGCTCCCCGAGAACAAAACCAGCCAGCTCCTGTGTGCTAAGTGGAAACAGGCTCAGCTGACTGGCTTTTCAATCATGCCAAATCCCAGAGCTGTGACACGCAAGGAACAGAAACAAGGTTACAGATATAAGCAGCAGTAAAGCTTTTAACACCCTGGGCAGTTGTTGTTTCCTACTCGCTCTAACTTGCCTCTCAAGCAGGCCTCCACCTGAATTGACCACTTAACAGCACCACAGGTCTCAAGCTTAGGCAGCCCTACCTAGGTGCACTGAATTAGATAGTTGTAATTTGTGGCTCTTTCTCTTTATCAGAGCAGCTGGAAACACAGCAGGCTAATAACAGACATAGCACAGTTTTCTAAAATGTGGCTGGGGATGGGATGGGGGGGGTGCAGCCATGGCTAAGAGGAAATCACTTCTTGCAAAAGAGTTGCATGCACTTCAGCACCAGTCAAGACTGAGTGCCAACAGTTCACTCACAGGACAGTCCGTTTCCGCTGGTGCTCAGCGAGGAATTGCCCAGACAGCCAAGAGGAAGCACATACTAACAGCCATCTACTCAGAATTCGGGGTTGGAATGGGCTGTCAAGATCATTGCCACCTGAAGCATTGAAAATCAGGGAAGGCAACACCCTTCCAGATAACTAATTGCCATACCAATCAGAAAGGTCAGCATTCACCTTCCTTCTCTGGCTGTCTTAGTGAAACATAACAAGGCCCAGACATCATATCCTGCTCAGCAAGACCTTTTTGGACAGCTCACACTCTAAGAGGGGACACCCTCTTATGCAATTGTCACACACACACTTGACCTTCTCAATATTTCTGGCAATTCAGTCGCAGCACATAAACCATCTCCCCGCATCAAATGTGAGTGGAAATAAATGTCAAGAGGTATCAGTTCATCAGTGTGATCTCAGAGCTTTTCCTATAGAAATGAAAACACAGATTTTCTGGAGCAAGTAGTCAACCATTTTCTTTCTCATTAGCCCAGGCCTCTTCAAATCAGCTCTGAATTAATCAAGGGGTAAAGTCTATTCAGCTGGCATCACTTTACCTGAGAAGATGCCAGCTGGCTTATTGCTTCCTCTCAATGGACAGATCCACACCATTGCCTCTAGTAGAGTCAGAACTGATGCTGTAGGAACTATAAGGCTACCTTTTCCCAAGGCCACCATAACACCAAGGACTGGTTACTGCTCAGCATTTGTAACCACAAACCCCTCCTTTTCAGTTAAGGACGCTTTGCATACTCTTAAGCCTAAGGGTCTTCCAGACTTGGATGACAACAGCATAAATTGGAGGTAGAAACAAGACACATGAAATTTAAAATGTTATTGTTTCTTTATTCTTTAAATAGAATCGCTCCAGACGTCACAGAGCTTCAACAATAATGAATGTTTGCATAACACTTCCTGGGAAGTACGTTTCCTCTCCAGCTTACTACAGTTCAGTGACTAATCTAATGCATTTTAAAGGGAATGGCTGACTTGGGGGGCTTGTGTGATATGTTAAAGGATACCCATCTTACCTTGAGCTTGGCTTGGATCTCTCTAGCTTTCCGCCTTGCCAGGACCTGGATGTGACTAGATACCTGCATCAAAAGACAAAATCCATTTTCATTCCAGAGGAATACTCAGTAGCTTCTTGTAGAAGTGAATATACTTAAGGCACCTTGTGCAATATGGAGTTATTTAGGGTTGGAAGGAGAGGCGTTTGAGGGTAGCAATGAACTGCTTTTCTGAACATAACTTCAGTTATGTTCAGAAGTGCCATGAAATGGGGTGGAGGGACAGTAAAGATGGGCCATTTAAGGCCTTTTTCAGTCCAAATAGCTTTATCAAGCCAGAGACCTCCTCTAAAAAAGAAAAGAACCCATCCTTAAAACCGGGGACTAGGAGTTCTGATCTCTCTGTTTACCCATCTTGGCCTCCTCTCGGGAGAAGAGAAACCTCTGCTGCTATATAATGACTCTCATAACTTCTCCCATGTCTAATACGAGCTGAAACACATCATAGAATAATTTAGGTTGAAAGGAACTTCTGAATGTCAGCAGCCAGTCCCCTACTCAAAGCAGGTCTGTGTTGCTCAGTGCTTTGTCCAGCATAGCCTGGACTGTCATTCCCAAATCACAAAGATTCATTCCTCTTTTTCATCTTGTGCAACAGGTATTTTCAAAATCAGCATTGCTGAGGGTCTGCCTAGGCTGAACAAAGAGTCTTCATGTAGAGAACCACTGATGTTCACTGAAACATTCACTAGTAGACCAAGGAAATAAAATTACACACTGTTTAACAGTAGAAAAAAAAAATTGTGGATCACTATGTGGTTGGGAGGCATGAGCATTATAATCCAATTGAAAAATGCCTGAGCTGACTCTTCCCATCACTCTTGTTAACCAGTTCAGGACAAAAACCTCTTCCCAACAAAGCCAGAAACTAGTAACAAGTGAACAGTAAGGGGTTTGCTCTCATTAGCCCTCATAATCTCTAATGGTCCAAAGAAGCTAATGCTTACATGGAAAACTGTGCACTTACCTGTTTCCTTGTGCGTGTTTTCCCTGTTCTCAGCTTAATATAGCGGGCAATCAACTCATTTCGGCCTGAAACAGAGAAAAAATCCAAATACAAGTTTAGAAAGCTATGACTCCAGTGAAGAAGATAGATAATTCCATTGTGTATCTATAGACATCAGCAGTGGGATGATTCCCTGTCACACTATTTTCTTTCTTAGAAAGGAACTTAGTAGTTCATATGGCAGAAGTTTGAGTTTTATGAGTAGTCTCCCTTAACATCCTTATAGGCAAACTGACAAAGTATGGGCTAGATAATTGGACAAGGAGGTGGAATGACAATTGGCTGAACAGATGGGGTCCTGGCTGACAACGAGCTGACAATGAGCCAGCAATGCACTCTTATGGCAAATCCCAGTTTTCATAGGAAGATTGTTACCAACGGGTCAAGGGATTTGATTCTTCACCTGTACTCAGCACTGCTGAGGCAACATCTAGAATACTGTGTCCAGTTCTGGTCTCCTCAGCATGAAAAAGATGTGGGCATACTGGAGCGAGTACAGGAAAAAATTTAAAGAGACTGGAGCATCTTTCATATAAGGAGAGAACTGGGTCTGTTCAACCTGGAGAAGACTGAGGGGGAGCTTTTAATCAATGCATGCAAGTACCTGGGATGGGAGAGAATAAAAGTGCTCAGTGATAGGACAAGAAACAAATGGCACAAACTAAAACACATGCAATTCTGTCTAAAAACAAGAAAGGGGAAAAAAAAAAAAAAAAAAAAAGAAAACCTTAATCTTTTTTACAATAGCAGTGGTGAAACACTGCCACAGGCTGCCCAAAGACTTTGCAGTCTCCATCCTAGAAGGATAGTCACAGACAGCCTACTGGACAGAATCCTGGCCAGCCAGCTGTATCTATCACTGCTTGCACAGCAGGGCCAGACTAGGCCACCTGAAGACATCCCTTCCAACCAAGATGAGTCTGTCATTTTGTGAATCTAAGTACATGAAAAGAAATAGCAATGGGGGGAGTACATGGAAACAGTTACACTGAGTTTACAGTGAACTACAAATGCTTTCCGGCTCTTGCAGGCAGACTATCCAGGTTCCAAACACTGACTTCCATGTATCAAATCTAAGCAGGCACACATTTTATTCTCTTCCTGGAGATAGAGCAATACAGAGCAGAAACATAAAGGCAGCAGCTACACATCTGAACTCTAGGCTGCTTCAAGGCAGAAAACATGACAGGAAGAACAGGCTCTGCAAAATAATACATTTGCGGTGACCACACTAGTAGCAAATACAGTACCTCAATAAAAAGTTGGGAGTGGGAACTGCAAGGCTGAGAGACATTTTTATATGGCTGCAAGTGTTTACAGAATGAAGCGGGAATGAACTGGGAGGCAAAGCCACAGCTACTGTGAGGTTTATAACAAAATTATAAAACTCCAGTGTTGTCTATGGAAAGTTTATGGGTTGAATGGAGAACTTATACATTAGGACATGAGAGACATCAAAAAGCAAGCAGTGAAATCAAACACAATATTTATTCCAGTGGTTTAATATTCCATGGAAAAATTGTCTCTTGTTTTTATTTTAAACTCTTATTTCACTCAAACCTGAAAAAAGTTACGCAAGGAAAGACTCTATGCCAAAACTGACCACTCAACCTTTTGGGGAAGGGCTGGCAAAGCTCCTAATTCCATCTGTTTCTGAAGCAGAAGAATGCAAATGTCCATGACTGCACTTAAGCCACGTTCATGAAACATAACCAAAGCACACATAGGAACAGGAAAGCACTTTACATTTACAGATCTTAATGTTTTCCTAATGGTGTCATTACAGCAGCTCTCCTTATTCCCATGGGAGAAGAAACAGGTCTGCAGTGGAGAACTCAGCTCCAGCTCCTGTATACACAAATTAGGAACTGTTTCTGTGCCAGAAACACAATGCCCAGCATGTAACCACTGACCTCTCCAGTTCCCACAGTTTCAGCATTAGCATGGTGACATGCCCAGGAGAGTTTGATGGGAGCAGATGTTATTATCCTACCTTCCACCTGGCTGCTCTTCCAACCCATGTAACCCTTTTTACAAAGCCAAGACCAGTTACTAGCGACACATACCCACACCACCTTACTCTAGTGCCAACAATAATATTTATGGCTTTTCAAAGCCTCCATCTGTTAGACGTGGATCCAAGTTGAAAGGTATGAAACAACTGAAGTGATTCTTCTCACGCAGATGCTGACATATATGAAATTTCAGAAGGACGATTTGACACACATCAGAAGTGGGAAATGGGCAGAACAAAACAAGGTGTTCAAACCCCATTACCTACTAAGAAATGAGAATGAGAATTTTTGCACACCAAGAGGACACTTTGAGGGGCAACTGGAATGAGTTAGTGTAAGAGAGATGAAAAACTAGCCTTGAGAACAAGTGGATATTGGAGGATTGCAGGCAAACTTTTAAAGGGTGCATATCGGGCTACGCTGAAAATTTGAATATATGGGAGAGGAACTCTCCAGACGTTGGCTCAGTTATGGGTCAGCCTTGAAAAACTAATTTCAATGGATTCTCAACAAGATATAATAAGCATTAAGGAGTAAATTTAGTTTTGTTGTGTTTCCATGAAAGTAAAAAAATCATATAGACTGAGCAGTCTGTCAGAGCACTATTCTGCTTCAGCAACAGAGGGCAGAAGGAGTAATCTGTGTGACAGAATGCCATGAACAGCTCTGTGCCAATCACAGTCAATTCCAGCCATCCCCAAACTGGATGAAAATGGAAATCAATCCATTAGAACCTCAACCAGTCAGAGAAGCACAAGCTACCTTTGCTCAAATATATTTTGGAAAGGGCAAGAGCCAGTAGGGACACGAGACACACAAGGAGACACAAAAGGAACCACAAAAGCAGATATGAGGATGCATAGAAGGAAAAATAAAAGATATGTAAAAAGACAAATTTGGAGAAAAGGAAACATGATAGGGGACATTGCTAGGGATGTGGCTGGAAAAATACTCTTGGAAAGAGGTACTCCATGACAGAAGTACAGGCAACTGTAGCACCATGCCAGAGCAGAGACAAATCTGAAAGGACTGCAGCCCATTGAAAACCCATGCAGAGAAGAGGAGAAGCAAGAAACAGTGAGCACCAAAAGGGAAAAAGAACTAAACAAAATAAAACAAAACAAAAAAGCAGGAACTAGCAGAAAGAGACCTTTACACAGTGATGCCAACCTTCTGCGTCACCCAGCACCTCAAAGAATCAAAGAGGGACTAAGTGGTAGAGAGGACAAAACAAGGGAAATAGGGTAGGAAGCAGGGAGGAGAAACAATAAACTGTATTCAAGCCTGGGAAAGTGGGAGGTGTTTCCGTAAGTGTGCATTTAAATGTTTGTCTTTGACAACATCAGCAAAAATTACAAAGTTCTCTCAGGCCATGTACTTCAATGGAAAAGACTGGTGGGAGGGGAAACTGTTGTACAAATTGCTGATATTAGATGACAGTATGGAAATTCTCTAGAAGAAAACTCTCCACAGAGAGCATTTAATTGTAGATCCTGAAATTTTCCAGTTTTAGAATTCACTTCCCACTTGCTACCAATTCTCTTTCAGTCTTCCTCTTCTACAAGTGTGTCCTCAGTCAGAGAAAAACAGAAAAGTGGCAGGTTATATTAAGCTAATAAAGGTACTGGTAGCACACATAAACCCTCCTCTAACTCCCCAAACCAATAAACAAACAGATCACTCTACAAAGACATTCATCACAGGGATTACTAAATATAGAACTATGCAAATTGCCAAGCCCAATAAAATGCAGCAAGAACGCATTAAATTACCATGAATCAAAACTGCAAGAGAAGTAAATCCTAAATGTCTTTTGTTTCTCTTATCAGAAGTCAGATGCAAGCAGGTATTATGTGGCTGGAAGTCTGTAGGCTCACAACCTCTGGAAAGCACTTTCTTTGTTTCACAGCCCTGGCTGCAGGGTCAGCAACAACTCGCACTCCTCACTTGGCTGGAACAGGCAGAGCTGTCATAAACCGTCAGATGGTTCATTTTTTAGAACCATGTAAAGTGCCCCTCAGTAATTTGATCATATGTTGTGTTCTTAGAATAACTCCCGCTGAGGTCTGCCACGGTCACCAGAACCTGCCAACAGTTGTGACTCCTCTGTTGAAACCTAGCATTGGGTTTCAGGGAGCTCCAGCCAACATACCAACTGCAGCACAGCACCTTTATCCTCCCTGCAGCCTTCCCCTTGGAAGCATGGCATGAAAAAAAGTAGTAAAGAGATACTCTCTTATGCTCTTTACCTCTCACTCCTAACAGATAAATTTCTAAGGGCATCAATTTGGCTCTGACTCTGTCTTACACTAAATTGCAAAACTTTGCATTCAGTAGTTACCTAGGAAGGAGTTGATATGACAAGTGAGTGAGGAGGCTTTTTGATTCTCCATTCTACACCTGTGCACCTTTCAGTGTTAAGGCAGACAAATGTCTTTCTGTAAGGAAGAAGGATAATCAAGAGAATTCCCATCACCTCAGAAAGCATTTCCCAGTCCTACCTCAAAGTTTCATGATGGCTTTCTGTTAGTAAAGGTATATTAATTTTTCTGCCTCTTGTAAACAGCATCTTTTTAAGACTGACTTCTTCACACCTGTTGCCAAAGAAAGTAGAAGAACCAAAAGCCTCTCTTCTGTGATGGGTGAGAGCAAAATGATTTCTGCAAAATTTATCAGGATTTTTGCGGTGGTTTCTGCAAAATCCATTGGCAGGAACTGCATGAAAGTGTCTGTGTCTTAGTAGATACTGTATCTTTTCTATACCCAAAGCACACATATGCATCTATCTGTAAGCAGTTCTTTAAGAGAACTACAGAAGCAACTAACCAGCTGTATCCAGTGAAAGGATCAAAGTGAGGTCAAGAGAGCCATCTCAACTATCGTTTCTATTTCTTCATGTCACTTGATACCTCACGGGTACTTAACTGTTGGTTACAATCAACATAACCATAATGAACTGTGCATCAGGCAAATAAATCTAGACAAAAGAGCGAAGGTAAGGACACCTCATCTGTCCACCAAATATCAACGTTTCTCTACGCACACAAAGCAAAACTAACTGCCAATCAACTCTTACCAGAAGGACACTTACGACAAAAGCAATGCGTGATTGGTTGCGTGTGCATAAGCGCCTATCTGGTCTGCCCCATCCATAACTCCATGCACAGCCTTACTTTCTGTCTCTCATTCCACTTCTTCCTCCTCTCAGCTATGTTAAATGCCTTTCTGGGCATCAACTGTTCCAGAAATAGGGCTAGATGTGTCAGAAAACACATTTTTGTCTTTCTGATGGCTAATCCCATCTTTTCTTCAAGATGCACAGACAAGTCTTACTGACATAATCAAATTTTAATCCTACCTTCATTAGACTTTCCCTTCATAACAATCCAACATTTCTTACTAAAGCCTTGATGAGAAGATTTTGCTAGGTTCCTGTACTCAGACACCACTACGACCACCATAGTGTGATAATTTTCCATGAAAGAGATCATAGAAAACCATTTTACTGCACTAGCCTATCCTATGAAGTCATCTCTAGATCTACTGAATTTCAGTGCTCAATAGTCATGTTCGAGTTGACACAGCAAAGTTACGCATAGTAGTGAATTATTTTTATATTCAGCTGGAAGAAGCAAATTTCCTCACTCTGATCATTTATTCTGTGCTTGAATTTGCTCAGGATTAACCTTTCACAAGAAGATTCCTTGAGTTTATGCAGTCCCTACAATAGGGAGATTTTGAGATGAACAATCAAAGAAAGATGAGCCAGTACTTCTGAAAAATATCAACAGTCAGATCCCTGAAAACACAGTATTGAAGTGATTAGTACCATCACATTGTCAGCTCTTCCCCAACACACCTGTTTTTATCATTTAACTGTGCAAGTTCTGAGCTCCTTCCTCTTCTAAAATGAAAAAGATGAAGCTTCATTTGCTGGGCAGAATGTGCCAGTCAAGTCCCTCACATGGAGAAATGGCAGTCAGGTGATTAGTCTGTCTGAGATCATAAAACTCAGTTATCTGATTTACAAACTCGTCTGAAGACTTCAACCTTCTCTTGTCTAAAAGGCCTTTTGCTGAAAAGATTAGTGTTTACTTCTCTCCTTTCTCAGTGGATAACCTAAATTCACAGTCAGACACACAAGAAATGCTACCACCATTTAGAAACCGATGTTTCTTGATGGTCATTTTAAGACGCTTCACACAAGGGTGTATGGCTAGGAGATAACAATTACAGACCCCTCAGGTTTGGGGAAGCATCTTATTGGTTCCCAATAAGGAGTGGAGATAAATGAAAAGTCAGCCACTGCAGGTGTACTTACAGCAACAAATTTTTCATGAGCAATACAATCTGAAGAGGTTTCCCTCTTCCTAGCTGGTCATTCCTTCTCTGTCAATTCCTGTGGACAGCTGTACCAACTAAATGGAAGAAGGAGAGAGGGAGGCAGAGGGGAAAGACTGACACGCCCCACTCTAATTACCAATATCAAAATATAAGCCTACACACCCCCATTTGGATTTTGGTGGTTTTGTTTTGTTTTTTCCCCATCAGCCTATTTTTAATTGGATTGGTGAACTAGTTAATTTTGTGGTCACATTTACCACAGCATGGGCACAACAGAGAGAACAGAGAGACAACCAGTGCAGAACTTCTTAAACCAGTTTTACCACCAGAGAAACACCAGGAACTTTACTCCACCTAACCCTCGCACTCATACAGGCTGGTAAAAAAATGGGCAAGGCACTTCCCATGCTTGCATTATTTGTCTAAAGGCTAAGCAGCGTTAAAATGCCTTCTAATTACTGCCCCAAAGGCATAGGGAGTTATTCCTTGTAAAGATGAGCTTTAACTAAGGTGCAACAATGTATGCAGGTAGCAATCCCTCCCCATCAGCCTAATAGGAAGCTCCAGGCTATGCAGCTCTTCACCACACCTCAATCTTTTAATAGTACTTTCAAGTGCATAAATTGAATGTCCTCATCAGCTCTGTTTTCCCACATTATCACCTCAGGCCATAGAAATGTAAGTTAATCCATCCAGTAAGTACTCCTCCATATACACAGGAAGGGCCACAAAAGCAACAGAGCTGGGACTTGTTCTGGTGCTTTCCAGAGTTAAGACTGATGGGAATCTTATTAAAAATGCTTAGATTCAATGTGGCTGGGAAATCCCACAATCACACCAAAGCAGCTGCATATACTAATATGAGTCCTTCATATGCTAGAGTGTATCAGATAACACCTGAAAGAACTAATAACAATCCTACATGGAAAGGCATGTCAGACTAACAGCTTTCAGTCTCTTGGGACACCTGACAATGGCCATCTTATATAGGCACAAAGATACTTTACTCACTAACGCCCAGAGTCAGAGAAAATGACTGTTGAAGGTAGCACTGAAACCAATGGTTAACTGTAACAACATTCTCCACTTCCCATTAATCCAAGTTCTACTTTACAGACCTGGACATCTGATAAATTCTTCCTCAGATCAATAGATGTCTGCTTCAGTAACTTCCAACAGCTCTAGGGCATCTGAAAGCAACTCTCAACGCTGCTTTGGTGATGTCTCCAAGGGCAGCAAGAACTTCAGCACCTCTCTTCCTCCTGATTTTGTGGTCAGTCGACTCTGCCAGTACCAATAGTAGAGAGTTTCTTGCAGATTTCTGCCCCAAGTGCTAATTTTATGCATGTGCCCAGATGACAGGCTGACCAAGTACTCAAAGCTTTAGCCATGACAAAAATTGGAGCTTAAAGGGGCCTGTGAGATCTATGCAGATGTGCTGCATGACTAGCACAGACCGTGCAGTTTTCAAGGCATCTGGTCTGGTCTGCCTTATTCCTGTGAGGAGTCATGACTGCTTCATTTAACACATAAAACTACACCACAACCCAGTCCCAGTCAAATGACTGAGAGTTACACAGCAGCTTCAAGAAGAGCGGAAGAACCCAGAGACTTTTGAGTTCTTGCATTGTATGAATGAATGAATGTTGATTTTTTTAAGTGGAATGGCTGCTACCACACAGCTTCGGGTTCTGCCACCATAATTTAGAGTGCAGATTACTTTAAACCATGAAGTTATAGCTTCAGCTGAAACAAATGGCTGGACACTCCTGAAAGAAGCCTTTTCCCCAGCACACCTACCTACCTACCTCTCACCAGACTGTTCCATGGGTCAGTTCAACTCCCTAATCTGGCAGAAATCTGCCCAGCTCATTTTGCCAACATAATTTGCAATCAGTTTAGGAAGCTAAAATGCATCCACAAGGAGTCTGCTAGAAACTGAAGCTAGCCTAAAGAGTAGGAGCACAAAACTGGAAGCAGAGCAGAGGAACAAGGAAACAGGAGTGTCAAGTCTCTCTTTTTTTCTGCAGTGAACTGTTAGGTCATCTCACCATTTCTGAAAGAAATATACTCTTAGTCTCAACACAGAATAGTTTTACACCATCCAAACATTAGAAAGAATAGTTCTTAAAGATGTCATGCTCTGTAACAGGTGAAAAGATAATGTGGACAGCAAAGTCTAGCAGAAACACAGTCTTCATAATCAAATGGCTAACCAGGAACTGGTCTGGATAATAGCTTAATTCTGTCAAACTCATATAATTTCCTTACAGCGGCTTGGGATATTCCCCCTTCCTGTCCCACTTTCTTCCCTCTCCTAACACTAACACAATTCTGTTCCACATTCTTTAAACACCTGTTCCCTGACTGAGTTTACAGTGTAAGTCTGATAGATATCTGGGCAACTATGATTCAGGCAGTGACAGGAGCAGGAACAAGAGGATGACGAAAACTGTTTAAACTCCAGAGATACCTAAAAACGCACGTGGATCCAGAAAGAAATTTGCAAATATCGAGGTGCATTAACTACCTTCTAAATAAAAGCTGCTGTACCTAAAATTGCCAAACCACTTTCCCCCAACCTTAGCCATGAAGGATCAGACTAGACATGAACAGCTTAAGTGAGCTGGCTTTGCCTCTGGGCCCAGAAGCAGATGAGATCATCTTTGAAGGTCCCTCCCAGCACCGTTTTCTACAATTCTACAAGTAAAGATGATGATGCAGCCTTTACATGCAGGAATGCTCATAATTCCCGGTCAAGGCTGAAGGCAACATTGTGCTAAATGCCACACATGCAGGTGTGTTTCCCTGTAATGCTTGTCACACTTAGAAACAGGACTGTGCCTACAGCACTTGCAGTCAACAGCTTGGAGCATTGCTATTGAGTTACCTCATCAAGCATTGGTTACACTCTTCGCACTCCAGCCCACAGACTCCAACTTAAGCTCCTGAAAAGGCATGTGCAATTATTGTACAGATCACATTCAAGAGGAAAGAAGAGTGATTCTAAAGCCATTGTACGTGGAAACAGTGTCATTTACTCTTCAAGAAGGCAGACACAGAGAGAGGCTCTGCCTGTGTGTGCGCGTGGAGCGAGGCTGAGAACGCGAAGGAGGACCCAGATGGGTCACAAGTTCAAGGTGACAGCAATGAGGAACAGCTGCTGGCTGTGCACCCTTCGGCAGCAGGTGTACCCAGGCCCCAGAGGTTTAAGTCAGCTCTGCCAGTGACCAACAGATTTACAAGACCATCTGTCTGGGCACAAACTGCACACAGCCTTCCCAGTTTTGCTGCCCAGTTCTTCACCACACCCAGACAATACAGGGTTTGTTATGGACTAGTTAATGAGCAACTGTTTAAACCAATAGGCAGTCCTAGTTCTCCTGTGCTCATTATCTGGATCCTACGTGAATGAGAATACTGCTGCTTCTTCTAGCTATATAGCAGCTTTCCTCCACTTTGGGGCACCCTATAAGGCACTAGAACCCAGAATGCTTGTGTTGTCTTATACTGATTTTGCTTAAGGAATTCCTTTGAAAGAGACTTTAAAAGAGAGTTCATATAATAGGTTTTGCTTACATGCATTGTGTAAATAAAAAAGCTCCTTTTTTCCTAAGCCAAGTTTCCACACAATCTGCATATTGACACTTACCAGCTCCCTCTATGTATAAGCACCCCCTTTCTTGAGAAATGCTACCACCCTTCTCTACCCAATGCTTGGTTAATCAACAGAAGGCAAATTCTGCGAAAGCACTCCTAGTGTTTATCCAGAAGTCTACTGCTTCTATTTCAGACCTAAGAAAAGGCTTCTGTGTCAATAAACACATTCAGTCTCACAAACATATTCATGTCACAGAAACACAGATAGTATGAATCACAGCACTAACAATTTAGAAAAAAACTGCCGATGTTTACAGTGTAAAGACACCTAATGCCCACTGTTGTCTTGTTTCCTGTGTAAAACCATAATACTTCCAATCTGGAATCCACCTCTCATTCACACAAAACACAGATACACATGCGCACATTTGTGCACATGGCTGTACAGATACAATCCTAATAGTTTTGTCTGATATAATTTTTAAAGTCCCCAACAACAGCATTTCCATTCTATCTCCTTAGAGATCCCTCAGCACTGAGCACCATGCTGTTGTGAAGTCTTTGCTGATATCCATCCTATATTCTTTCTTTCTCCCCCATTAATCCTAGTCATGCTCACATGTTCCACATAAAATCCCTCTCCCTCCTAAATGTTAACACCCTTCAAATATTTTTAGACTGTTATTATGTGTCCCCCCACCCTCCACCTTTCAGTCATCGCTTAGCCAAGCTATGTATATTTAGCTACTTTAATCTTTCCTCCTAAATCAGTCCCTTCAACTCCTAGAGCTCAATGTTAAGTCTGGTATGCTTGCTGCTTTTCTCAGAACTCACTCCATGTTTTTGAGATCTTTCTGGTAATGTGTTTGCAAAAACCTGTCCAGACAAGAGCTTTACCTGCACCTATTTTAAAGAAAGAAGAAACCCAAGTCACTGGACATTATTAATTTTCATTTTCCATATCTGATTTGGTTCCAAAATTTTTCATTCAATCCATATTTTGAAATACTAATAAATATTTGGCAAAAGAGCAGATTAGCAAATGGTAATATTTGAACCCAATTGTGAAAGAATGCAGTGGAGTTTAAAATGTAAAAGAACATAAGTTTTTTTAACGAAACTTTTCAGAAAACCACTGGAAATGCATAATTATCCGTAAGAATAGAAGAAGCAAAACAATGACTTGCAACAAAGGAAAAAGTTGAAAAATGAAATAGAAACAGTCTCTCAGTTACAAGACAGATGAGTGGATACATCTACAAAACATAAAACTGGTTTACTAAATTAGAAATCAATTAATCTGGTTGTGTTATCTATGAAGCAAAAAATTCAGATCAAGTGCCTTTCTGACAATATACCACTAACAATCAACTCTATCTTGGAGAATTAATAAGCATTTGAAATTTACAAATTAAAAATTCAGAGGAAGAACCAAAAGGGTAATGTAATGTTGCTAATGAAGTTACTTCAGTGTGATGAAAACTCTATGGCTGCAGACATTACCATGAGAAAAATGTAGTACTGAACAGCACACTTGGTTTTAAGCCTGACAGATAAATATGGGACTACAGATCTGCTAAAAATCAAAGCGATGGGAAAAAAAAGTGTGCCCTTTGTTGAAACAACAGAATGAAGCCCCTCGAAATAGTCACAATAATTTTGATAACATGTAGTACACAATAAAATTGTTACTCTATTTATGTTCAGAAGTATGTTAAGGAAAGATGCCACAGCCAGAACTATTAACTCTAATGACTGTAACAGCAAGCAGATTCCCGGTTGTTTGGCATTACAAGTGGCAAACTTCTCAATATTCAGGAAATGCTTGCAGTTCGTAGAAAAAAATATTTCTTTTTATGTTTGCATGGAGAAAACATCAGTTGGCATACAGTTTAACACAAAGAACCCTAAACTCTGCTTACTAGGAGATAGAATGAAAAACATGACAAACTCCAGCACAAGTTTAACCTGCTGCAAATGTCTCCAGAAATCTGTCTTCATCTAGTCCACAACAAGGAACTAGAACCACATAAAAGCAAAACTGAAAGATGACGCAGTGAAACAAAACTTTGTTATTAAGCAACCCTGAAAACATCACCTACCACCAGAGGGGAGGGCAAAGTCTGCATCCTGCCCAATTATCCATGAATCCAAGTTTTGTCTATCTTGTAGTGTTTAAAACAGGAACTTTTTCTTTTTTTACCAAAATTGTAGGATAAAGGGCTGTTCTACAGTTCACTAGGCCACAACAATGAAAGGGATAGGAACTTCAGAAATATCTCTCTGGGGGATATCAGAGCTGAAATACCAATATTGCAATTACCTGGACCATACAGTTCAGTGTCAACTGAGCACGTTCGCAGCGTGTTTCAACTGCTCTGACTGAAACATCATCAGGTGAGATGCTAAAATACAACATAGGAGAAAGCATTTGAAAATTGTCACCTTCAATATTTTCCTATTTTGAATAGCCACTGTGCTCCTCCCTCACATCAAAGAGAAGTGTTTAGGAACTGAAACAGGCAGTGTACGTTTTATGCTTCTTCAGGTTTAAGTGTTTGCTTTTCAGTTCTACCTTTAGTGACTCTTTCATGTCGGGGAAAACATGAAATGATAGCCTATCCCTTTGAGATAAAGGCATTATCCCAGAAACTTGGCTAGCCATTTCAGAAGAGAGGTGAGAGGGACCACCTGTGACATGGCAGCTTTTGGCATCAAATTGACCTGTTATCCCATCTTAATTCATGTTGCAAGCTCAAGTCTTCACGGTCCATTGCCTACTCCAAGTTTTAACTACTAACCTGGTCGACTATCCTTCTATCACTCAGCCTATGAGCTTTGGACATCTCTAACTATTTCCTATCAGCAATTCACAAACAGATGGCACCAGCCTGGGAGATGGATGACTGCTCCCAGCTGTCTGCCCCTCCCTGCTCAGCACAGAAATGGCTGAGCTGTTCATAAAGCAGCTGCTAAACTACTTACTTCTTCACAACAGCAATCTAACAAACAGCCACCCATTCTAGCCCTCTTGCAAAAAGGTGCTCCAAGACAGGTGCTGGTGCAGCAGAAGGCAACACTGGATAGTTGGGGCAATAGCTCCTTTCTTCTAAGCTTTTGCTATCTCTCTTGTAAATCAAGGCCCTAATATTGTGTTTTGTCAATATAAGTATCACTGTGTAAGTTACTATTTTTAATTTCTCTGTCCTCAGTAGTGTTGGGAAATCTGGTCTATTTAGCACCTCCATGCAAATCTCATAAAGGTACTAAGCTTTTTCCCTCTGCTTTCTCTAGATCAGTACTGAAGATGCCAGGAGATAATCTATGAGAGAATTTGGTGTTTGGGATTTCATAGAAATACTACAGTTATTATTTGTTCCATGGAAAAAACATACTAGGAAAATGTGAACAACAGACTTGTAATATTTTATTCTAGCAGGCAATGCATAGCAAAAAAAATTATTCTGCAAGACCTTAGTGGTACCAAAAGGCATGAGACCAGCAAAGCCCCAGACTCAATGCTTCTAATGTCAACACAGTGATTAGGAGAAAGGACAGCATTCCATATCAGACAAGACAGCTGCTTGTGCCTTAAGCAGGTGGTAAGCAAAGACTGCTGGAGAGGACAGTGAGGGCTTGCACCTGGAGCTGTGCTGTGGAATAAGCTTATTCAGTCAGCATGTTGCCTCCATGCAGAAATGGAACATGCCTAAGATGGAAAAAGATAATGAAAGAAAAGGCAGCAAAGGCATCGAGACATAGATCATCAGTGTACAGAGAAGAGCTTGGCTGACTTTCAGGTGAAGAAGGAACCACTTCCACTCAGCAATCAGCAGAGTGTTGCCTGAAGAGCTGTTAAGCAGCCAACTTTGCAGAGTCATGGAAACAGTAGCATGGAGCCTGTGCATAGGCTGAAACACACCTTTCTGTGCATTTTTTAAGGTATTTAAGCAAAACAGTGAAAGTTCTTCATATTGGCTCAGTGCATTTTAGATAGTTTAAAATGTTTTCTGTAAAAGCTACTAACTTTAAACGGAAAATAGGTTGCCTCACATCAGGTGAGAAGTATATGAATTGCACATAGAAGAGATACTCGGACCTGGAACATCTTGCCAAAATACTAGTACCATGTGAGCCACTCCTTAGTGGGAAAAAGTGAAATGATCCCAGTTTTGCCAAGGAAAAGGGGCATATACAGCTCTCTGTAACACCTCACCCCTTGGTTTAGCAAGCTCTGTGCAGGTCAGTCATGGGGCAGCTAAACAAACCATCCCTTCAAAGGCACGGCCAGCTCCACATCGAGCTTGTTCTGTTCCCCCAGCTGGCTCGTAAGCAGTGAAGATGAAATCAGGGACTATATTTATTCTCCCTGCCCGGTCACATCTTTCTATAGATCCCAGGCTGGGCCCTGCTTCCTTGAACAGGATCTGGCAGACTAGTAAGAAAAGGAGGGCATAAATCATTGCCTCGGGTTCTGTCAGAAGCACCCTGCACCAACCATCCATACTTGGAACAGGTGCACTGAAGGCAAGCAGGGACACTGTCCCATTTGGAGTAGTGGGGGAGGGCTTGCAGAGAAACTGTTCTTCTCCTGGAGCCTACTCTTAACTTTTCACCCTGCAAGTGAGTTATTTACCTTCTGCAGCTCACCACCAGTCCAGCCAACTGGATGTGTTCCACTAAACACCAGTCCACGCTAGGTCAGACCCCAGCTAAGTTTCATTGGTTTCTGTAGTCCATTGCACCTTGCTTCTGCTCCCATTTATTTCTTTTATGGTTCATTTCACTCTCTGCTCTGACACATTCACTGCAAAGCTGAAATATTCCAGGGACCATGCAGAATGTTTGGTAAATTAATACAGTCTTAAAACACAACTGTAATTTCTCACCAGTAATTTTAAAAGCCACCTGTCATGAAAAGTAATGCAGACATAGAGCAACAAGGACTATGTTACTAATTTATACTTAAAAACCACGGGGTGGACTCTCAAGTTATATTTTAGTTTGAGTAACACTTTAAGCAAGTATTGATCCCGAAAGAAGCAGCCTTGCCCTCACCTCAACCATGGCTGCTCATTCCAACTCTCATCATCCTCGTAGACCCAAGCAGCAGAGCAGCATCCAAATTGAGGTTCACTTTTTTTTCCACAGCACAACCACAAAAAATGTTTGTGCCAGCAGAGAGCCTGAATTGATGTTTGGCTGAGAATGCTAACACTTGCTTAGCCTCAGGGTGATCAGCATTACCCAACATATATTGCTGTTTGCAGATACAATGATGTGTGTACCCAGTAAAACCATCCATTGTAGATAAGGCCGTGTAAACAAGGCCCCACCCATGCCCCCACAGTCAGAGCAATCTGTTTCCTTGCTCAGGGAACAATGGCCTGATGGGTGGACAGAAACCTGCAAAATGACTTGTGAAGTGCTGCATATGAAGCTTCGGGGCATGCATGGAGCATCCCATGATGGGGCCTGCAGAGAGAGCAGATTCCAGCGTAGGGGGGGGAAAAAACCCGACAAGCCCTGACTGGGTAGTTTAGAGGGCTGCCTTCCCTAAGATCCTTCCTACTGCGCTTCAAGAAACAGTCCACCTTGGGACTTGTAACCAATGCTGGGCACTCTGCCTTTGCTTTGCTTTTTAGTCACAGAAGTACCAGGTGGCTTGTTCCAATGCTAAGCCAGAGAATCCAGGACACAACAACTTTTTGTGCACAAAATCAAGAGAGAAATTTCAACTGTGGAAAAGGTCAAAAATCAAATTCAAAAGCATGTGTACCACCTATAAAGTTGAATTCTGCTGCAGCTTCAAGCTGGTGCTCCTCTGTGTTCAGGGCTGGGTATCTAGCTAGCTAGACGAGAAGAAGCCACATGAAAGATATTTGTGTCAGGACTATGAGAAGGCAAACTACAACTAAAGAGAGGAGACAGAAGGATCTGCTTTCTTCCCTTCTTAAGGTCTGAAAAGTGTAGCTACTTAACAAAATGTAGGTGTTCACACATCAGCAGAGCTATTCAGGGGTTCAGGAGCTGAACTCCTGCCCTGTAGCACCAGAGATGCAAACCTTTACCTGTTCCTACCTCCAACAAGAATGGTGGAGACCGCAGAGAGAGATACCATAAAAAATAGACTTAGCATACCATGAAGCTACTAGATTACATGTATCTAAAGATTAGTTCAGTAGTATGCCCAACTCTGGGATCTACCTTATAGATAATCCCTTGAAAGACATCTGTAAGTCTTTCTGATACGTGAATGTTAAAATCTTCACCGATTTTCCAAAATACAACTTGAAGCAACCAACCGCATCAGCTTGGGAACGCCCGAGAGAAGAGAATTCATTCAGAACGTCTCTTGGTACAAAGACAAGTGCCTTGTATGGGGCAGGCTGCCCGAAGTGTCGTGATGTGCCCTTTCTCTCTCCTTACCATACATCTTGCCTTCGTCTGACAAGATAATCTTCCGCCGACCACATGGTGGGTAGATGGCTAGCGCTTCCTGGAAGCTCTGCTCGATGTCCGGACTCCACACCCCCTCAGCGTCATTGTCAATGGGTTTGTCCAAGGCCTCGCTGCCCCCCGAGTCGTTGCTCCCCTCAGGGGAGGTGGGAGAACTCCACTCGTTGGAGGTAATGGTGCCAGCTAGAAACTCCAAGGTGCCACGTGGAGAAGCAGACTCAGAACCTGTAATGGCAAGCACATCGCACATCAGTTGGAAATTTTCCCCTCTAGGAGAATGTGGAGATACTAAGGGAAAAAAAAAGTTAAAAAACCTCCGTGAGGAGAGGTTTTACTTCAAGTTTACCTTAAACAGTAACTCAACCATGTGCTTGATTTCTATTTATGTTGAGATGAAAATCTTTTCTGACAAAACAGCCTGCTCCAATCTCTCTTTGGCTCATTAACTCTCTGTCACTTCCCAATTCTCCTCAGATGTGTCTTCTTGTCTGTGTCTTTATCTCCTTATTTCTTTCTCCCTCTGCTGTTATTATCCGTGTAACTGTTATTTAACTTTCTGAAGCGCACACACAGGGACTCAGTCTGTGTGAAAGACTATACAAAATACAGCAGTGATGAATTATCTAGTCATCACTGAGCACTGGGGTTGAAATTTTCTTAGATACTGTTTCACTGGATCAGAGTTAGTAGTCGGTGTCATTTCTAACATTGACATTTCTTCTCAAGGATCATCTGTGCTTTCAAAAGCCGTTCCTGGAGCCAGACAGTTTAATGCAATGTCTCCCAAATCTCAGCACCATATCATGGCAGGAGCAGAAAGCACCATGAGTAAAGGCATAACAGCACTAGATTGCAGGTCAAGAACCTGGGTGCTTTAGCCTGTTCCTACTGCTCATTTTAAAATCGATCTATGGAAAATTCCTTCAGTTCCCTCTGCCTCTCTGCCCCCTTATCCTTTACCGGTCCCAGGCTATTAGATTTGCCACCGGGCAGGAGCACAAATTGGTTTCTCATTGGACCTAAACAGGTAGCTGCGACATCTTGGAAACTACAATAAATTACAGTCTACTTATAAATGCCTACAGTAGAGGCTGGAGCCACTGAGTGGAGCTGATGAAACACTCACTGAGAAAGACTTCAGACCACACAGACACTTCCAGTCAACCATCAGGGAGACAAATGCCTTCTAAAGACACAGATCATTCCCCTTCCTTAATCCCAAAGTTGTTTGTTTACCATTTTAATAGTTAAGGTTATCAGGGCTACAAAGACTGTTTACAAGCCAGCATTTGAGAATCCAACCAGAGAGTTCAAAACTTCCCTGTGAATCACCACATCGAGCTGCATAGCAAGGAAATCAGAATAAGGATTTTTTTCTCAAGAGCAACTGAATCAAACCAGTGCTGAAAAATAGTAAGGAGAGGGCTCTGACATGCCAAGTCTCTAGCTCAGAAATATCACACTGAAAATATAAAGGGGAACCTGGGAGAAACTGGAGCATGGTCTATGTCAAAAACTAGATAGAAAATAAAACTGTGCAGTTATGCTATGCTCTAGTTGATAAAAAGGAAAAGTAAGTCCATTCGTTATACTTCAGAAGTTTAAAATTCAGGACTCCTGGCTCCAGAAACTTTTCTGACACTTTTTTCTAAGTCTTTGGATTTTGTGTTTACAAAAATCTTCTCTGAGACCAAAATGACAAGATTTTATTTTTTTAAGAAAAATTGAAATTCTTTAGGAATTTTGACATTTCAAGAGCTGAAGTTGTAAAAAGATTTGACAACACTGGCTTTCAGGGTTTTCTGCTCCTTAATGATTTTAGGCAGCAGCAGATACATATTTTATGTCTCCCTAATCCACCAAAAGCTAAGGAAACAAGTAAGACAACACTGAGTCTTTTAGTAATTTCTACACACATTGTACTGTGCAGCATTTTAACAATTAAACAATTTAACAATTTCTACACACATTGTACTGTGCAGCATTTTAACAAGTGCTTCACGAAGACATTTAGAAAACCCAGTATACAACTGATTTCCTGTTAGAACATGTGAACCACTCTCCATCCATCCATTTCAGCCCCTTTATCAGATTATTTCAATCTTCTTGACCCGTAGTATACATTTTCAGAACTCTAATGAACATGAGAAGAAAAAATTAAATGGGAAGTCAGGGGGGCAGAGCAGAAAGGGTAATTCACACTTGGCCTTTACCAATGGGATAGGCATCCCAAGCACACTGTCAATGGCACCAAAGCAGACAATGTGACTTTAGGAGACCCTGAAATTAAGGGTAATAATTGCTTCCCGTACCAAGAATCTACCACTAGCACATCACCTTTCACTGACAGAGGTGAATAAAACATTACATGGGTATCCAAGAGGTTGCCCTGCTGGAGAATTAGCGTTGAGGAGTAAGATTTCCACGGGGAGACTCTGACAGAAAAACAGAAGTTACGTGTTCCAAATATTCTTCTTTTGAAATTTCCTCAAGCATCCCTAGTCCCTGGAGGCTCTCAAGACCCCCCCCCCCCCTAGTTAATGTACATTAAAATCTTCACAAACACAAGGCACAGACTAGTTTTAACTCAGGCTGGCAAACTGAGAAATGGAAGGGTTCAGAAAGAATCCTAAGGTATGACAGCCAGTGTGTTCATCCTACCACCTGCACTGGGAGCTGCAAGTCTCATAACAGCCAGCAGGTTCCACACAAGTGAAAACATGCTCTGCCTGCTCATCTGTGTGACTCCCAGAGCCATGGTCACTGGAAGCTGCTCCTCTGCTGTCAAGCCAAATCCCCTAGCAATGCGTACAAGCAGACAAAGTCATCTAGGGAATGAAGGACTATCACGACCATAAAAAGCACCAACTTTGAATCCAGTTATTTTCATCTCCTTAATGTCCATGCTGACACAGATGAATACCCAGCAGATGATTTCATCATGGCACACTCCTAGGTTGAAACTAAGTAAATATATCTGAAGCACAACTCTCCTCCTCCCACATTCACACCCTAGGAGTCGTTGCCTGATCATTTCATGTTTTACAGGGCTCTGCATCTGCCCTGGCACTAAGTGCTTTTGGTGACAAAGGCATCTCTGAGTCTTTTCCATTCCTCCAGAATCACTGGAGAAGAAAACACACTCTATTCAGTTTAATGTCAGCTCTCCAGGCTCTCTTCTCCAAACATGAAAGAAAAGTTGCACCAACTTAAGCAGATGTCATTTTTACATTCAGGGAAGTCCACTAAGCAAGAGACTGAATATGTGGGCTTTCTCTCATATTGGTGTAAATCAAGAGAGATATGGAGCATCATAGCAGTGACAAAAGAAATTACATAAATCTTGAAGTGACTAGATATTTTTCTTTTGCTTCTTACTTTTTGTGCCTTGACCAGCAATGCTAGTCCTGTCCCAAGCTACAGCTAGGTCAGTAGGAACTGAAGTGTGCTATTGTGGGCAATCCCAACTTTTCTACACCTTGGGGCCTGATTCTGCTTTCCCTTCTTGGTACAAAAGCTATTTGTGATGGATTATGAGAAAAGTGGAACTTCACAGTACAGACTGTGAAATCAAGGATGTTTGGCCATCTCCAGCTGAAGATTCTGTAACCACCCGGACACTAACACAAATTGGATTTCTTTTTGATAACTTCTGAGGAAATTCCATAGACTGAAATGGCCATAAAAATCCTTATAATTCTATGCCTCTAGATCAGTAAGATGCCAAGGGCTGAAAGGACCCACCAAGTTTTCTTAAATAATGTTTCTTAACTAGCAAGCTCCATGTGCAATTCCAAGCAATACTCTGTGCTCAGAGGCAATAAACAGTAATTCAGGGAGTGCTGGTTGGGTGCTATCTGGGGTCTGTGGCTCTGCTTTGAACACTTCAAGCCTTCTGTTTCCTGCATTGTTGACGCCACTCATTAAAATAAGCAAAGCAAACTAAAGAATCTGGGGGCTAAACCCTGTGGTAAATGGCTTTATTTGTATGGCAAATTGAAAAACTGGTAGTGGAATCACTTCCCATGGAATGAGCAATCTGATGAAAAACAGAGCATTTTTCAGAAACATGAGAATGTTGAGTGTCTTATTCGTAACAAAGGTTTGAATAATATTCATTAGTAACTACTTTAACAAAATAGAAATGTTTCAGTTAGCATCCAGTCAACAGTTGCTATATGCATACAACTTGGTTACTCTAATGGTGATTTCTATTACTGAGTGTTCTAATATTGCTAAATATTTCAGTACTCATATTTTGTTCATAAAACTTTCTTCTGACATGGAGGAAATTGAATTTTGAAAGCACTAAACAGACATCCCTGACATGCTCAGACAATTCCTTTCCCATCTGAATTCCCTCAACAGGCACAGTTCTGAAGGTCAGAAGTCAGAGGATGTTGTCCCATTCTCATAATAGCAAGTTTTGCCAGAGGTCATAGGACTTGGTGTTTGTTCTCTTCAGATTCCCTCAGTTAAAACTTATGCCCCATTCCTTGGTTCTTGTACATCTGCAACTGTACCTTACAGTTTTTCTTATTCTGATGCCACTCTTATTTTACTGAGATGATGAATCATCTTTTTCTGTGGGGTCAAGTCATGGGTTCTCTCCCAGGATCAAAGACACAAATCTCCTCACAGCACATCCACCTCCTCACCATGGTATCTCTATTTCCTTCTTAGTGTTTCTCTTTGTCAAATTATTGTTTCTTGTTCACTCTTGTTCCCTATTCTTCTTTCTGCCATGGCCCGTCTCTTAAGGAGCCACTCACAAAGGCAGGGTTTTGGATCTGAGGAAAGCAAAACGGTGGAGAAAGCACAAAAATCTTTCAGCTCCAGCAGCTTTGGTTTAAGTATTCCAATTTTGGTCATTTCAACACTGTCTTTCCTGTCACACGTGGTATCTCGTTGAGATTCAGAGATCCTGCAGGGCTAGACAGCTGTCAAGAGCCCTTCAGCAAGGTCTCATTGACAGGGAGCACATCTTTAACAGACTCCATAGTCTGACACATCTGCTTTCTAATATTAATCCCTCAGTCATTACTGTTGGTAACAGCTCCCTCTTAAGTGTTTGTGGCAGCTGCTCAACACAAAATCATACTTTCCCGAGGATCTGAAAAAGTGCATCCAGCTGTCTCCAGTTGTTCAGTTTTCTTAGAGCTGCTCTGTCCAAAAAAACTCCCCCTACTCAATGGCCATCCCCTTTCCCTGTTAGAATTGATCACAACACACTAACCAGACAGGTCCCTATTCACTCACCCCTCCAAGGCAGGAACGCTTGCCAGCACAGCCGTGTGGAGTCTGACAGTGCAGTTCCACTCCTGCTCCTGCGCTGGCTGCGCTCTGAGAAAGTCACTGTGCTTTACTGAGAACATCCCATCATCCTCGGTGTCATTCAGTGGAACTGCAAGCTGTGGGGGCAGGGGCTGCTTCCCCTTGCAGGTATTCCTTGGTGTCATTGTAATGCAAACAAAACCAAACAATTCCGGTATTCACTACCTTGGTAACATGAGCCAAATACTGCTACTATAGAGGATCTGAACTACAACATTTTCATATCTGATCAGCAGTCAAACTGCAAATTTAAAAAAATTAGTTCAGCCAGAACAGATGCTCAAACGATAGAGTAGTTTATAACAGTAAGAAAACCTGGAAACAGGAACAACCAGTCAATTACTTCTATCCAGAACAGCTAACAAATGAACTTACACAAGGCAATCATACAAGGAGATTTGGGTTTAGGGAAACAACGATTTGGTATACTAAGAAACCTACTGCACAAGGTACAAGATGGAATAGAGCATTCCAACTTACCAGAGGAAGAAGGCTGGGAAATTCTATGGGATACTACAATAGTATCTTAGTTCCTCTGAAAGAGAAGAATGAGTGCAATCAGTAGATGAGCAGCTCCAAGATAGTTCAACTCAAAAACTGCAGGAGAAACTTACTAGAGAGGGAAAAGATGGGAAAACAGCTACTCAGTGATAACTCAAGGTCTGTTAAAGCTTGCAGGCATAAGAGGGCAAAAATCATGGACGTGTTTACAGAGAAAAATAAAGATGCAGCTGTAGTTAGATCAGTGAGCACTGAACTATATGCTGAAGGTAACAGCATTTTTGCAGCACCAGACAGCAACAAGTTTCTAAGGCCCCTTAGGAGCTGCACTCCCATCATTAAACCAACCTGGAGCCAGAGCCACTCAGTTTCAGCAGGAGATCCAGGGACAATGCAGATGGGTAGGTGCAGTTCACTGAGCCTTTTGAAGGGGCTTCACTCAAGCACTCCTTAACAGCTTAGCCAAATGGTGAGCCTGGCTATAATCTCTCTTTTTGCCCAGAGCATCCTGCAATCCTGAGCCATGCTGGCTATCCCCTGTGAATAGCCCTATCCACTCAAGACACCAGAGTAATGCTGCATAATCCAATGAATAAAACCATTTAAGGTAAGCGTTACTTGCTGTAGGTGAAGCAAAAGCTCTTAGCTGACAGCAGTGCCAGACAAAGAGGAAAGAACTGATATTTTCCTCTATGTATTGGGCGAAGTAATTTACTCATTACATCTAAAAGCTGCACGGTGAGATTTTTGCCTCTGTCTCACCTCTAAATAAGACTGGTTTACAAAGGACCAAGCACTACTAGCCTCAGATCATATCCAGCAGAAGGTTGGGCTCCAGCTGAATGGTTGTCACACTGCCTAACACAAAATCAAGCTTGGTTTGTTTGCTACACCGAAACTGCCTGCAGCAGCTGCTGTTCAAAAGGCACCTGACTTCCCGAGCAAAGCAAAACAACTCTTAAATTACTGCAGTAGCTAGCTCTGGCTGAAACAGAGAGAGGATGTAGTGTCCAGCAGAGTGATATAAATCAAAGCGAGGAGAGAGCAGAACTTGTATCAGTGCAGCCCTGGATAATGCAGTCAAACAGGATGTGATGAGATAAGGCTGTGTGTGGACTTGCACACCATCCAATCAGTTACATTTGCGATAAAGGAAACAGAGCACAGAGCCTTGCTGCCCTGAGGAGGGAAGAAAAAAAAACCCCAGGAACCAACAACAAAAAACCAAAGGCTGGTTCTGATCCCACTAGTCTAGGGGTGGTCAGCTTAGGGATCAATCCTGAGTGACGGGTAACTGATGCACAGCTCCCAGGCACAGGCCACATCATCAGGCCGCCAGCCTTGGACTGACAAAATGACTACTGCGTGATTAATGTCTCCACTGGGAGGGAAAAACGAGCCAGCAAGGGCAGCAGAGATTGACACTGCCAGGTTGTCCTGGGATTGAGCCACACAGTGGGCAGGCCCCAGCTCTCAAAGGAACAGTGGAATTCCTGGGGAGTCACTGTTGTCTCCCATTCGGGAACTGTTCCCAGAGCTCCCATTCTCCCTGACTTTCCAAGACATGTGGCATGTGTTTCACAGCTTCCCAAACAGATGAAGGTTGTGGCAGGGTGAAAATGGTTAGTCACCCTTGTGCTGGCAGCAGCGGTGACCAGGAGTCATTCTCCCATCAAGCACAGAGCTGGTTAGAAAGCAAAGACCCAGGAGGAAGCCAGATAATCATGTCCCTTTTCTATCACAAAATCACTGGTAGTGTTAGTTAACGTGTTAAAATTATAACTGTCCCTTTAAGTACAGACGAGTGTAGATATTGACAATTTAAAATCACTTAGGTCTTACCAAACCAAGCTAGAGACAGAAATAAACAAAGCTGAGCATTTTTCCAAAGAGTATTATTCACTTAATTTTTAAAGTATTGGGAAACTTTAATAGCAACCTAAAAAAACCCTTGCTCCTACACCCACCAAAACTCAGTTGTCCTGAAAATCTCACCATCAGGCTCAAAAGCCCCCATTTTACCTATAGAAAAAAAATACAGCCCAAAGATGTAAGTGAACCACCCAACAGCAAAATCGGAGTGGGGTTAAAATGTAGACAAGAACTTCAAGACAAGAAAAGGTTAACTTTAAAAGCGATTTGCAGTTGAACATGTTTTAACTTCAGAGGGACTCATGTTCAACACTGTCTGGAAATAGAGCATCTTTTGAGTATTTACTGGCAAGTAACATTAAATTGGGAGACTCATAATGCCCATTTTATGATATCTAAATCAAATCCTTATTTCCTAGTCCTGCCTCCTGTTCATGACGTCTTTCAATCTCTTGTCTAGGGCTCAAAGGTAGATGTTCCAGAAAAAACTCACAACTGTGACATACTTAGCTTCCCATGACACTAATGGCAGAATTGCACATGAACTTAAACAGAAGACAGATGTTTGCAAATCTCATCCAAAGCAGTGAAAATGTTTAGCTCCAGGACTATAGTCAGTCTCCAAGAAATTAAACAGGTGAACCTGGGCTAAGAGACTTACAAGAGAGTAGACAGAGACACTGACCACACAACCTGTGACTTCGACTTCTGTGATGCTTGTAGATGGTCTGTTTTGTGGGCATGACCTGTCTGGCCAGGGCTAAGCCCTCTATTAAAGCCTCAAGACAAATGCAAGCCACAGTCAGGCAGAAAAGGTATATAAAATGGGAGCAATGCTTAGTGCACCCTTGACTTTTCCTCCTTCAGTCAACCAATTACACATGTGCTTTGGTTTTAGTAGCAGTCAGACATGAGCTTAAAGGAGTTAGAAACTTGTGATAACACAATAAGTAAGTAAAGAACACACGTGATGAAAGATCTTCATCATATGAAAAGAACCCTACTCATGGCTACCAACCAAGCTGCACTTTCTCAGGGTATTCAGACACCACCCCAGCTCACTTTTGGAGCACACACTTCATCTGGAATATGCAGCAGGTGAATATTCACAGCTTAGAGCAAAAGTTGGTCACTTCTTAAGGCTGACGCTGGGGAAAGTCAAATAGATTTGGTTTCCTGTAAGAGCCTGAAATTTCCTAGCAGACAAACACATGCCAGTCATTTAAATCAGATTCCAGTTCTATTAGTTTGCTACATGGGACAGTAAAGCTGTCCTCAATTCAGACTAGTGTAATCTTGAGTTCAGAACTCTTTCCTTTCTCTACATGTGGCATAAACAGGCTGTTATTTCCAATCTGCTGAACACAGAGTGATTTCACAGAAAGCAAATGAAAATAATGAGACTCTGTAATTACAACCCCAACCCTCAAAGAGGTATCAGTAAGGAAAAAAAGAAAAAATGCCCAAACTGAAAAACAGTTAAACTTGTCCCCAGATATTACAGGAAAGCATGAACCTTCTAAATTATCTCTTTGCCCTTCCAGACCCTTCTCGCCAGGAAGGTCAACAGGTTATATACCTTCTGCTGGATTAATCTACAGGAGAACAAGGGCAGCTAGCCAAGCAAAACTAAATTCTTAAAGGGACACAGCCAACAACAGACTCTACTACAGTTTTTAAAGCATGTTCTTATAAGTAAAACCTGTGACCAAAAGCAATGGAAAAAGACACTTCTTCTCTATTTTTCAGTTACCTTACAGGCTGGTTAAAACCAGAGATTTACATTGTTTCCCCTGCACAGTTCTTCTCTTCTGACCACATAGACCCTTCACAAACAAATAGGGCAGAGAAATAAATAAGATTTTATTAATTTATTTTTATAAAAAAATTCAAAGAGCAGTGAGTGTGCTTGGAGATAATCTTCTTATACAAACCTCTCTTTTACACCTCTCTTTTTTTTTTCCCTAAACTGACAAGATTTTCAGACCAAAAGACCAGTCTAAGTCTGGCTAATCTGGTACCAACGAGCTTTATTTTGAGAACCTGCTATGGAGATGTATGATCAGGTAAAATGAACTTAAGACACATCAGCAAATCCTCCCTTTTCATTTCAGCACACACATGCTCCGTGCTCTCTTGACGTTTCCTGCTTCAGTTAAAGCAGTCCTGGTTATAAAGAGATTAGACTTTACCTGGACATCTGTCATTAATGGTTACCATACCGTTGGAAAGGAGGCACTTTGAGGACTGCACTGATTTATTTTCTCTTTGGCAATAGCAAAGCGGATGCTTCAGAATCTTGTACTCAGGCTCTGAAAGCCACTGGCACTCATGTCTTAGAAATACAGCAAAGTAAAACACCTACCCTTGGGCAATCACATTTTCACAAAGGTAAGAACAAGGTAATTATAAATCTACAACAGAACAGAAAAACAGAGCCAGTGACTCAGCCAGTGGCACCAGGAACTGGAAAACCTGCCCCTCCCTAGCAGGAAAACGTCTAATTCATATGGTGTTAAAAACAAAGGGGAGTGACTGCATCATCTCCAGAAAAAGGAGGACCCGAGGGGCAGGAACAATAAAAACAAAAACCCACCAAACCCTCCCCCACCAAAAAAAAAAACCCAAAACCAAGAACCCAAAATACCACCTCCAAACCCTAAAGAAGTCTTTCTAATCATGTAGTCTCAGATCTTGTAAAGAGCTCCACGCATGCAAATTCCTGACTTCTTTTACAAGGCTCTACAAAGGGACACGTTGGGCACTCATTTAACATGGTGGTTGACAGAAGTTGGAGAGAGGAGCATCCTTTACTGAAAATCTTAATAATAAACTTGACGGCTCTTCAAAGGAGAATAGAATTGCGTGAAGGTAGAGAATGGAAAGAATACAGTGCACAATACAGTAAGTTTAGATTTACAATACTACTTGTTATTCTTTAAGGAAATCATAGCTAAAAATTGGCTTTGGTTGTTCATATTATTAGAAAATTAACCACTTCAAAAATAAGCATAATGATATATATGCTATATAAAATAGATATGATGTATAATGATACAGAAACAGAATCAACAGGTACAGGGGGCGTGCAGGGATCTTTGCTAGTCCAGTTGCCTTTGACATCTGAATCAAAGATCTAAGGCTGAATAAAGGTAATGTTGATGAAACTTGCATGATACAGAATGACATTTACGAACACTGGTGGATAGAAACAACTTAAAGGGAGTTAGACAGCATAAACACAAATGAGAGAAGCATGAGAGAGAAATGAGACTGTGGGAAAAGTTACGCAAAGAAAATGAAGATATAAGAATGAAAAATACCCCAGAGATAAAATCAAGGAAAAAGCCCTGCCAGAAGCGGGAGCTAAAGACATGCAAGAGTGAGAACGCTGAACAAATGACAGAGTTGTCTGCAAAGCAAAAGCTTCTTCAAAATGACCAATGTGACTTTAATCTGCCTGGGCTCAGATATCACTTCAGGCAACAAAGAAAGATGAATCACCTCCAATTCATGGAATATCCTATCTCATTCTGCAGAAGGAACACAGATAAACTGAAGAAAGTGAAAAGAGTATAAAAAAATCCACATTAGGACTAGAATAATAGACATTGACAAATATTGAAATTTTAGCCTCAGTAGTAGCTTTAGGAACTTAAAAGATGAAAATGCAGAGATAGAGAATAAACAATCATTTCAGAGAAACAGCAAGGCAAAAACTGTTCCAACAGAGTAACAAAAACTTTCCTGATGTTAAAGTACACTGGGTGATGAAAAGTTGCCCAAGAAAATTTTTACATAGTATTTGAGGGGATGGGAACCAAACCGAACCCAACAAATGAACAAAAGACAAACCCGAGCTAAAGCGAAAGTATAATAGATCTTTAAAGGGAGGTAACACCGAATTTTCACTTTCTTAAGATACAGTTGTGGCCAGAAATTCATTTCAGTGTCACAGGAACTACTGTAGACATGGTCCAAGGAACTACTTAAGGTGCGGAAAAATGGCAATGTTGCTAAGAAAATACCCCCAGTTCTTCCCCGACTGCTCACCCTCTAGTCATTGCCCCCCCTCCTCCAGACGCTCCAGCACGTGGCCGTACGATTAACTTGACTGGCGAACAGATGTGGCTGGAAACTCACTTGCTAAAAGAGAGTGTTACTTTTCATCTGGATGGGTTCCCTGACCTGAGCCAGGGAACAGCAGTGCCAGTGTCCCTGCCAGCAACAAAGCACAGAGGTGTGACAAGTAAGGAAATGGACAGTTTGAAGCTGTGTGGACAGGTTCTTTCCACAGCAGTGCCAACATCAAGTCTTTGTGGACCCACCCCTTGGGTTATGCTGGGACAAAACCAAGAGCTGAAAGGTACAATCAGAAAAGGACACATAATACTAAGGAAGGAAAGCTGAGAATGAACACAATGTCACTCCAAACAGAGATGAAAGAAGCATCTCTTGGAAACTGTACTTTTCAGCAACCCTCTCAAAACTCTACTTACTGTATTTGGATTCTATGAAACAAATACCTGACTAAGAAAGCCAACGGCAACTGTGATTTTATGTAAGCCACAAGCAAGATTGGGTGCCATAGAGCCCTTTTTTATCTCTTTAAAATTTGGCGATACTATTTTCATACAATATTTCCACAAGTGTTCTGTAAAACACCAACATTAAAACACTTGGCACAATAATAACCTAGAATATTTCAAAGCCATTGGTAGAACTAATTTAAAAATCCAAAAGATGTACTAGGAACGGAGACACTGGAGAAATTCCTAGCACTCGTTCTCATACACACTTATTTGCTTCGAAGATCAACTCCAAGAAGATACAAACAATGAGCTGATAGTCCAGTTTAGAGACTGATAGACTTTGTTTCATGCTTGAGTTTGAGGGAGCAATCCACAGAGGGATTTAGTAAAAACCCAGAAGGTGACTGCACCTACTGACTGGCTGACCTTCACTCTGCCAGTCCAAGTTCCAGAGAAAACTGAAGTCCCTCACCATTCAGCAGCCCTAATAAAGAAGTCCCCCTGTATTCACTACAGGACGATCCACACTTTTCAGTGTTGAGAAAGAAACCTATCAAAACCAAAATGCTTTAACTGCACAGGTGATAACACAGCAACCCAGCCCTACCACTTGCTATATATCCACTCTGCTTTCCCCCTCGTTCTGTTCCTCTCGCTCCTCCCCGTTACTCTCTGCCCCGTCCTACTGCCCACTTCCTTCTGCAGGAGAACAATAAAACCTCTTACATCAACACAGACAGATGGACACACAGGTGAACGAATGCTCCGCTCACTTTGCACACAGACACCGCAATAAGGTCTTGGGGAAACCGATCTGTTCGCAGTACTAGGAAAAGGAGGAAAAAAAACAAAAAACAAACATCAACCCCTAAATCTCCTTCTCTCCCACCCCGCCTCCCGCGTTTGAAAAGGTATTTTTGCTGGTTTTTTGTAGCGGAGTCACAGAACTCAACTTTTAAGGCTAGAAAGCAACATGAGTGTAACTTCAGGTTAAACAAAGACAAAATTGGTAATTAGTTGTGGTTAATTCTGGGTTTTTGGTTGTTTGGGGTATTTTTTAACTTGCATATGACCATTCACTTTAAAATACTTTACAGAAGTCGTTAAGCACGTTGAGTTACTTTCTTCTGCAAAAAAGCCCCATCTTTAGCATCCCATGCAAGAGATTGTTTAAACGGAATTATCTACATAAGAGATTCCTTGGGAAAGCTTATCTTTTGCTTTTTTATGTCTGTTTGTTTGTTGTTTTTAATCCTTTCCGACGGCATGCCACTAAAACTGAACCCTAAAGTTCAGAAAAACTGAACTGGGAAAAACATTATTCCCTCATCTTTTGGTAAATACTTTGCAACAACCCACACGTCTTCTCTCAGATAGGCTTCCTTAGGAAATTTTGTTTTGTTTTTCTAAAAAACATCTTCCAAAATTTACATTAAAATTTATTACAGAAAGTACTGCTTCTCCTCTCCACTCTCCCCAGGCACATCTCTACGAATGGTACAGAAACCTTGTTTTTTTGGGATTTTTTTTTCACATTCGCGCTGTAGTTTTCAGCCGATGCGACAAGAGACCGAGCTCCCGAAGTGCCAGCGTCGGCAGCCCCTTCCCGACGGGAGAAGCCGCCGGAGCCTCCATTGAGGATGTTCCCATCGCTTCCTTTGTACGCCTGTGCCTCCTCTGTTGCACATAACCGGGTCCGAACCCTCCCTTCCAGCCCGTCTCCCGCAGGCACTCGTGCCCCTTCGCCCCGCGAGAAAGCGACCGTGAAACAGCGTGTCCTGACCTGAGCGAGGCAAGAGCGGCTGCGGTTCCGTAGGGGCAGCGGGGACCGGCTTCAAATCCTCCTTCAGCTCCAGGACTTTCTGCCAAAAGAGCACTGAGCGCTGTTACTGCGCGCCTGCCCCTCGCTCCCGCCCGATCCCCACCCCCGAGCCCGCAGGGGTGGGAGCGGGGGCTGGGACAGGGGGAGCGGGCGGGTCAGCCTCCCGCTCAGCATCGCCGCCGCTAAGTCCGAGAGAAAGAAAAAAAAGTTGGCGAGGAGCGGCTCCGGGGTGGGCCCTCGGGGCTCCCCTTTCCTCGGTCCCGCGGCGGCGGGGAGACGCGAACAATGCCGGGCCGGGCGGGCGGCCGGGAGTGGATAGGATGGGATGGGAGCGGAGCGGGGGGGCGGCCGGGCCGGCGGGAGCGCAGGCACAAAGCGCACACTCACCTGAGGAGCTCGGAGCGGCCGGCGGAGCGGCGAGCGGGGCGGGGGGGCGGCCGGGCAGGAGTTTGGGAGGAAAAGGGAGGGATTTTATTTTCCCTGGAGTTTGAAAGGAGGAAGTGAGGAATGCTAGGAATGAGAGTTGGTATGAAATGAACGCGGCCGAGGGAGGGAGGGGACTGCCAACTAGCGCAGGGGCTGGGACGGGGCTGGGAGGGGACTGTCGGGGGGCGGGGGGCAGCGGGAGAAGGGCCGAGGCGGAGTTGGGAACAAAACCCAGCAGGGCCAGGCGGTCCCCGGCCGGGGACCGTGTGTGACCGGGGCGGAGGGAACGCGGGCAATGGCCGGAAGAGGGGCCCGCGGGGGCGGGGGAAGGAAACTCCGGGAGCGGGGGAAGGGGGCGGCTCGGGAGCGCTGGGAGCGGGCGGGACGCGGCCGCTGCCGCCTCCTCCAGGGATCGAGAGCGGACGCGGTGCCCGGCCGCGGGAAAAGTTGGAGTCTGCTGCCGCGAAGGGCCGACCTCAGCCGGGGGACGATCCCTGGGAACGCCGCCGCTCGCCTGGTGCTTTCCCAGGGGCGGGACTCCGGTGATGGGCCGAGCGCCCGGCGAGGGGGCTCCGGTGCCGGGGACACCCCCGGCCGCCAGGGCAGAATACGGCTTCCCTGGGTAATCCCTGCGAGCAGGTCCTGGCCCGCCGGCAGCGCTGCTTCCAAGCCCCTTAAGAGACGTGCCGTGATTTCCACCCAGCATAGCTGAGTCCTTGCGAGACAAACAACTCAATCCCAGCAGGGCAGAGTGGTTGTCCCGGGAGCATCCCAGGCGGCAAACTACTCACCTAACAGCAATGCGAGGTCCCGTGTGGGTTTTCTCAGTCTCGGTCGAAGCTGCTCTTCTCCTGTCCGTTCATATAGGAGTGCCGGCGCGCTGCGCTAGGAAATGCTGATACTAGGCTGAGAGCCACGTTCCCCAGAACAAAAGCAAGTTTAAGTAAATATAACTACATCCTAGTAGCAGCTCTGGGAGCACAGCTACATCAGCAAAATAAACTTTTCCACGCTCTAGCAGGTAACTTTTTCACAGATGCCTAGTGTGCATATAACTACCTGTGAAGAGTTTGCTTTCTTTAAAACTTCAGTATATTGCAGAAATGGATTAAGAGGAAATCTCAATTTTTAGTAAGAACCCAAGGCTAAAAAAGTTCGTAACTCTTTCAAGTTGCAGAGAAAAGACTGAAAACAGGTCCTAAATGTGGCCTAAGGCCTCAGAAACCAAGTGACAAACCCCATCAGCTTCATAAAAATAAGGTTTTCTGATACAACTGTAGAAATTGAGAGTACATAGAATATATATAAGATGATACTACAAAATTCAATGAAATTATTTTGAGGGGGGTTGGTTTCCTATATAAAGCCCTGTAATGGTTTAATCTAGCCACTACTTCTGCTAAGGCCTTTTTAAAAAAATGCAGTTTAATAAAAAACGTATCTTTGAAAGGTAGTCCACTTCTCATCACATATATTCACTGTGAACTCTAGGCTAGGTCTCATAATTATTGTTTTGCTCCCATTTCCTTGCCAAATCAACACAGCTCAAAGAGAAGGAATTGAAACCTATTCCTTCCTGTGAATCATCACACAGATTGTTTGCAGGACTCCAGTCAATTGCAGATGGAAACTCACTCAGGAGAATGCGAGTTTTTTAGTGCTGTTTTTTTTTTTCCTTTACTAGAGGTAATGGGGAAGCAAACTATTCCACTTAGAACAGAAAGCAGTGAGAGTTGGACAAATTTAACAGACTTAATTGCCCAAAACTATCTGTATTCTATCAGAATAATTTTGTTATGCAGTTTATAAAATAAAGCCTTTTTTTCACAGTAAATTAGTATTGCTTTCCCTTTAGTAAAGGGCTCAATTAAATTAAACATTTTTAAAAAAATCAATCCTTTGCTTTCTTTATCATTTTCAGCTGTTTTGTTACAGACAGTGCAATAGTTCGCCTTCTGTGGAAATGTTAATTGAATCAATGTAAATGATCACAAATTCCAGCCTCTGGAATATATCCACCTATTCATGTAGTCTCTAAATTGAACTTTAAATTACCAGAGCAGGTTATGGTTACCATAGCCTTTACCTTAATGCATTCCAGTGAAGTTAGTTTGCTTCTGGTTTTTTCCTCCTATTTTGGGACAAAAGAAGTGAATTCCAGCTTCCAGTGAGAAAATAGTAAGTCCATATAGAACACATTAAGGAATGGAATGAGAAGACAGAAACTCTATAGACTGTACAGTTCAAGAGATACAAGAGGGGTACAGGGTCTCTGCCTTCTTTCTTGGCAGGGCTTTCAGCCCTAGGATAACTTAAAGGTCTTTCTTAGTTCTGAACTAGTTCCAAACTGCAGTTATGTACAACAATTTGACACAGAGAAGATGAGATTCCTGACTCTGCCAAAAGAATCTGTCCATAGGTCAATCTCACAAGACTACACACAAACTCTTAGCTCAACTTGTAAATCACAGGGAAGGCTTTGCTTGTCTTCTGTACCAGGAACAGGAAACCTAATTCAATGTCAACTGAGAGATTTAGAGAGCTGTTAATACCAGCAAGGAGAGGAGCACACTAAGCAACATATAATAATTATGCCAACAGTAACAAACCCTCACCCTACTGCTATACCCCATACTACCAAATTCGGCAGCAGAACTTCAGGGAGAGTGAGACTCACCCCTAAAAGCACAAGAAATTCCCTGTCTTTTATGTTTCTGAACCAAAGAGCCTAGGAGCTGCTTCCGTCCACTAGGCCTGCCTTTAGGTTTCATATTTAACAGTTTATAATGCTTCCATCTTTATTTTAAGGTCTCTTTAGGATTTCAAGAATATTGCATTTGCATGTATGTAACTAATATTACTGCTTTAAGAACAAATGTCCAGTAGTGTTTTCTGCTTAGTTTCTCTCCCAACTAAGACTAATTTGGCTCAGAACAAAATGGTGGGAAAAAAAGAGGTGCACAAAGAATAGGACTTACACATTGAGAGCTGTGCCAGTTTCTGATTACCAGATCCACCGTATCTCCACTTACTGAGATTCATACATATCTCAGTGGAAATAGGAAAAAATAACCACTTTGACTTTATGTTCCTCCTTCCCTTGTATTTCTTCAGTTCTTGTTTAAAAAAAAAAAATCTTATTGTACTTCAACGCTTGAATGGGTTCAGATGGAAGGTAGGAAAATGCATCTGAAATGCTTTAACTGGACACTGGGAAAAACATTAAAAACATGGGACAAGGAAGTGGAACTAGCTTAGAGAGAGAATCAAATGGAAACCAAGAACTTTAGGGGAAGACCTGGTAATAGGGAGGGGGGGCATGGGAAGAAGTATTAGAGAGACTAATCTTACATTTATTCCCAGACTTCTAAGTGTACGGAAGAAAAACCAAACAACATAGAGAACTGAAAAAGGACAAAGGACAAGAGAGTAAGAAGAGAGATGAGATTCAAGAAGATAGAAAGAAATTGAGGTAGTCTCTACTACAGAAGGAACAAAGCACACCCAGAAGTGACAGCAAAATCCTAAATAAAATAAATTTTAAAAAACACCCCAAACCCCAAACAACTCATTTAAAATTAAAGATTTTTCAATATATAAATTAGTTTATTTTCATTTATATATAAAAGTTATAAATACAATTAATGTAAAACGGTATCTGATAAAGAGCACTGAATCAGTTCATCTGTCTGTATAATTTGACTGAGAGGTCCTGACAGGATCATTGATGTCAACAAATAGCTTGAAGAGCCACTTCTGACAGGCCTAATTGAGTAAAGGGATGTTACTGTGGCCTTCTGAGCACATAGAAAATCATCTTGAATTGGAAATTAGCATTCTACCTTCAGGTCATCCCAAAATAACATAAGGCAATTTCTTTCACACATTCCTAGTCAGAAAAATAATCAGACAGGTACACAGATGGACATCATATTTCTGGATGGGTAGCAGGAATGCAGAACCACTAGCCAAGACCTCAGAAGAACATAGCTGGAAAGCATTGCCAGGTCTGGTCCCCAACCTGATGAGCAGGAAGTACACAAAGGCACAAAAGAGATCCATCAGGATTCAAGTTCTCTTCACTGACTGTTTTTCTGATGAGATCATCTCAAGACAGTGGCTCACCAGCTAATGCAGAATGGTCATCTGAGAGATACCCAACTTCTCAGCATCAATTCATAATTTACAGTCAAATACAGAGTTTACACACGATTACCATAATTATTTTTTCTGGCAATATCAGAAAACGTCTCCACAAAATTTTGTTAATTTGAAAGAGCGAGTGATCTTCACCACTGTGAAGACTCCAAGGACCGAAAACCATCTATCTGATCTTTATAGCTTAAAACAGAGTTAGTCTGCTGACAAGAACAATACCCAAAGCTGAAGCACAACTAATTCTTGTCTCAGTAGAAGGACAGTCTTTTCCAGGACCATCATGAATATGTGTAATGGCCATGAAACAGGCAAGATAGGATTGTTCCGAGATGGGATTGCTGCAAGATTGTTCTGTGCTTCAGTAGACAGCAGGTGTGTACACTACAAGGCCTCCATGTCACACCGTGCAGAAATCTACTCTGATGAGTTAAGGCCATATGAATCAAGAGGTGTTCCATGCTGTGACCTACAGACTCCATATTGTACTTCCAGTATTAAAAATGGAACACTCGAAGGACACATTGCAAAGCCTCATGATACAATTGCTTTAAACTTACTGATACCTTTAAAAATACCTATAATCTCTTTTTGATGTAACTCCTTCCTATAGTCAGGTTAAAACTATTTATATAAAATCTACTTTAATGTGTCATGATTTGAGATAATCTCACATTAAAAAAATTAAATTGGTCACAAACCTATTCCTAGAAATGTAGCAAATCTTATGAACAATGGACAAGTCAATCACAACACTGCTTTTCAGGAACAGTACTGTATTTTGTTACAATATTACCTTCTGTTAAATTCAGTCAGACTCTGTCATCTATTCAGTCTCATTTTAACAGAAGCAGCAATGAATACAATATCACTATGTAAAAAGGCAGTGTTTGAGATTTGACTGTTCTTTATTTGGTAAAAAGACTGTCAAGGGATAGAGAACAATTAGAATACTGAAAGGGAAATGGATTATCAGCCTTAACAGTGAATCATCTCACAAACTAAAAGTGTTGTATTAGAGCCAATGTCTTATTCCAGCTGTTCTCTCTTTTTCTGAATTCATCCGATCAGAAACGCATGAGAAGCATCATCTTCCAGGCTTTAAGGAAGTTTTAAGGTATAGGAACACTTAGCCATTGTTTTTCTATCCTAGATGCAAGGAATTCCAATTAGTGGGCACAGCTGTCATGCAGCATCTGTAAACAAAGATTCTGAAAGCAGAATCAACCAAAGACTAAAGCATCACCTATATTTCTTGTTCTTCCACAATGCATACAGAGGCTGCTCCCAAGACAGTCTACTGCCAACACTCACAATGCTCTGAGGGCCGGAATGTGCTTTCTAATAAGCCTGTAGAAATCTGTCCTCCATTTCCCTTCCAATATGCTCTTCATTACTACACCTGGAACTCCTACAAGATGCAGGCATGGGAATGAGTTCCATGTTTCAAGTCTGTTGTCTCATTCACAGACCAATTTACTGTCAAAGCTGGAGAGTCCAATAGCAAAGGCCTGAAGAGCACAGAGGGGATAATTATAGTCCAGAGTGAACACATCTTCTGCTACACGACCAAACTGCATCACAATGTAGTCAGCTGGGGAGAAAAGAAAGATTCAGAGATGAACAACTTCACAGCAAAGTAAAAAGAAAAAAAAAAATCTAAAAAAACCACAAACAACCCAAAAAACCCAACCACAAAAATCCACTTGTCTGGCAGTCCCAAATATATGTGATGGGTCTTTCCATCCTTTCCCATCAGAGTGGCCTCGAAATCTGTTCTCTAGAGTTAGTGTGCTGTTCTACAGATTACTTTTCTTCCAAGATCGAAAGGTCAAACCACACTTTTGCTAGGCTGAAAGTGCTGTATTAATCCTTCTCCTTCCCTTCATGAAGTTTGCATTTGCCCCCTCTGCTCCTGCAGCAACAGAGAGCAATGTCTGCACCCACCCTGAAAAAAAGGAGACCTTACATAATTTTCTTGACAGCTCAGAAGTCCCCAGTAATCCTGAGCTAAATTCCTTTACCCAGTTTCCCTTCTCCAGGAAGGGTGTCCTATTCCTCCCAACCCTTGTGAAATGAGTTAGGTTCTCCCTGTTCACGTAAGTCCCACACACTCCATCAGACTTACGGTCATTGTCATGCACAATCTGAAAGTTCTTCACTGAGGCCTGAGTGACTCTCCCATGGAAGTTTAAAACATAGGACTGAGTATCATCATTCCAGACTGGAGCCTTGTTGTGCAACTCAATGAGGTTCTCCAAATTTTTGTTTTGCCATTTTGACAGCAGACCCTCATGTTCCTGTTCAGAAGAAAGAAATATCTTTATCAGATTTGGAATTGCTCTGCTTTTGAGTATTGCCTCTCATATATGCTCTGTCACTTGAAGGCCATTCCCTGTTTAATGAAACACAATGACAGCACTTAAATTTAGTCCTATCGAAAATTTCCTGCGAGGACCAGGAAGATACTTTTAGAGATTGCCAGTCCAAGCATTTTTTTCCACTCAATAGGCTATCATCCTATTTCCATTCAAAAAAAGTAAAAAGAATGAGAGAGGAGGAAGTGTGTGTACAGGAAAGGGAGCAATTCACAGGCCAGAGATGATTGCCATCCTGCTGACAGGAATCCCTTCTGAGTCTCATAAGCTTTCTCTGATCCTGCTGCATCCAGCTTACTTTCCACTCTGAACTTTAAAACAAAATAATCTACAACTAACTGCACAGTGCCAGGCCCTGGGGTGAATCAGTACAAAGTCCAAAGCTGCAGCAGGCTCTGAGGTTAAATCTCATCCTGCTGGATCTAAGAAGTGATGCACAATACGATAAACAAAAGATAAAAAAGAAGTAAATCAGTGCATTAAATTTGACAAACAATGAATTACAAGAAGGTTCAAGTTGTAGTGAAACATGACACATAATTTTCAAAGTTCTGCAACAAATAAAGTCCAAACTGAAATAATGTATACCAAGAAAAAAAAATCCAAGCTGAAGTTACTAACAGGAAAAAGTGTTCAGAAAACAACCTGTTTAGGTCTGACCGATAGGGCTAGTAGTAGTATTGTATGCAGATTTGATAATGGATTTTTAAGGATAATCTAAGTGAAACTTGCTGTTTGGTTTAGTTACATTCTATCTTTGAATTTATCTTTATTTACTGTTTAAAGATGCAAAAATGACTGAGTGCTGGCATCAACACAGTCCATTTAGGCATAATTTTTCCTCCTTTGAAGTTGAGGCAGTATATCTTAGTGGCATCACATTACAGAAAAGGAAGGATAAAAACAGAGTCAAACCTCTACACTGAAAGCTTTGCCAACTTTCCAGAACAGCTTTGTGTTTCAGTCTTGTCCACAGTTAGTATCCTTGTCTGATAGTAAAACAGTTGGGAAAATAGGGGAGAAAAATAAAGGCAGGGCGACAGAATCATTACTGTACTGATGGGGGAGATGACAATACCAATTAAAAGACAGTGAATAAATATCCACACATAGATGCAATTTTCCTGCCCATTTGCAAAATTAAATCTCTTTTCCAGGCTCTCATGAGTCTGAATTTCTATTCTTGAAGATTTTTTTTCTCTGATATCAAGAAATTCATTCTTCTTCTACTCATTTCTACTACAGCATGGCTGCAAAAAAAACCATTTTCTAGCCTAAAATATTGGCCATGTCTTAGTTAACACCTGCTCTTTCTGCCTTTTGTTCTTCTATCACATCAAGTATGAAGCCCACATTAAGGGAACCAAATGTTTTTCATCATATCTTCAAATACAGTTCTGTAAGCTTTTAGCTATAATGTCCTGCACATGTATGAGAAATACCCACTAAATAGTCATGACAAAACTCCATCCTTCTCATCCTTCTTTCTTCTTAAAGAATTCTCCTCTTCTGTGACTCCTACAAAGAAGCTGACAGTATTCTGATCAAAAATATATTTACTCTCTTGCTACTACACCAGCCTACCACCTTATCTATCCATTACCTATCTGTTGTAATTCATACCCTGGCTGAGAATGCAAGCTCCTGGGAGAAGCAAGCGTGCCCTGCGTTCATCAAGCACTCAGCACTACAGGGTCCCACCACGAGGATGGCTTCTAAGTGCCAGAGTAACAACATAAAGGTAAGTAAGTAATATTTAGGCTGACCAAAGGACACATAAGGATACAAACACTATTCAGAAGGTTACAGATTAGGTAAAAGGCAAGAATGAATTAATCAACACATTTAGGCTACGTTGTATTTACTCTCCATGAGACTTACTAAACCCCAGGGTACTAATAACCTTGCTCTAAACCCTCATTATTAGTGACACACCTCTACAGGGAAGTTTTAACCTCTTCCTCCAACCTGAAACGTGACCAAACTCCATAACTTACATTTCGTGGACGGATTGGAATGCGCTTATGATTCATATTCATTCCTGGAATGATCACAGACATTTTTCTGGGACCCTTGAATCCTAAGATGTTGGTTTCCTGAAAGACAAGGAAAGACATTATTTTCAGTAAATTATATACTCCATCTCAAAGAAGGAAAGACAGCAAAACTGAACTTGTGTCCACATTTGTACTAGTTTTTTAGAGTTTTGTTGGCTACAACTGTAGTAGTAGCAGTTATTTAACTCTGTTTAATCACTGAGAACTGCTTTCTCTCCCATTTAGAGAACATTATTATAAGACATATATGGTATTAACTAATTTAGAGTTATCTGTTACCTCACTGGAACATTTATAACAAAATCAGACAAGTGCAATTTCCAGGCATAAGTTTTTGCATGTGAGGCAATAATGCACTGAAATTTTGCTAGTGAACATGTCCTAGGTATGATAAAAGGCAAATATCTTTGATCCAAGTTTATGCTATCTCTATATTACCTATTAGTCTAAAATGTTCCTGAACAATAAACAACATTCTTCTGTGCTGTTATTTGTGTTTAAGAGAATGCCTACAATTTTGTCTCAAATCATGCTGTTTTGTAAATGATTAAGAACAGACCCAGAAAGGGAAGTATTCAACATCCATCTGAAGTTCAACCTTGAGTCAAGCAGATTTTTCCAGAGTTCTACAGGAGACTGCTCCAAGTACAAAAAGCAAAGGAAAAAAGCCCTGGTATTCTCAAATCATACACTTAATAATGTCAGTCAAAATCCAGTGGTCCATTTAAAGTGTTCAGTAACAATGGCATTGCTAACCTTTAAAATTCCCAAAGACCAATTAAAAAGTCAGAGTCTTTCAGAAGTACCAAACTGATTGATAGAAGTGATACAGCTTCTTCTAACATGTTAGTGCATTTTGCAGACACAGACAAAGGTCTCTGGAGTTGCACCCTCTATTATTTCACTTCAGAAAATCTAAGGGCACTATAAGAATGAAGATACTGATTTGATTCATATATAAACTTTCCTTCTTCAAAATTTTGAAAAGCTGACTTAAATCTGCTGTGCTCATTTTAACACCTTGCTGCATCCCACTAGGTAGGGAACTGAAGAATACTGTATACAAAGAAAATATCCAGTAATTTTTCTGTAAACAGAACAATACTGCCATTATCACATCATTTTTCCCCCTCTAAGGGCCATTAAGATCAACAGCAAAAACAAAAAATCAAGATGATGCTCCAGTAGACTAATGCATCTTTAAATTTCTGCTACCAAAGAGAGAAGTAAAAATCCTTCCACTTGGCAGCCATCATTTTGTAGAGAACCTCAAATTTTACTCAAACTGTAGGACTGGAACATGAAACAAATCTAACATGAGAACCCTCACATAATTCTAGAGTGTCCTCAAGTGTCTCCTCACTCTGAGGCCTCGCCTGAGGTGATTCACAAATTGAGAAGAAAGAACAGAGCAAACCATGATTTCCCTAGAACCACATCCTTACCAACAAGCTAATACCAGCTCTCTCCTATCACCCAGATGCCTTTGGTTCTGTAAAAAATAATTCTACTTCACAGGGTACTCCCAGTTCCTTCTCAGTGTCCACCAGATAGCAGCTGGGCAAGGGGCAGCTCATGCTGTGGCTGGCTCCATGTAAATGATATGCTGACTGGCCACACACTGAACAATAGGCCAGGTAAGAAGGTCATCGGGATGTTACTTTGGGTCTTTGTTCCTCCCAGGAGATTTCCAGCACTGATTTTTTTTTTTTTCATTAAACTCTTAAGAACTTATTTTTGAAGCCTCTGTCCTTTGTTGTATCTAGTTGAAATTGGTCACTTGGTTCCAAAGTTAAGTGGGGGAGGCTGACAGAAGCACAGTTTTGTAAGCCCCATTTGCTCGGTAACCAGACACAAAGAAGAAAGGGGCAAAAAGAGAAAGGCAGTACTTACATAACAAATAGCTGCAAGTTCCTGTCTTGTATGAGCCTTTTCCACTAGACTTTGTGCCTTGATTGGGTTAACTCCATGGTCATAGACTGTAAATTTAGTTCCCATGAGGTTTGACCTTAATGTCAGGTTATGAAAAACAGAGAAAGAGGCATCAGTGGAAGTTTTGTCCTCTTCTGAAGGTATTGGTACAGCACAGTAAAAATGTGTATCTCCTGCCATCTGAATCTTCCTATTGCCAGCTCAATAAGGAGCTTTCATGCAGTGCCCACAGTGAACTAAGCCTGTAACTTATCCTGGAAAAGCATCTAGACAGAATTTCTTCTCTGAATTGCCACAGTGAATGGTAATGCTGAAGAAGGCTGCCAACCTAAGTGAATACAGATTACATTCAGCAGCACGATGTGAGCTCATTCTCTCTCAATTGATACCAGACTGCCAGTCAAAACCACAACACAATTTAAGTGAAAATCCTGTCTTGCCTGTCTATAGTTTTCATCAGTGATCCTCACCTGAGTTTTCCAATGAAACTTTCCCCTTTCCGGGATAAATCAGTTGGGTCAACTGATATGAGGTAATTCGATGTTTTGCTCTTCTTTCTTTTTCTCCCTGCAAGAAGGAATGTCTGGAAATACAAAATTTTGATCAAGACTGGTGCTTTGTAAGAATGCACAGGCAATGTTAGGCATTGCTATCCAAACTGTTATCTCCCCATTTGCCATATCCATTCCCCTTTTTTTCCATACCAATATTACTGTCCCTATTCCTCAAATCAGCTCACTCAGCAGTCTAGATTTAACACAACTGTCCTTTCTAGTCTTCCCTCCTTTTTTCTGGAGCAGCTCAGTCTTCTTGCTCCTTTTTTAACATGTAATATTTCCATACTTTTTAAATTTCATTTTTCATTGTATTATGGCCTTTAAACCTGCTAATTCCCTCTTAGAGCCTTGGCCAAATATAAACTGCATGATGGCTTTCCTCAGCTATTGCTTTCTTCCCTTGCCCCAAAAATATTACGTGGTAGGAGTATAATAGCCAAGAATGTGTGCTGTTTCCAATACCTTTCTGTTGTCATCCCTTTCCAGATGCATGTAGTAAGTAGGGAAGAGGCCCCTGTCCATTCCCTTCTTATCTCTAGTGATTCGACACTTGACACTAATACCACGGGGTGCGGGGCGTAATGCAAAATCCTCCAAGTTCTCCACTTCTCCCAGCTGTGCATCTGCCTGAGGGGATGGACTACAGGAAGCACCTGTTTCCTGTGGGAAGAAGCATCATATTAGCAAATTAATATCTGACTAGAGACTCTGGTATTCCCCAAGAAAATAAAAGTTTGCTGAAACACAAGTTATACCCAGAAGATACTGGGGAAAGTAAAGTGAAACAAGCTACCACCTGTCTTTCTCTGAAGAAAATGACTGAAGACTTTTACTCTGAGCAAAGACTAACCCTCCAAGGGGAATGGAAAAAAAGTACCTGTTAACCAGACAGAGCCTTAGAACAATGTGTACAGTCAGGAAGCAAGTTATGGTCACCAAAGGAATGGAAATTCTAATGAAAATCTGGTATAGGTCATTAATGTTATTTTTTCTTGGAGGTAGCTGGATCTTGTGAATTGCAGCACCCAAGAGATTCCTCCTTTACTGGCCTTGGAGATGAAGTTGCAGGTTTATCCCTGTTCCCAGCTACAGCCCGCAGGAAGCCTGAGTCAATAGCACAGACACATGCACACAGATTTGAGATTCACTAGTGGCTCTCACCTTTTCCCACCTCCAGCACCCCCACCCTGTATTTCCAGCAGTTTGCACCCACAGCCCAGTCTCCTAATTATCTGACACCCAGAACACTTGTACTACTCCCCTGCTAGTGTAACACAGCATACACACAGTCACCTCATAAATATACTCAAAGAGGTCTTTTGATTAGTACCATGGACTTTCATGGGTGTCCAGCATTCACACCCAAACCCTATGCCTTTATCTGGTCTGAGTTAGCTCAGACCCTGGGTCTTCCTCATGTTGGTCTTTTCCAACTCTCTGGCTAGTACAGCATAAAATCTGTCAACATATGTATGTATATATACACCTCACACACACAAACACACAAGAAATAGTTAGAAATGGAATCTAAGATAGTGGGACACACTGTCATAATCAGGCACAAGATTTGGGTAGACAAGCACATTGTCTTGCAGCTGTTTACATGCATCTGATGCGTTTTACACCCTTTAATCCCTGTTTTCCCATGCTTATTACTCCCTGATCCACCTTGACACCTCTCTTATCCCTCTTAAGTTCGTTCCCCTAAACATCCCATAAAAAGTTTGTTCAATCCTAGCATCCTCTGTTCAATCCCAAAATTCTGTTCCCCCTTGTATCCAACAATAAATGCTACAATCCGTCAGGAAATGATCCCTTTTAAGTTTCCATGGCATTTCAGAGCTTCTCTGAGTCATTTTGGTGGATTTGGCACCACAGACAATGGCCCAATCTGTCTCCTTTGAGGGTCATAGTGCTGATTCACTGTGTTCCCATCTTCACTGATTAGAGCAGGATTTGGGATTCTCCACCCACTATTGTTCCTTTGATCACTGCTAGGTCTTTGTGTTGAACTCAATAGCCCTTCAGTCAGACAGCCTGACAATCACTACCTTCCTCTGCCTTCAGGGATTAATATGCTGGTTACTGTAGCTGCAACTACTGTATTTCAACCCATTGCTCAAGGGGTTAGTACTAAAACCAAGCATGTGCCCAGTGCTTATCAAAAATGGATTTCAAGATACTTACTGCAAAAGATTTCTCGCTGGATGCAGAACTAGGCCTCTCAGATTCAGGGTGTGGTGAATGAGATGCTGGTCTCTTACTAGCTTCTTCCTCTTCTGTGTCCTCCTCATCAAAATTCAAACTGTCTGAAATTCCTGTCAAAATACAGGATCAAGCATGTAATCTCTGAAAGAAGGTGTCATGAGTTCATGGCACCACTAATTCATATATGACTCTTGAATAGTTATTCACTCTTTTCATTAATTTCTGTTGTTTCAACTGTTGATCTTCTTCCTGAACTATTTTGCTTCCTGAGTCTTGTAATTCAAATCCACACTGACATTTTGCAGCTGTCACTGTGCAGATGTTTGAGCAGCTGTCAGGTCTTTAATAAGTATTTCACATGATATTACATGATGTAACATACTGCTTTAGTATATGCTGTCATTGAATTGATTTTGCCTATTTTCATGCAAAGAATTCCTCCATGTCTTAAGAACAATAAAAAAAAAAGTAAATCCAGATTAATACGCTGACACCTATCCTGTAAATTAGACTCTGTACAGTTTACATCCTTTATTATTTCCCCTTAGTCTTATACACACTGAAATGGAGTATAATAATTTTTCAGTAAGAGCTCCTCCTGTTCTTACATCAGTACCAATATAACTCAGGTCTCATGAATACTATTAACAAATTGATTTTTAAAATAGAAGCACAAACTGGTTAGTTCCAGGACTTAATTAAATCTTAACCTAAGCACAGTTACACAGAGTTGACTGTAGGTATATAACTAAAATAACTCTGGATTTATTACAGCATTTATAAAGAGCTTCTGTACATATCACTGGTGTTTCCTTCCACTTGGAACTGCATCATTTTGTTCTCTTATTCCATTATTTAATTTGGCTGTAGAATGGAAAAGCACATAAACCATTATAGAAAATGAACGCACTCAGTCTGCTAAGCTGAATTATTTTCTGAGAGACAATGTTATAACAGTGCTCCAACATGGCACTGCGTAGAAGGGGCACTGCTGGAAGTCTCAGATAAAACAGAAAAATCTAGTCTTAACAACCTGCCAGTAAACTTCCCAAAGGACGTTTGGGAAGAGGAAAGGCGTTAACCCTAGTACTCCAGCCAATTTCAAAATTCACTGTTTATATTCTACCTCCAGTAATTTCCCCTGAAGTTACTGGATATTCTCTTCTGCTTCCTTTCCTAACTCTTGTGTAATATTGCTATCCATAGGTAAGCAGTTGTGGCACCTGACAAGTGGATGGGAGTACTATATACAGTAGTGTCTCAATACATAAAGTGTATTGGAAACATTCTGGGAGACAAGCTCTGCAAAATAAACCCAAGCTGTGTACTGTATTGAATGCTAGCCAATATTTTGCTGCATAGTGGTTAGGCTGCATACAACAAAAAAAAGGCTTCCTGTAGTACTGGCAGCAACTTAAGATACTTGGCAGACAGAGCTTGACACTCCACTAGGAAACTACTCAATGGGATATAACTGTTGAATATAAAACTCTAAAATCATTGATTGCGACAGCCTCTGACTCAGAAAAAAACACCTTTTCTGTTAGTGTACTAAATAATTAAATTACAGCATTTACTGGCTATAGAGAGTTTTGCTGTTGTGGAAGTATTCAAGCATCTTACTCAGATATAACATATCTGGAATAAAAATACCCCAAACTTTAGCAAAATCTGAAGTACAGCATTTTGTTAGCCACTTCCTTGGAAAGGCCAGAAATTATACAGCACACTGATAAAACCTTAAACATAAATGGTATGTTCCAATTCATGTCACAAGAAGGAACTACATTATTGTATTTCCATACGTAGAATCTACTAGCTGTGCATTTAAAAGTGATATCCTATGGACACTTATTTCATGATTCCTCATATGTTTTTAGGTTTCTTAATGATACTGAAAACATCATAAAAGAGCCCTGAAAAGACATTTGCCCATTATTAACTCTTACCTCGTTGCTGTAAGATTTCTTGCAGATCTGGCTTGCCTGCTGTGTCTGTTAGAGCCTCTCCATCATTTTCCTTATCTGCATTTTCTTCTGTTCCAGTTGGTCCAGCAGAGAGAGCCTGAAGCTTGGTCCCCAGATCTTGCACTTCTGATTTCAGGAAAGCAGCTGGTCCATCAATGCCTGCAGGCCAAAATGAAACAGAAATATAAAATTTATTTTTTACAGCTAAGAATGCATCCCAGGATCGTGGCTCTTTTCACCTTCCCCTGCTCAAGCATCCCTTTGAAGTACTCAAGTATATTTGTTCAGTTTTTGTTAGAAGACTTGGGAGGAGTCAGGCCTGACTCTGGTACAGACTGCTTATTACTTTAAACACACCAAGCATCAGTTTCTCCCTATACAAATAGAGTGGTTGTACCTACCTTTTCCCGAGGGCTTAAATAATTAAAACAAGTTGTATTTGTCATGCACATTGATATCCTTTTTCTTTTCCTTCATATTCTTTGATTGCTCCTGTGCCAGTAAGTGAGGGGTCTAAAGTGAACATTACAAATCAATTTGATAAAAATATTTACAGCCACAGGCAGAAGAAACTGTAAATGGATGCCCCCTATCTTTTTTTTAGAAATGAAATTTCCATATTTGAACACGCAACAGAGCTGTGAACCACACTTTGTAACTGATGGAGACATCTTCAAGTCAGAGTCTGGCACAATACCTAATATGCATTTGTGTAGCAAACAATATGTAAGTTCCAGCTTTGGATTTCTTACTTTGCTACTGTTTTCCTTCTTAAAACTTTACTGCTTTATTTAGTCATCGTATTTCTGACACGTGTACTGCTGTTATAGCTTTTCTTAACAGAATTTGTTTGCACTGAGGAAGCCTCAGAACTACAGAAGCTAGTGAGCAGTTAGTTTTCATTTCAGTATTACTAAAGATTCCTACCTTAGAAGTTATATCAATCTTTTCTCTCACTCTCTTTTTGACCTGAAACTGTCTTTTAATAGAAGCTTTCTTATACTTGATTTTAAACACATAAATGCTACTATCCACATCAACAGTTTCCTCTGCATCCTATGATTCTGAAAGACATCTGGAGAATGAGAAAAATATTCAAGAGAGAGAGGATAGCATAGTTCCAAATGTGATCTTCAAACCCAGTAATACTGGTTTGTTTGGGTCTTTAAAATTCTACTCTGCATATTAATTTGTTATTACTATAATGCTTGCATTATAAAATCCTGCAGTAGCATGCATCCCAAAGACTTACAGTGTTTCCTATTACTTTTTTGATAGGCTGATGGGATCCTGGCTCTCATACAATTTCCTAACACTTCCATTGAAGTGTAAGGATTTCACTGCTGCTTTTTTTTCCTCCCTGTAACAAGGGAGTCTTAAGGCTCTCAATACTGTATTTCTTTCCACTTCTGAAAGAATGGTCACTATTTTACTGTAATTTTTTACTGTTTTGAGATCACCAAGTTATTGCCTTTGGTCTTGATACCACTTCGTACTTGTGACTTTGTGGACCACTATAGCTTGTTTGTCATATTTCAGTTGCCTCACTGAAACCCACAGAAAATAATAGATGAGGTAAAAACCATCAAGGACCTAATTTAGTATTTATAATACCTTTTTTTTTTTTTTTTTTTTGCTTTTCTCTATCATTCAGTCATATGCAATCTTGAGATGGAGTATGCCATGATACCATAAGGAAAAGTACAAGCAGTCACTACTAAATTACTATCTTTTCTTTGTCCTACTGCTTCAGAAAATTTTTCATACTTTGGACTTGTATCTCCCTACTTTTGTAGAAGTTCCTAGCCCATTTCTACAGTTCTTCTAGCCTAACACAAGGGAGAGATTACTCAAGGGCACATGAAGATTTCCAGCTGTCACAAAAATTCAAGGTGAGGTTTTTGTTTGTTTTTGCAGTTTAGTCTTGCTCAACCATCCTGTACTAGAATTCTACTTCTGTACATAGAAAGGTTTGTAATCCATCTTGTTTATCACTTGACCACTGCCACAGCAACGTAGGTGCCTATCTGTGACATATAATACACGTACTGGCACTCTGGGGAACGTTGTTGCAATCAGCTTGATCACTCACCCTGTAAAACAACATCACTGTGGACAGGGGTAGGAGTTTCTACTAAAGGAGTCTGCTCCTCACACCCTTTGGGCTTTGACCTGCGCAGCTTTGCCTCAGGATTTGGCTGTACCATCAATGGATCAAGACGTTTCTTCCTCTGCTTCTTCTCTAGAAGAGCTCTCTGTGGATTGAAGAAAAGCATGAAATAGAGATGAGTAAAGACATCTAGAGAGGCAGAAAACATGCCTCAGCACCTGGCAATAACATGGCCAAGACATTCTGACCGATCAGAAACTCAAATAAACCTGAAATATTCTTATAATCTCTTACAAAAATCCTGGACACAGATATCATTCTGTCTTTGGAGAGATTGCCTTTTATTCTCCATGAGAGGTTGATGGGTGACATGGGCACCTGCTTATTTTCTGATCTATCCTGAGACTACCAGCAGATAATGTGAAATCCTTTCATCCACTCTGAAATACAGCAATCCTTAATACAACTAGACAAATTCAGCAGTCATTTATAATCCAATATGAAACAGTCAGCACTTGCAAAGGAAAAGTTTTTTGTCTCAAAAGTTATTATCTTACAGGGAGAACTTAAATTAAATAGTTCCCAGAAACCAATGTTGACAGATAAGATTTAAAGGGGGCAAACAAGTCAATAAACAACAGTAATTAAAATATGAATGATCCACTAAAAGGAAAACATCTACCTTGCTAAACTTTTCCGTGTAATTCATGATTGAAAGCAAAGAGTGGTAAATCCACTTGTTAAAAAAAATTCCAAAATACACATACATTTGATATTTATGATTTCCTACTAAACAAGAAACAACTTCTAGACTTAAATCAAGGCAAATGGGGTCATTGTACCATTTTAAAGACAGTCATACCTAATTCTTAAAACCTAAGGCAATGTATGAACAATAAAAAATCGTATTTTAATATTCTGTACCATTATGCAAACAATATACAAGCTCCTTACTGTAGATGTAGTTTATTCATGGCTGCTTATTAGGTACCTGAACACCTCTGAAAGTTGTTTTTGAGGACAGAAACCATTTCTCCATCGAATTATTTGGAGTCTTGATGGACCCACCAGATAAACGGTACCAACAATTCAATCCACTTGAGACACAGACATCTTTGGAGCCCTTTCCTCTGCTGTTATTTTTTCCTCTTGTTAGTTCTTCCCTCTCCTATTAGGCTTTCTATCTCAAGTGAGATTAGTTTCTCAGGCAACCTCTCCCTGAGGAATTCCAACCTAACTCAGCCCTTGCTTCTTTATTCTTTCTGCTTTTTTCACTTCTCTAAAAAAAAACCAACCAAAAATAGCCCCCCTCCCCCTCAAAAATTTTAAAAAAACCAAGAAAACAAACAACACCCAAAAGACAAACAAGACCAAACATACAAAACCTCCAAACAAATAAACAAAAACCTCAAAACAAATTAATTTTTCTTTAAATTCAGAAATACACTTTGAAGACTGGACTGCAACACAGGTAGTGTTTGTTACTGGAGAATTATTTGCAAGGATTGCCTGCAGAGCAAGAATTACATAGAATTCCAAAGAGATGATTACATTGGTCTAGAATAAGTAAAGAAAAATAAGCAGTAGAAGTCAATTTCTTAGAAACTGCTAATTGTGGATATGTTCTCTAGAAAGGCAGTCAAACCTTCCTGAATAATTTACATTGGTTTGTGTTGTTTATTTTTAAAATTAATGCTGAGGAAAATTAAAATATGTCATGATAGTTCATAAATCTCTAAAGGAGAGAGGAAAAACAGAAATCAGAACATTATATTCAGAATAAGGATTTGAGAATTGTTGTAAAGACTTCTCTACCTGACAAGTAGACAGGCAAGAAAAAACCCCCAAAAACCAGACACACCTTAAAGGCAGTAAGAAAATAAGAAAATGCACAGCTACTGCTAGAATGCAAAATTGAATTTGGGATCAACATAGGATATAATAACTTTAAGAGTTATTTGATGGATTATTCTATTACATAAGCTTTTTTAATTATTTCACTGCACACCAGTCTAAATTTATTATTATTATTGTACACTGTGTTTCATCACAGAGTCTCTAGGACTTACCAATCCAACAGGATCAGTTTATATTAAAACATATAGTTTACTACTGGTATATGTGACCAACCTTCTTCTTGCAAGAGTTTCAGCATCATCAAAGTGACAAAACTCGACAGTAATTTAATTTATTTTTAAAAGGCTTCTCTCTAATACTTTGCTTACTGAGATGGAAAAAACATCTGCAAGTCCAGTGACAGGACAGTAAACAGTAGTTCATTCTCTCTCCTTATGGTGGCAGCCTGCTCTTCAGTACCATGTATTCCCGGCCTTATTCCACTACAGAAGCAGAAAAAAGGAAACTGTATTTTGTTTCGTTTTGCCTACTAAGTAGCCTTTTCCTCCAACTCTGTGTTACAGCAAAAGTTCATATAATATTACAACATAAAATTTAGATAGTTCACGAACTGGACACCAAAACACATAACCCATGAATTAAATAACAGATACAGATTATGATGATTTGTTCAGCATTTTGTGAACTTCATGCATCAAATACTTTCAGAAACATTTTCTTGGCACTGCAGAAAACAGTAACGTCAGAATATAGGACAATTAAAAGATCACAAGCCACCAACTCCTATTCTAATGAGTTTCCAACAAGTCAAGAAGTCAGATGAATACATCCTAGCAGACTAGTAAAAACTAGCTTAGTATTCTGTCTACAACTGTGATGATGGGAAGATGGTACGCAGGAAGGTTCAAACCACTTCACCCTCAAAAGTGCAATTATTTGGCATAGTCCTAACCTTAGCAGGCCATAGAGGATGGATTCTAGCTCGGAAGCATCCTCACCATTCTTCCAGCTCCTCCTTAGCTCGTGCTGGGGCTGCAGTTGCAATGCTAGGGATGGTGGCACTAATGAAACTTCATGTCAGGAGTAATGCACCACACCAGGTGCATTCAGAAACAGGTCAGGCTCCATGCTCTCCAGGCACAGGGAGATGGCAGCATTGCACTTGGAGCTGCAGGCACCTCGTGCTCAGCCAGATGAAAACCTTCTACTAATGAGGGACTAAGCACTGACTGAGCAACCACAGGCTCTTGCCTCAAGTCCAGGAGAAAAAAGCATCCTGGCAGGCAGAGCTGGCCCACAGATGGAACTTGATGTCGTGCACTATTATAAATAATATTTTACTGCAATTACACGGTTTCCAAGCCCATTATAAAGATGGATGACAGGCACATGTCTGTGCTGCAGCAAATGCTTATTCCAAATTCTCTGTTTGACCAAAGGTTTTATACACGATCCTCCTGGATTAAAACATTTTGCATTTATTTTATCCCAATTCCTATAAATGTTTATGACAAATGAATCAAGTAGGGCATCAGCTACAATCAGCAATGAGTCCCTCATATCTGGTAGTGAATTTCTATTGATCTCTGTTTCTTCAGAGGGCATAGTACTATTCATGTACAAGTAGACTTTAAAAGTAATATTCAATCCCAATTATATAATCATAAATTAGAGACTGTTAGCATTTCTCAGTAAGTCTCATTTGCAAGGGGTAGGGGGGTTGTTAAAACATATTTTCGAGTATTTGTCTAGCTGTTGGTTTTGCAGATGATTGCAATATCAACCAAATCCAAGAAAGATGGAAACAAAATTGCAGAAGGGAATGAATAATTTAAACGGAACTCTTCAGGATTTTAACTGACAGCTGCTCTGAGGGAATTCCACCCAGCCCAGCAGCTTTGTTTTGGTGGAACAGCCATGCATCCCCATGGCAAGGTCTGACACTAAGCATACATTGATGCCTAGCACTAGAAGTGATTATTACCAGGTTATGGCCCAAGACTGCAATCCCAAAATAGACACTGAGGTTCATCACCAAGCAATCAGACCTTCCTCAGTTTTGAAACATTTTACTAAGTGCCACTTGTCACTAAATGTTCTTTTACTGATTACTTGAAATAATTATTTCTATTTTTTAATTATTTGTTTTTAAACAAGTGTTGATAGTCTACAAGTAAAAGACTATCCTAGCTTCCACAAATATGACCAAAGGTAAATTTTACCCCTTGAAGTGTTTTAGGTAAGAGCCTATATAGATACAGATAAATTTGGTGATAAATTCATTGTCTGAAGTCAAAGCTAAGCAAACTCAGACTGGAAATAATGAATAAGTTCTGGTAAAGAGGATTATTAGCCATCGCAACAGTTCCCTGAAAACTGTTGTGTCTGGATTTAAAGATCCTCAGCTGAGAAAAGGCCTTTCTAAAAACCATACTTTAATTTGAACAAGATGAATTTAATGTAAGACGGTAACTTGTGGTCCATATGAAATGGCCAGCTAGAGAATCTTCTAAGTTATTTATAAGCACTTGAAATTTTACAGAGAAAGAATATGAAGGATGGATATTTTATTGCTTTGAAGAACATGGTGATGTAAGCACCCAGCAAACAGCACTTCAAAAACTGAGACCTATAACCTAACATCTGACCCATGCTTGGCTGTAAATATTTCCTCTGTAGGAAACAAAAAAGTCAAAAGGTGCTGGAAATCTTTCCCAACAGCAGTGTTAAGGAGATCTTCCTGTAGGTCGGGGAAACTTTTGTCTTTTGCTCTGATGCTTAAAATCAATAATTTCCTGCAGTCTCCCTATCTTTTGATTCATTCCTGCACTCTGGTGACTCAATCCCAGTGAAATGAGAGGACATATGAAAAATAAATGTATTAAATACATCAAATTTACAAGCCACGGCAAGGTTGACTTATACTAATGAAAACCATGAAAATCTTTAAAGAAAAATATTAGCAATGACTTCTTTAGACCAACCATTTTTAGCACTTCATTCCCATTTCTCAAATCTCTAGATGGTTGTTTGTTTTCTTATACTTATTTTTACCAGCTTCAGTACTATCTTTTACCTGATTCTGTAGTTTCAGCTGTCGTAGTTTCATGCTTTCATCCTCAAAGATGCTGGGAAAGGAAAGAAACTAATTAATTATTGCTATTAAACAGTTTCCATTACAAGAGCACAGGATATTCTGACTGCAACTTCACCATCAAGACTTAAAAACAACTGTTAGACATTACTGCTATCCCACTAAAGACCAAGATACAAGGAATTAAAAATAAAACATATTTTGTATTCTGTCAGAAATAGGATAAAAACTGTGGCTGAATCCCCTTTAGTAAACTGCTCTGAAACATTTTGTAAGCACCAAAGGCTTCATTACTGCTGCATCCACATTTTATTATGACCCACTATTGAGGTGGGGCTGCGAAACAATTTATACCTGAAAGCTTAACACAGTTCAAACTGATTCAGTAACATCCCTGCTGCTTCGTAAGACACCCAATTCTAAATAAACTCAGTTTTTTCTTGGAGTTAAACCCACATCATTTTCTCTTCCTATCAGATTTTCCAGAACTACTGCTGATATCTCAGAGAATCTGTATTGAAAACATCTGCAACATCTGATATTAATTCCTAGAGATAAAATATAATTATTTCACTGTTTTGTTGTTTTATAGATAATTTTTAATAAGAACTCTAGTTTTTCATTCTAAGTTGTGTTCCATATAGACTTCTCATTTCCTTTTGTAGGATAATGGATTATTACATAAAGTGCAATTTAGAGCAGCTAACCCTACGAAGGGGAAAAGTTAATTGACAATTAAACACATATTCTGCTACCACAGTTGTGCACTTTCCTCCAACACAGCTTTGACAAATACCTCTCTGGAAATGAGAAAGCATCAGGAAAAAGATACTTGATGTGGAAAACGGACAAATGTTATATATTTTATTAATAGCACACAGAAAAGCAGGGCAAGCCAAAATTTCAGTCTAAACAGGAAATTCTGTCTGGTTTAGGTATCCATAAAATGTCCAATGATGTGAAGTCACAAGCTGGCAGACAGTGCTGAATATAACCCTAACAAGGAAAACCAGAGAGACGGGGAGAGAGGAGGGGTGGGGTTTCTGCAAAACACATGCCATGGAAATTGGATTACAGCACACAGAGCTAGAGAGTGAAGAAAGGCCCGAGTTCCCTTAACCCTTAGTGAACTCACATTTGTCTCAGCTTCCAGGCAAGCAGATGACAGATGCAAGGTCCTTAGAGACAGCCTACCCTAGCCAGCACAGGCACTGCTCTAGAAGGTGCAATTATGCAGAGAAAAAGTTCTGTATATATATAAAACAACTTATATACTCTAAAATTGATAACAATTCTTGAACTAATAGTGTTTTAAAACAAGTTATGACTGCCTTTTTCTATTTTTTTTTTTTTGCAATTTTTCTTATTTCTAAACTTTTTTTTTCTAATGTATTTGAACTATCATCACACAACAGGTCCAGGACCTTGAAAATATCTAGTTTCTGAAAGCTGATGTTACTCCTTACATGGACCTGCAGTACATAGTATCTTGGATTCAAAGGCAACAGAGGGCCTGGAAAAATTAGTGTCTTTCTTGAAGAGGGATGGAGAGCTCATGCATGTCCCCAAAACAACAGTTACAATAATACAGTTGTCTTTCCTTGAAAACAGCCACAATTTAAGAAAGAAACAAGCAGAAGCTACTGAGTGCAGCAATATATATAATAGTTGTTGCACGACACATCAGCATAAAATGTGACATATTTGTCATTTATAGCATAGGTGATGGAAAAGGCCATCTTTAGCAGAGTTTGAAAAATGCCTGAAAGCCCCATTTAAGATGTTCATGACAAAAAAAAAAAAAAAAAAAAAAAAAAAAAAAAAAAAAAAAAGGAGAGGGAATATTCCTTTTCTTCTCATATGCCTACTGATATTATATTTGTTAACTGCAGTCAAGTTTGTTATAAAGCAATCTGGGTATCTCTGATCAATAATAGGTTTACAGACACATTCCTATGGACACAAACATTTCCTGTGTAGATACAAACTACTGCTTGTGGTTTTGTTGTTTTTCCCAATAGATAATGCATCCCCAAACAATTTGAGTCTCTTCTTCAGAAAGTAATTTTAAAAAAATACAACACTACCATTTTAGGAAATAAGTTTCTGGGTTTTCCTTTTTATCTGAAAGTTGACTCACATACACATCTCGCAGAAATCTTCAGTGAAAATTATTTACTTCATATGCTTGATTATTTTCTACTCACACTGGAATAAAGATACATAATGTAACAGGAGCATAATGCAGACCACACAGTGCTTCACCTCTGGCCACTTAACTGACACTCAAACAGGGTTGAAATACAAAGTTTTTAACAGGTCACAGAGCTTGACAGAGCAAAAAGCTTACAAGATTATTCTCTCTTATAATTCACTGTTAAACACAGACCAAAATTGCCTCATAGCAGGTCACAAAAGGAAAGCAGCCATCAATCCATCCTTCCTATTTTAAAAAGCAAAGATTTAGACAAGGAGCAAAATAAAAAGAAAAAGCCAGGAGCACTGTGGCTCTATAAACAGTTGCTAAAAAAAACCCCAGCAATCTTACAGTATTTTTATTTACTCCTCCTTCAACCCTTCCTCCAGCACTTGGTCAAAGTATAACATAATAACCAGACAAAAAAAGAGCTTCCCACACTTCAAACCTTTTCCTACCCATCACAGCACAGTTGGTGGTATTACAAACTTCAACAGGAAAAGGCTGTTCCAGAGTCACTCCTGCAACTCACTGCTAAGGAATGCAAGTAGTGTGCTAATCCAGCTGCAGGCTTCAAACGGGAATCCTCCTTCTGCTGGCCTGACAACACAGATCAGTGTCTTTGGACATGCCCACACAAAACCACTGGGCTCTTTGCTTTTCTGTTTGAAGGGTTTACACGCAAGAAGACAAATATCCAACAGGAACAGGAAAAATGAGCAGCAATTCCACAGCTACAACAACACAGTTCAAAAAAGGAAAAAAATCCACAGCCACCAGACCAGTCAAAGCACCAAACAAGTAAATTTGTCAAAGTTACTTTTGACAAATAAGAAATGAAAATATTCAAGGACCCTGTCACAATCTTCCTCTTCCCAAGCACGGCAATACAGCAGACTACAAGAGACTCTGCCTCCTGATTTCTCTGCTGGGTGTATCAGAATCCACCAACAACCCTGCTAAAGCTGAGTGACAGGTAATGGACACGTGCCAGAGAAAGGAAAAATGACCCAGAACATAACATACAAGGAAAGACTAGTGATAACCCAGGATACAGAATAAAAATGAGAGTGAGAAAGCAACTATTTAACAAAAACACTCAACTAAGAAGATATAACAGCATGTCTGAACGTGGGAGAAGACAGCAAGATCCATTTCCAGATTTGACACAGACTAACAGGAAGCAAAGTTTTATTTTTAATTGATAGCCTTTCAAATACCTACCGAAATCAGAATCAGCCTGGTTTCCATTTCATAAACAGAAATTAAAGTGTTGCAATAGGAATACACAACAAATTTTATTATAAAAATGTTAATTTGGTCTTTCCTAACCATTTTCAAAATATCAAACAATGACAACAAATAGGTAACTCACAAATTATTTAAATGATATTCATATATGCAATTAAGGCTTCCTTTTTATGTAGTTTATTTTCCTTTCTGTAAAAAAGGCACACTACATCTATTGACACTTCTTTCAGAATGGACATACTGTTTTTCAATAACACTGCAATTTTGGCATTACAAATTGTGGAGAGGCAGAGTTTACACTCTTGTTTTCATCGCAACTTTTCTGTGTGTCTGAACATGTTATACTTTAAAAAAAAAAAAAAAAAACAAAAAAAACAAAATAGTTATGTTCTAAACTCTTGGCAATAATTACCATTGAATCAGCCAAATACTAACTCACAGTATAATGCAACTCTGAGAACAACGAAAAACCTTGATATTGAAGCAGGAGAAGGTAGAAAACAGGGCAAGAAAGCAATCCATCAGCCTGAAACTGGTCTTCCACTCTGTCCAAGGTCCACAAGGATTCTGAAGAACTGAAGAGAGTTCAGCAGAAAGGAGAACAAATTGACCAAGGACTGGTTTATTCAAAAGAAAAGTTAATATGCTCCATAGTATTCCATGGATTTGAGACCACAAATGACTATTGATGAGAGAGAAGACAAAAAAATCCAGCCATACATAACTGAAGCTATACAAATTCAGACTGCAAATATATTTTTTTTAAATTTTATACTGTGACTAATTAACCATAGGGATAATTTATGGAGCTGTGGATTTTCAACAGAAAACAATGGGTTTTAATCAAGTTTGAATATTATTATGTTAAAAATATTGCTGACATAGACTAAGGCTACAGTTTACCTCAGATTTCAGATGTGGTTATCCCACAGAATGGGAGAGCTAAGCATTCTTCTTTTAATTTATATCAATCACATCCCCTTTTTATACTGACTGTTAAAGCTATAAGGAGTCAAAAAAAAGGCTGTCTCTGTCATGTACTAGTTTTGCAAGGAATTGACTGGTTGCAGCTGTGAATGAGAGGCAAGAAGCAGAGTAAGTAAGAAAAGCCACAGAAAAGTGGAACTTGTAGAGAGAAAATGTTCTACATGACTGAGAACTCATTGGAAAGACAGATTTGAAATATGTTTAACAGAGGAAGACACTATCATGAAAGTTCTTCCTGCATTCAACAAAATGTATGTTCCTCATACATCCACTAAGGAATTCTATACTCAGTTTTTCCTCCTAAACAAGCAATGCAGCAAGGCCTTGCAGATTTAAGTTTCCCAGATGGCTAAATCTATTCTGGAAACATTTGATAAATAAAAAGTAAGAGTACCAGCCTCTTTTAAGAGGAAGGTCAGACAAGCTGACAGAAACAGACTCCACCCCAACCTTAGAAAATCTGACCCGAGAGAAGTAAAGGTAGCTTGTTTTGCTTTTTAATTGTTCTAAGCATCTTTAGAGCCTATATTAGCACTGTGTATGCACTGAACTCTCGGTGAGAGAAATTCAGGAATTATTAACTATTTTGCACAGCTCTAGGGAAAGTATTAAAACTTCCGGTAGTCCATAGTTTGGCAGAGAGATTCAGGGAAAGCGTCCAGGAGAAACTTCCAGCTCACTATAAACTGAATTAGATTTTTAGTTTGTTGGGCCTTTTACAAACAAGTTTGATATTTTTATATCACTCTGATGCACAAATCCTTTTAACAAATAATCTTTTGATCTAAATGGGAAAATGAATCTATACATTAATAATCAAGATTCTCAAATTTTTAGTAGTTGCTACTGCTCTACTTTTTTTAAAGGAGCTCCAAGGCACAACAACACCATTTCTGTCCAGAAATATCCCCAATTTTACAATATGTTGTGTTTCATTTCTCACTCTAGAGAGGACTGCTTCCATTAGGAGTCTTACAAAACCCATGTAGCTCCTTTTTCCTTTGCTGGACAGTTTAATAAAGTGGTAGCAGCAATTATGTCACTGAGCAATACCCCCAGATCTTAAAAATCAGGGAATGAGAAGTGGTTAGTGGTACATATCTTCGTCCACTAGATTTTATTTTTAGCTGTAGGAGGGTAAGTAAAAGCAACTTCAGTAAGAAATGTGGAGTCAGCTGGTGTGAAAGTGTTTTCACTCTTAACCCTCTGGAGATCTTTCCTGGGGACTGTTGTCCTCATGTGAACTACAGTTGTGAAGGAAAACAGAAGCTCTACAAGAAAGATCAACTGAAGAAGGATTCTTATATTTTGAAAGATATAAGATATAATCCAAACAACAATTGCAATACTGTCTCTGGAAACGGTTAAGGAGCAAAATTTGTCTGTAATGCACCTTCCAATGCACAAAATGGAGGAGTCCCACTGACACAATCGTAATTGCACATTTCTGGTAAAATGCCTAACATAGCATCCGTAAGAGTGAGGATTATCAATTTTTTCTGCCTTTCCCAAGGCAGAAGAGGGGGGGAGTAGGGGGTTGTCAATCACTAGATATTTTTTCCTTCATGATTAACTAGCAGTAAGTCTTCCAGTGTAAACTGATGTGCTGCAAATCAGCTATAAAATGCCACACCTCTTTCTAAGTGACACGGCTAAGGTCGCATCGACATTTCCTTTACCAATTATTTTTAAGCAGTTGATATTTCAAGAAGGGCAAGTTTTACTCTCTGCCTTTTTTACATAAAGAATCCTTTCCTGTTGAATTAGATTTACCTTTGATTTCTCCCTACCCTAAGAAACATGCACAGATTACTAATGCCAATAGCTGATTTGAGAAAGCTTTCACAAAATCTGTTTGGAAGCTTTACACCTACTAAACATATTATGAGAACAATGACACAGCAACAGTTAACACAATTTTGGAAGCAATTCTGAATGAGTCAAACTGTAGCTAATAAAGACTGTCTTGGATATGCTTTAATATAGAAATTATGTCCCACATAATACAGATTGAGTAAGACCTATCTCAGAATATTGGAAAATAAGTATAAAATTAACTAATAAGAACAGTGAATTATGTCAGACAGGCGGGATGGAGGGAGCATCTAGAGAAAAGCCTTGAGATCTGTATGTCCTTCACTTCAAAATACAGCTGAATCCTCTGGGTACTACATGTTCCTGCCAATAACATGTACCAACTATCTGAACAATTTACAAATTACTACGACAGATCCAAAAGAAACAAAAAGGCAAGTTAGTCCTTCAAAACTTCTGCTTCTACCTACCTCCAGGTTTAAAAGTAGAACTTTAAAGTGAAATTATCAGGTACTTTTCTATGAAGTCTAATGGACTAGAAATATGCCAAAAACACACAAGTCAAAACATCCACCACTCCCCTCACACCCCCCCCAAAAAATAAAACTAGCCCCAAAAAGGTTGGTGTTCTGAAGAGATATATATATATATCTCAAGAAGCCACTTCCAACCTCCATGATTCTGTCTGGGTTCTAGAGATCACAAGATAAATGGAGATAGTTTAGATCCTGAGTCTGGGGGAACAAACTAGGTGACCATGAAGAATACAAGCTGTCACAAGAAAATGCAACAGGAACAAAAGCATCATGAAATGGTTACATTCTAAGCTCAGAACTATTTTGTCTACTCTACTGCTTAGTGTTCTCATGCTATTCAAAAACTGACTAAAGCACCAAAGATTAGCTCCTCCTAGGAATAAGGGAACAGAGCAACGAAAATAAACAGCATTCTCTGGACAGAAGCTACTAGATCTTCTATTTGGACTATAAAGAAGAGCGCAAACAAAAACCTGTGCCATTCTCTACTATACTATACTATGAGAACAGAAAGGAGATTGTTGTATTCCTTAGCTGAAAGTCTCAAGTAATTTGTTTCTCCAAACCTAAAGAGAAAGGAGTATTCTTTTCCCAGAAGGAAGGCCAAGAGAAGCCAGAAATCCACATAAGCCATTAACCATTAAATCCATCACCGATGCCGGGAAGGTGGCACAAAGACAACCATAAGAACGTTCACATAAACTTATCTTTAGTGTGTAGCCAAACAGGGGTTTTCAATTGGCATTTTATTAAATACTTTCAAGAAAAGGGAGACAAGGAATCTCCTGCCAGGCACATTCCTTCAAGAGTTCATAGCTGATGAATCATTGAGTAAGGACTTTTCAGCTCAACCACCCCTACAAATGCAGAGTATTATGCTTCCAAAATCATGTTTTTTCAGGTGACCTTAATGAAACTTAGGTTTCTCCTAAAGAAAAGAAACATTTATTCCACAAGCAGAACACCAGCTTTCTATTTTATGTCCTCTCAACTACATGCTCCAAATCCCTATGGTCATTTCACTTACAGATACAGCTCTGCCCAAGGAAAAGGCAAAGCAAGACCCACAGGGGCTCAGAATACTGACTCTTATAATCTTCTGTTTGTAAATTATTAAACCCTGTCACTGTTGTTGATGTTGTACCTCATTACAACATGAAACCAGAGAAATGTAGAGCAGTCTCTATTCTCTCCTAGCAACAAAGCCAGCAATTAAATGGCACGTGGTATGCTTAACCCAGACCAGGTAAGAAAACTCAAAGTTCCCTGAAAATAATTTGCATCACACTTCACACCACACACTGCACTTGTTTATAGTCTTTCAAATTAAAAACAGGGGAAAGGACGTGAAATTTTCTGAACAGACACTCTAGAACTGATTGTGGGCTTTTATTCCGAATTCAGTATTTTCACATTTTTAAAAGATTGAAAGGGGAAGCCATTAAAGAGGTAGAAACAGTGCAATGTAATTTCCATCTCAAACTGTATGACTCAGCAAGATACCACTGTTAGATTTAGGTTATTGTTCTTTTTTTTGCCTCAGATTTCACATAAGAATGTAAGGGCAGAAAGGAGTGCAAAAGCCATCACAGACTTCTATAACAATAACACAGTCAGCTAAGAGTTCAAACATCCCAGAGATTATATGTTTTAAAGAACTCTAGGAGTAAGTGTAAATGTTCTTGGAGTAGTCTACACCAACTTCTCTAAGAACATCAGCAAATCCACTTAGAAGAGAATTCATCCCATGACCCAATTACAATACAATCAACAGTTTTATTTTGGAGATTGTTTAACTGTGCCTCAGTGACAAAACCCAAGCTATCCCAGTGCAAGTCTGGTTGCAGAAAATTATGACTTTGCATGTGTGAAAACTATGTTAAGTCAGTGCATTTGTCCCTCCTACAGATGCCACACCAAAAGTGTTTAAAAAAGCGGAAGATAAAAATAATGGTTCTCTATAAAAATATGGGTCATCAGTAACCCAAAATCTAAGTGATACGAGATGAGAGAAGAACTTATTAGAAACTGAAGAGACAATTCAAACAAGGTTTAACTTTAAGACACCTCTTTGCAATTGCAGTTACCAAGTGAATTTCAAATTGTATTTGGAAATTTCTGTCACATATTGTTGCTACATATTCTCTCTTGACACTGCTGTCTCCGTGGTAGGAAGTGAGGCGATTCCTTCTTCATTCACACTAAGACCAGCAGCATAAAACTGCAAAAGGTTTTCTTTTCTGTTGAATCTGTACTCCTACGAGTAAATATAAACCACATTTATAAAGTATTTATGGATTTTTCTCACTTGGAGCAGATTTCTGGATTATAATCTTTAGAGTTGAAAAGGGTAAACAGGATATTAAGCCAATTCTCTTTCATCTAAGGATAAGATTTGCAGAATTACAAGTCCTACAAAACAATGCTTATTAATTTGAAGAAGCTCACTGGTGGCCAAATAAAAATACCCAAGGACTAACAGAGATGATGATCGGCTTTTAAAAGCAATATTAAACTTCTCTGTTTTCTCAGCATTACAAGTGTAGCTAAAATGATTAGCTAAGTAATTTGTACTTTTTTCTCAAAATTATAATCATGGCGCATCTATACAAAACATTCAAGTTCAGAAGCCTCTGAGATTCCTGTCAATCTCAACTACATTAAGGTTTTTCAAATATGGAAAGGGCTTTTGACTGGACATCAATACTACTTTTGAAACTAGTTTTGAACCTTTCTCAGTCTTGAGACTCATAATATTTTGAAAATTGAGCTTATTGACAACAGACTCTTTTTATTCATTAACTTTTGAAGACACTGAGAAAGTATACCAGAGTCCCTGAGTTCACAAACTGAAAGCCACTAGCTCATGCATATCTAGACCCCAAGGAAGGATCTAAATGACTGCAGGACCTCTGTAGCTGACATCCAGTTTTGTAGTCTCTGTAGACTCAGTCAAGGTTTTTGCACCCTGAAAATTATGTTCTTTATACATGGCATCTGCAAGTCAGGAGTTGAAGCACAAAAGGAATGCAGCATATGGGAAGCTTTAAGTATTCCCATATATGGTGTAATTAGTGTGCAAAAAGGTGAGGTCCAGTGTTCCCTGAGATTCTAAAATACATACTACCATAAGATCCAAGTTTCCTTCTCAATATTTTAAAAGCTTACAATGATTTAGAATTACTTCTATATGCACGTTTCTACAACATTAGTAATTTCATGTTAAATCTCAAAATGGACTTTCTCAAAGGAAGAGAGAATGTATAGCACTTACCAAAACTATGAAATAGCACTATCAATTTTATAATCTCCTAACATATTAGAATGGTTGTGCCATGTCTTCCTGAAAGTCAATCAAACTCCAAAATAAAATGAACTTGAGCAATTTCAGTTGCAGCCACTTCAAACAGAAGATAGATTAACACAGGGCTTCAGAGATGGCCTAAATCCAAGATCTTTCCTCTTTATCCATCATCCTGTATCCCACGGCAAATTTACAAAAACATATGCATTTATTTTGGCTTGTATCCTTCACCTCTATCCACCAGAAATAAAATATTTTTTATATCTTTATACATATTTTACATATTGCCCAATAGTAAAGGTATTCCACGTCTGGGGGGAAGGTGGGGAATGGCAAAAAAAGAAAAAATGCTGCCAATCAGTTCTCATACAGAGCCTTTTAAAGCTTTCCATGCAGTATCTTCATTGCTATGAACTGTCACTTATTCCATACCACATTTACTTTTCCTATAAAATGCACTGTTTGGGAAACTGACAATTATTTCAGCAAACAAGAGTTCTAGTGACTAGGTAAGTGATTTGGGTAAGTGATAATTTTTCATCCTAGAAGATCCTTCCTAAGAGTACAGACTAAGAAAGTTAAAAAATGGATTGTTTGTTTAATAAACTGTGGTGAGAGGGAAGCAGCTGTCAAATGAACTGCCAATATTGCTATGCTATTTCCGTGGGGCACCTGTAAAAGTACACAAAACAAGTTTCTTAGCAGAAAGAAATTATACCAGTAGAACTGGTATCAGACAAGTAGCATTATTTCCTGTAGGTTCAACTCTTAGCTTAAACATCTAATATCTATGCAAGAAAACTTACATATATCCAGTCATCAGTTTTTCAAAAATTCTTTCCAGAACTGGTACACAACTCTCAGCCTTTAAAGTCTGCATAAAGAAGTAATCTTCTACTGTTTTATAGCATAATTTGGGGAACCCAGGCTGTTAAAGGACCTTTTCTCTTTTGCTGCTTTTTGCTCTCAACTAAAATTACAAAATCTAATAATGAATATAAATGAATTTAAATAAATACTGTTTCTCTTCTACATCATGCTCCTTATAATTCAACTATTAGAAGTAGTTGGTTTCTCTCAGTTGGAAGTGTAGGTTTCTCTCTTTACTTGCTTCACTTCTCCCCATCCAAACATCAGAGGCACAAGAAACATGTTTTCCTGTGTTTTTTTACAATCACAGTGATTCTGTCAAAACCCGTTTTCACTACCTGCCTGTATCCTCACCTTGCATTTCAGATAATTTCGGTTTTGAGCTAGTCAAGTGCCACAGGCACAAACTCCTTCCAAAATTTCTTCTCCACAGTTCACAGCTGCTTTTCGTATTACATCAGCTAAATTCCTTACAGTTATTGCTCCTTTTTCCCTTGCAAAGGCACACGGATTATGTCACCATGTAGCCCAAGAGCTTCACGAGGGACAGAACGCCTCAATACCACCGCGAAAACCCTTCACAGCAGTGCCCAGAAACGAAGAGTGGACCGAGAACCCACGAAACCGGTTTAATGTTCAATTATTTAGAAGACACACAACAGACAAGGTTGAAGAGCGAAGCATATAAAACACAACAACACACAAAGCAGCAGCACGGCGGCGCCCGCAGTGGGGCACGGGTGTTACCGGGGCAGCGCTGACCCGCGTGGCCGCCGCCGTGCGGCTCCGCCCACCTGGGCCCCGCTGTGGCCGCTCACCCCGGCACCGGGCGCTGCCTCTGGGTGCTGCCATGCGAGGCAGCCCCGGCCCAGGCCGTTTTGCCGCCGCCCCGGCCCCCCTCACCTGTGGGTGGCGGGACCGCCCGGCCGCGCCGCTGCCTCCATCGTGGCCCCGCCGTTGCTAGGGGCCTCCGCCCGCCGCTGCCCTTAACAACGGCGCGCGGCACTGAGGTGCGCCGCCATTGGCCCGGTCCGCGAGCACGCCGCCCGCCCATTGGCCGCGGAGCCGCGCACGCGCAGAGGAGCAATGGCATCCCCTTCCCCCGGTGCCGCCTCCGGCGGGGTGGCGGGAGCGGCCCCCGCGCGAAGCCACGGGAATCACACGGCTCTCCTCAGGAACGCTCCCCACTGCAGACACACTTTTCCCCAAGGAAACCCGGCCCAACACACCCCCGTCGCCAAGGCGCTCCCGCCCGGCCCATGTCCTCAGCCGCCGCAGTGCCATCGTCCGTCCAGGCGTGTCCCCGCACGCAGCAGAGGTGCCGCTCCCGCCGGCTCAGGCGCTGGCCTGTCTCTGCGAGAGCTCGAAGTCTGCCTTCACCAGGATGTCGGCAGCGCTCAGCTTCCCTCGCTCCCGCAGGTGCTTCATGAGGTGAGGCCGCCGTCTCCAAGTGACTTTTACTCCATACTCATGTTCGGGAGTATCTGTAACCAGCACTGCTGCCGACTTCCCTCTCCCACAGGGATCAATACCAAATGCCAACTCTTTTTCTGGATGCCAGGTGTCTGTACTTTGTGACAGAGTGTTGCTGCACCTCCAGTTCCTTAGGGAAGGCACCTGTGGAGCCCCTGCATCTGGTAGACTAAAGGCTTCTTGCTCCATAGGCTGGAGAGCAGGCTCTCTACAGTTCTCTGGACCCTGCACTTGGATATTGGCATTTGCTGCTGTCCCTTTCTTGAGCTGGCTGTGAGAACACTCTGTGTCCTTCCTTGAGCACTTTGGATGATCCAAGGGGTGGCCTGCATGTCCTTCTACATTCTCAAAAGTTAAAGGAGGAAATTTGCAGGCTGCAGCTCTTTGACGAGGTCCTCCTGCATGAAGCAAACTGCGGTTGGCATCCTGATTCTGGGGCTTGTGAGGACCACGGTGCTTCTTCTGGCACGCTTTCAACACCACTGGCTTAGTTGTTTCAAATTGTGGGCATACCTGAAGGAAAAGACAGAATAATAAGATAAAAACCCAACCATTTTCTTCAGACAAGTAATGCCAACCTGATTCTACTTCCCCACCTGTCCTATCTTTTTTCAGTGTGTTATCTAAGTGAGGAAGTTGGTTTGCTGCAAAGTGAGTCTAACAAAGCTATGCAGGAGATGTCTCATGAACATCACATTCTGCCACTCTTCTCAGATAACTCATTGGGGTGCAAGTGAGCTATTCTCTGGCAACTTAGAAAGAACTCAAGGTTTGGGTTTAAAGGAAATCTAACTGGTGGCTACTCCTATAACCCCTACACATTTAAAACAGCTCAGAAATGGATCCTTTTTCTTTCTGTGCCTTAGCATAACTCCAAATAGATTCAATGAACTAAATCTTCAGTCTCCCTGAACAAGAAGAGGTTGAATTGAGTGATTAGAGGATACACACTAGCTCAGTCCCCTTAGATTATGTCAATACAGCATCTACAATTTGCCCCCGAAACATCCAGATTACCCAAAATCCACTTCTAAAAATCAGCTTTCTACAGGAGGTAGTCCAAGCTCAACAATCTACATTTCTTAGAAAGATTCCTTTTTTTGCTGTGTTCTTTATCCTTCTGATTATCAACAAAAAGAGTCAGACTCTGTTTCAAATTGCAATTTGTTTTTTCTCAAGGGACACCAGACTGGGTTCTCGCCACGGTAACTGCAGTCTCCTTTAGCATTCCAAGGTTACAACGTAGTTCCTCAAAAAACTAAGTACAATTGAATTAAGGATAGTGATTGTCCGCTGTACAACTGAACTGCTTGAACGCAAAGCCTTTGGGCAGGAAAAGGGAAGTGGTTCCATGATAATTGTATCCTGGCACATACTTAAACAGAGGTCGATCAATGACTTTGAAGATATGACTTCCTGGCTTCAGAGAGCACATATGGTAGGTGTTACCAAGGCAGGAGCCTAGCAGTCAAGAAGGTATGAAGAACTTAGACCTAACATCAAAAAGGGAGGAGCAGAAAGTCATTTGTCACTCAAACAGTTTGACACACACTTTGCAGAGGATGCCTCCAGAAGTTACAAACCTACCACAGTTTTCAAACTGAAAAACAGGTAACCATTTCAGCCCTTCAAACATTTTAAAATCATTGTTTGTTTAGAATCAGGGAGCTACCTGATTCTAAACTGATACTTCCAACTCTTCCAAACAAAAACAATGCTTATTCACAGCAGTTATTTTACTTAGTATTTCAGGAGCCACAGAGCTAATTGCCTCAAGCATATACAAGAAAAAGTTAAAAACGAAAAAGATTGAACATGTTCTTCTTCAAGGTTAAGGCATCACAAAAATACCTTCAGGTGACCAGGAACAAAGGAAAATCTCATGCAGGTTTGAAACACAATTCCTGAGCTTGCTTTGTGTATAGCAGTCAAACAGCAGCAGTGCTTAAACAGAGCTCCCCTAGGTGATGACTGCTGTTGTATAGGAACAGTCTGTCATTGCAGCACCTGTTCGTTTAAAAAAGCCCTGTCCTTACGTGATAGAGTATCTTAGGAAACTGCAAACAGTCCCAGAACAGAAGCCCATCAGACCAGAAAAGGGGCCCGTAAGAAGATTGATATAGAGAGAGACTATTCAAAAGACACAGAATGGAAAAGAGGGCAGGTTAGAACAAATAATCCTGAAGTGAAAACCTATGTTCTCTAAATTTAGCAGTGTCAAATTTAAACAAAGCAACTACTACTTTAACATGTAACATTGAGGGTTCAGCAGTTATTTCGAGCAGCAAGCCAATAATAAAATTCCCCTTTGTATTTTTTACATGCAGGGCTTTCAGTTGCAATAGAAAACAGCATCTTCCTGATAAGAATTATTTTTCCAGAAATAGTCATATTAACCAGTACAGACTGCACATAGTTTTATGCTTTCAAATAACCAAGACCTTAGTGGTTGCTGTTAGACTATGAAGCAACACATAAGCACTTATTTATGTTTTAGGCTGCTACAATGAATTCAGGTCTGGGCTACTAATTCTTCAGTAACCAGAACAGGTAATTTTCTGTTGAGACATATGGGAAAAACTTGAAAATTGTGGCTGTGGGACACAGGGGGAAGGATAATCTATACCAACCCAGGCAGCAGAGGTGCTCCTGTCTACAGGTTTTGTAGGCACACGTCTGGGGTTCTGGGCCAAAGGCAGCGGAGTTTCATAGCAATGGATGGGTCCTGCCCACGGCTTCTCAAGGAATACCAGCTCTGCCTTCCTGGCCTTGTGGGCACATTTCTTCTTTGGAGGCATCAAAAGGTGTGGTAAAACCACTTAGAAACCTCATGATGCTTGTTAGAGCCAGCTGGAGAAAGAGGGAAGCACCCCGAGGAGATGCTGAAGTGCTCTCGATTCTGTAGAAGGCAAATTATTTGAAGATTAACTTGTTTGGAAACCTCAGATCTAGGTTTTAACAAAAGCAAAACATTTATGCAGCAGTAGAGTGTACAAGTTTCTAAGCAGACCTCTTCCTACCAGTAGTTTTTGAACCTTCTGTCGATTTTCAGGTAGATTTAGAAATGCACAGTAGGAATTGGAACAGCTGACCTACTGATCCAGCTGTATCAAGTCAGCTATTAAAAAAAAAAGAAAAATTTGCTTTCTTTTTTCAATTTACTCTGGTTTGTAATGCCAGGAATATACTGTAGGACTAAGGTAAGTTTTTACATTTCTAGTTGCTAGTACCTTTCTAATTAAATACTTTTTAATTTCAGAAACTTTTAAGTTTTTTAGTTTGGTTATTTTTACAGAAAAGCGTTGACATTTCCTGTATTCTACAGATCTTGCATGATTTTTTTTTTTTTATGTAATGAATAAATTTGTATTGAAGCAACACTGAATTTAATTTTCCATTGAAAAACAGATCACAGAATCAATAAGTTGGAAAAGACCTCTGAGATCATCAAGTCCAGCTTATGACCAAACACCACCACGTCAACTAGACCATGACACTAAGTGCCTCATCCAGTCTTTCCTTAAACACCTGCAGGGATGGCGGCCACATCACCCTGGGCAGCCCATTCTAGTGTCTAATCACCCCTTCTGTGAATAAATTATTCCTGATGTCCAACCTAAACCTTCCCAGGCACAGCTTAAGACTATGTCCTCTTGTCCTGTCACTTGTTACCAGGGAGAAGAGGCCAATCCCCACCTGGCTACAACCTCCTGTCAGGTAGTTATAGAGAGTGATAAGGTCACGCCTGAGCCTCCTTTTCTCCAGGCTAAACAAGCCCAGCTCCCTCAGCTGCTCCTCTTAACTTTTGTGCTCCAGACCCTTCTTCCCTAGCTCTGTTGTCCTTCTCTGGACATGCTCCAGCACCTCAGTGTCATTCTTGAATTGAGGGGCTCAGAACTGGACACAGCGCTCGAGGTGTGGCCTCACCAGTGCTGAGTACGCGGGGACAGTCACTTCCCTGCTCCTGCTGGCCACACTATTGCTGATCCAGGCCAGGATGCCAATGGCCGTCTTGGCCACCTGGGCACACTGCTGGCTCACGTTCAGCCGGCCTGAATCACCGCAGGCGAGCTCAGAACAGGAACTCCAAGAAGAACATTTTAGGAAAGATGCATGAGAATTCAACATCCTGCCTGCTTACCAAAGGCACAGCCTCCTCGGGGCGTCCTGCAGGCCCCCGTAGCTCGGTACTGCCGTGGCACACGTTAAACGGCGAAACTCCGCGGCTCCTCGCCAGGGGCCAACGCACGGCCAGCGACCCGAACACAGAGCAGGGCTCCCAAGCGGCTCGGCTGGAGGGAGCTCTGGGGGCTGCCGCAGCCGGGGCGGCTCTCCCGGGACACGACTGGGCAGGAGGAGCGCTGAGGCCCCGGTACCGACCCGGCCCGACCCCTCGGGCCCGCCGCGTCCCGCCAGCCCAGCCGTATCCCCCGCCGCCGCCGCCCATTGGCCCGCGCTGCCGCCGCCCCGCCCCCGCCCCCGCCCATTGGCCACTGCTGGGCCGCCCCGCCCCCGCCGCCGCTCACTGGCCCAGGCCGGCACGTGACCAGGCCCGGGCCCCGCCGGGCGCCAAATTCAAACCGGGGCGGCCCCGGGAGCGCCGGAGCTGCTGCCGCTTCCATCGGCCCTGCCCGCCCGGCAGCTGGTGAGTCCCCGTCTGCGCCTGCCTCGCCTCCAGCATCCCTCTGCAAGGGCTGCCAACCGCGGGGGGCCGCGCTAAGACCGCAGGGCGGGCGAGAGAGGGAAGCGCTTAGGCCTGGCCTGGGGCGGAGGGACCCCGGCGGGGCAGGCGGACTGAACGGCGGGCGCGGCGGAGCTGGGGCTGCAGCGGGCGGAGGAGCAGCGGAGAGCGCTTCAACGCTGCCCCTCTCAGCGCCCCTGGGGCCTTGCTTGTACGGGAGCGCTCCTGGGCCTGTACCGGTGGCAGCAGCTCCAGGCCTGTTTGGGAAGTGGCGCGCTCCTGTGGGGAACGCAGTCTGTTGGAGGCTGGCTACGGGCTCCTCTGTGGGCGCTGTCTAACCGGGATGTCTCTTTAGGGGGGTGGAGCAGATCGCAAAGGGCCATGCGTGTGCATGTGTGCCACGGCCCGCATGGAGTGCGGAGCATTCCCATCGCTACTGGGCAGCTACTGATCCTGGGGCTGGCTGATCCCTGCGCGTAGGGCAGCTCGGTTTGTTATCCGCTGGACTGTCTGCTTTGTATCAATGTAGGTGACTCTTACTGACAATTTTCTCGTTTACCTGCTGGCCCACTCCAATCTAGCAATCTAAAAGGCCTCTTTTTTTTTTTTTTTTTTTTTTTTTTTTTTTTTTTTTTTGTATTATGGTGGTTTTGTTTCGTTTTTGGATTTTGTTTTGTTTTGCTTCTTTGGGGTTTTTTTTTGTTATGTGTTTGTATTCTGCCCAGCATCCCTAATGATAAACAGGAAGTTTATCATTTGTGTGTTCTCGTTCTGTTATAGTTTGCTGAAAGACACAGGTTCCACCGAATTCTTGATGGCATTATAATATGGCAGTATTCTCACTGCATCTTACCCTGGAAGCAGTATCTACGAATTTTATTTCCTCTGCTTCCTACTTTATAATCTAAATTGCCTGTTGTGGAAAAGTTTGACATTTAAAGGTATGCTGCCTAATGAGGAATTTATTTGGTACTTGACAAATCTACAGAAAGAAGGACTAGAGCATTCACTTTACATCTATATTAAAGCACCTAACTTCTGCTGCATTTATTGTGCGCTTTTGTAGTGTTTGGGATAATCTCTTCTTGCCAGATCTTAAACCATCAGTAAATACTCTTTTCACTCAGGTTGTGTAATATTCTATAAGAATCAGGACTGCTACTTCCATGTTCTACTTTCTCTCCATTCCTGCTTGCTGGCTGATGCTGGCCAAGTCACATTATATCTGAGTCTTTCTGTAAAGTGCAAATATACACTTTCCTCATTATTATGTACTTTGTGATGCAAATTATCTATTGTGCAAGTATCTCTCCTGTCCTGCTTACACAAGGTGCGGGTAAAGGAGGTACTGTATATCTTTGCAGTAGCCTTGCCAACCTTATTACACACTTTCAATTTTTATTTCCCTTTTGTGTTTTTTGCTTTGTAGCAGTTGCTGAGAATGTGTGCTCTGTTGGAGGCCTGTGATGATTTGCTGCACTCTTTATGCTGTATCTTTTGTTTTACAGGGTTTGTTCCTCTCCCTTTCAATGGAGAGTGACAGTATAGATCAATAATGAGGACCAGCCCTCGCAGGCCCTTAATTCTCAAAAGACGGAAACTGACCCTCCCACAGAAGGATGAATCCAGCACTTCAGCGAGAGATGAGAGCAGAGGTCAGGATGAAAAGACTCCCAAGCAGGAGCACAGCCAGGAGGACCAACACAACAGACAACCCAGAGACAAAAGGGACTGTGGCCTGCAGAAATTCCCAGCGGGAATAAAGATAATTGACCATCCTACAATGCCCAACACACAAGTGGTGGCCATCCCTACAAATGCTGATATCCAGAGCATCATAGAGGCACTGACGGCAAAAGGAAAAGAATGTGGCAACAATGGACCCAACAAGTTCATCCTCATTAGCAGTGGGGGCACGTCCCGTTCAGCAGGTCCAGCACCATCACAGCATCTCCCACCAGAGAAGAAAGCCAGTGCAGCAGTCAAGGCTGCAGATGGTCAAGAAAGAGAGAAGAATGTTACACAGACGCCTGGTCTTGCAGGCAGGACAGTGCTCTGGCATTCAGGAGTTGATTCTGCGACTGGACAGGAACAGGAGAGCAACAGTATGTAGTCTTTACCAGTTTTTGGATGGTTGGTTGTTTTTTTTTTTCTGATGGACAAAGAGATGTGAAGTGGGCCAATGAGTGTAGTGCTTGAATCTCAGTACGCAGTAACAAATAATATTTTGTTAATTACAAAATAGTCTATAGATTTTATTCTAATAATCTACATAGCTTTGCATATCTAGTGAAATCTGAAGGATCACAGTACATAAATTTTTGATGGAAGACATCTGAGCTTCTGACTTGGGTCTTGTGCTATGTCTTTCAGTTAGAGTCTGTCATCACCACCCTTGGCTTCTGCTTACTAAATTCATCCTTTAGCTAATGATATCCTTGAAGCACCAGATCAACGTTGTCCTGTTTTGGTTGAAAGCAGTAGTCTGGTTTGAGTGTTCATTTTTAAGGCTGCAGCTCTTTTCAGAAATAGGACAACTTCACATGAAATCGGGAATTCAAGAGTAATTCCTTCCACAACATTAGCATTGCAATACCATCTTTTACTAGTGTGACTAAGTGCCTTCCTTTTGACAGTTGAGATGAAGGGTTAAGAGGGTTACTTGTAAGTAAGCAGAACTAAGATAAGGGGTCCTGCACTTTGATCACAATCCCATGCAGTGCTACAGGCTGGGGAAAGAGTGGCTGGAAAACTACCCAGCAGAAAAGGACCTTGGGGTGCTGGTCAACAGCAGCTGAACATCAGCTAGCAGTGTGCCCAAGTGGTCAAGAAGGTCAATGGCATCCTGGCTTGTGTTGGAAGTGGTGTGTCCAGCAGGACCAGGGCAGTCATCGTCCCCCCGTTTTTGGCACTGGTGAGGCCACACCTTGAGTGCTGTGTCCAGTTCTGGGCTCCTCACTACAGGAATGATACTGAGGTGCTGGAGTGTGTCTAGAGAAGGGCAACAAATCTGGGGAAGGGTCTAGAGTGTAAGTGCTATGAGGAGCAGCTGAGGGAACTGCGTTTCTTGAGCCTGGAGAAGAGGAGGCTCAAGGGAGACCTTATTGCTCCCTACAACTACTTGAAAGAGATTGTAGCCAGGCGGGAGTCAGCCTCTTCTCCCAGGCAACCAGTGACAGGATGAGAGAACATAGCCTTAATCCATGCCAGGGGAGGTTCAGGTTGGACATCATCAAGAATTGCTTCCCTAAAAGAGTTGTCAAGTGTTGGAACAAGCTCCCTGGGGAAATGGTAGAGTCACCATTCCTGAAGGTGTTCAAGAAACAACTGGTCACAACTTAGTGCCATAGTCTGGTTGCCAAGGTGGTGTTTGGTCAAAAAAAGGACTCGATGATCTTGGAGGTCTTTTTTTAACCTAAATGATTCTGTGACTCTGTAATATGGACTTGTTATCCCAACAGGCAGTGGTGAGACAATGAGCTCTGTGTTGGACAATAGTCTCACTAACATCCAGTGGCTGGGAAAGATGAGATCTGATGGGCTAAATCCCTCTTCCATGAAGCAAGACACAGAGAAAGAGAACCAGGTGCCTCTGCAGGAAAGAATCAAGGTAAGTAGGAGAAGACATGAGCATGTCTAAAATTTTTGGTAAGGAAGTAATCTATGTGGATCTGAAGACTTCCAAGAACTAGGTATCACCATCTCTAAGTAACCTGAGTTGGACCTTTACTGATTTGAATAAAACCTGGAGGATCCAGAGATGTTCCATGGGCCCTTGTCAAATTTGTGAGCATTCATGTCTCGTTTCTTCTGTCTCTCAGACTGAAGAAGAAGTTGCTACTGCTGCTATTCCTGCTGCTGCTGCCTCCTCGTCATGGCAGGATTCAGTATCAGAACGACCTCCTTACTCCTACATGGCCATGATCCAGTTTGCCATCAACAGCACTGAGAAGAAGCGTATGACTCTGAAGGATATCTATACCTGGATTGAGGATCATTTCCCTTACTTTAAACATGTAGCTAAGCCAGGCTGGAAGGTAACAAGCAGGCCTTCAAGTTGCTGTGGGCCACAGGGTGATGTTATAAGCCTTCTGGATCAAAATGAAAAGTTGTTCCCCAGCCTGCAGAGCAAGATGGAAATTCATTTAAACATCACACCCCAAATACCTTCCCATTCCAGATGTTTACACTCCCACTTCTTGTATCCTTTGTCTCATTCCACTTGGGCAAGATGATGGTATGTTTGATCACTGGACTGAGAATAAGGATCTCAAGAGTAAATAGAATAAGAGACTGATGACAGGGTTGGCTGGGTATGCTGTGAATATGAAGGTTCAGTGTTGTCTACACTTTGGAGTGTAATCCCTTTGCTAGGCCAGTCATGTTTGAGGTAGCCCTTGCTGTACTGATAACAAAACTACTGCTTTTCAACTCCCCTCACTGCTTTCTCCCCAGAACTCCATTCGGCACAACCTGTCGCTTCATGATATGTTTGTCCGTGAGACATCTGCTAATGGTAAAATCTCGTTCTGGACTATTCACCCTGATGCAAACCGTTGCCTAACATTGGACCAGGTATTTAAGGTGAGTTGTCTTATGCAAAGAAAATAGGACAGGTTATCCAGTTTCTAAATGCCACACTAGGCAGATGCACCTTATTTTAACTGCAAAGTTAAGCTGCTTTGACATCAGCCTTTTTGGAGAAGCTGTATTCAGTCACTTCTCTGGACAAATAGACAAACTCTGCATTTGAAAGAAAAGGTGCTGTAGTTGTGCTTTTGACCTGGAGCTTCTGTGGGACGTGTTCATTCTTCAGGTGCTGTACCAAATGTAATAGTCAGCTGGTTCAACTTCTTTCTGTGGACCTGATTCAAATTCTTAATGAGCTTTCCACTAAAGCCAACCAGGTGTTCCTATGCTGTTTGATAAGTCAGGCATAGGATGGAATTCTCCTATCCCAACTAGGTGTTTTAGGAAGTACCATTTTGTGGGGGAAATAGAGCTTGTGAGTCTGGTATAGGTGTATTTAGACTCCTCTGTGTTTTCTGCTAGGTGGCCAGATTAACTTTTGTTCACTTAGATTGTGCAGGTTTAAAATGTCCCATTTGTCCCCCTCTTTGGTTGATAACTTCATCTTAATTTTTTTCCCTCTCAATGCCTTCTGCCACCAGCCGCTGGACTTGGGGTCACCAACATCGCCTGAATGCTCTGAATCAGTAAGAATTACCCTCTGGCTTGGGGCTTGATCTTCCATTCTCTTCTTGCCAGTCACTGAAGGAAAGGACAAGAGGCTTGGGGAGGGGGACTGGGTCACTGTTGCACCTAGTCATACAGCTCCATGCACACCCTTTTTGGGGAAAGGGCTTGAGCCAAAGGTTAACTGCCTTCAGATGATATGCTCTCTCTCTAGCTGGTAGAGCTGTGCAGCTTTGAGCACCTCGGAAGTCTATTGCTAAAGTAGGCTGCAATGGTCACCAGTAGGCTTCAGAGAACAAGCCCAGAGATTTCTGGCAAAAAGATCATCTCCATGGCAGCAGTCCCAATCTGTTCTGGGGCTCAGATCCACAGAGAATAGGATTTCTGTGTTGCTTTTTCATTTTGGAACCCAGCCGCATTGTGACTCTCAGAAGGATTAATCTGTTTGCTGTCACTCTTGCATTCAGCAGTTTTAACAGTGATGGATTTGCAAGTGTCCGGTCAAATACTTCTCTTGCAGCTACAACCCTGGCATTCTTTCCATCTGCTCAGAGTTCTGATTCGTCTGTTGCTTCTACTGTTCCATTTGAACATCTTACCTGGTCTATGGTTTGTACAGAGATCCCATACACAATAAAGCCACCCTAATCACAGTTCCTCAGGCACTGAGGACGACAAAACCAGATCCCTTCTGCAGGAGAGTCTGCAGCTGGAGCAGATCTTTTTCTACACAGCCTTTGGCTGGCAGTCAACTTTGGGATGGTATGGCTGCAAAATAGCAAGCAGCAGGGACCTAGAGCTCTCATGAGGGCTAGGTGCTAACAGCTGCTCTCTCTACATTAGCGCAGCCCAGACTTCTGGTTTCACAGTTCTGAATGAGGCAGAAGAATAAATGTGGATTCTTTCTTTTAATCTCTTTCTTTTCTCCTTCTCCTCTTACTTATTTCACAATGACTGCAGCAGCAAAAGAGTCGTCTTCCAGATACCCTGAAGAATGTGGGAAGCAAAACTGAACCCCAGAATTCACGTAAGTGTCTACATCAGCGTAGGCCAAAGAGAATCAATTCAGTAATCTGGGCTACTCTCCCAAATTCCTTTAGGAATAAAAGTTGAATTTGTTATCCAGGTTTGCCAGCTTTTATGCTCCCTGTTGTCATGTCTGAAATTGAAGGCAGTATTGCTGTGTCTGAGAGAGGATGTGATGGGGAGATGATGAGGTTTGGGTATTCAAATGGAGTGAGAGCCCCAACTTGAGGGCTTGGATCTGTATGAAGGACTATTTTCTTGTTAATGAGGCATTCTGGGTTTGTATTTTCAAAATTAGCAGAGAAGGCAGGAGAGCCTATCTGACTAAATGTTTATTTGGGGGATTTTAGAAGGACTCTGTTAGATGCCTGGGTTTCAAGAGGTAGTTGTAGAGGACAAGAGGCTAGTGAGTCCATTCTTCTCCTTTCCAGGCCGAAAGATGAAGCCTTTACTTCCCCGTGTCAACTCCTACCTGGTTCCAATCCAGTTTCCTTTGAGTCAGCCTCTTGTCTTGCAGCCTTCTATGAAGGTTCCTCTATCCATGGCACAGGGAGGATCCCTTAACAGCTCGGAGACTTTGCAGAGCAATAAGCGTGTGCGCATTGCTCCAAAGGTTGGTTTATTGTTTTCCTAGGTTTTTTTGTGTCTTTTTTTTGGGGGGTAGGGCATGGGGATTGGTGGAGTGGTTAAGGATAGGGTAGGGGGGGTGGGTGAATTGGTTTTGGGGGTTTGTTTGTTTGTTATGATTTCTGTGGTTTTTTTCTTTGTTTGGTTTTTTCTATATGTCTTGCCTCCAGTGAATCTGTTCTTCATGTTGTTCCTTTGTGCATCTTTTCTAGGTGCTCTGAAACTCCCAAGTTCATGCTAATCTTTGCTATCCTTTACTGTCTCTAGGCTGACTATTACCCGCTAGATTACTTGCTATAAGAATGTTTCTATAATTGATTAGATGAAGGGGCTTATGGATTGGTCAAGACAATTTTTTCTCTACCGCTTGGATGCGAAATAAAAAGAATGTAGAAGTGTCTTTATTTTGATCCTAAAACATTCATATGTTTGGTAGCTCTAGTGACACGTAACATAAATACTTTTTCAGAAAAAGTTCTTTATGTAGTTTCTTCCCAGAGCTTTTCTATATCGGCTCTTTGCTAATTCTATGAAGTTCCCTGTTATTCAGGGCTCAAGAAAAACAGCTATTAAACAGATCTTTCTCTTGGCATCTCACTGACTGCTCTTGTATGCTTAGACATTGTAAAGCTTTAGCTTCTTCTATCTGATCTAACCATAATTCTGTTTTCCTTTGTGTGACTGCTGCATTATATTCTTTCCTGCTATGATTTATCTTTCTCCTGTGCTCTTTTTCTTTTGATTACCTCATTTTTTTTGTTTCCTTTTCCTTGGTTTCTGAGAAAGCTGCCCTCATTCATTTTGTTATTCACATATAGACAGTGTGAGAGGAAATCAAAGGGGTTACATTTTTTCCAGAAATATTTGGCTCTCTTTCTGCCTGTACTCCTAGAAGTTGCTTATAGATGAAATGTTCTGAAGGAAATGACTTTCAGTCTCTTAGCTAAAATCCTTCCCATGTGATCTGTAGGCTGCTTTCTGTTGACTTCACCAAGATCAATCTGTATCTGTTGTTATAGTTACTGCTTTCTGAAGATCTTCCTCTTACCTTTTCCTGCTGACCTTAAGTGTCAATCTTTCTTTTCTTCTTTCCACTATTGTTTGCATTTTGGGTGAGTTAGATCCTTGCTTATTGACTGCATGGCACTTGTGTTTCTTTGTAGATGTCACTGTCTACAGAAGAGTCACCCTCTTTGCCCACGGCTGCTGTCAAGGAAGAAGGTCAATGTGATCAAGATTTGTTCTCCCCAGCCCATTCCCTAAAGGAGAACAGCTCCCAGCCTGGTGACGAATTGCCTTCTTTCCCTGAAGGTGTCTGTATAAAGGAGGAAGAAGGCTCTCAACTGGATGACTGGCTGTCCCCATTTGCCTCAACCATAACAGTAAAAGAAGAGTCAGGCTTATTCTTCCCAGACTCATCCACAAAGGAGAAGAAACAATTCACTACACTGAAGTCCCCACCTAAGGCTGTTTCTGACTCTTTAGTTATAAAGAGGCGGGAAAGGCGGGAAATGGGCAGATCCAGAAGGAAACAACACCTAGCACTGCCTTGCTCAGAAGAGCCTGTCCTTGTTTTGCCAGAAAGCAACAGCTTTGACTCTTTCCGGTTAGGGGCAGATGGTTCCTTCCCGCTGGAAAGCCAGCCTCTTGAAAATGTATCACAGCTCAGCTGCTCACAGGGAGAAGAGGCAGCCTTTAAAACACCAGTCAAGGAGATGTTCAGCAAATTACCCGTTTCTTCCACTCCCAGCAAAGTCTCAGCCACTACTACCCCCTCACTAGAGGGCCTTGACCTCTGGAAGTCTGCTTCCTTAGCCAGGGGAAGTCACGAGCTGGACTTCAGTCCAGTGAAAACCCTTCAGTTGCCATTCACACCCCTCCAGGACAACCAGGACTTACTGGGTTTTAACAGCACACCCCTTAAAAACCCGCTCTTTGATTCTCCTCGGGAACTGCTCAATATAGAATCCAGTGACATGGCTCATGTACCCCTCACGAGCTCCCCAGCGTTTGTTCGTGAGTCTGCTAAGCAATCATCTGTTGAACTGGCAGCCTCTGGCTTTACTGAAAACCGGTCACTCATGGAAGGCCTTATCCTGGACACCATGAATGACAGTCTGAGCAAAATCCTTCTGGATATTAGCTTTCCCGGTCTTGAGGATGAAAATATTGGAACAGACATTAGTTGGTCTCAGCTGATACCTGAACTGAAGTAAACTGGCCTGAGGACTGAATTTGGCTTGTTCTGATGTTACAGAAAGCACTCCACATGAATAGCTCTCAGATGAGTAGTCTAAGACAACTCCTTTTGACTAATTCACACAATTGAAATAATAAGAGGGTGTTACTGACTCCTGCTAAGCTGGGGGACAGGCCCGTCAGCTGCTATGAGCTTCTTTTATAAGATGCTATAGACTTTGTGTGGAACAAAGTAGAACTGCTCTAGCCTTATGCTAGAGATAAGAATCCCTGGAGAGAGGTTATCAAGACAACATCTAGGTAGGCCCTGAACAGCATTTGCTCCTCAGGGTATCAGAGGAAATGAACACACTCCTCAGTGTGTTCTCAGGAAAGAACCTGGGAACCTCATCCTAGCTCTGTCCTAATTTTCGTTTACTTTGTTCCCCTATTACTTAGTATCTTCTGTCTAGATTTAATGACTGTAAATACTGTACATTTCTTAAATTAGCCCTTAATTATAACAATAATTTTATTATTGTAAGGTTATGGGAATTTTTGGTAAAGGATTGACCTAGAGTGTTGTCCGTATGTTCCACACTTCCCGTGTTCTACCCTAAATAAGAGCTCACAATGAGAGATGTGAAATACTTACGGAGAAGAGCTCAGATCAAGCCATGTAGCTCTTCTCATTCCACAGTCCTATTATGTACCTGGAGGACTAGGTAGAGACACTGTTGCAGTAAGATGGACTTCTGTTGAATGGTTAAAGCTTCTCTCATTACAGTCATCAGTTAAAAATGTAAAAAAGAATCTATAAAGCAAATGCTGATATTTCCACTGTAAAGTAACCTCTGGAAATACAAGGTATGTATGTCTTGGTGCAACAGAACAGCTATTCCCAGCTCTCTAGAACTTATATCAAAGTAGGAAATTGCCATGGAAAAGATCTGATCCTTCTGCTTACAAACAAATGGTGACTCCTGTATCTACATACTCAATAAAGCTTCTGTTGGAACACAGCTGAGTATTGTCTGTACCCCTCTGAGCAGTGTGCTCGGGTTGGACCATAGCAGGAGCAATGAATTTTTGCACATCTCATGTGTGTGCTTTGTGATCACTGAGTAAGTGGTCACTGGGACATTTTCAGTATTCCTCAGGCCATGTTGACCAAACCACACTAGATTTGGTTACTCAACCCATTGCTTCACACAATATACTTTTTCCCGCCTTTTGTGGCTAAATCCTGACTTTACAAGTCAGAAGCATACAATCTAAAACATCACAACACCACCAGCAGATGAGTTTCTCTATCTTGTGAATGCAAAACAAATCTCAATCAAAACTGTATTTCTACCTTCCCCTGAAGAGATAAAACTGGTTTTAGATATGTGTGGTTTTCAGAACTGCAGCTCTCTTGTGTGCTTGTTAAGAGGGTATTTGCCCTCAGATGTTTCAAGAACTTTGGTTTAATGGTTTTTATTTCAGTTTCTCTGTGGTTATGGGGCTGCAGAGGAGGCCTAGGCACATCTTACTCAGCTGTCAACACTCTACTTGGCTTTCCCAGGGCATTCTGTCTCCCTTTGATCTCACTTCTCACTTCTGAGAGGATGTGTGCACACAACTGATATTCGAGAGCCAGCTGAGGATCATGTCTCCAGCAAATAATGAAGTGTTCTTGTTCTTGGTGTCAATTCAAGGCAGGTGATCCCCTGCTGTCCCTGTCAGCTGAGGTGCTTTGATAATCACCTCATGTTATGTTTTGAACATAGTAGGGCCAAAGTTTAATTTCCCTTCCTGTAAAGTGTTCCAGTGAGAGCACTGCTAAAGGGCAGTTATATGGAAGAGGTGGGGAGAACAACAAAAAAAATTCCAGATTACTGCTCCCCAACAGATTTCCCAATGTTTTGGCCAACCTAGTTCAAAGCCCCAGTTGGTGAGGATTTAGTTACAAAATGTTTCTCTGTGTTTGCCTGATATTCCGCCTGGATCCTTTCCTTAAGGAAAGGTAGTTATCACCTGTCCTTCTGCAGGCTCCGTATTTGGATGACAGTGTAGAGATGTGATCTTGTGAGACAGTGGATGCCTCTGTCCACCTTCTTTCAGTAAGAGCAGAGTCATTCTTCTTGTCTTCTCATGAACCTGTTGCAGCTCAAGAGCAGGTAGGCACAGCTCTTCAAACCCTTTGCATAAGTACAGGAGCAGGAGCATCCCAAGACTGCCCTTGAGTTCTGAAAACAGAGAAGGCTGTTTAACACCTTCTAGCCAGTAAAAAACATTAAGATATAATTTTTTAGAGACCTGGGACATGCAAATCTACAGGGGGGCCAACAATTGCTGTGGATGCTCTGCTCCTCTGAAAATTCTGCTCTACACCTGGCAGGAAGTATGAGAGATGCAAAGGGGAAGGTAATTCCCCTTCATTGGTTGAGTAGGGTTTCTCCTACTATGTTATATCAGCTGAAAAGGACTGGATACCCCCTGGCATGAGGTGAGCAAGGATGATTGACATCTCTTTGATTTTGCAGCCTGGCTGGCAGAGGAAGAACTCGATCCCTTCCCATATGGAATGTTTTATAATGTAGCAGTCTTTTTGTGACCGTGTTAGGCCTTCATTTCTATCAGAGGGCAGAGTAGCTCTAAAGAAAGGTGAAAATTTCTTTTTGAGTGAAAAATCTGACTTTCTCTTCAAAACGCACTATGGACTCAGAGAGCAAAATGACGGGCTTGAAAAATGTGAGCTGGTTCCTGAACAGAAATAGCATCCCTTCCCCCTCCCCTTTTTTCAGCAGAGGTGAGCTACAACTGGATAAGATGATATTCAGGGCACAACAAAGTATTAGCTGCTTGAACTTAAGAAGAAAATGTCCTGCTTCACTAGTCATCTCAGACTGGTTTCTTGCTTTGAAACAAGCACAGTTTTAGAATGGAAAGGCCATGAATCTGAACTGCTGATGCAGGTCAAATGACACATTTGTCCTTGAGTTTCAGCTACTACTTTCCTTGGAAAAATAAAGATCATGTATACCCTGATACACTCTTTACAGGCAATGCTGACAAAAGATTATGCAAAGCAGATTCTATTCTGCACCGCAAAATCTGTGGGAAGTTGTTATATAGAGCACGCTGATGAACTGCTTACATAAAAGGTATATCATCAGAATTTATTTTCCCCATTTGCTTCCTTTTTTTTTTTTTTAATGCACATGGCTTTATGCTCTCTTCTCTGCTGTAGGTCTCTATTACCTTCTCATGGACATATAGGAGGTTGCTGCCAATAGGGCCTTTGTTTATTTAGTTATGTAATTTGTTGAAGGGAAGTTTTCTTATATTCACCTGTGATTACAAGCAAAAGACTGGCCCATTAGAACTGTTACTGTTCAAAGGATGGACCAATTTTCCAACACAAAAGTCCCTCGTCTTTACTGGACTTCAGAAGAATCTCTTAATATTGCTGGTGTTTTCTATAGAATACTGGTTTTCACTACCAGTATGTTATCTTTTTGTGGTGTACTGTGTTTTTTCACATTTGATGCATTTTTCTGTAAATTTTAATAAAGACAAAGTTTTGGAAAATATTATACAACAGGTCAGAACATTCCCTCTCAACTCTATGCTTTTCTCATGAAGTAACATGTTTAGATTACTTATACTTTTTTTTTTTTTTCTGAATTCTCAGATTACATTTTTTCTATGCACAAAGTTGTTTTGGATTGTGGAAGTGTATTCCAGCTGCAGTTTCTATTCTGGATAATGCATATGTATTGCGAAGCCCTGAAACACTTCATTTAGGAGTATTTATATGAGTCTTGTGGTTTAATCTGTCCAGAGTTATCAACATGCATTTTTCACTTTAAGCTTCGCTTTAGAAAAGCTTCTGTTTGGAGCAGCTAAAGTTTAGCCTGCTCTCATGATAGTCTGAAAGTTTTGGACAATTAACAATGTTTGATATTTTTAGCATCTAATCCAAACCCTCTAGGAAGGGAAGAAAGGTCAGGAATGCAGCAGAACTGAAACCATAAAGCACATTGCTTGGAACATGTGGGATCACTGAAGGTGCCTTCAGCATCCTTATGGTTTTCCAAGTATTTGCAGGTAATGATGTCAATGACACAGAATGGACTGATCTGAGGAGCTCCAATCTGTAGCTAATTAGTTCTCGACAGTCTACACTCTGCAAGCATACCCATGGGACTGGCATGCCGCAGTGATAAGAGCTATTTTGCCGTTTCCCATGGCTAAATCTCAGTTTTTATTTGTTTGTTGTTTTTATTGAAATCTTGGAGTCAGGAGATCATGAGATAATCTCAGTTGTCATTCAAATCATGCCAAGGCTTAGCCATCAAGAACGTAACAAACAGCTGGTGCATGTACAAATGCATCCTAAAGGCTAGGAAACTAAAGGAAACCAGTATTTATAATCTAAAATAAAATTACATTGTTAAAGCATCATTGTTACCTGTCAAATCCCTGAGGTGATAACAGATCCCTCTGTCTTCCTGTCACTGTAAGTGCATTGAGTTCACAAAACTCTTTCTGTACTAGAAGTACTACTGTGTTGGTGATTCCATCATAAAATCCTGAGTTGTCTGAGCAGTAAATAAAATAACTGAATTTAGCCTCAAGGTAGAGTTACTGTGCTGGGGAGAGAATGGACAGAAAAAACAGAAAAGGCAGTTCAAGCAGTCCAATTGCTTCTATAAATGAGAACAGAAGATTGTTTTGCTCAGATTAAAAAAAACCCTTTTTAGCAAATCCTTTCTTGAAAAGACCTAAGGTCTCCCAGCTTTGGAAGGATTTTGTCAGAGTGTCCTTCTTGGCTTTGATGTTTCCCTTTTTACGAGCTGAATGAAAATTTTATGATTTTTGGCTGTTACAAGCATTCTTTAAAAAAATTGTTTCACATCCTTAGCCCAGTCATAGCTGGCAACTAAAATCTGAGAAGAGATTTATTCAGTACAGACTGTGCTCCAGCACAGACCTACTGGAGTGTATGGAGTTTCTTTCTGAACTTGCTCTTTATGAGTGCCAGCGGCTGAGAACGGCAGCACGAGCCCTCTTGTGTCCTAGGGACTTGTACTGGCCTTCAGGGAGCGGATGATGCAAAGGAAGACCTTGATGAGAAGAAGGTGTCTCAAAGAGTCAAATGCAGACAGGGTTCAGAAGATAAAGAATCATGGAGTCATAGAATAATCTGGGTTGGAAAACACCTTTAAGATCATCAAACCCAACCATTAACCTGATGCTGCCAAGCCCACCATTAAACCTAAATGTCTACAATCTACACATCTTTTAAAATACCTGTGTGGATGGTGACTCAACCACTTCCCAAGGAAGCCTCTTTCCAATGCTTGATAACCCTTTCAGTGAAGAACTTTTTCCTAATATCCATTTTAAACCTCCCCTGGCTCAACTTCAGGCTGCTTGAGAGAATAAAGAACAGAAGAAGGTTGGATAAGGACCATCATAGTCATAGATTCTACTCACTTTTAAGGCTGGGGCAAAATGATCAGCTACCACAGAAAAGCATGAGAGATGTGAAATACTTATTTTAGGTGTTGAGTTTGATTGGTTTACAAGGGAAGGAGAAACAAGGAGAAAACACAATGTGGAAAAGGTGCCGATTCACTAAGCAGGACTGAGGTATTCCTCCTGAAGAACCATCTACAACTGCAGCATGACTAAAGATTTAGTCAGCAAGCACTGAAGCTTGAATTACTGCATCTCTAAATAAGAGTCTGCCTGAACAAGAGATGGGCTGCAACACCCATCAGAGTGGCTGACTTCCCTTAGAACTGAGTGTGGCTGAGTAGCCCTGCTACTGTAGAACTGCCCCAGTCATGTTGCAGCAATGAGAAACATGCTACACACATAGATATACAAGGCTTCAACTGTGTATACTGGCAAATACCCCTGGTTAAGTGATTTTATAGTTATTTTCAGCAAGTTATACTGCTGACTGATCAAGAATTTCACTTTCTTAAGATACAGAATAAGCCATTTACAAACAAACACAACAGGAAACATTGCAGTACACCTGGCAAGCACTGATAGGAAAGTTTTCTGCAGTGTCTGATGGGGGACTTTAAAAGTGAAACCTGTCCCCAGAGGAAACGAGACTGGAGGCAAAGACAGCCAACAGAGACTCCTACCTTCCAAGGACTACATCTGGGCTTTATTTTGAGCAAGATGAGATCTTCTCTGATTCTACAGCTAGCTGGACACAGGCAAAGAGTGTAGAAGTGCTTGAATTTTTTTTTCTGTTGTTGTTTATTGAGAAAAAAATAGGAGGTTTTGACAGAATCCCATAGACAGCCACTCAAAGCACCTTGCCAAGACTTTAGTAATAGGCCCATTCATATACATACAAAATTAAGCTTTTCAAGGCAACTCCAGTTGTGCTGGGTTTTACTGTTTGACTATTCAGCTTTGAGGACATCCTCTGAAAGGAGATTTAATGGTGTAAAATTGTCATTATTATTTTCATGGCATTACGTAGAGACTTAAAAAGAAATTGTCTGTGTTAATGGTGAGTTTATTCTTAGCCTCAAGCTAAGTGGATAATGGAAATGCTGTTCTCCCTACAGAGAGAAAATGAAAGGACAGTGAAGAAGGCAGCCATCTGGATACACCTTTGAGGCTGCAAATTTCCAAGTACTGTGCTTTAAATTGGCCCTAAATACACAACTATCCTTCATCTCAGGCGCCTGCATACTTTCATTAGTAAGTATATTCCTACCAAAAATTATTTTCTGCTTTAAGCCTTTGCATGAGCACAGAGAAGCTCTGGCACGAGTAAGACAGTTGCCACTGCTATGTGCATTAGCACTCGGAAGTGGATGTTCTTTCCCCTTGTGAAAACAAAGCCAAAGTTTTCCAGTGTAATTCATGAAGCTGTGTAATGGAGGGGGGAATTTTGTGTTGCCTGCTGCATGATCAGCAACTGCTCTGTGGCGATGCTAACTATTCTAACCAAGCAGAAAAGGCCCCTTTTCAGTGCAGTTTAGCTCATGCAAGGAAATCAATACAGACAGGACACAAATCATTACAAGCAATATTTATACAGCAGAGGGATTTCATATTGGACAATGTTTTTCTAATTTGCTATGGTGTAACCATAACTCTAACCCATATGGCAGATGACTACAGATTGACCGTAAATTACCTAATTAAGGAAACTATTTTACTTTCTGACTGACCTTACTGGCAGGACACACTTTGCTATCCAGCAGCTGAGCCAAATGTTATGTACATCTGAGATGACATTTATCTCAAGGAGACTTGCCAGACATATCCACAGATACAAATATTGTAATTTATTACTTATTATTTCTAGAGTAGGAAGATATTTTATTATACAAATAGACAAACTGGAGGGAACTCAAAGCAGAGGAAGCTTTTTTTTTTCCAAAGACAGAAGGGGAGAGAGAAGTATGCATGGTTTGCCTGAGTAAGGTTTGTCCTCTCCTCACTCCTCTGCACCATCTGTGCATCCACAGACTGTGCACAGGCTGTGACAATGAAAGAGAATGAGCAGAAAGTCACCTCATTGTGATTCTGCACTGGGCCACCACAAGGAGTATCCTGGTCTTGACGTAGTTGCTACACCCAGGGGCATTTTTACACCCACTTGGAGCTTGCACTACCAAACTGAGACAGTGCATTGGAAACTGGTGTAATGTAGAAACAACCTCTGGGCTGGTTACATTTATGTGGGCGCTATTGTTGAGCTCTGTAACAGCCCAACTTGTCACAAAAGAAAAGTAAAGCTCTTTATCTACAATCCACCCTCGCACCTGCACTGTGTCATCTCTCAGGAGGACAAAATAATTGTTTTCAAACTGTTGAAAGAAAAAAATTCAAAACTGAAGAGAAATATCTAAGAAAGAAACAACCATTGGAAGTTGCAAAATTTGCAGGAGAATATTTTAAGGAGGAATGGTTTAACCTAGTCATTAAAAAAAAGTAAAAAAATAGTAAAAAGGTAAAGCTTCCTGAAACTGAAATACAAGGAAAATCTCTGGTGAAAGAATCTCCGCTTGTGAAATTTAAGTCAAACCAGTGAAAGCCCTCAACAGAGCAGCTCCTCAAACAGCTATGATACTCAGTAAAATATTCATCTCATGTTCTTTAATCTGTGATTTACTTCCGTTCCCTTCACTACTCCAGGTACTCTTCATGAATTTCTTCCAACAAAGGAGTAGCTGACTGGAATATCGATCCTGTCTACTTTCTTGGCTTGGCAAACTGGCTACTGGGAAATGCTGCTTTTCAGTGTTTTTCCTTAGAAATATGTGCACTACTTCTGAATTCTTCAGTGTTTCTGACATGGAGGTGGTCAGGATCAAGAACCATCATTCATATAATATAGATAGAGTGCTGTAGCTTTGTGGTTAGAACCTGGAACCTTTTGCCCTGGAACTGTCACTGACCTGTAACAGCTTTGAGCTAGAAGGTCGAGCTGTGGAGCAGAGAGAAGGGCTTTTATCTTCTGTGGAAGCAGAGTGGTTCTTCTATTGTCTGAATAGCACTGTTATGTGGCAGTGAATAAAAACATGACCCTCCCGGGATGGTGAAAATGGAGAGACTGCTTTATTAAAACTGAACAAGTTCCTTTATTCAAAAAAGGTGTGGTTACAAAACGTGGGGGGAGTGAACACAGTCCTGTCCAGTCACTTCAAGGCTTCTTCCTGGGACACCCATAACTGGTCAACCTTTTGCAGGCTTCCATCAGGACTTCAACTGTAACATCTGTTACACATCCTGTAAGGATTTCTGTATGAAGGGTGCAGAATAGTGAGGTAAAATGTGTTATGATTATTGTATGTGACTGGATCAAGAAAGGAAAATAATTTATCAGTGTGTACAGGATTTGGTATCAATATTTTCATCTGAATCAGTTTTATTTTTCTAACAAAGGCCCTCAGTGAGTCATACAGTATTTTTCAGGGCCTACAAAAGATGACTGGGAAAGGCATAACTGATGTAAAAATCCCTTAAATTTGCTGCACTGTGATCTGTGATTTTCCAGTAGAAAACCTTTAAGAGTGTCCATTCTGCAAAAAAACCCAACCAACCAGAGAGCACATAACCTGCTTAGTAAATGGGCTCTGTTTAAGAAGAACAGGATGTAAAAAATAATAGTTGAATAGAAAAAAACCCAGTGACCTAGAACCTAGCATGTCTCTGAAGGGAGAAGATAGTGTTTTAGCTGATTTCACCTCCACAAAACTGCTAGGGTTTTTTGCCAACTAACTAACACATCACAGGATATAAAGAGTTAAGTGTCCTTCAGTTAGAAGCAGAAGGCATGAAGGAGGGGAGAAAGATTTAAATAAGATTTGAGAGGCACAGAGAGAAATATTTTGTGAGTTAGGGACCAGGATCAACTGGTGAGACCCTAAAGCAGAAGTACTCAAGCAATGGCTCCAGCACTTCTGCAAAGCAAACTGGTGTTGACTGGACTTTGCCAAAGTGCTATGCAAACTAAACTAATGAAGGGTGGCTAGCTGCAAGAAGTACTGAGTCTGGGAACTAGGAGTGCTCCCTCCCTTTCGTGCCCACATGCACATCCGTGATGGGAGGTGATCTTGTCAGAAACTGGGTAGCTCTGCCCATAGGTTTCAAGGCAGAGACTGCAGGTAATCTGACCGCAAAATGTTCCGTTCCACTTTACAGTCTTAAGGTTTGTTCTGAGGTTTTGAGAAAATTTGCCCTGCCACTGCTACAAGCAGAACAGACCTGCTTGTCATGGCTGGCCTGCTGAGGTATTCACAGTCAGCAGGAGGAGAAACACCTCCTGGCCCTGTGTGAGAGTAGAGGTGATGATTCAGTACCGGTTTATGGGGATACGAAAAGGATTTGATAAGAAGACTCAGAGTATACTCAGCAAGGCCACAAGAGGTCAAAAGTGTGTGTAAATAATGAATCATAACAACCTGGAAGCAATAAAATAAAACTGTGGGAACACAGTTTCCCAAAGAATATCCATTATTTAAATTCTCTTCCTAATTCGATTTGCAGATAGACAAGGACAGTTGAAAACACCTCTCTTTGAGCTCTTGGTGGGTCTCCGCCTGCATTATGGCATTGAAGTTTGGCTTTGGAGTGTAAAGCAGCTAGAATGTACTACTACTCCCATTCCTGCCAAATCTAGTTCTGCAGCTTGGTGCTGTGGAAACCGTACCACCTTGTGTAAAGCAGATATCATAATGGGAACAAAAAGGCTAACCTCTCCAGATTTTAGAATTACTCTAAATGACCAGCCTCCCTTCTCACATATCAGGAACAAAGATCCTAAGACAAGTGTTAAAAATGTAATGATTAGCAGGGAGTAAAAGATATACACCATAGTTTCCTGTGCACTGAGGACAACCTTTTGGTAGTTTCTACAACCACAGTCAGGTCTCATAGTGGGCTGACTGGCCTTCTCTCTGGGTCTTTGTATTGGATTTACTTCCTAATACTACGAAGTCACTATTACATTTTTACATAGAATATAGAAATAGTTGATATCAGTAACATAGGAATGTTACACACTACTAAGCTGGAAAACAAAACAAAGGGAGCAACAGGAAGTTTCCTTTTGCTGTAACTTTCATAGTTGCTGCAAGTCCTTCTATGTTGCATGTGAAAGCTCTTTCACCCCTTGCTGGCTTTCGTGGAAAGTTAACGCTGTCCTCAGCTTCACAGCTGAGTAAAACTTGGTTTCATCCTCTGTCCATGTCAGAACCAGGGCACTGTAATAAACAGTGAACAGGAATCAAAATAAAGCAGCTTCAGTTCAAGGTGAAACTTACTGTTTCAAGCAGGACAATACGGAGGCAGAAAGTTGAAAAAGTGAGCTCTGCCATGTCCTTTCTCCCCTGAGAGGAGGGATGTCTGCCCTGCTCCAAACATCCCACACTGCAGCAGTGTCAGCACTCAGTGTAAACAGCGAGTCAAGTCCACTGGTAACAAGCCCATGATTTTAGGCTTCTGCAACATTGGAGGAGATTGCTTTAGATGGAGTGGGCTGAAAATGAGGGCAGACTCAGGCCCAGTACATTTGCCCTGACTGGAAGCAGAGATCAGACCTTCAGCATTTTATTCAAGCTACACAGGAAAATCCTTCTGTGCAGCCTGTTCCAAACGCATGACAATCTCTGCAGAAAGGAGACTGGGCATGCCTGCCAGGAGCCTTGAGGAGGATGCTCTCTCCCATTTACCACGGTACTGCATCTTGTCCTAGGCTAAACCGTATTGCTGCCAGCATTTGCAGATACACTGAGATGCGTCAGAGCCCCCCGGCAGAGCCGCCGGACCGCACAGGCTGCCGCTGGGAGATTTAGTGTGCCCCCAGAGTGCCGGGAACAGGGAATACAGGAATACACACGCGGGCACACGCGCGGGTGCGTGCGCGCAGCCCGGGGAGGTAAGTCCAGCCCCCGACAGCGGGGCCATCCTTCTGCTGCTGGATTTTTCCAGCCGGAGCATCTCGCAGGCTCTGCTGTGATTTATGGAAATCGGTTTCTGATGCGGGGGTTTTTCTGTTACGACAGAGACCCACTGTCTGGAAGAGGCAGAGCTGCAGTCAGGGCAGGAGAAGTGAGAGGGAGGAAGAGGCGGGGAGCAGAGGGACACGGTGGTTTGGAGAGGACAGAGAGAGAAACAGGCACGGAGACACTTCAGAGATGGGTGAGTTATAACTAAGAGCAGAAAGAAAGTCAGAGAAAGCAAGAGAAGGAGAGCTGTGGGGAAGGGAAAGGAGATCAGAGACTGAGTCAGCCTACAGAGGGCGAACACCAGGAGACGAATTCAGGGAACACCCCAGCATAACAAAAAGGACCGATTCTGTCTAAATCTCCACCATGAGCACAAGGAAGAGCTGCCCCCTGCCACAGGGGCAAAGAGATCAGGAGGAAAAGCAGAGCGAGAGCACTCCTGACCTGGAGCGACAGGAGTGTGAGATGGAGCTGAGGAACAAAGCTATTCTGCAACAGAAGAGGCGCCTTAAACAGGCCACCCTGTTTGTGCACAAGGACTCTGCTGATCTGCTGCCCCTGGATGGCTTGACAAGGCTTGGCACCTCCAAGGATCTGGTGAGTCCAGTGGGACCCCATTTGGGAGGGAATCCTCCTAGTAGCTTTCCTTCCAGATGGGAACTGCTGCCAGGTTTGTGAAAGGGTCGTGGGCAAAGATAAAACTTCCCTTCAGGATCAGCTAGAAGCAGGTCAGGGTAGAGGGAAAGAGTCAATCACTCATTTATTTTCATCCATATTCTCATGCATCCCCATAGGAACCAAACTCCCTGCAGAGGCAGGCAGATATGGACTGGAAGGACTCTCCAGGATCCAAGTTCCCACTCTCTAGTACCTATATATGTTCATGTGACATGTATGTTTCCATGTGGGACATCTCTGAAAAGCCCCATGTATTCCTGCATGATCCAGCTCAAACGCAGACTGCTTCCTGGACTCAGCAGGGAGGGAAGCACGGTTCATAAAACTTTGAGAGGCTTATGTTTGACCTTGTCACCCTTTTGCATTATTTTCTCTCCCCCCACTCTCTGGATTTGTGGAGGGGCAAGCGCAGGGCAGGACCAGTAGCCGGGCATGCAGGCAGATGCAGTGCCTGGCACTTGTGGATGACACCTTTAGGGAGGAGGCACAGGAGTGTGGCCTGTGGGCATCTCCTTGTGGAGACATTGAGCAGGAAGCATCAGGGAGAGAGATCTGTTCCAGGAGCCTGGCCAATCTGTGGTCTGGAGGGACTTCCCCAAGGCTAGAAGCAGTTTCCCCACAGGATCTCTTGCTGGCTCAACTGCACACATACTCTCCTTGCTCTGGCAGTTTTCTTGTCTAACTTATTTCTGCTGTGGAGTTTAACTGCTCAAGGATGCAGAGGTCTAAACTATTTTCCCAAAAGAGTGCCTAGGTCTAGTTGTGATGGGGGCACAACCACTTATTCCATCTGTGCCTGTGGGTGTCATAAAAGATCTTGCCCCTCCTTGCAGTCTGTGCTTCCCTCTGTATCCTCAGACAATCACAACACCGCAGATGCTCATGTGTATGTGTCTCCCATCATTTCCCAGCTCCTGGGACAGGCTTCAAGGCTGCTGGAAGCAAGGCACACAGGAGCACATGTGTGAGGGATGGGCAGGGTCCCTGGCACTGGCCCTGAATGGGAGCTATCTGCCTTGCTGAACCCTTCAGGTGCAGCGGCTCTGCCCTGCGCAGACGTGGTCAGTGCCACATTCCCATGCTGGAACACCCTCCTGTCTCCCACACCCACCCCACAGCTGCCTCAGCAGCTGCTGAGAGTCTGTGGCTCAGCAGGGTAAAGGGTGGCTCCTCAAAGTCACCCTGAGCTGTCGCCTCGTGTTCTGTCGGCCCTTCACAGCTGCACACACATGGACGTCAGCAGGGACTGGTCTGGAGCATCCCTCTGGCCCTGCACACTGTCACTGCTGAAGTACGAGAGGGAAATCACAGAAGTGTTGTCGTAGCAAGGAACAGGGACTCTCCTCCCCGCAGGGAAGGAGGTCTGGCCACGCTGTAGCCCGGAGGGCTCCGCTCAGGCTGGCAGCACAGGCAGGCAGGCACTGGCCCTCCAGGCCTGCAGCACTGCAGCTCAGACATCCCCTCAGGAGGGCAGAGCCGGGCACAACCCTGGGCCTGTCCCTGGACAGCTTTTGTCAGGGTACGGGGAGAAGCCACTTCTGAGTATTTTGGTGTGTGTTTGTTGACCCCAGCCACCAAGGCAGAGAGAAATATTTTTACCTGCTTTGCTTTGAAATTGACTCCTGTCACACCATGCCCCAGAGTGACAACTGGCACCTTGAAGCCACAAATGCTCGCTTGAACAAGACAGTCCTTGTCCAAATCACTTGCCATGAGCAGCTCTCCTGGTTGAATTAACCATTCCAAGCAGGAGAATTCCTTGTGTGTAGTCAGCATGCAAAACTCTGCAAAACACTGCAAACTTCATGTTCGGTCCATAACAGAATAGCTGAAACATTTTTACCATAGAGTCAGGGGGCAGCGAATAAAGCATAAGATCTTTTCTGACATGGAGGTTTTGCTCTGGCATTAGAGGGCACAAAATAAAATATGGCCCTTATGTGATGTTTGCATACATGGGATCCATGTGGTACCTCCCTTTCTGCTTTATCTTGGAGCAAGAGGAGAACCAGGCCTTAGATTTCCAAGAGCAATTCAGAAGTTCCAGCAACTTGATGGGATGCTCTGATATTGCTGTGACATTTTGGGGACTGCAAGTTAGAGTCCAAAATATGCTTTTGGCATATATCTCCAGGTGTTTCTCCAACCCTATGAAAAGCCCATCTATGTTTCCCAAATTTATGTGGATCCCTCCTGGAGGACAGGAATACAAAAAAGGAATGTACTGAAAACAAAGCAGCAGTAGGAAGTACTCAAGAATTTGATCTTGGAGAGAGAGCAAAACACCCTAGAGTCCTATAGCACTTACACTGGGAGGAGAGTTTAATTGATTCCCCAAAACAGGTCTCCACTGACAATACCAGAGACTCCAGCTGTGGCCTTCCCATATGTCCTAAAATTAGAGCAAGGCCCCGCGTAATTTAAAACTAAATATGTATTTTCTTTTGCAGTCATAGGCTGTTACTTTTTGCCATTCCTCTCTGTGTATTCCGGGAGTGATTCAGCTTATGCAATGCATCCAGCAGTGCCTGAAACTTGATGGGCCCATCATGTCTCCAACAATGAGTAATTACACATTTTTGTGGAGACCTCACATTTCCAGCTTTGTAGCAACAAGCATGATTTATTTTTTCCTAATGCCAAAATAAAATAAGTAACTACATGAACTACATATTCTGAAAGTACCAAGAAGTCTGAAGATCTGGCTTCTTGCCTCCCAAAAATCAAGTTACCCAGCTCATACATTGTCACTAATCATATAAAGGCCTTGAGATTTCATACCAGTGAGCCTGAACCTTCCCTAGGTTGCACTGGGAACCTGCTTTGACCCTTCTAAGTGCCCTGAGAGGGCTTCCTTTCCAGTTGCTGGCCAAAACACCCTTCAGGTCCTCCCTCAACATCCTCTAAATCTAATTGTTCCTGATCAGTCCAAGAGGGACAACAGTCTCCTATTCTTCCTCTTACTGGTGAGAGAGAAGATAGGAAGGGCCCCAGGAGCCTGGTCTTGATCAAATGACTCCTCCATAGTCCCAGCAAATCCCCATCAGCACTTGGCCTCTTCCCAGCCTGAGTGACAAGATGGGGAGAGAGGTGGCAGCTACAAAGGGCCTGCTCTTCCTGTGGGAAAGGTTGCAGGGAGAGGGAAATGTCAGATTGTGAGAGATAGGAGGGAGGACGGGAATTCGAAGACCTGCTGTTTGTTCCCTGCCCTTTTCCCATGGCCCAGATGTTAGCTGGCAGCCAAACTGGCACTGTGCTCAGAGTATTTAGGGAGTTAAGTACAATGGTCAGCTGTGCTGTGGGCCGGCACAGTAGGCTGGGAAAAGACTCGGAATAGAGGGATATTTTTACCTCACTTTTTCAACTACTTCAGTGCCTCCCATGCAGCATGTGAATGATCTGACCCTCACCCCTTGAGTGGCAAGGAAACAGAGGCATGAGGGACTCGGCATCTTACAAAGAGCAATGCTGAGGGTGACCAAAAAGCCAGTAACATCTGTCCTGCTCCAATCACTGGGCAAATCTGACCAGTCAGGGTGCTTCAAGTGGCAATTTACACAATTCTCTGGCCTCAGTCCTCTGACCAAGCATGAAGCTGGTCTGAAGCACATGCACCCTGTGGGTGCCCATCTCATTGGCAGGTCTTGTGTGATTCACGCGTTTGGCCTGCACATTGAAAGATCCTACATCAAGCTGCTGCACCATCTGGGATTTAATTCATCTTTTAATTTATTTTTTTTTTTAGAAAGATAAAAGCAACTGTTTATGCTGTAGCACATTAACCTCTTTAGATTCTTTGCCTTTCTTCACTTAGGCAGTTGTTATTGAGAATGCCATGGTCAGCTGTTCTCCTGGAGAAGGGCCATGGGGCCAAGTACATGGAGAGTGGACAAAGCTGCCTCCAACAGGCCTATTTCAATGGTGTTGCCCACTGTTGATTCAGTAGCAGTGCTGGATCAATACTGGGCAAAACCTAGAGCATCTGATGTGGAGGAGCAAAGACAGACTCCAAAGAACATTAAAAGCCAGTTTTAGTTTCCTCTTCTGGGGAAGCTTTCTGCGTTGCTACAAATAATTGCTTGTACACCTAAAATTTCTGGAGTCCTGCCTTCTTGCCCACAGGAGCACATCACACACATGCTGCATTTTCTGTCCCCTCCCACATTAGAAGTTGTGAGTGTGCCTGGCTGGTTGTCAGCACACACACACCCAGCAGTGTATGGCAGTACCTGAACAGGTATGAGACTGCCTAGTGCATGTTTAGCTGAAGGAACAGATATTTGTGGGGAGACCATGCATCGGGCATGTTTTTCTCCTCCAATAGCTGCATTCCAGAGATCTGCCTGTCACAGAGATCCCAACACTTTAACATCACCTTAGTGGCTACAGAAAAAAAATCTTAGGATTTAAAGTAAGTTTTTTTGGGATAAGCCTATCTCTCATCAGAATGATCAGTTGGGCTAGGCATTTGCAACCTGCTTCCCTGAGCTAGCAAATATCCTTGTCCTTAGCTCCATACTTAGCTGAGATTTCTCTTTCTTTGTGATGGAGACAGCAGCCACATAGCGTGGTCCAGCGGCGCCTCTTGGAAGGCAATCTGAACAAGCTGCGGGTTCAGTCTGCATGGGTTCAATCTCCGCTGGCAAAAGACCAGGAGGAAAAGGTGGAAAAGGGAGAGAACAGGAGAAAAGAGACTTCACCCCTGCTAATACAGTGCCAGGTAAGGCAACAACTCGGTGCTGCTGATTTCACAGTGATGGCAAAAGCTCAGAGCTCCAGCTGCCCCCCCTCCTAAGGGCCATGCTGAGTTATAAATTGCAATGCCAGCTGCAGACAGAGAGAGCAGATTTCATGCATGGCCTCTCCTAGAGTCTGGATTCAGGTCTTTCAAAAGCCAGAGGAAAGCCTTTCTGCTACATGCATTCTAGTTGTCTCTATTTGAGGATAAATTACCTTAATCACATCTCCTTCCTTCCTTTGAAGGCCAGCTTTCCCATGATATGAGGTATTACATAACTGCATATAGAAGCAAGGAATGTCTCCTTATCATTTAAAGACAGGTGCCCCTAGCTGATTTGCATTTCCTGGATCCAGTCTGGTCTGATTCCCTCGGGTGTCAAAGGACCTCCTCAGAGAGTGGCTAACTGTGCTCCAAATTAGCATTGCTGAGTCTCTTGATGGAAGCAGTATTTTTAGCTCCCTTGTCTTATACCTCCCTATGCAGCAGAGCACACTAATCCCTGACCCCTGAACTTAAGAAAGCACATCCAAAAGCTATGCTCCATGAAAGAGGGCTGCATGGTTGAAGCTGCTGAGTAATATGCAGATACGAGACTCATCAAGATATAGACCTGGTACAGGGTGGATACAAATACATTTTAAATCTGTTTTTAATTCAGTTACCCATCCTAAAAACATCTCCCATGGTAGAGAGTAAAGGCTATACTTCCAAGAAAAGCACATACACCTTTTAAAATTCAGTTGGCGCAATAAATTACAATATAAACACAGCATGGTAGCAAGTTTCTGAAAGGTAGCAAACAAAGCCACTGTCTAGTTTGTTTTGCAGCCTTTACTGTTGCAGTCAGGCACTGCTTGCCCTGGGTTTTAGACTTTAATGTAGCTAGGTTAACATAACCGTACTTGGGAGCAGACTAGTAAGTTAAATGGCTTTTTAATGTAATTTCTCCAAATACCTGGAGCCTGGTTTTGGGCAAATAAAGGTGTTTCTTTTTCTTTGATAATCACCCTTTATTATTCTGTATGAAGAAATTCAGTGACAAAGGGTGGGTTTTTTTGCCAGGCATATACATTGATCAAGGCATGTACAGGTATTGTATCCCAGGGGCAGTAGCTAAGTCATGGCAGGGTCCACTGGTGGACCTTTTGTGTTTCTAATGGACTGGACCCCAGCTGTCTCACACATTTTATTTTCCTTCACAGAGGAAGGTTAATGAACATTACAGTCAAGGAAATAGGTCTAATACTACCTGAATTATGCACAAGCATTTCTCTCTTTTTCTGCCCTTCTTAAGAGCCAGTCACTGTTTGTCACGCTTAATCTTCTTACACTGAAGGAAGGGAAGCTCTCCTCCTCTTTTTTTTAGTCTTGCTGCTTTTGATGTTCTCATTTGTGAACTTCAATAAGCCTCTCCTGTCAGTAACAGATCTGTGGCAGGAAATAGGGCTCAGGCTGCCAGTTCATTTTAACCAGAGAAGTGAGCTGGTACCTTTTAGAGAACTTGATTATGGTGCAGTTTTTTATTAAAAATGAAACACGACCCCAGTGAAGTCTTTTTTCCCTGACAGCACCTCCTAAGAAAAGATAGTCTATGAGCAAAAAGCTGCCTTTTACATGCAGGCAAATATGCTGAAAATTTCAAAGTGCTAACAAATGAATCAACTGACTTGGAACTGAACCTGCCTGGGGAATAAGCTCGAATATCTGTAGAGTTCAGTGCTACAGGGAGATTCAGCCAAGAAGTGTTTTTATTTTAACAGGTTATAGTTGCCCTGTGCCTAAGGCCTTTTTAAGTCTCAGAGATCAGAGACAGACCCAATTTGTAAGAGCTGTACTACAGAGTCACTCACCCTCCTGTTTACTTAGGTGGCTTGCCCACACATTATTTTAGCAGAATTGTCCCTTCTTGTGACAGCTTTTGCAAAGTGCTTTGGAAAGCTTATCATGACAGGCAGCTGCATTATAAAATCAAGCTGTTATTTTTTTCTTGTAGGGATTGCATCTTGTTGACTTGGAAATAGATGCTGAAAGATTACAGTGCTGTCCCAGGCCGCTTTTCTTCTATGCCAAAGCAACCTGGGGTTAATCAGCCTTTTGTTTGTTAAAGTTTTTAGACTTTGGAATTTACATTATTTCAGAACACATAGCTCTTTATAAATGGTGATCCTTACTGATTCCCGTTCACCTCTTTCTTGGAAATCCTCATAATTGACACTTAGATAAAGACTAATGGTGACTGGCAGTAACAAACTGAAAATCGTGGAACAGAGATGAGAGTGGGTAATTTGATGAAAAGTCCTCTTATTCCAAGAAGGCTTGCAGTGCTCATCAGCTGCCTGTGTAGTCCTTACCTCATCTGCACTGTATTTGTGGTATGCTGGATGGAGGACTTTCCTCAAGCTCCTGGTGAGTTCTCTGGACAGTTAGTGGTGTAATTTGAAAGTGGGTTGCTTTTGTGAGGCTGCTGGAGCTGATAACTGTGCTGGGCTGTTTACAATGAATGAGATCAAATGTAATTTTCTACAGAATAATCACTGTCCTGTTATATCCTAGCAAGTTTTTAACTTGCAACTTTCCCAACCTGCTCTGAAACAAAGCTCAAGAATCTGCCTGGTGATACAATTTAGGCTTATTATTACAACAGCAGCTCATGCTTCTCAGGTCAACCTGCTCCCAAAGTGATTCCTTAGCAACTGCTATCCATGGTCCTGCTATTTTGTTCCTGAGAAGCTGGTACAATGCTTTTTCTGCAGCTGGGCAATGAACACTTGGCTTCTGTGAGCCACAGGGACAGTTAATGCTCTCCCAGTAGAATCCACGTCTGTCAGTGAGGAAGAACTGTTTCAGCTGGACAGTGTTGGCAGGTTGCAGTCTGGGCTAATGTGGTGGCATACCTGACCTGAGATTCATGGCCAATATGCCCACTTAGGTAGCGAGGAGGCACAGGGAAGCCTCTTTGGTGAAGCACAATAGAGATCATGAGGAGACAGACATTTAGGATGCGTCTGCACTCTGTGCCTTTATCTTGCCTCTCTGCTCATTCTGGCCACAGTCCTTGCAGGCAGGGCTGATACATCAGTGAGGACCAGACAGCACAGACGTTGCAGAGCTCTAAAATCAGAAGGGAGGCATTTTGTTATAGAATCACAAAATTATTTGGGCTGAAAGGGGCCCTACTGATATTATGTCTGTTTGCAGCATTCCAGTATTTCTCACACAAGGTATTTTGTTCTTTCTTTTTATTACTGCTGAAAAATAGTCAATTTTTGAAAATGAAATCTTGGAAATACTGGAGTTCATGGAAATCTTGGAAATAATGTAGCTCTCTGTGATGATTAATAATCATAAACAGATTTAGTTAAGAAATCATGGAATTGAAACATTTTCCTTAACCCTACTGGTGCTGTACAGAGTACCTCATAGTCATGCTGGTCTGCTTAAGGTGAATAAGCATTTAACCTTGTCAGGAATGAGCATAAGGGAAGAGGAACAGTGGGAAGTTTGTTGCTGCTTCTGAGTGGCTAATGGCACAGAGCACCATAGTGGATGAAAGAGAGGGAATCACAGGAAAAACACAAATGACAGTAAGGAGAAAAAAAGAGCCTACCAGAAGAGAAGCTTTGTGTATGGGTTTTTGTGGGTGTTGGTGCAAGATAGAGCCTTGAAGAACTAGGCAATGAAGAATGGGTGTTAGGGTCATAAAGGACATTGATAAGAATTATGTTCATGGGGAAAAAAGGAGGAGCAGGACTTAGTAAAGGAACTGGAAAAGATGGAGTAACTGCCATCTACAAAATGTTTTTCATCTATCTCTAGTGCCTATTTTTTCAGACCTCTAACATATGTGAGACCTGATGTTACTTCATCACCTCTGGCCTGCCATGAAAGACCTTTGTGCAGAGGGGGCAGAAAACACATGGCAACCACATTTCCTTTTCCCTTTCAAGTGCAGAGGGGTGAAGAAATGAAGTGAGCGAGGCATTGGGGATTATTCCAGTAAGATCAAGCCCAAGTGACTGGGGTGCAAGGCATCCAGTCTCTCCCTTTACTAAATGACACCAGATATGACTATTGTAATTGTAATATCATGTCATATATCCTTGAAGAGCTATGTAGGAACATAATGTAAGCCCTACACAAAATAAACACCTCTTGATTAGGTTTTGTCTTGGATTCAGGAGTCACTTGAATAAGTCAGTTCATCTCAGGGGTATTTGTCCTGGGTGCTTCTGTTTCAGACTTCTCCCTCTGAAAGCTCTTCAACTGAGAACAAATGTCTAGCCCTTGAAAATTGTTACCTGCAACACCGGAAGAAATGGAGAGATGACAAAGGCTGTAGCACATGCCTGTATTCCTTTAGAAGCTTTTGTCATATCAATTATTGCTCTGCTAATAAAGTTCATGGGGATTTTCTGAACAAATTCACTAATTATGCATCTCTTGGCTGGAACACTATTAAGGTAAAGTCCCTAATAACAGACAAGTGTCTGGGCAATCAAATGTAAATGAAAGAGGACAAATTCAAAAAGAAGTCTTTGACAGAGGTTTGCATAGCAAATGTGGAGACCACCATAGTCTTGGATAAGTCTCCTGCCTTCTGACTACTGCCTAAAACACCACGTCTTTGGCTGTGTTGCTCAGAAAGCTGGAGGAGTGAGTATGCACAATTTGAGCCCACAGTAATTATCTATTGTTGTTTTTTCTAGTGCCAAGGTCAGGTATTGAAAGCGACTGTTAACACTGGGTGTCTACCAAACCTCATCTCCAAGAGCTGTTTAAACCAGCTGGGGTAAGTCTTTGCACAGTAGAAGAGGAGAGATGGCTAAAAGAAAACCTATGGCAAGAACCTAGGCACTCTTGGTTCTCAGCCCCAGTGATAATTAGTAGCAGCTTTGCATGTGCACCTTAGGAGAAGGTGCAGAAGGTGGGATACAGGGCAAGGCATCAGGAGCACTGGCAAAGTTGTGTGCAGACCCCAGACTGGGAGGCAGAGCTGTGTCATTCTGTCTGTGTGTAGCACAAGGCTAAGCTGTCCAGCTGATGGCTAGTGGTGAGGTTTTGCTTGTTGAATCTGCCTCCAGACATACTGTGTGAAAGAGATTCCTCCTCCTGTGGGCCTGTTACCAATGAGAACAGGAAGAACTGGCATCAGTGGCAAGTCCTGTTTTTCCTACTCTTCCTCCACTCGAAGCAATAACACCTCTTGTGTCTCACAGGCTGGAGGAAGTGTCTGCCATGGACTGTGGAGACCTCTCTCTTCCCATCCCCAGCGTTGTTGGCCGAGTAGAACATATGGAGTTGCAATTTGGCCCGGAGACCGTGTTGTGTTCAGCACTGGTTGTAGGTGAGAGTGTCAGCCTCTCATCTCTCATATTTTTCCTGTGTCCCTCTTGCCCTGCCACAGGCATTTAAAAGGACCTTTAAGAAGAGTGTAACATGGTGGGAGGTTTGGGGATGTGGTCACTTCCACTGCTGGTCAGCATCATTATGTGCTGTGAATACCCTCAATCTAACCAAATGCAAAGGGCATAGGAAGAGTATAGAAAAGAGAGAAGACATTGAAAGTGGGGAGAGATTATGTGCTTTTTGGTCTTAACAAAGGATGCGGAAAATTCTCATTTACATTCTAAATTTATATTTCTTAAAATTATGTAGAAGACTTGATTAGTCCTCTGGTGCTCTATGTTCTATTAAGTGGGCTCTTGTATCTCTGGCTGGAAGTCATCAGAGCAGGCAACAGAAGGTACAGCTTATTCTCCAGGGTGTTTCTCTGTGTATTCATCTGCTTCTGCTGCAGGGAGGATCAAGTTCACTGGGGAAATATAAACACACTCAAGTCTTTCTAGTTAGTGGTGTTTAGACCTCTTGTAGCTGTGCCCTGTCCTCTTCAGTTGCTGACTTATAAACCTAAGGCTCTTGTGACTCCAGTCAGAGCTGGTAGTCAGAGCTCTCTTGCATGCTGAGCTCTCCAGTTGCTGGCACCGAGACCTACAAGCTCTGTGATCCATAGTAGTCAAGATAATCATGGTTTCTTCCTCTTATCAGCAACAAAGTTAATTTTGACCCTTTTCAGGACTGTGCCTAAATAGCTCCTCTAATGGCTTGTCAGTCAGTGCCAGAAGAGTGCTGATTTATTATTGTCACTGTTACCACCTGCTTGTTAGTGTTTGTGTGTTTAACTCATAATTTTCCTCATTGTTTGTTATCTACTTTATACTGAAGAGACCATAATCACATAAGTTTATGAATCAGATGTTCTTGTATTCCATACTGTCTTACAGAAGAAACACTTGTTTAGATGGGCAGTATTGTATAATCCTAAGCCTGATCAGTGTCTTCTCTCTTCTCAGATGATGAAATGCTGGAGTTTTGCATTGGTCTGCAGACTCTGTGGTCTCTCAAGGTAAGGAACAGGTCCTTGCTTATTGCAGGGCTCATCTCAAGAAGTTCTCCAAGATCTGGTTGCTGTAAGCAGCCAAAATACTTACATCCAGGTCTTTCAGGGCAGTGCTTGTCACACAGCTGCCTGACTGGCTGCAGTATGTGCCGAGTCACTGATTCCTTTCCACTCCCTCCTAAGGGTTTTAAGAAAGGAAACTTCCAATAGGATACTGTAACATCTCCCATTCTTTGTATTCCTGACCGTACAAGTTGTAAACAGGAAGAAGAAACTGAAAAAGAGACAAGAAAAGGCAATGCAGTAACTCTGTCATGAGATATGTTTTGCCTTTTGATGGCAGATGTGAACAAGCTCTGCTTTTGCTTTAATCCAGATGAAGCTGTACAATCATATTCAGTGTCCAACACTAGCTGGCCATGAATGGAAGGAGTCCTCTCCTTTTATCAGCTCAGCTCAGGGTCCGTGCTCTGCTGAGACTGATTGTGGGTGGCTCAGAATGTGGCTGCAGCAACCTGGCTCCTGCCTGTCACACATTTGTAGCCACATGTCAGACTCATAAAACGGGAAGAGCATTGGGCTGAATTGGCTGAGTGGTGTGAGGACATCAGTTCAGAGGGAATCATAGGAAGAAGGGAGGGGAATGGCCCTGTGAAGGGTTTGGAGAGGAATCCATTGCAGGAAACAGGACCAAGGAGGCAGCATGGGGAACACAAACAGAAACTAAAATCCCTCCAAAACCAAAGTGCTGTTACAGGTTTTCCCCAGTCACAGACATCATGAAATTTGTGATCTGAAATGTCCAACAAGTAACTGGCTCTCCCCTTCTTTAGTGTTGCATCGACTTGGAGGAAGGAATCCTGAGATTTAAAGCACTGAGACAAGAGCTGCCTTTTCTACATGCCTCTGAAGAGCCTGGTCAGTGACTGGCTGTGTTCCCCATGTCTGGGGCCGAAGAGACTTGCTGCCATGAAAGAGAGATGAGGGTGAGGCTCACATGCCCCTAACCTTGCTGAGTTCTAGGCTGAGGCATTCACTGGGGAGTGAGAAAAAGGCAAGTGGGTGCTGGAAGCTGTTGTTACTGTGAGTGCCTCAACTTCAGAGATGTCCCTCCTTTCAGTGGACCCTCTTGCTTGTCCCAATGTGCCAAGTGGGCATTTTGTTCTTTTCTATTTGTCCCTAGTCACTCCAATTTCTGTATCTGTAGTAAATTTACTCTATCCCTTTAATGATTACAATACCCTCTGTTCATGAGACAAGAGAGTCTCTGAACAATCTCCAGTTGCTTTGTGGACAAGAGGATGGTGTTTCTCAAAAAGCCTCCAAAGATTGCCATGAATGTTTCCCTTCTCTTTGCCTCAATGTGAGTGTATACCCGTCCTGTTTCTTTGTGAGAGAGGCCCTGTTCCCCTTGCCTGTACTCTGGGAAGCTGGATTTTGTTACTTTTTCCTGGCTCAGAGCAGAACAGAAGTATTTTCTTGGGAAAACCCTGCAGCAAGAACCTTTTTAGAGTTCTTTTAGAGTTCCCAATTCTGAGCAACCCTTGCAGAAATGCTGAGTGTAGATGCCTAAAGTACACACAGGGGCTTGGGCTTTGCCACTGCATCCTTGGGCACTAAGCTATATTATATGCATGGCAATGCTTATCATCTCTTGGTGTCATACATAGCAGCCAGACTTGCAGACCCTGTTCTTCTAAACAGGCCTTTCCTCTCTGCACTCCAGCTGCTAGAGCTACATTCTGTTACCTCTGCTGCTTCATCAGAGATCCCGTTGTTCACTGTAAGTGCTGCAGTGAATTAGAGCACCAAGTCTTCTGCTCTGTCACCTCCTTTCATTCAACATGAAATCCAGTGACTGAATACAGATACATCATCAGCCTTAAGTCCTGGCATCACACAGCCCACCAACTTTGCTACTCTTGCACAAAATAAGAACTAGACTTCCTTGCGGTACCCGCTCAGGTCAGAGAACTGTGAACTCATCTGGGATGTCAAGGGTGATTATTAAGTCACTTAATAATTGTGTTTCGTTTTTTTTTAATTTCCATCCTAGAGGGTAGCTGTATTATAAATACATGGTCTATTCTTTACTAGCTCTAGGAAAGATGCACTAGATCAGGGCTTGTTCCGTGCCTCATGACTACTGATTCACTATCCACACTCTGCACAATGTACCTCTTTCCACCCTTAAAATGTCATGACAGCCCAATTTTGCCTCTCTTTCTGAATTAAACACTGCTGACTCTCCTCCTCTTTTATCAAATTGTTTGTGTTGTGTTTCTCAAAGAAGTTGTATATGCATTTTTACTTTTTTTCTGTTAGTTCTTTCCAAAGTCAGATGCTGTATGCTGTACTTTAACACATGCTAAGCACAGCAAAGTTCAGCCTGGCTGATATGATCTGAGATTCACTTACCAGTGTTAGTTGCTGTGACTATCATCTGCTCCTCCTACATGGAGCATTAGACTACTGACTTTTACTGCTAGTCATCACATCTTGCATCTTCTGATCTGTTCCATGACTTCCACTCTTCTACTTGTGTATCTGATTATTTCTGCATGAACTGCTTTCGATGAATCTCCTGAATGGCACCAACAATTGTCTCATTTAGTCAGGAAACATGCCTTCTTGATGAGCCTGTCTTCCAAAGGACCAGTAATTCTTCCTGGATTTGCATCACTTGCATGGCTGACTGGCTCCTCAAACCCAGGGGTCTTTATGACAGCTCAGACTTGTACTAAATCATCCTGTGTGTCAGCTGGAACCTATGTAGTACCTGGGTCAAATGCTGAAAAAAATCTTGTTACTGATAGATGAAACACCTGTTCCTATGTGCAGCAACTCACCCAGCTTCCAACAATCCATGCCGTCTAAAACCGGCATGTGGAACAAGGCAAATATTCTGTTAATTTTCTGATAGATACCATGTCCATTAAAATTCTTATTAAAAAAAAAGGCAAACTCTAAACTATAACCCTAAAGCTCACTCCAGCCCTAACCCAAACATTAAACCCTAACAATGACTCTAAATTTAACCCATAAGGCTAAACATAACACTAAATCCTAACACTAAAACCCTAAACCAAACTCTAACCCTAAAACTAAATGCTAACCCTAACCTCTAAACCAAACCACTATGCCCTAACTATAAAACTAACCACAACCCCCTAAATTTAACCTTGTAATCCCAACTCTAACCATCTAACTCTAAACCTAAAACATAAACATGACCATAAAGACACTAACTATAAACCCTAATCCCAAAACCTAACCATAATCCCCAATGCTAAACTCTAACCACTAACCCTAACCCCAACTCTAAACCTAAACTCTAAAGCTTAAACCTAACTCTAAATCCCAAACCATATAACTAAACCTAATTCCTAACCCCAACTCTAAACATATCCCTAAGCCTGCACCTGACCTCAACCACCTAACCTTATCTGATGGCTTTTGTCAGTGCCCTGTTTCCCTTTAGAGTGCCCTGGCGCTTGTGCTTTGGCCTGCAAGGGGTGCTTGCTGCCTTCCAGAGTGTCCTGGGGCTTTTGCCTGGCTTTGTGAGGCCCACACAAGGTCCTGCTTCCCTCCGGAGCACCACAGGGCTATTGCTGGACTTTGCTGATGCCCAGGCAGGTCTCTGTTGCCTTCCAAAGTGCCTGGCAGCTTTTGCTGGGCTTTGCTGGCGCTCACATGTGGCTGTCATGGGAAGGAGAAGGTCAATAATAGCTCTCAATCCTGGCCAGCTCCTTGTGAGAGCCGTGCCTGATGGGTGTCCATTTTGGAGCTGGGCTCTGGCTAGGGTGAGGGTGTAGGTGAGTAGGAGTCTTTAGACTGAAGCCAACAGGAATCTTTCCAATGATTTAAAGGGTGTTGGATGGGATTCTACAGAAAATTGGCATGACTTTGAGTTGACAGTTCTATTTTGACTACTGACTGTCACAGCCCCGCAGATACTTGCACACTAGCTGCTGTCTGAATTCATTACGCGCTGTTCCTACATGTCTGTCTTGGGGTAACTGCTTTTGCTCACATTCAGAACATTCTCCAGTCCTTCTGAAGCCTTTCTGTGATTCCATGCCTCATTTCTCAAAACACTAACACTTCAGGTTCCTCTGTAAATTAATGTGCTACAGCAGGAGAAAATCCCCAGCCCTATCTGTCCCTCTCTTCTCTGCATAATGAATCCTTCTTTGCATCCTCCTTTCCTTCCCCTCACACTAATCAACAAAATTTGCTTCTTCCAAAAGGAATTCTTTCCTTTTACATAATCCTTTTAACACTTTCCTGTACATTGGTTGCTAATACACTTGCACGTTGTGCCACAATCTTGCCAGTTTTTCCTCTTTGCTGTTAACAGCTGGATGTATAAATGTCGACTGTGCCACTTTTCAGGGACAGAGAGGATGTTTCCAAGAACGCACTAAATTAGCAAGTGAGAGTTCTCTCAGCTTTGAAATCAGCTCCAGGGCAGAAGACATGCTTTTCACCTTCCTCCTGTCCATGTTAGTTGAGCATGCAGATCCACGCAGTAAAGGTCTCTTTCACCCAGACACTGAGGAATCTGTTGCCAACAGTTATCCTGGAACATCTCCCTGAGATTAGCTCAGTTGGTTACAGCACAGTGCTAATAACGCCAGGGTGGTGGGTTAGATCCACATATGGGCCACTCACTTAAGAGTTGGACTTGAGGATCCTTGTAGGTCCCTTCCAACTCAGAATATTCTGTGATCAAGCCTTGCTGCCAGCAGAGCTTGCAGAAAACCACATTTATATGGCTGGGCACTGCAGGTGATAATGCCATAGCAGACACCTCACTTCAACTCATTCCCTAAATCACAGTCTCATCCTACAGTGCCAGTACCTGCTTTACTCACTGAAAGAACTTCTGGTGGATTTCTATCTCCCAAAGTTCCTTGGCATTAAATGACATGCTGTTACTGACTTGAACACATGTATTCTAGCCCAAACTGGTATTCTCTCCACAGATCAGCATTTTTGTGTCATTACATGGAAATCTCAGCTTCCACTGTGAAAGCCAGAAGTCTTGGCTTTAAAAAATGTGATTAGAAAATAGGACTTAAAAATTCTCAAAGAAGACAACTCAGTTCCATCTACAAATATGGTAATTTTTAAAAGTCTTCCAGCATGGGAAGCCCAGTAAGTAATTTTTGAGTGGGTTGGCAAGGCTGAAGATTGTCTCAACTATAGTTTCTTTTGGTAAGCCTGTTATACAGATACAGTTCCCTACTCCATTCCCAGTCATCTCTATCACTTTGGGTGGACAAAGGGAATGAAGGAGCTATCTAAAGGCCTTTTCCACTGAAGACCAAAAAATATTTCCATACTTTCATATGAAAAGTAGAAATTCAGTACAAACTGCCAGCTCAGAGCAGGGCATAGGCACATCCTGTATGTGTCCAGCACTGGCTTCCTCATGATGAGGCTCATCCCTTCAGTATAAACAATGGAATGTTATTATTTGAGGGACAAACTCTTTGAACCACCTTGGTGGTCAGCTCCTACTAGGGTTACTCTCCAATGGAGTGGGCACAACAGTTGTGGAACACTCTGCAGGGAAGCATCTGTCAAAGCAAATCTCTGAAACAGAAGCAAGTGTGAGATACACATGGCTGAACCTGCTCAGGAATGGGGAGATGGAGTTCTGAGGCCCCTTCCAAGGCCTATGTGCAAATATGTGTAAATCTATCCTGAGAATATGCACTCTGCCTAAGCCATAATCAGGATCATTTCCAGGAGCTCGGGGTCACTTGGTTTTGAACAGAATGGGAGCTCCAGTCATCCCTATTCCCAGAGACCTGCTCCTTCTTTCAATACTAGAAGGTGACCTATGGAACTGAAGACCACTGAGTCACATATGTATGTTTGCAGTCACTCCTCCTTTCAAGAGACCTCACTGGCAAATGCCAGGATACACATGAAAAGTTAGAAAAATAAGTAAATTCAGCAAAAATATCATAAAAATGAGGGCAGGGAAGGCCAGCAGGTTTATTATGTCTCAGGAAAATAAGGCAACCCCCTCCCTTTATTTTTTTGCTAGTAAGTTGGCCATCACAACCAAAGCCATGAATCATTTATCTGCAAATACCCCCAGTGCCTGAGAATGCTGTCAGACTCCTCACTTGCTGTGCGCTGGCACTGGGACATACAAAGGTGTCTGGCCAATCTTGCCAGTTGAAAAGCTTCCCAGCACCAGTGGGTATGCCAATCTGCTACAGAGTAGGATACAGCGAACAACATTTTCTGCTGTGTGGGAAGGAAACCACTTCTAATTCCAACTCCGTGGCTTGCGTCGGCTGGCAAGGACAAACAAGAAATTAGTTACAATGAAAGTATAATGTAACTCAGTCCAAAGACAGAGCCTTAACTGGCCCCTTTCCTGAGAAAATGTAGACTTCACAGGAAATCGTTGCCAATGGAAGTAGCCTGAAGCACTCACTTCAGGAAGTACTGGCTGTAGCCAGTGTATCTGGCACCTTGGAGTTTAGGGCAGGAAAAAGAAAGGAAAGTCATCTGTCGGCCAAGGAACAGTATGGATCTTCAACTAATTCTTCTTTTCATTCTCCTGTGTGCACAAGGGGCACAGGAGCAAAATGCATCTGCTAGTTATTATGTGCTGCATGCAATATAGAACTGTCAGGGAAACCCTCAGATGTTAGTATTTTTCCTCTCCAATGGTTTTTAAGAGATGAAGAGTTTTGGGGAATGGATGTTTTTGTAGTGTCCGTATTTTCTCACCTCTGCTTTCCACAGCTGGGCTTGCACAGCACACAGCAATGTTATCCTCAGGCCAACAAGAGAAGAGGGCTAGGGTGCACAGATGACTCTGCCCAATATATACAACGGTTTTGCCCTGTTTTCTTTAAAAGATGGTCCTTAGGTAAATGTCATCTGCCCCTTGCTAATCCTTTCCCTTTCTCAACAATTAACGGTCCAACAGTGGATCAGTTTGACCTTCTTTCCTTGGAAATAATTTGACCTGTACAGCCAAGTTTGTTCTGCGTAAAACAGTTTCAGTCATTTGTACACCCCTTGCGCTTGTGTTGCTAATAAAGGTTTATATTTGGTGTTGCTAATAAAGGTTTATATTTGGCATGGACAGACGGCATTGAGTTGTTCTGTTACAAGTGTAGGCAATCCTGCTTCCCTGTTAGGCCCTGACTATTTGCCAGAAGCAATGGTGATTGCCTGCTGGGATGGGTGGCTGCACACCTCAGCATCATGAGAGGTGACAATTTGCTGAAGTTACAGTCAAGATCTGAAAAGCTCCAAGACAACTCCTTGCTTTAACCCATGACTAGATGGTCTCCACAGCGGCTCTCCATAGCTCAAGCCCTGTTGCTCTCAACACCACTGTTAATAAGCTCTATTACAACTTGAAAGCTCCTGCCTGAAAGGTCCAGTTTTACAGAAGCACTTAGTATGACAGGGGAACATTTAAATATGCTTCTCAGTGAGGTCATTAAAATGGAGAGAAACTTCCACTGCAATTAGAGTCAGAGGATATGGTGGCCTGAGAAGCAAGTCAGCTGATACAAAGCAGGTCATACCATTTTGCTGCTCCACGTTTCAACTTTCCCTGCTGCCAAACACAGAGGATATCATTTGTCCTCTATAGAGCTTATATAAATCTACAGCTGGAAACTACAAATAGCTAATGCTTATTATGTAAAGATCCTGCCCTTCTACCACAGAGGGCTACTCCAACAACCATCATTTTGACCCAAGGGCAAGATGCTCCTTCCCTCTGTACAAAGTATTTTCTCCCAATTAGGGCTGCCCTTTGCAGAGTATAGCACAGCAGGTTTTCAACTGCCTGCAAGGTCTTTAAATGCTACCGTTTGCTACAGATCACTGAATTACCTTTGCTCTAACAAAGGCTGCCATAACAGTGAAGAAGGGACAGCTCCCTCCATTGTCCTGTAAAACATCACTTAAGTGAGAGGAGATAATAGATGCAAACCAGCAGGTGAGCCTGCTGCCCCTATTCATGCCTTAAGATTGCTAGGGAGCAAAAAATTACTCACCAGGCAATTATTAGTAGAGAGAAGACAGAGAGCAGGTTCTTTAATGAAGGCCTTCAACCACTGGGAGTACAGAGATGCACCATGTGTCCAGGAGTTCCACAATTTATGGTATCATCCATCCAATCCCATATCTGTCTGCCCCCTAGATCCTCCCCAGTTCTGCCCCCAACACGCCCCTCTGGAAATTGAGTCAGGGGTCCTGAGAGTGCTTCTTCCTCATCTTCTTCTTATTCACAGCACGTACAGTCTTTTGGAGCTCCTTCAAGGTTAAGGATTTGAAGGTTGATTTGACTGTAGTGTATCTTGTTGTTCAAGCAACAGTGCAAATGTTCTTAAACAGAATGAAGGCCTGCCTTGAGAGAAGTCTAAACAAACTCGAAGGAATTTAGAAAGTTTGATGTGAAATGAGGTAATAGGCTTGGGTAAATGTAAACTACTGTGCTAGAGAGTGACAAATTATACAACTACACTAAAATCTACATTTACTACACAGCTACTTCTAAAATCTACAAAAAAGTAAAAATTAAAGAAATCCACAGACATCACTATCCTAATAAGTTAGGCAAGGGGCAAGCAAGATAGGGAAAACCACAACATCAGCAGCACGTGTGAAGGTTTGTGCCAGGGCCTTTGCAAATGAGCAGCCTCGGTGAGCAATGCCCTTTTCCAGGAACCTCAAACCAGCCAGTGGAACTTCACCTCTAGTCCATCTCTTTCAATTGTGCAGGACTCAAAACAGCATGACATTCTCCACAACAAGGGGCAAGTGTGGCATACAGTAGGATGGCCAGGCTCTCACAGCACCACAGATCTATGGTTAAGTCAGATTCTTCTCACTGTCCACTTCACAGCTGCTTTGTTAAGTCACAGCCTTCTCTGGGATCACCCTGCCCAAGAAGATGGAGATAAGCAACGCCTCTCGAGTACAGATGCGGTTTGCTGGAGCTGTTACCTTTCCACACCTTATTAGTGCATGTTGTGGTTCTTCTCACACCTGTCTCCAACTCCTCAGGACAGGAAGTGATTTGTGAGAAACTGCTTGCTAGAGCAGTAGTGGCGAAGCAAAGACAATCAATGCATAGGTGTACTTTAACACACATCTAAGTGTGAGAGAAGGCCCTTGTCTGCTCTCTATTCAATTCCTCCACCTGCAATTCCTGCGCTGTAATCCTGCTGAAAATTCAGAAGTAATCACTGGAGCCAGAATGGAGCCTGAGCTCAGATATTCTCTCCATCTATGTCCTCAGTGCTTCTTCATGGTGACCCATAAAGCACTTCAGCAAGTAAAGAATATGGAAACTGACAATAGAAGGCCAACAAGCAAGACTCTTTTCCTGTTCTGACAGCTCCCTCTGCTAACAGAAAATCAACCCACCACCTATGCTCCAGCCTACAAGCCAAGAACATCCCTCCACAGCCTGTACACCTTTTCCTGTTTGGAACTTTTGACAGAGATAGTAAAAGAATAGTCATCTTCATCAGATGCCCCATTCCAGCTGCAGAAGAGCCTGTACGGGTAGTCAGACTCCATGTGACTTGTTATAAGGGATCCTGGATGGCAGTGCAGTGGGCAGAGGAATCTGTTCCCGCAGGATCCTGACTCTGCGAGGGGCTGCTCAGATGATATTTCTCAGGAAAATAGAGGGTTTTGTGAATCAGATTTCTGACGGCAGAAACGTCATTTTTATCTATGGGAAAGAGAGAAACACAGTTGATCGGGATTCTCAACAGGCAGTATGAAAGCCTCTTCCTCGAAAAATACCTGGAACTCTAGTTCCCGGCATATCACCTGCCAGCAGCCCTTCCTCTCTTTCTTCCTGTACACCCTCCACTCTTTTGCACTCACCTACACCCAGCTGCTGCAGGAGATCTGCAAACTCTGGGTCACCCTCCAGGATTTTCAGCAGGTTGGTGGACTCCATCCTCTCCAGCTGCACATCCCAGTAGATGTAGATCTTCTGGCTGAAGCTGACATAAACCAGGCAGGGACTGTTGCTTCCTCCTTTGCATGCGTAGAGGCCTGCAGAAAACAGAAGTGTGGAGATCTGACTACTTCCAAAAGGACAGTGAAAGCAAACAGGTAATGTCTCATGATGAGGTACCAAAGCTGTTAGCAGAAAACAGCAAGCACCTGAGCAGAGACAAGGGCTTGGGTATACAATATCCCTTTGAGACAAACCAAGAAAGTGTCTCTAAACTGCAGGAAGCTTGGGGATTTGCAAGCTGCTTCTTGCAGGTCTGAGAGAGGGGACTGAGCAAAGCCAAGGCTCGGGCTGGTTCCATGGGGCTCCTTATCTCTACTTGGGAACAGCTTAGAAGCCTGCAAATTCAAAAAGCAGTGGGCAGGACAAGAGACTCCTGTAGCACTCCCAAAAAGGACAGGATAAAAACCCCAAACTATCAAAGAAAAACCTCAGCATCACCTCCTCTCACCCCTACTTTTCCCAGATGCCACCAGAGGAAAGACTAGCTGGGCCTTCTGCAGTACACACAGAGGGAAATTATTCTCCATTGCAGACAGATGAAGGATTCCAGGTCTCCTAGACAGGAGTAGTAGCCTTGAGGGAAAAATGCTGTGAGGGCTGGCTTTGCAGTCAGGCTCCCCACCTGCACAGAACGCACTGACATTCTCCTCTGCTTGAAACCTGGCAACAGTCCGATTGTGGTCGATGATGTATGTCTGACCATCCCACGCACAGGCAATCACCTCCTCGTGCCCGTTGCCCTGCAGGAACCAGACGACTGCATATTAGCAAGGACATCACCTACTCCTAGGGACTGTCAAGAATCTTTCTTGCTTGTTCAGAGACAGAACACTAATGTCTGAACAAAATGTGACTCTGGGACATCTTGTCCATATATTTTGCAGTTTGAGATCAGCTCTCTTCTCTGTAGTAATCATAAGAGCAATTCTTAAGAGTTCGTAGACAATCAGGCTGTTAGCAGTGTGCAAAACCATTCAACTTTGCAATAAGATACGAGAGCAGTTGGAGAAAACATTTTTTGAATGGAACAATGGAAACTAAGCTCAGTAGATCTAACTGGCAGGCACAGCTCAACCTCTTGCAGGTGGACAGACTGACATGAGTGCAGAATGTACCGCCACAGTCAGAGCACTCTGTGTCATCCTGGGATAATCCCAGCCTTTTTCAGATGAGTCACACTCACTCTGCCCTTCCTAAATCCATATATACAAAGCCATGCTGAGTTTTTGCCTTCATCCCTCCCAGCCCTATTCAGATGCTCACCGTAACATCCAGCTTTTCCAGAGCAAACAGCTGGTGATCAACTTGAACAGACCAGAGCAGCTTGTCTGCTCCCTCCATGAGTTTCAGTGTCCCTGAAGGAAGAAAAATCAATGCTGTCTTGAAAACATTAAAAGGGAGCAATATGTTTGCTTATGTTGAGCCCTACACACTCCTTCAACACTCAGGGTTGCTGAGAGTTGGCTGCTACCAGCACAGGCATGGCTTCTTGGCTGCTGAATCCCTAGTGGACACTTAACCCCACGGACCATTTTTCTATTATCCAGATACACTGTGACAGTACTGGGCAGGGGGGACCAGCCATGAGAGTGGAACATAAACATGAGTCTGTTTTCATAGGGGCCTCCATGCCTTCATAAAAACTATGTCAGCAGAAGGAGTCTTTGGGTCAAATTCTCTTGCCTGACCCAGGAAGGGTTTCTGAAGCCCAGTTTGTCCTTCTTTCAAAAATCAAAAGCACTGAGCCCCTGGTTCCCTGCTTTGACTTAGTGTCAGGCCTTGTCCAGCCCACAAGCCTTTCTTCCAGGACAGTGGCAGGACTTACCATCCAGAGTACAGAGGGCAAAGAGACCTGAGCCACTATTCTCACTGGAGCCACCTGTAAGTACAAAAGAAAATTGCTGGAGTTGATGCTATTTTTTAAGTGTTGTCCCCTCTTTCTCCTGAAAACAAACAAACAAAAAAAGATCCAGAACAAGCTGATCCATCCTGCTCTCTTTTTTTTTTTTTTTTGCCCAGTTGTGTGCAAGACAGCGCTGACAAATGCGACTAGTTAAATCTAAAGAGACTCCCCTGACCACCCAGCTGCTTCAGCCCTTCAGTAAACCTCTGCCTAGCTACCAACCAGCAAACACAGGCAAGGTCAAGTTTTAAAAATGATATCACACTTGGAGAGAGAGGGGACTGGAGCTGTGTTCAACTAAAGCTGCATTTAATCCTTTCAGTGACAACATAGGAGAGACACTGGCTCCGTGAGGTCTGCAGGAGCAGTCAGGGACAAGCCAACAGAGCTCAAAGCAAATAGGCAGTCTCCCCAGAATAACCTGAATGCAAGACTACCTCCACTGCCCACAGACAGCTCCAAGCTACAGCCCTCTGCACACTCCTGAGTTGCAAACTACCCTGTTTCCACAGATCAGCTTAAAGCAAAGTCAGCTGGTTGAGTGCTCAATTGCCTCTTGTTGCTCATTCACCCAGACAGGCTCTAATCCAAAAGATCTGCAATGTCCCCCCTACAAACTGGTCAGCATTGCACTCCTCAGCTGTTTCCTTACTGATGGTCCAGCATCAGTGGGCTTTTTTTACAACATTATCTTCATCCCTTTTACTGTGTGCCTTCATTTTTCACAGACATCTCTCCATAGATGCAAGGCTTCACATGCAGTGATATAATTGATTTCATGCTCTGTTGACCATGTTGCTCACAGCAGCATCAGAGATGCTGAAAACATAACAGGCTTAGGAATCAGGAAGGAAAGGTACTCTGAGGAAGGGGAAGGGGGTGGGGTTCAGTGGACAGCTCTTTTCCCCAAGCTCTAATTACCTTGGACAACCTAAACAATTCTCAGACAGTACTGCAGGGGGCAATACTTGGGCAGAAAACAAGAGAAAGTGATCTCCATTTGGAATTTTCTGCTTTCAGTTATGCACATACACACTCCAAGGAGGAGTGAAAGCTGCCTACTCTCCATAGGTACCAAGAGAGGGTTCAGCAAGTGCACCAGGGACAGGTCAGAGCACAAAACAGTTACACAAGGAAAGCAGTGGCAGTGTGTAAGAAAAGTCTGGACACAACAGCAGTGTGTCAGGACTGAGAAAAGCCAGCAACTGTGGACATTTTAGACATAACTGCTGAACAGAACACAGTGGAAGGGGACAGAAGACAACAGTATGGAATATGGAAGCAGCTCTGGAGATGTTGGGACTGCATAGGAGAGGGAGGAGCAGCATGTAGCTGCCAGGTATCAAGATTCCAATGCTAAGAGGCAGTAACAAAGGAGAGGCTGTGGGAAGGAAGAGATGCATCTTGGGAATAAGAAGAAGGCATAAGCTGCAGTCATGCAAAAGCAAAGATCAAGGACATCTGTAGGAGCACAGCATGGCAGCCATTCAGATGGACTAAATGCAGGTCAGCAGAGGCTGCAGAGAAACTGTTGTGCTAGGTGAAGAATAAGCACTACCTAGGAAAGGACAAAGGCTATAAAAAGCTCACAAGCAAAAATACAACTGTCGTTCTTTGGGAGCCAGCTAAGTCAAGATCCCTCTGTTCTTGCAGCTGCCTCCCACTGTTATTTTTCTACCACAGGAAACCCAGTTTCTTCTTGGACTGGTGTACTGAAAAACTGCCCCCTGAAAATCAGGGGCAACTGCTGGGCCACAGACCCCAAGCTGACAATCTCTCACCTCGGGCAATGCTACCAATTAAATGAGTGGAGACATTCTTGTTGTGAATCCGTCCAGATGTTTGGTGTAGAATAACATCTCGAACAGGGGCCTCACTAGGGAAAAGAGAAAGACATCAGGGACAGGTTAGGGAACCATACCTGAGTCTATGCCACAACAATCTCAAGAGCAGTGTACTCCAAAGCTCCACAAATCCAGAAACCGACAGAGTTTCTGAACAGGTTAGCCCTTTAATGGTAAAGGCTAAGTAATAGGATATGTGCAACCACAGGTACAAAAGGAACCCACAAATGTTTAAAAATCTAAAATGAGAATGATTTTATGCATCAAAAAAACCGGAAGGAGTTCAAAAAGAAAAAAGTGTAAGGCATGTATTCCAATGAAGGAGAAAGAAAGGACAATTTTTATTATTACTGTCACATAAATCTGGCTGCTTTTTACTCAAGAAACATCTGCCCAGGGTTCAATAAGTTCATGAGTGACTACATCTGGGCCTGGCTTCTGCCTAAGAGGGTACCATTCCAGTGAGGTCTTCAAGACATCAAGGAGACTTGCCCAGCTCCCCTGCTGTTGCAGTTTTTTGTCTCTGCCTTGAAGTCTTACAGAATACCACAGAAGCACCTGAATTCCCCACAAGGATCCTTCCAGCACCAAGACAATAACAAACACCTCATTACCATTCTGATTGCTCTGTTGTCATTTATAGGACTGGCTGCCAGGGGTCTGTCTCATTAGGACAGCCTCTAATTGCCTCACCAGGAAAAGAAACCAAGCAAACGAAGATAAAATTTCATTCTGGGTTTCAGACTAATTCGGCTTGGCCCAGCCTTTCAGTTGCTGCCCTTCCCACCATTAGATAGGTCAGTGGATTGCACACTACCCTTTCTCTGGAGATTAAGATCACTCATGTCCCTGCCTTAGCTCCCAGTAACCCCCTCCTCAGTGATCTCATTTTGTCACTCCCCTTGCCCAACCCAAAAGAGTGGAATACAATGAAAGCAGTAGTATTCATCTTTGTGACATACATGAAGAGTGTCCTTGGAAACTCTGGTGCAGGTGGGCTCAAGTGACGAGATCCCGGCAGTACAGCAGGACACTGAAGCAAGGACAGTGACAGCACTGCCCACCTCACAACAGCTGTGTACTGGCACCCTCTTGTGACGGGCCTCCACAGCAGCATTTCCTCATGTGCCCAGCAGGAACGCCCCTCACCTGCTTGAGGCAGAGCCGTCCCTTCCCGCGGATGTGTCCCGCTGCTCCGTGTCCCAGGTGCACAGCAGGATGGCATAGCCACAGCCTGGCTGCGACACCATCAGCTCCGGGGAGCCATCAGGGCCCAGGTTCACAGAGAGGCTGTCCACCTACACTGGCAGAGACAAAACACTGACAGAGTGTTTTTGAGAACTTTGAACACCTCCGAAAAGTTTACAGTGCTCCTTGACCCTAAATCTGGATATGGCAAATCTTCTGATAGAGCTGAGGAGCTGAACAAATTGAGCTAGAAGCAAAATGTCCACGTTCACTAAAAGGTTGTGTCCTTACCAAAAACCACTTCAGAACAACAGTAGTACTTTCTACTAATGCTCTCTAGTTGGACGAGAGCAACTGTTTCCTAGACCAACCCAGCAGCTGTTCCACAAGTACAGGACAACCATTGGGTAAATCCCCTTTTAAGCCATCAACATGACAATTGTTTTGTTCATAGGACTGAGATTTCATACTTCTTCCCTTGGAAGAGACACTTCTTGAAGACTCTATGACAAGTACTGCTCTGAACATCCTTACCTGACCTTCCAGCAGCCATTTCTTCAACAGGAGCAGCTGCCCAGAGACGTGGTCTGAATTCTCTGATGAGTCCTCCCAGCGGAAGGCACGCACCACCCTGTCAGTGTAACCCACCACCAACTCACACTTCCCATCTCCATCTGCAGGGAATAGAAGAGGATAGATGGACTCTGTCAGGCTCAGTAGCCCCCAGAGCCCCGGCATTCAGAAACCACTGTGCTGGTTTCTATAGGTATCATCCCTGAGGATCCCAATCCTGTAATGAAAACTCGCATTTCAGAAAAATTCCTGAAGTTCTTGCCTCTTTTCTCCATGACTTGGCTGTGGTTTCCTAGAGTTATCTTTTTTCAACAAGATAGTAATTTCCTTCTGCAAGTCCCCCACAGTTTCTCTCCCCTCCTACCCCACAAACAAACTCCCTCACCCTGCACTCCCACACCAGCTTCATGGCTTACCAATGTCATTGATCAGCATGACCTTGGTGTTGGCTGGAATGTGCTGCCTGAACACTGGGTTCTGCTCTTCTGCTGCTGCCAACTCATGGTGGCCTGAAGCATCTGGGTGTTTTGGAGAAGTCAGGTCGAAAAGATGAAACCAGCCTTCTGCACTCACTGCCACCACGAAATTCTATACACGAAGAAAAAAACTTTTTGAATCTTCCTCTTTTAGGAACTGCAGAAGCTGTCACACAGCAGGGCAAGGGAATATACAAGGGTAGATCCATCAAGATCAGTGACTGCTACAGGAGGTTTTTGGCCAGCATGCAAACTATTCAGGTGCTGGCAGGGTCAAAATTTCCTGTTCATCTTTGTCAGACTGTGCTATCAAGCTGACGTGTGCACACAATCCTCAAACAGCGTGTGGCTTTCTCAATGCTCACGTCAGCTCTGCTTCCCACCAGGGCAAACACAGCGACAGTATTTTGGGCATGGTGCCTAAACTGGGACCTTCAGACTCATTGGTCCTGGTTTAACCCCCAGAAACAGCAATCCAACAAAAGAAGTCATATTAGAGCCAGTGGAATTTGCTTGGGAGTCCAGACTATTCTGTGTCTCAGTCTTGTTTAGATGACCTTAAATGCACACAGCCAAGTGGCAGAAGGGCCATGGCCCACAGCAGGCATCAGCACAAGCAGAGCAAAAGCCACTGAGCAAAATAAGCAACCCTCAAACCACCAAAGCCTTGTGGTGCTCACAGAGAGGCACATGGAAATGAGTAGTGCTCTCTGAATATAGGATGGATTTCCTTGCTCACTAAAACCTGCATATGACTCATAGAAATATACCAATTACATGAAAACAGAAGAACAGCTGAAAAACAGTAGTGCTAAAACTCTTTGAACAAGGGCAGATCCTGGTGCGAAAGCACCAGCAATCTGTCCTCCTCCACACTCAGCACATGACATGACCCTGCTCTCCTAAGCACCTCCCACATGTCCTACAGACACAGATGGGAAGAGCTGGGCTCCTCTCACCTTTCCTTTATTGCATACATCTCCCACACCAACACACGTGAGCTGCAAAAGAAAAGAAGGCCAAACATGAGAGAAGGCAACAAAACTCAGCACTTTGGGCTAAGTATCTGCCCTACCCCTCCTCCCTCATAAAGCATCTCTTGAACTCTAAACAGCCTTTTGAAGGGCAAGAAGAGGAGACTCAGGGACAGAAACACATCTGTCACACAACTGGTCAGAGCCCTGGGTCAAAATCCACAGCGCATAGAGCGAGGTCAAGGTAGGACAGAAGTCCAGTTCCTGTGTTTATTCAGCTCATTCACTTCCAGCCCATGGGGCCAGCTGTGGGCAAAAGCAGGGTCTTGCATAACTACATGAAAGGCATCAGATCCAGTTCAGGCCTGCCATTCCCCTCTGCCCTACATATTCCTAGGCTATGGACAAGGATAGCTGGCTGCATATACACCAAAAGGCCCGACCATTTAGAAATTTTGTTGAGAACTGACCATTCCTTGGCAAGATCGCACAGCCCAGGGTTTGCTGTCATCGTTCTTGTAAACATAGAGTTTTCCATTGGTGTCTCCCACCACTAGTTCATTCAGCTGTACAAGAGAACTGGGTTAGTAGGAAGAAGTCCACAATTACAGTAACAATATTCCCCTAGAGCAATCAGAACTCACATCTAAAAATCACTCAGTGGGAAGAAACAGCAAAACAAAACAAGAGTTAAAGGGACAGTCTTGAATCAATAAGGAAAGTCTGGAAAAATATAAAAGCCCTAGTTTTACTCTTGCAGATAGAAGAGATATAGAGTGTGTCCAGCATCTCATTACCCACTGCTTCTCTACTCACTGTTTCAGCATTGTGACACTGATCATTTTAACATCCTGCTCTGCTAATCATCATCACCCCATCTTCCATCCTCCAACCTAGATTGACTTAAATTACCCAAGGAAGATGATGGCAATGAGGAAAACATAACCATCCAGAAAGAGGCTGCAAGAACACTTAACATAAGATTTACACTCGGTGTTAAATCTCACTTATGAAGGGGCAAAGGTGTTTCAGAATGGTGATTATTTCTTCAAAGATGACTGCTAAAAATCACCAACCACCATTGCTGATGAGCCTACTCCCACTATCCCACCTCCTGCATCATGCCTCTGTGTATTCAAATTGCATGCATTCCATAATTCCCTGCACTCCTTACCCCATACAACATAACTTCTTGTGAGAATATTTGTTTATCTACCTCATACCTAGCCAGGCACTTTTCAGGATAAGGCCATAATAAAATTTGACTGTTGAGGAGAAGGAACAGTTTACATATACCTGGTTAAGCTAACCTCTTCCTAGTTACAGACAAATCAGCCACAACAAAACTAACCATTTGTGGGGGCCGACAGCAGCATTCCCAATGCACATCCATCCCTCGCACAGTTTAAGAGACACTGAGGCTTGGCTCCGCCCTGTTTGTGATCTGCTGTGCCCCAGCAAGGTGCTTTCCCACACCCCTACATCCCCACCACCACCGCGACGGCAGTGTCTCTCTTCGGGACCAAAAGCCAACCTCCCCTCTGGACAGACACCATCCAGGCCCCACGCCAGGGGTGACCAGCCCGTCCGACGGCGATGCGAGCCCCGAGCAGCTGCAGCCCGGAGCCACGGAAACATTCCCTTTGCCAGGGAACTCCAGCGGGCATTTGGACCCCAACCCTGCATCTCTGACACTGCTCGAACTCCCCGTGTTCCTAAGAGTGGAAGCCCCGCCAGCCCTCCGGGGCCGCACCAAGCCGCCCGGTCCCTCCCCCTCAGCCCCGTTGTGGCGCTCCCGGGGCCGCCGCCCCCTGTCCGAGCGCGGCCCAAGCCCGGCCCCCGCCCCGCCCGCAGCGCCTCCCGCCGGCCCCGCGCTGCGGACCGAGTCGTTGTCGGCGTCCCCCAGGCAGATAGCGTGCGGGAAGAGGCTGCCCGCGAAGTCCAGCGCCACGCACTGCACGTAGCTGACCGAGCGCATCCCGCCCGCCGGGCCCACCGCACCCGCGGGCACCGAGGGAGCCGGGAAGCGCAGGCACCGAGGGAGCCGGGAAGCGCAGGCGCGGGAGGGAATCACGGGAGCGCGGGGCGGAGCTCCCGGCAAAGACCCCTGCTTTCCTCTTCCAGAGGCGACGGCGAGCCGGGATGCTCCTGTTACTCCAAAATTACCGCACGGTTATCACACGAACACCGCCCGGGATGAAGGGGTTTTTTTTATAAACCGAGAGAGACAGACGGGTGTGGTTTACAAATTCAGTATCGTAATTCTTTATTTTATGCATTTTTTTTCCTCTATAAGGACATACATAACGAATAGTTTATAGTTGAAGTTTACATGCATGACCTCACTGATAAAACACTAGTATGCCACCTTCTGCTGGCAACTAGACCCATTTGTAACGACAGCACGGAACATCCTTTCAGCTGCCTGAGTAAAGCATGTTTAGTGTCCTTAGTAGGTTACATTATTAAACATTTCATAGTTCGTTATGTAGTAACAATGAGGGCAAAGTAGTACTTTTAAGACTGCTCACACTTAACATATCCACCATTGACTCTAGAATTTTTTAGATATGCTACAGAAATCATCTCACTTTTTGCTTTCACAAACATGTAGTAGAACTGTCGTGCCTGTGGGAGACTTTTGAAAACTGCTGTTCAACAGCTTATCATTAGGACTTGGTGCTACGCTTATTTTAACAGCAACAACAGTTTCCGTCAGAGGCTGTTATTTCCAGTAATAATTACCAATAAATCAAGGTATTTACTTGCTGGAGAGAAAGTACTCTTGCTTGGCATTCCTGCCCCCTTTCACACTTTTCCATGTCTATTAAGCCCTTGTTATAACTCCAGTCGACACTCACACTGTGTTGTTTCCCACAAGAGGCAGTAATGCTTTGGTACAAGTTTTACCACATACACATGTTGCTATCAAGTTAGAACTCATGAAAAAAACCTGTATTACCTGGCAGCACCAAGATTTTATTAGGCAAATCAAATCAGCATTTTCTTAAACATGATCTACCAAACACTCTATCCTGCCTCTTCTCCTATCCCACCCCCACACCACTGAAGCTTAAAGCACTGCTACCCCGCGCAGAGCACTGCAGCTCAAAGCTCCCTAAGCCAGACAGCCGAGCAGCAGGTGGTGAATTTATCATCTTGGACCCTGTACAATGTGTCAAGCAGCTCTTACCATGTTGGTGGCAGTCCAGTTCTACAGCTGCCGTTTCTGAGCTCAACCTTCCAGCCCCAAAGAACTCCATAAGTAAGCACTTATACAGTATTTCTGTCTCAGGAAAGGAGACTGGGAATTCAAACTAAGATTTCCAACATAATTCATGTTAAAACAGAGATACTCTCTGCAATATATACACAATTCCAGCCCATTGCATGCCATGCAAATCTTTCTCACCATTAAAAAACAAAACAAACCAAACAAACAAACAAACAAAAAAAAAAACATTTTTTTTTTAATCTGAGAAGAACGGATTATCTACCTTCCTTCTGCAGAGCAGGCAAGAAGTGCTCCTGCAGCTAGAATGGTCTTAAAACAGGACACTGGAGATGTTGAGTTCAACACTACACGACAGGATAAACAGAACAGCTGAGTTTGAGTACTATGTTCCATGCCTGCAGACAAACAAAAAACCCACCCCAGCAAAAAGCCCCCACAACACCCAAAAGCACACCCACCCCCAAACAAGACACATAAACTTCAGAAAGAAGCAGAATACCAAGTAATTGCTTTCTTGTGAGATGGGGATAAGCAGATATTAGAATCACCGAGGAGTTTATAGTTCATTAGGATTTAGAAGTATTTGTAATACGTAAACCATTATCACTTAACTTTCTCTTCACAGCCAGCCACTTTCAGGTATAAATATTGCAGGGTTTTTCCTCTGGTCCAGTTTTACAACATGGGGGGCAAAGAGCAAGGTAGCAATATGAACAGATAATAAACTCTATGCATAGATTACAGACTTTTTGCTTTTTGAACAGTTTTCAGCAACATATTTTTTCCTCTTGCAAATATATGGGTAAATATTTCATCAAATATTGTGGGAAGTTTCTATGGTAATGAACAAACAACATAGAAAAATAATCAAGACACTGTGGCCATGTGGATGAGAAAACACAATGAGCAAAGGGCAGTAAATTCTCTCAATTCTGTGCAAATTCCAGTAAAAACCCACGAAAAGTTCAGTTTTCTTGAGTTTAATTGGAGCTTTATTACTTAAGCTGTGACTTCAGTCTTCACCTTCAGCAATTTGCAAAGAGGAGGCATACAGGAAAAGTTACAATATTTAATGGAAGGGATTCCCTACTGAACATGGGGAAAGAGGGCAACCCTAGGGCAGAACTGGGAGTGCCAATTTGTTCTGAAGTCTCATGTGAAGACTCCTGGAAAAAAGCTGATTACTTGAAAGAAATCAAGGAAATAAATGTAGAAAGCAGAACCTGGGATTCAAGTAAGCTGGAACCAAAAAGAAACAAACATCAATGACAAAATGGGAACTACCGACCTGTCAGCCTCAGCTCTGTGCCTGGGAAGATCATGGAACAGATCCTCCTAGATGCTATGCTAAGGCACATGGAAAACAGGGGGGTGATTCAAGACAGCCAGCACAGCTTCACCAAGGACCAGTCCTGCCTGATAAACCTAGTGGCCTTCTGTGATAGAGTGACTACATCAGTGGACAAAGGAAGGGCTACAGATGTCACTCATCTGGATTTCTGTAAAGCCTTTGACGCAGTCCCCCACATCATCCTTCTCTCTACATTGGAGAGATGCATTCAATGGGTGGGACTGTTAGATAGATAAGAAATTGGTTGGATGGTCACATCCAGAGGGTAGTGGTCAATGGTTCAGAGTCCCGATGGACATCAGTGACAAGTTGTGTCCCTCAGGGGTCCGTACCAGGACCAGTGTTATTTAGTATCTTCATAAATGACACAAATGAAGGGTTTGAGTCCACCCTCAGCAAATTCACAGATGACACTAAGCTGAATGATGCACTTGACACACCTGAAAGATGGGATACTATCCAGAAGGACCTGGACAAGCTTGGGAAGTGGGCCCATGGGAATCTCACAAGGTTTAACAAGGCCAAGTACAAGTTGCTGCACATGGGTTGAGGCAAGCTCTGATATCAATATAGGCTGAGCATATACAGATCAAGAGCAGCCCTGCTGAGAAGGACTCAGAAATGCTGGCAGATGGGAAGCTGGATATGACCTGGCAATGTGCACTGGCAGCCCAGAAAGTCAACTGTATCCTGGGCTACATCAAAAGTAGCATGGCCAGCAGGTTAAGGGAGGTGATTCTGCCCCTCTGCTCTGGTAAGACCCCATCTGGAGCACTGCATCTACCTATGGAGTCCTCAGCAAAGGAAGGACATCAACCTGTTGGAATGAGTCCAGAGGAGGCCACCAATTAGAGGGATGGAGCACCTCTCCTTACAAGAAAAGGCTGAGAGAATTGGGATTGTTCAGCTTGGAAAAGAGAAGGCTTCGGGGTGACCAAATTGTGGCCTTCCAGTACCTGAAGGGAGCCTACAAGAAACATGGAGAGACTATTTACAAGGGCAAGTAGTGACAACACAAGGGAGAATGGCTTCAAACTGAAAGAGGGTAGGTTTAGAGTAGATATTAGGAAGAAATTCTTTACTGTGAGGGCAGTGAGGCACTGGAACAGGTTGCCCAGAGAAGCTGTGGATGACCCATCCCTGGAAATGTTCAAGGCCAGGTTGGATGGAGCTCTGAGCAACCTGGTCTAGTGGAAGGTGTCTCTGCCCCATGGCAGGGGGGTTGGAACTAGATGATCTTTGAGGTCCCTTCCAACTCAAGCCATTCTATGATTCTATGAAAATGCAGATAAACCAAGCAGAGTAAATCCAGACAGAACCCAAACAGTAACAGAGGCTGAATGAATAAATAAAGTCATTAGGATTAAACCGGATTTATGCTGCCACACAGCTTCTTGAACAGCCACATAAAGCTGTAACTGACTGTGGCATGGTGGCTTCAGCCTCTGCTCCCTTGAAGCCACTATCCAAACAGGTAGAAAAATAAAGGTCTAATTCACTGGAAATTCTTTCATTTACAAAACTAATGGAATAGGGTTTGTTTTTATGCTTCTGCTTCAACTTCTGATTTATCTTCAACTCCATTCTGCTCATCTTTCATTTCTGCGTCTTCAGTGTGGCTGGTCTGAAGAGTAGCAGCTGACTAAATGGGAGAGACAAAGAAAATATATTAATGTCATTACAAAACTGCTAGCACAAACATTGTTTGATTCTTATCACTAAGAAGTCTAGTCTCCCCTGCAAGACTGAATTAATATAGTAGGATCTTCAGCCAAGAGAAACCAAAAATTTCTTTTCATTTTTCATGCATCTATGAAACCAGATGCAGTTTAGAAGAGGCTGAGATATAATAATATTAGGTGGTTATGATTCATAATGCCTGCACATGCTTGCCATACAACACTTTCTTACAGAAGTCTTTTAACCAAAATTCATTTACAAAGCTTCTGCACAGAACTGCTTTTGTCCTGCTTCAGTTTCAATGTGATTCACTTTTAGCCATTCCCATAGCCTACCCCTCACCCCGCCAATCCATATGAGGCACACTTGGGCTCAGCATGTAAAGAAGTATCTTCGTTGGACAACTTGTTTCATGAAGAGTGACTTCAACTCAACAGTGACTTGGATGCCGTCTGTAAAAGCTCATCTGGAAGAAAATATGATCTGACAAGGTGCCTGCTCTAAAGCCCTCTCCCTTGCTGCACCATCCAGTCCACACAAAAAGGTGTAGAAGGCAGAGAGCCACGTGGCAGGGTTCCAAGGTTAGTTTTTTCAGAAGGACATAACCAGCACATCTTGACCTTGCAGTAATTTTCAAACAAAGTAAAGGGAAGTAAAAATCTCTTGGCCTTTTCATCTCAAAAACTAGTGCAATGAAATTGCTATTCCACCTGCCAGCCTAGTACCTTGAACCATCTGTTTTATTATGATGTTGGCAGACAAAAACAAGCAAAGTCTTAGGCATGCAATGCTGGGAGAGGTGAACAGGATGGGAAAAAGGGGCAGAATCCTTTGATGTTACATCAACTTGGCTGCAACCACAGTTAAAAGAACATCTAGGCATCAAAGGTCAGCCTTTCATCCTTAGAAGCATTCTATAAAGCACACAAGAGCCAAGTCTTCCCTCCACAGAAAACCTGTTAGCTAGCAATCCTGGGCTTAAGATAAAGTAATAAATGACCTTCCCTTTAAAAATCCACACTCTACCTATGTGAACTATTTGAATTCATGAAATGAACTACTGATGCAAGAGTGGCTGGTGAATTCAACAGACTGTAAGACACACAGTGTCAGGAATTTCAGAACTATGGTCCAAGCTACCTTCTTAGCAAGCGGAAGACATTTGGTAAACAAACAGTCTTCCCCAGAACTTTGATCTTCTACTACCACCACTAACGGAGAAACTGTTGGAGCTGGAGTAAAGCAAAATTATAAATGCATTAATAAGAAAACAAGTTTTTCATGCAATAAAAGGACCTCAAGACTGACCTAGAGAGTAAGCGTCCTTTACAGTTTACAGTTCCATCAATCCCATTTCATATAAAACCATATCCATTTAAGGTAGCCCAGATGGCTTGGAGACAGAAAAAAACAATTCACATTCCCAAGACTATCTAACTTATTGAGAAGAATTCACCAGGTCAATGGCATCCTGGTTTGTATCAGAAACAGTGTGGCCAGCAGGACCTGAGCAGTGATTGTCCACCTGCACTGGGCACTGCTGAGGCCACACCTCAAGTACTGTGTCCAGTTTTGGGCCCCTCACTTCAAGAAAGACATTCAGGTGCTGCAGCAAGTCCAGAGATGGGCAACAGAGCTGGGGAAGGGTCTGGAACACAAGTCTGATGAGGCGCAGCTGAGGGAACTGCAGGTGTTTAGCCTGGAGAAAAGGAGGCTCTCTACAACCACCTGAAAGGAGGGTGTAGCAAGGTGTGGGTCAGCCTCTTCTCCCAGGCAACGAATGACAGGACAAGATGAAATGGCCCCAAATTGTGCCAGGAAAGGCTCATATTGGATATCAGGAAAAACTCCTTCACTGAAAGCCCAGGGCAATGCTTGAGTCACCATCCCTGGAGGTATTTAGGTGTAGATGTGACTCTTGGGGATGTGGGGTTAGTGGTGGACTTGGCAGCATTGGGTTGTTGTTTGATATCTTTCATTTACATTCAGTAGAATTCCAACCTAAAGGATTTTATGGCTTTAAGCTGATTCATCCCAAGCAGACAGGAAAACTGGAACTAAGTGCCATGTCTTTCCAGTATCCCAAACAGTCTGCAATGCAAAGATTGTCAGACTGCCTTTTGCCAAGAATATTATGCTTGCTTCAGCAACCCACTCATTCTCTCTCAACAGCAGATCTTGCTGTGTCCCACACCTAGAGGAGGAAACAAGATTCCCAGCAGCTGTGCTAGCTGAAAGGAACCTTCACAACACAGCCTGACAGCTGGCAATTAAATCCTGCCATTTCAAAAGTGAAGATGCCTAAGAATGAAATAGTTCTGGTTAGTTGCTGTATCTTTACCTTCCTGAGATTTTTTCATTAAAGCCTACCAAAACTAAGATACTGTGTAGCTTTATGCCACTATGTCTAGAAATGCAAAATAGTTTCTTCCAAGCTCCAATAAGCAAGGACTGTTGAAACCAGGCTGCCTTAGCCAAAAAGTAAAAAAGGAGATGGTTGTGAAGTATTTTACGTAGGAAATTGTCAGCTGACAGTCTGAGATGACTGAGCTGTCAGGATACACTCATCTGAGGACACCAGGCCTTTGGAAAGACTCAATGACACAGTTAACCACAGGTAACTAACATACCAACATCTAACAATTCTTTTTATATTCTCCATGCGTATTCTGGAAAGGTGGACACAAAGATCTGAGAAAATAACCTCTCCAAGATGCAAGCTTCTGCACTCCCCAATGTTACTGAGGCAATTTGAGTAAGACGAAAATCCCAGATTTATCTTAGAAATTAGAGGTCTACCTAGTCCTTCTGCACCATCAGATCTAAGGAAAAGAACATACTGTCTTAGGATATACAATTTTCACTAGTAACTTGGAACGTTCCTTACTAGCTGATACAACCTTGTTATAACCAGTATCCACATACTGCTGTTATTAATTAAGTATTTACTGAAATTCTAGTGAAAGCTTATTAGGAAAACCATCCATTCGTAGGATAATCAATCTGTGGTATTTGAAATGGAGACCATCAACCACATCTTAATGTCTCCATAAGAGGCAAGATGGTGTTCAGCACCATCTGTATGGCAGATATGAGGTCTCACTAGATGGGCCACCCAGACACCTAGAGACAGCCTGTTCTTTAGAACAATTGCTCCAAGGAAAAAAGGTGCTTTTTTTTAACTGGAACATTATCATGTTTGTATCTCATCACTTCAGTTTCTTTCTGATTAACACTGGTCTGTTGCAAAGTCAGTTGAAATAAGTTAAAGCGTTCTGTGCAGTGCTTGGTACTGCTAGCTTCTTCTTCAAACAAGATGGCCTCATAATTTTGACTGGTGGCTATTCTGAGTTCAACCTCTGCTCCCCAAAGGAGTCTACTTGAATATTCTCCTGCTATAATTATCTGTTCTAAGAAGTAAGCTGAATACCTAAACCTCTGTTCCTTGTCTAACACATGACACCACATCTTGTAGTCTTCTGGAGTAGTGTTACTTACCTTTAAGTCTTTGTCTGCAAGCCTTTGGAACATGTTGGCGTACATCTTTTTCTCCTTCTCATGCTGCTCCCGTATTTTCTGCTGACAAGTTACCAGCTGCACTTTGGCAGCTTTGTTACTTGGATAAAGTTGTATGACTTTCTGGAAATCTCCTCGGGCCAACTCAAAGTCATTGACAGCCAAATGCGCTTCTCCACGCCGGAAGAGGCCTTTTTCATTGTTGCTATCCAATTCGAGTGCCTGCATTAGAAAAACAAAACCAAAACAGATACAGTAGTGACTTTTCTTTTATTAAAACTATATGCAGTCAGAACACCAGAGACTGCTTGGAACTGTATCTTCTGATACAGACTCATGAGTCTTGTCAGGGCTAACTAATAAGGGGAGTAGAATACAGTAGAAGTTAGTACAAAGAGGAATGAATACAGTAGGCTGTCTGACAGAGAACCAGCATGTCTAAGATTTAATCCTGGCTCTAATCCAGCTCTTTGAAAGATGTATCCCAACATGACTGCCTTCTCTGAGTGTTTCAATTTCTAAACACTTGAATATTCTCCATGTAGCGCCAAGTTAGAAAAAGATGTGGACAGTAATTATGAAAATCTGTTAGGTATTTTTAGTGTATTCAATACTATCCAAATGCCAGCTGATAAGAAAGGCAAGAGAAACCACATGGCCTGTTGTTTGTTACATTTCTAAAGCAGAAGATAAACTGCCAGACTGCTTGTGCAGTTTAAGAATAAATAAACCCCTACTACCTTGTTGCAGTTTTCCAAAGCCTGTGAGTATTCCTTTAGCTTGAGATGGCACATAGCTAGATTAAGATGGGCAGCCAGCCTCAAGCTTTTGGCTTTTGATTCCTCCTCATCGGAGAGTCCTGATTCATGCTCCAGCCACGACACAATCTTCTTATACTGTAATGCTGCCCGTTTGTATTTTCCCTCCTGCAAACAAGCCAGTTCAATTATCACACAGCTCATCACAGTAAATTTTATATCCCTCTTGCCCCTTCTGCTTACCTTAAGCAATAGATCTGAAAAGAAAAAATTTGATCAGAAAATAACTTCTATCATCAGAAAGATATTAGTTCTGAAAGCCATTCCTGCATAGGATCAGAAAATCTTGAGGAATACCTACTAGTTCCCCACTAAAGCTAAGGGTATATACTTCGCTCTGAACTCCCACCTTATATTCAACTTTTGATACAAAGAAAAAGGAAGATGGGGCACTTTCATATTGTGTTACAAAGATAATGGGGAACTCTTTAGCTGGTTAAATTGCTTGAAACAGCTTCTTCACAAATCTCCACCCAAATGAATGTTGTTCATTCACAGCACTATCCCACAGCAGAATCCTAAATACTGTAACCTTGCTACTATTTCATGTATGCCCCATGTAGGTACAGCAAACAGCTTTAACAGAGTACTCCCTGCAGAGTTAGTTCTTTGGGTAATCCAACTGAGTTTCTTTTTTTCAGATAACTTTCCCTCTAGTTCTCCCTGTAAAATCTCACAGAATACCATGAACACCACTCAGAAATGACAAAAGCTGTAATCATCATTACCAGCTCATGACAGACTAAGAAATGCTATTATCACTTGGGGACTGTAACTTACCTTGAAGTACTGAGTGCCTCTCTCCTTCACAATGGAGCTTTGTTCCAGCTTCTCATCTGTGTTCATTTCCCAAGATTCCTTAGCCTACCCAAAAAGGAATAGTTCAAGTCAACTTTGGTACAACAATACAACCTCTAGGGAAATCAAGTGGCTATGGTGCTTCCTATAGTGAGATAGAGAGGTAGAGATAGGTTTGGTTTTGCAGAGCTTTGCTCTGCTACTGGAAACCAGCCTAGAGCACAAGAGACAGCAACAGACAGGGATCCAATAAGAATAAGGGCCATTTCAGCCAAGAGCTCCAATGTGTCATCATCTCCGGCAACAGTGGCCTCCTTATTTCAGACCACAATTCAAGGATTTCACTGTCCTTGTTTAAGCTGCACTCGTACTTCTTCCCCCACCTCCAGGATCTCTTTAGGGTTACATCTCTTGCTCCTACCTTTTCAAAGCTTTTGAGTTTCACTTCATACTGCAGCTCTGCATCTGGAGGGATCTGAAATTTCTCATTCCCAGTGCTTCCAAAACCATAGCTGTAAGATGTGAGTGGGGTGGGGAGGGAGAAACAAAGAAGAGAGTTCAGAACTGTCAATTCAGCTATATTTTCTACATAGGAAGACTGAGACAAAAACCCCGTGCAAATCTGGGATGCCCATACATCATTATTACAAGATATAAAGACTTGAAGAATTCTAGGTACAATCCTAAAATTAGCAGCATAAGGTAGAAGAAATCAAGAGAAACCTAGTGTTGATTTCATTTATCTCTTACCAGTTCCTATTGTTGGGGTTTTTTAGCTTAGCTGAAGGAAAAGCAAGTTATCCCTCCAACAGAAAAACAAACAAACAAACAAAAAACCCACCAAAAACAAAAAACCCACAAAAATAAACAAAACAACCAGCTTTCAAGGTATATACATTTTGCCTTATATTCATGGTCTGAAACTCAGCGTTTCCTTCAGTGCACCCTTATTTTAGTACTATTCTTAAAAGCAAAGACAATAAATACAAACATTAAGTGAACAGTTTATGTACACTTAACATACTGCTAATGAGCTGATAAACAGGAAATGCCTACAGAAAGGTTCTGTGAAGCAACTCCAGTAAGAAGCTGCATACTAGCAGAAAAACCCTCAAGATCAGATTGCTTTGCTTTTTGCTCTTACCAAGTTCAGTTCAAGTTTAAAAAACTTAATAAATACTGAAATTAAAATTAACATTTGATGAAAACAATCTATGCAACTCCACTTGTTTCAGATGTGTTCTCACTGCAATGAGAAAATTCTGCTTACATCTAGGACCTTATATGCACTGTTATACAGTAAGTACTAACTAAGAGGGACCACAAAAATCTAAGTTATAGAGCAACAAATTTTTTTTAAATATTCACAGAGATCAACACTATGGAGACTTAAGTAAAACTTATTTGTTTCATAGGGCTACAACTTCATTATGAAGTGGCAAAGCGATCTTAGCTCAATATTTCTCATACAGCAGTTTTTACCGTAGCACTGAAAAGAGCTGAAAAGTATTATAACAAAACACTTAATTCTTCCCAGATTCTTAGTATAGGCCCTTCAAGTATCAAAAGATTAGGAAAAGTGTACCTGGGTTTGAGATAGAACACGGATTCTTCCGATTTCTCCATTTTTTGAATTGCTTTCTCCAGACCATGAGGAAGATCAAAGTTTTCACCTTCCCCGATCTCAAACCGCAATTCCCGTTTGTCAAAAACACGATCTCCATATCGGCCTTCAAACTGGACTAGTAACAAAAAACAGAACACAGATTAAAATTAGAAGATACGTATATATATATATATATATATATGATAGGTGGGAGGTAGCAGAGTACACTGGGAGTTCTATATAGGCAGGTAGTACATACAAAGTGCCAAAGCCTCCTTCTAAACAGTCTTTTTTAAACAGCTACCTATGCATGGTGGCTACTGGCAGGAAACAGACCTTCTGCTGTTAAATTTAATAACTCCCTTTTACTTGTTCGTTTTTTCCATTCCAACAACAGGTCCCAGAACAATTCCCCCTTGTTCCTCAGCAAATGGAAATACTTTATTAGACTCATCAACCTTTCATGATCAGATAAGCACTTAACAGATTCAGTACCACTGGAAGAACACAGTTGCTGCTGGAAAATAAGAGAATGAAATCTTACTCTAGGTTGTTAAGTTACTTGGTAAAGGAAAGAAAAGCCACGTATTCCTCTCTCTCAGGGCAAGGAGTTGTAGATTGTGAAAAAGGTTCTGTCATCTCACATGGTAAACCCATTTACGATTTGTGTCACAACAAACTTACTCTCTACAAGTGCATCCTCATTGGGCTTGGAGTAGCCCTCCCCTTTTTTACGGATTCTCCGGATGATGCCACCATCTTCTTCATCAGTGAGGTCCTCCCCCTTGAACTCAAAAAGTTCTATCTGTGGAGGGAAGAAATGCCTTGCACTTATTCTCATTACACCAATTTGGTAAGTCACAGAATTTGTTCTACAGTGATCTTCAAAACTATAGCTATGCAGGAAGTCACGATCTTAGTCCTGTAAGATAGGGGATAGCCAAGGCTCTGAAGATGATATTGGATGGAAACCAGTAGATCCTGAATGGAAATCTATTGAAGAACTTCAAATTTCAGGTTATATTCAGGCCTTTTCAGCTATTTTTCTTGACCAATCTTGGTCTCCCAATACTAAAACTTAGATCCTTTAAATGAAAGGACAGTGAACCTGGCTTCTGAATAAAGCTTACACAAGCCACAATGCTTAGTTTACAAAAAAAAAAAAAAAAAATTAAAAAAATTATTGGCTTCTTTAATACTATTTTTGCCAATGTCTGCAGGCAGAACTATGGATAGTTGGTTTTGGTTGAGGTTTGGTTTTTTTTTTAATATGAGAAAAAATACCTTCTGGACACATTAAGCCAGGAAGAATTTACTCTCACTTGCCACTCTGCAGTGCTACCACACCCATCAGCTGTCCCACCTTCTTACTCTACAGCCAAGTAGAAGCACAACTAGTGTCACTGCATCCATGGGCCAAGGAGGTTTTTAAGTAAGGCAAGGACAAAAGGAGCAGGACAATAAGACAAAGATGTAATCCTTATCCTTAATTCATGATTACACCCTTAATTTCATCAATGGTCAAATTCAGATCAACTTTAAAGTGCTTGGAATGAAGCTTTATCTGATTACAAATGCTTGTCCTGAAACATTAAAACAAATTCAAGAATGTATTTTCAAACTTCAGCCATTCCCTACCCATTTCTTCATCCTCCTACTCTTGTGCCACAGGACAGTAGTTTCAAAACTTCTGTGCCCTTGCATGCCTGGACAGAGCCAGTGTTCTCTTTTTACTTGTTATATTTTCCCTTCTAGTCTCTTGCTGTATCACTGTGTATTGGTGGGATCATTTCAGAAAAAAAAAACCTCCTTCCAGAATGCTAAAACAACAAAACCATGATCCAGACCACCTTTAATCTAAACTCCCTGCTGCAATAAATTGCTTAGAATTTTTAAGAGCTAGTGTTAATGTAGGAAATAGCTATCCAGTTTGAATCTTCACATGTCCTCCCAAGTCTCTAAAGTAAATCATAGTTTCATGTGGGAGCACCACGATGAGATGGAAAAATAATGTAATCACAAAAGATATTTGTGGTTGCTATGAAATTAATTAAAAAGCTATTTTGTATCCTATGTTTGAGTAAAACAATAGTAAACAGCATAAAAGAGCAAGCCATTATAATCAGAATTGTTTAGACTACCTCATTCAAAAAAAAAAAAAAAAAAGTTCAGGGCTAATGCTGTGAAGTTTCTTGACACTGGACTTAAGATACCTGGAATGTAAAAGGAATTGAATATCCACCAATACAAAGAGTACTTCAACTTTTTATTTTCAGGGACATCTAGTAATGAATAATATTCTGGTCTTTCTCTTCAGTCTGTTTGAAAAAAGTCAAGTCATTCCTGAACATTCTACCGATGGCCATACAGGTGTGTGTGTCCCATTTTTTCTCCCAAAATTGAACAACAGTATTCTATGGAATAATCTACCTATTTATATTGTTCTGCAAAAATAATCATGAGGAAATTAAAAAAAAAACACCAAAACAACCAAACACCACCAGATCAAAAAACCAAACCATAGGATGTCCATTATTTCAGGTCATAAAGAAATGCTGACGTGATGACACAAATATGAAATCTTTTAATGTATGTTTTAGAAGGTCCTTTTTTACAAAATTTTAGTATGGTGTTAAGCAGGTGCAAAGGACCCATGCTGACATTGTTTCAAATAATAAAAAGGAAACAGAAGCAAAAACTAAAACAGTGGAAACATAAAAGACTAAGTGTCTGAGAGTCATACTAGTCAGAAACTACTTTTACCTGTTAGCACTCAGGAAAACTTTCTAGATCTAAGTCCCAACCCACACCCCCAATCAGGACACACCCAGCACTATATATTTGTTGCCACCAGTCAGCTCCAGGCTATTTTGTTAGGGAAGCACAAAACCATCATAGGCAGCTTCAGTGCTTTTCTTTCTTTCTCCCTTTTTTCCTTTAATATAACTGCTTAGGAAGGCATTAGGGGATATCAAGGATCATGAACGAAACACTTGATTACCTGGAAAATGATGGAGAGATCAGACTGGCATCATTAAGAAAAACCCAGTGGGAAGTCAATAACCTGGACGACAACTTCAGATAGACTCAGTAGTAATCTGATGGAACAAATTGTCTTGCTTTGATTCATACTTTTATTTATGAAAACACTGGGCATTATCTCATTGCAGGTCAGTGAAAGCTTCTCTGCTTCCTACTGTCCATGCACATCCTGTGTACTAATGCTAAGCCTTTAAGAATGCTCCATTGTGCTGCCAAGGTACAAGGTCTTGAGCTTGCATTTGAATCATCAGATCAGTGTTTTTTCTCTCCTTCTTGAATCCTGTCCTGATTACACTTAGTATCACTAGCATATGTGTGAAGCACACGGCACTCCAATGTGTAGTTTTGATCCAATAAGTAAGCCATGAGTAACTTAAGATTTATACATAAGAAGATGCTGTTTACCACAGCTTTATGAGACACTATTTTTCAATAGCCAACTACAGAAATAATGGCGTTAATTTTCATGTACGCAAAATGAGCAACTCGTCATCCCTTAGTGGACACTACCTATGCTAGCACTATTTTTTTTAATCCTTCTGCACAAAATACATCTTTAATCCTATTACTCACTAGTCCATGGGAAAAAAAAAAAAAAAGCCAACACACTATCCAAATGTAATACAAATACAATATCCAGCTATCTGAAGGTCAGTGGCATCCTGGTTTGTATCAGAAATAGTGTGGCCAGCAGGACCAGGGCAGTGATCGTCCACCTGTACTGGGCATTGCTGAGGCCACACCTCAAATCCCTTGTCCAGTTTTGGGCCCCTCACTGCAAGAAAGACATTGAGGTGCTGCAGCATATCCAGAGAAGGGAAACGAAGCTGGCAAAGGGTCTAGAGAGTAACTTCTCTGAGGAACAGCTGAGAAAGCTTGGGGTGTTCGACCTGGAGAAAAGGAGGCTCAGAGGGCACCTTCTTGCACTCTACAACTACCTGAAAGGAGGTTGTAGTGAGGTGGGGTCAGACTCTTCTCCCAAGTAACAAGTCCCAGGACAAGAGGAAATGGCCTCAAGGTGCATCAGAGGAGGTTTAGAGTGGATATTTGCATTAGAACAGGCTGCCCAGGGAAGTGGTTAAGACACCTTTCTTGGCGGTATTTAGGTGTAGATGTGGTACTTGGGGACATGATTTAGTGATGGACTTGGCAGTATTAGATTTAAACTGGTCTAGATGGTCTTAAAGGTCTTTTCCAGCCTAAATGATTTTATGATTCTATGTATAATTTACCCTTCTTAACAGATGCTACTTGTTTCCAATAAAATCTAAACAGACTTTCACTCTCTACTCCATGAGCTATTTTTACCTTTCTCAAGATATTAGATAAAACATTCAATCTTCGAGCAATCATCAGAGTTTTAAAACTTTCCATATGCCCCCAACATACGAGTCCATTCAATTGATTAAGTATTTTAGAGCAAGGTAATTTTAAAAATCCCACTTAAAAAGAATCTGTCTTCTCTCAGGTAGAATTTATTTCAAAGTAATTGTTGGAAAATTGAACTGTTTCAACAGTAGGAAAAATACATCATCTCCAAACCCTGTTGAGACTGTCAGAGCATGCTTCAGAAACGTCTTTAGTATCATCCTCCATGGAAAAAAAAATCTATCTGAAGGTCAGTGGCAAGACACAAGTCAGACACAAGTCTCAGCATTCTGAGCAACCATTCCCACTATTGAAACAACACACAAGAGACAGCTGCTATTTCCACACCCTTTTGGGAGGGGGGTTGGGGGAGTGACTTTAGGATCAGTAGGAGACAAATTCTCTCCTCTCCTGGTGAGGTTAAGAGAAATATCTGGCTCCATTTCATTTTCTCAGCTACTTCAGAGTCCGTCACTGAGACAGTCCACCCTCCCAGCCTGCTCTTTCCTACTGCAAATCATTCCATAACTAACGTTAAAATTGAACACTGGAAACCATTCAAGTATTTTAAAAATGCCAAAAAAAGGAACCCGAGCCATTGCAGATCAGTAGCAGCCAGACTAAAACTTTGCCCACACTACCCAAAATTGACTATACTGTTTTCTTTAGAAAACCTAACAATCCTTTCAAAATCCAGTTTTGAAAGCATATTGCATCACACATTTTCAGCTGTGAAATATGACTTTTGCTTGTTTTTCAAGTGTATAGTTTTAATTACCATCTCTCACTTACCTCAAAAATCAGTGTAGCATTGGGAGGTATCTTTGGGGGGCTCCCAGCTGAGCCATAGGCATATTCTGGTTTACATGTAATCCGACAGATTTCACCAATCTTCATGGTCGCCACAGCAATGTCCCATGCTTTGATCACCTCACCTATACAAGTCAAATGTCAATCACATGACTGCAAGGCACACATGAAAAGCATGATCAGCTGAAATTCAGCATCATCACTTTTAGTATACAAAAGCTAAGACAGCAGAAACACTGAAGGACTTGTGCTCACTCTCACCTGCCTACATCAGTTTTAAGCCTAATTAAATTCTGAAGTTTCCTGGGGACCCAAATTTTGCTACATTTCTTCATTCCAGGTGCGGCAACTCTTTTCATAGAATTATACAACGGGTTGGATTGGAAGGGACCTGAAAGGTCATCCAGTTCCAACCCCTCTGCCAGGGGCAAGGACACTGCACTTCCTTCCTTCGAGAGAATACAAGTCATTTGAACACAGACACGGGCTGAAGTGCTTGGCACAGTCTCAAGTGTGAGGAAGTAACAATAAACTCTTCCGAAAGGAAGGTCTCAGGGTGAGAGATTGCCTGCCCGTGTTTTGAAAACAATCCAAACCAACAGCCTTTTCTCTCTGTACTTTATCAGTTGGCAATGAGCAGCACTAATGGTAACAAAGTTACAAACATTTGTAACAAAAACAGGGAGGAAAATAGAAATAGTATTCCTTCTGAAGCCAGAAAAGAAGTTGTAACAAAATCCTCTTTTTTTCAAGCTTTCCTACTTGCTGCTCTTTTCAACTCTACCAAGCAGCCTATTAATCTTGTATTAATAGGTACACTTATTATATCAAATTTCAGTACAATGAATTAATCTCTTTTTTTAAAAAAGAGATATTATCCACTTATTTAAAAGCAGCAGGTAAGGAACTGCCAGGGAAAACTAACACTGAGGAATAGGATTTGCTGGAATAAGGATGCTTAGATTTCTGCATTCAAAAAATGAAGGATTTTGACAATGAAGAGATGCACTGCTCAAAGATTCATATTTGGGTTAACTTGGGAATTTTGTGGAAAAGGGAGTATATTTCATCATGCAGCAGCTGACAGCTGGTTCTGTGCACCCTGTCCCAGTATCTGGTCACAGTGGAATACTCTTGAACTGGAGTCTGCCAAACCAAAAAAAAAACCAACAAAAAACACAACCAATAAAATGCATATTGTGGCTTTTTAACTACCCTTTGTCACTACACTTCAGGGCAGATTTGCTCCCCAGGAGTGCTTTGTCTGAGGCCTGTGAACCCTTCATCAGGCCTCAAGGGGCTACACAGTTTTCTCACTCAGAAAAATCTCAAAGACATTCTGACCAGGCCATTCTGAGAGAACAAACTCTGAAAACAAGTTTAAGTAGTAACTTCAAAAGGCATGGAAATCCTACCTCAACTATTAGCGAAACTAATCAATACCAAACACATGATATTACCTTTCCCCAAGTCAAATGAAAATTTGTCTCTTCTGTCCAGACTGGAGTCAAATTTTGTGCCATCAAGAAGCCATCCTGTGTAATGGACAGTCACTTTATCACCTATCATTGGAGACTCTGTCCCGCTGCCTTCTCTCTTGACAACCTGAGAAAAACATTAAGCAAACAACATTAAGATCATGGAAACTAAGTCTGCCTATTGGACATTATGTCCATTTACTTCGATGCATGCATTATCATCTTCAGTAGATAAAGGATTTGGAGGTTTACTTCAGTTATCTGGAAATGGACTGACTATTCTGTCTGCAGATTAGCAGTGCTGCAAATTCAGAACCTCAAGATGGCTGTGCTGTGATACGAGAACTTAATTGGCAACAGCTTACAGATCTCTGCATCTATAGTTAGCCATGTCACTTACCTTTCTTCAGTAAGATTTTAAATGTTCTTGATTGAAACTCAAACTGGTAAAGTATTAGGCAGGGGGTTTTTGCTTGATTCAAGTATTTGCCTCACCACCTTTTTATCATTATACCCGAGTTCAGTGTTCTAGGCAAAGCATTTAAACAAGAAAACAAGGTGGTTGTTTCCATGTAAAGTCTATACTAACATGTAGTCTGAGATTACTTGAGTTAAACCAGGCAGTTTAACAAAGGTTAACAGAATCACACCACAGAGCAGATTAGTTTTATCAGCTTATAGAAAAGTACTTAGAAATTATTATATTGCATTAATTTTGTCTCCGTGCAAATCTGACATGAATTGCCAGCACATCTCACATACAGCTGCAACGATTTTGATCTTCTCAAGAGGTTCCCCAGCCTGCCTAGCAAGACCGGTATCAACTACATCTACACTATCCAAAAAGCAAGACCAGCCAATCTCTCCAGTGTTCATTTGAAATTCACACAAAAATAGAGAATGATATTGACATATCTCATAGGCAAGGAAGTGAAGCCTTGCCCATAACAGGATTCCTGAAGTTCAGATTTAAATTTTCTCCAATACCAACTGAAACCACCTAGCTCTGAGCCAAAGTTGTGCATCACTTCAGCTAGGCAAAAATGGAGGACCCTATTTGCTTGGATCATGGAGAACTGAAAAACATCCTGTTCATACAAGATAAACATTTATTCAAGGCCACTTATTCAAAAGCATGGATTGGAATCCCTCCTTTAAAGAAAAGCTTTAGAAGTGTCATGTTTCTACACCATTCACATTTTTCATTGAAGGAAGCAGACCCTTGGGAGTCTCCTTCACAAATTTCAACTTCTTACAACCAACCACTGTCCATCTCCTACTTTGCCTCCCACCATCCCTGCACCTATACAACTGAAATGCCAGCACTCTCCATCCAAAGCCAAGGCAACGTTAGCAGTTTCTGTCAGACTTTCACCAAGCTGAAAGCACCTCACTGGATTCATAAAACAAAGAAAAAATCCACAAATGAAGAAAACCCAGAAAACTAAATACTACCTCTGCTGCTTCCTAAGGAGAGAAGGCTTAGTGTGAAAAAGGATGTCTGACCTCACACAGCCCACTATCCTTTTCTCCTGCACTGCCTCAGTGCTACAGCAGCTATTAGCATGACAAAACTAATCTACTGGTATCTCTCCCAAGGAAGGCAACAGTTCAAGCAACCACTCTCAGAGAGATAAAGAAACAGGGAACTATGAAAAAAACCCTATGAATGTGGTAATCAACCTAACCTACACAATGCTTAGGCATAGATATATATAAATATACGTATATAAAGTGGATCCAAACTAGTTATTTTAAGGTAGCCAGTCTGAAAGGCTTTTGGAAAAGTAATTGCATTTAATGGAAATTTACTAAGCTTTTCCCAATACCATATTCTTGTAGTGTCATACCAAGGTATCCAATAATAGTGAATATCTCGTTTTCATTATTTATACAGTATTATTCTTTTGCAATTATTTCATTTTAAGAAGACTCAAGTTTCATTTTTTTCACAGACTCAATACGGCAACCCTATTTTCTGTAAGGTTTACATTTTCCTTTCAGATGGAGAAACAGGATTTTCCAGTTTATATTGTGGATTTCAACTAGTTTATTTCTAAACTAAGAAACAGTGCAAGCACATTCAGCAATATCAGGTAAAAACCTGTGGATACTATTCTGATCCAAAGCTAATGAACAAATAAGCACGCTCCTGGAATCAGTACAATGATACCAGTACAAAATTGGGGTAGGTTTGTTCAGAGCTAGACCCTTGGTTTCAATGGGTGCATTCTGCACTCCAGAAATTACTAGGGGAAAAAAAAATCCATGAAGGCTGAACTTCATGACCTCTACAGTATTTTGCTTATCAATTCACCATCTCACCTTCTCTGTGGTTTTTACCACCTCAGTTATTTTGCTAGTATTTTTTACTCCTCTCCTTAAAAACAAACAAACAAACAAAACCCCAAACAAACAAAACCACCAAACACCTGCCGCTTCATCATCTAAAGTAGATACTGCATGGATTAGGCAGACGATCACTGCCTTCCACCATGCTCTAGGGGCCTGAGCTGTGGGAGACCCACAGACACCTTCTGGGCAGCTGTGCAGACGAGAACTCTGACCTGATTATTTTGCTATATGCAAAAAACAGAAATTCTCACCAAAGCATGCTAGCAAGAAAGATGGGAAAGCAAGAGCATAGAAGACAACATCTACAATCTATTCCTTGCTATCCCTCCTGAATGGGAGACTCTGTGACGAACCTAAAATTTTAAGTCAGAGGGCTCTAAAGGTTAAGACCAGAATTTTGCTTTTCCTGTGGCGCCACGTTTTTCTTCTGAATACCGTAACTCTGTTCTTCTGAACACTGAAATTTTACTGCGATCGAATAACGCTACTAAGGATCGTTAGAGGTTTTAGCAGAGACTGAGGAAGTTTCTAGAGATATGGAAATAGGCGACGTCTGACAGAGGAAGTTCGTGCTACTCCCCCTCACGGTATAAATTCTGCTGCCCTTATCGCCTGGCTTCCCAGTTTACAAAGGCGAGCAGCCGCTCCGCCGGAATGCGCGGCACCGCCGGAGACCTGCCCGCCCGCCCAGCGGCACCGAGGGGCGGCCGCCCCGCTCCGCTGCTGCCGCCGGGCCCGCCCGCACCGCGCACCCCCGGGCTTGGGGGGGCCGCCGTGCCCCGACGGAGAGCGCCGCGCCCGGAGCCCGAAGAGCGGAGCGGAGCGCGGCACGGCCGGGCACCGGCGGGGACCTGCACCGCGCCCACGTGCCCTGCCGGGGCTCCATCTTTAATTCCCAGCCCCACACACGTGCTGGCGGGGGGGCGGATCCGGACCCCCGAAACCTGTCGTGCGGGCAGAGCCGCGGCGTGAGAGCCTGGCCTGGCCCTCCCATCCCGCATCCACACCCCGCAAACCCGGAGAATAGCCCGAACGGAGCGGGAAAGCGCCTGCACCACAACCCCCTTCCCCTTGCCCCCCCCCCCCCCCGGGCTTTCCCAGTGGGCAGCCTGGGCTCCAGCTCGCCCGGGCCAGGGAGATGGGAGCCGGGAGGAGAGGAGAGAGCCGCCGGCAGCCGCCGCGTGGGAGCCCCCGCGGGCGGGCGGGCAGCGCTTGCGCAGCCGGGCGCGCTCCCGCGCTCGCCGCCGCCGAGGTTTAATCGCCCGCGCTGCGCCAGCCCGGCCGCGCTGCCCGGGGACCGCCTCGTCCCCTGCTCCGCGGGGCACATAACGGGCCAGGGCGCCCGGGGAGCACCCGCTCGCAGGCCAAGAGAAACGCCTTCCCCCCCCGCGCTCCCCGCCGGACCCCCCCGAGAGAGCGCGGGGAGTGAGGATGGGAGACAGCCGTCTCGTACCTTGAGGACGCCCTCATCCTGCTTGGGGGTGATGTCTGTCCCTTCTAGGGGAGCCCCGTCCGCTTTCATCTCCTCCGCCGTCATCTCGCCCGCCGCTGCCACCGCTGCGCAGGGAAGGGCCGCCTCGCGGGGTCGGTGCTGGACTGGGACACCGGGAATGGGCTGGGGGAGCGCCTCGCTGCACCTTCGGCTCCGGGCACCGCGGGCGGGGGCGGGCGCCGCACGCCTCCTTCCCTGCTGCTCTCGCCGCAGCGCCGGCCCCTGATCGGCGGGGAGGAGGAGGAAGGGGAGGGGAGAGGGAGGGACCGAGAAGTTTCTAGAGCAGCCGCCGGGCTGCCGCAAAGCGCCCGGCCGTGCCAGGGGCCGGGGTGAAAGTGTGCGTCGCCCCCGGGGGCGGAGAGGCCATCGCTGGCGGGGCGGGGGTAAGGCAGCCGCCTAACCGCATTACATGACTGGGGCGGCAGGGGCTACGGAGAAGAAGAGAAGGAGGAGGAGGAAGAGGAATAGATTATTCATGGCAGGAGGAAGGGCGCGCTTTTACAGAGCAGGAGCGCCCACCGCTCGCAGGTGTTGCAGGGGCGCCTGGCCCGGCAGCGAGGAGGAGCTGCTGCGCCCTGCCCTGCCTTGGACAGGTTTTGCTGTAAGCTGCACTTAGAGTTAAAGTAACCCTGCTGCCCTCTCAGTAGTAGCCCTCCTCGTCCCCCTTCGGTATGAGCAGCCCCGTGCAGGTGCGTGGGCTTGTGTTCTTTTCGCCCACCACGCAGTCACGGAAGGTGCAGGAAAGGTTGTACAAGCGGGCACCGCGCCGGCAGCGAGCTCAGGCATCCCTTGGCTTGCAGGGCTGGGGATCAGGTTAGGAGCCATGCGCTGGACCAAGGAAGGTGAAGACGTGCTTAAAAGCACAGAGTGTAAGCTCTGTGTTTTACCCATCTGTATCCATCCGGATAAAGTCAGCACCGTTTTATTCCTCAACCTGCGGGTGGAATATTTGGGGATGCATAAGTAAAAACGGTGTGCGGTGCTTTTGGCCAAATCATTTGCAACATCCAGTGATCTAAAATGAGACTAGAACTTTGTCCATCCCCTTGGGCATAAATATCTAAAGGAAGAGTGTTAAAGGGATTCAACCTTCCACTGCAAGCCATTAATACCGGCCGCCCCGTGTAGCTTTGCCCCCCGCACCCCCCCCCCCCCCCCTTCCTCCCGCGTAGGGTGGCACCTTTCCCGGCTCTTCTTGAACTTTCCACTCTCTCCCTTCGCTTTCCCGCTGGGTGCTGGGCTCTGGGCGGGTACGGTGGCACCGCAGCCCCGCCTGCCAACCTGCTGCAGACGCTCCAAAAAGCGCCGGGGCTGCGCAACCGCGTCCGTACCGCACACGCTCGCTGAGCGGCGGAGGGATGGACAGCCGCCTGCTTCTTGTGCGCGTTCTGTCTTTGCATCTTCAGCGTGATGTTTGAGCTTTCATTAACAAAACCGGGTACTGAGGGTGAAAGGAAGGGGGTTCGCAGGCAGGTGTTCAGTGTTCTGGAGTTGCTTTTCCCCTCGCAGCACGGGCCCATACAATGCAGACCTCATAAAGTCAGAAGGGATCCCTGGAAAGGATGCAGAAAGTTTGGCAGTGTGTGAGCTTGCTCTGTGAGTCCTGATCCTGCGTGCAACCTAGATTTGTTCTGTGCCGGTATAAAGCTGTATCTGCACGGTGCATAAGAACTCCAGCAGCCTTAGGTAGGTTCTGCTGATGCCAAAGGAAAGTAGTAGCAATATAGCCTAAATAAAGAACTTGTAGTTACTTTAGCAAGTGGCAGTAAACTGCAAAATCTACAGGTTGCTTTTCAACCACAAGCAAACACACTTTAGTGCACTTTCAAACTGAGTAAGCAGAGTGGTGGAAGCAGGTGGAGAAGGAAAGAACTGTGGTTTCTCTGTGCATTTGATCTAGAAGCTTCTAGCTGCTTTCAGTTTGCAATTTAACATGGATGAGTTATTTGATTGCAGATTAGATCTGTGGGAGGTTCTGTACATAGACTCTAGACCCCGATAAACCGAGGAACACAGAGAGAAGCATCTAAGCTGGTTCTGGTCCAGCAGGTCTAGCAGGTCTTGTTAGGGGAGGCAGAGCAAAAATACAGGAGATACTTCTTCATCTAATGGGTCTGTATGGCACTGAATTTACATTCTCCAGTCAGTACTAATACATAAGTTCTCTACAATCCCCATTCATCAAGTCTGACCTCTTTCTTTTCATCTAAATTTTTTAATAATAAATCAACTATAGTTGATTTAATATAAATTTTTGCAGATCCCCTGCCTCATATTTGGCAATGAAATTTCTGTTTGGGACTGGTACTGTTTTAGCCATATGATGTATACATCGTAATCCAGCATTTAATAATTGTAGCATGTAGAAATGATGCCAAATTATCTTCATCAGTCAAACATGCTAAAATCAAGTTTAGGAAAGTGATAAATTGTAGAAAGGAAAGGATATCTCTTAGTGGAGATCGTTTGCAGATGTTATATGTTTTTCAGCCAACTCCCCGTTTTCAGCATAGCAGTGCAAGCTCCTAGGTAAGTAATTTAAAGCAAGTACTGCAAGCTATGTCCCTTAGTAACTTCCTAAGACTACGTAGATACTGTTTAAGGCCTTCCTTAAGGGCTGTATGGGCAGAGCTTTATGGATCAGGGGACAGAGATAGTAGCAAAAAGACTGAGCATTTCAGGTGATGTCAATGTCATAATGCTTTTATTAGAGTATGGATGGAGGGAAGGCAGGTTAGAAGAGGAGACTCCTTTAAGGCATTGTAAAGGAGTCTCGTGTCAGGCCTGTCCTCAGAACATAAGTTGCAGAGACAATTTTGAAGCTAAAGACAGTCACTAAGCAAGATGGGGAGAATACAAAGAAAAGATTTCAGAACTTGATGGATATGCTTAGGTGAAGTGAAAATGAAAAATCTGGCAGTAGCTTTCAGGCAGAGTGGAAGACAAGTGAAATGATTGCTCCAAACAGCAAAGAATAGCCCGGGCAGTAAAATGTCCTGAAAAATATCTGATTGCAGCAACAGTCTGGAACAGCCTCCCAGGACACGAAGCCAATCTAAAGCTGGTCAGCAACGTGCTAAAATTATGAATAGGCTTATTCACAGACTAGCTAGAGGTAACAAGGTTTGAACATAAAACATTTAAAATGGCATAGGGCAGCACAGCTCAGCTGGAACTTTATTGGCAGGTCCTACACAGGCAAGGGCAGGACTCAAGGTGGGTCCCATCAAGAAGGGAGGACCTTTGGGTTGCTGTCAAAAGGTCAGTTCCCCAGGTATGCCATGGCTTGAGCCGCTGTACTGTGTAGGTTGACCAAAACCCCACCAGGACAGGCTGTGGCCTCAAGTTCACTTGCCCAGCTGTGTTGATCATGCTGGCACTGCACTGGAACTGAGAAAAGGAATGAGGAATGCATGTCTGCACAAGCTCAAAGATGGCATTACGAGATAACAGCAAACAGAATAACCAAAAAAGGAATGACCCTGGCTATTAATTTGTGATTGGAACAGGAACTGAACCCAAGCTCATCATGAGCACTGGGTTCACGCTTGATTGGCTTGGAAGGGCAGAGCACAGGGTGTAAGGAAGGAATGAAGACAGAAGCCACACACTGTATCGACTTGAACTCGCCACCAGCGTGCAGATGGACTGACAACCCAGCCATCAGCAGGGACACCCCTGATGCCAACTGCAAGGGAAGACAAGATTCAACCCAGTGTGGCTTGAGTGGGGTGAAGGCATTCCCGGGGAAACTAATATCAAAAGGAGAGCTCACAGGACATGAATGAGAGTGATAATTTGTGCACCCATGTTATTTGAAATAAGGCTTTAAAACTTTGGTCAATTGTAAATGTCTATCTAGCTAGCTGCAATAATGAAGAGCTAAGTAAAATTGACAATTTTTTTAAGTTGGCATATGTTTCTTCTGAGGTATTGTTTGGTTAGTCTCAGAATCCAAAAGAAACTCACAATGTGTCACACTTCTGCTGAGTTGGAAAAGAATTTAAGAGATCAGGGATAGTTTGTAGTTACTTCTGCTTGTTGCATTATAAAATATAACAGTGATAGGGAGGAAGTTATGCTCAGTATATAGAATTGCACTTTTTTGTTGCAAGAAGCAATGCTACTCTTGAAGTCCACAGTAGGGCACAAACCTTCATCAGTCTAACTGTTATTTTGTGTGAACTGTCTGTGACAGGCAATTAAGAATGTCACCTGCTGCGTACCACCTGAATTATAGCCTGCCTGTTTTTCATTCTCAGCTTTTCTGAGCTGTCCCAGTATCCCTGCTTTCCCTTGCGCCCTGACAGTGTAAAACAAATCAATTCCTATCCTTTAGTTTAGAAAGGATAAAGTTGTTAGTTTTCCTTATCCTTTACCACATCACTGCAGACTGTAGTAGATTGGCATGACCCGCATGCAAGGAGCATCAGACCTCTTTTCTGTTCCTTTTCAAATGAAAGCAGTGGTGATACACTCATTCCCTGCTTTAAAACCAAGCAATATTTAAAGGGGAGTGATCTGAGCTGTTGTACAGCAGGCATGCATGTGAGACTCAACCCTCCAGCACCGAACAGGAAAGGGGCTCTCTGTATCTCAGGGATTTCTGAGCTGCTCTGCTCCTTGTTCACCAACAGATGTCAACATTTTTCTAAAACTATGAGCCGTAGGACTTGCAGATAGGCAAGGTTTAATTTTTAGAAAATTATTTCCTAGTATGCTTATGATTTCCTTTGCTTCTGTACATTACCTTCTATTTTTTTGTAATTTCATTTATGTGACATATGCACTGTCCTTTGTTGATCACAGATGGAGATTTTCAAAAAGACTAAACAGCAATTTTTTTGTATAGACATCTCTTCTGATTCAGTATATCTGTGTCTTTACTGATCATAGCTCATCAGCCTAATTTCATTTCATAGGAAGTTAATAAAATTAATTTTAATTAAGATGTTATTTACCTTTCCAAAAGCAAAATTATTTTAAAATACCTAGTCAAGTTTCATCAGCTGCTTTCATTTTGTTCTTTCCTTGCCTTAAAATCAATCAAGATTACTAGACAAATGTATAGACGTTCTGATTTTATATTTCTTTGCATCCTGTTAGCCAGTAAGTCTAGCCTAATGTGTGTATGTTAATACCACCAGAAAGGATGGGCAATTCATGTTTGGTTTTCTTTTCCTTAAAGCACAGCAACATTTTACTAGGTTCAGAAATTGTAATGTTTGTAATCTATTGCTGTGAAGTGCCATGTGAAAATAACAGCAATACCAGTAATTACAAATGGCAATTGCCTGATTGATTCTCCTGTACTTTTACTAAAAAAAAAGCATTTTTTAAAAGGTTTTATCAATTTTCAATCTCTTTCCTAATAACTCTTGGGATTGTAATTGTAAAAAAAAAAAAAATAAATAAATACAGTTTGTAATTTCTTTCCTAATCTAATTTTAGAGTTCTCATTAATTTGCAGCCTAACTACTTCTTTGGGTCTATTTCCCTAAGACGTATTTAGATTTTGGTTTTTTTTGCTTTTATTATGTAACCTTGGAAAGAGTTGTTTTTAAAGTATTTTTTCCTAATTTTGTCTTTCCCATGCAAGCTTTCCTGCTTGGCTGCCTGCACCATCTCCATCTCTCTTCTCTGGCTGTTTCAGGGGAAGTTCAGATTGGATGTTGGGAAAATGTTCTTCACAGAGAGAGAGCTTGGTCAGGAACCAAGCCTGTCAGAGTACGAGAAGCATCTGGGCAATGCTCTTACTCATGTGGTTTAGTTTTAGGCAGTCCTGTGAGAAGCAGGGATTTTGACTTGATGATCCTTATGGGTCCCTTCCAACTTGAGATATTGTGTGATTCTATGATCTGCACTAGGTGCCTTCTTTTGCCATAGTTTCAAGCACTTCTGTAAGAAAGGGGGTTGCCCAAGTTGAAGTGTTATGTTCTCTTTTGTGTGCATGTGAATTTATTGCTTCATCTCACCACCTTTTTTGCACATTACTCGATCTTTACATGTCATGGCTTACTGCTTTAGCTTACCTAGCTTAGCCCAGGGGTGACTTCCGGGTGCTTATACTTTCACAGGTATAGGGCAAAGAATGTTCAGTTCTGGGAGTTGTCATGTCCAGGGAAACACAAGTTTGAGCCCATTCAGAAGTGGACCGGCCTCACAGTTACCCTGGATGCTGTACGTAGGGGAGCACTCACTGGCTAAAAACAAGTTCCTGATCCTCCAGCAGTGAAGGCTACTGAGCACATTACTGCCCCAACATCAGCCCAGGCTCTCACTTGAGTGCTTAGACAAGCTGCAGAGCCCGCTTAGTCTTGCTATGTAGACACTGCTTTTCTTTATAAGAATATGCCGTAGAGCTTTGAAGCATCCTTGCAGTTTTAATGTATGTTAAATTTGTATTTGTGCCACACAACGCACAAGTCACAGAATCACAGAATGTTTTGGGTGGAAGGGATTTCAATGATCACCCAGTCCAAGTGATACCTTCTATTAAACCAGGTTACTCAAAGCCCCAGTCAACCTGCCTTTGAACACTTTCACTGGTGGGGCATCCACAGGTTCTCTGTGCAACCTACTCTAGTGTCTCACTACTGTCATTATAAAAAATTTCTTCATTATAGCCAATCTAAATCTACCCTCTCTCAGTTTAAAACCTTGGTGATGACTAACAGGTATAATGAATGTAAGTATTTTTGTCTCTTCAGCAATGCCGAAAGTCAGCATGCCTCTCCTTGCTCAGTTTGTCAAAAAACATGTGAAGAAGCAGGAGTCCACCAATTCTTTACTAGCTGCAGAGTTTGCAGCATACTTGGGTTTTGGTTATTGTGCAGAAGACAGCTAGACTGTAAATTTGAAAGAGAGGATAGACTTGAATACCCATGGGTCCACTTTATTTAGGGAGAACAACCAATTCCCTAGGAACTGTGTGTCTCGCTCACTTAGGCTGCCTGTGTTCCTAACAGGTAATCCACCCCACTGGCTCTCTGCGTCTTTTGTCCTCTTCCTCACAGGTACTCCACAATCCCATACTTTTGACTTAAGGAGATCCTCAGAGGATTTAAAGGGACCTTAAAGATTCACCCCAAAGTGACTGACCACTTGACACACAAAATCTATTCTCTTACTCACCCTTAGAATTCCCTCAGGTCATCTGTCTCACAGATATTCTTCCTGAGTGGACCAAGGGGTATTCTTTCCCTTGTAGCACATCTCTTTTGCTTGTGTGTGATGGCTTCTGGACAAAGATGATACAATCTCAAGTTTATATTTAATGAAATCCAATTATCTTCCCACTGCACATTTTTCCCTTTTCCAGAGACAGAAGAAAGGCTAGGATAGAGTTAGGCATCTTGCAGGATTTATAAATGTATGCTCCAATTCTTAGTTGCAATACTCTCAGCTCTGCAGGGAGTAGGAAGTGTCTGGAGGTAAGAGGTGCAAGGGACAGGAGGGAAGACAAGGGATCACGAATCTGTCTTGAGACAGTGTCATGGAGACTTTGTACTTCCACATTAAGAAGGAAGGCAGCTAGGAGCCAAGATCTTCCCCTTCCTTCTGTCTGTGCCCAACAGTAGTTGTTTCCTCCTGACTGACGTGAGAGACATCCATCTCAGTCTTCTGTAGCTGCCTTCAGTTCTTGTTAGCCATGTGTGTTCTCTGTCCCTGCTGTGTTTTCTCCCTTCTCTCTCTTGAAAGAGATCATCAGTAGTTGTGTCTGTTCTGGGTCTAGTGAGTGTACTTCCTTCCCTCTGTCCTCACTGAAATGCTTAATACAATTGAAATACAGAAACTGTGATTACACAGGAATTGGGAATTCTCTTATATGGTGACAATTGCTTTCAGTTAAGAGAGAGTTAAAATCCTTCTCAAGACAGCCACACCTTGCTCTGGGTAAATGCTAGGGAGGAGCAGTCCTCCCAGGTCTGGAGTCTAGGATGTTAGCTTTCTGATCCTGTGATAAGAAGAAAGGTGGGGGCTAAGAAATTTTCTGAGTTTACTTCAAACCTAGTCCTGTAGGGTAATCATCATGTAGAACACCTGAAGAACAATCCTAAGCACAGATACAGGCTACATGGAGAATTAACTGAGAGCAGCCCTGCTGAGAAGGACTTGAGGGTGTTGGTTGACAAGAAGCTCAACATGACCTGGCAATGTGTTGCAGCCCAGAAAGCCAATTGCGTCCTGGGGTACATCAAAAGCAGCAAGTTGAGGGAGGGGATTCTGCCCCTCTGCTTAAGTCTTGTGTGTGCCCCATCTATGGAAGTGTTCAAAGCCAAGTTGGATGGGGCTTTGAGCACCTGTTCTAGTGGAGTGAGGAGCTCAGCAGCATCAATCCTTATTCGGACAAAAAAGCTTCCTAGATCTTGTTTTGCCCCTGTTTTCCATTGTTTCAGGGCTGGGGGGAGGACGTGAAACTGCAGAAACTTGTTTGCCGTGTTACTTTTGTTCTCCTGAGCCACATGGTCCAGTGGATGGAGAGGGGGTCAGGTGCCATCTTGCCTTTGTCTGAGAAAATGATGGAGGGCACTCTCTATGGGAGTGGTTTTGTTTGTTTGGTGGTGGATACCCTTTTGTAAGTAGAGCACTCTCTTTTGTTCCCTCTAATTGATACTGATGTGGTTAGGGTGAGTTTTTCAGTAAAACTGTGATTCCAAATTGTGGTCTCTGCAAGTGTTTCCTCTGTTGTTGTAAGGGATCAGGGGAGTGGGCAACTTGAGTTGGGTTAATTTTCCTACTGGGTTTTTAAACCAGCACAATGGGCAGTGTAGTTTTTGTCCTATGTTAACCAGCATGCTTGACTCATAAATCTTATGTAAAACAACAGTGGAGTCTCATGATAGTTTGGGTGGAAAAACAAAACTTCCAGGCATGTCCAGAGGATAAGAAATGAGAATGATGCTGTCATTCTTGATCAAGTTGCTGTTTCTAAGCACCCTGGGGCTTGTGGCAAATCCAAATCCAGGATGCAGCTGCCCCAGGACTTACTATTTCCCTGTGTTTGCATGACAAGGATTTGCTTTCAGGGTAGCCAAATATGAAATGCAAGTGAAGAGTGGTGTTGGCAAGGGATGCTGTCCAGGAAAGGGCCACGCCCCCTCGGTGCAGCTCCTCTGCTTGCAGCGGGTGGTGAGATCCAAGTCACTCCTCTGAATCTTGAATGACAGAAACTGAGTGAGAGTGGGTTGTACTCACCGTCACAAAGCCTTCCTGTTTGCACAGTCACAGCTGCTGCAGCTCAACAGAAGACAACCTCAGGGAAAAGCTAAGCCAAACTTTCAAACTGAGGGAGACTCAATAGAGCACGTGTCACCCATAGACCCCGAAGGGCTTGGCAATCAAGGTTAGTACCACCCTCCTTACTTCGTAGATGGTAAAACAGATGAAACAAAGCTTCGGAAAAAGGAAGTTATTTTCTTGAGACTGCAAAGCGGTTTGGGTCAGGGAACTAGGGCATGAATCTCCTGTGCCTAGACCTTCTCTCCTAGGTACTGTGTGACTTAAAATGACAGTTATTCTGGTGAAGTGGTTGTCTCCATCGTTTGTGTTTGCTCTCCCACAGCCTCAGAGCAACTTCTAATACTAAGCAAGAGCTTATAGTGCCGAAGTGGAGGTAGAAAAATGCAATTTTGGAATAGCACGTTGCAGCAACTGTGTGTAGCTCTGTACGCATCCAATTAGGAGCTAAAATGTGAACTGCGTGTTTGAATTATGTTGTGTTTTGTGTTGATACAATCTTTTAATTTTCTGGCTGTTTCTATGTGAATCACCTCTACCTCACAAGTTCCTAGTAGACTTCCTGGAACCTCTGGCACTCTCCCTCTCCAAATAAATTGTTAATGGGAAAGTGAATGCCTATATTTCCTTATTTTGACCCATGATGCTTAGCAGAATTTGATGAAACAGTCATTCTCTTTGCCTCCATCATCTTATTACACTTGTCACTTTAGTTTTTTAATTTTTAAATTTAAATAATATTTAAAATTATTTTAAATTTAACTTCAATTTAAAATTTAAATTTAAAAATAGTGTAATAACAAAGCCAAAAAAAACAAACAAAAAAAAATGCCAAATCCCAAAAAAAGTTGTGTCCACAAAGCTGATTCCTGTTTGTTTGGAGTTCCTACTAGACAAGACAATTACTCAGCAGGGTTGTTACAGCTGTCCTTTGTTGCTGAGCCATGCTGCAATGGATGTTGGTCTTCTCTCCACCAGATAGGAGCTTCCTGAAGATGAAACCCTCTGCCACCTATGAGCTGTTAGTGGACAGTGTTGGGCCATGGGACTTCACTGGTGGTTTTGTTCCATGTGAACTGCTCCTTGTTGGAGAGGATGCCTTCCCTGTGCTCCTGAGCGCTAAGAAGCAGGTTCTGATTGCTGTTTCACAGTATGGGAAGGGCCGGATGGTGGTTGTTTCCCATGAAGGAATCTTGAAGGACTCCAAGTTTTCCCAGTTCCTCAGAAATGCTGTGGAGTGGCTCAAGCCTTGCGCTGAGGCCCTGGTTGGGGTGCATTCTCAGTTGGATTCCCTCTCCCAGGTGCTGCTCAGGGCTGGCACTAAAGTACAGGCTGGGGCAGAGCTCAGCCCCTCCCTGGGGGTGTACTGCATGGATGCCTATGACAGCTCGAAGGCGAAAGACCTGGTTGGCTTTGTAAAAGCGGGAGGAGGGTTGCTCATTGGAGGCCAAGCCTGGCACTGGGCTAGTCAACATGGCAAGGAGAAGGTGCTGTTCGAATTCCCTGGGAACCAAGTGACCAGCGTGGCTGGCGTGTACTTCACAGGAAATGCTGTGGAAAAAGGCATCTTCAAAGTAGCCAAGAAGATTCCCAAGATCCCGTTAGTTGTCCCGTGAGTATCTGAATTGCTCTCTATTTAAACAATGGTTCAGGTTGTGCAGGTGAGTTGTTTATAGAAGATTTGTGAGGTGACAGTTGAGGATGATGGTGAATGCTGGTTCTTTAATAGCCAGGATGGGATGCAACTTTTGTCTTCCAGTATAAAGGGAGCCTTTCCATTCCTTATAATTGGAAAGAATGGTGTTCCGGGAAGGACATTGAGACGCTGGAGCAGGTCCAGAGAAGAGCAACAAGGCTGGTGAAGGGACTTGAGCCAAGTCCTATGAGGAGAGGCTGAGGGAGCTGGGGTTGTTTAGCCTGGAGAAGAGGAGGCTCAGGGGGAACCTCATCACTCTCTACAACAACCTGAAAGGAACTTGTATCTGGGTGGGGGTTGGTCTCTTCTCGCAGGCAACTATCAGTAAGACAAGAGGATATGGTCTTAAGCTCTGCCAGGGGAGGTGTAGGTGGGATATTTGGAAGAAATTCTTTCCAGAGAGGATAATCAGGCATTGGAATGGGCTGCCCAGGGAAGTGGGGGATTCTCCATCCCTGGAGGTTTTTAAGATGAGGCTGAATGTGGCACTTAGTGCCATGGTCTAGTAACCACAAGGGTAGTGGATCAAGAGTTGGACTTGATGATCTCAGAGGTCCTTTTCAACCCTGCTGATTTTATGATTCTATGATTCTATTGCTTCCAGGGCAGCTGAGACAGGCTCAGGGAATCCACTCAGGAAAACACGGGGAGCCATCTTTTAGAGCATTCTGCCTGATCAAGTGTACCTGAGTGCAACACACAGCAACACAGGGACAGGAGGAGGAACTCCTTTCCCTCTCCCCACACTGCACATTTAGTGCTATTTTTGCATAGCTGAAAACCAGGTCGGTGATGAAGCAGGAGGCCAGCCCTCTGGGCCAGGCTTTGGCTGACAGCTGCTAAACCTGTTTAGCCTGTTACTTGCAGGAATTCACCTTCTATAGGTGAGACCCTGGGGCTACCCCAGAGATGAGGAGGCAGGCTGGGTGCCACCTTCCTTTTCAGTTCTGACATGGACTGAGCGCTGGAAATCTCAGTGCTCACACTTTGTTTGGGATTCCAGCCTGTCTCCTTGGGTCCTGGAGCATCAGGTGTAAAACTCAGAGCTGTTATGACTCATATCACACAGCCAACCAGGCACTGGAGTCCTGGGCATTGCTCTGTCACCCTCCTCCCCTTGCCAGTGGCTGTGCCTGCTGCCACTTTCTACTGACTTACACAAGGCACAGCAGGTTATCCAAGGAGCATGAGTGCTGCTGTGCTTCCGCTGTGTGGCAGCTTCATTTCACTGTAGGGAAAGCCACAACAGTTGCAGCAAAATGCCCTGCAAATCTTTCCTTCACAGCCTTTTCCTTGTGGATATATAATATTAAATTTCTAATATTTTCCAACTATTTTATTTGATACTTTCTGGATGCTCAATTTATTTAGCAATAAAGGTAGTATAAATCTCAGCTGATGGATTCAGTGAGGTGCTTAGAATACAGCTAACAAATTAGTAAAGTTGTTAATTAAAATTTGCTGGTTGGTTCTTGTCCCCACCTGCATTGCACAGACATGTTACCACTGCATCATGCACAGTGCACAGAAGAGGGAGAGGGGTGGAGAATTCAGCAGAGAAAAATTGTATCGCAATTAACATGACTTTAAATTGTAACTAAAGTGAAATATACCTTGTTTAGTTTGCTTTTGTGGTGATTTTGATTCAATCCAGAGCCACAGAGAAATTTAGATATCTAATTTCTGTGTGAGACAACAGCTCTGTGCATCCGGGCCTTCCTGCCAGCTTTGTGTACAGAGAATCTGACTGCAGTCTGAGGCAGGTGCTGTGACATAAGCCAGGGCACATACTCTGTGTGACAAAGGGTCTCAGTAAAGTAGTAACCAAAGGAGAGCTGCAGATTTAATTCCTGTGATAAAGGTGTGCAGAAGAGCAGCATCATTTATTCTTATTGAGTTGGCTGCAATGGTCACGTAACAACAGATACTTTACAGGTGTTGGGGGGAAACCTGTGTGACTGAACCGGGAGAAAGTGTGCACAAAGCAAATGACAGTCATTCAGCATGTCAATCTCCACAGTAACATAAAGGAGTTATATGGAAATAGCAAAGATAAGAGGGCCTTGCACAGCCTAATCTCTTTATATTGTGGAAACCAACAGTGTGAGGTAATGTGAGGTCAATGTGTTAGGGCTCCAATTCAGCTTCTAGTCACTCATTATTTGTCTAGCTGTGTGTCTGCCTGTCCATATAGCCCAGCTGTCCTAGCTCTCCTCCTTCAATTCTCAGCAGTGGCAGAGGCTGGGAAATGGCAGAGAGAAATCTTTTGGGCTTCCCTAGTTGATAAAGACTAGGGTGGGGCAAATGAAGAAAGTTTCTGTTATAGGAGATTTGCCAATTCCCACATCATTTGAAGTTTAAACCTGCAGTTTAAAAAATACAAAGAGTCTGATTGTTGAGTTTCTTCAACTTCCTTTTGACCTATTATTTCCTTTTTCTAAATGAGTGCTGAGATTCCTACAGATTTGCCTGGCTGTAGAAACTGAGGCTTTAAAAGGAAAAAACTGAGATATTGCCAGATTTTATTTTTTTTGATGAAAGAACTGACAGCATGATGTACTAGGATGAGGGAGGAGGGAAAGGCAAGGATGAATGTGATTGGCTTTTGAGCCAAGCATTCTGGGATGGGGGCTAATCCAGACCTGTCTTGGTTCTGCAGGCACCAGGCCGACCTCAGCCTTGATGCTGAGTTTCTCCTGCGTGGTGTGCTGGAGCTGGATTTGATGACGGGGGGCATTCCCTCCACCCTGCTGGTGCACGGTGTCCTCTCCTTCCCCCTCTGCCTGGACAGCTCGCACCGCTGCCTCTTGGCTGCGGCACACTATGGCCGAGGCCGTGTTGTGGTGGCGACCCACGAGAGCCATCTGTTCTCCCCTAAGCTGGCCAGATTCCTGCTCAATGCTGTCTGCTGGCTGGATGCCGGGAGGAAGGGGCTGGTGGGTGTGAATCCCAGCCTGAAGAAACTGTGTAGCCTCCTCTCTCCGGAAGGGGTGAGGTCACAGGTGTCAGAGCTGATGGGTGACCTCAGCGTGTACTGCTGCTCTTCCTACAGCGACAGAGAGGCGGAAAGGATTCACGCTTTCGTGGCAGAGGGAGGTGGCCTATTGGTGGGAGGCCAGGCCTGGTACTGGGCTTCCCAGAACTGTGGCAAAGCCGCTGTGGCAGAATATCCTGGCAACAAAATCCTGAACCGCTTTGGGCTGAGTATCCTGGGGCAGGGTGGCCAGGCGGCCAAGCACCGGCCCGTGGGGCCCGGGGAGCACTACCACTTCCGCAGGGCACTCCTGCTCTTCAGCACGCAGGTGCACAAACGTGAGGAGCTCACGGGGCCCCTGAAGGACTGGCTGCACTGCCTGGCACGAGACTGCGCTGCCTTCCTGCGCATCCCAGCCCACGACTGCCCAGCATATGCCTCGCTGCACCGCATCCTGACCAAAGTGCTTCAGAGAAGCGGGATCCCACAGGTCAGCAGGCACTGCCCTGTCAAGAGGAACTCCAAAGAGGCAGTCCTGCTCTGCATGGCAACCGAGCTGTCCCTCACCATGACAGACAGTGCAGCCTTGGTGCAGAAATGTGCTGCTGGAGTCTGTGCCCTCCCCATCACTGTGGAAATTGATGGCACAAACCCAGGTGAGGAGTGCCTCTCCCTTCCTCTTGAAACATCCTGTTGCCGGGGTGGGCATGGTGCCGGGCCTCAGCATGCATCCATCTGTGTATGTCTGAACATGTGCAATTTCACTGTGGGCTTGACAGGAGGACAACTTCTGTGTAGTGGCAGACGGGCTCCTTTTGTGGCCAGCCCTGATTTCAGCACTCTGAAACACCCCTTCTTCCTCACTGTTGGTGCACAGGCACCTGGGGAAGAAGAACCCTCTAACAAGTGGTACGCCAGGGTACTTGCACAGCACAATGGCTTTGGCAAGAAAGCTTCTTTGGGAAACCCTGTGCTCCACACTGCAGGTTGCTGTTACCATAGTTGTGCTGATACAGCCATCTATGGAGCTATCTTACAAAGAGGCAGGAGTTAGAAACAAGAGGGTTTTTTGTTATGTATATAATTTCAGCCTGAGTTATAGCACAGTCTCACATCTTGTTGTATCAGCACAGTTAGTGGAGTGAAGATCTAGTTTTGGGGGTGAAAACAAGAGGCTGGAAGTATGATGGGAACTTCTTGGGCTACAACCACCACTGAAGCCAAGGTATTTGGTAATTATGTTATCAGTGATTTATCTAAGCTTAGGCCTTGTATCTCTACAAGCTTGCTGAGATTCCTGCTCACAACTGGTATGTTTAAACTGTAGGTTAAATTCCACTAGTAAGATTTTATCCCCTGGAGAGATTAATCTTGAGATTTGGTGGGGTTTTTTTGGTACTAGAGTATGATTGATAAGGTTGTTTCCAAACTGTTCTAATGAGACAAAGGAGACTGTTTCTGGAGTGGCAATGCCTGAGTGTAGTGGTTATGCAAAGAGAAAAATTGTGGAATAACTGCTCATTGGTTTTAGCATTAATGAGTCCGGACAAAAGGGGAAAATTGTTAGGGTTGGTTGAACTGAATGGATTGGCTCAAACACAGTATTTTGTTTAACCAGAAATATTCAGAATTTTTGTCATTTCACATAAACAAAGAAGAAAGAAATGCTAGCAAACCCTGAACACCATTTCAAGACTGCCTTTGGTGCAAATTCAGCAAAACTGAAATGAACTGGTAAAACATTGTGATATAGTCTAATTTGCATTTTTCTGTGAATTAGGTTTTGCTTGACAAAACTGGTCTTGCTGTCTTGGATGACAGGAAAGGTTGTAAGTTGGGTGCTTTACGACAGTTCAGCTCTTTTTAGGACTTTTGGTGTTTGTATTGAAACATACCTAAGTAAATTTTATGTCAGAGCTTGGGAGTGGAATTTACCCAATCTGTACAGTAGAGATGGGTCAGTTTTGCACTGTGTATTGCAAATAATTAAAGAGATCTAGGATGAGGAGACTTGCTTTTCCAAGTGAAGACTGTCTAGAAACATGCTGAATTGTAGTGGCATGATGGGATATCCATCTTACCATTACACCTAGCATGGAATGATCTCTTTAGGCCTTCTCATAACTCCAGTCAGCTAGAAATGGGAATTCCTATGGGCTCCAGCTTGTGCTGGAAAAATGCAAATGAATAGGGAAAAATGCAATGCTACTCTCAATCTGTTATTTGGCAGATATTTCATAACTATTACAACTTCAACTGTGTTTCATACCAGCATAGTTGGCACCCCTTAGGAGGGCTTTAGGGTAAGAGAATCTGAGTGGAGGAGGTGTTGGAATTTTGATTTCTTTTTTTATTATTATGTATTATTTTTAAAGGATACTAGTAAATGCATTTAAGCTTGGCATTTCCACAAGTTCAGATTTGTGTGGGCTTGCTTACTAATGGTTTGATGTTCTTGTTCATGCTGCTACCCTATAGCCTTAAAACTGTATTTCTGGCAGGTTGGGTAAAATGTGAGATGGTTCTCTGAGTGTAGAGCAAGAGATAAGAAAAGGATGGAAGAGTATTTTCTTGCTGCAAATTGAAGTCTCTAGAATCTGTAATGGTCAGGACAAAGAAGTGCTTGACTGTTCAAGACTGTGTTATCTCTTACCTTTAGGTAAGACAGCCTGGAGGAGCACAGGACTCTACCTCCCTGAAGGGCACACAGCAGTTATAACGTGCCCTTGCCTAGTGGTCGGTGCTGGTCTGAAGGTAACTCTCTCTATTTTGGCTTTAGTTTACACCTCTGTATTTGACAGGTCAGTGCTCAAAAATTCTCTCCTTAACGGTTTTTGCTACCTTTTCAGTCCCTTCCTACTGCTGCCACCCTGTGGCACTTCAAATGCTTCGTTATTATGTTTTCACCTCGTGTGTCCTTACTCTCTTCTTTTGCATTCTTCGTGGTTTTGTGTGCTGGAGGGATAATTAAGTGTGGCTGCTGCTTGAGAGCAGCTATGTTCGTTCTGTTATTTTGCAAAGAGAGCTGGGCCGTTCTATGCACAAAACTTGATTCCATCTCTTCAGATTTCTCATAAATTGCTTTGACAGTGCTGTCATTACTGCTCAAGTAGATGTATCCAGATCAGAGATACACTGTTACTTGGGATCCCATTCTCCACGAAATATGACATAGGTAAATGCTTACCTGCTTGAACATTTTTTGCAGCTGAAATGCAAATTTAACTCAGGTGATCTGTCTGATCCTGCAGCCACATGCTGTTTGTTTTCCTGTAAGAGGTCCAAGGAAAAGGCACAATAAAAGATGTCAGCCGTGTTCATACCTCTCCAACTCCTGTGTTACAGGACGTGACCTTGCTTCTGGTAAAGGGTAGAGGAATGATCAATGCAAGTACAGTGTAGTGAAAGAAGTCACTGCAGTACCCTGACCAACTAGTGAAGGATGTAGTTGAGCCAGTAATAACAGGAGAATAGCTGTAAGACTGAGACAGGGATAGCACTGAACTTCATCAGCTTTTTTCATTATATTTGCTGATTCTGGCGACCACAGGCTGAAAACTTGAACTAGGCTGGAGTCAGAAGGCTGCTTCTGTGTGCGTGCTCTGCAGGGACAGTGCTGCAGGATAGAGCTCAGAGTGTTGAGGTCAGTCTGCCAGGTCACACTCGGACACCTTTGACCAGCTGTCCCTATGCTTCTGTTTGGCAGGTGCAGATTGGGTGTCACACAGATGACCTCTCTCATGCCAAAGAGCTGAAGCGGGCGCCAGTGGTAATACGCACCTGTGATGTTGCCTGCCAGAAGCAGTCCGTTTCTTGCCTCTGGGGTGGCCTGATTTATATCATTGTACCAGCAAGGAGTGTCCTGGGGAAGGTGCTCATCACAGTGGAAGGGGCAGTCAGAGCTCCTTTCTTCAAGCTTGGTATGTTTGTTTACCTTGGTGCTTTTTTCCTTTTAGGGCTGCTCTCAGGTGCTGCTGTCCCTCTGACTGAAAGTAAATATGGTCCTGTGCTTAGGAAGGTCTTAAAAATGCTTGGGTTTAGGAATACCCAGATTTAGTTTTCTTACTATGGTGTCCTCTGGGATTCCCATTTTTCTACTAATTTTTAAAAATGGTAGAAAGGTGGCCACCAGGACTGTCAACCTCACTTCTGTAGCTGGGAAGATCATGGAACAGATTCTCCGAGATGCTATGCTAAGGCACATGGAGAACAGGGGGGTGATTTGGGACAGCCAGCCTGGCTTCAGCAAGGACAAGTTCTGCCCAGCAAACCTAGTGGCCTTCTATGATGGAGTCACTCCATCAGTGAACAAGGGAAGGGGTATGGATATTGTCTATCTGAACTTCTGTAAGGCCTTTGACATGGTCCCTCAAAAAATCCTTCTCAAAATTGAAAAGTCATGGACCTGTTGGAGTGGGTCTAGAGGAGGGCTGTGAAGATTACTGGGGGACTGGAGCACCTCTCCTGTGAGGCAAGGGTGAGAGAGTTTGGATGTTCAGACTGGAGAAGAGAAGGCTCCTGGGAGACCTTATTGTGACCTTTAAAGTGGGCCAGTGGTGATGGTTTTAAACTAGAAGAGGGAGACTGACCTCTGCCACGACAAAGCATGCTTTGTGATCTGCCAGCTTTACTGTGCCCCCATCTGGCCATCTCTAGTCCCTACAATAAATCTCTGATGAATTTCCCGTGTTTCCAGCAGTTTCTCTTTTCTTCTCTTCCTAGATTCAATTTCTTCTTTCTCTTCTGTTAAACTAAACAAAACCAAGGTTGTTGTGTGAAATAGCAAATCTCTGCTAGAGAAGAAGTAGTCAGACACTGGAGAAACTTGATGCTTCTTGTTCTTTGATGGAAAACAGGGATCTGTTCTTGCTATGCTACTCTGTTATATGCCAGTCCTTTTCTGTCTGTTTCCTACCAGTTAAAGAGCCTAGGGAGACTTCCTAAGCACAGAATAAGGGTTGGCTATTTAACAGCCACCCCCGCCCAGTCATGGAATTGTTTTCCGTGAAAATTTCGTGACCATGGACTACTCCAAGCTTGACCTCTGTAAGTGTGCCCAAAAGTCAGAGCTGCTCTTAAACCTATTTTCTTTGTTGTTGACATAGGGGAGACCTGTGAAAGCCAGTGGAAGGCCTGTATCCGACACTACCCTGCTCCCTGGGCAGAACTGGCTGTTGAGAATCTTATCCTGACGGTGCCCTCCGACAGCATCCGCCACATGGAGAACCCACGGCCGCTGCTGACCCTGTGGAATGAGATCATGGTGGCAATAAGCAAACTGGCAGCCATACCAACGAAATTCCCAAGGCCAGAGAGGATTGTAACAGATGTCCAGATCTCATGTGGTAGGTGCATTGCCATATGGCCTTCTCGAGGGCTAAGAGACAAGTGACCTCCAGCACCAGTGTCTGTTCCTTCAAGGTTATTTTGCTAAAACCAGACAGGGAACATATGTGAGGTGTTAAATGACTGTGACCCTTGCATAATTGCAAGATACTCCATCAGGGTGGAAATATGGTAAGGCAGGGCTCGAAAAACATATTGACCTTTTTAGATGACTCCCTGCTCTCAAAACTACTGTTGTCTCCTCAGCTGTTCTTCTGTCTGGGTGTGTTAAGATGCAGAGCTGCTGACTGCAGTGGCTTTAGCTCACATATAGTTACTCATTCTCCCTCCTGAATGCCAATACAGCTGGGAGACAGTGACCCGATTTCTATTTTTTCTCTGCCTCAGTCACAGGATTGTTTTTATGTGTTCAGTGACAATTTTTAAAGCTCCAAGTGCCTACTTGCTGGAGATGGGCTCCACAAAGGTTTCTGTGGGCAAAGCTTAGCCCAAAAATATGGGCCTGAGAGGATGGCAGTGGAGGAGTAGAACCTGTATTGCTCTCAAAGCTCATGAGTGTGTGTTTTTGCAGCTGATGCTCCCCACTCCAGCTTTTCCAGAACTGAGTGCCTTTGATCTAGATTATATGGTAAATGAACTTTGCAATAAACATTTTTTCAGTTGTTTTTCAAAATATACTGGTTAAATTCATTATCCCACAAAAAGACAAGGGCTTGGCATGAACCCTGATGTCCTAACTCTTTGCTAAGCCACATGGAAAGAATTTGTGGCACATCCTGGGAGTGTTAAGTTCTGCTATCCTGAGCAAGTGCCCGTTAAAAAGATCATAGTCCACAAACATAAAATTCCCTTCTGGTTTGAGTGGACTAAATGGTTTCACTCACATTTCTGGACCTGAACAGTGATTGCTAAATGCATGCATCCCTCTTGTTAAAAGAAGAGGAGGCTTAAGATCTGTGGGAAGGAGATTGCCATTCATGTTCTCCAGCTTGGGCAGTCTTCAAACTTTGTGTTCAAAATCAGCTGTGTGGGCTCCCTCTGCAGCGAGTGTAAAGGGCTGCTTATTCCCTGTTACAATAGGCATTTGAGTTTGTGAGAATGACTCTTATATCAAGTTTTGGGCTTCTTCAAGGAGGACCAATTAGGGATGAAGACACAAAGGAGTCATAAGTAAACTCCCCCGTGTAATGCAAGATTCTTGTTCAGCATCATGGTGGGAAGTTGTTCACAGAATAGCTATCCTACAAGGCTAAGACCAGGCTTAAGTATGACAAGCTTTGCAGGACAAACTATGTTTTCCACATATCTCACCCACACCACTGACTACTGGAGTGTAGACCTGCAGTATCCACACTCTACACAGGAAGACTCAAGGTCTGCCATGGTGCTGAATCACGTGCTTGTTTCGGCATCAACTGTGCTCAGTTTGTGAGTATTCTGGGCAATGGTCAGGCCTTTCCCCTCATCCTAAAATCTCAACCTCAGTTCAACCGTGAGTGTATGCTTATGTATGAAAAGGGAAAGCAGGGGAAACTGTGCTTAACTGATATTTCAGTCCTACCTTTACACAGTGTATTTGACTATTTGCTGGGGCGAAACATGATGAGTTTCCTTACCTCACAAGGGGGAAAAGTGGTCATTCACGGTAGTACATTGTGGTTTGTGAGATAAAGGCAACGCGATCAGAAATGAAAAAAAAGTTTAGTCGCTTGTGTCTGAGAGGCACTGAGGTGAGCACTTGGTGATGTGTTTTGGTTCCTGTCATTCCTGCAGGCTGGATGCATGCTGGATACCCCATCATGGGCCACCTAGATTCGGTGAAGGAGATGTTAGATGTGAAGCATATGCAAACTACTGGTCTTTGGGGTCCTATCCATGAGCTTGGACACAATCAACAGCAGCAAGCATGGGAATTTCCCCCTCATACCACAGAGGCCACATGCAACCTCTGGTCTGTCTATGTTCATGAGAAGGTGCTGGGGATTCCCAGGCACCAGGCCCATCAGGCCCTTAAGTCACAGTGTCGGCAGGAAAGGATAAAAGAGTATCTGAGGAAAGGCGCTCAACTAAAGGACTGGAACGTGTGGACTGCTCTGGAGACATACCTGCAGGTAACTGGGAGAAGTGTGTGCATTCTTAGTGCAGTCAGTGAAGCCTGTGTCAGAGGGATGGCTGCAGCCTGGTGACTGTAGTTGTCAAGCCTAGTAGATGTTTTCTTGCTATCTGGGTTCATCTTGGACCCAGAAAGGGCATGAGAGGTATATAGGCAGAGTGTTTAATGCTGATGTCTCCTGAAAACCTTCCTTTGCCAGACTTGGGCTTAGCCAGTCATGGAGGTAGCTTGGTGCAGTATACTAATCTTTCTCCCTAGGAGAGAAACAGGAGCTGCTGCTGGTTATACAGCATGGGAAAAGGATGATCAGACTTGGGCACAGTTCTTTAGACTGCTGCAGATTTCCTGTGGGACACTGGGCTAGTTGGTGAAAAAATCTTGGCGCAGTAAAATGTCTAGAAGAGCCAGGCTTTGAGCAGTATCATGGCCAGGCTCCTTTTTACAAAACATACAAAGAACATGGTATTCATATCAGTCAATGCACTGAGTGGAGCCAGTGTAGTCCATCAAGTGGGAAGGGGGTGGGTTTAGCTCTAAAAAGAGATAAAACATGAGACTTTAAAATATGAACCCTGTCCTAGATTAAAGAGCATTCCCTTGGGAAGTATGCAAGAGAGATTTTCCTCTTTCCCTTTAATCCTCTTAGCAACTAGTAGTCTAATGGAGAGAGCACTCAACCTGATTTTAATTGGGTACTATAAAGCAAATGTCCATTTTGATGGCTTAACCTACTGACTGTTGCGAAGTAACTTTCCCTCAGCCCCCTTGTCTGGAAGCTCTCACATCTAATATGAGCAACAAAATATTTAAGTATTGATCCTGATTTTTCCACATCCCAGAGAAGCACCTGAATCATCAAGCTGAAGAGTAAACCTTTGTTTTTTTCTTGTGCAATGAATATAAAAATAGTTATACAGAGTAAAACAGTTTGAAAAAGGGAAATTTTCCCACAATAGTTTGGCCAGTGTCCCCCTGCCTCACTCACACTTATAGGCTGGGGTTTATATATATATTTATATATATATATATATATATATATATATATTTATATATATATATATATATATATATATATATATATATATATATAGTAACCACGTCCTGTCTGGTCAATAGCACAACTGCTGGAATAAATGTGATGTGAAAGAAAAATGACAATTCTGCAACAGCAGCTTTTCTGTATGAATCCCTTTTGTTCTCATTCCTAGCCAAAACACATCCTGCTCACAATCTCTCCTTCCTGTTTTCTCAGTACTCCCTGTTGTCCTTGTTCTCCTGTGCTCCTTCTTTCTAGATATTCTGTCAATGTCCTCTGATGCTTTTTCACTGCACAAGAAGCTTTCCTCTCTCCAAAGCAGCAGCTTGTATAGTAGGTTGCTGACATTTCTGCATCTTTCATCTCTGTTTGTTTTGGGAGGCCAGTGTAATAGGAAGGTATTTTTCTGTACTCTAGTTATGCTCTGAAGCCTGAAAGTTGGATGCTTTCATCTAAGTTTACATTAATTTCAAAAGACACTGCAGAAAACTATGAAATATTCTACTGTTTGTAACACAGGAATAATGCCAGTGAAATGATAACTTAATTGTTTTTACACTATATTCTTCTCCATCAGTTGCAGGAGGGATTTGGTTGGGACCCCTTCATCCACCTCTTCTCTGACTACCAGAAAATGTCCACTATCCCAAAAGACAACCCTTCTAAGATGAACTTGTGGGCACAGAAGTTTTCTCAGCAGGTGAATAAAAATTTGGCTCCATTCTTTATGGCCTGGGGATGGCCTATCAAGAAAGAGCTGTCTCTGGAACTGTCCTCTCTACCCAGCTGGGAACAGGACCCAATGAGATCCTATAAACCATAAAGGAAAACTATCTAAATCTTGATTCTCATACTAGCTATGGCCTATCTTTTTCTCCTTGTGTGTTGCATGACAGCTCACTATGTGCTTAGATTTACACTGGATTCTTCAGCTTCTTGCTGACAATGGAGGCCAACCCAACAGAAATTCAACAGGAACTTGTCTGCAGATCTGCAATCTAAGCTGTCTTCTGAAGGAATAAATAATCAGTGAGCTTTGTTCTGGGTTCTTCACCTCGGGAGGAATGTAATTCTGAGTTTATTTAGTTCCTACAGAACCTTTCTCTGATGAAATGGAAGTTTTCAGGGTGAAGCAGTCACTGGAACGGTCTCAAGGACAATATCAAGGGAATATAGATCTTTAAAGCAAATAGTAGCCTTCACAATGTTGTACTCTTCAGTTATAACCTCAGTGACATGAGATTTTAACTATTGTTTTTATAACCCTAAAATCCCTAATTTTTCATTCCTCTACTTATGCAGAACTTCCACACCTTATGGAAATGGCCTTGTATACAGGTTATATATATATACATAGTTGATACTGAAATGCTGTAGATTTCTTCCTACATTCTATGACTGTGTGACCCAACATCCAGCTTTATGTGAATAAGTCAATTATAAGTTGTAGCTGTCACTCTTAACCATGGCCTGACAACGAGATACATCCAATGTAGATGGGAGAGTGGAAGCAAAGAGGTGACTTGATTGTAGTCAGTAATGGTTTAACTCATGGGCTCAGCAAAAGTTAAAACACAAGCACTGACCTGACAGCATGAGGGAGCAGAGAGAAGGAAGACAACAGTTCAAGACAGTAAAAAAAGACCAGAATAGAAATTACTCAGATACTTGTTACAACAGCTTTTCATTTTTGTGTTGGCTCAGATGTGGTTCTGGTTTCCCAATGATTCATAGGCCTAATATTTTACTTTGTGTTTCAAACTTTTTTCCATTCTTATTCACAACTGGTATGAGTTTATCTTCCAATAAAATAAATGCAGAGGCCAATCATAGTTTAAACAGTGTCTCAGTAGTGGTTTGGAGGTTTGGAAGACTTACATGGTATAAAGATTTAGACCTGGCCTTACCTACAGAAGCATATTTTATCCCTAATGAGTTTATGAATAAAAGTTTAACCTGTGTCCATTTAAAAAATATACAAAATGTATCAAAGTACAATCAGATCTGTTATCAGATCGGTATATAAACTGGGGGGAGTTGGCTGGGTGCCACTGATCACAGCTCAGGGACAGGCTGGGCATCGGTCGGCGACTGGACTCTGCATCACTCGGGTTTCCTGGGTTTTATTCCTCTCTGTGTCTCTTTCTCTGCCTGTCATTGCAACTATTGTTGTTATTATTATCATTAGCATTATTGTTATATTTTACTTTCCTTCAGTTATTAAACTGTTCTTAACCCATGACTTTTACCTTTCTTTCATTCCACCCCATCCCCTGCTCAGAGGCAAGGCAGTGAGCAACGGGCTACGTGGTACTTAGTTTCCAGCTGGTCTTAAACCATGATGTGCATGAAACATTGAATAATTTCTGTGAAACTGTATTTCAAGCTGCCATTACAGAACAATTCAGCATGCATGGGAAAATCCTTAAACACACCTGAGACCGACCTGAACAGGAGCTGAAGTGGAAAAAAAGTAAAATAGATTAGGAGGCCACATTGATCTTAGCCAAAATAAAACCAGAAACAGAGGATTTTCGTGCTGTGATAAACTAAGTGGGTTCAGTAGTGAGGTTTTCAGATTACATGTAGACTTACTGGCTTCATTTTTACAGTCAGTTTGCCTTTAATGGAAAGTTGTCTGCTGTTTCTATTTACTCCTTTCTGCTGGTAGGGAACCCAACAAAGATTTGATTAAGGCTTTCCTATTATTATCAGGCTAAGGGTGATTTCACTAATAGCTGAAGCATCGGATTTGCCAAGGCACTTGGAGAAACACACTGAGGCACAATACCTCTTCAAGGACAAATGTGAAGTGAAATAGCAATGACTGTCAATTTTATTAACTACTTTTGTATAACCTTTCTGTCTAGCAGCAAATTATTTTCAAACATGGCTTTTTCTTCTGTTGATAGTAAAGAACTCAGTGGTACTGAAGGAGCTGGTGATTTAATAACAGGTTCTACTCTTTTTTTTTTCCTAAAAAATTTAGTTAGACTACTAGAGAAATTTGTGCTAATTGTATTGATTATTTTAGCCTTTGATTCTCCAGCAGCAACTTTAGGAAGTAATCCACAAACCAAGCATAGATAAAGTGGGATTCATCTGCCCTGGTTTGACCTCCAGATATTACCCATCTCAATCTGAGCAGCTCACTCAAGGCTCCCTTTAGGCAATTCATCCCCTAAGAGAGCACAGAGGGTTTGTCTACTTGTAAGGTAGGTTAGATGAACCATCACCTCAGCAGAAAGTGAACTCTGCACTATGGCAGTGACATAAATGATTTTTTGACCACTTTGCTCAGGGTTTCAGTGCTGTGTGCACCTGACTTGGGCACTTAAAAGCCTCTTCCTTGTCAGTCTTGCATGGTAAAATGGTGCTAATAATAGGAAAGATGAATGTTCATGAGAACATGGGAATAGTGGTTGGAGAGGATGAATGGCTGAACTAGCACTTGAAAACATTCAATATGAGTTGATTATTTCCAGAGCACAGCATAAGTTGGATTTCCATTGCAGAGCAGTGGAATACTAGAGGTCCAGGGAGTTCTGTGGGAATAGAAGGAGTGGGATAAAAAAATTTCTGAGGGTTTTAATGCTTGATAACTTAAGGCTACACAAGAATGAAAAGAAGCTGTTGTAGGTGCAGAGATTCTGGACAGTCAAATGAAACTGGAGAGCACAAGCTATGTGAGCGAACTGAAGTTCCAATGGGCCACTGTATTCCCCATATAAAGGCTCTTCTGGAATAAGGGAATGGCTCTTTTCTTTAAGGAAGTACAGTTCCTTTTGCACAGTATTTTATGAAACAAATACTTCTGCTTGAGTGTTGAGTAATAATTTAGGGATACCGTCTTACCAAATTGGATTGTAATAAGCATGGGACAAATTGAATATGGTCCAGCTCATGGTAAGGGTTCAAAAATGTACCTGAAACCTACAGAGCTGGGTTGCATTAATTACTGCCATTTCTTACAATGGGAAAATGTAAGGGAGGCACAGAATCAGCCAGAAGCTGCTGCTGCTTCTGAAGAATGAAAAGAAAGTATGTGTGAGATGTACTAAACTGGGATCCAGCTCCTAACTCCAAGGCTTAGATCAGTCCAAAAGCAATCTCATGACCAGTTTGGGATTAATTAGCGTGTTTGAATGTCCCATGGTTTGAAATAAACATACATATGTGACTGTGAAACAGAGGAAAATATCCCATAAAAACTAAAGTGTAACCAAGGGATTAATCTTAAGCTACCTTGTAAAGAAAAATTTTCCACATACAAACAAAATTTTTTGAAACAGAGCTCCCTAAAATTCCCACAGCACCTAAAACAACTAAGAGAGCTATAAGCTGCACAATGGCTTAAACTGCTCAGGGAAGAGACAGGGTGGAAATACAGAAGAATAATCTCATTTGTACTGCAGAAGAGAGGAAGAAACTTAGAGACTCTGTCAGTGGAGATGTATATTTTCAGCTGTGCTTTGAGCTGTCCCAGAATGCTCACATAGGAGAGAGGGTCAAGGCTGTGTCAAATAGCAGCAGCTTCAGAGGGGAGGAACGTGGCTGTCCTTGTGCTGTGGATGGGCACATGGGTAAGTCAGGTATCTACCAAACCTCTGCCCTTGAATCCTGTCAAGCTACATTCATCTGATTGATGTCTGTGCCAAGGTGAAGAGTAATGTTCCATATGGAAGTATTCTGTTGCCTTTCCCTGCTGAGACAGGAATGTCTTGTTGCCTATGGCAGCTACAGAATACACAGAGTTTGGATGGAGCTACCCAAGCCCGTCCAAGTTGCAGCACCTTTTGGTGACTGTCACAATGATGACCTCAGCTATTCTGCAGAGCTGAAGTGTCCTCCCTCGGTGGTAAAGAAGTTCAAAGTTGAAAAAAACCAACCATGAAAGTCTCTAGTCTGTGGTGTGGCCTCATATATAATATATATCATAGTGACAAAGGGGAACACATTAGGCCAAATATCAGTCACAATTAAAAAGACTGTGCAGGCTTGCAGGCTGCATTCTTCAGGCTTGGTAAGTGATCCTGAAACCTAACTATAGCAGGGCACTATATTTCTGTATTTATGGCTTGCCTATATTTTCCTGGTTTGGTTTTTGTTTGGGGTTTTTTTTTTTATGATCATGTATATGGAAAATGTCAAAATATGTAATGTCCTGGGAATGTCTTTGCATAAAGCTTTGCATTTCTCAGTGAAGAAATTATATTGATAGGACTTTCTTTTAGGAATTAATCTCTTTCCAGGTTCCCAGTATAAGCATGTCTGAGACACTTTTAAAGTGGCTTGATATTAAAGACTGAGTTTTATCAACTCCTTGCAGCAACAACAGAAGGGGGTCACCAAAGAGGACTGGACCCCATGCCAGAATCCCAGGATCTCCCCATGATTCAGTAAAACAGAGTTACATCTAGATAACTTACTGTTTCTGAGGCTATGCAAAAGATTTTAGCTATGATGATTCTCCTCTTTCTTCGCACTTAAAACTTCTTTTTAAATTGGCTACCTTTTTTCACCTGAATGCTGAATTAGGGGAACCTGACATCTCTGCCTGGTAGTCAACCATCTGTCAGTACCCAGCCCCCGGGGCTGAGCTGGCCACAAGAACATCATCCTGACAGTACCAGCTGCTGATGTACACCACATAGACAACCCAGAGAGTCTGCTTTCCATCTGGAACAAGATGATGAATGCAATAGCCAGGCCAGCAGCTCTTCCAGCAACTTTTCCAAGGCCAGAAAACATGGTGGCGGATGTCCAGATATCTCATGGCAAGTATAATAACTAGGACATTTTGTCTTTATCTGTGATGAATACTAATAAGGGAAATACACAAGGCAGAAACATTCTTACAAGACCATGCAGATCCTCAAATCAGCAGATTAATTCCACCATATTCAAGAAGATCACTTGAGAGAGAAAGAATCTTTCGTGAATTTCAAGAGCTTGTACACAAAAATAACATCTTCTGCTGCTAATTTGACACCATCCCAGTACAAAACACAATGAAGGGAGAGAGGCTGGCCACCAAATGACATGTGTACTGTGTCTTATTACTGGGAATCAGTTTATGCTAATTGCAACAGAAAGAAGGGAAACACAGCTAGTTGTTTTAGGCAGGACAAATGAGATTTTGAAACTTAAATTAAGGCATATAACAGACATGCAGGCATTCTGTTATGTAATAAGATCCTGATGTTAGCAGGCATAGCCATTACATCAGTGGGGAAGTGGGGGCAGTGGTAGGGGAACAGTTTATTCTAAGCAGCATTTTGCTATCTATCATTTGAGAAATATGTTGTTTAAAGACAATTTTCCAGGCTAGTGGAACTGAAGTTTGTAATGGGTGGAAAGGAGGCTCCTAAAGTCCAAGCTTCAGCATTACTTTCAATCAATCTTCATTCAAGTATTGCACTTTTCTCATTAGGTACTTTCAGCTCTACTTGACTGCAGCACTAGAGGTGTTTTCTACCACTTGAATTGATAAATTCATCAGCTGCCCAGGCCACCACTCTGTCAATAATCCACAGCTCTAACAGCTTAACTCATATGGTGTAGCTCCTGTTGGTCAAGTAGCACTGACTCAACAGAGGCTGGCTCGAATGTAAACATTGGCACAGGTTGCCCAGAGCATTAGTAGATGCCTCATCCCTTGAAACATTCAGGATCAGGTCAGACCTGACACAACATCCATGGTCAGCCAAGAGTCCAGATTGCTAGACAAGTCTTCAGGGATGAAACAGGTCTGAGGTCAAGCAAGGAAATCAATCCTCAGGTCAGAGTCAGGTCCAGTGATGGTGACCAAAGTCAGACATTGATTACCAGGAAAGCTCATCGTGATGATGCACATCTGAAATCAACTGAGGAAGTCAGACCATGGATCAGGATCTGGATCAACAGGCTTGGTGGCCAGACATAGGCATGGCTGTGACAGAGCTGGAGACAGGTACATCCTCAAAATAGCTCAGGTGGGGACTGATGGCCAAGGGCTGAACTGAAATGTGGCTCCTGGGGTTGTGAACAAGAGGTGGAATGCCAGGTGGGGCTGCTCAAGGACATTAAAGCCTTTTGTTCCACTCAGGACTCCGACACAAAATTTTGCAAGAAAACATTTTAGTTCCCTGCCTTCAGGGTGAAAATCTGCTGCTTCTTTTGGAGCACTTCAGGAAAATTAGTCTATTTTTCTACTTTATTTGTGCCTGCTGTTTATCATGAATTTTTTATCATCATCATTTTTACCCCACGTATTTTCTCTAGAGCCTGAACTTAGATTACAGAGTTTCTAGAGAGAATGGGATAGGGTGCTGGGGTTATTTTCATCAACACAAACCACACAGTTTTTTGGCTATACAAGGATGCAAACTGTCTTGGCAATGGCATCTTCCTCTCCAGATATGAAACTAAGAAATCACCACTGTCAACAGAAAATTCTACAGACAGAATTAAATTTCCACACCTGTTCTCCACTCCTGTAGCTGTGAGTACAGTTACCTGCAAGGTCTGTTGTTGTGGCAGAATAATTTGGCCTTTTTTGCTCTTATCAGTGGGTAGTGCTGAGGATTGAAAGTGTAGAAGAAAGGCATACAATACACACATTCAACTTAGATTGTGTTCCATATGTTTGATTGTCCAGCAGGGGGGGTGGAAGCACATCATGAGCAGCCTTCGCTTGCGACAAAAAATTCAAAGGATGAGTTAATGTAAAGAGAATTAACTGTATTTTTCTCACTGTGTTGTTGCATCCCATGAGCTTTCCCAGACAGATATTACCAAGACTGTTTGTGGTTTACCTTTCCTACATGTTGGATACCTAGTGGATACCCATTCATGCATCATTTGGAGTCAGTGACAGAGATGGTAGATGTGCTGTCCCTCCAAGCTGATGGCCTTTGGAGTGCCACTTGTGAGCTGGGTCACAATTAGCAGCAATCTGAATGGGATTTTCCTCCTTAGAACCACTGAAGCCACCTGCAATCTTGAGTCTGTTTGTGTGAATGGGCCTTCACTGGGCATCCTAAGAGATAAGGCCCACAATGAACTTGCACTAGAATTTAGAAAGAAGGGGATTCAAGATTGCTTTGAAAATGGAGCACAACTAAAGGACTAGAAAGTATTTACTGCCCTGGAAACACACCTGCAGGTAATCTGCAGACAAAATAAGCTTGCAAAAGATTTGCAAACTGATTATTTTAATCCAGGGCAGCTTCTTTCCTTTTCCTCATGTTCTGCAACCACTTGATCCCTGCACAGGATTATGTCTCTCTGTTGACTATTAGTCTCCAACAGTGCGTGTGTGCCAGCTCATAGGATTCCACAAACCAACATGAGTCAGTCCTGATCTGTCTCTGAGACAGCACACTTCAGCAGGAGACCCAGGGCTGCAGGGAAAAGTTTGAAGCAATCCTCAAAAAATGTACTTCTTTTGAATCATTTATGATCTCAGCATGGTGCAAAGGTCATTGATCTGTGGAATGTATCACTTTAGGATGCAATGGTAAACCACAGCTTTTGGGTGTTACCAAATACGACTTCTGATCACTGAAAATTGTTTATTTTCATTTTTTTTAATAAAAAATTTAAGCCAATCTTGCAGTTTTGTTGGTGCAATACTTTATTCAGTAACACCTAGGATTAAATGACAGTATGAGCATTGAGTGTTCAGAGTCATCAAGCAAGGAGCTAGTATTTTGTGCTGAGAGAAAAGAATCCCGTGTACTAAATGATATTTTAAATATGCATACTTATAAGCATAGGTTGACATTTGTATCAATCTTATTTTGAACAATTGCAATAACTGTAAAAAAAAAGTAGGAATCAAGCCTGTAAGCACATCCATGCCCTTTGGGACAAAGAGCACTTACATAAATACTTGATTTTTTTGTTTTGAGTGAATATTAAAAAGATGGGCTTGTTGAATAGTGTGATGGTGTTAAAGGACTACTCTGGTTCTTCAGTAGACATTTAGAATTCGTGGGGTAGCTACACTTTAAGAAAAAAAAAAGATCAGTAACGGAATTTAGTAAAAGATTTTGTTAAGAATTCGGGTAGAGCAATTCTAAACTCCCATACATGTATTTTGCACTGTCTCTATTCTTATGATTCAGAGTTGCAAGAGGCCTTTGGATGGGGAAGCTTCATTGAAACATTTTCTGAATACCAAATATGCTGAGCTCCCAGGTCATGATGGTTCAAAAATGAATCTGCAGGCAGAAACATTTTCTTATCTGGTGAGGAGGAATTTGACTCCTTTCTTTAAGGCCTGAGGATATCCATTCAAGCAGAACCATTCCCAGCAGCTTGCTGTTTCGTTTCCCAGCTGGTCAGATGATCCAGTGAAGCAACATATCTCCTAAGCGGGTTATGGCTCATGAGAATGTGATTGTCTCTCATAAAGCCAGTGCCCTGCAATACTTTTAAATGGTGTTTGAATAGTAGGGTGTCAGAATAAATCTGAGAAGCGGCTCTGCATTGAACATGTGACACAAATTTGTTCTTGGCTCCCTCCCAGGTCTTCGTTTTTGTGTTGGGGTCTCACTACTTCCTTTCTCAACAGGAGTCATTTTAACCACAGAAGGGGAAATATTTGCTGTCTTAATACCTATGAAACAAAGAAACACCTTCCCATTTTTTTCTTCCTCTGTTTCCTTATCTCCAAAAGCTTCTCTGTTGCAGACACACTCTGGTTTCAGGTGTGCAAAGTTTGTTAATTAAGGTCATTAGGACATGAGTAGGAACAGGGGGAAGAAAGTCACTTAAAAAAATAGAGAGACATTGTAAGACAAAAAAGCTAGAAACATATGGAAGAACTCAGGTGAAATTACGGCTACAGCAACAAGAAATAAGAACGATCATTTAAAGAAAAACTTTAATGGCCACTGTAGGAAAGGACTTGACTGGTGTTTAGTGAAAGGGGTTGCCTTCATGCTCTGCTTTCAGAGTTGGTAGCTGTGTAGTGAGAAACATCTGCTTTAGCTCATGTCAGAAGCAAAAGAGTGTTCAGGCAGTGAACTTACCTTTTTAATCCTCAGCTAGAGGAAATTTGCAGACTTCTAGTGAATGTAAAATCACGGCAACTCACTCTGCCTGAGGACCTGATACAGCAGGTGCCTCACCTCACAGGATTGAATGTCCATAGGAAAGCAGCACAGGAGTGTGTTTACAATGATCTGTTTGATCTCAAATTTAAATAGTCACATCAATGGCCTCTTCTTAAATGCCACACTGAACTTCCCCAATGTTAACATACAGGCTACAGCACAAGCCAATTTTTAGGGTGTATTTCAAGATCCTGAGCCAAGCAACTATTTGTCTTATGGCTGTGCTTTCTTTTTCTAGTGAATGTTACAGAATTCTTGACCTTGCTGTTAAGGTCACTGATGCACCACAGGGGACTGCTGTGACAGAGTCAGAGACTCTCTTCAACTCCTCCTGATCTCATGGATAGCTGTGTAGATTCTTCAGCAAAACAGATGGAAAGTAAGAGATATAAGGATCAATAATTTCTTTTCTCTGTACACAAATAAACACGTCAAATCTATGAATAATCCAAAGTCAGGGAAGTGACCTGCACTAATAACACTACAAATTGTTCACATACACACCCAATAGCACAGCCAGGAAGATCCCCCAAATCCTTCAGCCACCCTAAACTTTAAAATCTTTAGTCTATATTTTGAAGCCAAATGATGTAATGATTTTTTCTTCTAGTGAAGTCCTACAACTATTCTGTTTTGAAGTTTTGGGGACTCTAAGCTGAGAAAGAGACAATGACTTTATTATTTGATTCCCAGGAACTGAAAACTAATGGTAAATTATTATCTCCTCAACCCCAATGTTTGAAAAATTTTCACAAAGCTAGTTTTAAATATCCCAGAAAATTGAACTTGCTCCCTTTTCTACAGTAAATAATATCCTTCCAAATTTGGTACTTTTAGCACTGTTATTTGATGTTATTTGATTTCTTTAGAACCTCTCTTTGCTTTTGGTGTTTTGTGGTGCCCTTACTAAACGCTTTTTGATTGTTGTATCTGTTTGTCCACAATAAGATAATATATTGTTAACACATCAGTGATTATATCCAAGGTGTTGGAACTATTTCCTTCATAACATACCAGCAGAACAGGAAAAATTATACTAGGCACAAATTTCATTTAGCATTTTCATCGTGATCTCAATGCTAATAAGCCTTATTGATGCCACAAAAATGTGCATTGTTGGTACAGAGTATACAAATATTATCTGAAAATATCACAGAAGACTATACTATAGGACATAGGATGAAATTTTAAAGTGAAGAACTATTTTGAACTCCTTATCAAGAGCTTCTTTGTTAAGGTAAGAGCTTATTGATGGGAAGTGTCAGGGAGAAAAAAATCTGGGCATATTAGTGGGTCACTGAATAACTTACATTATACTGAAATTGAAATAAATGCAGAAGATAATTTGGAGGGAGAGTGAGGCACCAGCCTTAGGACTGGTTTTGTCAAACATAGTTTGCTTAAGCCTTGAAAGGGTGGGAGAGGTTCTGTGATTATCTTCTGTGAATACACTGCAATAACCAAAATTCCTGCTGAGCAGGCGAGACTGCTTTGGGGTAACTTGGCAATGTGAACTAGCAGTGCTTGGTTGCTGCAGCTTTGAGAAGCTATCTCCTCAAGGTCATGAGCTGTGGGAGAAACTTTCTACATCACAGCTCTCATGTCACAAGGTTGCAGCTGTTCCCCATGTGGCACAGCTTCTCAGCAGTCCTGGTGAGCCTGCCCAGCCTTCCTGCTTTCTGTGTTCCAAGAGAGCTCTGCCTTGTGGACTACTTGCTGCTGTAACTCTGGGCCCCTCACATATCTCTGGCAGTGCCCCCACTCCTGTACTGTAGACTCTTTTCCTTTCCCAGTCAAAATATACACCCCTATTCTCCCCAGAGACTCATAGTCCTTGTTGAAAGAGCCGTAAGGATCCAACTACTTCATTTTAGTTTGGATATTAAATTTGATTGTATCTTAGGTCATTGTTTTGAGCCTTATAATTGCCCACAGCTGTAAATGACTTTATCCAGTGGTTCTAATTTGGAGCCATGGAGCAAGTAGCATTGTAAAATTTGAACTAACTGATTTTCTGAGGTGGAAGAAAAGGACCCTTGAACTCTAACTGTTCATCTGCAGTGGATTTGTCCTACATTTGCTTGGGCTAGCGAGAAAAAAAAAAGGTTTATTTTTTTAAATTTTTTCTCTTTTGTAATATGGTGAACAGATTTGAACACTCCGGAAATGCATATTGATGGCTCCATGTAAATGGAGCTGAGAAGGCTCAGGATGTGGGTATCCCTTCTCCACACACTCATTAACCTGTACATTCCTTCACATTCCACCGAGTCAGTATGCTGAAGAGCAGCAAAATCAGTTTTGTGCACTGCTGCCAGGGGAAGTTGGATCAAGTACAAACCCCAAATTATTCCCTGGGAGTGGTGTGGCACTGGATCACATGGCCAGAGGGACTGTAGGATCTCCATCCCTGAGACTATCCAAACTCAACAGGAAAAGGACCTGAATAACTTCGTGTAGCCTTGAAGATAGCCCTGCTGCTAGCAGTGCGTAAGACCAAACACCTCCAGATGTGCAATCTTGTCTAAAGTGCTCTAAGGTCCATCAAAGGTACCAAACAGCAGGACAGCTTCATGTTGTACCCTCACAGTACAGAAACTGTAGACAACAAAACACCATACGGAGCAACTGTCTTCCAAAGAAACTGCATTGTTTTGGCACGGTCTTCCCCATCCTCAGGATTCCCTGGCCACTCAGACCAGACCTTCACGGTTGTTTTGAGATATATGACTAAATATCAGTTGACTGTGTGATCAAGAGATCCCCTTATAGAGGAAAAAAGTGCTTATCTCACATGCTCTTTCCACGACAGTCTGATTCTGTTGCTCCGGTCTTGCTGGATGCCACACAATGGCCTTTTGCAGCTTAGTTTAGAATCCAACTCAATTTGCAAAACCAAGAACTCCTAATATTACATTTTTTTCTGCTAGAGCACATATTATCTTATCTCTGTCTCTTTTCCTTCCAGTTCCTTCCTGGAGAGAAGCCAGTGGCGTGGGACAATATGGGCAGTGTGGAGGACCAGGGTGTGTAGAAGTATGGCAGAGATCAAGCCCTGAGGTTACAGAAATGTTCCTGCTGTGTGGGGACACCCTTACAGTGTGAAACTTCAGAGTCTCACATCTCACATGCAGTTCATCCCTCACCACAACATCCTTTCCGCCGCTCATTCTCCCCTGCATGAGTCCATTACCCTCTGGTGAAAGTAAATCACAGTGACAGTGACAGAGTGGCAGGTGACTTGCTGTGAGCAAGAGAACCGCTGGACCTCACAATCAGCTGAAGCACTTGCAGGAAACCAGGAGATCCAAAAGTAGGCCAAGATAAATGATTTATAATTAAAAAGCAGAAAGTAAAAAAAGTTGCTCAGGTGTATGTAGACTGATTGTGTATAAAATTAAAGAAGTGTTTGAATTTACTTTTAACCAGGTAGAGACATAAAGGCTAAAGTCACAGGATTTGTCTTAGACAACATATGAGATAAACAATGGGGAAGCAGCATGAACTAGATAGATGAAAAGGAATTTGGGGATCTCTTGGATAACAAGAAACTGCAAGGCCAACAGTAGTTGGATTACTACTAATACCTTACACAAGGTTGCTTAGGAAATTATTTCAAAACCACCAAATTTTAAAAGACAGAACAGATTTGTTTCCAGTGTAATAACTCCTTTAAATGCCATTTCTCTCTTTTATTTCCCCCAAACAGCATTGTATGGTCCTCATCCGTGGTCTAGCAAGAAAAGGCAAAAGGAAACAAAATATAAAAAGAGAGAAAAAAAAAAAGAGTAAAGGGGGAAACAGGAGGAGTAAAAAGAAGCATAAAGAAGTTGTAAAGGAACATGAAAGAATCTGAGGTGGGATAAAATAGGAAAAGAGAAAGAGTAGGGGGATAATTCTCTGCTTTGTCTAAAAAAAAAAAAAAAAAAAAAGACATCCCTGAAGGGAATTTTTATAGAAAAGTCCTTATAAAAAGATAGTGGCTGTCATGAAAAGCACATACATTTCTATTTTGGCTCAGCGAGGATGATCATTTATTAGAGAAAGTCTAGTGTATCCTATAAGGAAGAATCAGCTGTCAGAACTAGACATATTCTGAGAATACACACACCCCATGGTGTATGTATTCTCAGAAGTGAAGGTCACTGTGGCTCCTTCCCTCAGACCTGAGTTCCTTTCCAAAGGAAAAATTAATGTGCCAAGGAGTCATTAGCATCCAGATGTTGTTCTGATAGGCAGTTGGGATGTGGCCAGGATGTCCACCTGAAAAGAGGGACTGCAGGTGTCATATGTTAATCTGATAAACTTTTTGTCCTTTCCACCCAACCTCCTGGTTCAGTATGCAGGATTGTCCTTCTGAAGCTTTCTGAAAGTGCTGTACTTGACTGTAATATCTTCATCTCTGCCTCTTGGTATATCTGCTACCTCCTGAATTAAGACAGACTTGAGAGGTAAAGACTGATTCTCATTTGTTGAAGAAAGGTACCTCTTTCAGACAAATCCGTATCAAAGAGAGGATCAGGAACCTCCCTTCAGTGATTCTGCAGGCAAATCCAAAATCATCTCCCCAAATCCCTCTTTTGTCATGACATGTCAAGAAAAACTTTGTATTCCAGATTTGGGCATGGAGACTGTGTCTAGCAAGTTACATTTTCTTGAAAACCAATCTCCTGGTGTGAGTTTTGCTCTGTCCCATACCACCTTCCAAGAGCCAGAACTGCAGCTGCCTCTAAAAGCACCTGTGAAACACTGACCACTCTGTGTGTCTCATCTGCCCCTTTTTCTCCCTCAAAACTTTGCTGTTGTGATTTCCATAACTGATTTGAGGAAATAAAAAAGAGAAGTCATATAAGACAGAAATCCATTGCAATATTTTTGTTTGCTGTGATGCTGGACAAGACAAAAAAATTTCTCCATTGTGAAAGTATCACAGCAACTTTAGAAAGTAGAAGGCCAAGACCTTGCAACAGCCAAGCTTTTGGTCCAGTGGCTAAACCAGAAACCTGGCAAATACACTACTTAAGGTAGAAATTACAAAAATTTGTACTCAGGTTTTTGATGGGGAAAAAAAAAATCAACGCAAGTTGATTTTTCAGGGTTTATTTTTAGTCCCAAAGTGGAAACTACCAGCTCTTTAAAGAGCATGGATATCATTGACGAAAGGGGAGGAACATACTGACAGGTTTGGAAAACTTGAGGGAAGCAGAGCACTTGCTCAAGACTTCTATGCATCTTATTTGCATCAGTGCTTCTGATGGGGGTCTTCTACCCTTTTTTTGTATTAAAAATCCTTCCATGGGGGACTCGGGCTTTTATACTTCGTTACATTCAGTTTCTTTCTGTCCCCTTCGTTGCCATGCCACACATCTCAGTGAATCTCCAAGATCCATCTCCTTTCTGTTGCAACCTGGGCAAGCAATGGTTGGCACTGAGTATGACACAGCCTGCTCTGTTGGTCTCCATATGGTTCTCCACGGGCTCTGCAGGTGAACATTGGGTCATGCTCCTGGCCAGTCCAGCACACTGGCAGTAATATTCTCATCTACAGGTGCCAAACACACTAAAAAGTTAAAACCTCCATGCAGGGAGGCTGGGGTTGTGGGAATCTGGGACATGTCACTCAAACGACATCCTCATTCAAAAAGCAGAATTAACATTTATTAATATCGGGTTTTTTCTAATGTGTCAACACAGAATATGTTGATGCAAGAAGGAAACATTAAAGATAAACCATAAATAATTTTTCCTTTCAGAGGAGGGACAAGAACACCCCACTGAATCCTCCTCTTTCAAATTCTGCTCCAGTGATTTGATGAACCAGTATCCTTTCATGAAACAGAGATGGCCTTTTCCACATCAAGATGTTGACTGGACAAGGAAAGTACTGAAGAATCAGGACCCTCATCTATGAAGGAGAGGAGTGAAAAGGGGCACAGTAAGTCCTTGATATCAGCCTGAGCTATTTCATCTAGGACTGATCTCCAGATTGGAAAGAGATGCAGATGCACAGGCTGGGAACTGAGGTCTTTAAGATCTAGGACTTTATGGCAGGCTTGCTCATTCTACATTGCAAGATAAAGTATTTGTATTGTCTCAGGCCAGGTTTTCACCAGCTTTCATGAGCTGGCCTTTCTCAAGGATACTTCCTTGGATTCTTCATCCAAAGTGGAGTTTCCTTCTTCAGACAAATTTGACTGCCAGTTCACAAATACGATAGCAACTTGTGAAGCAAAGAACGTTATTCCAGTTACTGTAAGTGTTGGAGTCTCTGTTTCCCTTGACATGAATTGCAGCACATCTTTCTGCAAAGAGCAAATTGGGTTCTCCAGGTTTCCAGAACCTGAAAAAGAAAGTTCCTCTGCTGGAAATACATTAGCATGCCTGACAGTGGAGGTGAAGTCACCTCAAACAGTTGTGGAAGAGAAAGGGAAGGTTACTGTGATAGGAATCAGGATCCATAGTTTTGACTAGAAAACTGGTCAAGTTTTCTGACTTACAGGGCAGTTGAATACAGAAATCCCCTTCTGATACATACCTGCCTTAGACAATGTATTGGTCACTTGGACTGAGGAGGAGTGAATTACAGGACCTTTCCCACTCCACCAGAATACTCACGTGGCTGTCTTCTCATATGGAGTCTGATCCACCCACTGCCATTGCCCATTTCGGTAAGAAGTTAAGCCTATGTAGTATTTTGTTTCATAGGTGTTAGTAACTTTTTCTTTTGCCAAATTGAAGAGGAACTCCTGGAAGAAAGTTCATTGTCCATAAGGTGCAGGACTGAGCAGAGGGAGTAACTAGGAGTCCCGGTGGGGTGAGGCTGATGGCAGAGGGGACCCGGTGATGCAGGGGTGCAGACAGGACATCTCCTCTCCCCTGCAGGGGTGCAGACAGAATAATGCCCCCTCCTAGCAGGACAAGGAGGGGCTCTGAGCCTCCTTCGGGGCCCAGCACTGAGTCTATGGCAGCTCTGCCTCTCTCTCTGTGCACGTACCTGCTCTTCCCTGCTGTTGATCACCACCAGGTGGGAGCCCATCCCAGTGCAGTTCTGCTCACTCTCAGCCCAGGACATCGTATCAAGGGACAGAAAATAGCAGCTATTTTGAAACCTTTTCCAGCCCTTTGGGCAGCACATCCAGCCTTCCACTGTGGGGGAAAAAATGCTCCTTTTCAACAAGGTGTGGTGTCCTTCATCTCTGTGAGCTTAGTGTAAGTTTCCAAGTGATGAGGGGGCAGGGGTGGTTTGAACCAGCTTTGGTCTGATCAGAGGTAAATGCTCTCTTCAGCATCCTAATAAATAAAGCTGTCAACATCCTAACAGGCTCCTGTCACAAGCCCCCTGCCTGAAGAGCCTTTCCCTTTTTCTAGCTGTTCTGCCACATCCATGAAACCTCTGTTTGGTGAGAGACACGGTTTCTGCCTTACCCTTCCTGAGGAAGCAAGATGGGAAGTAGTTGGCTTGCACTCCTATGAAAACCCTTCCATCAGAAAAGTATTGTCCGAGCTCTCAATTCATGCAGACTGACAGACGTGCAGTAAACTGCTCTGATTGCCTTGCTGCCACCACAGTTCCTTAAACAGTTGGGTTATCCTAGAGATCTGTCTTATAGCCAGAAAGTCACATGATGGATTAAAAACCAACAGATTTATTCTCCCAAAGCATGAGGCTACATGAGAACAGATTTCTGACCTGAGTTTGGGAGCTTCCACTGCAGGCATTCTAGCTATTGATATTGCCATCACTTCATGTGTGATTACAGCCCAGCTCTCCAGCTACTCTGAACGCTTGACAATATCCTCCAATCTCTGTCCCGCTCACTGATTATGATGCCTGTATCAACAAGCAGGGAGCCAGAGAGGATGGAGCTGAACCAACCTGGACAAAAGGATGAAGCAGTTTCAGCTAGATTAGTGAACCAGACTAACTAACAGTTGAGGGCTTGTGTGAGCAGAAGAGTAGAAAAGTTAGTCAAATGCAGGTATGGAACAACCCACCCTCTTCCACTGGACCAGAACAGGTTTTCATGGCATCCTAAGTAAAACTGCGCAATACAGAATCTTCTTCCCTTGAATCCATATCTTTCTTCCTTAAAACAATCCCGTTCTAACTGACAGTGACATTCCCAACCTCAAAGACTGAGTGACATCAGAGTAAACGTTGGTGAAGTTCTTTGTGTTGCTTATGAGGGTCTCAACATCACTCACTTTTGTCTGCAGAAACGTTGGGAACACAGTGCCACTCTGTAGAGTTCTGGAGCAGAGTCTTGTACTGGCCATAGCCTCCATGAAGTAAAACAACTGGGAAGAGAGGAACGAGAAGGAAAGTGCTACTGTCACCCTTTCCTCCTCATTCATAGGCAACCTGTCCCATCCTCCATCTTCTGGCTTAGAGCCCCCACAGAGACTCTGTTATGTGACCAAGCTCTGAAATCTGTATTGAACAAGGAGGTGAGAAACAGCGCGCCATTCCTCCCACTGCCAGTCACCCCTCCCTCAGATGAACTTGTCTCACCTCTGCTGGCTGAGAGACTCATTTTCCCAGCTGACAAAAAAAACAGCTTGGACATTCCTCTGGGATGGAGTCAGGAAAGGGACAAAGAAATCATGGGATAGGCTTAATAAAGGTGGAAAGGGTTCCTTGAATCCTAGGGGAAGTAAAAGACCCTGGAACCCACCAAGGCAGATGATCACAAAGGCAGTTTTGATGACAAGGACTGAAATAAGGCAGACCCAGGGGTTCAGCCAGGAGCAGCTTCTCTCTTCTGCTGGGGCTGAAAAACAAAAGCAAGAGTGGGAATCCCCCAGACCAGAGTCAGGGGCACCATAACCCAGGTGACTCTGTATCCCAGCAGCCTGCTGGTACCCTTGTTCCAAGGACTGGGGAGTCTCACAGGTGCTGTAAGCAGGTCCTGCTGCCTGTCAATAGCCATGAGTCAGACCCACAGAGCAGAGTAACACAGGGGCTGCCTTGAAGCTGCTTTATTGTTTTGCTGGTTGTCATAAGACCTTCCTCTACTCTGTCCAAACTGCACTCCGATTGTTTCTAAAGGGAAAACAGGCACCTAGAAGCTCTTGGGACAGCCCTTGCTTGGTTTTCCTTAGAGACACCAGAGATGGAAGAAGAGACCTGTGCTCAGCTTGATGCAGACTGTTTTACCAGGGTAAAGACAGCACTCTTCAGTCCCACTGTTTACAGAACAAAACACTAAAATGAATGGCAGACCATAGTCTGCCTGGACTTTTATTCCCCCCAGCTCTAGGAAAAAGGTCATTCTCCCAGCCCAGGCACTCCCCAGTTCCCTCATCTGTTGCATTGCCCTTGACCTAAGCCCCTTCTCCTGCTCTGAGGACAGCCACCATACCATGCCCATTATCCATCCTAGCCCTGTATTTCCCCCACCTCTTCCATCTTCTACAGGAGGACAGAAAGGAAGGGTATGTGGTTACCTGCAGTTCCAGGACTGACTCCCCCTTGGCAATTCATTCTCTCCACCAGTGTGAAAACAGAGTTCACTCTTCTCCAAGAGCCCGCGTTACCAATGTGACTCCAAACGCAGCCTTCCTACTACCCAGGGCAGCTCCCACACTGGTGAGGAGCCTTCACAGTGTCTAATCTGGTGTGCAGGAAAAAGCCATATCCTGGGTGTTCCCCACAGCACATGGAGATTGGGGAATTTTCATCATTTCCCTGCCAGGACATTTCACAAGATGCTCCTTGCAACACAGAATCTCACAGAGACAAAAGGAAACAGATGAAGAGTAGCATCATTCCAGCTCAATCAACCTCCTTTTGCACATACTCAAGGAGTTTCACAGGACATAATGTTGGCCTTCCCTATTTGGTACTTGCTCTTTCCTAGTGAGGGACTATGTGTGTGAAAATGACAATGCTGCTGGTATTTGCTACTAGAGGGCTAAATGCACTCACAACATCCTGCAAAAGGGAGTCCAAAAATGGCAAGAAACCATATCTGTGACTCATCCTTAGCAGCCCACATGAAGCCTGAGCCCAGTAACCCAAAGCACAACAAAGAACTTGCCAACACTATTTTTAACTAACTGCTCAGGGAAAGAGGATGGAGCTTTGAGCAGAGAGGCTGCATACGACCTGTCATTGTGGAGCTGAAGGTCAGAAAGGATCACTAGACGATGCCAGAATCCCTGTGTGTTACAGATCATGAAGTTTGACTTGGTCATGACCACAAAAGGCACAAGCATACATAGTGGTTCTAGCACTGCTCAAGGTATCTGGAATGAAAATTCTGCATGACATTGTCCCTAAAGATAACCCGGAGGATAAAGAAGCACTACTGGATCTCATTGTACTCTGAATGGACTGAGATGGGTACCCAGCCTTTGCTCTTCTTTGTTTCATCAGCTCGTTTCTCCCTGTGAAGGGGCATGCATGAGGAAGGAATGGGGTAGCTAATGGCAATAACAGAGGGATATCAGCTGAAGCCTCAGAAGATCAGGACATAGAACAGGTTACAAGTGAGGACAAGCCTAAACTGTATGTAAAATATATACCCTGAATATGCTTTTTGTGCACACCAGGCTTAAGGTAGGGGCAGGCCCTAAATTTCTAAACACCTTTACATAATTTATGTCCAAAAGCTCTAACCCCTTTAGAAAAACACATTCACACGACTGCTTTTGCAACCTCCAGTCTGCCACCAAAACCACTGCAGGAAGTACAGCTGTACATCCCCTTTTCTGGAAGCAGAGTTCCCCTAGCCTCACACACTTCCTGCTGCAGACGCAGGGCTCGTGTGTATCCACACCACTTCCTACAGCCCGCTGACCCACAGGCCGGTGGGACAGCACAGGGTCACATACACACACTGCAGCTGTGCCTCTGTACCTGCTGCAGCCCTGACTGCCACGAGTGCAGGCCACCCACGGCATCCACGGTGAGGCTGCTCTCTTACAGACAGATGCTGCAAAGTTGCAGAACAGCCTGATGTCGACTGCCACTTCCTTCCCATTTCTCTGTTTTCCCTCTGTTGCCCTGTTTCTTCCAAATTTGGTTTTCAGACTGATATTTCTCTGTCTCAGAAGCCTTTTTTTAATTCTCCAATTACTGTTAACCTGGTGGTCCTCTTATTCTATTACAGCAGCTCTGCTTCAACGGAGGGGAGATGGTCTTTATCTTAGTTCCCTAGAGAGCAGTCACAGAGCCAAGAGTTGCACTTGCAGTTGCATTTGCTATGCAGAGATGGCACTGTTTGGTCAGGAAAGCCTGGGCAGATGATGTTTCCTGGGGCAAACAAAAGTGAGGACAGAGGGAAGGGGTTGAGAAAAAGTTGAGATCCATGGTGGCATATGGTCTGCATCAGGACATGAAGGCAATTCAGTAGGCAATGAACTGCTGGAAGGGACTTCATGTGCAGCAGCAGCCCTGCCCTGCCCCTTGCAGCCTCTTCTGCAACATGACCTGGCCTGGGCAGGCATGCCCTAGCAGGGACCATGGAGGATTTGGCCTTCCACGAATGCTGCTGCATCAGGTGAGCTTGGGATCACCTCTGACTTGGGAAGAGGACTTCTTCCTCCACGTGGCACTCAAGGCCCAGAGTGCATTGCTGTTCCCATGGGAGCAAGTCCAGAGGGAGAGCCACGGAGATGGAGGCAAAGGGAAAGGAGGCAGAGGGCTGGAGCACCTCTCCTTTAAAGAAAGCCTGCGGCATTTGTACAGCCTGGGGAAGTGAAGACTCCAAGGTGACCTTAGAGCAGCCTTCCAGTCCCTAAAGGAGGCTTACAGCAAGGCTGCAGAGGCACCTTTCACAAGGCCGTGTCGTGATGCCACAAGGGTTCCTGGCTGTAAACTGAGCAAGGGTAGGTTAGATTAGATTCCAGGAAGAAATTCTCTACTGTGACGTTGGTGAAGCACTGGCACAGGTTTCCCAGAGGAGCTGTGGATGCCCAATCCCTGCAAGTGTTCAAGGCCAGGCTGGATGGGGCTTTGAGCAACCTGCTCAAGTGGAAGGCCTCCCTGTTGAAGACCCAGGGCTTGAAACTAGATGATCTATAAGGGTCCTGTCCAACACAAACCATTCCACAATTCAAGGATTATACCCCTGCAGATTAGAGATGGAAAGAGAGAAAGAGAGATCTATACACACTGCACAGAGACTTTTTTCATTGGTCTAATACTGTATTTCTCTTGCATAAGATGTCAGACTTTGTTCAGCAAAATCAGGACAAGTGCAGGACATTCTGTGTGACTCAACAGAAAGCAGAGACTTCTGCTCAAGCAGACAAAGGAACTTGCAGCTCAGGACATCTGTCTTCCATTCCTGTGTCTTCTTCCTGGAGAACTCCATGTCTTTTCTGCCAGTGGCCACTGGACCCACTCGGAGAGAAGAGGACACAAGAACACAGGACCTGCTTTGATGACCCTCAGCCTTCATGTGTTCCCTCAGCCCCTCCGTGCACTGGAGATGCTGGACAAAGGGTCATATCACTTCCACTCCCGTTATCCCACCCAGCACAGTGAAAATGCAGGCTTCAGGGCTCCCCACCCCTCCCAGCACAGCCCAGCACCAGTCCCAGCTCACTGCTCATCACTCAGATTTACTAAGGATGAGGGTATCTTCATCACACAGTGACAGCAGCAGCTTCACAAATTCGATGATACATCAAACATCCGACATTATTCCAGTTGTTGGGTATTTCTGAATCTCTGTGTATTACAACACACTTCTCATCGTCATGCTCACTTGGTTCATCTGTTCGCCAGAACCTGAGAGAGAGACAGGCATGTCACTCCCCAGCTTTCATCATAAAACACTGCTGGAAAAGGCCACAGAGGGATGCAGGACTTGAAGGGGAGAGACAAAGATTCCCACTGCTGATTCATGGACAGAAGCAATACCCTTCCTCCCTCTCTGATATCCCACTGGCACCAGTGTCACATGGGAACCTGCCTTCTTCCTCCAGCCTTCCAACACAGAAGGGCCCTCATCCTTCCTTCTGGGGGGAACTGATCACCAGCACTCAACCCATCAGCTTCACACCCAGCAGAGACATGTGTCTGTCTCCAGGGCAAGTCTGTGATCCCTCCCTCTCACACACCAACAATACCCTCACATCTCCCCTTCTTTCTTGCACTACCAGGAGCCACACCAATCACTCTCCATCCAGGGATACTCACGCTGCTGTCACATTATAGGGAGTCTTGTCCACCCACTGCCACTGATCCTTAATCTCTGCTCTCAGACCGATGTAGAAATTCGGCCTTCTTGTACCTTGTTTTATCTGCCCAGACAGGAAAACCTGGAAATGAGGGAGAGTGCAATGTCTGTGAGATGCAGGATTGATCAGAGGGAGACATCAGGAGTCCCTATGGGGTAGGGATGGTGGCACACAGAACCCAGTGCAGGACAAGGAGGAGCTCTGAGCCCCCTCCAGGGCCCAGCACTGTGTCTGTGGTTGCTCTACCCCTCTCTCAGCCCTGTGCATGTACCTGCTCTTCCTCACTGTTGATCACCACCAGGTGGGAGCCCATCCCAGTGCAGTTCTGCTCACTCTCAGCCCAGGACATCATATCAAGGGACAGAAAATAGCAGCTGTTTTGAAACCTTTTCCAGCCCTTTGGGCAGCACATCCAGCCTTGGCCTGTGTGGGGAGAGAACACAGAAATTAATGCAATGAATGCTAGCAACAAGAGACATGGTGATTGCAAAGGTCCAAGTTCTCCAGGGACAGTGCTTGTGTTCTCCTAAGTCACTTTTCCTGACAGAAAGTGCTTGAAAAACAAGGAGAGTAGAGACATTCCTTCCCATTGCTTTGGGGTTTGACCAGTGAGGTTTGTGTACACAAAATCCTGGTAATCTCCTTGCAGGTCTTCATAAAATTATTTGAGTGGTCTGGTTTGACTCCTCTGCTTCAAGTCAGTCTCCTTTAGGCCTTTAGCCCCAGGAAACAGGGGATATTGCTTCTTTCCCTGACTGGAGCTGCCCTTTTATTACTGCTCCATTGTTAACCTCCCCTGGGCCACTCTCTGCTGTCCCCTTTGTCTGGTCAGAGTTCACAGCCACGCTGCTCTCCAGGACATCATTAACACGGCCCTCTCCTCCCCCTAAGCTCTTAGCAGGAAACCCTTTTTCTCCCTGCTTCCCTCCTCTGCAGTCTGCCTCTCCCCGGTCTGCTCCTGCTGCCACTTTGTGTCAGAGCAGCATTCACTGTCCCCATCCCAAAGACCTCCTGTACCCCTGCCAGCCCTACTGACCTTTGTTTTCTGACACCGCTGAGTTGCACTCCCACGCCGTGAATTTCTCCTGCAGGGCTGTGGGCTGCTTGCTGCTGTGGGAGAAGGGAGCCACTGGAAAGGGAGAGGAAAGGTGGCAGCATTACCTCTTCCTCCTGGCTCCTCACACAGCGTCTCTGGCCTTCACTCCTCTTCCATCATTTCCACACCAAGCACTGTCCCAGCCATCTCCTCTCCTGGCCCAAACAACTGGCGTGGCTGCCTTCCCAGCCACAAAGAGACAATCTTGCTTCTCAATTCTCACACAGCAGAAGGAACACTGCAAGGACACACCCTGAGGACATGCCACACACTGAGTGCAGCACTGAGTGCACCCAACCACAGCCACTCTACCATCAACACACCAACAGCCAAGCTGCCAGTCTAAACCTCTGTACAATCAGTGAATAAAAAGCAGCTCTTCAGGGTCACACTATCACTGCCTAAAGTACATATCAACAGTAATTTGGAGGAGTAGCACATCAGATGGGCCTGTTCCATCAGCACCAGTCAGATAATCACATACAGGTGGATCTGCTGAAACCAGGGCAGAGGGTAAACTCATAGGACTTCCTAGCCCCCAGTTTCTGGGGAATAACACAGTGTTGGTGAATGGTCACATCCACAAACTGAAGGACTTATTACTAACTCAGTCAATGGTATAGACTGAAAACTGATCAGCATGTGCTTTGCAGTACAGAGGTCTATCTCCTTCAATCATTTCATTTAGAAATATTCTAGTGAGGAAAGCGGAGTAATCATAGTCGATAGCAATCATTGCCTGATTAATGAATTCCTATAATGCAAGAAAGGTCAGAGGAGATGGGCAAAGGCGCTGTGTGACTGACCACCTCTGATGCAAATAAATGGGACCTTATGTCTACACACATGGAATGAGAAGATAGTGGTCTTTGTTTTAGTTCCCCTGACTGAATTGATCACCTGAGTAACTGTTCAGTCCTATAAAGATCAAAAAGAGGGGAGTGTCTTCCTAAGTTCGCCATGCAACCCCTGTTCAGTGAGAGATGAATTTTTTGTCTTACCCTTCCTGAGGAAGCAAGATGGGAAGTAGTTGTCTCATGATCCTCTGGAATCACATCCACCAGAGTAGTATTGGCCAAGCTCTTAACTCATGCAGACTAAGACACATACAGTAAACTGCTCTGACAGCCTTGCAACCACCACAGGCAGTTCCTTATGTAGCCAGATTATCCAAGAGATCTGGTTTATAGCCAGAAAGTCAAATGATGGATTAAAAATTTACAGATTTATCTGTGTAAAGCAGGAGGCTACATAAGAACAGATCTCTGGCCTGAGTTTGGGAAGGGCTGTTTTGGATACGGACATTTGCGTGCTGGCAGAGACACTAGGATTTTTCTTTTTCCCTATCTGAGAAAAGGCTGTGAAATGGTCCCTTCATCCCAAGGGAATTAAAAGACCCTGGAACCCACCAAAGCAGATGGTCACAAAGGCAGTTTTGATGACAAGGACTGAAATAAGGCAGACCCAGGGGTTCAGCCAGGAGCAGCTTCTCTCTTCTGCTGGGGCTGAAAAACACAAAGCAAGAGTGGGAATCCCCCAGACCAGAGTCAGGGGCACCATAACCCAGGTGACTCTGTACCCCAGCAGCCTGCTGGTACCCTTGTTCCAAGGACTGGGGAGTCTCACAGGTGCTGTAAGCAGGTCCTGCTGCCTGTCAATAGCCATGGGTCAGACCCACAGAGCAGAGTAACACAGGGGCTGCCTTGAAGCTGCTTTCTGTTTTGCTGGTTGTCACAAGACCTGCCTCTACTCTGTCCAAACTTCACGCCTCCTTTATGCTGTCAGACATCCTCTCTCCTCAAACTCATTTTCCTTTTTACCCCCCATTACCCCTGTCTTTCACTAAATGCTCTTTTTGTACCTCTCTCCTCTTCATCTCGCTTGCCAGCTTCTTTCTCTCAGCTGCCTTTGTTTTGGCCCTATATCATAAGCCCCTTTATGCAACAGTTTATATTCAACCAAATGAGCCACTCTCGAGCTCAATGTTTGCACAACTAGACAATCAGAGAAATGATTGTTTCTAAAGGGAAAACAGGCACCTAGAAGCTCTTGGGACAGCCCTTGCTTGGTTTTCCTTAGAGACACCAGAGGTGGAAGAAGAGACCTGTGCTCAGCTTGATGCAGACTGTTTTACCAGGGTAAAGACAGCACTCTTCAGTCCCACTGTTTACAGAATAAAACACTGAAATGAATGGCAGACCATAGTCTGCCTGGAGTTTCATTCCCCCTGGCTCTAGGAAAAAGGTCATTCTCCCAGCCCAGGCACTCCCCAGTTCCCTCATCCGTTGCATTGCCCTTGACCTAAGCCCCTTCTCCTGCTCTGAGGACAGCCACCATACCATGCCCATTATCCATCCCAGCTCCATATTTCCCCCACCTCTTCCATCTTCTACAGGAGGACAGAAAGGAAGGGTATGTGGTTACCTGCAGTTCCAGGACTGACTCCCCCTTGGCAATTCATTCTCTCCACCAGTGTGAAAACAGAGCTCACTCTTCTCCAAGAGCCCGCATTACCAATGTGACCCCAAATGCAGCCTTCCTACTACACAGGGCAACGCCCACACTGCTGAGGAGCCTTCACAGTCTCTAATCTGGTGCTCAAAAAACCACATACCCTGAGTGTTCTCCACAGCAGTGGAGATTGGGGCACTTTGATCATTTCCCTGCAAGGACATATCAGAAGACATTCACTGCAAATAATAACACAAAGAGACAAAAGGGAACAGATGAAGAGTCGCATCGTTCCAGTTCAAACAATCTCCAATGCAGATACTCAAGAAGTACTAGCCTTCCTTCTTTGGTACTTGCTCTTTCCTGGTGAGGGAATGTGTGTGTGAAAATGCCTGTGCTGTTGGTATTTCCTAGCAAAGGGCTAAATCCACTCACAACATGGCCTTTTCTGGAAGCAGAGTTCCCCTAGCCTCACACACTTCCTGCTGTAGATGCAGGGCTCGTGTGTATCCACACCACTTCCTACAGCCCGCTGACCCACAGGCCGGTGGGACAGCACAGGGTCACATACACACACTGCAGCTGTGCCTCTGTACCTGCTGCAGCCCTGACTGCCACGAGTGCAGGCCACCCACGGCATCCACGGTGAGGCTGCTCTCTTACAGACAGATGCTGCAAAGTTGCAGAACAGCCTGATGTCGACTGCCACTTCCTTCCCATTTCTCTGTTTTCCCTCTGTTGCCCTGTTTCTTCCAAATTTGGTTTTCAGACTGATATTTCTCTGTCTCAGAAGCCTTTTTTTAATTCTCCAATTACTGTTAACCTGGTGGTCCTCTTATTCTATTACAGCAGCTCTGCTTCAATGGAGGGGAGATGGTCTTTATCTTAGTTCCCTAGAGAGCAGTCACAGAGCCAAGAGTTGCACTTGCAGTTGCATTTGCTATGCAGAGATGGCACTGTTTGGTCAGGAAAGCCTGGGCAGATGATGTTTCCTGGGGGAAACAGAAGTGAGGACAGAGGGAAGGGGTTGAGAAAAAGTGAGATCCGTGGTGGCATATGGTCTGCATCAGGACATGAAGGCAATTCAGTAGGCAGTGAACTGCTGGAAGGGACTTCATGTGCAGCAGCAGCCCTTGCAGCCTCTTCTGCAGCATGACCTGGCCTGGGCAGGCATGCCCTAGCAGGGACCATGGAGGATTTGGCATTCAAGGCCCAGAGTGCATTGCTTTTCCCATGGGAGCAAGTCCAGAGGGAGAGCCACGGAGATGGAGGCAAAGGGAAAGGAGGCAGAGGGCTGGAGCACCTCTCCTTTAAAGAAAGCCTGCGGCATTTGTACAGCCTGGGGAAGTAAAGATTCCAAGGTGACCTTAGAGCAGCCTTCCAGTCCCTAAAGGAGGCTTACAGCAAGGCTGCAGAGGCACCTTTCACAAGGCCATGTTGTGATGCCACAAGGGTTCCTGGCTGTAAACTGAGCGAGGGTAGGTTAGATTAGATTCCAGGAAGAAATTCTCTACTGTGACGTTGGTGAAGCACTGGCACAGGTTTCCCAGAGGAGCTGTGGATGCCCAATCCCTGCAAGTGTTCAAGGCCAGGCTGGATGGGGCTTTGAGCAACCTGCTCAAGTGGAAGGCCTCCCTGTTGAAGACCCAGGGCTTAAAACTAGATGATCTATAAGGGTCCTGTCCAACACAAACCATTCCACAATTCAAGGATTATACCCCTGCAGATTAGAGATGGAAAGAGAGAAAGAGAGATCTATACACACTGCACAGAGACTTTTTTCATTGGTCTAATACTGTATTTCTCTTGCATAAGATGTCAGACTTTGTTCAGCAAAATCAGGACAAGTGCAGGACATTCTTTGTGTGACTCAACAGAAAGCAGAGACTTCTGCTCAAGCAGACAAAGGAACTTGCAGCTCAGGACATCTGTCTTCCATTCCTGTGTCTTCTTCCTGGAGAACTCCATGTCTTTTCTGCCAGTGGCCACTGGACCCACTCGGAGAGAAGAGGACACAAGAACACAGGACCTGCTTTGATGACCCTCAGCCTTCATGTGTTCCCTCAGCCCCTCCGTGCACTGGAGATGCTGGACAAAGGGTCATATCACTTCCACTCCCGTTATCCCACCCAGCACAGTGAAGATGCAGGCTTCAGGGCTCCCCACCCCTCCCAGCACAGCCCAGCACCAGTCCCAGCTCACTGCTCATCTCTCAGTTTTACTAAGGATGAGGGTATTTCCACCACACAGTTACGGCAGCAGCTTCACAAATCCGACAATGCGTCTGACATCTGACATTATTCCAGTTTTTGGGTATTTCTGAATCTCTATGTATTGCAACGCAATCCTCATCCTTGTTACCACTTGGTTCATTTCTCTGCCAGAACCTGAGAGAGAGACAGGCATGTCACTCCCCAGCTTTCATCATAAAACACTGCTGGAAAAGGCCACAGAGGGATGCAGGACTTGAAGGGGAGAGACAAAGATTCCCACTGCTGATTCATGGACAGAAGCAATACCCTTCCTCCCTCTCTGATATCCCACTGGCACCAGTGTCACATGGGAACCTGCCTTCTTCCTCCAGCCTTCCAACACAGAAGGGTCCTCATCCTTCCTTCTGGGGGGAACTGATCACCAGCACTCAACCCATCAGCTTCACACCCAGCAGAGACATGTGTCTGTCTCCAGGGCAAGTTTGTGATCCCTCCCTCTCACACACCAACAACACCCTCACATCTCCCCTTCTTTCTTGTACTACCAGGAGCACACCAATCACTCTCCATCCAGGGATACTCACGTTGCTGTCACATTATAGGGAGTCTTGTCCACCCACTGCCACTGATGCATAGTCTCTGCTCGCAGACCAATGTAGAAATCCTCTCCCCTTGAAGCTTGTTTTATCTGCTCAGAGAGGAAAACCTAGAAATGAGGGAGAGTGCAATGTCTGTGAGATGCAGGATTGATCAGAAGGAGGCATCAGGAGTCCCTATGGGGTAGGGATGGTGGCAGAGGGAAGCCAGTCCAGCAGAGTGGACAGGACATTCCCTCTCCCCTGCAGGACAAGGAGGAGCTCTGAGCCCCCTCCAGGGCCCAGCACTGTGTCTGTGGTTGCTCTACCCCTCTCTCAGCCCTGTGCATGTACCTGCTCTTCCTCACTGTTGATCACCACCAGGTGGGAGCCCATCCCAGTGCAGTTCTGCTCACTCTCAGCCCAGGACATCTTATCAAGGGACAGAAAATAGCAGCTGTTTTGAAACCTTTTCCAGCCCTTTGGGCAGCACATCCAGCCTTGGCCTGTATGGGGAGAGAATATAGGAATTAATGCAATGAATGCTAGCAACAAGAGACATGGTGATTGCAAAGGTCCAAGTTCTCCAGGGACAGTGCTTGTGTTCTCCTAAGTCACTTTTCCTGACAGAAAGTGCTTGAAAAACAAGGAGAGTAGAGACTTTCCTTCCCATTGCTTTGGGGTTTGACCAGTGAGGTTTGTGTACACAAAATCCTGGTAATCTCCTTGCAGGTCTTCATAAAATTATTTGAGTGGTCTGGTTTGACTCCTCTGCTTCAAGTCAGTCTCCTTTAGGCCTTTAGCCCCAGGAAACAGGGGATATTGCTTCTTTCCCTGACTGGAGCTGCCCTTTTATTACTGCTCCATTGTTAACCTCCCCTGGGCCACTCTCTGCTGTCCCCTTTGTCTGGTCAGAGTTCACAGCCACGCTGCTCTCCAGGACATCATTAACACGGCCCTCTCCTCCCCCTAAGCTCTTAGCAGGAAACCCTTTTTCTCCCTGCTTCCCTCCTCTGCAGTCTGCCTCTCCCCGGTCTGCTCCTGCTGCCACTTTGTGTCAGAGCAGCATTCACTGTCCCCATCCCAAAGACCTCCTGTACCCCTGCCAGCCCTACTGACCTTTGTTTTCTGACACCGCTGAGTTGCACTCCCACGCTGTGAATTTCTCCTGCAGGGCTGTGGGCTGCTTGCTGCTGTGGGAGAAGGGAGCCACTGGAAAGGGAGAGGAAAGGTGGCAGCATTACCTCTTCCTCCTGGCTCCTCACACAGCGTCTCTGGCCTTCACTCCTCTTCCATCATTTCCACACCAAGCACTGTCCCAGCCATCTCCTCTCCTGGCCCAAACAACTGGCGTGGCTTCCTTCCCAGCCACAAAGAGACAATCTTGCTTCTCAATTCTCACACAGCAGAAGGAACACTGCAAGGACACACCCTGAGGACATGCCACACACTGAGTGCATAGGACTTCATAGCCCCCAGTTTCTGGGAATAACACAGTGTTGGTGAATGGTTACATCCAGAACCTGAAGGACTTCTTCAGTACCTACCCCTTCGCTTCCCGTCATGAGGATGTTGAAGACCCCAGTGAGGTCTCCCTTCAGTCTCCTCTTCTCCAGGACGAACAGATCAAGTGAACTCAGCCACTCCTCGTAAGGTTTTTCCCCCAGACCCTTCACCCTCCTTGTGACCCTCCTTTGGACACTCTCTAATAGCTGAATGTCTTTTTTATATTTTTTATATTGTGGTGCCCAAAAGTGCACACAGGACTCAAGGAGAGGCCTCATAGTGGCCTCGATGCCTGATGATGAACGAATTCCTGTAATGGAAGAAGGCTCAGAGGAGATGGTCAAGGACGATGACTGACCACCCCTGATGCAAGTAAAGGTGACCTTACAACTACACAAAGGGGGATGATACATTGCCTTTGTTTTGGTTCAGCTGAGCGAAATGACCAGCTGAGTAATTGTACATCCCTCTAAAGATCACAAAGAGGGTGGTATCTTCCTAAGATAGCCAGAGCAGCATGGGATGAGTGAATATGTGTATATGAATGCAAATTATGTCTATAAATATGTGAATATGAGCAAATTATGAAAGAGTGTAAAAAATCAAATTATTAACAGAAACCTACTTGAGGAAAGCACTGGGCCTGAGCTGGCTTTAACTCACACAGTTTGTCTTGGTCACTGGGGACACTGGATGCCTTAATGTTGAGCATATTATACAACTGTGTTCAGTTTTGGGCCCAGCAGAACAGGAAAGACATTGAGGTGCTGAGTGTGTCCTGAGAAGGACACTGGAGCTTGTTTGGAGCACAAGTCCTGTGAGAAGCAGCTCTGGGAGCTGGGGACTTATGGATACCCTTGGGCTTCCCCATGGGAGCATGGGTGGTTGACTGTGATGTTTGTGTGAACAGGCAGGGAGACAGCACAGGGAATGGAGCTGGATTCATCCAGGATGAAGCAGTTTCAGCTAGATTAGTGAACCAGACTAACTAACAGTTGAGGGCTTGTGTGAGCAGAAGAGTAGAAAAGTTAGTCAAATGCAGGTATGGAACAACCCACCCTCTTCCACTGGACCAGAACAGGTTTTCATGGCATCCTAAGTAAAACTGTGCAATACAGAATCTTCTTCCCTCGAATCCACGTCTTCCTTCCTTAAAATCATCTAGTTCTAACTGACAGTGACATTCCCAACCTCAAAGACTGAGTGACATCAGAGTAAATGTTGGTGAAGTTCTTTGTGTTGCTTACGAGGGTCCCAACATCACTCACTTTTGTCTGCAGAAACGTTGGGAACACAGTGCCACTCTGTAGAGTTCTGGAGCAGAGTCTTGTACTGGCCATAGCCTCCATGAAGTAAAACAACTGGGAAGAGAGGAACGAGAAGGAAAGTGCTACTGTCACCCTTTCCTCCTCATTCATAGGCAACCTGTCCCATCCTCCATCTTCTGGCTTAGAGCCCCCACAGAGACTCTGTTATGTGACCAAGCTCTGAAATCTGTATTGAACAAGGAGGTGAGAAACAGCGCGCCATTCCTCCCACTGCCAGTCACCCCTCCCTCAGATGAACTTGTCTCACCTCTGCTGGCTGAGAGACTCATTTTCCCAGCTGACAAAAAAAACAGCTTGGACATTCCTCTGGGATGGAGTCAGGAAAGGGACAAAGAAATCATGGGATAGGCTTAATAAAGGTGGAAAGGGTTCCTTGAATCCTAGGGGAAGTAAAAGACCCTGGAACCCACCAAGGCAGATGATCACAAAGGCAGTTTTGATGACAAGGACTGAAATAAGGCAGACCCAGGGGTTCAGCCAGGAGCAGCTTCTCTCTTCTGCTGGGGCTGAAAAACACAAAGCAAGAGTGGGAATCCCCCAGACCAGAGTCAGGGGCACCATAACCCAGGTGACTCTGTATCCCAGCAGCCTGCTGGTACCCTTGTTCCAAGGACTGGGGAGTCTCACAGGTGCTGTAAGCAGGTCCTGCTGCCTGTCAATAGCCATGGGTCAGACCCACAGAGCAGAGTAACACAGGGGCTGCCTTGAAGCTGCTTTATTGTTTTGCTGGTTGTCACAAGACCTGCCTCTACTCTGTCCAAACTGCACTCCGATTGTTTCTAAAGGGAAAACAGGCACCTAGAAGCTCTTGGGACAGCCCTTGCTTGGTTTTCCTTAGAGACACCAGAGATGGAAGAAGAGACCTGTGCTCAACTTGATGCAGACTGTTTTACCAGGATAAAGACAGCACTCTTCAGTCCCACTGTTTACAGAACAAAACACTGAAATGAATGGCAGACCATAGTCTACCTGGACTTTTATTCCCCCTGGCTCTAGGAAAAAGGTCATTCTCCCAGCCCAGGCACTCCCCAGTTCCCTCATCTGTTGCATTGCCCTTGACCTAAGCCCCTTCTCCTGCTCTGAGGACAGCCACCATACCATGCCCATTATCCATCCCAGCTCCATATTTCCCCCACCTCTTCCATCTTCTACAGGAGGACAGAAAGGAAGGGTATGTGGTTACCTGCAGTTCCAGGACTGACTCCCCCTTGGCAATTCATTCTCTCCACCAGTGTGAAAACAGAGTTCACTCTTCTCCAAGAGCCCGCATTACCAATGTGACCCCAAACGCAGCCTTCCTACTACCCAGGGCAGCTCCCACACTGGTGAGGAGCCTTCACAGTGTCTAATCTGGTGTGCAGGAAAAAGCCATATCCTGGGTGTTCCCCACAGCACATGGAGATTGGGGCACTGTCATCATTTCCCTGCCAGGACATTTCACAAGATGCTCCTTGCAACACAGAATCTCACAGAGACAAAAGGAAACAGATGAAGAGTAGCATCATTCCAGCTCAAACAATCTCCAATGCAGATACACAAGTGGTTTCACAGGACATAGTGTTGTCCTTCCCTCTTTGGTACTTGCTCTTTCCCCCTTCAGTGAGAGTGTGTGTGAAAACACATATACTGGTATGTATATTGTGTGTTTACTGGCAAAGCACTAAACCCACTGGCAACGCCCTGCAAAAGGGAGCCAATATGCAAGAAAGCATATTTGTGAGTCAGTCTGGGCAGTGCCTATATAAAGCCCAAGCCCAGTAACCCAGAGAACAACAAAGAACTTGACAACATTATTTTTAACTAACTGCTCAGGAAAAGAGGATGGAGCTTTGAGCAGAGGGGCCAACACAGCAGAGAGTAAGCCAACATGGAAATAAACTCTTGAAGAAGTGTCTAAAATGACGCTTTGTGGTGATTAGCTTGTATGACTTCAGACTAAAGAGGTAACTTGTGCTGTTGTGCTCACAGCCAGAGCACTGGGCTTAGTCAGAGCTAGAGGGGAATGGGAAGAGTCAAAGTAAGAAAAATAGTGTAAAGAAGTATGTTCAGTAAGACCTGTGTGGAAAGATGAAGTTTGGCACTGGGAAAAAGCCAATGAGAGAGAAGCATCTCAGCCCCAAAGACTCTGAAGTGCACAGTGGCCATGTTCCCTCCACAGGACACCAAAGAACATTAACTCAAATGGTAGCAGGGAAGGATTTTGTTCTCCTTGAGATACACATCTGGACAGTGAAGCTGGAGAGCACCAGGACATCAGGAAGGGGAAGGGAGGCTCTTTGCAGCACTGTACTTCTCCAAGTCCCTGATACTACCACAGTGGTCTGCTGACCACTCACAGCTGTCTCACAGCTGTCTGTGACACTTCTTCACACCCTCCTGCATTACTGACTGTATTCTGTGGAATGAAGTCAAATCCCTGCAAGTATCAATCCTGTAGGAGTGGAAATACCCCTGTCAGTCACTGGGGGTGGCTAGATTTAAAAAAGAATTCCAGTCTCTTCCCCGCCTGTCAGAAAAGCAACAACATCAGGCATTTATGTACCCCAGGAAACACATCAGTGAAAACAGAGCAGGAGCCCAGGTGTCCAAGCCAGCTCCCAGGCAGACCATGGAATCTGAGAGGCACCTTCTAGGAAGTTCAGAAATCTTGGCCAGCTACCACAGCAATCTTTTTCTCCTTGTGCCTGTCATGAGACCAAGTACAGGAAAGCCCAGGAGGTGCAGGGGCCAGCCATGGAAAGACTGAACAACTAAGCTTTATTGCAGAAGAGGTCCATATTGTATACCTGTAAACATACGTTCTTCCTGCTGGCAGGCTTTCATCCTGCTGGCAGCCAGGCAGGGGAACAGGCTGCTCTTTGAGTTGGTGCCAGTGCTTTCTGCCTGTGTTGACCTGTGTGATTGCTTACACGTGTACATCCTTTTTCTCCCGTATGCATCTCTCTGTGTACACACTGTACACACCCTCAGTCTCACTACTGTCTGGAGAGGCACATGTGGAGCTCCCACAAACTGCTGTTCACAGAGCTACTGTTGATTGTCTTGGGAAGCCAAATCTCCTGGTCACCTTGTCTCCACTGTGAGTTCTCCTCTCTCTTTGGGACACAGAGAGAGCATTCTCTGTCACAGTAAGGACAGGGTCACACAAACAGGAGTTGCACATCCAGTTGCACTCCATGTGAGGAGCTCACACTGTTTGGTCAGGAAAGCCTGGGCAGATGATGTTTCCTGGGGCAAACAAAAGTGAGGACAGAGGGAAGGGGTTGAGAAAAAGTGAGATCCATGGTGGCATATGGTCTGCATCAGGACATGAAGGCAATTCAGTAGGCAATGAACTGCTGGAAGGGACTTCATGTGCAGCAGCAGCCCTGCCCTGCCCCTTGCAGCCTCTTCTGCAACATGACCTGGCCTGGGCAGGCATGCCCTAGCAGGGACCATGGAGGATTTGGCCTTCCACGAATGCTGCTGCATCAGGTGAGCTTGGGATCACCTCTGACTTGGGAAGAGGACTTCTTCCTCCACGTGGCACTCAAGGCCCAGAGTGCATTGCTGTTCCCATGGGAGCAAGTCCAGAGGGAGAGCCACGGAGATGGAGGCAAAGGGAAAGGAGGCAGAGGGCTGGAGCACCTCTCCTTTAAAGAAAGCCTGCGGCATTTGTACAGCCTGGGGAAGTGAAGACTCCAAGGTGACCTTAGAGCAGCCTTCCAGTCCCTAAAGGAGGCTTACAGCAAGGCTGCAGAGGCACCTTTCACAAGGCCGTGTCGTGATGCCACAAGGGTTCCTGGCTGTAAACTGAGCAAGGGTAGGTTAGATTAGATTCCAGGAAGAAATTCTCTACTGTGACGTTGGTGAAGCACTGGCACAGGTTTCCCAGAGGAGCTGTGGATGCCCAATCCCTGCAAGTGTTCAAGGCCAGGCTGGATGGGGCTTTGAGCAACCTGCTCAAGTGGAAGGCCTCCCTGTTGAAGACCCAGGGCTTGAAACTAGATGATCTATAAGGGTCCTGTCCAACACAAACCATTCCACAATTCAAGGATTATACCCCTGCAGATTAGAGATGGAAAGAGAGAAAGAGAGATCTATACACACTGCACAGAGACTTTTTTCATTGGTCTAATACTGTATTTCTCTTGCATACGATTTGTTCAGCAAAACCAGGGCAAGTGCAGGACATTCTGTGTGACTCAACAGAAAGCAGAGACTTCTGCTCAAGCAGACAAAGGAACTTGCAGCTCAGGACATCTGTCTTCCATTCCTGTGTCTTCTTCCTGGAGAACTCCATGTCTTTTCTGCCAGTGGCCACTGGACCCACTCAGAGAGAAGAGGACACAAGAACACAGGACCTGCTTTGATGACCCTCAGCCTTCATGTGTTCCCTCAGCCCCTCCGTGCACTGGAGATGCTGGACAAAGGGTCATATCACTTCCACTCCCGTTATCCCACCCAGCACAGTGAAAATGCAGGCTTCAGGGCTCCCCACCCCTCCCAGCACAGCCCAGCACCAGTCCCAGCTCACTGCTCATCACTCAGATTTACTAAGGATGAGGGTATCTTCATCACACAGTGACGGCAGCAGCTTCACAAATCCAATAATGATTGTGACATCTGACATTATTCCAGTTGTTGGGTATTTCTGAATCCCTATGCATTACAACACACTTCTCATTATCATCCTCACTTGGTTCATCTGTTCGCCAGAACCTGAGAGAGAGACAGGCATGTCACTCCCCAGCTTTCATCATAAAACACTGCTGGAAAAGGCCACAGAGGGATGCAGGACTTGAAGGGGAGAGACAAAGATTCCCACTGCTGATTCATGGACAGAAGCAATACCCTTCCTCCCTCTCTGATATCCCACTGGCACCAGTGTCACATGGGAACCTGCCTTCTTCCTCCAGCCTTCCAACACAGAAGGGCCCTCATCCTTCCTTCTGGGGGGAACTGATCACCAGCACTCAACCCATCAGCTTCACACCCAGCAGAGACATGTGTCTGTCTCCAGGGCAAGTTTGTGATCCCTCCCTCTCACACACCAACAATACCCTCACATCTCCCCTTCTTTCTTGTACTACCAGGAGCCACACCAATCACTCTCCATCCAGGGATACTCACGCTGCTGTCACATTATAGGGAGTCTTGTCCACCCACTGCCACTGATCCTTAATCTCTGCTCTCAGACCGATGTAGAAATTCGGCCTTCTTGTACCTTGTTTTATCTGCCCAGACAGGAAAACCTGGAAATGAGGGAGAGTGCAATGTCTGTGAGATGCAGGATTGATCAGAGGGAGACATCAGGAGTCCCTATGGGGTAGGGATGGTGGCACACAGAACCCAGTGCAGGACAAGGAGGAGCTCTGAGCCCCCTCCAGGGCCCAGCACTGTGTCTGTGGTTGCTCTACCCCTCTCTCAGCCCTGTGCATGTACCTGCTCTTCCTCACTGTTGATCACCACCAGGTGGGAGCCCATCCCAGTGCAGTTCTGCTCACTCTCAGCCCAGGACATCATATCAAGGGACAGAAAATAGCAGCTGTTTTGAAACCTTTTCCAGCCCTTTGGGCAGCACATCCAGCCTTGGCCTGTGTGGGGAGAGAACACAGAAATTAATGCAATGAATGCTAGCAACAAGAGACATGGTGATTGCAAAGGTCCAAGTTCTCCAGGGACAGTGCTTGTGTTCTCCTAAGTCACTTTTCCTGACAGAAAGTGCTTGAAAAACAAGGAGAGTAGAGACATTCCTTCCCATTGCTTTGGGGTTTGACCAGTGAGGTTTGTGTACACAAAATCCTGGTAATCTCCTTGCAGGTCTTCATAAAATTATTTGAGTGGTCTGGTTTGACTCCTCTGCTTCAAGTCAGTCTCCTTTAGGCCTTTAGCCCCAGGAAACAGGGGATATTGCTTCTTTCCCTGACTGGAGCTGCCCTTTTATTACTGCTCCATTGTTAACCTCCCCTGGGCCACTCTCTGCTGTCCCCTTTGTCTGGTCAGAGTTCACAGCCACGCTGCTCTCCAGGACATCATTAACACGGCCCTCTTCTCCCCCTAAGCTCTTAGCAGGAAACCCTTTTTCTCCCTGCTTCCCTCCTCTGCAGTCTGCCTCTCCCCGGTCTGCTCCTGCTGCCACTTTGTGTCAGAGCAGCATTCACTGTCCCCATCCCAAAGACCTCCTGTACCCCTGCCAGCCCTACTGACCTTTGTTTTCTGACACCGCTGAGTTGCACTCCCACGCTGTGAATTTCTCCTGCAGGGCTGTGGGCTGCTTGCTGCTGTGGGAGAAGGGAGCCACTGGAAAGGGAGAGGAAAGGTGGCAGCATTACCTCTTCCTCCTGGCTCCTCACACAGCGTCTCTGGCCTTCACTCCTCTTCCATCATTTCCACACCAAGCACTGTCCCAGCCATCTCCTCTCCTGGCCCAAACAACTGGCGTGGCTGCCTTCCCAGCCACAAAGAGACAATCTTGCTTCTCAATTCTCACACAGCAGAAGGAACACTGCAAGGACACACCCTGAGGACATGCCACACACTGAGTGCAGCACTGAGTGCACCCAACCACAGCCACTCTACCATCAACACACCAACAGCCAAGCTGCCAGTCTAAACCTCTGTACAATCAGTGAATAAAAAGCAGCTCTTCAGGGTCACACTATCACTGCCTAAAGTACATATCAACAGTAATTTGGAGGAGTAGCACATCAGATGGGCCTGTTCCATCAGCAACAGATAGTGCAGGTGATGGTAATCATATACAGGTGGATCTGCTGAAACCAGGGCGGAGGGTAAACTCATAGGACTTCCTATCCCCCAGTTTCTGGGGAATAACACAGTGTTGGTGAATGGTCACATCCAGAGCCTGAAGGACTTAGTTCTATTTACTTAGCCTCTTCCAGTGCCCAACCACCGTCAGGATGAAAAACTTTTTCCTAATATAAAACTTAAACCTCCCTTGACTCAGCATCATGCTGTTCTCTTGGGTCATGTCACTGGTCATGAGAGTGAAGGGATCTGTACTTGACAATTTCTGCAAGCATGCCATGAATGATCTTTAACAAAAAATGAGAATGAAACAGTGATCACAATCTCCACAAACTGCATGTGCAAGAATAACTTTTAATTATTAATCTGCAATTAACCCTAAAGAGGTGTGAGAGTTAGCACTGTGCAGCTTATCCTGGAGATGCTAAGACTATGAGAAGCCATGTGTTCCAAAAGGACACAAAGTGTGTCCAAGCACCTTAGACAGCCTAAGTGCAGATTCAGGTGCCTGTGTAGGCTCTTGTGCTTCCATCTCCACTTTTTGCCCTCTCTTAAATGTAATTAAGTTCTTTTTGTGTAGTATGAAGGTAGAGAATTGTTCTGAAGTTCCAGAGAGGCCACGCAAGATGGGAATGTGAAACCTGGGCACACTGAAAAGACTCAGGTAAACAGTGGAAAATTTGTATGCAGACAAAGTCAGGTCAGGAAAACCTGAGACCTTTATACAAAGCCCAGACAAGCATGCAGTTCTGGAAATGGCCGTGCTTCAAAACTAGAGACCTCCAGAAGCCCCTTCCCGCCTAAGTCTTTTCATAATTCTAAGGAAGAGGATGGGTATAACAGAACCATCTGGCATAATGCTGGGGTAGTCCTGCCTCCCACATGCCAGTTGGCCATAACATCTGGTTTGGCTGGCCTGCAAGAGGGAAGTTTGTGTCATGTTGCAACTGTTTGCTCCTAAACATACCATTCAGATGTTCAGCATTTGGGTGTTGTGAACCCAAATGTCGGTGCTTGCATCCTTTTCTCATTACAGAATTGTTCTTGAGTAAAAGTCCCCTATGGTTGGAAGGTATTCTCCTCTGGGTTCTGATTTCTCTTCCTTTATCCCAGCACTTCCCCCAGACCTCTCTCCTGTAACCAGCCTGCACATACTCACCAAGGAGAACAACAACAAGGGCAATGCACGTCAAGAGGAGCAGCAGTGAGGTCAGCCACGGGAGCCATGGTGGGTATTTCTGGGGATGGTGCTCGTGCTTCTTCGTCTCAGGAGGTGCTAAAAGTGAAGGAACACACCAAACAAAACACCATATACCAAGGATGTACTAATCAAGAGAGAGCTCCTCAAAAATAAAAAGCAATTAAATTTCTGATGTGGAAGTTACACAGGGACAGACTGGGACAGAGCAGGTGGTTTCCAGAGAAGGTCAAGTCCAGTGACAGTATTCCTGGTTCCAGCCCAGCTGGTGAACTAACAATGCTAACTGCTGTTGTCAGGAGGTAAAGCCTTCATGTGGCCTCAAAATCTGCAGTGAAACTTTGTCTTTCTAGAATGAGCACAAAGCTGCCAAATACAACATTGTTCTACACTTGAGACATTCATACGAAGATTTCATGTTGACTTCTTCCCAGAAAACTTTTTATGCCTGATTCAGTTCCTTCTGAGCTTTTTGGACTTCCTGTGCAGAAGGTTGGTACAAGATGAATGGGGACAGGAGACGAAAATGTACAATGCTATGATGGCTCACAATCATTGAGAGATTAAAAGCTATATTTTTCCCTTCCATCTCCGCTCTCCAAGCCAGGGTTCAGAGATTTGCTGTAATAGGTTCTGTTAGGATGGATTCCTTGGGAGTACAAAGGGCTGTGTCCAGCAGCCTAAGTAAAGTGTCACACTCAGACTAAGACTTGACAGGACCTGACTTTTGTCTCGGGGGATTTTGCCAGTACTGAAGAGGTTTGGAATTAGACAGGAGAGGGAGTCACAGGGAAGGGGAAGCCATCACTTGTTAGGAGACTGTTCTAGCTTGTGGCAGGTACACAAGCCAGAGCAAACAGAAAGGTAAAGGGACTGCAGCACTCACTGCAGGACAGGAGTAAATAAGTTTTTGGAGAGACTGACATTAATGATAAGATTTAGAGAGACCTGTTGCTCAGCATGAAACTCCCAAGTTTGTCATCAGCCATGTTTGCCTGCCAGCCATGCCTAGTAAGCAAGACTTCCAGAAACCTGCTCTTTGTGGAAGCCTTCTGCCTACTTCCCAAAGGCTACAGAAGGGCAAAAGGCATCATCTTGCATTATCTGTAGAGAAAACATTCATAGACAGACAAGATCCAGATTTCCTTGGTCAAATAATGTTTTTCTAGCCAAAGCTTTTGCCTGGAGTGCAAACGAGGAATCAGCTCGTGATCTGGAGTCCAGCCACCTACTTCGGACCTAACCAGTCCAAATAATTTTTTTGATGTGCAGCACATCCAGAGTATGACTGTTCAACTCGTGCCCGGTCAGACCTGAGCATTCCACACTCACACCCACTCAGGACAGGGGGCACTGCATGCCATACGTCTCAGTAGCAGTTGTGCTGAGTGCAGTAATCTTGTGCGCACTCAGTGGGTTGAGCTCCCTGCAAAATGCTTTCCACAGTTGGTCTGCATGCTTGTAACATGTCCAGCATGATCCCAGCATAACAGACTTGATGAGCATACGCTGGTTATTCAGCATGTAAATCCAGCATCTCCTGGGCACAGGCAGCAAGTGCGGGGCAGCACAGATGCCTGTGTTTTTATCTGGGAAATCCTGGTTGGAAATGAGGAACTCTATCTGCACTGCGGTGTGAAACACACCCCAATAGTCTCTGCCATTTCTTGTCAGAGTTCATGTTTGATTAGCCTTCTCCTCTCTAACCTCTTGACTGCCAATTTTGGTATCTCTAGAGCCCAGCTGGAAGGGGCTTCAGAATGGGAAAACCCAGGTGTGCTTGGCCATTACCAACACAGGGTCTGCATGGCCAGAGTAACCATTCAGAAGAACAACAGAGCGGCAAGACTGTCTCAATCTTTCACTAGTAATCATAACACTCATCCTGTGGGCATAATGTGAGGCTGTGAGAGACACAGAACTGTCTGCAATGGTACTACCAGACACTTCTCTGCATTCCAAACTACAGACAGTGTGAGATCACTTCAACAGGCACACCCAAAATCAGACTCTGAGCACACCCCCAAACCTATAGCATAAGCTTTGCATCCACAGCTCAAGCAGACATGGCTGGATCAGATGTCTTTGGAATATAATTTGGAACACAGTGGGGAACTTCCACCACCCCCACCTCACCACAGTGGAAATGCTAGCTGTATCCAGAACCAGCTGATCTCGGTGCATTGAAAACAGTGAGCTTTCAAGAGAGTAATTTATTTCCATGACTCATGCCTCAGAGCAGTCAAGGAATAACCTGGAGCTGATGCCTGCTCTGTTTGGGATTGTAAAACTGAGGCAAAGCTACTAATAGGCAAATTAATATCCTTAGCAGCAGTAATTATTTATTATTATTTTTTATTCATTGATTTATGCACACATACTTTCACTCCCCTGAAACCTGCTGTTGTGTAGGGTCCTGTATGTCAAGGCAGAAGCAATGAGCCATACATAAAGCCTCTCTATGTGTTCCTACTTGTGCCATAATGACTGCAGAATACATTCTGATCAGAATATATCTTATATTTGCATAAAGCCCGGTTAAAAAAAAAAAACAAACCACAACATTTTACCACTGTAATTTTAATAGCAGTAAAAATTTGTTTGTTTGGTGCATTAATTATTTTTCAGGAGTAGCAGAGATCAATAACAGAGTTGGATCTTCCTCCAGATCCTAAACAATTCTCCTTATGTGTATTTTAGGGTGTTTTGTTCAAGTTTTGGGTCTCTTTTCTCCAACAACCAATTCTCAATCAACCATGGACAATGGCGTTACAAGTTCCTGCAGCCAGTACCACTTCTCATGAAGCTGCAGAGTACAGCTGACTGCTCTACTATAGGGAGACTCCTGTCCTTATCATAAGCAGGAATCTGTGGTTGCACTCTCTTAGAAGCAAGAGCCGTAGCAGCAAGGGCTTGGGCTTATTTGCTGCTTTGGGAGCCCCTCCACCTTTGTGACAGATCAGGTTGTTTGTAATAAATCAAAGTCTTTATTGTTGGTACTCAGTACTGTCCAAAAATAACTCTTCCAAGACTACTAACATGTGAGGATGCAGCCAGCATGGAAGCTGGGCTAAGCACTACTCCTGTACAGTGCCTATGCTGGACCTTCTACTGTTTGCCACTGTTGATGTTGCAACCAGGGGACTGAGGGAGCCCAAATACGTTCCTTAATGAATGTTCATTTGAAACCTACTGTTTGTGCTCCCAGTAGTCATCCTTGATCATGCTGCAACTCCAACTCACCTTTACTCTTGCAGACATTCCTCGAGACTCTTACTTCAAAACTCCTTCAGTCTCCTGCTCATTTACTGGTAGACAGCTCCTTTTTCTCACCAATCCATCAAGACCAGGTAGAAACCAGAGGCACAGAAGGAAAAGTCTCTGTTTCCTGGTCTTCCTCCCCCCCTCATGTCTGCTTCATTTCCCCTGAAAAACCCCTCCATTCCTTACCTTTAATCACTGCAGTCGGTGATGCATTCTTGAACTTCACCTCAGCATAGGTTACTTCTGATGCCATTTAATCACAGCGTGACCACTGACCCTGTCCTTAGTTTTGCCACATAAAACGTGGTCCTTTTAGGTCCTTGTTTCCAGGGGGTGACGCCGATAGGTTACTGAGCCTTTCCCATCAGCTCATTCGCCCTCTGCCCATAAAGAAAGGATGTGTTAAACACTGGAAGCACTGGCAATAACCTCAGAGTTCCTGGTAGCTCAGAAATGCTCCATATGGGTCTTCAGTTTCTTAGCCCAGAAAATCAGCCCTGGCACTATGGAAACTTCTGAGACACGAATTAAAAAAAAAAAAAAAGAGAACCTTAGAACTGAAAAGGAAGTTGCACCCCTCCTTCCCCTTAACCAATTCTCAGCTGAGAGGCTTCCTTTTAAAGATATCTTTTGGGTTTTCCTTTTGTCTTTTTACCTTTCTTATTAAACTTTCTCCCCTTTCCATATTTTCCTGCCCTCCTTTGTCTGTTTGTAATTCTACTATTGCTCCTCGGTTTGCAGCTATCACAGCTCCTAGCCCAGTTTAACCTGCAGTCCAACACAAAATGCATCCTGCCCTCACTAGTCCCTTGTGATTAAGCTGCATTTGCTACATCAAACGTTGCAGCTATGTCTCAGTTCTCAGAAGTCAGTCCCAGTCGGGAGCTAGTGCTTACAACAAATCTCAAATGAGGAAATGTTCCTGTAGAAGGGAGACGAGGGATTTGCAGCCTTAGGCAGAGGAATAGAAATAATCAGAAGTATGATACTTCTAAAGGGAAACAGAGGGATGAGGGCAGGGTCAGGGAGGAGAACAAACAAAGTGGAATTAAAAAAAAATACATTGATGGTTTGAGAGGTTATTGGGAAGACCACACACAGTGACCTTTCTATCACAACCTGTGAACTTCCACAGCCTGTGGAAGTTCAGAGCAGTGATTGCTTCAGGCTCCATTTCAGAGGCTTTTGAAAAGGGATGGTTTATGTTTTTTTGCTCCAATACTGTAATTTATCTCCCTTATCTGGTTTCTGGTAAAGGCCTCTGATATTACCTTGGACAACATGTCAGTCTACATCAGTTTAGTCTGATTTCAAGCTGGGGCAGATCTTGAAAGGAGACAATTAAGGGAAATGGCTGCTGAGATACATGCTAGATCAGAAAGACTCTGAGAAGAAATGCCAATAAGTCAGGCAGGTTGAGAAGGGTTCAGTCAGCAGATAGGACTCAGGAATCACAGAATGGTTTGGGTCAGAAGAGACCCTCACAGACTATGAATGGGCTGCCCAGGGAAGTGGTGAATTCTATGTCCCTGGAAGTTTTTAAGATGAGACTGGATGTGGCACTCAGTGCCATGGTCTAGTAACCCTGGCAGTGTTGGATCAAGGGTTGGACTTGATGATCTCGGAGGTGTTTTCCAGCCCAGCCGATTCTATGATTCTATGATTCACAGATTACAGAGAACTACCCCTAAACAGAGTGGGGCATATGTAGCTGGATTTCTTTAGCAAGGAGCCTCCTCATGTCTTGTGTGCTCTAAACTGGCTTTACTTCTCCATTTTGTATTGCTTGCAAAGAGCGTGACTTTTATACAAGAATCAGAACAGCTGCAGAACAGAAGCCTGGCCCCTTGAGAATATGCCTGCTTTTCCTTCCAGCACTATGCTTTGTCTTCAGGCTTGGCCCTCTCACTGGAATTAAGTCTCCCCGAGTGTCTGCTGAAATCTAGTAAGCCCTCAAATTTCATGTTGAGATTTCAGAGCAATCCTCTGCATGCTTCCCCCTGTCACCACCCAACCAAGCTCAACAGTCCCAGTCTCGTGAGGAAAAGGCTTACTTCCTGTCAGGGTTTCAAGAATTCCACTGTGAAGAAACAGGAAATACGATCAGCAGACAGAGAAGGAAGTAACTGAGTAGCTTCATGAGTTTTTTCCACTGAAACACATCTCCAAACACAGCTGAGGCATTTCAAATGTGAATTCAGACTGTAGCTGCTCTTTTTATTAGATTACACTAGACTGCACTCAAACATCAGTAGACAGCTCAATTCTTCTTTCTCAGCCATCAGAGTTGTTATTGCTTGCTATCAAAATTCAACCCTGAATCATACTTCTATAGGATGCAATGCTGAGCTAGTGTGCAACAGCAGTGAGGCGTTATTCCTGAGGGTAAAATTTGTCCTTTGGATTTCATACGCACTGATGGCATGTAAATGGGTGGGAGACAGGAACAATTGGGCACTGCAGTTAGTTGCGGTGCTGAAAAATAAAATAAAATAAGATAAAATAAAATAAAATAAAATAAAATAAAATAAAAACAACTTGCTTAAAAAAAATACAAACTCACACTTCATTTCTTTGCATTCTCACTGCTGTTCCTCAGTTCCTCCCTTTCCTCACTTCTGTGTTCTGGTCATCCCCTTGTCCTCCAACAATACCCGTGTTTCTCCACAGACATCTTTCAGCTGAACCTTACTCTGCACTGCCACATATCTCCCACATTCCCAACTCCCATGTGCCTCACAATCCAGCTCCTTTCTAGGACTCATGTGTTTGCTCACCTCAACAGCCCTGTGCTTCATCCTCACTTGTGCTCCTGTTGCTGGTTACACTGCAAGCTCCATGGGCACCATTTGGCTGGCTGACCCAAACAGAAAGCACCTGAGGAATTAATGCTCTTTCTCCCCTACCTGTCAGCGAGGTTTGAATAAGGTAGTACCCGCAAGCCTTTCACCTCGCAGACAGCGTCACCCAACCTAGCAAGCAAGGCCTATGTGACAGCAGAGGAGACAACGTCATTGCACACATGCCTTACTTCTTTTGAAAATCCATCTGAACCAGCGAGCAGAGCAGCCAAGGTAAGAGCATAAAAAGACATTGGAACAAGGAAAACAGAGACTCAGGGCCAGATGCTGAGAAGTTATTAAGGGAGGTGAGATACTTATTCAAAGGGATTCAGGCAGTATAAGCTCCCTGAGAGCTCCTGAGGGATTTGGCTTGTCAGAGAGGATCTAGCAACAAGAGATCCCATTGTGTACCCTGCTGCAAGGAAAAGGTTAAAGCAGGAAGGGACAGTATGCTGCAGTTCTTACTGCAGGAGCTGAGTTCCCCCAGCACGGCAACCCCCTGGGACCTGGGAGAAAAGCATTCCATGCCCTTCTCAACCTAGGCTGATGACACTGGCCAGAACTGCAAGGATAACAGACCTCTTCTGGAAGGCAGTCACAGAAGGTGAACCAGGGTTCCATACAGATTGCCAGGAGACCTAGGAAAAAAAGTGTTATAAGACCTATGAAAGCTCAGAGAAAAGGACATTTGAGCCAGCATCCAGTGGAGAAAACAGGGAAGTACTGAATGGACAGTGAGAAAGGGAGGTGAGAGCTGTGAGTGGGATAGGTTAAACAGAAGGCAGCACTGTGAAGCCACACTAGTTTCTGGCAGGTGGCAGCACTTCACCACAGGCAGGCCTGAGTCAGCGGCAACACATGGTGCCCTGAGCAAAACCACCTAGAGTGACAATAGTGCACAGACAGAGACCAGCACCTCCCCAAAGTGCTATGGTTACAGTACCATGCAGAACACGGTGAAAGGAAAGAAAAGCAGGAGAGATGAGAAAGAAATGTTCCCCCCCCCCCCCCCCAAAGGATTTGCGTATTTTCCCCCTGCACATATTTCTACCAAGTTTTAGTGAGACCTGAGATATTCAAGCAGAAGAGGCTATGTCCCAAAGTTAAATGAGCTGAGGGAGCTCAAACTCAGTCAGACTCCAGAAGGGAAAGTCGTGTGCCCAGCTGTAATGATAGGCTGTCCAAATCCCCCCGGTGCAAGGGAAAGAATAAAAGAAGGAAGAACACTATCCAGGGAATCTTCAGAGACAAGAAGCTCCAACCTGCCTCTTTACATAAAGCATTAACATAGGCTTGTTTCTTCAGAAGAGAAGGGACATGTTTCATTCATTTCCCCTAATTAACAAATTATCCAGTCAAAGCCTACTGAGGGCACATTCAGATGCATTTATCTCACAGCTTTGGTTTATTCCATTACTGTGAACATCGCACCTTTGCCCCCTTCCTCTTTTGGATCGGAGTCACAAGTCTCAAGGCTAGAAATTGTTGGAGATCAGGTCCAGAGAGTTGCCAGATATTGCAGATGCATTACACATCTGACTTCAAACCTGGGCCAGATCCAAGTCCTGTTTGGACCCCAATGGCCTGTTTCAGAGGCAAGGCTGTGAAGCTTATCTTCTTAGATAAATTGCACATGGGATTCACATGAAACAGTTGTGGCCACATAATACCTCCGCACAGAAGCAATTCTTCATGCTTCATTTCCAGTTCTATCCAAGGATCACACAGATCATCAACAGCCTTGAATTCAGTTTGCATACTCTCTGCCCAGTGAGGTGAATGCACCTGATCTCCTTCTTTTGAAGGGGGAATGGGGGGGAGTGGAAGGAAAGCAAAAAAATGGAAAACAACCACAGTCACCAAGCAACTATGGGGGTTATCAAGTAAGGTCACACACATCCATGCTGTAATCTTAGGGCCACTCTTTTTTGATCTCAAGCTGTTCCCCTCCACATCCTCTCCACACAGTAAAATCTTCTCATAGAGAGGTTTTGGGGACAGCCATCCTGGTTAGGTGGGTCTGGAATAGCAGCACAAACTTCCCTGGTCCTGAAGAGCTCCCTCACGCCACTCATATCCCCAGGGGCAGATGTATCAGTGAGATTGTAAATGGCCTGTGCTGACCCTTACCCTGCACTCCATAGCCAAGGCAGCCCTACACACCATTTACAGCCTCCAAGCCCACCTCATGCTGGCCAGCAGCAGGGCGGGGGGACACCACCAGCCCCCAGAGGAGTGCAGACCTCCCACGTCTGCACTGCCCTGTCAGGACACATAAAGGCAAAGGCCATTTGGAAACAGCCATAGAAAGCTGAATTAAACCCAGCGAGAATAGTCAACTCAGTCAGACACTCCTTGGCACCTCGTCACTGAAACATGCTAGTAAAGTTTGAATGCCAGGCAGTGAGGGCTTAAGCTTTGGGGTTCAACTGTATGTAGGAGCCTCCTCATGACACAGATGTCAACACAGTTGGATGGGTAAAGGGCAATTTTTTTTGAAGAGCGCACTCTCCAGATGCCTGTGTCACTGACTTTTACCACAGTAGGACACCAAAGTCAGCACAGTAAAGTGAAGGGCAAGCAAATGGCACTTCAGGGTACTCTGCTCCAGCATGGAGCCAGCATTGACTCAAAGGGCAAAGGGCCCCTGCTGCTGACTCCCTGCAGGCCCCGGAGCTGCCAACTGGGATGACACAGAGAGCAAAGTGCTGCTTGATGACTCACGCTGTAGAGTGAGACCCTGCTTCCCGTTCACAGGCTCAGCACACCATCCTGGTCCTCACCCAACCTCTGCCCTTCCTGAGGTGACAGATAGCTGTCAGACCTCAGCGTTCCCCACCACTGACCACCTTCCCATGTCAGATGTCTCACCACACAGCTGGTCCACCATGGGCCCCACCCCACCACAACCCAGCACAAAAGATGTGCTAGGAAATACTTCAAACCGGAGGTATCTTGTGCAAACCTTGCTCAAAGCAGGACTACTTCTGGAGTTGGACCAGGCTACAGAGGGCAGGTTATCTGCTTACAGTAACCCTGCCTCTGTACGGAATGTATTGCTTAAAGGCTTTTTTTGTTACCAAAAAGTATGCATTGGTCATTTCCAGGCACAGCACATACCCATGGTATTGACTTCACCTTTAGGTATTGGTGACAGCAGCCCCTAACTCTGGGCCAGACATACAGCTTATGCTGCCATATCTATAACCCTTCAGCACATACTGTCCAAAAAAATGCTCTCCTGCTCCTTCCCACTTGGGACTGCTGCTCGTTGGAATACAGCTTCTTGTCCCTGCCAGCTAACCAAAGTGCTGGTTTGCGTAGCACTACTGACATAGCATCTCCACACATCTTTGAACAGTTTGCTTAACACTGTAAACATGCATTTACAGACATGCTTAGACATCACTTTAGAAAAGACTAGGAGGGATGCTGTTCCTTTGGGCCAAATTTCAAAGACAACAGAAATACATACCTGTACATACACTGGACCACAAGAGGAGACATATGCCTACCCTGGCACAGCTTGATTCCAAGCCCTACACAAGGCTTTCCGTGCAGCAAGGAAACATAGAGGGCATTGGGACTGCAGAACATGGTTTCATTTGAAAGCACCAGATTCATTATTGCTAAATTATCAAAGTACGAATCAGCAGCTGCGATTTCTTTTCAGAGAGCACCTCACCGGTGCTAGCCGGGTCTCAGGTGATGTCTGCCTGCATCCCACCCGCTACTTCCCCGATTCCTGGGGGCCAGCCGGCCCCTGAAGCTGGTGGCTGAGCCCAGGAATTGCAGGAAAGCCCGCAACAAAGGGTTTCAGCAGCAGATGGCAGCACACAGTCACAGGTGAGACTGAACTTCCAACGCCCGATCGCGGATGAGGCTTGCAGACAAAGCTAGGAGGGCAGGGGAGCACCACACATCCCTAGAACACAAGGTTCAGAACAAAGGCTGCAAGTTACAGGCGGCTTCTTCCTTTAGGGAATGTCTCTCCAGTCTCTAGAGTGAGAGTCTATTGTTCACATAATGCAAGGAGCACTCAACATATTGCCCAGACCTTAAGGCATTATGTGTGTCAACTACTTAGGCCCCAGGGCTCCACTTCTATGCATTACCAGCCCAGCTGTTTTCCCTCCAAGAACTTTGTAGATTTATGCTGATTTAACAGGTTGAGTTCAGATTCAGATCCTGTTTCATTACCAATGCTCAGGAAGACTTTGGGGTTTTTGGTTTCCTGTTTGGTTTTTATTTGGAAGGACAACTCTTCCTCTCCATTTCTTCAGGAGTCCACACACAGCGTCAAGGCTTTGTGAAGTCTAGAAAGTTTGTGTCTGAAATGCACATGGTGTGGCTGTGGTAAGAACAATTGCTGAACGACTGTGAGACTTAAGTCACAGAATGCAGAACATAATTAATGGGAAAAGGAGGTGGGAAACACTCACATCCCACCTCAACTACAGCTCTCACAGAAGAAACCACCAAAAAACAGATGAAACTGGGATCTTCCCTTTGACACTTCTTTCCTGACTCTATTTGCTACAGTCTGCCTCTCAATTGGCATGAACTTTTCTGCCCCTTTGACTAGTCCCTCTCAGACTGAGGGCAGGTCTTCCCAAAAGCCTAAGGAAATCAGCTGATCTACTATGTGGAACATAAATGTTCAGGGGATACTGCTCAGTTTGATCTGCTGATACACATTAAGGGCCTGGCCTTAATCCTTTACCTAGAGAAGACTATTGTCTGCAATACCAGAAACTGTAGTCTCAAGCAGCATGCTTATTGGCTTCTGCTACAATAGAAGAAACCACTGGCAATGGGAAGTGCAGAAGGAGATGAAGGAACTCAGCTGGTCTAGCCACAGGCCAGGCCAAGTCATTTCCCCAGTTACCTACCTGGGAGGAAAGATATGGGGATTGGGAAGATTTCCAGAGGGTACTAAGCTCTCCCCCATGAGCTGCTTCCCAATCCTCTATGCTTCTTTATGCATAAACAAGAGTATATCCCTTGCACTTCCCTTAGGTGCACCTCATCTGAAAATCCTCCTGCTCTGGAGAAATACCCTTTTAGGCCTTTTAATCCTTTTTGCTTCAAGTACCTACTGAAAAGTCAGAGAAACTTCATCATAGCTTGTGGGCATGCTGCTCCATCTTCTACCTGCCAGGACCTATACCACATTCCACCAAAACAGGATCACAGCTTTGCTCCTGGATCTGAAAAAAAATGTAGGTTTTTGTTTTGTTTTTTTTCAGCCACCACAGATATTTGACAATTCAAACAGCCAACTTCAAAGTTTAAGACTTCTCATCTTTACCCAGGCCACAAGACTTCTGCTGTACTTCCAGCACAGCCATACGGACAGCTTTGCTGATTGGTACACGAACACTGAGCAAGCATGGCTGTGCAAGATAATGGCTGTTTGCAGGCTCGACAGAAGAACTTCAGGGCCCTGAGCATATTCTCCACTTTCTGGCAGAGTGGCTGCCTGGACTCAGGTCCAGCTTAAGTAACAGAGGCATCTGGCTTTGAGAAACTGTAGCAAAGTTGGCCGGCGGGCTTATCATAGCTAAGGGTCTCACCCTTGATCCCTGCCTGAGCTAAAGCAGCCATGCCCACATCTGGCCACATACCCTGCTGATCTAAACCCTCACCCTGACCTGCTCTGATCTTTGTGCTCAAGTACTGCAGGACTGCTTCTTTGTTGGTGAGGCCACTGCCCCCTGCCTGCCCTCCTGTGACTCAGCTTCCAGCTTGTTCTCTTTCCAAGGAGCCTGCTCTGCTGCCCCTGACAAAGCTCACCTTGCCCACCTCTGCAGTCAGCAGAGACTGCTTCCTATCTACCAGCATGGCAAGAATCATTTCTGAAAGGATCTGCAGGCTGCAGAAGCCTCTTAATGTCTGAAATGCTAAATGCCAGGGTAACTAAGTTTTCTCACTTGTAGTTTTATCCACATCCTTATCAAGCATTACATGCACCTACAGTCAGGCCTGTTTCTGTATTGTTGATTTGTGTTCTGTGTCGTGTAGTGTTTTACCCCATGTGGAGCAGCCATGTCATTTCTGTGTTCTTCTTCCATACTCCTCCCTCTTTGCCCAGAGAGTGCCTGAACTCATTCACTCCTGAGGTTGCTCTTGTCCAGTTTGCAGGCCGTAACACACATTCAGAAGGGTAAGTAGGTTACAAGGATCTTGCTGGAGACATGAAGACATCCAACCTAGGGGCTTCCAGAGCAACAACAGTTTGACAACTGAGAAAACTCATACACTCTTTTCCCCAGTATTACTTGTTTAATTATCATTTGCACCAGTACATCTTGCTTTATATACATATATCTTGAATTTTTGCTTCTTCAGCTTTTCAAATACATAATATATTATCTCCAGAATACTAAGACAATACAGAAGAGGCTCCTAGTTATTGTTAATTGGTGCCATGAACTTCCTTGTTTGGGGAATTGATACATAGTTGAAATGACAGGACCTCACTAGGATTTGAGCAAACAAAAAAAGACAAAGAAAACAAAAAGCCAACCAGCAGAGTCCATGACTTCACTGGCAGACTATAGCCATCCACAAGTTCAGGAGGCAGGAAGTTGAAGTGCAGTGAGACTGCAGGAGTGACTATGAAGGCAAGGGGGAAACACCAAGAGCGCCAGAGAATCAGGATTAAATGACTACTTAAAATACATCCAACAGCAGTCTGGTCCCCACTTCCACAAGTGGAACTGCAGCAGCTTTAGAGCTATCTCAATAATGTTGCTTCCCAGAGGGATGGTCTAAGTGAAACTTTGTCTCCAAAATGCCCTCAGTGTAATAAGAAGACAAAAATGACAAGAGACCTTTAGGCCAGTACAAGGTGCATACATCTAACTACTCTTTTAAAAGCCTCACCAGAAAATTTTTGCCCAAAGGCAAAAGTTTACTTGCAGAGGTGTGCTAGAGACACAAAAGTGTTGCTGTGATGAGTGTTCAAAACAGGAAGATGCCTTCCAGTGAAGCACCAAAACCCTAGTGTTCCAGTAACTGGGTACAGCTGTCCAAGAGTCACTGAGATCACCTTCTCAGCTAGTGTTTTGGCTTATGAGCCAGCATGAAGGGTAGCCAGCATTGTGAGGTTTCCAGCCTGCCCTGCGAGCTTTGCCCAGAGTAATCACAGACTTACACCCCAGATCACATTCATATGCTGAAGATGAAGTAGCATCCACATCAAGGGGCCTCAGGGAGCTCTCCCAAAGAGAAAAGCAGAGAGTAAGGGCCCTTTACCTTCTTTCTAACCCCCTAATCCACACAGAAAATAGAGGGGGCTTGGGGCACATTAAAAATTTAAGAATAAAATCCAAGTTCCAATTACCAGCTCACATCCCTACGAAGTTAGCCTCAGAAGAAAAGCTATAATAAGGAATACAGGTGGGAGAATTTTGCTGCCAGTCCTCAAGACTGGGCCTACTATACATTTCTTACCCAAATGGCAAGCGTGAGCTGAAAGAGGAAGAAGACTGTCCTTCTCCAGAAAATAATCCACTGTCCCACCATAATTCCTACTGTGGCATGGATACGCAATACTTGTACAGTGCCAAGTCACATAACAAGGCCAGGGCTCAGGATAGTGACGCAGGAACATGAAATGCTAAGTGGTGGAATTACCTGGTTGTCATCTAGTGCAAGTAACTACCAAATTATAACAACCGGCCCTTTTTTTTTTTTTTTTTTTTTTTTAAAGCTATTTCCAGTTAAAACAGCTCAGTGACAGTGAGGCCTTTGCACGGGGAGAAAGGAGTTAAAATGGCCTAAGTTGCTCCAGCCAACCTTCAAGCCAAATATGGAGCCTGGAGACAGGGTGCCCACCAGGAGCTACAGCGCAGTGGCAGCAGGTCTGCTCAAGGACTTGGGTGACTCCTCCCACAAGAGCACAAGAAGATCCAGCACTACCAAGAACTGCACCAAAGACAGGAAGAGTACTGTGTGCAGGGGGAGGTTCACCACAAATGAAATTAATCCAACAGGGTTCTGTGTTGAGACAAGAACTATCTCCTTACAGGCTTGGTTTACCAGCTGCAGCCAAACAGCCACAAAAAGCAACAACGTAACCAGAGAAAATTTAGAGGACAAGGAACTCGGGAGCACCTACCCAGCCTATTCCTGTACTCACCTTCTTTAGGATTCTTGCTTTCCCTGTATGGAAAGACAGGGAAAAGGAGCTAGGATGTACCATGTAATGGCCAAGTAGGCGGAGGAGATAAGGCTACCTCTCTCCTTGCCCATCTTGGGAGGAGTCAGTATGTTCTCTTTTGGTTCAGTGGGATCAAAAATTGTAAGTTTTTACTGAAGTGAAGGTCTGGTTTAAAAATGAGAGATTGTCCAAATTTGTTTTTGATTGAAGACTAGAGAGGTTTGTGCCCCCTCTGATCCCATTTGGTGCCTCTAGTGCCTCTTGGTCATCATTTTGCCCCATTCCATTGCTTTGATCATTCAGAACTGGACCCAGTTGGACTGCTGAGGAGCCTGATTGGGAACAGTGCTGCAATAAAGAAAGAAGAGTCAAAGGGGTAGATCTAATAAGACTTCTTAACTTATGGTTCTTCAAGTGCCCATTAGGACACCACTCTTCTTGTGTTCCCTTCATCAGAGTTTACCTGGATGCAGTGCTGAAGTCTCCCCAGAGGTCTGTGGTAGCTGGTGCTGGTGCCTTGGATGCAGATGCAGGAGCATCTAAGTCTAATAGAATATCTATGGGAGGAGAGAATGGAAAAAAAATAAAAATTTAAAAAAAAAAATTAAGCTTATCAAGAAGAAAACCCCACAGGCATTTAAACTGTCACCTTTAATAAACTCGCGGATGCAGGAGCAGAAAATCTTTGAAGAAACTCCAGCTCTCCTTCCAGAAGAAGGAAGTTACTTTTCAAGAAGTTTGTTGTAACATCATCCTTTACTGAACATGCACAGAGCCTCCAGCTCACACTGCAAGGGTACAGCGAACTTTTTGGTCTCCACTTAGCACACCAACTGGCAGATTTGTGACTTATTACCTCTCCCAGTAGACATAAGGCTCAGCAATCATAACAGTTGCCAAACAGGCATCACTTTAACACCAAAAACCACGCTCTGGAACCACACAAGCCCTATTCAGAAGCTTGTGGTTTCTTTTCACTCAAACCTATGCACAGCACTGCTGAAGTCTCTGCCTTCATAAGGATATCATCAGCTCTCCAGACACCTCTGCATGGTCACATTTTTAGTACAGCCTCCAGAAGACTGCAGCAACCTCTTTGTTATAGAATCACAGGATGGTTGAGGTTAGAAGGGACCTTCAAAGCTCATCCAGTCCAACTGCCATGCCATGAGCAGGGACACCTTTCACTAAATGAGGTTGCTAAAGCCCTCCCCAATCTGGCCTTTGAAATCTTCCAGTGAAGGAGTATCCAGCTTTTCTGGGCAACTTGTTACAGAGCCTCACCACCCTCACTGTAAAGAATTCATTCCTGATATCCAATCTAAATCTACCCTCCTTCAGTTTAAGCTTTTACCCCTTGTCCTGTCACTACAGGCCCTGGTAAAAAAGTCTCCATCTTTCTTACAAGATTCCTTTATATATTGAAAGGCCACAATGAGATCTCCCCAGAGCCTTGCCCTCTTCAGGTAGAACAACTCCAATCCCCTCAGTGTTTCTTCACAGGAGAGGTGTTCCAGCCATCTGACCATTTCCATGGCCTTCCTCGGGACCCAGATTAGCAGGCCTATGTCTTTCTCGCACTGGGGCACCAGAGCTGCCAAAGACAGCAGGGACACACCGTGTCTCACAGGGCACTGCTGGCACAGGCTGAACATGGGTTTGCTGCAGCAGATCTCAGTTCTCTCTAAGCACCTACCAGTGCCTGACCATTTGCTCCGAGCTAATGTTTACCTGCACCGCTCGCATTACTGGATTTCTGCACAGGTGGTGGCGTGACGTGGTTGGCAATGGCTGTGGAAGAGGGGGGAGGAATAGGAGGGGCTGCAATTTTGCCTCCTGGTGGGGGCGGCAGCAGGCTTAGGCCACCTGATCCAGACGCACGGGGCTTGGCTGCTCCTCCTTTCTTTGTCGTCATGTTCTGTATAAAAAGAAAGGACATGTAAGAAGAGTCTCCACTGGCATACTCAGAGAAAGAAGCAGGGTAAACCGGTCTGCTTACCCCAATGTTTAGTTTGATAGTCTGCCCTTCCTTAAATCCTAAATCTAATTTGGGACGTGTGTCAGCTTCCTGGGACTCCTTGGAGATCTCAGTCTCCTGCTTCACCCACCTAAAAAGAAGAGAGAAGGACATAAGACCCTGTGGCAAAAGGGAGCAGGGTTTCAAAAAAGATGTGTAGTTTCTCTCCCCATCCCACCGAACTACCTTGCCTTGTCAAACCTGCTACCTCCCTACTCCCAGTGTAGTACAGCAAAAAGTTGTGATCACCACAAACCCAAAAGACTGCCTAACACTGCACCTGCAGCATCACAGGACCTAAGCTGAAGACTTACAGACCTGACCCCACGGGGCTCTCAGCTTGCACAACAGCTGGCAGCACACTCAAGTGTCCCTTGCCAGAGCAGGGCTTCAGGACCATCCCAGGAAAACCTACGCTGAATGACCAGGCACCACCACCCGCCACGTTCTGTAGGCCAGAGGAAAAACAGCATTCCAGAAAAGCACAACTCACTTGAAGTGATCCTGCAAAGAGACGTTGAAGTCAAAGGCATCACCACGATCCGTGAAGCCAATGCCTATAAAAGCACTTCGTCCTAGCAAGGAGATAGGAGGAGTCATTGGAGGTGCCCTGCAAATGGGCCCTTGTGTTCATTCGCTCCAAAATCCTTCTGCTTCTCCTAAATCACTTTGTGCTACCTCCCTCCAACACAGCTGCAGCTGAACACCAGCAGCTCACTGTTCCTAGCCTTCAGGATACACCCTTCTTCCCATGGGGCACACTCAGAAACCAAATGTTCCTTCCCAGCCCCTGGGCTCTGTACAGCGTGGAGAACCTCCTCTGTTTACCTCAGCTTCTGATCCCTCCAGGCACGCTACCTGGCCTTGCCAGCACTCCCAACAGAGTTCCAATCCACCTGGCACACACCCCAGCTCCACCAGGCTAAGTCTCCTCCACCCGTAGCACTTGGCACATACATTGTCCCTCAACTCACCAGTGCCATCCTGAATTCGAATGACGAAGTAGCGGCTGGAATCTGCCACAGTCTCTACTGCAATGCCAGGGTACTGATCTATGGGAGCCTGGGCAAAGAGTTCTCCTGCGGACAAAGAATCAGGCGTTAAAGAGAGCAACCTCTTGCCAAACGTGGCCAGGGCTGTCACACAGAGCTCTGAGCAGGCTGAGAAACACAGGCTCACGAGCAGCAATCACAGCTGCAGTCTTGCCAAGGCACAGCCTTTGCCTTACCTGAAACCTTATCCTCCAGTTTTATGTAAGCAGTTTTGCCTTTGGAGGTGACACGAAGCCGCCCTGTCCAGTCTGGATGGTCCAGCTTCCAGTCAGATGCCCTGGAAGGACAAGCAGCTGATCACTGACCATACATCAACCCTTCTACTTCTGCCCAACTATCTCAGCAAAAGTCTCTCCTCCCAAACCCTCTACACCTGCAACTGCCTCGCTCCACTTCCCTCCCCAAACAACACATGGGGTCTCAGCTCCTCTCTGTTGCTGCTAATCAACACACATGATTTTGACGGGCCTCTCTGGGTAAAGGGAAATAGACACAGTCCAGAGAACATCAACTCTCTCTATTTATAACCCTACAGAAGAGGGGGGACAGAAGCCCAGAAACGCACTTGAACAGGAAATCCACAAGTGACTAATGAGGACTTGTGAGCATCAGGAAGATCCCAAAAATTAATTATTAGCAGGCTGAAATGCTACTCCGTTATTCTACCCTAATGTTGCAAACTAATATCAAGTACTTCTGAACCTGTGGGCATCTGGCTTACACCGGGTAAAACATCATATGTTCTGTCTAGCCCATCAAACTCTTTACCACAGAGTCTTGTGAAGGGAAAAAAAGGAAAAGGAAAGAGAGAAAAAAACCCAACCGAGTGAATCATAGAATATTCTGAGTTGGAAGGGACCCACAAGCATCATAGAGTTCAACTCTTGGCTCTGCACAGGACATCCCCAAGAATCACACCACGTGTCTGAAAGCATTGTGCAAATAATACTTGAACTCTGGGAGACTTTATGCTGTAAAACCTACACGATTTTACAACTGCAGACAAACATCCGTGGCCTGGTACAACATGCACAGCACCCATAGTCTGCCAAGTTCAGGGAGTACACAAATCCCCGTCTCCAGCAGGGCTGCGGTCACAGCTTCTAAAACCACACACCACTGCTGTCGGCTAATCAGAGAAGGTATTTCTACATGCTGGTCCTGCAGCCTCTTATTAGAACTCATGCAGAACTCCTCCCGCCTTCCTCCCCGCTGCTGCCGGAGCGAACAGGCCAAAGCCAACACGCCTTTCCAGCACCTCAGCCACATCCTCGCTGACCGAGCAAACAAACCGGGAGCGGCGGTCAGCGCCGCCTGGAACAGCAGGGCGCTCAGGCGCCCTCACCTCCTGCATCTGATTGACAGAACACCCCCTGCTCCTGCACAGCACGGAGCACACGCGTCAGCTTTCAGGCACTGACCACCTCCAAGAGGCAACCCGAGGCGGCAGGTGCCCCCGAGCTGTGGCCGGCGGGGGCTCAGGAACGAGCCAGACTCGCTCGCGGCCATGGGACACGGCTCCCCAAGGCCTCGCTCGGAGCCCTGGCTGCCCTGCGGCCAGGGACTGGGCCGGGCCGGGCCGCGCCGAGCCGAGCCGAGCCGAGCCGGGGTGATCGCGGGCGCCGCCGCTCGCTGCCTCACCTGTATCCACGGTTGGAGGTGCGAGGAGGGATGCGGTAGACGTTGACATCGGGCTTCACGCAGAGGACAGATTCGTACTCCAGCTCGGCCGCAGCCATCTCGCACGAACCCTGGCGAAGAGCGAGCGGCTGCAGCCTAATGACCAGCGGCACAGCCCACCGCCATCTTTGATGAGGGCACGCACCGCCTGGGGGCGGCCGGGAGGGACGAGAGCCACGTCGGAGAAGCGGGGGGAACCATCTTGAATCCTGGCATCCGGGGCCGGGGGCGGGAGGGCGCCATCTTGGAGCCGCCTCTGACACCGCAGCGGGGCCTGGCGCCATCTTGGAGCCTGGCAGGGTCCCGCGGCGGGGCTGGCGCGGCCATGTTTGTGTGGGGCGCCGTCCCCAGGGATGGCGGAGGGAGCGGGGCTGTCTGTGCCGACCTGCCCGTGTGGGCGGCCCCGGGCCGGACCTGGGGGTTTGAGTGAACATGGGCTTTCTGTGCTGCTGGGATCCCCTGGCTTTTCGGTGAAACGGCAAACCGAATAGAAAACGTGGCAGGAAGCCCTACGGGTTTTGCGGCTGGAAGTGATGGAAATGCCAGCTACGCGAAGGTTAATTTCAGGAGCGTGGCTTCCCCAGAAATGTGGTGAAAATAAAGGTGTAAATACAAGTTTATTTATGGATTTAGTTAAGACTAGCAGTGATGCTGACATCTCAAGGGTCAGAGAAATCAACAATTTGTCCAGATAGTTACAGGAAATGAGGAGAGGGTTGTGAAGCGGAGTACTGCCTAATTGTTGCAAAAATACGGAATATGTAAAAATTCCTTTAACAAAATATGTTCTTTGATGTTTGATCTTTGTATACTTTCAAGCCTAACCAACAACAAGGGAGGTTTAATCTGTGAAACGAGAGCAGCTAACCAGCAAGCTCTAAGTGATGTCCAAGTGTTGGAAAGACAAATTACTTGTGGGTAGAGTTACCTTGTTAAGGCTTGACATGTTTCAGTAACCTCAGACCTAGGGGGAGGGTAACAAAGCTTGGGGAGAAGGATGCACCACTGATAGTGGACACAAAGAACACAGAATTTACAGGCCACAAGGACGTTTGGCAGAACTCCCAAGATAAGGAAGAAACTAATAAAGACAACTCGGCAACCCGTGCTGAATCAGCTCCGAGTGGGTGAAAGGGAATTCCGGCAGGGGGAGATCACAACCACCCACTCGCACACCACCAACTCAAGAAACCCACTGACCCAAAAGAAGAGAAAAACTGGGCGTGCAGACTAATTAGAATGAGAAGACACAGAATCATTAACAAACAGAAGATAGAGTACTAATTAATAAGAGAACTATGTGACTTGTAGCCAAGTAACACTAATTCCTTTGTTTGCTAAAATGTATAAATAGTAAAAAGTTTTGTTGGTTGGTGTGCTTGATTTGTGGAAACTTTCACCTTGCGCCCTGCTCAGAATAAACACTGTCTCCTTTCTAAACTACACTCTGTGTTTAGAGAGCTCCTAAAATTGGCAAAAGCAGCATTTAAACCATGTTTTCAATGGTGACTTCTCGGTGAATGCTGGTGTTGCAGTGGCCTGTGATTGAGCCTCTAAAACACCAAACATTTACTCTGAAAACTGAAAGAAAAGGCATAAGAAAAGTTACGAAATTATATAGAACCATATCTAAGCATTCTTTGTCAGGCATTGGAACAGGCTGCCCAGGGAAGTCACCGTCCCAGGAAATGTTCAAGAAACAACTGGATGGCACTTAGTGCCATGGTTTAGTTGACAAGGGTGATTGGTCAAAGGTTGGACTCAATGATCTCAGAGGACTTTTCCAGCCTTAATGATTCTGTGAGTTTGAGGAATTACTCTCTTATTTTTCTGGTATGCAATGGCAATAGTTAATGCAGGGAGAGCTGAAGCATGGAATTTTGTTTCTTGCTGTTTCCAGAGGTAAGTGGAACAGGATGGTAATGAACCTCAGTCAGAGCAGTCAAACAAGCCATCCTGTCAGGCCATCCAACTAGTCCAACATTGCATCTGTGACAATGCCCAATGCAGAAAGCATTTGAAAGAAAAAAAGGGAGCCTGATCTGCTGATCCATAGATCTGGTAAGTGACAGTTACATGCCCAGGGAGAGAGATGTGAACCCTTCCATGCAGCCTGTGCAGGAGCCAGTAGGAATACGTGGCACCCACACTCAATGCAGATATGTGTGTAAGAGGCAGCTCAGCCTCCCTCCTTGCACTGTCCCAATGCTGAACTGCTTGTCAGACTGCAGAATTAAGGTGAAGATATGAATGAGAGGTAAACCTTGCAGAAGAACTTAAAGCCTGTAAAACAGCACAGAATTACACTTACCTAGTGTAGTAGCTTAGCAATCTGTGGGGTAAGGGCTTTGAGGGCCAGGGGTTTAGTGCATTTCTTAGCAATATTTTATAGTCTTCTGTGGACTTAACTAATTTTTTTTAAAAACTTAATTGTGCTTCTAGTTACCTATATCATCCCTGGAGCTATGAATCTGTGCAATACAAAAAAAAGTAATTTTTTTTAAAAAATAAGAATTCATGTCTCTCATATTGCCACCTGTCTCTTTTCCAAGGCGAACAATTCTCATCCATTTAGCTTGTCCACCAAAAGAAGCCATTCCCAGCAATGGCTATCTAGTCATCATTTTCTGTGTTATTTTTGATTCTATAATTCTTTTTAAGATCAGGGACTACTACAGCATCCATTATTCAAGAAGCAATGAATGCTTCCTGTTACATTTACATTTTGGACTGAGTTGTGTGTTGACATGATTTTTCAGAGAACATCTTGCAGTGACTGCTAAGCTTATTCTTAGTGTTCTAATAACTTATCTGGAGTATATCCCTCTGTGTGTATAGTTACAGTTGCTTTTCCAAGTTCAGTGATTCACAATTAGCAATATTAAATTTCACCTATGTCTTTACTGTGCTGTCATTCAGTGTGCTACAGACCTCCTATGGTCCTTCTAGGATGAGAGAGTGGCAAAGGGCCAGCTGTGGAAAGGCACGTGAGGAAAAATTCACAAGCACCAGGACTCCAGGAATACATCTCACATCCATTTCCACTGAGACTTAACCAGCAGAGACCATAACATTCTTCTGCCTGGTTCAGACAGGCATCTCTGCACCAAGAAATTATAAAGCACTGCTGATGAAAGCTAAATGTTTTAAATTTTTTTTTTTTTTTTTTTTTTTTTTTTTTTAAGAATTCAGGAGCGAGATTGAAATCTTGAAGTAGAACATATTTAAAATCAGACTATGAAAGCAATGAAGGATCCAAATTTTTCCCACACAGAAATCTTCAATGAACAAAAAACAAGGAACAGCAGAAATCTTGGATGGAACTCCACAACGTGCAATCATGTGAGGTGTGTAAGTAGAGTAAAATGCACTGCTCATGCCAATCTGTAGGTAGCCTCACAATAAACCATGCAAAAGAATCACCTGGGCTTTTGCTTTGCCTATTTAAGAAAAAATAAGGCATTGTCCAGGAATCTACTTCACTGTACCCAACATTTGGAATTTTCTGCACAGAAGGTACAGGGGAAACCAGTCTCACAAAATGACTCTTTAGATAACTCAAAAGTTATGAGCATTTTAGAAAACACACCATATACTATTTCAAATGGTGTTTCTTTCACTGAGACACTGCTATTGTGAAGGGTTATTTTTTTTTATTATGTAGGTTTTATGTTGGTACCAATTTTTCCAGGCTTTGTTTCCTACTTGGTGTCCAAAGTTTGTGCTTACCTGAGCTGGAATGTAGGCTAGGCAAGCAGACAGTGGGGTGGACTGAGTAGTGGCTGAACTGCTGAGCTCAGAGAGTGGTGATCAGAATAACTTAGTCCATCTGTAGACCAATCACCACTGGTGTCCAGCTGCAGCTGACACTGGTTCCAGTACTGTTTAACTCTTCATTAATGACCTGGATGATGAAGTAACATGCACCCTCAACAAGTTTGCAGATTATACAGGAGTGGTGTGAGTGGCTGAAGCACCAGGTGTCTGTGCCACCATTCAGAGGAACTTGGACATCCTGGAGAACTAGGCAGACAGGAACCTCATGAAGTTCAAGAAGAGGTGGGAAGTCCTGGGGAGGAAGAACCCCATGCACTAATGCATGCTGGGGGATGAGCACCTGGAAAGCAGCTTTGAAGAGAATGATGATGTTGTGGTCTTGGTGGACAGAAAGTTGAACATAAGCTGCCAATATGCCCTTGTAGAAAAGAATGCCAATAATTGCCAGGGCTGGATTAGGGGGAGTGTTGCCAGCAGGTCAGGGGAGGTGATTCTTCCCCTCTACTCATCACTAGTGAGGCCACGTCTAGAGTGCTGGGTCCAGTTCTGGCTTCCTCACTACTACAGAGATATGGACATACTGGAGTGAAACTTATGGAGAGCCACTAAGGCAATTAAGGGACTGGTACACCTGTCATACAAACAAGGAGAGGCTGAGAGAGATGGAACTGCTTAGCCTGGAGAAGAGAATCATAGGATATTTTGGGTTGGAAGAGACTTCAAAAATAACATAGTTCCAACCCCAGTGCAATGAGCAGGGACATCTCCCACTACACCAGGTTGCTCAGTGCCCCATCCAACCTGGGGAGAAGAGAGAAGACTTAGGGGGATTTTTTTTGTCTGTCTGATGGGAGTGTTTAATGGAGATGGAGACAGACTTTTCTCTGTGGAGCCTGGGACAAGAGGCCAGGGAGACGCACTGAAACACAGGAAGTTCTATCTGACCCGCCCCCCCCCAAAAAAAAAACCCACAGTTTTTTACTGTGAACGTGGCTGAACATTGGAACAAATTGCCCTGGAGAATTTGTGGACTCTCTTTCTTTGGAGATACCCAGACATAATTGGACACAGTCCTTCACAATCTTGTCTAGCTGACCCTGCTTTGAGCAGTGGGGTTGGGCTAGACAGTCTGCAGACAGCCTTCCAACTTCAACTAATCCGTGGTTCTGTGAATTAGAGCCTTTCTCAGCTAGCTCAGTCTGTATATCAAAAGGGGAATGGAGTGAGCCAGAAGAGAAGAAAATGCAATGTGATGATTTGGGATTAACACCAAAGCTTAGAGAGGTTTTAACTTGGAGGAGCAAAACTAGTGAAGAAGGACCTTCTTGCAAAGTAGAGATTGACCAGAGCTATCAAGTCCCACGGTGGTGACCAGGCTGTGTGTCCCTTGGCCAACAGGAGCCCAGAAAAGTAACCTCTTATCAGCACTGCCTGTCTGGGTCAGAGGGGTCCTGCAGGAAGAATGGCAGCTGAGAATATAATGCAGCTAGAGAAATTTTCCTGGCAGACTGCCTGTCTATCCTTGGGGATATAGCCCAGCCCTCTCCTGTCTTCCTGTTTCTGGTTTCATGGTTTTTGTATTGGAGGCAGCATTGGTGGTTTTCACAGAAACACGCTCAGGAGCAGAACTTTGCTCTGTCATGATTCCTTTCCCAGACCGAAACCAAAATGCTAAAGCTGATTCTCTAATGTCTGGGCTTTGTAATTTCTGCTAGCAGTCTTGATTTGCCAAATTGTGAGGGGCAAGGGGGAACCCCTTGCTAAAACATTTGAAATGCCTTGCCCTAGAGCTCTTTGGTTCTTATCGCCTTGCCACATTTTGTGCAATCAGCATTTCAGTCAACCACTTCTAACTTTCCGTCAGTCAAGTTCCTTCTTAAAAAACAGAGTTTAAATACGCTGAAAGGTAAAAATCAGAATAAAATCCCTTTGACACGACCAGTCATGGTTTGCTGAATATAGTGTTCTAAGCTGTCTCAAGCTGGGACAGAAGCTGATCTGTATTGATAAGAATCCTAGAAGAATGGGATTAACTAGGTGAATGTGCTGATCTGATAAAACATGGAAGTGGCTACAAGACAACAGGTCAGACATTTGGCAGTAACATGGGGCAGAGTTTGGAATTGTGAATTATATCGAGCAAATGTCAGTACAATGCCAACAGGCAAGATGTCATTCAGTTGTCTTATGGAAACTCTAGTAAAGTATAGATCTGTGCACATTATTCCTTTGCTTTCTATTAATGTTTTATTTAGGGCACTATTTTATTTTGACGGTATCAGGACAACTTCTTTTGGTTTGACTGTTTATTTAAAGAGCAGATGATATCTAAAATTTCAAATATGAGTCATTCTAAGCCTTTCCATCAGGGTGAAAGAACATACTTGGCACACACTTACAGGAAACAACAAGCAGTTCCTAAAATGTCATGTGAGTTTCTTTTTTCAGTAACTCCAGAGACAGGACTGATGGTACTTGCTCCCTGACACACTGAAATAACTTCACTCAGGTAGGTATCATAAGCTGCTTTCCTCTTCTTGCAATTTATTATTATTCACTCCTGAAAACCACTCTCTCTCTTCCAGTTCCCTCTTCCATTTTTGAACAACATTCCAGCCCTTTTAGCACTCTTGAAAACATAGAGTGGGCAGTATCTTCGTATTGATTCATCTCTGCATTTACTTTGGAGTAGGACTTGCATTACTGTTCTTTACAGCATTCCTTGGTTCCCTATCCCTGTCACACCATTTTCTGTAGCTATATGGGAAGGCACTGAGATTCAGCTCCTGCAGCACTGTTCTCCAGTTGTCCCTGTAAAAGTCACTTCTACATGTATCAGCAAGACCACAGGAAATGGAACAAACTTGCTAGAATTTTAAGTTAAGACTCCAGTTTTAAGTAAAGTCTTCCAGAGGCTTCTTCCAGAAGCTTTTCCTATAGGTCACCCTCATCTAAAACTTCTTAGCAATTATTACCAAAAACTGGAAAATTACAATCTGATTTTCTTCCCAGTGCAGCAGTTCTAACACTCATGCATTCCACATTTAGACTATGTGTTATGCAAGAAAGAGATGGATGATTTGAATTAAATTTTTTTAATAATCTTGATATGTAGTCCTGCACAAAACAGTCCTTGACTGTCATTTAAGTACTGGAATAATAGAGGTTAAAAGAGGGTCAGTTATGTTATTCATGTCTTCTCAGTTGCTTCTGCAGGCTGTATTCAGCTCCTAACTATGCAGCTTCCTTGCATTTTAGTAACATTTTAGGACCTTTCAGCAGCACAACTGCTTTCATTGATTCAGCAAGGATTTAGTTAACAGGCATTTTATAAACAAGTCTATTAATATCTAAAGGATGAAGATTGGGCTCTTTTTCTCAGTTCTATCTTGGCTTTGCTAGTTTTCCTTTCCCTTCTAAATTTACTAAGTCCAAGAATAATTGAGCAATTAACATTGTTCCTCTACCGCTCTCATTGTTTTAAAATGTCACTTAGGTCTGTGGTAGCTCAGCTTCATTGTCTTGCAATAAGGCACCTCTTATATCTAAAGTGGCTCAAGAACCTTACTGCTATTACTCTGTATTTTCATTTTTGTTTCTACAAAGAAGTCTCTGTCTGTTAAGCCAATAATTTCTCGCCTTTCTCCTGCCTTTCTCCTCATGAAGACTAGCTTTCCAAAGAACCAGCAATGGTTACTGAGTGGTTACTGAGACTTCCCTAAAATGCCCCTTAGCCCTAAAATACCCCTTAGCAACAGAGTTGCTGTTTTATGTGTTCTATTTACAAGGTCCAAAAAGCAGAGCAGGACTATTTCATAAAGACAAGCACTGCTTTCTTAGCCTAAATGTATTTCACTGGTTATGCCTGAGGAAATCACTTGTTTTAAAGGGAACAGGACTCAAAACCACAGATTTCCCTTTCTGAGAAGTGTAGTCAAAGCAGGAAGGCAATCAGGAAACACCTGGGGACAGCATGGCCATGTGAATGGAGAGCTCCACTTTGGAAACTAAAAAGAACCAGATTTCAAAGGGGGTGGCAGAGACAGGAGAATGTAAGTGCACACAGCTGTTTGAATAGTGGGGCTTATGCAGTTTAGCTACCATGAGAATGATGAAGGTGTACAATGGCCACATTAGTAAGCCTTCAGCACAAATTTGTATAGACCAATGCCTTTGTACCCTCACAGCTCTGTACTGTCCCCTGACTCAGGATGCTTCATGAAAGATTAAGGGAGAATTCAGGGAGGAGAATGTGACTTGCTACTAATTTGCTTTCTGTTTTATAGCTGCAGAATGCCTCAACTCCTGGGCAATAGCAGTTCAGAGGAACAGGCTGCTGTATACTATGCATCAGTATCAATTGTCTCGATTGCTATCTTCATCATCGTTTTCATCATAGGTATCCCAGGCAATGGATTGGTAATCTGGGTAGCTGGTCTGAAAATGAAAAGGTCTGTGAACACTGTGTGGTTCCTAAACCTTGCTGTGGCTGATATCATGTGCTGCTTGTCCTTGCCATTTTTCATCATTCACCTGGCCCTCCATGAACACTGGCCATATGGTTGGTTCCTCTGCAAAGTCATTCCGTCAGTCATAATCTTCACCATGTTTGCTAGTGTCTTCCTACTCGTGGCCATCAGCATCGACCGGTGCCTCCTTGTCATGAAACCTGTCTGGTGTCAAAACCATCGAACAGTGAAATTTATATCGCTAATATGCAGTGGCATTTGGATCCTGGCCTTCATTTTCTGCTGTCCTGTCTTCTACTACCGTGAGACAAGCATTTATGATGGCAAAACTGAGTGTGGGTACAGTTTTGGAGATGATCAGGTGCTAGATTATATAAATGAGTCTGTAAATGAGTCATGGGAGGAATACTCACCTTTATCCTACAATGGTAACGACTTGTTGGGAAATACCTATGAAGGTGACTATTCTGTACCCCTTGCCTTAGTGGTAATAAACATCACTAGGGCTGTCTTTGGCTTTGTGCTCCCCTTTGGCATAATGGCAGTTTGCTACGTCCTTATCGTTTTCAGGACACACGCAAATCAGTTTAGCAAACCGCGCAACAGGATGCTGCGAACAGTTGTGCTCGTGGTAGCTGCGTTCTTCATCTGTTGGGCTCCATACCATGTAGTTGGGATTCTCTCCGTCATACCTAGTCTTAGAACAGGACTGACAGAGTCACTGATCCTGTGGGATCACCTCTCTACAGCACTTGCCTATGCCAACAGCTGCATCAACCCCCTGCTCTACGTTTTTGTGGGACGGGACTTCAGGGCAAAGGTACGTCAATCAGTGCAAGGAATCTTGGAAGGTGCCTTTAGTGATGAACCCACAGACCTTCACAGAAGCCAGACTTCAGCAAAGAACATTAGCAGCACAGTGTAATGCTCTCACCACTGCAGAAAGACCAAGCTATAGCCCTGCACATCAATCACTGCTTAACAGCTGTTTTTGCTCCAACACATTTCATTAGCCTGCAGCTCCACACCCAGGACATTGTATGGTTCAGATCATGACAAGTAACCCCTTTACATCCTACTCTAGAGATGGGAAGTTGGAAGTATCAAGAGCAAGGGAAGACTGGTGAAGTAGAGGAGAGTATTTTAACCCTTAAAGAAGAAAGCAGGGCTGCAGAATGTGGTGGGATCATGTAGTTGAACCTCTGAATTGGGATGAGAATGTTATTTCCATATGTCTATGTTCTACATCTCCTGTCTCTGATAAACTGCAGATAAAACTCACTTTGATGTCTCTCCTTAGAATGTCATCACATCTTTCCTCTCCTTTGTCTCTACTTGGGGCCTGAGGAATGTGTGGGAGTATCTGAAGATTGCCCTAGAGGGTAATGTTGCATTTCTTTACAGCCATGTGTTAGAGCAGCACTTGCCCCAGGCAGCTGCACTGAACTGACTGGGAAATGCATCACTGTAACTCATCCAATGCACGTGCCATACCTGTGTCCATTAACATGTGCACACTCGCTACCTCCCCAGTGCTCTCTCCACAAGAGTCCCAAATATTCCTTTTAGGAAGTAGTTTGAGATCATCCAAATGTACCTCCTGCATTTTAAGATGGCACATGTGCATAATTTGAGTAACTGTAGTCATTGATGATCCAGATTAGGTGACTGCTGGACTATCAGCCATTTTGCAAAACTCTGGAATTGAGAAGTGATAACATCCAGTCTGACCTCAAGAAGGTGGGGAACAAGCACATCGGGGCTCAGTCACATCAGGCTCTCTTTACAAGAGAGATGTGCTTCTCCTGTCCTTCTGGCAGAGGAAGATAAAAATTTCATCCAGTCAGGCTATTTGGGGTGTGAATTCCTGAATGTTCCCAAGGGTCAACATTACCTGCTCCTGAAAAGTGGTAATACATTTATTAGGTACAAACATTGGTAGTGTTTTCACTCTGCCTTTCTGGTGAGCACGAACTGAAAGACTAACAGATCTCAGTGCTCTGAGAAGAGTTATCTGGGAGAACTTTCAACTCTTTCTCTCAACATCATAAAAAAGTCTCTGTCTAAAGTACATACAAGTTCATTTAGCCATGTCAACACCCAAATTCTAAGGTAAGTAGGTGGGAACTGAGCCAACCTGACAGGCGCCGTTAGGGAAAAAAAAAATCAATACTGGCACCAAAAGAGTTAAACCATAAACATTCACTTTTTCTTTTTATTAAGAAAGCATGCACAAAAATAAACTCGTGAAACCACGCCCCTCTCTCCCTGACCACTGACACGAAGCACCGGGGGGCCACACGGGGCTGGAGGGGCCTGCAGGACCCTCCTCCAGGCCAGGCTGGCCCCCCTCCCCTCCCTGCAGGCCAGTGCCGCCCACCCCATCGATGTCTTCCCACGCACTAACAACACACATTTATTTCAGGGGCAGAGGAACGAGGCTAATTTGCACACTGACCGGCATGTATTTACATATGCAAATGAGGCACAACTTAATACGCAAATGGGGCAAATATGCAAATGAGGAGCACTTGGATACGCAGAAGGAGCCATCTTGGTTTGTTTTTCTTCCGGTGGTGTTTTCAGACTTCCACAGGGCCGGCTCTCACTAATGTCCTTTGCAAAGCACTAACTGGCACCTGCCATGAGTTATCTCTGGTGCCACTTCCCACAGAAACCTATCACACATGCTTCCAAGATGTATTATTCCCATCATGAATCAGCAGAGATAAGAGCTGACTCCATGTTAAAGCTGTCTGGAATTCCTCATTTCTCTTGGAAATACTCAATGACGAACTCCCCCCCAAACACACACTTAAAACAAAAAAAAAAGAAACCAAAAAGAAAAAAAAAAAAAAAAAGAAAGAAAAAAAAAAAAAAAGTGTTGTTCCCCCCTCCCGATACAACAAGACTCTGTCCACTTCCCTGACAAAGATCCAATTTCCAATTCATTTATCCCTACAGCAAATTGAAAAAGCAATGGCAGTTCCCCACCTTCCTGCAGTCAGAGTAGAGGTTATTACTTTACTCCCCTGCCCCAGGTCTGTCAAGTGGCCACGATGGCCTATTTCCATGTTTGCTCCCTTCACTGGTACACAGGGAATAAGGGCTGGGGGGAGGCTTTACAAAATATTAAGAGAAAACAAGAGGTTTGACAGAACAGAGCCATACCAGAAAAAAAGGGGAACACAGGACATAGCTTTTGGGGAGGAGGCATCTCAACACTCACTCCTGCTCCTGCACCTTTTCCACCTTCCTGATTTGCAAGTGCTGACAAAATTCATCCTTAAGGATTTACAACAGATTCTGTCATCTCTCCAGACGAACTGCAAGGGGTCTGACCCACCCACCTCCCTTTTACACTACACTCTTCAGCTGTTCGGTTTAAAAGCCTGCCCTGCTTCATCCTCTCTTTTCTAATGCCCTTCTTACAAAAACTGCTCATGAGGGCCTCCCGGTACCTGACCAGAGGGTCCAGCCCTTGACCAGCAGTCCCTCAGTTCCCCTCCAGTTTGTGCAGCAGCTTCATCTGCCCACCACGAGCCCATTCACCAAGTGGGAACCCCTGACACAGGACATGCAGCTACACAACAAGGCTCCTGCTGATGGCACTCTCAAAACACAGGCAAGGACAGTCTCCAAAGAAATCTGAGGGGCGGAGGGCCAAATAACAATTGGACAAATACTGATGGGAGAAAATTTCCAAATTTGCATATGCAAGTAAGAGCCTCACTACGTATTTTGAAGAAGGGCTTGAAGGGATAGAGAGTGAAATTAAAAGCTCTGGGGAACAGAATTTTCTGAATCACATGTGAGACCCCTGACTGCTTCCTTTACCTGATGGGTATTTAAGCTTCACCTGGAGACTGCAAAAAGCAGTGTAGGAAATGGTCAGGATCCCCTTCAAAATCTCTGTCTTCACAGATGGCACTGCATTGTGAAACCCAACTTCACTGCTGAAATACCATCTCTGCCACATGCTCCTTTCTCCAAACTCAGGTCTGCCCTCCTAGCTCAGCTTAGCTCTCCCTACCTCAGGGATTACCTTCTCTTTGTACTTGGGAACACCACTTCTTTTCTTGCTGTTCCTGCTGGTGCGACAAAGTTCACAGAGCTAAGATCACCCCTCCAGTGTCCCTTCAGCCCCCTGACCTTTACAACATTTATGAAACAACATAACTACAGGCTCCCAGGGTCCACTAGGCTCTCTCACTCCAGTAGCCAATACGACAGATTCACCGGCCACCTTGAAGGGAAAGAGGGATTGTTAAACGCAAAATGACGGAGGCAGAGAAAGATGCACTCGAGGATTCAGCCTTCCAAGGTCTTTTCATGGCACCAAGGACCCATCTTTCCGCCCTCCACAGGGCACTACGCAACATGAAAGAGCTGATCCGATGCGTCCGAGGCCACCAGAGGAGGGGGAGGGCTGTGCTCAATTACTGGTAATAATAATAATAACAATAATAATAATAAACAAAAGAAGAAAAGAAGATAAAACAGGACGCAAGGAAGGATTATCTTCGGCAGCATCTTGCGGTGGCTTCTCTGGCGGAGATAGAGAATATATATCTATATACAGGCAAGGCAGGGAGGCTGGGGAGGGCGGTGCTGACACCATTGACCCCCTGTCTCCCTCCCCTCCCACGTCCCTCACAAAGGACGGGCTATAGTCTGTAACTCGCTAGGTGATCAAGTCCCAGTCGAAATCATCGGGGATTTCCTCATTGGCGCCTGGAGGAGGTCCTGGAGGCCGGGGGACCAGATGATGAGCTGAGCCAAAAACAAGAAAAAAGAAAAAGGAAAGAGAACAGTTAGAATAAAGAACTACATGCTCTTTCCCAGGGGGCTCTTGGGCAAAAAAACCCCAAAGTGGTTTGGGCCTTCTCCCTTCCAACAGTCTAACAAACAAGAACGCTACTGGCATCAATGTCTCTCTCACACAGCACCTACAAATGTCTTTAGGTGGTCTGCTGTGAAATTCTCCACAGCATCTTCTACAGAAGTTAAGTTTCAGCCTCCTTTACTTCCCTCACAGCTGACTGCTGATAGAGCACAGAGGACTTCATTGACAGAAGCTTCTCATGTAGAGTTATCTTCAAGCAACCGAGGGTGAGGCTGAGCTAGGAGACTGCTTATGTGAAGTGAAAGAAATCAGGCCACTGACACCTAAGCCTTCCCAAAGCTATGGCAGAACCCTAAATGGAGGTTTTTTTGCAGTCCAGCCTCTCTCTCTACCTGCAGTGCTCCATTTGATTACTAAGTGCTTTGGGAGAAACACATAAAGGGGCTAGAAATCAATTCTTTAATGTTCATTGGTATAATACGCCTTAATGTCACTTCTTACCTGGGCGATTATATCCTGGAGAGTCCTGGGTGGAAATCTGGTACATAGGAGATGGCCCGGAGAAGAGATGGGGAGGCTGGGGCTGACCATAGGAGTTCACTGTGAAAGGAAATGAGGGGAAAAAAAAAAAAAAAAGGCAAAACCAACTGTTAATGTTCTGGTCAGCAATCTTGGCCCTGACTGGGTGGCAGCTCAGCCACAGAGCAACTCACTCAGACCCACGGGATACTGAGGAGATGTTCAGCTGTTGGGTCCTAACTGCAAGCTATAGCTTGATCTGGGATCTTGTTCTTGGAACCAGCAGGAGTTTCTCTATTATTGTAAAAGAAGAAAATTTTCATCCAGAAACACCACAAGCTGGCTCAATATCATCCACTTAGTTCAGCACTAGATGACACACATCATCACAGTTCTATCAAGACCACGATATCCCCTGTGCTCTCCTCAGAGTGCATCCTCCTACTCCTTGTCCAGTCAGTATTTCTCCAACATGGGTGCAAGCGCTTTCTCCTTTACAGCTCATGCCATCTGGAATAGCAATCTTTCTACTTGGCCATTTCTTTCTCTTGGTTACTTACAAAAAACACACTCCTTCTCCTTTTATGGGTTTATCTTTTAAATATATTTCTTCCTGGATAGGTTGCCTGTCAACTGTATGCATCAAATAACAGCAGTCAGTCCAGGCCACAGGCAAAGGACAACCTAATTCTTTAAAGCCAGAGAAACCTGAGTTGCTATGAACATCTCTGACAGCCTAGCTCTGAGTTGCTCAGTGCTACATTGCCTGGCAAGGCTGTAAGTAATTTAGGATATTCACAGAACTGGGCCTTCATTTACATATCATTTTAGTCTCCTCCTAATTACCTTGGTTCATGGATTGCTCCTGTTTGCCACTGTTCAGGGCACAAGAATCAGAGATTCGAGGGGGCTGCTGTGGGCCAACCAGATGAGGGAGCTGACCAGTCTGGGTAAGGAAGTGATTAAGGGAGTCACAGAGGTTGGCAATATGATGTTGATCCAGCGTCCAGTTCTTCCGCTCAGCCTGGCGCAGACTCTCCATCAGCTCTGTGGGGGACAAAGGACAATGCCAAAGGCAGGAGTCATACTGTGGTCTTCCATGCAAAGAGTTTCTGTCTTCTGTCCCTGAATCCTACCTCCTCCTCACAAACCCAACTTCACTGTTTCAAATCTGTCACCAAATGCCTAGAGAGCTCCATATCTAAGGATACTGTCTCACTGATTCAGGTAGGGGAGGGGAGAGTTGGAGGGAAAAATCTCAGCTTTCTGCCATGCTTTTATGAATTAATTCCTCCTGCTCCAAATTCCTGCAGTATTCATTCAGGTGCTTCAGGATCTTTAAAAGAACCCATGAAGTAGGATACCTCATTTTAGATAAGGTGAGTCTGAGAAACCAATGGACTTGACACAGATTCAGTGAAAAAAGATCTTAACACAGCACTCACATGTTCTAGGCTACAGCCCTAATCACTAGTCACTAGGCCAACACTGACCTGAGAATTGGGAGTGTTCAATGCTAGACCAGTTCAGCCGGTTTACCATCTTGAAGCTTTCCTTCAGGGAATCAATGTTGGAGCACCAATCAGGGGGAAACGCTGGAATGAAACAGGGATAAGATTAATCCAGTGCAGATTGCCCTTTCCCTCCCTTCCCTCCTTCCCTACCCTTAATAGGAAAAGATCGGTGCCTCTTCACCAAAGAGCCTGATGGTACAATAGCTAGATATCCTTTCTCTGATGGAAGACCAGGGATGGCACCTCCTTTCTCACTGAGGCCCTGACTTTATCCTGCATCTCTAAACAGAATCCCAAACCCAGGGTGGATGTATCCTCCTTTCCTTCAGTAGGGAGGTCATTTCCCTCTCACATTTCAAACTTAACTGGCTTTCACCCACTTTCTACACACAATCTAGGCACTACCTAGGGAAAGCTCACTTGTGGAATTTCTGTCTGGGGGCTCCTCAGTGCTCCCATTTTCCCTGCATTGCCCCGACTCACCAAAGCCAGCACTGTTGATTGAAGCCTGTGACTGCTGCTGCTGCTGGTGCTGGTGTGGCTGCTGCTGTGGGTGGGAGTGCGGGTGATGTTGTTGATGCTGGTGGTAGCCTCCGTGCTGCATCGGGGGCGGGTGCATGGACATCACTGGTGGAGGGCCATAACCCTCACCACCCTGCTGCTTTCCCCCTTGGGATGGGCAACCCTCTGGGGTTGGAGTGTGGAGTGGGGGAGCAGCACCCACTGAGGAGGGGCCTTGCTGCTGCTGCTGCTGGTACATGTAATAATTGTGGTTGGAGGGCTGCATGTCACCAAGGAGTGAAGAGAAACCTGCCAAGTAAATGAAAGAGGAGGGAGCTTTAAGAGCAGCCTGAATCAGACCTCTGCTTACATTATCCATCTCTAATTTCACACTGCTCATGCCGCTATTTATGAAACTTTTGGAGTTCCCTCTACTGGCTGCCAACAACCACGACCTGTGCAATTACGCACTTGCTGCACTCCAGACTCTACTCAAAACAAAAGGCTCTAAAACAAAGACCCAGCAGGATTTTAGTACAGAGTTAGGTATTCAAATTCCTCCCTGGATTTCTCCTACATTTGCCAAAGTAACTCATGCTCTCCTGAAATGTCATGCACATGTTGTTTTCACATAAATGACCACTAAGCAAACTTAAACAACAAAACATTTAGAAAACAGATAACTTGATACATCAGACTTGCTGTTTCCAAGGGCTCTATTCAGTCCCCTTCTACAAGCTGCTTGGTCAGGAACCTTCCCAATTTTTCTCACACATATAAAAGGCTCTGCTTTTGTACACAGACCACATTGTACACATCAGGGCTCCTTTATGACTTTCATTCCTCCTGACTCATTGGGTGTGTCACTTCTATTTTCCTGTATTTCAGGCATCCCCCAATGCAGAGGATCAGATGTTCTCCATTATTCCCCAATACCAGGAGCTCAGCATATCTCTTATGTCTGCTTCCCTGGTTCATTCTCCCCACACATTGTGGAACCTCTGTGAAAAAAATCACAGGGGCACCACATGACATTAACCTGAGCTACTCACTTCTTACTTTGAGTACCCTTACCTGGTAAGGGTACTGGCAAGCAAGCCTCAGGTTTTCACTAGATTCAAGATCAAGCCTAGATTCAAGATAAGAGCTTCCTACTACTGCAATGGGGAAAAAGGATGAATACTGCCATCCTGACTTCAAAGTTCCCTAAAAATTTCCGCAAAAACTGCATGTTTTCCTAGAGTGCCTTACAGCCTAAGATTTGGAGAGGAAAAAACAACAGACTACTGCTAAGTTTGTGAAACACACCAACTCAAGGTCATTCTCTATATTTTTTGTAGCTCGCTCATCCTACACCTCACACGTTCCTACTAGGAATCTCAAGTGCCAGCACGATGAAAGCAGTAGAAGTATATAAATTTTTATTTTATGTAAGCTACAAGCTCAGGAGGCTCCTCCTAGAGTGGCAAACACTGCCTGCACTGTGTGATGGCTGAGAGCACAGGTGAGAGTCTCATGTAATAACATATTCCTTTTTACTCCAGATTAGTATTTAGAAGAGTGTTTTAAGGTGGAAAGAACTGTAGGCTTTTCTGAAGTATTTTCCGTGGACACCTCATCCCTGCAGCGATCCTGCCCTCTGGTGGCGCTTCCTCAATCCCAGAAATGCAAGCTACGAATAGAGTTGGGGGCTCTCTCTTCCATGCTCTCAAACCAAGCAGCACAGTTCTCCAAGGTGTACAAACCTAGTTTTAACAGATCTGAGCAATGATGACTTTCCAATCTCCAGGAGAAACTCCACACGCAACAATCCCCACCCTCTTATGGTTTCTAGCCTGACAGACTGTGAATATTTCTCCGACCTGCTTTTCTTTGGAACTTCATTTCTCTCAGTTTCTGCCATTTCAGTACATGCATTTGTATCAACAGAAGGTATTTTTAAATCACGATCCTCTTTATTCTAAGAGAACTAGGGGGAGCAATGGATAAAGGACGTGCAGATTTCTTATCTGTTCCTGGCAGAAGTAATTACAGCATGCCAAAGAAGGAACGTCTGTTTGCACAGGCTCCTAAATGAGGAAAGATCTGAGAGATGCCAAATGGACAAGACTGTGTGGGCAGATACCTGCCCACCCCACATGACGCATGTAGTTACTCACCGTGCTGAGAGGAAGATGATTTCTCCAGCATGGATTTGTAAAGATTTCGGAAGGACCAGCTAAGATCCTGGAAGTTGATCTCAGAGTAGGAGAACTTGAAGTCATGGTTGGCACTGTACAGCGGGGGTGGCACATCAGCCCCTTCACGGCCCTGCCCCCCTGATACAGTAGAGGCAACATCCACAGGTCCTGCACCCTGCTAAGGGAACAAGAAATAAGGCCTTTAGCTTGTACTAGTTTTTGTAACTTGAGACAGAGATCCAGAGACTAGATACACATAGAACATGCACTGATATCCCGTATCACTTAGCTCATCCCCCAGCAAATCTTCCCAAATGCCATTTTCCTTGGGGAATACCAACCACCGCCCTCCCTCTGCAGCCCGGTGGCTCCAGCATTTTCTTTAGCTATCTAATACCACTATGTCTTTATCCTTATCCCCATCCAGCCCTTTGCTAAAATTCACTTCCTCCTTATTTTCTATCTCTGCAATTTCAGCTCCTTCCCTTCTCTTTATTTTTGCCTCCATATCACAATTTTCACAATTCCCTCTTCTCACCACTTCGCTTTTCCATTCATGCATCCTCCCCCGTGCTGTTCCTCCCACTTTATCTTTCCCTCTGCTGCTCACCTGACTGTAGTTGGCAATGGGGGTGGTGCTCTGGATTGACATCTGAGGGGTGGCCTCAGGTGGCAAAGAGGCTTCTGTGCTGACTGGAACAGCCCCTCGGGGGCTTTTACTTGCCTCTTGCTCTGGGGAGTCTTGCGGTATCTGTGGATGGGGAAGAAAGAGAAAAGGAAAGGATCAGAAATCAAAAACAGATGGAGAAGTGAAACTGCAGATGGGAAGCCAGCTCCCCCGCTGTAGAAGTTCATGGCTTAAAAAAAGAGGAGGACGGGGCCTTAGTCACTGAGAAGTCAGGATAAGGGACTTTACACAAGATTAACTTTGCTACTGAATAGCAGCAACAACAGCCAATCAGCAGGACAAAACCACTCTAGTTCATTCATTCCTGGCCTTTGTCTCCCCATCTGTACACCCTGCCTCCAAAACACTAATATGGTCTAGTGCTGGAAGGACTCATTGGAACAAGAAGGGAATTCCCACCCCCCTCCATGCTGTCTGGAAAGAAAACCACTCACGTCATCATCTGGAGGATGCCGCCTCTTGCGAGATATATCTGGACATGTATCTATTGTCCAATAAGAGCCCTGGAAAGAAGATCCATTGGTGAATGCATGATTAAATTACAGAGCTTCCTGAAGCAGAGGACTACTGACTCACAGAATGCAGCACCAACTAAACATTAGGACCACATGGACCACCCTCTAAAACATCAGACAGAGACTTAAGTGTTGTACAGAGATTCCTCTCTTTGCACTGGATTGCACAGAACAAGGAAGGCAGAATACTCTACTTTTCCATCACTCTGTGACAGGACACCAAAAGGATGATTTGATCCAAGCTCTTTGGGCCTTCACACCCTCTTCAGTAGCTTCCTCCCAACTTGAATTTGTTATTGACTGGTGAGAACCAACTCAATATTCTGGTTTGGCAGACAGCTAGAAGGATCGCTCTTTTCCTATGGTCGTGAGACTCCAGTTTGAGCACTCAGCCCATTTGGAGGGCTCCCATGCAAGACAGATACTGACATACTAGAGTGCACCCACAGAAGGGCCACCACAACGTTTAGAAACTAAAACAAATGATGTACAAGCAGTTCACAGAAGAGATTTGTTTAGCTGGGACAAGAGAAGGCTAAGGGGATCTAACCACTGTCTTCAACTGCATAGGGGAATAAAACATGACAGAATCAAACTCTTCTTAAAAATGTACAGCACAAGAATAAGAGGCAACAAATAACAAGTTACAGCAAGGCAAAGTACAGTTGGACATGAAGAAAAATTTCTTCACAACGCTGGTGGTACAGCACTGGAACAAGTGCCCAGTTTTGCTATATCCATCCTTGGAGATAATCAAAATTCGACAAACCCCTCAAGAACAGAATCAAACTGTTCCTGTATGGGAGGGGGGTGGGGGTGCGTATTGACCTCCAGAGGTCCCTTTCAACCCAAAATAGTCTATAATAATGCGTGTTGTTTTCTGAATAAGTATAAAGAGAATTCCACAGTGCAATTTAGCTCATTTGAACCTCTAATTGAAATCTGAATAATCTGGATAAGTAACAAGCACAGAACACGTTTTCATTATAAACCCAGCCCAATGTGCCAATGAACACCTGCAAACATATACCCTTGAGTCAGGATTTCCTGGAGTAAGCCATATTATTGAGCAGTGATCTTCAAAGATCTACTACTTCCATTTATAAACACCGAGATCACACAGTCCTTTAAATATAACCTGAAATAAAAGGCCTGAGCAAGTGGTCCTTTCTGGTAACTTCAGGATTAGGGGGAAGAGACAATCTTTCTGTCTAAATACATAACTTCTTTCCCCCACCACCTCCCTCAGCTTGTTTAATTGTGAGGTTTTTTTAAACAACAATATCTGCATGCCAAGATGCCAAGTCCTGGTTTTGCTAGCAATTCCCCTTTACAAGCTATATATACTATCAGAGCTTTATCAGCCTTTACTTGACCAACAAATTCCTAAATTCTTGAGTATTACTTGTAAATGATTTCTACAGATTTAAACAAGGCAATGATGATTTTTTTTTCCCCAACACTAAATATTTTGCAGTCTAGTTAGGTACTAGTTCTGCTCTCACTTTCATGGATCTTGCCTCCAGGAAATTCACGATTGTCACATCATAATCCTGCTGTTCACCAGCAGTCACTATGGTCTTTCATAACAGAACAGATTGTACTAGACCCACATTTTAGACAGAGATCAAGAAGAAAAAGAAACACAACTAATAAGGTACATTCAACCCCATTTTTGACTTCTTACAGTATCTTTAAAGTCAACTGAAGATCATAGATAGGAAAAATAATTACTAAAACTACTAGGGCCCCTTTAGAGGTTCCCTTTAAGTAAATGTGTCTGTAGCCAAAGGACTGCAGTAAATCTTACTACTGCTTCCATTTTTGCCTACACTTTAGGTTTCAAATTCCAACCATGAGTTAGAAAGGGCAACCCCAGGTTATTCCCTGCAGTTTTAAATTGCTTGCCCAGGAGTATGCTGATTTCTTACCTTCCCCGGATCATCTCTCGGTCGAGGCACCTTTCGAAAACATTTATTCAGAGAGAGGTTATGACGAATAGAGTTCTGATGAGAGAGTAAGAGATACAGGTAAGTGCCACAACAAAAACACACAGTCTTCTGAGTGTGCCCTGGAACGGGTAGAGAAAATAGGATGGTGCACGCTCAAAAGCCAAAGCTCACTACATATACCTGGGATGGAACAGAACAGAAGCTGTGGAAAGAGAGATGGATTTAGATGATAATATGGGGCTGAACCACCTCTACATCTACAGAAGGTGCAATGAAAATAGAAAAATGATGCAGAGCTTGGTAGGAATGTGGGTTTTGTGGGGGTTTTTTGTTTTGTTTTTCTTGGTAGTTGTTGGTGGGGGTTTATTGCACACTCCTTCTTAAGGGGGCACCACATACAACAAAATTCTCAGAGAAAATGGCACTTCTAGCTTTCCATTTTCTCCAGTTGCTCAACTTAGTTTTACATGTGTCTTGTTTTTCTCAGTGAGGGTATTTTGCACAGAATTAAGAAAATAAGTCTTGTAATTAGGCAAAAAAGAGTACTTTAGTGCAAGCCCTCACCTTCCAACCAATACCAGCATTTTTGTAGTAGGGAAAGTTGTCACAGATCCAACGGTAGATCTCACTAAGCGTCATCTTCTTGGCAGGCGACGAGTTGATGGCATATGTGATCAATGTGGCATAGCTGTAACGTGGCTTCCCATCTTGGTGCACTGCAGCCTCATCCTTACTCAGTGTGGCATTAGGATCTGTTGGTGAGCCTGGAGGACACTTTCGGGCAGACCCTGGAGGTCCTGCTTGTGAGGAACCCCCTAATTTTTCAATAGTAGCCCTTAAAGTAAGCTGCGGGAGCCAGTCTATGGAAGTGAGGCTGCTTTCCAGGTCAGAGGCCATGGTGCTGGAAGCAGGAGTACCTGTGAGGAGAAACGAGCAGAAAGGAAACTCCTGAGACACAAACAAGGTGAACTCTGAGAGCAAAACCACTCATTTGCATTCCTCCTCTGCTTCTCCCCCTATCACAAATACCTGTGTGGAGACCATCCTAGCTCATACACCTTATTCACAGCCAGACAATCACCCAAAAGGGCCTATGACTGTTTCTCTGGGAGGACCATCCTTACTGACAGAAGCTGGGACAGTGCTGATCATAGCATTGCTAGGGCAGTCGTACCCAGAGCACAGTCTCCAGGTAAAGAACCAAGATCTGTTCAAAGGAAGCAGAGCCCCTTCAGCACCTGTATCACATTCACTCCCTTACCACCCAATCCATATAACCTTGGTAGCCTTCACCAAGATTACCTCTAATCCAGCAGGTTTACTGTGTTAGGTAAGAGGAAAATCATAGCTAAAAGGGAATACTCGTTCGTGCCATACACAAACCACAATTTAATTAGATCATCTTCAAAGTCAGGACTATCTTAATTTGGGGGGAAATTAATTTCCCTCTAAGGCCTAGCCTCTTTTTTTGCATTAGGTGACATTATAATGAATCCTATTCCTTAGAGCTAGGATTACATATCTCATTTTAAAACACCAAGATCATGCATAATACTATATATAGATAATTACATCTACCATGTCGAGTTGGAACAGACTATATTAAGCTCTTAATAGTTAAAGCTTTGCCTACCATAACCAATTTTTCATATATATATATATATATATATATAATTGTATTGAATTAAATCTTGCTTAATTCACAACATAGCAAGCAAGTGTTTTCTCCAATTCTAAGACACAGGAAAAACTTAATCATCCAAAGTCACACAAGTTTGCCACAGGGTAGGAAGAGACTAAAGATCTTTTCTCATAAATATTATATACTTCCCCTCATAAAAATAAAACACACCTGGATTGCAGTAGTACCCAGGAATCCCTACTTAGCATTTATTTCATATTAAGAAAATAGTTAGCAGCATGAGCTTGTAGGAACTTGTGCACTTAGCACGCAAACTTTTATGTTGTCTTTTGTGGCAGACAAGGCAGCAGAAAGTTCATCATTCTTACTCACAACTGGTTGCATCACTATACTAGGAGCAATCCCTTGAAGTCTGGAATGAGGTAGATAAGTTTCCATGGCCACAACCTGCACTGCTTTGTGCTTATTCTTTGCATCAAGAGAAGAATCATGTCTTGAAGGGACGCAAGTTCTGCACCTTTTATTTCTGAGGTTTAGATAGTACTATCTTTGAGCATGCTAGTGCATAGAAAAGGGAAACACACGTGCACATGCTTATGTAGACATTTGTGACAAATTAAACACATATATACATGTAAGAGAACAGACTGACACGAACGCACTCTGCTTAGGAAAGATTCGTCAGCAGACACCTCCCACCGAGTGCAGCACTCAGATGAGTGGATCAGATGAGACAGGGAGACACCCATCTGCATGAATACCAATTAGATACTCATTCTAAAAATAGGTATTTGACAATAACAGTGTGGATGCACAGATCCAGAGACAGATGCACCCAGCATTTTGACACAGAAGCTACCGGTTCTTCTCCCACAACCATATGCACTATACCTTTCACTTCTGCACTGAAGTGTTCTCACAGCACTAAAGCACTTAAGTTCTTATTCCAATAAGCACTAAGCCTTTCATTTTCCATGCATGTGCTCACCACACCTCTTAGGGCTCAAACACCCACACAATTCCCCAACAAAATCCATCCCTCAACCTCCACAGACAGTGGCTCCAAAGCCCTGGCCTCAAAAAACACCTAATTGCACCGCTAACATTGTCACTCATACTCGCAGCACTCACTGACTAAAAAGTACAATTGGAGCTCTTCAGTATCTACGGCAAGTGGAAACATTTTTCTCTCTGTGGAGGAAAGAAAAAGCCCAACTGCAACTGATTTACCCATCTACTTATCTGCCACACTATCACGTGATAGGGACAACTACTTGTTACACAGCTAATGAGAGAACTGCAAAAGGCCTTACATTATCCACCCTCCTCAAAATGTAGATTATTCAATAACATTGTGATTGATTTGATCTAGTATCAAACATTTGAAATTTACGCACACATAGAAAAATCTCAAAACAAATAAACAAAAAGAAAAATCCACCCCCCCCCCCCCCAACCAGCAGGACTACTCCTTCCTGAATAATACAAGGGAAAAGAAACAATATATTTTTGTCCAGTGGGGATGGAGAGACCACCGTGTATCCAAAACACAGCATGGTAATTTCACAGGTACAGCCCTCACTAAAAGCATTATTCCACTTGGGAAAAAACAAACATGAACTAAATATAACCTGAACGCTTAATTTTGTAAGTGTGCCTCATAAAATTTTTAATTTCCATGGTGCAACTGGACAACAAATTACTGCTTCTTGTTAAACCACTATGAAATATCAGTTGTGATAACAACTCCAAAGTAAAATAAATACAAATTTCTCAGCTCCATTCCCCCCCTCCCTTTTTTTAAGGCAAGCATAGAAATCAAGAAAATTAGGTTATAAAAGCCTATGGCAGAATAAGATACCAATCTGAAACACCAGAAATTCAAGAAGCAGAAGAAAACCCTGCAGTTTTCACAGAGCTTCAGGTTTGCCTAGGTTATGTCAGTAGAGCATCTGGGATGATTTGCTATGCAGTAAAATGTAAGGCCGATGCGACACGCCCATCATCAAATAGACAAGCTTTCATGCATTTGTGTAAAATATACTTGTCAGGGAGACAGCAAGGTTAGAATTGGGTCAGATTACACTCACACTAAGAATTTTAATATTTCCATTCCTTGGTTTATAAAAATCTTTGACAACAAAACAAAATCCCAAAATCATAAATAAAAAAAAAAAAAATCTGTGCATACAAATGCACTAGTCACCCAGTACTGAAACAACCACTTCTCAGTAAAACACAGCAGCTCTTTAAGAACATGGACATTAGACAGTAATTTAGGACAGAAAGAGTCAGACCCAACAGCAATCACATGGGAAATTTCAAAGCAGTGGAATAAGAGGGTTTTTTCCAAGTTTGAACTTGATCGTGTTAGTGGATTTAAAAGCCTTTATGCTGGCAATACAGGATCTGTAATAATCAGGCATAGTCAAACGTTAGGTAAGGTGGCAATTCCAGAACATTTTCAGGGTAAAAATAATGCTGTGTAATTGATTACTAAATTATTTAAAAGAATACTTGCTATGCAGTAAATATTACTGTTAATTTGTGTTGTATATCTCATTCACCTGATCCAAGTGGTTGGTGCACCAGCTTGACACTACTTAATGGTACAATAAAACAAGACTGCAGCCAAACCAGAGAGGCTGATGATTCTTCCAACTTTCCTTTCCCAGCTTATTGCCTGGCAAATCTTCTCTTGAACTCTTCTCTTATGATCCCATTCAAACAAAGAAAAAACTGCTAGTAACTAATAAACACATTGAATTGAAATCAAGGATATTTAAAAATATCCTACCACATTAGCAAGCCAGAATTAACTTTGAAGAAGTAAAAAGAAATCTGAAGACCAGAATTCTCCCACTTTACAAGGTAAATTCTATCTGTTTATGTATTTGGCTGGCTTTAAAAAGCAAGGGTAATGTAGCCAAGTCATAACCACCATCAACAGCTGGAAACTGTCTGCAGTCTTTATTTCCAAAGCACTAGCGAGTTACAGTACAACCCCAAGTCAGACAGGTCAGAGAGATGCAAAAGTGCCAGCCAAGCACTGATCCCAAACTATAGTTAAACTGACAAGAATCTGTCCAGTTCATAAGAGAAATGGTTTTTAAAAAATCCTTGCATTGAATACCTTTTAATAACCACTAATTCGCTTGGGACTAGTAATACTTCACTACAGCTTTCCAGGAAAACTACTGCCTTATTCTGAATACTTGTAACTAGCAGCAAATCGAAGCTCATGCAAGCCAGTCTTCTGTCTGTTGGATAGTAAGGACTATCCCTACTGCCACAGTGAAGAAATCTGTACTTTGCCTGCCCTGCTACTTTGCAAATGCTTGCTCCAAGCCAGTCAGATCTTATCCAAGACCACTGCTGCTTATATATCAGGACTGAAAAATGTATGAAATGTGGAGAACAACACTCTGAGGGTCACATTGAACGCAGTCAATAAACATTTACAGCCTGAAACATTCTCCAAGGCTGAACTCAAAAGCTGGCCAGTCAGAATCAGTTATGACTGAGGCAGGGAGCCATACAATGAATGAAACCATGCTGTGCTCTGCCTACAGAAGAGGCATATTCTAGAATAAATCTCTACATTTACTCTCCTGTGATTACTTTCACTGTTGCTTTATTTGCTGCTACTCTGATCCAATGAAACACTGTGGCAAAACATTCAAAGGAGACTCAACATAGATTGCTCAACATAAACTTTGAGAGAGAAGAAACGCACAACAACCTACCAAGCAACAACAGTAGCTGTAGAACACCTATAAATATAGGACCACTTCTATTTAGGTGCCTGAAACATAGATCCAGTGATCTAACTAACAATATCCCTCTAATATACTCAGAGATACACATATTTTCTAAGGCATTTAGCAAACAGAAAAGCTCAAACTCAAGCTGACAAAAAAGAAGAACTATTCGACTGCAACCTTTCTGAAACAAAACTAAAGGGAACTGCCTCAAAGTGTAAGGAGAAAAAGTAAAACCTAAGAACACCATATGCATGAAGAAACAGCCAGCCTCTACTTTAAGGACAAAAAGGCAATTTTGACATACTTGTGTAAATTACACATGCAAAAACACTGTGTTCTTATCTAATACAGAAAGGGGGAAATAATCAATTTTGCTAATTCTGGCAGGAGAAATTTGCCATTTTCAGACACGTTTTCCCTCAAAAATAAGAAGGTGTGAACTAAGACAGCAGGAACAAAACACTTAAAAATCTTATCTTCTCTGAGCAAATGTTCTCACAGAGATACTTGTTTCATGTAAGAAATTAGAAAAAAGGAACCTGATTATGTGCACAGTCTGAAATGTCTATCCATCATTTTGGTAACTACTTGTGAGACGTGTTCTGAAGATGTTCATGTTTACGGAATCAAATGAAGAAGGAAGAGAGAGAGGCTGCTGGGTATTGTCCATAAAATAAAACTTAACACTAGTGACAAGAAAAAAGCACTGCAGTTTGAAAGTACACTTCTGCCTGCAGTGTCATATGAAAGAAGGAAAACCAGTCCCTGGGGCAAGGAGGTAAGAGAAACTGTCATACCCTAGAACCATTCCCTACTTTTGAGCAGTAGAACAAGCCGGAAAACATTTTCCCAATTAACTATAGGGTTGCAGGTGTGGTAACAGGGGCACACAGTTCTCGCTAGTCATGAGCCACAGAGGGAAAAATGAGGATTCTAAAGTTCCTGTCACTGAAGAGCACACGGCGTGGTACCACCTGTATGAGCACAAACTGTCACAACGTGCACCTGCCCATGTCACAGTGGTCTGGCTCTGTACCCCTCCTCAGAACCACTCAGCCTGCAAGACAGAATGGCTTTCAATGTTCAGTGCTATTCTGTGTAAAAGAACACAAGTGATTCCGGGATTATGGCATCCTGAATGGAAATTTTCTAGAAGTTACAGTACATCCTCGGATGAACTAAAAATCAGGGTTAGAGGAAGATGAAAACTTTTAGACAATGCATAGCTTAATATATATAAATCACTGGACTAGTTGTTCTAATTCAATTGTTATACAGAGACCATTTTCCTTTAACAAATAGAAATCTCAGTAACATAAGGTTCATATAAAATCTCAAGGAAAAATAAAAAGAAAAATTTATTTTCATAATATTTACCAATTACATAAATATCACGATAGAACATTTTAACATTGGACATTTTGACTCCCTCCATTTTGAGAACGGTGCACAAGCAGGATGTAATTTTGTATTCTGAATTGAGTAAATGAACAGCAATGACTGCACAGACATTTTTGGTACTAATGGAGCATGAAGTCTTGTGGGGACTATAAAGTCACCTAAACCCTCATGTTGGAAGTGTGTCAGGATTCAATTCCAAAGGCAATTATGTCCTAGCTTTGTGTGAAACTGACAAATGGTCTAGTTTACAAAACATGACCTGCTTATTTAAACTTATCAACAGATGGCATTACAGCCAAAGTCTGAAATATGCTCATGTCAAGGGAGACAGTATCTTTACGGGCATAACAGGCTACGATGGAGCACAGCTAGTGCCTTGCCAGATTTTAATAAGATCAACTAATCAAATATTTTTGTTGTCTGCTATATAAACATGCAGGAAGAAAAAAATGCATTGAGAAATACTACACACACATTGCAGACACCCCTTAGACAGTCTGAAAATATGTGTTCAAAGTTAGGACTAGTTTGTTTATTTATGGTGCCGTGTAAGGGAAAGTGGGGAATACGTAACACCTGTCAAAAGAAACAGCAAATTATGTTGAGAATACTGGTAAGCCTAAAATACTTTTGAGCTGGAAGTTATTTCCTTTGTAAGAAGACTACTAGAAAAGATTTATTCTAATAATAAGCCAAATGTCCCATGACAACCCTCCCAATAACAGATTTGAAGTAAAAAGTAAACCAAGCACTTTGAAGAAGCGCAATGAAAATACATCACCACAGCAGAAATGTCTCTACAGCATCCCTCCACCCTCAGAATCACTACACAGTATTTTACCATTGGAAGTAGGAGCTGTAATTCTAAACATATGCCAAGGCAGGAGAGAAATCTTTGACATTTGCTTTAAGAATATTAACGGAACAATTACTCTTACACTGAGAAAGGTATCGGGTACTGTTTTTGGAATAATTCAAATTTATGAGCATGTATCTGGAATGAAATTTTCCCTTAGAAACCACAAAGTCTGTGGTAGAGAAACAGTATCTAAGAGCAGGTATTTTCCCCAGCCTTATGGGAGCACACAAGTTGAAGAGAGATATTTCAATTCTGTCTGCCTATCAGAATCGCATCCAGCAGTAAACTTCCAATACAAGATATGCAAACACTGATACAATATCCAGATTGTCTCTGAAATTAGAGACAACATCAGAAGTAGATCAGCATTCAGGATATCTTGCTCAAAAGATCTGCACAGCATTGCAAAGATATATTCTTTCAAATTGGGTTTCTGTGTGTAACATGCTTATAAAATGAAAACTGTATTCTTACATTAAAAAATGGGTCTCTCAGTGAAAAATTACTCCTAACCTTGCAGTTTAATGACAGTAATGGTGAAAAGCTTCTATATAACAGAAAGGAATGGCAGCCAAGTATAGGGAAAATGACAATCTGACTGCAAGTGGTCAGAACTTGTTCACCAAAGGCCACTGAAAATAGATTAGTCAATATGAACTCTGCAATAGTTGCTAAAACAAGCCACAACCCACTTGTGGAAATGGGTATCAAGCGCTAGCGAGAACTATGTACTGAATTCATAGGAAATAAGGAAATTGGTATCAAGCACAGATTATTTGTATACCACGTGCCCAAAATGTACATACAGCACACGCTCCCAGAGTTGAGGTTACAAAACCACTGCAGAAAAGCCTGTTTTTAAAGAGGAGTTGGAGAGCAAAGCACAGCTGAAAGTGAAGTTGGAGAATGATCAGAAGAATCAAGTAATACTGTGTGAAGCTCATAAATCAGGTCTTAACCACTGTTTTAACATAATTCCTTTTTACTCTTCTGCTAGCTGTTATTCTTAGCTAAACTGGCTGAACTGTCTTCCAACAGACAAAACACCTGACAATCCCTTGCCAGGCTCACAACTTGCAAAGATTTGTACCAAGCTTGAAGGTCAAGAGGATTCAGAACCACACTGCCACAGAACACACACTCATTAATGGTTTCTCCTTGCTTCAAATGCTTATGCTGCTGCTTGGTTTTTCTGCATCCTACTCATAAAATGCTCCATTTTGTGTATCATCCTGAAACTAAATCTTCTGTTCATCTCCTAACAGACACTGAAAGAAGTCCCTTTCTTCCACATACATGCTTGCCACAGTTGTCACCTGGCAGCTGCAAGTAAATATTATTCTGCTCTAACCCTGACCGTCCCACTCTTTGAGATGTTGTGTCTTCACTTATGACAATCTTTATTTAGTTTTGCAATCATCCTTCTTCACAAAAGAGGTCAGGGAGAGGGGAGTACATGCAGTAAGACAACTACCTCTGAGTATCAGTTAGATCTCTTGAATAATTTTCAAATATGCTAATAACAGTTACTTGTATATTTGAAAACAGTTAATTGCAAATATGCAATTAACAGTTGGACTCGATGATCTCAGAGGTCTTTTCCAACCTTAATGACTCTACAGTTCTATGAAATAAGTAGTTTCCAGTGTGTCTGGCCTCTATTGGCTGGCAGTATTCCTCTGTGTATCAAGGTATGAGTCAGCTGAGGAAGAAAATGAAGAGATGCTCATGCAAAAAATGGAAAAGCACAATGTCATGCTTCTGTTGCTGGCAGAGCAAAGGACAATGCAGCAAGAGACAGCAACAGATAGAGAAGAAACATAAATGTGAAGGCCCCTTAGAGTGAGTACAAGAAGCTGGAACCTTATGTGGTGGATGGTAGCCAAAGCACAGGCTTGTCAAGGAGGAGATGGCAACGTGTTGAGAAAACATGCCAGGAGGGCAGCTTCAGAAACCGTGTTTTTAACAAGACAAGAGAGTAACACAGTTGTCAGAGGCCAGCAAGCACAGCAAGCAGTAACAAAGATGGTAAATGGAGGAGAAAGGTTACCCAAAGAGACTAAAAAAGAAGCAGCAAAGGAATTATGCCATGAACTGGAAGATGAGTCCTTATCCTGTCTGTTCAGAGCAAGGACATGTTATAGGCCCAGCTGTGGAGGTTTGCAAAAGAGGAAAGCAGGAAACAAAGGGAAATCTCAAAGGAGCTGTCTAGAGTTCCGTATTGGCCTCAGCAATTGCAGCAATTAATTTAAAAAAATATGTTAAGGTAGAATGCAAAGTTGCATAATTTAATATGCCTGGAATGAAGGTGGTAAAGAAAAGCAAAGAGAGGACACCAGAAGTGGGTCATTGTGTCTAACTTGTGAAAAAAAAAAAAAAAAAAAAAAAAAAGAAGGTAAATAGCTTAGTGCAGAAGCTACTGAATGAATGACTAGAACAGTAGGAGGGAAACCAGGAAAATACTGACACAAAAGTCAAGGGAGGACAAGATTTCAAGACTGGGCATGATCAAGTGTCAAAAACAGCAGGGAAGCCAAGAAGGATGAAGATGGAATAGAGACCCTGAGACCTGGCCAAGAAAAGGTCATTAGAGATCTCAGCAGAAGCTTCAAGCGAGTGAGAAAATCTATACTGAAATCAACTTACAAAACAGTTCTAGACTGCAGATATGGTACATGATCTTTCAATTTTGGAGTCACCGGTCCTTCCATGAAACAAGAATTAATCAGGGCATCATGCTTTCACTGTTTCTTAATGTCACAAAAAACAGCATATAGAGTTTCTGAGTTCAATATCACATTGTAATTAAGGGAATCAACAGCAAGAACAGCCAGCCATTAAAAAGTGGTTTTCATCCTTATACTTTGGAACTCTTACAGTAACCTATTCCAGGATAAATGGGAAGCCATGCATGGAGAAGCATGCAGCCCAAGGTCAGCCAGCAAAGGAGTAGCAGAACCATGCAGAGAACATGGGTATTCCAAATCCCAGACCATTTCTCTACATTCAAAGCTTGTCTGCTTTGTTCAGATAAAGGGAATTTCAGATGTAACTATTTTAGCAGCTTGCTTACTTTTCTCTGCAAGTTCCTGATGGGGAGGGAGAATTTGTCTTGGTTGTATTTAACCACAGTTTTCTAGGGGGAAACTGAGAATTCAGAAACTTTGCTCCTTTAATTTGTGACCACAAAGAGTTCAGATTCCTCCCCAATTATTCAGATTTGAACTTTTAACAGTAATTACATATTTCTGCTATAATCAGCCACAGTCTTTATACAGCAGAGAGCATAAACAAAATTTGAATTGCTAATTGTAAAAAACAAAAAAGCAAATATTTTTTCCTCGAGGTATAAAAGCTCTCACTCATCATCTCACCCTGTCCCTCATTACTCAGTTTCTCTTACAGATAAAAAAGGCCAAAAAAAGAACATACATTCCCTTAGTTCTTGACTTCACATCAAATAAACTGACCAGCTAAGAAGGATAAGGAATGAGGTACTGGGCCTTGAACAAACTGTTCACCTCAGTTTTGAAAACCAAGATCCTCAAGTGCTAAAGGGAACTAGAGAACATAATGCAAGGGGTTTTCAGTGTAACCAACCAAAATCTACCAATTCCTGAGGAAGGAAAGCAGCCAGAGGAGGAGGAAGGGTAGGAGAATGAATGAGGTAGACTATGGAGACAAAATGCCACTTCACAGACAAGCAGAATTGGACATTTTCAGTGATTAAAGAAAAAAGTTTCTTGAGATAACCTCAGACAAAAAATCCTATGTGTCCACAGGCATATAATCTAATGAAAGCCAAACCAGGAACAGGTCAAAATGCAGGTAAGGAAGTAAGACCAGAACCTGTGAGATACAGTAAGAAAGGACTCCTACCAGTGAAGAATCCTAAAGGAGATGAGGGATGCTTACTTGATGAAGAGAAAAGCAGCATTCTAGGCTTGTAGGACCACAGGACAGAATGCCAAAGGGACCGCAAGGGAAATGAGATGCAAAGAGCAGGGACAACTGAGAGGAGGAGTGGGGTGTAGGAGGAAATGCGAGTCAAGAAGTAGGCAGGGTGGAAACATGCTGGGCCTTAAAGGTGCAGGAGAGGAACCCGAGTGTCACGCAATGCTACAGAACCCAGGGGTTCAGGAAAGGGTTCACAAAGGTCAGTTATCAGCAAAATCTGTGCTGTCTGCCTCTAAGGTCCTTAGTAGGATGGGGTAGAAGACTGGGCAGGTCAAAAACTAGAAGGATAAAACAATAGTCCAAATCTTGGCAAAGCACCACAGGATACAACATTAAATTGGTCCTAAACTCCGCTGTGAGATCTCTGATTTTTGAAACATTCCCAGTATAATGCATTTTCATTTCAAACATAAAATGAAAATTCACATTTAATTAATTGTGAAAGCATACTGCAGCGTGCTTGCTCTCTCCCAGTAATACACAGACAGCCTTTAAAAGTGAAAAACCTGAGTACAAGAAGAAACATATTAGAGATTTTTAGGTTCATCATATATCCCTTAGAACAAAGAAGAAGGAAACAAAATCAACAGAACAAACAGCAAGTCGCAATACTGCCTCCTACCAAGATGACAAGCATTTGGAGGTTGAACACATCAAATGGATATTCTTGCTAAAATACCACGTGCAACTGCCAGCAATACAGTGAGTTAAAGGCTTTTCTTCAGGCTTCAGAGTTAACACAACTGCAGAGTTAAAACATGTTAGAGATACCATATTAGGCTGTCCATTAATCTAGGGACTACTCATCTTTTCTAAGTTGTCTTTCAGGCTGAAAATGCTAGAAACAATGTGGGTTTTTTTAAGTTTCAATTCTGAGGCATCAATCAGAAACATATTCTGCAAATGGAGTACTACATAACATAGAGGGTTCTGTGTGAAAGTCAGTGGTTACAATTCTACCCAAGGCTGGGAGAAGCAAATGGAAAAAGTAGTCCAAAAGCATATTTCATCTTTTGGTTGCTAACGACCAAGATCCAATTCCTCTCTGACAGCTGTGTAAAATGAGATAATCAGCCCAGTCCTGCTCTTGAGGGACAGCTGTCCGTATCACAGTTGCCATTAACCATACCTCCTTTCTGACACTTGAAGTAAAGGGCCAAAGATCCAAACTGGGATGCAGACGGAATCTCCCACTCCATGAAGGTCAGTTGAAGTTTAGGGAAGGAGGTAGTAAGCTGTAACCTGTACCTCTGTGGTAAGAATAAACTTCTCTGGAGACACCAGCTGTATTTTTAGAGGGGGGGAAAAAAAACCCAACAACCCAAACCAACAAAAAACTAAACCAGAAGTACTACAGAGTCACAACCCTATCTCAGACTGGGAAATTAGATCCAAACTCCTCAAACTGTTTACTGTATTTCATTCTTTCATTCCAACTTTTCAGACTCCTTATTCTATCTTAGAAACTTGCCTACAAAACCATATTTCAAGATAAAACCCAAGAACTTACAGAACACATACTTAAACATTACTATGACCTCCTGATCATAACATAATCCTTTTCCCATAACTCTCTAGACCATTTCATTTCATATTACTTAATGACTTGACCTGAGAAATGACACACACTCAGTTCTCAGATGGGAGATGAGTGCCCATCAGACCGCTTCAATCTAAGAAGTCAAGTTTTGGAAGCATGAATGTCCAGATTTAAATTTACAAACCCATACACACATAGCTAAGTGTCTCTTTACTCATATGTTGAAGACTTCATTGCTTCCGTTGAAGCCAACTCTGCGTTCCTGGGGATTTACAAGAATTAGGCTATTTACTTAGGTACATTAACATGGTTTTTAAAGTCTAATTTTAGGTATTCAGATTTAACATTCTTAATGTAAACTCTTATAGACATAGCACTTACATTTAAATGTATCTATAAAGTACCTTGCACTTTCATGAAGACAAATAATACTCTCCCTTTTTCATTTATGGATACTTTTGTATAAAATAAATGGTGCAGAACAGCTGCAGTATTCCATCTCAGAGGAAGCTGCATTTTCACCTGTGACAAACATTTGATGTGAACACATGATCACACTGAAGAGCTATGCTCTCTAAAAATTATTCCCTCTTCCCTTAAATTTATGAATATGTCCTAGCTTTTGCATAGCTGTGTTTTAGACTACAAGATCTTCACAGCAGACATTGTCTTAATTTTGTGTCCAAGTCAGTACTGAATGCTCTGTCAGCAATTAACAAATATACAACAATTAGTCTACAGCACACCACTTTCAGCCTTGTATGCCTGTCATGAATATTTAATGCTCAGGCAGCAAGTACAAAAATCCTAATCTTTATCATTAATGGAAGGAAAAAAACCTTTTCATATGCAGAAAGATAATTGTTGTGGAAGAGCAGAATTTTAAGACTGGCATATATATATTCTGTAAAGTGCTCTGGCATCCATCAGAGCCAAAAGCACTTGAAAAATGTCAAGTCATTACTGTGAAGAAGGGGGCAGCATGAGGTAAATTAACCTCAGGAGCATAAAAACTCAGTTACCCCCTTGAATGTACAAAGGCCAAAATGCCTCAGTTATCTCTTTCCTCATGCTAGATAACACAGCTGTACTCAAAACAGGCTGATTGCATAACTATAGGGCAACAGGTAGGAGGGCATCCAACAGTACCCCCAGAACATATGTATGCTAGGTGGTTCAGCCTTCCCTTAGAAGGAGGCACCTTTGGAAGCTATGGATAACTGACAGAATTCTCTGCCAAAATGGGGAATCACTCTGGCATCTTTTGTCTGATCTGGCTAGCACATTACACCAAGGAGTTCCTTCTTCAGGGACTCCCTGTTTCACCGTCACTCTCCCAAAAGGCTTCTAAAAGGGTTCCTGTCCTGGCCCGTTTGATCTTGGATTTCCTCATTGATATATCACTGGAGAACAGAAACAGGAATATCTCAGGTGAGATATCCTTAGGCATGATTCTTCTACTACTGGAAGCTGCTTTGGCTTCATTTGAGATGAAATCTCCCTCAGACTTGATTTCTCAGGAAATCACTACACTGGTGTCAGAATACTCATTTGTGACTAGGAATTAACTGCCTCATTTACAAAAAGCAGCAGCTCAGCTCACATAGCACCAGCATTAGGATTCATGTTCCTAGCCCCTGAACACAGCATAAAGCACAAATGAAGACTGGTGGCAACCGCATGGCTCCTTTTGGCTTTCGGAGCAGTTCCACCAGCACTGTCACGGTTTTCATTCCCAGGCCCCTGCGTACCACAGAATCCACTCTCAAGGGCACTCTTTCCAGAATTCATCCCACACTCCCTTAAGTACATTAGGACACACATCTCAGAGCACTTGCATGGGGTTCTGTACCTTTGGATCCCAAGCACAGTGAAGTCTGCATCGCACAATGATTTTATTCTCAGTTACAAGCATGGTAGGACACACATGGAGAACTCCACCCCACGGGTGCATCCTTGGACACTGGCACTACAAATCACTGCTCCTGTCTCCTCAAAGCTTTTTTTGGCCAGTATTACCCTTCTCAATGACCCCTAAATGACAGAAACTAATTCACACTGGTGATGAAAAAGGCTGAGCCCAGGACGAATAAACCAGGGAAAAAAAAGTAGAAGGGAAAGGGCAGAGAGGTTTCTTACAATCAAATAGGGATAAGGTCTCCTATAAGCTAAATAGTGAGGGAAAGAATCAGGTCAATTCCATACAGCATATAAGGGAACTAAATGAGGGAAACAGAGAAAGACACACAGAAAAAGAAGCCTGTGGAGAGGTTCAGAACGAGAGAAAAGATTAAAAGGAAAGCAGATACAGTGAGAGAAGAGACATGGAAAACAAGGACAGAAGGCAAGAGAGAAGGACAGCTAGGAATAGAGAGGTGATATAATGTGGTCACTCACTCTGTCTGGAAGATTTTCTGGAGGGAGGTGGATTATCTTCAGTGCTGGTTGCTGGGGTGCTGCCCTTCACACTCCTTCTCTGAGACCCATACTCAGAGCGTTGCTGTCAGCTATTCCAAGAGCTTCTTCAAAAAATATTTTGAGGGTGAAAGGATTGTGGATGAAATCAGGATCTTGAGTATTAAAACAATCTGCTTGGGATTGTCAGTCTCCTAAAACAGCTGGTTTTATCCTGGGATGGAGATCCTCTCTCCCTTTTGGCAGCTAAGTACTAAAGGGGTGTTCCCCTGGGAGACAGCGTTTTCACTGACAGTCAGATTATTTCAGAAATCAATTTCCCTACCTGGAAATCTCTCTTTTCTTTTCTCTAGGTACACCTTGTCCTTAAGGGTGGGCAAATATCTTTCTCCGAAAAAATTCTTGCTATCTCTGTGGATATTATCAGCGAAATCTGCCTTTTCCTTTCCCTGTAACTAGGAGGTGTGTCTTCCCTCCTTGCACAGGGTATTTGAAGAAAACCTTCTTGGAATTGGGAAATGAGGAATCTTCCTTGGGATGAAGGAGGATGAGATCAGTATTGGAAATTACCTTTCTCTCCAGTTACCAGTAACTGGAAAAGGAAATAAAAGCTAAATCTACCTCTGCTTTCTCTCCCTTGTTTTGCTCTGCCGCCTGCTGAGCAGATGTAAATAATTAAAATTACTAGGTAAGTATCTGGAGCTCCTGCTTATTTCTGTCTTGGGGACTGCCTCTCTTGGGCATACAGGATTCCTTCTGTGAAGACTCCCCTGTTACTATCTGATCTGGGGAAGGGCTGTCCGCTCTGCTTGAGGGAGGAATTTCCTCAGTAGCAGGGGGGAGTAGGTGGGAAGGGTTATTCTCACAATCCTCAGAAACCGGGATCCGAGGACACCTCTCCCTTCGTATCGAGAGAGCTCCAGAAGACTGTCCCACAGCGAGGAAGCGCAGACCTCCTCCCAGATAGTTGCCAGGGCTGTCTGCCGGGGGCCTCTGCGCAGCCTTGGCTCGTTAGTGGGGAAGGGGGCGAGTGTTAAGCTCCCTCACCAGCTGCGGGGAAGGGGCCTGGCAGGGGGGGCCGCCGGGGTGTCCCCGCACCGGGAGCGGGGCTGCCCGGCGGGGCTGCGGGCGGGGCGGGGGGCGGCGGACAGGACTCTCCCCCACCCCGGCAGGCTACGGGGGTGTCCCCCCACCCCGGCCGCTGTCCCTGACTTCCCCCCAGGCCCCGGCTCCTCCTGCCCGGGCTCGGCTACCACGGGAGGCCGCGGCGGCTCACGGGCCTGCGCGTGGCTGCGCGGCGCCTCCGCCGCCTTCCGCCGGGCCGCGGCTTCGTCCGCGGGGCGCTCCGCGGGCTCCGGTGCGGGGACCCGGCCCGGGCGGCGCTGAGTCTCTCCAGGCCCCGCCGCTCCCGCGGCTGCTGCTCCGGGCTGCGGCTCCACTGCAGGCCCCGGCTCCTCCCCAGCCGCCGCTCCGCCTCCCCCGGCTCCCCCCGGCCGCGGCCGCCCCCGCCTCCCCGGGTTAAGGAGGCGCCGGGCCGGGGGAGCTGCGGTTGCCCGCCAGCTCTGCCGGCCGGAGGGGAGGAGCCGGCTGCCTGCGGGGACCGGCCGGGGCCCCGGCCATCGCCGGCACCCGGTCTCGAGGCACCCCGGCGGTGGCCGCGGGGCCCTCGCCCCCGAGGGCGCTGGCAGCAGGCGCCTCTCGCCGCCCCTCAGCTGGCGGGGTCACCCAGGCGACAGCCGGTCATCGCCCCCCGGCCGGGGGCTCCCCCGTGCCCCCACCCCGCTCCCAGACGGCTGCCCGGGCCCTGGCTCGGGGTCTCCGGCCTGGGTGACCCGCGCTGCTCCCACCGCCTACGGAGCACTTGTGCCCAGCTCCAATCCGGGATGCTCGGGGTCAACTCCCATCCTAAAACAACTCGGTTCTCCATCTCTGGTAATCTTCCCTCACGCCTTGTGTTTGTCAATAACCTATTGCAGGGACATCATCAGATCTTAAAAGGTGTTTCCACCACAACCCTCTTTAAAGTCTCATTGCTATCTCTTCTCTGTGTTACAAACAGCTAGAACTATGCAGGAAACCCCATTAATTCACCTCATTGTGTATAAATACCTAAAGCGGGGGTGCCAAGAAGACAGTACCAGGCTTTTCTTGGTGATACCAACCACTAGGACAAACAGGCAATGGGCAGAAAATGGTGCATGGGAAGTTCCACCTAAATAAGAACTTCTTTGCTGTGCCACACACTGGAACAGATTGCCTAGAGAGGTAGAGTCTGCCTCACTAGAAATGAATAAGAACTGACGGGATACAATCCTGTGCCATGAGCTCTAGGGTGACCTGCTTGAGCAGTGAGATTGGACCAGATGAACGATTTTGGTCCTTTCCAACCTTCCACATTTTGTGATTCTGCAAATTACATACAGCGTTGTCCCACTTTCACCCAGTTGGCTGAAAACTGGGAGTCTCCTGTTGGGGTGTCTCAGGGCTGCAGACCAAGGCAACAGTCCATTATTTGATGGCATTAAAGAGGACCGTGCAGTGAAGCACACTCAATAGACCAAATACTCCAAAATGTGGATGTAAGAAGGAGCAGGTGCTGCCCGGCCAGTGTCATAGGCAGTGTCATAGGCAGGCTGCTTTGACATGTCAATCTGAAATGCACAACCATGAAACAGCCTCCCTCAGGGTCCCTACCCCAGTTCTCTGAAAGACCCCTTCCATTTGATTATCTTTTCTTTTTGTGGGTAGTTTTGCATCTGCATCCTTCCAAATGGTAGCACTTCTCTAAGATTTGGAGCAGAGGACAGCACACATGCTAGGAGGAAATGGCATTTTCTGAATAATTTTTCCTTCTAGAAACTGTAATATGGAAATTGTTCTGAGTGTGTGTTGTAATATTTGCTGCTTTTGCAGGGCTTAGTTTACCACTGCACCTGCAATGACTCCTCACATTCCTTCAACATGTCAAACAAAACCTGTGCCTAAGTTCAATGCCTTCATTTCAGGAAGTCAGTCACCATCCTCTCAGGTCCTCCTTTTTCCACACCAAACCACATCACTCCAATGCCAGCAGCTCTAGTCATAGCTCTTCTCCCTGTGCTACTTACCTGTTCTTTCCTCTGTCAAGGAGGGTTTCCTTTTCCCATATTCATATTATCTCATTACAGATCCCATTATGGTGTTCCTGATTATTACTAAGGGCCAACAACCACCTCTTTCCTTCCCACCACTACAGCAGAGCTCCATCCTTTCTCCCAGCTTCACTCCAGTCCTGGGTGAACATCTTAGCTTCAGTGCCCTTGTTCTTCTGCCCCTCCTTGGACTTCTGTTTAGCCTATGTGGCCACTGGATCTCTGCTATTTCCATACAAAGTCACTCAGTCCCGTTCTAGCTGGGATTTGTGTCCAGAGAGTGCTCAGGCTCCTCTTTACGGAGAGACAAGGCAGGAGCACCATTGTGCTGGGAGGCACTGACGGGTGGTATTTCCGAGTTGTTTGATCTGTAGCCAACTGCAGAGGTGTTAAAAAGCTGCGGTTGGACTCGACGTGTGCCAGGCATCCAGTGTATGTTCCCTGCTTATTTTTCATTTTGATTTTCAGGATCATCTCTCCCAAATGAATACCTGAAATACTGCCTGCTTTTTATAGACAATAAAAATACATGATGTAACTAACTTGTTCCACTGCTTGAAAGAATGTAAATACAAAAATTTGCATTCAACACAAAATGTGCCCTAGGGAGGCAGGGCAAAGGATAGCATGGCAGAGACACACAGAGGTGAATGGATCGTGATCCATCATAATATTTAGCATTCAGAGAACAAGGACACATCCCAAAGACTTTCGAAGCTAAGTAGAAGATAGAGGAGAGCAGATGGAGACATGGGGGAAAAAAAGTAAACTAGTCACACCACGTAACTTATTTTTACATTACATTCAACGTATTTTATCTTTCTCCCAATTTTTTCAAGATGCCACTGGTTTGAATTCATGACTGAATTGTTAATATTTGTCTAAGGAGAGCTGTAAATTTTGACAGATGGGTAGCGGGCAGTTGGGGCTTCTGGCATCCAGGAAGGTGTAGGAGGTGGCTTTGTTTTTTGGCAGTTAGGACATTGAAACTCACAGTATTTGGGAAGGAATTCTATTCCACATCCTGACTGAAGGACTGTTCCTTCAATTTCCAACTAATAGTAAACAGGCATCTCAGCGATCCCGTGTAACATGCAGGTGTTTGGCTTGTGACTTTTTTTCAAAACCTCTTCTTATCTAGGAAATTCTTCTATGTACTTGTGTGTAAGTATGGGAATGGCTGAGGGAGCTGGGGGTGCTGAGGAGGTTGAGAGGTGACTTTATCATTCTCTGCAACTACCTGAAAGGAGGCTGTAGCCAGGTGGGGGTCAGCCTCTCCTCCCAGCTAGTGAGAGGATGAGAGGATATAGTCTCAAGCTGCTCCAGGGGAACTTCAGGTTGGACATTAGGAAGAATTTCTTTACTGAAAGGTTGATTGCATATTGGAACAGGCTGCCTAAGGAGATGGTGGAGTCACTGTTCCTGGAGGGGTTTAAGACTGGATGACATTTACTTGGTCTAGTTGACATGGTGGTGCAGTCACAGGTTGGAGAAGATGATCTCAGAGCCCTTTTCCAACCTGATTATGTGACTCTGTAAATATAGATGTAAAACTTACTTTACTTACTGATGTTACACGCCCGGAAAGATTTCTTACAGTACTCTATGGAAGCGACATACCTACCTGGGTAATAATGCATCTTACACAATCAAGAAGCCAAAAGTGGTGGTTTAAAACTCAGCACTTTACACATGCTTAGAATCCAAACTACAGGAAAGCCCGTGATACCTGGTACCCCCACCAGTGCCAACCGAACCTTCCGGGAGCTCGGGAGTCTCAAAGGTTGGAAAAGCGTCAAGGAACGTGTCTGATGGCCCAGCCCGGGACACGCGAGAGGGCAGACACTTCGCCTCCAGCCGCCGCTCCCCGACGCCGCAGCAGGAATTCCTCACGTGTCAAGCGCTTATCTCCCGGTACCAGCCTCCGCCCAGCTCCTCCACCCCGACGGAGAAGCGAGAATTCTCCCGCAGCCGCCCCCGCACGCCGCCTTTACAGGAGGCAGCCCCCGCTGCCGCCACCCCGGGGACACCCCCACCGGTCCCGCTCCCGGCGGGCTCTCGGGCCACCTTAAGAGCGCGCGGAGCCCCCGGGCCGGGCGGCTCCTCCCCACCCCGTGTCGCATCCAGCCAGGGAACGTGCGGCGGGCGGCGGGGCTGCCCCGGCGCAGGGGGACGGGAGCCCCCCTAGGACAGCAGCGGGGCGGGGGCGGCTCCCTGGGCGGGCAAAGCAAGCGACAACGGGGCCGGGGCGCGCGCGCCCTGCCGGGCCTGCCCTCGCGGCCCCCGACCCCGAGAGCGGCATCGCGCGGCGCGCATTGGCGGGCGGCGGGGGCGGGACCGTCAGCCTGATTGGCTGTCGCACCCATCCGTCAAGGGGGAGTAGGCGACGCAGGGACAGTCCGCCTTTCTGATTGGCCGCGGTGCCCGCGGGGGGCGGGACGAGGCGGACAGGGCGGGGCCGCCCCGTCAGTCACGTGACTCACCGCGGGCCGCGCGGGCGGGCGCGCTCGGGGTCCGCTGGTCGCGGCGCGCGCGCGGGGGTCACTTCCTGCCCGGGGCCCCGGCGGCTTCCGGGTGAACGACCCCGCGGCCCCCGGCGGTGCCGCCCCCGCCTCCCTCGTGGCGGCGCATGCGCGGGAGGGGGGCGGTACCGCGAGCTCCCCCGCGGCGTGCGCAGTTCGTGATGTCACGCGGTGGGCGGGCCCGGCGCGGGGCCGCCCCGCCCACGGGGCACGGGGCGCGCGGGGAGCGGCGCGCGCGAAATGGCAGCGGGGGCTCCATGTTGTGTGCGGGGGCAGCGGGGCCGGGCGGCCCGGCCTTGCGCGGGCTCTGCGGGCGGCTCACTCTGAGCAGCGCAGTCACAACATGTGCCGAGTTGGAACGGACCCATCACGGTCATCGAGGCCAAGTCCTGGCCCTGTGCAGGACTGCCCGAGAATCACACCACGTGCCGGAGAGTGTCGTCCAAATGCTTCTTAAATAGACAGGCTTGGTGCTGTGACCACTTCCCTGGGGAGCCTGTTCCAGTGCCCAGCCACCTTCTGGGTGAAAAACTTTCTGCTGATAATCCAGCTTAAACCTCCCGTGACTCAGCTTCTTGCCGTTTTCTCGAGTCCTGTCACTGGTCATGAGAGTGCAGACATCAGTGCCTGCCCCTCCTCTTCCCCTCAGGAGGATGTTGAAGACCTCAGTGAGGTCTTCCCTCAGTCTTCTTCAGGCTGAACGGACCAAGTGCCCTCAGCCTCCTCATACGGCTTCCCCTCAAGGCCTTTCACCATCTTCATTGCCTTCCTTTAGATGCTCTCCAGTAGTGTAATGTCTTTCTTATACTGAGGTGCCCAAAACTGCACACAATATTCAAGGTGAGGCCACATCAGTGCAGAGCAGAGCAGGACAATCCCCTCCCTTGACCGTCTGGCGATGCTTTGCCTGATGTACCCCAAGACACAGTTGGCCCTCCTGACTGCCAGGGCACTGCTGGCTCATATTCAACTTGCCATCACCTAGGACCCCCAGGTCCCTTTCCACTTGCTCTCCAGCCTCTCTTTTCCCCGTCTATATACATATCCAGAGTTGCCCTGGTTTAGCGAGGTCTCTCTGCAGGGCAGTGCTAGGGTGGGTGGGTGATGGTGGTGGTATGTGGAGGAGAACAGTGTCCCTGCTGCTATCACTGGTGTACTCGTGCTGCTCTAGGTGCAGGTAAAATCAGAGAATCACAGAATCAATTAGGTTGGAAAAGGCCTCTGAGATCACTGAGTCCAACCTTTGCCCAATCAGCACCATGTGAACTAGATCATGGCACTAAGTGTCACATCCAGTTTTTCCTTAAACACACCTCCTGGGATGGTGACTCCACCACTTTTCTGGGCATTTCATTCCAATGTCTAATCACCCTTTCTGTGAAGAAATTCCTTCTTCACAGTTTAAGACTATGTTTAGGACTGTCCTCTGGTCCTGGAAGCCTTTGAATTTAATTTAGTCACTTGCTCTGCAAGTATGACTGAATTCTTGGTGAAGTGTATCCTCTTCCCACTTACCCTGCACTCGGGCTCTCAGGAATGGAGTGTGTTCTATGTCTTACAGCCATTGCCTTCATGAGGAGTGTGCCACTGTAACCCTTCTAGGTTGCGTTAAAAAAATCAAATCAGCTGTGCTCCAGAGGTTTTAGTCACTGGTGAAGATAATGGAATATTTTGGGTAGTCAGAAGCCCCTCTGTCTCTCATTACCTACAAAAGTGGTTTCTACATGGACTGTCCTGTCTCTGCCATTATCCCTCCTCTGCTTTCAAATAGGACCTGCAACAGTGTGAACTCTTCACTGAAATCCTCAGAAGTCCAAGACAGGGACATTGGCTGTGCTTCCAATAAAGAGAGGCTTTGTCAAAAGAAGGAAAGTCCCAGCATTCATTTCTGACTGATGGTTTGGTCTTTGTTTTCTCCAAGCCTGACTCCACACAGGCTCCATGCCATCACACGTGGCTGCGATAGTCATTTTTCAGGCTACGGCTGCACTTTAATGTGCTTTGAAGCAGGTAGTTCTGTGAATTACAGAACTAACAAAGCCTGGTTCCTTACCAGTTTTGGTCTTGTAATTGGATTCTTTGATGACTGACAAGGCACAAGTTCTAACTGAAGCTTTTCCCCTAATTGGTGCGTTTGTAATGTCTCTTTTCATTCTGGTTCTCTTAAGCCTTTTAAATCTCTAGTTTGTACCATGACCTTTCCCTCTGCAAGGACGAAAATAAAGTCTGTCTTCTGTGTTTGGTCCCTTATTTCCATGAACCCTACATGAGTTCTTGTTTTTTAAGATCTCTGCAAGGGACCTTCATTCTTGTCATAGCTTTATAGCAGAGGTTTAAACCTGGCTCACCCGCTTTTCCCTTGATCTTGTAGACAGGCATAGCAGCACTGGCTGTAGGTAAGTACAGGGACAGAGTAAGGCTCATTCCCAAGGATCAGAAAAAGACTGCTCCCTCTGTGTCCTGAGTCAAATACCCTATTTGAAAGCAAGACATGCCAGCGTATCTTAAGTAAATGCTCTTGTTATTCAGCATCTTTTTATCCACAAAATTGGAGGCAGTTGCTTTTCTAAGGCTTTTTTTTTTTTTCCTTGAACATCTTCCTCTTTGTGTGAACAATTGATCAAATATTCACAGAGACAAAAATAGGGGGATTATAAACCCCAGCCTTCAGGACATTCAGGCAGTATATGGGAGATACCAGGGAGATACAACAGGACAAATACTTATGGCAAAATGCTCAACTGTGTGTTCCTATTGTTGTATCTCTGACAGAAAGCAGTGCAGCGAGGCAAAAATTGGGATCCAGGTCTCCCACAAATTGGGGAATATATTTTAACCACAATGTGCTTGGTCTGCCCAGCCCTTTGAGTTTCCTGTCGTCAAACTGTGCTCTGAATGGGCCTCTGGGAACAATGTCTTGTGTAAAGACTGGTAAGGGAAGTTTGTATGTAGGAGTCTTGATCTGGAGCTCCCATTCAAGATGAAAAACTTGGAGGGTGAAGTCAGAATTGTCAGCATCAGCAAGTGCCTACATGATTCTAAGTAATACTTAAATGCAGGCTCATGTGTGATTTCTGTGCTTCCAAGGCTAGAGAGCAGAGGACCCCTGGGGATGAGATTCCTGGCTGTCATGATCTGGCAGAGCAGGGTGTTGGGGTCTTCAGAACTGTTTTCAGTGGCCTAGGGTCTGCTGTCCTCTATTCTAGCAGACTTGGATGAGACAGGCACTTTCCTGGGAAGAGAAGAGGGTATCAGTGAATGAAGTGAATTTGTTCTGTGTACATACTCAATTCATGCTGGTTTTCTGTCAGTGTAAAACATCTACAGAGTTTTCCATGAGAAAATTATTTCCATGATAATTACACTTTCCCAGCTCAGGTTTATGTAGTGTTACTGTGTTAAGTATTATGAAGTACTCACAAGTGAGACATATCAGTGGTTGTACAGACAGACAAATTGATAATGAAGATCAGATTCTAGGGCCCAAAAGCTCACAGAGGTACTGTTACACATTATACTGCCATAGGCTCAATGAATACAAAGTACAGCAAAGTTGTCAAGTGATTTTCCTCTAAAAAGGCTACATGAAAAAGTACCCTTTTACTCAGCAATTAAGATGCATAGGTGTGTTCTGACTAATCTTCTGACTTGACAGGCTGAAATAATTTGTACTGTTTTTCCTGCTGTTAGCTCTGCAGAATTAAAATAGCCCCGAGAGAGGAAGCTGGATACTGCTCCTTCCTGTTGAATTGACAAAATTGTATTCTAAGTTTCTGATACTTAGATTGAACAAATCAAAAGATCAACTGGTAGTTGTCCTTAAAGGAAATCCCTGTTTTGTGCATCAAACTTTGGGTCTTCATGTCAAGCAATGGTGCCAGGGAAGGACACATTCCCAAGGCTGGCAGCTAGAAAATCTCTGTCTTTAAGTGTGGACAGAAATTGCTTGAAACAGTAAATGAAGAACAACCTGAAGTCACTGTTCAAAGAGCCACTACACTTCACAGGCACTGAAGCACAGTGAGTCTGATTAACAGCCTGTCTGCCACTTCAAAAGCAGATGGCGTGAAAATGCAGACAGGATATGAAGTTTGATCGCAATAACTCAAACTAATGAGGGGTTCATGCTGTTGCATTCTGACTGAGAAGCAGACATCAGACTTAATAGTAAAAGATTAAAATCCTTAGAAGTGCTGGAGGATACCTATGATATCAGCAATAATAATAGTCTTGGATGACAAGCGTTCCCGTGGATCAAAAGGAAAATAGGATACCTGTGTGACTTAAATTATAATTTTGGAGTCATGCAAGAGGTTTTCAAAATTTACAGTAGGGAGAAGCTTGAATTTGCAGCATTGAATAATTAGGAGGGAAGATACAACAGGGAGTTGCAGAGCAAACAATGAAATGAATGAAAAGGATAAATGAGAATCTTACAGGGTGTGAGAGCCAGGAAGCCTGTGAAACAATTAGTTGATGTGTTACATCAAGGGAGGGTAAAGAGAAAATCGAGAAAAACTGCTTTTTCTTATACACTTTAAGTTTTGAGGCTTTCCTATTCCTGCCCTGCATGCATTCTGTTTTTTACAATGAAGCAGCTCTTGAAGATTGAGGTCTCTTAAGGAGGGAATGTTGGACCAAATTAATTATTTTAAACATAATATGGTAGAGCTCCAAGAATTCCAGAGAACTTCAAGTGAGGAGTAGTTGGGCATCTTGGCTCCTTGGGTTAGTAAAAACATTTGGTCTCTCATAGAAATCTGCTATAGAACCAGAGCATCAGGGGACACAATACAGACAGTACCCACAACTTAAGAAGAGGTGCTAGGGACGAAGCAGGGAAGTAGAATAGAGAAGCTTTTATCTGTTTCTTGAAAGCTGGTCGGCATGGTAATTAAAAATATGTCAAAACACCTGGAAGATTATGATAACCAAGATTAATTCTTTGAGCAGAGAATATCTCATAAATCCTCTTCTCAGTTTTCTGGATGTGCCAATAAGGAAGTTAATAAAAGAGAAACGTTTAATCTGATATATTTAGATTTTTAAAAGGCCTTTGAGACTGCTCCACAAAAGCAGAATCTTGACAGGGAAAAGGGATTACTAATGGAGGTCACTCCAGGGCCTTATCTTGTTTCATATTTGAATTCCTGGCCTTGGCATAAATAAAAAGAGCATTTGGATGAAATTTGCTGATGACACAAGGACAGAATGATCAGGATGTTATAACCGAATACTGAAGGATGGATGAAATGAAATCTTGGATGAGATTCAGGTATGCAAAATTTACTACCTTGAATATAGGGACTAATAACTTTTCTTTTTCCTGGGAATTCACCTACTGGAAATGAGAGAGAAGGAGCAAAAAGATCTTTGAATATTAGCTGGTCACACACCATGAACTGCTAAAAGGCAAATAGGATCCAGGAAATTATCAAGAGAATTTTCTATTAAAAAAATCTCATATAGAATATTGTGAATAATTCTGATAATTCATTCTCAATAAAGATTCATTCAAATGGAAACAGATGTAAGAATGGCTTCTAGGATTTTCCGGAGAATGGAGATCCTATCACCAGAACTTTGGTTTAAAAAACTTGCGTAGTAAAATGGAGACTAGGAAGGATCTGATGGCTGGCCGGATACACACTGGATGGTAATCAGCAGGTAGGTAAAGGAGCTTTTAACTGGAAGAATGCTACTAATTTAAGAACAAATATGTATAGAGTAAACAAAGTTAGGGTGAACAGTAGAAAAAGAAAGTCCAGAATTAATTAAGGACTTTCCAAAATGTCCTTCTCCCAACTTTGCAAACAACAAAAAAAAAAAAAAAAGTAAAAGACTTTTAAGCATTACAGTGTAAGATGAAAAGAATTGTCTTTGAACAAGAACTGTCTCATCAGCAGCAAGCAGAGGGTGGAGCTAAACAATTTGCATCATGGCAAAAGGTTAAAAGCAGAATGTCTTAAGGAATTATCCTGAGTCACGTGTTGTGTTTCTTTATTGTTTACCTGGGAAGAGGAGGGAAAAACAATGAATCAACATCAGAGTAGCCGTGCTGGAGAGGTCTCCGGGAGACTTCAGTCAGACCTAAGCAGGGAAGGTGACTGGGCAGCACAACACTAATTGAAATCCAGTGTCAACATTCCAATTGCAAGGGCTGATGTTATCCTTCTGGGGTTTAAATTAACTCTATAATAATCATAGGCATGAGATTTCAGCACCAGTGGGGACAATCTTGTCTGAATGCTCTGGAGGGGACACAGAAATCTGCCCTCAAAGAGGAGACTTCAGGGAATAGTGACTTGAGCGAGGAAGGCATGTAAAAACTCCAAGACATTAGAAAAGCAGAGGTTGCAATTTTGAAAAGGAGAGATCTAAAAGTGGACAGATAGTTTATAAAATAGTTGCTAGAGTAGGAAAAGTAGACTTAAGGGCTCCTGTTCTGCCTGTATCATAGTATGAGAACAAAGGGACCATTCAATGAAACTGGGGACTGAAAATGGGGAAACTCTTTTCCATATCGTGAGATTACAGTGGAGAATTCATTGCTGAAGGAAGTGGTTGAGCCAAACACTTCACTAGTTTTCAGAAAGAATGGAAATTTATGTAGCTCTCATGACTGTGTAGTGCTGTCATCAATGACAATACACTTGAGACGGGGGTATTTGTTAGGGTTATGTCCTCACAGGCTGTTCAGAATTTCTGAGGGGGAATATCCTGGCTGAGGATGCTGAATTAGCTATTAGGTGTCTGATACCTGGGAGAGATGATGGCAAAGAATGTCCCAAAGGTGTGTGAGTCAGACCAAAACAGAACTGAATTTAAAATGAAGATACAGAGCTTGAAAAGGGGGCTGACTAAGTTTTCCTTTCACAGACAGGCATCTGCTGTCCTACTCTTTCACTCAGCCTGAGGCAGTAGAGTGCAAACAGGAAAAGGAAACAGCCATTTAAATTAATTCAGTTTCTTCTTTGAACTATTAAAGTTTTCTGATCAGTCCACATTTGAAAAGACAACATACTCCCTCAAGTGGTGTTACCACTGGTCAGACATGGTCCTAATTAGTTGCAGGATTTTGTCACAGTATTGCTAATTATGTTCTGAAGTTGCTAGTTTATAGGAATAGTCAGGATCAGATGCCCTTCTGTCCAATGAACAAGGAATGGGGACAACTATGTTCCTGTGCATAATCAGAAGATTTTTGACTCAAACATTTGAGGAAACACAGGATGAATAGAAAGGGGAAAAAATATTTATAAATATTATAAAAACAAAAACACTAAACACCAGTAGGCCTGGTTCAATCTGTGAGCCTTGTAATCTTTACATGAATCAGTCCTTCTGAAGAATCGGTATGAGGCAGCAGTTCTGCTCTGGGTTGCTTAAAATGGCATTGCTGATGACATGCAGTTGGGAATGATGTAAAATATTCAGAACTAAGTTAGTCTACAGCCTCTGGAAAAATCACTTAGCAAAATGAGTAGCCATAGACTCAAAATGACCAGTTCTCACCTGAGAGACTCGTTTACCATTTGTATCCTATTGGATTAAAAACTTCTATGCTTCCCCATCTCCAGCTTTGTAGTGATTTTTAACACATGCAAGCCAGTAGCTCAGGGATGCAATGAAAGAGGTACTTGTATTTCCCAGTATTTCCTTTTCAGTTCTTGATGGGTAGCAAAAGGTTTAAGAAAGCTCTCCTTTCCAGCTCAGAAACAACATGGAGATCTATAGAGGAAGCTCTGGGAACAAGGAACACTATGTTAAATATTCAGAGTAACCTGGCTTTGCTTCAGATCAGCACTGGCTTTGGTTCTTTTAAGGAGTCTTCATGTCTGGGATCAAATCAATGGGAGTCAGAGGAAGAACACAACTCTGTGGTAGAGCAGTGCACTTGACCTGGTGACAAGTGTTTCCAGTAACCTGGATCCTCAAAACTAGCAACAAACTCTAGTTTTCTGAAGGCAATGCAACTTAAGAAAAAAAAAAAAAATCAATAAACTTGACTCTGTCATCATAGTGAATCAAACATTACATGTAGAGACATGCTAGTGAAAGATGACTTTGAACCTAAACTGCATTAGTCCCTTGTCCCAAATTATTTTGGTACCATGCAGAAAGCCTAAAGTAATTGGGAAATATGAAAAGTGAACAAAATGTTGATAAATTGGTTCTGTGCCCACTCGGAGAGAAAGGCTTACTCTGGTAGTAAATCTGGCTCTGAGGCTAATGAGCACAGAGTGGCCATACTGTTAAACTCTCTTACCCTCTGTAGCAGTCTGGCTGCAAGCAGACTTTCTTCTGGAACATTCCTTGCCATGTGCTGACTTCTAAACTGTACAGAACTGTTAAGAAGATTGCTAGTGGGCTGCTAATTGAACTTCAAACATCAAATTTCAGTGCAGGGGAACACTCCCAGTCAGCATTTAATTTACTGGTGCGATTGTGCAACCAAATAATCTTTGTCACAAAGTAATGTGGAGTGAATGAAGATCTGCTCCTGGGCTAAATTGTAGAAAACCATTAACATTCTTAACAAAACCCTGTCTATGAAGTTTCTAGAGACTATGAAGTTTCTCCTGTGTCTTTCAGACCCATGTGCTCCACTGCCATCACACTGTGGTGGGATGAGGTTACCTCATTTTGGAGCAGAGTAATGGGCTGACAGGTTGGTGGGGTGTCTTGGGCTGTCTACACTTGTGATGGCTGTGGAATCAGGTGTTTAACTCAAAATGGCCCTCAAATGATCCCTCCCCTGCCTTACAGCAGCATGGTGGCAAACCACTGTCTAGTGCCTGTGTCTGCTCTCAATTGGGAATGCACTGAATATGGAGCTGAAAAGTGAAGTTGCAGAGAACTGGGTGCGCAAATCACTGCCAGTTGTGAGCCCTGGAAACATTCAGCTTCCTCGTCTTGACAGTGGATGTCAGAACTGATGTAGAGAATAAAAAATGAACTCACTAAAGTGAAGGAAGGATTTTTAAAGCTGCACCAGGACTTTTCCAATCAGCCCCTGTTGGAAGTGGAGATGCTGTATTACAAAGTTTCTTCCTGGGACCTGAGGGTCACAGAAGTGCCAAATATCCACAAAAAGTCCCTCTGCCTCTGGTTTAATGTTGTCAGTGCGGCTCTGCTGACTGCTCTCTCCCAAGGTCTAACTAAAGGGTTAAAAGTAATTCCTCACTTTCTGCAGTGGAGGGCTTGTTTGGGCCATCACCCACCTCTGGCAAGGAAAGCAAGAGCACGCACAGGAGACTTGGTCAAAAATAGCCTGTGACGTAGGTGAACAGCACCAAAACAACATTGATGGTCTTCTTTAGTTTTGTGTGGCAAGGGAAGGTTCAGCTCTGAGATGGGGCTAGTGAAGGAGCTGGTGCACTTCCACAGATTGTGTCAGATGGGGCAGATGCTGCTGCTGGAGAACCAACATCCGCACAGAGCTGGAGTAGGGCTGGCTGCTCCTGGGATTTTATCAGCTAAGTTACTGAGAGTGACAAGATGTCATGAGTCATCCCTGCCTCTGGGAAAAACAGAGTGGGAAATTCTCCATGGCCTCTCTGCCTGACTGGTAAAGGCAGTTTGTTGGAGTTTAGGCAAGATGGTCATGAAGGAGATCGGGTGGTTCCAGCAGGCAGATGCAGCTGGGGTGGAGCAGGGAACAGGGACAAGAGCAAGGTTGGCACAGAGGGAGACATAAAGGCAGGCTAAGAGTAGCTGGGAGCAAAGCCAAAGGAAAAGTACAATCAAATGCCATTAGGGTGCCCTGCTTCTGCATTGTCTCTGGATTTGGTGCCCTCCTTAAAGAGGAAGAGAATTATTCTCTACCAGGGAGTAATGAGTCAACAAGAGGGTGAATTTGTGGCTACCTGCAGAAATGCTGATGCTGTAGTTTAAGCCAGGCTCCAGCAGAAGCTGCAATAGTGCCCACGAAAGGAACGTGTCAGGGCAAACCATCTGACGTGAGAACTCCGCCTTTCATGAGGTCTCTGCTCCTAAGCCAGCAATGGGATGGAGCCCTGGGCTAGACAGAGAGGGAGTCTGAGGCTGGATGGTGGTTCACATGTTCCTCCACAAATAGGGGTGCAACCCTTTAAGGAGATTTCTGCAACAGGCAGATGGGGTTGGTTGTTGTACATTCATTAGCTGACTGTGGATGACTCATTCAACAACTCTCAGAGCCAGAGTGAAGATTTTTAATTTAGATGAACTAAACTGCAGGTTTAAGACGTTAGTAGAGTCTTGACTACAGCATGTGATATAGTCAAGAAAATTGCCAGTGTTGAATCAAAAACTGTGGAGAATGACAGTATAACATGGAATCTAGATATAAAATAAAATCTGATAGCATTAACATTCTTCCCTGTTCCTAGATCATCTGGTCCACTTCTTACAGATAACCACCTTGTCAACTAGACCATGGCACTAAATGCCACGTCCAGTCCTTTCCTGAACACCTCCAAGGATGGTGACTCAACCACCTCCCTGGTCAGCCCGTTCTTATGGAGGAGAACAAGCCCCTCTCAGAGAATGGTGAGGGGGTGGATCTTGGCAATTTGTCTACATTTCCAGGTGCTCTTCAGTTACCACCAGATGGCAACAGAAATCCGTTTCAGCGCAGCAGGATTCTGCAGAAACTGCTCAATTCCAGCTGCTTTCCAAAAAAAAAAAAAAAAAAAAAGCTGACGTGGTTTTATCGTCACTAGTTGTGTATGCGTTGGCTTTCGGTGAAGTCGAGTCTTTGAGGACAGCAAAGAAGTGGTGACTGGCGAGCTGTGCCTTCACTGGCTGGTGGTGGGCTGGTGCCCTGTGCCCCTCAGACCGCTGTGGGCAGCTCTTGCTGGTGGTTCAGAGGAGCAAGGATGTGCCAGCCCACACTGCAGTCATCCTCTACTGGCTATGCATATGTGATCTCGATGACCCAGAAACAAAAAATAGCTAGGGGTGAATTCAGGGCAGGCACTAAGCGAGATGATCATGCTTTGTGAGGACCCCTAGAAGCACTGTAGTGGGGAGCAGTGCAGTCCAGTTTGGGGGGCGATGGCAGACAAAGGGGGATGCAGGGCTGCTCAGGCACCCAGAGATGGCAGACTGATGGCAGTCACTGCCGTGGGATTTATCCTCACATCAAAATTCGTTTTCTCTGGCAGCCTCGGTCATCATTTTGACCTCAAATGACTTGAGCGTGGTTGCCATGGGAACCGGATTGCTCCTCCCTCCAATTCCCTCTACTTATTTAGAATGACAAGCAGCTAGCTGTTCGTTAGACATTTCAATAAATCACCCATCCTCTCTGTGGCCTCTGCCGCCAGTCGGCAGGTGGTCCTGCCTGTCCCTGCCCTCCTGTTTTGCAACAGGTAAGGGAAGCGCTGCGGGATCTCAGCTCTGCTTCCCCCTACTCTTAAGCACAAGCACGCTGTTTAGCAAACCCTGCCTGAGATGAGCGGGAGAGCCGGTTTCCTGGGGCAACGGGGACATTTTTTTACACCATAAATAACTGTCAGGATACATCAGTGCACACCTCACAGGCTGCACTGGCTGGGCGCCAGGGCTCGATTCAGAAGCAAACAGCGTCAGGCAGCTAAGTGACTGCAGGAAACGGAATCCCTAAAAATGGCCCTCTCTTGTCCAGGATTGGCAGGGCTGAGCTTGCGAAAGAGGGTTTCCCCTGAACGCACACAGCTAATGTAGCTAATAGAGCTAATTTAGCTAATTCGGAGGCAGGGGCTGGCTCATCTGTCAAGTCCTGGCAGCAGTACAGCCATTCAGAGAAAGCAAAGAGAAAGGGAGGAAGGAAGAAGGAGAGGGAAGGAGGGGAGACTGGTGAGGGAAACAGGGAAAGAGGAAAAGGGAGTGGGTGGAAGAACTGGGAGGAGGAGAGGCAGCAGTGTGGAATGACTTAGAGGACAGCTGGGAGGCTGTGTTAGGGGCACCAGAGAGGAGGGTGGGGCACAGCTGGAGTTAGGAGGTTTGGGGAATGAATTCATGTTGAAATGAATGCTTACCAAGGCTTACATAGTCCAGAAAACCCGTCTAAAACTTGTAGTTATAAACAAGATAAAGGAAATTTTAAGTTGCAAAAGGATCTAGAGCTGGGAGCCTTCGAAAACATGGGACTTGGCTGTAAGCCTGTGGTCTTACCACAAAGGAAGGAAATCCTAAAACTGTCTTCAATACACATACAACAGACATGACGTGCATTGCAGATCCCCTGCAACAAAACAGCAAGAGCTCTGCAGTTGCCAAATATTTCCTTCTATGTTGCATTGTCAACAAAAAGGCTCTAGGAAATTTTACAGACCTGTGCACATCTGGGGAGCAGGCCAAGAAGCTCCCGCTGCCTGCTAAACCAAGATCATACATCAGTATTTCTTCAGGTACAAAGGATATGGCAAAACAAATAACTCTTTCCCATGCTATTTAGCATTATCCACAATACATTATGGATACATGTGCCTACGTGTAAATGATCTGGCCTTTTGGGTCTTCCTGTTTATCATTTCCTCTGCAGTGAGGAAAGCAAATCCAGGCCACTGGAGGAAATGGCCAGGAGCCATAAGGAGATGAGAGTGTTGCAGTATATTAGCTTGCATTTCAAGACACAAAAGACTTACTAATTGACCTTAAAGTTGTATGAGGAACACAAAACAGATACCTGGAATTGAGCTAAAGTTCCCCCAGTAATTCAGCCATCCTCAGCCTCAAAGAAGAATGTTATGGTTCAGCTAGCACAGGTGCCTCGGGCTCACCCGGGACCCGTTGTCTCTGGGGACAAAGGGGGGGCGATGCGGAGCTCCCCGTCCCGGCACACCGCGCCCTGCCCGGGCCCCACGCACCGGCCAGCAGAGGGGAGTGTTGGAGTGAGCTGGGTCCCGTTGTGCAGCCCGATTTTTGCTGCTGCCTTCCCCTTCCTGGGTACCAAAGGCACGAGTGGGAAGGTGGAATCAGGCCTCCTCCTTGTTCTTGGCATTAGCTGTTACTCAGCCCTATCTGTAACCTTTTGCCTTCATGCTCTCACTCCAGCCTTATTTTCTAGTCTCTCTTTGCCTCCCTAATCGTATGATTAGCCACAGCCTTCCTGAATCATGCCCTTACCTTATCCATATCTAAGACGGAAAAAAAGTTCTTTGTTCTTCTCCAAAAAAAAAAAAAAAATCGTCTTTGACTTTGAGGCAGGAGCAATAAACTTGGAATGAGAAGCAAGCACATATTAATATAAACACATGCAAAGGGGAAGCAGCTTGCGTCCTGTTTAGGGTGATGATCAAGAAAAGGAGCCTTTTTTGGTGAGAAAGGGAGGAAAAAGCGATGTCTCAAAAGATAATGAACAGAACAAAAATGAGGAGACTCTTGAGAAGAGTCAGAAACTGATAAAAACCAATAAATATGCCAAGAAACGCTGATTTCTTGCCTCAATTAGGATTTAAAGTACACCTCTTAGATTCTAACTTGATCCAGTTAGTCTAACATGACTGAAAGCCAGTCTGCTGTGTCCATATTACACTGGTTAAATGACTGCATTATCCTATGTGGCTAACATCACACCTAAAACTCTGTCTAGATTAATCCTGAGAAAGAGAGAAGATGGTAGGTATTGTGAAAAATTAGGCTGGTGAGGAGAAAGATGATGGAGAAGAGATGGTGTAGAACAGTATTCAACTGTTGCAAAGGCAAGGGGAATGTATAATGTGCACAGGAGATGGACAGTACTGGGTACAGAGCACGGCACGGAAGTTTGGGGTGAAAGGGGACAGGAGGACAAGGACATGGCAGATGAGGTAAGAAGAAGAGGATGAGGGATCCAGTTGCACATTCCCACCAGGTTACCTGTCTTGGAGCTTTGGCTGCAAGGATGCTAAGTGGAAGAGAATGGAAGAAGTGCCAGGAATTTCAGTTGCTGTGGAGGTGGGGAACAGGGGATAATGGGATTACAAAAATAGAAGGCTTGAAGTCTATTTCCAGGTCTGGCATGACTGATCCTTGTCATTCGGCAAGAGCATTAAATAACTCTGACCTTTGTTGGGAATATTTGTTGCTGTTATTGTGGAAGTTTCTCTGTGCAGTCCTTAACATGGTGTTCTGAGCAAAAGACCTAATGACAAATCAAGGCTGACTTTGTCTGGAGAGATATTAATATGCCCAAGAAGATCCTCTTGTTCTAAGACCTTGCTGGCTACAAAAGCTCATGTTGACATAGAATCTAGCTGTACCTATTTATGAGGGGAAGTAAACTGGTGTTCATCTCAGTGGGATAATTATTCTAGCGTGGGTATCCTTATATCTCTTTCAATACAAAATAAAAACTACCTCAGTCAGTAACAAGTACCCTCCTTCCAAAGCCATTTTTAGTCTGGAAAAAATTTTGATACAATATGCACATCAAAACCTGGTCATATAACTATAAAAATAACCATTCACTGTGAAACAGGCTGATAAGAAATTTTTATAACAGATCTGAGACAAGACTCACATGAAAGACTAAAAGGGGAATTTGTTTACCCTTCTCAAAAGCTGCCCATTTGTGACCTGCACTTTAACAAATTCAGAGAAAAAATCTAAAATTAGTCTATGCACAACACAAGAATCACAAACATTTTCTGTGCTCATTTGTCCCATGATGGTGTCAAAGGAAGCATTGTCAGGAGTCATCATGTTGTAGCATGCTCACAGATAACAACACTCCTTGTCTGAAAGAAGGAAAATTGTCAGCCTGTAACAAAATCCATGAGCCAGAGTAACTCCAAAGTAGTGGTAACTGTTGCATATGTAGAGGCAGAGTCCTTATCCCAGGTGGAGCAAATCAGGACACCTGATTGGTTCAGCTATGAACGAAAGACAACTGGAAAGCTTTAAAGGGGAGGAAGTGCATTATAGCACTTCAAGGTTTTCCTAGAAACAGATGAGATTATGAGGTCAGAGAGATTTCACCGTGCCCTGTGGCAATCCCAAGAGGCATAAGAGAACTGCTGCAGCCTACTTGTGTTCAAAGATCCAGCCTGACTGGGTCCAACCACAGGGTCTGTGTTTTTGTCCTTCCAGCTCTGCAAGGGAAAGCACGGCAAACCAGGGGACCTTGTAGAGCCAGCACACCCTGGATCTGTCCAGGATTGCTGGTCTTGGCTTAGTGCTGGCATGCTGGCTCTGTCACTGTGACACCGAGATCCCCTCAGTGACACCTCTGCCCCAGCCTCTTGGAGAGGAGTGGGGTAGAGGGAGAGCATAGGCGGGGGGAAAGGACATAAGGCAGAAGTGAAAGGGTAAAGGAGAGGAGGTCCTGATGGTCTGATCTCGGATTGGATCTGAGACCCAGCAGTGCTGGAGTCTGTTTTACTGTCTCCAGTGTAGCCACATCGCAGTTCCCTTGGCGTTCTGCTCACCAGGATGAGCAGTCCCGTTTGGTTGGTGCTTGTGGCTGGGCAGAAAACAGAAGCTTTCTTAGGGGACAGGTATAAAGAAATCAGCCCCTTTGTTCTTCACAATGGGAGAAGATGGCACAGCTAAGGTGCTGGTCCAGATGCAGCTCCTTCTTTTGCTGTGCTGCCTTTCACCTTTTCCTCAGTGAAGGCAGGTGAGACTGGCAGGCTATGTGGAAGTTGGAGATCAAGCCAGGTCAGCCGAGACTGGAAGCCTGGCAGGGAGAGCAGTATCTTAATCTCCAGAGCAGAGCAGGAGCTGTTGCCCTCAGGAAAGCACTTAGAAAGTGGGAGGGTAATTCAATCTCATGGAATTAGGAAGGCAGTGGAAGAAACTGTCAGGGCAGGTGGTGAGGGCAAAGATTTGCAATGGTAACAGAGCTCCTCCTCGAGGATTACCTTAGTGTGTAACAGAGGGATGCTGCAGGCAGAGGGGGCCCCAAGGGACAGAGGCTTGTGGGAGAGCTGTTGCAAGGTAGGAATGTCAGAAGTGGTATCTGGGGTGAGCAGATGCAGGCTTATCTGTGTTGGATTGTTGGTGTTTAGTCTTCACCCAATTTTTCAGTTGTGATAACTGGCATTTGCAGGATTTGTGCACGGGGGGGTTGGTGACATATATTCTCCTTTTCTCTTTGAAAGGGAGTTAAATTAATTGTCACTTAAACTGCTGTGGGTCTGTCTTAATTTCACATTGGTGGAGGCTGTCAGATTCCCACTGGTGAGTCACAAAGTCAGATAGCTCTGATGGGGCTCCAAAGCTGCAGGCAAGGTAGGGATACAGGGAACAGAGAGTGAGGGGAACACAGTACTTGAATGCCTTTGATTGCTGCCAGATGTGCCAGCACCTTTCCATCTGGAGAAGAACCAGAGTCAAGTCAGAGCTATTATAAGATCTTCCTCATGCGGATAAAATCCAGATCTGCTCCGTGTGTCCTACTCCTGCTGCTTAACATGCCCCCACATCTTGTGTACATGTGCACTTGCTCCTAATGTGATTTTGCCTCGCTGCTTGAAGGATGACAGAAAGGGGTACAGAGGCAACAGAAGAGGAGGATAAGCTATTTCATTATGTGAAGCACAGGGAATAGCTTATCTGCCTTTCAAGTGGAAATCAGCCTCAAATGGAAATTTGGAAGAGAAATGTCCCACATCAGAGATTCTGCCTGTAAAGTTAACCCCATTGAGTTATGTCCAGACACCTTCACTAGTTTGGAGGGAGCTGAAACATGACTGCCCACCAGCTAAGCAGGGGAGGGAAAACAGAATGAAATAGAAAGGTTGGTACCTCCTGGAGAAAGTTTAAACAATGTTTTATTGCCTGGGAGCCATGTGTGTTTGTCATCCACATCTCTGGATCTCTATAGTCTTTTTTTGTACTAGAAAAAGGAGGACCCAAAATGACCTTCCTGCTGTCTTCTGGGCACCCTGATGGATGGAAGGGGCTGGGCAGGTTCAACATCCACCTACTGCCTGGCAGGAGGAGACAGCTGATCTTCACAGACCATGCTTAACTCGTATAAACCTGCTTCACCACAGCAGTTTACATCAGGTCCAGATATTGGGTGATTAGGGAGCCAAAATTAGAGACAAGAAAGGGTTGTACAGTATTCAAGCATGTCATGTAGTTTCTCTGTGACTGGCAGGTCTTTTACTGCACTTCAAGCCACCGAGGTTTGTTTTAGCCTTTTGAATCTCCTGGTCAGAAGAACTGGCCATAGGCCTGCAAGAGTAAGTTACATTTTTGGTGTTTTTTCTTCAGTGTTGTCTTGATCCTCTCTTTGCTGTTGGAAGGAGGCAATCTGTCTGTTTAGGAATAATGTCACAGCACTTATTCCTCTCAGTAAAAAGTAAGAATATGCTTAGGCTCACATAGGCAGTCACAATAATATTTCTATGATCTGTACAGCAATTTCCCAAGGGCTTCTTTTAGTGCATAACACCAGGCAGTGAGTGGCTTTGGTTTTCTTCTTACTTTAGGAAGAGAGTCCTACTGGAAAATCAGTTTCCTAGTGATCTAAGCACAAAAATTTAGAGCGTGACTCTAAAGGTCATTTTCTTGTTTCTGGTCTGGGCTAGATGGACAGAATCTGACATGTGTATTTTCCCCTGATAGCATCAGCTATGCACATTCCCAGCAGGCAAGTGAGGGTTTATGATCTATAACTACACTTTCTTGTTTCCCAGAAAATTGTTTGTTGGTGCCAGAGGCTTCAAGTAAGTAAGGGAGCATGAAATCTAGAATGAAAACAAACAACACTATACATACAGGACTTGTAGTGGCTCTGTTTAGCAGACCTATCAGCTGCCTGTGTCATGGTCTCTGCTTTCAGTCCAGAGGAAGGCTGTGGATTGCCTAGCTGATGAAGCACTGGTCTGGGTCTCTGGATATTGTGGTTTGATTTACGGCTCCATCACAGATCCTCTCTTGGGCCAAGCCGTGTAATTACTACATGTCAGGTTTTCATATCAGCTAAACAGAGATAATACTAGTTCTTTTCCCTTATGTATGTAGGCCTCAAGATAGATCTTGAGGATATAGCTCCGTCTTGTTCTTGATATACATGCACTGCTTTCTACAGAGTCATCCTAATTTAAGTTGGACCCTTTGGAAGGATTAATTAATCCTATTAATAATGCATCTCTAGCTGGCTCCAGGGTCTGAAGATCATGTCATCAGTAGTCTCATTTGTTGGTTTCTGCAATATTCTGAGCTCTGTGGGGTAAACTCTGGGAGAATCAGGGGAGTGGCTGCCATGGGAAAATAATTCCAGGTCTTACACTGAGCCTGGCACAGAATGGGATGGGATTCAGGGAGGCTTGTTTCTGCTGTGTGAACATCAAATAATGGCAACAGTGGTCACACATTTATTTTACTACTATTTTACTACATTTCACTCCATAGTTTAAGGTGTTCCCAGAAATATTGCATCAGTGCTTGATCGGGAATCAGTTGCAGATAAATATGTTATTCATAGAGTTTTGAGCTTCACTGCATTTTTAGGTCAGTTCAGGATTTAGGGTCTCATGTGACTAGCACATTGTCTTCTCTGTCTCTGATCCAGTGACTCTTCTGAAAGGCTGAAGAATGTGATATCTGATAAGTCTTTGGGCCTGTTAAAGGTGGTTTGGCTCAGGGTCCCAAATTCTCAGGGAAACCTGAACTCTTGGCATAAGGTAGCTGACTGGTTGTGGTGCTCTGCACCTACCTTTGTGCCACAAGAGCTGCACAGAGCCTGAACTTAACATCAGGGATAGTGAAGGAGATATTTCCTGACCAAGAGAAACTTTCAAGACCTGAAGTTACTGACTTGCTGAAGTAGTGGGCTTTCCAGCAAGAAAATCCTTCTGTAGGTTGTGGAGGAATCCTGCAAATATTCTGTCCCCATCACTCAGTGTTGCACTAATTGCTTCACTTGACACAAATATGCTGTAAGAACATCCTTCCCTTTTGCTGTCATGCAACTTTCTGACAATCAGAAGAATATCATCCAGTAGAAAGAGAGATGTTTCTATACCAGCCATCTTTTTTTTCTGTTTCTCCTTTTCTTATTTTTTATTAAATTCTTGTACTTTTTTTAAAAATTTTTTTCTTAGTTATTCCTTTCTTACATTGTCTTAACCTGCATCTGTTTTTTCTCCCTTTTTTCTGTCCATTTTCTGTAAGACAGATATTTCCTTCCCTCAGATTTTTGCTTCAATTCTTATTAACCCCTGTTTCTGTTTCTATATCTCAGTCAGTGTGCTACCACAAGAAGATCTAGAAAAACAGATAAGAGTTGAAGTTGGAGAGAAGTGACATTTTATATTATTTTGTAGTGCCAGAACACTGACTGGAGTTAAGAATTAGGTCTAAGCAGGCTGTACTCCACCACCACTTATGCACGCAGTGTCCTCCCTAAAGAGATGTTTCCAGGCCCACTGCAATGGTTTTTTGTAGTTTGCCCAATCCTTTTTTTCAGTTACTTTTTCTACAGACAGGTGGTTCAGTGCTTGGTATTTAAGGCAGACTTCAGTACAGTGGCTTATTAATCTGAAGGGGGATAAGAGACAGCATTTAGGCAACTACACCTAAAAAATACGTTCAAAAAGCCACACACTCAGTGAGTGTTATATACTGGAGGCAAATTTTTATTATTACTTTATTTCTGAGGATATTGTTTGCATCCCTACTAGAACAGACATGACATGAAGTGCAGTGATGTTTAGTGTGCTTTTGTAGAAAAGCCTCCATAGGAAACCATTCTCACTATTGGAGGCAACTGGAGTGGTGGAGACTGTAAGAAGTTAATGATTGCAAATTCTGGGTCAGGTAGTGGGACACATTGCTATACAATGAATAATGAAGGATACACTGGGTATGAGGCATGAAGAAGCCTGATTCCTACCTTACCTGGCATAAGTACAGAAAACAGGTGATCTTGGCTTCTGGACTTTTTTCACCGTGAGCATGTTTGAATTTATTAGGCAGAGCATGTGTATATTTTAAGGACTATCACAGGTGGTTATGAGATCTAATCAGGCATTCAGAATAGCATGGTGAATGGGTTTGTCCTTCCGTAGTAACCTGTGGATCCATGAACACCATGTCTAGGAATGTAGAACATAGGTGCCTTGATGGAGAAGAACACTGGTCTCTTGTTCTGGGGTATTGCATTAATCACAGAGCTACTCTTGTTAATGGAGAGAAAGAACAGATTCTTTAGTAGCTTCTTTTTTAGAAGTAAAGAGTGGGATGAGGGTAGGTTCAGAAAAACAGAGGTTGCAGGCTCCCCTCTGGAGGGAGGCAGCTCCCAGCAGTGCTGAGTACAACAGTGTAACCTGGATAGTGCTGGGATTTACTGTTTTCCTCTGTGTCAGTTTGTATTAGGGCTCCCCAGTGTGCTTTTTGGATCCATTGTAGCAATATTCATTCTCCTTATGGGCTCTTAGTTCCCATTTAAGGGACAAAGTCCCAGTGCTGAAGTGCTCAGCATTGTGGCATCTTAGACTGGGATGTACTTTTTGTCTCTGTCTCAGCTCTACATCTGATAAAGGGTCTTTCCTCCTTTACTGGGGTTCTGTGAATAATCAAGGCTATGAGATGTTCAGATCCTAGAGTGCTGCAGAAGTGGTGTGTATGTGCATGTGTGCCTTGTGGACGGAGCAAGGTGTGCCTTGTGGATGAAGCACTAATAAGCAATTAGTGACTTATTTTGATGCACTTGACATATTGTTCTGTGATCCCCTGAAGACTGAGAATCTGGCAAGATACTGCCCTATCCCATGTCAGGTTCCAACTGGCTGTACCAGAAGCAGGAATAGCACAGCAATCCTTCAGCTGAGGGACTTTGGCTCAAAGGCATAGTCTGTGACATAACACATAAATTCCAGTGCTCATTCTCACTCAGCCAAGTCCCCTTTGTTTTTGTCATGTTTTATTTCTACCTCCTAAATTCTCCTACTGTGTTTCTGAGTGGAGGGAATGTGGATGTCTCCACAGGAGATGTCTGCTTCTGAAAAATATACTCCTGTTTTCGTTTGTTTCTTCACACTCTCCATTGCCAGGGATATTCAGTTTTCACACTCTCCATTGCCAGGGAGATTGAGTTTTCCAGGGCGGATGTCTGTCAGACTGACTACAGTGAGGTATTCACTTCTTTAGAAATTCAGCTGCTTGGCGATCTGAGATATGCACATATACATACATAAGTATGTGTGACTCGGTGGGTCAGAAGTGAGGTTTGCTAGGAGGGACTCCAGGATATACTGTGGGAAGGCCTCAAGGAGCCTCACTGCAGCCCAGAGGAACACATGAGCAGCGTGTGGGACCGAGGGGCCTCTGCAAAGCATCTGAGTACAAGGAAAATTACACTTAATATGCTCCAGCTGCATAAAAAAGAACAGACACTCACCCTATCAATCCCCTTCAATCCTCATGTGTTTGAGGTTTCCACATGTGGTGCTGCCAAAAAGCCTGCTTTACCTGGCGTGCCCCCCTCCCTCCCGCCTGGCACTGGCAGAGCTGATAGCAGGACTGCTGCGCTCCCCTAAGTGCTGAGGACGTGAGAGACTGCATGAGGATGCAGCCCAGCTCCCTCTGGCCACCTGCTGTCTCCCAAAAGGCTCATGGCACTAATCAAGGACAGAGAAGGGCAGCTCCCCACCCCCACGCCCACCCCCCCCCCGCTAGTGCTTTTAACCCTGTGGTAACCACGGCATCCTTTCCTAAGGGACTATGTGATGGAAATGAGGGATCACAACTGCAGAAGGTGGAGGTTTTATAGGGAGGCACAGACAATGAAAAATGATGGGGAAAGGAGTGAGGGAGAGGGAGTGAGGATGGGGAAAGGAGGAGCACTGATGTATGGCAGGGCAAAGAGGAAATACATGTTGAGGGGGAAGTGTATAGAAAGATGTACATTGCTTGGAAATGGACACAGCAATAGGGAAAAAGACAGGTGGAGAAACCACAAAGAGATGGAAGCAGACTTGAAGAAAAAGAAAGAAGGGACAACAAAGAGAGACAGCCTGAGAAGAAACAGGCAGGAATGCTGGAGGTGCCAAGAGCTGACTAGAGAAGAGTTATGTGACATTCTGAAACCAAGGCACTTGGCCAGTGGGTACAAACATGATGTCTGGGCCTGCCTGGGGCAGAGTTTTGTAGAAGGGGAACTACTGGTGTTTAAAATTGGTGCTTACTGGGGAGAAGACCACTGGCTGAAGAGGCAAAATTTAAAGGCTGGATAGATTCTTCAGTCTTTCCCTGTGGGTGATTTCCCCTCTGCATGTCCCTTCTGTATGTTCCCTTATTAGCATTCTTGTAGCCCTTGTAGCCAAGGTTATTGGACTGGTCAGCATGTAATCCCTGCCCTATGGCTCCTTGTTATCGTAGACCTGCCATCTCATTTCTTTAGTTTAATTTTTGAGCTGGGGAATGGCCAGCTCTACTTATCTGTGTCATCAGCAGGGGAATCTACACTCTTCCTAGTGCATGCATCTAGCCTCTGCTTTCCCAGGTGCATTTCCCCATACTCACATTGTTTGTAGAGCGATAATGCACTTGGCAGGAGAGCTAATTCAAAAGTATAATGTCTTTCAAAGTGCACCCTGTTCCCACCTGGTCAATTAAACTGGAACAAATCTGTGCAGAAGCACTGACCTGAGGCCAAGCACTTTGCCTCCTGGAAAGATGTGTGGTGACTTCCCCTGTGAACACTACCTCAGCCCTACCCGGAGCTGTGGGATGGGCAGCTCATCCCCACTGTCCACTACCTGTCTGCTCAGGCAGATTGCAGCAGGGTCAGAGCTGACTGTGATGATGTTTTCCATGCACTTCATACCTGTACTGTCTGCCACAGCCCCTTGAAGGAATGACTCCAAGAGTGAAGCCCCTCTTGGAACAAGTGATGTAGATGCTTTCTCATGGATGCTGTTGCTATCATAAGACCAAAAGCCATGGAGCAGTGCCGAGCCTGTTTCCTACAGCTGTCTGGTAATGTGTGTTGTCTCTGGGGAACTCGAATCTGAAGCTCCTCAGTACTGGAGATGTTTTAACCATCTCTGCCTCAAAGCTTATTCTTGTCTTGGTCCCTGACTTCTTCCAGTAGGTGGCCTGTTCCTTGTTGAGAAACAGGGCTACAGTGAAAGCTGTTTCAGAGCAAACACAGTATTTTAGGATGAGGACTCTTGCTGGAGTGACACAGATTGGAAGGATGAGGCCTGTGACCTCTCCAGTTTCCAGAGCTTTTTCTGGAGAGGTCTGGGCCAGAGCAGCCACGGCTCCTGTGTGATTCCCACAGCAACCTCCACTGGGGGTTGCCACTGGGGAGTATGAAGGAGCTCTCCATACATTTCACTGTAAAGCAAAGGGTAGCTGAGCAAAGCAGCAGTTGTGGCCTATCCTGTTGCAAACGGTGTTGCAACATATTAAAAGTATTGCCTTTCACATCTGATTGGAAAAGTACAGATTTCTTTTGAGGATTTGGTCATTAGCATTAACTTTCTTAATGCTTTCAGCAAAATCTTATCTTTACTGTTCAAGCTCTCCTTTTTTTCCGGGTTTGAGACCTTATCGCTGCAGTGAGTGATATTTTTTGCAGAACTAAATACAAAGAAAAAGCCCTTCTTCATTACTTACAGAAGTTTCTGTTTAGGTTTTTGTTTTGCTTTTATTTTTGCAAATGTGAAAGTTAATGTTTGGGTTTGAACAAACTGTGCCCAGTAGAAATAAACAATAAAAAACCTCAACAAACAACGATAAAAAACCCCAAATACAGGCTTTCAAATAGGGAACAGCTGAATACCAGTACAGAGAAATGTGTATATATAAACAAATATAGTAGATACATGAATGCAAGCAAGTGGAGATGTGCAAACACAAACAAAAATACAGCTATATATTATGTGTACACTCGTGATCACGTGCATATGTACATACCTTTGTATGTATGAAGTACCATGTTTGCAAATATCTTTTTATATTTAAATATATGCTCAGAAATAAAAGCATGTGCAGAAATATATATATGGGCATAAAGGAATATAGATGTACACATTTTAATATTATGAATTTCTGCACTGGTAATCTCAGGCATTCTAATGTTTGTACAGGTATGTAACAACACACATTACATATCTGTTTCTGTATCAGAACATAAAGTTACTCAGGTGTGAACATTTTATATAGAAAAGCAACCATAATGCAGCAGGCTCCGGAGAATCCTCCACCTGCCCACAGAAACACACCTGAGCAGCTGTGTGCACGGCATCCTCACCCAGCTAGGCTGGCTGAATGTAACCACTAGTTTTCAAAGAGATGGGGAAGGCCACGGGCAAGCAGATACACGCATATGTAGGAGTGGAAGTGAGCTGTGAAAGGGTGCAGGAATGATCCTGGGGGAGGACAGAGGGTGTGTGGAGCACCCAGAGAGGAGCAATGCAAGAGCCAGAAGGGTTTGCATGAGCAGGGCAGCATCACTGGAGGGTGAGAAAGGAGGATGGGGAAGAGAAAGAGAGCATGAATTGGAAAACACCTTATCTTCCCCTGAAAAGGGGAAGTATAAAATGAGGGGGCAGCTTATGGATGATACCTACCCTGGCTAGCTGACACCCCGTTTCTGAGGGGGAGTGGGGCAGAATTGATGGGATGGAATGGGTTGGGATGGGATGGGATGGGATGATGAGGCTGCATGCTGGGATCTCTCCTTCTCCCCTTCTTGTTGTTGACCCTGCCAGTGATGCAGGGCGGGACTGGACTGGCTGCATGAGGCAGCTCTTCCTAAAGACCAGTTTAATCTCATCTTTCCTCATCTGTTCTGCCTGGATCTCAGCACAGGAGTGGTGTGCGGTGTTTTGGAGCACTCTTCACTCTAGTTCTGCATGAGCTGCTCTTTGTGCCCCTGGCTACTAAGCAGCAATTGTGGGATGTTGTACTTATGGGCGAGAGGGGAGCACTGCCATGGGGCAGCTCAGAGCATCTCGTGCTGGGAGAGGAATGATAAACCCCAGTGTAATTGGCTGGCTTAGCCATTGTTAGCCCACGAGGTAAAACAAGCCCGCGTAGGGATAAGGGGAGGCTCAGGTCCTGCTGAGTGTTTCCAGCTCAGTTAATTTTAGATTACAATAGTGAGGGGAGTGGAGAAGGGTCAGCCAGGGGCTTTGTTTCTTTGCTGTGAATCCTGCTGCTGTAATCTCATGTGGTAATGAGCCTTTATCACAGTCTCTGAGCCCCTCTGCCCCAGGCGACAATCCTTCACTCTGCTGCTGGAAAATATAGTATGATTCGGATAAGGTACCTGGGAGAAGAACATGGCTTGATGAGAAATGCCTCCAGAAGTGCTGTTTGTGAATACGCAGCTCTGCTTGTGCCCAGTGTGTCTGTGTGTTTATATATCTGAGCTGTTGTGTCAATATATGTGTGTCTTAATGTGTGTATTTGCTGGGGAGTGTGTAGGTATAGTGGGTGGGTTCAGCTCTGCATAGTGTATGTGTATGTGCTGGCCCTGCATGTAGTTTTCTCTTACTAATGTAGGGGTGTGAGAAGTATGCCTAAATGGGGACATGAGATAAGGCAGCTTACAGTGATGCAACACCTCCAGTCCATGCCATGGGGTGCAGGCCCAGACTGGCCCCATGTGCCAGCAGGCAGCATTCCCTAGCACCTATTCCACTGGTGCTGGATTGACCAGGCTAGGCATAAAATGTTGCTGTGAGGAAGCCTATGCTTTCTGATTGGTATCTGTGTGAGTGAAACACTGCAGCTGGTTAAGCAGCTACAGAACATTGTCTAGCTGCATTCGTCAAACTTCCCATCATCCTTTCATCAGGCTGGCACGGTGCCCCGCACGTACCAGAGAGAGTTTCTTGTTATCTCTTCCAGAGAAAAACTGTTTCCCCCCTCCTTAGGAAATAATATTTTACCATCCCAGTATAGTAATTTCTTGACCACTGTGAAGTAAAATTAGTTTTGTGTAGACTCACCAAAAACTACCCAGTCCTTATGCATGTACTGTTCACCCCTTGGGAAAAGGAAAGGAGGAAAGGGGTATCAGCTGACTGCCAACCCTATTTCCCTCTATCAGTAGCTTCTGTTCCTCTCCAGGCCTTCTCCTGAGCCGACCCCCAGCCTAATCACTCTCCTGAACCACGTGTATCTTCCTATTGCTATGCTCAGGACTTTGATAGGAAATTCTCTTCATAATTTTACTCCCTTGTACCTTTTTTTTTTTTTCCTTATGCTGATGTGTTTTAATTGAACTTGGTTAGCCAAGCTGTTTTCTTACATTGCCCTCCAAATTCAGTTTCTTGCTCAGGGTGGAGAAAAACACAGTGAGATGCAGTGACTGACATATTAAAAAAACCCTACCACAGATATTTTGGCCAAAGCCTCTCACTCCTGCCCTGCAGTCTCCTGTTAGCTCACTCCTGAGCTCCCATCACAGGTCTGCAACTGTCTCCATCGCCCCAGCTGCTGCAGCATCCCAGTCCAGGACTGACACATGGGCTTTGGGGCTCTTGCAGATGTAGTTCACCTGTACATTTCAGCAAAAAGGAGGCAGAAACTGAGAGAGCTCATAAGAAGGTCAGTTGCTTATGGAACAAAACACATTTACAGCATTCTCTGTCAGTCACATGTACATACTTAATTTTTGCTATTCTTAGTAAGGACTAATGTTAGAATAAAACAAAATAAATAAGTAGCACAAGAAAAAGGCAAATGCACAAGTATATGGCTCTCCTCTTTGCTAGAAAGCCTGGTTTAATAAGCAACATCAATTAGAAAAAAAAAAAAAGCATGCTTATGGCCTAGATGCTGGTCAGGAGTCTTTTCCAATCAGAGCAAAAGAAGAGGACAAAGCCTGAAGTGTTATAGGAAGTGGGACTAGGCAATCTTAGATGGCTTTCTGGGGGTTGTCAAGTCTCTTGTGTAGCACCAAGGTAGGTAGAGAGAGGAAACAGAATTTTCAGTGGTATGCTACTATTCCTGGTTTACTCTCCAGCATGTACGTTTCTGCAGAACTATTCATTCTTTTAATAAAAGTTACTTCCTCTTTGTGAATCGTTATTAAAGTATTAAATGTTGGTTTCCATAGGGTTTTTTTTTACAGTGGTTACTTCCCCTTTGCAAGCGACTGTTAAAGTATTAAAAACATTTTACTTCAGTGATTTGATTAACTGACTAGGTTTATTAGCAAAGTTTTCAGACATTAGCTCTAACCTACATTGCACCGTGGTAGAGGGCAGAAATTAAAGCTGACTTCGGTTTAATGCTATGATTTCTCCAGTGCTATATCTGTGCTTTTTTATTTCGGTAATTCTGTAGCTTCCTCCTGTGCCTCTCTGTTCATATTTTCTGTCTAGTTCACTGATTATACTTTTTCCTCTGGTATTTTGTTGCTGCCTTTTCTTCCTTTCCTCTTTTATTCCTCTGCCTCGCCCTTTTAATCTACTTTAGTGCTTTCTTTCTTTACCTCATTATGTCTTTTTGTTTTTGCCTTCTATCTCTCCATTGGTTCCTTTCTCACTCTCTTAACCTTCTGTTGTGTACGGGCCAACCTACATCCCACCCATCTTCTTGTTTCTCTCTTTTATCTTTCCTCCTTCCCCCCCACCCCCCCTTCTAACCTCCTCTCAACAATAAAAGTTACTCATAGCTTGAGGGGGAAGCATCTGGCCCATGCTGGCTCTCATTCTCTCTCTTTTGTTCTGAATGCTCTTTTGTTATAAACACAACAAACAGAAAAGCACAAAATCAGCTCTCAAGGCAAACACTGCATAATAATCCTCCTTGTCCCTGCTCCCCTTATCTCTGAAGAATTTGCTCTCCAGGCAAAATAAGAAGAAACATGAGAAAGGGTTCGCTAAATCTGGAGGCAAAAGAGAGAGACTAGAAAGAGCTTCATCATATGGGGCAGTGAGTTGGGCAGATTTGACAAAGCAGGTTGGGCAAAGTGAAATATAGCTTGCCAGGAGCTTGGACAGCACAGTGAAGCCCCTGTGGATGATTAATCCCTGTTGATCAGTCTCTGTTCCCATTAGGTTGTGGAGGCATGGTCAGGATCAAAAATGTTAGTTTGGGGGTTTTTTAGCACCCAATTTTTGGTGCCTTCTCATCTGTGCCTTGAGCCAAGGCCTTGTATATATGAAACGTGTTTGCCAGAGAACTGTAGCTGCTGGACCTCCACTGACGTTCTCAAAAAGCCACAGCAAGGTGATTCTGTGACTTGCCAGCTCCAGTCTCTGAGATAAATTAAAATAAGAACAGGCTTGCCCATTGTTGGGGCTCTTGCTTAATGTCAGATAGGGATTCTCTGACTAAACCAGCTGTCCTCAGAAAATGTAAGCTCCCTGAAAATGAAACGTTAGTTGGCATGCACTAGTTTAGACATGCAAGTGTTCTCAAAGCTAAAAAGAAAAAAGCTTGTTAAGCAGAAGGCAAGCCTTTCCCAATCTCCATAGCTCTGTGGTTAGGATACTGGTGTTTAATGTGGGGCAGCCAGCATCAAGTTCTACCTGGGACCGGTTCTGCCTGGCCCTTCCCTTGGCAATCTTATGTCTGGCTGTCCACATGCAGTGGGCCTCCATCCTAGCCAGTCAATGCATTTTGCATAATATACGAGTATTATATTCAGAAAAGGTCTGGGTGTTTAGTTTTACTTGCAGTATCAGATAGCCCTGCTAAGGAGCTGTTAAGGTACTTCCCCTGGAACTGATCTGTGATGTGGGAGGTAGGTGTGTGTCCTAGGACAGAAACAAAACTGGTATTTAGGAGGAAGAGCTTGTGATGCAAACTTCAAATGTGAATATTTAAGCATCAGCAGATGGGGCAAAACTCACTGAAATGGGTGTTTTTCCCACATTCTTTAGGAAAATTTGGGTTGCCGTGATGCATTTTGAGCTTGTGTCTCTTTTTTACTACTGTTTACTTTGCCAGCACTTGTAAAATAAAGCAGTACAACCCACTATGTTTTGCATTATGTGTTAGAGATTTAATTTTCAGCTGAACTCCTATTGCTTCTAAATTGGTATGTATTTAATCTAGTCTTGAAGTTTGGGTTGCTTAGCATTAGCAACAGCTTCATGTGGGTTTAGAATAAACAAGGAATGAGGACATTTCAGAAGAATGCAGTCTAAAAATTGCTTCTGAAATTTGGATATGCTTAGAGCCTCCACAAATATGGCAACTATTCACATTAACCAGTAAATTAATGTTTCCTGAGCTAATGCCAGAGTTTGAGACAGCTAGGTGATCAGATTCAAGGTGGAGTTTGCTGTGATTGCAAACAAATGGAAAATGAGCTAGGAAAAGGAAAAACAAGTGTGAGCTAAGATTAGTCAAAAAAAGAGGGGTAGGGAATTGGGCTGGACACAGCTCCTTGCTCCCAGGTGCAACCAGTAGCAAGGCTGACCATGTATTACCCTGTAGGCACATGCATAAAAACAGACATATGTCCTACACATGTACATGTATATACATGGCTGCCACATGGATCTACACAGACGCACAATGCATTTACACAAACACAAGCAGCACCAATGGCCTCACGGAACAAGCAGGATGGAGGTCCAGTAGTGGGAAATATACATACATATATATATATATATATATATGTACATATGCAAATATGATAAAATGGATCCATCCAGGAGCTGGGCTCAGAGAGTCTGACCCCAGATACCAGTCTCCCTGATGCTGGCACAAGGCTGCAGCCCCACTCCTACTGGTGATGCACACACACAGACACACACGCACTCAGCTGTGTGCATGGCTGGCCAGGACAACCCTGGTCCCTCTAGTAGCTAACCTGCCATGGCCTTGCCCTTAGAGACAAGCAGACACCAGTGGTTCTCACCCCTATAAACCCCCACATTCCAGAGTCTCTCTGGCAGCTGGCTGGGACTGTCCCAGTCTCTCCAATAGGCAGCTCTTCCCTTACAGGCACCCCAGCTCCCAGCCACTTCACCTGGTTGCCAGCTATCTAGTTGGATCTTTATTTGTGCTGATACCCTCACCTGTACAGCCGTACTTTCTGCACCCTGGGCACATGGGCCCCTGTGACCTGGCACTCAGACCTCCGTACACACCACCTCATCCCCGAACAGAGAGCACCTCACCAAGGAAAAGAGTTAGAAATAGAAATTAATGGGATTGAGCAAACTGTGCTAATCAAGTACAGGACAAGGCTGGACACTTGTGCTGGCCAGCTAAGAGTTTACATGCAACTGTCCGTTTTTTCCCCTCGTCTCTCCTTCTCTGCTCTTTGTTTCCTCCCTTAAACGTCCCATAGTAATAAGTCCCGTGCAACCCCAAAATTCTCTTCCCTTGCATCCTGTAAGGTGTCCGGTGACCCTGCATGCAGCACCGCCTCTTCCCCATTCTAAAAGGTGCTCCAGCTTTGGCTTTATGATGGGTTTCACACCTGAACAACAGGGCTGATGGCTCTCCTGGGATGGCACCTGGCCCAGGCAGGGTGTCCCTTCCTCTGAGTCCTTAATCTGGGTTGTCACCTGCCATTGTGTCCCTGTTTTCCTCTGGGTGTGTGAAAATTGGGTCTTTGATGTGCTAATGGCTGTTCTGATGGGCCTGGAAGTAGCTGGGGCAGGGTCTTAGTTGGGGCCCTCTTCTGCTATTGTCTCTCAGTGCTCTTTTGTGGGTGTGAAGAGGAGCTTTTGTCATATAGCCTAAGAAAGAGGACTGTGCAGGCATCCTGTGCCCTTCTACACAGCTTTTTCTGCTGGGAATAATATTTTAACAACACACAAATACTTATCACATAAATATCGCATGAGTATTTATCAACCTCACTCAGCCTTATATATGCCATAAAATAAAAGGGTCTTTGTGATGGTGAGTGGGGGAAAGCTTTGACCTATTAACTTCCAGTTATGTGTGGCCAGGTGACCACACCAAACAAACAGCAGAAGCGAATTTAAAATGCGATTTTTCCAGTTCCCCAGAATCTTATGACAAAAGTGGTGTCTGGTCTCAAGATGTTTTTCCTAAAAAAAGAGAAAACAGGATGTCAGCTTTCTCCCTGTCTTTGCCCTTATCCCCAGCTCTCAGCTGTTGCCATTTTCTGAAGTCGAAGTTCTTGACAGGTTCTTAATTCAGGGAAGACTTTTATTTTTTGACAGCAGTTTTGCCTGAGATTCAAAGCACAGCTCTTCATTATTCTCCTAGAAGAGTTTGGTAATTGTTTGACCTGAAGGATGGACAGTAAATTACTATGGAGCATAGTAGCCTGGGTTGATTTAATCGTAGGACAGTTGGGTCACAAGGACCTTAAAAATCATCTAGTTCCAATCTCCTTGCCATGGGCAGGGACACCTTCCACTACACCAGGTTGCTCAAAATCCCATCCAATCTGGCCTAGAACACTTCCAGAGAAGGGGCATCCACAATTCTTTGTGCAATCTGTGCCAGTGCCTCACCACTCTCACACTAAAGGGTTTCTAAACCTGTCCTCTGTCATTTTGAAGCCATCCCTCCTTGTCCTGTCACTACATGCCCTTGTAAGGAAGGGTGCAAGTCTTAGGCTAAATGCAGCTTCAGCTTTGCCCCCGTCTTTCATAGGAAAAATATATTTTAAAAAATAAAAACATGCATCCAACAAAACCAACCAAAAAAATCCCCAAAACTCAGCTTTCCAGAACTGTGCCTCATCCACAGCTTTGGGAGGAGGGACGAGCATCCACAGAGCGCAGCATTAGACTTTAGGCTTCTGCCCGTGATGTTTGTGTGGCTGCTTCTCTGCACCGTCACTGCCGGCCTTGCTGCTTGGGCTTATAGGTCTGAATAATAAATATATTTATTTTAAAATAAAATAAATAAATAATAAATAACGATGTCGCTTTGTGTCACGCAGCTGCTTTCGGCGCAAACCAGCGGTATTGTACCAATTAGCCGACGTCTGCGCGTGGCATCCAAGGTGTGGCGGGTCCTTGTCCCCGTGCCCCCCCCCGCGTGCCTGCTCCCTGCGGAGCGGGGAGCGGAGCCGGGGCGCTCCATGCCCCCCCGGCCGCCCGGCACGCTCCGCCCGGTGCCACCGCCCGCCCCGCTCCATGACCGCCTGGCCGCCCGGCACGCAGGTTCTCGTCAGAGAGTGGTGCGAGCTCGGAGGGGTGTTTCGTGATTTTTTTTTTTTTTTTTTTTCCTCTGTCGCAAACAGAAATGACAGGATGCCGGGCAGCCCCTCCCCGCCCCTCCCTCCCAGGCTCCCGTGGCGAGCCCATAAATCCGTGCGGGGCGGGCACGCACCATTCTCGAGCGTGGGCGGGCGCGGAGCCGCCTCCTCGCGGGTTCCGTTAGGTGGGGACGGGCGGCCGTTCGCCCGCAGACGTTCCCGGGGAGCCGCCGACCATGGATGACAAAAAGGTGGGATGAGGAGCGCGGGTTCCTTCTCGTCCTCTTTCCCCGCGCCGCTCGGGTCCCCGGGCGCTTCGGCGGAGGGCCGGGGAGCAGGGATGCTGTCGCGACCGGCGGGAGGGCGGGCGGGCGGGCGGGGTTGGTTGCCGGCCCGGTGGCCGCCGCCGGGTGTCTGTTGGTCGCAGCGAAGATGGATGCGGCGGTGGTGCCGGCAGGGCCGCTGCTTGGCCCCTTCGGAGGGTGGCTCGGCATAAGTCCCCGTCTGCGGGAGAGGAGACGGGGCGGGCGGGCGGGGGGGGGGGGGGGGGGCGAGCACAGTTTGGAACGGGTTGTTGTAGGTCGCAAGATCGATTTGGTTTCGTGCGCGTGGCCTGATGATGCACATGATGCTGTCCGTGTTTTAGGGTATTGATCACGAGGTTTGTTTTGCTGGCAGTGCCGCACTCGGTTTGTCCCAGGGTTTGGGATGCTGGAAGGGGGGATGCTATTAAAGGCGTTTTGTTTGGTGGTGGCATGATATATAAAGGCATTTTTAAATTTCAAGAAGGCGGCAAAGTGTATCCTTCCCTTCTTTCTTCTATGGAGAGCAGGGGACATTTGTCGATATCGTAATTCATCTGCATCTGCGAGTGAGGTGTGCAGCAGTGGCGTGAGCTCATGACTGCGTGTGTTTGAATGTATCAAGGGAGACAGCAATTACCCAGCGGAACCCGGTGCGGGATGCCGGGGGATTATAGTTAGTCGGGAACAGCAGGATCGGGGAAGGACGAGGCCTTGCATCGCCATATTGATGGGAGATGGGGACAGTGCAGAGGATGAGACAGAGATAAGGGGAGCGCCCGGTCAAGGTCGCTCAGAGGAGCTCGGAGAGGCCGCTCCCGCCGGGCTCAACAAGTTGCACAGCTCTGGAGTTCCACTCAGTGAAGGAGGGGAGTTGGTGAGCAGCATCTCCTGGACAGCGAATGCTGCTGATGCCTGTGGTCGGAGGGAGGGGTGGTGGTTTGAATTCCTTGCTGGTGTGCAGACCTCAGCCTTGAGCCTTTAGATAGAGTGGGTGGAGCTGTACTATTTCTGAGCTCCCTGTTTGCCTTTTGGGGAGTGAGGGACTTGCAGCAGTAACAAATGATCCATACAGTAGATCACGGCCTGGCTCACTGGAGGTTATGGGTCATGCCACGTGATGGCTGGGTGGTAGGCTGGGTAGGAGACAAATAGCAGGCACCAGCCAGGAGAAGGAAGTGTGAAGGAGGGCAGAACGACTTATAGCTTATGTATGTGCCATGTAGGTAAGGGATACCCACAAAGCAAGTACCGGAAGAAAAAGGCCAGCTGTGGTCACTGCAAGCCATGACAAAGCAGAGTCCTGGGGGAAAGGTGCTCTTGCTTTGAAGATGTGGAGAGCTGGGTTTTTTGTTCGCAGCTTAACTATACCTAATGATTAGAGATGGACTAACCTGGGGTCTTAAAAGTGCTTAAATATTGTAATGCCTTTTTACAGCATCATCCAGATGCTTTGAGAGAGCTGTGTCCTTGTGGTTCTGTGCCAAATTTTCTCAAGACAGAGATGAGGGGAGAAGTCATAGGGTGCCGGGGAGAATGCCTAGACTGTCTAGGGTGTGTTCAGGTGTGAATGCTACCTCGGTGAACATCTGTGCCTTGTCCCCTCTGTCTCCATTACTGACCTCGGCAGGAAGAGAACTCAGCCTTGAGATATTTACATGATGTAGGTGGGGGAAACCATGCCTGAGAGTAATTTCCTCAGTTTCTGTTTACTGGGGCCGAACTGGTAGGTTCTGTAGGTTCTTAGGGCTGCACAGGCCAGAAGCACATGCATGCTTGGCTTGAAAGATTGGTGAAGGTGATATGAGCACTGGCAGAAGGCTCTTGTCAGAAAATGGGCAGTTTTATGAGCCCTTACTGGAGCTGAGCCTAGAGAGTCTGAAAGAGCTGTGATAGTAGGCCCCACCAAGTACTTATCTCTACCCTTCCAGTGTAAGTACAATAATTGGAAAGTCTTGGAAAAGGAACTGTTATTATTTTTGGAAAAGCTTCCAATCCCTCCTGAGACAGAAACACGATCTTTCCAAATTGTGCCAACTCAAGCACTGGCAGCCTAAGCGCCAACTCCTGAGTCACCTGCTCCCCCACACCTCCCTCACTTGGAGCTGGCTTAAATGCCACAAGCTTCAAAAACGAATAAAATGTCAGATGCTTTTCACTGAGACGTTTCTCAGTATGTGGGACTTCTGAGGGTTGGACCTTCAAGCTTTCTCCATGGCTCTGAGGGCTCAGCATTTTTTCTTTTAATAGAGATTCACATATACTGAAATTCCAGGGAATGTGCTTCATCTAAAATATCAACTATTGCCACAGCTTCAAGAAAAATAAGCGGGAAGGTTGGCAGTAACTGCTGCCATCTCTGAGGGAGGCTGCTGTGCCAGGTGCCCTGGGGCAGGGTTGGGAAGCTCTAGCCTGGGAAAAACAAGCCTATTGCTGAAGAGTGCATGTTGTAACTGTTATGAGTGACTGCCAGTGTAGCTCATGGGCAGATCGGAGACTCAGTTTATGGGAACTTGTCAGCTGGCACAGAGAAGTTAGACCCTTCTTTCATGGCACGCCAGAGATCAGCAAAAGCTTCTGTAAAGCAGATCAACCCAGAATAACAGCTACTAATGCAGCCAGTGTATTCATTACTAATGAGCTGAGAATAGTTGTTGAAGGTCAGGAGATAATAAGAGGGAGGCCCTGACAAGGCCTCCCACTTGTAGTTACAGAACTTCTTCCTTCTGTACAGTTGCATTTCCCTTTCCAGGGAGGGGGATCCAGGGGATGCTACTGGTAGGTACCTACCCTTGCTGGATTAAAGGCCATTCCTGGCCCTTGGTGCACTTGTATATGGCACCTAGGAGGTGAAGCTGCTGTTAATGCTGAAAAGAAACTCAAGTTGTTTAGAAAGCCAAATTACCTAAATAAGTGTTCCCTCTCTCTTTCCACAGAAAATCACAGCACCCCTTATCTACGCTGTTTGCATTGCTGCCATTGGCTCTCTCCAGTTTGGGTACAACACTGGTGTCATCAATGCACCTGAGAAGGTGAGATGAAGAATGGGCTGGGGAGGTGGTATGAGTGAGGGGCTGATGGGAAAACAGGTGTACAAAGGAGAGGAGCTGTCATCCAAGCTAATAATTTGGTTCTGGTTTATGAAGTCAGTAAGAATTTAAAGTCCCCTTTCAAATACAAAAAAAGGACAGGAAGGGCAAACCTTTAGGGAGGAGAAAGAGCACACAGAGAGGTTAATTCTCTTAATTAGGAGCAAAGGGGGGCAGGAAGGCTCCATTTGCCATATGTGGTATGTGGAGGAATGTGAGCAACTTTAGTTTTGAGTCAGAATAAGCCAGCCATGGCAAAAGGAATGTAGTGAGCAGTGTGCAGAAAACAGTGGAAGGTTGGTAAGGATTATAGTTGCTCTCGTTTAGTTTATTTCAGGTTTCCTTATTTTACTTGTTTATCCATTCCTTCTGTTAAGTATAGATTCAGGGCTTGCAAAAGAGTTGTGACTTGGGCACTCTGACCAAATCATCTCATGACTGTAGCCTAAGAAGAGATGAAGAAAATAAGAGATGTGGTTTTCATGTAACTTTAAGATGGTTCCTCTCTCAAGAACTGAGTCACCAATACCACATCCACGCTGTCTCCGGGAAGAGATGTCACATCACTGGCGGGATGGGGGATGGGGGTCAGTCTTCCCTAGCTAATGTCCTGCTGCCATCTGCTGGGGGCAGACACTCTGTCCCCCCTAGCCCATGCAGAATTTCCCTCATTATCTAGGAGGATGCCTTGGAAATCAGCATCATGGCCCTGTTGGGTTGTTCTACATAATTCTGCTTTTCAGCCTTACTTCAGTGAAGCCTCGTGTCTCTTTTAACAATGTCCATACCAGAAAGTCTCTACCTGCTGCCAGTGTTTTGGTATTGCCAGAAATGCCCCCTTCCATTCTCTGTTCATGTTTGTTTTTTTTTTTTTTTTTTCCTTTTACTCCCAACTGTCTCACACCCCTCCCAAGAACCACCAGTGACTCACCTAATCCAAAATACTCAGAAGATAAGCCTGTTTTCCCTAATAAACACTGCTGTCTTGTGTGTATCCCACCTGCCCACCCCCACTCCCCAATTCAGTGAAGCAATCTCTCCCTCATTATACTGCTACTTCCTGTTTCTGCCCATCATCTTCCCCTTGTGTGACTTGCTGCTGCCTGCTGCCTTTTTTTTTTTTTTTTTTTGAGTGGGGTGGTCTGTTATTTTCATGGCAGCCCCTCTCCCCAGTGCAAAATGCCTCCCTCTGGATTGTAACTCTATCTCCACCTGATCTCTTGCAGATCATCCGGACGTTCTTCAACAAAACCCTGTCAGATAGGAGTGGGAGGGCTGTCTCCCAAGAGCTCCTCACCTCCTTGTGGTCCCTTTCTGTGGCCATCTTCTCAGTAGGAGGTATGATCGGCTCCTTCTCAGTCAGCCTCTTTGTCAACAGATTTGGCAGGTAAGTTGGAAAGAGGGATACAATCTGTTATGGTATTTTTCCCTTCTGCAGTGGAGTTTTGTGAGGAAGAGGGCAGAGGTGAGCGGAAGGGAGGAGGAGATGTCTAGGGAGGAAACAAGAATGTGTGGGCTGCAAAAAGAAAGGAAGGGTTTCGGGCCAAGGCAGGAGTTGAATGGGTATTATTCTGTTCCCATCCCTGAGACGGGAGATCATGGTCAGGTTTATCCCTCTCCCAGTGATTTTCCTGTTGGCAGTTTAAGCTCAGTCTCAACATCTTTACCTGGGCAGGAGGAACTCCATGCTACTGGTGAATGTCTTGGCCTTTGCTGGAGGCCTTCTCATGGCCTTCTCTAAGGTGGCAAAGGCAGTGGAGATGCTGATTCTTGGCCGCTTCATTATTGGAGTCTTCTGTGGTCTCTGCACCGGCTTTGTGCCCATGTACATCAGCGAGGTCTCACCCACCAGCGTCCGTGGAGCCTTTGGCACCCTCAACCAGCTGGGCATTGTTGTGGGCATCCTGGTGGCTCAGGTAGGCTTGGCACAACCTGCTCATGCCTGTGGGGGAGGGAAAGGAGGGCTGGGGGAGGGTGAGGATAGTTGTACTTGCCATCAGGTGCAGTATGTGGTCCTGTAATACTGGAGTGGGAGTGAGGAACGGAAGTGTTTAAATCACTCTTCTTTCTCTCTAATTCTTGGTGTAGATCTTTGGCCTGGAGGGAATCATGGGGACTGAAGCACTTTGGCCACTGCTTCTGGGGTTCACAGTCCTCCCAGCAATCCTGCAGTGCGTGGGTCTTCTGTTCTGCCCTGAGAGCCCCCGTTTCCTGTTGATCAACAAGATGGAAGAAGAGAAAGCGCAAGCAGGTAAGAACTCATCTTGAAGGGGCAGGGCAGTGTTCTGGCTCCCAGCCTACACTGAGTTTGAGTGGGAGGCCAGGACTGACTCTGGAGCCTGTGGTGGATTAGGGTGTGACTCCTGGAGGGCATCAGGCCTGGCCTATCCTCCCATCCTTTAGGTTGCACCAGTGCCAGAAAGCATGAGAAACCTGGCATCCCAGCAGAGGCTCCAGGTGGGATTAAGACTTGAGGAGTGGCACCTGGCCTAGTGGGAAGTAGCAGGATGAGCTGCTGCTACTCTGCCATCTCCTCCTGAAAGGCAGGAAATAGGATGACATTTAACAAGGAGCTTGGAGGTCTGGGATCAGCTCTGGCAAGAGCATGAACAGAATTTGGGATCAAATATTAGCTTGGAGATCAATCAACATGAGTAGGACCTGTGCCCGATTTCCTTGTTGATCACAGCACTTTGACCTGGGTTGAAAAGATGAGCAAGGCTGCATGTAGAGGCTTGGTTTTTCCTGTGTAACAGGCCCAAACACCAACTGGCAGGTGTTCCACTCTTCCTGCTGTTCCCTCCCTGAAATAGCAGGGCAGGATACACACACGCACCCATGGCAGGTAGGTCTGTATTATGCCTGACACTTTTTGATTCCTCCCTCCAGTTCTCCAGAAGCTCCGTGGTACACAAGATGTGTCTCAGGACATACAGGAGATGAAAGAAGAAAGTGCTAAAATGTCCCAAGAAAAGAAAGCCACTGTACCAGAGCTCTTCCGTTCTCCAAACTACCGTCAAGCCATTATCATTGCCATCATGCTGCAGCTCTCCCAACAGCTCTCAGGCATCAATGCTGTGAGTTACCTTCCTGTCCCATCTGCTGGGCCTCCTTTATCTCTAGCTAAACTTGCACGGATGCAGAGAGAACTGTACCTCCAAAAACCCCTTTGTGCCTTGACTGGAGGTCACTGTTGTGTGATATGGCAAAGATGGCTGAGATGGAAGGTGAATATTGTGTTGATTTTCTCTTTTCCCACACACACTGTGGCAAGACACTGCAGCCTTGCACCAAGTGAATGAACCGTGATGGGAATTGTGGAGTGCTGCTTAGAAACTCCGCGTTGGGGTGTGCAAGCCAAATAGGCAGAGAATGAGGGACATGCTCTCAAACATGGGATCATGACTTGTGTCCAACTTTTGCTTCTCTTCCCAGGTATTCTATTATTCTACTGGGATTTTTGAAAGAGCTGGTATCAAACAGCCTGTGTATGCCACCATTGGAGCTGGCGTGGTGAACACGGTCTTCACTGTTGTGTCGGTGAGTGGAACGAGGCCTGGGCCTCTCTGGGAGATGTGACTAAAGACAAGTAGCCAGTGGCTGTGGCAAAGCATTGAGCTAGACAATGTAGGAGCAAAGAAAAGAATTAATCAAAGGCATTTGTGGGAGGAGAGGTGGGCAGAAAGAGATAACGTTTTCTTAGATGAAAAGGAAGGTAAAAAAAGGAGTGCATGGGGGAAAAGTGATGAGAGAAAGCAGTAGCAAGAACCAGAGTGGAAAAACTTGTACTGAGGACAGAGTAGCCTGGTGACCTGAACTGAGATCACCACTGTCACTGAGGGTTACAGGCAGATGAAAAAAGTGGTGGACACACTGAGCAAGGGAGCCTGTTGTGCTTTTGGTGCCAAAGTAATGGATTTTTCTTCTGCCCTTTTTCCAGCTCTTCCTGGTGGAGCGTGCAGGGCGCAGGACCCTCCATTTAGCTGGTTTGGCTGGCATGGCTGTGTGTGCTGCTATTATGACTGTTGCTTTAGCTCTGAAGGTGAGTAATTAGTGTTCATATCCAGGGTGACCCCAGCAGGGTACCTATAAGAGTTTACATCTGCAGTGCTGCCCTGTAGGGCAGGTAGAGCTGGGGCTATACATGGCTGTGCAGTAGAGAGTGCAATTTTCTAACTCTGGAAACTGCTGCAGTGTTCACAGTGCAGCTGAGAAAGTTGTGACACTGGAGTTGGCATTGTGTTGTGCCATGTTTGCCTCAAACTGCAGCTGATTGTATTTTGTTCCCTTGCAGGACATCGTGGAATGGATCAAATACATCAGCATTGTTGCCACTTTTGGCTTTGTGGCTCTTTTTGAGATTGGCCCTGGCCCTATCCCATGGTTCATTGTGGCAGAACTCTTCAGCCAGGGCCCACGGCCTGCAGCCATGGCAGTGGCTGGGTGTTCCAACTGGACCTCTAATTTCTTGGTGGGAATGCTCTTCCCCTACGCAGAGGTAAGTCCTGGTTTATAAAGCACTGTGAGAACACTGCAGCATTGGAATAGGTGTCCAAAAAGGCTGTAGAATTGCCATCCTTGGAGACTTACAACACTTGATTGTATGACCTTTAATGATGTGAGGTCTCCTGGAAGCTGTCCCTGCTTTGAGCAGAGGGCTGGTGAATCATCCGGAGGTCCCTGACTCAGTGCTGTGGTTGTTACTGAAGGTTAGCGGTGCTGTTGCTCACCTTATATTCTGGTGTCTCAGCTGCTTGAAGTTTGCAAATAGTTGAAAGAGCCATCTTACTTAGCACATCAAGGCTTTCCCTTTAAAAGCCTTGATTTTAGCCACCCCTAGGAGCATTAAAATCTTTCAGAAGCTCCCAGGAGCCTGATTTAATTTTAAAAAACATTGATGAGAAGAAGGGCATTGTTGGAGAAAGGTGTTGAAATTTTGACCTGTCAACAGCAAATGACCTTGCATTTAGATTCATTTTCAAATCAAAACCTCCTGCTTTTGTCCTCCCTGCAGAAACTATGTGGCTCCTATGTCTTCCTCATCTTCCTCGTTTTCCTGGTCATCTTCTTTGTCTTCACATTCTTCAAAGTGCCGGAGACCAAGGGCAGGACTTTTGAAGACATCTCCAGGGGCTTTGAAGGGCGAGCAGCATCCAACCCTACGTCCCCTTTAGAGAAGAGCTCCATGGTGGAGCTGAACAGCATACAAGCTAACAAAGAAGTTGCCTAAGATTCATGAAACACCCATTCTTCAACTCTCACATGCTTAAAGAGTCATTAAAGGAATGAGCAAAGAAAACCATGAGAACTGGGACATTTTTCCCCTCCTCAATTGCTGCTATTTTCTTCTTTTCACCCACATGTTTGCCCACTGTGCCAGGCTTACCAGCATTAAGCGAATCTGATATGGGTGATCTGCCATACTGGAAAGCACCTGGCACTTGCAAAAATAATCTCATCTTCCCTGACAAACACCAGGAGAACAGAGAAGAGCTGGCAGTGGTTTTTGCTTTTCTCACATCAAATTGCCATTTGAGGTTGACATACTTATGCACACAGTGACCATTATGTCTTTGAATTACTATTTTTGTAGTGAGTTAAAGTGACCCGCTAAACAAGTCCCCAGCCCTTTGAGTCTATTTTGTGTGCGTGTGTACAGTGCTACGCTGGAATTTAGCAAGCCTACCAAAAAGCCAGGTTGCTTTTTCCTATCCAGTGTGCACTTTTTTTAGCCTCAGGTAAAAGGGGACCAAGTCACATGCATATTTTTTCCTGCTCTTTTATTTTTTTTGTATAGAGAAACTGAAAGCATACTTTTACTTCAGTTTATTTATTTGTATGTCACTTTGTAAATATTTATTTTTTTAATGGTGTACAAAAATGTACAGATGAAATTGAGGAAGTTTAAGAGAAATAGCTATTCTAACAAAAGATGCTGTAGACTTGAGGCGCAATAAGGACTGTAAAGGAGGAATGTGGTACTAAAAAGGGGAGAGAGCATTTTGGGTGGTATGTACAACAGAGCCAATTATGCACATTACCTTTAAGTTATTTGTGCCCTCTGGAAAGAAATTCAAAGAATTGTGTACTTGTGAGAAGAGGTGCGGTTCTCCACCAAAATCTCTGTTATTAGGGATTTTTTTGGTGGCTGTTTTAAATAACTATTCCCAAGTGTTCATTAGAAAGTCATATTGGAGTTTACAATGGGTGTTGTTAGATTATATTTTCAGACATGGCTTTAAGCATGCTATGGATGATTGAGGGTGGTGATAGCTAACCAGAAGGTAACTCTTCCTGCCTTCCCTTGATTTTCTCTTTTGGCTTTTCTGTTGTATTCTAGTAGGTCGTAAAGTCTGAAATTTGCAGACTGTTACTTAACGGTGTGCAAGGACAAAAAAACTATTTTTCAAAGCTATATTTTCTTAGCAGTTGTTCCTATAAATATTACTGAGGCATGTAGCATGACCCTTTTGGACACAGGCATGGTTAGTTATGGTACATGTAAGTTCCTAAAGGTAGAGATGTAGGACTAGAGAAACAGAGCTAATGGAAGTTGCTAGTTTAGCAATATGAAAGGTCTATAGTGCTCAGTCTCCTGCTTGGTTGCAGGCCAAATGTTTTTGCCCTGTGTATCTTCTCTGGAAGATCTGCATGATGTGGTGGTGCTCACCAGCGTGCTGTGTAGGTGTGTACAGCTCTGTAATAGTGCCTCTGTTAAAAGGGATGTGGCAGACAGTAACTGCACATCAGAAAACATGGGTGTCCCCGCTTGTCCTGCTGCTGGGCAGTTGTGAGAGTGTGTGTGCACACACCCTGGCTAGCACAGTTCAGGTGGGCAAAAAGTAGCATGTAACACTTGCAGTCAAGGGCTGAGAGCTTTACTCCACTGACTGCACTGCTCTGTCAAGAGACTCAGGGCCTGTGCCTGTCCAGGCCTGCACGAGCTGTCTAAAGGTAGCACAGAGGTAAGTCCAATTTAACTTCCTGCTCTAAGATGAAGTCTGCGTCTAGTCTGCAGTTTTGGACTTGATCAAACTAAGGTCTACCTGCTGGAATTCACTGTTGAATTTACTAGAAGAGGCAAGGACACGGAGTCCAAGGTGGGTAAAAGGAAAGGCTCAGAAAGGTAGGAAGGGACAGCAAGACTTTTGTAGCATAGATTGCCCAAGCTTTCTTACCAACATACTGCTTCAGAGCAGGTTAGAGAAGTTCCCATTGATGTATATTTTGGGAGGTGTCTGGCGTTTTCAGTAACTAGTGATGACATTTTTACCTTCCCTAATATGATACAGTTGCAGAGATCAGTTAAATTTGCTGCTGTGAATTGCTTCCTGTGAATTAATTTGAAATACCCCAGCTTTGCACAATGCAACTGTATTACATCGAGTTTTACCTAGCTTTTTATCAGGCTTACATGCCAGATATTTATTCTCAGAACTATTATGTAAGACTTCTTTCCCAACTTTGACATTTTGACTCAGTTACACAGGTTTCTATGCCCTTCCTTTGACCCTCCAGCACGTCCAGACATGATATTTCTATATGGGGGTATCTGTATGTTAGGAAATTACCCCTACGGCTGTGCATAAGAGCATTCCATACTTTGCATCAGATGTGTGTTGGCTTGGACCGAAATGTGTAGGCCTTTCTCACATGGTATTTCTTTGTTATTTTCTTTTTCTGTAACAGCGTTGTGAATATTTTGGATGGATTTTATATGCTTATTAATGTGGTTGTTTCCCGGTTTTGAAATAAAAAATATCAAATAAGTGGCTTATTTGGATTTGGCCTTTACCCTGTAGGTCTTCTGTTTCTTATTCCTTTATCACAGCCTGGGAATATACCCTGAAATGTTACCAGCATCTGCCCTGCAACCTTTTTGGCTAGCTCAGCACTCTGCATTTGCTGTTTTAGTCTAGTGGAAATGGTAATTCCTCTCAGCCTCCATGTAAATCACCTTTAATTCCCTTACTGTTATTCCTAAGTTTAGTTTTTAAACTTTTGTTTAGTTTTTAAACTAAAAAGGTATGCATCTCTGCTTCCTGTTTACCCAAATGCTTTTGTTTGCCTACAAATACTTCCCCAGTGTTTCTCAGTAACAGGGAGAGGGATGTGGCTGGAGTTTATGAATCTTGTCCAGAGATAAAGCACCTGAGACTTCTGCCCCTGCTCTTTTCTCATTGTGGTCCTCAACTTCTGTGTCAGGAAGGTGAAGAGGAGGCCCTTTCTTCTGTAGCTGATGCTTTGCTCCCTCTGTCTGGCAAGTGACCTTTATGTCCTCTGACATCATGCCTGTGTGCACTCAGTACTGGCTGTCTGAAAGGAGCAGTGTTGCAAAGAAAAAACCCCACTGCCCAGAGAGCAAGCCAGTTCCCAGGAGCTGATCCTACAGCTGATCCTAGTGGGCATTTCTTGGCCCACTATTGAGTCTGGACTGCTCTCACCCATGGCTCCCTTGCCTAGGGAGTTCTGAGCACCCACCTATTCTCAGGCTCTCCTTTTCCTGCCCTACAGCTATCTAACAAGTCCAAGAAGTCTATGCCTGTTTTAGGCAGAAACTATAAGAACAGTTCATCCAAAAAATACGGAAGTAAAACATCCTTTAGAGGAGGAGGATGGATTGAAGTGAGAGGGAGGAAAAGATGACAGAACCCAGAGTATCCTAGAGCAGGAATAACTCCAGAGGCAGCAGACTGCAATGAGAAAACAGCAGGGAATAAAGTCTGTAAAAGGAGTAAAGTCTGAAAAAGCTCAGCATAACAGAGATCCAGTACAGACTTTCTGAAGCCTGACATTACTGGCTGCTGTGTGCTCCTAGCCTGTGTTTTGATAAGTTTGGTATGCAACCAGCCTTGGAGCTGGGGAGTGCTCTGGGCTAATCTGTCTAGGATTGTTTTTCAATTCTAGCTGAGCTAAAAAAAATAAAGCCTAGCCATCCAAACTCAACCATATCTAGCTCAAACTTAACTCTTAACATTTCGGTTTTCTTTGTCAAAATAAGAAGCAAAGAGCAAAATCACTTGGGGCCAAAACACATGATTCACTGAGCTCTAAATTAATATTTGGTGTCATTTTTGTGATAAATGAAGCTTTGTTTTGGATCTGGTTATTTCTGAAAACTGTAAGGAAGCTTCAAAAGGAAAATCTGTTAGCAATTAAATGGTTTTGAATGTGTGAAGGTGGGTTGTTTTCTGTTGAAACTGTTCATCACATCCCAAATGAGCATGTAGGCAGTTCTTGCGGCCTCCACAATCCCTCACAGAAATGAGTCACTGGAGAACCCTTCAAAGAGTGAAACTACTGCTGAGTGGACAAGAGAAGGCCCCCAAGGATCACAAGTGACATCAACCACGTCAAAACGTTTCAGTGCTGTTTTACAGGCTAGAGTATGATAGAGTGTCACAGCATCACTGACAACATTTGTCACTTTTTGCTTGTGCTATTTGTGATGAACATATTTGTGTACCAGGCAAGAATAGCAGTTTATTTCTTGAGAAGAAATCTGGGGGGAGAAGAAAAAACCCAAAAACAACAACCACATTTTACTGGAGGTAATTTCACTGGTGCATGCCCAGTGCACAAATCTTTATTTTTGATTTTGTGCTCTAAAAAGAGCACATTTGAGTTCCAAACATTGCAGGAGCTGGGGCTGCTTCTCCCTTGGAAACATATCTGGGTGAGAGCCCAAGCAGGGCTATGCTGTCTTGCTTCCAAGCAAAGTTGCTAGGCCTTTCTTTGAGGGCTACTCCAAGAAGGAACATTTGCTAGTTTGGTGGGGGACTGTGCCGTCATAGGTTTCATTTGAGAGGAAGGAAGGGGTGGACACTCTGCTAATGCCATTATGAGGGGCTGTGATGGAGCAGCAGCAGGGGGTGACTCAGTACAACGTTTTCTCATGCTGTGCATGTCATGAGAACGATCCTGACAGCAGGTAAATCAAACACGCATTTTGCTGCATAGAAAATTTATGTGTCTTTTGCTTTTTTTTCAGGCTTTCTACAGACCGGACCAAGGATGCAGGTCTAATGTTTTCTGCACTTTCAGAAGGATTCTTTGAAGACATGTGAGATGCTTACTGGAAAACCTGAGGTACGTGGCTGTGGTCTGTCACGCTTTAGCCTGGCTCTGTCCTTACATGGTGAGTTACCAGACAAAAAGCAGTTGTCTTCATAGCATGCTCTTGGGAAAGACAGCACTCAGGCTGTCTTAGACAAGGAAAGAAAATGGTTTTATTTCCTAAAATATATATTGCTAAGGCAACTTAATAGGTGTTACTTGAAAGTATGCCGTTTCTAGTGGAGATAGGCTGTGTAAATAACTTGTAAAATAATTCACTTGCTGTGATAAATCTTGTTTCTATGCTATACCTCACTAAATTACACAGTGCTCTACAAGAATTGTCTCTTCCTTTTCCCTAAGACACAGATTCAGCATGCCTGATAGACACATGACTGACCTGCTAAGTCTGTTTTCTGCTGCTGTTGCACAACTGTTTTCTGTTTAGCAAATGGGCACAGGGATTTATTTAAGGCAGTCACATTGGTGCACCAGTCACTGTGACATGCAGTGTGGGACCATTGCAGATCATATACTGAACCAGTAACTGGTCATCCATAGAGTGATCCATCTGATCAAACAGTACCTGGTCTTTCGTCTCTAGTCTCTGTTTCATCCTGTTTTTTAGTCTTCTCCATCATAACCAAATTTGCCTTCCATCAATAAATTTCCATCTCCATCACAAACAAACTCAGATGTTTATTGCTTCCTTTATATTCCTGTCACAACAGCTATTGTCTGCAATATTATCTTGTTTTTAAGTTTTTACATTAAATTCTTTGGAGCTTGGACTAGCTTTATTGCCCCTTTGCTTTGCTTATTTCTTTCAGAGTGCTCTCTCTGGTATGGATCAAAGCTCACAATGACAGTCTTAACCTCATAACTCTTCTTTGAGCCTAGACTATGATGCAAGTCTATGACCTAAAGAGTTCTCAAGATTTAGGACAGAGCAACCAGAATAATTTTCCACTGAGGAAGACATAAGGATCCAGAGCCAGGAGAGGGTGAAAGCTGGCATCAGTGGTGAAGGTGTGAAGGGTCATGAACACAGCAGTGTAGCAGCAGACACTGATGATGTATGGAACAGTCCATAGGTGTCTGAATATAGAAAAGAAACAGTGAAGTCTGAGAGGATGTAGTGAAGCAATCAGTAAAAAGAGAATGGTGGGTTGCTGACCTCTGAAGACAGAATCATAGAATAGTTTGGGTCCTTTCTATGGGCAGGGACATCTTGCACTAGACCAGGTTGCTTAAAGCCCCATCCAACTTGGTCCTGAAGACTTCCAGTCATGGGGCAGCCACAACAAATAGCTACATCAGTCACAGTGTTCCATGCAGAAGGACCTCACCTCTTGGTCCACAAAGATTGGGTTCTGCTTGCTTGAAAGATGGCGCTAAAAATGCCTCTCAAGGGCCACAGTCAGGGAAAACTGATGGGCATGCAAGATACAGCTGGCTCAGCTGGACTAAACTTATCAGTGGCATATCAGAAGCAGCTTTGCCATAAACACAAAGTAGAGGCACCTTCCTACCTGTGCCAGGTAATGCAAGACAAGGTTCTGACAAACAGAACCCACCAAGGCCAATGTCAGCCAAGCCCAAGGGGGACAGACACCACCACTGCACTGAAACCTGCAGGGGCTTGTCCAGCTCAGGAAAAGCCCCAGTGCAGAAGTGCTGAGAGAAGTACTTTCCAGCTTCCTCATTTCATGCCAGAGACAAAACTTCAGGAGAGTGAGGGAGCAGCATCACACCGCCTTTCTGCTCTGACAATTTTGTCATTCTGATGCAAGAGTATCATTCACACTGATCATACATCGCTAGTAGGTAATGGAGTGTGTAGTAATGCTCTAGTCATACACACAAAAAAATTATTAGTGTAAATCTGTGGTGTTTCCAAACACATCATTTAGAGCAATTTTTTCTGTGAGCAAGTCTGATACCTTTTTCTAAATGTAATTGAAACCAAACCAAATTTAAAAAAAAACAAAAAAAAAAAAACAAAAAAACAAAAAAACCCCCAAAACAAACAAACACAAAAACCAAAACAAAACAATACAAAACAAACCCCCAAACAACAAACAAAACCTCCAAACAAAATGAAGAAAACAAAGAGGGGGAAAAGAGAAATAGAAGTAAAGACAGAGAGAAACATTTTTCCTTGGGAATGGAAAGTCCAGTTCCTGACTAGCTATGTGTGCAAGGACAGAGCAGCCAAAGCATGGACACCAGGGCTGGCTAGAAGTTAAGCTTTAGCACAGATTTACTGCACAGTGTTGGCTCTTGAGAAGATAATTATAGCTTTTTTCCTTGTCTGGGACTTAACTTTTTGTGAACTAAACTGAGCTGAGAGAGCGCATTTTGTCCTACTGAAGTCAGGGTCAGGAAAAATAAGTGATGCTTTAAAAATACAGAGTGAGAAAATCTAAAGCTCATGGGAAGCCTTAAAGGTGTGAGTTCTTCTGAGAGGGTTGGTAGGAAGGGAAAGATGGGACTCATGCCTGGAAATGCTGACAGCTCTTGGGAGTCAGAAGCAGCCACTGCAACTTTAATTGGGGCAGGAGAGCAGGCTGGACACACCTCTGTTCACTGGCAGCCTTCTCTGGACTGGAGGCCAAAAAGAACACAGGAATGGTCCCAAATGCATTCACTTGGCATCAGATATGCAGTCACAAGGTGTATTTGCATGTGCAGTGCCCCAATACGGACACTGCAGAGGCATAGCACGGCTCATCATCTCCTTATTTTCCCTGATGTGGAAGGGCAAGGTGATGAAAAAGGAGCACAAAGGAAAGGGGTTGTACTCTCTATGGTATGAGTGCCAAGGACTGCAGGACATGCCAGATGACTGGAAGATCTGGGAGCCAAAGGGGTTGTACTTTCCTGTCCCCATACTCTCTGAACCAGGTGCTTCCAGGAAGGTTTTTGGAGCACAGCCATGAAAACCAGGTTTGAAGTGGCTTCCCACCAACACTGCAAAACCCAGCTGAGACTCATATTAATGAGTCCAGTCTTTCTTCTGAGATATAAAAAAAATATCTGATGTGTGGTTTGTGGGTGCGAACGCTTTGGTTGCACAGATACAGTTTGCTTGCTCAAGGTAGGGCGTTACAAATGCAGTTGGGATAGGAGATGTTTTTGTATCTAAGCTAGATTTCCTATCACTCCCATTTTTAAAAATAACGTCATCTTAAATTATGTCTCGCTCTCTGCCCCCTTGATTCCCATTGAAACCATGACAGACGGATACAAAACCCTTAGAAATGTTTTTATCTCTTTTCTTACAGAATTCCAGAGTCTGAGAAGTGATGCTGTCCTCTTGGAGGAGATAAATGAGACAACAGAAGAATCAATCATGCAGACACAAAGACCAGCTGCATGTAGCCCATTACCATCCTTTCCCCCCTCAGTGCCAGCACTATATTCTCAGGGTTCAGTGCCATAGGTATCTGTGTTGTGACCACTGATGTCATGAGCAGAGAGGAAGCAGTGTTTCAGGGAGTGAGGCAGGACTGAACATGAGTTCTTAGCAGCTAGGTCTGCGCTTATTGTGAAGGAAAGTGGTGTCCCTGGAAGAGAAGCCTAAGAGGGACAGGTGGTGAGTTTTATGAGTGAGTTGTGGGAAGCTCTCAACACTGGAGAAGACTTTCTCATGACTCTACTCTGTCTCCTCTTTATTTGCCTATTAAAATCAATTATTCCTCAAAAATAATCCTGCTGCCTGGGGCTTTCCATTCTGCTTTGATCACCCTAGAAGTGAGGGCCCTAGGCTTCTTTCCTGTTTGTATCTTTTATGCTAGCTACTCATTCTCAGTGAACTGGAACAGGAATCTGAATGTGGGGCTTCTGTACAGTAAGGAAACAACAATGCCTCATTCTTTGAAAAACCCTGTCACATGGGGCAGAAAATGGATCAGTAGCTACTGTGGGCTCTCATCTCCAGCCATTCCAGATCCATATTAACCTGCAGATATTGGCATGCTGCACTTTGCCATTCTGCCTCACGGTGTCTGACCCACCTCTTACAGTACCGCTCTAAGCCTGTTCCACACCCCAGTGCACAGAAAAATGCTATTCAACCTGTATGACCTGCTCTCTTAGTTTCTGCCTTCTGCACTGAAGCATCCTCTTGACTGTCCCAGCATGGCCATCACTGTACCAGAACAGGCTAGTGGGCCCAGCAGCTTCTGCCTAGATTCATGCACTCTTGGATTTTTCTTAAGGAATAGCCCATGACCATTAAACATGAACTGAAGCTAGCGTGAAGACTTTCTTTCTCACTCTGTTTCCCTGGTTAGGAATTCTCCATTGACATATCTTTGGCTTCATGGAGATGCCAAATATTTCATGGGCAAATGCATCTCTACAAATTACATGCTCAAGAAAAACAATATTTGGGTGATGTACATCAACAGAACATCAGAAGCATGTAGTAGTAATAGATGTGCTGTGCTTCTTCTGTTTCCAGATATTTCTCATTAAAGGGTTAGGAGAAATCTGCTAATATTTGGTCAGTTGACTATGGCTTTGTGTAGTCTATCTAGCTTTACCTCTGTCTCCAGGTCAATGTTCAGTGCTACGGAATATTTTATTGGACAGTCAGTTGGTGTAGGTGCAACACTTACTCGCTCTGATGAATTCTGCCCTCTGTCAGGGTGTGAAGAGTGTGATAGGTTGCTCAAGGCACTCTTTGGGCAGTGTCACATTGCCAGGACATGATAGGAGGAGCTAATCTACTGATGGAGTCATTCACACTCCCTGTGATATTTTACATCTTCCCAGTTCCCAGTACGCCGAGTAGTGGTTTGCTGCCGTCCCTCCCCGTCCTTCCAAAGGAGTGTGCTGTGCCTACAATGTAATGCTCGTCACAGTATATCACATCAACTGCTCTCCCCTAATGCATACAGGCAGTCCTGTCATTTTAAAAGGCAGTCACTTTGCCCTTGCTAAACCAGTATCAACCTTTCCTGAGTACATTCTTGTCCTTGTTGCATTTGGCACTGGGTGCCAAGAGGACATAGCACTGAGGTAAGAATGGCTGGTCTGGGGCTCACCAAGTCATCTTGCTTGCTTTCTGTACAGTTGAGGGCAATGTTAACCTTTTTCCAGCTGTCAGGGAAGACAGATGAAAGACTCTGATCTTATAATCACATCAGGCAATTCTTTCAGCAGCTTTGAATACATCCTAGCACCCTTGAAGTGTATTCTATACAATCTCATGCACTGTAATAAGTTCAGCCTCTCTAAGTAGTATCAAGTCTGCTGCTGCCCTACGCCTGGCTATCTCTCAATTTTCCAAACCATTATGATATGTTTGGAAATCTTGGTGCTGGCTTTGCTTCTACAGACTATTGCAAAAAAGGCTTTCAGTACTTCAGCCTCATCTAAGGCTGAGGCATCCATCACCAGTTTGTCCACCCATTCCTCAGCAGACCTGGATTTTCCCTGCATTGGCTAATAGGATAGTTACAGAATCCCTTTCATCACCCATCCTATCCCATGCAAGTTTTTGCTCTGAGAGGCCTTCCTGATTTTGTCCTTCAGTACCCCAGCAGTGCTTCCATCCTCTTTCTTCTTAGCCAATCTTTTTTTCCTACTACTTGCATATCTGCTTTTTGCACTTGAATTCATTATGAAACTCCTTCCTTAGCCAGGATAGGTTTCATCCAAAACTACCAGACTCCCTGCACAACAAAATAATTTAAAGATGCTGTCTTTCACTCAGGGCAAATAGTTGCTGATACTGTATCACAGTCTTTTTACAACTCTCCGATGCTGCAAATCAGTGGAAAAGCGACTGCTGGCACAGCTGGAACTGTGGATTTCTGGGACGTAGACAATTACCTACCTTCTCTCCCTGGTGTTATTTGAATGTGAACAAAAAGGAGGCTGTCCATACAGAAGGACAATGCATTCCCAAAGCACGGCAGCGCTTTCCTCTGTCTCAGAGCAGGCAGCATGGAGCTGATTGAATTGAAACTGAAGATGATGTTTAGGGAACAGAGTAAGAGGAAACCAAGGAACGGAGTAAAACACTGAGAGATTATGCATCAGAGGGCCTGGCAGAAACAGTGCATGATTCCAGAATGGAGTCCTGGAGCTGGTAGGAAGCGCTGAACTAGCTAGTTCTTATACCCAGAACATGTCACTTGCTGGCAGTGTGTCTAGCAGTTAAAGCAGGAGACAGGAGGGAGCTGTGTGTGATAAGGAGAGGGAAGAATTATGCAGTGAAGAGTGGTCACCACCACTTCCTCTTTGAAGGCAAAAGATCTTTTATAGAAGAATCCTTGAAAATTGGAGTGGGTATGAGTGGAGCTGAACAAAGTGAGGTGGAGTGGCCACCAGGTAGTTTCAGCTAGCTATTAGGTGCTTTGGTGTGAGACACCACTCTTAGTGATGGGATCATGACTACACAGTGGGTTGGGAGCAGACAGCTGGGAGGCAGAGGATGTAAATAAACTCTAGCCTATATCCACGAAGAATGTGCAGCTCAGCACTTGCTGTCACCCAGCAGCCTTTGTCTTTTTGTCACCATGCTCCCTCCAAAGCAGTTCTTTCATGTTCATCCAACAGTGCTCTGTGTGTACAGAGATGGCTGCCAAGCACACTGAGGTGGTGGGAATGAACAAAAAATTCTGACAGCTCTGGAGTAAGTGGTATACTGAAGGCTAATCTTGTTTCAACAGCTAGAAACAGGACTTGGTGTACTCCAGGCCTCTTTATCCTGTGGATGAAGCGGAGCTTGATAGCAATTGATGAGAAGGGTGGAAAAACATCAGTGAGCTTGCAAATATATTGGATATGCAGGCGCAGTGCTAAGCCTGCTGGTCAAAAGCAGACAGCAATGTTACAAGACACAGCACTTGTTTGGAGCATCTATGCACTTGTTCTGACAGGTCAGAGATGAGAGGTGGGGGAATACAGGAACAAGTAGGAGGATGGCACAGATAAGGAGAGGAGGGGTGTCTGGGTATTTTGGGTGCAGCAAGAAGTTGTGCCAGTGTGCATTATCTTCTTCAGGCTTTTGACCTGAGCAACCCTGTTGGAAGAAGGGACTATCAGGGTGAAAGTTTAGCAAACAGAACAAGGTAGATGACTTAGGTCTTATCATGGGGTGGTGCCTGGCGTGCAGAGTTCGAACTGGAACTGCTGGCCTTGCCTTGTGGTTGCGCAAGAAGCTCGGCAGCTCCTGGCAGCAAAGCTGGCAGTGCCATCTCCTGGGCAGAGCAGGGGCTTTGAGCAGAGAAGGTTTCACGTCATTCTCCTGCTGACCGACTGAGTGATCTTGAGCAAACCGCTGCCCCTCCTGGCACCTGGATATTTTCACGAGCAAAGTGATGCCCCTAGGGAAGCTGGTGAGTAAAGTTCATGCTCAGCTAAGAGAGATCTTGACACTGTCAAATAAAAGTGCAGAGCTACACCTGGTTCCTGGAGGAGAGGAAGAAGGACAAATGTTGCCTGAGTATTTCCACGTGTTTCTTACAGAGTTTCTGTACCCAGGGCTGACATATTTCTTATCTGTGGTTCTCTTTAACTGGGGACTTTCTAAAGGACCCGTGCTGGTACTATCTCCAGCTGTAACACAGCAGATTTTCAGTCATGTAGTTGCATCCTTTTGCCACAGAAATTGTACTGATTTGGTAAATTCAGTGCTGTCAAGTTGTAACAACCGTCATCAATAAAGGAGCTGGGTGTGATGGGAGATGACAGATGGGCTTTGAAAATGTTCACTGAGCACACCATAGTTATATTTTCACTAGGTTATGAAAGCAACACCTTTAAGACTGTATCTTACCATCCATGTAGGTTGGCTTGCAACTGCCCCACAGGATATGAGCAATCAGAGTGTTCAGAAAGTTACTCATATCCTGCAGACAAGGAATTAGAATGCACAATTGTCTGCAGAATGAGATTCTTCACACAAAACCAAAGAGAAACATGACCAAAATGCACACTTTTAATGGAGCATCAACTTCTGGAATTTATTGTCAGCTGCCATCCAGAGCAACCTGCATAAAGGGCTTGGTAGAAACTGATAAAATGCACAGGACCTTTTAAGTGCCACAGGCAGGGAAAACTGATGAGCATGCAAGATACAGCTGGCTCAGCTGGACTAAACTTATCAGAGTGGCATATCAGAAGCAGCCTTGCCATAAACACAAAGCAGAGGCACCTTCCTACCTGTGTCAGGTAATGCAAGACAAGGTTCTGACAAACAGAACCGGCCAAGGCCAACGTCAGCCAAGCCCAGGGTGGACAGACACCACCACTGCACTGAAACCTGCAGGGGCTTGTCCAGCTCAGGAAAAGTAAAGCCCCCAAGTCTGGGGTTAGAAAAAACCCAAAGGGTTCTGCTTACTGTGGTAAGCCCAGGCAACCTTTGCTACATGCCTCTTTCACCAGGGTCCCTAAAGGATATTTAAAAAAAAAAAAATCACACTTTCCTGAGACTTCCACAGGCTACCAGCCCTCCACTCCCTCTGTTGTCTTCCAAAGAAGTTAACATTACATCCCTAAAAATGATTACCTTTGGGATATGAATTGCTTCCTTGCTCCTGAGATCTCTCATTCCCGCTACAGCACAGTGCCCTGAGGGAATCACAGGCTACCAAATGCAGACTCACTGGAGGGTGCTGACTATGTGCTACCCTGTCTGTAGCATAGAAACATGCTTGGTTATGTGGCAACACATTAGCAGCATGTGTGTTTCCCACGTGCCTCATTCTTGCAAATAGTCCATATATGTAAATATATGGGGTTGATATCCACTCCTACACCCACAATTCTCCTTGCAAAGCTTAGATTAATCTGCACTGTAATTATCAGTAAAAAATTTTCAGGGCAACTGATAACTCATAGAGGTAAATCTTGACATGCCAAAGCACTGGCTACTCTGAAACATGAATGCCATGTCACCACATCACAAAACATGCAATCCCTTCCCTGCTCCCAAGCCCTCAAATGCCAAACCACAACCCAAACCAGACTACAGCTCAGCAGCAACTCTGTGGCTCCTGGTGTGCACAAAAGCCAGAGCTACGGGCTTCGGAGATCAACTGATTTTCTGGCAGAGTTGATGGTCCTGCCCGTGTTTGACCTGCAGAGCTAACACGGCTCGTGGGGGAATGAGACCCATTAACAACATTGTTTATTAAGATCCAGCAGTGATGTGACTGATGTCCCAGTAAAGTCTGCTGAAGTATCACCTGACATAACCAACGCTGATGAAGCAAAGGACCAGACCGAGCTTGAGTCTCCAGTCCAATTCTGTTCCAGAGCGGTCTGGTACATGGGTGAGATGATTGTGAATAACTGGTGGAGCTGAAGTGACACACAACCTTATCTACTTTCATCAAAGCCCCATTTCACGGTTTGCCTGCCAGTTCAGCCCTTTCCACCTGTCCTCACCTGCTTTGTGGGAAGGGCGACTTGAGTGATGCTGGCAGTGGGAATGCCTTCAGACAAGACAGATCTCCCACTATATGTAAATAGAGATTAGATCCAGAGATTACTGGGAAGGAGAGAGGATGAGATGCTGCAATTCTGGTTTGACACTCACTTGGCAGAGAGAAGCTGTGTTTTATAACACTTCTGTGTCTGTTGCTCTTGCCTGGGACTTCTCTTTGCTCCTTATCCCTTTATTTTACATTGCATACAAAAGACAACTTAACCCTCTTCATGTAATCTCACCAAAGCTGTGCCTAATACTGCCCCTTTAGCTCTAAGACAAGGATTTTCTGCAATGATAATCTGGTGTTTCTGCTGAACCAAGGAGTGGCCAGTGCTGCACAATAACAGGCCCTTCCCAGAGCCCATGTGCTGCTTCAGTTTTGCCTGTTTGTGAAAATAAAACTACAGGGATTTGCCTCCTTTTTTTCTTATTTTTTTTTCCCCCCATGCTGTGCTTTCTAGACACCTCCCTTTAACTACTTACCTATGTGATTCTTTCTCCTCAGGTGCATGACTGGCTCCCATCTGTTCTTCTTCCTCCCTGCCCAAGCAAGATAGGTTCCTTTTGCATTATTTCTTTGTTCTCTGTGGTATTTGCAACACCCTCCCGGCCTTGTATCACCTGTGAATTCCATTGCTCCTGGTTGTGTTTTCCCTGTCTTTTCAGCACCTAGAATGACAAAGCCTTTTGTGCTGCTTTTGCTGCAATTGAACCTGATACTTGAAAGGAGGAGAAAAGATTGGAATAAACTGCTCTGATGATTCATCCCTGGGGCTGAGAGATTTGCTCCTCTGATACCAGTCCCTTGATCAGGGCTCTGCTATGTTATCTCTGTCTGGGGAGACTTAATTCCTGGCACATTTGGGCTGGTGGAACCACAGATACTGGAGCCAGTGACTGGAAAAGGAGCACACTGCATTCTTCTTCCTGTCTTGAGATGCCAGAGTCTTCAAGGTTTGATATTCCAGGGCCTATAACCCCCTTGAGGCAGCCTTTGTCTGCATTTAATGCAACTGAGAAACCTCTTACTCTCTTTCCCCTGCCAAAATCCATCACCTGCTCTCTCTCTAACTTCTGCCCTTGCAGACGTGTTCCAACAGTTTCTTTATTCCTTGTTCTGTGGGCAGAGTGCCCTACCAGCTCATCTTCTACTTGTGTGCCACATACTCACAACATATTGAAGACCCTTTCACCATTTCTTTATGAGACTGTGCACTGATTCAGTGGTCATGAAGCAAGATGGGTGAAAACTATGAAAGGAACACGTCTCGGTCAAAAGCCTCATATGAGTGTGATGTATCCCCAGGTATTGACAGCTGAACAGCAAGAGAAGACCCACAAACCAGGAAACTGGGCTTAAGTGGGAATTATTTGGAAAATTTGCCTAGGAACAAGTTGGGGGAATGTCACACAGGGACCACATCTCTGTAGGTGGGTTTTCCAATGGCGGGAGAGTATTTTCTCTATATACACATTTAGAGTAAGATTAAATATGTTTAACACAAAATGGTCTTACACAAAATAGTTAAATATAATTTGAGATTTCAAGACTTAATACAGCTTGGTGCCATGGCAATAACCACCATCAAAAGTCCTCATAGCTTTTGTTAAAGAGAAGAGGAAATAGTTCAAGCACTGAAAAAATCTAAGCATTAGAAAATTCCTCATCCCTTTTCTTTTTAGAGAGAAAATTTGCCACAGATAACATTAACAGCAGTTAAGATCCGTTATTCTAGGGGAGTTAGACATGGTGGACCTGGAGCATAGCCTTGCTGCTACTTTATATGCAAACTTGTTTCTTCAAAGTGAACACATGCATTGAATAGGGAGGAAAGTTCATTTTCCATTTCTAGTGCTGGACTCGCACAGTTCTTTCTGCTAGTGGCACAAGTGGTATGGACAGACACTTTGTGAAGTGGGAAACACACAGCAGCATTAGGCTGGATGAGAATTTGTTATACTTGCCATAAGCCTGCCAAATGTTGTAGCCATATAGCCAGAGAACTTGCTGTGCCCAGTAAACACAAATGCTTTTGAAATTTGAAGACTAGAGACAGAAGGTAGACTGGAAAAGTTTTGAGAAGGATATGTGAGAGCTGAGGAGCCTACTACATTTCAAGAGATGTTGGAATGACACTGAAAGCTGTAGACATGGTGATATTGTCCAGGCCTTCTCTTCTACCTACACCGATCACATGTTTTTTTAGCAAATTGGGAAATAAAATCCTATGGGTGGGACCCAGGAGACTGTGGGAGTGCTGGCAACACTGGCAACATTATTTCTTCCCATTTCGTGGTCTTCTTGGCATGATGATCAAGGTACAGTTCTCTTAGAGGGCCTTATTGTGTGAAGAATTTCAGGAAGGATATATGAGTAGAAAAATCCATCTCACAATAGTGATCAACAGCTGATCCTAAACTGCTTTGTTGGAAACTAAGCCCATGCAGTTCTTGGCCCTTACGTTTGTTTCACTACACAGACAAAAAAAAAAAAAAAAAAAAAAAAAAAAAAAAAAAAAAAAAAGAAAGGGGACAAAGGGAGAGGATTTAAATATATAGGTATACACATATGTATGGGTGTGGCACAGATTTTCATTTTTAGCTTTCACTGATTTTACTAAAAAATTTTGCACAGCAAAATAATTTGAGCTATTATTACTATGGGTAATAATAAGGGGCCTCTACAGACTGTTCCCTTCCTTCTTTAACAAAAAACATGTGAAGTTGTCTGCTAAATTACATTTACAGAAGGAAAAATTGACGGCAGCTGGGAAATACTTCAGAATGTTATTTAAGGTTGGCAGACTTCCTAGTCCCGTCCCCCCCCCCCCAGTCTTTTTTAGGTAGGTGTTACCTTAGCTCCCCTTAAATCTTTCAGCCCTGAGGGGTTTTAACTTACCTTTTTTTGTGTCTCTGGTACTGCTATGAACAGTGAAGTACCAGTTCTGACCAGCTTTAGGCCCAGAACAACGGGAGAAGAGAAAGGGAATCCTTTTTCCTTTTTCTTCATGATCATCTAACTGAAACTTGTTATATACCTTCACTGGGAATTCATTTAATTTCTTTCAGAATTTTTCAGCTTCACACGACACACCTAAAACACCCCAAAAGTAGCAGCACGTTTATGATTTTTTTGAATAATTTCTCCTTTCTGCTGCCTGTCCTCAGTTAAGTAAAGCCATATGTGTTGGGGAAAAAACCTCCTTTGCTGGTGGAGACTCATTAACAGTATTTACAAAGAAGACAAGGTCATTGTGACACCGGGCAAACACAGGGATCTGACTAAATTACAGTAAAGTCTCACAGAAAGCAAAGAAAAAATGTAGAAAATCATCAGTCACCAAAAAATAGAAGTCTTTGGAGAAAAATTTGGTGCTTTTAGAGAATTAAATTCTAATTCAAGTTACAAGTAAAGAGTTAACATGCTCAACTAAGTGGTTAAAAGATGGACAGTGCGGGAATGTTGCAATGTGGAAATGTTTTAGTTACTTTGCTTCGTATCATTCAAACTGCATTACTTTTTCAATTTTTTGCTTTTAAAATTGTCTTTTGATTAAGCCATTGCTATCAACGCCAATAACAAAACCCCTGAAAATGTTTAAATAAAGCAGAGCATTTGTTTAAGGCTTCCAAAAAAGAAGAAATGCTATAAAACAATACTGTCAAAGCTTTTTTCATAAAACAACTGCATAAAGTATCTTTGAATAATTAACCAAAACCACATTCATCAAGTTTAAGGACTGAAAAGCATACTTTTTTCAACAGCAAAATTGGGCAGAATAAAACACTTGTTCTCCAATACTATTATTTGCAGAAAGAGACTGTATGGCCCAAAAAGACTGTGGAGGGTTGCCAGATTCTCACCTGCAGTGCAGGTTTCTCTGGGGAGAGGATCTCTTCATGCACCCCCCAGGTGGGGTCTCGTGAGGCCAAGCCTCCAAGAAACTTGGTGTTTTCCTGGTACAGTGGTACCAATAAGGACTTCTGAACCGTTGCAGCCCAAAGTGCCACAGCTCTGCCAGCCAAAAAGGAATGCAGATGGAGCGATACTTTTCCTGATGCATCCTCTGCATCTTCACTCAAGAGGCTGCTGGGGAGAGCTACATCAAGAAGTGGTGATCCACAAGTGATCACACTGTGACTGAACATCTAAGTCTACTCAGGAAGCTGTCAGCAGTTCTTGCTTTATTACGTCCATGCTGTACATGTTGAGCCTTACTTGCATGCTAGTCGTCATAAGACACTGCCAGAACACAGACACCTCAGAATCAGGTCCATCCAGCATCTTTATTCAGACGTGAGCTTTTCCATTCTGCCCTTTCTGACTCCTTTTTTAGGAGAAACTGATATCCCAGAGGAACCTGCTCTGCAGGTTCACCTGGCACTTGACAGGATACTGTTTCATTGCTGTGACTACTGCAAAGTTCAGTGCCGTCTTATAAAAAGCAGCGGACTTAGCTACTAATGAAAGATCATGGTACTAATATACTGGTGGAGAATTCACTCTCGTTGTAGTGGAGTGCATTTTCAGCTTCATGGTACAGAAGAGCAGATAAAGGCTGTTTAAGAAAGCCCTCTGAGCCAAGAGCATGAGCCTGGGAATGCTTCTGTGGAGATCTTTGTCAGATAATAGTGAGTATTTGGGCCTAGTCTGAATAAAACAGTACCAAACCAACCAGAATCTGGCTTGGTTTGAAGCCAAGCCACATCTGTGTTACATGCTTTGTGGAGGAGATAAGTTGCTCCCTCAGCAATGGTGCTGCTCTGAAGCCCCGGGAGTGAGTCCCTGAGGTTTCTTCAGCTCCTCTGCCCCTCAGTCCCCCTCCTGCCCCCGGGGAGGTGATTGCCTCTGTGCTGCCCCACTCACTGGTCCAGTTGGGCAGGTGGCTCTGCTCCCCGGAGCAGCACCACCCTCCTCCCTGGCTTCTGCCCAGAGGAACTTTGTAGTGCAAGTGACTAAGCTGGTTTATTATGGCCTCAGGGCATGTTGTAGGAAAGATCCCAGACACCTTCAGAAGTAGTTGAAATCAATGAGATCGAGTGTGAAGTGCTCAACCAGTGAGACTCCCAGCAAGTACACAGACACCCACTGTCACCCACGCCAGCACCCGCACCATGTTTTCCGCTAGGTCTTCATATTTAACAATCCTAACAGAGATGTTGATATCCTCCAGGTTTGCTACCTTGTTTTCATATTCTAACTGCCCCTAAGGCCATGAAAACTTGAACATCAACATATGGTACAGCTCCTGTCACTGGTGTCTCTTCCTTTGCTTAATCAGCTAGGGCCTGAGGGCAGACATGAGGGACAGTGATCTGAGCTCTTGTGGCACTGCAGCTCTGAAATGGGGAATGATTCAGCAGGGAGGCATGAGCCAAAACCACCTTGTAGAGGCTGTTGCAGCATAATTGACATATTCAGGATGTTCTTGGGTTTCTATTGAGGCAGATGTGCTCAAAAGCACTTCTTTACATTAAGTTTTTCAAGTGAATGTAATATATTAAACTGCAGTTCTTGCACAGAGGTATGTCAGTCCCTGCAGTTTGTAGTCATAAGTGTTTCATGCAAACAGAAAACATAATACTGAGTGTCAAGTTAAAGAGATTCTAGCCAGGCCCTTAGCTACCTCCAGCCTGCACCTCAGAAGACTCCCAGGTTGCCCCCTCTCTGCAGACAGGGAAGCCAGAACTAGTAATCTGCCATGGGGCACAGAGCAGCAGCAGAAGCCCTGGTAGAAGTGGTGTTCTATATCCTTTTAAGCTGATCTAATTCTACTTCCTATTTCTCTTGCTCAACCCGACCTGTTTGTACCTTCTCCCTGCTGATACTTGAACTCTCTCACAGAAAACAGGTGCCCCTCTCTGGCCTGTTGGGGAGGTACTGGGGTGCTAGCACAGGCTTGGGATGAAAGCAGCATCAAGCTCTGCAGGTGCCTGTCCCCTTTGGGTAGGCCATATGTCAGCAAACATCAGCTAACCCTGCCTTAAAGGGGACTCTTCATCTCCTCTATTCCAACCAACCTGTAAGAGCCTGGCAACAGCCACAGCCAAGACTACACAAATGAAAGAAGGTGCCTTTGAAAGGCCCTGGGCAAGCAAATCTGTTAGCTGTGGACCTTCTGTGCAGTAGATCTTTTCCTACCTTCGTAGTGAAAATGTCTCTTCTGATTGTCCCCCTGTAGACCAGACAGCTGAGGTTTCTGGGCCTGCTGTGCAAAATGAGATCTGCTGCTGGATGTGACTTGCTCAGTGTTCCTGAGTTTGCTCTGGCACAGGCATGTAGAAGATGGGCCAGACACATTCTCAGCTGGCTCCCACAAATGTCTGTGTGAAAAAAAAAAAAAAAAAAAAAAAAGGTAGGTTCTAGCCCCCAGGTCTAATTCTCACTCATTTTCCCCCTTGTTCCATCTCTGATATCTGCACCAAGAGTGTGGAAAGTGCTGCCAGGTCAGTAGGGTGTGTGCATGTGTGTGTGGGTCTTGGGGCGGGTGTCAATGTGACACAAGCCACAAAGTAAAGGCCTCAGAACCCTCCCCATAACCTGGGGCCAGATCTTGGGTTTGCCTGTCCTGATACTGAATAGCTCAGCACCAGAATTACCTCCCGTCCACTCCCATGTGGTGGAGATTATTTGGGATTTACTCTCCCCATGCAGTGAACAGTTGTTTTCCGTAGGACATCTGCACTCACGGGATTTTGAGACAGGACAATTTCAGCAGAGCCCAAAGAAGTAAGCAGGCAGATTTTTCCTGAGCCTCTGGACCAGACCTTGCTCAGGTGTGACCGAGGAACTGGCAGAATGGGAAGAATTCAGAGGGGACATATTTCAGCCCTGATGCCGTGTGCTACTTTCCCTCCCCCCTGCTCTGTCCCCACCCCACCGATCAGCCTCTTTAACATGACAAAGAGCCTGGAGGAGCGGGCCATGGTGAATATTGCAGTCCCAGGCAGGGGATGGACTGCTATAAAGGTAACTGCCTGTCTGAGATTCGGGGCTACCTTAGCTTGCTGGTGACACCTGCCCCCCAAGTGAAGGTGCCATCTATCAGAAGGTGGGGGATCTACCCCTTCATCTGCTCCCCATGTGCGCACACTTGGCTCTGCCTCCCTACCAGGCGTACCCCAGCGGGACTGGCATGGGGTACCTGGAGTTTTACTGGAACTCGGCGGGGGAGGCAGGGCACCCTCCCACATCGTCCGGGCTAGCGGGAGCCGACAGTGCCAGGCAGTCTCCGGAGGTAGGAGGGAAGAGGCATATAGCAGGTAAGGAATTTCAGCTAAGTCCTGGAGCTGATCCCTAGGATAACTCTGGTCCTAGTTCAACCAATTGCTAAAGACTTTGAGCAACTTTTTCTCTCTCCCTGCCCTGCTTCCCTAATGTATGACCTAGGCAAAGGGCGATGTAATAGGCAAGGAGGATGGGTGACCTTGGGCAGTCACAGCACCTTTCCATGCAACTTTTCTTTGGTGACTGTGAACCGGTTTCCTAAACCTCAACAGAGCCTGCAAGTGTTGAGGCACTGGCAGATCTGCTTCAGGCTGAAGGGCAATGTGGTCTCATGGAAGTTCATGGTTCTTGTGGCAGGAATGTCTGCGCCTCCTTTTAGCCAAATGCTGTCATGCGTGCTATGGAAAGAAAAAATCCTGAAGATACTTCTTGTGGTATCCCTTACCCCCTTACAAACTCCTTGCACCTTTCTTATTCTTATTATTTTAATAAGCACCAAGCTTATTAAAATTGAGCCAAGGCCTGCTCTGAATCACTGTGCTGGGAGATCTGCTTCCTTTAAATCCAGCATTGTTACTTTCCCTTTTTTCAGTTTGCCATTTTCCTCTATTTCCCTCTCCTTCCTGTGCTCTTGTTGCCTTGCCTTTCCCTTTCTGCAAAGAAGTCCCAGGCCTCACCGCAGTGGCATTTTCTGTTCCTGCCATTCCTCTCCCATTCCAGTGAGTGGCAATAGAACAGCTGAGGGAAGCAGGTTTTCGCCCAACCCTGTGTCCCGGTCAGCCGGGCAACACTCGAACAAGGTAAATGGGTGGGAGGAGAGCGAGATTTTGGAGTGCCAGTTTCAAGCTGTCAGTTGCTACAGGAAGCTACAGGCTCAGGCAGAGTGACTAGTGGCTAGGAGTTTGGAGAAAGGCTTAAGTTCTCTGCATGCTTCCTGCTCCATGAAGGCTGCAGGCAGATGGGCTCATTCGTGTCCCAAGTGGGCCTGGTATATAGACTTAAAACCCATCTTCAAACACACCTCTCTGGTACTGCTCTCTCCAGAGAGAGCTCAGTCTGGAAGTGGAGGCCTACAGATATCAGGGGCTTATGGAAGTGCATCTGTCATGTTTTCATGTTTATTCCTATTGTACTCCTGTTTGTGTTTCTTGCTTCCTTTCTCCTTCACTCTCTTCCCATGTCATATGTTTTTCATGTTTATGTTTGTTGTATTGCTGTTTGTGCTTCCTGCTTCCTCTCTCCTTCATTCTCTTCCCATCGAAAAGGGAGTGCCTTTGTCCTGAGCTCAAGCTGCACATGATAAATTCCACGGGGGTTTTGGGATGACAAGCCAAGCAGGAACATATGGAAGCTTTAGTTCTGTGGTGTCTTGCTGAGGTTCCTGTCTAACAGGTGACTTTCATATTTTCTGTGCCTACATTCCAAACATGTTCATTTCCTACCTATAAGGTTTTTAATGCACAGACTGCAGGAGCCAAGCATCCTATGATCCTGCACAAAATTTTACCTTCCCATGCAGCCGGGTCATGGATGTTCACCCTCCTAAGCCTCTCCAGTCTACCCCCATGCACATAAGGGTCCTTGCACCTCTTCTGCTGAAAGTCTCTTTCTCCTTGTAGAAAGAATCCCTTTGTAGTGCTGATGGCCCTGCTCCCCAGCACCAGAACCCTGCCCCACTCTACACCTGCCTGCTCATGCAGCCCACGCTCTGGGTGATATCATCTCCTAGGGATGTCAAATGGCAAGAGCAGGCAAGCCTAGAGTGGCAGGCACCAATGAGACAAGCGTGCCTCTGCAAGGAGCGTAACAAGGGGAATGGTATCCCAGATGTAGCCACTTTTCTGAGGTCCACAGCACCTCAATGCTTTTGAGTTATTGCTTACTAGGCTCTCAGCTTAGGATAGAAGAAGGAAAGGTTTGGTAGGGCTGATGGGAAGACCATTCCTCAGGGCGACATCAGTACTTTGCACTGGACATACATTCGAGAGGTTGAGGAGGGTGTCTCAGTGGGCTTCAGTGTCACAGCTCTCAGGGTGACTGGGAAGGAGGTTGGGAGATAGTGGTTAGGTTTGGTAGTCAGAAGGTGTGTACTGAAATAGCACTGCCCCATTCACTGCACTCTCTCTCTCCCGAAATGTCAGTAGAAGGGGAGGGAACAGACCATGCAGAAGTGTTTGTGGAGGAGTAGCTGGAGGAAGAAGGCATGGACAGATTTATCACTGCAGTTATGGGGAAGAGGGGTGTCTGGCATCACAGCCTTTCAGTCAGGGCTGGCCTGAGAAGGTCTCAGCCTCCCTCAGATCTCAGTAACTAGGCATCTGACAGAAAGGAGCTGGATTAATCTCTCTTATTAGCATTTTCTTATTCCTTCAGCCTGAATGATTTTGCATTTTGGCAGCTTTTGCCTGCACTGGTAGCCCAGATTGTTCAGGAATCTGTAGATCTTTATCTCAACCCCTTAAGACCAGGACAAATGAAAAGGAGCTTAGATGCCTTCCTCTGCACTCTTGAATTTTGTTCCCCATGTCCCTGCTACAGGATTAATGGCTCACCTGTCCAATGCATCAACCTTTCCTCTCTCCTTCCCCACCTCTGTGTCAAATTTCTCCCCTTCATTCTTCTCTTGCCAAAAGCTCCCCCTAGCCAAATAGGAGCCTCCATCTGTACACGTGTTTTCAACAGTGGCATGTGGGAGATGCAGGCAAACAGGTCTGAGTCAATATTCAAGGTCTGACTGATGCTCTACATCTGCCACCCCAGCAGTGTAAGCACCAGCTTCTCTGCCCCACCACACACTCTGATGGGAGGTTGCTTTGCCACTGTCTATCAAATGCCTTGATATTGCTGGGCAGGCAATTTTGGGGAGCCCAGTCACCAACCAAAGCTATACTTGCAGTCATGACCAGGTCTCTTTACACCGCATCAAAACTGAAATACTACTGAGGCCTTTTGGAGGAGGACAGTAACACTGTGAACCAATGTGCACCGCTGAATTTTCTGTCCTGAATTTTCTGCCTGGCAAAAGGGAGGCACAAGCACCTCAGAGGGGACTGAGCTGGGAAATTGCTCATTGTCAATTTACTTATCTATGCCCAGATCCATGAAGAAAGGAGGGTGACAGAAGCCTTTGCTTCCAGAGAGCTCCTGTCTGGCAGGCAGGGAGCTCTACAGCAGGCAGGGAACATGCTCATACCCACACAGCTCTGCGTTCCATCTTGTATACTGTTTCCTGTTGTCTTTTTATTTATAGAAATATCCCCAGCTTCATCCAGTTCTGGGAATTTCAGCCAATTCACACCAGACTCAGCCACCAGTCCACATTCGTCATCCTTGTCCCCACAGCCTACAGCTAAGTCTCAGAAGGGCAGAGAATGTGGCGTGGAGGGCATAAGGAAGACCAAGAGCCGTACAGCTTTCTCCAAGGAGCAGCTGCAAACCCTGCACCAGCGGTTCCAGAGCCAGAAGTACCTCAGCCCGCAGCAGATCCGGGAGCTGGCTGTTGCCCTGGGGCTCACCTACAAGCAGGTGAACACAGAGACTTTGACCCACGGTATATCTGTCTCACAGTGGCTGAGTGGTCACATGCAGCAACATCAGCAAAGAATGGAAAGATGACTCACCAGCAGAGAGTAGAGGCAAAGGTGCCATCTAACAGTTGCTCTCCTGCTTATTCATGCCCAGAGATCAGAAGTACTTTTGTGGATAGGAGAGCCAGTGGCACCTTGTTTGGGCCTCCCCAGTCAGGGGTCAGTTAAGGGTTCTTTCCCAACACTTGCAGTAGAATTGCAAACCCAGTGATGAATATGTTTTTTGCTGTGAACAGTCTCTACCCTGGGCTTGACAGCACTTCACAGCTTTTTCCATGCTCTGTGAACTTCACAGAAACCCTGGCATGCATCAGTTCTCTGAAACACAGGGCTGCAACATGCTGAAAGCTATTGCTAGTGTTTCCCAGGGCTGATCTTGTCAAATATCTAATAATGTTCCACACTCAGCAGTGCCCGGCTGCTTGACACCTGCTCCCCTCTCCATGTGGGTGCTGCGAGGTTCATACATCACAGCCCTTCAGGGTCTCTGCTAAGCTCCAGGTAGGTTGTGTGTAGTGAAATCATTCTGCCTCAAATCATGCCTTCCTAAACCAGAGGGGGCTGGGCAACGGGGCACAAGTGCTTGCAGTTACAAGTCCAAAACGTGCCTGGAACTTGGATCTCAAAGCTGGACGTGGCCTGGGTGCCCCGGGACTAAAAACTTATACGTGCATTGTAGGTGCACATATAACACGCACACACAGGAACTCGTCCTTTCAGGAACAATACATATGGGACTGTCTGCTCTTTCCTTCAATCCACATCCCTGCAAGGCTGCTTTCACAGCACAGACACAGCCCTGGGGGGAAACGACTCTGGAATTCACCCCAGCAAGGAGCTTTGAATTTGGGAAATGCTGGCTAAAAGGAGCAAGTCTCTCTCTTCTCCCTTCACAAACATGCAGAAATAGTGTCTTAGAAGTTTGCCTTTAGTGCACGGAGCTTGGAAATCCCTTGGTGGGTCTGATTTGCACCAGACAATCACCTCCATGATTGAAATGAGTTGATTTGTCACAACCATCACTGTCCCTTGACATAAAGCCAGCCCCTCCCCCATCACACAGTTGCACTAGCCACCTGCTGAGGCTGCTAGACAGACCTCTCCCCTTGGCAACAACCCCAGGGAGCTCTTAAAAAGCCTTTATCTGCTGCTGCCCATGTATCTATGCCATCTGGTCACTCTTCCCCTGGTTCTTCCTCCTTTCGAATTTGGTAACATCCCTCTGCTGACATTTTCTTCTGCTCTCCCTTCCCCCCCTTAGGTGAAAACTTGGTTCCAGAACCGGAGAATGAAGCTGAAACGGTGCCAGAAGCACAGCCTGTGGACTGAACGGGCTCAGTGTCTCACACAAGTAAGAACACAGCACATAGCTCATCATGGCTCTTTTATCTGGACAGATCAGTCCTGTGATGTATTTCTTCCTTGGGGGAAACTTAAGCATACAAGTATCAGCGCACCCTGCCTTCTGCTTTGCTCAGCACAGAGGCACAGACTTGGCAGGACTCTGCATGCACTCTACATAGCCTAGAAATGGGCTGACTATGACATGGAAATGTTTCCAGAGAAAAGTTCTTTTCCATATATATGTGTGTGTGTGTGTGTGTGTGTGTGTGTGTGTGTGTATACAATTGTGTATCCACCCTTGAGCTATGGGAGTGGATATGGTTCTTGTCCTCCACACTATTGCTGCTGATCAAGAGACAATATGATATTTGAAGGGACAGAGCCCCAGAAAGTATCAGGCCTGCGGTCACCAGGCTGTGTGCTGACTCACTGTCTTTCCTTTTCAGAGTGGCTTCCAGACCAGTACTTACCTGGATGTGCACCCCAAATTCCACCAGGGCTATCCAATCACTGCAGCTGCCAACATCCAAACCATGCCTGCCCCCCGTCAGCACTATGGGGCAGGACAGAACGCTTACACAGTTGTGACCAGCGAGGACGGAGGAGTCTTTGGCAAAGGCGGAGGTACCTGCAGTATCCAGCAGACAGTGGGCTTCCTTGCCCAGCACAAAGTAGACTTTTACCACAGCTATCCTGGCAGTGTGGAATATCCAGGCTCAAAGACAAGTGATGGCTGTAATTTTCACCACTCAGCCACTATGGGGGCTCCTTTCCCAACCACTGCTGGCCACCATCTCTATCATTCCTAAGCACTGTGGACGTGAGTTACTTGGGCAGCCAGGAATTGAATCTTATTCTCATCTCTCCCCTTGTTATTCGTGTGCTCTCCAACTCAACATCACCCTGTAGCTAGAACCTGTTTTGACATCTGAATATGTGCCTCCAAGCATGTACAGACACACAGACACGCAGATACCTGTTTGCCCATACACGCACATACAGCCCTTCATTTGTAGGCCCTTGGACTTGCACACACACACTCCTTGATTGGCACAGATAACCAAGTTCTCTTATAGCAAGACCCACGATCTGGCTACAAAGCTTATGCCTTCCTTGGATCTTCTAAATTATGGATTGTGTAACCTGTCCCAGATGAAGCACATACTTTTGGGGATCTCATTTATACATATCACTGTACACATGTATATATAACACATGAAGCCACGGGCTGTATGGAGAGGTGCTGGTCACATGCCTTTTAACTGAAGTTTGGAGAAGTTATTGCCACATGCCAGGCATCCATCTGATGTTTAGACCACCAGTTCTGTAGGTCAGCCATGAGATATAGAATTGATGAAGTGTCCAGTGAAGGGAGATGTGAGAAGTAATGTGCAGGAAGGCTGGTGAGATGACCTTATGAGCACCACAATTATAAATAACCCCTTCATTCTAGTCTGTATCTTTCTGTGCCTCCCCTTGAGAAAATCTAAGAGTGCATTCAATTTGGCAAATAAAAGAAAGAAATTTTAAGATGCACTATGTATTTTTCCGTATCTTTTTTCCACTGCAGTAGATCATTACAACATAAATAGCCATAACAATCATATGCCATTTTTGTTACTGATTTGATGCTGAAATTAGGTCAGCTTCATGACTCTTGGCAGTGACAGATATCTAGAGTCAAAGAACCCATCTTAAGAATTCCCCCTACCCAGCAATATCGAATACTTAATGCAATGAAGTAACTGTCATAGTTAAAAAAAATGAGCATAAATGAAGGCAATGATTTCTGTGTCTGGAGTAATAAGAGGCATGTTCTTCTACTGGCAAAGCTGATTTATGTCTCTGTGCCTCACAGCTGTTTGTTCCCACTCCCTCATGCAGACACTCTTGGACCCTACTGTAAACTGTGCAGTGTGCTGGTTTTGGCTGAGAGAGTTAATATTCTTGTAGCTAGGATGGGGCTATGTTTTGGATTTGTGCTGAAAACAGGGTTGATAATACAGAGATGTTTTCATTAATGCTGAGTGGTGCTTGCACAGTGTCAAGGTCTTTTCTGCTTTTCCTTATCTCCCTGACAGTGAGAAAGTTGGGGGTGCACAAGGAGTTAGGAGACACAGCTGAGACAGCTGATTTCCAACTGACCCAAGGGATATTCCAGACGAAATGACATCGTGCTCAGTGTATAAAGCTGGCTGAATAAGGAAGAGGGGGATGTTTTGGAGTTACACCGCTTTTCTAAGTAAACATTATGCCTGATGGGGCCCTGATGTTCTGGAGGTGGCTTGAACCCCTGCCTGCCCTTGGGAAGTGGTGAATTAATTCCTTGTTTTGCTTTGTCTGTGTATGTCTTTTGCTTTACCTACTAAATTGTTTTTGCCTCAGGCAACGAACTTTCTCTCTTTTAGTCTTTCAGTTCTCTCCCCCATCTCAGCAGTGGAAAGCAAGTGAGTGGCTGTGGGGTGGTTAGTTGTTGCCTGGCATTAAACCACAATATTTGGCCAGCATGATCTAGGGAAAAATACGGCCTTTTGGATGGTGAATTTCTAAGTCATATAATTTTGGCACAGCACCCTGCCCCACCCCCTACAGCCAGCAAGTGGCTAAGGCTGGGAAAGATGAGTACTTGCAACCATCAGAGGGGTGGGGATCAATTAAATTAACTGAAAAGGTTCTGGTTAACATCTCAAGATGGACTACAACAGAAACAATTACCAGGGCTCTCTCACCAGTGTAAGGATTTTTTTCAGTCGTTCTGGAGCCAAAAGTGCTGTTTACTCATTTGAATATCATCTGAAACCTTTCCATGCCACCCCATCAAAGGCAGATGTAGGTGGAATAGTTGAGCTTGTGACTGCTCCTCACTGACAATTCTCTGGAAAAGGAGACACATGCTCCTTCAGAGGTGCTTTAGGACAGGCAGGATCTTGCTGTTAAGTCTCCAGGACTGACTTGCAGAAAGACGCTGCCTGTAAGAGCGGTGGTTGTGATCTCCCTGCTATCGACTTTCACAGGATAGTGCTAACAAACACTACCAAATCTAGCCGTGTCCTCAGAGACACACAGAATTCTTCAGAGGCCATCATTTAAAGACAGATCTTACTGCCAAAGATAGTTCTGGAGACCAAGAACCTGCAGCAATTCCAAGAGGCAAATAAGTAACTTCTAGGAAGGGAGTCTAATGATATCTGCTGTATCAGGAGCTTCACTCACAATGTCCTGTGTAAAAGCAGCAGGAATGCAGCCTCTGTTAGACTCAGTCCTTCAGCCTCAGCCAGACAGAGGGACACTGGGGACTTAAGTTCCTTTTCTCGTCCTTCCCCAACATCTAAGCAATGACTTGGATGGATCTTAGGGCTTACCCAGAGCAGAAGTCCTAATGTTGTAATGGGTAAAAGATTTAATGGTTTGAACACAGCCCAGCTTGCAAGAGACACATCCTGCCTGTGAGCAGATGGATTTCCATCAAGTGGCAAAAATTAATTCTAGCCTGGTTATGAAAGAGATTCACAGATATGACCTGAGGGTGCTCTTCAAAACTTTGGACAGTATGAAGATAACGTGGCCCCCCACAGAAAAGAAAAAATAAGTTGTTTGTTTGATTTTGGTTTTTTATTTGTTTGGTTTATTTGTTTGGTTGGTTCTTTTTTGTTTTTTATGTATAAGACCAGTGTCATGATTCTGGGTCTTTCCTGTCTCATAACTATTCAGTATCAGCTAATATGCTGCTGCCCTCTAATGATGGGCCAAGCAAGAGATGTGGCAACACTTCACTGAAAATTTCCAAAACACTGTCAACTCAGCATTTGAGTCACGTGGTGTAGTTAGATAACTCCACACGTTCACATATTCCTGTAGGGAAGAGCCTATTAAAGCACAGATCAAGACTTTTATCTGCCCTGGGGAGACAACTGGGGCCATGAGCCCTTGCTCATGGGCCACTCAGAAGAAACACGGAGCTTGTAAAACATCTCTACAGGCCATGCTGACACAGAGAGCAAGGAATGTGGTTGCTCATGCCACTCTACTTGGTTGGTGTTTTGACTATGGGATAGCAAATACAGGAACCCAGTAAACTAGAGAATAAACCCTGGTCTACATAACATGTACTAGATCTAATTTCTTCTGTTTGGGTGGGATTCTCTGTGTCACTGGAACTACATCTGCAGCATTGACAAACGGGAGTGTCGATGCTGCAGAGATACTGTGATAGCAGTACAGTGTATTCCCACTCCCATATTATGTAAGCTTAATACATATGAAAAACTCCAAATGATCTTACATCTTGATCCTGAAAAGATTTCCTGGCAAGGCACGTCATGTTTTTAGAGTGCAGAAGTCACTGTTACACAGAACAGTCATGAAAAGCAACAGTCCTAACAGATATGTAATGTATCCTAGTAAAGAGTTTTTCCTAGCATGCACTTACTTCCTCTGAGGAACTGATATAAAACTTTTTTTTTTTTTTGGCAAGTATGAGTCTGGAGGGATTACTTGCATCTCCACTAGTTTTGGTGGTAATGCACAATTACCTGTGCAGTTGTTTCACATGGTGATGGGATTCAGGCACTTCAAGGTAACAAAGGAGATAGCCAGCAGCATGGAAAGGCAGAGTTCTACTTAATTCCACAGCCTCTAGAAAGGCTTCCTTAACTAGGAGCAGCTCTTTCCAGCCCACTTGCCACAACAGCTGCTCTGCACGCTCCCTACAGCTACATGTGCTTACCAAACCAGCATGCAACCCAGGCTGAGCAACCAGGGGATTAACAGACCTGTGAGGGAGCACTGCATGGCAAATGCAGTAACACAAACCACAGCATGCAGAGCAATCTCTCTCTGCCCCAGGGCTGTTTTAGCAACAATATCTGTTTCTGCAGAAGGACATCTGCCAGCAAGGCTATCTCCTTACCCCTGGGGCAGAAACACGGAAACAAAACATACCCAAGCAACACAGGTAAGGTGTAGCAAGCATCCTCTGCAATCGTTCTGCAAAAACCTGCATACCTTGGTATTTCTGTAGAACTAAAGATTGCATTTAAAAAAAAAAAAAAAAAAAAAAAGCATAAGCTACTAATTTGAAAGCTGAAAGACAAGGCTTTAATATCTATGACCTTTATAGGTATATGATTCCGCTTTATTTTTTTAAGGGAGTTGTCAATGAAACTAAATCTCTAGCAGTAGTATTAATAAGAATTCAGAGAAATTGATGTTGGGACAAGAATCTGTAGTCAGGATGAAAAAGGATCTCTTTTCTGTAATACAAAAAAAAATCATGTGAACTTGGCATTTCCCCCTCTTCCAGGAAATTTTAACTTTTTCTACTGTTTAAGGTTGGCAGCCCACACACATGGATGGCTCAGCCTTTCTTCCTTCTCTATAGGCTCAACCCTCCAGTTTCTCCTTCCTGTACCTGTTGTACTCACCCTTGGAAGTAGAGGATTACAGTGTTGCAGAAGAAAAGGGGATGCGCTTTGGCACCCACACAAGCAGGCTCTGTTCAGCAAAGGACCTGTAGCAGTTTGAGCCTGAGCTGTGAGTTCCACTAATTGTGGAACTCGGTGAGAGTACCCATTGAACTGCCCCTTTCAGACAGATGAAGGCTTCGGTGGTGTTCTCTACCTTAAAGAACCTGGGATTAAACCAAAACACAATTTCTGCTAGTTTAGACTATGGTTATTAATAGGAGCTTGGTTCTGGTTTTGTTCCAGTGGCAAAGGCAGGATTCAGTTACTTACACAGATTCTTCTGTCCATTTGAGGTTAGCAGAAGAACCCCAAGGGAGCTGCAGCCTCAACAAAGCAGGCTCCCAGACCTCTAACTGTGACCTTCTGGAGCAGCAGCAGGTTACCACACAATCTCAAAAACATTTTCTTTTTCTCCTATCCTCATCCTTCAATACTTTTTTTAAAGCGTTACAGTTTAAAGGCTAATATAAGCATGTTACAGGGCTGCACATTACTTTAAGCCAGCTTGTCCAGTTGTCCAGCCCTGGAGCTCCCCTCCCACCTTGCACTAGGCAACACACCTACATGTTAAAAACAAGGCTGATGGACTTCTGTGACCTACTCCTTTTGAACATTTGATCGATCTGTGTAGAATAACCAATAGCAGGCTGTTTCAATGCAAGCTGGTGACACCGTTTTAAGATTAAAATAAAGTAATTTATTATCAAATAAAACAAATTCGTAAGAACTTTAAGAGCATTAAACCACAACATAAGAACATTAAGAACATTAGGCAGAAACAAAGTAATAAAAGACAACATGCACATAACGTAGAACATGCTTGATACCACTGCAAAAAAAACTAACAAAAACACCACTTTATGAAAAATTATTCTGCAACAAGTGTTTCATTGCCTTCTTTGCAATGAAAGCTCTGATACAAGACACACAGGGCAAGGATCAGAGCTCGCCTGCTAAAGAGGCAGCAAAGTAAGGTGAGACTTGAACAACACACAAAACTTTTACAACCTATGCTGCTTGCAGCTGTGGCATTGCACATTTACCTTAATGAACGAGGTTCCATCTTACCCACACACAGAGCACCTTTGCCAAGGGTTAACTCTGAACAGACAAGCACTTTATAACAGAAAACTAGCCAAAGTCAGCAAAGTGCTGAGCCCCTTCTCTGTTGATTACAACAGCAGTAGGGGCAAGATAGAGGAATAGAATCTGCATCCCTGAGTCAAGACTCTGGAAACCCCATGAGCAAACACAAAACAAGGGAGCAAAAAATACTTAAACCTGAGACTCATAACCACTCTGGGCCCCCATGGGATGCCAAGGGACCTGGTACTGATGCTGTATAGGAGAGCTCGAAAACGGTGTGACAGCATCAGAGGTACTCTGGAAGCCATAGGTGTCTTCTGACTCCAGGCTGGCATAATCTACATTGTCAGAGTAGCTGTGATAGAAGTTCATTGGCTGGTTTGATAAACCCACAGCTTGCTGGGTATTGCCGCTTGTCCCACCTTTTCCAAAGAGCCCCTCATCCTCCACAGCCATGAATGAGTACAGGCTCTGCCCATTCCCATAAGTCTGTCCATTGCTGTAAGACTGGTGCATGCTGGTCATAGCCTGAAGGTTTCTGCTGGCACCGCCAGGGAAGCCCTGGTGATAGGTGGGCATTATATCCAGGTATGCAGCCTGACGAGCCCCATTCTAGGAGAGACAAAGAAGGTTGTTCAGTAATGGAGAGCACCACACCAACTGCCCATTCTTCTTGATGGGTCCTCCTTTTTCTCCCCCTGCCCCTCCTCCAAGCCAAACAAATAGCGCCCTTTTTTCATACTCATTGTCCTCCCTATAGACAAGTAATAGCAAAGGTGGCAGCATCTACTGCTCGTTATCTCCAGATCAGCGTGTCTGGGAGCACCACGAAGGTGAGAAAAACAGCAAATAGCTTTGCTGGCCATCTTTGGCTATTTCTTTTTATCTCTCTCAAGTGGGAGATAAGTGGGCTGGAAACAATGCTCTATCAGTGCCAAGCCAAGCTTAAAATAGATGCCACTGTAAGCCCTATAAACAATAAATGCAACTGCCTTGGTAATATCGATTCCTGTGCATTGTTGTTTGAATTAGCAGGTTGGATATGATGCACTTCTCTCCACAGACTGGAGGAACCATGACTGGTGGTGAGGAAATTTACTCACCTGAGGTAGATACAGCCCTTTTTCCACCCACTGGGTCTCCTTTTGGCAACGTTTGAATTTCATCCGTTGATTCTGAAACCATGTTTTCACCTAAAAGTGAAGGGGAAAGGGCATAAGAAATTAGAAATTCATTTTCAAAGCTTACTGCTCATCCCCAAGATGTTTATCCTTCTGCTTGGCTTTTAATACTGTATATAATTTCAGCAGCTAACAGCATGCAGCAGACAAGGCAGCTGTGAAATCATGGAGCTGAAACATGAAAACTAACACTCCTACTCCTCATATCACCACGGGATCTTCCACGACTTAAAAAACACTACCCAAAAGACAGGCCAAGACAGAAACACAGCTTGTAAAGCAGCATCGTCTCACTGCTGCGCCAAGATCAGTGCTCAGGACCGAGTCGTTCCTTCAGTCAAACAAGCTGTTGGTGGGGCAAGGACCCTTTCTCTAGGGAGAAGCCCAGGTGCCACTATGACTACGAAGAGCAACGTGCATAGCAGTGCAAGTATCTCACTTGTTGCATTCAGAGGCAACACGTGTCCATACAGAACAATAACCCGACTCCACATCTCCCTGCTTTGCTGCTCTGCATGCCCTTTCAGACACCTGCATGGAGTAGGTGGGCAGTGATGGAACCAAACATGAGAGGAAGATTGAGTCATAAGCTTTGGCACCTCTCTGCTCTCACTTAAGCAATAGCATAAAACATGAACATGAAAGAAACTTATCTCTGGGGGTCTGAGAAAAGAGAAAACCACCCAGCCCCCCCATACTTGCTCTAAAGGTCACTTCATGCCAGGGATGCAACTCAGCTGCTCAGGGCAACCTCACCTGCTTGTAGGTGAGCTCAAGGGCAGCAGCCAACTCCCGAATCTGCTGGGGGCTGAGGTACTTCTGGCTCTGGAACCGCTGGTGCAGGGCTTTCAGCTGCTCCTGTGAGAAGGCTGTGCGGCTCTTGCCCGTCTTCACCACGCCTTTGCCTTGCGCCTTGACCTTCTGGAAAGAGGACTGGGGAGATGGGCTTGCTGCTGCGGTGGGGCTGGTGGCAGAGTCAGGGGTGTAGTACTGGGTGAGTGTCCCAGAGCTGGAAGAAGCTGGGGAGTCATCTAAGAAGAGAAGACAACTGGTGTTAGCAGAATCAGAGGGAAAAGACTCAAAAACTTTAAACTCCAGCTTCTCGGGAGATTTTAAGGTTGCGGATGCCCTGGCAACTCGCAGGGGCTCCGCAGCTGTGGGCAGCGGGCACAGGCAGGGTCGTGGCAGGGGAACCGAGACCCCTCGCTGTTCGCCCCTCTGCCCCGTCAGCTCTGGGCACGGAGGCCACGCTGGGTCCTCCGGCAGCACCCCCGGCTCTTGCAACTGCTCCCCCCGGGGCCGCCGGTGGAGCATCCCCGCCGGAGCAGGAGGCCGCCGGTGGAGCATCCCCGCCGGAGCAGGAGGCCGCCGGTGGAGCATCCCCGCCGGAGCAGGAGGCCGCCGGTGGAGCATCCCCGCCGGAGCAGGAGGCCGCCGGCAGTACGGTCATCGCCCCCCATCCCACGGACAAGAGGGGCACAGGGGACAAAACCACCCCCAGCCAAAGGGCAGCCCGACCGCTCCGCCGGGCCGTACCTGGTGGACTGGGAGTCTTCTCCGTCGCGGGCAAGGGGAGGGCGTCCGTCGTCGGAGTCTCCTCGGCGGGCACGCTGTCCGTGTTCCCTGGAGAGAGCCAGTAGTAGTCCCCATACAGGGCCGAGGCTGGGTAGGACAGACAGGATGGCATGGCCAGGTGGGCGCTCATGGCCGGGCCGGGACCCCCAGACCCAAGCATGCGGCGGTGTGGCTGAGGAGGCGGCAGGCAGCCCGCGGTCAAGTACCCCATTGGACTGGGGAGGGGGGGGGGCGCTGCTTTAAGTCCTTCCCAGCCTGGCCTTGGCTGAAAGGGATTGTCATGGCCATTATCATGTTAAAAGCTGGTTGATTGGTGGGGAGGGACTTCGGGGGTATTCAGGGACTGGGGGCGGGGTGGAGTGGGACACCAGGCCCTGCTTCCCAACTTGGCCCTTAGGTGACCACCGTGGGCGTCACCACATCCCTCTTTGCTAGGAGGTGGGAGGAAGGTCCTTGTTTCCCCCTCGGGGCCAGAAGGCCTGAAAAGAGTCACCTGGTGAGTTGGACAAGGCTTAGCAGACACCCCCACCCCAACATTTAACACTTTTTCTCTACCTCCGCCTCCTCACCGCTCCCAGCCCAAATAGAAAGAATGGACCCAGAGCCCGCCGCAGGGCATGCGGAGACTTCGTGCGTCTGCATTGCAGATCGCAACCATCATTGCCAACAGATAAGCCCTCCGCCTCCCGGCAAATGAACGCAGCCGGGACGGCGCTACAGAGCGGTGTCTGTATTGCATGGAAGAGGGCTCAGAGAAAGCCGGGCTGCTTCTCTGAGAGTCTAGCCCACGGCTGAGTCAGGCAGTCCTGCTCTGCAGTGGCACAGAGAAATTGCACTTCACCTTTTTCAAGTTTCTTTCCCCAGCCACTTGAGCCTTTTTTCTTTTAAAAGTAACAGATTAAAAAAAATAAGAAAGCTTCTTTTGCTATGCACCAGGGAGAGGTGGGAATCACCGGGTCAGATTTAAAAGGAAACGAACACTGCAGCTGCAAAAGAGCTTTACAGATCTTAAGGATTTGAAGTCAGGGCCTAAAGTCTTCTTGGGGAGGATAAAGTGCTCCCCTTCCCCCCTTCCCAGTTTATTACTTTCAGAAAATTAAAAACTTATCGGGAGGATCCCACAGCCCGGGAGTTACAAAACCCGGAGAACCTCCTGGAAGACGTGCAAATAAGGGCACGTGATGCATTAAGCAAATTTTTCACCTCTGCCAGTGCAAGGAAGCAGGACACAGGCACCTACCTATGTACAGTGGCAGGGGAGTAGCTACAAGCCCCGTTGCATTGCAAAACATCTTTAGGATCTGATAGAAAGGGACTTCCTTTGACTTCCTTTATCTCCTCCTCCCATCTTGAATCATGATAAATGAGCCCCAGCTGGTTCCTTGAGCCATCTGTAAGGGTCCTTACTGGACCTACTTTTGATCGCCTCCTAAGTAATGGTGATTTTATTTCTTGGAATCCGGGCAGAATCCAGTCAGACAGATGATTAGGAACGGGAGGAGGCAGGTGGTGGGAAGTGATTATAATCGGGCAAGAGAGAAGAAATAAAGAAAAAGAGCCAGAGCCTGCCTCTGGCCCCGAAGCAAGCAGCGCCGGGTGGGGAGCTGCCCCGAGCTGTGGGTTTTGGGCAGGTCGCTTGCTCGGTGCCGCCAGTCCAGATGCACGCACGGGAAGGGATTGCCCCTCAAACACGCAGCCATCGTGGTGCCCTTTGCGGGACAGAGGACCGCCAGTCCCCACGGTCCCCTGCTGTCAGAGCTGCCCGGGACACGCGTGATCCCTGCGGGGGCTCTCCGAGTTTGTCAAAACCAGTCATTTGCAAAGATAGAGAAAAACATAGAGTCTCTACGGGCCACAGTCCTTGAGTTTGCCCGTTCCAGAGGCTGCAGGAACCCCCGAGTGGTCCGAGGGGACACGGCTGGCGAAGGTCAACTGAAGCAGAGGAATTAGAATTTTACAAACGTAGTAACACCGCCTTCGCCAGCAAATCCTCCCTCGGAGAGCTCTGTGTGTGTGTTTAGAAAAGCAGCAGGACTGCTCACTGCAATTTGCATACATAGACGAGTTTTCACATATAGATCAGATTCTGTCCTGGAGTCACACCCACTTTATAGTGTGCATAGAACTTTATTCTTTTTATTTATTTTTTTTTTTTTTTGCCTGTGTTCACCCTTTTTTTTTTTTTCCCCTCATCTCACTTGTCCTCCATTACCTTTGTTTTTATGCTTTAACCACCAAATCTCTTTTCTTTTCCAGATATCCCCTTCCAGTGAGGATAATTTGCTCTCTCTTCCCAACCATACCTCTAATCAAGTGACCAAACATAATTTTCAATTTGTGAGGGAAACAAGATTTATATGACTGTATAAAACCATACCATCTGAATTCAGAATTTATTTAGGAAAATAAATCATTTTCCCCCAAATAAATTATACATATTAGGAATGATTCACATTAGGAAGGTAAATTCAGAAATTATACAGACACTGAGAATTTTATGGGAAACATGATGTGGATGTTTGAGAAGCTCTCCAGGGTGATCAAGTCTGGAACATCTGCTTGTGGCACCATCAGCCTTCAGACTGGCTATACTGCCCATGAAACTCGAGAGCTGATGTTCTTTTAAAAAATACCTGTTGGGAATGACTCACAGGACAGATGCAAGTATCCACTCGTGTTTCTTTTGGAGCTGTTTTCAGCTGGAACATCAACAGAGGTCTAGTCTAATCTTGTTCTTTGCAACAGGGCCAAATAGCAGAAACAATTTGCTTTTTGACCTGAGGTTGTGTCCCCCTCTCCCTTTAAGTTGGCTCATTAAGTGTGGAAGTGAATGCAGCCACTCACTGGGCTGGAACATACCCTAACAAACCCCTTCTGTAGCACTTCAGCAGCTAAGATAGAAGTTCAGGTCCAAAAGCAGCCTTGGCCTCTCGGCCTAAGCGAGGTGAGACAGGACTGTGCATGAAGATGTTTTTATTCAGCAAGTTCCCCCTACAAGGATCTCCCATTATTCTCAGTAAGGGAATTTCTTCAGAGGACTGGAGCTCGACCTTGCTCTGAAGTGGTGCAAATACACCAGTTTACATAGGCTGGAGCTGGGGAAGCAGCAGCTGGATGATACTGTAAATCCGGCTCCGAAGCGCTCACCACTGGGTCACAAATGCTATGAGTTCCTATCTCAGCACATTCCTAAATTCATTTCCATGAACAAGATAATGTTATAGCAGTAGAAATTGTCTCAAATTTTATGTAGAATAGATAGATACTCTTCTGTCCTCCTCCAAGTAGCTCTAATGTGGGTTATCTCTGTTTTGGTAAATACTGTGAAATGTCACTGTGTGTCGCTGTATCATTCTGCTCATGTTCATGGGGCTCAGCGAGGTGGCAGGGTGCTGGCTTGCCATTAGCGAACAGGAAACCATGGCCTGAGCCCTGTTGTTTCTCGGAGGTTTTCCTGAGAGCCATCATCCTCTGATAGGGATGTGTGTGGTTGGGGAAGGTAGGGAGAAATCCCTGCTTTGTGTTTTGTTAAGCTTGTCTGAGCTTTTCTCCCAAGCAGGCACCTTTAATTTTATAATTCCACTTTTTTTTTTTTTTTTTTTTTTCTAATTAAACATTCCTCAGGTTAAGTGTATGAAAACAGTGCTGCCCTGCAGCCCTCAGTACTCTCCCAGCCCTTGGCTCTGGACAGCCTGTCGCCTGTAGCACGGTCACAGCTCACAGTCTGGACCCAAGATGCCAGATCGTGGAAGGAAAGGAATCAAGAAAGAATAACAAAAATTAGACCCTCATTCATATTAAAATACAGTTTTCCTTTCTCATGACTCTTTAGGGGAGCAGGTAGAGAAAAGGACAAAGCTTCTCCCTCCCACTAACAGCCAGTCTCTCTCTCAATGCCCTGCGAATTACTGGATGATGTGTCCCTTTGTTAGCGGTGGAGAGGCAGACTTGTATAGAGGAGCCACGACACAAAAAACAAAGTGACTCCCTGAAAAGGCAGGAACGCTGGGTGCCAAAAAGCAGGTAGGAAGCAGGCTAGTGAGACACCCCAGGCTAGTGAGACAACTCAAATTTCTAGGGTTTGATGTGCCTGTTCTTCCTTTAAGGATCCCTCAACCATGCCTGCCAAGCGCATGATGCTGGAGTGCTGCAAGCATTTATTTCAACAAGCACTCCCTACCAGAGCCCGTCAGCTGTAATACGGAACAGTCTCCCCAGGGCAAGACTTGTGAGCAGCTTGGACCCAGGGTTATGGAAGTCCAGGGGAACATGGAGAGACTGTGTACACGGGACAAACCCTTCCAAGCATCCTCTCTGCTCGAATCCTCCCCTCTCCGCCCCAGCCCTAGTGTGATTGTTCCCACCGGCTCAGTTAGATGTCCCCTTACTAAAAGCAAACAGCATACACACAGCTGTGTTCAGATGCTTTCTGCGGTTTCCACCTTAAGGGGGGTGGATAGCAAATCACTGTACCAAGGCTCTAGGCACCTCCAAAATATGAGCCACCTCCCCCACTCTCCTAAAGGATGCTCTGCATCAGGCACTTTTTCTTTTGTTCCCCTGGAACACACCACATATGGTCTCTGAAATGACACAGAAGCTTTTTTTTTTTTTTTTTTTTTTTTTTTTTTTTTTTTTTTTCCCTCCCTGAGGCTTCTTTGTTTTTCTTCCCCATTCTGACAGGGACAGTTTCCTACAAAATCCTTTGCTGCCAGAGCCATCGGTTCAAGTGGGACACTTAGAGGTAGCTGAATTTTATGCTTTCTGCAGTTCACGGTGTATTGTGTCACCTGCTTTCTTCCACATCTCTCATGTGAGGGTGATCCCATGTATGTCCCCATTGTAAATGAACATCATAATGAAATAAAGGCAAGTTAAAATACAATAAAAATTTAGTTATATTAGTAAAATTTACCTATGTTAAATGTGACTTTGCAAAATTGTAACTGCTTGAAAGAAGGTTGCTGCCCAAACTGTGGGCAGTTAAGATAAAGCTAACTTACATAAACAAAAGGGACTGTCAAGGAAGGCAGGAAGGACTTCTAGCATGGAGCATTGCAAGGGAGACAGAAGAGGGGTGGGGGAAAGCTAAACTGTTGGAAGTGATAAAACCTTATGTAACTACTCTATAGTAGTAAGAATAGGAGTTAGGTAACCAAAGGTCTATTTAAATAAGGCAGACTTTGTAAAGAGTGTATGTCATAGATAATTTCGAAACTCACTCCTTCAAATGTATAAAAAGATGTTGTGTTCCTTTACTTGGTGAAATGCACGGGGGGGGGGGGGCAACCCCCCTTCATCTCCCTGGCTGTAATAAACGTGTGCTTTACATATAGTTCAAGGATTTCTTTGAATCAAGAACAGAACTAATGAGGATTTGTGCCAAGTAGCTGGCTGTGATTACACTTGTGAAGGCCATAAGAGGGCACACAGTCTGGAAGTGCCACTAATACATCCCATCAATCAAGATCTTCCCAGTCAGCACATACTTTTCAGGCAGGTCATTGTGCCAAATCTGTGCTATCTGGACTTTTTAACCCCCAGAAACTCCCCATAAGAGCAGCTCACCTGTGAGACAAGTGTCTTAATTACAGGGAAGGCTGGGATTAGGAAAAACGATGCTCATTTTTCAAATGTGTCAGGGGTTGATGTACCCCATTGCCTGGCTCTTGCCCCCACCTCTACACCCTCTCCTTTTCTCCAAGACTGGCTCTTGCACATGCATTCATGAGTGATTAGCAAGTGTTAGAGCGTGAGGCTCCCTGGCTGACACCTGCTCTACATCTCAATGGTAGAGCCGGTAAGCCCAGGGCTGTGGAATGGGATCTGCAAGTGGATGTTGTCTGGGACTGACGGAAGAAAAAGATTTACCTGCTTTTGTCTGACAATATTTAGATGGCTTACTTGGCCGAGATGGAAAGAGAATGAGACAAAGAAGAGATGAACTGTGAGAGGCTGGGGCTTTTTTAACTGGGTGTCATTTGTCTAGGCATTCAATCCAGTAAAGAGTTAAAGCTGGAGAGAATATTGTCATCAGCTAGTGGTGTAAAGGTTAAAATTATCTGTACTTCATAATTTTAAAATTCCATGGAATTCCAGCTCATATTAAGCTGTAAAAGCATGTCTGGGGCAGCAAGGAAAAAAAATCAAAGGGTCTGTATTATGGACTGCATCTGTTCCCAGGGTGCAAGGTCAGAAGGAACCACAGAATCATAGAGTGAAAGAACTTCAGAGCCTCAGACTATTGTGACAAATAAAAATGTTTCCCCAGCATAGCTTAGTCATGAAGGAGCCATGAACTGTCTGTACTGAGAAAAACATTTTGCTAAAAATTACTGTTCTAACCCCAGTTGTGTCCTCCATGCAAACTCTGGGGCTAACACAGGCCTGAGAACACCTTCTCTTAACCTCACTCATGACTATATCACTTTCCTGTAGTTGTAAACAGCCTAATAATAGTGTCAAAGTGCCTGCAGATGCAAAGTAACCTTGCAGAGTGTTGCATGGCTCTGGTGCAAAGATGCAGGTGTTGACTTGTGATCCAGCAGGGCCCTCTCACATGCTAACACCTCAGATGTCTCTCTTCACTTACTGCACACACCAAACCACCCCAAACCACCCCACCTCTCCAGCAGAAGTGGTCCAGCCGGATGCAATTCATCTTTCCTCAGCCACTGCAGTTCACAGACAGCACGCTGATGCAAACCGCTGAAGATTTCAGTTTCTATCAGTACCCACCTGCTGTGAACCCATGTGCCGGCACTCCTTTTCTGTGATTTGTTCCCCAGGAGGAATAGGTGTACACGGATCATAATGGGATTCAGCACCTGTCCCCTGCATGTGTCCTTCATGTGCTGACCTTCCAATGGCTTGAGGGAGCTGCTTGGAGCACCTGAAGCTGTCCTTGCAGCGCTGAATGATTCAGTCACGGAAATGCCAAGGGCTGCTGGCAGCCTGCTTAACAGCAATCTGCTAGAGCACCCAGAACGAACAGGAGAAAAGCAAATTCCTAGAATCAGTCTGTTCTATGTAGCATCGTCTTCCTAGCTTTAAAACTTCCCATATGCTGAAACACATGAACATCTAGTTTCAATCTCCTGAAGTTAAGGCCAAAAGAGAGGGAATTAGTCCAGTAATCAGGTGCTGATTTCTGTTCCCTCCTGTGCAACCAGAAAAATTGCTCAGCAGGGAGAGATTCTGGTCCCATGACAGTCAAAGACACACATTGACTTGGGTAGCACTGAGGCCTGAGATTTTTCTGTGCTTGTAACAACGTACCTGAGTGCAGAATTTGACCCTTTATTTAAACGTGGCAATACAGACGTTCCAGGACAAAGGAAAAAAGTTAGACACAGTGAGAAAAAGGTGAGCCACATTAAGGAGAGGGGAGGAAAGAGAAAAAGAGAACAGAAAACCATTTTATAGGTGTAGGTTCCTAGATTGCCTTCATTATTATGTCTGAGCATTTTCCGGTGGAGTATTCAGTGCCGTGACTCAGATCTACCACTTGTGGTTCTTTGTCTCTTTCTCATCCTCTCCACAGGGAGGAGACAACTGCAGGTGTTGTGGAAGAATTAATTTTCGCTTAGCAGGCTTGGTTTGGAGCTTGCTCCTAACATGTTCAAAGCTGTATCTGAGGTGTATGTTGGAGACCTATGTTGGAGGCTGCTGCTTGGGCTGGGTTTCTTTTAAGGTTTTTAGGAGGATTTTGCTTCTTGCCCTGGAGCCATGAATTAACCTTATCAATTGAGTAGATAACATTTGCTCCCTTTACTCCAGTGGTTTTAACTTTTTGCCACCTGTGAAGTGGATCCAGCTTCTTGGCATCACACTGCATTAATATTGACTGGTTTTCAATTTTGCCTGTTTTATGGCCAGATTTTGATATCTTAGCAGCGGTACATGGCACTGTTTTAGTAGCGGTTTGCTGATCCTGGTCAGTTTTAATTAAGGGTCGGCTACTTCCTCCTCATCAGATGTCAGTGCAAACTCTACTGTTTTGCTTTTTATCAGAACAACAGACTGACTTACTGTCTCACAGCTCCTCTGCTGGGCACAATAAGTTTGAGTCACTAGACCTTGTTTCAGAGAGTATTAAGGATTCTACATCCTGCAAATCTCTCCATAAGATTCTCTCTCATGCTCATTCCAAAGCTCTGCCTGAAGCTTTTGGACATGACCATGCTCAGCAGCAAGCAATGCCTCCACTTGCATCTTCTTCTCCTTTTTCTCATTTATCTGAAAATATAATTCTTCCACTGAATCTAGTAAAGATAGTATTGTTTCAGATTTCTGTGTGACCTTTCCTTCATTAGCCAAATTTTCTCCCACCATCTCCACCCCAGGGGTAGAAAGGTGACTACGAAATTTTTCCGTGAAGGATAACAAAATATTTTCTTTATATTGGCCACCCAAGACAGCCATTTTCTCCAAAGGTTCCTACAAAAGGAAACGACACAACCTCCACAACTCTCTCAGAGGAAGCCGCATTGGAATTCTCAAGAGTTTGAGTACCTTCAGAAGAGACCTCAACCTCCATAACTTCCTCAGAGGAAGCTGTGCCAGAATTCCGACGAGTTTTTACATAAGGGAATCATACAAAACAACCACATAGGCCCCTCAGAGGACTGTTGTCAAAGGCACTTTGGGTCAGAGAACGTTACCCTGTTCTAGCTGCACCAAAATAATGTTATGATCCAGTTCTCAAAATTATTAGAAATGCCTCTGCCAGAATTAAGGTACAAACGAGACCAAATGCCAAAGTCAATAGTAAGGGTTTTATTTAATGGAAAATGTGAGACAGAGAAAGATAGAAAGCAATAGGGAAAAGAGGGGGGGAAGGGTTGAAGAAAGAAAGTGACAGAGGGAGATTAAAATAGAAAAAGTATCACCACTCCACGTAACCTGGTGGTGCCCCATCCGTCCAGTTCTTCTGGTCTTCTTAGTGGTGAGGGTTTCCCAGAAAACATGGAGTCCAATGAATTAATATGCATTCAGGAGATGCCCGGCACCTCCCCTTGGAGGTGGGAAGCTTTGCAGTCTCTTGTAACAGATTTGTTGCCTCACGTGGATCATGTGAAGTCTTCTGGTGGTGGAAGGCCTCAGGAATGAATTAGGGGGGCTCTTTGGGGGTCTTTGATGGTTTATGGCCCCTTCTCAGCTGCCTCTCATGTGAATGTTCCCTGTGTACATGGTTTTCCCAGAGAGGGGCAGGGGGTTACTCCTTTGGTTTGGTGCGGAGAGATTTCACCATAACACAACCAAATCCTTCTCCCCCACCACCCCCTGAGCTCAGCTAGAGCTGATTCTTAACACAGGTACATTCTTCTTTCCTGAGCCTTGTTTACTTTCCCTCAGACTTGAGATGATTAGACAATACTCTTATCTCAAGTCCCCAGTCACCGTCCAGATTCCAGTCATTGGGAGGACGCAGGTGCCACAGACAAACTATTGCTTCCTTGCAGTTTGACAGAAAGTTGTTCTATGATTTTGACTATGTTTAAGACATTACCAGCATTTCAGTCCATCACAGCCCCTTTTACTTGAAAGAAAAGCGATGAGATTGGGGCATGTTGTAGCATTGGCTTCTTATGACCCCTGGACAACTCCCCTTCCTGCTTATACTAGATTTTCCCAGGGTTAGAGAGCTCCCTCTGCTATTAGGAAAGTGGAATTGCTGAGACGAGTAGCTGCCAGCTGTCAACTTCAGAGCTGTGAAGGAACTTTTATATGCTGGTCTGAGGCCACGTGGTACACTGAGGAGATTGTGAACTGGGCAGTTTGGTAAATAGAGACCAGTCTCAGTCAGAAAACACAGCTCAGATAGAGGGGAAAAAGCAAGGACAGGTGAAACACATCCCAGTCCTTGTGCTGTAGTCGATAGACTTAATAGGCTGCTTATGCTGTTTGGTAACTGATGTTGGGAGGGGAGGAGAGTCTCGCTTTATATGAGTCATCAGCAGAAGGAACAGCCGGGCTGATCCAGTAGTTTGGGAAGTAGTGCACTTAGAATACAGTAAATGTCTAAGCTAACTGAGGGATCTCCACTTTGGATCCATCACAACCCCATGTTCACCAGCAGACAGCTCCAGGCAACTTTCCGTATTAAAGACCTTACCTTACCAGAGGGACCACTGTTCTAGGGTACATCTCTAAGCCAGCACTTAACTCTGTGGTTTGATTGTGGATAGTGATGGAATTTGGACAGTTTGAAGCTAAGAAGCTTCAACACCCAGCTGAGATGATGGTTAGTCACTCTGGCAGTGACCTGATGGAGTGGTGTCCAAACTGCAAGCAAATGCAATGTGACGACATTGGGTAGTTCTGTGGCAAAATGATCTACCCACAGCCTGGCTCGGTGTGAACTAAATTATTGGGTAGGGAGAAGGATGGAAAATAATATATTGACTCTTCAGTATAAGTGACAAAAGAAAAATACAGTCTTAATCACTTCCCACATAGAGGTCACTGCCTACCTCCCCATCCTCAGCAGTGCACACAGCAGTGGGTAACTGCTATTACTTTTGTTTGTTGTTTTCCCCACATGCCAGAAAACTGAAGCACAAGGCTATGTGATGCACACCCGACTTTCCTGGCCTAGAGAAGCATCAGGCAATTCACATCTTTGACAACTTGCATTCTTAGGCTGAGCAGAAATGAAGATCTGTATTCTATAGAAGTGAGGATGACAGGCTGGCAACACCTCCTGCCCAGACTGCTGTTTGTAGTTGGAGACAGAGTATACAGGCCTGTGATACTGCTGCTTTCTGTGGCCCACAGCCCCAGGCACCGCACAGGGCCGGGCAGGAGGCTGTTTGGGTTTGTGGCATAGGTGCCTAGACAGCGTCTCCCACAGACCGATGCACCTGCTAGGAGAGCAGTCTGGAAGCTGGCTACTCCCTATCCCAAAACGCAGCTGCAGGGAGCTATGGAGCTTCCCATGTGTGCTCCTGCCTTGTGCTGCAGCCCAGGGAGAGGGGCATCCTGCAGCCCAGAGGGCCGAGACATCGCGGCGCTCAAATCACCCCAAACCTCTGCGGCAACGCCATTGCAGGGAGAGTGTGAGTCACTTCACATCAGACCAAATAACCGCGGTGACCCGAGTACGCGGCTCCTCAGGGGGTTCTGGGTTATGCAGTCAGTTCCGTCCCCCTTCTGGAAATAAAAAGGTGTAACTCTGTCCGCAGCCCAGCCCCGCGGCGTGGAGTCCACCCAGGCTCGGTGTCTGTGGCCCCGACGTGAGGAAGAGCTGGTCCTGGGACACAACAACGGGTGGACAAAAACCCCGAGGGTCAGCCTTTGGCAGACCAGGTCGCTTCTGGGAAACCTGAGCCTCCTCCGTTCCGGGACGGCAGGTTTCTGGGACATGTGGAGGTAAGGCTGAACTCGAGGGGCCGAGGGGGTTTCCCCCAGCCCCGGCTCGCTTTTGCTTCCCCGCCCGGTGGCCACCGAGCGGCAGCAGACAGCCGGCAGCGCCGGGGAAGCTCCGCATCCCTTATCCCGCCCCCCTTACCCCGCCTCTCCAGAGGGCAGCCGAGGAAGGGGATGCCCGCCCGCCGCTCTGCCCCAGCGCTCCCGAAGCCCCCGAGGGGGCGACGGCGATTGTAGCGCCACCGCCGCTGAGTACGTGTCACAAGGCACCCCGGCAGCGCTGTGAACCCGAACAAGATATGAAGCGATGTCAGCCGTAACAGCGCATAAATCCAGGAATTTCTATTTGCTCAGTTTTGCACCCGAAATAAAAGCTTGAAAACAAAGCTTCCCTCCACCCTCCCACCCCCTCCCTGTGCGACGTTTCTTGTGCCTCTCTGCTTTTCCCCTGCTTGATTTCCTTTCTTTAGGTTCACAGCACACACCTGTGCTTTGGACATGATTTCCTGCTGCTGGCAGCAAACCCCAGACACATCTACAAACTGGCATTTGCACTGGCAGCAATATAACCGGCTGCAAGCTGGCCTAGCTTAATCGGTGCAAAATGCCCGTCTTTGCTTGTTTGCACAGAGGGAGAGAATACCATCCTTTCTAGGATGACATGCCAGACTGTAACTGTCTTTTAGCAATTGAAAGACTTAACGTGACACTAGAAATCTTGCAGAGGTGGTGTCTGGGCTGTTCTGTTCTCCTTGGTAGCTGAGAGTCACTACTCTTGTGTTTCTTTCAGCATTACACAGTTTCCAGCTCCTGACTTTGCTGCAGGCCATTCAAATTCTCCATGGGTGCTGTTTTTGCTATCTGTGCTGCAGGTAAGTGACTTATGCACTGGAGTTTCCACTAGACAGATACCTGTTCAATGAAAGGCACAAAGGGGAGAAATTTCCCATGCAAATAAGCCCTTCAGCTAAAACGGGTTCTGAAGAAGTTAATCTGTAGGGTGTAAACCCTGAGGGTATGTGGTCTGAGTTTCTGGAGGGCTCATTAGCCTGGGAATCAAGCAGGCTATAGGAAGTGAGGCTGAACTTCCAGTGCCTTAGGGATGATGATGTTGCTAACATTTCCCAGCATGACTGGGGTGTATGCCAGAATCCAGGCTGGCAAAGATTAAAGGCTTCAGTTACACTAGGAGAAGAATCTCCTTTCCCTCCACCACCTTTCATGCTCTTCTGGTCTGTCTCCCCTGCTCATGGACAGTGAGCCTTGTAGCATGGACTGTCCAGCATTTTCTTCCCCTGGCACTGACAGAACGGAAGCATGGCTGTCTTGCCCCATCTCTCCTCAGGATTTTCTGCTTATTCTTGTTCTCTCTCTTATTTGCTTTCCCTTCCTGCATTTTTCCTGTTCATTTTCTTCTCCAGATGGCCTGCCATTCTAAATTATCATATCCCTATCTCCTTGTTATGTTTCCATGACTCTGTGTGATGTGCAGTAATCTGTGGCCAGTAACCAAAGCAAACTTCATCTGAAGATAAACATAACCGCTGATAGAGATGATTTTTGAAGCACTAATTGCTTGCAGCTGCAACTTTAGTTGCCATCAGGTATAAGGATGCAGTCACCATTTTTATCCTTTTTTTTTTTTTTCATGGCGAAGGAGAATACTCTTGTGGGTTTATGGTCCTCCTTCACTAATGGCCATTTATATCCTGGGGATAGTTAGGTGCTCTCAGTGTGCATGGTACTGGCACTACTAAGCACATCAGTGCTGAGAACTTTACACCAGTCATGCTGCTGTGACCATTTCTCTGGCATGGGGGCAATCTCTCCAATCCAACCAGGGAACAGTATCAACCTGACAGCTTAATCTGTTTTCCAACTCTGCCTCCTAAATCACAGTCAGGTTGCATCAGGCTTCTTTGCATGCTCAGAGGAGCCAAATTAACAATAGTTTTTGAATCTCCAACTTTCAGCTGTTTCAATGCTTTTTTTTTTTTTTTGTGGCAAAATATGTTTTTTGAGAAAAAAGCCTCAAAGGTACTCCTTTCCTGCCTAATAGTAAGGATGACAGAATCCCAGGAAGGTTCTGTGGCTGTAGCACAGTGAGGTTTAGGAGTTCATAGCTCTTCACTGTTAAAGGCAGGAGGACTTTCCCACACTATAATGTTGAAGATCCATACTATTTTCAGTGTGCTGTTGCTTAAAAGACCGAGGAGGAAAAAAGACTCCAGGCCAAATTAGGTAGGAGATACGATAAGGGAGCAGAAGTTTTAATGAGCCTCCAGGCTCCAGGAATACAAACCCATGTGCACCCCTCGCTTGGGTGTTACAATTTTATAATGATTTCCATCCAATCCATGTTCGTCCACGCCCCAGCATGCCCCTTTGGGAATTGAGTCTGGGGGAGTTTGGGACCCCATCTTCCTCATCTTCATCTTCTTTGCAGCACGTGCAGTTCTTGGAGCCCTTCCAGAGCTCTGGGTTTGAAGGTTGTTGTGTCTATGTTTATATCTTTCGGCGCAGATTTTAAGGTGTTTTTCTACAATTCTACCTTGAAAAGGAGACTAAACACACTAATGGAATTTAGGGGATTGATATGGGGTAATAGGGTTGGGTATGTGTAAACATTATACTACAGGGTAAGGGATGTAATATGGCTATGTTAAAATCTAAATTCACTCTACAACTACTTCTAAAATCTACAAAACATTAAAAAATCAAAAACTCTAAGGCATCAGTGCCATGGACACTAACCAGCTCCACAGTCCCTTTAGCTGTGACAGTGCTCACACCTTATCTAAAACTCAGAGACTCACTTTGGGGAACTGTCTTGCCCCAGTAGCAGTAATGGACAGTAGGACTGGGGGACAGCAGGAGAAGGAAAGGTATGAGCTCTACTTGCTACAGCATCAGTGTCCGACACTACGTTTAAGAAAAGCCTCAGCCTTCTGAGGAAGCCGCCAAAATGTGAATCCCACCGGTGTGTGGTTAGCACTAGTTTTTGTTCTCAAATTGAGACAGTCTGTTTCTGCAGCCCTTTGAGTTGTTTTCTATCTTGGCAACACAGCAGTGCATGTAGGAACGGCAGTTGAGCTGGCCAGGATTGCTTGGCTTTAATAGGGAGAATTTGTTTGGACAGAACCAAAAGGGTCCTGTGGAAAGAAGGAGATTAGCTGGGTAGCCACTTCTGGATCAGACTCAGATTCATACCTCTTTTTCAGTCTGGCTCTGTGGCATCCCAACTGCGCGCCACAGGCTATCAGCTGTTTCATAGGACAACACAGGATGTGGGGCAGAAGCCAGTGAGAGTGGGAGGGAAGGGAAGCAAGGACCCTGTTTGGTTTGTGAGTCAGAATAAAAGCATCTCATTAGAGTGCTGCTTTTCAGGAAACAGAACTGCTGATTTATGGCCAGCTATCTTCAAGCTTGGCTGAAGTCAGCCAGGTATTTCTGGGAAATGGAATTTCCCTGGTTTGCGATACCTGATTTTTTGATATCACATTTTAGTTTGCTTGCATGCCTAGTAATTTTTTGCAAAGGTCCATCTGTTCCTTTGCAGAGCTTCTCTCCAAACTATTTTACTACCTTCTGTAGAACTGACTGGATTAGAATTAAACATTTAAAAAATCTGTGGATGACACCATGCATCTTGTCCATCCCAATAACAGAACTTCAAGGGTGGTAACTGGCAGCAGAACAGCAATAACAAATAGAGATAATCCTGCTGCAGTCCTATGAACAATTTGTGCTGTAATAAGTGGACATATCCTGCTTGAAAACATCTGCAAGCCCAATAAAGCAACTTGGACTGTTGTTTGGGGGTTTGGGCTTGAGCCTATTTCACAGCTCACTCTGCTCCTTCTTCCTCCTTCTATTGCTACAAAATCCCAGTATAAACACAGTCTGTTGCTTGGAGGCAAGATAGAGCTGTCCTGGTTCACGTTGCATCTTTCTAAGGCTGAAGACTGGGACAAACTGGGACTTGAGAGAAGAAAATGAAGTTTTCCTCATTCCTTGTCTTACAGTATATTTCACTTGAGTTGGGATTTTTTTCCCTTTCCATGGGCTTTTGCCAAAACCTTTTGTCCTACCATCCTCTGCACAGCCACCATGCTCTTAAAGAATCTCTTTATCTCCATCTCTTCTTTTACTTATCTACTACCCACTGCTGCAGCTTGGATTTTCCTTCTGGAGATGCACAGATGCAAGGGAGGAGATAGACACAAAGTGTCTTGGGGACAGATTCATAAATTCCACCACTTACATACATTGCTTCTGTGATTCTCATGTATCTGTGTCTGAAAGGAAACCTGAACTCATTAGTGTTGAACCACAGGGCAGGCAAGGATTTCCCTAGAGCTGTTCTTGCTGCTGCAGCAAAGGGCTGTCTGTGGGCTGGAACAAAATGGGACATTTTCAGGCTGGGGACAGGAGCAGTGATGGCCTCAGCACGCAGAGGGAGGCTTCCCACTGGCTGTGCCAAGTGTGGGCTATCCCAAAGGCAGTAGCAGGGGCCAGTCCTGCCCAAGTCTTCCCAGATCTGCTGGCTCATTCCTCATACTGCTGTGCCAAGTATGTGTAGGCAGCTGCCTGCTGCTGCCTCTGGGGTGTCATGGAATCTGGGTAGTGCTGAGGGGTGGACTGGCTTCTGTTACCACAAATGTCTCCAAGAAATTTCTCTAAGAATGAGAAGGCCTTGCAAATGAACAACTAGAGCTGCACGGAGATGTGTTGTATCCCAGCCTGGCTTTCTGTCTGACTCATGTTCCCTCTTTATGGGGAGAGTTTCCTTAACCAGCTAATTTAGGTGGAGTAACCAAAGGGCAGTATCACTATTCAGGGCAGTCTCTTGGCAGGCACAAGTGTCTAGATAACACATGGATGATGCAGAAAAGAGAGACCTCCTTTAAAGAGTGAGGGAAAATCCTTTATGTTATTGCACTGCTCAGGCAAACTTTCCCCATCTTTCTTTCTTCAAACACCAGCTTTCAAAGCAGAAGCTATTCTACTGTCTTCTCCATTAACAAAACTCTTTGAAAATCATTGGGGAAGCATATGCCTGATAAAACAGAGAAACAAGCTTAATAACAGGGATAAATAATTTTACCTCTTGTTTTTTGAGCTCTGAACTGTCTTTCCTGTTCTTTGTCCCACAGGCCTGGACAAATACATAATGTCAGATGAGTGGCTGTGACGCAGGTCTGATGCTAGAGGGGCTGAGATACAAGAAAAGACTTCAGAATCTGACAGCAAAGGTCAACAACATCCAAGAGGCTACAGAGAGATGTGCTGGGAAGTGCTGTAATTTTTTGATACACTGATTTTGGTGACCGTTGTCTCCTATAAAACTTCTGGCTTGTGCAGATTCTCCTGTCCTATCAACCCTGTGAGGTGATAAAGCCTCCTTAGCAAGATTCATAATAGATGTGGGGTCAGAAAGGCCCAGCTGTTGGGGGACCAGCATCTAATATGTGCCTAGGAGATATTCCCTGATATGCTGCAAGCTTTTAAAAGTGGAAAATAAATAATAAAAGTTATGTTTTAGTTTCTATTTCATTGAGTAATATAGATAAAGAGCAGCATAATGAATGAGATAAATTGAACTAAGACATTATGACTCATGTCCCATGACTGAGCTGTCAGAAAAAGATGTTTTGTATTTCTGGTTGAGTTACCTACATGCTGATGATCTCACATCATGTTTTTCATTCTCATATCCAAGCTTTCACTGAAATAACAATAATGTCCAGAGTGCTTAGGAGGCAAAATGTCTGTGGCCAAATCGATCAAAGTCATCGGTGTTCTTCTTTTTTTCTTTGGCTGTCTACCAATCTAGTTACTTAACCTGCTTTTTTTATAACCCCATCGGGCCCCTGTAATTAATACAGCTTATTAATTACCCAGCAGACTCCTGACCACTAACGCCAGGCAGTGCTGTTGGTCACTGGTAGGTTCTGCACTTTTGTTCTAGCTCAGATGTGGGCCCACAGCCACATTCTGACAGGGCTCTGCTGACTCCTCCCAGCTGTGATTTTGTGCCAGCATATTTTTTTGCCATGCCCTGCGCGTGGGAAGCTGGTGCTCCACGTGGTACTGAGCATGGCTCATGCTGTGCATTGCAAGGGTGCACTCCTGTTGCAGAGAGCAGAGGTTTGGGCAGCTTCCCAGGAATGGGCTGACTGCTTCTGAGAGCAAACACCATCCCATGACATCACTTCAAGTAGAGCTTTCCCACTTTGTTGTAGGAGGGCTAAAATGTTAACCCAGCAGTTCAGCAGGTCATTTTCATCTAGTCCTAGGACACTGCAGCAGCAGGAGGAGGTGGTTCAAGCCCTGGGTGTTTGGAAACTGAAAGCCCTCAACATCCAGTCTTTTGTTGCCAGCTCAATCAGAGAAACTGAACCTGTGGCTTGACAAGAGGATGTGAAGCTGTCACAGCACAACAGAAGCATCCCTCTCCCCAAGATACAGGAAATCCAGACCAGCACGCCATACTGCTGTTGCAGTACGCAGGAGATGATGAAGTCTAAAAGACTGAAAGAAAACTTGACCTAGGAAATGGTATGTTCTTGCATCTCAGGCTGTGTTAGTTTTATATCCCTGTGTCATTCACTAACGTTGGTTGCATGATGGAGAGTATTTGAGTGAGACTCAGAGGTAAGTTTACTAATCCTAAGAAATTATAGCTGTTGCATGTTATGGGATTGCGTGTCTGTCCACTAAGGACTTGCAAAGGTCACAGATACAAGCCATATGGTTTGTGGAGCTAGAGGTGAAGAATGGGAAATGGCTTCTGGAGAAGAGACATAGGCATTGCTTAGTTTCAGCCCATCACATCTGCTTAGGTCTTTGGAGGAAGATGTTGACAGGCACATTCTAGGGACACAGAGCTGCTGCAGTTCAGGAAAGTACTTATCCCATCTCTTGACTTCATCTCAGGTGATTTTTATCGCTGTCAGAGCAGAGTCACTGGAAGAGATCATGGAAACAAACACATATTGCACATTATCCTGCAGGAAGCTTTCCCATCAAACCTCCAGTGAGCCTATTACAGGCTGAGTGTCACCATTTTATCTTAAAAGTGTCATGCACCTCAACTGAAATCTACAAAGAGGCCTGTTCCTTAGTAATATTTTTCATTCAAAGGTAGATGAGTTTATCACAACCTTGACCTTCATGAATTTCCATCATGAACTTCCATTTGTGTTCTGTTTTTATTATAGAAGTACATTCCTAGCAGACCTTTCATGGCAGTATCTGTCATGCTTTTTAGCTTTCAGAAAATTGCACTGTTGTCGCTGATACTTAAAATACATTTACAAACAGCCATGTAAAAATGAAAACACTGGTAATGCACACCTTGACATTCACTTCCAAGCCACACACCAGATTGCCCATCAGATTTTAGAGTGGGGTGCATTTGCTATCCAAGACCCCACAGTACTCACTTTGTCCCTTGTGGAGACAGGTAGTTTCTGCGGCAGCCAGCACTCAAGCTAAGTGGGTTAGACACGCTGGTGTCAACATCTGGCATTAGCTCTAACATCAGTCCTGAAATCAAGTCCTGAAGGTCCTTGTCCCTCAGAAGAGACAGGGCTCAGCAATTCTCTTCAGGTATTCCATAAAAAAAGATACGGAATCTAAAATCTTCATACTGACAACTCATGCCATTTTGGGATATCCCAGGTAATTGAAAAAACCTCGAGGCCAGTTCCTGGAGGGAAAAATAGCCCTGTCACTCTACTAGGCCAAAGCTGGCTCTGTGCCTTCAGGCAGCGTTGAGCCTGAGGTAACTTCCTCTCCTGGAAGACAGAGTGCTGCTGGCATGAAGAATGTGGTATAGCTCTCCATGAGGCAGAGCCGGTCTCTTCATGGGGTCCAGTTGCTTGCTGCTCCCCTGGACTCCTAGTCTGAGGGTCGTGCCTCGAGCTATTATATATTTTCTTATAGAGACACATTTCTGTTCCTAAAGGAAGTTCGAACTTCCTGCTGCACATCTAGGTAGGGATTGGTTAACAACTGCCAGGTGGGTGGTATAGCCACTGGTGCCAGGCAGGAGCTGCCCCAGGCTCCCTTTTCACAGTCCACCAGCTATGTTTCTCCTGAGAGCAAGGGATCTGTGCGGCCTGAGGGCCATGCTGCACGTGCAGCCCAGCGCAGCACAGACCTGTGTATAGAAATTACAGATGAAATTAGTAACGTACAGGTTTCTCAGTCTCTAAGCACAAGTGAGCAGACATGGTCTGTTCGAGATTAAGAGGTCCTTGCATGCCATGTTTGCTGCATGGTTCCCAACACATGGATCCTTCTCTTTCTCCACAGAGGAAAGTCTCCTGGGTTTGATAGGGAAAGTAAGCTTTGCTGACACTTTGTGAGTGAAATCTCCCATCAGTGGTATTTGTGAGCACTTCATCCTTGACAAAGCTGTGACAGTATGGAAAGATCTGGCGATGCACGAGGCAGAACTACTGTGCTTTCCACAGAGCTGAGATTGAGAAAAGGTCTGTGTGACACGCAAAACAGCTGCATCCCTGGGAGGAGTGTTCTGCACATGTTACATAAGTCCATTCTTCTATTCATTTTTATACTTCTTCTTCTCTCTTACGTAAGTCCATTCTTAAATCTAACTGTTACAATAATTGGTTCTGTAGGCTATATATCTTTATTCCAAAAACAATAATTGGTCAGTTCTACTTAGCTTTACTGATTGGAATCCTTGATACGGAGATTAAGCTGGGAAAGAGTGAGGGGGTTTCCAAGCACAATATATGGCCCAGTAACTTAACATACACGGTCCAATAACTTCTTGGCAAGGTATCCATGGTTGCATACTTCCAATACAACACTCCTTAACAATTCTGTACATTGTGCTTCACAATTTTCTACCTTTAATTGAATGAACTATTTCTTTTATATGATCAAATCTCAGTTATTTTATCACAACTACTACTTCTATGTATTTAAATCCTAATTATTTATCAGACTATTTGCAACACACAAAAGAATAAATCTCATTTTTCTGCCAAGGAAGCATTATCATCCCTTTGAAACTCAGAAGCAGGCTTCAAAGAGATTGTTCAACTATTATGTTTTTTTAAGCCAAAACATGTATCAACCCTTGCCGCCCCTTGTAGGAGTTAAGAAAGCGGAAAGAGCACCGCTGACTGCAGGCATGTACGGACATGTCATGACGAGGTGGAACTGCGGTCAAGCAAAGTTTTCCTGTTTCCTGTGCCAGCGGAGCGGGGGGATTTGCTCCTGCGTCGGCCGCTCGCGGAGCCCCGTCTGCAGCAGCAGGAGGGAGGACAGCATCAGGAGGGTCCACCGTGAGAATGGAAGCCATGTACAGGAATCAGATGAGAGGGTAAAGGAAATTGATGAGCAAAAAAAAAAAAAAAAACCACCCCAGCTTCAGCTCTGCGTTGTTGCTTCAACCCAAGGGGACCCCTTGCTTTGCTGCCCCGGGGCGGGGTGGGGGTGGTGAGGATGCGAAGTCCGTGCAAAGTTTCTGCCTTGCTTGGGGAAGGGTGAGGGCGATGCTGGTGCCAGTGTACCCGAGTAGGAGCCCTGTCCCAGGGGTAGCTGCAGTGGCCGAGGAGCTGCACCGAAGTCTGAGCCTGCTGAGGAAGTTCCCACCGGCATAAAAGCTGTCACGGGAGCCATAAACCATCGAGAAACGAAAGGCACTGATAAAAGCAAAGGAAAGATGGGGATGTGCTGGGGAAGGGCTAAGGCTGGCTCACCCCAATGCCGGGCAGCAAAGGAATCCAAAAATGTCGCTTCTCCCTGCTCGACAGTTTCAAGGTCTTGAAACAGCTGTTGTGACACAAAACGAAGTGTCAGGGCAGGCATTGTCTGTTCAGCAGAGGGGTAAACAAGGTTTTAATGCAAAGTTTGGTAAAGAAATGCCTCGGTTGTGCAAAGCATTAGCATGGGAGGAAAAATGCAGATTAAAGAGGTTTTGACACATCTATGGTTGTGTATTTTTAGACATTATCATTATTACTACTATTATCTTGCAATGAACAGAATTTTAAATAGTTTCTAATAAAAAGTGGTGGAGGAAGTAAGGGAAATTATTAAAAGCCTATAATGATGCAGTTTATTGCACAAAGTTTTAAAGAGAGATATTAGGGTTTTTTTATAAAATTTTAAATTAATCTCATTGCATTCCTGTTCAAGTTATGGATGATGGAACAATACAATAGGAAATGCATAAATAGCACATTTTAAGATATATTTGTAATCAGTCAATTTAATTTTCAAGTTTACATAGCAGCTGCATATTAATGAAAAAGAAAGTAAAACCTAGGAGACAGTTATGTAGGCTGTCATCCCTCTGCCATTTTCTCCCCTAACTCCTATAAATGCTTTGAGGTACAATCCACCTTTTAAATTCTCAGTTACTCTTTTCAGTTACTGTACTTCTCTCCAGCCCTTAAATTCTGAAAAGGTTTGTGAGATTGATGAACCAAATTTCGAAAGAAAACTAAAAATGTTTTTTTGTTTGTTTGTTTTTTTGGTTTTTTTTTGGTTTTTTTTTTGTTTTGTTTTGTTTTTTTTAATTTTTTTTATTTTATTTTAATATTTGCTAACTCTTAACTTTGTGTCATATCTATATCAAGGAACCAGCTGTTAAGTGCTTGAATTTTTTTTGAGTTGGGCTCTGAGTGCATCTGTGTACCATACATATCCTTGCTGAACAGCAAGGACTGCTTGTGAAAACTTTAAAAAGAAAAAAAATTGAAGCGATTTCACGGCTTTTGGCAATTTATCTGTAAACTCACAATTTATTTTAAGTATTCTCTCTTCTTGTTTGGGGAGACAAAAGAATAGGTGAAAGGATTATGTGATTCTGTATATGTTCTGTAGTGTGTGAATGTTTTGTGATGGTTTTTAAATTTGTTGTCTTTTAAAGCTGTTTAAATTTACATTAACATGTTATTTAAACAATAGCAAGTTTCATCTTGTAACATAGCAAATATTTATAAGTATGAAGTCTTTTTCTTATATTGCATTAAGTTGATTACACCATAAATTTCTCTTTGCCGAACACATCTCTAAGGTGGCTGTATCTCGAAGATTAGTGTATTGCAAGATTGTTCTAAAGAAATGGCTTTATGTCCCTGAAAATATGCACGTGACATCCACTTATCCAAAGTACAGTATGTTATGGTGAAAACACAGGCAAGAAGGTGCTTAAGACCAGTTTAAGTAAGACTTGGAAGATTTAACTTGTTCGTATGTTATAATCAGATGGCAACATCTACAGATACCTTTGAACAAATCAGATCTCTGTAATCTGTTGTAGCATCCCTTTCCAAAACCTTAAAGATACCTTCTGTAATAATTAAATTAACTGATTAGTCTTGAGTATTTGGAATTCAGTGTATTTTCTTTGGTGAACTTCAACCTGTTATACGTGTTATATATTTATTGTGAACATATGATTTAATTATTTTAGGTATATATGTTCCTTAAAAATCAAGTTTTAAGGAAATTTAAGATAATAGGCATTAACTTCCAAATAACATAAAATAAACAGAAAAAATGCATCTCTTTTAACACCTCAAATGAGAAGGCATAGAAATTGAACCTGTGCTTCACTTTTGCCTCTCTTTGTAGTTTTTTTAATGACCTATTAAAGGAATTATATGTAATAAAAAAGTTATTTCTGTACCAGAATTAAACATTTGGTAACGTTTACATTTGTTACATTTACATAAATTTGATAGAAAGTCTGATAAAGAAATCTGCATGCGTGATGTCTGTGGTTTATATAAAGGGAGTTTACATGGAGAAGTAAAGAGAGATGCACTCTGGTTTATAAAATGGTTTGTGTACATATGTATTTTAGCATGTAGGAGACTGCAATGAGAGAGGATACAGGGTAAGAAGACAGAGACTTTTGACTGACTCAGACAAATGATGTGATTTTTAAGTAGGTGATGAGTCTTGCAACTAGAGAATATGTGACAGTATCTGCAAGATTTCATTTGTCCTTTGTTCAGATTGGGGGTTTTTTTGGTGGTGTGATTTTTTTCTTTCTTTATTTGGTTTAGGTTGTTTGTTTGTTTGTTTTTGTTGTTGTTTTTGTGTGGGTTTTTTGTGTTTTTTTTTTATTTTATTAGTGGGTGCTAATCTATAAAACAATCTGCAGGCTTATTGCTTTTCTGTTCAGAGTTTGTTCAGTTGTCTACTAGATTTACTCTGGATTAGTGTAATGTGGAAAACCATATATCTGAAGTGCATTCTCATACAAATTTCTACACAAGGCATATGCATGAAGGCTACAAAGTGCCTCTGGAGTTTTCATATCTTCTTTATGTATTATGGATAATTACTGAATATAAAGGATACATTCATGACCAACAATGGAAGTCTTTGTATAGGTACTTAATTGACAATATTTAGAGGTACTTTCTGAAGTGAAAAGGTCTGGATCCAAGAGATGGACTATCTGTCAAAAAATATCATTCTTGGGAGCTGCATCTTTTTGTGTAGAGCGCTTCTTTTTGATTTTTTCCTCTCATGTAGGATTGTGCCAACTGTCCTAATCTTTATGAAAGTACAATCAGCAAGAGAATCCAATAAGGAGAAATATTCAGCTTCATGGTTTATTGGTGGTTTGGTTGGGTTTTTTTTTTAGTTTGACAAAATTTGCGATGGCTCCCTACATTGAAAAGGGATAGATAGAAGCCCTGTAAAAATGTCTGACACATTAAAAATATGTAGAAAGCTTTCAGAAATACTCACAGGGATGAGGAAGAGGACAGCCATAGGGAGGATTAGTGGTTCAGGGTTTGGCTCCTTCATGCTGCCGTGGTGCCTACCTCTCCATTTCTCTGCACTGCTCTCTGGTGTTTTGCCCTTAGGTCTCCTCTCATTTCCTGCATCCTCCCCCTTTTTTGTGTACTGCAGTACTAACGAAAACAAAGTTGTAACCAGTGATTTCATGACATCTCTCTTCTGTTTCAGCATGTATATATCTAAGCAGGTGTTAAAAAGCCAGTTTGATCCCTTTAATTCTCCACCGGAGACATATCTACTATGCAAACTACAATGGGGTGAGAGCAAAAAGTCTTGGAAACACTGGGTCAAAAATTATGATGGTGATGATGAATATTATCATGCTGAAGTCTACTTCCTGGAGAAAATCTTTAGAATGAAACCATCCTCTTCTTCCTCTTATGTCAACTGTTCCATCACGTGGTACCTGTCCTGGAGCCCCTGTGTGAACTGCTGCTATAAAATACTGAATTTCTTAGAGAGGCACTGGAATGTGAACATAAACATTCGTGTGGCACGGCTTTACGTCATAGACTCTGAAAGAAACCGCAGAGGCCTGAAAAAACTTGCGAGGTCGGAGCAAGTAAACATTAAGGTCATGAACAAGCGAGGTAAGGTTTCCCATGCTTTGTGGGATTGGGAAGGGTTGAACTGGTGAATTTTGTGCATGGGTGAATCTGTTATGGGCTTTCTTCTGTGCCCAGTTACCTCCCCAGATTCTCTGAGGGCATATCAATCACCTTTCAGTGACTGAATGTTGCATCCAAAACCAGATTATGCAGGAGAAGAGGGACAGGATTCTTAGGAACCAGACCTGTATCAAAAATCTCCCTTGTTTAGAGATGCTGTATTTATGTCACTCCTGAGGGAATGGGAGATAAGGTCCTTCTCTCTTGTCCCTGGGGACTAAATGCATTTGCTGGGATAAGGCTGGCTGAAGGGCTCCTCTGCAGATAAGAGAGGGGAAAAAATTGCCCTGGGAGAATGGCACTGGTTCCATATACGGAGTGGACAGCATCCATGAGCTCACCTGTCCATGGCCAAGCTGTCTCTGTAACACAGACACAAGAAAGAGGTTAAAAAGTCTTGTTTCATGAGCTTCTCTGGTATCTGAATAAACTCAAGTTAATCATCTTGCTTTTGTTTCTCCAGACTATAAAGACTGTGTGAAAAACTTTATCCGAGGAGGTTATATTATTGCTGATGGTTTCTGGACTGTGAACTTTCAGCCAGCGATAACTAGGAATCGTTTGGAACTCATGGACATCTTAGAGGTTAGTATACTCTGAGGGATAGAGGGAACCACATGAACACTGATTTGCAATCTGGGGTAACTGAGCTGTAAAGAGAAGGAAAGAAGGCATTCACATCTAGCTGGAGTTTAAAGAATGCTGCAGCAGGCTTTTTGGAAAAAGTAACATAGTAAAATCATGGGAACTATCCTGTCCCATTGGGAGAGAAAGATTGTGGATTTTTTCCCATTGTATTATGAAGCAAAGGCTAAGAGGGCAGTTTTTTTCCTTCAGGCTCTAGAGTGGGAAGTCCCTTATTTTTATCTGGAGCTCCAGGCTTATTCCAGAAACCCAGAAACCCTCCACCAGGAATCCACCAGATTCCTTCCTAACCCAAATCTGAGCATGGGTTTCAGTTCACCAAATGATGCTACTCACCCCCCTTTCTGTTAATATCTTCAGTGGTCTGACAGCCTCCCAGTCACTGGGGCCCTCTATAATACTTCACTGAAGTCCTTTCCAGATTCAATTCAGCAAATTCCATGACTGGTTGGAAGGGTACAGTTTCTGTGAGATAAGCTGTTGAAAAGAGAATGTCTGTCCCCTGGGAAAATACAACTTTTGTTTTTGTTTTGTGCCAGACCTCCTGAAAGGCAGGAGACAGAAGAGAGAGTGTATTCAATAACAGTGCTGAAAGTTTGTGCCCCTGGAGACAAGAGACTGTGCTTGAGTGAATAGGTCCGCATCCTTGGCCCGAAAGGACACAGGAAAAAAATATAGTGTACAAAAAAAATCTAGCAAAACTAATACAGGTGCTGCTGCATTTTGATTTCACTGTATTAGAGTTTTATGACAAATGCTATTTTTAGTGAAACAAAGTGAAAGAAATCTATGGCTAAGTGGATCATTGATTATGTCTGTTACAAATCACAGCAGGTCCAAAGTGCAATCAGATGATCTAAAAATCATACTTCTGTTTTCATTTCAGGATCTTTATTTATAGAATCAAAGAATCACAGAATATCTCAAGTCAAAGTGACCCAAAAGGATCATCAAGTCCAACGCCCTGCTCCTTGCAGGACTATCTAAAACTAAACAATATGACTAATAGCATCATTCAGGTGGTTCTTGAACTCTGACAGGCCTGATGTGGTGACCACTTCCCTGGGGATCTTTTTTCAATGATTGACCACCTTCTCAATGAAGAACCTTTTTCTGATGTCCAAGCTGAACATCTACTAATGCAGCTTCATTCCATTTAGTCCTGTCCTATCACTGGTCACCAGAAAGTCAGCTTCAGGATTACTTCAACTTCAGAATTATCCTGTCCCAACTGGAGAATCCAAGACTTGCTCTTGTTAAATTTTGTACAGTTGGTGACTGCACAGCTCTCCAGTCTTTCCAGATCTCCCTGCATGGCCAGATCTCTCTACCCTCAAGGGAGTCCACAATTCCTTCTAGTTTAATATCATTGAAATAAGTACTTAATTTTGATTCCTACATTTGATTCCCTCATACAGATAATTTATAAAAACATTGAAGATCACTGGCTGTAAAACTGAGCCCTGAGGAATCCCAGAGGTGACTGGTTACCAGCCTGACGTAACCCTATTTACTGTAGCTTTTTGAGCTATCAGCCAGTTGCTTACCCAGTGCCCTATGGACTAGTCTATCTGTGTGCTGGACATTTTATCCTGAAGGATACTGTGAAAGTATTATAAAATCTTTGCTGAAATCCAAACCCACCACATCTACTGGCTTCCCTTGGTCAGGTAGGTGGGTGACCTTATCATGAAATGAAATGAAGTTGATTAAGCAGGACTTTCCCTTTGTGAACCTGTGCTGACTATGACCAATGACTGCAGGCTTGTGGGAGACTGAAAACCTGAAAGAGTTAACGTCTTAAACATCTGTCAGAAGAGAAAAGGAATGTTACCATGCAAATGAGACAAGGTGCAGTTAGAAAAGGGGGTCTTGAGAAAGCAGGATAGTGCTTTTCTGGGTCCAACTTCCTTTACTTGGGTAACTATGTCTAAAACTCAATTTGAGACAGCATTGCACTTGTGTCTCAGATGGGGGAGGGTAATTGAAAGCACAGTACCCCCCAATCCTTTTCTGCAAAGTTTGAGAATCACAAAATGTACATGTGTGAGGACTAGGCTATAAATAGCGCAACAGATGGGCAGGGTGTGCTCCCACCATCCATGCACCCTCCACCCGGAGGAACTGGACCAGAGATGACACTGGAATCCTGTGTGGTGATCCAGATTTTTTTTTTTTTATCTACCTCTATTTTCCTATCTTTCCTTCTTCCTTTCTTCCTCTCCTTAAAAGTTTAATTCACTGCAGTTGCAGGCTGTTCAAAGATCACTGCCATGTGTTGTTCAGAAAGGTTTCGTCCACTTGCTGTTCAGAAATGTTTAAATTGTTGTTGCTACAGGTTGCCTAACCTATCATAAAGTTTAAATCACTGCTGCTTTTATAAATAAAACTTTCCAATTGATTGTTTAGCATTGTTTTGCCTTTATTTAGCCCAAGGGAATCTGGAACTTTGGCTACCTCGGAGTAGGCAGTCCAGACCTGCCCTTTCACAACTCGGCAGTTATCTCTCAGAATAATCTCCATAATTTTGCCAGGCAATGAAGTGAGACTGGCAGACCTGTCTCAGACCCGGGGCTTCTTTCTTACCTTTCTTGAAAACTGGGTCAACATTGCTGTCTTTCAGTTGACAGGGACCTCTCCAGACTTGACCAGCTCCTTCAGTATCCTGGGGCATAGCCTGTCCAGCCCCATACATTTATGTTTATCCATCTGGAGCAGCCACTCCTGAACAAGTTCAAGGTTGTCTCTGAGTTTATCATCCTCTCAGTCACGGTCTTTCAACACAGGGCTCCTCAGGTCCCAAGGCCCATCATTTGGGACTAAAGACAGAGGCAAAGAAGGTATTAAACATCTCTGCTTTGTTCCTATTTGTGACGTGACCTCTGTCATTGAGTAGCAGACCAACATTATCTCTGATCCTCTACTAAGAGGTTTCACACACAGCACATGGCCTTACAGCTTCTGTGGAGAATGTTGTAATGCAAAATGTTCCTAACATTCCCCATTTTCTAAAAGCCACCAATAACCTGGACCGACAGCTTTTCGCTGAAAATTTCACTGATGTTTAGACAGTGCTAAACATCCCTAGTGAGAAACTTCTGGATATAGAAACAGAGGCAGGGAGCAGCCAGAGTGGAGATCAGTGTCCCAGGCCCTATACTCTGCTAACTTTCGTATTCCTCTGATGTGGCCTAATGTTGCAGAGGATGATGGGAGAAGGGTACTTAAAGAGAATTGCTAAATTAGCATGTGAACAGTTGATTAATTCACTTTTACTTCAGCTGAGGCATTTTGATGAAAACAGGTTATTTCCTTCATTCTTGAAAAATTAATCTCTGACAAGGGAAGGTCAGGATGCCAAAAGGGAAAGTGCTCTCTGGAGACTTGCTGTCCTCTGTGCTAGCCTTGTCTCCTACCTCATGGTGCGAGAGGAACAGAACAAACCTGAAACCACAGAAAATGCCCCATTGGGGCAGAAAGCATAGTCCAGACACTGTATCTAGCAGTGTCAGAAGGAGGCATTTTTCAGAGCAGACAATCCTGGCTGCTATTTGTGATTAATTTTGATCCTGCCACACTACCTCAGTAATCACAATGACTGTGTTTGGGAACTCTGCATCTTACCTTTAGTGTCTGTATATGGACTTTTTACCATGAGTTTCTCAAAGCTGCTTTGACCCTGTCCTGCCATCTGCATCCACAGTTTACTGGGGCAGAAGATTCCAGAAGTTCATAGTTTGCCACGTAAATAAGCACTTCCCTCTGTTTTGAACTGATCAACTTACCACAGCAAGTGTCAATTCACTAGTGTTCATTTGAAAGACTGTGCTAACCTAGAGAGCTTCCTACTGACTCAGTGGGAGCTATAACACTTAACTGACCGCACCGCTTGGTCCTAAAAAAAACAACTTAAAAAATCCACAGATGTTCCATTTGACAGAAGCAAATCCTTCATCCACCAAAAGGTGTGACTGTGAGATGATAATTACAGCATCCATGGTCATTGCAGTTCAGCATCTCCATTCAGCTAGTGAAAAGGAGTAAGAAGGTGTTTTTGTCCGCTAGTCCATCCTGGAACTGGACTGCTAGATGTATTCACTGGAAATCCCTTGAAAAACAAGTCACATTAAGCTGCACGAAGAACTGTAAGAATGTAGCTGTATTCCTTGGAGTAGTCAAGCTGAGTTCTTTGGTGCTCTGTCCAGTTGTTTGTTCCTCTGTCGCATGCAGAGGTGCAAGCCCTACTGTCAGTACTATGCTTGGGAATAGAACCTCTCGCCATGTCTTGTTTTTGATCCTAGATTATTTTTGCGAGACTAGGATAAATATTCTTTGACTTATACCCATTTTAGTAATTGAACTCTAAAGGTATATTTGGGCCTTATTCTTCTCTCATTTTCGCTTTTTAACATAGTCAATAGAATTAACCAGAGTTTTGGACCAGTCTAACCGAAAGAGAATCTGGCTTACGAAAACTTAGAGATGATAACCTGTAACTCACAAAATTGCAGCACTCCTCAGTTAATAATGTCCACTTTGGTAGATGCGTTCTCTTGTTTTGATATATGGGTCTTAACATCTTATGTATTCAGGAGCTGATGCTTTCAAGGTGGTTTTAAAGAGTCAGAGAAAACTGCTCACACAATCTGTTATGGGGGGAAGAGACACACAGACTGTGAAACTGCTAAGCTCAATTTATTAAGTGGATCAAGTGTGCCCTGTAATCTCTAATGCTGAAGGTGTTTGTAATTAGGTGTTGGCACAGGCTGCCAATCAAACAATATCACAGTGTACACCTTTCCAGCAGCTTTGGGGATGATTCTGTAGCTCGTTTATCCATTGTCTGTGCCAAAGCTCATTATGTTTAGTTCTTGTTTACACTGTCCTGTTGGCCCTGACTTACCACACTCAGCCCTTGTTTTCACTGTAACCAGCTCTTGGCCAAAGCAAGGTTGTGACATTCCTATGTCATGAGCAAGCAAGAACCTTGAATTGTTTTCACAGTAAAAAACAAAGACAGTTATTATGGTCTGTACCTCTCAGGGCCCTGAGGATTTAAAAAAAAAAAAAAAAATTGGTTATTTTGACCACCCTCACTTGGGACTTTGGCTGACACACTGCCCACAGCTGGCCCAGGAATGACATTTAAGCTTAGGTCTGCACTATTAGTCCCTGCTTGAGCTGTGGTGTACATGTGTTGTTGGTCTCCATCTCTCACACTCGTGCATATGTCCATGCCCATTGCAAGCCATGGATCCTGTTGATCTGTTTCCTGACCCATGAACTGATTTTCTGGGTCAGCGTCAGACCCGTGTCATCTCTATGGCCCAGCCTGGTGATCACTGTCTGTATGTGACCTTGGTTGCCATCACAGGACCTGATCCTGACCTAAGGATTGACTCCACAGCTTGACACAGGATCTGCCTCATCAGCATGAAAATCTGGGCTCTTAGTTGATCCTGACTGCTACTCCATGACCATACCATTACATGCCATGGGAGATCCCTGCAGCCAGTTGTCCCAGTTGTGTAACCTTCCAGCATCTTGCCCACCCCTAGCCTACTAACCTGGGGACACAGTCAAACAAATGCTAAATGTTGTAGATAGAACGCTGATATTTTACCAACACGGTTTTGGTCACTGGGCTAAACCCCAGTACTATATGGGCTGCTGTGAAGAAAATTAACCATTTCCTATTGGTTGTAATACCTGATTCTGGTGGATGTTTTCTGCTTTTCGTGGAGGTTTTACCTCCCATGGGAGCTACAGCTTCTGGGTGAATTTTGAGGAGAGTTTAACCATATATGGCTGTCATTAAGCAATCCCTGAGTTCTTGGAAAAGAAAAGCTCAGCACTGAATGTTTCTGGAGCTGCTCTGAACACTCCCTCCTGTGATAAAGAAGGAAAGGATGAATCATTGCTTTCTCTCAAGTCCACCTGGTTATGCTCTCCCCCTCACTATTTTAAACTCTGCTGGTTGTGTGATGACAGTATTAGAGAGTCAGGCTCTCAAGGGGACTGTGGACACTGATGCCCGCCAGGTTTGTTCTGCTTAGTGCTTTGACAAAGCATGTGCACTGAAACAAAGACATAAAAATGAGGCAAAATAAAAAAGATAAACATACAGAACTTCTGAGGTGCAAAGTAGCATGGGAAGACTGTAGATGGACTTCTTGGAGTAGAAAAACATATTCCAAAATACCTTCACTTGCAGCTTTCCTTTTTTCACGCTGATTCCTCGTGAGATATCTTTGGTTCGCTTCCCTGATTTCTGCAGCCTCACCAGTTAATGAGAAAGAATTATATTACAAGGATATTGGGATGTTTTGTTTAGCTAAGAAAAATTAATACTGAAGTAAGCACGCAGGTAAGTGTTTCCTGCTAGCTGCCTGTTTTCCACTTTGCCTGGGTTAGGGCTCAGCCTGCACACCCTCGTGGCTGGCTGTCATTCCACTTCGTTGAACAGAGTCAGACTCGTAAAACTCACCCAGCAGCAGCACCGTGTCACCAGTTATCTTGATCTCTTAAGTTTCGGTTTCCACATACGGAAGCTGAACAAGAGTCTCAGTGAAGTCTGATGATGCTGTGCAACGTGCAGAGGAATGGAGGCAAAGGTGCAGGGAGAGATAAAAGAGCCAAGGGTAGGCGTGTTTATCAATCAGAGTTGCAAAGTCCCATGCTGCTAAGGCGGTGTATTTGTGTATCTACAACAATTTTTTTTATATGCATTATTTCATTTTTGTACATACATGAATATCTGTAAATATCTTTGTGAGTGTGTATTCATACATATAGATTCATACATAGAGACACATTTCAGCCTTTTTTAAATGTGAAGGTCACAGAGTAAATCTTAAAACACTCTGTGTGGTTTTTCTTTCCATAAAAAATATAGATATTTACTGAGAAAACTCCATTAAAATTAAACTCACAGTGGATTTTTCCTATTACTGTCAAATGTGCCAGCAGCAGAACACTTGAACTAACACAGGATTACCATTTCAAATTAAGACCAGGAGGCAGCCTGTAAACGGAGATTGAGACCTAAATCTCTGTGGCATAAGCCCCAGGCTTTTAGTCACGTCTAAATTTTGTCTTCCTCTTTGCTTCCAAATTTCCATTGGGTGATTCTCACCTCTTTGCAACAGATCATTCATCCAGAGAATAGTAAATTGAGTACCTGTAAAATTCTCAGAGATCTGCAAATTGGGATCTGGGCTGATTCAAACCTTGTCCCTTTTTGTCGTCTTTGATGTCTGATCTCCCTTTCCATCTTCTGTGCTCCTCTGTCTTCTCTCCAACCTGTCTGTCTTGCCTAATTTCTTCCATATGTTTCCATTTCTAGGACTTTCCCTCAGCCCAAATTTGTTACTAGATGTACATCTTGGGTTTCAAGTGTCACATAAGCCAAAAGACGTTTGAGAAAAAATGCAAACTATGTGCCTGTTCTTTCAAGCCACGAGTGGCCCAGTGAGTAAATTAGGGGAGTGGTACATCAGTAGACACCACCTCTGTAATACATCACAGCTGCAGAACTGTTATGCTGCTGCTTCCTGGAAGACATCTGTAGGGAGTTAGTTTCCTGTTTCTCTGTGCCCCTCTCTATCATTCAGTGCATATCTCAGAGTACCTCTGCAAAGTGTTCTGAAGAAATTGTGAAGCTTCTAGATTATTATCCACAGTGAATCTGGTCATATGTATATGGCATGACTCTACTACCACAGGGAATATTCTCATGAAGGTCTAAGGAACCTGGTGGCTAAAGGAGTCATGAGTGAGTGTATGTCCACCATTTGGTGTGCCCTTTGCTATGTCTGTTTATCCAAAATGCATTTAGGTTCATGAGGCATGCATATGAGGGGGCTGGTTCTTAAAAAAAACCCCAAACATTTGCTGGAGTGGGTGAGATATATTCAGACATTAGCAGTAGCTCTGCATCACAAATCACCTTCGCATTTATCTCTAACATTACCTTCTGTAAGCGGCTGCTGTAAGGGGACATAATTGACTACATGAGCAGTAGAATAAAAATTTTTTCACAGCTATTTGAGTAATATGAGGTCCCACCTATATATATGACCATTGCTGCAGGCACATAGTAATTTAAAGATATACTGTATTACTGCTGTTTGCTCATAATGACCAAATAACAGGTTTTCCCTATCCAGATATATGATCTGAGGCCATCATCCTCCTCTGACTCACTGAAGTTTTTTCCCTGTAAACAGAATGTGCAAGTTCTTCTAGAAGTAACCTTGTCTTTCTGATTTTAATAAAGTTAAATCAGCAACCGAATTTCAAAGGGATTTCTCTCCTCACATTAGACTGGCAGGAATGAAATTTCCTTTTTAAATTTCTTTTCCTTTTGGTTTTCCACCATTTCATAGAGAACGCTCAGCTTCCCAGAGATACCTGAAAAGGTTGTGTTGCTAGTTCCCTGCTTCTGTTTGGACTCATTTTGCTCTCCTTGCTTTCTGTGGCACCTTCTGGTTTAATATCAGGAACTGCTGCTGCTAATCAAGCCATTTCTTGCAGATCAGACCAATCATTTTGAAGCCTTATTTACATATGCATATTTGTAAATACCTACTTCAGGGAGAAGGCAATGAAGAGAATACTACAGTAGCAATGCATTCCTGGTCTTACTGAGAATCATGTCCATGAGCTCAGAACTACATTAGTCAATCACTTTTTTGTTTCAAGAATCTCTGTCTGAGTCGATCCCATTCACTCTCCCTAAGGTATGAAATAATGCAACCACTAGGGAATAATTCTATGCTGTGAAGTGAGGGATGACCTTGCAGCAGAAGAGGCCCTGAAGGTAGGCTCTGTGTTGGCACTGCACTGCCTGATAACCTTCCCTGACTAGCCTTCTCCTTCGCAAAGAGTCTTGCCTGTGCCTGAATCCCCACTCCGTCTGAACTCCACCATTCACATATGCTTATGTTTCTTCTGCCCTGGCAGGAAACTGAGCCATTTTTACCAATAGAATACTGAGAGCTGGCTGCAGAGAATACAAATAAATCACTCCTCTAGCTTTACAATCCCAAGTCAGACTTGGCATTTAAGAAGGCAATGGCTTTATCCTCAGGGAGTGCACATTACTGGATGATGACTCACCAGGGTCATTCCTACAGCTTGCATCAGGGCCACAAAATAATTGTGTCACAAAACCAAACAAAACTGTAAGTGACAGAGACTGATTCTACCTAAGCCATATGAAGAATTGTTTTGTAATCCCTTTCCTCTGCAAGCCAGTTTTGGGTCAGTCAGAGGAAATCTTCTCATTAGAACCTAGCATTGTTTCACTCATTTTTCAGATGAGTATATATGAGTACAGAGCTCTTCTCAGTTGTGACATTTCAAAAATGTCTTGGTGTTCCCTCACAACAAGCTGTCAACTGCTAAAGCTCCCTTGGATGCTGGGCAGCTTGCTTCAAGTTCACCTGAGAGTGTCTGCACAGTCACTGACCACAGCTCAGTGATCACACACATTGAGGGTCTTCTTTCTTTACGTGAGGACCTAGGTTCAAGGGTGTATGAGTGGTCCTTGGAACTCCACAGGGGTAGTCCCATAAAATGAAATGGCAGCAACCATCATTACCTGCTGGAGTTCCCCAGACTCACGGGTTTTTGTGCATGATGTCATTTGTTTCCCTCTCTCCATTGGTTTCTGCTCAACTTTCTGATACATCTGGGTGTCAGAAAAGTTATCTGCCATTCCACAGCTACGTGTCTTGATGCCATTTGTGTAAATGCTTCTCTCGGTGCATTTGGGGTGACTAGAGAAGATTTGCTTTTTTATTCTGGAGCTAAAGGTAATAAAGAGATGTAATTTCTGTCTGCGCTAAAATAAAATTAAAAAAAAAAAAAAAGTCTCACCTGTTCATTTCAGTTTCTGGAAGGTAAGTAACCTTGTATTCAGGGCCAGATCCATTTCTGAATGGCAGCACCCTCATTTACAGTCTTGTTGCCAGGAACTTGCTTTCAGCTTCAGCCAGTGGGGTAGTGCAAATAAGCAGAAGAAAAAGTCACCACAGGGAAATATTCAGCTGAGTAACATTGGAGACGCCCAAAGTTCAGCATTCGGGAATAGAAACCGAAACAAACTTAAGACTCATAAAGGCACATCCATCGGCCAAGAGGTGACAAACAAAATCAGAAACATCCATGGCTGCTGTCAGTGGCAGAGGTAAGTAAATTTATGTGAAATACTGGCCTATTTCTCCATATTCAAGTGTAGATATTTATTGTATCTGTATTTATTGTATCTGAGGAACTGGAGAGTAGGGAAAAATGTGTTGTGTTGGCATGTGAGGATACACAGGAGACACTGTGGATATGCATGTTATCTCCTTGAATGCATTATCATAGACTGAGTCTTAGGTCTGGCTTCAAAATACTACTATAATTTCATTAACCTTAATGTAGAAGAAAGAATTAAAAATCAAAGAACCTTTTATTGTGGAAAGAGGTCTCAAATTAGAATGGAGCAAATTAGTTAACTTATCTATTCGCTTACTTTATTTTTGTGGTGATAAACAACTAGAATATTCTTCTTAAAGAATCAGGACAGCAGGCTGTACAAAGAGTTGATCACGTCTCTGTTGATGTGGAAGACTATTTTATGTCTCCTGAAATGCAATTTCACTCCATATTTTTCATAATTCCTCATCTTAAAGAGCTAGGCTGTGGAAAAAGTGCCTTTAGTATCTTAATTCTAAGTAAATATTTTGTTGTTATATTATATATTAAATGTAAAATAAAAATAAAAATTATTTTAAATTTTAATTATAGATATAAGTATATATATAAATTTTTAAAGGGAAATAAGTGTTAATTAATTATTTTATTAAATAAAACTATTATTCCTCAATCCTTAATTTCACTATGGATGGATTTTTACAAAATAAATAAGGAGCCTTGATCACCTGTAATTGTTTTCCTCTACACTCTCAACTGGAAAGGTATGAATGAGTCATGGGGTCAAACTTCCCTGCCACCACAAGAGACAAAATGTGTATAATGAGGCAGGTCTGTGGTGCCACCCCATGGGTATTTGTAAGTCAGAAATCACCCTCCTTTCTGCACTATATTTTTTCCTTGGCACTGATATTTTTTTAGCTTTTGAAACGGTTTCATAATAAGTAAGGAAGGGATTGTTGGTTGTGAAAATGTTTTTGTCTAGATTGACATTATGAGAAAAATAGCTCAAGTTTTGCCTGCCTAGTAGAAGTGGCTTGGAAGATTTAAAGGGATAAGAGATTTGATTCTACTCTTTGATTAATCAGAGAAAAACAGATGCAGCACTGCTGAAATCAGTGAAGTTAAACTCGAGTGTTTACACAATCAACCCTAATGTGTTAAACTGAGGAAGGTTTCATATTGAGCATAGTTTAAACAGCCATCTAATTCAACTCCCAGGTAGGAATCGACCCCACCTGCATTCCAGGGTGCTTATCCTGCTATGCAAACATTACTTATTAAGCCCTTTTAGAGAAAAGAAATTTGGCTTGGAGTGTATAGACTGAAAGGGGTCTGGAGAGAAAGTGTAGAGGAAATTTTGTTTTCTGATTTGCTATCCTCAGTGACTTACAAATCTTTTCCATATAGATCCTGCACCCAGAGAGGGAAAAAAAGGGTAAGAGATGTCCTCTGTCACTGTGTGCTGTTTGAGCTCCATGATTTCCAGAGACAGCCTTGTGCCTCGTTTTCCTCTTAACATCCCTTTGTCTTACTGCTTTGACTGGTGCTGATCCCTGAGTGGTGATGGGGCTGCTTACTGATCCAACAGTTCTCGAGAAGGTGCTGTGGGTGTTCTGGAGTCTTCATCAAATTCCAGATTTAGATCATTAGATTGCAACATTCTTCAAGCTGCTCACTTGTGATGGGAAAGGCTGAGAGTGGGAGGCTTTATTGATGCTGAGAGCAGGCAATGCACGAGAGGACCAAACATCATTGAAGAGCTGGGATCACAGCATTGCTGGTACTTTTGTTGCAGGTGGAAGATACAGCCGAAAGACTTCAAAAGAAATTATTTGCCTGACCAACATCCACACGTTGTGTACCTGCTCTATGAAATCAGGTGGAGAAATGGTTCCATCTGGAGGAACTGGTTCTCAAACAATCATAATCAACATGCTGAAGTCAACTTCTTGGAAAATTGTTTCAGTGCTGTGCCACCAGCTCCTTGTTCCATCACCTGGTTCCTTTCGACTACTCCCTGTGGAAAGTGCTCCAGGAGAATTCTGGAGTTCCTGAGGACACATCGTAATGTGACCTTGGAAATATACGCAGCCAAGCTGTTCAGGCACCAGGATATCCGCAACCGGCAAGGTCTCTGCAACCTGGTGATGAATGGAGTTGCTATACGTATCATGAATCTTGCAGGTAACCCAACTACGCTTTGGCTTTGTCTAGGTGTGGATTGAAAGTTTTGGGACTATGTGCACTCTCAGTTTGTAACAAAGGTGATGACTGACATTAGGGAGGACTAGTGAGTGAAAAAATGTCGCTCTATTCTGCCTTATTTTTTTCCCCAGTCCTATGCAGCAGCCAGACTGACATGGTCATTTCCTCTTGCCAAATCTGAACATGGAGAGTTAGGGCTTTTTCTAGCCATCCACACCTGCCTTATATGCAGTGAAAAATCCTGGGCTTAAGATAGAACCTGTCCCTCCTAGCATATATATGCAGATCAGCTTGCCAGCTGCAGCAAGTAGTTGCTTTCCCTTGATAGAGACTTTCAGATGATGCATCACAGAGAACGTCTTGCACGTGTGCTTTTTTTGTGTGTGCGCGTCTTGCTTGCTTGTGGATGTTTGGCTGTACAAATAGTCCAGACAAGCAGCTCACAGAAAGGAATGTACGTTTGAAGAGATGAACCTCACACACCTGTCTGGACACTTACTACTGGAGTGGGCAGCTATTAAATCCACCAGGTCTAATGCATTCTTAAAGGACATTGCTTATCTTGTGGAACCTTCCTCTGGGATTATACCACCAGAGCACTGACAGAAGCTCTGGCCACCCTGTCAACACTAAGATCATTCTGAAGCTGATAAATGTTGGAGTGTTCACTCCAGGTTTCCTCTGATCATTGAGATAAGTCAGGCAGATTCCTGATTGAAGCAACATGTCTTACCAAAGCTGTGTGATCAAGCACAAGGCTACCAAAAAGTATACTTGACAAGCTCTGACTTGCATATACCACTTCCCTTTTCAGTCCTGCCACTTGCTGATTCCTTCTCTCTTGGCACATGTGCTCTGGCTTTATGCCTTGATGAGCTATTTTTGATAGGGGCTGTCCTAGCCACCACAATGATTTCTCTGGCTATTCTTTTTCAGACATGTTTCTATTTGTGGAGTTTTGGTTCTCCTTTCCACTAACTTATTTGTGTAGTTATTTGTGTAATCCATTGCATGAATATCTTTCTCCTGCCCTTTACTGTATTCTTACTGAGAAACAGGTGACAAACTGATGTGTTAATGAAGAAAGAGCTGGGCATCTTTTTATCAAGAGTGACTGGATATCTCTCTTCCTAGATTACAGTTACTGCTGGAGAAAGTTTGTTGCATACCAACATGGAGAAGATGATTACTGTCCCCAGAACTTCGCTGCATACATCTTTCTGAACTGGAGAGAGCTTGGTCATATCTTTTTGGTTAGTAGAAACCTGAAGGACACATCGAGAGTGAAAATTAATGCAAAGTCCCAAGAAAAGGAGGTTTGGCAATGGTGTTAGCAGAAATGATAATATTAAAAATAAGCATGAGCTTGATGCTGTGTAAGTAGAGGGCCAAGCAGCAAGAGACTGCTGAGGACTTTCCTGCTACATTGTGCCTTTGTGGCCAGGAGTAGAGATGAGATTTAGCAGTACTCTCAGGTTTTTTACTACGGGAAGGGTACATAATTTCAACTCTTTACATGGATCAGCTGCCAATTAATTAGCTTGCAGCTTACTGGAGCTATTTGACTCCAGAAGTTTCTTCAGCTGTGTAATCATCATTCTAGCACTCTCTTTTTGCCTCTCAGGATAGGGCCACTGATTTTAGCTAAATTCTGAGGAAGTTTAAAAGCCTGGATCAGTGGATTTGCTTTCAGGATCAGAGTTTATGTCTAAGAGTACCATGTGACTGAGATCTGCATTCCCTATTTTTTGTAGTACAGCCTACTATGTAAGAAAGGGGTGGTCTGTTGAACAGGAGAGAAGACTAGGACTGGATTTAACTTTGTGGCTCACCCACTCTTTGTGGGGCAAATCAGTTCTTGCTTGAATCCTTGCTTGAACTACCCTCTAGGGTAGCAGGAGATGGAAGAAGAGATACACACAACTGCATTGTACAGACAGGAACTTACAGTCACACACACAAAACTAACCTGTATGTAGGATGCTATAAGCGCCTGAGGACGCTATAAACTTCCTGACTGAGGAAAAAGTACACTTTACACTTCATTTCAATTCCATCCGCCCCAAACTTTACGTAGGACTTTTAATACCTCAAGACCTGACCTTTATAATTCTTGTCTGAATAAGACATTCAGGTGACAGGATACACACTCAGTGGCAATAGCCAGTCAACCATCTGATCTAACAAAGTAGTTAATGCAATGTAATGGTTTAGGAGACATTTTTCCCTTGGCTTTCATCCTTTCTGAGTCTCCTAGTGCCTGAGATGATTAAATAATTTAGCATCTTACGCACAATCAAATGCATAGTGTGATGCTTACCAGGGAGCTGAACAAAGCTCTCTGCTAATGCTTGTGAGTGCTGACGAACTGCAGCTGACTCAGCATGGTTCCCTGCGCAGCAGAACAAGGTGAATACGCCCTTTAAGTCGAGGTTTTAAAGAGCCAGCTAACAAATTATCTGTCCCTCCCAGGCAAGCCGTGTTGATTACTGGCCAGTCCTGATGGCTAGGGAGCTTGCGCTGGGACACATGCTCAAAGTCAGGCACTCTCTCAGCTGCTTTGCTGTCTCAGGAGAACAAAAGCCACCCCTAAAATGAATGTGAATACGGCCCATTATTTGGAGTTAGCCATGATGCAAACATGCTGGTGGACTAGAGACCTCAGGAGGGCCTTTCTAACCCCCCCCCAAAAAATCTGTCTTTTCACAGGATCTAGCTCCATTTTGCTTGTATTCAACTATGCGATCTACCACCTTTTAAATGCTTCTGTTTCTAAGTGCTCTGTCTTTCTAGGAGGTGTGTACATGGCACAGTAAATTATGAGGTGCTACCCTGTTGCCTGGAAAACTGTATCCCAAAGGAGACTATCTAACATACTGAAGGAAGATCAGGGTGATTGACTTCTTGGACTAGATGCTGTATTTTCAAATTCTGTATTACGTTGAAGAGGCAACTTCAGCTTTTGGCATCTGGTTTTTAATGTTCATGTTTCTTTCTTCCTATTAGGGTCTCCCTCCGTTGCTGCCAAACTGAATACTAACAAGCATCACCACCATGCTTTCAAGCTTGTTTTGTGCATCAATAAAAGACCAGAAAAGCCACTCCCCAGCAATCATTTCTGCTGCAGCCTTGATGAGTTTCATGCTGCCACCAGAGAAGGCTCTTATCACTGTCTGAGCATTGTTAAGTATTGGACAGAGCAGAAGGAGCACATGAGAAGCCATTAGGAAGTTCAGATGATGCAGCCAGGCATCCAGGACACAATCCTCTGGGTCTGTATAAGGCTTCCTGAGAGTTCAGTGGGGATGGAGACCATGTCCTGTAATCAGGTTTTTCACATCTGCCTATTCTGCAATAAGATTCTGTGAGAACCCTCTTGAGAGGTCAGCAAACAACATTTTTGCTCCAATCTGTTCCAAAGAAGTAATCAGAGCCATGCATTGCTGTTTTGAGAATTTCTTATGAAGATCACTCCTATGGATATGTTTTTATATATTTCTGCAAATACTTCGGGCTATTACAGTATTTATGCAGTTCTGTTATATCTCACTTTAAGTTTTTATTCTCCCTACATTTATGACTGTAAAACCAACAGAATAAAAGGAAAAAACGTTGACCTCGTGGAAACTTTGCTTTTCTTGTTCCATTCCTGGGTACACATCCCTCCCTTGCAATTCCACATTCTGGAGACCTGGATGTTCATTGAAAATTAGGGGAACAAGGTAAAAAACCTCTGCTTTTCCAGCTAGAAGCACTGAGTGGAATGGTGAAGTAGGAGATATTGAAAACTCTGAGCTATCTGTACAGGCAGAAGGCAAAAAGAAGATACAAGTGTGCTGGGTCTTCCAGCAGTTTTCAATTTGCACTGCAAATAATGTAGAACATCTGATTGAATCAAGTTGGGAGCTCCGTGTTTCATAATTCCCAATCCCTCCAAGCAGGAGACCCATTGTGTAATCCCAGTGGGGAATGTGCCGGTGCTGGAATCTGCAACGTGCAGGCACAAACAATGATTTGAAGGGTTAGGCCGGGGCTGGAGGGAACTGTGCCTATGTCTTCTAGTTTATTAGTTCTTATAGCATCCTTTAGCCATGCCAAAATCTCCAGATGTTGTGCAGAAAATCAAGACAGACAGAAAAGCTGCCAGTCCCTGCAGTATGAGAGTATACCCAAGGCTGAGCACAACTTGTGGGGAGTGTCTCCTGTGTAAACCAAATAAAATAACTCCAAGCAGTGTGTAGCACAGCTAAAGTATTCTTCCTCCTGTGGAGGACCTCATGCTGGATGTCACATGCCCTCTTTCTGGCCATTTTAACGTTTACTCTTTGTTTCCTTAGGGAGAAATCAAATCACTTGATCGATGTGTAGTTGAGTACAGCAGGGTCCATAACCATTCATGCTCAGGGCTCAGGCCTTTCCCACTAAAGCCAGGAGGACAAACCTCCTGTGGTCTGTTTGGAAGCTTGCCACTTCCAAGTCAGCTCAGGGAAATTTTTCACACCAGTTTCGTCTGCCAGAGTGAATTTGCAACCTGCTCTATCTCTGCTGTGCCCCTACTGGCAGATAAGGGCATAGGGGTGGGTCTACCACAGTATTAGCCCATAAAGGCAACCACAGAAGGCAGCTGGTCTGCTCTCATCCTCTTCTGTCCCTCTGGACTGGTATAAACATTGTGCCAACTTGTAGAGTAGGATAGTTCTTAACTGTGGACTAAAAACAAGATTATAGCCTGGAGACATCAACATCCTCCTCGCCCTGGAACTTAGATGCATTTACCCATGTGAGGAGACAGGTCCTGTGTAGGCAGGAAGATTACCTCTCTCATTATCAGCCCTGTGCCTTTAAAAGCCCCAACAGTCCTTCAGCTGGGATGCTTAAAAGTGACAATGACAACAGCAGCAACAGCAGTGGAGTTTTAGCTGTATCTGATGCAGGTTTGGAAGCCTGGGGGTAAACCTGCCTATCACAAAAATGTATGAGAGATTTAAAAACCAAAGGCAGCCTTCAAAATACTTGCCAACTTTTGGTGCCTCCCCTTCTGCTCTGACCTCTGGTCTTGCAGCAACCCACTTTCTCCTTTCCCTTCAGAGGCTCTGCTCATCATCGCTGGCTACGTCTGAACAAGTGTTCTCTTCTCTGCCAAATCCCTCCAAAGTTTCTTCTGTGAACCAAATCTGACTTCTGTTTCTGTAAATATTTAGTACATATATGATTAAATAATGAATTTTCTGCTCATAGGAACACTAAAGGGTCAGCACCAGGGAGAGGAGAAAAAACTAGTCGAACCAGGGGACAGTGTTGGACATGAATACATCCAGGCTGAAACCTCCCTGAAGGGACAAGTAACAGGGGACTGGACTCCACGACCCTGAAGACCCTTTCTATCCTGACTTCCAAGTACCAGCATATGGGAGAGAAAGAGAAAGCAAGTGGGGGGAAGACATGCTTGTGTTTGCAAGGGTCTGACGTGTGTCTTTGCATTGTTTCACGGTTATCTGTTTCTTATATTGCAAAGTTCTTATGTGCACTGAGTTGGAGTAATGCTGTGTGCAGCTGTGGGAATGACGTCAGTGCCCTGCTTTTCAATGGGCATCTTCTGGGGGTTGTTGAGAGCTGGACTTTGGGAGCTGTTTTCAGCTAGGAACAACATTCCTCCAGCCAACACCCTCATAAAGGGTGCCAGGTGCCCTTGTGTATGAGGAAGTGGCAGCCATGCCCAGTTTCCCATGCTGTACCGATAGCCATCCCATCCCATTTATCCTGTTTCATCTGTTATCAAAGACCAATCCTGTACAGCTGTTTAGATGTGCCTGTGCCTTGTTTATTACTGCAAACCATGGGAAGTTGAACCAGGTAAGACTGGGGCTAGTACCATATGCCTCTGCTCTGGCTGTTCCCCACAGTCTGGGGAGGAAACTTCCTCCCAGAAATCACAAGGCCCCATTTCCCACACCTCAGATGACTGGGACCTTGAGGTATATTTTCCACAGTCCTCTTGAGATGTTACCTTCTGCCCAGGTGCATATAGAGGAAGGAGACACCAAGAACATCACAGCCACTATCTCCATAAGGGATAGGCTGTAAAGATAAGTGCATAAGCATCAGTGAAATGTTCACAATATACCCAGTCTGCAAAGCAAGTAAAATACTTTAGGTTGAAAAAGTAGTGATATTGCATAACATTCACCCCCCAGGGAGTTATTCTTGGCATAGACACATTTGAGGTTGAACTGATTTATAATGCCAAATTAAAGAATATCTTGTAACAAATAATATGAACTGGTATTTGAGAATAGAAAAAGCGTAGTTAAAAAATCTCTACCAGAAGAGCTAAATTCTATAGCTGAATTACATGGATTAGCTGAACAATTCACTCTGAAATTAATCTGCTTTAGATTCAGAAGAATCTAAATCTAGGATGTGTTCTGAATGCAGTTTGTGTATCTCTGCATTTCCTTATTGCATTTATTCTCCTACTTCACCATGTCAACAATGGTCATCTTTTAACAAGTATCTTCAACTCAGTGTTAGTCAGCCTTTAAGCAAAAGCCAGCTGCTGGGTTTTCTAAACTGCTTTTTTAGAAAATGCTACTGTTGCTGGTTGCTCTCCAACAATTTCACCAAGATGGACAATGATGTTGTACAGGCCAATATCAAAAGCTGAAAGACAGAGATCCTTTTTTTGCATCTCTGCTTCTCTTCCTGTTTTGTGAAGTATGCTGGGTCAGCATTCTGTGTCCACTTAGGTCAGTTATGAGTTGTGAATGGGAATGATAGGCTTGCCAACAATGAAGGAAGCATCTCAAGTAACTTTTGCATTTACATCACAGATTTTGGTTAGTATTCCAAAGTACCTGAACACTTTATCTGCCTTGATCTGCTGGGTGACACTGTTAACACTTCAAAATTACAAGTGAAAGGATAAAGACATTTAAAAGGATAGTATCAGGTTGTCTCTCCAGAAATCAGAAAGAATAGATGATATGTCAATCCTTTGTGTCAAATTTTTCTTCCCTCACCCACATGGCACCAAAATAACGACAAAATTAGATGCTCATTTGTAAGACCTTTATTTATATAAATAATATGCACCATATCAAACAAATATACAACACCATGTTTGCAAATTAATGCTTTGCAAAGAGCTCTCATTGCTATTCCTGGTGGAAATTCCTCAAGCTGAGAGTGCCTCAGGAGCCTGAAGTTGTAGGAAGCTTGTGATGCACCCAGTTGTGACTTCTCCTAGCAGGAGAAGGCATTGTAGGAGCAGGGCTCTCTGCTGTCCTCCTGCAGCTGGCCTGTCACCAGAAGAGGTGTTCTGAGGAACAACCCAGGAGCCTTCAGCCTTACCCAGGAAGAGGAACAGGATGGAGCAGAGAACTTGCAACCATTATGAAGGAAATGACAGAGCAAACCCAAAGTATGGGACACAGTAGCCTTGGCAAAACCTCAATCTGTTAGACTGCAGAGGACAATCCGTCTGTAATTTAGGAGGTGGGACCGTGGTGGTGAGCAGGAATGTGCTATAAACTGATATCTTCAGCTTGTTCAGACTGTCCACCAGATCAGGTGCTAAGAGGATCCCCTAGTGGAAACACAGTGATTGCCAGGCAGGAGGATGGTTTGATTTTTGCCGATACAGGAGGTATCTATCTACAGGCTATAGAGCTTTGCCTAAGCCAGGTGTTTCTTCTGGTCAGCTCTCAGTACAGTCACCAACTACACATAGCTGGCCATATTAAGGGCAGTAAAAGGTAAAAAACCAGAAGACTATGGGACTGTAAAGGTGCCTCCAGCAGAGGACAGTTGGTTAGGGAGGGAGCATATTGCACGTCTGATCTAGATGGAAATGCTCAGGGAATGAAAAGTACTCCACACAGTGAGAGGTGTGGTGCTCTCACTCACTCTTCGGTGAAGACCTGCTGGCTTCCAGTGAGGTTTTCAAGCTGAGCTACCTGGGCTGTCCAGGGCTGACTTCAATACTCTCAGCTGAGCTTCCAAGTAACTGGCCAACTTTGCTGTTAGCACATAGGCTATGCTACTTCAATGGTGATGGTTTTCAACTTCCTACCCACATCCAGAAGAACAAATAAACTGTTTCATAGGGGAGGACACAGAGCAGCTCAGTGTAGTGAAGCTCTAAGAGCCAAGAGACATGCTCCCTGAAGCCCTCGTGAAATGTGTAGATCAGTGCAGTGCCAGTGAGAACACAGCCACACAAATAGCTTTGCAGGCTGTCTGCTTCCACTTGGGCAAGGCTAACTCCAGAATTCAATCTAGTAGACCACCAGAATTAGCTCTGCAGGGACCGAGGGAAGGCAAATTGCTCTCTGGAACTGCAGTCCTGGGTATTCTCAGCTGTGAATGGATAAGGTGTGATCCTGGGGAATGTGTCTTCAGAAGACCAGCCTAATTCTCCTTGGAAATTAAAAAGTAAGGATAGTCTTATCTCTAGACACAGAGCTGGAAGAAAGAGAGATGTAAAGAGGAAGAAGGGAAAGATCTATTGTAAGGGAGAGAGTTGGAAATCAAAGAACAAATGTTTGCGAAGTCTTCTGGTTGCTGATGAGTTTTACTTCAAAGTCCCAGAGTTTTAAAGGCATCTCGTAAATCATCTACTTCGTACAGCGGCTGTAGAACAAAATATAAGTGATAGGTTAGTTGTCAAGTGTGCAGGAACCTATGAAGATGGAGAAGGAATGGCAGCAGATGGGATGAGAGGTGGCAGAAGGGGAAGAGAATGAGTAAAGGAGAGATGAATGCAGTCAGGGAAAAAGGCATGAGGGACATGGAAGGTGAACATAAATAAATGAATGAAATATCAGGGATGGGCAGCAAGAGTGAGAGGAACTGTAGTGAAGAAGAGGGGAATAAGCTGAGGCACCAGAAGAAGAAGGAGAATTGGCACTCACGAGGAGGATCCGTCGAAGTTTCCTGGAGAGGTGGACAGAGTTTTCATGCAGCCCTTCCCAGCCTTTGAATGTCTGTTCCCTGTTCTCCACAAATGTGTTCCAGCAGTAGAAGAAATCTGTGCAAGTCAAAGAGAAGTTACAGGGTGCTCGAGAGGACACTGACCTAGTGATTAGGATCACTAAATCACCACACACTGCATCATCTTCTCTGGTTCCTTGTCCTGCCTTCTCCCACCCTCCTGGGTCTCTCTAACCCCCCACAGACCTCCATCATCTCTTCCTTGCCTGCACATCTCACCTTTGAAGGTCATGATGGCAATTTGGGCCCCTGCCTTGTGCAGGCGTCTCAGCCCCTCAGGCTCTGCCTTGCGGTCCTCGCAGAAGTAGAGGCGGGCCGTGAAGATGCGGAGGGTCAGGTTGGGGTAGGAGCGCAGGAAGTTGGCCACGTGCTGGGCGCAGTCGTAACAGGGGCTCCAGGAGGTGAACCAGGTGATGCGGTAGCAGCGGCCGGGGTCCAGGTCCCAGGCTGCGATGTAGCGCAGGAAGAGCACCTCCACGTGACAGCCCATCTTCGTGAAACAGGGAGAGGGGCAAGGCGTGAGGTGGCAGGGAGGGAGAACAGTGTGAGGTGGGTGAGGAGGGAGGTATGAGGTGGATGGGGTGTGAGGGGAGGAGAAACATGGGTGAGAGGTGTGTTCTAGGGTCAGCGCACAGGGAGAGAGGGCATAGTGGTACGTAGGTAGAAGACTGGCTAGAGAAGCACAGGAGCACACTGATGTGAAGGGATGTACAAGAGGAATGTGTGGGAGCTAAACAGAAAAGTAGGTAGACTGGTAAAGCAGGAGGGAGTATGGATATCTTCCCTGGTGACACATTTGGTGGGCAGCACAAAGTAGAGGTTTACCTGAAGGATGCGCCCCCCAAACAGTGTGTACCAGTACAGCGTCCACACCTGTGGACACGTGCAGCAGTGCCTGCGTTGCTGTCGCAGTTTTCCTTTGCCCCAGGCAAACTGGAGCTGCCTACACCTCAGAGTGGATGCAAGAACAGGATGACAGGGTGTTGCCCGTACCTGGTTGCGCAGGTATCCAAAGTCCAGGGAGCACGATGTGGCACTGTCACGGCGCTTTACAACATAGCAGAGGTAGGTTTCACGCCGGCCCTTGGCAAAGCGCAGGTTCTTGAAGTTGTAGAGGAACAGTTTCCTTTTCATCAGGAGGCTGCAGCAGAAGACCAGAAAGAATTTACATTAGCCCAACCCTGGAGCCAACAGTTTACCGTGTCTTTGTTCAGGGCTCAGCACCAAAAATATCCTTCTCATATCCAGGCCTCTCGGTACGAGAAGACCGTCAGTAATTTGCATGAAATGTGTTAGGGAAAGGATGCAGACCTGACTGTGGGGATGAGGCATGTGACCTTGTGAGTGGAAACAGTAAGTGAATTAGTAGTGATTAGTTAAACAGCAACTATGGCTGAGTAGAGTGTGAAAATATCTGAAAATATCCAGAAGATGGACACCAATGAGGGAGAAGGATGAAGGTGCCTGAGAAGACATGTGAAGTTGAGAGGGTCAGTTGAGAAGTCGAGAGAGTACAGTCATCAAGAAATATTATGAAATACGAAACCCTGAAAAACCACTGGTGCGAGAGATGCATCAAATTAAAACCTCTTCAGAGAAGTCTGGGCTGAATGTTTTCCAAGCATTGTCCAGGGCATTGTGCAGGGCTATGGGCTAGGGGGTCGGATAAGATGCCATACATTAGCTGATGGAATACATAATGGGTGGGCATGCTGACACCTCTCCAGAAACAAGTACAGATTCCTCATTAATCAAACATCAAAACTGATGTAAGCCTGCGCCTGTGCCCATGGATCCTGTGGTGGAGAGGCAGAAGGAGCATGGGGAGGTTAAGGTAGACATGAGCCATGTCTAACAGCCTCACTGTCGAGTGGAGGCACATAGGCAGCTGTGTTCACTGAGGTGAGATACTCACCTCCCCCGCAGCAATGCAAAACAGAAGTGAATAGGTTAAAAATAATCATGTCCTTTGTCATCTTTTCCCTCTGATAAGTTGATTTTCAGTAGGGAGATGGGGTAAGTTTGAGAGATACCCAGCTGGGTTTTCTGGAAAGTCTCCAGTGAGGCGGAGAAAAGGGGAATTTGGGTTTGTTGGGAATTTAAAACTGATTTAAATCTGAGAGCCTAAGCACATATATATATACCCTTCATCTGTTTGCCAGTGTCACCATAAAACTCGATCACTGCAGAGCACTAATCTCCAGCTAACAGGCATCCTCTCTGCTTCTCCAGGAGCTTCTGTCCCTTGTGCACCCTCACACATGGCCACTGCATCACAGGTGCTCATTCATATAGTCATGCACACCCTCTTGCCTTTTGTTACCTAGTGCAAGTGCTTTGCTCTCCTGTCACACTCCCTATTGCACCTCACCCCACATCAGACACATTCTTCCCTCAGGCACCCTTGCTACTCTGATTGTCCCACAGATAGGCAAGAGACCCGCACACATGCTCTTTCCTGCCATGTCACCCTCACCTGCAGGGCAAAAATACCTGTCCTGCCTACACAGACAGAGCAGAAGCTCACATGCTCTATTATGCCACTGTTTATAGAGACATACTCCTGGAGAAGCAGATCGCATGGAAGCATGTCTCCTGTTAGGAGGAAGTCCATAGAGAAGACAAGGCTCTGCACACACTCAAGAGGGCAAAGCATCCCTATTAAGCATTTCATTTGGCTCAACAACAGTCTGAGGCAGTTCTTGGAGGTCTGTCCTGTGAGCACTGATGCAGTCCTACTCTGCTGGGTTTGCAGGTTGTGTCAGGAGTAGAGCACAAACTGTCTGCACTCCATTTCATCACCCCTTTCTCTGGCAGTTCATGTTGGATGTGTGTTTCCCATACTCACTGTATGTTCTTCATCATCTTTCTCACACTTAGAGAAAATCCCACTTCCTGCCACCTTAGATTCACTCTATTTCTCTGTCTTTCTCTCATTCATAAGTACCAATACCTATGAATGAACCTGTGTGTAAATTCCTTAACACACACACACGCACAGACACACACCCACACCCACACATTGGTCTCCTCACAAAATTGTCAACCAAGACAAGAGGCTTCTAGCTCTTAGGTGTATGTTATTGCAGAGATGTGGAGAAGACTGTCACTCATAATAGAGATGCTAGAGAGGGGGCACCCGTTCTGTGGTGACAGATCCTCAGGTTGTCCAGAAAGGATAGCCCAGAAAATTGCACAGGAAATGAGCAGGTATGATAGGCCAGAAGCTTGCAAAGCTCTTACCTGAGGTGTGTCACAACTGCAGAAAACAGAGAAGCCGCACTGTGCACAACATAATTGCTTGCTGAAGAAGCATGTAAGCCAGGTGAAAAACAATTACAATTATGTTGATGTTTCGTTAAAACCCACATGGAAAAATGCATTTCATCACATCAAAAACATCAGGGAAAACAGGCTTCTCTTTTTTTTTTTTTTTTTTTTTTGGGCAAAACCATTTGCTTTCAAAATTCTTTTGATTCTTCTTCTAATTGTCCCTTTTCTCACTTCATCCCATTTTTCTCTATGGAATGGCTTTGGCCCTGCAGAGCAACATGTGGATGCAAATAAGAGTGAAGAACAAGAAATTACGTCAAACCACAAAAAAAAAAAATTATATCATTTATGTTATTTTTCAATGTCAAAACAAAGTGAAGACAATTTTGAATCACAGAAGAGATTTGCTCAACTAGAAATATTCATTAACATCAGTTCTTTTTCTCTCTTTCCTCTGGAGTTCACCATCCCAAGGTTTTTTTGCCAGGGAGGATTTCAGAATATGGCTGGTACAAGAAGGATAATGAATGAGCAGACGTTGTGGGTAGCAACTGAGCAGATGTGCAGTTAGGTATAAACTCCTGGATACACATGCAACTCCTATGGCTATAGCATAGCTCAAGGGAAAGCAGCAAGGACAAAGGAGCTATGATTATACCTAGGCACTGAAGAAGCAGACTGAACAGAGATCTTCTCAAATAAAGTTTCTTGAAATCAGAGTGAAGCCATCCCCCCCGAGTGTATGAATAGCATACAATTGTGGAGAATGATAAGTGATGGGCTCACGGAGTAATTGCAGTGCAAGTAGAGGACTGAAGTGCTTAAGCCACAGAGAGCATCTGACCACCCTTCTGTTATCATTCTTTGTTTCTAGAAAAGAAAAACAATGAAAGGAACAGAGAATAGCCACAAGAAAGAAATGACAGAAAGGGAAAAGAGTACAGGTGGCAGAGAGTCAAAGAGAAAGGACAACAGAGACACAGAGATGTGAGGGGCAAGAGCAGGACGGGGCAGGGCGTTAGATCAATGAGTCAGATGGGGAAAGGGAAAGGGATGGTGAGCACCAAACAGAAAGCAAGTTAACTCTAATAAAAAGACCCTCAACTCTTGTATGAGCAAGAAACTAGAGGCACTCATTTTACCTGTCCATGACTGCCAGGGTCTCTTTCAGGTGATGGGATTACAGGGAGGTTGTCTTGCAGGCTCTGTACCGTCCTCTGACCTGATGTACAGAAATGTGGACTGGTTTGTGTGTCCCCTCCCCATCCACTCCTATCTAGCCCTTGCCTGCTTTCATCGGGGGGTGGTTAAAGGGAGGAGTTAGAAAGGTCTCTGGAGTTGCAGGAACTGAAGAACAAAGTGTTAAGATGCAAAGGGGCATCAGTTCTGAAAGATGCTCAGCACTCATTGGTCGCCATCCCCCACTGCACTCCCCATTGGGCCCCCTCTGCCTGCAAAATTATTCTGAAATAATATCAATAGCATAACAAGGCAGGAAACATTGTCTAGTGGTTAGAAGGGGGCCTGAGAGTTTGTGTGCCACTAACGTGAATGTGGTCAAAACCACACTATCCCTCCAGGCCTCACATCACGCAGCTGTGCAGTGAAGGTGATGAGCCCGTCCTGCTCCACCACAGAGGCAGCTCTGTGCAGTGCCCTGCAACCGCCGAGCTGGAAGGAGCTCGGGGAACACCAAATTGTTGGCAGGCTTTCCGCCCTCCTCCAAGACCCCTCAGAGGCCTGGCAGCTGCTTGGCAGCATGAGGCAACACCAAAGCTGAAGAGAGTCAGAGGGACCCAGCTCTCAAGATTTGATGGGGAGTGCCTGGCACCTGAACATGGCCATGGCTGTCTGAGCCGTGTCAACATGCCAGGAGCAGTGGTGAACCTGCATTGCAAAGCTGTACACAAAGGACCAGTGGGCAATAACTCTGGGCCTTATGGTGCTGTTTCAGGTGGTACTGGCCCAGAGATCTACCAGCGGCAGGGTGACTGCCAGGACTCTCTGACTGATGGCTGCGCTCAGCAGGCGTGCGGCTGTGCACTGTCACAGCTGGGGTCACACCCGGGATGCACGCGCTTTGCTCCACCAACACCACTCTCTCTGCCACCCAGGCTCTGTTCCTACCGGGGCATCCATTCCCTCTGCAGGATAGCAGAGGAATGGGGAGCAGTGGCTTTGGCTGGGCAGGGTGCCGAGGAGGCAGCCAGGGAACATTCTGCTTTGTGTCTGCTTCAGGCGGGGCACAGCTGAGAAACAAGGCTTTTGTTTACCTCACGCTAGGGTAGTTCTTCGTTTTTTCTCTGCTTGATTTACTTTCCTTATTAATTTTACTGTTTTTCAGCATGCTAAGACTTTGTGAAACCAGTATATGCAAAAACATGAGAAGGAGAGATGAGTTGCCAGAACAGAGCAGACTCTCTAGCCCAGCACTTGGAGAGTACTCGCCTTTGAGAGCGGTGGGCATGGTACATTTCAGGAAAAGGAGAAGCACTCCTAGGAGGTCCAGGGTTGGGCTGTCCGACTTCTTAGATACACACTCAACAAATCCACATTTTGGCAGCTGCATTGGTCTCAAGAGTGGAGGCAATTTCTCTGTTTGAGGATCTGGCTCCTAGAGTTTGACCAAAGCTAGAAGAGCCTGCAATCCTTGAGAATCCCTGTCCTACTTAACAGTCTCAGATGACACTCTTGCTAATGAAACAGCTGTCCCCTTTCAGCCTTTGCCATAGTAGCACCTTGTGACAAATCTCGTAGGTCAGACTAACCCATCACACTTTAATACTATTTTTTTCTTTTAATAATGCAAAGAGGACATTTGTTATACAGGACATAAAAAAAGAAAAGAAAAGAAGAAAAAGGAACACACCCTGGGGAATCTGCTTCTTAGAGATCACAACTGTTTGTGTTTCATCTGATAAATTAAGATAACTTCAGCTTATTCTTGTCCTGGCTCCCAATTTTCATAGCCAAAAGATTGCAGAAAATTTTAGATAACATTTTCTACTCTGAAAGGAGTCAAGAAATATCTTCATGGCCAGCCTGGTGTTCCCATAAATTAAATTTGTGCAAAATGATTTTCTTGAAAGTTTAACATGTCAAGTCTCATAACACATTGAACTAGACCCTCTCTCTGGTCCTTCCTGTGAGTGGAATTCATTATTCCATGTTTAAAACATGCTCTGTTCCTTAAATGTTGAGAGTTTCTTTGCTCTCCACAGAGATGAAAAAGAAAGAATGGATGACCAAATAGATGAAATATATTTATGTTACTCTCTGTCAGGGCTCTCAAGTTCAAGTACTGCTGTAGGCTTTCTAATGTCCTTCATTTAGACCAGCAACTTCCCTCACTTGGAAGATGCAAGTGCACGAAGTCAGTGGTACTGATTCTGTGCCTCTAGCTCTAATCCCCAGAGCAGAAACAGGTTGGGGTGGATGGGTTTTAGTGTCTTGTAGCAAGTCTAGGGGGACATTTCCAGAGGGACCCTCAGTTCCTATGCAGTTCTGCCTGAAGCCAGAGCTGCACTCTCTTGCCAAGGCAAGATCCTGATCATTAGCAAATGTCATCTCTGCACTGGTTAAAAAAAAAAATGGTATTTTGCAAAACCATGGAAAGGTTGCTGACCCCTGATCTAGTTGCTAGTCCAACTTCCTCCCTGATTATAAACTGCCAAATCTTTAACATATAGTGTGATGCTTTTAGGTGGGAGCTGAGATAGATGTTTTTCTCCAGTTTTTCTTCCTTTCTGCTCAATGCAAACCTATTCAGAGAAGGAACTGGAAGTTGAAGAGAAATAATTTTACTGAAGATGACTCCATCACTGTTTCTGATCGAAGTCCAGGTCAGTTAAAGGCTAGCAGTGAAGGCTAGAAAGGGTCCTTGTCCTGGTGTGTTTGGAGTGTTATGTATCATGAGACACTGCTCCAGCTTATCAGGATCATGGAAGGATGTCCTAGTATCCCTTCATGTTTCTTGTGCTCAGGGCTTTATTCCTTGTCTTGGAGTGAGAAAAGAGAAATAATAGCTGTCCAAAGAGCAGTGGCCAGATGTAAAGGGGGAGGAGGAACACCACTATTACTTTTACAAAAGATTCAGAAAGCAAACTGCTAAGAAATTGAAGAGCAAAAATGCAGTGAATAAATAAAAGTAATTATTGAGCCCCAGAACAGAGGTTGCTTGTTTAGTCAACAGGAAGTCATGTGCTGATGTGTATCATTATAAATACATATTTATTTTTTCCATTCACCCTTTGAAAAGAAATTGCCTTTCGAAACTAGCGCTGATATCACCAGTTGGTTGGTTTTACACCAAACACAAGAAATGCAGACACCTGCTTCCCCTTGCCTCACGCAAAAACCTCAAGCAGAAAAGCTTTCTCTGCTCAACAAGTGCTGATACACCACAGACACAGACTTGCACCAGAGACCTCGAGCAGGGGAATGGTAGAGCTCCTTGCAGTTCCAGCCACAGGCAGATAAATAAGCTGATATGCTTCTTTATGATAAGCACATATAATATGCTTATTAATATAAGCATTTATTAAGTGTAAGACTACAATAAAGTGCATATTTATTATACACACTTTACACTGTGTTCATTCCACAAAGGTTCATCACCCTATTTTGAAAACAGACCCAACATGGAGGTAACACACTTGCTCAAACACCTCTACCAGGCACACCATTCCTATTACTCCAGTCCTGGGTGCAAAAAACCCCTCCACACTAGATATAGAGACAGTTTGCTGTCTAGGACATGGGACAGAGGGACTTGTCCCTAGAGCTGCCAACTCATTTTGTGATGCAGCTGTGGATGCCATGCCTGGGGAGCAGGTTTCAGCAGTTGCATGACAAAACACTGACTTTGCAGAATATGCAGTCCAGAGACATTTGATGTGAGGATGTGCCTGGGCTGGACATCACCAGGAAGGGATGGTGCAGTGGTGGGGTTTGCAAACACAAAGCCAAAACCTGTGGACTATCACTGAGGCTGCATGTAAGCTAGCCAAAAGCAAGGATCCCAGGTTATGAGAGGAAAGTGGGAAGGAGAGAAGGCAGGAGTTCAGGATGTGTGGGAAGTGCCACTGCTGCGTGGTGTGGGCGGCTTATGGAACTTGTAGCCCTGCACAGTGCAATGTTGCATGCTGCAGAATTGATGGGCACCTGATTGCTGGGTGTGCACTAAGAACACATTATTGTGTGTTTTACTACTGATTTGGCTTTCCAGGCTTGCACTGCAAAACCTTTGCCTGGAGACCTGACCCACAGTTTAATTTTGTTCCACTGTTGAGCTTGTTTTGATGCTGCGGGATGAGGCAAATTAGGGTGAAACTATAGAATTGAGTACACACTTCAACCGCAGCCCCATGAGTTCTTCTCATTCCTGCCCTGCAGCTCTTTGCCAGACCAAGCTGAGGCTCCTTATAGGAATTAATGATCCTTTACCCTGTCTCTGTGACCCCACAATTTTTTTTATCTCCCCTCTGCATTAATACCATCCACCATGTCTCTAGGCCACAGCACTTCCAGCCTTTGCTACCAGAGACTGACAACTGCTGGGATCACCAGGAAGAAGGGAAGGAAGGAGCTGGATTGCTTTGAGGAGTTTGAGATGTAGTGAAAGACTTCCCTATCATGAACACAGGTAAGAAATGTGACCAAAGTCTAGGTACTTATGCTAAATGTTCTCCAGTGCCTTTTCCAGCTTGAGGCTGTGACATGGTTGGCAGCTTATCTCATTAACACTAAGAAAAACACAGACTCTGCAATCAAAGCACAATATGCCTTCCCCATGCTGAGAGCTGGGGAGAAGTACCCACCAGAGCTGCTTGTGCCTTGCTGCTTCCCATAGCAGTGCCTGCAGCTTCAGCCTCCAGCGTGCCCTGCCCTGTGACTTGGCTTCTGACTCCATGCTGCACAGACCTGGAGAACAGGTCTGTGCACAGGGAGCTGCAGGCTGAGTTCCAGGGTTGCTCTGTTCTCCCACAGTTCAGCCCCGTGGTCTGGGCACTCCCAGACCCTGGTCCAAATCACATCTTCCTCCTTCTTGATGGAAGCCACTGGCTCCGTATCTCCGCAATCATCTGGTAGCCACAGGGAGAAATTCAGTTTTGCACTGCAGTTTTTCACAATGAGACTCACCTTCTAGCTGTGGTTATGGTTTTGCAAACCAGTGTTGCCTGTGATTAGCTCCTGTTGGTGCAGTGCCGCAGCTCGTGCTACTCAGTGCAAAAAGAGCTGGCACCTGTGGCCTGGATGGTCAATCCTGATTTTAATTTCCCTGTTGTCTTTGGAGAAGTACTTGGTTGGACAGACTGGGACAGAAGGGCTTTGGAGTTCCCTAAAGAACAGCATGTTGCAAGTTCCTTGTCTGGCAGTCATGTGCTGAGTATTCTGCAGTTGTACAAGGTTTCCTTGGCTGTAAGTCCTCATGAGCAGTGCTCTTGCATCTTGGAGTTTTCTCATCAACAAAGCAAGCATTTGCAGAAGATTCAAGATAGCCTTGCTAGTTCTTGTCTTCCTTCCCCCAGAGTTGCTAATATGCTCTCATTCATCCCCAACCATATCCAGAAGGCTTGTGGCATGGCACCACTAACCTCTACTCCCTAATGCCAAAGTGTCAGTAAAAGTTAGGGTCTGCCTCTGACAGTTTGATCCTCTTCTGGGAGGCCCAGTACTCCTGGCATTGAGGAGAGTAATGGAAGACCCATACTGAGGCCAATGAAGAGAGGGAGAAGGGAGCAAAGAGTGATTCTCATCATGCAGTTAGAATCTCCTTTGCTGTGATATCTCTACTGCCTTTCTTTCTTGCTAGTGCATTTCCATGCCTGGCTGTGCTGACTGTTACTATCAGTTATTTCTTTAGCCATGAGCACATGAGAGGCTCCCAAGTTTCTGCTTTAAGCAGTGAGGTCAGAGTTGTGATATGCTTGAGCTAGCTGCCCAGGCAGGAGAGGGTATCCAAGAACCTTAGAGCTTCCCACCTAATTTCACAGGGTTTAAAGATATCCTGTTCCATCCAAAAGCAAGGGTTCTGCTTGGATGAAAAGCCTGGTAGAAGGTCCTAGAAAGCAGAGAAGAGAAAGAACAAGAAGAATTTGAAGAGAAAACAAAGACCCAGGGAAATTACTGATTATAGATTATTACCAGAAATTTTAATTCACTGGTGCCCGTTGGTTGTAGCATTGCTTTTGCTTCCCACACAGATGTGGCTCAAAACCAACTATATCTCAGTAAAATATAGAGTTCTTACATTCACATACACAGCTAGTTAATTTCTCTTTCCCCAGTTTGTACTCAACAAGTGGACATCAGGTCCACTTATCTCTTCTATCATTTCTGTGCAGGTTCAGGTAGGGTAGGGCACAAACATATGTATTTTAAGGTGGCTAGCTTGGTCCCAACCTGATTTGGAAAACTGGAGATAAGACTAAAAAGCTCACAGATTTGGGGAGGCAAAAATCAACTCTGAAGCAGTGCCCCTGGGGAACAGAAATGGCAAAGAGGCAGATTTCAGATGCCTTTCCTAAGCAAAATCGAAGGGAGACTACAAAGATAGCAGCTGATGGACAATGAGAGCCAAGGAGATGGTGTGTAATGACAGTGCTGAGTTCAAGCAGAGCTGATGAGAAAATTACTTGTCACCACAGCATGGAGAGTATCAGGAATGGCGAGGTTCCCACTGCACCAGGCAGAAAATAAATTCTTTCGAACCATACCTCCTCATCAAGGACCAGCCTGGAGGATAAGTGTAGGCTGTGGAAGAAGACAAGTTCTATTTGTTAATCCGTAATAGTGGCCAATGCAGCTTGTGCCAGCCGATCTGTGCTATTTGGTGACAGAGAAGACATCTAGTGAGGTGTAAGCATTTTCAAGCTGGTGTGTTTTCTAATACCGTCTGACTTTGGTGCTACGAGGGAGCAGTTGGAGCAGAAAGTCCCAAACGAATGTCTTCAGTATGGAAAGGCTGGTATGAGACACCCAATACAAGAGACGTCATGCTGACCTGTGCATCAGTATGAACCCAAAATCTTATTCAAAACATCACACTGGTAGGCTGTGCTGGCTATCTTGTGTGAAACAACTGCTGCTGCTGCATGTGCCACTGCTTCTCCAGCCTGAGATATTGGCTAAGATGCCAGAGAAGGTGGCAGGAGGATCCAAACCCTGCAAGCCCCCAGTTTCCAGCTGGACTGGCTATGAAAGAAATTGCTGTTTGCCAGAAGCACAAAAGAACTTTCTCTCACCACTCTGAGAGGGAACTGAAGTCCTCGCAGTACAGAAGGACAACAGCTGCACCAGGCTGGGGCTCAGGAGCCTGGACAAAAGCAGCACAGGACAATTTGGTACTTTTAGCTCCTTTAAGCTCAACAAGCCAAGAGGAAGGTGCCAAGAAGGCAGCAAAAGCCAAGAACGACCTGGCCCTTGACTGGCACTGCCAAGAAGCCCTGATTATCTGTGGCTGCAATGTAAGTCCCAAGGAAAGCCAAGAAACTGGCAGCCACCATGACCAAGAAAGCAATCAAGAGCTACAGAATATGAAAAGCAACAGATCAAAAGAGGCAAATATCCAGCTAAGGGCGAAACAGTGAAACCCAAAGCTACCAAACCCAAGGCAGAGAAATCGAAAGTGACCTCAGGGTGAGAAAGTAGTGCACAAAAAGTAGAAAAAGTGGCCTGCTGCAGGGTCACAGACTGCAAACGCTTTCATTGAGCCACTGATTTTTGTCATGCTTTTCATTTTTTAAATTATTTCTCCAAAGGAAGAGAATTAATTTTAATAATTTATATGCCTTTGCTATAAAATTCGAGCTTTGTATGAACTAAATATTTCTTCTTGCTATTTTCCTCAAATGTCTGCAGCAGTACTGTAGGGGACATAGATTGCTCAGAGATGCACAGCAAAAAGAACAGAGGCAACAGATGAAAGCTGCAACAAAGAAACTTCGGATCTGACATCAGGAAACTATTCTCCATCTTAAGCATGGTGCAGCACTGCAACAGACTGAGGATTCTCCATCCTTGCTGACTTTTTCAAAATTCACCTGGACAAGGCTCTGAGTGAGCTGATTAGCTCTGAAGGTAGCTCTGTGTGCTAACTTCCAGTATAATTTTATTTATGATCCTAAATGGGAAGGTATACGATCTCAATATCCACATTTATTTTTAAAAAAATGCATAGCTTCATGTACACTTATTTTTATATTTAAGCAGGTGAGATCTGACATTACTTATTAGTTAGACACATTGAATTACATGTTTCTCTATTACATCTTTTTTGTTACTGTTTAATTTGTGACAGGCTCTATTTGTGTGGAAACAGCAATATTAGTAAAATTTACAAAACAGCATTCTGGTAGATAATTTATTCATTAAATGAATTTAATGTTTTTCACGAATTCACTTTTTTATATACTTCAGCATAGTAGCAATGAGTACATAAAGTGATATAATTTATATTATTGAAAATGTTTTTATTTGAAAAAATAATTTACATTAATAGCAAAATAGACAAGCAAATACCCTTGCGATGTTTCACACAACTTTTTTTTATAACTTTTTTTAATGGACTGAAACCCAGCTCTCTATTTTGTAGGAGTTTATTCCAACTTGCTGCACTACAGGGGTTATGAATTGCAAGGGACAGAGAGAAAGAAGCAGTATGCTGAAGATCAGAGAGCAGGAAGTGAAGAGATTCAGAAAGGGAATTCAGATTTCCTGTGCCCCAGTAAAGGGACTGTTCACAGCTGGATGAAGGTACACTGTCAAACAATGTCAGAACATGTGGTGCCAAGAATCAATGTTATAGGATTGCGTACCTTTAAAATCTTTGGGGGGAAAGAACCTCAACCATAATTTTTTTCCCCTCTAATATTTAAGTCCCTTCTGGTTTCCAGCCACCTATTCTATGTCTAATAGGGGTGCTTTTTTTTGGATGGGCTGCAAGCACCACTCCCCTCCGTGAAGGCCAAGCTCACACCCCAGCCAGAAGTACACTCTTAAGGGATCCCTCCAAGCTGAGACGCCTGATGTCAACATATTTTGTTTATGCTGTGAGTGGCTGGGGAAAGATTCAGGCAACATGGAGCTTCTAGGTGACATGGCAGCTGCTTCCAACAGGGGATCAAACACCAGAACACTGGCCTTCAAACAGCAGCCTTCAAACTGGCAACACTGATCAGTAGTGGGGAGCCATGACCGTAAAGGGAGCAGGAACAACCATTGTGTTGGAAGTGACCACAGGGCATCTAACTCCTGCTCCAGGTCATAATTTTATGAAAATCAGCCACAAAAGCAGGACCATGTTTCTAAAACAGGCCTCTGGCAGCTTTCTTTGTGGCTAGCCCAACTGCATGAACAGCAGACCTAGTTGGAGCTGTATGGCATTCAAGAGAGAGCTCTATCCAGAGACCAGCAACCATAGCAATTCCATTTGGAATGACAGGGAAGGTAAATCTGTGTATGGAATAAGTGCTAATGAAGACGGGAAAGTGCATCTGCAGACTCTGGTGCTGTAAGAAAAGGGAAGAATAAACTGAATCACAAAAAGTTAATGGCACACACTGCCAGTGGAAAGTGCCAGTAGAGGGGCACTGCATAGGTCAGGAGCTCATGAAACAGAGCAGGGTTTGGTCTGTGTGGGTGGGAGCAACATCTACAGTCACTGGGGCTGAGGCTGTTTCTGTTTTAACAGTGCAAGATAGGGATGCCAGAGCATCAGCCAGGAAGGGGCATTGCTTCTAGGGGATAGCACTGTGCAATAACCTGCACTGTGTGTTTTAGTTCTGAAGACCTATGGGAAACTGTCAGAGGCACTTTATGGGTAATTTAGGCCACAGCCACTTTTGCTCTAGAGATATCCTCTAAATGCAGATCTCACTGCTTGCACATGAGCACACTGCCTTGAGTGCCCCAGACTCCGAGTGCTCTATCTTTTCAACAGAAATATGATGTACAGTCAGTGCCTGATGAATCTATGCAAAAGTTGGAAAATCAGTGAAAGGGAAATCTTTCTAATCCTTTTGACCTAGATGTGTAATTTTCCCATTGTTGAGTTAAATGGCTGTAGTGAACAAATTCTTCTTCATTTATGTGATATTTAGCACAGCTCTTCTCTTATTTCAGTCACCTTACCATTTTACTTAGAGATGTTAATTCTCCACCAGAAAGTCATGGCACATGCACATTGAAAATATGTGTTTTCAGCACAAATGTAATGGGCTGGGAGGACTTATTCTTGCATTCAGCAGTTACCAACTGTCAGGAAAATCTAGCAGAGCTATGCACAGAAAAAAAAGTGCTAGAGGAAATTCTATGTTTCTCTAGAAACAATAATGACTTCCCAGGAAGACCTGTGATTCACGAGTGAAGGGAGGGTGGCAGCAGAGGACTAGACTAGCAGGGAATAAAAAGGTCCAATTGACAGATTTGGGCTGGAGTCAAGTTTCTCCACAAATCTGGAGCAAATACACCATGAGACAAATAAACCCAAAGACATGAGAGTTGCCAAGAATAATAGGAAATAAATTTTCCTTTAATACGCATTATATAGACTTTAGCATTAAAACAGTGTTCTCCTGGACAGGAGCACCTCTGCTTGACCCTGCTGAAAGCAAGCAACAGAAAGGTTTCTAACCACTTCCCAAACTGCATGAATGTTAAATTTTCTATATGCTGTACAGGAGCTATGTTACACAGATATATATCTATATTGACTTATATTCAACCCTAAATACGGAGTGTACACTTGGCCTAGTCAAATTTCCAAGATGTCCCTCTAATATCTCATCTCCATCCTACCTTCCTCCACACAGGCAATTTAGCCCATCTATGGCCAATTTTGACCTCATATAGAACAAATCTGTCTGCACAGGGTGTCTTCCCCTACAGAGAGGATGTAAACAGCTTATTGATGCATACAGCAGAAATCCTAGTCCAGGTGAGATGGTCTTACATTAATTGTTTTGTTCTTTTTCTCAGACGTCTGCCTCTGTGCAGCAAATTGTCCCTGATATTGTGTGACCCTGGCTCTGAGCAGGAGAGCAGTGTCCCTGCAAGGGTGAATGGTACTCTGTCAGCAGCAGAGTAAGTTATCTGATGGGGGTGAATGCCTAATCTAGCAAACTGTCTCTCTGTTAGCTGGGAACAACACAGAGATCCTAGAGACAGGGTCTTGCTGATCTGCTGCAGTGCTGCAGTGCTCCAGTGCCCCACAGAATCATGCCACTGAGAGTCACACAGAGTAATTCATACAGTTCAGATTGCTCTTCCCCACTTACCCTACCCAGTGTCATCATGAAAACTGCCCATATACCTGGAAATGTTCTCCATATATCTGAAGTACAAAGTTCTTGAGCAGACCAGACATCCAGTGCTACCAGAGTAATTCTCGTCCCCAGGCTGGCCTGCCTCTAATAAGCACTTTACATCTGCAGATATGTTTACCTTCCCCATCAGCACCTGGCTCTGTACAGGTCAGCACAGTCAGGGAACCTGCAGGAAAATCCCAGGTCCCAGATAACCAGGAATCCCAGATAATGATCCTTCTCCCACATCTGATTCCAATTTGTGATCCCTTTCTGCTTTGTGCAGAAGCTTCCAGGTCAGGAGGTAGGAACTCAAGTGGAGATATTGAAAGCAGGCTCAGCAACTGGAGAGTGTGGAGGTAGCCAGACCAAGACAAGACACCAGGACAAGCTAATTCATTGCAAGTTCCCCATACTGTCAGGACACACAGGTTCTTCATGGGCTTTCTTGGGCTTAGGAGTGAAGACAGCCATTACTGCTCCTTGGAACTTGCCTGGAATGGACATCAAGGGATGTCTTCAATGGGAAGGGAGGGACAAGAATAGGGGAGAGGAGAGGAGGGAGTGTAAGAGATAGCACTCTGTTCCAACATAGTCTTCTTGAGAAAAATACAATGCCATACTAAATCCAGAATTCTTCCTTTCGGTAGCAGTTGTGTGTGAGGGAGGCAATGGGCTTGGGACAAAGAACTTCCCAGAGGGAGTTATAAATGATCTGTTGCTATCCAGGGACAATGAGGTTTGCCTTGGGTTCAGGATAGCTCATCTCCCATTTCTGTCACTTCTCTGATGCCAGCAGACACAAGGAGGATTGCGCTATCGCACAACAAATGCAGTGGCTCAGGAGAATCAGAGAGGCTCAGGCTGACTAACAATATTGGAGCTCATACTGATGCCATTGCAAGAAATATAGGGCAGGGATCCTAGGGCTTAGTCCTGGTTTGTAGTCCTCCATGCGAAATGCAGATTAGGGCATCTGTACCATTGGAAAGGACTACATCCTGTCCCCATACAGAATATCCCTCCAGGGACAAAGCAAGAGAAGATGCAGCACATTTATAAGGACCTCTGGGAAATGAGCAGCTCGTGGCCTGCCAGAGAGGAAAGGAGGGAGCATCTTATATCCTCAGCAACAGATTTTAAAGATGACAAGAGCCACCATAACAGACTAGCAGAGTACTCTGTGTACTGCAGAACCTGAAGAAGAGGATGTAGGGGAAGGCATAGAAGCAAGAAAATGGTGGGGAAATCACAAACAAGAAGGACTTGTCTCGGGTAGGTAGTAGATGAGGATTTGTCTTCTCTCGCTTCCTTTTCCTCTCCTGCTATTGGGAGCTCAGAGAGCATCAGGCCTTCCTCGCTGCTGCTCCAGAAGCTGTCTGCAAGGGAGAGGCAGGGGTTGCCCAGATCGGCGCAGACGTCGAGGAGGAAGGCCAGCCAGCTGGCGACAGATCTCATCTGAAGACATAACAGACACACACAAGTTGACAGATAATCAAAGCTTCCTTCAAATTCTTCACCACTACATCTACAGAAACAATTGAAACTGCTAAATCCTCATATACACGAGGCATGAAAAATAGGTCCTTAGGCTTTCATGAATTTCTTTCTGGCTTTATTCATGTACAGTACATGTTCAAATCACTAGTATTTTGCTGCAACAAAGACTGCGTAAAAAATCTAGACTGGATCCTGTTTCTATTCATGACCAGAAATACTGAGATTTACTCTTTAACCTCAAAGGAATACAACTTTGAGTAAGAGTGTGTTTGGGGTGAGTAGAGCATGATTAAGATGGAGGAATACAGAACTATCATACTTCTTGTTAGCACAATATCTACTACCCATTTTTTTGGTCTTGTTTTTTGTGTACTGGATCTAAGACTGCATTGCGTTAGAGCTCCTTCAAAGGGAGTCCAAGGAAACTACTGCAGATGGATTGGAGTCCAAGTTAACTAGTTAGCTTAGAGACTCTATCAGATGGCTGCAGTTATTCTTCTAGGCTAGCTTGTGATCTCACTCACCTTGCATGACCTCATTCTCCTTGCAGACAATGCGAGAGCACACCTCCTTGTTTATTATGTACATGCGCCGCACACTGAGGGATGGCCAGGGTCAGTGGCAAGAGGCGCAGAGACCCAAAGAAAGAAAAAAGGGATACAGGCAATAAACACATATATTCACTGACAAGGAGGCAAGTCCTACGTTTTTATGATTAGTCAGCCTAGATTAAGGCTGCCATCTATAGGAAAGTAGTCTTGGCGAAGGCTTCATAAAATCTTAGAATCATAGAAAGGTTTGGGTTGGAAGGGACCTTCAAGATCATCTTGATCCAACCCACTGTCATGGGCAGGGACACCTTGCACTAGATCAGGTTGCTCAAAGCCCTGTCCAATCTGGCCTTGAACACTTCCAGAGATTGGACATCCACAGCTTCTCTAGACAATCTGTTCCTGTGTCTCATGACCTTCTGAGCAAAGAATTTCTCCCTAACATCTAATCTAAATCTCTCCTCTTTTAGTTCAAAACCATTCCCTCTTGTCCTATTACCATTTGTGGAAAAAGCTGATCTCCCTCTTTTTTATAAACTCTCTTTAGGTACTGGAAGGCCGCAATAAGGTCTCTCTGGAGCCTTCTCTTCTCCCGGTTGAACAACCCCAGCTCTCTCAGCCTGTCTTCATAGGAGAGGTGCTCTATCCCTCTGATTATCTTCATGGCCTTATAAATGGCCAAATACCTTAAATATGGATTACAATATAGAGCACATTACAGTTCCCTAATGCTGCATAGATAATAGTAATTGTTTTAAAGGACACTTTGGAGATAGAATTCATCTCACCAACTGGTTCCCAGAGACCTATAGTCTTCAAAAGGAACAATTGCTAAACTGGTTATACCATTTCTGGAGAGTTTTTAAGGCATTTCTTAGGAACTGCTGGTTTCTTACCTTGTAACACAGAGGTAGCTGATACACTGCTTTACTGGTTTGTGAACAGAGTACAGGCGCGTGCAAGGAAACTTTTCTTCACGACAATCTGGGAACAGACACACACAGACACAGAGGTGCAATCCAGCATCACTGGCAGGCGAACTCATTCTAGCACAGACATCACTTCATCACTAGGTATTGTCCTCCAGGATTCTAGGGAAGGCCTCCAGCCTCCATTGTCCACTCTCTCATGAGAGATGGGGATGGTTTAGAAAATAGGAAAATAATGCAGATATTTCTGATCCCTTTACCTCGTAAGACAAAAGCAAGAGAAAGTTGAGTGAAATGCAAAACAAGCTCGCTGAGCATCCTGAATACAGGAGGCACATGCTGTAAAGTGGACAGACACAAATTAACCAAATGTAAATTGTAGTTGCATATTTAAGACGTGTTTCCAATAGATCTGCAATATCACGTTTCAGGACATGAATTTAGTTCTTTTTTTTTTCTGAATAATCAACCCTATAGCTAACTATGATGGGTTTTCCTGTATTTCATTCTGAAATGCCAGATATCGGCCAATGACAATGGCACAATATTGACCCAGTGTATCTGGTCTGGTGATCTGCCAGTTCCTCCCCTCCCAGGCACGCCACCCAGGTGGAGGCTGCAGCTACCATAATTCTCCAGTACTTCTAACCCAAGAAACAACTGAAAGCAATTTTCCAGAAGACAAAGCTCAGTGCTCAGCCAGCACCTGCCTGGAGAGGGAACAGGGTGGGTGAAAGTGGGTTTGGGAGGGAAGGCAGGCAGCAAACTTAAAAAACATACCTGATGAAGCCGTTGCAGTTTCACTGTCAGACTGAACTGGGAGACAGAGGGTAGCAAAGTTAGTTAGTTACCATGATTTCTTCCTAGATATCAGCTTAATCAAAACAAACAAGTGGAAAGCTCTTTTAAGAGCCCTGCATTGTAACTTCTAAGGTGGAAAAAGATTTCATTGCTACTGATATGAAACCATAAGAAAAGGTACAAATCCAATATGAATCTAGCGCAAACTACCCAGGCAATAACAGTAAAATCTGCCCAAGCTTTCCCCAAAAATATTACCATTACAGTTCAGAATTACACTGTAAGGACATCTTGACTTAAAATTCAAAAGGTCAGGTAAATTTATTTAGTTGCTGTCATTACTATTTATCTAAACAAGAAGTAAAGGAGCCTGTGACTGCCTCTTCCTAAGGAATAGTGACACCTTTAAAAAACCAGCATCCCCAAGACCTCTTTAAGACTTCTTTAATGTCCATGACAAAGGATCAAAAATTTGTTGGTTTGTTATTCCCTCTAATAAAGTAACCCATCTGTACCACAGTAAACCAGTACATTTTATAATTTACCCAGGAACAAACTGCAAAGGAATTAAAAAAACTGCCAGGTGCAAGTTTTCATCAGCAGTTAAGAGAGGACTTTTACTTCTGCTTATGAGCCATAGTGTCAGCCAGAAGCATAGACAAAACACATGCACAAGGGAAAATGAGTCTTTGGGGTGTCAGGGCATTGCTTAAGGGCAGTCAGAGATGGCAGGATTCTGGGTGTGCAAGGGACTGTGCAAGGAGAGGGAAGGAGGGTCTACAACATGTGGTTGTGAACTGAGAATAAACTTACCGGGTGGAAGAACCCCAGGTGGTGTGACGGCTGCAGCTGGAAAAAGAGAAGATGTTCCGAAAGATCTTAATTTGAGCTTTCGGCCACTTTCCTCCTGCCACAGTTCTGCTGATGGCTCACCACTCCTGACCAGCAGCCATCTAGTTCTCAGACAATGCTGGTCATAATGTTCTTATCATCTGACTTAGAATAACCACAGACTTTCTTTACAAATATGCTGGGTGTCCCAGAGATGATAGGATGCTGCAGAGCAAAGATGGGTCCCAATGGTACATCTTTTGTGAACAATTTCTTCTTGATCCCTCAATAATAAGCATTTCAAAGCCCAAGTTTGCTGCAAGTTTCACCTTTTCAGTTTTAGATGTAGGTGAGTCACGACCAGTTTGGTCTAGACACAAAGTCTTATCTACACTCATACAGACTGTCAGGCCTCATGTACTGAACACAATTGCTTTCACCTCCCATCCCACCCAGGATGTGTATACAATATTGTTCTTCCAGTTTTCTCTTCCAGTGTCATCCCATGACAGTTTGACCCATGATAAATGCTCTAGACAGATGATGAACAGAATCAGGGCAGAGGACAGATTATGGAACTGATGTCCTGGAAAACAAGACACCATTCTTAGAAGAGCTCTCGTACACACACAGCACACTTTCCAGAAACAGCTGTGCATAGCTGCCTCTCTTGGGACCATATAATTGACCAGATGTGTTCCCCCTCTCCCTTCCATCTCTCGTCTTCCCAACCTCAGAGGGATGTGTTTGAGAGACAGCCCCTTCAGAGAGAGAAACCAGACATGCCAGATTTGAAACCAGACTCATATGGAAAAAGTGGAGAGGCTCCTTCTTGAGCCTCCTTTCCTCCATTGCTGATTGTTGCAAATGCCTATACTCCCATCAGCTCTGTGTCCTTCCCCTGAGGTTACCTCCACTTTCCAAGGAGACACACTGCAGGCTATAAGTGTTCATCTTCCAAGTCCTTCACTGACCCTACCTTTTGCAGACATTTTGCTGCCCCCCAGTGACACAGCCATAGGCAGAGTGGGGAAGACAGAACTAAAAGAGCAGTATTTCCACTTCCTGATTCCAACACTGCTCAAAGTTTGCTTTACAACTGTTTTTCAGGGCTTTTTTGCCACCTCTGTCTCCTGAGCATCAAGCATGTGTGCCACCTGCCTGCAGACACACATACAACCTGTGTCCCAGTGCTGCCCAGTTTGAACCTGTCCAATCTCTCACCCTTGTTATTTAGTCTCTTTGTTCTGCCACCTTCTCTGGAAGACAAGGCTGATTGAGCTTGGAATTTCTTGGCTTCCTGCAATGCAAACATCTTCAGAGGCCCTGGTACACTAGGTGAGATTGGCATTTCCTCAGAGAATAGACCATTAAGTCATCCTAAATTAATCTCCCTGTATGGAGCACATAAAGGATTTCCAGACAGCCCTAAACGCTGGAAGAACACTGCTAGATGTCTAAAGTGGGAAGAGGAGTTTCTGGGCATAATGGGTAATTTCTGAGTATGTGTAGGCAGGAGTACAGATGAAAAGGGAAAATGAAGCATGAAGGTGCCAAGAGATAGGAGCTTACCAGGGCTGCTGAGAAGAGAGGCAGGGGTAACATCACCTGGAAAAGACAGAATGTTCTTACAAAAGCTTGTCTTTACTTTGTTGTCTTTTACATAGCCAGCAATAGCCAGCTTGAATTACCTTGGCTGCCATCACAGTCTCGTGAGACACTGGGATCCAATCCAGTAAATACATAAACAAACACAGTGCCCCCATCCCACCCGCATCCATTCCCTTTTTCAGTGACTGGCCTGGGACTGGATTTTTTAGTGCACATGTTGCATCAACCTGTACTGAATTCTGGGTGCATGTTCTGACTTCTCACATATGGCCATTTCAGGCATCTTGGTGGGAAAGAAAGACGTCTGAAATGAAGGTGCTGATGCCTCCTACAGCAGCAGGACAGAGAGCTGAGGCACCTACTGCAGGGAAGGAGGGAGGCAACTCTAAAACAGTCTTGACAGAAATTCATCAGCAGATGTGTTTCTTTGAAAGGCAAATAATGGCAAAACTGGGGTAGTGATGGAGGGATAAAATGTGAAGGAAAGAGAAACTTGGAGGACATGTTTTAGGCTGCCTTCAGAATAGTTTTCTGGAAAGCCCCAGATACTATAAGACAGGATCGTAGCTGGAAGATGTCTGAAGGCTTAGGCAGGGGCTTCAGCTGGAAGAAAAGGCAGTCCCTTGTGGTTCTTCTGGGTGCTGAAGCATGATGCAAACATGTATTCAGTTTATGCTACCATGTCACAGAAATGGATATGTCCAGGGGGATAAAGCAATTCACCCCCAACAACAAAGCCAGTATGAAGACCACTCAATAACCTTTCCCAGTGGACTTACTGCTGAAGCACCACTTGTGCACTTCAGCTAAGTGTTCAGGACCCCCACACCAGCAAATTATTTGTAAAGAGCACAAAACATTTAGCAGGTTGTCTTGGAAGGCTTGTTCAATCTTCCCTGAAAAGTAAGCTCACAATGTCAGAGGTAAAGAAACAAAGAACAGTATATGCTAATAAACAGGCTGTAACTCCACAGGACAACGGGATCACATGAGCAATCTTCAGCACACAACATGCCTGTAATACTTACCAGTTGCAGTTTCCGGTTCTTGCCCATTGACCACCCATGGAAACCAGTCTGCAAGAAAAGCGGAGAGGGGAGTGAAGAGAGAGATTTTTACAGTCTGCAGGCTTTGTGAAATTTTTGTGAAAAGAAGAGAAGGGAGTGAAGAAACAGAGAGATTTCTACAGTTTGCAGGCTTTGTTAAATTTTTATGAGACATTTATCTATCCAGGAGACACCACTGCCCTCTGCTGAAGGGAGAAATCTCTTCACTCTGCCTCAGCCTCCACTGCTGGCTGGGTTTTTGTTTAAAGACTTATGGACACAGCGGGTCCTGATCTGAACCCTGGTGCTTCCACCAGGGTCAGGGGCTGGGCACAAGGAAAGTTAGTAAATACCTCCAGATCCGCTACCACACTTCACATTTCTGAAACCACATTTGATGCATTTTGAAAAAAAAAAAAAAAAATCCATGTGGCCTCCGTGCTCTGGAGTCTGGTCAAAATCCCTATCTTCATTTTATAAAAGAGGAAACTGAGTCATGCAAATTATTTACTTGGGGTCACGGATTGAGTCATTGGTACAGTAAGAAACAGACTGCAGGTTTTGTATCCTCTTAGGCAAATAATTATCTGGTCCATTATCCTGCTTGGGTATGGGGTACAGAGCAGATGATCTTTCCCTTCTCTGCACCAGGGTGCACTGGCGAGGGAGAACAATGAAGGTTTGGCTGTGCATTCTGTGTGGAAGAGAAGAAACTGAAACTGGGCTACACTGTTTGTTTGTCCAAATATAAAGAGTGAGAGAGCTGCTTCCTACAGCAGCCAGGAATAGGAAACTATTTCCTGCTAGCCACAGAGGAGGGAAATGTCTGCATACTTGGGGTGGGATGAAGGAAGGAGTTGGCAAGAAAAAGCCACAGATCTGGGGCACTGCAGGGATGTGTGCACAACCAGCCCAAAAAACAGTACACCCTGCTACATCTTGTGAACTCAGCCTTCAGCTTTCTGTTCTTAATGGGAGCAGCATAAGGGTAAAAACTATCAGCTCTGGAGCTTCTGTCTTAGTTCTTCCATGTTCCAAGAACAGTTACTTGCAGACTGCAGAAGGACTCTTGGGACCCCTACATCATCCTGCTTTGCAGCATTACAGAAGTTGTTGGACCCTGATATTCTCTTCCCCACCCAGCTGCCAGCAACAGCTCAGCCGCTGGCAATTAACCCAGGGAGAGCCAGACATGTATAATAACTTAATTGCACAATTTAATGCAGCCCAAAACTTTCCCTGTTCTGGCTAATCCCTTAATTGTAACATGTAGAGAAGTAAACAGTACTGAACACTTTCTCACTTGTTTCTGATTCAAAAGCAAGGACACAAATTCTGAAACCATTGCAGAAGCCAGCAGTGCTGGATTTGAAGAGACATGTAGAAAAGGCAGGGAGGCTCTCCCCTCTTTTCTAACATCGAAAACTCAGCTCTTGCTAGTTTGGTGGGTTTTTTCCTCCCTAGGAGCTAACTAGAAAACTGATCTAATTCTAAACCAACAGGACATAAAGTGAAGTGAAATCTCTGCATATGAGGTGAGGAGACAAAACAGGTGACTTTCTTATCCTATCTTCAATTACTTTAATTTATATTTGCTATTTTACGTGATTCATGTTTTATAAACGACTGGACTTTATTCTCCAAGTTGCAGTAAATTCATCCTTGAGGTCTAAAACTGCAACCCTAGCTGACTGAATCTGTAGCTTACCCTTAACCAAAAGAAACAGTAAGAGACCAGTTCCTGTTATTTTCCAAGTTAAAACAAACAAACAAACACAAACGGAACTGCTAAAACAAAATACACCAAAGTAAGAAACATTCTTTTCAGGACTCCTTCATATATCATGAAAACCACAGACTTTTTTTTTTCCTTTAACTTTGTAGGCCACCTACAAACTCATCTCTTGCATGCCTCACCTCCCTGCTTCACAGTCATAAATATGACATCATCTACTGTGCACCTTTAAAGGAAAAAGTGCTATTTGGAGCAGAATCAGGCTTTGGCATGAGAGGAAGACCAAAGGAGGTATTGCAATAAGCTGATTTGAATGTGACAGATAGTCACGTAGTCATCTCTCTCCCACTTGGAGTCTTTCCTGGACGAAGCTTTATCCATTCACTGAAATTCATCTTCCTTTGCTATCTGTCCTGAGTCTTCCAACTATAATGTCTGATGCTGTTCTCTAGTTTTGGGGTTTTTGTGCTTCTTTTTTTTGTTTTAAACAAATTTTATCCCACCTGAATTTTTGCCAAAATAGCTCCAAGCAAACAAAATCATGGAGCAACAAAACAGAGTAACAACATTCACCAACACCAAAAGCAAAAAGTGGTCTGAACTACAGAGGTTAGATTTCTCAAAACAGCTCTACAAAGAACTACAAAACCTTCCAGCAGTTGAGTGGCCTGAAATGGGGTCATTCCAGCAGGAACCACTAGTGACAGCAAATATATCATAACTATGACAGAACAAATTTTGTGGAGCACTAGGAAATGCTCTGAACACACAGGTGGTACACCAGTAAGCACAAAGCACACCTAACTCTCTTTCTCAAACTGACCTGGCTATTTTGCTTACATAAACATCCCTGAAGTGGAGGCTGTGGACCTCTGCCTCTTGTGACTCCCAGTACTTACTGGAGACTGTCACAGATGAGAACCTGTTTCCAGTTTCTAATTTTTTCCTTACAGCCCTATATCCACCTTGTCTTTCTTGCTCGGTACTTCCCCTTTCACTACCCGTCTACATGTCTCTGTCTTTCTTCTTAGGTCATTGCATATTAGTCTGTGTAGGAAATTCTGTGGGGCCCAGATGGGGAAGAAATCCTCTCCCTGGCATACGGACTCACCAGCTGGGGACAAGAAGAGTGCCAAGAGACACAACAGTATACAGGTTCCAGAGTTCTTCATCCCTGTGGAGTGGAGGAGAGAGCAGTCAGAGCAAAGCTAAGGCAGGAATTGGAATACACTCCCCTACAGCACAGAAACTTTACTTGCTGCCCCCATTTCCCTCTCAAGACCATTTGGTCTTCTCAGCCTTGTTCTTGTCTCCCTCCTCATCTCACTCGTTTTCCAGATGTTTCAGAAATATTCTGGACTGAACTTATAACATCACCTGCTTTCTGTCTCCTTCCTCCAGTCCCCATCTTTTTTCTCATCCAGGTGGCTAAGCCCCACTCCACACACACCCAGCATGCAAAGAAAAGTTTTCCCCACATTATCTCCCTCCATTCTCTTCTACTTTTAAGTTATTTAGAGGAGCACTGAGAGTATAGGGTCCCCATCACTTACTGCAGCCCTCAGCTTCCACTCCCTTCAGCAGAAAACGCTCTGTCTTTCCCCTTCAGCGTCCCCCCCCACTTTGGCTATTGGGTAAATCACATGCAGCCACACCCAGAATACATTCTTCTTTTGGTTGTCTTCAAAAATACAATTTCTGGGAAAAAAAAAAAAAAAAAAAAAAAAAAAAAAAAAAAAAAGAAGAAAAAAACCAGCTAGACGGAGGGACAGTGTCATCATGCATCTGGAATGAGGGGGGGAGCGAGAAGCAGCTGCCCACACCCTCATTCCGGAGTTTATTGTCCTCCGAAGGGGCTCCTCCCATTCCCCCAGGATGGCCCAGCACCAGGGATGGATTCTTGGGTCTGTGTTGCACACTGGTGCCCCGCTTCGTCCTTCCCTCCTGCACAGTCCCGGTTCTCCTCACGCCGCTGCTTCTAGCCACAATTCCCCCACTCAGCAGCGCCCTCTCCCCACCCCAGTCCTTCTTGTCGTTTTCCCCGTTTCCCTGCACGCCTCTCGCTCAGGGACAGTGCGGAACAGCATCCCGTGTGCGCTCAGGACGCGCTCGCTGCTCGGGCCGGCGGGGTGGGAGCGGCCGCGGGATGTCCCGCGGGAACCGAGCGGCGGGACGGGGGCACACGGCGGGGCAGGCGGGCAATGAACGGGCAGCCACAGCAGGGACATCGCCCCGCTGCCCGGCCAGGGCGGGGCTGGAGCCTCCCGGTTGGATGGAGGGAAGGGGCTCCCGCCTGGACCAGGCTGGTGGCGGGGAGGGGGCATGGGGAGCAGGTACCGGCCACGGGGCCTGTTCTGCAGCGCCGCTGCCTGTCTGGGAAAAGCAGGGGATAGGGAACACGTGTGCAAAAAATAGGGAAAAAAATAATAATAATAAAAAAGATTAAAAAGTAGGAAAATGAGCGAGACAAACTGAGAAGGGAAGAATGAGACCTGACTTTCACTGCCATCCTCCTGACTCCCCTGTGCCTCCACATGGCTGCATTTTATGAGCCTCACTGGAATAGCCACTCTCCTCTAACCCTTCCTCCAACAGCCCCTGCATCACTCATCTCCTGTTGCTTTTCCTTATTTTCCCTTTGCTGTTTCTGTAACTATTCCTCTGGGTCTGAGGAGGCACTGGATGAGCTTCAAGGCACAATGTCAGTCCTGAAGCCAAGGAGAAATCTAGGAAATGACCCCACTCCCCTCCTCATCTAGCAGTGAAACCTTGTAGGGGAAAGCTGTGTTCCCTAAGGCTCATCCTCAGCTTGGTAACCTTCATTTGTTCTCAACTAAATGCAGACTAGAAATAAAATCCCATAATGCTTTAGACAGAGTTACTAAAGGAAATCCTCACTAAGTCCTTGCTGCCACTGGACACTCAAAAGAGTTATGTGACATAACTGATGCCACCACTTCTTACCTGATAGTGGCTGAGCATTGGGTGTGGTAGTGCTCAAGAGAAAAATGACTGCTCCTTCTTATTTTTGGTCCTCCCAAGGCTTCTGGGGGATGCACCATTGGTGGACTGTACCAGAGGAGGGATAGAGGGGATGGGAAAAGCTAGGAAAGTCCCTGGTACCAGGACAGTCTTCTGGAGCCAAACACATTGCTCTGTTTCACTGGAGCGAGTCACCAACATTTGCACTTTCAGAGACCAGCTAAAACTGAGTGCACTGCAAATGCTGGATAGATCATTAAACAACAAAAAGAATGTGACAGAAATTATAACCACAGCTCGGGTTGAGTAATCCTCTAAGATTCTTGGCTTTTACTGGAAGTCCACTTAGCAGTATGTTTGGGTTACAATTCTCCACACACCTTGGTTTGGTTTTTGTTTTTCTCTACTTCTATGTTGTCATTCAAGCCTCTGTTACTGCTTAACTGGATAACTAAAACATCCTGAAGACTTTGTGAGAACACATTTATTAGGAAATTTTCATTGATGCCAAATGTTTTGGTCTACCAATATGCTGATGTACCACCATCTCCCACAGAGCACAGGATTCACAGACAAACCTGGTCAAAGTTTCTGCTGATTGCTTTTGAACTTTAAAACCTTTCAATCTATGTCCTCCCCCAGCTGCTCAGTGCGGGTAAACCCGTGGCGCTAGCAACACCCCTCCATTTGGAGAGCTTGGCACGGATGAGGTCGATGCTCCTGGTGATGGAATCGCTGGCTGAGAAGCAGTTCAGTATTTTACAGACCAGGCAAGCTGCGGAGAAATAGATGGAGGTATCCTGCTGCTCTTGCTCGCGGTGGACACCGGAGGGAGCCGCAGCATAATGGCATAAGAACGCCCCTTTTTCCCCTTGCAGTCCAAGCACATTTTTCAAGAGATGTGGCTCTCCGTCTGCAGGCCTCCATCTGGCATGAAGGATCTCCTCTTAGCTCTCCTAATTGTCTATTGGATTCACAACTGTTTAACCGGTTTGCTTTTAGAAACAGAAAAGAATCTTGTTTTTTTTCCCCCATCCTTGCCCCATGACACGGTCAAAGGCAGTTGGACAGCCCTCACAGATGGGAGATATGAAAAATTAACATCCTTCTGCACCTTCCCTTCTCATTCATTCCCGTTGCTGTCTTGTGATTTGTGGGCTGCTGTCTTCCATCACAGTGTATCCTGGGGACATTTACAGCTGATGACTCAAGGTGAAGCACTCTTCCTTCTAAAAATTCAGGTATCAAGGCTACAGAATGGTGTGACGAACTGTGCTGCAGTAAATGGCGTGGGTGACTCATAAAGGAAACACATATCCCCTAAGTGCTGACTCCAGTGCCTGTAGGTGTTTACCTAAGATCAGAAGCACTGACAATGATTCAGCAAAAAGTTATCTTCCTTCCCAGTTTGTACTGATCCCATTATGTTAGCAGGGATGCTATAGTGATGGTAGCATGGATAAGACAAAATAGGCCTTCCTGGAAATTAAAATCACCTGATGCATTTCACCCCAGAGACTTCTGCATCTCAGCAGACAGGTAAGTGATCCTGGGGCATACTATGTGTATAGGTCTTAGAGCAGCATTTAAATTCCTACTGACTTCTTTCCCTTTCCCTCTCTGTCTTCTTGGCCTTCACATATCCTCACGGTAACTGGGCATTAAGTTACACCTGACTGATAAGAAATTAATGAACTGCTGTAAGATATGTGAATGTATCATGTCAATAATGCAGGACTACTAGTCATGTGAATTGGGGCTGAAATGAATTTTCTTGGGTCCCACACTGCTGATGGGCTCCACTAATACCTTAGGTCTGACATCATCCTGCAGTTGTTCTACTGGTTTTGCTGAGGTCATCAGAGGGAAGGGACATGAGTTCAAGGTCTGATCCACCCATCCCCAGTTTTCAGAGATTCACATCTGACTTTGTATCCAACCCACTGTAGAAGTGCAAACACTGCAAGGTACAGCAGCCTGGACACAATTTGTCTCTTTTTGACTCATAGTCATGCTTTCTGTTGTCCTGTCTACAAAAATAAGGAATTCTTCACCCCATTTCCAAAACAACAAGGCAGTGCTTAGAGGGCATGTAGTCTTGCAGTCACAAAATACACTAAGATAGTCCATGAAACTGATTAATAGCCACTCAGCTCCTTCAAATCAGTTCAGCACTGTGAAGAACTGACCACAAGAAGAGGAAATCAGTGAGCTCTTTGCTGTTTGGTTGGTGACTTGGCCACATGCTTCAGGCCTTTCATGGACAAGGTGGTTATGGTGAATTGCCAGGATTTTCCTTCTTCATTTGCTGTGCTTTGGGGTTTCCTTTGCTACTCTTTCTGTAGTTCTTGCTATCATAAACATAGTTCCTCTGTGATCCTTTGTACTGTCTCATGGCCAATTCCTCCTGTTTCACCTGTTTCTCCACACTTCCCTTTCTTCAAGCAGCTGAGCTCAAATATGGCTTCTCTCATGAAACTTTTTCCAAGACCGCTCTCTCAGGGGGACAGGTAACACTTTAAGCTTAACAAAGATATAAATCCCTCACGTAAGCCCAGTTATGTGTGTCCATACAGACTCTGGAGTAGATAGTAACACCATATTTAAGTGGGGCAACTTTTCCATACAGATGAGGCTGAAGCCATGAGTAAAATGCCAGTAAAGACATGACAGATTCCCCCCCCCCCTTCTCCCAACTCTTTTGGACACCACAAACCCTGGAGCAAAGACAGTAGGATTAATCCTCCTGTTTCAGCACAGTGATCAAGCACTGGAGCAGTAACCAGAGCTGGCTAAGGAAGTCACTGTTGGGAAGCAGACCAGTGTCTTACTCCTACACAGAGTGGTTCACCAGAGCCAGTCCAGCAGAGATGAAGTCACAGCTAAGCTTTCCAAACAATACAGTATCTGTCTCATTTGAGGTCCAGTCTTTTGTACCATTTTTATTGTCTTTTAGTAGTCCTCCAAGGTGAAACAGATTTTGGTGTTTTTTCTACCCTTACAGTCTAAAATCAGGAGTGGTGTCCCTCTAGTCCTACTTCCAAAAGAATCAGCTTCAAAAATACAAAAATCACACAGTGAAAGGGCTGCTCCAAGTTTAGTGTAGCAGTGCTGACATGTACATCATTTTGAGATCCTCACACAGCTCCATGAGTGTAGTAGTGGGGCTACGGAGAGTACTGGATTATAAAAGATGTGATGAAATTGGGGCAGCTCGCAGTGCCTGAACTGGACACATCCTTTCAGTTAAAAAAGGCATCAGAGTGAGAGAGGTATACAGGTCCATGCTTAGAGAGAAGGTTTCATGTGCACATAGAGAGTCTGGGAGCAGGAATAGCAATTAAAAAGAAAATAAAGCAAAAGTATAGACATCACATTATATTAATTATATTAAAAAATAGAACACTCAGTAAGTTTTTAAATTCCATTGGGGAAAGGGCAAAAGTGGCAATTTTAAAAGCCATTTCCTTTAAATTCTGTAACATTTAGAAAAGATCTGTTGTCAAAACATTTTCTTAAACTGGCCACATCCAAAATATACAAACTGTTGAAGTCCTCAGTGTCAGCATTGACAACACTCACCCTGCTTCTGATAGGTTGTAAGAAAGAAGAACAACACTTGCACTGAGTAGAAGAAATGCAAATGAAACTACCTGTTAGCAGACAAACTGATAAAAGTTCATATTGTGGGGAAAATTAGGAAGTACCATTTTCAGGCTTTTATCCCTCCATTTTCTATATCCCTCCGTTTCACTGGGACTGTAAAGTCTGCCTTTTATCATCATTTATGTTTTGTTCTACAGTTGACATTAGAGAAATCTGAACAAAGATTTTGGACATTACTGAAACTGCAGTGGTATAAATCACTGTCTCACCTGTAGGTACCGCTGACTTCAACCAGATCACTTGATTTTCTTCTGACCTTCCCCATGTACACTGACTATTCTAACTCGATGGCAGACTGAAACTAAGGCAAGTTCATGAAAGATTAAGGCAATATTAATGAAAACGTGTCCTAATGTGATATGTATATGCATAAAGGGCCTGCACTGCTTCAGCTCACCTCAGTTTTAAAGAGATGAAAACAGCAACCATTCTGTATCAACCTCAACAGCATCTTCACAAGATGCCTGTAAAAGAGCAACAACGTTCATATCTGAAAAACCTAATTGGATACTATTATAATAATTTCTTGCCTCTGTCCATCAAAGCAGCTGCCCTGATACATATCTTTTTATGAAAAAGGACTTCAACTATTCATCCATTATGCTCTCGTTCTTAGAATAAAAACCACACTGGAATTTTATTTGCATGCAGCTGCAAAGAATATTTGCATTCAAAACAAAGCCCACTGGCTTTGCTTATTAAACTATCTAAATGTTATTTCATATCAAATCAAACCTTCTTAGCAAGGCTCCTCTGGCTATTTATTGTATCCTCCTTGAGTTTTCTTGCCATGCCTGCCATCTCAGGTTTCTCTCCAATTTAATTCTCGTGGTTTTTTTGCTATGTTTTCCTCTTCCTGCACCTAATATTTTTTCTTCTCCTATTTCTGCATTTATTCCTCTATTTCTGTATATGCCTTTTTCTTTCTTGATTTTTTTTTTCTTTTCCTCCCCTCAGTGCTCTTTTCTCCCGGTTTTTCTATCAGAACAAGCTTTTCTGATTCTGGCATTCTCTCTGTCTCCTTGGTTTCCTTTCAGTCGCCCAGTCGCCCTCACTGGAATGTTGGCAGAAACATATTTTTCTTTGAAAACAAAGAGTCTAAATAAGTAAATGGATAAATAAAATAGCTGGGAGCAGATGGGAGGTTTCAATTCTAGAAGGGTCTGTATTCTGTGAGCTTTTCTCACTTCTTAGCAAAGGAGGAGATAGTTGCACTCACTGCCCACCCACCCCCAGCCTCACAAGGAGCCAGGCTTCCCCCTCCCCTGGCGTGAGGACCGTGCTGGGAGTGATGGATTGCACTGCAGTGAGGGCTTGAAGCACTGCAGGGAGAGGAGGGGGAGGGATGGGAAGGAAGGGAGGGAGGGAAGAAGGGAGGAGACACACTGGTAGCGTCAGGCCAGGAAGGATGTAGCCGGGCTGATGAGAAGAGACGAGGGGGGGGCTGGAAAACGGGGATGGGGAGGGTATGGCGGGGGTGGGTGTGCGTTTCTGCAGGCAGCACCGGTCCAAGCAGATTGGTGAGCCCAGGAATGATGGAGACACAAGGCAGTGTGGGCAAAGCTGTCACTGGGCAGCGGGGGAGACGGGCAGGGAAAATGGAAAAGAGGTAGGGAAAGGGAGGAGGGATAAAAAGTCAGAGCGAGAGAAAGTAAGGCTTTGGCTGTACAGCAACGACAAAAGGACACAACTCTGGCAATCTGGATTTCCTTGGAGCTGTAACAGAGGAGGCAATGTTGATGTAGAAACACTCAAAAGGTCAAACAAGGCATTCAGCTAACCGTACTGAAATGGGCTTTCATTGCACTCCAAAGGGTGGTAACAGCATGACCTTTGGGCAGTAGCGAGGTACAGCTGTACCGCCGAAGCTACTGGCAATGGTGAGCTTGCAGCGTCTGGCTGCAGCAGCTTATTGCCCTGTGGATTTTGGCAAGGGGTACGCGCGTCCTTTTGCCTGGGCACTGTGAGGAATGCAGATGACCTCCCCATTGCACCAATTGCAAGTGCTGAAACATCACTTGTCATTGTTTGTTGCCTTTCACGCTTCTCTTCTTCCTTATTTTAATATACATATCTCCATCTGTTCCTTATTCACTGCCCAGATTTTTTTTCTCCATGTCTCCATTTCCATCCAGCCTCCTTTCTCCATTATTAACATCTTTTTTCCCCCCTCAATTCTCCTCCAGCATCACCTTCTTCCCTTCCTCTCTCTCTCGCTCTCTCTCTGCCCTTTCGCGGACGTCCCCCTGCCCACCCCAAGGCGCAGCGCTGGGAAGGGGCTCGGCGGGTGCCGGGGGCTCGGGGAGGATGGGGAGCGGGGCGGGTCTGCTGGCAGCCCTGCGATCGGCCTGCAAGACGCTGCCCCGCCCCTGTAGCTTCGCAAAAGACCCCCCCCCCACCCTCCACCCACTCACCCCCCTCTGGCTATAGCTGGCTCTCCGCCCCCCATCGCACTGCATCAGCTGCGGTTTCCAGCTACACTGACCTAGTTCTGGCCTCCCTGCGAGGCACCTCTGTCCCCCTCCTCCCTTAGCACCTGGCCTTAGCACAGGAGGAAAGGGGAAGGGTCCCCTCACACCGCAGGGAGCCTCCTGAGCACAGTTCCCATCATGGCGCCGGACTCTGGGAGAGGAGAGAGAATTGGTGATGAAGGAGCCCGCCCCCGAATCACCTCCATCGGCTCAAGACAGGCAAGCGGAGATGGGTGTGTAGGCACACCACTAAGGTGGCGAGAGGGAGTTAGATGAAGAAAAGATGAAGAAACCACTCCCCACGAATGAGAGAAGTCTTGAATAAAATCTAGATTGCCTGCTCTCATCAGATCTGGGCACAGAACTGCCGGACACAAGAGGATAACACCAACACGATGGGGATAAACTCGGGGACATTTAACCTGCTGCCTGAAGCTCTTTAGCTCGCAGGGCAGATGTTTATCAGACTTAATGCAGCAGAGTGCCTGCGAGGTATAGCCACCCTGTGGTTGCATCAGATCCTTCCCAACAGGCACTGAAATCCTAAGTCATCACTGCAACAGCATTCATCAAAAGACAATGGAGAAAGAGACAGAAAAGGGCAAAACAGGAGTAAAAAAGAGGTAAAGGAACAGGAAACAAAAGCAGGCAGGCAGGAACTTTCTCAAGATGGTAAAGGAAAAATGCAGACTGAGAAAAACAGCTGGAAAAGGGGCCAGGCAGACAACAAGGAATGGCAGAAAGGAGATGCAAAGAAAAGAAGGCGTTTTCTTTTCGAATGACTGTTTCCATCGAAAGCACGTTCATCCTGTTGTCCAGCTCCTCAGTACTGTTCCCTGTTTCCCTGCAGCAGAGCTGCAACTTAGTTGGGAGAAATGCACTCCCGTCTTCTGGAATCGGGAGCTGCTAGTTATATACCAGCCTTTGAAGCTTACCAGCTGCTATTCACCCATTCCTTTGTTTCTGCCTGTAACTCTGCCCGCCTGGGCTTCTTTGTGTCTCGCAGTTCTCAAACTGTTCCCAGAATAAGGATAACAGAAGCCTCTGACCTTCTCCAAAGTTACTTATTCAATTAGATGCGTGCTCTCCTCCCTTATGTCCCCAAAGGTTGCTGTCTGGCAGGAAAAATCTTGCAATGCCCCTCTGAGCCCCTTTTTTCTGTCAGGATTGTGCCCTGAGCCTGAGCCTCGTTTCAAATGCTGGGAACAAGGGGTTTCCCGTTCCGTCTATTCCACCACCTGCACAGACCACTGTTATTTTGTCTCAGTATTTACAGCAAAATAATTATTTCCCCCGCAGGAGCCTGCTGGCTCCCTTCCCACCTCCTGGCATAGGAAACGGGCAGTCGCGCCCTCCCCCTCCCCGCGCGTTCGGCACTGGCCGCCTCTCCACCCCAGGACCAGCAGGGATGCAGGGCTCCCTGAACCGCGCCACACGGGCAGCATCACCCCCGCTTCCCCAGTCCCACTGCCCCCCTCCCGGTCCCCCGCCTCGGGGCACTCCTGAGCCCGACCGGCGCTGCCGCCGACGGGACGGCGGTGCTGGCAGCCGGCCTGGCGGCAGAGACCTCGCCGCCGCCGGTCGCAGCCGGGCCGCGGACAGGGTTTATTCAGAGGCAGAGGTGGGTCCGGTGGGATGAAGCACATGGAGCCAGGCACGTGTGTGACGGACCCACCTGCAAGCTGGGGTGTTGCATTCTGGAGGGGATGGTGCCGGGTCAAAATGCTTTTGGGACTGAGTCAGTGAAACCTGGAACCCCCTGCAGATCCCCTCAGCTGGGAGTCCTTTGTATTAGCAGTAGTGTCTCCATTTTCTGCTATCTTACAGTAGTTTATTCAGAACAGCAATTAGCATAACAGGCAGAACCAATGAGAAACTTAGGTTGTATGAAATTAAAGACGATTTTGCACCATTTGGCATAAGTCCTCATTTTACATGGTATGAAACAAGAATGATATGGCCGTTTCTTGTTGAAACACAGTCCAGAACTTGTTTCCCTCCATGGGACCATCTGTGTTCATATGTGAATCCAAGCATTCATGTGTGAACACAGGCATTTACCTTGCCTTATACATATTTTTTTTATTATGCAGTCATCCAAGCAGGAAGCAAAAACATTGCTATGAGATTTGGCTGACCAAATGAGTAACTGCTGAAGACACAGGGAGCACACAGTCAGCACACAGGGAAATGGGTATAAATAATTAGGCTTAGCAACATCTGCAGGTTGGATTTCCCACCATTTTTCCATCACAAGGTCATACACCCAACCAGAGACAGCATATGAAACTTTACAATGTGAAAAACGGGATAATGTCCTGCAGACTTTGGCTTCAGGACTAAACAGCTGGTTTGCAGTTTTAGTGAACTCAGTGACAAAAGATGTTTCATGGAATCAACCGTGAAATCAGATTTTGCATACATTAAGGCTTTGGACCAGTCCTTACATTATGCATTACAGAGTGCATGGGAAAAATCTCAAAAGAAAGGTGCCAGGAATCTTTAGTGTTCAGAGGCATCCATTCCTTGCCGATACTACAATTATATTTCTTCCCTAAAGGGTGAAGCTTGGTACTCTGGATCACTGACACATTCCCCAATATTGTCCTTGCACTTTTAAACAGTAAGAATTTTGTCCTGAGAATGAGGTTTATGGGTAACAGGAAAGACCTCATCTTTAGTGGATAAAAAAGAATAGAAAAAAGAGGTCTTGACTAATTCTAGGGAAGTATAACATCTACATCCAACTCAGCAGTGGTGACAACTCTTCAAAAAAAAAAAAAAAACAACAAACAAACAAAAACAAACCTCAAAAGTTTCTGCAGCAGTGGGCATGTCCTGGGTGGGCATGTCCTGAGTAATAAATTGACCCTTTCTCCTGTTCTACCTTTTCAAGAAATAGCAAAAAACTTTCAGGACTCTTTCCAAACTCACTTAGGTTTCTAGATGATGGGAAATTGTTCTAGAGATATAGGTTATCCAACCTGTGACAAAGTACTACAACTCCAGTAGCTCAACGAACAGTAATAAAAAGGATACAAGGCTACATTTTGCATGTGAGAGAGCTATGAAGGTACATGGTAGTTGGTGGAATAAATTGTTACTGATAATCATAAGACCCAGCTGAAACATCTCAAGTGGTTTGAGATCAAATATCTTACTGTTACCATGACGAGTGTTTTTCCTGTACTTGTAGAATGACTTCCTCTCAGATGTCTTATAACTAAAAGTGCATTTGTATGGCCAAAAATCTACATTCCTCAATTTCCCAGCTGTGCAATTCTCCTCTTTCCACAAACTGCTAACAATGTTTGAGCAGGAGAGGCACCTGCCTTACAGCTTGGCTACTTACTGAAATATAAAAGAAAAAAATTTTGCTATTATTATGTTACTGTAGTTCTAGTTATATAAATACTAAAGCAGACATTTCTCTTTCCTCTTTGCTTTATGCTGTCTTAAAAACAGCATACATGAGTCCAGAAGAAATCTTACTCTGAAATATGTGTACACGTGAGGCAATGGGCAGTGGTTGCACAATCTTCAGCAGAGCAGATACCACAGTAGCTCTTTGTTAGCAAGTTCCCTATGTAAACAAACTCTGCGCACCTCACAGCCTGAAATTACAACTTTTGTAAGTGTGAACTTGGTGCACATGGGAACTCTATTCCAGGAGGCTTCAGCCTAGAGTAATTCTGTCTAAGAAGATAATGTTTTGTTATTGTCAAGATAACAGAAATACTGTTTAGCATTTTGGTGTTATTTATTTATTTACTTACTAGTTTACCCTGCTGGTACTTGCCTATGATTGCCTCTTGCTCTCAAGTTATACTTTGAGTTGGCATTTAGGCAAGTAGGAGGTTGTAGCCAGGTGGCAGTTGGTCTCTCTTCCAAGGCAGCTATCAGTAAGACAAGAGGACATGGTCTTAAACTCTTGTCAGGGGAGATTTAGGTTGGATATTAGGAAGAAATTCTTTACAGAGAAGATAATCAGGCATTGGAATGGGCTGCCCAGGAAGCTGGTGGATTCTCCATCCCTGGAGATATTTAAGAAGAGACTGGATGTGGCACTTAGTGCCACAGTCTAGTAACTGCTGTGGTAGTGGATCAAGGGTTGGACTTGATCTCAGAGGTCCTTTCCAACCTGTCTGATTCTATGATTCTATGTATTTTTCCCTATAGTGTTGTACAAAGGCAGGCAGGTATCTTGGAGAGCAACCCAAGCACACGGGCGAGCACTGGATGATGTCTGGGTAGCTGGGGATTTTGTCCGCTGACATCATCTGTGAGGTTGCTTTGCCTCATACGCATGAAGCAAATAGTTTTCAGAAGAGCACCTGAATTGCACTTGAGGTCTGGGGAGTAGGACCCAGATGTTTGCAGAACCAAATGAACAAATGTATATACCCTTCAGCAAAGTCAGTCTTAAAAATGCTCAATGATGCTTGTGTTATGAGTATTTTAACCGCCAGGTATAATTTTGCAGAAGATAAACCAAAGATGGAGCAGATGACACCACAGTACAGCATTGTGCAGTATGAATGCATAAACACTGCAGATAATTTTAGGGCATCTTCCAATACATAGGTTACTCCTGTGGAATTCAGTCCCATCATGTCAGTTAAACATTGTGGATACTGCAAGAAAGGTTTGGATGGCTCAGCTTTACCCTGCAACTGCAGGTTAGAAAGCCTGTGCGGAATGGTCACATGTAGATGAACTGTGCTGGGGAGGCAAAGAGTATGTAAACTGTCTGTTGTTCAGGTGGGAGAATTAAGATGAGTAGGACAGAACCGCCACGTGTTGAAGAGGCAGAAGAAAGCAGGTTGAATGGTAACCTTCACGGTCTGATGGGTGTTTGGGGGTATCAGAATGACCAGGTGAGTATGTCCCATTTTTGCAAAGCTGGGAGTGCAGCACAGGTTAGTGAGAAACACACACGCTGTTCCCCTGGGGCGCAAAGGGTGTGTTTGCTGTGTCTAGAGGTTCTGAAGGTTGGTGAAGGAGAAACTTACATAGGACAATGTGGAATATACAGCTGATACGATACAGTGAATGAAAAGGGTGTGGTACGAAAGAAACTGAGTAGGTGTGCCATAGAAACTGATAAACAAGGTGTGTTGGTTGATACAGAGGATGTGTCATATTTGTCTGCTGCCAACAGTTATTATTTAAGAGAAATGACAGCAGCGAGGGATGATGCAGCCCTGGCTGCACACTGGGTACGTCAGGCACATGATGGCATTTGGTGAGTGGTGCGTAGGACATGTCACACGCGACATAGGACAAGGGGACATAGTCTCAAGCTGTGACAGGGGAAGTTTACACAGGACATTAAGAGAATTTCTTCACAGAAAGAGTGATTAGATAGTGCAACAGGCTGCCCAGTGAGGTGGTGGAGTCACCATCCCTGAAAATGTTTAAGGAAAGACTGGACGTGACACACAGTGCCATGGTGTAGTTGACATGGTGGTGTTCGGGCATGGGTTGGACTCGATGATCTCAGAGGTCTGATTACGTGATTCTGTCACACCTTTAACTGAACATGAAGGATGAGGGTTCTGGGTTTGCATGCCACATGCCAACAGCAGCAGTGACGAGCGTGACAGACAGTGCATGTTTTGCTGACAGAGTGGCTGCTTTTGCTGTACTGGGACTGGTCACCCGTGGCAGTGGGATGGTGTCTGCAGCCCCGAGGGGGCAGTCAGGGGTGGAAGGTGGGGACTGCAGAAGAAGCTGGGTCGGCACAGTAGGGCCTGAGCTGGAGTCTGCCACGGCAGTGGGGGCTGGACTGAATCCCCAGCTACAGCAGGGGAGGAGGGCGAGAACAGGCAGGAAGAACGTTAGGAAAAGCATTGTCAGCATGTCCAGGGAGGTGATCCTGTCCCTCTACTCAGCCTTGGTGAGGCCGCATCTGTAGGGCTGTGTCCAGTCTGGGCTCCTCAGTAAGGAGAGACATGGACCTTCTGGAGCAGGTCAGACATGGAACTCCTGGAGCAGGTCCAGAAGATGGCAACAGGGGTGACTGGGGGACTGAAATGTCTCTCTTACTAGGAAAGGCTGAGAGAGTTGGGCCTGTTCATCCTTGAGATGACTGAGAGGGGACCTCATCAATGTGTGTAAGTGTCTGAAGGGAGGTGCCAAGAGGATGGATCCAGACTCTTCTTGGTGGCGCAGAGCTATAGGACAAGGAAATAGACAGAAACTGATGCACAGGAAGTTCCACTTGAATATGAGGCAGAATTTTACTGTGCGGGTGACCAAGCACTGGAACAGGTTGCCCAGAGAGGTTGTGGAGTCCTCCTCACTGGAGATATTCCAGAACCTCCTGACACAATCCTGTGCCATGTTCTCTAGGATGACCCCCTGCTTGATCAGGGCGGTTGGAGCAGAAGACCCGCTGTGGTCCCTTCCATCCCGACGCGTTCCGAGATGCCGTGGGAGGCCTCGGCCGTTGGACAGGGGCGGCCCCGGCGCGCGGGCGGTGCCGGCGCTCACGGGCAGCGGTTCGGTGGGGCCCGGCCCCGCGCGTGCCGAGCGCGGCCCGGCCGTTACGGCACCGCCGCCGCTCCGCTGTGAGGCGGCGGGAGCGGGCGCGGGCGGCGGCGGCGGCGGGCGGGGGGCTCGGTGCAGGGAACAGCAGCGGCCTCCTCGCCTCAGCCGTGGGGAGGAGGGACACCGAGAAAGGGGGAAGGCGGGGAGGGGGGGGGGGGCGGTGAGGGAGGTGGGCGAGCGTCGCGTCGCGTCGCCCGCTTCCCTCTAGGACCGCGCCGCCGGCGGGGAGGAAGGGGCGCGTCTCCCCGGAGCCTTCTTCGCCCCGCGCCCTCTCTTCCCAGGCCCGGTGCCAGAGGGGGTGGGGGTGGGCGCCCCGCGGGTCCCCTCAGGCTCGGCGGTGCCCGGGGCGGGTGAGATGTCGGGCTGAGCGGGCGCGAGCCCGCGGGGGTGGGGTCCGCCGTGCCCGGGGAGGGGGCGGGCGGGCGGGCGGGGGGGTGGTTGGGACCGTCCCCTCATAGCCGTCCCGCCCCGCCGCCGCCGCGCTGCGCCCATGGTGATTGTGCTGCATCCCCCGCGCGCGGAGCGGGGCGAGCTGCCCGCGCCTCCCCGCCGGGGCGCCCAGGTGGGTGGCGGAGGGGGAGCGGCGGCGGCGGCCGCTCGTTGTGCGCGGGGAGAGGGCCGGGGGGGTGTGAGCGGGGGGTCCGAGCCGCGGTCCGGGACCCGCCGTTCCGCGGGCGGGTCGCGCTGCCAGCGCGGGGTGGGGACCGCCGCCCCCCCGGGCTCGCACGGCGGCCGAGACCCCGCACGGGTCTATGGGGATCCGCGGTGGCTGCGGGGGTTGATCTTCACGTGATGGAAGCAGGGGTGTGTGTGGCTGGCGTTGGGTCTGGCAGCGAGATCTTCCCAACTAGGTTTCTTCTCCCCTTTTGTTTTCTGATGTTTTAAGAGCACATCGGTGACTTTACTGCCTGGCACCTATCAGGGGCTCCGTTTCTCCAAGTGTGCCACTGTTAATCTTGAATTGATTCCATCATTTAAGCAAGCATTCTCTAGATATGTTTGTTGCTTTTTTTTTGTTTGTTTGTTTGTGTTTTTGTTACCGTTTATAAACCACTGTTTATTTTGTGTGGCAGCATGGAGTCCCATGCATAGGAGTACATACTCCTAATGCATAGGAATACGTGCTCCTGACCTGAAATGTACTTTTCTCGAGTCTCCTCGTCAGAATCCTAAAGGTTATTCTGGGGGAGGGGTTTAAAGATTCGCACAAATAAATGGAATAGTTTCTGTAGTTTTTAAAACTTATTTTCTTCATATGTTCACGTGTAGGTACAGGTTTATCTTCCCATTGAATACACATTCTTCAGTAAAAGAACAAGGTGCTTAGCCTTCTGGGGTCGTTTTCTCCTTAGAATTGGTATCTGTGGTAGTATAATGGTGTAAATTCCTTAAAGTTGCACATTTCCCCTAGTTGTGTTCATCTCACAATTTTCATTTGACTTTGCTTATTGTCTTGAATGGCACCTTTTATTCCTTTGGGATTTAGTTTATCTGTATTTCATACTTTTATGTGTTTATTTATGTCTAATAGGGACATTTCTTCTTTTTTTTTTCCTCCTTAGGTGTTGGTGTCTTCAGAGTCATTTAGGCTTTTAGTTCTGAGGAAGTAGAGACACAAGAATTGAGTCTATTTTATGTAGAAAGCTACATCTCTTCACCAGTACTCTTTTTACTCCTTCCTATCCCTGCTATAAGGGAGGACAATTTGGGAATTATTTTAACAGTCGTTTACTCCCCTTCCCCCCTCAGAAATCTACCCTGGTCCCTGAGGCATCCACTAGACATTGCCTGTTATAGGACCAGGAGAACGTTCTCATCATCATCATCATCCCTTGCTTGCTTTGGGAGCTTCAGTAGTACCCTTCCCTCCTTTGGAGTGTAGTGCAGAGAGGCATCCAGAAGACTTCCTTGCCACCCTTTTTGGTTAGTAGAGGATCCAGGAAAAGGGGTACCTAGCAAGACACGTGACCTCCTTAAGGGAGCCAGAACTGAAGCAGCACTTAGCACGCAGAAGGAAACACCCATCTTTAGTGTCTTTTTCGTCTTCCACTCCTTCCTCGCCAAATTTCTGGTAAGTCTCTTCAGTCCATTCATTCACGCAGTGCATGTTTCCCTTCCCCCACTCCAGGCGCTGGGAGAGGCATGCACAGAGACTGTGGGGTGGGGGAAGGGAGGAGGGAAAACTGGCTGTGTACACACGGATCAGGGAGGAGAGGGGGGTGTTGTACCACACTGCAGGGAAACCTGGCACAGGTGGAAGAGCCTCTCATCAGAAAAGCAGCTGATGTGGGAGAAATGTGTGTTTTATTTGCACATGGGCGTGCGTGCGCACACAGGCGTGGTGGAGGGGGGTGAAAAAGCTGTTGTAGGAAAAAATACCAAGAAGTAGAAGGATGGCTGATGCTGACCAGTATCGGGCTCGTGTTGCAGAGAGGAAAGAGGATGGATTATTCAGTGGTGATTGGGAGGTGGGGTGTGTGAATGAGGAATCTTAACCATCTACTTGCAGGCATGAACATAGAAGAGGAAAGATGGGGTGGGGGGGGTGTGGATGTCTGGCTTTTAGAGGCAGCTGTGCCTGGGAGGATTGCTGCTAGCATCTTGAACATCACTCAGTGCAAAGGTGGAGACAAGCAGATGAAAGCCATCACTGAGAGTGCAGTTGCCCGTCTGCAGCAGGGGGGATTGTACTGGGAATAAATGGGAACAATTAATATATTCCCATATCCTTTGGCTTTTACAGTCTACAAATCTCCAAGGGAAAAGGAAGTGAATACTGTGATATGCTTTCAAAGAGGTGTGCTTGGGTTCACCTGCCTGCAGAGACTTTAAATTCTACAATGCATGTGTAACGAGTGGATGATAATGCAGCAGCACTGGACAGATTGCGCTGCAGATGCTCAATATATTATATAAAATGCATTTAAATAAATGTTCTAATTTTTCAGATTCTTCAGGTTTTAAAAATAAGTTCTTTCCAAAGAGTCTCAAACAGTTATGTGACAATCTTAGGAAAACTAGTTTTTGGTAAAAGAGGAATTTTTCTTGATGTTGGCCTTAAGCATCACCACGAAGGAGCATTGCCAGGAATGAGTTGATTTACTGTGGATTTATTTTTTGAAGGATGTCAGTTCTTATCTCTATCACCATGGGATGCATTCATCATCCATACATTTTCTTTAGATGATCATCATTCACATCACCTTTGTGTAGAAGAAAATTACTTTTGCTTTATACTTGAAACAGCTGTGAGCTGTTTGCAGACCTGCTCTCCTTATTGCATAGAAAGTCCTATTTCTGGCATGTTTCAAATACTGCTCTCCTCTCATCAAGATGAGACAGAGACTTCCATGACAGTGTATGGAGGATTATGTGCTGGGTCATGTTCTGGATGACTATTTGTTAGCTGTTTAAGTGGTCTGCTATCTAAGATTGACTTTATAATTCAGATCTGCCTTGAGGTATCTCCTAAAGGAGATAACTTGCAAGCATCTGCCAAATGTTCTTAGGTCTTCAGTGTCTTGAAATATGCCCTCCTAGCATTCTAGAAACTGCTGCCATGGTGGAGACGATCGGTTTATTGGAAATGTGTACTCAGTTTCAAGCCTTAGCTAATTTGTGATGAAAAGAAAGTAAAAATAAGCCTTCCAAACTGAATAACACTTTTTTGGAAATGAGTATTAAGGGGTAAGCACCAGTGATGTTATTAGTGTTAATCGTAGTGAGGTGAGTGGTTGGAGCTGTGTTTTTCCTAGTTCTCTGTTTCCCATGGCAGTCATGACTGTCAGTCTCCTTGCTTATTCATTCCTTCTTGCTTCCCTGAGATTTTTATTATCATTATCTCAGCTGTAGGGATCCAACATGCCTAGAGGTATGCTAAAACTAAGATTAGGTTTTACCTCTATTAACTGTTGGAATCTGTGGAGTTTGTGTTAGCTACACAGTGCTGTAACTGAGCCTGAGAGTCTGAGCCAAGCTCTAAAAAAAGGGAGATTCTGGGAGGGGCTGATGGTAGTAATTGTTCCGCTAACTTGTTTCCCAGATCACAGTATAGTCAGTGGGAGTGTGCTGCAACATCAGATCACAGGTCGAGCAGTTGAAATAGCTAGATAATATTGATTCTTAATGCTACAAAACATCTGGGATTCCATTCATCATTCCCATAGGGAAGAAACAAGTTAGACTTTATAATTTACAGAAGCATTGAGTGGTTGCATTCTGAGCAGAAAGAACATGGAATGGGTTTTTTTTTGCATACAAGGTATCTCTTATTTTACACACTTACCAGTAAAATATAAATTAATGATTATCCTCTATTAGTGGGTTTCTTCTTAGAGGTAATATATCACGATGAAAAAGAGACTAGTCCATTTTTGTCCTGCTTTTGGGTGTTGAAGACGGGATAAGGAGTAAATTAACAATGGAGACCAATCTCACATTCCTGGACACAGTTCTCTAATCTCTCTGTAAAGAGAAGACCCCTTCAAGGCAAAAAGAGTGGTCTTCAGAGAAGATTTCTAGATCTCTCTAGGCAGCTGATCTGATTGGCTGAATTCTCTGTTATTTCAAGAAAACATATTCCTATGTGATGTAAAGCAGAAAAGGAGCACAGTGAGTGCTTTTGTTAGAACAGCTGCTAGAGGTGTACTGCAGATTGAAGGAATGCGGGAGGAAATAGGTTTGCATGTGATGGGGAGGGGAGGAAGCTGCTGTGTGCTTGCTGGAATAAAGCCTAGCTTAAGCAATACAAGGGTGCTACAGCTCAAAGTTGAGGTGGGTGTTCCATTCCCTCTATAAAGTGCTAAGAATCTGTTCCACACAGCTTCCTGAAGCTGATGCGGCAGTGTCTGCTTGGCTGCCGTGACACAGTTTGATTTTTATGAGAGCTTTTACTTTGATGCCACCCTTTTTACCTCTCCCAGTCCGTTTTATGCAGTCAGGTTTATGGTTATTTTTTGCTTTTAATTTCATAAATCTGTTAAATAGTTTTTGAAGGATTGTGCTTTGACTGTAGTAGGTAGCTTTGATTGAAAACTGCACTTCAGCTGGTCATCTTGAACATATTAAAACATCTGCTCTTCCCCTTATATATACCATACTTACTTTGCAATAGATTCTCTCATGGATTAGGAAGTATTCCATGCACACCCAGCATTGTCCAAGGCTGTGTCTTTTAGACTGAAATGGGTGGAGTTGGTTTTCAAGGAAAAATTCTGGCAATCATATCCAGCTTGAGAGCTTAATGCTCTTGTGCATCTGACTGCAAGGCCAGCCTTCCTCCTACAGACTGTTTTCTTGAGAATGTGGGAGGGATTGTTAAGATGTTTGGGTTAATAGGGTAAATTGCAGGTTTTGTGTTCTGTGAGAGTTCTTACACAATCAAAATAGAGATTGTAAGGAGAGGCTGAAACTGATGAGTAGATCCTGTTTTTAGGAACAGAATGTTAGTGTGAAAAAGATGGAAAGATTTTTTTCCAGGTGGAAAAAAAGGTGGTGTAGGGTTGGGGGTTAAGGAACCAAGAGATAGGATTACTAATTTCTGCCTCTGCTGCTGGCTTGTAGCTTGACCTAAAGTGAATTTCTTAATCTTTGCTCCCAGATTTGAGGTTGTTACCTCCTTTCCTTAAAATGTTAGCTTTTGTATATACATTTATAAAACTCCCAAGATTTTGAGGGAATGAGACACAGTGTTAGGAGGGAGATGAAGACCCATACCTAAGGCATTTTTGTATGCCTGCACATTTATTGTGCTCATTGAGATACCTGGATGGCTCTTCTTAATGAAGCTGTAGCTTCTTTCAAAAGTAGAAGAACCATGGCCCTTTGCTGATTTTTAAGGATTTGAGTGCTGAAATGGCACTAGGGAGAGATGACGGTAGACTTGAGGGGGTGGAGGTGGGGCGATGTAGAAAAGAGGCTTGAGAAAAATGGGAGTAGGTTGTCAAAGAAATCAGGGGTTACTGGCAAGCTAAAATGGGGAAAAAATACTTGTTTTTTCCACCAGTGGTAGAACCAGTGCAGAGGGGGGAAAAAGCCTCAAAACCTCAAACTAAAACCTCAGGCAGGCTGAAAATATGTATTGTTTTTTGCTCTATTTGTTTGCTTTTTTTTTTTCCAATGAAGAGAAGGTGTGGCTGGTGTATTGGTTGGCATACTGGCGGTTCCCCGGCTGTCCCTCAGCCCACTGCGGGCAGCGCGGCGTTGCCGGGGCGGGGCGGCAGGTGGCGCTGCGCCGCCTCGCCCGCCCCTCACGCAAATGGCAGCGGCGAGGGCCGGGGCCCAGCGGCCTCCGGGCTGAGCCCCGGCGCGGCGGTGACACTGCTGGGAAACACAGCCTCTCCCGGCTCCTAGCCCAGCATGTTTTTCCCGGAAGTTTTATGTAAACTGCCGCGCGGAGGAATCCATTGTTGAGAGAGACAAAAGTGGGGCTGGATCTGATGGTTGTCAGCCATTGGGAGCCCAAGCCTCATCTTGCCCTTTCCACTTTCGGCTGCTTTGAAGAACAAAGAGGTTCTTTGAGATAACAAAAGATATTCCTTACAACCCGCCATAACTATTTTCCTGCAGGGAGGAAACACTCCTTTTCCTCCTTTACCTTGAACATCTTGACTGCTGTCAAGGGCTGGTCTGGATCTATGATTGCCTTTCCCAGGCTTCTGCTTGCGTTCAGTCTATTAGGATGAAGACCTGTAGTCCTTGGCTTTATTATTGCTCCTCATTTACCAAAGCAATGGAAAAAATATCTTCGTCTTTGTTTGTTGTTGTTATGATTCTCAGTACCAGGAGTAAAAATGTCCACTTAACATTTGATGTTCATGTTAAGAAAAAGCTGTACTCGTAGAAAAAACTTACTTTTTAATTAAAAAAAAAAAATCCGACTCTTGTGGTTGTAGCTAAACAATCCTTTTGTCCCAAGACCTGCTGTAGAAACTAAAATTCTTTGTAATATCAAATGATAGCAGTTGTATACTTACTGTCTTTCTGTATTTACATTTCCTGCTGACAGCACGTCCTGTCATTAGGACTACCAGGTGAAACTCCTGTTTCTATCCCACTTCTCTTTGAGTTCAGTTCTCTTTGGAACTTATGTGAGATCTATTGATGAAAATCATGATTTCTACCTTTTTATTTTAATAGGAAAGTGACACTGAAAGCAGCTCTGTTTTTCTCCAGAGTTCTTTTTCCCTACACCATGCTGCTGCTTGTCTTTCTTGAATGTAAATGAGTAGTCCATTAGCATACCTGTAATTGTTTTACAGCTTTTAAAATACTTCAGTAAAAATGTATTCAGTCAAGAATAGCTCAAGTTCTCTGTATTCAAAGCAAAAGGAGCAGTACCTTGCTGTTATCAGTTCTAGCACCATTGAATTTCTTCAATTTGAACTGTTTTTTCTGTTCTTGGTGCTGAATTCAATAGTGCTGTTTATGTATAAAGATGATTTAAAAAATGATTTGGAGCAAGAAAGGGCTAGTACTGAGATTCAGACTTTGATTCTTGTTTTATTTTACATATATTAGTAATGTTCTGTATCCCTAACATTTTGTTGATGCTCCTTGTTCCATCATTTTTTTCTGTTATTGTGTGTTCTGGATACAACTAAATATATTTCTAAGTATATTACGCAGTAGATGTGAAGTAGTTGTAAGAGTAAATCAGTCCTAAATAGTTATCTGGAAAATTCTGTTTTAATGAATTTCTTTTGTTCTTCTGGACTCCTTTTTTAACATTAAGAATTTGTCACAGTGTACTTTCTTCCCTATGTGGTGGAAAAGGACAAATCAGCTCTGTCACTGGGTGTTCTAGCAGTCCTGAGGAGAGGGGCTGAGCTGTTTCAATTGTAAGGAATTATCCCAATAGTGAAGTTGAAATTCTGGCCTTCAGACATGGCCGTTCAAAGTTTATCAAGTTCTTGGCTTGCTTCTTAGTTCTGTCAAGGAAGGGGGATGCTACTACCAGTACCAGTAGTTATATCATTTGTATACCTATTGTGAAGAAAGCTAGGATGAGGACCAAGACCTGATTACTAGCCTTTAACATTCCATCAGGTGTAAATGGATTTGTTTGTGTTGTTGGTAGCTCAGTGACAGATTAGGTGTAGACATTATTTTGCCTCTTGGAGGTTGGAAGTTGCAGTCTGTTGAAAAGGACTGACTTGTACAGAGGGAGAGGGACTTGGTACAGGCAGGGATCGAGAATTATGTGCTCTAACAGTCTCATCTTTTCTACTGTCTAGCAGTTTCATTGAAAAGAAACCTTGAAGGTTGCAACACAAGTTCAAGATGTGCAGTTCAGTTGCTCCCAGGCTGTGGTTCTTAACAGACCGTCGCATCAGAGAAGATTACCCTCAGCAGGAGATCCTGAGAGCACTGAAGGCCAAATGCTGTGAAGAGGAGCTGGATTTCCGGGCCTTGGTGATGGATGAAGTGGTGCTGACCATTGAGGATGGAAATCTTGGTGAGAATGAGCTGAGGCTGGGAATGTGCTGAAAGGGTACTTTGAAAAAGATTGTAAAATGGAACATCTGTACTCTTTAATAATGAATTCCATGTGTGGCAGACTACCTGTCATTCATCATCTAAATCATATAGATGTATGTCACACCATGTTTTTTAGCATTTATTATGTTAATTGAATATAATTGTTAAATTTGCTAATTTGCAGTAGAACCATTTTTGCCTTCCTTCTGCAGAAAAGAGAGGAGGGTTGTTTCATTTTGTTGAGTTCGGGGTAAGGACTATAGGACTTCTGAATTAGTAAGAAATCACGGAGCTTAATTTTTGCTTAGATAATTGAAGTTTATGGGTCACATTTAAGAGTTTCAGGGGGAATTTTTTCTTTTGTTTGTGTTCTAACTCCAGAATAGAAAACACATTTTAAATAGTCTAAAAGGAATTTTCAGTGAACAGTACAAATTGTTATAACGTGGTATAGATTATAATGTGATATAACTAAAGCGTGCTACTCTACGCATGTGGAGTTACGTATCTGCTAAAAAAGAACGGTGGTGAAAAACAAAGTATGTGCATCCGAATAATTTGAACTATTACTACAGTTTACAGTGTTTAAAACTAAATGGTAAGATTGATGTTTTGTTCTCTGATTAGGTTTTTTTTTCCCTGTGGTGATTAAAAGGGAAAAGCAAGACATTGTGTCAGAAATGTTGAGTAAAAAGGTGCTGTGAATAGCAAGCTTATATGGTAGGAAGAATATTAATACCACCAGTGTCAAAGCTGTGTAACGCTTACAGTTTACTTTTGTTCCAACTTTTTAACTTGGATTTCCTAAAGTAAGGAGACTGCAATGTTGGTCTTTCTTTACCTCTTCCATTTCTCTTCCCCATGTATCAGTCAAAAAAAATACCACTGGGAATCCAGGGAAGAATTACACTTCTGAAAGTTGTATTAGAGTAATCCTGTGTGGGAACAAAATATAAAAGTACCCTCAGCTCTGAAGAAGAGGCTGCCATGTGATCATATTCCTTGTTCCTTATTGGGAAATCTTACATAGGAGTGGAATCATAGAAGTGACTCTGGGAAAGATTTGGTCAGAATTTTTACGCTATTGTGGCATGCGTCCATCAAGCATAAAATGTATGCATGGGAAAACCAGTATCTTTTATTCTGGTATTACTAAAACTTTATTTACCTATTCTGTCTTTTAATCTGAGGATTATGATTTTTAGCACAGATGGAAATTCTGTCAGATGTCTTCAAATCAAGATAACTTCTTGTCAAAAAGTCTGAACATCTTACTGCTCTGAGCGTGCTTTCCTTTGGACAGCGTGTTATGCAAAGGCAGCCTTCCTGGACAGAGCTGCAGTCTTTGAGATGCATAATTAGTCCCTCACCATTTCAGTATTGTTTTTATTTTTTGGTGATGATTTCTTCTTTCCTGTCTTCTGTCTGTTCTTGGGCAGTTAATTACGGCAAGCATAAATTGTGGACCTTTCTACTCTCTTCTGCCTGATGTCTCCTAATGCTGCATCTGTTGCAAGAAAAAAGATAAAGTATGAAAGTTGGAAAATTAATGCTGAGAAATATGTAGTACAAGAATGAGAAAAATTAAGGAAATTACTGGAGAGAAAATCCAAAAAACATGAAGTTATTCTCATACAAGGTGTTCATTCAAAATGATGTAAATAACTGTTTGAAAAGGAGTAAGATAAAAATGCTGAAAGACTGCAGATAGAAATTTTGTTTTTCTGTAGGTGATATAGTCAATAATCTTGTGGATTTGCTGACTGTCAGGAACATGGCTTGAGGCTTCAGAGATCAAAAATTCAGCACAGGACATTAAAAAGCTTGGAATTATTTACCTCACAGGGCTAGAGTGGAAAAGACACTTCTAAACTTAGGAAAACTGAGCAGAACAGTGGGATACGTACCAGAATCAAAAATTGTCCCTTCCACCAGTCATGTGGTGTACACCTTGACAGTAGAGCACACTGATGTATCACTGAAGCCTAGAGCCAAAGGCATAAATGGGAAGCTTTTGCAATGCTGAGATTTACAAGATTTGTGTATGTCAGAAGTGATGAGATCTGCTGTGGCAGAAGGGAGGGGTTTCAATCAGTGGACACAGCAGTAGCAACTCCTTGGGGCAGTGCTCTGCCATACTGCAGGGCTGGATGGGGAAGCATGGCTGGATTCCCAGGCAAACCATCAGTGTAGGCCCAGCAGTCCCTGCTGATTCCTTTTCTTCCACAGCTGAAACTCAGGATGACTCAGTATCCCAAGCACCCCACATAGCCCCAGTATGGCTGGCCACGTGATGAACTAGTGTGCAGCTCAAGATCCACATTAGATTCCTCAACACATCATGAGTCCAAAAATCATTGTAAATGGAGGTTAAGGGATATAGAATTAATTTTTTTCCTTTGAAGTCTAGAAAGAAATTCTTAAACTGATTTATGCTTAAACGGTTTTGGAAATAATTTAAGTTCAACAAGTATTTTTTGAAAATAACTGTTGTTTATGCCTTACTTAAATAAGTGCCTGCTTACCCAAGCCGTGCATTCCTGTTTCCTTTGCGCCCTGGCAGTAGTACTCTGTAGATTTCCATGGCAAAAGCTGTGATGAAGTAAGAGCTGTATAAAAGGATGCATTTTTTCTGCTGCCTTAGTGGACTGAACCTGCTGAGTTGGTTATTGAATCAGATATACAGAACATTGTTGCACAGGAATCAAAGTATCACAGAATCAATTAGGTTGGAAAAGACCTCTGAGATCACGGGAGTCCAATGGACAGGAATGCATGTATGGAAAAAAGTGGAGGGTGATATTGCAGCTGATCTGATTTAAACTGGCTCAGTGTAGCTGTAGCCTAAGTTTAAGAGCTAAATTCTTGAAGCTAAACCTGTTTAGTACAATCTACTGTGGAATGGAGCAGCTGTGTTTCTCTTATCCCCTTCCAGCGCTGCTGTTCCTGTTTGCCCTGTGTAAGGACTTCATGTCTCTCTTGGCTTGCTTTCATGCTGTATCCAAGCTAATCTTAGTGGCTTGTTGTCTAATCTAGCTTGGCAATTGCTATATTAATTTGAAATGCGTAGCGAGTAACGCAGCAAAAACTCTGCAGGACCTTTTCAGGCATGCATTGAGCCTCATCAAAACGTTGACTTTTAAACTATTTGTCTAAGTTTGCTAACACAGTGGTGTAACAGGCTTGAGGAATTTGAAGCTAGACAAATTAAAGCTTGTGAGCAGGAATGTATACAGTGTTGGATGGAGTGGGGTGGAGGTGGAGCAAGCCTGTAGGAAAGTCCCACCCTATAGGGGAGACAGTGGACAAGAGACAAAACACACCCATGGGTTGTCTCCTCTTTCTGAATATTCTTTCTTACCTGTGTCTAGGACTGAGCAGTACTTTTCCCCACAGACCGAACACCTTACCTGTAGGGCAACACAGTTCAAGAACTGTTTTTTGGTGAAGAATGTGTTACGGAAATTTGTATCTTTCCCTTGTTAAAATGATACACAATAATATCTTAATTAAAATTCTTTGCTACCAGAACAGCGGAAATTGTAATTCACTGGGTCAGCAACTTACCAATACTTTTATTGTAGGTTTTTGGAATCTCCATGTTTTCTGGTACTGTCCTGTGAAGGAAAATAATTTTAAGGAAAGTTGCATTAATGAACTTTAAACTAATAAAGATGCTGAAGTGACTAAAGTATAAAACAAAGTATGAACTTTTTCTAAGACTTTTTTGTCTTTCCCTTTGAAAGGCAAAACCAAATGATCAGCCTAGGTGAGGAATAGAAAGGGCATAGTAGTAATGTATTCTAAAACAGTAATACCTTGTGCATGGTCAGCTGCCTTTCTGAAGTCAATTGACATCTGGAAGCAGATCTCTTACCTTCATTTTTTTCTGCAGAGGAAGTATTTAGAAGATAGATTCTTTTAATTTGGTAGAGGTTGGTGTGCTGGTTTAGGCATCTGGGTTTCCAGGGTGGGCCTCAAATTTGTGATAGAAGTCAGTATTTTGTTTAGGTCTTTCATCTGCAAAATGTGATTTTGTTTTGTATAATCTGTCCTTCATTTCTTATTTAGTTTAAACTAGTAACAAATGGTTGTGATCTTTGATTTTTTTTCTCACACTGGATTAGATAGCAGTGGAAATAAACACGGAGGAATCGGGATAGTTGAAAGATTTCACAGAATATGTGACAGAATATTCTGAGTTGGAAGGGACCCACAAGGATCATCGAGTCCCACTCGGAAGTGAATAGCCCATACAGGGATTAAACTCACAACCTTGGCATTATTAGCACCATGCTGTAATGAACTGAGCTCATCTCATTTCTGTAAAGTATAGAAAGCTGAGGGAAAAAAGATAAGGTTGGATAACAAATTCTTGAGTTTTCATGAAATGGTGAGAAAAGCACTTATGGATCAGCTAGATCTATGGTGAGAGAGGGCTTTTACAGATACAAAATAGTTGCTATATCAAAATAACAAAACTTATAATGTTTTTGGGTAATCTTTAAGTCATCTAAAGGCTTTCTTCTGTCACACAACAAGGGGAATAATCACCTCCTCTTCCTTCTGGCCGTTTCAGCAGTCTGGCACTTTTTAGTCCACCAGTGCACCTCACTGTAAGAGCTTTTCCTGCAGTGTGCAGCAGTGGCTTTGGGAGTGATGGAGCAGAGGCAAGCGGTCTTGGCAAGGTGCCTTGTTGAGCACTGCGGAGTTGGCCTGTTTCCTGCTACTAACTACAGCCAGAGCAGCCATTGCTTCCTCTGCAGAGTTGGGAAATTGGTTTGTAACTCAAGTGAGAACTGGAGAAGAAGCTGCATTGTGTGCAAAGGACTGGAAGGTGGTTTGACATGAAATGAATTTTGTGCTGTTGAAAGTGCTGGGCTCCGAATCACTTGAAACCATTTCTGATGTTCTTTCACTGTGGAAATCAATCGCTTGGCAGTCTGACTGGTGTTAAATCTGATGAAGCCATTAGCAGTACTAGTAGGCAGTTATGGACGATACAGATGGGATTCTGGAATGGTAGCTGTGTTTAAAGGTGGGTGTGACCCACCGTGTGACCACCCCAATATTAGATGCGTGAGACAAGACACAGGTCTAGTAGAAAAAACATCAATTCAAACATTTGCTCTATTATCATATTTTAATAACAGTGCATTTCAACAGCTGCCACATATTTTAAGAATTGATTTTTTTTCAGAACTGTGACACCAAAGACAGCTTTCTTATGATGCATATAGGAAGAAAGGATTTTTACTCTCTAACCATCCTGGGTGTTTTTGCAGTTTTCCTCCTTCCTGTCAGGGATTTCTGTTCTTTGGTAAATGATCTGCTGTTATCTCAAACTGGTGCTAAATAACAAGGCTAACAATGAATTTGATCTTCTCGAATGTGTTTTGTTTCTTCCGTATGTCATCAGTGGTAGATATGGGCTCAGTCCAAAGCCACCTTTGCAAAGTGGAGAGGTAGGAATGTTTCTGCATGGAAATATTTTATTATGTTAATTTCAGAGGGCTGTATTAAGGTCTGAAGTTTTTCATTTGCATGTGTTCTAGAACAGCCAGCCAGGAAAATCAGACTCGTAGGGCACGTCATGTTGAGCATACGTGCATGTCATCATACCTGAAAATGCCAGAAAGCATTGCCAGATTTTTAATTGTAGTAAGAATTCTCAGGAATGGCCATCTGGGTGCTAAACAATATAAAAAGGACAAAAGCAAAATGAAAGATGTGTTTCCGTACATCCTAGTCAAGAAATGAAAATTAGCCTAACGTTTCACAAGACAGTCTTTAACTGGCTGGGGGTTTCTATGTCATCTTTCCAACAATTCCTGTTCCAGTGCTGTGTCACCTAGGCAAGTTTGGCTGGCACGTTTGTCTGAGCAGTTGTATTGTGAACCAGGTCTGCATACTGGTATAATTTTAAATCAGCCTCTTCTTGGTGGCAGGTGTTTTTTTATACCTCAAAGGTCCTCCGAGTCAGGGAACAGCGTGACTGCACAAACAGTAGCATTCTGCAGCACTTAAATCAGAAGGGTAGACTGTGTGTTGGAGTGTGAGAGATTCGGATATACCACAAGTACTGATGTGAAAAACTTAATCTTATGAAACTGACAGCTATGCTTGCTTTACTAGATTTGTGAACAGAGTACTCTATTACCTGTTCTTTAAGCAATACAGTAGCTTTGGCTTTTTCTGCCTTTTCTCCAAGTCTAGTCATTGTCCATTTGTGAATGATGGCCAGTTGACTGGTTCTCAGTGACTGTGAATATGAGTGAGATTGGTACTGCTGAATTTTGACCAGTATTGAGATGGGTTTTCCTTTGAGCAGATGGTGTTTAAATTGATATGGACTTCTAGGAATACCAGTGTTCATGGACAAGTTCCTTTATTTACTTATTTTTATAAATTCTTGTCTGTAAAATGTGGAGAATTACCAGTTTCGAGAATTACCAGTTTCAAGAATTACTGTTTCCTTTTGTATCTGCCCTTTGCTGCATGGAAAGACTGGAATGAAAAGGAGAACAACAACAACAAATAGAGTGCCACTACTGAAACTATTAATTTTTTTTTTTTCCTTTTATTGTAAATAACTAACATTGACAATGTCACAAAAATCTGTAGTGGTGCCCTTGTGATGATTGTTCTTTAAATGGAAGAGCTTACATGATTTCTATATCTGTATAAAGGCTTAGACAATTTCATGATTAAAAGTGTGATAAAATGCCTTTGTAATTGTCAAAAGTTTAAGCAAATTGAAGCAGAATGTGTTACATGTGCCTTGACAAATTGAACAGAATACCTGAGAGCAGAGGTATTCTGCTAATGTTGTCAGAAAAACTCTGCTTGAATTACACTAATTAATTGTTTACTGTCATTAACTAGTAGAAAACCTTTCCTATCATACAGCAAGGGTTTTGTCCATATAAGGCAGGTATTGAACTGGGGACTGTCTTGCTGTGCTTGTTACTCATCTCGACACATCTGTGAGTAAAACAGGGAAGAACAGATATTGGAAGAGACACACTAGTGATTTGATCCATATTGTCAAGGTGTGAAGTGAAAAGACTAAATATGCCAGTGTTCTTTCTTTGATTTTTTTAGCTGAGAAGGAAGTTGGACTGCACGGACGCAGTTATTAGAGTAGATGATTTTGTTCACAGTAATAGTTGTAATGTAACATTCATGAAATAATGTGCTCAAAATCCATGCTATCAAAATCTGTTTCTTGGCAGTTTCTGTCTAAAGAATAATTAGATCTGGTAGGGAAACACAGCAGTCAGAAGATCAATAAATATTTCCCTTGAGTTCTAAGAACGTGATTTGAAAGTATCGTCTAGGTATCATGTTTGTTGTCTTGTGTTGGTACAACGCTGTGAAACTTTGAGGGGGATGATTTCCTTTTAATTTAAGTTTTAACAAGGATAGAAGAGGAAGTTGTTTGTAAAAAGCTGTGGAAGTGTTCTCTTTAGTTGTTCAAAATATACAGCTGTTAATTGTTTCACAAGCAATTTAGGAATAGAAATAAGTGCATAGGCAGAGCTGCTGGAGCACAATGCAAATTGTGATTCTCATTACAGGTCCCTCTGTTATGCTTACCATGTCTAAGGTCAGGGCATGAGCCTGGGAAGAAATACGCTTCCATTACTGCCTTCACCAAAGACTGAAAATATTAGACAAGTCTTTTACACCCAGACAAATGCCTCAAACTCCAGATTCTATACACTGGCAGCTCTTCTCTCCATATGATTCTGTCCTTAAGTGACATACTTACCTGATAAAACATTGTATGAGGTGTTTTGTGACATTGCAGATGGGTCTCATCTCACCTATCTTAACATTGCAGTGGGCCAAACCTTTCTATCAGAGCTTTATTGCTTAGAATTTGTCCTTCCTTATTTAATGTACATCTGCCCCTTAAGTCTTAAATGTCTTTCTGAGGGAGTTTTAGAAATTTTTTGCTAAGTCATTCAGTGGAAGGAGGGCACTTCAAGGAAAAAAGAATATGTTTTTCTATTTTCCTTAAATCCAGAAGGATGTTTTTGGAAGGACTAGCTTGGAACAGGAACTCAATTCGGTGAAGTAGCTTTTGCTGATGAAAGTAGACATAAATTTGTCCCAAATTATTACCAATTCAAAAAATAATCTGTTAAGCATCTTAGAGGCTTGTTTAAGCTTCACAGCTGAAGCGTTTGAAACATAGCCCTATGTTATGCCAAAAAAGGACTTCTGGTGCTGTGGCCTTGTGTGTGCTGTGGGATGGGAGATACAGTTTGGTCTGAGCATACACTTTAAAATGGAGATCTTCTTTCGTGTTGGTTATACCTCCCCACTGACAGAGATCTGAATGGAGTCACTCATTCCATTCAAATATAGCGGGGACAAGATGACTGAACTTGGTTTGGGATTGGGGAATGAAGTGCCAGTGGAGAAAAATCCGGTGAGGAGGCAGTGTACTACAAACATGTTGGAACAAGAAACTGTAACAGGAAGTGATTGCAGTGAAACTCTTGCTAGATAAGAAATTACTTCCCTCAAGGAGGAAATTGGAGCTGAAAACCAGTGGAGCATGGGTTGTGTGTTGAAACTTGCAAACTGATCAAGGAGCCTCAAATGGAAAACAAGTTTCAAGGCAAAGGCAGGCTATAGAGTGCTTAAAGTGGTATTCAAAATTGGTGGCAAAAAAACTACATGACAGTAGAGAAATCTGTAGTTAGAAATTACTGGAAAAATAGGGAATAGAATGAAGGTGGGACAGAAAGGCAGTGGAAGCATAGGTGTTATACCTAGGGGATGAATGCTGAGGGGGTTATGAGTGGGGAGTGAGAATTTGGGGCAAAGCAAGCTGCATTCAGTAGTTGCTGACTTCCAGTGCCTGGAGTGGGATCAGACGTGCCAGAGATTTTCTCTCCTGCAGATTTTCCTCTGCTGGTTGGTTACACAAATACTTGCTGATGGTGAAGCCTATCCACCTTAAGGTGCTGGTCCACACAGTGGCTGCAGCTCCAGTGCTGCAGACATGTGACTGTCAGCTCAAGTGTCAGAGGCCTGTGTGGGAGATGAACTGGTGTAACCCTCATGGCCCTATTCCACCAGTGTCATGCATGTGTTAAATGCAAGGGAAGTTTGAATTTGATTGTCTGCAGTTGTATGGACAAAATACTATTATGAGTAGCAATAGCAAATGTTCAAAACTTAGAAATTAGCAAAATCAGATTTGCATTTTTGACTCCTTTGTTGTGCTTTTGTTTTCAGATACTACACTTTAAATTACTTAATCACTTGCTACTTTTTCATCAGCCTCCCTAAAGTACAGGGTGTTCTGTTCTGGAAATATAACTTGAAGTATAGTGAAGGAGAGGACAATTTGTAGGATGTCTTCTTCATGTTTACAAGAATTTGTGACAATTACAGTGGAACATTGCTGGAAGAAAAGTGTTCGTCTGGTGAGTTAAATTGAACTGCTCGGAAATTGCCTTTAATTGCATGTTTTTGCATTTTCTGAGTGCCCAGACTTTGGATACTAGGATCAACTTTGTGGAAGAATTGAATGCTTGCATCCACAAATAAAATCAGAGCAGCATGAACAACTGCGAAATCACACTCTTCCAAATGTGGCATCTAGAATTCCTTCTTTAACACTTAGCTCTGGATTTCCCTTCCCCCTACTGGAAATCAGTAGACTACTCACTGATTTCCTGTGGTATTGACAAAATAAGTTAAGATTCTGAAGGACTTAGATATTACTGTGAGAAGCACATTAAATAAAACTCCATGAGAAATTAATAATGGTGTGTTTCAAGCAAGGATTTCAGTATATCAGTCCATGGACTTCACACTGAACAACAGAAAATACAGTGCTGAGTAGCTGCTTGATAAGAGAGTGCTGTACCTCTGCATGTTAGATATCTGCTGTGGGGAGAAATAATGTTTGTCTGACTGACTGAAGACAGGATGTGGGTGGGCTAGTAGATCAGTGTTACAGACAACTCCTTAGTTGTGGCTTTTTCTAACCTTTATGCTCTTGACTTTGTGGCTGCAATAGTTTTCTCTTAATGTAGCTTTTTAATGTAAAACTGAATGCCCACATTCTTTGTAAATAAAGTATGTGCAGTCACATAGGGACTGTGCTAGATGCATCAACACTGTTTACTATCCAGGCTTTGAAAAATGTAGATATAGGGAAAACCAGGAGTGATGGAATGATAACTACTTATTTGGGTAACTCAGTAGTCTGTCTTTGACTAGTAGTCCATGGATATATTTACATTCAAGATAATATGTATCCTGTCAGTGAGACTGAGGAATTATTTCACCTGTCTAAATACCTGGAGTGGTTGCTCCTGTACCTTGTTCTTCCTCATACTTGTTTCAGGACTATGTAAATTGGTGTGTCCCATTGTTATTGTACTTCTCAGCTACTTTGGAAATTGCCTTATTCCATTCTTGGAATTGAGTTTAGGTTCTTCTGACAGCACTGCTTTCAGCATTTATATTTCATATTTTATGAGCTGCCTTGCAGGGTGTTTTTCATGTTTGAGGACATCTTCATATACCTAAAAAAGTAATATATTACTTTTGGATATCAACATGAAGTATTGGACCTTCTGTTTCTGGATGAGGAATAGACTCACAGCATGAACTACATTCTTAGTTCTATGGCCAGGCAGGATGCAATGCTTTGAGTTGAGAGTTTTCTTAATAAGAAGCAGGAAGGGAGTGCTAGTGAGCCTGGCTGAGCCTCCTATGGCAGAGGCAGTTAGTTATGATCGTGAAATTATTTTTTAGGAGTTTCAGTATTTCCTGCACCATCCACACTGTTGTTAGCTCACTGTTCTAGAAAGCATAGCTTTCCAAATCTTATCTCTCAAATGCCATCGGGCAGCTTTTATTCCTGTATTATGCCCTTTTCTTCTCAATGAAGAAGGTTTTTGTTCATAACAAAAGAGGCCATATCAAGTGCTCCTGCTAATGTTACTATGTGTCCCTGTTTCCCTGACTCAGACAACATTCATGAATATCCTCTAGACTAAGAGTAAAGGTTTAACTCTATTTTGTCTGGATTGCAGTCCATCTCTCATTATTCCCAGTGAGACAGTTTTGACTTTTAAAGGCTTGAAGTAGCTTTTGTTCCACAAAAATAGATTCAAACTCAACTCAGGACCTAAAGGACCCATTGTGTCCCTGACAGCTTTCTGCATCTTTCTGTGAAGGACTATCTTGTTGGATGCCTGCTTCCACCAGGAAAATGAAATGATGATGAGCGAGGCCTGTTTTTGGTTGTTTATTTATAACTTAACAGTAAAAGCTTCACAAATTCTTTCCCTCCTTTGTTACTCTTCTTTCCAGACAGGACTGGCCTTTACCATATACTGAATTTCTTCTTCGATCTCTTTCCCAGTTTCATTATGGTCATGGAATCAGGCTGTGGGTCCTGTTCCCTGTCTCCCCTCTGTCAAACCTATAGAAGCACTTTCCACTTTCAGCATGAAGAATTTAATTTTCAGTTTTTTAATGCATTTTTTTAATGATCAAGAACTTGTCAGATGATCATTATGCAAAAGAAAGAAAGAAAGGATGTTTCCCAGTGAACCCACAAATCTAGTTTTAGCTGTGAAATCCTGCCTTTTGGAACGTGCATCCTACTGTTGCAGCCGGGCGTAGCAGTAAGTAACATAAGAGGCCAGGCATACTGCAGAAGGCCCCAGAGAATCAAAGGGTAATTTGGTTTCAAAGGGACCTTTAAAAGTCATCTGGACCAACCTTCTACCCAAAGTGGCCAACTTGAAAGCTAGAGCCTGCTCTGAATTTAGATCAGGTTGCTCGGGGCATATCCAATCAGGTTTTGAATATCTCCAAGGATGAAGCCTCCGTAGCCTCTCGGGGCAATCTTTTACAAAGTTAAACCACCCTTATGGAGGTGGAAAAAATCCAAATAAATGGTCACAACTGTGTTAGCACACTGTATCAGTTGCTGGTCTCTTGACTAGCTCTGTGCATTCCAAAGCAAAGCTACATGCTTGTGATCCACTCCTGTGTGTGGAGCAAAACCCTTCTCATTTTCACAGCCTGTCCTTCTGAAAGAGTCTTTATCCATTCACCACATTCCTCAGGCATGGGAGCTATCCAGCTGCAAACGAGGGGAGATTATGGGTTGAAGTAATGATTAAGTGCAGGCAGAAAGGTAGAGAGAAGTAACTTAGTAATGACTGGAATTTTTTGAGATGTGCATGCTCATATCCTGCTTCCTTTTGTTTTTCTGTCAATCTTCCCAGGATCATTCTGGCCTAAGACTGAAATGGTTCTTTGTGCACTCCTCCTTACATGCTTGGGACTAAAGGTGAGGCAGGATTCTGAAAGTGCATGCCCTTTGTGGATGCTTTGAGGTGAATAAGGTCTGTGGTTGCAGGCAGAATGGATGCCGTAGGTGCAAACTGCATGCCTTAATGCTTGTAATTATTTGTCATGCTCGAACAAGTCTGGCAGCCGAGCCTTTATAGCAGTTTTGCTGCAAGTGTTTCTTAACCTGAGTGGAAGACACTGGAGAATGTGTTAGGTGCATAGGTCGGGAGAGCGGGAGTTGGAAAAACAGAAATCAATCTGACAGTCTCATTTTTACAAAGTTGAAAGCTGAGCTAGCATAGTGACCATAGAGTTATAATTGCAGGAAGAAAAAACCCACCTCACAGGAGAAAGTTCTACAGTCTCAAAACAGCATTGTCTTGACAATTTAAACTGTTCAGATCCTTACTGTCGTTCCTATGATCCAGGCTTCTGTGTTGCAGTTGACACCTGGATTGATCAGATCCTACAGTGAGCTAGTTTGGCTTGCAATTCCTGCAGAAATTGAATTCCACAGAAAACCAGAAGGGTTTTCTGCTGATGTAGGAAGTTTATCTGCTCACCAATGAGTCTGGGAGCACTAGTGCGGGTGATAGTGAGTGGGTGGTACTACATGCCACTGTAGGATTGCATGGAGCTGGAGAGTAAAAACTTAAATTGTCTTAAACCCAGAACCTTGTGTGAGTGTTTCGCCCAACACTGGAATTTCTAAAGACTTGCTCATTTCTTCCCCTTTCTTGCTTGGGCCTTCCAGGGTTCGTAGCACGCTGTTAAACCTTTTCCTTTCAGAATTTTTAATCTTTTTAAATTGTTAGAGGCAGAGTCTAGGAGTGAATGTAAATTTCAATGTTGTTACTAAGAACAGATCAAGAGGGGCATTTGGTAATGACATTTCCATGATTGTGTTGCTGTAAAGTGGAAGGACTTGAAGAAAAATGTAATCTGCAAATATTTAAAGGAGGTTCTTCGAGGAATCAGTGGAAGAGGTAAATGAACTAAGAAGACTTGTCATACCTGAAGCTGGTAAAAAAGCTTTTGTTTCTATTCCCTGCGATTGACTTTTTTGTGATGAGAACAGTAGCCCCACTGTGATTTTTGTTTCTTTGTAAATTGGGCAGGTGATCATTTCAGAAAAGACATGAGAGCTTTAGAGCTTGTAGTGTGGAGTGAATGTTTATAAAGATACTTAGGAACTCGTAGGGATCAGTAAACTCAGAATTACCCTTACAATATAGAGATTAGTGGTAAAATCTCTTAAATGTGTTGCCTTCAAAGGTCAAAACAAGCTGACCTTGGCAGATGTCCCTTCTGCTTGCTTTATTCTGCTGTCTGTGAATACAGTACTACTGATACATGATTTTTTTATTTGACTGGACTGGTTGGAAGGACTGTGTACCTGTGTAGTTCTGAGGACCATTTTCTTTTAGGAAGAAAGTTACAGCTTGTATGGAGTGTATTAATTAGGGAGTGTAGTAAGTATGTTAGTTAATTAACATGTTTTTGGCATTAGGTGGAAGCTTCTACATCCGGATCAGGTGAGAAATAATACTGTGGTGTTTTCATTACAGTTTGGACATGGAGTGTGTGTACAGCTACTGTAATTTAACTCTCTAAAGCTGGGAAGAGGAAACAAGCTCAGTGAGTGTGCTTACAGAGGGGTAATTCTTCCTTCTCTACCTTTGCTTTGTGAATGCCTGTCATGTTTGCTATGCTAATGTCTGTCAAAACTAAGAAATTTGGGGCTATAGCTTTGGGTTTAGAACATTTTTGGGGGGGATGCATGTATTGGTGTAGAAAAATACTATACTCATGATGAAACCTGAAACTGTAGTTTACTGTATGTCTGAGTAAATAAAGTTTTTGTCTGACACATTAAAAAACCCCTGAAGAAACAGAGAATCTCCCAGTTGACAGGAATTAATATTATGTCTGCAAGCTTTGGAGTCGGTTTTAACTAATTTTTTTTCCAAAATATCACAGTTAAATTCCTTCCTTTTAGAAGGACACATTTGTTTCCAAAATAAGTGCCTCCAAATCATAAACGTAGTGCAATTTTATTAGAAAGGCCTTAGACTGCAATGGCAGGTGAAAAAAATAAGTTGAGGGGATCTTTCCATTCATCAGAATTCAGGCTCAGTTAAACATATTTAAGAAAAATTGGAAAGGATAGAGATTTAGGTATAGATTTGCTGTTATGGGAGACAGATAGGAAGGATATATATCTTCATTACAAATTGAAAACTCACATGGGATGTTTCTCTGTTCAGGAGTTTGCTTAAGTAAAAAAAGATCAGATTACTGAGATAAGGTATTGCTTGGTAGCAGAGAGAGGTGAGGTTCATTAAGTTATGCATTTTAAAGATATTTAGTGGATTTTTGGCATTGCAGGAAAAATTTCGATTCATCGCAGATAGGAGAAACTCTGCCATTCTGGGTTGCTTGAAATCTTCCTTGAGATTTCTTCCTACATTTGTAAGGACCTTTCCAATTACATATTTTTTTCAAGTGTATCCTTAACTTTTTTCTTCTTTATCTGCTATTCAAAGTGAACAGAAATTGCACATTTAAAGCATAGGAAAGACTGTGTGTTAAGAGTAGAGTGAGTTTACAGTAAGGTTAGTTTACATATATTTAGCAGTGTTACGTTAGTGGTTGGACCTGATCTTAGAGGTCTTTTCCAGCCTTAATGATTTTATAATTCTTTTCTTCTGTGACATTGAAGACTTGCATTTTAGGATGGGATTGTTTAATGTTCATGGATTTCTGCATTTGAGGGGGGAGTGGATTCCAGAACTTGTTATTTCTAAGGTTCTCAGTGTCTGTGGGCTCTAGATACATAATACAGGACAGACACTTTGCACAAGTGGGTATTCCATCAGTTAAAGATGCTTTTAGACTTTTAAAACACTGTAAAGCATACTTACTTGACCCAGGAATGTTCTGAGATCTCCTAGTGAGAACCATTGTACAGAAAAGCTAGTGAGGTGCAAGAGGTCTCCCCTACAGACACCTAGAAACTGGAAGATCATGTCTGGGCTATAAACAGATGTCTGCTTTTGAAGTGTTGTCTGTGCTGAGCTGTGGGTTTAAGTAAAGGTTTCATCATAAGGCCTTGCTAAATATACAGCTCCTGGTTTCCAAAATGGGGAGGCCTTGTTTCCCTCTGTCACCCCTGTTCCCAGTTATGCCATCATTTCTTCCTTGTGCAGGCACTTTGACTCATGTTCTAATCACAAGCTGATGAACTTCACTAAAAAAACCACACTTATTTCCACCTGTTGATTTTCTGGCATTCAGATTTGTTGAGGTGGCCTGTGGTGCAAACATGAGAACACCAAGGCTGGCTCTGAAGTGCAAGCAGTAGGGAGATAGGTATAGAATATCTTTTTTTTTCAGTGAGTTTCCCAAGACCATTGCAGTTGTGTACAAAGTTTTTATCACAAGTATTAACTTTGAAATAGTTTTGGTACCATTTTTAAATGGTCCAGTTTTCAGTGTTTGTTTAGGGTTTTTCCTACTTTCCTACTAGACATGAAAGACATAGCAACACAACTTTGGTTCAAACAATGCTCAGTTGCTAGGATATTGTGCTAATTTGACATTGATTGCATCTGAATATCTTTCTAAATTGATTACTTATTTAAAACCAATAATTTGTGTTTGTGATACACCTTTTACATATGTCTTTATATTTGGGTCCATTCACTACACAGCTATGCATGACTCTGAAGAAGTGCTTATGATTTGGGATTATAAGCAAGCAATGTATGGTGACTAAAAACAGAGCTCAGAAACAAAATTTAGCCATAATCGGTCTGCCTAATGTTGATTAGTGAGGTATGCATGTAAGCATCTCTGGTCTGTTTTCCCCTTTTGACCAAAAAGAACCCCTAGGCCAGAATGGGCATAATCACTTTAAGCATCATCATCCTTTGCAAATTTTTCACCATTTTCAATAGCCTGTGCATTTCTAATAATATTTCTGTGTTCTTCCTGGGAAAGGGAAGAGGTCCTCTGAGTCCAGGAAGGGACATGAAGTACAGATGATTTGACTCGGGTACCTGTTTGCTCTGTTTGGAGCTGCAGCAGTGGCCTTTTGTGGAGGTTTTCACAATGCTTCTGTTAGGAATTTATGAATTGAAACTGGATCTGCTCCTCTTAATTTCTCTGTTTGCTGTTTCGGAATAGTATGGCATAGGACTGTTTTAGAGGGATCAGTTTTGTCTCTGTTCTGTGTGATTTCATTTGAACTGCTGAGCTATGGAAGCATATTTTGGCAAGAAACCCTTTTTGGTTAAGTTTTTGTGGAGAAGAAAATTGAGGTCATATTAAACACATAGAGTTGAATGTCAGCACTTGTTAATTTGGTTTGAAAATACTAGTGAGTAGGATAGGAAGGGAGAGAATATGCACTTAAAACACCCATCACAGAAGTATTTTAGAAATCTGTTTCTGTGGACACTAAACTAAAAAATAGCTTGGTAATACTAGGTGTCAAAGAGACTTTTACAAGGCAGTGACATTTCGGAGAAATTGTGACTACTTAGTGTTCAGACTAATAAACTGTGGTTGTCAGGTGGTAAGTGATATGGAGAAAATTCCTGTGCAGCTTCAAAGGGGAAGTTTAGTGTTAATAAATTGGTGGTTCTCTAAAATTGCAGTGCTTAGCTGCTTTTCAAAGGTTAAGTTCTGGTTTAAATAAAATTGCATTTAAAGTGTGATACTTTATCTAGCATACAGCTGCCACAGGCAGCCACTTCTCAGAAGAAGAATTTAACTTCAGTGACTGCCTCTGTCTTTGGCAAAACCCCCAGGAAATGTCAGCTGCTCTGAAATACTTACACGTCTCCATGAACTTATATTTTTCAAATGAATTTGAAAAAAATAATATATCACCCAATTTCTGGGAGTTCTGTGTTGCTTAGAGTTGTTTTATAAGATACAAACATAAAGTTAATATAGCAGCAAGCTCTTGACGTATAGAATAGTACTTTGTAATGATAATTCCACTATCGTTAGTTATTACTAAATTCTGCCACAGTCTTGGTAGAATGTATATTTAAAGTATGCTGAGTTTTAAGAATTTTAGAGATCTAGTTGTGTTTGAGTTTAGTGAGGGAATGTATATCTTATTATTGCAGTAATTTGCTGTTAAAGTTTGGGATATCTCCCTTTTGGAGCTTGAAGCTTGATTTTTACATGGCAATTAGGGTGAAACACATTTAATTCCCTGCAAGTAAACTGTAAGTAATTAATAAACACTTTAGAAATTTAATGCAAATATTATGCAGTGTCTTGTGGCTGACAGATATTGGGAGGACAGATGAACCAGAAATAGTGATGCCCTGTTTTGAGACCAGGAGTGAGTCCAGGTTTGTAGAAAAATTCAGTGATTTATGTGAGAACAACTGATTAATTGGGAAAAGCAAATAGCAGGATGTAGTATCCTCAAAATACGAGGAAAGGTTTGTGTGATAGAAGGCTTGCCTGATTTTCCCAGCTGAGTGAGATGACTTCATTATAGCCGACTTGCTGAGTGACTGTTCATTTGGGAAACGTTAGCAACTCCATGGGTGGGTGGATGAATAGATTCGTACAACAAAGTCGTGAGAGCTGGAGACTTTCAGGGTAGCATACAGATCTCTGAGGAAAAATCTGGGTAATATTTCTGGAAGTTCTCACACCCTGCTAGATCCTGTAGGGAATGTGATGGGAGTTGATGTATGTTTTGTGCTTTTGAAACTTGATTCAGGTTTTATTTTTTGTAATGCTGCATGCACAATGACCAGTCATTTTTGCACTTGTACGCTTTTACTTATATATTTCAGAGAGTTGGTATTTATTAGGAGTTTTGCTAAAGACAGAGGTAGTTACTGAAGTTAAAAAATCAATAACATAAGATACAAAGCTAAGTGCCTAAAGTATTTAATACACAAGCAGAAGGAGACTCTGGGTAGGCTTACATGTAAATAAAATTACTGATACTGTTGACTATGGTTCTTATGGTCACATGCTGTACTTGTAGATCTGATTTGGAGTCTGAAGTATTTCGTGGCCTTGGTGACTCAGTTTGCTTATTTTGACTGTTTTCCAAAATTATAATTTGGACTGAAAACACTTCTATAAATTTATTTAACATTACCAAGTGTTTTTAAAAAATGCCTGATGTTTGCTGTATTGAGAGCTATAAAAACTCTGAAATTATTTTTGATGTCCTTGCAAATCTTTGATATTTTAGACCTGTCTCCTGAAACTATGTTCCTTCTGTGGAAACATTTGCATTGTTTCAGATAAAGTACAGTTCGCTGTAACATGCAAACTGGACATGAGATACTGCTTTGCAGTAGTTACTAATCTGCTGATGAATGATTCTTCTGGAGATTGAAAGGGATTTGTGTAGGCTGCAAACTGAATATAATGAGTTTCAAAAATGTAAGCAATTTAAAATACTGCTTGGATGTGAATTAAAATGTTCAGAAGCCACACAGTTTCTTGATCTTGATCCTTTTTAGCCATCCATAAAGCCATCACACAGAAGTGTTTCCTAGAATTTCTGGAGTGCAAAGAACTGGGATAACTGTGTAGATGAAACACCAGTGCTTAAAAATTGCAAAAGGTGTACTCTGGCTGTGGTTTTGATTGGCTTGCAGAGGCGTGTTTGGTTTGCAGGCTCTACAATGGCTGTATTTGAGCAGCAAGTTTGTCCCAGCTGTGTTGTGAGATTTGTGAATAGTGTAGAATACCTTCACTGAGACTTAAGGTCATGCATTTTGTGTTGTGTTTTGCTGTAGGATGGGAACAAGCACATTGCTTAGGAGTCTTAGCTGATGGGCATCAACTTGTTAGGTCAAGTTTTGTTTGTATGTCTGTATTTTGAGGCATTTCATTGGGAATGTGTGCCACCTAAATGATAGTTCTAAAGAGTGAGGTTTTTCAATTGAGAAATTGTGATTGTGAGATAAACTTGTCTTAAAAAGAGGTCAGAAGGTACTGAAAAAGCCCTGCATATGTTAATGAGGGTTGGCAAGTCCTAGAATTTTGTGAGTTTTTTCCCCAAGTAAGTTCATCCACCCTAAAATTGAACTAAATCAGCAGCTGTCATCTGCCATATCTTGCTATACAAATAGGCTCTACCATGTTGGAGGTTAGCATCTCAAAAACTTTTATTAGGGTATAGATACATGCCTTCTTATCTCACTGGTAACAGAAGTAGTAGTTTCTACCTCTTTCTTCAGTTTAACAGTCTGTCCATTTTCTGTGGTCTTCACAGGTTCATATGATGGCTTCTATCTGTTTGGGTCAAAATAGGTCTTTTTAGCAGAGACCACCAACTTTGCATTTTCAACTCACTTGCCATTCTTTGTGAGTGAAAAGCAGGATGACTGGTTGGGGCAAATGATGAATAATCATGCATTTACCCACTCAGTTCTATCACGTGCTTCTTTGAGCTGTTTTTGAGAGAAACTTGAGGTTTTTCGAGTTTGAGGGATGTGGTGTAAGTAGTCGAGTTCATTCCCAGGTGATTAGAATTCACATTGCGAAAATTCCTTTTATATTTTATCTGAATGCTGTGATGATTGATGTATAATGTTATAGGTGTACCATGTTCCATTTTGGAGAGTTTTGTTTTGCAGAGGAAAAACAAAGGAAGCTGGAACTGAGTGAAAGAACAGGTTTTCTTCAGGTTACATCTCTTTCTGTTGTGTGATATGCCAGCTCAGGAGTCTTTATGTCACAGGACCAAAGAATACCCAAATGTTATATGATAACCTAAAAAATTGTTCCCCAGGCACTGATAAAATGGTTGTTTTATGATTAGAGAGTTCATAGTATTGGATAAGCATGAAATCTCCCTTTCCTGGATTTTAGTATTGGTACTTCAAAGGACCGGATAGCTATCTGCCATGCCTGCACTCTCATGGGCATCCACTCAGGAAGCCAGCAAATGGACTAATTTGTTATTTGTCAAGGTATTTCTGTATGATCTGAGCATCTGCCTTCTGTGTGTTTGTGAGGTTGGTTCATTGTCCACAGGCAACCATGAGTGTAGCCTGCTAATACTATTTTGGAACCAGGATGGTACCATTACTGCAGAGAAAAGAAAGTTCATCTCAACTGTGTGCAGATTTGGGCATCACTTGGGCTGTTCAGCCTGGAGAGGAGGAGACTGAGGGGTCATTGCAGTTGCAACTTCCTCATGAGAGGAAGTGGAGGGGCAGACACCAACCTCTTCTCTCTGTTGACCAGTGACAGGACCCAAGGGAATGAAGCTGTGTCAGGGGAGGTTTAGGTTGGATATTAGAAAAGGTTCTTCACCCAGAGGGTGGTTGGGCACTGGAACAGAATCCCTAGGGAAGGTGGTCACAGCACCAAGCCTGCCGGAGTTCAAGAAGCATTTGGACAACACTCTCAGGCACACGGTGTGATATTGGGGCTGGCCTGTGCAGCGCTAGGAGTTGAAGGTATCGATCCTTGGGGGTCCCTTTCAGCTAAGGGCACTATGATTTTCAAAAAACCTCGATTACTTCTTAACCACTCTCTAAGTAACATCTCTGTAACATGTCTTTTTTTTTCCTTTATTTCTCTTTGCATTCATGAATTGTTTCTTTGGAAAATAAATTAATTGTGTGCATTAATATCGTCTGTGTTACTGTTTTCAGCACATCATAGTGAACAAACATTATATTCTCAGCCCAGTAGACATTAATGAGCATTAACCTGATTGTTAACTGATGGGTCTCATGTGGAATGCTGAATGCATACACATTCCAAAATGGCAGAATCTGGCTCTCCTTTTTACTGTAATAAAGCTGCTTCTGTTTGCAGCACTGTGTTGCTGGGAAACTGCAGCTAATTTTTATGGCGCATGTCAGTAGTACTGATTCAAATTATACATTTCATTGAGTAGCTCTTCTTTTTGTTTGTAAACTGCCATGTATAAGGGGAGAGAATTTTTTTGTTGATGTTCTGCATACAACAGTATCTAAACCACAGAATATGACTGAATCTGAAACAAAAGCTCAGGTTGTTCTGTTGATAATATCGCTGTACTTCCAAAGTTACTCTGGGGGGGGGGGTGGCCTGGTTAAATTTACACCAGTTTGATAGTCAAGTTTCATACAGGTATTCAGGAGAATTCCAGGTGAGGCATACACATCTCCTCAAACTGCTGTTTTTCTGTTTCAGACTCCATGGTGCAAAACTTCAGCATGTGGCGTGACTTTAAAGCGAAACAACAAAATAGACTGAGAGATTATGAATTGGAAAATTATGTCGTATTCGTTCACAACACAGAGACGGTGGCAATTTTGGGGCCGTGTAGAATATGCACTCCTTTTTGAAATGATTGTTGCACAGCTTGCACGTGGATCAGGACATGCATGTGGTTACATGGGCAAAAAGTGGGTGTAATTGGGCATGCACCTAAACAGGAAAATACATGTGTAAGGTGGAATCTGACTAATAAGTAAAAAATCTTTTGCTTGCTGAATCTGTACTCCTTTTCTGGCTAAAAGAGATGGTAGTCCATTTTGTGATGTTCACAGTCTGCTTAGGTTTGTAGCAGTGTCTTGTTTTTACTCTTGCTTGAGATGCCTCTGTGAAATGGGAGGGGTGTGTGTCTGAAGCCTGCTTGCTTAAACACGCGAGTCATGTCAGCTGCAATGCGGCAGTGCTTGGTGCTAATGAGGTGAGCAGCCAGAGCACCGTCTGCTTATGTTTGCTCATCTCTGTGCAATTATGGCTATGGGGATTGGAAAAAGAGATTTGAATTGGATGTGGCTCTGTTTTGGCCTTTCCAGAGTGTGGTTCTGTGTCCTCCCGAGGACTGGGCAGCATATATCTACTTCCTTTTTGGGAGTTAGGTGGTTGCTTCATTGTATTTAAGGCAAGCTAAATACATCCTGGCTGGGAGAAGAAAAGAAAAAGGGGAAGTAGAGAGAGGGACACCCTCCCTTCTTTCCCCCCCGCCATCTCTCACGATTCAAATGCACCTTTGAATGAAATATATTCCTTGGCAATCTGTGTCTTCAGGTTGAATACATACAAGTCTGTATTTGTAAAGTAACATCTCTGGAATAGAGTAATCAGGTTAATCAATTAATTTTGGCTAGATCTCAGTAGTTACAGCTGGCCTTTGGTAGGCACAGAAATGCAGATGCACTGTGATTTCTCAGCCCACCTTCTTTCTCTTTTTTAACCCTTAAAGTGCTGACCACAGTGTGAGCTCTGTATTTGATGCTGAAGTCATGAAGTTTTACTTTGAACATTAAGCAAGTAATGTGAATATCAAATCCTATTTGTCTTTTCCCATCCTCAGATGCCAGACTATCTTCATTGAGCTTGATGCCTCCCGTCCAATCCTGTCATATTCCTATTCCTGCAGCCTGTCTTTCAGTGTTTCTTTTTCAGAGAATTAGTCTATAAAACTATAGGTCGTGATTAAGTAATACACTGGTCTTGGTGGCAAAGCTGGCTTTGATTTTATTTCCTGCCTTTATGTCACAGGGTGCTTCCCTGTTAGCTGATTAAGTTATTTTCAATACTTACAAAACACATTGTTGAAATTACCTATGTTAAAAACACTGCTGGTTTTTTGTGTTTTTTTAAGGGTCATATCTAATCTCTGTTACTTTGGCAGTATGTTGTGTAACGTGATACCACAAACAGAGGGATCAATACAGCTGGGACTGGGAAAGGTATGAACTGCATCATGTAGGCAAGAAGCAGCGGTGGGAGGCAGGAACCTCCTGGGCTGTTGATACAGCTGATGTGAAAGTAGTGTGCAGCTAACACCCAGAGAAAGGATGGTGTGTCAACCTAGATAAAATGTGCTTCACCCTGGAAAGAAGCCCAAGATTGTGTGCCCTAAATAAAGTCTTGGTTTTGCTTAGTCCGACCTTTAAGTGGGTTAAGAGTGACATGTATGAAACAGCACAACTGACAAGATGCATAGTAGGGAGAGTTGTGCTGTTTCGACACTCACTGTTGAAGTCTAGTACTGGTTGTGATTACAGATAGTACAATATTTCTTTGCCTGTTTACCTTTTGCTGATGGGATGGTAAAAAGCTGGGATGTTTTTCTCTTCCATCTTTAGGTCTCCGGGTGAAAGGGGAGCTCATTACTGCTTATCCACAAGTGGTGGTCGTGCGTGTGCCAACACCTTGGGTCCAGAGTGACAGCGATATCACAGTCCTTCGCCACCTAGAGAAGATGGGCTGTCGATTGATGAATCGTCCCCAAGCCATCCTCAACTGTGTCAACAAGTTCTGGACATTTCAAGAACTTGCTGGTCATGGTGTGCCTCTTCCAGACACTTTTTCGTATGGTAAGACTTTTGGATCAAAAGGATAGCACAGTTGCCTACCACTGTTTACATTTTTGCAGTGCTAAGGATGTGAACCAAGTCTTGGAAATCCATAGAAATTAGGTAGCATGAGGCTAATTCCACAGCTAAGTGCTCAGTAACCAGGAGAGGAAATTAGAGTCACAGCACTCAGATTCTGGTCTTGGCTTTGTTTATTAGCTGGTAATGCTTTTAGAAGAGTACTTTAACTGTACCTCAACTCTCCAAGCAACTAGCTTTGGCTGTTACTGCTAAAACATTTTTAACTCTTTTCCAATTGCCAGAAACAACAGACAAGAACTTGTCCTAAGATACTACAAGGATCTAGCCTTTGTTAAAGCCTGAAAGTAGATTAGATTAAAGTTCTGTATGAATAAACGTATCTGCAAATACATTAGTTTTTGTCTAAGGGCAAAGAAAATACAAGCCCTTGTACAAGTACAGTTATTTGGGGTTTGTTTCCCATCATAACAGCTAATTATTGTTTCTTGTGCCTGCCTCTGGAGTCTGTGGTTCCTGACAGAGTGCTAGATTAGAGGAACCATTTGTCTGAGCTACCCTGAAGCTCTTAATTATAATCTATTAAAGAACTGAAGATACCTCTCAACCTTCCTTGCCTTCTTAAGAAATGCCAGTGCTTTCCTCCCATTTGTGTTTGTTGCACCAATAGACTTTTGTAATGGGAACTTGACAAAAACAGAAACAAACTTGACAAACATAACCCATGGCTTTCTGTTGATTACTATGAATTGCTATTTCCATCACTTACTGTGAAAACACATCAGAGAAGAAACACACCCTTTCTTTATGCATGTCGTTGCTCTAACTCATTGAGAAAGGAATGAGTTTTTAATTTTTTGGGGGAAGGGAAGACCATGAATGATGAGATAATTGCAGAACATATCTATTTGTTCATAACTCTGCCACTACTTTTAATGCCTGCCTCTGGAAATTGACAGAAGCATGACTTTTTTTTTCTTTTTTCTATTTTTTTTTTTAAACTGCAAGTATCAAGTTATCAGTGAGAACTGGCTTTGCCAAGTAAAGCAGGATGTGCTGAATGACATGTTATTCCATGGCATGCATTCAAATCCATGTCAGGGTAGTGATGGCTGCTGCTGGCTTTGGGACCAGTGTCTTGGCTTGACTTCTGCGCTTTATTGCACATGCTGTTAGAGGGGGCTCATCCCTTTGTCTGCTGACTTTGTCTTCTGTATTTCTTGTACTTGGTCAGCCTTCTGTGAATTGAACTCAAAGAACCTTGAAGTATCAACCATAATGGTGTGAATGGCCATTAAAAGCTACTCTCTAAGGTCCTTACAGATGCAGTGAGATTAAAAGGTTTAAGTACTACATTAGGATTTAGGGAGAATGAGATACAGGACACTTGAGCCTTGGAAAGGGGGGAGGTGGAGTGACAAAGTATTGGTTGTTGCTGCTCTCTGGATTATGTCTTGTCATTATATTCCATGTTGCTTTCCTGGTTAGTAGTTTGGATGGAACTGTTACTAGTGAGTGTTATGTCTCTGCTATTTTCCTTTTAGACACTTGGAAAGGTGGGAGTTAGAGTTAAAGGGGTAAACTTGAACAAGGTGATAGAGTTGGGGCATTCAGATTTGGAAAATTAGATTGAGCCCTTTGGAATTGTGATCAAGAGGTCTTTGCCAACTTGTATCTTCAATTTCAAAGGAAGCAGGAGTTAATATCCCACAGATCACAAATACCTTCAAAGTCTGACCATGCTCTATGACCAGGTTTCTCTTAACTGATAGTTTTTAATGCATTATCTAAGCTGTAAGGGTGGGAGAAAGATATGCCAATTACATCCCCAATTAGGCCACACCAGACTGGTGGCACATAATGTTGTTGGTTTTCTTTTTGCCAGGTGGTCATGAGAATTTTTCCAAAATGATTGATGAGGCGGAAGTGCTGGAGTTCCCTATGGTGGTGAAGAACACGCGGGGTCATCGAGGTGGGTGTGAGGTCAGGGGTGAGGCCAAGGAATGTTCTGAGCAGCACTCTAAGATTTGGTCTCATCAAGGAATGATAGTTAAGAAGATCTTCTGTTAGGTGCTGGACTTCTTTCCAGTACATATAAATTCTATCCTGGTTCAACTTCTGAATGTTGAATAGACTGCAACACTGGGAAACAGTTTTTGTAGAGCCTAGTCTTGCAGTAGTGTGGGGGGAAAGGGGTTCAAAATTATGGTGCATTGGTGACTTCTGTGAGGAAAGCTTTGAACTGGAATAATGGAAGGTTGGGCCTTAGAGAAATAGAGAGAAGTCCACATGGATTTTAGGGATGCTTTTAAATAGGCATAAGAAATGAAATCTCAGTTCACTCAGTGACTTTTTCTACTTGACTTTGTCTATAATTAGGATTCTGATATAAATAAAATCTTACATATTTTTTGTCAAACTGGATCTCTGTTTTTCAGAAAAATACCTCTGACAGTGCCAGTGGTATTACAGCAGGTTTAGATTTAATTTTTTCTGTTATTAGTCTTTTGGTTTAAGTGTTGAATATGAAACAACACATCAACTTAATTTAGTGTTAGATAGCGATCTGCTAAAGGAAACCAAGTAAAAATCAATTTCAGAGGTTATTTGCGCAGGAGGTTGCTCAGTTCTTAATATACTTTAAAACCAATTTTAAAAATACTAGAAGTATAGAGAGACTAAAAACGAAGTTTAAGCACATAAACCAGCAATTGCTTTAAGCAAAATCATAACTAAAAGACATCGCTTCTTCCTTTCTTACTGTCAGTTTGCTGCCACTCTACGCTGCTCTAGTGCACCTCCTGCTGGCTTGAGTACTTCTGTAGCCTTGTAGTAAATGGATTCAGGAACTGATGGATGAATCTAGATGGGTTATTTTTACTTACATTAATTCCTTACATGACTTAGCACGCACTTGCACAAATGCTTGTCTTGATGTAATGAGAGTGAGAAGCAAAGAGTGAGAGCAAAAAGCTGGGGCTGAGGAAGATCCGACCTGCTTCTGTTGGCAGTAACACCACTTTATGTGGTTTTAAAGTGCATGGGGAGCTATAAAGCCAAGTTGGAGTTTGATTTTGCAGCAAGCTGAATTTGACAACTGTGGAATATCTGAGACAGTACATTTGACTTGACATTGCCTCTAGTTAAGATCTGTTAAATAATTGTAGTTACAGCTATTGACCTCCTTCTCCCTTTTCTCACCAGGATACATGTAAATCTTTTTACAAGTTTAGCTTTTAGAGCACTTTAAATTCCAGGCATTCTAATGCAAATTTATGCACAGTACATACCCCTTCACATTAAGAGGGTTGGGGAAACTTTTTCAAATTAATTGAAGAACGGCCATTTAAAAATAGCATTTAAAATAAACAGCCAACCATGGTCACGGGTACTGGCAGATGAATAAAAGTCATTTTAGGCATGTTTTTTGTGTAATTTGTTGCTGCAACAAATGTACCAATCTTATTTTTGCCAAGATATTGTGATGCTGCATAATTCCCAAGAACTACATAGTTTCCCTCCATGACATCATTCTTACTATTCAATTTTAAAATGCAGTAGGATTATTAAGTGCCCATAGGAGAGGTAAAGTCTGGAATAGGAGAAAGGAGGAAGAGAAAGCATATGGAGGTTTTTGCTGTCTTGTCACGATTTTTAAGCTTACATTCTCATTTTTCTGTAATGAGAAATTCTATGTTCCTCAAGCAGTGTTCTGTGTTATAGAGACCTTAAATCCTGACTAAAGAGGCTGCCCCAGTTGGGCTTTGGAGCACTTGATGGAATTCTTTACATGTTATTTTTCCTACTTGGGCTACCACTGCATTCTGTCTCCTTATTTAAGATAGACAGTTTATCAGTTTATTTTTGTGCTCTGTTAACACTGTAGCATAATTTGAATGACAGTTCTGTAACAAGAAAAAATGTTCAGCCCTACTGCAAAACATCAGTCTAATATGACATAGAAAGAGCCCTTAGGAGGGTAAAAGTAGTTGGGAAATGTAGCTAAAGGTGGAAAGGAATGCAGTCTTTTAAGACTAGAAATGGGATGGAAAGTGGTCGAGTCTGTTTCAGGAGTGACTTGGTAAAATTGGGAAAGAAGAAGTCTTTGGTGTGCTCTAGAAGTGAAGGGGAACGAAATGGCATATTTTAGGTTAAAAAATCCAAGTCCTAGAGGTGTTGCTTGCAGAAAAGCTAATGATTTCTAAAGAGTTTTGTTTTTTTTCTTCTAATTGTAGTATATTCCATTCATTTCATGTCTTGTGGAATCTGCTGAATTATCTTGGATACTGTAGAGTCTAGTATTTTCCTCTGAATGTAGTTGTTCCACTGCAAAACCTCATTCTGGAGCTGTGAGCCCTTGTAGGTAATGGGAAGAGCAGCATTCTACAGGGAAGTGGTTGATTCTGCAGTGGCACCCTTGTGACTTCAGAGTTTTTAGTTGCTCAGTGTTTAACAGTTTCATGTCGTTGGTTCCTGTGTGTCAAAGCTGTAGGTTGTGGGTCCAGTCCTCTTGGATGAATAACATTGTTATTAATTAAATGTCTGCTGTTCTTTAAGTGCTTCTTCCCTTTTTTCCTCTCCTTAAGGACTTGTACCAAAAGGAGTTGAAATTGCAAGACCGCTTCCTTTATCTAAAATTTTTTTTCTTTTCTTTTTTTTTTTTTTAACTCCTCATATGTCTCCTCAGCTCTATCAGCAGCACTTGAACACTTAAAAGCACTGCATCAGTGGAACACCATTGTCCACGGTGGAATTTGTAAATGGGAATATGGGTATATGGATGGTGCCTGTGAGAACAGGCAGCGTGCTGGTCAGAGGTTTTACTTTCATGCGCTGAATCACTGATGCAGCTCAAATGGGTAGCTGTTTTCAGTCTTCCGATGTTCTTTCTCTCCATACAGGTAAAGCTGTGTTCCTGGCACGAGACAAGCACCATTTGGCAGACCTAAGCCATTTGATCCGTCACGATGCCCCTTACTTATTTCAAAAATACGTTAAAGAGTCCCACGGCAAGGACGTACGTGTCATCGTAGTAGGAGGCCGTGTGGTGGGCACCATGCTCCGCTGCTCAACAGATGGGAGGATGCAGAGTAACTGCTCACTTGGTAGGAAAAACATTGCTCATGGTTTTGGTCAGAATTTTTCAATCCAGCTGAAAAATCACAAAGCCAACTGAAATAAGCTGCAGGTTTTATTTTGTATTAATTGTGTTTATTGCCGGGGGCTTACAGAGGGAACACAAGAGTAGGGATTAAGTAAGATGCATGTTGAGCAGACACAGAAGGAGAGACATTCTCTGCCCACAGTATTAGATGGACAGGATGGATGAAAAGCAGGGGAAAGTTCTAGAACACAAATGGAGCAACTGATGTGGTAGTGGCAGTTTCATGCTAATGCCATGTTTTCATTTCTTCCATCCTGTTGAGAGGAACAGAAAAAGAAGGAAGAAAAAAAGGGACACTTAAGGGAGGTGGAGGAGACAGTTGGCAAGAGGGTAGAACAGAATGTTAAGAGAGGAAACTGTTGAAGGCAATAAACAGTTGTGTTGCACTGTGCATCTTCTGTGCTGCCTTAAGTCTTTCCCCCTGCAACCTCTTCCCCCAAACACCGTATGTGGAAAGAATAGAAGGTTACTGCATTGACTGTAGCATACTCAGAACTGAGACTGCATAGCTTTGGATGTTGGACACAGGGTTTATGAGGGTAAAAGGAGGAAGGAGGCTTGAGGTTACCTGACTTGAACTGTCTGAACCTGAGCAGGGATGGGATAAAATATGTTCATGTGTAGTACAGTTTTGGTCAGTCAAAATGCCTGAGAGGTTTTAGTTACTACTTGATGGCTGAGGAAATGTAGCCTGAAAGATTTTTCTGCTAAATATTTTTTCTGTTTGTTATGGTTTGGGTATTTTTTAAACTTAAGTATTGTGATAGATGAGGTTTGAGTCAGTTAATACTTAGGTGATGGACTGTTAACTGGACCAGCTGAGGTTCAGACACAAATGATCCCTAATTATTGCTTTAAAGGCAGTAACCTGTGATAAGAAGTTGAGAGGGGACACCATAAGCAGATGATATCTTAACCCCCACCCCCCAATTATATTTGTTAGAGCTGTAGTCTTATTAAGAGCTTGTGACAACTTGCAAATGTGCAGGGAAAGCCTCTACCTTAGAAAGAACAAGGGTGGTTTATTAGTTCATTTTTTTAATATCCTGGGATCATAAAAATGTGTGATACTTTTTCTGGACTGAAAATTCGTCACTTAACTGCCTTTTAAACAAGTCATAATCTTGACCTACCAAAGGCAGGTCAGAATATTTTGAAATCCTCCTGTCGCTTCAAGTTCATTAGTAGTCACTGTGGAAAAGGAGGTTGATTTCTGAGTCATCGGCAGTCTGCTTGCAAGCTCACTTTAGTGCTTCCCAACAGAAGAATGCTGACCAGTTGAGAAGGATGTCAGTCACCCATGACCAGAGTACAGACAGCAAGTTTTTTTCGCTTTTTCCAGGTGGTGTAGGAATGATGTGCTCACTGAGTGAACAAGGCAAGCAGTTGGCAGTCCAAGTGTCAAACATCCTGGGGATGGATGTGTGCGGCATTGACCTGCTGATGAAGGACGACGGTTCATTCTACGTCTGCGAGGCCAATGCAAATGTAGGTTTCATTGCCTTTGACAAGGCTTGTAATTTAGATGTAGCTGGTATCATAGCGGACTATGCCGCTTCTCTGCTCACCCCCGGCCGCTTGACGCGGCGCATGTCCTTGCTCTCCGTGGTGTCCACGGCAAGCGAGACTAGCGAGCCAGAGCTGGGCCCTCCAGCTAGTGCCGCTGTCGACAATATGAGTGCTAGCTCCAGCTCTGTCGACAGCGACCCTGAGACCACGGAGAGAGAGTTGCTCACCAAGCTCCCGGGGGCTCTTTTCAACATGAACCAGCTATTAGCCAATGAGATTAAACTCCTGGTGGAGTGATGCCACGTGTAAATAGATGACCAACAGAACTCTCTCTTGTAAATTTTTTTTTTTAAGCCAACTTGCAATGCTGTTTATCAGAGACGCTCAGAGGAAATGAGGAAAGGGAGTGGGTGTGTCAGTCAAGAGAGCAAGAGTAAAAGGCACACGTGCTGTGATTGCTGTCCCTGCTTTTTTGCAGAACATTAAATTGTCTTAATTCTTCAGCATCAGCTTTACAATAAAGATGTTCAGTTCATAACCAGGCGGCAGTTTTATTTGGATGCTGCTTTGGTCCCCAGATATATTACAGTTCATGTGTCTTCACAGGCAGGCATTGAAGCATGATTCACACTTCAAGATTTCAGAAAGTTGTCTGGCAGCTCTCTAGAAACTTCTGTGAATTACTGCACCAGTTAAGTCTCTTCTACCTCTGTAAGGCTTGATCCTGTAAATTGCTGAGTGCCTCAAATTCTTTATGTGAGTTGAAGGTGTTAAATACCAAGTATTTCAAAATACCTGGACACCTACTGTTCCTACTCTTTTAGGTGGGAGCTGTAAGTTCAGGATCCTTTTAAAGTCATCACTTTCTGGCCTTGCAGGATATGGCCTTTCAAATGACGAGGCTGAGAGAAGTGTCATTTGACTTAACAAGAACTTCCTGTAAAAACCTGTAACTTGTACCATCTTGGTATTAAGTGGCAACTTTGTGTCTAAATTTCTTTATAAAGCTTTTGAAGGAGGATATTAGTACTTTGTTTTTCTCATTTCAAATCCTGATTTTGGAAGGTATTTAGGAGAATTAGTCATATTCTATTTGTGGGCAGAAATGGCACGTTTTAACTATTTTTTGCATGGTTGGAGGAGATAAACAGCACTGTAATGTTTGGTATACAAAATGATGTTTAACCCAATGTGAAAATGAATTACACTAGTTTAAAGCAAACGTGCATCGACTTGTATTTGTTAGTGTTTTAGTCTTTCTGAGAGAGATCTGCAATGTTAATGTTCCTTTTTCTTTAATACATGCTAGTCCAACACTCCCTTCTCTATGCCTGCATCTTTAACAGTGGCCAAAGTGAAAACACCGCAGACTGTTTGTTAAGAAAACACTGAGATATAGCCTGTACATTGTTGGGGGGTTTGTTTGTTTGTTTTTATTTTTCACTTTTTTTCGGAGGGAGGAATGTGTTAAGGTGTGGAGGAGGGAAGAGCTGGTTAAAAGTGATTAGTCGTCCAGAGGAACTTTGGAATAAAGCAGTTCCTACAATACTTACCAGGCTTACTTTTTCCCCACTGAACATAAAAGCTGATGTTGGCAGAAATCCAAAGAGTATAACTGGGGAGAAATACTCAGTTTGTAGCTTTGGGAAAAAATGTGGCAGATTTAAAAAAAAAAAAAAAAAGAAGAGAGCTCAGCCAGAATTAGAAAAAAAAAAAAAAAAAGAAAAAGAAAAGAAGTATATAACTTAGGTCCACAAACAATCAACAGATTGATCCTGGACCCTTACACTTGTGTGGTGTGAGTGCACACACTTGTGTGTGTTTGTGTGCGCGTGCATTTGTTTGCCTTGATTTCTTTTGGGGTTTTGGCTGTTTAGCTCCTAGTTTTTTTCCAGGCTTCCTGATTTTCCTTAATCCTTCTGGCTGTGCATTTTCTCATTAGCCTTGAGCTGGTTTGGAAAACAAATAACCAAAACAGATACTGAGCCCATTTTTCAGTCCCTGTCTTCCTCCTCCTTTTCCTCCTCCTTCTCCCGTTTCATTCCCCTCTTATTCTCTGGGTTCATAAAACCCTGGAACTATAGATATATATATATAAAGATAAGCCTCTTTTTTAAAAACATAAAGTAAAACGTTTACAGTCGAAAAATAATCTTGTGAAAATAGGTTTTGTTCGGAGGGGGGTTGTGTGTGTGCAATGCTGCTGTTTTCTGGATACTTTAATGGAGCATGTCCCATGTACCCTCTGAGGTTCTGCACTGCCCACCTCTGTGGCCCTTCCTCACCTCTCTGCTGCTCTGCTGTTTTATCTTCACTTGGACCTTAAACACAACTCACGGACACTATGCAGAGAGTCTTCAAGAGGCAATAAACAGAACAGTATTAACCTGCTTTATGGAGGTTTGATCATGCTTCTTTGTACAGTTTTGTTTTTTTATTTTAAAAGGAATGTAATAAAATGGCTTTTTTTTTTTTTGTAGAATTAAATATTATTATTAAAATCAAGTGAAAGGTTGACTGTTGATGTTAAGCAGGAGAGTGGACCAGCTGGTCCAGCAAAAAAAGGATCTTCAGCAGTAAAGGTATTTTCAAATCCTTCCCGAGCCTTCAAGTGCACAGGTTATACATCAAGAATACAAAGGTCTTCAACTTCCATGAAGAGATGCAGAACCACAGAACATGAAAGAAACATAATTCTCTAGTCACTGAGCTCTAGTCACTGAGCAGTAAACTGTCTCTTCCAGAAACTCTTCTTCCTTTGCTTGTTTGTCTAAGGGGAATTTCGGGTGGGGGTGGGGGGTTTTTTTGTCTCTTTACTGGTAGGTGCCTGCACTCCTCTAGGGGCTGATAGGGTCAATCCTTCCCTTTCTAGCTGTGTCATACACTGAGCACATGTGGAATAACATCAGGGAGTAAACATGTGCTAGTTGGTATAATGCAACCTCTGTGTTTCTATCATAGGAAACATCTTTTAGAGAAAACAGCTGGTAACTGAAGGTTCTGGATTGCATTTTTTGAGTCTCCTTAATATTTTGTGGCTCACAAGAACCTTACATTTCTATCACCTTTCTAGAATGTCCAGGTTACACCTCACAGTTGTAAAATTTATGAAGTAAACATAAGATTTTTTGAAAGACCTCTGGTTGGTGCTTTCATTGCTAGTTTGGTGATAAGTCTACACATAGTGGTCACAGAGGGAGACAGGCTTTGAAACATCATGTACATTTGTTTGGACACTGGGTGTTGATGCTGCACTTATACCTTTCTTGAGGGTTCATTGATACAAATGGGTACACTTGTCTCATGTATTTACTCCCTACTTACCCATTGCTTCTGAAATAGTGAAATGCATAGAACTGCCAGAGGATGCAAGAGGGGTGTCTTGTTTTTACATAAAGGAAAGAAACACCAACAAATCTAGCCCATGGTAACCAGGCAGTGTTTCCCATTGAAGGTGAACTTTACAGAAGTCAGCTTTATACAATTTATCTTCTTCAATTCCCAGTGCTGAAAATCACATCCTAAACTTTCACAGAGTTGCACTAACACTACCTCTGTATGTGGATTTGGAAGCAGGTGCTGAAAAAATGATCAACACAGTGGTGGTTACAATAGTGCCAATACAGCTGATGGTAATACAACTATTTCTGTGTATTTTAATCTTTGAAAGAGCCAGCTAGAAACTCTTATTCTTGCAAATAAGTTTCTTAATCTATATGTGATGAAATTTTGTTCTTTATGACACTGGAGATTTCCTTCTGTTCAATTTACTGTATTTATAATTAATGTCTTGCTTTATAATTAATGTCAATGTATGGATTGTATCTTAAGTCTTGTATTCAATGCTTTAATGTGTTTTATCAAATCTTTTCTTGTAATGTTACAACACCTCATCTGTAAAATAATGTCAGTGCTTGATGCTTATTTTGACTGTTAATGTTTTCATTCTGAGCTGATGGTCACTCTTGAAGCAATTTCTCCACTTCGTATGCTATCTGTGACGCGTGATACTTACTCAGAAATAATCTCTGGAACATCTGTGTATGTCAGGCGCAAAGGAGATACTTCTTCAGATGCTGTACTGGACTACAAAATCCAACAAATGAAACCAGTGACTTTTGCTAAATATTTTCTTCCCTTATTGCAAAAATCTGTCAGTTAAATACATAAGGGACCGCAAGGGCTTAGAGAGACTTTGAAAGCAGATCACATGTACAGTATCTTTCTCATGGCTCACTCTTTTTGAGAAGGTTTATGGGCTTTATGGCTGGTGTGAGACACACGACCCACTCCTGTTCTCTCTATGGAATAGTAGGTGCTCGGACAGGTAACTTCTGTTGCTACTGTCTTTTTTAATTTTTAATTTTTTTCACTGTTCTAGGAATTGTTTTAAGCTGTACACTGCAGGATTTATAACCAGGTGTTTGCTGCCTTTTCCTTTGTTTTATTTCTTTAAAACTTTCTTAACAGATGAGGGTGACTTTTGGAGCATTCTGATGGTGGATCTTGGCCTGCTGTTAGAAGTCTCCAAGCCTCTCACGTTTATAATTTGAGTTGAAAAGTTTTTGTTTTGTTTATTCGTTTAAAACAATGACACAAATTAGGTGTGTGGATTTTGGGTGGGATTTGTTGTTGCTGTATTTTGTGTGACTTATTCTACCTTTTTTTACAGAAATGTGTTCTAACAGTTCACACTTTGTTACTGTTCTTTGCAAAACTTTTCAGGAGCCAAAAAAGTCAAACAATCCAGAGAAAACCCCTTCTCCCCTTTCCGATGGCAAGAGTGAGAACTTATGAAAAATCCTTGAGAATGTTCCTTCCTAAACTTTTCCCCCCAGTAATGCAAGCGGGTAAAATGGTAAACGCAGCAGTTTGGTGACATCCAAAACCGACCTGTTGTCAGGTAAATTGAGACTTTTCTGCTCTTACTGTAATCTTCATAAATTTGCTAACTGGTCTGCCTTCCTTTCTTCCCATCAGTTCATTTTGGTGAAACTTGTTGAATGATTGCTTTAATCATGATGTTTAGAGAAAATCCTACTTTTCTTCCTCAGTTCCCCTCCTTATGCTTGTTGACCTTTTAAAAAACTGTCATTGTCCTTTGCTTTACTCAGGTAAGACAGAAGTGAGTCCCCTCATGCGACTGTGTGAGGAATAGCTTTGTAATACATTCATTCCACTTCTTTGTCAGTTCAAGGTAGTTTGCCTTCAATTGTACTATTTTAGCTTAGATTTTTGAAAAGTATGTTGCTTTCCATTTGTTAAAGGAACGTAAAATACAACTGCATCAATTAGGAGTTGATAGGGATGAAAAAACTAGTGCTAAGAATGTTAAATCTATTAATATTCAATAGAGCTAGATCCTGTAAAGAGGGCAGATGGAAGAATACGTGTGCTGAAGAAAAAGAGTGTTGGGCTGATTATTTCTGTTTGTGGAGGATGGGGGACATATTTTATGTTGTCCTTACTGCAGTATCAAAGCACTTGTACATTTTGTCCTTCTCTGGTAATTCAACTCCCTTAATCTCAAACTGTGTAAAAGTGCTGGGTACTTAATATTCTTTTACTTCTTTTAAGGAGGAGAATCTTGTATTTTACTCAGATATAAATATCAGACAATTGGAATACCATTCCAAGTTGAAGAATATGAGCCTACAAACAGGCTTCCAAGTTTCCAAAAGCAGTTTTCTATTTCCCATGACATCTGTAAAGAATTAGCACTTGTTTCAGATTATTTTTCTGTGTATGCTAGTAACTCCTCTATACCATAATAAAATAGTCTACTTTTCATAGTCTCAGTTTATATTTTCCTGATACACAGCAAATTTATCAGCAATACCATAAACTGCAGCTTCAAATTAAGGTGGGAGGGAATAATTTTAGAGCCAAATTTTGCTCTCAATTACACTGAGATAAACCTGGAATCACTCTGTGAAAGTCAGTGGAGTGATATCCAATTTCACTGGTATAATTGAGTGTATAATTTGTGTCTTTAATTTTACTTGCAAGATAATTTTACAAACCTGTTATACTTATGTTTCCAATGCTTTTTCCTTTCAGACACACCCACTTCTTGCGTCTCAGCACTGGGCAGGCCTATTCCTTTATTTGTGTATATTTTTGTGCATCAGCTGCTATAGGACACGGGTGTAACACTTTCAGGCATGTGGTTGGGTGTCTTTTTGGGGTTTGTAATAATGTCTAAAAATAAGAATTTCTTTTCCTCAAACTTAATAATGAATTCATGTTGGATCATGGTTTTGCATCTCTAACCTGATTTTAGATACATACAAGTAAAGGTTGTTGTGAAAGAAATACAGTACTAGTTCTTTGCAGCGTCTGCAATTGATCTTTGGTGGGGAGAGTTGATTAAAATGTACTGCATTCTACAAAAATGAATATTTTGGTATTTAATCTTTCTTGAAAGGTGGTTTTACAGATCATGCTCCTTCCTCTTTATGGAATGGCTTTCAAAGCCTTGTATTGATCTTGGTTGTGCCCAGTGCTTTGCCTAGTGTATGGGGAGATGTTGTAGAACTTGAATAGGCCATGACATCTTAGACAAAGGATGATGATTATGTGCATGCTGAACACGAACTTCTTCTATATGCCCTTCTGCTGCAACAGAATAATAAAACTGGTAGGTGGCAGCAGCAGCAGGAGCAGAAGAAACTCATGACTGGGACCTGAGAAACCTCCAGTACTGGGAGAAATGGATTGCAAAATACTAACTGGAGTAAGGGGAATGGAGGAGAAAGGCAGAGCGCCTGAACTGTCCCTTTGAATGGTGAGTCTAATTTACAGAATTCTAACCATCAAAAGACTGCCTGTAGTACAGTAGGCACATTGACCTATCTGATTTGGTGTTTGGTTACCTGATGTCCTAATTCTCATCTTTGATTCAACATTCCAGTTTTCCGTCTGCCTCTGTAAGGCATAGTATGTGTCTTGAAAAATTAAACTTCACCAAAATTGCCACATCGTCAGAGTATTGAAAAATAAGGCTGGAAGGAATTTATCTAACCTATCCATTCTCTGCCCCACAGGAAGATTAATTATAGTTGTGCCATTGGTGAAATGCTAGTTTTAACCTAGTTTAAAGGAATAAATGAGGAGGCTTCCACCATCTTTACCTGTGGAATTTTATTTTATGAAGGTGAAAATATCTTTACTGTCAGCCAGTGATCAACCTCATAGGCTGAGAGCTCATCTACTTTTTTTTGCTACTTAGCACCATATAGATGACATAACAGAAGTGTTAGAAGCACCATAATAGTAAAGAACAGTGTTCTTTATGGAGACTTCCTATATCTCAAGGTAGGAAAAATAGGTTCAAATCACCAACAATTAAAATTCCTTTTGAAAGTGGGAAATACAAAATATTTACAATGTTTCTGACTTAGTGGATAACAGCTGATGGTTTCAACCACCTCTTCAGTTACTAGCTAGACCCATGACTCTTAAATTTTCTTTGATTGCACATCCCTATCAGAAAAACCATTTTGAGCATGCACCCCAATATATATTTTTTAGAAGTTATGTTCATGGATTGCTACATACATTATAAAACTTACATAAAACCAAGAAATTAAAACAGGGTGAGATAGAGATCAAATGGACACTATTTAAAACAGTTACTTAGCTGTATTTATTAATGGTGAAAAAATATTTTCGCTCTGCAGCCGTATGGATTGTCTTGCGTCCCTCCCTGGGGAACGTGCACTCTCATTTATGGACCACTGATCTAGACATCATAAAATACTTATTGTTGCAGATGTCATTAATATATTCCACCATAACAGTACCTTCATTTTAAGTAAGTCTCCTACCAGAGATTAAAATACTGACCTTTATTAGGAGGACTTCTCTTCCTGAAAAGAAAGTAAAAGAGGAGAGAACAGCAAGATACGGAAGCACTGATGAACTATCTGGCATAAGAGAAGTTTGAATCTGGATCAACTGAAAATGCAGAGAAGCATGTCCAAGTGGATTGGGGGAAAAACTTGTGTCCAGAATGTGCAGAATAGAGCAGTAACTTCTGTACTTTCATAAATGTTTCTTAATTGACTGACAGCTGAGTATTAGTTGATAAATTCAGAGTTCTGTTTCCTGTTGTTACATGGAGTAGTCACACTAAAATCAGGAACAGTGCTTATATGCAGGAAGTAAACTGGATCTGAATTTTGATAGCCAGGCAACTAAATACTCTACAGTGCACATCAGGCACCACTCAGGACTATGGACAACTGATATGCTTTTCTCATTAGCTTCTCAGTTACCATACAGCCTTTGAAAGTATTATGTGGACCACAGGCTGGAAATCCCAGAACGAAATTACTGCAGAGTGAAAGGAGATGCATGTGCAAAGTGGAAAATATTTTGAATGGAGAATTGATTAGACTCTTGTTGTATATATGATGAGCAAAGTCTGTATGTGAGAAGAAGCTCATAAGAAAGGGTTTTAAATTCAGTCAGGCTTGAGAAGTGAAGAGAAAGTAATTTCTGGTAGTAGAGGCAAAGGAGTCTGAAGCCTGTGTCAGTCTGTCATGGGAATAGAGATGAGGCAGGGAAACAGTTTTTGCTGATTCTGGAGCATTCTCAGTTGCTTTTGTAAGGAGGAATCTCACCAGAATTTCTGTATATAATATATGCTAAGCATACTAACCTTTGCGAGCTGGATTTCAAGAAGGAAAGCTGAAAGTGTTGATAGGGAAACTAATTGTAGTGCTTGCCTACTTGAACGGATAGTCATGTGAATTAAAGGTGTTACTGCACTGAGTTTAGATGACAGTAGTATTTGGGAAGAAGGGTGGTCATCTGGCCCTGAATGTGGGCCTATTTGCCCCAATACACCTGTAACCTATTGCTTCTTAGCGTATTAAGGGATAGAGGTATATAAATGTATCTAAGTTTTTTTAATGGGTAAGGTGACTTAGAGTCAACTGGTCAGGAAAGAATTTTTTTTTATAAACAAGGAGGCATTTAGAATGCTGTCTCAGATCCCCTATGTTTCTGCAGGTGGCTGTCAGTACAAAGGGGTTTGAGGGTTTTTTTCACTTAAATGTGACATAGCAAAGCATGCTGTTTTCTGTAACTTTGATGTGGTAGAGATTTGAAGAATGCAGAATATTTCTATTCTTGTCATAGGCTTGCACGGGCAGGCAAGGGGGGTGACACCTATGTGAAAGAAGGGACTGGGTAGGATCCTCACCCTAACAGAAAGCAAGATGATGGATTAGGCTGACAGAAAAGTTAACATTTACATTGCACTCATGCAAGGCATTTTCAAGGTATTTCTGCATCCCTCTTTTGTTCCCTTTAGGAACAGTACAAGTGTTACTAGAATATACAGAGTCTGCATAGTAATATGTCAGCATATTAAGCTCTGCCAAGTCTCTGTGTGGGAAGGGCTTATAAAAGATTTATGTGAATTTCTGTGTGTCTGCTTTTTTATTTGGAGGTAGTTTGCTGTATGCAGATACATACAGCACTCTTTCTTAGGGTAATAGATATTTTTTGTTTGTTTGCAGGGAGAGGAATGTGCTTGGGGAGTTAAATATACCATTCTGTTATCCATTTCTATAGGAAGCAGAATGGTTGAGGGAGAGCAGTTAATATACATAGGAACTACACAACTAGTTATATCCCAAGACTGGTGTCAGTCAAGTAGTCATTGATGTTGCTGGGGAGAAGGCTTTTTGGTTTATCTTCTAATAAGAGCAGACAAAGAAGCATCTGAGAAAGAACTTTGAAAGTGTTGCATACATTGAATTGCATCTTTATCTTTTGTTGCCATTTCTTTTTGCTTTCAGAATCCTCGATGTGCTTCTGTACGCATCACTTACCAAGAAAGTATTGGCTTCTGAAATGTCAGTGGTGCATAGGGCTGAGATTGGTTTAACAGGGTGTGGAATATAGGTGTGGGGTGCTCTCTAAGAACAGTCAGCTGTGCTAATCTTGGCCTTGTCTGGATGGGGACAGAGACTAGAAGTCTAAAATAGATTTTGCTGAGCTTTATGGGTTTTTTTTGTGATACACAAGTAGTATGTCAATAGTGACAAGTGTTTGTCAGTAGTGTCTTCTGTATCTGTAGACAGTACAGTTGCTTTTGATCAACAATGAATTTTTAAATTTCCCTCATCATGTAACGCTTTTCGTTTTCCCAAGTACACGTACTGTGTTATTTTAATCTGAGGTTTAATGTAATATGATATAGATACAGTTTTCCAGCTCAGGTCTGAATTTTTTTCTTAGACATATTGCAATATGATTGAGATTTTTCATACATGAATGGAAAAGAAATTAAGTTTTATTAGAGGTCAGTGGATTTTTTTCAATAAAGTGTTCTAATTGGAAAAAACTAATATCACAGAATCACAGAATCAGTTAGGTTAGGAAAGACCTCTGAAACTGAGTCCCAACCTTTGAATGAACACCAGCATGTCAACTAGACCGTGGCACTAAGTGCCACATCCAGTCTGCTCCATCATGGTGACTCCACCACCTCCCTGGGCAGCTCATTCCCATGCTTGACAACCCTTTATGTGAAGAAATTCCTCCTGATGTCCAATCTGAACAAAATGCATTGTTGTAATAAATAAAATGAAATAATAAATAAATAAATAAATAACATTTATCACATTTATGAATTTTCAGGCATATACACTAATTTTCAGAATTTATTGGGACAATCCTGCTTGTACAAATTAGCCTTTGTTGTTAGAGAGGGAGGAAAAGTCCATACCACATTAGCCAGTAACCCAAAGCTACCTCTTTGGGCAGCCATGCATTTTTTCAATGCAGATTTCCTGGAAGCAGTGGTACTACTGGGCTTCCTTGATGCTTAGTTTATTTATGTTGTAAAATACTTACATTTTGGGGAGAGAAGAACCGGAGAGGTGAAAACTGTACACACGGTTACATGGACTGAACATGAAGGTACTATGAAGCAGACAGAGAGGACTAAGCAGTAGCTGCATACACAGGTGTCCTCTTGGTTCTATCGTATCAATGTAGTGGGAGGCCAACGGTCAAGATGAATGTTTCAGTTGTCTTGATGAGAAATGGGAACATCACATTGACTGTTTGTGCAACTGTATATATTTCACATCTGTAAATATTTAATTTACAAGAAGTCTGATTTGCCCAAGGATGTATGTGCAGGTTCCCTTCCTCGCTGCTACTGTGCAAAACACTGCCTGGCAGTCTTTATTCTCTGGATTTTTTCTGTTCAATGGTGTTGCTTATTAAGTCTGGAACTTGTATTTTGAGAGTTTCAAGAGGAAACTGGGTCTGCTTTTGTGTATATTTTCCCATGCATCTAACAAACACAGGGACAGCAGAAACAACACAAATGTTATGGTTACTTTCCCCACCCATCTTTACAACAGTGTATGGGAGGAGTAGTGCAATTGTAATGTGATGTAGGAATACTTGTCCATGCCTGAATGGAAATGTTTGTTTACTGGATGGCAAATACTGAAGCTTTATCAGTGGGAGAACTAGGCAGGAAGAGTCTGCAGTTTGACTTTGCTAAACTTTTATACAATTTTTCCTCCACATGAAATATTTCCGCAGGAGTCTAATGCGTGCGAAAGATGCTGGATCACCAGTTGCAGAGATTGAACTCTACGCACTGCAAAGGTAACAGGAACTAGATTTTATCTTTAAGAACACAGCCTTCACTACATCTCACTCCTTGACCTGGAAAGACCTTTTCCAAGGTCAGAAGAGCAGTTCGGTACCCATGGCTCAGTCCTTGGTGTGTCTGTAATGCAGCTGTCAAGGAAGCTAGATAGGTGCTGGGTACAGAGATTTTTTTTTTTATGATGGTTCCTTGAATTTCTGGTGTTCATGTTTTGGGGCAAACACTAACTTTTTTAATGGTTTATTTCTCTAGGTTTTTCTACAGCAACAGGAGGTTGTCTTTTGCCTCTTGTGGGGACATTTAGCCTTTTGATAATGCCTCCATCACAATGAAGGGAAGAAAGGATGGACCAGCAGTGATGTGGAATGGAGTGATGTCCACACATGGCGTTAACAGTCATTATGATCCCTGTCCTAATAACATGGAGAACTGAATAAAGAGTTTAATTGTAGCTCATGAGAGTGTGAGTTCTTTTTGGTATCTTTTGCACCACCTCCCCTTTCTGAAATGCTGGCTAACTTCAGAAATCTATTCATCTTGTATCAAAGCTGCAGCTAAACCAGAAAAGTAAAACTTGTTGGATATTTTTCATTATATTAACCTTTTTTATCCTCCAGGAATTTAGTTTGTAAGAGTTCTAAAATACTTTATATTGACATGAATAATCTTCCCAAATGCCTTGGAAACTTTAGCATCAGGCCTTTGATGCTATGTTTTGACTTCACCTGAGTCACTGAGAATACAAGTCTTATAAGTTTTAAAATCATACCATACCGATCATACTATACTGAAAGCTTTGCTGACTGCTAGAGAAAAACAGAGCTGCAGCTCAGTTAATCTGCCAGACATAATATGCCTTTGGATTTTGAAGCTACAGTGGCAGGGCTTGTCGTAGACATCGTCGTGTAAATTCTTACTATCTGTTGTTTCTGAAGAGAGCTAATCTTTCAAACCACAGGTTATAGATCTTGCACATGGCTCTCGTGGTTTGTTGTTAGTGAAGCACTTGTAAAGAATTAGATATATACTGATAGCTTTTCTACAATGTGTCTACTTGGAATTGTGAATTAAAAAAGGGAATCAAGATACTGAGTTGGTACATTATCAGTAAACACCTCTTGTTCTGACATTCTTCCTCTTCATTTCATGGATATTCATTTCATATAAATTTTAGTTCCTGTTTTCTGTGTGCTTGTTCTAGTTATTCCCATGTGGATGGAAACTAGGAATGTGACTGGTACTTTGTCTGCAGCTATGCCTTTCTTCCAATAGCTGCAGTTCGTGGTTGCTTTTTTTGCAGATCTGTATGTCAAACTGTGCCTCTCGTAGCATGCTCTCTGTTACTCTGTAAGCAGGTGAAATGGCTGCCACTGCAGACTAGTGGCCATTTTATCTCTTTTGGTTCAGTGCTTGGGAGTGTGCGGATGCATATGCTAATGCTTCCATAAATGCTTTTGTGTTATTCTCCTTAATATGTCATGTTGCAAAAGTAAAACAGCTGAGAACTTTTCTGAATTCCTTCTGAGTTTCATATATCCCATCTTGCTAACATAGTCCCGGGCCCTATCTGTATTTCAGTTCTCTTGCTTTATTTGCGGGTGTTCAGCAGTGTTCTCTCTGCTCTGCTGCCTCAAGTTTACAGCTTTGCTCCTCCTGCCTTCATAGTCCAGAACGCCTTTCCTTTTTCTTTTTTTATGTTTCCAGATGCTCCTCCTCGCTTGTCATAGGAAAAATCCTGCTCTTGTTTCTGCCCTTAACCACTGGCCCTACTTGTTCTTGCCTATGTCCTGAGCACACACACACACATGTAGTAGCTTAAGAATATTTGTGTCTATTACAGATAACCAGTCTTTGAATTACTCTAAAGGTGTATTTTCCTCTTTTAGGGGGAGAAAGGTTTGGTTACTACACATTTCCTTTTGATATTTCACAGCCTGAAATGTGTTAGAAGTTAAATAGAAATTAAAAGAGGTTTATCACTGTGTAATGTCTTAGTGAGTGAAAGACAGCAAATTGTAATGCGGAGAAGATTGTTCCTCACTGTTGCACTCATTTATCTGTCTTTGGTGAGAGGGATTGGTCCTGCAATCCATCTCTTCATGTACCTCACTGAAAAGCCCAAGTTCAAGAGCTGTGGTCAAGAATATGTATGTAACATGTAAAGTTTTGGGTTCCTTTGCCTTTCTTTTGTTCCTTTGAATTTGTCCTTTGCATATCAATACAGGGTATCGAAAACTAAATAGTAATTGGATATTCATAATACAATATTTTGATATTATTTGTACAGTACAGTGAAAACAGAGTAATAATAGGTCTGTAGTGATAATACTGACCTGTGCTGTGGTGGTTAGGGAAGCTTGGTATAAACAGTTCCTTTTGCATTTCTTAATTGGAATTGTGCTTTTGTGCTGGCTACAGAAATGGAGTACTTGTAAAACTCTGCTTTGCTCAGTGTAATGAGATCTTGGGGTGGGGTATATTTGTACTGAGGCCAAACTGGAAGAGAGGTTGTAATTGTGTTTAGCATTAGATCTGGAAAACCTCTGTAACTTGTCTGGCCTGCATTCCCAGTTGTGCATGATGTAAGCAGACAGCTGTGCTTCAACCACTGTCTTTTTTATTTTTCTGGGTCACTTCCCTTATTTTTTGCTTTATCACTTCGGTTGCTTCTCCAGTCCACTCTTTCCCTGACCAAACAACATGGTTTATCATTGTACATTTACCTCTAGCAGGGTCTGCAAAATCCAGGTATCAGCTTGGAACTGGACATCGCATCACCTGCTCTCATCCCATGTTGTCATCACTGCAATGTTTTCCAGATGTGCAGCTTTGGAGGGCTTCCTCTGCTGTGCTGGTAATGTTGAGAAGGGAGAGTGTGCACCGTGATGACCAGCTCACCTCAAAAGCCTCAAGGGAGGGATCGATGGGAGACAGGCTGCTGCTGTGTGCTTCTTCTCCTCTACCCTCCTTAACGTAGCTGTTGGTGCAGAGGCTTTGTCAGCAAAGCATTTACTAATGAGTTAAATCCTACTCTGTTTGTGGGCATATGCACTTTATCTTAGACATGGGCCAGCTGGGGAGAGCAGTGGTCACTGTGTCAGTACTGCTCTCCTCTTTCTCACTTCGCAAATGCCTGGTACTGAGATTCAGTCAAACTCCTTGGTCTCCTCTGCATGTTTACCCTGGTCTGCTTTCGATCTACTATCCCAGTTTATGGACAGGAGTAGAGTAATACTGAGCTCCAAAATCATGTTAAACACAGTTGGAAGAGTTTCTGTCAGAGGTGGAGTTACAACTGCTCCATGTTTTTCTTCAGCATTTTAATTAAAAAATTCTATTTTCTTTCTAAATCTTCCTTCTAGTTTTGTCTGTCTTTTCCTTCCTAGAGCGAGCATATAGCAGTCGCCAGAACTGTCTGTCATATACCTACTTCTTCCCTACAGCCCCCAAGATTCAGGACAAAAACAAACAGAGGGATATAGTGATGTTCTTCCAAGAGAAAAGAATGGGATGATGCTTTCTAGCATCCCTCATACCCATCCATGTTCAACAGCCCAGCAGTAACAGTGCTTGTCTCTGTAACAATATAAAATTGTGACAGGAGGAAGCAGGGAAGGAAGGGACAGAATACCTTACAGCTGCGATGTCACTAATGGACCAGAGGTCATATCTGTGGTGGGGGTGAGGCGGGGTGGAGAACTTGGGCTTTTGGAGAAATAAAGAAACAACCTCCGCAGTTTTCTAGTCCCTTCTTTCCAGCCTTGTGGGCAGTGCTGAGTTACAGGGAAGAATACCTGCTTAATCTTGTCCATAACGTCCCAGCACACAGCTTTCTGTGCTGTTTGCAAGGTAAGACTGAGGGAAGAAGTACTCTCAAAATCATTCAAAGCGTTCTCTGCAGCTTGAATACTTTTGTGGCTTGGATTGGTGATCTTTCCTCTTAGCCCAGTCTTAGTAATAGCTCATGTATTTTGAAAACAGCTGAACTTGTGAGCAGTGAATGGAAATGAAGAATTGCAGCCCAGTTATGAGACTTTACTCTGGAACAAGCAAGCCCTGAAACGGGAGAGGAGGCCCAGTAGGGGAAGGAAAGAAAGAGTATTTTCAGTATCTAAATTTCCAGATTTTGTTGGAGGTGTGTGTGTAACTTTCTGCTATAACACCAGTGGTTATGATTTCATCAGCTGTCACATGAAGTCACTTTGCTTGGATGGGAGATGTTAAAGGAATCCAGCCATGGCTAGATGCAGCTGACTGCTTGGTGTAGTAGCAGAAGGGTAAGAGAGGTTCCTAAAGATGTTTTCTTCTCTAAACTGTATCCCTCCCATTGCTCTATTGAGACACCAGTTTGCCTTATATGCATTAGTATATGACTTTTGTGATTTAATTTCCAAGGTTGACAATTTTTAACTGTTGCCAGTTCCTTTTCTGCAACTGAGCTAAGGCCTTGTGGTGCTTCTCACAAGACTGGCCATTGTTTTTAAAAAATCTGTATGCTTGTCACCTTGCCTGAAAGACTGGGGAGGAAGCCTGGAATTATATTTTTCTGCTCAGTTTCATGGGCTGAGGTTAACATCCCTTTGTGCAAGACTGTTTTGCATCATTGCTGATATGGAGCCCCTGCTTGTTTTTACACTGTGTGAATTAGCTTTGTTTCCTTGTAAGTTTAGTTACTCATTGAGATGAAAGCAGCATCGAATGTGTGTTACTGTAGACTGTATAAAAAGATGAGCCTTCTCTGCAAGGCATACAGCCAAAGCAGATGACAAGGTGAAAGGACACAGGGAAACAGCATGTCAGTAATCACTGAGTGTAACTCATCTGCGATGCAGTGACAGCAGTCCATCATGCTGGAGAGTCCACTGGATGGTAAGCTGCTAAAAATACCAAGATTCTGTCTCTTGTCTGACTGCTGTTCTTTGCATGTGTCCTGTTTTTTAACCTCATATATGGAACTAATTCCAGAGTCACACCACATTTGCAGGTAGAAGGTAAGGATGTCTCTTCTTGAACAGCTGATGTTACATCGTGCACACTGACAGGAAGGGCAGCAGTGACCCACCTACCCAGGCTCAGGTGCAGTTTTCTTTGTCACACAGGGAGCTCCCAGTGAGCTACGTGCAGCTGAAGATGCCAGCAACAAAAGCGAGGATGCAGTCACAGGAATTTAGCATTGAGGACACTTGGCAGACCCACTTTCAGTGACCAAAACTCGCAAAGTCACATCAGGTCTCTGTGTTCAGTGGCAGCGAGTTCTTCTGCATGGGTTGGGCAGGAGTACAGTAAAAGGGGAATGCGCTAATGATGCTCTGTGGGAAAGGATTTGAAGTGCTTGGTTTTGTCAGTTCCTCCTGACTTCAGAGGAAAAAGAAGGTGCTCAAAACTTCTAGCATGAGGCAGCAGCTGACTTTGAGCATGGGGGAGGGGAAGAAAAAGAACGTGTTCTTAAGGCATCCAAATCTTGCAAAATTGCTAGTCATAGACATCATTCTTTAATTAAATTTCCATCTCTTTCCCTTAGCCCAAATGGTTGGTGTTTAATATCCCTACATTCTGTGTCCCTTGGAGTGGAACACACAGTGGTGCATTGTTTTGTTTGTATAGAGCAGGCAAGCAGGTGTGTTGCTTTGGTGGCCTGGAGTTCAGCATCTTTTAATTACATATTTTATAAGTGTCTTTTAACAGATGTAACCCTTACGAGCTAGAACAGAGAGTATGAGAAGCAGGCTGGTTTGGAGGGATTTGGAAGCAGATGTTATGATCCCAGAATGGTGAAGGGCTTTCAGAGGTTGAATTCCTGCTCATATGCAATCTGATACTTGGAAGCTTTTTGTGCAATTCCTGTCTTCCCCATTAGTTTTGGAAACTCTCCCAGTGCTTTGGAAACACCTCCTCAAGGCAGCAATGCTCTCCAACACTGAGCTTTTGATAAAACCTAGCCTAAACCTGCACTTGTCTTTTGCATGAAAAGTGTGTTGGGTCATCACTATTTGTTATTCCTGCCAGTGTGTGTGAAGTGCTCTTCCAGCTCCACTAGTTGGGTTTTGTCACAACCACCTAGTGCTGCAGTGGCAGGTGTTTGAATGACATCTTCCAAGGTGAAAGATGTGAATTCCAACATCCATAAGTCACTTCTGACTGTGCTGGATTTGGATCACATGTTGCCAAATGCACTTTGGACCCATTAACATAATGGAGAGCAGGAAACACTTATGAACTTGGAAAAAATTAAGCCCAAGATGTCTGAATCATATATTAGCAGATCCATCTCAAAGCAGAGATCACTTCTACTTATTTCTGTCTGTCCATAATAAATACAGGAAACAAGTTGACATATCCTGCCACATCTCAATGGGTGTAATTTATCCCTGGCTAAAACAGTCCATTTCAGTGGATATAATGGATGAAAAACATCACTCAGAGGGTGAGTTAGTTTTCTTGAGGCTCTGTTTCCCTCTGCTGGCACGGAGTTAATACTGCTGATTTTTGTGTGTGTGTGTGTTTGTTGTTTTGTTTTTTTTTTTCCTCAAACCCAAGCTTCTGAAGCTATTGCTTCCTTGTAACCCCAAGAAACATTTATACTTGGCCCTCATGATAAAAATTTATTTCTTATATCCAATTGAAATCTATGCCCTTTCAGTTTAAAACTTGGTCATGTCCCAGTGTCTCACCACCCTCACCTTAAGTAATTTCTTCTTAATAACTAGTCTAAATCTGCCCTCTATCAGTTTAAAGCCTTTCCCCCTTGTGCTATCACTCCATGTCCTTGTCAAGAGGCCCTCTCCAGCTCTCTTGTAGCCCCCTTTAGGTACTAGAAGGTGCTCTAAGGTTTCCCTGGAGCCTTCCCTTCTCCATGCTGAACAACCCCAACTCTCTTGCTGTCTCTTCATAGGAGAGGTATTCACCCCCCCGTTCATCTTCGTGGCCTCCTCTGGACTCACTCCAAGAGGTTCACATCCCCCTTATGTTGAGGGTATGAGAGATGGATGCAGCACTCCAGGTGGGCTTTCCTGAGAGTGGAGTAGAGCAGGAGAATCACCTGCCTTGACCTGCTGGGCATGCTGCTTTTGGTGCAGCCCAGAATACAGTTGGCTTTCTGAAAAAAAAAAAAAAAAAAGAATTTTGTGCCTGGACTATCTAACAGCCTTAAGCAAGCAAGGGTAATGAAACTATTTAAGTCAGGAAGCTAATGTATTTTGAGATCTGAACGTCAGAGATCAAGTAAATTCAATGGCTATGCATCTCTGCAGGGAGGGCGAGCTCTTGGCAGACCATCTGAGCAAGGCAGCCTGTGTTTTCCACAAATGTTCTCTGCAGGTATATTTTGATTATTAGATGTAGGTTATCTAAGACCATCCGCCTGTTCAAAAGGCTGATTCTATAAATTCAGCAATAGTACAGCCTGAGAATAATTTAAGATGGTTTTCAAAGTGGATCCTAAAGCTGCCTATGGTACCCCAAGTATTCCATAGATACTTAACTCTGAGGTGGGCTTCCTTGTGACCAAAGACGGTGCAGATTGTCTTCCTTTTTTTCTTTTTAACAGAATAGCTCAATATCAATAGAAAATACTTCAGAGGTTTCCGTAGCCGATACACAGCATCTCTCAGTATGAGTGGAGTTCAGGGAAAGTAGAGAAGGCAGTGCTCAGATAATGGTATCTATTTCAGTTTAACCCTGACAGCTCTGGGTTTTATGTTCTCTGTCATTACAGCTATCCCAAAAATGATAGTGTGTTGCAGAATTTAGAATTACCGTTCTATCAAGATGAATATTCCTCAGCTCATATTGTGGAGCATTTCTGAATGACATGTACAGAAACAGATTGTTTTACAGGTACTTGGAGAATGCTACTGCAAAGCTCTTCTGTGGCAGAACTTACACTGTTAAGTGGAAATATTTTTCAAAGCTGAAAAGAAAGTGCCTTAGACAGTCTTCACTTTCAGTTAGTCCAGAGTGTTTGCATTGTTAGAATCATTGTTAGGACCTATTTTACAGTAGGAGAGAGGTGCATTTGACAGCAATATCTGCCTGCCACTTACCAGTACAGTAGGAATCCAGTTTCTCAGACCAAACCTTTATTGTCTAGCCAGGAAGATTTCATCCCTATAGGACTTCAGGTGTTTCAGCACTTCACAAAACCATTGTTTGAACCAATATTTTCTTCCTCAGTCTAATGTTTATTAATGAAGGTGACTTCTTAGTGGCCGTTATATCAGCTTACAGAGACAAGCTAATGTTGAAGTCAAAGTTTGCAGTCAAAGTACTCCATTCAGAGCCATGAAAAATAATCCCACATTTATCTAAAAAAAGAAATGCTGCTAGACTTTCATGATGATCAAGACTTAGGAATGCCTTTGCTCTTAAGTTTGTTTTGTTTCATTACTTTTTTTTCCAGTGAGCCTAGTCATCCTGAAATGAAGCAAAACTGTCATGTCATTGTAAATTGACATTCTAAGCCTAAAGACTCAAGACCCTTCAGCAGGCTCCTTGGTTATACCTTCTTTTGGCAGCACAGCAAATTTGGATAAGAGGCTAACAAACTGGATTGCACATCCTATTGGAAAGGCTCATGCTATAAGCAAGTTGAATCTTCCACAGCATGGCCCCCAAAGCAGTTTCAAGATCTGCTGCAAACTTTTACCAGCTGGCTATAGGGAGGGTAGTATTCAGAGGAACTCCCAATTCAGTGCACTGGCAAGACCAGGCTGTTAGCTCGTTACCATAAATGGGATCTACAGAAGAACAAAGTTTGTTGTTGAATTCTATGGCTCATTGATCTTTTACCATTTTTTGGCAAGTGAAAAATCCCATTACTTGTCTCCCTGCACTCAGCCCATGACTTCAACAATATTCTAGAAAAATAGGAAATGAAATGAAGACAGAAGGGGTTATTCTGCTCCTTACTGCTTGGAAATGGAACACCAGAGTATGCTGGGTACGCATTACCCTTGATGCAAACCACTGCAGAAATCTTTCTAAGTCACAGTGTGTGTGACTCCTGTGCATCTGCAGATGTTTAAGAAGCCATAGCTGAACTTACAGGCAGTTCAGAGTGATGATTTCCCTGTTCCCATTGGTTTCTGGGCTGAGAGCTTGCCGTAATCTACCTTGTCCCCACCTTTGAATGGTTTTCTCTTTCTTAGCTTCTGGACAAATATATATATATAAACTTCCCAATAATTTCTTTCTCTGCTTTTCCTTTAGTCTCAGCCCTGCTGTTTCTGGTTCTTACGGGTTGTTCTGTGACCATTTGAAATCGCTGCTTTGCAGGCTGTCCTCCCATCATCCCCTTTGTGTGCCTCAGAGTGTTGCTTTTGACACTTTTGCAGTTGAGCAGTGGCATTTGCCTTTCATGTACTATCTGTATGGTAATGGAGAGAAGGAAGTGAGCATTCCAAGCATATCATTCCTTATACCTTGATCACCGTTGCTTCTTGCTGTTGAAGCTACATCTATCCTCACTTCTGGAGTGCTGAAAAGGAATTTGCTAAGTTGCTGTGTGGGGATGTCACATGGGTGGGTCAACCAGCACTAGCAGAGGGGCTTCAGCAACCTCTTAAACTCCAACTTGTTTCCAAGCTGCAGTTCAGTGTGAGCGAGGTATAAGAAAGGGCCACCAGACAATTTTGATGTTAAAATTCAACATCGTGATTCCCTGTCTTCATACTTGGGAAAGCATGCAGCTTTTGGCAGAAGCTCTCAGTGGGTTTGGTGCAAGGTTTGGTGCATGCCCTGGAGAATGCCACTCAGGACCATGAACTGCAGCTGAAACCAGCTTGTTATGGTGAGGAGAACTAGCTTTAATGACATGCTACAGTTTTGCTTGAGTTAACCTGGATTCACAAGTCAGTTCTGGCCTGGAGTATCCTATCTAAGAAACAGGTTTTGCATGGTCTGCATGTGTGCAAGCAGCCGCTGTGGTTATTACACACAGGGACTGATCCTTACGTTTGCCCAGAAGCAAAAACTGCAGCCAGGATTATTGGATCTCCCTGGGGAATCCCTTCTGAAAGAGCAACTGCTCAGCCCTTCTGTAAAGAGGGCATGTTTGCCCCTAAGGCACAACTATATTAATCACATTCCTTCACTCTGGAAAGCAGATGCTTCTTAGGAAACAAACTGCCCAGCAGTTCCTGGTGATCCACATTTCAGAATTTGAGTGGAGCCAGCTCTGGACAGAAGTCCCAAGTGCCAGGTGTTTTGCTTAGGCCATAGACGAGGAGAAAGAGGATTATGGAAGTCCAGTAAAGACTTCTATAGTAAAATGCTCCCTTACTTTTTATTATCTGATGTGGTTCCCTTTTGTTCTTGTTAATTGATTCAACATCTCAACTCATTATATGTCTGGTGCGGATCTCATTTTGCTTTGAGGCAGAGAAGTGCTTTGCCTTTGGAGTTGTCTGATGGCAGCTAAGTGTATACTCTTTAGAAGAGTCTGTGTGCCCTTTTTTCCTCCCCTTTTCGGGTGTCTTTCTTTGTGGACACAAGATATTAAATAACCAATAGTTTAAACATTTTCCACTCTCTTCCATGGCCATTACAGGGGATGTGAACAGAGTTTCAGAGCAAAGATCACCTGGAGATGCTGGGGAACTGAGTGTGTAAGACAAGATGTCTGTCACTGGGTCACAATTGCCTGCATATGCCGGGAAGGCCCTGGGAAATCAATACCAAGTCCCTACAGTTTATTTACAGTCATTCTGGGACTCTTGCTTTAAAAAATGAGGTTAAACCCTCATCCCAATTTGTCAGAAACTTTATTCGACCTTTTGCCTGCCAGATTTATCTGCTGGCTTCAGAGCACTGATACTCAAAATTCAAACAATGCCAAACATCCTGCCACGTCTTATATTTCCTTACAGCTTCCCCTAAGCCAGAAGTTGTGAAGATAATCATGTTCAAGTCATCACCTTTGGTTTGGGAAGATGTAGCTTTTGAAGTCTGTAACTGAACCTTAGGCCTGTTAACATGGGAAGCGGGTTGCAGGGACAATGTGTGATGTTGTTCTGGTAACATGCACTGTGAGGATGTGGCAGAGATGGGGGGATAAGGTCTACAACGTTAGAGCAGGCATATCTCTAGAGTTAATTGCAGTATTCCTCTAGGCCATGTATGGGGAAATGCTTCCCTCTGGCTGCTCTGGAAGATTAGGAACAGCACAGGCTTCAATTCAGGCATCCTCTGGAGACAGTAAACTCTGCTTAATCAGAGTGATGCTCTATTGAAAGGCTTAACCCATTAGGCATATCCATCCACCTAATTAGACTTAACATCATCTTTGCTCGTGCTTTTGTCCATCTCAGCTCTAGGGAGAAGCAAGAACAATCATAACCTTCTTGAAACCTCAGTGTTGCTTTGATGTCATAGCTCTAGTCTGTATGTGTTTTTGCATGGGTCTTTGGCAAATGTGTGGCAAGTGAGGAATGTGTATGAATCTGAGAGGTTTGAAATTCGCCTTGCACTGTTCTGCTTGCAATCTGTTAAGGAGATCTGAAGTGGAGGCAGAGAAGGTAGAAAATGCAGAGAAGGTAGAAAATACAGAGAAGGCTGAAGGTAAAACATTAGAGAATGAGAAAATGCAGATCAGGGAAAAAGTATATAAGTTACACTGTAAGCTAAATATCCCATCTAATTGCTCCTGGCATGTGTTCTTGGGGACCTCTGTCATGAAAGACACAAGCTTCTTTGAGTGGAACGCACTTTGACTAGAGTGTTTTTAAAAAACTTCAGGATAGGATTCACTTCTCAAATAATGAAGTGTCAATGTCTTCATGTCTTTTATTGCATTTACCAGTATTGCTAAGAAGTCCTTTTGTTAAATAGAATTTCTTGACATTTAGCCTGAATTTGCCATCATCCTTCAGCTTTACCTACTCTGCCTATTCAGCTTTACTCTAAACATTTTTTTGCTGCCTTGATCCTAACTTCCATATAGTTTCTAGGTTGTGATTCTGCTTCCCTTTCTTGAAATTCACACTTTTATGAAGGTAAAATCACATTAAGGCAAACAAAAGCCAAATCTATGGTATATAGATATAATTTTTATCTTCCCCTCTCTTGCCTTTTTAAGTGTTGCTCGCTGTCCTGACTCACTTCAAACTGAAAATCCTCAAGCAGCTCTAACAAAGCATGTTAAAATAAATTACATTGTGGAACGTGATTTCATGGCAACTCTAATATCTTAGGATTCCTAATGACATGTATGTGTACACAAGTTGAAACAAAGGCGATCATTTAAGGTGGACAGATATTCTAGGTATTTTACAAGATTCCAGGAGACACACTGGAGACACCCTGTGGGATTAGGGTGCCACTGAAGAGGGACTACAACCATTTTCAGAGCATCTTTTTGTTTGGGTGAGAGAATCAGGGAGGAGTAGTTGAAAAGTGAGGAGAAAGTCTCATATAGCTGTTTGTAATTTTTTTCTCCTCAAAGGAGGAGAGGAAGAAGAGACTTCTGGGCATGCTACAGGAAGGGATGGGAGGATGTGGAACTTGCTGTGCTGACTGCTGAGCCCTCAGAAGAATAACTGCTGTCCTTTAGAGATGCCTTCAGACCAGCAGTACCCTCTACACTATGAGCTGCACGTTCTGAACTCCTAAGTGTGTATCGGGACCAGGAGCCATGGGCTGCACTGAGACCATTTTACATGTGCAGTGGCTCTGTGCACTTGCAGTGAGGTACGTAGCTAATGCAGAGACATAACTTATCATGGCAGCCGCTTTTTCCGTGGGTTTGGCAGCCCGTGCGGGAAGATGGTCATTTGTTGCCCACAGAAGTAAGGTTGGCAGAGCTGACCTGTACACTACAGAGCTCTTTAGTAGCAGGTGTTGTCTGTGAATAGCAGGCAGACAGCTCTGCTCCTTCACCTGGAACGAGATGTAACAGGCTGGACAGCATGTTATGTCATAAATTAGTAAGTGAGCTGAAGCATTTTTCCGTATAGGCTTGCCTGCAAGAAGAAGGGCAAATAGATAATGGCAGGTCAGCATGTGTTCTCAAACACCCAGGAAGGAGAAATAATTCTTTCTAAATGAGAGCAATCATATGATCACGTGTTTCTTTCTTCAAGTGCATGTCCCCGTACAACAGCTGGTGGGGACTGTGACAACCTTGCAGTGGGGCTCAGAGCTTGAACTCTTCCCATGGTGCTTGGGACTTCCCAGAAATCACCCTACCTATAGGTAAGGACAGGAAAAAGGAGAACATGCTGGTATGGGTTTATCAATACATAGAAGTGAGCTTTTTCTGAAATTTATGTTCCTTGCTTCTTTAGCTCTGGGTAAAGTATGTTGAAAGAGAAGCTTCCTTGTTATTAATTCTAACAACATCTTGATTTTCAAACATTTGTGACTGGAAAATTGCAGAAGTCGCAGTTTAAGGTTACAGTGCCATGGAAACATACAAGAAGACTTAAAAAATAATCGAAGTAAATAATGGATCTAGGCATAAACATACATTCAGAATGTAAAACGAGGGACACAAACAACTTAGGCTGGAATCCTGGAGCTTCTAGGCTACTGTAATACCATCATGCAGATGCATGGGAAATAACACACATGCATCAATAAAACAGAATTTTACTTTTACTATTTTGATCTCAGGAAGAAGTAGACCTTCAAAATTTAAATATGCAGATAATCTTGAGAAAAAGCTCGCTCTGAGCAGGGGAGAATTGCTTTCATTGTTCTCTCTCAACTCGCTGCAAGTTTTTTGCAGCCTCCCCTTTGAACAGCCTCATTCCAGTAAGTGCTTTCCTCTGGCTAAAAGAGCGGTTTGTCCAGCTGCTGAACTACATATTGTTTACTCTTTTCTTCCCCTGTTATCTTGCTGTCTTTGTGGGGGCGATTAGCATCTGAAAAGACTTCAGTCTGTCTCACATGTCCCATGCAGGGCGTAACACTTACTGACAAAAATGCGAATTGTGCCCTGGCTTCACCAGGATCAAACTGACATACTTGAAAAATTGGAGCTGTAAGGTCAGGTCGAATTGATTTCCCGGTGACAAATCTGATTTCCCTCAAATCAAGGTATCTGGGAAGGATCCCAGGACATTGTGCTGTCCTAGATGAGGCAAGCAGTACCTCTGAGCTGTGTGTTAAATCTTGCATAAACGAGCTGTCAAACCCATAGCTGTGATTCTGTGCTACTTCAGGCTCAATGGGAGCAGCAGCTACAACACAGGAGCTGTTTTACCGGGTTTGGTCTGGTGAGTATTAGAGCTTGGTCCGCTGTGAACTCCTACATGATAAGATTCAGGATTTTTTCCTGCCTTAAGTACTTTACAGCTTTGCAGGACCTTGTATGAAAGGTGTCATGACAAAAGAGTAGCAAAGGCACATGGACTACCACGTTAAGGAGGCTAGCAGCTTGGTTTGAGTGATCATGTATTATCCTTCAGTTAGGAGGCTGAGGATATGATAAGTGCCCAATGGGTATAGGTAGTTTGTTATAATGTGATATGGGAACCAGAAAGAGAAGCTGGGTTTTTTTCCAGGGATAATGGAGCCAAAGGGACTAAAGGAGGGAGAAGCTAGACATTTTTGTGATTTAGTACGACATTTGTGGGCTGTGTAACAAGGATTTTGAAAAGCCACTAGCAGTCTTGTACTGAGAACCTTTGATAGAACTACTAGAATAGATACAATTTACAATTTTCTCACTTTACTTTCACCTTTCCTGTTCTTTGTAAGGTAGAAAGAGAGGAGAGAGGTCGTGAAAGTCTCCTCCTCCTCTCATTCCACTGTCACTGTTTTTTCCCTACAAGGAATATCCATAGTGTCACAGAAGGCCAAGAACTGTAGTGTGATGGATACCCTTTGAAAAGGCTTCTTGTCCTCTCACCTGGCTCCCTAATGCCTGTCTCTTTCCAGGCCTCACTGCTCACAGGCACAGTGGTGGTGAAGGAGGTGGCCCAGGCAGAAAGATGATTCAGGTGTGGTACCTCAATGGAGACCTTGTTTGCATGGCATTGTTACTGGATAACAGAGAAACAACCCCGATATCATTGGGAGCAGCTGAGGGCCCCTTCTGACTGAAATTCAGAGATAACAGCAGGGCTCCTTCCCCCTGAGACATGGGGTACTTGGTGCCTGTTGCTCTTACCATGTGCTGGGCAGGTCCCCAAGCATTTGTTGTTGCCTGTGTTTATCCACTTTCCTGGGACACATCCTCTGTATTCCCAAATGCTAATGCTGGAGCCCACAAACCTTGCTGGGTCCCTTTGACACCTGAGAAGGCAGGTCCAACATTTGGACAAGAAGCTAGCTGTGGATCTGGAAGGTTATCTTCAGAGTTGAGTCATCTTGCCCTAGATGGTCTCATACTGTGTATCTCTCCCCACTAACTGGAACCTAAAGATGAATAGATAAATATGCTTAAACATGGTCAAGGTGAATCTCACTCTTAATAACTCAGATTTTTATATGCTTAGTGGTATGATCTAACTGCTCTGGGATCTGTATTGTACTGGAGTCTTGTGGTGCTCTAGTGTCTTTAAGCAGCAACTGATTTACATCCACCTCAGCACAGGACTGCCACTTAAACCAAAAGGCAACCTCTGCAGCATCAGAAGTGCTGTGAAATTCAAGAAAGGGCTAAGGGTATGCACATTACACCTGAAACCATGGAGCTCTCTCTGAATAGCTGCATGTGTGTCTGTATTTCTCTTCCTCTATTTTCTTTTTAGGAGGAGTTTGCAAATAAGGATCCTATGTATGAGCTGGGGACAACAGGTCCATACTACCAGAACAGCTATTTATGGCCTGCAGCCACAGTCCAGTCCTGCCAGGAGTTATCTCGAAGCCAGGGGCCTGTATTGGGTACTGGCCTGTGCCCAGGAGCAGGAGGTCTGGATGGATGATGATACTGACCCTGTGGACCTCTTCTTCCTTGTAAGCACACTGTGGCCATAAGTGGGTGGACAACTTAAGTGCTTTGGAGTGAGGCAGTGGTGGCCGAAGCCAGGATGCTGCAGGTAATGGCAAAACTGGTCTTAAATGCAGCTTTTGTGGTCTGTGCTTAGCTCAGACAGCCCTGGAGAGGATCACTGGATATAGTCAACTGTCTTATTTCACAGCATCCCTCCACCCTTTCCTGCTCTTGGTTCTCCTTTTCTACCAGGCATAGTCATAGTAACTAGCTGTGACCTTCGAACTTATCTTTTAAATATCCCCAGGTGTTTTTCTCTGCTGCTTCACTTCTTGCTGTCTCATCTCACTGTATCTTTCATGGCATTAATAGAGGATGAAGGGACTGGAGAGATTTTCAGAGAGGGGACTTTTCAACTGAACACATGCTGCATTTATTTTCCAGGTGATGGGAATGACAGGATTGGTGTGGATGATCAGAAACTCCTTGACCTCAAGAAGGATGTTGGAAGTATGGAAAGTGGCTTACTTAGTAAAGGACACTGTGTCCTGTTGAGTGCAGGAACACCTTGGAATTAGAGGGCAAGAGGAGTTAGAGGGCATGACTGAGGAAGGCATGTCTTGGTGGACTGGGGAAGGACTCTAGGACAGAATAGGTTTAGATGTGTTTGATTAGACTCTGATTTCCTCCTCTTTTTGTCCTAGGTCTGAAGTTCTCTTTGTCCATCTCTTCTTCTCACTCTGTTCCCCACCCTTTACTGGTGGCTCACACCATGTTCCTTGGTTGCTGACAGCAGTTCAGGTTTCTCCTGTGCTTCAGTAATCAGGTTAGGCTCAGACTGAAGCAGGCTGGGGATGTAAGAGGTGCAGAAAGGGGAGGAAAGAATGAGAACGACATTATCTGGCTTGCATTGCTACAGCCAGGCTGCTACCTGTGTCCTCTGTCTGGTTTATCTTTCCAATGCCTTCTTTCTTTGTCCCCGTTTGCTCCTAAGCCTCTTTCTCCCTGCTGGAGCCTGCTTCTATAGGGCTTTCACAAGGGTGACGGTGAGCCTGGAGCTAAGGGCAGCTCCCAGCTGGATGAGTGCTCTGCACGGTGCTGCAGGACAGAGCCTGCTGCTCCCCAGGGCAGCAGCTGTGACAGGCAGTGAGGCAGCAGGATAGGGGAGGAAAGATGGAAGGACTGTGTTGAGTTGTAGAAGGAGCTGAGCTGATGACTGGACAGGAGGTCTCTGTGCTGGGAGAAGAGTCACAAAAAAAGTCACAACTGCAACGTTTCCAAGGTCAACTGATGACAATTGAAGTGCTATGAATTATTTGCTTAAATACATTTTGATGAAAAATAAGAAGTCTTTATTTAATCAATTTCACCTTCTTTTGAGCTGGTAAGCTGTATACACTGTCAACGTTGCCTTTTAAACCTATTTTTGTTATCCAGAGTTGTGTGCTATGTGTTCTTCCTGTGCATGTTTGATCAACCCTGCCAGGTTAGTGTTTTAGAGTCTGCACTTGTAACAGTTTTTCATGACAAGAATATAATGAGATAAATATCAGGTTTTTCATTTCACAATTCATTCCTGTATAGCTTTAATGGAATCTAGACTTCAATTACTGCACAAAGCCCTCAGCACTTAAAATTTGTCATTAAATAAAGCTACCTTAGATGTTTTGGATTCACTGAAAGTAAGCTTGTCTAAACATATTTGACATTTACATGGATTCAATTTAAACAAGGCAAGATTTATCTCTCAAAAAATAATTAACTGATTGATTTTTTTCTCTTTTTCTGGTCAATGTGTTGCTCAGTGTTTCAGAAATCACAGAGCTTAGCTCTTCGCAACTAGTTCCTATTTGCAGATATAGAGGGCAAAATCAATTTCCGTGCTTTTGCAGTCCCCAAAGGCTTTTTCAGTTTGAATAAGCTAGTCAGTACTTTGAACCAGGTGGATAAATAGAAAAAAAGGAAATATTTTGTGGAGGCATGAACAGACTTCTCTTGTTAAAACCTGGCTGAACACCTTTGTAAAGTGTTTTCTGGACATTCACTACTGACTTATACTTGCTCAATAGTCTGCCTTTAAAACATTGTAGGACACATGTAGGGCTTTATTAACTATTTTACTGTAATTACTTGACTGTATTCTTAAAGGATATTCAGAACTCAGCTTATGTCTGTTACCACCTTAAACTGAGTTTTAAAAAGTCTTCTTTTAAAACCAGGCTGTTAAATAAACAACAAAAATTTAAAAAGCTTGACTTCTTAGGGCTTTTTATTCTATCTGCCTACACCTTTCTGCTTCATTGTAACCTTCCCTGTTTATGTATTCCCATCCTTGTGATCCTTATAAATCCATTTTCTTATGTTCCTGCACTTCTGGCTAGGGAAGAAACAACATGTATTCTGCTGGTTGAGAACTATTTGTTTGTTCTCTGACTAACCAGTGCCCATCTACTGACTGAGTGGCCAGGTAGCTCCTGGTCACATGTAGCACAGGTCACTGCTGATCTTAAACAGATCATCTTCAGTGGGAGATATGAAATCTGGTCTCTCTTTTCTTCATTTAATAGTTTAAAAACTTGTTTTCAGGGAAAAGATGCAAACACTCTAGCTTTCCACTTCAAAAGTGGAAGACTTTGAAACCTTCAGCTAATCTGCTGACCTGTGATTAGATGATGCTAAAATTCCACATTTTAAAAAATGGATTATCTTGATTAAACAATAACCTGTTTGGATTCTGGAGGGTTGCAGTACATGGTGGGTTCATGGTTTTTAAAAAGGTAAAGAACGGAGAGAGAAATCTGTGGGGTGATGGTCGGGTAGCAATCTATCATGTTTTGTCTGCAATGTGTGCCCTTTGTTCAGTTTTCTTGGACTCTTTGTAGGTGAATTCCATGTTTTCCTCCCAAAATGGAGGTTATCCCTAGGAAGTCAATGAAGACATTGACTGCTCTGTACTAGGAGTAAAGCAATTTCCAGTGTAGGGAACAGAGTACCTTTCCTCGTTGTTTAATCAACCAGCTGACTTCCTTAGCTTTCTAAAGGTGCATTCCTTACAAGCTCTTCATAGAATCACGAAATGGATTGGGTTGGAAGGGGCCTTAAAGTTCATCTAGTTCCAACCACCCTGCCATGGACAGGGACACCTTCCACTAGACCAGGTTGCTCAAATCTCTGTTCAACCTGGCCTTGAACATTTCCAGGAGTGGGGCATCCATAGCTTTTCTGTGCAATCACCCTCATCATAAAGAATGTATTTCTTATATCCAATCTGAATCTACTCTTTCAGTTTAAAACTTTGCCCCTTTGCTCAAGACCCTGCTAAAAAGTCTTGCTCCATCTTTCTTATAAGCTCCCTTTAGGTAGTAGGAGGCTGCTCTAAGGTCTCCCCCAGAGCCTTCACTGCTCCAGGCTGAACAACCCACTCTCTCAGCCTGTCTCCATAGGAGATGTGCTCCAGCCCTCTGATCAACTTGGTGGCCTCCTCTGGACCTGCTCCAACAGGTGAATGCTGTTCTCGTACAGGTGGCTCCAGCTGGATGCAGCATTCCAGGTGGGATCTCATAAGAGCAGAGCAGAGAATAATGCAAGTGAACGAGGCAAACTGGCCCTAAGGTTTGAAACTGAGCCTGTAAGTTTGCATGCTTAGTATTTTTTTCAGTCCTGCAGTAACAAAAAGATCCCAGAATTGTTTTGTTGGTTTTGTTTTGTTTTGTTTTGTTTTCCAAATTAAAAGCAAATGACTAACACTAACAAGGATTCAACTAGGTCTTTAGAAGTTCAGCTCTCATTTTAGCATCAGATTTGTGCCTTATGGCTTGCTCCCTGCTGCTAGTACAAGGTGCTAGTGAACCAGTCAATCAGACTGGTTCTTTGTATACCTGTTGCTGGTGCTGGTGATGACCAGTGGGATGATCAGTCATGTTGTGGAGTTGTTGTTACACTCTGGTTTCTATATACAACACTCAAGTTGTATGTGAAGACCTCAGGAAAGACTACAGGAAAAAGACTTATTTGTGCCCTTTTGTGAAAACTATGCAAAGGTATAGGTTTCAGGGTTCACATCTATTCTTTGAAGAGAGAGCCACAGCTTGCCCATGGCTTGAGCACCTCCTTGTTATGGTTTCCAAACTCCAGTGGGTCTCATTTCATAATTTTCCAAAGCTCAATTCCAACCAAAAAAATTAAATCCTACAATCTGAAAGCTTGTACTAGAATTCTGGGCAAAAAATTAATGAGATTTGCAGCTCTTTGAATGGTCGTGGTATAAGAGCCAAGCACTGAGAGTCACAGAACAGTTTACACTATGTTGCCTTCAAGCTTTCTGACCCAGTCAGTTCGTTCTCCTTTTGCTGTGTTTGTGCAGGTGTGTTCTTAATTCCTTGCTTGGTTTTGGTGTAGTGGACAAATCTGCTGTCAAAGCAGCAGAAAGAGGGTGCAGCAGTCTACTTGGCCATTATGGAAAGATTCTTTCAAGGGATTCCATTATGTTATAGATGCTAGTCAGGTTGCAGAAACATTATGGCCTTGCAGATTTTTATGAACCCTGCGTGGACTATGAAATGTCCTTAATGCAAAGATACACTTTACTATCAGAACACAAGTCTTATTGTCTTTGAAAATGCTACACAGTAGTTACAGAGTGTGTGCAAGTGTGTGTAAGAGGGAAACTGGAAATGCCAGTGATTAATAGCATGAAGTTTGTGACTGGAAAGAAGGCAACAATGGAGGAGGTCTGAGGCTTGTATGAAGTTGGTGACAAGTGTCTAGAAGAGAATGAAGAATGAGTCAGTTGCTTTGATGAATTATTCTGCACTACAGGCTCTCTAACAGATGTGATTCTTCAAAGAAAGTGATGACTTTCTCCTCTCCACACAGTCTCCTGTTGAAGTGCTCTGCAGACATCAGTGCTTCTCTGGTACTCCTCTCATACAGATCACTGATACTACTGCCTTTTGTTTTCTTCAAAGATATTAAAACACTAGAGTGATTTCCAAGGTCCTTGTTCTCACTCTGAACCATGGACAATGTCATCCACTGATCACAGCTGTGACCTTTACTAAGTCTTCTATTCTTCCTTTTCAAATTTTGATTCAAGTTATCTGTGGAGAAAAGGTATCTATATGGTTTTACATTGTCAGTATGCACTATGTCCTTCGCTCCAGCTGACATGTGCTTTCGGGAGGGATAGATCCCTTACTCCCCATGGTCTCTTGGCTCAGCACTTCTGCACAGAGGCCTTCTTGGAGTCCATTTAGAGACTGAAGAACTAGAAACTCTGCACAACCTTGCTTTGCTTTCTCTATTGCAGAGACTTTGTCTGGGTTTGTGACACCTGCGCAGCTGTCAGTCACTGCCTTTGGTGCAGATCCTTCAAATGCATGTTCCTGTGACCAAAAGCCAGGTCTGCCAAAGCTAAACAAGGAATAGAGAGTGCACCTGAGCAAACATGGTAGGAGGAACATGGTAGGACAGGGTCAGAGAGATCTCCCCAGTGCTGGCCTCAGTGGGTGCAGCTCCAGTCAAAAATCTTCCAGAATCTGGACCTCTCTGGCTATGATTACTGATAGATCTGGCTCATGCTTTCTGTAGGAAAATTGTTTTTTAGACAAAAAATTTGTAAGTTTGTCTGTCAGGCTCTTTTCGGTACTGCCAAGCAATGGGACAAGAGGCAATGGACAGAAACTGATGCACAGGAAGTTCCACCTGAAGACAAAGAGAAAACTTCTTTAACATGTGGGTGACCATGCACTGGAGCAGATTGCCCAGAGACGCTGTGGTGTCTCTCTCACTAGAGATATCTGAGAACTGTCTGTATGAAATCCTGTACAATGTGCTCTCAAATGACCCTGCTTGAGCAGAGAGGTTGGACCAGATGACCCCACGTGTGATCCCTCTCAACCTTACCCATTCTGTGATTCTCTGACTCTGTGATTGTTGTTCTCAGTAATGTGACCTCTTTCTTTGTGAAGGACACAAAGAAACAAGAATAGGGAGAATGTGTTCATCAGAATAAAAGATGTCCAGTCTTCCTTGTCTAGGAGCCTAGGACTGATTTAGACCAACCCAAAGCTGACTTCTATAATCAGTTGGGATATCTGGCCTCTGGCCAGTCATCTCAACCAGGTAAGCAGCAAAATATTCACTTGAGACAAAAGCAGTACCAGCTAGCACTAACAGCTCCTGTGCATAATGGCATGGTGACAGAGATAAAACAGAGGTCAGTCTTCCCAACCCCATCTGGAAAAAGAGTATGAAGAGCATTGAAAACAGGGATCCCAAGCTAGCTGAAAATTTCTGTGTATTCTGTAATCTGGTTTTTCCAGACAAAGAGATCCCAACAGCTTGAGTAACACCATGTTGGGACTCAGATGCGGAAATCTTAGGCAGCATCAGCGCTATTAAACAGCACTGGGAAATATTTCCATGTACGAAACTGTAGCTGCATGCATTATTAAAACAGTCCCTGGTACATTTCAGCCTGTGCAAACTAACACTGTCTCTTGTAAGTCTCAGATGTAGTTTGTGAGTTAATGCAATCTGTGTACTGCTCACAACAGGCATTTTACATGGTGACCATGCCTTTCTGGAGACCAGGCTGTTTGAACAGCCCAGTTGTCTGTGCTCTGTACAGGTTGCCATCAGTGCTAGAAAGTGTCCCACATATTTAATTTGTGAGTTTAACTCGACCCTCAGGTTCAAAAACAGAACCTCAAGGCTGTCTACCCTAGATCTTTCAGACCCAGACATGAACACCGAAGAACTGGAAGCAGTTCTTGAGGACCCCTCCTTGCAGGTGGTTCCATGACTAATGGGTGTTACAGGGCACTGGTGGAGACCCCTGTGGGCCAGTATTTATTTCCATTTTCTTCATTGTATGAAGGGAAGGAAAAGGCAAAATCGTTAGCTCATTAGTGATTGCTGGCTGGTGGTAGTGTTGCTATAGTGCTTCCTTACACACATGCGAGGATTTGCTGCCATTCTCACGCCAAACAGCCTGAGGAGATCCATATTCCCATAATCTGATCTGGAGCTACTGAGCTCTGTCCCAAATGACACCACCACCCGCTGTGTGCAGGGTGAGCTCTTGCTGCAAGCAGCACAGCAGCAATCCATCTCCAGCTGAAACAAAGGGATGCAAGTGACAAGTGATCAGGACCTGGCCTGGGTCACTGATCAGCAAAGTTCTCACTGTTTTTTTATGATGAGAAGTCCATTTGGTCAGGTGCCTCCATGGCAACCTTGCAGGAGGGGATGTTCTGAACTTGTGGATGAGAGCCAAAGGGGCTGCTATTGGCTAAGGGGCACTTGGCACAGGGCACCTTATCACTTACCACTGCCTGTGCATAATCCCAGGAGAGAGGGAGAGGTGGGGAGAGGCTGGCTCCTCCCCCCATCCCACCTCTTCATTTAGGCTGTCCTAGAAGAAATTACCTCACCCCCCCATTATCCTCAGTGATTCCACAGGAAGAGAGCTATTGGGCAGCAAGAGTCCCCAGGATGAGGATAGCCATCCTCCTGAGCCTTCTGTTCCATGCTGCCGCTGCTTTTCACCAACTGTGAGTGATGCTGAACTCCTGTTTCAGTCTCTTTCATGAAGGCATCAGTCTGGGTAGACGGACCACATCCCATGCCATCAGCTCTTGTGCTTCCTGCTCTATCAGAACACCCCAAAGGGTAGCTGAGTCATTTGCCTTGCCTTTCATGCTTTAGATTGACTCCTATATGTCAATACAAGTCAGCTTTTTTGTGGGACTTCCAAGTCAGACTTAGGCCCAGGAACTTCTTCTAAAGACTTCATGGGATGCTTTTTGGGAGTAAAAGGTTTGAAAAAGGTTATAGGGCTATTCTTAAACTAATCAACCCCAAGATTAGCTCAGCTGGTTAGAGCAGGGTGCTGATTACACCAAGGTTGTCGGGTTGATTCCTGTATGGGCCATTCACTTAAGGGTTGGACTTGATGATCTTTGTGGGTCCCTTCCAACTCAGAATACTCTGTGAAAGCAGAAACTGTTTCTCAGGTTTTAGTGATGCAATCACTTTGCTGCATTCATGTTTCCTCTTGAATACTGACTGCAGCTGTGGCACATTGATGAGGATTTTGCAGTAGTGGGCCACAGCAGGGAAGATATTTTCCAGCTCTTGAGCCTTCAAACTGATGCCACCTCTGATTTCTTCCCCTTCCCCAGACATTATCTGGTAGTGATCCCTGCAGCTCTCCGCTATCCATCCACCCAAGTTGCCTGCCTCCATATCACCTGCCATGAAGCAAAACTTCAAGTGAACCTGGTCTTGGAGCACTCTGCAGGACATGAGCTCTTAATGCAAGAAACCATCCAGAAGAAGAAGACTTTCCTGTGCACTAAGTTTTGGGTGAGCCACCCTAGGCAAATGCCATCACTGATTTTCCCTTCAGGAAATCGCTTGTGTCACCAGGGGTGATGTGGATAGGGTCTACTTTGTCTTAGTGTGAGTTGGTTAGGAAGAGGAGTCAGTGGTGCCTAGAGATGCATAGCTCTGCACAGCATCTGTTGGTTAGCACTGAATTTCCTTTTTGAATCTAATTTTTAAATGGAATTTACATTTGTTAAAATCTACCACAGTTCTGGATACATAAGAAGAACATACCTGTTTCCTTCTCTTCCAATACAGACCAGATGAAGCAGCTTTAGCTCTTCTCTGAAGAACTAGTGCAGGTCTGCAGTTAAAGATTGGGGAAATTTTGTTTTGCATGACATACTGCAATTTCTGTAGTACCTGAAATCAGGCAGCAACTGAGCTCTTGGGAGCTACTGAAGACTAGATGGATGGAAATGGATGCTCTCGTTGTTTATAAACAACACCTTAGATGTTATTTATTGTTTGTGAGAACTTAGCAAAGATCTAGGATAAGGCAAGCATGTTTAATAGTATCCCTTCTATTATACTGTATATTCTGTGCTGAGGCTGCTGAAGTCTTTGGCTATCAGAGTCAGGAAGACTCTCTAGTTGTGTTTCCTAATCTGGATTTCTTACCTGTGCATGCTGGGTAGTTCTGAAGGCCTAATATATGAGGCTGTGGTACATCTTGATCTTTCTCTTTTGATTCTCTGGTACCATCTCCCACCTTTCTGTCATCTGCCCATCTTGCTGAGCAAGTCTGAAGACTCAGAGGTGTCAAGCATCTGCTTGTCACCAGTGGGAAAAAAGGACAGATTCCATGACATGCAGGGCCTCCTGCTGTCATGTAGGACTGAGTGAGATCTGGATGTGATCTGGATCCAGAGATTGGAAGGAGTGTCCTGGGACAGCTGGAGGGAACTGGTTAGTTCTTCCACTTTACTCTCAGTTCCTGCTCAGGGCCCCCAGAAGATTACTCAGGGCCTTTGTGCTCTTCTCTCTCTGTCTGTGTAGGTTACACCCCCAGCTAATGGCACAGAGGAAATTGCCACTGTCAAACTGACCATCACAGGCGAAGGGGTCAACATTGAGGAGAAGAAAAAGGTCCTGATCTGTAAGACCAGGAGTGGCACCATCATCCAAACAGACAAGCCCATCTATCAGCCAGGGCAGACAGGTGAGGTGCAAATGGGAGGAACTGTGAGCCCTAAGCTTTCTGCTGGTTACACCATGTGGAAAGCGGGCAATTACCTGAAATGCATGAACAGTCCTAACAGAAGGCTTTGAGACAATGTCTCTTGTTCAGTGATGTTTTCAGTGGCTCTAATGTCCAACTTATGATGGCTCTGAAGTTGCAGGAGGCAGTAGGATAATGATAACCATGCCCATGATATCTTACATGTGGGAATGTTAGTGTCACATGTTGCGACATATGTGTTTAGAATGGAGACAGGAGCTGGGGAAACAGATGGAGCAGGGGTCTGTAGGGAAGAACTGACATCTGACAAATATATTCCCTGATTTCCTTGCCTTCAGTGAAATTTCGCATTGTGACTCTGGATGAGGAATTCATCGCACTCAACGATTCGGTAAGCCAGTCCTGGGGCACTGTGGAAAAGGCTGCCTTGTACCATGCATGGATCCTACTTCCTTTCTACCCTGCTCATCTGCTAAAGCTCCAGCTCTTCCACATTCATCCCTGGGCCAGGCCTGATGAGTGTCCAGAGGGGAATAGTAACTCATATAAAACCTGGTAACTCAGGAAGATGGCAGAGGTGTACATGTCTCTTGCTCATCTTGGTATAGTCCTACAAGCACAAGCATGTGATATACTGATTCCTAATGTGGTGGTGTCATGTGGGGAGTGAATACTTTGTAGGCTGGGTTTTCCTTGTTATGGGGAAGAGTACTCTTAATCTGGCCCCTACAAGCTGGAATGTGGGAAATGCTGACTAGACATTAGGACAAACTTTTTCATTGCAACGATATGGAAATGTGTCCAGAGAAGGCATTTTCATAACTGGAGATGTGCAGAACCCAGCTGGACAGAAAGCTATGAGCATGAAGACATAATTCAGCAGGGTGTTGGACTAGATGACCTCCAGAGTTTCCTTCCAAACTCTGTGATCCTATGCTTCTGTAACTCCCTTGAGACTGCAGGTGAACCAGAGCTAGGTCTGTTTGGGTAGTGACTTTTCCCGAGTTTTTCTGCCAGGAAGCCATTAGCAAGTGCTGGGTGGTCTCCAGATTGGTTTTTCCTTTCCCTTTCTTCAGACCTTACTGTAATGAACCCACCTGGTATTTCTCGGTTTTGGTGGCATTTGTTTTACTTTTTGTTGTTGTCAGGGCTCTAAGTTTCCAAATCACTAGTTGTACATCCTTCGGAGAGGGCTCTGCATCCAAAATGCCTTGTGTATGATGCTGGCATGTATTTCTCTCTTCTAATGTTTTTGTCTTTTTTCCTCCCCAGATTTCTTTGTTTCTCCAGGTGAGTGATGCTGAAATCTACTGTTAATGATGATGGCAGTCAGTTCACTGTGCTATTCATATTCAGTATCTGGTAGATTTTACAGACCTCTGAGTGGAATAGTGGACCTTTTTTGTTGTTAGATATTAAATTCTTAAATTAACACACTCCTTCAGCTTCTTTTTTTTTGCACTTATTTGAGATTATGCTCCCAGTTACTTCAGTAGAAAGTTTAGCTGTTCTAGATGTGCAGGAATATAGACAGATATCTTTGATGTATTTATGTAAGAAAGTTAGAACTGTGAAAAATCTTTCCTTAAGTTCGGAATTTAAATCAATGTCGAAGGAGACTCAGAAACTGGGAGCAGAACCTGGGCGTTAGAGTATCTTCAACATTTCACAATTAGTCTATACCAAACCTCATTCCTTAGCTACAGAACCTTGTAGTCCACAGGAATGAAATCCTAAAGCTTGATTGCTATGGGATGTGGACCAGTGAGATGCGGGAACAACTGTTTCTCTCTTTCTCATGTAGGACCCTAAGAACAACCAGATAGAGCAGTGGCTGAATGTGGTCCCTCAAGATGGCATTGCAGATCTGTCTTTCCAGCTGAGCGATGAGCCTCTGCTGGGAACGTACGTCATCAACGTAACCAGCGCGAAAGCATACGGCAGCTTCTCTGTTAAGGAGTATGGTATGGGCATGTGGGGGATTTGTCTGGGCTGCAGGGGGGATCTTGTACTCTTGATCTAGGAAGATGGGTGTTTATTCCTTGATAACCATCCTGGGAGCAAATCGGAAAAATAGTAGCATCTGTCATAGAAAAGAGTCGAGCTGAGGCTCAGGAGAGAGACCACTTTGGGACCTTGGGTCAGTGTGTGGGAGGAATGTTGTGCATGACCTTTGACACAGCTGATTCCTGCAGATCTTAGACAAAACAAGGTAATTTAAGATGGGCTTTGCCAGAGAGTATGAAGTCCAGTGCCATCTAACTTCACTTTCATTCCCTAATCAACTGTGTTGGGAGACCAGTTTTCTCTCCGTGCAAATAGCTGTCAGAAGTGCAGGTTCGTGGACATGTTTGGTTTTACTTTGGAAAGGAGCAGTCAACCAGAACCTCTACACAAATCTTTTAAAGACATGACAGAAATATTCCCTTTCCATTACCCACCAACTTCCTTCTCCATTTCCTGTCTCTTATTCTGCCACAGTCTGTCTTCATGTTAATTCTCTGTGAAGGCTGTCCCTGGCCTGTGTTTCCTACAGTTCTCTGTTTTTTCCTTCCAGTGCTGCCAAAATTTGAAGTGATCTTTGAGGCACCAAATCAGATTTATGCCCTAGATACAACCTTCCCGCTCCGGATATGTGGAAGGTAAGGATTCTGATTGGAGAGGTGTCCCTTTGTTAATTTCTGACCTGACAAGCACTTCAGTTACAGGAGGCCAGAATCTTCCATGGCCACTGTTTGCGCCCTGATGCAACACAAAATGTTCCTATAACTGTTATGCTGATACTCTAATCCCCCTTTTCTAAAAAAAAGTTCCACAAGTCTCTACACACAAAACCTGGGGGAATAACCTACCCTTTGACAAGCAGCCATTTTTGGGTTTTTTTTGCAGATGCATGGCAGATACTTGGTGTTCATCTGCAGAACAAACTCATGGGAAATGAAGGGAAGCTCTTCCAGATTATGCTCTAGTGGAAACTAGAGAGATTCGAAAACAAATTGCCCCAGATACTGTCCAAGGACAACACTAGAGCTAGCCTCATGTAAAGGTGCTTTCTTAATGAAAGGCACTCGCTTAATCACTCACATTTCTGCCTGTAAGATGATGCATGCCTTCAGCATATCCTGGGGTTATTGCAGGTTTTGCTGATGTATAGTGCAGAGCTCCGTGCTGAGTCAGCACCTACAACACTCTGGTTTCCCAGAATAGATTAATTTAGCACTAATTATATCGCAGAGCCCTTGATCTCCCATCGTTGCAGTGCCCTAGTCTGACCCTGCTTTGCTGGGTCAGGACTCCTGGGCCTGTTACATGGCTGCCACTCTTGAGCTGTACTGTGAATATCTGTGAGTAAGTGGTCTCTGGGGCTATGCAAAACAAGCCCTGTGTTCTCCCACTGTGTGTGACTGACTCTTCCTTTCCCTGCTCCCCCAAACAGATACACCCATGGGAAAAGCATCCAGGGAATAGTTCACGTGAGCCTTTGTCAGAAGATAGCCCCATTCCTGCCCAGTGCTTCAAAACCCAATATCTGCCACAAATTCAACAATCAGGTGAGATGCTCAGGAAGAGATGAGCTGTATTCAGAGACATTTGCGCTAGTAAGGCAAGGCTGCTGAAAGCTTTAGCTGAAGTAATAGTGGTATTACCCGATTTATTTAGCTGCTTGGTCAGTGTTCTACTGTGATGCTTCACAGTAACTGTGCCTTATGACTATGAGTGGGCTTGCATCATGTGCCTGCTCCACATCCTGGACTGCTGTGCCAAAAGGCAACTCCCTGAGAGCAGGGTTTTCGCACTGTTGTTTCTGCACCATTTTGATAATTTTCTAGCCTTCTGCCTTGCTCAGACCTTGTTTCCTCTCTCTGTACTTTCAGACAGATGAGGCAGGTTGCTTCTTCACAAATGTGAGTCTCTCCTCCTTCAGCCGAGACTTTCGGTACTATCAGGACAGCATAGTTGCAGAGGCCTCGCTGGTGGAGGATGCCACAGGTAACACCGGAAATGTTTTTGGTGGCTAGGAAGTTGCACTAATCTTACCAAAAGCACTTTTGGAGACTTTCAGGCTATCAAGAGGTCTGAGCTTTCTGAGCCCTTTGGGACCTGCGATCAAACCTCATAGACACAGAGCCAGCAATTCCTGATGGGATGACACAGTCACTCTGAGTGCCTGCAGTCTCAGGTGGTGAAGCTCTCTAAGGACTAGAAGTTAGGTGGGAGGAAGACTAAATACCCAGAGTCGTGGGTAGATCACCATCATGATATGAAATGTGTGTGCAGCTCAACATGTCCATTTGTACTATCAGTAGGTCACCCTGCAGGGAAATGCCTGAGGGGTGCTTGGCTTTCTTGCTCCTTCTCTTATGTTTCTCTTTTGCTGCTTTCATTCAGAGATACAAGTCAATGCTTCCCACAAATTACTCATCTCCAGGATTGGCGGGATGGCCTTGTTTGATGATGTGAATTCTTACTACCACACTGGAGAGATGTACAGGGGGAAGGTAATTCAGTTAGAGTCCTTTGAAGGGGAGAATGTGAAAAATGGTTTCTTAGTGACTATTCATAGTGCTTTCATAGTTGCCTATTGTCTTTTCTGACCTCACCTTCAGCCAGGGTTTGGGCCAGAGACGAAACTCTTGAATTGTCAAATGTGAGAATAACACCCAAGACAGCGATTTGCAAATAAGCCATGAGTAGCAGCAGCTGTGGGTATCTGTATGTGGGGTCCAAACCCAAACATTTGGAATTTCAGCAGCCAGGCAGCCTTTTTCTGTGAAGGAATGGAGAGCATCGGAGGTTGGACCAGGTGACCCACTGTGGTCCCTTTCAACCTTACCCATTCTGTGATTCTGTGAATGAACATGGTAGCACAAGTGATAATGTGACATGACCAGTAGCAGTGTTGATAATCTTATTAGTGACTCAAAGGGTGATCTTGCTATCTTCAGAAATGCTCCTCCTCACTTGGAGAAGCAGGAGATTTTGTCTGCTGATTAGACTCTTCTGCACTTCTCTTGTTCACTATGATGTTCTCAGATTAAAGTCATTGACTACCAAGGCAAGGCACTGAAGCACAAAGAAGTCCTTCTTGTAGTAAGCTGTGGTGAGCAGCGATTTAAGCAGAAGTACATTACTGGGGATTCCGGGACAGCTTCATTTAGCCTGGACACGACTGCTTGGAATAGCACCTTGGCCTCCCTGGAGGTAAGTGAGGAAGGCTCTGTCTTGTGGCAGGGGAAGGACAGTAGTTCCTGAAACACCTCAGCTTGATCTGGATCTTGGCTCCCTCTGAGAGCTTATTCTCCAGGTCCCAGTTGCTTTTCTCTTGAGATCTCCACACAGAGACCTGTGCTTTGGTGTTGCTCAGATCATCTTACCGAGGTGCAGCTATGGTGATTTGCAGCTGACTTGCTTAACTAGGGAAATAAACTTGTTCGGGTTTTTTGTCTCACTAGGCAAGTGTCCTGCATCAAGATTTGGATGGAGAGCCTGGGACGATTGATTTGAGTTACCAGAGAGCCTCTTATTTCATACGTCCATTCTACAGCACCAGCAGGAGTTTTCTCTCTATTGTCCGTGTGCCAGAAACAATGCCCTGTGGTAAAAAGCAGTCTGTCCAGGTGGACTTCAGAATTTATGAGGAAGACCTGGAACATGGGCCCAGGCGTGTCATTTTCTCCTACTTTGTGAGTTTCTGGGGAAGTGCTAGTGGGTGACAGCTGAAAGCACAAGATCAGCAGCTCTTAGATATTCAAGCCTGATATTTGATAGATTTGGCTTAGCCCAGGACAGGTAACTCATCCAGTAATCATGGGGATGGATCCTGGTTTCGATTCTGAGACTGCAGTAACAGCAAGGAAGGCAGAACCTTTCTTTTAGGCTCTGCACAGGTGCACGGCAAATATTGAACTTACCTGTTCTCCCCCGAGTCTCTTCATGTCCTGAACTCTCCTTACTAGCCAAGAGCGAATAAAGCTAATATCTCTTTCCCCACCTCCACCTAATCTCCAATTTCAGGGTTACTTTGAGCTTCACAGGGATCTCAAAAACTATGTAACTAACTGTGTGACTATCCCCTTCTGTATTCTTCCCTAGGTCACAGGGAAAGGAGGGATAGTCCATGCAGGTCAGAAGACTGTTTGGGTTGGGCTTCCAAAAAGTAAGTGCACTCCTCAGTTTCATGTTTAGCAAGCAGTCAGTGGTCTGTGGCATCCACTCTTTTTTGGATATGTAGTGTAAGGCTCTTTGTGATGTGGAGGTGGCTCATCACTTCTCTGTAGTATCAGAGAAGGCTGTTGTATCAGATGGAGTTTCATGCCCTGTTGTCTTCATTTTCAAAGTCTCCTTTTGCTGCTCCCACAAGTGGCATGAAACTATAGCTTTTCTCTCCATAGCAACTGTGTCTACAAATAATCTGAGTAGTTAGGATGCCACAGCTTTGAATTTTGATGGGTGTTGACCCACTGTTGCCTACTTCTTCAGCTCTTATTTTCAAACCTGAATTATAAGTGCTTTGGGACAAAGATCACCTCTTTTTTGGTTACAGGATGGGAGATGTTTGGTGATAGGAGACTTTGAAAAATATCTGACACTCTCACTCTTTGTGGAACCAAGCTTGAACTCCGAAATATCTTTTCATGTCCTTGAGGAGATGAACAGAACCAGGAAGAGTCTTTTGCTAGTCATGAATGCCAGATTCAGAGATGTGCTGATTGTTTCAGTGGTCTCCAAAAATCTCCTCCATCCTTGAAGAAAGGAACTAAACAGGCACATTAAACAGGCACATGCAGAATGGCAAAAGCTGATCAGAGTCTATTTTCACTACCAAATCTACTTTCTCTTATTCCCTCTCTTCTCCATCTAGTGCTGGAAGGCTTCTTCTCCATCCCTCTTACCTTCAACTTGACCTATGCCCCAAGTCCGAGACTGGTTGTTTATGTTATCTTCCCTAATGGAAAAATCATTGCCGATTCTGCCATCTTCAGTGTCTCCATGTGTTTCAGAAATAAGGTAGGATTTGTGTCTGAGACTATGACTGAGTCTGTGGGAGTGTATGTGTCTGCTGCAATGAGAGATGGTGTAGCTGTGTGTGGCTGATAACCGTGTGGGATGCTGTCATGTGAACTGCAGTTGGTGAATGGTGAGGTGTACTGTGATGTATGGAGCAAGTGTGTGCTGAGCACTGTGGGGGAATTGCTGTCTGTCTCCATAGGCATGCGTAGCAACTGCAGCCCAACAGCATCATAGCCCAGCCCAGCACAGGTCATTAGTGTGGTTCCCAGGAGAGCTCAAGGCTGCTCTGCTGCTGCAGCAGACACTTAGAGTTGTTAGTATATGGTGTTAGGATGAAAGTGGATGATGGAAGAAGTGGATTTTACTGGCCATCCTGAAAAGGCTGAGTGCTTGTGGTTGTTTTGACATCCATGGGAATCTTCGTTCTTGGTGTGTTTTGCACTCCAAAGATGAACTTCTGAGGACTGGCATTACCCCTGCTCCACAACTCCACAGCTGTCTATTTGCTATAGACAGTCAGATTCAAGCAAGAACAGGAAGAACTTCAGGAAACTGAGAACAACCCCATAGAGAGCCTGGGAATAAGGACTAGGCTTATTTTTGATCTGGGGCTCTAGAAGAAAGGGCTCCAGAAGACAGCTGTGTGAGGTGTGTTATCATGGCTGGCTGGTTTGCTGGATAAAGAGAGCACTATGTTCTGACTCCACAGGAATGTCTCCATGTAGACACTGGTGGTTCCCCCTCTGCTGTCTTTTCTGTTAGAACTTCAGTGTGATTATTTTAGATACCTTCTAGGGGTTCCTGGAAGGTTCCTTTGGTTTCTGTCCAAGGCAAGTTCTTGTAAACTCTCCTTATGTGGGTCGCTTTGCTGCTTGAGAAGTGGTAGGGTGGCCAGCATCAGAAATATCATTCAGGTATTGCCTGCATTCTTCCCATCCAGGTGGAGCTGGGCTTCTCAACGCCAGAGACTCTTCCCGGTTCACAGGTCGGTCTCCACCTGCTGGCAGCTCCTGGATCCATGTGTGCTGTCTGGGCTGTGGATCGAAGCACCTTTTTAATTAAGCCAGGAAGAGAACTCAGCAGCCACTCGGTGAGTGAGCCTGCTTTGACTTCCTCCCTTCCCTCATAATGACGTGAAGAGGGAGGGAGGCCACTGCATCTGTGCAGAGCTTATTTCCAAAAAACTCAAAGCACGGCCCAGAGGGATCAGCAGCACTCTCAGCGTGGCATAGGTAGGAATTAGGGGTTAAGAAAGAGGCTGAGCATCACTCAGAGCACCAGCGGGTAAGACAGCTTCTGTTGTTCTGTCTTATGTTCAGTTCAGTGGGCTGTGCTGGCTCTGTCAGAGGAGAGCCAGGGAAGAGTGACAGCAGGCCTGGGCTTTCTGGCATGCATTCATGCACAGAAGCCAGAAGCAATTCAAACAGGCCTTGGATGTATGACAGGAAGAGAATGGCAGGTTTAATTTTTTGCTTTTTCTTGCTTTCTCAGATCTACGGGTTGTTCCCATCTGCTTATAACTCCAGGTATCCTCACCAAGTGTCTGAAGATGATCGTTCATGTGGGTTCCCAAGTTCTGATGAGCCTGACGTGTTTACAGCATTCAGGGTAAAAATGGTTGATTTGGTGGGTTGAGATAATTTATGGACTGAGGGGAGTGTAGCACCCTGACTTTACCAATATTTTGGGGATGCTGTTACAGACAGTACAGGGAACAGGTACAGTTTAGGCCCTTGTAGCTCACTCAGGAAAAATTTTTGTGTGGTTACCACACTTTGGTTATGTGACTCCAGATGCCAAGGATTATCGGTTACTTTAACTGGATTTCACATAGTTTGTTTAATCTCCACAGCATGAGCAATTGTACCCTGAAGGCTGAGAAGGCATGATATCTAAATGACTGTGTGTTTGGAAAGGAATAAATTTGGCTGGCTCAGGCCAGATGAATTAGCTCAGAAGACCTTGTTTGCCCATTGCTGAGGATCTGAATTATTCCCTCTCAAAGTGAAGCAAGGGAATACTTTGCCAAGCGAGAGTGCAGCCAAGTCCCCACTGCGTGAGAGGACAGGAGGGCGCAGGGCAGAGGGCAGTGAGGAGAGGACAAACTTCTGATGATTCAGTTCTTTCTTTTTCCCACAGGAAATGGGTTTGAAAATTATGTCCAACACCAATATCAGGAAACCCACCGTTTGTCCAACTGCATCACCGACAACTAAGCTTCAGAAAACAGGAGTGTTTATTTCTAGGCCCATGCTGATGTTTGCCCAGCCCCATAAAGCATATAATAGTAAGCATTTGCCCACTGTTTCTTCTTACATAGGATGCTTAGTCTTTTAGGTGAAAGCAGTCCTGGGTTCGAGCCAATCCTATAATTGCAAATGGAGGAGAAGGAGAGTTCCCTGGCCCTAAACCTGTTGTGCTAGTGTGAGGCTGCCTGAGGCTCACAGCTTCTGAAATATTAGAGGTCTGTCTGAATACCAGGTCCTATTTCTGAGGTGAGGGAATGGTTGGTTGCCTGTCCCATGGTGCCCATACAAGTAAGTAAAGCCTGAAGCACCTCTGTCATTTGAAATGAGGCAAGATATTTTAAAATTTGGGACAGAACCTTCTGTTCTGATGCCATGTTTTCAGAGAGCTGACTGGATTAGCTACAGCCTGCACTGTGCTGGAACTCTTCTGCTCTTATCCAGGACCTGAGGACATTGTGGTGACTAGGTCTTTGTTATTTCCAGCAGAGCATCTGATATCAACCTATCAGCCCATTATGTTTCCACCTGTTTCTTCAGCTGAAGAGAAAGTACACAAGCCTATTCCCCAAACCTGGCTATGGGATTTGTATTCTGTAGGGTGAGTAAACTGAGCAGTCATTTAGTATGGCTGGGAGCGGCAGAAGATGCAACTGAGTTTAAATCATAGGCAGCTGTGCAAGACACCTAAAGACATACGTTGTGGGGCTCATACCTGTTTCTTATTGGAGCTGATATCTGCATTAAATGCATTTTCCTCTACCAGACCATCATACAGAAATGCTGTCCATCCATGGCAAATGGCTGGCATGGGAAAATAGAAAAGCAGGTGAAGTGCAGTAAAACAGCTTGGTTTACTGCCTGCACTCTGCCTGTGGTATCCCCGTGGGGTGGCATTTGCCAAACTGTGCTCACAGGGTGTATCCTGGTATTCAGGGGAAACTGATGTCCATAGAAATCCTTCACAGGACTGGGAATTGTGTCCTGTGAGAAAGGGCCAGTGTGCACACAGGGTCTACTGAGGGAGCTTTTGGAGATTTTTGATCTCAGACTTCAAGGTTTTCTTGTCTACTGTCTGGAGACTGGAGTTGGCTCAGGCCAGATGCCCCCACATCTGCCCTCTCCAACCTCCAGTGTCCTTCCAGATACAATCATCTCTTCACCCCGTAGCAGCAGATGTCTCCTATGTGATTTGTCCACCAACCTGATCTGAGCCAGCAAAACGTCTCTGTGTTGTGTGTGCTGCCTTCCTGTATGTTCATGGCAAAAGTGAATGTTTTGACTCCAGTTGCTGGAATATGGTGTACAGCAACATTCAGTTAAATGCTTCTGTTGCTGTCTGATTCTCCTCAGTCCCAGTGGGAACAGGAATGTCACTGTCACTGTGCCTGACACCACCACAGAATGGAAAGCAGGAATGTTCTGCACAGGACATAATGGCTTTGGATTTGCTTCAGCCTCCAGTCTTCGTGTTTTCAAGCCCTTTCTTGTGGAGCTCCCACTGCCATCTTCTGTGGTCCAGGGTGAGACCTTCAACTTGAAGGCCACAGTCTTCAACAACTTGAAGCAATGCATGAAGGTAAGGGAGCTCTGATAGGCTCTGTGAGAAAAGCGGGAGATGGCTGAAATCCATGGCCTGTGATCATAGAATCATAGAATAATTTGGGAACCTTAAAGATCATCTTGTTCCAACTTCCCTGCCATGGGCAGGAACACCTTCTACTAGACCAGGTTGCTCAAGGCCCCATCCAACCTGGCCTTGAACACTTCCAAGGATGGGGCATCCACAGCTTCTCTGGGAAACCTGTTCCAGTGTCCCACCACCCTCATAGTAAATAATTTCTTTTTAATATCTAGTCTAATCCTACCCTCTTTCAATTTAAAGCCATTACCCCTTGCCCTATCACTGCATGCCCTTGTAAAAAGTCCTTCTCCAAGCTCTGTTTTAGCCCTTTCTTGGTACTGAAAGAGACTCTAAGATTTCCCTGGAGCTTTCTGTTCTCCAGACTGAAGAGCCCCACTGTCTCAGCCTGTCCCCATAGCAGAGGTGCTCCAGCTCCCTGAGTATCTTCGTGGCCTCTTCTGGACTCACTCCAACAGGTCCACATCCTTCTTACATTGAAGTCCTCAGAGCTGGACACAGAATTCCAGGTGGGGTCTCACCAGAGCAGAGGGGAAGAATTCCCCTCCCTTGACCTGTTGGCCATGCCTGTTTTGATGCAGCCCAGGACACAGTTGACTTTCTGGGCTGCCAGCACACATTGATGGGTCATGTGAAGCTTCTTGTCTACAAGCACCCCCAAGTCCTTCTCCTCAGAGCTGCTCTGAGAATTAATTCTCCACTCAGCCTCTGTTTGTGCTTGGGATTGTCCTGACCCAGGTGCAGGACCTCACACTTGGCCTTGTTGAACTTCTTGAAGTTCACACAGGCCCACCTCTCAGGCCTCTCCCTTTCTTATTTCCCTTTTTAAGGAAAAAGGTCCCTTAATTATTTCCATTTTTAAAAATGGGGGTAATGTTTTCCCTTTTCCAGTCAGAGGGAACTTCACCAGATTGCTATGAAATAGGATGGATAGTGGCTTAGCCACTTCCTCCACCACCTCCCTCAGGACCTGTGGATGTATCTCATCAGGTCCGATGGACTTGTGCCCCTTCAGTTTCCTGAGATGGTCTTGAGTTGGATCATCTCCTACAGCAGGTGGTTCTCTCTCCCAGTCTCTGCCTTTGCCTTGTTGAGTGCTTGCGCCTTCTCTATGTCCCTGGTAACCACGTCCTCTTTTTCCTTCTGGAAAGGGTCCACATTTTCCCTAGTCTTCTTTTTATCAGTACCACACCTATGAAAGCTTTTCTTGTTGCTCTTGACATCCCTGTCCAGGTCACCAGGACTTTAGCTTTCCTAGCCTGATCCCTGGCTACTTAATCTCTATATTCCTCCCAGGCTACCTGTCCCTGCTTCCACCTGTTAGGCTTCCTTTTTGTGTTTGTGATGTTTATTTATTACAATCTGCCACCCCTGCTGCCCCTCCAGATCCAGGTGACCCTGGAGGAGTTTGCACACTTCCAGCTGAAGCCATGCAAGGGCTGTGTCTACAGCAGCTGCTTGTGTGCTGGTGAAACCAAGACCTTTCAGTGGAGTGTGACAGCTGAGCAACTGGGTGAGAAGAACAGGGAGGTGGGGTGGTGAAATTGGGAAGGAATGAAACCAAGGTGAGAATGTTTTGTAAAAGCTGACATTGAGGAGCTGTTTGCTTTGTTACCCAGAGAGTACTTGTTTGCATTCATCCCAAGGTCCTGATTACCTGCAAGTCTGTGCTAGGAGGTACAGAACCATATAGGGCTCTGATCAAATTTTTTGTTGTCAGCAAGTGATGTCTATTGTATTAATAGGAAGTTATGTCTATTATCTTCCTCAGAAGATGTTTTACGTACCTAAATGTGTGTTATTTTCAGGGATCACAAACATCACCCTCCACACAGAGGCTGTGGCCACAGAAGAGCTCTGTGGTGAAGAGATACCATTTGTCCCAAAACAAGGACAGAAAGATACAATCATCAAACTCATTCAAGTCCGGGTCAGTTAAGCTCTTCTATCGCCTAAACCTGAAAATGAGCTTTGTGCAATACCCACATTTTGTGCATGTTTTGGGAGTTACCCCCTGCTGTTCAAAATGTGTAATTAGCATCTCAGGGCCTGAGCTGGGTCCATCCGTGAGAGCTGATGGATGTAGGAGATAGAGGGGTGTCATCCACTTCATACCATGGAAAACTTTAAACACTCTTTTATGTCTTTGCTTCTGAGTTCTCTGCTGAATCGCACAGCATCAGTTTTGCAGACATTCAGAAGTTAAGGTGTTCTGAAAATGTGTGCTAATTCTAATATGAAGTTTCTAATATGAAGTGCAAATGTTTGACAGTAATTTGCATATTTGTGTGGTAATGATGATATTCCCGCTGACTGTCCAGCCTGAACCAGGCTTTGTCCGTATCTACTTCTAATCCCCTTGTAATCCTGTTCCTCTCCTATGTGTTCATTAAAATGCTACTTTTCTGTGCTCCGACAGCCAGAGGGAGTTTTGGTAGAAAAGGCTCACAGCTCCATCCTGTGTCCCAAAAAAGGTAGAAGGATTTTCTTCTTTCACTCTGCTTATCCCTCTCTTCCTGCTTAAACAGCTCCTGGGTATTTCCACTTGTTGAAATATTTTCTCTGTCCACATGACAAAGCTACAGAAGCATACTTTATTTGTGGTGCCAGATAGAGCTTTCCTCTAGGCAAGGATGTGGGGAGGTCCAATCTTTTAGCATCAACACCCTTGACACTAATGCAACAGCTTGAGGCATTTTTCTCCTGTGGGAAATGAAACCAGACTACTGAATATGGTGACGCTGGAGGACATGGCTTAGGATTGCTGTTCCTGTCTTGAATTTTATGGTATATGATGGGGCCATCAGCTAATGTTGAGAGCACGAGGTGCATTGAGATGACAAGCCTGCAGCTGAAATCTAAAACAAGATGGAGCAATTTCTGTAGAGAAGAACAGGTGGCTTTGACCACTGAGAATTTCCAGGAGTTTCTCAACCTCTCTATAAAGAGGGCTGTTAGGACAGCACAGTCACTGTGAGGTGGATGGAGGAAGTTGAGGGTGGAATGGGACAGGGATTTTGAGGTGATTTGTAGCCTCTCTGACAGTAAAATGGGATGTTAACACAGAACAGCCTTGAACAGTTTCTGGGAATTTTGAAGGCTGTTTTCTTCACACTCTCTTTCTTTTTGTCCTTTCCACACCTTATCTAACTGGTGTTAGGGGATCCAGCACAGGAGTCTGTGTCACTGATGTTGCCTCTTAATGTGGTTGAAGGTTCAGTCAGAGCCACCATCTCAGTCACTGGTAAGGAATTCAGCATGTGATAGTACCTTTGCAAATCCCTGAGTTTAGCCATAGGAAGGCCCAAACCCAGACTCCCACACCACCCTTTGTGAGGTTTTCAAGGCTTCACTGCCTTTTTCTTCCCATGTATGCATCTGCATTTCCTAATTACTGACAATCTAAAACACTCAACATGGGAGAGAGTGTTCTGTTAATGAGATTGCCCTGCCAGGATGGGAATGTGTACAATCCATATGAAGGGCACAGTGGAATTGATAATCTGGCTACCAGTCATCAGTGATAACTAGGGGTGCCCCCACATTGCTGTGCTGGGGCTGTCTTGCTTGGTGCACAGCTGGGAACAGGTCATAGGTGGGAGGAGGTGAATCCCAAAGCCTACTGCCCAGGAGGTGATCAGGATTCTTATGTTTTGTTTCAGGTGACCTCATGGGGACAGCACTTCAGAATCTGGACAACCTGGTGCAGATGCCCCATGGCTGTGGGGAGCAGAACATGGTGCTGTTTGCCCCCATTGTCTATGTGTTGCAGTACCTGGAGAAAACCAGGCAGCTGACCCCTGAGATCAGGGAGAGAGCAACAGGATTCCTGCGCAATGGCAAGTACAAGACCTTCCTTGCTCCTCTGCCTTCCCCTGTGTCCAACAGTCTCAGGCGTCTACTTCCCTTCCATCTGGAGCATTCAAACTCCCCATTCCCTTCACAATGATTTGATTGCAAATACAAATTCTAAGTACTAATGTCCTATCCTGTTTCCCAGGGTACCAGATACAGCTGCAGTATCAGCACCCTGATGGCTCCTACAGTGAATTTGGTACCAAGGATGAGTATGGTAATACTTGGTAAGCCCTGGGCTCTCTCCCTGCTGTCTACGTGATCTCTGACAGCCAGGAGTCTTCCAACAGGACTTCTGTCCTATTGGATCCAAAGTGTTCTAGAAGCTTTGTAGGCTAGGGCACCCCAGGGGTAGGCAGTCGTTCTTGGGATGAACTGACCTTGGACCAGCATATTAAAAATAGCACAGTGGGTCAAGAGAGACCTACCAGTTTCAAACTCCTGCTTTTTTAATTTTTTTCTCACTTCTGCTTAAATTCTTTATTTCCGGTCATTCTTCCTGCTCTTTCATGCACTCCATCTCTTTCTGATTCTCTCTTCCTTCTCTCATGCCTTTTTTTCTGTTCTCCCTGATCAGGCTGACTGCATTTGTGGTTAAATGCTTTGTCCAAGCCAAGCCATACATTTTCCTGGACAAGAGGACCATAGAAGCTGCTCTGACCTGGCTGGAGTTCCACCAGCTTCCCAGTGGTTGCTTCAGAAATGTGGGCCAACTTTTTCACACATTCATGAAGGTAGGAGCCAGAGCACCCTGAAGGACAACACAAAGCAGTTCTTGCCAGGTGTACTGGTAATTGTTTAAGTTCATTTTCTTATGTTGTTCTGCTTTCTTGCAAGAGAGCAAACCAGGGATAGGTGGGACCTATTCTGAAAAGCTTCAGGTCTTTGTGTATTAACTTTCCCAGCTTTTTTGATGTTTATGCTTTTTTTTAGGGAGGTGTAGATGGGGAAGTCCCCTTGGCTGCCTACATCACTGCTGCATACTTGGAGGCAGGAGCGACACCAGAGGTAAATACTGGGATTCTTTGCCATGCTCTTACCTTAAGATCTGAATCCTAAAGACCTTAGTGGTATCACTGGGGCAGGCAACAGAGCATCTTGGAGAGATTTGTGGACAAAGTAATAGGATGGGCAAGGAAGATCTTACCATTTCTTGGCAAAAACCTCAACTATCCCTTGAGGAGGACATTGCTGGCAGGGAGAAGGTGAGGTTGAACTACTGGGGGCCATTGGACTTCATGGCTAGATACTATGGCCATTTCCCAGGCTTTACTGCTCATTCCTGCTCCCCTCACCCCTCCCTTCCTCCCATCCCCTTGTTAGTCCTACACAGCTGACAGCTAATGGTGAGTTGTTCTTGAGGAGAGGTGGATAGAGCTGCTCCTAAAGTCAAGTAAACAGACCTAATGTAACTCCTAATACATTTTAGCTTCACAGAAAAGTCTGGGAAAGGAGTGCTGTAGGGCAGTTGTAACTGCACGCCTAAGTAATAACAATAGGAGGGAACTCTTACAATTGCTAAGGATTGTAGCTAGTTACTAGACTGTGGTACTGGCAAATAAAGAAACATGATTAACATGGTGGGGAGATGCAATTGCTGTAGACATTGAGAAGCTAAGTTCTCTGGAAATCGGAAAAGGAAGTGAAAAAAGCAATGCTTTTCGGTGGAACTGAAAATAATGGGCTTAGGAAAAAAGGAAGACAGATGGGAAATGAACCTTCTTCCTGGCAACAGGTGTCCTTCAGGTCACAGGAAAATTGTTCACTGTGAAGGTGAATTAAACACAGTAATTTTGGTCAGCAGGCTGTGTGTAAGCATTTACAGTTGTGTGGTGTTGCTTTTGTTGTGTTTGGACTTGGAGAGTAAGATGTGATGGTGTTATTCCAGCAGTAAGGATGTTCATTTCATTGAGACGGCACCACTGAAGCCCAAGACCAACTCAGGGGGGTGGTCTGTCCAGCACCTTTCTCTGAGGGCTGGAAACACTGCTTAGCGGTGCTGCACTGACACAAAGAGCGCAGGCTTAAGCACCTGGATGAATGTATGGGGTACTTTCTGTGCTGGCATATGCTAATAATGCATCCTTCTGTTTGTGTCTCAGTGCCTGCCTGCCTCACAGGTTTGTCTGTGACCCACACCTGTGTCACTCTTTTCTGTAGAGCACAGTGGTGCGCAAGGCTCTGGGCTGTATCCTTCCTTCCCTTCCCAAAGCTGCCAGCACTTACACCCAGGCCCTGCTGGCCTACACCTTTGCCCTGGCTGAGGACTCTCAACACACCCAAGAGCTACTTGACATGCTTGATCAAAAGGCGATCAGAGAAGGTACGGGAACCTCAGGGCCAGATGAACATCAGAGAAGGGACAGGTGACCTTTCTGAGGCCTTGGCTCAGAAGCTGGATGTCTGGGAAGTAATGCACATGCAGATTATTGGCTTATTGGTTTCTGTGTATCACCTTGGTGAGGAATATGGAGTGTTTGGTATTGCAAAATACATAGGTTTTACATAGTTGACCCAGTGACGTGACGATCCAGCTAAGAGGAATTTGCTCAATGGTCTTTGCGGATACTGTATCTTAAAAGCCTAGGCCAAAGGATTTCTTTCCTGACATCCCTCAAGGTCATCTACTACTTTCCTTTCCCAGATGGGCAGATCCACTGGAGTCAGACGTCATCCAAGTACAGGCACAGCACCAGCCCTTGGTCACAGCCAGTGTCTGTGGATGTGGAGCTGACAGCCTACATTCTCCTAGCCCTCCTCTCTAAGCCAAATATCACAGAGTCTGATCTCACCACGGCCTCTGGCATCGTGGCCTGGCTCACCAGGCAGCAGAATGCCTATGGAGGGTTTGCCTCAACACAGGTAACTTGCGGCCAGGGAGAGGGATGTTGTTTGGGAAAGAACCTCTGCAAAATACACACACAATATATGCAAGAGCAAATGCTTTGAGGAGAGGAGCCATTGTATACGGAGGTCCTCAGGATGCCAAGTTCAAGCATCGTTGGGTCTCAGAGCTGCAAATCTAATTGTTTTTTGTTTTTTCCTTTTCAGGACACAGTAGTCGCCTTGCAGGCCTTGGCTAAGTATGCAGTGCTGACGTACAGCACACAAGGGGTTGCAGAAGTGAAGGTGAGGTCCCATGGAGGCTTTGGGAGGAAGTTCCATGTCTCCTATCAGAACCGGCTCTTGGTGCAGGAGGCGGCACTGACAGAGGTCCCGGGCGAGTTCTTGGTGCAGGCCCATGGCAGCTGTTGTGTCTTTACTCGGGTAGGTTCCCACAGTTCCTGCTGTGATCACCCTCTTCTCATCATTTTATCAAAACCAGAACTCTCCACTGCACCTCTATGGAAGAAAATGTGCATTAACAGTGCTTTAATCTCAGTGTGTTGCCAATGCAATGAACCTATGTGTTGGAGGAGACAGAGACAGAACCTGCCCAAATGTGAGGACAGTGATGCTTCTATGTCTCTGAAGAGTACTGGAGGATGAAAATGTTGTATAGTGGTCCCACTGCTGTGTGTTTAATACGCGCAGTCTCAGTTGAAAGGTTGAGAAGGATCCCATGGAAGGATCATGTAAGGTTTCCAGTCTGAGTGACCTTACTGCATATGATTTATCCACTCAGTATCTGGGACCCAATCTTGAGGATTAGAGTAGCCAGTGGAAAAAAAAAAAGTTGCAATAGATGATATTGAACTAATTATCCATGTCTTAGTCTGTCTTTTTCTCTCTCCCTGCAGCTGGTGCTGAGGTACAACACACCCTCCCCACAAGACTCAACATCCTTTGCCTTGCAAGTGAAAACTGAGCCAGTCAATTGCACCGAGGACAATACACGCCCTGTTACTGTCTCTGTCAATGTCAGGTGACTCTAAAGATATTGCCCCACTTGGGAAGGAAAGCCTGGCATGGCTGGAGAGCTAAGGGGTGCTGATTGGCTACAGTGGAGGCACCAGGCAATTTCAGCAGAAGGGCGAGATGGAAGATGGATAATAACGGCACAAGTGCCTCTGGGGATGGGGAAATGTTACTGAGGGCCTTGGTTCTTGCTGGAGAGAGGAGTACAAGAAGTATCTTCAGAGTGGGGATGCTCAGAGAAGTGCAACTCTTATCTGCCCCTGTGAGAGGAGGCAGTGACTGCCTTGGCCCCAGGATGGGCTGCCTGGCTCAGGGTACTGCACAGCAGGGTAAGCTGGGAGAGAGTCTATTTTCCATCTTCTCCACCAGGTACAATGGGAAGAAATCCACTTCCAACATGGTGATTTTGGAGGTGTCACTACCGACTGGATTCGTCCTGGCTCCAGGATCTGGGATGTCTGTAAGAAACATGGAATTGGGATGGTGATGTGGTGTCAGTGGGACCATCCATGCCCAAGGAGAGGCGAAGGTTGCATAGGAAGGTGTTGCCTGTCCCTGTCTTGAGCAATCTCACCATCCCTTCCCCTCTGCCACACAACAAACTTTAATGCATACTGTTGTCTCTTATCTTTGAGTCTTGAGGATGGTGATACTTCTGGCCCAATTTGCTCAGCATATCCTTAACAGCTAAGTAGCCTAGGTTCCTATCCTTAGGGTTTGCAGGAGCTGAATAGCCCTGCAGGGAGATCAGTCTGAAGGGATTAGAGTACAAATTAAATTTGGAAGTGAGTAAATTGAGAATCTGTATACTCAAACTCAGATAAACCTTGTTGGGTTATCCCTCACTTGCCTTTCCAAAGACAAAACTAAATCGCTTCCTCTACTCTCCTGTCCTAGCTGCAGCATTGGCACTCTGTGAGAAGAACTGAGAAAACACAAGGAGGTGTTGCCATCTACTTGGACAAGGTATGTGTGTGCTACTAGAGAGGCTGCAGGAGTAGAGGCCACTGCCAGAGTTGTTGGGAGAATCCAGAACTGTAACTAGCAGAACAGAATACTTAAGATTCATCTTGTGTCCCAGCCTTTGACTCTACAAGAGTTGTTATTATCAGCTAGTAGGATCAAACTTAGGTGAGGAAAAGAACAGCTTTTAAATTAACTGCAATTTGCTTTTCTTCCCCAGCTGAGCCATGTCTTTGACACATACATTCTGCATCTGGAGAAGGAGATTGAGGTGACCAACCTGAAACCTGGCCATGTCAGGGTCTATAACTACTACAACCCAGGTCAGTGTGGAGCTATGGGGTGCCAGGGCTCCTGGGTGTTTGCACTTGTCTCTGTGCAAGGATAACTCAGATCTCTCCTGTTCTGTTGCAGAGGAGCAGGCTCTGGCTGACTATAATATCTTCTGCGTCTAAGGTAGGTGCAAGTCCCTTCCTCGGCCCCCCATACAGACTATCTAGTGATGTTTCCTCTGCACCTCAGCCTCCTCTCTCTGTTCCATTGGAGCTTCATGTATCTCTGATTCAGCATGTTCCCTTCATCTAGGACTATATGTGAAACTCCCTAAGCAGAATTCATGGTACTAGTTCCAACCTACTCTGTTTGGGTATGAGGAAGCTCTCTTTCTGGGGAGGGGCTGAGGTAAAAAATGAGGATACTAGATCAAAGCAGAAAAACCCCTTTCCTTTAGAGCCCTTAGTGAGAGCATCCTAGCTGTTAGTATCCTGAAGTTAATATTTTGGGTCATATAATTTGTTCTCTGGGTTACTCTCTCTTCTGCTCTCATTTCTCCAGGGACTTGGTCTGCTTCCTTACTGTCCACTGTTTCAGCCCACATGGATCCAACTAGTGCAAGATGTCTGAGGGCAGCAGGGCTGCTGCATTATTGCTTCTGGTATCATGGGACATGCATCACCTGGGAAGTCACATCTCAGTGGGCTTGACATACTGGTGCTGGGACACATCTCAAGTTGGATTTCAGGACTAACTCCAGCCCAACCTATGCTGCTCATCCTGATAGCCATTACCTGGTGAATTCTTTGGGGTGTCTGATTAATTCTGATTGTTTTAATCCAGGGATTTTCTTGCTTGTAAAAAGAATGGAAGTAAAATATAAACTACAAATCTGGGTGCTGCGGTGTGTGTTTGGACTCTGTGTCGCAGTTTACCTGGGAGGAGTAAGCAGAAGCAAACTCAGTGTCTGAACTGTATAACTGGCAATCATTTCTTCCAGCACTGGATTCCCTTCCAGCATCATTATGCAGCCACCAGTATGGGGTGAGGACTCCTCGCATGGAGACTGATCCCCTGAGCATCATTTATTGCACTCAGAGGTGGCTGAGCAATAAGGTCTTGGCTGATTCTGCACTTTACATGGATGTAAATCTACCCTGCTGTGCATCTCATGGACTAGCTCTGTCCCTTTAGCATACAAAGAAGAAGGGGAGAATTTTAGTTTCTGCACCTCCTGTGAAGCTGGATCTTGCACAGGACAATTCAAACACAAGTTGTCGGGCATGGGTGGTGCCCCTGTGGCCTAAAATTGGCTCTTAAAAGAAACCTCCAAGACTCAATTTGTGAGTTTTAGCAGGCAGGCACTCTTTATTATGGCACGCTGGAATGATTTCAGCAGACTGGGTGCCCTGGGAATCAGTTCACCAAAGTGCACACAGAGTTATCTTCGCTACAGCTTATGTGTCAGCATTACATGATTCTTCATTTTTTGTTCCCCACATTCCTGTTACACATTCATGACATTTCTCAACACTTATAAGCATATATAAATATCCTTATTAGGTCTCTGAGGGGCTTCATTGAGGGACTTCAGTGGTCTTCTCTGTCTGGAACCCCCAGAGTTGTGACTGCCTTATGAACTTTAAGACAGTGCACCTGGTTATAGAGTAACTTGGTGTTGCTTGGCTGGCTGCCTCAGTTCCCTTCCTCATTGTTTCTTTACTTTGCTTGGTTAGTTCCTTTAAATCACTTGGCTCAGCTATATTTAGTTTCTTTGGTACATGCTGCTGCAAAAACTACTAGTTCTTGTTACGTCTCAAAACTCAGATGCCGTTCCCCCCTTTTTCTTGAGCCTTGGCCATGAGGCCAATGTCTCATTATTTAAAGCATACTTTGAACAATAAGTGACTACAACAGCTACAGCACAGAATCATAATACAAGCTAATATACGAATGCAGATGATAATATTAAGGGTTTAGTCTGTTCGGCTTTCAAATCAAATGGGGCTTTCTTAACTCAAGAATAATGTATCCAAGGTCCCTTTTTTGGAAATTAAACTGCTAAAAATGTGATCAACAAAACAAGGAAAAGTCCTTTCCACTTCACTTGTAGGGGCTCAGAGTCTCACTACTTGACGTAGACCCAGTTGCCAGGCAGGAATGGTGTCCAATCCCACCAGTCGAGATGTCACCACGAATCTCTGGAGTTTAGTAGATCCGAAAGCACACATTAGTTCATAAGGGCTTAATTTGTCTTTTCTTCTAGGCTGAACTCGAATTCTCAGCAAGGCGACAGTTAGGGCCTACACCCCCATCACTGAGGTTTTCTGACAGATTTTATTTATCTTGTGTGTCACTGCTGCAATAAAATGTGATCCCCTACCTGATAAAATGCCTTGAAGAATTCTGAACCTGGGAATAATGTGCTTTAAGAGAACCTTCACTACTTCTCTTGAAAGGCCTTCTTTCTGAGGAAACTTTGAAAAGTCTGTTTGCCAATAGTTTCCAGGAAGGTTTCCAGCTTTGGCGACTCATACAGTTCTTTTCAGTATTCCGTAATTGTAGGTGGGACTATCACCTCCCCTAAAGGGGTGACGGCCCATCCTGTATCTTGAAAGTTAGTCAATTAACTGAAAGTTTCCCCCCCCCCTTTTGTTTTTCATCGTACTTTGGGGCAATTTTAAGTAACACTACCTCCTTTTCTGGGACTAAAGCCAGAATTCCTTTTTCTGCTGCCTCTTTTGCAGATTTGTCAGTGAAATGGTTTCCAGTTTCAGGGAAAGTTTTCAATGCCAAACATTTACTTTTTTTCCTTGACTTAAGTCCAGAGCTCTTATAAGAGCAGATAGTTCTGCTTTCTGAGCAGAGACAATAGATGGGAAGGACTGTGATTTGATTACCTTGTCAGTGGTGGTCACACCTTGTCATTTGTTTTCTCTCCCGAGCAAAGCTGCTTCCATCAGTATACAATTCTCAGCCAGGATTTTCCAGAGGGACATCCTTTGGTTCCGGTTGGCTGGAGTAGGCTGTGGCTCTTCGCTGATCCCCTAAAAATTGTGCAAGCACTCCTAGGGCAACATTCTTCCTCTCACAGGCAAACAGTTCAAATGGTTTTGAGAGACCTGGCAGACCCAGAGCCAGGGCTCTCCTTAGGGAATGATTTAGCCACTTAAAGGCTGCTCTTGCATAATCTGTCCAAGTGAGGAAATTCTTATAGGCTGTTTCTAAAAGTTTCGTATAATGGTCTTACCAAAAGTCTATAGTTAATAATCCAGAGTCAACACTATCCTACCATTCTCAGGAAGGCAGCTCATGAACTGTTTGTGGTTCAGGAAGGCGACAGATGGCTTCTTTTCTTCCTTCCCAGTTTCTGTATTTTCTCATTCAAAACCAAAGATTTCTTGGGCTTTCCTTGTTCAAGGGAATGCAGAAAAAGGCATCTTTTAAATCTAAAACTGTAAACTATTCTAGGTTATTATTTAAGGTAGTTCTCTCAGCTCCTGCATTAATCAATAATCCTTCCCATTTGCTTTCTTTGTGGGTACTTGGATTCACATACTACTAGCAAACTGTTTAGCAAGTTTGTCTATTACTTGAACTGATCCAACTTGGCTTTCTAATTTTAAAGGACACTTTTTATACCTCACCAATATAGATCCTGGCTTAGTGGTAATTCTTGCAAGTTCTGCCCTTTTCCATTTTCCTGGAATTCCACTGGCCCACACAATAGGAACAACCGCATCTTCAACTTCAGTTGGGATGTTGCTGCTAACAGGAGTTACTTCCTGCACAAGAAGAGCTGCTGCTTCTACATATTCAGTTTCAGGAACTTTGATTTCAATGTCCCCATTTGTAAATGTAATTTCTACCTCACGTTTTCCACTAAGTCTATTCCTAGCAAAGGTTTAGGGGAGTTTGGCAAACAGAGAAACCCATCAATTAGCCATTGTTTTCCCAATGTAACCCATCACACCAATAACCTTTTAAGTGCTGGTGATCATGGATCTTCTAACTTGGCAGGGATACGTCTCTATGGACAGGTAGATCTCCACAGCCCCTCACTAGTTCTGGCTGGAACAGTCTGAATGGCTAAGAGCAAAGGCAGGCTTAGGAGTGGAAGGTCTGGAAGACAGCTGAGATTTGAGGGTCAGGATTTGGCTACAGCCCTAGAGGCTCTCCAGACCCTGCAGTAAGGTTGGGATTTGTGGTGGTTTAAAGGGAGGGATTTTGAAAACATGTTTAAATTTTAACTATGAAGTTCCAGAGTAAACCTGAAGACTTGGCAAGTCCTGCCTGTGAGGCAAAGACGTGAGCATTGCAAGTTCTTTTGGTTAAGAGCAAACACACCAAGGAGATCTGCCAGCAAGGCAGGCTGCTGACAGCCTGCTCTGTGCTTCATGAGCAGTTTAACAGGACCAGAATAAATACAGAAACTCAGCCCAGCAGTTGGATGTTACCAGTGCCTTGTGTGCTGCCAGAAGTGCCCTCTGTTGATGTTGGCTTCATTCCAGGTGTTGCTTTCTCTCTCCTTCTGCACCTTTGTTTAAACAGGTGCTTTTTTCTTCCCTTTATTCAGTTTCCTCAGCAGTCCGTGAGCAATGCAGATTCCAACTCCGCAGAACAGGATTTTTACCAGACTACTACTTTCTTTGAAACTTTTTAAAAACATTTTGCAAATATTGCAGCTTTCATTCCAAATGTCTTATCTCTCCCTTGCCTTTACCTCTAGTGATATCAAAAAGCAGAACTGGAGCTAGTCAGGCCTGCATCTGGTACTGCTGCTTAGAGAGCACCACGGGCTCTCACAGAAAGGGGGAGACTCCACTTATCACTGCCAGTGCCACCATGTTGTTCTTATAATCTGTTTTGCAGGGCTTAGCAAAACACAGGTCTGGTAAAAGTCCCTGGAACAGCGGTTTATTGGGAAAACAACTGCTGTGGTGGTTACACATACACACACATGAATTCAACCTTCTCCTTACTGACCCCCGGAGGGGTAGCTCTTGCATGAGCCCATTATTGCAGAGGGAGTTGACACACAACCCCTCTTAGTACACACGCTCCGTGTAAAAGCTGCATGGGGTGACATTTTTGACCCAATAGACATAGTAATTTCTATGCCTACTTTCTTAATATCTCTTCTGTGTCCTTCAAAATGTTTTTTTTTCCTGAGAATTAAACTGTAGTACCTGTGATGTCTGGCTACTAGAAAGCATTTGGAGAGAGGTAGCTGTCTTCCAAGAGAATTTAAAGACAGTGAAAAAAACCACTTTTGTACAAAACATATTGATTTCTCTCTGGCCTAAACTCCCCCTTCTCTACTGAGAGCAGGAGATGTCAAACATCACACTCTTTTTTTTTTTATCCTTCACAAAATCGAGGGATTGTGGTGATTCAACCTGGAGTTTAGTGGTGTGCATGCTTCCACCTAGCTTTTGATTAGCTCCACTCCTTGAGCACTGAGGACTGCTGGCCTCCAGGGACACAAATCTACCCTCAACTACTGGTGTGCCTCTTCCCTGTCTCTGGGCCAAGTGATGAATGGTTTTGTGGACTGGGGAAGGATTTCAGCACAAGACAGCAGCCAGGCACTGCCACAAATTCCAGTGGGTGCAGAGCCCTGCTAAGAGATGCTCCCTTCCTGAGTGCCTCCTGGCCACCAGTATCTGGTCACCATGCCAGTAATAGGAGATGGAGATGGGGCTGAGTCACATGAATCACACACACACTGAGCCTGTGACTTTGTTTTTGCTGCTCCAACATTTATTTCATTCCGCTTCATTGTCTGGGAGTTAGACTGGATTGAGTGCTCGGGATGTAGGTTTCAAATCAATACTAAGTTATAACTTGTGAGGTGTTTAAGTTATAAATTGTGAGGTGTTTACATGTCTGCTCTCACAAAACAGGTGCTGGAGTCAGTAGGAGCCAGGACTCTCAATACCTTTGCCATTGTGAGCCCCTGTGCTGTTATAAGGGTTCTCTCTGTCCCTTGAAGCTGCTGTGGATCTACTGTGAACAAACAAATGTCAGGTGAGATTGTTCAACAGGCACTGTCTGTACTTTTTGAGTCCTATGAAAAGAAATGAATGGCATCTTAGTGTCAGAGAATGATTCACATTGTTGCTCCAGTTCCTGTTTGCATGTTTATCCAGATGCATTTACACATTTTTCTCAGCCACTGGCACCAGCCACTTGGAGCTGAGCAAAGCCCAGGGGGGAAGGAGAGGGAGGATTTGTATCTGCCTGCAAAGTATGTGTGTGTCTGTGTGGGGGGGGGAGTTGTAAGGAAAAAATGCCAAACCCTATATTCCTTGCTATGCATTAGTGAGTCCTAAAGCAAAGGAAAATATTACTAGGCCCTGCATATGTAAGAGTTCAGTTTGGTACTGAATTAGTGGTGCATTTTGATATAAAATGGTCTTAATAGTAAAATAGAAGAACTTCCTTATTTTGAAAATAAATAGTTCCAAGAACCAGATTTTCTTTTAATTTATGGTAAGATAGGGAAAAGTTCAATATAATCACTAGGCTAACAGGTGTAAAATAAGCACGAGGAAAGAAGCTCCCAAACTAGATAATGTGTGTCACCTGGGGCTAGAGCCACAGCCTTTAGGTGGCTAAAGAAAACCCTGTAGGACTTAAGCCATGCAGCTTTTTACCTGCCTATCCAATGTTCAACACTCATTTCCACTGGTGAGAGTGTGTGTGTACAAGTTGGCCCTGACCTGGACCACAGAGGACTGTGTGATACAGCTGGGGTGAACCACAGCTCTCAGATTTTCTCTTCAAACTGAAACACCTGTAGGGCAGAGACAAGGTGAGGACCTACAGCTTTGCTTGCTCCCTCTGCTTTCCTCATGGAGGACGGGAGCAGAGCACTGTGCATGTACACTGGTTTTGTACAAACCTGGTCTCTAAGACTGAGACCTACCTTGGGCATTACAGCTTCAGAAAGCTTGGGGACAGCATGACCACAAGAGTTCACAGTGAGCTCCAGCTGAGTGCACGTGCCAGAGGTCACAGGATAATCCATCTGGAGGCAAAACAATGGGACTGGGGCTGCAACTGACACAGGGAGCAGGGGCAGTGCAGTGAACAGAAAACAGGGTTGCTTAGCAGAATAAAAGGCAATAATGCTGGTCCATGCACAGGGGCGTAGGAAGCAGTGAGGCTGGAGTCCAAAAGGACTTGGATTGGCTGGGGAACATCCTGCACGGTACAACCCTGTGCCTGCAACACTATAAACACAGGAATGAGGAGGAAGGAGGGAAGCTTTGGGGCTTCTTGTCTGCTTCCTGGGAGAAACGGCAATAACTGTGGGTGGCCTGGAGACTTCGGAAGAAAGAAGCAGCACCCTACCTTCTCTCCTGACCAGCCCTCCAGAGGAATCCACCCCTCGGGGGGTTTCCCATGAAAATGTGGACTCCTTTCTTCCTGAGCTGCCTGCTCTACACCCTGGGGATAGTGGCACAACCGTAAGTGCTATTTAAAAATCTAGTGATTGAGGCTTGTGATACTGAGGGAGGGGCCCAGATAGCTGGGAGAGAGTGTGGGACCCTGAGAGTCATCTCCTGGAAAGGATAGACACGGGGTGGTATGCAGCACACCACGAGTTGTGTTATGAATACAGACCCTCCTGAAGGTGGGAACCTCTCTCTGGGATACTGCTGCAGTACAAGAACTAGGTGAGGATTGCTGGTGGGAACAATAGTGAGGGACTGACACGGTCTGACACATAATGAAGGGAAAGGTGTAGGATAAAGTGAAGGGCAAAAGAAAAGGGCTGCAGGGCTGGGGACGGTTAAGCAAGAACCAACCTGCTGCCAGGGTAGTTAATGAGCTGTGTCAAAGCAAAAGGGGTGAATTCTGTTCTGTCACCTGAAAGTATTTCTCTTGTATTTATCTGAAATGAACTATATACCTTCCATCACTCCTGTGAGAGGTTCATATACTCACTTTTAATCTGTCCCCCTCACTGCAGCAGAGCAGCACCTCCTGCCCCCAGAGAGATGGTAACCTGTCTTGTTTCCTCAGAACAGAGTATTAGTGCCAAGTGTCAGTGAGACTGCTCCCAAGATTTGAAGTCTTTTTTCCCCACTGCAGGAGGTACCTGATCATCATTCCAGCATCCCTGCCCTACCCCTCATTCCAAAGGGTGTGTTTGGACCTCCGTGGGGTGGAAAAGCCTATTCGTGTGGCCTTGACTCTTACGCATCCATCTGGCAACCTCAGTCTCTATCGCAAGGTCGTCCGGAACAATTGGATCTTTGAGTGCACCAGATTTCAGGTCGGAATCATTCTTGGCAGGGAGCTCTAGCTGGCAGCTCCCAGTGTGCTCTTTTGGCTCATGATGCCTCTTACCAGAGAAACAGAAAATGAGGATGACAGGAGTAAGAGAGGGCATGGAAAGAAATAAATGGAAAATCAGAGAGAGTGGTTAATGGGAGCCTGCTGTCTGCTCCCTGGCTTTGTCTGTCCACTTGCTACTCTTCCTGTGGGGTATCTCATAATCTACCTTGGTGGCACACTGAGGAAAGGCTGCCTGGCCAGGCTCCAGAGGTCTGGGGAACATGGAAGAGCACCCAAACGGCAGCTGTGCAGCTAATTCTCTCCTCTGAGAAGGATGCACTGTCACAGGGTGTTTGACTCTGTGATCCAGAAAGAGTCAGACTTTTCATCTCAGACAGCTTCCCATCATGTCTGCTTCACTCCAAGCTTTTATTTAACAGCTTGAAAATGTGCTGGGGAACTGGGAAAGACATGGGAGGGTGCACACAACCTCAGCACAAATCTTTCAGATTTTCCATACTCATGATCCTTGTTTTCTTTGTTTGCACTGATGAATAAGAGCAGATTTCAGTCTCTGTGACCCACACACTCTAGGAAACAGATTTCTCATCAGCATAGACATTTTCTTCCCTTGAGTTAAGTCTTCTCCATCTTGCTCCATGCAGAGTTTAACAGTGGCCCCTTGACGGGGTAAACACAATTTCTGTGCCAGAACTGACTCCCTTTTTTCTCTTGTCCAAGATCTGTCCCAGCTGCTAAGCACTGTCCCCTGTGCTTCTGTAGACATAGCCTTCAGTCACTGAGGGGACACCCTGTGCTGGCCTCTGGAGTAGGATGGGGAACAGGCTGGCCTTTCAGTGCAGCCAAAGCAAGGAGAAGAGCACTGCTAAATTAGTGGCTTTCCTCTTTTGTGTCCCAGGTCCCCCGACCTGCAGGCAGCCAGGAGGTGGGCACAGTCCACCTGCGCATCTCCAATGACCAGTACTTCAGTGCAAATGAAGGGAAGCAAGTCCTGATCCGCAGGGCTGGGACAGGCACGTTTATTCAGATGGATAAACCCATCTATAACCCAGGACAGACAGGTGAGCACTGCAAGGAGCACCCTGACAGTGCCCCTGCCTTGGCCTGCCCAGACTTTGTTTCCAATTTCCCATGAGGGGTGTGCTGAGTGCTTTGTGCTATGTGGCCTCCACGAGGACAGAGGGGGAGTGCTTCCTTCTGTAGTCATATATCCATGAACCACATTTTAGGGGCAGGAGGAGACTGGAAAGGTCAGTCTCACATGCTCTAGGAGCAGAGCTGGCTTGGAAGAGGGAGTAAACCTGAACATGGTCTTCTTGGCCGGGGCCAGGTATATAGGACTGGTCTGTCTACACTACAGACAAGGAAATGTAAGGGTAATTTACATTTATTTGGATGTAGCCCATGGGAAAATCCCTAAATTTTGAGGCTCACTCACTGTGCTGCTGCCATGTGTTTCAGGGAAAAGGTGGTGAGCAGGGCTGAGCCAGGGGTTAGAGGGGCTGCAGGGTAGGCTTGGGCTGTCAGTGGGGCTGTGTGGGGAGCTGTGATTTCAGGGTGAGAAAAATGCAGGGCAAGTCCACTCCCAGATGCACTCTGTGTCCATGGTGTGCTCTTATCCATTTTCTCCCTGCAGTGAAATTCCGGATCGTGACGTTGACTGAAGATTTTGTTCCTGTTAACAGCAAGGTAAATCCTGTCTCAGTGGAGGCGAGGAAGTCTCCGGGTTCCCTCTGACGGTTCTGCCTCGTTTACCAGCCCTGTGCTGGGGAGGCTGGGACAGTCCCACCACCCAGGGTGGCCAATGCCAACCCTCAAGCAAACCAAATTGGAACGATAGTGCCTGCTTACCACTGACTCTGCTGTTGCCCTCACAGGACAGCTGCTGGCAGGTGGGAAGGTTGGTGCTGGTGATGGTATTTGGGGAGTGTGCCAGTGCTCCCAGCTAGCTGAATTAGCTGCATGCACCTGCCCCCTGCCAAAAAAGCAGGCAGAGGGCTTCTGGGGACATCCATGGGCTGCTGGCCACAGGCATAATTGTCAGACAAATTTGTGTGCAGACAGACCTAGCCAGACCCAAGCTGCCAGAGCTGCCCTCCCACAGGTTTGGAAAGCTCAGTGATTTGTGGAGTGTGTGGCACCTAAGGGTGGCAGGAGAGTCTGAAGCAAGCCGCAAAATTTAAAGAAAAATTTATTGATATGGGAAAGGATACACATGAAGTGATCATTTAAAAAAAAAAAAAAAAAAAAAAAAAAAGAGAGAGAGAGAAAACAGCATAATCAAATTATACAGACTTGCTGCTGGCAGCAGCTCATTCTCCCCACGTCCAGGGAGTGAGAAGTTGCCAGAGACTGGCATATCTGCTGTCCAGGAAACTGCAAGGCCAGCATCTTTCTACAGGGAGCAATTATACCTGCAGCCAGCAGCTATAGATATTTCACACTCCTCTGTCCTCAAGCAATCTCAAGAGAGCCAACAGGAATTCATGCCATGACAATTAAATACTGAAGGGCACGCATGAGGAGAGTTGGATCAAATCCTTCTGGACTGAAATAAAGGAAGAGATCCTTCTGGCTTCTTTATTGCTGACTAAATTACCCTCCTTTTTGGGCTTTTGGTGATGTCCTAGAATCATCCACTCCTTTCTTCTCTCGAAAGAGAAATCATATCTCTTACATTAGTCAGATAATAGAGTAAGCAACAAATTTCTTTCTGTGCCTGCAGTTGTTCCATGAAGATATTTGACCATAAATGATCGATGCCTATGTGCGAGTATAAGCCAATTAGCACTATAACTGTTAATAATGCTGTGATGAAAATTCAGAAGATGTCAGATTTAGCCAAAGCTGTTATAAGGTTTGAATGCACTATGCATTAAAGCTATAATACATAGTTTTTAAATTAGATGAGTTAAAGATAACAAGGGTGCCATTCACCAGCATGTCTTGTTTTAGCATTGACATCAGATTCAATCTATGAAAATAATTAACTTGCATTTATTTTTTTTTTTGCAATGAAAACAGAGTTGCCTGTGATAACCTGTATTAAAGCTTAGAATGATGAATAATGTGACTTAAATGTCAATTACGTGTTTACAGACTGGTTACTCTCCCAAGTCACTGTCCCTGCCTCCTTATGCCTTGTGCTCACAAATTATTTGTTCTTCACCAGTACTGCCTCTCGGCTGATAGATACAGTGATATAAGAACAAACAGAGAATTAATGGGCCTAGAAGGGCTGAAGTATGTCCTCCTTTGTCCCTCTCTGTTACTGCCAGCTGCAATCATCATTAATTCATATCTCCAAGCCTTACTTCCTAGGTCAGGCATTGTAAAGGAAGATGTGAGTGGATTCTCTTATAGGTGTCGCAGTTCTGCTAATTTTTGAGATTTATGTTACAAAACTGAGGCCATTTAATAGTTGTGAACTTGGGATGATGGTATTTCTGAGTATTCCTACTTTCTCCTTTTTATTATAGCCAATTCTAGCTTTCACAGTTGTAGAATATCTATCAAAGTGCATCTTAAAAATTCAGGTATCAAAAAGCAAATCTAAAGAATAGCACAGATTTTTATGCTATGTATTTTCTTCAGTATTTCATAGGAAGTCTCCTGGTTTCAATAGGACCCAGATTCATGTATTATAGTGTTTGTCACAGTGCTTTTGCTGGGTGGGTAAGATAAGTTTATATGCAAGTTGCTATGGCATGCCAGTTTCTGACATTGTTGTCTGCTTGCTTTGCAGTATTCCATGGTGGAAATCCAGGTGAGTGTTTCAGACTGCTCAGGTGTTATGAGGAAAGGTACTTCAGTATGGATAGAACCTAAGCTTCTGTCTTTCTGATTCAAGTTACTTTTCTTAGAGTACATTCTCTGTCCAAATGCTTCCTGTTAACAAGCATTGACTGTCCAAATTGTTAAGCTTCATCCATTTATATATTCATGAATGCCTGCCAGACTTTAGCTAAATCTTACAGTTGATCTTTACATAAGACTGGAGACCTTTCATATGTTCTTTTACAATGAAAGTAGAGAGTAGAGCAGACCTGGGTGGATTGGGTTCACCTCTGTTGGTGCTTAAGTGCTCAGGTCACTTCACCACCATCTGGGACAAAAAGCATCAGGAACCTTTGAAAGCCTCTGAAATCTCTGAAATGCCTTTGAATCCAGTGGAATCTGGATAGCTGATGACTGCCTCTTCTCTCCTTCCCTTGCACCACAGGACCCAAACCAAAACCGCATTGGCCAGTGGCTGGATGTGAGACCAAAACAGGGCATTGCAGATCTCTCTTTCCAGTTAGCTGACAAACTCTCTCTGGGAACTTACACCGTCCGTGCCCAGTCCTTTAAGTCTAGTTCAGTCCAGTCCAGTACTTTTAAGGTGGAGGAACGTGGTAAGGAAAACAAAGAATGGGATGGAAGAAGTTGCTTATTTGTTGCTTGCCTGCCTGTATAACAATGTAAAGCCAAATACTGTAAACTAACATGTTTTGTAAACTAACAAATATTGTAAAATAAGTCCTAGCCTGAGGGCTAAAACTGAACAGAAATCTATGGAGTATAAAATGTGCAATATCAGAAAGGAACAAAAGAGACATTGTGTTGGAGATTCCTCTAGAAGGTATCTGCTGACAACTAGGCTGGAACAGAGTGAGAATACACTGAAGACTTCTTCAAGACTGTTTTTTGAGGAAAAAAAGGGTATTCTTTCTTTGGTTCCCCTGTTTTTAATTAATGCTTGCTTTTACCTCATTGATATGTTCCTTCATAGGACTCCTGTCTTACATGAACACACTCTTGCCTTTTTGTGATCCTGTGTCCGGGTAGTGTTATGCCTTTGATGAGGTAACTCTGAGGTTTTTGTTCCAGTGTTGCAAAAGTTTGATGTTTTCTTCGAGGGACCAGCTCAGATTTATGCTTCAGATAAAACCTTCCAGCTGCGTGTGTGTGGCAGGTAAGGAGAATGTTCAGGGGTAATGAAAGAGCACACTAAAACTGTGTCTCTCCTTCCATATATCTTCTAACTCTTGAATCCATCAAACAGAAGTGGCCCAAGAAGGGCCAAGCACAGCTGTTCCTTTTGAAGAATCCCAAACAGTGCAAGAGTCAAACTGTTGGATTCTTCCTTGGGGAAGAGGTACATGAGCCACACTAGAGAGAGACCATCCAGATATAGGGAGACTTGTTCTGGGCAAGTGATAATCTGCTCTAGAAGTTGTGTGTGCCCAGCCTTGAAAGACCTTACATGGGGAAAAACACTTATTTGATATGAGGCAGATCTGCTAAGGTAAAGGAGCAGGAACAGACATTTCTTTAGGGGTTTATGCTGTTCCTTCTCACTTTTACGCTACTGAACGTATTACCTTCTTAGAAGCAGCAGGTGTACTTCTCTAGTTATGTGATCATCAGCAAAAACTGAGCATCTGAGGGTGAGAAGGAATGCAGGACCTCTGACAATATAAGCACAAAGGAGGAAGGGGAATCGTCTCAAAAGCACTTTGTAGACAGGTAGAGGGGGTGAACTCATTGTTTTTGGGACTGCATTGTCTGGAGACTTTTGGTGTCTCTTTTACCACTGGTCTGACATAATTTCTCATAAATTGGGACATTTATAATTAGGTCATATGAAACTGTAGAAGCAAATAGTACAGAACTCTGAATCTCCTGAATGGGTAATAAATGTCTTCTTTTTACTGATACTGTCAGGAGCATTGCTCCAAGGGAAAATCAGAGGGGAGTCAAAGCAAGGAAAGGCTGCAAAGCAGGCAGAGGGAATTTCTAAACTGACAAGGGCACACTTTGCTGTACGTTGCAAAAAACAGCAAAGCAGGTCTGATGGTGGAAACAAGAATCCAGATCATGAGATAAGCCCATGGTGAGGCAGGTCTGAGGTCACTCTGAAGCTCTATTACTGCCACTTGCTGTTGCTCTCTGCAGGGGCACTGGTTTCTGCTGCTTTCACACCTGAACTAATATCTTCACTGAATGCTGCTTTGGGCTGCATGGATAAGCCAGGTTGGCTCTCTGCGTCTGCCTGCAATTCCAGGACAGCAAGTGCCCAGAAGTGGGAGAGCTTCAGGGAGTGTGTATCTGTTCCTGCCTGTGCTTTGTTTCTGCATCTGTTGGATGCCAGACCATGCTACTGCACTCCCTGAGTACTCAATGTGCTATATTTTAATTTATGCCTACCTGTTTGCCAGCTGCATTAAGACTTTCATCAGGAAGGGCACCTCTGTGGACCAATGTGCTCGACAGAACACAGATGTGCCTCTGCCTGGCAGCCAATTTGGTGTTCTCCCCACAGGTACAGCTATGGGAAAGCAGTGAGAGGGACTGTGTGGGTGACTTTGTGCCAGAAGGCAAGGAGGAGGCCTCAAAATGCCAGCAAGGACATCTGCAGGGAGTACAGAGGTCCAGTGAGTAAAATTCTGGAAGATATATTGATAGTAAAGAAGTACCGCACAGGACTAAGTGCCAAGGGCTGAGTAAACAGAATGAACTGCTATGTAAGGAAGGTTTGCCAACCTCCATAATGATATTATTAACAAATATGGTTTTATTCAATTAATACAATTATTGTTGCCTAGACCTGCTAAGAAGCTTTTACCCTCAGAAATTATTCTTTTTAACTTTGCTTATTAATGATAGGGTCTAGAAAAGAGGAATTTCACAGAAAGTTTTAGAGTTCTCTTCTCTTCTAGAAAAAACTATAACTTGCCAGAAATTAGCGCAATGTAAGAAACAACAATAGAGTTTTCTGAGGTACAAAACCACCGTATTATGGTGAAGCTATCCTGGGGCTGCACAAAGATGGCAGAGGCATGGTTAATTCCATAGCCAAATCACACAGTGGCTTTCAAACTTTGTTTTGTCTTTTTATTTGTTTACAGATTCCTTACTGTACATTTCCATTCCTAACAAAGTATTTCACAGCTGTGCTCTTCCCTTATACATATACAATTGAAAGCTTTTCATGCTTTCTGTTTTGTCATTCTGACTTGTTACAGTAGTTGTAATCTTCCAGCTCTGGAAATGATTTGTTACTTTGAATCTTCATTTAATTCTCCAATTCTTTTAGCTAGATCTATTAAAATACTGATGCATTTGCTCTGTGATTCATTTAGAGGAGTATTATGTTTCCTACTAAAACTGGCATGTTGACAACATTGTAGCTTTGATGAAAGTGTGATGCATGTTTTGATTTATATTTCTACAATATGAACTACACATATTCATGCACATAAAATAGAAAATATAGAATTTAAAATATGAACCATATCTATCTATCACTGGTTCATGGAACAGTTTGGGTTGGAAGGGACCTTTAAAGCTCATCTAGTCCAACTCCTGTGCAATGAACAGTGACATCTTCAACTGGGTCAGGTTGCTCAGAGCCTTGTCCAGTCTGATCGTGAATGTTTCCAGAAATGGAGTATCCACCACCTCTCTGGGCAACCTCTTCCAGTGTTTTACTGCATTATTATTTGTTGTTGTCAACAGTTATGACAGAAGGACTTGTACTTTTGAGTGCTCCCATTCTCTCCAGCTCCAAATAATATCTACCACTGCCTATTGCAGACACAGAGCAATGGTTGTTTCACCTCTTCTGTGAGCACATCAGTCTTCAACCTGGCTCCCAGCGAGGAAGACAGCAAACTCTATGCAGAAGCCTCTCTCCTGGAGACAGGCACAGGTACCCAGGCGCTCAGCAGGGAAGGCACAAGGGCAGGAGAAACCATTCTGTGGGTTTGATGGCCCCAGAGGGCACACCTGATCCTTTCCTCCTCCCTGCTGCTGGGACTGTCACAGGACACAGAAAGGTGCTCTGCCAGCAGCAGGTGGACGAGGTGTGACTGACCGGGAGAGTGGTCTGTGAGGCGACAAAGAGCGCTCGCAGACACCTTAACTAAAAAAGGAGCTGCCACATGAGCAGCCTCCAAAGCTTGAAGAATGCTGGTGTTGGGATGGAAGCTTGAGATGTTCTGCTTAGAGGGGTTGGGAATAAGAAAGTGATATTAAAATAGGGTGAAGTAGTCATCTCCAATACTGATCCAGCTTCCCTTGCACTCTGCATTCCAACAGGGGTGCAGATCAACAGCTCCAGCCAAATCCTCATCTCCAGGACAGTTGCAAGGGCAGTGTTTGAGACACCCAATGAATATTACATCCCTGGAGTACCCTACAGGGGGAAGGTGATATTCTTCCTTTGCTTTTCTGCTCCCCATCATTTGCCAAGGAATACAGAGTCTAGTAAATTTTGCTGACCCAAACCGTTTTCTGCTTCTCAGACAGAGTACTTTACCTTGCACTGTGTCACATTACCTGACAGTTTGGCTCCAGTTGCCACATTTCAGCTTCCCCATTGAGTTTACACCTCCAGCTCCCGCTGAGAATGATGAGCAGTGCCTCAGCAGGGGTGCTGGAATGCAAGAATGCCTCAGCTGTTGGCTAGGAGATAGCTGCTCATGCTCTAGCCACACCCACCTTTTGGAGCAGACTGATTTTAATCATGCTCAGTTTAGCTTTAGAGATGAGGGAGCTTTACAATTCTCCTCCCTTCTTGGGGCCAGATGGAAGTTAAGACCACCTACAAAGGAAGATCTATGCTTTTCAGAAAGAGGAAGGTTTTGGGTTATGACACTGAAAAAAATATCTAACTTTGCCTTTCTTGCCTCACCTTGTTTTCATCAGATTAAGGTTCAGGATCACTATGGAACTGGCATGAAAAACAGAAAAGTTTATCTTGTGATAAGATTCATGAGGCGGCGGTTTATCAAAACGTACATCACAGATGGCAGTGGAATAGCATCGTTCAACCTGGACACAACTGCCTGGAACAGCTCATCAGTCTCTTTGGAGGTAAATACCACCTCTGTATACAGCAAAGTGAGAATCCTTGAGTTCTGTCAGTGCTCCCCACTGTAGCCCCACTGCCAGCTCAGTCTTGGGCTCACCACACAGCTCTGCCTGTGTACAGCCAGCAGGAAGGCACCGAGCCAACAGCCTTTCCCAAACCAAGCTGATGACATCCTAGTAAAGCACTGCAGCTTGACTCTCCTGATTTCTATGTGTCTTCCCTTTCAGGGAAGGTTCACACTGGAGGATCACATGCACACACCTCGAAAAACTGACTTCAGTTACACAAATGCATATCATCACCTGCAGCCCTTCCATGTCACAACCAAGAGCTTCCTGGACATACACCCACCTACAGAAACACTGCCTTGTGGGCTGAAGCAGAATGTCCAGGTGACCTTCACACTCAGCCGGGATGACCTGGGAGAAGACACCAGCCGTATAGGTTTTGCATATTATGTGAGTAAGGCTAAAGGCTGGGGGAAAAGGCTGGACTGGTGGGACCAGACCCCAGTGAAAAGTTGAGGGTGTAATTTAGGTCATCCCTGGAGGGATGGCAGGAAACACTTGTTCTTAGAGAACTGTGTGAATGCTACACCCAATAGGACTCAGCCTGGCAACACCATGATCTGGTGGGGCCCCAGTCACTTCCATGGATGGGAGGAGGCTTCTGCCTTTGCATCCCATTACCCCCTTAGCCTCTGCTAAGGCTGCAACTGGAAGTGTCTTGTGCAAAATCTGCTGTCAGAATTTTCTCCCTTTAAAACTGGATGGGGGATCACCTTTTCACTGTGGTTATCAAACAGATGCTCAGTGGAAATGGATTTTGGTCTAGCCTGGAGGCTGGTCTACCAGGGGGGAAATACCTTAGTTGTCACTTGCTAATCTCCAGTAAACCCACTACCCATCTGTTGTCCAAACTAGACAGATTAGGCCAGAATCTCATGTGTTAAAACTTCTCCTCCCAACTGTGATATCTGCAAATCCGCTGGACCTGAAGTCTGGGATTGGATTTGACCCACAGCTCATTTTGGAGGTTTTATTTTGCTTATGAGAGCAAGATGCACATAGGTAAGTGTGGCTGCACTCTGGTGGCAAACAGCAGTCTCTTCATCCCATTCATCCCATGTCCCTCTTCCTACAGGTCACTGGCAAATCTGGAATTGTTGTCAGGGGCCAGAGGATTATCCAGGTCGGGAAACTGAACAGTAAGTCTGTGGCAGCCAGACAATGGGAAACAGTTGTTCCCAGTGGGTTTCTAGGTTGGACAGTGAGAGTTACCAGAGCTTCTCCCAAATTCACTCAATCTATAGGTCTTGAGCAGTCAGCAAACAGGACAGAGGGAGGCTGAGGAAGCATTTGTGTCAGCTGGGAGAGGGCAAAAAGGGAAAGGGAGGAGAAGAAACAATGTTGGGAAGAGAGACTGGGAGGACCTAGGGAAGATGTGGTACACAGGGTCAGGAAATGGAGGGAGGGCAGACAGCGCAGCAGCAGGAATTGGTTTGACATTGTGGGATTATGAAGCAGAAAAGGAAGAAGGGCAGAAGGAGGTCTCAGTGGGGCTGTGATAAAAACACTTTGCCTTTCCTTCCTCAGTGTTGAAGGGCTCCTTCTCCATCCCTTTGACCTTCACTGCTGACTTCTCCCCATCACCTTCCTTAGTGGTGTATGCCATTTTCCCCACTGGAGGGGTAACAGCTGACAGCATCCGTTTTGATGTTGCCTTGTGCTTCCAAAACCAGGTGAGGCTCACTTCTGTGTCTTGGGGAGAGATGACAATCAAGAGATAGGAGACCTGAGGGAAAGAGATCCTCAGATCCTTTGAAGAGAGAACTGAAGAGAAGAGAGAAAGGGAATATCTTCAGCACAATGCCCAGGGGCCAGGAAAGCTTCAGCAGTGACTTCCGTTCACAGCAGTGGCTGAGCAGGGGAGATTCCAGCTGGTCTCCCTCTTTCTGTCAGCCTCCCTCATCTTTCTGTCACTCCTCCTCGTCTCTTTTTCATATTCCTTTCCTGATGTGCTGCTCAAGGTCAAGGTCGGATTCCCAGACAAAGAAGCCCACACAGGGTCAACAGTGCAGCTCCAACTGCAGGCAGCCCCTGGCTCTCTGTGTGCAGTACAGGCAGTGGATGAAAACACATTCTTCATGAGACCAGAGAGTGAGCTGACAAGCCGAATGGTGAGTGTCTGTGCAACCAGCCAAAAACCATGGGAGCGATGGATGCGCTGGGCAAGGCAGGCAGGGGCTCTGGCAAGGGGAGCCGGAGGCTAATGAATGAGGAGGTCTTTGTGTGGAAGAGAAAGCAGGGCCTGCCTAGGCAGATGGGCAGGAACAGATGTGTATGCTAGGGGAAGGTAGAGTGAAGCATCTGGAGGTGGTATCTGCTCCTTTCCCGATTCTTCCCTACCTGTGAGTTTCCCTAGGTCTATGGTTTGTTCCCTGATGCCTACCAACGGGGATACCCTGCCCAAGTAGAAGAGCGTTCAGATCACTGCATTCAGCCTCAGTCCACATCATCTCTGCTACAGTGGAAGCCACAGAATTCCTTTCAGCCTGACATCTTTAACCTTTTCCGGGTAATCACCTCGTGACTTTTCCCAAAGCTGTTGCAATCATGAGCATCTGAGATTATCTTTCTCCCCAGGCAGTCTGTGAAGGCCTCACCTTCTCCAGACAAATCCTGTTGTCTGCCCTGACCTAGCTGTGTTGTCTCAGGAGATGCACACCCATATTTCCCTCCACAGATGCAGAAGGCAAGATGAAGACATCCTGGGCCATCAAGCTCCCACTTTTTGGGCTTGAGAGCGAGGTCCTGGGCTATGTACTGTTTGTCTACAGTATTAGATAAAAGACAAGGAGTGAACCCAAGCATTAGACCACAGATGCTGACATGGTTTACCTGTTAGCCTGCTCTTAAGCAATGTTTTGGGCTGTTTCCAGGCAGATCTCTTGGTGTCTTTCAGGCAGATCTCTAGAGAGAACTAGCCTATAGCACTATGGACACAAGGCCTGGGGAACAGAACCTGTCCTCTTTTATTTAGCAATAAGACACATCCTAGGAGGCTTTTTCACAGGAACATCTCTCCTGTCTGTGGACAGGCCCAGGTCACAGCCCTAGGGGCTAAGTGGGGGGTGTTCTCCCTGTGACACCTCTGTATGATTTCAGATGGCAGATTTCATACAGCTCTTCTCTCTATTGTTCTTGAGGGGATGGGGCAGGACACCGACACCGCTCCTGTATGTCCTTGCCACTGAAAATACATTGAGAGGAACAAGACATCCCAGTGTCCCCAGAAAAGTGGTGGTAGCTTAGTGATCTAACAAGAAAGAAGAGATTGGAGAGGTTGTGCTATGCCTCCCTCAGCACTGTGTCTGCTTGTGTCAGTGCTGCTCTGGGCTGCCTGGCCACTGAACTGTCCTGATCCCAATGTTTTTCTGAGTAATTTTGAAGAGCAGTAGTCACTCTTCCCCATTCACAGACATTTTTTTGCCTTCCATGCCCTCCTTCTTTTCTTAATAGAGCATGGGACTGAAAGTCTTCTCAAACCTTGTAATCAAGAAGCCATCTCAGTGCTCTCGTCGGGCGGATAGGAAGCCAATCATGGGTGAGCTGCACTTTCAGTCTACCTGGGACATGGGGTCACATCATGCAAGAGGCCTCTGATCTTTGGGCTTTGCTGGTGGTGGATATTGGCTCTCTGAGGAGTAATGGGTGTTGCTGCCACAGTCTAGCTGCCCAGTCCACCTGAGTTAGTAGGAGTGGCCAGTCCCTATAAACAGGGCTCTGAAGAATGCCACTACCTGGATGTTCCCTGATATTAAAGGATGGCACTCCCTTTCCTGGCACAAACACAAGTGTGGGCCAGGATCTGTTTCCCAGTGACTACCCCCCTGGGATGTGATGAGACCTGGCTTCTGTCACCACCTGCGGCCACAGGGACAGTCATGTTCTTTCCTTATGTCTCAGTTTGCATTTGATAATTAAACTAGGCTGGCTCACATGCCTGGCTGTATTTAAACCATTGCTTGCAGTGGGCTGTGAGATTTATGCAGCAAGCAAACAGTACTGTTATTCACAAAATTACAGACATGGTGGATAAAATGGCTCCCTGAACGTCCCTAGTCTCTTAAGCACTAACTCTGGGTCAGATCAGCAAGGGGCTTTGTCTAACCAAGACTTGGGAAACTTGAAACCAGCTCACTGCAAGCTCGTTCTCCTGTTACCACTCTCTTTTCCCTTCATGTTTTCTCTCTTCTGTGAAATCAGCCCATTCCCTTGTGCTTTCCTCTGTCAGACTCTTCCCAAATCTCTCTTACTACTTGCTTTGCCTCTTGCCCCAGTGCTAGACTGTCTATCATTGGTAGGGTTTACCTCTCCCACTCTCATGGGACCCCTTATTCTTTCTTTCAGGGGTGCCTTCTACAGAAGACCAAAGAATCAATAAAGAACAACCTCAATTTATAACACATGGAAGACTTCACTACTATTTATCTGAAACTTGGATATGGAATCTATTCCCTGTTGGGTAAGTGATTCGTGACTTTACAAATGAACAGAAGGATGACCTCTTTGTTAATGAGTCTTGGCTGACTTGCATTTGTGCCAAGTCCAGCCATAGGTGTAAAGAGAGCTCTGCATGAAATGTTGTGGTTCTTCACTGCATTTGTAGTGTGTCAAACTAAAGGATTAGTAAACTTTGAGGTGCAGAAGTGTAGATAGATTTAGAAAACAGCAATACACTTCAAGACCAAACCACCACATATCGGAGTGCACTCTACTAACTTCTCATTTTAGTGTGTGCACTAGCTAAATTTGTAGCCCCTGTTGCCACAGTGGTTAGGTTAACACTGATGAATCGGCATGCAGGAGGACATGGTGATGCTTCTCCAGAACACTGGGTGAGTGTACAGAACTGGAATGGCTAAGCAGTATCTTGCTCAGGAGAAGGGCATAAAGCCATTACTGATGGCATTTAAGTAGGGTTTATGGCTTTAGGGAAGAAATTGCTGAGAGCTGCCTTGCTGTGAGTCAGCGAAAGGCCACAAGCACTCTCTATTGCAGTAGGGTGGAATGAATTTCTTCATGCAAGTGCTCTTTTCCTCTCAGCTTCAATGGAAGCAGGAATGTTTCCGTCACAGCACCTGCTGCTGCCACAGAGTGGAAAGTCAAGATGTTCTGCTTGGCTGGGAGGGGATTTGGCCTTGCCCCGACCACGAGCCTCAGAACAGTTCAGCCCTTCTTTGTGGACGTCACGTTGCCATATTCTGTCATCCGTGGAGAGACCTTCCTGATGAAAGCTACTGTCTTCAGCTACCTGCAACAGTGCATACAGGTGTGTGCCTGTGTGGGACAGACCTACCACGCCCTCTAGTTTTAGAGCACATTGTGCCACGCCATCTCACCTGAGTTGCCCAGTCACTTGCCTGCATCTGTTATTCCCTCAGATCCATGTGGCCCTAGATAAATCCTCAGACTTCCAGGTGGAGCCATGTCGGACTTGCAGGGACAAGGAGTGTCTGTGTGCAGAGGAGTCCAAGACCTTCATGTGGAACGTGACAGCAGTCCAGCTGGGTATGGCAGCAGAAAGGGAGCGGTGATGGGGAACCCTAAAACTGAAGTGAAAGGGAGTGGGAGGTCCAGAGAAACCGGCAGACCCTTGCCTCCTCTGCTTATCCTTAATGGTTCAAACATGCAATCCATCGGGTCTGATTTCTCCCTTTCTGCTTAGACAGACTCATCAGAGAGGGCAGAACTGAAAACACGGCATGGAGACCTTTTGAAGAGAGGGCTGTGGGACTAGCTGGGGAGGAAGAGGCTGCACAGATGTGGGTGGGGGAAACTTGTATTGCTGGTCTGTACTCCATATGCAATGGGAAGGGCAGATAGGGTTCCAAGGGGCTGCTGGACCTTCTGTTGTTATAATCATGTTGCAGTGTGTAATGAAGTCACTGCTGGTGAGGCATCACCGAGCTCCTCATGCTCAGGGTATCTGAACAAGCTGTTGGTTGGTACTGTTGGCTCACCTTTACTGGCCAAAACACTCGAAGCATCTCAGACCACTATCAGTTAAAGCAGTTGACTTCATTTGGCCACAGGCATAAGAAAAGGGCTTTGTTGAATTTATTTGCTAGGGACTCTGAATATCACAGTGAGGACAGAGGTACTGGACACCACGTCACGGTGTGGGGGCAGGACACCCTTGCCAGCTACCATGAGGCGGAGGTACACACTGATCAAACACTTGCTGGTCCAGGTCAGTATGAGAACAGGCTCACTTCTGCCTCTGAGTATCACTGCCCCTGGAGAAAGGCAGACTGAGATGAGCTAAAAGGTTTTTTCTCCTCAACTTTTGGCCAGCAATAGCATACCAAAGCTGTGGCTTAGTTCACTTTACCTCTCCCAAGGACCTAGCCAAATCTATTCCTTTCTTGTGATACTCTTTCTTGAGCTGCATTCACATGTCTGTGTTTCTCCCTGTACCTTTTCCTGCTTTTCCTGCTGTACATGAGCTTTTGTATATGCTCACTGACCACAGAGCCCCATCCCTCGGGCTTACTCTTTATCTCTTGAGCAGTGAAGCAGGAAGCCTCAGTGCAGACCTGCCAAAAGTGAGGAGAATGGGGTCTCTGACAGCTGGAGACTAAACACTGAATTCAGACCTGAACTTGCTCTGAAATGTCACTGTTGTTGGGAATTTTATGTGCATTCTTGTTTCTCCTGTCCCATGTTCACGTTTCTGCCTTGGCAGCCAGAAGGTGTGTTAGTGGAGAAGTCTTACAGCTCCCTTCTGTGCCCAAGACGAGGTATGTGCCTGAGATGAGGTATGTGGACAGCCTGAACGGGTTCTGTAGCCTGATATAATTACACCTGAGAGTAGAACTAAACTGTAGGAGATCTGATTAAAGAATGTTCTCAGATAATTTTTCACAAAGGAAATTTCACTTGCCCCACAGACAGGAAAGAACATGAAATACTATTTCCATGTGTGCTGTCCTACTGAATTTGCCACCAAGTATAGTATCCTGCTCTGTAGTCTTTTTCCCCACACTGTAGCCCCCTGGATGTTCCTGGGGTTTAACAGTCACCAGTGATGGCTGCTCCAGCCCTCCCATCCCGTCTGTGCAGCATTGCAAGTCTCTCCAGAATGTTCCTCTGTTGAGTGATGTCTAACTGTGATTCTTGCGAAGCGCAGTGAATTGAGCTGTGAAGCTCAGTGAGCCCTCAGCCCAGTCAGCAGCTCTCACATCTGTCCTAATCTGAAAAGTTTCCAGGCGGTGGAGCTTGGTGCAATGGCCAGGACGGACTGTAGGAAGCAGTCTGTGTGAGCAGGATGTAGGCAGTGTCCCATTTACTTGTGCCAGTCTTGCCCCTCCAGTTTGATGCTTTTGGCTTGTTTTTTCATGCTACACCTTTTATCCTATTGTTACCAGGAAACACGGCTGAAGAACCTGTGTCCCTTCACCTCCCTGACAATGTAGTAAAGGGATCCGCCAGGGCTTTCATTTCCATCTCAGGTAAGTAACTTCTATTGTGGGCTCACATACTGCTGTTACCAAAGAGCAAGGCCTTAATTGGTAGAGGTGTCAGAGGATCCGTTTGACATGATACTGCTCAAAAGAGAGGATACTGTGTTTCTATTCCCTGCAAACACCAGGCTTTCAGATTTTTGGATTAGCACTTAGGCTTTCATGGGAAGAGGAATCTGTAGAGGGGAATAATCCTTCTTTTTCTAGCTAGGACTTTGGAGCAGAGACTCCAGTCCATTAATTTTACTGGGACTTCATGACCTTGGCTGTTTCTGTGTAGATACAAACAACAAAGCTCAAAACCATCTTGCCTCCCTGCTAAGTTTCACTGCTACAGCAGAAGCTCCTGGAAAGAAGAAATTTTTCTCAGCATTGCTAAGTTGCAAAAGAACACTTTGGATAGGCTACTGGGACCAGATTTTCCTATCGTTTAATACACCTCTTTGCACTAGGCTCATTTACCTGCAGGCTAGAATTGGTATGAAGCCAGGCCTGGCATAAGTAGCCATGAATATTGTGCAACAAAACCCCAAAGGAGGAAACAATACAAGGTTCTTCTGACTGGCTGGAGGACATATGGACACCTTCACACCATCTGACTAGCACCCCTGCTGTCTTCCTCACATTGTGATGCTTCACATATGGCCAGGTAGAATAGGCCTGGCTAAAGACCAGCAGCACTTCAACCTTTCCCTGAGTGCTGTTATATTTATCTGTCTGTATGACACAGACTGAGCAGCTGCAGCTCTGCTCATTGCCCTTTACAGATAGTACTTGTCATGGTTGGGGCTCTTCAGACTGCAAAAGCTGATAAGGGAAAGTTCCTCAGGGACTCCATAGTGTGGTCACCCTGCTTCACAATGCCAGAGTGGAAAGAAGCAAAATAGTCACCAGTCTCCATCTTGCACTCTGTTGTTTACTCCTCTTTCCTCCCTTCTCCAGTGTTTTCCTCCTGTGCTGAGATAATGCATTATTATACACTGCTTGGCTGAAGAAGCACCTCAAATCATACTTACACTTTCTTTGTTTCTTACACTCTTGTATAGGTGACCTCATGGGGACGGCACTGCAGAACCTGGACAACCTGGTGCAGATGCCCCATGGCTGTGGGGAGCAGAACATGGTGCTGTTTGCCCCCATTGTCTATGTGCTGCAGTACCTGGAGAAGACCAGGCAGCTGACCCCTGAGATCAGGGAGAGAGCAACAGGATTCCTGCGCAATGGCAAGTACAAGAGACCCACCTTGCTCCGCTACCTTCCCCTATGTCCAACATACCAATAGCTTTTGCCCTTGCATTCACTCTGTCTTACTGTGCCACATTAACCACTGTTTCCATCTCCCCAGGGTATCAGACACAGCTTCTTTATAGACACAGAGATGGCTCCTATAGTTTCTTTGGGCAGAAGGATGGGGAAGGAAACACTTGGTAAGCACTGCAAACATCCCTCACTTCTGATTTTCCTGTCTGGGTCAGAGCAGCTCATGTGACTGAGAAAGCTGATATGTTCCTTCTTTTGGATGGAGTCTCTCTGGCAGGGAGAGAGACTGAGGGACTTGACTCACTTGAAAAAGCAGTCAGGCAGGGCTGCAGAGTTTCTGGGAAAGTGGAACAACAAAGATGTGGTCCCAGGGGATGGGAGGTCCTTTTTTGTCTCTATGGCCCTGCTGTTGCCCCACAGACAACACCAGGTACCACTGCTGGTGAACCCACAGCCAAGAAGGGTACATATGACTGGAAAAAATCAGTGTTAACTTCAGGGAAAAGCACCAGGAGATCTCTGACTTTCTCTTTGCCTTTTTTGTGTTTTACTCTTTTTCTCACAACTCATCCTCTTCCTAGGTTGACAGCTTTTGTAGTCAAGAGTTTTGGTCAAGCCAGAAAATACATCTATGTAGATGACAAGAACATCCACGATGCCCTACGCTGGCTAGAGGAAAACCAACTCCCCAGTGGCTGCTTTGCCAGCAAAGGGAGATTTTTTCACTCCTCTCTAAAGGTAAATGAGGGCCAAGCCAGGTAGCACTGATGGGGAATGGCTGGACAGATGTTATGACAGCAAAAGATTGTGGGATCACAAAGGATTCTAGAAAGTCAATCTGCAACTTGTGCACCAGCTTCAAAGAGAGAAGGGTATGGGGTGGGAAACATGAGAGGGATGCTTTTCCTTCTGGAGGGTCACTGCCTGTGCTCTCCTAACACCAGTGGAGAGAGTGAAAGGTGCATTTCCTTCACAGGACAGCATGGATGATGAAATCTCCCTGGGGGCATATGTGGCTGCAGCACTGCTGGAGATGGATCAGCCCCTGAAGGTGAGGATGCCCACGCTCCCTGCTGCCCTCCTGTGCACTCCCACACCTGGGTGCCGCTATGGGGATAGACCAGCTTGTAATGCTGCCATTCTCCAGGCCAGGAACTGGGAGGGAGCTTCTGGGAGTGAGCCAATGTTTAGTCCGATGGTGGCTCCTCATTTCTCAAAAGAGTCAGTGCTGTAAAACTGGCGTGGTGCAACAGTGTTTGTTGCTGTGGCTCCTAATGCACACTGGGGCTGCACTGCCTGTTTTCTGAAGAGAGTGAGTAACTTAGTGGGTTTCTCTGGGGCTACATCAGGAAGACATAGCGTGGCTTCCTGGAAGGAGTTCCCCAGCCCTCTGTTTTACCCCTGTCAGAGTTTGGCATGTGTCTCCTCCCAACACAGGGCAAGCTGATGCAGACTACCCTCCGCTGCCTGCAGCAGGTGGTTCACAACATCACCAACATCTACACAGAAGCCATGCTGGCCTATGCCTTTGCTCTGGCTGGGGACTATGAGACAACCCAGGAGCTGCTGTACAAACTGGAGGAACAGGCCATCAGATCAGGTGCTGATTACTGGGATCTGGACCAATGTATGCCCAGCTAGAGCAGTTAAAAATGACACATGTATTTATACATATTCCTTGTTTCTGTGCAGTAACTGCATTGTGCGACTGAAAATACAATAATTTATTTCTCAAGCTGTGAGGATGACTTAGCAGAAATAGTTTCCTCAGCCTGGAGGATTTCAAGATCCCTATGAGGGAGGAGATAGGAATCTAAGACCAAATGAAACCCTGGAGAACAAACTGAAGAAAGTGATCCTGGCCTGAGTAAAGGGAATGAGCTGAAGGAGCTCTGAAGGCACTCTGGGGTTTGTTTCCTGTGAACCTCTAATTATGTCCTCCTCAACTAGCCTTCATGGTCCTTTTCCTTCTGCAGGAGGACAAATCCACTGGAGCCCCAAGCCAAGCTCTCCAGCTTCCATAGACTTCTGGCCTGGTACTCAGTCAGTGGACATAGAGTTGACAGCCTACGTTCTCCTGGCATACCTTTCTAAGCCACGGGTGCACGCAGGTGACATGACAACTGCAGCTGGTGTTGTGGCATGGCTGACTGAGCAGCAAAATGCCTACGGGGGTTTTGCCTCCACCCAGGTAACAAGTGGATTGATATACTTTTGTACCCAAGGCTGACAGGGCGAGTCCCCTCGAGGTCTTCTTGTTCCAAGTCAGTTTCACTAGAGCTGATGCTTTCAAAGGGGTGACTGTCTCTCCCTCTCTAGGACACAGTTGTTGCCTTGCAAGCCTTAGCAAAATACTCAGCAAGGACGTTCAGCACATCAGGCCAGGCAACTGTGAGGGTGAAATCCCAGCGGGCCTTTGGGAGGGCTTTCCAAGTCAACCGCCAGAGGCGGCTGCTGGTGCAGCAGGCAGCACTGACAGAGATCCCAGGGCAGTTCCTGGTGCAGGTCCATGGCAGCAGCTGCGTCTTTGCTCAGGTGAGGTGGTGGGATGAATGCGGAGAGAGGAAGGAGGAGAACTCTGCCTCTTTTCTCCTGCATGAGATCATGCCTGGTCTGTCTTTTCTGCTCCTGGCCCTTGCCCTGCAGACAGTGCTGAGGTACCATGAGCCTCCTCCACGTGCTGCTGTGATCTTCACTCTGCGTGTTAGCACAGAGCTGACCAACTGTAGCCAGGCCAATCCGCGTGTCCTCACTGTCCGCATCCTTGCCAGGTGACCCCAAGGGTTGTTTCCTCCTCTAGCAAGACGTGCTGTGCTTGGGGACAGCAGCCAGGGCTCCAGTGGAAGGACCCGGCACTTGGGGTGAACAGGACAGAGGGTGAATTGGACAGGTGGGAGACATGGGGAAGGAAGGTTCTCACCAGCTCCTGCGAGAGGGAGCAGCGGCTGCCGTGTCCCCAGTCCCAGATGGGCTACCTGGCTCAGGGTCCTGCACAGAGGATGGTGGTGGAGGGAAGGGGGCTGGGAGGGCACTATTCTCACAGAGTCAGACTCTCTGTCTGCTTTGTCTTCTCCAGCTACATCGGGAGCAGAGTCACATCCAACATGGTGATCATAGAGGTCTCCCTGCTGTCTGGATTCACCCTGGCTTCCAGATCCAAAATGTTGGTAAGGACTTAGGAATAAAAAAACCCCAGCTGTGATAAATGGATCCTGCCTGCTTACTCCTGTTGGGAACTGTTCATTTCAGGCCATGAGGTAACTAAATTTGCAGGGGACCTTTGCTGTTATAATTGAACCAAAACATATTGTTTTCATACAGGCCCCAAAAGGGAGATAAGATGGGGTTCAGATTGTTCCTCTGACACTGTTCTGACTTTGGCCAACAACAAAATGTCTGCTGGGTGTGCTAATACCAGGATTTCTTTCTCAGAAATTCTAGGACAAGATTTCTTAGAGGTACTCCAGCTCTACCCAAAAAGATTCTTTTTTTTTTTTTTTTTTTTTCCCCAATTAAGGCATAAATCTGAAAGATGAATTATTTGCACAGCCCCCATGCAGGTCTTTAAGAGCAGTCTAACACTCAGTGAGACGAGACAACCTGAATCCCTACTGGTGCCTGCCCGTTTGCTGATCAACACATCAGTCATATGTACTATCCACGCAGCTTTTTGTTCCTAGGTGGGAGATTCCTTTAACTGAGCAGGGACAGCATATTCATAACTGTGATACTCACAAGGGATGTCCAGGAGAGATAGGAAAGATAAATCCACTAAAGAAAGCCTGTGGGTATGAGAAAGAGTTCCACAGAGAGTCCAGTTCTACACCATCCCTTCAGTACAACAGTGAGTCCCTCAGGTCAGGAAGCCCTAAGGAAAATGCTCACAGATTTCCTTGCATTATTGTTTTCTATCCCAGCTGGAGCACAGAACCATTATCAAGAAAATAGAAGTGGAAGCTAATGTGGTCTACATTTATCTGGAGAAGGTAAGTGGGGAAAAAGGCATTTATTTTGGCACAGGGAGAGCAAGACACCAAGGACAAGGAGTTGTGTGAGAAGCCAAAGGCTGGTCTAGGCAAGGAAAGAGCACCGGTAGAACTGTGGGCAGGGGGAGCTTGCCCGAATTCATTGTCATGGGGTTGGCGTTTGCCATTCCTCACAAAATACTTCATTTTTCAAATCCAGAATCTCTAAAGGGATCAGAGAGGTGTTGTGCAGGAAAACACTCAAGCTAAGGAAGATGAAGATGCAATGACTTCTTTGTCCCTTTCCTTGCTAATTTCCTTCTATCTCCGCTAGCTCAACGACGAATCACAGACTTTCATTCTGCAACTGGAACAAGTAATTCAGATGAAGAACTTGAAACCAGCCAGCATCAAAATCTATGATTACTACCAGCCAGGTGGGTTACTGATTTTACTCTGGGTTGGGAGCTGGGCTTCTAGTTCTCTGGCTGGGAAAAGACATGCGGTCTTCTCTGTATAAATCCATGTGTAATCAAACTCCTCATTTTCTTTTGCAGAGGAGCGAGCCTTGGCTGACTACAGTGCTGTCTGTAGTTGAGGTAGGAAGCAAGTTACTGTGTAACACAAACAGTGGCACCAGGAAATGGTTGGTCTTGGTTGGGAGAGAGGGAATGTAAGCAAAGACAGGAAGGAGAATGGTAATCAGTGTGGAGCATATGTCCATCTGGAAAGAGGAACTATCTGAGCCTAGGTGTGTGGAGCTAGGATGGGGGCTATTTTGCAGCCAGGGAGGCAGCTGGAAGACTCTGGTGGAAGGTGGAGAAAGGGACAGTGTCTCACAAAGTAAGAGTGAGGAAGGAAGGGCTGAGCACCACATGGGGTGATAATGCAGGTCTATGGCAGCTTGTGCTAACAAGGGCCCTCAGACCCAGACATGGCTCCATTCCATCTACCCCACACTGCATTCATTGCATGGTAGGAAAGAGGGATTCAGGGACCCAAAAGAGCAAGTTGAAGCTGGGAAGATATATTTTTTCTTGGGGGGTGACATACACAGAGGCTTGAAGGAAGATTGCTAGTTAGCAGTAGCCTGAAGCCAAGATAGCTCTGGAGAATTCCCTTCAGGAAGGACAAGACAGAATCTTGACATGGTACATGCTGCTTCCTGACACCATCCCATAGAGAGAGTGCTGCCTAGGGACATGCCTTGAGAGCCACTCCCATTACTAGCCAAGACAAGGCACCCTCTACAGCCTGATGATAGCCGTGGAGGGACTGGATCATGCCATTCTTGTCAGTCTTACCTTTTGTCCCCACAATCGCATTTGGTACCTCAGAAAGGGGTGGAGGAGCTTCCTCGTGCTTCCCATTGTTTCTCCTAATGCTTCCTGTAGTAGGACTCTGGCAGCTTTGGAGTACAAGATACAACTGAACGTGATGTGATAGCTGTATGTCCTGTGCCCCTCCTGTGAGCTCCTTGTGCCATCAGTTCTTCTTTGGCCCTTCCTGCAAGTTCCTTGTGCCATCAGTTCTCTGAGGCAGTGGTGCATGCTCTACCTCCTCCTGTGCAAGTCTGAAACTGGAAGGGCAGAGTTTTGTACATGTACACACACACACACAGAGCAGAGGTGGAGAAGTTATTTTTCCCAAGTACTCTTAAGTGTAATTTTTCCGCTTTGGGAGAAAAATAGCAAACCTGAATAATCACTCAATTAGACAGTTCTAGTCTCCTACTTTTAATAAGATGGCAAGCACAGTCTAAGCCTTTCAGAAACTAACTGCTCAGCCAGAATTTTCTTCATTCTCCATGTGGTGGCAGTTGGCAGGGGTGATAGGACTGATGGACAGAGACTGCAGTGGATGTGTCTGTCCCTGTTCCTGTGAAGACAACAAAGGACAGAAAAACCCAAAACTGTGTTCCTGAAGTAATAAAGCTTGGACTTTAATAATTGACTTTAACTGGGAATCTAGAAACTCAGCGGCCTTTTTTGCACCTCATGACCAAACAGACCTGTCAGGCCAACAAGGGCAGGGCTCTCTTCACCCAAAGGGTAGTTTGGGCACTGGAACAGGCTCCCCAGGAAAGTGGTCAGAGCACCAAGCCTGCCAGAGTTCAAGAAGCATTTGGACAATGCTCTCAGGCACACGGTGTGATTCTTGGAGCTACCCTGTACAGCACCAGGAGTTGGACTCAGTGATTCTTGTGAGTTCCTTCCAACTCAGGATATTGTACGATTCTAAGATTCCCTCTTACTCTATCCATCCAAAGCCTATGGTAGAATCTCCACCAAGAATGTGAGACTTGTGACAAGCATCCCAAGACAGGGCTGTGTGCCTCCCTACAGGTGATTCATGAAGCAGGTAGCTTTCTCCATCTTGTGGGCTGTGGGCATGAAAGCATGCAGGTGCAAAATTTAGAGCAAGGGCAGGCACTAGTCAAGTTCAAGCTTTGCCTTTGCCCAGTCTAGAAAGAGGACAGGTCTGGAAAGCGTTCATTCTCTAGTGTGGATTAGAAGCCAGGCTGAGACAGAGAAAGGCTTTGCACTGAAATGGAATGAGGCTTTGCTGTAAATGTGAACGTGGCATGTTGTGTGCACAGGGCTGGAGGGATGGGAAACTGCAGGGAAAGTGCCAGGAAAAGGAACTGTGATGACTTAAAGTATATTTGATGCAAAATGCAAGAACTGTTAATAGTACTTGCGACAGGCAGCCCGTGTTTTCTGTAACATACCTGCAACTCTGTCAGGAGTGGGAACATCAAATCTTCTACTTCACTTTTCTCTTTCCCTCAGTTCAACCACTGGGATACAGAAACTCACATTTGGCACTGCCAATCACTTCCTACCCTGGACCTGCAGTCTGCCAAATTTCTTGACCAAGGGCCTTTGCTTGTGTCTCCCTCCCTTCCCATATTCTTCAGGACCACACTTGTGACAACAAAAGAGGTGTTGGGCCCTCACCTCATTCGCATGGGGCACTGTAGCTCATCACTGCAGTTTCTTCTGGAAGACAAGGAAAAAAGGGTTTGTCAGACACATTTGCCAAAAACTTACTAAAGCAACCCAGCACTGGGTTCCTAGGAGAGGTGTTCCCTCAGCTTACAGGCTATGACACCCCACTGCTGTGACACATGAAACCACTGGTACGTGCCCATGACTTTGTGCAACTAGTCCAGGTTCACCCAATTCATGGGGCTTGCGATCTTTTGAGGCTGTAAATCCCAAAGAGGTCCCCTGCAGTTATGAATTCCTCACTTTCTGAAGGAATAGCAATCCCTGACACATTTCTAGCTTTTCCTTCTAGTAGGGACCCCACAGAATAGAGGATAAGTCGGTTTTGGTGTCATTCTTCTAAGGGGGCCCTTATTCTTCTGAGTCATCCCCTCACTATGGTCCCTCTGCCTTTGCTGCCTCCCACAAAATGAGTGTTCAAAAGCACGACTCTTTGCTCCACACTTGTTGGGAGAGCTAGACCCTGAGTGGTTCTACAGCTGACTTCAGGCTTGAAAGTTCTGGGGCCAGAGAGAGAAGGATCTACCATTTTGAAAACTGACAGGGTAATTTCATCTGTAGAGAGCTTCTAAGGGACAGTCAGATAACCATGTCCCGGATGGTATTATCTTAGACTTGACAAATTCAGAAAATTTCTTTCCAGTGGTACATTTGGGAGGTTTCTGTAGTACAGCATCTGAGCTCACCTGGCATGTAGTAATCGTAGACCTTGATATTAGCTGGCTTACGATCCTTCACTTGCATGTCCTGCTCCACTAGGAAGGTGTAGGTTTGAGGCTGTCTAGTCAGCTAAGACCAAGAAATGCAAGGATTAAAGCAGAACCAAAGTTCTTTAAGACAGTCCCTTCCACCTGTTTGCACTCAGGCTCCATGGAGACCTCACCACTGTAACAGGTCTGTTCTACTTTCTGGTCCATCTCAGAAATATCTTTAACTTCCCATTCTGTGACTCTTTTTTTCAGTCACCAAATTTAACTCAGCTTGTGAGAAAGATCGAACTTACGGAGTCAGTATGCATTAGGTACCTGAATATTCCACTAGTGTTCCCAATGAATCCCGCCTTCCCACCCATGTGTGCTCTGAGCGCCTTCATACATCTTGCCTCAGTGTCTACTTCCTTATACACAGTCTCATGACATCAGCTCTTATTTTCCAGTTTCACACAACAATTATTAAGCAAATACAAGCTGTGGATGAACATCTGCTGAATGGTAGTAGTTACACGACCTGCTGTTGATCTGGTTGCACCTTGTGCTACCTGGCAGCCTGAGCCGAAATATTTCTCTGTACTGCCTTTCTGCTCTGTGCAGTAGATGCAATGAAAGCAGCATCTCTGTAAGCCTAATGCATCCACATGGAAATATCCTGCTTCCGATGAGGCCAGCTTAGTTCAGTTTACTGACAGAAACTGGGAATGAAGAATCACAGAAATGTAGAAGTGCTCCTTGGAGACTCTGAAGTATTAAATACATGCCAGGTCTTGTTTCTGGTTCTGTTCAGGTATGCACATAGCTAGAGAAAGGCTGAAGTGGTTGTTAATCTGTTGATTAATGAGGCTGTGGAGTGAGCACTGCTGTTCACACAACCATCTGGTTTAATTTTGAGTGATCTTGGCAAAATCCATGAGCAATCTTGCATGTTCCCTACTGCATCCAGGCTGCTTATGAGCTTTCTAAGAATTCAGGCTTGCTTGGATTTACTAGATGGATCCTACTACCACCCCCAAATCCTGATCAGACATTGTATATGGACTTTCAACAGCCTCTGAACAGTGCCAACAGATGTAGGCTTAACATCAGAGTTAGCCTCATTTCTCTCAAGTTAAGTGGCTCTACAGCTGAACTGCTGCAGACTGACACAACATACTTCTTCAGATCAGCAAATGTGGCTGGTATGCAGGAAAAACAGCTCTGGATACTTAAAATACTAATGAAACAAATAAACGAGAGTAAGCTAAAAACTATCTGTTATTCCACAGCCCTTTTAATGATGACGTTAGCCCAAATTATACTCACTTCCTCTAAGTAGAGAACAACTCGGTCAGCTTCGCTTTCAACTTTCTTCACTGAAGGCATTTTCTTTAGCTGAAAACAGGGGAATAATGTCAGGAAGGATTTAACAAAAGAGCAGAAATAACTCAGGGATATTTGTCCTTGTGAGAGTATGGGCAAAATATTCATATGGCCAAGGAAGCCCTTGAAGTAGGGGAAGGCAAGGTGGAGCCTGGAAGAGACTTTGAATGTAGGGATTTCTAAGGAAGAAAATAACCACGTTTCTCTGCCCACAGGACTGATCACAGTACTGCATACAATCCTGCATGATGGACATCCATCACTGTTCCCATCCCAGCTGGACACAAATTCGCAGTCTCACCTCTTCCAGTGAACCTGCCACGGGGCTGTATCCAGACAGCAGCTCCACTTGGATCAGGACCATGTTGGTGGACACACGGTTCCCTGTGTAGCTGCAGCAGGAACCCAGGGGACAGCACTAATGTTACTTTCTGAGCCATGATCTCTAGAGACTCCAGTCCAGCTTTCGTACTCAGGTAGAAGAATCTGCCTTTCTTTCCAGCTTCTCTCCTATAAGCATACCTGTCTCTGTACTGTAATAAATCTTTGTGCTACCCCTGATCTCTCTTTAAATTGTGCTGACCCAAGGAGGATAAGTTCCTTGGAAGCCTTCTGGTGTTACCTTCTTTAAGCATGGCAGGGAATACCTGTTCTCTTGGCAGTTCTGTCCCAAGTCAGGCAGGAATATAGCAGAGGAGAGTGGTGTGACAGTCGGACAGGAGCAGAGGAGGGAAGACTTAGGAATATGTCTCACTCCCACGGGACCTTCTTCACATCACTAGTGTTTTGAGACCTAATTCTAGAAGGGAATGAGACCCATAGACCTTGGGAGAACTTGTGGTGACTAGCATGGTAACAAGGCAGGACTATAGCCCAAGCCATTCCTCCTGGGGCCTTGTACTTTTCTCCCAGCTGAGGAGAAAGCACAGCTAAACAAGCGGGGACGTCTTAGCACTTGGACCTCATGAGTGATGGGGAGCTCTGCCATCAGGAGGCTGGTGTGGTGCCAGAAGCCTCTCAGCACAGGGGAGGAAAGGGGCAACTGAGTGTCTCCTACCGAGCACGAATGGTGACAGGGAACTGGGTGGCGTTGGGTGTGGTGCACTCCGTCTGCACGGACAGGGCAAAGGTGACGTCGCTCCTCGGTGGCGGGATGTGGTACCGTAGAACAGCCTGCCAGGACGGAAAAAAGAAAGATGGCTCAGAATAGCAGGGTTTTTTGCTGGAGAATATTGTTGTCTAGACTTGGCTGCTGTTCTCTGCCTTGCACTGGTGTAAGAGAAAACTATGCGGCAAGAAGCAGAGGGTCTGCTAGTAGTGCACTGCTCCTGGCGGACTTCTTGGGGGAGAGGGTGGAGATAATTCATGTTTCATTTGGGGAGTTGCTCTTCCCTTCCTATTGGGTCACAGCTACTCCCACCAGCCTTGAAGCCCAGATTCTTGCAAGTTACTGCAGCAGTTTATTTTCAGTGTTGGCTAAGTAGCATGGTAAGACATCTGGTGGCTTTCAAGGCTTTTCCTCAGACTTTTTCCTCCTGGCTGGACTTACCTGCAGGAAGAGACACCCATGGCCTTGAACATGCACAGTATAATCTTGGGGGATGGCTGGCAGCTCCACTGTCTGCAGCAGGAGGCGATTGCTATTGTCTACTCGGAAGTTTTGGTTGAACTCCTTAGAAGTGAGAGAAACCTGGAGATCAGGGCCATCCTTGCTGAAGATTTTGGCTGCATAAAGGGCTAGGGCTTCAAGAGCAACCACTGTATCCTGAGAAAAGAGATGAACATTGGGAAATTAGGATTCCTGCTTCCTATGCATGACCAGTTCTTAGCCTTCCCCTCACTCATATTGCATCTACAGCACAATAAGGGTTGAGCTTTTAGCATGGGATTATTTCAGAGGAATACAAATATTCATCTCTTCCCAACTCCCAGGAGCCCTAAATCCATACATCCTTTTTTATTTATTCTTTTTTACTATGTGCTGTTAGAACCAATTGCTCTCAAAAAACAGCATCATCTCTGATGATGATGGTAATCAAGGGGATTACCTGAGTTGAAGCAAAGCCTCCGTATGGGTTTTGCTGCTTGGTGAGCCAAGACACAATCTGGGATGCCTTTTTGCTTTCATCTGATGACAAACTTGACTTTGTAAGGTGAGCCTTGAGGATAGTAGATGTCAATTCCACATCAACAGATGGAGCTCGATACCAATATAGGGAATCTTCTTCCTGTTTGGATTGTTGACTCCAGAATATCTGGTCATCTAGAGGTGGAGTGGGAACACTTATGGAGTGTGTAGCTGTGTCTAATAACCTTGGAGTCCTACTCAGCCCCTGTATTTAGATACTGAGTGAACATGTACATTGGACAAGATATTGGTGCGTATCTCCCTATTAACCTCCCACACACTGCTTTTCCCACTAAAAGCCTCGCCCTGCAGGCTCTACAACATCCATGAAACTACCCTGGATTGGATGACTGGGAGACCAGGACTGTGAGAGCATCCATTGAGACAATCTGTCTCACAGTGTGGATATAACCTGTGACAGCTTGGCAAACAGAGTCTATCCAAGCCTTGGACTCCCCACAAAGCTCTGGCAGTGCCCCCCACTCCTGCCATCCAATCCCTTTGTTGTTCAACCCAAGTGTCTCCTCACAATTCTGCCCATGTCCTCCCTCCTGCCCCACAGTCTTTGGTACCTGATATTATGGCAGCCTTATCCAATCTTTTGAGGATTTTCTGCCTGAGGGCCTTATCACCTGCTACTGCAAAGGCATTTGCAGCTAGTGCCAGGCTGTAGAGGTCGGAACTGCCAGTATCAGCATTGACCAAGTCCTTTATGCAGTTCAAAGCTTTCCACACAACCGGGTCCTAGGATAGAATTGAAAGCACACTCATTACTGGCAGGCTGTTCGGGAAGGGAATGCAGCTTTGATGTGTGCAGAGGAGGGTGGAACCAGGGACAGGATACATGAGGAGAAAACTGGTAACATATCCCCATTTGCACAAAGGCAGAGCACCCATGCACTGCCTGCAGGCACAGCCCATCCCTGCTGCCCATACTCACGGAGCGTGGCATCCCGGAGTGTAGGAGAGCTGTGATAATCACAGAGCTCAGCCCCAGTCCTTCCTCCACTGCACCCTGCAGACACCACAAACAGAGAAGAGGGGGGCTGCTGTGAGAAGGGAGAGGGAAAAGTTTTCCCGTACCTTCTGCTCCCTTAACAAAAGCCAGCACAAGCAAAAGTGCTGGTCTTATTCCTTCTGCTAAAGGAGTGCAGGGCTGGTATCTACCCTCTGTTGGGCACATTCCCCCTTCCCCTCCCCTGCATAAAATCTGCAGTAGCAGATTTCAGTGCCAGGGAAATGTGATGTTCCCACAAGCCCTCTGCAAGGTGGCATGTGTTAGCTTTTGAGATGGAGGTAGAGTAGGGCACTGGTTCAGTTCCCATGTGCATGTCATCTAAAGCAAATCTCCATCTTTCGTAACTTGAAAACCATGACTAAGGAACCCTGCATGTCACCCAAGGGTGACCTTGGGCACATCACAGATTTCCTCCTGCAGTAGAGTTTGTTTGTTCTTGTTGACAAACTGGGCCAGAAAGTGAAGGGGCTTTGAGGTATCTAATGAACCTTCAGGACATGTCATACCATCAGGCCATTGTTGAAGAGTTTCCCCACACTCTTGAAGCAGCCAGATGGAGTCTGACTTTTAATCAGGGCACTGGCAGCATCCTTTATATTTTGTTCATCTATGTGGATGAAGTCCCGGGCTTGGCTAAAGGTCTTCAGGACAAGGGCAGTAAGCCTAGAGCCAAGGAACAAAGAAGAAAACAGAACTGAACCAGTCACTGATGCCCACCTCCAGTAGGAGACAGGAGTTTCTGTGTCTTCTACTATGTCATCCCTGTAGAAATACCAGCAGTCAGGAGTCTCTGTGCAGTTGGAGAACTGCAAACAACGCACATGATTTAGATGATCTTGAAGCTCGAGCTCAGATCTATTTGAAGCAAGAGAGAAAAAATTCAGTTCATCAGAGGGAAGCATAGTTCCATGCTTCCCTCAGAGCTCTGTCAATTCCAACAGGGTGCAGGGTTGCCTCTAAGAGCTGACATTTAGTGAGCTCACTCAGACCCATTTCAAATCTTGTTTGGGCATAAATAACTTTGAAAAACCTGAAAAGAAGGTGCCTTTGCAGCCAAGTTTTCAGAATCAGCCTCATTTGGGGTGGTCAAGCACAAACAATACTTCAAGTTAATTTATTGGCACAGTTCCTTTCCAAAATGTCTCAGCAACTTATCTTCAAAACTCCACACCTTCAGACTTCCTCAGTTTCCCCAGAACAAAATGCAAGCCAGCTTGAGCCTGATCAGGTCAAGCTGTTGTTCCTCAGTTATGTTTGGATACTTCTGCTTACCAAGTGTTTCCTGGCTCACTTCCTTCCCCAAAGGCACTGTATGAGCCGTCTGTGTGCTTGTACAGGAGTTGCCGCTGATATCCTGCAGGAAGAGGCTCGGGGTAGTGAAGATTCTCTGCGTATGTCCCATTCTCAGGGTGACAGACTGCCCCACCAATCCTGCTGATCATTATAGAGAGCATTATCTCTGAGGAACTGAGAAAGGGGAGCTGTGGACCACTCGTTTACACTGTTGCAACTACCACAGTGTCAGGCAAGTGATGGTGCACAAATCCTGTTCAGTACCAAGCCTCTGCTGAGATTTCTACTGCAAAACTAATGTAGTGGACATCACCAGCTTAATGAGCAGAAATCCACTCACCACTTTCCAGATAGCCAATTGCCTTCTGTTTGATTTCTGGAGTCAGTTGCCCTGTTTCCTCAAGGTATTGTGTAATGTAGACATTTGGGGCAAAATGAACCATGTTCTGCTCACCACAGCCACTGGACATCTGGAGGAGCTCATCTATGTTGTCCAGTGCTGTCCCCAAAATGTCACCTGTAAGACAGAACCACAATTTTGGGAGCTATACATATTCTTGCATGTAAAACAATTCTGGTCTCACTGATTCTCCAGACAACCTCCTAAGACTGGTCTCAGTTCAGCTCTGCTCACGTGATGGTAATGTCTATAGACTGTAAAAACAGTGATATGGTACTTGTTTATCTTTCCCCTGACTTAGTGAAATTATCTGTCCATCCAGTGCCACTTCCATAAAAGAGATGAGATACTTCCCTGGAAGACAGCATCACACCTTGCTGCACTTATTTCCTCTTACTACTCTGTTTGCTAAAGCAGACACAGTGGCACCAGAAGAGAAGTGTCATGCAGGGAAAAATATTACTTTCCAAGATACTCCTAAAACTCACCTAAGAAAGAGATGTGGGCTCTCTCTGACCCAAGGACAATGTTCTCTGGCATCCTGAAAGTGATTGTCTCTGAAGCTGAAGTTCCTGCAAATGGCAAAAACATTAGGACAACAATGGGCTCAAAGGAGATAGCAGAGTCACAAGCATTCCCCAGGAGTTGGTGTAAACAAGGCTGAGATCACCTGAAGAGTTGGTGAAATCAGCATCCAGAAGAGAGGATGACACAGAGATCAGGCCACTCACTGATAAGGGACTGTGATGTGGTTAGACTGTGGTTTGGTGCTGCCAGAAGTTTTTAGTACTGGATAGGGCTGAATGGCTATGCCTACCCATAAAAGTTCCAAAATCCTTGACTTTCTGCTCCCTACAGATACACCTACAGATAGTCCTAGAGTTGTTCAGACACCACACTGCTTCTGTCTGATCTCCTTGTTCTGTGCACATGTACAGCCCCAGTAGTAAGATGGTCTCTGGAGTCCCTGCACCTACCTTCAGGGCATAGGTGTGAGGTGTGGGTCTTTTCTTCCAGCTGCCCCTCTGCCTGGTGGAGAAAAGGCTGGTCAGTTTAGAAAGGAGAACAGTAAAATGAGACAGCAGCTGTGCATCACCCCACCTTCCTGCACCTTTCTTGTCCTCTTTTGGTGTGTGGCCCCTCATGGGCCACAGCAAAGGGCCTCACACAAACAGCAGGGATATGTGTGCCAAGAGTGAAGTGTTACTGAGAAGCAGGTTTCTAAGTTGCTACATGACCTTTGACTCCACTGCCCTGGCAAGCAGTTTTGATATTTCTGTTCCATCGAGTGGAGGAGCTCATGCTCCAATCCAACCTACCCTTAGAATCACTCCTTGACCAGCCTTCCTGAGAAATGTGCCTGCCTACCCAGCTGACTCTTCCTTCCCAGAGCCACCCACCAGGCTGTTTTGAGCCTGACCCAGTTCCAACCTCGCCAGAACTCTGAAGTGCAGTCTGACCTTCACCAGCAGATGTTTAACCACCGTGTCCTTCCCTCCAGACTCTGGCACAACAGCTGTACTCTCAGTGCAAACATCGTCCCGCTCCATCACCTCAGCAGTGACAGTGAAATTCACCTTCCCTACAAAACAAAACACCAAGGCCAGCTGGAACATGTGCTAACTCAAGCCTGTGCTTTAGTTAGCTCAGCCTAAGGCTGCTCACTTATGCTTCCCATAGTAGGCCAGTCTCCCTTCCAGCCCAGCTCTAGTTTCCTCAAGTAGCTCTGCCACGGCCTCCCACTCCTGCCACTCCCTTGTCCCCTTACCTAATTTTGTGGCCTTCACATCCCAGAAAAAAGTTTTTGCCGATTCAGGACACAGACAAGTAGTGAACCTGACATTTGCATGCACAAATTCAAAATCCCTGGAGTCCATTAGGCTAAGCTGAAGCTAGAGGTGAAACAGAAAGGGGTTCAGGTTACAGAGCTGTTGCTGTATTTTTCCTTTCAGCTCCTTGTTCCAAATGACAGTCAATCCCAGAACCCAAGGATGAGTATGATGATGGCCCTGTTGCAACATATGTGGGACACCAACAGTGTTCCACGGATATTGCAGTCATGTAGGGTTCATCTCTTAGAGAGGGATAAACTAGACAGAAATGCCTCTGTGTGGAGCTTTTACTGAATATCTTCTTTGGTGTCTTTTGGCCAGTGCCTGAGTAGGCAGCTCCTGGGTCTCTAGCAGTGGTTACCACACATCCCTCTGCCCAAAAACTATCCCAGAGTGAGCCACTCACTGCCATGCACTGCTTCAGGTAGCTGAAGACTTTGACTTTCAGGGGAAATGATTCTCCCCGGAAGACAGAATACGGCAAAGTGGGTTCCACGAAGAAGGGCTTGAAGCTCCGCAGGCTGGTGGTCTCTGAGATTCCCAACCCATGGCTCTCTGAGGTGCAGAAGGTCATGGCTCTCCAGTCTGTGATACTGTCAGGTACTGTGACAGCTAGCTCAGCAGCCCCTAAGTCACTGAGGAGAAAACAGAGTAGAAGGGGTTGTTCCCACCCCTGGAAAGGTTTCCCTTGGTAAGACAAATGCAGAAATTCAGACTATGAAATGGAAGTAGGTGTGAAGGTGTGGGGACTGCTTGGAAGTAGGACAGAGGTATGGGAAGGATAGTAAATAGGTAGGCAAGGAATGACTGAGAGGAAAATGCGACTCAAAATTTGCTTCTGAGCAGTGTTGCACCTGAAATTCTTATTTTGTGTGGGCACACAGGGCTCCCAGGTGTCCATGTTATACACCCAGTCTGTGCCATGGAGTATTGTGTGACACTCACACAATACTACCACCCAACCACAGCTCAGCAGTCATCATTGTGAGCATCACTCACAGATCTGCATACACAAAACAGAAAAATGGTTCCTGCCCTGAAAGATCATAATCCAGCCAAACGGGATAGAGAGGCAGAGATCCATTTTTACAGGTGGAGAACACGAGTGCACGGGAAAAACAAAAAAGATGAGGTGTGTGAATAAGGGAAGAACAACGTATTTTTCCCCTATATTCCTCCATTTGGGACCAAATCTGTAGTACTGTGTCCTATTTTTGTCCTCCAGTATAAGAAAGACATTGACATAATTGAATACATCCAATGGAGGACTACCAAGATGGTCAGAGGGCTGGGACATTTGATGTACAAGGAATGGCTGAAGGAACTGGGGTTCTTAAACTTTGGAGGGAAAGGCTAAGGGGACATATTTCAGCTTTCTAAAGCTACCTATTGGGAAGGTTTAGAGACAATGGAACCCATCTCTTCTGAGGTGCATATTGATAGGACAAAAGCTAACAGACACAAATTGGAACATGGGAAATTCTGACCTAAGCCACGGAAAAAAAAAAAAATACCATGAGTATGGTCAAACACTGAAACAGGTGCTCAAACAGTTTGTGGAATCTCCATCCTTAGAGATAGAGAGTACTTGACTATAACTTGATCTAACTGGACCTGCCTTGTGTAGGATGTTGAGCTATGGACTTCTATAGGCCTCTTCCATCCTATAGGAATGTGTGATGTTAAATTCCTAGCAGCATTTGGAAAATCTCATCAGAGTCAGGAACCAAACCAAAACTCTACTGTCCTTTATCCATTTCTTCACACCTCCCTTTTCTTTCTTGTGCACAGAAGGCAATAATGCCGTGGCTCTGCTCCTGCCCGTTCTCTCTACTGTGGCTGGTAGAAAGTCTATATCCATGTGGGGTCTCAGTCCGTAGTTACTCACTTGATGGGAACTAGAGTCCAGATGAACGTCTCTGGAAACCAGGTACGTACTGGCCCTGACTCACTACCCGGCTCAGTGTGCTCTGACTCAGCATGTTCAGCAGCATCATCTGAATCTGGGTCCAAGTTGTTCAAGATTGCCAGGTCATCATAAGCTATTGGGAATACAAGCATTCGTTCAAAAGCCAAAGCAACTGTGAAATCAGGATAGAGTTCAGCTGGGAAAGGCTCAGTTGTCCATTCCTCCTACACCCACCCCAATCCCACTTGTTCTCTTCAAAATGCCCTCTACCTACTTCACTATTTTCTTCCACAAGACAACCCGCGAGACCAAGTGGATTCCATGATGTGTGTGCTCCTCCAGGAGACATTCTACCTGATCTACCTGATCACAGAATGCTCTCAGATCCTGCAGATAAGACTAGATACTGCCCAATGCCAATCCTGGCTGATTCCCTGATTTCCAGCAAGACCTTTCCTAGTCTTAAGAGATTTTCCTTCCTGAGACAGCTGCCCCATTTCCACCCTTGAGCCATGTTGTCTTCCTGCCCAACAGCAGAAACTTCCAAGCAGATTCTTCTTTTGCAGCCACCCCTCCGCCCCTCCAGTGCACTGAATACACATCCATGCCAGGACTTTTCCCCTCTTCCTTTGTTGCACATCTCCTGTGCAACCTCCCACTCATCTCTGGAAGGCATCTCCAGTTCCTAAGAACCCTGCATGTCCTGCTGCCCATGTGCAGCCTGTATGTTACCCGTGATTTCCAAAGAAACAGGAAAAATCGAGATGTACACATGTAGTTGTAGTCGTAGTTGAAAGCGGTCTGGGTGCGGCACTCAACTGGAGATTTGATTTTAAGGCTGGTTAAAAATGTTAAACCTGAATTCTGGAGGAAAGAAAGGGAAGACAAGAAGGTGTATTTATGTGGAGGGAATGGTGCATCTGAGGCTCTGTCTCTGCCCCTGCTTCCCAGCATATCAGCCACCCTGTGTCGCTGCACCCTCAGCCGGACTTGTGAGTTTGTACAGGGAGAGGATTCAGAACTGCCCTGCTCCCAAAGCCCAGTCCTGGCCAGTCATGCTCAAGGATTATGGAGGTGAAACACTTGCATGTGTATGCCTGCATACAAAATCATTATTTTGGCATTGAAATTTGCTGCCCACCCTAACCCAGACTTGTTCTTATCCTTCACCTGCTATTCTTTCCCACTATTCTTTCCCTTCTTTCCCCAGTTCCCCCTTTTCTTTCAGGTGATTTCCAACCTCCAATTTTCTCTGACACAGGCTGACACTCCTGCCTCCTTTCAACCCCTAGAAAGTCTAGGAGTCTCAGCCTTGGTACTAATGGGGAGCTGGATTGTAGGAATTTACCTGACCAATGGGAATTTATCAAGCTGGAAGCAGAGTGTGTCAGAGATCTCCTAGTTCAGAAGCCTGGCAAATTTAGAACCTGAATTCGCCAGCATTTACTGGAAAGACAATTTGTGAAGCTGCCCAGTGCTGACCAGGGATACAAAAGGGCTCAGCTCTGATATCTCAGGGTTTCTGGAAATCAGATTTACCTTCAGAAGTTCATAAACATCTGGCTGGGACACAGCATAGGAGTTGTCATGTCTGTTGTACATGAATGGTGACATTGGTCCCGATGGAAGGGTGGTCTGAGGAGAACCAGGGGTTCCTGCGCTATTGTAGATATTACAGTAGTCACTGTAGAAGTCTGTGAGGGTGCTGGGGTGCTCCTGAGAGAAGCTGAACATATTATATACCTGTAGACAGAGAATGAAAACAGTGCAGTAAGAGGTGGGAAGATTTTAATTTCTATCCAGAGATTTTCTATGACCTTAAAGGCAGAATTCAAATCCTGCCTGCCGCAAAAACCCCAAGGGTTTTTGGTCTTCATGGAGAGCCTCCACAGATTTTAGATGCATAGCACCAGAGATGAACAGGAACCTCTCTTGGGTATGTCTGCATAGCTGTGGCCACTTCTAGCTCATTAATTGTACCTGTGAACTCAATGCATGCAGTGAGAACACCTTCCCCATGGGAGTCATTAGACAGCTTCTTGTGTGACTGAAGGCACATCCTGGATCCACCAAGACAGTGTCAAGAGGAAATTCAAGTGTCCTTAGACCCAGGCATAAAGGAGAAATGGGGCCTTTCCACTGCCAAGGCATCACTTAAAGTCCAGTTAGCGAATGGAAAGACTGTCTGGTTTGTAAGAGCTGGAACAAAGATATGTAGCCTATCACATCTTTGGCATTTTTTTCAACACGTCTCTTTTTTCCAGAGCACTTTGTTGTGAATTGGTTGTCAGGATATGGATTCCTCTTGCCTTCTGCATGCCACTGTGACAAGGCACCTAAAGTGTTACAAAAAGTGACTTTGGGCTGTACTTGGGGATGACAGTGGGTTATTCTATTAGATCCTTCTGTAGAGACTGGAAATTTTGACTGGTATTTGATGTGGGCCTTCATTTTTTCTCATTAAGCCCTGGCCTGTCCCCACTCAAACACTTGTTGGTATATTCACTGCGCCTTACTAACCAGTTCCTGCTACCAGATAATCCAAAGGTATCTCTCCAATATTAGCAAGGCTCAGTACTAAAGTGACTCACACTGTCTCTCGATAGCTCAGCCTCTGGCCTCAGGAGAAGGACACTTTGGTCTACAGCACGGATGCTACATAGGGAGCCTGGTGCAGCCTGCAAATAGAGACGGACAGATGATCCTGGAAGAGCCACTGTGTCTGAGAAGCCAAGCTTCACCTGAAACAGCAGAAGAAAAGAGGGACTAAAGACACTGACAAAGAAAAGGGAAGACTGGCTACTGGATTCTGCTGGACATCTATTGCCAATTTGCAGTTAATTAGCTCCCCTCCAACCGACCTGCCCCTTTATTGTTGTGCGCTACTTACGTGGTTCCTGAAGCAGCTGGAGACTTTGAGACTGAAGGTGTCAGCTGCCACTTGTCCCTCAGGGAAGGCAGTGTAAACAAAGAGAGTAGCCATGGGTGAAATGAGGTCAATGGGTAGAGGGACATTGAAAGACCCACTATACTGACCTGAAGGAAGAAGGAAAAACTGGGAAGTATAGGAAAAAGCAAGGCACTCTGCAATCCAAGGATTACAGCAGCAACACACTCTTTTTCTGTAATACTTCTGTACAGTTTCTTGGGAAAAAAACTATTCTGCCTTCCTTCTGGGGAGACCACTGCTAGACAGCCATAGCCACATAAATGTATATGCCATTTTATAGCAGTGACCTTATATCACGAGGGATCTTGGCAACAGTGAACACCTTTCCAGTTGAGTTCAGAAAAAAGATTCCGTAAGTTTCTTGTGATAATCTCCTCCTTGGCAGATAACTCTGACAATTTCATCATTTGATCAGGAAAAAAAAAAAAAAAAGAAAGGGAAATTAAAAGACTGAAAAGAGACCACATATTTGACATTTTCTCTAGATTTTTTTGTGCCAGCTCCTATGGTTTTCTGGTGGTCTTCGATCTCTTTTCTCTCCATCTCCATTTAGGCTGAAAGGACTTTCCTGTTGGGGCCTTAGTCTGTTCCTGGTATTTAGATGCTCTTACCTAACGGAGGATCAAGAAGTACTGTTGTTTGGCCATGATGCACAAGGGATCCTCTGGCCAAAACCTAAAGGGTAATGAACAGAACAAGGGATTGAGAGTGACTCTGCTCTATGGCCTTGGGCCAGCAAAGGGCCCCGCGGCGACACAGACCCATCTCAAAGCTGGCCTCGTTGCCCTGCACTCACCAGGTGGTAGAAGTGTGCTTTGGCAGCCCCGTCCCCCAGCTCTGCGGCCAGTATGTGATAGTGCACAGTGACCTGCTGCACATCCCCGCAGGGCAGCATTGCCTGCACTGGCTGGATCCTCACAGAGCTGCGGCTGGAAGAGTAGGAGGCCTTCAGTGTGAGGGATGCAGTGCCATAAGACACCCTCATGTTTTGACCGCTTAAGTCCTCCGGCTGGGTCTTTGCCTGTGGCACAGAAAGAGTGTCTGAAGATTTCTTGCATCTCTCCCCATGCCAAAACCAAGACTGGAAAGTATAGGAAAAAGACCCTTTCTACCTAATCCAAGTTCAATAAGCCTCTTTCTGTGAAGCTTGGCATTGCTCATTCTACCACACTCTGCAATAACTAGTGTCTAAACGGGCAGGGAGCTGTGATACTACTAGAACTTTGTCTGAAGTCTGAACTTCTGCAATGCTGCTGCTACCCTGGGAGCAAGCCAGATCACTGGATTATTAGTAGAGTGGCTTATTAGTGCCTGGATCAAACCACTGAACCCCTTGCTTCTGTCCGGTGCTTGGGGGTAAATTATCAGCATGGATCTGCCCTGATAATGTATTTCACTGTTCAATGCTGTTCCACTGACACACTGTATTTCTTTCAGCACTTTCTCTGTCTATAGGGTAGAGATGGCAGGTGACAACTGAAGATCAACAGCCTTGCTCAACTTTGACCTATGACCTTTCTGTACTGAGACTACAATATTAACATCTTGTGGACTTACAGAAAGGTCAAGATCCATCATCTAAGATACCTCTGATAATACCAGAGATAGGGCTTGCCTTAAAGTGCTTTGACCTCAAAGTTAGACAGGACAGGTATTAGAAACCTAGCCCTGCTACCAGACGAGGGAGACTTCCTTGTTTATGGGAAAGCAGAGGCAAATTTTTCTCTGTCAATTCCCTGTCAGTGACATCCCTAATCTTGCTCCTTATGTTCTGGTTACCTGCTTAGCTTCAGATTGGTTTGCAGCAACTGTTTCCTAACTAGCCTTCCTTCTTCTTCCCTTTTCTGGCTCTTATCTCCCAGGTTTTTCCAAACTTTTATGCTATGAGGAAACATAATGCAAACTTGTCACTGACACTTCTCGATATGTAGTTTTAGACTGTTCTTCCCTAACTTTTTTCCTACCTTCCTGTTCCATACTGTGTGGAAGTTCTTTCTTTGCTCTCTGTCCCTGCCCAGTGCCACTATGTCCTTTCACCTCAGACAGAGGTGCTGTGTAGGTGGAACTCAGTCACAACTTCATGGAGTCTTTGTCCACTTGCAGGGACTGCTCATGGACTGCTGAAGCTCTAGGGGCCAGAAACGTGGCTCTGCTATGAACAATTCCTCTTGCCTTAGATCTGTTATTTCACTGCTCCATGCTTCTATCTCCCTGGCTAGGCCAAGAGAATGACACAGACTATAAGTCTGAGGGATGGATTGCTTACTGCCAATCAAATCTAATGTAATTATTGGGCCTAACCTGTAGTACAACTTTACTGCTGTTGTCCCATGCTGATGTTTCTAAGATGAAAGAGGCCATCCCAGTGTCATCTGTGAAGTAGGTCTTGGTCTGCTTCCCACTACCATAGGACACTGTAAGAATCACCTTCTTGTTCTTCAGGTGCATCCCACTGGCACTTTTGAGTTCCAGCTGTAATGATGCAGAAACCGTCAGTTCCCCTCTCTGCAAAGGGACTCTCAATGTAAACTTTAACTTCTCCAACCCCTCTCCCCCAATTTATGCAGCAGCTCTCTCATCTGGCAAAGCCACATATCCCGTGGCCACCCCGCTGCAAAACCTCTTGGTAGATATGTCAAAGGGGAGGCTGGGACAGAGGATTTTGCTAGCAGCTTTGGGCAGCTCAGAACAAGGGGACCCCTTGATACTTCTGTGTCTGCCACCCGCTTAGGCCCAGATGCTGGCCTTTCCTTCTTTCCTTTTCACTTACATTTCCATAGTAGGGAACTCCTTGCTGATAGTAGTAGCTTGTCTCCCAGAACTGGAGACTTGAGATATCAAAAGTGACCTTGCAGCTTTCAGTGGTGTTGAGCTCCACTCCTAGGAAAGACAGGAGGTACATGCAGGTGAATATCATGTGTCTGACCTGCCAGAATGACAGCAGTCTACCAGGAAGTCTCTGTCAGACAGTTCTCAAATGTTCTTTCCCCCTTTGTTAATGAGTCCTGCTCCTAGTTGTCCTCTTCCGTTCTCTTTCCCTTCTCACAGCAGTCACCAGAAGGCAACATTTTTCCTTGCCTTCACCTTATTAGTTTGCAGTCTGCTTTTGGCAGGGGGCTGCAAAACATTTTCTTGCAAGGACTGCTTTGTAAAATTTTGTGAGAGAGGGAACTTTACAGGAAACCTTATTTCCCTATCTGGAACATGGAGGAAAATCTAATGAGGAGCTAATAACAGTACACAGTCAGGGCCTTGGTTAGCCCTAGTCGTTTTAAATTCTCATTCCAACGAACTGTCTTAAAGTATGGTTTAAGAACAAGAGAACCTGGCCTGGCCCAACCTCCACACACATTTATAATGTGATGAGAAGACAAGAAAAAGCAGCTCTTGCCCATCTCTGTCAAACCAAGGTGACTGCCAGAGCTGGATTGCCCACAGCAGCTTGTGGAGGAGCAACCACACTGGTAAAGCCCATCCTGAAACAGTGGAAACTTGCACATCCTATGTGAGTCAGACCTGGGTGTTATGACACACAAAAACACTCATGTTGTCATGGTGCTCCCAGGGGAGACGCAGCTCTCTGAACATTTGACCTCAAGGGAGCCAGTGCAGAAAGCTCCAGTGGTCTGATGGGAAGACACAAGGATCCGTAAGGGTTCTTAGAGATAAAACCCCAAAGACAAGCATGTTGTATGACAGTAAAGTAAAAGATTTTCCACGAAGTGTAGAATCAGTTTTTGATACCTGTTCCACTTTCTTTCAGAAAAGCCACAGCTTCCAGGTTGAAATCATACTTGTCACCATGCTTCCGGTGGTAATTCTTAATATTCACTTCAGTGGCAAAGCAGCCATCCTCGTTTGTCTGGGAATATGAAATTGTATTTGTTAACCAATCACAAATGCACTAATCCCTTCTGCAGTGCAGACCAAACCCAAAGCCTAGAAGTCTAAAACTGCATGACCAAGACACTTGAGTTAAAGGAGCAATTCCCATACTGGCATGAAACCCTTTTTGTGGAGCAGTCGCTCATAGGAGATGCTGTTTCACACACCTCTCATCTTTACACGCTCGCTCACACACCAGTAGCAAACGTGAGGTGTCATTCCTCCCTGACAACACAATTTCTTCTGTTAGAGCAGGATTTATCTTTAAGATGTGCGTTTCTTAAAAATACGTAAACAAATATAGGTACATTCATTCAACCATAGACATGAATGAGTAAAGTTTGTGATGAAGTGCAATTGCTTGCTTACATGCAAGTGGTAATTTCTGAGTCTCCTAAGCACTTGTTTCTGGAAACAGCACATGGGTGTTTTGCACTAGATTAAAAAGTGGTGCTAAAAATGCATCCAGTGGAAGTGAAATTATGTGAACAGTGTTTGTATTTTTTTATTGACCTGTTGCAATACCTGTTTTGTAGGAAAGTCTGCAAGTTAGCTTGCCTACAGATGCTTCTTCCTTGGAGTGCATCTAAGTGCAGTCAGAGAAATCACTGAGAAGGGCTAAGATTGCTACACTGTGGAGTTAAAGGCATAATAGTCATTTATTCCCAAGCAAAGGGCACGCTACTTCAGCAGCCGATGTCTACCCCACTCCTTCCTTTAGTATTCCCTCTCTTTGCCCTTATTCCTCTCTTTTGCAGGAGGAGTATCCCATAGGCTCACCTCGCCGGTGTAATCCTTACAAATACTGCGCTTGGCTTTGGAAGACTTCCGATTATAGCGGATGTGTTTACGGCACACCACAGCCTTCACGCTACCCCGGACTGGTTTCCCGTAAGTGTACCTGGCAAACAGAGCACAGAGGACTTACATACAGAAACACTGGCTCAAGAGTGAATAACACCAGCTTTAGCCTGTGATTTGCAGTTATACAGCCCAGAAACCTGCAGTATCTTCACGGTTCATGAGCTCAGCAGAGACCAGGAAGTAAAAGTTACCTCAGTAGACTGAGACAGAAGGCAGTGGGGGGTGAGTTCTCTCCAAGTCTACTCTAGTCCCACCAGGCAGGGCTAAGGGACATTGTGTTGGCCATAAGCTGAGTCAGTATTCCTACAACACTGTCACTAATAAATACAGCAGAGTTACTGTACTGTAGGGCACATGCTACACTGAGGGAATCCACTGCCACACTTTCAAAGTCACAGAGAAAGAAGTAAGGAGAGAGAATATGGAGGACAGTGAGAGTCCAGGAGAATTACTTAGTGAAGGATACCAGGGTACCAGACTTTGGGGTGGGGGTAGGGTTGTCAGAGACCATTATGTGTTCACTTATTGATGGCTGTGCAGTTCCCAAACCAGTAAGAATGCATCTTCTACCATGATAAGTCAGCTCACATTCCACAGACGTGGAGACGGAAGGTTTCCTCCAAAATGGTAACCACCTGAGGCATCTGGATAGAGACACTGAACTTGGGCAGCACTGTGTGGAAGCAAGAGAAATATAATTCAGTGAGAATAGAGAGAGTTCATTTGTTCCAATCCTTCCTAAGTGGTTGTTTACAGAAAAGAAATCTCTCCTTTCATTCCCTGGCAGCCAGCACAGGGCCTGGTAGGAATGCACCAGCAGCCCTGCCAGGATAATGTGATGGGAGTCAACAGCGTTAGTCTCCTCCCAGAGCACAGCTGTGGGACACTGCCTCCATCCATCCTCAGCACATGGGGGAGGAGAAAGCCAGTAGACCTGAATGAAAGTGATTGCACTTACTGGCAGGCAGTTACACATCTCAGGTGATAGCACAACTGGCACAGCTATTTACAGCTGCATGGCCTATTCAGTTCTAAGTGAGAGAGTGGGACTGGAGGCAATACACATTTCTCTGCTGCCATCAGCTTCCTGAGACTCTTACCATACTCCTCTACCCTGAAGGTACGTGTACGGTCAGGCATTTTGATGGTGTACTCTCCAACAGGTGCTTCTGCAGCCAGAGGGAAGGACAGATCCACAATACCTCCCGCGGGTGTAACATTCTGCCACTGTGCAATTCGGTTGCCTTTGGGGTCCTGCACAGGTAGTAGTAGAGAGTAGTTAATTGATGGTGCAAAAAGACTCTATTGCAGGGAGTTCAAGCTACCAGTGTGGTCTGACCACCTCTCAGTTGTCCTGAGAGCCCAGGTCTATGACAAAGCTACAGTGCTCAGGCGAGTCCAAGCTTGATGAGGAAAGAACTTTTCCCCCTGTCTAACTGACAAAGTTAATGGCACTGCCATCTCATTGACTGCTGGAAAACTGTGGTTTACTGCCTATGGGTCTAACTAAGAAATAGAGGTGGTCCTTCTTAGAGACCTCTGTGGTGATCTGAGCTGGCATAGCTCCCAGGTCGCTGTGGAGACACATGCTGCCTAAGACATGAGCTACTGGGGAGTGATTTCCAGGGAGTCTGATGTCTTAAATACAATCCCCAAGGAATTCTGGGTAAATGAGTCCAGGACTTCATGCAGGGGACCGTTAAAATCCAGTCCTGAAGGAACAGTGTCTCCCACTGCTGGTTCTTGTGAGGGCAAGATGCAGAACTCTGGGTGCAGTCTCACTGCCCAGCCAGTAAAGACAGTGATGACTTGATGGGTACTTCATATGGAACAAGTGGGAACTGCTGTTTGAAAAGGTGAAGCTGGTTCAGAGTGCTACGTCTGTATACAATGGCATAAAGTATCCCACTGGTATCTCAGAAACCATGCATTTATTCATTGCTTGCTGGGTATTGCATGCAAATGTGTATTAGCTATTGCCAGTTGCTGGTTGGAACTGTGACCTCTCAGCATGGGTATCACAAACTTTCAGGTGTCTTTCCTCAACTCAGGTGACTGCACTAAACTAACTGATTTTAAGAACAATAGCCTGAAAGCTGCTTTAGGAAGTTTTTCTAGCTGGGCAATCACAAAAGTAACTAGTCAATCTTATTTTTCTGTATGTCTCCTTAAAGAAACGTCAGGATTTTTACAAGTCTTCAATTCACAGGCTAGAGGGACTAAAAGTCCCATGACTACTCTAGAAAGGTTTGCTGGAATGGCTTTCAATGGCACCCATCATTTATGCAGGGACCCCTGTGTGACTGGTGTCATGACACTGCACTGACAAACTTCTGTGGACACTGAAGGAGGGAAGGGCAAGAAGTCAAGGACTGTTCCCATTCATTCTGAGGTAACAGACTTTATGCAACCATATTTTCCCACCATCATCTCCAAACCTGTGCCTTCCCCAAGATGAGAAGAGTTCAGCATTTTCAATAAAGTAGGTGCTTTACCTTCAGTTCCACCAGACGCTGCTGTGGGGAGGAAAAAACAGTTACTGGTTGGATGTTTCCAGGTGAATTACCATCAACATCCCTGGTATTTTTTATTCCCCAGCCATCTCTCAGTTTTCCCCAAGCAATTCCCAGGGACTGCCCATAACCCAACATCATGAGCAGCTCCTGCATTGCAGGTGGCGCTCAACACTGTTTGTAAGCACCAAAAACAACATTGAGACTGGCTGTCCACAATTGTATCACCTAGTTGGGCCAAGTACTGATCCAGAGGTCGTGGAGGCTGCCTACAGCATTTTCAGATTTTCCTCTTGACTTACCATTTCACTGCTGGCAATAAGGTTCTGATCCAAGGTTACAATCCGCAACTTGACTATAAGGCAAAAGAAAAACAGGACTGGCTGAAATGAAATCAAGTTTCTTAATAATAAATAACAAGAATGGATGGCTAAGAAAGATGTGCCCGTGTGCTTCAGTGAGAGGATGTGGGCAACAGCTACAGTCATCCACTCCTGGGCCTATGTCCAAAGCTCTGCTAGAAGCTGGCAGGCTGCTAGGAAAAAAAGTGTTAGAAGATGCGGTTTTCTGGGAAGAATGGCTGTGCTGGTGAGAAACAGCATTTTTCTGGACAGTGGACCTGTGGTGGGCCTCTAAGTCTTGCCTGCAGCAAAGTTCATCCTACTAGAAATGGTGGAGAGGCATGGGGCAAACAGCTGTACCCTGCATTGATCTGAACTGTGCTAGGGCAGTGGTGGGGCCTGTAGTACTGTGATCCTCATCTGAGGAAGTTTGTGGAAAAGAGAGGGATTTAGGGGCCTGACGGACTACCGTGGCTTTGACTGGAGCGATCATAACCAATATAACACATTGGCATCTGAACCTTTTCTCATGCATCAGTGAACACACACACTCCCTGTTCACACTGGCATGCTGTCTGCATATGGCTAGTACTGGAGAAAACACAGGCCACACTGACATAGGAGAGAAGTATTCTAAAATCCCTCAAAGCCAAGAAAGGAGGTGAAGCCTGTGACCCACTTTCCCTGAGGAGCAGACCCTGTTCCAAGCACTAGAAGGTAACCCATGTTTTGTGTCCTAAGGACTGTTCTTTCTCTCACAAGACATGGCATTCTGTCCATACCGATCTGTCCAGGTTTGTACACAGGTTTGTCCGTCTGGATAAAAGTCTTCTTGTCTGCATGCTTGATCAGGACTTTTTGCTTCTTCTGAAACTCTGAGTTGGCTCCCAGGACTGCGATAACAACAAAAGCCACTTCATCAGGATTTCCAGCAGGAGGAGGGACCTGCAGGTATAGTTATAACCATCATTCAGGGTGGATCCCATTCACTGATCCCAAGGTTTCTGGAATAATGATTATGATACTACTTTTGTATAGCTCCAGTTCTTCTTGCCCTGAAAGACCCCACAGAACATTTCAAAATATTTTTTAGGAGAGTAAAATATTAGTAGAGCTACACAGCAGGAAGGACACTCACTGGCAGATCTGTACAGCTGAAGCAGAAGGTTCACTGGCCAATTAAGGTATCATCATGGGAATACACAATTTGCCTTTCTGCCCAGCAGAAGCAGAACTAACGCAATCTCCACCCTCCTGACAACCCTTGAAAATATATTACTCACCTGGAACTTTGTGCAGTGAAAGAAGGTGAGCTGAGAAATGGACTGAGTGATCAGTGTCTCGTTCCCAGCTCTGCTTTGCAAGGTTACTGACACGTGGATCGGGACTTCTTGCTTTCTGCTGAGCTGGAGACACACTGTCTCTGAGAAGGGGTAGTAGAGCTGCGATGGTATTGCCACGGCATAGTTTCTATTAAAAAAAGAAAGAAAGAGGAAAAAAAAAGGCAGGTAAAACTGATTTTCTAAGAGGACAGGTCTTGACCACAAGATTTAGGTACTTAGGAAGTACTTCTGGTTTCTTCATTCTGCTGTCACAATGCCATTGAGACACCATCATAGGGACTGCACACATTAATACTGAGTCTGCACTATATGCTGCATGCCCATAAAAAGATAAAGTCACTGCTTCCCAAACTGAAAGTGAAAAGAAGGTGAAGGGAGCTCCCCATGTCACGCAAGGGATCAGCAGCAGAGCTTGGCTTTCATGAAAATACCAAGAAGCTGTTCATACTTTTCGCTTGTTTTCATCTTTCATTGCACTGCAGCAACTTGAATGAAGGAGAAGCCAACAGTCAAGCAGGTTTCAAAACTCTTATCACTGACTCCTCCCACATACTGACTCTGGACAGGTTCAGCCAGCAGCATGTTTTGCAGCAAAAGGAGGGCAGGGCCTGGAAAGATCAGAAGAGCAGGAGGCAGGGAGATGACCTAATGGAAGTTCTGAGCTGGAGCTCAGCACCCTGGCAAGAGGGAATCAAAGTCCTGCTGGCCAGAAGCCTTGAGTGCTTTCACACTTGAGTGCTGCCAAACTGCCTTGAACAGCTTGTCTGCTGCTAATATTTAGGGATCTGGTAACATATGCTAACAACATTTTGATTTTTCCTAATTAAGCTGACTCATGGCACCTCCCTCTGCCACTTGGGCCAAAAGATGTTATGAACACTAAAGACTCACTACTTGAACTTCCCATACTTCCCTGGCTCCTAATGACCCTTTACTCTGGAACATTTTTTTACACCCCTTTGACAATTCCTCCCTTATCCTTGCCTTCTGAGCTATAAAAGTACAAGACAGCATCTCAGAGGCTGTCAATCAAGGATTCCAAGATCCAGGCTGGATTCCGTTCTAATGAATCTACAAAAATATACAGGTGAGACAGTGGAGATACTACTGAAACAAGCGATACTTCCATAAACCAAAACTTCATGCTGATGGTAGCAATGGCAAACAGGTAGCAGTAACTAAAGCACATAATTTGTGTGGCAGCTGTGTCAGCCTATGGAAGATGCTATATTCCTACTGGAAATGTTTTGTAAAACTAGACTTGTGCATGCCACACCACACAGAGCAGAAGGGAACACAGCTACAACCCAGTGACTTATTTTTCACTATAATATCTACTGTTCAAGCACAGTCATGCTTCTGTTTGCACCGGAGCCATAGTTGCAAAAGCAAAAGGCCTTCCAAAAGCAAGAACAAGTTCACAAGCCAGGATATCACAGCAGTACCTGCAGGAACAGAAGCTACATTCCTGACAGAGTATATGCAGAGGAGCAGTGCTGAGAATTAGCCTTGATAGAGGTCTGAGAAAAGGCCTGGAGTGAGCAGATGGGCTGCCGAGCCTGAATGAACACACTGCTTTACAAAGAGCATCCTTGAAGCATTAAATGGTGATCTATGACTCTTGGGAGAAAAGCTTAGCCCAAAACGAAACGTATTCTGGAACAGAGTAGGAGACATGAGATATTGGCATAAACAATTGCAGAAAGCTGGCAGAGTTGCTCTGCGTGAGTCTTTGCTGAAATACATGCTCTACATCAAAGGCAGAGAGCCAAGTGTTAAGGGGAGTGTGGGGAAGAGGGCACATGAAAACCAAGTGAAACCCTTGGAACCTGAGAAATTATACCTCTCTGGAAAAACACTCCTCACCTTAAGACTTCTGTCCTGTTTCTGTCATACTGCCACCCCCCCCAGGACCCCCCACAGACCAGATTGTGTATTCAAAGCAGCTGAGGTTCTTACAGCATTGCAGGCATTCCAGCCGCCATAGGCAGGAGAAGGATGCTGCCCCACAGGAAAGCGATGCTCCACATAGCTGATTGCAAGTCAAATTCTTCCTCGGAAAGCTTAGCCTCTCCTCAGCACCCCCTTTACTCCTGTTTCTGCTGTATTCCTTTTTCTTTCTCCCCCTCATCCAGAGCTGAAGGAGTATGCAGCTTCCGCCCTGACAGAGTGCCTGTTTCTCTCTTGGCTTCAAAACCAAGAAGATGGAAATCATGCTACGCGTGGCTGGAGCCAGGATGTGGGCGGGTCAAAGGGGTGGAGACAATGCTTGTTGCCTACAAATCAGAGTCATTTGCTTAGAAACTTTGTAAGGCTTGTTGATATTTCTGTGGGAGTTGTCTTGCCTGCCTTATGCAGCACAGCTGATGGCAGCAGGAATAATACTTAGTTACTATATTTGGTACTGGGACTTCATTGAAAACATCCGGGGACAAATTAATTCTTTGTGATGTCAGTGGATTTTGCTTCATGGTTGTTCTTCTGTCAAACTTTTATAATGTATTATTTGCTTCTTACTGAAATTTCACTCCTGACCTGCAGCCTCCAGCCAGCCCAGCCCAGGGCTGCACACACAGCTCTGTCAGTGCCCCCATTCTTCCCCAGAAGAAGGAAAGAACTTCAGCATGTTATTATCTTTTTGTTGTCTACTTGTTCTCATTTAACTTCAGAGATGGCCAGTTTAATGACTGTTCAGAGATGCAGAGCCATGTGGAGTGTTTCTTAAATCAGACGGAACTCAGTTTTTGTTTTTTTTTTTTTTTTTTTTGTCCTGCTAGTTTAGATTTGAACTCAAACCCCTGTTCATTTCAGAGAATCAAATATGCTCCCAGATCAGTGACATACAGTGCTTTAAACCTGAAGTTTATCTGCAGTGTCAGTGCTAGGTTAAAGGCTGGTGTGTCCCCGTTACATCGGACTGTGCACTAAGAGGGTGGATGCTAAGCACATACATGGAGACTGTGCCAAAGTAAATCCAGGGGATTGCTTTAGCTGGGAGCTGGGCAGGGCTTGATGGCAAATTCACTCTATATTGTGTACCTTTGGTTATGCTCTGCTAAAACAGAAACGGGGCCATGGCAGAATGAGGACACCGACCTTCAAATGAGGTTGTAACTTGAGGGCAAATACACCCAAAAGAAGAGTCTGGAGGAGATAGGTGGTGGTGTCAGTGTAGAATCACTTTATCGCTCAAGGAAACTGCCTGAAAACTGGACAACCAGCGTGGGAGCATGTAAAGTAGAGATTTGATAAAATATGTATGGACTTAAAATGTCATGCTTAATTTGGAAAGACCTTACAGTGGGTCTATGTGAGATGTTGGCAGTAGGTGGCAGGAGCCACCTTGGAAAAGGGTCTATACCCAGGAAGATCAGACACAGCTGGGATGGATGGGTGGAGAGAAATGATGGCAATGAACAGAATGCAGGTGATTTGAAAGGTTTTTACTCCAAGCCTTGAGTAATTATTGGACGAGAAGAAGATCCCTAATGATGATCAGAGAGTAGTGAGGATACATTTTAAAAGTTGAGGATGCTTTCTACAAGCTGAAGATAGTAGCTGGTATGCAGATTTGGCTCTACAGCCAGGATCCAGACCAGCCGCAGATGAGATGAGTTTTTCTCCTAAGTCCCCTTCAGCCTGAGTTAGAAGTCATATATCCCCGTGTATATCCCTCAGTGCCCTGTTACCCATGGCCTGGAACACCATCTGAATGTAGATGTGGGTAGAGAGCTGTGCTGTGTGACCTTTACTCTGCTGGTGGTGGGAGCAAGTAAATATTAGCTAATGTCATTAGCCTGGAAGAGATACTATCTCCATATATCAACTGCCCTACTCTTTGGACTTAGGAGCATCTGAGGGGGGTATTTAGGATTGCCCCAACCGATCAGTACAGGCAGTTCTCTCCTTCAGTGTGGATCTTGTCAGCTGTCTGTCCCAGCCCAAGCAATGGGAGCACCACTGCTCCTCTTAGTCCTGACCCTACTCACAGTTGCAGCTGCAGCAAGCCTGGAACCGTGAGATATCTCCTTTTGATTTCGGGGGCTTGGTGGAAGGGACTGTCATTAAAGGGTGGTGCTGAGGTGCTGCACTGTTCAGCATCCCAGAGCTGAATGGTGGGGGCCTTGTTCTCAGAGAGGCTGGGCAGAAGCAGGTCCTGCAGAGTCCTGCTGGAGCGCTGAGCGTCCAGCACCACTCCAGGTGCAGCCCCTGGTGTTGGCTTGTGCAGGCACTGCACTGCAAACACCACAAAGCTACAGAAGCCACAGAAGCTTTACCTCTGTTCATCCTGTGCTGGCGGGGGTGAAATTTGGTGTAAGGACTGAAGCTTAATGCCTCAGCCACTGAGTCTTCGGCTTCGTTCCTCACACAGCCTTGCTCTATGTACCTGCAATTGGGGTATCATACAGTGGGTAGTTGGGGCTTGGCTGTTGGCAAGATGATGACAGAAATCTATCAGGAGTTCTCTAATTCCACACTGGGCATACTCTTCCTTTCTGGTTTGGAAGTGGAGCTGTGCTAAATTTCCTTCACTGCAGTCCTCCAGACATTTCTCACCCTTGGTCTACCTCTTCATGAGAGTAGCAGAGATTGATTCTGGCCTGTCCACTTCAGCCTCTGAATTGTTTTTGACCATGTACTGCTCTCTTCTAGTCACTATATGGTGGTGTTCCCTGCTGTCATTCACCATTCCCAAGAGGAGAAGCTCTATATTCACTTCAGCTCCCTAACTGAGACTGTCCACCTGGCTGTAACCTTGCAGGCAACAACCCAGAATCACACACTGGTGCAACAAGATGTGGAGAAGCCAGGCACCTTTCAGTGCATCACCTTCCAGGTGAGTGTACATGTGGCTACTTGATTTGACCAATGCTTTCACCTTCACTTCAGACAACAGGACAGCACTTCACTGGGTACACTGTCCTTTTTCTACCCATAGGTTGCAAGCAGATTAAATATATTTCACTACCAGTGTCAGGCAAAATACAGCAGTGTCCTGAAGTCTAGGAAAGTAGGGAATCTTTGCTGTGTAGAAAAAAATCTGTACTTTCAATGTGTATCATCCCATTTCATCACACTTAAAGCCTGGTGGTAAAGATTTGGCTTCAGTTCACTGAGTGTTTTGTCCCTAAAGATGCTTGTATATCACAGTGAAAGTCAGTGCATTGGGATTACGTTCTTTTCATCCTCATTTCCTCAGGAGCCTGCCCTCCAGCTCCAAGAGGACCGTTCTGCTTTAAAGCTGCATCTGTATTGCCAGATGTAGTTGCAGTCTGCACAGACATTGAGCTTGCTTTAATTTAGCTGTGATGGTGTTGAACCCACAATGAACTGAATTTCACCTGGTGCAATCTGGGTATTTCTTGAGTGGCTTGAGTTCCTGTCGTTGCAACTATGCTGCTGTAGTTAGCTTAACTAGACACACTGACTACAGAACCTTAAGTTACATTTCTGGAGAGCCATGGAGATGTGTCTGGTGCTGAGGCTCTGCAAACTGCCCCTCTCTTCCTCAGCACTATACAAAGTCACTGTGCCTATGCCCTGCTTGTTCTTCAGATTCAGCACAACTCAAGGAGGGGCTGTAGTCACTTTTGGGTTTTGCATCAACAAGACAATGATTAACTAAGAGTTTGGTGCCAGCCTTTAGGGGAGAGCAACTCCTGGTTCTGGAAAGCCAAGCAAGTCTGCCGTTAGCTAAAAAAAAAACAACCCCCAAAAACCTTTCTGCTGGTGAACTCGGTCTTTCTGATACTGAGATGTCCTGTGTTGTTCTGATCACTATTTCATCTCCCATTGCTGCAGATCTGACTTCCCTATGGTTTTATTTGGTTCCATAAAACTCTCACATATATGTGAAGTGGCAGAATGACATGCCAGTTGGTTAACTCTTAGATTCCTGAACAAGAGGCAGATAGCAACTACTTCTTCTCCCTCTAATGAAAAATGGGTTACAGACAAAGTCATACAGTGGAATTTGAACTCTGAAGTTTCAGGGATTTTTTTAACAATGAGATGATGTCTCACATCTAGGATAAGATGCAAAGTCTCTGATGAATTTGTTTTCCATTTCCTTGTGCCAATCAATCTAGGTGCCAGAGTTCAAGTTCGTACCCACAGAAAGAGATGATTACACACCACAGGTAAGATCCCTCTTTTGGCTGCCTTGCCTCTTAGAAATTAGAAGGCTTCAGCTTCTCTTGTGTCTGAGCCATGGTAATGCTGCTGATGCAGGGTGGGAAAGGTAGGAAAGAGGAAAAAGAAATGTGGAAAGAGGCAAACATGACAAGGAGAAAGGCAGAGAAAAGAGAATGAGGAAGCTGGGAAGCACAGAGAAGACTATTTCTTGGGAAAGGAGAGAGATAAAGAAGGGGAAGGGAGGAGGGGGAAGTTGGAGATTTTGGTAGGACAGGTGTCTCTGTTTCTTCTTCAAGCTCTTTGTAGTCTCAGGTAGTTTGTTTATTTTTTTAACCTGACAGCCAGAGGAGGTGGCTTTTCTGCATGTCCTGATCCACAGCAGGGACAGTGTACTCTTTGAGGGTCACAAGAAAGTTCTGGTCACGCCCCAGAAGAATGTAATTCTGATAGAGACAGACAAGAGCTTATACAAACCTGGACAAACAGGTAAGGCAAGAAGGTGGCATGTGGAAATGGGGATGGAAGGGTCAAGGTAGCAGCCACATCTGGATGGAAGATGTCACCAAGTGCAGCAAGTTAAGCTTGCTGGAGATGGAAGAAAGCAGATCTCTATTATCAGGTGTTTCCAGTAACAGTTTGAGTCAAGATGTTCCCCTCCAAGATGTGCTACACCAATTCCCAGCCTGCTGCTCCTGGGTACTGTTTCAGGGCAATACCTCTAGTGAGACCTGAAAGGAAAGCCAGGGCTCTCCAGGACACTGGACAACCTCTCATTTTTTAAAGACTGTTGTTAATATTTGAGTAAAGTCTAGAGCAACAGTTCCAAGCTGTGGAATTACAGAGAGTTACTCCACAGTCTTCACAATATGCATGGACTGCAGACAGATCCCACTGCAGACAACCCTACTGTTTAACTCAACATTGTAATCTTCCCAGGCGAAGGCAAGTGAGTTTCTACAGCCTGCAGCTGCATAGAAGCCTCCCAGACAAAGTCTTCCAGGGTGGGTTGTTTGTGAAAAGATCTAGATACCTCTGAGGTAAACAAGGAGACATGAATACTGGAGCGCATAAAAGGAGAAGCAGATTTGTGCAAGGACATGTTGCAGCCAGAATGCTTTAATATGCTTTTCTTTATATCTACAGTGAAATTTCGAATTGTGAACCTTGATGAGGACCTTAAGGTCATTGAAAATGAGGTGAGTATCACCTTGTGCTTTTCTAGAAATAGGAGCTTCAGCATGAGACATATTGATAGGCTCATGAAAGAGACATCTCCTTTCATGAGTGTTAAACCATAAGAACAAATTATCTTTGGAGGAAACCGCTCATCCACTGATCCCTTGGAGAAAGACTGCAGTGTGCACTGGCACAAAGGGTGGAGAAGACCTAGTATGGGGTCTGGATGGGGCAGAATTTCCTGATCAAGGGCCCACATCAGGCAGAGTTATTTATACTGGTTCACAAGGATGGTGTTTTGCACTGGACAAAACTGAGTTTGTGTTTCTTTTGTTTTTACAGTATCCCCAGATATGGCTTCAGGTAAGAGACAAAGAACTGATGAAAGGGAGATGTCTGTCTTTCTACGGTGCCCTTTCACTCCTGGACAGACTTATGCCGCAAATGTAACTTCATAATGTTATGGTTATGGTTGAGGTTCAGCTGAATGCTTTTGTACCTGGTCAGCCTGGGTTCTGTATTCAAACCAGTTTCTCTGTAAAGGTGAGGCAGGGCAGTAATGAACATTTGCTCAACAAGGATGAGCGCTCAATAGATGCAGCACGGCTGCTCCTCGTTTCCATGGTGTTATGATGTTACCACTTCCCAGTAGTTTACTGTTCTTGGCAGTCTTTGCAATTCATATGTTCATTAAAATGATACTGGAGGGAAGTGAAGGAGTCTCTCTTAGTTATCTGGAATCTATTCTACTGCGTCAAGGGTAAGCCCTTGTAGTGCCTTCTTATGCCTGGGTATGGCTCCCAGTGTGACTTGGTGGCTCTGCATGTCCTTTCCCAAATAGGATCCTGAACACAACCGTATTGCTGAGTGGCTGAATGTAAAGCCAAGTCATGGCATTGTGGATCTGTCCTTTCCCCTGGCCTCTGAAGCAGCCCTCGGGGAGTATACCATTTCAGTGCAACAAGACATGGCTCAGAAAACCTTCAGTGTTGAAGAATATGGTGAGACTTGGGCAATAGAAGTGAGGGAAAAGCAGTGTGGGCAGCTGAGCAGAGTGATGCAGCTGTGTTCACCAGACCTTTCACCCTGGGAGGGCAACAGACTGGGGACAAGGATGGGTCTGTGTGGCACATCTCATTTTGGGCTGGAGGCTCTGCAGCTGCATGGGGTAAAAAGGAGAGGCCATGAGCTGACAACTAGTTCTACCTACGTCTGGGCCCTGGGATGAGCACATTTTGCTACTCATTGTCACTCTTTTCTAGGCTAGGTTTACTACCCACACCAGTCAGATGCTGTAATAGGAAGTGCAATCATATCTTGGTCCCATTCAGTTGCAGTGGTAGGGACAAAACCCTGTGCCATTTAAAATGCTTATGGTTGACTGAGCTGGAGTAGAAAGCTGTCCCATGTACAATTGTAGCAGGAAACACTTGGTTGTGTGGCTGAAGAGGGTAACTCCTATTGCAGCATAGTGATGAATAACTGGGGGCATTTCTGTCTTTCCCCTCATCTGGACCACAGCTATAACAGAACTTGAATTCAGTGTCCATACTCAATATTGGGGTTTATTTTCTATATTTTTATTTTCCTCTCTTCAATGCAGTGCTGAAAAAATTCGAAATAAAGATTGAGCACCCTCCATTTATCACTACAGCAGATGAGGAATTTCATCTGAAGATCTGTGGCAAGTGAGTACCACAAAGCTCTCCACGTTCCACTTCCCCTGATGAGCGTGGGAGATGTCCTGGGTCAATATTTCTGCTGAAGCAGTCTTCAGGTGAATGTTTTTCCCCTTTGACACAGGTATACCTATGGGAAGCCCGTTCAAGGGAACATAGATATTATCCTTATGACATTCTCCCAGGCCATGGAAGACAATATACCTGATTCTACTGATATGAAGAAGCAAAGCAGCTGGGTAGGTGAACAAATATCAGAGTGGAAAGTATAACATGCTGGAAATGCATGTCCCCTTAACCTGCCTCGATGCACCTCTGATGGCCACCAACCTATTTAGTCTGGTGTCTTCCTATTTGCTAGATATTGATTCCTCTTCCTGTGACTCTGTTGCTTGAATTAATGCTCTAGCTGCTCATATCTGACTTGGTGCTTTAGGAGAAGGTGTAAACTATGCGAAAAACTAAACTTGAGCTTGTTAGTGGTCTGGTCTCTGGACTGTGTCCATTTCTGGTTATGGTTTCTGCTCACCTGTATTCCTTAATATGTTTGTGGTTAAGCTCCATACTTGGTTTTTCCTGTGGGTTTCAGATGCAGCTCTTCTGCCTTGAAAGACAAAAGAAAATATTTCTAAATATCAGACCAGCCAGCAACAAGCCAGAATATAAAAGTATAACTGGATGTCTGCATCTTTTAAAATGCACTCCAGCTGGAATGCTGTACAGTCTTAGCTGTGCAAAACACCAGCTGAATGCCAGCTCCACGTGGCATGCAAGAGGCCCTGAAAGGTTCTATGAAGCACTTATGAAGCATGATTAGAAACATAGGCGGTACTCAATCTCTGCCTTAATTCTTGGCAAAGATCTTGCAATATTTAACTGGCAGGATGTCCTTATTTAATATGCGATATCACAGAGATGGTCATGACTGGAAAGCCACATAGTCAGGCGTTATTCATTAGGGCCAGATAGTTTCAGGGAGACCTTTAGATCATGTAATGACACAGGCTCTTTCAGCTGTGGGATTTGGGCTGAATCCAATCTCCTGATTAACCTTTGTGTGATTTGCCCGAAGTACCTTTTTCTACTGCTTTTTTGATGACTGTTTAATCCAAACAGTTGTTGATTTTCTTTTCTGGCTGAGGTATCCATGATGGGTTTCTGCAGTTAAGCTTTGTGAGCTTCCATCTGTTCCAAAAATATTTAGAAATACTTATTTGGGATTGCCTGCCATCTATGGAAGTGTTCATCTTCCTCCACACCATGCTCTTTCTCTCTGTTTTTCTCTCTCTCTGCAGACAAACAAGAATGGCTGTGCTACTTTTACAGTGAAGACAGAAGCTCTGGAAATAAATGAAGCTGACAGCTACATAATTGCAATAGGAAAAATGGTAGAAAATGGAACAGGTACTGGAGAATATGTGAAGTATTCTCTTCCTCGCAAGCAACTTCTTTGGGTTTGGCCTCTCTGTGGCAGTGAAATTCCTTTTGAAAAAAGTAACTTGAGGGTTCCCAAATCTTCTGTCATGGTAATGGTGTCTATTCTAGTATCTCTTCCATCTGTTATTACCAGGTTTCCTAATCTTCCCTGCCATTCATTTCTCTTAGCATGTGTGTAACTTTTTAGTAATTGCCTGGGAGAAGGTGTTCCTCAGCCAGTCCCACAGTGCTGGACTGTTTATAATTAAACAATCATCTGGTTTCCCTTTATCTTCAATAAACATAAATTAATCCTTATAAATAAATACTTACAGGGTATGATTCATGTCATGAGGCAGAGAACCAAGAAAGGTTGAGGGAATCATATCCTAGAAGAATGTATTCTCTCCTGAATTTAGAGGTTGTAGATGTTTTAGGTAGTGTTGAAGTGCATTTTTGTCTTCTGCTTCCCTAAGAGCACTACTTAGGATTTAACAGATTTTTCATCTCTCCATACAGAAGCACGTTCTGGAGAATCAGTTTTTATTCCTGTTGCAACAGTAACGAAATCTATAGAGTTTATCAACCTCCATCCATTCTACAAACGTGGTTTACCATACACAGGGAAGGTAACACAAACAGATCCCTTCTCTATTTAGAGTGCATCATAGATATAACCTTTTGTAGGTAAAAATCAACAATCTCCAGGAAAGTAAATGCTGCTCTGCTGGCACCCAGCAGCTAGGAGTCAAGCCTCCTCTAGAAGCAATTTCTTCTTCCTATCCCAATCTACTATATTCCCTGGACTGGAATTTTGGGGCCAGCTGCAGTTTCTGGCGGCTTCCCCAGGAGTAGCTCCTGAAACTAGTCTGTATGTATGGGGGTGGTGTCAACAGGCACAACAGGCACCTTTCCCTTCGGACAAATGGTCATAGTAACTTCACAGAATTCTCTAAACCTTGCATATCAGTTCCCTGGCATTCATTTCTGACCCAAGTATCCTCGGCAATGCTAGGGTGATACTGCTGTCCTGGGGCTAGAAAAACCTTCAACTGGGCCAGTTCTGCTGACCCCAGCATGAAGGACAAGGATCAGCAAGTTAAGCTGCTGAAGACAAGTGTCTTTCTGATCATCAAGGATCCCACAGCACTGTCCAAGAAGCAGCTCAGGATCTGAGGAATTCATCTTAGATTCCCCAGTATAGGTATCTCATTTGCCTGTATTACCGTGTATTTTTGTGCTGGTTCTGGCTGGGGTAGGATTAATTGTCTTCACAGTGGCTAGTATGGGGCTAGTTTTGGATCTGTGCTGAACACAGGGTTGATAATTTAGAGACGTTTTTGCTGTTGCTGAGCAGGCCTTACACAGAGCCAAGGCCTTTTCTGATTTTTGTACTACCACGCTGGCAAGGAAGTTGGAAGTGCATGGGAGGCTGGGAGGAGACACAGCTGGGAGAGGTGACCCAAACTGACCAAAGGGATATTCCAGACCATATGACATTATGCTCAGTATATAAACTGGGAGGAAGGAGGAAAGGAGGATGTTTGGAGTGGTAGTGTTTGTCCTCCCGAGTAACCCTTATGTGTGATGGGACCCTGCTCTCCTGGAGATGGCTGAACACCTGCCTGCTGCTGGGAAGCACTGAATGAATTCTTTGTTTTTCTTTTGCTTGTGTGCACAGCTTTTGCTTTCTCTATTAAGCTGTCTTTATCTCAACTAATGAGTTTTCCAGCTTTTACCCTTTCAATTCTCTCTCCCCGGTCATGCTGTTGAGGGAGGGAGTGAGCAGATGTGTGGGGCTTGGCTGCTGACTGAGGTTAAACCTTGACAATTTCCAGTACTGAAGAGCTGCAAATTGTTAGTTTTGTGTGTTTATTGGACTTCTATTTGGATCCTTCCAATATGCCTGAAAGCTAGAAGGGCTGAGGAAGCCCAGTGATAGAAGCAATTAATATTAAGCACTGGCAGTGCCTCAGAGTGTGGCACAACAGGGTATTAACTTCCTCCCCTTCTCTACAGATGTTCTGCTCCAGTGACAAGTCTCCCCTCAGAAATGAAACTGTTTACCTAAAAGTTGATGTCAACGATGAGGAGACACACCTGTCATTCCTCACAGATGACAAAGGGGAAGCTCACTTCTCACTGGATACTACCAGCTGGAACAGCACGCTGGTTGCACTGACGGTGAGCATCAGCCACTGAAAATCTTTTGTGGGGTTTAAGTCTGGTGTGGGATGTGTCCCCATGAAAAGATAAAGGAGAAAAAATCAGATTGTGGTCAAATCTACTAGACCTAATTTTTGCTAAGACTTTATAAGAGAAAGTCTTGGACTTTAAAATGATACTTAAACAAAATATCATTCTAAGAATAGAGAAATGTGGTCTGCCATCATCTCAGCTGATAACAGTGTTCCAGCAGGTGTACAAATTCCCTTGCATCACTTGATAATAATTGCCATCTCATGCCTTTGTGCTTGGAAGGGTACCTACAACCTTGAAAATCGTGATAACCAAGATTCTTCTGAAAGCTACACAGAAGCTGAGGTTAGCTTACACTGGCTGAAACCTTTCTACTCTGAGAGCAACAGTTTCCTTGAGATCAAGGCCAAGAATGATGTGATGCCCTGTGATCAAGAGCAGGAAGTGCAAGTGGATTATATACTTGACCGGAATAAACTCAGATCTGAAGAAGACCACATTGATTTCTACTATTTGGTGAGCACAGAAGGCAACTGATTCTCAGGGCAAGATTGTGCTTACTGATATTTTTCCCTTTTCACACAGCACAGAGATACTCAAATGAAAGGTTAACTACTCCAAGATCATTGTAAGTCAGTTTGTGAGTTCTGTTCTGGCCAAACCTCCACCTGCTTTTCAGTTCCCGAACTTGTTCCATGCCCCCCGCTTCTTTGCTTTGTTATCGGTGCCTTGACCTAAGCTTGGGTGATAGATGCCTACCATCCAACCTGCTTTCTCTTAAGTTCACGTGGGTTGCAGTGGAGGACCAGCCTGGTTTCTGCCTAGCAGGTATGACCCAGACATCCATCAATGTCTGTAGCAATATGTCTGTGAAATAAGAGGCAATCTCTGGGGCAGCCAACATGCCATGGCCTGTGTATTTATAGGAAAAGGCCGGAAAGACCCTTGTGCAGGGCCTTGATGCAGACCAGAGATATGTAATAATGTTGTGATGAAGTCCACTTCCAAGAGGCTGAGTCCAAAGCAAGAGTGTGACTACAGCCTAGCTGAGAGCTTATGAGTATCTTGGTTACTGAACTGAACTAATTCATATGATCAAAAAGTACTGTATCCTAGTATTGCAAACGTCAGAGTTCACTGGGTCTTAAGAGCAGCTGCTCTTAACTTCAGAAATACCTCTGGCTTAACAAGCAGCCATTCCTTTTCATTGCCTAACCAATTTCTCTCAAGTCCTACACAGCTATACCATCACTATCTCTGCTTCAGAGCTCTTGAAGTCATGACCTGCGAGAGCAACTTCTGTGGCAACATCTGTCAAACTCATTCTCTCTTCTCAGGTTCTTTTCACACACTCCTCATGTTCTCAGAATTCAGACTCTTGAATGGTGCTTCTCTTTGCTCTTCAGGTGATAGCAAAAGGCAAGATCCTTTTCAGCAGAGAGAAGAAGGTGCCAATTACCCAGCATGAGAGTGAGTAAAAGCATGTGAAGTGCCTCATAACACACCCCAGAAAACTGACCGCTCTCTAGTGACTATATCTGCAGGTGTTATTCTTATCCACAGGTGGGAAATACTGAACTGAGTTCTTAGTGGTAGTTCACATCATTAGACCAACACAATCTCCTCTCAGTTCAGTGTCTTTCTAGCAACTGTCCTCCTCCTGTGTAATTGATCTAATATCCAATTTTATGACTTTATTGCTAGTTTGTACCTTGGAAGAAGATGTGAGTCAAATAAATGGCTGGTATCCTGGGTTTATTGTTAATATGTGACAGCATCTGTGTGGGGTGTTGTTGTCTCCTCTTTTGATTCTTAATGTGTATCCTACCCCAATGAGTTGATTGAACTGGATGTTTTCCCTCCCTTCCTTGCTGCTGTCTTGTGCAGATTTGCAGGGCTCCTTCTCATTGCCTCTGACTATTGGCAATGACTTCCTGCCTGACATCAAGCTCCTAGTGTATGCAGTCTTCTCGGATGGAGAGGTGGTGGCTGATGTGGAACAGTTTGAACTAGAAAAGTGCTTTAGACACAAGGTGAGTAGAAATCACACAAGGAGTATGACAGCATCTTTGGTGTGCTGTGGTCTGCTGTGGCTCCTGGTCCTGTTTTATCCTAACCCAAATGGTGTAAAGTGGATGTACGCAAAAACAGATGCCCAGTATTTTTGTCTGGGAAACAAAACAGGCAACCTTCTTCTTCCCTGAATTCCTAGTCCTGCTCTCCACAACACTGACTGGCAAGCTTTGCTCCAGGAGTAAACCAGGCCCCATTGAACTCTATTTTCTTCTCCCATTCCTTATTACTGACTTGGGAACACAGTGTCCCCCATGTTTTCCCTAACACAGAAGAGAAGCCTGTCTGCTTAGCTCTCGGTGGTAGTTTTGGATCAGAGTGTGGTGGCTGTGTGGTGGTAGAGGAATTCTGGCTAGGGCTGTGTGCACTGCAGCCTGTTTAACCTTTCCAATGGATTTCTAGGTGGGCCTCTCTTAGCATGTCATCCCCCTTCCCTACCTTATTCCCTATCTTTCCCTCTGCTACCCAGACACATAAAAGTCACAGAGTCCTACTCGACAGTGCTAAGTCCCCAGACCCTATCTTCCTTTGCAGGTTTCACTGGAATTCTCACACAAGGAGGAAGTCCCAGGATCAGAAGTTGGACTGAACATCAAGGCTGCTCCAGGGTCCTTGTGCTCTGTCCGAGCTGTTGACAAAAGCGTCCTCCTGAAGAATAACTATACCCTAACAGCAGACAGAGTGAGTGCAGCCAGCCATTACCAATCCCCTAAAGCCTGCCTGTCTTCTGTCTCCATGCAAGGGCAGGAGGAAGCCCATAGTACGTCCCAGGACATAGTTGCAATGCTAGGTGGCTGCCCTGCCATTCCCCCTCTTTTGGCCTCTTTTGAGCATTTATGTGATGATCATGTTCCTCATGTGTCATCCCTGCACTCTGGGTCTCTGCCTGAAGAGTGATGGATTCTACATGGCACTGCAGGGGTAGGCAGGGAAAACAACTTCAGAGAGATGCTGGTGCTTTCCACTTGTCTCTCTGCTCTTTTGTCTTCCACCAGTCAGTGAGGCTAAGCCTTTGAAATGGAGTTTTGGCCCTATAGAATCCTTCTGTCCCTCTGCCCCAATCATTGCTGAATTGACATGTGACAGATCAAGCTGAGGACCTAAGCAGTTCTTTAAAAAACAGTAGATAGAGGCAGCACACAATGGCTGGTGAAAAGTGGTCAGGATTTTGTCAGCAGTCGAGTGCCTTCTGAGAATCTAGAAGGATTGGAGGAGCTTACCTTAAAGCAGCTGTGTGTTTCAGAGGAATGAATTAAAAACTTAGAGAAAAAATGCTTCAAAAAATGAAAATCCTAACATAATTCCACAATGTATACCAGAGGTAATAAAACAGGTATATGCCTCATGGGAAGTTGTAAGTTAAATGACAGCAGTCCAGACCGTTACAAAGAAGCCTCACCAAATCCAGGGGGAACATGCTGTACCTGTAAATAAGGCCCACAGTGTGATGTGGTGTTCCATTTCATAGGAATGCTATTCTTGTGCAGAGTATTTGCATCATCTACTAACAGCTCTGTGAAGTAGTAATCTTTAAAAATGTAAGTCAGATGTGCCAATGCCTTGTGCTCAAACTGAATTGTGCATTTTTATCCAAATTTTGCACCCTCGAGTTGAAAGGCTTGAACTGCCTTGCAGACTAAAAGCTACTTGTCTACATCCACTCCTTGGGTATATGTCCTTTAATATATATTATCCTATGTATATATGTCTCCACTCCTTTATATTATGCTCTTTAGTATGAGCTGGGCCAGTGTCAACTTCGTCAACTGCAAAGTTTTACAAAATGTAATAGAGAGCTCCAGTCCAAATATTTGACATGCACATATGTTTGTTGGCTGGCTCCTTTTGAAGACCTCTGTTTTTCCATTGCAGTTACATGATAAGGTCTTTGAAGACAGTTTCACAATTGGAGGACGAGGGTTCCCTTATCACTTGGAAGACTTTGAGGGATACCCTTGTCTGCCCCAGCAGCCCAGCCCCCACAGAAACGCTCGGATGGGTGCACCGTGGTACCAAAGTGAGGCTGATGTCTTTAATCTGTTTAAGGTGAGTGTCTATACTCTAAACTTTTCCTGAATGAGTGATTTCCAATATGCTATCCTGAATGCCTACAAAAATTTACTTTTTTGCAAACTTCAGCTGCCCCGACTATCATTGCTACAAGTCATCTCTTGTTGCTTGTCAGTGTAGCCACACTCATTTGGGTACTATGGGAAAAGATGAGTAAGCGTAGTGCAAACCACCTGATTAGAGAAAGACAGCATAAAAATGAACAGATTTAGTTTAGCCTACTATAACTACAAAGGGGGAGTGGCAAGAACATAGCAGTAATACCTGAGCACCTCACTGTATTTTGACTGATCACCGCTTGGCTACTATTTTATTTACAAACTACTTTACTCTGTGTTTCATTGAGTCTGTTCTTAGTTGTCCTGAAAGCAGTTTTAATAAAAAGAAGTCTTTCACAGTTTGCCTTTATAGCTAACTGTTGAAACAAACAACAAAAGAAACTAATCTGCTAATAATCATGATTGCCAGAAAAGTGTTGTCTGCTAATTGAAATCCAAGAAGTGCTGCTTCTGATAGAACACTATTTAAAAAAACCCACAAAACAAACAAGTAGAAGCACCTCAAAACAGCAGAAAAGGGTAACAACATGCTGAAAACAACCCAACATGTAATCTGAGTTGCATGGGCTTCTCAGGCTGACAGAACTCTACCTTAAAAATACAGACCCTGATTCCCCTCCAAAGGCCTGTTGCTGTGCTGTCTTCTAGATGCTTACTCCTAGAGTATGTCTCATTGTTAGGGTTAGGCATATGTAGTACAGATCTAGTTGAAAGTTACTGGTATGAGAAGTAGTAACTGGTCCCTGTATTCCTCAGAAAGCTGGTTTCCATTCCTCATGCTGTGGTCAGAGTCTGAGCCTGTAAATCTATGGATATAAACAATCAGCATTTAAAAGTGTTTCAGCTGTCACCAGCCCCTGTATGATAGCTATGACCGTGAGATAGTTTCAACATTCCTAGTTTCCTTTTATTTATCGTTGATTTGCCCTCTTTTCTTATTTCCCAGAGACTGCGCATGAAAATAGTAACCAATACTAGAATCAAGAAACCAGTTTCCTGTGTGAGACCAGACTTTGAGACAAAGATACTCAAGATGAAAAATCATATTGTTGGTAAGGAACAGACATGTCCATCTCTTTGACTGAAGGGGCTCCCCTCTCCCAGTTCTGGCCAGCCTGCAGCTGAGACAGCTGACTTTCATCTTGCTGCCTTTCTTGTTTGTGTATAAGAGCAACAAAGCCTGTGTCCATTTCAATGGACCTGATTTATAAATCACAGATAAAAGCTCAAATCTCCATGCTTTATTGGTGTCCCTGTGTTCAGTTTTTTTCATACAAAATGTAGTGTGCTCTTCACCAGCACTTTCACAGATCATTTAAGAATGTGATTCCATTTTAGCATGCTGTCTCCCCCTGGATCCAGACCAAATTTGGATCTGTCAGACTGAGTCTCAGGCTAAACTCCATCCAACTCTGTCTCCCTAAAGCTGTGTTCCCCAAAGGTACACACAGTGTGTCAGGTTCTCATTGAAATGCCAACCCTGTCCACTCTTGTTCTGTATCACAAAACATTTTTGGTTTGTGTTAGATTGCCTGTAAATGAAGAACTAATTTCACCTGTAGGCATATATATGTTGTTTTCTGAGGTACTACTTGCTTTCTAGATGACTATCTTGCTGCCCCTGCTGATTCTGAACCTCATTCTGGTGACAAGAAGAAGCCAAAACCACGGACACTTTTCCCAGAGACCTGGATTTGGGATTTGGTCTCTGTCGGGTTGGTAACAGCCTCTACCTGCCTTCCCCAGAGACATTCCTGGAGTATTCTGACTGCTTCTTATCAAGTTCTCCTCTTCTGCTTCCTGCTGTAGGGGCAATGGACAAGCATCTCTCCAAGTTGCTGCACCTGACACCATCACGGAATGGAATGCCAACACCTTCTGTGTTGCTGATACTGGCTTTGGTTTCTCACCGCTGACCTCTCTTAGGGTCTTCCAGCCTTTCTTTGTGGATCTGTCACTGCCATACTCTGTGATCCAAGGAGAGACTTTCAGCCTAAAAGCCACTGTCTTTAACTACCTCAAGGACTGTATGCAGGTAAGTTCCTCCAAGAAAGTTCCCCCAATTACACAGCGTCTGTTGGAACAGAAACTTGAGCCCAAAGGCAACCTATGAGGTTCTATGGAGCCCTAGATACTGGCCATAAAGCACTCACACTTTATGACCCAAAGTATTTGCTCCTTTGTGCAGTATTTGTTACTAACGCTGTCCCAACATGTGCTTGTACATCCAACCATACTCAGATCCGCACCACCCTCACAGAGACTCCAGAACTGAAGGTGGATGCCTGTCCAAGCTGCCAGTTCACCAGCTGCCTCTGTGCCAATGAAGCAAAAACCTTTGAGTGGAATGTGACAGCCATCAGGCTGGGTGAGGTTGGGCAGAGGGATGTGTGGCAGCTGGTGGGAGGAGGGGTGGAGTTTGCCTGTGTCTGCATGTCTGGGCCTAATGCTTGTGCATACAGCTGTCTGCTTCATACTCAGCAATGTCCCCCTGCGCTCTCTGCAGGCAAAGTGAATGTCACTGTGAGCAGCATGGCAGAAGATTCACACAATCTGTGTGGTAACGCAATTGTCGTTACACCTTTGCAAGGAGGGAGAGACACAGTGATAAAACCTCTGCTTGTGAAGGTTAGTCACATCTCAGGGTGGAGAACCCCTGGAGACAGTGGTTTGTCCCCTGGGGCAGTTAGCAAGATGCTAAGAGAAGTTTAGCCTCTTCTTTTTGGAGAGCAGACAAACTTGCTGAGACATGGTATGGTGACTTCCTTTCTTGTCTTCCCTATCTGAACTACTCTTTCTCCATCTGCAGCCAGGAGGAGTCCTGCAAGAGAAGACCCAAAATGCTTTTCTCTGCCCTTCAGGTAGGGGACAAAAATCCCTGACTGCTATTGATCATGAGAGCAGAATGGAAGGGGCAGGGCTACTGCAAATCCCAAAGGTGGGGTGAATTTGTCAGAGAAGAAGTGCTGGTGGTACCATCCCAGCCTGGGAGAACAACCACTATAATTTGTCCGTGTCTTTCTTTTACCTGGCAAAGTTTCCTGTGTTGAGGCATTTGTTTGCAAGTCTTTGGTGCTGTGACTCAATACCACATTAAGCCTCCCCTGGGTCTCCTTGAATATTACACTTGTGTGTGATGCTTCTTCCCTGGGATAAATTTCTGGGTTCTGCCTTCCTCAGATAACACCGTCTCTGAAGAGTTCTCCCTGACTCTGCCTGCAGAAGTGCTGGAGGGATCTGGCCGAGCCACTTTCTCTGTGATTGGTGAGAAAGGCTTTCCCCAGTCTTGGGTCCCCAGTGAGAAAAGCTTGCACAATGTTTAGGCCTTACTGATGCATTGACCCCACCCCTCGTGAGATTATCTGTTATGGGTGTGATGTTGGCCTCAGAAATGCAGATCAAGTAATCTTTTCCATATTTATTCCTCCCATATGGAATGATTCTAGGTGATCCCCAAGTGGCTGGAGGAGAAGGCACAAAATGGGGTATCGCCTCTGACTTCTGTCACTGCCATTCACCTAAATGAACCAAAACCGTCCCTGCAGATTTCCACCTAGTTTGCCTGGGCAATTACTTTCCCTTCTTGGCACCCAGTCTGGAATGACAGCTCTCTTTACCTTTCTTTGGACCCCCTCAAGGTTCACATTCCCTCCCTCCTTCCAGAACCATGATGTCTTCCCTTTCTGTGCTGGCCTAGTCTGTTAGGGGTCACCAGAAATCTCAATCATATCTGCTCAGTTAGGAACTGACTCTTTTCTAGGATCCTAGTAGAGTTTAGAGAAGGCAGCAATCCTTTCATTTCATACTGCTTGATGTCTGTGCTTTTCCTTTCTCCTGTGTCTCCACTTCAAATCCAAGGTGACATCATGGGTCCAGCACTTCAAAATTTAGACCAACTGCTAAGCATGCCCTTTGGCTGTGGTGAACAGAATATGGTTCAGTTTGCACCAAACATCTTCATACTCCAGTACCTGAATAAGACTAAACAACTGAATGCAGAAATTAAAGATAAAGCACTGAAATTCCTGACAACAGGTAAACATTGTCCTTCCTCCTTCTGATGCAAAATGAAGCTGCTATAAATCAAGATTGTTGGGCACAAGTGTGGTGGGAAGGTGAAGGGCAGGAATGGGAGCACTGCCAGAGTTGTTACAAAGAAAGGTATCACAGAGAAAAAGGAAAATGTCTCATGGAAAGAAAAGTGTGTTTCTGAAGAAAGCAGGACTTCTGTCTCTGCTGTAACCGAAGTACTAAGTCTGCTTTTTTGAGAAGGGTGTGGGTAATTAATGATTTCCTTCATTATGTGATGCATGTTTACTCCCTTATCAGTCCAAGGCTGACAGAAGTACCTTGTGGAAACAGGGCATCTGCTGCTATTACATGGAAGAGTGGCCTTTGGGAATCGATGGGATTTCAGTAGCTTAGTGTTTCCCCATGTTTTAGGACACATATTTTGGGGGTGTGTCAATTCTATCTAGTATAATCTGAATTTAATATTGTGCCAGTGTCTGCATCTCATGTTGTAACGTGCCTCACATTTGAGTCTGCCCGTCTACTTATCTTGCTATGCTGCAAGCTCAGCAGCTCCCCTGGATAGGATCTGAATCCCTTTCTCTCCCCCTTTCTCTCTTCTACCATGAGCATGTACTGATATCTGGGAGAGGGGAACCTACCCAAGAGAACGGTGGCAGCAGAGAGGCAAAGCAGGGGCGGACATGGAGAGGACATGGAGAGGGTGCAGGGAGAGCAAACAGATGCAGACAGCATTCTGGCCTCAGAGCTTCAAGGCATGGCCTTGTTGCTTCCTGTACATCCCATAATAAGTGTCTTTTGGAGTCCCAAGAGGGCCTAGCAGAAGTGCTGAAAAACAAATAGGGTTTCATTTTGGTCCCCTCTAGGAAATGCCTTCCTCCTCACTCCTACTGTTCTTTTTATTCACAGCAAGGGCCTGTGAGGGCTCACTGGAGCATGGGGAGACGTGAGGTGGCTGAGCATGTCACCATTCTGTAAAACAGCAGGGAAGATACCCACAGCACTTGCTCATAACAACTGCAGTAATGTAGAGCAGCTGTGTGGTGCACTTCAGTGATGCTGGGCAACTGCTTCTTGTCATGCTGTTGCTGTGGGATGCACGGGAAATTGTGTGGGGGTGGTGTGCTTGCCTCAGTGTCTCTGACTGCAGGATCTGGTGAAGTCTCATGCTGTGAAGCCAGGATTCCCACAGCAAGGATACAGTCTGAGACGCTACAAGTCCTCACAGTGACACAATCATGTCCTATCACCTGTTGTCACAGGTTACCAGCGTCAGCTGCTCTACAAACATGACGATGGCTCCTACAGCGCCTTTGGGAAAGGTGATGACCAGGGCAACACATGGTGAGTGACCAGAGTTGCTATTGTCACCATAAAGCTATTGTCCTTGCTGGTTCATCTCCTGGCTGTGACATGGAATTCCTCTGTGCTCTGCTCACAGGCTGACAGCTTTTGTAGCCAGGTCCTTTGGACAAGCCAGCTCTTACATTTACATTGATAAGGATCATGTGCACAGTGCTCTGCTCTGGCTGCAGAAGCACCAGCTGCCCAGTGGCTGCTTTGAGAGTGTGGGGAAGCTCTTCAACAATGACTTGAAGGTATGGTTGCCAGTCATGGGAGTGAGAGCAGGAGGAACACAATGTGAGGCACGGGGTTGCTTCCCCCAGGCTCTTCCACTGTGCACAGTAGCACAAAGCAATGTCCCCATGGCCTAGCACAGCCAAGGCATCTTACCAGAACAGAATGAAAAAGCATGGCCTAAACCAGCAGGCATTTCCTCTGTGAGAGGTTTTAACCTCTGCTAGGCTTTCTTCATTTTTACTCTAGCCAAAAGACAACACAGCTAATTGTGCAAAGGCACTTCAAGCTCACAGGGAGAAATATTTTTATATTTTAATGCTTCTCTAGAATACCCTGGCTGGATTCTCCCTCTTCTCATGCCTTACAAAGAATAATAATTTATGTGCTCTAATATAGGGTTCTCTGAAGACACAGTTGTCTCTCTGTCATCCAAAAAGTATGACTTCTCCAGGCTCATGGCATCCCCCAAATGATCCTGCAATATAGCTGGAAATGCACCAAACTCTTGGTGTACATGTCCTGATATTTAGGTACTGAACACTGCATATGCAGCATGGCAGTACTTGGGTTTATCGCCTTTGTAAAGGTATGAACAATCCAAACTGGTCAGATTGCAAAATAGCTCATATTAAATACAAGGCAGGCTTATGAAAAAAAACAGGCTGCCACTTTAGCAAAGCAAAGGATTATGCTTTTTTTTTCTTAAAATTTGGGTGCAGTACAAAATAAAACCAGAGTGTACACGTAGACTGTTCATCCTTGTCTGGCTTTCATTAATTTTGCAGCTTGAGCTTTCTATTTGAACTTTTTGGGATAGGTCATGTGCCCCTGCCTGCCTTACATTTCAAAGTTTCTGCTATTCAGTGTGAACAATGCTTATTAGCATCTTAGCCCAATTTTCCCCTCTCATTTTAGACTTAGTCTTGTCTCATGTCTGAGGATCCAAACAGAACTTCCCCAAGAATTAATTAATGTTCTCTGACATGAAAAGAGGCTCCTGAAAGCCTGTTTAACACATATTTACCTGTAGCTTCTACAGTCAGCTGAACTATAGGTAAACTTGCATAACTTCTTGTGTGCAAATCCTGCACACTTTGTTCAAGTGTACAGTTGTAACATATTTAATTTTTAATAAAATATATTGCTAACAGTTTGCTTCATGCCCTTCTATGAGAAGGGATGCCTAGGCTGTATGCACAACACAGCTCTGAGACTGCCCTCAACACCAGACCTTGGTGATATCCAGCAAGTATCCTTGTTTCCTGTCCAAGAATGCCCAGAAGCATGCGACTGTACTCCCTCAGATAGGTCATCCATAGGCAGTTTCAGTGACTATACGATGACAGGCAAGCTGTGGTTGGGATTGTACTTCTCTAATGATTGTCTATGTGCTTGCAGGGTGGTGTGGATGATACAATCTCATTAACAGCCTATATCACTGCTGCGCTGGTGGAACTCCATCTGGAGAAAAATGTAAGTCACATCTGAACTCTTGCAGGGATTGGGAACCAGCTCCACCATTCATTCCTTCCCCGGCCAGTGGCTTCAGGGAGAACCCAGCCTGAGGTGCTGAAAGGTTCTGTCATTTGAACTTGGCAAGGAATTCCTAATATAAATGGCCTGATTTTCAGCAAAGCAGAAGACTTGCTTTTCCCAGCTGATCTCAGGGGAAACAATTGTCTCTGAAAATGACAATACAAGGGCTTGCAGGGAAAGGCAATAGCAACTGATCAACAGAGCTAAAGGAAAATAAAAAGGCCCCCTTTCAGGTATGCAATGCCCTCCCCCCTCCCCCCAAAATAAAAGCAATGATCTACAAAATAGGTATAGACTGTTCCAGCAAAAAAGAACTGATATTCCAGGCTTAATGGTATAGTTATAAAAACAACATCATACCCCCTTAGGGTCCAAGACCTACAGCATGCAGGTTTGACAATTCTGATCCAGTGTGTTGCCAGATGCTTCCTACAGCTGGATTCTCCAGTATATTAGCAATCCCCTATCCCAGTGATATGTCCAGTCACACCTTTGCTTTTGACCCACAGTGATGTTTTGTCCACTCTACTTCATGTTCCACAGCCCTGAGATAGATCCTAGCAATAAAGTAAATCAAATATGTATCTGGAATAGGTGTTCACAACAATGTTTTGTTTGGTCAGAGGAAATTCAGTTGGTTTGGATCCCTTTTTCAGGACACCATGTTGGATAATGCCTTACATTGTCTTAAGAATGTCACACTTGACGAGACAAGCCTTTATGTCAAGGCTTTGATGGCTTATGTCTTCACGCTGAGTAAGGACATGGAGAAGAGAGAGCAGCTCCTGGATATGCTAGAAAAGGAAACGGGTAGGTTTTTGCTGTTGAGAAGATTTTGAGTCCTAGAGATAACAACTATGTTTAAGGTCTGACATCTTTAGCATTTAATTTCAGTAGTCTGGGAAATGTATTTATTCTGAAATAGGCTTTTGTGTCAGAAAATCATAATGTATTGAAGCTATGAGAGCCTCTAGTTTTCTCAGACTCGTGAAATAATTTCTAACCAAAAGCAACAGAGGTGATCCATGCTTAATTTGTGTGGTCAAAATGCTTACTTGAGCTGTGGTGCTCCTGTTAGTCTTTAGCAATTCATATATAGTACAATAGATCTTGCAGAGGAAACTTGTCTCACCATGTCTATTCAGGTGCTTATCAGGGCACTTACTTGAAGAATTCAAATCTTTTGACTGCTTCCCCACTGATTCTCTACTCAGGTCAGGGCCCTTGGGTGGATGCATCTTTGTTGCTGTGCTGCTGAGCTTTTTTCTTCTTTTTGTGTCTTTAACTTGGGAAAAATATGGGCTTCTGTCCTGAATGAGGATGCTGGGGTGGGGGGTTCAAAGCACCTAAGCCTATGGTTAAACAGTTGGTAATGTTACTGGAGTTGGTTTAAGTTCCTCCCCACATTTGTTTGTCTGGCAGTATGGTGAACTACACTGGGGGCTGAAAAATAACACAGAGGAAAAGAGGGAGAGAGGATTTTTCAGTCTGATCAGCTACCGCTGCAGAGTGCAGCTCATTGTATAGCCACTCAAGCTGCCAGCTGGTTTCACAGAATAGCTGGTGGGCAAACTCGAAGGAGTAGAATTGCACACACTGAATGCAATACTTGTCAGAGCTGCCTCTGTGATAATACAAGTGGAACAAGGAAAGAACTTTCCGCTGTGATAAACATAATGAAGTAATGAAGGTCCTCCATAGAGAACCTGAGCTATATTCTAAAGTCTTTAGGCTGTTTTTATGCAAACAAGTGATTTGGTGGTTCTTCTTTCAAAAGTGAAGGTTTTTTCTGAAAACTGACTTCGAATTTAAAAGCCTTTAAGCTTTTCATACTTGTACTATTGCAGATGTCCACACTGGCACAATTAAGTTAAATTCTTAGCTGAATTTTGGTTAGCCCCCTACTATCACTGCAGCAAAATATTTGACCAGACTCAGAGTTTTCTGTACTTCTGAGCTTGGACTTTAGGTGGGAGCCCAGCTCTTGCTTAAATTGTCCTAGCCTATGCACTGCATAGTGAGGATGCTAATGAAGTAAGTTGTGTAGTTTTGTTCCTCCAGTAGCCTGCCAGCAATACTCCCTCAAAGAGTGACCAGTTCTTGTACAATAGGTTAAAACTGACTGGAAGTGAGTCCTAGAGTTTTTCAACACAGGGGGTCCTGTTACACTAAGCTAGGTAAAAGCAGAAACAGCAAAAATGCTGAAGCTTGGAGACATAGCTTTGAATATACACAGAGCTGAATAAGACTTGGAGTGTACTTTAAACAGAGAACTTCTGTTCAGAGTTCACCAATTTCTAGGGGAATTTTTTCCTAGAGGAACTGGTTGAGGATTTGGGGTCTGGATGTATCTGTGTTTTCAAAGGAAGAAATGGAGCCTATCATAGATCACTGGCCCTTGCAAGGTAAAAAAAACCCAAAGGGTGGATTGGCTTCTGCACTCTGAGGTGCCCCAGGAAAGCACTTGCCTTTCTGATGCTGTACAGGGAACTGTCAGTCCTCAAAGAGTCTCACTGCAGGAGAAGCTGATGTTCATAGGGATCTACAGTTCTTCTCTTCCCTGTGTTTCTTCCCCCATCAGCAGAGCTCCTGGCATCCCATTCTGGTGGTGAAGAATCTTCTTCTATGATTGAGACAGTAGCCTATATTGTCCTGGCTCATGTCTCCAAACCAGACTCCTCACTCAATGAAGCATCAGTGAGCAAGCTTGTGCGCTGGCTCAGTAGACAGAGAAATGCCTTCGGAGGATTTGCTTCCACACAGGTAATAAACCATGGAAAATCATGGGAGAAAGATGCAAATCATGTTGTGCCTGGAGTGACGTGCACATCTCTCATACGCATGTCATTCTAGATCCATCCTTTGCTGGCAAACATATATGAGCCCTGCTTGGGAAGGGAAGTGCTATGGGGGAAACTCTTTTTTGTGTAGAGCAATTGGGACTACCCAGGGTCTGGGACTGCTAATCCCAGGGCTCAGAAGTTCCTTTTTCCAGGTAGCAGAAGTCATGCTGCTGCCTGTGGCATAGACCCTACCTATACACTTAATGGTGTAGAGCCCACTAGTGTCAGTGTGAATCAGGGCCATGAGGACTGTGGTCCTCCCTGCACTGCCTGAACTAGTGGGCTGGATTTTGTACTGCACAGCTCCACAGCAAAGCGACTGATTCTCTACCTTCAGGACACAGTTGTTAGCCTGCAGGCCCTCGCTCAGTATGCAGCCCTGATTCCTCAGGAGATCAGAGATGTAAAGGTGATGGTGAAAGGCAAGGAGTCTTCTCCATTGGAGTTCCACGTGCACAGGAACAACAAGTTGGTCCTGCATCAGGCATCTCTCCTTGGTGTCCCAGGGACTTACACAGTGCAAGCAACTGGCAGCGGCTGCGTTTATGTACAGGTGCGTATATACAAGGAGCAGAGCTCTCAGGCTCTGCCTCGGGTTATTGAAGTGAGGCTTGGCTCCGAGCAGGTGCTACAGCCTCAAATTCTGAGTAGGATTTTGCTTTCTAGGCAGAGTCATGTCAAGCTTGAAGGTACTCGGGTATACTATGTTGTCATGCTTTCCCTTCAACCATCTCTGGTATCTTCTTAGAAATGTCTCAGCTTAGCTGTCCCATGCTACAGGGCCATGTTATTGTTAAGAGACCAGTAGATCTGAAGTCAGGAGTAATGAGACACAGAACAGTACCTGCTTCTATTTTGAATGTATGTTGCTGATGTCAAGCTTCAGGAGCTGAGCACTATATATTATGTATTCTGATGTAATATTCCTTGGGTTGTTGTCACATGCAGAGATGAGGAACGATGTAGTACCGAGGTCTTATTCCAGTACATCAACACAACTGGTCCATCAGGAGGATACATCTTATTTTTCTGGCAGTTATGATAGTGATTCACTTATGAGCCATTCATGCAGCAAGAAATTCAAAGTCACTCCCCGAGAAAACCTCCCTTATTGGATCACTTCTGGTCAGCCATCTTTTACAGTACTCACAGAGAATCTGCAAGCAGTGTATAGACAAGAGGATTCAAAAAATATTTATTGTTAATGTATGTAGGAGGTAACTAGGACTCATACTACTTTGCTATTCTTGAATACAGTAAATAAGCATAAGACATCTGATGAGTACCTGCTGGCCAGGCTGTCAGTCACCAGGCAGGTGGAAGAAGATTCTCTTTGGAGGAGTGTGATCATCAGTCTTCCTGAGTTTTCCTTTTCTGATTCTTTGTTTTTTCTGTCTTTCTTTTGAGGTTTATACTTGTTTTGCCAGTATTTTATCTCTTGAGACCTAGAACTACTATTAGCATGTCAAGAGTTAACAGTTATGCTTCTTTCTCCTTGTGGGGCAGTCTTAGCTAATGTACTTTCTTACACCTTAACAGTATTTTTTTTCCAATAAGACTGAATGAGGCCTTGTATCACAGATGGCTGAGTCTCCATGCTGAGGGGTACATTTGGCAGGTGTCTCTGATGCTATGTGCTAAACAGCATATCTCTGAACTGAAAGTGCATCTGGCTCCAACTATGTTAGCCACTGGTTATTTGTTAAAAGCTGAAGGCACGGGTAATCCTTTAGCTCACTGAGGAAAGCTTAGGGGCACTTTACAGAAATGTTTTCTCCCCCACCAGACTACTTTGTACTATAACACACCACCACCAAAAACAGAAGAGGTCTTTGTCCTGGATGTGGAAACAGTACCAAGAGAATGTGATGGAGTCAGGAAAGAGCTTGACATCCATCTGTCTGTCAGGTATGAGATCCCTTGAGGCTTCTTCTTCAGTGTAAAGAATTGGGAACTCAGTTGTATGACCAGAACCCTGTCTGTGGAAACAAAGACACAGGGATGATCTCTTCTTCTCCATAGATCCCAAAGAGATTGTTAACTTAGAATTAAGGCCTGGAGGAGCGTGGTAATGCCCTGGCCGTGTCTTGCAGAACCACAGCAACTAGCTCAGCAGCCCCCAGAGCACTAGGAGATGAGATGGCAGCTTTCCCAAGAGCCAGAGCTCCCACCTTGTGGGACACTTAACAGCCTGGGCTGAAGCAGCCCTGAGACGCATTAGCCTGTAGTGGGAACCTCTGCTGGAACTGGACATAGGAAACTCCAGACCCTATACATTGCATGTATCTGTCTTGGATAAGAGTCTTGATCCATAATCTCCATGCCTTACTGTCCTTACTGAAAGAGAATATTGCCACTCTCAACCTGTAACAGCAAAGGTCACTTCCATCTTTTGGAGAGAGCAACATGAAGCATTAAAACATTAACTATAACATATTTGCTGCACATTCTGTCTCCATACTGAGTGACTAGATGGGGATGATTTTTTTGTCCCTTTCTCCCTTTCTCATCAGGTATACATGTTACTGAGCTCTCATATCACTGTAGAGCAGGGCAAAGTTTGGAAGTGTCCATTAGTATTTCCTAGAAATGCTGTGATGCTTTCCACTTCTAATATGCTTCTCTCCTGACTCTTTTCAGTTATGTAGGGGACCGTGGGACCAGTAACATGGCCCTAGTGGAGGTGGAGATGCTGTCAGGGTTCATTCCTGTGCAGAGCTCTGTGAAAGAGGTAAGACTTTTCCTTTGGCCGTCCTTGAAGATAGCAAAATCTGTTTTCCAGATGTAGCTCAGCCAGAAATATCCAAACATGTAAGAATTGCTGAAGAATGGTAACTACTTATCTTACTAAAAATTAAGTAAAGTAAGCAAGTGCAAATATAGAGGACTATTTCACAAGGCAATTTTCCACTTGCACTGCTGATTGTGCAGTTTTTCATGTTGAGTAGTAAGGACTGCACTTGCAGAAAGAAGTTAGAGAGGAGCTGAAAAGCACCTAGTTAGAATCGCCTGGGATGCATTGAGACCCTTTGCAGTTGCCGGCGCCTTTTTAAGGGATATTCCATAAAGTGGTGTTGAATCTCTTAGGGCTGTCCAATGGCATGCTCCATTGTTCCTGGCGTTAGCTAGGAGGATCCATTGCTACAAGTACTCAAAGTAGGAACATGGCTCAAGGACACTTGATCCAAACCTGAAAAAATATTTTCTAAAGCCTGTTGTGCTCCCAACAATCTCAATGCCATTATAGCTGAGGAACAGAGGCCTGACTAGTCCCCTGACGAGGCTTAGTGCTTTAGTCAACAGTGGTTCACTGACAAATACCAAACTTGGTGTGAGACAGAGAAGGCCAATATGCTGATGTTAACCAAGCTCATCTCTTGCCTTCTTATGCAGCTGGAGAAGATACCCCTAGTGAAAAAGACAGAGATAAAACCAGACCAAGTCACAATCTACTTGGAAGAGGTAAGAGGAAGAACACAGGGAACTGCCCATTCAAGAAGTAGCAATTGAAGTACTTTGCATTGGGACTTTCACAGATCAGAAATAAAAATTTCTAGCCTGGTCAAGTGGGCTAAAATTTTGACCAGGAGGAAAAGGGTGGAAGAAACTTGAAAGACAGAGAAAGAAAGCTCTGATGCAGAAGGAGTAAAGCTGGTATATAGGTGACTTTGAGATGACCAGTGCTTTTCTGCTTACTTCTTTCCAGCTGGGTGAGACTTCTCTGAAGCTTAACATCTCAGTGGAACAAGATGTTGAAGTGCAGAATCTGAAAGCAGCAACAGTGCATATCTATGACTACTATAAGCCAGGTGAGATTTCACTGACACTAGCAAAGAGTAACTATTATACCCCCCACTCAGACATAACTCTGTCTGTGACCCTTATTCCCTTAACTCCCTTATTCCAGTGCACTTCCTCCTGCAACTTCAAGCTTGGGTTTCCTCTGTGCAAGACGTTAACATTCAAGTAGCACAACCGCTTGTTTAGAAAAGTTCTTGAGATGAGACTGCCTGGCACTATGATTATGTTGTAGGGTGTTATGTGTTCAAAATGACACACTGTGTACTTCCTCTAGCTTCAAGCGACATCTCTGTGGAAAGAAGACTTCTCTGTCAACTTGACATGGCTTTTCCAGCTCTTTAGCTCTCTTAAGAATGCTTAGGCATTTATTTCAAATCCATATTATGTAGTGCCACCCCGATCCATTAGAAGCCAGAATTTAGTTGTATGCTTTTCATATATAGTGTAACAATCCTACCATCCATTAGGTTCTTCCATGTCTCAGAGGGTAATAGGAAAATAATTTGTTACCTTTAAAGCTCTAAATGAACTATCAGCACACAGAAGAGAGATCTTTTTGTCATTTTGAGTTTCTTTTCTGTGCTAGGTATGAGACAAAACAGCAGATGGAACATTAAGAATTATTTTTTAAAAAGAACTTGAGAACAAAATGGAAAAACTGCCACTGATGATTTAGAAAGCAGCACCACAGGCCTACGTGTTTTATACTAAATTCCATTCTTTTTCCCCCTCCCACACCATGGCAAGAAGAGGAGGACACTTCTCAATCCAGCCATTACAGAGCTAAATACTGTCACCTAATATGGTCTCTCTTTGCTATTTCATCTTGTGCAAGAATTTTTGTGCTTAGTACATAAAATTTAAAAAGTGTTACCTGACATGAAAATACTAATTGTCAGTAAATAGGCAAGGCTATCAGGACACACAACTGAAAGTTTCTCTATTTACAAAAAATGTCCTTGCATTACAAGGTACCACAATGCATAAGATGATCTTTTACAGTTGTATGGGACACATTTTGAGGAGACAGACCATTGGTCTGACCCACTGTAGACACATTTTTGTTCCTGCATTTACAGTCTGAAGAGTGAAACATTAAGATGGTGGGATGATTGTGTTACAGAGAAAGAAGCTTGGCATTACCCTACCATGCAGTTCTGCAGCTCATCACCCTTTGTCTTTTGTTTCTACAGATGAACGCACAGCAAGAGAATATGTTTTCCTTTGCAGTTCAGGTTAGTGTTAACAGGGTTCCAAGGTGGGAACAGCTGGAACAGAGCAGAGGACTGGTGGTAAGCAAACAAAGCATCCCACCTCTGCTCTGTGATTTAGGGCCTTCTTGAACTAGAAGTTGAATTGGGATGTACTTACTAGTTGTGGGCACAGTTTCTAGCCCAGGTATTAATCTCAGTGTAGACTAAAGTTAAGCATACCATGGAAGTTAAAAGGATCTATTTTTATTTTTATTATACACTCCTCACATGTGTAGTCCTCACAGCATCCTAAGTCAATGCAACTGGAAATGCCTATGTCAATGATAAAAAAGATGTTGAAACTCATTCTGTAAGATCTTATAGTCCTTAGATAGCTTCCTCAAAATTCATCGGGCATTTTGCCTTTTCTTTCCTCTTTCTTTTCACAGATGTCTCGAAGAAGGTTTCTCAGTAGTATGCCCTGGCTCTGCAACCTGAGTTTTCTGCTTCTATAAGGAAAACTTCATTGCTCTTCCCTGCTGTATTGGAAACACTCTATTTCCTTTCATCTATGCCCTAAATTTCTATGTGATACCTGGCTTGACACACAGTAGTTTTGGGGCTCAAGTGAAATAAAGTATGTGCAACCTGGAAAAAAGGCAGTGACTTGACAGTTGATGAAGATTTCAATGCTTGAAAAAGAGAAACATCATGGTTACATACTTTGCTTTTCGTCGCCTTAGTGGTTTAACTCTCTCTCTTCCCCAAGTCCTATCTCTGAGCTAGCTTTTCAATTTAGTTACCACGATAGTCCACAACCAAAAGAAAAAACAAAACAAAAACTCCAACCTTTTTAACCCTGATCTGTGTTACTACATGGCCCTGTGAATATCTTTGTATAGTAACTGAGAATTAGGAACAAGCAAGGGAAGGCTAAGGAAGAAATACTTTACCAATTCATTCAGACAGAAAAGGACTGTGCAACAATGCCTCAGCAAGGAAGGCCATGAGACCAAAATAACACCTACTCCAAATTCACTATATGTTTAGACTCTGACAACACCCAGTCCCATCATGTCAAGACATTCACCCAAATGACTAATCCTTACCTGTGGCACTACTTAAAGACAACTATCTGGGGAATTTCAGGATGCAACACATACAATAGGAGAATAGGGTATGCAGATGGCTCATCAGGATATGCACTGACATTAGCAAGGTAGCACATAAAAGATGGGCTGCTAGATAAGAAAAAATTGGAGCTAGTTTCACAGAGCTGATTACCAAAAAAGAAGTTACCAGGACAGTTGTGCCATAAATATGAAGTAAAGCTATGAAGTCAAGGTAAGTAAGAAAACTAAGCGTGTGAAATAAGACTACAAACAGATTATTTCCAGTCTGTGGTTTCAAATCAGATTGAGGTTGTTCAGCTGCAGCTGAGAGGGTCTCTGAAAGCTGACAAAGCAGAGAGTTGAAAAAGAGCTTCTGTTTAGCAAGCTTCCTTAAGATAGGAGTGTACAGTAAAAGTCGGTGAGGTCTCTGCCTCTTGGAGCAAACATTAGGGAGCTAATCTGTTCTGAGTGGGCAATCTGATGCTTGCTCAGTTCTTCTGACTGTTGAAAGGTTCTCCCTGTCCTTAGTGACATCCACAGGATATATCTTCCAGTGCAAGAAAGGAACCTTTGCTATGTTTAAGCAAAAGTGGGGCAAATGGCCAGGAAACTTCCTCCCATCACCTCACCATAGCTACTATGTGGGTCTTGGTTGCTCAGATGGTTTGGAGGCAACTTGGAAGTTTCCTGCAAAGTTTGCAGCTTTAGCTTCTGAAAAAACAAGGTCTAGAAGAGCATAGGATGGGAGGCAGCTAACAGGGAACCTGGTAACTAGCATCTCAGACAGCAGAGGAATTTTCTGCAAAGAGAAGCTCTTAAAAGTAGGGGGAAGTGGGCACCTTAAAAAGAGGAGGACTGTAAGCACACAAGATGGTCCCAAAGGGATTCTGACTTTTTTAGGGCACTATTATAAAAACTGAATGGCATACTTTAAATCCTTGCATGAATAAGGTAGTTTGTAGAATGAACAGTTCACCATAAGAGAGTTTTCCTTTTGAGGTACCTGACAGTGGTGGTCTCACTTCCAGACTGAAGGGAGTAAATGAGTGTGAAAAAGGGAAAGAGGACAAGTGCACTTACACAGGCTAGATATTAATTTATATGCCTGTACTATATGAATCAGTACGGCACAGTATGGAGGCTCATCCTTATGCTAAGTGCTGTGCATTCACCTGTGTAGAAGGTTCATTTGCTACCACTGTCTTCCTGATAAACTGGAAAAAACCCCGTGAACTCATAAAGTGCACTTTTCCTCCAGGACCACTGAGTGTCACCATCGTTCCGTGGCTTGCGCTGCAAGATGCCATTTCTCCAGACAAAACAATTCCTTTTCTAAAATGAATAGGAACGAAAAAAAAAAAAAAAAAAAGGTAATTGGAATGAAAAACGGGCTTCTTCCTGCAAAGCCCACGACGGGAAAGATCTGCATCTAAAACGTGAGTTATCTATGAAATGCCTCATTTTTATGCAAAGAATCTGACGGGTTTCCAGCCAGACCCTCTAAGCCAGTCTCACAATTTGCAGCATGAGCCTCAGTGACAACAATGATGGGATAGAATAGATGCTTTATCAGGAGACACTAACAAGTCTGGGATCCCATCATTTGGTGAGCAAAATGAGCGCAATTTGTAGAGAAGAAGTATCAATATTTACAAAAATAAGGAAGGTGGTGGATAAAGCAAACAGTAAACAGCTCTTCAGCAAAGCTCTCCATGGCAGACTGGGGGCATGTAATGAAACTAGTTGGTAATCAATTTAAAAGAAATAAAAAAGGTACTTTACACTCCAAGAACTTACTTCTACAAGAGTTATGGAAGCCAAAGGTATCATCAGGTTCAAAAACCTCACAGACAGCCTAACAGAAAAACCACTCTATACCAAATAAAACAGGTTTTGATGTACCTTCTATCATCCCTACTACCATGCTTGAATATGGGAGTAGAACAAGGGGAATGGATTGTACATATTGGCCAGGTACACCTGCTTTCCCTAAAAAGTACTAAGGGCAGCTGAATTTGGTGGACTGAAAGATCCAGTGGCTTCCTTTTTTCCTGGGTCAATGGAGATGAGTGAGAGCTTACTTGTTTCACATCCCAGCAGTAGCAAAGTGGTGTGCAAATTCACAGCAGAGATGCACACACAGGTTAATGCTGGCAGGAGAGTGTACTTCAAAGACATCCATACAAGCACCGTGTCAGCAGCCTAATCCTGTTCCTAAGAACCAGAGCTCAGAGAAATGTGCCTTCATAGGTCTCAGGTTTCTGGCCCTACAAACCTTTCATCCTACTTACTGACTAGACAGACCACTTGCACACAACAGAGAACACGATTGAACAGGAAATGATTTAAATAATTTATTACAAATATAGTACAGGCTGTGGTGATTAGATGCAAAATTTGGGCAAACATACTGATTGCATTTGACTGGCTTTGTTTATCCCTATCTTCTCTCAGTTTGATCCACCTTAACTCCTCTATTGCTCTGCCTGTGATTTTTACCCCCAGCTTAACAGTGTAGATTTGTAAATCCTCAAATTCTCTTTATCGATTCCAACAACCCCCTCAACCTCCAAGCACCCCCCAGTAAGTCCTAAAACTGCTTTATTGCGTATTTCCTCCTAGTCCTATTGCAGTAACTCCCCTTCATTTGCATACATTCCAGAGAGTTTCCTCCCTTGAATCCACTTCAGTGGGTTTTGCAACAGGGACAAATGGCTTAGTCGTTCATCCAGTTGTTGTGGGTTTTAGGAGTGGTTGATTCACGGGGATTACTGTTTGCTGAGTTCCCTGCCTTGTCATTGTTTCTTTGTTCACTATCTGACCTTTTGTTTTGAATAACCTTAATTATCTCCCTAAAAATCAGCCAGACAGTTTTCCATCTGAATTAAAAAAGAACTCTTTAGCATTCAGAGCAAGTATGTTTGGTAACAGCCCAAATGCCCTCCTGCACAGTGTGTTTTGCTGCTTTTCAGGCAGCAGCAAATGTTATTTTGTGATGTTAAGTCAATGGAAATAGACTCCAATTGATAATGGAAGTTATCTCCTGCGAATTGATAGACTGGCACCATCATTACAGAGCCAGGTGGAATGTTCTTGCAACATGAAGCTCAAACATGTCATTTGCAGGAGCATTTATGCTGCTCCTAGCCTCTGTGATGCTTGAGCTTCTGCATCTTGTACATGTAGATGGAGCATGAATAATTTCTGCTTTTCTTTTGCTTCATCCCACCCATCCTTGGTTCATGTGCTCTCATCCTTAAAGGAAATTCACCAGCTCTCCTCTATATGAGCCACTGGTCTGACCCGATGGGCATTTGTCATTTTCTTTGAAACAAATATATTGATCATAGAATGGTTTGGGTTGGAAGGGACATCAAAGATCGTCTAGTTCCAACCCTCTTGCTATGGGCAGGAACACTTTCCACTGGATCAGGTTGCTCAAAACCCGATCCAACCTAGCCTTGAACACTTCCAGAGATGGGCAGCCACAACTACTCTGGGCAATCTGTCCCATTCTTCACCACCCTCACAGTAAAGACTTTCTTTCTAATATCTAAGCCAAATCTTCTCTCTTTCAGTTTGAAACTATTGCCCCTTCTTCTGTCACTACATGTTCTTGTAAATAGTTCCTCTCTACTTGTCATCTAATGATGACAACATTATTGTTAAAAATTAATAAGTTTGCCATAATCAACCACTCTTACCCTAAGCCAGGCAACTGACAGGCAGCACTATGGTTTCTTTACTGTGTTCATGCAGGTAGGTCTCCACCTCACACGTGCAGAAAACCTCCCAGGCACCATCATTACCTCTGTGTTCTGTTTGTTCAGCAAAGCTTGTTCCAGGTACCAACACAAACAGTGTATAACCTACATTCTTCTCCAGGGCAGAGAGTGACAGGACAAGAGGACATAGACTCAAGCTGCATCAGGGGAGGTTTAGGGTGGGGATTGAGAGGAATTTCTTCAGGGTGATCGGATATTGGAATGAACTGCCCAGGGAGGTGGTGAAGTCACTAGCGCTGGAGGTGTTTAAGGGAAGAGTGGACATGGCACTTAGTGCGTGGTCTAGTTCACATGGTGGTGTTTGGTCATAGGTTGGACTCGATGATCTCAGAGGTATTTTCCAACCGAACTGATTCTGTGATACACAAAGCTACTAATGTTTACAAGCTTAACCAGTCTCCAGAAGGACCGAAGGTAAAGCGTGCCCCAGCGAAGGGGACACCTGCTCAGGCCGGCGAAGAGCCCTCTGTGCCTGCCGAACCACCGGGCTGTGATGCTTATCAACACCTCGATGCCCGGGTCCGCTTCCCCTGCCGGTCCAGCACGGAACCGCGACTACGGCGCCAGGCGGCCGATCCGTCCATTCCCGCCGCTCCCGGTCCCGCGTCCCGCCAGGATCCCGCTCCCGTCGCCAGGGCAACGGGCAAGCGGCGCCCAGGGAAGCGCACCACGTGCCCGGAAGCGCCTCGAGGGAGGAAGTGACGGAGCGCCGGGGGAGCCCCGGAGGCCGATATTTAAAAAAAAAAAAAAAAAAAAGAAAAAGAAAAAAAGGATAATAAAAGAGATGTAAAAAAAAGAAAAGGGATAAGGGGGAGAGGGGAGGGGGGGGCTGAGCGAGCGCACGTCCCGCCCTCCGGGGACGGCCCGCCAGAGCGCGGCCCCGCCGGGAGCCGCAGGCAGGTCCCGCCCCCGGCACCGCCCGCCCCGGCCCGGGGCCCCCGCCCCGCCCCGCCCCGCCCGCTCGGCGGGCCCGGCCCGGCTGCCCGCGCGCGGGGGGCGTGTCGGGCGGCGGCGGCGGCGGCGCGGGGGCTCCGGGGCTCCGGCGGCGCGGGCAGCGCGGGCGGGCGGGGGCGGCGGAGCGGAGCGGGGCAGCGCCGCGGCGGCCGCAGGTGAGACGGGGCTCGGGGCGCGGGCGGCCGCGGCCGGGAGAGTTCCCCGGGGCCGGCGCGGGATGGAACTTGACAGCGGCGGCGGTGCAGCCATTGTCTGCCCAGCCCGGCCCCGGGCAGCTCCCCAGCGCAGCCCCGCTCTGCCCCCGGGCAGCCGCCGCCCGGCTCCGGGCATCCTGCGGTGCATCCCGCCTGCCGGCGCGGCGGGGCTGCGGGCACGGCACGGGCGGTGGGCAGGGCGCCCGCACACCGTGCCGGGTGAACTTTGCCGCCGGAGTTGCCGGCGGCCTGGGTGCCGCCTGCCCCCTGCCAGCCTCCCCTGCCGCCCCCCGCGGCCGGGGAAGGCGGGCTGGGCTCGGCGGGGTGGGGACTGGCTGGTGCAGGGTCCGGGAGTGCTCCAGCGTCACACCTACTGCTGCTTCCAGAGCATCCCAGAGCAGAGTTAGCGTGTCCCGGCAGCTCCGCACCTCTGCTTAGGTAGCTTGGAAGCTGTTGTGGAAACGCACAGTAGCAGAGGAGAGTTCGCTGTAGTAGTCCTGGTTATCAGTTTTTCTCCCCTCGACCTGTGGGGCAAACCTGTGCAAATCTCACTTGTTCGCTTAGTTTCTCAAGGATGACGTGACAAGACCAGTTGGAAGGTTAGGAAATATTCTGCAGACAGCAGTCGTGTGCCAGGGGGGAATGGATGGGGTGAGCAAGTAAAACTTTCCTAACTTCTACCAAGTTCGATGACTAGAGTAGATTGGCCTGACTCTGCTCTTATGCTTGAGAAAGGTCAGGAACTTGAAGATGGGCCACCTGTGGTGTTCTTGGTGTGTGCTCAGATCAGCAGTGTGGGTTACGCTCTGGGCTGGCCCATGTTCTCATGCTTGTACTGCTGCCTGAGCCAGTTTTCTCCCTTCCTTTCTGCTGTGCAGTCATTCCTGCCATGGAGCTAATAGGCCTTTGTATCCTTCAGGGGCTGCCTTTTAGGGGTGCAGTTTTAGCTGTTGTTCAAAGGTTAATTTCAAGTAATGGCCACGTTGTTAGTCTGGAGGTTTTTTTGTTTGTTTGGAAAACCCATGGTTTAATCATTTTTAGTGGGTTATCCATCTCATGGAGCAGCTAGATGAGTCAAGTGATGCGATAGCCTAGTGATCACTAAACATTTGTAAGAAGAAGGTGCCAGAAGATGCACTTGGAGGAGGGGAGAGGGTGTAATTCTGCTATTTTGTGTGAGAATAGCCTGTGTTTGGATTGGATTACACTAACATGGAGCTGCAGCCTTAGATGAACTTGCTTGGGGAAATACTGTGCCTTTTCACTTTTGTATTTGGAAAGAGTTTTGCTGGATAACCCTGCTTGCTGTGAGTAACTTAAAATTCTTACTTAAAATTGCCCTTCTGCAAAGGGAGAGTGCTTTTCTGTCCATGTCTCCAGAAGGCCTTCTGCCTGCACAGAATTTCAGCAAATTATTCAATGCCTCTCATGCCAGAGGTGTTTCAATAAGATTCTCTTTGTTCTAGGACCTGATTTTAATAAGATCTAGATCAATATGGAATTCTCAAAAATGCTGGAAATCTTAGGAATCAGTGGTGCTGTTTATTGAGGAAACACAGATTGGTGGAACAGAGCACCAAGTCAGAAGCCAGGTTTCCCCTGTTGCAGCTGTTGAGGGTAAGGGTGAACATTAGTTACGTTCTTTCCTTTCACTGACACTTGTGGCATCATAAATAAGGTAATTCAGCTCACTGATCTGGCAGAAAATGATATTGAGGGTAGCTTTTCTGCAGAGTTAACAACTTGATCTAATGAGCACCAGAAGCGAGGTGAATGCTGGGAGGAATCTGAACAGGGAGGTTGAGGGTGAGCAAGGGACCATAAATTGTCTCCTAATGGCAGCTGAGCTAGTAGAGAACTTGGTGTAATGTGTGTAGCTTCACTTGCATTTTAACTCCTTTCAAAGTACCTCATTTACCCACCAGTTTCCTTCCTTCAAAAAGTCTGTATTTGTATTCTCTGCCTTCTCAGTTTGTTTATTTTCAGGCTTCATTTAATTTTTGTCGTGTTGACTCTGGGGAAGACCTTTAAGGTAGTTGCTTCTCCAGAGCTTCTGTATTCTGGATAGTTTTGTTGCCCAACTCTTTCTAGCTGAAGTAGAGTTGTGCCTGAAGACAGTAGTGACCAGTTAGGAGGAGGAGTGTCTTAGCTGAACAGAAGGTGACTTCAGGGCAGAATTACCTATGGCCACTGCTGAAGCAGTATGGGAAGCCAGTGTTGGATTAGCAGGGAGATGCCTGGGCAGGACTCCCTGCTAATCCTGTATGTGTAAGGACTCCCTGTATGTGGAAGACAGGACTGGAGCAGCAGCTCTCTGCTTGCCAATTAAAGATTTTCCAGATTTTGAGGAACAGGTTTGAAGCATCAATTCCTTGATTTAGCCACCCATCCTCTGCAGTGTTAATGCTGTTGCCCTACTTTAAAGTAATCTGCTGTCCTTAACTGCATATCAGAATTTAAAAAGGTGTCTGGTTGAGACTATTGTTGCACCCTCTTTTCTGCTGCACTGGTCTATTTGTTTATACACCAGGAAAACATTGTTTGGTGAAAGCTGTGAAGCTCAAAATCTCTGGATTTAAAAAAGGCTAGATAAAGGGGCTGTGCCAGTGCTCTGGGCTCCTGGAAGCTGCTTTAGAGGTCTCTCATATACACTACAGAGGAGCCACACAGTGTTTTGGAAATAAATAGGCTGTCAGTGATAACAGGACTATCAGAAACTTTTTTAAAAATCTTACATGAAATAATAACCTTCTAAAAAGTCAGGTTTGTTTTTTTTTCCCCCCAGTGGAATTCTGTTGAATAATCACTTTTGCTCCCTTTTCTGACTCTAACCCCTCCTGCCACTACTCCTGGTGTAGCTCATCTCTTGCTGTAGAAAACTCCCCGATCATCTCAATGCAATGCGTTACTCTTCTGCTAAGCAATCTCTTCAGTCTCACTTCTCTTCCTCTTGGCTGATGAAAGCATTCTCCAGCCTTTCTCAGTCCTGCAGTTCACTGCAACTTACCTTTCTGCTGCTGGAAGATCTCCCTGGTTCTGCATGACCTCTTCAGCAACTTTTGCCGTACAAGTGTTGCCAGTGAACATTTCATCCACTCGGCTTCTGACTCCATTCCTCCTGAAAGCAATTTGCCACCAGAGATACCAGCCTCTAGTCTATTATTCAAGTTAAGATCTGTCAGGAACAACAAGTAGCTAGAAAGTCCATATGATCAGAGGAAGGAAGAAAGGGCTGAGGGCTGGAGGCTAAATTAAGAGAAGGAGGGACACAGTTGGTATATCTGCAGTAGGGCAGTGGAGTTGAGGTACTGGAGGAAGAGAGTATCAGAAGTTGCCAAAGTGCAGCGGAGGACTGGAAGCACGGTGGAATTTGCCTCTGTTCACTAGCCCCTCTTAAAGGAAGGGTGGTCAGGTCTGTAAACAAATAAGTGTCTGAATGAGCTGAAGCTGCTCCTTCACTACCTTTTTAAGATTTCATGATGCTGTAGCTTCCAACTATAGCATGGCAATAAAAATACAGGAATGTGTGCATTATGCCTCTGACTGTGGTCTTAAAAGATTTAAACTGTGATATAATTTCTGGGTGATTTCAGAACCCCAGCATTCCTGGTCCTTGTGATGTAGCAAAGCTGCACATGGAGCCTGGTAATGAGATACTCCAGTAAAAAAGCTGTGTAATGTAGTGAAATACAGTTTGGTTTTTTCCGTAGCCTGACTTACTTTCCAACTCTCTCAGTGTATATCTGGAGTCCAGCTCAGCCTGAGCTCCTGGGATCCTATCACCATGGAGACTGAAAGTGAGCAGAACTCCAACTCCACCAGCGGGAGCTCCAGTTCTGGAGGAAGCACCCGTCCTCAGATATCACAGATGTCTCTCTATGAGCGACAGGCAGTACAGGTGAGACATGGTTATGTTCTGAGATGGCGGGTGCCTCAGTGGAAGGTGGTGGTGAGCTCTCTTGTGTTCCTCTGAGTTATGTGTCCAAGTGGGAGTGTGCTCAGAGGACTGTCATGTTTTCAGATTTAGAAATTCCTACACTAGGCCTGAGTTCTTATAGCCTGAGACTTCATGTTTTATAGGTTACTCCTTCAGTGTCCAGCCTCTTAGATTTAATCTGTACTGTGATCCAATAGATTGATTTTAGCCTACTGTTACAGAGCAAATCACTCAGTTTACCATCCCAGCCTATCTATACCCTCCATATATGGGAAAACTTGTCTGCCTGTGTGACCACACACATCCCCAGATTCCTGGAGTTTATTAAGCTCTTGCAAGTGTCCTTCCTGCTGTCTTGAAATACACCTGTGATTCAGTCTATTACCAAATTTGTAACTGTACTATGGATTTTGAGGTGCTAACCTAGTGCATGCTTTTTTTCTTGTGGTCTAGGGATGTTCTCATGGCTGTTACTTATTTCTTCATTGCTCTCTTCAATCATCCTTCAAGAACACACAAGTTTTGACATTGGTTTTCCTCTTTATCTAGGCCCTGCAGGCACTCCAGAGGCAGCCCAATGCAGCCCAGTACTTCCATCAGTTTATGCTCCAGCAGCAGTTTAACAGCGCCCAGCTTCACAGCCTGGCTGCTGTCCAGCAGGTGAGTTGCCAAGAGGCAGAAGGAGAAGAATTGGATCATTCCCTGGGGGAGATCCAGAAGTTATCTTCTTATGCAATGCCTTGTGCACTGAGGTCATCCTGATCCCCGATGAGACAACAAGTACTCTTGTTTAGAGTTAATACAAACAGCTAGTAAACGGGAAGCCTGATGCAAAGATTCATTTGTTTTTCAGGTACAGAGCAGGGGAAGGTAAAATTTGGCATCTCCATCAGGGAACTTGCACTTCAGAGGCCTATGACTACCCCCTGCACCTTCTTTAAATAAAAGATGGGTGGTTAAATCAGCCGTGAATGCAGTAGTGTTAAAAAACTGTATTAAAGGGAACAGTGGATTGTTACTTCTCTGAGAATGAACATGTTTGTGTTTGAGTGAAATTTCAGGTGGTATCCGATGAATATTTTGTCTTGAAACTTAGTAGCTCGTTTTCTTTAACAGATGAGGTGGATCATGTCCAGCCAGAAGGCTTTCTTTTTAATTGAGGCATATACAGATCAATATGAATCAAGATATTTTATTATGTATAACTATTGAATGTTTTTTTTCTGTATCAACTTTTCTCACCTACCAGACTTTATTATCAGTTGAGGATGGATTATGTGTGATGTGAATACAGTTACGTTTGTGTAACAGTATCTCAGTAGCTGAACTCCTTGACATTTAGTCCAGGATGTAGTTGTTTATAAAATACCTACTGTAGTCTTGTACTATTGAAGGAATAGAATCCTCTTGTCACTTTTGCACAAATCTTAGTTATAAAATTAACTAAAACTCATACAGGGGAATTCCCATAGGATCAGAGAGGGGGAAATAAAAAACCCAGTATCTATATTTCTCCACAAACCATATGTGCTGTAATCTGAAATTTGTTACTAGGAGTGCTATCACTGCATTGCTACTAAACTGCCTGGTTAGCCCAGGAAATTGCTAATACTGCAGGGAACATCTGGATGTTAACAGTGGGTTTCATTATCAGGGTGAGAGTTGCAGTGTGTAGTATGACAAGCTAGGGACCAGTAGGGTGTGTACCCCTGGGTGGAAGGACTGGAGGTCATTCTCTGTCAGGCTAAGGGACTGGGTGTTCTGACAAAGCCAAGTAATTGGGCTGGATTGAAAAGTTTGTTCCAAGCACTCATTTCTCTGTCAATCTTTCTTTCAGGCTACAATTGCAGCCAGTAGACAGGCCAGCTCCCCCAACACTAGCACCTCTCAACAGACCACCACCACCCAGGCTTCTGTAAGTAAAACTGCTCCCTCATACATATATTGAAACCTCCCTATTACTCCCCATGTTGTTTTTTCTTCTCTTTGTATTTAAGGATGGCAGTCAGCCACACAGCTTCTAAGAATGCTGGGAATCCACAAGATGCAGACAACTTTGAGGATTTGGGGTGCTGTCATTATTGGTGGGGGTTAAGGAGACCAGATAAGGTTTCTGGCTGGGAGAGGCCTCTTAGCTGGAAAAGTAGACATGGATCTCTCTTTGCTGAGGCTTTGGGTATATGTTGTCATGTATTAGAAAAGGGTCAGGACTCTGGAGAAGGAGTCATGGCAGCTTGAGAGGGAATCTCCTTTTGTCTTGGGCAGAACAGTAGTTTGTTGAATGAGAGGATGTCTATTTTGTAGTGAGTATTGAGGAGGCTGGATTTGTTTGGAGAGTAGATGAGTGGGTAGGGTAGAGAAGATTTTGTGAGTTTTCTACCTTTACTCAAGAGGCTGAAGAAAACGATGTAATTTTTTTTGGATCTCTTATTGCAGTTGCATGCTAACAGTGATACTCAAGCTCAGCATACAAATGAGGTTAGTATCTAGGGCTTTGGCTAGTTTAGATTGCATAGCCTCTAAGACAAGAACCTTCTTCTTCTTGGTCCCCTGTGGGATACAGGAAAAGAACTGTAAAATGTCTGTTCTGGCTATACCCCACTAAGTGAATTTGTACTTATTTCTTGGTCTCTGTGTCTTCATATATGATTTTGAACTTTTTTTCTGTTCTAAGATCAACCTAGCCACCACATCAGCTGCCCAGCTGATCAGTCGGTCACAGAGTGTGAGTTCCCCCAGCGCCACAACCCTGACACAGTCTGTGCTCCTTGGGAATACCACCTCTCCGCCTCTCAACCAGTCACAGGCCCAGATGTATCTTCGGGTAAGAGATGTGCATGCAAAATGTGTCCTGACCATTAAACCCTCTTACTGCCCGCTTCAGTGTCTCACTGCTTGGGATTGCCATCACCTATGGACTAAGTCTAACTTTATGGATGTTGCAGTATATTTTAAAATTGTGTGGAGAAGCTCTTGTCCCTGAAACCACAAGTTTGACTCTGGGCTCTGCCTTTGAGAGTAGATGAGCTTTGTATTGTGTGACTCAGGTGAGAATGTTAGCAAATGTGCGTCTCTGCTCTGCATAGATGTTAAAGATCCCATAGCACTTCTTACTAGAGTGTAAATGTGAAATGTATGTCCTGGACTTGAATATAGCTCACAGAAATAAAACTACTCTTCAGTGCTGGAACAGATATATGGTAAATTACTCTTCTACTGTTGTGATGCTCAGGGATGTAAGTTTAGAAACATAAATTAATGTGAACAAATAGTAATTGTTTTAATGGCTTTAAAGTTCAGCTAAATAGAAAACACTAGGGTTGACTATATAGTTAGTCTGGGGCTTGGTTACCTACTTAAAAAGTCAACTGTGATTCAATTAACTTCAGATACAGATTGTAATCTCCATCTTCTCAAGCAGCCCTGATCTAGGATGTATGTCTTTTATCACCATTTCCCTACCAGTCCCTGATATACATCTGAAAATTCAATGATACCCCAGTTTTTTAGCCAGCCTCAGGCAGTCTGTGGGAGTTGGCCCAGGCCCATGTTTGATAGAGGAGTGCTTGTTTCCATGAGGAAACTGTTCCCAGTTTCCTGCTCCTGAGGGTTAGGTTCAGAGTTACAGTGCAAGGAGGGTTGCTGATTTTGCAGTGTGTGACATTGCAGCCCAGTGTTGCTTTGTAATCTGTTTGCTTGTGGTTCGTTGTCTGTCTTTTTCTCTTTCCCTCCATTCCTTTCATTCCACATCACCTGATCCTCGACAGCCACAGCTGGGGAACCTGTTGCAGGTAAACCGGACCCTGGGCCGCAATGTGCCTCTTGCCTCCCAACTCATCCTCATGCCCAACGGGGCTGTGGCTGCTGTCCAGCAGGAGGTACCACCCACTCAGTCTCCTGGGGTCCATGCAGACACAGACCAGGTCAGTGACACCCCCTCACAGAGTCCCCCCTCCCCCTGCTTTCTGTCACCCCACACTCTGGTCTTTGTCTTAAACTGTCCCTGTAAGGCAGATCATCTCTGTTTTATCCCCATGTGGGAATAATTTCTGCTGAAAATTTCTGATGTGAGCCACTAGCTGGATCAATCCCATCTTCACAGTTTCATGACTGTGCTTATGCAAAAAGAACTGTTGAGTTCTGTGTCCAATTTTCAGTCACTCTTCAGTTTAGTGTCTTTGCCAGAGGTAGTATTCCTTCACCCAGCTGATTTTTTCTTGTAAAGATGCCAAAGACTGAACAGGCCACAAGGTCTTAGCTCCTACATTCATCTGTAAGTAATTCTCTGGGTCAGGGAACTGCCATGGCTTTTTATTTACCTTGCCCTATCCCAGTCATTCTTTGGGATTTCTAGTTATTTCATATTTTTCTTGTCTGGAGCACTTTCTTTGAAGAAAAGTCAGCCATGATCAAACTCTGAAGATAACATTACATTTGGGGGTGGAGTCACTACAGAGCCTAAAGAGTTACTACTGCTTTTAGAGCCATACTGAACTGGGTCCTACCAGTGCAAAGGTATGGCAGGCAGGTCTGAAGGCTGTAACATGCCTCGGAGAAAGATGGTATCCTCAAATCCTGTTCACAAAGTGCCATGAGATCTTTAATTTCCATCAGAGATGGAGCAGGAGGGAATTGAGGATAATGTGCTTCCTGGGGCGGGTCATGCCCGAGCTTTGCCCTGCAGTATTAGCCAGCTCTTTATGTGAGACTTGAGGCATCAACCTAGCCTGCATGTCAGTAGAGTGTGTTGCTCAAACTCCCAGCAAGTAATGTGTATAAAGCAAATGGACTCTGTTTTGTATGTGCCTTTCTAGGTGCAGAACTTGGCTGTGAGGAGCCAGCAGACCTCCACCACTAACACCCAGCTCCAAGGCTCTGCTCAGAAGGCAGCTCTGCCAGGGAGCTCCCAGACTTCGGGCTTACCGCAGGCCACCAGCACAGGCCAGACCGTGGCAGTGGCTCAGGCCTCCTCTGGCACTGCAGGCCAATCCCTCAACCTAAGCCAGGGAGCAACAGGCAGCAATGGTGTCTCCGGGGGTGTAGTGGCAAGTGGTGGGAGCCAGACCTCAATGGGACTGAGCCAGACCTCCTCGGCAGGTGCTGCTGGCAGTTGCCAAAGGAAGGGCACAGGGGTGGTTCAGCCATTACCGGTAGCGGCCGCCCAGGCTGTGACTGTCAGCCAGGGAAGCCAGACAGAGACAGAGAATGCAGCCACAAAGAAGGGCGAAACAGACAGCAGCGGACAGCAAACGGTGGGCATGAACCTGACCAGGACTGCTACACCAGCACCCAGCCAGACCTTGATTAGCTCAGGTAAGTGCACACCTGCATTTTCTCTTTGAGACCATTGGGCTTTCACAAGAATGACATTTGAAAACCCTGATGGTGAAAGGTTTTCCCACACACCTCCCAGCTTCTGGGCTCCCAGAAGCCTCTTGTCTCAAGGGGTTATCCCTCCCTATTAGCATGAGAAGTTGATTTAGTCCCTTTTGTCCTCTGCCAGTAAGCTGACAGTCATTTTAGAGCCTCATGTCTCAAACCGATGCACTGGCTGCCTGCTTTGCTTTTGTTGTTCCCAGCTGCACTGTTACTAACTTTTCTGCTCTGTTTTTTCTCACTCTGTGTTTGTGTAGCAACGTATACGCAGATCCAGCCACACTCACTGATCCAGCAGCAGCAGCAGATCCATCTGCAGAAGCAAGTGGTGATCCAGCAGCAGATAGCCATTCATCACCAGCAGCAGTTCCAGCACCGCCAGTCCCAGCTCCTCCACACAGCCACTCATCTTCAACTGGCCCAACAGCAGCAACAGCAGCAAGCAGCATCCCTGACCCAACAGCAGCAGCAAGCTCAGCCTCCGCAGCAGCAGGCTCCACCTCAAAACCAGCAGCAGGCTCAGACCCTTGTGGTGCAGCCTATGTTGCAGTCCCAACCCCAGCATTTGCAGCTCCAGCAGGACAGTCCTTGCCAGCCAGCCACAAAGTCACCTGTTCCAATTCAGTCAAAATCTCTGGTCACCCCCATCAAACCACCTCAGCTTGGGCCTGCCAAAATGTCAGCAACACAGCAGGCTCCACCACACATCCCAGTGCAGGTAGTGGGAACTCGGCAGCAGGGCTCAGGCCAAGCCCAAGCGCTGGGTTTGGCTCAGATTGCTGCAGCAGTGCCGACATCCCGGGGAATGCCAGCTGTAGTCCAGCCTGTTTCCCAAACCCATGCTGCTTCCCCATCATCATCTTCAGCTCCAGCATCCTCACAGGAAGCTCCCCCTCTCACCACAGGGGTGAATTTGGCACAAGTTCAAGGCACAGCCCACATGGTGAAGAGCCCAGCTTCCTCTCCAGTTGTGGCTCAGATGCCAGCAGCATTCTACATGCAGTCTGTCCAGTTGCCAGTAAGTGATACCATTGAGAAGGAGAATAGCATATGGATTCTCTTTGTTCATACCTAGGACACCAATCGCAGTCCAGGCCCAGGTCAGTGGGATGGGATGGGCAAGGGGTTTGGGGAAAGGGATGTGGAGACTTTTTTGCTCTCAAAAACACTAATTCCAATCCAACCCCTGGGGTTACTGACTACAAGCATTTCTCTTCCACATTATCATTCAAAGGCTTGCCCCCAAAATGGGACAGGTGTCCACATCGCATACCAAATATCAGATGTGGCGTGGGTTGACCTTGGCTGACTGCTGGGTGACCACCAAGTTGATGCTCTATCACTCCTCATTCACAACAGAACATGAGGAGAAAAGTACAATGATAAGCTTGTGGGTTGAGATAAGGACATGGAAATCACTTGCCAATTACCACCACTGGTAAAACAAACTCAGTTTAGGGAAATTAATTTACTGCCAATTAATCAGTGTAGGGTAACTGGAAATAAGAACAAATCTAAAAAATACCTGCTCCCTTCTTCACAGGCTCAGGCTTCATTCTTGACTCTTCTGCCTCCTCCCTGTGAGCAGTGCAGGAGGAGAGGAAATACGGGTTATGGTCAGTTGTTAAGGTTTTGTCTTTTCCCCATGCTTTTCCCTTGCTGTAGCATGGGATGCCTCCCATGGGATACAGTCCTTCACAAACTTCTCCAATGTGGGCCTTTCTCACAGGCTTCGGTTTTTCATGAACTGCTCCAGTGTGAGTTCTTTTGGGTCACAGACCGCTTGGTGTATGGTGGCAGCCACTGCCTCTAGGCCTCAGAGGATCTCCTAGCAACAGGCTGTGCAGAGGAAAACAAAGATGGTTCATGTTCCACAAGCCTTGTTTGTGCTGTTGTGAATTGTCTGATTAGGACCAGCCTAAATCCCTGGGACAACAGCACTTTGCGAGCTCAGATCATAGAATCATAAATGATTTGAGTTGGAAAGGACCTTAAAGATCATCTAGTTCCAACCCCGCTCCTGTGGCAGGGACACAGGTTGATAAGCCAGGTTGCTCAGAGCTTCATACAGCCTGGCCTTGAACAGCTCCTTAGCCAGTTTCTGAGATTGTTTCCAGACTCTGCTTCTTCAGGAAGGTGTCACAGGATTTGTCTCATATTTAGAGTGGGGGCAATTCTGCTCACAGGGAACGTGTGTCCCCTGCTCTTTCACTCTCTTTGCTGAAACTGATCTGATTTAGCCAAAAGCCTGTTTGGAAATGAATGCTATTCCAATTTCATTCTTCCTGGAACAATCCTTTGAGGTTCACATATTGACTTGATATTGTATCAATGTATCAACATGAATTGGGACACCAGACACCAGGTCTGTGGTATGGTAGTGAGTATTCTCAAGCTTTGTTCCTTGCTACGCAAATGCTCCTGAGTAGAGGTATGTACTGTGAAGGAGTTAGAAGCATCTCCAGAAGGAACCCAGCTGGAAATCAAGTATGATGGAGCAGGATACTTTTTTTTTTTTTTTTTTTTTTTGCCTTTGATCTGTCGTGTTCTTTGCTTTGGAGCTCTTCAAACTGCTTACGTGTTCCTCTTTATTCATGCAGGGCAAATCTCAGACCTTAGCAGTAAAGCGCAAAGCAGAGTCAGAGGAGGAGAAGGAGGAGTCGCCCAGTGTCACTGCACTCTTGCCTGCCAGGTCCTCTCCTGTAACAGACAGCCCCAAAAACACAGAGGAGAAGAGTGGCCTTGGAGGTGAGGTACAAAGGAGAGCCCCTCTTGTGTGTGCTAATGATCTGATCTTGTATTCCACTTGAAGTAAGTGGAGCAAAGGGAACTGACTCTTGTGCTGTTAACTTTCCAGATAATTCTGACACTGCTGCCATTGCAGCCCCAAATACCACGTCAAGTGAAGGAGCCTCAGTTCCCCCCACCTCTGCTTCCACCCCAAACCTGGCAATGGTGTCACGTCAGATGGGAGACTCCAAACCCCCACAAGCCATCGTCAAGCCCCAGATCCTCACACACATCATTGAAGGCTTTGTCATCCAGGAAGGAGCAGAGCCCTTTCCAGTAGGGATATTTTGGTTTGGGGGAGGGAGCTGTAGAAGCTTCTTGGGAGGATGGTGGGCTTCCGTCTTTGCATAGGAATATCTTTCCCCATATTTCAACTGAGCATTTCTAGCCTGAGATGCAGACAGTGAAGGGGAAGGGAACAGAGGGAGGTTCATGAATGAATCAAGGCATTGAGAGGTGTCATTAAAGAGAACGAGTTGGAAGGAGTAAAACAAGTATTACAGCAACTGTTTACTCCAGTAGTCCCCAAAGCAATAATTTATGCAGGAATTATAAGGAGGTTCTTCTTTCTGATTTTTAGTGAGGGAAAGATGCATTTTGAACAGGCAGTGAGTAAAGTTGAAGAAATAAGGGGAAATGCAGTTACATGGAATTGCGGGCTATTAAAGGCAGATAGTGTTTGGGGATCTTTGAATGAATGGCCAAGCCTCTGAGTCAGAAAGGGACTGATGACTTTGTTCAGCATGTCTCCTTCCATATTAGGCAGAGAGATCTTCTGAGCTGAATTTTGAACTGCATCTACTTTGCAGAGGGTAGTGAACACAGAGAATCCTTTACTATTGCGTCCAACTCATTCTCTTCCTATCTAGGTGGGTTGTTCTCAGCTGCTGAAGGAATCTGAGAAACCACTGCAGGGAGACGCTCCTTCTGGCCAGAATGAAAACCTGTCCAGCAATTCCCTGGGAGGGGACAGTACTTCCATGGGTGAGTTTTAGCACCAGGAGGTCTAGCTAGCATTACTGAAAGTTTCCGCTCTCTGATACTGTTTATTAACTTTATAGGCTTGTATCTCCTCCTGCTAACTCTTAGAAACTCAAGCTATGGACCCAGAATCTCCCTGTCTTGAGTGCCAGAAGACAATATTTTTTGTTGCTGTTAATATGACCTAACACATCCCATGCCAGTAGTAAGCAGGAGAATCTGAACTGTACCTGTTTCTAATGACTGTGAAGGATGTATGGACAGAGCAGAGTGTGCAGCTATGGAGATTTCCCCCACAGCCTTGTAGGGTGTGAGGGATATGCTGTTTTTCACTTGTTCCATTAAATGGTACTGACAAGGAGAAAAAGCCTGCTCTGTTCAATATCCTGAAGTTCTAATTAGTGGAGCTTCTGCCTCTTTTCCCAGCTTCCTTCCCAAGCTAAGTACTTACTAGATTCAATAGAAAATAGTGCTTGGAATCAGTCTCTTGAGAAGAAGAGCATTGGAATGGAGGATCATTATGTGTGTGATCTGCTTCAGTTCAGATCATCAGCTAGTGTGTATCTCTGTATCTCTCTAGAGCTTGACAAGAAGGCAAACTTGTTGAAGTGTGAATATTGTGGGAAGTACGCCCCAGCAACCCAGTTCCGTGGCTCCAAGAGGTTTTGTTCCATGACCTGTGCTAAAAGGTAATAATAGCAAGACGTAATTTTCCTTATCTCTGACTGTGCATTTTCTGAAACTGGGCATGTGCCCCTTATCCAAGTAGTTTACAACACTTTAGTACATCTGAATCTCCCTCCATGGGATGTATGGGCCACAGAGATCCTTTAGGACTCTAAAAGATTTGTAAATGCTTCTAGGTCCAGAGAGGTGGATGTTGTGTTTAAACAGAATTTCTAGCTTGCTCAGAAAATGAAGTGGGAAGGGGGAAGTTCTGGGACTGCAAAGAACCTCTCTTCAGTGAAATGTACATTTGACTGACTAAATAAATCCATACTGGTTGTTGTCTGATACACTGGTACTAGACAAAGACACAAGGGAGAATTTGGGAAAAAAATGGGGAGAAGTTAGACTAGTCATTGCTGCCTCCTGTTGATAGCAGAGTGCTTGTTATGGGTCTTTTTTCCCTTAGGGGAATGACTTAATTGACCCTTCAGATGTTAGATCAAGACTCTGGTGTCCAAATATTGCTTGTGTCAGAAGTCTGGACTGGTTCCTTCCAAGGGGAAGTCTTAAAAGGAGGAGGATCAGAACTTGATGGTAAAGAGGAGTTTTATCCCCATCTAGAGCAAGGAGAAGTATTAGGTTTAGATAGTTGCTCTTTCTTAACTGCTGCTCTGCTTCTGCTTATTTGAGGTACAATGTCAGCTGCAGCCATCAGTTTCGGCTGCAGAGAAAGAAAATGAAGGAATTCCAGGAAGCTAACTATGCTCGTGTGCGCCGACGGGGACCACGGCGCAGCAGCTCCGAAATTGCTCGAACAAAGATCCAGGGCAAGCGCCACAGGGTAAGGACATTGTCCTGTCAGGGCAGGTCTGTGTAAAATTTGTTATTGCTGGATGTACCACTTTGTCACAGTGGATGCAGTCATACAGAATATGCTGAGTGCACATTGACACACTTGTTACACAAGGCGCAGCGAGCTGTTCCAGTCATTCATTGACTGCAGAAAAGTGGATTCGTGTTTGTACTTGTTCTGTTCACTTCGTGTTCACTCCTGTGTGTGTCTCGAAGGTCTCAGTGAATGAGATCAGCTGGCAGCCTTGGTAGAAAACAATCCACTTTGATTAGCAGTCTTTCACATGAATGACTTAAATTGGATTATAGAAGAATCAAATGAGCTTCAGTGCTGATGTGAGGAAGAGAGGGAGCTCTTGGGTCAGCTGCCTGTGGACCAGCAGCCTGAGACAGTTGTTCCAGACTACTGGGACAACTTCTGCTGGTCCCAGTGTCTTATTTTGCAGCTAATAATTTTGAATTTCTTACAAAACACCTTTTATTTTCTTTCCCATGGGCTTGTAGGGTCAGGAGGACTCAAGTCGAGGCTCTGATAACTCCAGCTATGATGAAGCCTTGTCCCCTACATCTCCAGGACCCTTGTCAGTAAGAGCCAGTCATGGAGAGAGGGACCTGGCAAACTCTAGTATGGCCCCACCTACCCCAGATCTCCATGGCATCAACCCAGTCTTCCTGTCCAGCAATCCTAGTCGTTGGAGTGTGGAGGAAGTGTACGAGTTCATTGCATCACTGCAAGGTGAAGTTAAGATCCTCTCCTGCACTCCTGTGATCCAGTAGCATGGCGAGATACATTGGCTCTCTTTCTGGAAAGAAAATAGTGTCAGTGCTGCCTAGTGCTCCTGCATGTTTCTGAATTGGAGTAGGTCACGGATTCTCAAGATGCATTTCTCAAGTATCCTATGTGCTCAGGGAGATGGAGGACTAAAGTGGGGAGGGGGGTTGGTTGGATTCCTAGCTTGCCTCTGTACCTGCCAGAGGTGCAGCGAGTTAGGAGCAGGTGAGTGCCCAAAGCATGTATGCTTCTCACTATTTTTTTTTTTTTGTTGTTTGTTTCACAGGGTGCCAGGAGATTGCTGAGGAGTTTCGGGCACAGGAAATTGATGGTCAGGCCCTATTGCTTCTAAAGGAGGAACATCTCATGAGTGCCATGAACATCAAGCTGGGACCAGCTCTCAAGATCTGTGCCAAGATCAATGTCCTCAAGGAGACCTAACAGCTCTGAAGCCAGAGGTCTCATGTTTGCTCTGACCCTAGGGCAGCTGCCAGTTTTGGAGCATCCTGCTGGAGCAGGGAAGAATGGAACAGTCCCCTGTGGTCTTGCATTCAAGAAGAATGAGAAGGAATTTAACTGATTGAAATTGCCATGCACAAGCCCATGTTTTGGTCTCTTAATGGTGCTATGAGGTTGAGGAGAAGTGTCACCTGGGGCCTTTAAACAACTTTCCTTCTTACTGATTTTGAATATGACTCCCCTATATACCACATAAAGCTGTGAAGGGGATCTCTTTCTGTCTTAGAAGACTTCTGAAAGGGAACTGCCCTAACCCGTGTTTGCCATGGCAGGTCTGCTAGATACTAGTTTTGAATATCACTGCCAGAACTTGGGACACAAGGAGAGCTGGCCCAACATGGACATTGGGAGCATCTGTGCTTGGGGTTTTATGAAGGGTAACTAGAAAATTCTGAGTGACAGAGGTGGACAAAGAAGAATTTGAGCAAAAGGGATGCTGCTTTTCCACTTTTGAAAATACCTAGGCTGCTCATGAACTGGGTTTAATAGCCATTCCAGCACACATACCAAACCTGAAGGCCTATGGCAATAGGGGCTGTTATGTCTTCAGTCTGCATGTCTACAGGAGACAGTAAAGCTAAAGTGTTATGGCAGCTGTTCACTCCAGGTGCTCCTCTCAGAACCAGACAGAGGATTTTTCCTGAGTGCTCATGACAAAGCGATGGGAAAGTCGAAGGGGAGGGAGATTGTCTAATATTAGGGAACCTTGCAGCACTAGGTTTGTCTTCCCATTGTGCTAGGGCATAATTTTCAGATCCAAAGGAGTCTCCAGAAACACCAAGGCTCTTTGTGAAATTGGGCTGGTTTGTTTTTTTTTTTTTTGTGTGTGTGTGCGTGTTTTCTTACCAATTTGTATTCTTTTTGTGTCTATCTTCATTATCCTCAGGAGAGCTTATGGGACAAAATTTAAGCTGGCAGGATTGTACTGCCTGCCCAAGGCTTTTTTTGTTTTTTTGTTTGTTTGGTTGGTTTTTTTGTTATAAAACAAATATTTCTCTTCCTCAGTTAAAAAACTGAACACACCCCACAACAACCGAATACTAATTCTTTAATGTTACTTCTCATTTCTAAAGGATAGAAGTTATGTTATAGACCAAGTTCCTCCTATTCAGCTCCTCCAGGTTTGAGCTTTTGGCTTTTTTTTAAGGACCAGATGTGGTATTCTGAAGTTTTGTAAGCAAATTGCCAAAGGTGAAAACCTGGGCAGAGTTCTTCTCTTCCAGAAGCACCTCTGCTTCAAACAAACAGGCAAAAACCCCGGAAGAATCACACAAACTATGAAGAGTTAAGTGCCCTCTAGAGCCAAATACCTGAAAGCAAGATGGTGTTATAAACCATATGTCTTGGCTTTTCTGTTTTTAGAAGTTTCACGTGAGTATTTGAGTGAAACATAAGACTGTTTTGTGTGGAAAGCATCTACTGTTGCAGAAAAGCTGTAGTGACATGGGAGAAGGCCTAATAGCACAGGTAGGAAAACATTAGAGATCTTTGGAATGGGCTCTTGACCCCTCTTAGAAAAAGAGAGGAACGTGCTAGTAGATGGATAAAATGTGGCAGGAGCTTCCCTGCATTCCTAACTATACTGCTGGATCTCTTTCATTACATCCTTGTTCTTGGGAGAGAAGACTTCTGTGGCTTCATGAATGAAAATAGGCCCCAAGGAAGCTGCCTATGCTTGCTTGCACCCTGATAACACTATTTGGTCCAATGTAATCTGGGGGCAGGGAAGGGGGAGGTTAGAATCAGCAATCAGCAGAGGAAGTGTGCCCTTAAACCATTTACCCCTTAGCAGGTGGGGTGTGATAGAACTGTTCAGTTTGACCCTTGGCAGGGTGGGCAGACAGCTAGCCTGCAAGTGTTACTAGCTACTTCTGAGGACAGAATTTTATTTCAGTCAAAAGGGAAGGCTTCCCTTCTTCATTTCATGTTCACTGTTCTTAATAAAAAGATGCTTGATCAGGCTTTGCATGTCTGGCTGCTTTTTAACCCCCCTCCTGAACCTGAACGTTAATCGAGTCTTTGATGAGTACAACCTTCATCACAAAGTTACTTTTGATTTTTGTTGCTGCAGAAGAATACAGAGCATCATCTGTCCATCCATAACTACTTGAGCTTTTAAAGTTTCAGTTTTGAAAGATGTGCATAGCCTTCCCTCTTAAGCCCTAGGCGAACTGGAGTGAAATGTGGCAGCAAAAACCATGGACTAACAAAAACAGATTCGTTGCCGGCAAGAGTAGTTCAGGCACAAGGCACCATCTTTCAGCTTTGGGTAAGAAAGATACTTTGGCACCAAAGCAAGCTCCTGTTACATCAGCACAACACTTCACGAGGTTTTTTTGGTCACTTTATTTTTGAAAGTTTCTTTTGTACAAAAAAAATTACCTTAAACACCACCATGAAAAACAGTTACAACAGACTTCCTATTTTTCCCATGTTGTGAGAAAGACTGAGACTGTAACAAAGGTCAAAGAAAGCAGGAATTGTTTGCCCACTTTAAACCCAGCAAAAAAGCAGGGCTACCCCTCTTCTCTCAATGTCGTTGTTCAGACAGCATTAAAAATACATGAATCTTGTCTGTACTCTGCTGATACCAGCAGTGGCTTGCTTATTCACAGTCTCTGCCCTCAAGACTGAGGGCAGTTCTCCTGCCAGTCCACAATAGGGTAGAAGGGGATTGCTCAGAGTGTAGCCTCTCAAATAAAAAGCAATTAAGAATCAAGGTGCCAAGTTCCAGAAGGTTCCCCTTAAGTCTATAACTCAGCTGTACCTGCTTTTCACCAGGGCCCCAAGAGAAGATCTTTCTCACTCCCAGACATTGGCAGTATGTAAGTACCATCTGCACAGGGCAAGTGTATTAAGACTGGCCTTCACCATGCTTAAGGGGACAGTGATTTATGAAAGTTGACCAAGTGCGTGCAAGAGTCCCTTATGCAGTTTTCAATGTGTTACCATTCTTATCCTGGGCTTCTGTGGTTCCTATTATACAAAAATAAATTCTGATAGCTTCACAGGAAAACCCTCTGCCAACCAAGGAACTTCTGGCAAGCATGAAATCACAATGCTGACAGTGACTGAGCTATGTGGGCAGTCACCTTGGGAAGCTTGTATCAGAATTCAAATGGCAGCTACCTGTCTCATTTTGTCTTGATGTCAGTTTCAGCAAATGTTCCTTTTCCTTAGTAGCACATCGTTTCCTTATGCTTCTCAACGATTGAGAAGACAGAGACAATATTTTGACTGAAGTCATGAGACTATTTAATTCCTATATTCTTTTAGCAGTGCCCCTCCCCAGTCTGAGAGGCTGGCATGTATCCCTTTACAGCTGTTGAAGGAAACCAGTGCATACTTCTCAATACTTTGCCATTAGTAAAACAAAAGACTGCACAGGTGCTAATGCCTCTTCCGCCCCCAGAGTCTGGCATAGAGCACTCTGTGCCAGTTATGCCAGCAGAAACTGTGTAACAGTACAGAAGCTAGAAAAGCTGAAAATGCATTCAAAGAAAAATAATTCCAGTGTAAACCCTAGGGAAAAAAAATGAAAAAAAAAAAAAAAAAAGACAAAATATCCCTTTTACAGTGTCAGCTGTTTCAGCCCATGGCCTTTTTCCCTTCCCCTTTCTGTACCTATCCATGGCCCTTTTTTCCTCTCACTGATTCATCTCCCATTCCTGCTCAGTGCTGAACACTCAGATTGCTTTGTTGTTGTCTTAACTCTCAGCACTTCTCTCCCAGCTCTGCTGCATTTTTAAAAACCTAAACCAGCATTATATTTGTAAGACACATCATCAGGGACCAGTGCTGTTCACATCCAGAGGCATCCATGGGACTTGACACACCGGCGACAGGAGAAACAGTGTAAAGAAAATCAGAAGTGAGAGAAGGAGAACTGGCTGGGAGGCACCCGGCTAAACAAGCACTGGGAAGATGGGGAGAAAAGAACTCGGTGTGGAAAGCCTATCACATTGGTAGCAAGTGGTCATCCCGTTCTTCAGACTCCTCGCCCAGCTGGTCGTCCCCCACGCCGCGGTACGCGGCTGGCGCGTTTCGAGGCTTGGATCGGCACACAAAGTCACAGCCATCCTACGAGCACAGGACATGGCACCAGCATCAGACTCTGAAACTAGCTCAGCATCCAAAGCAAAGCAGCTCCTGGGACTTCTCTTTTGCTAAGGTATTATGCCTATTGCTGTGCTACCTAAGATGTACCCAACACTTTGTCTTGACACAGAAACATCCTGCTCGGTCCTGAAAGCTCTGGGCATATTGATTAACAGTGTGCAGCAACATCAGGCCAAGGCAAGCATGAGGTATAAATGGCACTGCCTACAGTGACCAAGGGAGGGTTTCAGGGGGGTTAGACATGAGTATTTCACAGTTCACAGGTGAACATTTCTCTCTGGAAAGCACTAACCCCTAATAAGCATGTGTCCTGGTTTGTTATGTTGCAGTTGCAGGATAGTGGCAGGGAATCAGTCTTGGCAAGGATTCAAAAATAGAATACTCAAGAGAAATGAAACAGATATCCTCTTCTACTTCAAGATACATCACTCTGACAGTAGGTCTACCCCAGAGACACAGTCTGCCATTTTCTCCTAATACAGGGGCCAGGCTGGGAATACATAGGGATTTTCACTCACCGCCACCAAATTGCCCAGATCTTGCCAGAAGGCAAAGTGAGGAAACTGCTCCATGCCCTTTGCTCCCACTACGAGGCGCTGGTAGAGGAACCCACCAATGATGTAGACTGCAATCAGTGAGGCAAACCTGGAAGGCAGAATTAAAATAACTAACTAACTAACTAACTAACTAACTAAATAAATAAATCAATCAAAGCTAAGGAAATCCTATAGACAATCTCTCCCAAGCCAGCTACCTTCCTCATACCGGCATTAGAACAAGTATCTGAGCACCACTTAAGAGCAGAGCTATAAATAGAAAACAGACCACAGAAGGTCCCCAAATTATCGATCTGCTAGTATAAATCTTTTGGCAGCATTATGTGAAGCAGTGCCTCTAAGCACACAGATAATGAGTCAAGACTCCTGATCTGAATTCTGAGCTCTAGCAAAGAGCCATTATACATTTTTAGGAAGTCACATCTCCATGTTTTAAGTGTCTGTAAGCTATGAAGGAGACTGTTTACAGGGAACAGAGCAGCCCTGCTCTTGCTTTGAGCAAGATCTTTTGTCCAAAAAGCTCAGAGGCATAGTAACATCTAATGGTGGCTGTGGGTAGGTATACTACAATTAGTTAATCTACTACAGCATTTGTGAGGTTTCTAAATAGCACTGGAGATTATGGGCTAGGCACAAACAGCTCTTCAAGTGACTCACGTGATCAGCAGAATGGAGCCAACGCTGAGGTGGGAATTCTCAGCTGGACAAGCCACACTGCTGTCCATCTCAAAGAGGTAGAAACACTCCTGCTCCTTTTCCCGCTCTTCAGAAATAATGCTGAATGAACTCTGCAATTTGTGAAAAGTTAAGTCATGTGAAAACATGCCCAGGCACATTGAACTTCACCAGGAGACAGTTCTATCACTGCTGGTGCAGCTAGGCAACAGATACTGGAGGACACCTCGCTGCCCCCTCAAAGCCCTTCTGCTTACAAACAACTACTCGTCTGGCAGCCTCCTGATCCTCTCCCACCTCATATGTCACTCACCGCTGTAACTCCCCGCTTGCAAGAAATCATTATCACAGCTCGTCTCTTCTCACCACTGCAGTGAGTGCCATATGAATCACCTCCTTTATAAATCAGCATGATCCAGTCACCTGCCAGGAGAGAAACCCACAGACTGCAAATCCAGATCAGGAGGCAAAAGGCAGCTGCTGAGTAAGAAAAGTGTCGAGCGGAATCTTACTTCCATTGAAGACCTGGGTTTCATTGATTCTTCCTATCACTGTGGTCTTTCCGTTCTGCTTATCTGTTTGCACCAGGCCACCATAATCGTGCGAGGTGCTGTTGACCTCCCTGCACACCCTGAATTGGTAGACGTAGTTTTCCGTTTTGCCTTTCTCCACAGTCACGTTAAACCTGCAGCAGGGAAAGGACAGAACAGACAACCCACTGGATTACAAAGAACAATTCTCAGAGCAGCAGGCACTTCAGACCTGCAAGAATCAGAGCCCATACAGATGGGGGAGCCCATTTTGCAGTCTTACCCCAAATTTTCCCCTCCTCCTGGCCCAAGGGCAGGCACTGCACAGCCCCGAGGCCTGCAGGGTGTTGTACTGTACCTCATGTGGCTCAGAGGCTCCAGTTTCTTCAGCAGGGCTCTTTCCATTTGTGACTCACTGCTTTCATCACCAATCACATCACAGCTTCTCTCTTCAGACTGCTCAGCCCCCGATACAGCCAGGGCCATAAAGACCAGCAGCAAGGCAGAGGTATGGCAAGGTGATGACATCCTGTACACAAGCCACAGAGAGCACAGAGGATTAACTGTTTCAGCTCCCTGAAAATTAACTTCAGGGTCATGGAGTCAATGATTAGCCACTTCCTCAGTCCTGACTGCAAAAAGGAGAAGTTGAAGTCTAGAAACAATTCACAGTTCCCCAGAGACACTAAATCTGAGTCTGTTGCATGGCTAAAGGCAATTCACTGGGCCCACTTGGGGCTCTTTTCTGAATTTTCCCTTGGGACCTCCAAAAGTTTTGCTGCTGAGCACACTAATTAGCTGCCAGACCAGAGTCCAGGCTGAACACTGGAGTAATTTTCAGGCATAAACCACTGTTATTGCATTGCACCGAGAAGCCAGTCAGCAGAAAATTATTTATCAGGCCTCTAATCAATCCTCTTCAACAGATCTCATGTAGAGAGCTCACAGGAAAGACCCATTGTGATTAGTCAGGCTCTGTTCAAGTGCCTTAATCTTAATAATTATCTTTCTAGTACTACTTTAGCTGAGAATCTGAAAGTGTTTAATAATGCTAAGCTGCAATTTAACATAAGTTTTCTTCCGTTTACACAAGGGAAAGAGGAAAGCAAGACATCCTGTGTGAGATCCAGGCAACGAAGCTGTAATGAAGATGATAATAATAATAATAAAATCTAGAAGACCTGGCTTTCAGGTTCATGCTAAAGTCACACACAAAACATTCAATGATCGCACCAGCCAACCAGAGCAGATTTTGGTAAAGCCCCACGTGCTGACGGAAGGCAGCCAGCAGACCCTCAATTAAATAATCGCCCGGCTGCAGACAGGCACAGAGCCCATCTGACGGAACCCAGTGTTTTCCCCGCACCCCTGCCCGACACTGCCGAGCCGGGGCTCTGCTCGCCGCGGGGGCCAGGCGCCAACACGAGGTCAGAAACGCCTAAACCCCCGAATCCATCGGGTGGGAAGGAACCACAGCGGGTCACTCGGTCCAACCTCCTCGCACAAGCAGGGCCGTCCTAGAGCACAACGCACAGGATGGCGTCCAGGCGGCTCTGGAATATCCCCAGCGAGGGAAACCCGGTAGCCTCCCTGGGCAGCCTGTTCCCCTGCGCGCTCGCTGAAAGGAGGAAGCCCGTGACATGAGGGCTCGTGACTCGTCTCTCCCGAGGCCAAAGGCAGGTCCCTGCCCCCACCACTGGACACGGCTGCTCCCGGGAACCCGCCGCGCGGCGCCGGGAGCGACTCCGGACAGTCCTCCCGGTCGCTGCCCCGCGGCTCCCCTTTGCTGTGCCCCACTCCGCTCCGCACCGTCCCAGCCCCAGCCCCGCGCACCCACCTGCGGCCGCCCCCGCGTCCTCCCCGCCGCGCACGGGCACAGGCGCCGCCGCCCGTAGGGAAGAGAGACCCGCGTGTCACGGGTATCCCATGCTGGGCACGGACGACACCGGCCTCCTCCGCGTCCCGGCCGGCTCCCTCGCCCGCCCCGCCAGCCGGAAGGAGCGTGGCGGAACTGGCGCTGCCGCCAATGGGAGTCCAGGAGCCGCCGGGATCGCCCGCCCAGGAGCGGCCCCGCAGCGAATGGAGCGCGGCGGGGAGTGCCGGGCTGCGCCGGGCCCCGCCCACTTCCCTCCACCACCCAATGGGCGGGGCAGGCTGTGCCTGGCCCCGCCCCCTATCGCTTCCCGTCCAATGAGCGGCGAGGGCCGGCGGAAAGGGCGAGTCCTCAGGCGGGGCCGGCCCTTTGGAGGCAGCGGGATGCAGTGGGATGCAGTCACAATCCGTGGGGTCGCTGGGCTCCCGGCTGGAAGCTACCTCATCCCAATGCGTTGTGGCTTTCCCAGCTGGAAGTTGCGCTTTCCCCTCTTCTGTCCCCCGTACAGCAGCAGGCAGGCTTCTCGGCGGCACCGCTCCCCGTGCTGCCGCTGCCGGAGGCGGTGGTGGTCCAGCAGTTTGTCCTGGCGCTTTGCCTCCCCACCGGGTGCCTCCAGGGTGTTAAACGAGCGAGGAGTCTAGACCAGTTCACAAAAATGCTTTGTGGCCTCGATCCTTCTGATTTTGTCCCCACTTTGTGTCTCTGTGGTAGACCCTCTCCAGTACGTTCGTGTTTTGTTATACTTTAGAATCAAGGTGTCTCTCACAGCTCCTGCAAGTTTTGCCACTGCAGAGGAATTCCAGGTCCAGCTGATAGTGCTCAAGGGTGGTGGACTTGAGCGTCTTGGGTGTGATTCATAACGCTATAAATTATTTGAGACTGGCCCATTTAAAGGACATTTATCTCCTTAAGTCATGCTCCCACTGCAATGATTAGAGAGTCCACTTTCAAGGGGTCTGTTGCTGGAAGGGACAGATATTCCTTGTCAGACTTCTGAGGCTTTTGTATCTTTTACTTAAGAAAGAAATGTGGTGTTTAGTGAACTTAGCAACATGCTAGAGAAGCCACTTGTTTGAGATAACTTTTGAAGGTTTCCCCATGGTATGCTGCTCCAGCAGTGGAGAACTGGGGAAGGAGCATTGTTGGCTCCTGGAAAACTGATTTAGTCCTGCTGTGATTCGACTGGGAGTATGGCACAGCTGCAGAAGTGAGACTTATTTATTCACACTTAGCTATTAACTGTGTGTTGCCTGCCCACCTCCTACGGTGTGACTGCTCCCTCTCTATTTCCTGTTGAAACTAAGAATTCAACTTACTACTGATATTTGAGAAAAAAATGGTAAACCACATCAAAATAGAGCTCTTAATTCTTTCTTGCAAGCCTTTGCTTCTCCAATTCTTCAAAAATAGCACTGTCTTTTTGGTCACTCTGGCCCTACAGGCAGCCTGCAGGGCCTTTTCCCCTTGGTCTTGGCACTTAGGCTGTGTCTGAATCCTGTTGGCTTCTTTTCAGCCACACAGATTGTATTCCTAGCTAAGTTGTCCTTGTGAGTGTAGGAGCTCTCTGGGCTTGAGAGCTCTCTTTAGACTTCTGCATTATCCACTCAAAGCATTCAGGAGAGACTTTCTTCCTCTTCATGCTGTCTTCTGCCTTCCCCTTCCCTTCAAGCACAGACTCCCTATCTTGCTGTCTACAGGCTCTACGCAGGATTGGAAGGAATTCTGTGGGTGCCACATGCTACTCTTACAGGCAAGTGGAGAAATTTGCAGAAATATCTGATTCACGCCTTCCTAAACGTGTGCATTGTAACAAATTGGCCACAACACTGTATCAAACTAAGCATCCTCCCATGCAATCATTTCTCAAATTTAGAGCATGTCACCAGGACGCATAACAATCAATCCTGTTGGGAGTAGCAGTCATTTCAACTACTTTGTTGAGAATGCCCAAACAATTCTGGTAAACTGCATGTACTCTGCTGTGCTGAAGATGTGCACCCTGAGCCTGGCAAATATCCCCATTCTGAGCATGAAATGGAAAGGATCAGAATCTGGATTAAAACAAAAATCAGCCAACCATGTGGCTAAGAGGTTTCTCAGGATGCTAGAAGCATCAGTAGTCCCAACCATAGAATCAAAGAATCTTTTAGGCTGGAAAAGGCCCTTAAGATCACCGAGTTCAACCATTAACCTGACACTTCAAAGCCCACCACTTAACCATGTCCCTAAGCTTCACACCTGCATCTTTTTTAAAAACTTTCAGAGATGGTGATGCAACCACTTTCCTGGACAGCTGTCCCAGTGCTTGATAATCCTTTTGCTCAAGAAATTTTTCCCAACATCCAATCTAAACCTTCCGCAGTGCAACTTGAACTATTTCATCAGTGGTCAGTACTTCAAAAGAAAAGTATCCTTTCCTGTTATTGCTGACCACAGAGTCACTAAATGATTGCGTTGGGAAGGGATTTCTCAAGGTCTTATGGTCCAAGCCCCTGTTCAAGACAGGCCATCTACAGCCTGGTCCACCTACAAACCAGGACTGTGTCCAGACAACTCTCTATTGAGGGAGGCACCTCAGCCTTTCTGGCCGACCTCTGTCAGTGTTTGATCACTCCCACAGTAAAAAAGTGTTTCCTGACGTTCAGAGAGAACACCTTCTGTGCCCATTGCTTCTTGTCCTGTCACTGGGCACCACTAAAAAGAGTTTGACTCTTCTTGTACCCTTCCTTCAGGAATTTATATACATTAATTAGATGCTCTCCAAGATGTCTCTTCTTCAGGCTAAACAGTCCCAGATCTCTCAGCCTTTCCTCATAGGAGTTGCTGCTTTTTGTGGCTCTTTGCTAGACTGTCTCCAGCATGTCCATATCTCTCTCATACTGATCCTGTTAAGGTGTTGACTCAGAGTCTTGAGGGATGCCAGCTCTCAGTGCCTGCCTTGTGTCGCAAGCACATTCACACTGGTATTTGGTGTAGAAAGAGTTCCTAGTAGAGGTGTCCAGAGCTCACAAGGCTTCCTGCTCAAACTCATGCTGTCCACCTCTACTTCCCTTTTGACAGCAGCTGGGCTGCCAGTTTGCCATAGACATTGCTAATTGCACTTTTCATCTTGTGCTCATGCTATTCACCTTCTTGCCTTGTGCTCTCATTATCCACCTGCTTCTGCCCCTGAAAGGAAGCTCCTCAGAGCAGCATACATCCTCCCAGTTACTGCCTCGGTGTAACCACACCCTTTTGCATTGGCAACAGTTAGAATACCCGTGAGCTTGGTGATTAATCACCTTTACACTAGCAGTTATTCTTAAAACATCCTTCATCAGATTAGGAAATGGAAGTTGCTGCAGTTCCACTGCTTTCCATTCTGTTGTAAATTTGGTTATCTTGGGCAGCTGGAGATGGAGGTTGCAACTTCACATTTCTTAGTCTTTTGAATATAGCCTCAGGTTTCCTGTTTCGCAGGCGTGGAGCCTTGTTGTTCAACAGCCTGATCGAAACATCTTGTGCGCACTCTTTGCTTTGGCATGGAGGGAAGCAGATCAGAAACTTCTGCAGCCGATGTGAGTGAGGAGGTAACGTATACGTCTGTCAAATTCTCTCAGGCTTCTCTGCCAAGGGCGAAAGCTTCACAGAAAAAAAGAGGTAAGAAAGCCAGGTGAGATCAGTCAACAAAAGATTTTATTTTGAGTGTAAGCAAGATCTAACAGAAACCCTCAGCTGGCTACTGATTCTGAGTGCCAGTTTAGGGTGCTGTTGCTTTGGTTCTAAAATTACTGTGAATATTTTAATGTGAAAAAAGCTGATGGGTTTGAGACCCAGCATTGTTCCCCTCCCTCTTTTTTCAGTGTCTACTCCTGGGCATTCAACCCAGGCATCCTTTTGTCCACAAGAGATTTAAAGTTGTCTGCTTGTCAGCAATAAGGGATTGTGAGCAATAGTACTTTGAAGGGCAGGCAAGATGCGAATACAGATAAATTAGAGGCATATGGTAATCAGAGATCAGAGACAGAGAAGGCATATGATATCATGCAGTGTCTCTCCCCTGGGGCTATGAAGGATTCTTTTGTAATAGATTTTTTTGTGTTTTCTGTGTTCTAGTTTTATATGCCTCCCAGTGAGCAAATTTTCAGCTTTTGCCTTGAGACAGTTCTGCAGGGAATCTTACTATCAGGAAGATTTTCTTAGTGCTTTCCTTAAATTTTTTTCTTCCCTTATTTTCTCTCCATTACCCCTGATAGGCGTTGTCAGTGTCACACTGAGCAATTCCTCTGGCTGCTTAGTTGAGAAATGTCACCTTAGAAGAGTGAGATTTTGCATTGATGGTCATTCTTTGTAAGTGTCTCCTTCTCACAAAATATTGGAGGGGTTGGAACTGCATTATCTTAAGGTCCTTTCCAACCTGCATTATCTTAAGGTCCTTTCCAACCCAAACTGTTCTATGATTCTATGAAATGCCTGTGTACTTCAGACGAGTTGTGTTGCATTGGCTGCAATACTAATGGTTCACCTTAATTTTTTTCAGAGCTGTTACAGCAGAGGGGCTCTATAATTGCATATACCTGTGGTGGTTACTGCTGCCTGGTCAGTTGCTGCATGATGGGAAAAAAGCCAGCACAGAAAACCCCAAGTTTCTCTCTAGTACTCACATCTGAAAACACAGTGACATCTCTTGAGATGTTTGCATTTTTCTTTTTGATATTCCTCCTTTCCACAGCCTTTTATGTACCCTCATCTTTTTGAGCTAAAGTCAGAGAGCCTAAAATAAGGAAGCTGATCTTTGAACACACTTTCTGTGCATATTATTTGATTATTTCTCAGCTCTCTTCAGCATTCAAGGGGTCCCTAAGGAGCTCAATTTAAGTACCTTCCTTTAGATCTTCATATTCAACTCTGTCTCTGCCTCCATCACTTTTGAGAGACGTGCTCTCAGGCATTTTTTCTCTGTTCAAATGCACACCCTTGCTGACTTTGTATTCATCTCTGTGGCACACTATCACGGGTGTATAGATCAGTCCTCTGGTTAAACAAACAGGTTTTGTCTCTTATGAACTCCTCGGAAATGAAGAGTTGCCCTGGTTGTGTCTTCTATTTGGCTTCCAGAGAGTCTTAGATATGCTGCAGAACCAAAATGTCAGCCCAGCAGTCACTTAAGACAGTGTTAGCCTGTGTGATGTGTTTGCCATTTCTTTTTTTCTGCAGTTGGTCTAAAACAATAGAGAACTGCTCTATTCATTGCCAGGAGGCACCAGCTCTGGTACCGGGACTGACATTTAAGGATTAACTGTTTCACAGACTGTCATCCCACCCTTGTCTTGGCAGTAGTTTTCCTTAAAATCAGTAACAGTGATCTGAAGGATCCACGAGATAGCTTCTTTGGAGAGGCAAGAGAGGAAGAAAAACAGAAGTGCAAATCCTCAGAAGTATGATCTCAGAACCAAGAGATATGTGTCAACAGATATTTATCTCCTTTTACTTAGTTTTCAATTGTAATCTGCAGAGAAGAATCTCCACCCTATCCCTTATCCTCAGGCTGACAGCATTCTCTTGAGGCTTATTCTGATGACAAAACCCAAGTCACCAGAGATACAAACATGACCTTACAAGAAGAATAGAGAGCAGAGTCAAAGTTCAAGTTCCAGATCCAGTCCAAGTCCTACAGTTCTCCCATTGTCTCCTTGTGTGAAGCCAAAGAGTATGTTGTAATTGAAAAGTCTTTCTGTGTTTTGTAATTGAAAAGAGGTAGGGGTTTGTTATTTAATAATGAGTTTACAAAATAAGAAATATAATTTTTTAACTATGATCGGGCAGCTAGAAGTCCTACAAGCTTCAGGAAATATGACAAAACTTTTATCTTAGAAAAGATCTTTATACCAAAAGAATGATGCTTACAACGAAGCTCCCTCGTGCTCTCTCGTTATCTTCGAAACTTCTAGCCAAAACTGCAGATCTAAATATATTGCTAAAAATGAGAAAATGGCCTTAATATTAGTGAGCCTGCAAAGTGCTCAAGATAAAAATGAATTAATATTTATTAATTTACTGACTTAGTCTACTTTCTTGCACAAAGCTTCCCGTGTTTAAAGGACACATTCTTGTTTTCTAAGTTAAGTCCCTTTCCCTTCTGTTTTAGTGCTGGCTTTCTTTGTCTTTCCCACACTATTCTTGATATGTGATATGCATTTGTTTTCAGCCTCCACCAGGAGATCAAATGTGTTTCTTTGGGTCTTTGTGACATGACCAAGAGAGAAGCACCTCAAATTTCATGAGATCCAGTGGGGACTTTGCTGCTGGATTTGAGTAGAAGGCTCTGGAGCATCACAAGAGCAGGATGTAGTACATAAGTTAACTGCAAATTTACTGCTTCTTAGAAAGTTCTGTTGTCTGTGCTGCTATCATACTGAGATTAATAAAACAAGCAAACCAAACTCCCCTGGAACTCATCTGTGGCAGTGTCATCCTCTCCTGAGCTTGGGAGAGGGGAGATTTTAGTGCTGGGATTTCAAATGCTTTATGGAAAGTGAATGCCTCTCAGGTCAAACACAGCTCCAGGAGATGACAACAGGAAAGCAACATGCAGCCTGGATGTTAACATGTCCTGCTGCACACGAGCAGATCTCTACTTGTCAGTCCCAACCAGCCCTTTGAAAGGAAGCTGTGCTGGGCTACAGTGGAGGCTGCTCCAAGGACTCATTCTCTGCCAGTGGCAGCAAATGGACAGCAGGTGGTGGTGGTGAAATTGTGGAGAGACAGTCATCCAAAGGTCTTCAAGGCTGGCTCTCTCACCCTGCCACCCCACCATGGAAGAGGCAGATGAGAACATAGAACTGACTTGGGAGTATCCTGGGAAGATGTAACATGACCATATGGCTAAGCCTGTGAACAGGATGCTAAGATTAAACCTGTTGCTGTTGCTGAAAGAGCTGGGAGAAAACCTTTTGGTTTCTTTTTATATTTAAGCTGCAACATGGTGGCTGTCGCAATACAGCTCTGTGTTTCCACCCCAAGCTTCAATGCTGAGGCAGGAGTGGATTTGTTGGGAGGCTCCTGCCAGCACAAGGCTCCACGTTTGCCTGGGAGGGGCTCCAGCTGACTTGGGGCCAGCCACCACAGGGGCTGGACCAGCCATCTTTGTGGCCAGGAAGGGGCAGAGCTGGGGCTGATGGGGAGACAGGCAGCTCCTGGGAAGCTCAGGCAGGGACTGATTGCCCCAAGCCCATCTGAAATGGGACCCTGGGCCAGTGGGCAAGGGCATGGGGAGGCCCCAGGTAGGCTGGGCAGGGACAGTGATGTCAGCCATGTACACCCAGGGTGTAGACAGTGATGCTCTAAAGAGCTCAGTTCTTTATGGAAATGCCTAGGACAAAGCAAACTATGTAAAACCATGGTCAGTTTTCATGTGGCTGCTGTTCACTATGATTTCTTTTCTCTTTTACAGCTCCCCGTCTGTGGTCAGCAGTTGTGCTGGGCTTGGCTATAGGCTTTGGGATACTGAGCATCTCCCTAGCAATTGCTTTGATTTGGAAGATGAGTAAGTGCACAAGGCATTGCTGAGAATGAGCAACCAAAAGCAAAGGACTGGAGACTTATCTGAGTAGAGGAACTCCATTATATGGGGTTAAACCAGAAGCTATTCTAGGTTTCTACCAGCCTTCTGTACCCCCTGCCTATCCAGAATATTTTGAAGAATATATTCCTTGTGCAGATCACAGGCAACCCATTTCAGATCCTGTGGCAAAGAAAATGAAACATACTGCAAAGTTTTTGTAGACTTGCTGGCTGTAATTATAGTGTTAAACTGTAGAACAAATGTGTAAGGTCTGTAACACTTCTGCATGCATGCAGAAGGTGCTAGACCATGTGGAGAAGCCTACTGTTATCTGCTTAAAATCCACTCACCTGATGTGTCGCATGATCACACTGTACCCACAGAGTGTAATCTGCTTTCAGATAGCCGGTTTTAGTTACTGGGTGTCTAAGTAGTTCAACGGAAACCTGGTGTGTGGGAGTGTGTGTATGTGTGCTTGCACCAGCACCAGAGTGCACGTGACTATTGCTAGAAGATTTGGAAATTGCACAGACAATCTGTGTTCATGCACTGTTGTTTTCAGATGCTTGTGTTTTCTGCATCGCAACTGTCCAGAAGAGTTGCTTTTCAGTAGGTCTTTGCTGACAAGTGTCTTTCTGTTGGTTAATGATAGAGAAAAGCTAGTATTTTGGCTTTTTTACAGGTGACTCCTACCCACGCTGCCCTGAAGAGTGGGTGGCCTACAGAGGGAGCTGCTACTCCTTCTCCAAGGAGGAGAAGGACTGGAATTCCAGCCAGGTATCCTGCTGGTCACAGGGAGCTCACCTCCTGGTCATCAGTGATACCTGGGAAATGGTAATGGTTTTCTTAGCCTTTGAGGATCTCCCATTTCCTTGCAGATACCTAAGTGACTGATATCCAAGCAGTGCTGTCACTTCAGCAATATTTTGGCTTTAAATGAGAGGAAGGATTTATGACTGATGTTACAGTGCACTGCCAGTTTCAGTATACACCTCAGAAGTTTGCAGGAAGCAGAGGAGCAAAGGGGAGAAAGAAGAGATGAGGGTCACTGTCAGCTACTCAGAATCATCCCATGAACAATGTCAGGAGACAACCTTTTCCACTGCTCCTCTCCACCTCCCCTCCTATCCCCAATAAGGCTGATCGAGTGACTACAGGAAATGACTGTGACACTTGACAGTCACGTATGCATTGCTCACAAACCAGTACGTCCCCACTCTCAAGGAATGCTTCCTTTTCAAAAGCGATGCTTCTCCTCCTTGCAACCGCTCCAGCTCCTCCTGCTCAGTGACCCATGCCATTCCCTGTGTTCATGCATGGATATTTCTTCCTCAGTCTGTTTTCAATGCTTACTTCCTCTCTCTGCCAAAATACCTCAGTTGTGCTGGTGAAAGGAGGAACCATCTGTTCCACTGCAGGTGCTCACTGCGGGCAGGGCATGTATGGTCACTAAAGAAAGGGCTAGTGCTGATTAATGGGGCACTGAGGCACATCTGCTTAAGTAGAGCAGAAGCCCTTGATCTGGTTTTGTGCAAGCCAGGGCTTATTAGATCGGGTCCAGTGAACATGGACAGCTTCCAGTCCCTGGACAGAAGTTGCATTGTATGATGTTCTGTGAGGGCTTACAAATCCAGGTCTCTGCTTGACTGGGACTATGTACCAGGCTCTCACATTTGCTTAGACAAATCTGGACTCCTTAAGAAATAGGCATCCTCCCCAGATTACCCATTTCTCTGCATAAAGAAATCCTTCCTGGTCTGGCTGCTTTCTTACTACTATCTCTGCTGCTGGAGTATTCTCCATTATCCCTGCTCAGACTTGCCCATGTAAGTGAGACTCTCCTAGCTATCCATGTCTTATGCTGCAAGGGCTGTGACTGCTCAACCTCTGTGTGCCAGGGAAGCGCAATCACCTCCAAACCACCAGCAACACTCAAGTAGTTCCTCAAGCTGCTCCTATTCCCACGACTTTACCAAGCTACCTTTGTTAGTGCTTCTCTGTGAAAATGTCTTCTCTGAAGCTTTGCTATGGCAGCAGGAGATAAGGATGGAGCACAGCCATACAACTGAAAGGTTGCTGTTCTTTGGTTTCATTGCAAAGGTGGACAAGAAAAACTTATCTCTCCTGGTTTATCTTTTATTTTTCTTTTTTGGAGGGAAGGGAGGGGCAGGGGATTTACTCCAGGGCTAACTTTCTGTTGCACTCTTTACCTTTTAACAATAAAGAAGACTTAAAATTTAGCCAAAAGGAAATGAACATTGCAAAAAACTAAGAGGAAAGTTTGTATAAAATTTAAAGAGCTTTGGTCCTGGTTTTATTACACATCTGTCAGTGCCTGCACTTCCTGCCCTGCCCTGATTTTACCTGTAATTGTTAATACTTTGTAGTAGCTTGATAGCTAGCTCTATGGTAGAGCATTAGTATTAATTCTAATAGCAAAAATTCCTACATAAAGTGTGTAGGAAACTCCAGGAGACTGGGGTGCACTTCATAGAATCATAGAATATGCTGAGTTGAAAGGGATCCATCAGGATCATTGAGTCCAACTCCTGGCTCTGCACAGGACAGCCCCATGAATCACACCGTGTGCCTGAGAGCATTGTCCAGAGACTTCTTGAACTCAAACAGGCTTGGTGCTGTGACCACTTCCCTGGAGAGCCTGTTCTAGTGCCCAACCATGCTTTGGGTGAAAAACCTTTTCCTGGTATCTAACCTAAACCTCCTCCTACTCAGCTTCATGCCTTTTCCTTGGGTCCTGTCACTGGTCATGAGAGTAAAAGGATCTGTACCATCCCCTCCACTTCCTCTCATGAGGATGCTGAAGACCCAAGTGAGGTCTCCCCTCAGTCTCCTTTCCTCCAGGCTGAACAAACCAAGTGACCTCAGCTGCTCCTCATACAGCTTCCTCTCCAGACCCTTCAACATACTCATGGCCCTCCTCTATATAGTCTCTAATAGTTTACTGTCTTTTTTATATTTCGGTGCTCAAAACTGCACACATGACTTGAGGTGAGGCTGCCCTAGTGCAGAGCAGAGTGGGACAATCCCCTCCTTTTGAGCAGCTGGTGATGCTTTGCCTGAAGTCCCCCCAGACACGATTGGCCCTCCTGGCTGACAGGGCACTCATATTCAACTTGCATATTCAACAACACTTGTTTCTTGTATACTGCCCTGAGAAATATCCTTTGAAGAATCTCCTCAGGACTGCTGAAAGAATGCTTCCTTGTGAGTGTACACACAGTTTTTATTCCACGCATGATTTGCAAGGCTGCTCTTCCTGAATAGAAGGTGTGGGTAAGCATATTGTCAACCACTTAAGGAACAATCAGGCAAAGGGATGTATCTTGCTTTCTGTTCTCTTTACTTATCCTGACCTCCATTATCTGCCTGGCTTTCTTAGTCATTAGTCACTTTGTAATTCATCATCATTTCTAGGATCTATTCAAGCGTATTCAAACAGAATGTTTCTGGATTGGACTGAGGAACAGCACAACCTCTGGATGGATTTGGGCAGATGGCTCTGTATCCAATTACACCAAGTGAGTTTCATTCTATTTTAAAAACAACAGTGCTAATTCAGATTGCCTGGTGTTCCACAATACTCCAGATCTTAGGACCTTTCTTCCTGGGCAGATTTTCTTCTTCCTGACACCTGTACTGCAGTAAGCTCAATATGGTCTCCTTTTTACTGCCCTGCACTTTGTACCTGTAAAAAGCAGGTCTAATATTAATATTTCACTCTCTAGTTCCCACCAGCTGCTCAGACCAAGGATTTTATTTACCTGCACCTCCCAAAGAGATGCTTGGTCAGAAAGGCATATGGCTTTACTGGGTTTAGTCACCTTGCACCAATTCTGTCAAGTGCTGATGTCACTGGGTGTAAGGACCCAGCCTTTTGCTGCTGCACTGGTGCCAACCCAAGTCAGAACCTTAATTTCAGCTCAGTCTTTACTTGGACAAAACTCAGCATTTTGCATGAGGGAAAACATTGACTTTGCCTGGCCTTTCCTTTTTATGGCAGTTAAGACAGTGAGTTAGTTTCTAATGCCTCTTCAGCAAGGAGATTCACCCAAGATCTCACTGTCATAGATTAAAATCTAGCTTTCTGTTCTTACAAACTCCTTGGAGGTGATCATCTTTCCATGAAACACTCAGCACTGCCATTCTCATGCTGGTGGATGTCACTGCCACTACAAGGCATCATGTCTATGTTTCATTCTGATTTAGGTTCCACAATGGCAAAATTACTTGGTAGTGGCAGGAAGGTGGGTTCTTTAGTGTACATTTTATTTTCTATCAGCTGCCTTTTGGAGTTTGGGTTCTTTCATTTCCTCTGGGCTACACCCTTCACAATCACATGTTTTTTCTTGCCTCCAGGAGACAATCAGTATTTTCTCTCAGTCTCACTTCTGTTCTGTGTCTCTTGCAGGGTCCTCTCTAACAGCCACGTGCAACACTGTGCTGTTCTGATGAAAGGTCAGTTTCATGCCTCCAGCTGTGAATTTCGTGCTCCATGGATCTGTGAGAAATCTCTTAGATAAATCCTATGTGCATTTTCATCTCATAACGATCTCATCAGTGATATGAATTGATCACTGTCCTGCAAATCAAAGCTTCACACAAGAGCAAGGACTTGCCTTTTCCATACCATCATAAAGGTGTTTTACAAGGACAGTTTTGTTGCCCATAAATGTGAGTTATCCTCAGTGGTAGATCTGTTCTCAGTCCACATGTGTTAGATTGCTGCTGTTTGTGACCAGATGAGACCTCAGACATATTCCCAGCCTAGTCTTTCCCTATTTGTCCTATAAGAGCAAACAAAAGCTTTGTCACAACAGGTGTCTTCAGATCTTTAATGGTGAGCTATTAATTTTCCTTAAATTTTGAGTATCAGATTTCATTTCCATTCCCTGCATCTCCATTGTCTGATATCAGAAGGACTGGGAAAATGAAGCCTGATGCTTGTTGACAGAAACATATAAACAGATATCTCCAAGTGACAGCCTCTCCTTTTGCATCCCAGTGCTATGAGTGGGAGAGTAGAGGGTGAAATGAAATTACAGCTTCTGTAAATCAAGCACAGAAAATAAACCTCTGGTACTGCACTGGACCAAAAGCGTGTACCTGTGCCATTACTTCTCTCTGTTGGAAGGAATTAGTTGCAGGCCATGTTTTATAGGCCAACTTTAACCAAACTAGTCAAGAGGCAGGAGTCAAAGGAATACAATTAATTGTGTGAAGTTCAATCAATGAAGAACATGTTTTCCTCCACACTTTTGCAGTTTCATACTGCAGGGAGAGGAAGCAACGGACAAATCCTTAATAAAAGGAACTTTCAGTTCAAATAGAGCAGACAGGCTCAGAGTTTGAACAGCATATTAAGGATTGTACAGTAGGTTGCATTTCCACACAGCTGGAAAACTTTTTAACACACATTTTGTTCCAACAAAGGAAGAGAAATTTTATTAATTTTCAATTTACCCTCTTTATGGCAATATATTTATATTACATTTCAATTTACTATTATCAATTTAGCCTTGGTCTGGAATTGCAGTCAGAGCAGTAAGTCTGACAGGAGTGCCTGATGGTGGGTGGTCCTGATGCAAAGTAACTGCTATTACTCAGTCTGTAGGTTTGACTGACATACAGGCTGCTGAGACCATATGAATGACCTCTGAAGCACACACAGCAACCATGGCCTGCTCTGAACATCCACCTCACTATGCAGATAAGACATGGTGCACAGTTGTGTTTCCATAGGGATTTCCCAAACAGCCTTAAGCCTTGCCTTGGCTAGCAGCAGGTTCATGGTAGATGTTGTGAGGTGTATGTTTGTTCTGGCAAAGACAGGCTGGAGAAATGGGCTGACAGGAACCACGTGAAATCCAACGAGGAGAACGTCAAAGTCCTGCAGCTGGGAAGGAAGAGCTCCATGCACCAGTACACCATGGGGACCCACCTGAAAAGACTCTTTGCAAAAAAGGACCCAGGGGTCGTTTTGAGCACCGGAATGAATGTGACCAGCAGTGTGTCCTTGCTGCAAAGGAGGCAAATAGTGTCCTGGGCTGCATTAGACAGAATAATGCCAACAGGTTGAGGGAGGCCATCATTCATCTCTACTCACCACTGGGGAGGCCACACTGGGAGCACTGTGTGCAGTTCTGAGCTCCTCACTACAAGAGAGACATGGACATACTGGGGAGTCCAACGGAGGGCCACAAAGACGATGAAAGGACTGGAGCTCGTCTCCAGCATCTATGAGGAAAGACTGAAACAGGTGGATGGTTTATTCTAAAGCAAAGAAGGCTGAGGGGAGATCTTATTAATAGAATCATAGAAGTCCAACAACCAGCTTTAGCATTTCAATTCAGAGTCCGTACAGTTTACATTTGCTTCATATTTTCATTCTAATTAGAAGGAAACCCTTACCAGCTACCAATGGCATTATCTTCCATCTACTTAATAGGATGTAACACATGAAAGTGTCAAGGCAGATGAAGACAAACATATGGATCTTAGCACCCTCAGCTAAGTGGATATCTGCTGAGCTTCGTATAGGGTTTATGCTGAGCTCAGAGTCTTAAGGTTGGAATGTTTCCAGCAACAGTGGGTCTGTTTTTTGATAACTGTGCCTGCAACAGTAAGACCTGAGTAATCTGCAGTGTACTGGGAGGTGAAAACATTTTTCATCTTGGATTGTCTGTGTTGCTTTGGGTGAGTCATTTTGTCTGTGCCAGAGTCCATTCAGCTATCAAAAGATAGTTGTCCCTCACTCCTAGAAATCTGCGAGGCCCTATGAAATAGTGCTGGAGACTTTGCCTGCTTTGTCAAAATGATGGTGGGATCTGCAGAAGGAAACTTAATAGTTACCTTACCAGAGAATCCCAGTGAAGAGGCAGATTCCTGTATTATCATGACATTTGTAGGCAAGGTGAGCATGTCTCTGAGCTTGCCTAGTTTACCTTGTCAATAAGGGAACAGCTATGCCTCCCCAAGGATTTTATGGTGCAGGGCACATTATAATTTATTATATAATATTGATTTATTATTTTAATATATTAATATGGTAATCTTTAGCTCTTCAAACATGGGCTCTCAATCTCATCCCAAAGAGACACTCAGGAAATGTAAAATAAATAAATACCTTAGATTGCCTCAAAAGTTGAGCATTCTTTGAAGGGAAAGGATTTTTAGCTGTGGATTTTACTTTCAACAAAGCACGTAGCACCTCTCTGGATTCAAGTTTTTGCAATACTAAAGCAATTTGGAACAAATATTTTCATTTCCATGGAAAGCAGTTGAACAAGTATCTTTGGCAGAGCTTTTAATCTTCTATCTAGAGCATGTTGATATAGTTGATTGATACATACTGATTTTCTTGGAAGTAAATTCTTTTTGTATGAACTCTACAAGCCATCATGAATGAATACTGGAGGAGCATGGCTAGCAGAATGAGGTAATTTAGAATCCTTATTCTCCATGTCATTTTTGAGGCTGCACTTGAACTCTGTCGGGTGTGCTGACCCCCAGTTCAAGAGGAATGTGGAGAAACTGAAGGTAGTCCAAAGGAGGACTGTCAAACTGGTCAGAGCATGGGGAGTGGGAAAATTCATTGCCACAGGGAGTGACAAGGTAGGCAAGACTTATTTAGTCTGACCAAGACAAATTGTAGTGATTAAATAACTGCCTACAAATACTTGAAGGGCAGTTACAAAGATGTTAGAACAAGAACTTTCCTGCCAGGGGCAGAAGATATAATGTGGGGCAATGGCTGCCACTGCAGCTTTGGGAGTTCAGACTGGACACAAAGAAAGACATCTTCCCCAGAGATTAGTGCAACACTGGAACGCATCACAGGGGAAGTAGTAGGCTCTTCACCCTCAGAAGTTTTTAATATCTGATTTGACAAAGTCACAGCTGACAGCATTGGCAGCAGTCCTGGTATAAGTGAAAAGACGGACTACAAAACTTCCAGAGTTCCCTTAAAACCAATACTCCTGTGATGCTATTCATGAATGGAACAAGATTCTTGGTTTAGATAAAGGACACTTAATGCTGGTTTTGTACAATTGGGGCACCTTTGACCTATGCCAAATGACGGAACTTCAGATTCGCTGTGAGAAATCTCAGAAAGACACTGCTAAACCATACTCTCCTCATGGATAGGCCAACACCTTGTGGGAGTTTTCTTGAGAATTTAAGCACTTAAAATCTAACAAAAAATGTCTAGAAAGCCTGTTTGCTTTCTCAGTTGTACTCACAGCAAGTAGAAATGGCAGGGGAGAGCAGGAAAATTCATGGCCACTGCCTTGTCTGTGCCACCTCCTACAAGCTGAATTGCATGGGCTTTGAGGGCAGTTTGGTGTCTGTGCATGTTAAGTGTACCTACTGGGATTCTCAAGCCTTTGAAAACTTGTCCCCTTCAATGGACTGAAATAATTTATCTTCAGTTTTTGGCTACAAGAGCACATTTTTGACCAAGATTCTAATGATCAGGAGTGGCTTGGGAGCAGTGTGAGCTGCTCGGCTCTTTGACAAAAGGCATTCCTCTGCCATGTGTAGTTCTGCACCTTGTTGCTATAAGGTTTATGTTCAATCAGTTCAGCTCCCAACCTGTTTGAACCAATGTAAATTGTAATCTTCAAAAAGACTTTGATCACCCAGTGTACAAATTCTCTTCTCTGTGGGTCTTTACTGGGTTACATTTCTTTTGGACAGGCAAAGCGACCTTTAGGCATCAGGTGGAGAAGAAAGAGCACAAATATGGTCTGTCTTTTTGCAGACCCCAAGGAAATTGGGCACTACTATCCTCCTGTTTCCTATACAGATCACCGCAGAGCAGAATGTGGTACGTAAGGAAGATTTGTTAATGCACTGCACTTGGATTTCTTAACTCCAAAGTTCCTGAGCTTATTTCTGATGATGATAGTAGGAGAAGGGAAGGACAGTCAGAAAATCATTTTATCCTGCACACTTTTTAATCTGAAAATTAAGCTTTACATCCTAAAACATAGATCTCCCAAATTCTTCGGAGTTTGCATTAGAAATATAAGTTAGGCAGATATTCTACTCTCACTTACAAGGGTAATAATTACCAGAGCTATTGATCTTCCTACTGCAGACCAAGGTAAAGACAGTAAAGACAGCGGTCAAAAAACCCCATTTCCCTCTGTTAAACAACACTGCCCGTCACAGTGCATTACATGGATTTTCACCTAATTAAACCAGGACAACTCCATCAAACAGCAATAACTTGATCTAGATGTACCAATAACTTGACCCGGAACAACAACCAGTACAGGGAAAGTAAGACCCAGGCCACATATGTTCTGCTGTGTAGGGGTAGCTGCTGCTCTGGGGTACTGGTTAATGTGTTACATGCTGTTAATGAGTTGAACTTTTGGCAGCTTCCCATCATGTCACTGTCCCTGTTTCTGTCAGGGTGAAGGCCAGATTATCTTAGATGAATTGATGTTTCAGGCACTCTCTGGCCCCTTTTCCTGGCATTAGCTTTGATGGCACCAGGAATGGAGACCACAAGGGAACAGTGTGGGTGGAGGGGGAAGGTTTTTGTAGTTTAAATTCCCTGTTTTCAGAACCTTCCTGTAAATGATGGTTAGGCACACCCACTCATGTTTCCCAAATCCTAGCCCAATCTACTGCTCCTAGTTTGAAGCAAATCAAACAGCACCTGCTCCTCCAGCAGCCTCCATGACCAGTGCCGTGTCCAGCTCCATACAGGGAGCCCTGCCCGAAATGGAGGCCGTGCCCTCATCCTCTGCTGTTAGCCCTTTCTTTCTCTAGTCACCACCTTTCCTCTTCCATGGCCTGCTGCCCTGCCTCAAGAGACACAGCTCCAGCCTGCCAGTAACCCTCCCCTCCCTCTCTCGCCCAGCACCTGGCCTTCTGCCCGGACTTGGAGCTGCTAGTTCCAACTCCTCCTTACTGCCTCTCCCTGTTTCCGGATCAGCCCTGGCCCCCAGCCCTTATCTCCTCCAGCCCCTGGGCTGTTTGTGAAGGAGACTATAAAGGGCTTGACTAGTAGAGCAGAGGGGGAGTAAAAGCAGCTCCCAACAACACTGGGTGTCTGCTTGACTCAGCACGTCCTGCTCTGCACCATGGGGAAGAACGGGCTGCTCATCAAGCCAAGCATCTTCCTGCTTCTCCTCTTCATCCTTCTGGGAGACACCTCACCCATCACAGAGCCGTAAGCTATGCAGGGGGGTCTCTGGGCAGACAGGAGACTGGAGTTTTATTCCTGTGTCTATTGCTTTGTCCCTTATTTTCTGTGTGCTTTCTTTTACCCAGGAATAACGACACCAGGTCTGGGTAAAGTGCCTTCTACAGACAGAAACTCTAGTGCTTCAGAGAGACCCAAAACAATATGTGGAACTGAGATATCAGTAAAACTTCAGGGCAAAACAAAAAAAAACAAAGAAAGGAAGAGGGAAAGGTCTATGAAAATACCTTTTGCTGTTTCAGTGAATTAACGGGATTTCAACAAAATTTTCTGCAGAAAATCAGTTCTTTTGAAAGACAACTTTTTATAACTGTTTATAAAATGCATTCTTAAGAGAGAGACTGTTTTGAAGGTTTCATTTTGGGTACCCTTCTCCTTCTCTTACAAAAATTTACTACTCCCAGGGTGAAATTCCCAGGACTTGAGAGTGGTTTTTTTGATTGATAATGAGAAGAAAAGGAAAAAATAACAGATCTGGGATGCTCAAAAATGGCTCTATATTTTAATTAACATTTTTCAATTCAGCCAATGGAATGAAAATTCTTTTCTCACTCGGGGTTATGTGGCATGGTAAGACTGTGACTGTTCAGGTCCGTGAGGATAAATTGTGCCACATCCCTTCTTCACCCCCTTTTGCCGTGTTTGTATGCGAAGGGAGTGTGTTTTATGTGCATGTGTCTACATGTATGGCAGGAGCAGTGTATAAGGGGTCCTGACGTCGAAAAGACTTTCTCCTTTGGCTTTTTGGCAATGTCTTTTCCTCCCTCACAAAGCACAGAGCACCTCACCCATCACAGAACTTTAAGCTATGCGGGGAGGTTTCTGGGCAAGGCTGTGCTGCTGTGTTTTCATCGATTGCAGGCGAAACAGACAGTGGGGTCAGAGGGACCAGGGCTTTCTCTTTGCAGACCAGTGATGGACAAAAAAGCACCAGAGCCTCTCCTATTGCTGAAGGGAATGCTTTGCCTTATTGCTGAGGTGTTGAGGGCACTTCTCCCATCTGCTCGCTGCTCTGGATATGCCCACCAGAGGCCAGTCCTTGCCCACCAAAAAGTGAGCACAGTTGGCATTAGGCAGATCAGATTTGATTCCCAGATGCAGTGCTGGGCACCAAGACACCATTGGCAAGTTGCCTCATTGGGAAGGGAGGGACAGAGGGAGGGAAGCTGTGTAGGACTGAGCAGGGATCCCCTGGTGAGCTGAGACAGAGGCTTGCTTCCCTGGAAACCTGAAATTTGCTCCAGTGTTATTGCTTAAGATCTGGCACCACGCTGTGGCAGTTTTGAATCTCTGTTAGGAATGAGAGTAGTATTACAGATGCTTTGAAGCGTGTAGTCAATGGCACTTATTCACTGGATACTGGCACTTGTGTGGCTCCTGAATCCTACTAACAGTGTCTAGCAAAGGTGACAATTGATGTTTCCCCCCCCCCGCCAGAATTATTCAGGGTCCCAGGAAGAAGTGCTTCTGTTGTGCCAGAACCTGGAAAAACACAACCCTTCCAGATGTTTTCATTGAGGATTTCCTCTGGTATTTTACATTTGAGACTGGCCTCTCTGCTTTCCCAGACTGTTTACAGACATGCAGGAAATCTTGTTACACTCCTAGAAAATGCACCTCTCTCCTTGTACAATGAAGGCTGTTGTCATCAGATTGGTTTATTTGTTCTTTATGTACAGCTTCTTTTACCTGTTCCTGCCTCTCTGACCTATCTGTCTCCTCTCTTCCTAGGCAGTATATGGTGCTACTGCCCTTTGTGATACACACGGATTCTCATGAGAAGGTCTGTGTTCAGCTGACCCACCTGAATGAGTCTGTGACTCTGAGTGCCACACTCGAGCATCAAGGGGAGAACAGAAGCTTGATTGATGATGTGGTGTCAGAGAGGGACGTGTTCACCTGCATCCCTTTCTCTGTGAGTATCTCATCCTTGTGGGATGATTCTTTATGACAGGGAAAAACTGTAAAGGCACTGAGAAGTAATGACCAGAGTAACACTGATAGGTGCCCACCTACCTCTTGGCTAAAGGTATGCATGTTATTGTACATCCTCAAAACCCTCTCACTGCTGAGGTCTCCTTCATGTGCTACCTGATTGTGAGGTGCTGAATCCTGGAAAGCCACCACCTCTCTAGGGGAGGAGGAGGCCAGGAGAAAGAAGTGGTTTTAGTATTGAGACTCTGGATGGCTGTTTGATGAAATGGCTCTCCACATCATCCTTCAACAGCCACAGTTTGCCACTTGAGTGCCTTCAAATTGTAGTAGAGCTTTTGAACCTCAGATACTTTTTTGCCTGGTGTACACTGAACTAATATAAGAACATGGAGCTGTGATTTCCTGTATCTGAAAAAGACAGCAAAGCAGGAAATTTATAGTTTAATGTAATTGATAAACCCAGGGACTATAAAAAGTTGTCGGTAACCAAGAAAGCTGATCATTTATCTCAGAGCACAGATTATGCATTTGGCATGAAGACTGAAGAACTGGTGTTCAGGACACTGAAAAGATTGGCATTTGTGTCTTGGTTTGTCAGATGTGGGCAGAAGATTGACTTTGTCACTTTGTGAAAGAGAGTTATAGAGGTCTGGCATGTCTGGTTTGGAAAAGGGAATGTTCTGCAAGGACTAGGGACATTATCTGAAAGAGAAGAGGGACTATTCCATTCCCCTTGTGAATGTCAAAAGGAAACAGATGGGAAGGTTTTGGTCAAGGCAAGTAAGAATTTCTTTAAGTTCCATTGCTGCACAATACTTACACAATCACTACGCAGTGGGAGGAATGGGTAGAAATATGGGACAAATAAAGATCAGTTTCTTGTTCCTGATTATAGTTCCTCTCAAGTCGGTGTTGGATCCATCATGATTATATTAGATCTCTTATTTCACAAAGGTCAGTTCAGGAAGCCTTCAAAGTTGGTTCATAATATAGTTGTCTTCTTACTTTCCAGCTTCCAAAATCAAATAGCCTGTTACCAGGCACATTTCTCAGTGTGACAGTGAAGGGGCCCACACTGCAGTTCACGAGCCGCAAGAGGGTGCTGGTCCAAAATTCTGAGAGCTTGGTCTTCGTCCAGACAGACAAACCCATCTACAAGCCTGGACAGACAGGTACCAGGAAAGGAGTGAAGATTTGCTTTTGAAACAGAACTTTATATTAAATCTGTTGGATTGTGCTGGCCAGAATGCCAATTGTTTTCAGAGGGGGTCAGAACTGCAACTTCATGGCTGAGACTTATGTCTTATTGCTCCATATAGGAAAAATTTGGGGAATCTTAAGATGCATGCACATAGCTGGGGCACCTGCACACACTCCTTCTGTCACTGGGGCCTCTGTTCTTGTGGTCCATGCATTTAGGGTCAGCATTAAAATCAGAGAAAGATTGGATATTTGTCCTATAGAGAACAGGGCCAAAATTCAAACAAAGTCATGAAATAGCTTTCAAAGCGGCAGCTGATTTTGTTCAATGAAGACAGAGAGAATTATGTAATCCATTTATTTTTTTCTGGGCCATTGATCTCCTAAATTTGGCCTGGATAGAAACGAATGTCCTAAAAGAGATACTGCATACTCTCTCCATCCAGAGCTGACACAAACTTGCAGCCAAATGCTGAAGTGCTTGCATTCATCCTTCCGAGGAAGTCAGCCTAGTTATAACAAAATTAGAAGACCCATGTGAATTCCAGCATAAAAACATGTCCTTGCAAATCAAAGGCAACTTAAATTTAACTTCAGTCCCAACTAGTGAGATTCTGATGCCCATGATCAGTAAGATGTTCACACTGCCATGTATTCGCTCTTAACATCCTCTTATTCATGTACCCGTCTTTGATGACAACCAAGCATGATTTAGGATTCTAGTGAATGGAATTTCTTAAGAAGAGAACACCTCTTGTTCTCTGTTATACCATTTGTTTTTGTAATTGATATTTACTGGTTGGTGCTGCACTATGAAATCTCAGTGTCTGCCTTTCTCCATCAGTCCTGTTTAGAATTGTTTCTCTGGATGAAGAGTTCCATCCCTTGAATGAACTGGTAAGTATAATATTTCCTTTTTCAAGTTATTTGGCCTTCAGTCAATTGTGAGAAAAAGGATGAAACTGGGGAGAGCTGTCAGTACACTTGGATAGCCGAGAAATTTCTGGGTCACCTGAGATCTTTTTAACAGGATCTGTTGTCAAATTTCTGTGTAAGGCTACCTTCTGCATTCTTTCAAAGGTTTGACAAGCTGCAAATGAACAGTGCTGGTTAAACAGTGAGGAAATCTGCCATTACCACAGTGTACACCTGCTTTTGTTGGTACTGCAGATCATCCAGAGTTAGCAATTAGTAATTTCATTTGTCTTTTCTGCCTGAGAAAATCAATTGCCCCTCCTGTCCATCCCAGCCCAATGAACCTCAAAATCTCTGTTGTTCCATATTAGGAACTTTTTTCCTCATCCTATTGGGTGAACACCTTTTACCTTAAGACGTGATTACAGCCCTAGTCATTTCACTGTGTTGCTTGCACTCCATCTAAACATGTTGTTTCCTTTCTTCTTTTTCTAGTTTCCACTGGTGTATATTGAGGTATGTACAAACATTTAATTCATGGTCACATCTATTGCACCTCAACCTGGGCAGAATAAACAGTTATCTTGAGATGGTTCCTGTTTATTTTTTGTATTAAGCAGGTCCATTACATTAATTCAAATATACAGTGCTTTAACTCATGTGGTGGCTACCACATACATGGGCCCAGGTTACAGATCCTCTGTCATCCAGCTCTGGACTCCACACACAACTCTGCCAGTGCCCCCCACTCTTGCCCTGCAGCCTCCTGAAACACAGGGGCTGGCCCTCCCCTCACTGCTTTTGCTAGATCTTGTTGCAGACTCCCATTGTTCTCACAATCTCCTTGTGATCACATTGTCTGTAGGACCCAAAGAAAAATCGTCTGTACCAGTGGACACAGGTAGAGTTAAACATGGGATTTATACAGCTGTTCTTCAACCTCACCTCTGAACCTGTGCAAGGGACCTACGCAGTGGTGGCACAGAAGACCTCTGGGAGGACAATTCAGCATTCTTTCTCTGTGGAGGAATATGGTAACTGTCACTGCGGTTTCAAGTTCCTAACAGCTAGTCCCATGGGGCATGAAAGCTTAATTGAACAGGGTGGCACATCTGACGAGGATGTCCAGCATGGCTGGAAAATTGTTTCTGTGTCCTCTCCCTGTCAAGAATCATCCATTTGGGAGGAGGTGACTAAAGGATTTGAGGGACCTATCTCCAGTCCTCCCAAAGCCTCAGACCTTGTAGTACAGTCCTTCTGTACATCTACCTCAGCAAGGCTCCTGCTACAAGGAGCAAAGTGCTTCAATCAGTGTGTGCTGACAGCCACACGCCTGACCTCCTTTCAGAGGTGATTTAAGTCCATAGCCTCATATCCAGTTGGCTGCATACCTGCCAACTGTCATGCTATAAGTCTGGGTTTAGGCTGGGGCTGACTGTGTGTTTCCCCACACAAGTTAAGCCTGTAGCTTGCACAATGCCTTAGTGCCTTAGCTTCTTTCTGATTCCATCTGCTTGACTGAAAAGAGGTATCCCAGTACACACCGGCACATGGTTGCAACCAACATTTAGCTTTCAGCAAGCCAGCTGCAGCCCTTGTTGCATGGTCTGACATGATCTGGCTCATGCAGCATAGGGGTGTCCTGGAGGATGTGTCTGGAAGTCTTTTGACCTCTTACAATTGCAAGACTGTTCTCTGTCCTGTGCCCGGCATCTCCCCTACTTCCCCCAAGGCAGTCCTCTTCAATTTCCTCTCCTGCAGTTGTGCTTGAATGGGATATCACTCTGTGCTATGTCACTGGGGAAGCTATGGAGTCTTCCTATTTTGCAAATTGGTAAGATCTACATGCTTTGGAAATGCAGAGACAGGGCTGCAGTCCCAAATCTGTGTATTTGTGGCAAACCTGTATTATGTTACCTCTCTATTTTACTGCATCCTACTGCTGTGGGAGTGATAACTCATGTGTTCTCTAAGATGCTGATGTGTTTTAATAGCTGGTGTAAATGATCTTGTCTTCTTACTTGGCACAATGGTTGTCTGTTTTTCACTGACTTCAGTGGGATGTGCAGGTGACAGAAGCCTCTAAAATCTGACCATTTAGATGTAAAAGCATTTCAGGGAATTTTTAATAACAGCCTTTGAGTAGCCTTCATATGTTATTCTTATGTAATTCTACATCACACAGACTGTTTTCCTTTGATTCTGCTGCAGTGCTGCCAAAATTCGAAGTAACAGTGAAAATGCCCAAGGTGATCACCATTCTTGCTGAGAAGCTGGAGGTGACAGTTTGTGGACTGTGAGTGCAATTCTTTCAAGTTCTCCATGGTTTCATTTTTTGATTCAGCTGCTACTGAAAGTTCAGCTGGGACCTCGAGATATGAGACTTTATTATATTTCTCAATCCTTTTGGGATCCCAGGACCACAGAGACTGTATCTGTATCTTAGAAGGCAAGAGTTACTGTTTGTTGCACTTTGTATGGAATATGTAGAAACATATTGTTCTGGGTTTTTTTGGGAGGGTATTTCTTGCATATTTTTTGAGTCATAGAGGATTTCACACCAGCTACAGTGCTAGGGAAGAGGTCTTTGGTTTAGTTTACCCAGGAGTGTTTTAATTGTGTCTTCTGCTTGTTAGTGTGGAGAGGAAAGCCTAAGGCATGCAGTTGTGCTCTTTCCTTTTGGGCACCCCATTTGGTTCTGCATGGCTTGGGCTGAAGAATGAGTCAAAACACCCACTGCTCTTACATACACAAACCAGTTCCATCAGAATTGTGTGGTGGGGTAGAGACTTTCAACACATTCTCCAAGATGAGGGGACTCTCAACTAAATCAGCATTAGCGTAAATGAATTGTAAAGACTTATGTGTTATTCCCAGGGATGCAAACAGGACTATTAGATTCAGTGCTTCTACCCCTGTTGCCAAGCTTGATCCTACCATGTTACCAAATTTCTTTCTGCTTTTTCTTTACCTGTGATGACCCTCGGTATCTTGGAGGCAGCTCTAGGGACAAGTCTTGGAACCACTAGGGGTGAGCTTGTAAGCTTCCTCCATCCCTCTTACATTCCTAATGACTCTGTTTTCCTTTCAATCCTCCGTGCTGGTAGATACACATTTGGGAAGCCTGTTCCTGGTCTTGTGAGCTTCCGTGTCTGCCGCAAGTTTGAACATACAGGCCGTACCTGCTATGGTGAAGAGGATAAAGCAGTGTGTGAGGAGTTCTCTGGACATGTGAGTCATCATTACTCTTGTGGGTAGAGTGATAGGAGAAAGTGTTCATGCCTGGTAGGCACAGCTTGCTCTGAATATGTAATAGCATAATGTGAAGAGTGTGGTGGGGCACTGGTGCAGGTTGCTGAGAGAAGCTGTGGATGACCCATCCCTGAAAGTGTTCAGGCCACTCTGGATGGGGCTTTGAACAACCTGGTCTAGTGGGAGGTGTCTCCCTTCCCATGGCAGGGGAGCTGGAACTTAGATGACCTCTAAGGTCCATTCCAACCTAAAGCATTATGTGATTCTATGATTTTATGAAAATCCATGTATTTTAAGGAAGCCTGAAGAAGGAGAGAAGATTGGGTACATGAGGAAATACGAAAGGTAAAAATAGGGGTAAGGTCTGTGCAGTGAGAATGATATGTGTAAAGCCCATAAGCTGGTGGAGACTGAAGAGATGAGAGAAATAATGGAAAGGTCAGACTGAGTGTAAAGATTATAAGAGAGAAGAGAGATGAAAAAACCATGAATGATGAAAGCACAGCTCATGTTGTCTTGCACTGGAGACAGTGTGTGGTTCATAAGCTGGTCTTAGAAGCAGGAAAGAAGCAGAAACCGGGGGAGGGGATGATGCATTTTGAGCTAGAGGGAAACGAATACGAGGTTAGCAGTAGTGGTGAAGACAGATAGGGAAAAAAAATCAGTTTTTTCACCCTTCAGATTGGCAAGTCTACAACAGCAAAACTGGGTGGAGTTTGGAGCACACACAGGTACAACAGTGCTAGCTTAATTGACAGAAACTAGGGTAATAGAAATTGTGGAGATATGCCAGGAAAAGAAAGCAAACAGAAGACATTCTTGTGCCCCTTGCGCTCTGATACAGTATGATTTCCACAATCGCCTCTGCCACTGCTGTTGTTATTCATGTTAAAAGAAAATATGAACACTGCAGTGCTAACCTGTTTGGAGCATCTCTTCTGTGGAAACTTGCCTTGTATATGAAGATCCTGAAGAGAGGTGACAAGCTTTGGAAATATTTTTCCAGCTGTCATCTGTTTTCTACACATAGACAGACTTTGGTTTATGTATCACTCGTTTGGTTTATGCATTTTAAATCAGCAGCAGTATATTCTAAGGTGCCTGATGTCTGACAAACATTTCTTATGTGGCATACACTTGACTAATTCCCTATGCTTTTGTACTGAGTGTTTGAAACTTCAAACTTCACAAACATACACAAAAATCTTCTAGTTTGCAAGCTCTTTGCTCTGAGGTTGCTGCATGTACTTCAAAATGCTTTTGGCCAAGTTTTTTAGGTCCTTTTATGATTTTGATAAAAACAACTGAGGGAAATTATATATGGGCTTCTCTTTCAGTTCAGAGCAATGCACAGTGATGGATTCATTAAGCTGAATAACCACTGTATAAATGAGAATATAATGGTTTTATTTGTTTCCCTCCAACAGACAGACAACTATGGCTGCATTTCTGAAACAGTAAAGACCAAGTTATTCCAGCTCAAGAGAGGTGGATATCAGAATAAGCTCTATGTGGAGGCTAAAATTAAAGAGGAGGATACAGGTATGAATCATCCGGATGGAAGAGCCATGTAATAAGACAAGGAGAGACCAGCAGAGGCTCCTGCCAAATAGGATTGAGGGAGCAAAGCAGACTTTTGCTTTTCTGGAATCCTAAAGTTTTCCTACATGTTGTCTAGGACCATCAGCAAAATAGTTTGTCCAGCAAAGGAGGGTTGGCCTAGAGTAAAAGTAATTCTGATCAGGCAAATTGGTTCTTCATGTTTCTTTCTGCAGGAGTGGAGTTGACTGGAACAAGCTTCTCTGAGATCACAAGCACCATTAGTAAAATCACCTTTGAGCATTCAGATTCCTACTACAAACGTGGAATCCCCTTCTTTGGGCAGGTAGGGAAACCATGAGAATGGAATGCCATGAATGCTAAGCAATGATACTACTGAACCTTCTGCCCAACCTCTGAAAGGATGCTGGACCTCAGTGTTGCTAATCCCTGTGGGTTTCCTTTCCTCTGCAGGCTCTCAAACTGGGGGACAGCAGCTAAGAACACAGCCCTCATTCTGCTTACCCGTCTGTCCTTGTGCTTTCTGCTTTTCCAGTCACCTATTAAATAGGAGGCCTCTGGGGTGTGAGTGCATGTCATGCTCCACATCCAGTCATCTGACCCAGAGGCAGAGATAAGAAAGAGATAAAGAAAATATATTCAGAAAGTTTGCAGCTCTTTCTGAAAGAGATAGGTTGTGTAGGCTTCCTTGTATGACATGGATGCAACATCTTTAGCTTGGTGGTCTGCCAATCTGTTCAGGTGGCAGCTATTCCTGTACTGTTTTTGCTCCTCCAGGTGAAACTAGTGGATGGGTCTGATGCTCCAATTGCCAATGAAACTGTGAGGATTTCTTTTCAAGGAGGACAGGAAGAAAACTACACAACAAATGAAGAGGGCATAGCACAGTTTGCCCTAAACACTTCCACGTTGTCCTTTGACACTGTTGGAATTAGGGTAAGTCCTGCAGGCAGAGGAGATGATGAAGTGACCCACTGGGCTGGAAGGGGAGTACCTCGAAATTTCTGCTATATATGCAAAAGCAGTTAGATTATTGTTCCTTGTTGTTTTTGCCAACCTTGACACCAGTTTGGTGGAAATATTCATATAACAAACGGCGTTGCCATGTCACAATTGCACTTATTTTGTAAGTATTTGATTTCTGCTGGGCAATAGGGTTAGAAGGAGCATCAAGAGATCATAATGGTCCATTCTGCTCCAAGGGATCATCAGCCCTACACAGACAAATTTGTTTCAAGGGTGGGTCTCTCTCACATGATGGAGTGCTGCTAGTGATTCACTGCCATTTTAATTGAATTATTCCTCCACCTTAGTATCCTCTGTGGTGAGTTAAGCTGCATATCTCAGGGTTTGTTGTAGCATTTCAAGTTTCTAAGTAGATCGCCTAATTTTTTCTTTTTCCTGCTGTTAAAAGAGTATGAACCATTCACATAACAGGTGTGGAATTTGTTTGTCTGGATACGGGCAGAATATTTATGTCTAGAATAATATTTGCTCTTCCCTCTTAATTCTCTCATCACAGATTGAAAGCATGAATTATCCAGAAGTTACTACTAGATGCTTGAAGTTTTCAGATTTTTGCAGGGTAAAGAAAAGGCAAGAATTCCCAAGTATAATGAGAAAGATAAGGAAATAAGGGCATGCGAGGCACACATGAAGTGCTGAAGTAGTGCCCTTCTAAATGTGGAATGTCTTCCCCTGGCTCTCATTTTTAACAGGGCCTGAACTCTCTCAGCTCTTGAATTTCTATTCAATTTAGGTTTTGAATTATTAGGTGGAGATTTTCCTCCTTTTCTCTAGTATCCATACCTTGATCTTGGCACTGGTAATATCTTAACTGAACAGAACTATCCCTTCTTCAGTGCCAATAATAAGGAAAGAAATGAAAATCAGCTTATTTTCTCTTTAAACTATCAGAATATTAGAGAGGGCAAGGTTTTAGTATAAAGAGTCCTTGAGGGGATGCTGATAGTAAACAAAAATCTGATATGATTGAGCTTGTTTGACACAAACTCCAGCTTATCTGATAGTGAGGTCATTCCCAATGATTCGATAAGGATACCACCACCCTGTCTTGCACTTTCCAAATTCGTGGGGGTTTTTATGTTTTAGACTTCCTCTTTGCTTCAATACAAAAAGATACCAAACCCTTATTGTTAGTACATGAATTTTGGCTCCAGTTCAGCTACTTGTGTTTGAGGATCTATGTGTGTATTTTCTCATTTTCCAGGCAGTTCATAAAACACATCCCTACTGCTATGACCGTTCCTGGGTTGTTCCCTATTATGCAGACGGCTATCTCCAGCTAAAGCGCTTTTACTCTCCTAGTAATAGCTTCCTCAAAATTGAGCCCAGGTCTGAGACACTAAGCTGTGGCTCCTCCGCAGAGATCCGGGTGCATTATATCCTTACTCCGGAGGCCATAGCAGAGCAGAAGAAAATCACCTTTTACTACTTGGTAAGTTTGCACTGCCATACAGTGAGGTGGTTGTCACTGGCAGTGGTAGGGGGGCTGGAAATGGAAACTGTGGTTTGTGTCAGCAGGCTTTAAACACTTTCTCATCACCCTTCTTATGTTCTTTCCCAGAGAAATGGGAAAACAAATGTTCTTTGCCCCCTGGATGAGCACTGGGAATCTGCTACAGGGGGGGCAAAGAGCAGCTGAGTGGGGTGTGAGCAGCAGACATCCAGCTCAGTTGCCCCCCTCTCAGGTTCCCCCACTTTAAAGTTTGGCTCATGCATAACCTCAATCACAACAAAGTTTCTGCTTCCATTCAGGTGATGGCCAAGGGAAACATTAGGCACGCAGGCACCCACATTCTGGATTTGGACCAGGAGAGTGGTGAGTTCTTCTCCCTTACCAAATTGCCACTGCTGTGGGAGGCTAGGCAACTGTGGCAGACATACACTCTGCTTCCATACAAATGCAGGGATCCACAACTCCATGTCCCCTAAGATCTGGGAAGAGTATGACCTTCATTTTCTCTGCCTTTATTTAGACTTTGTACAGATTTGCTCTAATCCCCTGTGCCAGCTGTCTTTGTTCTGACATTTTCTGGGTCTCCAGTATTCCTAGGAGACACAATCTGATGGTCTGTTTTAGAAACCGAAGCAAAATTCAGCACACTTACGCATTGGAAAACAGGCCTTTCAGTCAGACAGTGAGACTTCTGCATTTCTGTGAGCACCAGTTCATCCCACTAGGATGCCTGAAGTTTCATAACGGCTAGGATGAAGTTCACCATAAAGTCAAACTTCGAATTTTGACTGCTCCAAGGGAAGGTTTCCTGCACCTTAAATTTTGCCCTTGCTTTCTTTGCTAGCCAGTGGTGCCTTCTTGCTACAGCTGCCTGTACAATCTGATATTGCTCCAGTGGCCCAAGTACTTGTTTACACCACTGCCCCCAGCAGGGAGGTGATTGCTGATTCAGCCAAGTTCAACATAGAATTATGTTTCAGCAATAAGGTAAGTGTCCACTTCTTGAGGCAGCAACCATCAGGTCACAGTGTGATCAAACTTACTTAGATTTAGCCTGGCTAAGCTAATTTCTTTGAATTTACTAACACTGGACAAGCAGCATATCCATTGCTGTAGGTAGCTTCACTGCCTACTGGTTTGTGCTAGCCTGGAGGAGATCAACTGCTGGAAAAAAAGTGCTAGCAGGGACTACACTGATAAAACCCCTATTAGCAACTAGTCACAGCCACTGATCGCACAGATGGTCCTGGCTAAGAAAAACACGGTGGAGACGCACGTTTTATTAATACTGCAACACATCTATTTCACTCCTTTTCACATAAACTTATTCTATCAATGAGGTGTCTGCTTATGGAGCCACCAAGCAAAAATAAAACACACATAGCCCAATCCAGTGGGCAAAGATAATACTTGTCATATCTCTCAACTACTGTACAGCTCATCCTGTCATTTTAATTTCTATTGTATGTAAATGAAGATAAACCTTGCCTGAACCTTCCGAGCAACATACAGTGATGCTTCAATAGCAATTGAAGGGGTGGGACTGAAAGAGTGCTGAAAAATAAAGCCTTCTCTCTGTGAGCACATGCACTGTTTTTCTCTTACAACCCCCCGTATTCCTTATGCAGAAGAGCAGACTGATATAAGAGCAGTCCGAAGAGGAGAACAACCTGAAAAATTTCCATTGGGACTTAAGAATACCAGACGCTGCTGAAGACAGTCCCTTGTCCTGCTAAAACATAAGCTAATTCCATTCTTGAGACTGGTCATGCTATAGGAGCTTGGTCACCTGAATTTTGTTCATATACTAAAGGTCATACTATGGACTGTATTAAGGTCTGTGTGCAAGCCAAGTGCCAAATGATTTGCATGATTAGATACTGCTTTCTTCTCTGAAAGCATGCTGAATACAAAGTTGTTGTCAGTCTGGATAGGACAGACTTAGGGCTATTCCTATGCTAGATAGTTTTCCTGGTAACAAGCTTGCTATAGTCCTTTTTCTGCCATTTCCTGAAGACTATTTTTTTTTGCAGTCTCAAGAGTCCACCCTGGGAGAGTTGGAGGCTGTCAGCAGAAGGCATGCTGTATTCTGGTTGAGACATGAGGGAAACTGGCAGCTGATGCTGCTTTGTCAGGCAACAGATTTACTCTGAGGGTGTTTTGATGAGCATGCACGTTCAGAGAGGATTGTACTGCTGAGGAGAGAGAAGATTTATGCAGGTCAGCCATCTTATTACAAAATCATGTGATAAGGTGGTGACAACAACTTTTGCTAGCAAGAACCTCCAGGTCAGAGGTAGGTAGGGCATTGTTAGAGTTGTGAGTTAGGTTTTGGAGAAGACACAGAAGTCTGGCAGGCCTCAGCAAACAGTCCAGCTCTTCAGAATCATTACCAGCCCGTAGATATTGCAGTATTGCTCCAGGGCATCACTGCTTCTCATACCAAAGAATCTGCTAAGCAAGGTCTTTGCAAGCTGATCTTCTCTCCACATACAATATCTGGATTCAGTACAGGCACTTGTCCTGGTTCAAGACCATGCTCCGTTACATGAACACATCTAGCCACTATGTGGGATTATCTCATCATGCTCACAATGACCATAAACCCAAAACGACCTTAAAAGTTATATGAGCAATTGTGATGCTTGAAGTTGCCAAGAATTCTTAGTGCTGATTCCCCTGGCACTGCAGGAAGGGAACAGTAGCACAGAGGGAATGTAGGAGGAGGTGCGAATGCCTGTGGGGACCTTGTAAGGTTAGAACTGAATGCACTCAACTGGAAGGAAAAGTCCTGCAAGAGTAGGGCATCTGTGACATAGCTTTTCCTGTGGTTACAGGTGGACTTAAGCTTCTCTCCTTCAGAAGGCCTGCCTTCCTCTGATGCTCACTTGCTGTTCAGAGCCTCCCCGAACTCCCTCTGTGCTGTCCGTGCTGTGGACAAGAGCGTTCTCCTCATGAAGCCAGAAGCTGACCTGTCACCTGCCTCTGTAAGTTCTTAGTCTGCAGAACAAATCAAAACTTGGCAAGTGCAGCCCAGTGCTGGAATGGAAACAGGGAACAGTCCCTCTTGTCAGAGCTGACACAGGAAAGCCCCCCTGTGCAATTTCTCATCTTCCTCCAGCAGGCAAAAAGATGAGAACTGGCCACCAGTTGTTTCTTAGGGGTTTTGTGCGACTGTAGGGATGGAAATTAGAAAGCTCTCCTACAGGTCCTACTTGTCTTGGCCAGAGCCAAGCATTGCTGTGTATTTGATTATAATTTTTCGGTTACTCTCTCCATCCATGGATTAATTTTCTCAGATTAGTGCCAGAGTTTATTCCCCTTTTGCCAAGCAGACAATGACAATCCCGGAGTAGAGACAAAGCACTACAGATGGTTTAGCCAGTGTAATTTTTTACGTATTTGAGCCATAATACCCAGAGTAACATGCAGTCCATAAAAAATGAGGCAGTATCTTCAAATTTTCATACCTTTTTTGATTCCCAAAGTCCTGTTGCTCCCACCACAGGGAGGATTATGGCAATATGGATGTATGTGCTCATGATGTGACTGCTGTGATGCTTTCATCCAACTTCCTGAGTTGTGTTTTATAATAGTGGACAATAAAAATGCCAAATACTTTGTCTCTTTCTGCCTAGGTGTATAACTTGCTGCCAGTGAAGGAATTGCATGGCTATCAGTATAGTCCAAACATGCTCTTCGAGGATCCCCTGGACAACTGCATTCCCCTCAAGCAAATAGTTGTGGATGGGATCACCTATGCTCCAGTAACAGGGAGGAATGAAGATGACACTTATAGCATCCTAAAGGTATAACCCTCTTGAGTGGTTAGGGAGTGGAGTGGGAGAATGACTCAGAATGCCTAAGCCTTCTGTGGCATCATACAATGTCACAAGGGAAGGGTTTGTGAATCTGAATGATCTGACACTAACTTTTATCCAGAGGCACGCTCAGTGAGAGTCATAGGCCTTACTTGTCTTGCCAGCTTTCCTCTGCTGGAAAAGGGAGCAGTCTCAAAGTTTTCTTCTCACAGGAAAGAAGGTTGACTTGAAATGACATTCTGACTGAGAAGGTTGACTTGAAATGACATTCTGACTGAGAATAAATAATTCCATGCCATTAGTTACCTTGAATAAATCAATATACCCCTGAGCTGCACTGTAGTCACAGACATTTCCTTCCAGAGAGAAAACTCTATATCTACTCCCTGGCTCATCCTGACCCCTAGACTGGACTTGGACTGGAACCTGTGTCCCAGAAACAGAGGGGATATATCCTTTGGTCTCTCTGAGCCACCCAGCCACTAAGACCCAAGGTTTGGGGGATTGTGTCAAGGTCCAATCCATACACAGTAACAACTTTTCCATTTTGAGACAGTCAGGTCTGCTGTTTAAACCACAATAGGATTCAGCAATTAAAAAATGTGTTTGGTTTCTCTCCCATAGGATATGGGTTTAAAGGTTTTCACAAATACCAGGGTGAGGAAACCTTGGTACTGCGGCCCTGAAAATTACGCCTACTCCGTCCTTTCAGAAGCCGGCCTTGCACCAGGCGCGCCTGGAGCACCTATGTATGCAATGAGGACAAGTGGTAAAGGAACTGGGTTTTCTTATCACTTCTGTTCTTAACAGAAGAGAGCTTGTTTGTATTTCAGGGTGAATCCTTAAACAAGAGCTGGGGTTGGGAATTGAAACCTTGGAAGTAGTACCGAATTGATAAGTTCACAGATTTCAGGTTCTGATTGGGTTTTGCTGGGTTCTGAAGATCTACAGACAAACTTTGATAACTCCACATTAGAAGTCAGCAGAACCAGGCAGTTTTCAAAGACTCTGGCAGAGCAGAGGGTATTATTCTGCTGCTGAATTCTCTATGAAAGCCTAATGAATTCATTAGGCTTTTACAGTAGACTCCTTTTCCCAGATTATCATTTAAAGAACCTCCAATACTATTTTCAGGCTGTTCTCATTGACATTGAGCCAGTTTTATGTATGGTTAAAACCACGAAGTAGGTGACAAATTTTTCAGTGATAAATTGGTAGACCTTGGGAATGATAAGATATGTGTGGTAGAAGTTCAGTCTGAAATGGACCCATTCTATTTCTAAGGGCTATCTCAATTCTAACTCTGTAACTGTTTGGGCAACAGAATTGGCCTTACCATCCTTCATAGTCTCATATAAAGGGAAATATCTTAGAAATTACAAGTTGTTCTATCTGGATAGCTGATTCGGAGTTTATCCTTGGCCCAAGAACCTGTGCTTTTGTAGATGTCCAGTTTGAAAACAATTTCAACTTCTGACACAAGTTGCTAAGATGCAGGATAGATGCTTTTTAAATATTGTAAACTGAAATAGGCAGCAGTAAGAAGACTGAAATACCACAAGAGACAAATAAAAGCAAGCCACCTGTCACTTGCTAGGAGCTATGTGATATACCTCTGATAGATTTTTTCAATTGAACCCTGAGACCTTCTCAGATTCTGGAGGTGCCTGTTGCACAAATAGTAGGAATAGTTGTTAGCTACACAATTGTTATCCAAATGCAGAAATTAATTTAGCCAAAGTAAAGATGACCAAACTAAGAATTTTTCTTGTGTACCTGTTTGGATGCATTTTTCTTTCTGATTGTAAAAGCCAGGCAAAGCAAGTCCCACCCACCTATCTTTGTTTTCCAGTTTTTCAAAAATGAAGTAAAACAATTTTTTTACTAAATTTCATCCCAAACACAGAATATTCCATTGAGAATAATTTCTGCATGTGAAAACTTTGTTTTATTCAAAATAGTCCTTTTTACCCCTCCCAAATTTCAGCTGCATGTTTTTACTTTGAGCATCATCATCCTAGTTCTTGAGCAGGCCCTAGCTTTGGCTGGAAGGTGGTTTTCTGAGTCACAATGACCCTGCAAAAAAAGCTGCAACAGAGGGATGTTCCACTGCTAGCTGGCCCGATAGGATGGAGGAGATGGTCACATCAAGGCTGTACCTAAAAGGGAAAAGGCTGTTTGCACAGAAGGTCCTGAATAAGTGTTTGCTCTAAATACTTTTTTTTTTAACCTTTTAAAGGGCTGCCCTGCAAACCTTGAGATCCTCTGGATCCTCTTTCCAGCAGTAAATAATGGAAGACTAGGTCTTCTTGCTAATAAGCACTGAACCTGAAACTTCACTGCTGTTGGTACTGGTGCTTTCTACAGCCACAACAAGCATCTGCTGCTGATTGCCACACAGATTGATACTTTCTAAGACTGAATCATGATGCTGAAACAGGTCTTGCTTGTTTGGAATTATCAGTAGTTGATTTTTTTTCCATCTCATCACATTCAGGCATTCTGGGAGATACAATTCATGAGACATCAAGCAGTCCTGCAGTGGTGACAGAGACAGTCCGAAAGTATTTCCCAGAAACCTGGATTTGGAGTTTAGTACCTATAAGGTTAGTACCTTGGGCTACTTAATTCCTTTTAAATAAAACTGGGTTTATAAGGTGAAAAGATGAATCCCAAAGTGTTTGACAGCCTTTTCAATACCAGAGAGTCCTTCACTGTTTGCAGAGATCACTTGGCAATCCTCTGAGAAGCAATTACTTTTGGCCATGGCTAGATTTTTCCAGGGAGTGAACTGAAAGAAGATCTAGAGTGGTCCTACAGTAGCAAACATACCGTGCCCCATAATTCACACAGACAATACTATTCCGGTAGGCCAAAACAAGTACAGCTTGTCAACAAAATGCCATAAAAATCATCCCTCTCTCCTTGCTTCTGTGCTTCATCAGCTCTGAGGGAAATGCTGATCTGGATGTGACCATCCCTGACACCATCACCGAGTGGAAAGCCAATGCATTCTGCACTTCAGCAGACACAGGCTTTGGCCTGTCCCCGACAGTGTCCCTCAGGGCCTTCCAGCCCTTCTTTGTGGAGCTCACCATGCCCTACTCTGTAGTGCGTGGGGAGTCCTTCACGCTGAAAGCCACTGTTTTCAACTACCTGACCGCCTGCATCAGGGTAAGAGAGCTTAAAGTCCTCTGTACCTGGGTACCTTCTTGTGCACCTCTTGCCTTCCACCTAGCTTTCTTATCTCTCAGTAGACCTAGACTCTTCACCTCAGAAATTCTTATGTTATTTCTCCTATATATTCCAAATGCAGAACCCACAACTTCAGTTCCCTGCTCCTTTGCTACTGAAGAAACAGCTATTTCTATGGCTTCCTAGTTCCTCTCTCTCAGGATCATCCTTCCCTGATTGCACTTCTCTCTGCAATTGACAGGTCAGTGTGACTCTGGCTCAGTCTACTCATTTCCTGGCTATTCCAGTGGAAAAGGATGAAGTATCTCACTGTCTTTGTGAGAATGGGAGGAAAACCGTGGCTTGGCTGGTGACTCCAAAATCTCTAGGTAAAGGTCTCAGGGTACTAAAAACTGCAGGAAGGTTTTCTCTGTGCTGTTCTTACTGTTCACTATTGGGTGTTAGACCAACACATTTTCCTGGAAAGCATTTCAGTTGAGTGTGTCTGATCTGGGGTTATCTGGGAGGCAAACACTGGCAGATTCATAGTGTCCAAGGCTGTGTCTGGCACCACATGCAGTACCATCAAGCCTTATGGCCCTTGGACAGCATCTCTGGAAGCCAGAGACATTGACTGGGCAGCAGACATACTGTGTTAGCTCCATTCCTCTCAGAGATTAGATGTGTTCCCCATGGGATCTTCATGTTTTGTTTTCATTGTTATTAAGTGTTGTGGCAGCAGCTGTGGTGTTGCATGCAGGGTAGCAGAGTGCTGAACAGCAGTGGGGCTGGTCATTCTCAACACTGTCCTAGCTTCTGGAGAAGTCACCAGAGTCACCTTTCCGTGACAGTGCAGCTCATCTGCTCCAGGATGGCTTCTAGTATAGAGAGCTGTGTTTTTGTGGGGAAGAAATAGGGCCTAAATGTGACAGAAATCCCCATCCATGAGCCTGCATGTTGAAACTCCTGGAAGTGGCAATGACTCCCCTTGCCTGGCTCTGCCTGGCAGGGCCAACTGACCCCCGTTTCCTCCAGGGCAGGTGGAGTTCTCGGTGAGCACCGAGGCCCTTCAGAACCAGCAGCCCTGTGGGAACTACATAGTGGAGACCCCTGAGAAGGGACGGAAGGACACAGTCATCAGGCAGCTGCTGGTGGAGGTATGTGGGCTGTGGGAAGGGAGCACTGAGCTTTCATCTGGGTAACTGCAAATGCTGGGATACAATTGGACAGGATGCTAGATAGTCTCATCTAGGGTCCCTTTCTCATTAAAGGTTGGACCAGATGACCTTTTGAGAACCCTTCTAATCTGGCCTAGTCTATGATTTTATGAGATCACTATGCAGAATGGCAATACAATGGAGTTCTATCATCTTTATGCTTTGGCAGGGCGGCGTTAAGACTGCAGCTTAATCATGTGCATTGGGGTCTCCTGGTACACTAAACTTTCCCTATCTCTTATAATAACAGGCCTTCTACTCCAGTCTATCCTTCCCTTTGGCTCATATTCCAATACACCCTTTTTATAGCCTCTCTCCTTTTTTTGAGATACCCTCAGTAAGCATGGGCCAGTCAGCACATGCTACCTCTCAGCCAGTTGAGTGGCTTAGCAAACTGCTTCAAGCTGAGTGTTTTGAAGTTCTGATTTGATAACACAGTCTGGCATGAGGATGAAGGTGGGGGATTCACAAGCACGTGTGGAAATTTGATGACTGTAAAGAAGACCCCTCAAAAATCCAGATATTGCAAAAGTCTATGAAAACATGTTAAAAATTTACAGCTTATCCATTTCCTGTGGCAAGAAGACCTGCTGATGTGATATGGTACACAAGGAAATATTATGGGGCATTACTGGATATCCTTTATACAAAATTGCTAGTTTATTATTCACTGAGTGTGCTAAACTGGTAGGTAGATTCTATGTTCTTAGCTTTTCTCTGGATCATAATATTCCCTAATGTTTACCCACTATGTTGTATGCCACTAGTAGTGGCATCAGATATTACAGTGTACAACATCTTCCCTTTCTACTATTGACATACACATTTTTTTCCCCTAAAGCTTCTAAAGCATCATGGTAAGCAGCACTGCAGACATCTCTTCAGGACAGCTCTCTGTAATCCTTCAGTCCTTTTGTTATAAGGATGTTAAGTGTTTCTCGCTGCATAAAATAGTTACAGGTCATCCATGTGATAGTTCTGCAGTGTTCTTCTTTTCATGTCCTTCCTCCACACACAACACCAGTCATTTAGGATCATGTTTCTTTTATTTGCTTAGATTATTATTTCAGAGCTCTATATTTCAGGGAATGTTTGTGACTGCTTCTCCTTCAGTTCCCTCAGTTTTCTTTCTATTTATCTCTCCGTCCTTGTTAAGGATTCCTGTCTGTCTGTATTTCCTGTCTCACTAACTTTTCACATCTCTTGTTTTCCTTCATCCTACCCAAGTCGGAAGGAGTTGAGAAGGAAACAACTCAGAATTCTCTGCTCTGTGTAAAAGGTAAAGCCCACTCTTCCCATTCTTTCCATTTGTTCACATGTGCTTTGAGGGGTGGGATGTGCCTCCTTCTATTGTATTCTAGATAGTCTGATATTTTTGTGTAATCAAAACATGCCACATTAGTTGGGAGTCTGAAACATGAGACAGAACAAAGTCCTAAAGAATGGACCATCCTGCTTAAGCATCATAGGGAGCTAGGACAGATTTATGATAAATGTTTGCATCCCTGTTCTCTCAAGTGCTGACCTTGGAGTCTCAAGTGCTGTCTCTTGTTTTCTAGTGCAGCCAGGAAAAAGCTGTAGGCACATGATCTACAGCAACTAAAAGTGCTTGGGAGTGGTTGCATGCAGAGATCATGTTATAGCCAGGAAAATACCAAGTTACAGAAGTCAGGGCATTTCTGATAGGAAATGTTTCATGGAGGCCTCCTCCTCTTCCATTAGGCATCTCTTGGAACCTTACTGAAGCTGTTTGGGTCTTGTTTCTTTCTCAGGAGTGCCTGTGAAAGAGAAGTTTTCCCTGTTGCTACCTGCAAATGTGGTACAAGACTCAGGCAGAGCATATTTCTCAGTGCTGGGTGAGTGAACAGCTTAGCAGAAGAACCATGTGCTGTTTCTGCCTCTTTGTGTTGGCCTCTTGCCTCTCAGCTTTTAGTTCTGTTCTCTAGCATGGCTCACTCTTGTCTTTAATCTCTTCTGTCTTGAGTACTTTCCCTTCCAGTTCCCTTCCAGCTCTTCCTTTTCCCCTTTCTGCATACCCTGTTTCTCAGTGTTCTCACAACGCCCTAACCTTTATCTCATTTCCCTCTTTTCTTTTGCTGTTCTGTGTTTTGTTCCAGGATCTTTATCAATCTTAATTGTCTTTTGTTATTCTCTGATATCTCTCATTCAGCTTCCTCCTATTTTGATAGCCAGCCCTAAGTATTTTAAACATCCCTCTGGTATCTCCTGCTCCCCAGGTGACATCATGGGCACTGCTATGCAGAACCTGCACCAGCTCCTCCAGATGCCATTTGGCTGTGGGGAGCAGAATATGGTCCTGTTTGCACCCAACATCTATGTCCTGGACTATCTGAACAAGACAGAGCAGCTGAGTGAGGAGGTGAAGTCCAAGGCCATTGGATACTTAGTGAGCGGTGAGATGGGACATGGCTTTTGCTTCTGATTTTGCTTTCTTGCAGATCCTGCCTGGGGTGGTTTTGTCAAATGTTGGCCAGATGTGGAAAGAGAGCTTCTCTCATACACAGATGGTATCTGCTGTATACCTGAGAAGACCCTGCACTGCTTTTCCCTTGATTATTTTCTGTTGCTTAAACATTACGGTACCTGATCATTGCACCCACTGTTCTCATTGGGTGCCAACGGAGTGCAGAGTTGTCAGGTGACCTGTTACAGTGACTTACTGACTGTCATTAATATGTCCTGCTTTCCTTCTGAAGAAAGGCAGGTATTACTTTTCCTCATGCGGTACAAGCAATGCATAGAGCTGGGGATATGCCAGTGCTTTGTATTGGCTAGGAGGACTGACCTATCCTCTCTCATCTGTCTTTGCTGACACAGCTGTTTTTCTGTTTCCCCATCCCTCAGCAGACTCTTTCTGGCATCTGAATCTTTAACTCTCCATTGCAGGTTATCAGAGGCAGCTGAACTACAAGCACATAGATGGGTCTTACAGTACCTTTGGACCACGTTATGGCCAACCAGGGAATACCTGGTGAGATTTCAATGTCACCCCTCCCTTCCTCTTTCTCACTCACAAATTTATGGTGAATACTGCCTGACGTAAATAGGAAATGGTGTTTGAAGACCAGCAGACCATGAGATAGCAGGAATTTTATTATTCTTCCCTGTAATTATGAGTACTACTGTTATGCAGCTATTTAACTAATTGTCATGCAATACCCTACATTTTCCAAAGAGGGATTTTTTTTAGATACAGATGAACATTGTCCTTCAAACTGTAGCCTCAACACAAAGGGATCACAGAGTTTTATGAGCTGAGAGCGGGACAAAAATCAAGGTGGAAAGAATTTTTTTGACAGAATATTTTGAGGTGAGGATACAAAATACATGAGATTTGACTAATTGGCTCACAGTTCCCCAGGCCTTCTTGCCTATCTCCAGACAGATGATGTGCACATGAACCCTGTCACTTGAGATGGACAACAGGCACATTCTCAGGCACATTCTCTTTCTCCCTTTCAGGCTCACAGCCTTTGTCCTCAAGTCCTTTGCCCAGGCTCGGCATCATGTCTTCATAGATGAGAAACACATCCAGGATGCTTTGGTCTGGCTGTCCTACAAACAGAAGGAGAATGGATGTTTCCAGAGTTCTGGGACACTCCTGAACAATGCCATGAAGGTAATGTGTCTGCCTGGTCATTACTTCATGGGTCTAGAAATTTACGTGAGTCAGATGTGTGCAGTTGAGCTTCTTGAACACACAGGCAGGTGAGATATTGCCATTTCAATGGCAAACACTAGGGAAGTAGCCATGTGCCATTCTGTATGATCACCAACCTGCTCTAATCAGTGGAATTGATACCTACACATCAGCTGCAAAAGGAAGGGGGAAAGCTAAGGCTCTACAATGCAGCACAGTGTATGCCCACTGGAGTGGGAGAAAAGACTGAAGATAAGAAGATAGGTGGGATCAGCATCTACGTTTGTGTTTTCCTACAGGGTGGAGTAGACAACGAGGTCTCGCTGACGGCCTACATCACTATCGCGTTGCTGGAAGTTCCTCTGCCTGTAACTGTACGTGGCTGCATCTTAAGTTGAGTTAGTTGTGTTGTGTTATTCTATAACACAGTATGACCAGTATTTGATCCAGACTGGAAAAATGACTTCGTTGTTGAGCCCTGTGATATAAGAATTATGTGCTGTCAATTTCTTATTTCTGAAAACCATTGTACCCTACTCATTTTTAGACCTCATTCTGGCAGGCCCCTCCTGAAGGTTCAGTGGGATGATGTGCCCTTAGGAAGTCAAAAAACCTCATTTCTCCCGAGCCTTCTAATCACTGGTTATCTCTCTCCAGTACTCAGTGGTGCGGAATGCTCTGTTCTGCCTGGAAACAGCAGCAGATCAGAAAGAAAACCACGTGTACACCAAGGCACTGCTAGCATATGCATTTTCCCTGGCCGGGAAAATGGACAAGCGAAAGGCATTGCTTGACTCACTTGAAAAGGAAGCCGTGAAAGAGGGTGAGTAGTCCTGATGGGACATCTCTTTCATTGGCCTTACATCTTCCCTTGATAAAATGGCTTTTGTTGGTGGGGCAATCTAGGCCTGAGGCTCAGTAGTCTCATACTAGCTGTAAACCTGCAAAATGTGTAAACCTAACTCTTCCCCCTTCATCCTGCATGACAGATGCATCCTAGAGGCTGCATCCTTCCATCTGGAGTTGCAGCAGATCAAGAACTCCACTTGTAATAAGAACTAGTAATAATTGCTTCTTGTCTTGTCTCCATGCTCCCCGCCTGCTGTGAAGATGGGTCTGTTCATTGGCAGCGGCCTGGGAAAGAGCCAGAGGTTGATCTCCCATACTATCGCCACCGAGCTCCCTCTGCTGAAGTGGAGATGACAGCCTATGTGCTGCTTGCTTACCTCAGCTCTCAGCCAGCACCTTCCCAGGAGGAGCTGTCATTTGCATCTCGTATTGCAAAGTGGATCAGTGGTCAGCAGAATCCCAATGGAGGCTTCTCCTCCACCCAGGTGAGCTACTTCCCATTCCCTCCTGCGACCTCACACATCAGTGTTGGAGGATGGGAGATGTCAAAGAGCCAGGTGGGAGCCCATTAAGGTCTGTCAGGAAGGCAGGAACATTAGACCTGCAGTATATCCATGCAGTATTCCATGCAGTACCCACCATACCAAGTGCTTGAAATGCTAGAGGCAAGTATGTCAGGTAGTGCCCTTGGGACTGACTGATACTTTGATTAATGACCTAATTTTCTGACACAGTGGGGCAGAATGATAGGGACACAAGGAATGTGTGTTTATGCCATTGGAGAGGGCTGTGCATATAAAGTAGCTGCTTTGTCCTGTAAACTGCAAGGGAAGGCTGTGCACAGCTCCGCACCAAGGAGGTCATGAAACGCACAACTGCTATCCAGAGGATGCAGAAATGGAACAGGAACATGCAAAAGCTGCTCTTTGCATCTGTCTTTTCTGTATAACACTGGAGAAAGTGAAGGATGGAGGGGAGGGTGCCACAGAAAGGCACACTTGAGGGAGGGCAGGATATGGAAGGGCTGACTGCACCCCTCTGGGTGCCGGGATCTGTCTCTTTCAGGACACAGTGGTGGCTCTCCAAGCCTTGTCCCTGTATGGAGCTCTCACTTATGCTAAGAGCAGGGCAGCTTCCAAAGTGAGGCTGCAATCTGGAGGGAACTTCCAGCAAGACTTCCAAGTGGATCCCACAAACCGGCTGCTGCTCCAGCGCGTGTCCCTTCCCCGGGTGCCAGGGGAGTACAGCGTGGAGGTGTCTGGTGAAGGATGCGTCTACCTGCAGGTGAGGGAGATAGGGACAGGAGGCATCCTGGGAGGGGAGCCCCTTGCCAGGCAGGAGCCATGGAGAGGGTAGAATCATAGAATCCTCGAGGCTAGAAAAGACCCTAAAGATCATCAAGTCCCTCTCCATCTGGAGAAGAAGGCGCAGGAGAGAGGGGAGAAGTGGGAGGGAAGGCTCTTTGTAAAGGGAAGAGGAGAAGAGCAGAGTTATGTGGAAGAGATCGAGTGGGAGGGAAGGAGGGAAAGACCTGGAGTTTGGAGGAGCTGTGAGAATGGGAGAAGTGGGGAGGCTGGGTGGGGGAGAGCATCCCCTCTCTCCAACGTTGGGCATCACTCACCTGTGCTCATACGTGGCTGCTGCCTGTCCCCTAGACAAGCCTGAGGTACAACGTGCAGCCCATGCAGGAGGATGCACCTTTCATGCTTCATGTGTACACCATCCCAGAGACATGTGTGGACTCCAAGGCTCACAAGGTCTTTGACATTGGCATAAATGTCAGGTGAGTCTGTGTTTTGGTCGGAACCTTCCTGTCAAGCCGTGGGAGCTGCAGGAGGTCTGGTTGTCCCCAGGGCGAGCCAGTCTGGAAGCCCTGGAGGTGCAGTGAATTCCTGGGATGGTGGGTGAGAAGCAGCTGGGCTGGGTCCTGCAGTGGTGATGTTGTGTGGGCAGCCTAGAGCTGTGCTAGCGAGAGGCTGCCTAGATGACTGGGAGAACCTGGCCTAGCTGGAGAAGAAGGTGCTGGACTGCCAGGACTTGGTGTGGTGCCAAGTGCTATGGATAAGCTGGAAGTGTCCCCAGCTTGGCCTTGATGTGCACTGAATCTTTGTTGCTCAATTCCTTAGTTACACTGGGGAGCGCAACAGCTCTAACATGGTGATTGTTGATGTGAAGATGCTGTCAGGATTCATCCCCTTGAAGTCCTCAGTGAGGAAGGTAGGATGCTGTTTGTCATACAAACAACATTGAATCATAGAATGATCAAATCACTAAGGTTGGAAAAACCTCTATAGTCCAACCTCTGACTGAGTGTCACCATACCTACTTATTACCGTATCACAAAGTACCATGTCTGCTCTTTTTTTGAACGCTTCCGTGGATGGTGACTCCACCACTTCCCTTGGGCAGACTGTTCCAATGCTTAGTCACTCTTTCAGTGAAGAAATTTCTCCTAATATCCCACATAAACCTCCTGTGGCAAAACTTCAGGCCATTTCCCCTTATCCTGTTGCTATTTTCCTGGGAGAAGAGACTGAACCTCACCTAGCTATACGCTTCTGTCAGATAGTTGTAGAGAGGAATAAGTCCCCCCGAGCCTTTTTTCTTCAGTCTAAACAATCACAGCACTCTCAGCCACTCCTTGTAAGACTTACATTCCAGTTCCTTCTCCAGCATCTCTGCCCCTCTCTTAACCTCAGTGTCTGAAGTGAGGAGGCCTAAAACTGAACACAGGATTTGATGTGCGGCCTCACCAGTACAGAGTACAGGGGGAAATCTTCCACCTCCTTATTTTCAAGACCCTTTCAAATGTCTGTTGCAAACTGCAGGGTGCCAGCTTGATTTTGCCATTGTCAGCTGCACATTTGACGTGTACAGTGTTCTCTTTTCATACATGGCTTAAGGCCAATGCAAGGGGAGATGATGTTTAATCTAGGAAAAATAGACTAAATAACTTGTTCTTTAGACTAGTGATGGGAACTTTTATTTTCACTGTTTCCCCACATCTCCCTGTTAATATTGTGTATAGTATATTCAAAGTAATGCTGTTTCCTTTTTCCCTCAGCTGATCTAAAAACATCTTACAGCGTTGTAACTTTTTAGGTGTTGGGTAACTATTGGAGATGCTGAGTACATGCATGAACTGTAAAATAAAGGCTATAATAATAAAGTGCAGAACTAGAAAGCCAGAAGGAACATATTTTCAATTAATTGTTCCATCACTGTGCTTGAACCAGTGCTAGTCTCTTCTAAAGCCAGGCTGTACTTCATCAGCCAGACTGGTGAATGGAAGGCCTGGGGACTATGATCCCTATGTGGCACAACAAGGAGGCAGTTCTGTACTGCTGACTTAGTTCCCTGGGTACTACAGTATTTCATCCAAAGTGCATCACATCCACAGAGCTGTGCAAGTGGCACAGGGGGACCACTGTCAATGCAGTAACATCTTGGTCTTCTTCCTTCAGCTGGAAGGCCACCCTGTTATTGAGCGTACAGAATTAAGTACCAACCATGTTCTAGTATACCTGGAAAAGGTGAGTATCCATCTGAGGCAAGGATGAGTCAGAAATAGAGGCATTGGGACTCTTGACCACATAGGGTAAAATATCTGGGACTCAAACCCACCATGGCTCTTAAAAGAATGGGACCAAATCCTGTACTGATTTCTAACATTTTAGACTTCCTGCCACTTTCTTCCCAGCCCTAAGCAGGCTTTCCCTCAAACCTGTGCACAGATCAGGCCCAGACCTCGCCACCAGGCAGAGCTTCCCCCAGGGTTTCCATGTGCCCCCAGCCAGGCCTACAAGCCCCATGTTCCCCCAGGGCCAGGGCATGGGTGCCAGAGGAGACAGAGGGGGCATGGGCATCGGGGAGCCTGGGACAATGTGGAGCCACCCCTGATCCTCCACCGCTTCCCTTCCCCAGCTGAGCAGTGAGACCCTCAGCTTCTCCTTCACGGTGGAGCGGGACATCCCCGTGCAGGGCCTGAAGCCAGCCCAGGTGAAGGTCTATGACTACTACGAGACAGGTGAGTGGGGGCTGGTAGTGCCCGTGGGAGCAAGGGTGGGCAGTGGGACATGTGGAGTGGCACGGGAGCTCTGGAGACCCACAGCTGCCGCTGGCCTGGGCCATCACCTTGATCTCTCTGAGTGCAGAGGGGCCCAGGGTAGAGCTGTGGGTGCTGAAGGTCCTGTGTTCAGGTCTGGCCCTAGAGCACAGCCATGCCTGTGTTTCCAGGCAGACCTGCTGCTCCTGGTGTCTCTGCTGTCCTGGCTGCTGTGCCAGGCTGGCAGCAACAGAGTTGTCTGTCCCCACCCCAGTGTGCTGGGAGAAGGTGCCTGAGCAGCCCTTGGGTGCACTGGGGTGGAGACCTGCTGGAACTGCTTGTGAGGGGTGGCTCTGCCTTGCTGCCACTGCCCCCACACGGGACTGTGACTTCCCCCACTCCAGCTGGGATCAGTGGAGGGAAGCTGGGGATGGAGTCAGCAGCCTGCTGTGGAACCTGGGAAAAGCACCTCTGGCACCTGTCCCTCTGCCAGCAGTGCTGAGGGTCACGACAGTTCACTCTGTCCTTTCTCTTCTGTTTTCCAGATGAGTTTGCCACACAGGAGTACAGCGCTCCCTGCACCACAGGTAGGTGCCCATGAACAACTGAGAAGCTCCATCATGGGCTATTGCAGGTTCTCTTGAATTAGTCCTTGCAGACCTTGCATTTCCCCAGCCTGTGTATACTCGGCTGGTGTATACTGCATTTATCTTCACTGTGCCTACTTCAGTGTCTTGGCATGCCTCAGTACAGAAACCAAAAGCACTGCTGCCGCCCAGTTTCTTGTGTAAGATCAGATACAACGTTTATTTTCTTTCACTGAGAATAGCAATCTCTGTGTTACTGCCTTCATTTGCACAGTGGCAATCATCTTTTCCTCTGTGTTTATGTCACATTATGCAAATAAGATTGAAGTCTCCCTTGGCATGGAACACAACACCCAGCATATTGTGTCTCTGCCCTTTTTGGGGCCACATCTGCTGTGCTGCAGACACTGAAAGGTACTGACGAATTGTCTCCCAAATATCTTGGTGAAATTTTCATGTTATCCACATGTCTTTGCTGAGGACCTTTCAAACTCTGCCCAGAGTTATTTTTTGCCTTCCCTTGGGAAACCCAGTGGTTGAGAGAGAATGTGTACTAGGATAGCTCATGTATCTCCAGGATAAATCTGCCTTCCCTCCCCTCTCTGTAGCATAGATACTTTGAATTGTCTACTCCCATTCTGTTATCTGTCTGCAACTGGGCATTTTTAGGTGAAGCATTTTCCCAAAGTTGAATAGGGCTTGAATTTACATAGCCACCAGAACACAGAGATGTCCAGGGTTATGAACACTGCTCACCAGAATACTTATCTCACTTTGTCCTTTTCCAATCTCCAGTGAAGGCTGAACAGGGAAATTCCTGAAGAAGGCATCTTGTCTGAGCCTTGCTGTATCAGCTAATGTGTCTCTGCCCCTAGAAGATCTTCTTGTTGAGGATGGGGTATTGAAACGCTAGAGGAGGACACTTCAAAAACAAAAAGGAAGTAACACTATAAATAAATTAAGTCTTGATTATCATCAGATGTGTCTGGCTTTGTTTTCTATTACTGTGTCTTGTCTCTCCTCCCTTACATATCTCTGACTGTGTAATGGCCTGAGATTTCAGTCCAGAGCCATCCACGACAAGGTGGTGTTTGGGAATATCAGAAGGCAGACAGCTTTTAGCAGTTGAGAGACTTGTGTCCATACTTGCCAGTTCTCTAGGAAGAAAGGAAATCCTGCCTGACCCATTCTGCACTGGAAGTTTGTCTTTCTGCCTCTAAAAGAGGATGTTTTCTGCAAGATGATTCTTGGACATAAACCTCTGATCACATATCACCTTTGATCTCACTGTGAAATTACTGCTATGAGTTGTAAGGACAGTGTGATCTTTCACAACAGACCAGATAAAAGTGAAGGGGAGACCTGTGGACTTTCCTGCTCCAGCACTGAAGACACTGTCTGCTTGCTTCTAAACAGCTAAAGTGAAAACAGAGAGGGACTGGGATCTTAACAGTGTCATTCACAGAGTTATTTAGGTTGGTCAAGAACTTTAAGGTCATCAAGTCCTACAGTTAACTCAGCACTGCAAAGTCCACTGCTAAATCATGTAGGGTTGCATGGAGTTGTTGTGACCTAACTGTAGGGCCCAACTGTATGGCCTCATATCATTGGCCTAGGCTCACTGATCCAGGCTGTCCAAATCCTGCTGCAGAGCCTTCCTATCCTCCAGCAGATCAATTCTCCCACCCACCCTGGTGTCTTCTGCAAACTTTTGAGAGTGCACTTGATCCCCTCATCCAGGTCATCAATAAAGGTATTAAACAGGACTGGCCCCAACACTGAGCCCTGGGGGACACTACTGAACACAGAGGTCAGCTGGATGTAGCACCATTCACCATCACTCCCTGGGCTCAATCATCCAGCCAGGTTTTTACCCAGTGAAAAGTGTTCCTGTCCAAGCCATGGGCAGGCAGTTTCTCCAGATGAATGCTATTGGAAATTGTGTTAAAGGCTTTACTAAAATCCAGGTAACATCCACAGCCTTTTCCCCACCCACTAAGTGGGTCACCCTGTCATAGAAGGAGAACAGGTTGGTCAAGGAGGACCTGCCTTTCCTGTCTGGTTGCCTGGTTCTCCTGTACATGACAAGTGATGCCATTCAAGATAATCTTAGAATTTCAATCAAGAACCACACTATGAGCCAAACACTTGCATTTTTCATGAGAACTTTATCTTCTACCCCTCACTGGGAGCCTGTAGCTCTCTTCTAGTTTTTTTGAGTAATTTTAATACTTTTCTTTTTCTCCCTCGCAACTAGGCTTAGGGTCCTTCAGCAGAATTTAGAGGAGAGGCCATGGATTCCCGTCTGATAGTTTGGGTTAAACATTATGCATGCCAGTTTTTTGAAAGATCACATTTTCTCTGGTCTAGATCTCTCACAGGGATGCAAGGGCAATCAATCTCAGTTTAAGAGGTCATATAGCCCTGTGTGTATTTTATTTACATGTTTCTATGTGCAGAGGTGCCTTTCACCCTCCAAAAGTAAGCTGAAGCAAACACAGCTGTAGGAGTCCCTCTTGTAGCTTCTGTCATGTACACAAACCCAGATTGTCAAAAATTTAAGTTACTGATGCAGCAAAGGACCTGTATTTGTTTCAGTGACACTGATGTTCTTAGCATTAAAATCATCCACATGGATGTCTCAAGACTCTCTTTGCCCTTCTTGAGCCAGAATTCCTCACTGTGTGAGGAATTTAGTTTGCTCTGTCCCCTTTTATATCTGTCCTTTTGCTATGTGTCATGAGAAACTGACTGTGCTAAAGTGATATAGCTGAGACCATTAGTTAGGGTAAAGAAGTGACAGGTCAGCAAACTTGTGTGTTCACAAGATCATCCTCTACTGCAGACTGTAGATGGATGGCAACAGTTCCTTCATTTTAGTTTACTTTCTGGTAAGTATATGAACTCTGCATGGTTATGGCATTCAATCTTTACTGCCTCAAATGAAACAAAGCGATCATCATGACGATTTAATTTAAAAGTCTGTAAAATTACTGGAGTATGTTCCATTAACATGTTTTGCTGCTGCCTGGTTTTAAATTAGTCAACACCTGTTGCCCATGGACTGCCACATAACTTGGCATTTGGAGCTCTCTGGTCATTTCCATATCTGTGAAGCAGTTTGACATTTCTCTGCCCAACCAGACTGTTGATCATCAGTCACATTCTTGAATGCCCTCCATAGTATACCATTAGGAAACTTCAGCAAGGCTAAAGGAAGTACAGGAATGTTGGAATATTGAATTTCTATCCCCATGGAGCATGCATGGCATGCTTCAAAGGCAAATCACAGTGGTCTAAAATTCAAACAGTTTAATTCAGCAACCAAAGCCTATGTTGCTTTCAGAACTTGGAAAAATAATTGCCTCCTGGTAAAAAAATAGATGGCTTTACTATTTCTAAATCAAAAAAAAATGCAATCAGCTGGACTGGAAATATTGTTCAGCTGGCACTGGGAATAGGAGGTGTATAAAGGTCTTGAGTGTGTAAATATCAAACACCACAGGAGACAAAGTGACATAATATTAATATATAGCAAAATAGATGAAGAATTTTATTTATTCTCAATTACATTGTTTGTACAGGCTCACTAAAAAAAATTGGATGGAACATACTTTGGATACACAGTATGTCATGATACCTAACAATAAGCATTTCATGAGAATAAACAGTCACGTAAGATCTTTCTGCATTCAAAAGGTTAAACACACAAATTAATGAGACAAAACCAAGGAAAGGGGAGCATTCCCGGAAATATCTAGGAGGCCTATAGAGAGTTTCATCAAAGCAACTCTATGATTTAAATAAATGTGCCATTTAGACTAGGCTTAGGCAGGTAGGTTAAAGGCAAATGCCATTAGCTTCTCCTTGGGAATCTCCCAGAAGCAGCAGACACAAGGTATGGAAGTTTCCACAAGAAGGCACAAGCTCCAACTGGAGAACAGGCTAAGTTAGCAGCTGAAGGCATAATGCATGCACACATTCCTTCTGCCACCATACACTCTCTAATCTTAGAAGAGGGCAGATATGCCTCTTTCCACTCTTCTACAAACAAGAAACAATCCCAGAAGGGCTGCCTACAGGGAAGATCACAGAGGTTGAATTTCTTTTAATATTAGCTGATCATCCAGGCTGCCTACTTGTGGGAGACATGGATAGCTGTCAGCAGAGACCAATTCCATCAAGGTTATGGTTTCTAAGCCAGGGGAGAGAAATTGTTCCCAAGAAGTACCTGTCCTTCTACATTGATTATACAGGATCACAGGTGACAAGTTCAAAGAACATAGCAAAGACAGAGATACATTAGAAAGGCTGACCCCAGCTTAAATAATTCGGTCCTCTTTTTTTTCTTCCTCACTTGTCAGCCTTACTACACTGCACAAAGGCATTCCTGGATAGGATACTCTTCAACTTAAGAAGCCAGGGAGATTAAAGCTGTGACTGAAAGCTGAGCACAAAAAAATCAGAATTGGGAATAAACTGTTCAAAAATAATTGGTGAGTACAGTTAATTTATTTATAAAGTTAATTTCCCATTCCTTGCAGGCATTATTCATGTCACTCCATAGGCTGGGATGGTAGTGAGGCAGGTGGGTTCCAGCATCTGGGAGTATTCTTCATGCATTGCCCTGGTCTACTTCCTCTGCAAGGATGAAAGAAGATGGGAGGGGAGAGAAGTTAGAGAGATATATCAGTTACCCCTCTAAGGACAAAAGATGGAGAGAGCAAGGTATGGATTTGGAAGCCAGGCTGTGTGAGAAGCACAGAACAGGAGAGTGAGTTGCTATTTTCACCAGGACAGACGGTCATTCATGGCACTCAATACTCATGTCACCTTCAGGGCTATGTGAGGTTGAGAGAGGGCTGAAATTTATTCTGACCCACTGGGAGAGATAAACAGAGTAGGATTTGTCACAACTGAGATGTACACAGGAGCACAGTGCAAACAGGCAAGGATGTTCTGTGCAACAGTGAGACATACTCTATTTCTTTCTCTGTCAAGAGTGGAAGGAACCTACGGCATTCTACTGCCTTACTATTCAGGGCAGGGAAGGAAGCTTGGCAATTGAGATTTGCCTTTTAAGTCAGTGCAGACTACCTTTGTACAACTAGACCAGTGGATGAACTTCTTAAATAGCAATTTCCCAATACTCTTTTCAAGGAAGATAAAAACTCTGCCTTTTAACAGAAATGGGGAAGAGTAGCCTAAAATCTAAAGCCTCCCCACCAGTCTCAGACTGAATAACCATATGACACCAATATATCCTTTGGAAATGCTTTACTATCCACTCAATGTCTATCTTAGGACTTATGGACATTTTTCCAGGAAGTGAGGCTATAGGTCCAAAATCGACAGAACACATCTGTACCTATGAACAAAGCCCATGTTAGCAAGCAGTATGAAGTAAAAGGGTAGGAGTTCAGGCCTTTTTCCAAGATACCACCTAAGAACACGAAAGGAGATAAATTTCACCATTTACCACCAGCAAGTGACAAAGCTTTTGCATGCTCTCAATTTCTAAGCAATATCTGAGCCTGTAAACTGGGTAAATGTAATCCAAATTCAAGCAAGAGAGAAGCACTGCCTGGAAGACTAAAAAACACAATGAAGAAGATGTAAAGAACTGTGAAGCGAAGGGGTCTTGGTACCCTACCTGTGGTGCAGGGAGCACTGTACTCCTGTGTGGCAAACTCATCTGGAAAACAGAAAAGAAAGGACAGAGTGAACTGTCATGACCCTCGGCACTGCTGGCAGAGGGACAGGTGCCAGAGATGCTTTTCCCAGGTTCCACAGCAGGCTGCTGACTCCATCCCCAGCTTCCCTCCACTGATCCCAGCTAGAGTGGGGAAAGTCACAGCCCTGTGTGGGGGCAGTGGCAGCAAGGCAGAGCCACCCCTCACAAGCAGTTCCAGCAGGTCTCCACCCCAGTGCACCCAAGGGCTGCTCAGGCACCTTCTCCCAGCACACTGGGGTGGGGACAAACAACTCTGTTGCTGCCAGCCTGGCACAGCAGCCAGGACAGCAGAGACACCAGGAGCAGCAGGTCTGCCTGGAAACACAGGCATGGCTGTGCTCTAGGGCCAGACCTGAACACAGGACCTTCAGCACCCACAGCTCTACCCTGGGCCCCTCTGCACTCAGAGAGATCAAGGTGATGGCCCAGGCCAGCGGCAGCTGTGGGTCTCCAGAGCTCCTGTGCCACTCCACGTGTCCCACTGCCCACCCTTGCTCCCACGGGCACTACCAGCCCCCACTCACCTGTCTCGTAGTAGTCATAGACCTTCACCTGGGCTGGCTTCAGGCCCTGCACGGGGATGTCCCGCTCCACCGTGAAGGAGAAGCTGAGGGTCTCACTGCTCAGCTGGGGAAGGGAAGCAGTGGAAGGTCAGGAGTGGCTCCACATTGTCCCAGTCTCCTCTTTGCCTCCACACTGCCCCAGGCCCCATCACTCTCCCCTGACACCTGTGCCTTGGTCCTGGCAGGACAGAGGGGCTGTGGGCCTGGCTGAAGGGTAAGGGGAAACCTTTTCCCACACTGGGGGAAGCTCTGCTGGTGGAGACATCACAAGGCCTGATCTGTGGAGGGAAAGCCTGCTGAGGGCTGGGACAGAGTTGTCTCCTATGAGACACACAAGGTTGGTGACGAAGAGGTTTATGATCCGTTTTTACAAGCCTGGAGATGGTTAGCAATTCTCTCCATCACTGTTCATGTTATTGCCAGTGTGCTGCAGAGCACACTGCCCCATGGCAGCCCTGAATTAGTCCTCACCTGCTCTATGTAGAGCAAAACATGATTTGGGTTCACCTCCGTCCGCTGGATCTGGTGAAACCAGGTATTTGAGAGCTGGAAAGAGGAAACAGAAAAGGTTACTAATCTGATGGAAGTTAGACAATCCTAAGTTTCCTCACACCAGAGGATTCTCACCAGGTGGGTGCTTAGAAGTAAAGCACAGGGAGAGTACTTCCCAAGGGACTTGTGAAACACTATTGTACAAAGGCTACACACTAACTCTTCCCCCAGTCCCCATCATCTCAAGCTCTTGTACCTGCTTGACACAAAAATAGAATGAGGGACCAGCATTGTCATGGCTGTCATCTATTTCCAAAGGCTCCTGAATTCCTGAAATTAAACCTAATGGTCTGCTTCCAGCTCTCATTCAGAGGACCAAATTCCACATATATTTGAATAACTGTAAGCTACCACAAATGCTTGAGGAGGGGGAAGGCAATGTTGCACATGTGATCCCTCATTCACACCTACTTCACAGCTGCAGGTTGGAAGACCTAGAGGAAAAGTTGGATAGGTCCAACAGGGGTGAATATACCAGGAAAAGCATTAACACCTCTTTTAAATAAGGAAATTGATGCCCCAGATTAAGGACAGGTATAGTCCAAAGAATGCTTCACATTTCATCCTACCTTCCTCACTGAGGACTTCAAGGGGATGAATCCCGACAGCATCTTCACATCAACAATCACCATGTTGGAGCTGTTGCGATCCCCAGTGTAACTAAGGAATTGAGCAACAAAGATTCAGTGCACATCAAGGCCAAGCTGGGGACACTTCCAGCTTATCCATAGCACTTGGCACCACACCAAGTCCTGGCAGTCCAGCACCTTCTTCTCCAGCTAGGCCAGGTTCTCCCAGTCATCTAGGCAGCCTCTCACTAGCCTGGCTCTAGGCTGCCCACACAACTGCACCACTGCAGGACCCAGCCCAGCTGCTTCTCGCCCACCATCCCAGGAATTCACTGCACCTCCAGGGCTTCCAGACTGGCTCACCCTGGGGACAACCAGACCTCCTGCAGCTCCCACGGCTTGACAGGAAGGCTCCGACCAAAACACAGACTCACCTGACATTTATGCCAATGTCAAAGACCTTGTGAGCCTTGGAGTCCACACATGTCTCTGGGATGGTGTACACATGAAGCATGAAAGGTGCATCCTCCTGCATGGGCTGCACGTTGTACCTCAGGCTTGTCTAGGGCACAGGCAGCAGCCACATATGAGCACAGGTGAGTGATGCCCAACGTTGGAGAGAGGGGATGCTCTCCCCCACCCAGCCTCCCCACTTCTCCCATTCTCACAGCTCCTCCAAACTCCAGGTCTTTCCCTCCTTCCCTCCCACTCATCTCTTCCACATAACTCTGCTCTTCTCCTCTTCCCTTTACAAAGAGCCTTCCCTCCCACTTCTCCCCTCTCTCCTGCACCTTCTTCTCCAGATGGAGAGGGACTTGATGATCTTTAGGGTCTTTTCTAGCCTCGAGGATTCTATGATTCTACCCTCTCCATGGCTCCTGCCTGGCAAGGGGCTCCCCTCCCAGGATGCCTCCTGTCCCTATCTCCCTCACCTGCAGGTAGACGCATCCTTCACCAGACACCTCCACGCTGTACTCCCCTGGCACCCGGGGAAGGGACACGCGCTGGAGCAGCAGCCGGTTTGTGGGATCCACTTGGAAGTCTTGCTGGAAGTTCCCTCCAGATTGCAGCCTCACTTTGGAAGCTGCCCTGCTCTTGGCATAAGTGAGAGCTCCATACAGGGACAAGGCTTGGAGAGCCACCACTGTGTCCTGAAAGAGACAGATCCCGGCACCCAGAGGGGTGCAGTCAGCCCTTCCATATCCTGCCCTCCCTCAAGTGTGCCTTTCTGTGGCACCCTCCCCTCCATCCTTCACTTTCTCCAGTATTACACAGAAGAGACAGAGGCAAAGAGCAGCTTTTACATGTTCCTATTCCCTTCCAAGAGGCACTACCTGACATTCTTGCCTCTAGCTTCTCGAGCACTTGGCAGCCATAGTGGGTATTGCATGGATATACCGCAGGTCTAACGTTCCTGCCTTCCTGACAGACCTTAATGGGCTCCCACCTGGCTCTTTGACATCTCCCATCCTCCAACACTGATGTGTGAGGTCGCAGGAGGGAATGGGAAGTAGCTCACCTGAGTGGAGGAGAAGCCTCCATTGGGATTCTGCTGACCACTGATCCACTTTGCAATACGAGATGCAAATGACAGCTCCTCCTGGGAAGGTGCTGGCTGAGAGCTGAGGTAAGCAAGCAGCACATAGGCTGTCATCTCCACTTCAGCAGAGGGAGCTCGGTGGCGATAGTATGGGAGATCAACCTCTGGCTCTTTCCCAGGCCGCTGCCAATGAACAGACCCATCTTCACAGCAGGCGGGGAGCGTGGAGACAAGACAAGAAGCAATTATTACTAGTTCTTATTACAAGTGGAGTTCTTGATCTGCTGCAACTCCAGATGGAAGGATGCAGCCTCTAGGATGCATCTGTCATGCAGGATGAAGGGGGAAGGGTTAGGTTTACACATTTTGCAGGTTTACAGCTAGTATGAGACTGTTGAGTCTCAGGCCTGGATACCACTTTGTTCTAGACTACAGATTCAAATAGACACTTATGGGCTTGGGCACCTCAGAGAACTAAGAAGGATGCTGCTCTCTGCCTTTCTGAGTAGAGATCCTGGGATCAGGCAGTGACAGAATCTGTGAGACAAAATGGCTCAAAGAATGTGACCCGGGCTTGAGAGTCACTTGCAGCTGGAGAAGGCAAAAAGGTTGTGGGGGATACTTCCCTCACAACCCTGCTACCTAACATTTGAACAAATCCACTGTCTGGTCTGATTTAACTAGAATGCTTCTGAATTGTTACATGAATTCCTAGAAGAGTCTGAGCTAATGCTATGGCCTCCACAGTGACCTGTAGGTTCATTTTCTCTCTCAGCACATCCAGCACTTCTCTGATTTGCATGTCTTGTGCTGTGCAAAGTCAACTTTGTTCTATGTTGAGCCCGTGCCCTGGAAGGAAGGAATGCCTATTAACATTATTCAGCCTTTGTTAAGTGGTGCCTGGTGTGGCAAGAGGAGTGGACTAGGGAGAGGTGCCAGCAGAGCTACTCTGTAGTTCATTACCGAGGGGATGGTACCTGGTGCTTCCCAGTGAACTCCCCCAAAGCAGAGATTCAGGACTTGGGACTGAGAGGGAGTTCTCAGAAAGGAAATCCCTTTTCACAAATCTTTCCTCTCCCACAGAAGCCAGTTCCTACATTAACAATTGCCCCACCAACAAAAGCCATTTTATCAAGGGAAGATGTAAGGTCAATGAAAGAGATGTCCCATCAGGACTACTCACCCTCTTTCACGGCTTTCTTTTCAAGTGAGTCAAGCAATGTCTTCCTCTTGTCCATTTTCCCGGCCAGGGCAAATGCATATGCTAGCAGTGCCTTGGTGTACACGTGGTTTTCTTTCTGATCTGTTGCTGTTTCCAGGCAGAACAGAGCATTCCGCACCACTGAGTGCTGGGAAGAGAGAGAGACCAAGCTGGAGCAGCCAGAGATCACAGCGAGGCCCATCTTAGAACATCAGGAATTGGATGGTACCTATGGACCCTTGGCAACCCCACTTTCCGCTCTGACTAATATTGTACTATTGTGTATCCTTTCCCTTCCAGGCCCAGTAATTCCTAGAACAAATGGGCAGCCAAAGGCTGTTCCTTGTATCAACGTTTCTCTAATATCTCTTGTTAATGGTTTTTCCCAATTACTTCCTTTCTGTATATGTCCTAAATATTTGCTTTCCTCCTTCAGCTACCGCCCTGAAACTCTTCTGTGCTTTTACCCTCTGCTCTGTCCTTTTCTTTTTATTGTTTAGTTCTTCTTTTCTAGGACCTTCTGAAAAAATTTAATTTTGCTGAAAGCTGATAATGTAGATTCTAGTTTGGCAGGAAACTATCTCTGCATAAGAAAGAAAATTTTTTTGTATTTTCTGGAATATTTTTTGTGACATGTTAACATTAACAATGTGTGTCTTTTCCAAGATAATCTCAAGTACAGTTTGCAAGTGCAATCATAAAAAATGTAACTTCTTTACACAGTGTTAAGTAACGGACTAACAGATGCTGTGAGCCCATGACCTTGCAGCCAGATGCATGACTGTTTCTCATTTGTAATGGAAAAACCGCTATAAAATTGAAACAATAATATTGTAGAGAGAGCATGTCATGATCTGAATCCCAACAGTATATTTACAGCTTAATCAGTGATCTAGAAGTAAAAGATGTATTTTTCAGCGGCTTTGTACTTTGCCTTCACTGGGTATCTACTGGAAGGTGAAATCTTTCGTGATCGTTTTTGGAGATGCAATTCAGCTGTGTTTGAAAAAGCAAAGAATAAAACCAAAATTGGTTGTCTATGCCTCACCTAAAGTTTTATATGCTTACTACTGTTTGTAAGGTAAGCACTGGGGAAGAGTTCAGTCTAATTACAGGATGGGGCAGTAGACACACATGCTCAAAACAGTGCTGATCAGATTTTTATGAGGGTTTAATATAGCTTACTTTACTTATAGAAATATTCTGTATAGTTGCCAATAGCCTTAAAGACTTAAGGGCTGTGTTAAACTTAGAAGTTCATGCAGCTTAACTTGAAATGCACCCATATCTCACTCAAATTCTGACAAACCCCTTCCTTCACATTCAGTGGTGGTTTTAGGCTCAGACAGGGAGACGGAAAACATCTTTGTTATCCAATACAGTTCTGCCTGAGAGCTTTTCTTCTAAAGACAACACATACCAAAGAAAGAATACTTTTCCGGTTAAGTTATTGCCATCCATTTCACCTCACTGACAAAATAATTCCTTCTGTTCGTTCTTGCTACACAGGAAAAAACTTGGAAAACAAAGCAGTCCCCACTACATTTGGAGCAGAGGAATTATGGCAGCCTGGTAATGACCCTAGCTCAGCAGTCTTTCTGCTGCAATTCATACCACAATTTTACCTGCACCACACTTCTTAAATAGGCCTCAGGCTTTTCACAGAGTGACATTATGGTATTCTCTATAGGTATACTTTATTATCTATAGGTATACCGTATTCTTCAAGCATTAAGGATGGGGATTTCCCACAAAACAATCTAGAAGAGGCAGAGAAAATAAGAATGAACCCTAAGTGTGCCACTCCTTTTTACATGCCTGTGCTGTTTTGCCGGCACAACAAAAGCAGTTCAACAGGAATGTACCATTACAAGAAATAAAAGGAGATTTTTGTAGGGGTAGAAAACTTTTTGGCTCATTTAAGAGAATTAAATATTATTTAAATAATTTTTAATCCAAGCTGTATGGAACCAATCAATTATTGTCCATGAAAGAACTCAGAAGAATGTTAAGTGAAATGTTTATGTGGGAGAAAGGATTGGACAGGGAAGGAAAATGAAGGAAAAGTGTTAGTTCAGTCTAGGCTTAAATAGAAAGACTATTCAAACAGGATTTCTTCTTTCAAAAGGTAAAGGGACCTGATAATCTGGCAGGGAGAGAGACTAGTAGGACAGGTTAGTACCATCTGTGGCTCAGGTTGGGGTGCGGACACATACAGTTACAGGCAGAGGAATCTCCAGCAATGCAATAGTGATATAGGCTGTCAGTGTGACCTCGTCATTCACTCCACCCTGCAAGGAAACACAAAAGTAGTTGTTGATCCTACACAGCACCACTGGCTTCTCTCTATGCGACATATCTACATCCTGCAGAGACAAATTCTTCCTAGTCTCCTGCTCATGGTAAGCCCTTCAGAAGATGCTGCTGACTTCTTCATGCTTCTGTGATAGCCCCCCCCCTTCCCCAACCCCCAAGTGATAAAATAGCTCCATTGGTCCCAGTGTGACTTAGGGCCAAGTTGCAGCCTGACAAAACCTATATGAAGCCAATCAGGCGGACACATTACCTTCATGGCATTGTTCAGGAGTGTCCCAGAACTGCGGAAACATCCATTATCCTTCTGCTTTTGAGTAAGCCAGATCAAAGCATCCTGGATGTGCTTCTCATCTATGAAGATGTGAGGCCGGGCCTGGGCAAAAGACTTGAGGACAAAGGCTGTGAGCCTGAAAGTGATAGAGGAAATCAAGACATCCTGAGCATGTCCTGTATCCATCAGAGGTCATAGGACCCATATGGGCTTTACTGCTCTGGAGGAAATCAGGAGAGGCTACAAGACTTGATCACAGTGGGCTGGTTGGAAACTATGAGGTAGAGACCAAGCTAAATGGAGTCTGCTATTCATAGCCCTGAGGACTGCAGGTAGCTGGGCAATGGCACTGTGGGGATTCATCAGCATCTTCTGCTAACAAGAACTAACTATGTCATCTTGCAGGCCACCCTCACTTGAGTTGAAGAAGGGTGTCAGAGGAGGTAAGTAGCTATCAGTGCAGCATTGTAAACCTAAAAGGCACCTCCCTTAACATCTTTCCTTGCCCTATTATCTCACATGATTATTCTATGATGCCATGAAAATAACTTCACCTCCAACTCCATTTCAACCTCCACAATGCCCAAGCACAAGAGAACACTGAGGAAAGGCAGGGCATGAAAAGCGGTAATGAAAAGTCAGTGGTACTTAAGTCTTACCAGGTATTTCCAACTTGCCCATAACGTGGCCCAAAAGTACTGTAAGAACCATCCCAGTGTTTGTACTTCAATTGCCTTTGATACCCTGGAGAGTGAAAAAATATTTGACTTTCGAACGTACTTTTCAAGGAGCCACACAAAAGAAATGTAGCAGATGCGGGACACAGTGTTCCCCTTAACTAATGGCAGAAGTGTGAGCTATGTTGCTCAGTATTACAGTGGAAGTTCAGGCAAACCCACAGCTCTGAGTATCTCCATTTTTGTGCTCTTCCACTCTCCTAAAACACTTGGAAACTGAGTAACTGTGGTCATTGCTGATCTCTGCATTAGACTTGATGAGGAGAGGTAAATATATCCCAGACTTGAGAGAAAGGAGAGAATGGTTCCCCAAGGAGGACTGATAAAAAATGTGAGCCCTACATAGGAGAGGGATGTAGAAAACAGGGTAATTTTCATTGGAGGAAGTGCAATATTCCTGAAAAAATAACTGAGCCAAAATAGCCCCTTTCTAGTAGTATACACCCATCATGTGCATATGTACCAGTGTTATGTCTGTCAACATGCCCTTGATAGCATGTTCAAATTCTGCCCTGGTCAAAGGTGATCAATACTTTCTAAATCTCAATCCCAAGGAGGGTTTGAGATCTACATAAGCAGCTGCCATGATTAATAGGTATAGTCTGATTTATGTATTTCATATAACTCTTTCTTTCAGAAAGAAATCTTGAGTTATTGCCAGTTCTGGACTTTTCCTGTGTTCCTGTTTGGATGCTGTTGTCTCTCACCCTGTACTTTCACTTGAACACAGGATTCTTTCCTATAGATGTATTATATACATCTCACCTACCAGTATCATGTTCCCTTCTAGAGACAGTCTCCAACAGATCATACCTGCCAGTGGACAATAGTGTCCTTATCCAGCTGCCAAGGGAAGGGATGAACAGAAAAGCAAAAGCTGTGTCCCATCTCACCGCTCACTAAGTATCCAATGGCCTTGGATTTGACTTCTTCACTCAGCTGCTCTGTCTTGTTCAGATAGTTCAGGACGTAGATGTTGGGTGCAAACAGGACCATATTCTGCTCTCCACAGCCAAATGGCATCTGGAGGAGCTGGTGCAGGTTCTGCATAGCAGTGCCCATGATGTCACCTGGGGAATGGGACAATTTACAGTGTAAATTAGCCATTAGACTGGGCACAGCCTGAAGTGACAGTGTTTTAAAATAGCACGTGATGGATAAGGATGCAATAAGGATGCTTCACTCACCTAGCACTGAGAAATATGCTCTGGCTGAGCCATCCACCACAGTTTCTGGAAGAACCAAGGAGACTGTCTCTGGCATTGACTTCTCTGGGATAAAAAAAACAATTCATTTGGTTACAATTCCAGATATATCTAGATGCATGGGTAGCAGCTGTCCCCTGAACAAGGTTTTCCTGCCTTCAAGAAATCCATTCATCTGTAATTTTGTTGATGAAGCTTCCCATCCTGAAAATTTTGTGCTGGGCCTTCAATATCCTCACATACAGATTGTCATGGACATCTGCATGGCATTATCAGCTGGCCTTGACAGACAAATACACTTTCCAACCTATTTTTCTGGCCTTTTCTCCTTCAGTGGGCTGACCCAGCTTACTGCAGAGTCTGGTTTGTGATTTTACACCTGTTGAATGAAAGGCATTAGAGATAACCTTATTAAATTCCAAATATCCTCTCCCTGCAGGGACCTGGCCAGCCTCAGTTCCTAAGAGATAAGCTTCTGTCTCTATAATTGTTGACACTATTACATCCTCAGCTCTCCTCCTCTAGGAAGAATTGATTTCACTAAGAGTTGGACATACATCCAGTTTGTTTAATTTTATCACTTTCCTACACCTTTGTTCTCAGAGTGAAGCATTCAAATACTTTTCTTCTCTCTTTGTCTTTAGTCTCTACCACAGCAAAGAAAGTCTTAGAAAGCAAACGGCTCTTACCAGATGCACAGAGCACAGAGTTGTACGTAGTTTCCACTTCTGTCCCTTCCGGCTTGGGGAAAAGGGCAAGGGGAAAAAGCAAAAAATGAGAGACAACAGCAGCAACAACAACAACAAAGAAAAGGAAGACATATCAAAAGGGAAACTAAAAGGGACTTTTTGGAAATGACTTACAAATTTTTTCCTCCATATGCTAAACCAGGGATAATTGGGGACTATAACATACCGGCTAATTACAAGTATGAAACGTAGTACATGTTCTTTCCTTTCTTATTATTGAGAGAAGCCCTGCAGATTCACAAGTTATGATGCAGACAACATGCAAGGTGCTGTTACTAAGTGCTAACAGAGCCACAGGACCTTGTCTTTCAAGGTGCTACACAGTGCGGCCCAGCACAGCTGCAGTGATGGCCGAGTGCTGTGGACACTGGTAGGTTATGTATGCAAGAATTTTTGCAGGTGGTAAAGCACTCCAATGCACTCACATCTGACATGTTGCAATGACAAAAATTTAAATATATGCCGTAGTCAACTGGTGATTCTATCTCACTGTTTCAAAAAGTCCTAGACTATTTTTTGAAGTCAGAAAAGAATCCCTCTTTTCTGTTGAGATAGGTGAAAACAATTTGCAAAAAACTCAGGAATTAAATGTTTACTATAATACATTTTTTTGTCAGAATTTATTTTAGGGAGATCCCTGAATCATTCTTTAACCTCCAAATAGGAGAGTTCCTATTGCTTCATTACCATTTTCCAGCTTTTGCCCATTGAAAATCTTTTCTGGCATGCAAACAATGGTGTTATTGTCTTTTCCTTCTCACACAGTTAAAATTCACTGTCTCATTCTTCAGTAGGAAAAGACAGAAAAGTATTAAAGGAGTAGGAGAAAAAAGAAAAAGAAAAAGCTTTCCAGACAAACTATGACAGAACTAAATGATTCTGTTTGCAAAGGCACTTCACGTTTGTTTCAATATGTCCTTGTGATATGCAACTAAATAAGAAATCCATTGTTGTGTTTGATTTTGAACATTTCAACAGGAAATTAAAACATGCACTGTAATTATTTGAAAGATTTTCCTTTACAGATGAGAAATTCCTGGGTGAAAAAACATCCTGTTTCCCAAAGAGCTCTCAGCAAGACTTGGTTTCTGGAGGGGCAAGAGTATGCCCCAGGGCCTTTGGCACATTCCCTTCTCTCTCTCTGGGACACACTGCCTACTGCAGGGAATATTGTCATCCGTATGTTCGTGACAATGCAGCTTCACCCCAAGTGTGTTACACTGTATCCACCCCTACTAATTAATTGTTAAACCTTGGATGCTAATCTCTGACTCCATCCAGTCAGGACTTGCTGAAGATTAATTACCACATTACAAAAACAGGATAAGATGAGCAATCTCTCAGACACCCTGACAGAAGCATCTTTAATGCTCATTCCATAATTTTCATTCCCCTGCCATCTGGGAGAGAAGACTTTACAGTGCTGATCTTTAGTAACTTCAAAGAAAAAAAAACAAACAGTCTTTTTTCCAGAAGGTATATATGAAATCAGGAAATTTTCCTGAAATGTTAAACAGTTATTCATGTATTATACATACAAATCCATTTGTAAATATTTTTTTAAAAAAGTGACTATCAGATAGGATTGTTGTTCCATCATTACATTCAGGTTATCAAAACATTTTCTGAAGTTACATGAGTCCTAGCTCTGCCTTACTGCAAACTGGAATGTCTGCAATGTAAGGAGTTAATATTATTATATAGATTTCACTATACAATAAGCTAGTACTCTTTGTTAGCTAATAGCATCACAGGGAGTCTTATACTGTGGATTAATTTTATGACTGGCAATTAATCACGTGAAAAGCTATGCTTTCATCAGTGCAAAACACTGCTTAATAAAAAAAGCGTACAAAAGAATGAAAAAAATAAAAGGTTAGTTACACTGTTTTGAACATTCTTAAAAGTCTAATAAAACCAGTTTGAAAAAGCGATGTTAGTTTTGTTCAGAAATATTTGTAGATTGTGGTGACTGTTCCATGTTTCAGAGTACTAGCTGTGTGCTGCAGGGAAGCATAAGGTTTCTGACTAGTGTTCCATTTATAACCTATGCCTGTGATTTATTACAGGTAATACCACGGAGTTCTTGTTTATCTCTGATACGATGTCCCAGAAAACCTGTCATTATTGCCTGCCTTATTATTTCTGTCCCACTGCGTAACGTAAAACCCTGCTTTTACTATGAGATGTCAGCATTTATGAGTTATGGGCTCTACTGGCCTGGGCTAGATTTGTCAATGCTTCTTTTATGCCAGCTTGCAGAATTAGAGTCCTACAAGCCATTATTGCTGCTGTCATGGCTAAAGCAGAAAACCTTTATCATTCAGCAACTGTTGCTGTTGCTATTGGCACTTTTCTGTGCCACCAAAATTAGCAGCCCACATACCTCTACCAGAAGCTGTCTGATGACTGTGTCCTTCCGCCCTCTCTCAGGGGTCTCCACAGCTGCATTCCCGCAGGGTTGCTGGTTCTGTAGGGCCTCGGTGCTCACCGAGAACTCCACCTGCCCTGGAGGAAACAGTTCAGTCAGCCCTGCCTGGCAGAGCCAGGGAAATGTGGGTTTGTGTTTGTGCTGGGCACTCCCTGACGCATTACAGAGCTTTTCCAAGAGGAGAACTAAATTTGAGACAGTGTTTTATCTTGATCCAGCTGCAGCCTGCCAGGCCACCTCCTTCAAGATGGCCATACAAGCAGGTGGTCCACAAGCCAGAAGAGTAATGATGGGGCGGGTCTCGTAAATCAAATGGTCTTGTTCTGGGACTATCAAAGCAAGCTTTGATTAAAAAATTTCAGACCCAGACACATCAAGCCCAGACATTCTTAGCTCCACAAGTGGAATATCAGAGTGCTTTGCAGCAGTAAGGGAATTTGTGATTTTTATTTACGTGTTAGGAAAGCAATGGCTGGCAACACTTACATGGTTTGTTTAGGACCTGGAAACATTACACGCAGTGTAGTGTCTCAGTCTCAGGGTTGGACTTCTCCTTTCTGACATAGAGAAGATCCTTCCAAACAGATTTGAATTACCTAGCTCCTCACACCAAAGATCTGATGCCCTACACAGATATCTGATCTCAGTATCTTCTTGTTGTCCAGCTTCTTACCTAGAGATTTTGGTGTTACTGCCCAAGCCACAGTTATTCTTTCATTCATGCAGATGCAGTAGGATTCTTCCTGTTTCTCTGCTGGTATAGCCAGGAAATGAGTAGATTCAGCCAGGGACACACTGACCTGTTGGTTGCACAGACAGGTGACATGAAGTTTGGACTTGCAGAGAAGCTGGAATTATTGGAGGCAATGCAGTACGTGGAAATGGGGAGCCAGTTATACTGTGAGACTACGAACCTCACAGGTATTGCAGAAAAAGAACTGCCTAATAAAGGGGGAAATGACTGAGATGCGTAAAATCACAAGGTAAGTGTAGAGAACAGGACCTTTGGAAAGAAAATCAATTCTGGGAAAATTGATAGCACAGACCACTTGCGCTATGAATTAAAACCTCACTCATGACTAGTTAGGTGAAAAGATAAAACACTAGCAGTGGGAAACCAAGTAAGGGAACAAGGAAAAGTGGAATAAGGAACCTGAAAATAGCAAACAAAACAGGAAAGACAGGGAAATAAATGAGAGTGCATTGGAATGACTGGATCAGTGCCTCTTCTTGTTTCAGCTTCATTCCTTTCAGAATGAAAATCTGTGTTTATAAAAAACTGAGCAAAGGTGGTTGAGATTTCATACCAATCAATTTCCAAATTCTCTCAACTTTTTCTCTGGTGAAAAAATGAAGACAAGAATAGCGGAGCTATATAGCTCTGCTTTGTGTCTTAGGGACAGATGCAACAAATCAAAGGAAGTCTGCATATTCCAGTAAATCTGCTGTGATATTTTGCGAGATGAGATAAAGGCTAAACCAGGTATCTGGTGAACCTGGACTTTTCATGTGCAGTGATGCTGTGGTCTGTGAATAACCCAAGTCTCATATTTCTATAGGACAGTGACATAAATTTGTAATGACAAGGGTGGGGGTCTCAGCAGCAGAGCTTTAGGTCCTGAATCTAACACAGCTTTCAAAACTTTGGCAGGAAAACATATTCCTTCTTCATTGAATACCACAAGGATTCCTACACACTTACACCTATATGAAATTATAGTTAGAGATCAGTCGTCTGGCTTGGGAAACCATGCTTTAAGTGACAGACTGCAGTCTTCTCTAACCTGTTAGACTGAGCAAAGTTGTGCAAGTGCCTTACCCTGATGCAGGCGGTCAGGTAGTTGAAAACAGTGGCTTTCAGCGTGAAGGACTCCCCACGCACTACAGAGTAGGGCATGGTGAGCTCCACAAAGAAGGGCTGGAAGGCCCTGAGGGACACTGTCGGGGACAGGCCAAAGCCTGTGTCTGCTGAAGTGCAGAATGCATTGGCTTTCCACTCGGTGATGGTGTCAGGGATGGTCACATCCAGATCAGCATTTCCCTCAGAGCTGGTTAGGGACAGAGAACGAGATTTCAGTTATATTCTGGTGATCATCTATGTTCTTCTTAGCCTACTGCATAATGTCTGCTGACAGCAAACTCCTGACCAGCTGGGATATGGGCACTGGCTTTTGTATGTTCCCCCAAAGGATCCTATACTTAGTGACCTTAAAAAATCCCTCTGTCTACTATAAATACTACTCTCACTGAAATAGCAATATTTCCGTTGACACTTTAACATATGGATTGGTAAAAACCATAAGGTTTTGGCCTACTCTACATTCTACACACTACATTCCCTTAAACACTTACTTCACTGAAACTATGTCCCAGATCCATGTCTCAGGGAAGTACTTCCGGACAGTTTCCACAGTATCGTCACCAACCATACCTTCTGCCACGTCATACTCCAAATCTTCAAGTAGATTCATTGCAGTGACTAGGAAATTTTTCAATGACAGGAAGAAAGGAAAAGATGTGTCAAATTCCATTCTAAATCAGGAGGATACTTCCAGGTAGTGCCTATTCCTAAATAAAATTTTAAAATTGAAAGCACAGCTTTGAAATCTTAGCCACTAAAAACAGATGCATTTCTCTGTTGCCATCTCAGTATTTAATTTTTCCTAATGTTGCTGCTTTTCTTACAGAGATTAGATGGAGTGGAGAATTCTTCCCTCACTACCAGCAAACAAAGCATTGCCAAAAGGACCACGTATGATGATGCTATTGAGGGTATATTTCTGTCGCAATACAGAATAAAACACAAAACTTATTGCCTGCAGATATTACTGTGCCAGATAGTTTAATAATCTGGCTGAAGAACTGATTGAGTTTATACATGACCAGAAACACAAGCCACACTTAGCCCTCCATCCAGAATTTTTTTTAGATGAATATGGGTCTTTACATCTCTGGCCATTAGCAACCAAACTGGAGGATGCTGTCTCACAGTGCTGCATACTTTTGTGTCTTACTGAAAGGCTTTTCTATTACCCTTAGAAGATTTTACACCTTCTCAAAGCAGACAGCTGTCTTGGGCCATACTCTGATGACAAATCCTTCATCTTGAAACCAAAGATCTGATCTGTTATAAATAGAAGGCTAGAAGCTATCACTGGACCAAAAGCTGTCTTTTTCTAATCAGAGCTGTGATACTCCACTGGAAAAGTCAGTAACTGAAAGTGACAAAGATAAGAGTCTTAAATAGCCTTTCTAGTCTGAGAACTATTTGATAAAACAAACAAACAAACAAAAGTAATATCATTATTACATCTTTGTAGTCACTGAATCTGCAGAGAAGTGATGTGACATATGCAGCCCCTTCTAGTCATGTGAGTGGGAGAGCTGGGAACAGAACCAAATTTCTCATCCCCCAGTGGCAAAATATTGACCATTTGTTTTGGCCCACTGCTGCCCTAGTTGTTCCTCCAGCTGTTGCTAGAATGTGGCTGCCTAGAAGTAGATGCTCCTTTTTTAGGTTTCCATAGCTGAACTCAAGTCTGATGGAAAAAAAAAAAAAAAAGCCACTACTTTGTGCTGAAAGACTCTTTTAGTGCCTACAAGATCCCTCCTGTAGGGGCTGGCATGGGAATCACCAAGCACACACATTTCTAGCCAGACACATCTGTTTAGCTGGGAAGACACAGGCAGAGGGGGATCAGTTTCATATTTCAGGACTGAGTCCAGAAGGGATTGAACCTGAATTAGGTCAGCATATCTGAACAGAATCAGATCTGACTCATGTAATTAATATTCAAAGACATAAAGGGAAGGAAAGAAGTAGTAGTAAATTTTAGGAAGTTGTGTGGGAGGTGAAATCAAGAAGGTACTAGAACCACTGTAACTCCTTTCCATCATGTGTCCTGGGTAATGCTGGCAGACTTCAGGCTTATGGATCTTGCTGCTAGTGAAGACTTTTAAGCCCAATTCCTAATAAACAAAGAGAAAGAAGAACAAACAATATGAAAAAAACCTGGTTCGAATTTAAACTTTATTTAGTATGTCAAGAATAGATGTACTTAAGTCTGGTAGTGATCAGAATTACAAAGGCTTGTATATAAATTCCAGATAGATAGGTTTAACCCAGATGTTGAGGCTCTATCATGTTATGATAAGCCTAAATTCTGCCATGATCAGATGGAATACTAAGGCCATAGGTCTACCTTGGGCACAGCTGCCTGTGTGAAAATGACATGTGAAACACATGGGATTGAGGGGACCCAAAAAGTCTTGTGCAGGACACTTTAGATGAGTATAAGTGGATTTTTGGGTTATCAAAGTAACTGACACTCTAATAAAGACTTCTTTAAACTAGAGAGAGAAAACAATGAAAGAATGAGGAAAATTTTCTAATATTATGGCACTAGAAATAATTTCTCAGGACTATTTCCTTACTCAAGCCCTTTTGCAGGTATCTCTATCAGCAATGAGGAGACCTTTCAAAGTTTTAATGGTTCAGAGAAACACTCGGGTACCAGTGATGGACTAAGTGCACAGGGCCTGGGCTTGGTTATTTTCTTGCATACAAAAGTTAGCAAGTTTACAGAAAATGAGCTTTTTTGTTTTGTTTTGTTTTGTTTTCATTAGAAAGCCCTTCAAGACAGGTGAGAAAAGGAGAGTAGACTAAATTCCAAAAAAGGAACCAAAAAGAAAAATGCAAGGTTGGTGCTTACTTTGAGAATGTCATAGGCATCACCTTCACCATCAGGAGAAATGGGTATGTAGACAAATCCATTTAGTACCATATTGTCAAGTGACACACAAGGGTTTTCATTGTCTTCTTCCAGGTAGTAGCCTTTGAAGCTATAACCTCGGATTTCCTTCAGTGGAAGAAGATCATACACCTAGGTAAATGCAAAAAAAAACCAGGGAAAAATGTGGCAGGTCAGCACTTACAGAGGTAGATACTATCTAACACTCTGTTGGTAAATGTCAGCTTCTGAAAAACAAGTGCAGTGAATGCATCTATAAAAATACATAGCCCCATGTCTATAGTTGTGTTCACAACCCCGACAAATAGGTATTTGGTTTGTTCTTGTACTTGCTCCTTACCAGAAGTAGCCAAGACTTACAGAGCTGGGAGAGAGCTCATTTTCAGGCTTCATAAGGAGAACGCTCTTGTCCACAGCACGGAGGGCACACAGGGACCTTGGTGTGGCATGGAGTTTCAGGTGTGTGTTGGAGGCAGGAAGACCTTCCTTGGGTACAAAATTCAATCTCACCTGCAAATCCAAAAAGAAGTTCAAGCAGCTACTTTTCCAGACACTGTTACATGCTAATATACTGATGCTTCTAGCCTTGTGAACTAAGCTCTGTTAGTGTTTTGCAATTCTTGTAAAACATATTCATCTTTGACCAATGTAATTAATAATGATGAGTGATTTGCTTTTTTATTCTATCTTGCCCACTTTTTACAGTTATAGTTTTGTAATTTATTCTGGTCACCAATCCTCAGTCAATATCTGCTCAGATCACTTAATGAACCCATTGTGAGTTCTGCCTCTGTTCTGGAACTCATAACTGATCTACCGGTCACAAGACAAACATGGGTTGCATAAACTGTGACATATACTCACTTTATTGGGGAGACAACTTTCAACCTGGAAATCTGCTGAACTGGCGATGACTTCCCCACTGGGTGAAGTGGTATAAACAAGCATCCGTGCTAGGGGAGCAATTGCTGCCTCAACAGAGAGGGTCAGCTGAAATGTCCCATAAGCTAATGGAGAGAAAAAAGGGCTAATCAACACACAAGAAGTCCCAATATATGCATTTGCCTTTCCTAGATAAAAAAAGTCAAGCTCACTCATGCTGAATAGTTTTAGTCAGCAGGGGCAGGAATACTGATACATGATTGAAGTCTATGGCTGCTGCTGAAGATACCTGCATTCAAATAGTGATCCCAAATAGCCAAATGAAGTGAGTTTGGAGAGCTTCCAGATTCTACCCAGTTAACATCTGACATAATTTCTTGATGTTCCCAACCACTTTCTCCCTCAAGCTCCAAGATCTACCAAAAACAGATGAGGGGAAAAAAAGGTAACAGACTGTTGTAAAGGGAGGCAGCAGTCAAGGTTGCAGAATGGCTGAAAGAATAACTGGCAAAGTTACTGCTGGGCAAGCATTTAGCTGGAACACTAAACTCTTGCTCCAAGCACAACAGAAAATGACCCTCTGTGCTGCAAAACTCTTTTTGTTTGGGCCTGAACTTTATGTCACAATCTGGACAAGGCGACAGAGCATCTCTTGATATTAGCCAGGGTGTTAGTTAAGTAACTGCTACTACTGAGGATGCAGAATTTGTACAAACATACAGCACCCAAGATCTTTTACTTCCACATACTGTTTATACCCACTGTAAAGCAACTCCTTCTCATAGACTTACAAAATGTCTCCTCATCTTATTGTTCAAAGACATTTAAAGTTGCATTACAGCCAGTCTCAGTTACTGAAATGTGTAATCCTTGGACATTTATACGAATAAAATTAAATGTATTCATTTGAATATAGGTATGTGTGGGTTTGCATGCTTACGAGGCAGAAACAATACCAAAAAAAATGAAGGAAAGAGAGAAAGAAAAAGAGACACATTTCTTTCTGTTCATTGTACATGTGAGTCCCGCAACACTGGTAAGCATCAGCAGTCAGAATAGACAGAGTGGTCATCAGAAAGTGCTGGTTTTAGGAAATGGCCAAAACATTATGTTTATTTTTTGTTGAATTTTCTAATAATAAGAATAGCACCTGACAGAACTCAGAGACAACAAAACTAATCCAAGCCCCTTCATCAGAAGATCTAATTTTGAAAATTAAAACTCTAAGTTTAATGTTTCAATTGAATATTAAAGGAAATGTTCTTATTGAAATAATTTATCTATGTCCCCCTGCACCCAAATTATCATCAGAAATACTAAAAATGCATAGTACTGCTCACCGTCTCCAGCATTCACAGTCAGATCATGGGTGTCTGCTAATACTATTCCTCCCTTGGCCATCACCTGTGTGACAGAGAAACCTTCCTGTAATTGTTGCTACTGGTGTTGAAAGTAAGGAGAAGGAACATTCACTGGGTTATCTGTAGATTGTGAGTATAAATAGCATTGCCAACAGTGAGCAGCACCAAGAAGGCATTAAGCAAGTGCCAGACTAGAATTCACTGGGTTTTGGGATATAAATATCCACTCCTACGAGAACCAGTATTTGCTCACTGACTAGACCTCTCTTGCTTTTGTACATATTACATATATAGATCAGGTTTGAATGCATTTTGCCTCTGACCCCCTTTAAGTTTGGAGATCCTACACACATTTCTAACAATTTGTAACAGACTGAGGGTCAAAAATTCTCCTAATTCCACTCTCAGTAGCATTGTGAAACAGTCTGAAGAAATATTTAATCAGAATTAGTTTCATAACTCCACAGAGTTGGGATATAAGAGCATGGGCTGCAAATAATAAGAGCTTGAATAAGTAACCTGAATTCAGGCACTAAGCAACAGCCCCAGCGCTACCTGTAATTTCTTCATTTCTAGAAAAAGATTCCTTTTTTCACAGCTGAAAAATGCCTTTTATACAGTTACTTTCCATGGGGAATATATATTCCATAGCACCATATTTGAATTTCAAGGTGTGGGATTCACTTCTATAAAAATTGAAGGTCTCTCACTGTTTGCTTACCTGCTGTATGTGCATACTTAAGACCATCTTTCCCAGGCTACCAGGATAAACAGGTATCTTGTCCTTCAATTAACTATTAGCAGTCCTGAAAATAGACATCTCTAGCACAGGTTTCTATTCTCTTTTTTGAATATCAGCCTAAGTCTCCTGATGTTCTATACAATCCATCAGAACAGAATTGTCTGTTCCACTGATTACTTCTGGTTCTCCAAAGCAACTCTTATCATTCTCCTGGTGTCATTAAATGGGAGAATCAGAAAAGCAAAGGGAGAAAGGCATCGTATTTGAATATTCACCTGATTCTTCCCGTTCTCCCAAGCAAAACTGACATATCATTGTTTGGTTACAGTTCAATTAGTCTCTCTTCTCTGACTTCCAAACTGAACAAATTCATAGTTCTCAATGCCAGCATGCTACAGTCTATTCTAATTACTGTGGTATCCCAAACTTGTCGTGATTGCTTGATGTTCAGCCTAAGCTCTAAGTTTATTGGGCTTTTCTGGTAGTGTAGTTAGAAGTGTTGCTTTAGTTTCATCAGTCAGATGACTACCGATGGACAAAATGGAGTAGAAGGTACTTACCCTTCTCATCTTTTATCTTCTTCTTGTAGGGTGCTGGTTTCTGACCAGTGATCATAGGTAAACTAGAATTTGGAATGGGGGAACCTGGGAGTGGATTATCATGAAATGACAGTCTTGGGTGGCAGTGCCCAAGACAGTGCTCTCTTCATCAATATTTTGTCTCTCTTCTGTTCTTAGTAAAACATGTACACTCTACCCATGTCTGCTCACAGAAGACAAAGAAATGAGAAACATTATGGAAATGTGTTTAGATTGCACTGCGGTAGGTCACACTTTCCATTTCAAACCCTCTCTACCATTAATGGTTATATAGCAGTGCAGTAGTTCCTCATCATGGAACACAGCTATAGAGGACACAGTACTTTCTGTGGTCATAGTTCAAAGTAAACACAAATACTTCTTACCAGGTAGTAAATGACAATTTTCTTCTGCTCCCCTATGGCCTCCTGTGTGAAGATATAGTGCACCTGGACCTCTGCGAGGGAGCCACAACTTAATGTCTCAGGCTTTGGCTCAATTTTGAGGAAACTCTTACTGGGGGAGTAAAACCGACTTATCCTACGCATGGCATGCTCATATGACGGTGTGATCCAGTTGCTGTCGTAACAGTTCAGTTCAGGTTTATGATCTGCCTGAGAAAGAGGAATAAGAAGTTCATAGCTAAATAAAACCAGGTAACAAGTCACATAAAAGTCCACAGAAAAAATGTGGATATGTTCTGTATTTCCCATTCTTATAAGATGGTAGCGAATATGCACAGAAGACACAGAGAAGAGAGGTGACCTGCCAAGTAACTTGCCTTATTTTCCAACTGGCAGAGAGACTGATAACCCATGGATAGGTATTTCCCCTGATGATGAGAAAGACAGAGGCTTACCCCTGTCTCTGCCACTCACTCGGATTTCCAAGGAGGCTTGTGTGAAGGTGGTAGTGTCTATGGAAAACCAGGATTGTCCCTGCTCATCTGTAGTGTAATTCCCTTTATATCTGTCTCCATCCACAGAAATCATGATGGTTTCATTGGCAATTGGATCATCAGTGCCGTCGACCAGCTTCACCTAACAAAGCAATAACAAACTTCAGGTTTTAGACTAGCAACAGAAAACAATACTAAAGTAATAAAGCCTCTTCTCTCTTTCCTCCCTTCCAGGCAGGATATTTCTTGACAGAGAAGAACAAAAGAAAAGAATGTGGAAATGTGTGAGGCAAGTCCTGAGTGGTCTGAGGGAACAACTGAGAAAATTCTCAGTAAAACAAGCTAATTGGTCCATAGAAATAATCTATCAGGACCCTAAGTTCATCAGTAGTTTTAATTCCCCTGGCCAGCCTCATTTGGGACCTTCACCACTTATCATCTGCCTCTTGGTTCAGGAACTCTGTGTTCTGGATTGTGCCTTGTCCCAGTAGATTTAGTTCTTTCTTCTGCTGTTCCCATCTAGTTAAGTGGACTTTCTTGGTTGGGCTCAGCCCTGACCTATCATTTCACATTGTCAGGTGGTCACTAGACTGTTGGTGGAACCTGTTATTGTCACCACTCCTGCTCTGCTCAGTTTGGTTGAGTAGTTGGGACTGTGCTCTTGTTGATGAGGTCACTACGCCTTCCTGTGTTGTGGTCACCCTTTGCACGTGGATAACATTCCCTTGTGGAATAGTCCATGTTTGTCAGAACAATGGGCCTTCTATACTGGGCTGACTGCCAGGAGTGTCAGGGTCATGTGCCTCTTAGAGTGACCCAAGTAATTCATCTGCCTGTACAAAGGCAGAGGAAGGTGGGCCATGTAACCTGCACACACTGCTCATCCATCTAATGGGATTACACACTCGTGTGTTTGCAATGCCATTCATTGTCCATGGTCTTAGAACTTCCTTACCCTCCCGAAGAGTGGAATTCCTGGTCTGTACTGAGAGTCCAGCAGGTCAAAGCTGATTTTGCTCATGATGGGTGTGATACCACAGGAGCCTGTTCCAGTCAGTTCTATTCCTGAGACAGAGCACCAGTAAAGAGGGATTATTAATGAATTTCTAGTCATGTTGGTCCATCTTTCTTGTCTTTGCCAGGCCCTCCTGTAAGGCCCTGCCACCACTTTGCCATATCCAGGTGATACATACCTGTGCCATCTTCTGTGATCTTTCCTTGCACCTCAATGCTCATCTCATATCCCCTACGCTGGAGTTGAAATACCTTGGTCCTCACTACACCAGAAACACACCCACGAGCATCTGCCTAAGCAAGGCATTGGAGAGAAAAATTGAAATTCTGTGAACAAAGCTGGTGCCATAAGGGACTGGAATAGAGACCCCAAATGCAACATGCATAAATTTTGTCCATGAAATCCCAGACTTATGTTCAACGGTTATCTCCAAGAAAAGAACTTGTGTTCAGCCTGTTTCCTAGTGTTACATCTGTAAGTTTTCTCTGTTCTCTGAGGTACCTGGCATACAGTTCTCCAAGGCACACACTGGTTTCCCTGTTAACTTCCTCCTGCCTTAGTTCTGTTTTTCTTCCTGTTTCTTCCATTGTCTTCACTCCTTTCTTTTTTGCCCTTTCTCCTGTATTTGACCTATGTAGAGTACTACCACATCTTCTTTGTTCCTTGTTCTCTATACTGCCTTCTTGTGTTGTCCTCATCTTTGCTCCACGCTCCCTGACACTCCCTCTCACAGTCACAAAACTCTTTCACAGATTCTTTTCTTGGTTTTTGGAACAATAGCAGGGACCTCATGGCTGATAACTGGAGATTTGTCACTAGTCTCAATGGGGTCATGATTCCAGTTGTGGGGTTTTCATTGTTGGTTCTGTTTCCAGTTTAATGACCCCTTTCTTGAGCCTGACTTCCTCTGAGATTCTCTGCTTTTCCCTTGACAGAGTGCTACCTCTGATGTCCTAGTCTCTCCCAACAGTCACAGATTTGGCCTCTCTTAAGACAATATTGCCCATTAACCATAAGAAAAACCACTACATTTTAATCTTGGGACTCACCTGCCTCGTGAATTCTTCACACACAGACTCTGCCTCTTTTCCGTAACAACTTGAAGCAGAATGGGAAAATTTACGGCACACTTGGACATTCACCAAACCAGGAACAGGTTTCCCATAGGTGTACCTATAATCATAACATGTTAATGTATCAGATGAAGAGACAATCAGTCACAATCACACTCAAATGCATCTCCTTAGAGACCTCTCTGGATGATTTCCTAATACTTCTTAAAGGCTGACTAATCTTATATTTTAATGATTCTAGTGATTATATTTCCTTCATTTCCGTAGTAAGATTCTTCCATTACCCATAGAAGAAACATCCATCCTGTTCTAGGAGAGAGGTGTCTGCAGAAAAAGATTGACTTTAGAAAATTATTTCAGCCAGGACCGGCTGTATTTTATATAAAATTTATACAAATTTTACAATTTATATTATTGTATTACAAACTGCTGGGGATTCAGTGAAGAAATGGAAAGGCAACCAGGAGCTCAGAAGGAGCAATTTATGAGTTAAAAATGAGAACACTGGGTTTACATCGCCAGTGTAAATGATGTCTGATCTGATATCTCTGAGTATTTGAGGGTTCAGGACTGGCAGAGAAGCTCTAACTTTAGAAATGCAAAGACAGAAAGAGAAAATATACAATGAACTGGGAAGTGAGAGCTGCAGACCAGTTTGACATCATCTTTTAAGGAACACAGAGAAGACCCTTCTCTTTGACTGCTCAGACAAAGTAGCAGGCTCCGGATTGACAGAGTGAAATAAATTTGCACTGGATGCCTGGGAAAGGTATAAAAAGCCTTCCCCAGCTCTTCTTTTGGTCCTTGGCAGAAAGGAGGAGTGAAGGATGAGCAAAAGAGATTTACTGGAGCTCTGTAACTCACAGACCACAGACAGACACTGGAAGCTCATTGTCCTTAATAGTGATCATCTTGGGCAGCTTCACCAGGACCTCGAACTTGGGCAGCACTAAATGAGAGAGAAAAAGTCTGATGTGAGTGAATGGTGGCTGTGTACTATACAGCAACCCAAACAGAGAGCCAGGATCATCTTAACAGGAATCTCTCTGTGCTCTTTAGCAAGGATCTCCTACCGCTTCCCTAGGTTTTCTCAGCCTTCACCATTGTTTGGGTTCAAAGGGAACTAAGGAAGTTTGTAGCCCTTACCTTCTCTTATTTACAGCACATGCTTAAGTGATCCCACTGGCACCAGACAGCTGTGTAGATCCCTTACATATGTCCATTCAGAAGGACACATTAATCCTATATGCTGTGTTCACAATTCATAATTTGTAACTAGGACTTGGAGCAGCACATTTGTAATTCACCGTATTGAATGGAGTCAGAATTCACAATGGGTTCATTAAGTGGTCTGAGCAGATGTTGACTGATATCTTCCCATATTGCATCCTTCAACCCTAAGCCTCCAACTACTCATGCCCAGGACTGGACTGAAGCATGTAGTGGTCTGCTTCCAGGTGGTGCACCTGAGGTATTTTTCACAGTGCAAAGAAATAACAGCAGGGTGGGTGCACATCCAGACCCAGGAAGTGGAAAACAATCCTGGGTTATACAGCTTAGACATAAATTCGTCTCTAAGATGGGAGACGTGGCTCTATGTTTCAACCCCAGAGTGCATTTCCTCAAAAGACTGTAAGAGAAATAGCAATAGAAGAGATTCACAGAAATGACTCAAGAACAAATAAAAGAAAAATTATCTTAGTGTAAGGCTAGAAAAGGGACATACTTCTTTGATCTTGTGGGGTTTTCAGAATGATCTTTGCGGGAGGAAGAACAGACCATCTGTCACTAGGGCATGTTGAAACCTATAACTTTGTTTGTGGTCAAATTATTCACCATGCCTGACTTTGAACCAAATAAGCCAGTCCTATGGACTTCAATGACAATCTTTCTTGGGTTGTACCCTGCATATTCCAGAAACAGTAGGTTCTAGTCAACGTGCTAGGTCAACGTGCTAGGTCATTAGGGCTCCATGTAGAGCTGGTGGAGAGTCTCAGAGTGAGGAGCACTGGCCAGTCAGCCTTCTCAAATGCACACAGCCTACCTAGAATACACTTCTACAAACACCTGAGAAGTTTTATTATGGAACTTGGAGTTAGAAGGCTCTTTGTGGCAGCATATTTCTCCTTACTCAGTCTCTACTACTACTCTGTTTGTGTCCACTTGTAACCTTTGTGGAGTGTTCTTCAGTCACAAGTTTTCTATCAGATGTGTTTTCTAGGCTTTTGTAGAAAAAAGGAACAGGAAAAAGAGAGAGGACTACTAGTGGAGTAACAGAACTCAGGCAGATGATGAGAGAGGTGAAACAGTGTCACCAAAATATTGTCGTCTCTTATTTTGCATTTAGTGTTACTTGCAATGAGCTGCTGGACTGAAAAGCAGCTAAAACAAAGTCAGCTGAAACTGATGCCACAAACCAGAAGTCCAGTACTCCCAAGAGCACTGTTAGCTCAGGCAGGTTGCAGGGATGCCATAAAGGAAGCAACCACTTCTGATACTCAGTACCTTCTGGCTCAGCCCCTATGAATCCCATTGCCTGTATATTCAGTCCCTCTTTTCTCCATGCTGTTCCCAGGAAATTACAAATTGAGAGGTCACAGTAAAAGGCATTGCTGTCAATCTCACTTGCAGCCCATATCTCCTCTCCTTACCGTATTCCTCCACACTGAAGAAGTGTTCCACATGGGATGAGAAGCTCTTCTGCACAACTATTTTGTAGGAGCCCTGGATGGGGTCTGACGTGAGGGGGAAGGAGAGCTGTTTAAGGCCTGTCTCTAGCTCCACTCCTTGCCACTGGTACACACGGTTCCTCTGGGGATCCTACAGGTGAGGGTAAAAACATCACAAGACAGGAGACTCCTGGGACAGAGTGCAGTGCCCAGTTTATATGTCCTTGCTGGGATATGCCTGTCTGTAATTATTCAATAATCTGTGAGGATCTGTAAGCACTTACCTGTCAATTCTGCATTACCAGCACGCAAGAAAGCTTTTTAACTCTGGAGGTCCTGTGTTGTCTGTCTTCCCCTCAGCTCTACCTGTATGCTTATGAATGATAGGGCCTGAAAGCTAGCAAAGACAGACTGGCAAGGTAGCAAGACAAAGAGAAGTAAGTGAAACACAGAGAAGGGAAGTTCTAGAAGTTCCCTTCCTGAAGGAAGTTTCAGCTTCCTTGACTGGCTATACAGCCTGCAAAAAAGGGTTGTTTTTTTCCCTGCCTGGAATGAAGTCTGTTGAAGTACCATTACACAATCTGATGAGGAATCAGATGTCTGATTTATCTATGGGACTAAGTAATGTACATGTGTAAGAGTCCAAAGGTGGGGTGGGGAAGTGGGAATACAAACAGAGGAAAATGTATCCCACATATGGACATCGACATCCAGCTGAGAGCTCTCTCTCCTTGTGTCTCCCTGCTCCTAATGCTGGAGCTGAAGTCTCACCGCTAGTATAGTTGTGTGATGCTCATTAGGAACTATCAATAATTAATTCACTCAGCCCCAAATTTCTTGTGGAAGTCACTGAAATGGCACAGTAGAGCTATGTATTTTGATGCACCCTTTCCAGGCTGCTCAGCAGTATAGTTAATGTTTACAATCTTTCATTTTCTTCCTACTCTTTGCATTGTACCTTATCTGTCACCAAAAGTTTATTTACTCTAGATAGGTATGTGACTCAAGGTATGTGACTACGTGCATTTACTTCACTGAGATTTTATCTCAGGGCTTAAGGAAAACCAGGACGTGAATGGCATCTCCCAATTCGAGGTCACCAGTCAGGGGGCAGAAGTGGGAGCTGTCTTCCCAAGAAGCACCCTGAGACGACAGAACAGTCAATGCTCTGACCAAATCCTCTTCATTATCATATTTCAACCCTGCTGAAAAGCTCACCCCTTAATGTGAATGATACCACTGGGCTTCCTTGGAAGAGGAACTCAAGAAAATGTTTACAGCTGTGCTTGTGAACTTGTTGCTGGGATGTATGTATAGGGAGAAAAATCTGAAAGCCAGATTAATTTTCCCCAGAAAGGCTTTTTTTTTTTTTTTTTTTTTTTTTTTTTTTTTTTTTTTTAAGAAATAGTAGGCTCATGCTAACTTTTGCCTCTGTGGTTGACTAAGACAAATTAAGTTACATTAAGGGTGTGGATTGATGGACATTTATTTCTTTAGCAGTGCTGACTTTTAGGCTGTTACCTTTCTTCACTTCTGTCACTCTTTCCTTTGGTCCTTAGCTTATTAAACACAGTTCTCCAATTTCAACCACATTTGGCAGATACAAAATCTTTGTTCTGATTGGAAAGAGGAATAAGCCATTCTGATATGACCTCTAGGCAAGTACAATTCTGTTCACAGTATGGCTTGCATTGATTAACTATTTCATTCCTACAGTACATTCTGCAATCAAAGAACCATTGTTGATGTTATTTTGATGTCCAGCTATTCAGCTTTCTTTTACACAAAGGAAAAAGTTCATGAGTCCTATGTTTTCCCTTGCACCTCAGCCTGAACACACTGCTGGAGACAAGTATCTCTGTGCCTGCACATTATTATGAAATAATAATGCGGTTATCCACTTACCTGAACATAGACAAATGGAAACTGTGGGGAAAGAGCAAAGGAAAATCAGAATTAGACATATTAGTTACATGTGGATGGAAGTAATTTCCAGATTTGTACTGAAGAACTGAAGAACAACCTTCTAAGAAGTCCTTTGGGTTCTTCCCTTTTTTGTACTTGCTATTTTTCCTTGGTTCTTGACAGTTAAGAGAATATTTTCTATAGTATTTTAGGGCCTTGACTTTTTATGTTACCACAGTATGAAAACATGATGAAGTAAGAGTTTTCAAAGAACTTATCTGCATGAGGAGCTGATTGTCAAATAAGCTAAAAGGGTGGACTTACACCACTGACCAGTTCCTTGGAACCAAGTTCTTGTCATTCAGCTCTCTGTCCCTAAGTATGTGGTTGCACCCACTGTCAGAAACAACTGCACACCTGTCACTTCCAATGGAAACTTGTCCCACCTACATTTTCAGTAATGAGATCCCTGCCTAGATGCTTAGCCACATACAGGTTTTTGCAAATCTGGCTTTAAACACCTGAATGCTTTTGAAAAAGGGGACATGTTTTTCAGTCAATAGAGACAGGTGAAGTGTGTCCCAGGGCAGAATATGAAATGGGTGGAGGATGGTGTGAGAGAGCATCATATGCTTTAAAGGCTTTGTTCAGTGGTTCTGGACGATGACAATAACGGTCTTAATTGGGAATTAAATCTCCTGGTTAACAACAAGTAATTAAGATTCTACCTTCTCATTCAGCGGGTAGAAGTCTTTGTCCAGAGAGACGATCCGAAACATAACTGAAGGGTGTAACAGAAAAGAAAGAAATTCCACTGTTAAATTTTTTGCCATTATCAGGAAATGTCAGTGTTTCAATAACTTATAGCTCAGATTCATTCCGTGGACCAGAAGGCTCTGAATTGAGATCTCTCAGTAATGGAAGCAAGTACTTCAGTCTCTTTCTTTTTCAGATGGTGAGGGGCAGACAAATTTAGAAGGATAATCAGGTCTTGGCTGAATTGAATTGTCCCTTGAGAGTGCCTGTCCTGCTTTGTTGAATCAGGTGCAGCCAAGGGAGACTATGCTTTGAAGTCATCCCAGTTTTGTGCCACTAGTTGAGCAGAATGAATCTGAGCTTGTGTCTATATCTGGTTGAGATGCTGTGCCTGGAGCATGAAAAACAGGAATGATGAAGGTACCACATGCCTTAGATCTCAGCTGACAGAAATGAGATTTACAGAGAGCATTAACTGCCCTCTTGAAGAAATCTGAAAACTTTTAAAGTATGGTGCCTCTGGGGAATTGATTTTATCCTGTCACAGTCAACACCAACCCAATTCCCTGTACCTGTCTGTCCAGGCTTGTAGATGGGTTTGTCTGTCTGGATGAAGACCAAGCTCTCAGAATTCTTGACCAGCACTGACTTGCGGCTCTTGAACTGCAGTGTGTCCCCCTTCACCGTCACAGTGAGAAATGCCACTGATGTGCTATTGGATTTTGGAAGCTAAGGAAAATGAAGAGGAAAACTGCTTTACAGATTCACCCCATTGCCCTAAGCCTTTGAAGGACAGAGTATTAGCTGGGTCAGAGAGTTCCCTAATGGGACAAAAAAGACTCAGTGCATGAAGCAAGAGAAAAATATGATTCCCTTCCTTGATTCATACACTTTTATTTGAGAAATATTGAATCTGATCTTATTCTATTGTATTGGTGATGTATCAAAACCAAAATTAACCCAGATTCATTAATTAGGTGGTGAAACCTGTTGTTTACATTAGTCACCAACCACTGCAGTAAAAATCTGTGAATAAGTTCCAGAAGGAGACAAATGACCTCATGAACCTCACTATCTTTAACCATTCCCCAGTTTTGATTCCACCTCAACACTTCTCCTCTGAGGCTTATATAGATCAAACAAAAATGGGGTTCCAAAAAGTTCCAAAAAGACTTCTCTAAGTCATGCATGGACAGAAATATCATGAGGGACACAGAATTTTACAATGGTGGAAAATTATTCCTCATAAGGCAACCACAGTTGGATATCCACATCAAATTAATTTTTTTATTTGTCTTAGCTTAGAAGACTGATTGTAGTGTGTCTTACTTCTCATTTCTGGACTGTTTGGATCTACTGCATCATGCCAATAAACACAAAAGATCATCCCACAAGGATGAGATACTCACAGAGAAAGGGATGCAGGTGAACACGTCCCTCTCTGACACCACATCATCAATCAAGCTTCTGTTCTCCCCTTGATGCTCGAGTGTGGCACTCAGAGTCACAGACTCATTCAGGTGGGTCAGCTGAACACACACCTTCTCATGAGAATCCGTGTGTATCAGAAAGGGAAGTAGCACCATATACTGCCTAGGATGAGAGGGAAGCAAGAAAGATCAGAAATGTGAAACAGTTTTAATGCAACAGTATTAAGTGAAAGGAAATTAACAAATCAGCATGTCTAATCCATTACTGTCCCTGTGAACTGCAGTGCATATAACATGAGTGTTCATTTTATTTTGAGTTTATACATATTAAACGGCCTGACTAATTAGCCTAAAAGCCGGAAAATGCTTGCAGTAGAAGGAACAATTTCTATGCTAATAGAGAGTGCTTTACAAAGGATGTTTTGTTTGGCTTCACAGCAGGGAGCAAGGACGGTTTGAAAGGTTCCAAGCTGTTAATTGAATTTTGTATATCCTACAATCTCCTATTGAGACTCAAAGGGACTAGCTAAAAACAGTTGAAAAAAACACCACCCACTTGTCTGGCTGCTCCAGTCTTTGCTTATCCAGGATCCAAATCTTTCACATGCTGAGCAAAGATGTGAGTGCTCACAGTTTGGGACCTTATTAAGATGAGCACACAAAGGGTTTCAGAGTGTAGTGTTTTATTTCAACTCAAGTGTACTCTCACTTCCAAAGAGCTTTTGGCAAAGGTCCCTCATAAAAGATCCTTAAACTCAGTTGTCATTCAGTAAAAGGGATCATTTTACTAATAAATCAGAATTATTAATTCTGACCCAGATTAATTGGTTAAAAGATAGGACAGAAAGGGTAAGAACCAATGAAAATCTCAGGAGTTTTTGTTGGGATCCTTGTTCTTCAGTACACTTCTAAATGATCTGGGAAGTAAAATTTTCTGATAATTGTCCAGGGTAAGAATACCTACAATTTACTTATGTATTTGTGGAAAAGTTTTGTTATATGGTAGGACTGAGTAGCATAAATGGCAAATGAACTGTTCATAAATGGAAAATAATATCACTAAGTGGGCTATTACCACCCAGACTTGAGCACTGTTGATCACTATTGGAAATTTCATTCAGGAATAAGTAACAAATGGAGTGTAGGAAGGTGTTCAGAAGGGAGTAGAGGACAAATACAGCTTGGTCCATCCAGAGCGACATTATTGCCTGGGCTCTGGGCTTTTTGGGAAGTCCTAAAGCTACTGTGGAGGCAGTGGAACCCAGGCAGTGCCTCAATTTCCTTCACCACAAGGCAGTAGGATGAAGTGTGGTGAAGAGCCTGGTGGCAACTCGGCTCAGCCCGTACTGCTTCAGAAACAGTGAAAGGAGGGAACTCCAGCCACCCAAGGAGTGACTTACGACTTGCTACTCTCTGTGTTCTCCAGTGTTTCCCTTCTTCCACAGCCTTTTCACCACAGATTCATCCCATGCCTGTTTCCCCTAATCTCATTTTCCCTATCCCCTGTCAGTGGCACTGGCAATCTGACAATAACATCCAGTCTACCAAAGGGACAGTGTGACCTAGTTCGTGGGGAATTTGGCCTCATTTCTCTTCCTGTTCATTGTTCTTCTGAAATTTGGCCAACTTGCAGAACTTCCCCTTAGACTGGCTTCCCTGCCTTTGAAATGAAGATATAAAATATGCTGTTTATAGACCTCTCTTTAGATGTTTTAGGATGTATTGGTGAAAAGAGCTAGATGAATTAAAGTACTATGAAGGCTTTAAGTAACTTGGGTCACAAAATCCATGTGTAGATATTCCAGACAAAAAAGCTGCCTAAAGAGACCTCAGCATCTTCCCCGCATGCAACAAGCTGTTCTGACCAGAGAGGCAGTGGCTCTGACAGAAGCATGCATCAGAGGAATAGGAGACCCTAGGGAGAGTGGCTGAGACAAAAACGATGAGTTTGTCTACACAGAGAAGGTAATACTGTAGCTTAAGGTGGAATAATGTCTGTCTATGTACTGACTCTCAGCTACTTACTAGAATAAGCACCTAATCAAAGAAGGCAGTGAATTTAATCAGCTCCATCAGCCCAAATCCATACCTGCCAATTCAAGTGTCATTATGACCTCACATTTCCAACTATATGCAGTGTATTGCTAAGCATGTATACTGTGCTGCAAAAGAGCTTACATGCACAGCCACCTGTCAGAATAGGAGAACATTCTGTTGCATTCTTCCAGAACGACACAGAGAAAGAAAAGCAATGGAAGAAAAAGAAGCAAAAGAAAACATATCTTGCTCAGTATCTTACAGAACCACAGAAGTTTTGTTTGCAAAGGACCTCTGGATGTCTCAAGCCCAACCTCTCTCCTGGAACAGCACTGTTGTAAAGGACTCTGTAGATGGAGCTTCTACCATTTCTGTTCCAGTTCTGTACTAACTTTGTGAATGAGTCTTTTCCTAATATGTAGTCTGAACCTAATTGTGTCTCCTGTGCAGCTGGCCACATCTGAAATAGCAGCTGCTGCTGCCCAAAGAAGTGATATCCCTGCTTGCACAGGGCACAGTAAGCAAGTCTTAGATGGAAGGTTATCTTTTATCTTCAGTTCAAGGGTGGCTTCCCTTCTGTGTTGTACACAGCACCTGATGTACCCTGCAGCACTTAAAACCACTTATACTAACTAGCAATTCATAGCTCAGACTCCACTGCATCCCTGATGGGCTCCTATCTTCCTTCTGGGGAACCCAACAACACCCCTATCTCTCCCACCTCTCTCAGCCTTTCCTACTTTTTCCCTCCCAAAACGGGGCTCAGATCCGGGACAAAAAGCAGCCTAAAAGAAAGACGGAAAGAGACTATTTACAAGGGCACACAGTGACAGGACAAGGGAGAATGGCTTCAAACTGAAAGACGGTAGGTTTAGATTAAATATTAGGAAAAAATTCTTTACTGTGAGGGTGGTGAGGCACTGATACACGTTTCCTAGAGAAGTTGTGGATGCTCCATCCCCGAAGCATTGAAGGCCAGGTTGAATGGAGCTCTGAGCAACCTGGTCTAGTGAAAGGTGTCCCTGTCCATGTCAGGGACCAGATGATCTTTATGATCCCTTTCAACCCAGGCCAGGTTCTATGATTCTCTGTTGTCCAAAGTCTGAACAGTATGGTTTTATTCCCTTCCCCCTGATGTTGAGCAAGGATGAATTAAGATAACTTAATTACTTAATTACATCACATTTCTGTGGAGAGACTAGAGACCTCTGCCTGACCCCAAGGCAGACTTGGCTGGCTGATCTACCCCAGAAGCAGCCAAACAGAGCAGATGAATGAGGGGTTGATGGTATACTATGAGTCAAAGGTCCTAGAGGCTGAGCCAGTCATCACTTCACCTCTGACCACACAGTGGGTGGCAGCAGTAATGCTGCACCTTCTGCCATACCTGTTAGCACCATGGCAGTGCTCGTGGGCATGAAATCTCTGCAGCAAGCATTACAAGACCTGTGTGTGTGAGAGCTGCACTTCTGTCACCACAGCAAGAAGAACAGTGTGTGACAGTAGCTGGGGCCTGAAGAACTAGACTGCCCTCACCCAGATTAGAGACTTGAGAGCAACACTCTGCCAGGTGAGGCTGGGGTGGGCATGCCAGACTCCAGTCCGCTGGTGCCACCCCAGGCTGCCCCTCTCCTTGGAGCCATCAGCAGAGTGTGTGCTGATGGTCTGCAAAGCCCTGGCATGGATGTCCAATGGACGGTGCTGGCGCCAGACTCCGTGCCGGAGGAAGTGAATCTAGGTCACAGATCCTCTTTGAGAACAAGTACATCTGATGCTGCCAAGGGAAACAAACTGGCAGAGAAAGGGGAACAAACCAGCATGAAAGCAACAGGAGAATGTGGAGAAGTAACTCAGTGACCGAAACAAGGATATTCTAGGAAGGGTAAGTGCCTGGATTCTGTCATCATGCCCACAAAACCCCAGGCCCTGAGAGGTTTTTAGGCATACACGTACTTAGGCAAAGATGTTGTGAGGATCCAGATCTGGACTATCAGGCAGCTGCAGGGCAGGACTGTGGGCACTGACAGAGATTGGTGGGGGGATAGGGGAGGGGCTGGAAGGGGTTACTGGCAGAGATGGCAGTGGGGAGGGGTCCAGGGCTGGACAACCAGGGGGTTACAGGGTGGGAGCAGGGAGCACTGCCAGAGCTATGCAGGACACACAGGGCTTGGTTATTAGTGGGATTAGGTTATTAGTGGGATTCAGGGGAGGAATGGAAGAACTGGCAAACAGAGAGGAAGAAAACTGAAGGAAAAGGGGAGCACTAAGACCTCCCTCCCCCCTCCGCCTGTGCAGCTTACGGTTCTGTGCTGGAAGAGGTATTTCCAGGAAGGAAGAAGAGAAGAAGGAGGAAGATGTTTGGTTTGCTGGGCAGCTTGTTCTTCCCCATGGTGCAGAGCAGGTCGTGGTGAGTGAAGCAGACACCCGGTCTGGTCCGGTGCTGCTGTTTTCCTGCACCTTGTAATTCTCCTCCACTCTCTGCTCAGTCAGCCTCTTTATAACTGCTCTCTGCAAACAGCCCAGAGGCTGGAGGAGATAAAGGCTTGGGGCCAGGGCCCATCCGGAAACAGGGAGAGGCGGTACGGAGGAGCTGGAACAGAGGCACAGTATTTGGCCAGAGACTCTGCAAGTGGGGGAAGGGTATTTATTTGGATAATGCTTATATTATAAATCTTTGAAATATTGATAACCTGTTTTTCTTAGACCATCAGAAATCTGCAGTGTTGGGGATACAAACTATGTTGAACATAGGGTAATATTCCCTGTGAGCAACATCCAAACACAGCACTCTGATGTGGGGTGCTCTGATCTTTTAAGCCAAAAGCCAGGTTTATAGGTATTTTAAGAACAAAACGAAACCCACAGACAGGAACACTGCCCATATCATGTTAACAGAATGCTGCCATAATTACCTGACAAAGTTGCTATAGGTTAGATAATTAGCTTGTCGGGAATATAACCCAAAATGTGGTGGGCCACTGCTCTAGATATTGAAATATGCTCTGTTTCCACTGTGGATATGTACAAATATTTCACAATGATGTTGGGAGACATCCTTGCCTCCCCAGAATGGTGATCATCTTCCATTATTCAGTGTCACCTGGAGCGCAAATGTTCCAGGAGGCTCCTCCTTCCCGTTGCCAGTTCAGATCTGTGCTGCTCCGAGTCATGTTTGTAACAGAGGTCACTCAGAAACAGTTCTGCTCACTTGACTTGATTTTCTGCAAACCTCTGGTTGTAGGAGCTTATCTAGAATCTAGTGAGAAAAAAAGGTAAATTCCAGCAGATCATTAAACAGAAATATTCAGTCCAAACTATGAGCACTTCCTGACCAGCCTAACTAGGTGGGGTGTTTGAACCAGTCCATGCAAAACTGTTAAAATTGCAGCCATAGTGGTGGTATCAGCATGCCTTCCAGGGCTGTGCAGTGAAAGGATTCAGTAATGCTCTTTATGGAGATTCATGATCTCTGTGAAGACAACTAACCTGGCAGCACAAACCACCTTGAATGTGTCTTTGTGAAACCACGTTAATAGCAGAGGTTCTCTGTTTTGCACAAGAGAGCTTATTAGACTGCAACAGCACAGGCAGCCCTATTTGCTCTTTGTCTTAAGATCAAGCTTTGAAAAAAAGTGAATGTTAAGACTAAATGTTAGCTATAACAGCATGTCTTGGCTCTGATGTAGCCAGAAAAAAACAGGGAAGAACACTGCAAAGGACCAGGAGAAATGTCTGTAAATAAAAGGAAACTTAGGAATGATGTTCAAAAATCAGGCAGAGTCTTGTAGAATTGAATTTATCACCTTATGTAAACTGCAAAAGTTAGGAAAACAGTCAGGAGGCAGCCAGTGTCTGCTGGTGGGAAGTGTTATAAATATATGTCATATGGAGAAGGAATGAACACATACTCAAACCAGAAGATTTAGCAGACTATCAGTTAGAGATGGAAATACTGATAAAAGAAGGGATTGTGTAACTGCCAAGTAATAAAACCCATACAAATCTTTCTCCAGAAATGCCCCTATCATTTGTCCTCTCCCATCTTTTATTTTAGTAAATAACTAAAAAACTAAAATAGTAGTTTTCAAAGAAATAGTGTCCTGGGCATTTGCTGGAAAACATGACTCATGCCAAGTTGTCTGTTGTCATTTAGACTGCTGAAAACTGAAACCAAAAACCAATCTGAATGGACATATGCAAAGTACAATTTAATGGTGAGTATATAATAATTCAAAATTCATAGATCTACAAAACCATCGAACCCTGTGATTCAAAGTGATATTTGCTACAATCTGCTTCCATGAATTTACCATTCGCAAGGTATAAAATACCACCTTCTCAGTTCCCCAAGAACCACTTACCAGCTCTCTGACACCCCAATCCCCACTTTGCTCCACAAGCACTAACGACCCTATTAGCTCAGGCAGTTGGTGCTTCAGCTGACTCCTCTCTCACAAAGTTCAGAACAAGTGGTCTGAACTTGTCCTTAGTTTGAAAGCTTTTGAGTGGGTTTTTTCAGTCCTGAAGGGGAGATTGTGTGTTTGAAAGACTGGCTACTTCTTCCAACAAGGCTATATATATATCACTGCTGAAAAAGGCACGCAGCATCTTTGCTATACACAATGGTGGTTTCAATGACCTGTCAGTCGTAATTTTAACCACAGGAAAGGTGTTTCCTTTTATGACAATACTTCATATGTGTCTGAGGTCACTGTGCACATGGCAGGTCAAGAGAAAAGCTGTACGTGTCTAACATCTTCAGTGACTGGTCCCCATATTAAGCGGATACAAAACTCAAGTGAATCATTGTACCTAACTGTTGATCACAAGGAATTTAAATTATGCCATATCACAGTACATCTAACCAAAATGCCTAAATCAAATTTCTAATATCCTTCCATGTAGAGTGGATTTCTATACTAAATGATAGCAATTAATTTTGGTTCTTCCTGATTTAAAATAAATTATTACATACGTTTACTCTCACTTTTAAAGATAGCACATCTTTTGGCTGTTTCATAAGAGGTTTTTGAAAAAAATATTTCTAATGCTGAATTAAAAACTATAACACTATTCTGAAATTTCATTTTATTCCAAAGAACACTTGGGAAAATTAGCTTAATTCTAGATAATTCTCATAGAGTTTACAGTGATATTCCAGTAAGTTACATGTGCTGACACACTGGATTTCCTTTACAGATGTTTTCATATTGAAATGGAGCAAGACACCAGGTCAATAAGAAACAGATGCCATGGAAGCACTTCTGCTTTTCTTGAGCATATCATTACAACTATTTTTTATTCTCTGAAGCATTCAAATTTCCACAATATTTCCTTCACAGTTCCTTTTCATCAGCACTTAAAAATGTATTATTTTGAGTTGGACTGACTGATGCAAAATGTAATTAATAAGTCAATACAGGCCATGATGAATATTGATAAATTTCACAGAACACTTTATTCTGCAAAGTTTCCTCTAAGCTGTACAGTCTTCAGTGCATCGCCTGGCAAAGATGACAGAAAAATTTGATGTGTCCTATTCCCAAGTTTAAAACCCAAATCCATAAACTCCCAAGTTTATGACCACTACAGAAAGCACATTTTCCCTTGAAAGTAATGTAAGATATTGAGCTGTGTCATTTTAATCACCTTAACTCAATTCTGGCATAGCTTTCTCTGACTTCTTTCCAGTTTCTATTCTTTGGCTTTGTGGATGACTGCCAATTGTCCAATAACAGAGTGGTTCACTGGTAACTGCAATTGCAGGAAAAAAACGTGTCTGTGCGTGGGTGTAAAGACTCTCAGTTCTGCCACAACAGTATTATATGTGGGAATCCTTGTTTGCCACAGAAGTCTGAAGCAATTTTGGAACCACTGTCACCAAAGGTAGATAAGACACCTGCATTTTTAATATGTTCCTGTTCTGTCTCCTCAAGGATTGTAGCACAGTGCTGAACCCTCAAAGCCAAAGCAAAGTAATAAAATGAACTTCAACCTTTGGCTTTGAAGAACAGGCATGCGTTAAAAAGCCGAGGAAATGATTCTTGAAAACGCTGGTATTGTGCCTAAGGAGGTCCATGCCCTTTCACCTAAGAACCCCTGCTGGAAACCAGCAGCTCTAGCAAAGGAATGTCTCTCTCTAGTACCTACATCCTCTTTGTATGGTGACAGGTGAGAAGAGAGTCACTGTAAAACCCGAGACTGATATTAACAGCTCTGGTTAACAAAACTGTGCTGGCTGTTCAGCTAAAGGCTGAAAATATTCTCCAGGAGAGAAAAAAAACAACAACAAACAGTATTTTAAAGGAAATCCAAATAATGATACTGGTTTCTCCATCCTGTGTATTTAAAGCAAAGAAATCCAAAGCAATTTATTTCAAATGACAAAAAAGTATTACAAGAAAAAGTAATTGTATAAATCAATAGAAATAATAGCAAGACCCAAAGACATAAGAAAGGGTTTATTACTGTGTGGGAGACAAAATATTAGTGAAGAGAAAAGAGAAGGTCCTTTATCAATAAACCTCAGGAAATAGGAACATTATACAAGTTGCAATAAGCAGAAAAAGGAAGATATGCAGTGAAATGAAATGCCATAAAAAGGCTTTATCAGCTAAACTTCAAATGAAACTGAAAATGCCAGAATTAATAAAGACGATTCACTTTAGTTGCTTGTTGAATATCTTAACCTGAGAGAAGGGCCTGGTGGCAGATGAACTGTTTCCCAGACACAGACAGCTGGGCTGCCAGATATAACCCATATTTCTGTGGTGTCATACGAACAGATGAGAAAATTCAGGCATGACAAGGATATCAATTAATTACTCTCATTTTAGTGCACTTTGTAGATTAAATTGCAAGGCAGATTGGTGGCTGCATTTTTAAATAGTCCAGTGACCATATTTTATGGGATGTAAGGTAGCCCATTTGTAGGGTAAGCCCTACACAAGATAGGGTTTATCTGCCTTTCTCAGTTATCTTACAACAAACTTCATAAACTTGGTCTTTTCTCAAAAGAAACCTAGACTGTATGTTGCAAAAAAGGCTATAACCAAAGTTGTTAACCCTAGGGCATGAGAGATCTATGGTGTGTCTGTCTGACACAGTGCACAGCACACACAGAGTAGGATCAGTTGTTGAAATCCCACTATTAGATCCATTAAAGGCAATTAGTGAAAGGTATCTAATAATTTTAAAATACACAAACAAGAAACTGTTTGCACGTTTGCAGATATTTTTTTGATATTATAGAGAAATGAAGATACTCCCTGATGTAGTAATGAATGACAAGCTATTTTCATTTTTACTTTTGTACTACTCATACTATTGCCAAGGAAGGGGAGAGAAGAAGCCAAAGCATTTACAAATGTCTCTCAGAACAGCACTTGGGGACAATTATCTATGCTCTTTTTGAGTCATATGATTCTGCTTTTCAGATAAAGCTTTACCATATAAAAAGACATACTAAATGCACATAGAATTTGTGTTTACCTTTAGCTGTTACATGCTTCCTTTCTCCACAAATGTAGTATAGGCATCTCATGAAGGTCTTTCTGCTGGCCCTGAGGTTGATGTTCAAATCTGGTTGAATGGCACTGGAGGCAGACTTTCCTCAGAGGTGCACAGTGGCAGGAGCAGAGATAATGGGCCAAGCTGCATACAGAGAAATGCGGAGCAGAGGAAGGATAAAAGTGCTTCCCCCAAGGGTTATATAATAACAGAGTAGGTACCCACAGGTGTCATGAGATATCCATCTCCAGAGACCATCCAAACTTCATAGCACAACGCCATAAGCAAGAGTGCCAGTACAGAAAAACCCCCCGTACTTAGATTTTGTAGGTATTTCAAAGATCTTTCCCGTTTGGATTTGATGTTCACTTATAGCTATAAAAAAAGTGAAACCCTAAATCAATGCCCACTCTGAATGGCTTTGCTAGAAGAAGGGAGCAGAACACAGTGGCACAGACCACGCTGTACTTGTCTTGTATAACACCCACTTGCTGCAGAGGTGTGCAAGGGGTCTCGCTCCTCAGCAGTGCTGGAGGTGGGTGCTGTCCCCCCCTGCAGGGGCCTCAGAGCAGAGCCTGCAGTCTGAGCTGAAGGGGCTGAAATTTATGCTTAGCTGAGTTAATGACTTGCTGGGTAACACAGGGCAAGTCCATTGGGCTCTCTCTGTGCTACAGCTAAGCCAGATGTCATTTGGTAGTCAAGACATGGGTCTTTCCCCAATGTAGAGAGGAGCTGGGATTTAGCTGCTGTGTTTGTTCAGTTTGAGATGGAGGATGTTACAGGAAAGCCAGACAAGAAAGTCCTAATGAAGCACAAGGCAAGGAAATCAGATATTCTCATGTTTAATCCTTTCCCCTGCACCTCTGCTTTGTTCTGCTGCACCTTGTTAGGCAGGGCAGAGCTGGTCATGTTTGACCTTTCAGGTCAGGGAAAGGTGTATGAGCCATGACATTACAACACAACTGGAGAACACACCATTTATCAGGACCCCTCTGAAGACTGTCCTGATACAGAGCCTGCCCTGGTGGCATTACCCCACTGCACTTCCCAGCTGTTTTGGGGTACCCTGCACTGGACACAAGTGGTTGGAAGGGAACAGGACAAGACCTTGCCTAAGCAGCCAAGGGCTCTGAAGAGAGAGATAGCTGTGCATCCCACACTCAACACACAGGGCTTTCCAGATGAGCTTTACGATGGCACAGACCTTGGGTGATTGTGTAAATGTGGACACACCTTGCCTTGACAGGGAGAACAGCAAGGGGAACCAGTGGGGCCTAGAGCTAGTCACTTCTAGTTAAGTGAAGTAGAAAACATGTGGCATGGTTATGCAATTGCTTCCAGTAATAACCCAGCCTTAACCTCTCCATTGGGTAGTGAGCCAAGGAGTAGGAGGCTGAAAAAAATGTGCAAGGTTAGCACTTTAGCAGCATGCACAGAGAGTCCTGTCAGTGCACTGTATGGTGATTTTTATTCCCTCCACCTCTGACTACCTTGTTTAAGTTTACCCTCCCTTCTCAAAGAAGAATTTTTAAATTTTCCAACTGTCAGGTTACATACACAGTCTGACAACGTGGGGTCTAGAAGACCTGCTGAAATCACATTCTTAAAGGAGGTTCTGGTTTGCCCAGCAGGAACATGGTGTGGCAGAAATGTGGAGCAGAGGACTCCAGGGCAGAATCAAAAGGCATCAGCAGATGAGTGTGCTGAGCTTGCAAGAGTATCAGAAAGGGGAACAGTGAGAAGTTTCCTTGAAGGAGGTTATAAGGTCCTGTATTCAATGTAATGCCTTGCTTTTAGGATTTTCTCGACCCTCAAAAGGTGGCCCTTTAGGAAGTTGAGCAGAAAGAATCTTTCACTTTCTTTGAGCTGCAGGATTAACTTACACAATGTTGCTTCTTCACTTGAAAAATTTGTGAGAAAAATTTTAATTGTTGCTCTGAATAAAGAGTTGAAATGTACATGAGTGATGTTCTCAGGAACCCTTCTCTGATGTTATGCATTTCACAGCCAGTGGTGCCAGAGATGTGACCATGCTTCTCTGTTACCTGCCTGATCAATCAGATGGAGAGGGTCATTTGAGTGCAAACAGAGCCCTACCTCCCTAACTGTTCACTAGGTAGGCTGCAAATGAACGCAAAGAAATAATCAGAGAACAAAGCTGAGTTGTTTCCTCAGAGCATTTTCAGTCATCACCATTTGCTGACCGAAGGTTCCTCTGGCACCTTTCTGATCTTTGATCACTGAATTGGTTGATCATTACTCATGCTTCATATTTGACACAGGTGGTGAGAAGAAGACCTGCACATCTGTAAAATAAAAGAAGCCGTTCAGCTGAGGTCTTGCTGTGCCATTGTTTAATTGCTTGGCACTATTACGTGTGACACTACTGGGATCAAAGAAGATTTGAGCCAAAAGATGGAGCAACTAAATTCCCTGGACCAAGGACTCTTTTGTGTAACAAGAGTGCTAGCTAAGCAATTGAGGGGGGCTAAGCAAGAGAATGGTTCTACAGTGGAGCTCATCTTCCTGGAGAGATCCATTTTTTTTGCACTCTATTTTGCATCCCGCTGCCTGCACTGTGGATAAGATTCACTATCTACAGTAAAACCAGCTTATGTTCCCTTTCCAAAGCAAGTGTGATCAACAAAAGTCTTCTTAACTAGGCCATTACATCAGCCCTTTGCAGATCCTTGAGTATGAAATCCACATGAGCAGTAAAACAACTTCCATGACATAAATAAACTCTACAAGAAGTATTTAATACTAAGGGAAGTAAGCTTGAGAGAGCATTGTAGTCAAAGACATTATCATGTGATAATACTCTTTGTTAATTCTTTTTATTAAGAAGATTTGCATTTCATAATAGCTTTTAATGTATTTATAACAGAGCCATGCACAGACCCATAGGAGATCCAGAAGCTGCAGAGCAGGACACTGGAGGACAACCATTGTGAGGCTAGGAATTTCCCATTTCTCACAGTGTTGCTGACTCAGTTCAAGGACCTGCTCAACAATTTCAGCTCTTTTAAAATTAGATGTGCAATACTGAGCACAGGAAACCACTAAACTGAGTACCAGTTTCAGTGCCTTTGAGTTGGCAGCAGTATGCTATCTCGTAGCAACTCTTAGGCCAGTGAGCCTGATTTTCTCACATATGGGCAACAATTTGCTTAATCTGTATGTCTTGCCAAAATTCAAGTGGTTCTGTCCTTCTGACGCCTAGAGTACTCCCCCAATCTCAGATTGAATGATATGACACCCCAGGATTATCAAGAACAAAATAACATTCAGTCTAGTCTGTGTCCCTGTATTGCTAAGTCCACAATTAATATATTTGCTTCAGTTTCAGGTGTGTGGCACAAAACCGAGAGCCAAGATTCCAGAAATCTTGGAGGTGTTGGAATGTGTTTTAAAAATATTGCTGTTGCCTGTGGGAGTGGGAGCAAGGGAGGCATGATCTACATGCATATATCTGGAGGAATGGTATGAGCATGGGATGTTTATTAGATCTGACTGCAACCAGCAATTAGCTGTTTGAGTCAGAGGATAAAAATGAGTAATAAACACTACATTTTCAGCATGCAGAGGAAGGTATTGCACTGGGAAATGCACACTTGATGTTTTTATATTCAGGCTTGGCCTTCCAGGAAGAGAAGGCTCCAAAAGAATGATAAAAATGCATACTTTTCTTTTCTTTTTTTTTTTTTTTTTCCTGGGACCTTGTTTCTTCTCAGAAAATGGTGCTTGGCAGAACAAAATAACATTTGGCCAGACCTGAGGGGCTTTTTATGAGTTCCATGTGTGGTGCTGAAGCCTTAGCTCAATTTGCCTTAAATCCCTCAGAAAGATACACATCCTATATCCACATCCACTCAGCCTGCTCTTTTTTTCAACCTCGTTACTATAACTATTGATTTCTGTTGCTTTAGTCCTGTCTTATCCTCATGTAAATCGAGTCAGTTGCTACAGTTTGGGTTGTGTCAGGAAAGCAAAATCCACAGCCTATTTTTTTTTTTTTTTAAAAAGCTTTTCTCCTACTGCCAGTGAAATTATAATTTTGGAACTTAGCATGGAAACCAGCACTCTACCCACAGCTATTTCATGCCCAACAAACTCCTAGTCTGTGGAACTTAACGAAACACCTTTTTATAACATCAATACCACGCATATCCTAGGTGGCCAGCCCTGCTCAATTCTAAAACTCAAATTGCTTAGTACGTTTTTCAAAAGAAACTGGTTCGGGAAGAGGGATATTCTGTATTGACATGATGATTAATTTTTAAGGGGAGGGGGGGAGAGGGGCAAGCAACCCACGCGTGGCTTTAGCGAATCGCCAAGTGAGATGGATCCTTTCAAAACACATGCTAGTTCTCAGCACTCGAGCAGTTTGCACCGTCACTAAAATTCTCGTCCGGGCCCTTCCACGGCAGGTCCGCCTCCGCCCAGATCCGTGCCCGCTCCATCCCTGTCTCCCCCCGCAACCGTGCCCGGTTCCTCCCCGTCTCTTCCCGGACCCATTCCCGGTCCATCCCCATCCTCCCCCGGATCCGTGCCCGTTCCATCCCTCCCCGCTCCCGAGAGGCGCGGAGCGAGGGCTCCGCCTGGCGGGCGACGGAGGAGCCGCGGCCAAGAGAGCTCGGCGGGGAGGGGCGAGTGGTGCGGGCGCCGCGGTGGCCCCCGATAAAAGGAGGATCATCCGTGTTTCTATCCAGAGCCCTCCCGATGCTGCTCTGCTACCTCGTGTGCAGCCCTGCCTCCCTGTACCTTCGTCGTCCCTGCTGCGGTAATGCCTGGCTCAAGCTGTTCCCATCCATCCACCAGCTCTGGCACGCTGCAGCCCAGTGGTGCTTTGTGTTTGCAGAAATCACCGTGACTCCAATGTAATGAAGCAGGGGTTAACAAGGGGTGCAGGAAAACGGGAAGGCTTGTTGCTGGTGGTTGGGACAGGGCATCATGATCCATCGTGATCTCTTTCGGACAAGCTCTTGCCAGACTTGCGGACTGGAGGGCCCGGAACGCTGAGATCCAGCATGTGGGACCAGGCACTCACCAGGCGTGGACTGCAGCTGGCCCCTTTCTTCACCCTCTCCTCTACTAAGCATGATGCAGTGTCACCCCCTACTCTTACGCTGCAGGGGCAGAGGCAGCACCCTCTCAGGGCTGGGGAAAGGTGAAGCGCTGTTTAGCAGCCATGAGCAATGGGTCCCACCCTCTGGCGGTGGGAGGGACTGAGCATGCTGCATTTTGCAGTAGTTGCCAGTGTTATCAGGTGTAGCTAGAAGAGGAGGCTGAGTGCTGCGGATACATTCCTCTCTTCATCCTCCCCCACCCAGCAATCATAAGGTGGACTATCAGTAAAATGTCTGTTCTGTGACACTCAAAAAAGGCCAATGCCCAATGTAAAAGGGAAGTTTATTGATGGAAAGGTATACATAATTATCCTACAGATCTGGAGAGATGTGCTGTGAAAGGAAACAGAGAATCAGACACTAGCTCAAACGATCACAGAAATCCAATCCCACTGTGATTTGTAAGGTGAAATGGCCCTTTCCAGGACTTCATGACAGAAGAAAATAGGCGCTTGACCACTTGTTCAGTGTTTATGATGGTCCTGCAGGGGAAAATCCGAAATAACCTCAGTGAAAACAAACCAACAACTGCAGGGTACAAAATACAGGTATTTTACTTCAAGATACTGGGTAGTCAGTTCCTTCTGCAGAAGCTGGACCAAGGTCTGCCTGTACCCCTCGGAAACTGCTCAGCAGATAACAACCAGCGTAACTGCTGTGCTGAGCAGGTTGCAGACTGGACCTGCTCTACAGCAAGGCAGTATCATGCCTCTGACTATGTAACACACTGCCTCCATGATTCATGCCACCTCATGCTCTCCTCAGATAATGTGCTAACTGTCCAAGAGAAGGTTTCTAGAAGTCCATGTGAAACACCTTGCCTGTGCCCCTGAAGCACAGGCTTCAGAGGGGAGAATTTCAAGGATGGCTACAGGTAGACTGTTGCTTGCTAAGTGTCCATGCTTTTGAGGAAACTTAGAAGGTATTTCCCAGTCTCTCCATTATTCTGCACTTTGGCTTTCATTCTAGAAGCTAAGCAATTCCCATGAACAGCACCATGGTCTCAACTTGGAGTCCCACTGCCATGGTACAGGACCTGGCTATTGTCTCTGCCTGATCCCTGAGAAGCCTCATGGAGTCCTTATTTCTTTGAGAACAGTTATGTTTTACCCACCCTTTCAGTCCCTCTGCTCTTGCTGCTTTATACTTCACTTCCTTAGCTGCTTGGATTTTCTTCTAGCTTTCACTTACCTTTTTAAATCATTAGTCCATTTCCTCAACAACCTCTTTGCAAGGTGATGTATACTGAGCAACAGCATACTCTTCTGGAGAAGAAGGAAATAAATGTTCCAGTTAGCCTGGTGACCATTTCTGTGCCTTTCCCTTGAGGTGGATATACCTTACACATGCTTAAGGTTGAGATCCTTGAAATGTCCTTCATTCTGACACATGATTTTTTTTTTTTTTTTTAACTTTCTAGTCACATTCACCCAACATCTTGGGCATGAAACCAAACTCACTGAACTGAAATGAATCTCTCCCCTGGCCCTAGATTCAGAAACTGAGGGAGTTCAGAGGGGTGTTGGTTCCAGGAGGGCTGGTTCTGGGTCTCCCTTAATGCACACAGTGTTTCTACTGTCCCTCCCCCAAACTTCACACTGGTTACAATCAAAGACCTACCTGTTTCATAGTAATCATAGATCTGCACAGGAGCTGGTTTGGGGTGGGTCACTATAAAGTCCTGCTCAACTGAGAAAGTGATTTCTTTCCTTTTCTTCTGTGAGATCTGGGAATGAAGGGACAGAGACCACATAAGTCTTTTTATTTGTACAGCACCATCTGGAGCAAATAAGGGGAGTAACTGATTGCATATTCCAAATCCCACTGATGCCACACATAGAGTATGGTACAAAAATTATCTGAAACATGTTTGGAGAGTCCAAAGTGAACCTGAGCTGAAGAGGTATAGGTTTGTTATCCTGCTTGTATTACCTGATTGTGTAATTATTACAGATCCTATTGCCAGAGAAGGAAAAATTGTCCAAAGAAATTGAGTTTAATTCTCTGTGATTTTTCCAATGGTCAGGATGATAAAGTCTGGTATTCCAATACCTCCCATTTCAGACATGGACATTATGTGCCACCAAGAAACCTGGGAATCAATTTACAGAGTACATCACTGGGATATTGGCTTTTGTTGTTAGTTCTACAGGGCCTTGAGCAAATTTGCTTTGACATTTATGATGTAAATTCTGATTCAGGGATTAGATTACAGGTTAAATTTTGTCGTGAACTAGTGCAAGAGAAGTAATGGAAATATTTCCAGAGGAGAATTAAAGTAGTGTTTTGTGTCCTGTTGGAAGGACTGAGGTTTATGAGAAGCCTACCAAGGAGACAAACACACAAGAGAACCTCTTTTCTTCTGTTTAATAGCTTTTGACTGAAAGAAGAAAAAGTTTTGATTAATTTCTTTGTGCTTTTTCTGATTAACTTTGTTTTCTAGTTGCTAGTAGGGCAGGTATCTCTTTGAAGCTGTTTGGAAAGTTGGAAAATTGGAAAGTTACATGCAGTTTGAGAAGTAATCTGCCTGGTGATTATGAGGGAAAACTGATGAGGAAGACAACGTGATAAATGCATCTTATAGAGTTTATCCATACTGTAGTTGTTTCTACTACATGCTGTTTCCATTCTTTGTGGTAATCAAATAGACAGTGACCAGAACTTACATTTTGCAGATAAAGAAGAATGTGATTTTTCTTGTTTTCTACTTGCATCACTGTGTTACTGTCAATGAGCTTTAAAACAAGAAAATGAAGATAAATATATTTATAAAACATTATAAAACAAGTACTACCTCAGCCCTTATTGCATGGCTGTGGGATTCATTCTTCTCCCAGGTGAGTATCAAGGGCTGACAGCTGGTTTTTTAGAGTCATTATTGAATAGATGGAAAGGATAGAGAAAAACCTACCACTTGACTTAGTCGTGGGTATGAGCACTTCCCAAATGCACAAGTCACTGCAATTCATTTGGGGAATACTGCCTGACTCCATTGTGATGTATTTTTCAGGGCTAGTCTGACAGGTTTCCCACCCGTCAGCTCCCTGTTGCAGTTGCCTGCTGGTCAGTCTTGAGCTGGAACTCTTCCTAGTTTTTCATGTGGGAAGGTCTGTGTATTTAAAGCTCCCTGTAGGGCAATCCCTTCACCCAGTAATGAAGACAATGCAGCCATGCAAACACCTTGAAGGGTTTGTGACTGAACGATTCTTAACCACACCTCTGTTTCTGTCATGACCAGTCTTCTCCTCTGTCCCTGCAGGGAGTAATTTAATCTTGTTCCTTTAATTTACCTTATCCAGGGAAGACTTAACAGGAACAAAGCCAGAGAGCATCTTCACATCAATAATGAGCATGTTGGAGCTGCTGCGCTTTCCTGTGTAACTGAAACAACAAGGGCATCTGTCAGTGTGGATCATGCCTGGAGAACCAAACCTCAGCTCCCTGCTCCTGCCTTCATACAGCGTGGAGAGGTGGATGTGAATCACATGCACTTGCTGACTGGCTCAGGTGGGAGACACTGGTGAGGCCCCCAGCGTGAAGGAGTGAAGTATGTGGTACCACCACCAGTTACAGTCACAAGGTCTTTTGGGATATTGTGTCTTACAGGTTGATATCATCAACATATTGATTGACTCATGTTTCTTGACTTCATAAGCAGAACTGAAAACACACAGCAATGTTCTCTGTGTATCTTGTCATCTGTGCAGCTGGTTTGTTGATGGTGCATTACCTGCTTATGAGGACAATATCAAATTTTGCTGATCGATCTGGTGGGCAGGAAGCATTTGATGTCTCTACAGAAAGCAGAAATCCAAAGGCCCCCTTTGGAAGGTGAATGTTGTATCTCAGTGTTGTCTGGAAGAGGAAAAAACCCTTTGTTCAAGCATGCCAAGGATTTTTCTTTGTATTAAAAAAAGACAAGTGTCAGACTTATGAACTTTTTTGGCACTGTTGCACTTGGTTTTATGCAGAAGTTCCTTGCTTACATCCGTGATGAACACATCAGACTCTTCTCTTTAACAATGAAGGTGCTTATATGCAGAGTAACCTCTGAGAAAGAAACTTGGTGCTGAATAGAAAGGACTCTTTTTCAATGCCATAACTCCACAGGAGTCAAAATGTGGGATGGGAAAAAGAGTGTTTAAATGGTTTAGGGAAATTAGGGAATTAGGAAAAATAAAGAGAAGTCAGCTAGAAAATCATCAAAACTGTGGCTATATTGTATGCAAAAAGCAAGATGCAATGAAGAGAAGAGCAGACATTTACTTGCGTAAATACACATCCACTGCCATTCACTGTTAGGCTGTATTTCCCAGGGACCTCAGGAAGGGGAGTCTGTTGCAGCAGGAGCCTGTTCTCATTGTTGACAATAAATACCTTCTCAAAAGGCTTTTTGGAAGTGATCTTCACTCTGTTTTGTGTAGCAGAGTTGTAGGTGGCCTCACCATAAGCAGCAAGGGCTTGAAGAGCAATGACTGTGTCCTGAAGAAAAAGAAAATAATAAAAGACAATTAGCAACGCAGCATGACCAGTGCAGAGGAGATCAAAGTCACAATTCCAGTATGAATCACAGTCGCTTCATCCTGGCTAAAGAAAGCCTGAATCTGTGTATAGTTCCATGGTTCCCATACAAAAGGAGCCATTTCATTCTGTCATGTATGTTTTAGGGTGGAAGAAATCTCTCTCCCCATACAAAGGTCTCAGAACATAAAATCTGAGCACTAGAGCACACTTCCAGAGTTTTTCACAGTGGTGAATCCTGTGTTTTCTAGGGAACTGCACAGAACTTTTTGGTCATCTAACAGCTGGGACTTAGTGTTTTCTAGACTCATCCCCGATAAAAATATCTGTATTTGTTGCTAGTCAAATTACTCTTGCATGGCTTTCACCATTTCATAGTTAAGAAGAGGGGAAAAAATAGTATTTTGGTCTCTCTAAGAGAGAGGTGTTTGGTCTCTGTGTGTTTTAGATGGCAGATGGAGAAGCGAGATAAGACTAGGTAGTCAAAGCCCTGAAACAGTGCCCCAATTCCTAGGACTGGATGGAGAGTGGAAGGTAGTTTTGGCACCTGCGTAGAAGAGAAACCTCCATAGGGATTCTGCTGCCTTATGATCCACCGCACAATCCCTGAGGCCTTTGTGAAATCCTCTTTATCCCAGCTGGGTTTGTAGAGCAATGCCAACAACACGTAACTGGTGATCTCAACTTCAGCTGATGGGGCATGGTCAAGGAAGGAAGGAGATTCTTCTGATGGAGGCCTTTCCTCCTGCTCCCAGTGCTGTGAGCCATCTGAATAAGCAAAGAGAAGCTGAGAAGCAAGCAAAATTGATTACAGGTGCCACTGCTCTATGCTGCCTCAGAGGCTTAACCGTGTCCTGGCCTCTTCCTCAAAAGCACTCTTGGAAGACCAGTGGATGTACCGTAGATTAACTCCATAGATTATTTGCAGAGTTTGTTTCATGTGCCCATACTCTCAATATTGTCAAGATTAGACCATCAGTAAGATCTGTTCTACCTTTCCACTTCCGAAATTCCGAAAGTGACTGAAACTCACCAACTTCCTTTGCTGATTTCTGTAACTCTTCAAGGAATGATTCACATTTTTCTGCCTTGCCAGCTAAGCAGAAAGCATAGGCCATGAGTGCCTGAGTGTAAACATCACTGATACTCTTCTCAGATGCAGTTTCCAGACAAAATAAGGCATTTCGGATTACATGATCCTTAAAAACAAAAAGCGCACAGACATAATTCAGGACAGTAGGTTGCACCTGGTCAAAAATTTATTTTCTTTAAAACTGTTCTTCATCCTGTCACTATCACAGCAATGAGAATGGAACTTCAGCTTTTATAATGACTTCAGGAGAGAGAATACAGAAGTCTTCAAGGAAGATTTTCATGGGAAACGTCAGACAAATCAAGTACTTTTAATCATGTTCTTGAAGAGGTTGGTCTATAAAAAGAGGACTGTTATGTTTATTTCCCAGCTAATTCCTTCTGCTTACCTCCATGATAATAATTCACTCTGCACTTCTGTAGTCAAGAGTTTGTTTTCTTGAACAAATCTAGCCTAGTAGTTTCTGTCCTCAGTGATTATGTTGTAACTTTAATTTAATTGTGAGGTTGAACTAGATTTATATCCAGTAAAAAATGCAGTTTGACCCTGTGTCCTCACTAATACACTAATCAAGGAGGTCTTCAGAAAAGATATGACAAATTGGAGGCTAACTTATACATTTAAGTCTAACATCTCCTCTGTAGTCTCCTTTGTATTAGCAACTTTTTGAAAAGGACAGATCAGCTTTTGCTGGACCTTTGTTTTTTCCAATGTAGCTTTTAGTTACATCTGTAGGTTTTATGGATTTACGTGCAATAAATTACTTTCTGGACTTGGCCATGTTTGAGGCTAAGCCATAGCATGTGGGTTGCTTCCTGTCATGTGTGGGTTACTAACTGTCAAATATTTTTATTAGAAACTAAAAGGTGCTACTAAATGTTTTGGGTATCTCAAACAGAAGATCTAATAACACTGGTTTGTACCATTTCTACTTGAACACTGGTGGCTTAAGAGGTACAGAGACAGGGACCTTCTCTATCACAGCAACCAGTGCAGAGACAGAGCATGGTCATGTATCCTGGGAGCTCTGTCCCTCTCTTTCTCTCTCTTTACTACTTAGACAGACGCTGGAGCCAAGTCAACAACTGGAGACGAATTCCAGCTGAATAACAGAAGCTGAAGGTCTCCTTACCAAGCTGGAGTGCCCGGCTTCTAGCATGGCAATGGTGGCGTAGGCAGAAAGTGACAGCTCGTCATCTACTCCTCCCTGAAAAGGACATGGAGAGGGGAATAATCAGCGAATGCCACAAATGAGAAGCCTTTAAATATGAATTGCCACATCCCAGCTGTGTGAGTGTGGCCAGTTCTGGAGACAGTCCAAAAGGAAGGAGAACATTTTTGTAGATAGCTCATGAATCAAGAGAAGCCCATTGCTATCAAATAAAAAAAATCACACCTTCAAGCTTCCAGTCCTTTAAACCCTATCTCAGGTGCTCATAAGATGTGAAATATAGTGTAGGAAAGCTGACTGACCTGAAAATAGTCATTGCAAGATGTGGAGAGTTAGTCCTCGGAAGACGGCAGGCATTAGGAGTGAAATACAATATTTGGCAGTAATGGGAGAGAAAAGGTGTAAATTTGATGAAGAAATAATTCTCTGCTACCTTCAAGGCATTGTTGAAGAGTGTCCCAACACTTCGGAAACAGCCATCTGGCTTCTGTTTGCTTGCCAGCCACATAAAGGTTTGAGACTGGGCATTGTCATCAATATAGATGAAGTGACTAGCTTGTGCAAATGATCTGTACACAAAGGCAGTGAGCCTGCAAGGAAAAGATGAAGCTCTGAGATGAGCACTGGAAGTAGAAACAGGAAAAGTCAGCCCTCCCATTCATGCTGTTCCTGATCATGAAGAGTTACAGCCAGAATGCTGGTGGCTTGCTTTCTCTTTTTGTGCTCATCTGTGAGAGAGCAGTTAAAGGAGTAGTAGCTAGATGGGATATGGGAAGGATGTTCAGTACAATCTGAGGCTGATCCTGTCTACAGAGCACTGCAGTGCCATGGGTTTCATGAGAGACAGCAGGAGTGGAAATCAGAAAGTCAGCTGGGTCTTTAGGGATCAGCTTAGGGATAAAGTCTTTGTGCACCCTGCCTAGTAGGAGATGGAGAGACATTTTTCTTAGTACTTACTGAGTCTCGATCCTAGACAGCTCTGTACATCTGATTTAGCTAGTGAAGCTGCCTCTTACCTGCATCGTATGAATTGAATACAAATTCAGCTCTAAGCCATTTCTGATCTTAGTCACTCACCAAGTATTCCCTTCTTTATCTCTGGTGCCAAAGATGCTGTAGGACCCATCGGGATGTTTGTATGACAGCTGCTTCTGGTAGCCTGCAATACCATGTAAATAGAAGTGTTCTCAAGTGTAAAAACAAAACCCTATTTTGTTTGCTAGCATATTTATCTGAAACCAGAGTGGAAAGAGTGGAGAGGCAATGTATATCTAACAAGTAGGAGGGGAGCCTGTGAGATCCTATAGATAGAAGTATGGAGCATTTTGTGCCTCAGAAACACTGAGTCACAGAATAAGCAGAGCTCTAATCAGCTCAGTGCTCCAACTAAACCAGCAGACTTAAGATACATACTACGCCTGAGTGGAAAAGGAGAAGGGGACTGAAAGGCAAAACCATGGCAGCTGAATGTCAGCAAAAAGAGATGAGAGAAGAAGATAAAGTAAAAATAAAAAATGTCTTGATCAGGGCAAACTCTTGGGTTGCTGAGCTGTGCTACAACAGTGGTGCCATCTGCTAGGAGAACCCTGCTACTGCTTCTGCTCACTGGGCCTCAATAGGAATTTCAGCATACACTGTAAGGGAATCAAAAAGCTTCTCACCACTTTGTAAGTATCCAATGGCCTTGGATCTGACCTCCTCACTCAGCTGCCCCGTCTTGTTCAGATAGTTCAGGACGTAGATGTTGGGTGCAAACAGAACCATATTCTGCTCTCCACAGCCAAATGGCATCTGGAGGAGCTGGTGCACATTCTGTGTTGCAGTGCCCATGATGTCACCTGGGGAAGAGGTGATGTAAGGGCAGGATTAACACAATTTATGGCCTCTGAAAGAGACAGTAATTTCCATTCCATAGGCAGAGGCATAAAAGCCTAGATGGGGTGGCAAGCCTTCCCAACAAGCATGAAACTCTCAGTGTTGAGTGATTTGTTCTGTTCTGCTTTGCAGTCAACAAAGAATCCCTTCCCTGCCTCTCCTTACTTAGTTTCAAGTGCCCATACCAGAAATGCTACTTATTTTAGTGCCACTTCAAGCAGATACTTCTTATTGAATATGAAAAGAGCTTTCAGGAAACTTCTGTTTCCAGAGAACAGAGGGGAACAGCCAGAGATACTACATTGAACCATTTATTACAGAATTAAGAATTAATGCTGAAAAAAGACATTGGTTAATGCAGATGTATCATAGGCCACCTCTAAATCGTTATTTTTAGGAAAGGTAGCACAGACCCAGCAAGAGATTTCTGCAATGGGCTGAAATCACCCACATTAAAAAGCAAAGATTTTATGACTCAGTCATGTAACCCAGTCCAGGTCCTGAAAAGACTGAAAAGACTCTACTGGCATTTCTGATTTGCATGTCATACGAGCATGCAGGTTTGTGTATGTGGAAAAAAGTTGTACCGGCATGTGTTTGGCTGAGGTCATAACTCAGAACTATGCTGCTACTTCAGAGTAAAACCTTCAAATGCAATAAATTTAAACAGAATAGTGAAGAGTGATGTAACTGATATTTAAACTTCTTCTCACTGATGCAGAGCATTGCTGGATAACATCAGAATCAGTCTCCTTTCTCAAAAGTTTCCCACACAAGGAATGGAAACTCACATTTTGAATCCTGAAAGAACTTTAATTTTATAATTTTCACATTTTATTTATTTATTTTTTTATATTATATTACTTATATATTTACCAACAACAGAAAAGGAAGCTCTGGCTGATCCTTCCAAAACATTTGTAGGTAGATCTAGATCTATATCTTGAATAACCACATCATCTGTGGAGAAAAACATGAAGTGCATTGTGGTAATTTGTGTAGGAATATTAGTTATAGCAGTGAAATACTCCTGGTACCAATTGCACAATACAAAATTGTACACAAGAGACAGCAATAAACTGAAACTCACAGCTGCCACCAAGAACATGAAGAGAGAAGAAGGCACAGAAAAACCAAACTTGTGAAAAATAAATCAAATGGTGCAGTAAATGGAATTGCTCAATAGAAAACAGCAGAAGAGGAAAGGTTGGTGCTCACAGGTTGTAGTATCTGTGAACCCTGGGGATTTCTTCAGTGAGACAGTGGGGAAGAGCTGGTTGGTGACGGTCAGAACTGCTTTTGTGCCTCTTTTAGGCCATCCAGGAAATTTTGGAAACTGTTTGCTGTCAACACTGTGATAGTGTGAAAGGGAACATCACATTTGCTCTGCCATTCCCACTAGAGGTGGAAAGCTGTAAGCTACAGGTATCCTTGGAATAAAGGACAGCAGTCAATATGAGTGAATGAAACAGGACATATTTTGCACAGAAAGGTCATTTCCCTTTGACAGCTTTATAGCAGCCTTCCTTCAGCATCTGAGCACACCTGACTGAGGCACTACATCACACAGGAATTTGGTAGCAGGGAAATGGACTATAATACTCACACTAGCTATTTTGACAACTCTGGGGAAGAAGGGAGGGGCAACATCAACAAGCACTGAAGGAAAGAGTGAAAACTCCAACCTTCCTTTCAGTTCCTGTCAAGACAGCTGTATGTAAGACTAAGACCCTTACCTTCTTCTGTACAGATGAGGGAATTTTGAGTCTTTTCCCTTCTGATGCCTTCAGGCTGCATGATGGAAAGAAGAGGACCATGCAGTGGATGAGAACAATGCATGCAGAAGAAATGCAGCAACAGAAAAGCCAACCCCTTCCCCAGCCTCCTACATCATATAACAGGTGGACTGAAGCAACAGTTTACAAGTCCCTAATTGATACAAGTTCCTAATTGATGTGGCTGCTACTAAAAGGGAGTTCCTATCAGATGGAGTTGCTCACTTGCAGTTTCTCCTCTGTGTGAGGGAGACATGCACTTGCCAACACCCACTGATCCTCATGGAAGAGGACAAGAGATGGGAGTGGACTTGGTCTTAAGACTGAATGGCCAGATCCTGTCCCAGCCAGCTGAATGTGGAGGCATACCAGGAGTTCTTTAGGGAACCTGAAAAACTTTTACTTGCTTTTGGTATTTCTGCTGAGGTTCAGTTTCCTCATGAGTACAGGACAAACAGTAAGAGCTGCCAGCAGTACCTCAACCAACAGTGTTCTGATCTGGGTGTCCCTGTAGTCAATACTGGTGTTCCTAGGCACTCCGTCTCCACAAGTTTCATCATCTTTGGTCTCTGCAGTAATGCTGAATACTACATTACCTTAAATAGTAGCAGAAAGGAAAAAAATTGACTTCTTTCATGGAGAATGATGGTTAAAGTAAGAAATTTCATCTGATGAATAATATTAAGTAGTACAACATAATGAATGGTCAGTTACTGTGAGACATATGGGAAGAGAACTGATCTCTAAAAATGGGAATGATAAACACACTGCAGTTGTGGAGAAGCTCTTTAGCCTAGACAACTAGAAAGACCAGTGGTAGACCAAGTTCTCCAGGTTGGACAAGGATTAAGTTTTTTCAGGTGAGACATAAAATTATTAATATCAATCTCAGAACAGAAAACCAAGTAAATTCAAAGCACTTACCAATTACTTTGGGGAAAATATTCCAGACATAGGTCTTTCTTTGTTTGGCACATACACATCCATCATCCTCTGTGGAGATGAGTTTGGCTTGATAATCAAGGGAATCTGACAGCAAAATATTAATCTGAGAACATAAAGAGTAGTGTGATGGGATGAAGATTTTGTACCATATGCAAATGGTGCTTTATTGTTAGAGAGTGATGAGATACTATCTGTTTATGCCCAGTGTCAACAGTGTAAAGCAGATTTAAGTCCTGGGATGATGGTGTCTGATGATGTAACCTGAACAGTTTTCCATTTTGCTTCTCATGACATTCTCCACTGAGATGTTAAATACCCTATGCACACCTGATTCCTAAGAAAACAACCCCACTGATGACTGTGGATAGTGAATGATACTCCACAAAGCCCTTGTTTCCTTTCTCTATGGATCTTGAGACAGTTGCTTTATAGACCCATCCTAGTCACAGCTCACACAGGTCTTCCTCTGCTTTGTAGTGATTTAGGAGGATAAATCCAGTCAGGAAAACCTATCATCAGCTAGAATGCGCAGTACTTCAATCAAGAGCAGGGGCAGATCCAACTATCTGCACTGATCATTTGCTGCAGCTTCTTTGGAGATGGGGTAAGGTCTAAGAATGTGGGCAGAAGTACACACCTTAATGCACTGGTCAAGGTAGTTGAAGACATTGGCTCTGAGCAGGAAATCTTCTCCTCGGATGATAGAGTATGGCAAGGTTAAGTCAACAAAGAAAGGCTGTAAGGCTATTAGGGTGGCAGGCACAGACATACCAAATCCAACCGACTCTTCCACACAGAAGGCACTGGCCTTCCATTTGGTAATGGTATCAGGGATGGTGTATGAGATGCTGGCTTTTCCGGTAGAGCTGGTGGGAATGGATAAAAGATGAAAGGTTTAGAAAGGGTAGGTTTCATGTACCTTACTTCTCAGTAAAGACAACAAGTTTTGAAAATCAGAACCAACCTGATACAGAAATCTGACATACAAGTCCCCAGAATTTATCACTCAAATCTTCTGAGAAAAGCCCATTTGAAAGTTCTTCTGCCCATCATTTCCCTCAGTTTGGAAAGGCAACTCAGAGTTCTTGTTCTGCAAACCCATATTTTAAATATAGGTGTCCTTCTTCTGAGGAAGGGAATATAACTCATGATACGTGCATTTACATACATGTGGGAACAGATGTCTTTGGGGACATCTTTGGTAATTTTATCACAGAAAAAATGAGGGCAGATGGACATGTGGTGACTAAAAAAGCTAGGTCTTCCAGGCCAAAAAGTAAGAAGAGGTGGCAAGGAATAGCTATATTGCAGGACATCAGGGTATATAGTTAGTAACTCTTAAAAAGCAAGGTACAGAGAGGAAGGAAGCAGTACTCACTTAATTAGAACTATATCCCAAATCCAAGTTTCAGGGAAAAACTCCCTAATAGTCTCAAGGATGAGTCTCTTCTCACGATCCTCCCTGCCATCTTCAGCTGGTAGGAGATAACGAGAATTTAGGAAAACCTGGTTCGTATGATGAAGACTCCCAGAAACGACAGGTTTGAATATGCATGAGCCAGTATGAAGGATGGTGTTTTCCCATTTGTAATGCCACACAAATATTATTTAATGTAATTAATTGCCAACATTTCACAGCATGAAACTGAATATGAATCAGAAGCGTAGACCTGAAAGACTTTTTTGGGCATTGGCCATCGTCCTAGGCTATCTCATTCTGTTCTAGGCCAATATTCAGTATAAATACCAATGTTATTAAGGAGTACTGTTCCATGAATTAATGAGTTCATGTCCCATGAATGCCACTTCTTTAAGGAGAAAGATAAAATCTCTTTACTGTCCCCTGTATTACCTGGTAATTTGACATGGTGTGCATGAACCACGAATCCTGCATATGGTTGTCGTCTTACAGTCTCGCTAGTACATACAACTGGTTGTCGAACCTTTGAGTTGGTAAAAAATTTCATGCCCATATCCTGTAAAAAACACATTTTAGTGTTGGCCATAACTATACTGTAGCTGAGGTTTGTTCCATTCTTCCCTCTTTCCCATTACTGTCTTTCTACCACAGAGGTGCCCAGAGAAACCTATGCAGAGACTTGTGGGAGCTTTGTGCATGCTGGAAAGTCACAGTAGGCACCAGTCAGTGTAGAAGAGAGGTCCATGAGAGCTGTCATGTATAAGCTTTACTAACAGTGCAATTTTCAGAGCTATCTAATAAGCAGAAACTCACTTCAACAGATTTAAGTAATGTATAGGACATTTACCCTTAGAAACTCATACACATCTGGGCCTAATCCAGACATTACAGGTGTGTAATACAAGCCTTTGTGAAAGATGTGGTCAGATGAGACGCAAGGGTCTTGGCGGTCTTCTTCTAGATTGAACCCATTGAAGATGTAGCCTTGAAAGTCTTGCAGGGGATGCAGGCTGTAAATCTGTGAGGGGTAAGGAAACACAGAGGCTGTGTGTGTAAAGATTAATTCTAATTACATCATATGCTGCAAATTGCCAGAGCTGAGATGTCTGCCTGTTTGAAACCATGTTCTGTTTCCTGGATTGAGAACTGGCTGAATGGCTGGACCTAGAGGGTAGCAATTCAGCCCGTGGCACGAAGTCTAGTTGGAGGCCAGTAATTAGTGGTGTGTTGCAGGGGTCCATACAGGGTCCAGTCTTGCTCAACATCTTCACTGATGCTCTGGATCTTGGGGCAGTGTTCCCTCAGCAAGTTTGCTGATGACACAAAACTGAGAGGAGTGGCAGAAATGCCAGAGGGTTGTGCTGCCAGAGACCAGTCACAGGTTAAACTAAATCCCACATGAAAAAGGATTTCCAACCAACAAGAAACAAAACCTGTTTATTGCCTACTATTGGTGGTTAATGACCAACATGTGCAAAAAGTGGTAGAAGTCTAACAGTCTAATGAATTGAAGGGGAGAGACACTGTAATGGAGGAGGAAGAAGCAGTGGAAGAGGACGATGCTTTTGGACAGCTTACCATATCCACAGACAGCTCTGTCTCGGTCTTCAGGAGCAGCATGCTCTGATCCACTGCCCTCACAGCACAGAAGGAGTTCGCAGCAGCTTCAATTACCAAACTGACATTAGAAGCTGGATGCATCTGCTTTTCAGAGAACTGCAAGTGGACCTGTAATTTATCAAACAGGCATTGGTATGGTTAATCCATATTGCTCGAGGCTGCTCTGACTGTGTGTGTGAATGGAGAGAAAGAAGAAGAGTAGAAGGCTTTTCTGTTAAAGCACAGAGAGTCTGCCTGGAGAAAGGTCTCTGGTCTCCACTGCAGCTGTTGACCAGGCCCCTGTTATAATGAGGACTTAGGCAATAAGCACACTTAGATTCCTGTGGTAGCTGAAATGAAGATACCACAAGTGATTTAAAATGAAGTGAGATTCTTATAAAATCTTTATGACTCAACTACATGTACTAAACACTAGAGTAAGCAAATCAGAATTTATGGCCCTCATTAGCAAATACTTAAAACTGATTCTGTTTTGAATCTATTCAGACCAAAATCCATTTCACATTTGTGTTTGATAAGAGGGAAAAACAGTGGGGGTAACTAGAAACATATAACTAGAAACACTTTGTTAATCTCACTTTGTTTGTTTTCTCCTAAAGTTTCATGCATTTTATAGCTTTTAGGAAACAAAGATTAGAAAAATCTTAGTGGTAGAATCTGATTGCAAAATTGTAAGTGAAAATGTACCAGTGGAAAAAAAAAAACCTCAGAAGAAAAACTGAAACCCTGGACTGCTATTTTTGCTTTGTTTTCTCTGTATGTTTAGTTCTGGTAAACCCAAACTTCATTTTTCAACAAAAAAGTGTAAAAAAATTAGATTAAATAGTGAAGTAGGATAAAGCTAAAATGTGTTCACTATGCTGAAGAAGAAACTATAAACTAAATGGAACACTAGTAAAGTTTAAGAGAGGCAAGGATCATTTGGGATTCTTGTGGGTTTTCTGAAAAGTTTTTAACGTTTAAAGAAGATTTACCTTTGACAATGTGGGCAGGAAGTAGTGGTAGAGGAAAGATATAAGGCCAAGGAGAAAAAAATTAAGAATGAAAGGAGTAACATTGAGACAAGTGAATGGAAATAAGAAATAAAACGGTAAATCTCTTGTGAATGTATACACAAAGAATTTATATTTATCTGACAGCAGGGAAGACTTGCTCTGTGTTAGTGCCTCTCACCTTGTTTTTGAAACACTTTTCAACTGGAAATCGAACACTGTCTGCCACCAGCTCCTTGGCAGGGTGTAAGGTATATACCAGCAACCGAAGGGTTGGAGCCATTTTCTCATTGACTGCAAGTGGGATGGTGAAAGTGCCATTTTGTCCTGTTAGAAGGAAGAAAGGCACTAGTAAGAAAAAATTATCAAAGATCTGGTGTACTAGTAGCCATCCTCAACATGCATGTAACTGTACCGGTCAGGGGAGCAATCTGGACTTTTTGCCAGGAGGTGACAGGATAGGGTTTAGATCCAGATGCTCATATTTACTGTAGATTTGAACATGTGGCCATATTCACATAGGCCCCTACACCAGACACTCTGCATTCCCTATGTTATCCTATGGGAAGATCTTTAGAAGACACTATTTGACTAAATATCACATTAACTAGTTGCTGAACTAAACCTGACTTTATAGTGATCTTAGTGGCACTGCTAGTATCACGCACACATGCATGGATGGAGAGGGATATGACCTTTCCAATAGCTGCTATATACATCCAGGAGACTTTGCCTTGGTTGGTTCAATCAACATTTTTTTTTTTAATGTAGGAATATGGATTGACAACTTAACTTACCAACTTGGATATTGACTTTTATTTCCCCAGTAAGGACCATCTTGCCTTTTGCCATGCCCTGTGCAGAGAAGATCAAGAAGTGTACGTGTTAGAAGAAGCTGGAGGGAGAAAGCAGCAATCGAGTTCATTGTACATCGACAGCACAATCTATACTGAGATGATCTCAAAGGCTTAAACATAAGCCTTAGGGCATGTTGAATGCTGCCACTGCACCTTCTATTGCTGGGGCCCTTGTCCCTGCTCAGGAAGGAGAAGGAAAAGGAAGGGAAGAGGGAGGCAGAGAAAACTATAAAGAGTTTCTTGCAGGAAATGGACAAGAACCCTGGCCTGAGAAGGGGGTTCCTTACTATGAACTAGAGTAACACATTCAGAAATGGGCACCATTTTTCCTGAGTGGGTAGTTCTGCCAAATCACCTCAGTGCTGTTTCTGTCCTTGGGATGTTGGCCATTGTGCTGGTTGATAATCCAAAGGCTGGAAGAGCACTCACTGCTGTAAATTCCATGGATGGATTGCCAGACAGCTACACAGTCAAGCCCTTTCAGCAAACCATGCCACAACCCTATACTCACCACATAGTAGAAGTTCATAGCATTGATGTTCTTGTATTCTTCCATGTTTAAGATATAGTGCACAGTGATCATCCTCTTCTGCCCACAGCCCAGATCTTTCCATAACGGCTCAATCCTCACAAAACTGCTAGTCCAAGAATAGAAGCGCTGGATGGAGACAGTCGCTTCTGGGTAGTAAGGCTCTATCCACCCTTCATAGTGGCAGTGGTCACTGGTTTTATAAATTGCCTGGTTACAGAGGGAGTGGGGCAGAAAAGGAAAACAAACATATATCACTAGCCTTGCAGCAAGCCATTGCACTGCAACAATTTGCGTGTTTTTCTCACTCTTTTTATGGTAATTTTTGAGAGCTCTAGAACATGAAATAAGATGGAGAAAGGACATTTTTATTACCAGAATTCAAACCTCATCCCATCTTTTTTGGGTTCAGTTTGAGAGCAGTCATCTCTCTCTCAGTGTCTCTATTCAGCCTTGTTTTGTACTCACTTTCAGGCTGATCTCAGGATCAAACATTTCAGATGTGTCAATACTAAACTCTACAACACCATTATCATCAGTGGTGAAGTTGTCTGTGTTCTTGTTATTGACAAATAGCTGAATAGCTTCATTGGAAATAGGAGAGTTGTCTTTGTCCACCAGCTTGATCTGTACGAGAGAATGTGAAACATGTTTAGCGTATCATACTTCTGTACATAGATACTGATGTTTTGCACTCCTTTGCTCTCCAAACAACAGAATTGCTTTTTCATCTTTCTTCAAAGCAATACTTGAGAACTGAAATATTTGTCTCTCATCACTTTCTGCCAGATATCTCAGCTATCTTATGAGATTTCAAGGAGGAGCCTCCTCAACATCTGCCACATCACTGATAAGGTTCTTTTGTAGAGAAAGAACTCATGTCTCATCTCTTTCCTGGTAAGTCCCTTCTGACTACACATTTCCAGTTTAAAAATATACTTTCTTTCCTCCCTTCCTTTTTCCCTTTCTTAATCTTGAGAGTCTGCTGCTGAAACTTTCAGTGTCTTAAGGCCTTTTCTCTGTATCTTTGTTTTGAACACTTTTCTGATTCTGTCTACATTATGTCTGTTGTTCAACAAACAAATAAGAAAATAACAGACAGCATTAAGGAAATTCTCCATTGGTGGAAATGAGTGTTCTTTTTTTTTTTTTTTTTTTTTTTTTTTTTTTTTTTTTTTTTTTCAGAAAAAGAACAGAGAGGGAGTGGGGATCAAGGGATAAAATTACGTAGACATCTCCCAGAGGGGAAAAAACAAATCACTTGAAAGACAATATCTTCTATCTCTTCAGTGCTACTGGTAAGATATGCCCCTATCCTTTCCTCATTGACAAAAGCTGAACTGAAGGAGAAAGATTTATCCCCAAGCTTTAAACCACTGACAGAGTTATGTGGGATTTGTCATAAAACATAAAATCATGAAAAAGCTTTTTGAGACTGAAACTGTTGTTATTTTTTGTGTGTGAATCTTAAATTCCTTTTTCTCTTTCTTCCCTCATCTGCCACTGTTTTTATTCATCTCTGGCTAGTATGTGAGAGTCAATTCTGAAGGGAGAGGCAGTAATTTGTAGCAAGCTCAAAATACAAGTTAGAAAAATGCTAGTTAAGGAATTGTTTTGATTCAAAGTATCTGGCAGAATCAAACTCAGAATAAACTAACTCTTCAGTATTCAGAATTACCAGTAGGGCACTGTATGTAATAAAAAAGCTTGAGAAGAACATCTCCACCCCAAACAGTCCCCTAGATGTTCCTATCAATCACTTTTGTTATGTGATTGCCTGTCAATCATCTTCAATACAAGCTCTCTATTCTCTTGTTTACCTGTCCAAAGTAAGGAATTCCTCTTCTGTAGTGGTGATCCATGTTCTCAAATTGTATGCTGCTCATCACCCGAGTTATGGAAATTACCTGAGTAGCTGTAAGTTGCAGGCCTGTAAGACATGTCCAGAGTCAAGAGAAGATACACTTTGTCTTGCATATGGCTTCATCAGAGTTAGCATTTGTCTAGTGATGGTCACTGTGTTTCTAAAAATGGACCTTTCCTCAGGAAGACATCCTTTTAGTCAGCAAGCAGAGGCTGAATATCTCCTACTCTCCTTCTTGATCACACCCCTGTTGTTGTTTCTGACTGTCTAGAAGGGATTACCTGTTCCTTTCTCTATGACAATGGCTTTCACGTCAAGATTCCTCATGTAACCAGTGCGATTTAGATCAAAGATATTGGAGCTGAAAACCTGGGAGAGGCAACCATCTGTGTCGAGCTGGAAAGGGAAGAAAACAAATCCTGTTTCCAAGGATCATGGCTTTCAAAGGATGTTTGGCAATACGCAGGACCCTTCTTTAGTCAGTGTTTTCCCACTACTTTTAACATGATTTATAAAGGACTAATGAAGACATCATTGTCTACGCTTTTCAGATGGGAAATTGCGCCATGAGAAAGGAACATGCCAGTGCTATGGCAGGAAATGAAGAAGAGAAATGAGGTGTTCTGAGCTCCTAGCTTGTGATATAAGCAAGTAGATGAATAGAGTGAGGTGAAGCATCAAAGGAAGAAAGAAAGGTGTGATGAGCAAAGAGAGAGAAGCAAAAATACAAGAGACAGGACAAGCGTGAAGAGGAATAATAATTATGTTTCATACATTTTTGGTAAATGACTGACAAACTGGGCTTTTCTTGCACTTCCCATATGAATCAAAATCCCTGCACACACTGAGCTGGACTTGCCCTTCAACAGGCTGGCCATAGGTGTACCTAGGAAAAGAGGAAATAGGTCCATTATCTGATGCTTGAAAAATAGACATAAGTTAACATATGCAGGAATAGATACAGGACAAGCAGTGAGCTGGAAAGCCATGGAATAATTTCACAGGCTTTTTCCTAACTCTCCTGCTGTTACAAATCAGAAAATACAACTCAGAAATCAAAATGAGTTCTTTTTCATGCCTAAACCCATGAACAAAAAACACACCTTAAAAGTAAAAGTAAATACCTCTATAAGTATGATGAACAGATATGGCTACTGACCAAATTATAACTGTTGTCTCCACTTTTCACCTTGGACTGCAGTTTTAGATGCACTGAAATAAAACTCCTCATATCTGCAAGTGAACTAGGATTTCAACTGTGTTTAAATTACAAGATCTTGGTCTTAAAGCAAGGTCCTTCTGAAGGACCAGTCTTGGAGAGGGAGCTGCAACCCTAACATCGCTGCTAGAATTTAATGATGCTCTGCTTTATGAAGGTCTCCCTCTGAAGTGGGTTATTAGTAGTGAACACATCCTACTTTGCCAGGGAATCTCTCAAAAGATTTATCCAATCCACTGAATCCTGGAACAAAATCCTCATACAATAAAATGAGATGAGGAACCAAGTAAGTAAAAGCTCCAACTACCGAGTCAACCTCGGTCAGCCTCTTCTGAGGCCCTACACATTTTGATTTTTTCTCCAAGCCCCATCTCTTTTCCCAGTCCTTGGAAGTTCTTCCTCTTCAGCATATTTCCCAACAACTCTGCACCCTGTACTTACAATCCACAGACTTTCACTGCAAACTCCGAATCCAGGACTGTAAGGCTTTCTGGTGCAGTGACTGTGACATCAAATTTTGGCAACACTAAGACAAAGAATGAAAAGAAAAAAAACCCAACGCTGGCACATTGTAAACTTGCAGACCCTTCTGAGATGAAGCAAAAATGAGGATATATCATCAGTGTTAGTCAGATGAAATGGGATCTCAGAATAGACGTGCCAAGATGATAAAGAACTGGCCCAGTCTGCAAAGGCTTACTAAAGCATTTCTACAAAAATTTGAAGAGAAGACAGGACTTCAGAGGTGAATCCTGTGATGCCTAGATACCTTGCAGAGCTTTGGCCAAGATAGCTCGTGGATATGGCTGGGAAAAGTTTAGTTTGTCTCAATGAAATTTGCAATCCACTTGCTGATTCCTTATGCAGACTTTTATTCTGCTGGCTGAGTGTGTGCAAACTGAGTAATTTCTCTCTCTCTCTCTTCTCTCTTTTTTTTTTTTTTTTTTTTTTTTTTTTTTTTTTTTTTTACTGTTATCTTTCTTTTTTTGTCTCTACAGTTCTTAATGACAGCTAATTGAAGCTGCATTTGCCAGGAAGCTGTTTTGAACTTTCAGCAGTAAAAACAGTTGATTGATATGGGGTCATTTCTAATAATGTTTTCTACACTGAATAAAAACAATGGATGGCATTTACCATATTCCTCCACAAAGAATGAATGGTTTGTTCTATCTCCTGACTTCTTTGCTATGATAATTTTGTAGTTTCCCAGAAGAGGTTCTTCAGTTAGTAGGAATTCTTTCTGGATAATGTTCATCTCTGATGACACATTTTGCCACTGAAAGATCCTGTTGCCCCTTGGATCCTGCATAAAAAAAGAATACAGAGTCACAGAGTCACATCTGCCTTGGAAATCTTTTGCTACCAGCACACAAAAATAGAACCAAAGAAAAAACGGGACTTAAGCAAATTAAAGTTGTTTTAACTCACTGGAAAAGCTGCTTAATGCATGTGCATGGAGATTATTTATGCCTTTGCACTCTGATTATTCATGTTATTATTAAAGTAGCTAGATTCTTATCTATTGTTCCCAGATTTAGGCATCCTCTGCCACTTTACTTATTAGTCTCAGTTATCAGGGAAAGTTGTCCAATACTGGTCTTTCCTGCTCTTTAGTATATGATGCTCTAGATTTGTGTCAAGAGATGAGAGGAAGAAAATCTCCTTTGCAATTTTCCTTCAGCCAAGTGTATCCCACACAAATCTTGGCCTTTACAACACCAGTATCTTTTTTGCAGCTGCTGAGAGTAGGACAGGAGCATTTCTTCTGCAGTCACTGGGATAGCATTTGCCTCTCAGTATATGTTATGGCTAGTTAAACTAAAGAAAACACATTCACACCATTTCCTTGACTCTTTAAAGTACAAACTTGAAGAAAAACACATGGAGAGCTCAAAATATGTATGTTTCACTGCAAAGAAAATAAAGTCATCTGACTTCATGGTATGACATGAAAACTTGTAAGAATGCTATCTAGACATAGACTGCAATTGTGACTTTAAAAATCACCAGAAAATGTCATGGCAGTACTAACATAGTTAGTAATTGTATTCACAGACTATATTTCTTCATAGTTTTTATCAGCACTTGAGTTACAAAAAAGTATATCCCAAAATAAGTTGAGCAAACTGGAGGAAGTAGAGAGGAGTTAAAGGCAGACACAAGAACACTAAAACTTTTGACTGCTGAAATAAATATAAGTGTGCTTTCCATATTAATCTGTCTCAAAAAGCATCCTTGGATTTTGTGACGTTTCCATTAATTTCTGGTGGTGTACTTAGGAGCAAGATTTTTCTGCATGTAGATATTTATAAACTTATGTAAGCACATGTGCCTTGGATTTTATTATTATTTATATGCATTATGTAGTACAAAGACAAAAAATTCTTACCTCAATTGCAATCAGGGGGTACTGAAAGAGGAAAAAACAAAGTGGAAGAAGAGATTAGGTGGCTGATCAAGCATAAATTATTTTTTTCTCAGGACTGTGAGACATATCTAACCAATAGTCAGTATAATACCATGATATCCCAGTCTCTTATTGTAACCATTTTAATAGGAGTTTTACTTCATTAAGAAGCTTACATAAAGGGGAGAGATGAAATGAGAACTTTGGGACAGTTTCTGATCATACTGGTTTTAGTGCAATCCCAGAACATCTGAGTGAGTCCTCTGCATTACAACCACATGAGAGAAGGACAGTAAAGACCCTTTCATCTATTGGCTTATGTACTATAAGCATGAAGAGAGATTGCTGGAAATGAAGAGAGTGCCTCTGAGGAGGTAAACAATTGTGGCAGCAACTTTTTTTTTTTCATTTTCCCCATTTCTAAAATAGGCAAAGTGCCAAGTGGATGACTTATTGATTCTTGCAAGGAACAATTGCTGAACAGTAAAAGCAGAAATCTGGGTTCTCTGGTCAGAGCTAAAATAATGTCTGCAGCAACAAAGTGGAGGCTTTTTTTTGAGCCCTTTCCCAGTGATAGCAGAAGATGGCTTGTCAGGAATTCAAACGGCTACACCCTTGCCTTCTTCCCTGTGACTCTAATGTAGGGGTGAATTATAGCACGTGCTTAAGAAATCATGTTAATTCTTTGGCATTTAGAGTCTGCGATATCTCATTTTATCCACATTAATCCTTCACTGAAAATTTGATAAGAAGCTGTCTTTCAGCAATTTTAAATACAGGGGAATATTACTGGTTACTCACCGTTTCCTGAACAGGTTTAAAACTGAAATCCAGTGCAACAACACGAAACCTCACTGGAAAGGCAAGGAACAGGGTGTTAGCATTAACCATAGTTTGTTTGGCTGAGCATGATGTTTTGCATTCATTAATAATCCCAGTTTCACAGAGTCTTTAAACAGTTCTGCTTGCACAGGATGCACATAATAAAATGCATCTGAAGGCAGAAGAAACCTGCACAGACTTTGAGGAAGGGACTTGTCCTCAGCATTGAGTTCTTGTGCCCTTTCATAAAAATTTACTTAACCCCAGAGAAAGTGGACGACTGAACAAATAAGAACTGCCGTGCAGGTCAGGCAGTCTCAGGTGACAGCCATAACTCCTTCAGTGGTTATCTGCATGATGTAGGTAAATCTGTTCCTCTTCATTTCCCCATCTCTAAAGCAGGGTTTATTGCCTCAAACACACAAAAGTTCCAAATATTAGTCTATCTAGGTGAATAGTCCATATTGTACACCTTAGTGGCACCAAATTCTGACTGGTAAGCTTTCCTTCCTCTTACATATCTATGAATATAGAACTAATTCCCAATTAAAGTATAGCTAATCTAGTCTAATAGCTGTATTAATTGACTAAATCTCTGGAAAGAAGTTTTCTTGTAGTGTTTCTTATACTGTTCTAGCTGTGTGCTAGAAGCATTAAAACCTAGAAATTAATTAAGGAAGGGATTTAGATCAATGGTTCTTTGCCTACAAAGAGTTCTGCTTGATGGCCAGATGAGGTCTGGATAAGGGAAAAACATAAGTGCAAGAATCCAACAACATGAAAATCTAAAGTCCAAACCCATCACAGTCCAGAAAGTAAATAGCAGGAATTTGTCTTTAACAACTTATATATATTTTTTTAAGTAATGGATTTAACTCTTTTTTTAACAGTCTGTTTGATGCTGGCCAGAAGCAAGTGGAAGCATTGTTTCACGCCAGGTAGTGATCTGATCACTTATTCCCACTATCCTGACCTGTCACCAGTAATAAAACAGGAGCCGTGAAAGCTTCTGCCAGCTGGGAGGAAGGGACAAAGAAAATAATAGAGACTATGGGATGACAGCCTCCTGACATTTTGAAGAGGACACCCTGAGCTCCACAGTAAATAACTGTAATGGTTTTAACAGAAACTCTGAAGAGACTGTCTAGATTGTAGCCCAGCCTGAAAAACACCAGGCTGAGAAATTCTATCTGAAGAAATGCTTCGTAAGGCACATATTATAGACAAAGTAGATATTCACCTCTCTGTCCTGGCTTGTACATGGGTTTGTCTGTTTGCACGAGAACAATGCTGTCTGCGTTCCAGAGCATCACTGACCGCCGCTCTTCTAGGCTGACTGTGGTGCCCTTGGCAGAGAAGGAAATGAAAGCCAGGGGTGAAGAATGGACAGGAGGAATCTGTGAGGAAAAACAAATTGAGGTTGTTGGTCTTGAAGACTTGCTCAGAACCTGTTGCACAGCAATACCTGTGAACTGGGCTCCTACAAAGAGATACCACCTCACTTCCACCACCCTCATTACCTTTCTTGTACATTTTCTTGTTTCTTATGTCTATTAAAAATGCCTATTTGTCTGTTACTATCTTACTCTTCTATGCTTCCTTTTTCCTTCAACCAGTCTTATTTTCTTCCCTGCTTGTTCCTGTGCTGTGCCCTCTGCTCTAATTTTCTTTTCCCTCTTTGTATTTCTTTTCCATTGGAACATAAATTAAAATTAGTTTACCTTGAAATTGAAGCATTGTAGACCACTGTTTCCTGTCATGGTTTTCTCAAAAATAGTGATATTAACAGCGCTGTATTCCAGGATTGCTCTGATGAATATTGTCTCATTTAGGTTAAGGAACTGCAGGCAAACCTGACCTGGAGAGTCATTTTGGAGGACAGCAGGCACCATCAGGACGTACTGCCTGTGAGATCCAAACATCAATGTGATCACATTCATAGAGAAAGGAGAAACAGCCTCAACAGAATAAAACAAACCCTGCTATTGTTCAGTAGCCACCAATTGGTTTAGATTAAATATAGGACACTCTACCACTGCCCCTCACTCCTGTCCTGCAGCTCCCAAATAGCCCAGTTCTAGATTCCCACCACAGCTCTGATACTGCCCCCAACTCTTGTCCTTTTTCCCTTTGTCTGAGTCCTGGACCCATCTGCTTTTAGCAAAGCACACTGCTTTTACTACTGCTGTTGTCTTTTCTGAACACACACCAACTCCTATGGAAGTTCTGCAACAGGCAGAAGGTTTGACCGTATTGAATGGGAATGGTTCACTTGCCATCCACATTCCATTTTACTCTCCAGATATAAAAGATGGTCCCTGGCAGTACTTAATACTTAAAGCAAAATTAATAGCACTAATTAGCACTGTCTTTAAAACTTTTCCATAAATATTAATAGCAATAATATGGTAGTTCTTACAGCTCAGGTTCCTTTGCAGCTGTTAAATGCCAGAGAAGAGTAGCCAAAAGAAACTTCAGCCACATTTTTCTCACTGTGAGACAGAAGAAAGAGATAAGTTCTCTTCCCAAGAAACAATTCACTGCCCATGGGTTTAACAGCTCTGCACCATTCTTCCCCCAGTGCTCCAGAGGAAAGGAGTTAGCCCTTCAATTCCTCCCTGTCTCCTTCCTTTGATGTTAATGCCTTTATAACTGCAGCAAGGGGTGGAGATCACAGTCTATCCAACTATTTGCAAGAACCTCCCCTAACTCTACTGCAACCTAAACCAACTCACTGTCTTCAGACTGTAATACTTCACTGCAGTTCTCTGAATGTCTGCACAAATTGTCTTTAGTAGTCTTGTTTTCAAGGAGAAGGGCTTTGGTTTTTACACTGAGACTTGTCACAATACAGAAAAGCACAAAGTGAACTAAACCAGTGTAAATTCATAAAACCAGATAAGCATTTGAGGGTTTTCCCTGTTCTTGGAATTTATCATCTGGATTGACAGTCTGGGTGAAGTAGACTAATTTTCTATATTTGACACTAGATTCTGGTTAAAATAATATATTGGCCTCCCTTTTTACTTGCTTCATAGATATTTTGAGTACTGATGAAATGGAATAATAGAGAAGTCAGAAACAGAAAGAGATCCAAAAGGTCTTAATTACTTCTGCCTTAGCCTTTGAGCACTTGGCAGTGTTGTTGAAGTTTAATCCGTTTCAGCTTGCAATTAACCAGCTGATGGGTCCATGTGAATTTGTTAGTTCCTTGGATTTCTAGTTTTCACACCTTTGTGGAAGCTAATTGGACTTTTTATTAGGGAGGAAAAATGTCTGCTTTGATCCATCAAGACCTTCTCTTAGGACAAAGAAAGATACCTTCTTCTTTTGTTCTCTTGTGCTGTGATGACAAAATAAAGCACCTGTAGGCTGCTCCCCACAAGAAAAACAATGCTGGAAAGCAGTTGCTCGATAACTGTAATTAATTTTTTCATTAATATTGGTTCTGGGTCTGTCTGGGATGAAGTTAGGAAGTCAGCTTTCTCCACATTAGCCTGCTGTGCTTTGCATTTGAGGCCAGAATGGTGTTCATAACTCACCAGTGTTTTGGCTACTGCTGAAGAATGCTTGCACAGTGCCAAGGCTTTCTATCCCCCCCCACTTCCCAGCCAAAGGCTAGTGTGCTTGGCGTGGGCAAGAGACTGGGAGAGGCCACAGCCAGGAGAGATGACCAAACTGACTGGAAGTATTTCCTATACCATATAACATCATGCTTAATAGTAACAGGTGGAGGCAAGTGGGAAGAGGGACAACATTTGTGTTAACAGCATTTGTCTTCCAAAGCAATCACTACATGTACTGAGGCCCTACCTCTCAGTACGTGGCTGAACATCTGCCTGCCAATGGGAAATACTGCATAAATCCCTCTTATAACTTCTTTTCCTTGTGTATCTTTTGCTTTCCTTATTAAACTATCGTTATCTCAATCCATTTGTCTCTTTGACTTCCATCCTGGAAAAGGAAGGTAAGTAAAAGACAGGGTGGTTGCTTGGCTGCTGGCTGGGTCAGTACACCACTGAGTGTTATCCAAATGGCTAAATTTTGTAGATCTGGGGGCAGAGAGATATGGCTTCAAAGGCAGAGTATCTGTATGGGAGCATGATTTTCTCTAATATCCTGGTATGTTGTATGACTGTCTCTTCTAGTTTCTGGTTAGTGTGTAATGCAGAGAATTGGGCATCACTGAAACTTTCTTCAATAGAAACATAGGGCACAGGGCAACTATGAAATGTTTTTCATTTATACCTTCAAAATTTTCACAGAACTATCAAACCATATGAAACTGGAATAGATAGAAGCAATAGGTGGTTCTCCAGAGGTCTCTCTGTGGCATTCTGTGGCTGTTCAGAACACAGACAACAGTCTGATCTGTTTTGAAAGCCCACCTCATTGCCATTTCTGTTGAAGAGGATCTCTACAGATTCTACAGTTAAGGAGCTTCACTTAGGATCAGACTTTATTTTTTCTGCAATGGGAAGGAGCTGTTGAGAAATTCACTGACAAAGGCTTGAACTTGAGCTGACATTGTGAAAAAAGGATATGATCAGCATTGCATGTTCTTGCTTTTCATGGCTTTCTTAGGTAGTTTCGAATGTATTGCAACATAATAAAGCATTCATTCCAAACAAGTCAATTTGATAATCATCACAGTCCCCATCCTTATGCTGAGAGAAGCTTTCTGAGGCTACTTTTGAAAGTTTAATCTAAAGGTCAAGTGGGCTAGGTGACATTCTAAGGTTGTAGAGATAGAAGAGGGTAGTTGTGTATAACTTACTGTTACAAGGAACAGAGGTTTTGTACCAAATATAGAGTGGATTGTGGCTTTGGTCAGAAAGTTCACCCTCGTCTTTCCAAGAACTGGCACTAATCACAGTGTCTTCTGTGCACACATGCCTTCTGAACAGTAACTAAATGAAGGACAAAAAAGACCCAGGCATCCTGTATCTGGATAATTCACTTCACTAGTTTAAGCCCTCCACTAACCATAATGAAGAAAGTGCATCTGGTAATCAAATAAGCAAACAAGAAATGCAATTATCTGTAACAGAGAAGTTATTGCATTAATGTGATTGCAGTCAAAAACCCTGTGTGAGAAAAAGCCACTGTACCTTATCACAACAAAGGAAACTAGAAGTCATCTCATCTTCTTGTCTATAACATATAATAATTTGTCTTTCACAGAAAAATAAACAACATACCACTTGATGCAACAAAAGAGATTGTTTTCAGGGCAAATATTTACAAAACAACTGACATTTGGGGTTTATGATTTTTTAATCATTATTATTTGCTGACTGCATCTCATTGTTATTCATATCCTACCATTTGGTTTATCTTAACTGTAGATGTGCAAGAAACTTGTGGAGATTGCTTTATAGGGAAATTAGAGATGCTACTTCAGCACCATCTCAAAAGACTGTATTTCATAGAATCACAGAATGGTTTGGGTTGGAAGGGACCTTAAAGATCATTTAGTTCCACCTTCCCTGCCATGGGCAGGAACACCTTCCACTACACCAGGTTGCTCAGAGCCCCATCCAGCCTGGCCTTGAAGGCTTCCTTTCCCACCCCTTCCATGGGTGGGGCATCCACAGCTTCTCTGGGCAACCTATTCCAGTGCATCACCACCTTCACAGGGAAAAATTTCTATTATCTAGTCTAAACCTTCCCTCTTTCAGTTTGAAGCCATTCCTCCTTATCCTACCACTGCATTCCCTTGTAAATAGTCTCTCTTCATCTTCTTGTAGTCAGGTACTGGAAGGCATTCTTTTTTGGGGTTCCTTTTCTTCCTCATAGAAGAACTAATTCAGATGACTGGCACCTAAGTTAACCTAAACCTCCTAACCACATACACCCCCTCCAAGAAGACGTGTAAGATTCTCTCCTCATTCCTCTATCACTGACATTTCTTGGAGATAAGTCTCAAGGCTGATGTGTTTGCAATACTACGATTCCTTTCCAGAAGATTTTTAGAAGAACTTGCTGATCTTTCTGGGTGTAATAAGGAACTGTGAAGTAACATGGAGAATCTGTATACAGATGGATTATCTTGTGTTCTTGACTCAAAATGAGTTGTTTGCCAGCCTAACTTTGAGTATCACCAAAGCCATAACTTCAGACATCAAGTACCTTTGTTTAGTAATAGCACACACAGAGATACCTGTGTGCTTGCAGATGGAGAGCAATGAGAGAGAGCCTTGGCAATAGTAGAATAAGCTGATTGATTAAACTACCTTTGTTAAGAAATGACCCACTAGCTGAGTATAGATAGCATTCTGCCACTGAAACAGCCCTGCTGCAGGCATAGTTAGACTGTAAAAATTGCGCCTTTATGGTTGTGGTTTGGTTTATTTGGGACAGTAAGTATGTTCTACCAGTAAAAGCTTATCTTTCAAAAAAAAAATCTGTCCTGTTGTGAAAGACTATAGTAATACTACTCAACTGCAGTTTTTGGTTTTGTTTTTTTTTTGTTTGTTTGGTTGGTTGGTTGGTTTGTTTTGTGTTTTTGTTTGTTTGGGTTTTTTGGTTTTTTGTTTGTTTTCATAGAGAACTGGCCACAGTGATTTCTGTCTCTAGGAATTACCTGACCTCAGATTTCGCTCACAGTTACTGAAAAAAGCTCTACTTCTTTCCTGCGGGAATCATAAAATGGCATTGGGAAAATTCCAGTACTGTCTAGAAGCTCCATGATTTTTCCTATTTTTTCAGTATTTGTGCTCGCATTTCTTTTCATTCTGGTACTCCTTCTCACTCCTGCCTTTCACTGTCACCAAAGCATCATCTGTGCTTGACGGCAGCAGTGGAGGGGTGGTAATTCTGTGAGTTTGCACAGCCTGGCAGAGCAGCTTTGAACCAGCTGAGCATTGCAGTGGGTAGTGGCATGACCTCTGGCAAAGCCCATATGAGAAGTTTTGTGATTGCCCTCCTGCCAGCACCCCAGCTGGCACTCTAAAGCCAATTTGGATGTGTCTACAAGACTGTAGCCATATATTTGTGGTTTAGACACTGTCATCTTTCTTGTGAATGGGTTAATTGCTGCATTCAGAAGAGGATCAACACAAAGAAACTTGGTCATTAAAGCTACAAAAAGTAGTTGAAAAGCACTGAGGCAATCTGTGACTGTGACTATGACTGCTTCCTATAAAACCTTCTTTAAGTAGATTAGATTGTAACAATATATTTAGGCATAGTAAAGGTCGAAATGGTTGGTTTGGCCCAGGTGGTTGGGGAACAATGCTGAAACATGGTAACTACAGATAAAGTCCAGCTTGGTCAATAGGGTCTCCAGTCAAGCATGCAAGATTTCTTTCATTGTTCTAAGATATGTGAACCTTGGCAAAGTCCTCTAGCAGCTCTGCAAGCTAAAAGGATGGTGAGGTCATTAAAGAAAAAAAGTATATCCCTATCAGAGTAGTCACAGCTTGTAATGATTTTGCTGAGTGATGAAATTTTTTTTCAATGAAATGTGGTGTTGGGGGGAACTGTAGTTTATTTCAGTGGTCTATGGTGTTTTCAGTCCTGGAGAAGGCAATCATATAAAAGGTGAACCAGTTGCAAGGATTCAGTTATGCCAGTGACTCTGGTGAGTGTGGATGGGTCATCCATTACCTTTTTTCAAAACTGAGACCTTTATCCATCTATGTGTAGAAGCTGAGGTCTGAGCAAGAATAACTGTGTGAACTAAACTATTAAGACTGTCTTTGCTGTGCAGTTTTAGTGACAAATGTACCAGTCAAAGGTGAGTGAAGCTGGAATTTGACTACTGTTGCTGCACTTGCATAAGCCTAAGAAGGGATACTGTTATGCTAACGAAATTCTCTTTCCTAGTTATCGGCAGGTTACCTGGCAGTTTTCAGGCTAAGCTACAAATGCAGTGCTATAGTCAGGCTATTAAAACAGTCTGCACTTCTTTTGGGAGAGCTTGGCAGTTTTACTGTCTTTGCATGGACAGGAACAAGGGTTATTCAGCCCTCCTTTCTTTGTGGTCTTGATAGGCAGCAGCAAGGGTTCCGTTCAAATGTGAAGAGGTTACTAATAAAATATCTGAATAAGGTCTCCAAAAATTTCTGGTATTTAGTAAGTTCATTCTTCATACTTGTAAATATAAATCAAGTTTTTATTAAAGGGGAAAAGAAAATACTTAACAATGACTTACCATTGGGGAACATTTGACATGTAAGTAAAAAAATATGATAACTATTTAAGCCCTCTCTTCTAGTGGGACAACTACTCTGACTGTGTTTTTCCTCTCTAAACCTCCCATGCGAGCAATCAACGCATGTCTGGTGCTGAGAAAGCAAGCATCTTGTGTACCAAAAGCTGACACAAGCTGCACATGAGCCAGCAGTGTGCCCAGGTGGCCAAGAAGGCAAATGGCATCCTGGCCTGGATCAGGAACAGTGTGGCCAGCAGGAGCAGGGCAGTGATCCTTCCCCTGTACTCAGCGCTGGTGAGGCCACACCTTGAGTATTGTGTCCAGTTCTGGGCCCCTCAGTTAAGGAAGGATATTGAGGTGCTGGAGCAGGTCCAGAGAAGAGCAACGAGGCTGGTGAAGGGACTGGAGCACAAGTCTCATGAGGAGAGGCTGAGGGAGCTGGGATTGTTTAGGCTGGAGAAGAGGAGGTTCAGGGGTGACCTCATCACTCTCTACAACTACCTGAGAGGAGGTTGTAGCCAGGTGGGGGTCAGTCTCTTCTCCCAGGCAATAAGGCAGAAAGACAAGAGGACATGGCCTTAAGCTCTGCCAGGGGAGGTTTAGGTTGGATATTAGGAAGAAATTCTTTACAGAGAAGGTAATCAGACATTGGAATGGGCTGCCCAGGGAGGTGGTGGATTCTCTGTCCCTGGAGGTTTTTAAGATGAGACTGGATGTGGCACTAGTGCCATAGTCTAGTAACTGTGGCAGTGTTGGATCAAGAGTTGGACTCGATGACCTCAGAGGTCTTTTCCAACCTGGCTTATTCTATGATTCTATGATGTTGCCATGTATTTACTCTCCTGGCTACCAGAAAGGTACTTGAGGCTGGCCATCTCTAGCATGTTGAAGGATGCTCAACTCATTCTCTGACCTTTTAGCCTCTAAGCAAACTCCAAAACCGTTTTTTCTATTTCACAGCTGCACAAAACTATCTTCTCTTCATACCTGTAGTGTCTGCTCTCTGTAGGTAGAAGCATTTGCTTCAATTTTAGTAACAACTTGTGACAGTCACATGCAAAAAGAAGTAGCTCTCTGAGGATTTCATATTGCAATGGCTTTTCTTTGCCATATGGAAAGCCTGCTTATTAATTTCATTCTGCAGAAATGCCGCATTAATGCATTGTAACAACAGATTTATAGGTGTTTAAAGCACCCTAAGTCACTCTTATTTTCCTCTCCTTCCCTCCAGTAGTTTCCAGTGCAGTAGCTGGCTGCCCTTCTTCTCTGGAGTGATTTGAGAGGGGTCATACAGGAGTTCTGCTTCCCCTTGGAATTTCAGCCATCAGACTACAGATCCCACAAGGGCTTGACTGATGTGAGGACTTGCAGGATCCTTTCACTGAGTTGAAGCCTCTGATGATTCAACAGATCTGAAGCAATTGTCTGCAGTGCAGGTCAGTCTGTGAGAAGGGAACTATGGAGCAGCAGTGTCTTTACACACTTCTGATGAGGTTACATGAGTGCAGCTTTGTGGGCTAAACAAAATTTCTTGCATATAGTTTTTGGGGAAATGCTGTATGCCTAATCCAACTGCCCTGAGAGAGGAAGTGTGGATCTCACTTCAAGGTCGCAAAATGATGTTAACAGAACCAAGAGTTCATAGGAGATGAATCCGAGAAATGAGCAGGTGCTAACTTTTCTTGTTTCTTTCAAGTCTGTCTTCAGTGTAGACATGCTATTGCTAGGGCTCTATTGTGAAAAAAGAGAAGGGACTAAAGAGTTTCTTGCAACTGTTTGATAATACCAAATGTTGGAGGCTCAGTCTCTTTATGAATACTTTGATCTTTTTGCCATTGACCAATATCTAGCTTCTAAATCCATTTTTTGAGGTTGCAAAGGCTTTTTCTTTCTACTATGACATACCAGAAATTGAACTTGTTCCAGACACATTATGGAAGGCATACAAATGCTATTCAGAGCCTGCAGCTTTCTCTCCCTTTATCTGTTATTATTATCTACTTGGCAGCACAACAATACTCTTGTGTTACCCAATATATTAATTGTGCTACTTTAAGGATGCCCCCCAGGGAGAGCCTGTTTGTGCCTTCAACCCCTGACCTTATGCCTGAAACTTTTTTTTTTTTTTTATTCCCCTCACATAAAGGCTATTTCTGCTTTGTCTCCAGTAAAATATATATTCTGCAGCTATATACTGGACTACTGAGCGCTGTACAGAACAGACTGGAGGATGTGTCTGTGATGAAGACCTGTCATTCTTTATTATCTTTTATTATCTTTCTAAACAGTAAAGGTTTCCAAGTTGTTGCAGGTCAAGCGAGCTGGCCTCAGACAAACAGGGAGTCAGATAAAGTCCTCATTGCATAGTTTTCCCTTTTGAAGACTTTTTTTTTTTTTTTAAGACTACCAACTCACATACAAGCAGTCCTAGGCAAAACTGCCTGCTGGATAGCACTGTGGGAATGACTGGAGTGTCACATCCATGTGTAATGTCACATATAGATGCTAGTTCAGGGTAGCACAAGTGCTCTGCTATTACGCAAAGTTGCAGAGTCCTGGCTGTTCACATCTGGCTGCTCACACCCGAGCAGAGCCTTCAAAGTCTACTCTGCCACACTCCCATGGACTGCAGCAGATGGGTCCCATAGGAACTGATGAAAGAACTGGAACAGATGGATGACCCTTTTGCACACGGAAAATTAAAGGGAAGATAGATTGATTCACAGTAGTTTTAGGGTTCTCGAGTACCTTTCTAATTATAGCAGAGTAATAAAACTTGATGCAGGTGACCTTTTGAGGTGGAGCATGTCACCTGGGGACAAAACTTGATGGCACATTTGGCAGATTTGGCTCAGCAGATTTTGAATCCTGACAAAACCCAGGGAAATGGAAAGGAAGATTCATGCTGGCTTTGGTAGGATTCAGACTTCGGAAATGTGTGGTAAAGCAACACTGAAACCCATGAGAGGCATCTCCTTGGAGCTGTGCCGAATAGACAGTTTGTGTGATTTACACTCCTGCTACGTCTGTGGCTATACCCCAGGAATGGCTCTGAGTTCAGAATGCTCTAACTTTGTTAAAGATACAGTGCAGATTAAAAGGTAAAGTCAGGGCGAATCTTCTTGTTTTATCTAACAAAAATAAAGTGCAGTAGCATCTAGGCACTGTAGGATTGCATATATGTCCTCTCTTTAAAGCCTCCAGCATGCAAGGGCTAAGCCTCAACATAACACTTCACTGGCTTCTTGGGCATTTTGCTGTTTTCTTGATTCTCTGGCTCCCTTTTGCTCTAGCTTTCAATAAATATTTTTTTCTTATGATACACACCAAAAGACTGATATTTCTTTAAGCTATTTTGTGAGTCCTCCACTGGTAGCACTGATCAAGAGGTTCCACAAGGTGCTGAAAGTTTCATACTGCTGGCCACTGAGTTGGAGGCATTTCTTGTCTTACCTGGCAATCAGATGTTTCTGCTAAAAGGATAAGACTATCATTCTTTTTAGGAGATTTCAAGGACTTGTTTTAATAGGAAAATAAACATACACAGCAGACTAGTATCTGTGTTAGCTAAAGAACTGAGTGTAAATGTACTGTATTTGGCATTTTTGGAGATGGGAGGCAGCCCTTACAATTTTCTGATTGATGCACATGATCCTAGAAACTGAGTATCTGAAATTCCTGTCAGTTGTTATATCTTTTTATCTGACTTTCATTGAGGTTCACATGATGCAACCTTCATAAATAAAAAAAAAAAAAAGATCACTAGCTGTGCTGGAGTAAAGAGTTATAGAGGCAAAAGAAAGCTATAAAACGCAGATTTTGCTAGGTACTTCTGGCATTGTTCCAACCACTCCCTCTCAGCCTAGTGTTTTGGAAATTGGTAGCAAAATTTAAATGCTGTGCTCTTGAAAGAATCTGCATTTGGTATCAGTTTCCATCTGACCAGGCTTGCAGTTGGCCATTCATTGGAATGGCATTAAACAAAGGCTTTTGTTTAACAGTAGGCTGAGTTTACACAGCTGAAGAAGGTGAAGTAGCCTGATTGACCCCTCTCAAAGCTCACACAATCTTTTTTGCTGACAGGGATGGGAGAGCAAAGGGGAGTTTGGGGTCAGTGAAAAACAATGTGGCCCTTTAACTTCTTCAGAGTCATAACTTATTTCTCAGCATGTGTCTGTCTGTAGCAAAAGTCACCACAGGTCTCATGCAAACATGAAAACGTTGCTTTCAGTGTGACTTTTTGGGTCAAGGATTGTGTTCAGGGGTTGTTGCTGATGGAAAGTAAAATGCTGGGGATAGGAACTCTAGGTTTTGAGCAGAATTGAGAGAATTGAAAGCTACTCCCCTCACAACATCCTTTTCTCAAAATGTCCTTTTTCAGAAGATAGAAATTCCACTAGAATTGTCAGGGACAAAAAAAATCACTCCTAACATGTAATTTCAATATACCCTCTCTTAGTTAAAAGCCATTCCTCTTTGTCCTATCACTATCTGCCCATGCAAAAAGTCACTCCCTCTTTTTTATAAGCCCCCTTTATGAAGTGGAGGGCTGTCACTGGATTATTCTCCATGCTGAACAACCCCAACTCCCTCTGGTCATCTTAGGAAGAAATTCTAAGTTTCTGCTGGGTGGTTCTGGAGGTTTCAGTTGATGTTTTCCACGGGTCCCTTCCAAACCAACATTTATGTGCTTCTACAGCTTCCAAACTTCTTTTGCATCTTTCTGGGTTGACATTGAGCCTGTGGATTTCTGACATGACTGCCCCTTATCACAAAAGCTCCTGCACTGCCCAGTGAGGTAGAATTCATTTCACCTGAGCCATCTCTGGGCAAGCCTGACACCTTCCTGAACAGTGCTCTCAGGGTGTACAATGGACTGCTCCTGTCCTGCTGTGTCCTGTGCTGTTGTGTAGTCAGTCTCACATCAGGCACATTGCTGTTGAGTAAAGTGTTTGTAGGAAACAAAATTTGCTTTGAGCAGACCCGTTTCATGGTAAATAAGTCTCTTCCAAGACTATAACTGTGATTGTGTCTTAACACCCCGACTGAAGAAGCAACAGCTCAGTGATGAGATTCAGTTGGTAAATGCTCAGATTTTTATGGATATGTAGCCGGTTTCTGTCTCCTTCCATCAGTGTGACCTGGTCGGCATGAAGGTCATGTCAGGTTACTGCAGGCTGTGAGGGACAGTGGCCACAGTGTGTGGCTGTCTGCTGTACTTGTTCATTAAATGAAGAAAGCATAATAGGAAATTTCTTGTACTTTGTCCCTCCATCGCAAGCTTCTTCTGACTCTGTTTTTCAGCCCCTCCACACCATTTCCTTTTTCTCCCTGCAAGGGCTCCATTGGATCCACCATTCCTCTCTAGCCTCTTTTTGAAGAGTTTTTGCATTATAGCTCTCTCATTTCTCCCACTATTAGGTTTTGGGTAGAAAGCTTCCATCACATTGGCCAGGGCCCCCCATCCTGCCTGTGCCACAAGATGTCACTGATGTCAGGATGTTACTGTTTGACCTGTCAAAGGTATGAATGTTTTAGCTTCTGAAATACCTTACATCACTTATTTCTAGATGGAACAAGGAGTGGAGACTGGAAAAAACAGCATTGCCAAACAGAATATTTTATTACAGAGAGCAGTAAAATATGAGATGGTAATCTGAAGAAAACATTTCTTTCTAAATAGAGACAAAAACTGCATAAAGTTTGTCGTCCTTTGACTAGAATTCTGACATCTGTAAATTATTCAATTCAATTGCTGAAAAAGGTGAAGATCAAAGTAATTTCTTGAGGATTTTCCTTTTGGATAATGTAAAGACCAAAACAAAATCTACAGGAGCAGCAACAGCTGATTATTCTCTGAGACTGGGATTTCTTAAGAGGAATCTATGGCTAAGACCACACATTTCAGGTGTTTACCTTGACATAAAGTTCCCACTGCAATATATCATGAGCTTCAAAGAATATGGATGGTCAGGGTTAACAATTGCACAGTATCTCCTTTGTTAGGAAAAACATTTTATCTGCGGTTTCTAATCCACACCAACCCCAAGTTCTTTTTCAAGTGTGGGCCAGAATGGGTCATTCTGATCGACTGCAATAGAGAATTTGCTTACTCCTTATTATTCTACTGCTTTTCATTGCACTCCCAGAAGCAACAAAATCTCTTATCCAGTTCTTCCTCTATAAATGCTTGCCTGATACTTTCTGAATCATTATGTCTTCTGGCACATATCTGATTTCAGTTGGAAGGCAGGGAGCAGGGTGTGTTGTATTCTGAAAGGGCATATTCATCTGGAAAGAAGGAAGAAGACATTTGCATGAGAGTGAGAAATCATTCTACTCTATGTGCTCCTGTGATTAACACATTATGAACCAGAAAACATGATAAATTTTGTGGTAATCTTCCAGTTGCCAAGTCACCCAGTTGCAAAGTGCGTAGTCAGAGACCAATGCCCTCCTCTGACCATGTTTTTCAGGGTACATCATTGCTGTGACCATGCCAGATGTGGATCAGGTGGCAGAAAATGCACTCAAGGGTCAATTCTCTGACTGCTGCTCCTGCTAATCTGCTAGGATGCAGTACTCAAAGGTTGTTCAAAGCTTGAGAAAAGCCTGAGGGAACCTGAGCCACAGCTTTGATAACGTAAATTCTGCAACTGGGTAATGTCTGATGCAACCATACTTCCTTGAGATCAGTTCAAGAAAGGTGGTCAGGCACTTAATTTTCTATTTTTAGTTACTTAAACTCCTTTTTAGTTCAGAGGAACTGTCATTCCTCCTTAAGCATTTAAATTCCACTAAAGAAGATCTTTTTGATTGCAGCCTACTATGGCAATGTTAAGCAAAAAAAATTAGATAATCCAGATCAGAGAAGGCAGCAACACTGGTGCTTTTTAGTTATTGATTTTAAGCATCGGATTCAAACTGTGCAACCACACTTCTTTTTGTTTATGGTTTGTAAGAAAGCATCTCCTGATGTATCACTTTCTAATCTGCTTTATGGTGAAAGGAAGCAAGAAATGAAAACACAGGAAGGGGAAACTGTCTATGCTTTGCAAACCCTTTGCAGTTTAGCAATCAAAAAGCAGCAGAATTGCTAAGTGGGTCTCCATTTGTGTCTGGTTTCAAAGGGCTTTTACTGACACCTACTGAGGTCACCTACCCGTTTCGTAGTAATCATAAATATGTACAGGCACTGGTTTGATATCTGAGACAGGAAGGCTTTGCTCCACACTGAATGAGAAGTTGATTTCCTCCTGGGAAACCTGAAAATGGCAAGACAAGAAAATGCATCAAAACTTGTCTTTTCATAACTATCCCTGAGGCTGAGGTTGAACAGATGCATTTCTTTATCAGATTGTGTGACAAAATATGTCATTCTGCAGTTCTCTCCAGTTTGTAAACTTGATGTCAAATCAGGTAATTGTTTAAAAGCTGTTACTAAATATGTTTTGTTGCTGCTAAAATTGTGCGCTCCTTTCTTTCTCTTCATATTTCCATTGAAAGGTATCTCAACCATTCCGTGTACCTGTGGCTTTCAGCACATCAGCATTCATCCTGTAATTGAAAGTTCCCATTCATTTCTTTCCTTGCCTTTCCCAGCTAAAATCACCTTCAGTACCCTTAAGAATCTTCTCCGTACTTTTTTTCTCTCTTTAATAACTTTGAACTCAATATCTTCATTCTCCCGGTGGTTCTGTTCCTCAGTCCACACTCTTACAGCCAAATGTGCCAAACTTTCCTCCTTGTTCCTCTTTCTCTGCTTCTCAAGCTTTCTCTTGCATGCTTGGGATGGTGACATTGTTCTCCATTTGTCTGTGATTTTGTCTTGCTGGCCTTTTCAAAGGAATGGAGCAATAGACAGGGATTCTGGATAACTTTCTCCATCACTGGTGCCCTTCTGGGTAAATTTTTCACATCTCAACATCTCAGCTTCTCTGTGAATACAGAATACTAACTACAGTCTTCCTTATTAGATCCTTGGAGACCAACCAATAAAAATTGCCATTTGAGAGGTCTATATGATTACTATTTCTTTTTGCTTCATCTCTCTTTCCCTTCTTGTATTTTAAGATCCCTTCTGATTTGAAGTTTATTTTTCTCTCATTCCCTTTATTAGTGTCATTGATGCAGCATTATTTTCTCTACAAGCATTCCTTTACAAGGAGGGCTACAAGCTTTTCAGAGGAGATAGGCTGTGAAGGACAGGCAGGCGGGTTGCCTTCTATATTAAGGAATGAATGGACTGTGAAGAGCTGCCTCTGAGAAACAGCCACAAACAGATTGAGAGGTTGTGGATAAAAATCAAGGATGAGACCAACAAAGGGCACTTGGCTTTTGGGGTCTACCACAGGCAACTTGACCAGGAGGAGCCTGTTGACAAGGCCAGGAAGCATCATGTTCACAAGCTCTCATCCTAGTGGGGGATTTCAGCTGCAGGGACATCTGCTGGGAAAGCAACACAGCTCTCTGTAGGCAGTCTAGGAGACTCCTGCAGTACACTGAGGAAAAATTCTGATCCAAGTATTGGACAAACCAACAAGAGGAGAAGCATTACTGGACCTGGTGCTCCCCTGTGCAGATGAGCTCATCAGGGAGGTTAGGCAGGAAGAAAGCCTGGGCTGTGACAGATCTCAGGGTGAGTTTATTATCTCAAGGAATGTGGGCCTGGTGAGGAGCAAAGCCCAGACCCTGAGCTTTGAAAAAGCAAATTTCCAGCTCATTAAGAGGTCAGTGAATGAGATCCCCTGGAAACTGTTCTTAGGGACAGAGTTTTAGACCAGTGCTGGCAACTCTTTAGACCACTTTTTATAGAGTTCATGTGTAGGAAATCAGACAAGGCAGAGCTGGACTTTGGCATGGCTGAGCAAGGGTGTGCTCTTGACACTGAGGAGTAAGAAGGAAATGCACAGACAGTGGAAGCAGGGACAGGTGACCTAGGGAGAGTACAGAGATTTGGTTTGGATGTTTATGGGATCAGGAAAGCCAAATCACAGATGGATCAATTGGCAAGGGACGCAAAGAATAGCAAGAAGAGTTTCTAAAAGTACATGGGTAAGAAAAGAAAGGCCAAGGAGAGTGTACCACCCCTATAAAAGAGAAGGGAGAACTGGTAGCGACTGGTATGAAGAAGGCTGAGGTACTCAATGAGTACTTCACCTCAGCCTTCACTGACAGTCAGGCTTCCCATGTCTCTCGAGTCCCTGAAGCTGCAGGAGGGGTTGAGGGAGCAAAGTTCCTCCAATAGTAAGTGAAGAGCAGGTTGAGACCATTTGATGAAGATGAATAGGCACAAGTTTATGGGACTGGATGACAGGGTTCTCAGGGTCCTGAGAACTGGCTGATGTTGTTGCCAAGGCACTCTTCATCATTTGAATGGTCGACAAGGGAAGACTGACCGATGTCATCTACCTAGATTTCTGTAAGGCCTTGAAATGGTTCCAGCATCACATTCTTGTCTTCAAACTGGAGAGGCATGGATTTGAAGGGTAGACTCTTTGGTGGATAATGAATTGGCTGGATGGACACAGACAGAGAGTTGTGGTCAATGGCTCTGTGTCCTGATGGAGGCTGGTGATGAGTGGTGTCCCTCAGGGCTCTGTCTTGGGACCGCTGCAGTGAGACTGAGTGCACCCTCAGCAAGTTCACAGATGACACAACAGAAGGACAAGACATACAGAGGGACCAGGACAAACTTGAAAAGTGGGCCCATGAGAACCTCATGAAGTTCAACAGTTACAAGTGCAAGGCTGCACCTGGATCGGGGCACTTGCAGACATGAGCACAGACTGGGAGAAGAACTCATTGACAGCAGCTCTGTGGAGAAAAACATAGGGGATTTGGTGGACAAAAAGCTGGAAATGAGCCAATAGTGTGTGCTCACAGCCCAGAAAGCCAAATGTATCCTGGGCTGCATCACAGGAGGAGTGGCCAGCAGGTCAAGGGAGGTGATTCTCCCTCTCTAATCTGCTCTTGTGAGACCCCACCTGGAGTACTGCATCCAGCTCTGAGGTCCTCAGTACAGGAAGGACATGGACCTTTTAAAGCATGTATAGAGGAGGGCCAGGAAGACTACAAGAGGGCTGGAGCACCCTTTAGGCTGAGAGAATTGGGATTGTTCAGACGAGAAAGCTCCAGGAAGACCTCATTGCGGCTTTTTGGTACTTAAAGGGAGCCTATAAAAAAGAGACAGAGTGACTTTTTGCATAGGCAATTAGTTATTTGGGGGAGTGGTTTCAAACTAAAAGAGGGTAGATTTAGATGTTAGGAAGAAATTCTTAACTGTAAGGATGGTGAGATACTGGAACAGGCTGCCCAGAGAAGCTGTGGATGCCCCATCCCTGGAAGTGTTCAAGGCCAGGCTGGATGGTGCCGTGAGCAACCTGGTCTCGTGGGGGGCATCTCTGCCCATGGTTGGGGGCAGGTTGGAATTAGATGATCTTTAAGGTCCCTTCCAACCCAAGCCTTTCTATGATTCTATGATTCTTTTCATACAGAAACCTCCCTAAAAGGGAGGGAGATGATCCTAACTCCTTGTGAAACACTCCCAGATGAGCTGATGAGAAGCATCACATAAGAAGCTGAGGAATATTATGTAGACAATATGGGAATATTATGTGGACAATATGAGGAACATTATGTAGACAATATGTATGCAATATGGAAGGCAACTTAGCTACATTTGTGAAATGCTATTCAGTCATACAACATGCTTCACAGAAAGGTAATAAATGCATATCTCTTCACTGTAGACTACAATACTGAGTATGTATATATGTATATATGGATACACTACTCTCTCTCTCTCTCTCTCTCTCTCTCTCTATATATATATATATATATGATATTGGACTGAGTAAAGTACCTTTACATCTTTAAGGCAAGTGTATTGTTAATCTACTATTAATAAGGTTTTTCTTCTATCTGTGAGTCTGTTTTAAACTTCCAGTTTAATAAAACTGAAAGGAAACTTCCCAAACTTACCTTCTGAAGATAGAAGAGTATGTGGTTGTTCTTGATGTCTACACGATCCACAACAGAATTCTCATCTTGAAGCTTTAAATAAGGCAAAAGATATCAATGTTAATGCAGAGGTTTGCCAAGGAGTTTTACAGATACCATAACAAAATGCATTTAAAGTGGCTGCCACGCTCCTTTTATGCCACCCTGCCATCTAGTCGCCAAAAAAAGAAATGCAAGTTGAGTGTGTTCATAACCTTATGTGTGCAAGCCAGTTACAGTGGTAAACAGTTTTACTAGTCAGCTTGATGCTTATGACTTTTATCATTAACTTAAGAATGCTTTCATTTCAACAAAAATTTACAATTAATTTCTGTAGCCCAGGGACTTTACAGTATTCCCATGGGGCTCCAATTTGCTAATCAGAGACTATTTTTATCAGCTTCCTGTTTTCCAGACTTATAATTCACATTGGTCTCATTTCTTACCTTTTTCAGGGAAGATTCTACAGGAACAAAACCTGAGAGCATCTTCACATCAATAATAGCCATATTGGAGACTTTACGCTTTCCTGTGTAACTAAAATGAGAAATTTTCTGTTAGTCTGGTCTACAAACAGAAAGGAAATCAATGAATGACATTTTCAGTTTCCAATATTCCCGATTTTCTTCCTATAGCTGCACAGCAGCAGTTAACTGCCCATATTTAAATTCTTTCTTGCATGCTTTACAAAATTGTGAATGCAAGAGGGTAGATGAACGAAAGGAAGTTACCTGGCGAAGAGGATAAGGTCAAACTTGGGTGGATAGTTGCTTGTGCAAGATACATTTGCTGTCCTTATGGAGAGAGAAAATCCCGCAACTTTATTTGGCAAATGGATGTTGTATCTCAGGGTTGTCTTAAAGAGATGGAAAGTGTGAGATGGTCACAGATTGAAAGGGTTTTGTGTCTTTGTCATGACATATGCAGAGGAAAAAATTATGGAGAACCCCCTGCTTATATCTCAGAGAGGTGGTGCTGAGTTTCCAGCTTGCTTACCTGTAGATAAACACAGCCAGTGCCATTCACTTCCACACTGTAATTCCCCGGAGTAGTGGGCAAGGAAGCTTGCTGCAGTAAGAAGCGGTTCTTGTCATTCACCTGGAAAATCCTACTGGGGGACTCCATGGAGTGGACTTTGACTGTGTTAAGATTTGTTTTTGAGAAGGTGAGGTATCCGTACTGGGCTAAAGCTTGGAGAGCAACAACAGTGTCCTGAAAAGACAATGATCCCTAATTAGATACCCAAATGTAAGATGAGATTAGCGCAGCTCCTATTTCCTTGATACTTTGTCAGTGCTCATAAGTGGAGAGGAGCTTGGCAAAGAACTCAGGAGACAAGATACAAGTTCCTTGTAGAACTTGTACTGGTGGACAAAAAGCTAAGCCTAAGCCAGCAGTGTGCCCTGGTAACCAAGGCACATTAGGAAGAGCTTTGCCAGCAGGTCAAGGGAGCCAATCCTGCCTGTCTACTCAGCTTTAGTGAGGCACATCTGGAGTGCTGTGTCCAGTTCTGGGCTACTCAGTAAAGAGAGACATGGAGCTCCTGGAGCAGGTCCAAAGAAGGGTGACAAAGATGATTAAAGGAATAAAGCATCTCTTATAAGGAAAGGCTGAGGGAGCTGGGCTTGTTCAGCCTCAAAAAGAGATGAATGAGAGGGGAGCTCATCAATGTCTATAAATATCTGAAGGGAAGATTTTGTCAAGAAGATGTAATCAGGCTCTTCTCAGTGGTGCCAAGCAATAGGACAAGAGGCAATGGGCAGAAAGTGATGCACAGGAAGTTCCACCTGAACACAAGGAAAAACTACTGTGCAGGTGACCGTGCACTGGGACAGATTGCCCAGAGAGGTTGTTAAGTCTCCCTTACTAGAGATATTGAAGAATCATTTGGATGCAATGTGCTCTTAGATAGTCCTGCTTCAACAGTGAGGTTGCACCAGGTGACCCACTGTGGTCCCTTCCAATCTGACCTATTCTGTGATTCTGTGGCAACAGATTTCAATTACCCCAGAAGACCTGGTATAATGCTGTGTCAACAGTGACTACTGTCTACTGCTAACTTGGAACTCAGGTAAATTGTCATTGCCTAAAACTAAACTATGCTTGAAACTGCCTACAAAGAGCATGATGTGTCCTGGCACGGTAACCTATGCAAGCACCAATTATCAAGTATTATTCAAATCAATATGCAGTCAAGAAGAATTGTTTTACTAGTGAGATTCAGCTTGCAGACTGGACTGCTCCCGGAAGCTTTCTTTTTACCACACCCAGTTGTTACCTGGCTGGAGGAAAAACCACCATATGGGTTCTGTTGTTTGACAAGCCAGTACACAATGCGGGAAATGTAGGACAAGTCTTCTGGAGCAAATTTGGTTCTGTTGAGCAAAGCCAGGAGCACATAGCTGGTAATTTCAATCTCAGCAGAAGGGGCACGGGAAAGGAAGTCAGGGAAATGTTCTGCTGGTGGCTTATTTTCTCTCTGCCAATGAACTGAACCACCTGAAAACAGAAAAGTGGGGTGTAAAAAGAATGGAAAAATAACTTGCTGTTCTACTCACTGTAGCATTGCAGGAAGTAGATATACAGTTCTGTCTCTCTTTCTAGTCAGGAAATTTTTTAAGCTATTGGTGTTCTGAACGGGGTAAGTTTTACTTCCAGGATAGAAAAGAAAATAGAAAGGGATGGGAATTAATAAAAGGAGGCTGTATAAGTCAGAGAGAGATTGAAGTGAAGGCAGGGCAGCAAAAGGATGCTAAGGCAGCCACAGACAGAAGCACATAACATAGTCAAAGGAACTGGGCTTGTTCAGCATGTAGAAGAGGAACCTAATCAGGAAATTAGGTACAATCTTCCAGTACCTTGAACTGAGACTCTCTCTCCACCTAAATTATTTTATAATTCTAGGAAGATCAGGCCACAGCTCAAACTTTTGTGAAGCCAAAACACACAGACAGAAAAACTCAGAGATAAATTCAGTAGCATAGCAGGCATGAAAGGGGAAGGGAGCAGCAAGCATGAGAAAACTGTGCATCAGAATAGCTTGCATCACACAACAGGCCATTCCATCAGCTGTATTGCTTGTATCATGGCCATACTGCCCTTACCATCTCTGACAGCTCTTGTGTCCAGCTTCTCCAGGAAGAACTGGTGTCTTTTCTCTGTGCCAGCTAAGCCATAAGCATAGGCAAAGAGGGCCTGGTTATACAGGTTGTGGACCCCATTGCTAAATGCAGTCTCCAAACAGTTCATGCCGCTCCGAACGACAGGATGCTGATAATGCAAAACACAGTAGGCTTGTTGGGTACTTGGATTTGTGTCTCTGCTTCTCTTTAAATACTTCCATCACTGCTTAAGATGCAATCACTGACCTTTCATGCTAGAAATACACATGATCCATGGCACATTTAAGGGCCTACAGTGTGTATCAAACCTTTCAGCCTTACAGACTGTCTCTGCAAAAGCTACTTCGTTTCAGACATTACCAGCACACTACTTGCCATGCCTTGTCTATGCAGCTTCACTTAAACATATGGCACCAGATTCTTATAAAGATACTGGAAACTAAATTAATGTTGCTGAAGAACTATTTGATTCTGTGCAATGTTTTCATCCTGGTCTCAGGTTCTTAAATGATGTCCCATATGGTAGTAATTGAGAAATGTGCAAAAAATCAGCACATCTAGAACATATTTGTCAGCTTGGGAACAGTTCTCCTCTTCCCCATTATAAAAGACAAAGTCAACATAAAAACAGGGTGACAAGAAAATGCAGACAGTATACTATGCAGAACAGAACTTGGATGCCATTCCCCCGTGTCTAGTGTTCCAACCAGCAACTCGTCATTTCCTTCCTCCAACAATTCCATAAGGAAATGGAAACACAGTTTGGAGCTAAATGTACAGAGTGATTTTGTAGGACTGAAAGTTTGAATAGTCTGCACTTTGGACTGGGCAAATCCAGAGGAAATTGCGAAGTGGACTCTGGTGGGGTGGGAAAATTCAATCTGGATTTTGCACTTTCTTAGCCTACTATTACGTAAAACAACTGGATTCTGCAGAGGTTTTTTAAATTAATTCAAAGGCATTGGATACATAAATGATTTGTAATACTCATCAAATACTTATGGCTACTTCAGGGTTCTGGAAACTACTGTCTACAGGCTGCTACTGTCCTACAATCATTATTCGAGTTCCACATTGTTAAATAATACAGATGCAAGGACTGTGACTTATGCACTCTTTGACAAATGGCTGACTGTACCAACAGAGCACCAAATACCTACTGCAGCAGAGTGTCCAGCTTCCAGCAGTGCTGCCACCACGTAGGCTGTGAGAGAGTATTCAACCTCTTCTCCACCCTGATGAAAAATAAGCAAAGAATTGGTTAGTGCAAATATCCTAGAAAGAAACAACATAATTAATTCACAGCTCATATATCAGTTAGATTTGAGATCAGAAGTAATTTCTGTCTCCCTGTGTGCACAGGAACAACAAAGATTAAGTTCGCTGAATATAAAGCTAAAATTATTTAATGCATTTTCTTGACTTTTGCATATCACATATCATGTGATAAAGCACACGATAACCTGTAGCTGAGCACATAATACAGTAATGGAAATTAAAGCCTGAGACTTAGAAAGTTCTAATTGTTTTTACCTCATTATCAATTTCAGACATAAGAATCATGCTCTGCTTGTATATGACAGACACAAGAGAACAGTACTAGGAAGAGTAAGGGTGTGGTGACAAGCTTGTGTCTCTCAGAAATTGTTCAAATCAATCCTAGCAGCAGGACTGGAAGTTTGGGACTATACTCAGTTACCTTCAAAGCATTGTTGAAATGTGAACCAGCATTTTCAAAGCAGCCATCTGACTTCTGCTTGCTTGCCAGCCAGATCAAAGTTTGAGACTGGACATTGTCATCAATGTAGATGTAGCGTTTGGCTTGTGCAAATGACTTATACACAAAGGCAGTGAGCCTGCAGGTGGTCCAGAAACAGAAAGTAGGTATGGTGTGAACAAGACCAAGAAGACTTACCAGTGCATAGGATGTGCATAAAAAATGACATAAAGTGAACTTCATAATGTTTGAGGTTAAAAAAGCGTTTTCTAAGTTTTAAATAAATAACATAGATAAAATCCTGATATTAACAACAGACCTGATATTTCTCCTGAAAAAAACATGTGCTGAAATAATTTTTCAGGGCAGGGGATAAAGTATAGACACAGCTCGATGATTGATGTTAGTAATTTCTAAGCCTAATTAATAGAATTATGAAACACACTAGGTCAGAAGTTCAAAGATCTGTCAGGTTGCTCAGTCTTTTGTCTGATCATGTGAAAGTATCCAGGAATAGAGATATCCACATCTTCTCTGGACATTTGTCTCAGTGCTGCAGCCTCCTCCTGGGCAAGATTTTTTTTTCCTTCTACCCAGTTAGAGTTGTTTTTGTTGCCATTTGAGTAAGGACATACTCTTGACTTTACTCTGTGTACTCTTGGCAAGAGTGTGACTGTGTTTTCCACAGTCTCTATCTTGGTAGCAGAAAGCTTTCCCACTAGCTTTCTCTTCTATATGCTGAACTAACTCAGATCCTTCAGTTTCCCCTTGAACATTATGTACTCCAGCTCCCAGTCATCATACCATTCTTTTGTTGCACTCCTTCCAGTCTATTAATCTCTCCTTTACTAGGAGATTCAGATTAATTGAGCTATATCCATTAAGACTAATAAAAATAAGAACCATTGAATACACTGATCATTTTTTAAAGCCTAAAGATCCTGTATTAGGGAAATAGAAGGTATCATCACTTACCATACACTCCCTTCCCTATCTCGTCTCCCAAAGGAGCTGTAGGATCCATCCCAGTGCTTGTATGACAGCTGTTTTTGGTAACCTGAAAACATAATAAAGAAGACATATTTTCTGAACACAGGAAAGGACTAGCTCTGCTGTTTGCTCAACTGAAGCAGTAAGACTTTTGGATTTACTATCAAGCAATGTATGTCTGGTGAACACAGCCAATCACTGTGAATTCTAGCTGCTTTTACTCCTGGAAGAATGACACATTGCTTTGGGGTGCTTTCATTGCCTGCTCCTATGCAATAAACATAGTGCTAGAATTCAGAGATCAGTGCTTACCATGTAGAGCTTAAAAGCTCAGTGCACACAATCACAATATTAGATCACTCAGAATATTCTGAGTTGGAAGGGACCCATGAGGGTCATCGAGTCCAGCTCCTGGCCCTGCACAGGATTGCCCCAAGAATCACACCATGTGCCTGAGTCTGTTGTCCAAATGCTTCTTAAACTCTGTCAGGCTTGATGCTGTGTCCACTTCCCTGGGGAATAAGATGGAAGAATCTGAGAACCTCTCACCTGTGGATAAATATCCAGTAGCCCTGACTCTAATCTCTTCGGTCAGCTGCTCAGTCTTATTCAGATAATCCAGGGCATAGATGTTGGGTGTGAACAAGGCCATGTTCTGTTCTCCGCAACCATAAGGCATATGGAGAAGGTTATCTAAGTTCCTCAAGGCTGTACCCAAAATGTCTCCTGGAGAATGAAAGATATAGGAAGTCAGCTCAGTTCAAACTTGCTTTTATTACATATCATTATACACTGGTTTATATTATTTTGAAGCCAAGAGCAATGATCAATATAGAGTAAACACAGTAAACAAATACACAGCATAGAAAAAAAGCATTATAATGCTCCTTTTTTTATTTCTTATCCGAATGCTGGATGCCTGGAAGAAATTGAGAATTTGAGAGGAAAAGAATAAGCATGAATACTGGCTGGCATGGCTTCTGAAAAACAGCTATGAATCCTTAAAAGGGTTAGATTTCCCTGCCCTTTACAACCTGCTTCCTATTTTTCATGTACATGTGAGAATGCTGTGTGAGTAAGATGCTGATGGGCTACAGAGGCTGTATTGCACAGTAGCAGCACATCTCACACAGACACAGGTATGAAAAACAATTGTATTTAGAAAACAATCTGAGTTCAGAGCCTCAGAAAAAAATCATGGAAGAGAACTCTTAAGTCTTAATAATGACTTTCAGATAAGTATAGTTGATTGGGACCTGAAACTTTTATTTTGTGGGAGCTTATTGACTTACAAATGTTTTTCATTATGCAAAATCATAAATTTGAAATTATGCAGTCAGCAAAGTTCTGAAGCCTTCTTTCCAAGAAATCAAGATAATTTTTTCAAAGAAGTCTGCCTTATGTTACTTTTCAGCTGAATTAGATGTTTTACTATACAGAATAGGATATGCTAATGCAGTATAATCTGAAATGCAATATAAGTTGAAATAATTGGATATTTTGTCTTCTCTTGATATGAGAGAATTTTGAGCAACTTTTGCCTCTCACTGCCATTTTGCAAAGAAGAAAACTTACACTCTCAAATCAAGATTAATTACTTCCTCAACTTTACATTAAGTTTGCCTGTGTATACATGATAGCACTTGGTGCAGCACAGGAAGTGTCATTTGCTTTTATTCTTAGATTGAACTTACCAATGACAGAAAAATAAGCTCTGGCTGATCCCTGCACTAGGTTTCTTGGCAAGCTCAGAGACACTGGTTCAGAAATCTTCATGCCTGATGAGAAAGGGTAACAAAAAGAATTGTTAAAACCATGTTTTTTTCCAGAAGTCTTTACTTTCTAAGCATAACTGCAGTGACTGTTAGAATCTGCAGTCTTGGTAAAGAAAATACCACAGAGACCTTCCCAAAGAGTAAAAGGCATCTCTGAAAACCCTGAAGTTTAGGCTAGCACCATGACTCAGATAACCTCTTTTTTCTCCTGCAAGGGTCTCTGGTTCTCTGAGACAAGATCTACAAGACAGTGAAGTAGTTCCACTGACTCCCTGGAATGACTGACTGACTGACTGACAGACAATGAATGAACGAACTTGCCTTACCTTTTGCACAGACGAGGGAGCTCTGAGTCAACTCCTTTTTAACACCTTCAGGCTGTTTGATTGCAGGGAAGTGGTCAGGAAGAGGAAGGAAAGTATAGAAAATTACCATGAAATCATGACATTTCAGTAGTGTGAATCAGTTTGTGAATGTGACTATGCAAACAGTGCACCACTTGTACCCAGTCCTACCCTATCTCCTCTACACTATGTCTTTAGTCCATGACTCACTGTCTTATCCTACATCCTGTCCAGAGCACTTTCCTTCTTAAAAAGCAGTCTTTTTTGTCTTCCCTCCAACCCCCTCCCTAGTTTGCAAGTCACAGGCTAAAGGCACTTAAAAGTAATGTATGGAATTTGCTCCCTTCTGGCAACATCTCTGCTGATATCCATGGGTTGTCAGGGTATGTGTGCTTGTGTTCCAGAGAAGGAGACAGTGGAAGGAGGACAGTGGATGTCACCACTGTGATTTTTCACTCTCATTTTCATAGGGAGAAGCCTACTGGACACAGCTCCATCTGCATCAGATGCCTTGCCTCCTCACACTAGCTGACTGCTTCTAGCCACAGCCATAAATAGGAATTGCAATTTCCAAGAGGCAGAAAGCGCATGCAGATTTCCTCCCATACCTCAACAAGTAGGGTTTGAATCAAGGTGTCCCTGTAAATTGTTTCCTCTTGTGGAGATGTGCTGTTTTCAGTACCTCTGGTATTCAGTTTGGCCTCAGCTGTAATCACGAATTTCACCTCACCTGGAAAGCCACCCACCAGCCCAAGAAAAGGAAGTTATTATCTTCAATGTCTACAGTTACCCCTTGTTTTCGCTGCCTTTTCTAGGCTGATGAACTGCTGAGAAATGTATTTTCTTTAAAGGTAGCTCAGTAGAAGCAAACTGCATGCAGGCTCCACATCTGTTCACTAGCGGCAAGGAGAGGTTGCCTGGGCCCTAGCATGAGGAACAAAATAGGGGTAATCCTGGACAAAAAATGGACCCTACTCACTACCAGTTTCTCCCTCTTCTTGGGCTTTTGCTGAGCTTTTTCTGGCCAAGAGCAGTGTTGCAATAATTTGGCTACAGCTCTGTTATGCTTTAGTTATGCCTCTTTCCTTCAGATGGAATTTATTAACAGAGGGACAACACTGAGGAGCAGCCTCAGTGCTGCAGCAGCACTGAGGACCAACCCTGAATTTGCAGAGTTGCTCTCTCACCCCTGCTATCATTGCGTACTGGAAATCCAAAGGAGCGTTTTACTTGGAGCAAAAGGTGTTATTATCAGAGTTACCAGAGTGAGACAGCAGCCTTCTTTTTTTTCAGCTCTGCAGTATTATTATGCCTATCCAGTTTTCATCTCACTGTAACTTTGAAACTTTCTCAGTGAGTTTGAAATAATTCAGTCATACAGGGTTTTAGAAATAATCTTTTCAAGAAAAGGTCCATCTGTGGTTCATTTTGAGAAAATCTTTCCTAATTAAAAGTTAATTTGTATTTCAACTTTTGGAGCACTTACAAATGCAAGTCACTGTAACTGCTTTTTTAAAAAAGGCAATGTTGACTTTAAGGCCGTGTAAATTAACACAGCTGCAGAATTGGATAGGAGCAAAAAATCCTCTTTGTCCATTGAGAATCCAGTCCAAAATTATTAGCGAGTTTTATTCTTACTGAATATGCTTGGTTAGATACAAAACCGTAAGGTGAAAGATCATATGCACATGAAAAACTGACAGTGTTTCATACATCTGGCAAGTGAAGAGTTTGTCCTAAAATGGGCAGGAAATGGACTAACTAAAAATCAGAAGAGAGAAAATAACACAACAATTCACTGCTCATTCAGTGCATCTAAGGGAGCTTTAGCAGAAGTCCAGTTCTAAATTTCCAGAGGAACTAATAGAGTTGTCCAGTAAAGCCTGCTTGTGGATTATTGATGCTGCATTAAAAGGTAGAAGTAGAAAGATCAAACAGGGACATGTCAAGGTGACGAAAAGATAATCTTACCAAGTTTTTGGGGGCTAACAGCCCAAATGTAGGTTTTTCTTTCATTGGCACACACCCTTGCTGTGTTACCCTCTGGTGAAAGGATTTCTGCCTTGTAATCACTTGACTTCGCCAGTATGGCACTGATCTGAGAGAAAGAAAGAAGAAGCACGACTACAAATTAAATGGACTGCCCTTGAAGTTAGGCTGCAGAGCAAGGGAGACTTGCTGAAGAAGCTATTTGTCATCTGCATCTGTACCAGATTGTACCAGAACAGAGGGATGAGACATTTCTCAGAGGAAGTGGCAGACCCATCTCTTTTCTGCCCACTGCCAGAGTCTGGTTTTGACAGAATTACAATAAGATGTCTGTGCTCATCAACTGAGTTGTCTTATTGAGTGACTGTTGCATAACTCAGTATTTATTGTGTTTTGCAAGCACATGTCCATACCCCCTGCTCAAGTTCCTCCTTCAAGAGCAAAAAGAATAGCTAAGTTATGTAGAGATAAAGAGCAAGTTCTCATTATCCATGAACCAGCCACAGAGGGAACCGACTAGGGAGAGGATATAGTGGAAGTTAAACACTTACATCTGCATTTCCGGTGTATTATGCAGGGTAATTCTGGGATCTCTGGGAAACAGGCAAACATATGGAAAGTAAAAAGGAACTTGAAATACCTGGACACACTTGTTGAGGTAGTTGAAGACATTGGCTATTAAATTGAATTTTTCCCCTCGAATGACAGAGTATGGCAAGGTGAGATCCACAAAGAATGGTTGGAATGCTGTCAGTGAAACAGGTGAGGTGATGCCAAACCCAGCATCATCATGCACACAGAAAGCGCTGGCTTCCCATTCTGTGATGCTGTCAGGAATGGTGTAAATGGTGTTGACCTCTCCTCTGGAACTGAAGAGGAAAAAAAAAGAACAGGATGGCCAATGATCTTTGGAATTTTTCAAGACAAATTATATAATGGGCTTTCTGCTGGAGTTAGTGTTTCTGTTTTCATCTCACTTTCTGCAAGATACTTCTCCATATTTTTTAAAAGAATTATAATTCTTGAAGTACAGATCAAGGTGCTGGTGAACTACATGTTAAAAAGCACTCAAATACTCAACTTTTTAAATTTAGAAATACCATTTGTTGAAAAACCAGAATGCTCAAACACACAGATTAGAGTCAATAAATTTAGATTAATGTTCTAGAACACTGCCTGTAGGCATAGTTAAGATGGAAATATTCTCATTTCAGATGCTGTGATTGACTGAAAGAAAAACAAAATAACCTGAGTTTTCTGCTGCTGAATTAGTAATTGGTTGAAAAATAACAAGTTTCGTTCCTGCTCTCTCCTTAACAAATATTTTTCTCTTACTCTCAGCCCTTATTTTTCCCCAACAGAAAGATGGGGCACAGAGCACAGAATACTTGGCATTCATAGTTCAAGTAGGTTTATCACTTTGTACAAGGTTGGGAGTGCAGTGGTCACTGATCAATATGAGAAAAGTAGACTCATATCTACAAAGCAAACATATGTTCCATGGTTTCTTCCCAGAATCCATTTTGCCTGTGTGAATCAACTGAAAAATTCAGACAGGAGGAAAGCAGTGAAGATGAACATACTCACTCAGTGTGAACCAGATCCCAAATCCAGGTCTCAGGGAAGAATTTCCGAACAATGCTAACACCACCCCCACCAAGAATCCTTGACTCATCTAGAAGCGGGGCTATGGTAGAAGTACAATATTAGAGAGGTCAGGACAGAAGAATCTAAACTTCGGTCAGACATACTTGACACCGTAAATATGAACACTAAGTATTCTGTTTGAGCTTTTTTCCATTCTTTTCCCCACAAAAAAAGGAAAATTCTAAGAGATCAAGGGTATGGGAAAAAACAATTTCTTATCTATTCTCTTTTCCTAAGGAAAAAAACTAGAAAAATTAGTTATTTCACAATACATTTCACTTCATACTGAAAGAACTCATCATCCAGTTACAAAGGCGTGCTCCCCATCCTCTACCAGTAGCTCTCTGATTTGCAAATGGGCAACAGTAGCCAATATTGTCATCAAAGCTTATAATGCTTTGCAAACCTTCCTGAAAACTTAATTTTTACCCCATTCAGTAGTTAAAACTGCAGCTGACTATCAAGTACATTAGAAAAGTACTTTTGTTCTTATAATCATACTACAAGTCTGATTTTAGGAACAAAGATACTCTCTCCAGTTTTCCATGGGCTCACTTGTGATGCCTGAAAACTAATTTAGCTTGGAGGTACCTCAGATTTCATAGATGTATCATGGAAATAACAATACTTTCTCATTCTGGTGGACCTACAATCACAGAACCAGAGAATCACTGAAGGAAATCTAGGCTGGGAACAATCCCTGTAGTTCTCTAGTCCAATCTTCTTGAAGTAGAACTAGCTTCAAAGTCAGATAAGGTTGCTTAAGGGCTTTGTCCAGCTCAGTTTTTAAGACTAGCAGTGATGGAGACTCCAGAACCTTCTGGAGAACCCCTTCTAGTGAACCACAACACTCATGAGGAGGAAATTTTTCCTAGTGTTGAATAAAACTTTCCCTTGTGGCAACCTACTTTGCTACTTTTGCTCTTTTGCTGAGCAATCTGACTTGAAGAAAGATAATCATAATTCTTGCTGACCTATAAAGGCTTTGGAGACTATGTGCTAAGTGGGCTAAGTGCTGTGTGAAGTCTTGACATTGGGAATTGCCATTACATTTCTGAATCGACATTTTGTTTCAAATACATAATTGAATTATAATTTGGTGAAAGGTTCTGAGCTGAAAAACCCTGGAAAACCAATATCAGTTTATGAAAGAAGCAGCATCCCAGTACTCCCTGTCTTTTCTACATGCACTGTGTACCTAAGTGAGAGAGAATTGACTCTACTGCAAGGACTGTCAGAAAGAGATTACTGGCTGCAAACTGAGATACATAGACCTATTCCCCCAAAAAAACCCCAGCATACTGACTGTTATTTTATACAGGCAACAGTTTTGAAGACCAGGTAGGCTGAGACTGAAGATACAGAATTAACCTTCTTTTACCTGAGGCCTTGACATTGACGTCACCACCATAAAGGTGAGGGTAATCTTCCACATCTACTTCTTCATTGCACAGAACTGGCTTCCGTAGCACAGAGTTGGTGAAGACTTTCAGACCCATATCCTAAATGTGAAAGAATCTATCAAGTCACTCAGGGCATACACTAGCCACCAGTGCATGTCACTGGTTTCCTTACCTCCTCTCTCTCCTCCCACATCCCATCCCATCCCATCTCATTCTTTCAGCCCTGAGTGTCATAACTCTACCTCTCCAACCTTCAGTGTATTTTTTATGGAGCAGTGACACCTTGTGTTCTATAAAGAGCAGTAATGATTGGTCTGATGTCAGCCTTATGTCCTAGGCCACGGGACCAGTGGAAGTGGAATCAAGCATATCAGAACCAAGTGGCCTGAATCATGGACACAAATCTTTACAAGGAGTGCCTGAAGTCGTGAGCCAAGGCCATAGTCCTGCTTAGGAAATGTTTACTAAAACACATCTACTAAGATGCATAGGCAGGATCTCAGTGAATGTATCTAGTAATGATTGTCAGTCCTCTCTACTAAATGATAGGGATAAGAAAGCAGAAACTGGGTGATTGGAGACCTGAGGCAGTTTCAGATATCAGCTGCCTTCTCTTAGCAGTTAGAACCTGAGAAATTTGAATGGTAATTAGTTGAATGCTAATGTACACAAATTCTTCTGGAACACCTCCCACTTAAAGAGACACAGAGACCACATACCTTGAAAATGCTGTAGACATCGCCATCACGACTGACATTCACAGGTTCAAAGTACAAGCCATCAAAAAAGATGGTTTTGGTTGGGGTACACTCCTCTGGCTTGACATCTTCAAGGTTAAGCCCATTGTAATAATAGCCATATAAGTCCTGTACACTAAGTTGGTAGTACACCTAGGAGGTGAGAATGAGGAGTGTAAACACAAGGAAGGTCTCAGGCAGGTGCAAAATTACATATATTCTAAGCCTGTGGTGGTCCCTGACCAATCCTGTTGACTTTGGTGTGCTTGCCTACTGATGCCTACCGAGGGAGGAATAAGCAATTTGGCTGATGATACACAAGAAGGACTGGACTGTACCCTCCTCCTTCTGAATTTTGGAGTGAACTTGAGCAAAAAGCATGGAGATACACTCTTGAGTTAAGCCAAGAGGAGACTGGAGTTTTACAAGATACTAGGTGACATCTACAGCTTTTGTTCTCAGCCCAAGGCCTATTTGAGCCATAAAAATTGGATTTTGACATAGTCACTCCACAGTGAGGAAATATGGTATCAAGGATTTACATAAGCCATATTCTTGGGATATGTGTTACACTGTCATGCTTTCCAAAAGCAATGTTCTGCTATCAATTTCTGTCTTTGACATATACAACTGCATTAGCCTTTTTTTTCATTGCAGATGTTTCATTTCCAAAGGAAAAGTAAAAATACAGTCAGCAGCAGAGAGATCACAGGTGGGAACTCTGGATGTTATTCCAGGTGTTCCTAGCTCAAAAGAACACAGGACTGTGTATGTGGCTTACACTCTCAGCAGATAACTCCTGCCCGGACTGATGAAGGATGCTCTGAATTGCTTGCAGGGCACAATAGGAGTTGGCAGCAGCTTCAAGGTGAAGTCCGACTTTAGAGCCTGGGAGACCCTGCTTCTCAGAGAACTTGAGCTGGACCTGGAAATTAATAAATCCAAGACAACCACATGGTAAGTAGGAGAATCAGACTGGCATTTAGATCTAAACCTCACCTTTCAGCAGCACACATTCTATTTCCTGTGGGGCAAAGCTCCTACAGCTAGATGGCCCTTCTGAATCCCTGTTTGTAAAAATTCACCACCTGTGTAATTCCCTAGCCACCTCCCTCTCCCCACTGTTTTGTCTGACTCTGACCATATGTGTCAATTGCAGGGACAGCTTCTCATGAAGCTGAACTTCTCATGAAGTCCAGCCCCATCTGCACCTTTTCCATTCCTAAAGGCCATCCCTTGTGCAGGGCTCTTTGTGAAGTAATTTCCTAATGTTCTCTCAGCAAAGAGACAGCTTATATATATGTATATATATATATATATATATATATATACACAGCCCTTAATAAGAAAGCAAAGGTTTTCACCTTGTTTTTGAAGCATACATCACTGTGTATCCAAGAGCTGTCAGCCACTACCTCTCCGTGGGGATGCACCGTATAGAGCAGCAGTCTGGCACTCGGAGCAAGCTTCTCAGTGACAGTCAGCGTAATGGAGAATGTACCTCTGGAAACTGTGGAAAGAACATGGACCAGAGGAAGACAAGACAGCAAAAGAGATTATGCAAACCTCAGTTTTGGTGGAAGGACCACATATTTCTTCATAACCTACTAGCACCTATAAAACCCGGGGAAATTGGATATTGGAAGATTCGTCTCTCAGTGGCTGAGCAACAGCTCCCATCAGCAAGACAACAGATACAGGGGATTCTGAGAGCAAGGTGCTTTGCAGAGAGAGGTCTGAACTGAGAAGAGGTTGAACATGGAAACCTGTGCATGATTATTATGACAAGAGCACAATATTGCCTTTCAGTCTTAAACCTGGAGCTTCCAACACCAGAGAAAATAAACCTGTCTCCTGAATTAAAGGGCCGTTCGCTTAACCCTAAGAAATATGAAGTTCTTATCCACATGGATGAAAACTACTAATGCATGGAAGGGAAATTAAGCTTAAGACCAAAGATGGTAAATATGAAACAAGTCCTATATGACGAGTGAGGCTTACTTAAGCCACCTACTGAAGACTGGAAATAAGACAGGTTCTGCAAGAAAAGTTATTTTAAACAATGAAAGAATGAAGGTCGGGATTACTGTCATTGGTGGGTATTTGGAGACTTCTGAAAATGCAATTAATTTCAAGAGTTAACTGTTAAATATCCCTGTCAAACGAGACATCTATTATTTCAAACTTTAAAAAGTTTTATTATTCTAATTGGTAAAGACTAGGATGTCACAGAATAACTCTGAAACCATAAATACTCCTTGGCAAGAAATAAAACAGATGGATGTTACATTCCATGTGTTTGATCACAACAAAATTTTCATCTTTCAATAGACAAGATAAATTTGATTATGATATGGGGGATTAGATAGATGCTGCAGCAAAAGCAAATCATACTGCGTGTGGTAAGATGTTATGGAATTTAGGAACTAGTAGCTGATTTATCTACAGTTCTCTGCTTTCATCACTTCTTACAAAACTTATTATGTTCTGGTGCTCAGAATGATGCTCTGAAGTACAAGTAGCAATATGGTCTAGGACTTACCACCAGAAATGCTGACTTGCTTCTGGCCACTGAGAGTAATTTTTCCTTTTGTCATCACCTGGGCATAAAAAAAAAAAATCTCATGAAACTGGATCAAAAGCACCTTCTCCTTGCCACAATGAAATCACTGATTTCGAGTAGTGTTCTGAGAAGCCTCAGAGGCCTTGAGATCAAGCCATGATCTCTAACCACTGTCCAGTTGGGAGATTTCTGCCTTATATGGTGATCAAGAGAAGGTGAAAGAAAACAGATATTTTGGAAGTCACATTAGCACTCACTACATAGTAGAAGTTTGTGTGCGTGGCATTGCCATAGCCCTCTCTGTTCAGGACGTAGTGAATGTTGATTGTTCTCTGCTGGCCACAGCTGAGCTTCTCCGGCACTGGCTCAATTCTCAAAAAGCTGTTGGTCCGTGAGTAGAAACGCCGGACCAAGAATGAGGCTTGGGGCTCACTATAACTCCCCCAGACAAAGTCTGCACAGTCATCTGGTGCCTGTCTGACCTGTGAAATAGAAGAATCATACATGGAAAATCGACAGTGTGGAAAATAAAAAAATGTGAGGCAGGTGAGAGGCAAAGGCACCTTCCCTCTAAAATACTCTGTTGGGAAGTTGATTCTATGGGGCTGTTTAAGCCAAGAGCAAGAGCTGGCGTGAAAAATTTGTGCCTCACCAGTGCAGAGCAGCCTATTGCAGTGGGGAGGTTATTTCAGATTCTTTCAGGCTTGGGACCAGTTGCATGAACTGCTAGGATTTACTGTGAATTAGAATGGCACTGTTCTCAAACAATCCACTTTTTCTCAGCTCTTTCCATCGTACCGGAGCAAAGGCACGACAACACAAGAAGACCATGTGATGGCAACAGGCATGAGTTTCTCCCAGCAGAAATGCAGGGAAGCAGGCAGCAGCAGTAAAAAGATGGTGTGTATCCAGGCTGGATGGGGAAGGCAGTGAAGTCTCTGAGGAAGGTTCTCTAGCTCAGAGAATGAAGAGAAGGGAGATGAATGCAGAAAGAGCTTCTGGTGGGAGGGAAAAGCAGGGAGGTGCTGAAGATCACTACAACCCAAAACCATGGCTGGGGTACAGACAGTCTCTTCTCAGAAACTAGTATTTCTGGTGTTTTCTCACATTCATTTCACACAGATTGCTTCTAATCCCTCTCTTCAACAAAGTATTTTCTTTATGAATTAGACTGTAGTCTGTATTTACTTACTGCCAGCTTAAAACTGCGATCAAAGAAGTTGGACGTGTCAATGGAAAAAGCAGCAGTGCCATTTTTGTTAGTGGTATAGTTGGCCAGATATTCTTCATTGAGCTCCAGTAGGACAGTCTTGTTGGCAATAGGCTCACCCTTCATATTCGTCACAGTGATCTGAAAAAAAAAAATACCCAAGGGATTCAGAAAAAAATCCAAACCTAACAACAACAGCGAAGAAATACTCTGCTTTCTAGAGGATGTTCACTTAAGCACTGAGGACAATTGCAGGTAGTAGAAATCAAGAGTGAAATGTATTGAAGAGGCAAACACCCCTCAGTATTTTGAGGGAGCAGTTCTGTGACAGGCAAAGGCAGGCAATTCCCATCAGTGCAGAACACAATAATGCCACAGAGGGAGGAGGAATATTCTTCGTAGAACATTGATTAACAAACATAAAGCAACCAGATGACTTCATGGCCACAGGTAACCTGTGGAGCACAGCAGCATCTTTCAGCTCCTATGCATCTGTGCATACACACTGTCTCCATTGCATGTCCAGATGATGCTGTACAGGTCATCTTCTTTTTTGTGCCTGGGTTTATCCTTCATGTGTAGGTCACTAAGAAGTCAGAATGTGCTCCAATATCTCTACTGCTTTAAGTAAACATCCCTGGGATTGTGCGATGCAACACAGGGGAAATTCTACCTTCAGTTTAAGCACAGCTATTGTAGAAGCATTTTCTTAAAGACTCCTCTTTCCCACTCATATGACCTTTCACTTAATTGCCTTTTAGGCATCCTTTGACTATGGCAGAAGTGGGACCTTAACACTCCAGGTATGATATAATTTTATTTTTTTTCTCTAGAAGTATTTAATGTAACAAGGGAACTATGCAGTCCATCTTGCCAGCATTGTCATGGGAAGCTGACAGCACAGAGTTAGGGGACAACATGAGGCACATGCAGATCATCATGCTGGACCTTCGGGGATTTTGGTCTAAATGTATCCTCTTAGGCACTCACCTCACCATAGTATGGAATTCCCCTCTTGTAATAGGAATCCATATTCTTGAAGAGCACTACGTCATTTTCATTATTGACTGCAACATAATCATATCCCTTCATCTGGATACCTGTGAGGCACACCCAATGTAGAGAAGAGGAAACAGAAATCAGTCACAGGAAGAAAGCTGCTCCTTTTGATAAGCTGTATGGAGTGGTGATGCTCAGGAGGGAGAGCTACATAAAGAAAATTATGATTGTTCATTATTTGCCACACAGATTGTGAAGCAGGGGATTCCTTTCAGGAATTTCCATGTATTAGCTTTAATCGGCTACTCCCAACCTGCACTTGGTGTTACCTGTCCCATTTTCAGTGACGATGCTTTCTATGTTGAGGCTGGCATACATCCTGGAATAGCTGCGGTAAAGCTGGAATTTTTTGATGGAGATGACAGTGTTGAGGCAGCCATCCTTCCCCAGCTGAAAAAGCAGCAAAAGGGGAAACACCATTTTTCTCAAAGTTTGGAAAAGTGCTCCTAAATCTGTATTAGTGGGACTCCAAAGAACTCCCCTCCTACCTTACATTTCTCACTCCCCAGCTCCCTTCCCAGATCCCTGTTTCAATATCATTTATTCTAGCACATGGAAACTTCTCTCCTTATCCCCTCTAGTCTTCTCTATGCTCATGCTCCTTCTTGTGTGATGTCTGCTTTGTATGACCACAGCACTTTGAGTCTGAGCTAGTGGAAAAATTAATAATTTGTTTAACATTAAGTGCCCTCAAAGACTCCTAGTAGAGGTCTGCTGATTAGATTTGGTAAGACCACAGTTCCAATATTTTAGGAATGATCACAAATTTACAGTTTCATGTTTCCCTCCCTCCTACTGACTCTTTCTGAGGGGAAAAATCAAAGTCATGGTCTTTCAGCATTGCCTATGAAGCAATGAGGAAAAACACACTTCTGAGATTGTCTCTCTGGTGTTCCCCTGGAAGTGAATGAGGCCATGAAATACTGTGCTACATATTAGGTAGAAAAGCTGACTGGAAAGAATGGACTTGTCATGATCATACCAGTCCAGGGACAGCTTCACAGGTTTTCTTCCGGTTTTGATCACACCGTGGACCATAAAAGTGCTGCTGACACACATTGATTTGGGCATTCCCTTGTACAGGTTGGCCGTAAGTGTACCTAGGAGAAGATGAGACACAAGAATTCAATCATGTGGATTTAGCATGGAATCTGCAAAAATTGCACAGCAGTGCAGATTCTAAACCTCTCAGTACTGCCTGGACCACAGACAGAAGAGTAGCTGGGAATTATGACCTGTTAGCCCTAGCAGATTTCCCTTCCACTATTTTTAGGCTGTTTTTGACATCTTATTAAAAAAAGCCTGCTTTGCTGTTGTCTTTGTGTAGTCATTCTTCAAGGTCCGAAGCTGGAAAGTGGTGCTGCACTCAGGGTTGGGATATCATTCCCTGCTGCTTTGCTGTTTCTCACTAATGCCTTACACAAAGCAGGTCATATTGCAGAAAGATCCCTATTCACCCTATCGGCTCATAGCACCCTGCACTTTGGCAGTGTCACAGACAGCAGTTTTAATGGTAGACTCTCCTTTTCTGTATTAATATAAACAACAGCTGGCAAGTACGTAATGTTTGATTTGGACGCACACAAACTCTTTCAGTTCTAATTCTGCTGTGTAGCAGGAGAAGAGTTATCGTATTTTACATCACAGAAGTCATAGCTAAAGGAACTGCTCTAATCCATGCTCTGAATTTGCAGTAGGATCTCTATTTCCCAGCACAGCACACTATCCTCTGTCTCAAGTTTGTTGTGCACAAATGTGTTGTCTTCAGATACTTACGAAGCACAAACGTTCACACTGACTTCTTCATCAAAGAAAGAAATCCTCTTTGGCCCAGTTGTTGTCACTTTAAATTTTGGCAGCACTGAGAATGCAATATGAATATGACTAATCAGCAATTGCATGCCATAGGCAGGTGTGTGTGTGTCTGTGTAAGACAGCAAAATAACTGTTGCCAAAGACATTTTCACCAAAAAGGGAGAGGAAATAGTTCAAAGAAAAGTCTAATTAGGAACTGTAGGATATTACAGTAGAAAATACAGTAGAAAAAATAACCTTCAGTGGTAAGAGGAGTAACTTCTTTAAAATTAAGTAATAACCATACTAATAATTATAACAGACACAGTAAAAACTGTGATAAATCGCTTTAATCTCTTTTCTTAAAGAAAAGGGTGGGAGTAATGCTGATGTCTCAAACTGCTTAAGCCCTGGAGAAAAAAAGTTATTATGCAATCCAGCCCCAGTGAAGGAGAAATGCAACAGATTAAGTGGAACATTAAACACATCACTGATATTGCCTCTCTTCAGCTTATCTTTTATCCCATGTCACCAGCAATACTAGACAACATATCTGGAAAAGGCCCTTTTCTTTTGCACTTGTACACAGGAGACTGGAAGGTGTGAAAGCACTCTGGAGGGTAAACAGGATAGCTGCTTTAATGCCTTTACAAAAAAAACCACACAACTGGGAGTTGTCCAAGCTTTCTCTGGGGACTACTAAGGAAAACCAGCCATTGTAAGATGAGAAAACTTGTAAGATCAAAGTGAATTTAGCAACTCCCTGACATGGCCGATTACAGGATCACTATAAGGGCTTTGGCACCCACACTACCCACTGCTTTTTATCTTGCACTTCCACTGGCTACCCAGCCTCCCCCAGTAACAAACTAGTACCTGTCCTGTAAACTGTTTTATAGATATCTTCAGATTTCTACTGCATAGTGCTCTTCATGTAGAGATGGCCTCCACAAAAGAGGACAGGCCTGACTTTCATTTTGCCTCCGAACAGATGGGGAGTGAAAGGCCTCAGTGATAGGATGTGGATCCCAAAGTCACACAGCAACTCTGTGCCAAGCCCAGAAAAGAATTAGACTTCTTAATTTAATCACTGAGAAATACTGCCTTTCTCAGATTTCTTTTGAAAATGAAATGCCCTTCTGCCTTCACTTTGACCACCCAGTTCTCTCTATGTCTTTCTTTTCCAGACATGAAGTGGAGAATTCAAAGGGCCTAAACTTTGCACTAGTAGGTCTTGTCTGACTTAGGCAGAGTCAACCTTATTGCTAGCACAATTGCTTACCGTATTCCTCCACTCTGAAGGAGTGATACTCTTTTTCACCTGACTTCGTCTCCACAGTGATGTCGTAGGACCCCAGAATAGGCTCTGGGATTAGTGGAAAGGAGAGCTGGACAATTCCATGCTTAGATGCTACCTCCAACCACTGGAAGATCTTGTTTTGCTCTGGGTCCTGGAGAGCAGAAGAAAGAGATGTAGCCAAACCTTTATTACCCTGTTTCTTGCCTTCTTGCCTTCTTTCAAGTGTTGTCTCCTGATATATTGGCTAAGTGCAACACAGGTTGAATGTGATTAGGGGCTGATGACATGTGCTCTGACTTCCCATTAATTTTCCATCTCCACTTCTGGATTAAACAACCCTAAGTTTAACTGGGAATCAGCTACACTGACAGATGATCTCAGATCATCCAGAAATACTTCCTGATTGGGACACAGGTTGCTTATTTGTGACTCTTCCAGCACAAATCTTTCTGACTCAACTCCTTCCATGAAACAGGAATATTACACCAGCCACCTTCAGAAAGCACTTTGAGATCTAGTGATGTGAAAAGTAGCAGAAGACTGATTCCTTGTTAGCCTGTCCTAGCAGAATGTGGCAGAAAGTTATTATTCTTATGCCTGTATGAGAATGAGGCTATTTCACCACCCCATTTACTGTAGTCCTACCAAAGTAAGACTGGACTGAACACTCTAGTTTCAATTCTAATGAAAGACACAACAACAATCCCACACTGTTTCTGACTAACAGCTCCAGTTGTGCTAACTTTTTCTCCTGTAGTGCTTGATAATGGATACTGCCACTGTTCAGGTCCATTGGCTTTCAACAGAGTGCTGTGGATGAGCTTCCCTCCGTTATTGACTGCATGGGGAATGACGAAGCATTCTTTCCAAGGCAACTTGTGGCATTTCTTACCTTGATGATGATTCTGGGATACTGGAGGAGAAAAAAAAGGAAGAGAAAAAAAATTATCAAAACACCAAGAAATTCACTGAGGAGACAGAGAAATACTAGAACATAAAGAAGGGTCTGAATGGCTTACTCTGGTTAGAGAGGACTGGGCCAAGGAAATAACTGGGAACCCATGCCTGTAATTTCAAGAGGATAACCAGTTTGGAATTTATCTTTTCTACAAAAACATCCATTTTTTTTTTTTTTCTACATACATGGGGCAGGTAAAGTGGCTACAAAACCTGTGTACTGTGAGAGATTTCCAGAAGTGCTTTCAGACCCTTTGCCTTCCCTGAAGGCAGGGAAAGGATGGAGTGTGAAACTAAGTTAAAATAGTTCTCAAAAAATATCAGGAGGCCTATCCCATGCCCTTGTTATTCAGTTTCTAAGGGATAGAGTCTCAGTGAACAGGTACCTCAAGAGGGTGCTTGAAGTCTTGACTATCAGTCATACTTACTGTCTCCTGAACAGGTCTGAACTGGGTGTCCAAAGTGACTACTCGGAACAACACTGAAAAAGACATAGAGCAAAAAAGGATCACAGAATTGTCAAGGTTAGAAGAGACTTCAAAGGTTGTCTAGTCCAACCATGAACCCAGCACCACCATAATCACCCCTAAACCATATCCCCAGCTGCCACATCCAGATGTTTCTATCATTTGGTTTATTAGTAGTGATAAATGACTTTGAATATACCACTGAAACAAAGTTTACCCAGGGTTTTTGGGAGAACTAAAGAGTCCCCAGAGAACTAGAAAGGATTTGATTATCTTACCAAGCAAAAAAAGAAAACCAACTCAGCTGAAATATCGTTTATTATGACCCATTTGGACTAAAGTAACCTTTAGTTAATCTATAGTAACTACAATTACTCTATTCTGCCTACAATCCTTCTTGAAGGGCTCTGTTCTTTGGAGCATTTTCTAAAAACTGTGTATACAAACCACTTCAATATAAAACCCACAGAGAAGAAAGAATTTGTCTTTATTCTAAGTGTAAACTCTGTGCAGCATTGAAGTATAATTATGCTAGAGAGATAGCTAACTAAACTACAGCTAGTACTGTCATTTAAATACTGTGACGGAATCAGCACTTTGTAATAGATCAGCAGTTAAGTAGAAAGTGCTGTTGATAGGAAATTAGGTGCTTACTTAATTTTTATATTAATTTTATTAGGTTCAAACTTAACCTATTATTTTCTATATTTTTAAGGATACTTTTTATGTGACTGGCCTCAAGTAAACCTGACAGAACTCAAGATCCTGTAAATGAAATTAACTCAGTAAAAATACATTATCTCTACTAATTTGTGGCAATTTTGTAAATTGGTTTTATTTTTCACTAACTTTTGGTGATGTCAACATCAGTTGAGGTCTTTTATTCCTCAAGAGGAAGTTTTTGTTGTCCTAGACCCGCCCTTGCACTCAAGTTCTCACTTCTCTAGCTGACTCAAACTAATCATCCACCTGTTTGCCCTGGTTTGTAGATGGGTTTGTCCGTCTGGATGAAGACAGCATTATCCACATTCTGAATTGCAACTGATCTTCTCTCATCTAAGTCAACTGTGGTGCCTTTGGCAGAGAAGGAAATGAATGCCACAGGATCAGAAGCAGCAGTTGGGACCTGGAGAGGAACAAAACCCCAGAGGAAAGGTGATAAATGAGATATGTTTATGTTCCCTGATGCCCAGGCTTAATGAGTAAGATACTGACAGTTGAGCCAAAAATACTTTGTACAAAGTCATGAGAAGCCCCATCATGGCAGTGAGATAATTTCTGCTGTGGAAGTCCCATAATCTGTAAGATTTGTAGCTATTCTTTGTCCTGTGCGTTTCCTCAGCTCACGTACCTACCTGCTTACATGCAGGTTGCTACAGCCATAAACCTCAATTTTGAAGTGTTTTCTCCTGCTGCCTTCGGGCAGACCTAACCTTGGGACTTTTTTGTCTTATCTGCACAGACGTTGCAGAGTCACAGGAAAAGGAATGAGCATCACCCATCTGGGTTCTCCAGCTTGACACTTAGACAGTCCCAAATGGAGCATGCAGCTGTGATACAATCTAAAGCTTTTTTCTATTCACTCTGTGAATGAAAATGGAAAGTCTTTTTCTACCTTGCTCCTACAATCCATATGTCTTTCTTTTTTTTTTTTTTGCTTATTTTGCTGAGTCTTTACAGCAGTTTATTTTTTTTATATATACTTCATATTCTTTCTTCCACTGACAAGGATAGTCACAATCAGAAGTATTTCCAGCTTCTACACCTTCTTTAGTAGTTTCAAAAGAGAAAATACCTTGAATTCACCACACTTGAAAAAATCATTCTGTGTCACGGATTCCTCAAAGAGAGTCTTTTGGCTACCACCATATTCCAGGACAACGTTCACGGAGAGAGGCTCAGTGAGGTTGTGGAACTGCACACAAGCAGTCTGTGGAGAGTCGCTCCGCACAACTGATGGGACCAGCAGCACATACTGTCTGTAAGATGACAAGACCAAATCAGAGAGTTCAGTCACGGAGGAAAGTCAAAACAAACAGGAGGGGAAAATACCACTGAAAGGTGTGAAAGAAGACATGGTCCGAAGTTTGCTCAAATCAGTGGAAGGATCTCCATTTCTTTTGATGAATTTTAAATAATATGCTAAAGTAGTACAAATGTCAACTTTTTAACCTCTCACAGTTCTTTCTGAGCTGAGAGACTGGCATCATTCTATGGAGTGTCTTACCCAGCATGATACTGCATCTTTCCATTCCATATAATTACATAGCTCTGATTACTAAACACCTGACAAGCATATCTGCATCTATCCTCCTATGTGTACTTAAACCTCTGTAACATCCCATGAGAAGGAGTGATATTCAGCTTCTTCTTGCAGTCAATGACAAAAATACTAGTTACTTGCTGCAACAATTTTTAAATTTCTTTTTCTCTGGATATCTCTCAGATGAGAACTGACAAAAGTCAGTCCACAAAATGTACAAGAAATGATCCAGCTTTTCCATTTCACAGAATATTGCAGAGAATGCTCAATCTAAGCTGTATGCTCTATTGTGTTCTATGCCTCTGTTTCCATGCTTCTCCCTGTGTTCTTTCCTTTGCTTCTTTCTTCTATTGAACTTCTTAATTTACACTGCTCTCTATAATTAAGAGAGCCTTCTTTCCCAGACTTCTTCCTCTGAAAAGCATTCCTTCATATTTGCTATACTGTCTAAAGTTCTGCTACTGTCCACCAGTTTGCTACCAAACTGGTCTTTCCTAACAATGTATAGCACAACATGAATCACACAATCTTTTCATTCTAATCTGATCCTTCCCTTTTTTCTCTCCCACAGCTTTGCTAGCTCATATTGCCTTTATTGATATTTTCACTTGCCTAGTTCAAGCTGCATGAAATACAAAGACCAAGAGTAAAATTAATAAAACTAACAGTGTGTCTGAGAAAGCTAAACTCTCTTTCACAGTGTTTTCATTTAGAACTTTTGAGAAGGGGATTTAAGCTCTAATGTTGGCGCATTTTTGAAAATTGCAGCTGAAATCTGTTTGTATAAAGACAAGAACATTGACAGTGCTAATATAAATACTGATACTAATAATGCTAGGATTGCCATTCAGCATAGCCCTACCACCAGGCATTACCTGGGCTCTGGCACCTCCTCATACACCATGCTCCCTCTGTGCTGCTGATTATATCAATCCTGATCATTAGTATTACTTGCTAGTCTAGTCTTGAATCTCCTTCCCACTTTACCCATGCACGTCAGACTTTGTCTACTTCAGTTTCAGGTTTTTGTCATTCAGATTAAATTTCATAGCAGTCTCCCTCACAGAATGATGGAGAGCATCATTCCAAACCGTCCTTCACTGCCATCTGCTTCCATTTCAGACACATTTAAGCAACTAGTTCTCAACACCCTGTTTATTATAGCAGTGTCCCAGAAGAAATAAACTGGTGGAAAATATAATAAAGTATGTTATCATAAAAGCACAGAATGTATGATCACTTACGTTTCAGAAGACACTATGGCAAACCAGTTCAAAGACAGAATACCCAGAAAAATCCTTGACCACATCTCTACCTGTGAAGAAAGGAGAGAGACTGATCTCAAGTTGACAGCTTGCCTCTGGCTTTTAAATTGGCCTGAAACAGTGCTCCTCCTCCATGGCTTCAATCACACTCTCACAAAAGACATCTACATAAAATTTGCATACATTCATTTTCCTCCCTACTGTCTGTTCTCACACTCCTTGGACTCTCAAACAATAGCTTTGGAAAGCTCTCGTATTTCACATAGCTTTGTGAGGTATTGCCAGCCAAACCGGTTCCTGCCCATATGATTGTTTCATTGAAGCTTACCTCTGATTGTTATGCCACTGGCTGAAGGTTCCTTAATGTTTCAACTTGTCAGTATTTGCCACTGCCTAAGTATTTCCTTATTCTGCAGAAATCTCCAGCAGATAGATGTCACAGAAATAACCATATATCCAAATATGACAGAAATAACCATGACACAGTGCTGTTCTGTGTCTGCATGGGGTCCTCATTAAAAATACAGCATCAGTTAGAACACAGCTATACCTGCATTCAGAATGGCACTAAAGGAAACTCCTAATTGTAATCTCAATTTCTTACTGCAGACACTAACATTAAGCAAGGAGTGGTGTTGGCTAATTGTCTGTCATTTTTGCCAGTGGTCAGGACAAGCATATCTCTAAGGAAAGGAATCTGATAACATTACTTGATTTGTTCACTCATCTGTCTGTCAGTTTGCTTTTCCCCCTCATTCCTGCTCCCCCCATTAAACAACTTGTAAGTCTGTTGGTAAATATTTGGTAAATATGACTGAGAACAAGTTTCAGAATAATCAAGATATAGAATCACAAAATAATTTAGACAGAATAGGACCTTCTGACATTATGTGGTCAAATCTCTCCTTCTAAGCAGTCATGTTTTGAATGTCTTCAAGAATATAGAGTCCACATTATCCCTGGACATCTGATCCCACGCTTAACCATCCATGCTGTGAAGATTTTTTTCCTTAACTCAGAATTTCCCATATTATAACTTGTGTCCATTTTCTCTTGCCCTTTCACTGTGCAGCCCTGGGAAGAATCTGTTTCTTTCTTCTCTATAATCCCACTTTACTCTGTGGAAGACTAAAATCATGTCCCCACAAGCCTTTGTTTCTCCAGGCTGAACTAAATGAGACTGTCTTTTTCTGTAGGTTTGTTCCAGTCCCTGAACATGCCAGTGACCTCCCATTGGACTCCCTCTGGTCTATCAATGCCTTTCTTGTACTGGGGAGCTAAACCTGGATGCAGAACTTCATCTGCTAAATAGAGGGGAAGAATCAATTTCCTTGATGTGCTGGCTAAAATCTTGGTAATACTACCATGGCAACTAAATATCTATGGTAATTGGGTACTACATTAACACTCTTAATAAGGAAATGGAAAAAAAAGCCAACCTGAAAGAAAATAAGGTAACCAATCAACAGCAGTGTGTGACTGAAACCTCAGGGATGTAATAGGCAATTTCACTTCCCATTTGTCTTCCTCAGCCAAACTGGTGATGAATGGGAAGAGGAAGCTGAGTATACTGTAGGAGTAATTAGGAACACGAAAGAGTGCTAGGGGCACTGAAAAAGATATTAGGCAATGCAGAGTGGTCCCAATGTTATTTCAGTGGCAAAGGGTATGGGAAGGACATGAGAACTACTATAGTAACGTGGTGTACAAATAACTGTGTGCCTGTTGAAAGCCAGATTCTATCCATTTCACTTTTCATGATATAATACATTCCTGCAACTGTGTAGCTAACGATTCAGTCATATGGAAATTTTTTCCATCAGCGTATGTGAAGCGCTAAACTACTCATGCCTAACCAGCTTCCCCACCCAACTTTCCCAAAAGCTTTCTGATGACCAATTTGGGACATAAAAAAAACTGCCCTGGATGCTGTTGGAGCTACAGTCTTTTCCTACTAAGTTACTAATGAGAAATATTGCATAAAGCTTCCCGGAACAACCTGAGCTTATAGTGCCAATGCTCGAGTGGCTGATGGTTGTTGTGCAAACAGGGCACTCACATATCAAAGGAAGCCGCTTGCATTAGTTGTAATGATGTCAGAAGACAGTTAAAAATACGTCATGGACCTGTTTATATTTGCAGCTTTGAAGTGCCTCAGACTCCATCTCTTACTTTAAACAGGTTCTAAGTTACAGTCAAAAAGAAATTAAAGAGGGAGAAGGAAACAGCAAGCAGTTCCAGGGTCCTGGTGCAAATTGCTCTGGAAGCTCACCCTTTATTTAAGTGCAGTGTGATTTCAGCATGGACATAAGAGGGCTTTGTTGTTTGATAACGGAACAGAAAAAGATAAACAGACACAGAGAAGAAAAAGGTAAAGCTTTTGAAAAACTGAAATCTTAGAAGACATTATGTTCAGATCAATTGAAAAGGTACACATTTCTCTGGAAAAAAAAAAAGCTATTGAACTCATTACTTTAGTGAAAATACTGATTCCAGAGGATCTCTTGGGATTGTAGCAATTTTGTGACAAAACCACATCACTACCATGTCAGGGATAGCTTTTAAGATCTCAGTGCAAGGGGGAAATTATTCCAGTTATCTTTGGTAGGAGGAAAAAAGAAGAAGCTTTCAGTTGTATGATTAAGAAGCTAGGAGCTGGAGAGGATTAATCATCTAGAAGCACAAAGATTAACATTTAACATGGAGAGACAATGAACCTCACACTGAGCAGTGGTTACAAGAAAGACACACCAAAACTACCTTGATGCTTGAAGTTATAAACTCATCTGTGGACCTTAAGGTGTTCCTGCTTTGTATTGGCATTAGGAGAGATGTAACTGGATATCATAGTTTGGCTAAAAATTTGACAAAATGAGGAACAGTGTCAACTTCAAGACCAAAGCAACAAAAATACAGAGGTATACTTGGTTTTCAAAGTAGAACCATGTCACATGCTTTTTGGACAGCAGAAAATCAAGATGTCCTCAACCCATTTAGTCCAGACTTCAGAAAGTTACTGCATTAGCTCTCTGTTATTAAGAATTTTTATATATATATTATATATTTATAAATTTTATATACTCCCCCCTCCTTCCCGCCATTCTTTCTCTGGATGATTCAAACTGATAATTGTTGTAGTTGCACGGAAATATGTTTTTCCACAAGTTAATTTTCTTTCAAATAAAGTTGAATTTGCCAATCCATTTTATCATATTAGATGCACCTGCCCTCTTTCCTTTGGGCACACATACTCAGCAAGGCAGTGTGAAGTTTTTCCACCAAAACTTATCCCACTCACTTTCTGTGAGCATTTCAGTGTTTATCACATACACTGCTCTCACAACAGAGCTTTCCATGAGGTTGTGACTAATCCATATCCAATACCCCAATTAGGTTATGTAGACCATCTCAAATATCCCTACACAATCCCAAAATGCCTGGTATAGCTGTATGTGCAGAATCTAGACCCTTATTTTAGTCACAAATTAGAAAACTAAACCACCAAAGACTATCCATTTGCAGTGCAGAATTCTGCATAGTCTGAATGTGGAGCTGAGACGTTCAAATTCTTGGTCAATACAGATCTATGTCATGCCTGCTTTCTTTTTTGTCAGAAGGAAGTTCAGTAGAAATACGAGCAGTTTTTAGCAGAGAAACCTTGGACTTTCCCGAAGAGTGAGTAATACACAATTACTTGTTTCTGTTCTATGGCTCCATTTTATGTTTGCGTAACACTGCATTGCAAGGACTGTGAGTACTTTCTAAGACATGACTTCACCTGAGATGATGTGCAAACAATCCACCACACCCCACGCACTACAATACCAGTTCTATTGCCTGATTTCTTTATCTAACACAGGTAGATGTTGGAGCAGAGCCCCAGCTCCCATTTCTCTTAGGCAAACACCCTCAACAACAGTTCCAGGTTAATTACTATCCTATGATTTTCTCAGGAATTGATAATCTGAGATATTCTTCCCTGAAACACATTTGTCAAATGCACTGTGAGAAAACATTTTGTTTTTAAAAGCCAACATATCTCTGAATAGTGTTGAGTATGTCTTGGAGTTTACATATTTTGGATTAATTTGTCGACATAGACTACTACTCTTCCAAGGCATATCCTTATCTACAAGCTTTTAGGTTTGCAAGTGAAAGTATTTCTCAGAATGTTTGCTGACAACAGCCAGCTCATGGTGTGGTTGGTAGAGTATGCTGTATCATTTCATATTGAATGTACAGAATATTTTTCTCATATTACTCATTTTCTGTAATAATAAAGATCAGGTAGTATTAAACATGGTAACACTGTTATATTGAGAAGAACAAGCCACACATTATTCAGTTCCTGAAAGGTCTTTGTTACAGATAGACTGATAGTAAATTAACTAGTATGCTGTCAACATCATATTTATTGAATATATTTTAGCCCTGCCCATAATAAATTAGAATTACAACCTCATATGTCATGAAACACTTGAAATACCAACCATTTTTCTTTATCTATAAAGTGTAATATACACAGACATCCTTGAAAAAGACCTGCTGTGTCTCAGTGATGAAAATACGAGGGTGTAAACATAGCAAGGCAGGACAAGGAAAAAAAAAAGTTTAAAAAAGATTAGCAAAGACAATTAGAACTATCATCAGTCTTTCTTCAGAAACAACAGAAATAGGAAGCCTGCCAGAGAATCCATAGAGCCACGTAACAAGAAGAATAGAAGATGAGGTCAAGAAGAGTGCAGGAGCAGTGCAAACAATCAGTATTATTACTTATTGCTTTAGTTAATCTACGCAGTATTAAATATTACTGTATTTAAATTAACCAGTTGATACAAAATTTCATTTATCATAAAATGAAATGCCCAACAATCTATAGACAAGGCAATTTTTATGTAGTAATTATGTTGCTAACATTTTGAATTAGCTCAAAATCCTGAAAAAAAGGACATATTAATTCAACTCTAAGATTTGGTTGTTACAGGCCTTCACCATAAACATTTATTTCACCTGATCACAAAGGACAAAAATATGTATCAGTTAGCCTTTTAAAGGGTAAAAATAAATTCTCCTTCAGTGGAAAAATTTTCTTGTCACATTTTTCTTGTTCCTTTATTCATATTGTTCTGCTACTTTAGGGAGACATAGGCTGACTGACTCCCTAGGCTTTAAAACAGTCAGAAACTAACTGAGATAAAATAAAGAAACATATTTGAGACCTTCCTTTTTGAAATGTTATCATCTCAAATTTTGGATTCTATTACAAAGAAAATGAATCAGAATCAGTTCACTTCAGATTCAGATTCTGAGTAACCCCCCACTCCCTGTGGTTAAAAGAGTTCAGTGGGGTTTCATATGTTTTTGCTTTTTGATGACAGCAATACATAAGCCTCCACATGAGCTCATTTAAAAACCTCCCATTTCACCCTTTTGTAAACACCCACACTCTAATTGTCAAAACATTAGTTAGCAGTCATAGGAGAGTGAGATTGATACCCCCAAAATTTTGCTGCTTTTCCTTCTCTAAGACAATCCAGTTTTGGGCCCCTCACTTCTAGAAAGTTGTTGAGGTGCTGGAGAACGTCCAGAGAAGGACAACAAAGCTGGTGAAGGATCTAGAGTGTAACATCTACAAGGAAGGGCTGAAAGAACTGAGTTGTTTAGCCTGGAGAAAAGGAGGCTCAGGGGAAACCTTCTCACTATCTACAGCTGCCTGGAAGGAGGTTATAGGAAGGTGGGAGTTGGCCTTTTCTTGCAGGCAGCAAGTGACATAACAAGAGGAAATGGCCTCAAGTTGTGCCAGGGGAGATTCAGGTTGGACATCAGGAGGAATTTCTTCATGGAAAGGGTTGTTAAACATTGGAATGAACTGCCCAGGGAGGTGGTAGAGTCACCATCCCTGAAGGTGTTCAAGAACTGACTTAACAGGGCACTTAGTGCCATGGTCTAGAGTTGACAAGGTGATGATCAGTCAAAAGTTGGACTCAATCTCAGAGGTCTTTTCTAACCTTAACGATTGTATCATCCTTCCAACAGACATTTCACAAGATCAGCTCAGGTTGAAGCTGTAGTTGGTCCATGAGCCAGGAAAAAGTCCTACCGCTCACTCTATAGCATCAGCTAGAACTGAGTTGAAACAAGCACCTATGAGCTGCATGGTCCTATGAAACAGAATGACAAGGGGACTCCCACATGCAGGTAGCCAGGTATCTTGACCATGAAACTTCAAACTGTAAACACTACAAAGACCAGATGATTTCATGGATAACCTGAGAACTAATTAACATGGTTTTATGTTCCGACAGTTGCTCAGGAGAATCGATAGTTTAAAGACAGCAGAGATCTTGTATAGAGTAATGTGATCCCTCTTTGCATGTTAAGACTTCATTTTCTCAGTCTTTTGAACAAGGCAGGAGTAATAGCTCCAAGATAGGCCTTGCAACTCCAAGACTTCTATTTAGTGCAAAACATTTTTCAGGTGTGTTATTTCATCTAACAAAAGCTTATAGGCTTTCTTTGTGGTGATAGGAAACACCTGCCACATGCAGCTTCAGGCCACATGCATCTGCTCTGCTATCCACTGTAATTTTGCAAGGGGCAGCACTCAGTGAACTAATCTGTAAGCAATAGGATGCTGGAGAAGCCTTTAAGAGTGACTCCTCAGGCAGCACAAACAAGCCTTTTGTATATCTCCCCATTTTGTTTGAAGAGCCAGTCATCCTTACAGTGTCCAGGGATCAAAGTCTCTGCAGATTAAATCACTTGGTGTGTTCATCTTACTGTTTCCAACCGGTAAGATCACACCGCAGGTCATTCCCTTAAGGAACTTGCATTTTCTAGGAGAACCACTTTAGATGCTACAAAGCCCTGACATTTGTTGATGCCATTTGGGATCACGGGAGTGCTCTGTGTGCCTCTGTAGATCTGCGTGGTGGCCATGCATGTATGTATATCTGTGGGGTGACTGTGCATGTGCCTACTGGGAACAACATGCCCAGTCTTGCTGCTGGTTGCATATAGAGACAAGGAGCTGCAGCAATTCACCTTTGTTGGGCTGACAAATTCAGCCCTCCCTAAGAATCTTTTGCACCGTGTCCCTTAGAAGACACATTTGAGGACTCAAGCACAAGCAGAGGGCTCTGTCTACTATCTAATTAGGGAAGCTATTTCAGTAGAAAGCATGTTGAAGACATGAACAGAGCTTAGAAGCATTTTACATTATTTGAGAGCTACTTCTTGGTAAACTCATTATTCAGGTCTTTTCCCAAGAGGAAAATAAAATTAGCAGATGCACCAGTGTCCCAGTCTCCCACTATTCACTGGTGAAAATCTTAGAAATTTATTAGCACTCCTAACCACTGAGTTCCTAAAAATAAGGCCATAATGCAAAAAAAAGGTCAATAAATTAGCAAATAAATGCCTTGAAATATAATTTGTGTTCTGTGTCCCTAGAGATCTTCACACATAATGCATGATTGAACATAGGGAGTCCTTACACTGAAAACCATGTCTCTGGAGGCATCATATTACAAAGTAGGGGCTTTACCTTTTTGTAGCTGAGAAACACTTCAGACCTCTTGCAGCAACAGCTAGAATAAGAGATTAAGTCTAGGTGTGGCCCAAACCTACATTTTATTGTATGCATCTTTACTTTTGGAACAGTTAATCTTATAAACAAGACCCAAACCCTTTACCTAAGTTAGTAATTGCTCTAATTTTCTGTGTGCCTTAATCTGACAGGAACAAATTCTCTCTCTCAAAGCAGTGAATACAGTTTGGTCAATGCTAAAAGCAAACGCTTTCTGGCAAAAATGTTAGCAAATTTGAATATCCTGAGAACTGGGCTATGTCACCTTCCAGTCTCCAACCAGTCTTCTTTGGCACTAGTGCTGCAGTATAAGGACTATGTTTCTACATGCTCCTATCAATACCAGATATATATTCATTATAATCCTGGATTACACTGCTATGTTGCAGCTTCTAACCCTTCAGGCTCTACAGGATGTAATAAAAATGGCAGTTCCTGCGGGAATACAAGAACAAGTCCAGTCACATAGCTCAGGACTTTCCTGCACATGTGGCCCTCCAACCACAGTCCAAAGCAGAGCTGGTTTGGAGATTATGGTGCAGCCATGAAATCTTCACCTGTCTCTCTCAGACCAGGACGAACCACACTTACAAGGTGTGCAGGAGTAGTATCGTTATGATCTGGCAATGATTACCCAGTAATTAATCAGCAATCACGCACAGGTCTTTAAATGATGTCCCCAGCCATGCTGGGATTGTCAGGAATCGGGAGTGGCAGCCGTGGGTGTGGTGCCAGATGCAGAGACAAGTTTAGCTTCCCTTGGCAGGCTATTTCACCGTGCCACAAAAACTAGGGCTCTGTCAGCTAATCATCACCAACAAGAGAACAGACAACCTCTAGTTAGGGTCCCAACACAGAAGTGTCTACAGCTGAGAGTTGTTGCTGATCCTCACCTCTGTTTGCAGCCCTTTCACAGCCCCACCAAACCAAGACTGACTTTTCTCTAATACTTAACCATCACTATTGTCAGAGCCCAGCACAAAAATGGAGAGCGCACAGCTAGATTTATCACACACTATAGGCAAGGGCCAAAAACTATTGCTGCCACTCACCTTAACTTAGCAGGCTGTGATCGTGCACCACTTGCTAACTCTGACTGGCACTAGTGCATAGTAACAAAATATAAACCCACCAGACGTGCCTCCCGCGGAGAAGTAACCGGCACTGAAAGATGTTACTGCTGGCCATGAGCTTACACTGGCAGCCTGTTTTTCAGTCCCTCCCAAACCAGAGCTCAGTCTTTAACACCTACTCATCATGATCACCTGAGCCTATTGAAAGGCTACAAAGGGAAGGTGAAGTACCTAAATGCAATAGGACACTCTCTAACTCACCCCAAGTGCAGATCCAAAATTGAAAATGCCTGGTGAGTGCTCTGACACAAAATGTGACAGGACAAAAAGCTGTTGCTAGCATTATCCTTCCTCATGTAGCCTTTCAACAGTGTATCCAGAAAGGTATATGAACTTGCACAGCCAGCTAAATGTACCATCATACTCTACCACAAATAGACCTCCAATAATGAAAACACCCAGCAAGTGTTCCTACACAAAAAGTGAGAGGATGGAAAACTTTTGCAAACCTTCAACTTTGTGCAGTATGTTTTCAAGAGCACCACCAATATTGGGGCTATATGCTTGCCTTGTCATGAAAGTTACCATAATATTCTCTCACTGTAGCAAGATCCCAGTTCCAAAATTGAAAATGTCCAGCATCTATTCTGAAGCAAAAGGAAAAGGGACAAAAAAACTGTCGCAGGTGTTCACTGTCCCTGTAACGTTTCAGTAAGTCCATCAGCAATGGGACTATGCAGATGTCCAGCCAAGTAAATACACCATGACAAACTCTAATACAAAGCGCAGCTCTGAAATTGAAAAGGTGCAGCAACGGTTTTCACACAAAAGGCAACAGAGAGCTGTTGCTTGACTTTGTGTTCCCCCTGTTGCCTTTCAACAGCACCAGCAACTCTGTGGCTATGCATTTGCCTAATGAACTAAATGTACCATCACACACTCTATCTACATCAGATATACTCCGAAGCTGAAAATAATCAGTGACTGCTGCAAAACAATATGTGACAGATCAGAAAGGTGTTGCTGACTTTTACCTTCCTGCTGTAGCCTTCTCTTTTTAACTCGTGCAGCCTAAAAACTGCAGCACCAATACTGGGGCTATGTGCTTGCCTTCACAGCTGAAGTGGACAATCACATTTTTTCACTGTTTCACACAACTGCTGGCTGAGTTCACCTGGGTCCTTAGTCTGTGCTGGTAGTGCAGTTTATCAAGATGCGTAGCCCTAGTGCTGGTAGCACAGTTTACAGGCTGCAATAAGAAAATGAAAGCCAGCAACAGCTTTCTTACCTGGAACCTTTTGTGTAGGAGCAATCAATGATGATTTTCAGTTTTAAAGTTTGGTTGCTAGCTATTAAAAAAATAAGGGTTTGTCTTTATGTGAGAAGGAAAACTCATAGCCCCAGTGTTGCTGGTGTAGTTTATAGCCTGCATGAGCAAAGAAAGAGCATGCAACAGCTTTCTGGCCTGGCACTTTTTGTGTGGGAAGAGGCACTGTACGTTTTCAATTTTGGACCTGGAATCTGGCATGAGTAAATAATATGATGGTGTATTTACATGGAAAGGAAGCACATAGCCCTAGCACACAATTGATAGGCTGCAAGAGGAATGTGGATGCCAGCAACAGCTTTCAGCCCTGGTATCCTTTGGGTGGCAGCTGCTGATGGACATTTGCAGTTTTTAGCTGGGCTCTGTAGAAAGAAAGTGAGGATAACAATAGATGGGAAGGAAAATGCATAGCCCGGGTGCTGGTGGTGCAGTTTATTTGCTGCAATGAGAAATTGAAGGGCCGCAACAACTTTGTGTCTTGACACCTTTTGTGCAGGAGCAATGCCTGACACTTTGACTTTTTAAACTGGGCTCTGACTTGAGTCAAAGAATATGGTAATACATCTAAGATGAAGGAAGGAGTCCAGCCCCAGTGTCAGTGTTCAGTTTATAGGTGGTACAGGCAATGAGAATGTGAGTAACAGGTTTCTGTACAGGCATCTTTTGTCCTGGAGCAGTGCCTAGATGTTTTTGAGCTGGAATGTGCTAAGAGTAAATAATGTGATAGTACATTTAGGTGGGAAGGAAAGCACATAGCCCCAGTGTTGGCAGAGCAATTTATAGGCTGCAATGGAAAAGTGAAGGTCAGAACTGCTTTCTGTCTGGATATTTTCTGTGGGACCAATGTCAGATGTTTTCAGTTTTGAAGCTGCCCGTGTTGTATGAGAACATCACGTACATGTAGCTTGTTAGGCAAGTGCCTTGCTCCATCTAGTGGTTATGTTGAATGGCGACAAGGGAAAAGTAAAAGCCAGCAACAGCTTTCGGTCATGGAAGTCTCGTGGAAGCAGTCGCTGTACATTTTGGAATCTGCCTCAAGTAAATAATGTGATGGCACATTTAGGTGGGAAGGAAACCACATATCGTCATTATTTGTGTTGCAAAGGCTTCAAGGGGAAGATGAACACCAGCGACAGCTTTCAGGCTGGCACATTTTGTGTAGTTGCATTTTCTGAACAGAGGCACTAGTGACACCAAGAACATCTGCCAAAGCGAGGGTTTCCATTTGTACCCCAGCAGCTACTATGCCAGCTAGGACATCACAGTCAGCAGTACAAGAAAGATGCCTGCTTCTGCCCTGTCATCTACTGAGTGCCCTGTGACATTACCAAGGCTGCAGATCACTGCAGCAGATTTCTGCTCCTTCATAATAGCAAGAGACACCAGTGACACCAAGATCACCTGCCAAAGCCATTCCTATTCAAGCAGCTACCATGCTAGCTAAGGCATCACAGGCAGCTGCAACAAGTATGATGCTTGATTCTGCCCTGTCATTTATTCAGTTCCTCTGACATCACCAAAACTGCAGATCTCTGCTTCCTGCTCCCACATAATTGCAACAGAGATGCCAGTTAAATCAGAAGCATCAGCCAGAGCTGGGATTTCCATTCATACCCAAGCAGCTACTATGCCAACTAAGACATCAGAGGCAGCTGTACAAGACTGTGGTCTGCTTCTGCCCTGCCATCTGCCAAATCAATTATGACATCACCAAAATGGCAAATCCCTGTTTCCTGCTCCTGCATAATAGCAACAGAGCCACCACTTAGACCACTAACACCTGCCAAAGCTGGGATTTTTGTTCATGCCCAATTGGTACACCTCCATCTGAACATTGCTATTGGGGATGGTCATGTGCAGGTCTAGGGGTTTAACTCGATTTTCTGGGTCCCTTCCAACCCAGCATGTTCTGTGATTCTGTGATTCTGTGATCACTAGCAGCTGTACAAGCCAGTGATCAGGTTCTGCCCTGTCTTCAGCCACCTATGATATTACCAAATCATCAGTCACCAGTCAGATGGCGAGGCAAGCAGTGTCAGCAGTGACATCAGCCTACAGTAATTTTTGACATCTGAACTCTAGACTGAACTGAGCAGGGGGTTTTCAGAGTCAGAGAAACCTGGGTAAGAGCCCAAAGACCTGCTAGGAACCAGCAGCTCTTGCGAACGAGGCTGACGTGGGGAAAGCATTGCCAAAGGCTACTGCAGGAAATTTAAATGTCTCCAGGGAGTGGGACTGACCAGGAGCATGGCAAACGGGTTGGGTAAACAGGACTTGGTGCGTCAGCAGGGCACGGTGTGCCAGTTTGCGTGACAGTTTGCGAGGAAGGGTGTGTAGGGAGGGCACAGTCACCCTACTGATCCAGAGCACAATTGGTGTTTGTTGCCCTCTCAGGAGGAGCCCAGGTATGGGGCTTTACAGGAAGACATGTCCTCAGCACTCACCAGAAGAGATGTGATGACACAGATGCATGTCATGCAAAAACATGCAGCCATCCAGTCCTCAGGCTGCAGGGAATGCTGGAGCCTGGCACTGGTATAGGACAGCAGTGGAGATGACAGCTGTGTAAGGTGTGACCAAGTGTGTTCAGGATCCTTGGGGTAATGATGAGGGCGAGAAGCAAGCTCCCTTCCCTGGGCTTCAGGAGAGCAAAGTTTGGTTTCTTCAAGCCAACCATGTCCTGGACTGCATCAAAGTCAGCATGGCCAGCAGATTTATGGAAGTAATTCTTCCCCTCTACTCTTGTGAGACCCCACCTGGAGTGTTGTGTCCAGCTCTGGGGCCCCTAGCACAAGAAAGACCTGCTGTTGAAAGTCCAGAGGAGGCAACTAAGATGATCACAGGGCTTGAACCCCTCCCCTACAAAGATAGGCTGAGAGAGTTGAAGCTGTTCATCCTGGAGAAGAGAAGGCACCAGGGAGACCTTATAGCACCTTCCAGTACATAAAAAGAAGCCTGAAGAGGGACTTTTCACAATGGCAAATAGTGATAGGAAAATGATGAATGATCTTAAGCTGAAGGATGATACATTGAGACCAGATTACCTTCACCACCTGCCCTAAACCTTCCCACTGAAGCTATTTGGCAAATTATGCCAAAATTTGGGATAAGTTCACAGATGAACAACGCAATTTGTCTGGTGTTTAAAGTTTTTGATAATATTAGTTTCCCCACTTCAGTTCTCCAGTGTTGCTTCTTCTTGAAAGAGACAGTGTTGAGATAGAATAAATATTTATCTTTTAAGGGTTTACAGGAGCTTTCCCCAAATCTACAGCAAGATTAGTGCAGCTAAAATGGAAATACACTCCTCATCTCCTGCACAAGCCCTCCTATTGCTTGCAACAATGACCTTTGAAAAGTGGGTTTGAAGAAAGATGTTTCAGAGATTCGGCAGCACATATCTTTTGACCTTTACCAAAATACTGCTTGCTGTTGAACTGCCACCACCATGCCTGTTCCTGCCCTCAGTCTACCTCAACTGCGCCATGAAATGCTCATGCTTAAATTACTCCTCTGGCTCTGGCTGTGTCAAAGTGGACTTGTGCTCTTGCAAAGTGAGAATGCGTTCAAGCAAAGTACCAGAGCTAAGCTGACTACCTGTAACTTCTTAACCACCCACCTGATTATATATAACTGTTTGCCTAAGGGTTTTCTTTTACTTTTTGACCCCCATGCTGATAACATTCATACACATATTTATGTACACAAATGTCTGATGTCAATTAGCCCGGTCTGATAAATGAAGCATAGAACATACGTAAATGTTTGCAGGAAGTGTTCATCCTGTTTATATCTTTCATATCTTTAAAGGAAAATAATCTGTTGTCTGTAAATCCAGTCTCTATGAAAATCTCTTCTTGTCACATCATTTTGCTATTGCCCAGCAACGTTGTTGCTGCTGCTGTGGTGCAGGAGGACTGCTGGAGGGCACTGTCTGAGGGCTTGAGCCAGACACTCCTAGGTGGAATTCGCCTTTAAAGGTGAGTCAAAAATGTCCATCCAGACTGAGGAAGAAGTGTCTAGAGTTCCAACACTGGGAAAACTTTTGTGACATTTGAATCAAAACTCTTGCCCCTACAGATTCCAGAATTTTACCACTGGCATTTGGCTTTGAGCTTGTTAGAAAAATATATATCAAGTTGCCAACGTTTAGGATAAAGTGAATGTGTCATCAAACTTAGCAATGAGGTAGAATAGGAGTTATATTTCTTTGAAACTATGTTAAAATGTAGGGTGTTGTTCCTAGAAATGGCTGGCATTTGTAATTTCAGAGGCACCAGGCACCTGAAACTGTGCAAGTGATCACTCATTTTCAGATGAGACTGATCTATCCCATCCCTGCTCCTGTTGGAAAGGCCCATTTAATGTAATACTGTGAAGGACAGAGGCAGAAGAAGTATGCTGTATTAAACCCTGATTTGGCATTTTGATGAATGGGTTGTCAGAGTTTTAACTCCTTTTTCATACACACAGGAAGAAATCTTTGACTTCTTCAAAGACTGATTCTATGAATTGCTTTGACTATTAGGTAGTGCACTCATTTGTCCTTTCAAATTCATTGTAAAAATGTAGTAGAAGGTGATCTTCATTTGATTTTTAAGTTCGTACTACCTTGAAATTCAAATATATTTGCTTTCATCCCACTAATTTATTAACTAGTTCTTGTCAAAGCCAGACCATAACTATTCCTACTGCTACACATTTTCATTTTGGTGGAGGGTATACGTGGAATTTATCTTCTAGCATGGTTTGAAGAAGCCAACTCTGATTTATAGCCACATAAGATTCTGGACAATGTGCAATTTTCAATTCTGTATTATCATCCTCGAATCTTCTGCCTACTCAGTGCTAATCATCTTCTTACTTAAACATCTGGTGTCTAGACAACCAAAAAGTGTACTGAAATATAAACTGTGAGATTGCTTTTCAGCTTCTCACATTATCACTCAATAGCAGATATCAGAGAAGTTTTACTTCTAATAAACATTGTATGAATTGCAATGGCTTCAGAGATATATCTCCTTTGCTAGAAAGTAAGAGATACCCAATTATACTATCAACGCTGCAAATATTTGAGACTAAATTGCACACTAGATTGCTCTCTTTTTGAACCATATTGATAGGATTTGCCAGATTAAATAGAGACATATGTGATGTTAATGTTTGTGTCTGAGCTCACTTTTTTGCCATTGGACAGAAAGGCACTTTTAGAGACTGATGTAGAGGACTGTGATCCAGCAACGAGTCTTTATTCCATACAATATTATAGAGATTCAGGCTGAGAATCACAAAGAATCACAGAATATGAGTTGGATCCACAAGCATCATCGAGTACCAACCTTAGCCCTGCATGGGATCATCCCACATTCTATGTGTTCAAGAGTATCATCCAAATGCTTCTTGAACTCTGGCAGGCTTCGTGCTGTGACCACTTCTCTGGAGAGTCTGTTTCAGCACCCAGCCATCCTCTGGGTGAAGAGCCTTTTTCTAATATCCAACCAAACCCCCCTGACAACTTCAGGCCCTTCCTTTGGGTCGTGTCACTGGTCACCACAGAGAAGAGATCAGTGCCTGCCCCTTTTCTTCCCCTCACAATGAAGTTGTAATTGCGATGAAGTGTCCCCTCAGTCTCCTTTTCACCAGGCTGAAAAGCCCAAGTGACCCTCAGTTGCTCCTCATACGGCTTCCCCTCAATGCCCTTCACCATCTCCTTTGCTCTCCTTTGGATGCTCTCCAATAGTTTAATATCTTTCCTATATTGTGGCACCTAAAACTGAACACAATATTCAAGGTGAGGCTGCACCAGGGCCAAGCAGAGCAGGACGATCCCCTCCCTTGACTGGCTGATACCCCCCAGGACATGGTTGGCCCTCCTGGCTGCCAGGGCTGCTGACTCAACTTGCTGTTGACCAGGACCCCCAGGTCACTTCTCACAGCACTGCTTTCCAGCTCCTCATTCCTCAGTCTGTACGAATATCCAGGGTTGATCAACCCCCGGTGCAGAATCTGGCACTTCGTCTTGTTAAACTTCATGTGGTCGGTAATTGCCCAGTCCTCTAATTTGTCCAGATCTCTCCGCAGGGCCTCCCTGCCTTCGAGGGAGTTTACAGTTCCTCCTAGGGTCTGGAAGAAGTCATCTGAGACCCCATTCAGTCTCCTAGGGTGGATCAAGCACTCCTGGAACTTCCTCTGGAAGACTTTAAGCTGCTACTAATAAAAGGGAAAGACAGGTGCTGTGTTGACTTCAGTAGAAAGGACACACAGTGATGGCTTAATCCCACACTAACTGATGATTGGTTGGATCTGACAGTTTATTTCACCTTCTGAAAAGTTATGCACCTGATTTAAACTGCTCTTCTACTATTGACCATGGAGGGAGAAAAGAATCTGAAGAACACCCTTTCTGCCTGAAAATATGGAAAATCATTTCTTGATGATGTGACTCTGCTAGAGGCGCCTCTGTCTCTCTCTTGGTTATAGATCAACACCTCGAATTAGCTGCCCAGCTTTAAGCACGGTGGAGTGAGATGGGATTAATCCGACCATCATCAGACCAGGACTCAGAGCCCAGATCTGGAAAAAGATTTTAAAGAGATGCTCTTGAAGGTCTTCGGATTACAGACCTAACTGGTGCAAGATTGTTTTTTGGTCTTGGTTTTTTTGTTTGTTTGTTTGGTTGGTTTGGTTGTTTTGGTTTTTTGTGGGTTTTGTTTTTGTTTTGTTTTGTTTGTGTTATTTTGTTTTGTTTTGTTTTGTTTTGAAAGTAGCCTCTACCAAAATATAGACTTAAAACACGTTTCTGAAAAATGTGAGCCCATACACCTTAGGTGGAAGAGATTAGCTCTATATAAGAAAAATACCTGCCAGTGACAATCTGCGATCAGAGCTCCATAATGATTAATTAGATTCAAAAGTGACATAAAAGTTCCTGCAAGGCTGAAACCAAATGGGAAGAGCTAAATGACTAGACTATCATTAGTCTTCTCTCTTACCTGCTATTATTATTTTTCATTCAGGGTCTGATGGATAAAATGCGTGTTCAAAATTCAGCACTCCACTCTGTTGATAATAGGAAGAGTTTTTCTGTCATTTGCAGTGGACACAAGGATATTTTCTCGACTCCCAGAATTATAAGTGCTGCTCCTTTCATATCATAATTTTAATGGGCACTTAAAGGAACTACTTGGGTAAGCTGAATTAGAAAAGCCTTTTTGAATTTTGGTTACATCACTTCCTATGCAAAGTGCATCAGAAAGTGAATATTGTGGAAAGGAATAAGAGGACAACCATTATGTAAATAAGGAAATTATTCAAGTGTCTAAAACAGGATTTCAGATGACCAATTGTTAAGCATTACATTATTATGCAATTTTTACATAACATTAACAGTCTTCCTTTGTAATCTGCATATTTTTCTAATATAAGATTCTTTTGCTGATAGTCCATTTTTATTGTGCTTGGTGATGTTTCTAATTACCAGTGTCAAGGCATCGTTACTTTTGCTGGTATTGCACTCATTAATGGTCTATGAAGTTTTTTCCTTTTTGATGTTTTCCCCAGCTCAACACACCATGAAACAGGCAACACTTTGCTGTAATGGAAAGTATGATTTTGATAACCAAAATAATTTTCCCAATAACTATTTTCTAATACTTTCCCATTTTCTGTTGAAGCCGAAACATATGTTTGTAATATGTAATATGTTTGTCTCTCTTGGTGTCAGAACACTGTCTATATGTTCTGGAAACTCTGAGACTGAATTTATTTTCCAGTTGCAATGGTGCAATGATTTATACTGGATCCTTTTAAGACTGACTGTTAGTGCTTTACATGTGCTCAACCAGTTGTATTTAAGCTTCTATGAGTTCAAGATCTCCTTCATATCTTGGGTAATGCTTTAGAAGTAAGTGAGGTATTTCAAGTGTAAAATGCCACACCTTGAGAATGGAACACCAAAACTAGAATGCAATAAATCTGAATTCATTCAGGAAAATATCAAAGATATATCTGCTAGTAGTCAAAACAGAACAAACATTTCCAAGCACAGACAATAAGTCAAAGATAAAATATTGTAAGGAACAGTCAGTAGTGGTTTTGCATTGTTTGTAAGAAAACAAATCCAAACACAATGTTTTGAGTATCTCCTATATAAATGAAGCAGAAACCAATTTTGGAAGCACAGTTCAGTCTTTGAAATACAGATCAAAGTAGTCTGCACCAGAGGTGTTTCTCTGTTTATGTTACTTGAAGGAATCTGCTTTATACTTCATCGATACTACTGCAAAATTGTTCTCAGCTCTAAATTTAGAGTGACCATTTTTTTTTTCCTCTCAGAAAATGGAAGACAGAAGTGTCGTCTTGCCAGCAAACAAATCATTCTTTGGTCTGGCTAAGACTCTGTGTGCTACTCTGAAGGGTGACTGTCTCTCTCTAGAATAGAGCTGGTGGAGCTATGGGTGGTGAAAATTAATCTTATTATACATATTGCTGATTAAATTGCCAAACTGGAAATTAAACAGTTCAGTTATATCAAATTGAAATGAAATTTTAAAACCATTTTCTGTTGGGATGTTTAAGTAAAACAGTTGGGTTGAGCTGCACAATTTGACATATTTAGATCAAAAATCAGTGGAAACCAAGGCAAGGATTGTGTGTCATTCACGAAACAGAGGATTAGGAACAGCTCCATATCAATCCCAGGGAAAAAGAATATCCCTGGAATAGAGAACAATGATTCAAATTCCTTCAAGTCACTTTTAGTGAAGAGATCCTCACTCTAAAGTTTTGGATGTGTACTCAGTTCCAAGTGCCATTCACTATACTGAGTTGGATGGAGGACCCAGGCAGCATCCCAACCTCCTTCCCATCAGATAACCATGGTTAAGAGGTTCAGGGGTTACATACCTCTGAAATGTAAGTACAGCTCCAAGTTTTGCTTTATTTATTTGGTTTCTCCTTCAAAAAGCTCTCCTTCAGGAGTCTTCTTCTCCTGCTGTGCATAGCAGTCTGGATTTATGCTTGGAGATGAGACATGGGCTTTGAGATGCTGTGTCTGCTTTCCTGTATCATTCTTTGGCACAGGATATGGATCCCTGGACCAGGCAACCCCATGACAGCACCCCATCAGTAGCATCAGGGAAACTGTCACATGTGTCATCATCAGTCATCAATGATATCAGCAGCTTTGTACTGGTTCCCTATGGCTATTCGTGCAAATTTTCATGTTGAGATTTGGTAGGACATACAGCCCAAGTGCAGCTATGATTTTGGGTCAGCCTGATGTGTTTTAGAAAAAAGGAAATAAGATCTCCTCAGCCTTGTCAGAGCTGTGTGTATGTACACTGAGGTTTCTCAAGTCTGCAAGGGTGTGTGACCAAAGCTCCATTCCACTTCCTCTTGTCTCAGATGAGAAGGATAATGCACAATGACCTTTCCCTTGATTTTGTTGAATATCCTTCACATATGTGAAGCAACATAAGTGATTCTGGGATCATGTTGACATGTAGGGTTGAGGTAAGTTAGTAGAACTGATGACTGAGGCTGGTAATTCTCCTCATTTCCATGGTAACCTCTCACAAACTGTTGATATTTTAACCATATGCAAATGCTCAATAAATGCCATATGCAACTCAATTATATATGATGTCATGTTCAAAAACCTCCTATACAATACCATGGTTGTCCCACTAAAAACTACCTTCTGCAGTTTGAGTTCAGGATGTTCAGCTTTTGAAATCTTTTGAAACTGTATTTTTCTGTCTCATGTGGAATGGGATAAAAATATATGTTTGTTTTCTCTGATTCCCATAACAGCTTGTTAACACACCGGAGGGGAGGGATATCATCCAAAGGGACCTGGACAGACTCACTGTATGAGCCTCATGAAGTTCAACAGGGCCAGGTGCAAGGTCTTGCACGTGGGTTGGGCAGTCCTAAGCACAAATACAGTTTGGGTGAAGAATGGATTGAGAGCAGCCCTGAGGCAAAGAACTTGGCTGAACTGGTGAACAAGAAGCTTGACATGACTCAGCAATGTGTGGTGGAAGCCCATAAAGCCAGTCATGTCCTGGGCTACATCAAAAGCAGTGTGGCCAGAAGGTCAAGAGAGGGGAATTCTGTCCCTCAATTCTGCTCTTGTGAGACCTCACCTGGAGTGCTGGATCTGGCTCTGGGACCCCCAACATAAGGATGTCAACCTGCTGGAGCCAGTCCAGAGGAGGGCATTAAGATGCTCAGAGGGCTGGAGCATCTCTGCTATGGAGACAGGCTGAGAGAGCTGAAAGAAGGAAAGGCTTTGGGGACACCTTAGAGCCCCTTCCAGTACCTAAAGGGGCTCTAAGAGAGCTGGAGAGGAATTATGGACTTGGGCATGGAGTGATAGGACAAGGGGCTTCAAACTGACAGAGGACAGGTTTAGATTAGATATTAGGAAGAAATTCTTCTCTGTGAAGGTGGGGAGGCACTGGAACAGGTTACCCAGAGAAGCTGTAGCTTCCCCATCCCTGGAAGTGTTCAAATTCAGGTTGGATGGGGCTTTGAGCAACCTGGTGTAGTGGAAGGTGTTGAAAATAGATGGTCTTTAAGGTTTCTTTCAACCCAAACCATTCTATGATATATTTTCATGCCATATCAGCATGAGTGGCTTAGGAGATCTTAAGTACTGTGTGTGTACAAGCAGTGTTCTTCCTCGTTCTGCATGAATAGTGTCCTATTGTCTGGTTTTAATTTGTAGTTCCCTCTGTGCTCCTTTAGCTTCCTCAGTGGGTTCTCAGATTTCTTGTCTAACTTGGCAGTGTTGCCCTGGCTGGACTCTTGCCACCCTCTGTTTGGATACACAACCAGAACTCCAAGTGGCCCTTTTTTGGTTATGCCATCCATTACCCTTATTCTGAGGAGCATCTCTCCAATAAACAGAACCTTCTGTACTCAGGATGTAGAGTAACTGCTAGTTATATGTATTGGTTAGTCTTTAGGGTATTTATTTCTTTAATGTTAATTCTAGATTTGTTTATTTCTGCTAGGCTGGATAAAGCTGCCAGTTTTCAGAAACTGAAGCTCTGAAAAAAATACAAGCAATGCAAGCAATACAGGGATATGAGCAAGTGGCTGTGAGTCACAGCTTCTACATTCAATTTGCACCGACACTGCTATACTCAACTCCTCCAAGGCTCATTTTCAATATTTCACAAGAGCCCACTAATTGTATAGGAGTCTGGTGGTTAGGGAAGCCTTAGAAGAAAGGGGCTTAGATATTCAATCAGTGACCATTAATTTACATACTGCAAAACAATGAATAATGGTGATTAGTTGACTGTGATTTCCATTCTTACTTAGCAATGACAGCTACTTCTTCTCCTTCAGACCTCTGCCCTCCCAGCAATACAACTTAAGTGAACTGTGATTCAAGCCAGAATTTATGGGAAAAATTAACAACAGGGATCCTTTTAGCTCTTCAGTGAGAGCTACCCACCTGAACAGGGAGTGAGGATACAGCCAGAGGAAAGCTGTGCCAGAAGGAAGGCTGTTTGTTTTGACTTGCAATCACTGCCAATGATTGGGTAGAGAAAAAATGGTGACAACAGAAAAGCAATGAAAAAACTGTCCTTCCCCTGTGTCCACATGCACCCCAGTCTGCTCAGACCGTGTCTACACTACCTGGTGCTTTGCAAGCAGAGGATGAAAACCTAAAAGTACCCCAGAAAAAGGGAATCTACTACCTTGCATGACCTCTGCCTGCACCCTGTTTTCTTATGCCCATTTGGGTATTTTCCAAGCCACCTCAATAGGGACAATCCTCCAACTGTGAGAAAAATGTAATGTTTGGCTTGTTAAATTGACTATCACTTCTGCAGCTGATAATCAGGGAACTGCTTATCTGTTAATCGTTCCAGTCAGGAGCAAGCAGCCAGGGATTCCACGTGAGTAACATTGCTGGATCAGCCAAAAAATCCTCCCCTGGGCTGCTGCATGGCCCCTCTACATCTCTCCCAGCCTATCTCCCCTCTCCAGGACACAGTGAGCAAAGGGCTGTGGTCTGCTCCCAGGGAGTGCTTAAGCCTGTCCCATCTACCTCTTTGGTTTGCTGGAGTGTAACCATAATACTGCAGAGACAGTGAAAAGCCTGGTGAGGTCTGGGCCACTCTTCCTCACTGGGAAGAAATGGACTACACCCAGTGCAGTCCTTAGGCTGCAAAACTAGCTCCATCCTTACTTGCTACTTCACAGGCACTTGATTTATTCCCTACCACTGTATCCAAAAGCACGCTGGAGAGGCAGCAAATCTGCTGCTGAGATCCCTGGGCTCTCCTTCCCTGTCTTGCAATGAGGAGTTGCTTTTCAGTGTTATCTATGTGTTGCTAAATAACAGGAAGGTGCGCTCTCTCACAACATCCTAGGCTCCAGATCCCTTTTGGGAGCCACATGTGGGTCTTCCTGACCCAAGGCAAGGAGGAAGGCAGCAATCTTAGTAGTAGAACAATACAGGGAAGTCTTATTCAACTGAGCTTTGGCAAAGTAGCAGATTGTTGGTCTGGCTGCTAAACTGGAAGCCTCAAGTTTAGCTTCTAACCTGGGGAGATCTGGAGAGATGGGGAATGGCTGTTGCAAGGAAATTCAGTAAAGATGCCTTGAGGTTAGTGCAGAGGCCCTGCCTTGTGCAAAAATTAGTCCTTGGACAATGCAACAACCCACACTGCAGGTTGAGAACTGTGTGCGAGTAGATATTTACTGCATAAGGAAGCTCCAAATGGAGTCACCTTGTGTAGTTTCTCTGTGTGCTTGGATGCAGTTATTCAGGTCCTTCCATCTGCAGAAGGAGCCAGGTTGTGCTTGTCTTCAGCCATTTTTGGTTGAGTTTGACTGGAAGCTCTTCAGACATATTTTGATCCACAGGTAACATAGGACAGTCCTGATCCCTGCAGGACTCTCAGTGTGACTGTAATGTGGACAAATTCTCACTTGAGGAATGTAAAAAAAAGTGTTCTTTCTCTTCCTAGGTTCAAAGAGTGCATTGATTTATAAACAAATTAAATTTAGGTTCTGATTAAAAATCTGGCTTAAAAGGAACATTCCAAATTTGTAAGTGTTCAGTTACTGCTTTGAAGTCTTCTGCTTCGGATAACACACTCATGACATGTTGGATGCAAAAAAAGTTTTCAACTATTCTTGGTGATCCAGACCCCTTCACTGTAGAAATCAACATATATATACATATATTTTTTTTTCCTCTAAATATTTGACCTTCCACCTTTTCAATAGAACTACAGTGGGATTTTCATGCCTATACTATGAACAGTAAAGACTATATACCATTTTCCCTTAGTCTGCATCCTATTCCTGAGAATAGCTGCATTTTTTTCAAGATTCAGCCCACAATTCATGTTTTCCTGCATCCTTTGGAGCACAGACTTGACTGACACACTGTAATACTTGGATGCATTGAAATGACTGTTTCTATTACAGCAGATTTTCTAGTCAGTAATATAATTTCTAAAAATTTAAATGTTCTAGAAATAATAAATGAGGAAGAGAGGCCTCACCTCTTGATGAAATATGGATGCCTAAATCCCCATGACATAACCTCCAGTACATTCAAATATGATACAGTTCAAAGCTTATCTTGGGATAAACTTTGTTGAGTTTATGTCCTGTTTGGACAGACATCTTGAAACAGATGGCAGGAATCCAGTGAAGAACAGAGGGAGAGGTCAGTAGTCAGGATGGAGTAAACAGAACAGCTGGAGAACAAAAAGCAAGAAGTGCATTAAAGGAATAAATATTTTGTACAAAGCCTTACTTTTGATGGTGTCACTGGCTTTCACCTATGTTGTTCTCTGAGCACAGTCCAAAAAATTTCTGGATACATTGAACCTGCTGAGCATCACCTATTGTCATCACCAGTCCCATAAATGTTGGTAGAGAAAAATGTCTGTAGACCAAAAAAGTAAACAACAATGGAGCATGCCTTCACTGGTGTGAATGAAACTACCCTGCCAAAGGCTTGCTTCCAAGCAGGAACCTGGATATGCTGGTTTAATTGTTCCGCGACAATTTTCATTCATAAAACATGAGGGATTCAGGCACTCAGATTAATCTGAAAACTATCTGAGATAATTAGAGTCAACTCAGAAGTCCCGAATAATTAAAATTTCAACATCTGTAAGTCCAAACTGGTGGGAAAGCATCCACTCCCTTCCCCGTGCATAAAGTCTCTTCAAAGAAGTGACTCTTCTGTGTAATGTGGGTTCCAAATTGATCCAAACAGACATTTATACCTATGTCACCAGTGAGACTGTAAAAATCCACCCAACATTTGACATATTTTTATGTGTTTCTTCCTTCTTCTCTGCTGATTCACAATTTCCTTTTCTGTTTATAGGCATTAATTCTGCCCCTTCTATTGTGAACCAACTGTCATAACCTTTCTGCAAAGGTCCCATTTTTCACACCCTTCTCAGCTGCTGCTGGATGTCCTCTCAACTCCTGCACAGCGTCTGGCTGGATACCTTTGCCAGGTTTTGTAACCTCAGTCTTGAGAGCAGGGGTCTTGAGAAGGCCACCTAGGAGCTCTGCAAAACAGAGCAGTTGCCACAGAGTTGTGTCCTAATAAATTCTCTCTAGTCAGGATGTTGTGTTAATGGTACTGGAAATAGTCTTAGTCTGTCCCATTTGTTAAATAAAACATGAAGATGGTTTAAACTACTTCATAAGCAAGGAGAGGTGTAGAGAGCCGTGAGGAATTGGCTGGTGAACAGATTGTAACTTGACCTCATTCATTTACAGCTGAGGCATCTTCAAAACCAGCCCTGCTTTAACAAGAAAAACAATTGCCGTACCTTTCCAATGCAGATAACACATTGTGGCTTTATTTCTAAGTTGTAGGATATCTGCAACAGTGCAGTGTAAAAGCAAGAGAGGTTTGGAGTTTTGTATGAAAAACTCAGCTACGTCTTAGGTATGTCTTTTAGGCCTTTATTAATTGAATATACCTTTTTTTTTTTTTTAATGATTATTTTTGGAGGAGGAAAGATAGGGAGATCTGCTCATTTTATTTCAACCAGATACAGCAAGATCTTTATTTGAGATAAGACTTTATTCCCATAAAAACTCTTGCACAAGAACAAAGTCCAAACAGGCAAATTGTGAAATAAGAAATGGCAAGAAAAAAACACCATTTGGTCAATGAGATGCTGAAAGCATTGCTCCACCTACAGCAGTAAGTGATTTGTTTAACCATGCATCACTCAGGAACTCTGCTAGGAAACACCTGATAATACTTTGTGTGGCTGAATCCAGAGGTCTACTGAACAGTAGTAGGAAGTACATGATGCAAACCAAATGAAGTGAAACATTCTGTAGTGCACAAATGTGATACAATTGCACTACAATTACATCTTCTTGGAAGTCTCCTCATGAGCAGTCTAAAGAAGCAGGAGGCTGGAAAAATAATTACACCATGGGAAAAGCAGATGACATGACTCTGAATGTGCACAGGCAGAGTTGTGCAAAATTTTCCCTGTTGAAAGCTGGTCTCGATTTCTGGTTTTGGTTACTGTTTTACGAGGGTAGGCTGACATTAGGCTTTAGATATCAGATCTAACATATCAGTGCATCTGTTTCAAACTAATTCTGACTTCTTACCCAACAATGAGTTTGACTGGAGATCCATAAACCAGTGTTCAGTTGTCCTTGAGATTCCCTGGGGTATGCAGCCTGGCCTCCAGCTGATAGCCAAGAATAGCTCTGTCCTGTAAAATGGTTTGGTCATCAGGCGTGGAGTCATTATGGCAGCTGCATTTCCAGCTACAATTTCTGCAGAGTTTTTCCCAGCAGTGATGTTTTGGCAATGTTAACCCACTTAGGAGATGTGGCACAGGGTTGCTCAACACTGGAGTCCTGTTGGGGCTTACATAGATATAAGTGGTTTTGTGCTGTTTTTGGTATTTCTGAATATGCCAATGAGAAGACTGTGGAATTCACACGCAATTTCAACATTAAACATAGTCCTCTGCAGACTTTAGGCACCAGGTGGAAGAATGAGCAACTGAACAAGGACTGTAAAGATTTATATTCTGGACTTAAATATCTCAAGTGGCAATTAAAGCACCCAAATCCTTCCCTGGATCTTCACTTCACTGGGCATCATTCTCTCCAAACAGAAAAGGAACTCAGTTTAGTGGTGATGGGTCCAGTTCAGCAATGCAGTAACTTGCCTGATGTCTGTGGTGAAACACGAGGGACTGATTAGAGGAAACATATGGTCGTGAATCACATGTGTAAGGTAAAAAACATATGCTAAGGTCTGTTACAAAGAGCTTTTTCCAAGAGTAAACAGCAATTAATGAAGCTGAAAGTTTGTGACTCTTCAATTTACAACTCTTGGCAGAATTTTTTGTAGCAACATTTTGAAGTGAAAGACAGTGGAGTCATAAAACTTATAAATATATAAATATCACAAATTACAATACAAGTACTCATGATGGAAGAAAGTTTTAACAATAAAAAGCATTTTTCAATGAAAATCTTGCCTGATATATATCTTCTGGGATTTGAAAAGGTTACTACAATTATTTTATTTTATGTTCTTCCTGTCTCCCAGAATTATTTGAAGTGAAAAATATTAAAAGCTTTATATAGTTTCAACAGCCTAATATTTTGGTTTTACTTTGTTTTGGTTTATTTTGCTTTGTTTTGTTTTAGTGACAACTGGGAGTGATGTTATTTAGCATTAGCTGATTGAAACATTTCTTGATCTTCTCTAGAACAAAAATGGTAAAACCAGACTGAATGTTGCAATGATTACTTTTTTATTATTGTATTATTGTATGAGAATGTTCATGCTGCAGTAGAAATATCTCAATTCAAATTGAATCTCTGTCCTTACAAAGGACTCATTTCCCAAATACACATTTTTCAGAATTTTCATGGAAAATTCTGAAAATATTAATTTCAATTTTGAGCTATAAAAAGAAAAAAAAAAAAGAAAAAGAAAAATAAGGAAAAATTATGTGAATCAGACCTCCATAATCTGACTGGCTTTGCCCACATATGACATCATCACCCACTTTTGCCATCTCTCTGGACACTTCTACTGCCAAATCCCTTCACAACTTCCGTTCAGGGAGCAGACACCATTTACAGGGTAAGTTTCTCTATTCCTCACTTAAGTGCATGACCCATTTTTTTTTACATATACTGGAGAATAATTCAAATTATGAGAAGCATGTGGAGAGCTCCAGTCCAACTCCCTGATCAAAGCAGGGTCAACTTCAGTGTCAGAATTGCTCCGGGCCTTGCCCTGACGAGTTTTAAAAATCTCTAAGGATTTTCCAGAGTTTGGCCTCCCTCATTATGAAGAATTTTTTCCATATGTTTAACGTGAACATCTGCAGTTGTAACTCTCAGAGGCTGCAACTTGTGCTTGAACTGAATACTCCCTCCTCCTGCGAGGAGCTGATGCTGTCTTCCTTGTACCTGCCCATCCAGTACTGAAAAAAGATTTTCCTCCAAGACTTCCTCTTCTCCAGGCTGAATAAGCCTAGTTTTCTCCATCTCTTTCTCAGATATCGTATGCTTCAGCCCCCTGATCATCTTGGTGGCCTCTGCTGGATTCAGTCCAGTTTATCAGTATGTAGCTGTATTTCATTGTCACTAGGGCATGATGATGACTCATGGACAACTTTTGTCCTTTCAGACCCTCAGATCATCTTCTGCAAAGATAATTTTTATTCATCTTGTCCCTAGACTGCACTGTTACATGAGCTTGTTCTGTCCAAAGTGCAGGTCTTTGCTGAACATCATGAAGCTTCTCTCTGACCATTGTTATGATCGGGAGCTTCCTCTAAAAAACAGCTCTACCCCAACATACCAAGCACTGATTCATTTGGTGTCATCCACAAACACAGTAAAGGCTCTGTCCCATCAGCTTAAATGTATTTTTTTATTTATTTATCATGTTTGTTATTACAAATGATCATGTAGCACAGACTGTTCTAATTTAGGTCTCACAAAGCTAATCCTGAAGTGATGTATTTCTTAGACTAGCCTGTGTGCATCTGTGCCTTTGCACATCTGTGCACAAACAGAATTGGTAACTGTTTATAGAAAATAATATGGTCAGAGGTTACCTTGCTGTGCAAGGTAGGACCTGTTTTTCTCTCTCATGAAGATATAGGGGATTTGGGTTGTGGTTTTGGTTTGTTTCTCCTCAGAAAAATAAAAGGGTACTGAATGGCATGGGGAATACATAGGAACAGGAAAGCAAATGCTTTGGGCTCGCAAAATATTAGGAAGCCCTTACTTGTGTTGCATACTGTGGGTAGTTCAGGGCTGTGCAGAGGCCTTGCAGAGAGATCTGTAGCCAGAGAGTCTTGTGCTCTATTAGGGTATTGTCTTCACAGAAAAAAAAAAAAAAAAAAAAAGCCAATATCTCTGGAAAATGAGACTTGACTTTCTACAGATGGTCAGTATGAGTCCTGACTTGCTGAACTTCCAGGGCCTGTCTCTGTTTCTAGAATTTCTAGTGTTTCTAGTTTTTCCACTATTTATCTCTATCTGATCCCACTGGAAGAGGATTGTTTTGGGGAAAAAAACACAGCAAACCATGGCAGGAAATATTTGTTCAGCATGGAGAAAAGAAGGTTTTGGGGAGACCTCATTGCACCTTTTCAGTACCTAAAGTGGGCATATAAGAAGGAGGGAGAGGGACTTTTTTATGTGGGCAGATAATGACAGGACACGGAGGAACAGTTTTGAACTGAAAGATGACACGTTTAGATTAGATGTTATGAAGAAATTCTTTACTCAGAGTAAAGAATTTACTCAGAGGGTGGTGAAACACTGGAACAGGTTGCCTGGAGAAGCTGTGGATGCCCCATCCCTGGAAGAGTTCAAGGCCAAGTTGGATGGGAATTTGAGCAACTTGATGTAGTGGAAGGTGTCTCTGTCCATGGCAGGCAAGCTGGAACTAGATGATCTTTAAGGTCCCTTTCCATTCTCTAATTCCACGATTCTATTGTCCTGTCCTATGCAAACACCTGCAGAGAAGGCACTTGTTGCATGCAGCAATTTAAGAAAAAAAAAAAAAAAAAAGAAAAATGCGTTGGCTGCATAAACCCCAAACACTTTATTACATACCCCAGAGTTCCAGAAGGATATCTTTGGCTTAGCAGTATGAGCTCTTTTTGCCTCAACAGAGTTTGTTGCAAGGATTTTATGAAAAATAATGACTGAGGATGTAAATTTTTTATTGCAAAATTACAGTCAAAACAGCCTATATTGTTCCTACTATCCCGGTTTTGACTGGGATAGCGTTAATCTTCTTTTTCATTAAACCATGACACTAACCTATTAGGAAAATGGGGCCGACTGGCAGAAAGATGCAGACACAGTAACAAACAGAAAAAGCAAGACTGCGGCTGTCATCTACAAACCCCTATTTTGAGAAGTAATATCATGTAGAGATCACATTTCTACCCATTTTTCCTCTCTATTTTATTCATACTTTCTTGCCCTCATGCTCCTCACCCCATCCAAAATAACAGAATTAGCTGGAGCAGGGTCATGTCACTTCTTGGTTTATTATGCTGCTAACAGAGAAATACAAACAAGCCATGCTGCATTTTGCTCCTGAGACTTATTCTTAAGAAAACTGTTTCTGCTCCCAAGGAAGTCAATGGAAGTCTAATTAGTCCCAGATGTTTAGTAATAACAAGCATTTCCTATTGGGAGACCTAAACAAAAGTAATGTTAAAACTGTTAATTAAATGGGCTTGACTCTGTCATCAGATATTTAACTAATTCCAGCTTGATGCTAATCAAGCTAATACTGGCTCTCGGAGATATAATCTTGCCATGCTCAACATAAAAGCTGTGAACTCCGTGTATGGCAAATCAGCCCATTTCTGGGCACACAGCTCAGCCTGCCTTCACACCAAAGGCAAAGCTCATCCACTTCAGCATCGGGCTTTCCTGCGGCTGCTGCTTGTGCAAATGTTTTCCTACAAGAATAAGGTCCTGAGCCAATGATTAGCATGGGCTTTTGTAGATGTTTTATCAGGCCCCATTGCTGCTAATGGTTTGTGCAAATCTGTAGAATCACAGAGTGATTTGGGTTGGAAGGCACCTTCAAGACCACCTAGTTCCCACCCCCTTGCCATGGACAGGAACACTTTTCACTAGACTAGGTTGCTCAAAGCCCCATCCAACCTGTCCTTGAACATTTCCAAGGATGGGGCTGCCACAGCTTCTCTGGAAAACCTGTTCCAAATTTTTGCCTCCATGTTCACTAGATCTCCTTGTTCTCCATTGGTCATACTCTGAGACACAGAGCAGCTGTCTCTGCTCCAGGGTCAGGAGGTAAAAGGTGAAGTCTGAACACCACAGAAAAATATGAAGGCTTTTCTTTTAATTTATGGAACATTACAAGCTGGTGCTTTAATATATTCACAACCCTGTGCTTCTAACAAAGTTCAAAGATGTTTTTTATTGTACAAAATTCCACTGTGAAAATCACCAGCCAGGTTCTTACATAAATGCTTTAAAATAGAATTATACATCTTTTTGTAGTGTGTTAATTTTGACAATCACCAGCTGGAAGAAACAGGTATGGAGCAGCAATTTGACTCTGAGTTATTTACTTGGACAGGTTTTGGTTTGACCTCTCTTACTCTCGTATGTTTTAATGTACACTTACTGGCATGAAAAGAAAACCTGATACCGTTCCTTTCAAAGCCATTGGACCCTGTTAGCAGGTCAGGCTCCCCCTGTTGGTGAGCTTTTCTTAACCTCAAAGTGGTGAATTTTCTGTCAGGGTACAGAATATAAGGTATTTCAGTGTCAACTTTTAGCAATGGAACAGGTTAGCCACATTAAACCCATCATAGAATGAGGATCTTCATAACTTTTCTTGCAGCCCATCTTATAGGCCATAATATCTCTATAGGGAGAGACAGTGGATATCTGATCTGATTAATGTCTCAGGACTAGGTTCCCTGTGTATCATTTCACAGTGTTATCTTTAAAGTACCTTCTTGTAGTCTAAATCCTATGACCTTTAAAAATAGATATATTATTCTTCTGCACTGAAATGTAACTGTATGCAGTGAATTGCCCACAGTTTTCCTCAGAAATATAAAAATTTCAGTCCAGTGATAGCTGGTTGAAATTCATCTCCAAGATTTTTCTTTTTAAAAAACGTTCACGCTGGAGATTAATTTCTTCACATTAAACCCAGTCAAATATGCATTGCACGTGAGGGGCAAATTTATCCTCTTTTAGTTGAACTGTGGACCTGTGAGCTTCTGAGCAGATCTGGGTAATGTAAAGTGCAGTTGTTTCAAGCTTGAGACTTCTTCTACATCCCTCATGGGTAATAAGGGCCAGGACTAATTGACCTCATCTACCTCTCACATCTTGCCCTTGTGACTGAAGCAACATCCTAACAAACATTTTCTAGATTTTCTAGATGGCAGTCATGAGCACAATAGACTGTAATTTTTTTTTTGTTTGTTTGTTTGTTTGTTTTTTTGTTTTTTTTTGTTTTTAGCTAAATTCTCATAGGTTTGGAACTCATGAGAAATTTTCAACCAACTGCAAGGAGTGAAGATTATGCTTTGACCCACTCTGGCTCATTTTGGTATGATTTCAGTTTCAGAAGTATTAGGAGCTAACCACTTAGGAAGAAACAAAGCTCAGACCAGCCCAAATCAAAATATCTGATGGAGGCACATAACTTTGAAAAGGGATTTCCTATGTGGCTAATGTAAACTTTTTCTTTTGGTCTAGTTTAAATTACACATCCCTCAAAACAACAGCAGCACTTTACAGTGGCCTCCTCTACCACTGTATGAACTTGTTAAGCAGATCTGCATGTGAATGAAGCAAGTGCAAAACATGGCAAATTCTCCTTCTTGTCCCTGCTACAGTGGTGCACTTCAGCGGCACTTCAAAACCATCTTAAAATCCACAATTAAAAATCAAAGATGGAAGTTTTACCCTTTATTTATACACACTGCCAGTGTAGCACCCGATTTCTTCAATTTTCAAGGCATTTTGTGTTTCTATGCTTTAAACTGATGGTTGAAGTTATGCCTGCGGAAGCAAAAAAACGAACCTGCACCGATGATTATCACAGATAAAACCAATACAAATGTTACTATAATAAGAATGTTGATTTTCTTTGGATCCTCTTTTTCGCAGTCTTCTGGTCTAATGTTCCAAATGTACATTTCTTCCTCATACACGAAGTTCTGAGTGTACTGGCACGTTAAGTGCTCCACACTGGGGATCTGGACATTTTTGTTCTGTATCATTGATGAAAGCCAGATGTTTCCACAGCAGTCAAGTGGGTTCCCAGTGAGATATAGGTTTTTAAGTGAATTTTCTAATGCTAAAATGTTGCTGTTCTGCAATGTACTGAACTTATTGTTCCGTAGGTCCAGAACTTCCAGTGGAGAGTCACTACCCCACTTAGGCAGCCAGTTCAGCTGATTTTCAGAGAGGTTTAAATGTTTAAGGCGACTAAAACAAGGCAAGTCGATATTTAAATCCATCAAGCTATTGCCATGTAAATACAAATATTCCAAAGACTTTTCCAGTCCTGACAGTGCTTTAAGTTCTATTTTCAATCCAGGGTTCATGGTGAGATCTAAGACAATCAGAGAAGTCTTGTAGAAGCTGCATGCTGGTAGGGTGTTCAGCATGTTGTCAGCTAGGTACAAGTACTGAAGACTAGGAGAATCAACAAAAGATACACAACCACTTTCCTCTCCAGCAAGTCTTTGCTTTGTTAATCCAGAGTACATGCTGCAAAGGCTGATGTTATTGCTTTGTAGATTAAGCAGTCTGAGACTAGGAAGACTAGAGAAGATGTCAAATTGCAGGCTCTGAAGATGGTTGTTTTGAATATAAAGTTCCTTCAAATTTGACAACACACCAGCGTCAAGGAGAAGGTTCTGCAAAGCATTGTGGCTCAAGTCAAGAACTGTTAGGGACACTAATGCATTGTCATAAGTTACTAAAAATGCCTGGAGACAGTTTTTACTGAGATTAAGGGTGTGAAGGGACAACATTGATTCAAAGAATTTATCCGGAATGGATTTGATTTCATTATAACTTAAGTCTAAATATACAAGCTGGGATAAATAAGGAGAACTTATATTTCTACTTTCCTTCTGATCGAGAAGATGAAAAGAAGCATCTAGCCATTCATTTTCTATGTAATCTTTTTTATTATGAGGAGATTCAGCAGTGAGCTGAATTAAATTATTTGATAAATTCAGAGTTATCAGTTTATTTACCTGAGGGAAGACTGGGAAGTGAAGCAATTTGTTTTCACTCAGATCCAGACATCTTAAGCTATATTCATCATCTGACTTTGTGATGTGGAAGGTCTCAATGCTATTCCTGCTAAGGTCAAGTATCTCCAGCTGCCTGAGGTTGAAATCAGAGATGCAAGTAATTGAATTTGTGGAGAGATTGAGTTTGGAAAGGTTCACTAGAGTCTCAAAAGCACCTTCTTCTATTTCCATGATGATATTACTCTGAAGATCTATCTCCACAAGACTGGGAGATCCCTGAAACATCTTGTGTGATATCATTACAATACTGTTGTCTGCCAGTGAAAGATACCGCAGTGTTGGAGCTTCTTTAATGAAATACTCAGCCATCCCATTGTACAGATTGTTGTGGGACAAGTCCATTATTTCCACCTTGGGTAAAAGTCCAATCCCCTCTGTTCCATTCTGAGCAAGCTCATATAAGTGATTGTTGGCTAAATTTATTTCCAGCAAACTCATCATGTGTGCAAACACTCCAGGTGTGATGAAGCTTATCTGGTTAGAACTTAAATCCAGACACTGGAGAGAAGTGTAAAATGATAATGGCATTTCAGGGATGCTTTGAATCAGATTTCCAGACAGATCTATTTTGTTTACATTCAAATGGAGCTCATGAGGGATTTGGTGGAGGTCTTTGTTGCGGCAAAATGCCTGTGAGTTTGCCTGCCAGAAAAATAGAGAAAAGGGCCTGTTACACGACAAATGAAAAGCATGTTTGCATTAAATACAAGGAAAATAACATTCAGCATCCAGGCCGGTCCTTCTTGTGAAACACTGATCACACCACTTTTTCTGAGCACTGAAAACAGCAAGAACAACCATCCTAACACTTCTTTGCAGCTAACAGCACTCATTTCATTTTAAAGACATCTCTGACTTACAGCAGTAGCATTTTATCTGCATGTGATACCTACTAAATGTTCTCCTTCTCATACCTTTATCCTGGACTCATTTTAATAGTCCCAAGTGAAGAAGTTTTGCCCTTTTTTTTTTTTCATTGCAATCAAGCACTATTTCTTACTTTTAGTTCTGATGTTTAATTTTCTTGCTTTCATCACTCTATTAGATTTTTCAAACTCTACTTGCAATATTAAGTACTACTTAGAAGAGCTTCACTCTGTTGGCAGCATGGGTCCCAAAGCAAAGAGGTGGAAAAACTATAGCCTAAACCTTGTCTCTCCTTCATATTAACATCCTCAGATATTTGATTATTTATTCCTTTAGCCATGGCTTAGTTAAGCAATGGGTCAAATGGGTCATTCAACAACTGAAGCATTTCTGATGAAAATCGCCAAACTCTTCTGCTTTTACTATCCGTGTTTACCCTTTTCCTAAGGCAAGTTTCCTTCCTCTTGCATGGGGAGCATGCCTTGTTAAACCACCCATGCAAAACACCCATGATACAACATGGAAAAGACAAATTATGTAAAGCCAGCTTTTGAGAGGGAAAAAGCTGTGATGTGCAGTGAGGGTCATGCCTTTTCAGGCCAATTCCCAGCAGCAGATAGATTAAAAGACAAGCATCAAAGTCAAATTCATCTTCCAGATGCAAGTCTGTTTAACTGCAGCTAGGACTGAGTCTGTCTCCAGACCAATGTTTAGAGTGTGTGTTCATCAGCAAGATCAGAAACATGAACATGACCACTCTTGCATAAATGTTAAGCTATATTTTGTTATTAAGGAGAACATAGAGCAGTGTAAGTGGAATGTAAAAGGCTTAGGCAGCATTTAATTCACTGGAGGAAAACTCTTGCTATGAATGTATCTGGGTGTCTGGTGCATGTAATGTTTGTGGAAAGATCACAAAAGAAGGAAGTAAAGAGAGAAATCTGTTGAATCTTAACTTCACTGGAGAAGCAGAATCCAGATTTCATAACACAAAGCTTTTCAGACATTAAAGAAACATTTAAAGTAAAAAATACTAACCCCCTTCTGTTTCACGTGAACTTTGAGGTGAATGAAGTGGCAGATCTGTTTAGGAGAAGTGGGACACTAGTCAGTGTTTTGTGAATTTCTTTTGCATCATCTAAATTTTGGAGACCACATAAAAATATGCCAGAGGAGCATAAGTGCTTATCCAAACTCTAGATATACACAGACTGCTCCCCATTCCTTCAGTGGTACATCTTTTCCCAAAGATCCAAAGTAATTGACTATTAAACCCTGAACCCCTTCCTTTTTTTCCCTCCAACTCACCTAAATCTCAACCAGATTAAAAAAAAATCAGGGGAAAAAAAAAAAAAAAAAGGAATTTTTCTGGCTTCTCCCTGAAATTATTTCTTTCCTGCAAAGTCCCCATAGAATTGCTCATTTTGAGCTAAAATATGCCCAGACTTGGCTTAGCTCCAAGGCACAAGAAGGAAGCCTCTTCTTGTTTGGTTTGTGGAAGAGGGAGAAGCCAGAAGGATATAAAAATACAGAGTGAGAAAGCAGCAGGTGCTTTGCAGCCTAAGGCAGATGCCAGGTTTCTTCCCACACTTTGAGCCAGATCTCAACAGTGTAGAGCCCCCTCCACTCCTTGCGGGTAATGAGCATCTTAGAAAAGTTCTGATCCAACTCCTGTTGATGCCAGGCAGCTGGCTTTCACTGAAGTCGATGGCTGAGAAGTCAGTCCCAGATCACCAAGTATCTAGCAGGATTTGGTCTTCAATTTACATCCATGGAACCTTCCCAGTGATAAAAGAGACTGATCAAATCTCCCATCAAATGGGACCTCCCACTGTCTGACATTTGTTCCTGTAACATTTCCCCTCCCATTATTCTTTTAAAAGTTTTATTCTTTTTCACTGACTTATTTGATCCTCGCCAAATTTATCTTCTGCACCATCTTTTCTCCCCGAGGCTCAAACAGCATGAATGTCATTCTCATCAGCAGTAGAAAGAAAAGATGAAACACATCTCAGTGGATTGGATCAAACAGCATTTGTTTGGTGTATCTCCCCTTCTCTCACCTCTTAGTCCAATGGGTTGACAGCCTGAGACTGGAAAAGTCTGAGGCTTCTCAGGCTTTTGCGCCTCACATTCTGACTTCATCATCTTTGCCACTGCTGTCATCAGTTTATTCCACATCTATTGGCAAGAAGTACTGCAGGATGAAAAGCACTTGACCCTTTCAGTCTCTGGTTCCATTCATTTGCTGGCAAAAAATGACCTAACAGTTCAAAAGCTGAGCATCATTTGGATTCTGACTCCAATTCTTCACTGCTCAGCACTGCGTGGAAGTTGTCATCCACCTTAGTAAGAGCCCTACAAAAATGCAGCTGGATCCAAGCCTTCACTTGTGTTCTCTGTTATCAACTCATGAACATGTGAACCAAAGAATTTGGGCTGGAGCCACTTGGCAATGACCTGCGCTTGAATGGTGTCCATGACTGTTCTCAGAAGGGGTCCCCAGCTACACAGCCAAACCTTGGCAGTTTGCCCAGGTACCCCACATCAGCTGACCTATGATAACCAGTTATGCACATATTCTTGCATCACCTCAATGCAAGGTGAAATAGAATTTCCTAAAATCCCCTCCCTTCCATAAATTTTTTCAAAGCTTATCCTTCGCCAGTTCACGAGAATTAGTAGAAACATCTTTCTTCGGGAAGTGAACACAATCTAGTTGAAACCTTGCCTGCCTGTGGAAGGCAACAGGAGTTAGGAAGAAGCTCCTGACATTTAAGCTGTGCCTTGTTGTCTTGCAAATGTGTAGATGTGCCATAACTTGTACAATCAGCGCATCTCAGTCCTGTGTGGGGGGTCTCACAGGAAGCGTTCAATTCCTCTTTTAGGATTCTAGTTCAGTGACAGGAGCAGCACTGGTGAGTCAGAGAAGTGCATAAGTTTCTGACTCCTTTGCCGGGAGACTTGGGATGAAAGTTTCCGTTTCTGAGTTTTTGCTATTCTAAAGTGTCACCACAGGGAAAGTACCAAGTAAAACAGTAAGACTGGGATGAAAAACGATAACTCAGGACTTCAGCGGACTATCAGCTAATCCAGTAGCTCCCTCTTTCTTTAAGCTGTGTTTGGATTTACACCCACCTTCCATTGGAGCAAACATCCTCTGAAGGAAGACAATCAGCAAGGACATTAGCAATGCTGAGCTGTTAATTTATATCAGATGAGCATCCCAGACGTTTACTGCAGTGTGTTTTCTGTCAGAGCTAAATTTATCCCAGTTTAACTGCGTAGAGCCCTGGATTGTTTGCTTGATGAAAGGAGTGGAGTGGTGGAAACAAGCATGTGTTTACTTCTCAGCAGTCAGCCTGGTCTGTGACCCATCAAGAAATAGGATGGGACAAATCTGCTTGGGTTATTGCATATCTTGCCCAGCCTTCATGTGACTATGATACATGGGACCCAAGCTGACATGTTGACAGTGGCTTCATCAGTCTTCCTTCTCCAGCCAGTGAACTGAGCTGCCCAGTCACCTTCCCAAGATCTTTTTATATATACTAGGTCTTAATTTCTTTGGAATTCAGGAAGTGCAGCAAAATGTCAGGGTGGACAGGAATGGAATGAGTCCCATAAGGGAGTTGTGTACAGCTAGCAAATAATTTTTTTCCCTATTTTGGAATTCTTGAGGATTTGTGCTGAACAGCTTCAATGTTCAGGAAAAAAAAAGGTATTCTTAAATGGCCTGTTACAGTCAGAAGCACTTTGATAGGGAAGGGAGAAAGTTCAGATGTGAATAACATTAATAATACTGTACCAGGTACTTGCAAAAATTCAAGGAACAAATTTTGTACTAGGTCAAGAGGCTTTGTCACTTCATTTCCCTCCAGCAGAAGTCAGGTACAACTTCCCTGGCAGCAATGCTGTGTCAGGGCAGAGGAGGTCAGTCTCCCTGTTATTACAAAAGGGCTTGTATAGATGCATTTCACAGAAGATACTTTATTTAAAGCACAAAGAACATAGGCTTGATATAAAGGAGATGATTTGAGGTCTAAGTTCTTGCTCTGTCTCAGTCACAGAATCCCTGTACGGTCTTGAGGAAATCAGGCCAAATTTCTTTTAGCCAGCTCCCCTTTAAAGAAAACTGAGATAATGACCCTTCTTCCAACCTCACCCACTCCACCTCTTTTATGTGCTGTCACTACAACAAGGACACAGCCCAAGAACAGCCTGCTAACCACCCCCTAACCCTGCAAATCCCATCTCTGCTGTCATGGAGAATCTGGTCCTGGGGGGGGTCCCATTTTCAGAGACTATAGCTGTTTGTACAGTGCCTGTAACAAGGGCGTCTCAGCCTCGTTCAGGATGTCAAGGGGCCTGAGTAGAGAGACAGCCTTACCATTTCACAGGATGTCCCTTCTGTGGTTCCTGTGTTCACCACTGCCAGTAAGAAGGTGATGTACAGTTTCATGGTTCTGCAGGTAAAATTAATTATTGTTAGATTTCAGCTGGGACACAGCAGCCAACACATGCGAAAGCTGGCACCAGGTCATCACCAGGTATGGAGATGGACAAGCAGTGCAATAAAGTAAGCCATCTCTGAGCTTAATGACCTACCTGTGCTGACTTGCATTCCTTTGAATCTGGTGGGAAAAGAGATTTATATAAGCACTAGAAAGGAAGGTTCAAGGAATTTAATGGGTTTGCCCCAGTGTGATTTCAGATGCTGCTTAGATGATACTCATGCCACCCAATGAAGTCCAGATGCTCATGCTGGGCATCATGGAGAAGGACAACCACTCAAAATTGAGTTACCCACACTCTCCCCATAGAGCCAGCTCAGTTGCTTTCCATTGGGCTGAAGTTTTGGGGTTCTGAGTTTTGGAGTTTTTGAAGTTGTGAGAGAAGTGAACAGGCACCACTCAGAAACAACCAGCACTGGGAACTGTTTCCATTTCCATTCACAATATTTTCTACTCATCTAGTCCCAGGGTGCCAAAGAGCTTTTACATGTTCATCCTTGTTGAGTTAGTACAAGCAGCTTAAAGACTGGACTGAGAACATTTTGTCCAAATATTAGTTTTCTAACGTTTTTTTCTAGTTTTCTAACTTAGGGTTTTTTCACATCTCAGGTGAGGGCAGGCTTTTAAATACATCTAAAAGGAGATCACAGAATAATTTGGGTTGTAAGGGACCTTTGAAGGTCATCTAGTCCAACCCTTCTGCCATGGGCAGGCAGAGATGCTTTACAAAGAGGCAAATATTAAATAGAATGTATTTATGTGAATCAGAGGATTCATCAGAATTTACCTGTTTGAAAAACACTGCAGAAAAGAGCATGGAAATAACTGCAAAAGGAGCAAACACCACTGGGAGGCCTGTCACTAGGCAATGGGAGAAAAATACAACCAAAGCCAAAGGAAAGCATTCCTCCTCCAAACAGCTTGTTTCTAGATGGACACTAATGAGGCCTCTGGCTGTGGTCAGCAGTGATGTGAGCTCAGGATGTCACTTTTTCATGTCAGCTCTCTGCCGCAAACATGTGGATTCTGCCTGCATTTGTATGGCTTCTTGCTGGCAGATCTGAGAAGGTCTTGCCTGCACCCAGAGCCTGTGAGACACCCTTTCACAACTGGAAGGCATGCAGCACTGCGTAGCTGGCACTGCTCTTAAGTTATCACAGGAACAAGCCTGGATCTGGCAAGCTCCAAACACACACCAGTCCCATGTACATGAGCTGGAAAATTACTGCATCAATGGACTGTTATTCAGTGGCTTCTACCTAGAGAGCATCAGGAGGCTGGAAACAAAAGAGATGGTATCATTCCTGGCTGTTGTAAATCCAGTTGCTTAGTTACTCTTTGAGGGAAGTAGTGGATGGCCATGGTCCCTCACAGCAATGGCAGTTGCTGAACAGAACTGCCCACAGGTTCACAATTGGAACCTGCTCATTCCTCCCCTTTCCAGCCAGAGGATAGAATTGTGTACTAGGAAGAGAGAAACTGGGGAGGATTAGACCACAGCTACTCTATTTGCAGATTGCAAACTCCTTTCATTTCACAAGAACAATCAGCAGTGGATGATAATCTGGGACCCCAAGGTGAAAGAACTTGGAATTTGTCTTTGGTTGTCTGTAGCAGGATCAGAAGAGTGCTCCTCCACTCTAAACCAACAGCAATGATGTAAATTCTTGACTTTTTAATGAATATTTGCAAAACACACTGAAATCATCCTATGGAAGGAGAAATTGCTGAAGCCACTACCCATTCTGTCTCTGTCCCCCACCTCTGTTCCTCATTCCCCATGTTTAGAGGAGTGGATGCCTCCTAAAGAGTATTTTGTCATTTGAGTATTAGTTTGCTGGGATGGAGAGAAAAGACAAACATACCAATGCTTACAAGGCTTTACTAAGAGCCCTCAAATGGAAAAGCTTTCTGTTTAGATCCAATGAATTAAGCTGAGGATATTACCCCCAACAGGACACCACCCTGCTGGACAGTATGTGACCCGTGCACTCTGCAATGTCTTCCCTTGTCACACCATCAGTTAAAAAAAAAAAAAACTGCAATCATCCCTTCGCTTCTTAAATAGTAAACCTGGCACATTCCAGGGTCTTAACATGCTTTGAAATGTCCCACATTTTAAGTTTATAAAACAACTGGGAAATTATGTATTTAAACACAAAAGTCTGATGTAATGGCTTGCTGTGTAAAACAGATCTGTAGTAAGCAAGAATGCTGTCTCTCAACGTGTTTCTAAGGTGACTGTCACACGCTGAAGCACTAGGACATGGTGGTCTCTTCAATTTGAGACCACATGACTCTGACCAGAAGAAGGTAAGCCACTCCTCATAGAATCATTTAGATTGGAAAAGCCCTGTAGTTTCATCAAGTCCAGCCATTCACCCAGCATGGCCAAGACCACCACTACACCATGTCCCCAAGTGCCACATCTACACATCTTTTAAGGCTATTTCCCCTTGAGCTGTCATGGTACACCCCAAGATCCTTGAACATGAAGACTCCCTTCCCATGGTGATTTTCAGTTCTGCTGTGCAGCTGAGGAGCTTTTCCTGATTAGCTTTTCTCTGGACAACCCTTAGATCCTCCTCAGCAACACCTAGTGTGACACAGCACTGTATCCCCTTCCTCCCTACCCTCTGGACAGGTCTGGACAGCCCCCCCTCCTTTCCCACTGCAGAGCTCAGGGCTCATAGGGCCCCCATTACCCTGCTGTCAGAGAGCATCACCACGAAGCCCTCTCTGCTGGCACTGATGTCTCTAATCACAGCTTACAAAAACAATCTGGGAGCAGCAGTAGCAACAACTCAACCTAAAGAGGCTTTTACTGCTCTGAGGCTTTCCCGGACTTGAAGCAGCTTCTTGCTCAGTGTCACTTTGCTGCCATTGGCAACTGTGATAAAAATTCCAGCACACCTGAGAGCAAGATTGAGCTCTTGAAACCTATTCAGTGTCACTGCTTTCCATCACAGTACTTGAAAATCATCCATCCTCAGCTGAAAAATATAGTTAGGGTCAGTGAACATCATCCCCAAGTAGTCTTATTAAGTGCATCAAACAATTTAATGTCTGGAAAAAGCACGGTACACAAACCACGTCAGCATGTCAACTTAACAAATGGAGGGCAAAGGCGGAGAAGAACAGTCATTTGCCCCAAGACACATTTGAAACCATGGAATAACTAGGGTTTAATCTTGGTTTTCCCGTTTCCCACTCCAGAACAATACTTGCCTCCATCCCTACTACAATAATAACCCTGAAACTACTTTATAGGTAATGCTTGCAGCTAATAACAGCAGCACTTTCCAAATTTCTCCCACAAGTAATTTTTGTTACTGCTTAGACAATTAACACAGATGTCCTCCTGTGCCAAAGAGAGTTAAATACACAAAACAAAAACCAAACTCCCCAAGGTCTGATCCTTTTCCACACAAGACTTTTAACTGCCAAGTTAGAGCCTTCAGGGCTAAAAAGGTTGAATATTTCACATTTACCTTGTTTCAGGGGTTTCTTGCATCCTCAAACGCCACTTATTATCTCTTTAAAAAGCTCGTCAAAACAGATTCAGTCCTGGCACCGATGGATTTGTTCTTCAGCTTCTCAGGATGCCAAGACATTCACTCGTAAGTTCAGAAAAAAAGGCATTTTTCGTGAAATAACCTTAATTGGAACAGTGTCTTTTTAATTATGCTGCTTGTCTTTCCCCGCACTCCTCTCTGAATGGAGTTGTCTACTGTGCAACATCCTGAAGGCCTTCCTTGGGACAGGATTGAGAAATGGGGAGATTTTTGCCAGAGGAACTGCCACAATTGGGCCATGGGTTTGTCAGGGGAATAAGTGACTTATTATTGCCACTGCCACTCTCTGTCTGTGTGTATGAGGCATGGCTGTGTGTTTACTTTAGGGTTTTGTGTCTATCCGTGGGGGCATTGTAGCTTCCTGAACCTAAATATCTCTCTGCATCTTCAGGGAAACAGCCCTTGAGGATTAAAAGTTTAAAATTTACGGCTGATAAACATAAAGCCGAGAATTCAGAAACCATCCCTGGACTAAATGACTCTTTTTCTTTTCAGTGATGGGCTCTTAGCATCTCATTTGCTTTGCAATGCACTCTGAAATGAGAGGCATAAATCATAGAATCATAAAATCACAGAATAGTTTGGGTTAAAAGATCACCTGTTTCCAACCCCTCTGCCATGGACAGAGACACCTTCCTCTAGACCAGGTTGCTAGTCTAGCTATGAAGGCACTATGGTAAAAAACACAGGTGAGGGCATGATTAGGTGCAATGGACAGAAAAATCCACATTAAGTCCTCAAGAGAACAACCTACTAGTGGGATTATCACAACCCCAGACTGGTTGTCCTTGACTGGGCTTTCATCAGACTTGTTTTGATCACCTTCACCCAAGCACATTGTCTCTTGAGCTTCCCTAGGTTGCAGCTGGCTGCAGTGTTGTTTTTCACTTGATCCCTTTGGCATGCTTCCTGAAGTCAAGCTCTCTATCTGCAATCCCCTTGGGATAAGCAAAAAACTCATGTCAAAGTTGGGGACTGGTGTCAAAAGATTTAAATTCCTTTTGGATGCTCTGTGTTTAGAGTTTGCCTTGTCAGCAGTGTGCAATAGTACTTGACACGCACAGACACTTTCGCAAGGAAAACCTCGATTATTTGAGGCCTTCAAGAGAAAAAAAAAGAAAAAGAATTAAAAAGGATATTTTTATTTGGAGATGGAGTACTAATATGCCTGAAATGAAGAGCAGCAAGTGACCAGGATGATTGCAACTTCACATGGATGTTCAGAGCACTTTAGGAAGTTTGGATTTGAAGGGATAAAAATATTAGAGTTGGTTGTGCTTTTTATTAAGCCAACTCTGTTCCTCAGGCTGTTTTACTTAGTGGCCAAGCAGCTGTGCCAGCTGAACTGTGAAGAAGAGCCTGGACAGAAACAAATGCCAAAGCAGGAGGGAAGGGCATGCACTGATTCTGCTGTTCAGGACTTTCCTTCATTAAAATCACAGCCTCAGAGGACACCAGCCACGCTGGGAAAGATCAGTGCTGTCCTTACCATCTTTGTCCTTTCCTAAAGGGGATCTGACAGCAATCTGTTTCAAAGACCCTGAAGCATTTGGCTGATTTCCCATTTTCACTATTTTTGTGCTTTGGGCTACCCAGCAGTTTACACCTTGAAGTGGTGTTCAAATATTAGCATGGTATGGGCTTGGTAAGCCAAGTCTGCAAAACAAGTGTCACCTTCACCAGACAGGCTGAGTCATAGAATCATAGAATCCTAGAATGGCTTGAGTTGGAACAGACCTTGAAGATCATATAGTTCCAATCTCTCTGCCATGTGCAAGGCTATCTTCTCTAGACCAGGCTGCTCAGAGGCCCAGCCAGCCTCATCTCCATCAGGCAGAGTGGAGACTCAAGGTCTTTTGCCCACAAAATAGCAAGGGCTCTCCCATTCCACTGATGCCAAAGGGTTTGCACCTGTGACTGTGTGAAATCAGGCCCTTCCTGATTTTTCAGCGGTCTCCTCAGCAGTCACTGCCTGCTTGTTTTCTGTCAGCATCAGCTGAATTACACCCTATGCCACATGAAGCCAAGGGCACCTCCTTAGACCTACCTCTCCTCTCCTCCAAACCCTCTTCACAGCATGGCCCAGAAAAAGAAGGAAATGCCAGACCGGAATCTGCTGCAGCTTCCTAAGGGTTTCAGAGAAACAAAAATATATCCTCCAGACCTTCTAGAGTCTGTCCATCCATAACACTATTGTTTTCTAAGGCACTGCTTTTGCCTTGAGTTCTGTGTCAAGCCATATGAATCAAACTCTTCAGAGAAGAGTTTACATCAGTATTGAACTACAGATTTTAAGGTACAAGATCCAAAGAGTGGTTACATTTTATTTAAGACTTTTTAAAAGACTTTTGGTTTGATATAGCTTTGAATTCACATCCGGAGAAAGAGTCACACACTTTTTTCTAAGAGAAATTAGTTCATAAGATATTTTAGCAAACGTTTTAAAGGAGTGAAATACAACCAAGAAAAAGTATTTCACTAAAACACCTGGCACAAAGACCCAGTCCACAGAATCAGTATACCAGCTTTAGTAAAACACGATTAGTTGGTTTTAAGTTACCCACAGGAGAAAGAAAAGAGTAAAAGAAGCAGAGATAAAAAGGGTAAAGAAAGAGAAAAGAAAGAGAGAAGGAGACAGAGGAAAGGGAAAATGGTTACCGACAAGATTCGATGATTCACATGGTGCAGGTTGCAGGAGAAAAGAGAGAGCTCACGAGGAGTCTCAGTTTAGTTTTCCCTCCCAACCCTTGCAGTGCCTTCCAGGCCAGAGTTATGGGTGCAGTAGCCAGTCATAGGCTCCAGGGGTGTGTGGGTGAGCAGGTCTCCCTTGGGTGACAGCTCATCTGCAGGCCTCTGCCCTGTGCTTTCCATGGGCTCAGCCTTGTTGGCCACAGGCTTTCCAGCTCTGTCATGTGCTCCCAGCAGGCCTTATGTGCAGGACTTACCACGTAATTGCGGGTCTAGGACCAGTCCTTATACACCTCCCACACACACACACACACACACACACAGAGAGTTGGTTCCGACCCATATTAATAATTCACTGAGATTCAGATCCAGTATCTCCCAATCAGTGAAGTAAAAAAATCAAGCTCTTGACTCAGAAAGTGGGTCTGATCTGCAAGTGCAGGAGCAGTATGAGTCTTGCTCCCTTTCAGCTGGAATAGCTCCCTGGTGATTTGTCCCACCAGGGAGCTGGAGATATCAATATTAACCTTATTTAAAAAATAAATAGCTGATATCATCCTCAGCCATAGCCTTTGAGAAGGAGGCACAGCTCCAGCTCCTGAGACCCTACAACATCTCCAGGAGTTGCTTCTCCTAGTTCATTTTGCTTGTGCCATTGCTTAGTGTCTCATGGGCAGGAGCAGTCTCATACCTCTCTGGTGTAAAGTCCCCATGTCAAAATAAGGCATTTTACATCTCTTGTAACCCCAAAATGTCTTTTCTCCTGTCTTTTGAAGCTGCTGCCTTCCTCCTTTCTCTCTCTATCCTCTCTCCATCTGCACCTGTACTAGGTGTTTAGCCAACATCATTTCCCCACTAAAAATTAAAATCTAAAAATTAACATCTTCAATTAATTGGACACACAGAATTTATCCAAATTCCCTATTTTATTCCATTTTTTAATACTTCTCTTTCCAGGAAAGAAAATTTAAATGAACCAGAATTGCATGAAACCCATGGACCTGGAGACTTCTTGAGTGATGGGTTGGGTGAAGGGACAGTAGGAGATGGGAAAATAAAAACACATCAGCAAAAAGTGACATTTGCAGATTAAATACTTTCCCTGTTGACCAAAGTTCCTGGGGAGACTCAAATTCAGGATCTAAACCAGAATAATTTCTTACCATCTTAGTGCAGAAAAAAAAAATAGGCTTTTAATTCAGCATTTCTGTTTTAATTGACAGTTAAGTCAGTGTTTGGGAAAAGGTGTATTTATTTTATATGGCCTGACAGGAGGCAAAATGAAGGAAATTACTTTTGAGAGACTTGGTTGCATGACACTTATATCCCCCATTGAAACCATCCATCGTTTACTAGTAAAAGGTCAAGCAACTATACAGTCAGTGAGATGCAATCATCTGCTTTAAAAAGAGATGACTAGTTGTGAATTATTGTTATTGAAAATGAAAGGATTTTAGCATTTCAGAGTAATAAGTTGATTTCAAAGCTGAAATGATAGCACCTTATTTAAAAAAAAATTAAAACCAAAAAACAAAACAAACAAACCAAACCAAAAACAAAACAAACCCCAAAAGAAAACAAAACCAAAGAACCCCCTCCCCCAAACAGATTTCCACTGCTGTGGAAAGTCAGACTTTTGATTCTATTTAAGGGAAACATATCTGCACTTTTATAAAAAATACAAGAGGCTTTGGCTTTATAAATTTCTCTGTGACTTTTAGAAAAATTAGGATTTTCTAAAACTTTACCAGTTCCAAATGTTGTCTAAATGTTTATTGTCTTGATAACAGTCCAGATGCAGCAAAACCCTTTCAGTAAGTCATCGTTCACCCAAGGTGACATTCAAGCTGTCAGGATCTTAAGAGTAGCAAAATAACCCTGCCATCCCACACCTCTTGCTCCAACAGGGAGAGCTCAGTGACAGTGCTGATAGTAAGAAGAGCAGACGAGCCAAACAGCCGTTTGGTCATTTTTCCTGGGACTGTGTGATTTGCCCAAGGCTATATTAGGATTCAGTGTCGAGAGATGGGCGAATGGCATTTAATCAGTGTACAATGCTGATCTCTGCAGTACTCCTGGTTCAGAGCACTATAATGCAGTGATACCATAAATAGACTAAAGTCCTATGAAGAAAGGAAAAATGCCCAAACATGTCCCCATCTTTCATTACTGTAAGCATGGAGAATAGTAACAAACTCTGCATATGACAACTGTGTTGTTATAAACTAACCAGTGCCTCCTTAATATAAGGGATCTAACTCCCTGCAGTGCAAGTCCCTTATGGATTAAATATACAGCTGTGTGGATAAAGCCATCTACACAGTGTGTTTAGCTAGTTCCTCAGCCTATTCATAAACACAGAATATTTTATTTATAGTGTAACTTCCTCATCTGTGTTAATTTTAAAGCTGCAGCTCTAAGTCACTGGAGCCCTCATCTCTCCTGCAGTCAAAAGCTCAACTTTCCACCACGCTCCCGCGTTCACACGCATCTCCACATACCTGTTCCGTGGCTTCAGGAGAATGAGGAGGAGGTTTTGCCTCTGCTTGCAGCCTTCTGCCTCCCAGGCTCTTCCAGCAGCTTTTCCAGAGTAAGCCGAGGAAGAGTTTCCTTAGGGGAGTCGTACCTCTATTGCATGCCAGCTGACTAAAATTCTGTGAGCTCCGACAGAAGTTTGAAGTCACAGGGAAAAAAAATACTCCCCACAGACTGGTCCTTGAATTCATTCCTTTGCAGTCATGATCTCTTATATATTCCCAGGCTCCCACGAGCATGTGAATACATACCTCCATAATTGTTTTAAAATGTGTGTGTCCTCTGCTCTTCTCTTTATTTTCCATTTTGTTCATTCAATCTTGGCTTATTTCCTGCAGTTTCTCAGCTGGTAATTATGCTCCTCTCATATTGACACATGAAACAGTCTGTGAATACCACAAAAAATTCTATCTGCAGGCTTTGGGGACATGTACTTGCCTCTGAAGTTATCTGTGCCTGCCCCATGGCTGTCAGCCTGCAGATTCTCAAGGGGTGGGGTAAATGAGGGATACTGAGATAACTGCAAACCCTAAACTCCAAGGCCATTCAGGATGGGTTGTGTAGGAAAATGGTATATGAAAGGGAAACTTCACAGTAGGGAAAACACATCATGTTTGGTGTTCCAACAGCTCAGGTGTGTCTCTGTGGCACAGCAGTGGGATGACCAAATGCACCCTTGGGGGAAAGGATAAATTCAATTTAATACTTGAATGAGTAATAATGTAAATGCCTTCTAGAAAAGGGAATGGGATGGATTTTTCTTTCTTTTCCTTGGGTATGAGGCTCCCTTTTATTTCAGAAGAAATGCTCTTGTGTAAACCAGTGGGGAACTTGCATATTGCCTGTGTTGTCTTCTGCTTAGATATGCCCTTATACCTGGGCAAGTGTACACTGACCTCTCCACATTAGTTTGCAGCAGAGTAAACAGAGTTTTTCCAGCTCCTCCATGGGTATCTTAGGATCAAAATGAGTCTTGGCTTCAGCAGCCAGGACATGATCTCTCCTGGGCCACCCCACTGGGAATCTCCCACAGGCACCAGAGATCAAAGCAAATCTCTCAGGGACCACTGCAAACCTCCCACCTTCTTCCCTGGGTGCATGAGGATTATCTCCATTGAGTGACCTTCATCCTGAAGGAGAGGTTTGCCTTCAGCATTGTGTGTTCTGCACACTTTGCACTGAGATCTGCAATGATGGCCAAGGATTTTGGATGGACCAAAAAAACAGAGGGTACTGACTCCCTTCTCCTGGACAGTATAAATTTTTTCCAGATTTCCTGGATCTGCTTATTAAATCGAATAAAAAACATGACCTTTAACACCACGTACCAAGCAGCTCTGTGGATTCTGCTAAACATGTGCTGGCTCCAACCTTTATTTCTCTGCAACAGGTTACTGTTTGTTCTGTGTAGCACACACCAGCTCCCGTCAGAGTTACTTCAGGTCTGCACTATGCTGGGAGATTCAAGATGAAAATGTCCACAGATGTGAAAGATGTGGTTAGTTAAATATCACAATATGTACTTTTTGCACGTGTTATTGCAATAAGAATGTAACAAGGATAATCAATTTAAAAGGAATGTATATATTATAGTAAAGAATAAATAATAAAAATTTTAACACCATAATAACTATTGCCTGTGTACATGTATAGCATATTTTTTAAAGGCCAAATGCCTTAAGAATAGTAAGTGAACAATTTATTGTTGACTTGTCTTGGCAACAGAAGCAGATCTGGAGGAGCTTGCCTGTGTACAGCAGCTCCAAAACCTTACTGATGACCTTAGAATAGAACTTCTACAGGACATAGCTGATCCCAAGAATACAGGGTAATAGCAATGAGCAAACATGTGGTACAAAAGCCACAACAACCCTGTGCTGTGTGTAAACTAGGAGTCCACTATCGCTCCATCTCATGGCAGTGTGCCTAGTGAATATCGCTGTGGTGCTTGGTTTGGCATCAGCTTGACATTGATGCGTTGATGTAGATCTCCTGCCCAAGGTAAACACACCTCATAATTCCTTCTAGTTTATTTGGCTGGGACTGATAATGGGAGTTCACCAAAGCACAAGGAGATACTGTATCCCCTCCTCATATGTAACCACATCAGGCCAACCTGATGGCCAACTTTATGTCACAGCAGCCAAGCCTAGAGGATGGCTGTGTACCTGCTGCTTGGAGATGTGTGTCCCATTGTATTTTCCAAGTGATGCATGGCTATCTAACAGGAAAATGGCCTGTCACAGAACGAATTGGAAGTCTCCCAGCAATAAATTTCAGACTTATATGAAAGCAGAAAAAATTATTCACACAGATCCTGCTGTTGTTAAACCTCTGTCTCTGGTGTGTGGGCTGTAGAAACTTGGGTCAACCCAACTGAGTGGACACCCAGTGACATCTGACTGCTGATACTTCTCCGTTTCTCTCCCACTAAAGATATCTCTCCCAGGGAGGGATCCCTGGCCTGATCCACACAGTCCTTTCCCTTCTCTAGAGCAGTTTGGCTATGTCCAGGTGTGTAGCACTCAGAAATCTACCTCTGGATGGTGCCTGCACAGCCCTGAGATTGTTCTTGCACTGTTAGCTTTCTTTCAGAATGCCTTGAATAAGGAGGAGACAGCATGCAAAGCTGCTTTGGAATAGTGTAGGAGGACTGTGTGGAGCAGAAGCAATCAAACCTGAAGCAGGCCCTGAAGGAAATCCCAGCTTGGAGGCAACAAGCTGGTTTGGTGCAGATGGGTGCCCACGAGAGAGCTAACCCTCAGTGTGGTTGACTGGTGGGGGAGAGGTTATCTAACAGCATCAATGTACCCATGCACACCCCATGAAACAACCTGAGCCCACTAGGAAGACACCACACCCTGAAGACCTGTGGGATCTTGCCACTGGAACTGCTTACAAGCACCAATCCTGCAATAATTTTTGCTGGTACCTGCCATGAACAAATCCTACATGTCTCCATACTAGGGCAGCAGGATGTGGCAACCAGCAAATCCCACTTCAAAAAAAAAGGCCGCAGGTCAGTGCTGGTCACAAGAAGTCAACCCTGGGCCACCTCCTCCCCTTCCAAGTCTCACAAGATTCCCACTGTTTCATGAGAGAGAGAAACAGGCTTGGTTTGTGGGGCTGGCATGGAGACAAACAGAAGTGCATGAACAGAAAGCAAAATTCCCAGCTACTGAGATGCTCCAATACATCCCTGCCAGTATAAGCATCATTATTTTGAACTGACGTTAGCCCAGTTACTTTTTTAGAAATTACACTAAAAAAGAAAAAAAAAAAAAGAGGGGGTAGGAAAAAAAAAAAAAAAAAAAAAAAAAAGGAAAAGAAATCAGCCAGGAAGAACTGGCAGCTTTAAACATCTGCAGAAGATTAGAGGTTGACCGTGTGCTCACCTCATGATTAAAATAGATTGTATTTTGTCAAAAAGGTGCCCATCTCTAATTATAGATGATATTTCCCCAGACTAAACAAAGTTTGATATTTATGCTCCATTTCCTCCAGCTCTGATTACAGCCTGATCTTTTAAAAAAAGAAATGAGGAAAAAGAGGGACAAGAGGTTTGTTCTGGCCACTCTTTCTGTTCCTGTTGTTGTTGAGGAATTTTGGTACTGGGATTGTGATGATGCTTCAGGTTCTGAGATTTTGGCTTGCCCTGGGGCTGATGTTGATGGTGAGCAAAATGGTGAAGTTGTCCTTGTCACCAGGTCAGCTGTGATTCTTGTCCCATCTCAGCCTGATCATATGGTGCCTGCAGGTCTCAGGAACTGTGATTTTATTTGAACTCAGAGATGTTGCTGCTCTTGGCATTTCCCCAGACTAGGTTTGGCTCAGTCCCCTTTTGTGCCAGCCATGGCCTTCCTCAGGTCCACCTGGCTCTGAAGACATTTGGCATTGCAAGATGCAGACAGTTCCACTTTAAACGGCAAAGAAGACATACCGTAGCTAACTCCAAATCAGCTACCAGTAACCCAAGCAGCTGTGAAATTCACCCAAAAAGTGGAGTAAAAAATGCATGTCCAGTTCTTCTGGGACATTCCACACTTACCCAGCCTGATATGACTAGCTATGAGAAGTTAGCTGTGTCCATGTTACACTGCAGTGATTTGAAGGGTTGGCACAGTCCCAGCTCATCTTGTTACTCTTGGGTGACAGAGTCCCCAAGCACTACTTGACACCTGGGCAGAAAGTGCCAGAAAACTGAACAAGAAAGCAAAATGCACATAATGATGTTCAAGACATTAATAGAATGCTCGAGGGATGCTGTACATCACTTGGAGCGGAAGATATTGTGGAAACTCCCTGAGCAGGTACCACCACAGGATACAAGTGGGTTGACTTTGGTGATATAGGTCTTCTGCAGAGTCTTCTGAGAGAACACAGAAGATAACAAAAAAAAAAACACTTGGGGACAAAACAATGTCAGATGGCGAGATTGCTGGGGCATATGGCAGTGAGGCAGTAAGAGAAAAAAAGACAAGGAAAACATGTGGGCAAAAATCCCAGATAAGTAAACTTATATCACAGGAGTTTCAGAGAACCTCCTAATTTTTTGGGGGGTTAAATGGGGCAAATGGAATTTTTATTTGTATTGGGTGCAGGCGGGGGGGGTGGGGGGGGAGGTGTTGGGGAAACTATCTCCATAGTCCTCTGGTTTTATTTTCCAACCTCTGTGGTCCTTAGACATACACTATTGTCCAGTGAGACTTTGAGATATGACTTGCAAGCAGAGCTGCCAAGTGAACATCTCAAGAAGACAGAAATAAGAGCAAAGACTTTCTGCCTTGCACTTGTCCTGCCCTGAGGTTGGAGGGAGCCTGCATCCAACACAGATTTTTCAAGTCTCTCTGGGCTTTTTCTGCACTCCACTGCCACATCCAGGGACATCTTCTAGCCTCTGCTTGAAACATCCTAAAACTTTATCAAAAGGTTCAGGAAACTGTGCTGCGTGTGACAAATCCTGTTTATCTTGAAATGCAAACCAAGTGAGACTGGTGTGGTTTCTCTTGCAAATATTTCCTACATGTCTGCTGTACTACTGCAATAGTAGGAGGATCCATAAATCAGGTGGTGCCAAACAAGCTGCAGAATGGTTTGCTCTGTCTTCTGTGATAGTGGGGTTAAGGATCATGTTTATCTCTAAATCTCCTTCTTAATTTAAATTGTGAAATTTCATCCATTCGTCTTCCTTCTTTTTGTTTTCTCTTGGTGGAAGAATGAAAAGGAAAGTTGGTCTATCCCTCCAGCATTTTCAGTCCCTGCTATTGAATCAGAACTTACAAAAATGACTTTAGGCTATCTACCACCATTAAAATAATAAATTTTCCTTTTTGTTGTCCCTTCTTTCCATCTCTTTACTGTGTTTATTTTGTGTATTATTGCAAGGAAGCTATAGTGAAGGGATTACTGGCATCATATCTACAAGGCTGATTATGACACAGGTAATCTTCAGGTCCTGCAGAAAAAGATTTCACCACAGTTAGAGTGGAGAGTGTGATCTATTCTGTCTCTTGCTCCTTTTATTTATTTTTTTTTTAGACAAATGCTGAAAAAAAAAAAGGTTGCATTCGTAATCATGGGGAGAGAAGAACTGAGTTAGAAATGCTCTATTTTTGTCATGTTCCTTAAACCCTTTGATCCTTCCCATAGCCCCTTGATCCACCACTATGTCATCACTTATTGAAATCATGGGGGTTTTTTATATCCCACAGCTGGATTCTGGGTTATTTCCAAAATGTCTTTGCTTCCTGCACACTGTGTTGGCTTTTCTTGAATAATCTAACTCCTACCCCCAATGATGTATTTGGGATTTTTTTTTTTTTTCATGAAGGAAAAATATGTAAATCCTTACTTAGTCCCTGAGCATGGTCCTTGCTGTGCTAAAACAATGTATCATTGCAGTCGCTGTGTGCAGTGCTTTAGGTGGAATGTACTTCTGGAAGAGAAAGGTACCTGTACCATCTAACAACGCCTCTGAACCAAATAATGAAGAAGGGGATGCATTGGGAGACACAGGGAGATGCTGGAGTTATTTCAGTGGAGACAGAAAGCAGATGTACTGCAACAACCAGAAGGAAACAGCCCTGCTCATCTATCCCTTTGATTTTTTTCAAACACCGAAAATGTAATTTGCTCCTGAACATCCCCTTCTAGATTTCAAAAGTGGGATACACTCAGAAAAAACTTTGAAGCCAGTGCACAGGATACACTTGCACTAGGAAGTTTAGTGCACTGGAATGGTGAAATATGGGGAACACAGAAGCACAGCTAATTATGCTCAAACATGTATCACCTGCTCCCTGTCAAGCACACACAGAAGTAGTGAAGGCAGCAGCATGGAAGAGCTGAGTAAACTCCTGGTGTCCTTTTTCTCATAAAAATTTCTAACCCCATAGTGATGTCATAGGTGAAAAAGATGAGCCATCTTTGATCAAACAGAATCACAGAATATGCTGAGTTGGAAGGGACCCATAAGGATCATCGTGTCCAACCCTTAGCCCTGCACAGGACCACCCCAAGAGTCACACCGTGTGCCTGGAAATATTGTTCAAACGCTTCTTGAACTCTGTCATGCTTGCTGTTGTGACCACTTCCCTGTGGAGCCTGTTCCAGCACCCAACCATCCCCTGAGTAAGGAACCTTTTTCTAATATCCAACTCAAACCTCACCTGACAACTTCAGGCCATTCCCTTGGGTCCTGTCACCGGTCACCACAGAGAAGAGATCAGTGTCTATTCCTCCTCTTCCCCTCATGAGGAAGCTGTAGACTGCAATGAGGTCTCCTCTCAGTCTCCTTTTCTCCAGGATGAACAGACCAAGTGACCTCAGCTGTTCCTCATACAGCTTCCCCTCAAGGCCCTTCACCATCTTTGTTGCCCTCCTTTGGACTTTTTCCAAGAGCCTGATGTCTATTTTATATTGTAGAGACCAAAACTGCCACAATATTCAAGGTGAGGCTGCACCAGTGCAGAACAGTATCACTCAAACACATCCCTGGAAACATTCAAGACCAGGATGGACAGGGCTCTGAGCCACCAGATCCAGTTGCAGGTGTCCCTGCTCATTGCGGGAGGGGTGGACTAGATGACCTTCAATTTCCCCTTCTAATCGAAACTATTCTATGATAAGAAAGTCATTGGAGATGGTCAAAGAAAACAGTGGTGATATATTTCTGGCCACTGAACAGTTTGCTCATCGACGTGTGGAGTACCACACAGGACAATTGACTCTCATATTCTTTGCCTGCCCTCTGGTGGTGAATGGCTGCTGAATAATTGTATGCATATGTATCTATTTATATATACACATATATATATGTACATATGTATGTAGGTACATATGCGATGACTTATACAGTATAAAGTGCTTACTTCTGAACTGTACCTTGAATTTGAATGTTACAGATACGAGCAATAGTTAATTATTGTCATTGGCTGTAGCTGTTTTTTTTAAGGCTGAAGATTTTCCTGTGTTTGTCTTAAAGATTAGCTCAGTTGACATATTTCAGAATGAGAATAATAGAAGTATAGTGAAATAATTGTTCCAGCTTGAGAGACCAGTGATGTCTTCTTGTGTCCTTTTCTTCTCTGTGAATAAACTCTGCTAAAACTGAGTGAGGTGCACAAAATCAAGGGCAACATGTTTTTTCAGAATCAGTTCTTATAAAGAATATGGGACAGCATAAAGATAACTGCTGCAGCATGGATGTACCTTTCCCTGCATAATGCCCGTCTAGGATAGTGGGAGGGCACAGAGAGAAATAACTTTGGCGCCTTACTTGGATAACAACCTGTGGTTATTCCCTCTGGTTCTTTCAATGGTGTTTGGGGAGCTAAGAGTTACATATTTGGCAGTACAGGCAATCACCTCCACAGGGAGCCCACACAAGTAGGTTAAACAAAAATTTTATTTCAACACAGTGTTCTTGGTACACGGTGCCAAGATTTCACAGACAGCTCAAAACAAGGATTGGCAAAGAATGCTGTCCTCCTGTGATGCTTTCTTATTGCAAACAGCCCTGAGTCACAAAATGCGTGTTCCGAGCCAAGTCTGACCTTGCTTTAAAATCAGAATTGTTCAGATTAACAGTTTTTAGCTTTTTCTGTTAAAGCAATAATGTACTAAACCGGGGCTCACATGCAGGGAAACATAAGCAATTTTTTATAGCACTAGACTATCAGTGCGTGATTTAGCACCTCTGGTACAACAACAGAAGAAATATTTGATAAGCCATGGTTATTAAAGCAGTTAATTGCAGTACATCTGCCATCAGACATTGTTCTGTGATGTTCGGACTGTGCATTTCTTCTGGTGAGAAAAGACCTCAAGGCTGGAGCTTCAGCTGTACTGAGTCTGTTTGCTGCCTCCTCTTCCTGCCCACATTTTTCTGGTGAGTGTGGAGAAAGGTCAGTTGGTTTCCTGCAGGATTTCGATATTTTGAAATACTATTTCAGTTCCAGCATTTGAATGAAAAAATAAATAAAGGAGGAAATTGTATGTGGAGATTGGAGCTGAGACATCTGCCTCCAGGGTTGCTTTGGAATCGGTGACTGGAATAGCCCAGCAGATGGGCAGCTGAGGTGTCTGGGAAACAAACTGTCCACGAGCCAGACCATTTTCCACTTGAAAACTGCAGAACATTTGCAACTTGGCAAATTTTAACAACAATAGAAAAAACAGGCTTCAGCACTTAATAAATGCCTTCTGCTCAAGACCAACTGGAATTTCATGCATTGTATTGTGGTTTCCATTTGGGCATCAGGCCTATGTGGATATAACGTATTTGAGCACGGGCCCTTGGCCCTGAATCGATTTTTCCTGCGCTTCTCTACATATGTTAATGAACATGTTTCAGACATCTAGATTTGAGAAAATGAGTGTATTTATTTCAGCATCTGTTAGTTTTTTAACTGTGCCTGATGTTTGTGCTATCAAGTCTGGCTCCTGGACAGCCCCAAGTTGAGAACAGTTCATGGCAAAAAGAGAATTTAATTCCTTTGAATAAAATAATCGTAATGTGTCAATGAAAACAGGCAAAAGAGAACCAGCTGATAAAATTTTTCTTCATTTTCAAGTTATTCTAAACAGTTCCTGTGCAGAAAAGGAGACTGCATTGCACCAAGCAATGATAGAGTGAAGCAGATCAGGACTGATGTGGAGTCAGGAAACCAAGAAGAGAAATGCATGATCAGGATGTGTTGTGCAAGAACTTTTGTGGGTGGTCCTCACAGTCCCTCCACTGGGTCCTGTGCTTTTTAACAGAATTTAGGGATGCTCAGGGAAGGAAGGAGAAGCATGAGATGCTAACATCTGGAAATAGCATGAAGTCAGGCTTGGGAAGGATTGTGAAAAGCTCTAATGAATGAGGAAAAAGATTGGTGAATGAAATTTAATACAAACAGCTGTAAAGTAACGAGCATCTGAGGAAAAGCATCAGGTGCTTCTTACACTGCAGAGAACATGGACCTGGTTTCATCAGTTTAGGGAACTCTCTCCTGTGGTCATTACAGGAAGACTGGAGGAGTATCTGGGTATGGGATGAATACAGAAAAGCTTCCTCTGCTCACTTGTTTCAGCAGTTGCTGGCCTAGGAGCACTGTGTCTTGCTGCTCACCCAGCAGCTGCAGGAGGCTGGAGGAGAGGATTGCAAATTCCCAGGGTCTGGAAATGATCCTTAATGCAATGGCTGTCAGTGCATTTTGGGAGATCTGCTTCAACTCCATGTGCTAATACAACCTACCTGTACATCAAGCTCTCTATATTCTACAGCAATCCTATAGCTCTTCTTCAGGCTGAGTTTTATCTGTAAGAGCTTTATCTAACACCATCATTTCACAAAGCTTTAGTTTGTGTATGAAGAGCTGCAGTTTCTCTGCCTTCTCCCATGTATTCTTTTATTTTGATTATTTTCTACAACTACCTGAAAGACGGGTGTATCCATGTAGGGGTCAGTCTCTTCTCCCACATAAAAAAAAAAAAAAATAGGACAAGAGGAAACAGCCTCAAGTTGTACAAGGGGAGGTTTGGATAGACTGGAAAAATTTCTTCATTGAAAGGATTGTCAAGTATTGGAACCGGGAAGCAGTGGAGTCACCATTCCTGGAGGTATTTAAAAGACATAGAGGTGTGGCACCTGGAGACATGGCTTAGTGGTAGACTTGGCAGAGCTGGGTTAATGGTAGGACTTGACTACCACAGAGTCTTTTCCAGCCTAAACAATTCTATGATATAATTCCTTTTTATGATTCAAACCATTATTTTAAACACAGATGAGGCTAGCGAGTAACACAGTAGGGCTTTCTGGCATGCCTGAAGAGGAAAGAAAGGATATGTGGCTACACCAGGAGGTAATCCTTAGCCCACCTTCACCAGTGATACAGCCAGCTGATGACCACTGTGTGGGAGTGTGTAGGTGAAGGGGGGTTTAAGAATCTGCCTGTGCATAGGCCCTTGCCAGACTATGCCCTTTTCATGGATAGAAAGCAGCACGTTGATGTGATGTTTCGCATGCATTTATTTGACAGATTCTTTGCTGGTGTGAGGACAGGATTATAGAATTATCCTGGGATTACTTACCTTCAGTTCTACTCCTGCCTTCACTCTGCTGTAATTCCATAACCCAGAGAAACATCTTCATATTTTCTAAAAAGAAATGTGCTATGGGGAGTGGTATTGCCCCCTCCTTGCATTAATATCTGCTGTCATAGGAAATTTTCCCAGACATCAGACCTTGCAGCTGTTTGGACACCCAACCACATGGTGGCTCCTCCATGTCTTCCCAGGGTTCTTCTGCATCTCATACCTTCTTTCCCTGACTGACCTGCCTCTAAATTAGTGTATAATCAAGCAAATATGTGAACAAGGGGCTCCACAGGTGCCTCATCTGCACAGAGAGCTGAAAAGTAAGCTGAGAAGTCAGCTGAAGGTAGATATACAAACAAGAATGAGATTTTCAGGTGGAGGGGTAGGTCTTCAAGGATCTTTATTGTCATGTTATAAATTGACTGCTGAAAATATTGTATGAAACATGAACTATATTCAGACAGTGTTTATTGCATATAAATACATCTTCTACAGTTCTCATGGATTTGCACAATTGTGTTAAAATTCACTCTTTAACATCAGTGGTAAAACCTCCAGCAATCATGTGGTAGATTGTTGTGGATAGTGATATCTACAGTGTGCACTTCACTACCCAAGAATCCACCAAGTGCCTTGTCCACAGACAGCTGAGAAGTCTGATGTGGCGTTAAAAAAATTTACATTTGCTGCTTCCAGCCCACATCTTCCTCATTGCAACATCCAAACACTGGAGCAAACTAGGAGCAAACTAACAAAATTATAGGCTTATACAGTAATCGTAGTTAGAAGAAATCTCATGAGTGAACCTAAATCTATCTAAACAGAATAATGTCAGAAAAATATAAATATGTTTCATGGATTTCTAACAGTAGAGATGGTCACTCTCAGGGATGAGTCCTTGGCCTCTTCCTATTGAAATTAAGAGGAAAAAAAAATACCACTGGCTTCAAAGAGAATTAAGAATTATCCTGGGTTTACTAAAGTCATCAGTTAATAGAACTTTGCTTCTCTTCTACCCTTTCCCACAGATTTACCATCTTATTTTCTAAAATAAATTCAAAGAATGTTGTTTATTTTAGAAGACTACAGGCTGAATAAAAAAAAACTGTACAGAAGGATGGATTGAAATCCTCTTGTTTCAGTCATCTTCAGATGGAACATTCAGGTTGATTTACCTGCTGTGCTACGTAGCAGGGCAGCACTGGAAAATGTTTTTTACATGGGAAAAAAATGGAAAAGACATGAATTATGGAGAAATTGTTTGATTTTAAACTCAAAATTTGTACAAACCAACCCAGATAATGTACCCCCCTAGAACTGTATACTGAGGTATATTGTGTCAGGATTCCCTGCCCCATGTCTCTTCCATAGGACTTTATTTCTGAATGAATTCTTGAACAGAGGGTGAGCAGAGGGCAGAAGGTGAAAGCTTTCCTAACCCTGTTTGACAGCTCAAGTGTTATATGAGCCTTTTAACAGATGTCATTCAAGGGCCAACTTCTCCCACCTTGAATATCTACTCCCATCACAAAATAAGCAAAAGCTCCTTTCACAAAACCAGGTGCCATAGAGTAAAATCTCATTATTGAATAACATTAATGCATTTCCCTTCTGGTTTTGCTTTTCAGATGTTTATACTCCAAACAGCTCCTGCTTTGACAGTGTACTTTTTATACTAGATACAGTAAAGAAAATACTATGTTCCTCAGCTTTGTGATATCTGACTCATCTTGTTCCATAAAGATATTTGCAATATCCAAGGAATGTTTGCCAAGTGGTTGTTGACTCTTATTTATTATCTAAATGGTAAAAATCTGCTTAGGTTGTTCTGATGAGAAGAGTTCAAACTGAGCTTGAGAAAGGTCACAGTGTCCACAATGAGCACCTTCTGGTGGTAATATTCATTGAATTAACATACCTGCTCTTCTCTTCAGCCTTGAAGAAGAGAGCATAATAATTCTCAGAAGTTTATTAGAAGTCAGATGTTGAACAGGAATAAAAAATCCAGAAGAGGAAGAGACCAACACCAAAATTATTTGACCTTGATGAAGTGTGCTCTGTGAGAAGTGCCTACATGCCAAATGTTGACCCTTTACAGAAAGTTTTTTACCCACTGGGAGGCTTCCTTTATAGACAAATGCCTTAGAGAACACTTGGAGATTTGGAAGGAAAAAGCGTGATGGGTGTTAGGCCTTGCACTGCTTTAGTGATGTACTCTTTGTTCCATCAGCCCCACTTTTGCAGGAAAAAAGTGTATTTTATTAGTATTACTCAGCTAATGGAACTGCATTTCAATTTTGCAATATCTTGGCATTCTGTTTTCATCTTGCTTTGGGATAAACACATAAGATATTTTGCAATTGGATCTGGATTTACAAAGATGACATATTTTGACATTTTGAGCAGAATCTCATTTTGGCATTTGAAATAAATATTGATTCATACCAAACTGTTTCGATTCAAAACTGTCATTTCAGTTTGAAAATAGCATTAAATTGGCATTTGCAGCTGAAACGTCAATTTAAAAGAGAATGTTTCAGCTTAAATTGACATACAGGAACAAAACATTTTGCTTCAGAATTTCCACCTGTGGGAGTGTAAAAATATTTTTTCTTAGTGTCCAAAACATTTTTTTCTCAATTGCAATGATTTTTATGAAACCAGACTTTCCTACAACAACAGGAAAACAATTATTTAATGCAAAACAGTTAAATCATTTTAGCACTTGGCATTATTGTTCAAATCGAGGCCCAAGAGCAGCCAGACTTGTTTGTGCTCCCACGCAGACTGAGCTAAAATATTTGAGTTCATCCTTGTGACAGTTGCTCATGAAGAGCATCACCACCATCATCATTAGCATCGTTTTCCTCCCCAGTGGACCCCCTTCCAAAAAAAAAAAAAGCACACATACAGCTCTAAGCTGGTGCCCAGTTTCACAAGAGAAGATGGTCAGGATTCATCTGCCTGCTCAGGTTCACCCTCTGCAAGAGCCCAGAGGCGTCATTAATTATACTGCTTTTGGGTGGTTGGGAACTAAACGGAGAGTGAGCTCTGTTGGATTGGCTTTGAGGTGTCAGTCCCAATCTTACTAATTCTTTGCTGTGCTCTTCTCAAATGTCATCCTCTTCGAAACTTGTATCAGACTCCTTCATGCTCCCCAGCTCTTTAAAGGTTGCTTTTGTTAGTGTTCTCTTTGTGTCCCTCAGGACAGATTTCAGTTTCCTAGTCAGTACATCTGGCCAGTTGTGGCTGTAAAACAGAAGAGAGGAGAGGAGAGGAGAGGACAGGACAGGACAGGACAGGACAGGACAGGACAGGACAGGACAGGAGTTGAACTAAATTGCCTTGAAACATCCCTTCCAACCCAAAACATTCTATGAATCTGTGATTCTATGGTCTTATCTGCTAGTTAGCTGCACCTTGCTAGTCTATGGTTTGGCCAGCAACATGCAATTATTTGGGTGTTTACTGTATTTCCTGAATAAGAAAGAATCTTGAAGAATCTCCTTTTGCTAAGCTAAGTTCATAGCATGAAAGATCATAATAGAAGGAGAGCCTCAGTATCTTTGGGTAATCCCAGACTTTTGTCCATGCAGGATACCAGAATACTCCACCTGTAGGCTTATATATCTAAAGGTCAGCACAGAGCAATACAGTTTGTACTTTCATACACATGGTTCCTTCTATAAACACAACAGCTACCCATCACATGGGGAGTGAAATCTCACTCATTAGAACTCCACAATGAATTCTGACTGACTTGCATGGACTCTGAGTCTCATCTCCAAAGTGAGACCAACCCACAGGTCCTAGGGAGTCATTGAACTCTCTGTGTGACAGTTCTCTGTTGTGTCTTGAATTTAAAGAGAGAAATCGCTTTCTCCTTATCAGTAGCCTTTGAGGATGCTATGGGTGGGATTCCTCTGCCTGAGGATATTATCCAGCAGTGTTTGAGATGCCATGGTCTTCAGCTGCTGTTTCATCTACAGCCTTCCACAAATGTCTCTACAAACATAGTGCTCTGTGCTGAATCCCACTCACATGAGTGGGTTGGAAGGTACATATTAAGGTCACAGATCCTACCACAGGACAAAGTACAAGAGTCACCAGTGATACAGCCAAGAGATTTATCTTCTGGTAACTGAGGATGCACTCAGGTGTTCCTCATGCTTTGATGAACATTTTTATCAAGATCCATCCAGAACCATCACTTCTCTTTGAAATAAGGTGTCCACCAAAGACAGCAGAGTCCAAAGCCACTCTTTCAAGGTTAAAGGATTTGATTCTTGAGAATGAGGAGAACAGTTGTGACCTTCCTCTAGATTCCAGACCAGATGAATACTTCCAAATATAATTACTCCGAGATGGGGATCCCTATCATATTGCAGCAAGAACCCTGTGGGACTGTCAGCTGTTTATGGTCCCAGACTTATAGGATCACACACTGAGTGAATAGACTATGGATCACTACATCTGAGATCTGTGGAAAGTATACCTTTATTGCTATCAAGGAAAAACAAGGTTATTGTGGCATATTCCCTTTCACCATAATTGTATAAAATAGATTATCTGGAAAAATCACTGAACCAACAAGCAGGCATGTTGGGAATAAGTAGCTGCTGAGGACTTAATTGCCTCCATTGAAAGCTTCATGCACACAAGAAGGATTGAACTAGGACCATTGAAAAGATCCAGGTATGAATGCCTTACTGATTTTCCAGCTATTACCCATGGATTGAGCCAAGTTGGCTACTGAGGACCTTCTCTTCTCCACAATATATTACTAATCAGCCTGTGGATGATGTAACTACTAAACAGTTATGCATCAGTAGATGTGCAGATTTTGTCAAGCAGGGTTAACCCAAGTGAGAGATGCTTTTTGTCTCTAGCCTTGGATAACTAGCTGGTACTTTTAGGTGTAAATCAGCAGAGTGGTCTTCTGTGCCTTGGAGCTTATATTTAGTGTTCTCATATTGTGCTTATTGCAGGTCTCTGCAGATTGTGCCTCATATTTAAATACTTTTTGTTTATTTTATTTTTACTTTTCTAATGAGGAATTTCTGCCCAGGTCTTCGACAGGGAGAACCTCAAAATTTAGAAATCTTTCAAGGGAGATAAACCAGCCTAGTAACACACCCTGAATCTTTGAAAGTTGTTGTTGGGGAGGAGGAACACAGCCAAAAGTTATCTCCTGGGTTTTATACACATGGGAAAATGAGATGGAGCTTTAGTCTTCATAGTAATCTATCAGCCTGAGATGGTGTATCTTAAGGGTTTGTAACCATCCTGTATCTAGGTACTCTGGGCTTTCATCCACCTCTCCTTTTTTCAAGAAAGTGGAAATTAAATATACATTAGTTCAGAGGAACTGAGCAGAAGCATTATTGATGTTTTTAGAGATACTATTAAGAAAACCTAACCGCACAACATTTTCAGGGGACACCACACATGTGCATGTGTGGGTGTGCATGCTTTCATGCCAGCCTTGCTCTGGTAACACCTCCTTGATCAGACACCTCAGGTTATGTTGTAATACTCCATGTAACTTTTGAATTCCACCCAAATCATCCTAAATCCATTATTTCTCATAACTGTGAATACCATGATGATGCATAACAGAGCTGTATCCTATTCCATGTCATGAGGTATGGGATTATACTAGGCAGGAGATATACATTACAGGAAAGCAACAATAGGCAATTTGGATTTTTTCCAGGCTTGAACAGTTTTATCACTGTGTTTACCATGTACCGGTCTCTTCCTGGCACAGTGTATACCACCATTCAATGGACTGATAATACACTGCAGGTAAACACAGTAATACTGTATGCCTTTCAGGAATTTATATGATACTAGGGCATAAATTTGCTAGGAAATCACCCAAAAAGGTTGGGTAATAGCCAACAAGGCTACTACTGTCTTTAGACAGCTTCACTGCTGTTCTGAACACATTTTGAATGAGACATTTTAGGATAATAATACAACATATTAAAAAAATAGAAAGGAAGAAAAACAAAGAAAAAAAGGGGAAAAAAGACACTAAAACCAGCAAAGTGCAGACACACAACATGCAAGCAGACACTAAGCAGAAGAGCTACATTGAGACTGTCCTACAGCTACTACCTCAGATCTAGGCCCTTTTGCCAAGGCTTTTTCAGCTTTCCTCCTTTTGAACTCTGCAATTTCTTCCGGGAGTAACCCATGAGCTCTATACCTGCAGTGAACAGGTAGGCCATTAGAGAAAGAACCAGTTCAGTTTCATCTGTAATAAAGAACAGACTGTAATGTAGACCAAGTGAAAGGTAAGTGTCTTCTGGTGAGAAAAAGGAAAACAAATATTGGTCCTGGTTCTGGTTTTATTTATTCCCATTTTGTATCCCTTCACCTTGACTTACTGCAAAAAGTGAGGTCAACTAATTAAATTTTAGGTGTCCAGAGGTCTCTTGGTACTCTTAGACACTTCTCCCAGGACAAGATGAATGACTTTGTTGATTGAGGAGCACAAACTATATGTCTATCATAGCTGTTTCAGAATCTATTAGACAAGATGAATCCTGGGAGAATGATTCCACTGATCCTTCCCCTCATTAATTAAAGGAAAGAAAAGAACAAAACTGCTGAGAAGACCTTATCTTTGGTTGGTTCAGTTCCTGTCTCAGTGCCTTTTGGTCTTCCAGGGGTGTTGCTTTCAGAAGCTCTCATCTCTCAAAAGTATGGGCACATTTCCTAGTGGAAATCCTATTTAACTGTCCCCAGAGATAGCCAGCTTTCTCTGAAAGCTTAGTATAAAATTAACAGCCTTTCCTGGGAGATCAGAGGCAAGTTTCAGCTCTTTTGTCAGCTCTGTTCTACAAATGGAAATGTCTAGTCAATTTGTCCTCCCATTCCTTACCTAAATCCTCAGCTCTGGGAACATATTTCTTCTTTTTAGAAACATTAATCCCTGTTTATAAAGTTCCTCCTGAGTGCTGGAGCATTTAGAGCTCGGTTCAAAGGACAGGGAAGCCAGGAGGATATAATCCTGATGGGTTCAGTGAGAAATGACTTCTGGGAATCTACAACTCAGGTGGGATTTAGTTCCCTGCCATTGGTCTCTCTGCAACAGAGTATTTTCATCTGAGCCAAATAATTTTGTGTTCCCTTCTCAGCCAGTGGAGGGAAGCTGACACTGCTGGACCACAGGAGGGGTTTATCCCAAGGTAGATATCCTTAGTGAGGCAGATCTGCACCTAGAAATGTTTGTTTCTCTGCACTGACTCTTAAAAGATGTGCAAGATGGCCAGATTAGATGGAGGCAAATAACATTTAATAAGAATAAATCCCAACTGTTGGAGGGAGAAGAGGAATCTTTGTGTCCAGACCCTTTATGCAATCAGTAGCAAAATTCAGCCACGGGGTGAGTGTGAGTGGTTTGTTCGTTGAATCTGCTTGGCAGGACTCACCCACAGAGGAGTGGAGGATGTTGCTGCCTGTGTCTGCACAATAGTACAGCAGGTTGTGACTCACAGAAGGTGAAGACCTGACCAGGATATTTAGGAATGAAGCATAGTATGAGACTGAGGTCCACCTCCAAACATTGCTCACACAAGTATCCAATAACTGTGTGATAATGACTTGACTTTCGTCCACAACTCAATAACAAGAAGAAAGATCCAGTGCAAATAGAACTTCCACATCTCCTGACCTCAGCAATGTCTGAGCAACTGAAGAGGTCTGGTTCTGTACTCACTATCTCATCCTCTGGCAAAAGCCCTCTTTTTGGAGACAGCTGTTATTTTTCCAAGGTCCTTTCTTCCTACCACCTTGCTTCCAAAGCCAGCAGAAGAAAATCTGTAAAGTTCTGACTTTGCTTCCTTTCTGAATACTGCCTTTAGGGTTTCTTGCTATCAGCACCAATTCTCTAATATTCCTGTCAATTCTTCAGAAACCTCAGCTTGCTCAGAAAGAGCTTGTTTAAAAATAAAAGCTGAAGCAACCATATCACAAGTCAGTCTTGTTCAAAGGGAGATGTCACAGCTTTCATTCCTTTTCTCCCTTCAATCAGATTTCAGAGAAGATTCTTCTTTCTCAAAATCATTATGCCACAGCCATGATCAAAATATTCCTTTTCCTTTATTTTCTACTGTGTTAAGGGAGTCAGAAATAATTTGAAAAAAGGGACTGATTGTGAAGCAAAAAGCATCTGTCCTAAGATTTGGTGATCAAGTCTGTGAGTATGAGCCAGAGGATGTTTGGATTTCCTCAGATAGCTCTTGTTCTACGTTATATAAAGTTTATCTAGGAAATATTTTGATGCTGTTATATAAGTCCAGCTATGGAAGGACAACAGAAGTTTTTTGCTGCTGTTTGCCCAACAAGCTCTTTTATTTCTGATTTAAAAGAGCATCAGGTAAAAGACTTGAAATAGGAGCCTGAGTAGAAATCCTTTCTAGACACATCAGCAGCAACAGCAACAGCAGAGGCTCTCTACCAATCAACTCCCATCAGCTCAAAAGTCTAGAAATTAGGAAATCCTTATGAAAGTATATGAGACCATGACTTGAAACCTCCATATTTGCCAAAAAGAGAGACACAACTTCATTTTTGTGCCAAGAACTGAACCATCAAGATAAGGCTTAAAAAGCAGGACATACTGTCTGATACCGATCTGATAACAGCACAGCTGATGCATGAGACAGTTCAAATATTTGCCTTATTCGAACAACCAGTTACTTCTTTCTGTGATTTGACATATGATTTCTGTAGGGTGTAACTTTCATTATGACACTTCACTAGGACAAATTCTGCTTTGTATAATTTTACTTTTTCCTTTGATTACTGTAACATTCATTCAACTGCTGCATGACGATCTATGGGGACAGAGATACTGCAAAAGAGCAGTGAAGATCTGCACCTTGGGGCAAGAGCAGAAGATCACCTCCCTCTCTACAGTGCTACAGGTGGACTCTACAGAGGTTACACACGGATGTTCAAGACCTTGTGATCCTGGGTACATGGGAACACTTTTTACTTCTCTTATTTTATGCATGGACCTTATTCAATTTCTGCTATTTACAATCCATGTTTAGAAACAGCTCAGCCCTGCATAAATCTGACTTTGGTTCATAGGACCAGAGGCCAGGATCTTTGAGAGTGATGAAAAGAATCTCAACAGTCAACAGACCCTTAAATCATGACTTTTAGGTAATAAAACCAGGATGAGAAGAATCTACTCTCAAAGTAAAAGTGTAAGTGCTTCCTTGGTTGCATGGTAAGCCAGCCCACCATGCTAATATGGCAAAATTCCTCCAAGTTTCATATTTCCTGTGCATAATGCATCATTGGTATCAACACACATTATTCAATAGCTCATTTCCATCAAGTATTAATAGTAAAATGCCTTCAAGCCTAAGAAATATTGTCTTTCAAAATTGTCTTTCAATAAACTTCTATTTTCACCCTGACTGACACCCAAACAATTTTAAAATGATGTCCCCAAATACTGTAATACTGTAAGTTCCACCCTACTCCAAGAAAGCTCTGGGGTGGCTCTGAGCATGAGGACTGCCCTGTATGAAGCCTCCCAAGTAGTTAACTATTGCGTGCAGAGAGAGATAAAAAAGGAAGTCTTCCATTTACTAGGAGGAAATGAGATAATACGTAGAACAAGACTGATCAGGAGAAGTCAGAGTCACTTTAAGAAAGACCTTGTTTGTTGTCAGACCTCTATCTCTGAGGTAGTCACTGTAGGATCTCTTTACAGTCAACAAAAGAGGCACCTTGCAAGGGCAATTCATCTTCTAATACAGACGTCCAAGCAGGCCAATCAGATCAGACACCATAGCTTGTATTTCTCTTTATTGACTATAAAGGGAGTCAAAGTTGACTGCTTTTAATGTGGGTGACTATGCTGTTCTTATCAAACAAATCTGATTCCTGTTTTTTATGTCCTGACCCCAACACCCTTTCCAGGCATACAGCAGGTAACATTTGAACAGGAAGTACTCTGTTTGCAAAGTCAGGCATGGCAAAGCTAGAAAATGACTTAATGAATTTTGAGTGATCAATTTTTGCTCTCCACCACCTGTATGGAGGCAACAACATTAAGTCTTCAGTTACCTAACAGTGCCATAATTTATAACACAAAGTCTCCTTATTTTTCTACTAGAGTCAAAGGGAAGAAATATATTTATATGTTGGATGAGGCTGGTGTTTTCTGCAGGAATTCTAATGGAGGGAGAGAAAAATCTGAGTGTCATCCATACACTGATGACAACAGACCTGAAGGTGTCTGAACCTGTGCGTCTCCCATGTGCACACAAAGTACAAAGGAAATTAAGGAAGGAACTCCCTGGTGCTCAGTCTCCAAGGGAGTATAGGGGAGAAGCAGCAGGTTTCCATGTCACTTCTTGGGAAGTGTGACTAAGGAGAGGAATTGAAGAAACCACACCACTTCTCAGTCTCAGTACTATGCCTGAGCATACAAGTCACCTAAGGGAAATGATACAGACTTTGCAAACAGATAACATGGAAAGACAGGTATTCAGCCCGCAAACTCCAAAAAGGACCTTTTACTGAATGTATTGAACAGTGATGAAGTCACACTTACCCTGGCCTTAATTCAGGAGGTTTAGGTAGGGGCTTCAGAAAGCCTTTTTTCCCAACCAGCCAATATGTGTCTTCTACTCCTTTACCCTAAAATAAAACCAAAAATCCAGATAAAGAGCAGCTTTCTGAATGCCCTCTGCTCAATACGTAATTTCTTCTGGATTTCTCTAGCTTCATATATATCCAGAGACAGACCATGGCTTGAAATCTTGGGCTGTTCTTCAGAACTGCTCAGGAATTATTTGAATTTCATTATCCCAAACCAGGATATTCATTATCCTTTTTGAAACTGTCATTTACAAATTACCCCTATTGATCTGGGTCATTGAAACTGCACAGTTTAACAGAAATTGGAAACTACAGGATCTCTATTCATCTTATTTGGCAGCACTAGCATTATTAATTGAGAGATTTTACAACTCTTTCTGGACTGAGTATCAGAATGTAACTTCCTCTCCCACCACTGATGATTTAGCTTTTGAGGCATGATACATCTGATGAACTGTAGGCATCTATATCAAAGCCAGTCACCCTTGGCTGAAGAAGTGGAGGAAAGCATTCATTTTCACATAAAGTGGACCCTTAAAGTACATCAGGTTAATAATTTTCTAAAGTGGCAATTTATCTCCACTAACTGTGTAAAGGTTTTTTTCCATTGACTAAACCTGGAATAATTACCTCCAATCTCCACTTGCAGACACATGAACTCAGATGGGATGATTCCACTTGTCAAGAAAGATTGTTGAGGGGCCCGAGGCTGTATTCAGAGCTTTAATTCTAGACGCTTAAGGCAAGTAAAGATCCTAATTCTGTCTATTAACTGTGCAAGGGTAGAAATGATGGTTGAATTATTTAATGCTGTCTTGTTGGGACATTGTGAAAAGTAGCAGCTTCTCTTAAGGGTGGACTAAATAGAGTACTATATAAATACTTATATCTAGCACATACAGCTGATTGCTCAATCTCATGTACTGAAACAACTGGAAGAGACAATTTTGGAAGGATTTAGCAGAAGAGTGGTGGATGAAGGCCAAACAAGAGCTTAATATGTAAACTCCTTAAACAAGAATACTCCCTTGTGAGGCTCTTCACACAGCTCTGGCCCTTCTTACCCTCAGTTCTGTTTTCCCTCTAGGTATGATTTCATAGCCTTCATTCAGACTTCGAAGCGTATCCACTGTACTTTGGCTGACATGAATTCTGTAAGCTGGGAACAGAAAGCAAAACAGCTGGATCACTATACTTCACATGGGCTGCAAATTCCCCAGTGCTTCATACTGATGAGGAAAAGTGCTCCAAAGCATGCAGGTGCATAGCTGGTGTAGCTGTGTGGTGCTCCTCTATACAGAGTTCAATGCTGACTGATGGATCCTTCAAGGCAGGGCTGTAACAAGGACAGGGACAGAGGAGATCCACACTGGGGGCTTCCTGGAAATTGATACCAAACACACTGACTGCAGAAGCCCAGCTCAAGAAAGACAGTAAGTGAATTTTCCAGTGACACTGTCAGCTGGATTGCTGTTTTATCTATTGCCACAGAATAACTAGGGAATGGGAAGGAAAACAAAATTAACTAACTGTCCTGCTCCAGACACCTAGTGTAATTTGAAAATTGGGATGAAGAGCAGAGAGATCGAGTTTGTAAGGGAACATAAAAAAAATGTGGCTATGATTTATAAGACATATAAATGTGGATATGTCTGGGCCTTCAATAATTGATTCCACTCAGAGCTAATATAAGTCTGTGAAAAAAAAAAGGCAAGGGTGGAGAACCTTACTGAATTTCCATCTCCCCCAGTTTGTTTCACAGCCCTTGCTTGAACTCACTGATATTTGTTATTGTTCTGCTGGTGTGAACAAGCCAGGCAATGTTTCCAAAACTTTTTTTTCAAAGAAAAGTTCAAAGATACTTTTCTTTTTTTTTTTTTTTTTTTTTGTTGAGCTTTTATTTCAATTGTGTCAATCACATACCCTTCTGTCTTGAACGATGCAGGATGAGCCAATTAATTTTTTTTTTTCATTATAATCTAAAAGAAGAACATAAGTTGGAGTATGTAGAGGAAGGCCACATAGCTATGAGCTACATTTCCTGAGAGACTAACCTACAATTTCCCTCTTGTTATTTATTGATATGCATTTCTACTGATGTACAACAATGCTTTTGTACCTGCAGTGCTCCTGCTGCCTCCATCTCAGTGGGACTTTCTACGACCAAGGGTATGATGGAAGCAATGCCCTCGTGTGCTTCAACCCTTGCTTTGTACTGGTCATGACAGGTAAATGCATTATTTTACTGAGCAAGAACAGCTCTGAAGTAAGGGTTCTCAGCACTGAATGAAAGCAAGATCCAACCTATGTCAGAGAAAACTATGGCAAGATTCATGTTGATTTTGGTTGATGGGATTCAAATTAGAGGACTGTAGCTGGAAGGGAGGGTTGTGAAGGCAGGGTCTTAAAGGCTGACCTATAATTGCAAAGCTGATGCCCTGTCCTTCAGGGTGCTTTGAATTTTGTCATTTCACTTGCCCTTTTGTCAGTTGCAATGCTTATAATTACAGATGTGCATTTTTTCATCTCTCTTGAGAAGTTAGTTCAACCACCCACCCCAGGGACTGTCCCAAATACTCACGCAGGCCCGTGGACTCCATCCGTGACGCCGTGTTCACCGTGTCTCCGAAGAGGCAGTACCGTGGCATAGTCAGCCCCACCACGCCTGCCACACAAGGACCTGAAAGACACATCATCTGTATAACCCAGATGGTACTGCACAAATCTTGGGGCTACTGACAAACAAATCTCATCCTCTCCTCTGACACCCAAAAAGCCACTTGAGAATACAGAAGAAGGGTTTTTTTTAAAGATCTCACTGGCCTCAGTGCTTGCTATAAGCGATCAAAAATTAGGCACTGCTCTGGATTTCACACTGGTGTTTCATGCCTGAGAAAGGCTGTGTGTGGTAGGACCTTAGTTTACCATCATCTAGGATAAGTTTGTCCACAGTTCATGGAAACTCAAGGATTACTATAATCTCACTTTATAAAGACCTTTTTCCATGTGAGAAAACAAAAGTTTGGCTCCTATGATATGCCCTGTATCCCACTGAAACAGGATTAAAAATCAGCCTTGGAATTCCAGAGGTGCTGGCAGCACTCTGGACCACCCTATGTCCCCTCCTTGGAAAGAAAAACATCATTAGCTTGCCTTTCTAGCCAAAACCTGTTTTTTTTTTCCTTTATCTCATTCTTTTTACAAAATCCATTCACTTCCAAAATAGCTTCCAGAGAATTGGTGCCAAGTTCTCAGAAGAGGTATGTGTGCAGGATTCACAAGAACATGCACACACTGAGAGATGAAATCTGTGACAGCCAAACATCACAGACAATTGTCATCCACTTGGCTTAGCTGATGTTTAGACTGCACTCTGAAAGATAAGATGCTAAATTTCATCGCCCACAATATCAAAATATCAGGCCTGCAAAATAAATGCAAAAAAAAACCAAACAGAAAAATCAATGTAAGGAGGTGTAGGGTTTCCTGCAGAGAAAAGACAGGAGACACTGTATTTTCTGTTAGATGCATTTATGAGATATGTCTTTGCCTTTTAAATGTCATGATCCTTCTGAGTTAAGCTTTAGTATAACTGATATCTAGGAAATCTTTTGCCATGCAAGTTTACAAGAGATGTGAACATCGTTCATCATCAACAGTACCTGAAATGATGCTACAGATAAGGCTGTATGTTAAAATGTTGGAGGTTTTGTGGGTTAAAACATTTGTTTTTAAAATAGTAGTAATAATAATTGTAGCCCAATCTAGAAGTGATCAGTTACTTGGTTTAGTATAATGTAATTTTACTGTGATTTCAGCCTTATTTAAAAAAATTGATTCTTTCAGATACATCTTAAGGACAATGACATTCCATAGCTGAAAGCTATGGGGAACTTTGCAAGGACCCCTACTGCTGTGACCTCTGAAAGATTGTTGCTGCACAAAGTTACCAGATTTTAATATACTTTATGAGGATACAAACTGAGAGGTGAGACAGATTTTAACTCTTACCTGCTAGATTAAAGATTAGAAAAAAAAAAAAAAAAGAGATAGGAAGAATACCAAAAATGTTCATACCAAAAATGTTACAAGGGCTTAAACAGCATGTCTTGATCAAACACAGCATGTGGAGACTGACAGAGATCATAGAAACTCCATTAAGGGTTTGGTTTTTTTCAACTGTCATTGAACCTTGGACAAGACACTGCTCATCAGAATCTCTTCCAATTTAATTCCCATCCTTATCAGTACTTTCTAATTTGCTTCAAGCTTTTCAGGAGAGGAGCTATATCCATCACAGGAAGTTTTTTCAGTTTTTAGTCTATAGACACTTCTATAGCACACCTGTAAAGGCACTGTTGAGACTTCTGGGCCAAGGACCTAATGCTTACCTAAGCATTAATGTGTGCATGCTAACTAATGTGACATATGCATAAAAAAGGGTCTTGTTGGAGACTTTTTAATTCATGCTTTAATAAGAGCTTTCCCTGAGAAAACACTATCTCACAAAGCATCACCTCTCTTTTTCTTGTGATGATGACATGACAGCAGCAGCCAGAAATCTCAGTAAGGAACAAAGCTCCTTCTGTAGTAGGTGTTGAAAGGACACAAAAAGATGGTTCCTGTCAAAAAAACACTCCTCACTGAAGAGGATTTGATTCCATCTTAAGAAGCACAAGTAAAGGGAGCCTAGCTTATACTGTTGTCAGTGGAGGCAAGTCAACATGATCAACTGAGCTATGAGAGCCTTTCTACACCTGCACCTGAACAGCTCTCCAGGGCTCATTTATGTGTCCTCAAAATTAATGCAGGCTCTCTAAAAGCCCTGGAAACACCTCCATGTGTGTGCCTTAATTCAGATTTCCTACTCAGTAAGTGCAATCATCTAGCCATTTTTGCGAAGCTCACAACCTAGGAGAGGCCAGATTTTTAGGGTGAGGTACTTATGCAGGAAGTTCCTAGTTCAAAACCAACCCTACAGCGTAAGCATTTCCAAAAGACTTCTCTGTGTTGAAAGCCTCTAAGACTTAATTCACTCACTGCCTTCACTGCCTGGGTGTGTTCTCCCTTGTCTAGACAGCTTCAGCAAAAGGCTAGGAAAAATTTTTGGTGGTAAATCTCCCACAGTAACAAGTTTCAGAGGAAACCAGACACCCTGTGATGAGGATGTTATGGCCTAGTTGTTTAATTACACAGGTTCACAGGTTTGCTTTGAAATGGCTCTTTCCCAGGGCTTTCAAGTGTCAGTTAATGAGGGGTTCTGGCCAAGACTTTGCAACAGCTGTCAGTGGTGCTGCAGACTTTAGGAATCTGGATCAAAGTACAGGGCTGACTGCCAAGGAACCTGACCAATAAACAAATCTTCAGCCTCAGTGGAAAAGCTTATTCTCTCATCACCATTCTCCCCAGTTGTCCAGCTCCTGCCCAGATATGGATGGCATGGAAACAGCTGAGTCAGCTGAGTTACCCTGGACATGCAGTGAAGTCAAGAGTGGAGAGATAAGATTCCAGGATTCATTTAAAGCAGGGGAGAAACTGCAGACCAAACCTTGGTCTTTTTGTCTTCTTTGCCTTACCCATGAATTGCCACAAGTGGACCATAGACACAGGCCAGTAGAATTTCCCAGATGTGCAGCTCTTCATTGGAGTTGAAAGGACATGGGCAGCCCTTGCCCAAGTGGCATTTGCTGCTTTTTCAGAGAGGTGATTCTGAGCTTTGCTTGACACCACTTTCCAGAGAGCAGCTGAACTGCATAACTGGAGGTCACACCCATTCTCCATCCTTTCCAGGACAGTGAAAGTGTCAGCCAAGCTCTCCTCTGCCCCAAGCGCCTCCTCAATGCTTTCACGATGCTAACAATTCCCTCTTTGTGCTTTTTTTCTCAGGAGAAATAAGGTCTAGGGTTAATCAAACTCTATTGTCAGCTCACTGGCTCAGAGAGCTGGATTGCTTTGGAATATGGATTTGTGGCTGCTCTCATGATAGTACAATGCTGCCAGATCTGTGCAAAACAAGATCTGCCTTCTGCTTCTTTAGAAAGAAAACAGCAACTCCTCCCCCTCCTCCTCTCACACCCAATACAACAATTCTTAGCAATTCTGCATTCCAGATACTTAGAGTTCATAAAAACAAGAAAAAATATAACTACCCCCTGTGCACATCACCTAGGGATAGATTTTTTTGGCAGACTGCATGGAAGACACATTGCAGAACTGCTGTCAGCAGGAAGTAGCAGATGTTGCACATCAGTTTTCTCTCTTTCCATGTTGAAAATGTGCTGCTTGTGCAGGTGGGTGCTGCTGCCTACCTGTGTGCAGCCCGATTCGTATCCTGAGGGGAATGTCTGGCATATGCCTCATTTTGAATGTTCCTACTGAGCTGAGGATGTCCAAGGACATGTTGGCTATCTCAGCCGCATGCTTGTTCCCATTCCGTTTTGGTAGTCCTGAAGCAACCATGTAGGCGTCACCAATTGTCTCCACCTAGAAATACCATTACATTAAAAAAATAAATTAAAAAATTTGAAAAAGATGGAAAGGAGACATAGAATAAAACTACTCCTCACCTTGTAAACATCATGATTTCCAAGAACAGCATCAAACAGCGTGTAAAGGTCATTCAGCAGGTCAACTACTTCAATGGGCTCACTGAGGGCTGAAATGGATGTGAAGCCCACGATGTCACTGAAGTAGATGGTAACCTGGTCAAAATACTCCGGTTCCACAGTGCCGCCAGTCTTGAGGGCTTCTGCCACTGATCTGAAATAACAACATCAGCAAAGATGGCAGGGCACAAACCCTTTTCTACCGCATGCCCAAGAGCTCAGGTTTGTTTGTCCGTCTTGTTTAGAATATCTTTCACTAAATAGAAAGCTCTATCTGGCTGTAACAAGTACTGATTAAAGTTTCTTATTTTGATTGGAAGTTGCTGGCCAAAACTGGAGGTCAGCTGTACATTGTTGCTCACTTCTGGGGAATATTTTTATCCCATCTAGCCATGGGTTATTTAGTTTGGTTTGGGGTTTTTTATACCACCTTAAGTACCAGTACTTACGGGGGAAGCATTTGTGACAGTAGTTTTTCTGTCTTCTGTTTTTCAATCTCTAGCTCTTCGGTTCGCTCCCTGATTAAATCTTCCAGGTTGCTTGAGTATTGCTCAAGCATCCTGAGCATTGAGTCAATGATATTGGTCTTTTTCCCTTTGTTGATTGTTTTGAACTGGAAAATAAAACTGGAGAGTTATTTGTCCACCTCATTACACCACTGTAGCACTCTAAGTTTGGAGAGGAATGAAAAGTAAACACTTATTTTAAAGATTCAGTGCTAAGGACTGGCTTTATCAATGGGAAGAGTTAAACAGTGAAGGAAAAAGGCATATTAGAAGGTGAATTTGCATCAATAGCGATGGAAGCTGCCCAGGAGCATGTTGCTCATCTATGAACTTTCAGTGACAGTGCCCTTACATGACCTTACAGTAGTTGTCAATATTGTGGTTAAGGAGTTTTATCAGGCTGCAACCTGATGGGTTTGCAATCCCATTTATCCCATGACCAATCTTTAAGGTGATTTGCAAATTTTTGCATTCAGGGTAGTAGCAACACTTAGAACCTGCTTACATGTTACTGTACTTAAATCCCACACTGGCATGTGTGGGTAGTGCCACTTCCATTCTCTATTCTTCATTAAGTTGCAATTTCTCCTCCTGGCCTGAATTTGAACCTCTGGAAGCTTTGGATAATTTGTGGCTTCTGAAGCTGCCTTAGATTCAACAGTGGAGTCACTGTTGAATCTAAAATTGTTCCCAGCTTCATAGAACCAAAAGGCAAAAATTATGGATATTTGTTCACTTGGTGTCAGAACAAGTAAATCAGTAGATCAGTAATTATTGGGTCAGAACCACCTTGCGAGGGAGCATGTGTGTGGGGATGAAGGGCTAGGCTGGGTCTGCAGGCACATAATCTGCAGCCTCGTGGCAGGAAGACACATGGAAGGCCTGTAGCCAACACGGCTGCGCCCATGAAGAGCACATGGCAGCACCGAGACCCAAGTGGCTGGGCTGTCAAACAACGAGGCATGCCTGGTAGCCTGCCCACACTGCACCTCCTGGAGCCTCTGACTGGATGCAGAACCCCTCCCTTTGGCCAGGAAGACACTCAGGTGGTCAGTGAGCCAAAGGTTCTGCCTAGAAAGAGAGGCCACAGTAGATTAAGAGGCACATGTAAGGTCTCCCTTTTGCCTCGTGTCTTTGAAGTCGTCAACATGTGACTTTCCAGTGGTAACTATATTTTTCTCTCCTTATTCTTTTTTTCTCTTAATCTTTCTTCCTTTACTCTTTTCTTCCTCTTGTGGGTAACTTAAACACCTATTTTCTGTATTTCACTTAAGTTGTGGGTCTCTCATTTGAGTTGTATATGGTTTTTGTGTTTGCTGGGTGTAGCAAAAGTTTCCTACTCTATAGGAAGTCCCAGTAGCCTGTTGTAATACTTTTGTGAAGTTGCATGTGATCTCTGTAAAACCCTTTTTGCCAAAAAGCCTATTTTCTTACCAAATTAAAAAAAAAAAAAAAAAGTCTCTTGGAGAAAATGCAGTCTTTTCTCCAGACATGAACTCAAAGTATCAAAGAACCAGAGATGGTTGCAAGAGTTCACAGGGGCAAAATCTCTTGAAGTCTAAAATTGAAGTGTACACCTGGTAAAGCTAGACAGGGATGTAACACTTGGTTTGAGGAAATGGCTTCAAGTTGTGTCAAGGAAGGTTTAGATTGGGTATTAAGAAAATTCTTTTTTCACATAAAGGGTTGTAAAGCATGGTAGCAGACTGCTCAGGGAAGTGGTGGAGTCACCATCCCTGGAGCATTCAAAAAACTTGGGAATGTGGCACTTGAGGACATGGTTTAATGGCAATCGTAGTGGTGGTGCTTGGTTGGTGGTTGACTTGATGTTCTTGAAGGTCTTTTCCAACCTTAACAGATTTATGATTCTGTGACCTTATAAGGACATAGGAACTGCAGCACTGGATCAGAAAGGGGGTTTATTTTGCCAGTACCTGGCCATTAGACTGGCCAGTAACAGATGTCTGGGAAAGCTGTTCAAACTGGGCTCAGGTACAGTCATATTTCCCTGGGATATTCTTCCATCCTCCACCAATCTGGAGCTGAGAAATCTCCTATGCCAAACGTTGTATCTTTGTGTTTAACAGTCTTGGGCAAATTTTTCTTTTATTCACCTTTTAAACACTTTAGAAGATTAAAAAAAAAACAAACAACACACCACCGTATAAACGTGCTATCATAATTTACAAATCATTGATCTCCATGAGACTATCTGTGCAAGTACAATGCAGATGTGAAGACATCAAGCCCATGTCCAGGCTGCTTCACCACTCCAAGGTCAGGACAAGTCTAGGGCTCTTCCACTTCTTCATTCTTTAAGAACTCAGTTAAAGAAAAAAAACCCCAAACAACAAAACACTTCTCTGTCAAGTACAAACAAATGAATTACACCCTCTGCTGTATTCACTGACCTTATGAAATACCTCCTCAAAGGTTGGACGTCTTTCAGGAGCTTCAGCCCAGCATTGCTTCATCACCTGGAGGCACGTCAGGGGAGCCACCTCAGGGGCTACGTTTGGGCGGCACAGAGGAGGAGGCTTCTTCACTTTCTTTATGATTTCTGTGACAAAGAGAAGAATGGGAAGAATGTTGTGAGATGGAGTGCTTTGATAGGGGCAAAGGACTTTTCACCTGTCCCTTGCTTGCTTCTTCAGCCATTACTGTTATTTCTCAGCACCCAGTGTCCATGTCAAATGAAGTTGGAGGTTTCTGCTTTACTCTGTCGGGAGTCTCTTGAAGGATTTAAAAGAGATTCATCTGCTTTCTTGTCCCTGGAGAACCAGGTTATGAGCTATAAGGTGGTTGGATGGGGAAAGGATGTGTGACAGATGGATGTGTGAGCCTGCAGGCTTGTATTTAATGAACTTCCCTCTGACTGTCTCCACTAGGATTGGCAGTCTTCTAAAACAGCAGAGGTTTAATGGCTGAGCCCAGACAGGAAGAAGAGCAGCCTCTGATGTTTCATGGTTAACTGGGAACCAGTACGTAGGAGGTTATGGGAATGTAGACAGTGAAAACAATATTAAGGGGGAGAGTTTGGGTTCAACAACATCTGGGAAATTGCTCCCTATCTAGAGGTGAAATGAGACTAAGAAGGAACTGGACTTGGGCTTTCAAACCCTGAGAAGTCAGTCCCTTTAAAAACAAACCCCACCAAAGTTATTGTATTTGGAAGTTTCATTTTGTGTAGTGCAAAGCAGTCAAATGGAGTGAAAACCACTCTCTCTGGCAGGAGCTCTGCATTTCCACAGCTGTTGCTGTGGGTACCCAAAGCTTTTCAGTGTTGACAGTCTACTTTAAGGCTCTTTAGTTCATCCCACCCGTCTCCACCAAATGAAATAATCAAAGCACCCGGCCCAAATAAATTGACAGGCAGCCAAGGGGAAATGCCTTCCCCAAATTGTTTTAAAGTTCACACCACGAGTGAAAGCCCCTTAAGGATTAAGACGCAATGAGTAGAGATCCATCATTTTATCAGGCTAGGAAACTGGACTGAACTGCGTTCATATTTGTTGGAGATTTTGCAAGGGGACAAGAGCTAATCACATCATAGGCTACATCATAGGTCCAGCTCTGATTTAAAGGGTGGGATACAGCTTAATTATAATTGTCATTGCATTGTTGCAGCATCTTCAGACTCAGCAAGGTCAGGCCCCCATTTTTTCAGGTACTGAAGTGGCAGTTACTGAATGGTCATACCCTACTTGGTGACGGACCGGCTTAAAACAGGTTGAGAACAGACTGTCACTAAAATCAGCTCAATTTAGATTGTTCTCACTCCCTCCCTGTTCAAGTGCTTGTGACTCGACCCAGACTGCAGTGACTTTACTCTTTCCATGCATGCACAACAGGGTTGCACAAATGAACAGTTCCCAAGGAAATCTCTTTGCTATTTCTGATAGAAGTCACCTTATATATAAGTAAAAGGCTAATGATATATCACTTCAACCTCTGTTGAAGAGAGAATGGGGAAGAATAAAGGAAAAATAGATGGGCAGGTGGACAAAATAGGATGTTCACAAGGGATCCAGCTCAAAAAACTCAACCCCCATGATGCACATAAAAATGGGCTGTCAAGTGAAAACTTAAGCAGTGGGAAGCTATGGAAAATTCTCTTGTCAGGTTTCAACCCATACTGTGGTAAAAAGTCAGAGTTTGGACAGGGAACTGGAGGTGCTGCAGTGGCCTGACTGAGGTCGGCCCTGAGGCATCTTGAGGGGTACCCAGAGCCCCAAGGCTGTGAGTGGAACTACACAGTTTGATGTTTATTATGGATGTTTAGTTGAAAACAAGCTTTTGGCACTGAGAAAGGCCATGAGATTGATGCATTATTTCCATATTAATGTTTTAACCCAGGGGCTTGACCAGACTTTTTCTGAGTACTTCATCCGAAGTCTTAAAAATATACTGTTGCCTACCTTCAGCTGAGAGTTCTGACGTGCAGTATGGTGGACCCCGAGCAACCACTTCTTGTAGGATGATGGCAAAGCTGTAAATGTCCCCTTTGAATGTGCCTTTTCTGCGCATGTCTGGGTCCCTCAGTAACTCAGGAGCTGTCCAGAGCAATTCTAAAAAATTCCAGAGCATCATGTTTCTTACACTTGAGCTCAGACTCTTGCAAAGTAAGTGCTTAAAGGAATACCTCATTTCAGTCATTTGAGAAAAGGTTGGAAAGTCCTTCATTATTTACTGGACCAAATTTTTTACTTCTTGTGATGTATTAGAAATATTAAACTTCCCTCCTGACAAAAAAATTGAATTTTCCAGATTTGACTCTACATTTAAAAAAAAAAGGTTCAGTACCAACAAATTTTATCATTTAACACCAGCCTTGAAGTTCAGCATAAGAAGTCACCTCACCATTGCCAAAATTTATAACTTTTTTTTCTTTGATTTAAAATATCTCTGAGGCAAAATGTTGGCACTGCAGCTTGGATTTCTTGTTACTGTTGTATTTCTTTTAAAAAGCAAACAATAACATTATTTCTGTAGTACTTCTTAAATGAAAGTAGTTTATGCAAAAGTAGTTTGTGACAATTGGAAGCACAATCAGTCTTTGTAATCCAACAGTTCAAGTGATGAAAAACACAGTTGTAAAACATATCCAGCCTCAAAGAAATGAAACTTGAAACTGTGATATTGTTACCCTGGTAACTGTGCATTCTGAATAATGGGAATAATGAACATTTCAACTACTGCAAAAATATTTAACTTCCGTAAGGGAGGAGAAGGTCTTCTGTCTGCTAACTGCCCTATCTGAGACACTGGAAATGTGTAGGCTTCAAATCCCATGAGAGAAGGATCGAAACATGACCTACTGCTTGAAACCATGTTACAAGAATAAATTGGGATATCAAAGGAATCCCAAGACAAGGGACAGATGAAAGAAATCCTGTCAAATCTCCAAACCTGGTCCCATGAGATGTTTTTCCTAAGTGGTAGGAATCTCATGTGGCAGCCTTTGGTAATTGTCATGTAGAGGACTTATTTCAAAGACATCTGCATGATTTTGTGTTTCAAATGGCTTTTTTTAAGAAAAAGGCTCTTTGCATGTGGGTTAATGTAAAACTTCAAATATAGGGCTGGGTCTAAGTATGTGAAGCCAATTCTATTGGTTACAGAAATTCAGTACTGGTAAGATTTCAGGGACAGTTAAATCCTGCTCCAACTGCAACAAGCTTACATTCTGTCACAACTTACAATAAAATCTATTTTCCTTACAATGACACTCTGTTACTCACTTCACATACAGGAAGTCTGAAAAGAACTTATCTTATCCTTTCCTATAACAGTGATGTACAGGAAACAAGATGTCATAAGATTGAGAATGTAAATCCTTATGTAGCCACTGGCCTGAAATTGTATTAGGACAAACATTTGTTAAATCAATCGAAAAATATTTCCAAAAAGAATATTTCCTCATGTCACCTACCTTCTGGGGATGGCTGAACATAGGGGCATTTCTGTGCTTCTAAGAGCTCGTTATAACCGTAGTCAGTGATCTTCAGCACAAACCGGCCATCCACAACACAGTTACGAGACTTGAGACGTCCATGGGCAAAATCTCGGTGATGCAAATATCTAATTCCCTAGGAAACACAGGAAAAACCCGAGGGTGTTCCTTAGGATTTATATCATTAATCAGCATTCAGAGACACCAAGCCAAAGTGTCACCCTTAGATGGCATCAGATGCAGCACTGACTTTATGTCGCATGCAGTCATGATCAAACCAATAAACTACGGGAGAGGTTCAGAAATGGATTAGGAACATGAGCTAAGTTGTCTGCACCATAAAGTAACATTGGAAAGGTTTGACAGCTTTAGGAACATTCAGATGCCTCCCTCTGTAGTCCTAGGACTCACTGCACTTGTAAGTTCCATTTTTAGGCAAGAGTAAGAAAGCAGGCACAAGTGGTACTCAATGGTTAGGTCAAAGGAAGCCATGAAGAGCTGGATACCCTTATCTAGCTCCCTCCAGGAGGTTCAAAAGGTGTATCATAGGCTGGAATAATGGTTCTGGCAGTCCCCTGTCCCAGATTACTAGTTTACCATTATGGAATGAAAACGAATGGGACATGATTGGAAGGATGTGAACACTCTGCTAAAGGGACCATATGTGCAGCCATCCTGTGGTAGGGGATGGACACTGTTTGGTTCTATGGTGGATGCATTTCTGATTTACAATAAGATAGGGCCTTTGAAAAGTATGAATTTGTCATAAAATTCTTTGTTCTAGGTGGTCAGTTGCAGCCTGATGTGTAGTTTTAACCTCTTATCCTGCTGTGTAGTCTTTAGTCCTCTTACCCCAAATAGTGCTCCTCTCATATGGTAACTAAATTAGCATAAGAGTTCTCCATGAAAGATGCTGCATATCTGTATAATTACATTCACGTTGGTTTTCCCCATATTACTATAAAAATCCCAAAGTTCTGAATCAAATAGCTCAGTCAGTATAAAAGTCACATGCAGATCATACCTCAGCAGGAGCAATGGACTTACTTTAATTAGATCCATCACAAGAGAGGACTTGAACATCCAGTCCAGTTTCATATCTTCATTTCTCAGCAAGTCCTCCAGGCTTCCTCGGGAGCAGTACTCTGTCACTATGGCAAAGATGCCACAGTCAGAGAAAAAGCCCAGGAACAGATTCACATTTTCATGACGCAGATCTTTCATCTGAAACAAGACAGTGAATTGCAGCTAGATCAAGTCAGCCAGACATCTGCTCCGCAGCTTCTTGATATTATTAGATGTCCTTATCACTCTTGTACTCCCAAACAGCCTTCCATACAAAGATGGGGAAGCAACCAACCTTTGTGATTGTTGTTTTTGGCTACTCAATGCTCTTTTCAAGCTTTGCTTTCCTTTGTCTATCCATTAAGACAAAGAAAGAAAGATAGCAAAAGCAAACTGAACAGAGATTTGTTTTCTGTTTAGACAGGCCAGATTGAATCTTCCAATAGGCCCAAAATGGCTTTGCTGGGGTAGATTGAGTTCAGCATGTGGCATCTTGCTCTGGGTCTGGTCTGATTTGGAAAGCAATACCATACCTAGAGGGTCCAAAGTTATCCATCAGTGCTGCCTTTGGAGACATGCCCTGGTAAATTTGTTGTATTTATATGCATTAAAATGCCACTGCTATGTTAGCGATAGCTGTCAAAAACTAATGGCCTTGAATTTGGAAAATAATTATGTTTTCTTGTCATTTAGTAATGATAATAAAATTGAAGACTAAAACTTTTAACAGGCATCTTAGGTGGAGACACAAAGCAAATACCAGAGAAATGCAAAACTGTCTCTGCGTCATACTGTCAACATATAAAACATGGAAATGACTACCAGTGCCTCACACTGCATAGGGATGAGCTCCCCCAAACCACTCTGCCTTTGCAGGCAAGGTCACTTGGAGGATTCACTGTTCATTTAGCATTGTAACAACTTTGAAGTGGCAGATCCTGGGTGGGGTTTTGCAAACTGTTGATTCCAACACATTGGTCATTGGTAAGTTTGTGAGATGCAGTCATGCATGGTCCATTCTACCATATTTCATGATTCAATGGATAAATGGGAGACAAGGAGAATAAGAACACCATGAAGCTGCAAAAGTCCCCCCCGAGAAACCTTCACTCCACACATCTCTTTATCCCCTGTTCCTACCTTCCTTAAGATGCTGGTGGAGCTTTGCCGCAGACTGTGAATTGCTCCGGTCTCAAATTTTTTCAGCCACACCCAGTCTCCCTGTCCACAATCACAGAATCACAGAGTGCGTAAGGGTGGAATAAACACGGACAAATCATCTAGTCCAACTTCCATGTTCTAGCAGAGTCATCCTAGATCTCATGGCACAGGACTGTGTCCAGACAGTTCTCAAATATCTCCAGTGAGGGAGACTACACAACCTCTCTCTACAACAACCTGCCCCAGTGCGTAGTAACTCACAGAGTAAAGAAGTTCATCCTCATATTCGGGTGGAACTTCCTGTGCATCAGTTTCTGCCCATTGCTTCTTGTCCTATTGTTTGGCTTCACCAAAAAGAGCCTGGCTCTATCCTCTTGACACTCTCCCTTGAGGTATTTGTACACACTGATGAGGTATCTCTGTTGTCTCGTCTCAAGGCTAAACAGGCTCAACTTCCTCAGCCTTTCCTCATAAGAGAGATGCTCCAGTCCCCTAATCACAGTACAGGTGGATGAATGGTAGAGCAAGTCTCTGAACAACAGCTAACATTGGGACCTAGGTCTGAATTCCAGATCCTTCACTTTCAAACTGGTTAAGGATTTTTAATGTTCTTAGCAGTAGATTCTTTCTACACTGCACCTGAATAAGAATATCCACACAAATCCTCAAAAAAGGGGTGAGGAAGGGCTTTCACCCGGACCAGAACTTCATGCCTGGAAGATGTATTAGTATCTGATAAACAATGATAAACTGATTAAAAACTCTGGCCAGATCTTTTTTCTGTCATTATTGATAGATACAGTTTATTTTGCTCCTCTTCAGGTAAAGTCACCATGCCATTTTTTCAAAAAGCTTTATTTTCAGGGAAGAACTGATGGATGGGGTGAATATTCTCGGCCATTGCTTCTGCTTAAGCTCCATACAGTCCTAGTGGCACAAGAGGGAAATTGAAAGCCTTTATCTGGGTATTTGGATGCTGTTTTGTAAGATTCCTTATTACAGATGTCACCAGCTATAGACTGTCCTGTAAGAAAGGTTCTTCATGGCCCCTTTAGGTGGTGACTTCTCTAACAGGGACCATACCTGGCAATGCTACATATGCATGTTGAGTATCATTATCCCACAGGACCCCAAGTGTCAGGGTGAGGATTGGGGTAGAGTACCCCAGCCTTTACTTACATTAAGCAGTTGGGTAAGTCCATGCTTGGGATTAACTTATTTTCATGCTTAGAGTCTGTTTACAGAATTCCCGTTCTGTGACCTACAGTACTGTAGCACAAGACTTTCCCACTGGAGCAGTTCAGTGAACAGAAGCAGGGGGAGAAGGCTGCATGAGGTCTCTACCTACCTCATACAAAGCCACATTGGAGGTTTCGTGGGTGGCAACTGTGCTTTTCAAGGAAGAGGAGCGGGTTACAGATTTCAGGCTTCTGCTGTTGATTGCTATGCTGTTTGCATCAGTCAGACTGTCCAAGGTCAGCCTCTGGAAGGCAAGGAAAGCAGGTCCAAGACATCTATCACCTTTGGATATAAATCTCCACTTCAGCTCTGTCTTGGACCACAGACTTCTTGGTAAGGAAATCATAGGATCATGCCCCAGGAGGTCACCAGCTCTGGGTGAGAGCCAGCACAGACCAGGAATGGTTTCCAATAGGTTTGAATGCAGACACTTTATTGTAGAGAGTAAAATGATTTATCTATATGGACATGCACTATAATACACCACCCAACCTCAAAAACAAAGAATAAGCCCTGGCAGTTAGAATAAACACAATCAAGGATACTATTTTACCTCATCATAAAATCTCTAACATCTACTTTGAGACTCAGTACCACTCAACATGTGGGAAATTTTCTGATGTGCAGGGGAAAATGATATGGAGAAGTGAATACCTTCACAGAGCTTCATGGGTATGAAAATACTGCACAGCAAACCTGTTTTAGTGTTCCACCAGATTACTTTCATGAGTAGAAGACTTACCTTTCTATGTAACTCTGGGTTGATGAAGATGAGGTCATCCAAGGTCACTATTATCTTGTTTGGACCCTTGAAAAGCTGGTTGTTCAAGATACTCTGCCTGAAAGGTTTGGAGAGTCACAATTATCATTTTTAGGTAGGTAACCAGTGTGCACCACCTCTGAATTCCCCACATCTGGCTTCCCTGCAGTATTAGACCCCACCTGCAGTACTGCTTCCAGCTCTGGGGCCCCCAACAGAAGAAGCTTGTGGACCTGTTGGAGCAGGTCAACAGAAGGCCACAGTTGCTCAGAGGATTGGAGCACCTTTCCTGTGGTGACAGGCTGAGAGAGTTGCAGTTGCTCAGCCTGGAGAAAGAAAGGCTCAAGGGAGACCTTAAAGCCTCTTCCAGTGCCTACAAGAGAGCTGGAGAGGAATTTTGGACAAGGTCATGGAGTGACAGGACAAGGACGAATGGCTTCAGACTGAAAGAAGGCAGATTTAGATTAGAAATTAGGAAGAAGTTTTCCACTGTGAAGGTGGGGAGGCACTGGCACAGGTTGCCCAGAGAAGCTGTGGCAGCACCATCTCTGGAAATGTACAAAGCTAAGTTGCATGGGGCTTTGAGCAACCTGGTCTAGTGGAAGGTGCCCTTGTCGACAGCAGAGGTGTTGGAACTACATGTTCTTTAAGGTCTAAAATAGTGTGGCAATGGTTTCCTGGATGTTGGTGAAAGCAGTGGACAAATCAAAATGCTTTGTCTTGGACTGAAATCCCCTGAGTCAAGAGTTATCCATTTCACACACTACAAAAGATACCATCTCAAAGGGTGTGATCACAAATAGACAACTTGATTTAATCTGGTTACAAATATTAATTGGATGTGTATGTAATGCATATTTTGTTTTGCTCAATTTTATTTGTCATATCCCAAATCATCCTCCTTTAGGACACAAAAATAGGTTTTATTAGTCCAACTAGCCTGGTTGGTGAGCTCAGTTGGGTAGAGCATGGTGTTAATAACACGAAGGTGGTGGGTTCAATCCCCACAGTGGCCATTCAAGTGAGAGATGGACTCCATGACCCTTATGGGTTCCTTCCCACTTAGAATATTATCTGGTATTGACTACTCTGTGATACTGATAAAGTGGACAATAGAATGTCTTTTGCTAACTCTACTACCGAAGGACTCCACTACGTAAAATACCCCCTCATCACCACAATTCACTTTTCCACTCCATGTACCACTTTGGGCATTTTAGAAGAGCACAGACAGTTTCCTGGAGCTCAGAGGGAGCCTTAGCGGTGGAACCACAGGCTTTACTTGGGACGATGCTTTTATAATCTTTCCCTAACCACACTGTCCCAAGCCACCCAACTCATATTCACGCAAAAAACTCAGCACTTGTGTATCTTACACCAGTCCACCTAAAAAACCTTGCTTGATCAGTCACATCCTTTCCCACGAGCATGGAAGAAAGAATCCCTCTGCCTAAAGCTAAGCATAGAGAGGACAGTGACTCATTGGAGGTCATGCAGCAGATCCCTAGGAGAGCTAAGACCAGAGCTTTCACATTTAAACTCAGACCATGATGTGGTTTAAATTTAGCTCCAGACATGCCCTTCCCTAATAAAAATTATTGTCTGAGTCATGCTGAACTTTTTTCTTGGCTTGCAGATGGCCATACCTCTTTACTCATGACTGAGCCTTCCCAATCATGGTACTTGTGGAAGAGCTTACAAATAGAGTAGGCAGAAAGATTGTCTTTTATTTACTTAATTGCAGAGGGTGGTAGCCAGGGAATAGAGCCTGGTTTCAAAGTGTGGGTGGAGGGAGGCAACCTCCTCAGTGCCTGCAATACTATCAGAAGCAGCTGTGTGCTTAAAGTGGGGGGGCTGTTTGGGGTGTTGCTTGCTGGGTGGCCTTGTATCATCTGGGTTCAGGGGGATGGTTCAGGACTGGAGATAAAACATGTTTGTGAATTATTTGAGAGGCAAAGCTGGACGGAACAATTTAGGAACCCTGCTTTGCTGAACTCACTGCTGCTGAGTAAACATGCCTTCTACTTTCAGTCTATTTTCACTCTAATACCAGTCATGCAGACACCAATAATCAGAGATAGACTACTCCAGGGGCTACAGTGTCCTTGCCAAAGAGCAATCCATTGCTCCTGGACCAAGCAGTCCATTCTGGCTGATTTCTACCTTGGATATAGAGTTTGCACACAAGTGTGACCTATACACTTAATGGAAATGGTTCGTTCCCCAGATGATTACTGCATTTGCTCCAAAGATCCCATCCCCAGACCAATATTTATGTAATGGAAATTATCAGGGATCTGAACTCCAGTTCAAAACAGAATAAATCAGTTTGATAATAAAGAGGCATCCTAAATAATTGTGACAAACCCTCTCCAGAGGTATTTTCTTTCTCTTTAGTACACAGAGAAAATACAGATGGTCAGCCTTATATGTTTCATAGGAAACATGATTTTATTGGGGACAGAAATCCAGGCAAGAATGATCTGGAGTGAGAAAAAGAGTTGGTCTTCACCCTCATGTTCTCACAGCAGATTCCTGTCTTTGGTTCACATGTCATCCTTTGGATTTCCAAAGTGATAGTCATTTTCCTTATGCTTAGACCCATCATCCAGCTAATCCCTGCAGCAACAGACTGCAATCCTCTACCAAGCCTGGACTGCATTAAGAGTAAAATGGCTGCTCCTGAGACTGCAGAACCAATGCCTGCAGTGCTCAAGCCACAGTCACCTAATAAAGTTGTATTGGGTTTGCATGGCAAAGTTTTGGTAGTGGGGGTCTCTAGGGGGGCTTCTGTGAGAAGCTGTTAGAACCTTTCCCTGTGTAAGGAGGGGATTCTCCTTGATGGAACCAATGCTATCTGGCTTCAGCACAGACCTGCTGATGGTCAGGCCCATCAGCAACAGTGATAGCACCTCTGGGATAAGATATTTAAGAAGGAAAAAATAACTGGGGCAACTTAAGCCAGAGAGGAGCGAGAATATGTGAGAGAAATAGCCCTGCAGAAACCACGATCAGGTAGGAAGGAGGGGGAGGAGGTGCTCCAAGTGACAGAGCAGATCTTCCCCTGCAGCCCGTGGTGATGACTTGGGTGAGGCAGGTTGTACTCCTGCAGTTCATGGATGTTGTCAGTGAACCAGAAATCCATTTGCAATCCATGAGCAGGAGGATGCCCAAATAAGTCTGTGACCCCATGGGAAGCCTGCACTGGAGCAGACTCCTGTCAGGACCTTAGACCCATAGAGAGAGGAGTACATGCTGGTGCTGGTTTGATGGCTGGACTTGTGACCCCATAGGGGACCTATGCTGGAGCAGCCTGTTCCTGAAAGACTGCACCCTGTGGAAAGGGACACATGCTGGAACAGTTCATGGAGAACTGTAGCCCATGGAAAGGACTTCTATTGTATATGTTCACAGAGGACTGTCTCCTGTGGATGGTACCCCATGCTGGAGCAGGGGAAGGGTGTGAGGAGTTCTTCCCTTGAGGAGGAAGGAGTGGCAGAGACAATATGTGAAAAATTGACCACAGTCCCCATTCCTGGCCCCTGTGCCACTGGTGGGGACAAAGTATAGAATCTGGGAGTAAAGTAAAGCCTGAGAAGATGGGAGAGGTGGAGAGAAGCTGTTTTCAAGATTTGGTTGTATTTGTCATTATCCTACTCTGATTCTATTGGTAATAAATTTAGTTTCCCCAAGGCAAGTTCATTTTGGCCATCATGGTAGTTGGTGAATGATCTCTCCCTGCCCTTATTTCGACCTATGAATCTTTTGTTATATTTTCTCTTCCCTGTCCAGCTGAAAAAGGGAGAGAGAGAGTGGATTTGGTGGATGCCTGCCATGCAGCCAGGGTCAACCCACCATAAATATGAAGAAATTTGTGGCTGGAAGGAAAAGAGCACAATCACACCTGCTTTGTGTGCATGGTCTAAACTGCTGGCTAAAGCACAAGCCTCCCACAGAAGTTAAAAGTGGCACCAACTCAAATACGTGCTGCAAATCTCACCTGATGAGAGAAGCCAGGCCCACAGCACACACCACCAGGGCAAATATCAGCATTACTCCCAACGTAATGACTTCAGGCTCAATCCCTGTGCAAAGAGGGGAAAGAATCAGTCACTGAGAAAATAATTTTGATTTAGGCAATAAGATTAAAAACATCAGTATCAGACCACTAGATTACAAAGTCAAATATTCAGCCAGGAGAATGCCAAAAGACAATTTTAAAGCAGTTTTAATTTGTGAATACACAAATACTTACTGACTTTGTTTACATGAGACTGCAACTACTCTAATTATTTATTTCCATGTACTTTTTTTACCTAAACTACACTTAGAGCCCTGGATCAGTGGAAACACAGTTTTTGTTCAAGTAAATAAAGACTAGACTCACAGGAAGGTATTAAGTTTTAGAGGAAGCTTCTACAAAGTTTATAACTTTTTAACATTTGACCCTTGTCTCTCCAGGAACTGAAATGCTGAAAAATCTTTATCATGTGGTACCAAACTGATGGCCACTGTGAGTCACAGGCCTATCTGGGATTTTTCATTTCTGCTACATATTTTTAATGCTGAAAAGAGCAGAAGAGGATGAGCAGAATGTTGGTTTTCTCCTCAACAGTCCATGGACAGAAAGTACTAGAGACAGATACTTTGCTCATGAGTGTATTTACTTGAGAGCTAATGGAAGCCAACATGAGTGAATGAGCTGAACTGCTGTGTCTATGTCTTCTGATTTTTCTATTTTGTTTGTATTCAGAGATCTATAAATGCAAACAATCACAGAGAAATTTGGGTTAATAAAAGGTTCATGACTCTATGTCACACACCTCAATCACAGGCCTCTCTGCAAGCACTGAAACCTAGACCTTCCCAGTGAAAAGTGAAGACATTTTTGAAAATTGGTGTCCATTTCAGAAAAGACAGAATATTTTAGATGAAATTTTCCTGCTTCAGCCTAGATCCCCAGTCCCCGAATGTCCTCACACATACACAGCAACAGGTTTCCCACAGAAGCTACGGCTGCCCCATCCTTGGAAGTGTTCAAGATCAGGCTCAGTGGGGCTGTGTGCAACCTGGTCTAGTGTGGGGTTGGACTAGATGACCTTGAAAGGTCCCTTCCCAGTCCAAACTATTTTATGATTCTAGGGAAAGATGTTCCTATTCATAAAAGGGGGAGTTGGACTTGGTAATATTTGAAGATCTTTTCCAACACAAACTATTCTGTGATTCTATGATGTTATGATTCTATAAAAGAAGTCACTCTGCTTTCATGCTCCAGCCTGGATCTAGCCCTGAATACCTTCACCTGGGAAGAAATCAAAGTCAGATTGTTACGATTCCCATAAGAACAGGTGACAGCAACCCAGTGTTCATTCCAGGCAGGCAAAGGAGCTGCCAAAATGTTCCCCTCCAGATGGAATGGTGTTAAAAAGTGTGCAAAGCTAGAACACATCACATTAGGATCTTGCACAATGCTAAATGCATGGAGAAGGAAGGATAGGATCCACTTGGAGGCAGATTTGCAGGAAACCCAGTGCTCTGGGCTGTGGTCACCTGCTAAGAAGCTTATTTTTAAATAAGCTTTGAATAGCCCAGCCACAGTGCTATGAGTTGTTTTTCTTGCTGGACAAAGCAGGGAATGCCTCCTGGACAAACCAGTGATGAAGGTATGAAAGTCTCATCTCACACCCCTGCATGGCCTTCTAACATTTTCAGAGAGAATCTGTAACCCAGACCACAATGTGGTAGGAATAATTTGTAGTTTAGTAATGTTCTCTTCTGTATTTAATCAGGGTTTTTTACTGGTCCTGTCTCCTCAACTTCCTTAGGTAGCCTCCAGAGACTACTGTCTGAACAAATCTGCTTCTAGAAAGATCTCAAGAGAAATTCTTTTGTTTGTCATCATTGCCTATAATAACCTACAAATGCTTGACCATTCTTTAGAGGACCCTAATGGAATATGGCACTTGAAAGGCAGTGCAAAAAACCAAGGAATACCAAAGGATCTCTCCCTGATCATGTCCCTTGCTGAAGTAGGGGAACAGTTTCACATCATTACAGATGTGAAGGCACTTAATCAGCTAAAAAACATCCAAAGTCCATCCAATTTCACTCACTGAAACACTATTTGATAAGATGAGAATGAGAGCTAGTCAGAGCACAACATTCACTGCAGTTAACCATAGACTTAAAGGAAAAGAAAAGTAAAAAATAAACAGCCAGATAAACAAACCCTGAGGAATGGGAGATAGCAAAGGCACTACCAAACTCCAGAGAGTTCATGCCAGTGATGATTGTGGCATTGCAGGGACTGTGCAAAGCCCCAAGGAAGCTCAAACAGATCTTTATAACTAATTAGAAGTGAAAGCAAGGTTATCGTGAGCTCATGGGAAACAGCAAACTTACAGCATATTAGAGGGGACTTGTGGTATTGTGTTAAAGTCATTAGAGAATGTTTTAAGGGAACTATGGGACTATGTGAAAATTCTTATGGGATCTTTAGATGGAGGGGCAAAAATGGGTAAAGGGACAGATAAGGTGTTGGGGATGGTCAAGTATGGGAGGGGATGGGGATGCTAAGCTTTTTTCCAGCCAAATCTTGCACCTGATCATCACAATCTGTCCTACCATTGTAACCCCTGTTCTTTCCTTTTTTTTTTTCCCCTTGGGTGAATGTACTGTCTGACTGCCTGTGATGTTTACAGACTTCACATCAATATTATGTACAGGCAAGATGAGCCCTGGAGCCTGCAACCCATGAAAGACTACATGTCTGGAGTCACTTCCTGCAGAAACCAAAGGGTTTGAGAGCTTGCTATGAGGGAATTTAGATTGGGACCATCTACCAGAGGATGCATTAGTAAGTCTGAAGGAACTGGAGCTGTGAGATCTGGTAGCAAGCTTGGAGCCTAATTATGTGGTGCATGAGAACAGAATGGGGCCATTCATGTTGTCCATGTCCCATCAATCCTGGTTGTGGGTGTGGTGCATGTAAACACATGGCTCTTCTCTATCTGTTACTCTATCAGTGACTGGTTGTCTCTGCAGTGTGTGTGTGTGTCCATGTACTGGGAACAGCAACACAGCCCCACTCCTGGTGAACCTGGAGTTAGGAACCACAGCAGCCTGAAAACTTCACATCCAATTCCCCTCTAACCCTAACTTCAAAAGCCAGAGTGAGGCCTGGATTTAATTCTAGTCATAAAATTCAGTTTCTGAAATACTAGTAATAATAATAAAGTACTGTTTCACTGAGAAATGCCTAGAGCTTTATGCTTTTGTAAAGGTATGAACATGAAATCTGATCTCTCTAAAAATCAGTGGGATTTTTTCATAGACTGGAAAGGGATGCTGAATTGCTACATCGTTCCTAGTGGCAGTGCAAAATTAGATCTATGATAGTATTATATTTATCTCTTCTATAGCTTGCCAGCTGCTGTAAGATCAGTGTATCTCCAATTTTCATAGAGTGACACTGATTTAAACCAGCTATGACTGAGCTAAGGGGAATGTTTTTCTCAGTAACTGAATGAAGTATTCTGTAGATGTGGTTACTTTTGTCTGAATCGGTCATATCCTGGAGCAGTAGGTGTAAATGCTTAGTGTTATAAGTAAATATGCCAAGAGGAGGCTAAGTATCCTACCCTGAGATTTTGGCTTCCCTGTGACTTTAAAACTGCACCTCAGTTGCCTCAAGTTAAAAACAATAAGGAAAAACAGTTCCCAACCTTACCATCACGGGAAGCAGAAGAGATATCTTGGCCCCCAATCCTTCGATTACTACCTCTGTTGTCTACAGTGACTCAGACTATTCTGAGTAATGATTATCATTTTTTCTTGAAGAGGTGAGCTCTGATGCCACAACTGGATAAAAAGTCTGGGTTAACAGGAGAGATGGTGAGAGCATCTACTGTTGAGCAGCTCTCTAAGGCTGTCTTCCAGGCCCCGTTCCTCAGAAGGACAGGGACATAGTGCTGGGGGAAGCCTCTGGTATATAATGGTTATTATTAAAATAGGCAGATGTTGACTTTTAGACCCAGAAAACCCCTTCAAGCATACCACAACAGTGGAGTGGCAACAACCTTTGGCCCAGGGAAGTGATGGGAATAATGTCCCTGGAATTGCTCAAAAAATGTGTAGATGTGGTGTTTGGAGATATGGTAGTGGTGGGCTTGGAAGTGATAGCTTAATGGTTGGACTCAATGCTTTTAGAGGTCTTTTCCAGCTCTAGTTATTCCATGATTCTATCACCTAACAAGCAATAAAAGAGCCTTGTGGATCAGTGATGGTATCTCTGCATATGATTTCCATTACAAACAGGACGATGACTCAGTATCTTTACATTAATTTCTTGAATTTAGACTTTTCTTGTTGGGGAATTCTTTTTTAAAGGGGTAACCACCTGGAGTGAGAGAAAAGATGAAAGAAATGAGACTCAATGCCATTTGATCCTTTTGTTGTCTTTTTCCCCCTTACCTTCAGTGCAGAGAACATCTGGATCAAACCAACAACTGGAGTCTGTCTTGGGTGGAACTTCATTGGGAAAGTGGATGGCCTGGCCTAGGGACAACACGGAGTCTGAAGATATGTCCAGCATGTGGGTTGGGAAAAGCTGGTTCCCATGACCATCTGTGTCCAGGATTACATAGTTGCTGAGCCCCTTCCCATAGCTGTCTGTCTCTACCTGGTGAGTAAATCCAGGGAAACTGAAGTTTTTTGTGTGCTCAGCAATGTTAGCTCCGGAGGTTCTGACTCCTTTCCTCCAAGCACTGTCTATAGCCATCGCCATGAAGTAAATAGCATCATAGATTGTTCCAAAGAGTGGAGAAACCTAAAAATACATGGAGAAATTGAAGTCAGGTTATACTGTTCCCAACCTCCAGTTTGAGGTTTATGGCAAAATATTGCCTCATTGGCTAAGTTGTAAACTCAGGTACTGAGACAGCTGAGCATTAAGGCTCAGAGAGTAAAGGGTTTGAAGAATCTTAGGTCGAAGGTAGCTTTGGATAGACTCAATGTATGCATGATTTTGAATACCTGTTTTTTCTAATGGTTGCATCCCAAAATACAATTTCAAAATATTTTTAAAACCTTGCAAAATTGCTTTAAGATGGCAAAAGCCAAGACTCTCAGCCTGATGTTCACCTGAAATTTAACAAAACCTGCCTCAAAACACTACACTGAAACATCTGCTACAAATAGAAGTTCAATATCACAGCCTCGCCTCCCTCCCTACCAAGACAGGAAAGGTGTCATTCCCCAAACAATTGGTCTTCTCTGTCAAAACATTACTTATTCCTAAGGTGTTAAAATCCCAGAGTAGAGCCATGGCAAACTTGTTTTGTTGTCTAACAGAGCCTTTTCTCTTTTCATTGCTCCCTTCCATGACAGACTTGATTTAGGAACCTTTAACAAAAATGGTGACTTTTGCAATCATGTGGGCATTCGCAGCCGGTAGGTGAAGAGAGATTATAAGCAGATACCTTTGAAAAAAATGAGGATTGCTATTGGGAGCCACAGAATTTGACATTTGTGGTGGGATTCATTAATCAGATATAGATATCTACAGTGAAGAACCTGACACTCTATAGTTAACCAAGGCTCTCATTATAGTGAAGGGAAAGAAATGAATGCTTTCAAGGCATGATTCATCTCCTTCTGAAGTAGGCATCCATAAATCAAGCCTTAAAAGTACTTGTAATTTTTTCAAAGGTCATTGGGAGATTTGAAGATCAGCTCAGCGGAATCCTGCATCTCTTCACCAGTATGAGATTCCCCAGTTCTACTTGTAAATGTCTACAAGGGAACAACTGATTTAGTTTTTAATAGGCTATTGATGACATTTAGATAATTAGGCTGACAAACAATAACTTTGACTATAGTGCTAAGAAAAGCATGGCAGCAAGAATATTAAACATTTCCCTCTAGAAACATCCAGTATTTCATTAGTCTCTCTCATCCCCTCACATTTTCAGTCATATGGACATATTATTTTGGTTCCTTACAAACTCCATGGATTTTATCCAGTTTAGGAGACACCTTTTCAACTTGAGTCTACTGCAGTTAGCACATCGCAAACCAAATCTGAGAGCCCCAGAGACAACCCCTTTCTCTTGAATTCCCAGCATGGTCCTGCAAATTGAACCAAGTTATATTGCCAGACATCCAGGAGAAATTATCTTTCCAAATGAATGGAGACCATACTCAAATTTCACCATGTTTTTCTCAAAATGAAAGTATGCAGTCTGGGTTGACTGTCCCCTGTACTTTCTCTATAACTATTGCTTGTCTCATGTCTTTTGTTGACACGTCCCAGAAAAGCCCAAGAGAAAGAATATTTACCTGTGTGGCTTCCAAATCCCTCATTATTTCACCACTTTCTTTAGCTTCCCTGAACGCATCATAGAAAGTCCTTTCTCCAGACTCCAATGTGATAGTCAGCACAGCATCATATGCTTCCTGGAGCTTACTGTCATTATCAAAGACACTGAATGAGTTGTTTTGATAAGGAAGACTGTACAGTAAAGTGTCATATGGAACAAAGATGTATCTTCCATCTGCTAGTCCCATTTCCAGAGCTTTTGTGAGTAAGGTGGCCTGTTCCTCCCCTCCAATGAGAACAGAATGCATGCACAGGACTATTACTGGAACACAAAGACAGCAAAGAGTGTTGTTAATCCATTAGGTGTTTTCAACACAAAATAGCACACTCCCCTCCCAGTAAAAGAGCTTTCTGAACTACTCTATCAGGTCAGATTCCTTTTTTACATACCAAGAAAGCTGAGACCTACACCTATTTTGTTCAACCTCTGGAGGTCTGCAATACCTAGTAAAGAAGGTTGTGAGTAGTACGTATTTCTGGAGCTGTAAAGAAGAAAGAATGGGGAGAAATTTTGACAGAAGTGAGGCAAGGGTTAACATGATGGGTATTTGTGGTCACTGTTGTCACTGACTGTGAGACTTGAGCTTTCCCTCTGTGTGCTCTGAGCTGACAGACACCTCACCATTGTAAGCAATGTCCAACCTCCACACATTCACCCTGTCACCAAATATACAGATTTTAGGTTGGACACTGTGTTGTGTTTAAACATCTGGTTCATGCTTGGCTGTCTCAAAGTCTAGGTCTTTGTCTGCAAAATGTCATGGGCCCAATCCCCATGTCTGGGGGGGGAGATCTGAAATACAGGTGTATCTGTTTAACAGGCTTTCCTGGATGCTCACTCGCCCTTCAGGAAAGGCACTACTCCTGATATTTGATCCAAGACAGTGTCTCAAGACTAAGTTAATGAGAGAAGAAAAATAGGGCAATGGTGTGAAGCAAAGTTGCAAAGGAGACATGATGACTGCTAAACGAGGAGAGAGCGGGATCCCTAGGGTGGCTGTGGTCTCTCCTTAGGGCAAAAAGGATCCTTGGAAAAGTAGAAGCTAAAATTAACAAGACTATTTTCAGGTTTCTGAATTACAGCAAAGAAACCAGTACTTCTTGACAGTGGTTCATGCCATACTATAGCAGCTGGTCAAATGAATGAAATTTGAAAAGGGACTGGTTCTCTCCATTTATTATGAAAGGAGCCCATCATCTGTGACTCACATGGAGAGCTGTGATGGTAAGGAGATGAACTCACCCAAAGTGGATTTGGTCTCAAGCATAGATTTGAGCACTGATATAGAACTTGGCTTTAGACAGCATTTTCTACCCTTGTTATTCTTTGGCGTAAAATCCAAAGTAAGCTAAAATGCCTCCTCACTGGAGTTCCGATGATGACTGCAGGGGCGTGCATCCAGGATCAGAGCTCCATCACAGACTTTCCAACAAGGCTCTGAACCAGAAAAACATGTCTTTTCCCCCCACCCATTTTCTCAAGAAACAAGATCATTCTTTACTACGAGTTGTGCATCAAAAAAAACCCTACCACTGCTTTAGTAGTCTGTGGTGTGTAACATTGCATTCCACTTCTGATACCTTCACTGAACACAGGCAGCAAGGACACAGACAAAGGGTGGGATTTTTGATAATCCAGAATACAAATCATTATTAATATAAAAAAATTCTATAAACTACTCTTTACACAAGTGAAGCACAGACAACCATCCACTGAATATCATCTTTTTTCAGATAAGCTGGAACTGATCTTTCATGTTGTAGGAGACTATTTTGCTCTATCTTCATCAAACACAAATTGTCCAGCACTCCTGTATGTGAAGACCTGGCTCCATTAAGGTCAGAGGTAAAGTTCTTCTTGATTTAAACCACTTCAAATTTTCATTCTCTAAACTATAACAATGCAGTACTACTCTAGAGAAAATAATAATAATTAAAAAAAAAAAAAAAAAAAAAAAAAAAAAGGGAATGAGACTTAAAACACTTACTTTTAATGTCATTAACTTCTTTAATCTTGTTCCAGGTGTCTTCAATGCCTTTTTCTCCTTTACGCACATATGTAACAATGCCTACAGGCAGCCCCTGGCTCCTGAGTGAAGTTGCTAACTCCTTGGCTGTGTACATCCAAATATCCTCTCTGGATGCAATGATGCCAACACGGGCCCAGTTAAAATATTTCATTACTGTAAACAAAACTTGGGTTGGAGAGGGCAGAGTCCTTGCAAATGCAGGGTGGTGGATGGTGGAATCCAGTTTATAATTGATGCACATCCATGAGAAGATAGCTTTATTCCAGTTTTCTCCTAAATGTGTAGCCACCTCACAGAAGCCAGGGTTCAGAGGGCCTATGAAAGCTGAGGAAAGCTTTCCAAAGTCAATGAATCTAAGCAGAGCTCTTGGTGCCTCACATTCTTCTTGCAGGATCACATAATCCAGCCTGTGGCCAAGATCTAGTGAAGGATCTTGGCTTATTCGTCCCACAGCTAACCTGGCAGCCACATGGGGAAAGGCTTTAGAAAAGAAGGGGTCACAGTTCCAGGGTCCAAGCAGTCCAATTTTAAAGACAGAACAGTGTGCTGGAGAGCAAAGTAGGATTATTCCAAACAGCAGCCACCAGAGAGCCCAGAAAAATGTCTTGAATGAATTTCCAGCGTTGAGCTGATGCAAGCTAATGTGCCTCGACAGCACCCAGAAGAAGCTGTTAGGGCACCGTAGGAGAAATGACATTGTTTTACAGGTGGGTAGATCTGCACCAAAATCTTGAGGAAGCCAAGCAGTGCATTACCAGTTGCTGGAAGGAAAGTAGATTACTTTTGCCTTTCAATGTACTTATTTGTTCACCGCATGTAGGTACAGCTGAGTCATCAAAAACTGAAAAACAGTTCTCAAGGCGCAAGTCTATAAGAAGCCAAAACCATGCACAGACGTGGACATGTACCACACAACCCACCTCATCACGCAGAAAAGTGTCCAACCAGTGTCAGATGGGCTGTAACCCTTAAATGCACACTTGTGTAAATATTTTAATATGCTTTGCAATATATTTTGACACCAGGCAGTGAAGAATGAGTCTGCTTTGTTTGCAGCAGTAAGCAGAACCTGTGGGCATGCTATGGTTTCGGTTCTTAAGAAAGATAATTTCAAAATCACACAGACAAACACCCATATAAGAAAATAGAAAGGTGAAACACAGTAAGCCATCAACTTTTGCCAAAACTCCACAGTGAGTTTTGAATATGAATTAGATCTGGACATGAACACAAATACACACACATACATACATAGACCTTATATTCATATACTTAGCGATATGTATGTATGTGCATTTGATTTTAAAACTTCCTGAATAATTTTTCAAGGACAAGTCACAGCATAGACTCTTAAACCTGGCAAAAATAAAAAATAAAAAAATAAAATAAAATAAAAAATAAAAAAAGGTGGATAAACAGAAAATGAGGGAAAAGTAGGATTATTGTTTGAATTTGGATAAAGAACTACTATATAACTATCAGTTTTAAAACTTTGTGTACCCTCTTGGCTTAAAATACTCTTGGCTGAATATGAGGAGCAGTAGGGGTTTTTTTTGAATAACCATCTAACCCTTTGCAGCCAGGCACAGAGATAGCAAAGCCACAACAGGCTCCCCGCTCTCTGCAGTGTTACCCCACGGCTTAAAAAGCTTTACTGATCCCAGCAAATTTGTACTCTAAAAATAGCAGGCCCATTACATCAGCTTACCTGTTCAATACTGGAAAATTACTTTTACGCTGGATCCTCAGCCACCGAGACACGCAACGCAGGGCACTGCAATGCAGTGTGTGCTGTAAATGCACTCACAGGTCCTCTAGCCCGATGGAGGGAGACCTCCAGAAGGAGTCACCCACTAGCAGAGCAGCTTCTCAGCAGTGGCTATCCTTGTATGTGGGTACCACCACAAGGATAAGTGATGCACAGTCAGCTTCCCCTGCTTTGGTACCCACCTCCATCAACTTCTTGTGTGCATGAGCCATTCCAGCTGGGTGGGTGCTCTGGGACCCTCTATGCCTTGTCAAAATCTTCCTAGGTCACTTTTGGTGAAGGCCATCCTTCTCCTGAGGGTTTCACAACTTGAAGATCTTGCAGAGGTCCAAGGCTGCCTCACACTGAACTGTTCTTAGTGCAGAGATGTACTCCTAACTTACTAATTGTAGGGATGGCATCTTAAAGCTCTGCCCTTGGATTAGTGGGATTTAGCTCCTGGGATCTGCCCCTGCAGAACAGCTCCTTAAGTCTCTGCAGCTCAGGAGAGATGGCTCCTCTTCTGCCTTATAAGCAGGTGAGAAAAGAGCTATTTTAGGTTTGGGGTAAGTGGAATATTTGATTTTTTGGCTTTACCATTCTGCTGATGTGTTATATTCTCCTTTTTACTGTTTTTTCCTTTGTACCCATCATGACACACACTTGCATCAAAGACTTCTTGGGGGTTGGACTGGGTGACCTTTAAAGGTTTCTTCCAAGACAAACTAATCTACGATTCTACAATTCTTGGTTATTTTTCTGGGTCCTCTAGATACCTCCCTAGAGCTGAGGCCTCCAATGAACCACTCCAAAACACCCTGGAAATAAAACTTTCATCCTGCAGAGACCTCAGATGTCTCTGTGCCTGTCCTAGCTAGGGAGCCCCTTGCAGTAATTTAGCTGGGGTCAGAGGACCAGCGCCTGCGGTCTAAAGGGAATAATTTGTGGTTCAACCTTCTAGCAGTGTTAACTTCAAGTAAATCATATAAATTATACACACGTAATTGATATGTGTTCAAGAGCAGTTCATAACAAATAAATGAGGGAAGCCCCAAAGACTTCAGATGTAATGGGGAGAGCAGCTCTCTCCATTAATTTCATCCATTTCCTCCCATTCATTCATTTTCTCGCACAGGCCCAGATCCAGGAAGGTTCTTGGTCGTGTGCTTCATTGAGGACTGTTACAGCTCAAGATAGTCATCAAAGACTATCAAATAGCTTCACCTTTGGAAAGTACCTAAAACACACTCTAATGCCAAGCCTAAACTTTGTAAAAAGCACTGCTTTGTATGCAACTAGTGCATTATGGTTTGTCACTAGAAATAAAGTTTTTTCAGTTAGGAACCTTTTACTTATTATTTGAACCTGAAACTTTGATTTATTCATATACAGATATACTTATATCTCTATCCATATATCATATGCTCACTGCTATCTCATTTCTTTCACTATAAACATTGGGCCTGCACAGCTTAATTCCACTTCAGGTCAGCAGTCACAAGGTCTCCTGGAGTAGCTGCAGAATTCCAGTGACTCACTTCTAGGCCATCTTTATAGCATTAAAACCTGATCTGTTGAAAAATATGTGGTCAGGCACACAGAAATGGAAGATTAGAAATTAACCTTGGTGGTCTATTCATTAATGTAATTACTCTGCCCTTAAGAAATTCATACATTTCCATAGCCAAGTGGGTGGAAAACTTTATCAGTGTCTCCCTTTTCTTTTGCTTCTTGTTTGTCAGTGAATGAAAAGGCCCTCCTGCCATCAAGTAGTAACTGTGGCGGTAATCCATAGTCCATAGGAAAAGCTGGTTATCCCAAATGGCTCTGCCACATCTCTCCTTTGCTCAGGATATCCAGGACAGGAGATAACACTCCTCCTTCTGCAAAACAAGTCCAGGCAGTCCTCTCAGGTCCTGGAACTGCCTGATTGGTTTCAAGGTAAATCAAGCAGCTGAGACCAAAAAAACCCCCAAAAGTTATTTAGGCTATCCATCTGGCTGAAATTACCACTGAAGTTTAAAACCTTGCCTGTGTCTCCAAACCTTGTTTTTTTCCCCCACATCTAACAGCTCATCATTACTGCAACAACCACAGTACAGAGGAAAGATTTCCTTGCAATGCTGCATTGCTTGCATACCATCAGATTAATTCCCAGCACTCCTCATACTCACTGAAATGAATAACATAATATTTCCCATGAGATAGTTAAGCCACAGCTGTATGGCTTTGCTTTTAATTTTTAGAGCAGGAGAGGGTGCTCTAATCTCTCAGTCTGACCTCCCACATCAGCCTGGCCAAGCAGCCTCCCAGGAGCTGCTGCTTCTCCAAGCTCTTTCAGCATCCTGGAAATAAAATATGTTTTGTAATGAATTATACCAGAGAGTACCCCTGAATAAAGCTGATTTAACTGGAAAACTTCAGCTGTCAGCAGAGAGAGACAGGGAAAAGGCTTGACTTCTGTTCTGCTCCCCCTGCAGAAAAGTCTCATATCTCCACTGATTATAGAAAAAAATTGAGAGAGAACAGCATGGCAACGCTCACATTAGCCTTTCTGCACGTCCTCTAAGTCTTAATTAAAAGTTCCAGCCTTAGAAGATCTACCAGTTTCTTTTGTCTATTATTCCAACTGTTAATTTTCCTCAACATTAAAAATAACCACTTAACGTCTATTGTGTCTGGCTTCAGCTTCCTGCAACTGGTTCTCACTCTGCCTTTACCATAGAAACAAAAAACAGAAAGCACAAAAAATATCACCTCCCTGTAGACTATTTGCACACCATAATTAGCTCACATCCTAGTCATACTCTGAGCAAAATAAATAAAAAGCTCATTAAGACTTTTGCCATAGAGGATGCTTTCAGCATTCCATCCTTGCAATGCTCTTTCAACATTCATTTTTAATTTTCTTTCTTTTTGCTAAATTAAAACCAGTATCCATTAGTAAGCCTCACTCCTTAATGCTGAATATAGGGGTGGTGACATCTTCTATCACCAATTTGATTTTTCTGGACTTTAATTCTATAGCTCGGATGAACACAGTTGCAGAACCACTGTTTTTAAGCCCTTCTCTGCTCTCCTTAATGCAAACATCTGCCTTGAAAGTGTGGTGTGAATTCTTCATTCCTAGCTTTACAAACCCATATGGTTTAGTGGGTGTTTCTAAAATATTTCCATTTAATGAGAGGTCCAGACCAATTTGTAAGTTCTATAAATAATGATTTTTCTATTTCTTCAAGGTAATGAGTTTTTGAACTGCACTGGGGGGAAAAAATCACATCCCAGAGGCTCTACTAGAAAACACTACCAAAGAAGGGTCCTCATCTACTATTTTATGTCAAAATAGCAATTAGTCTTCTTTTAAATTTTATTATGATGCAGACACATTCACTGTATAACACTAATTTTCTCTTCCAATATCACCTTTCAGCAGGATATCAACTTATAGGTATTTAGGAAGACAGCATCACCACTTCACTTCACATGCCAGACCTGTGACTTGATCACAAAAATTATGTAAAGTCAGACAGACAAGATTTATTATCACTCCAGCCTCACTGCCTGGCATTAGTCAACCTTCATCCTTTCATTTTTCAGAAGTTCCACTCCATTTTATCCTTACCGTGACCTTGGTTTGCTTGATGTCAACCCAACCTGATCTCACTTTCTTGACTGCAGCACAGGAAGGATTTGATATCCCATGATTTTGGTGATACTGGAATTTTCAGGAAGGAGTGTTCTGCTGTGTAATATTGTCCTGTTTTCACAGTGCAGTCAAGCATTTGGAACATCTTTTTCTCCAGATTGTCTGGTTTGCGTCAGACCAGCAACAGGTCATCCCTGAGGAGTCCTGTAGAGTCAAGTTCCAGTGAGTCCACTTCTTTCCCAAAATGGCTAGATTTATTTGATTTTCTTGGAAACCGATGTTGTAGCCTGTGACATCCGAAGTCTCTAGCACTGGCATCAGTGAAATATATGATGCTGCAGGTAGTTTGGATAGTCAGTATTAGTGCTGGCAGGAAACAGCCTTATAACACCAGATGAGATATTTATACATGTATTTATTTAGGCATCAAAACCTGAGTATTTAATTTGACAGCTTCATCTCCAGAAGCTCATTATACAGCAAGGTAGAGAGAAAAATTCCCCTTCCAGGAGATGTTTCCAAATCTCTTAGAATCCAGCTATGATTCAACCTAAGAAGTGGCTACTGTTCATCCTTTTTTTTTTTTTTTTTTTTTCCCTACCTGAGGCTTAGCAAGGCTGGACTTTAAATGAACAAGTTAAAGCCAGGTACTGAAGGAGATGAAAACTAAAAAGGCCCTTGCTCAAAGTGTTTAAATACTTTTTTCTTCAAATATGTCAAATTCAAAAAAACTTCAGACATGTCTGGATCAATGTCTGGATCAACCTTAGAAATTGCCGGGTGTCTTACCTGGGAATAAAGATGTCAAGCAGGTCTGTTTCATAGGCAGGGAAGCTGAAAGCAGATGAGTGTTTGATATATGGTTGGCAAGACTGGCCAGTATGAAGAAGCCTCAAAACCAGCCACAGCAGCTCAGTGTTGTGATTTCACCCCAGCCGGCAACCAAGTACCACACAGCCGCTCACTCATTCCCCCAGCAGCAGGATCAGGGAGAGAACTGGAAGGGTAAATGTCCGCCCTATTCCTTCTTCTTCCCTCTCCTTTATATACTGAGCATGATGTCATATGGTCTGGAAGTTCCCTTTGGTCAGTTTGGGTCACCTGTCAGAGCTGTTTCCTCCAATGCACCTCCAACCTTCTAGTCATTGTGGCAGTATGAAAAGCAGAAAAGGCTTTGGCTGTGTGCAAGCACTGCTCAGCACTAACAGAAACATCACTATATTATCAACATTGTGTTTAGCACAAATCCAAAACACAGGCCCCCGCTATCCACTGTGGAAAAAGTTACCCCAGCCAAAAACAGTAAAGTCAGTGACAAATTACAATTTCATTGATGGCCTTAACAGAAAACCTGAGAGGAACAGCAACCAGGACACCAGCACTTGTAGAATTCAGGAAGCTTGTCATTCCTTGGGTATTTAAAAAATAAACAGCTTAAACACATTGCAGAAAAAAAAAAATCACCACACAACAAAATAAACAAACAAACAAAACCAAACCAAACCAAACAAAACCAAACCAAACCAAAAAAAAAAAAAAAAAAAAAAAAAAAAAAAAAAACCTGAAAGAAAAAAAATCACTGTAAATCTGGCAGACCACGATCTCTGGCAGACAGTGATGGTTTTTGGCCAGCCCTGCACACAGTAAATGGTAACAAGACTTCCAAATGCGTCAATGGACTCATGAATGGCTGACGTTTTCCATGATGTCTTACCCTGTGCTATGTTGCAAACTTTCCCGTAACCACATAATGTCACTAGAGCATTCATCAGATCCTGCCAGATCTGATAACTGACATTTATCCCTAAAACAAAGCTTGAGTATGGCACTGAGTTGCATTTCCTTTAGACCAAGGCTTTACAAACTCCATGCAGAAAATTACACTGGAATATCTTCTCACACCTTGTCTATAAGAAAATTTGTTTTCTTTTATGAGAATACCCAAATATGTAGCCATTATTTGGTGGTAGAACAACACAATTAGCATAATTTAAATGTTTAGAAACTGAGGACACAAAAGTTTAGCTGCCTACACTAGGCTGCATGAGGAATGAATGTGCTAGACCCAAAGCTTTATATTCTTTTTAGTGTGGGATGAAACAGGATCCAAGAGGTGTGTTGCTTCTGTTATAACTGGATACATCTATCATGTAGAACTTAGGCCAGCATTTTTAAGGCAAGGTCTCTGCATGATGATATGCCAGATGTTACACAGATGATTATACAGGAACAGAGAAAGAGACTCCACACTGCATGTCCGTTCAGTGCTAAATCTCTTCTCCGTCAGCATCTTGGCTTCCCAGCACCAAACTTCTCCTGCTTAAGAGCTTTTCTGTTGTGACAGACACTTCGTATTTTTTTCCTGCAAATTGTGCAATAATCTCTTATGTCCATACTTTCTAAGGCCACTTCATCCATATTTAGGAGTTACAGAAAATTAAAAAATCAATGAATTAATAATTAACTAATACAGACCATGAGCTAGGTATGAACTTTCCTGGGTAGATGGAAGGTCTTAGCAGGTAGCCTCCAGCAACCTGATGGCTTCCTCTCTTCTGCTTCAGTTACATATGTAGATAGATAGATAGATAGATAGATAGATAGAGATCTTCAGTTCATAGAGTCATAGAATCACAAAATGGTTTGGGTTAGAAGGGGCCTTAAAGATCATCTCATTCCAACCCCCCTACCATGGACAGGAACACCTTCTACTAGACCAGTTTGCTCAGAGCCCCATCTAGCCTGGCCTTGAACACTTCCAGGGAAGGGGCATCCACAGCTTCTTAGTGTAACCTGTTCCAGTGCCTCACCATGCTCACAGGGAAGAATTTCTTCCTAATCTATAAACTAATCTCTGTCAGTTTGAAGACATTTCCCTCTGTCCTATCATTCCATGCCCTTCTCGAAAGTACCTCTCCATGTCCCTTATAGCCCCTTTAGTACTGGAAGATGCTCTGAAGTCACCACAGAGCCTTCTCTTCCCTCAGGTGAACAGCCCCAACTCTCTCAGCCTGTCTTCAAGGGAGAGGTGCTCCGGCCCTTTGACAACCTTTGTGACCGCCCCCCTGGACCCACTCCAACAGGTCTACATCCTTCTTGTGTATATATAAATATATACAAATATATATCTAAATATACCTATAAGAAGAACACACACACACACATACATACACACACATATATATATATAAAGAATGTTTGTGTATATATTATCTGGCAATGTGCAGAGATAGGTTTGCATTGCTTGTGAAAGGAGAGTCACTGCCTTTCTTCAGCCCAGCTCTGTTGAGTCCCTGCAAAGTCCTCTCCCGTGAAAACCCCATGGTTTGTCCCAGCCTTCCCTCTAATCCCCTCCATATCCACAGGGTTGGACCAGTGCCTGCTCAGTCTACTGGAACTTAACTGGCCCTATTTCAGACTAATAGAAAATCTAATCTGCAGAAATTTCTACTAGGATTTTTTAAAACTGTATTTAAAGCCTTTCTGAAGACACTCGCTCTCTGAAGAAAATATTTCCATTGTTTCCAGAGCCTGAACAAAACTTAGTGAAGGTGAATGTACCTAGTTTCTGAGCGTACCTATATTTTAGTGCCAATTAATTGTCATTTATAAAGACAATCCTTGACATGACTATTTCCAGGGGACATTCAAATCACATGAATGGTTGCAGATGGTTATTTTGTAGTGCCGCTCCAATTCAGTTGACCCAGCTGGAGTAACACATCTGTTAAACACATGCTTTAGTTCTTCAGCAAAGACCAGAGATAACAGAGCAAAATATACCCCAATGCCACTTTTTCTTTGTGTCCTGGGGTTGTATAAGCAATCAGTCCTAACTTCCCTCCAAACAGCAATACCTGCAGTTCAACTAACCACAGAAAGGAGAATAAAAATAAAATAAACAATTGCTCTTATCTATCTTCATGCCAACAGTGTGATTTTTTTAAATGGAATTATAATTTAATGAAGATGTTGAAAGAAGCAAGACAAAGGATAAATCCCAGTGTAAACATTGCCGTATTTCAAACATGCTGCCTGCAGGAGTCCCAAACAAGCCCCCAGGTATTAATCCCTTCATCTGAAACATGCACATCCAGGCTAACACCTCACTAAGTCCCCATTAGCTGCTGCTGCACAGCATGGTATTCTATAACAGGGCAAGTGCAGAATGCCCTCAAAGAGAAGAAGAGAAAAACAGACCAAAACTATTGGTGAAAATAAGCACTGATCCAGAAGACAGACAGACATTTTTAAATACCAGCAGCCTGCCGTGTCCTGGTATAGCTTTTCAGGGTGGCCATCACGAACGGTGCCTTTCAGAGCAGTGAGACAAATGAACAGTGTGCTCTCCTTGGAAAAGAAAAACCTTCAGAGAAATTTAAGTTTAAGCCAGAGCATTGACAGTTGGGGATCAGCATGGCATTGCTGCATTTCATGGAGCAACTTATTTCAGCCAGGATGAAGAGAGGAAGAGTCCCAAGAGCTGCAGCTCCACTTCTTCTCTGGTGCCCATTTAAGGGAATTGATAATATCTTTGTCTCTTTGGATGTGAAAGTGTCTCTGCTCATTAAAATTCCCTGATGACCTACATCTCCTAAGCTGATAATGATAAGCCTCTCAGGCTGACGGTGTGTTGCTCTGTTACCTCCAGCGCTGTTGTGCATGGGTGGCAGACACAAGACACAGGCAGTCATTGCTGAGAGCTCTGCAAGCCAGCATGGAAATCTTGAATACTCAGAGCTATGGGAGAAGAAGAGAAACATCCAGGTCGGGAGAAGCAAGGAACTACCAGGCTTGCAGAGTAACATGGAAGTCTGTGGGCATCTATAGAGAGACCTGCAGGGAGATTTATGAGAGGTGGGTCAGAAAAGCCCCATCCTAAACTGTCTGGGGCTCTGATGGGCTGTATCTGACTTTCCATGGTTTCAGCTTCATTAGCCTTTGCTTCCCATCAGAGACCAAGAGATTCCACATGGATCTCAGCCCAGACTTCAACCCTGGTCAGGGAAGTCTCATTTGGTCTTTCAAACCAATGTCAAAGTGTCTTTGCCAGGCTTGCAATGCTCGGAGGTGAGCAAAACAGAACAGTCTGGTGAGAAACCGCTTCCCCAGGTTCTAGGACTGTCTCCTTCTCAGATGGATTCAGTAGGAGCAAGGCACTGGGGAGGGCAGCTTGCCTCTTCCTACTAGCACTGCCAGCATCATGCTGTAAAATTGGGACACAGCTGTTGTCTCCTTTCTTGTATCACTACCTTCTGCATCTGTCTCTAAAGCAGACCATGTAGTCTTATACAAAATGACACTGGAACCTGGATTACCTTTTCCCACATTTTAGAGAGTGCAAAACTCTTCCAAGCCTGCACCTAGATCAGCATTATTCTGAGTGACTGAAGTATTGAGTGGATAATGAAGCAGGTGCAGCAAAGAACTGGCACTTCTACTTCTTCTCTAAGACCGTAGACATGTGCAAGCTGTGTTTTACCCCATATTGAGTAATTTATGCTGCTTTTCCTGAGCACTAGACTGTTTAGATGAGGATCTGCCAAATGATTTCATATCTAGCTGACTGGCAGGAAGGGTGTTAAGAAGTAGTGTAAATATGCCATCAGAATTCCATCTGGATAATATACATATTCTAATATATATTACAATACATATAATATCTACATAATACATAAAAAATATATATCTGATGTAAATACTCCAGCAGTATTCAGCTGATGGAGTGAAGATGTTCATCCACAGCAGTATCAAACTCTGGTTTCTGGTCCTATCTCAGTCTCTGAGCATCATCCTCTGAGAGAAATCCAAAGAGGAGTTCAAGGGAAGAACCTCAATACAGTATTGTAAGCATACTACAGTGAAGAATGTAAGGATATGCTTAACTGTAAGAATTAGCATTTTGCTGATGAAGCTCAGCTCCATGTATTGGATCTTGGCCAGAAAACACTCTAGCTGCGTTTCTGGGGATTTCTGGTGGCTATTTACCAAGTAACAAGCTACAGTCAAGAGAAAATAACCTCAATTTGCACTAGGGCAGGTTTAGACTCAGTGTTAGGAAAAAATTCTTCCCTGAAAGAGTTGTCAAGCACTGGAAAAGGCTGCTCAGGGAAGGGGTGGAGTCACCATGGCTGAAAGTGTTCAAACGCAGGTAATTGATGAAATACTTTGTCACAGGCTTTTTCTAAGACCATAGGCAAATTAATAAGGGTTTGTAGTAGCATATTTAACACTTTCATAGAATCATAGAATCGGCCAGGTTGGAAAGCATCTCTAAGATCATCAAGTCCAACTCTTGATCCACTACCACCATCATTACCAGATTATGGCACTAAGTGCCACATCCAGTCTCTTCTTAAATACCTCCAGAGACGGAGAATCTACCACTTCCCTGGGCAGCCCATTCCAGTGCCTGATTACCCTCTCTGTAAAGAATTTCTTACTAAGATCATTTCACCCATCCAGCAAAGATAAGTGTGGCTCTCAACCTTGTGCAAACCATCATATATTAGTTCTTCTTCTCATCCATCCTCCATGTTCCTTCTTTCTTGCTGTATTCACCACATTCTCACAACCATGGGCAGAAACACACCCGCCTGAAGTTTTCTGGTCCAGCTGCCATTATCAGCTGCTGGCTGCTTTGTCAAAACCCCAACGCAAGCAAAGTTAGAGCAAAAGCAGCATGCCTGTGCCTTGTTGCAAGCTGTCCTACATGCTTCTGCCATTCACAGCCCCCAGGCAGGGGTATGTGACACTTTGGACCTTACCTTTCATCTCAGTTGGCCTCAAGCAGCACAGCGGGCGCCTGAAGTGGGTGGCTCTTACACTGGGGGGTGGGGGTAGAGGGGGGATGTTGTTATTTGTCTTCCCTCTTCCTTAGCTCTTCCTTAGGAGAAGATTAAAAAAAACCTGACATCTGGTTGCAGTTAACTGCCGTGCTGGTTTATGTCATGTCTTTCTTCCACAATCTTTATTTTCTTTATTAATCACCTCTGATCCAACATAGCTGACATATGCTCCACTCACCCTCTGCATAGCCCACAAGAGAGCGCTCCTTCGCTGGCAGACTGCAAACTTTTCCAACTGGTTAGACTGGAAAGCAACTCAGCTGGGATAGCTAGATCCCTGGGCTGCCCTCTAATACCCTGTTCACACTCAAACCCCACCAAAATCAGCTCCCTAGGGATCAGACATAATTTATCAGCATCTGATCTGTCAGAGAGGGATTTATTTTTTTTCCGGGAAGGAGATTTCTGCAGGACACAAGCACTTGCAAGCAAAACAGGAGAACATGACGAGGGAGGGAGTTTCTGTTATCCCAGTCACACCTTTTACCATGTGTAAGCGTGATTTGCCGGTTCATCCTCCAGACTAAACCATCACTAGCAGGATTTTGATCCTTAGAGCAAGCTAAAATCAGTGCTGGTAAAATACATTTCACTGTCCTCAGCCTTCCTTTTCATATTGAGGGACCTCCTGTCCAAAGAGCTTCCGTTGTTCCACTATATCACTGAAAACAATTGTTTCTCCAATTAAGCAGTGAGCTGCTCTGGAGACAAGAACGGCAAGCACCTCTCAGCACCTCATTTTAATTAAGTTTCCCTAGTGGTGAAGGTCTGAGAATGACAGACATTTCAGAGGACTCCCCAAATACCAAGCTTATAACCACTCCTGATTTTATGTTATTCTGAGGGTTCTTTCCTGCTCAGATGATCACTGGGTCTCATCGAGCCATGTGCGTAATAGTCCTTGCGTTAATCAGCACGTCAGAGCTGCAGCCCCCCACTCACCCCACCCTGCAGCTGGAAAGTAATGCTATAAAAACACTTAATGAGGCGTGGTGTCTGAAAAACACCCAGCTCATTCCTCCAGGGAGTGGAAATGCCCTCAGTCATGATTAAAGAGATGCCTGAATCCAGTAGCTGGGGGGAAGATGGTTTAATCTTCCTGGTCTCCTGTGCCTCTTGCACAGCACTCTGTGTTAGATAGCAGTGGAGCCACCATCCTGCTCTACTGGGAGAAGGGAATAAGGTCTGTCCTCTTCAGAACAGTGCAGCCAAGACATTGTGGATGGCAAGGCAAGCCCCTGCTATAAAACTGGGGCAGATGAGTGGCCCAGCACCCCAAGCAGTGGATCTGGGTATCTGGCCCAGGAGTGGTCTCTGGGTAAATAGCAATGGCCGTTGGTTGAGAAGCCAGGTCCTCCAAAAATGCCTTGGATGTCAAGTTTGTCCCTCCTTTCCTGACATCCATTGAAATTTTTCTTTCCTCCCAGCACAGCCCTTCAGCTGCAAGAAAATCCCTGCCAGATGTGCCTGGTGGCAGACATGTCCCCTGCAGCAGCACTTATGGGATTTGAACCCTCCAGTTGATGCCAGGATGTGTTCCCATGTCCACAGCAGACTGTGGCATCGAGCAATAAGCTTGTCACTCTTCATTAGTGAGGAGAGGAGGGAAGAACAGGCATTTTATCCCATTCCTGGTCCCCAAAGGTAGGAGGGGAAGGAGCTACACAGAGGGAGCAAGGGGAGGCAGTGTTGATCTGCCCTTCTAACATTGCTCTCTCTGTTTTGCTTGCACCAGCAAGACTGCAGTGACCAGAGAGCACCAATGAAGACTGGGGCTGAGAAGGGTGAGATAGGAGAGAAACAGGTAAGAGAGGAAAACCATCCAGGAGAAGAAGGTCAAATGCAGTGGACAAGAATGGAGATGCAAGAAAAGAGCAAACACCAGGAAGAAATTCTTGACTGTGAGGGTGGTGAGACACAGGAACACATTGCCCAGAGAAATTGTAGATACCCCACGCCTGGAAGTATTCAAGGCATGTTAGATGGGGCTCTGAGCAACCTAGTCTGGTGGAAGATGTCCTTGTCCACGGCCAGGGCATTTGGAACTGGACGATCTCTAAGGTCTCTTCCAACCAAAATATTCTATGTTTCTGTGAAGCACAGCCTCAAAGGGGGAAACCAGAGAGGGACAGCTCAGCTCTATGGCAATGCCTGTGAGTCCCTGTGCATTGGGATGATCAGCCTGCCATCCTGCCAGGGAGAGTAACCAGCTCATATACCAATGTAAACACTAAATTCACAGGACCAGGTGTATAAATGGGAGGTTCCTTCTGCAAACTGCAGCTGCAAGCATCCTGTCTAGGTTCCAAAAGGATTATTTTAGGATTATGAAAAAAAAAAAAAAGGAAAATACTAATTGCTGAGTTTTGGATGGCATGGGGTTGGACACTGAGAGAATTACTTTCATTTCCTGCTCATACAGTGTTTTATCTTGTCCTTTCAAATCTGAAGGTCCAGTGTGTGCATGGTAATCAGTGTTCAGTTGCTGCTCAACAGTGAGGGGCTGAGATGGCATAGATGTCTAGAAAGAGGGACTTTGAAGGGAATCTCCCACCACAGACTAGCTTGAGTGGATACCAGGTCCAAGGATACACTGGCATGCGGGTACTACCATATCTGAGCAACTAGGGATGTGGTAAGATCAGAATTCAACTTTGAAATCCTCCAGAGAAGTGCAAACATCCTCTATCCAACATTTTCTGTCTCTTAGCACTCCACCTAGTCTCCTTTTAACTTGTGAAACACTTTACATCTGCGATTCCCCCCTCCCAAGAAGGGAGACATTGGGATACAAGGGGTTAGGGTGCTGGTGTCTCTGACTCCCTCCTTTCCATGAGCCAAGGCTTCGAAATGAACCCTCCACGTCAATTAGCTGCTAAAAGAATGGGATTAAAACACCTTCTGCCATGCCTCATTCCCTGTCTGTAATGTGTAGACAATACCTCCTCAGCTCATGTGGGTGTTGCAAAGAAAAAGGCATGAAAATGGTAAGGTACTCCATTGCTATGGCAACAGGAACTATTGAATTATGGGTGGATGGAGTCAAGTCAAAATGATAATGGAAATGCATTTGTGCCTCCTGCTCCCTGTTTATACATGTCATTTTTCACTGGTGTTCCCGTTGTGTGTTATTCCAGGAACAGAACACAAAATGTTGTCTCCACTCCTTGGTCAGAGGGCATGGTCTCCCACAAGGTTTTTATGCATGTTTATTAGCATTCTGTGTTTCTGAGGTCTTGTAAAATATACATGTGTCCCCCAGGGTTTGTTTAGTGCTAACCCCTATTATTTCATTGTCTGGCAGAAAAGCAACTAATTCCACTTAGTGGACATCTGTGCTGATGCTAAAGGAGGTTCCAGGAAGAAATACAGAAAGAGTTGTGCTCTGCTGTGATATAATTTTTGCAGTAGAAGAAAGGACCATATTAAAGCACCTGGTTTGCACAAAACTTTTCCAACCCTCCCTCCTGGAGCTGAACCCTCCAGCTGGGTGGACATCTCTAGTCACAGCACCTACCTCATATTAAGGCAGCCTTGTTCCAGGGCAGAAGACACATTGTTCTGGGGAAAGGAACCCTTGACACCAATAAGTGACTAAGCAAAGATGAGTCATAGTAGTAAAGAAGGATAAAATTTGTTGCTAACCAGATTTCAGTTTGCACCATCACAGTGTCAAAACCTGTGTATTTAGAGTCAGTTATCTTTGTGACACTTAGTTTAGTTCGGAAGGGGAGAGAGTTGGCTTTGTGATGAACAAAACTAGATATCAGAAGCCTAGAGCTCAGCAGTGTTGGCTTATACTTCCATGCTACATGAATGTGATTCATGAAGGCATACATATCATGCTGAGGTCTTTGGGTCTTTTTGGAGGCATCAAAGATAGCTTGTGACTCAGGATTACCAACAACATTGAGGTTTGATTAGGAACTTGAACATGGCACACTCTGGATGTAGGAAATAAGGGAAGAAGGAAGGAACAGAGCTGGAAGAGGAGGAGAGATGACTGTCCTGGCATTCCTGTCTTGGACACAGTCTGAGTAGTATTATTTGGCCCCAGAGGTAAAGAATACTCTTTAGAAGAAGAGATGAAACAACACAGTCCAAAGAGATTGATGAAAAATCAGTAATAAGAGGTCACATCTTCCCAGAAGCCTAAAGAAAACTCAAAAATATCAGTAGAAAAGCCCCAAACCCACAAGAACTAGAAACTCATATAGCAAGAAGGCAGAAAGAAGCAAGGACATGTACACGTGTAGGAACTGATTACGTTTTTTAATTCACCCTACTGCCTGTATCAGTGGATGGATTTCCATTTAACATTGGTTAAATTGGGTCACATCTCTAAAGAGCAAAGGATAAATGCCTACTCCTGGCTATCATTGCCCCATGCTAAGAGTTGTTTTGCAGATGTTCTAAACCTCTGGAGCAATTTGTTATGAAGCAAACATTTATGTTTAACTTTTAAGCAGCATAGATCTCCATATCAGTCTATAATACATGCAAAGGATCATTAAATTTTTATTGTGCAATTCTGGAGGGGAAAAAAAAAACAACAACAAAACAAACCAAAAAAACCTGCAAAAATCCAAAAAAAACCCCAAAGGCAAAAAACAAGCCAACAAGAAAATTTTTTAATAGAAATGGGGTATGTTTACCTCATATGATATTTTGACTAGAGATGAAACAGAGGTATTTTGGAACTGCTTGCCCAAAAGAAAATTAAAAGAGGCTTGTCTGAGAGGAAGAAGGTGAAATCTCAGAGGTCTTTTTTGACACCCTTGATGCATAACTTTCCAGATGCTTCTAATAAGCCTCAAGGTACGTAATGGATACAGTTCTGCAATAACACCACTGGCAATATTAGAAAACTTCATCAGTTTTGGTCTGATGCATTTTCCTGTGGGTACAGGGTTGAGGAGGCACAGCATAACAGCAATAATGAATAACAGAGATGAAACAGACGGCAGTGATTGGAGCTCATGACAAGTATTGAGCAATGTGAGGGTTCGGCAGGATTGGGTTTGGCTTTGCGGCTTGGCCCATGTTAAAGAGAGGGATTGTTTGCAAAGCTTCAGTGTGGGATTAGATTTCCAAACTCTTCAAAGTCTGAGGGATGCTTGGATAGAAAACAAAGTTTTGGGCTATTTGCTAAATAATAATAACAGCAGCTTCTGGTTGCTATGTTTGATCCAAATATTTCCTTGGAAACAAAGCACAGCAGCAGCTTTTGCAAAGTTGGATGAAGCTGATTTGAAACCAAAATCAAAATATAAATAACAATAATCACTTGGAGGGGAAGCGGGTTACCAAAATCCTAGTTAAGTAATCTGCAGGTGAATTTTTCTGCCTAGGCTGCTCTTAAGACCATCATCTGTACCGCCACAAGCAGTGCAGAGAAGGGGATGATTATTCACTGGTGACGAAGGAACTTCTAATGAAGTTCCTGGTATCATGTTTAAAACAAACAGGAACAGCGTGTTCTTTTTTTCACTTACTGCATGGAAATTTGTTTCTAGAGGGCATAAAAACCCATATATCTGTGGTAACTGTGTGTGAAGGGTTGCCCATATTCAAACTCTAGCTCAGAAGGTCTTAATATCACTACTAAAAGCTGAGAAGGTCTGTTAGGAAAGGTTCACTTTATCCATTACACCTTATCCTACACATTCTTGACATGTCAGAGGAACAACACTGATGCAGAAAAAAACCCACTTGCTTACATTTTATTCCAAGTTTTCAAATTTCTCTCATTCACAGATACTTTTGTCCAAATCATTACTATAATACTAAGAAATCAAATGTTTTAGCTGTGCTAAAAGCTGATGAGTGATGAATACAAGGTCCAAAGAGCTGGCATTCCAGCCAATATGTGTTGTTCTGTGTCACAGCAGTTAATGTCTGAAAATTCTGCCGAAATGAAATAGTGTGGAAAGATGAGACCCTGGTGGGCAACTGCCAGGACCTGGAAGGATGTCTCTGCAGTTAATGGATTTAGCAATAATTTTGTTAATTTTTGGCTTCCCTTATGAGTCTGACTCCACAATGCAGTTCATACTTCAAAGAGAATAGGATTCAAACACAGGAAAGCAATAGCAATCAGGCATGTCTTCAGCTGCCATGAAAAATGACGTGGTATGATTGGCAGATGACTAATCAAACTAAGGTCTGGTTCACTTTTCTAGACTATCACATCCCCAAACAAACCCCCATAATTCTCACTTTTGTCTCTTTATATTGCCTGCCAATATAGTTTTGTCTCATTTTGCACATCCAGGTGTCTTGTGTTCAATTAGAAACTGGAATAATCAGTGATTATTATTAATGATGGCCATATGTTTCCAGCAGGTAAGCCAGGAAACAAATTATATTCTGCAGCAAAATGACCACAGGGTATTCTGAGCCTGCTGGTTCCCCTTCAGCCTAGTATTACTAGTTCATGATGTTCCCTCTAGCCTGCAGCACCTATGGGACTAAGGTAGCTATTGACACCTTCCCCACTGCTACCCCTGAATAAACAATGTGCAGCAACAGTCAAGCAAGGCACAGCTTTAGCACACTTCAAGACTGGAACTACAGTTACTGGCACTGTTCAGAGTTGCTTTGTTTGCTTTAAGGCTTCACTTCTGTCTCAATTGGTTTTGTTTGTATGAGATGGATGTGTGTTACTCACCCCATGCCACTCCTAACTAAAGAGAATCTCCTTTAGCCCTAGCTAGGTGAGTCTGTGATGACATGGCTTGCCATATGACAGATGCTATGTGTGTCCTGAAGATACTAGGTTCCGTTTTCAGTGTATCAGCAAGGTTTGTAGCTATTTTAGATACTCTGATCTCAGTTACTGGTGCCTCAGCTGATGGAGGAAGGCTCTTCACACATGTCATGGGTGAAGCTGCCCAAGTACCTGAATGTGCAAAGCTCAGATTTGGTCAAGTCAAAACCAGTGACAACTAGCCTGGCTGACTGTGGGGATTTTTTTGACGTTGAACAGCTTAAAATTTCAGCAGATAAACAAGAATTCTGATCTTGGGGTGGTCTGGACATTCAGTGTCTCACCCGCCTCACCTAAGAATGCTGCCTTAGCCACCAGGACATCTGAATTGTTCTGAAGACACAGTGGATCAGATACACTGTCCCATCAATGTGATCAGTGTAACCTATGTAACTCTCTGCATGGGTGCTCCTCAGCTTCCTCTGGGGGTCTTTTGGCCTTTCAGAAATGAGAGAGTCCTGCCCTCAAACAGCCTCTTTGACACTGGTTTTCAAAGGGAGAAGGCTTTTTGTGGTTTGGTTTATTTTCTTTCTAAGGCAGAGGCTGTTTCTAAGGAGGCAGGAAATGAGTAGCCTTCCAAAAGAATTTGATTTTTATATGACTATCAGGGATATCTCTATTTACCACCATTAATTCCAGCCGGTGTGAGAAGGGATATTAACTCTTGTGTTTAATGCTCTGGCTATTAGGCCATGTTTGCATCACAGTCCAGAGACCTCACCAATTATCAGTGCAGACTGAACTCAGAAACCATGCATGTCTGTGTTTGCATCCAGCTGTCTTGGGAGCTGCTTAGCCCCACCACTGGGCTAACAAGCTGGAGGATCCTACATGCAGTCACACTTCATGCTGCTGCTTCAATGCTTCTCATGGTTCCAGCTCAGTGGGGTTTGCAGCTGCACAATCACCTCTTCCAAGATACATGATGGAAACCTTGTGCCCAGCTGCATTGTCTTTCTTCTAGTCACAGGACTGACTTATTGACATTTCATTGAGCACCTCCTGGGCTAAGAGAGGTCTGAGCCAGAACAGAAACAATGAGTCCAGCTGCAACCAATAAGTCCAAGGAGAAACAATTTGGGATCAGGAGATAAGGACTGGAACAGTCTTCTCAAGAAGGCTGCTAATAAACAGAAATATGTGCAATCAAATTTTCCCATTTCAGCCCACCATGGCATCATAAAGGGTGTGACATCCATCCCTTCACCACTGTTAGAGGGAAGATCTGAAATGAGGCAATATATATATTTTATCAGTTGAGTTTTTTGAGAACTTCCTCCTGGTTGTCCCTGTTAATGTGGCACTTATAATATTTCTCCAATTCTGTAGTAAAGGAGGGACTTATTTGCTGGTTGGCTAAGGAAGATGTAGAAGTACATGGGGGACTAGGTAGTTCATAGCACAACTGATTGTAACATGCAGCAGGACCAAAATACATCCCTCTGTAGCATATACCTTCTTTCCAAGGAAGGACTGCTCATCACATAAGTTCTGCTCCTTGACATCCCTTTAGTAGGTTCCCAGTGATGCTCAGTATCTTGTGATCTGGCAAGTTGCATAGTGATTCTTTGAACTGTGGGGCTGTCTAGGACAATGCTATGAAACATCACCATTAGTTGGTTATGTCATCTGCTCAGTCTTATTTTTTTGGTCATGAGCCTGTGGCTGTACCCCATGCAGGTAGAGGTCTCAATGCAAACATTTTCAGATTCATTCAGAATGTAATATAGACCTTACTTTAAGCTTAATTTGTTTTGCGCCGAAATGGAAAAAAAATGTCAGGATTTGATGGCAATTGTTAAGATGGAGTGGAAATGAATTTTTGGAAAAGCGTTTTCTCAGCTTCTCATTATGTTATGCAATTTATAAAATGCTTTTCTATTGTTATAGTCTGGGTAGTTTAGATAGAAATGGGTCCCCTGTTACTGGGGATTTCATCTCCTCCTGCTCAGTATCAGATGTCATGGGTGGTTACTACAGCAGTGGCTCTTTGATGTTTGCAGATGGAAGATGGCAATGCACAGCAGGACATAATAAAAAGCAATGAAAATGCTGTTTGCCCTAGTTTCCTAGGGAAAGAAGTACTATACAGTTATGCTACCTTTGTGATAGCCTCCCTGTCAGTGTCTTTGCCTGACTAACCTTTCAGTCCTCTTCTTTTTTTCCTGAGTATTTTTGAATATGCTGTACAATTTCAATCTCTTTTTACAGAAAATTGGAGACCTCAGAGGTATTCTACAGCTAAAGATTTCTTGGTTGTCCAGAGGGAAATTCTGTAGCAAAACCTCAGGCCTTAATAGACTTTAGAGAACTAACCACAAGACACAGATCCATAGGAAGGCAGGTTTGGTAACACCACATGTTAGAGTGAGCCATCACTGTAAAGAATACAGCTGAAGGGAAGAAGTACAGAAACACTGTGAGGTCTTTTCTCCACTGGGAAAGTGGTATGTCCAAGTCAACTCACCTCAGGCAACATTCAGCAGTTTGCAGAGACAATTTCCTAATTGTTTAAGTGCCTTTTTATTTCTATTTTTTGTTTGGGGTTTTTTTCATGTGTGCAAGCATTACAGAGGAGATAAGAGTGGATCTGGAGCGCCTTTCATTCATTGCTTGCTATCAGTATTGTGGTATTTGTAACAAACACCTGCAATCCCAAAAGAAATGTGGTACAAAGCAGAAAGCTGACAAAGTAGCCTATGGGCAAAAAACAAGAGATCGATGTCACAAGGAAGGAGGAGATAGGCAGCAATGTGTACTCTCAGCCTGGAAAGCCAGCTGTATCCTGGGCTGCGTCAGAAGCAGCAGGTCCACCGCAACAGATCACGGTAGGGGATTCTCCCCTTCTCTTCTGGTGAAATCCCACCTTGAGTACTCCATCTAGCTCTGGAGCCTCCAACATTAGAAGGTTGTGAACCAGCCGAAACGAGAAGGTCATGAAGATGATTGGGGGCTTGAGGTAGGCTGAAGAAGAAAAGGGTCCAGGGAGACCTTATTGTGACCTTCCAGTACCTGAAGGGGGCTACAAGAGAGCTGGAGAGGGACTTTGGAAAAAGGTATGGAGTTACAGGACAAGGGGGAATGGCTTCAAGCTGACAGAGGGCAGGTTTAGGTAAAATATTAAGAAGAAATTCTTTAGTGTGAGGTGGTGAGACACTGACACAGGTTGTCCAGAGAAACTGTGGCAGCCCCATCTCTGGAAGTGTTCAGGGACAGGTTGGATGGGGCTTTGAGTAATCTGGTCTAGTGAAAGGTATCTCTGTCCCTGGGCAGGAAGGTTGGAACAAAATGATCTTTAAGATCCCTTTCAACACAAACTGCTCTGCCATTCTGTGATTACACTGGAGCTGCCCTGGCCAGTAATAAATGGGTAGCTTATTACTCCTGTAGAGTAATACTCGTTGAGCCTTTGGTTTGATTTTTATAGAGCAATTTGATGTCCACCTCCAAGGCAGAAGTAATTTCTTGTCTGCTGGTCCCAGTACATGACATAGAGACTAACTCCAGCCTCCAGGGACTGTGGGGAGTTGTAATGAGCCATTTGCAGTGTGTATGTGAGCTCCTGAAAGTGGATATTCCTATTGCATTTCTCTCTCTGAGAGTATCACATTGCTGCTCTCCTTACCCCATGCATCAGGTTATGGACAGGAGAAATGGAAGTCACATGGCAGAGGCGTGTCCATAGGGAGCATGCTTTCTAACAGCAATCATTTAAGCCCTCTCTGTGCATCCATCCTGCACAGATCACCCCCTTGCCATGGCTGTTGCCTGCTCTGTGACCCCACAGCTCCTCAGATAGCCCTTTATTTGTGTATATACAACATCCCTCATTTCTTAGGAATGTCCAAGAGATTTTTTCAAACCCGGCCGAGCAGCTGTAGGGCCACAAAGGGCTGTGAGACGTCTGAACTGGGCCATTCTAGAGCTTGCATGTGCAATGCCAGCTTCATTAAGCCTGGCATATCTCTGGCCGTGTATTTGCATGCCCACACAAGACATCCATTATTTAGTGTGTCGACATAACCCCCCACCAAACCACCCTTTTGGAGCTCTTCAACATTTTCCTGCTCCAGGATAATTCAGCAATGACAAGTCCCACCCAGGAGATATGACCACATACTGGAAAAGGAGGGGCTGTTAAAATGTGCTTGATGCAGTTTTACTAAGTAGCACAGGCAAAACAACTCAAAGAAAATCAGAAAGGAAACGACATTTCCACTCAAGAAGCCTCGTTCAGTATGATGGTGAGAATACATCAGTCTTTTTAGATTTCCTTTTCTGAGAGTTTTGAAAAGCTTGGATAAAACTTTTCTCATCTTCCAAGCATTCTCCTATGAGATCCTTCGAGGAAAATGCGTTGTGCCTCAGTCCTCTGCCATACAGCTTGTACTAGCCCTGGGCTATGATAAGGGAATTTCAGGAGGGAAACCAAGGGACTAGGCAAAAAAGTTGAAGCTGTGGCCCTTTTTCCATATCTAGTTACACTATTCTCACAGTGTAACTAGCCCCAGGCCATGTCCCATATGCCAAAGCAGAGGAGCAGAGGTACACTGTACTTCTTCACCCATCCTTCAGGCAAAGAAGATGTACTTTTTTCAAATTTACCTCATAGTAGAAAAAAGAGTGTGAATGTGGATCTTTTGAACCTAAATTTTTCACCCAGTCCACTGAGACGCCATTGCTTTAGGAGGCTCCACGCACTCTGACCAGCAGAGCTTCTAATATTCTGAGGTTGTTTAAAGTCTTATAACGTGGGTCAGAGACCATCCTGGATTTAAGGGCTCTTGACCATCTCCTGGGACACAGAAGGGATGGCACATATTGGCCCACAGAGTAGGCTCTCCTGCTCCTTGCAGCCTCACACACTCGGCATCAGAGGATTCTCAGGCTCACACTCCCCTGCAGTGGAACAGCAGAACTTCTGAGTTGAATTTATGTCCACCCTTATGTTGCAGAACATGTCTGGTCCTAAGCTGTTCAACCTCTACAAGATGCATACCTCCTGCAAGTCCACTGGGATCAGAATTCATTGGAGCCAGCTCCTGGAACTTTCCCAGACTCTCATCCATGTGCCTGACAGGTTCCTCTGACAGCCAGGTTTGGGGATTTGTCCCCAGGCAGACAGTTTTAGTAGAGCACTTTGAGGAAACTGTTTTACCATCTGTCTACCTGTAGCAGCTTAATGGAGAGTAATGATCCTCCATGATCCCTCTAAATGAAAGTCATTAACTCAAACGATTAGAGAAATTGAATTATTGTCTCACCCAATACTTCCAATTTACCTGCCAGTTCACCTCGTCTAAGGCGTGCTGAACATGGACGTAGTCTCTGTCAGTCACCAAGTTGCAGGCACAGAAAGAGATCCCTCCTTGGATCCCCAGGAAGTTAAAAAGTGCTGGCAAGTCCTTGGTCAATTACTGACTGATTTTTACACTCACTTTCTCTCCCTGTAATCTGAACTAGTTCGAGGTTGATATTTTTTCTGGTGGTTTGCACTGACAGCAGGTGTGTCCAGGAGCTGTTCTCCTGCAAACCAAGCCTGCTTCTCCCTGAGGCTCAGACCATGCAGTAGGTGCAATGTCAGTGGTCACAGACCCACAGGGTGTATTTCTGCTGTTTTAATCAGATTCAGCCGACACTTCTAGAGAGACCAAATTTAGTACAAACTCTAAACATGAAAACATCGAGATAAACATGAATACATGGTTATAAGGATGCACATGAGGTGGGGACCCTAAGCTTTCCCAAAATTTAGGATCTCCTCAGTCAACTGGCAGGAGGCACAGCAGACTTGAAAGGAGAATTTGCGTGCAAATTTCCCAGTTTGAGGCAATATCTAACAAATGAGTATCCCTAAAACTGGAGAACTAGCAAACTGATTTGATGCCCAGGGTGCAGTGGTGCTTTGTGACCATTTACTGCAAAATGCAGAGGAGTTAGAGCAACTCAGCAATATCTTAGAAGTGAAATATTTTGTTCGTACTCATCGTGCATCCAACTGTGGGCAAAGGGGACTTTTTTTGTCCTTGATGTTTGATGAAGTAGACTTAATCAGACAGGACATTGGCCCTGATAGTGTCATGTTAGTCCATCTATTATTCAGGTTTTGTTTCTGCTGGTCCCTAGATGGATTGGTGTGTCTCCCAGATGTTCTTACCTGTTCATGCAATGTCTTTTCGTTTTCATAGTCGATAACCTTGTGTGCCTGGTGTGTGCAAATCTAATTATATTTTGGTCAAACAGAAAATGTCAGCTTGCATATACTTCCAAGAATGATGGATATCCTATCTCTGGAAATAGCAGAGCCACAAATGGGAACTATCCACAAGTGTGAAGTTAACTCAGTCTATTTGCAAAATAAAATAAAAATAAAATAAAATGCCCAAACCACAACACACCTTTATTCTTTGCTTCTGTAAAACTGCAGCAATAAATGGAAAATGGCAGTGAAGACAGAGCTAATAGCATATAGATGATATGTGCAGGGAACACAAATACAAAGTCTCTGGTTTGGCTCCTATTTGTTTCTTGCTCTGTGATCTCGGTGAGAGTTCATTTTAACCACCCCTTTTTCTGTGCTGACACTTTCTTACCTCTTCTTCCTCACTGTTCATTCTGTATGTGTGCTGTCTTCTTCTGCTCCTTCTGAAAATGTATGGATCCTCATCAGAAAAGACAACCAACCTTGAAATACCATCTTTTATGCTGCTGCCTGCCTCCATCAGTTGTCTGTTACCTTAACCCAACAAAAGACCTTCTGTTGTGGTCGTTTGTGTGCTTAAAGCACCTACGGAGGTTCTTGAAAAACTGGGAGCTGAGGCTATCAGGGGCTGCAAGGGAGACACCCCAATGCCATGGACACTCAATGCCTTCAACAAGCTCAGCCTGCTTTCCCAAAAAGTACACAGAGCTCCCTGAATATACAATTTTAAGTATGTTTTATTTAGAATTACTGTGTTGGGGTTTTTTTATGGTGTTCTCTCTTTCTATAGATTTTCTGATACTGTGGTGGCTGGAAAGGCTCTTGGTGTCAGCTCATGTTGGAAAATGTACTATATATAAAATGTGATGTTGTTGACAAAACTTACAGATGACTGAAGCTCATCAACAGTAGCAAACAGCTGGTGCTAGTCAAAATGCAAATTAGTTTTCCATGTCAGGAAGGAAGGCACAAATAATCATCCCAAAAGGCAGCAATAAAGACCTACTTCTATCATTTAGGATCCTATACAGCTCCAGGACATAAATCCTCCTGAATTTATAGGAATGCCTTGCTGCAAACAACAGCTCAGCTATGATCTCTTTGGATTCAGGATTCCTTCCGCTGTTTCCCACAATGAGGATGAAGTTAAATCAGTAAAACTGAGTCACAGAAGTCTACAGAGTGTGAATCTTTCATTTACTGGCTCAAGCGATCCTGTTCAATTTTCACTGGACTTTTTGGTTCAGATGCCATCAGAAGGCAGTGACAGACCCTAATTATAGACATCTGTGAGTAATGCATTTCACAGCTGTTGTGCTATAATGGGCAGAGAGAAGTTTGGGCAACGGCCAACATGTTCATGGAGTGCCGGATGCCGATTGCTGGGTCTCCGCTTGGTGCAGAGCCTGTGGGTTGCAGCTGCTCAGGACAGGAGGCAAGCAGCACTCCTGGGGCACCACATTCCACGGGATAGACCAGTGCTATCAGAAAGACCATCTGTACCTGAAACAAAAAGGTAGTTCTCATTCCCAAGGAAGGTTCATCCCACTGGGCCACAACAGCTACTGTCTCCAGAAGCTGAAGAATTGTGGACAGAAGAAATTGAGCCTGAAATAACAAGCCAGGAGGCAGACAGAAGAATAATGCAAAAAGAAAAGACCCCTGGAGGTTATCCCAGGGTACCTCCTCTCCCATCACCGTGATCAGACTGTAAACTCCATGAGGCAGGAATGACAGCTGGCATCATATAGGTGGAGATACTCTCTGGTAGGTCAGTGATGGTGCTGAGATACCTCCCTCTTCATTTGTTCTTGCAGATGTCACACTTCCAACATCTCCACCTCTCTAGGGACTCTGGAAGTGGGGAATAGGTCTGCAGGCTTAGAAATAGGTGCCAGCTATAAATAGTGTGATAACAACCTGCAAATAAGCTGAAGAGCCAGAGTGTAATGGCAGAGGGGCTGTCACCATGTGTGGAAGATGTTGTTTTCCCTGACACTGGCAGTCCAGCAGCTGTGAACTATCCATGGAAAGCATCCAAGTTGCCATGTGTTCAGACAGGGAAGAATTCAAGCTCAGCTCCCATTCCTCACAGCCTCTGCTATTTCTAGCTCCCTTTCATGTGTGTGTGTTTTAAATAGATACAATCTTTAAATAGCCATGATTTCAGATGGTAGTTTTCAAATAAATCCAAGTGATGGACTGTGGTCTGACCAAGTGCCCTGGGGCAAGGTCTGGCCTCTTATCCTAGCCTTGGTCCTAGGATCCAAATGGATCAAAACCAAGACCCTCAGGATACAGCACCTGAATTATATGGTGCTGGCCTTTATGTGGCTAGGTTACAAAGTTCTTCCAAATTTCTGCCCAGGCAGACACAGCATCACCTGGCTGAAGCACAGCCCCATTCTTCAGGGCACCTGGAAAATTCTGGACAGCATGGTGCCTGGCTGGAGGCAGTGGACAAGGAACAATAAAGCAGTGCAGAACTTGCCTACTGGTTTCAAAAGCACATGATGGATTATAGTGCTTGGAGTGTTTTGCAGTTTGGATGAGAATTGTCCAATCCTACAGCAGCTTTCACCTGGTTTTAATAGCCAGATACCATAAACCAGAAGTTCCTCTGGAGAAAACTCCTCTGCCAGCAAGAACCAATCTGTTTATAAGAGATCTGATCACATTTGTACACTTGAATTTAAACTGAGCTTGTTAAATGGACCAGGGCTGAGTCTGGTCTCAGTCAATTTCTGCAGTTATAAAACAGGGACAAGAGAGAACAAGGACCAACAGTTCCTTGTAAGCAAACCCACTTTTCTGACAGACTTTATCTGTGAGCCATGGGACCTGTCTACTTCTACCTGTGAGCATCTTTCAATGTTTTGGTCAGCCACTGAAAATACATTTGAAGCAAAAAGTCAAGTCATTCTCTTGTTAGCTTTTCTAAACAGGTCATTGAGTGATACAGAAGCTGAATGAAAGGATGGATGCTGGTTTTAAGAGCTGCAAAATGTTGCAGCTGTTAAAAACATCTGCAGTTCTGCACACTAGGAGGAGGAGGATCCAGCTTTCTTGGCCAGAGCATGATGCTGACTGGTTTCAAAGTAAATGTTATTATGTGCAATGCTGTCCAACATGATGATGTGCTCAGCTCCTCGTGCACCAAGTACTCTGTGCACTGGCTGATGCATCTTCCTCCAATACAACCAGTATTGACAATTTCTAGACTGGAACAATATCCCTAAGCTCTGCAGGAGTAGCTGCTTGGCTTGGTTTGGCTTTGTCCCTGCAGGGCTGATTCAACTGTCTGGTTCTTCCAGACTTGGTGCAGAGCTGGGAACTCACCATAACGCAAGTCTCCCTGCTAGGGTGGGGCAAGCACATATTTTTTAGATGACAGCTGAGTAAACTCAGTCCTCTGGTAATTCATAAAACAGGGATAGTGCAAGAAGTCTTGAAGTTCTTGCCTTCTGGCAGAGATACTGGATAGCATTGTGCTGTGTAACTTTATACAGTAAACCACGCCTTGGCCCAGCTTTCCTGTGGGGATAGATTCTAAGGATGGCTAGCAGCCAGGAAAGGGCACTGGGGTTCAGCATCTTTTCCGCAGAAGGTCCATGACATCAGACATGTACCTGCCTAGCTGTAAATTAGTTCCCCTCCACAGGCAGAAACTTGGTTCTCCAGAGCACAAGGGCAAGTATGTGCCCAAGGGTACAGTCAGCTTGTACCTGTTACTCTGGCAGTGAAAAACAGGTGAAGGCAAGTTTGTCACTTCAGAAAATCAATCTTTTCTTATATTGTCAGAATCACAGAATATTAGAAGGGATCCACAAGGATCATCAAGTTCCATCAGTCCCCCCTGTTCTTCACAAAACCACTACTTAGAGAAATCAGAAGTTTCCTTCACTTCTGCTAAAAGAATATCTTGTTTTTAATCACTGTTTCCTAAAAATGAGCAGATGTGGGAAACTGTTAATACCACCCTGTTCCAGGATGGACACTGCCATGTGCTCAGCTTGAAGTGGAAATGAAGACCATAAACAACCATATCCCACATTATAAGGCCATCCTTTTCCCTGGCCAGTATAAGTAGGATGACTTAAGCCTCTGTGCCCAGTACTTGCAAGCCAAATGGATTGTTTCCATCGCACAGTCTTGGTTTCACCACATAGGATGATTGCAATGTACCGCATCCCACTGCCCAAGCAAATTTCATTGCTGTTATTGACTCTCTTCTCAAACAGTTTTGCCACCTCAGTCCTGCTCCTGTAGTGAACACACTGGAGCCTGCAATGACCACGGGCCAGAACATACTATTGTCTCTTCAAGAGAGCAGAGTGCCTCTAGCAAAGGCTGAACTCATCTTGTTACACATTTGCAAAGTAGGATTCAAGAGGAGTCCTCTTCATAGAGGAAGAAGAATTTAGATTTATCCTGGATATAGAGGGTTTATCAGACTAGTCTGGCTAATGCACATGAGATTTCCATAGGCGTTGGCTCACAAGGGAATAATGGGCCATGATTCATTCTCAGCACTTTCCACTGATCAGCCCAAACTTTCTACAACACTGAAATGCTTCACACAGACTGATTTCAGTGCAAATCTGAAGATGAGGCTTACCAGCTGACCTCACAGTAGACCCCCACATCTCCTTAGGGCTTATTAGCTCAGGAACAGGACCAGCGCACACAAGACCTTTTCTGCCTGACATTTGCCTTCAGCCACAACACTCTCAAGTGGGCAGGAAGGTCTCACTCCTGAGGCTGAAGGGGTTAGCAGCTCAGCAGAAGGACTGGGTGGCCTAAAGACATAAAGGTGATTTATGGCCTGCCTTCTGAGTCATGTCCTCAGCTGACCATGTTCTGCCCATGTAACTTTCATGCAGCCTCAAGCAGACCTGCTCAGACCATCATCTCAACACAGACTGCAGTTCTGGAGTCACCACAGATGCACTCTCCTCATCTCAGATTACCAGTGCCTGGATGAGCATGCAGATCTGGTGCTTAGGGACATGGAATAGCGGTGGACCTGGCAGTTAATGGTTGGACTCAAAGGTCTTCTATGTCTTTTCCAACCTCAATGATTCTATGATTCTACGTTGGCAGGCTACAGCAGCTTTTGGGCAGCCCTGACCCAAAACCTACAGCCCTGACCAAAAACCCACAGTGCTGTGCCATAATATGAGAGAAAAATATCAGGACATGATCCATCTGTAGAGCCCAAGTTCTGCTCTGATCTGGTCCTTCTTGTTTTCAGAGCACTCTGCATGGGCAGAATGACTTCATCCCTGTTTCTACACACCACGAAGATACACCCAGAGTCACTAAACAAGGTCTAATTGAGGAGAGGAAGGCAGAAGTTTTCTTTCTGGTATCCTTTCATCTTTTCATGCTCTGGTTTCTTTTCAGTCAAAGGGGGAATGAATCATCCTTCTATCTTCCACTGGAGAACTGCAAGGGATTCATAAGGCAGCATGTGTAGGATATGTCAAAGCTTTCAGCAGAAAATCCTCTCCCACAGATCCCATAGAGCTGCACCCCCTGCTCTGCAGACACATGAAGGGGAGCTGCTTTGCTCTGCAGAAACAGAGATATCAGGTGAGGTGGCATTGGATATCCTTATCCTGAGCTAGCTCAGTCAGCTTTTCCCGGAGGAGAACACGAGCTCCACTCAGTTAAATAAGTCCTGCTACCTTATGCTTCAGAGATTACAAAGCCCCCACCACCACACTCCTCCCTCCTCAGATCCTGTGTTGCTGGGGGCCCCTACAGTGTTTCATTAGGTTTCCTTTATTAAGGCTTCATGTACAATGAGGGACTTTGTGGTGAAGTGACAGAGGGCAGCCAGTTTGTGTGGGACTCTGTCTCAGGTTTTGTAAGAGCTGGTATTGTGAAAGCATTTGACATGCCCACCAACACAAATATAAAGACAATTTAATGACTTACTACTTTTAATTGGGCATGTAGAGAGGGAAAATAAAGAAGAAAGTGCCTGGATGAACTGCTGCCAGAAGACTCAGGTGGGAATTTATTGTAGCTGCTCCCAACTTTCTGCCAATTGCCCATAGCAATGTACTGCGTAAGAAAACAGCCCCCACCACAGTGGTGTTTAAAGGTCCAGAGATGAAGGCAGAAGAGTGGTTGAATGAGTTAAAGTGGAATAACATCTCCAAGTGGGCTTAAATCCACACAAGAAGCTTTTAGGGAAATTCTGTAGCACATGAGAGCAGGTCATGGAGGAGCAGTGATTTTGTTGCTTGGTCTGCAAAAAGTATTAAGCAACTGCCAGTAAAATGTAAGTCTTTTCCAACTGTACAAAGCTGGGCAGCACAAAACCACTACTGATTTTGGAAACTCTAGAGGAGCCAACAGTTGTAAATTCAGCTCTTGACTTTGGCTATGCCCTTTCTGTAGTGGAAATTTACTGCTCAAGATGGGAAATGTGGGTTATAATTTGGAAAAAACATTTTGATGCTCAGAATTCCCTTTTCCAGCCCTAAAACCTGTAGTCCTGCAGGTCTCAAAGCACCGTGGTGGCCTCCCAGAGGCAAAGCAGCAGGCAGAGCAGAATTGTCTCATAACATGCAAAAAACAGCACAGCCTTATTCCAAGGTAGCTCTGCTGATTTTCATGGGATAGCAGGTCGTGGTATATGGAGATTCCCAGGAAAACAAACTTGTCTCTCTGTGGTTGATAGGTGTGAAATGATATTTACTTGCCTAAAAAGAAAGTATTCATTGTTTTGGATGAGGCAAAGGAAAAAACAAACAAACAAACAAACAAACATGTGACTTTAAACCTAGGAAGGGAAAAACCTTTAAAACAATCTTCTTGGGAGGTCCTGATGAAACAGGGCTGTCAGAGACGGCAGCCCGTTGCCCTTCTGCTTTGAAACCCAGCTAATTAGCTCCTAAGTATGGTGCTTCAGATCTGAACAGGGCATGAAGCTGCTGAGTTTGATATTTCCACTCCTGTCAGCCCATGCATTAAAAAAGAAATGAGTGAGGGAGCAGCGGGCTTAATGAGGCACCCTGGGGCAATTTGGCAGAGCCGGAAAGAGACTGCCTTGATGGCAAAGTCCTCCTCACATGGCTTCCTGATGTGAGCCTGGGGTACAGAGTGGTGCTAAAGGAAGAGTAATTCCTCCTCCCAAGGCCCCTGCAGGGATTCACAAAGGCTGGGACCAGAAAGCAACACCAGTAAGGAGGGGAAACTGCTCTGGAGGAGCACAGCTGCAGAGCCAGGACACTGTCTTGTAGCAGCAGCCTCTTCCTGGCATCCCAGGTCTTTGAGCTGCAAGAAGATGCGATGTCATGGTCTTCTGGGGAGGCAAAGTCATACATAGATGTTGTTTCTTGTGCTAGGCTTGGGATACCATCAACTCCATTTGGAGGCCCTTCTCTGAAGATACTTGGATGTGTTAAGAGCCCTGGAGCAGACCCCTGGACCAAGCCACAAACTGTGTTGAAAAGTGCCTGAAACCAGGAAAAGACCTACATTGAGAGGTGTCAATACCCTTAGCAGGCTGTCTCCTGTAAGGCTGGCAGGGCACAGATACAACTGAATGAACTCTAGGCAACACAAAGATTAATGCAACATCCCCCCTCCAGGTGCAGGACATCTACCCACAGAGAGAGAAGTGGGAGAGTGAGTTTTTCTAAGATACAAATGAGAACCAGACTAGAAATCAGGCACCTAAATCCTATTTGAAGTTCAATTTCCCCCAGAACAGAGTTTATCACATCTGAAATAGAGTTGCTCTTCATAAAGACTATTGCAATGGCATCACTGAACCTCAGAGGTTGTTATTCAAGCTCAGATGATGGTTTAGCAGTTGCCAAATGCAATTTGTTCAGATAGGGTCCCAGAACTTATACAGAGGTTCTCCAGACGTTTCGCCACTAAAGTGGTGTTGCTGCAGCAACACATACCAGTTTCCTAACTGTCTCAGGAAGCTATTGCTGTCTTTAATCACTCAGGTTTTGAGTGCTGCACTGTCCTGTAGTCCACTGAGGGCTTCAACCCCTTCCTAGAATGCAGGAGAGCCCAGGAGAGCTCCACACTGCTGTGTAGACACACTGCCTGTATCCAAGGCAGGCGTAGGGAAGCATTCATAAGTGTGTCCAAACTGGAGTACAATTCAAACCGGGGCAGCGTTACAGGTGACATCATCCTTGATCTCTTATGTGTGACATCTTTTACAGGGCTGTTCCCTATTTCACACACTCCCTAATATTTTGCAAGGGACCATGCTGCCAGGCAGAGGAGAAATGTCCCCTTTGGGACCATGTCTCACACTTGCAAACCACAGACTGTCCTTTTTGCCCCTTAGCCCTGGAGTAAGATAAAATGGGAAGAGAAGAAGATGTTAATTGTGGCAGTCCCTACAGCAGGATCCATCAAGGAGTGATTTTCACTTCAATGCCTCACTGGAGAAATCTCAGATGAAAGAAACGGCTTAGCCAAAAGAAACCGGAAGACAGTATTATTCAGGTAATCTAACGTTATGCTTCAGAGAGCTCAAGAAGTTTACGTGGGAGGGTGAGAAAGCCATTTTTCACACGGTTGAAGATATTGCACAGCTCATCGGCTGCATCCTGGGAAGAGTCTCATCTTCCCAGTGAGCAGTTGCTATCTGAGAAGACAGGATTAACTGGAACAATGCTCTGACTGGACCACTGGACTGTAAGAATTGGCTTTGTCTGAGTACCCATTCTCTTCCCTTGCCTTCCCCTTGAAAACACACATCAAGCCAGATCACCGCTCTCTGTCGCACCAAACTGAGAGGTGTGTTGCTCTTGCATTAAAAGTTAGGGCACATGCAAACAGATGTCTGAAGTGCTGGATTTTGCTTTGTCCGGGTGCTTGCACTGCTGTGAAAAAGTCACGACACTTCCCACAGCTACTGAGCTAGATAACAGACAGAATCACAGAACAGTTTAGCTTGGAAGGGATCTTAAATATCGTCTAGTGCCAACCTCACTGCCGTGGACAGGAACGCAGCTCAAAAAGCAATGAATGACACCCATGGTGTTAGTACTTCAGGACAAACTCAGTCTGCCATGGTGGGGGGCAGGCTTTTTACTAACAAAAAAACTATGCTTCAGATTTCACAGTGCTTCTGGTGCAGTCATATTCCTTTGGTCAGTAATGGTCTTTCACTGCTCTGCTTTGGCTTTTGCTGTGGAGCAGCTCCTAGGCATCAGGCCAGGAAAACATTTAAACATATTCCTAAGATCCCTTGATTTCAATCCTATACAATGAGTTTGCATTTTCCTTTAAGCTGTTTTCTCTGCTATAAATTCTACCTTAAAAACAATTTCAGGGTCTCCTATCCACCTCCCTTATCTATTGTTTAGCATGTCCTGCCCACCTCCCATCTTGCTCCTTTTAGAAGCAATATTCTGTGTATGCAGTACTGGTGTACAATAAATATTGCCTAAAAGACTTCAAGGCTGAGCTTAAGCAAGATTTATAGGGGGGGAACATAACTTTTCTTAAGCTAAATGCTTTAGCTTGAATAAAGCAGGATTTCCCAGGCACATCAATCATTTGACTTGATGGATGCAAACCCAGTCACCAGCACCACATTGCAATGACAGTGAAACACTGACCTACCCCAGGGCACGTAAACAAGAAAGATATGGAGCAGCACATGTAATAGTCACAGATTTTAAGTGCCAGGTAGATCAGAGACAGGCAATCTTCAGTTTACAAGTACTTTCAGTATGATTCGGATCTCACTGCCCTCTCAGTACTCTCTATTCCCATATTTCTCAATGCAGCCCTGGTATAAAAGAAGCCACTCACACAGCATGGAAGAAGCCCTGACCCCAGGCTCTCGTCTGGGTAGGTTGTTTTATAAAGTCATTCTATGCTGAAACTACATTGGGAATATGTGAGAAAGAAAAGGAAGGGTGGAATTGTCTACAGCTCCTGCTACAAACTGAGACTGTATGTCCAGCGCACCCAAGAAAATGTCAGAAATTGTATTCACATTGCCCAGAAAAAGAAGGAACTTTTGTAAAGAGGAGGAGGAAGGAGGAAGGGCTGGTGGACCCAGGGCATCTTCCACATTGCTTGCAGAAACTCATCCTGAGGTCTGGCTGAGAACACAGGAAGGAACAGGAGGAATTACAGCCCAGGAGTACTGTTATAGACCAGGGTTTTATGTTTTTCCAAAACTAAGCAGTAGGCTAAAATACTGAATCTTCAAGGCAAGGCTATTGCATGTTCCTGTTCCAGAAATCCCGCATCTGATCTGTTCTCCTAGTAAAGATGTGGAGCTTCAGTGATTTCCTTTGCTCTATTAGACCTGGCCTGTGGTCCTGGCCTGTGGTGGGACAAGTCCTGACTTCACAGGACTTGTCATTTGGCTTAAACAGTTGAAAACTTCTCTTTCTATCAATCTGTTTATGGATAACATACGAATATCCAAAATATCTCCTAAACCTTGTTACCCCCACAGCCACTGGTCCCAACGTAACCCTATCCAAGCAGGCTGCCTCCCACAACAACCAAGTGTCAGGGGCATCTCTGCCTGCTTTTGCTCTCTGCACTGTTTTTCCACATGCTTTTGCAGGATGGGCACATCTTGGACACCAGACTCCATCCAGGAATGGATTAGCAGCAATTAAGCAGTGCTCATTGCCTCAGTCCTAACCGGACCTCCCCTGAACTGAACGGGAGCCACACTGGATCTTGCCTCTTTCCATTTCTGGGGCTAATTATTACCAGCTAAACAGCACTAGGCTTTCCCTTTTTCTTTTTGCCATGCTTGTTAGCATTGTTTCTTCCAGCAGCTTTTCATCTCAATGGAGGCAATTGTGCCTGCCTGACATTTTAATTCTTTCCAGCTGCATCTGAACAAAATGACACAAATTAAGTGGAAGGGCTTGAGGAAGAGGGGGAAGGAAGCTCCCAGTCCCCACAGTCTGTCCTTGTCCTACAGCAAGGGTTTTGTGCTCAGTACAGCAGATGCTCAGAAGGTGCCATGGTGAGAGGTTTTGATGCCACATTGACACTACCAGTCCAGTCCCAGGGATGCTGTGTTGCATCAGCATCTCTCTTGACCTGTTTCTCTGAGAATCATGGTGGGGAAACTTAGAGGTGAAAGATTTTCAAGGTCTCTGAACAGACCAGTGGCACACACATTTGCCTTTACTTAGAGGAAGATACCTTGATTTAGGGACCCCTTAACTGAGGTGAGATTGAGTGAGCTTCTGCCCATTCTATGAAAGGTCTGCAGCTGAACTATGCTGGTTCAAGAGAGGTTTAAGAGAACAGACTGGCAAGTTGCAAATTTCTTTAACAATACATAAAAATCTCAGCCATGAACAAAGACCTCTCTGGGTAAGATACTACAGAATGGAAAGTCTGCCTATGCCCCTTAATGTATTAAGGAGACCAAAGAGAAGCATTAAAATGAGTGTACTTTAATATTGCTCTCGCAGGTCTTAGGATGCCCATGCAGCTCTTTTCAGAATCTAAGCCCTCTAGCCTAAGCTAGGATAAAAAGAGTTGTCACGAGACAACTTAAATGCAAAAAGTCTCTAGCAGCTAGTATGAACCACAGGGAACAGGATCAGACTGGCTCAGTAAACCACAGGGCAACACAATTAGATTGATGCTGTATTAAGCCTGCTGTGAAACCAGAAGAAGAAACTGGAGACGTTTGCTTGCCACATTTGTGTTACTAAAGCCTCATATTTGGTGTTTCAGTGGTTCCTCATTCTAGCACCAGGCTCATGGCCTCACCTCAGCTACTAATTTCCAGGCAATAGAAGCCTTGCCTCCTTGCTTCCTGTATCACATCTAACCTTTTTTTTCATTTAGTCAAATTCTTTTGACTCAGCTACTATCTTTGTGGACACTTTGACAGATTTTCCAGGGTCCTGCCTACTACTCCTATTCCCTGATTTCTGTTCACATCAAGCCCAGCTCCTGCCTGAGGACAAAGAGTTTGTGCTGTGGTCTGAAGGTGCAGCCATGGCCGTCACCAGAACTAGCCTGAGGCTACCTGGCTCCGGCACTGGTAGCACTGTAACCACATCAGCTGCATGGTACAGTGTCCACAACAGCTTCCCATTCTGGCACACAACAAGAGATAGGGGCTGATGCAGGAGGTGTAAAGAACTAGAGATCAGGGGAATGCAAGGGCCCACAGAGAAATCTGATGCAGGAGACGAAGAAAGTAGCTGGAAAAGAAGTGGCAGACGCAAACACAGTCCCCAGGGAGCTCTTTGTCATTACCCGAAATGCCTGTGATTTCTCTGCCCTGGCTTCCAAAACAGTAACACCATTGAGTCTGGAGAGCCTATCCCAACATTTGATACCAGAACTAAGTGCCTACATGGGGAACTGAACTGCTCAATATCATGTTACGGCTTGGGTCATCTCGGAGACACTCATGAAAGGTGATTGGGAGTGTCAAATCAGTTTCTGGAGGCATCTATAGCTCTCAATTAACTAAAGAATCATAGAATCAGAAGAATTTACTTTGGAAAAGACCTCTGAGCTCACAAAGTAGAACCATTAATCTAACACTGCCAAGCCTACCACTAAACCATGTCCCTAAGCACCACATTTACACTACTTTTAAGTATTTCCAGGAAGAGTCAAGCACCTTTGAGATTACAACCCACATGCCTCAGGAATTTGAGCTGCTTTTAGTGGCAGAAGAAATAGCCCAGGGAAGACCATGCCAGTGAAGGAGAAGTGCAGATATGTTTTCCAAAAAGTCTCAGAGCTAAATTTTTCAGCTTCATATACTAATGTGAACAGCAGACTCCTGCTTACAAAAAAAACCACACCTCTGTGCTTTTCTTCCCCAAAGGCCAAGATGTTCAAGGCCTATTTTTCTAGCTGATAAGAGCTTCTTTCAGATAGTGGAGCTGGCTCTAACACCAAGAACAAAATGTGATCCTGGCAGGTTGTCAAAGCACCCATCCTAACACCTGAGGAAATGTCATTGGGACGTGCTCAACTGAGAAATGAGGAGCAAAAGCAGGGAAGACTTGCTGTTTTCAGCTTTTGCCACAATTTGCTTTTTCTTTAAAGATATATTTGAACAGTTCTCAGCAGGAGTTATGGATGCTTCCAGGATTTTAATCCATGCAGATCTAAAATATTTGCAATCAAAATTGAGCTCCAGGGCATTTGTTTATTTATTGCAATAGTCTACATCTCTGTAGATCCCCATGACTCCAACTTTGAGAGAAAGAGGCACAAAAAGGAGCAGAGGGTGACAGAGATAACAAGCATTTCCTGATTTATAAAGGGCTGTTTGTTTGTGCTTTTTTTTTTTTTTTTTTTTTTTTTTTTAACTTGCAGAAAGGATCTCTGTCCAGTAAGTCAAATTCCTTGAGGGATTTAAAGGAACGTGACACTATCCCTCTCTTATTTCATTTAGATGCCTTGCACCTACTGCTGTGTTCTCTTTTTTTTGCAGCAACATCAGCCTGAACAGTTGCCTCCCAGCCATTGTCCCTTACTCCCTCCCAAGTGTTTGCTCCTGCAATATTGTGGTACAATACCACAAAACTGTGACTGAAAAGGGTAAGATAAAAAGAATTAGGGAAGCAAATGATTAATCAAAAAAAAAAATCTGTTTTGGCTCTGTTGCTTTGTTGGATCTGTTCCCCAAACCAGCACTCAGCAGAGCAGCTGTGCTGGCAAGGAAAAAGGGATGGCGTGCAGCAGCCTGACGACAGGATTGAGAGGCAGCAGAGGGAGGGAGAGTATAAAAGCCATCAAAGACAACATACCTTGAAGCTAAAGACTCAATTAGTGGCTTTTAATGCCACTATTCCATGAGAGAAAGATGGTAAATCACAGGTCGTGCATTTTCCCAGCACACATAGCAATGTCTGGAGCACTTGCAGTACTGATGTGGAGCCCTCCCCACCTTAGAGACTCAGCAGGAGAGGAGGGGGGACCAGAGTGCCTTGAGTTCTACACAACAAGAACGTTTGGAAAGACTCATCTTCAGACTTGTGCACCTTTAAGCCACACCAGGGCACTTCCAAGCCCCAGTTTTAAGGAAGATTTTGCAATAGTGCATAGAGCAATAGAGCACTGTGAGCCTCTGGAAATCTTTCCAAGCTCCTAAAGTCAGTATCTTGGCTATTCAAAAAATTTGGTAAGGTAGAAATAAATGGATGGAGGTGCAGTGGACAAGGGTCTCAAGCTGGTATCAAGTCCTGTGAAGGGCACCAAAGGAGCAGGGGAGGGAACAGAATGAAAAATGGCACACAGAAAGCACATGTGCAATTCTGATTTAGGTCCTAAGATGAATGAGGCAGTGGTGGAGCTATTTGAAGAGAGGAAAGACTTTCTTTCCGTTTATCTTTTGGTGAAGAGCAGGAAAAGGCCGGAGGGGGAAGGGAGCGCAGCTTTGCAGAATGCTAATGAGGTGGAGGTGATGCTGCTTGATATAGAGCTGAACGTGCTTAAGGGACCCTCCAGGGATGATTACTGAAAAATGACTTTCAGAAAATGCCACTGGGACACTCCTGGCTCTGCACAGAGTACACAGCACAATACATCTTCACACAGGGAGATTGACACACAGATGATGGATGTCAACAGTAAAGGAATTCTCTTTAAGGGAAGAAGGGTAATTAACTTTGGAAACAAGGATTGAGGCTGAATGTACATGGAAAAGTTGTGTGTAGGGCTGGATTCTAAAAGAGAGTGGTGAGATGGGTGTGCAACACTCATGGTTATGTCTCCCCACTGAGTATGAGCTGGGAGTGGTTGACTGTCCCGAGACCTGCCACGTGATGCAGATTTTATACTCACGTCTTAGAAAATCCCCAAACTCCCATTTCTGACCCCAGTAACAAAATGTGGCAGGGGTGGGTGGATGGTGTTAGTCCTGAACTTCAAGTCCTAAAGCTGCAAATAACTCAAGGGAAAGGGAGTTTTAGTATATCAAGGGAGAAACTGCTGTGCACCTGTTAGAGGAACCATGTCTGTGCCTTCTTGTTTGACAGTGTGCTTTACAGTTAATACCTCCCTAATTAAAACACACAAATACAGAGGAAAGCAAAATTCGTAATGCCCTTCTATTTTGCCAGAAGTTCACCCAGACAAACTAGTTGACTAGTGGGTGCCCCAAGCTATCTGGTGTATTTAGGCATAGCTAAAGGCACCAGCACAGTGTTTGTGCCTTTGTTAGGAGGAAAGAAACCTCTTTCAGCCTTTACCACACCTTATCAACAGCTGTAATTTGTTTTTGAGACTTTACTTTAGCTGCAGCACCACCCCTATTTCAAACTCAAACCATTTTCTTTCCAAGTCCAGTTTGTTATGCTAAGCAACAGCAGAATCCACACACTTACTGGGAGGTCCTTCACAAAACACAAGCACTCATCCAATAAGTAAGAATAACCTAATGTCTTTCCCTACCACCTCAGAAAAAGAACTCATTGTTCTCATTAAACCCTAAGGAGCTTGCTTCGCTCTGATGCAATATCATGGGGAAGAGAAAACAGAGGCATACTGGGCAAAAACATACCAAATTTCATTTCAGGGTTCATGTTTTAATATCTTCTAAGTAAAAAATGCCTTCATTGTTTTTAGCTTGCTTTCAGACCAGAATTTTCCTTTGCCTTCTGTTTTCAACTCAAATTGATTCTGAAGCCAAAACTACAAAGAAGTACTAATGCTGGGCTTTGTTCCTGAAAGGTGATTACACCTTTGCTTGGACGATGCCGCTGCCTGTTTGAGATTCCTGCCTGGTTTTGGTAGCAGTCCTGACACTTGTGATGGTGGGTGGACAGAAGAAGACAGCTGGTCCCATCATAACAAGCTACGATTACTGCCTATTATGACAGCCCTATTCAGAACACCTATTGACAATCCAGCTCATGTTCCTGCTCTGAACGACCCTCTGAAGGGGTGTCTCTCTTTTTCTCTCCACTAGCTATCCCTTAGGTTCCTGTGATCATGACCTGAGCATACAAACTAAAACCCTGAGGTAGACAGCAGGAAGGTGACTGGAAAAGGTTTTCTATCCCTGTACCTGCAGATCTTGGAGGCAGTTGCTTGGTTAATCCACCTGGAGATTTCTCCTTGTTTTCTGCAATCTCTATCAGTTATTTGAACAGACATCAGGGTATGATTCATATCACCTGAGTCTACACATTTAAAAAAAGATTAGCGTTTAGTATAAGTATTGTCTCTATAGGTAAGGGAATGAGATGTTTAGAGGGTGATACAGCCAACCACTTGTTGCACACATGTCAGGGTAATTTGAATCAATCTGCACAGCTGCCTTTTCACCCACTGAAAAACAACCTCAGACACTTTGACTAGTGGCTTCCAAAGACAAAGGTATTTTCTATTCCAGTATTGTACATTTTCACAGATCTTTAGAAAGCCATTACCTTCCAGTCTAATTCTCCTTTCCAGTTATTCTGTGCACTAATGTAGATAGGCTTTGTTTTTAATGGTGAGCCCAAAAAAAAAAAAAAAAAAAAAAAAGGAAAAGACTTTCAGGAAATAGCTGGGGTTTTTGGTTTAGAAATATGAATAAGATGATAGTTTTTCATAGTTTGGAACAATGCTGCAGCTAAACGTATGGTTTTGTCAGCTTCCTCTTGTATAGTTCATAATTTGGAAATTATTTGCCTTTGGAAAGAGAGTGGCCAAACTACAGTAAAATCCCAAGGTTATAGTCCTATATCTTAACTCAATTAACTCTGAAGGCGGAGGCAGTTTATGTCAGTCAGGAAAGTGTTCTGGCTCAGATTTCCTTTAGAAATCCCTGACAGGTAGGAAAATCTTGGTTTCCACTGACTAGATTATCTCTAAAGCATTTGACACAAGCCCATCAGAGGAAGTTCTTAAGAAATGTGTCTGAGTTTGAACACCTTGCACTGGTTTGCAAAGTGATACCTCTCCTTTCTAGAATCTAAAGAAATTAATAACATGGCTGCCAGGGGGTCAATGCAGCCAAGGTCTACAGAGGTATCAGCAGAACATCCCAGCAGTGACAGGAAAGCAAAATTCAAAATTCATCTCAGATGGATGAAGTTGGCACTTCCAACTTCAAAGCACAACCCTCCTGTGTCAGCAGGAATTGACTGCTATAGGCTCGTTTCATCTCTGGATGCCCACCCTCAAGGGGATGGAAGTAGAATCTTCCATTAGTCTGAATTATTTGGGGAACTTGGAGTCACTCCAGTGACTCCAATATTGCTGGTGTAAAAGAGATGAGACTCTGGTCAGATTCTCACAATTTCTCAAGAGGAACCACTTGCATTATCACAGTGGTGAAAAAATGAGACGTCCCTCCTTAAGAGATTCCCCATCCAGTGTGACCTCCAAGATCAGCACCACGTTCAACTAAAGTTCAACATCACATTCAATGTAAGTTCAACACCGGGGCCACAGTCTCTTCACACTCCTTTTCATGAAGATCCATGCTCTGCAGTATGCAGCAGGGGCATCTGCACCCTTTTTCTCACCCCTGGACCTTTGCTCTGGATCCTCCACCACGAAGTTGTTTATTCATTCAATTCTTATTCGTTTCAGACACTTGTGACCAACAAGTCCAGGAAGGTGATGCTCCCCCTGTACTCTGCTCTCACTAAGAACCCAGCTCTGGGATCCTCAGCACAGAAAGGACATGGACCTGTTGGAGTGAATCCAAAGGAGGCCACAGAGGTGCTCAGAGGGTTGGAGCACCTCTGCAATGGAGACAGGCTGAGAGAGTTGGGGTTGTTCAGTCTGGAGAACAGAAGGCTCTGGGGACACTTTATTGTGGCCTTTCAGTATTTGAAGGGGGCCTATAAGAAAGATGGGGACAACCTTTTTAGCAGGGAATGTTGCAACAGAACAAGAGGAAATGGTTTTAAACTGAAGGATCGGATCGTCAATTTAGATTGAATATTAGAAAGAGGTTTTTTGTTATGAGGGTGGTGAGGCATTAGAGCAGGTTGCCCAGAAAAGCTGCAGCAACACCTGGCAGTGTTTCAGGCCAGGCTGTATGGGGCTTTGACCAACCTGATCCAGTTAGAGATGTCCCTGCTCGTTGTAGCGAAATTGGACTAGATAACCTTTAAAGGTCTCTTTGAAGCCAAACTATCTTATGATTCTGTGATTCTGACCTATGAAAATTTTTCAGCTCCCGGAAACTGCCTGAGACCTTCCACCTTCACGGTACCCAAGATCAAACCAACAGACTGCAAAGCAGCAATATAACCCAAATACTTAATTTTTAGCTAAATAGTAAGCTTTTTCAGGCACACCTCTGCACAACACCTACCCTCCAGAGATAAGCAGTCATGCCACACAGAGTAAGGACTCACCATGTCCTTGAAGGAGGGAGAGAACGAGGACCACACACATCTTCCATTGAGCTTTACAGCATCCAGGTATGAAAGGGACGGAGCAGGGGGCACTGGGCTCTCTATGTGGCCAGCGCTGAATGGATGGAGCTGGCAAAGCCTGATTTCACAGGGCAGGCACTTGCTGGCAGCAGCTACTTTTGTTTATCAGGTTCCTTAGAACTGTGTGAATTAGAGACTGGATCATTAGCTTCACAATGAACCAGAATGCTGATTTATTTAATGAATGTAAATGGTCTTTCGTTAGCTAATTAAATTAGGGAAATGAGAACTGTTGGCAATAAAATGGATAGCAAGGAGTGAAAAAGCTTCTGTATCCCAGTGACAGCTGTAATATAGGTCTTTCTATGGCCAAGACCCTCTGTAAAAGCTTCAAATCAAGTTTCTGTCCTTGAGGATAGCCTTTTACTGCATTATCTATGGCCAGCCAGGGCTTACTGGAGATCTGTAAAGGTCCTGAACCAAAACAGTGATGCACTGTACTTCACTTTCTGGTTACACTTGTGCGCACCCAGACTAAACTGAGCTAGTCACCTTGAGTTTGTATCAGTGTAAATACAATAATTTGCAAAATTAGAGCAATGAGCTATTTACAATCATTTTCACTTTTATCTAACATGAGTCAGTTCCTCAGTGCTTTGGAAATTCCCTGGGTTGAAAACTCTGCTGTTCCAAGCCACTTGCTTATGAAAACAAACCATGGTCCTTCTGCAGTCAAATCCAGAATCCAGTAAGACCAGTCCTGACTTTATAATACTTAAGCCAGAGATAAAAAACATTACCTTCACACAAAGACTCATACAGGTGGTCCCCAGCCATTCATTTCAGGGCTGTAAAAGACCCACTACCATAGAAAGAATGGATTCCATGTCTGTTGTAGCAGCTCTCATTCTTTAGGACAACACTGTGGTCGACCTTGAGGTGTCAAAGACACCAAAACCTCTCTCATAAACAATATCTGGCAAAATTTCACCTTTGCAATGCTGAATGCTCAGTTAACTCCTTACTTCATAGACACTGCTCACCTCAGGAACCCCTTCTCCCACCTAACACAGGTGCAGCAACAAGAGACTCCTTAAGGTATCATGAGGGCCAAATGCTGGGCAATAAATCTTAGCCATTCCTGTCAGATGAGGCATGGATATGTTTAAGATAATAAAGCTCACAGAGGAATGGCATTTTTTCCTGCCAAATAGCATAACTAAAAGCCGAAGTGCTTTTTGGCAGGTTTATAATCTATTAAGGTATTGCCATCCCCGTAGGTCATACATTATCAAACCATATATTACCCAAAACTCCTCTTAATATGCAACTTAGAGGCTTTTAACAGTCATTTCTGTAGACTATTAGAAAATAAAGCAATAACAGAAATAGCACAAACAACTGTCCATCCAGAGCACCTACAAATAGATTGTTATTCTCAGGAAATAAATCCAATATAAGACTTCAAGCTTCAGGGAAATAACTTCCATCAATTAAACCATGTAAATGACCAAAGTCTTAGAATCAAATTAAGCCAGCCTAAATAACTCATCACAAAATGCTAGTCCTTGCCCAGAGGTTATGGAGGAAGTCGCTACATCTGTAAGTGTTATTAATAGGAATAAGTCTGTAAAGATTTAGATCTATGCTTGGATTTTTGGGGCTATATATCTACATGGGAGGCAGTAATTGGAAAGCAGAGATGATTAATATACCTGATTAATTGCAGTATCAGAAGATAGGCAATGCAATTACAGAGTCTTTCAGACATGCATGATCCTACACTCCATCACCGATTGAATAAAACAAACACAAACAGAATTAATCAAATGAAATTGGAACACCAAAATTAAGTAAACGCATGCAAAATGTCAAAGACACCTTCATTCTGGATCACCCTCAATATCAGCAAGAGAAACATAAAATTAAAAAAGTGAAAGAGATAAATGATGCATTCCTTTCAAATTGAAAGGAATCTCCCAGCACAGCCTCTTTTGACTCCTTCAGTCTGCAGCCGGGCAGTGGGGAAGGAATACAAAAGGGATAACAACACTTTCAGGACAGGATGCAAAGTGTTTTTTAGTGTTGCCACTGGCCATGAGTAATCAGGATTTCATCTCTTCCCAAAGCCAACTTTTCAAGGGCCTTTGGGCTGTGGTTGACCTCATTCCATAAGCCAACTCTGCGATTTATTGCTGTTTAAAAAGGGCCCTTCCCTTCTTTCTCCCATATCCTTCATCTCCCTTGCTCCTCATGAAGAGAGCAAAAAGACTCCTTTTAGCAGGAGTTCCTGCTAAACCACCATGTTCCCTCAGCTTTGTTTTTGTTGGTGAAGCAGATGTAACTACTCTATCTCCACCTCCTCCCCATCCAAATGGACTTTCCCCAGCTGTCCATGTAGAACTGCTTTGAGTCATTTCCATATGACAGGCTGGGGGTCTTATGCTAAACCTGTGAATTTATCCAAGTTAAAAATAACTTTGCCAAGAGAGGAAAAAAAAAAAAAAAAAGATTTTTTTAAAAACGTGTCAGAGGGTGTGAGGCAGCCCATGGAAGGGAATAGAATCCAGGGGCAAGCTGATATCTGGTGAAGCCAGTTTGGGCTCCATAGTAAGTGCCTTTGACACCACAGTTCAGCCAAGGTAATGAGAGTAGGGGGTTACATGTGGATTAGGGACTTCTCATCCTCTCTGTACACCCACCTCTGCGTGATCTCTGGAGAGGCCACAACAAAATGGAGAACAAAGCTAAAACCTCTTAGCTATGAGAACATCTTCACAAGAAGACATCACACCAGAAAGCACTTCTTGGGGAGAAAACGCAGAACAACGAATTGGTGACTTGATGGGAATTGCTGCCTCCTTCTTTGGCAGAATCTTAGGGTGCCTTTTTTCTGTCCCAGTGCTCAGCCTTTTGCTCCTTTTTAATCCATGATGCTTTTCTCTTCATTGGATGTAGACTATAACCCTGCAAATACTATGCTTTCCAAGAACATTATAACACTTCTAAACTTATTTTTTTAGCCCCTAGGGTTTATTCAGGTGATCGATGTCCTTATTCTGTCATGTGGTCATGAGCAGTAGCAGCAGCTCTCATTTGAGTTCTGGTACTTCTTTTTGTATATGTTACTTTTTCACAGCAGGAGTTGAGTGTCAGTTCACAACCTTAATTTAAAATGAGAAAGAGAAAGCAAGAAAGAGCTCTTCAAATGTTCCACTTTCTCTGAGATTCCATTTCCAAAGGAATATCTCCACAGTCAGTACAACCTGATGGTTTTCCCAGCACAAGGAGTTGTTTACTGCAAGCTCATGCACGTTCAATTTTCCACTTGGAAACCAATTCAGCCCTGCTGTGAAGCCCAGAAGCCACAGAAATAGACCCAGGAACACCAAAGTGATCATCAGAGTGATTTGATGCAGCAAGGACATAGATCATACAATCACAGAATGGTTTGGGTTGGAAGCGTGGGTTATTCAGAGCGGGACTAAATCACAACAGCTGATTTCCCCTCTCCATTGAGAGGCACAAGACCCAAAAGGCACCCCAGGAGGGTGCCATCCTGAAAGTCCTTTAGGGCCACTTATATTTGCTTCCACATTTTCATGTTCTGTAAGTTCTGAGATGAATCCCAGAGTGCAGGTATGGATTCTAGTGCAATATAGTTTTCAGGATAAAACATGGAATTTGGGGATTTGGAACAATCAGTATCTGTGAAAACTAACAGTTGCTGCTACATGTTATGGGTGTAACTCAGGACAAGCTATAAATTCCCTTCATGATGATTGATCTGCGTGTGTTCATGCAAAAAAGAAAAAGGTCAGCAGGAAAGAATGCATGAGTTGCTGGTTGGAGTCAGCCCATGATGCTTAAGATGAAAGAGACATATTCAGATCTGCCATTCCAGGCACCCAGTCTTGCTGTCATGGAGCTGGTTCCTCTACAGACACATGTGATGTCTCTCAAGACACCTGTTGGTATCTAGGCTGGATGCAGGACATTGTGCTCTAGAGGTCTCAATGGATTTGATGTAGAGTGGTAGGTGAAGCTCCTTGGGCAGCAGCGTGCCCAGTGCACCTCAAAATCTTTGACCCTGTATCTAGCATATCTGCCAAGATTCTATCCTGACACGTCACCATTAGCTAAGCATTTCCATTATCACCAACAATTTTGTCAACAACCTTTTCTACTGAGAGAAGGCCAAGAATCATAAAAACATTTAGGTTGGAAAAGATCTCCAAGATCATTGAGTCCAACTGTTAACCTAAGACTGCCAAGCCCACCACTACACTATGTCCTTTAAGCACAACCTCTACCTGATTTTTTAATGTTTCCAGTGATGGTGATTCCATCAATTCTCTCAGCAGGAGGCTACAGCTACTCTGCGGACCTCTAGTAGATAAGGACACAACATGCCTTATCCAGTAAGCCTATGCTCCCAGGACCATATGTCCGACAGCAGTATCCTTGGAAAACTACACTGTATATCACATGAGAGGAAGCCTTTCACCAGCATAGCTGGCATTCGTGAAATTCCTTAAATGCATAGCTGGCATTCATGAAATTCCTTAAATGCTTTGAAATGCCTTAGATACTTTTGTATTGCTCCCTGGCCTTTTTCAGCCACACAGTGAACAGGAAGACGGGCTCCTGTTGATATCTGGGCTTGATCTGGAAGGATATTGCAGTAATAACCATCTGGGGCATTGGCCCAAAATATCATGCTGAGCCAAGTAAGTTGGGACTTTTCCCATTCTGCAACCATTCAGGCTGAATCAGCCCATTTCCCTGGCCACAGTGTTTTATCACATGCCGTGCAGCAACTCCTTGCTTCATCCCCCTTTCCCTTCCACCAGCTGGATACTAAAGCAATCCAAGTCAAAGAACTTCAGGCCATCAGAAAGAATGGGAAATCTTCTGAATATGGGAAATAGATGTATAAAAAGAAGGTCAACTGGGTTAAATATTGTGCATGATGTGACAGTACAAGCGAGGCTGAGGAAAAGGAAGGGACATAAGAGCCATTCATATGGAAGGAAAGTGCTCACTGACAGCGGGATTGTGTCAAAGGAACTTTCTGTTTAAAGGCATGAAGAGGCTGTGCAATTATAAGAACTATTGTTATTAAAGAAGATAATTTGTTTTGTTTCCTATTTGTTTTGTTATCAATGTTGGTTTTAATCGACATTAAAAAAATGAGGAGGGGTTTTTAGTGGGGAAAAAGAAGAATTTCTGCTGTTTTTTTCTGGAGCTGGGCCATGCTTTGTTGTGCTCAGTTTTCACTGTGAGTCCAGGCTTCTCTCTACAGGAATATCGTACTTCCTGAGCTCCCACCGTTCCCACAATGTTCTCACAGTCACATTCTTCTTTCCATGTTTTTAATCACTGACTCAGAGGGTAGCAATCAATGGCAGGGAGGGTCACACGTTTATAGGCTTGAGTCCAAGTTTCCAGCTAACGACTTGAACAGGGGTAGAGCAGTTAGGGAAGGTCCCTTGGAGATTGATGCTGGAAAAGCAAAAGCATTTGCTGGAAAATCAAAGATAGGAGACTCAAGTTGAAATACAGACTATTCAACCCCAGTAAGCAGGCACTTAGCTATGAAGCAAGAGAGCCAAAGGTGTTATGTTGCCCATCCAGCATCTCCATATGCCCCTGGCTACCACATTTTCTTAAGGACATATCCTTGGAAACTGTATTTGAGAAAGACATTTGATTGCACAAGCTGGGTCTGCTGATCTGATAGGGATGGATGCACTGACATGAAGGTAGGGATAAAAATGACAAAGAAGTGATTAACTGTGGGAACATATGAACATTTTCTTCTGGAAATTAGAAGTTGATATTTTTTCTGAAAATCTTCTTAGGCCTGGGCTTAGTTCATAAATGAGGCAGTATATACCACTACCTAATAAAATGCTCTGAGATGAACAGAGCTGGAACAGGCAGCCCAGGGCAGTGGGTAGAGTCACTATCACTAGAGGGATTTAAAAGACATGTAGATGTGACACTTGAGGACATGGTTTAGTGGTGGGCTTGGCACTGTTGGGATAACAGTTAGACTGCATAATCATAGGGGTATTTTCCTTAATGATTCTGTGTTTCTATGAAAATGTAGGAAACCAGGGTCTCGTTTGCTTTCATTTCTCTGGTGTTTCACATCAAAGAAGTAGGGAAGTGTCCGATATCACTCACCCAAAGGACAGGAACAATGACGGTGGTAATTAGTATAAAAGGGACACCACTGTCAGTTGCTTCTTACAGGTTGAACAGGATGAAGATTGGCTTTCTTTATTTTTTTTTTTTTTTTTTTTTTTTTTTTTTTTTTTTTGAGAGAGAGAGAGAGAGAGAGAGAGAGAGAGAAAGGCAGGTCAAGTAAAATTCTTGACCTTTTTACAGAAATTTCATCTGACGATGCCTAGCAGCCTTCAGGGTTAAAACCTAATACAGCTCCAAGTTCTTCCCACTGTATTTGCAACAAGTAACTCTCTCATATGTGCCTACTCTGAGCCAGCACAATTCACAGTCAGTCAGGGTTTGATTTGATTTCGCAAATACTCCTCTAACCAAAGCTTTCACACACAATGAATCCTTTGACCTCACTGAGCTTGATGACGTGTGTCCCGGCAATTTTTGATGCCTCAGCCCCTGACTTGCCAAAAGCATGGAAAAGCAAAAGCTGCCCTCAAGGGCATTTCTACATAGGAAGACCAAGGGACCTTGAACACTAAAAGAGGGCCACAATTTTAAACCTGTGAATAAAGTATCTGTCAACCATCAGCAAGGAGCAGTCTGACACCTCAGGACTTTGCTCTCAGCAGTGTAGAATTAACAGCTTTGTCAGACAGATAGTGTACATCTGTCCCTTTTTATTTCTTTTTTTTCCTCACTCCGAGTCCTCACTGAGACTTCATTTAAAACAATGTTAGATCGTGGGTGTTAGTTTCCAAGGTTGAAATAAGGTATTTGCTCTAACCTTGGCTGTGGGGTTGCAAGGCACTGTGAGCAAATTATAAGAGAGATGCTGCATGGGCTTTTGAAATGATTTTTCCTCAAAGACCCCATGGAAGCTCTTTTTTGCTTGCATGAGGAAATTATGTGTCTTTAATGAGGAGATCCTAAATAACAAATCAGACTGGGATCTCCCCATATCACAGCGCCATGGGCAGCCTTCGGCTGTATGACTGATGCTTAAGATAACAGAAAGCCCCTGAGTACATTCCTACTGACTCCTAACTGGAAGCTGAGAAGATTTAAGACCTGAGGGCAAGAATGCCTCTGGGTTGTATTCAGGGCATAAATTTTGGAAAGCGAATATTCTTGACAGCCAAGAATGATTCAGACCAGACCACCTCAGCCTGCCAGCTGGAGTGAACCTACTGCCAGCCATGAACACCTGAAAAGGAATTTATAGGGTATATCCACAGGCTTGTATCCTGCTACTTGTGTTCCACATCCCTGCCTGGAGCATCAGGTTGGACTACCAGCCTAAATTATCCTATGATTACTGAGAAAGGTGGGACCATCAGGCTGAATTTCTCCCCTTCACACAGTCAGTGGGAATTAGGCATACCCTGAAAGGGCATCATGCAATGTCAGCCCTATACAGTGAAGCAGCAAGACTGAACAGAGCTGACTGCTGCTGGTGGCTACAGAAAGGCAGGAGAAGACAGCTCTTCATGGCCTTGAAGAGAGATTGGGTCCTGTACTGCACATCTGCATTGTGCAGACATGAAGGCAAATCCCTTCTGTGCTCCTCAGGATGCTGAGTCCCTGGATGTGGGCTCCTGCAGAATCAGGACTCATGTGGACATCCTCTGATGTTTCATTTAGGTCCCATTTTAAATGTATCTTGGCTTAAGCGTCTTCATAACAGGATGTGATTATCTTGTTAAATGTTCCCTCTAACGTGCCTCTTTTCCCTACACAAATCACTAATGTTCTACACCAAAAGATGCTCTGTAGGTTTACTAGTTCATTGCTGGTGGTTAAAGAGATCTCTAATTGCAATGTTCTATTCATTTTTAAATTGAAGTTTGGTCTGACTTTTCCCTTTGCTTTCCAAAGTAGTGGAACACAGTTTGAACTCAGGTGATGCAGTTTGGTGAACTCTCCTGACAGAGCAGCTGATGGTTAAACAAATAGGACTTCCCAGAGTGAACTTTGCAAAGGGAAAAGTTCTTGTTCCACCACTTCATCAGCAGAACTGCCTAGCAGAATACACTGAGCATGCTCAGACCCCTTGGAGCTCTGCAGCCTTGAGCTAAATGCTGTATTTACAACCACTTTGTTGTCATAATAATCTTTGCAATACGATTGATTGATGCTCAGATGTGTCATTGACCTGGTAATTTATTACTTTGTACGCAGTAGAAAGTAATGGGTGTCTCTCAGCAAAGGGAGATGGTTGTTGTGTGTGACAGGCCGCTGATAAACCTGACTTTTGCTACTAGTTCAGAGATAGCTCTTTTGATTATACAAAAACTCTGCTTCTTGACCTCTACTCAAATAAGGAGGGGATTGTTGCTCAGTGTGATTACCACAAACCAACCTTTAATGTGCTCAGATCTCACCAAGGCAAGATGTACCAAGATGTGACCAAAAGTCATGCAAATTGAATGGGAATCTCAGTGAGACCATGTGTGCCCCAAGCCAGGTCACCCTGCTTGGACACTGGCAGGAGATGCTTGGACATCATAGAGTCATAGAATGGTAGAATGGGTTGGGTTGGAAGGGACCTTAAAGATCATCTAGTTCTAATCCCCCTGCCATATGCAGGGATATCACCCACTAGATCAGGTTGCCAGGTCCCACTCTAATCTCACCTTGAACTCTTCCAGGGCTGAGGCAGCCACACCATTTCTGGGCAACCTCTTTCACCGCTTCACCACTCTCACAATAAAGAGTTTCCTCTTAACATCTAATCTAAATCTCCCCTCTTTCAGTTCAAAGCTTCAAAGTTCCCCTTCTCCTTATCACTTTCTGGCCATGTAAAAAGTCACTCACCAACTTATATATATAAGTCCCCTTCAGGTTCTGGAAAGTTCTAGAATGTATCCCTGGAGTCTTCTCTTCTCCAGGCTGAGTAGCTCAAACCCTCTCACCTGTCTTCACAGGACACAGGTCCCTTCTCCTCCCAGCAAGGCCCTGTGTCCCACAGTCCATGTTCTAAAGCCTACCTCTTTGTTCTTTTCCCCCAGAGTAGGACACTTTTGTGACTTATCATCTAAATCCCACTTGGCATCTTGACATTTGAGGTCACAAGAGCAGCAGCTGAAGGTTTACAGAGATTAACTCAGGTTGTCTGAACAGAGTTCAAGGCAAGCAAGGGACATGAAACACCAGATCAACTGAGCTGGAACAGGTTTGCAGTAGAAGCAGTGTTTTATTACCCAGCTGATAGAGCTGACATAGCAAGATGTTGGGTGCACCAGCTTCTCTAAGCCTAAAGTGAAAGCAGCAAACTTTGAGAACAAGTGTTTTGTATTTAATTAGACTATACAAGTTAGACCACCTTGTATCTGTAGAGTAGAAATGATGCAAATGAAAGCAAAAAGGTGCTTATTTCCAAGAGACATAAAGAGAAATGGTACATGGAGAAGAAAGCTGAAATTGTGCTTGCAAGCTGGTTAAAAAAGGCCTGTTGGACTGGTAGAGCAGCTGGTGTTGCATAAGGTAGCATGACTGGACAAGATACATTTTCCCTGGAAATCTCAAGACTAAATCTTGCTTGCTCATTACTTTATTTCTGTCATAAAAAATTGTTTGCCCAAGAACCAAGGGTGTGACACCAGCACTTTCTTATCATACAGTTTTATAAACTAGTCAAAATATTCTCTATATCTTGCACCTACTTTTTTTTCCTCTCCCTCATGACTATCCAGGTACTTGCATGACCTTTATTCTTCTCTTACATAAGTATTTTGCAAGCGTTTACAAATTCACTGATAGTAAAATTTAATCTTGGCAAAGTAAGCACAGCAGTGATTTTACGTTCTGCTTTTATCAGCTGACTTCAGCCTAGAAACTACACAGCCTGGGGTTAATCGTACACCTCATGAACTTCATAATCTACAGGCAACGGGTCAGGAAAGTTCACAACCGGTTTTATCCATGTGGGTAAATGCAAAGTTCACTACTGGAAAAAAAACCCAGCACTTCAGTAGAGCAGATGCAATAAAGCAAGAGTCCTGAATCAGGCTCCTTGGTGAGTTTTTGGCTACACAGGGGAACGCACTGGAAAAAGTAGGAAGCATTTTCACACCAGCTCTTATTATTTTACCTCACGTTTGATGAGCCTGGAGGATTCATTGCCACAGGAATCACTCAAGGATAACTACTACATGAGGAAAACTAGAAGAGTTCAAAGTAGGATTAGGCATTTCTAAGGGGAATGAGAAATGACAGAACTACAAGAATTAAATAGGGCAAAATGAAAAGACATTGGAATGGTTTTAAACTGAAAGATGAGAGATTTGCATTATATATGAGGAAGAAATCCTTTACTAAAAAGGAGGTGAAGCATTCTCACAAGTTGCCCAGAGAAGCAGTGGATCCTTATCCCTGAAAGTTGTCAAGCTCAGGTTGGTTGCAGCTTTGAGCAACCCGCTCTAGTGGAACATGTCCCTGACCATTGCAGGAAAGAGATGATTCTAAGGTCCCTTCCAACCCAAACAATTCTATGATTCTATGAAAAGGAGGGATCAGAGGTGTGCAAAAAAAAAAAAAAAAAAAGGACAGCAAAAATTTCCAAATTTACCAATACACTGGAGCCTCTGTGCTGCAGGGTCTGTTCTCTGGGTAGATAGTTATGGCATTACATTCTGACACTGAGATCTTCACAAGACCCAAAAGAGTGAGAAGGACCTTTGCCTCTGGCTATTGGTTCATGCAGATTTTCAGTAGTCTCCAAGATGTGAACATCCTGACCTGTCATTGGTAACTTGAAGATGTTCAAGACATACACTTAACCCTAATAATGATGTTCATGAAGAAACCCCAGAGAGGATCTTCATGACTGCAGCAGACCACCACATCTTCTTTTGGAGATGGGTCTGAATTCCCACCCTTGCCACAAGCCACATCTTGCTCACGGGCATCTGATTTGCCACCAAGGCCTGCAGACATTTTCCATGCTGCAAATAAAACTACAGCTCCATGCTTGCAGATCCAGCGCTGTCTAATTAGATAAAATGATCTGTGAATTCCCAGTGCATCTGCAAAGATGTGTAATTACCCTTAAGTAATTTTTCCTGAGGGCATTCAGGGAAGTAAAGCATAGTCCCACCTAATGCTCCCCCGCTTTGGGCAAATTCCCACATATTTCAAAAAGGAGGAAAAAGGAATCAAAAGGAGAGGTTATTATTTGCTTAATGAATCTGCAGAAGTGTATTTCTTTCTGGGAATCCTATTAAAAGTCCCTTCCTCGTGGAAATGTGGCTGGTGAGTAGGTACTTTGTCAAGTCCTAGAGAAAAAAACAGATCGGAAGTCTAATCACATTGAAACCATATGTGCAGCATATGTCAGCAGTTACAGAGAGCTTTAGAAAAAACAACTACAAAACCTCGGCCTCTGACTTCAAAAGGGTTTTAAAAGAGACAAAATGTTGATCACTAAATTTCTGCCTGTTAGGGAAAAGCCACTGGGATTTTGTGTGTGTGTATGTCTGTTGCTGTGAATGATTTTGCTACAGAAAACTAACTAGAGGTCCCTACAATAATAAAAAAAAATATCCTACCAGAGCTGGCTTCCTCCCAGGGACCCTACAGATCCCAGCACACACTGAGTCAGCCTTTTCACAAGCCAGGGCTCTGTTTTAAAGCCCAGTCCTGCCTTTGAGAAATGGCTTTGTTCAATAACAGCACCATGGGGCTCTGCGTTTCCTGCCTCCCCTGGTTTCAGTATGACATACACATTGTTTGTTCTCACAAGGGCAAATGGTCTTTCCATCAGCTGTTGAGACTAAAGTCTCACTGTGGGTTGGAGGAATTAACACAGGCTTTCTTTTTTCATCTATAACCATCTCTTAAAATGCTTCAGCGTGTGGGTTGGTGGTAGAACCCCCTTCATGGCCGTGATCCTCTTCTTTATTGCCATAGAACACCTTTACTGAGGGAAGGCACGAGTTCCCAGCACAAACTGAGGTTGTTGTACTAGGTCCTGCAAAGACAGGGGTGAAATCCCTCAGCCAAATGCTTGGAGACCTAAAGTCAATCTGTAAAGTGGGGGCAAACACTCTGTAGCTCATGGCTTAGCGGTCAGCAAATGGCAGCTGTGTCTGCAGGCAGTTCACGGTGATAAGGGTCAGGGTTAAGTCCTCCATGGAAGCCTATGAATTGCTAAAGCAGACAAGCAACATGTAATGGCTCAAGCAGCAGGAGGTGCACAGGGAGATCCCAGCTCCCCATTGGCTACAAGCTTTCTCAGGCAGCAGACTAAGTCCCTTCCCAACAGGGTTTGGGGATAGCACAGACATGAGAGACAGGGAGAGGTACCAACACAGGGGTGTTAACAGCCCAGCAGGATGCAACTCCTTGGGGAAACTGGTTCTGCCAGGGTGATGCAATCCTCTGAGCTCAAACACAACTCTTTTCCCTCCCACCTGCTCCCACCATGAGGCTCCGCTGGGCCAGTTGCTTATGTCTGGAGAACTGGAAAATAGTGATTAGAAACTTCTTGAAAGAGACCTGATGGAAAAATCAATGAAGTGAAGGTGAAGCAGATACACAGAGCTTTTAGGAAGCAGGTATGTCGATTCTACATCATGGAGCTGTGGCAAAAGACACATTTGGAAAGTCATATCAGAGAAGAAAGAAAGGGTGGGCAGGCAAAAGAAACAGGCCTCTTAGGCAGTCCCAAGGGTTTCTCATGCAGCAGTTCTTCAGCAAGCCCCCCATGCACCATTCTCTCCTCATTTGGCGTCTGTCAAATATGAATCCACCCTGATGTCCCAGATCATTTCCCTCAATATACAGTTACCTTTTCAAATACTACACAGAACACACCGTAGGAGAAACCCATTTGATCCTTGCTTCACCTCGCCCTCAGTTTGCTCCTCTCTAACATGAATCTCTAGGAGACAGACCTAAAAGGTCATGAAATTCTACAGCTCTATATAAGGACTTAGTGATTTAGGATTTTCTCTGTGCTGTTTTTAAGGCTAATGGGAAAGCTGTCAAGTTGAGAAGCTGCATGGAAATGTCCCTGACATCTACCGAGACAAGGCATCCCACCAAAAATGTGAATTCAAGCTAGTAGGAGATCTGAAGTGTCAACTAATTCAGTTAAACTACATGATATTTTATTTAAAGATCCAGCTTCTGGATCATCTGCAAAGCTTTACCGTACACTTGGAAAATGAAGGATATGTCAACCATTGAAAGCCACTGAAAACAATTTTAAAGAAAACTCTTGTGGCCCTCACTACAAGAAAGACATTGAGGTGCTGAAGAGTGTCCAGAAAAAGGCAACAGAGCTGGGGAAGGGTCTGGAGCACAAGTCTGATGAGGAGAAGCTGAGGGAGCTGGGGTTGTTTAGCCTGGAGAAAAGGAGGCCCAGGGGGACCTTACTGCACTCCGCAACTGTCTGAAAGGAGATTGTAGCCAGGTGGGAGTTGTTTTTTTCTATCAAGTGACAAGTGATAGGACAAGAGAAAAAGGCCTGAAGTTTCACCAGGGGACGTTTAGATTAGATATTAGGAAAAATTTATTCCCCAAAAGGGTTGTCAAGTACCAGACCAGGTGATGGAGTCGCCATCCCTGGGGGGAATTTAAAAGACATGTAGATGTGGCACTTGGAGACGTGGTTGGGCTTGGCAGTGCTGGGTTAATGGCTGGACTTGATGATCTTAGAGGGCGTTCCTAACCTAACTGATTATGTATATATATATACAGTCTTAAGCTGTGCCAGGGGAGGTTTAGGTTAGACATTAAGAAGAAATTCTTTACAGAGAGAGTAATCAGACATTGGAATGGGCTGTCCAGGGAGGTGGTGGATTTACCACCCCTGGAGGTATTTAAGAAGAGACTGGATGTGACACTGAGTGCCATGATCTAGTAGACTAGGTGGTGTTAGGTCAAAGGTTGGACTTGATGATCTCAGAGGTCTTTTCCAACCTAGTTTATTCTGTGATTCTGTGATATGATTCTATGATTCAAGATCTTGGTGAAGTTTAAAAAAAAAAAAAAAAAAAGTACTTTCTTTTTACATTCCTGTTTTTGCAAGGAAAAGCTGTTTTGTAGTAGCCTGATTTGTGAGTCCAAGCAGTTCAGTTTTGGACATGATCTGAAAGACTGTAGAAAGAAATTCAAACCAGCTCAGGGAAAATGAGTTGAGGACAGTGGTTGTAATTTTTCTTGTTTTATCTAGAGAAATGAGAGCAGTTCACTCCATATAATCACTTCATATATAGGACTGTAAGCAGAGGGAGAAGAGCTGTGCAGGTTTGCTGCGGTGGATCGAGCAAGGAAGGGGAGATTAAATTTAGCTGGCTATTAGGAACAATTTCCTCAGAGTGAAGACAATTAGGCAGTGGAACTGTTTTGCCTGGTGAGGTAATTACTGCACAAACACTAGATGGACGCAAGCCAAGATTAGATAAGTATAGTGGAAAATGTAGTACAAGGTCTCTCCTGATGAGCCCAGAGGGGCTGGCTTTGCTGGCCGTGTGCCCGGCCAAGCAGTTGCAAGAAACTTTCCCTGAAGTGTTCTTGAGACCACAAGGGCTCTTCGGGGACAGGGACTGCAGGACCAAAGTTGGCTGTCTCATCAGGGCAAAGAGCAGTTCATCAGCCCCACCTGCCATAAAAGCCCAGAAAATGTCTGAGGCAGTAAGGAAAGGAAAGCTAAAGCAAAAAAATCCAATAGTCACTCACAGGGGAGTATGACCCTTATTTAGGCCCCTTAATGCCACTTTTTTTCCCCATATGGGCCTTGGCTGTTTCAGCAGTTGTTGATTCTTGGGGTTTTTTTTCCTCTCTTCACTGACACATATGGAGTGTTTATCGAGTCTGGAGCCAGGAGCGCTCCCAGAGCAGAGAAAGGGGACAGATTTTTGGAAGAGGTCACAGGGCTGAAAGCAGAGCACTTGAAAATCTGGACTGCTGCAGTATCTCCCAGAAGGAGGAAACACGGCTAATCCACATTATGGCTATTTGAGTGCTTTTTCCCACAGTGGCGTAAGCACTAGCACATAAGGGACAGAGACCTTAAAAAAATATTCACACATACCATAGAGCTTGCCTGCCCATAACAGCACCAGCACACTCCACCTCTCAGCCTAGATAACAAAACAGAACCTACAGCTCTTTCCATTTATGCATGTGATGTTTCACCTGTAAAATAGATGTTTTTCCAAGTCAAAATGAAAATATCCATAGCAACATGATATTAGAGGGATTTCCTGGCAAGGTAGTGCTGACTTTAATATCTCCACACCAAACTTTTCCAGAAAATGATGAGACAGGGACTACCCCATTGCTTGAGGAACTCTGCCTGCCAGTGGAGTTTAAAGTCCTCCACAAAATATATTTTTCTTAGCTATGACAACACATGGTAACTCCTTCCCCTGTAAGTAGGGTAAAGGGATGGGAGAAAGACCCTGTCCTGCTGGCAGACAAGGCTTCCTCTCAGCAGAAAACCCCTCAAATGACTTCTTCTGCTCCTAACTATGGTCTGTTCAGACATTTCAGGGATATTTTTACCATGATCATGAATTCCTTTCCTGGCTAGTAGCCCCTTTTGACCTTCTTCATGTAAAGCAGATGTTTCCCACTTGAGTGCATTAGTCCCAGATGTTTCAGGGGCTAGATTTGTTCAGTTTGCCTGTGCTGCCTTTCTGTTGATGTGCATCTCTTGAAACCAGTGATGTTGCTGCACTAACAACTGTTCAAACAAGTAAGGATTATATCACTCCTGTGAAATTAAATCAGGTTGAACACCACAGAGAAAATTGCCAGGATAACTGGAGCTCAGCTCACAACCCCTCAACACCTACACTGAGCCTCATTCACATCCCTGGTACCTCCCTCCTGCCCATGACCCTGACATCCTGTCTGGGGTACCCAGGGGTGGGCTGCATGAAAGGTGAAAGGTCCAAAGGACCTCCCCAGCCACCTCCTTTCTGTGCACTCTCCATTTCTCCTGTGTCCCATCTCACCATGCAATCCATCATCCTAGAAGGAGGAAAGGGACCCTCAGGACCTGAGATTATTCATTACCTCACAAACTTAGGTTTTATTTCACTCAGATGACACCTATAAACTAAGTCTGGACACAATGTACGCCTCTGAGACACAGTGATGTCATAGCCAGGCACCATCAAGGCAAAAATTAGAAGCAAAGTTCACGCATGCTTCAAACTGTTACAAAATCATCCTGAAATTGCTTACTGAAGGAAGAAAGAAATGCCTGTTCATTGTGGTCATCGTTCGTCACCAATTTACAGTTCTTGCCAATTTACAACCAGGAAGGCCAGATCAGACAGGTTCAGGGAAGTTCATGAGGCAAACTTCTACCCAAGCAAATACAGTCTGGGATGAATAATTAACAGGAGCTGTAATAGTGAACTGTGCTGTGTAGGGTGTGAAAGGGCAGAGAGAAGAGATAGTATCAGTCTTGTGAAAAAGAAGCATTTTCTGACTTTGACTCCAAGCCTGAACTCTACCTGCTCTGCTCTTCTCTGATCCAAGCAGAAGCCAAAGCTCTCCTCCAAGGGATATCATCTGAGAAGAGACATGCTTTGCAGGGCATACAGTGTGGTTGGCGTATAGCCAAGTTTCCTTGCGCAGAGAGGCACAGAAAGAGGATGTAAGGATCCTCAGACCTGAATTAGGCACCCAAGTTCCCATTTACCAACTGCTGATGGGGCTGAGTGCCTTCTTCATGCATCTAGAGAGGTTCTTGCCAGAGCTGAAGTTCCTGTTGAGATATAGCCAGGAGTGCCTGTTAAAGTCAGATCTGAAAGGCTATTGGCATGAGAGAAATACTCTTTGCTTAAACCAAAACCACCAGTATTTTCCTATTTGTGTGCATTGTGTCTTTCCTCAGTTGACTCAGAGCCATGGTTCTCTACCCAACAGAAGGAGTAGTGTCTATTTACCTCTTCAGAACAGCCTGGGCTCACTCATGGTGAGGTGCTTGCTATGGTTTGGAAGCCCCAAGGCTTCCACAGCTGCTCATGCCAGGAGACTAGTGTGGTTGAAGGAGGAACCCACCTACCCATCAGAGCAGTTTGGCTCTCTTGGTACCAAACTGCTCAGTAGGACAGGACTTTGAGCAACCTGGTCTAGTGGAATGTGTCCCTGCCCATGGTGGGGATTTCAGAACTGGATGGTCTTGAAGGTCCCTTCCAACCCTGGCTGTTCTATGACTCTGTGACTCTGATTCTGTGATTCTATGATTCTATGACTGATTCTATGATTGTATGAAACAGGAGTTCACATACTGACCCATTCTCATCCAAACCATATAAAGGTGAGCATGTTTCCCATCTGTGGCTTCAAGGCCTGTGTCCCAGGGGCCTAAGAACAGGCTGGCTTTGCTGTAATAAGAGACCCCAGACTACAGGAAAAAACCTACTTGCTTTTTCCATGTGAAGAGCTGCTTCTCCAGCTCACACTAGGTACCTTCTGCAGCTGCTTATGGCCATTTTTACATCTTCAAATGTTTTATTTTTCCTTGTGCAATGTGCTAAAAGCAAATCCAAAGCCTCTACCAGCAGCACCAGCAGCAGCTCATTTTCCTTGCCTAGATGGTTCTGCTGAATAGAATAGAGTAGAGTACAGTAGAGTAGAGTAGAATAGAATAGAATAGAATAGAATAGAATAGAATAGAATAGAATAGAATAGAATAGAATAGAATAGAATGTTTCATTTGGAAGGGACCTAAAATGATCATCTAGTCCAGCTGCCTGATGAATTCAGGGCTGACTAAGTATAACCATGTTATTAAGGGCACAGTCAAAATACTTCTTTAACACTGACAGGTTTGGGGCATCAGTTACCTCTCTAAGAAGCCTGTTCCAGTGTTCAATCATCCTCTTGGTAAAAAAATATCCTAATGTCCAGTCTAAACCTTCCCTGGCACAGCTTTGAACTGAAATAGGGTAGATTTAGATTAGATATTAGGAAGAAATTCTTTACTGTGGTGAGACAGTGGCATAGGTTGCCCAGAGAAGCTGTGGCTGCCCCTTTCCTGGAAGTGTCCAAGGCCAGGTTGGATGGGGCTTTGAGCAACCAGGTCTAGTACAAGGTGTCCCTGCTCATGACAGGGGTTAGAACTAGATGATCTTTAATGTCCCTTCCAACCCAGCTGTTTTGATTCTATGATTTTCTCTCCACTTCCCCACTCAGGAATCTATAGGGAGCAATGAGGTCACCCAATATTACATTGGTTAACCCTTCTCAGCTGCAGGGTAGCTATGCATACAACCAGCATCCCTTGGTGGTGAAAGGTAGCTCCCATGTTCCTGTGATGCTTTAAAATCTGTGTACCAGCAGAGCTGAGCAGCACAGCCTTTAGCTCATGCCACCCTAATACACCAGGCGAGTGTTTTCTTATCATCTGTGTCCAATTCAATATGCATTTTAGGACAAGCTCATGTGGGCTGATCTGCACAAGGTGCTGCCTGAGATGGGATTTGGGGAAACACATGCTCATCAAAAGGAGAAGGTAAATCAGCTTACCTTGTGGCTAATCATTGCTGCATCCACTAGTATTTGATGGTGAAAAGTAAAAAGTAGTCAAAATACAGGAGGCAAGTGAGAACTCTATACTTTCTTTGTAATGTTTTACAAAAGAGGCTTATATAACCTATTTATTTCCTAATTTCAGACATAGATATGGGTTAGCTACCCTACACCTGCTCTAGCACTTGGCTGTGAATGTTTTCAGCTTGGTATTTGAGTCTGTTCAACTGCCCAAATGAGACAGCTTTCCTTTGGAGCTGGAAAGAGCTAGCAGTGCCTCTTCTCAGATTTAAGAATTTAGGAATATTTCCAGTAGTTTCTATAAAGAAAAATTAAACCCTGGTCTAAGAACTTCCCAGTGTTTGTCATAACACTTTTTACACATATGGAGCTGTATAGATAAGTGAAGTATTTTGATATTGTTTTACTCAGAGTCTGAGTGATGTAGTCAAAAGAAATAAAATCAAAACTGCTTTTGCTCTCTCTTTTCCTGCCTTCCTGTCTGCATCCATCTACTTTTGTATCTACCTATCATCTGTGCCATTCTTGCAGTAACTGAATCTTTTCCCACAAATTCAGTGGCAATGGAAAGGTTCCCAGTGAGTGTCCTAGAGGCTATGGAAGGACTGACAGGATTAAAACACTTCCTTTGGTCAGGTTCAGGGTTTGGATTTCAAGATCTAATTTTCTTTTATTTTTGATGGGTTTTTATTTTAAAGTCAATACATTTTACCATACAAAGGACAGTACAGTTTTACAGAGAGTTTGTATCAGTTCTTAGCATCATACAGATTCCTGGGGATATTTATCCGAGGTCCTAAAGCAAACTCATTGCTTCTGGTTGGATGAAGCTTTGTCTGGTGGGAAGTCCTCCAGTCTTGTGTTTGAGGACCTCCCACGCTTCTCTGCAATCCTGCTCCCTGGGGAGTTTCCACTGCTCTTCTTACTTCCTTCTGGTCTGAATTTCTCAAATTTCAGTTTGGCAAACTAAACCCCTTAACAAGAGAAACAGCTTGCTGGGATTGGTATCAGTTTACACAGAGGTGCTGGGGTAAAAGGCACACATTTTTGAGAACTGTAAACAACAAGGACTGATGTATAAGAGGGGTCAAGGCAGGGTCTAGGAAGGAAAGCTGAGCACCAGCTTGTTTTTCTTTCTCTTACTGAGCAATAGCACTTGAATAAATCCGTAAGGCAATATGTGACCCAATATATGTGTGCAGATTGCTGCACCAAACTTGGAAACAGAGATGAGGAGGATTTGAGGTTTCCAAGTCAGGTGAAGCTGGACTCTGTCTTTAGCCAGCGTTTGGCTCTGGAGCTTGGTTTTGGAATGCACTCCAGTCCTCACCTAGGAATGCAAGGAGGGATGGGAACCAACAGAGAGACCTTTTAGCAGCTGCCCTCCCATCCCAGCTGATCTCTCCTCCATTCTATAGTCCCGTTGGCATCATAGCTCTTTGCATTTCCTATCTTCCTAAATATGGAACAAAGGAGGGAGAAGGCGGAGGAGAACAATGGTTGGAATGGTGTCAGTACTGGGATGCAGCAAGGAAGGAGGAATGTTGAAGAGCTAAAGCTCTTTTAGCCCTCTGGCACACAGTGGTTTAAGAGATGCTTTACATCACTGGTAGTTCTAGACCTGAGGCAGGACCATCTGGATTGAATCAGGTATTAACCCTGTCCATCTGGGATTTTCTTTATGCATGTCCCCAAAATGCCAATATACACATCTGACTTGCCTTCAGGGTGCTGGGGCTTTGATGTGGATATGTTTTGTTCCTGTTTTTTTCTCTGGGGCATGTCAGTAGGACAGGGAGCAGTATGTGATGAGCCAGCAAGGGGGTAAGAAGAGTAGGACAGTGAGTGTTGGAGGAGATGCAAGGAATTCTTTGTAAACTGCAAAAATTTGTGGTTTCAAAAGCAAAACATCTTTGTTTCCATTTGCCTTGAAAACAAAGTATGTGTGACTGTTCCTCCTTTATTCCTGATTTGGTGTCTAGTGGCAGCTCTGGCTCTGTGAAAAGCTGGGAGCAGTGTTACTGCTCCTGGTATGCAAAGATGAGCTTGTGGTTGAGGGCCAGGACAAGGAATTTGTCTCCTCTGCCAAGCTGTGGAACAGACTGGCTTCCTCAGACACACAGCACAGCAGTGAGCATCCCCATGTCTCTCAAAAAGCAGTCTTCAAGGGCATTTGGCTCCAAGGAAAGTGAGGAGTTTGTCATTTGGAAAATGTTTTGTAATAGATTAAAAAAAGTATTTTCCTGGTGAGTGGGATACCCTTCCCAGATGAGGATTCACAGCACCTTTGGATCCAAATCTTAACTAGCATATATGCTGATACCTTGGGCATCATTAAAGAGAAGATCCTCTCTCTGCTCTCTTTAAGAAGGTGAGATCCTAAGTGCAGTCAAACACATCAAGTACTTAATTCTCCTAGGCTCACTCATCATTTCCTAGACCCCAGCCAGGCTTTCCTGGCCATATCCTGGTGCTACAAAGCTGAATCTTCTGTCACATGGTTCATGAGCTCTCACCTCCATCAGCTTTAGAGAGGAGCTGAGATGACAGCACACCATGAGATCACAGGTAATTAGCATATTTTAGCTGAAAGCCCCTGCATTGTACTTTACGTATTTGTTGATGTGTCATGTTTTATCATGCTAATGCTTGCAAAGCCCTTGAGACCCTTGGGAATAAAAAGGATTTAGGCATCAGGTGATTGTACACATTGCGTATATCTGTTTGATGAGCAGAGAACGGACTTAAGCCTACCTTTAAGGGAATTTTAGGCTTAAATGCATCCTGAAGACACCCCACTTTGTTGGTTTTATGCAGTTCTGCTATGACAGCCCCTACTGCAATATTACTCACTACATTATTTAAGACAAAACTCAGGAGATCCCCCCATCTGCAGAGTAATACAGGGTGGTATTTTCATTTCGGTTTCTGTTTCAATTCCTCCCTCCTTACACAAGCTATTACATGTGGGTTGCAAGCTGCAGGCTGCCTACCTTCCCCTCTTGCTAAAGGCACCACTGCTATTTCAGGTAGAGTTTTCCTTCCATACTCACTTGTTTTATTCCATATCAGCAGTTGGGTTTATTCTGAAGGGTTTGATTGGCAGAGGGGTGAAAGCATACAGCCACACAGACAGGGAGATTTCTGAGCATGGCAAGACAAAGCGATCTCTTCTTTCTGTATGCCTTCCCTTGGTTTTATTGTCTGCCTCAGCCAGGCTCCTGGTTCCAGCTGCAAGTTTTTATTATTCCAAGAATAATCATTTGGCTAACAGAGACCTCTCCCTGCAGACAGAGGGAAGGAATAACCCAAATTGATATTGCAGATGGAGGTTGGAACTGCTCACAATTCCAAAGAGAAAGCAAAGGGTTTTTAAAAGAAACATCTACCTTTTTTTTCCTGGTTGGCCTTTCTGCTTTTCTCTCTCTCTCTTTCTCTCTCTCTCTCTCCCACCACTGCCTTTGCCCCTTGAAAAAAAAGAAACCTAAGTGCAGAACTGTATAACAGGAAGAGAATGAGGACAGACCACCAGGTCCTCTAGAAAAGGCAGATTCAAATCCAGTGACTTCTAGCATATTTGGGTCAGGTCCTCTGGAAGAAATGGAAAAGATACACAAAGGAGGCACCTACAGCCTCCAATTACCATGGTTTGTTATGAGTCCTGAAATGGCTGATTGGCTCCTCACTTCTTGAGCTGAAGCATCAGATTAGAGGGTCTGAAAATGGTCCTTTTGCCCCCGTTTCTCACCCATCAGATGGGAGTCATCACCAACACAGCAATGGGAACATGAGATACAAAGGGCACCAGTTACTATGGCAGTCAGGGTTTTGCTGACCAGATTAATTCCCTTCTCTGTGCGAGGTTAGCATTAATCCAGAGCAGCAGAGCTTCCCTCCACAGCGCACAGCCAGACTTCTGTCATTGTACGAGGAAGCAGAATACATTTCCAAAGCACAATGCCTGCCTATCCCAAACAGACTACTCAGCCTGCAAAAACACCCAAAACTTCACTTTTCTGAGAGCAGTTTATAGTGCTGAGGTGCCCAATGGTCAGTCCTGAGTTATTTTAGCTAATATGAATTCTACACTTAACCCACAGATCCTAGTTGGATCCTGGAGCCTCCACAGGTCATCCAGATGTATTCCTAAGCTCCATACACTTCACTTTTCCATAGTCACAGCTGCATGACTCAGTGCTGTGCAGCAGTTTTCATTTCCAAAGTGTTTTGCAAACATGAGCTGACTAAGCCTTGCCAGACCCCATTCTTTGCCAATTGGATTGAAGGGGCCTCTGAGGAGAATGGCTGCAGCTCAGCCCAGAGGTGTAATTTCATTTTCAATTGTATAAGCATTTGGGGGGAAGCTGAGGGATGAAGAAAGCTGTTGTTCATTTGCTGCTGAGATTTTATCCCTATTTCACTGCCATGACTCCTTATTTGAAAATGCAGCAGCATCCCAGGCACTGGTAACAAGCTCCCCTCAAAACATGGGAACTTCTTGGCCTTGGGAGGAGACAATAAAGGTGATATTTAATGTATCTTCAGTGTTAAATTCTGTGACTATAAGAATGACGATATCCTGTTTCTACATTTGTAAGCCTCATTCCACCTCTACCCCTAAGGCTGGGGAGGAGGTGATGCAGTTTCTGCAGATCAACAGTCCTGGCTGCAATAGATCCAAACAAAAAGCAAGTTCTGCTTTCTTGGACTGTTCATGCCACAGCCTTCTCCTATCATACTATACCACCTGGAGTCCCTCCCTGTGCTGCACTAGTGGTAGTAGCACACAGACAGATGGGTGATGTCCTGGGAACAGCATAACATGGAGAGAGCATCTTCATTATGTGCCTTCACAGATATTTTATAGAATCACAGAACTGTTTGGGTTGGAAGGGACCTTAAATATCATCAAGTTCCAACCCTCATGCCACAGGCTGTGATATCTTCTACTAGACCAGAACCCCATCTAACCTGGCCTGGCTTTGAACACTTCCAGAGATGGAGCAGCTACAGCTTCTCTAAGAAACTTTTTCCAGTGCCTCACCATTCTCACAGTGAATTTCTTTCTAATATCTAATATAAACCTGCCCTCTGTTACTTTGAAGCCATTCCCCCTTGTCCTGTAATTCCATGTCCTCATTAAAAGTCCCTCTCCAGCTTTGCTGTAGCCCCTTTGGGCACTGAAAGGAGCTCTAAGGTCTTCCTGGAGCCTTCTTTTCTCCAGACTGAACAATTAGTGCAAATGAAAACATGAACAGCCTTCTTAGGTGGTGTCGGGTGTCTGACACATCTGTGTGGTGCCGGATGACACTGCACGAGATCTGTTCGTTCCTGTGCCCTACAGGACTGGCAGCTATAGGACAGCAGAAAAGCCTAGCCAGCATCTCCACAGCACTGGATGGTTGTACGTAGGCAACAACTGCGTTTCTCTTCACTGTTGTGGGAGCTCAGATGCATAGCTCACATGCAGACACCTGATGCAGACATCTAAATGTGGGTACCTTAGTTTCAAATTCAATCCAATCCTTTTCTACCCTTTTTGTTCAATGTATTTTCTACCTCAGAATATTTTAATAAACACTTTATCACGTATCCTGAAAATTAGAGGAAGACAGGTTGCACCTATGCCAGGATACAGCCTCTTTGTGTTTCCATATTTGGGTGATGGAGGGCAATGACCCAAAAATGTCATATAAAATATTTTTGAATAAAATCTAATGAGTTTGTTTAAGGAAAAAAAAAAAAAAAAAAAGAACAAAGACAAATGAAAAAAACCACAACCAAATAAAAAAAAGTTGTATCTTCTGCTAAAGAAATTCACTTCAACTTGTCTGAGCAGTCCATGTAGGTAGAGGAAAAATCAGATTTTAAGTCAAAGCAATGAAAACTTTATTTGTGGAAAGCAAGATACAAAAGTGGCACTGATAGCCATGACAACAATCCTGCAAAGGGTGGTGCAGTTTTCACATAAACCAGACAGGAATAACCAGATATTATATCCAGAATTTGCTGCAAAAGCAGTTTTTCAATTTGATCTGATTGATAAGCCAAACACAAGGAAATAGACATGGAGGTTGAAGAATGGCTGAAAACATCACTCATCTTTTGAGATGGGCACCTGGACCTCCCTCTCACTGCAGACCAGTGGGCACCACAGCCAAGCTATACATCCACAGCTGCCAAAGCAGACACCCTGGAAACATGGGTAATTTGGATATCATACTTATTTCTGGGTTTGTTTGCTTGTTTGGTTTTTTGTTCCCAGATGAGTAATATTGCCTCATTTGCACAATAATGTGCAAAAGGAGTAAGGATTTCTGTGAACAACAGGAAACTCATGCCTGAGACAATCATTACAGGGGTGTCTTCTGCAGCCTACAGTGATCTCTGCCTGGCTGTGATTTGCTATTATGCACCAAAACAAGTTGCAGAGAAGGGAAAATACAAATTTTATCAATGTGATATCTGAAACCTTATGAGGCAGCTGTGAAGGTGAAAGCTGGAAACATAGATGATGAAATCAGAAATAACAAGTGAAAGAATATGCTGGGCCATATGGGAGGAGCTGGATTGGTGAGAAGTAGTTGCTGTGGAGTACATAGTCTGATCACTGGTGGCATTTGGGTCCCTCATAGATTTGCAAGGGGTCATCAACTGGTCACACACTAAAACAGATGGATCACATGATTATCTGCAAAAGGCACAACAGAGTCACTGCTGGATGTGAATGTCTATAGCGTAGCTGAAGGGCAGCAGCAGTCATGAATTACTTATTGAAAAGATGACAAATGCATTAAGGCCCAAGGAAAAGATGGGTGACACTGGAGCTAAATTTGATCCTGCAAAGTTAAAAGGCAAATCTTTGAGAGAGGCAGAGAAGGTAATGCTTGGAGAGCATTTCAGGCCATTATTGTGGAACGATAAAGAAATCTCAGTAGAGACCAGATGGGAAATATTTAAGGAAGAAATAGAGAACACAGTAGGGAACTTACTGGGAGGCCTAAGCAAACAAGGAGGAGCTGGACAAACATCAAAACAAAGGCATTAGCAGAAAAATGCAAACAAAGCTAAGGATTATGGGAAAGTGGAAACAAAAGCACAAAACAAAGCAGAGGAAAATTTCCAAAGCCAAGTAAATCTATTCAAGGTATAGAGAAGCAGCAGGAAAACAAGGTGGGAAATAGAGATGGAAGAAGATTATGTTTAATGAGAACAACAATGTGCCTGTGCTAGGAGCACCAAGAGGAGTCCTGACGGCCTAGGAGCAAATGTAAGTGAGAGGGTGGATCCATGGAAAGTATAATTGGTTGAACACTCTCATCACTACAGCTGAAGGAATTTAAAAGATGTGTAAATGTGGTATTTAGGGACCTGGTGTAGTGGTGGGCTAAGCAGTGTTGGGTTAAGCATTCTATTCAATGATCTTAGAGGTCTTTTCCAACATGAACGATTCTATGATCTGCCTGGATACAACCACCTCAGACCAAGATCAAGAACATTGCTTCTAAGACCAAAAAAAAAAAAAAAAATCAACTCTGAGCCAATTCAATAGAAAGAACAGTCCCTTCCATCCTTTTAGCAACATATGTCACCACAGAACCGTCAGAGATCACCCCATAGCTAAGGAAATGAGGAGGGTTGAAAAATAATGCACATGTTCCTGCCACCAGTGAAACTGTAAATACATACATTAAAGAGCAGTGGGGAAAATCCCAGTGGATGTAATTGTGGACTGATTAAAGTAAATTGCATAGGAAGCAAATGGTGAAAAATGCTAAAGTGTGGGAAAGGGTTAGATAAAATATCTGTGCTCTGACTATGAGTACAAAAAGAGTAAGGATGGCGCTTTTAAAGGTGCTTTTGAGGATTTTTATTTTGAGAGAAGCACCACAGAAAGTAAGAAAATTAGACATTTTCCAGATAAAAGCATTGTAACTGCAGTTGTTCTGAGGAGCAGTAAGTGCAGAGAGGAAGTTAAGTAATGGCTTGAGTAAGAAGGCTGTTAAGGTTTTCTCATCTTCCTATACAGTGCAGTAACATCCCAGGCTGTGATGAATCTCATGACAGTGAGTGTTATACCGTTAAGATCCTTATCTTTTGCGAATGACACCAAGCAATTAACACAAACTTCCGATAAACACTGAAGTGACTGGTGCAGAAGTCAAGACAGCAATTGGAGAGAGAAAAATGCTGGAAGAAAATAAAAAGAATAATTTGTATTTTTCAGACAGCATATATATACCTGAGGTCCTCCTCCAGACAGAGTTTTTAAAGACGTATTCCTTACATAATACTGCTGTGTAGAAAATCACAACCTCAGAGACTTAGGTGTCCATTGGCCTGGGCAACAGGATCATGTGCCCTCAGAGAAGTATGTATCAAACAGAAGGAACCATGAATGTCTTTTGGCCAAAGCAGATGCAGAGTGGAGCAATTTTAGGATTAGTAAAGACAAAAAGGGAGAGCACTCAGGTCAAGAGAGGAGAGGAACCAAGAAAAAAACTGTAACAGCTGAAAAATGGTGGAGGTAAGACATAAAGCAAAGGAAAGGCAGAAGATCAAAGCAATACATTTAAACTTGACCAGCATGGCTTAATCAAGCGGTCACCAACCACTAGCAATTTTGTGCTACAACCCCTATGAGTGACCTGGGTTACTGAGTGGGACTGAACAGAGAGAGGGGACTGAACCCTAGCACATATAGAAACCCAGAGAAGTATCTCTCTGCTTCATCCACTCTTTGGAACTGGACTTCCTGTATTGTCTGCTGCAACAAAATGAACATTTTTCCAAGCATTCAAGAAAATCCACCTGATTGAGCTTAAAAAATAATTTTAATGCATCATTCTGATTGGACCTTATCTGTGTGAACCCTGAGGAAGTAATACATATTCACACCCTTCTAGGAACTGCAGCACCAAGGCTCTAGTTATCACTTAATAAAATTTGCCAAGTGCCAGTATAATTGTTTTTTTCTCATTACTGACACCAGGAAATGACACATGGGTAGTAACACCACCCCAGCTGTCCCAGCCATGAGTTACCCACATCAGGAGGAAGAGTGGGACAGAATATTTTGCCACCAGACATGGGAGCTGCCTCCTGTAATAGCACTGGCTATCTCCATCTAAAATGAGAAAGAAACTTTATTTTAAAATGAGAGAATGATCAGAAAATGGGCCTCTCTCCTACTGAGATGGCCTCACCACATAAGTCAGAGCTTCTCCTTACTCCTAAGAAACCTGTCTGTTCAGTATGTTTTTCTATGAAATTAGATTTTTGCATCACTGTCCCACTCTGCCTTCTCTTCCCCTTGTGCTGTTGGGTAACAGTGGGGCTCAAGTGTAATTACATTTCCTTGGGCTTGGAAAAGAGAAGCTTCCTCTAGGAAAACCTGGTCTCAGCTAGCCACTGAGCTAGCCATTCATTCAAATAATGCCTAAAAACATTAGCAATTTGGACAATAGAGTCCAGTAGCCTCACCAAAACACTCAGTGGGAGGAGGTTATAGGCAGAGCCAACAGGAAAACATTGTATTATTCAGGGGAAAAGATAATCTGCCAAGAGTCCTAGTTTTGTTGGCAATACAGCCTCATCACAGCTGGCACAGACAAACACGTGTTTTTACCTTAGCTGCAATAATATGCACAAGGCCCACCAGCCCAGTAAAGTGACACTTTAGGTGTTTATATGTCAAGCACAGTGCTGATTCCTGGGAATGTGCCTCCCAGTAAAACAGAGCTGCCTTATAGTCCTTTATCTTGGGATAACTCAGGCACTTTCACAACTCCCATAAGGGAAATGCAGCTTTTCTCTGCCACAGAGTCCACTCTTTGCCCTGCAGCTCCCTGGCCCACTGTGAGTCATCAGTATGCTTCAGAGGAAACCACAGGGCTTACGATTTGGAATTTGGGATTTGAGATTTGAGTGGAAAGTCATTTCCTGGGGAGCTTTGCCGCAGGGAGGAGGACAGAATAAAAGTAAGTGAAGGACAGAGATGAAACTCACCAAATAGGTATGTTTTTTCCCACAGATATGAAATACGATAATACTCAAAGAATTAGCAAAACCTTCTAGGCCATTATATCTACACCATGCTATCTCTATCTCACAACTTGAGATAGAAAACATCAGATTTCCAGCTATAAAACATTTCTGCCCCATCATACCCAGTTGCTTATGTTCCAGAGTCAGCTTTCAGCTTAACTCTTTTTTTTCCTTTCCCAATGTTTTCATCCCCATGCATTTAGGTAGAGTAACTTGTACCTTCATTAAGCTTCTGTTTGTCAAGAAAAGTCCAGCAAGACTCACATCTTCAACCTACATGTTTATTTATTGAGGGGAGTGGATGAATAAAAGGAAGGCAACACACTGAGCTCAGTGCTCAGAAGAGAAGACAAGAAGACTATCATTTGCTGCACTATGAAACATCTTGTTATTACTGGACTTCTTAGGTCACCCTGACTGAGGCTGATGTCGTCAGATTGATTCCAGGGACATCCCTTTCCCTCTCTGTGTCCTCTTCCCATCCAAAGATATGTATGCCTGTTCCTGCTCTTCACAGAAGGCACAATCACTTATTAATCCGGCTGTCATCTTAAGAGAGGCTTCTGGTGCTCCTATCTCTTGCAGCAGAAATAGTCTGCTTGTTGATGAGGGACTGCAAGGGTGGATCTTTCTGTGATAAAGACCATCTTCTGACTTTACCATTAAATCTTGAGCTTTCCCTGAAGCTAACTCTTTTAAATATAATAGAATTATAGAACTGTTTGGGTTGGAAGGCACCTTACACTTCATCTTGTTCCAAACCCCTTCTTATGGCAGGTTTCTTCTACATCTTCCACTACACCAGGTTGCTCCAATACCCATCCAGGTTGGCCTTGAACACTTTCCACACCTTCTCTGGGCAGCCTGTGTCAGTGCTTCACCACCTCCACAGCAAAGAATTTCTTCCTAATATCTGATCTAAACCATCTTCTTTCAATTTAAAGATGATGTAAATCTTGTAAGCATTGCTGACAACTGTCTTCTTGTTTCATTATGACCTCATCCTTGGATTCACAAGGTTTCTGGTATTGATGAGTATACATTTTGGAGCATGAAGAAACAGCCAGTGGATCAATGTTTGCTTGGGCAAACTTGCTGAGATGAAATATTGGCTTCATTTGTTAAACTGTAATGATTGACCTGCCTGGCAAAGCCAAGAGTGCAATAACTCTCATTTCTCCAGGCAAGTTTAGCTATTGGGTAATTACACTTCAAGCTCAATGAACAATGTTTCTTTCCAAACATTTTCTTGCCATTGAGTTAAAAGTATGTGTAATTAAGCCTCAGAGGAACATATCACAAATTTAAGGTCTGTGGTTTGAATGACAGCTTCCAGCAGCAGCTTCCTGCATGGAAATGCCAACCCATGAAGTCAGTATACATACTTTGGGGAACTGGGTGATGAAAGAAGACTACAGCCTAAACAGAGGATCTATTAAAGCAGGAAAAGATGTGTATGTTACCTTGTCTGTGATACATACCATACTCAGTTACCGTAGCAATGGACATTCTAGGTGGCTTTAGGGGAGGGAAAGAGTGATTAGCACATAGATAAGAGAGAAGACTCTACTGTACCCTCTGTAGTCAGACTATTTTCATTAAGATTACAAAAAACAGGATCTAGATATTAGACAGTGGGTGTTTGCATTCTTGTCCTAATCTAACTTTTAAGGTACAAGCAACAAGGGAATCCCTTGCTTCCCTCAGCAGGTAATTCCACCAGACAGAAGATTTTCTCAGTATCTGGCCTCCTGTTGTCTTTATTTCCCACTATATGGTGCTTAATCTTATCAATTGACAAGTAGAAGCATGCCAAATCAATATTTTCTTTTGAAATTTCGCTGTTCAAAGGCTAACTTCATTGAGTAATGATCGTGTGCTTTGGGCTAAAAGCTTGCTTCGAAGACTTCAGTGCATGGGTGAATTTTACTTTTCAAATTAAAAGGAAAAAAAAAGCATAATCATTTTAGCTTACACTGAGAAAAGTAGAAGAATAGAAAAAATGCTGCCTTTTATTGGGACTGGAGTAATTTTGGTCTCTTAGCCTTGTTCCTGAACAAAATGATGCCCATGTGGTCTATTCCCTAGCCATTAAGCATCAGTATTTTTAAGCACGTTGGCCAGCATCATCCCACTTTCAGAAAAAGGTCTTTGCTATTCTGTGGGGGTAGGAAGCTCCTGCAAGTTTCTGTAATACCATCAACCAGGGAAAGGAGAATTCAAGGCAAATCAAAGGAGAATTAAATGCAAATTAATCTATCTTAATGGGTCCCTTAATGGAAAGGCAGTTCCTTATTTATCCTGCAAACCAGCAGCCAACTGATCAGTCAGCAAATAGCTACTGGTCCACCAGCCAGAACTCAGGGCCCTACCAGGAATGCTGTAGGTTGCCCTTTCCTGACCAAAATGGTAGGGGACACTCAGAGGAAGTGGGAGAACTGTAGGATGCAAACATTCATCAAACTAGGAAACCAAGTTTCATTGCTTGTGGAGCAAGAAAAGTATGTCAACAGATTTCTCCGCCAACAGCATTAAAAAAAAAAAAATTAAATATCGCCTATTTCCTTTTTTTCCTCAACACATATTGCTGCAGGGCTTGTTTCAGCAGCATACTTGTACCCACTTACCCACTTGTACCCATTTAAAATAGGCCACAAGTGTTTAGTTAAGCCTCAGTCCTCTACAGATGTGACATAAATGGAGCTTTAGTGAATTCAAAACACTATATGAATTTAAGAGCTTTCTGGGATGAAAGCGGGACTTTGGAGTTTTGCATCAAAGAACTCAAAAGGTCCTTTCCAGCCTAAATTACTCTTTGAGTTTGGATCTTAAGATCTGTCTCTGTAGTCTGAATGCACACTAAACAGCTCTTACCTTATTCCTCCTTGATTCTCAACCTTGTCAATGTAAATCAGCCTTATTTTCCAGACTGTTCTCCTAGAGAATTTTCAAGTCTGTTTTTCTGGACAGAGGTCTCAACCCACACTTCAGTATCATTTGTGGGCATGAGATGACTGAAGTATCTGACAGTATCAAGTAGGGTGCTGATTCCCTGAATGCACCACTCAGAGTCTTTCAGCATGGATTGATAGAGTAAATTTGAGCCACACAGTCTAGCTCTGATTTTAAAGGTTTCCACCTTCTCAAAGGGATTCTAATTCTATCCAGTTTATATGGGAAATAGAGATGAAGAAACATCTGAGGATTTAGGATCCGAAGACATGGAACTGAGTGAAAACCCCAAAAGGGTGTTAGAAAGATGCAAACAAACACCCCTTCAAGCTATAAACTGATTTCTTCATAGCAAGGTGAAGCTGTTATGAAAAACTGAGAAGAAAAAACAAAAATAAAAATTCCTTTTCTTTACTTCCTTCCTTGTGTGATTTTGTGAACCTTGGTGACTCCAGGTAGCATTCAACACAGGTAGGGATGTGACCTTTCATTAAGAGAATGAACTGAATCTACAAATACCATTGCAGAAACAGGTCTTGAAAGCATGACAGGGTTTTCCCACTTGTTGGCCAGGTCTTAACCATGAATGACAGCAGAAAGAGCTCAGGACACATTGATTTCAACCATGTAAACCTAAATATTTATTAACTCCATAGTTAAGTATTGACTGATGTCAAAGTGAAGTCAATATCTTCAGTGAGAGTCTTAACATACATAAAAAAAGAAGCAAAAAGTCCAGTAAGCATCTTGCTGGGAAACAACCACCCACTTCCAGAAACAGCTAATACAAGCAGATGTACAAAAGCCCACACTTCCCTTGGGTGAGCTACTTAGGCTCAACAATATCTGAAAAGTAGATGTTTGGCCTTAGTGTGGGAATAAAACTATCATAAGTACCCAAGCCTCTTCCATGGAGAGAGGAACCCAGCACAAGGTAGCAATAGGACAAGGGGGAACAATTTTATACTGAGAGTAGGTTTAGATTAGATATTAGGAAGAAATTCTTTACTTAAGAAAAGTACTGGCACAGTGCCTGGAAGTGTTCAAAGTCATGTTAGACGGGGCTCTGAGCAACCTGGTCTAGCGAAAAGTGTCCTTGCCCATGGCAGGGGGCTTGGAACTAGATTTTAAGGTTCTTTCTAACCCAACTCAAAACACTCTGTGACTCCATGTTTCAGTGGACCTGAGTAAGACTCTTGTGTTCTCCCTCAGTGAATGGCATCTAGGCAACCCCACAGGAGACTTAGTGCTTCCTGCAAGATACTCTGTGGCTCAGGCTACACAATAGTAAGCAGAGAGGACTGGCCTGCCTTTCTGATGCTGAATTTTAGTCAAAACGCAGAAAAGGTCTCCTTAGCCCAAGGGAGATGAAATGCATGGATACCGTAAGTCAAATCAATATCAAATCTACCAGGCTATGGAGCAATTGGAGTGAGGGGACAGTGGGGACAGGGGATAAACAGTGAGAAAAAGGGTCTCCTCTGTCTGTCTTGCTCAAGCTGTGTCACCAGGCACTAATCAGAGCAAAATTCCTGTGGTCAGGAAGGAAGAATGAGTAAGAGGAACCTCTAGCTTTGCTGATAGCCATGGGGTTCCACCAGGAGGAGCTGGCTTCTGCCTCCTTTCACAAATATTCTTTGTGTACTTTTCCTGCTGGCTCTCAGTCAATAAAGGTATAAACAACATGGTGAACAAGGTGGTGACACAGTTTTCCATATCAGTCCATTTTTCAAAACAGACCAAGCGAGTTGACTCCAAAAATTCCTGTCAGGTGGGCTCCCATCCATAAGACATGTTCCAGTGGCAAAGGGTGAGGATGAACCTACAGAACAATCTGTATTTTTGATGAAGGCTTTACACAGTAGAATGCAATGCGTATCCAAGATTGCCAAACTCCTCTGAATAAAACAAAAAACACAGCTGCAAGGGCTTGGTTTTTTAAGTCTTACTTGTTACAGGAGTTCAAAAGAATCTGTGCTTCTAATTCTGAGTTACTACAGGACTCCCACAAGGATGGGAAACATTCCCAGAGCAAACAAGTAGACCTACCATTTTTGTATTTTCCCAGTGGGAACTGGGAAAATTGTCTTCAGCATTTTTTTTTAACTTCTTGGAATAACTAAACTCTTCCACAAGTAGTCATGCTGACTGATGCTGTGGGTTCTTCCTTCTGAGAAATTTTATCAAATGCAATCAAGCTTGGACAACTTCCTAAGCTCTCTGCTGTATCTCAGCCACAAAGGAGAGAGTTCATGAGCAATCCCTTGCACAACAGAAAGGGAGAGCTCCTTCATCTGCAGGATTACTCTCATGTGGGGATAAAGATAAGAACTGGGGATTGCAAGGCACTGATTTGGCTTTGTGGCTTTTTCCAACTGTTTAGTGCATGAAAAATCTCCATTCCTGGGATTGCATAATAAGAGGAAGGGAAATGAGATCTCAGGGAGGGATTCAAAGATCATCAGGCAAAACTCCAACACTAGCTCTTCTTACTAATCCATTTTATGTCATCCTCATTCACACTTCTCATTCACCTTCTTTTCCCTGACGTGTCTGTTAGGATTTATTCAGGAGAAACTCAGAGTGACTCAGATAATTTTCCTTTGGCTTAAGAGTTGTCTGGATTTTAACAAGTCAAACCAGGCATGATGCTATCAAATGTTGAGAAACACAGAATGGAGCTGGTGTCTTCTGGAACAGAAGATACAAGGAAGGCTCAGCATGGCCCTGGAAGAACCTAAATGGGGAAAGATGTCTTATGGTTCCCAGACCTATATAAAGAGAAAAAAATGAAGTTCCATTTCCATCTTTCACACTCCCCTGGTGTCCCAGGCAGTTAACTGTCTGAGACAGGAGGGAAAATTTGTCCAAATACAGGATTTCTGGTTTTGCATGTGAAGGTTCAGCCCATGGAACTCACAGCTCTGGGAAAACCCTGTTTTACCTTTACAAATATGTGCTCCAATGTGGCAAAGAAATAGAAATAGTGATGGTGGGAAACATGACCTTAAAACCAAATGTCCTCTAAAAATGATCTTGGCATTATCATGATAGCTAACTGTTTGATCTGCTGGAGGGTGCTGGAGGGCCATGAAGATGCTCAGAAGGCTGGAGCACTTCTGCTGAAGAAGTTGTGGTTGTTCAACCTGGAGAAAGAAGAGAAGGATTTGGAGAGACCTTAGAGTACCTTCCAGTACCTAAAGGGGCTATAAGAGAGCTGGAGAGTGACTTCTGACATGGACATGGAGTGATAGCACAAGGGTGATTAGCTTCAAACTGTCTGAGGGGAGAGGTTTAGATTAGAAGTTAGGAAGAAAGTCTTTATTGTGAGGGTGCTGAGACACTGGTACAGTTGTTTTTGTTTGAAGTACCTAAGAATCAGATGGTTGCATAACTAATTTTGTGTTAGCATTACACCAGGGCTAATCCCTATCCCCAAGTCACCCAGAATTGTTAGACCTCTCCCTGTCATGATTTTGGCCAACTCCATCAAACTGGGGAACTTTTATTAAAATCTCTCTTGGCATTAGACATTCAAGCCAGAACATATCTCAGCTGATTCTTTTTTACCTGACCAATAAAATATCTGAGTACACAATTTTCCCATCTAACAAAAAATATCACTTTTTATTTCAGCCTTCAAAGAAAGAAAACAAAATTTAAAGATCTTTCTTTAGCAAAATTCAGAGGTTTTAAGCCAGATTCATGTTTTTCAATTCTTCCTTTCAAATCACCAGCCCTGGCAGTGCTGACTGCTGGACTTATATATATATATATATACACACATGCATATATAGAGAGATAGATAGATATACATAGAGATATATGTATATACATATATATACTGGACTTATATATATATATATATATATATATATATATATATATATATTAGCTGGATCTCAGCCAGATGATTTAATTCCAGTTTCTCCAGCTTTGAACTGGCATTTTGCTTTACTGAAACCAACTTTGACATGGCAAAGGCCTAACATGAGGCATGGAAAAAATGAACAAAATGGAAAACTAAACAAAATCTTCCAGCTTAACAACTTCCCCTACCCAGATCTATAAAAGGTGAACAGTGTAAAGACCCAGCTGAATGGATCTTTGCAGGAGATTGTTCATGTCTGGAGATACCACCATGACATTTACATGGAAAATCACCACCCAGATTAAGGGGTTTTCCCATGGTTTTCCCCAAAAAGCATTTGGCTCATCTGAGTCCTGAGCACAGATTTCCTCTCTCTGGCTCCCTGGGGCTGCTCCTTGGCACAACTCTTGCAGTGTTGGGCTGTAGATAGTGGTTCCCGAAAAGCAGCTCATGAGACATGGGCGCAGAGAGAGCACATAATGCAGATAAGCCACACTCTTATGCGGAAATGCAGAGAGTGGAGAGGAACAGCTGTGACATCTTCCTCACCTCCCCAATATCTCCTGCCTCAAGCCTCAGTCCCTCTGATCAGAGCTGTGGTCGCTGGTGGGGGATTCGGGGATCACCCAGCAGATCTTCATGGAGCGACACACTTGGAGAAAGCAGCTGAGCAGAGCCAAAACAACTCTTTTCACCAATTTTTCATCACTAAGAGATGCTATATGCAAATCTCAGCAAATACTTGTTTGAGGGGCATGGTCTGAGCAAACTCTGATATGGGTATGGAGCATGTGGATATTTCAGTGCTACTATGAGTAAGCACAGGGAGCATAGTTGTACCTTCTTGAGCTAAACTTCTTAAGCAACCACACAGCTTGGGACCTGGCAAAGGCCATGAGTACACAAGGGGTGCAATTTGAGAAGCTGCAGCCAGCCACAGGGTATGCCCTCTGTGACTCATGGCCTCTTGCAATCCCTTTAGCCTTTTCCAGTGTCACAGCATCATGACACTAGGTAGACTTGTGATTCTCTTTCCAGTACTGAAATCATGACTCAAGCCACCATTGGGCCATTACATGTAATAAGCAAGAAATTCTGGTGAAGGGCTGCTCCTTTACAGCCCCAGGGAGTGCCCATCCTCCAGTGATGGAGTTCAGACTCTCTGTTCCCCAAACTGTGAATTAATTTGTTTGATGAGTTTTTTTCTTTATTCTGTTTCAGGGGTTGTACCATACAGCTTATAAGCCCCAGTTTCCTGCCTGCTAGCATAGCTCAAACTTTGGTGCTGCCTCATCCTACTCTGCACCCTGGGGTGCCAGAGCTGACCTTGGCCCTAAAAGCCTGGAAAAGTGGGTGCAGGCAGTGTTCAGGAGTAGGACTCACTGCTGCAAATACAGCCCTGCAGAGGTCAGGGCTGGAAACAAGGTTGTGCTGCGAGGTTAACTCCAGAGTAAGCTTTCTTTTCCCAAGAAAGCAAAGGGACAGGATTTTTGTCCAGAAGGGATGCAGAGCAGCAGGAAGAGGGAGTGAGGGAGTGAGTGTGTGTTTTTGTGTGTAAAGCTGGCTTGACATCTCCCCCCTCCTTTCCCCCATAAGGGGGGTCTGCCAGTTCAGGAGTGGCACAGCCTAGCGCAAGTCCTGCCTCCTTCCTCCTCCTCCTTCCCTCCTCCTCCTCCTCCTCCTCCTTCTCCTCCCAGATGTTCCCTTGTGTGCAGCCATCTGTTGAGCTCCCTCCTCCCTCCTCCTGCGGGAAAGGGGGCAGTCAGCTTGCCCAGCCAGCTGCACGCCTTGGAAGAGGAGGAGGAGGGAGAAGGAGGAGGGAAGAAGGGGACAGCCGGCCCCAAGCCTTGCTGCTGCCGGCTCCCGGCGGCGCCCGCTCCCCGCAGTGGGAACCGGCGCTGCGCGGCCGCCCCGCCGTGGGAACCGGCCCGGCGGTGGGAACCGACCCCGGCCCCGGTGAGTCCCTCCTTGAGCCCCAAATCCCTCCCTGACTCCATCGCTTCCTTGCCCCGCTCCATCCCCACCCTGCTCCTTGCATGCCCTCTCTACCCGCCCCCTCCCCCCTCTTCTCAGGGTGTGCAGAACCATAGGGGGCTCATTTTTGGGGAGGGGGCGAGCTGTCTGTATCGGAATGGCCTGAGCCCTCTATCGCCTCCCTGGAGATGCGCAAGGCCAGCCCAGGGGGTGCTTGCTGGGGAGCCCTCCCCAGCCTCAGAGCTCGGAAACTTTTTTGGTGTGATGAGTTACTCCTCGCGTGGGGGCTCAGCGGCCGGAGTTGCAGGGTAGGAGGCAGGACAGAAGTCTCGGGTGGAGATAAACTACTTTTCCCCCACCTTTGGTTTTTCTAAATGAGAATTTTGAGATGCAGGGGGTGCTTACGAGCCCCCAGCCCGGATGAAGCGTCTCCAGCTGGAATCTCTTCTCCTTTTCTTCTCCCGGTGGAATGGTGGGTTTGTAGAGTGCTCGGGATTGCCACGGCTGCAGAGTAATCCGAGCAGCAGCTGGAGGCTCCGCACCGCCTCCCGTGCTCGGCTTCGGGGCTTTGATTTCACATAGGGCTCCCTGTCTCCCTTCCTCTCCCTCCCCCTCTTTTCCCGGCTCTCCACTCCTCTGTCGGGGGCTTTTTGGTGGGGTTCAGGTACTGGAAGGCTCGCAGGGTTTTGCAGCTTACTCAAGGTAAGGAGAGAAAAGAGAAGGGAAGGTAGCGAAAGCATAGACGGGTCGGCTGGTTAGGGTGAAAAAGCTGGAAGGTGCAGAGGGGGGGGGTCTTTTCTCCCCGGGTTACATTGATAAAGGCACGGCAAAGCTCCCTGCTTGGGAATTTCCCTTCTTTAAGTGGATTAAGCTGGAGGGGAAGGTGGGTTTGGGGAGGGGGGAGAGGAAGCAGACCAGGATTTATTCATTCTCTCATTGAAAAAAAAAAAAAAAATGGAAGAAAGAAAGAAAGAGGGAAGCTGCTGGTTGTGACTTCTGAAGCAGAAGGTCAGAAAGCCCGGGGTTCCCCTCGTAGCGCACACACCCTGTAAACTTTTAAGCAGCTCCATGGAAACTTGTTATTAATGCTGCAGTCATTAAAAGGCACAGCCCACGGCAGATTTATTAGCTCAGTAAACCACAACACGTGCCAAGCTCTCTGGAAACAAAAGGGTCTGTCAACTTTAGTCCTCTTGCTTCGTATTTGAGAAGGCTAGGAGGAGAGCGGTGAGGATGGAGCTGGTGGCTTGTGTCGTGGGGAAGTGTCATCGCCTCCGTTAAGCGACGCTCTCCGCCGCGGTTAGCGAGTGTAATTTGGTGGCAGCGAAGACATCGCAGCACGGCGAGCCCTGCTGAGCTCACGCTGTACATCGCGGCAGCGGGACGAACAGCCCCCAGTCTCCCGAATGGAAAGCTTTCCCCGTGTGCCTGCCATGATAAATCAGCAGCCGTGAGCCTGAATAACAGCATTCACTGAACTTACAGTAGGAAACTTGTCTGGGCGGACACTGTGCCATTGCTCTGCAGAGAGCAGCCGGTGCCGATGGCTGGCGTTGCGCTGAAATATCGCATTGATCGCCGCTCCAAGGGTCAGCTGGCAGCACCGGGGTTATTGCAGCGGTAAGGAGCAGAGCGAACACCGGGAGAAGAGGTGCTGGGGAAAGGCAGGGTTAGATCAGTGTCTCGCCGATCTCTACATGAATAAGGAGCACGCTGGATGTGTTAGATGCTGGAAGGACCAGAGGCAGGCTGGCGTGTCCCTGGGAGGATTTGCAGGCCAGACTTGGCTGGCTGCTTGCTGTCGGCAGCCAGGCGCTCGCAGGCAAACCGGGTCAGTGTCTGCCATCGCCCTGGTGCAGGGCAGGGATCATGTCCTATCGTGACCCACGGGAGCCAGTCCCTGTCCCAGAGAAGATGTGGGCGGTGCTTGCTCACATGTGGGTTATAAATGGCCCAGCAAGGACCTGCCATCTCCCATCTCTGGCGTGGGTGCGCAGGGTGAGTGATGCTTGACACCGGGCTAGGCAGGAGGTTGGGTGGCAGCACTGGGACGGATTTTCCCTTGCGGCATCCTGGAGCAGGGGAGACGTTGCTGTTTTGTGAACGAATTTGAGCAGCTGCTGTCAGAGGCACTGGGGAGCAATGACAAAATGCATGAATCATGACAGACATCCCCGGGGACGTTAAATTCTGATAACAAGGTGGACTGGCAGGAAAGGCTGCAGGGTTAGGTTGAGGGTCTCCTGCACCCCTTTAAAACTGAGTTCAAGAAGCTAACCAGCATTTAATAGTTTGGGACAAAAAGCTGTAAAACAAAAAAACGTGCAAAAGTGTAGAGGTTGTTTTGTTTTGGTTTTTTTTAATAGGACAAGCATCCTGTGCTCGCCCAGCCCCACAGTGAGCAGCAGTGTGCACCACCCCAGTGTCAGACAGAGCTGGGAGAAAAAGGTGAGCCACCAATCCTCCAGAGGTTTAGAGTTTTCCCTCCATCCCTAACTGCTTTTTTTTTTTTATCCTCTTTCAGTCTCTCCTCCTTCCTCCTCCTCCTCCTTCTCCTCTCTTGTTAGCTGGTTGGTGGGGAGAAGCAGAGGCTGAAGGGTGGGATAAGACAAGGCATCCTTGTCCGGCAGCCCTCCTGACCCCTGGCACCCTCAGGCTCTCCACGGTAGCTGCAGCACTGGCTGCCTTGGCAGGCTATCAAAAGAAACTTCCGAACACTGAGATGTCAGGGGCTGGGAAGAGATAAAAACTGGCTTGAGCAAGCCATTTCTTGTCTTAAAACTTGGCACCTGGACCTATCGAGGCAAATGTATGAACGGCACAGCCATTCATTAGAGGGGAACCTTGAGATTTTAATTTTTACTGCAATTTTTATATATATATATGTATATATAATTTTTTATTATTTTATTTTTAATTTCCTGGGAGGTTCCATTGTGTGTATGGTGTGCAGCAGGGGAGAAGGAAATATGTGCTCTGGGAATTGCCTCAGCCTCCCTGCTCTGGGGAGCAAATGCTGCCTTAGCATGGCACATTCCTGAGTTGCATTAACCAGGCTGGAAATCTGTATGTCAGAGTAGTGGCAAACTGGAAAAAAGCACTTTATCTTCACCATAGCTGACAGAGGGCCATGTGCTGTGTGTAATATCTGAGTGCCAGCATCTGTGGGATTTATTTTCCTTCCCCTTTCTCCCATCCTGCTTCGTTTTCACAGTCTGTGCCTTTGTATGCTGATTCCTCTCCTTTTCCCTGATTCTTGCCAGCAACTCAACCCCTGGTGTGGGCAGAGAAATCACAGAATGGTTTTGTTTGAACCTTAAAGATCATCCAGTTCCAACCCGTCTGCCATGGGCATCTTCCTCTCAACCAACTTGTTTAGAGCCCCATTCAAACCTGGCCAACACTTTCAGGGATGGGGACTAATTTTACTGAATTTTGGTGTTTTTTTTTACTTTGAATAAGATCACCCTCATCAGGAAAAATTGAGACTTAAAGGCAAATTTGTGTTGTGACAGACAGGTCAAATGAGATGTGATTCCTCAACCCTGTAATGTCTGAAGAGACACATGTTCATGGGGCTTGTGTCACTAGTCTCCAGGTGGGGCAGGAGACATCCCTGACCTCAATATTGACCATTTTCCTCCTCATCCTTGAGAATGAGACGTCTGTAGGAGGTGAGGACAAGTTTCACTGAGCAGGATGGAGGAGATCCTTTCTCCAAAGCCCTTTAATCCCAATGCAAAGGTTCAGTTCACACAGGAGGTGCAGCCCCTCTGTCTATCCAGGACAAGAGTGTTGCAACCTCTTGCAAGAGATCACCAAGTCAAAGGATTATAGGATTATAGGGTAACTCTGAACCTTGCCAGTCTCATACAGGGGGGAGAGCACTGCTTTTCTGGACCATCTCCAAATGTTCCATGGCTATGTCTCTATCTCCTGTGTTCACAGCATGGTGCATGGTGGCCTCTCCTGGCACTGAGGGAAGGAACAGGGTGCAAGGAGTCAGCACCATGTAGCCCATATGAGGGGCATGTATGAGGATGCTGTGATTTGGGGAGTCTTACTCTGCCTGTCTGTGAAATCAGAACAAATTGGGTTAGGAATTGGCTTAGTACATGGTTAAATGGTAAAGGAAGATGGTTGTCTGCATCCTGGATGACTCGCAGCATCTCCATGTGGCAGAAGTGCCACAGAGCAACACCAAAAGCAAGGGCCAAAGATGGGGGCAGAATGGAGGCAGGGGAGGTGAGCAGCACAGGTGAGCAGAGGTCTCTGGAGAGGCAAGGCATGCTGTTGGCTGTCACCAAGACTGCAGCCACACTTCAGAGTCCATGAACACTGATTTGAGAGGCATTTAAATACTTCTCCACCACAACCACCTCCCCAGATGTCCCCTTCCCTGTCCTCTGGACTGACTGCCCATTTTGCAGAAGACAAAGCAGGGCTGGTGTCCCTAGATTGTCCAGGCAAGGCAGGAGCTGGACATGGTGCACAAGGACAGCAGTAGCATTTGGCTGGAACAGCTGTGGCAGTAGCAGTGGCAGTGTTGGCAGGGTAAGACCAGACTGTCCTGACTTGTTCTCCCTTCCCAGTTAAACACGGGGATACTACCTCCATCCCCACACAGGAATGAACACCTCTTGGTCCTGGTGCTAGTAACTCTTAAGGTGTCAGGAGGGAAACTGAGGCATGCATATGAGGACTCATGGTAACATCAGTGGTGAGAAATGGGTCCAGCTGGGGAAATGGCGCTCCCAACCCACTTCAGACAATGTTTCTCCAAAATCCTGCACCAGCCAAGAGGGATGGGAGGATCCTGGACCAAGAATGGGAGGAAAAAAGCTGAGGAGATACCACATCACCACTTCACTGGGACAGTGGAAGATCTTCTAGGATGGGAACCATGTCAGTGACGATGCCCTGTTGGTGAACCCTTTGTCAACTTTACTTAGATCTCCTTCCCCTCCCCAAATTCCCTCTTCCCGAATCTTGTAGGAGACCCACTAAGTGTAGCAAATGTCCCATGTGCCCTGCTGGGGTGGGGGCAGCTCCTGAAGCCCCAGCTGATGCTCTACCAAGCAGTTTCACTGGCCTTCATTGTTTGCAGCATCACGATGCAAGAATTATTAGAGGGCGGGCAAAGAAAGGCCATGAGGGGAATGAGATGGGAGCCTCCAGCTGTGCTGTTTGCAACAATAATGGCCAGGATTGTATTTATTATTTCCTCAGTGGAGGGTCTGCAGCTGCGTGCTGAGAGCCACAGACGGCAAAGGGGCCCAGAGATTATTGTGCAGGGAAAAAAAAAAAAAACAACCACAAAAATAAATAAAAAGCCCACAAAGAAGCCTGGGCCAGCTGGAGTAGTGCCAAGGGGCACCCAGCCTAACTCCCGGTCTCCTCACTTTGTCCTTCCTTATTGAAGTCAGCAGCCCCGCAGGGCTGTTAGAAGGGAGGTTGGCAGCTGCTGCCTTTCAGAGAGCTAAAGCTGCATGGGGTCCTCTTAAAATCCTCCTGCCAGGGAGGGGAGGTGTTGCCCAGCCAGGGTGAATTTGTTTTCCCTCTGCTTTTTCATGATTTTTGCTGGTGCTAGTGCACCATGCCCAAGGCACTCCATCAGTGTTTGGACACCTGGTTTGCAGCCACCTCTGATTCAATAGACTCAATTATCTTGGAAGTCTTCTCCAACCTTGATGATTCTCCAATTCAAGGAAAAATAACTGGAAAACCATTAGAGATACAGGATGATGGGGCTGTATGGAGCTACTCGCGCTTGGAGGGCTGTATCTCACCAGGAAAGGACAGAGACATCATCCCAGGATATATCACCTTCTCCTGGCGGCATCCCTCCTCTCTTTTGCTTCCTTCCCCCTCCCTAGCTCAGCTTCTCCAGTGGAACCCATCTATGTCTACCCATGCAGCATGGTCCTTCTGCAGCTCAGACCAGCCCTCTGAGGTGGCTGGAAGCAAACCAGGTCAGAGATGTGGGGTACATCCATAGACATCACACCTTTCCCTCGGTGACCAGATAGCTGCTGATGGGTCCTTGCAACCTGAACTTTCCTGAGGTGGAACACTGTGTGTGCCATCCCAGCTACATGTATGGCATGTGGCATTTCCCAGATGGGCACAATGACATGGCTAATCAGCTCTTTTAACAGCTAAAACCAAATATCCATCATGGATAGGTTTCATCTCCCTGCGCTGCACCTCTTAACATTCCTTGCTACCACCATATGGTGTTCATCCCAGAGTGCATTCCTCTGGAATTATATCATGTCTCTGAGAGCTGGAGTGCTCTCAGAGCAAGGAAAAAGTATCATTGTAGCAGAAGTCACCACAGGAACCGTCTGGGCAGTCAGGTGTGCATCACCAAGGACTGAGGCATTAGGAGAAGCTTGCTGTGATCATTTTAGCTTTCAATTATTGACAAGTTAAGAAAGAAGGAGGGTTTAATCCTCCCCAGGTTACCGCTGTGATTTATTAAAGCCTGAGTACTCGCAGGTTCCCTTTGTGCCTCACAGTGAGTCCTTGGCCATTGGAGATGATCAGGCAGGGGGATTTGTTTGTAGCTTCACCAAGTCTTTCTACAGCAAAATACTGTTAAGACTGACATAAAACCTCTCCTTGGCTATGAGGAGCCATGTGAAGGGCTGGTCTGTTCTCAAGTTTGTGCCAAAATGAGAGACCTCCCTTTCTGGGACATGTCACTATGATAAAAATTCTATTTGGGCTGAGTTTGAGGTGTGTTAAGAAAATATTTGTGTTCCTGGCTGAGATGAGGTCTCTGTTATACTCAGTGAGTGCCAGGACACTGAGATCTCCTGTTCCTTGAAATGCTCACAGTTAAAAAGCAGAGAGGGGGAGGATGAGAAATAGGGGTTGTTGTGGGTAAAAGAATTCAGAGCGGTCATGGCTGGGGTGATTTTAGAGCAAGAGAAAGTCCTGAGCTCTTACATCCCTTGCAGGCACCTTTGATTGATTCCCTGCAACTCTGGGCTGCTGGGAAGCAGCGTGTGGCTGCCAACGCTCCCAGCTTGAGCGGTCCTGCAGCTGGTATAGCCAGGAGGCAATGGCGGGGCTGGGATGCTCACATCCTGTCTGCTCCCAGGAAACCCTGTGAATCCCTCCTGGTGTTACTGGGAGGTGCCACACCACTCCAACACCTGCCTTCCCCTGCCCCCAGCCGCTCAGGAGGTTTGGTAGACAATTTCCTTTCGGGAATGCCCCCTCTGGGCACAGGCACAGCTTGACTTGAGGCTGGAGAGCAAAATTGCTTTCAAAAACCACAGGAGACTAATTCCTCCACCTGGAATAAAACTGCTGTTATCCTGACAGCTTCCTGGGCTGAGGAGAGGAAGGAATTTCATGCAAACCCTGGTGCCATGGTGATTTAATTCCTAATTTGCCCGTGCGGGAGGTAGCACCAGAATTTTCCCACTCAAGGCAAAATTCCTGGGAGCTGGGCTGCTGTTTGCTCACAAAATGTGGCTTTTCAAGACATGCAGCTCTCAGGGTGGCAGAAATTCTATTTCAGCCATGGATGTAAATGAGCTGGAACTTACTGTATGGGCTGGCAGACCTGCCTGCACATGTTTCCTTTTGTCAGAGCCCAAAATACACCACCCTGCACCTTGATTTCCTCCTTCAGGGATGAGGGATGCTGGAGGGGGTACCTTGCACTAGTGGAATAAACTATTAGATGTTTAAACACTAGGATGATAAATTATCTGTGACCTCTTGTAGTACAGATGGGATTTGTGACATTAACAGTTGAAACAAAGATTATTTTAATAGATCTCTCAATTTCTTTATTAAATAAAGGAATTTTTTTTTACATTTAAAAAATTAGAGCAGAGGCTTTCAGCTGAGCAGGAGTATCAGTCTCTTCTCCCAAGTAACAAGCAATAGGACAAGAGGAGACAGCCTCAAATTGCACCAGGGGAGGTTTAGACTGAAACTGGGGAGAAATTCTTTACCAGAAGGGTTGTCAAGCATTAGAATAAGCTGCACAGGGAAGTGGTCAAGTCACCTTCCCTGGAAGCCTTTAAAATATGCATAGATGTGGCACTTGGGGACATGGTTTAATGGTGGATTTGGCAGTGCTGGGTTAACACTTGAATTCAATGATCTTTTCAAACCTAAATGATTCTATGTTTGAAAACAGACCCATAATGTGGAGCTGTAGGGTTCCCAAAAGATCAGTCCTACATATCTTCTCTGCAGCCTGGTTGGTGAGTTTAGGGGAAGCTTGGTTTTTGCTTTGGGCTTGTGAAAAGCTTCTGATGCTTAACAATTTGGCTTTGCCCTTGCTCATCTTATCTACCCTATCCCCTATAACTTCTACAAAAATCTTCCTAAAGGATGGAGGACATGGGTCAGATGCTGAAAAATTATTGCTGTTTTGGCTCAGGAATTTCTCTATATCCAGAGAGGAGAAAAGTGAATGGAGATAACTAAGGTCTGGGTAAAATGAGGAATGGTGTCTTGTTGTTTCGTTCCTTGCCCCTTCTGGCTGTCCACAACCCAAATTCCATGGGTTTTGGTGAGATTCAACTTATGCAAAGACAGACCTGATGCAGAGCTGTGGGGTTCTTGTTCAGTGCTTTGAACAGCATCTTGTCTCTCTTTATCTGCTTTCTCCACTCTTCATTAGTCTCCTCTTGGACACTGAGCCATTGATTTCAACTCTTTGAGTATGACCATCCAGCCCATTCCTTGTCCACTGAGTCATCCATCATCAAGTCCATGTTTCTCCAAAGAGAGTAGGATGTTGTGTGGATTAGTGTCAAATGCTTTGCACAAGTCCAGGAAGTTAACATCAGTCTCTCTTTCCTCATCCACCAACACTGTAACAGCATCATAGAAGGCAATGAAATTTGTCCAGCCGGATTTGCCCTTAGTGAAATCATGTTGGCTGTCACCAATCACCTCCTTATTTTCCATGTACCTTAGCAAAATTTCCATGAGGATCTGCTCCATGATCTCTCCAGGCAAAATAATTAAGGCAGAAAGAAATTCATGGAGAAATACTTTATTTTTTTCTTTCTCATTCCCTGAATTTAATTCTGATTTTTCCCAGTAAGCAAAAAGATGGAGTAAAAAGTGTTCAGGCACCTGCAGGAGGATTTTTAGCTCCTATTCAGGCCCTTGGTGTCTCTTTACGTTATCTCTTTACATAAGGGCTAAAGCTGCCATCCCAGTGTCTGAGTATCCCCTCATCCCAATGCTTGTATGCACTGGTGAGGGAAACAGGGTTGCACATCCCCTTCTTTATATTCTATTGGGTAACTCTGCTGTGTGAGAAGCTTTGCAGTACCCACTGATAAAACCATCAGTGTGAAGTGAAGGGTGATAACTTATCCCTCAAAAGTGACTTGTGCAATATCTCCTGATAGAGTGCTCCAAGTATAATTTGGAAGAGCCAAGGGACTAATTCTCATCCTGCTGTTACTGACACCTAGAATAATTCCACTGAACTCTCTCAAACCCATCTAACAAATGCAGGATCAGACATAAAAAGCAGATACTTTTTGGATTCCCATTAGCTTTCCCCCCCCTAAATCCAAGAAGTCATAAACACTGAGTATAAAACCAGGACTGCTTGCAAAGTGTCCCCCAAACCAGCAAACAACAAAAAGTAACAAACAGGTCAGAAAACACCACTCCCATTTACACTAAAGCTCTTTTGTGAGGTTTAATAATCTTTACTGAGAGAGTATATACAACTCTTTCTGGTGGAACCTTGTCAGCGGCAGTCTATTATGGAAGGGGGGGTGTGTCTGCAGTTAAGAGTTTAATGATCTCAGGGTGTAGGCTAGTTTGAGCTAGTTTCGCTGTTTGCTCAAATTGGTATATGGGATCTGGAGACCTGACCACTATTGCATCTGTGGTGTCATTTGAGCTCAGCCTGGGAGAGTCTACACTGGAACAGTGTAGCTGCTGCTAGTGCTGCACTTTAGTCAGTAATTATTCTAATTTTACAGAATAATTAATGGGTGGAGAAGTGGGAGAAAGGTCTCTGATGCAATTTTGTTCTTGAAGAAGCAACTCTGGAACATCCTGGTGCTCTGGAGACACCATTCCAGCTGTCAGTTAGCCTCCCTGATATTTAAAGAGAGGAAGAGCCAACTCTTTCTTATTAATTTTTTTTCTTTTTTTCAGTCTGGAGGATTTATGGCCTCTGTCATAACCTATGTACTTGTTTCACTTTCCAGTAAAATTCCTTTTCCCTGACCCCAATTAGTGTTGGCAGCCAAGTGAGCCTGGTGAGCTTTGCTATAAAGACTTTGTTTTTTCTTTACTTGGCTGATGCAAGAGACAGAATACAAACCCAAAATTTTCATTCTGATGAAATACTGTTGCTAATACAACTTCTCTGTCCTTTGCTATAACAACAACTCTATTTGGGATAGGTGGACTTCTGCCCTTCCTTTTTGCCTCTTTTTTTTGTAAGTTGCTCTATTTGCTATTAATCCAGAATTACAATTGGAAAAAACCTTGGAAATTACCAGGATCTGTCCACCATGCCTTACATATTCATGTCATATCTGATCTGCTCTAACTGTGGGCTGTCATGGAAAAGACAGATCCTGTTTTTCCCACTCCTGTGTCAGAGCTGGTAATCCTGTGGCTGATCACCCTGATTTGTTGGAACACTGACCCAGCAAAGGGGAAAGAGGAAGTTTAGGGGTTTTTTGCTTGATGAGTGAGCTGATCTGGTTCATCCCAGTGCGCCTTGTTATTAGGTGGAATTTGGGTTTGGAAGAAGCAGTAACAAGGGAGACTGGGCATCCTATTCTGCCATGGACAAGGGAGAGAGGGTACCTCCAAGAATGTGTCTGGTCTTAGGTAGGTTTCATCCCCTTCTGGAGCAATTCCTTTCTCTTTGCTGCACCGTAGAGACAACTTGATGTTTTTACACTTCTGACTCATGTACCTCAAGCTTCATTGGGTGACTTTGGGTCTTTGGCCCCAGTTCCAGCTGCATTTCAGCTGACACTTTGCTGAAGTGCATGTTCAGGGAGGCTGAGGGGTGCAGAAAGAAGAATGAGGCAACTGTGTCCCAACTACAACAAACTTTAAAACTGCTCCCCTCGTATAATTTTTTAATTATTCCTTGATTTTTGGCCATAGGGAATTCCAACTTGGTAGTTGCCAGGGCAACTGGAGGTAGCCTAGGTAGCATCCTCTTAATATCTGCATTCCTAATGAAGGGGACCAGTCCCCAAGCAGTGGGGTTTCATCCAGAGAATGATGTGTTAGCTCATCTCCCTAATGAGAAAAGTCTTTAAGGGAGAGGAGAAGGAGGAAATCAACTGTAGTGAGAAACATGAATTTCCAACAACACAAGGAAGAAGGCTTTCCTCTCTTCTACCTCTCTCCAGCATCAGCTAAGACCTGGGATTCCTCTGCAGTCTGGTTTTAAAATCAGATTTTAGTACTGGAGGCTTTTTGGCAGGGAAATCTCACTATGAGTTTTCTGTATGGATCCTGCCACACAATGTTGCAGTGGATCAGCACAGTAGGAATAAGGTATCAGGGCATCTCTAGGCTCAGGGACAGATGTGGGATTGGGGAAAAGGCTAGAACCCTTCTAGGAACTTTATTCAACATTGACTACACTAAACACCACTGGTTCCTTGAGGTTGTCTCAGAGTATTTGCCATGCAGAAGGGATGAGCAAGTTATAAAGACCAGAGCCCTGGGGCCACTATGGGCACCTGAAACACAGGGGACAATGTTGCACCCTCAGCAGCTTCTACTGAAATCAGTGTGTATAACAAGTCCCCTAGACCTGTCAGATGGCCAAAACTTATCACTGGGATCTCTGCACACCTCAACAGCCATAGAAACAAAGATGTCATGGCTGAACCAGCCCCAGGGTGGGCTGCTTTGTCCCAGTGACTTTCCCCTCACTTTCCCAGGTGATGCTGCTGGTGGTTTCTGGTCCATGGTGTTTCCCCTGGGTGAAGCTCTCCAGTGCTGCAAGAGGATAACTCCTCTTCATTTTATGAGGGGATACCTTGGCTTCCTGCCTTTATCAACAAAGCAGCTGGTAGGCAGCAATCCAAAGGCAATTTGATGCAGTTTCAAATGCACACTGTACAGAGATGAACTGTAAATGCCTGAGGCATGTTTCTTTCCCCATTTCAAAGAGAGCTATCGATTGCTCCACACAATGATAAAGCATGTCTGTACCTGAGTAAGTTCTTTGTTGATTATCTGGCAATGCAGGAGTCTCTTTCTTGGACCAAAAGATGACCAGTAACTATTTCTCCTATCTTTCATCAGTGCTATTAACCAAGTGGCATGTTAGCCTATGAATGCTTCATACTGCTCCATAAGGGAGTTTTTAACTGGAAGTAATGGATTGTATCCCATCAGCAAAGCAATTGCAGAGCCAGTAAGGGAGAATTTGTGGAAGTGCTGTGAGGAGGGAAGAGGCAATATATGCTGTGCAAATACCTCGGCTGAGCTTTGTGTACTGCTTTTCAGCTGTGAAGGGTTTTGTCTTTGCTGCTGGCTGGAGTGATGGATGTTGCAATGGGAATCACTGGATCTGCCCACTTCTGGCAATCATTTTTGAGGCTGATCAGGAAGGGAATTCCCATGTCAAGCAGGATTTGAGCAGCCACATATCAAAGCCCACCACTGGTTTTGATTCTTCTCTCGGTTCATAGAATCACAGAATAGTTTGGTTTGGAAGGGACCGTTTAAAGGCCATCCAGTCCACGTCCCCCACAATATGCAAGGACATCTTCAACTAGATCAGGTTGCTCACAGCCCCATCCTACCTGGCCTAGAATGTTTGCAGGAATGGGGCATCTACCACCTCTTCAGGCAACCTGTGCCAGTTTTTTACCACGCTCATCAAAAAAGATTTTTTCCTTACATCTAGTCTGAGTCACCCCTGTCCTAGTTTAAAACCATTGCCCCTTGTCCTATCACTACAGGCCCTATTAAAAAGTTTGTTCCTAGTTAAGATAGGACTTTGGAGGTTATCCTCTTTCTTCAAATGCCCCAGCAGGAGCCTATGAATTTCTTAGCAGTGCTCAGAAAGTCAAATATCACAATGGTCTGTCTTTGGATTTGCTGATCTGTGATCCAGCTCCCTTCAGAGCCAAAACAATGCCATAAGGAACTGAGCTGGGAAGGTATTTTCCATGTTGAGATATCATGGAGGAATAGCCACTGGGTGAAATTTGGGAGAAGAAATACCAGTAGGCTGAGCTGACACTAATGCAGGTGCTTCCCATGAGACATTTAACATTTCAGTTTTTGCAGGTTTAGTTTAAAAGGAGCTCCCTACTGCTGTAACTTTCCCTGGTAATAAAACATTTCAGTGCACTCCAAATGCAGCTCAATGAAAAAAGAAAAAGAGTACTATTTGTTTTACGAGGGACTGCAGAAGGGAGCAAGCTATGTCTCTGCACAGAACCAGAGGGGATCAACCTTGATGTCATTAGGAAAGCGATATCTGGAAACACGTCTGCAGAAAAGAGCTCTGCCCTGTGTAGAAAAGAGCTGTGTCCTCTCTGCACACATATGTGTTTTCTCAAGAAACACTTGAGATGGGCTGAGACAAGGGCTCATCTTACGGATTTTCTGTTGTTTCTATAGAATAATGGACCCCAGAGGATTATGTGTTGGCCTTTAGCACTGGTTTGGTTGCAGGCAATTTGGCCAGAGTCCCAATCTCTGCTCTCTATTTGCAGGAGGTCTGGGAGACACTGCCAGACAGCTCATATCGGTGATCAGGACAGTATTTCTGCAGTATTTTTTCCCCTTTGCATTTCTTTTGCATATTGGCAAGTAGTTCCCAGTCAGTCTCCTGGGAATGAGAGCCAAGAAGATCACACTGAAGAGGGAGAGAAACTGATGCCAAAGGGTGGGTGAGGGAAGATGAAGTGTGAATTTCTAGGAAATGGTCTTGGGAACGTGCAAGGGCTGTGGGGAAGGTGCCTCAGCCAGATCAAAGAGTGTGTGGGAAAGATGATACTGCAAGGAAGTTAATGAAGTGCTTTTAAAGAGCAGTGGGAAAGGTGAGAATAGAGACCAGGGAGGCTGAGGTAATGATGGGAACATGCATTTAAAGGGGCATTTTTTACTTTCTTCTTGTTAAATAAGTGCTTGACACATGAGTGTCTGTTTATGGCCAGCAGCATAGCCAAGGACTCGTGCTGATTGATCTGCTTGCCTGGTTTGGTGGGATTTTTTGTTGCTGGCCTCCTGGAGACCTTGTTTGTAAAGCATGAGGAGTCATCACCCATGACTGCAATGGGAACCAATGAGGACACTCCTTGCTGCCTCTGCTGACCTTTAGGATGCTGGCATGCTCCAGTTTACCTTCTCCAGAGATGCAGAGTTGAAGCTTTTTTGGCTGTCTCTTGAAATCATGCAGCTGCTGTTGCCCACAGTTGTATGAAGGAGCTGTTAGGATGTGATCTGAAAGCATCCAGCAGAGCCGGGGAGGTGCAGATCAGCTCTCTACTTCCCTTGTCTGTGATGATGGAGGGACAGAAATGTTTTGGATGGAGGAGGGTCAAAACCAGAGGGGTGGAGAGATCTCCTTGCTTGCTGGCATTGTTAATCAGAGAGAATACTTAATGTAATTAGCAAAAGCTCCCCAGAGGCTCTATATGAAGCAAATTGTCTCTCTCCACTGTGAAGGAGGCTGGGCCCACCACCGCGAAGTCTAGGTTATACTGAGCAACCCTTGGTTCCTCTGCTCTGGTAGGTGGGGAGCCAAGTGACTGTTGTCTGCCTTACTGCCACCAGCCCAAGGAGGGTTGTTTTTAGCCACCTGATAGAAAGCCATGATCTTAACTACCTGAAAACTTCTAAATTCGCATCTGAAGTCTAAGCAAGGGAGACATTGTGTCCATTTGGACAGTAAGCAGCTGGCCTTTTTAGCTGTTCATCCTGGATGTTGTTTTAATGATGCCCTTATCTCTGTTGCCTACAGAAAATCTGAATGGAACTTTTTTTTTCCTCTTCTGATAAGGCTTTTGGACACCTAAGGCTCTCACAGTCTAAATGTTTTCTCCAACCTGTCAATTTAGGGTCTTTAATTCGCTGCTCTCAAATCTCACAGGGATGCTCTGACAAGAAGACCTTTATGTGCTGAAGTTTTCCAGGTTGTAAAATGACTCAGTGTTTGAGCTGTCATTTAGTTTCTTCCATGGTCCAGTCAAAAGGATGCATGTTGGATAGATCATGCTTTAAGGCAGCCTACTGTTCTTGCAGCTCATTTCCACTTGTGTGGAATATGTTGGATACTGAAACATATAACTTGGTTATCTGTGCAAAGACTGTTGACCCAATTTCTTTTCTCCATTAAGTTCCCACTGGGGTATTTGGGATATCCATGCAATTTATGAGTATTCTTAACCTATCCTTTTGGAAAGAGAGAGGAGAAGAGTGCATAGCTCAAAGAGTTACACGTCTTCCCTGAAGTAATTTCTACAGCAATTAAATCTGTTTTCTTACTGTCTTGTTTTGCAGGTACAATGCAGTTCCTGGCCTGGCTCAATTTGCTGCTTCTCCTTCCTTGTTTTGGTATGACCAAAACCTGCTTCCCCGGCTGCCACTGTGAAGTGGAAACCTTTGGTCTCTTTGACAGCTTTAGCTTGACCAAGGTGGACTGCAGTGGAATAGGCTCACATATTGTTCCTGTTCCAATACCTCTGGATACCTCTTATTTGGATCTATCATCAAACAAACTGGAAACAATAAATGAATCAATGCTTATGGGCCCTGGATACACCACCCTGGTGAGTCTTGACCTGAGCTACAACAAAATTGCCAAGATTTCCTCCACAACCTTCTCCAGGCTTCGGTACTTGGAGTCCTTGGATCTGAGTCATAACTCTCTGGAAGTCCTTCCGGAAGACTGTTTCTCCAGTTCTCCTCTAGGCGACATAGATTTGAGCAATAACAAGCTCTTGGATATAGCTATGGATATTTTTGCATCAAAAGGTCAAGGAAAATCCCTGAATGTGGATCTATCTAATAATATGCTCAGCACAATTACAAGGCACCGTGAAAAGAGCATCCCCAACATCCAGAATTTAAATCTTTCTGGAAATAGGCTAACATTTGTGCCAAACCTCCAAGGCATTCCTCTCCGATATTTAAATCTTGATGGGAACCCTATAGTTAAGATTGAGAAAGGAGACTTCACAGGGCTGAAAGATTTGATTCATTTATCCCTCAGTGGCCTGCGTGGCTTTCGAGAGTTATCTCCTCATAGCTTCAAGGAACTCTCAGCCCTTCAAGTTCTGGATTTATCCAACAATCCCAACTTGAGTTCACTGACTGCTGAAGTCATCCTTGGTCTGAACTCCCTACAAGAGCTCAACCTCTCTGGGACAGGTGTGTCATCCTTGCCAAAGACTGTGCTGAAATATCTGCCTTCCATCAAAAGCATCACCTTGGGGAAGAATGTACAGTGTCTTAAGACCATCAGAGAAGGACAGTACCACCGAAAAATTGGGCTGACCAAAAAAGAAGTCCTCAGTTGCTATGACAGCCATGGGTCTGTAGTAGCAGCACCTTATGTTTCATGATGAAAGCTGAGGAGAAGGAGTGGGGCAGAAAGGGTGGGGGGCTATGGGATTTGTACAGGTGTCGGACTGAGATGGCTTGCAGTGTGCCTTTTGTAAAACTGTTAATAATTTATATATTTGTATATTCCAGTAGTTGATTGTTTGTGGATTTTATAAACTCTCAAATCTTGGCCCGCGTTATCTGCAGGCTCCAGACTTTACCTGGCGCATTGTGGTCCTGCACTCGTCACGTTGGCCAAGAGCAGTAATGCTGGACAGTGGGGGCCAAGCTGCTCTGCAGGTCCCAGGGCAGAACAATCAGTCTAGGGCAAACCTTCATGCCTCAGATGTTTGTAGGAGCAAAGCTACATCTTTCCAAAGCACACACCAAAATGTACCAACTCTGTAGCTGCTTACTTACAAACCCATGCATCATCCTTTTTTTAATTATTACTCCTCAAAATGTGCCTTCTGGATGTTGCCCTCATTAGCAGCACCCTGTTCTTTATCATGCACTTTCAGTCTTGAAGAAACATTTCCAGACAAAGCTAAATACAGAGTGCTCCTAATATGTTGGGTTTTACATGTTATTTGCATAGATGTGCAATAAACACTAAGTCAAGAACTTTTCCCACAAATTTCTTCCTGTTTTTCCATCCTTATCCTTTTCATGTCTAATTAAATTAGATCCAGCTTTCTATCTTTCTAACCTCAGCAAGCCATTGCTCAGAAATTATGTGCAGCAGAGGAAGGGAAGCAGAGGGGCCTGCCAACAGCCCTATCTCATCCAGGAACCAGCCTTCGATGAAGGAGGTTGCAAAGGGAAAAGATCATGGAGCCTGACTTAGAGGAAAAAAAAAAAAAAGGCAGAAAAAAAATCCCTCCTCCCTTTCTGGGAAAGCTTGGAAGGAAACTTTGACAGGGCTTCTTGTCTTGGCGACCTTATCAAACCAAGATGCAGACCTAGAGGATGTGAGAGTAAGTTGTTTCCATGCTGACATTCCCCATCTGAACACAACATCTGCTACTCATCTGGGCATATGTGAGGCAACTTCCAGCGCCAAAACGCTCTTGAGAATGTGCCAGGGGAAGAATTAGCACTGATGTCGGTGACCATGGAGCACTTTGCTTATCAGAGAAAAGATCTTGGGGTTTTTTTCCAGAGTTGTGGCTTTTCTTTCTCTCACACAGCTACTTGGCTGACAACCGAAATCTGATAAAAAGCCTGGTTCTCAAAGGTTTGATCGTTTTTTCCTCCACTGTTGAAATGTTGGCAAAAAAAAGGGGAGTCCCTCTGGACCCTCTTCTCCTCCAGGCTAGGAGAAAGTGGGAGAAGGCAGCACAGCATGACTAAATGCCATGTGTGAAGCCTTCAACTTGCTTATAGGAGCAATGGAGGTGTCTGCTGAGGTCTAGTCCACATCTGACATGCTCTGTCCTGGGGGATGGGAAGGGATATTGTTAATGCGGCCCTGCTCAAACCGACCTGCAGTTTGATCTGTAAACTCAGCCTCGCATCAATGTTTGAAACCGATATTGGGAGATCTATGTAAAGGTGATACAGATATAAACCCATCTCACAGCTGTCCTTGGGAGTGTTGGAAGAAGCTCAGGCTGCATCCTCACACACCCAATGGTCTCTGCAAATGGAAACCCTGTTGCTCAAAGCAGCTGACTTCAGGGATGGTTGAAACCCACTGACTCCATAAAAGTCAGAGTCAACACCTCATTTTGGATACTGAAATCTGTCTCCTACATTTCCATCTATGTCCTTTTCAGTAATTTGTTTAGAGACCTTAAGGTGGGATTTTTACTCCCTCCTTCAGTGTTGGGGCTTTTGCCCCTCTACTGAGCCTTAGCAATGCTCAACCAGCATTCACAGTCACAGAAAACATGTTGATTTTCTTAAAAAGGCAATGGGACTGCTTACTGGCAGAGATCTGGAGGGGGACAGCAACCAACTGCACTGCAAGATGGGGGCAGTTTGTGAGGAAAGAAGTGGGGTTTTTTAGTGGATCTTGCCTTTTTAAGATAATTATTTTCTGCTGGCAGAAAATGTATTTTTTTTAAAAAAAGAAAATTGTTTAATTTTTTAAGTCTGTACATAGATGAAACATTAGGGGTATCACCTACTGTCAAAGTTACTGTCTTTGCAGTGCTGTGGTAAATTTAAAACTCAATGTGACAATCCAGTTGAAGACTGCAAGATTTCCTTGTGTAATCCTATGCTAGCTGCTAGCTAAACTAGTCTTAGCAAAAGCTGGCAAATACTGTCGCTGTGTTAGTTTGTTTTTTTCAAAGAACCTCTGCAGTATTGTAAGGCTTTGATTACTCACAATATAATAAAGTGGTTTGGAGGAGAATAAACCCAGATCCCCCAGATTTATTGCTTTAGTGCTGGGAGGGTGACATCTGTCGCTGAGTCTGAAGTGCAACACAGCTTATCTCCCTGCTTTGCCTACCCCCATCACTGTCACAGGTTTTGCATCTCCAAACTGAGGCAGGATTTGTCCCACTGTGTTTGGCTCACTGTGCTCTTCACTGGCAGAAAGGCTTGAGAGCTTCACTGTTTGACTTGAAGGAAATTAGGAACACATGGCAATGAAGCAGCACAAGAGCATGTCAGAAAAATTCCCTGCTCCAGGATCTGGTCCAAAGGTTGTAAGAAATCCATGGAGATCTCTTCATGGATTCGGCCAATCTGGGACACGGTCTGCTAGTGTAGAAAGGCTGGGTTTGTAGTGTGGGTGATGTGGGGAGAGGCCACACACAAGACCATGGAAGTGTTAAAAAACTTGTGGACGTAGTGTTTAGGGACATGGTTTAGTGGCGACTTGGCAGTGTTGCATTAATGGGTGGACTCCATAATCTTAGAGGTCTTTTCCAAACTTAAGGATTCTATGATTCTGTGGGTGTGGAAGGAAGCAAAGAGGTGCAGAAGCCATGCCATGACAGAGAAAGCAGCAGACTGACAGACTGCAGAGCTTTCAGCAGTGAGATACACATGATCCAGTCTCAGCACCATTCTCTGAGGAGTGGGAGCTGCTGCATGGAGGGCTAAGAGCATGCAGAGCCATAGCACCTAAAGAATAAATAGAAACCCCTCCAGAGGGGTCTTCCTGCTCTTAAATAGCAAATTTAATTTAAGAACTTCTTGATGCTGTGTATAAAAGTGGTGCAGGCAGAGACTCACTGAGTAAACTGCCCCTCATAGCTGCAGTGACTCTGTTGCTTCCAAACCTGAAGCAAGAACTGCATCTTCCAGCCAGGCAGGCAGAGCTGCAGGCTGCCTGGAAAAAACTTTTAGCTCTTCATCTGCTTCCCCAAACTGTGCTGTCCTCCAAGATGGCATACAAGGTACAGTCAGACTATAACCTGGGGGGTGAAGTCCCCAGAAGAGGCCAGATGTTGCTCACAGAACTATTATGGACTGTAGGGAAAAGCCACCACCAACCATTATAGATGACAGCTCCTCTGGTGTTCACCATAAGGCTGTGACCATTAGGCTACACCACCACATTCCTTTTGGATGGAATCCCTTCTGCCCTGGGGTGTGGGCTCAGTCAGAGCAGTGGAGAATGTCTTCCTCTCCTGGGGAGGGACGCTGTCCTGCCATCCATGGGTCTGAAGCTGTGTTCTAGACTTCCTTGTGAATGCCACACATATATAATGCTCCTTGTCCCTTCTGGTACTCCTTTGGGGCCTTGCCTTAACATCTTATTTTGTGAATGATTTTTATTAATTATTTAATTAATTACTCGATTAATTATTTCGATTATTGTTAATTAAAATGTTATTTTATTAAAACATTATTTCAATTGTTATTTCCTATTTAAATACCCTCTCCAAAGTCCTTTGAATGGGAAGAAGCATGTGAGCCTCCCTCAGCAACATGAACCCCCACATTGCCCATATATGTCCCCACTTCACCAGTGAGGTGTGAACACCTGAAGCAGCACTAATGACCCCACAGAGCAGGGTGGCTTCAGGGTTTGATAAGCTAAGGAAGCCCTCTTGCCAGCTTCCTGAAGCTGCTTGATAAAATTGTGTGATGGACACCTGATGTCAGACATCAACCAGCCACCCATGCCAGGAAAGCCAGCCAGGTTGGTTAGCTGCGAGTTTTGGCTGTCTCCAGAACCAGCTCAGCTCTGTGGCCGGATACATTTGCCCTGGCAAGCAAGATGGGCATTTTAATTAGAGGCTGAACATTTTTAGAAGCAGGAAAACCTCAGCAGAGGCTGGGCAATAAGGATAGGCTGGGTTAGGGAGGGGGAAGAGGTGGCTGAGCTGGCATTTGCTTGCAGTGTTAAGTCTCCTGGAGAGTCATCAGCACCTCACTCCTCTTTCCAGCATGTTGGGAAAGACACTGAGAGTCACTTCCCCCCATCCACCTTGTGCCCAGGGCAGCATAGGACAGAAATTATTCTCTTCAATAGAAAACATGCATCTCCTAGAAGCCAAAAACTCATTTTCTTCTCATCAGTCTGCTGGAGCTGTTTCTCCTGGCTGTCAGCTGTCAGCCCACAGAAGTCACTTACTGACTGATTATGTGACTGACTTCATAACAGCAGTAGGTGCTGTCCCTTTTAAAAATAGCTGCTCCTCCGTACATTTTCCATTTTGCAGGAGGTTTTTATTTCCAGCACGTTTGTTTTACACAACCCTGGCTTGGTCAGGCGGGAAAGCATGGATGCTCTCTTGCTATGCCAGAAAATAATGCTGCATGGCTGGGCATAATCCTTCTGCCTGCCCTGGGGTCTGCCTCTTGGGAAAGTTTGGGGCAGCAAAACCCTCTGCCCTATGCCTGTTTATAGAGCATTATTCCTACTCCATCACCCCCAAGTTTCCTCTTCCTTCCCTTTATGAGTGGACAAGCAGACCTGGGAACCTGATTAAAAGGTGGAAAATTGGAGCTGAAACTAGGCCATCAGATAAATCCTTTCCTGTAATAAGGAGGGAGATGGAGTACCAGCCCTTAATCACAGCCTTTGTTTCCCAGCATTTGTATGCCTGTGTGCACCCATCCTCAGCACCAAAACAAACCCTCCCCCCTCCTGCCCCATCCCCACCCCTGCACTGCCTTTCGTTAATGGGATTGAAATAAAAGTGGTTTCTGCTGCCACAGAGGAACACCCCAGAGAAAGCAGCAGCCCTCTGAGCCTGCACATCCCTCAAAAAAGCCCTGCCAGCTGCATGGGGATTCAAGCAGGGGAATGTGCTGCCTATCTCCCAGCCCTGTTCACTCCAGTGACCCAGCCTTCACTCTGGGTGCACCACAGGGGAGTGAATCAGCCTGTAAAAGAAAAAAACCCTAAGTTTTTCCCCAGGAAACTTTCCCACCACCATGGTGATGTCCTTTAACCCCTGTCTCTGCCCATCGGGACCTCTGCACCGCAGGCTTCCCTCCCTCCCCTTCCTTGTTAGCGGTAGATGTGTCACAGCACTTGCTGATAATTGACTGGGGCCGTGCTGGGAATTTGAACCTACATTTCAAAGAGATTGTTAACCTCTTTTTCCAACTCTTTGAACTGCTTTGCTTTATTGTAGGTTAAAGGAAACACATGGCTTCTTCCTCCCAGAGCCCCTTTTGATGGGAGCCTGGCACATTAGAGCTGGTGGATTTTTACCAATAATGATGTTGGTAGCATGGTGATGCCAAGTGGCATGTGATGATGCATTTTGGTGCAATCAAGGTGCTGCTTGATTTCAGATGGGATTAAAGATAAAGAACAAGAAGACAAGAGGGCATGGTCTTAAGCTCTGTCAGGGGAGCTTTAGGTTGGATATTAGGAGGAAATTTTTTACAGAGAGAGTGATTAGACAGTCAAATGGGCTGCCCAGGGAGGTGGTGGATTCACCGTCCCTGGAGGTTTTTAAGATGAGACTGGATGTGGCACTCAGTGCCATGGTCTAGTAACCGTGGCAGTGTTGGATTAAGGGTTGGACTTGATGATCTCGGAGGTCTTTTCCAACCCAGTTGATTCTATGATTCTGTGAACTGGTGCAGAGATGGGCAAGGGACTGGAAGAAGCACCTGACATCACATGGGGGTCCCTCAGCCAATGGAGAACAAAGGAAGGGCCGCAGGTTACGGGCTGCTCACCCAGAAACTAGATTCAAGCCTCTCTACCAGTTGGACTTTCTGGATGGGCTTGGACACATGAATGACAACTTTTCCAAGGTGTGTTTTAATGGGTGGTTAAGTCACCCTGTGACTGCAGGGCAGTAAAGAGAGGTTGTTCTGATCTCCTTTCCATTACACCAAAGCCAGCATTTGTGCAGCCCTTTAATGTCTCAAAAAAAGATCAAAGACCACCAGTTTTCAGACAGATTAGTGAGCTGAACCAACCCATCAGGTGGCCATGTACCTGCTAGAAAAAATGCACAACTAGAAGAAGATGGTAGGTACCCTGCACAATGAGCACTCCAAGTCCTTCTTCCCCATAGTATCTGGACTCTATGAGTGATGTCTGCATCCATCTTAAGTTCAAAACAGGTGTACTGAAGCTTCCCAAGTACCTCTGACCATCTTGCCTGCTTATAACCTAAAACCTGGCCCTGGTTGGTCTGTTACAAAGATAAATGTTTATAGGACTGTGAGGTGTTGGATTATCAGGCTAGACAGTGTCCTGAAAGACAAGCTCTGCATCGCCAGACCTGTCACCTGCATTGGTAGGTCTCGTTGACAGCTGGGGTCATTCTTAGGCCTATGGCCTAAATCCCTTGCATTGCAATTATGCCTTCTAGGCTCACATTAGCTATTCTCCTTGATTCCATGGCAGATTCCCTGCCAAGCATCTCTGAGAGGCTGGAGTATGTTCAGTTAGTCTTTGAGAGGAACTGTCTCAGCACTGTTTTCTCACCAGCTGGGACAGAACCAGTTACAGTGAGAAGGAAGAAGGTCAGAGCAGAGCTCTGTCACAATCCCAAAACTGAATGTGGGGTCCTTCATGGGGCACACACCGCTATGGCTCTAGTGAAAGCAATAAGGCCTGAATCTCTTTCCAGCCAGTGCTGGTTTTCACCTTATTTGGGCTTCATTTCAGCTGCCCTTGAATTTGGAAGGTAAGTCTTCTCTGTCTTCATGGCTCTTCTACCATTCCTAATTCAACCCCACCAGGCTGTTAAATTCCCTTCCAGCAGTGCTTGTGCATACAGTAATTACCACAGCTCAGAAAATCCCTAGATTTCTATTCAGCCCTGCTCACTTACCAAACCTGAGGTCTTAGTCTCAGCTGTTGTGAGGGCGAGCACATCAACAAACACTTAAGCCAAACATTTATGCCAATATGTCTTGTCTGATGACTGCAATTAACCAAGTGCATATAGTTAGCACTATATGGTAGTGGTCAGCCAGCTTTCTTAGAACCTCATTTCATTGATCAAACATCTGAAAACTTATATTGAAATCAACCCAGGCTTCTCCATAACCTTTGTGATATCTCTGAAGAATTATACTCTACAGGCTTTTTCTTTGCTTTCTCTGATGTTATTTTTTCTAATGCATTAGTGATTACAAAACCTGAGATAATGGATAGATTTATTTGCTAGAAAAACTTAGAATCTCTGGAAGTAATTCTCAGACCTGTTAATCTGCTGTCTCTGTCAAAGGTAAGAAACTCCTGAGGGTGTAGCTTTTCCTATGAGATACACCAAGGGAAACAGCTTCCTAGCTGGTCCTTACCTGCAGCTTCCTTTGCAGGAACTCTGGGGGCAAGGTTTTCTCCTGTTTTGCTCCTAAACCTAATCGCAAGTGTAAACATTTGTCATTTTTCCCAGAACTATTCATTCACAGAAATTTTCTAATTTAAATTTGTTATGAAGTGATTTTTTTGCCTTCAAAAACCACCCCACCCAACAGCTGCCTGTTTGTCATAGTGCCATCTGGGACCTGCATCCCAGAGACTGCGGAGGTGAAAATCCCCTTGAATAAACAGGAAGTGAGGGAAGCACAGAACTTATACCTTTGATATCCCATGGGAAATGCCTGGATACTCCATGGTGGCAATCATGTCACAATGCTATTTTTACCAGTCTGTTAAATGTCCTGTGACGGCATTCTCAACCTCCCAAGAGAAATACTCCTCCATATCGAAACTGGAAAGGATCCTGCCCCAGGAATCTTGCAAGCAGAGAAGATTTCCAAAGAGGATATTGTCACAGAAATATGAGAAGAAGACTGTGTTTCAGTCAGTTTTCCACAAAACTCATCACAAAATCAGAGCTATGTAGAATGCAGTTTTCCAGTATCCCAAAGCAGAGTGGGAGTCCTGCAGCCAGCAGGGACCCCATCCTAGTGTCACCAAGGGGAAGTCAAAATTACGGTAACAGCTCCAGCGTCATAATGGAAATGAGGCAGCAATTCCTTTCTTTTCTCTTTTCAAGCCACAGCAGATGAGAAGGTCCCAAGGACAATCCTTGTGTCAGGACATGTCCCCATTTTAGTGCCACAGATCCCTGCATTACCTGCTGCAGAAGGGAAGCTAGTTGCCCCATCTGAAGCAGCAGTTTCACATGGCAGAATAGAGCTATGCATTTTCCAGCAGAGCCCTGGAGCCAGCCAAGCACCATCAGCCTAGTTTTTCATCCAAGCAAGGAAGTCCTGGCTCCTGGCAGGCTTATTAGTTTTGGCACCAAGCTCTGCTGACAACCAGCCAAGGCATTCTGGCTGCAGTTGGACCTGCCTGGCTTCTGTCCCATCAACTTGAGTCTCTCCTCATCACACCTCCCTACTCTCTTGGTTCAGCATGGGCAGTGTAAGCTCGTGTGCCTGACCAACTGAGCAATGGAGATTGGATACGGACTTGGGATTAGAGGGGTTGTTCAGACTCCAAACCTCTCATATATCCAAAGATCTCTGAGTCCTTCCTGGCAAAGTACTTGGTTGTGCAAGAATGGAGATTTCCCTTGCATCTTACAAATGTGGTCCTGGGCATCTGGGCATAATCAGGGATAAGCAATCTGTTGTATTTGCTGTTATCCCTTATCTTCCCTTCTTCAAACTCCCAATATATATTTGAAAGCCTAAATAAAAGCTGCATGACTCTTCTTAGGGATTGAACTAATCTCATAAGCAGTTGGAAGAGAGGACAAAATCCTGAAGCTGACAAGCTCTGGAGATCCCATACATAGTAGATCTTCCCTAATGGTTATGAAACTCTACACTCAGTTTCTAATCATAGAATGATAGAATGATTTGGGTTAGAAGGACTTTATAGATCAACTAGACCCCCTACCATGGGCAGGGGCACCTTCCACTAGACCAGGAAGACCAGGACTCGGAGCCCTGCCCAACCTGGCCTCGAACACTTTCAGGAATGGGGCATCCACAGCTTCTCTGGGCAACCTGTGCCAATGCCTCACCATCCTAATAATAAAAAAAAAAATGTCCTTATGTCTAATCTAAATCTACTCTCCAGCCTCTAATCGGTATCTTCCCTGGTTTCAGACCGAGCCAGTGACTCCTGGTCCTCACCCACACAGACAGGGTGACAAGGTCATGAAATTAATGACTGACAGGCAACAATATTGCATATCAGCTACATTTGAACTGCTGAGCTCCTGCTGAAGGCTGGGTCCCTCATTAACCACCTTCCATCCCCAGGCACAGCCTGGTATGCAGCAGATAGCTTTTTTATCAGTTTTGAAGAAATTAACTGGGGGATCTGCTCTTCTCCCAGGCACCTGCTGTGTGCTGCAGGTTAAACAGAGAGCAGACAGCATGCACAGAAAACAAAGGAGATGGTCTGCTGGGAGGAGATAAGAAGAGAAATTGCCCCATGGTGGTCCCCTGGGTAACAAATTGCCCCATCACTAGGTAAATAGTGCTGTCAAGAGGCAGAGTTTCTGCTAATCCCAGTCAAGATCTCCTTTTACTGGAACAGGCAGAAGTGAGGTTCAGAAGGGAATTGGGGTGTGGTTAGTGTGGCAGTCTGGGGATTGATACCCTTCACTGCAACAAAGTGATGCTGCCAACAGACAACTGCTGAGAGAAATGTCGGAGCGACATGGGTTATCGCTGCCTGTTCAGAAGTTGCATGCATTCAAGGGTGAATAGGAATTATTAGATACCAGTTCTTTCCATAAATAATAATACTTCTTCTGTGCTTGAGATGACTTTGTAAGGAAGCCATGACACTGCCAGGAGGAGGGTGCCATGTCAGCATCATCAGGGATGCTAGTCACTGTAAAATACACAGCATGGCAAGTCTCTGGGCATTCCCGAAGCAAAAGCTGGAGATCTAGTATGGGTGCTCACATATCACTTGATCAGGCAGTGCCTGTAAATTTCTTGTGATATCTCTGCTGAAAGGAGTCAGCCAGACCTTTAAAGAAGTAATGTAGAAGTAGAAGACTCTTTCTGCCCGAATGACAAGCTAAAGCCCTTTCCTCCTGATATATCTTGTCCAGGAGGACTGATTTTGATAGGAACAGAGAATGAGTTGCAATTAGGATTCAATCCTTGCCTATGGCTAATCTCTTTCTACCAGAAAAGTTTAGGTGAGCACAGGTGTAAATTGCTTTCAAATCAAATTAGATGTTCAGCTCATTTGGTAGATCCTTGATGGGGCAAGACAGTCTGGCTCAGACTCTGAAAGCTCCAGGCCTGATGTTCAGAGGCATTGTTTAAAAAGATTTCTTACATAAAAAAGAGTGTAAGGTCAGGACTAGGCTGATCTCTGGATGCACTCAGCAGGATCACAGCCAGTGACTCAGAAATCCCTGATAGACCTCTCTAGTCCCTGTTTGAAAGAAGGCAGCATGGATGGATCAGAGAGCTAACCATCTGCTTCAAGGGAGAATTGTCTGCTGTAATGACACCTGTCAGATCAATAGGCATGGATAATTCACTGCCAGGAGCCATCAAGAATTACCAGAAGAGCCATCAACATTAAATCTAACAAGTCTTGGGGAACCTCAGGGAAGAGGAATGGGCTGGCCCAGGGCTTGGTCATGGCAACATGGGCAGAGGAGAAGGGGACAACTAGAGGGGCGAGGACCATCAGTTCTTAGCAAAACAATGGAGCAGTTAATTTTGGATTTTGTCAATGGGCTTGAAATCTGGATATATGTCTATAAACAGTCAGATGGCAGCGCAGAAAACCTTCACCAGCATTCCTTGCACTTCAACCTCTGAGTCTTTGCTGATAAAGGCAGTTTGGTGGTGTTGATACCTCCCTGTTCCTCCAAGGTATTTTGCTTTCTTTCTTCTAAATTGCTTTAGATGAGATTAACAAAATGTGCATTAAAGGGTGTCAGAATTGATCCCTTGGCAGATCCTAAATGTGTCTCTAATGGATGGGGTTGTAAACCTTTTCTTAAAAGAGAAGGCTGAATGTGAGCAGCCATGGAGAAGCAGACTGAAGCAAGTCCAGGCATGGATGATTAAAGAGTTCAAAGCCCAGCAGCAGGCTCGGGAAGGGGGACTGGGGAGGATGCACTGGAAGGAGGTGCAGAAGGACTTAGAGGGTACTGAGAAGTGGATGGAGTTTGCATGAGCAGTTCAAAAGTCTATGGGATGGAAAATGTGCTGGGGTGATATATGGGTGCATCCATGGAAGGAGAGAGAGTCAAAGGAGTGTCAACCTGGAAGACAAATAGCCCAGCAGAAGCTATTTTACCCCTGAAGGGTGAGAGGCTACCTTGAACTGCAGTGAGTTAGGGATGAGTGAGTGCCAGCCAAGCTGTGTGCCAGAAGAGGCTGAAAAAAAATCTTGGGCATCTAAAACAAAGAAAAGTCCCATAGAAGGGACACAGATAAGGGCTGCTGGGAGGTGATAGGTCAGTTCTGCTGGCCACACACGAGAGGCTGGGGAAATCACAGAGGGCTGGATATTAGTTGCACACCTGTCAACATAAAGGCTTAGAAACATGACCTTATTCATCAAAGAGAAAGCTGAAGTGGATCACTACATATGGGTATTTACTTAGGGAAAAGCTGTCTGATAGTGAGGCAGAGAAGGGGAGGTTCTTCAGCCATGCTGATAATGAGAAGACACATGATAGGTGGAAGATAGAACTAGATTAATTCAGCCTTTGAAGTGGACACCAACTCACTGCTCTGAAGGTAATTAAATATTGGAAAAGCTTATCAGGGACACTGCCAAGTCACCAGGGCTTCCTATGTTGAAATAAAGATTAGCTATCTATGAAAGGAGATGCTCTAATCCAATTTCTGGGAAAAGTCTATTTTCTGTGTACAGAAGGTCAGATGAGATGATCCTTGTGGTGCCTTTTGACAGCGCAGTCTGTGAATTCAGGAAGCATAAACTCCCCTGTGTAAGGATTCTTCTTCATCTGGTACATGACGTGTCAGGCAAGTCAAAGGGAAATACATAACACAGGCTAAGTTCCCAGCTCAAAAGCATATAGCCAGTGCTGGGAAGAGAGCTCAGAAATTCCTGGCTCTTATCCCATTAGCCTACTGGAAGATAGATAAGCCTCTGTGTTTCTTCAAACCTCATCTGAATCACAGAACTACTCGGAGGGGTTTGGTTTTGCCTGGTATTTATATTGTAACAGCAATAAAGAGATGCAGTCTGACTGTGCTGAATTGATAGGGGGTGGAAAGGGTCCTGTGCTTCAACAAAATTTAAAATCTTGCTGAGTATATGACCAAGAAAGGACTCACCTGCTACTTGGCAGGGATGGCCTCTGAACAGTCCTCCAACAGCTCAATGAGATCCTGCACCCCATTCCTCCATGTCAGAAACAGGAGAAAGAAAATCAGGCAAAGCTTGGAAGACTGGATGAATAGAGTGGTTGTGACAGAGAAAGGGGTGCAAGCCCCAATGGGATGTGAACAAAGCCAGGATCTATCAATACAAGACAAATTCTGGATGGTGTCATCTCCAGGGAAAAGAATGTCCAAGAATCACCAAGAATAAGGGCTGTGAGTCATCCAGCCATATGGAGCAGTGCCAAAATATGCCAGATGGAGCAACTCTTGAAAGTGCCTGTTTCTTCCCTGCTGACTTTGAAGGGAATCAGGGGTGATTGGCCCAAACGGTGACATTATCACACGAGACATTGAAAGTCAGGTGAGATGAACTCCAAAGAGACAGAGGAGGCCCAGACTGAAGCAGTCACAGCAGAGAGATATTTTTCTAAAATAAAAGGCTCTCTCTGACTGTTTCTCAGCTGTGAAGAAGGATTTTCAATATAATCTGTCTAGAGTAATCTACAATTTTATCTGACAAAGAAAAGGGAACTTCAGAGGGACTGAAACTGACTGCAAAACCAGGCTGTTGTGGGGTCTTCTACACTCTCTGGGCTCAAAAATCCCATTTCAACAGTGTCAGGGATGAAGTGTGGTAGCCAAAAGTCCAGAATTATTTTTTTTTTCCTTTAATGATGTATCTCTGAGAAGAAAATAGGAATAAAAAAAAAAGGTAAAGTTAGAACATGCTAAATAATGCAGATTAAAGCCAAAATGTTTCATTATGAATAGAAAGGGAATAGGAAGCATTAAATCACAATGAAGTCAGTTTGGGTGGTTTCTATTCTTTGGTAGATTTTTTTTAATCATTTCACCGAAATCCCCTAGGAAGACTCCTCTTGCTTCAAATAGAATGGATTTTTTTTTATCTTCTTGATATCAGTGAGTGAAGCACAAAATCCAATTTCAGTTCAGGTCTCCTAGACAGCCTTGGGCTTTGGTGATGCACACAACCCTGCACAAGCAAGAGCAGAGGGAAGATGGAGCCATCCTAGAGAACAAACACACACTTTCACAGTGGAGGAGCACGTTTGCAAGGGTCAAATCATGCAGGGTTTCAATCTTTCCCTCTTTTGCTCTCTCAGGTCCCTGCTCCCAATGGGAACACAACTCTTTTAACCCTCTCCTGCATCATGCAGCACAGATCCTTCTCCCATGAGCTGAACCAACTGCAAGGTGACCCTGCTGCACTGGGGCATGATCCAGCTCCGCAGTGACAAGGACAAAAGGGATCCTACAAATGTCAAGGGGTGACCTTGCCAAATGGCCAGGGGTGGACCTAGTGGGAGGGAAGGAAAAATAAAAACATGTATTGGTCAAATCAGAAGTCCCCCTGAGTGTCCCAGGAAATGCCCAAGAAGAGGGTGAGGGAGGGGAGGGGAGGGAAGGGGAGGGGAGGGGAGGGGAGGGGAGGGGAGGGGAGGGGAGGGAAAGGGAGGGAAAGGGAGGGAAGGGGAGGGAAGGGGAGGGGAGGGGAGGGAAGGGAAGGGAAGGGAAGGGAAGGGAAGGGAAGGGAAGGGAAGGGAAGGGAAGGGAAGGGAAGGGAAGGGAAGGGAAGGGAAGAAAAGAAAAGAAAAGAAAAGAAAAGAAAAGAAAAGAAAAGAAAAGAAAAGAAAAGAAAAGAAAAGAAAAGAAAAGAAAAGAAAAGAAAAGAAAAGAAAAGAAAAGAAAAGAAAAGAAAAGAAAAGAAAAGAAAAAAGACCTAAAGCACTGCCCATGTAACTCCCTCTCTGTCCAGGATTTTCTGCCACAGCAGAGATGGAATTACAGCGCTGGAGGAAACTCAATGAAATAATGATTACCCTTTGGATTTAATTAGCACAGAGCTGAGGCGGTGTTGAACAAGCATGTCTGTGCATCAAAACATTCCTTGTGGCGCCAGGGAGCTCAGACTCAAACTGCTCACGCCTGCCAGGTTCAAACCAGGAATGGAGGGCAGACATGGCTATTTGTTCGCTGCCCATGGTGCCAGGCCAGGCAAGGGCACATGTCCCACCAAGGTCATGGGGTCAGGGATGGTCTTTCAACCCTCAGATGAGTCCAGGGCTGGAGGACCACAGATAGTCCTCCAGGAGAACTTTGTTATGCTGTGCCTTGCACAAACCTATCAAGAGTGACATCCCCCATCCTAAAAGACCAGGTGGTATTGAAGGAAAAACCATCCCATCATGGCTTCATGTCCTCTATCTTACAAGGTACAGCTCCCAGGGAGAGACAAATTTCTTCCCCATGCCAAAAAGTCACCTCATAGGGTATCAAGATGGAGTAGGAAGTATTTATATGCTTGAGATATGGGAGAACCACGCCTGAGACATCCAGTCTTCTCCAGCAACCAGGTGGGGAAAGGACAAAGGGACTGAGAGGGGTGGGAGAAAGCCTCAGACACGAAGCAGGGCTGTAATGGAGGCTGAGGAGGCAATCACAAACTCATCTCCGTTCTGAAGGTCCCTCTGTGTTTGCAGAAAAAAAAGGTACTAGGAAAGTTGATTTCCCTCTTGTTTTGACTATGGACACTTTGGTGCAGGACAAGACCTCAAGTAAAGAGTGCTCAAAGAAGCTGTGGAGCCCAGCATGACCAGGGAGTCCACAAAAGCAGCTATCCCCAGGTACATGATACCTTATGTTCTCCAAAGCCAGTATCCTCCTTTTTCTCTTGGGGAAACTAAGCCAGAAAGCCCAGAGCTAGGATCATCATGTACCAAATAAGGCTTCCCCCTACACCAAGCAGCAGCAGGAATAAGATGCGGCTTATTCATTCACAACGCACACCCTGCAAGACCATCCCTGTAATTACAAGGGCCAGTAATGCAAAGATGTTGGAGGTGAGTAAATTAAGGTAGGATTCACTTGCGGATAGAAAATAGGCACTCAGAGGGAATGGCAGGTCTTGGGTTTCTCAGCAAGGCTGCTGAGACTGAGAAACACAGCTCTTTTAATTTTAATTAACACTTTAAATTTTTGGAAGATTTCATGCTAATAGCTATACTCACACCAAGAACTTCCCAGTCAGGGAAATTTTAGAAATTGCTCCTTTCATAGCCATGGAAAAAGGCTAAGTAGTGATGTGTGAGCAGAACTTGACCCCTTCTATCCTGATTTTCTGTCCAGTCCCTGTATCATAGAATCAGCTACTCATAGAATGTCTTGGGTTGGGAGAGACTTTGGAGATCATCCAGTTCCAACCCCCCTGCCATGGGCAGGACACCTTTCACTAGACCAGCTTGCTCAAGGCCGCTGTTCAGCTGGGCCTTGAACACTTCCAGGATGGGGCATCCACAGCTTCTCTGGGAAGCCTCCCTCTTCCTTTTTATTACAGCTTCATTTACCCTGCATGTGTTTAACTTTAATCGTGCAGGTATTAGTGATGATTTGGGGGATAACAGCAGTGTGCAGGCACTGCCCTCTAAATCCGAAAGCTCCCTGCTCATTCTTCCATCACTTGGACATATTTGTTAACAGCTTGGCAAGGTAATCACTGCACAAAATAGGCTGCTTAGGTGCACATGCAACCCTTGAGATCCTCACACCATGATCAAAACATCAAACAAAATCCACAGGACCTAGAAGCCACTTTTTCATCCCTCTTCCCACAAGGAATTTCCTGGGATGCACGGAAAAGGAATGAGTTGGTTCCTACAGCTGGTTGACAGGGGGCTTGCAGTAACAAGATGCACACTGTATTAGGTCTAAATGAATAACATTGCAGCTACAGGATCTGCTGAGTCCTGGCAGCTGATCTCAGATGGTGTGTAGCTGCGGTCTTAGGAAAGACTATTAAAACTGTGTAAAAAAATTACAGCTAATTGCACTGTCACAACATGAGCACTGTAGTTTCCAAACACTTAGAACAAAAGGCTATTGTCACTTCTGGCAGCTCCCAACATCATCACGCAGGGCTGAAATGTCCAAATTTTCCCATTTAATAGGGCTCTATGGAGTGTTTTCCATAACCTGGCCAAGCATGACTGTTCAGCTGGTTTGAAATAGCCGGGGGCCAAGAGTGATTTGCTATTTTGTGTTGCCAGGGAAGATGTGCAGCCTTACAAGTGGGAAAACAGCCACGCAGCTCCAGGCAGACTAAATGAGCCAAAATGAATGACTTTTTGGTGGGTGGGAAACTAACAGATTAAGGAACTCTCTCTGTTGTCCTTTCACCTGCATGTCCAAGAGTTGAGCCAGTGTCTATCAAAGCCTTCTCTATTCAGCTGATTTTTGCTCTGTCCCATGGTCTGTAAGCAGAGGACTTGGAGCTGGAGCTGTTTCTCTTCCTTCAACCATGAGAAGGATTTTATTCCTTTGAAACAAACAGCTGTCTGCTTTATTTTCCAGCTTGCCATTTTTCCCCTTTTGCAATAAAGAGGATTCTAGTCTGGACAACGGGGGATCTCAATGTGCCACTCCTATAAGAAAGGTGTTCAGGAGAAAATAGGAGGGAATAACTAACTTCCTCATAAATCATTTGCAATGAAAGGGGCAGGCAGGATAATGATTTTGAATGGATACTTTGGCGATTCCTTTAATGAGAAGGAGCAGGTAATTATATTGACCTTGAAGATCACATTATTCTCCTTAGGCCAGAGAAAAGAAAGTATGAAGGATTGCCTTCGTACTTGCTAAGCAAGGGTTGAAGTTACTGAAGACTGACGCAGTCAATAGCTAAATAGGTATTTAATAACACCTAAATGAGGCATTTGCTATATTGTCTGACTCATTTGCTACCTCCTAAGTGAAACACAGAATCATAGAATATCCTGTGTTGGCAGAGACCCACAAGAATCATTAAGTCCAATTCCTGGCCCTGCACAGCATGCCCCCAAGAATCATGCCATATGCCTGATGGAATTGTCCAAATGCTTCTTCAACTCTGGCAGGAAAGTGTTTATTCTTGTGCCTAGTTTTCCTTTTTTTTTTTTTTTTTTTTTTTTTTTTTTTTTTTTTTTTTGATAAGTTCGGGCCCTTGGGTTTGATTACTATTCATTTTTGTGGAAGCAAATGCAATGAATTGGATGTAAGGTTCTGGGTTGTCTTTGCATCCAGAATTTTATCCAGAAACCAGTGGGCTTTGGTGAGCCACAGAAATTATGCCCCCAAACTAAGATGCTCCTAGAAAGCAACCTTCTGTATCTTCCCCATGGAGCAAGGCAGAGAAGTCCTGAAGGTTCACTTCTGAGCTTGATCCAATGCCATGACATAATCTCAAAGCTGTGTTACACTGAGCAGGGGTCTTTCTTTTTAGAGGCACTCTGAGTTAATCCCTAGACCCTAATTTCTAGACCTTTCACAGTTTTACCTGGTTTTCCCTGTGAAACAAAGGTGCAAGTAAAGATGGAAATGGGAATAAAGCTATCAACCAAGCCAAGCTCTCTTCTCCCTAATTCTTCTTTTTGCCAATAGTCATCAAAGGTATGAGACTGGAAAAAGAATGATTTAAGAACTGAAGGGAAACCATGCATTCTCACTGTATGACTGACTCTTTCAGAGACTGATGCTTTGGGCAGATGCTGTCAGACAGGTGCCTTAAAGGTTAGGACTGAAATTCTCCTGCAGAAGAGCTGCTTTACGTCTTGTCACACTGAAGTTCTGCTCTTTCACATATCACATGGAAAAGGAGACAGACATCAGCATCATCTATCACCTCTGCTCATTAAATATCACCCAAATGAGTTGGAATAGTAGGGCAGCAGTAAGGTGGCATGGTAAAACACTGAGGCTCTGACAGAAGCAGTATCTGCTACAAGAAGATAGAGCAGGGTCATGTATAAGATTGAATGCCAGAAACACTTGAGATATGAGAAAGTCTGCTGCTAAAGGTGTATGAGATCAGGTAGATCCTTGCTCTTCTGCCATTTATTTTCTCCCAGGTTTCCCCATTTATGCCAGAGACTTCCTAAAGAAAAATCCAGTTCAGTCTGGTACAGACAGATGCTATGATCATCCACTCAACATTTGAGCTTTGTCTAAATTTGCAATGCTGACCCCTCATATCTCCATCTAAACCAATTAATTCCTTGCCTGGCAGCATCCCAATGAGAACCACTACTGGATCTAAATAAAGCCCAAAGGAAGTTTGTTAAGAACAGGAAAAGGAAGATTAAACATAACTAAGCCATTTGAAGTTTGTGAAGGATATTGTGGGTTTGATGGGATAAGGAGCTGCTGTTCTGCAGTGTGGGTGGAGGAGAGAACTTGGCCCTGTGGGAACGTGAGCTTGCCAACTTTCTCCTTTGCTTTTCATTCACACCAAACAAAGCTCAGAGATCTTTTGCTGGGAAGAATCCTGTTGCCAGATGTTAAAATATTGATCAGTGAAGACCCAGTAAGACTGTGCTCAGGTCTTTGCCCAAAATATGATCTCTGACAAGTCTAGAGAAGAAAGAGGAAACGTGATTAGCTAACGCGCAGGAACCTGAAACAGAAAGATCTGTAAGCATACAACCAGCTCATTCATACTGTATGATTTTCTTCGTGCTTTAGGTTGGACATGCTATAAAGAATGGCTTTGCTGAAGCTGGCTATAGTCTAAAGTAATTTAATTGACAGTTAATGCAATGGCAACTGATAGTAGAAGGCATATTTTGGTCTCCCCTGATGGTTCTGTGGCTCTCTCTTGCACCCATCTTCTCCACCTACCTACTGATGTAACTGGGTGCTCAAAACAGTCTGCCCCCTGCCTTGGTCTCTTGCAGCAGAGCTTGGCTCAAGGGGAATTTTCCCCATAAACCTCCTTCTTTGCAAGTGTTTCTGTGATCACACTTCATCCTGACAGAGAGAAAAAGTGTTCAAACCTAATGGAGACAAACTGGGTGGACCCGTGAGCAACAGAATGGAGAAAATGTGAGGAGCATATGGTTGTAAGAATAAGACACCAGAGAAATAGGGTGTACATAGGTGTGATTTGTGTATGGGATGTGTGAAAAGCATGCAGTGGCAATCAGCCACTTACAGTGAATTTGTTGAACAAGCCATCAAACAATTCTCCCAGGAAGGAAAATCATTATGGATCTAATTAAAGCTTATCACACAGCTCTGCTCTGCTGTCCTGCCTCTGTGTGAATGAGATGGCCTCTGTTAATTTTATCTGACAACGATCATTGCATCAGGACCAAATTCCTATGTGGGACTTGACATCAGCCAAGAGATGGACAGAGACAGAGCTCTGAAGGTGCAGAAGGCAAGCAGGACCTGGAAACCCCAGCTGTGCACATGGATGGGTCTGGCTGTCTCTCATCCCATTGGGCTGAGGAGGCTGCCCACTTCCACACTGGTGAGACAGCAGGCTGGCAGAGCAGAGAAGGCAGAAATGGCTGGAAAACTGTGTCTCCTCTTCACAAAAGCATCATCAACCCTCTTCTAGGAACACAGAACCAACACCCACTGTCATTCACCTCCACTGGTGCAGTCTTTTAGAGAGAAGGTGGTTATTATTAAATGGTAAATCTACTTAGATGTGGAGTAAAATCTAACGTAATTACCTACACTTTGCTAATAATCACTGGGCAGATGTTTCTATCTCACTACCAGCCTCGGGAAGGGATACTAGGGCATGTGCTCCATGGCTGCAAGGCGTGCAGCTGTGTTCCTGTGCATATCCCTTCACAGAGTTGGGTCGGGGCTCAATACTGTGCTAAGCATGTCCTGGTATCTGCAGACAGCTTGGAGCACAGGGGAAACAGCAAAAGGCTGGTCTAGGAGAAACTGTCCAGCACGGCAGAGATAAAGAGACACTGTGATACGGCCCCTACATCTCTGCTTGTGCTCCTCGATGGTCAGTAGATGGGGTGTTGAATATCATTACCCCCAGTTGCCTATTGGGAATGGTTGCTGCACCCATGTTATCCCTTGAAACCTGCTCAGAAATTCAGCAGAGAAGTCAGCCAAGCCACAGCCGAATCTGGCAACATAGCAAGAAATAATTCAATGGATGCTTCAGGCCCCAGAGAAAGATGTGGCACTAATTAATTGATTAACATGGAAAAATGGGAGCAGATTTTTGATCAAATTGTCCTTCATAAGTTCCCTGAAGGAATGAGGCTCACAAGAATGAGACAGGAATCTCATTAAGCAGTGTCGCTTATTTAGTAGCATTTATATAATCCCTCTGAAGGCACATATACCTATTAGGAACATCAAATAACTGCTGTGCATTTGGTGGAAAACATGGGCCTGGGTGACCTCTGGGAATTTGATAGATCTATAGTATATCTGAAGTTGAATCAGCATGATGGGCTTAAAAGCATTCTAAATTCCCAGGTAAATAACCAGGAACACTCACTCAAAACAAACATTGCTCTATGTGGCAGCAAGACCAAAACTGAAAACCTCTAAGAGCACCTGACAATATGAGATATCAGCTTGCTATTCTCTTGTAAGACTCTAATTCCCTTTTTAATAGAAAGGCTTTTAAAATAATTTTCTTGTAGTCACAATGTGAAGCCCCTGTAAATCTCTCAGGATCACATTGTCTCATCCTCCTCATCAGCATCCAGGACTCTCTCCAATCAAAAAAATAAATGCTTTGCAAAAACCCAACATTCTCATTATCATGATCAGTTAATTAGCACTCATCTCACTGTGATTAATTTAACAGGTGTCTGTTGTATAGCAAACCTGCTCTGTTTCCTCTCTGCTTGTAAGGTCACATTTGTGAAAGGGCTCGGCAGCTGGACCACGAGCTACCCGCCTGGCTCACATGCTGTGTGCAGGCAGGAGCTCTATCACCAAGCCACAGGTGATTTGTGTTACACCCTTGGCCTGGGGATTTCTAGCACAGCCTTAAGTACTAGAACCTGCAACTGAAACCTGATTAAATTTGTTAGTTTCTTCTCTGTGTTCATCTCTGCTCTCATTGATAATGGATACAGTTTGATATTACTGCACATGGGGTCATTATGGATATCTAGACTTGGAATGCAGAATCCATGGAGATGATGTGAGGGCTTTTTCTTTTCTTTCGAATAGACACTCAGAGCAATCTTGTCTTGGAATCCAGGTTGTATTTGGTGAAGCAACAACTGATCTCATCAAGTCACAAGCATCAACTGTGGGGTTCCCCCCACTTAGTATAGGAGTGGGCGATTCCTTGAGCTCATTTGAGGTGATTCAGGAAGATTAGAGCTTTAGGAATCTCTCAGGAATTGCATCAAGGCCAGAATGACATGAATAATGCTAAGACCTTGGAAAACCATGAAAACCATAAGGTCAGGAGCAATGCTCAGTTGCTCAGCTCAGTCAAAGTTGCTTGGCTATAGCAGCATTTTTCTGACTCCTGATTGTCTACCTGAGAGTAAAATAATAAAATATTTTAGAGTCAGCCAGTCTGAGATGATTCTTATGCATCCATACACATCCAGGTATTTGTGGGGCAGAGAAGAACAATTAGTGGGTGCTTTGATGCTTCTGAGAGGCCTTTTAAGAAGACATGAAAAACCAGTTATTGAAGGTTTCCTGAGAAGCCAACTTCCAAGAAGGTTGATTTGAAGCTCATTCCTTGGTGATGATGATAGCCAAGATGGAAGATGCCCAACCTGAGTGTTTGATATGAAAACAAGTAAACAATCAAAAGCAAGAATTTGTGAGGGAGGCAGGGGTTTGCTTTGTCTCTTTCAGGCTGTTGACTAGGAATTGGTCTCAGGCAGGAGATTCAGGGTTGCTACATTTTTAGTAAGGACTGACTCTGTTCAACACCAGCAGCTCTAGTAACCCCACTGAATTTCTCTTTGTCTCCCTGAATGTCCACATCTGAGAAATTTGGGTTTTTTTCCAGTTTATTTGTACTAATTGTCTCCTGTGTCCTGTGTCAGGTAATTTGATTCTAACACTGATGATCTGCTGCATTCCCTCAAAGTAACTTTACCGAAAACATTGGGCTACATTCTTTGCTTAATCAGAGCTAGGGCCCCTGTTAAATCAATAGCTTTAGCTTTTACCTTACTGGTAAATGAACCAGCTTATCCCATCTGCAGATGCAGCCATATGATGCTACTCAGGCCACCAAGACACAATCCTGCATTGGAAAATCAAGGCCACTTAATATTGTTAGATTTTATTACTGCCAAAAAAATGTTCATTTGAGTTGGAATTAGAATAAAGATATTCATATTCTGATCTGATTCCTCCAGACCAATGTATTATCTCTGAAAGATAGAAAGATATTAATTCAGTGTGTAAAGAATGTCTGGTAAACTGCCAAGTTTTTTTTTCCTTTTAATTAGTGGAAAAGAACACGGGGAGCTGGCTCCTTACCTAACATCTGGAGCTAAAAGCATTTCACGATGAGAAATAACTTAAGCAAACATCCTTCCCCTTATCTCTCATAGTTCCTCAAGGTTCATTTCAGTATATTTTTTTCTTAAGAGCAAATCCTGTGTAGTTAATAGACAGGGTGATAAAAAGAAAGCAATGCTCCATATCCAAACTGATGTACTTCTGCTCTGAGCACAATTTTGCCAGCATGTTTCTTAAGGTCTTACTCATTTTTCTCTGTGTTTTGTATTTTCTTTGGAGGTTGCACACCAAATAAAAAGGAGAAAAAGGAAAATCAGGCTGAAAGGTGGGATGTAAGATATGGAGATGTAGAGAAGGAAAGGTCCAGGGCATGGTCCCTGCAGATGGGCTGAGGGAGAGGAAGCAGTGGTTTATAACTGGCATTGGTTTGATAGTGTGAGAACTTCACAGTCGCTGCATTCACCTTCTATCCAAGTCCTGTTCCTGTGTTTAATGTCTCAACCTGCCACAACTCTGCCCTTGGGGTGAACAGGCATTTTATATCATTATTGATGCCATTGATTGAGCCCTGCACATTTCAGCTTTGAGCTCCTCTGTCTTGTCAGTGCTTGCATGAATTTACTTACCCTAGGAAGAGTCAAAGAATAAAGCGCTGAGCTCCTATGTGATGTGCAGAGGTCTCCCCCATTTGCTGCATTTGTCTTCCATGAAGTAGTTATTGGTCTTAGAGCACATCGGCTAGGAACCTCTACATGAGGACTTGGACTCTTTCTTTGCTTTTGCTTTCAACTCCCAAATAAACCCGCAACCCCGGATGTCATATCCCTAATGTCTGAAGACACGAGCGCAAGGTCACATTACTCTGCTCATCAGCAGCCTGCAGATAATGAGGGGTAATCTAGTTTAGGCTCATCCTCTCCACTCATGTGCTGAACTCAGACCGATAATAGTGCTTTTGCCTGGTGATGAGTTTATATCCAAGAAATTGCTGTGGCTCAGCTGATTTGTTGTAATCTGCTCAGGCAACAAGCACCAACCATTTCCAAAGCTGTTGTAACAGCCTGCTCGAAGGACAGCAGTTGCAGCTTGACAGTGAGACCATTTAGCTTTAAAGCAAAGGCTCCTTGAAGAGCACTGATGTCTTTGAAGCTGGAAGCAATAGGCTCTTGACCTTCACTTGCTTTAACAGCTGTCTTGGAGAAGAAATAGGACTCTAGTGCAGTGCAATGGCTTGGAGATGCTGCATTCAAGACGGTCCCTTTGCAGCAGGGATGTTCACAAAGTAGGGGATAACACATGAAAATATCATCCTTACTTTAATTCAGAGCATAGAAGACAGCAGATTCCTGCCTGCATTTTCATGAGCAGGCATTCCTGACTCAAGTGAATTAATGAGTGTTCTCCTGCATATTTGATATTACACTGTCCTAGGGCATTTAAAGGAACTAAGTTGGGTGGTTGTGTTTTTTTTGTAATCCACGAGATTTTCTTTATCTTTCTTCATCTTTGATTTCATCAAAGGCTTCCATTTGTTCAGCCTATTAAACCCAGCAAAGGGAGGCATTTGAAAATGCTGTTCTTTGCAGAGCTCGGTCACAATGGATTTCACCAGCCACAGTGCCGCTATAAAAGAGGAACACCATTTGCTCTCACAAGGCCTTGCTGAAATACATCAGTTTAATTACAGAATATTTTGCAAGGGTGGAAAATAATTATTCTGCATGCAAAGTGGAAAAGGCCAAAAATTGCCTCATTAATGTTGATTCACAGTAGCCGGCACATAGTGAGTAGAGACTGGAGCTCCTTGATGAATGGCACTCCCTCCATGTCATCATGCTCTGCATCCTAATGGCTGAGCACGGCTCATTTTATGGGTGCAATGGCATGGAGAGGAAGCTGGACCAAGGGCACACAACCTGAACCTGGACCAACACAGTAGTGGCACCAAGTTGTGTGGGATCTCAGAGATTAGAGCATGGGGCATCCCTGAGAGAATGGCTCTTCCTAGCCCACAAGCCAATCCTGGGTTCTGCTCTGGGGGTCAGGCAAGAGCAGCAAATTAAGGGAAGGTAAAAATTTGGGATTAAAATTGGGAATTTTCTCCAGTGAGGTCTCAGCCGCCCTTTTATTGCCACTGGCCTTAGAGACTCCCTAAACCAGGAGTCTCTGATCACTCTGTGAATCTTGGCCCGTGGTTCAGGGATAGTATATGGTCCACCTTTCAGCATCAGACACAGGTCACACAGGGGAAGACACAACACCAAACCACACATGCTTGTCCCAAGTGGACAAGTCAGTGTGCCCTGGATATACACCTGCAATGACAGGGAGAACCAATACGATGGAGTCTGAGTCATGATGAGGACAGGGTTTGCCATCATCAGCTGACTCTAATGCATATATCAGGACAGTCCAGAAGAGGAGTTATCCTCTGACAGAGATGTTTAACATGTACTAAACAAATTCCTTCATTGAGCTATGGACTCTTGTACAACAGCTGAGATGGCTAAGCCTGTTGTTTCTACTCTCCACTGGCTCTCTGGGGAGGTCTCATGGACTCACAAGCATCACTAGACCAGAGGATTAAACCATTTTTCTGGTACACCACATGGGAGTGTGACCTTCAAAGAGAAACAAAGCACCGCCCAACACCTCTGGGGTTAATTGTTGTGTTGATTTTTGTTTACATTCTTAAATACTGGGGGGAAAATCCTTTTGCTGATTCGGTACATGAGGCTTGGTAAAGTTTTAGTGGGACTGTATCTCAATCGTATAGAACTGGCATAGGTGATCCAAGTCAGTGAGGCGTTGTCTCATTTTATTTTAGAGCCACGATACATCTTTTGATTTATCCTAAGGCAGGCATGTAAAATGGTTTGGGGAATTACTTAAGCAGTAGGCATTTCTCTTCTGTGACTAAAAATGGGAGATTTGGGTGACTCAGTCAAATGGAGTGGAGAGGTTTGCGTTTGGATGTGTGATGAAAAATGAAGTTAATCCCACACAGTGATGAATGAGGCTTGTATATTGCAATACAAGGATGCAGAAAAAGAAGACTCTTGTATTGTATATATACATCATAGAAGAAAATCGAGATTGTATTAGGAAGGCAGAGAGAGAAGCAGGAAAGAAGCAGTGATACAGCCTGAAGATGGGTGACCTGATGAGCCAACGGTTCATGTTTGGAACCCTTTGCCATTCAAATCATTGTATCTGAAATTCAGTCTTAGTAATAACCAGCACTTCTTTATAACCCATAATCAGTGGTTGCTCCTTTAGTCTATAAAATAGCATCACCTTCTGCTGCATCACAGCATGGGAAATGTCTTACTGCAAAGTGGTTTACTGTACCACTTTTCCTCCCTTCTTTCTCCTGAACAGCTGAAATAAGCAGTGAGCTGCACTCTCCTATCAAAACCAAACTCAGAAAAAGCAAAACTGGAGGGACTTTTTTTCCAGGGACTGAATGTGATCTGAAAGACGAGATCCTTCAAAATCCCAAGGGTCAGTAAATGCCAGTCCAGTCTGACCAAGAAATCTTTAGCAGTAAAATAAAATCTTCCCCAAGCAAAATGTTTCCTTATCCAAGGATTGAACCAATCATTTTCAGTCTAGTGGTACTTTTCTGGGGGTGTTGTGTGTAGTGGCAAAGAAGAATAAAAATAAGGAAAGCTTAGTGGCTGCACTTATAAATGAGCAGTTTCTGATCATCTCTCTGTCAGATGATCTCCTCAGATGGATATGCCCTTTTGGAAAAAACTACTCTTTCTCTTATCCCAAGGAATGAATCACAACAGAAACTCCACTTTAAATCAAGCTCTTTCTAACTTTCTTCCTCTCAAGAGAAAGAAATCAAATTCTCTGTGTAGGCAGGGATTTATGTACACATGAGCATCCAAAGCAGCAAACAATGACCCAAGCATCTCTAGTTTTCAGCGTCCCCATATTATAGTCATGTGTTCAAAGATAACCATAAAAAATAACTATTTTCCATCAGAGTGCTTGTAAAAGAGCTCTCTGACCTGTTGGGAACCAGCTGGAGCTGGCAGGCCAGCAAGGCCCTTTTTACCTCAAACCTCTAACTTTCCATCTCTTTGCACATGTAATTTTGCACCTCATTGCTCCTAATTGAGCGGTTTCGAAAACCTACGCCATAGAGCTATCCTCTGCTATGGCCACAGTGTCAAAGAAAATAAGTTCCCAGGCACTTCTGTCTATAAATAATTCTGCTGCCATAAGGTTATCCACAGGGAGTGCTGACAAGTATCTCATGACTGGCGTAGTTCTCCATTTTCTATCAAATTGCTTGTTTCTTTCCCCGGCCTCTTCCCAAAAGCAAAGGTGTAGGACTGCAGGGCTTCCTAAACAGCATTCCCAGCATCTTCTTCTTCCCACAGTGGATGTCACAGCTGGCATGGGAGCTGTCATCTCCAGAATGGGGCTCAGGAATGAGACTCACATTCACTTGAAATTCTTCACAGCAATTGTCTGGAGTGAAAGGATATCAGATATAGTCACACAGCCAAACTCCAGTGCTGGTAACCTGCTAACTCCTGTTAACTCAAATTCCCCCTTACAGTTTCAGCAGGACACATGAATCTTCTTGATAATCCTCTGCTGTAGTTTGTCTCTGAGATAGGTGCATTTTGGTAGAGAAAAGGGATTTCTGTAGATTTGGCCACGAAAATCAGTTGTGAGTTTTGGAGCAAACACTATAATGTTGGCTTTTTTTGGGTGAGCATCAACAGCCTGGTTTCCAGCAAGGAAGAGTTGTTACTGAAATGGGAGCTTAGAGCAAAAAATAATCCAGGTATTCATAATAGCTACTGAGCAGGACTCAAAAGCTGAAAGAGGGTAGATTTAGATTGGCTGTTAGGAAGAAATTCTTTATTGTGAGGGTGGTGAGACATCAGAACAGGTTGCCAAGAGAAGCTGCCCCATCCCTAAAAGTGTTCAAAGCCAAGTAGGATGGGGCTCTGAACACCCCAGTCTAGTGGACAGTGTCCCTGCCCATGGCATGGGGGTGTAAACTAGATGATCTTTCCTCCAGACCAAACCGCTCTAGGACTTTATGATCCTAAACTTCAAGGACACAAAAATTAGTCTGACCCCCCAGCCCACACACCCAAGCAACCATGCAGTAGGTACTGCAGGCAAACCTTCACCTCTTGCTATCAATTCCCCACAAACCATCACCATGAAGTAAATAGCAGTGCAGCACAAATTTAAAATTTTTACATTGCTTTTGTGCCAAGTCACCAAGTACTTGCATGCTCTGGTTTCTACCACTTTTATATTTAGTAGATAATTAAACAAGCAAGAGCCATAAATAGCTGACAGCTTAAAAGCACCATCTTACACTCTTCTTCTTGCTTTGTAAACACAGACCTTACATCTCCCATAAACTACAGAGCACAGCTATAACTCAGTCTCCCCAGCACTGCTGTTTTTTTGCCCGAGTCCAGGGTATATATAATCAGCTAAATTGCCTTTTTTTTTTTTTTTTCCCTTGAAATTTTTGTTTTTAACAGAAAATAGCTTTGTCCATCCTGGGGACTGCTGAGTACATCTCTGAGCTGGAACAGAGTTTCATCAAAGCACTGTGCTCAAGTCAAGGCAGTACAAGGATATATATGACAGTGTGGTATGAGCCACAGCTTTTTATGACGAAGTTAGAGGAAAGAACTAGTTGAGCTTCTCAAGAACATATGAACCCTGATGGAAGAAGTTAATGTGTTTGTCTTAGCTCAGAAATCTCCCCTGCCAAAGAAAAATTAGACTAGTACAAAAGGCCGTAGGGGATGGATGGATAGAGCTAGAAGATGTTAAAGTGTACCTAACTTCGAAATTTTCTCATGAGGATTTGACTCCACAGAAGCTTCAAGGTGCAGTGCCCAGATTGGGAAAGCCCCGAGCAAATAGGGTGCTTGTGCCTAGGTGCCCCTGCCCTGGGATATGGGGCAGTAAAGCTTAATTCGGGTCTTAGAGCACCATCTGCTGGCACCTTGCCCCAGAAGGAACTGGGGTGGGCTTGAAGAGCTCACTATGGCCAGGTCTGTGGAGGCATTGCTGGGAGCAGATAAAGGCTGCTGAAGAAACTCCTGCTGAAGGGTCTCCTTTGAGCCTCCTTGGGGGAATGGAACAAGGGAAGACAGACAAAACCCACTCCCTTCTCTGCAATCAGAACTGAGCACTGAGGTGGGGTAGGTGTCAACTACCCGGCAGACCTACCAGGTTTGCTTGGGTGATCCCACTATCCCAGTAAGGATTTTGGATTGTTTCAATACATCATGTTTGTTGTTGATTGCTGGCCATCACTAGGAGGAGGGTAGATCACCCCACTCTGGGAACCAGCAGGCTGTTGATAGGATATATCCTAAGTCTGGGTAGAAGTCTTTGCTGGAAGGGGAATAATTTGAACATCTGACTTTCTGAAGTGTTTCTGACCTCCAGGGCAGCAGATAAAGGGTGGAAAGACAACAACCACCTGCCTGCTTGCTCTATTTTGAGAGAGGACCCAAGCTCTATGTACCATGTGGGGCAATCCTCAGCGTGGCACATCCATTCCAGAGAGCAGAGGGTTTTGCCCTGTGTCAGGGGCTGCCTGCTCCCTGGCTTGGTGGTCACTGACTGCTTGCCCTCCCACTGCACAAGAGCCTGGGTTTCCCCACTTGGCCAAGGGAACCTGACATCTGATCCATCTTGCGTCCCTTAGAATCTGTGTTGGCTTTCCTCTTCCAAGACTTTCCTGAGACAGGATTTAGATATCCAGCTTAGGTGTCTACATGTACTGTGTTGGCCTTTAGGTACTTCAAACCAGCTCATTCTCCATAGGGCATTCTCAATCATTTTCTCAACCATCTTTTTTCTCTTTTGCTGCCTTTCCATGCATCAGTATCCTATTTTTAAAATCAGAATTCCACAGGCCATAGTGGTTTTCAACAACAGCTTGGCTTTTCAGCCCTGAAATAGTCTACTGTGGGGTAGATCCAATAGGACAGGTCTATACAGGGGATTTTTGGCTGCTGGATCCCATCTTGTTTCTAATCTGTTTCACCACACCTCCAGGACAGAGGTGTAACAGCCCCTTATTAGCAACAGTACAGTGCAACAATGGGAGTTTTGCTGGGTATTTTTCTTAATTTTAGACACCCCATGTGGCACAGAACAGAAGCTTGTCCTAAGAAGAAGCTTCCAAGAACAGTGATGGGGGTTTGAGGGAGCCATTTGTTCCATCTCACCCACCTGGCTGAACGGATAGCTATAGCAACTTCTTTGCCTCTCCAAGAAGTTCCCCCAAACATTTAAAAAAAAAACCCAAACATTTTCTTGCATTTGGGAGAGCTCAGGCTACAGCATATTTGGGAACCCCATGAAAAGTGGTCCTGCTGTGTGTGGAAAATCTTCCAGGGCTGAGCTAGAGTCAGACATATAGTTAGACATAGAGCTGTCCTACTTTCCTCCCTCACCAGCACAAGCTAGTAGGAACTAGTGCCCCTGCTAAGAATCATAAAGAAGAAATCACAGGTGAGCAGATGGACTTGGCAGTGCTGGGTTAACCAATCAATGACCTGAAAGGTCTTTTAAAACCTAAAAGGTTCTTTGTTTCTATGATTCAAGTCCTCTTTTCAGACAGCAACCACAGCTCAGAAACTGTTTCAGCCTTTGAACCAGGCCAGTTTAGCACCACTCATCACCACCAAGTGAACTCAGTCATAAAACAGGTATCGTGAAATAGGAGGGTGTCCAGGTTGGGGTGTTATGCACAATGGTACCTGTTTGGTTTGTGCAATGGTGTCCCACCTTTGAAAAAGAAATAGGAGTTTTCATTTGGGCCTCTGACCAATCTGCTCTAGTAAAAGATTAGCCATGGCAATGGGGTTGGAATTAGATGATCTTTAAGGCCTCTTCCAATGTAAACCATTCTGCAATTCTGTGATTTAAGGACACACTATTTTTTTGAAAGGGGTATTGAAAGGTAATCTACTTTCCTATTACCCTAGAATCCTTAGAGAATTAGACATTAATCTTTCATCCCAGATTGCTGAAACAAGAGGTTTCCCGCCTGCTGGCAGCAATCCCCTCCCTCCCTTCCGCTCTCTCTCTCATGACTAGTCTCTCTGGGATAATAAGCAAGTCCTATTAACAAAATCCCTCGATTCTGCTTTCTTGATCCTTCTGTCATGTAGATGAGCTCTAAGTCCCAGCCATCTCCTTCTACTCAGCTGAGGGCAAACCAAGAGCTAAGGCAAAAGGTTTTGCACCTTGGCTCCCGCTTTCCTCTGCTTCCCAGCACCCGAGGTTCTTGTCTGCACTTTCAGTTAGGAGGTATGTCAGGCTTGTGGAACCAAGCCCAGATTTTCCTGAGAAAACACACAAGAGTCAAAGGCCTGTTTTGAAAATAAATATCAAAGCTGGCAAGCAAGGGTGACGAAAGATGGAAATGGCATTGTTAGAAACTGGTAGGAGTAAACTAAGAGGCGCTCTGCAAGGCAGTTTCACACAGGACTCAGCCTCCTGCCAACAGTATCTGGGGAATATTGCTCAAAGACCAAAATAAAGAGCACTGAGTCTCAAGAAGGGAAGAAATTAGAAGTGTCTGTCTATGCCACTCCAATAACATGAGGAATAATAATAGAGTGGGAGAAATAAGTGTGCAGGGAGGGTTAAAATGAAAATAACAAGGAGAAACAGAGCAACAGAAATGCACACCAGAGTTATAAAAAGAGACAAGGAAGGGAATTTTATTCATGAGCTTTCAAAATGCATTTACCATTATCGTAGGCATGAGAATATTATTCTGCTGCTGTCAGGGGGCATGTGACGGGGCTCTAGCCGTCAGAAAATCACTGCCAGCTGTCAGAGGGCCAAGCCATTAAGGGAGATGGGCCAACACCAATCACACTGTCAAGAAACACACTCACTTGTCAAGAGATTAGCTGTCTGGCCTCCAAAGCCCTCAGAGACCGTTGGCTTCAGAAATGGAGACAGTCATGTGAATAGCACAGTGCCTGACAATGGAAGCCGTGGGTAGAAATGCTCCTTTTAAGTACACGAATAAGGAGTACAAGAAGGAAGGTGTTAAACTATTTCGGGTTGGCTCCGGAATTTAAGGAGCACTGAGTAGTAGAAAGCATCTTTGATTTGATAGCATTAAAAAAACCAATTTAATTCATCCAGAAGGACTGCTTAGCCCTTGATCAAATGGGCTGATATATGACATTGACCTCTGAGTGCATTGCAACTTTCTTTGGGAAGACTGGCATGAGAGAGTAGCAAATCTGCACTGGAGCCTCACTGACTTTTATTCCCCCTTCATTCAAGGATCAGCAATACTCTAACCTATGTCAGTCGTACCTGTTTGTGAACAGGGCACATGTTTTGGGTAGCAAAACTGATGCAGACAATTCAGTCCTAGAGAAGTACAGTTCTCCAGCCTCGTTCAGAGATGGTCCTGGAGAAAAGCAGGTCCTGGGACCAGCAGGGCTTATTCTATGAGCCTTTTTCTTATTTTACAGGTGATAAACCTAGACTTGGCTTTTGAAGTCTAGCCTACAGGAGAGTCACTGTATCCTTTTCCCTGAGACAGCCACAATCTAGGTTCTACCAGAAAGCTACAAAGCTATTAATACAGATCACAGAAATCCCACAGCGTTCATGGAGGGTATTTTACAGTTTGTGTTAAGCATATTGGGTCAAGTCTAAACCATACATAAGTGTTGTCTAACTTTTAGGTTACACCTGCTGTGGCATTTGAACTCAGACAACCACTGAGTGGTTCAGACTGTCCACAGCTGCCATGCTCAGCACTCAGTGCAGTAATTCAGTATTGTATCATATTGACTTCCACCAGAGCCATAATGTTTTAACACAGGCAGAATTCAGAATATGATTCATGCCCATGATATAACTTCACATGTTGTAATTAGGTAGCAATTCACATTGTAATTAAATAATTATGTCCCACTTCTGAATCCAACTTTTCAGAAAAGTCATAATGAACCCACTCTCACCTACAATTTTGAAATGAACATCTATGAATTTTGGTGTGTTATAGAATCATAGAATCATTTAGGTTGGGAAAGACCTTCAAGATCATTGAGTCCAATCTTTGACCAAACACCAGCCTATCAAATAAACCACAGCACTACGTGCCACATCAAGTCATTTCTTGAACACTTCCAGGGATAGTGACTCCACCACTTACCTCAACAGCCCGTTTCAATGTTTGATAATCCTTTCAGTGAAGAAATTGTTCCTGATATCCCACCTGAACCTCACCTGGCACAGCTCAGGCCAATTCCTCTAGTCCTGTCACTAGTAGCCTGGGAGAAGAGGCTGACCCCTACCTCGTTACAACTTCTTTCAGATAGTTGTAGAGGAGCACAAATTCTTCCCTGAGCCTCTTTTTCTCCAGATTGAACACCCCCAGCTCCCTCATCCACTTCTCACATGACAGTCCACAGCCCGAAAGCTCCAGAAAATACCTTTCTTTCCCTGTCTAGTAATGACCTCTCCTGCTGAGGTTGATCATCAGCCATTCAGTGTGGAAATAGGAGGACAGAAGTCATTCAGAAAAAAGTTAGAAGTGGAAATGTATTATTGTGTTTGTGTTTCATTTTATCTCCATTTTAGTTCATAGATCTGAATATCCAAGTTATGATAATAAAGTAAAATTGAATTGTCTGAGCAGCCTCTTTTATTAATGAGTTTGGCTGAGGGATAAGTTGATTGGCTCACTGGTAGTTAACTGATACCCAGAAAAGTATCAGAGGATTTTGTCAAATAAATAATGAATTGACCATCCTTTCTTCCTCCTTCCTGCAGTAAATGAGAGAAATATAATATCACATGGGCAGAATGTGCTTCATTTCCAGGCTAAGCAGAAAAATTTGCATATCGTTGGGGTAAATATGCCATTTTCCCAGAGATCAAGGAAGATAATAGCAGCTGCCTTCCCCACTGTCAGTGCAACTGAAGATATTTTAATTTTTAAAAAATTCTTTTAATATTTGACATTTTAATATATCTGCATCTGCTTACCACTGTTTGCTTGCTTCTAGTGGTTTTCCACCTTTTATTCTAGAGGTTTTCAACAGCAGCAGTATGAGGAAATTGCTTTCCCTATCCATTAGACCAAGTGCCAAGCAGTGCATAATTGGATGGAGAGGGGTTTATAGAACACATACATCACTTTCCAGGTTCACACACTATATTATACAAAATACAGTTGATGAATGGTTTTTGGGTGCTTTCTTCCCTAAACTGAAAGTTATAAGAAAAGGGGGAAACAATGGCAATAGCTAAATTCTCTAAATCCATTCCCACTGCAGTTTTGGGATAAAAAACACTTCAGCCCTTTTCTCTCATAGACCAGATTAGCCTGGCTTCCAGCCATTTTCTTGCTTCTTGACAATATTTTTTCTTGAAAATTTGCCTTAAGTAACGCTCAAAGCATTGAGAATTCCATTCCTGCAGTAGGTGGTCACTGAGCAGTCCTTTACGGTCCCGAGCTGATCACAAGGGAGCTGGAGCGGAACTTTTTACTGGGGCATGAAGTGGTAGAACCAGGGGTAATGTCTTTAAATTGACAGAGGGCAGCTTTAGATGTGTATTAGGAAGAAATTCGTTACTGTGAGTGTGGTGAGGCACTGGCACAGGTTGCCCAGAAAAGTTGTGACAGTCCCAAACCTGGAAATGTTCAAGGCCAGGTTGAATGGGGGGTTTTCAGCAACCTAATCTAGTGGAAGGTGTACCTGTCCATGGAAGGGGGTTGGAACTAGATAATCTTTAAGGTCATTCCAACCCAAACCACTCTATGATTCTGTGATTCTATGGTCACACACACAAAATGGTATGAGTGGGAAGGATGGATAAACACCAGGACTTAGCCCTTTGAAATCAGTAATGCCAGAAACTTTAGCAGCATGAATGTAGATGAGAGGAGGCCTTAGCCGGAAGAACCTTGGCTGGACAGGTCATCAAACTGATACTGACATCCAAAAGCTTGATATTCACAGGCCTCCTGCCTGCACAAAGTAGCTGCTATTACCAGGAGAGTTCTGCCTAATCTACCCAATGGATTCAAACACTGTCAAGTCACATAAAATGTGGAGACTCCAAAATATTTTCTGCAAGGTTGAAAATATGTTTGTTGTACAACAAATCGATTTACTCTGTGCCACAGCAATATCATGATACTATGTATAGGTTCTCATTATCCAAAAAATGTCACTGTCAATTTTTGGGATCTCAAATGGACTCAGTGCTGCCTATTCAAGCACTGTAGAGAGCCAGTGTTTCATGGCTCTTGTCCTCTAGTATATTTCTCCTCCCAGATTTCATATAGGGAGAGTAAAATTTGTCCTAAGAATACATGACTCCAATGAGTGGCATAATATTCAGAAGGAACATGCTTCCCAGGGAAGTGGTGGAATTACCATCTCTGGAAGTGTTCAAAAAAACGTGGATATGGCACTTGGGGACAGTGTTTAGTGGTGAACATGGTGGTGCTGGATTAATGGTTAGACTCAATGACCTTAGAGGTCTTTTCCAACCTTAACGATTTCATGATTCTATGATCCTAAGTAAGACTGCTTCCCATAAATGCCTTAATTCAAGCCAACTGATGTAAAAGCAAGTCTAAGCATCAATTAGATATGAACCTTCCATGGATGCTGTCAGCACAGAAAACCTAACTGGAGCTTCACTGACCTCAAAACAGAGTGGAGTGCTCTCCAGAAAAGAGTAAAGGTTTGGAATTCATGACCTCACCCAACCTGATTCAGCCAAAAAAGCCAGACAGCTAAGCTCAGTTCAATTCATGGAAACATAACCATTTAGTGCTCTTGGATACAAAGCAGCTGAGCACCATATGGGGCATGACACTGTACTTAGGAAACTTCCAGTGATCCCAGGGCATCCTGTCTGGCCTTCAGCTGTTGCTCTGAAAGACAATGACAAAAGTGCCAGCATTTAAGGAAGTGAACGGAGCCTTTAAGTTGAGATTCAAATCGAGATTGACACACAAATATTGTTACAAAGTTCATTGGAGTCTCTTCATATTGAGCTCTTTGTATGTAAATTAGCAGGCAGAAAAAGACAGCTTGCTATGCTTTTCCTAAAGAGAAAGCTGTTTACAAGTGTAAACACTGAATTCTTATGGCATTTCCCTCTGCTGCTTTAAAGCACTAGAATTCCAAAGCACAAAGGCAGACGGATTCCAAGATTTCTTTGAAACTCAATGAAATTGAGGCACATGCCATTTGTGCTTCTGTAAATTCTCCCTCCCATGACAGATTTTTATTCGATGTTTCAGCTTAAACTGGTATACATTTACCATAGACATTTCACAGCTGATAAAGGCTCTTATTCACATATAAGGGTGAATTAAGCTCAGATAAATGGAGAAATTACTAGGCTGAGCTCTCCACACTTCTCCCAGTGTCAACTGCTTCTCCCTTGAGAATAGCTAAACAGGAGGTTTATCTCCACGCTTACCACTTTCAGCCCTGCAATTTAGTGCAAACTGACATGAATTTTACTTTATACTAATACAATGGGTTGAAAGCTGCAGGTGCTTGGAGACACCTACGCAGGCAGTGTTCTTACAGGGTAGTAACCACATGGTGCAGAAAAGCTTCAGCCTGATCCACCGCTAAAATAAAAGCAAACGTTCTCATTTTGCTAAAATGGAACCTGCTGTGGATGGTATCACCTGCCTCAGGTTTTGATATTAAAGGTGGTGGGATACAACTTGATAGACCTGAGCAGAAACGCTTGTGCAAGGAAAAAGACGGAGAGGAAAAATACCTTCCTAAAATTAGCTTTGAGGATTGGATATAGGACTGCATGAGAGAATGTCCTGTCCCCGGCAGGTCGCACCTCCTTTCCTAAATACCTGTACACAGCAACCCCTGTTTCCCTCAACACTATTCCAGTGATTATATTCATATCTGAGCCCATCAATGCTGGTGCTCACAGCATCCACAGAGCAGCAATTTGTGATGCTGTCATTCACTACCACAATCAGTTGACAAAATGCATACAATAGCCTTGAGAATATGACTAAGAACAGTCATATTACATTGGGGAAAATACAAAAATTTGTATGGCTCTAGGACGTCACTCCTTTGATGATGATTTATATACAAATGCCTGACTACATATAACGCCAGCGCAGACATTTCTGCTTTACCTAGAGATGAACAACCAATCAGGTCTGCTAAAGCCCACTGAAGTTTCTTTGATCAAATCCTTCTCCACATCAGGAAACCACTTCTCTTTTTCACTCATTCAGGTGCCAGTAAGTTTCTGTGGTATTTCTTCAGGCATAATTATCTTCATCCCAGCCCCACTGCGCCTAAAGAACCCTCAACTTCAAGGCGCATTACAAAGACTCTGATTCAGCCTCTTATAATCCTGTTTTTAGCATCTTACTCATGCTATCAGCACATAAACCAATGGGATAAATTACATGTTACACAGGATCAGGCTTGCAGAATCTAGAGGTGTTAATGACCTTTTTCTGTAACCAGTATGGATTAGACAATGTAGAATGCTGCCAATAAAGACATTTTGAGATGTAGTATTTAGAAACCAATATTAGCATGGGCAGTGAGACTTTAGAGCTGAGAATCATGACTTGGGATTTCTCACCTAAGATGATGTAAATGCTATGACAAAAAAAAACAAAACAAAACAAAACATATATATATATATATCCTAGAAGAGGGACAGGTTCATAAGAAGATCAGAGGGCTGGAGCCCATCTGCTATGGAGACAGGCTGAGAGAGTTGGGTCTGTTCATACCAGAAAAGAGAAGGCTCTGGGGAGACCTCAGAACTACTTCCAGTACCTAAAGGGGCTACAAGAGACCTGGAGAGTGACTTTTGACAAGGGCATGGAGTGATAGGATAAGGAGGAATGACTTCATTAGATTTTAGACCAGGAATGAATTCTTCACTATGAGGACGGTGAAGCAATGGCACAGGTTGCCAAGAGAAGCTGTGGATGCCTCATCCCTGGAAGTGTTCAGGGTAGGTCAGATGGGGCTTTGAGCAACCTGGTCTAGTAGAAGGTATTCCTGCCCATGGCAGAGGGGTTGAAATTAAGATGGTCTTTAAGGTCCTTTCCAACCCATTCTGCAATAATTACTGTAAAATTTGAAAAGGCAATTTGTAGTAAAAAATCAGCTTTATTTTTTTTTATAACTGACATCTTTATTTTAATATTATTAGAACCAAGCAGTGAAAACATTTTCAAGATTTTACGTTGGTTTTATCTTCCCCTTTGCACATATACACTGATGAGAGGAAGTAAGTACAATCTTCTCCGACATATATCACCATAATGAGTTCTAATTAATCTGCTTATTAGGTCCCATTTTATGCAGAAATGAAACAATCAGCAGCACAAGCCATGAAAAAGTGTTTGCGTAGAGCAGAGAGAGAAAAAAAATATTCTTCTTCAGGTGTCATACCCTGAATTTCACCGATCACAAAAATAAGCTAAAAAGTGCCATTTTTGAACAGCAGCCTTTTTCCATTCCCAAGCAAAATACTACTGGATTCACACACTAAATCAACAGGACATATCCCTCTAGTGGTGTAAACTGACAAGACTCAATTAACCACTGATCGGTTAAGCCACGAGGTTTCAGGGCAACATAAAACTGTGTGGAAAGAGGATCCTTAGCCACAGGCAACCTGATGCCAAAGGAAACTACTCCTTCAGCATAAGTACAATTTTAGCATTTCTGAAAATAAGCATTTCAGGAGTTTTTGTTTGTTTGGTTGGTTGGTTGGTTTTGTTTTTTGTTTTTTTTTTTGTGTGTGTGTTTTTTTGTTATTTCAAAAACAAGATGTTCCCTCTATAGGTCTTACAGATCAGACAAAGAAAATCCAACACTTGGACAGAGATAGGTTTGACCCTTTAATCAGATAGACCACATTTAGATGCAAATAACTTCAGGCTGTCACATTATATCCAGTGCAGTAATGGACATAATGCATAGCTCAAGGTTACATGGCAAAAGTAATGCTTTTGATATGTATTATTGTAACAGCTGAGATGGTCAAAGTTGGTGTTGTGGAAGATGAATTTACCTCTACAAAATTTTCAGGCTGCCTCTTCAATACTGTCTTTCTGAGGACTGAAAGGTTCATCAGAGTTCAATAGCAGAGGACCAAACCACAGAACAAGTGAGAAGTAAATGCATATTGTGATGGAAAATACTACAGAAATGTGCCTAATAAACAAAAATTCCCCAATTATTCAAATTAAGGGCTAGCTATGCATTTTTATTGTCTATGGACATCAGAATGGATGATAACTCACACTTGTTTTTGCCTACCCCATACAATCTTCCATTATCTCACCCACTTTTAAAGCCAGTTTCATGTCTGAGTTCTGTTTCTATTGTGGTGAAAAATCTTCTCATGGCCAGCATGCACGTGATGAGAAAAGAAACAAACATCAATATTTTTAATTATTTATTTAAAGCCAACTGTAATTCAGTATTACAACAGCTGCCTGCTTTATTTCCATATTGTTACCATTTTTAGTCTCAGTGAGTAAATATTTATTAGCTAATATTTAAGATATTTCATAGTTCTTTCTTTAGTTTCTGAACAACTGCAATTTCAAACTTTGAATTATTTGTCTGTTAAGAATTTTTAGTTTACCATGATAACAAAAGATAGATCAGAGCCTACAAACTTCCTTTCTATATAAACAGAACCTTCAAAAGTCCCAAAAGCTAACATGCATCAAACAGTCCAGAATCCTCTTCATGGCTGTAAGCATCTTTTCTGCATCTGGATCAATCTGGTAGTCTTCCTGCCCTCAGTTTTGAATGTCTAAATTTGGAAAGGATAATCTAGGTCTGAAAAATATATAAAGTCAGGCCTTCATATAAAAATCCACAGTTATTTGATGCTGTTTTGACCATTTAAGTGTATTGTCAATGCCATCACTAAAATAAGTCTTGCTCTGAGGGCTGTATAACACTATGACAAATAGTGATATATGTTAAATACATCTCTGCTGAAAGTAATTATATATAAACTGAACTGCAGAAGGCAGGCTAGTCTTCATGATAGATGTATACATTCTGAAATTCACTCTAGGAAAGGTTTGTGTTTAGATTGGATTTTTTTAGCTTATAAAAGGGAAAGTGAGGAGAAATCAGATGTGAGAAAAGAGGTTTCTGTGTTTATATGTGAGGATAATAAATTCTGCTGACCAGCAGGGTGTAAGCTCTGTGTACAGCCCCCAAGGTCTGCCCAAAGCTTCTCATCCAGTCTTTGGACCATCTTCTGAAACATAAAAACCACATGGTACTATGAGACCTTTACTGGTGCGCTTTATTCTTTTCCCCTGTGTTTCAAGTCTTTCCCTTTTTAGATTCTACTTGCCTCTGGATACCAACCCTGCTTGAGAAGCAGTTTGCATATTATGGGTGTAAGTATAGTACGCATAGTAAGCACTGAGGAAACTAAATAAGGCATCAGATGAGAGGAAAACCCTGGTGTAGTAGGCAGTGCTATAAAAAACCTCCTTCCTCCTCTCAGCCCACCAGTACTAGGAACACTTGCCTCTTCTTTGCCTTAGGGAAGAAATTCTTCACTGTGAGGGTGGTGAGGCACTGGAACAGGTTGCCCAGAGAAGCTGCGGATGCCCCATCCCTTTAAGTGCCCAAGACCAGGCTGGATGGGGCTTTTCAGCACCCTAGTCTAGAGGAAGGTGTCACGGCAGGGGAGTTGGAACTGGATGGCCTTTAAGGTTCCTCCCAACCCAAACCACCCCACGACCCTGTGAATCCCTGTTCTAAGAACATGAATGCAGTACGCTGCCCCACTCGCACTACAAACCCTCCCTGAAGTCTGCAAGAAAAACCGGCGAGGAAAGTTGAGGGAGGAAACCTCCTCACTGGCCCCAAACTGGCTTGAAAAGCGGGTGAGGAGGGCGCCGTGATGTTGCCTGTCCCGCCTCAGCCCTACAAGGGCATCGCGCAGAACCCCGAAGAGCCAAACATTCCCCACACCAAACCTTCCCCCCCGCACTTTCACTAAATCCCCCTTTTTCACCACGAAGCTCTTCCCCCGCCCCTAGTTATCCGCCCCCCGGCAGGCCGCAGCTGGTCGCCATGGCGACCCGCGGCCCCTCCCCCGGGCGGGCGGGCCCAGTGCCGGCCCCCGCCTGCCCGCCCTCCCTCCTCCTCCTCCTCCTCTGCCGCTGGGCTTGCGCTCCGGGCCCGGCGCCCTCTTCCCTCCGCTTCCCCTTTCCCTCGGCTCCGCTCGAGCCTGAAGCGGGCGCCGCGATGGCTCCGGCCGCCGACCGGGAGGGTTACTGGGGCCCGCCGACCTCCACCTTGGAGTGGTGCGAGGAGAACTACGCCGTGTCCTCCTACATCGCCGAGTTCTGTGAGTGGCCGCTCCGGCCCCGGCTCCTGTCCCGGGGGCCGCGTCCCTCCCTCCGCCTCTGTGCCCCCACCCCGCGGCGGGGCAGTCCCCCCTCCTTCCTGGCCCCTCTTTTCTGCGGGGTGACGGCGCCCCTTCCTCTCATCCAGCCCCGCTGGGTGGAAATGGATGTTTCCTGCCGCCTTTCACCGCAAATCCGTGTCGTAAGGAGGGGATGGTGTAGACCCCCTCTCTCCCCACTGTGTTGTTTGGGCCCCTATCCCAAGCGTGTCCCTTCGGCCGGTGTCCGAAGGGATGGTAGGGCAGGAGAAGGGCTGTCCGGGGGCCTGCGGGGAGGGCTGAGATGGGGTGGCCGGTGTGGTGGGTCTCGGCGTTATCCCGGGAGCTGGAGTGGTTGTGTGGCACCACATGGATGGGTGACGAGGGGGGATTTCACTGAAATCGTGCTTGGGGTGCCGTGCTGTGAACCCACGTGGGTCTGCAGCTCTGCTCCCCTTGAGATGGAAGCATCTGCCCAGCCTGGACAGTCAAACCATATGAAATTATTCAGGGAGAGAAAAGGTATCTTTATATGGAAGACATATCTTCATCCAGGGGAGATATCTTCCCCCACCTAGTTTTTGGTGGGTCATGAGCATCATCAATCAATTTGCTCTGTTGCAGGTGGTGGGAGTTAGAATAGCTTGAAGGGTCACTCTGTTGCAGGTGGTTGTCTTTTAGGATAGCTCAGAGCAGTGGCAAGAGAGCAAGCCATCGTTTTGACTCCAAAACTTAGTTATTCAGAAACAGTCAGGATTTTAGCTATATTAAAGCACGTTTTAGCAAAAGAAGAAGGTGCTTCGACTACAGGGCCATCCATCAGGTGTTTGGGAAGGGGATGTATTGTGTCAGGTGGTAAAGGATTAAGACCTATGCCACTGAGGTTTTGTTGAAAAATTAAATATTTCTGTATCCTAGACAGTGACTTTAAAGGGTGCAGTAGTTATAATTACGTGCTGCCACCTGACAGACGCCCTGTACTACAAAAAACTTTCACACGTATAAGGTAGGTGGCAGCTTTTGAAGTGCTAGAGCCCTAGGAAAATAGTGCTAAAGTGGCCAGGCTCTCGTACCTTGAAGTGCTTGGAGTGGGCATTCTGAGGAGGCCTTTTGCATAACTGGGATGCTTCAGCAGCACTTTGGAAGAGCTTGGCATGCAGGAGATGGAAGGTTCTGGGTGTCCAGGCCAGGCTGTGACTCTGGGTTGCAAACACTGACATGGGTGAGGAATCAAAATGAATAGTTGTGAAAGAGGTTTCAGAGTGTGGGAATGGGAAGGAGAACAGGATCTGAAATGAACAGCGGTAGCATAGGCAGCATAGAAACTCAGAGGAAAAAGGAAGTTGGTGTGTAGATTTATGGTGAGAAGAGTCAGGGTGGCTGAAAAGGAAACAAAATTAAATGAGACAAACCTGGAAGTTTTTTAATAGAATGAGACTTTTGCAGAGTATGTATTTTTGTGTTTTCCTCATGGTAAAGCATAATTCGTGAGATAACTCTTACAGGGAAGAGGAAGTTCTGTTGTTTCACCCATGTAAAAATAAATTTGACTAGCATGTAAATTTTTTAAATAATGCCCTTATTGTTGGCCTTGTGAACTGATACTTTTTGTCCACTTCTAGATTATTCAGGAGAAGGAAGATGAGGATGAGATTAATGGTGGGAGGTGGAAAGGCTTGTGTTCTGAAGAAAAAGGGAGTAATTATAGAAGGTCTGATCCCTCCTTACAGTTTTGGTATTTGGGACTGCAGTTTGTTGGTCTGTCAGTTGCACTGAAAAAAACTCTGTACAAGGGTCTTGCTGTAAATTAAAGCATTTAAATGGTCTAAGTTTAAAATACAAAACAATAAGTAAGCCCACTTGGGTTTAGGGTTAGCTTAAAAGTAGCTAATTCCAGTAAAGATGTCAAGATGGTTTAAATTTTCTTCGGTAGTATTTCTCTTAACAGTGCTTTCAGTGTCCAAGAAAGTAATTGTTGGTTGGTTGGTTTGTTTGTTTGGGTTTTTTGCTTGTTTTTTGCCATGATATGAACCCACTACATTTAAATCTTAGCCAGCTAAAGTGGTTAACAATGTATCTTTCATAAAACAACTAAGGGGTCTTTCCCAACTTTTTCTCTGAAACAGTTAATGTGAAGTTGATTACTTTGGAAGATCAGAGTTACCTTGAAATCCAGTTGCTTTAAGAAGATCTGAGAAATTCCAGGTCTTTGTGGCTCAGTGGTCTTCAGTTAGTTGCTGTGCCCTTATGGCCTTTATATTCTTTAAAAAAACAAACAAACAAAAAACAACAACCCAATTCAGTGAATAAACAAACCAGAAATTACAAAACTATATTTCTCATCAGCTTGTATTATTTTTAATGCTACCTTACAGAAGAGTGAAAATCTGTTTATGACTTGGTACCACTCAGTTAAACCTGATGCTATTTAAAAGTTTTGCATTAGATGTTTGTTATAAATCAAGAAACTATTGGACACCCTAATCTTAAGGATACTGGCATGTTCAAACCAAATATTGTTTTCCTTAGGTTGCAGGCTGAAGAGCTAAACTGAAAGCTTGTTGTGCAAATTACATCTTTGTGCCATTTAGCGATTTGCTTTTAATATGCTACTTTTAGTACAAATTGCTACATTGTGTTCCAAAAGCCCACATGCAGTTCTTTGCCATTCACTCCTTAAAGAACTAGTGCAAGTGATGGCAGCTACTCCATTGTACGTAGTCAGAGATGTGGAAGTGAGGTAAGGTGGTGTTGCAGCACTGCATATTTGCATTCTCTTGATGTACCCCAAACACAATGACCTGTATTCAAAAGTTCATTTTTTTAATAATGAAAAATGCTTTTTCCTTCCTTTCTGAGTCTGTCCCTAGCCAGTTTTCCTCCCCTGTGGAGGTGGATGACTAACTGCTCTACAGCCTTCTGTATAATATTAACCCATTGAAATGGAAAACCAGTTGAAAAGAATAGTTGTGTGAGCTTAACTATGCTAAACCCTAAAATGACTCTTACATGCCTTACCGATCAAACCTACTGTATGGTGTAGTAATTCCTTTCTCAGGGGTTCTCAGAACTTTTGGACTGACTACTGTGTGTCAAAGGGCAAGTAGTAGAGATGCTCTTTTTTTTTTTTTTTTTTTTTTTTTTTTTTTTTTTTTTTTTAACTAATCCTTTCCAGGTCCCAGTGCTTGACTGCTGAATTACCCAAACTTTTGTACACTAAATTATTAGAAATAATAATAAAGCATAAAACCACCATCCTCCCACCCAAACAAACAAAACAAAGGCAAATGTAAGTTCTGTTCTTTAACACTTACTGCTCAGTTGTTGCAGTTTACTCCCTTTTTTTAACAGGGTTGATGTTTCAGGTCAGTTTAGCCCACATTGCATTAAGGTCTGGGGGTCTGTTTTGATGTCAGTGTCTATATGACACGTGCCTTACCCTTCTTGCACTCCTGTCATCCCTGTATTAAGAGCTTTTGTTGTAGAATACCATGAATGAATTTATCTAATCTTCAGATTTCCTTTGCTGGAAAGATGTACAGTAGTATCAATTTAAACAAATACTTTAAATTCAAAGGAGCCCTTTGTGGTACATGAGGGCTTATAATTCTCAGCCAGCAGAGTCATAGGGGTGAATTTGTTGTTATCAACAGAGTGCTGTGTTTCAGTTTGATCAAACTTGAGTGATGTTTCCAGTTATGAAATACTGCCTTGAGCGATCATTGTCCACGAGTAATATGCATCATCTACAACATGGCTGGTTTTGAGATAATATATCCTTATGCTGGCATTTACAGCAGCAAGCATCTAGACTATTGTTTGGGGCTTCTCAAGAAATTGGTGAAATAATATCTTTCTTGGCCTCTGTATCAGTACGTTCTGATACCTCCATATAAGAATTTTTTTTTTTTTTTATTACTACCAGAGTTAAATCCATTGCATTTTGTTTTCATTGGAGATCTGGTAAGCAAATACTTGCAACTGGGCTTTCCTTATGGGACTCTTTATTTAGAAAAACACTCACCCAAATTATGAGAATCTGTTCATATTCCTAGCTATTTTTGCTGCTCTTCCTCAAATCCTTCTGATTTTTGCTTAAGACAAGAAATAAGAGATTGAGATTACTTTTACTTATGTTGTTAGATGTGAGATATCTCATTATTTCACATCTTGGATGGTGTAGACTGGCATCCAAACGTGCTCTACATTGTGAACAGTGACACAAAAATACTGTTGTTTCTTTTTAGGTATTGCTTAATAAAGGCTGCTGCCAAAGATATACAGATCTCTGTTTTGCCTGGGGATTGTTCTTTTACAATTTGCAAAATTTACTTGAGCTTAGAATGATGTCATTAATATTGAATTTTTACTCCCACATATGGACTGTCACTTGTTCCTCTTGGGCATCCTGTTGTATTTTGCCTTTTTTGCCAGAGGCTTTGGAAAGCAGAGACTGTTAGGCTAGATACTGCCCATGTGAGTTAAAAAAAAAATAAAGCCAACTGTCTGCCTTCAAGAGCTCTGCCTTTCCTTTCAGTAGTAAAGTGGCAGGTGAAAGAAACATCATTATGTTTAATTGGGTGTGATCAGCTCAACTGCTTGTATGAGACTGAATGATTTAAAGATGACATGACACAGATGAGTTCTACAGTGCAATTTAAGACAAGAAAATGTCACAGGTTCAGAGACTTTAAGATGTAAAGAGATTCAAGTGTGTAAATTTAATGACCTAATTGGAGGAAGCCACATTACGAGTTTCCTCTGAAAATTTATCAGGCTCCTTGAGGGAACTCCCTCAGCTGAGGGTACAATGTAGGCAAAAAGGTAAAGGAAACATTTAAACTAATTGATGGTGAGTGTAAAGTCAAGTGAAGTGTACAGAACAGTGCCCAGCTGTAGAATGTATTTTAGGATGAACACTGTAGCTTGCTTTTTGTGCTGTAGAAAAAAAAGAAAGTTGAAAGAGGGGTTCCTTCAAAGAATAATATAGCAGAAGTAAAATCATGACTCAGATGGATGGTCTCTGCTGTCATGCTTTCTTATTTTTTTTCATGATTTTAAGTATTTTTGAGTCAGTGGCAAATACAAATTGCATTACTTTATTTCCTTTCCCAGGTTGTAAAGGTGTATACTTGACTTAAGCCTGAAGATAATCTCTTTGCACTGTTCTGATGCATTTTGCCACAACTAAAGATTTATGTATTATTTTTAATTCTTCCTCTTTTTTTCCTTCTCTGTGACGCTTTCTAATTCATGATGTAACTCTACCTTTTATCTCATGACAGCCTAATTTTCTGTTTTCTCGAGAGATTTTGTTGAAAGACAGGGTCAAAGGCTCTTGGAAAGTTGATTTGTCCAGTCATCAGTTCTTATTTATCCATCACATTATGGATATGCTTAAAACTTGGCAGATGCTGTACTAATTGACCACATGTGTGTTTATCTACTAATACTTGTGTAGTCATTAAGTGACAATAAAATTCTTAAATATGGTTTAACAAAGCATTTGATTACTCTATAATTAGTGCTTCATATTCAGCACGTGTACAGCTGGCAGTTGGACATCTGCCACTCCAAATGGTAACAGAGCAGTGACATTTGTACAGTGTAGTTTTTCTTATGTGCAAACCAAGGCAGAGAGGTTTATAAACTGCATGATGTGAATTTGCAGAATATTTATTTGTAGTTAGAAAAAGAAAGATTAATGTAAAAATAAATGATGGTAAGGGAACACTGCTCACTTTTAAATGACTTTAAATAAGCTTTCAGGCACAAATTAAAAACAACTGTTGTCGTAATTGAAAGACAAAAATGTCTTTCGTAGAGGGTTTGTTGTGTCTTCGTGTGTGTGTGAAACTTTTACTTTTGTTATGCATTTTCCGTATTTGCTGGAGCCTTTCACAGATGGGGAAAGATGTTTTTTTAAACAATAGAAGGATTTAATAATCACTGCGAAACTATTCAAAACAACTCTGGGAATTGTCTCAGTAGTATATAGTCATTTCATCTTGCAACGCATGCAGGTCTTCACACACCTGACTGTTTCTCTGACTATCGCACGAGTATCATGGAAAGGTTTGTGGCTCATGACAGGTTAAGAAAATGCAAAGCATTATTTTAATTCAAAATATGTATCAAAAAATATTGTTTATAATGGAAGAAGGGAACCCACTTACAAGTGGTTATCAGGGAAAGGCTGCCTACCTTGGATTGCTTTTTCTATGGCTCTTTACACCTGCTTCATTAATTATGGACATTTTTCAGTCCATTAGCAGAGAAGCTGAGCTGCTGCATAAATTAAAGGTGCTTGATTATTCTGTGGTTGTGAAAGTACTTCAAAGAGGGAAGAAAGGTGTCAGGAAGAAAGAAACTTCTAGCGAAGGTTACAACTGAAAAAAAAAAAAAGAAGCAGAGCAGCACTTCTTTAGTGTCAGCCTTTTACCATTAATGATCTAAATATCTCCATATAGGCAAGCTCTGCATAGAATGTCAGTGATTTTGCTGGGCACTGTTTAGATTTAAGGTTTCTGACACAGACCCTTTTGTGCACTTGAAAATGCAATAATAAACACCTGGAGTTTTTGTGCTAGCTCAAAACCTTGAAGTGTCTAACAAGGATATTTTTTTTCTGTTTATAAAATTGAATTTCCTTGAAGAAATATACTGCATGTGCACTGTGATCAGTGACTGAAAAACTGACATTTCTAAGTGATCAATGCAGTCAGCATCTGCAGGATCATTATCTCCTTTACAGTCAAGTCCATCATCCTCTGTCAGAGGATGTGCTTCAGCGTGTCTGGAGTTTGGGAGGCAGAAATAATCCTTTCTGCCAATCCCAGTGGAGAGATGCACACTTTGTGTCCCGCTTCCCCCAGCCTTACAAGGTTCCTGTTCAATTCTTTGCCTTTCCAGCAATTGGTGACTCAACCTGCCCTTCACATTGCAGAGCTTTCCTGAAGGAAATTCCAAACTTTATTTCAAAATTGAGATTAGTGTCCAGCAGCATGTCTATTTCCCAGCTGTGTCCTGAGGCTTTATTTTATTTGATTTGGTTTTGCATTATTCCTTCATTCCTTTGTTTTCCAAATCTTGTGTCCTTGGAGTGACCCTGGAATAATATATACAGAGTGCGTGTTTCTTGAAGGATCTCCTGCTTTGTGAGCAAAAGGATATCTTCCCTTGTGGCCTAATCCAGGTACCATTGCCCTGATCCTTTTCCCTAACCAGAGGAACTGGAGAAGGGGACAATGTGTTGGCTGATTCAGCTGGGCAAGGTTTAGGACGCTACTTCGGGACTTGACTTTTAGGTTTGAGAAGGCAAGGTTTGGACTTCTTCAGGGAAAAAAGCAGAAAAAGTAGAATTACTTGCATGTCTTTGAGAAAGGATCTGCAGATCTGGCTTTCTCTGAAATCAAATGGGTCCTCTACAACAGGAAGCAAAAATGACCAATAGAACTAGTTTTCTTTTTTTTTTTTTTTAATCACAGAGTGGAATTCACATTTCTCCTAGGTAAAATTGGTGTATTTTTCCTCTGCAAGTACTGGCCCTTTTGTACACAGCAAACCTTCTTATGTTATGTGATTCTCATTACAGACTTGATTATTCTTGGAGGGAGTTTCCAGTGCTATTCTCCTGCCAGAGACTGTCAAGTTTGGTGCTGGTCCCAGACCACAGCAGACAAGCTTCTCTGGGGGTTATTGCACTCAGGAGGAGAGCTGCAGGGTGTATTTCTATAAATATTCCTACATGCCTTCCATGGGATATAGATTTATTTTTTTTTTAGGTTTTAAATCTAATAGACTTAAGAAAAAAACCACACAAATATATAAGCTCAGAGTTGTTCCAGGTAATATTTTGTTCATGAATGAAAACTGAAGCTTTTATCAGTTTTGTTTTGTTTTGTTTTTTCTCTTCCCAAGTCTTTTTCACACTTATGGAAATGACCCAAATAAGCAGAGAGAATTGTACACAATGTGCTGACCAGTGTGTGAGTAAACTGCCTGGAAAATTGGAGAAGCAAAACTTTTTGCTTTATTTTTTTTTTCAATTTAGTAGCAGAAAATTAAAAAGACCGTTGGCAATGCAGTTCTTTTCATAGCACCCTGTACCTGCAGATGGGCACAGTTCTCTGCCATGTCTATAAAGGTGCACTAGCAGCAACTGTGGAAATCTGTGGCATTAAAAGCAGCAGAGTGAAAACCAGAGGATCGTTGCTGGTTTTTGTCACTTGTGTCTCTTTCGAGCTGGTGAGTGCAGTGTCCCTAATAAGAATCAGTTCAATTGAATTGTGTCAATGCTGTGGAAAGCAGAGGAGAAGTGCACTGTGGTAGTGAAATCATACAGCAGATGTTGTTTTCGTTCACTTAAACAAACTGCTATAGCTTTGTGATCTGTGATATCACAGTTGCTTTTCACTCAGAGGTTTGGTAGCTGTTAAATCTTTTAAGGCTCGAGTTTTATGTTCCTGGGAGGCTCCTCAGAATATATTCTTCAACACAATATCTAACATCAACATAGTACTCAAATGCTAAAACTCTTGAATCCATCACAGTTTAATTTTTTTTGTGCTTTTTCTTTTTTTTTTTTTTAATCTATTCTAGGCCGCAGAAAAATATCTTAAAACTATTTCCGTTTCTTTAACGCATTTCCTTCCAAGCTCCTCTGTTCTTTTTCCTGCTTTTTAACCCTTCCATGATGATTTCCACTTGGTTTTTGCATCACTGTTTTTTTTCTACATTTGTCTCAAATGCTTCTCTGAAAGTTTTCCTCTGCCAGTCTTTGGGCCACCATTGTGGCCATTGAGAATTTGTTTCAACTATGTTGTATCAATATTCGGTAAAACTAACCTCTGCTCAAACTCTCACCACCCACCTTATGAACTGTTATTGTGTAGATACTGTATTAAGTGATCACAAAAAAAAAAAAACCACAATGTTTAAAACTTGAACCTTCCATGTATTTTATATCTCTTGAACCTTCCATGTGTTTTATATCTCTTCCTCTATTTGGTTTAGTTGTGAGATACTTAGGATATGGACTTTAATCTTACTGTCTTTGTGGAGAAGAAGCTTCATTTTTCCCTCCAGATAGTAAGATGGCTTTTGCCAAGGTTTGTGGGTAGATAGACAACTGCCAATTTTTTTTTTTCTTTTCGTTTTTCAAACAAGAACAAGAAACTTATCTTGAAATTACAATTGGACAGTGACTAAAGAGTACAGTTGGAGTAATAAACTGTGGATTAGGAGCAAAAACCTTTGGGTTTTGGGTTAGTGAATTAATTGGGTGCTGTTGAAAGTTCTTGGCAGAGGTTGTTATATTAACTGGAAAAGGTTATGAAGACTTCAGAGAAAAGAAATACCTATGTAAAAGAGATAAAGTTAGGTATTTAGGAGCGAAGAAGATGTCTCCGAGGCATTTCTGAGATCAGTTAGTTGCCTTTCTTTTATCATGTGTTCCATGTAGCCTTGGGACTTTTCATTTAAGGCAGGCCTGCAAAAAAAGATAGTTAAGTTACAGAAGAGATTTTTTTATTAATAGTGCTAATAGGAGGGGGAATGTCACCAATCAGTATTTGAGTGGTTGCTGTATATCTCAATGAGGCTGTGGTTGCTGACTAGTTTCATTATCCCCATGTGGTGTTCTACATTTGTCACGTAGCATCTCACCTTTGATTTCCTACCATCCAAGTAGGGCAAAATGCAAAAGAATGGCCATGAGTCATTAGTAGGAGAGGCTTCAATTGTTCTGGACACTGAGGGGAAATCCACACGGATAGCAAGAAAGGGAGGAAAGCAAGAGGCTTTGGATTTTGAAGAAATGGTACTGAAGTTAAAGCTACAGATACCTGGACAAGAGCACTGGCACACATTATTCTCTGCTGTTCGGCATCCAGTAAGCATATTAGGTTACCCTCAGGCTCAGCTCATATGTCGCTGCATAGTGCATGTAAGAGCCCCAGCAAAGCCTCTGAGCTGACACCCACAGCTTCTGTGCCTCAAATTGGTGTCTCTGTAGGGAGGACTGACAGATGCTGGCCAGATGTACTTGGTAGCTCAAAGCTGCCTGCTGCCAAAAGCTGTGTTTTCTGCTCTGGACAGACCCTTAGACTTGGAGGACTTGGTGCGGACACTGAACGTGAAGCCAGGACACTGACAGCAGCACAGAAGAAGAAAAGTTGGAAGGAATTAAGATGGCAGAAATTAAATAGATGATCACTGTAACATCATATTGGTCACTGCTTAGTTTTAGCAGGGCCTGAAGAGTAAGTTTCGTCATCTCGGTCATTTCCTTCCAGTCTGACATCATCAATCTGCCTTAAAATAACATTTAAAGTATGTTTTATTTTGTTTTTCAGTAAAGGCTATAATGGAAGCAAATCTACTCTTCATCAACAAGCTTATTGCATGTAATATTCTAACTTTACATCATCTCAGCCTAATCTCTTTCGCCTTTGATTGCATTTTCCAGCTGTAAGCAGTTGCTTTTAGCAAGCTTTCTAGATTGGTATTTCAAATGATCTGCCTATGTCAACTGTTTTTACTTTAAATTTGCTTTCAAAATCCTTCCAGGTGTACTTCAAAGTAATTGGTCTGCTTACAATCATCTTAGATGCATGTTTATTAGGGAAATGATGCTCTCTTTGCCATGCAGCTTTCCATACTCTAGGAAAGCAATATTAAAATATTACAGGATGACATATCAGCTAGTTGTAATGCAAGTTTATTCCTTGTAATTGTGGATATCTTGAACTGAGAATAAAATGTCCTGGAAAGAAGCTGTGTACTATCATATTTGCCCAGGCTGCTTCCTGCAGTCGCAAAAAGTAGCCACTGATAGCATTTTTGTTACATCCTTAAATACTTTTATTTTTCATGTAATGCTCCCTTCAAAATGCATAACCCAGTTATTAATACCTCAGAATGCCCTGCACTGGTGCCAGGCATAGGTGTGATAAACATAGTTAGAGCTATGGTAAGATAATTGGCTTCAGAAGGGAGGAACATGGTTTTTTAACATAGGTGTTGCAGCTATCTTTATTCTGGCCTGTCACCTCGTAATATTTTCCTTGCAATTGCTTTCATAATTACCTGTTAAATTTCACAGTCGGTCTTCCATTTTTAATCTGCCCTTTTAATGCTCTTCTGGGGAACAGCAGCTCATACTGATCTCAGTCTTCACTCATGAAAGGCTTTAAGACAGATCCCTCTGAAAAAAATTAGCATTTATTCTTTCTCAAAAAAAACCCAAAAAAAACAACATCAGTACAAGTTCTGGGTCTTTAGATTTTTTCCTTCATTTGCAATAGCCTTTAAGAATTCCAGGAGGAGGAGAAGGAGGACTCTGTTACACTAAAAATGAGAATCAGTAACAGAAACATTTCTTCTGGAAAGTACCCAGCTCTTAATCTGATGTCCTTTCTACTTTGAAGCTTTATTTATGAGAGGTGGTGTCGTGAACTCATTCAGTTTTATTGTGGTGGATAAGGATGGTCTAGTATCTAGAGGAACACTTTGGTGTTTGCAAGTCCTGATTTCAGTTTTATGCAGATTTGTTTGTGACTCGGGCACCCTCATCCAGCCTGTCCTCTCCTTGCAAGGATATTGAGAGTAAGTACACAGAAGACTGGGATTGCTTAGACCCTTCAGTAAGGGAGACTGAATAGGTAACCAATGTGTTTTGGGCTTGAGGGGAAAGAGCAAAAACTTCTTTAGCTCAGCAATAAATGTTTTACCATCTAAATTTTAATCTGTATGATAAGCACTAATACTGCGTTTCTGAGATTGCAAAGGTATCTTCAAGGGTATCCATTTCTTATGAAGAAACAAATAGAGCTTTAAAATGTGAATTTGTGTAGTATTAGGTTTCATTCACCTATCTTTAGTCTAATATACACTAGAAGCAAGGCCAGTTAGTAAAGTCTCCTGTTAGATTCTAATTTTCAAGTGTCTTGACTACACAGTAGCAAAGCACTTTGCAGAGATGAGGGTAAGGGAAAGGATAGCTTAATTGTAACCTACGGCAATTCAGAAGCAGTTTATTATAAGTGCTTTTGTAAGACGTTCATACCAAAGAGGTTTGTGCATAAGAAAACACCCACACTTTACGTGTTTGAACTGAGCTTACTTGCGTGTGCTTTGTTAGTCAGCAATGTTGAGAGCTTTTTTCCTTCTAATTATCTTTTGATTGTTTTGAAGAACACAAATGTAATATGAAATACTGTAATCAGAGTAATACAATCTACAAAAATATTAGCTGAACTGCTATGATGAATTTCAAGGGAATTAATTCTGCAGCTGGAATATAACTTGTGTAAGACCATAAATGGTCTACACAAGACCATTTCAACATATCAATACTATATCATTGATATAGTATGTGGGAACCACTATGCACACTGGGAATAAAAATCAAATTGTATTATGAATAATTTTTTTTTCTAAAACTACCTCATTACCCCTCCCCAGTCTAATAATCGCTGAAATGGTTTACCTCTTCAGAAGGATATCAGCGTACATTTATGTATCCTGGAGAAATGGAGGCCGAGCAAGGCAGAGGCAGCCTAGAAGATGTAGAAGAGCTGCCCTGCAGGCTGAATTCAAACACTAAAACCTTCCAGTTGACCACCAGCTCTGCAGCAGCAGTGCTGCCTTCAGTTTTTTTGGCCTTGTCCCAGCACTTGGGCTTAGTGGGAGCAGTGCTCTGCTGGGGCTGAGACGCATGCGACTGGAACGCAGCGTGCTCACACTAGTGGCATGCATCTGTGCTGGCATTGAGGAGCCTGTGTTCCTGCCTCGCTTGCTGCCCTTCTTTGCCCACAGTGGATTGTTTTCTTTGTATATCTCGCCTTGTGTTGTCCATTCTGTTTGAAACTCTTCCAGGATTCATGGCTTCTTTGGGGAGATGTTTCTGCTGCCAAATAAGCTTGGTTTCTAGATGTTCTACTGGAACTTCCCTTTTCTTTGTTTCAGTGTGTTAGTGCTGATCACTAGTGCTGCTCTTCATCAGTAATGCAAATAATATATTTTTTTCAGTCCTTCCCCCATGTAAATCCGTTGGGTTCCACATTACTTTCTTGTAGCTACTGCTTGGCTAAGATTTAGGAAGCTGTTCTTTTCCTTTGTAAATAATTCTTTTCTTTTGTAGTATTTCTAGTTGCTGTATCTGCTCCCTTCCTCTCATTTGTTCCTTACAGTTTTTCTCGTAACAGGATGACAACATCTATACAGAGCTAGATTAATGCATATTGCTTTGCATTTACTCCATCACATTTTTCTATGCTATTTTATCTATCTTTTAATTTTATGATTCCTATGATCTATATGAACTTGCTCTCTAGATTTCTGATTTTATTGTAAATACATAGAGAGATCTAACAGACTCTCTAATAATACATTAATTTGAATTGTTAATTATCTTTACCCATTTTTATAGTTCTTAAGGAAGCTTGCATACATAGCTTATACAGTTCAGTAATTCCTTCAGTATTTGTTTCCTTTGGTATTTTTCCTATTTCGCTACTAGATATGTGGTGGCCAATACAAATTGCAGCTGAATTGCTGAAGTTGTAACTTCAGTTAATTCCCTGGTAAACAAAATCAAGGCTTTCTTAGTATTTGGAAAGGAGATTTATACAAGGTGAAAAATGGATCTTGTCACTTAAAAATAAACACCCTAAACACCTCCCTGCTTACATTTTTTATTTTATAATTCTATTTTTTAAGCCAGCACTGGTCTTGTGCTTCAGCCTGGAGTAATGCTGTGTTGTATTTCACTGAGTAACAGGAAGTTTATATTGCTCCTTCATGGACATTAGCAAGCAGGGAGTTCAGTAATTACATATTGGCAAAATTCCTGTCAGGATGACTCGGTTTTCTCCCCTTGAGGTCCTTCTGAAATATCAAATGGAAACAGGAGTTTTCATTTCCCGACACTCTGAAGTGCAGTTATGGTAGACTTTGAAGTGGAAGATATTAAAACTGGCTGGTGGAAGTGAAAATCTAATTGCTGCACTGCCCTCCTGGTGATAAGCTGTAAGCAAGAACAGCGCGAGATTGAAGTTAGGGGCTAAACCAGGCAATTCTGAGTAGTTAGTTCTTCTGAACAATCATGAAATGCTCTTATTTTCAAAAATCAGTGATACAAACCTTCTCTGGTCTCTGGATTAGTTATTATTGACTGATAATATATAGCATATACTGTAAGGCAACTTCTTGGGTTGTATTCACATTAATTCCTCTGTTGACACTTTGAATGTTGTGGTAGGCGAGCTATGAAGTACTTGTATCTTAGCAAAAACTCCTGTATTAGATTTGAATAAGTTTCTTATTCTTATAAGTACATACTCTAGATTCCTCCTCAGCGTTTAGTTGTTAGACTATCTACTCCTCTAGTTCATATCTAATTTCCAAATACGTTTTTTATCATTCATTGTTTCACCTTATCTGGTACTGCTGGGCCACAGGACTCACCTTTCTTTCATTGTCATTCTCTTTTTGTATTTGTCTTTGGTTTCACATCCATAGAGTTCCTTTCAAGGAAAAGAAAAGAGTTTTCTTTAAAAGAGGGGATACCTAATGGTAGATGGTTATGCTCTCAAATGCGCCTCAAATTGTGTTGCTTTGCAATTTCTTTAAACATGGTAAGCTCTCTTATAATGAGCTGTAGTACCAGACATTGCCAAATGACTTCAGAGCAGAACTGCGTGAGGTGATTCCAGAAACAAAAGTCATGAAGTAGAATTCCGTATGACTGAAAGCAGCTAGGAGGGTGAATCAAGTTCTGCATGATGTCTTCTGACAGCCTTTGTTTTTTTACAGTATTTTTAATGTCTTCCTGCAGTGATGGAAAAAGATAAAGCTACATGATCCAGGAAGTGCGCTAAAATTGACTGTGCAGAGCCCCATGTTATCCAGACAATGAAATTAATGTTTTCAGCCTTAAAGTCTTGTTTGTTTCTTTGCTTGTGGTTTTTCACTTAAAAGGATACTTTGACTTTATTGCAACTTCGGTATCTATTTTAGAAAGAAGCAGCTGCTTCTATTTTTCCTTTTTCACAGTGAGTTGCAGTTGTCCTTAAGGAGAGGCTGAAAAATCTTCCTGTAATGAATGTTGTGTTTGTTAGTCCTGATTTTAAATGAGCTTTTTTATGTGTAGTCAATATTTTAAACTGCAAACGTTTTCTTCTTTGCTCTCTGAGAGTAACATTTAATTCTGTTGGTTTTGAGTCTTGTAGAAACCATAAGAGAGTGAAAATTCTTCATTTGTTTGACAGAGAGAGAAAGAACTTTTTAAAATCTGAAAAGATCCTTGTTGTTGGTTGGTAAATCTTGCAGTCGTTCTGTGTACAAACATAAAATAAAGCATCTCTTAACACAGGGTAAATCACATTGAACACCATGTCAAAAGCTGGAGCTGATAATTTTTGCTTCTTTTGTAACAGCACTTTTCCTCCCTCACCGAAACCAGTTGCTGTATTCTAACTCCCAGTGTTGTTCCTGATGTTTTTACATCATGTTTATTATTTATGACCATATTCTGTTTCAACTTATTTAAAACTTTGCCTGTTTTCTTCCTTTTGATTCCTCATCCAAATTTATTGTAGAAGTTACTTTCTAGTGTGGAATTTAAAAATGACAACTTTATGAAAGTAAGGTACTTCAAATTTGTGTACTTCCCAGCTGTCTGTATAATGTCTGTATGACAGTAAGTTGTATACTGTGCCTGTGTTTGCCTGTAGATCTATTTCCCCTTTTAAGTATTCTTTGTATTTGAGGTCAGTCTTTGTACAGATATTTGTGTGTTTACGATATATATATACTTTTTAGGACCTGAATATAACTCTGAATGCACATCCATCATAAAAAGAGACTTGTCAGGTTTTGCTGCTGTATTTGTAGAACAGGGTGCAGATGTGGTTTAACACTTGTACTTTTCTGCTTCCTACAGACAGAGGCTTGTTGAAATGTTTTGCATAAATTTGATTTTGTTCTGGTACCACATGGCATTTGCTCAAGGAATAAAACAGTACTTTGAAACAATGGTTTGCATTAAAACAGTCTTGAAGACTGCTATAAAAAATTGTGCGGTCAGTCACACAGTTTGCATTTATCATGATCAGACATTAATTTAGCCCTGTACCTAGTACTGTGTATAATCTTTGTGGACATGGTCTGTTTTAGTACTGTGATAGGCCACCACATCATGCAATCTGATTGTGGAGCTTACTGAGCTTCACCCTGAAAGCAGGTTCATCGTGCTGCCCATTTCTGTTGGGAAGCAGTTGTAAATATTTCTGCTTTAGTGGGAAGTTTTCCTCTTTATTCTAGCCCGCATCTATTTAGGGGTAGTTTATATCTATTTAGTCTTTGTCAGTGTTATCCTCTCATTCAAGTAGCTCCCTCTTGTCTTTGGCACTGACCCATGATGTATTTACAGAGTGCAGTTTTAATCTGTCCAGCTGTTATGTTCAGGAGCTGAGCTGAGCAATTTTTGTCCCTTCTGGAATTGTATGCTCCCATTAATCACTCCAGTATGAGTGGAGCTTCTCTGTACATGATATACATTCTCTTCTTTTATTGAAAACTAGAGAACAGTGTGTTCTACTACTGACTTGCATGAAGACATCACTATTTTCCTTGCCTCTACTAGAAATAAATTTAGGGGGTTTGGTGCCTACAGTGATAGCTTGTGGTCACTTACCATGTAATCTAAATTCACTTTTCTGCCTCTTCAAATAGATTAATTCTACATTTGGAATAAGGATTCATACTCACATTGAAAGGTTTGCTCTTGGCCATCATATTTAATCCTATTCCTGTCATTTCAATCTGTAAGTTCATTCAGTTCTTCCTCAGATAATATAGTCTTCCTTTCTGTTGACAGAAGTGCTGAAGGTAAAATGCTGAGAAGCAGTCTTTGGTCACTAAGGAAAGATCAGGTCAGTCTCTGGACCAGTATTCAAGGAATCCAGTACTGAAATATAAGAGGGCTGTGCAGAGTTAAGCCCAGGTCCATCCATGCACATTCATCAAATTTCTGATATATTGTATTTTCTGTAGGCATAACAAATAATCTCTTCTTTAATTATTTTGCATATCTTCTACCTCATGCCTTAGTTGTAATTTCTCCAATCTCTAGAGGTCTCCCCCTTTTTTATAGAAAGGAAATTTAGTGAAAAAGATTATAATTTTTTTTTTTAATTTTTTTTGACAGTTTGGACACTTTTCCCATTTTCAACTTCCTTAATATTTCCTTCAAAGCTTGTTTTACTCCCATGTTTGTCAATTAACTTTATAGTTATGGGTTTGTACTTGTGTCACCTTTTTTCTTCTTTCTTGGTATTCTTTGCTAATATCTGTGCATATCTCACTGCCATTTTTGATGGAATTAGTAAAAATCCCTTTTAATGAATTTAGGATCTATTCTGTGTGGGGATAATCTTGTAAAGACTAGCTAGATTTTATGAAATATGCAATCATAGGGACCTTGAGTTTGCGAGAGACCTTGCAGTTTTTGCTCTTGAAAGAAGTAGTTTTGCTAGCATCATGCCAGAAGACTGTATTGTTCCCCTGCCCCCATTTCCCCTTTTAAAAAAAATTGTTCAACTTTTGATAAGTATCTTTGCAGATAGGCTTGCCTAATCCATGCTACAAATGTTCTGAATAATATGGGCCAGAAAGTGCAGAGAAGGAGTGGCAGGAATTTGCAGCTAGATTAGGTCTATGGTATTTCCTTTCTCAGCAAGATGGTCCCAGATTAAATGCTCGTAAATTTTAGATAATATAACATAATTATAGCTTTACAGGAAGTGTTGAAACCTTCCTTTTCCTACAGAAGATTTTTTTCTGCATTCTTACATCCATCTGAAGTTCGTTATCCTACGGCAACTCTTCTGCAGTCACGTGCCTTCCCAGTTGCAGATGAACATCATGGTATTTCTTTTGTTTGGCATTTTCATATTTGAATTTTTGCCAGGTTTATGACAGTTTCATAACTAAGTGACCTTGAACAGTGACATTTATATAATATCTAATAACTTCTCTTGAAAATGGGCATAGTTGAGGACTGCTTTAGAAAACAGAAGATTGACTAATCCAGACTCCTTTTTGAGGCTGAATGACATCTTTGTATGATTTATGGGAGAACATGGGAATAGTCACTGTGCCTCACAGCAGAGTTTTAGTGAATTTCTTCTAATCCTGTTCTCCACTGAAAGTGAATCACTACCCATTGCAACACTACAGGAGTGTGGTAAAAGGTTAATGACTCCCCAAAGAATTTCAACATGAAAAAGGTGTTTTATATTGGTATAAACTTGTATGTCTTTGCAGAAGCTGTTTGGATTTCAGTTGGGGTTTTTTTTATGTGGAGGAACTTACTGCAGAACTGACTAGAAGAGTAAGATCTCTGGCCCATCTCTGTTTTGCCTGGTATAACTTGTTGAATTTCATGGTTGTGCAGGAGATGGTGTTAAATCATTAAGGAAATTATTTAAAGAAGATCTGATTAAAATCAGATGAGATTTTTATCTGGTTGAGAAGACTGTCTCAAAATGAGATTTGTATCTACATGGTGAGAATTTAGAAGAGCTACCTTGTTAAAGGCAGTTTGATACTTCTGCTACATGTGTTCTGAAATAATTTTTTTTTTGCATTTAGGACTGAATTTTCTTTAAAACTGTAAAGTATGATTTTTTTTTTTCCAGGGGGACTGTAATACTTTAGGTTATATGAACATAGTTTGGTAGTTCTTGCTTTTCTTTGGGAATAATCTTAGCAAGTAAGACTCCTGAAAAATAGGTACTTAAATTAGGGGTGTACTTCAGACAGGACCTACTCACTCTTGTTCTTTGTTATAGAATGTGAAATGCTTCTGATATTTTCTGCTGAATAAGAAAGACCAAAATAGGGAGTGTTTTCGGTGTCTTCATAGCCTCGTACATTGTATTTTTCATTGGGATATAAGGAAATTAGAGTTTGAGTTTTATATTTAATTGATGATATGTAAAAGTGTGGAGTTTTATATAAACAACATTCTGCCTTTTTTAACAGATTTGCTTATTTTCCCTAATTGCATGGCATTTAATTCCCATAACACAACCTTTATTCTCAAAATTACGATTTGTAGTTAAGCTAAAAAGCTGAATCTGCATCCCTTCTGCTGAGAGATGTAACATTCCTTATGCTTCACTTAAAGTTGCGGTATTTCATTGTACTTTTCCATAAGCCAGCACAGTTTGAAAAAAACGTATCTAAATCAGATTGCCCCCTGGTACAAGAGCTGAGCTCTTTGCTTGTTCTTGCTTTCTCTGTTCTCTCAAATGTGTCATCTCTTTGCATTGCATGGAATGTATTATAGATTAACAGAATGGTTTGGGTTGGAAGGGACCATAAAGTTCATCTCATTCCAACCCCCCCTGCCATAGGCAGGGACACCTTCTACAAGACCAGGTTGCTCAAAGTCCCATCCAGCCTGGCCTTGAACACTTTCAGGGATGGGGCATCCACAGCTTCTCTGGGCAACCTGTTCCAGTGCCTCACCACCCTCACAGTAAAGAACTTCTTACCAGTATCTAATCTAAACTTGCCCTCCTGCTTAAGGCCATTCCCTCATCCTATCTGCATGCCCTCATGTAGAGTCCCTCTACAGCCTTCTTGCAGGTCCCACTTAGGTATTGGAAGACTGGTATAAGGTCTTCCTAGAGACCCAGCATCAACAGGAGGGATGGAGAGCAGTGGTGTCTTGCTGAAGTTCAGACTCTTGATAAGCTCTGACACTTCCCCATCATGCTGCTCAGTAGCCACTTCTGACATTTTATTATTCCTTATTGTACTGTCTTAAATTATGATGTGTGATTTAGCATCCCATCTGGCTTGTTCTGTGTGCCCATAGTGACTAGTACACTAAGAGTAAAAATTGAACTGGTTTCATTTGGGAATGAGTCACTTGATGAGTTTCAAGAATCAGCTTTAGAAAGGAAAAAACCAAACAGTCTTTTAAAATACCAGGCTTGAACTGTTTGGGGCTTATATCTCTTCAAGGAATCAGGTTTTGATTCATAATCTGTGTCATCAAGGTAGTCCTGTCTTTCTCCCTTCTGACAAGAAAATAAGCACTATCTAAGTCAGACTGTTAGTTAAATTAGTATTATTACTATCCACACATAAGAAAAAAAGACAAAAGACTTAAAATGTTCTTTGCCTTCATGTAGTTAACTGTGTGTTATAAAAATTTAACTTTGTATTATATGCAAAAGCAGAAGACAAATTCCAAAAAGGTATAGCTTTCTGGATGAAAACTATTGGAATCTGTCTTTAATGAGTGAATGCAGTTTTATTTAGTTAAATTTAGTTATATTTAGTTAAAAGTGCATGGTCCCCAATTCTAAATCTGTGCTTTTGGTTTCTGTCCTACAGGGAACACAGTGAGTAACCTGATTTTCATTCTACCTCCAATCTATGGTGCGATTCAGACCTATAAAGATGGCCTTGAAAAACGGTATTTAGCTGCATATTTGTGTCTTACAGGTATGTGTAAAACTTAATTTGCTCTGTGACTATAAAGAGAGCTCAGATGTGCAATGAACAATATATCTAAATATTAATAAACCATGTAGTTAAGTCTAAATACTATGTGTGTGAAAAGTAAACCTCAATTTGTTATACTTTTTAATGTGTACAGAAAATTGGTATTTGTTGGAAGACCATGAAGTTAGAATTCAGTAAATAAATGAGACTGATCCTTTTCTGGCTTTAGGGCCTACTTGTTGCAGCTCTGTACTTTTACGATGATTTTTACAGAAGGTGCCTTGTGTGTTCTACTTAAAAGACAGTTTCACATTATATTTATATTTTTCTTACATTTGTATGGAACAAGAAATGGCCAAGATCTTGAAGGAACTGAAAAGGCATTCTTTCATAAGTTTGAATTTGTTTTCAATTCCTCTTTGGCATATATCACCCAATAATCTAAATGCCATAGAAACTGGGAAGTTTTGTAAGGATGGAAGAACAATGTGTTGATCATATTTAGATCTACTTAAGGGCAGTCTGTTTTCTCTGTAATAACAAAATCCAGAAAAGAACAAACTTCCTTTGAAATGTTAATCATGCAAATAGAAGTCGTGCTCCTTATGAGAAAAGATGCTTGAAGATGGTTCACATTTGGCTGGTGGGTCTCAAACTAGATTTCACAGAATTTCTGTGTTTGCTATAGCTTCCAACTCTGTGGAGATCTTTCTTGGTCTTCACAGTGGTAAAGGATTGATAAATGTTACTTTTAATGTTGGCATATTGTCTATTTAGGCAAACATTGTTGAAAAACACATATCCATATGCTAAACGTATCCTTGATAGGTAGGTAAACTATAACTTACACTAGGTGTAACTTGGTGAGTTTTCGGTTATATCAGCTTTGCTGATCTATGTGGAAGGTAGGCAGCAACAATGCACAGCTTTGCATGTTGTCTGAACACTTTCCAAATAGCCACTTGTAGGCTTTTTATGGTTTTGAGTAATTATTAGTTTTTGTCTTAGTATGAAACAGAATTCTTGAAGGTCAGGGTTTACTTCTAAAAAGAGAGGGAAAGAAATGGTGTGTAAGCATTTGCTTACGTTGACTTTGCGTGTTCTTGAATCAAAGTATCCTATACTGCCATTCTTTTTAAACTAAAAAAAATTTGAATTAAATTAAACCTCTGTTTGAGACTGTCTTCACTGTAATTTTTGGCCATCTCTGTCAGTGACACTTAATGATGGAGAGAGTGTGCCAGTCTCTGGCCAGAATGTCAGGCTGTCACACTAACTAGGCGTTTCTCATTTAAATTTTAAAATGCTTTAGAAAAAAAAAAAAAGTCTTTGATCATAGTAAATACAATGGACTTCAGTTTTATACTGTTTGTGATGTTGATGAAGGGGAGCTCAGCCTGCATATTCAACAGCAGTGCTGGAGGGCAGTCCTGAGTTCCAGCTGGGCCCTGCTCATCTGTGACTGGGATGGCTTTGACTCCTGTCTAAAGTGATAAATGTTTGCATGACTTGATTTTTATCTCATATGTTGGAACCTAACATTAAAGGTCACTCCCAAAAGCATTTCCCTTCTGTTTTGTCTCTGCTTCAGTATTTGTAACGCTGGACTGTTTTCCAGCAGTTGAAAGATGTAAAGGAATGTAGAAGACTTTATAGTTTCTCAGTGAAAAACAGGAACAGGATGGTTTAAAATGACAGTTCTCTTAACATTTGCTCTACTACAGAATAAAAGCAGTGAATGAGGACATAAACAGAATTTTAAATATAGTTGAAATGTGCCAGGAACATTGGCATTTTTTCTGTGCATGTGACTGAATGAGCTGCATACTGGAGATAGTAAGTGTACAGAAATTCCTTTTTGTAAGAAAGTACCAATGAGTTCTTTCCCTCACAGGAATTTTATTTATTAACAGATTTCATTCTACTTATTTAATTTGTAACAAAAAAAAATAGAGACCTCATCTGTGAAGGGATAGTGAATTTCATGCAAACTTCTGATTTCCTTCAGGCACAGTGCTTCATTAAAGACCATATAGCAGTGCTTCTACCTAGCTAGTAGTGTCTGAGGGTTGTTTTGTCAAAGCAGAAATGCTTTAACAAATCCTCTGTGAAGATGGAGGTGGGAGGGCACTTCAGTTAGGTTTTAAAAACTTTGAATAGTTACTGAGATTTTACAAGACATGAAAAGACAGCTGTCAAAGCAGATGTTAAAATTAAATCTGTTAGCATTTGAGAACATAAGAAGTGTTGTTTCTAGACATTATTTTGATACAAATCAGCTGCTTTTTTTGGATACTTCCAGACATTTAGCTGACTGTCAGTTCTTCTGTGTTTTACCACACCATGTTCAGTACTTCACTTTTATACACACAATTTCTTTGATTGACATTTATTTCCTTTTAGAACCAAATGCATTTTGAATTATGGAAGCACTGTTTGTTTCATGTACATGCTAAAATCTTGGCAGGACAATAAGGGGTATTTCTAAATAATTGTTCAAATAAATTTCTTGTTCATACTGGTGCCCAGACTGAGTTGCACTTTTCAGCAAGTTCTTTGAGATACAGCACACTGTTCTCAGACCTCTTTTCAGCTGCCTTTCAGCGCAAAAGGTGTGTTGTCAATTAACTCAGTAGGAATTGTATGTGGTTTTTTAAGTTTTGGAGAACCATTTAATCAACCTATAAATTATGAAGAGTAATCTTAAACAATTACTTTAGCATGTTGTACCTCCTGAAGTATGTGGAACAAATCATCACACTGTCACTATCTCAAAGCACAAGCAAGTTGTTCCTTATGACACTGGGGTATTGTATCAGGTTCTACCATATGTCCTCTCCACATGCATTCTGGAAAACTGATTCTGAAATGGTTCATATTCTAGGAGAGTCTCCATTTAAAAAACCCCTATATGTATGTATTTTTTAAAAAAAAAGAGTGTAACTGTTCTGGACATGGGATAAGAGAAATGGAGTAATATACTTTATTAGATATTTTAGTTGAAATTTGGAAGGATTGTTCTTGTTTGTATTTCTTTGTCCTGTTTAATAAGGCCTAGTCATTCAAGCTGTGCCTAAGTGGAGAAAAAAAAATGCAAAAAGTTTTCTACATCAGGCATAGCCATAGGAACTTGTAAGCAACTTACTAAACTTTATTTCCAGTGAAACTCTGTATCTGTGAAAATAATTCTTTGAAGCTCTTCAATCAAAGTTAATTCCCCTATTCTTACCTAACACCCGTAGAGAAGCTCCTAGGGCTGTGCTAGTGTTAGTACATCAAATGTGGCTGAGAACATTCCTGAGTGCTGAAGCCAAGTAGCACGGAACAGCCCATGCCTGTTTATCTTAGCCTCCAAAACAAGGTGACTGCATACAAATTCCCTGCTGAGCACAGACCCCGGGCTCTTCTGGCTGCTGGGCAGTACCTGAATGCTGTGTGGGGAAAGCGCTAGTTGGAGTAGCCCAGATTCATAGTGCAGACTGTTCTAACAACTCACTAGTGCAGACAGCTGTATTATAGTGTCTTTATTACCAGTAGAGCTGTAACTTTGGTTATTGTATCTAAGGTCTCTCCTGTCTCTTATGCTGTGGAGGGAAACCTTTGCAAAAAAAATTAATTAATTAAAAGTAGTTTGAATTCTACTTTTTCATTGTTTCATTCTTTGACTGTTTTTATAATGCAGTATGTTGTTTATCTTCAGTTCTATCACTCTTAAAAAAAAAAAAAAAGAAAAAAAATTGAATTCACCTCCGAATTTAAACACCTAAACATACGTGTCTGCCTGTGCAGAGGGTTCTGTCTACCGTCACAGTCATTAAAGCCAGGAGGATCATTTGACTCATTCTAAAATACCTGTTTGGCCAGCTGAATTATTCTCGATAATGCCATTCTCTTAGTGGGAGCTGTGACACCTAGTTCATGTGTAGATACCTAAATAAGGGTGTTTGCATCTGGAGCACCCTTCATTCAGGATATTTTCATACAGTACCTGTACAAAGTTTAAATTCAAACCCTTTCTGAAACCCTAAATTTAAATTTAAATTGAGTTTAAATGCAAACCCCTTCTGAAATCCTAATACACTGCTTTTCTTGTAAAGGATTTGGGCTTACAATGCGAATTTTGAATGCTAATAGGTAGTTAGATCAAATTGAATTACTACTGATTATGTGTTACTTCTGATGTTTCTTAAAACTTGGAAAAAAATCCCTCTAGGGTTCAAATCCTGAAAGCTTATATGGTTCATATACAGAGCTGGATCTTCTGTGTAATGTTAGATTATTTCCGGTATAGTTATTGCCCTCAAGTTTTTTGACAGTGAAATAACTGTGTATGAAGTAAAGTTTGCAAAAGCATTGCTTTTACATCATCATCAACACAACTGTTTTATGAACTGGCAGTAACTACGCATCGTGTTTGCTGCAGGACAAAGGACAACTGTGTTAGTCTACATATAGCAGCTAACCTGATTTTGCATTTATAGTCTTTTTAAGTGCTGTTATGATCTCATACTGCTGTAACTTAGTGTCTGTTCTATGCTTAAGATATAATCTTATATAGCCCCTGTAATTTGAGAGGTTCGTTGATGTAAAAATGAGGAGTGACTTGCAGTATCTATGAAAAGTGAGCGACCTTAGTTAGGGAGGAAATGGTACTGCTTCAGATGGTGTAAAAACTTCTCTACCAATAGGCAGCTTTTAGTGACTTAAGCTTCTTTGCAAAAGAAAACACATAAAATAAAAAGTGCAACCCCTGCTTACAAGGCAAGAAGCAAATTATTGCTCAGTGTGTCTGTGGCTGTGCAGGAAAGTTGCTTCTCTTGAAAACCAGTGTAATCAGTGATTGTGATCACTCCTATTTTGGAAGTACAAAGCTGGCAGAATGTCTCATTACAGTGATGGCTTTTGGGCCTGAAGTTAGATGATGAAAAGTATATCTCAAGATAGCTGCCTTCCTGTAGAACTTCAGGTAGAAGCCACGTGTGAAAGCATTTTAGCCTAAGTATTAAACCACTGCTTACTGGAGACAAATAAGTGTAAGTTAGACATGAAGTGTGACAAAAAGGTCATATAATTTTTAATCATGTAACATTTTGGGTTATCTGCTGAATGCATGTATAACAGACAGACTTAACCATGCTCATGAGCTCTGTTATGATTGCAGCAAGCAGTATTGCAACCATTTCCATTAGAGGTTTTTATTTTAGGAAGGACCATGTGATCAAGTCCCTGTCAACTTTTCTTGTTTCAAATATCTGTTTTATTGCTACATAACATAGCTAAAATATGTTCTGCAATGCGTAGTAAAGTTTTGTAATCAGAGAAACTCTAAATGTGATTATTGCACAGAAACAAGAGGGGTTTAATTAATTTTAGAAATTAATTGTAGTCATGGGTTTAATGTCTTGAAACAGTAATATCTCCTGCATTATTGATTTTTTGAAAGACTTGTGAGGAAAAATTAATATAAAAGGAACTGCTTCTAATCATATAGGAGGAAGAAGAGGAGTTCAGTAGCTGATTTTTGAGATTTATTAACCCAAATAACATTAAGAAAAACAAACGGAAAATCCCACAACCCAACGACATATTTTGTTAATTTAAAATCAGTTGAAATTTTTTATGCAATCATTTTCCCCATATTCGAAAATTACATTTGTTACAAATTGTAAGAGTTTGTGTCCTGTGACAGCCAGGATAATGGATGATATTGTTTTAATTATGATCTTAATGCTTTTTTTTTTTCAGAATGCATAGTAGTTGTCATATATTCTGTATACATAGAAAAACGGCTATGAGAATTTCCCATTAGAATCTCAATGAAGGTGAAAGCAGCTGTCACTTATTGTTTGGAAATATTTTTCAGAAGCAAACCAATGTAATCAGAGCTTACAGAAGTGCATATGGTTGTTTATAGTGTGGTAGAGAGCTGTGCTCAGTTTTCCCAGAGAATTAATGACAATAAAGTTTTGGCAATAGATTTTTAAGTGTAGCTGCATTACAGTTTCAGGTTTTAGTAAAGTTACCTGCTTAGATATTTAATTTCATTGAGTGCATGTAATAGTCACAATTCTAGTCTAATAACATCTAAAGAAGCATCTCCAGACATGTCTGTTGACTGTCTTGGGAATTCTTTATAGAATGCACAGGGATAGAGGTCTTGTTTATGCATCAGTGAAACCTGACTGTCAGTGTAGACAAGGTGATGCTCTTACTGCAAAACACGTCAGCACTACCCCGTGATCAAGGCTTGAGTGCAAATTACTTGGCTGTCTCTGAAACTAGTCTGAGGTAAAAAATAATTTCTTCTCTTCAGGAAGACAAGACATCGTGTTACTGTTCTTGCAAAATAAAAATGAACTGGTGCTTTAATGAGAGTGTTTTACTGATAACATTTCAAAGTAATGAATGATGAATTAAATACTGTACCAGCTTTGCTCTAAACAGTGAAATCTAACTTCTAAGAAACATTATCCATGTCTAAGTGAAAAAGCTGTGCACAGGCAAAGTAGATATCTCATAAAGTAATTTCAGAAGTAAATTCAGAGTTTGAAAAGAGGTATTTCAGATAAATATAAATAATTTCTTGGAAGCTTGTCTTTCTCTGCAGAAGGCCAGGAAATGGTGATCTCATTTCACAAAATGAATCCATACTATGTGGGATTGGTTTGTTTGCCTTGAATTTCGAGTTGTGAATTCTAGTAGCAATTATTTCTGCTTATAGAGACAATAAAAAGCTCTATGTAAAATGTAGGTTTTAAAAAATGGACAATAAGCAGAAATATAAGAGGCTTTCAGCAGTACTAGCCATTGAATGTTGTACTTAAAAGAAGAAAAAAAGAAGATATATTGAATTATAATACTCCATTCATTCTGGGTTCCCTCTGTTCCTATCCTCTTGGAGATTACACCAGTTCATAGGAGACAGTATTGAGAGGAGGGAAAGAGGACACTCACTCCCAAAAACCCAGAGATTCAGGAACATCACTGGTGACTAATAAATAAAGTAAAAGGCTGTAGAACACTGGAGATTTGTCTCTGCAGTGAAATATGCTAATGTTCTAATTTTTTTCCACTGTAAAATTAATGCATTTAAATTACTATACTTGAAAATTTTACCTTTAGATTTTTATGTTGACCATGGTTTTGATTTGTTTTCAGCTGTGGGATTGGGATCTTGGTGCTTCCACATGACCCTGAAGTATGAAATGCAGGTGAGTACTGATAAGTAGCTGTGCATTATTTTGTGTGTGTATCTCACTATACAGTCATATTGCCATTTCCTGACTAGATGAAGCCCGTATAAAATGGGTTAATCTGCCTTAAGTATCATTGTACATGACTCCTGCTCTCAACAAAAGAGTGATTCAGGTCTTTTCCACTGATAGACAAAGAGGAATATATACTTGCATCTAAAATAAGAGCTGTAATCAATTGCTTATGTTGATAGAGGACACTTTATCCTTTGGGAAATCATGCTATCTTTTTATACAAGTTGCTATTTTAAAATTACTACAGCTTTGGCTTAATAACAAGCTGTATAGACAGTAAATAGTTATTTATAATTATAAAAATATATAAATAACAATAAATTTTTATTTATTTTATCTTTTTCATCTTTATTTTCTGTTATGATTTCTATTTATCTAGAGGTACCTGTAGCGTTAATAGTGAAGTCAGTATCTTTTGAGTAATAGTAGTTTAGTTGTCTTCTCTTATTTTTAAGTAGAAGGCATTCTAGAACAAATCAGAGGGCATAGGGATTTTAGTCCTGGTATTTCCTGTTTTCTAAAGGGACACAGGAAGTCTTATCCTCTTCCTCTTTTCGGTCTTCGAAGATTAAGGAAATTCATCTTTGAATCAAAAGCAGGATGAAGTGGGATTCAGTTCAAAATAAAGAAACCTACATTATAAGTCTGTGCTGGAAGTCTGTGCTCTCACCACAGCGAGTGGAAACACAGTTAAGTCAGTGGAACTCAGGGAGGCAGTCAGCTGGGCTGAATCGTTCTCCAGACTGCATTGGCAACCTTCACTTAAAAAAGATTAATTTGTCTGAATATAGGTGTTCAGTATTATTTTAGACCCTGTGAGTGTTGGTTAAGGCATCCAGCTGCCATCCCACAGAGGTGCAGGTTTCTTAGACTCTCCTATCACATCTGCTAGTCTTGGGTGGGTGTATCGGATGTGACAGAGCATCTCAGATGGCATTAGGCAACTATGCCGTGGCAGCCGAGTTGAGTTTATTTCTGCTGATCACAGTGGGACCTACATATTGCCAATTGTTTGAAGTTTGCCTCCATGATGCTCTGTTTGATATCTCTGGTATGTACTGGAGACTGCCAGCTTCCACAGAGCATGTAGTTGACACCATGTAAGAATATTTGGAGCTTTTCTTCACATGAAAAAGGCAGTTTGTAGAGCCATTTCACCACTTCCTCCCAAATTAAGGTGTGATTTACCTATATTCATTTATGTGGTGAAACTGCCTTGAATTTCAACCTTTTTCATATGTTTTCCCTGAGCTGCTTATTCCTAACATGGCCAGTATTTCAAATCCTCTTTCTTACAGTGATGCAGAGGTGAGCAAGGGCACCATGAAACTCAGATCATTAAAATGATACAGACTTAAAACATTCTTACATGGGGTTTTTTTGGTGCCTTTTTATTTATTTATTTTATTTATTTTTTTTTTATTTTTATTTTTATGTGTGTGTAGAGGCTTTTTTAATCCAAGTCATTTTACTGCTACTGGCTATGTAGTTCTGGTGTTGCATCAGAACAACTAAAGGGCCTATGAACTGTGGTGAGTAAAGTGTGGGCAGAAGCAGATGAGGGGGAAGCAGGAATGTCTTGCATCATCTTTCCAACTGATGTAAAAGGCTTCGTGTGAGGCAGAGAAAGTACATTTTTTTGGCAGCCAAGTGAAAAATGACCCATAATTACTCCAGTTGCTAGCTCATGGATCACCACAGAGGAAACAGTTCAACCAATAAATAACCTTTTCTCGTTCACTTTATCTCTTGTTATGATTAAAAATCAGCATTGATAGCTTTTGAAAGAGTTTTTCTTTTTTACATTTGTTTTGCGCTCTTAATATAGTAAATAGTTGATTCAGTTTGCTTAGGTTAGAGAAATATGAATGCTTCTGTTCTTGAAAGCAATTGTTCAGAATAGTTCTAAAGCAATGACCCCTTTTTCTCTTATTTTTATGGGAGCTTCATGATTGTGCATTCCTCAAGAATCCGAAATACTTATTTAACCAGTGAAATCAGCTCACTGAGTTTCCTTCTTTCCCTGGTTCTTCATTGTCCAGACATGCCTTTGACATTCTAGAATCATTAATTCCTTTGGATACAGAAGCCATTGTATTCTGCATGCAAATTCTAAGATGGTTTGACAGGCTCTTTGTTCTTACTGTAATTTCCCTGAGATGTTGCCAGCACATGAACTTAAAAGTTTAATCAGCCATCCAAATTTGAAAAATTTTCCATGTTGTATTTCTTGTTCTCCCCCCCTTTTTCTCTTTTATGAGGTGTTAAATGACTCACAGTCTTTAACAGCCACATGAATTAATCTTGCAGCTAATGCCTGTCAGACTTGGAAAAGCACATCACTGATTTTATAAAATACTATTACTATAAAGCTGAATTCAGTTATTTCTTCTATTTTTTCCCCTCCAAAGCATCACAGCATAATGGACTAATATGATGACTAATGTGATGGCAAATTGCTGCCTAATACACCTGTTAGCTTCAGCTGCTTTCAATGTTCCTGATATTGTCTTTGTGCTACCTGTTGAGGTCCCTGACCCTATAATACACGGGTGCAGGGATATAAACCTTCTGCAAGGTTAGTTGTGTGCTGGCTCAGATGTTGGACTTTGCTCACTGTGGGTCAGGTGAGCACTACTGCCTCACTGGAGAGAAGCAGTGGGAGTGTGGGTAAAGATGCAAGACTTGCCCTTTCAGTCGCAGCTGGCCAGCAGAGATGTTTAGCAGCACTGTGAAACACTTCCTGAACTTTCTACGACTAAAACCACAACAAGCTAATACTTCACACTCAGGATAGTACATCTCTCTCCTTCTGTAAAGAATTAGATCCTTTTGTTTTTAACCTAGTATGAAATTTCAAAGCTAAAATTTTGGTTTTGACTGTGCAGTTAGTAAAATGATCCCAAACCAAGCAGAGTAAGGCTGGCTTTATAAAAGAGTTTGCATAAGCTGCTATTGCTCTTAATGTGTCTCACTATTCAGAAAAACATGGTTGTGAGCTTGTCAGGTACCCTGTACCAGTAGTAGGAAAGCAATTTCCATACAGGCATGGCCATCAAGAATTTTCCGAGTGATAACAGAAAAAGATCAAAATCTTTTTTGCATCTAGTTCTTGTTTTCCTTAGGAATGAATCAAGTTCTAAAAGGCCTAACTATTAATGTTTGCTTAACATATTAGAAATCAGAGGCTGTGGATCTTCACTGATCCATTTGTGTGCTTTTTCATTTTCGTGATTTTCAGTCCTTCATAAGAGGAGGTAAGTTTAGCTATATATTTATAAGCAGAAATTCATTAAAGTTCTTTGATGAGAAAAGTTTTAGAAGAAAATGGTACTAAGATTTTTTTTTTTCCTTCAATGATAAATGACGATTTTGAGTGTACCTGTTCTTGAGAAAACTATCTTGTGATTACTATTTTAATTCCATTCTATTAAGGTTGCAAGTTCCCAAATAAAAACTGGTTTAGCTGTAACATGCCAGTCTTCTCCCGAAGTACAAAAATTAAGACAATAAAACCTTATCTGCAGTCATAATCTGAGAGGGGGGAGGAAACCCAACAAAACACACCACGAGAACCCCACAACAAAAAGAACAAGAACCCCACATCAAACAACAAAAAAAAAATTCCTGTCTCTGAATTAAAACAATGTAAGAAATTTCTAAAATTAGGAAGTAAGCATGCAAGCACATTGCCCATCCTAATGGGCTAAAGGTGTATTTTATGCTTTAAAAAAAAATTCGTTTCAGTTTCTCTGTGAAGATGATGCTACTGACTGTAAGGCTATAGATGAGATGGTCTTATTCAGTCTGACTTCACAAAACTAATTCTTACAAATGTTTTAAGAGGTATCAACAGCATATAGCAAGATTCTTTGAAGGTTTAGGCTTTTATGACAAGTAATATTCAAAAGATTCAGAGTAATAAGCTCGTTACCACAGGAGCTTTTGGTAGATGAATAGGGTTTGATACTGCTACATCTTGAAGTATAGTCAAGAAGATGGATATCCAAATGACATAAAAACTCATGTTTACTGAAGACTTACCTCCCCTTAATTAACTTACACAAGCTTGTGATTTAAAAGTAGTTTTCATGTTTTAATGTCTTTGCTTTTTATAGCTGTTGGATGAACTGCCAATGATATACAGTTGTTGTGTGTTTGTCTACTGCCTGTAAGTATTTACTAATTTCTTTTTTCCTGAATATTTATGAAATGTTAACCTCTGAAATGTGGAATCTCTGAAGCTAGATTTAGTGTATAGTGAGACAAAGCTTTTACTGCTTTTGGTGAGGTCTGGTTTTGCACAGCACTATGACATTGGAGCACGAGGCTGACATTAGTACTAGTTTTTGCTAATTTAGACATACTTTACCAGTGTTTCTAGCAGGAAAAAAAAAAAAAAACCCAAACACTTTTAGTTAAGATTTTAGTTAAGATTTAGTGTAGTATACAATCAAAGCTCAGTGCTACTTGGCATGAAAACAGCAGACATAATAAAATCAACTTCAGTAATGCCTACAAAATTAGCAACATTATAATTTATTGGAGCTGGATTTCTGTGATGTAGTCTGACTCCAAATACTTCAGGTTTCTGGCTAAACCTGCTTTCCACTCATCTGGAAAATTAAACAAAAGATTTTATGAAGAGTTAAATGCATATTTTGTGGAGAGTGTTTTGGAACATCTGTGACAGCTTAATGTGATGCCAGGATGTTTTCAACCATTTAATTTTGGGAGTAACGTAACATTTGACAACTGTAAAGATACCCTAAGTTGGCTTTTACTTGCCTGTTGCTGCTAGGCTTGGATTTAATGTGATTTGTTCTGTCAATTGGAAAATCTAAATGATAAATGCTATTGAAAATATCAAATATTCAGCTGTTGAAAATTGTAATGACTTTGGTAAAGATTACCAGCAGCTTGCAATGGAGTTGGGGTGCTAAAGGACTAAACCTCTGTCTGTGGAAATAACCCTCAATTTGTGATTCATGCATTAGTGTGATTTGTACGAACTCAGGACCAGAATCGTAATGCCTCTCTTAGCAGAAATGTTTCCATTGTAGCTCACTATCTCCTTGAAACTGCCTTTGCATTTATTTTGCCTGATTTGAATGTGATTGAGAAAAAGCATGAGAAGTAGCTATAAAAATCTGTCTGAAAAAATATTTTTTTGTGTGTGCAGTGGTTACTATATTATCTTTAAAAGCGCTGAAGCCTGTCACTGCATTTTTAGCTCTAATAAGATTCTGTATATAGAAGCTTGGTAGCAATTAAAATGTTCAAAAGAATAAGCTAATGTGTAGTTTAGAAGGCCTTTAATATTTGTTTTTGTTTTCTTGAAAGCAGATCGCAGGTGGTTCTGCACAGGACATTCCCTTTACATCATTCAGTCCTGCTGACTCTTAAGCTATGTAATTACTTCAGCAAGCCATTTTGCAATGTAGTACACTGTACTGCCTTTAGATTTTTTTTTTTTCCCCAGATATGGGGTTTTTTTGGTTTCCTTTTATTCATTCATGAGTGTGTCTGTTTCTCAAAGTTTATAAATAAATAAACTAGACAGATGTGACTTGGAGTTCTATAGACAGCTTACTCCAGCCCTAATGATGATGGGCTTCTCCAAGTTCATTTTTCTTGGGATTTTTTTGACCTTTATTTCTGATGGAGGTACGGTCTGCAACGTGTGTGTATTTCCATAACAACTGAGACTGAGGCATAGTGCAGAGATTGTGAAGCTAATTGGTTGTTTTACATACTGGGAGCAGTTAGCTAGTTTTACCTTCCACTTCTACCAGTACCCAATCTAGCAAATGTACTGTACTGTGACTGTAGTGAAGGCATAAACAATCTGCATTTTAACATATCTCTGCACTTCACTGTTTTGCAAGGCAGTCCTTTCCCCACACTGCCTTTAGCTCACAGATGAAATGTTTTTTGACAGCTGTATTGCATTTCAAACTAACTTCTACTTTGTCATCCATTATCACCCTTTAAGCACCTTCTGAAAATACTTCTGTTTTAGAAATTCTTTTCTTAGAGGGGGGTACTTTTTTTGTATATGCTTGAGCTTACTGGTGTTGGGGTTTTCATGCATTGGATTTTTAAAAAAACCCTTTATTGGTAGAAGTATGAATTGTTCTATTAAAATAATACATCTTTACTGGAGGAGTTACAGTTTCTTGAAGGGCCTAAGACCCATTAGGATCAATTTTCTCCCAAATTTTGTGACAATATGCATCCTTTATGTGGTAAGCGATGAATGTTATCATTCTCCTTTATGTTCTCTTCCAGGTACGAATGTTTCAAGTACAAGAACACAGTCAATTATCCGCTGCTTTTCTTGTTAATAACATACAGCTTTGTAGTCAGCATAGTAAGTAACTTTTTCTAATATGGCATTTTCACCTGTAGGTTTGACAATTTTCCTGCCAGTGAAGGAACATTATAGAGGCAGTACTGAATCTCTGTCACTTCCAGTCAAGGAAGACAAATTATTCTTTTGTTGGAAAAATGATGTGCTGGCCACCTTTCTATCTAAACCACTGTATAGAATAAATGCAGGGGAAAAGCAATAATCCAGTTGATAGAATAGGAATGTGAGAAAAATAGTCACTGTTGATTTGTTATGAGACCTTGGACAAGCTGCATTCCTCACCTTCTCTCACTGGAATTCATCTATAGAAATAAGAATTATCCTGCTTGACAGGCTGCAAAAAGTGAACTGTGATACTCAGTCCAGGATATTGACTGGTGTTTTAAAACAGCCAGAATAAGAAAAATAGTGTAGCTGTTAAGTTAAAATTCTTCTAATTTTTTTTGTGTCGCAGCTAATTTGACTCCCTTTCTCAGTCCAGTGTTCTCCCTTTATGAATAAACTTAGTTTTGTGCTAGATGTCAATGACAGATGAAATTTCCTTCGTAATTTTTGTTGATAGTGATTTCTTAAAAAAAATTAGTATGATTGTAAGTCATCTTCAGCTGTCAAAATTCCAGCCTGTTCTCTTCTGTTTCTCCTACAATTTCTTACACCTGTGGCATGTTACGCCTAAGGTCTAGTGCCCTTCCCTTTTCAAGAGCATAAATTAAATGGCCTTAATTAACAGTAGAAAGAACTACTAGCTTTTTTTTTAATTAATTGAAATGTTAAATTATTGTCTAAAACATTAGTAATAGCAAATCAAAGTAGAGTGCATTTTCTTTTTGCAATGCATATTGAGAACGTGTCTGGTAATTTCAGCATCTTAATTGGTTTTGTATGTGCTGCAACTCTATTAAATGAGAAGCCTAATGTTAGATGTTAATGTTTCTATTTGTGCTTCTTAATTTAAAATAAGTCCACAGTTAAAACCTCAGGTGTTGCCACAGGAAAATTCAAATGTTTCATCAACTTTAATAGTGCGTGGATAGACACTCATGCTGATTCTAACAGAACAAGTCTTGCCAATATTTAGATAAATAATTTTACATTTGTTCTGTGTTGCAAATTATTTCTCTTTTTTTAATCATTCCAGGTTTACTTAAATTTGAAAGAGCCTGTATTCCATCAGGTAAATCTTGCTTTGTTGAAGCAGCTAATCTTGTGTTTTAACTATGATGTTTTAGTAGAATGTTTTACAGTATTTTATAGCTGGAAGGAAGATGAAAGGAAAGAACAGTTTGCCTTTTGCTTTTTCTTTGAGAATTATTGCTGCCTGTTGTGTTGCCATCCGCTTACTTAGTGACCTGAACAAATAGAATGGTTTAATGTGTGTTCTGCTTTAGCATTTGACCTAATATTTCCCGTGGTTTTCATCAGGGGCAAACATAACAAGGTGTCCCTAAGGTGTGTGTGAGAGGGAGGGCTTAATAAATCCTGTTCTGCTTTTTTCCATTAGTAGCTGCTTTGAAACTATGACCTTGCATCATAACATGGCCTGTGTGACTTAGAACCATGTTCTTCTCTCTGCTTTAACATATTAGTTGATTGGGTTTTCTAACTACTCGATTTTACTTAGTAAATTCAAGGTGAATTTAAACATAGAATGCCTTCTAAGGTTATGTAGCAGACTGGTTTGTACAGGCATAATGGCATGTTTGGTACAGGCTCCTTTTGTAGCAGCTCAGGAGTATTAATATGCATCCCCTGCCTGTGGGGATTGGACTGTATCACTTTCCTCTTCACAGGAGGTTAGAAACGATGCTCATTTCTGTACGCCATGGGTAGTTTTCCCTCATTTATGATTTTTTTGATTAGAGATAACAGCTGAAAAACTGCCAAGCAAAAAGCACTGAGCTCTTTGCAGGACAGAGCTTTAAAGCCTTAATTTCTAAAATTGGTAGTGCCATTGCTTGTCAAAATGTGCCTGCTGCATCAGCAGTTGTAAAAATGATATGCGGCTTCTGTTACTGGATTAGTGAGGCACTGATCAACAGAATACATTCTCAGCTGCTCCAGATAATCTCTCCTAGAAACACGCATTGTTGCTCTACCTGTAGATAAAAAAGAAACTTGCAGGGTGAGGTTTTTGAATTATGTTAATTAAATCCTTCCCATTTTTCCCCCTACTTACATTTCCAGCAGGAAGATACTGACTGGGATGAAAGTGGCAATTTCTGGTGTTTTACAGAGCTGGTCATAACTGGTTTTGAATGAAGTGACTAAGACTAATTTTGTTAACAACAGTGGCAGAATTTACTATTTACTTATTTATTTATTACAAACTTTTATCTCTTTATTATTTACTCAACCTACATTTATTGCAATAAATGCATCACAGCCTCACTATATTCCAGTTTGATGCCTTTGGCATAGATATTGTCCCATCTCACAAATACTAAGGCAATAGCTATTGTGACTTTTTGGGAAAGAAGGAAATATGGAAACTTCAAAGTCTTGCCCCAGACCTTTAATTTTTTTGCATCTGATTTTTCTTAGGTTCATAATATGAATTCTCTGTCTTAATCTATACACAAGGAATCCATGTAGAAAATATTTGGGCCCATAAAAGTGCTGGACATTTTACAACAACTCTTTGCAAATTGATTTTTATGGAGAACGTACAGTTATGGCTGAATTCCAAAGGTTCAAGTACTGTACTTATTTTTTCACAGTCTTTGGCAAATATGTTGTAAATCCTGAGGAAATGTTTCTCTGACTGCATAGCAAAGCAAGGTTATTTTCTTAATACTTGTCCATTACTTTAGAGTGCATTAAAAAAAAGTAAAATCGTTTCAGTAAGCTTTTTCCAGCTGAATGGGTCACATGAGCTTAAAGTACAGTTAAATATGCTTGTGCAATCATAGTTTAAATCACAGTCTTGGTCCCTAACTGTGCTAGAAACCAACATCAGCATTTGATTCCTCTAGGTGCTTGTCTGTGATTATCCTAATTTGTCAGGCTTGCAAAAAGGGGAATAACTACATGGACAACCTAATATTGTTCATTGTTTCAGTTTGGGTGTTTTTTTCCCTGAAAGAAAGCAGTAAGAATGCAAAAGGATCCTATTATATTTAGCAACCAGGATCCAAGCCTCAGTTTTCTGCAAATTACTTTCTACTTGTCTTCCCAGCTTAAACTCATAAGTTGCTGACTGCCAGCAAGGCACAATGGTGATTTCGATTTGTTATCTATAGCACATGGCAACAGAGACCAACTTCTTTTTCTCCATTCACACATTGGAGATCTTTAAGGGTCTTAGTGCTTTAACCATAGGAGTGATGAGATGCATGTTTTGGGCAGTTGGAGGCAGCACATCATTAGAAGGATGAAAAAATTTCCCTGCCTGACAACTGAGCTAGCGTTTTTTGCCACCTCATCAATTAAATTAAAGATACCAGTGGCCTTTACCAGCATATATTGTCTTGTTTATGTTCAAATTGCTCAGGCTAGAGCACTATTATTATCTAATTTTCAAGGTGCTAAACAACCCTACGTCTCAGTTGCCTAGTTGTTTTTAAGCCATCATCATTGTCACAGAAAACAGCTGTGCCTCTCTGTCTTTTCCATCTGGCACAAAAATTTACTCTCTGATGGCAGTTTGACTGGAGGTTCAGGTTCAAATCAACTACTAATTCTCCTCGGAATTAGTTTTAAGTCAGATTAGTTGTCCATCTCTGCTTACCACATGTAGATTTGTGCTTATACAAGAAGAGGGGTTGGGGAAGACCAGCTGCTGGTATAGAGTGATCCATGGACACACAAATATAAGACAGCCCTGGAAGCAGACAAAAATTACCCTGACAGTTAAACTTTTCAAGTCAAGTCTTACAGTAAGTAGTCTTCTTTCTAATATGACAAGGTCTAGAAAGCTGTCACCTACAAAGCATTGTTTTCCATCCGAATCTGTTTGCTTGCTGCATACCATGTGCTGACTATGCATTTGCACTTGTAGCAATGAAAAACTTCATTCAGCTAGTGAGCCAAGTTATGTGAATAATGAAATAGATCTAAAAACCTATTTTATTTGCATAGTTGTCTGCTGCAAGAGTTTGAAGCAAATTCTAGCAAACAAATAATTAAAAGGTAAATGGAAAATCAGATTAAATAGCTGCTTCTTCTGCATTAGGAAATGTGATGAAAAAATTGATGTTCCTGAATGTGGTTGTGGTGTCCCATGAGAAAATAAGCAAGCTGGAGAAGCAGATCATTATGAGAATTGCAAATAGGGTAAAGGAGTGACTAGTTAAAAATAATTAAAGGAGATGATGAAAAGCCTGGATCTTCTTGGGATAAGTAGTGGGACTGTTTTGGGAGGTTTTTTTAACAACCCATAGCAGGAAAAAGAGTAGTGTACTGATGGCATTTTTGACGATAAAAGTTCAGAGGCATCACTGAGTACAGGGGAGGAGATGAAGAAATAACTGGGAGACTTGAGGACTAGGGTAACAACTGCTTCAAAATTGAAGAGATGCACTGTTGGACAAGTACCAACTATACTTCTTCTAAACTGCTCAACAGATTACCAAAGGAGGAGAGGGAGTACCTGGATGTTTACTAATCACAGCACAATAACATGACCAGTGAATTTTTTTACTTTTGATAGAAGTATTAGATTTATACAAGTATTAGATTTACCAATTAAGGTGACTTTGAGTAAGAGAGAGAGAGACTAAGGCAGGAAAAGCTACTTCATTTGCCTTGATAAAAAATTAGTAACTTTTTTCTCTATGGATGTTTTAAATGTACAGGTGCAAAGAAGGAAGTGAAATCACAATGAAATATGTCTGTAGAAGTACTTAGGGGAGCTTGAAACTGTGTGAAGAATGTGCTATGTCAGGACACAGCTTGTTCAGACTTACAGGACTCCCCATTCTGGGGAATCTGTGTGAACCCACTCAGTGTCTTACAGCTCTCCAGAGTCCCTCCTGCTGCTAAGGCAACAGTTAGTGGTAGGCTTGTGGCTAAATATATTGTGCCTTTTAGTGGAATGTGTTCTTACTTTTTTCTGTATGTTCAGGTTGTCAAGCACTCTGGTGAAAATGACCTTTTCAGGCACGTCTTCACCACAGAGCTTTTTCTATTTTGTTGTTGTCCTGTTGAAGACCACATTATAAAACTGACTGGAGTGATATTTCACTGTTACACAGATCATTTGGGGATGCATTCCAGAGAGCGAGTACATCTTTCATTCTGACTAGTGCTTTTACCTGCACAGTAGCTTAGGGAATGAGGAAGGATATTCTGACTCTCCAAAGGTTCAGTTCTGCAAGTCATTGAAGGGGAAGCTTGGCTTACAAGTCATTGAAGGGGAAGCTTGGCTTACTGTGACAGGCAGTGTCCCAGAAGCTCTACGGGAGTGTCTTGTGACTTGTGTGTCCTTTTGCCATCATGTACATGCATCTGAACAGGGCCAAACCAAGTGAATCTGAATTAGTTCATTCAGGACTTGTCAAGGCAGCATGCAGTACTACACAGCTGTAACTGTGCTGAGTTACTTGATGTTTCAGCATCATCTTGGGGATGGTCCTTCCTTTTTCTCTCAGCTCAAATTTCTCTTCCAGAAATCCAAAAACATATAGAAGTTAGTTTTCTTTGTTGCAGATTGCAAATACAGTTTCTGAGTTCAAGTACTTAGACTAATTATCTTTTGATAGCTGGTTGGTGGATTAATAGGTAAACACTGATTGCCAAGAACCCAGAATCTCTTACTGCTGCTCCCAATGTGTATACTAATCTTTGAGGCTGATAAATCAAATTTATTAACCAAGGATGGGCAGAAGGCCAGGAGCAGAGGAAACAAAGAAGGGGAAATAGCAGGCTATTTCTGCTTTCTGTATTAGAAGGGTAGATGAAGAAGCAGTTTTGTATGCTCCCCCCTCGCAGTGTGGAGTACCAGCTTTGTTTCTGACTTCCATAAGTGAATCTATATGATTTTTTACTGCCTCCACATCAGAAATGCTGCCAGACATTGAGCCCTGAAGTGCTTACTTCCCATTTGTGAATTTAGAAGGATGTTCTTCATATTTGGCCTTCTTTTCAGGTAATCCAGACTTTGGGGTTTTCCCCAACTGCAAAGATATAGGCTTCAAAGCTGAAATATTTGCATCTAAAACAGCAGAGGGAACTATCTAGAGATAACAAAAGATGATGAGATTCTGCTGTTTCCTTTTGTTTCAATTGCAGTACATGTATGTTCTTTGTCTCACAGCTTAAAGACGCTGTGAGATAAAAGAGCAGAAAACTTGCTTGGGTTTACATATATCGCTTAAGTGATATGGTAGTTAAAGAAAAGCAAGAAAGGGAGCTAAAGGAATGGAAAAATTTGAGTTACCTTGAATAAGGTAGATTTTTTTTTTTTTTTAACATTTTACTTTATCTTTCTTTGGGTGGATGGATTATACATAACAAATTTTTACCATGATGAAAATAGTAAATCCATAGTTGGTAAAGGAGATAAAGCAAGCACTGCTCCCTGGAGTATGAATGAAATTATGCAGCTTGGTGTTTGGCCCTCTAGTAAGAAACAGCTGTAGCGAAACGTGCAGCTATGGTGTCTGTATATCACAGCAACACCCTCTTGGTGTTCACCTGCAACATGGAGGATTGGAGTGTGCAGAGCAGAACAGTTTGTTGTTCCAATCTTTCACAGACTTTTAAACACAAATGTGTTTTACTGCTAACAACCTGGTTGGGTGGGGGAGTGGAAAAGACAAGAAATTGAACTGTCAGCTGTGGGCATATTTTTCGTCAGTCCTGCAAGGTGCTTTCTATTTATTTTTTTTTTTCTCCCTCCATTAAGACTTTCCTCTTCTGCAAGCCATTATGCAATTCACTAGGAAATACCAAGCAAGATCTACAAAGAAAGTTTTTCTTAGCTTTTACTCTTTCCCACTTTTAGCAATTGCTTAAAAAATAGCATTTTACCTGGGCTTTGTGCTGCTTGTAAGATCTGTTTCTCTGGGCATAGACTGACACTATTTAACTCCTTGTACAAAGAATACAAGAGCAATTTGGGTACAAGCATAAAGGGGGTTACACCCCTGATGTGCATGACAGAAATTTCTCTTCATGGACAGGTTTTTTTCATATCTCTGCTGCAGAAGAGTGTTTTAGCAATAGAAATTGTAAGGAGGAGGAGATCAGCAAAGAAAGGGCATCAAACTGGATTCTAGAACAGCCTTTCTATGAGTGCCATCTTTCTATGTGCCATCCCTCTCTTAGAATAAATTACTGGATTTGATTAGAAAAAAAATGAAGCAGCTGTTCTACATGAGGCTGATAAAGTAAATGTTAACATTTTACATTTAGTCTGTATTTGTTATATGGTGGGGTCTTTTTAGGCAAAATGTCAGCAATGAAGAATTGTACCAGCATGCAGCACCTAGCACACCTGAGCACTTTCCTTTTTACCTTTAGCTTGGCTAAAGATAGGCACTTGTTACTTGGGCTGTGTCCAGCAGGTTTTGTTGGTTTTCTTTGTTTCCTGATGTATGTGCTGTACCCCAATGAGGGGACTGGAATTAACAGTTTTGTACAAAGTACAAGCCAAAACCAATTAGCCTACAGAGCAGAAGACACAGTAATAGTAATTTATTTACTGAAGTTCTTTAATCTCACTCTGCATGCCTATGAAGAGCTGCTGTGCTGAATAACTTTGAATAGTCAATATTGGAGCTTACTTTTACCTCTTGTCAAGTTTAGGGGCTCTGTTGTCTGTCTTGTTCTATAGATATGCACTGATAATATGGTTTGTACTACAAACCTCATCCTTAAAGCTAAAAGGAATTGGCAAATTTGCCTTTATGGACTTTTGAAAGGCAAGTTTCACTTTGCATTGTTACAGCTACCTATTTTATGTCAGATGACTAGACACATGCATATGCTTACAGGATAGTAGTATCTGACTGCCCCAGTTACAGCAGAGTAAGAGGCAGTCCTTGTCTCAAAGGCAACATGGTCTAAAACAAGGAAGGGTGTCAGGAGGTCAGTAGAACATGGTAAGGACACTGGTTTGTCAACACATTTTGGTGAGTTTTAATGGCTTTTAAAAATAGCAAAGCTTTATAATTTTTGTCTTTCATGCAGCATTAGATAGGAGTCAACTAGAAGCAAAATGAGAAAGGTTTCAGTCAGTGAATAAGTAAGAAAAAAAGAGCAAGGGACTTGTGGGCCACTGGAGAGAGGCAAAGAGAAAGGCACAGCTGCTTGGAACAAACTGCCTTTTGGCAGGAGGAAACCAGTGTTCAGAATAAAAAGTATAGAGAGTAATTGAATGTCATTAGTGTCTAAAAATCCTTCCTGCTGCACTAGCTTCTGCATCAATTCTTAGGCATGACTGACTGCATTTTTCCTTTTCTTTAGTCTTTACATCTTGGAGATGGTATTACATGGATCCTAAGTTTGTGAATAAAAAACAGAGTGATTTAAAGATCATGAGGCAGAAAATAAATTATTACTTTGACTTTTTATATATGTCAGGTGATTGCATTCAAATTTATCAAGCCTGCAGTGAGCCAGATTTTCCTCATGGATTTCCAGAGCATGCAGCCTTCCCAGTATATAATTAGATTGAATCCCAACAACCTGCAATAGTTGTTTGAAATGCTTCTTGAAAAGTATCTTCCATATTGATGCTCAGTGTGGGCATAGTGCAAAGCCTATTCAGGTGTTTGCTTTCAGAAAAAAGTATTATTAGATATCAGTAAAAGAAGTACAGCTTTCAAAAGTGATTTTAGCTGATGCTTACAGAATCCTGAGCTAAAATGCACTGACAGAGAAGATATGATAGGAGTTACCATTTTTGATTTCAGGATGCTTTACGAGTGCCATCTAGTGTTTGCTTTCTGATTCAAAACAGTGAAATAGTGGTTTTACACAACTGCCTTTTCCTGTTATTGCATAAAGGCTGTGGTTTAGAATCATACTCTTATTTGAAACTTTAACAGAAGGCTTTCTTGAGAGAAGTTAGAAGGAACACTGGTTTCTTGAGACTAAGAAATAAAAAAAACAATAGAGGCTTCAAAATGTTTTTACTCCTTTAGTGTTTTATAAGATTTCTTGAATCCAACTGCTGAATTTTCTTTCCCCCCCCCAGGTCATGTATGGAACACTAGTTTCTATTATAGTTCTACGATCTGTTTATATAGTCTTATGGTAAGTAACCATTTAATTTAACATTATAACATAGCATTTGCATCTTCTTTTTGGTAGGCTTAACGTAAGAAATTGGTAATGGCAGAACTTCTTGAAGTAGGTGTGTTATGCCAGCTCATGGGCTCTGCTTGGCTCATAGGGAATGGCTCATCACCTTGCACTTCTTGAAGCCACTGGGATAACGATAACCTAAACTGAGATTTCTGCATTTACAATCAGTGTTCACTGCCAGGTGTCCTGCTGGTAGCTTCAGCTGTTAGCCTGGGACTTCAAGGGGAATGGAGTTTTTGTCTCTATATTGTTGGGTAATGTGAAATCTATTGCTAGTGTCCAAACTAATGATGATACCTGGAGCGTGGTAAGAGTAAGACTGCAGAGCAGGACCATTACTTAGTAATTTCTGTTCTTCTTCCCTGCTCTAGTATTTAAAATTGAAATGTAAAGGATATTAAATGTTAGTTTTTCTTACAGTTTTGGCTGGATTAAGTTAGGTATACGTTATGGAAATTGAAATAAAAAACTGTAACAAACAAAAGGTATTAGAAGTGTTAGGAGACATGAGAAGCATTAGAATTGTCAGAGCACAGACTTGGTAGGTTAAAGGGAATAAAATAGAATTGAATGAGTACTGTAGTAAACATACTTTTAGCTCTCAAGAGCTCAGTTGAGTGTCCACTTCTGTCTATGCCCTGTGAATTGTTGGTGTTCTTGGGTATTTGGGGATTGCTCCCAAAAATTTCTGATTTCTTTCTAATGTCATCATTCTAAATGTGCTTTTTGTTAAACTTTGTTTCGAGTTGCACACATATCTGTTCAGGAGCACAAGGAAAAAATTACAAAAGGTGTGAATTTGAAGTTTCATGGAATCATCAAATATCCTGAATTGGAAGGGACCCACAAGGATCAACTTCCAATTGCAATTTCAGTTTATGTCATTTGACTTCTCCAAGAAATTCCCCAAGACAGACCAAGTGCAAATGTTCACAGAATTTTATTAAGCAAGAATAACCTAAAGCTAATAGTGTGTTGCAGCTTTAGAAACAACCATCAAACCCACAAACTGGAAGTTTTAATCTTAACCTAGAGATCTTAAGTGATATAACATTAATTCATTTCCAAGGGGAACCAAATTGAATCGAGTTCAAGTAATTTTAATTTTGTTCTTAATCAAGGATTTAGCACAGTTCTAGTCACTTAAATTTTTCTGTCTGTCTTGGGCCTGCTATTTGTCTGGTTCTGCAAATTACACACAGCTGTGCATTTCCATTATTTCTGACAAATATCTTAGTCTTTTATCAGTAACATTACCATTCTCTCTCCCAGAGTATCATTCATTGTTTTCTTCCAGCAAAGTCTGTCTTTGAATTTCCACCTAGTTTTGCTTCAGTTTTAGGGGTTTGGAGTATATATTCTTAATTAACTTGATCACTTCATTGCAACAGGACCCTACAGTGACTTCCTTCCCCTCTTTGGTTATATTATGCAAACTGGTTAGAAACTTGGGATGGGGAGGGAAGTAGGTTTAAACTACTTCTAAATTTTAACTAAACAACTACTAATTTTAAATTAATTCTGCTAGAGAAGCTGTGCCAACCTGAAGGTACCCTTTTTTTTCTCTAAAATAATCTCCAAGCACACTTTTGGATTTACTTTCTCTGCACTGCTAGAACATATTCTTGTATTTCCATCAGTAGTGCTAGCACTTGTCCAAGCCTGTTTCAGTTTAAATATTGACTCTGATTTCTGTTTATTTTGTTTTTTACTTCACTTCCTACTTTACTTCCACTCAGCCGTTCTGAGTTTAGAGCAAAAATCCCAAATAACAGCATGTTATTCCTTCCAGGTTACTATTGCATCTTGTCCTCATTATCTGTTCCTTGTCCTGCCTGTTTCCCCCACACTTTTCATCTCTTTCTTGGTCTGCTTCCTTGCCAACATGACAACTGGGCAAATGTTATTCTCTGCTCACAAAGCATGTTCCCTATTACTAAGTGATGCCAGTCTCTTTCTCAGTCCTTCACAAAACCGCTTATTCCCTGAACAATTCTAGCTATAATTACCTACTTACCAGCACATCTAACATACTATTACGTGCTCCTTAACGTCTTGGTCTTGCTTATGTCTCTGGTGCACTGAGTTGGGATTATTACAGTGTAGTTCCTGCTGTGTACTGCATGATGCTCCACACATTTATTAGATAACAAGTAATAGTCTTACTAGTTTATATTAGCAGTGCAATTGTTAACATATACAGCTTGTATCTGGTTAGCTTGCCCTGTGGAAGAAGCTCTACCTGTTATGTTTTGCACATTTTGGTTCCCAGTGCTCACAGCTCTGAAATATGTGCTGTGTGTAGCATACACAGTGGAGGGAAAAGCAGCTCAGGAGTGTATTTTAACCCAGAATTTCAACTGTGCATTCATAACACTTCAAAATAACTTGAACAGTATTTCATGGCACCTTTTAGGATTGGATTTGGGTTTGCTTTTGGACTTGCCTTATGGGAAAGGAGCCTTTCATGTAGCAAGTTTACTTGCTTTGTTTTGGGTTTTTTTAATGAAAGATTATAGGTGGGATGGAAGAATTAGTGCCTTTTAGCCAACATCAGTCTTCCCACTTCCTTGTTTCATTAGGAGAGTGCAGTATTTAGGGAAACAATTAGATATATAGAAGTGAAGCATTCAAATTCCATGGTCCAACCTGAATATAGATAGGGAGAGTAAGTTTATTAATGATGCATTTCCTTGCTTCTGATTCTTCAGTGTGTTTCCCATATCTTAAACAGGATTTTTTTTCTCCCAAAATTTAATTGACATTTTTCTATCCCCAGCAGCCCTCAACTCTAAAATACACATAAAATTACTGTTTCCTAATACCATTCATTTGCTTAGTTGTTGGTCACAGTGGTCTGTGTTCATGAAAGTAATTTTGAAACACCATATTTAAACAAGTCCCCTATTATAGGGATATCTATTGGAAAAGAGCCTCTTTTGAGAGAGTCCTAATATGTAAGATGCATTCTTGTTTTGTTTTGGGTTTTTTTAATGAAAGATTATAGGTGGGATGGAAGAATTAGTGGCTTTTAGCCAACGTCAGTCTTCCCACTTCCTTGTTTCATTAGGAGAGTGCAGTATTTAGGGAAACAATTAGATATATAGAAGTGAAGCATTCAAACGAACTGTCTCAGAGAATGTGAAGTCAGGAGAGAGGAGAAGTAAAATACAGTATTTAAATAGATGAAATTTGAAGATAATATTTTTGTTTTGGGAAAAAAACAAATTGATAAAGCATTTTATTTATATGTTATGGTATTTATGTATGTTACACACTGCCTTTAAAGCATTTTGAACTAAAGTTTGCATTATTTCTCCCTCTCTAGGGTATACCCATGGCTTAGAGGTCTAGGCTATACGTCCTTAACTGTATTTTTAATGGGATTTTTCCTCTGGAATGTGGACAACATTTTCTGTGATAAATTGAGGTGAGGTTTTTTTCACTTTGCCTGGATAGCTCTTAATAGTCTTTTAGTATAAAAATTTGATTGTTTCTGTGGTGTATATTCAAGTCCATCGCATGTTACATATGGTATGCTGCCTACAAAACATCCATGAGGGTTTTATCCAGTTTGCTCACAACTAGATTCAGCACTCAACAGATTTTTTTTTTTTAGTTTAATGGTTTTTATCCATTAATAGATTGATATTTTTTTAATGTATCTCTCTAACCTGAAATTAAATTGAGAGGAGTTATGTCACGGAAGTAATTTTTAGGATCTCTGGCTTATTAAAGCCTGCTATTTACTCTTGATTTCATCTGAATGTGTTTTTATCTTGCTGGTTTGTTGGTTTGGTTGTTTTTGGGTTTTTTTGATTTCTGCTCTTGCCATTTTCAGCAAAATATCAATAGCAGTAGTTCTGCACATTACAGAAATACCAATTTCAATATATATGTTACCAATAAAGATAAAATAATACCTATTACCAGTAGACAACACCTGGCTGTGATGGATGTGTTCTGCCGGAAACTGGAGGAGGTGGAAAGGTTGATTCCAGCATCCTGAAAAATAGACTGTTGGCAATTCGAAACACTGTTATGCCACTGAACAGCAGCATACAGAATTGTCCCAGTAGGTTGCCTTGTCAGGGCCAAATAATAGTGTTGCTGTAAAGGAGTCTGAGTTTTCCATCTGTCCTTTTTGGCTCTGTAGTCCCTGCACTAGGTTAGGCCAACTGAAAGTTAACTCCAACTGAATATTCTTCAAGCTTTTTTTTTTTTTTTTTTTTTTTTTTTTTTTTTTTTTTTTTTTAAATTAATATAATACATGGTGCCTCATCCCTAGAAGCACTTGATACAGATGGGATAGAAAAGTTACTTACCAACACAAGTGGTAGGGTATGCAGTTAGTTTGCAAATATTGGCATCAGGGTTGATTTTTGCAGCTGCCTCACCTCACTGGTGAGATCATAACCCCAATTCACCAAGCTTGCTGAGCTGCTGTGGGTCCATGGGGCTTTAGAGCTGGTTCCTAGGCCCAAAAATTACCCCAGCTGAGACACTTTTTTCCATCCTCATTTTGTAAAGGGAAAAAATGCTAGTGTACTTCCTGTAATACTTGTGTGGTTATGGTGCTGAAAAAAAAAGCTTGTTTACTAGCTCTAATCAGACATCTGCAGAGCCTTGGATTTCTGTCAGTGGTGTTACAATTTGAACCTTTAGAGAAAATGCATTCCAATTCCTTGAAATCTTTTGTTCTCTAAAGCTCTAACTTGTGAATCATCCACCTACCTGCTCTGGTTTTCAAGTTCAGAATTGGTTCAGGTTTTATTTTTCTGTATTTCTTTAAATTTGCAGTTTATTTTTAAAAGTTTTGAATTTGGGATTTGAAATTTCCTGCCGTCCAAAGGCTCAGAGGTTGTGCCAGGCTGACAGCACATCCAGTGTCGTCGCTGGGCTGACTGAATTGAAGCTCTGTACTAAGATTTGTGACTGAGTAGCTCTGAAAACTAAGCAATAGCTTAGGATTTAGTCAGGGGGACTAAGTACTATAACTTCAAGCAGTAAGTAAGAAGCTGCAGATTTTTCTTCCTTAACATGTTGCAATCGTTTTCCCTTTTTTGTTTTGACTGAATATGAAATGAAAGTGAAAAAAGACAAGCAGGTGCAAATATTTGCTCCACCATCAACCAAAATAGGCAATATCTGCAGAAGCTTAGTGAGCAGGAGAAATCAGAGCAATGTAATTCCTTCCCTTTATTTCTCTACCTCCATCCCTTAACCCCTTTCCAAGTAGCTCACATCCCATAACTGCAAAACACCAAAGCATCTTGGTGGAGTATTTCAGACCCTCTACTTTCATTGTTTCCTCACTAAACACCCGTTTTGTCCCTGATTTAGAGTCCAACAGAGAAAGGCAAGTTAAGGTCCCATGGACTAGGAGAATAGGTGATTACCACGTATAAAGTGCTGATGTCTGATAGATTCCATTTCCTCTCTGGGACCTTAAACTCAGTGTTTCATCCTATTGACAGTAGTTCACAGAGTTTTGGTGAGGAGAATGGTAGAATTCATTTGGGACTGTGGGATGCCATAAATATATCCCCTGAAATGTGAGTCCAGAAGTATCTGATCACTCACTATGTGAGGAAGTGTGTGCTTTCTTTAAATGTGTAAGAAAGGCAGTGTGCCAATATCTTTCTGTACTGGCAGCATAAGGTGCTGCTTCTCACCTGCTGAAAGCCTGATCATGTGAAGCCTCACCCATCGAGAACATGCCTGAGATATGGAAACAATAATGTGTGATCTGACAGTCAAACACTGTGATTTGAGACTGCTTAGCTTGGACTAAAAATATCCCATTGCGTGGGGCTTCTTTCTTTCAGAGCACTACGAGAAAAGATGCCTCCTGTGGTGGGAGCTGTGACACAGTTTCATGCATGGTGGCATATTCTCACAGGCCTGGGTTCTTACCTTCATATCCTCCTAAGGTAGGAAATGTTTTCTAAACTGGATGTTCATAAAGAGATCTTAAGAGTTTTCCCAGGTTCAGGTGTACTTCAGAATGTTGTATCACCCAGAAGTGCAGGAAAATTACTTCCTACACCAGCATGAGGTTTCCTTTCCTCTTTGCAACTGATCTAAAAACTCTCTACAATTATTTTATATTCTTCAAAATGTAATCACTAATCTTTAAATAGTCATGGTTCTTCAAAAAAATGTAATTCAGAAACGAGAACCCTTTGGCAGTTAAACTGAAAAACTATTTGACAGTATATTATATTAATTTTAGAATGTAAGCCATTAATACCTATCTGTTCTTGAGCAGCAATCCTAAAGTACTTTTAACATGTTTACATTTCAGAGCACAACTAATCTTTTTGATAGGCACTGTCACTCCTAAAAACTAGCAGGCATCATGCAGTAGTGCAGAAGGATGATGGCTGAAGTAGATGTAGTAGAGCTATTCCCAGAAGGGCAGAATATTAGTTTTAGAAGGAGATTTAAACAAGAATTTAAGTTAGCAAATCTGGAACCAGAAGATGTTTGCCTTGTTTTTGTTCTATACCACCATCTAGTGGAATCAGGAACCGGAATAGAATTTAAGCTGAAGTCTATGAAGAATTTCTGCATTTTTTTCATCACATAATGAAATAATATTTTACCACTTAGCAATAACTTAAGAGAATATCTGTTTTAAAAATATAGTCTATGTAGTTCAGGAAACCTGATTACATATCAATTTTCCTCTATCCAGCATGGTATTCTCCTTTTTGGTCAGGTGTTAAAATACTGTACAGAATTAAGCATAGGCCAGGTTTTTTTTCCAACATGCAGCACATAAAAAATAATTTGGGTTTGCTTTCTCTAGCCCTTGGATAATGTGCAAATTCCTGATTTGTCTGTCTTACCCTGGTGGACTGTATGCTTTCCCTGAAGTAGTTTCCTGAGTGTTTTCTTAGCCACACGGTGGCATCATCTATGTCCACTTTAAAAAAGTGAGATCGTACACAGGAAAAGATCTACTAAGAGGGTAAAGTGTCTAAGAACAAAAAATAAGAGAGAGAATCAAGCTATGCTGCTTTTCCCCTCTTCTGCCTCTGCTATATTTCATCCTTCTAAAATGACAGACTCTAGTCCCAGTTTAATTTTTTTTACCACTCTGGGTTTCTTTCTTTCTCCCTACATAGGTGATAGGGTAAATTAGTTTGCTGATCAGGGTCTAGTACAGAGGGATTTTCTGTAAGTTAATGTCTCCAGTTTTGAATAAATCTAGGCAGAGTGGATAGCTCTGCAATAACAGAAACCGTTCATTTCTAGTTGGAAAATAAAACTGGGATTAGTCCATCATTATTTTATATGCTGTCTTATACATGAAGTTTTAAGCATGCTTTTTTCCTTCTCCTCAGTTTATACACAAGGACACTTTTCCTGAAACACAGGCCAAAGGTGAAGGTAAGCAAGCAATATTTTGTGTTCATTAATATGAATTTGGGTGACTTGTGCTTTGAACTTGTGTTGGGGATCAATAATTATGCTGCTAGGGTAGTGTCTTTGACTTCTACTTACATCCCAGGAAATGTAGTTGAAATTTTCAGAGAATCACAGAATGGTTTCAGTTGAAGGGCACCTTAATGATCATCTAGTTTCAACCTCTCTGCCATGGGCAGGGACACCTTCAACTAGACCAGGTTACTCAGAGCTCCATCCATCCTGGCTGTGAACACTTCCAGGAATGGAGCGTCCACAACTTCTTTGGGCAATCTGTTTCATTGCCTCACTACCCTCACAGGGAAGAATTTCTTCCTAATATCAAATCTGAATCTACAGTCTTTCATTTTGGAGCCATTACCCCTTTGTCCTTTTCCATTACATTAAGTTTAATAGTGCTTGCTTTCTGATCCAAGAAATATAATATTACAAAGAATCTTTCCCTTCTTCCTATTTTTCTTTTAACAGTTTGTTTTTGGAATATGGCCTGTTCTTCTTGTGGAGCCACCCAAGAAGCTTTGACTGAGCCCTGGGCAGCCGCATGAGATCACCTAGCCTGGCTGAATAAAGCATTTCAACAGTTACTATGGCTGAAGTGTCAAAATTGTGGATCAGTCCAAGTACCATTGCTATGAAAGGACTTCTCTGTGTTACTGGGCCAGTCAGCCTAAACAGAGCAAAGAGCACACTAGGGAAATAGAGTTTAGTACAGCTTTATTCTAAGTTGTTAAAACAAAGATTAAGACACAATATTTTTATGTATATATTGTATAGCTCATGATATTAAGGTAATATTTCGTGCTGGTCACAGAAAACTAACCATTTTCAAAGTGTATTGGATATGTTTTTTCATTCAGTTTTTGTTCTTTCTGTGGTTTAAACTAGTATTAGTAACTGAATGACAAAACTAGGCCATTGATGACCAAGCTAAGCATTTGTGTGGCCTATAGCAAACTGAATGCTTAACCTGAACTACTTTAATCTTGCACTTTTATACAATTAATGAAGTATGTAATGGTTGATTTAGGGCTTTATTCTATCTTGCTTTCCCCAGCCTCCTTTACAATTTATATTTTAAGCAAATTGGTTGTGATACCTGTGCCATTTAGTTCATTTTGTACCAAGCTTCTATTTTCTCTTTAGTCCGACTGAGAGGTTCATCACGGAGGATGTTGCAGGGCGTGACCAACTGAAGACACTGAAATGGTGAAGCCTTATAGGGGGTTCTTTTTTGTGTCTGAAAACTGAATTCCTAATTTGTTTGACCAGTGATTCATCAGGAAACTGTAGTGTGACTGTAGAAACATAAGAAACACTCCTTTTTATTTTTTATAATTTTTACTTACATACCTCCTTTTCTATCCCTCCTTTTGACTTCCCATTTCCCATTCATACAGATTGACAAACACCTTAGAGGGGTGCTAGTTCAGCTCTGAATTCATCTTCCTTTTCTTTTACAAGTCTTAAATATTGGTCTGACTTTCAGAAGCATTTTCTTATTTAGAAATGTTGAAGGAGTAAAGAACAAGATTGAGGTTGAGGATACCCCAAATATAAGTGGCAGCACTTGGTTTGCTCTAAGCTGTCTGTCACATGGTTACTCTGTGGGAAGTTAACCACATTTCTAAAACCAAATTTTAGGGATTAATGGGGGAGACAAACCCCCTGTTTTCTGCAATTTTTATTTACCCAGCTGGTGAAAGCTAAGAAGTAAATGAAAAGAAAACATTAAACTAACAAAGTTTTTCAAAATATACCTCACATGAAGGCTGTTGTTTTGACTGTCTTGGTTTTGGGGCAACTAACAGAGTCTGTCTCTGTGCCTACTTGCTGCCGTGCTATGCAATTTTTGTCTGCTTTTGATGCTCTGGGGGATTTATCCTTCTTGCCATGAAGAAAAAAAGGGAAATGCACAGACTGATGGGAAATCCCATTCTATATTGATTTGAAATGTGCTCACAGCAGCAAGGCACAATAATAAGGCCTGACTATTGCGCAATCAGCGTGGCTAAAATGATCTCCTTCCTTTAGTGTCTTTTTCTCTGTTTGCAGTTTATCTGCATCTTTCATGTCCATCAGTAACATTCCTACTGATGTGAATCTCCAGATAAAACTATGGCTTTTGTTATGTGACTGACCCTGGACTCTTGGGATCAAATAGACCCAAACTTGGGGCTGGAAAAAGATAATTCACCTTAGGGAGTTCAGTGAGGTTTAACCATATGCTGATAGTGCATTTCAACTTGTAAACCACTATAAAGACACCTGAGGGTTAATTTTAGAACAGATTTGGTGTCAGTAGGCTCCAGTTCCGTAGTCATGGGCAGCATCTGTGTTGGAAAATTTGAGCACTTTTCAGACTGAAAAAAATAAAATAAAATAATTAGCATAGAGGTAGGAAAATGCTGTTGTGGATCAAGTGTCTTTAAGTATCCAGAAGGCATATTTTTTTGTAAAGAGATTTGAGAACTGTTTTAAAAATGTAGCTTGAAAATAAGTGCCTGCCTGTTCACCTCCAGGCTCTCTCAAGCATTCTTCTGCACACTGTATCCCATTTTCTTATTTAGTGTGTTTGCATGTTTTTGTTAGTTAGGAAAAGAATCCCATAAGAGGAGCAATGCAGCAACAAGACATATCAACAGTCACTTGTGACATCTGCTAGGCATTGCTGTTATTTTTATGAAAATGAACAAACCCACTTTATTTTAGTGGCCTTAGTTTTGTTACTGAAGGATCTGAGGGCTCTGTTCAGTTTTCCTGTAACTGCAAGAACCGGAACGTCCTGAAAAGCTACTTTCTTACTGATCAGACATCTCTACAATGGTTTATTTTAAAAAATTTATTGATTCTCTGTCACATTTGCAACTAGGAAGTGTATGGTGGAGTTTATTTTTAAATTGTGTTGAATTGTCAGGATTTAGGAAAAAAAAAGTTGGAAAAGCTCTTATTTTAATTTTATGTTGCTGATAGTTTTTCATTCACATATTATTTGTCATTGATATTTTTATCTTAAAAAAAAATTATGCAAATTGGCTTTTTCCTTCATTCCAAATGACCAAAAACATGCACATTTCTACCACCCTGCCAGCAACCTTTCTTTCAACAGGTTATATTAGACCCTGAAGAATGTAATTTACCTGTGTATTCTTCTAAGCATAAATAATCTAAAATCATGGGTGCTTTGGTTTGACTGCCTTACCGATCTTGTAAGTGATACTGAAAATGACAAGCCAGTTTTAACTGCATGTTACTGAAATTCAGACTGCCTTTTTTAGTGCCTGGAAAGACATACATCCTTACTCCTGTAATGTGTTGAATGTCTGTTAAATTGCTTTTTATTTATATCACTTGTATGACAGTGTTGTTTTTTTTTTCTACAGATCTTAGAGCAGCATATTCCAAACTTTTCTTGCACTACATCTTATGAGGTCACATTTGATACTCTTTTTTGAGTAGGATTCAGACAGCAGCTGCTTTAAAGAGAATTATGGAAGTAACGTGTAATTTAATATGAATCCTTCAGAATGTGTTGGACAGACTTGATAGCAATGAACTCTTCTATTCTTTAACATCTACGAAGAACCAGAAAATCTGCCACTTTACAAACTACAGTTTGACACAGATGAGCAGTAAGTAGTTCTGCAGAACATGAGCTGAAAAATGCTTTCTTGGAAATAAGGGGAAAACCTCAAAATTATTCTCGCAGTACAGGTCAAAACTATACTTTATTCTGGCAATCTAGATTTTTTGGATACAGCTCAAGACGTGCATTATCCAGAACTGAAGAGAAGACATGAGGAGGAATCTCACCCATGTTCTGAGGGCAGTGTTTTTGGCTAGCAGTATTAGTCATCTCCGGACTTCATCTTAATGCTTTTTGAGTTAGCACAGGGATGATGTGCTGCTCATGAGTGTTTAGAAGACTACCCCATAGTCAGAGTTGGAATATGCAGTCTATAACTTGCCAATCTACCTCTGTCATGTATTGTACAATACCTGTGCCCTTAATTATATTTGTCTGAGCGTGTGGACATTAGAGCAGCCTTACTTAGACCATGCAGCCCCTGAGAGTGACAGCAGTATTATATTGATTTGTGACTGACTCTATTCATTCCCTGTAAAAATCCTGACTTGTTTGGTGTCTGCCACTTACAGCTTGTGCTCAGTCTGCTGTTCATCTGTGTGTAGGTCTGTCTGCTTCGGAAAGAGATTCAGGTAGGAGCAGTTCAATTCAGACAGGTGGAGCAAAATCTTTTAGGAGGAATGGAATGGAAAATAGTGCTTTATAATTAGTTTTAATTCTCTTCTAATCCAATTTTGTGCTATGTTCATCCCTGGGGCTGTCTTGTTTGACTGAAGCTAAATTATATGGTTTGAAATGCAGTTGATTCTTTTGACTGTAGTGGGTTTGCTCCCAACATTTGGTTTTAAGCAGCTGAATGTGTTTTTCAGCAAACTCCATGTAAAACTCTTGGCAACAGAAAAATCCTCCCAATACCAGCCATGTATCTCACAATCACTACCACCTTGTTTAATCTGCATTCAAAAATTTCACTAATACCATTTTTTTTTTCTAAAAACCTGTTTCTCTCTGTGGATATATTATGACATTCGATAGCAGGTGGTGAAACAAGTCAATACAACACTTCTCAGACAAATATGAGCTGTAACAAAGCAGCACTGCTCTTTAGTAGACACTAGAATTCAGGAACACACCTTCATTTTGACGGAATGTGCTCCCCATAATTTAACATATTCAGGTAAAACTTTTGGTTTACTTTAAACCCCATTTGCACTTTAACTGTGAAGTGCTGTTTGACTGTGAGACTTTATCATGAAGAGGGATAAATGATGGAGTCTTTATTTCCCTTTAGCAGAGCAAAGCCAGAAGGAGATTAAGAAATCTTACATAAATAGAGAATAACAAAGATTAAGCACAGAATCCAGTAGTATGACGTCAACCACCCTCCTGGTGATCTGCACTTTAGATATTTGAATGTTTTGCTATTTATACGTTTGACTTTCTGTGTCGGCTCTGCGATCTTCACCATAGGAGTGATGTGATCTCTGTTACATTCAGTTCATTGTAGATTACTTAGCAGCTGCTTTATGAGGATGGAACATAACACAGATTGTTTCATACATGAATGAATACATTTCTTATCCATCTGGAATGTCCTCTGCTAGCTTTGTTTCAGAATCTGTACCCTAACTACAGAGAACGTCCTGTATAACTATTAAGATTGGTTTTAGGTTTCTTTGTTCAGTTTCTCACGCACAACTGCCTACAGCTGCCAAGTGCCTGATCTCTCTGTCTCAAGGCTTTTCTGAGAGCTGGGGCTCTGTTTTCTACTAGGATCTCTAAGACAAAGTCTTTGGTAGGTGGGGTCAGTTTTTGTTAAAAATTCTTCTTCTACAGAAATCACAGTGCTATTTTTAGTGGTTTTCCAGTTAGTTATCCAGTTATATGGCTGCCTCTGTTTGGCTAAAACGTGAGCCTGACTATCCCACATCCTTGGTGCTGTTGCATCTTTCCAGGCTTTGAGAGCTGTTTGAGGGATTTAGCCTTACAGCTGGTGTTTATTTTGGGTTGTGTAGTTCAATGGCAGGCAGTGTGAGGGCACAGCAGTCGAGCAAGCACTTTATGCAGAGCTCCATTACTGGAGCTCCCAGGCAGATGCTCAAACAGGGTTGGGGATATGGGGATTCATATGTACAGTTTTGGGGGCAGGTTTGATGTTTGAACCTCTTACTTTACTTTAGAACTCTCCTATATTACTTGTTGAAAGTGTTTAGGTTTGATTAGGCATGCAGTTGTAGATTTAAGAAGAACCAAGTTCAGAGTCCAGTTAATATGAGACCCTAAACCAGTGCCTGCAATTTTTTTTTTTGCACATATTTTACACAAGTTGAATCTGCCTGATGTTTAGGAGCAGATTGTTAAGACTTTTAAAAATGCTATGGTAAAGGGTCTTTTGCTTATTTGTCCACAGGAATAGCTGTAAGAACAATCTCAGATTAATCCTTCTTTCCCCAAAGCTCTGGAACATATATATGTTTCTCCAAAGACCATGTTGAGTAGAATGGGCTGTCACACATGCTCATAGCAAATTATGTGCCAAAATGTTTTCCACATTAGAGCCTTGGTCAGTCACTGTGGAAGAACTTTGGTTGTGTATAATATTGCTCCCTGGATTTTGGAAGAGAGTTTCGATCAGCATAAGCTGTAGTTACTCCTTAGACTGAACAAGAACTAATTTTTTTCTTGATTTTCCAAATTGATGTTGACTACTTCATGCTGACTGTTGATCTCAGCTTAATGCATCAATGATGTCACTGTCTGATCAAATAACATCTGTCCACCTGTAGTGGACATGAAATCTCCCGCGCATTATGTGACCAAACTTTCTAACATTGACACTATTATTTCTAACATGTGGTTTTTCTTCCTGAAATTCAGTATATTGTTGCAGGTAGATAATGACACTGTGACAGATGAGTAGCAGTTGACTTGTAAAACACATCTGTGTTGAGCAATGCTTATTGGCAATTTTGATACACTGAACTGACTCTTCATACCAAACCAGCTGATAACTAACATTAGGCTTATATGTATCAGCATATCTTGTTTTGCAAAGCACAGTAGCTTTGAAATATTTAATGTATTTTGTTTGTTATTCATGCTGCAGTCAAGCACTAATTTGTGTCTTTATAGTACAAATTATTAAAGAATTTTGTTTAAAATACAACTTTTCTCAGGTGTTTCTTGACTTTTGTGTTGCACAGGGCTGGGTGGTTCATCTTGATGCTATTCAGTAGAAGGGTGGTTGTATGTCTTGGCCAGTGATGTTTAAGTAGAACAGCAGGATTTGTGTATCCTGCACTGATGGGGAAGCTGCCTGCCTGCAACTACAACTGGCTGAGCCTACATGTCATTAGGGTTCTCCAGTCTTTCTGCCTTGTGCTGGGGCCCTTTGAGCACTGGACCTTGCTCAGAGGTGTGGTTGTCGGCTGCAAACAGTGCAGGAACATCTCACCTCCAATGGCCTTCCACAGCACACACCAGTTAGAAGGGAATTCAGGTCTGTGACGTTGGTGGGAGAGGAAAAGGCAGGAGTCAGGTGAATGTGCAGTCAGCCCAGAGCATGCATTTTGCACATCCTCAGCTTCACCCTTTTCCTGTTTCTTTCACTGAGAGAGGAGGATAATCACTGCAGGGCAGAACCTATCCAGGCAGAAATCACGGAACACTAGGCACTAACCCAGCAAGTCTAACCAGGGTTTGGTAGTGACCATCAGGTATTTTCTTCACTTTCGGCTGCTTTCCCAGGTCCTCAGAGACCCTGTTTTCTCCTGCTCATCTCTCTCAAAGCTGTGTCTCTGCAGGAACAACCTTGAATTAACTATTTGTGGGCCAAGCCACAGGACAGGAAACCTCAGAGCCAGTGGTATAAACGGCTGGGGGAAGCAGTGCCACCTCCCCTCAGTGGTGCTGCACATAAAGGCACATCCTAACTCTGCAGACAAGCATTGCCAGAATTCTGGGCTGGGTGAAATCCAGCTTTGCATACTGAGCTTGCGGCTGGCCTAGAACTGAGTAATACTTTGAAATTTCCCTAGGGATAAAATCACTGTGGTTCCATCAAAGCCCTCCTCCCAACCAGAAAATTCAATTTTGAGTTTGACAATTCCCTTTCAAGACTGCTAATTTACTTGTAGCTTTATTAATTTCTCTCTTTACCCCACCTCCCAACTTCCCCCCCCCCCCCTTTTTTTTTTTTTCAGTCTGCTGAAAGGCTAAAAGTGAAGCTCTAGATCTGCAACACTTAAATCCCAGTGGCTCTAATTGGAGATCTGGCTGTTAGTAGTGCTCTACAGAGACAGTTGCTGCCAGTTGGCATGGGAGCTGGCTATCCAGCCTGGATCTTTGTTGCTAAGTGCATAGAGATGGAGGATATAATGGCATCAGTAATGGAGGGTCTGTGGTGGGTCTGTCTCCTCTGTGGGCCAATGGGTGATTCATTTTTGCTGTGAATGTACCTCAAGCAGCCCAAATGACTTTGGCTTGGCTCTTACCCAAGCACTCAAGATGCTTCTGTTAAACATGCTTATGTTATCACTGGCTTTGTAGAAAATAAAACTTGAACCAGCTGAAGGTGATATTGGTGATTTGGCATTAACCAGGATATCTCTCTGTCCGCATAGAATATCTTCAGTGCTATCTGCCCTGCTGCTGCCTCCCCAAACAGCCCCTTCTCCAACAGCAGAGGACAGACTTGGGTTGCGTGAAGGGGTAGGTCCAACACCAGTTTGGGGCTCAGCAGGGCTCCTCTAATGGGTTCCTGTGGGAACAGGACAGATAGACGACAACACCATGGTTGTGCTGGCATGGGAGGGAAGATCAACAGAGGCAGAACAAGGACAAATATCTGGATTCGGACTCAGTCACCCAAGACGAGATAATGTGGTGAGCTCAAGGAGAGGTCCCCTGGACCCTGAGGAGGAACAGAACTGGAACAACGCCCTCAATCACCTTTTACATCCAAGGGGACTCTCTAGTTGCCAAGATGGATCTAATGTGTGGAGCACTGTGTGTAATGGATAAGACATCCCAACCTACAAGCAGAAACTTTGCAGACTTATTTTAGACCTATTTTGCAATCACTATGGTTAATTCAGCATCCTGGCTTCTAAATTCCTTACCAAGGTGAGACACCCACAAGCTGGGTATCTCACCTTGCTCTTATGCAGCACCCAGAGGTCTCAGTGAATGACACTTTCCAGCTGCTGCAGCAACACCAATAGCCACGAAAAAACATCCAACCTCATTAATCACCTTCTCTGAGACTGACTTTGTAATTAGCATGCAAGAGGCACAAGCCAACCTAATGAAATTAGCGGTAATTAATGGCACTGACACACATGTAGAGCCAGCACGGGGACCAGCTGGAGCTTGGCATGTGCAGCTCCTGTGGACCACGTGCCCACGGCACAGCACCCAGTGGCACCTTGGGACATCGAGGGTTCTGACTCTGATTCCTCACAGCTGAGATCAGGTAGGTGAATGCTAATGAACAGCAGCTCGCATGATCCCACAGAAATTGAATTAATTATGTTACTCTGCTGATGTAAACTGATGTCAAGCCCCTAATATTTATAGGCTGGCTCAGCATCAGGGCTGCAGTGATTTATGTGGATGTCTAACCTTAGCACTGCTTTTTCCTCATAGCTGGTGTGTTGACTCAGAGCTGAACAGCAGAACAGAGTACATTTGTTAAAATATTGCAGTATTGTAGAAGCCTGGGGACAAATCCAACTTCTCAGGTAAGAGAATTGATGAACAGAGCAGCCAAATCCACTCTGCAGCAGGCAAACTTGTCCAGGCACTTGTGAGTCATTGCTTAACAGGGTTTTGTTCATTTGGAGTCCTCTGAGGGTTGGTTTGTTGTGGGTTGGTTTGTTGTGGTTTTTTTTCCTTCTACTTGTTTGGGTTTTTTTCTTTAATCATCTCATTTTTAGCATCCCACGTCAGCTGGAATAAGAGCAAGATTAAGTGCTAGTTGCAAGATGAAAACCAGCAATGAACCTGCAAGCCACAGCGTGAAAACAGAGCTGTTACAGAAGGGATATTTTTATACAGGTAATCTGAAAAGTAAACAAACTCCAGCTGTTTTCTTGCTGCTGACATTAATTGAAGCAGGAAGGCTGATTAACGTTGTGGACTTGTTTCTGCTGAAAATCCTTCTGCTACTTCCCCCTGGATTTGACAGTTGGCTATCAATTTGCTTTGCAGCTGATTCGCTCATGCACATCCCTCTGGAGTAGTTGTGGCTCTTCAGTAACGCCCAGGACATCTGATACTAAGTGGTTTTGTCCGTATGCTCACATCACATGGTTTTTATGTTCAGGGTGGAGTAAAAGGCCTTTTTTCCATGCCATAATCCATGTTATATCCCATGGACACCCCTTCTTCTCCAGTAAGCATCTCAGGGCACATCAGCAGCCCCATGTCAGGTTTATACAACCATGACAGCAACAACCACAGACCAAACTGATGATGATCAGGCTTCAGGGGAAATCAGTGTAATTCCTAAAACTGGCTCTTAAAAGAAAACCCAGAAGAGTCAATTTATGAGTTTTAGCAGGCAGCATTCCTTTATTTACAACCTCAAATGCACAAGACTTTAGATTCTCCAAAAAGCATGAATGCATGAGTTACAAAAGTCTCTTGCTTTTATTTAGTTACCTCATTAACAATTCAAAGCATGAGCTAATAATGTTCCACCCCTTTCCCAGAATTGTTCCTCTCCTAGACATGCCTCCCTTTTGGAGTCAGTGGTCCTTCAGAGTGGTCGTTCTTGTTTGTTCCGTAGTCTTCCTCGCATTGTCCTTTTTTTTGAACTCTTATTTCTGACACATCTTCATGCTCTTGCAATCAGTGTCTGTGCACTTTGTACAACCACAAGGACAGTTTTGTCTAGTTCATCAGCTTTATCAGCTTTGCTTCACAATAAAGAGACTTTGTCTCTTAAGAAATTCCATTCTGCTGAGACTGCCCGACCTGCAATGATAAGCTATATAGGTCAAGCTATGTGATTTTACTACATAGTTTTAAGTTTTAAGCTATATTCATTGCTCTATATGGCTACAAGTGTTTAAACATATGTGTTTGAAGGACAGAACCCCAAATCAAAATAAAAACTGGCCATTCTTGCCGTAAGGAGTTTTAACAGTGCTAAACAGAGTGCTGGAGGCAATTACCTCTAACACAGGTGGTGATGAGTATCTGGAGCAGAAATAGCCTCAGGTGAGAAGGCTGGAGGTAGAGAGATTCCAAATGAAATCCTGATGAAATCTATGAAATCCATGCCCAGCTCGGCTGTCTCTGCTTAGAGAGCTATAGTTCAAGCGTGTATACATATACATATATATAAAATCTGATAACATCAGAGATGGCTCCTGCAGCTTGAAGTTATAAGTCAGCAAATTAGGGAGGCAGAGAGAGTCTCCAGTCCTACCCATTAAGGTGTGACAGTAGTTTTAAGTTTCCGACGTCGGTCCTGGAAAGGAGTATATAAGCTGTGAAGGTAAGTCCATGTCAGTGTAAAAACTAAAACTCTATTGCACTTGCATTAAAGGCCTCATTTCTTTTTTGTCTCAGCTTGGCTAATGAGAAGTAGCCCATTTGGTCCTACTCAAATGACTGATGTGATTTCTGCAGTCACTTGCACTGACCCAGATACGAGGCTGTGGGGTTTCTCCTGATGGAGACCTCAGGCTGACAACATTAATCTGTGGGTACGGCTGGAGCAACACCTCCTCAATTCAGGTGCCTGGAAGAAGGGATGATGCCCCATGTCCCTGGGTGAACTGTTTCACTGATTACTCACCCCCAGATAAAAACTGGCACACAGCCATGCTGTGGCAGTGGGGGCTGTACCCAAAAGCACAGGGGTGTTCATGCCTGGGGGTTATCCTGCTTCCCTTGCTAATGGGGGGAGCAGGATGAGCCCATCAGGGCCAGCATGATGCTCCACCCCTAGAGCTGCCTTGCTCTAGCACAGCACAGCCTGTTTGAAATCTCTGGCAAGAGGGATACTTCAGCCTCTCCTGCCTGCCCACTCCAAAGCCAGACCTGGAAAGTTTTCCCTAATATCTTGATCGGTTAGAAGCCTGTTCCCTCCTTTGGGCTTTTCATCTTGTAAGAAGCTGAATGTGAAGTGACTTTTCATCTTCCTTTCTTTTCCTCTAAATTATTTGTATCACTAAACTGGACTTTTTAAATAGAAACTTTTGAAACCATATTTCCTCTATCCCTTTTTCGCTTCAATGCCTTCTTTTTGGCAAAGACATGTAGCAATGAAAAGACATTTCACTGGCTGTGAGTATCATCAGCCATTAAAATACCATATGCAAAGGTGAAGCAATCAGGATGCTTTGGGATGGATTTATATCCTTGGGCAGTAAGACTTCCCAGCCTCATACATGATGATTGGTCTTTTTGTGCTATATGACTACTGCTGGGTCTGTTCTTTTCTCTCTTTTTCCGCTTTAAAACACAGGAATGCACATGAGACAGTGCCATCCCCCTGGGAACCCTCTGAGCAAGATCAGAGGCTCCCAAAGGATGCGACACCTGGGTCAGACATCCCAAACCTATCCCACTGGCCCCATGCAGCAGCAAGAATCTGCCTCCACAGCTCAGGCTACCTGAAGTCCTCTGAAAGCACCACAGCAAGTCCCAGGGCTGGATTTAGGCTGCAATCACTCAGCCAAGTGAAACAAGAAGCTCCAGTGAGGATTTAAGGCAAAGCTAATCATTTTGACTTTGCTTTTCCTCACCAAATGCTTCACACAATGGACTTGTTTTCTAATTAATACAGTCTTTTCTTTGCAACTGACAAAAAAGGGAGGTGATTTGAGTTACTAAAAAATAAGGAGGACCTCAGGTTGTAAGGAGGACTGTTGGCTGTTGTCCCTGCTTGCTAGCCTGGAAATTAATTATTTTCCTGCTGATTCAGAGGGAAGATAGCCAAGCTGTGAATCAGCCCTGCCTCTTCTTGCAACCTATCTTTTCCCTAGATCTGCTCTCCAAATCCCAGCCAGGTCTGGCAGCGCGTTATTAATGAGATCAGTAAGTGCACCACGAGCAGCTATGGTTGCAGAGTCGGGAGGGAATTGGAGTAACTCTGCTTCCTTACACAATGCAAAGCAGAATATTCTAACTGTGAGCTGGGTACAATTTTCTCCAGAAGATGGATTGATGTTTACTTTTTTGCAGGATCAGAGAGTTCCTGGTTCCTTTGCTGTTGTTCTTCCCACAGATGATGCAACACTGACTCCTTTAAAAAAACCCACTGCAAATCTGAAAGGCAAAATAAAAAGCCCAAATTCTCAACCCTTAAGCACTGTCCAGCAGCCAAGACATGCATCCTTTTGTGAGTGAAAGTAGATATGACACAGATTTAATGAGGCAACAGCCCCTTGGCAGCACCACAGGCCTGCTCAGAAATGGTATCATTGTTTACTTGACTGATGCAGCTGTGCAAAAAAATGGAAGAAAGCTATGTGGGGGGCCAAGTAAATGAGGTTTGAAATAAAAAAACTAGGTAATTCAGCAGAGTTTGCTGAAGCTTAGGTGGGCCTTGGACACATCATAGTCTTGGGGGTTGAAAAGCAGCATTTTCAGGAACCCTCTGAAGATTTAGGGGGCCTTATCACCATTTCTGCACTGCCTTATCCTGCACTGGTGATACAGAGCATCTAAAATTAGAATCTTATAACGGTTTACGTGGAAGGGATCTTAAAGATCATCTAGTTCCAACCCCCCCTGCCATAGGCAGGGACACCTTCCACTAGATCAGGTTGCTTGAAGCCCTGTACAACCTGGCCTTGAATACTTTCAGAGATGGGGCAGCTACAGCTTCTCTGGGCAAATTTTATTGTCATGTTCTCCTCTGAAACATCCCCGTTCTCTAAAACTTTGAAAAAGACGGGAATCAAGGCATATGAGATGCTATTGGTCTCATTATCATCTAGATTACTGGTGTGTGAGGGAAATATGTGCTGGTAACCACCAATCCCATCAGCAGTGCTGGGCAGTTGCTGCTTTTCCTGGTACATTTTAAAGAATGTATCCAGAGCTTTTAAAATTATGCTTGAGTTTGTTTCACAAAATGTGCGATGAAAAACTACTGGTGTCAAAGATCTCTTTGAAAAAAGTGCATTTGGGGACATTTCCTTCTCCTACACCCTTTTTTTGGCTACAGTACAGTGTTTTTCCCCTTTAATATAAAACTTACAGAGGAGGAAGGGGCAGAAGCCAATCACTAGACATTGCAAGAAGCAAAGATGATTTCTGAGACTGCATTGAGGGGCTGTACCCAAGTCAAGGCTCTCCAAACACAGCATCTGAGTTACGGTTCAGGGGTTAGACAAGGATGTTGAGAAGTGCCTTGCTCCTGGGGTTTATACAAAGAATTACATTGCATTGTTTTTTTCTCACACCCTTGGCTCCACCTTTCCAGCCAGTCTGTACTGCAGCAAATAAATCTTGATTGCACTGATGGTTTTATGCTTGCCTAGTGTTTGAAGCTAAGCCTGGATGAAGCTGAGATGTAGAGGTGACCTCTCTAATTATTACCCTAGCAACTTCCCCCAAGCTCTGTAATTGGAGACATCTGGGAGCAGAGTTTGGAGTAGGTTTCCTCACCAAGTGCAGGAGTCAGCACAAGTTCTGGAGTTGCTGCACGCTAATGTTGGGCCAAAGTTAGGCTGATAAGCAATACATAGAAGGAAGTACCCTAGAAGCCCGTGACATGTCCTAGAGATGTTCCTTACTGCAGGAGAGAAGGCTGTAGAGTGAAAATATCTGCCTTGGAAATGGTGGGAAAATTACAGATGTCAAGTTCTCATGGGGTGAAAATTATGAAAACATGGGTGCATGGTCCCTGATGCAGGGGAAAGAAGGGACTGTTGAGAGACTATGGCAAGTTGTTCTTAGGCACTCCAAAACCTCCATTTCCTTGAACTGCAACGGATGTGAATGACCAACCCAAGGGTCCTGGTGCATGCTGGAGGTAGCTCAGTAAGAAATATATTGCAGGAAACTAATAAATCCCTGGGGAGATTTGTCCTTTCAGATTCATTATCTACTCTTCTTTCTCATCTTGTAGGGAATCATCTGAATCACCTTTGTCTTCTGGGAGCTTTGCTCTGCATATGTGGTAGGAAGGATTTGATCAAGGTGTTCCTGTGAGGTCCAATGTGTGCTTGCTCCTCCTCCTCATATATGGCCAATCCAAAAGTAACATCATCTGCCACAGGAACCAGGCAGTGCTTTGATGTATCTACACCCTGTAAATGGGCAATATTGTTAGGCAGCTGGGAAACAAGGAAAAATTCAAAACTCAGCTGAGTATTCCCAAATTTGATTAGGAAAAGCAAATAGTGCCTTTCTGTGAGTCCTTCGGAAACAAGCCACTGCTTTTGCATAGCAAGCATCACAGTAAGGAGAGGGAAGATTTTATCAAGCAAAAGTCTGTTACACCAGTGTAAATCCAAAGTGATTCCACTGATCCCAGTGTTGATTTAGGCTTGTAAAGCTGAGATCAGGACTTGTTTTAATATCACAACAAGCTACTTAACTGCAAGAGGAGTTGTGTGGAAGAGCCTTGATGTGCAGTTCTGCCTTGCCTGGGTCTTGGGAGGTGCTAGAAATGGGAGCTTCAGATGTCTCTCTGCTGGGAGCTGAAGGCAGAGATGGTGACAGAACAGGGGAAAAAAACACCTTTGTTTCTTTCTTTTTGTGAAGTAGAGGATCAGCAGGAGAATTTCCTAAAAAATGCTTTTCAGGACTGTTCGGAGTCAACATTTTTAAGGGCAGCTTCTGACCTGTCATAAGTAAAGAGCAGCTGAGAAGACAGTAGTGCTATTTGCTCCTTTCATTCCTCTCCACTATAGGAAATGGGGGATTGCTGGCAACCTGCTTGTTTTCCAAACAATTTTGCTTCTCACTGTCGAAAATCCTATGGAAAAATCAAGGTCATTGACTGAACTTCTACAACATTGTCTGCTCCTAAGCAGAGGTGCACTCCTGCCAAAGCAGCTGAGCCCTGGTCTCCTCCAGCTGGGTGGTCATGGCTGAACAATGACCAAAGTCCTGGAGAGTTTGTGGCCAGGAATCACAGAATAGTTTGGGTTTGAAGGGTCCTCAAAAACCATCTCATTCCAATCCCCTGCCGTAGGCAGGCACACCTTTCACAAGACCAGGTTGCTAAAAGCCCCATCCAACCTGGCCTTGAACACTTCCAGGAATGGGGTAACCCCAGCTTCTCTGGCCAGCTTGTGCTAGTGTTTCACCAGCCTCACAGGGAAGAATTTCTTGTTAATATCTAATCTAAATCTTCCCTCTGTCAGTTTGAAGCCATTTCCCTTGTCCTATCGCTCCATGCCCTTTCAAAAGTCCTACTCCAGCTCTCTTGTAGCCCTCTTTAGGTACTAGAATGTGCTTTAAGGTCTCCCCAGAGGCTTCTCTTCTGCTGAACAGCCCCAGCTCTCTCAGCCTCTTTCTATAACAGAGGTGCTCCCCCATCCCTGGAAGTGTTCAAGGCCAGGTTGGACAGGGCTTGGAGCAACCTGTTTTAGTGGAAGGTGTTCCTGCCCATGGCAGAGGGGTTGTAATTAGATGATCTTGAGAGTCCCTTCCAACCCAAACCATTCTGTGATTCTATGAAGTACTCACACAGGAGATCAGATCAATGTGGTATAGGAAAGACATTAGAGTAAGTCCAGCTGTCCTCTAATTATGCTGTACCGAGCAAAATGATGCTCACATGGTTGTGGGACTGGGGACCTCAGCCCCTTTTCCCACACTTGTATCACCTGGTGTCATCCCTAAGGTGACTAATTCAAGGAGGATTCAGGATAGAGAAGAGTAAATGCCTAAGCAGCCATGTGCTGCCAGAGCTTTATTTGTGATACCTGAGTTACATTCTATAGATATAATTACAGATAACCTTTCTTGTGCTGATTTAGCTCACTAGATTTTCAGGGAAAGGCCAATCTCAGCATCTCTCAGGGCCACAGCTCCCACCTTGGTCTCAGCTTCACCACCAATTCACTCCGCCAGTATAAACCCCAATGCCATGACTTCATTCCTCTTCAAGCAAGCTTCTTGCTGTTTGACTTTCACGTTGCTTAACAGCAGACAGCCCATTAAAGAGCTGCTTGATTTGTGGCTGTGCAGAAGTAAGCGCTTGTACAGACAATTAAGGGGAGAATTTAATGGTATGGATTTCCCAGCAGAGTTATCAATTAGCGCGAGCTGTTTGTCAGCCGGCTGTGGTGCATCCCGAGTGGTGGCCAATGCATTCAGTGAGGCAAAGGGTGGCTTTCATCAGGACTTATGGTTTCCACCTTTAGTTTTATGCAGAAAAAGGAAAAAAACGGGTCTTTCAGTAAAGATGTCTCTTCTGGCCAGGCATTAAATACCTGGCTGCTCTGATCACACTGCTCTACTGGGATGGTTATGCAGTAAGCTACAAGGTGTGGATCTCTTGGCTCCCAGTGACCCCAGGTTATACCTACCCAGTTTACTAACTTAATTTCTTACCTGAGCTGGTCATAGAATTGCCTAGGTTGGCAAAGTCCTCTAAGGTCATTGAGCCCAGCTGTGAGCCCAGCTCTTAACCCAGCACTGCCAACCCACCACTAAACCCTGTCCCTAGCAGTACATGGGAGAGGAGAATGGGAAGGGAGGAGAGGCCTGATTTTAGGGAGCTCTTATACTATGAGGAAAAGGATACTACAAGGCCTAACAGCTGCAAGAGGATGCTGATGAATTTCAAAGGGGAAAATGAAATACAAGTATTAACAGAAGGGATATGCAGCTCCTGAACTGCCTGCCAAGAGAGGTGGCAAAATCTCAGGCCTGCCTGCATGAGCGACCAAAGTATCTCAGATGCCCTCAGAGACCTTCCCTCCACCTAAGCACCTCCCCAGCCTCTGCTCAAGGTTTCTTTTTGAGTTCACCCCTGAAACAGACTTTGGAAGAGGGAACTCTCTGGCCCATGCTTTGCGGGGCTCCACAGGGTCTTGCTGAACATGTTGCCTTTCAATAGCCTCAACTTCTCCATCATGGTCAAGGACAGCATTTTGGCTTCTCATCCAAGAGCTGCTTCTGCCAAAAAACAAGAGGAGTTGCTATAGTTTGCCTTTTCATTACAACTGCTGGTCCTTTGGTCACGATGACCCCCATAAATAAAAGAGCTAATTAACGCCCTTCTCCTCCCACCAGTGATTGTCTATGACCTCGAATGACCTTGCTTAATTTAACTTTTTCAACCAGCTATTTTTGACAGCGAATAATTTAACATCCTTGTGACCCCAGTCTTGCGTCTCTCCTGCCAACTGGCTCTGCAGTTTAAATGAACAGCAATAAATAAATACATATCTGCAGAGGGACCTAAATGACTCCCATTACTGGAGCATCTGAAGGCCTGCTTAAATAAATCAAGTGAGTAGGAGATTATGCTGCAATCATGTGGAGAGGGAAAGGAGAGAATACATTACTGGTATTCCAGAGGCTGCAACTCAGGGGCGAACAACTTTGCAGAATTCAGAACAATGAGTTTAATTTGAGTGCAGATGGATGACCAGAGGCTCATTTTGTGGTATTTTCAAAGAGGAGCAGAAGACTGCAACTTTATGAGATCACCAGTGCTTAGAACTCTCACCAGGCAGCTCCTGCCTTGGGGAGGGGGCTGTTGGAGGTTGCTCCCTGTGCCTCCATGCCATGAAAGTGAGGTTACAGGCACCAGCTGCCCACCTACAGTCATTGTCTCACTTTCATCCCACACCCATGCCCTCAGGAGGGGATAGCTGACCTTGTAGGGTAGGGATGGCAGGAGTGGGCACTTCTTCAACTCCCAGTGCTTTGGGCAGGCAGGTGAACCACCCCAGGACCAAACCTCACCTTGGAGGTCCCCTTCATGAGTAAGAACAACAAATATTCTGGGGAGGGAGGAAAACCTCACCAAGTGATCTGCTTTGAAATCCCAGAACGAATAATGAAATTCTATTTGTTTCAGGAATCATCAGCTGCAATTTTTCTCCTCCACTTTGCCTTGCACCTTATTCCTACTTATTTTTGGGGTCTGGTTTAAAAGCATCGCTGTTTCTTCTTTCCCCCTTCACAGCCCTTGTGCCAGCCCTCTCACCCTGGCCTCATTTGCATCACACTGAGGAGCAAGGAAGCATCGTTATAAATCGTATTTACATAATTTTCCTTCCCTGCTGAGGCTGAAATCGAAAATGCAACTAAGTTAATCAGCAAGATCTGGGCCTGCCACGAGCGCAGGCTGGGGCTCCACATCCCTGTGGGGCCATAGGAATGTCTGGGGACCCACTCACTGCCTTAATTAAGCAGTGAGGAGCTTTTCCCTAATGTTTTCCAGCCTGTTAAAAAAATAAAAGCCAGGCTTCTGCTGCTGATTTGTCTGAAGGGTGAGTCCATTTTCTCTTTTTTTCATTTTTCCTCTTTTTAATCCCTTCATCTGGCACTGCACAGCATCACCCATCACCCCTGTGGGTGACAAACTCCCTTCTGTGCCCATCTGTCCCCATGTCTCTAGCAGTGAGATGTTCCCCCTTAGCAGCTTTAGGGTAAAATAGGTGAAATAGTTCAGTAGGAAATTCCCTATTTTCCTCCATCCCTGTTAAAGCAAGCCCACAGTGCGTAACTGGGCAGGAGGTATCTGTACTGGTGAGAGGAATGATGGATGATCCTAGTAATTAATTAACACTGATGGAGTGTCTCTCAGTTTAAACACATTGCAAATCAAAACAGACTCTACACTCTCCCTGCCCTCACAGGGAGCAGAAGCAGCACCATCCATCCCTGCCCTAGTCTGCCTGGCAGCTGGTTTTAGGGCCATTAATGAGATTTGGGAGTTGAAGACCTGTTTAGGGTTTATTCTTCCCCCTTCCAAATCTTCAAAGACTGAGGGTCTGTCTTTCTTTTTTTTTTTTTTTTTTAATGAGGGTAGAGAAGTGTATGAAACACCTGGTTTTGAGCAGCCCCGAGATCCACGGGGCAGAGGGGAAAACAAACAAAGAGAAAGAAAACACTAGAAAACAGCTTTTGCTGCCAAAGGAAGCCTTCGTGGAACTACAGATTTTTGGCTTTCCTATTCCTGTAACTAATAAATGAATTAAAATAATTCTAATGCAAATATTGCATCAATTGAATAAGTAATTAAATTATAAAAATAACAGGAAAATACTAATAACCTTAATATGAAAAGTCCAGGAGAGTTTCAGATAATGAGAAACTGGAAGAAAAGTCTGGTCCTAGAGGACATGATTTGTGGTGACCACGTACAGCTGCAGGTGACACCTTGATGGGAACAAGAGCCTGTGCCAGGCCAACGCTGCTCTGGGCACAGCCTCCTTTCTAATTTTATCACCAAAATTTCACTGCATTACCACAAATATGACAAGCAGATGTCCTTAAGCGTTCACTCTGTCGCTGGCAGGCAGCAGCTAAACCTTAGCCCTCTTTTTTTTGTTTTCTGAAAGAGTCTGGGCACCCATGATTTTGAACAGTTTATTCCTGTCATTTCCAAATCTTTTCTTTAATTGTTCTTCCCTTTGCATCTATTTTTGGCTTGATTTATGATAAACCACGAATAGTACCAGTAAAGCTTGTGTGTCAAGTCAGCACATCAGATCAGAGCTGCCCCTGACAGACAGTCCGTAAAACCTCACTGGCTCCCTCCCACCAAAGGAGGATGCACTTTTGTGGGGGTCATGTTTAGTTTTTCTCTTGTGAATGTGTATTTGTGAGCTGGGTAAGCACGTTTTCCACCAGTCTGGCCACCTTCCCCCATCGCCTGCCCCATGATGCCCATTGCACATCAACCTCTGTGAATGTGGAGCTGGGCCAAGCACGTGCCCAGCCTTTGGACCTCACACACACACACTTTCCCCCTTCCCAGTGCCTCACTTTCCCTCTTACAAAAGAGAAAACGGGATTAACTTTGATCTTGGGCAGGAAAACAAATCTCCTTCAACCCCGGTGATCATGCTCCACACTATTCCTTATTTGGAGATGTCCCTTTGCACCCAAATCCTGCAACACCTGATGACTCCCCTGCATCCTCCATGGGTTATGTCCCAATGCCCCCCAGCTGCCTGGTTGTCTAGATGGCCCAGCTGCTGGTGGTGCATGGTGCTCCAGTTCATCCAGTTCCAAGTCCCAGTGCAAGGTCCCAGGCAGAGCCAGTGGGGCCTTGTCCTATTAACCAGTGCCAAGGCAACACTGGTACACATGCCAGTGCCTGGGAGGTCCCAATGGCTAGTGCCAGTGTCCAGGTATGCAGGTGCTGCTCTCGGTTTCAGTTCCAGCTGGTGGTGCTCGTGCCTCTGTTCCCCATTCCCCTTCTCTATCCAGGTGGTGCCAGCCCCTGTTCCCACTGATGGGCCCATTTCCCGGATGATCCCAGGTTTTGGTGCCTGGACAGTGTTGGACTTAGATCCCGGATTCCGGCAGGGTTCCCACTACATCAGAATGGGTCACAGTTCCTGGACGGGCGCCAGCCAATGCCATTCCCCTTTCACACTACCGGGTGGTGCCAGTCCCCATTCCCAGTAGTGACTCCAGCTTTCAGCAGTGGGGAGCGTCGCTTTCCGGTCCCAGTTCGCATTCCTGGTGCCAGTTCTCCGTCCCATTCCTGGTTCCCAGTGCTGGTTCCCATTCCCCAGTGCCGGTTCTCGATCTCGCTCCCGGTTCCCTGTGCCGGTTCCCATCCCCGTTCCCGGTTCTCATTTCAGGTCCCATTCCCAGCATCAGTTCCCGGTCCTGTTCCCTACTCCAAGTCCCCAGTGCCAGCCCCCATTCCCGCTCCCGTTCCCTGCCGGCGCGGTGCCGGGCGCAGGCGCGGCGGCGCTCCCTGCCCGCCCCGTCGGGGCGGTGCTTGCGGGAGGAGAAGCGCTGCGGGAGCGGCGCGCCCGGAGCGGCGGCAGCGGCAGGAGCAGCGGGCACTGGGCACCGGCACCAGCCCCGGGCAGGTAAGGCGACCGCCGGCCCCGGCAGCGGGTGGCTCGTCCCTGCGCCCCCGCTGCTGCTCCGCCCGCGGGGGCGGCTCCGCGCCCCGCCCGGGGGTCCCGCCTCGTCCTCGGGGGATGCTCAGAGCACCTGTGGCTTTGGGAACCGGGGGGCAGCTGCATTCCGGGGAAGGGAGAGGAGCGGGGGGGAGTCTGTATGTGTGTGTATGTGTGCATGTGTGTGTATAAGATTTCGGGGCGGGGGGAAAGCCTATTGCAAGCTCCCTCCTCCTCCCCCGTGCGTAGAACGCTGCTCACCTTGCTTTCAGCAAGCGCTGGTGTTTGGGGGTGCTGGAAGTCAGGGTGCTTGGGGCTCATGCGTCTGAAAGTTGCACCCCGGATGGTTCAAAACCTTGCAGCAGCTCCCAGTCATGCTTGTTTCTGCTGGGGAATCAAGCTGGACTGAAACTTTGAGCAGCGAGGCCTCAGCGCTGGCTGGAGAGCAGGATTTCTGCACTGGGAAAAAATCCTGAGGTTTCATATTGTTCTTTGTTCCATTTTTTTGGGACAAATCCAAGGGATTTTAGAAAGTCTTATGGAACATTAAGGCGAGAGAGAGCTCCTGCCCCTGCCAACTCACTGCTGGGGTCCAGGAGACTGATGGCTTTTGGGCTTTCCAAGGACAGATATAAATCTGGATTTCCCGCATCTGAGGGGTGGGAGGCACCACCTCTTTCTCCCTGACCTGAAATAGTTATTTTTGACCTGAGACACCAGCCTGATGCTTTCTAGTTGAGGGTGTCCCATCGGAAATGTCTCTGGTCTTCTGTCTCTCGCATCCCAGTCTGGTAGCTGCCAGGTGAGCATGGGCTGCTTGCTCGGCTCTGGAGATCCACTCTTGTGTGATGCTTGGGTTTATTACCAGTTATTTATTACAAATTACCATTACATTTCTGCCTGGATGCTGCATTAGCTCTGAGCTTGGTAGGGAGTGCAGCCACGGCAAATGGAGCTAGAAGCAGAGCAGCAAGCTCAGCGAGTCACAGAGGATGATCTTAAATCCTCAACTGCTTCTTTTGCTGCATCCAGCTAGGACCATGCTGCAGGCTTTCCCCAGGGTGCATTTCATCTCCATCCCATCTCACATCTTAAAGGGCCTTGATTCTCTGGTCATGGTCAGCCTGGATTCCAAGTGTGCTGAACTGGTGTTATACTGGAGTGAAGGCAACATGGGGTCCCTACAGCTGCATCTCTGACCCCATGCTCTGCACGTAGGTGGTGGGTAGCTCAAGGCAGGTGCAGAGCCTGGCTGGGTGTGCGGCTCAAGGCAGCAGCGAATTGAGGAGGGACAAACATGAGTACAGGTGAGAGTAGGTATCACCTGTTGGGAGCATCCTTGGGGTAACAAGGACCAGGGAGGGGGAAAAGCAGCAGAGTCAAGCATGGATGGAGGCACAGAGCTTGATCCGGGTGCTCACCCCTTAACTCCTGCTCAGTGCAGCATCTTGCTACAGGCACGTGTGTCCTGGTGTGATCTATTGCCCCCTGCCCTCACCTGAATGTCAGCTGCCTCCTACTTTTTTAAGTAATTCTTTAATGTGTATCACCTGGGGCTCAGATCCAGAGCAGGAGCATGCAGCAGGGTTGTAAAACCCAAGGGGACTGATGGATGCTCTTTGAGACCCCACCACCCTTGGGAGCAGGATGTGAGGTCCAAACTCCCCCTGCAATGGGTGTGTTTGTACAGATGTCGCTGCATGCACTGGGGCTGGCTCACTCAGTGGCTGGTGCTTGCCAGCAGCCGTGTGCCAGAACTGGTTGGGAAAAACTTTCTCGTTGGCAGCAGAGTTAAGGATCAGGGCACGAGTGAAAGGAAAAGCAGGTTCTGAGGAAGGCAGCAGGACTTGCTGTAGCAGGCCTTGCTCCGAGCAGAAATCAAGCCCCTTTGTCATGTCCTAAGGACACAGTGGGTGACACACAGAAGGAATATTCCCATCTGCAAAGCCATGACATATAAAACAGGGGCACAGTGTCGTGACCAAGGTACTCTGGAGGTTTGTGATGGAGTCAAGTCTACCCTGCTTTTGGGCACCAGCATGAAATGACTTTATGTGAGGCTTTGACATGGCCACAGACCCAGGAAAATCCCTGCTTGGATGGTGTGTTCTCCACAGCATAGTCTGTTCAAGGGAGCTCTTTTAGCTCGTGGTGAACAACTTCTGTGGGCATCCTCAAGCCCCTGGGGTGGAGGAAGATGGAAACCCAGGACTGTTACTGAAGGAGACTGATCTGTAGCTTTGCTCTCGTTTTTAGGGAACGGAGATGTTCCAGGCCTCCTTTATCTGGACACACCAGGGCTTTTCACAGTGCATGTGGGAGTATGTCAGTGGAGAAGACTTCTGCTGGAGGGGGGGCAGCTGGGGGAGGTGACAAAGGGCACTGATGGACAGATTAAGCCCACGCAGCAGAGCTTAAATCTTCTTAAAGCCTTTAAGGGAGGATCTGAGTTTATTCTCATTATTCATGCTGAGATTCACCTGTGAAACCAAGCTGAGAGGCACTATTCCTAGGAGATGGACGAGATGCTCAGACAGAGGGAAAGGGCTGACCTCGAGAATGAGTTGCAAGGTGTGGGGGTGTCCCCTAGGATATATATCAGCTGATATAGTGGGGCACTGTATGCCTGGGCTTTGTGCTATGTTTGGAGATTGAATCATATTGGGATAGTTGAGACTGGAGGTTTGGGGCTCTTTTGGTCCTGGATGCCCCTGGGAGCATTGCAGAAAGGCAATGGGAAACAGGGAAAGAGTGTTTTTGGGACAAGGGTACGGAAGAGTTAATGTGGAAGGACCAGGCTCTGAGATCTGGTGCTTGAGAGGGATTAACTCAGCCTGGAGCAGGTGCAGGGAAAAGGGCTCTGACGCTGCACAGAGGGATGGAGAGCTATTATACGAGGCTGTTTTGCTGGGCTTTTATAAAGGCAGAGAGGGGATGTACTTGCTGTCAATAAATAAATCTAAGTAGTGAACTTCAGGGAGGCAGAAGAGCTATTTGAACTAAGGAACAGTGTTGGTGTTGGGTTGTGAATTCATTCAGTTTATGTTGGAAGGCTTATCTAGAGGCTCTGCAACTGTATCACATCAGAGGATGATAGGAGAGTGTGAATTAGGATTCATCACCTCTCTTTCAAGGTGCTTGGCTGTGATATGAGGAGGATTTAGGGTTTGGTGTAGGAGGTGGGGACTCTGTAGTCAAGATACCCTGTCCAGGTGTCTCCTTTGGGAAGGGCCGTGTTAGCCAAGCAGGTCTCACCATCTTGATGTGGGACAAGACCAGGCATGAAGCAGATGAAGCCCAGCTATGTCACAGAGATAATTTTTCATCTTTGATTATGCCTTAAAAAGAAAAAAAAAATTCCTCTCCCCCTTCCCTGATTGCTGCACAAATTAATAACAAAGCATCCATGCTTTAAAGAAAGCTTTGGCTCTGATCCCAAGAGGAAATTTAGACAGTGTTCGTTCTGGGGTATGATGATATGAAGAACGGGTGCATCCTCTAAATCTGTCATGCTTGTGCATTAATTATTGGATATTTTTGGCTGGTCCAGAAAAGCCAAGATTCTTTTCCTAAAGCTTTCTCCATGCAGGGCAGCAGCAGGTTAATACAGGGAAAGAGAAGGATGCAGCTGTGCCTTGAGGATTGGGATCAGGCACTCCCTCCTCCTCCTCCTAACTAATCTCTAGAGGTGTCAACTCCTTTCTTTGCAGATGTCCAGAGGTGAAAGCCTCCTCAGCCCATAGAGAGGTGTCTGCTAACCTTTGCTCATGTTGTGGTGGTAGGGGAACACTCGAGTAGCATTTATTTACTTATGTCTTCATATCTTCACCTTCACCTGTTCTTTTGAACAGCTGTGGAGCACAAAGACTCAACAACAGGCTTGCACTGACCTGCTTCGGGCCAGACGGTGCTCCTTCATCTCCTGGCCCCGCGGGCGGTGTCACCGACGGGGAATGAGGTGCAGTGATTACTCCAGCTCTGCTCACTTCCAGCTGATTACCCAGGGAGAAAGGGCCAGGCTCTGGGCATTGCAGAAAATGGACACAGACCCAGTGGCTTCGTGGAAGCTACGTTTTTCACCAGTCGAGCATCTGTCTGGCTGCAGCATTAACCCTTAACCTGCCCTGAGCTCTCCCCTTCACACCATGGAGTCTTTTCATCTGGAGCTTATTCCTACTAAATTGTCTTACAGTGTAGAAGGCACCCCAATTCTGGTGACTTGATAGGGGGGTAACTTTTTGAGGTCACGGAGAAATAGGAATGATTGCCATTGAGTTTTTTACCCTCTTTGGGAAAAAGTCCTTTCTGCTCTATACTCTGTGGCCAGGGAAACTTTACAGCTTTTGATTTTCTGCATGATGCATTAGTTTTCAGCCAATATTGCAGATCCTTATGCTTTGGGGATCCTCCTGGACTGGAGATGTGACAGATGATACCCCTGCAAAGCCGTGCTGGGAGCCTGTGAGGTTTGCAGCATCTAGGTCAGAGACTGGCTCCTTTGGGCGTGATCCAGCCCTTCAGAGGGGCTGGACTGAGCTCCTCAGCCCCTGCCTGCAGCTTTTTTGTCCCAGTTCAATAACACTTTGATGCGTTTTACCTTAAAATACTTTTCTGGCAGAGAAAAGCTGTCCCTGCCCCTTGATTTGCCCTTGTGCAAAAATGACCAGTTTTAGTCCTCCCACCATCCATCTGAGCATCATCAGTGTTCCCTCCTGTCCTGTGACTTCAATCTGTTGAGAATGAAGGTTAAAGGCAGAGGGGACTATAAAGCATCCCAACCACTTTAACTCTGCCCCATGCTGGGAGGCTGGAAACCATAATGGGGAGCTCTGAAATGATACATGGGAGAGAGCTCCTTCTCTTCACCATGCAGGGACTTTCTCAGCTTATTGGGGCTCCCAATAGAAGACAGATGCGGACATGTTGGAATGACATCAAAAGAGGGATGAAGATGCTCAGAGGGCTGGAGAACCTCTGCTATGGAGACAGGCTGAGAGAGTTGAGATTGTTCAGCTTGGAGAAGAGAAGACTCCAAGGAGACCTTAGAACCTCTTCCAGTACATAAAGGGGCTAAAAGGGAGTTGAAACTTTTCACAAGGGCAGGGAGGGGTAGGACAAGGGGGTATGTCTTCAAACTGACAGAGGACAGGTTTAAATTAGATGTGGGAAAGAAATTCTTCCCTATGAGGGTGGTGAGGCACTGGAACAGATTGCCCCAAGAAGCTGTGGCTGCCCAATCCTTCCAAGTGTTAGGTCAGGTTGGATGGGGCTTTGAGCTGCCTGGTCTAGTGGAAGGTGTGTCTCATGGAAGAGGGATTAGAAATAGTTAATCTTTAAGTCCCTTCCAACCCAAACCATTCTATGAAATTGTCTTCTTGGCTGGCTGCAACTCTTCCTCAGGTGAGGAAGGCTGCAGCCCTGGTTCATTCCATCAGGGTTTATCCCGTAATCTGGCCCTCACTGATCAAAAAAAGTTGCAGCAGCCCAGGCCAGGGTTATGCTTTTATCATCAGGGAAAGGGACATGGAATATTGCTTTCTGTGTAGCTACAGCATGACAGGCAGCAGGTCTCTCTGGTCTCCAGGTGAAAAGGGCATTGCTCCAGCTCTTCTCCTGCCTGGCCTTCCATTAAACCATGACGCTTTTCCCCCCACTATGTTTTTGTGGCTGTTGTTGTGTTTTTTTGTTACATCTCCAAATAATCCATACAGTGATTTTCCTAGGTGACAAAACACATCCCTCCCTTGCAGCAAGCACCCTCTGTCCCAGCTTACATCTTATTTTGACTTATCTGAGCTTCCCTGACTCCATGGTGCAGGACTCAGGTGGCTCTTGTTGACTACATCCCTTCACAGCCCACCCTGAGCTGTTCCACTATTGCCTCCAGTCCCAGATAGAGAAGAAGGATGCATGTCTGTTTGTCGCTCAGGGTTTGGGGTTGGTTTGTTTTATTTTTTTCCAAGGCACACCCTGGTAATCAAGAGCTTCCTATGAAGTGTTTGCAGGCTTGCTGCTCCCAAAGCCTTGAAGAGCTGGTCCTACCAGTTGTCTGAACATATGTAAATACTGTGAGGATTGCCTAGGGGTGATCAAGGGAGGTGATTTCTCTGCTGAGCAAAGGGAAGCCTTGAAATTATAAAAGCTGCAGCTGCAAACTCTGCTTTTTCAGAGCCAAGTGACCGCTGCTGCGTGAGGACAGGATGGGGATGAGGATGGGGATGGGCATGGTGGCTGCTGGCTTCTTGCCCAGCAAGTGTTGCCTTTGGCTTCCTGGCAGGTCTTCATGTGGGAGCAGAAGAGCAATGATTTATTGCATCTAGCATGGGGCTGCATCAGGTTCCTGTCCCGTGCAGGGAAGTGAAACTCTTTCCTGTGTCAGAGGGTACATCTCATACATACCCTGCGACTCACCGCTTCAGCTCAGAGCTGCTATGGCATGAAGGTATCTGAATGCTCTCAGAGGAGCTGAGATTCTTGGATTTTGCACCCAAACATGAGGTTGGAGTTGCAGCATGAGAGGCAGGGGTTTGGTCTCACTGTTCACAGTTGTGACTGTGTAATGGGCTAGTTTGACCTGGGGAACCTGCCTGAGGGCACAGTTTGGGATGTTAATGAAGGGCTAGCAAAGATCAGGGTTGTCATATGGGTTACCACAGGAAGGGCCTCAGAAGACCATGTGGAGCCCATGGGTGCAGAGGTCCAATCTTTCTCTCTGGACTGCATGGAACAAGTGCAGTCACATCCCATCCTAATGGCTCATCCTGTTACATAAGTTCTGGGAAGCAAAAGCAAACAAAGGTGGGTGTTCCACCAGAGTGTGACCCCCCCACACACCTAAGGTCATGTTGTGTTGGTACACAGAGACTTTGTATGCTTTCTGGAGGTCACTGTCCCTTGTAAAACAGATCAATCATAGAATCACAGAGTGGTTTGGTTTGGAAGGGACCTTCAAGATCAACTCATTCCAACCCCCCTGCCATGAACAGGGACACCTTCCACTACACCAGGTTTCTCAAAGCCCCATCCAACCTGGCCTTGAACACTTCCAGGGATGGGGCATCCACAACTTCTCTGGGCAACCTCTTCCAGTGCCTCACTGCTCTCAGAGGGGCAAATTTCTTCCTAATTTCTGATCTAAACCTAAATCCCTCCTAGAGTATTTCTGCTATGCATGAAGAGGTAAAAGCCACCTATCAGTACCCAAGGAGCATTGCTGTGCTGTGGTGTGTGCCAACCGTGCTGCAGAGCAGCAGCTCTTGTGGTGCCGGTGGGCTTGGATCATCCAGCTGTCATGAACCAGATGTGGCCCACAGGAAGTATCCATCCAAACTCCTGCTACTTGACAGGGGAGATGCTTGACTGGGAGATGAGGCTGAATGGAGGAAAACCTGCTCAGCATCGTGACCTGTATCTATCTCCCTGGAGGGGGAGAAAAGCTGCTGTCTAGTACCTGCCTGGAGAAAGTGGCAGCCTTTATGCTCCAAGGGCAGTGTGGCAAACTCTTACTTCTGTGTTAGAGAAGGGCAGCACTGCTGAAATGAAGGAATAAGGGGTGGAAAAGCTGGCTGGGAGTTGGGGCAATTGCAGCATCCAAGGTAGAAACACAATTTGGGGAGATCAGATTAAGGCAATGGAAACTTAGGTTCAGACCTTTCAACTTGGCAAGAGCCAAGTGAAGCCATTAACAAGGATCTCTAAGAAATCTCACAAATTTGAGGCGGTCCAATCTAAATAAGAGAGGCTTCCCTCTTCAAAAGCACTAGCACCATCAGTTGCTACAAACCTTTAGCTATAACTGTGGTACTCCTGATGCTTTAAATAGTTACAGAAAGAAAAAAGCCAGTGAGAGAAAAGGAGGTAAAATTAAAAAAAAAAAAAAAAAGGCAGATGTTGCTGGCCCATCCTGAAGGTTTTGCAGACTAGGGGAATGCTCTTATCAGTCAGCACCCATGTGGGGTCTGGTTATTTGCTGTTGTTGCTATGGAATTTATAGGACATGGGGCTCAGGAAAGAGGCTGGCAAAGGGCTTAAGGGCCTATCAAAGAGAAAACTGAACACGAAGGACCCAAGCTGGAAAAGGACAAGGAGCAGAGTGCCTTGGTGCTTCTATTCAGGTTTGGGTCAGGCAAAGAGAAAATACTAAAATGCTTTATTAGCCAAAGCTGGAAGTCTTGGCAAAGGTTTGAGTCCTGACTTGGAGCCAGGAGCTATAGGGTTGGGGCAAAGCCTGTGGTGTAGAGCCCGTCGTCAGAGGCCATGGGGCGACCTCATCAGCTGAAATTGCAAGAGGTGTTTAGTTCCTGCTTGGTTTGAAGTGGAATGGGTCAAGGAATACATTTCTGGTATGGCCAGGAGCCTCTCAAGAGGAGACCTCCAGGCCTCCGAGGGGACAGAGTTTTGGACTGTGCATGCAGGAAGGGGTGAAGGTGAGGGAGAAATTAAAAACCCATAGCCTTGGGAACAGTGTTATAGAATCACAGAATGGTTGGGGTTGGAAGGGTCCTTGAAGACCTTGTGACTCCAACACTCCTGCCATGGGCAGGGACACCATCCATTAGACGAGCTTGTGTGCCTTGAACTCTTCCAGGGATGGGGCATGTTATGATGTGAACAGGGCTGAAGCTGCAGGAGGGATGCTCTGGATCATCCAGAGGGACAAACATCACAGCTAGTCTGGGAGGGATGATCTTGCAGGGTCCAGCTGCCTTGATTGGCTCTCCTACAGAGTAGCTGCAGCCCTGTTATCTCTGCTGCTCCTCCTGCACTCATCTCTGTGCATCTTTTGAAGTTCAATTGCTTTAATTATCCCAGAGGCTGCGGAAGCTATTGAAGGCAGAGCATTTGCATGGAGACATGCTGCATTTTATCTGCACTACTGATGAGTTTTCTGAATGAATTTTCCAGTTGCCCAACCTCTTAAATAAGCACCTCTTTGACCCATAATGTCCAAGAAAAAGGCTCTCCTGGCTACCTCAAGCAATGCCCTGTGACTCTTCTGTCCTTCCCTGTGTCCATCTCACAAAGGTACAGGTCTGCCTTTAGACCATAATTTTTTTGCCCACTTGGCAAGAAAACCAGTCTGAGTATATTTGGGTGATGCAAGGCTTCAGTGGAGTCTGTGTGACCAGATTTAAAAGTAGCTGGTCTAGATGTTCAATTAGAAACACTGAATAAATAACAGAAATACATGCTCAGTCCACTCCTGCAGAGATAGCATCCTTTCTTCCCCTTCTCCTTCTCCCCCCTTCACTCCTTTCCCTCTTTTCCCCCCTTTTCCACAATGGTGATCAAAATGCACGCTGAAAAGGGCACAGCATCTCTGTAAACGTCATGGTGTGGGTGGTCTGTGTTCAATGTGATCCTCATGTCAGATAACAGCCCTCAGGGTAAGCAAGAGCCGTGTGGCTGGATCATCACAGATGGAGGTGGCTTAATTCTGCATATGTGGGTCTGCTCTTCCGAGGTTGTATTTTTCCAGTGCCTGAAAACCTGCTCTGTGTGAGCAGTGTCACATGCTGGAGAAGGTTCCTGCCTTCCCCAACAGAAAGGGGTTTTTTTGGAGGCTTCATGGCTCTTAAGTGAGCTTGGGAGTGCTTTGTTGTTGCTTGTGCTTTCTGCTGCTCCTTATAATTATTAACCAGGGTTACGGTGTGCTAGAGTGTGAGGAGTTACTGAAGTGGTGGCTGTTTCTAGGGACTGGGCATTAACAAAGCCCTTTAATTCACCTTTTGTTGCTTGTCCTGTAACTCCTGCTGATCTCCAAGGGTTTCTAACCCTGCTGTGGCTTGGGGAACAAGCCTAACATAACACAACCAGTAAGGCTGGCTCAGGGATCAAACAGCATGTAGGGGTATCCAACAGTGAGCTTCTCTGTTCTCCCCAAACCATGAGTGGATTGGGATGAGCTTTACCCAGAGTGGTGAATATTTTTGGCATCTGTCTACTTTTTCTCTGCCAGTGCTGGCTTCCTGATGACTTGTTACCACCTTCCTCTTTCCGCTGTTGTTGGGTACGTCTTTCTGCCACCATGTTTAGTTAGCTGTTGTTCCACCCCTCTTCCTGCAATTGCTGTGTCCCTCCAGCCTTCTTCATTTGCCAGTCCAGTGGGAGATGGTGCTGCTAGCTTTGCTTTGAGCTTATTAGTCCTGCCTGTGCCAGGATGCCTTCAGACATCTGTTCTGGTCCCATCTGAGCAGAAGAGCCAGTCAGGCTGGTGCCGTAAGCCCAGTTTGTGTCCAAAGCTCTTGCCAGGCAGAGCTCACCACTAAGGAAGGGTTATGAGAGTAATCACAGTGTGGGGCTGCCTTTTCTTCTGGCAGTTCCAACATCTGACTGTGTTTGCAAAGGGTGACTCATATCTGCATGGAATGAGGAACTCCAGAGCCAAAGGCCTCTGTCCCAGTGTGAGTTATCCAAGCAGAAAGGTAGCTCCTGGTCATCGAACCCAGCTGGGTCCTGCAGGAAATGGGTATTCAAGGATGCCCAGACCTTCCTGTTAACCCTGGCCTTCCCAGGAAAAAACATACCTGAATGCTGCACTACATGCAGACCTGCTGGCTGACTGTGTCTCTCCCTGTGCTGTCATCTTGCTGTAAAGCAACAAAGGAGCAATGTTCTGGAGGAAAAAAAACAGAGGAAATAAAGCAAATATGATAAAAATCACTGCACATTGCTGGAGACAGCTTCCAAATGTGACATCTTATCTTCAGTTGATTTTGTGCAGATGTTTCCAGCCAGGATTGTTTTGGTGATGCGGAGTCACTTGCAGTAGCTTTCTGTTAGCAGGCATGACCCTGTCCTTTCCCTGGCCATGCTGCTAATGCACTTTTTAATGAAAATTTTTTTTTTTTTTCATAGAACCATAGGATGGTTTGGGCTTTTTAAGACCATCTAGTTCCAACCACCCTGCCATGGGAAGGGACACCTCTGAGTAGACTAGCTTGCTCCAAGCCCCATCCAGCCTGGCCTTGAACACTTCCAGGGATGCGGCAGCCACAACTTCTCTGGGCAACCTGTACCACTGGCTCACCACCCTCACAAGGAAGAATTTCTTTCAGATACCTACTATAAGCCTGCTGTCTTTCAGTTTAAAGCCCTTCCCCATTGTCCTATCCCTACAAGCCCTTGTCAAAAGGACATTTTTTTGAGTTTGTTTGTTGGTTTTTTTTTCCATTAATAGCCAGCTTTACCTTCCTTTGTAGGTCTTGCAGTGCTTTGCAGAATGGACCAGGATCACTGCAGAGGGAAAGTGATGTTTTTTCCTGCTCCATAGAGGAGCAGGATTCATCAGGAGCCATTTGTTGTACTTGTGTGCTTGCAAAAAGCTGTGTCGATGCAGAGGGTTTACTTGCTCAGAACAAACAGCCCTTAACCGCATCAGGATATTTTTGAGGCTAATTCCACTACACTGAGTTTCCAGTTTCTGAGAGGGACAGCTTTTTCCTATGTGTGCTCATGGAAGATTAACCTTCTGGCTGAAAGGTGCCGTGTTCAGGTATCCTAATTTGGATGCCATCTGTATTGCAGAAAATCACTGATCAAAATCAGAACCTGAATAAATATAATTAAAAGTAAAAATGATCATTTTGCTTTTAGCTTAGTGGAGTTTTTAGCTCTTAAATGAGAACAGAGATATGACCCAATGAAGGGAAGAGATAAAGGCCAGAAGGGAACATTTAGTCTTCTGTTCTTTAACAGTTGTATTTCACTGCAAATGTTCAGTAATTTGCATTTTGGATAAAGAATCTCCTCTGGAAAGATGTCCAGCTGAGCTCAGAAACATCTGGAGATGAGCTACCCATAATTTCCCAGAGGAATCGGCTTCCCTGGTTAACCTCAGTCAATTTGAGAAGAAACGAGATCTTGTTTTCTAATTTCCATCAGTGTGGCTTCAGCTTCCACTCCTTGTGGGCATTGCTAATGCAGGATGCTGCACTGTGGTGCTGGCTCTGGGCCACACTTGGAGTCCAAAGAAAAGCTTCAGTACATGCACAGCTGGGAGCGGGAAAGGGCTTTGGGAATGCAGCTTAGACCTGCTGTGGATGATGGGCTGCTGGTCCTGATGGCTTTTCCATGGGACTTTAACTTTGTAGCTCTTGAGGGTGATGAGGCACTGGCACAGGTTGCCCAGAGAAGCTGTGGCATGGGGGTTGGAACTAGATGATCTTGAAGGTCCCTTCCAACCTAAACCATTCTATGATTCTAAGATGACTTAAGGCTTTTTTTTGTTCATTGTTGGCGTAGAGTTGTTGGCTAAGAGGTGTGGAGTGCTTATCTTCTGTTCAGTGTAGACAGTGAGTGACAGTTCAGGTGCTTATTTCCTAAGTCCTGGAGAAAAGGTGTATAAAGCTCTTTTTGCATTAACAGGGTTTCCTCTCCTGAGCTGGACTTTTGTGTTGGTGGGTAGGATAACCCTGGTGTTACCCCATGTCTGTCAGTAGAAACACCCAAGGAGGCTGGAAAAAATTATTTAAATAACATTTTTAGAAAAAGCCTAGATGCTTTGAACACCCCACTATTGAGCTACAGGGTTATAGGTTGAAGACTGGGCAATCGAATGCCTGGGTCCTGCTTCATCTTCTCCTTGGCTGATTCTGTGCCTTTGTGATGTGATATCAAAGCTATCTCCTGTTTAGTGAGAACCATGCTGGAAAACAAGGGCAGCAAATCCTGTCCTCTAAGAACAAAGTGTTTTGTTTGACCTAGAGGCAGACAGCTGTAGGATCTACAAGCAAGGAGCCATTTGCTCCTGGCTGGGGTGCAGCCTTGCAGTAACACAAGTGTGGTGAGCCCATGCCAGCTATCAGTGGTAAAGGAGCCTGTGAGCTGGAAGGGAAGGAGAGAGGAAGAGTTTTGTGAAGGAGAAAGGAAGGGCCTTTCAGCAAGTATGTGGTCCTGGCTAATGCAAGCACTTTCAACCCTTTTCCCTGTTGCAGCACTTGGGGCCCTGATTGTTACCAGCTAGCAGAAGCTGGAACACCTGCATGATGCTGGAGGTGAAAAGGGGAGTCCACAACACCCCTGAGTCATAAGTCTGGCTCAGTCCTCCAACGAAATAGTTTCCTCATTAACTCCTTCATGGCAGGACTGAGGTTTGGATCAGACCACTGTTCCAAAAATTCAGCTCTGCTAAGAGTGGTGAGTGCAGGTTCCCCTCCCTGCTGCTGTACAAACACGTACATGTGCAAGCGTAGGGTTGTTAATTCAAACCAGGCGTGAAAACGCCCAGTTCTCGTGCCCCTGGAGCATCTGATCTTGCTGCAAGAAGGCAAAGAATAATTAGACAGCCCTTGGGCATTTTAATGTGGCAGAGCTGATGTTCAGCCTGGTAAGCATGAAATGCTGCAAATTAGGGAGAGTAATGAATTTTAACACTGCCCTAAGAACATTCCCCCCACACCTTCCTTTTAATTATTTTGCAAGGTGGTTTTGTTGTTGTTTATTTTTGGGTTTTTGTTTGTTTTTTTTTTTTTTTTTAATTATCCTGAACAGTATCCCTTTGCCTTCTGCTTAGCGTTTCCTTTGCAAGTTAAATCCATCTACATGCCATTATGTGAGAGCAGCCCTGCAGTGAGGACAGATGGCTGGTGAGGTGACAGTCGCTGTGGGGTGGGATAGCAGGGCAGAATTCAGGCAAGTTTGGGCACCAGAAGGGCTGGAACTCCTTGGCTGAGATGACTGCAGTCTTGTTCTCATAGGAATGGATGCTGCTGAAGGTGTCTCGTGAAAGTCGGTGTTGCAAGGATCACTGGAAAGCACAGCTCCAAGCTGCAGGGTGTAGCAGTAATTTTATGAATGAGCAGCCAAGTGCCAGCCCTTGGCCATGGTACAGGCTGCAGAGCAGCATCCAGCATCTCCTACATCAAACCCAAAACTCCTGCCTTAACTTGAGCATGGCTTTTAGAAAGGCACCAGACCTCCCTCCTCCCCTTCTTTCCAGGCTGCCTTCCGAAGTCTCACTGTTTCTTTCTGCACAACTTCCCATGGAAGTATCCTTCCCATATGTCAGCCCAGCTCATGCACCAGTCCAAGCAATTCATCTTGCATGTCAGCTAACAGCATCCTTCTACTCTCTCAGCCTGTGGAAGGCAGTTGCCAACCATCCCTTCCTAGCACTGATGCTTTCTCTGTGTCTCTCTGTAGCACTGAATCACTGTCATTGTGAAAGTCCTGCCTGATGGTCACTCAAAAGTAGCTTGTTGAGTGCCAAGATGTCCCCATGACCTCCCTGGGGGTGTATCTCCCTTGTCCATCACCCTTTCCTCTGCTAAAGATCTGAAGGCCAGCTCCTTCCCTAGCCCTCTTAGCAAGGTGGATTGAACTACTGGGTGCATTCCCTGACTGCTCACTGAGGCATCACTGAGCTGCCTTCAGAGGCTCCTGTGTGAATTAATACCTGTGTAACTGGCCCTATGCAGGCCAGGTCCTAGCCTTGGTTTCCAAAGAGAGCACTTGTGCTGGAGGCAGAGTTGCTCTCCCTGTCTCTGGCCTGCAAGCTAAGATGTTATAAGCTATAAAATCTCAAATCAACAGTCTTGGAGGATCCTCACTAAATGCTCACTATGTTCTTGGGGTAGGTGGTTTCTTGGCCATCCAGTGTCTATGATCTTCTCATGGGAGATGCATCTGCCTGTTGCCCCATTCCATCCTATGCAGTGGTGCTTCTCTTGCAGTTCAGTTTATTTTTAATCAAAGGCTTAATTGCCCCTTTTTTACAGTTCTTTGCAGTGGCTGCATCTTGTGGCCTGGGGCTGGGATGTGCTGGGGATGATTTAGAGAAAGGTGGCTGCCTGGCACAAAGCACCCCACAAGCTGCTTTAGCAGCTGATCCTCAGTAGCAGAGACCTGTGGAACAGCCAACAAGGGGATTATTTTGGGTTCACTTAAGCTCTGAGTGATAAGCACTTGTGCTGGTAATCAGGCTGATAAATGCTGTCAATTAAAACCTGTATTTTTCTCTTCAGCTTTGCAGAAGTGATGTGGTTTGGTCTCTCCTGGAGGAGAGAAGCCTGGCTGGGTGGGTGATGCTCTTGGAGCACTGCTGTGATCAGAATGAGCATTTGTTTAGCTTTCAAACACCTACTTTTCTTCAGCTAATCCTAGTGATTCATTAAAAAGGGATCAATTTACGGATGCTGGCATCCTAAATTGATGCCCAAGTGTATGTGATTATATAATCCCTGGGATTTTGTCTCTTTACAAATTAGCTGCCTCCAATTAGCCATTATCACAACTTCATTATCCCACCACAGCTGATAATATCACAGTCAGCATATGGTTTCTATATGTCTCACTAGGAGCAATGAGAGATCAGCTTGCTGGATGCATCCACCCACTGGATGGGGCACCCTGCGTTTTACCACGGTGGAGACTACAGTTGGGACTGTGTCACTTGGGGACATGGTTTAGTGGTGGACTTGGCAGGGCTGGGTTAACAATTGGACAAGGTACCTTAGAGGTCTCTTGCAACCTGAACGATTCCGTGATTCTATGGTTATGTGGCACACAAATTCCCATTTCTTTAGGAAACCATACAAGATGCTTCCAGGTTAGGGTCACTAGTGGTCAGCATTTGAAAAAGAACATCCCATTTTGGGGATAGGTAAGGTTTGTACATGGCTGTTATAAATACAGAGAAACTTCAGGGAAGGAGCTTTGGAAAAAGTCTGTAATTAAGTAGAGGAACAATGCAGAACTCACCTCTTCCTTGTGCCTGGTGTGGGGACAAGGTGACTCTCATTGCAGGGTGGAGAGATGAGGACCTGAGGGCAGGTACCTAGTGCCCAAAGAGCAGGGGTGGTGGAGCAGTGATGGAGAGGTGCTGCTCTCTCTCTGGGGGACATTTGGGCAATGGTTTCCTGCTGTCATCTGGATTGCAAAATTCGTGTCTCTGCCCTGGAAGCAAGGCGCTTGTCAAGAAAGAATAATTAATCTAGAAACATGTGGTGCTCTGCCAGGAGGCCTTTTTTTAATTAAAACCAGATCTGATAAAGTCTACTGAGAAATTTGTGTCTCTGACAAAATTATGATATGCACATCCGTGATTCAAGGCTATACAGTGGAGGAGCCCCCATAAACCTGTGCACATCCGTCTTATAGGGAGTGTCTTTTCCTCCTTGGCCTCTGAGGGCTGTGTTTTTCCCAAATGAGTTACAAATTCAATAAGAAGTTAACATCTACTACTATGCCTGTTTTGGTCATATTTGGCCAGCTGGGAGGAGATTAGCTCAGTTGGTTAGAACATGGTGGTGATTGATTGCAAGGTCATGGCTTTGATCCCTATGTGGGCCAGTCTTTTAAGAGGTAGATTTGATGATCCATGTGGGTCCCTTCCAACTGAGAATATTCTGTGATTCTGTGAGAAATGGTAGTCCCATGTCCAGGGATCAGCAGGGTACACTTGGGTTTAGAGGTGGTTATCTTCACCCACAAGGTCTTGGCCCTGCCACTCAGATGCTGCAGAAAAGGACAGAGTGTTCCTGGTCAGACCCTGCCCCATCTCATTCCTGCTCTGCCTGTCCTCCAGAGCTGGTGGGGAAGAATGTTTTCCTCGGTGAAGCCATACGAGAACCAGCGCTACGCCTCCCTAAAGAAGGAATGTCAGCGGCGGAAGCAGCTCTTTGAGGATCCGCTTTTCCCCGCCAATGACGACTCGCTCTTCTACAAGTCAAGGATTCAGGGCATCCAGTGGAAGCGACCGAAAGTAAGTGCATGCATCCTCTTGCCCCTCAGTGCTGCTTTCTACCATCTCTGCTCTCAGGCATTCCTAAAAATGCACAGTGCATCCTTCACCAAGGCTGTCAAGCCCCAGTCAACATCTCTCCCCAGCAGGGTTTATTTGCCCAGACCTGATATTGTGAGCCTCTGGGATGCCAGAGAGACCTGCTGAGCTCAGGTCCAGGCTTTTCTGACCCCAGTGAGGGCTAAGAGCAAAGGAGGGTTCTCTGTGACTCAGTTGCCACATGCATAAACCAGAGAGGTGGTTTGCAGCCAGGCTGGTATTGGGTACTGCTGTGAAAGCCGGTGGGTCCAGCAAGACAGAGTATTATCTCTGAATCACAGAATGGTTTGGGTTGGAAGGTACCTTAAAGATCATCTAGTTCCAACCCTTCTGCCATGGGCAGGGATACCTTCCACAAGAATACTCTTGGTGGTCCATTTTGGAAAGACAAAGGAAGATAAGCTTTGGGTAGGTGAGGTGGTTTGGGGGTCTTTGGGGAAGTGGGTGGTCATGCCCATCCTTCCTCTCATGTGCAAAACCCATGTTCCCTGGAAAAAATACTCTGTGTCTCCTCCATGCTGCTGTATCTATCATGGAGGCAGGCTGTGGGAGGCTGTGGGTAACACTGCCAGTCCCTTTTCTGCTATCCTCAGTGCCTGCCCAAAGGATGCACATCAGGACCTAAGGGCACTGTAGGGAATTTGTATGTCCTGGTATGGCATTCTCCTTGGGGTTGACCATGAGACCAGTGTTTTGACTGCCATGAAGTACAAGGAATTGCAGGGAGCAACAATAACTGGTTGGGGAGTGGCAGTAGCCCAGCATCTAACACATCTGGGTTTCCTTCCTTGCCTGTGGGGAGAAAGAGCCCTCTCTGCCCAGCCCGTGCTGCTCCGCACACAGCTTGGTGGCATTTCAGCATCGTAGGGTTGCCTGAGCTGCCGTCTTTGTCTGTGCCCCCACTGACAGCCTGGAAAATCAGCTGGCCTTCAGCAAGACAGAGCTGTGTCTGTCTGGGCCAGAGCAGTCTTGGGGGGGTGTGGACAGAAAGGCTTTGTGTGAAGGGAGGAATGGAGCTGAACTGACTCTTTCTGTGTGGCCAGAGGGGCTGAGCCCCTGAGCATCCCACTGGGCTCCTTGTGGAAGGAGATCTCACTTCTCTCTGCTCTGCCTTCAGCTTTTCCACACCAGCTCTGCCTGGTCACGAGGTTTGTGCAAAGCCCTGTGTTTGTTTGAGTTTATTCCCCTTGTCTGCTGGAGGAGAAAGATGCTCTATGTACAGCTGTCTTCTGAAGTCAGGGCCCACCATGGTTTGGTCTCACTGTGAGGGGAACACGCCTTGCACATCCCATTTACGCAGCAGACAGATGATGTTTGAGAATTTCTAAGTAACTTTCTCTTGTACTAAAAAGTAGGGATGTATTTGTGACCCCTTTGCTAGTTTGCATTCGGGGACACATACATTCACTCCTATGTCTAATGACAGATGGTTGGATCCAGTTGTAGAGGGTCAAACTTTGCTTGTCTTCTGCTGGACATCTCAGAGCTTTTCTCTATCTGCTTTTCTGGCTTTCATCTCACTTGTAGCCCTTGGTCTTCAGTCAGGTATGATCCTTTGCTGCCTTGCTCCGTAGACCATGAGGTCTTTCCAGGAAGGCTTTTTGTCTGTAGAGCATGAGGTCTTTCCAAGAAAGCTTTCTGGACCTCGTGGTCTTCACTTGTAAGGTGTCATGCTCACCTAGTCCAAGCCCATCCCTGCTGAAGCATGGAGTGAATTTCAAGCCTTTTGCAACCACCCACCCCTGCAGTTTCATAGGATCATAGAACAGTTTGGGTAGGAAGGGACTCCTAAAGTTAAAGCAATCAGCAGAGGATGGTTGAGCAGGGGCTCTTTCTGGCATGGGCTGGCAGTGGGAATGGAAACTGGAAGTGGGTCCCACATGCCAGCAAGGTCTTGTGTGCATAATAGACATGGAGGTGATCCCTGTTTTGCTGCCTCTGCACCAGACAAAGGGAACTTTGCCAGGGATTTCGGCACTAGAAGGCATACGTCCTGAGCAGTAGCACACTCATTGATGCCCCTGTCTGGTAGAATTGTTTGATCAGACCTGCCCAGCTGTCTTGACCACAAAAATCACCATTAAAAAAAAAAGAACTTGAGCTCACACCTGCTCTGTTTATGCTGAAGTTTCCCAGAAGCCTCTTTCTCAAAAGCATTTCTCCAGTTTCTTTCAGTTTTTTATTCCAGCAAAAGTAACTGAATTTCACAGGAGAACTGCTTCCTGCCAGCCAGACAATGCAAAGTGACATTTTTAATTGCTTGACTCAATTGTACCTGAATTCATACTGGCTCTCTAAGGGAGAGAGCCCAGAAAAAAGTCCCAGCATCTTCTGCAGGAAAGCAAAGGTAGTACCTCTGGGTATGAGGAATCTTGATATCTCACCAATTTTCTGTCTGAAAGAAAGCTGGGAAGCACCATCAGCTTTTCCAGTTTAATGCAGGATTCAGTAGGAACCAAAATATCCATGAAGTTCATATCGACTGTTCTGCTTGTGTGCTAAGGGCACTGTACAGTTACTAAACTACACTAAATCCCTACAGCATCTGCTTTCTATTACAACCAGCAAATCTTCAATTAGGCAATCACGGTAAATTCTTGTTCAGAAAAAAACAAGCAGTGATACTCCCTACATTTGGAACACACTATTTGGGGGATTTCCTGACACAGAACTGGAGTCCCCAGTCCCAGGGAGACTGTCTGCAGGGAGGGGATGGTGTGTGTACCCACTTCTATCTCTCAAGGCCATGGCCGTGGGTTGTTTTGGAGAGTTTCAGCACAAACTGTCTGCTAAAACATAAGAGCTCATCGTGTCTCTAGCTTTGCTGTGAGAACAGAGTGGGTGGAGAGTGGAAATAAAAGCTGTCAGCTATTAAAAACAACCACTTGCTTTCTTGGAAAAGTTGTCACTTGTGATCTGTGGAAAGAAGTGAGACATAGGAGATAAGTTTTGCCCAGAGAAGTTGTGGCTCCCCCCATTCCTGTAAGTGTTCAAAGTGAGGTTGTATGGGGCTTTGAGCAACCTGCTCTAGTGGAATATGTCTCTGCCTGCAGCAGGGGCATTGGAACTAGATGATCTTTAAGGTCCTTTGCAATCCAAACCATTCTATGATTTTTCAGGCTTCCATGTAAAAAGTAATTGTAGTGAACTCCCTGGGGTGCTGCGCATGCGCTTTGGCAGAGGCAGGATCTCATTTCCATATACTTACATGGCACTAGTATGGATCTAAACAGTCCATCCCTTGTATGTGCATCCCTTCCTTCCCAACTGTCCTTCCCTCATCCTTTCTGCTCCTCCATGCAATCCCAAAGCCTGAGGCTGCTTTGGTGAAAAAAATCCAGTAAACCAAAAAAAACCCCTATCTCTTCAGTGCTCTTCCTTTTGCTTGAGGTTTTCCTGGGCAGAGGGGAAAAGGGGAGGCTGAGGAACAGCTCTAATCCCTTCTGTGGTCAGGCTCTTTTGCTTCAACTTCCTCCTGCATCCGGCACTGCAGCCTTTCCTGGAATGGACTCAGCCTTATTCTTTCCAGCGGGGTATCTTCCCTCCCTCCCTCCGTGCTTTCTCTGGCCTCCAGCCCTGCTCTGGATGCCAGATCTTTGCAGAGGGAGCAGCTGTTTGAGCCCTCTAATCAGGTTTTGGCTTTGGTGGTTGTTTGCTGGACGTCTTCGTGATGCAACACAGTGAAGCCAGAAAGCTAATTACTGGGGTGTTTCGGAGGGAGGGAAGCCACAGCATCAGCCTGAGCTGGGAAGGGGGTCCTGAAGAGCCTTGTTTTAGTGAATCCACTTAAAAACAAGAGTGGCTGCTGGTTGCTGAGCCAAAACAGATTTTGGAGCTCACTAAGTCAGCATCAGCGGCTCCTTTTGGCAGCAGCACTCGCTATTGCATTAGAAATGAAACAGAGCTTTTTGGACTAAGCCCAAATCCCAGCACCTTGCTTGAAACTCCTTTCCCTCATGCTCTGCTTGCTGCTATCTGAAGGAGAGGGAGATCTGTATTCAGGCAAGTAGTACCAGTCCCAGTGGAAATCTCAATCTGATCCTCAAGCTCAAGATTTTGCCCGCCCTATTTGGGACAGGAATGCTGGCAGTGCACCATGGGAGCAGGAGGTTTGGTCTGCACGTTGGGTCAGCTGGTCTGGGTGTTTGGAAGGTGGGTAAATAAGGAGAAGTGGCATGGATACCAGGAGACCCATCTCTGGGCGAGATGCACGATGGGTGACAGAAATAAGGGAGATCTGGAGCACCCGCTGTGTCTGCTGATCCCCTGTAGAAAAAACAGTGATGGTCTAAAGTGGAAGAGACTCATCTACCCTGTGGGAAAATAATTAATCTCTTCTAATCATCACTGTCCCAAACTGTCTCCTTGGGTATAGGATGCTTCCAGAGTTGCTGTGAGATTGGTACAGGCAATTAGGGTCTTTAGTACCCCTGGGCCTTACCCAAGGATTGTTTTCTCTCTGCATCAAGGAGGACCACTTGGTTCAGGTTCAGCCCACCAAGCTATGACCCGCTGCTGGGACTGGTCACCAGCCAGGACAAATTTGGGCATCACTGTACACCTGTGGGAGGCAACTGAAGCCTGGTGGGAGGCTTACCCCATGCACAGGTGTGATGTTAAACCACATGAGCTGCATGCTGTCATCCTTCAGCTCTTCCCAGGGAGCAAGGTTGAGTCTGGAGAAATTTTTTTCCTCCATGTTCTGGGAGGTGGGTGGGCTGCTGTGTGCTGAGTGTATTCCTGTCCACAGCAGTGTGCTGCAGGACCTTGCAAAGCACTTTATGGTCATCCCTCAGATGCTGAGTGGTTGGGACATGAGATCCCAAAGACGCTTAGAGGGGATCAGGTGGGAACTCAGCGCCAAGCTGTGCCAAAGGTGCTGTAAAAAGAAGCTGTGACAAAGCACGAGGGTTTCTGGGCAGGCTGTTGTCACAGTGAGCGGGTGGCTCAAGGTGAGGTGTGGTGATGGTTGAACCTGAGCTGAATCTCTGCACTGTGACTTCAAGCCTGGCTGATTGAAACCACCAGAGAAACTCTTGGATGAAGCCTACACCCTCTCTTCTTCAGGGAAAGAGTTTTGCCCTCCATGCCTGTTTCTCAGTATTTTTATCTCTCCCCAATATTTTCTTGCCAGCACCAAATTATCTCTGCAGTAATTAATTGTCAATGGAGGTTGTCACTGATTAAAGAGCATAAAGGTACATTCTTGCTAAATGGTAATATTATTTTATCTGGATGAAGGCAATGTCATTTGGAGGGGAAAGCCTGAGAGTCAGCATAGTTTTGGAGGAGACAGACAGGCCAGGTATTTTGGGGATGGTTGTGGGAAGCCAGAGGACTTAGGGCAGTAGCCCTACTGCGGCACTGGGGAGAGAGGTTCTCAGTCCCAGCCCTGGGGTTTTTTTCCCAGATAGACAAGGAATCTTGTTTTCGAAACCAAGAAAATAGGATTTTTTAATAGCCACTTCCCTGCTGTCCTGGCATGTATCTATCCTGAGTTGTGTATAGGGGCTTTGTTCATTCATGGAATCATAAAATGGTTTGGGTTGGAAGGAATCTTAAATATCCTCTAGTCCCAACCCACACTGCCATGGGCAGGGACATCTGCCACTAGACCAAGTTGCTCAGTGCCCCATCTAATCTGGCCTTGAACATTTCCAGGGATGGGGCAGCCACAGCTTCTCAGTACAGCCTGTTCCAGTGCCTCACCACCATCACAATAAAGAATTTCTTCCTAATATCCAATGTAAATCTACCCTCATTCAGCTTAAAGCCATTCTCCCTTGTCCTATCATGCAGGATGCATTGTGTCCATTGTCTCCTGAAATAGATGCTGTTGTGTTTGGAGGAGGTGCTGCAGGAAGGGAGAGTATCTCTCAGCTCTACTTTTCTTTACATTAGTAAGCACTTAGCTCTTTTTGCATGCTGAATGAGGATTATACAATCAATCCCCATGGGGGTTTACTGGAAGGGGAAAGGAGTCAATGAACTAATTCACTAAAAGCGGGACCAGCACTTCCCTGCCCGCAAGTTTCTGCATTAAAAGGTCTTTTCCCCAGAGGATAGTACAGACTGGGAAGCTGGCAAAAACACAAAAGTGAAGATAATGGGGAAGACAGAGGATAAATTCTTGCAGTTCTCTGCTCTGAGAGCTCACTTGAAGCTCACCATGGAGGCAATTAAACTGGCAATGGTCACTGGGTGCAAAAACCTCCTGGTGTCCCATTTGGAGGTTTTCCAGCAGAAAGACTAAAATACTAACCTCTGCACTCCAGGGATGTCTTTGCTCAGCTTTTTGCAGAGCCTTGGCCTGTCTCAGTTTTGGTCCTGCCCAAAAAATTTTTGGGGTTAGTGTTGATGCTGGGGCTCCTCTGTGCTGCTGGATTGACTGAGGGATTGTCTCCTCTGAACAGTTTTTCATCTGTCTGCGGTCCATCACAGGAGTTGAAATCCTTCCAGACTTTTGCATTTCACAGCTTAAGAATTTATGAGCCACTCGCCTGTTAATTTATTTGCTGTTTTCAGTAAAACTGGAGCTGATTGCCTGTCTTGTTGCTCCTTGCCAGGAAGGGATTTGGTCATCATTTAATGCAATCTCAGAATTGACCTTGTTTTTACATTTTAAGCCATTCATAGACTCCCCCCCATCCCTCAAGATGAACAAGAAATTTATTGTTATTATTTTTTCTTATTTTAAAGGGTCTCTACTTTCATTAAATGTGATGCTGACCCCTGGCTGCATTCCAGCAGGTCTTGCCAGATCCTCCCAGGGCAATGGCCCTGTGGTGCCAAGCAAACACACTCTCCTCTTAGTCCCAGTGAGGACAGGGGTTGATAAGCTTCCCAGCGTTGAGTGTGGCTCATTGCAGCCTTTGATAAGAAATTGCCAGCCAGTCTGCTCTGTCCTCAGCATCAGAGGGACGTGGCCTTAAAAGGAAAAGCAGCAGTAAACAGAATCTAACATGGATTAGATTCATTGTGTGCTCCTAAGTGCAACTGCCAACGTCACTGTCAAGAAATTACTGTACTGGTAATGGGGAAGAGCAGAACAGTAGCAGAGGGTGTTACAGAAAGGAGCCTGTAGCATCTATCCACTGCCTTCTGAGCTCCTTGGGAGGGAATGGTGCAAATCCTCCCAGAATGGCCTCTGGGGTGCTGCGGAGCAGGTGCAGAGCTAGTTATCATAGAATCACAGAACGGTTTGCTTTGAAGATCCCCTCAGTCTAACCTCCCTGCCATGGGCAGAGACACCTTCCACTAGACCTGGTTGCTCAATGTTAAGGAAACTTTCCTGTCTGACTATTCAGGAGCCACTCTGTCAGTCACACTTGAAACACATGAGCTGGGACTGAAATCCCTTCTTAGCAGGTGGCTCCAGTGAGACAGCGGGTGCCTCTCTTGACTCCCTGCCTTCATCAGACTCACACAGTCAGACCAGGTTTACTTACTGCTCCACCCCAGGTTTTCCATAGCAGAGACTATCTCAGACATCTGGATCCTTAAAAGAAATTAATCATGTTGCAGTAATAGAATAATGCCTTGAGCTGGGTGCCTCCAAGGAGGTTCCCCAAACAAAGGAAACCCTGTGTTTTCATACCCTTACAGTCTAAGGGGTTTAAAGTATGGAGTCCTTGGCTCCTGCCCTGTCACCTGTCTGGGCCACAGGTCACCAGGGCCCTTTGTTATGCACAGAGTTGGCTGCTCACCTCTTATCTCCAGCTTGGGCTCCAGTCCCCCACAGCTCAACCTGCAGCTCCCACTACAGCTGTACCCCAAGCTACTGTACTGAATATATTCCTCCAAGCCCTATCAAACCTGGCCTGGGGACAGTGCATCCACAGCTTCTCTGGGTAACCTGTGCCAGTGTGTCACCACCCTTGCAGGAAAGAGCTTCTTTCTAGTATCTAACCTAAACCTGATCTCTTTCAGTTTAAAGACATTCCCCCTTGTCCTGTCACTCCACACCCTTGTCAAAAGTCCATCTCCATCTCTCTGGGATCTACTTTAGGCACTGGAAGAAGCTCTAAGCTCTCCCCAGAGCCTTCTCCAGGCTGAACAACCCCAGCTCTCTCAGCCTGTCTCCATAGCAGAGGTGCTCCAGCCCTCTGAGCATCTCTGTGGTCTAGACTTGCTCCAGCAAGTCTATGTCCTTCTTATGTTAGTGTTCCCAGAGCTCGACTGACACTCTGCATCAGCCAAGGCTTTTAATCTTGGTGTGAGCTGCACCACCTGTGAGCTCTAATTTTTGAGCTCTCAGAGAGGATGGGATTTTGGGGTGATTTGCCTGACAAGCTCAGTCCTGCTCGAGGAACTGTCTTTCACCCATGCCCTTGCAAAGACTCCATCAGGCATGGTGCTGTCTCTTGCAGAAGGAAAATAAAATGTGAAGTGCAGTAAAGCTGAGGGCTGAGTCCAGCTGCTGCAAGAAGGGGTTAAAGAAAAAAACAAAAAGAAGGAAGTGTTGGTGGGAGAACGACAGCCACAGCCGGACTGACCCTCCCTGTGGAGCGAAACCGGAGCCATTTCCTTGGTCTGTCAAATCTGAAGCCAGAAGGAACACTTCTCCATGCATTGTCTTATTTCTGCATAACAAGAGTTCACAGCACTTCCTGGAATTAACTCCCCAATGAACTAAACTTGACTTGCTTCCTCTAAGCATGATCCGGTTTTGTTTTTCTAGGAGAGGAAAATCCAATGTGGCTCTGGATCACTTGCTCTAAAGACCAGTCCCTACCTTAGGATTTGCAGGGTTTTTTTGGGGGGGGATTGAATTGCTTAGCTTCAGCATACATCCCTTGAAACTTTTGTGCATACTCTCTTGCTTCTGTACTTCCAATCTCTTTAAATGCATCTAGTTGAAGATGTCCCTGCTCATTTCAGGGTGCTTGGACTAGATGATCTTTAAAAGTCCTTTCCAACTCAAATTTTTTCTGTTATTCTATTATTCTCTATAGTAAACCTGCAATGCACATGGGGTTGGGGCAGAGGGATACCTAACACCTGTAGAGAAACAGGTGCCACCCCTCTCTCCATCACCTTTCCTTCTTGCCTTGCTCAGCACAGCCTGGACTCCTGTCCAATCTAGGAGTATCAGTGGGTGACTGTGGATGAATAAATGCAGTGAGCGTCTGTCTTTGCAAACACCCCAGGGCAAGGGCTTGTCCTTCTCTTGCTGCCAAGCAACTTGACACCATCTGAATTATTTGTACAGAACATTAAAATTCTCCAAGTTGTCCCTTTTTAAAATGAAACCCCCAACACAATTTGGCAGTGAGTAGAATGGCACTGTTTCTCCTCTGATATATATAATTAAACACAGAGGTTGTGCAAATACTGCCCCAAAAGCCCTGCAAAGATTACAAACCTATTTATGAGGCAGGCTGAAATATGCCAAGCAGGGAAGCATGGTAAGGTGGGATTTCTGTCCTAAGTGAAGGTACTTAACCCAATGCAATCATTTAGACCTGTGTATGCTCAAACACTATGTGATGGGGAATTAATTCCTTGGGCTGTGCTGCCCTGCTCGACTGTAGTACCCGTGTTCGTGGCCATCTGTCCCCAGCGTGCATCCTGTCCCGCTCCGTGTGCAGTTGTAGGGATCCAGCACTTGGCTCCCTGCTCTGCCCCAAGCACCCTTATGGACAAGACAGTCCTGAGCTGGGGCACTTGGAGAAGTGGAGGAAAATGCAAAGCATTCTTGAGAAAAGACAGAACTTTGAGATGTTGGCACTGCCCTGGCACCCAGCACAGACTCTTGGTAGTAGAGCCCGCCAGGGCCAAACCTGCACAGCACAGTGCCAAGCTACATGTTCTGTCGACCCCTTCACATCCTCATCTGGATGTTTATGTCTTATGAAAACAAACCAAAGCATTCCTTTTAGACTGTCCTTTGGCATAGAAAGTTCAGGCAAAAGAGCACGAGGTGGTGCTCTCACAGGAGTTTGCCAAGCGCTCTGGCTTCACCCTCTTTTTGGCCCTGAATTCTCAGGTGCTCCACAGGAGTTTGGTGCTTCAGCCAATTACCAGGCCCTGGGGGACAGGGAGAAGCCAGCACGACTCCTTGAGGCTGGTGGTGGCTTGCTCAGATTCTCACAAAAGGAAATCAGGTCAGCAAGGGTGAGCTGAAACATTTGTCCCATTTGGGTGATAGAACCATAGAATCATTTAGATTGGAAAGGTCCTCTAAGATTGTCAAATCCAACCAATAACCTAACACTGCCAGGTCTACCGCTAAACTGCGTCTCCAAGTGGCCCATCTACATGTCTTTTGAATTCTTCCAGGGATGGGGACTCCACCACTTCCCTGGGCACCCTTTGGGGGAAAAAAATTTCTCAGTAGTCAATCTACACCTCCCCTAGTGTATCCTGAGGCAATTTCCTCTTTTCCTATCACTTGTTACTTGGGAGAAGAGACCAACCCCCACCTGACTACAACCTCCTTGCAGGTAGTTGTAGAGAGTGGTAAGGTCCCCCCTGAGCCTGCTTTTTTCCAGGCTGAACACCCTGAGCTGCCTCAGCTGCTCCTCATCTGGCCTGTGCTCCAGACCTTTAGCCAGCTCTGTTGCCTTTCTCTGAGCACACTCCAGCAACTCAATGTCTGTCTCCTAGTGAAGGACCCGAATAGCTGGGGCCAGCAGGAGCTGTGTTGACCAACAAGGCAAGAAACTGCAGCTCAGGAGGGATAGCCTGTGTGTTCACAGAGAGATAAAACAAGGCATCCCATGTCTTTAATATTTCTGGGTCTTTGGGAAAAAAACACTGCTTAGTGATTCATTCCTCCCAGTTGCCCTCCAACAAGGAAAAGGGTGAACAAGCCACCTTCTCACAGCAGGGCTTACTTGAATAGGTTCCTCCCTTTCCACCAGCAGGTACCCACCAGCACATCATGGTTAAATATTGACTGTGACCTGATGCAAATGCCACTGAAAGAGTTACATAGGAATTAATGTCCCTTCCCCCAGTTAACAGATCATGAGTCCACATTTCTAGATGGTAGTTTTCTCATAAAAAGGTTTCTCTGTTTGTAAGGCTACACCCAGTGTATGAATAACCAGAATAGGCGTGGGCTGGAAGGCACTTTCTTTAAATGGCTTTAACTCATGATAACCTCATTCTTCATCATCATTGCACAGTCAGGGATTAATTTAGATTGTGGTGGGGTCAAGCCCTGTTCTTAGAGGGAGGTGCTGGTGTGCTCTGAATGTGACACAATCACAAACCAAAGGGTAGTTCCTCACCCTGGGACAGTATGGCTCAAAGGGGTGTGGGAAGTGTCCCCATGGAAGAGTAGTTAGGAGGTTTTGATCTGAGTGGCACTGTGGAGTGTGGAGGTAGTTTTCCTTTGCAGCTTCATTTTCTTTCTTTTCCCATCAATAACTTGACTCTTAGGATAATTAAAAGCAAACAAACAAAATCAACAAAAAACCCCTGCACAATTTGGATTCCTAAATCCTGTTTTAGAAGATTGTCTTTCAGTGAGACACAGGATTTGGGATTCAGGCAGGGCAGCATTCAGCTGCTACTGTATTGCTTGGAAGCAGATGTGGTGCACCTGAGCTCATGGCCACATCATTTTGCTCCAGGATTTCACACTAGTTCCGTGGTGAACGAGTGAGTTTGGACCATTCCCTCCAAAATACTGGGGTTTCTCACAGCAGGGCTTACTTGAATAGGTTCCTCCCTTTCCACCAGCAGGTACCCACCAGCACGTCATTCAGGCTGGAGACTGATGGCTCGACAGTGGAACAACATGGGGAGCATCCTCATGGCTTGTGCCTGTGGTTCCTGGTTGCTCACTTGTACCGACATGACTGAACCTCCACATTTGGGGCCTGGTGCATATAGTTGCAAGCCAAAGCAGTTCCCCTGGTTGATGTTAAACCCCACAACTAGAGGCATAGCAGCAACTGAGAGCACAGTGGGCCACGGCAAGAGGACGGGCTTTGGAGCGTGGGTGTATTTTTAGCCCATGATGCTGCCAAACCAGGGCTGTTCTTCCCCCTGCAAGTCCTTAGCACTGTCCCAAGAGAGGCTGTTCAAAGGAGATTTGTAGGAGAGCTCGAGATTGGGATATGATGGAGAGTGGGGGGTCTTGGGAGAAGGTGGCCAGAAGCACTGTGGTGAATCAGAGAGGTAAATCTGTCATAGGGTGTTAAAGTTAAAACAGCCATGGGAGCCTATTTTTTTACTCCTCCTCCACCTCTCTGGTGTAGCTCACTAGAGCCCGTGCTTACATGGCATTTAAGGAAAGGAGATCCACATGGAGCCATCTGTGAGAGCTGCATTTGCTCAGTGTCCTCTTCACTTCTCAAGTCTGTAGTTGTGTGCACTCGTAAGGGTCAGGCTGGCTCAGGGGATGCAGCATGAAAAGGAGCCAGGTGACATCATTTCTGTAAAGGAAGGATGGTTCACGTGGTGACTAGGCTACACTAGGACTTGAGACTAAGAGGAACTACTTCTGCTTCTGGATGGGGTAGCCTTTGGCACATCATCTCACTTCTCTGAGCATCCCACACTCCAGTTTGTCAGTGAGGCATGTGAAGACTTCCCTGCTTTGGCAGGCTTTCTTAGTGGCTCTGCAACCCAACACATAAAAACTACTCACTGTGGGAGAGATGGTCTGGGGAGACCTGTATCCAGATGTGTGGTGATGCTAAAAGAGGCTAGCCAGAAGCTAGCTCTGCTAGCCTCTCTGTCAGTCTTGGCTGGTCAGAGACTGAAGAAGTCCTGGCTGAGCAATGGCGAGTGCATCACTGGAGAGCGTGTGTGGGAGGAACAGGAAAGGTGGGTCTGGGGTCTCTGCACTTGTGTCAGTCTCCTTCCCATCCCTCTCCACCTGCTCATGGGGAAGTGCAGTACTCTCACAGCACCTTGTGTCTCTCCACCTCTTATTGCTTTATCTGAAACCTCTTTGGTAACCTTTGTACTTTGGATACACGAAAGACAAAACTGCAGAGGGACCTGTCAACATCCTGAAGATTGACCTTTAGATCTTGTTTGCCACCATTCCTGCTCTTCCTGGTGCCAAAACAAATGGCACAGTATGGTGCTGTGGTACACAAGCTGAATCAAGGAGCTCGCGGGAGTGTGGTTTTTTGATGCCTTCCTTTACAAGCAAGTCATGTTTGCTGTGGGTGGAGTGTTCCCCTGTGCGTGGTGTGGAAGCTGATAACAATACAAATGTGTATACACTGAGATACTGTGGGTGGATTAGCATTAGGGATGCCTGACTGAGACAGTACAAGCCCCCACAAAACCACAAACAGTTCTGTAGGGTGTAGATATTCCCAACCAAACCTACCCTTTGATGTGTGTGAAGTTGAGCTACCAAAGATATAATTTTTAGTAGAGTCTGTAGCAATAGGACAAGTGATAATGGTTTTAAGTTGAAAAAGGATGGATTCACAATAGATATAAGGACACAATTTTTTACAGTGAGAGTGGTGAGACACTGTCACAGGTTGCCCAGAGACACTGTGGCTGCTGCATCCCTGGAAGTGTTCAAGGCCAGGTTGGATGGGGCTCTGAGCAATCTGGTCTAGTAGAAGGTTCCCTGCCCATGGCAGAGGCGGTTGGAACTAGGTGATCTCTAAGGTCCCTTTCAACCCAAGCCCTTCCATGATTCTGTGATTCTATAATAATCCCTCTGAAAACACAGACCCCTAGTATATGAAACTCACCCTCTTTTCCTTCCCTCTGTCATGCTGGTGCAAATTTTTTTAATTCCTCTTTTTGCAAAATCACACCCCAGTTCAGGTACCTGCAGCAGGGCAGTGTGGGGACCTTTGTGGCAGCTGTGTCACTGTTACTTGCCATGCTTGGGGGCCTCTTGCTGTCCTCTCTGTGTGAGTGACATTTAAGACAGGATCCTCTCAGTTCCCCATTGCCTGGGAGGGAGGAAGCGCAGCCATGCTAATAGATTATTTTGCTGATTTTGCAAGTCTGAGTGCAGGCATTGTTCTGAAACAGCCAGGCTCTGCAATGCAATTAGACTAGTCTGCTCCTTGCAAAATCTTGTTAGCAAAAAGTGGTCCTGGCATGCAGCAGATGTTGTATCTCCCATGGTTATTCATCTTTCATAGTTCTTTCTCTCCCCACAGCTGGCTTGACGTGATCCAGATCCCCAGTGAATCTAAATATCAGAAACCTGAACTGGGAAACATTTATAAGACAGTCACCAATTGTAATGTCCATTAGAGGATTATTTTCTCTTTACTGCCTGTGTGGAATTGGTCTAGCTGGAGAAGGCAAGGAAAATGTTTTCTGGTTTAAACACATTTGCAAGAAAATTGTGTGCATTGGGGAGAACAAAGGGAAATCCCATGTGCTTTTTGGTGGGAAGCAAAATTACACCAGCAAGTGCTAGATAATTGCACTGATTGGGCCTTTTCTTCCTTAATGGACTTCAGTAACCTGAACCTGAGGGAATAGACTGGCCTGATCTGAGCTCCCATAAGCCAGACCTCTGCAATCAGCCTCTCATCAACAGGGACCTCAAAGTCCTCTCTCAGCCCTGATTTCCGCCTCTGTCCCACATCCCTTGCAGAAGGAAGGATATGATTCATCAGAACTTTGAATCACTATTTTGGCCCTCCCTGTGTTATCAGGCTGTATGTTTCCACAGAACCATCCACACAGGCTTTCTCTAAGTTGTGTTTTGCTGCCTGGAGCTCAGCAGCCATTTCAGCAGGCACTTTTAGGGAGGGCAGACCATCTCTGATGGTGTTTAGGAGTAATCATCCCTGGAAGCATTCAAAAACCATGTGGATGTGGCACTTGGGGGCATGGTCTAGTGGTGAATGTGGAAGTGCTGGGCTAATGGTTGAACTTGACAATCTTAGAGGTCTTTTTCAACCTAAATGATTCTATTATTCTTGGGATTCTCTAAGACAGGTTCTCCTGGAGGGTAAAGAGACATGAATGACTCTCTTGGTCAAGGTAGAGTTAAGAGCAACACATCAAAGTCATAGCCTCCCTGCAGCCACAGCTTTTTGGCTTTCCCTGCACTGTTCCTTGCTGTTCTCCATCTGTGTCCAGACTGGGAGCAGCCAGGACATAGAATCTGGCTGTAATGAGATGAAGGAACAGGACAGACTCACAGTTTGGTGAAGCCTCAAGTGCCACAAGGCAGTTTGAGCTGGGTCTGTGATGGCTGGTGCCTGAACCCACAAGGCCCCCAGGGTGTGTGTGGGTGCGCACGTTGGTGTGCTGCCCTCTTCTCTCAGGGTCGTAGTGCTGGGAGGGTGACGTGGTGTTTGCTTTTTGGAGAAGTGCCCACCTGGGTAAACGTTACTGCTCACCTGGTTTCTGTCAGTCACATGGGAGGGAGGGGAGGAAGCCATGGTCATGACCTTCTCTGATCAGAGCATCTCTGCTTCTCTCCTCCCTTTGCACGTACCAACCCTAGGCCCTGCAATTCCATCAGGCTGCAGAACAAGCTCCTTATCACTTCCAGCTTTTTTCACAGGAAAAGAAACACTAAATGTTCCAAAGCTTTTCTTGGCTTTTTGACCTAGTTCTCACTGGTCTCATTTTCATCAGCCACCTCTGCATGTGGACATGGTGCTCCATGGCTCTGAGCGGGCTTTGCATCACACACCAGCACCCCACTGCGCTCCATGCAATCCAGGGAGAATTGCAGCCTTGCTGAAGCAGTGCCTTAGTCCTTTGCTCCCACCTCAGTACAGACAGAGTACACAGGGAATGTCATCCCTGTGGATTGAGGGCCATTCAGTGTAGACCAGGGCTAAAATGCGTGAGTGGAAGCCTAGCAGCTTCAGTGGGGTCTGAAGAATCCAAGTAATTTAGTATTGGGAAGCTCCAGGCTAAGGAATATGGCAAACCTTCTCAGGAGGTTTTGCTGGGGAGACTGACCCACAGATGAGACTCAGCCTGATGGAATCAGCTCTGCAGCCTTAGAACGAGGAGGCAATGCTGCCTTCCCCTGTGCAAAGACTGGATATTAAGAAAAGTTTCTTCACTGAAAGGATGGTCAAGCATTGGAATAGGCTGCTTATGGAAGCTGTGAAATCACTTACCTGGAAGTGTTCAAAAAATGTATAGATGTGGTGCTCAGAGACATGGTTTAGTGGTAGACTTGGCAGTGCTGGGTTAATGGCTGGATTCCATGATCTTAGAGGTATTTCCCAAACTTAATTGTTCTATGAATCTTCACCCTGGAGAAGTTGTGAAGTCTCCATTCCTGGAGATATTCAAAACCTGACTGAACACGGTCCTGGGCAACCCTGCTTTGAATAGAGGGAGGTGGACTGGATGATATCCAGAATTTCCTTTTAACTGCATTGATTTGGTGATTCTGTGCTTACGATCACTGGGAGTCCACTGGGACCAAGCTCAGTCTTAGGTCTTGAGTGTGCTGTACGGTCCTTCTGCAGGGAAGCAGGGTAGCCCCTCTCTGCCTTTCAGGGTAGACCTTACTGCAGCCTTTTGGCATCCGAAGGGGGCTTGTAAGAAAGATGAGGACAAATTTTTTATCAGGGTCTGTTGCGACAGGACAAGGAGTAAGGATTTTAAACTGAAGGAAGGTTGATTTAGACCAGATATAGGAAAAAAAGTTTTCAGAGTGAGAGTAGCCAAACACTGACACTGGTTGCCCAGAGAGGTGGTCGATGGTCCATCCCAAAGAAACATTCAAGGTCAGGTTGGACAGGGCTCTGAGCAACCTGATCCAGTTGAAGATGTTCTTACTCACTGCAGGCTGTTGGAGTAGATGGCCTTGTAAAGGTCCCTTCCAACCCAAACTGTTCAGTGTTTCTCATGCTTTCATGTTCTTGCCTGTCTGTGTAATATCAAGTGACTCTTTTATTGTAATCTGCAGATTCACCCAGGGGCAGAAGGGGCAGGTGCATTCCTCAAATGAGGCAAACACATGCCTCTGCAAGTGCCCAGAACAGGATCACAAAGAGCTGACCTTGTAGACATCCCCATCACCAACAGGCAGGACAGACACATTGCCAGCTGCTGGGTGCTTCCCTGGTGGTATGAAACAGGAGCTAAACCCCACTGCTTTTCTCCCACACCTATCTCTCCCACACTCAGTGATGCTGAGAGGCTCAGGTGGCTCCTGCCTTTGATGGTGGCAGTTTGCCTCCCCCTAGCGCTTATCCCAACCTCCTGCAACGCCAGCATTAGGGGATTAGACCTCTCCCTTGGGTTTGATCCTGCTCAGTTTGTTTCTGGATGGAGCTTGGCTTATTTTTGAGGTGTACAGTGCTGGCTGGGCTAGGTGAGAATAGCCAGAGGTACTTACGATTCCTTTTCCTCCCTGTGATGGGGCCCTGGACAACCTGGTCTAGTGGGAGATGTCTCTGCCCACAGTGGAGGAACTGGAACTAGATGATCTTTAAGGTTCCTTCCAACCCAAACCATTCTATGATTCTATGGGCAGAGGCAATAAAAGTCCTCATATACGAAGTCTATGGGAGAACATACTTTATTGGGTGCAACCAGCTGGAAAAATTGGGAGATGTGGGGGAAGAAAGATAATCTGCTTTTCATTTTTCCTCTTCAAATTAAACGTAGTAACAGAGCGGAAAAGAGTCTTTCAGCTCTTTATCTGTCCCATCTGCTCTCAGCCTCCAGCTGGACATGACCTTCCAAGCGGGATTGATCAGAAGAAAATATATTTTAAAAAAAGAATAGTGTATCACCTAAAGCTTGCTTAACACCCTCTGTTATTTAAGTGCTTTCTTGGCCAGGCTCTAAGAGGCAGTGGGAAGCAGGGAGGGCAGTCTGGCAGGAGCTGGGCAGAGGAAAGCTGATGTGCTTGGTGCCTGAGCTCTTGGAGGCATGAGATCACCTCCTAGCTGCCTCCTACCCAAGTTTTTCTATTCATGGTGCCTGTGCACAATCCACCATCCTGGTTTTGGTGGCAGAATGAGCATTTTATCCTCCTGGCCCAGCTGCAAAGCTTTTGGCAGCAAATATTTTTCATCTGCTGTGCTAGGATCTGGAAGGACAGACCTCCTGGGTAAGGACACTTGTCTTTTTGCAGCCATGGCTGAGACCTCAATCTGAGTTGAGCTTTCCTAGGGGAACCGTCTGATTTAGGCACTGTGATTCATCATTAAATGCCTGTCTCTGCCCTCTTCCTTCAGGGTTTTATTTTTGGATGGATCCACAGGTTTCAGTACTGGAGGCAGTGTTTTTGGGTCATGCTCTCCACAGCAAAATAAGAGAGGGAGAAGCTTGTAAAGCAGTCACGGAGTAGAGAGGTCTGAAAGAGGCAACCTAGAAGAGGGGATGGGGCACAGGGCTGAAATGGTGTGAAAGCGTCCCATTATCACCAGGGATAATTAAAGCTGTGCTAATGCTGATAGAGAATAGGAAGTAAGTCTGGTGTCCCCTGGGCAGTGATGCTGCCCTTGTCCTGGAGAGAGCAGAAGGCAGGACAGTGTCCTTCTGCCACCAGCATGATGAACAAAGCCAGCAGAAAGCTGCAGGACAGGTTTGCCTAGAGGCTGAGGAAGGGAGGGAGTGATTTTCCTTTGACAAGAAACCCTGCTTCTGATTTCCCTGTCTGCTGACTTACCTAGGGCATCTGTTTTATTTCTGTCCTACAGGAAATCTGCAATGATCCACGTCTCTTTGTGGACGGGATCAGCTCCCATGACTTACACCAGGGCCAGGTTGGGAACTGCTGGTTTGTGGCTGCCTGCTCCTCCCTGGCATCCCGGGAGTCTCTGTGGCAGAAGGTAAGTGTTCTTTCAAGTATGGGATCCAACATATATTCAAGTATGGGAATGTATTGTGGGCTGGAAAGCCACCAAGGAACGGCATCAGAGTGAGGGGCTGCAGACCTGGGAAGCAACTAGAAAGGTATGGCAGGAAAGAGGTGCTCAGTGCCACATTCTTGGAGGGTCTGTGCTCATCTCCACCATGTCCTCAGCTACAGAAGATATCAGCCCTGTTAAAGCCAAGGCAGAGGGACTTCAGGCTCTAGTACAGGTGTGCATCATTATAGGGCAAGAGACCAACAAGTCACAAGCACCTTTTCCTAGATTTTGCTGCAAAAGGCAGCCAGTGTGTGCAGACAGCACCACCTGCTTCACCCACAGCCTCCTACTGCCACAGACCTGAGAGAGTTCCTTCCACCCCACACCTTTACATCTGCTCTGTGTGCTGTGGTACTTCCAGTGTCTACTTCCTGTGATGATCATGGATTCCAGACTCAGGAATTTCTTGCAGCACCCCCATTTTCTGTTGATATTTTTCTTTATACAGGAATAGGATAGCTGTTTTGGCTTCTGGATAACCCATAAGGCTTCCTCACATGGTAGCTGTGGTGACTGTTGGGGCTCTCATTAGAGGGATGGTGCACGGGGTTGTTTAGCTTTTTCCTCAGCATCAACATCTCCCAATGGTGAGCAGGAAAGTTGTCTTCCCTCCTCACCATTCAATTCCAGCTCTGCCCTGGGAAATGCCAACCATACAGTTGCTGGGTCCCTTTGGACACCTCGTTATTTCAGTTTGCCAATGACATTGCTTTTCCTCCCAGGGCAGTTTGGCTGTGGGTGTTTGTGACTTCTCATTTTCCATGCCCTTAACTCTCAGAGGCTCTTTTTTACCTGTCTCCTCCTTTCTTTCAGAAAGGTTTGTTTTATAGAATCATGGAATTATATGGGTTGGAAGACACCTTAATAATCATTTAGTTCCAACTCCTCTGCTGTAGGCAGGGACACCTTCCATTAGATCAGGTTGTTTAAAGTCCTTTCCAACCTGGCCTTGAACACTTCCCAGAGACAGCATCCACAAGTTCTCTGGGCAACCTCTGCCAGTGTCTCACCACCCTCAGAATAAAGAATTTCTTACTTTCTGAAGATCTCAGAGACAGAAATAATGGGCCCCTTGGTCCTTGGTATGGTTGCACTTGCAATTGGGATACTGTTCCTGACCATCAAAATGTCCTCATTCACACTCTGGGAAGAGCTGAAAGATGCCAATGCAGGCTTTAGAACCTCTTAAATGTCAGCCCAGATATCTTGCTCCACTGCTACTATGAAATATTTTCTTGATTTACACCAGGATGTAATGTAGGCTCTGAGTGTCCCTTGCTCCACTTCATGCAGTAAAACTCTCTCAAGTGTGGGGAAAGGGAATACATTTAGGAAATAGGACTGACCAGCACATCTGTATGTATCCCACATCTGTATGTATCAGTGACATGATTTTATTCACACACTTTCTTCCACCCTGCTCTCTCCATGTCCCTGTTTCCTATTATGTCTATGTGGTGTGAGTCACTGAGTAGGAATGGGAATAAAAAGTAGGAATTTAATTTAGAGCTGTTTTCTAAATTCTTTCATCCTAGCTGACCCAACATGTTTTTAGGTGTGATCTGGCTCCATGACACCCTTTCTGTGAACCTTCAGATGTGTCTAGCTGTTACGAAAAGAAATTAAGACGTTGAAATAAGGAGATTTAAATAATTTCCAGCAGCACTTTTTCTAAAGGTTTGTCTGGATCTTTACCTGTGCTCCCACAGGTTGCTTTGGTATTGCTCAACAAACAAAGGACAGGGGCCAGGCTTTGAAGCCAAGTGGTTCAGACACCCCTGCATTTCCATCACACAATCTGGTCCTCTTTCTGCTTAGTGGCTTCCAGAGTGCCTGGCAGGCTTGGCTGGGGCACCACAAGCAGATGGCTCTGAGGACACTGACCTCCCAAAGTCCATTTTGTGTAGGTCTTCCGTAACCTGTGGTTAGTTATTGCTTCCCCCTGAAGGCTGATCTTCCACCTCATCAAGACAGAGAAGGAACATCACATGGTGCCTGGGAGCTGGATCCCCACTGCAGTGTGTTCATCACCACACACAAGGTCATTGCTTCCTCTACTGCTACCACATAGGGGGGTAAAAGACATAAGTCCGTTCAAGCAAGATCCCTATGACACTGTCACATGTAGCTCAGCTCAAAAAGGTCTCCAGAGTTACCTGAAGGCGTTTTTAACTTTTAAAACCCAAGGATCAACAGCTGTTGCTAAAGGTGTTTTAAAGCCAGTAAACAAGTGAGGCAAGAGCTCAGAGAACAGCCAGAAGGGTCATTTGTCCTTTTGGATGGGGCTGTGTAACTCTTAGCTTTCTGGACTCTGTCCTCAAGGTCTTTGGGAGTAACAGCAGAATGGTGACTGAAGGACAATTCCTAGGAAAATGACCCACTTTGGGTCCCTGTTGTCTGTGGCTTGTCTGGCCAGGGCAGATTCTGGTGGTCTTTTATGGGACTTCTTCTTGAAGTCGAAGTGATTGCCCCTGGAGTGTGCAAAGTGGGTGTTCATGAGTCAAGTGTGCCAGTGCAAATACTGGCACAGCCTTTTGTAAAAATATTATAGAAAAAACTGTTTCATGGCATTCATTTAACCCTGTTTGAGCTCCCAAATTGCCCTGCAAATAAGCCATGTGGCAGAGGTCAACCTGAATCACAGATAGGACAGAGAGAATCCAAATGACTTTGACTCTACAACATGTCTAAAGCTTTGTGCTGAAACCGGGTGCTCTCCAAGTCCAAAGCAGTTATCATACCCCAAAGATACCATGGCATGCTTGCAGGAGTCATGTCTTCTCCATGGCACACCCAAAACCCTATCTGTGGTTTAGTCATTGATGGGGACACTTGGCAGAGGGGAACTTGGCTTAGCATGACATCTCTCTTCAGGATGCACAGCCTCCTGGAGCCACCCAGCACTCTGCAAAGAGAAATGCATTCAGCACTATCCCCCTGTATCCCATCCACTAGCACAGTACTGTGCTCTGGATTTCCCAGAATCACAGAATGGTTGTCTATGGGAAGTCCAACTGCCCTGCTAAAGCAGGTTCACCCAGAGCAGATTGCACAGGATGGTGTCCAGGCATGCCCAGCAATTGCTGAGGAATGGGTGGTTCCAAGTTGAGCATGATGGTCTTGCTGGTGCTCAGGTGGGTTTAGAGCATCAGAGCTTGTAAAGAGTTTATTTGTGTTGCTTGTATCTTGGACCCACTTCTCTACCTGGCCCACAGAGACAAGCATTAAGGAACAGACTATGCCTGAGTTCCCCTTTCCTGGGCACACAAAGGGGAAACCCACTTTTGAGCACCCTCTCCAACTTTGTGCCAGTTCAGGCATGCAGAACAATGCTGGGATGTCGCTGCCTACCTGCTGCTGCGGGAGCAGCGTGGAGCCTGACTCCTGCCAGCTGTGCCATCCAGAAAAGAACACAAGGGTCATGTTAGTTTGGTACTCATTGACTCGTAGTCAGTTTGTCCCTCAGAGCTCTCGTGTCTTTTTCTGGATGGCACAGCCTCATATGAGCCACCAAAAGGGTCTGGAGGGAAGTAGGTTTGTGCATCCAGGAGGGAAGGTGAAGGGGGAGCTTATTGTCAAGTGTAGCTACTTAATAATAGAACCATAGAAAGGCTTGGCTTGGAAGGGACCTTCAATATCATCTAGTTCCAACCTGCCTGCTATGGGCAATGACACCTTCCACTAGACCAGGTTGCTCAGAGCCTCATCCAGCCTGGATAGGGGAGTGCGGACAAGATGGAACAGGGGATGCACAGTCAGGGAATGAAAGACAACAGCACAAGCTGCAGCTTATCTTCAGCTTGAGCACAGTCAGATTCTGGAAGAGGGGCCCTGAGAAGCTGTGGGAACTCTGTCCATGGAGATGCTCAAGGAGGCACTGGACAAAGCCCCAAGCAACTTACCTGAAGAAAGTCCTGTTTTGAGCAGCAAGCTGGACTGACCCCTCCAGAGTCTCTTCCAACCTGAATTATACCATGAACATACACTCAGAGAAAGCTACTACCATTCAGACATGTGAAGGTGGCATCCCTGGCTGCACACCTTTGTTTCGGGATAAGGAGCCATGGTTGTCAGGGAGGTTGCCAGGGAGGCTGACATCAGACATCCCTTCCCTATAGATTATGCAGCACAGCACAGCAGCACCATCAGTTAGAATCTGCAAACAAGTCAGAAGGGCACCCAGAGGAAGCACCGGAGGGTGTTTTGCGTCACTGGCCCGGGTTGCCTAGCGCTGCTGAGTCCGTGGAGAGGGGGCACCAGCTCCAGGAGCTTGTCAGATTTTTCCACCTGTATGTCCTGTTTGAGAGCCACACATTGCTGAGAACATAGCAGAGGAGTAGCCAAGGTGATGGCAGCTGAGGCAAGGATGCTTGAGCTGCCCTTCATCTGCGATGAACAGCTCACTCGGCGCATGCGGCTGCGATTCCAGAGCCTGCAACAAAAAAACATGAGGCCCCAGGATGGTGAGAAGCTGCTGCGTCCCAATGAATACATCTACCAAGTGGATTTCATCCAGCAGCACAAACTGCGCTTCCTGCGCTGGGACATCCAGCTGGAGAGACCTGGAAAGGTCACAATTACTGGCACCTCCCAACACTGGACTCCTGATCTCACTCACCTTATGAACCGGCAGCTGCTGGAGCCAGTAGGAATCTTCTGGAAGAAGCCAGGGGCCAAGGAGGTGGAGTGCAATGAGGCAGATGCCCAGGAATTTGGGGAACGAATAGCAGAATTAGCCCAGATCCGCAAGGTGATGTACTTCCTCCTCACTTTCACCGATGGTCTCGAACCAGCTCAGCTGAAGGGCTCCATTGTTTTTAAAGCCTGATACTCTCTTGCTCAGCCTTGCTCCAGCTGTGCTTCAGTCTTAATTTTTCTTTCAGCTCAATTCTTGGTTCAGTTTTCATGTGGGTTTGATTTTTTGTTTGTTTGTTTTTTGTTTGGTTGGTTGTTTTTTTTAATGAGGAATAGCATTGCAATGAAGTGGAGAAAAGCTCAGTGCTTCTGGAGCACTTCAGCCCAGAAGTGTTCCCCAGATGTGCTATCCTCTGTCTAAATGATGGGGAGGAGGGGGCCATGAGCTTGCTGCTGCATTGCCTGGAGTATAAGACTGTGTGCTTGTAAATTCGGAGATTCACCAGGTCTGACTGGTGCAGGGTCTTGCTGGCTTGGAAATATGAGGCTGCCCTAAGCCCTCGAAATGTGGCAACTGCGTAACCAAAAACCTGGTGGAAAAATAAATATTTGCCATACTAGAAACAGGACAGACCCCTGGAGAGAGCCCTACCTTCCAGTTTCCATCCTAGCCATTAAAGGGAAGGCTTGTTTGCAATGGATTTCTACTCTTAGTAAGGGTGCTGAGTGCTTGCAGGCTGCAGTGACTCCTGCTGCGACTGTGGCTGCTTGGTGTCTCCGAAGACCAGTCCCATGGAGAATCCAGCTTACTGTGAAGCTGAAATACATTTAGACACAATGTACTCTGCAAATTGCAAACCTACTGGACAAACTGGGAGGTTGGACAGTCCCTTTCCTGACCATCACCACCATTTCTTGCTGGGGTCACTGCAGGGAGGGATTCTCCAGCATGCCTTGTGTTGCCTGGAGTTTGTTGGTCCCAAGATGGGTTGGAGCAGGTGTGTGTGCAGAGCCTCAGGTCTGAGCCACCAGTGAGACCCCTGCAGCAAAGCCAGTTTTCACATTGTACTGTCCCTAAAGCACCCATGAATATATTTACTCTCAAGTGTCTATAGAGAGCCATGAGGTTGCAGAGCACTTTGCAAACCACAGAGCAGGAACCTGCTGCTGCTGTCCCTGAAAAGCAATGTCTCCTACCCTCTACAACACAGGGAACGGTGTGTGAGTGGCCATGTGTGGGAGCAGAGGTTAGTGGTACCTTTATAAGTATTGGGGCAGGAGGGTGTTTTGTGCCTGGCTTGTCCCATGACTGTGAATAAACTACTGACTTTGGACATTTCCTCCATCAAAAAGTGGAAGGTACTTCAATGAAGCTTCTTGAGATACACAGATAAAAAAGTTGTTGAAAGAGTTAAACATTATTACAATTGGTCCTTTGCTCAGATTGCACTCAGCTGTGGGTGAGTGCTCCTCAAGGTTTGGCCTGACATCTTTCCAAGATAAGTAAGGAGAGAGCCGTGATGGGAAGGCCAGGACAAGGGGACTTTGTACCTGTGGCTTGCTGACTTGTGCAGACCAGCCCTAGAAAAGTCCAACCTCTTCTTCAAATCCTCCAGAGATGCAACACCATGCCCTTCCCAGCCCAATAGTAGTGTACAAAATGATATGCACAAGCTATGCCAAGCAGAGAGGAGAAGGAAAGCAGAACGATCAGATACTGGCTGGAGAGATGATGGGAGCTTGGAGCCTTGCCCACAACCAAAGCTCAGCAACCACTCAGATCATACAGCCATGCCATGGACATTGCTGGAGAAGTTGATGTCTTTGTTTAGACCCCAAGAAATGCTGGACTCGATGAATAGAGAGAAAAGTGGGTGCAACCCTGCTTGGCCATAGCATGGACCCACTGTTGGCCAACCCCACTTCTAGGGTCCTGGCAGACTTTCCCATAGGAGGACCTCTCCTTGTGCATCCCAGAGCAGAGCTCCTGGCTACAAACCACTTTAGACCAAATAACAGGAGCCACTGGCAACATCCAAAGGGATTTTTGCATGCCATTTCTATGTTGCTGCGGTAGAGTTCTTGCTGCAGATACCTCGCTGGGTATTGATGTACCACAGTAAATAAAAACCTGGCCGATGAGTTTCCTCTTAAGATTGAGGCTGTATGTGTCTTCTTCATGTTCTTTTTGGAAGCTGCCCTAATCCCGCATGCAGTAAAGCAGCACCCACCAAATTTTCTCCCTTTTGGTATTTTTGAGCCTCTTTTTATCTCCTATGAAATGTAAAATGAGCGTTTACATTCTTCTCTCTTTTTGTGAAAGGCTTCATGGAGTGTTGAATAGTTTTGTGTGGTTTGGGGAGGGGTTTGAAGCTGGGCAGAGAAGAGGCAATGATTCATAAGTGGATCCTGCTTTCCTTTAGAGCAGGGGTGGGAGGTGAGAGAGGCAGTGTGATCTCTCTCTGTTGCAGGGAAGATGAGCCTCTTTTTACTGGTCACTGAAATTCTCCCTGTACAGTATGAGCATCCCATAAAGGCTTTCAGAAACACTACCCTGTCCCATCTCCCAGGCAAATTTCATCCCAGTTTGTCCCATGGTTCAGCAAATTGGTACAGCTGGATGCCTCCCTCCTCATCCTGAGCTGGCAAGTTCCCAGCAGAAGGCTTGGAGGATTTGGCACCTACCGATCCCTCCTTCTAATCAGAACATTATTTCTGGCCCACAAGTACCTTTTCTCTTAATTAGCCACTCTTAGGAAAATTGAGAAAAGCCCTAAATCAGCTTCGGGAAATGAACTTGGTGTTTCTGAGCTCCCAATTTACCCGTCTGTGAGCCCTTGCACTGCAAATTTGTCCCACTAAAGGGTGTTGAAACTCCAGATTTTGGGAGCCTCTAAGCAAAAAGCAGCACAGTTTGCTGAATAAGGAGATGTGGTCTCCTCTACTGCCCCAGTGTCACACAACCAAGTTGAGTTCAGGACTCAGTGCAATCCTGGAATGAGTGGTCCACAACATGCTCTTCAAGCATGGAGCATCTCCTGGAGATCATACTCCTCTCATTTCATCTTGGGTCAGTGCAGAAACATGGCCAGTCTTTGCTCCTGCATCCTGCTCTGGATGAAAGCTGACATCTTTTGCTGCCTTCAGTGGTAGAGGGTGTTCTCAGCACTGTCCCCAGGGGAAGGGATGGAGAAGGATGGTGGGGACCGATATCTCCTGCCACCACCAACAGCAGTAGCAAATCTCAGAACCAGCCAGCTGGAAGCTATTGCTACCCACTCTGGCTGACAAGCTGCCTGTAATCAATGCTGTGATTATTTCTAAGCCCACATTAATAGCAAGTTGATTATCATGATGGTCCTCTATGACTATTCATTAGGATGAGCTCCAGTCAGGAGGGAATTGATGGGCACTGATGGAGGACTGTCTGATCTTTCCTGGCACTCTCCAAGAAGGACTCTGGGACACTGCTGTTAGCACTCCTGGAAAACACCAAACTCTCCAAAAGTGGCTTTTTTTTTTTTCATGGCTTTGTTTGCTCTGCTTCTATTGATCTGGACAACTCACAGTGCCAGTGAGCTTGCAGAGTTGATGGCAACATTAATATTTCAGTGTAGGAGCAATAAGAGGCCTGGTCTGGGTCGTTGCTGGAAGCTAAGATGTCAGGGTGCTCTTCAGAGAGAATTCACTCAGCAAGATTACTGCTTTGTGACAGCACGCAGAAAAAAAGGCAGAAGGCTCTGGCAGCTGGGCAAGGGCCAAAGCACAGTACAGGTGGTCTCACCATGTCCCTAGACTTTCTGAAGAGCCTCTTTCCATGCAACGTATCTGTGTCCTTTCCTATCCCATCCCAGCGTTCCCACCTGTCTCCAGTGGGAGATCAGGACAGTGATTATTTGGTATATTGGAACATAATACATGCTCCCATGAGTACCTTGGGGTTTTTCCTCACTGAGGTCATGATGCCTTGGGAGCAGGTAAGTAAAGAAGCAAAGGTGTGGACAGTCAGTCACATTACTGCAGCTGAATCAGTCAGTACTTGTCAACTATCAGCTACACTGAGTGGCCTCACAGCCTGCCCTGGCCATGGAGTAAAATCGCATTGCCTTTACCCTCAACAAGCTGCAGGGAGTTAGTTTCTTGCTGTGGGCCTCTATGTCCTGGTTCTAAGTACAGTGCAGATGCTCCCATATGTAGCATCTGTGCTTGGCTGTGCTCATTTCTGTCCCAGCTATTGGGTGACGTTTCCATCCAAAGAAAAGCTGGTGGTGCTTGCAGCCATGAATGGACTTTGACACTTCTCATGTGCCTGTCCTGCTGGCAGTGACACCAAACCTGTGCACCCTCAGCCCCTCAGCTGCTATAGGGTTTCTTTCAACCCCGGCCTTCTTTTCCTTCTTTCAACAAGTCACCTCCCTGTGCTTGCCTGGATGAGCATGGTAGCTCTTGACAGGGAAGAATGGAGACCTTAAGGGGATAGGGAATTTGCTTTTCCCAGCTTTATTTAAAAGATTAGATGCATTCAGAGTGTCTGCTGCCTGTTCATTGGCATCAGGTAGATGAATACAACACTTACTTTTGTGCCTGTCAAGTCACACCAGAATCAAGTAGGAGAATCAAAGAAGGTGTGCTCTCATAATGGTACCCTACTGACACTAAAAGGAACAAAAGTGTGGTTATAAAAGTAATCATCCCCGCTCAGACTAAGGATGCTTCTGCTCCAATAGCCTGTCTGCAGAAGTGGATGGCAGCAGATGCCCAGGGTAGTGTTACAAGAAAGAGGATGAGGATCTTTAACTCCATCTTCCAAGGGACAGTGAAGTCTAAGCTATTCCAGTACCTGTTAATCTAGTCTGCATTGGAGGAACCAGGTCCAAAATCTGGCCCTAGCAGGCTGAAAGCAAATCCATTTCTCTCATATTCTTCCTTGTCTTTAATATTATCTGCATTAGTTCAAGGATGAGAGTTATTCCCAGAAAAAAATTGAATAATTTACATGCATGTGCCTCCTCTCTCACAGGTCATCCCAGACTGGAAGGAGCAGGAGTGGAACCCCGAGAAACCTGAGAGCTATGCGGGCATCTTCCACTTCCAGTTCTGGCGTTTCGGTCAGTGGCTGGATGTGGTGATTGATGACCGCCTGCCCACACTCCACAATCAGCTCATCTACTGCCACTCCAACTCCAGGAACGAATTCTGGTGTGCCTTGGTGGAGAAAGCTTATGCCAAGTAGGTACAGAGCCAGTTGCAGGACAAACTGGGATATGAGCACTCTGTTTTTCTTCTCTATTCATTCATCAGTTGGTTTGCAGCAGTGGAAACAACAGCTTTCCTGGGCAGTAGTAGTACATATCTCAAACAGACAAAAACTAAGAAAAAAACTACCTTCTCTAGCCTTAATTTGTCCTCAAAGCACAATATCCTTTAACATTTCTTTAAGCAACACCTGTCTTAGAGATTTCATACTTTTCATTCTTTTACTTTGGTCCTATGACAGCAGGAGTGCTGCAAGGAACACAGGCCCTATTTTTTCACCCTTCTGGCTGTCCTCACATACTTAAAGTTTTATTACAAATCTCCATTTCCCAGGCTTCCCCAAGAATTGTCCCAGTCCCCTTAAAATGTCAAGCCAAAGTTGTTGTGCTATCCCTCTCACCCTCTTCCAGGTTGTCAGGCTGTTATGAGGCCCTGGATGGAGGCAACACAGCTGATGCCCTGGTAGATTTTACTGGTGGTGTCTCTGAACCTATTGACCTGACTGAAGGGGACTACATCACTGATGAAGCCAAGCGAAACCTCCTCTTTGAGCGCGTGTTGAAGGTGCACAATCGGGGAGGCCTCATCAGCTGCTCCATTAAAGTAAGCAAGGTTACTAGCATGGTCACGGTCCTGGGCATAGGTATTTTAGGATGCAGTTGTCTTATGTGATTATAAATTTTTAAATTGGATGAGATAAATTGTGGCCAAGGGTTCTGACTTCTTGTGGACAGCAAAAGCAGTGAATCCTGGATTCCTCTTCATTCCTCTTCACCCCTCTTCATTCCTCATTTCTATGTCCAAGAGCCCAGATTCATCCCACCACCTTTTAAATGGTAGGAGGGGATTCACTCCAGAGAAAGGTGTTTTGGTGTCTGCATGCAGAAATCTCTACAAGTGCTGGGTGCCAGACCTCCCAGTATAAGCAGTAGAATGAGCTTTATTTGTTGTCATTATGGGAGCTCAGAGTCCTTATGGAACAGATGAAGAACAGAAGGGATCTAGCACATAAAATGTCATCTGAGACATCTGCCAACTGGCTCTCTCTCTCCCTGACCGCTGATGTTCTTCTTTTTGGTTTAAAGAAACCTGTTGGGAAATCTGAGCCTCTATTTTTCCCAGTCCCTGCAAAGGCAGTCATATCCCTCTGATCTGAGCACTGTCTGTGTCCCCTGCCCAGGCCACGTCAGCAGCTGACATGGAGGCTCGCCTGGCCTGTGGCCTGGTGAAGGGCCACGCGTACGCCGTGACGGATGTGCGGAAGGTCCGTCTGGGCCACGGCCTTCTGTCCTTCTTCAAGTCGGAGAAGCTGGACATGATCCGCATGCGCAACCCGTGGGGCGAGCGGGAGTGGAACGGCCCTTGGAGCGACACGTGAGTTGGGATGGACAGATTGTTTTGGTGGGAAAAGTTGGGTTGGAGCAAGCCTTGAGACTTGGGACAATCTGACTACATCCGCACCCATAAGTTAACACTGTGTGGGCAGCTCTGGGATGCTGCTGCAACCCATGACCTAAATCTGCTATTTCATTTGGGGTAGAGGTGTCTGAGCTTGGCAGACCTTTCCATTAAGGCTCTGGTAGATGTTGTGGTGAAGTTGCCAGCATGTTTAGGTTAGGTATTAGGAAGAAATTATTTACTGTGAGGTGGTGAGGCACTGGTACAGGTTGCCCAGAGAAGCTGTGGATGTCCCAGTCCTGGAAACATTCAAGGTTAAGTTGGATGGAGCTTTAAACAACCTGGTCTAGTGGGAACTGTCCCCACACATGGCAGAGGGGTTGGAATGAGATGATATTTACTGTCCTTTTCAAGCAAAACCATTCTGTGATTCTCTGATTCTATGTTCACACTAATGAAGCTTGTTTATAGCTCACTTTTCCACTCCCAATCTTGTTCCAACAAAATTAACACCCAACAGAATCAATATCTGCCACCACTGACTGCTGTAATGTCTGTGGATGAGATGAGATGATGAACCACGGGCTGGTGTAACCAGAACCTTTGGCCAGAGTCAATTTTGTTATCTTCACTGATAGGAATTTTACTGTACTGGCCAAATAAAATCTTGCCAGGCTGGATTCAGCTCCACTGGTCAGGAAGGAAGTTGAAGTTTCAAGCCATGCTGTACTTCCCCCATGTTTGGAAGATGATCTAATCAGAACAGCATGGGGACTGAGCTGGAGTTTTATACGGTCTTTGTGCCTCTTGAATTCTTGTGTGTCCCCTTGCCTCTGAGTAATGATCCTGTTCTGTTCCTACAGCTCTGAGGAGTGGCAGAAAGTAAGTAAAAGTGAGAGAGAGAAGATGGGGATGACGGTGGAAGATGATGGAGAGTTCTGGTGAGTCCTTCCTGTCACCATGGGCAATGCCCACAGCATCTTCTCACCCTATGGAGCATGTGTGTCATTTCCATGTATATAGCAATCCAGAGAAAACACCCTTCCAAGACCTCTCTTTGAGTCCATGAGGGGTTATCTTTGGATGACCACAACCCTAGGATAGCAAGCTGCTCTGTATCATACTGTGGCCAAACCATTTCACCAGGATTCTGAGAACTTGGTATAAGTGGGCTGAACTTAACAGCCTCACTGGGTATGTTTCAGTACATGAGCCCTTGTGTGGAGAAAGGGGCACTATTCTGCTTTTCCTACTCCAAAACACATAGCTCTGTTGTTTAAAATGAAGAGGTACTTACTGCATGTATAGATAAAGGTAGCTCCATCTTTTTGGGGGATATTTGATGAATAACTTTTGGTATTCATCAGCCATCAGAGACAACCCACACTCTCTAACAGTGTACTTTTCCAGGGAATGAAACAGCATAACCCAGCTCTGCCCTTTCCTGACTTAGGATGACCTTCGAAGATTTCTGCAAATACTTCACAGACATCATCAAGTGCCGTCTGATCAATACGTCCTACCTGAGCATCCACAAGACCTGGGAAGAGGCAGTGCTACATGGAGCATGGACCAGAAGCAATGACCCCTTGAAAAACCGCTCTGGAGGTTGTATAAACCACAAGGACACCTTTTTACAGAACCCCCAGGTGAGTATGGAGCAGAGGGCCTTCTGGAGCCTCGACGTGTGCTTCCAAATGTGTAAATCTCCTACAGGGACCTAGAAGACCAAAATGGCTACCAGACCTCTAATAGATTAATTGTGTTTATTACCATTCTCTGGCTAAGCCTCCTGGCACAGCATGATCACCATCCAGGCCAACTCTATTAACCTTATCCCTTTTATCAGGGAGACTGCATCCAAGTGCCTGGTGTAGACCATCTTGGCACAAGCAAATAGCAAACTGTGCCACAGGGTAGCAGTGTTGGCTAGTTCCAGTCAAACAGAGCCAGGACTCATTTCCAACAATTTGGAAAATTTCTTCACTGGAAGGATGAAGACATTAGAAGAGGCTGCCCAGAGCAGTGGCGAAATCACCATTTCTGGAAGTGTTCAAAAGGCATGTAGATGTGACACTTGGGGAGATGGTTTAGCAGTGAATTTGGCAATGCTGGGTTAATGGCTGAACTCAATGATCTTAGAGGTCTTTTTCAACCTAAATGATTCTATGATTCTATAATTGCCTTGTCCTGCTCTGAACTGGGGTTCTCAGTATCATGAGTCAGGTCCTTGTGAGCCCTTCATCTAACAAGCAGATGAAGGATGGTCTGGCCCATTGCAAGAGTTATCATCAAAGACATGGAGAGTTGTTTCCAGCTTCCAGCTCTATATTAGCCTTCATCTTAGGTCTCTGTGAACATCAGTTCCTCCTTCCATGCCTTATAGTCGGACCTGTGGCAGACTGCAAGTGGTATGAAACTGCATCCAGCCTCTTTGGATTCTGCCAAGCAATTCAAAGACTGGATTTCACAGTCTTTCTCTAAGATGAGCCAAAAAGGTCTCTGGCTTGGCAAGATGATGACAGTTCCCAAGAGTAGGGGTTGTGGGTTCTCAGTGCAGATACTGTCCCTGCAGGGAGGCGGGGGAGGTGAAACTGAGGTTAAATCTACTGTGTGTGCACCCCTACCCATGCCCAGTGGTCCTGTCTTAATAACTCCCTTTGCTTCTAGTACGTGTTCGATGTGAAGAAGGCAGAAGATGAAGTGCTGATCTCTATCCAGCAGAAGCCAAAAAGGACCAGTCGCAAAGAAGGCAAAGGAGAGAACTTGGCCATAGGCTTTGATATCCATAAGGTAGACTGGGGTTTCCTGCATGTTGGCCTGAATGCCACCACAAATTTGTTAGTGGTGGAGTAGTACCTCAGTCCTGCATGACCATATTGTTCATTTAAGCATTATCTGGGTGCTTCTGGAGTGCCTTCAGCACTCACTCTAGAGATTTCAGAGGTGTACAGTGACAGCGTGGATAACAGGTGGCCCAGAGAAGCTATGGATGTTCCATGCCTGGAAATGTTCAAGGCCAGGGTGGATGAGGCTTTGAGTAACCTGGTTTAGTGGAAGGTGTCCCTGCCCATGGCAGGGGGGCTTGGACTAGGTGATCTTTAAGGTTCCTTCCAATCCAAACCATTTGATTCTGTGTCATTTTCTTGCTAAAAGCAGTGATTAGTCTGTTCTCACCAAATGTTGAAATCTGTTAGAATAATCTGTTGGATTATGTGTTGCTTGCCTGGCCCCCAGTGTTAAGCTGGGATGCAGAAGTCCTTGAGCCAACAGAGTTGGGAAAGCCCCATCCACGCTTGTATTCTGTCCAGCACAGTTGGGACCATTTTGCTGGTTCTGTTAGCTCCAGGTCTCCCAGCACTGTGGGCTCAGTCCTTGCAGTCTGATCCCCCATGGTGGATACCAGTACACTGTCAGACAGTGACAATCTGCTGTCCGTCCTGCTGTGGTCTCTGCCCAGGTGGAGTTGAATAGGAACTACCGGATGCACACCCTGCAGCAGAAGGTGGCCAGCTCCATCTACATCAACTCTCGCAGCGTCTTCCTGAGGACAGACCTGAAGGAAGGCCGCTACGTCATCATCCCCACCACTTTTGACCCTGGTCACGAAGGAGAGTTCCTTCTCAGGATTTTCACAGATGTGCCTTCAGATTGCCGGTAAGGAGCACGAGCCGTGATGGGGAGGAACTGGCTATTTGGAGACAGCCCTTTGCATTTGACTGATGGTTTTCCTGAGCAGTCATAGCCTTATGGGGAGCTGGTGTTTGGCTTCCTTTCAAGTGTGGTCAAGAGACAGGGTGTCTTTATAGGTCTCACTACAAAACACGCAGAGAAGCTCCCGCTCTGTTTCTAAGCATCCCAAACCCACCTTGAGGAGATTGGACTGGGGAACAGAGTCTGACAGTTGACAGTGCATAATCCTTCCATTGTACCAGAGCAAACTCTCTGAATTAAGGGTGGGCACCTCTCAAAGGCCTCATGTTTTTCCTTACAGAGAGCTGACACTGGATGAGCCACCACACACCTGCTGGAGTGGGATGTGTGGTTACCCGCAAGTAGTATCCCAGATCCATGTCCTTGCTGCAGCTGGGCTCAAGAATCAGGACTCTCAAGGAGGTATTGGTCTCTCCCTGCCTGTTGTCTAACCCTGGAGGAACTGGGAGGTGGTTTCTTCAGTGGAGAAAGGGGGAGGTGGTTTTATGAAGTGGGATGTTACTGGGATTTATGTCCTCAGATATTTTTTTCAGTGAATATGCCTGTTTGAGACACCACAGGAAGAAAAAGTCCACAGAGAATCAAACTCACTTCTTGCTGTGGACATGATCTGGGAGGTGTTATATTTAGGCTGTTGTCTGAGATCTTCCCAAAACTTCCCCAAAGCTCTTAGTAGTGGTCCTCTAAAACACAAGCTTTTCTCCTGAGTATGAGCAGCTGTAAAAGTCAGGAATTCTATTTAAGGGCTTTTTAGTAGGAAGGACAGATAAAAATGGAACAGGCTGATGCGTAGTGTTCATCACTGGAGGCTGGATAAACGTCTATCAGTAGAGGGCTGCGTATCACTAGAACCCTGAGAGTAACAAGCAGAATCTTTTCTAAGCCAGGACTAGCTGAGTGTGTGTATTTATCACATGCCACAAAGGGAGTCCTTTTACCCTGTCTGGTATTTGGGGAGGGAATTTTACCCTAGGCAGGTTGTTTTTTCTTGGGTGATTCACAATAGCTCAGTGTATCTGTAGCAATGCGGGGAAGTCTGTAGCCAAAGGTCTCTGAATGTTCACAGAAACAAGGAGGTCTATCTTTCCACATTTTTTTCCGCAAGAGGCCTTTGGGAATTTCTTTCTTCCAGCTGTTTTCCAGCTGTTCAGCTCCCACCACCAACAGCGTGTTTTGTGCTTCCCAGTGCAACAGCATCTCTTGTACATCCCAGTCTGGGCCTTCTCACACTGGAAATAGTGATTTATGGATAGGAATTTGGCTCTGGCTGGTGGAATATGAGGATTTAATGGGACATCCCAAAAGACAAGGATGGTTTACAAAAACAGCTGTGAAATTCAGCAGCTGTGTCTCACCAGGGGAGCCAGGTCCTTGCAAAGAGAAAGCTAGCAAGGAGGTAGTCTGGCAGTCAAAGATGTGGTTCTTAAATCTCTGGCCCTCAGAAGGGGCTGGTTTGTTCCTCTTCATTTCCACATTTCCCTGGGACATGAAAACACATCCAACTGGTGTGTGTTTCAATCACAGCCACTAAAGCTTACGGTGAGAAAATGCATTCTGGCAATTAAATTTCCATAGTAATAGTTGATTCTCTAATGAAATTCCCAAAACGAGCACTTGTTTCATAAGAGGAAAGTATTCACTAATGAGGGACTCTTTCCTTCTCCTGGAAGCTCAGGTGCCATCTAGCTGTGGGCTGTAGTCCATGAACTTGGTAACTTCATTCTCCGTCTGGTATTTCCTTGTGGGAGCCTATTTCTCTTCTCCATAGTTTTATTTGTGCCTGCCTTCAGGACAGCAAATCCTGAAAGGATGGTGTCTTCCATGGAAGATTTATTCCAATGGTCAGGAGGATTTAGAATGATGAAGGAGTGTTTATGTAGAATATGAGGCCAAAGAAGAGGCGGCCATTTCATAGAATCATAGAATTGTTTAGTTTGGAAAAGCCCTTTAAGGTCATCAAGTCCAACCCTTAACCCAACACTGCCAAGCCCACCACTAAACCATGTCCCCAAGTGCCACATCTTTTAAATCCCTCCAGGGATGGTGACTCCACTGATGCCTTGGGCAGCCTCTTCCAGTGTTTGACAACCCTTTTGGGGAATAAATTTTTCCTGATATCCAGTCTAAACCTCCCCTGGTACAACCTGAGGCCATTTCTTCTTGTCCTACACTTATTACCTGGGAAAAGAGGCCAACCCACCTGGCTACAGCCTCCTGTCAGGTAGCTGTAGAGAGCAATAATGTCTCCCCTGAGCTTCCTTTTCTCCAAGCTGAACACCCACAGCTCCCTCAGCTGCTCCTCATCAGACTTGTGCTCCAGGCCCTTCACCAGCTTCATAGCAGTCCCTCACTGCCTGCTGTCCAGGGACAATGTCACCTAATAGACTTAAGCCTCAGCCCAACAGCTGAGCTTCATGGATGTCATCTGGGCTGTGATGAGTTGTCTGGCAGATACCCGTGTCCTCTGGTGGGATATAGAGGCAAAGTGCTGCATGACACCCCTGGAAAAAGAATAACAGAAGCTAAAGTCTCTAAAGGGGGAATCTACAGCCATATAGAATAATGAATGTAGCTTAAAAGTAGGTAGTAAAACCATGTAGCTTAACCTACATAGTTTATCATTAAAAGACAGCAGTCTCAGCAGAAAGGAATTTCTTGGGAGACAGGATCTTCTGAAACAGAACTGATAAAAGAACATAAAGCTAACGAACTAGACAAAACTGTCCTCATGGCTGTACAAAGGGCATGGACACTATTCCAAAAGACGTGATGGTGTGCCAAAAGTGAGAGTTCAAGAAAAAGACAGCGTAAAAAGGACGACGAATGACCCAAAGGGACCACTGACTCAAAACAGGAAGCGTATCAAGGGGAGGAACAATTCTGGGAAAGGGGTGGAACAGGATTAGGTAATACTTGAATTGTTAATTAGGTAACTAAATAAAGGCATGAGGTTATTGTAACTCATGCATGCACACCTTTTGGAGAATCTAATCTCATGTGCATACAGTATCATTAATAAAAGAATGCTGTCTGCTAAAACTCACAAATTGAATCTTAGGGGTTTCTTTTAAGAGCCAATTTGAGGCTTCACAACAAAAAAATTCCCTTTTCTCTCCCCAGGAGCCGATCCTTATGTGATCATAAAGTGCGAAGGACAGAAAGTTCGCTCTCCAGTGAAGAAGAACACAGTATCACCAGAATTTGATGTGAAAGGGCTCTTCTACCGGAAGAAGCCAGGACAACCCATCATTGTTCAGGTACCTGGGAGACCCTCTCTCACTTGGACCACCCCAACCCTCTCCTCACAGTGTTCACAGCAGGTCTGTTTCTTAAGGCTGAGCATAACTAATTAGTGCAGCTCAACCTCTCATCACCGTGGTGACATTTGTTAAAAGCATGTCCTTCATCCCTCTCACTTACAGAGTGACACCCCCACACCTCATCACCTCCCTGGCTCTGGCTCAAAGCAAATCCCCAGTAACCCCTTCTTCTCTCCAGGGCATGAAAGTTGGCTGCATTCCTGAAGGAGCTGCCCTTATCCCTGTTTTATTTCCACAGATCTGGAACCACAACTTAATAAGTGACGAGTTCTTGGGCCAAGTGGTACTGATGGGGGATCCCAGTGACCAGCAGTCAGTGCACACACTGCACCTCCAGGACAAGGGGAACAGGAGGTCAAATGATCTCCCTGGAACCATTGCTGTGATGCTGCTCAGCAGTAACGTCCTCACTAACGTCTGAGTACTCAAGGATGACTCTTCTGGTGCCACATATGTGAATATAAACATGCACACATACATATATATATAGAGACACACACACAGCCTACCTACCCTCCGCAAAGTGTATATGAACCATGCATGCATTCCACTCAAAAGAGCCAATCTTGTGTTTTCAATGTTCAAAAATGGTGCCTTTTTTTTGGGGAACCACAGTGATTCTTCTGCTGGCATCCTCTGCAGCCCCCCCTCGTTGCCATGTGCCCTGTGGGATCGCCGTGAGCACACTGTGTGTCCTGACAGCCAGAGCACGATGCCCTGATGCTGTTTGTTTACACAGGCTGGCACAACCACGTGCCACCATGCACACGTGTGGCCATCGTGGTCCCACCAGCTGCTTCAGTGCATCCTCAATGTGTCTGCTGGTGTTAAGAGTAGTGTGCATGGAGTTGTCTCCCTTGAAATTGCCATTTAATCGCTCATCTGTGGAGGCGCCACAGCAAAGGAGAAGTGGAAAAACAGACTGGGGCCTTCTGTGTGTTTTTTGGGGATGGGTTTGCATACTGCAACTGGAAGGAAAATGCGCCAAGGCAGCCCAAATCCCAGATTCACAAGGGCAACAAGACCAAAGGCTCTGCCATTTTAGGGACAAGCTGAGTCCACCCAGGTCTTGTTCAATCCCATGCAACTCTGACGTATACAAAGATGTCAACAACTATGTGGGAAAAGTGTTCTCTGGGATCAGGCTTTTGAACTGGTCTGGACTCGGCTCCTGCGTGTGCCTCTTGAACTGCCGTGGTGCCTGCTGTCTCCATGTTTTCATGCCATCCCCATCCCAAGAGCTCATCTCAGGAGCTGAGGTGGCTTGTCTGCTGGAGCCATTCAGTGTTCAAGTAAGAGGAGATTGATTCCTCTGAAGGCAAAAATGTCAGGTCCAAGGGATGGGGAGCTTTGCTCCATGGACTCCATCTTTACTGCTGCATACAGTGCATCATTTCTCAGTGCCTCGCTTTCCCAAATTCTTTTAAAAAATAGTGGGATTTTAGCTTGTGCTAGAGGAGCACTACTTCCAGTGCAGCCTGAAAATGCTGGGAATATTTAATTCATACCAGTGTCCATCTCTCACCTTTAATTTCCAGTCTCCTGGCTTGGAGGAGGAGTTGCACAGTGCTAGAGCCAGTCTCATGAGCACAACCCAAAGGCATCCTTGGGGACATGTCTGGGGCCACGGTCTACTCCTGATTTCCATGAAAACTGGGTTAATCTATCTTATTCCACTGGGTGGCAGAATCCGGCTTCTTATAAACCATCCCAGATAAGCCAAACAACAACCCGTTGTCTGGCCTTTGAGCAGCTGATCAGGGCGGGTTTCAAACCATTTTTTTCTCCTGTTGTTTGGGGTTTTTTATTCATGTGCCTTTAAAATGGTGTAAGTTAAGGGATTTTTCTGTCAGATTTTCTAACAAGCAAACCTTTTTCAATCACCTGCTGCATGCAAGTGGAAATTAATATATATGATAAAATCTTCCAATCTTGGCAAACTTTGGCCTGAGCAGAGTTCTTTTCCTGCAAGAATAAGTGAACAGGAAAGCCTTCTTTTGCCATAGCAAGTAGGGTTTCTGCTTGTCCTAGTAAACACCTATGTTTGTGCTGCAAGGCTGTATTTTTTTTTTAAGTCCCTAAAGATCTTTTAAGTCTATAACGTAGTAAAGTGTTCCCAAATTCACATCACCTGCCAGTGCATCAGTTCTTGGTGCATCCAGAAGCAGACAGTACAACTGCATCAATTTTTGTAGGCTGTTTTTCTCCTTTCCTCATCTTCAGAGTTTACCTCCTGCGGTTATTGACAAAACCGCTCCAGGTTTGCACTGAGAACCCTCCAACTCCAAGTGCCATCATAGGGACCAATTTATTTCAGCATCTTGCAGAATGAACTTAAATGCTTCTAGGTAGGTCAAGTGACATTTTGAACCCAAGGTCAAAGCAAATCCTTGAATTTGGGCAGACTGATTCAAAGATATTTTGGTTTTATTCTGGTTTTGTTTATGGGACTCATCACCGAAAATAAATGGAAGCAGCATTGTAGGGCTAGAAGGTATCATTTGGGTCTCTAGGTTTATGTTCAGAGTGACATAAGAGATGGACTGTGATCCATAAAGATACCTCACCTGACAAGGAGATGAGCTATTTGGCATCACAGGAACGTGAGAGGAGCTTTGCACCATCATCAGTAGACAGAGGCATCCAGCCTGCTAGCATTAGCCTTGTTTTCTCAGAAATCAGGCTATGGGTAGCTTCAGCAAAGGAGAGATATTTGGTCAGGAGTGCCCTTCCATGTGCCAAATCTCACCATGATGCCCAAGAAGCAGTGCTGAAGCTTAGCAAGGAGTAGTGGTGCCCTGGTACCCATGGGCAGACTCCTTCCTTCCTATAAAGAATCAAGCCATGATGAGAGGAAAGGCAGCTTTTAAACAGTTCTAAAAAAAAAATAAAATCATCACACTATATCAGGACCAAAATGTCTTAATACCAGTAATATGTGTCCTTTTTTTTCCCAAAGCTTTGGAAAAGTTGGAGCAGAAGCCTTTTTCCTCTACATTTCCAATGGAATAACAAAAATTACGCCAGTCCTACTGTTGATGCCTTTTCTTTTTGAATGAAGTAGACAGCAATATTCAGGATTTTTTTGTTTGAGAGGAGTGTGGGTCTGATAAGCACTTTCCAGTCCCTCCCAGGTGGTGTAGGACATGTCTCTGATTTATTTTATATTTCTTTTTTTAATCATTTCAATGGTTGCAAGCAGCCTGCCGTTATACTCCATGAAATCCATTTCTTTTTGACATCTCCATGTTAGAACAGGCTGTGACTTATCTTCATCTCCTAAGGCACTGATGTGTCACGCTGCACAAGAACAGAAAGTGGTCCAAACAGAAAGCCAACATTGTACAGCTGTAAACCTCCTATAAATAAATAAATTGTGTATATTTTATTCAGACTTCCTGCCTTTAAACTGCTGTGTTCTTCCAGAATACTTTTGATGGGCACAAGGTGGCCCTGAAGAGCCTTTTGTATTTGCTTTATTCACTAAACTCCATTCAAATTATTTTCTCTGTGGACTTTGAGACTGAGGCAAGATGATCTGCGTGAGGTTTTCACTCAAGGTTACACTCACGTTCACTGAGAAAATCCATGGAGAGGATGGGTAACCTGCTCTGACTATAAGCTTTGGCATCTCTGCCCTGGAGTCACCACAGTGCAAGGAACTTGGGTTTTTTGAACCTCACCTGATGTGGAAAAAAGCTCTGCAGATTGCTTAAAAAAATAAAAGGAGAGGTGGGTTTATGGGAAAAGCAGAAAGAGAAAGTGGGTTTTGGATGGCTTTAGCTCAAAGAACAAACCTGCACCTTGCACATGGGGAGCATTTGAAAATTGTGGCCCTGCCCGTGGGAGTCTCCAGTCTTGCTGCTGTAACACACAGACCCAAAGTGGGCTCTTGCTTCCATCTCAACTTCCGGCTCTCAACTCCACCAGCTGCCTGTGCTCAGGGTCTTTGCAGTGTGGAGGAGCTGTGCACTTCTGCAGCCCACCCTCAAGAGCCTAGAGCAGATATGAAAAAAGCTCTTTTATTGTGGGGTGGAGGCACCTTTCCAGATTATTAAGCTCCTGGGATCATCCTAGTGGACAAAGGATGTCACCAAATGCTAGATAGAGAAAGGAGCATCTTACTCCTCTGCCTCCACCGCTGAAACAGCTTGCAAGGATCTTTCCTCAGGGGAAAGCCTCACAAACATCTATTCCCCCCAAACATCCTGATACTCTCCTGGAGGGTGTTCTGAGCAGTAGACCTGGCTAGGCACCTGTGGGGCTGTGATACTTGCTGCTGGACAGACCAGGTGGCTTTACTGAGCCTTGCTTTGTGCACATTCTAAAAAAAAGATGTATGCAAGCCTGAAGAAGCCACAGGTCATCCTGTAGGCATAGAGGTCATGCTTCCCCTCCGGCATCCGCATCTCAGTTTTGTTGGTACTGCAGCAGTGGGCTTAAAAGGGGAGGTTGTATTGCAGCCCTGCCTGTCCCTGTGCTGGTAGGGCACACCAGCACCGCAAGCAGGGATGTTGGAATTGGTGTGGGACCCCAGCACGTCAGTGTGGAGATGTGGGAAGACTGTCCATGTTTGGAGGCCAGCAGCAAGTATTAGAGTTGTGCACAGCTCCAGGCAGGATCCAGCCCAGGCTCACCAAGGGTCCTGCAGCACCTCTGTATCTCTCCAGCAATGCCATTTGTCAGGGATTTCTGCTCATAAAATTAAGTATCATTTTTATATGGGATTTCTAATAAGGATTTTTCTAAGGGCATGTAGTGATAGAACAAGGGGGGATAGCTTTAAATTGAAAGAGAGTAGTTAGGTTAGGTATTAGGAAGAAATTCTTCACTGTGAAGCACTGGCACAAGTTGCCCATAGAAGCTGTGGATGCCCCATCCCTGAGAGTGTTCAAGACTAGGTGCATGAGGCTTTGAGCAACCAGGTCTAGTGGAAAGTGTCCTTGCCCATGGCAGAGGGTTTGGAATTAGATTATCTTGAAGATCCCTTCCAACCCAAACCATTCTGTGATTGTGTGATTCTGTAATAAATTTGCAATTCAGAGTCTCCTTTCCACCTTCATGAAGAAACAGACAAGGTGGAAAGATGTTGCTGGAATATTTCTTCTTGCAGCTGGATCCTCTATAGCCTGCAGCTTCCCACCCTAATGCCCCTGTACATTTCCCCCATATGGCTATGAACCTCCTGCTGCTCAAAAGGTGAGGATTTCCAGCAAGAAGGGCTACAGAGGTAGTAGGGCCTTCAACAATGGGATGGGTCCATTTTCTGTCCCTTAGAGTTGTTCAGGTGCTACCACATCCTCGGCCAATACCCCAGGTGTTAAATACCAGGGATTGTCCCATGACCTGCAGCCATTAGAGTCTGTTCTGAGCAGTTGTCCAAATGCTCTTTATGCTCTTCAAATCCCACCTCCAAACCCAGTGGTGCAGGCAGAGGAGCATGTCCTGCCCTATGTTCCTGGAAGAGCCTCCCTCACTGCCTTTCCACACACCCATGGGTCATGTTGGGCACAAGGAAAGGCTGCCCAAGCCTAGACCCTTTCCAGGCACAACAGATGCAGTCCAGAGCAAAACCTGGGCACAGCCATTATCTGTCCTTATCCCCCCCACCAACTGTATTGGCACAATGAGTAGGGCTTGAGTGAAGCCGGGTATGGCCCCAGGTGATCATCATCATCACAAATCATCTGTCTTGCGCTTAAAGTCAGCTGAGTCTATTCATGGCTGAGGGTTGGGCAGCAGTGGGGAGTTTCTAAAGGCTGGGAAAGGGACAGGAAGGACAGACACCACTTAGAAGGTGACTGTATTATGATTCTCCTATAATTTAATCAGAGTTCCTGATTGACTTTGAAGGAAGGAGGCTCCCTCTTATTGCTCCTTACTTCTGCAGTTATCACCAAAAAATTTCAGTCATCCAGGGCCACAGAGGGTTTCAGGCCCCCTCGTTCCAGACTGGAGCTTGGAAACATCTTGTGTGATAACACTGCAAATAAAAAGGTGTGTTTTGCACCATTCAATGGCTAAAATGACATGATTTATACCTAAGTAAGAACCTTGGTAATGTTTCATAGCACAGTTAAAATCCAACCCCACCTTTCTTAGCAGGAAGGAAAAAAGACAGTAGCCCAGATTCAGGCAGGGAGTCACCAGGTCAGAGTTAAGCTTCTAGGCAAAACCTCAGTTCTGAGTTTCCTGGTCCTTGAGTGTGTTCCTGTCCGAGTTGTCACATTTACAAGTGCATGCTGGTGCATTCAAACTAGAATACCTGTCAGCTCCTCATCTCACCCCACAGGACCTCAATACAGTTCCTTGCATATCCCAGAGACCACTTTGCACAGAGCAAGGGGATCCTTCCAGCCACCTCTTTGCCCAAGAAATCATCAGGGCTCTGCACAACGAGGACTTGAAACTGCAGCTTAACTTGTAGCAGGGATCTTCATGGGTGCCATGAAAACCTTCTACATGGGAAATACTGATAGGACAAGAGAGTGTAGTTTTAAACTTAAGGAAGGGAGATTTATATTAGCTATTAGGAGGAAATTCTTTACTGTGAGGGTAATGAAGCACTGGAACATGTTGCCCAGAGAAGCTATGGATGCCCATCCGTAGAAGTGTTCAAGGACAGGTTGGGTGGGGTTTGGAGCAACCTAGTATAGTGGAAAGTGTACCTGCTCATGGCAGGGGGTTTGGAACTAGATGATCTTTAAGGTCCCTTCCAACCCAGGTCATTCTATGATTCTACAGTGTCATGGTCTGGGGCAGACCCCAGAGATGCAGGAGGACGCATCTCTGGGGAGTGGGGACGCTGGGGGAGCGCGGCACTTGCACTGTCACTGGGCTGGAGGTGCCACACACACTCACACACCCACACCCACAGCGGGGGCTGGCGGTATCCCGGCTCCTCCCCCGCTAAGAGGCTCAGCCAGGGCAGGCGCTGCCCTTGCTCGGTGCTGGAGGCAGCGCAGCTCCGCGTCGGGCACCAGCGCTCCGTCCCTCACGCCGTCCCTGGCCATGTCCCGCTAAGGTAAGGCGAAGAGGGGACAGGCGGCACCCGGGGGAGCCAGGCTGGGGGCTTGGAATGCTCCGGGTGGGGTGCAGTGGGTGCAGCGGGGGTGCGATGGGGTGCGGTGGGGCGCGGTGAGGTGCGATGGGTGGGATGGACAGGGGGTGCCCCCGCGAGGGCTGCGAGCAGCGAGTTAGATCAGACCTGGGGAAGAGGCTGGGCTCGATGGGAGGGGGGAGACGACGCGACCGCAGACTTGCCAGCAGTGCCCAGCAGCCCCGAGCCAGCTCGGCTCCCGCAGCACGGATTACCGGCTCGGTAATTTCTAGCTGCTGCTTAATTTGGCTGGGATCACCGAGCAGTGAGCTGGAGTGAAGGGCGGAGGGCATTGTGCCCTCCTGTACTGCGCTGTGCAGCCCTCCACGCCTTTGCTCCACAGCCCTTCCATATTCAGAGATACCTCTGAAAGTGCTTGAGGATGGGGAGAGGCTGTTGCTGCACCGGCGATGGCTCAAGACCCCAGGTGTTCTCCAAATCCATCTCAGCCGCTCCCTGCTCTCACCCAGAGCCAAACACATCATTTAGGTGGATAACACACAGCCGGTTCTCAGGCAGGATTTTCCCTGGCTGCAGTGTAGCACAACGTGTGTCCAGGCTGGTTTTGGTGGGCTGTCCCCTGGGTCACACTGGTGCTGGTAAGCAGATCCCAGGACCTTCCCTGGCTTTTTAAATTATTAGGACCATTCTTGGGCAGGGACTGAAACCTGACTTGGGATAGGCAATTCCCACAAACCGGTTTGCATTTTGCTGCCTGCTTTGGAAGTATGGTGTTTTGTACATGGGTTGTGCTGGACCAGCTGAGCGCTGTACCAAAGAAAGGTACAGGCTCTCCTAGGATAGTTACAATTACATTATCCTAAGGAAAGTGGAACTGGCATCTTTTTGCATTTGGGGTGTATGGGGGAGGACCTGTCATGTAGGCAGCATGGAGGGAGAGTATGAAATGCAGCAGGCCAGTGGGTCTAAGATTGACTGTTTGCCCCCAGGATGCTAAGTTTCCCCTGTAAAAGAAACTGGCAGGAGCTAGAGGATCTTCTCACAGCCCCAGGCTGTTGGTGTGAGAGTGCTTCTCTCCACAGTCTAGGCACAAGGATGTCCAACAACCAACCCTATGGGGTTAACCTGTACATTACATCAAGATGTCAAGGACATAGCTTGTGTTGCTTGACTACTCACACCTCCTCCATTATAGGATTCTGTGGGTCCTGCCTCTCTGCCCGTGATGTGAGGGACTGCTAGGTCCCAGCACTAGTATTGTGAAGGTGTAGGATGGTTTTTCAGCTTTGGACTGAGCTCTGCCAATGCTTCAGTGAAAACCTGCAGCCCTGTGAGACCCTGTGAAGCCTCCCCCTACCCTGTGCCTAAACTGTCCCAGGGACAACCAAAGGGCAAACAAGGGCAAAAAACAAGATAGCACTTCCCTTCTGTTTGTTGATTGCCAAAATGGTTTTCACCTGTGGTTTTGCAATCTCTGAGCCCTGCCAGTTTCCAAATACATGTGTCTAAATTGTGTTTAACATGTAAGTTTTTGTGATGACTTGGTGACAAGAAGCTTTAAGCTTCTGTAAAACCAAGATGTAGGGCCAAAGTCTCTTCTTGGGCTTTTTGGGGTGGGACTGGAGTAACCTCATGAAGTTACAGTATCTCCCCACTGATACCAACATTTATGAGATCTGAATCCTGCCCAGGGATGAACCTCTTTTACAAGGCAATATTATTTCTAAGTCATTTCCCCTCCTCAGAGCAGCCAGTTCATCTCGCTCACTGTTAAGTTTTCATGGACCAAGGGCTGCTGGTACAGTGTTTCTGTCTTACGCTTGCTAACTTGTGACTTCGCAATCCTTGGGTTGCCATGGAAAGGATTATGCTGTGATTAATGAAGGCATTGTCAGCTCATAGTTTTTTTCAAAGCCTATCCTGGAGCTGCAGAGAACAGCTTCCAAGCCTGGCGGAAAGAGGCTGATAGGAGAGGCAGCCTCAGGCAATCAATCCTGGGCACATTTTTGGTCGTTCACACCAAGACAATGCTGTCAGGTAGCAGTTGCTACCTTCACTCACTGCCACATCAGCTCTGCCAGTCCCTTTTGAGGGTGACAGGAGGAAGAGGGGCTTTTATTGTTCTCTTGGGGCAGAGCCAGATTTCTGTGGCTCCCAAAGCAGACTAGGACAAGTGTCACTGTACCAAGAGTCTGGCAGGATGTGGAGACAGTGTTTAAGGGAGCCTTCCACTGTGAAATCCTCCTGTCTGCTAGGAAACATGCAAGGAGAACCTGCTGTGGGATGAGCTGATGTGTTTGTGACTTTCTGGTTCCCCAGAAAAGTGCTAGGTAGAGCCAGAAAGCTTATCAGGACAGCACTGCCCCATCAATGTCCATGTTTATGCTGTCCATCCAGCCCCAGATAGACCCCACCAAACGCCACTGCACCCGGAGCTGTGCACGGAGCCCCTGCTCTGAATCACAGAATCACAGAATCATTAAGGTTGGAAAAGCCCTCTGAGATCATGAAGTCCAGCTGTTAACCCAGCACTGCCAAGCTCACCACTAAACCATGTCCCCAAGTGCCACATCTACACGTCTTTTCAAATACCTCAAGGGATGGTGACTCCATCCCTTCCTCAGCAGCCTGTTCCAGTGCTTGATCAGCCTTTCTGTGAAGAATTTTTCCTAATATCCAGTATAAAGTTCTTGCAGTCAGGAAACTAGGAGAGAACAGAGTGCAGCTGTGCCTACTTTACTAGGGGAATGCAAAATGTGCAAATCCAGTGAAAAACAGGCATTTGAAGTAGACCGAGTACCAAATAAAAATATAAAAGTTCAAAATCCAAAGCAAAAAATCTCTGTGAACCCCTTCATTTCTTGGCACCACTGGGTGAGTTCTCCCCAGACCTGCCCAGCCTGAGCAGCTGCAGAACAACTTCCACCTCAGCCCAGCTGGGATTTGAAGACTGAGTGCTTGGTCCCGTTGTCAGCCTCAGAGCAGTCACAGAAAATCACTGAGCTCTTCTTGGACCTCAGTCCCAGAAAGTGCCTTTCATGGCATGTTGGTTCAGCTGCTGTCATCCCTTTTCCTGCATTTAACCTGTTGTAATAACCCAGTGCTTGCCTGGGGCGTAGGTGTCTTGAAAGAAGTTTCTCATGCATGAAAGGAGTTCAGACTTACATTGTAGACTGACAGGTGCCTGGGGTGGGGTAGAGATTTCACTGCAGTTGTTGCTGCACAGTCAGCACCTTTATGATGTGTGGAGGAAGGAAGACTTGCACGAGGACATGCCCGAGGTTATACTGGGTGTTGGGAGAACTGAGACTGTGAATCCTGGTTTTGACCTCTTTTCTAATCTGACACTGGCTTGTACGGTGAGAGCTGTGCTTGGAGGGGGCTTCACCCAAGCAGACAAAGCCACTCTCTGCAGCTGCTCCTGACTTTGGAAATAGGAAGATAAATCTGGGGTCGTGGCAGAGCTGGAGAGAGGATGGGGACATCATGAAGATTGGCAAGGGAGGATAAATAGAAAATGGCAGGTACCTCCAGTGCCTGGATGTCTTCATGTAATGTAGAGACTTTAGGAATATTATAGAATCATAGAATGGTTTGGGTTGGAAGAGACCTTAAAGATCAACTCATTCCCACTCACCTTGCCATGGGCAGGGATACCTTCCACTGGACCAGGTTGCTTAAAGCCCCATCCAAGGTGGCTTCGAACGTTTCCAGGGATGGGGCATCCACAGCTTTTCTGGGCAACCTGTGCCAGTGCCTCAACATCCCTATGATTTATTCTCATAGGGCTTGCAAGGTTGTAGCTGTGAAACACCTTCCACCTAAGAGGGCTTTGGAAAGGCTGAGCAGGACTCACCTGCCCAACACACTGAGACACAGGGAAGAGGTGCTCTGAGGTGACCTAGGATGTGCTAGATTAGGACTGGGACCCATCTATAGGGACCAAGCCCTTCTGTGTTCCTCCTTATGTCTGTCATTGTCCAGAGAGCAAATTCCATTTTTCTGCTGACTTATTTCAATCAAGATAAATCTAGTAAATCTAATTAAAAAGGTTCAGCTGGGTAGAATCCTGAGAAAGGAGGGATGGTTAGAGGTTTGGAATGCTTTCCATAGGAGGAAGACAAAGACTTAAGCTGAAAAGAGATAGAAAGAATGCGTGTTATAGATCCTGGAAGACCCTATTTGCATGGTGAAGACAAAAGCAGGATTTTCCTTAATTTTCTTTGGAAATACAAAAACTAGGGAGCATCTCATAAAGATTACAGAGACAAGGCTCAAAGAAAAAAAGAGTTCACACAACCTGGCATCTGTGGTACTCTGTATGGCAGGATCCTGTGGATCCTGAAAGTATTGATGGGCTTTTTTAAAAAAGCACAAGCTCATTTATAGAAAGCCTCTCAAAAACTATAAGATAGATACGTATTAAAAAAAAAAAATACCTTTTTTTTGGCTCTAGGAGTTCTTGAGCTGCAAATTATTAGTGTCTGTGGGAATATTACAGAGTAATGCCACTACATCTTCACCCTGCTTTTGTATTGCTCCGTAGGCATCCTCTGGCAGAGAAGTACAATGGATGGGGAACCCACAGGCTGGATCCAGTGTAGGCTATTTTAAGTGGAGCTCAACTCACCAAAAAGTTGCTCATGCTCTGAGTCCTCCTTGAAACAATTCTTCTGAGATATTAGCCTGACTGCACTTCTTAGTTGTCTTGGAGAAGTTAAGGTGTCAGCTCATCACATTAGTAACAGTGCCATGTAACATGTGGGTTAAGGAAAATAAGACAAAACTTATTCCCTTCTTTTTTCATTGAAAATATTTTGGTGCCAGCAAATACAGAGAGGATGTTAATGGGATTTCTTGCAGGTTCTGTATTAGGTTTCCTGAATGCCAATAGGGAATTGCCACAAAGATAGTGATCAGCTAGATCTCTGCTAGAAAGGCTGGGGTTTGCATGTGGGTTCCTATGATTTCCAGAGTTGACCCATGTCCTTGTTGGGGTGAGGCTTGCAATACAAGTCATTTTTCCGTGTGCCCGGTGTGTTGGTGTACAGGAGTTTGAACTCATGCCAAGAGGAGAAGAAAATGCTTTGCCTGTTGGTGGCACTGAGTTCCCAGTCTGGGCAAAGCTCCCACTGAGCTCAGTGGGTTCTAAGAGTTTCACAATGACAGTGGGTCTGAAAGGGAAGGGAGACCATCCAGAAACCACAACACCTCTTTCCACCAGAGGTAGGGTCCTCTAACCTGGCTGAGGCTGGGGGGACAGGCAAACCTCCTGCACTGGGACAGAGGTGCAGCATGTGCATGTTGTGGTGAATTGGAAGGAGCCCTTCAAGCCCATCTACAGCACATCAAACTACTGCCTCCCACATCTGACCCTTTGGGTGTTTTCCAGCATCAGTGGAGGTTGCCATTACATTGTGCTACCCCAGCTATTTCTGTCCTGCTTCCTCTCATCCCTTAGCTTTGCTGGATCAGTGCCATCAAGGCCAGCAGATTTACCCTGGGCTGAGATGAACTCCAGAAACCATACACATACACACACACTGGCTTTCTCTCTCCTACAGTCCAGAGGAGGTTTCGGTCTGGAGAAATAAAAGGGTGGTTATTTCATCCATAACTTCTGTGCAAGGACCTTCCTCAAGCCCATGAAGAATCTGCATGCCCAGGGCTGTCAGAGCAGGGAAGGTGATCGCCCTTTGCCCTTCAGCTCCTATGCTCAGCTTCTTGACTGCCTTTAGTCCAGATGGAGCATTAGAGTTAGGGGAACCCAAACTTCCATAGTCTTTTTTTTTGGGAGTAATGTCCAGGAAAAGATAAGCATAATTGGCTTTACGTATTTTTGGGGTTTTTTTTCTTTGTGTGCTGGAGAGCTGGGAGAGCCTGGTGTAGTCTTTGGCACAGACATAAGAAGACACTGTTACTGAAGTTACTGGAAGCCCCCATGAGCTCTCAATGGTATTACCAATACACATCCCAAACACAACCCCAGGCCAGGCTAGTGGTACATCTGCATCTCTGATCCAAAAAAAAAAAAAAAGGATGGACAACACTCTCCTTTAGGATTTCCTTTCGTTTCTGCGGGCTCTGAGAGCTCCCAACTGTCTCAGAGTACTTGAGATGCTGAGACACAGGGATCAGGATCCACAGCAGGAACTATTAGATCTTTTGTGTAATTCAGTAAAGCAGCACACAGAGACTTGTAAACAATTAATGAGCAGGTCAGCCCAATCTGCTGTCATGCCAGAGAGGTCTCTCAGAGCAGGTATTCCACAAGGACACCTCTCATGTGAAGTATTTCTCTTCTCCAGCACAAGACAAGGGAAGCTTTGCCTGGTGACACCACCAGTGCTTGTGGGTGATGAAGAATGTCCTTATCACAGAATTATAGAATCATTAAGGCTAGAAAAAGACCTGTAAGATTATCAAGTCCAACCAATAACCCAGCACTGCCAAGCCCACCACTAAACCATTTCCCTAAGCACCAAATGTACATGTTTTCTTTACAGGAAGGAGAGTTTCTGAAAGTGCAATTTTGGTGCTCCAGGAAGGCACAGAGATTTTGCTTTCTCCACTGCTAAATGTCATGCCTGCACTTAGAGCACCAGAGAGTAGACAAGAGAGCATGCGGTGATCTTAGACAAATGATGGACTACATGAGAACTGCAGTTAGTTCAGGTTAATTATACCAGTACAGATTAGGTTGATGGGTAACAGAGGGTGAAAGCTGTTAGGGCAGCCTTACTTCTCTTAAAAATATCCCTCTGGTTCTCCCCCAGTGCCCCGTTGTATCTGTATTTTGTCTCAGAACAAACTACTCTTTGGAGTAGCAAACCAGGTCCTCCTCCCAGCCCTGAGCTCAGCAGTCAGGGAAGATATTAAGTAAAAAGGGCTATAAAAAAAGTCAGGCTTTTCAGGCGCAGCTGTGATGTTGACCTCAGCCAAGGGAGGTCTCCAGAAAACACCAATTTCTTATGTGTAGCTAAGAGTAAGTCGCAAATTTCAAGTCACCCCTTTCTTCGTGGGGGTACCTCAAAGTACTGAAAAGAAGGGTGGGAACAGAGAAGCTTGTTAAAACTGCAGTAAGGATCTGATTAAAGCTGACTTGCTCATCTAGTCTGATTTCCACGGGAAACAAGGCTTGTGTGGCCACTCTGCCCATCTCTTTAGATGTGTCACCTAATCACAGTAGTTTGATGACCAAGTTCACTTCAAATTTGACAGAGCTGTAGCAAGGTAGCAAAGTGCCTAGACACTTCCTGAAAAGACATGTGTAAGCATGCAAGAAATGTAGTGCCCTGTGGCACGATGCCATGTCCTGCTGGACCCAGGTGTGATGAGAAAGCTGTTCAGGATGCCCCACCTGCAGGAAAGGTTTCTTAGGGGGGCTATGTCTTACTGACCATCTAGAAATCTTATTATTTGGAATTTTGTCTTTTTAAATGAGGCTTTTGTTAGGGCTGCTCCTTGCAGAGAAAATTCTATTTCTGGCTCTGCTGTTTACTAGGTGGGGACTTGGCATGGAGTGAAGTCACTTCACCTCCTGGAGACTCCAGTTCTTTTGTCCCATCCAGGCTGTTTCAGGATGCAGTGACTTTTACTTTATGCCAGTGCAACACCTAACATATCACAGAATGGTTTGGGCTGGAAAGGACCTCAGAGATTATCTTGTTCCAATCCCCCTGCCATGAGCTGAGACATCCTCCACCAGGCCAGGTTGCTCAAAGCCTCATCCAATCTGGCCTTAAACACTTTCAGGAATGAGATATCCACAGCTTCTCTGGGCAATCTGTGCCAGTGTTTTACCACCCTCGAAATAAAGTATTTCTTCCTAATATCTAATGTAAATCTACCCTTTTATGTGCCCCTTAGTCTACCTCTGCTTTGGCAAAGACCTGTAAGCATGACCAGTTTAGACAGATGATGCCCCTTAGAGCACAGAGCATCCCAGGCACTGAATAATACCCAGTGACTCCATATGCCACTGAAAAGAGAAGAGCTGTAGATGGAGCAGCAAACATCCCCTGTGACTCAGCTTCCCCAGCTGAAAAATTAGTATAACATTTTGCATGTGCAGCCAGTGAGTCAGGGAGTGTCTGTCCCCCTCTCATCTGGGCTATTACAGGGCTGATGTCTCCCAGCACTTCCTGATGCTGCCCTGAGGCATCTAATGGTGATTGCACCAAAGGCACCCTGGAAGGGCAGAACAAAGTCTCTACTTAATTCTACAGTTCCCATTCAAGCAAAACAACCTCTGGAGTCAACAGAAGTCTCAGCAGATAAAACAGGGCTGGTATCTTCTGATTTGAGCTCATGTAATCCTAACAGTCCTTGGATTTGAAGGCTGGCCCCAGCCTTTTGAAGGGCCACCTTGAACTTCTCCAGGATCACGAGAGATAAGAGGATAGTGTCAGGGCAGGTGGAAGGAGGATTTCACTAAAAATCCCCCCAAGGGGCTCCTGGTGAGAAAAAAACATCACAGAATTATAACAGCTTGCAGAAGTTCCGCTCCAGCCACCATTAATAGCACCAAAAGGAGAGAGACCACATAACCAAGGCCAGACCAGTAGGGACCAGCAAGAGTGTAGGGTGAGGCAGCTGCTTATTAGGACAATTTAAGAATAGAGAAGAGCAGAGGAGCTGCCTTTATTAAAGACATTTTGATCTGGAGTCATAGGCACAGACTTGGGTGTCCTGGTTCTCCTGCATGACCTTGGGGAAAGTGACATCCTCCTTCCGTGTCTCAGTTTCCCTCTGTGTGAAATGAGGATAGCATTGTCCCCTCCTCCATAAATAGGCTGAGATTCATGAAGGAATAACACAGTATATCTCGCTGGGATGATTGCTAAAACAGTGACTGCGGTAAAGACTCACTTTACAAACAGTTCTATAGCAAAAAAGCAGCAGTGGGTTAGTAATTAATTTATTGGGCTGAGATTAGTTCAGATCTTACCTCTGCCATACATTTTTTGGATGGTGAAAGGTTATGTAGAGACTGTTTTAAAAGGGAGCCCTTTATGGGACTTAGAAAGAACCCAAATACATAAGTCTCTCTGAAACCACTTCAGCAACAAGCTCCAGTGTGCCACAAGACAAATCACCTGATGCCCCATAAATTTTGGTTTGGGACTCTGGTCCCAGCCTGGGAAGCAGTGGTCCTTCTCCTGCCCTCTGTCTTGTAGTAAGGCCTATGGTCTTATAGACAGAAAACTTGGACAGCCAAGGAGATGATCCAGTTCAAGCTCCTTCTCTGCATGGTCCAGTTATTCCTAACTGGAGGCAGGAATGTACAATTGGCCACAGTAAATACCTAAGGGATATATATCTCCTTCTATATAGGGAGTGTGTGTATGTATAAATAAAAATATTTTTTAAAATATTTATTTATATATATATTAGATTAGATAGATGTGTGTACAAATCTTCCCTGAGATTTCCGGTTCCCAAACCTTTGGAACAGGTTGCCCAGAGAACTTGCCCCATCCCTCTTGGACGGGCCTTTGAGCAACCTGGTCTAGTGGAAAGGTTCCATGCCCATGGTAGAGGGCTTGAAACAAGATTATCTTTAAGGTCCCTTAAAACTCAAATAGTTCTAGGATTCTGTGATATTTATGAAGTTTTTCTCAGATAACAGACACAGTCTTTGTAGGTGCCACAGGCAGTACAGCCACAGGATTACACCTGCGACTAAGCTAAGGGCTAATGTCTGTGGTTCCACTGCAGGGCTGGCAGAGCCTGGGGTGGCTCAGAAGGTTGCTACCTATGGGTACCTCAGAGGATTTTTGAACCTGGCCCAAAACAGGATGTTCCACACATGAATCTCCTCCCCGATCCATGCATTCAATGTAAAACACATCAGACTGAAGTCTGTGTATATCCCTTGCTCTGTAAATGCCAGGGATCAAACAGCCCATGTAGGAGCAGGTCCATGGTCACCCAACCAACAGTGGCTGGTCTGTTCAGCCCAGGCTACCTGGGGCTCCCTGAGCATGAGTAGGAAGGATCTGAGTTCTGATTTTGGCACAGTACTGTGTGGACATCCCAGTTTGCTCAGGACCAGCAAGAGGACTCCCAGTACAGCCCATCAGTCTGCTACTCCAAGGAGGAGAGTCTTGAGAGCATATTCATCTTTCATATCATCCCCAATTTCAATCATAGGCTTTACTCATAATTTGTTTTTGTCATGTGCCAGGCCCTCTATGTAGACCCTAGCAAGACTTGGAAGTTCATCTACAGGTAAAGAAGAGATGAAAACACTTGCAAAGACTGTTTGGCCAACCTGTAAGTGCAGCTATTTCCCTAGATCAGCTCAGCCTGCTGGGGCTGGATTATGATGAAATTACACCTGACCTCCTTGCAAAAGGATACTTTATTTGATTAATTATTGTGGCTGTTGAAAAATACTCAATCACTGGTAGAGGCTGGTGCACAAAAGGAGATTGCCCTCACTGGGAGGCTTTGTCGAGTGCTCTGCGGAGAGGTGGGATCAGATGCCACTGTGGTCCATTGTTCTGCTTTGACTACTTGAAAGCACACTAAGGGAGAAAAGGTCAGGTCTTTTGTTTAGCTTCTCTACCTACTGGGCTTTTTGGGAAGATCGAATGCAGGGCAAATCTATTGAACTTCCTGCTGAAGGCTTAAAAAATTGATGCCCATTTCCTGACAACTCTCAGGTGAACAGAGGCTACATATCGATTCTCTAACTTGCCAGAGGAGGGAGTTTTCTATGGTTTCTTGCTTTAATGTAACCTTTTTGGCTCATTCAGTTGAGGTGTCTCTTTCCATGGCACTCCCACCAAAACCCTTCAAAGAGAGGTTTGGGGACCAAACCCTCAGTCAGCTGAGCAGTCTTTTGACATATTCACAGCTGCTCAGGGATGGGAATAAGGAGGGGATGTGGAACTGAAACCAGTCACCTCAGGCTTCTTCTGTAATCTATGGACAGAAATAATGCTGACTTCTACAACAGATGGAATGAATCAGGCCTTGGAAGCACTAGTTTGTCCCTGTAGTTGTGGAGGTGATCTTAAAAAATCATGGAATAATTTAGGTTGGAAAAGACCTCTAAGATCATTGAGTCCAACCCTTAACCCTTAACCCCTTCCCTGGAAACATTCGAAGTCAGGTTGGATGAGACTTTGAGCAATCTAATCTAATGGAAGGTGTCCCTGCCCATGGGAAGGGGGGGTTGGACCAGATGACCTTTAAAAGGTCCCTTCCAACTCAAACTATTCTATTATTCTAAACAAGCTGTGAGATCCTGCATTTGGAGTTGAGTCTCCATGGTCCTTTCACTGACCAGTGCAATGCTTTGCAAAGGCAAACAGAATGGCACAACCTGTAGCTGTCATCGGAGGCTGTGATTAATGATGCAGCTGATGGCGGAGGAAGAAACTTACTATCACATTCCTTTCCCTCACTGTCTTTTAAAACCCTTCACACCCAGTCTCAGGAGAGACCACCTCAGCATTTCATGGGGGTGCAGCTTGTGGAAATCAGCCCATTTTTACCAAACTCAGTTTATATCAATTGTTTCATACTGCTATGGGTCTGGTCATTGAGATTTTTAGCTGAGTCAAAAGTGTTTGCTTTTTTAGCTGATCCGTAGTCAACCTGACCAATGAGGAGAGCTCAGCATAGGGTTTAAATGTTCAATTTTCAGGGAGCAGCCAGATTTTTTCATATTTTTCAGCTCTGCCTGATGTCTTTTGAAAATCAGTCTCTGATTTTGGCCATTGAAGTCTTTGGCTGGAAATTCCACCTACTGCACAGCCCCTGACACTGCTCTGTCACTCATGTTGAGTAGATTACACCCTATTTATTGGTGGTTTCAGTTACGAGCCTCATTTCCCTGGGTTTCAGTTGCACTTGCAGAATGACAGACTGCAGTGTGCATTAGCACTGCACTTTCTTTCCTGAGCTACTTGCAAGGAAAAAAAAAAAAAAAAAAAAGAGGCAATACACAGAAGTACAGTATCTGTGTATGTAATGCATAGAGATTACTCTGACACTGGGCTGTTATACTACAGAAAGCCACGGGGGTGCCTGCAGTCTTTTCACCCTGTAGTTATTTGGCTAATTGATTAGCAGCTTGTCTGTGTTCTTTTGTGTAGGAAAGGTTCTTTTTACTTCAAGCAGCTTGAATTTTCTGGGTTTGGAGTTTGCAGATCTGCATCCCTTTTTGTAGAAACAAAAAAAACCCAACACAAACAAACAAACCAAAAAAACCCACAGTAATAAACTACCAGGTCTTCCCTGTGAACAGCATCCGCCCACTCTGGCGGGAGTACCCTCTAATCTAATTAGTACCTAATCCTGTGCCTATCATCACTGTAAGGCTGAGTGTTGCAGGAATAGCTCGAGAAAAATCTGCAAACTTGCAGGCTGTTGTTTAGTTGCACAGTGTTGCACACCAAGGGGCCCTTCTGAGAATCCAGGGCTTCCCAGTGGATCTTCATGCCCTTGCTGTCACCTATACCTCTACATCTCAGCTTTCAGCTGTTCTTGAGTCTCTCTTTTTCCCTCAGTTGTCCAGGAAGCTGGACCTGCTGCTGATGGAGAGGCCATTCTTTACAATAAAATACATCTCTTGTTTTCCTGATACCAGCAGTCTCTGCAAATCTGGTGGCCACAAAAGGTCTGACCTGAAGGCTGTAGGAAAGGCTTTTCATGACCTTCAGTGAGCTTGGGTCAGAGTTTTTCCAGGAAAATATGCTCTGTGCTGATCACTTCACAGTGCATGCGGAGTCCACAGACAGGCTGTGTCATGGATGCACCGGTCACATAAGAAATGGTAATTCCAGTGTTTGCTGCAGCTTACTGCAATTGTGACCTGCCTTGCTGAGGTTGGAGCTTCCTCGCATGCCTCACGTCATTTGTCAGCATGACCTCAAGATGATCCTTCTGTGCGGAGGCGGCAATTAAGACATAAACAAGGGAACTTTCTCAGCACGGTGACAGGCAGCATGTGGCCAGGTGGTTCTTGCTGTGTCCCCACATCCCTGCCACGAGAGTGTCATGCTGTTTTCTCACTAGTAAAAACTCAGGGTGTGCTGTCCTGCATAGAAAAAAAACCAACAAATACTCTGGGTAAATTCCTGTTGGCATTGAATTCAGGGCACTACTACTGTGTTTCATGGAAATGCATCTTTTCTCCACATTAGAAGAGATAACACATAACAAAACCAGGAAGCTGGATTTTACTTTTCTGGAGGAGTTGGAAATGATAATTTCTTCTTGCGAGGATGAAGATACTTGTACCATGGGAAGTGAAGGTGTAAGTGAATGGCCATTACCATGAACATTTCAGTCCAAAGCTCGGATAGGGGAAATGACAGACACCACAGAGTCATGGAATGGTTTGGGTTGAAAGGGACCTTCAAGGTCATCTGGTTCCAACCCTTCTGTCATGGTGTAAGGACACCTTTCATTAGAACTGGTTACTCCAAGCCCCATCCAACCTGGCTTTGAACACTTCCAGGGATGGAGCATCCACAACTTCTCTGGTCAACCTGTGTCAGTACCTCACCACCATCACAAGGCAGTATTTCCTCCTAATATCTAATCTAAACCTGCTCTCTTTCAGTTTAAAGCCATTCCCCTTTGTCCTACCTTTGCATGCCTGTGCTGAAAGTCACTCTCCATCCCTCATTTTAAGCAGCACCCCAGTAGCTGAAGCACCCATTTTTAAGCCAGACTCAGAGTCAGGGCTCTCCTCCACCAAGGTGGTAGTTTAGCTCTACCTCTCAGCAAGTCCTGAACAGCCAACCTTCACACATGCTTTGAAGGAAAACCTGAGCAAAGGGGAGAACTCACCTCTTACGCAAAAAGAAAGCAAAATGGAATGCTACAGCCCAAGGAGACAGGGATATCCCAGGCAGCACTGAATGGCAGAGGATCAGACTTATTTACCCAAGATGGGCCCAGAAACCATGGCAGGTGGTGTGAAGTTCTTACTGTGAGAGCCTGAGTGTTTGGTTCATAGAAAAGCAGAGTGAGAAATGATGGGAGTAGACTGTGAGGGCCTTCACAGGGAGCAGATACCAGGCACTGAATATCTGACAAACCAGTTGACATAGGTTATACCATGCAAAGGGCTCAGTCTGTTAGTAAAGCAAAGGTACATGCCTCTTGTAAAGAGTTTTCCAGTCATGATGGATCATCCTGGCTTCCCTCCACTCCATGCCCTGGTTGTTGCTCCAAGCAACAAGTGGTGGATGAGACAGTGGCATGAGGGAAGTGTAGGTGCAGCAGTGGGGTAAAATCCTGCCATATGGGCCCATCTGTGTAGTCAGTTGTGGTTTGCAAGGTGTGACTGGCCTCAGTTGGGAAACTGAGGGCAAATACAGAGGAGGAGGAGATACAACATTTTAAACACTTAGAATGATTTGAGCTTTGGAGCTAATTACCTAGAGAAGGTTGTGTCTGTCGAGAGCTTGCTTGTTGATCAAGTTAGCAGGAAAGATAACTTATTAGTCAAGAAGAAGATGGATGGTTTCCATATTCAGATTAATATCTTCTGACCTCAGAGTTCTCGTTCTCATCTGGGGCTCTAGGAAGAATGCAAAAATACAGACTGTTGTAGCTTCCCAACCATGAAAACTTCTAGATAGACAAAGACTAGGAGGAGTGGTATGCAGTGACATTGTCTTCTTCATCTCTGCTCACTATCATGCACAGTCAATGGCTAGAGATCCCAAAGACTGCGGGGACTGTTAGTTTAACCTCATTCGAAAGGCATTGTTTTTCTTCCTGATCTGAATCCTGCTTTTGGTAAAGACAAAGGCACTTGTCTCTGAGGGTGTAGGTCTGACCTTTTTATTCACCATTTCTCAGATGAACAGTAAAATACATTGAAAAATCCTTAATCCTTCTCAGCTCTCTTGATGGAGGGCAGGAGGTGAAAGCAGTAGTGTGTAGAGAGCATTGGCGTGTTAAATCTCTTTGCTCAGCTAGGGTGACACATTTCTGCCAGTCAAGTGAAATAGATAGAAGGCAAATTAACTTCTCCTGTTTTTTTCACACTATTAAGTTCACGGGGTTGTTCTCCAGAAGGCAGGCTCTCCACCAAACTGGGTGCAGACAGGGACAGGCATGGAATGTGAATGCTTGCACCCCATAAATTAATTATTCATTTTTTTCATTGCATTTGTATTCAGGAAAATCACATGGGATATGGAACTTCAGGAGAAAGGAATGGATTTTACATTTAGAAAGAAATACCTGAATTTATTCTGACCAATGCTTAATGAGTGTGTGCTCTGGAGGATTAGCACTGTGGAGTGATCCCCCCGGAAGTATGGCCAGTCATGTGGTTGGACTCCAGTCCTGAAGTGCCAACAAGGAGCACAGAAATGCCAGTGAAAGAGATTAGAGTAGCAACCCCCTCCTTTGCAATTGCAGGACAATGGCTTTGTCGAGGTTCCTTGGACTTTGTCCTCCAAAATCAAGCTCTGTCAGGTTCCTCTTGTATTTAGGATCTTTTCAGAACCAGGAAAGCCATGGTATAGGTCACCGTGATGGAGACCTCATACTGAAGCACTCCTTGGCTTGAGTGGTGACCACAGCTTGCAAGCAAGTGATGTGCATAGTTCCATGTCACACATCACTCTGCATCCAGAAGTAGATTAAAGTTCCTTCAGTCTCACCCCACTGCCTCCCTCAGATGTTCTGTTCAGATAATGTTCAACTAGGGGGGGCCAGAAAACTGCAAAATTAACCAAATTTACAAAATATACAATTTCCAGAGGGTTGTCTTTGTGTTATGTGTGTGATTTGGGAGAGATGCAAGGTACATTTTGTTTAGCCCATGCCATCTGTAGAGCTTCACATGGGAGATGAAGGTGGAATTCAGGTGCCCTACACACCTGCCAGCAAGGGTCACAGGGTCCAGATGGATATTTTGTTCCACTGGGACCCCCATGAATTAGTAGGCAGCTGATCTCCCTGGTGCTCAGACAAGCCCAATCCTTACTGATCTCTGTGGGAAGAACAGGGAGGCGAGTGTGCTCCTTCCCCTGCCCTTCCCTTTTGGGGTGTTCTCAGCTGAGCAATCCACGGGGAAAGTTGGCTTTCTGTTGTGTACAGAAACATTGTACACCTGCAAACTCCCTTGCAAAGGTTTCATGAGGGGACTGACAAAGCACAGAACAAGAGTAAGCCTGCTGTCTTGAGCTGAAGGCAAGACTTTCAGAAAGCAAAAATAACACCCCCCCGCCAAAAATAAACATAAAAAAATTAAAAGACTCAGGGCACCAAAGTCCTGTTTAAAACCAGAGTGGACTGGATGTACAAATACCCTTCCAAACCTGGCACAACACCTATTCAGCATCACCACAGGCCATGCTAAGCAGGGTGCTCACATACCAGGTAGTTTTAATGTGGAAACTAGGGTAACCATGGGACAGTGTTTTGCTTCAGCAGCAGAGGGACAAAAAACTGAAGGAGCAGTTCTGAGACTGAAGAAGTGGTCTTAGACCAATCTGTGGGAATGGATGTCCCATGCATGGCTTTTGCAACATGGACACCCAACATGGCAGGTCTTACCTAGGTCATTTGGCTGGTTAGCATAAAAATCACTAAGATACTTAGGAGCTCCCCTGTTGGGTGAGATCTTTATTTTTCAGAGAAGGAAGCTGAGGAAAGGAACTATAAAGATGACTTATCCATACCAGGTGTCCTTAGGCTAGGGAAGACAAACTGGTACCTAGCCCTGTGTCCAGCACTCCCCCTATGATCAACAGGTTACAGACCTCTGGAGAACCTCCCCCAGTGCCTATTCTGAGCCAAGCCAATATTTCACTGACTATTCCCAGTGGAGTAGACTCTTCAGCATCCCTAGGCAGTCTGCCTCAGGACTCACTACTTGGCAAGGTTAGAAAGCTATTTTCAAGTCATATGAATTAAACAGAAGAGGAATAATTTAATGTGCTACAGAGAAGGTTCAAACTTAGAATTAGGAAAATTGCCTCACAGCCTTTCAGTTATTAAAGTGGACATGTGATTTTCCACCAGTCATCTACTTTTTAGAAAAATTAAAATTAATTCATTGAATATGGCCTGTGGCCAGAATTTGTCTAATGAGTATTGACTAATGAACAGTGATGTCTTTGCTGCTCTTAGGACACCAGTTCCTTTTCTGGGCAATGCAGAGGGATCATGTAGATGGTTTTAGCAGGTAGATATTTTCATTAAGGTGGTGAAGGCATTCAGATGACAAATGTGAGGATAGTTATCTGCCTTCAAATATGAGGTCAATAAAAATATAGAGGTGGTGCAGAAAGCCTGGTGAGGAAAAGGGGAATAACTGGACATTCTGTTGAGCCTTTACAGTCTCTGCAGGAGCTAATAGAGATAAATCCTGCCTTTCTGTCTAGGTTGGGAACATCTGTGTTTCCCACTGCAGGTGAGAAGCTACAGAAAATTCAGCCAGCAGGATCAGCTCCAAAGACTTAAGTCCTACATTGCTGAATGGGATGCAAGCAGTTGCTGCTAGTGGGGAAGAGAGATCACTCTCCTTCCCATGAGGAACATGTGTAGGGACATTGGCACGGTGAATTATCACTGCTTTTTTTTTCGAGACTGAGACTGTCTTTTTGGGACACAACATGTGGAGGTGATTGAGGGGAGAGTGGAAAGACTATTCCCTCCTGTCTACCCAAGAAATGTTTGCCTTTTGGTGGGGAAAGCATAAAAATAAAAGTTATAGTTAAAACCTGAAACAAAATATTTAGGATTTTATGATGAGTCTGGACCACTTTGTCACTGTCAAGAGAAATGTCTTGTATCCTGCAAGATCATCCTTCATCAGCCTTCACATCCTCAGTGTCCCATAAGAGTTGTGTGTCTGAGACTGAGTGCCTTTTTCTCTGCTTTTGAAGGGCTGAGTATTTTTACTATACTGGAAAACATTTCACATCATAAATACAACAGTTATTGATTACCATGTACCGAGGATGGTTCAGAGATTAAAAATTGCAGAAATTCAATTATTTGAAAGCATTTTTCACTCATACACACTGAACCCATTTAACTCTGGGAGTGCCGTGAGGTGACATCACACAGAAGCAAGCACAAACTCAGGAGCAGCATGGGACTTTCCCATATAAATCCCACAAAGATACAATTTGCCCAACAGCCTGAGGAGAGAGTAGAGATGCTCCATCCAATCCAGGTCTTAGTTGCAGGCTGTTTTGGAGGATTTGGTATTTTCTTGGAAAATACTATTTTCTTTTACTCTCATGAAATCAGTTTGGATGGAAAGATGAAAATCCATCCAGCCTTGTGGACCATAAAGGACAAGACTCTGCTTTTCCACATGCTTTAAGTCATACTGTGGAATCCAAAGACATGTATCAGTGTGTTTGCTAGGTTAATCCTTTGATAACTTTCTAGGACTCAGTTTACAAAATATTACTTGCGTAAGCAACCTCCAGTTCCAGTCTCATTCACCCTGGTGCCAGCATTAATCTGGATGTATTAGAGGATTGTCTCTCACTGTCTGGAATTAATATTACGAAAGCCTTGGGAGCTGCAGTTCTTCTAGCCCTCGTCACACTTAGCGCTGTGGAAACAATTCAGGGTTGAAAAAGTCCCTAAACTGGGGACTCTTAGTCAGGGGGGCAATTCATTAATTGCTGATTTCTTTTGATTTAGGTCCATTCCTGGTGATTGCTGATGTGTTTATACAGGAACCATGGTCATTCTACGACAGGTAAGTGAAACGTTCCTGTCTTCAGTTTCTCTGGTTTTACTACATCACTACAGACACTAATAAAAATATTTCTTTTTTGGAGGGGAAGCGTCAAGTCAGGTTATTTTTGTCCTGTCTTATTTCCCTAAAAGGACTGTTACAAGATGCAGAGATACTCATTAGCCTTAATCCTTGATTGGCTTAGAGGAAATCATTGCTCTGTGTGTGTAGTCCAGATTAACCTCATGCAATGTTCCACTTCTCTTTTCTTATCTGGGATGGTCCAGAAGCTGCTTGTGAGTCCTGGATGTGCAGAAGAACAAAACAACTTACTGTGTGACTTGAAAAAGGATCTGGTCAAAAATTGATTTTCAATTTCCAGAAACAGTGCTGCTTTGGTTGTGTAAAAATGGAGTCTTTTTGCACATTTGAAAGAAATTGAGGGATGGAGCACCTCTGATGTGGAGGAAGTTTGAGAGGGTTGGGTTGTTCAGCCTGGAGAAGTCTCTGGGGAGATATTATAGCACCTTCCAATACCTACATAGGGCTCGTAAAAAAGAATAACTTTTACATGAGCATGCAGCAATACGACAAGGGGAAATGGCTTTAAGCTGAATGAGGGGACATTAAGATTAGATGTTAGGAAGAAATTCATGACTGTGAGAGTGGGGAGGCATTGTCACAGGTTGCCCAGAGAAGCTGTGGCTGCCCCACCCCTGAAGCTCTTCATGGCCAGGTTCAATTGGGCTTTGAGCAACCTGGTCTAGTGGAAGATGTCCCTGTCCATGGCAGGGGGGTTGGAACTAGATGACCTTGAAGGTCCATTGCAATCCAAACCATTTTATGAGTCTGTGAATTGAATAATTAAGTTCCATGGCAGGTCTCATGGTGATTCTGTAATCATTTAAGGCTTCAAATTGTAATGTTTTCCCTCTGTCTAGGCATAGCATGTCTCTCTCACTGTAGCTTCTGAATTGTCTCATTGCTGTGTCTCACCTGGGGAGGACTCACAGTCCCAGCATGTCTTCTGAGCTGGGGCTGCTGGGATTGAGACACAAATATATTTGTCAACACAGTCAGGCATTGTCGCAGTGGAGCAAATCTACCCAACAATTTTGATTCAGCTCTGTGTCTCCCTTGGTAAATATGCTTTTGCCTCCTTTTGTCCAGGTTTTTTTTGACCTTTGAAGGAACTCACATAGTTTCAGTTTATACCAGTGACACAAACAGCTGAGGATAGCTTTTAGTGTAAGGAATGCCAGGGATCTCATGAAGCAACTGAACTGCTCTTTATGGTGTTGCCCCGACCTGCCAGGACCCAAGCCCAACAAAAACAGGCTGCAATTTGGTAGGGGTGGGTAGGAGCTCCCTTCCAAAGGCTCCAAGGCGTTGGCCTCATGTACAAACTGACTGGTGCAGTTTGCAATGCCAAGGAAAATTGGTGTGGAAATTAAAACGAAGTAGGTTAAAAGGTCAGAATAGCCATTGAGAAATATCCTGTAACAACTCTGTCTAGGATAGTATCACTCCAGGCTGCCTGTCATGTCTCTCTGCCGGTGGGTACCCCTCTGTGGTTCATAGTCTTCTGTGTTAATCTGAACTCACCCTTTGCAGAGCTTCAAAATAGAGCTTTCAAACAGAGCCTCTTCCTTGTTATCTAAAAACAAGGTGTCTTGTCTGGGCAAGGAGGCAGCATGCTTCTGAAGTAATTCTGGGCACTCTCCCTGTGGGTTCAGATGCCAAGCAGTTGCTGACAAGTATCAGGGAAATAGGTTTGTGTTGAACTTGTTGCTTACTGCAAACATCTTTCTGCAGCGTGAATAAGGTGAACAAGGATCCCTCTGTAATGAAATAAGGTTCCCCAGTTGTTAGCAGATACAGGCCCTTTCTGAGGTCACTTTATACCAGTTTGCCCCATCTAAAGGTCCATTCTGAGTCATATTGGAACCACTTTGCTCTCTGTGGCCCAAAAGTCTGCTGTTTATGTGATGTTCAATTGCCAGTAGCAGCAATGTATGTATTTTGCCTCAAGTTTTGCTCTAAGATTTTGGAAATACATCTACACTGTTCCTATCTTTGTTACTTTCCAGGGAGCTTTCTCTGTCTTTTTTTTTTTTGCTCATTCTTGAATGTGCACAACATAGTCATGCTTCTGCCCTCCCACCCCTTTTCCCCTGAAAACTTTCTCCAACAAGATCAAACAAAACACCGAATCATCACCTGCAATAGATGAACTCAGAGCTTTTGGCTCTTACAGCTTTTTTTCCCTGTCCTTACCTAGCTATAAATTCAGGAATTTTGAAGATGAGCCCATGGCATTGCTCTACTTCCATTCTTCCATCAAAACAGTGTTTACCAGGATCTCTCTTAGGGAGAACTGAGTGCCAAGAGCAGCGCATGGCTCCAGCAAGGAGGGGAAAACACGCAGAGCTCCTGCCCTGTATCTTCCACCCAGTAATCTGAAAGAAAAGCCAATATTGTTCCCCAGCAGGGGCCTGAAGGGAGCCAAACTTGTCAGCTTTAGTCACTAGCAAATTACTCGTGGCAAGTCCATTTCAGTGCACAAAGAAAGGGAAGATGGAAAAGGAGGACTTTCCTGAATTCCTGTCTTGGCAGCCTGACAAGTTTGTTTGTCTTTGCAGCACAGCAGCAGCTTGTTTGTGCATGTTCTGTCTGTTATTTAAAGCAGAGATGGTTTTGGAGCTGGAGTGGAGACCAGGAGGGTGCGGTGGTCCTGGCCATACAGCCTGGCCAGGTAGAGGGCTTTCCTGGTGGCAAATGGCAAATGACTGCTGCTTGGCTTTTTTTGCCAACTCCATCTTCTTGTTCATATAGGCAACCCTTATATAAGCCAGTGTTAAATCAAAGGTCACAGTGCTGCAAATTTGCTGTTGCTGGGCCAGCCCACCATAAATCAAACCTTCTTATCAACTGGGGAATAAAACATACTTGCAAAATGTTAAGTATTTCATGGAGGATCAAGTTCAGCATCAGGAGTTAGACTCGATGATCCTTCTGGGTCCCTTCCAACTCGGGATATTCTATGATCCCACAAATCTCATCCACTAAACTAAACTTAGCAGAAGATTTTATCTGTATTACTGTGGTCTCCTGACCTTGTCCAGACCACATGAGGAGTATTACCTCTTTTGAGGGTTTCTCCCATTTCTTACAGGCCCCCCAGCCTGCTCCTGGGGTTATAGGGAGAGAAGTAGAAATAAGTGTTAAAAGAGACAGTGGAGACTTAATCCAAGCAGATAAAGGAAAGCAAAGCCCAGCCAGAAATTAAGGTCCTGAGGGATCAAGCACTGTGGATATCTCATGCTATAAAGCTCTTCCAATGCAAGGAAGGTGTTCCAGCTATTCTGAAACTTTGCAAGAGACAAGCCTTGATCAGAGACTTCAGCTCTGCTTTCCTGGCTCGGCAGAGCTCCTAGGGAGGTGATTCTCAGGTTCCATGCCAAAACCTTGAAGTTTCCTTGCAGCCATCCATTCTGCAAAGTCTGGGCCACCTCTGGCATTTCTTTGAACATAAAGTCTCCAGCGCAGCTTCAGCTTTAAACTCCACAAAACAAGTCCTACATGGACAAGACTGTCCTTGATATGTTCATGTCTCTGTTTTCTGAGTGTATTTGCGACTTCTTGCTCTTGTGCCAGACTGGCCTTTAGCAACATTGTACATTCCCCTTCTTGCCATTTCTCAGGTGTTTGTTTATCATTTTCCTTCCTACCCTTGGAATTAGCCAAAATCTTATAAAACCTTATTGTCCCTGTTGTGAAACAAGTTCTGCAGCCCTCTTGTGATGGTGGCAGCCCTTTCTTCACTACTTAATTTCTTCTTGTTAAGACCAGAATTACACATTGCACTGAGATGAAGGGGATTTGTGCAATTTGTTAATGAGCAGGAGTAGATTTTGTGACTGCTACTGTTTCAGAGTCTCGGTTTGATGCTCCAAGATGTTTTCCTATGCTGAGATTAAGAACAGCAGAGACCAGCTTTTGAAATCTTTCAGTCCAGTCACAGACATCTCCCAGCTGGGCTCTGTGAGCAGTGGCTTTACCTGCAGCTGACATACACCATTTTGAGTGTTATTGGTAATACACATTTGGCTTTGCCAAGTGATTCATTGTGCTATATATTTTGCTAGCAAGGAGGAAGGGGAGGGGGAGAAAAACAACGTTATTGTAGGTCTTCTCAGGGCTGATCTGTAATCATGTTATTATAAAAAGCAAAGTGTAACTCCACTGTTTGAATTCTCTTTCTCATAAACACTGAATAATTTAAGTCTTCTCCCATTTATGCCTCGTATCTCTCTGATCTATGAGTCTGAGGCTTCCCTGGATAGCTGTAATGCAGCAATGAAAAGTCCAGCACAAGCCAACCAAAGGGCACATTTGCATATAGATTGAAACATGAATCGTTGGGAGCCATTCAGTAGTTGCAGTGCTCAAGACATTTGGCATTTTAACAGCTCTTTGCATCAAATCCTTTCCATCACGTTTATGGGACAATTAAAGTGCTGGGGTTGCTGTGTGCAGAAAATGAAGCTGCAGGCTAGGGAGATTTTCTTGCAGTGCTATGGTTGTGGAATATAAATTATGTGATGTCAAATAAAGGTAGAGTGAGCAATCTCAGCTGGGGTGTGGAAATACCCTCTTAGAGAGCCTGTCTGAAATGCATTTGGTCCTGCTTCTTGATACCTCAGACAAGCCTCCAGGATCCATCTTCTCTGAAGTATATGCACTGAAACCTTAATCTTTTTGAATTCAAGACAGAGAAGGCTTTGCGTGAGAGTTGTTATATGTGTGGCTGAGTTTAGTTTTCCTTTTTAAAGAGGCAGTAACAAAATACCCAGCCAATATTATTTGAGGATATAGGAAACTTCAAAGGATTCAATAACAAAATTTACCTCGACCTAATCTTGAGACCATATGTTTCCCCAGGGAAAATCTACATCTCTAGGGCCAGCTCTTGCAGAGCAGCTCGCATATTATCTTGTCCTGCTTGATGGTAACTTCTCCCTGTCTGTCAGAGCCCTTAAGATGCATTTAGCTTGCTTGAGACCTGACATCTGGAGCAAGACAAAAGAAATTCAGCTTCTCAAACTGTTTTTTTCTCCTAAACTCTCCAACTCATCATGAAGTTTGGATTGGATATTAGGAAAAAATTCTTCACCAAAAGGGTGGTCAGGCATTGGAATTGGCTGCCCAGGGCAGTGGTGGAGTCATCATCACTGGAGGTATTTAAAAGAGGTGTAGATGTGGCACTTGGGGCCATAGTTTAGAGTGTTAGATTAATGGTTGGACTTGATGATCTTAGGGGACCTTTCCAACCTAAATGATGACTGTTGTTCTGTGGTTCTGTAAGCCTCTGAAGAAGTCTTGCTTTGTGTAAAAAAAAACCCAACAAAAACAAAAACAAAACAAAAAACAAACAAACAAAAACTAAAACAAAACAAACAAACAAACAAACTTGTAATGAATCTTGAACCTCTCATGGCCACTCTCTACACTAGCTGGTAGAGCTGGGGACTGTTGGCCCATCTAGCAACCCCTTTTGCTGGAGAGATGTCTGGGGAGGGAAATTAGAAATCTTTCATTTCCACTCACCCCATAACTTATCCTGCTGCTAGGGATCAACACAAGGGTTGATTTCCCTTGGCCCTCATTTCAGCCATTGAGCCTCTGATTACTGTTCTTAGTGGGAGGAAGCATCTTCATCCCAGCTGTGCAAAAAGAGCAGAGCAAAGGAGCTCCTGTACCATCCTGTCCTATCCCCATGCCCATACACCCACCTGCTTCTATCTGCCCTCCACTTTGTCCCAGCTGAGTGATAAAGCCGTTAGCTGGACCACCTTGTTCATAATTTTGCCAAAATCATATGGCTCACATGTATGTTAGAAAAACTTGAACGTATTTTATTATTACTTTTTTTTTTCCTGTTATTTTTACTCAGGTCGGTTCTCAGATGGGATATAGAGACTGACAGTTGGAGGGATGTGGGTAAAAGGTAGACAGACATTTAAGCCAACATGGCAGCTGTAAGAAATGTTTGTGGTGTGACATCCTCAATGGAGTGTGGGACCAAGCTTGTCATTTGCTCCTTGTAGAAATGGCTGCAGGCAGGGAGCTCTCCCTGTATGAGGTGACCTTTGTCTGCATCAAATTCCTCTGGCAAAACTGGAAACATTTGACAGCAAGGCATTGAAAAGAGAACCCTCAACATTTCATGGATTTTTGAGTTATAGGCACTTCTGATGACCCTGATGTATACTAGTGAAAGATTTGGCTTTTTTGACGAAAAATGTATTCCCTTTTCAAGGCATGGCATCATTTGCTAGCACAGTGTAGATTTGACAGCAATTTTCCTAAAGAAGCACACTTAGCTTTGGCTTTCTGCAATCAGGTTCAAGAAGCTGAGCACAGCTCCTGGAGCCCAGGGGAAGAAAAGCAATAACAGACCTTTTCAGTAGCACAAATTGAAAAATGGCATTTCTTTCTCAGGAGAAAGTTGAGCTGGGGGTATAGAGAATATCTGTTGAGATGCCATTGCCTGGTTGATAAATATAGTAGTTTAATTGGAATTAAAAGCTGAATATTGGAGACTTCCAATAAGAACATCAAAACAATACTTTCCATATTAGCCTTTAGCCAAACTAAAGTGTTTTCATTAAAAGATTTGTCTATATGTTTTTCCTATTGCATTTCAGGTCTTGGTGGCATTCTCTAAGGAAAATTTACAGTAAGAACTTTAGAAGAGTGAATCCATTTTTAGTGGGTTTATAAATGTAACAAAAACAGAAGGATTTAGATGTTTGCTCAAATACACATAAGGAGACTGTTCTGGGGAAAAATAAAAAGTCTTTAAGAGCAGAGAAAATTCAATACTGGGAGTGAAATAACCTGAGATATACCAGTGAGCCAGCTGCCACTTAAGATATATCTACTGAGGCTTTCAACAGTGGGAAAATGAGATGAGTAACTGTGGACTGGGACTTGGAAATTTGTATGGTGATGCTTTAGCATTTCCATTTTGCCACTCCTGGGTACATTTGCAGATACTGCTCTAGTGGTCAGCAGTACTGACCAGCTCGTGCAAGGGATGTGCATCAGAGTGTTGAAATATAAGGGAATTGACTTTTCCTGGTTGGCCTCATCCACATGGATATGAGTTTTACTAACATGGGGAGGTGACATGGTGGATCAGTCCTCCTCTCCTCTCCTTCACAATTCAGCCCTGGCTTCTCTCTTCACAAGAGAGGTGGCATTGGCAGAGGAAATAACCTGCTTTCTTGCACTTGGCGAAGGTCAATCTTAGAAGTTTACAAGGATTTCATTCTCCTTTAGGCAACTTTTGTGAATGGAGAAAACTTCAGCAGTTATAAGTTATGAGGACTTCTGTTCCTGAGCAGAAACTATTATAAAATACTGAATGGAGTTACAGTGGGTTGAGGTTGGGAATATATATCAAAAGTCCAGATTTGTTCAGACCCAGGTCTGTCCCACCTGGCATTCTGTATCCAAAATGACTGTTGGTGAACACCAAGGGTTGAGTAAGCATACAGTGTTATTTCCTCAAAATATGTTCCTATCCTTCAACTAATTTCCTGGCCTCCACCTATGAATTTTCAGCCTGGTCATTTCCCAAGTCTGACGTGATTTATTTAGTTAGTAGTCCCTAATGAATCTCCCTTCCAAGCAGCTATCCAGCTTCCATACTTCCCTAGATGTCCTATCCACCTCCACTGCTTTTTGCTGGACCTAGTCCCCCCTGACTTTTGTTGATATCCCCTTATTTTTGGACTGGAAGAGTATTTTAAAGAAGTATCTCTACAGCCTCGTCCCATTCTGCCCTAGCCATCCATGTGGGCCACTGGTGACAATGGGATGCTACCATAGATAGTCCTGTGGTGTGTCTTAACCTTGCACACCCATTTTCATGTTCTGCCTGAGGCAATTCCACTTGCATCCTGATAGTATTGCTCCCCTCCAACTCTTCAAGCAAGAAGCAGATGTACTCCATCCTTTGCCCAGAGCTGCTTTAGCAGAACCCAGGAGAAAAAGACACTGGCTTATTTTGCATGCTAAAGAAGAAAGAACCAAGTGCTGTTTGTTTTTTAAGATTAGGAAAAACACCCATCTGGGACAGTGATTTACCCACCATGACTTAGAATGCTTTTTTGCAGACAGTGCAAATGCAATGTGAGTAGTTTATGTGCATCTCCTACCACCCAGCCAGGCGTTTTATTGCCAGCACCTTTGCTGGCAAATGACTCTTAAGGTCACACGCTTCATTTTCATGATCTGCAAATCACTTTGTGAGGGCATTTTACTGCCCCCTAACCCCATAAAATTCAGTGTGAGACAGACAGGCAGCCTTTCTCATGAGGTAGATGCTTGAAATTAAGCAACATTTGCATCCAGCAGAATGCAGTGGAGGCATTAACTGTATTTCCATGCTGATACTGTCAGCCCATTCCTTGCAGAAACATAGGCTTAATTAATATATCTATATGATAAATACTCTTGCAGTCTCAAAATTAAGGCTATAGGGCAATTATTGAGTTTCTCAAAACAACTATAAAATTGATGAGTATTCTTCACTTGAATTAATTTCCCTTTACATGATTTGGGTTTGCACATGAGCACCAGTTAGCTGGCTGCTGCTGAACAAGCATCTCTGCCATGCTAGGCACCCTGAAAACCTCCCAACAAAACTGAAATTTTCGCTCTCAAATTGTAGTTGTATTTGTAATGCAACCCTTTGCAAACTGGGTAAAATGTGTGATCTTTGGAGGCCATATCCCCCTTGTGCAGTGTATGCAGAATGGACTGTTCATGTAATAAAATATCCATGAGGAATATTAAAAGTACCAATAATACAGGAATTATTTCCTGCACCAAATCATGCAGAGAGTATTTCTTTTATAGTTTTATTCTTCTGGCTACTAGAGTTCAGGACATCCATATGAAAGTCTTATCCCACTGGCAATCTTACCAGCCACCATTCCTTGATAATTTCATGTAAGAAATAGGTCCAGCTTAATTTTCCAATCTGTGACTATTGCTTTGTTTGCAATGGCTGTTGATTACTTGATGAACTTAGATTTTGAAACAGGTTTCTGGGTTTGTGTGTGTAAAAGGACTGATGTTCAGAGTTTGGTTCATGATCGCTTTCCAAAAGCTGAGTCTCTTCAATGTGTGCCCAACAAGCTGGAAACCATTAACTGTAAAGTTGTCCCAAGTTTGAAGGAGTCCACAGTGCACATCTGTATGTGTCCTGATCCAACAAGTCAACTGTTTTGGCTATGTCTGCCAACTGCAACTGTGATTTCAACAGTGGTGGTTGTCCCAGTCCCTGTCATCTTGTGCCAACCTAAAAACTCCACTCTACCTCTGTTTGCAACCTGTAGGTTAGGGTTTGTCTAGCTGGACTTGCCACCTGGTTCCTTCATGTCCTTAATTAATGTGGTTGTCCTCTGTGGTTATTCCAAAGCCTTCTGGAATTTCACATACTGTTAGCATCAAAGTTTACTTAAAACCCATGGTGAAATCACAGGAAACAAATCTCTTGGTGCATTTGGTAATTCCAGAGAGTTACAGCAGATGGGGCTGGTATTGTGCTGCGCAGAGCTGGTCTACCTCATCCCTCAGAGGGATCCACCACCAGCAATTTGGGAAGTTTTTCAAAGTTTTCCCAAGGCAAAGGGCCTTGAGGAATCCAGGCAAATGGTTGCAATTAGCAACCTGATATGAGTTTCCATTTCAAGGTGGTCTTGTATGGAGCCAGCTTTGGAATCTTCAAAACCATGAAGAAGCAATGAAATATAGATTATTTTTCTGGGTTTTAATAAATACTAGTATGATTCTTTTTGTTATCCATTTCATGATGAAAAAAACATTAATGTGTTTAATTTTCTTCAGGTTTTTTTTAAAGAATCGTGATATCATAAAATGGTTTTGTGTTGGAAGGTGAGGAACTAGAACAGATTGCCCAGAGAAGTTGTGGCTGTCCCATCCCCAGAATTATTCAAGGCAAGGTTGGATTGGGCTTTGAGCAACCTGGGCTAGTGGAAGTTGTTGTGAAGTTGGAATGAGGTGATCTTTTATGGTCCCTTCCAACACAAAACCATTCTATGATATTATGATTCTGTGAAAAAAAACTGAAGAAGATTAAACACATGAATTTTTTTTTCATCATGAAATGGATAACAATCAAGAATTTCTGCTTAACACCTAGCCTAAACCTGCCCTGTGTCGGTCTAAAGCCATTCCGCTTTGTTCTATCCCTACATTTCCTTGTCAGAAATCCCTTTACAGCTCTCTTGTAGCCCCTTTAGATACTGAAAGACTGAACAATCCCAAATTCAATTTTTTTTTTTTTTTTTTTTTTTTTTTTTATCTTGGAGTATCTTTTCTCCTTTCAGAAGGATACTACTTGCATTGCAGCGTCTCTGCATCCTTGTGGCTGGTACTTAAGGAACAGGAACCAGTACTGAGATATTTTGAAGTGCATCATGAGCATAGCTAGTATGATTTGTTTGGTTTCAATTATGCTTTCTCCTGCCATCCATTCTTCTCAGGGATTGGCTTTCCAAACACACCTCTGGAGAAGTCCACTTCTCCCTTCAGCAGTCATATCACAAACTCCCTCAAGATGCTATTGACTGAGCTGCAAACTGACCTTCCTCCAGACCCCCTCACTCTCTCAGTAACCAGCATAACCATCAGTGTATGCACAAAGGTAATGTGTAAAAAGGGCAGATATGCTCCAATCTGGCGTGGCAGTGTAGGAAAAGCATTTCATTCACTATTTTGTTCAGTATTTCCAAAGATGAGACATGCTATTTAAGTAGGAGGACTTGTCTAGACGTGTCAATGTGACTTTGGCTAGTGCAGACCCCTAGCATAGACATGCTTCTGCTGGTAAAATTGCATTTACACGAGTATAGACTACTACTACATAGGAAAATAATATATTTGTACTAGGATTAAGCACTTCTTTGCACACAGTCTATGCAGCTATGCAGGAATAGCTGTGCAGATTTCAAGTCCCACCTCTATTTAATACATAGGAACTAATTGCAGACTAGGTCTCAGACAGATGTAAAAAGTCAGGGAGGAGTGAACAAGAACTTGAAGTAAAGAAATGAAGTAGCAAGCATCTTTCCAGAGCATGGAACATGAAGATGAAGCTGAACTCTGAAAAAGAATTTGACAGGTTGCGTGCAAAAAATAAAAGATACTTTATTGCGGATGGTGGAAAAATACTCTTTGTTTCCCAGGGAATAAGATGAGCTAAAACAATTGAATTCATGTGGTGGTTTTTAGGCTTCTTTGAACAGCCTGCATGATCCAGGATGAGAAACATCCCTTCCAATTTACATTTCTGTGTAGCTTTTTTTTTTTTTCCAATTTTCCCCTGCGTCAGTACTGTACAGTGTAATTCAAACTGTGTCCTTTCTGTGAACCATTGTGATCTTGAAAACGCTGTTTGCCTCAGAGGCAGAAAAATGTTGAGTAGACGTACCTATTTGCCTCCATCTGTTACATAGTTCTGTAGCTCTCATGCTCATCAACTGGGATTCTGCTTTCATGAATGAAATCAAAGAGTTCTTTGCCTTCACTCAGGGAATAAAGCTCATCCGTGAGTGAGGCAGAGCCTCCATCGGCTCCACTCAGTGATGCCACAGTAGATACCTGTGCAGGCAGCAGCTCCACTTCCCTGGGCATGCTGCCAGCTCTGTGTTCATAGAATCATAGAATAAGCCAGGTTGGAAAAGACCTCTGAGGTCATTGAGTCCAACTCTTGATCCAACACTGCCACAGTTACTAGACTATGGCACTAGTGCCACATCCAGTCTCATCTTAAAAACCTCCAGGGACGGTGAATCCACCACCTCCCTGGGCAGCCCATTCCAATGTCTGATTAGTCTCTCTGTAAAAAATTTTTTCCTAATATCCAACCTAAACCTCCCCTGGCACAGTTTAAGATTGTGCCTTCTTGTCCTGCTGCTGGTTGCCAGGGAGAAGAGGCCAACGCCCACCTGGCTACAACCTCCTGCCAGGTAGTTGTAGAGAGTGATGAGGTCTCCCCTGAGCCCCCTCTTCTGCAGGCTAAACAACCCCAGTTCCCTCAGCCTCTCCTCATAGGACTCGTACTCCAGTCCCTTCACCAGCCTGGTTGCTTTTCTCTGGACCTGCTCCAGCACCTCAGTATCCTTCCTGAACTGAGGGGCCCAGAACTGGACACAGCACTCCAGATGTGGCCTCACCAGTGCTGAGTACAGGGGAAGAATCACTTCCCTGGTCCTGCTGGCCACACTGTTCCTGATCCAGGCCAGGATGCCATTGGCCTTCTTGGCCACCTGGGCACACTGCTGGCTCATGTTCAGCTTCCTGTCAATCCAAACTCCCAGGTCCCTTTCTGGCTGGCTGCTCTCCAGCCACTCTGTCCCCAGCCTGTAGCGCTGCAGGGGTTGTTGTGGCCAAACTGCAGGACCCGGCACTTGGCCTTGTTGAACCTCATGCTATTGGAATCAGCCCATCTCTCCAGCTTGTGCAGGTGCCTCTGAGGAGCCCTCCTGCCTTCCAGCAGATCAACACTCTCCCCCAACTTAGTGTCATCTGCAAATTTGCTGATGGTACACTCAATCCCCTCATCCAGATAATCAGTAAAGTTATTAAATAGAATTGGGCCCAGCACCGATCCCTTGGGGACACCACTGGTGGCTGGTCACCAGCTGGATGCAGCCCCATTCACCAGCACTCTCTGGGCCCAACCATCCAGCCAGTTCTTAACCCAGCACAGAGTGACCCTGTCCAAACCATGGCCTGCCAGCTTTTCCAGGAGAATGCTATGGGAACTGGTGTCAAAGGCTTTGCAGAAGTCCAGATAGACACACCCACAGCCTTCCCCTCATCCACCAGGTGGGTCACCTGATCGTAAAAGGAAATCAGGTTGGTCAGACAGGACCTGTCCCTCCTAAACCCGTGCTGGCCAGGTCTTATCCATTGTCTATCCTATGGCTGTTGTGTGATTGCACTCAGGATGATCTGCTCCATAACTTTGCCAGGCACTGAGGTCAGGCTGACAGATCTGTAGTTTCCCTGGTCCTCCTTGCAGCCCTTTTGGTGTGACATTTGCCAGCTTCCAGTCATCTGAGACCTCTGCAGTGAGGACTGTTGGTAAATGATGGAGAGCGGCTGGGCAAGCTCTTCTGCCAGTTTCCTCATTACCCTAGGATAGATCCCATCTGGTCCTATAGACTTGTGAGGATCCAAGTGGCTCAGCAGGTCACTCACTGTTTTCTCCTGGATTAAGGGGGGGCTATTTGGCTTCCTGTCTCTGTCCACCAGTTCCGGAGGCCAGTTGTCCTGAGGACAAGCTGTCTTACTGTTCTTGCTGCTCTCCCTGCTCCTGCACTAGGGCTTTGCTGTTTGCATTGTTAGCCAGTTGAGGGACTAAGCCAGTAAAACACTTTACAGAAACACGTGAAAATGTTGCTGCTGTGTTAATTCCCTGAGCTGGTTCACCGGAGGATCAAATCAAAGAAAGAATCACAGACCCTTTAAAGGTCATAGGGTCCAATCCCTCTGCAACGAGCAAGGACATCTTCAACTGGATCACATCGCTCAGAACCTGATCTTGAATGTTTCCAGGGATGGGCCACCTACTATCTCTCTGTGCAACCCGTGCCAGTGCTTCATCACCCTCATCGTAAAAAAACTTCTTCCTGATATCTAATCTAAAACTCTCTTAGTTTATAACTATTATCCCTTTTTCCTGCAAAAAGGTTTGTCCCCAGCTTTCTTGTAACCTAAATCAACCCTACTTCAGCTTGAAGGTGTTCCCCTTGTCCTGTCACTACATGCCATTGTCAAAAGTCCCTTTCCAGCTCTCCTTTGAATCCTCTTTAGGTACTGGAAGGGGCTCTGAGGTCTTCCCAGAACTTTTCTTCTCCAGGCTGAACAACCCCAACTCTCTCAGCCTGTCTTCACAGTAGAGGTGCTCAAGTGTTCTGAGATCTTCACGGCCTCCTCTGAGTTCACTCCTTCTTATACTGGTGACCCCAGAGCAGATGGGGTCTCATCAGATAGGACATAAGGGGCAGAGTTCTCTCCCTCAGCCTGCTGACCACACTGTTGGTGATGCAGCCCAGGATGCAGTTGGCTTGCTGGGCTGCCAGCGCACATCACCCACTGATGTCCAGCTTTTCATCCACCATGTCCTTACCCTCAGGGTTGCTCTCAATCCCTTTATCCCCCAGCATATATGGGCACTGGGAGTTACCCTGACCCAGGTGAAAGACCCTGCACTTGGCCTTATTGAACCTCATGAGGTTCTCTTGGGCCCACTCCTTTAGCTTGTGCAGGTCCCTCTGGATAGCATGCTTTCCTTAAGGTGCACCACAGAGTTTGGTATCATCAAAGGGATGGGAACAGGCGGCTGAACTGTATTGACTAACCATAGGGACCTGTTGGAACAAGCATCCCTCCCAAACAATGCTTAGAGAAGGAGATGGTATTCCCTTAGTCCCCTCTTCCTAAGCAATATTTATTTATAGGAAAATGTCCACAATCTTTAATTCTGGGTGTATAAGGGCAAGGAGTTTCCATCGTGCCTACCATTGCAAACTAGGGAGCCTTTAGCTGAATTCTTGTTTGTCTGGGGGGACAGGGGTGACTGGCAGATTTAGAGCAGATCTGCAAGCTCCCCGTGTGGTACGAGGGCAACCTCTCTACTCCTAGGGCCTGAAGGAATATATCTTGGTCTAACAGTACAGAATTACATGCTCCCATTCAAAAGCACTCCCCCTCTGATTCTTCTGGCTTTATTTTCCCTCAATCTGGTTTTCCAGATTTGTACTTCTTATAATTGCTGTGTCATCTTCCTTTGGATTCCTTTCCCTCTGCATTTAGGACAGGACCCAGCCACAGGGCTAAAAGGCTCAATCTTCATTTCCTGTTCCACTTTGGCATCTTAGAAGATTTTTCAATCACATCCCAGGTGGTGTCCATCAGCTTTTTGTGTGAGACCTGATATGCAGGGCTCTGGCACGGCATTTGGGTGGGTGACACCCAAAGACAGCCTAATCTGCTTGTAGCATCAACGGATTGCCGGATTCTCCACTTCACCCATGACAGTAATGCCATAGGAGTCACAGATTAAATCTTCTATTTCCATGTTTGTCTGTATGCTTAAAATCCACTCCCGAGCCAAGAGGTCCCAAACAGTCAACAACAAGCTCCTTGCCAAAAGCCAGGGAAGAGGTCAGGCATCACTGGGAGCTGAGCCTTGTTACACCACTGGATTGTGCCCCTGTAAATCCGATTAAATCCATCATTTTTGCTCCCAGAGCCCTTGACTATCCCTCAGCACTAAATGGGAAAATGTGGGGACATGTGCCACATTTATGTGAGATTTTTTCCCCTCCTGTCAGTATCGAAGTTACAGGGTGAGTGAGCGGTGCATTGACTATTGAATTATTTAACAACTCCTCTTGCATCTCTTCCTTTGCTTCAGGAAGCTTTTGTGTGTAGCGTGTTACTGTGGCTGACAGCTGCTGCCTGATGTGCTACAAGAAATTGTGAAAAGAATCTTATTTATTTATGAAACAGGAAAATTATTAGGGTTACCATCTACCAGCATATGTGCTTCTCCTCTATGTTATTATTTGTTATTAAGTAGAAATTTAGGCTTTTTCTTCCCTTTTCACCTTTTCCTGATGATGGTGTCAAATGCACAACCAAAGATGTGGGCAAAGGATAGAGATGAGCAGTCCTGGTTACCCCTTGGATTGCAAAGCTGTGAATCCAGGAGAAGCTCCATTAAACTGAGTAGGGTACGCTCATGTAATTGAGAGCTGAACTGAATCAGAAAGGTGATATCTAGAGGTGATGATATGTGTTTTTACTAGAGCACAGACATTCTACTGCCAGAAGGATTCAGGTAGCTGTTGAAAGTCTGAACTGGCATAATAAGCTGCAGTCTGCACTCCAAATCACATTGAAACTTGGAGCTGGGGGAATGCCTATGTTTGCACTGGTGTCTGTGTGCACTAAGGATTTTCTGCTCTGAAGATAAGCAGTAAGGGAATAAAGGACTAAGCTCTGGAGACCTGGATATATGATTGTACCATTTTTATAAGGAAAAAAACCAAACACCTAACAGCTTGAACAGGTTATTTTACATCACTTGTCAGAGATATGGCCCACAGATAATATTTTGCACATGCAGTGCATCAACAGCCATTCTGCAGGATATCATTCTTCTTTTTTTAGAAAAGTAAGTTTAGTGCTGCAGGGAGTAATCGGTGGAGCACTGCTGGCCTCAGTCAACAGACAGCCTTTGCTAACCACCAATTTCTCCGTATCCTTCTGCAATTTACCTGAGTATCAGCCCTTAGAGCTTTTCAGCATCCATGCAAAAGGTAGGAGTCACCTTAGCTAGTTTTGGACAAATGTGCTGCAGTTCTGTACCTCCAAACTGTCCTCTTCACACAGTCCTTTAGGTTAGCATCATCTGACCTAGTTTAATTACCTTCTTTATGCAGAGGTGTTTCTTTTTCTCCCTTGAATGTAGAATAGGATAGGATATTTCATTTAAAAGGGATGATCATCTAGCAAAGGTCTGCATGTCTTGCTCAGAGGTGAACACAGGCACTGGGGGAATCCCACCTGACCTGTTTCACTGAATAACCCAGCTTTTCAGTGCTAGCTGCAAAATAACTGGTTCAAGAACACTTCTTCAGCCCTGGCAGTGTCTGATGTATTTTCTTTGGGACTGAAAAACAGTCTGGGGCAAAGAAAAACAAGCTTTCATTAAATTAGATGCTTCACCTTCTGTGAGGGTGCTTTGTGCAGGTAGAGTCTCCCTTCTTTCTCCAGCAGTGAGGTCCATGACATTGTGATAGCATTTAATGGGAGCTCAGGTCTCAGCAGCAGCATAAACCTATTGCTCACGTGTCACATCAGTTCTTTAGGATAAACATTTACCCCTGGTACTATGCATGTGCACAAGGTGTGTCACAGCAGGACCTTGATCTCAGCTGTGACTGCTGCTGCAGAGGTGTAGTAAATCATCAGAGCAGGGTCCAGCATGGCTCTTCTGGCTCATACTTCTATCTCTGCAGTGAAACGTCTAATGTTACCCCAGGGAGCTGTAATCTAAACCGGATGGCATTGCTGACGGGCTGCCAGCCAGCTAAAGGTTTATTTTCCTCCACTGTGTCCCTCCCCTTATTGTACGAAGTGTGTTTATTTGTTTCCAGCATAAGGCATAGCACTTTCCCTCAGAAGAAGCAGGCTGATAGGAAGCTTAATGCTATTGTTCTGCCCCTTGATGTATAGAGAAGGGAGGCTGTTTTTCAGGCTGGGTCATCGGTTCCAAGGAATGGGGTTTCCCGTTTCCAGGAGGCAGCACACTCAGGCTATTCAGACAGACCTCACTGCAAACACTGACTGTCTCTGGCTGATACGTGTGATTCTGTCTAAGAGTCCCCAGAAAATCTCCTGCTAGCAGAGGAGCAATGCACAAAATATGTAGTGGAAATGTGTGAAATTACACATCTTCAGAAGCCCCAGTGTCAGGTAAAAAAATAAACACACCCGTGTAATAGGACTACAGTGGCTAGATTCAGCCCTCCAGGCTCCCATCTCACTTCTTTGGTTCCTATTCCAAGAATAAACTAGAGCAAAACATTCCAGGCCACTGTTCCTTAGCTCACTCTTTGGCAGCACACAGGGATACACAGTCTCAGAAATATGATATAAGGTGTAGCTGAGCAATGATCATATTGTCTGCTCCGGTGCAAGGTGAGATAAATACTCCAGCTGCTCTCTCTTAGATCTGCTGCTCCCACAGCGTTCCAGTTTCTGTGGCTCAGCAGTGAGGAGATGTGTGTTGGTGAGCAAAGAGCATCTGTAGGACCCCACTCAAATCCAAAGAGCCCATCCTATGGGTCCCTTTGTACGTATTTGTTCAGTCCTTCCTTCCATATGCATCCTCTCATTATTTTTTAGCTTTGATTTGACAACTTTCGTACTTTCTAGGGGAGCAGAACAGCAGGCATGTACAGCACTGTGTCTTCAGCTCATGCTGGATGTAGACATCTCCCATAGGATTGCTACATTCACTTTGTCTCCTTCTCCCTGCATTACTGTCACATCTCATATACATTTTTCTTGCTCCTTTGGTAGGAACCCTTCTTGTTAGTCTCTCACCTGTCTTCTTATACATGAGACTGGGTGTCTTCCTTGCTTCACTTGCACAGCTACAAGAATGATAACCTTTTTTTTTCAGGGCTTTGTAATATAGCTTGTCACTTTCCCTTTGGGCAAGGATTTCCTCACTGTCGTCACTGCTGTTCATCAGTGAGCAGAAGTAGCTCAGTATGAGTTTGCTGTACCCATCATCTACTGTTGTCCTTGGTGACTGTGTCCCATCAAGGAGACCTGTGAAGCCTTTCTTCATCTAGAAAGCTTTCCTCTAATCATATGGAATCACAAAATTCCATGTGGAATCCACATCCAATCATTAAGGTTAGAAAAGACATCTAAGACCATCAAGCCCAACCATTAACCTAACACTGCCAGGTCCACCAATAAACTGTCCCTATATCCTCTTCTTTATGGACAAATGGATTCAAAACCCTGTGTAATCAATTCATCAGTAGAGTTTTGCATTAAAACACTGATAAATGAGAATGTCTTAGCAACTGAACCATTATGTAGTCATACATTAGTCTGGTCTGTGTAAATGACAACAATTTAGATTCAAATTTTTTAGGGAAGAAATCAGGGCCCAGCTATAGTGGCCTGAAATTCTCTAAATGAGCAGAAAAGCCTTTCCTAGATGAAAATGAGAAATCTCAATTGTATATGAGATAGGACAAGAAAAAAGAAAATCTGGGGTGACTGTAAAATGCTTTGTGCTGTTCTGGTTGGGCCAGCAGTCCTGATTAGTCCTTACTAGAACAGTCCACCCTATAAAGAAGGAGAGATTGCAGAAGTGGGTCTGTGGAGCAGCCTGGTGTAGAGTCGGTGCAAACTCATTATATCCATGATCCTTGTGTTCAGTCTGTTCTCATCCACAGCCCAGGCTCTTCTCTCACCTATAGGCACAGAGACTGTGCTGTGCTGAACACCTTCCACTCAATTATTTAAAATTCAGTTGCTATGGATCTACTCAAGGCGATCAGTTTAAAGAAAATGCAGATGGCCTCTGGTTTTGAGTTCCCGCTGTGCTTTGGTTAATTTGGTATGTAAAGGTATTAGGTTAATTAAATGCCATGTGTTGCATGGGGAGTGACTGCATTTGTGGATTAATAAGTATCCCAGTGTGTTCTGTGCTGAAAGTCCTCAAGCTGGCAGGCGGTTATTTCACTAGGAAAGGAAGGTAACAGAGACAAGTAAAGGGGAAAGGAAGAGGTTTCCTCTTAATCCTGCAGTCGTTTTTCCAGAACGGGTTGTTGTGGTGTCCTTCAGGTCCTTGACCAAGTATCAGTCCTTGCTGGAGACTGGAAGAATTTAAGTGAAGAGAAGCAGAGTTGTTCAGTTTACTTGGAGACTCCTGCATTGCTGTTCATATACAGTGAGCATGTCAGCTGGGCAGTGGAGGACCATGGCTGGTGCGTGGAAATTTTTCTCCTAGGAGAAGATCTTTACCAAGAGCCATATTGTGAATCAGGTCAGAGAGTGTCCTGCAAGCAGCGGGCATAGTCATGTTGCAGGTCTAAAGCAAACCAGCCACAGGATTCTGGCATTCATGGTGGAATACACATAGAAAGCAGAGAGAGGGATAAACACCACTGCTAAGTTTTGGAGATGCTGAAGAAGAAGAAAGTCGTTTTTGTGCAGCCATGCCCTGAGGTGGTGGAAGATCAGGAGAAAGACCAGGGCAAATGGACACTACTCCGCAATGTCAACCAGGTCCTGAAGCCCACGACCATTTTAGCGGTAAGATAGGGGGTCCTGAGCCCTGAGCATGGCTGGGAGCTTTCAGGCTACTTTGAAACCTGTCTTGCTATTGATGGGATCCTTTTACTGCTCACACCAGCTTCTCTCACCTTTCTCCTTTGTCTCCATCAAGCATTGTAGCTCCCCAGCAGTGCAACCTTCTTGCTCTTCACGTTTGGAAGTTCCTCCTAAAGATCCTCTTTGTGAATTGTGTGGATCTGTGTGTGCACCCATCATGGCGTATCCTCCTCTTTGCACTGCTGTTTGGTTGTCACTGCCCATAGTTTGTGAGGTCGTGAGGCTCTTCCCCAGAGCATTTGGGAGGGCACTGGCATCCAGTGGCTGAGCTGAGGAGGAAGAGTTGGACCATGTTGATACTGTAAAGGGTCTGCTGGTATTCTCACTTCTCCTGTACTCTGTCATGTGTATTGAAAAATAACTGAAGCATGAGACAGGTTATGCAACTCACAAGCCAGTCTGCCCCAGCTGGTAAATGCATGAATCACCCTGATTTGCCCTGAAATCCCCAATATATCTGCTGTTTTGGGAGCTAATCTGAAGGTGATTGAATCAGCAGAAGGAAGGAATATAACTGACCTCCATGGGGTTTATGTCAAATTGATTAAAGTCAGAAAAGGAAATAGGTCGGCAGTCTTAGTAAGTGATGTTATTTTTTAAACCCCCCCAACCTTCCTGACCTTACCAGCTTAGCCCATCCCATAAGACTTTTTTCAGCAGTATTAAGAACTGCACTTTAATGGGTTTAGAACGAGCAGTTTGTGGGGACGAGCACTCTGTGTATTAGGCAGACAAAGCACAGAAGTTATCTTAGTGGTAGTAGAGTATCAATTTACCTTGAGTAGAGCAGACTGCTTTTTATCTCAGGTGTGTGGTAACAGAACATATGAAGTAGGCTGCTTTTACAGCTATTCAATATTAGAGATTTAAAAAAACCCAAAAACAAACAAACAAAAAAAACAGCATTACAATTAACATTTTCTTGATTAACATGCATGACTTTGCCCAGTGAAGCAGAGAGGATGACAGTGCTGAGCACTTTGAAATGTTTGAATGTTGGATCAAAGGAGCTAAGAAATAAATATTAATATAAATGGATTTATAATGTATCTGCTCCTGACAGTGCATTCATTAGTTGTTTCTTTTCCCCATTTTAACTGAGTTATGAGAAGTAAGGGTAAGACAGTTAATGAGAAGGAGATATGAATATGATATTTTTATGAGCTGGATAAAGATACTTATAACAGAGCTGTAGCACAACCCTCTGAGGAAATAAAAACTCAAACTAAGGACTGGATCCTGAGCTCCATATAAGCAGGATGACTGTATTAATATCCTACTGGAAACCAGGGTGGAGTCTACCACAAAATGGTTGGGGATGCCTGGTGTGTAGTGTTTATCCATGTGTGAGTCCCTGAGTGTAACCTTACATCCCAGTGGCACTCACAGGTTAGTATCTCTCAGAAGTCTTAGTGAATGATGACTTGGATCATGATGTCTCCAGTTCCCACCGCCCAGCGTGGAGATGAAGGTTTTTCAGTAGCCTTGGGCCAAACCAAATCTATAAATATACTCTGTCCACAGAAATGGTTGATAGTTGATGCTCAGGAAAGGGGTTATATCAGAGCACATGCAAAGTGATACCTCCTGGTTTTCCTTTCTCCATCTCCCAGCAGTTTTTCAGGACTTCAAAAGGTAGATATTGCATTTGCATTGTGCTTAATAGGTACAAGTGGAGCTGGTCCCCAGGAATGTGGTGTTAAGTGGGACTGCAAGTTCACACATTAGGCTCAGCTGCATGAATGAAAACATACCTGGCAACTAGATTGCTCCCAGTTTTAGTATGTCTTCACACTGAGAACAGGGGTGGGAAATAATTCTGCTTTGTTTCAGTGTGGGTCCTTCTTGGGGCTTTAGTATGGAGTTATTTTAGAATTTGTTTTTCTATTGAGGAAAACAGCTTCTTTAAAAGCTTTTTTTTTTTTTTATTTGAGTAATTTAATATCCCCAGAGCTGATAAGCAGATAGTCTCTGCCCAGCAGGACTGACAGAGGCCTATAGGATCACCAGTGACATAGTGAGTGGATAGGGGTTAACTGTTTGCTGTGTCTTCCAAAATGAAAACAGAGTCCTCAACTGAAAGAGGTGAAACATTTTAAACATGTAAAAGGACACGACTTTTTGTAGCTAAATTATTCCTTTGGGATTATGGATGCTGAAACTTTGCAGAGCTTCAGGACGCAAGTGGACATGCTCACAGCAGATAAAATCCACTGAAAAGTGTTAAATGCAAACATCCCACCTACACATCACTGTAGCTGGGAGAACTCCTGAAGGAGCCTCTCTGGTTATGTTCTTAACCTATCTTCAGTCATTCCCTTTTCAGCAGTCTCCAAGGTATATTTGATAGTGGTTATCTGCAAGGAAGAATTGTGCCACAAGCCTCCAGATAGGGCTTAAGAGAGCTCAGAACCATCTCCTAAATGTGACCTTTTAGGTTTGCATGTTACACAGAGGTAAACCTCTGTCTGGGTGCGTTTTTTGGCCTGTCTCGCTGCTCTGTAACCTGTTTCTGCTGGATGTGCTCTGTGACCAACAACCACTCACAAGCTTGAGAAACAGAGAGAGTGCAGAGGGTGTATGCTGTGTGGACATGCCCTGCTGCTGATATCTTGCAGTGGGCTTCACAGAATCATAAAAGTTGGAAAAGACCTCTGGGATCATCAGTCCAACCATTAACCGAGCACCAGGGTGTTCAGCACTAAGCCATAGCCCCAAGTGCCACATCCAAAGCATCTGCTTTCCTGAGCACATGTGAAAAGGGGTGGTTTGTGGTTTGCAAAGGAAGTAATTTGACTTGTTCTAATGATTTGGGTACCAAATGTCAACAACTTCTATCCCAAGGGATGCTGAACGTTCTGCAGGCCTGAGTGTAACCATCTTCTCTTTGGTTCCAGGGGGATTATGTGTGGATGGACCTCAAAACTGGACGGGAATTCGATGTTCCCATTGGAGCGGTGGTTAAACTGTGTGACTCTGGACAGATCCAGGTTGTGGATGATGAAGGCAATGTACGTACAAAGGGTTCTGATGCCCTTCTACAGCTCTATGGCCTGGCTGGGCCAGGGGTCATAGGGCCGTGATGATTGACTTTGTTATGGACTTTGCACATGTCCTTTGGAGTCAGCTATGCCCTAGTTTTCTATTTGTAGACAAGACAGTGTTGTGTCCCTACTTTTATGGCTGTACTGGGAGTGCAACATTGAGAAGCTTCTAGAGCACAACGATAACAGAAACCCCCAAAATACATTTATATAGTTCTTTGAGCAAACCTACTTCAACCTGTTGTTCATCTGCTGTTATCCAGTCCTTCCTAACCTCCTACCAATACCACATGTACCCAAACACTGGTTTACTTTCAATTTCTCACCTCTATTTTTCTGGAATGGTAGCTGTTTTAGAGCAAGGTCTATATCACAAGCAGAAGGTGGCCCTCTGTCCTTCATAATTTTAATTTTTTTCTAACTGAGATAACTGTAACTGCTCTCATTGCCTTCAAGGATAATAGAAAGAGGTTTGGTTTAGCAGGGTCCTTGTGTCTATTTGTAGTGGCTTTTGAAGCCCTTTAGAAGTGGTTAGTCTAAACAAGACTCTGCCAATAAAAGTATGATTTTGCCACCCCTGACCATCCCTCTCTCCTTTTCTAAATCATTTTTTCTCTTCTCAACAGTATTTTGTGGCAAAGATGTGAAAAAGTAGTTGTGAAGGGAAAAACAAATCTGCTATTTGTTATAAACTCCCCTAATGTGCTGGATGACTGTACTGCCCTGGAGGAGGCTCCTGCCAGGATGGCTTGTGTCTCATGTCTCTTGCTGCTCCAATAAAACTCCAATAAAAAGATGCTTTCCTTCTTCTGTTATGAATCTTTCAAAATAATGACTGCCTTACCCCAGGAATAGAAGCTGTGGCATGTGTGCTGATGCTCTCCCATGTATGTTCTTCCATCTGGTCCTTCTGTTTGGGGTGGGCTGTTTCCCAGTGGTCTCTCATTTGACTTATCTCTCTCTCTGTCCTTGCTCTCTTCTCAGGAGCACTGGATTTCCCCACAGAATGCCAGCCACATCAAACCCATGCACCCCACCTCCATCCATGGAGTGGAGGACATGATCCGCCTGGGGGACCTGAATGAAGCAGGAATTCTCAGGAACCTGCTGATCCGCTATCGGGAGCACCTCATCTATGTGAGTGTCCACCTCACCTCCAGCTCTTGTTCTGCATCCACTCCCTGCTCTCCTTAGCCCTGGGGACCCAACGTGGGGGAAACCCTGATTGAACTGAGCATCTGGATTTCTATCTCCTCTTTGTTCCAAGTGGTAAAGGGCTTCTGACTTTAGAAGACACATTGCAGAGCTTGTGGATGCCCCAGTGAAAGACCCCATGGGTTAGGTAATGGGCTAAGTCCATGCCACCTGGCTGTACAGCCCCTGTAGAAGTTTTGGGGTTGTGCATTAACTTTCTGCACATAGAATAGCCAGTTCAACTCAGGCCTTTTCCCCCTGAACCATTACTCATTCAACCTAAGTGGGTGAAGACAACTATTTCTGGAGGTGGAAGAGGTGGACGAAGGATGAGGAGGTGCATGCATGAAATAACTGGGCACAAGAAAGTAAGCAAACTCCTAAAACAGCTCTAAAAAATCTTCCCAAACTGTGTTTATTACTTCCTAGCTCTAGGTTGCTTGAGATCCAGACAGGTGATCCCTGGGGACATCAGTGTCCTTCCTTAGGTAGGCTCAGTCATGTCATGCCCAGTGTACCCAGTGCAGCCTTGCCAATCCTACCAGACATTCATAAATTGAGGGTTTTACAGGAAGCCAGTCAGAACTGCATGTCTTTGCTATGATAGCATCGGAAATACCACCTCCCCAACAGGACAGGAATCATCATTCAAGTGTCTGTGCTGGTTTTATCAGTGTGCTGTATGCTGTGTTGTCTTGTGCACATTTTTTGGACAGAAATCCGGAGTGTGTGTTGTGTTTGCTGCTAGCTAATGTACTCAAACAGGCTTTGCAAATATGGAAAATTTGGTATTGCTTTTAAATTCTACAGTTTTCAGATTTCAGGTAAGTGCCTGCTGTTCATTTGAAGGCCTTTTCAAAGCCATCTGGGCATCTCATTTTAAAAAGGCTCTAGAGACTACTAAATTTTCAGGCCAGAGGGAAATGCAAGACAGAGTTCCCAGGTATCATAAGCTAACACAGCATGGCCAAGATTTTATTTATTGATTCTGATTGTTCTGCTTGATTCCCAGTGCCTTTTGATAGGTTGGTTTTGGATTAGACCTAGGCAGTAATGGAGAAGACAGCACTGTTACACAGACTATTCATATGATTGACAGCTTCTTGTCCCAGCTCTAGAAGATACCCCTCTCTCCTTTCAGAGATGGAGTCCAATCCTAGAGGAAGAGGATGTAGCTGCTGAAAAAGCACACCTAAGTCCCCAAAGGTGGGAGGAGAACAGAGACCCCCAAATTCATCTCTCACTCAGGCACCTTATTCGTTGTGAATGATGCTTAAGTCCCCTGCATTTTCAGTTTAGAAAAAAAGAAACATGACCAGAAAATTATTCACACATAAGATTTAGTAAGTTTCTCCCTGCAGCTATTTTTAGGGAGACAGAACCATTTATAATGATAAAATAGCAAGTTAGCAGCCCAAATTCATCCTTGAGGTGGTGCCTGTGTGTGCACTGAGCATCCATGGCAGTCACCAGAGATATCAGTGGAGCCAACAGAGACAAGTCTGCCTTTCAGCTATGTGAACAGAAGTGCCTGTCAGATGAAGTGATTGCTTTACAGATGTCTGGAGCTTGGATATCATAGGAGAGTTTATGTTGGAAGGAAAGTTTAGGTTGGAGGTCTACAGTCCAACCTCCTCCAGCTCAGAGCCCATCCATCTTCAAGGTTAGGTGTAGTACTTTTGTGGATAGCTGAATTCAAGCAACCTGAATGTCACCCAAGAAGTACAGATGGCCAATAATTTATAGCTGATTGGCTCATTCAGGGAACATGTATTTATCCATTGAGCATTGCACCTTTTTCTTCTGCTTGTGGGCACCCTGCAGTGGCACAAAGTGGATTTTTACCACTCCCTCTGAGGAAGTTTGGATCATGTTGGATATTTATTCAAGTGGTGTCCATGTGTCTCTCCTGGTGTCCCCATGCCATCTGGCAAGCGCAAGTGACCAGAGATCCTTAGATATAATGTTATGTGTGCTATATCAGATGCCTGTGAATACATTAAGCTCCTTCATAAAAGCTCTGTCTCTGAGCTTCCTCACCAACCTATTCACAGGCATGCAGGGAGGTTATGAGCACAAATATGCACCGGGCAAAGCGCTGTTTGGCAACATCATACTAATAAGGGCTGATGCAAAGGGCAGCTTCCAACCTGGAGGCAAGTATGGGTGGTGATTTGGGCTGAAGTGACTCAGTGAACATGTTGGTTTCTTTACAAGTTCTTCTGGTCTCATGGTGACAGTGCCAGTGTGCAGAGCTGCTGCCTAAGGGATGGCCACGTCCCACATTTGCATCACAGAGGTTCCGGGTTACTGCACTATGATTGCTCCACACCACTAATGGCTTTGGAGTGCCAGCACAAAAACCTGGGCACAGCACAGCAATTAGTGTAATCTCAAAATCAGAATGACACTCTCAAAATTACAGAGTTCTGTATCTATTCTCCTGATAGGAAGGCACGTAAACCACCTCTGTCTACGTGTGTGTAGTTGGAGGCTCAGGAACCCAACTTTAGCTCTCACCTTTTAAGAGTGATGGCACTAGGAGAAGTAGATATGTGTCGGATGTGGTCAATATCGATGGCAGTTTTGCAAAGTCAAAGTACCATATGGATGCCATGTGGGTAGGGAACACCCAGTCTCCTGAGGTGTTTAAGTCTGTGGTATAATTTTCTCTGTCTTAAATATGGTGAAGTTTCACTGCCTGAAAGGATTTCTGAGCCTGCTGAGTCAAGGGTGACTTTTCCAGTAGGACTTCAATTCCTCTAGTTTCCTCATGTCCTTAGCTCTGTGTAGGATGTAGTTCTGCTCTAATAAAGTATAATTTCCCTTTTTCTCCTCCCTCACATTTTACTCATAAGACAAACTGCGGCGGGAGGGTAAGTATGACTCTTGGCACTGTCATTTGCAATCATTGGCATGCCTTGCACTGGATCACTTTTTTCTGTTCACCATTGTGGCCTTTTCATTTACTTTGCACCACCATTGCTGCTGATTCACAAATGCACTGACAGCATCATCCGCTTTGGTGCAGAGCTTGGCGCTCATGGTGAAGTTGTGACACCTTCTCAGAGCTGGAAGGTCCCCAACATGGGAATGTGGTTAAAGCTTTAAGAGCCTCTCAGTAATGCCCTTAACATGAAGGAAAGAAACTTCTGCAGCAAAGTAAGATAAACTTCAACAAGGGCTTATTGCTTTCTGTTTGGCTTGCATACACTAATAGAACTATGCTGAATAGCAAGAGAATCTGGTGGGCAGTTTGGACTCATGAATAAGGTTAAATCTCTTTATCTGGAGATGAAAGTAATGCCTGCTGCTGCTCTCTAAGGGCTGCCAAAATGCAGCAACGTTTGGTAGAGCTTTAACCCCATAACAATCCAGATGAAGTCAGCCATGGTGTTCTGGGTAGCGAGGGAAGCAGGCTCAGAAAGGATTTGTTTGGGGCTAATTAAAATGTAGGTCATGCAGGCAGTAATGAATTTGCTCTGGGATGTGGTTCCTGTGGTCAGTTCCCGCAGAGTCCCTGCTATCAGTAAAGCTTTATTTTCCCAATAGAAAGGGGCTTTGCCATCACCCAGCAATAGGAACCAGGGAGATAATATTTCCTTGGAAGTGCCCTTTAGCCCCTCATCAGCAGAGTGGACAAAGTTTAGCATTCTGTTAGTTGTGAGAACTGGGCAAATTGTGAGTATTTATCAACTAGGAATGACCTACAAAAACAAGCAATAGTACAAGAGTTCATGCTGACGAAGTTTTTTGTGGATCACAAGGGAAGGGTCAGTGAGAGCATCCAGAAAACATTCCTGTCACTAATGGTTAACACCTTTAAAAGTCTCTCTGGCTGCATTCGGGGCAGAGCAGACCAGTGTGACTGAAATGCAGGGATTTCAGAGATCTCTGCAAGGAGTTAGTCTTTTTTGAAAAGAGGCTCAAGGAAGATGAGAAATGTCCCTAAAATTAACCTGGTAATTAATTATAAAGAAGAAAACAGTCTTCTAAGTATCTCAGCCAGGGCTCAAAGGAATCTTCATTAGGGATCTCGAAATCATAATCCCACTCAGAAACTGAGCTCGCTCCTTCTCTGAGGACTAAGGTTACCTGCTCTGTTCCCTTTGAAGGCTTCTCTGGGACTCCTCTGCTCCCTTTTTTCAGTGCTGTCTTCTTCTAAAGTCCAGTCTACATGATTTCACAGCCAATTTCTACCCATTGGATTTGTGACAACATTGTTCTCAAGCTCAAGGAGCTCTTTTCCCTTACTGGCATGTAATCCCTACTACAGAGAAGAGTAACATACCCTTTCTCAGTTACCACTGTAAAGTCAAACCTCACCTGGGACTTAACAGGAAGTTGCTCTCTTGTTTTGGCCTTGAGACTAGAAGGTGAGGAGTCCTTAATGCCTTTCAGCATCCCTACTATGAGACACAATTGCCATCTGCTGGCTGCCTTCAGGAAGCCTAAGCTGCTGGGTGGCAAGCTGGTTGTGTAGATGGTGGCAAAGAAATAATTTTTTCTCTTTTGAAAGCATCCTTGCCTGTGCTACTTTGCTGCTTTGTGCCAGAGTCTAACTGATTCTAGGCCACACAGATAAAAAACCCTAAGGATTATTTTAGTGTTGAAATTACTTATTTTGTTTCCTGAAAAAAATATATGCAGCACTGGGGACATTTTCACAGTTGGTTCCACCAGGAAAGGAGGGTGGGATTAATCTTGTAGCTTTAGTTGCCAAAAATTAACCTAGAGAAGATGACTTGGCTCCTCTGAAGTCACAGAGTGAAAGTAACCTTCATATCATGGCCCTTGGTTAGCCCAAGGTGAAGGCCTGTTGGCTCACCTGCTCTAGACACTAACTTTGAGATAGATGAAATAGGGGAAGGAGATCCTTATTCTCTGCCTTGAGTTTGGGATGTGGCCAAACCTCCTAACTTCAATACTGCATCTGAGCAAGATAACAAAAGTCACAAGTCCTTTGGTGAGAAGTTTGAGAGAAACAGCTACTGGAAGGGCAAAAATTAAAGATTAAGGTACTAGAAAGGATATTGCTGCCCAAGGCTCAGGACAGCTTTGCTCGTTCAAGTGCCACAGAAAGCATGGAATGGACCAAAGGCCATTTCCAAAATTTCAGAAATAGCTGAGAAGGGATACGTCAGGAATTTGTGAGCTCTATCCATATGCACAGAGCAAGGTTTAACCTGAAGCATGGAGGGGTTTGATTAGGCAGCAATAGTAGAGAAGAATGTATTGCAGAGGGAAGTCTAGCAGCTGTTGTAGATTGACAAAAGCAGGTTAGACAGACATCTGTCAGAATGGTTTGGATCCAGCTGGTCCTGCTTTGAGAGGTGGGAATGGTCCTCAAGTTTCTTTCATCTCTAGTTTCTCATAATTTGTGCAGTGCAGTAGATGTGTGTGGATATGTGCTGGCTCTGGCAATATTTTTGTAAATGTGAGCTTGACTTGAGACTCTGAAACTTAACTGAGGAGCATCCAAAATATGAATTAAGGCTTGAGTCCAAGCTGTGCATGAGTAGGGCTGAGTATGAACTGATTCAGATAGTTTGGGACTTTTGCTCCAGTTTTGCTCCAGGCTCCACCCCGCAAGCATCTCTGACTTGAACATCATCTTTCATCCAGCTTTTAAAAAGCCTTTATTTTTCTGGCCTCCATCCACACTCCATCCAAGCTGCTGAAGTCTCTCAGCTAAATCTCACTGTCCCCATAAACCTTCATGTGCTTCTCCTCCAGACATACACTGGTTCTATACTGGTGGCAGTAAACCCCTACCAGCTTCTACCCATCTACTCACCTGAGCAGATACGCCTGTACACCAACAAAAAGATTGGTGAGATGCCACCACACATCTTCGCAATTGCTGACAACTGCTATTTCAACATGCAGCGCAACAACAAGGACCAGTGTTGTATCATAAGGTGAGTTGGTGAATTTCCAAATGGGCCATATCCTGAAAACAGATGCTGAGCAGGTGTAGCGTGGGTGATTTGGAACACCTTATCAAATAGAATCAGAAACTGAATTAGATCTTCCATCCACATCTTCCCAGTGGTGAGGTGGTCTCTGTTTTTGCAGTCATTCTGTTCCTAGTAAAGATGCTTTATCAATTCTTTGGTATTTACCCTTAGAATCCAATAGATCTCATATTCATCTGTAACCTCCCCTTTTAAATTTAAATTCAATACTCCTGAAGACTTCAAAGATGCAAAGATTTATACTTTTTTGCACAAGGAAGGGCCAGGGACAAGCTTGATCACTGGACCTGTGGTCATTCACATGGCTGAGCTGGTGTCGCCATACTCAGCTCCCCTCTCGATCAGTCAACCTTGGGCACCAAGAAATGTGTAATCACAGTTACAAGTACAGTTCTCTCCAGAATTTGCCCCAAATGATGGTATAAGCCGGATTGGATGTCCTCAGCCCTCCAACACTGCACTATCAAATTTTGAACCCACGGGCAGTCTTTGTGATTTTGAGCACCACCCGTCTCCAAGGCATGCCTACCTTAAGTTTCATTGCATAAAAAAACATAGCTCTGGAACATCCTATGTGCAGTATTTCAGATACATGAGTCTGAAAAGGCCATTACATAAGGATTGTTTTGCAGGTCTAAAAAAGCATCATGTAGGGCCCAGAGGAGAGTCAATTCAATATACCAGTGGCCTGAGAAGTGAGGCAATTCACCCATGGGGCCAGGGCTGGATACTCATCAGGAAGTCTATTTCAGTCATTTATTTTGGCTACTCCCTATATCAGACAGGTCAGAGACTCACACCAGAAGATTTCTGACCAGTTCCTTCCTCTTGTATCATCACAAAATAACTGAAGTTATCTTTCAGTGAAGAGAAAGCCTTAAGGAATAACTCTTGCTTCCAGCCTCAAAAGCTTCTCCTCTCCTACCTTCTCCTTGTTGGAACACGCTTAGGCGACCTGTGGAAGTGCCTGCTGTAAAAGGCTGTATTTCACATCTGCTTTATTTTGACATCTTTTGACAAAGATATCCTGTGGGAACACCTAGGCCATGGACCACAGGGTCATGATCCGGTGATCATACCTGGAAAAGCACTGCCTGAAAGTTGTTTCATGGCCGCCTTAGTGCTGATTGAATGATGTCCTTTGCAGGGGAGACCCAAACCCAAGCAACAGCTTGGGCCAAATGGAACACAAAGCAAATATGGATCTTGGCTGGAAGCTGTCCAGTACCATGTCCTACCATTTGTCATACAACCAGTCCTTGGGGTGCTGGAAACACATCCTTAGTAGTCTCCTCCTGCCTCTGCTAACAGAAGAGACACAGAGACAGCAGTCCCTTTGGAGACAGAGAGAGTGACATTGGCAGGGATGCAGCATGGCTTTCACTGACCTCCCCTCCTGTTGTCTTTGCAGCGGTGAATCCGGAGCAGGGAAGACAGAAAGCACAAAACTGATTCTGCAGTTCCTGGCAGCAATCAGTGGTCAGCATTCCTGGATTGAGCAGCAGGTCCTGGAGGCAAATCCCATCTTAGAAGGTGAGGCCTCAGATAATGGAGGCATTCTTTTGCTGGAAAAAAAAAAAGAAAAGAAAAGAAAAGAAAACAGATTTAGGAAACTCAAAATGTGACCAAATGTAAGTCACTTATGCCACACTTGGAGTTCAAAAGTGATAAAACTAAAAATTTAAGAAGTCAAAATCAATACTGTATGCTTTTGATAGACAATATGTACAGTTTCTTTCCCTCTGAATTTATTTTTCACAAGACTAATATTCTCTGATTTGGGATGTCAAATTTTCCATTAATATTTTGACAACTGTTGTTGAAGGCAAAGCATTTCAGCTGACCAGAATTGTTTTTTTTCAATTGTTTTCATACTTAAAATTGGAAAAAAAAATATCCACTTTAAACAGTACTTTTTCCACAAAAAAATTCAAAACAAAAACCTGAATTTTACCCAGTTCTGATAAATACTTTTTTGAGTACCTGATGTTCAAAGTTCTTTGGAAAAATCTTACCACCTCTTCCAGTGCTGGAATTACTGCATGCAGAGCACCAATATCCTGTCACTGCTGCATTCAGCTAACTAATTACTTGCTTTATGTGGCCATAGTTGCAAAAATACTGTTTGTTCCATAAAGCATCAGTTTAATAGGACCAGAGCTGCACAACACCTTATACTGGCCATACACAATAGCAAACCCCACTTTTTTCTTCCAAGATCAGTGAATGGCAGCAGATGTAGAAAAAGAAATAGAGGCAGTTCAGGAAAGAACCAGATAATGAGAATCAGCTTGTGGTCTTAATAGGATCATTGGCAAGCTGTTACTGTGATCAACTCCACTATTTTAATTGGATGTCTGTAAATTACATAGGTGATCTGACCCTCTTGCCCCAACTTGATGCCAGACGGACCTTTTATGCTTATGCAGAAAAATCACGTTTTCCTTAAAGAATAACATTGGTGTTGTTCTTTAAGGATAGGATTTTGATCAACCTGGTCTAGTGGAAGGCATCCCTTCCCATGGCAGAGGGGCCAGAACTAGACGATCTTGGAGATCACTTCCAACCCCAAACCATTCTGTGATTTTTACCTCCACTGCTTGGTAAAGAACCCTCTAGGAATTAATAGAAATGTGAATATTCTAACTGTTTTTCATGCATAATGTTAGCACAGAAGACAAGGAGATTGAGTTTTCTTCCTATGTACTCTGTTGGAGTTTCCTTCAGTCATGGAATCAAGATGCAACAAGGCTCTCAGGGGCACTACAGGGCTGCCTGACCTGTGGGAAAGTGTCGTGGTGCATGATATGCACATAGGGCATTTTTGCCTGTTTGCAGGGAGAGGTCTCCAGCTGGAGATGAGCTTAGTCCTCCGTGTTTCCCCTTTGGATGAGCTGTTTTCTTTCCCTCTCAGTCACCAAATCACTCACCAGCAGCCCTGTCATTTCCTGCACAGCATCATCTCGCACACTGCAGCCAGTTTTGCTCACTCTCTTGTATTTCATCAGCTGCTGCCAAAATCCTGCTGCCTAGCCCTTCTTCCTGGATAAGGTCACCTCATTCCCAAGCTTTTTTCTCTGTATTCCTCTCTGTATTTTTGAGGACAGTTATATGAGATATATCTTGTTTCCCCACACCGAGATGAAATTGATCCAGCCGAACTCAAGGGAAGGCTTTGGGACTGTTTTTTACCTTCTCAGACTCACTCTTTTGATTTTTTTTTTTCCCATTAGACCAGATCCTTGGTCCTCCCTGCATCAAATCCTTTCTAACCCATAACAATTCTTCCTTGCAGCTTTTGGGAATGCAAAGACCATCCGTAATGACAATTCCAGCCGATTTGGGAAGTACATCGACATCCATTTCAACAAGAGGGGAGCCATCGAGGGGGCGAAGATTGAGCAGTACCTGCTGGAGAAGTCCCGGGTCTGCAGACAGGTAGGGTGATACACCTCCAAGGTGCAGGAGCTGTCACTCTCTCAGCTGACCTTTGTGGTGCCGTTCTCCTCACAGAGCTGACTCTTGCTCTTCCCCTGCAGGCCCAGGATGAGAGGAATTACCACGTGTTCTACTGCATGCTGAGGGGAATGTCGATGGAGCAGAAGAAGAAGTTGGGTCTTGGGAAAGCCACAGACTACAACTACCTTGCAATGGTGAGAGCACAGCGAAACAGAGGTTTGGTGGTGTGATTTGGTTAAAGGTTGTTAGCAAGGGAGAAAGAAGAGAGGTTCTTCTGCAGCCAAGAGCTGCTTTGCTGGTTATGACCTTCCTGAGACTTAGGGTTTGAGGGACTTCTTTGTTCCACCACCACAAGCCTCACAGTCTTAGTGCAAACCCTTCACCCCTGTGTCTAGATGTGGCTATTTCCACATTTCCTGTGGAGCAGGACACAAGCTTGGATGGTTTTGGTGTATGGTGCCCAGGCCATTTGTTTGGAAATAATGAGGATGTTAGGTACAACCTGATGCTCTTACAGCAGTGATGGACAGGGAGGAGTGCCTGGCTGGATGGTACATTCTCAGCAGCACATGGGGCTGAGCTGTATGTGCTCCAAGTGTCCAAATGAGCCAGTGATCTCCAGCCCCATTCCCTATATACCATGTCAATGTCCAGAGGAGCTGATAGAAGCAGGTGTAATTAAGGCACATCAGCACGAAGGCTGGAACACAGCTTTGTAGTTGGATTGGTGGGAGCCTCCAGCTCTTTATCCCCATCTCAGGGAGCTTTTTCTTATCTGCTGATTGCTGAGGGTAGCTGGGGACAACAAGGTAAACATTGGTCACAAGGCTGAGCACTGAATCGTAGAGAAGAACAAAGGGCTGAGTCAGATCCACAAGTTTGACATCATGCCTTAAACAAACTGTCTGCTGGTTTAGGGGGAAGACCTGAATAGCTTACAGTTACACCCTGATGTTCTCTTGCTTTGGCCCATGCACTGTGTGCCCCCTTTGCCTCCCCAGGGTAACTGCACAACCTGTGATGGCAGAGATGATAGCAAGGAGTACGCCAACATTCGCTCCGCTATGAAGGTCCTCATGTTCACGGACACAGAGAACTGGGAGATCTCCAAGCTGCTGGCTGCCATCCTGCACATGGGCAACCTGCAGTATGAAGGTAAAAGGACAAAATGTAGGGACATGGTCCAGCGCACTGCTGCTGTTTCTATTATGCATGCTGAGAGGGAGCCAAGCTTGGAGATGGAGGGCTGTATCCGGAACACCTGCCATGGTGCCATGCCAGGGACTCAGGTTCTTACTGTGGTGTATAAGGAAAAGAAAGGAGGAATAATTCCACCTGCCCACAGCAGGGCTGCCAGGCTGCAGTATGCTCAGTGACATTCACCTTTTCTGAATGTATTGAGGCTGAATATGGCCACAGGCCATTCACTAGACTCAGGTTTTACAAGAAGAGATTAATGAAGTGTTTGACAGGTTCCTGTGTGATTGGATATGCCTTTGTAAAGGTACCAAACAGCTCTGCTGTCAGAAATTATACACTGATTTAAAAAGCCTCTTTAAAAGACAGAAACCTAAAGCATTAAGATGCTAGAAACATTTCTACCTCGTCAGTCATTCAGGGTGTCTGGCAGAGCAGAGTACAGGTCCTGCCAGCAGCAGGGCTGCAGCAGCTGCGTGAATTTTCCTCTCCCTTCTGATGGCCAGATTTTGCCTGGACATCCCACAGAGGCAGTGGAGAAAGACCCTTTCCCTCACCCTATCCACTTTCTGCACAGACATGTCCCTTGCTGATGGTTTTCCCTCTGCTTTTCTTTCCCCAGCTCGAACCTATGACAACCTGGATGCCTGCGAGGTTGTTCAGTCAGCATCACTAATCACTGCAGCATCTTTGCTGGAGGTCAGTGGCTCTGCAGTGCTGCTGTCCCCTTTCTGACTTGATCCCCGTGTTTCTAGTATTGCGGCAAAGCTTCATCTGAGCCAGCCTCTCCTTGCACCACGAGGCTGAAGAGGCCTGAGTAAGACATACTGTGCCTTGCACTGGCAGCAGTGAAGGTGGATGTCTCCATCTGAGCTGAGTGTCCAGAGGAGACCACAAAGATGCTCAGATGGCTGGAGCACTTCTGCTATGGAGACAGGCTGAGAGAATTGGAGCTATTCAGTCTGGACAAAAGAAGATTCCAGGGAGACCTTAAGAGCCCCTTCCAGTACCTAAAGGGGCTACAGAAGAGCTGCAGAGGGACTTGTGACAAGGGCATGGAGTGATAGGACAAGGGAGCATGGCTTTAAGCTGAAGAAGGGCAGGTTTAAATTAGATATTAAGAAGAAATTCTTTACTGTGAGGGTGGTGAGGCACTGGAACAGGTTGTCCAGAGAATTTGTGGGTGCCCAGTCCCTGGAAATGTTCAGAGTTACACTGGGTGGGGCTTTGATCAGCCTGGTCTAGTGGAATGTGTTCCTGCTCATGGCATGGAGTTTGCAACTAGATGATCTTTAAAGGTCCTTACAACCCAAACTATCCTATGATTTCATTTTTCTGTGATCTGAGCTCCCCTTCATAATAATGGAAAGAAAAAGACCCCCTGGTGGCACATCATTCTTAAAAGAACATCCAGAATACCTCAGTCACTAAAATAGAGTGTTTCCCTTATTGATGTAAAGAAAGTTCATAACAGTAGCTGAGACAGAGATATCATTTGTACTCTGTGTATCTGAAGTGAGGTGAGATGACCCTCAGTCAAACCACCCATGCAGAGGTTGGAATATTCTTCAGTGGCCTCCCCAAGAGGTAACAGGGCTGCCTCAGGGATATCATCTCATCTTCATATGCACTGCTGGTCCCAGAGTGTGATTCACAGCTCTCTGCAGGCTGCTTTCATATACCTTACAGAGTGGACATTTCCCTGACTTCATCTGAGCAGTATGAAAAGGGGTCAAGGGGTTGCAAAGCTGAATCCATACTGATAGCATACAGTTTTGCAGGCTTTGCTTTCTCATCTTCTCTTCCCACACCTCTGTTTACTATTCCCACTATTACTATTTACTATTTACTTACCACACCAATTTACTATTAATATCTAATAGTAAATCACGAGAACACTTTTCATATTAAAAGACAGTATAAAAATGTTAACTATTCTCTCTGAAAATGTCTGTGTCATTGTTTGAGATACTTCCCCTCTACAGCTAAGAACAGTCATATACCTCCAGCTGTGGGGGGCTGCACTGTTCCTCTCTGTCCATGCCTAATTAGGACAGTAGTCCAGGCCATTGTAAGGATGCCTTGTGTCATAAAGTCAGCAGCTCTGTTTGATGTTGTCTCTGTCAGGTTGAACCTCAGGACGTGATGAACTGCCTTACCAGCCGGACTATAATCACCAGGGGTGAGACCGTCTCCACCCCTCTCAACATGGAACAAGCGCTGGATGTGAGGGACGCTTTTGTAAAGGTAAGTCTTAGGGAATTCCCTTTTGCCTCTGTTGATAAGCTGAAGAAATCTGCCACTTTTGAGACTGGAACACCCACTGCATGGGAAAAGTATCTATCAGCAGATGGCCTTGAAACCACGCTCTAGTTGGGATGCACAAAGAGTTGAAATGGTAAGAGACTAGGTAGCCTGGTCTTCAACAAATTTGCAATCTGGTCTTGAGATTGTCTGTACTCAAAGGTGACCTACAGGAGGAGCCAGCACTCTGAAATGACTTCACCTCAACTTCAGGAAGACTTCACAGCTAGACCCCAGGATTTGATACTCAGCTGCTATAAACCAGAGCAGCTCTATCAACACCTGTAACACCCATACCTGAATTTCAGGACTTGAGCATGTCTGCAGCAGCAAAAAAGCTGAATGTCACAGGAACAGGGGTAGAGCAGTTCAGGAGCCATCAGAGCACTTAGAGCATCACCTGAGGCTTTGGAGTGATGAAGGTTGATGGGGTGGGTGTGCATGCTATACTGCTTACAGTCTCACATAAAATTAAAAGACAAGCATTGGTGGCATGCTTTGGCCAGCGTGGGTCCACACTCTGTGGGCAATTGGTAGATCAAGCTAGCTGGTTTGATAGCTAACTAGTCTGCAAATCCTGGCATTGACTTCCCTAGTGGTGATGGGCCTTTAAATCAGGCTCCCCTCGTGGTAGCACTGCTATAGCTTATACAGTAGAAATTACAGTTTAAAACATGGAGTTCTGGAATTACTGAAGCAGCAATGGCTGTTTAATTAAATCATCAGACTGTTCAGCCAATGCTTAATGTCTCAGTGAGCACCTTGTCCAGGCAAGATGTCCTTGGCTTGGCTGGCAGTGTCACATGGCTCTGCTGATCTGTAGAGAGAAATGTGTAGAAACCGAGGAAAGTACTGTTTGGCTTCACAGAGACCCCATAGATCCAAAATTTTCAACTATCCAGATTTGTACTTTTGCTTACAGTTGTCTTTTATCTAGGCTTTCAGGTCTGTTTTCCTTGATCTACATAATGGTTCTTGAAGCTTTAAACCATGCCAAGAGTCTGGCACAAATGTTGGTGAGCATGTCCTCAGGGACTGTCCAGTTTTTGGCCATGCTTTAGGGGAACCTGTGCCGTCATGGGTGAAGTGGTGCCAAAGACTAGCAGGGCAAACTGCCGAACTATCTCAGTGAACTCCATCTTTGGGATGTTTCAGGGAATTTATGGGCGACTTTTTGTGTGGATTGTGGAGAAGATCAACGCTGCAATTTATAGACCTCCTTCCCAGGAACTCAAAAGTATCAGGAGATCTATTGGCCTTCTTGACATCTTTGGTTTTGAGAACTTCACTGTGAACAGGTATGAAGCCTGCAAAAGGAAAACCAGGTCTTAACCCTCCTTCACAACCCCATGCTCAAGGTCTGCTAGTCCTTTCACCTCTCTTGAAGTGAACTGGACCGGGCTGGACCAAGCCTTTTCCTATATGAGAAATTATCAGAGCTAATCACTTGCAGCAGACAATGTATTTGCTAAACTGGTTTAGACCACACACATATAATGGCTATAACATTTTTTGGGGGGAGAAAAACTGATTGTCTGAACTGATAGGTGAATTCTAAGCCAAAAGCACTTACTGAGTGGTTGACAAGGTCTGAGAGTTTCTTCAAGCATGGAGAGGGACACAGAAAAATAAATCATGGTGGATCTGAAGTGTCCTTTTCTTGACCTTTCCTTCGCAGTTTTGAGCAGCTGTGCATTAACTTTGCAAATGAAAACCTGCAGCAGTTCTTCGTGCGCCACGTCTTCAAACTAGAGCAGGAGGAGTACAACCTAGAGAACATCAACTGGCAGCACATTGAGTTCACTGATAACCAGGATGCCTTGGACATGATTGCCATCAAGCCCATGAACATCATCTCCCTCATTGACGAGGAGAGCAAGTTCCCCAAGGTGTGTTTTGGGCTCAGCCTTGCTGCCAATGACTCTGTTTTTATCCCCTTTGTACTTGCATGCTGGCACCCTAAAAGAGATCTGCTCTTACCCAAACACACATTCACCAGTGTGTTGCCTGTTTATAGTTTTTATTGCACTCTTACATTTTCTTCCATGAGTATCACAACTATGCTAAATGAAGTGTTTCTGATGGAAAAATGTGCTTGCAAGGGGCTCAAGAATGTCTATTGATAATGTTTAAGAGAAAATAATGTTAGATATACTCCTTTTGGAGCACTGTCTTGAAAATATCACAGCATACCAGTGGTATTTAATCAATTTCTGTAATTTTTGCACGTGAGATACCCTCTCTAATACATCTCTTCTCAAAATAAATACACATTGTAGCCTGAGACAAAAAAAGAAAAGGACTATTGATTGGAAAATTATTTGAATGGGAATAAACTTGATTAAATGTCAGATCTTTTCCTGCATGCACAGGGTACAGATGCCACCATGTTACACAAGCTGAACTCACAGCACAAGCTTAACACCAACTATATTCCTCCGAAGAATAACTATGAAACCCAGTTTGGCATTAACCACTTCGCTGGAATTGTTTACTACGAAACAAAAGGTACGGGGCAGTTCCTGGTGCACTGCAGGGTGTGAGGGGATGCTCCGGGGCAGGTGAGCTACTGCTGTGTTGGAGCAGAGCGGGGTTGTAGTCCATAGTAGTGTCAGTGTATTCCTTTTCTGGCTGCAATGACTTGACCCTCCAGCTGTGTCCATGAGCTGCAGAGTCTGGTGCTGTTTCATTCATATGTGCCTGTGACAGAATGGCAGTGCTTTGCACCACATGCATCTTTGATCCAGTCTCAAGATGCGCCTCTGTCTTCCTTCTCATGGTCCCTCTCTCTCTGCCCACGCATTGCTTTCATTACCTCCAAGAGCATCCAGTAGTCCAGCAACCCAGAAGCTGCTTGCAGCTCACATACTACCCATGTTGCACTGTGTCATCTATGTGTTGTCCCATTATTTCCCTAGGTTTCTTGGAGAAAAACAGGGACACGCTGCATGGAGACATCATTCAGCTGGTGCATTCCTCAAAAAACAAATTCATCAAGCAGATCTTCCAAGCAGATGTGGCAATGGTAATGCAGGCAGGAGAAGATCTTTATTCACAAGGAGGGGTGTTCCTGGAAGGGGTGGAACATTTGCAGAGGCATACAGCTCTGATGCTGCCTGGGATCTTTCAAACCTGTTAGTGTGAGCCATCAGAAAGTGTTAATGCAGTGCCACGGGTACACCCATGCTCACACCCCCAGTTCACTGCATTCAGTTCGTCAGATATTACTATTTTGCTGTGATTGCTCCTCTCTGAATTGTGTAGGGATTGGAATAATTAGGTTTGTGATTGTAGAAATCTGAGAGAAAAAGAGCTGTCCCTTCCAGCTGAGTCATCCAGATCTGTGTATGATAGAGTGAGAAATAAACTGAAAGAGCTCAGGTTTAGATTAGGTATTAGGAAGACATTCTTGCCTGTGATAGTGATTATATACTGGAACAAGATGCCCAGAGAAGCTGTGGCTGCTCCACCCCTGGAAATGTTCAAGGCCAGGTTGGATGAGGCTCTGAGTAACCTGGTCTAGTGGAATGGGGCCTTAGAATGAGATGGTCTTTCAGATCCCTTCCAACACAAATCATTTTGTGATTCTAACTAAAAACCAAATACTTGTAAAGCAGAGCAGAACAAAGGGATAATCTTGCTGGCCATTAAGCACTGCAATAGTACTGGGAGAGACCAGTCAACAGTTGTGTTTTACTGTTACAGCAGCAGAGAGATGGAACACCGTTTATGAAAGGCAAACTTTAAAGCACCCCTTTCCCCATCCCAGACCTCCAGGAGGGTAGGTTCTTACTCCATGCTCAGTGTGAGAAAAGACTGTGTGTTGGCTGAAGCTTTAGAGAAAGGTACAGTTATTGTTTTAACCCTTCCCGCCCCATTTGAGCGTTTATTACTGGATTACCAGCTTAAATATTGAGATTAGTGGCTATTTCACCATTAATAACATAAGTATATGATGTTTTCTTGAGTAAGTTGAACATCTGTGTCTCCCCACAAAGACATCATCATTCCTGCTCCCAGAATTAAAGTATAGACTGTTTAAAATATCAGCCTTGCAGAATCTGACTTACAGATCAGTCACTATGGCCAAATCCCCCAGTCTTTCCCTAGGTGAAGCCATGGGACTGCAAAGGGTGTGGACATAACATTTTTCAAAGCAATCAAATTTTTTAGAAGTTGGAGTCCCATTTCCAAATGCCAGCCAATGCCACTGATGGACCAAGGGACTTAGGGACTTTCAGGAGTGCCAAACAGTTTTAAGTGCTGAATTCCTTTACTGCTAAGGGAAAGAAATGTTTACATTCCCAAGAAATTTATTTAAATATGTTACATGCTCTTTTGCAAGCCTTGGTTCAAACCTTTAGCCATTCAGTTTTGTTCCTACTGAAATTAATGATCCTTATCTTTTTTACTTAATTAGGAATAAGATAACATTTTTCAGGCCCGATTAAACTACTAATTGGCCTGACACTCCTGGTGGATTCAGAGCTACCCTCAAAAGTGGATACTCCTGTGGAAGTAGACACTAACTCCCTTAGCATCAGTGCTGCTGCTTACTTTGCTTTTTATTGCTTATTCCTCTCTGCTTTTAATTTTTGGTGCAAGCTTTGCAGTTCACCTTGGAAAAGATTTCTTGCTTCTTTAGACAGAGCAGAGATGTACTCTGGGGAATCCATGAGAGAGTTTACAGTCATGCAGACTCCTTCACGGTGACACCTTCCCAAGCATCTTTAAAAGATTCTGGAAGTATATAATATCCAAGTTGAGATGTTCACCTGGATGTTGTCTAGGATCTGAGAACTGAGATCTTTTAAAGCATCTGAGCACTTTTTTTTATAGTTCCATTAGTTATCTTCAGAATCTGTCCTGACTGGTGATCTCTGTGCTTTGATACTTTAATGGTCTCTGTTTTCCTTTTTTGAATGAGAGATTTTTAACCTCACTGTCATGGAAGAGAAACAAATATTGTGTACCAGCTCCCCATGTCATGCACATGTTAGTGTGAACCTAGAGAGCACTAATTTCCTAAATACCACCACACAAAAGTTCTCAGATAAGCAGGATCAACATGGGGCTTGAGATGATTGTGCCATTGTTTCCCGCCAAAATTCAGTAAAGTTTGCAGCCCCTTTCTTAGGACACATGCCTCAAAAGAAGCAGCAGGTGAACCTGGGTCAGGGAAATTGAGTGCACGTAGCAAAGAGTTGGGGCAAAGTGTCCTTGGGACTTCTTGGAAATGTGCAAGCCTTCACTGAGCATCAGTGAGGCAATTTATGGAGAAACTTTCCAGAGATGCTCAGGCTAGGTCAATCCCTAAAAAGGATGCCCTTCCCTTAAAAAGGCACAAATGTCTGCTCTGCTAAGGGCTAAATTAAATCTTGAGGCATTTTGCTCAACAGCTTCCAAACTTTGGTCCTCGGGAGCTTATTGATGAGTTTGTAGAATTTTGTGAGTCAGTGAAAAGCAAGTCCATATCTGTTTTGCTTTCAATCTTTCAAATGGGATCCTTATATGCCAGAAACTTGAGAAAGCCACAGATAGAGAAATTTGAAAACCAATCAGGACTGTATAATTGAATACTGTAGTAACTATTTGGTCCCTGAAAGACCTAATATTTGTGCACAATGAAACCTGTATAGTGAACTGGGCATTTCTGGAGCACGTGGGGCTGTGAAGCCCAATTTATGCGTGGCCATCACAGAGAAGGTCTATCTGCGTGTGTTTGCTGAACTGGAGCATTGCTTTGAGCAGTGACAGGTGAAATGATGAATTCAGTGGGAGTTGTACACCATTCCTCTGAGGAACCAGCTGTTATGGTCTGGCAGCGCTGCTTGTTCAAGGAACAGGTAGAATGAGCAGTGGAGGATGGAACCCAGTAAAGGGGGTAAAAAAAAGAAATTTGGAGCTTTCCCCTTGGGAAACATTTAAATTCTATTGAAAATAACTGATTTGTTGGATTAAAATTAGGGAGGAAGGGAGGGATTTCTTTAAAATTTTTGTGGAAAATTGTTTTGTGCCTGGCACCTTCCCAATCGTTGTGTATTGCAAGCAGAGATGAGTGAGGGAGAACAGTGGGGATTGCTGAATTTGGATGGATAACGAGTGAGGTTAAAAGGTAGACAAGAGTTGTTTCCAAGAAGCAAGAGCTGGACAGTGGCAGTTCCCTTAGCTTCAGGAATGCGAACACGGAGATGAAGAGGAAAAGGTAGGAGGGGCAAAAATCTAAGAATAAATGCATTATGACCATAAGATATATAATATAGATGGACCTCCAAGACTAAAAGTGTCAGACTCCCATTTCAGTTATTCCTCCTTTTCACTATTTGCTCTTCTCTGTCTCTGTTTTGTGTTTTGTTTTTTTACCTGTGCTTCATGTAGTTTCTCTGTGGCTATGCATCCAGCACATTTGGCCAGTCGCCCACACCCACACCAAAGGTAAACTGAATACATGAGTTCTTCTGTTGTATATTCACCTCTCCTTGGCGAGGATTGTGCTTTGCTGCTGTTGATTTACTCCTCTTCCTGCACTATCTATAGAGGATCCATTTCAAGTGACCAATGTGTTGGAGAGCATTTTTACATCTTGTTGAATAGATACAGGTGTATGATGTGTAACATTTCTAGGATTCAATTCAGAAGAGCTTTTTAATGATGGGAATTTGGTTTGGATAAAATCAGAACCAGGCTGAGCCAAAATTGTGAGGATTTTTTTTCTGATATTTGAATAATTTTAATTAACTTCAGATTGATAATCTGTGGAATTTGGCTGTTGTATAGGATGGTGCCAACCATTGGCTTCAGTAGGACATTATTCCTCCATGCAAGGACTGCAAATAAATCCTTGTTTTGCACTTTTGGGGGACAGAAGATGACATATCATGTGTGAAGAGAGACTCCTGGATTGCATTTCTGGTTTCTTGGAAATGCAGTCGTTCTTGAGGAGGATTAGTTCTTGTTCAGGTGAGATCTCACATCCAAGTCTTCAAAGACACAGTTAATACAGAATTTTGCCATGATCATCAAAACAGGCTTTTGGCACCTTTTTTAGGTCTTTCCTGATGCATCTCATCTGCTGACTGGTTCTGATGGCTTCCCAAACCTTGCTTGCTAGATATTTGGCCATAAGGTAGCATGTTGTGTGCTAAAGCTTTTATGATATAAGCTTTGTGACTCTGCTCACATTTCCACAACAACCCCTTGATAGCCAGAGGATTATGGTGGAGATAGACCTGACTTTCAAAATTCAGATCCTTGCGTGGGGCTGAATTTCATCCCTTCTTACCTCTGCAGTGTCTCGGATGTTTGGACTTGGAATTCCAGTGAGGAGGATCTGACCCAAAATGACACAAAGCCATCCTTTCCAGAGGTGGACTCCTTCCCCTCTGTATCATGATTAAAACTGTTTGGATTGGAACATACAATTTGGCCTTGCTCTACAGTTGTAGCAATGCCACACACAAAAAAAACTCTTTCCTGAGTCAGGATACAAGAGAGTTGGAGAGGGACTTTAGACAAGAGCATGGAGTGATAGGACAATGTTGAGTAGCTTTAAACTGAAAGAGGGTGGGTTTAGATTAGATATTAGGAAGAAATTCTTTACTGTGAGGGTGGTGAGTCACTGGCACAGGTTTCCCAGAGAAGCTGTGGCTACCTCATCCCTGGAAGTGTTCAAGGCCAAGCTGGATGGGGCTGGTCTAATGGAAAGGGTCTCTGCTCATGGCAGAGGTTTGCAACTAGATGACCTAAAGTCCCTTCCCACCCAAACCATTCCATGACTCTGTGATTGTATGAGATTAAGTCCAGGAGAGAATTGTGAAAAATCTGTCAGAAATGTTTGGGCCAGTTTTTCCTCTGAAAACATCAACAGGAGATACAGGGAAATGGGAGACAGTATACTGATGGTTTCTATGAGTTTTGTTGTTGTCATAGTTGTTCTTATGACAAAACCTCATATTTTCTAGGTTTTCTAGTGAATATGTTCGTATTTGATAGGCACTGAGGTAAGGGTGGAACAAGCAAGATAAAAAATACTTTTCAGATATATATATATATGCACATCAGTAAGCTTTATAAAATGGGGGTGTAGTTCAAAATAGTGATACTTGGCACTGTTATATAGCCCACATCAACTTTGAAAGCACTTTCCAGACTGCACAGCCTTTAGGAGAGAGACTGTCTCTTCACTATATGTCACTGTAGAATCTGCTGTGAGGTGGCCTCAGCTCTCAGTGGTCACCTGGAGGCCAACCCAGTGACATTGCATATGAAAACATAACAAACAACAAGCATTATTTTTCTCAGACTTCAGAAAAACAGGCTGAGAAACAGCATGTCCCATTGGCATAGCCCAATTTAGTGACCTTATAATCCTAAAGAGATGGGAGGATGATCCTTTGTCCAGAACCTTTCCCCAAAGTATTGCTGGGGGTACATGCTTTTCTCTCCTTCCGTAACTCACCTCAAGTATTTCAACTTTCTGCATTTCCACTGAAGCAGGTTGCCATCCCCCTGGCAGACCCTCTGCCGAGCACAGTTTCTGGTGCACCATGCAGCCTTCTCCTTTGAGGAGAATGTGCAGAGGGGCATCAAGGAATAATTTCTGCCATTTATGGCTCAGTGACATTTCTCCTTGTACCTGCCATTCTTCTCTGGGTCCATATTATGGCACTCTGGGTCTGTATTAAGGCCATCCTAACATAACTTGGTGTCCACTTTAATTCACTGAACCTATAAAGTGAAGATAGGCTGAATTGTTTTCTCAGGGCTGGACAGATAACTACCTAAATGTGTCCAAGACACCAAAGAAAGGAGTCTGAATAGATCCCTGGAGATTTTACAGCTTCACAGAGATGCTGGGGAATGTCCTGATGCTCCAGCTATGCCACTGAGGATCTAAGACACCCATGCTGGGGAAACATCCTATTGTGTCCTGCCTTGACTTTTGTGTCAATATTACTGCAAACAGCCATGTATGTGTTTGCACCTCCAAAATTCAGGCTAGCTTGAGGTGGCAGAAAGAAGTAGCACTGAAGCATGTCCAAATGTCATGCTGATCTATAGATCTTTCTGAACTCTCTTCTGTGATAATGCTTCTCTGTAAATCATCTAATTCTCTTATTTTTCTTCTTTTTCTCTTCTGCTTCTTTTTTTCTTCCTTTGTTCTTGAGCACAGACTGACTGATACCTCAGCGCCCCAGTCTGGGCTACAGCACCTGTAAATCCTGCTCATCCTTCCCCATGACACATAGCTCTCATCCTCCCTCATGCTAGGTTCTGTATGGACACCAGTGGAGAGATGGTCTGAGTCCCAAAGATGTCACAGTCTCAGAGTTTGAAAGCTAAGATGTGTCTGGCCAGGAGAAAAGCAGAATGTGTCAGCCCCTTCTCCTTCAGGCTATGGAGACTGGGTCTGCTTTTAGCTAAAAAATGCTCCTCCTCTGCAGTAAACCCTGTAATTTCAGTGCCTTTCTAGGCTGTGTTGACAGGCTCCTCCACTTCTTTTTTGGGGGTCATTTTGTTGGAAAAAAGGAAGAGATGTGATTCTAACCACTCTGGTGTTGAGATGAGGTAGAAGGTATCACAGTGATTTGAGTGGTGTCACCCATCCCTGAAGGGGATGCTGATGCTGAAGCTGATGCTGAAGCTGATGCAAAGCACTTACCTGACTATTCATTGTGTATCTGAGAGCCCACATAGTGCCAATAGGTCTGTGCACAAATGTCATGCCCTGAGAGCAAGTGAATGGGATGATGCAATCTTGACAGGAGGAGCCCAGACTACTCTATTTGCTTAGGAAGACAAGCTGCTCTCTGGTCACTGTCCCTTCCCTTCAACCCCTCCCAGCAAAAAGCTCTTAGACATAAGGATGGAGACAGCACCACTGCTTTTTACCAGACCTGGATGTATGCAAGGAAAAAAGACAAGGAATCAGCAAGCTCGAGAGGCATGTCTCGCTGTCTGGGAGCAAACCAGTCACGCATTCCCTTGTAGACCTTTCTAAAAAACCTTGCTCCCTTCCTACCACCACGGCTGAAAAATGACCTCTCTCAGCCAAGGCCAAATTGACTAAAATCTGGCTAACATCATGCAGTTGCTTCCAACTTCCGGCCCTATTGCTGCATGTGTTGCTGCTTCTGACACCTGTGGCTGTCCTTTCACATCTCACAGAGGTGACCCCTTGCACATAATTAGCAAAGTGATAAGAAAACATTCATCAAAGCCTTCCAAACCAGAACTCTTGCTGAAACAGCATTTTCCTCAGAAAATCTGTGACAGAATGTGAGCATCAAACTCTACAGTGCTTTGCAGGTAGCAGCTGCATCCATTAATTATCCTAGATTTGTTAAGAGTTTTGTCCTTCAGGGGAGGATTTTACTGGGAGAGATCACTGGTAGCCCCCACGCTCTTCTTGACAAGCAGGCCAGGGTTTTGTGGTTGTTTGCATGCGTTGGGTTTTCTCTTGTTGGAATTCCATGATGACTTTGTGTTTGTGTTGATTGGGTTTGTCTCAACATCATATAAAACCTGAGCTGTGTAAACTCTATGCTTATAGCAAAGGGGATGGTATTTGTAGTCACTTCCAACCCAAACTATTCTGTGATTCTATGAAATTCCTCCATTTTGGGGGATAGGAATGCTATCTGACAGGTTACTAGTACTATGGGATGAAGCACATGTAAAAATTTTAGTATAAGTAGAAACAAAACTTACCATGTTGCAAAACACTGCAGCAAAGCCAATCCAGGTGGGGATTTTGTGACTCCACATGTGGCTTAACCACCTGCAAATAAGAGGATGTTTGGAGGAAAAATGTGTTAAAATCCTGCTAGAATCCTCCCTTTGGGAATTTCCTGGTCACCAGGTCATGTCACAGGTCATGTCACAGTTCACCCTATTTTTTGTTCAGAGGGAGTTGCATCCTGGTTCCCAGCTCTTCCTTCAACCCAGCAGTGTTACCTGCTGCCCCACAAAAGCTCCCTAAACACCAGAACCTACAAGACACACAGCACCACTGTGACTGATGTGTAATTAGCTCAGGTAATAGTGATTGACACATAAAATGAGCTAGGCACTTCATTAATTTCCAAGGTGGTTTAACAAGGTTCTTCCAGAGCAGGGAGAAGGGACTAATAAGGGAAAAATATCCATTCTCATTTAGAAACACTTGCCCCAAAATAGAGATTGAGTTATTAATTTAACTAAGGGAGATAAACCAAGCAAAATACTCACTATTTCACCCTAAATACCCATACCATTTAGTCTAGTCTTAGTTAATAGTCTTCCCAAACACAACTAGAATCTGTGGTAGTACAGGCTGAAGAATATAGACCTTAGCAGAAGTTTCTGGAACTGTTGCAGAGTCACCCTGCAGCAAGCATGCCCCTATATTGTTGTTTACCATACATGAGCATCTGATCCTCACGCCAGGGAGCAGGAGGGGCTCAGCCTGACATAGGAACCGTGACAGAGGAGTTGGCTTGACCATGCTGCAAAGCATGGGGGCAGGGAAGCCCAAGCCATTCCTGAGGAGCATCCTTGGGCAGGTGCATTGCCCCAAGCTGCAATACAGAGAATTCTGATGGCCCAGAAGAGACTGTTTGCTCTCACGGGCAGATCTTCCTCATGGCTCTGCATAGGAAAGACGGGTTTTCCAGTCACACTGAGAGGTTCGAGCAGGAGAAATTAAATTATGGCACTTTTGCTCCCTGCGTAGATGCACACGGAATAGGTTGCCAGAGCCCGGCCGTTGTAAGTTCGCCGGCTGTGCCCTTCCCCTCTCCTGCCACGACTTTCAATCACCTCCGGCACCACTCCCCGCTCCAGCCCAGGCTGTCGCGGGAGGTTCCTGGGGACGCGGCCGGAGGGGAAAGGCACTGTTATCCTTTCATTTCCTGAGTCCGCTCCGCTGCGGTTTTGCAGGGAGCAGAGACGAGGAAGCGCTCGCCGACGCTCAGCAGCCAGTTCAAGCGGTCCCTGGAGTTGTTGATGAGGACTCTCAGCGTGTGCCAGCCCTTTTTTGTCCGCTGCATCAAGCCTAATGAGTACAAGAAGCCCATGGTAAGTCCCGCTTTTCTCTTCTGGTTGCTTTTCCTACAGGACTGCTCACGGGGTCGTTCTGCCCTGAACCTGCCAGCAAAATTCCTTTGGGCATCAGTGGAGTGCTTAGATAATCAACCCACAGCCTGTTTTGCAAGCAAGGGAGTCACCAAATGCGTGGCAAAATCAGGAACTTTGCAATCCAACAGCACCCCAAAACCTTTTGCAGAGGGGAGCTCTTGAGCCTGCCTTTCTTCCCTAGTACAATCTCGAGAAATTCACCCTGCAGCCCTTTATCCTATAGGAAATGCCTCTCAACTTCCATAGGGGGTAGGCACCTCCCTGCCAGAGACTTTGGCTGAGCCATGGATTACGTTCTATGGCAGGGTTCAGTGTTTTCTGAAAATTTTCCCCATGGGTGTTTTCCTCAAAATCTTTCCTCCCAGTGTATCTCACTCATTTTAAATCCTGTTTGATCCTTTTTTTTTTTTTTCTTCACCACTTGCAAAGGCACAATTCTAAAAGCAGAAGAAAAAAGAGGCAAAATAGCACAGAGGAAATGTGAAAGAAGTTATTTTACTCCAATTCCCAGTGATTTGCTTCAAAAGCGATGAACAGTATGGGGACAAAATTCTAGGAGCAAATGAAAAGGAAGGAGAGCACTGTAAATCCCCCTGACCACAAACTGTTCATGGAGGGGACTCCAAATTTTTCAGCAGAAGGCAGGCAGTAAGGAGAGTGCTGCCCATCCCAATCCAACTCTCAGCACCTTGCAGGATTGGACCCTGATGCTGTGAGCAATCACTTTTACCTGCTCACCACTCTTTATAGTGACATTGCTTGGGGAGGAAGAACTTTATTTAATAAATAAAGCTAATTTAGCCAGAGCTGGAGCTTTATCTAAAGTCAGTGTCCATTAGCAAAGCTCAGCCAAGTGCAAAGAAGCATAATATACTGAATTTCAGAGCTGTTCCGTACAAGCAGTTTTTATTTGAAACTTATTTTTGCTGTTCGGTGAACCTAATAGGATGCAGGGCAAAAGGTTTAGTGGCTCTCTCAGATCAGTTTACTGTGCTCTTAACCTGCTTTTGGTGAGAGTAAAAAGGCCCCTAATAGCACGTTAATGGAATACGCTGAGTTAATATTTAACAATATGTCTGATCTGAGATTATCATCTAAGCAGAGATCAGAACAAGACCTTCTTTATGAACATAGGTGATGTTAAGAAATTAGATGCACATCCTGAACTGATGTTAACAAATTATTCCCAGTACCCTGACTTTGAGTTGTTTTTACACATGGATGTCTGGAATTCAGTCTGGAGTTTTGTATCCTGCATAAGAAGTCTGTATTTTGTCAGTTCTTCCAAGTGCTAAGCCAGAAGTCTCTGTTCAACCTATTTGTCTACAAAACTTTCAATGGGACATTAAAACAGCTCCAAGTCTGAAAGATTTGGACAAAGAAAAATTAATTTCCCCATTAAAGAAGTGAGTGGTTGAGCTAACAGAGCTAGCAGAGACTGTAGTGTGATATGAACTGTGATTTATTGCTAAATTTATTTTTGGCCTTGGTTTAATAATCCAACGGAAAAGAAATCCCAGATAAAGATACACAGAGCACTGCAGGGTGACTGCAAAGAGAACTTTTTCTGGGAGGTCATTTTCTGTCCCTGGCTTTGAAGGAAAACACACTGATAGTGATAGGAAATGGGATAGCAGAAGTGAAAGGTCAGTGGAAAGTCCTGACTGTTGGCTACTTTATGTTATTTTAAAACTTTTACTTCCTTCCAAAATGTGCTTTAGGGGGGAAAAAAATTGTTTGTATCAGGATGCTGGCTGGAGTTCTCTGCGTCTGTACATCACCCCAAGCCACTGCTTCTGAGTATTGTTTGGGTTAGTCCAAGAGAAATGTGTGGGATGAATTAGATAACAAACCATGCAAATAAAGTCAGAACTGTCTCCATCAGTCTGTGCCTCATCAGGCCCTTATGCCAGGAGCACGTAGTTGCCCATACATACAATGAACTAGACTTACAAACTCCAGAGGGTTATTTGCAAGCCCACAACTGCTCACGTACCCTCATGTAGTGCAGATCCTTCTGCCCCAGGATATACAGCTGAAATACAGGAATGGATATCTGAGAGACAGGCACATAGTTACTCTCCTTGCTCATTTCAGGGAGAGCCCAGGGGACTCACATTTTAGATGCAGATATCTGTACGTGCACACTCACATCTTAGACAGCTGAAGGGAGGGCAGATGAATAATGCCCTGACACTAACTCTTTGGCCCAGATGGGATTTACTGTCCTGACTTTTTGTGGTTGCGAGCACCACACCATGTCTGCCTTTAGTTTACATCACTGCCCACATTCCCATTTTCCGATGTCCACCGTTATATTGTGCTCTCCATTTCCCCGCTCAGTCCTTTGTGTAGTACACATCCAGTTCTGCAAGTGGGAATTGGAGAAATGGGATGAGTCACAGTCAGCAGTCTACAGGATCAGATCCAAGACAGTCCTACAGTCCTACAGCCTTGGGTCTATCAAGAGAAGGACTTGGGTGGATGCTTGACTTGCTTGCCCCACATGTCTTCAGGGTCCCCACTCTTATGGCCAAGATTTTCAGTCAAACCCCAGTGTACTGTAACTTCCCCAGCTGTTTGATCGGGAGCTGTGCGTCCGTCAGCTGAGATACTCGGGGATGATGGAGACCATTCGCATCCGCCGAGCGGGATACCCCATCCGCTACACGTTTGTGGAGTTCGTGGACCGGTACCGGGTGCTCATGCCTGGGGTGAAGCCAGCATACAAGCAGGTGAGAATCTTCTTCTGCAGGTAACAAATGCTCTCTGCTGGACTCTCTAGAGATATTTATGGGATGTGCATGTCGCAGGGGTGCTCTGGGCTTTCCAAGTGATGGAAAAATGGTTACAGGGCTGGCAGGGACAGCTAGCCATATTCCCTCTATTCCTCTCACTCGTCTTAAATGTGGTGACAGTAAAGCCCTAGGAACCTTCTTAGCAGAAAACTGCAAGATTTGGGACCAGGAAAGGTCCACACTGGGCTTGGGAGGAGCAGTGAGTGAGTCTGGTCCTGGGGAATACCAATCCCTTTTCTACCAGGGCGACCTGCGTGGGACATGCCAGCGGATCGCTGAAGCAGTGCTGGGGAAGGATGATGACTGGCAGATTGGCAAGACAAAAATATTTCTGAAGGTGGGTGGTTCTCCACAATTCCCCCTTCTGTTTTGGATCCTTGCCTCTGAAGGAGTCTCCTACCATTTCCCTTCCATCATACGATGTGACACTTTAGAGTGGTGTCTGGGATGGCATGTCAGTGGGTAGAATCTGGGTTAAGGCATAATATTTGGGGCCAGTTTAGGAGCGGAAGGCAGGAGGAAGTCCTGACACTGTGCCAGCACTGATGCATTTACAAATCCATATGGACATGAAAGTAGTCACATAGAGTGTACAGCCTTTTCACACCTGGACTGAACAGCTCGATCTCATCTCCTGCCTTCGTCCAAAAAGGACAGCAGCAGGGTGGATGCCTATGCAGAACACTGCAGAGAGAGGGACTTGACTACAATAGGCTTGCCTTGTTTTATGCATGTCCTTGTGCAACTCTAGGTGTGCCCACAGTCTCCTTTCCTGCATCAGCCCAGCAACACAGGGCAGTCCAGTGTTGCAGGTCCCCTGCAGCCCCATTCACATGCATCTTTCCTTACAAACCAGTTCTTGTGCTGTAGAGAGGATAAGCCTTCTCTCGAGAAAAACTCTCAATAATAAACCCTGACTGCATAAACCTAAATTCACCCCTAACCCCATTGTCAGTACAGACACCCCCGTCTCTTCCCTAGAATTTGTTCCTACTAGTTGCTCTTTCCAGAACCTGTTATCAAGATCTCACAGCTGTCAGGGCAGGAAACAGAGAAACTGGGAGGCCCTAGGGGGCTGCACGAGGCCGAGCAAAGCAGGAAACATGTGGAGCTGCCTGTGCTGCACCCAGTGCTCAGTGTGCTCTGACCAGGACAGAAAGCTGAATCATGCGTGGCATGGGAGGAATCAGAATTGATTGGACTGATGCATCTGAAAGACTCAGGGCAAAGGAAATTCGGTGTTTCAAGGAGCTGTTTTTTCCTTAGGATAAGGAGGTGTTGCTAGAAGAAGTGATGGGACACAGGCAGCCTGGAGTTTGTTTCCAGACCTCTCCAGTTCTCCTAGGAACTGCTCCCATGGCTGAGAGAACTGAGAGGGAGCTCTGAATGGAAGGGCAATGTAATTTGGTTGTGTTCAGACTATGAGGTATTGCATTTGCTGCTTCTGGATGCCCTGGTTCATTTGGGAATGAAGATGATAGATCACTAGGGTTTATGCTAGGATTTCTCTAGTGAGTAGATGGGGTGATACTTAGGATATAAAATGACCCAGGAGTTTATTTTGAATACCTACCCTGGAGAAGGGCCTTATACCACCCCCTCCTGCTACAAGTCAGGCAGATGGAGGGCTTGAGACATTGGTGCTGTATTGCTTCCTCCCACAGGACCACCATGACATGCTGCTGGAGATTGAGAGAGACAAGGCCATCACAGATAAAGTCATTCTAATCCAGAAGGTGGTCCGTGGGTATAAAGACAGGTAGGTATGAGCCTCACTGCCAAATGGGAGATGGGTTATATGGGATGCTTCATCCAGCAAGTGGCTCCTGGTGGCTGCATCCCTCCTTTGGTACCCAATGGCCAGAGGGAACCCCTGATGTGTTGACACTCAGGTGCAGCAAGTATTAGAGGAAATCAGTAGGAGTAACAAGAGGAAAACTGTGTTGTCTGCCTCAAACTTGGGCAGAATAGGGCCTTCTGTCCCTGTTCAGTGCTGTCTTCAGAGGAGCTGGTGTTTGCTATGACAGTGCAGCAGTTGGACTCTGAGCCTGCTAAAGGCAATGCTATGACTCCAGTCTGTGGAGATCCCCACAAGACGGCAGTGGAACCACAGGATCATCCACTGTGACTGAAGTTGCTCTCCCCAAAGCCTAGGGGGTTCAGAGCTCTTCTTTTTGCAACCCAGTTGCGAGATATGGGAGGAGGAGAGGTAGCCCATGGGGAGCTCACGGCACCATTGTGGATGAAGATGGGGAGCCACAGCCAAGAATAAGCTTCACCCATGGAGGAGGGACAGTTCTTGGCCCTTTGTGCTCTTTGACTGTCAAACCATGGCTGAGACTGAGGTTGTGCTTTGCAGAAAGAGCACATACTAAATAACTCATCCGTCTTTCACATACTAATCTTAGCCTGACCCCCAAGCCCTTCCAACACAATTGTTTCCAAGGTGTCTGCAGGTAGAATCAGATCAGGCTAAAAAGGGTTGGAGGAGCAGATAAGGGTAGCAGAGTGGTGTTGATTAAGTTTGCTCTTGATCATTTGGGTGAGATTGTATCCATTCTCAGATGCTAGACTGAAGTCAGAAGGACACATAGTGAAGAGATTTCAGGTGTGAGAAGAGGGTGCAGGGCTTGGGGGAAGGAGGGGACCATTCTCAGCCTCTCCTGCTTACCATTCCCATAACCTGGCAGAATCTGCCTGCAGAGACCTATCAGAGGAAGCTCCTACAGAAGTTTTTATGAAAGCAAGATGAACTGGGAAGGAGACATTTTCAGGCCAAAATGCAGTGATTATTCCACCTGGACGCTCAGGTTCAAATCTGCAAGAAATGAGGCCCAGGAGATGATGATGATAATAACTTGTGGCCAAACCACAAGGCAAGTGAATAAAATGCCTTTGCAGGTCCAATTTCCTGAAAGTGAGAAATTCAGTCCTGATGATTCAGAGATACTGGCGAGGACATAACTGCAGGAAGAACTACGGTGCTGTAAGTACACGGGTGCTTCCTCACACCTCTGCCTTCCTACCTCTTTCAGATGGGACATACGTAAGAGTTTCCTGGTTCAGAATGTCCCACTGAATGTAGGAAGTGGGGAGGTTGGCTTTTATCAATTGGGCAATGAATGGAAGTTTGCTCTTTGTGCTTTGCCTTCTCATTGGAGAGCGCCTGACAACCTTCTTAGCTGTCCTTTTCCCCATGAGTTAGATGCCCATTGCACCAACTGGTTGCTGGAGGTTTTATAAGTCTTCCCCTAGTTTCCAGATGAAAACTCAAGAGCAGTTTCTTCCGAAAACCAAACTCCATCTCCAATTTGGGTTTCTCCCTAACCCAGTCCATAGTCCTCTTCTCTCTCTGTCCCGGCTGTCTCTGACCCAACAGGGAGTCATTTGGGAAGTGTATTGGGACCTAAAGAACCTCAAAATCATCCTCAAAGCCTGCAACTTGATAGGAGTAGCCATTTCCAGGCTGGTCAGGATGCTGCCTCCTGCCACGAAACAGCACATTGACTGTCAGGCAGGTGGTTTGCAGATGCTGGACCTCCGTGGGAGCAACCCTTATGGCTTGTGGCTGTCTTGAAGTGATCAAGGAGATGTCCTGAGGCCTCTGTAGGACTCAGTGAGGAAGAAACTATCTTTGTCCTTTCTGGGCTTTAAATCAGTGCAGCAGCCAGAGGGCTTCACTTCTCCAGCCTCTTGGGGAACCTCCCGAAGGTTTGTCCTTGTGGGGACTGATTTCAGTGGCTCTTATTCACAGCCATGCAAGAAGGAGGTTAGCAATGGAAATCTGCCTATGATGACCGAGCCCCTGGGTGGTGGGGTGGTTTCATCCTGCTCCCTCTTGCAGATGCGGATTGGCTTCCTGAGGCTGCAGGCCCTCTACCGATCCCGCAAGCTCCATAAGCAGTACCATATGGCTCGCCGGCGGATCATCGAGTTTCAGGCACGGTGCCGGGGCTACTTGGTCCGTAGGGCCTTCCGCCACCGCCTCTGGGCTGTCATCACTGTCCAGGCCTACGCCCGGGGCATGATCGCCCGCAGGCTGTACAAGCGCCTCCGGGGGGAAGTAAGTACCGCAGAGGAGAGGTCAGCTGTGGGCAACAGAGGTGGGGAGAGGGGAGAAAAACGTGCTTCTGCATCACGTGCTCTTGGGATACGTTCTTAAAGGGAAGAAAACTTCCAAAAATAAGTAGATGCCTATTTAGGAGGGCTCTTTTTTTTATTCCCACAGTATTATCGACGTCTGGAAGCAGAGAAACTTCGACTGGCAGAAGAAGAACGACTCCGAAAGGAGATGAGTGCCAAGAAAGCCAAAGAGGAAGCAGAAAAGAAGCACCAAGTACATCAAGACTGATCTGTTTCTGGGGTTCTGTCTGTTTTCTGGGGACTGGTTTTGCTCCTCTGAGGGGCAATGACAAAAATATCTAAGAGGGTTTTGCCCTGATTGAGCAGTTTGTATTTAATTTTCTAGAGTAGCCTTTCTGCGCTCTAACTAGCACTAACTCTGCTGCAGAATTTCTGATCTGCTGCACAGGAATGTCAGGAATTACAGCTATTATTCACTTGCTTTTGCTATCATATAAAGGCTGACGGGGGAACTAGGACACCCTGTGTGTGTGGGCACATGCAGAGGTTTTGTATAAAAGAAAAAAATTAATTCAGTGGGAGTTTCTGTGCATGGACCAACACCTAAGAAAGCACTGAGGAAGTGCTTTGTCCTTCTGCAGTTAAGGAGTTGAGACATGGACATGTCACTGATTTGCTGCAAGTCATGATGCTGGTACAGTGCCCTAAGCACTGGGCGGTCTGCCTTTCTAAAACCAGGCCCTGCAGAATACAGTTCCATCTCTTTGGAAGGAGCAGTTCAGTCACTGCACTTGTCCTTTTGCAGGTACGCCTGGCCCAGCTGGCACGGGAAGATGCAGAGAGAGAAGTAAAGGAGAAGGAGGAAGCACGTCGTAAGAAAGAGCTCTTGGAAAAAATGGAGAAAGCTCGCAATGAGCCAGTGAATGACTCAGAAATGGTGGACAAAATGTTTGGATTCCTGGGGACAACCTCCTCCCTGCCTGGCCAGGAAGGGCAGGCACCCAATGGCTTCGAGGTACTGGAGATGTACATGTGCCTGACTATCACATGGAAGGCTTTAACAAAATATTAATGAGACAAGGAAGAGAACAGTATTACCAAAGTGTGTCTCTGAAAGCTTCCTTCAAGGCCAGGCTTTTCTGTGTGGCCCCAGAGGGTTACCATGCTGTGGCTGGGGATGGGCAGGCAGCCTGCTGGCTTTGTCTGGGGCTACTGAATGGAGGAGAGCAGTATCACTACAAGATCATTGAGGACCTTTGAGAACTTTTCCTTTACGGTTCGTCACACCTTGCGGTATTTAGCTCTTGGGCACCCTTTCCCCATGCTGCGAGTGGGGCCATGCTTGTTGCTTCTGCTGCTGCTCTGGAGACATTCCTGGGCACAGGCATGTCCTTCAGAGCTTGGGCTTTGCATGGGCTCCAGAGCTGTATTCCACGTTTTCCCTCTGGCTGGCTTTTCCCTTTGGTGTGGAAATCAGATGGAAAAGTCAGGCCCAAAGGAAAGGGGTAGTTCAGTATCCAAAGCCATGCTGAGTGTCTGACATGTCCTTCCACAACAGGATCTTGAGCAAGCCCAGAAGGAGCTAGAGGAAGAGGACTTGGATGCAGCATTGCCTCTCCCGGAGGAAGAGGAAGAAGATCTCTCAGAGTACAAATTTGCCAAGTTTGCTGCTACATATTTCCAAGGCACAACGACACACACATACATCCGCCGGCCTCTCAAGCAGCCTCTCTTGTACCATGAAGACGAAGGAGACCAATTGGTGAGGCAGGGGATGAAAAATCTTGAGCAGGGCTGGGTGGGTTGCAGCAAGCCTGGGGAACCATTCAACCCACAGGTACAGCAGTTTCCCCTTGGGATACATGCACCTGCTGCACTTGTATCAGTACACAGTGTCTTGCCAGCATGCTTTTAGTGCTGGTAAGAGAACAAACATTAGAGGGATGTAGCATTAGAGAGGCGAGTTCTTCTCCTTGATATTTGTATTAAGACAATTAATGAAGTGCTCTTGGCCCAGGGCATGGGTGATGGAAATGATTGTGTAACTTCTGAAGCTTCTGAGGAGCTGGGAAAGTTACTTCTTATCTTGTTATACTCACCAGTGCAGAACTAGAAGAAATGCTTGTCCTGTAGCCAGCAGTACAAGAGCAGAAATGGATTGAGCCTGCATGGCTATAATGCACATTACATTGACCATGAACTTGCCTTCACTGTGTTCTCCTTCCCCTCTGCAGTAGGGTGAGGAGCTGCCAGTCACTGCCCCTTGATAAGGGCATCTCCTACCAAGAAGCAAACCTATTGCAGGGTGCACAAATACCCTCATGATGGCACAAACACAAAGCCTGAATGTGTGGTCCCAGCCACCAACCTGCCCAGCATGCACAGGGGGAACGTATGCTGCAGGCAAAACTGTTGTGTGTTGTACAGGGAAGTGTTTGATCTCCTGTAGATGTACAGAGGAACCACAGTGGTTATCCTGATGGATTCAGCATGGCTTGACCACCCCCTCCACTGCACCGGTGTGAACTAATGGAGTGTAACTTTCCTTTTAAATAGGCAGCACTTGCTGTGTGGATCACTATCCTCCGTTTCATGGGAGATCTCCCTGAGCCAAAATATCACACAGCCATGAGTGATGGTGGTGAAAAGATACCAGTTATGACAAAAATCTATGAGACTCTTGGCAAGAAGACTTACAAGAAAGAACTACAGGCTCTGCAGGGAGAAGGAGAGGTAACTGCTGTGGCTACAGAAGAGATGCTGTTATTAGGTGTTGGATATTGACATGTGTTGGAAAGAAACAACTTGTGGGGTTTGCTGCAGGCAATCAGTTTGTTGATTTTATTTGCACTTATGCTACAAAGGGCGAATTGCCTACGTGTCAGCTGTTAATCCTGTCCTTTCTTCACAGGGATAACTGAATGTCCCCCAGCAGTAAAGTGAAGGAAGTGCCCTGATATCTCTCATGGGCTTTGATCTCTCTTCCCCACCCCACAGGGCTAAAGTACATGGAGGGAATACAATGTCCCATGTCATCGATTTCTCATTTGGGGATTTCTTTTTGATCTGCCCTGAGTCAGAAGAGACTAAATTAAATAGGTGCCCTTAATCTTGAAGCAGGAAGTAATAAGTTACCAGGAGATTGAGCTGTGGAAATTAAAAAAAAAAAAAAAAAATCCCTCTTGCATCCAGAGTGCATTTTGGGGTGTCACTGGGGGACTTCATCTTAGTACCCTTCCCAGATAGGGCATTGTGATGGGTAAATCAACATCCATAGCACCGATATGCTTTCATCTTTGGCAATTGCTTCATTCAATAGAACAAGGTATTATCAGCTTTTGGCATCTTCTTGATGTCACTGTTTAATTTTCAAGAAGTTTTCTTGACTAACCTCTGCAGCATTTGCAGAGGTAAATTAACAGATCTAGTTTTCAGAAATGATGATACCATTCAGCACTTTCAGAGAATTATCTGAGGAGAGTAGCCTCATTCAGATTGTAATTCTGTAAAAATACATGCCAAGAATCACCTTTCATTCCTTCTACCCATCATTTCTTGCTTGTTTATTTACAAAAAGGCATATTTTGGCCCATTGAGACATCAGATAGTACAGAAGAGAAGGAAAATTAAAGCTGTCCTTTTTCTCTTTGGTTACATCATCTGTGCAGAGTGCAAAGAGATGCTTGAGCTGACCCTGAGCAAAATGATATGCAACTCCAGGTTTACAGTAACAACTTGTCTTTTTAAGGGATATAAACCATCAGATCCTCAGGACTCAAAGTGTTGATTATATGTGACATCATAGTCCTTTCAAAGCTGTTTAAAATGGTGAGGGGTTAACTGGGTCAAAAAGTTTTGTATAAAAGTAGAAATCCAACAGTGACTTGGTGATATATAGTCAGTGCCTGGGGCTGTTCCACATCAAATTTATTCTTCTGGGAAATCTGATAGAGCACAGGACTGGTTAAAAGTTATGAAACCATGGTGGATAACTACCTGTCCATGAATTCCTGGCTAGATGGCTTCAAACCTGCTGTGCAAATGACTTGTCTCAGTGAGTGGTCATCTCATTTGCACTGTCATAAGCAGAACTGGATGGACCTGGGTTGACTAGGACAGCCACGTATCCAACATAACTTTTTTCAGGTGTCCCCAATATACAATTTTTATTTGAGAGATGCTCACAGTTTAGAGAGCATCTGCAAAATTCAGAGCCACATTTGGGTTTTCAAGGGGCACAGGAATATAGGTGCACACTTCTGGTTTCCCACCAGCCTCTGAAATATCTCACTCTTTGCCCGGGATTAATGGTCTTTTGGAGGAGTCCAAGGGAGACAGGGAGAGCACTTGGCACAGTTCTGTGTCTCACCACATTGCATCCACCCTTCTTGCTTTGCAGAGTACTCACATTGACGGGCACAAGAAGAACAGTGTGCGGCACAAACTGGTCTCCTTAACACTTAAGAAGAAATCCAAACTGACAGAGGAGGTGAGAGGAGACGCTTGGCCGCCTGGCAGCACAAGTGCCGTTGGATTGTCTGCAGCCCTCTCTGACTCTCTTCTGCTTTTCCCTAGACAACATAGAACCAGCCCTCCTCTGGGTTTGGCGCTACCTGTCTCTCTGCCTGAAAGATTTAAGGAGTGTTTAAGGGGAAAGGTTGGCTTCCCGTGTCTCCTTGAGTCATTCTGCACCTCGCGCCGGCCTCCCCTCGGCTCCCGTTCTCCATCCATCCAGCACCTTCCCTCCCCTCTTTCACAGCCCTCCATCCAGCTGCCGATACCTCTCACCACTCTGTGATGGTCTGAATGTTATCCCTGCTTTTAGTTTCCTGCCCTCCACTGTGGCATAGGTAGCAAAGTTGGGGCCTCCAACTGCATTCACCCATCCTCTGCTCTGCTCCAGTGCCAGGGACAAAGCTCCCCATGGGAGCAGTTAACCCCAAGCTGAGAGCTTTTGAAAAATCCCATCTGAAAAGAGTGAGGAGCAATAAATCTTTTGGGTGGGGGGAGGAAAACAATGCAAAGACTGTCCATTCCCAGAGCAGGCACCATCTCACCTGGCTTTAGCTGCTTGAGAGCATGAAGATTGCTCTCTAAGATAGTCACCCTCTAGAATCACACACTCTAGAAATGTTCGTCTTTCTCTAGTGACTCTAAATGGAGATTGAGTTGCTTGTTTGAGACAGAGAACTGGTAGGCAGATGAATTCCATCCCTGTTTTCACAAACAGCACCATGCTTATGCATTTTGGGCTGCATCACTAGCATGAGGAGTGAGTCCATTTTGTCAATGATTATTTTAATGTGAATAAGTTAAAGGGACACATATTCCTTGGCAATAAGATGGGTTTATTCCAAAGATACTTGATGACCCTCTCCCATCTGCACAACCAGCTCAGAGCTGGGATGCAAGGGTGCCATTGTAGAAATCCTGGGAAAAGAGCAATCAAGTGGAAGCATGGTTAGACAGGACCATTATTAACTTCACTCATACGTGATAAAAGCCAACGCAGTCAAACACTCCCATTGCTGCCAAAATCCTAAACTGAAGAACTTCTGAGACCCCTCCTGACTGGTGGAGGAGTCCTCCTGGGGGAGCACCACACACTTGGGATGGGAGTGGGGGGAGACACAGTAACTGGCTGTACTGAAAGAGAGCAATGTGTCTGGTTGGCAGGTGACGAAGAGACTTCACGATGGCGAGTCTACACTCCAGGGTAATAGCATGCTCGAAGACCGACCCACCTCCAACCTGGAGAAGCTCCATTTCATTATTGGTAATGGCATCCTCAGGCCAGCCTTAAGGTTAGAAATGAAGACAAAGGCATGAACATGCCATTCTTTTCATTCCTTCTGCCTTGAGCTTGTTTTGCGATATTTAAACAATTTTGATATTGTGTGCAGCATTGAAAAGCTCTCATTTTATTATTTTTATGGTTGTGTTGTATAATGCAGGTTGAACTGCATCATGTTCCTTACTTTCCATATCAGGCCAAATGGAAAGACCATGCAGAGGGATTCAGACACTTCTGAAAGTCCTAATGGCTACTGTATTGTTTTTTAACATTCACTCTTTGTTATCCACTTGACTATTTAGATCACTTTTGCTTGTGTGAAAATTTTTGATGGTATGAAAATGAAAAACTCATTTTAATCGCTAAAATAATTATTCAAAAGTCGAAAATTGCCAAATTAAGGCCAACTGCACATCTTTTGTTTAGCCCACTTATGTGTGTGTGTTATAATAGTTGTTGCCTGTGCAGTGTCAGTCTTTCATTCACACTTGTCTGCTTACTCTAGAAACAGTGTGAGCATCTTCCTCTGATGATCACCTTCTCTTTTCATTTTATCCTCCCAATTAACCATGAAATCCTTAGCATTAGTTTTCTGTACAGGCAGGCAGACCTGGTAGTGCCTTAAGGGCTTTCTCATGAGTTTTTCAGGGTAACAGGTTGTCTAACAATTTTTAGCCTCCCATGTAGATGAGAAAGTACTGTTATCCCTCATTATGTGTGTAGAAAACTAAGGTAAAGTCAAAGGTGGACATTCAGTCCCAAATGAGACACCTGTCAATGTATGTTTCTGTTTGGACATCAGAGCGGGACAAACCTTGTTCTCCACTGGACCTGATAGTTGCCTAAAAAAGCAAATTCAGGTGTCTCAAGGAACAGACAGCAAACAAAGACTCCCAACTGATGGGTCTTTATGAAAGTTATTTTAGGATAATCTCTCTGGGAAATCTTTGTAAGGAACCGGAATAAACTCCATCATCCAGAGGTGACTTTGAGCTTCCCTGAGCCTTGAGACTCCCTGTACTTCACTCCTTCTCTAAGAAATGTCAGTCAGCTATGGTAATCTAAGTTGAAACATGGGCAAAACTCAGAGGATGTTACAGGGCTGGTGATGGATGGCATTTTAGAGATGCTGCAGTGATCAGGGTGAACATCATTAGGGCAGTTAAAATAATATCCATGCGATGCTAAAATGAACTTTTGACTGTCAGTCACATGCAAACAGGGTCTGACTCTCTGATTGGGTCAAAAAACACTACCTTTTAATGTGTTTGGGTTTTTAAAAAGTTTTTTTTTAAATCCCTATTAATTAATAGGAATAATTAAATAATTCATCTAATATTTTTAATGTTTAGTTATAACTTTTAATAAATTTTTTTAAATTCCTGTTGCAGGGATGAAATCTACTGTCAAATCTGCAAGCAGCTGACCCAGAACCCATCAAAAAGCAGCCATGCCAGGGGTTGGATCCTGATGTCCCTCTGCGTGGGATGTTTTGCTCCTTCTGAGAAGTTTGTGAAGGTAAAATGAAGATATTTGTCTCATGAATTATCTTCCAGTACGTTTTCTTTTCCACCCATGGGACCAGCTTTTCTCTTGGGTTTCACAGTAGAGGGAATCTCAGTCTTTATCTTTGCCAGAAATGAAGATGACAAACTTCCTGAGAAAAGTAAGCATGATCCCAAGTTCCATGCCTTATGGGAGTCAAATGAGTCACTCCTGAGAACTGACCCTCTCTTTCCTGTGATTCTGAAAGAAATCTAGACAACCAGCTTAGATGGCGCCTCCCACACTGTAGATGTGTGATGTTGTTATTAAGTGACTTCCGGCAGGACAGTTCCTTATGGGAAGCTTCAAGTGGAATTTGCACAATCTGAATAGCCCACATTTCTCCCCTATTTCTCATATACAAAGGTCTGTGCATTCATTCAAGAATCTATTTGCTTTGACAGTATGGCCTCAGGCATGTACTCCAGCAAAATTGTCAAGGAATAGAACTACACAGCTAATTATAAATATAAATTGAAATTTTAAAATTTGCACTCAGAAAAGGAAGGATTTAATTTACCCGGAAGTATGTTTGCATAGGTCCTCTCTGCATGATGTACATCCCCCACCACGTGTCATATTGAAAACATCCAGTTCTAAACAGCCACATGAGGTGACATTTAATTGGTCTTCGGCAGCACTGTGGATCAGCAGGACTGAAGTCAGTGGGGAATGCTAAACAGCTGACACTTTTGAAAACCAGGTTGTTCTTAAGAAATTTCTTGGAGCTTTTTTCTGGGCAAAATTATGTTGCCCAAATCTGAATGGTCTGCATTCTAAATGAGTCCTTGAATTATGAAGGTTGGAAAAGACCTCTAAGATCAACAAGTCCAACCGTAGCCAAGCGTGCAACTAAAGCGTGTCCACAAGTGCCACATCTACATGGTTTTTGATCACTTCCAGAGATGATTATTCCACCACTTTCCTGTGCAGCTTGTTCTAGTGCCTGACCAGAAATAAAGATATTCCAATAATTTCCATATATATCAGATTAGGTACTGGCTTTTCAGCACTGAAAGAGCTGAAGCCAAGAATAGAAATCCCTCCTTCATCCCCAGGCCTTGCCAGTGAAATCTAATAAAGAAGATAAATCACTGACAAAGTGGCAGAAAATTAAATTATGTATGGAAATGACATTTGAGAAATGACATTTAAATCCGTGTGGATTTAAATCTTTAATAGCAAAAGATTACTTTAGAGTAGTGAAGCATTTATAAGAAATAATTTATGAGCAGTTCTGGAGACTAAGACATAGAATCACAGGATTACAGAATCATAGAATTATTTGGGTTGGAAGGGATCTAGTTGGAAGGTCATCTAGTTCAATCGCCATGCCATGGGCAGCGACACTTTCCAGCAGAGCAGACTGCTCAAAGCTCCATCCAGCCTAGCCTTGAAGATTTCCTGGGTTGAGGTAGCCACAACTATTCTGGGCAACTGTTCCAGTGCCTTACCGAGCTCAAAGGAAAGAATTTCTTCTTTATATCCAATCTAAATGTACCCTCTGTCAGTTTAAAGCAACTCCTCTGTGTGCTAGCACTCCATGCCCTTGTCAAAAGTTCTTCTCCAACTCTCTCATCTCCAGCCCCTTTATCTCCAGCCCTTTAGGTACCAGAAAGTGCTCTAAGGTCTCCTTGGAGCCTTATTTTCCCCAGGCTGAAAAATCCCAACTCTCTCAGCCCATCTTCATAACAGAGGTGCTCCAGCCCTCTCATCATCTTTGCGGCCTCCTCTGGACTTGCTGCATCAGGTATATGTCTTTCTTGTGTTGGGGCCCCGGAGCTGGACACAGTATTCCATGTGAGGTCTTGTGAGGGCAGAGCAGAGGAGCAGAATCTGCTCCCTTGACCTGCTGATCACACTGCTTTTAATGCAGCCCAGGACATAGATGACTTTCTGGGCTGCAAGCGCACATTGCCAAGGCAATGCCCCCCAGCAACAGTAAGTTTTTCTCCTCGGGATTGCTCTCCATCCATTCTCCATCCAGCCTGTATTTGTCTTTGGGATTTCCCCCGGTCCATGTGCAGGACCTTGCATTTGGCCTTGTTGAACTTCAGAAGGTTCACACAGAGCCACCTCTCAAGCCTGTGCAGGTTTCTCTGGGTGGCATTCAAAAGTTTTGATTAGAACTGAACGTTTTGAGAAGGGTACTGATAATGAGGCAGTTTTCAATATGTATTCTAGCTCCCAAATATGCAAGTTGTGCTTTGGATCCCATTATACACCTTTCCATCATATGTTAAGCATGGGTCAAGACACAGTAGCACTCCTGTTCTTTGCGAGTAACTCCTTTCTTTCAAGTAATAATGGGCTTGCGTGGGAAGACTCAGCCAGAAAAAAAGTAGAAATATGGAAAATATGTAATTACATAGATCATTATTAGCAACAGCGTAATTAAAACTACACTTTTACATTGCATCAACTGCTTACAATCATTTGCAGCAGCTGTAATCCATGTAACCTAACTGAATTGCCTAGATATTTCATACTTTCTCTGTAAATTACTATTGACAGAGATGCCTGTCTCTCTAGCCATGTTATTTATGGTTGACAGTGTTATAAAGCAGCCTGAAGGAATAACTGTGTGTTATCATTCAGAGAACTCTTTTATCTATCTATAAAGTCCGTCAGAAGAGTTTGATTTGCAGAGCTATTAGTCTAGCTAACATTTTGGCCAAGATGTTTATGTAATATTTTTAAGTGTATTATCCTCCATACTGTATAATTCACTGGATTGTATTTTCTCTACAATAATGTGATTGTATTTTTAATATACAGTGAAGTGCCTCAATTTTGGTTGAGGATCTTCCAAAATGCAATTTAAAATCTGACTAAAGAAATACCTGTATAATGTCACTGTGAAAGATCTCTTGTGCTGGGAGCTATGTGTTCTGAGTGGCATTCACTTACAATTCCCTTGGATCATTACTTACACATATTTTTCATTCACTCCTATCCTTTTGCCCAACACTCAATAACATTTTATAATACAGAGATAGAAATCAGTGGCAGCAATAGTAGGAACAGAAAAGCTGCTGCACTGGCTTCAATCAAAGTTCTGTCTAGTCTGGTATCTTATGTCCTCTAAGGCCAGAAAAGCATAGTAGAAGAATAAGGCAGGGGTGCAGACCGTCCTACTCTCTCTCAGCTTCCAGTGATGCAATGTATGAACATCTGAGCCTGAGTAGTATAACTGTTGTTTGTCCCAGAGGGCTTTTCTCCAATAAAACATTGCTGCTTAACCTTTGCAAGTGTCTGGTCTAAAGAGCCAAAGGTCTAACTATTGTGTTCCCTGCTTCCAACAGTATTTAAGGAACTTTATCAATGGAGGTCCACCAGGTTATGCTCCCTATTGTGAAGAGAGGCTGAGGCGGACATTTGCCAATGGGACAAGGACACAGCCCCCCAGCTGGCTGGAGCTACAGGTACAAGTCCCTCCATTTCCTCCCTGGGCAGCTGAGGCTTGGGGTTTAAGCCTTTCAATGTCGTAGAAACCACATCTCTAGCAGGACAGAAGATGGGGCAACAAAATGCCTATTTCTGTCAAGAGTTTTCAGGTAATTCCAAGATATTGCATTCCCTGTCCATCCTGGCTTTGCTCCAGAGTACGTATCTTCAGATCAATGCCTTTGACTGCCTAAAAACTTTTAAATTAAGTGTGCTTGAGAATGCTGTTGGGCCTTGAAGCCAGCTGGCATGGAGCAAGCCCCCATATATTCTAGGAAACTGTCTTACAGATGAAGGTGGCTGCAGGCAAACTGCCTCCTGAGAATGGTCCCTGGGACTTGTCTGGGGATAATCATAGCTGGAACAGGCAGTTTGTGCAAATTGCTCTTTTTTCTCTGCTGGTTTACTAGCATAAACAGCTGTGCTCCAATGTCCATGAGCATTTCCAGGCATGTTTGTATTTATTGGATTAGGCGCCTTGAGGACTGAATGTATTAAATAAAATATCTGTGACTTCCAAGTGCTGCCAGTGGCTGACCATACATTTTCCTGTTGATAAATATGATATGATAGTATTCAAAAGCAGCCAGTCATTGGGATCAGGAATGAGTAAATGGTTATCAGAGTGGGATGGAAGAGTATGTAGGTAAATAGTATTAAATAGTATATATAGAGAGAGTATATATACTATTTATATATATATATATATATAAATAATATATATATACTATGTATATACACTATTTATACATATACAAAAACAATATAAAAACCTTATAAAGTTTGACTTTCATCCCTTAGGCAACCAAGTCCAAGAAACCGATCATGCTACCTGTCACATTTATGGATGGGACAACCAAAACATTGCTGACCGACTCTGCAACAACTGCTAAAGAGCTTTGTAATTCTTTGGCCGACAAAATCAGCCTGAAGGATCGATTTGGCTTTTCGCTTTACATTGCACTTTTTGACAAGGTATATCTTGAGTTCTGTTCCTGAATATCTCTGTGAAGGAAGAGGGAGATTCTGCTTGCTGTCACATTATTTCCAGAAGGCAGAAGGAACATTTCTATGGTGTGAGTGGAAGCATGATTTTCACAATAAAAGTAGTCAAACTGGAGCAGCATTGTCAGAAAATCTCCCTTCTTGGAAATATTCAGAATTTATCAGGAAAATGGACAGAGCAACCTGTTTAAAGATGGACCTGCTCTGACCACGGGGCTGGACCAGAAACATTCAGAAATTCCTTTCCATCTACATAATTATGATCAAATGATGCTATGTTCTTACTCTCAGGCAAGCTTATTTGAGGTGAATTTCCAGTAAAACAAACAATGTGGATTTTTATGCAGGGGAGCTACTACATTTAATTGGAAAGCTAATGGTTGCAATTAAGCTTCCAAAATGAGAGCTAGAATCCAAACTGTCATACCTGCATTCGCATTTAACCTGATTTATTTAACTTGAAAACATACCTTTTTCAGAAATTCTGTTAAAATAAAGGTGAGCATAAATGAAAAGAAAAACAGACCTAGGGTGAAACTTCAGCTGAAACAATTGTCAGTGAAACTGAAGTACTCCTACAGCTGCTGTGTAAGACGATCATAGAATCACAGAATCAGATGGGTTGGAAAGGACCTCTGAGATCATCAAGTCCAGCCCTTGATCCACTACCACCACTGAATGAAGTATATTCTCTCCTCCAGATGTGGCCACATCTGCCTGCAGGTGGAGAAGAAAACAGTTTATACTCCTTCTTCTTTGTCTTTTTTGAGGAGACATTCGTCTAGGGATGTTAAGTCTGAGGGAATATAATGCTTTAGGGCTTCATGCCAGACCACAGTGAAAAGACAGATGTGATAAATTCTGGCTAGTAGACATAGATGTATTGATTTATTCTGATTATAAAGGAGGTCTGAATGAGTGACTCAAAACCAGATATCTCTACCTAGAAAGAGCAGCTTTTAAAGAGGTGAATGGCACATTTCCCTCTGCCCTAACTAGGTGTCCTCGCTGGGGAGTGGCAATGACCATGTGATGGATGCCGTGTCTCAGTGTGAGCAGTACGCCAAAGAACAGGGAGCACAGGAGCGCAACGCGCCGTGGCGGCTCTTCTTCAGGAAGGAGATCTTCACTCCTTGGCACAACCCGAGTGAGGACAACGTGGCTACCAATCTCATTTACCAACAGATCGTGCGAGGGGTGAAGTTTGGGGAGTACCGGTGTGACAAGGTATGTGACCTCAGCAGCTGCTGGTCTGGTCCAACAAGTATCTTCTAGACGGTGAAGTAGATTCCAATGAAGGGGTTGATAAATATTCCTCCCTGGATGACTATTAGCTTAGGGTTTTATGGTATTCATTTAGAAAACAGTAGCTACAACAATCAGATCCTCTTGACTGGGCTTGGGTGCTGCATGAGCACTCTCTCCTGGTGACGTTTGGGTGGAAAACTGAATGGCTGCTTCATCCATCAGCCTCCACTTGGAAGGCCGCAGGTAATATGAAAATAGATCACCAGATCAGGAGTACACAACAAAACCCTGTTTGGTGAATTCTGCCAAGTCTTAGACATGAGAGATGCTTTTCAGGACACCCAGACCTCTGCCATGCAATACAAACCCAGTAATTCTGCCATACAGCGAAGGGGCATTGGCTGCATAAACATTATGGCATAAGCTCTGGAAGCTTGCAGAATTATTCCAAGGTCACTGAAATTAGTATCTCAGGAAACATAAAATTCTCTGAAAATGTCTAGCATATTTTTGAGGGGGGGTTGGGTTTGTTGGGGGTTTTTTGCTTGTATTTAAAATCACCCAGGTGTCAAATTGAAGACATCTCTCCTCCCGAATACGTGGTCATTCTCCTGTGGTCTAGTAGAGTCCAGTCACCGTGGGAACTAAATTGTTTTTTCGCATCTCTTTTACATTAACTGCAGCTCTTTTTTCTTTTCAGAAGCCCTGTCCTTTCTCTCCCACCTTCTGGTCTCCTTGTGCTATTATCATTGCAGTAGCTCTATTATTTCACCCCGCAATGCTTGAAATGTAGCTGCACCAAATGAATTTTACAGTTCTGCATTATGCACAGGTGCTTCAGTTGCTGGGCTTCCCAAATGTGGGAAGTGATGGATACATGCAGTTTTCAATTACCAAGCTCTGTCTACCATGGCAAAATCATCCACTGCTGACTGCAGGCATCAGAAACAGACTGATCTGCAAAGAGAGACTGGGAAAAATGTGTTCCCACACAGTACATAGGAGGCTGTGTGGTGCTTGTCACTGAACATGTCAAGGCTTAGTCATAGCTTTTAGTGGTCAATCTCCTGTACTCTTGATGTGCAAAAAGCACTGCTGAAGTTCTGTTGAAAGCAAGCATCACCACACCATGTACTGAAGCAGCAGTACATCCAGCTGCCACAAAGAGCTCCTTGAGTGGTGGAGGATGGATGTTGTGAAGACCTAGTAACAGCATTAACTTGGCTTGTTTGGGTTCCACAGGAGGAAGATCTGGCAGAACTGGCTTCCCAGCAATACTATGTGGACTACGGATCAGAGATGGTACTGGAAAGGCTGCTAAATCTAATTCCATCCTACATCCCGGACAGAGAGATCACAGCATCAAAAACAGTAGAAAAATGGGCTCAGCTCATTATAGCTGCACATAAAAAGGTGGGGACAGTGGAGCACCATGGCATGCTTCAGTAGTTTCACATGTCTTTTAAATATTTGTCAGACATCATAGCTTAGCTCTTAGCCTGAACCGAAGCTAAATCAGTGAGAAAGGACAGAGCTTGTTCTAGCTATGTTCAGTTTTACTGCAGGTTTTGAGGCAAAATCTGACAGAAACAGGGAACTTTCAGAAATTCAGTGGGAGAAGCAAAATGCTATCTCTGGGGTGACGTTCTTGTTACACCGGATTGTAGTGTTACTGGTTGTATTACAGTGGTAGTTCATGTCTCCAGGTAATGTTGGGACCTTATTGTGCCAGGCATTGTATAAAACCTCCCTGACTTCAATTAGAACATTTGTGACTCTCTCACATAGCAACCCCTTCCATAACTCATTACTCATAACTTGTGACCGTTCATAGGGTTGGTCATCCTGGCATGATAATTGGCATTCATTTAACCGCAGGAGCCAGCTTCAGATTAAGATCCCTAAAATGCGAACATCTCCATATGTGTTAGGAGTTTCACCTCAACTTCATTGTCATTGGAGACCCAGGGATGCAATTCATTTGGATCTTGCCCATCCTCCATTGGCCTGTCAGTTTTGTATAGAAGTGTCAGTATCTGAAGATGTCCTACATAAGGTGCTTAAGGGCTGTTGAGTGTCCGTTTCCAGCTAAAGAACTGTCAAGCCAAAATATTGACCCAAAGTTCCCCAAAAGGGAAACCCAAAGTCAGCTGAGACAAATCTCAGCCAGATGCTTGCCCAGGCTTCTTAAAGTCAAATTGTTCCTTGAAGTGGGAACCAAAGGCCAGGACTTTGCCCAAATTATCACTTGTTTCTGTAGTATTTTGTTTGGCCCTTAGATGCACTGAGACCTCCTTTAATATTAGTTCCAAGACCTTCAGGTTACATAGATTAATTTTGTTTACTCTCTTTGTAAGTGTAGGTTTGCTTCATGTTGGTTGCGGTTTGCTTTTTCTGTAGGGAATTTATACTCAGAAGAGAGCAGACCCAAAAAATGTCAAGGAAGAGGTAGTGGATTTTGCACGTTTCAAGTGGCCTTTGCTGTTTTCTCGGTTCTACGAAGCCTTCAAATTCTCAGGTGAGTCAGTAAAGCACATCCCCAGAGCAAAGGATGCTCTAAAGCAAAAGAAAAGAAGGAGATGATTAGGTGATCTTTTTTGGATATATTATTTTTTGGTGCATCCTGATTAGCAATGGCTCAGGCTATGAGTCTGATGCTCTTTCTCTTCCTAAACAAACAAACAAACGAACAAAAACCAAAAAAACCCCACACCCAGTTTTTTTATCATTGAATCCTTCTTTGAAAGGCACACATTTTCTGTATCCTAAGACCCTTCATAAACTGATTGTATGCCTTGTCTTCAACACAGGGCCAAGCCTGCCTAAAAATGATGTAATTGTAGCTGTCAACTGGACAGGAGTGTACTTTGTAGATGAACAGGAGCAAGTTCTCTTAGAGCTCTCTTTCCCAGAGATCACAGCTGTGTCAAGCAGCAGGTAAGGAGGAATAGACTTATTCTCACCATAAATCAGCCTTTTTCCAGGCTTTGCCTCCTTATGTCATTATTTTTCATGTGTATGTCTCCTATAAATATATATCCCAGAGGAGGGAAGCTGCAAGGACAGAGTTTCACTTTGGCTACCATTAAAGGCGATGAATACACTTTCACCTCCAACAATGCAGAGGACATCCGGGACCTGGTGGTGACCTTCCTTGAAGGACTAAGGAAACGATCCAAGTATGTGGTCACTCTCCAAGACAACCCAAACCCTGGTAAGTAAACAGCACAGCTCAGCGGTAAACATATAGATAGATTTAATATTCCCAAAGAATTTGGAAAAAAAATTCAAACCAATGGTTATTTTTCTTGCAGTGGGAGAAGAATCCGGGTTCCTCAGCTTCCTCAAAGGGGACCTCATAGTTCTGGACCAGGACACAGGAGAACAAGTGATGAACTCAGGGTGGGCCAATGGGCTCAACGAACGGACCAAGCAGAGAGGGGATTTCCCAACTGATTCCGTCTACGTCTTGCCTACAGTCACCATGCCTCCACTGGAGATCGTGGTAAGCTGTCTTACAGAATTACACAACTTAGTACAAATGCTCAAGGAGGTCAAAGCCTTCCTGAATGGCTTAGATCTGTCCAAAGTCTCCCTGAAGATAAGGTGGAAACCAAAGTGAATGAGAGAGGTGACAAGTTGTCCAAGGCAAAAGCAATCTCAGCCTTTCTTCTGGTCTTGGCACTTAGAACACAACAAACTTGTGACTTGGAATATCCATGTATCATGCTAAATCACTCCAGCTGGCCTAATTACTTAAAGTTTTATTTGTGATTGGTGGAAACTGCTGCATTCATGTATGGAGCTGTAGGATCTAAAGCGCATTGTCTTCATTAGGAAGTGATCCACACTATGAAAACATTTGTTATTCCTTGCATTAGTGACTGAGAGCAGCACAGAGAAATGACAGTTGCACAGTTCTTACTGACTGTTACCTGGAGTTGATGGGTTATTCTTATTCGCTCACTATTATTTTGTTTTGTATCTCCTTCCTCTCTCTGAAGATATCAGATGTATTTTATATCAAATATACTAAGTAACAGAGAACTTTTCATCCCACAGGCACTGGTCACAATGACCCCTGACCAACGACAAGATGTTATCAGAACCTCTCAGATGGCAGTTTCAGACAGTGAAGAGAAAGTAAAGCCATATACCTTGGAGGAATTTTCCTATGATTATTTTAGGTGATTTTTTTAAACCATCCTCAAAAATTATAGGAATCCATCTGCAAGTAGCCTGGAAAATACTCTGAATGCCCCGTTAGGTGATTTTTTGTAACTGCAAACTCCGGTTTAGTTCATGGCATTTGAGCCATGTTTTTCTGCAGATAAGATTTTATGAAGGATTTCTTCTAAGCAGAGGTGTAACAGTGTGGAATTTAATATTATGTGGGAGGATGTACTTAGACCATATAGCCAGCACTTAAATTAGGTACAGGCATTTTCATCTCGGCTCCAAAGATGTAAATGTACACCACTGCTGAATGCAGGTGACCAAAGCTCCCACTCCTATTTGGATGGGCAGGCAATCCAAACAGGCAGACCAAATCCTCTGGGATATTTTCCCCTGCTAGGCTTGTAGTGCTAGGTGATACTCTTTGAGTGTGGCTGCCCTGACCATTCATTGCCATCATCCTTCTTGCTGTGATTAGAAGCATTTTGGAATAGGATAGGTTGTTTTGGTGTCAGTACTTGGGCAGGGTCCATCAGGGACTTTTCTGAGCCCTAAGAAAGTACAAATAATTATCTCTGGGTAGAACTGGAGCTGGATACTTGCTAAATTGTCAAGTCCCATTTGGTGTAAGAGTTCATTAGCCAGGTGCTGCAGGTGCACCTTCCTAGGTGATACACTGGCCACAAGCTCTCCCCTTTATCCCTGTAATCTCTCTGCCTCTTGCTTTGCATTTACTGCCAGGCCACCTCCCAAGCACACCCTCAGCCGGGTCATGATCACCAAGAGCCGTGGAAAGGACAAGCTGTGGTGTTACACCCGTGAGCCCATCAAACAGCCACTGCTGAAGAAGATCCTGGGCAGTGAGGAGCTGTCCCAAGAAGCTTGCATGGCCTTCATTGATATCCTTCCTCTGCTTGGGAAAGCCCTTGGGCAACAGGTCTGATGGGCAAAGGGCGGACCAAGCTCTTAAGGGCCCCAAGCAAAGCCTATGGAAAGGTTTTTGGTCCCTCTTAACAGCTTTGGGACCATATCATAGCCTTGGAGATGGGTCTGAGCCATAGATCTGTACTCAAGCATCATTGAGATCTGAGGTGTGTCTACTTCTTAAGGACTAGGAAACAAGTTACTGAATCCTGCTGGTCCTCACTCTCTTGCTCTGTTCTGGCTTGCTTCGGCTGAGTCTCTGCAAAATGCATCTGCTGTGGAAGGCCATAACCCTAAACAGTGTGGATGCAGACCATCCACATGGCCTTGGGGACAGGGTTTGGTATCTGAATATCCCTTACTTGGCAGAAGGTACACAGCATAGGAGAGAAAAGCTAAGTGCAACCACAGATAAAATCTGTTGAAGCTTTGTTTGTTTGTTTTTTGTTTTGTTGGGGTTTTTTGTTTGTTTGTTTTGTTTTGTTTTGATAGTACTTTGCTCTAGGATTCAAACTTCATGGTTTGAATAGTTCTGTTGGCATAAATTTGTTACTGATTAATACTACACTGTTACTGCTACCACTGGTTTCCTCTTAGTAGCAAATAATAATAGGAGGAGAAATTAAAAGAAAAGGCAAAAAAAGAAAATGAAGATACTTGCATTTTTGTGCTTTTCCTCTTGCTGTGTCATGCATGTTAATTGTTAAAACTGTGATCTCTTCTCGTGCAGAATAGTTGCAATATGCATGATGGTGAAGGCTGTCATTTGGTTTGTGTTGTTGCAGCTCCACTGGTGTCTGACACAAGTTGAAAATCTGGTCTTTTACAATTGTGCCTGTACCTGTGATCAGGTAACACATGATCACCCGCAACTTTCTTGTGTCTGCATATCCCAACTCCAAAATACTCAGTGTTTCAGATGAGTTTAATGCATGATAAAGGGAGAGACAGCTTGCTGAACATCTTCCAAAGCAATTTAAAGCCTTTACTATACACTGTGCCCCTCCACCAAATTTCAGCCATTTCTGTAGTCATGTTAGGATTTTTTAACCACATCATCAGCAGAGGGGCTTCCCCAAATATCCCAGTTAGCTGATCCTTGACTCCTACCCCCCACCAGTGCTGAAGTATATGGGTGACTACCCATCCAAAAGGACCCGCTCAGTCAATGAGCTGACAGACCAAATATTTGAAGGTGCCTTGAAAGCCGAACCCCTGAAGGATGAAATCTACTGCCAGACCCTCAAGCAGCTTACGGACAACCACATCAAGTAAGGGCTGTTTGTTCCCCTTGTCCCAAACCCACTAGCCTGTGTTGGGCAAAGTAGGCATGAAGTGTCCGTGCCATGAGTGATGTTTTTCCTCCTGGCTCTCTCCTTGTGTAGATACAGTGAAGAGAAAGGCTGGGAGCTATTGTGGTTGTGTACAGGCCTTTTCCCTCCAAGTAACATCCTGCTGCCCCATGTCCAGAGGTTCCTGCAATCCCGGAAACATCATCCTTTGGCAGCAGACTGCATCCAGAGACTCCAGAAAGCCCTGAGGTATGACATCAAAAGACCTAGTCCTGACTGTACCACATCCAAATATGTGTGAGAAAATACAACCAGGAGATATTTTGGGGACTGGGGGAACAGTGAAAGCCCACAGCCCCTCTTTATATTCCTCCAAGCTGAGTGAAAGGGACATTGAGTGGAGGATGTTGCTGGTAAAGAGTGCAGAAGAATAAAGATGAATCAACTTTGTCCAGCTCTGTGTAAATAATCTACAATCTAAGCAAATACACATTCCCCATTAAAATTTTTCTTTCTTCTTTTAAGGGGAAAAACACCCTAATGTTAAGAAAGTAGCTGAAGTTACTCAAAAATAATACATATTAAAACGGAAAATTTAAAAAAGGAATTCTTGCTTTGATGATGTTGTGACACTTGCTCTCTCCTGTTTTGCAGGAATGGATCCAGGAAATACCCACCTCATCTGGTAGAAGTGGAAGCCATTCAACACAAAACCACCCAAATTTTCCATAAGGTTTACTTCCCTGATGACACCGATGAGGTAAATGGGGGAGAAGGAAATTCTTTTCTGTCAGAGTGGCCGTCATTCTCTTATTAAAATCTCAGAAGAGGCTAATATTTGTTCTGATCCAGAAAACTCAGCCTTTCCAGAAGGCTCTGGGCCAAAATACTATAAGGAAAACCCCTCCTTGTCCATTCTGATTTGCTGCAATTCACGTTTTTCAAGATAGGGTGATGTGCTGGTGTTCACTGGAGGTTTTGCAGTAGAACCTCAGAATGAAGGAAACTGGGTGAGTTCATCCATTCAATTGTATTGGTTCAGAAGCCTCAGATAAAAATCATCTGGAGCCTCAACCAACATATATTATCCACCCAACTATACCCAGTGGGGTTACATGACAGGGCTCCCTGGGGACTGGGCAGACTATTACAGCACTGGCAAGTAGGTGACAGAAATTATACATTCTGACCTGAGATGACACAGAAATCAGACCTGCACTCTTATAAAGGATCTTACATGCTAATAAGGCAGCTACTTATATTGATGCCAGAGCAGATAGGCATGTCCTTGCAGATACTGCTATCTCACGCTACTGATTAATTTTCCTGTGAGGCTCACATCTGTCTCTTCCCTCATGCCCTTGGGTACAACTAAATTCCTGTGTTTCCAAGTGGGTTTATGTGTAAAGCAGTCCACATCCATGGAAGGAAAAGGATGATTCCTCTACAGCAGCTGTGCATGCCTTTGTTTATCTGTAATGGAGAATTGAGAGAACTGTTGGAGTTTCTCATAATTTTGAGTATTTTTTTCCAACATGACCAGCTATGAGCATGGCACTGCCTTATACACGTGTGTCTATGTGAGAGCAAGTAGAAAGCAGCAGTAGGAACTTCTGCACTTGGATAGGTTGGCTGTGATCCATTTGGCCATGGAAGGCACCAGGTGGCCTGGCAGAGTAGCATCATTCCAGTGCAACATGCATCTACACTGAAGTGCTGCTGGACACTGAGCTCCAGGTCGTACTCTTGTGGGATGTAGAACATGAGTCTTGGTGGTTGAGGATAACACAATCTTGCTTGTGGTGGTCAGAAGCTTGAATTCCTTAAAGTGCTATGAACTGAATCTCTCTAAGTGGGCAGAGCAAAATTGAGGCAATGAAAATGGTGAGCACAGCTCAAAAGGCAAAACCAGGCCAGGGATGTGCATGGAGGTGGGACAGTCCTTCAGATATCCCATACTTTAGATATCCCATCCATAGATATCCATAAAGAAGGAGTCATTTTCCCTCTATTCAGCTATCTAAAAGCCAGGCATTTGGTCTAAGCCAGTCATCTGATCTCCTCATCAGTGGAGAGACAGTTGGGAAAAATCAGCTTGGAGGTATCTGTCTTTCCCACCCCCTCTTTCCCCCAGGAAAATAGTTCTGAGACTTCACTGTTAGATCTGAAAAATCTCTTGCATTGCCTGGAGAGCCCTTGATAAGTCAGCACTGGATACAGATAAAACATTAAAAAGCACAGTGGCACAGCAGTAGCATGACAGAACTTCTGCAAGGATCCCTTCCCATGCCCCAAGCCACAATTCACAATGTCACTGATTTCATCAGTGGTGGGCATCCCTCTGTGCGTGTGTGCCTAGAGCTCCTCAAAGAGAGCATAAAGTGAAAATTGATCTTGAGATAGCAGTGGTAAGGATCCTCCTTTCTTTGCAGGCATTTGAAGTGGAGTCCAGCACAAAAGCCAAGGACTTCTGCCAGAACATCTCCAACAGGCTGCTCCTGAAGTCCTCTGAGGGCTTCAGCCTCTTTGTCAAAATCTCTGATAAGGTGAGTGACCCACCCAGAGGCTGAAGTAGCCCTAAGTACTCACAGGGACTCATCTGTCAGTCAGTACCCATTGGTGGAGCCAGAGCTATCTGGTGAGAAGCATTTCTCTACAAGCTGTGTGGCATTTTTAAGTCAGATCCAACCTGATACAAATGAGGATGGAGTCCCACAGTCCTGACTTGCAGCAATCCCCCTAAAGGACTTAACACAGAGACAGGCAGAACTCTCCTAGCCTGCTACTGAGTTGGCTTTATAAGAAAGAACTAAATAAGAGAAACGTGCAGCTTAGAGCTGCCTCTGGCAACTGGGAGAAATCTATGGAGATAGTCATCAGGAAGGGAAAGGAACTGTTTTGGTGAAACAAGAAGCTGCAATAAGAGGTAATGTATGAAATTAGGGACAGAGCCCGAAGCAAAGTGCTGGCAGTGGCTTTCTCACATCAGCAGTTTGTAACACAAAACAGTGAGCAACAACTACAGGAGATGGGGCAATGGCCAACCCTGCCTGTGATGCCTTGTGACTTATTTTGGGCACCACAATATAAGAAGGACATAAATCTGTTAGAAAGGATCCAAAGGCAGACTACAAAGATAGTGAAGGGTTTAGAGGAGGAGACATAAGAGGAGCAGCTGAGGTCACTTGGCTAATGCAGCTCAGAGAAGAAGAGGCTGAAGGGAGACCTCATCATGGTCTACAGCTTCCTCACGAGGTGAAGTGGAGGGGCAGATGCTGATCTCTTCTGCCTAGTGACCAATTATAGGGCCAGAGGGAATAGCATGAAACTGTGTCAGGGAAGGTTTGGGTGGTATATAAGAAAAGCTTCTTCACTCAAAGGGTAGCTGGGCAGTGGAACAGGCTCCCCAATGAAGAGGTCACAGCACCAAGCCTGACAGAGTTCAAGAAACATTTGGACAATGCTCTCAGGCACATGGTGTGATTCTTGGGCTTTGATGATCCATATGGGTCCCTTCCAGCCCAGGATATTCTGTGATTCTCCTTCTCAGCCTTTGTGACCATGTGTTATGTCCCCCAGGTCATCAGCGTGCCTGAGGGAGATTTCTTCTTTGATTTTGTGAGACACTTGACAGACTGGATAAAGAAAGCAAGACCAGCAAAAGATGGTAACTTTTTTCCATTATGGGTCACACAGAGCCCTTCTCCCACCCTCCTGACCTTTCAAACAAAAGAGACCACACAGTCTGCCATAAGCATTAGAATAGACTTCCCAGGGAAGCGGTGGAATCACTGGAAGTCCCTGGAAGTGTTCAAAAAACATGTAGATGTGGTGCTTAGGGACATGATTTAGTGGTGGACCTGGCACTGGACTCAATGATTTTAGAGGTCTTTTCCAACCTTAATGATTTTGTTATTCTGTGATCTGTTGGGCCACACTGATATGGGTGTGCTGTCTGGGGGACATCCCTGGGAGATGGTCCATCCAGAAGCAGCAAAACCTCTGCTGCAGGGCTAGTCCTTGCCCCCGAGAGATGCACCTGCTGGTGGACAGCTCTCCAGGAACTGCCTGCAGGAAGGTTTAGTGGTGGGATTCACCTCACCTCACTGACCACATCCACGATGGAACTGGCTGCAGCTCTGCTGAATTTATCAGTGGCCTCCAGAATGCAACCCCTCTGTCCTGTTTTAGGCTTGAGCACTATCACTGAAGTACGATGGTGCAAGTGAACCCAGACACTTTCTATTTTATTAAAGCTTTGCAAGGCAGTGATGTGGTTTGATCTGCAAGGTCAGACCCCTTTTGGCCTTGTGAATGCCCCGTCCCTGCAGGTTTTGATGGCACATGGGTACCACTGGCTTGCAGACACTGATTGCCAGCTAGTATTCACACCATCGCTCCTATATTCCTGCTTCTCTTGAACAGGTATAGTGCCTTCCCTCACCTACCAAGTGTTCTTCATGAAAAAACTGTGGACCAACACAACGCCTGGAAAAGACTCGATGGCAGACTCAATCTTCCACTATTACCAGGTACTCCAGGACTCTGCAATGCCAATGGAGACTTGGGAGGGATTAGGAGTGGGTTACAAAGACATTGTCCATCTGCAGATGTTCCCAGGGCACGGCCTCTTAACCAGGGGCTGGATACCTCCATGAACTCTGTTAAACCTCTGAGGATGAAGGTGCATGGGCATCCACTCTATCTCTCAATTGTTCTTTCCTCCATGCAGGAGTTACCAAAGTACCTGCGCGGTTACCACAAGTGCACACGGGAAGAGGTCCTGCAGCTGGCGGCTCTCATCTACCGGGTGAAGTTTGAGGATGACAAGTCCTATTTCCCCAGCATCCCCAAGCTCCTGAAGGAGCTGGTGCCTCAGGACCTCATCCGGCAGCTCTCCCCAGATGACTGGAAAAGGGTAAACCAGCAGCTTGATTCATATGCCAGGACTGGCTGGGGGAAGCCCAGTCTCTTGGCTGACTCCTCTGACATTCATCGTTGAAGTTGGACTGTCAGAATGAGTGACCCATGGTCGCTCCTGAGCCATAGAAGAGCTTCAGCCTCCCTGGCATCACCAAGAGGAGAAATTGTGCATTTATGTTCACACACACATACCTTCCCCTGGGTTTTCTTTGTCCTGTGACTATGGGTGTAGTGGTGGATGCAATGTCATATGGACTCATGCTGAGAGATGGTCTTGTGTAAAGATCTGTCATTTAATGCAGACTACTGAGTGAAGGAGTAATTCTCCCTGCTTTACACAAGAAGAGCTGTGGCACACGTGCAGACAGGTCTAGTCTTAAAATATCAGAGGTGTCTCATTGCCAAGAAATAGTCTTACAAGTCCTTTCTGTTTCCTGTGTGCTATCAGCATCTCTCAGTTGAAGGTCTCTCAGTCTCCTCTGCTTCATTAATTGGAGGATTAAAACTTACGATCCCCTTTAATGGAGTTTCCAGCTCAGCTCATCTAAGGACCTGCCTTGGTTTCAGGCCCTGCTCCAGTGATCAGCCAGCACTTTTTTGAAATTGCAAAATTCTGTGTTCATTGGAACAGAGACTAGAACCAAACATCAAGGTCAGGTTGTACAGGACTCAGAGCAGTCTGGTCTACTGGAATGTGGCCCTGCTTATTGCAGGCAGGTTGGGCTAGATGACCTTAAAAAGGTCTATTTCAACCCAAACTATTCTATGAGTCTCTCACTGTGGAACTGATGCTCCTTCTCTGCAAACATCCCTGGTGCTAGATAGTGCAAACCCTCCATCTCTGTTGTGTTCTCTCTTCCAGTCCATCGTGGCATACTACAACAAGCACGCAGGCAAAACAAGAGAAGAAGCCAAGCTTGCCTTTCTAAAGATTATCTTCAAGTGGCCTACATTTGGATCAGCATTCTTTGAAGTGAAGGTACCTGCCCTGGGAGTTCTCTGGCAGCTTTTAGGCAAGCTCATGAGCCCTGTCCCACAGGCGTGTTCCAGATTTGAACCAGACTGGGACAGCCCTGCTGAAACAGGGACAGAGTGTGAGACTCTTCATCAGTGAAGGACAAATACACTCTGTTTTGCTACCCCTCCTCTTTACACAAACAGAACCACTGTAGAACTTCAGCATATCTCAGTCACTGGGTCCCTACTCATAGCTGTGCTGCTGAGGAGCCAAGAGCCATTCTCTGTTTTGCCAAGGCAAAGGGGAATGTGTGGTTTTCCAGGGGATCTGTCTGCACTCATCACAAACCAAATCCAGACCACTCACCCCCGCACTAGACTTCCATCAAGGAAGTGAGTAGTCATGAAGTCTGTCCAGGTACTCTGGACACCTTATTGCAACTTCCTCTTCTCAGTGACCAAACTGAGCAAAACTGAGTGTAAAGACCAGAAGGGAACATAGCAGTGCAGTCTTAGCCTGGAGGTCCACGTCAGCCTGCATAAGGAGAAGCAGAGCCCCAAACAGACTGGAAGGGGAAAGGAGACTTGCTCAGCTTGTCCCAGCTCTTCCATGCCAGTGGCAGGATGGCTTCACTTTTGGGAAGCCATCAAAGGGAACAAGGAACTTAATGCTGTCAGCAGCTCAGCAACTGGTTATCATGCATTTAGGAAATCTGTACTTACCTAGACAGTCCTGACTATTGATGATACCTTGATGAGCTCTAGGTTTATCTTTAAAGGATAAACTAGATAGCAGTTACTTGGCCACTAAGTGCTGTCAGGAGAAGATGGGGAGAGAGGAAATAGGAAGGGGTGTAATTTTGCTTGACACATCCTCTAACCAGTTCATCTCATTTCCAACAGCAAACTACAGAGCCAAATTATCCAGAAATCCTTCTAATTGCCATCAATAAGCATGGAGTCAGCCTCATTGATCCCAAAACCAAGGTAAGCAAAACTGAGCCCATTCCCCAAACCCTCAGAGGAGTCATACCAAAGAGCATGTTGTTCAGAACTTAATGGGTTCTCATTAAGCCTAGTTAGAAAGGCTGGATAGACAAAACAGTTTCTGGAGGCAGAAATTCAGTGTTACACAGAGCCAGACAGCTTTTTTCAACAGAAGATGTATTGGGAGCATCAACTGTTAGAACTCTGTAGCTGGAGGACACATACGCTGCTTCCTTAATCCTTTCACAGACATTAGGACAGGAGCTGGAGTAAATGAGATCCTACTAGTTACTTCCACCATATTCATGGTCATTCTGCTATGACGGTCCTTCACAAGCACTGGAGGATCCAGAGTCTTGTATCTCACTGCCATCCCCATCAGTCTCATCACATCCTTGGTAGACATCCTTGATCTGCTTTGATGGAAAGTGAACAGGGACATGAGAAGTCCCCACAACCCTTCATGAAAGTTGAGGCTCTTGCATGTTGAGTGTCACTCTTGTGTTCCCACCAGGATATCCTCATCACTCACCCCTTCACCAAGATCTCCAACTGGAGCAGTGGCAACACATACTTCCATATAACCATTGGCAACTTGGTGAGAGGAAGCAAGCTGCTCTGTGAGACCTCCCTGGTAAGGAGTATTAAAGATTAGACAAAATCCTGACTGGCAGCAAATTGTGCCTCAGAGATTCTCTGGGCTGAAAGTGGTCTCTCAGAAGAGCCCCTGATGTGTTGGGGTTTTTTATTTCTGGACTTCCTGTTGCTCTGCTCAGTGATCAGGGCTCTCATTTGGTCCATCATCCAATGTGCAAGCAAGCCTGCTGTGCTTGGGATGTTGCCATGTCAGGAGCATGGGGGACAGTCCCTGACACTGGACTGAAAAAAACATTAAAGTTGATGTGGGCTCAAGGGGTATTCTTGAGCCCTTTTACCAAGATCCTTTGCCCAACTTGTCCCTCATAATAGTCACAGCAACAAATCTCCTCTTAAACCGAAAGCATGAAGGATAAAAATTGCTACTGAATTGTTATTAATTTGAGGCATTCAGTATTTTGTTAGCCATTTGAAAATCCATGTCCCAATCAAAGTTCCCTATGTCCTTAGCCTCAACAGCATGCTGGGACAATGAGTTCCTCTGTCTTGATGCTGCAAATCATGTTTGGACAGTGTTTCTTGTGGTGGTGACATTTCACCCAAAGAGAATGGTATAGAATAAGTCAAAATGTACTTGAAAACTTGAAAGTCAACAACTGATAGCCAGTGTATTGAGGAGGGACAAGCCAGGAGACTGTAAACTGTGCTCTAAAGGCAGGTAACACCTTCTCTCTCCTCCTCAGGGGTACAAGATGGATGATCTTTTGACCTCGTATATCAGCCAGATGCTAACAGCCATGAGCAAACAGAGGAGTGCAAAGGGTAGCAAGTGAACTGCAAGAAGCCACTGGCAGGTGGCCATGGCACTAATTCACCAGCTGAGGGCAGTGGGATACCCGTGCAGCTGGGGGAGAACCTTTGCCTCTCAGATGTGGAAGATGAGCCGAACACCATCAGGGAGTTCACTGGACTCTGACCTTGAGGGCTCCGATCCCACCTCCCTTTCCAGCGAAGATGACTATCTCTGACCTCCCATTCTCCTGCCTCTCCCTGTATCCTGACTCCATCTTACGTCTCAAAAATTTCCAGGGGACACCACCGCTCTCAGACAGTGATTGAGCAAAAACACTCCAGGCTTTGCCTGAACCCAATGGTTGGCATCACAAAGGCTCTTGGAAGAGGATTTGTGTGTGTTTGTGTGTGCGTGTGGCTTGCTTTGTTTGGTTTTCTTCTTAAATATGAGAGCTATTAGGATGCTAACAGATTTTTGGTAAGGTTCTGGCAACTTCAGGTTTGAAGAGGAATAACAGAGCCCTGATCCACGCTGGAAAGATGTTGAATGAACACTGCAGGGCTTGAGTTTTTTGTCATTACAAAAAAATATGTTCTAAAGAATGACAGAAAGAAAAAGCAGGCTGGGAGGAGCACATTTTTACTAGGAATCAGAATAAACAAACTACTGATTGAACAGGCTAGAATACTGAAGTGCGGTCTGTGCAATGCTGGAAATATTTAAAGAACAAATTTTAAAGTTTTGTTTCTTCTTCTATTTATTTTTTAAAATATTAAAAAGGAAAAAAAATAATCCTGCATTTTGTGCCGGTATCTGGATGCTGCCTCGGGGCTGAGGGCGACCTGCAGAACAGTCCCTCGCCCAGGGATTCCCCAAGAGCCATAACTGCCAGAGGCTGAGTAAGGCAGATCTTTTCCAACTTAAGGGCTCAGATGGAAGTGAAGCTTGGAAGATGAATTATATCCTTTTGCCCCCTGTGCCCAGAAAAATTAACCCTAGGAGGACTTCTAGTGCAAGCTTCAATATGGATATAGGGGTTTTGAAGACCCCAAGTTTGGAAGACTGAGGCCAAGCCTATGTTGAGCTGTAATTCAAATGTGAACTTGGTCATTGGGTTTGTAACAGCTGATGATTTTATTGTGCTTTTGTGTGTGTTACTGTATAAAGCAGCTCTTTATGAGTCCCAGCTGAACCTGAACCACCCATAGCAAGGGCAGACTCTTCTTTTCTGTGGGCTTTTCTCCATCTTTGATTGGCTGTACTAACCTGCTGGCTCTTTGTCCCATCTTCCACCAAACACCATGCAGTTCAGACCAGCCTGCTTTGGAGCAGAGATGGGACCTGCTGGCAGAGAGGAGGCTGAAGCCACGTTATGTCTGGGAGGACGCAGGGGAAGAAGCCTGGGGGTGCCTTTCCAAACTACAGGCTTCAAAGGAGCATGAGGCTGGGTGTGGGGTATCAGGAGAGGTGACAATTGTCCACCAATATCTGGTGCTGGTGTCACTATCACTGAGTGGATCTCAGCAGATGTGGGAGACCTGTGTTGGTCCTGTCCATTGTGCTGAGTTTGACTGCTTTCACAGAAGTCCATATTGTGGGAACATGTTATTCTGTTAAGCTCAGCTGGGCTCAGCTCTCCAACACTATGGCATGCTAGGCAGAGCTGACAGCACTGCCTACCAGACCTCAAGGACCATGACATTCACCTGGGACACAGCAGTGACTTAGGACCTTGATTGCTCCATCAGAGTGAATGAGATGCTGTACGGAGACATTCACCAGCCAGACAGGGCTGCTAAGAGATCTCCTTCCTCCACCATCCCCTACCCAAGGCACCCTGGTGATAGGAGCATGGTTATACCAGCCAAGGCTACACTGGGAGCCAAGCTGCCTTCTTACCATCCATCTCTGGTGTTTCTCTCCCTTCCTCAGCTGTCCTTGGGATCCCACCTGGCCTTAGACACGTGCCCATCATCGCCACCACCATCACCGCTTTTTGTGAGTCTCCAGCCTCCCACATCACGTGCAGCAGATGATGCGTCATAGCAGTGTTTTCCGGAGCTGTCCTGGCTCATCTTTCCACTCGTACCACCCTCATCCCTCCACTTACAGCTCTGTTGGCCTCCCATCCACCCCACCATTTTGGGGGATGCCAGGACTCTGTGTGTGCGTGCCTGTGTGTCATATGTATTAGCATCTGCTGGCATCTTTGTATTCACACCAAGCAATGTAAGATGAAAAACATATGTCCAAGTGAAATACTCTAATTAAAAAGCATCAAGTGGCTTTTTGGGAGGCTGTCCTGCACTGTGTGGTTTTACTGGCATCTCCACAGGGAAGGGTGGGCTTAGGGCTCCCAGATTCTTGTTGTGGACAAAACTTCTCTTTGCTGAGTGGAACTCCTGGTGAGAGTATCAAGCAATGAGGAGCAAACCATCAGTGTGCCTGAACTGGAAACTAGTTGAAATGTTTTATTTTGAGGTAAAAACCGCTGAAGCCCGGGGAGTCTCCGTTGCTCATCTTCTATGACAAGGGTGGATTTTCCAGCCAGTTTTGAGCTGAATCACTGGATGTAGGAAGTGCTGGGTGAAAAGTTTGTTTGTGGGAGTCAGCCTAACAGCCATGTGCCTAACAAGGTTGCCAGACCCTGCTAGCTGTGAAGCAACAAAAATAGTAGCTATGTGACAGAGTGTAAGGCATTAAATGAGATCAGGTTTAATTGTCCAGGCTCTGCCTGGGCAAGGCTGGTGAGAATGAGGAAGGTGAGTACAGGGAGTTACCACTGCATAATGGCCAAGCAGCAGCTGCATACATGGATCAAAGTGCATTGAGGTGGCTTTTCCCTACACATATTAAAAGCATCAGTTGAGGGACCACTGCCAAGTCCCTCATTTGAACACTAAGGGACAGGCTGAGGAACCCATGATGGACACCACAATCAACCCACACACCCCCCTCCTATTTTTGCTGCTGACGTACATAAGTGGTATCCACAAAAAGTTATGAAACAGCTATGCATGCAGGGCATGGGGAGAGGAATTTAACACCATCCTCTCTCCATGCTTCATAGATCTGTATCTGCTCTACAATGATCTATCTGCCCTTTATCCCTTTTCCAAAGGCTGATGCTTCTTTTTTGCATTTCTAGCCTCCAAAATACTCCAAAATTGCAACTTGGAAAGGCTTGAGTGCTTCTCAACACAGGTAACTCTGAAATCTAATGCTTCCCTGTCACAATTCACTTGTGATAACTTCATTTAACAAAAGGTTCATGTGTGAGAAGTTGTCTACAGCCTGAATCTGGTAAAGACTACTATTTTTTTTCCCAGCTTGCCAAAATAAGAACAGAACAGGATAGGAGAGCTAAAATGTATTTAAAACAGCACTTACAATTTACAAAAAATGTATCCTTATTATCTGTTCAAGTAGAAAGTTATGGCTTAAACCTGAGAGATGCTTACATCCCCCTTACAGAGCAAGGCATGGACCTCCCCTCCCCACTGTGTGCCAGCAGCCACTGGGAGAAATGCAAATCCAAATAAATCCTGGGGTGTTGTACAGGTATATAGGCCTTCCCAAGGTAAAAGCAAACAGGACACTTGATGGGACCAGTTCACACGCAGCTCAATCCTCCTGAACAAAAGTGGTGTGTCATAGTCTCAGTGGCTACCTGGCCAAGGCACCAAGAAGTCCTTCACCTGCCATGGGAAAGTTATGCCCTCACCCACAGCCAAGGGGAAGAGACTGTCCTTGTTAGGGTCTGTGGCAGGGCCAGAGTGAAGAAAAGGAAAACCAAAGATGCCACTGCCTGCATTATAGAAAGGTACAGATCCTATTAACACCCAGCCAGCAGCACCTGACCATCGTGGTGGGGCAAGTGTGCTTTTGGGGGTGGAGACCTGCAAGGAGGGAGAGAGAGAGGGAGGGAGGTAGTGTGTGGAGAAGAGGCCGATCTGACAGGAGAAACCTGGGCAGCTGTGAATGAGGAGAACTGCAGGATGCTCAGATGTTTGCAGCATGTGTAAAACACAGCTGTGGAAACGAGGGCTTACACATGGCAGGAATGATTGCCCTGTGGGATGCCAATGGTTTCAGGGGTAAATAGTGGCTCCCATGTAGTTGATGCATATCACCATGGCACAGTTTCTTCATGGCTGCAGCTCCGTCTGTGCTCTCCTACACCCCAGGGATCCCTGCCAGGCACAGGAATCTGAGAAAAGCTGTAGGAGAGGAAGACTGATGCTCATCTCCAGCAGAGTCACGAAGGCAAATGGTTCCTCCTCATCAGGTAGATCTGAGCCCCCCACAGCTGGTCTCCCCAGTCTCACTGGGATGTCAGGTCCACGTCCCCTCTCTGCCCATGTCAGGTCAGGACGGCAGGCATGTCATTGAGCTCTGGAAAAAGGGACACAGTGAGCTACCAATACAACTGCATTTGTTTTGACAGCCATCGTGAGCAAAAACAACCAGGCTGAAAATGCATGCAGCCCAGGTTGGATCATTTTGTCTGTATGATAGCTCCAGAAAACATGGTGCATTGTAGGGTCCTCAGCCAATCCCACCCTGCCTTGCAGAACCAAGAGTGCTCAGTGCCTCCAGGGTCTCTTTTCACAGCATCACAGAGTAATGAGTATTGGGGGGGACATCAGTATGTATGCCCCAACCCTCTGCTTGACACAGGGTCGATTGGATTGAGCTGCTCAGGAGTTTGAATACAGAATCCTGCCACCTACACCTGAGGCCGAGATAGTATGGACATCTATCACCAACCCAACCATCAGGATGCCAGTGACCCCACAGAGACCACCCTGTGCAGGATGCAGCTGCTTTCCTTGCCCTGCTCACCTGTCCTGAACTTGTTGTAGGTGCCGCTCTCTAGCACCGGGTTACTGTCCTGGGCACAGCACGAGAAATTCCGCTCTCGCCACCTGCAGGGAGAAAAGCACCTGGATCAGGCCTCTGCTCACTGTGGTTTTCCTCGCAGATCCCTGCTGTAGGATCTGTGGGACATCATTTTCCTACTTTGGGAGTGCGGGTATTTTGGGATTTTCTCGTGTCCTTACCAAGAAAGGACTCCAGTGCACAACTGATGTCTAAGCATCCACACTTCATGTGTGCAACAACATTTTGAAGGCAACTTTGTGACTAAGCCCTGTTTTCTCAGCAAGATTTAAGAGCTCAAAACCCCCAGAAATGTTTGCAGCCACTGGTTGTTAAACAGCGAGGGAAATTTAAAAATCGTGATTTTGGTGTGTTAATAAACCTGACAAAGGAGACCACGCAGGGCACTGAGGCACTGCTGATGGCCCTTCTCCCAGCAGGGTTGGGAATGCCCTTGCTGTAAGGCTAGCACAGAGGAGTTTGTTGTTGGTTGGACCAGAAGCATCCACAGAGCCTGGGAAATGCACACATAACATGAACACAAAGCCTGGAGGAGACAGGCGTGGGCAGGTCTAATGGTGGTGGTGATGCCTTACAGGGGTGACTGTGAGCCACCCTGCAACCTGCAGCCTTGAGAACCCAGTGAAAGCTGCTAAAGCAAGACCTGAGGAGAACAGAGCAGGGTAATAGAGAAAGAAGGGGAAAGAGCCACTTTGCCTTGAGAAGGGAAAAGCCTGGATGCCCAACAAACATGCCTGTACAGTGCTAGTTCATCTCTTTGTCAAACTGCTACTAATTCATTTCTTTATCATCCCAGAGCAATATTAGCACTCCAACATATTCCTGTGCCAAAGCAAGCCACAGTTAACAGTAATCCAGACTGCTCACCCAAGAGCTTCCCAAACCTTTCGCCTGCTATCACCTGCAGCACAGTTGTACTGCCAGCACCCTGCAAAAAAAGCTCCCCTGGACTGGCTGTTCTGATCCTTCCACCTACCCACAGCCAGCCAGCTGAAGATCTGATCCCAGCACATCCTGCTTTCCTTGGGCACTAGCAGGATGAGAGCATAGGCACCATCCTCATACAGCTGTGGCAGAGCAGAACATCCAGCAGCACAACACAACCTGCTGGGGTGAGCCTATTCCATGAACCCCAGATTTTCTGATTATCTTTGACAGAGTGGAAGGAAACAAAATGAGATGTGTGTGACACACTCAGATATTTTCATCTGAGAGGATGGATTTCCTCAGGGGCTCTGGCATATGCAGACAGAGAGACATGGAGCACTCAAATATTAACACAGAGAGCTTTCCTTGCAAGTCAGTCCAATGAAACATTGTCTAAGTAGTAACAATAATCCCTTCCTTTCTCAGCCCATCAGCTTTGATAACTGGTTTATTTTGCTACCATAAATCCACCACTTCTTCATGAATCCTGAGGGTGAACAATGCCTAAGGTAAGAAGAAGGAAACAGAAAATGAGAGCAAGCAGGAGAAGCAAAGAGGACTGGGGTGACTTTCAGGGCTTTCTCCCATTTCCAGAGGAGAAAGCTAATGTTCCCAAGAGTAGTTTTAACTCTTCAGGTTACCTGAAAACATCCTTCTTTCCCTCCACCTATAGCAAAAGGTCAGTTTAGGATGGTCATTAGTACTTACCAGTGCAGAGCAAAGATGAGTGAGATGAGGAGCAGAGAGGTCAGATCTGTCAGGATCCACATGATGTTGTACTGCTGTGGAGTCTGGAAGAAAAGAGAGTTTGTTTTCCACCACCAAGGACCATAAGATACGCAAAGAAAGTTACTCAAGCTCTTTCTGCTGCTCAAATATGGCCATTCAGCTGACTGGTTTGCATGTGCAGCAGCACCTCTTGGGTGTTCAAAGCATTTTGTGTCATTTCAAAGTGGCCTCACCACTGGATGTTTGTGCCAAATCTTCATAAAAGCAGATCTGTTGTGTGGCCAAGAAGATTGTACTGTATCATAGTGAATATAACAGGGACCTCTTGTTTGTACAGGTAGGCCCTGTACTTCTCTCTGTTTCCCCCCAACAGTAACATCAACTGGTGACATCTCATTTTCTCTGGCAAAATTGCCCTATCCTGAACTCCACAGAGGGTCTGGGGTGGCTCCCGCTCTAAGTTTAAGAGCATCTGAAGATTCATCCTTAGACCGGACCTTCACCCAACCTTAGAATAGACGGAAACAGCGCAGTTCTCTGGATGGGAGCATTGTAAAATCTACTTCAAGAGTGTGAAGCCAGTTGTTCAAAGCCCTTAGGCTGCAAGGACTCTGGTGGGACCACTGGCCCAGGTGCTTCCTGGAGCTACAGGTTGTCCGAGGCAAATAATAAATATAAAAATTATGTCAAAATTCCTTCCAGCACAGAAGGGTTATTTCCATGGTTGTTTTCCTTGGACTTGTGGAACAAGACCAAGTTTGAGAAGGGCATTGGAAAGCCCTGGGAAATGAGAAACTTCTGGCATCAAGAAATGCTTCAAAAGCTTAGAAATGGAAATTCTCATGCATCAGCTTGTGCCCTCAAAGGCCCTTTCATTCTCCCTGCACAAGTCTCAGTATCACCTCTTCCCTTATCTCAAGGCCCAAGGTGCAAATCCTAACAAGTAGGGTGCTTCTACCAGAGCCAGGAGAAAAGAGAAGGGTGTAGTGGCTTAAAGGTTCCAGGTAAGCCAGGTTTCAACTCAGGTCTTTTTCATGCAAAGGATCCTTTAAGGATACTTTATCCATGTGTCAACTGGCCCATAGCGTCCAAAGGTAGCCATGAACATCCCAACCCTACTTCCCACTCCTGGGATAGAGAAGAGTTTGACTTACCATGAGGAAGAGTGGCTGGCTGAGATCGTTCAGCAAGTGGACGGCGTTGGTGGTCACAGAGTGTGCCCCCGAGCACCATGCCAGGGAGAAAAGCCATGGCTCATTGACCACGTAGAGGTTGGTGGTGATGTTTGCCTCGGCATATTTCCTTTAAAAGACCAAAAGGCAACAACCTTCGTTAAGCAAGGAGATTAGTACTTCCTTCGGGCTTACTCAAGGAGATTCAAGAACATGATGGGAAATTGTTGTAATTTTCTATAGGAAATGCTTACTTTAGGACCTAGATAAGGAACATAAAGGAAAGCCAACCAGCCAGTAATTAATCATTAGCAATTGCTTAATACAGAATAGCTGAATTGCTGTAAACAAAAGCATATAAAATGCCCAAAAGGTCAAAATTTTTCTAACCCTTCTGCCATATGAATCAGTGTAATGAGGTGTTTTTACAGGAGGTTGTAGCCAGGTGGGTGTTGGTCTCTTCTTCTAAGAAACAAGCAATAGAGGAAATGGCCTCAAGCTTCACCAGAGAGGGTTTAGATTAGATATCAGGAGAAATTTCTTCACAGAAAGGGTTATTAAACATTGTAAGGGGCTGCCCAGGGAAGTGATGAAATCGTCATAGAAGGGTTGTTTAAAAAATATGTATATGTTTTGCCTGGGGACATGGTTTGGTGGTGGGTTTGGCAGTGCTGGGATAATGAGTGGCCTTGATGATCTTAGAGGTCTTTTAAATCTAAATGATTCTGTTATTCTACAATCTCCCCCTAGTGTGTTCAAAATCACCTTGAAGCTGCCACTCAAGTGTGTTATGTTTGCTGCATCAACTCATAATTTCTCAAGTTCTTATAAGCTATTAAAACTTGATATGAAGTAAGTTCATTCTTTCTATAATGGTAAATTATAGACAATTATAATGTATCATATATACCAGTATTCATAAATCTGCCTAGGATTTACCTTACAGTTTACCCAAAAGGGTCTACCTAGGATTTTTTTCAACCTTTCAGCCTGGAAAAAAGAAGGCTCTGAGGAGACCTTAGAGGAGCCCTCTAGTACCTTAAGGGGCTACAAGAGAGCTCGAGAGGGACTTTTGACAAGGGTATGGAATGACAAGACAAGCGAGAATGGGTTTAAGCTGAAGAAGAGGAGGTTTAGATCAGACTTTAGGAAGAAATTCTTGACTGTGAGGGTGGTGAGACATTGGAACAGGTTGCCCATAGAGGTTCTGGACACCTCCATCCCTGGAGGTGTTCAAGGCTGGGTTGGATGGGGCTGAGTAACTTAGTCTAGTGGAAGGTATCCCTGCCCATGGCAAGGGGATTGGAACTAGATGACATTTAAGGTCCCAACCCAAACCATTATGTGATTATGTGGTTTTACATCCTGTGACAATTATAACTGAGAAAACATGAACCTTACTCTCACCCAAATGATTTGAGTAATGAAGAATCTTTTTCATTCCAACTGGATTTCAATGGATTTGTGCATTGCAAAGAGAAAAAAAAATCATTTACAAAAGGAGAGCTGGACAGGTAAAGCTGGGGGTTTTATGGTGATTTCTGGGGATTTTTTCCCATGTGAGATAAACATTTTGGAAACTCCTGCAATGAATGTAGAACCTTCCATTGTAGAAATGACATTTTTAGTGTGTCACATACAATAGAGTAGTGGTAGTAACAGAGACAAGAAATGACCTCTCCAAAACACCAGCAAAAAGAGGGTGATGATCTCTCACCACAGCATTACGCACTCAAACAGTGAAAGAGCCATGGGAGATTGAATAGTTGTTCATTCTCCACAATTCAGTTTTGGTGGGACTGAGGATGGCATGAACAGAAAGACAAGAAATCAGGAGACAGCTGTGTTACTCCACCAGAAGATCCTCAGATCCTGGTCAATATGGAATTGAGGGCAAGAGGAGTAATTACATGTACCACCTCTTAGTCAACAGTAGAAGTGAACTGCAATCTGTCACCCCTAAAATACATCAGAGATGGTCACTTGATCTGAAGGACCACTTCACAAAATGCTATAGATTCTGGAACCGGTCACTGGAGGGAGACATTTCCCCATGCATGAGGTAAACATAGTCCAGCTGCTGTCCAAAGACAGTACTTGGGCCTGAAACCTACCGAATATCTTCACTGGACATATCAGTGTAGACCAGATTGAGTTTGACAATGTTGTTCTTTAAGAGGTCTTCAACTGGTGCCTTTCTGCCAAAGGTGTGCTGAAACCCAGGAGCGACAGATTGAACAAAGGACCTCATGTTGTTATTCAGCCATAGGACCTGCAGGCAACAAGAGGAACCAGTGAATTCTCAGCAGAAGAATTCATGCCCCTAATATGCCCTACTGTAAAGATAACATCTTGAGGGGATTAACCCAGCCTATCGAATGATGTGTTTCTCCCAGTGATCAAAGAACATTTGGATGCAGGGTTAAAACTGTCAAGACATTTTCATCAAAAAAAAAAGTATCCACTGTTCCTTGCTTTTTAACTGGTAGCCAGTGAGTACGTTTCACACAGCCCAACAAAAGATGAGGTGTTGGAAATGAATGAAAGACAGCTTTGGTTTATGGAAAAGGCAACAGAAAATATTCTGTTCTCTCATTCTTCCAGCATGGAAGAAAAAGTCTTCAGCAGATACAGATCAGCATAACTCCCCAGACATTAGAGGGTATGTAACCTGATTCATATGAGTTTAGCATTCATCCACTGCCAGAAGGATGAAGGCAATAAAGGCTCCCAATTTCAATTCTGTATTTTAATTTAAGCTAGAAGTTTTTATGCAATATATAAAACAAGCATGGGTAGCAGGGAGTAGACTGACAGTTATTACAATTATGAAAGGGTGCTGTTTGGGGGCTAAGGCATCAGCTGGTATATACTGCCATAGTTCCTGTTGCTGCCTGGAGGGTTAGACCATTTTGTACCTGATGAGGAGCTAATAACAGGAATATACTCCAAATAATGCCTTTTAAAATGAGAGAAATGCAAGCGACCAACTTTATGCAGGTGATATCATGCAGGGTATGACTCCAAAATCCCAATTTTGGGAGCAAGAAAAAGAGATGGAGTGAGGTCACCCTACCAGATGGGGTTTAATCCCTGACTCCTTGAGAATGACTTCCAGGGTTCTGCTGATCCACAAGTTCCTGTAAGGATGTTTCTCTGGAGGGCGGTAGAGATCAAATATCACAAGTTTATTGTGACTGTCTGCAAGGCGCAAGAAATTACTCAGCTTGTAAATGGACTGATTCATTGCCTGGTTTTGATCTGCCTCTGACAGTGAGCCCATGAATGAAAAAGGTTTGTCCTAGAAATAAAGAGATACCAAAAAAAAAAGAAAAAGAAATCAATCAGGTAGTTTGCTCTGGTATTCAGCTGTATATAAAAACCTCATATTTCTAAAAGGGAAAAGGTTTGATATCAGTCCTCAGCAGGTGGGGATATTTTATTTTGCTTATCTCTTCTACGTAAGAAATGGAGGAAATCAACCCAGGCTGTGACGACAGTGCGTCTGGGACCTAAACTGCATAGCTCACAGATAGCTCTGCTGTGCTTCTCTGTCCCATCTTGCTAGCTCTGAATATTATGCACAGCACATTGCACAAGTAGCTCTTGTCTTCTCCCCCCAGCCTATGAATTCTGCTGCTGCCAAGATAAGGTGACACAAGAACACCCACCAGCCAGTTGATGTAGGTCTCCTAAGCCTGAAGGCCAACTGGAAAAAGCAGAGAGACTCAAAATGAAGGATTTCTACTGACTTCTTTGAGTTTTGGCTCAAACAGTAATTCCTTTTCTAACACTAGTGCTGTTAAGTAATAGGCATCTGCTGTCTCTTCTACATCAGAGACAGCTGGCGATAGTCATAGAATCATACAGTCGTTTGGATTGGAAGAGGCCTTTAGAGCTCATCCAGTCCAACGTCCCTGCAGTGAATAGGGACATCTTCAGCTAGATCAGGTTGCTCAGAGCCCAGTCCAACCTGACCTTGAATGTTTCTAGCCGTTTATGACACTTACCTTAAGGAACCATTTTCCAGCATTCAACTTCTGCAGGGTATCCCAGGAGAATAATGCAGCATTTTGATCAGTGTCATTAGGGTAGACCTCTTTGATGTTAGTTGTCCTCTTCAAAGTGGTGTCATGCATGAGGAAAGGAACCCCATCATAGCTGTTGAAGAGCAAGAGTTCAGGTCACCTGGGATGCAGCTTCGTTCACAGCAAGAGCAGACTCATTCCAGGTCAGAGGAATATGTGGGCCACCGTGAATGCAGCAGTATGGCCTTCCTCAGTGCAGAGGGTGCGATGGGGAGGAAGGCTGAGGATCAAAACACCAGTTTATTTCCAGCTTAAATACTGCTAGGTGACCTGGGAGAAGTCATGCCTGTCTGTGCCTCAGTTCCTTAGGAGCAACACAGAGATGGTGACCTTTGTGGCGGCCAACCCCCACAAAAATGGATAGTGACTCATGGTTGAAACCTCTTTTTGCTGACATCAAAGTGTTTCTATGGTTTTCAGAGGGCTGAAGTCTAAGAAAACAGTGATGGAATTGCAGAATTTTCTCTTATAGAAGGGTCTAGATAGGTACAGCATCTAAGTGTTAGTGTTTGTCCCATTCAGTGTCTGGAAACTGTTCATCATGCACAGAGTGTTAGCAGTTCATGGCAATGAGTCCACCAAACAAAGGCAATCAAAGATCTAATAATTAGGACAATGCTGTCACAAGTCTGAACACAATTTTCTGTTGGTCTGTAGACCTGATACAACCCTCACTGTGACCTGGAAATCAGAGTAGAGTAGGGACTTGTCTGTCTACTCTGTCAAGCATTTAAAATATACGGTAGAAATAATGATTTTTAAATCAATAGTTGCAGCTTATTGATTTGCCTGAGAACAACCATGCCCTACAGCCTCTGTCATCATATGCCATCTGAGGGGCCCTGTTACAGCCATCAGTAAAACCTAATTGCCTGGAGCTGCCTATCTCCAAAAAATACCCTTAGAAGAAGCAGCATATGTCCTGTGAGATGCAATGTTTTCCCCTCACCTAATGGTGACATCTGTCTCAAGACCATCCCCACCATGCTCAATTGTCTTCTGAAATGACATCTCAGTGTTTTCTGGTGCTAGCTGAAAAAAAAAAGTGCATGAGCGAATCATTTTCGAACACACTCTGGAGGACTCTGTAAGTACTTTCTGCCTTTTTGTAACACCTCTGTTTTTTATTAAGGGAGCATCATTATATTGTTAGTCTACTGTTTGTTTTCTTCCACTTTAGCCAAACCCATCTTGTAGAATCATCCAACTTAGGTTGGAAGGGACCTTGAATATCATCCCATTCCAAACCCCATCATGGGCAAAGACACCTCCCACTAAACCAGATTGCTCAGGGCCCCATCCAGCCTGGCCGTGTCCCTCAGGAACAGCATTATCCTTGTAAGCAAAACCATGCAGTGAGTGATGCCTTTGGCATGCAGTCCCAACCAGACATGTCTCCCCTTGCACCCTTCACAGATTCCATGGGAGAAAAAAAAAACCAAACAACAGAAGATGATGATGAAGGTAGCAAGACACAGGAGGAAGAAATTACATAAAATACCTTCTCCAGACCTACCATTGGTGCTCCACGGTGTCCGATGAGGGCTGGCTTTGGTCCAAGTGTTCCCATCTCTCTGATGCAAGGAGAGTACATCCCCAGAGGTATCAAGAAAAGAAAGAGAAGGATAGCCACGTATGGACCAATAATTATCACCTGAATAACTGAAAGAATTTGAAGGAGGAAGGCTAGAGTTAATCCATGAGGTAACATATGAGTTTGCCTTGCAACTTGACTTTTAATACAGCCCTCCAGCTGAATGGCTACTTGTCCCATCCTTTTTCCATTCCTTCTTCCCCTAACTTTCACCTTCTCTCCAAACAATGCAAACCAGAAAAACAAACTGTTCAAAGCAAGGACACAGGCTAAGTCAGGATTGCAGGTTTTACACTTTAATTACATCTCATTATGCCTTACAGGAAGACATGGCCTTAATTTCTTTTTCTTTAGAGGTGGAGCAATAAAATATCCTCCATCTGAACAATCCCCAACAGAAGGGTGCTAATTTTTTTCTTGCTCAGATAAGAACAAGCACCATTCTCAAGTTTCATTCACACTGAGGAAGAGAAGAAACATTTCTCCTTCAACCAAGTTACATCTCCTTATGGTAAATACTTCCCTGGTTTATTCACACTGTTGTTAGTGACCTCCTGTGTGTGATCTGGAGAATCCTACAGACTCTAAGGTCATGGATATTGCACCTCAGAAACTTGCCAGTTCATTACCTATGGTCTTCTCTGGAGTCTGTTGACACATTGCCCAAGAGTCTCAGAGACCCTTCACTTCAGGAACCAAAAGTTCTCCGAGAAATAAGCACCTATGCACCAACAGCTTTTTCCTGAATGGGTACCATCACCCCTCTGCACCTTGTGCCAGTGGCTCTGAAGGAATCTGGGCTTACACTAAGATGATGACTGAGCTAAGAGTACATCAAGCATGATGCTACTTAATGTCTAAGATCCCTGCATATTCTCCCCCAACCTCCCCAGCTGTAGTTCAACAATAAAAATCCTGAACTGGAAAAAAAATTCTTTCACCAGCCCATTATGTCTGTGATTTTTATTGCAAATAACATCTGTAGATGGGTATCATGTAGACAGTTTTGGCTATATGGAAAGACAAGGTCAGAGAAAAACAGCCAGTCCAAGAGTCAGGCTTTTCTGCAGTTGTTCCTGGCATCTGGCTTTGTCCTTACAATACATGGTCATACTTCTAGAGGTGGACAGGAACTTCCCATGAAATAACACTAGGAATTGATCAAAAATCTCTTTCCCCTATCTCAGCTGGCTTCTCCTGAGATGTGCTAGTCTGAAGTGGTTTTGACTGACTGGACTGGAGATCCCTTCTGACACAGCTAAGCTGTGTACAGCAACCAAAAATCAGCCAAAAGAGCTGCCACTGCCTGCTTTCTTCTGCAGAGGGCTAAACAGATTTTCACACATCACTCAGAACATGGCTGCCTCTGCTAATCTCCTCTATCTCAAGGCAGGTCACTGCGTCAGTATAGGGCAAAACTGTGCAAGGGGGTATGCAAACCATTAACACACTGGGACAGAAACAGGACAGTGCACAGCCCAAGCCCCAGCCCTGCTAATTTCCCTGTAATATGCAGAATTTAAAAGTCTCCTCCAGATGGAGTGCAGATGTGGGAGGAAAGGGCTCCTGAACACCTCTATTTCAATGCTGATATACATCTGTTGTCATACAGAGAGCAGGAAGCAGAGCTGCTCTACCTTTCTTATCTGCTCTGATGGCATGAAGAGCCACGGGCCAGGACAGGAGGACCATGATGGCGATGGCCCCTATGTGGAGATAGGGAGCTGTGATCTGGCAAGGAGAGAAAAGCATTTTAGTCAAAGGATGAACTGTGGAGACACATGGAAACAAACCCCAGCACAGTTACAGCCCTACACCTGGATGGGCTCCTGCTGCAGATACCAGCAGTTCAACCACTCTCTCACACCTGTATTGGATCCACCAAATACTCAGAATTTGGAGGAGAGACATGTAGCCCTGGACAGGCAGAAGGGAATGCTCCTTGAGCTGAGGAATGCTTCTTACTGCTTTCCTTTCTCCTAAGTCAGCTGAAGGGGGCACGACTATGCCCATCCATGAGGACATGATTGCCATTACTGATATGCCATAATCTGTTAATATCTTCCAGTTTAACCCAATCTAAACTATTCCAATCCAATCCCATCCAGGTAATAGTTATCTCCACACTACACTGCAGTTAAATCATTAAACTGATGTCAACAAACCTGAGTGATAAAATGTGGTATTTACATTTGTATGAAATTATTGTAGTATAAGACATTCAGATGTATTATATAGTCATTAGATTTTATTTCTTTACTCCTAAAGACAAAATAAGGTAAGGATCACTTCTGTGGTTGTCATGAATGCATGAATAGAGTTGGAAACCAAGCAGAAATAGTTTTTGTACAGACTCTGAATGGTTGTTGGTATGACACACTTTTCATAAAACTAGGCAAATCTGAGCAAGAAACCAGTCCCTCATTTTCTCATGCTCATCAGACCCCTGTAGTGCATGTTCCAGCTAGAACTGAGAGCTATTAAGGTACATGCTAGGGGAAAAAACTATCCAGATGCAAGTCTTTCCTATTGCTTAATCCTGATGCTGATTCTCTAGCTGGAAAGGTTGGAAAAAAGCATCAGTCACTGAGAGATGTTATTGCATGTGATACTGTCTGCCTCAGACACTTGACACCAACCAGAAGCAGGATTAGGATTCAATTGCACAGAGGTGCCATCTGAGATGTCCAGAATACATGAGATAGATTTGCAGGGCTAATGGATATGACACAGCATCTACAAGAGTTTCATGTCCTTTGGGAACAGCAGTTGGAGGCCCTCTCAAAGGGCATGGACACCTGAAATAAACAGCATCTGTGGGGAACCCAAAGGCTCTTGTGTCTTCTCCTCATCCACATCCCCTAATGTCTGTCAGGGGGAGAAGCTGACGGTCGCTCCTGACCTTTGCCACTGATTAGACCAATGGTTAGCAAACTCTATAGAGCAGGAAAGTACAATTTACCACACCCTACAAACATGACATCTTTGATTCCTCCTCCAGTCCATTCGCATTGCTCTTCCAGCTTTCACGAGCACTAAGCCACATAGGGAGAAGTAACAGACCCAAATAACATGGAACCATAGAATTGTAGAGTGGTTTGGATTCTGCAAAGCAGCTGTGTAGCCAAAGGCTACATACTTCTTCCTTCCCAAGTGGGGCCCTGAATGCTCAGACACTGAGCAGCACTAGGCAGCTCTTGCCTCCATCTTCAGATTTGATGTGAGTTGTGGAGGCATCAACCAAACACTCTGACCTCCTGCATCCATCATGTTGTCCCACCTGACTCCAGTGCTCTCCACCTGCTCCCCAAAAACTCAGTGCTGTCCTGCCCCTGGGAGATGAAGCTCTTCTGAGTCACAAAAGACTGAAACTGTGCTAATGCTAAGTCTGCTGTAGTGGCAGAATCTGATGAGGGAGAAACTTCTTGCTCCAGCAACCCTACCAGCCAAAGGGGTCTGATTTACCTTCCCTGAACAGCTGAAATTGGGGAGGGGGGGGGGGGGAACGAAACAACAAACAACCCCTCCCACAAACAAACAAACCCAAACAACAACAACAACAAAACCAAACAAATGGAAAAGAAAACAAACAACAAAAGGCTAGAACTTTGCAAACTGAGACACATAGCTTAAAACTCAGCCTCAGGTCTTAGTTTCCTTTCTCCCATTAGGAAATGTTAAGTCATAATAAAAGTTTACTTTTATTATGTTAGGGTAGCTGTTAGTACCCTGACAGGAAAACCCATGTCAAAAACACCCACCATAATATCTTCTATGGAATATCTTCTATCAATTTTCACAAAATATTTCTATTCACACATTGTTTCAAACAGACTTCCCAACTTCTCTTACCTGGAATGACAGGCGGACAGTTTTCCAGTGATCTCCCCAGAGTACAGTTAATGCAAAGAGGCATGCAATAGAGAAGCCCAGGACAAGAAACGTACCAATCTGGGGACACAAAGGAGTCATAAATCAGCTTCAGCATTTCTGCACAGGGTGTGCCATCCATCTGAGTCACAGGCTAATTTAAGCAGCTTGGTAAATTGTTTAGGATGCATGAGATTGGCTTCCCCAGTTCAGAGACAGAGAGATTCAATGGGACTAAAACCAGACCAACAATGCTATCATTGTTTTTTCTGCTTGGCAGGACTGATCTCAAGAGTTGGTTATCCAACTAAGTCAGCCCTCAGGACTCCCTCTGTAATCACTGGATAAAGAGGAATTTCTAGAGGTGATCCATTCCTGCTTGCAGTGTGAAGGAATGTGCCTCTCTCTGTTGATATGGATGGAGCCTAGGTGACCAGCTCACATTAAATCCCTAACCTGCAGGTGGAATTCATCACTTCTAAAGTCAGAAGTGACAAATTACATCCACAAGGGATGGTAAAAAAAATTCCTTATGCTATGAACTGCTGTGCAACAGTCTTCAGCAACAGCAAACATTCCCATAATTAAGAGATGAGAGTTCACTTTTCAATCAAAAAGGTGAGAAGGCATCTTAGCCCAGTCTTCAGCTTCTTGTTTAGTTTGGTACCAGCACAGTGGTGACGGCAGGCCCTTCTTGGTACATCATCTATCTGCTGACAACTATAGGCAAGCAGAAGTTATACCAAGGCCCTACCATTCTTCAGGGGATCTTCTATGGATCAATATCTTAATAATCTATCCCTAATGTCTTGCACCCAAGAATGCCTGTTTTGTTTTGTTTTGTTTTTACAAATTATTCTACATCTTTCTGGTTCTTCTAGAATTATGCTCTCAACAGTAAAGATCTCTCAGTTTCTATTACTCAAATAAAGAAATACAGGATCACTATCCACATATTCAGCTATTCCCTTCCACTGCAGGATTTGCAAACACATTACATTCTATCCTAGACTGCATGGCTAAAGGAGCATTTCTTAAATGCCTTACATAGCCCAAATAATTACTTCAGGATGATGATTCTAACATGCAACTTTGCAGGAACAAATCTCTGAGGATTTATTTTTGTGCCTTCAAAACTCCAGGTGGCATTTCCCAAACCATAGAATAGAATTAGAGAATTACAGAGTTCTACCACTTGGGTTGGAAGGGCTCTTAAAGATCATCTAGCTCCAACCATGGCAGGGATGCCACCCACTAGATCAAATTGCTTAGGTCCCATCCAGCCTGGCCTTGAACACTTCCAGAGAACCATCCAAAGACCAAAAGGCATGAGGCACCAGGATGCCTTGGAAAAGCCGTATTTCTCTTCTGCATAGAAAGCAGACACTTTTTTCACTGTTGCTGGGGTCTGCTACAGAAAATCATACTGTGCTTCTCCTAGAAACTTCTCTTTTGACTTCATGTTACCATATGTAGATGTGTCAAATATAGACATCTTCACCTGAATGAGTCACTTCAGACACCTTTGAGAGTCAGTGGGGAAAGAAGGTTCTTTGAGTGTGATTCATCTCATCTTAATTTAGATGCCTATGACCAGCTGGATGAATTGCATCCTCAGAGGATTCATTTCCTTCCACTGAGTGCAAAAGGAATTTGAGTGATCAGCTCAGGTGCAGATATCATTCTTATGGACAGCTAAATCCTTATAACATTAACCTCTTCCCTCTCTTCCTTCTCTCCCATAATCCAAGAGGTTTTTCATGCAAAGAAATACCACAGACTCAATTAATTTAAAGCATAGATTAGAGTTACCAGAAAGCCCTGACTCTCCCCACCTTGTGACTCCAGTGCAGGTACAGCTGCTGACCTTCTGCGAGCAAACACATCGCGAGGACCTGTGAAATCAAGAAGACATTGAATGCATCCTGCGGGAAGATGATGACGTGTTCAGTGAGGTACTTCTGGAATTATTTTTGCATTGGGAAGTTACTTTACACTACGTCTTCCTGCACAATGTCAAAGCTGTTTGCAGGACAGGTGCATGCAAAGAAATGTGTATTGCTACAGTAAAAATGTTTCTGAAATGGCCAAGCACATGTCAAGGCTGCCCTGCAAGATCAAAGACTTTTTAATGGGTAACAGATGATTGGGCACTTTGGGGTACTGACTTTCAATGATTTTTCTTTGTGAGTACAGACACTGAAAGAGGATTGATGGTCAGGGTCAACAGCTATTGTATAAACCAATACAGCACTAACCCTGATTATTGGTTGTGATTAGAGGCATATCAACCATGACAGAGAGGCCAGGGAATAAAAAATGCCTCCAAAGCAGCACAGACAGAACAAACAGCAAAAGAGGCAATGCTCCCCCAGTAACCACAGGGAATGCAAGAGACAGGGCACATCTCAGACCACAGAAAATTATCCTGGAGATTAAATTGCTCCATTTTTTGGTGGTTGGCATGTTCCTTCCCTCTGATGGGAAGCTGGAGCCCTTAGGGAGGGTTCCTGTGATGCATGGTGCAAACCCCAGCCAAGACAGGGGACAACCCAAGATGCCTCGAATACCAAGAAGCCAAGGATGAGGAAAGTCAGTCCATGGCTTTGATGGAGTTTCTTCACATTGTTCCAGACCTAAGCAAGCAATGAACATGGACATGAGTTTCACCAGGAGCAGCACTTTGCTGCTGTGAAAATGCACAGGCCTGAATGCCTGTGGTGAGCTTCCTGATCACTGTAAAGGATAATTTGGGGAACAGCATCACCAGATATCAGGACTTAGAGAAAAGTATCATTTAGTAGACATCAGTGCTCCACTGAGGAGGATCATTTATGATGCAACTCCCTTCAGATTATAGGATAGTGGGATTGTAGGAAAACAGGACACATGGACTTGGGGGAAGAGGCTCTTCTCCCCAGGAACATAACCACAAAGGAATGTAAGTTGTTTCCTACCCATCTACAAACACACTCTCTTTCCAGGATCATGCTGATTTGAAGCAAGATATAAGTCCAGGCTGGATGGGGCTTTGAGCAACCTGATCTAATGGAAGGTGTTTCTGTCCATGGCAGGGGAGTTGGAACTAGGTAATCTTGAAGGTGCCTTCCAACCTAGACCATTTTATGATTCTATGATAAACTCAGCAGTGAATACAGATCAGCCTTAGAGTCATTCCTGACACAGTGAGTTCCTTTAATGGAATCCTATACCTATATGATGAGTAACAGTGGGAGCAGTTCAGAGAGAACTGAAATAGTGCTGGAGATCTTAAGTCAGCCCCATTTAAATAAGATATTTCAGGGGAAAAAAATAAAGAAAATAGACCCTTTGTTCCTTTTAGGCAAGCAATGTTACACAAAGACCTGGTCCTTGCGTACAGTAAAGCCAAACACTTAGAATATTCTGAGTTGGAAGGAACCAAAAGTCCATACTCTGCCTCTGCATAGGATCACACTAAGGATCACACCATGTGCCTGAGAGCATTTTCCAGATGTTTCTTGAACTCAAGGAACTCTGTAAGTCTTGGTGCTGCGACTGCTTCCCAGGGGAGCCTGTTCCAGTGCACAACCACTCTCTGGGTGAAGAACCCCGCTGACGAATGCGGACATGGAGGCAGGCACTTCAACGCTCGCCTCACCTGGAACAGCTGCTCACTCAGATGTTCACAGCAGCTGGATTCAGGTCCTTACATTCACTTTTTGGCAAAAATACAGCAACTCAGAAATTGTCTGGTACCTTAGTCTCTGAGGGATTGAGGTTTGAAGTCACTTTTTGGATTTCAGTGTCAATTTGGGTTCTTTCAGTCTATGAATAGAGAGGCCACAACATATCTGAACCCCTATATTTTGTACATTCACAAGTCAGCTCCCCACAACCCTAAGAACAAACATAGTTGAACTGCAAAGAGGAAAATGCTATCTGTTGGTGTTTGAAAGTCTGAACAAGAAAAGATTTTTCTTCTCTGCTGAGAATGAGTAGTTCTATAATTAGACCCCTCAGCTTAACCTTTTAGCCCTAATGGGGCTAAATCACTCCTTGGGGAGTGATTAAACAATTGAATTAATTTGAATTGATCATTTGAAAAAATGACAATGATGCATACAGATGGAGACCTTCTCTGTACAGACAGCTAGTGCTATTTCGTGCAGCATTTTCTTCAGCCACTTGTGGCTGGTGGTCAGAAGCACGTATGCTTCAGAGGTGCACAATAAGGTCATGGAAGCAGGCTTCCAGGCTCCAGTTGGATGCCATCATTAAGAAAAAGAATATGGTGTTTAAAAACAAAACCAGACCAGCCACTGGCTGCTATAAACTCTTTCTGCTCCAACAAAGGCATCAGGGGGCTCAGTTTCCAGATGTGACCCGCTGCTCATGCAAAGCATCACAAGAAAATATTGCCTCTAATAATAAGCTCTCCAGTCCCTCGTGAAACAAGTGTGAGGGTAGTCTCCATCCAACACTACTGAACCAGAACTTGGAATATAATCCATTGTGGTAGCAACCTATTTGGCCATCAGTTATTTGAAGCATATTTGAGCAATCCACCTATCATATAATGCCCACACTGACAGATTTATTTAGAAGTGTAAGGGCTGAGTTACACGTACTAGCTCGTGAGGTTCCCAGTGTTTTGCTGGGTAGTCCATCAAAGCCTTCAATGAAAGGAAAGCTCTGCAAACAGTGGTGGAGGGGTGGATTCCTGGTAGAGTCCTTTTCTGAAAGAGCCCTGCTGCAACAAGCATTATCCAGCCACAGCTGTTACAATACCCTTCATACCTGGAGACAGTGGGAGCATAAATGATGACAGTGATAACTTCCCTCGCTTCCCTTTCCTTCAAGACTTAATCCTATTTAAGGAACAGCCTCATGCCTCAACACCACCACTCAACATATATGTATGCAGCAGTCTTGCCACAGAAGACATGGTGGCACGGTGATGCAATTAATCAGGGCAAATGCCCTTAGAAACAGCAAACAGCTTTGACCGGGTCACTTAACAGCTTCATGAAAGCAAGGAGAAAATGGAACTTCACTGCAGAGGCTGTCCTCAGAGCAGAGGAACATCTTCAAGTGTTTCTCCTGTTGTCTGATACTGTTCAGACTATTTGTATTATTTCAGGTTTATCCATGCTCACCCTTCTGAGGAAGGCAAATGTTGTTAGCCTCATTAGACAGAACTGAGAGGCTTGAGGAGAGAAGGAGGATGTATCTACAAAATAAAGAGTGAGACCAGGATTGAACTGAGCCATGCAGGACACCAGTTTCACTTCATAACTTCCATCTTCCTTTCTGACTTGACTTTGCCAATCACCTGCCCTGACAGTTTGTGGTCATCGCATTGACCCTGACAAAGACATGGAACTCCTCTAAGAAAGTCCACTGCTTGGACATTGGCTGCTGTTTGGATCCAGACAGAACATGAACTGGCTGACACACCAGTCCCAGGGGTCTTCAGGCTACTCAAGCCCAGGAAATCATGTAAAGCCAGTTTCTAGTCTGTGCTATGGGGCGTTGAAGTGATCCTGAGGATGACTTTAGATCCACAGCCTGCTGAGGCACAATCTCAGATACCTCTCTGTCACATGATCATCTCTGGCAAAGCTCCAAGTTGCCCAAAGTAGCATTGTAACCATCAAACCACCCACACTATTCCATGGTCACTGGAAAAGCAGGTAGGCTTTGCTAAATAATAATCCTTGAGCCCTAGAGCCACTAGGATGTTACAAAATCCTTGTTATTGTTTATCCTACTCAGATCTCAGTTAGTCCACATCTTTTGTGATGTTATTGATTGCTGTGGGCGTGGCCAAGCAGCTGTCCTATTTATCACTTGGGGGAGGTTGTTACTAGCACTAGAATAAAACCACTATTTACTTGTACTTCAGTAGGGACAAAGAACCCCAGAAACCATTTGTGTTAGGCACTGCATGGACAAACCAAAAGACACTCCCTGTCATGAGCAATTTACAGACTGACTACGTCATGACACATCAGGGAATGGGTAAGAACAGCAGGAATGGATGATAAAAGGTGATTGTCTTGGTCACAGAGGTGAGACAAAGCCATAACCCCACTCTCAGCACCTGGCATTTCAAAATGAAAGTTGGAGCAGGCATGAAACTGAACGTGGACTCCAGTGTCTGGAGTTAAAGTGATTTCTTACCCTATAGCTCTGGATGCAGAAGGTAGAAACACAGGTGCAGAACTGTCTTTATTAGGGAGATTCCTTATGAAGGAGAAGGCAAAGGAAAGGGATGAGTAGGAAGAAATTTTAGGGAAAGTTAGAGTTTTATGTATTTTCAGTAACCAAAGCAGACAGCAGATTAGAACTAAAGAGAAAATTTAATAGGATTTGGGAAAATGAAGATTTCAGGAATATCTTTCAGCATGAACTTCAGCAGCATTTTTGTGACCATGTCTGTAGTCTCTACCTGGAGAAAACCCTCCAGCAAAGCAGAGTGAGTCAAGGTAGCTTCAATGATAATATTCTTTTTCCTCCAAAGAACCTTTTTTTCCGGGATTAGAAGAACAACTCAGCTGTGATGACGTATCACCACCGCTACATGACTCAGAGCTCAGTACTTCCCTGCTGCCAAAGCAACAATTTTTAGCTTCCCCTAAATCTAAATCCAGCCACTGCTGGCTCAGCTTTCCTTGTGTTCAAGGAGAGATTGGACACATTTATCAAAGGCAAACAATCAAAAGAAATCACAGAAACTCTATCTGGCTCAGAGACCCCTGAGTTTAAACTGGTCATTTGCAGGTGGATATGAGGAGAAAGTACCATAAACAATCCCTGTGCTCCAAATCTTCCCTAGGCATCCACTGTCTCAGGATTGTATGGTGGGCTAGACTGAGCTTTAGTCTGTTTCCTTTTTAGGACTATAAGTCAAGGTCAGTTTACAAGGAGCATTACTTACCAGTAACAGTGAGATGTATGTGAACAAGATTGAAGCCAATATAAGGATAACAAGAGACCAGAGAAACCAGAAGCCCAGATTCCCATAGTTATACCTAGAAAGCAATAAGATATTGTAATGGTGTTTGTGGTTAGCATATGGACTGGAGGAGCCCTGTTCCTTGAAAATCGGAAAGTTTCAAAGCAATAAAACAAAGAAAGAGGGAGGGATAACCTACCATGTAACATGAAAAAGTGATTAAGAGCCTCCTTCCCAAAATCCCTGATTGCATTAACCACCAGACTAGTATGCCTTATTACACCTTTCCTTCTCACATTATTTGAGCAGTTTTAATTTAGTTTTAGAGGCCAGATTTGCATAACTGTTGCCTACGTGATACAGAAGGAAAGGACATGCATAAATCTCTGACGATCATTTCTTACATTTGAGTCTGGGAATATGGAATTCTCTTTCAGCAAGTTAGCTGGTACAATGCCTCAAATTCCAGCCATTACATTTCTTCAGGTGGAATGGGGGGCTGGGAGGAGAAAGGGATTCAGAGAAGGAAAGAGCTACTTAGTCCCTTTCACTCACAATTTTTGGGATGATGACTCTCCCCTTTCTTCCAAATTCACACACCTAAAAATTGTAGCCAAGCAAAATGCAGAGCCTCAGCACCTCTGAAGACTCTGGACATTCAATTTGGATGCTGTAACCAAGAGTTTAAAATGCCAAATCTTTGGTTCATGCCTAAAGTGCCCTATTGCAGCACAGATGCTGGGGAGGGAAAAGATGGTACTTACCAGTCAAAGTTGTTGTAGTCATTTTTCCCTTCACCCCACATGTATAGAAAGACCAGAGAAAAGCAGAAAGCTCCAATGAGCAATGGGAAAAACAGGCATTCCCGCTGGAGAGGGAGAGGAAGGACAAGTGGTCAGAGCCTTGGCTACTCCAAAGCAATCAGAGCAAATGTCAGGTACTTTTAGGCTGTTCCTAAAATATGTGGCTTGCAATTAGAATTCTAACTGAAGTAGAGACGAATTCCCTCTCTGTCCCTTGTGACCAGGGGAATGTCCTCAAAAGTGTACTCAGAAGTATTTTTTTTCAGGGAGAACTCAAAACTTCCCAAGTGAACAGGATTTTAACCACCTCATATGAGAGGAAATTGTACTGTGCAGCAGTTGTCTTTGTAATTCTTACTGCACACTCATCCCTAATGTTACTTATTTAAATTGATTCCATGACTGAGATGTTTCACTAGACAGATGGGTTTGGTGCAAAGTCCTTCCCTGCTACCACACATTTGGTTGCTGCATGGTGGCACAGATAAAACAAGCTTGCCAGGGAAACACATCCATTTATCAAGCACATAGTATAAAATCTAACAGCCCGACAGATCTCAGCGGGCTCCAAATGATGTCGGGCTGTGATGGCATGACATCAACCTTTGTCTGCTTGGACTGGCTTGGCCCTTTACAGAAGTCCATGTATGTACTTGTTTTGAGCTATTTACCATCTTGCAGCAGCATTTCCCAGGCTCTGTCCTTTGGCGCTGGTACCGCTTCCACCGGCAGCTGTAGAACCCAGCCAGGCAGGAGATGAAGGGCTGGTGCTCATACCTCTGTAGCAAGCGCCGACGTACCACCTTCAGCTTCCCAAACTTCAGCTTTTTGAGGCTGGTGGAAGTGGAACTGGCCTCCATCTGAGGTGTTATCTCATCTTTTTCCTGAAACAAGACCACAAGTTTTTTTTCCTGAAACAAGTTTTACAGGGAGACTATAGCCCCCCTTTCCATATCAGAAAATGGGGAGGAAGTTTTCCCAAGAGGATGCTGAGACCAGCAGGATACAATGCTGAGGACACCCCTCCTAATTTTATGTACCAAACTGAAATGTCTAACAGAGAAGGACAGACATTGCAAATCCCCCCAGCAGTCAGTGGTGCTCCTGGCTGTAATTTATGTGCTCTGAACCACCCCTGAGGAAACCGCTGCCTCCTTTTGGCTATACAGGGAGCTCTGGAAAATGAATTCATTAACTTAAGCACTCCATGCGGACTTTCAAATTATGTCAGATGAACCTGAGCCTAGGCTAAGCCATGGGAATTATTCAACATCACTGTGACCTGTTTGAAACATGCCATCAGTTTAACTACCTTATATAGAAAAGGCACTAAAACCCCCTCAGGTACACAGCTCTCTTATCCTGCAACAAAAAAACTGCAAACTGCAGAGACTGATCCCCTAAAAAAAAATTATTTTCTAGCTGAAATAACTTTACCTGGCATAGGTATTCAAGGATAGAAAGACTAGCTGTAAAGATGTACATGTGGGAGATCTACTCATAATGATAATTTTAAACTAAGAACTTGGTGGTAAATAGCAACCAATGCAGTTATAATGAAGCAATAGCACATGCTGCACTACACACATGGATGAAATTCACACATAAAGTGTTTGCAAATAACTCAGATCCCAGTGTTTCTCTGCAGAAATCAGGGGACAAATCCTTGCAGAATGACACATCTAAAAAACTGACCAATTTGCAGAAGGCATGAATAAGTCAGAGACATCGAATGCAAGTTAAAACAGAAACAACGGTACTCCTTCCAAATGAAGATGAGAGATGAAAATTAAAAAAAAAAAAAAAAAAAAAAAACAAAACACCAAGGTGTTTCAGTTTGCACCACTACTAATTAAACAGTGCTAAGTGTGCGATGTCCTGAATGCCTTCCTCAGACAGAAGCATCTGCCCATCCAGGACAGAGGGAATCACACTCTTGGATATGGTGGGGTCAAGCCATCTCTAGAAGCTTGGCAGTACCAGATCCTGGCACCAGCAGTTCACCACTTAGTGAAAAATTGATCTCATGTGGCAAGATGGTGATCCTGCCCTTGAATTCCCAGAGCACAGCTGGGGGGCTCTGGGCATCATGCCACATGTGAGTGATGCAAATGACAGCTGATCCAGCTGGTTTCATCAGCTGGCCTAAAGTGCACCTGGCATAAACCCAGCAATCACCAAGTTACAACAGCCACATCTTCTAAATATATTTGAACCTTCAGAGCGCTTACCAGAGGGTTGTCACATGCCATGGAGTTGCAGTATTTGTAACCTCCTATAAGGATCCCTAAAATCTGAATTCCCCTATCATCAAAACACAGCATCCACTCTCACTCAGCCCTTTTTCTTCAGCAATAGGAACTCAGAACACTGAACCAAACCATTAGTTTTGCTGTCAGAGGGCCATGAGGTTTTTTATTTGCATTTCTGGGTGTGGGTACAAGGCTCACACATCAGTATTTATTTATGAGCACACAGAGTTTGACAGGAAAACAGATTATGGAGATCCTTGCCTACATCATCTGGCTGGCTGCAGCAGCATGTCAGGTATTAAATCTAGGTGTTAGTATACCCCTCAGAAAATTGCCACTGATGGAGATCCCACCATTCCTCAAGACAGGCTAAACTAGTCCTAACTAGCTTTTCTATTAAAAGCTGAGAGATTTTTATTCCCAATATCTAGTCTCCTGTAGTACAATCTAAGGATGTTACTTCCTGTCCTGTTTATGTTGGATATAGTGAACAGCCTAAACTTTTCCTCTGTTACATATTTCATGTATTCACATGTCAGTGCTTCCCCTAAACTTTCTCTAGCCTGAACAATCCCAACTTTTCTAGTTTTTCCTTGCAGTTCATGTTTCTTCCTCCCCCGAGTAACTTTGTGGGGGATCCACAGTCACATGCTATTTGGGATTTTCCATGCACTTCCCATGGGTTTTGGCACATGGTAGCCAAAACAGGATGGGGTGAACCCACAATCTCTCCAGGACAGACCTATTCACCCACAGCACAGGCTACTCGATACATGCAGCATCCAGTTTCTCTCATGTATCAAACATCATCTGGCCTTGATCTTCTGAATGCTTAAATAATTCACCCTGGATTCTACTCCAGCAGCAAAGAAAAGGTGTTTTCAGTTTTATCATAGAATCACAGAATGGTTTGGGTTGGAAAGGACATTAAAGATCATCTAGTTCCAACCTTCCTCCCATGGACAGGGACACCTTCCACTGGACCAGATTGCTCAAAGCCCCATCCAACCTGGTCTCGAACCGTTCCAGGGATGGGGCAGCCACAGCTTCACTGGGCAACATCAGAACATCATTTATGCATCAGAGTATTTATAACATCACTAGAATTAGAATTTTATGAACTCCTTCCTTAGTCTTTCCAAACAAGTTCCCTTTCCAAGTCCAGGGGTTGTTGGGGAAGGGAAACTTCATCACAGAGGAGGCCGGGGAAAGACGGAGAGACAAACACAACCTCCTGTCCAAAACCCCCTCTACCAAGCCCTGGCTCTCCCGAAAACATCAGCCTGGCCAAAGAAGAGCAAAACACCTTCCTGTCTGGCATTCCCTGAAGCCCCACTGGCTCTGTTGTCCAAGCAGTATTGCTATGGCAGTGAGACCTTTCAGTATCAAGAGACTGAAAGAATGTAACTTGTCCCCTGCTTTGGGCTCTCCCTTCTGCTGACACCTGCAAAGTGCATCCAGAAATACAACCAGAAACCAGTGGGAGACTACTAAACACATTATACCACATCTACTGTGATCAGTGAGCTCTAATCCAAAGAAGAAACCACTCTGCCAAGCCCCAGATCAGTACTTGATCCAAAGGCTTCTCCTGCTCCCTCTGGGCATACAGAGGGCTCATATAGCAAATGGGAGCCTTTGAGCCGCTCTGCCCCACAGCTCTGGGGACTGCTGGGTTTCTTCTGAGGAAGAATCCCTATCAACTCTTTTCTTTGCATGTCCACACAAGCATCACCTTTTTTTCTAGTGCCTCGAGCATGTCTTGTGCTTCGTTCACGTATCTGTGATGCATTTACACTGTGCTGGTATCAGAAAACAGTCCAGTGGCAACTCCAGGAGAAGTCCAGAAGAAATATGACAAGTCCCATGTGAGGAAGACAAAGACAGACACAAGGACAGTCAGAAAAGTGCTTCTCAGCTCAAAATCTGTTCATATGTCTAGGTACTCCGTTCTTCTCTTTTTCTGTGTCTTTCCACACAAACATCACTCCTTCTCTTTTCCCAGGTTCCTGCCCTTGGGTCCATCTCCATGTTTTCATGTTATTGTACTCCATTTAACACAAACTCCCTCCTTACTCCTCAGCCACACTTCAGGTTCTCCATGACCCACAGTTCCACAGTTTGATGCTTGGTCACCAGACACCAGTCTGCTGTTACAGCTGGGACAAGGCATTCAGAAGCCATAACATCTTTCCCAAGGTCTGGATGATTTTGCAGTGCCTTGGAGCACATCAAGTATTGGCACTGTTTGAATTCACATGTATTTGATCCTAAGAAAGATAAGACCCCAGTAATTGGACCCAACAACCACCTAAAGGACAAACAACACTGAAACAAATGGCAGATGCAGAGGCCAAAAGACAGGAGGTTTGGATTTGAAACAGTTCAGTCCTTGACAGGACTTAGCAAGAGGCTTCACAGTGCTTGCATCTAGATTTGAAGCACAGTTCTCTTAAAATTCAGAGATCATCTGCAATTCCTGCCCATCTCTACCAGGCAGAGTTAAATGGATACAGGAGGGAAACAGCAAACTTGCATCCATTCACTGGGAAAGCCATGGGAGCAAAGAGCAAGCAGGAAAACACACATCAGTAGGGCACCAAAGTTTAGGACTCCTTAACAAGTGAGCCATGAAAGCAGTAACACATGTTTTTCTGCTCCATAAACCTCAGGGACTTCAGGTTTTTCCCTGGTAAACAGAGACTTTGTTTGCTTGCAGATAAGAGTCCCCATAATCACGGGCAGACAGGGCTGCTCCTTTCCCACTGCTTTACACAGAGTGAGAAAAAACATGGGGAATAGCCAGGGGAATGACAGAGGAAGGAGCAGGACAGAAAAATCAGGAAACATAGTCGTCCACACAGCCTGAACGTTAAAAGCTCTGCAAAGAGAAGCTTGCTCGAGAGGCTAGTGCATGAGCAGGGATCAAAAACCCGTGTTTTTTGGGCGCTCTAGGGTTGGAGCGTTCATCCGTCAAGGGGTAAACAGCTACAGCAGCCAAATTCGGCAGCAGCCAAATTCGGCATTGCCCTATAACTTTTTCCCTTGGGCATTTCAAGTGTTTCTTTCCTTTTCCCGGCATCTACCCAGGTTTCTCCCACACAACATCTTACAACGCAGGCAGTTGTAAGACACGGTCGGCGAGGCGGCAGCAGCGGCAACCGAGGTACGTCCAGGGATGAGGGTCAGGTCAGGCTGTACGAGGGGGGTTCCCGAGCTCAGGCACACCCGAGCAGCAGCAGCCCAGAGCCTCTGCAGGGCCGGGAAGTTCACGGCAGCCGGTCGGGGGAGGAGCGGGCGCAGCCGGGAGCGCCGCGGCAGTTTTAAACCGCTGCGGGGAGCGCGACTGACCCGCGGCAGCCACCGGGGAGCGGCGCGGGGGCTGCGCGGGGGATGCGCGGGGGATGCGCGGGGATTGCGCGGGGATTGCGCGGGGGGCTCAGTTCGCTCCGGGGTTCGTGCGGTGATTTGCATGGGGGGAGCTGCGCGGGCAGGGAGCTGATGCTCTCTGATTCTGGGTGCAGGCTCTTTCCAGATATTCCAAACGCGTTTCCCAGTCCGCTGCAAGAGGGCAGTGGGGGGAAAAAAATTTACAGAGGTACCAGAAGTCATATGAGGGACACGGAGATGGTAATTTCACCTGCACGGCCAGCTTATCCTGAGAATCTTGACGGTGTAGGAAGGCAGCAGAAAGGAATGATGCCTACTTTGCCCATGCCACTATTTCCAAGGGATTTGGAGAGAAAGCAAACCACATGCTGGGGAGATTCCTTGAGCCTGAGCTGATCCTCTCCAGCATCTGCAGGTCCTTAGCCTGGAAATTTCTCCTGCCATCCCACCACTCTCTGGGGCATCATTTCATGTCCTTTCCTCCAGGACTCTTCTACAGCACCACACCAACAGAAGCAAAGGGATAAAACTGACCTCCTGGCAAGCTGCTAGTTGATCACCATCACCATGAGCTGCACACAGATCTTGCCACTAGCCAGAAAACATCAGCAAAGAGCATCTCCTAAACCTGCATTTCTATGTTACAGAGTTTGCCCAAGGCTCTGGATCCCACTCTAGGATCCCTTTTATTTGACTGTCATCTGCCTTCAGTTTCTCTTCAGGAAATTAATGAGATTTAACACAGGAAATTAAAAAGGATCAAATAAAATAAAGATAGTCGTAATACCTTATAGAAAATACACCCTATATCTTTTTCCTGGTAGATGATAATTATAATTTATCACTAAGACTTTCAACAGTTACTTTATAAGCCCTGTGGAATGCCAGGGGGTACGTACAGCCTGGGATAAACATGTGCAGAGCATGTCTCATGCACTGATTAGCTGTCGGCTTGAGGTGGAGAACACAGTCATTAGCAGAAAGAAACAGCAGGGCTTAACATGGGAAACAATGAACAGCTGTAGATGTAGAAAGGGTTAACAAGGAATAATGGCTCCATTTTTTGCACTACACTTCTAACATGCAGTGGCTGCTGTTTCTAAATATATGGAGAGGTTTCCACCAAGGTACATGTCCTGTGTTTTGGAACATCCCACCACACTTTGAACAGACACAAATGATCAAGCCCTTTTCGAACAAATATTGCCAAAATCCTACATCTATTGAAGTTGCACAGACACTTATTCCCATCACAGAGGACACCCAGGAGGAGCTGTGCTGGAAATGGGTGGTGTGTCCTGCTCAGTCATAGGTCCCTCAGCTGTAGACACATGCTTTAAGGCAAGACCTTCTGAGGCAACCAGTTGATTTTGTGGGGTCAATTTGAGAAGCCCTTAAGGAGTCCCTAGGGCTAAGAATGAGTTTTATGGGTTTGGAAATGCTGCTGCAGCCCCATTTCTAAACATACCCCTGTCATGGTGAAGCAAGCCTCACTCCAAGGTGGGATCTATTCACCTTGAAACTAAACCAGGCACTGGCCATAAGAATTTAGCATAGAAAAGGAACCTTAATCCCAGGCTTTATACCACAGTTACCATCATGGGAAATAAATCTGCAAAGCTGAAATACAGTTTTGCATAGATCACTTTTTCCTCTTCCCAGACCCTCCCTCAAAGCTGTTTGGTGTCTCTATTCCCTCAAGGTACATCTCCCAAGAGTCTCTCAAGATTAAAGGGCTGGATAATCTCTCCTATGAAAACAGGCTGAGAGAGCTCAGGTTGTTAATGGATTTAAATTGACAGAAGGCAGGTTTAGATTAGATATGAGGAAGAAATTCTTTCCTGTGAGGGTGGTGAGGCACTGGCACAGGTTGCCCAGAGAAGCTGTGGATCCCTGGAAGGGTTCAAGGCAGGTTAGATGAGGCTTTGACAACCTGGTGTTCCAATCCGCTTAGATGCAGAGGGAAACTAGGTTCTAAAACATTCCCATAAACAAGATTAGGGCACAAATGAGGCCAGATGCTGGATCCCAAAACAATAATTAACTTTGTTTTGTAACACAAAAGAGCAGGGAAAAAGAAGGAAGCTAGAAAAGTGGGAAAAGCTAAGGGTAACTGTTAAAAGCACAGGACAGGAGTTACCACCACCATTAAGTGCCACTGGCTTGAGAGCTCGTAGATCTCTTCTGGGCTTCTTCCCTGGTCGCCTTACATCCTCCAAGGAACGAGACGAACCGACAGGGTAACAGAGTGGCAGCAGCTCCCACAGCAGTCCCCCTCATCAGTCCCCGGGCATGGCCCTAAACACCCTCACCATGGTAGCCCCTGGGTGCCCACTGGCCAGTTCATCAGTATCCAAGCAAAGATCACCTGGTACCAAGATGGGCCCTGAGTATCCATTGGCTGGTTCCCCAATCCCCAGGCAAGATCTGCCTGGAATACCTTATTTGGGAGAATAAGTCCTTGCCGCGTTTTTTGATTGTAACAACTTTTTATATTTTAATTTTTTTTCTGCTAGTCTGCCTGCCTCTGCTGGCTTGCTAAGTGCCTTCTGGAGCTTTTGCAAGTAGCTCAGCTCCTGCAGCAGCCCGACTATGGCATCAAGGCTTTTTAACTCCATGCTCAAGACTACGGCGAAGCAGATTCCGTCTTGTAATCAGTCCACTACACCTGTTCTAGTGGAAGGTGTCCCTTCCCTTGTCAGAGGGGTTGGAACTAGATGGTCTTAAGGTTCCTTCCAATTTAAACAATTCTATGATTATATGTTTGGCACATGTTTGTCCTCAATGTCCAGTCTTCAGGGATGGCTCATAATCCACAACCACTTGCAGAAAACTTGTTTAATCATACTCATCATCATTATAAATTACAGCTGGTTTTCTCCATCTTCAAAGCACTTTGCAGACTACATTAACAAATGTGTGCCCAGGAAATTATTGGCCAAGCCTCAGAGCATTTACAATGGGTTTTATACAAATGCTTTCAGCTTCATGTGGAAACAGTCAAAGGGAAATCATTGTGCTTGTAAAAGGGTCTCACGGTGCTACAATAGGAGCCTGCTAGGAGCAAAATGAGTGTTTTGAATAAAGCTGAATAGTCGCTTTAAAAAAAATAAGGAAGAAAGAGAAGAGGTGGAGAAAGATTTTTTTCACAAATGCCATGTCTTTGGCTGGACTCAGGCATATTCTGATCCAAGTGTTCTTGGGTCCATAGGCACTTTCCAGACCCCTCAGCTGAGTCCTCCCTCTGGTTTTGACCCTGAGGTCCTTCATATACTTCATATATAACCCATTAGTTTGGGTTATAACACCGCTTATCTCGGTCTTGGGTACCCCTCCAATAAGAAGAGAGTCTTTTGGGGAAGCTGTCATCCTTCCCCTGTGCAGTACAGGTAGGCAGAGGCAGAAATGAGCCCCAAAACGGATCAGGAACAGCAACCTTCCATCTGTGACCACAGACAGACCTTCCATCACCCAGCCAGATGATGATCCCAGATGGCAGCAGTGAGATATCCATGCCTAGGTCTCAAATTCTTACACAAAGAGGGAATCAGGAGCATCGGTGAGCTCAGACCTTCAGGTCAAGTCTGAAAATGCAGACTCAGCATGACCAGTTTGGGGTGCAGTGCTGCTCCCCACACTTCAGCATGATCAATAGGAGAAGGGGAGAGCTGTTTTCTTACCCTGCTTGTAGCTGTGCAGTGTCACCAGCAGCAAGGCGTGCAGTCGTGCTCAGCCCCGGGCTTTGCCCCTGGGTGGCCCGCGGCTTTCTAAGAAGTCGCTCTCCCACCATTGAAAAGCCACTGTGGGGAGGCAAAAAGTGCTTCCACGCCTCAAAGCCTGCCTGGGGAGGGGAGGAGGAGGAATAAATCCCTTGGAGAAAAAAAAAAAAAAAAAAAAAAAAAAAAAAAAAAAAAAAAAAGGGCTCAGAAAGGAGGGAAATATTTCTTTGAAGATAAATCCTACTTTGTGCATTTCAGCATGCCCTGGCTTGGGTCCCTCTCTGCTCCTGGGAATGCCTAAGCGGCTCTTTGTGCTCTGCTGTTAAGGAGAGATGAGGAGATTGGGATGCAGCGTGGGGGACCCTCTCTGGCCCCGCAGCCCCACTGAGGGCTGCACACCACCACAAGCATCATCTCTGAGGGAAGACTTTGCCTCTGAGCCCAGAGGGGGAAGGAAAAGGGCTTTGCAGATTGCATACCTCAGCTCGGCAGCTCTGCAGAGCACTATTCAGCCTGGACAAAGGACAGAGGCTCTGGATGGCCACTGCAATGAAGACCCCAGAGCTGGCCCTCCCCCAGGCTGTGGGTGTTAAAGTTCAAGCCTTGGAGCAAAATACCCTGCAAGAAGGGAGAGAAAAGGGAGGAAAGGTGCTTTCCATTTCACCAGCCAGAAATTTCTCCATTTAGTTATTGACAGTATCCAAATGCATCAGGGCTAGCCCATTTGTGCGCCATAAGAATGTGGTTCTCCTGTTCCCAGAGAAAAATCCTTTCCAGCTAATTAAACACTTCCATATTTCTGCATAAGCCATGTCAGAAAAGTTTTGAACTCATTTCAGAGCAAAAGGAGAGGCTGGCACACAAATCTCCTGATCTAACCTCAAATTATGGGCTCAGCAGAGCCATCACCCAGAGCCTCAGTTTCCCAGTTTAGATTTGTGCCAACAGTGCAACAAGAGCAGCAGATGAGGACTGTGTGGCACATTTGATTTAGCAAGGCAAGAAGATCAGTGTAGATAAGCCATGGGCAGACCCTTGCAGGACCATCTCAGGTCCCAGGATACACAGCCCAGTCAAATCTGCTGGATCAGCTCCCAGCAGCACTCACATCCCAGCATCCTGGAGGACGGGAGTGATTTATTTATCTGCAGAGCTTGGGGTGAGTGCTTTCATTCCTCCCTTGGTCTTCCTGGAAGAGTGGTTAGAACCACAGAATCACTAGGGTTGGAGTAGGTAGGCCCTCTAACATCACCAAGTCCAACTAGTAATCCAGCACTGTCAAGCCTACCACCAAACCATGTCCCCAGGTGCCACAGCTACATGGTTTTTCCAGGTGACTCAACCACTTCCCTAGGCAGTCTGCTCCAATGCTTTACCACCCTTTCCATGAAGAAATTTTTCCTAATATCTAATCTAAACCTCCCCTGATGCAATTTAAGGCCATTTTCTCTCATTTCTAGAAGAGACCCACCTCACCTGATTACAGTTTCCTTTCAGGTAATTGTAGAGAGCATTAAGGTCCCATCTCATTTTCCTTTAATCCAGGTTAAACATCCACAGCTCCCTCAGCCACTCCTCATAAGACCAAGCTCCCTCTGCTTGGTGTTTGAGCAGTCACCCTGATTGCCCAGTACAGCCAGCAAAGAGAAATGGCACCACTCAGCTCATCCAAGGGCAGATGTCTAAACAGGACAGAAGAACTGCTTCACACCACCTCCAGAGTGCCAGGGCATAGCCCACAGCGAAAGGCCATTCATCACTTGAACCCAGCAAGCCCATTTCAGCCCTGCCAGCTCACCTTCAAGGAACTTCTGCACCTTGGCATGGAGAGAACAAGGCCACAACTGCCAGGGGGATATCTTTGCTGTGGCTGTGGATTTATCCTGTTGCATACAAAGACAGCCACAGAAATTTTGTACATTGGGTGACATGAAGCAGTCATGGTGAACGTGGGCAGACACGTAAGACACAAACAGGCAGTATTTCCCAACCCTACAGTGCCTCTTTCTCACAGAAGGTCCAAAAAATCAACCCTCCCACCCCCAAACAGCATTCACGATGAATTGCAGAGGAATAAGGGACAGGCTCGGCTTGGTAGCAGGTTGCCAACTGGCAGCAGGGAGGAAAGGAAGAGGTCACAACAGTAAAGCACTAAGATGAAGGCAGGAAAATCTAGGGAATGGAGAAGGTAAAAGGGTTGACATCATTCACCTGCATTTCTTCCAAGAATTGGGTTTTACTCAACCAAAACATTCTTAAAAGCTTTGCAGGCAAAGAGAGCCCTTAAGAGGCACCATGACCTCACAGAACCTTTCTGACAGCTTTAAGGCATGAATCAATTAAAGCAATCACGGAGCAAAGGTTAATCAGCAGCAAGTACATCTTAAGAAATAAGTAGTCTTTTAAAAAGCAACTGCTTTTGCCAATTCCCCCCTCCCCATTTTCTAAAGTGTCTTTCATTTCTCCAGCTCTGGAGACCTTCCAAACTAAGGTCAGTGATTAAGAGCAGCTGCCGAAAGGACCAGACTGGAACGGTGGCGGCAGCCGGGGCTGCGGCTGCAGAGAGGACTGGACCTGTAATTGTCACTGAGCCTCAGTGCTGTACAAATGTCTCGAGGATTGAAAACCTTCCAGGGGCTTCCAGCCTAATTGGAGCAGATGGAAGCTGGAGAAACAAGGAATTGCTCACAGTTGCACTGGAGAACAGAGGAAGTGAAGCAGGAGAGTGAGGCAAGGACTGACTTTAAAGCATTTCTGCACAAGCAATGAGACTGCAGCCTGAGCGTGTGGGCATAAAGTGATGCTTCGAGCTGCTCCCATCCCGTGCCCTGCTTGCAGATATGTGCTTCTTTCTTCTTGCACCCCTTGGAGCTGACGTCAAAACGGCCCCCATGTGCAGCAGCCACAACCTCATTCACACATGTACACACTCGCCCACCCCACCCTGCCCTATTTCCCTCTGTGCTGCTATTATGGTGCACCACTATCACAGTTAACTTCTTACCCTGTCACCTTCCCATGCAACTGTTGATGAGGGAAGAGAGCTGGTACACTATGGTGGCCCCAAGAGCCTTCCCTTAGCACCAGAGCTACAGAGGATTAGTCCCAGGACAGGATTTCTCATCTCTCGGTCTTGCTACTGCATCGTGCATTCACATAGACTACAACTGCCCAACCACCAGAAAGGACACGTGCCAGGAGGATGGAGAGTCAATCCTGACTCTGAGAGCAGGTTCTCATCATGTTCCATCTTCCCTGGGGACACCACAAAGACTGGCAAGACAAACAAAGACAGAATAGGACCAACATGAGACTATGATGTGGGCATGTTGATAAAACCGATGAATCACAGAATGAACCTTCAAGTTTAATTGGTTCCAACCCTCTGCCATGGACAGGGACATCTTCCTATTCAATCCACTAAATTCCACTGCTTCTTCTTCTTCCCTCATTTTCCTGGAGAGGGCAAAAAATGCACCAAATGCCAATGTCCTTCTGGGGAGGAGAATTGCAGGGAACGTGCCCCACAGACAGCCTCCATTTACTGGGATTTTATAAAATGCCAAGCCCTCAGCCACCAAAAATCAGCCAGTTGTGGGTCCTCCTTTGAATGCAGCTGGAAAATGGTGTTCAGCAAGTGAAGACCAGGATGAGGACAAGGTGATGAAGAAATGAGCACCTGCAGTCAGGCTGCTCAGCTCCCTCACACAACGTGCCGTAGCTAGAACAGAGGTTGCAATGTGGAGCCAAGACTGTGTACCCTCAGAACTCATCCTGGCATGAAGGCATGGTCCAGAGTCCATCACAGATCATGTCTCCATGCTGCTCTACCCAAACCAGCGCCTTTCTTTCCATTCAGTAAGATCTAGAACCCAAAGGATCTTCCCAACTTTTTGTCCTATCTGCTCATCTAAATCATAGCCCAAGATCCCTTTTTGTTGCACACCACAGGGGTCTCTGGGGCAGTTCTACAAGCCAAAACATAGGAGGTCACTCCAAGATGAGGGACAGACCTCTTCCTGCAAAATATCCCAAGACATGGAATAAGGTTTGGACCGAAGCCAGGCTATTGCTGCACATGTGCACTGTGTTGCAATCTACAGGGAACAACCACCCCAGAGCTCCCTGCAGCCTGTTCCCCCGTGCAAAGTCACCGAGCTGGGGCTGTGCCACTGAGCAGGATCAGGATCTACTCCACAGTGGAGCACATGTGTCTCAGCTGATGGGTGGTAACTTGGAAAGGTTTGCCTGAAGGAGGGCTTCTGGCCTTCCACACAGCAAGGAAACTAAGAGCACACTGTCAAACTGCCTCAGGCTTCCAAACAAAAAACAAATAAACAAAAAGAAACCACTTTCTCCTTTATTTTGGCCGATACTTCATCACACTAAGCAAAACTGTACAGTACCAACTTTCACAGAGGTACTTTTTGAGATGCAGGCAGTCTCACAACAAGCTACAACCATAAAATTTAAAGAACTGTATTTTCATTACAAGTGATACATAAAGCTCAAAAGACACCATTTGGTTACCTCCTTGGTCCCATGTCATGGCATAGGGAAGTCATGAGACTGGTCTTGAGAACAAGCTTTGTGTTTGTACTCTCTGCAAGGATTTCAAATTGCCCTGAAAATCTTGCACACCTTTTAAACATTTCAATAGCAAAGTTAGAAAGGAAGCGACAGCTTTGGCTCCCTTCACATTCAGAACATTTTTTAATTAAAATCCAGCTGGTTTCATGGTACATTATGCCTTTTTTTATTGTTAAATGCAGCTTAAAAGCCTTGAGCAGCTGTAGGAAATTATTTCTGTTCTCTCTTGTCCTTCTACCTGGTGTCACCACTTATCAGGGGATAAGTCCTGAGAGATGCTACACTGTGAGGTCAAGAGTCCCAAAGAAAGTCTAGAAGTGAAGAGCAGGTGATGTACACTAAGGGGTGGACCTCCAGCTAATCAGAGTCTGGACTTTGCAACTCAAAGTTGGCCCGGTGCCAATCCCCAGGTGCCTGATCCTGAATTAAAATTCCCTCTTTCCTAGCAGTGAAAAGTCCCCCGTTTCATTGCTGACTGTGGTTACACCTACAGATAACATGGAAGCATTTAGACAACAACAGCATACTAAAGCCAGGGCCAAATCCTGCTTTCAGCTGTGAACCGAAATGCTCTCCAAACAGTTGCCCATCACAGCTCCCAGCGTGACGTGCAGCGGCGGGGCAGATGGTGGACCATGGTGTTGCTTCCAGCCTTGCTAACCAGGTCCTGATTATTTACAGCTGTTCCCAGATGTTACCCTTTCACGGGTTATTTGTTATCGAGTCAAACTCCCCGTTCACACGCTAGGCGAGTTCAGGGGAAGAAAGAGAGAGGCTCCTTTCTCCCTTTTACTATGGAAACAGCCCTTTATCCCAAGAATTGCAAATGCTCAGCGGCCGTTTCCCTCCTCACTGCCCCGGCTACAGCGACCCCACCAGCCACCACCGTTCACGTCTCATCCCCGCTCCCGTTTCTCCTCTTAACAGGTCACAGCCAACTCATCCAGCACGGACCCTAAGTGAAGCAGAACTGCCGAGCACCTTCTCCTCCACGGCAAAACACCAGAAACTCCCCTGCTCACAAATTACCCCCTTCCCTCCCCTTTTTTTCACAGTTTCTCCCTATTCTCCAGCTCCCTGGGCTTTGTTTCTCACTGTAACCCAGGCGAGAGCCGGATCAATCACTCGCTGCCGCATCCCAACCAACACACTCAAAAGTCCAAAGATAACAAAGGAAAAGTGATAGAAATCCCCCCACCTCGGTGCTAACTTTCAAGGCAAGCAGGAAAGAGCAGGCAGAGATGAAGTTCAGCAGGCAGGAGCATCTATGAGAGTTAGGAGAGGGGAAGTAGCTTACCTTGCCGTGACGCACATGGAGGGGCTATTTTTGTTTTCCGCTGCACTTGGATTGCTGTGTCCTTTGCTTGTGACACTCCGGGACTCGAATGGTGGCACCGCTGTGTGACACCCGGTATTAGAGAGGCTGCTGGAGCCGTCCCTCCCACGGTAGGAGGGGCCATGAGAGGCTTAATAAATTCAGTCCCCAAGGCTAGAAAAATTAAAATCTCATCATGGGACAGAGGCAGCTCCTCACTGCATGGCTCCGGGAGATGCCAGGGACCCGTGGACGAACCTGGGATTGGCTGATTTGTCCCTCACCCACCCAGAACAGGAGAGGCTGGTATTCACATCCCACCTTGGCAGAATTAGGTGTCCAAAGGATGGGGTTTGAGGAAATATCCCAGAGGATATTTGGGAAAGATGTTTCATCGTTGACCCTCAGAATTAAAGCTCCTGAACCTCCTCCATGAAAATATTTTCCACAGCTCTAAGCCCCACACAGGAAATTGCTGCACCAGATTTCTGGGCAACCCCTGTGTGAAAACTGCTTATTTTGCTTATTTTTTTGCATGGTTTTGGCCTTTAATATCTAAATCCTATTAGAGTTATAACTTCCTTTGAAGGGGGAGAGGGAATAAGTCAGTACAACAAAAGCAGGCTGTATTTTGTAACCTCCAATGCACCCTAGACTTTCAGAGAGGCAAAATCCCACCATGCTTCTCAGGGTAGGAAACTGCACAACCTCATGCAGCTCTTCCTGCTCCATAAAAGTTCTTCACTGCCTGAAAGGCCAAAAAATACATTCCTTCCAGATCCAGAGGACTCCGAAACATCACTGGTGCAGTTTTTTCATCCCTGTGGTTTCTCACACTGAGTTTTTTCTTGTTAGATGAAAAGACAGACCAGGGGGTCCCTCTAAAGCAAAATCAGCAAACAGAGAGAGCAAGAACAGGCCAGAAATGATGGCCCAGCAGTTTTTGAGAAAGAGAAACTTTTAATTAGAAGATGAGCAACAGAGGTGACAGCCTGGTTCACTCTGAAACCTAATGGTGAGTAGAAGGCTCATCAGAGTTCCTTTAAGACAGTCTTGCTAATCCTTACTTTAGACTAGGTCCTAAAATAACATAACTCTCCCTTTGGAATTGGGAGAATTGGAATTGAAATTAAATAAATGCAGGAATCACAAGTCATGGAGGTAAAAGCAGCTGTTTTTATTGCTGGTGGTTTTCCAGCTAACACTTAGCTGGCTGGAATAAAAATACATGGGACTGTGTGTCAGCCTCCACAGCCTCTAGAAATATTAGTTGCTTTTTGGTCTGATTCCTGGAAATCTGATAAATAAGACAGGAAAGGGTGAGATTAAGAAAGCTGGTGGCACTAATGAGATTTAGGAAGCAGCAGCTTTTCCAGGTACCCTGCAGTCCTAATCTCCTGAGTTGATCCACTGGATTTTTCTTCTTATGTATTTGTGGCTGTGTTGAGCGCAGCTTCATCACGAGGCCTAACTAAGGCCCTGAAGGTCCCTGCTCAGGGAAGACACAGCATGGGGATAGCCTGGAAGATTTGAGGAGGTGTGGAGAGCCCAGAGGACATGAGCACTTTGTTCTGCCTTTGAAGCCAGTAGTAGGGTCAGCACTCCCCAAAAAGACTTCTGAAGGGGCTTCACCATCATCCCTACCCAGGCAGCTTCCAGCTGCTGCATCCTCATGGTGTGGAAGTATGTGGGGATAAGGAATAAGGGGACAGGGTGGAGTAACATCATCAGCACAAAAAAACATCCCTACAGTGGAGGGAAAAGCCCTGAATGTTATTAAAAGCACAATCATAGCCTTACAAGCAAACAAACCCCCAAATATCCCTGTTCTCTGCCCTAAAATATTGCTGTGGATTTGCTTTCTTCTGGGTACAGAGAGGCAAAGCCTTCAGCACCACAGTTTGCTCTGCAAACACCCAGCAAATCAGCTGTTGCTCTGGGTTCAGTATCTTCAGTTCAGAGTTCTCCAGCTTATCTCAACTCCAATATCCTCGCCCAGTGTCCCAACCAATGTCCTAGACCTACCAGGAGCTGGGACTGAGGGCAAGTAAGGATCAGCTGGAGCCCTGCCACCGGCAAGCCCAGCCTTGGAGTTTATGAGCCCATAAAGGAAATGCCTGCAAGGGACTGGTGCTGTACAAGCCCATTCCAAGGATCAGCGGGGCAGGTCAGCCTTGAACCCAGTGAATTTTGCCTCTGTTTGTGTCAGGAGAAGATAAAACCAGGGGGAAATAGCACAGAAATTGCCCGGCTGCCAGCCCCAACATGGAGTCTTTTGTTGGGAAATACATATGTTCACATCCTCCTACGCTAAGTCCTACCTAGTTTAGGACATTTGCCCTCTCCCAACACACTGCCCTGACAGTATAAGGGACCCAGCGTGTGTCCCCATTGTTCCCCCACCCCTGCACTGCACGTGTGCACAGAGAACAGCTGCTGAGCCTTGAGAGCAGGTGACTCATGCAGGTAACAACATCCCCACGAGATTAATGACAGAAAGGGCACTGTTTATGGCATTTCCAGGAATGATAAGGGAGGTGGGGGGAGAAGGAGATGACCTGGACTGATCCAAGCTTCGGGCCTCATTCTCCTGGTGGACAGCAGACACAGGTCTGCAGCGATGGGCAAGCAGTGTCTGCCGTTTGCAGCAAGGGGTATCCCACCAAAAAGTAGAAATGTCAGTCATTGAAGGCACAGAGGATGGGCTGGGGGATAAAGGGACCCTGGGCGGCTCCAAGCACCATCACAAGAGAGCAGAGACACCTGCAGACCCACAATGAGCAGCATGTCCAAGTATGAAGACGTTGACAGTCACCTTCACACCGAGCCCCAGAGGATAAGGCTGCGGGGGGGTCTCTCTTGCCATCTCCCAGCCTGAACCCTTTGACACGCAGCTCCGACACATCAAAAAACAGGGAGAGCATCAGCCCCCTCCAAGTGTTGATGTGGGGAGACAGGGTAAAGCAGAGGCACCATGCAAATGGGGAGCAGCAGGTTCTGCAGGATGCTGGCAAACCTCCACAGCAACCAGGGCCTGAACCTGCTCCTGCATCCTAGGACACCTCTTTCACCACCACTTCTCAAGCTGCTTGTATTGATCAGAATTATTTTTAAGCCCAGTTGGTACCAAGAAATGCTCCTGTCCCTTCCTGAAGGATGGCAGTGGCTGTGGGTAATGGTGTAAAGCCCAACAACTTGTGCCAAAGACATGGCAGTTTCTTCTGGAGTGTGCAGCCCACCAGATGCAAAACTTACCCCAATTATCAGAATATAAACTCAAAAAATTACCTCATGTAGGCAGAATTGCCAGGCAAGTCCTCCCGAGTCCTGGGGTTAAGTCAAGGTCTCTGAGAGTCATTCCTGAGTAAGCGACATCTCTGGAGTGGGCAGCAAGGGAGGGCCAGATGGATCTATAACACAGCCTGACCGTGAGGAACCAGCCCCGGGCACAAATACAAGCCACATTGAGTGGATGGAAGGAGCTTTCACATCGTTCTCAAAGCAACCGGCAGGGGCAAACTCTGCCTCTCACAGCTGTTGCTGCAGCAACTCCGCCACCCGCTCTCCCAGGGCTGCTGGCACCACAGGCAGGCAGATACAGCCATGTGTAAAGGGGGAAAGGGACAATTCTCACCCTTCTTCCGTATTTTATGGCTGTCCTTTATGAAATGACATCATTTTATTCTTTCCTGGCAGAAATCGGGGGATTGCAGTGTACCCAGGAGGATGCAACTTGAGTTACCCTGAGGGGCCAAGGGAATCCCAGTGGGGAAAATGAGATGCAAGGACCAGTGAGGAAGAAGAGGGTATGATAAAACATCCCATGACCAAATGTTTCAGTGTCCAAGAAACATAATGTGGCAAATATTGCTTGGAGGACCAGATCTAAGGAGTGAAACACGTCAAAGTTTTGTTTCATGAGCACACAGGCAGCTGCTCTCTGCTTCCCCCTCTTACCTCATCCCCCTCTTTTGTGGGTGAATCTCAAGGCCCATATTAGCCACTTCTCTGATGGTTCTCTTTGCCAGAGTGGTGGGGACACCTGCTGCTCCTCGGTGGGGATGTTGCAGCAAGGTCCCCCACTGTCCCAGGGTTATAAACCACCCTTCAGGGAACTGAGCAGCCTGTGAGCTCCTGAGCCTCAGTGAGTTTTGTGGGGACTCAGAGCCAATGTCCCCTTTAGGACTGTCAAAGGTGTTTCCCACCACTCAGGCTCTTAAAACTCTCCTGTGTTCCATGTCTCCCAGCCTGGGCTGTGCTGCTCGTGCTGTGGCTTTGTCACTGTGGAGCCTCTCTAGTGACACTTGTCATCAGCAGGATGAGCCCAGAGACCTCACTGAGTGCTTCTTACCCTTCACATGGGTGGGTAGTACAGGCAAGCAAAGCCAAGCTGGTCAGAGGGAGCAACTATCAAGGAGTCCTCCCTTCCCCAGCACACCAGTGCCAGTGGTGACATTGCCAAAGCTCTTGCACACACCTGGGAGCACCCAGCCCACCCTGCCCGCTTCAAGGGGACACCTGAGCTGGATGGTGCCTGCTGCGGGAAGCCCACCATCTTTCTCTGCCCCAGTGTTATCACTGATCCCTTGCTCGTCCTTCCTGGGCTGGGACCTACCTGATGGACTCTTCATGGTGGCCAAAAAAAATGGGACAACTTGTGTGTTGATCTCTGGGCTGGGCTCTTCCCAAAGCCTGGAGTGCTTCAGAGTGACTGCAAAACACAAAGACTTTGAGTTAGAGGTGGGGTTAAAGTCTGATGTGGTTAGGAAATGTAAAGAGTAGAAGAAAATAGTGGACTCACTGTGCAGTCATGATGTTGGGGAATGAGAGGGAGTGGTGCTGCAGGGAGCAGTTTGCCTCCCTGTTCACTGCTCTCTGTGCCAGTCAAGATTTCCTACCCGCTTTGCACACATCTGCTCTCCACTGGTGAGAAAAGGGAGGGCTGTTACCTGCCTGCTGCCCTCCAGGGTATGATCCAGGCATTCCTGAGCCCTGGGCACCATTGCAGCTGCACGTGTGGCCAGCAGGACCCTGACCTTGACTGCCAGAAGATCTGTTAGCCACAGATTTATTCAGGTTAGTGGTTTTAGGACACAAGGTGTGGGATGAGGGACAAGTTCTGTTCACTTCATCCCTCACTGCATTCAGAGGGGACAAGCCTCTGCTCAGCAGCACCCTGCAGCCTCTATCAACCCTGCCAGCCATCATGGCACAGTGGTGATGTGCCCCTTCTCCCTTAGCAGGCTTAACTGGTATGTCAGCACAGCCCCGGCTCACCAGAGAGTTGTCCCACCAGACGTGGGGAAGCCCGAGGGTGTCAGCAAACACCCTGCCTGTTGATGTACAGAGAGGACCCAGCATTAGGCACCTGTGCTGGGATGGGAGCAGAGGGCCTGCCCTTGACGGTTCACACGGAACCGATGGCCTGGCAGGGGGACACATTTGCCTTAGGAGGCTGCTGAAACGTGTGAGTGTAAATAATAACATTAAAATGCAAGGAGCAAAGCTGGAGCTGGGGTGATCACGAGGGAACGGGCATATTGGCACACCAGATTCCATGTCAGGACAATCTCCTTATCCACGCTGATGTGCCCCGGCTGCCTCCAGCGTTCATCCTCCAAAAGAAACATTAAAAGTTTCTTTTTATGTTGCTCATGGAAAATGAGATACATAAAAGGAATCTTCAGTGCCGGGAGGGGGCAGCACAGCCCTGGGAATGGGGAAGGATCAGGCAAGCCCAGCAAGCTCCCTGCTCACCGTGTTCAAGCTACAGATCCTCCTCAAAATAAGCTTCAGAACCAAAACTTGAATGTCTTCCGTACGCTGCTGAAAATGAGGGACCCAGGAAAGCATCGTCTATGTGAGGAGCTGCAGTTTTCCCTGCAGCATGTGATAAAGAGCACCTCTTCTCTGTTGCACCTACAGGTGTATTGCTTCTCCTACTGCTAACTCCCCTACTTCATTCCCAAATAAACTAATATCCTGCAGTTACACACAAATAGCTGCTCCCACTAGGATTTAGCTGCCAGTTTGCTGTGTCTGGCTCAGACCTGAAGCTGTGTGCTCCCCAAAGCTTGTTCCTGTCTTTCGTCCCCTGCTCCTCCTCTGTAGATCAGCTGGTCTAACACAGGGCCTCATCACCTCATGTCCATCTTCAGACTTAATTATCTGACTCCAAAACTAAAAACTATTCAGCTATCCAATGAGCCTTCACTAATTATTTATTTTTAAATTTGGTTATGAATTTACCTACAAGGAAAGCTGTCTCAGCTCTGAAGAGCCCTCAGACAAGTTATACTTGGCTAAAATCAACACCAACCATTTGTTAAAGCCTTGACATCATTCACTCTCCAGCATCTCCCACCCCCTATTAACTGCTGGGCAGCTCAACCAAGTTCATCTCACAGGAAGAAGCCTCCAGGACAGAAAATTCTCCCCAGAAATCATGGAAAATGGTAGCTATTTAGAAACAGACGGTGTCCTCTCCATGGGGCAGCAGGTAGAGCCACCAGACACCAGTGCAGTAGTATTTTTAGGGGCACTTTACAGGGTACATTACTAGGAGCAAAATTTGCCAGGTACCCTGCCTTGTGAAGCTTTGGAGGAAGTGAGGTTATTCAGCCTGGAGAAGAGAAGGCTCCATGGAGACCTTAGAGCACCTTCCAGTATCTAAAGGAGCTATAAGAGAGCTGGAGAGGGAAACTGGACAAGGGCATGGAGAGACAGGACAAGGGGTCATGGCTCCAAATTGACAAAGAGCAGGTTTAGACTGGATATTAGGAAGAAATTCATAACTGTGAGGGTGGTGAGGCACTGGAACAGGTTGCCCAGAGAAGCTGTGGATGCCCCATCCCTGCAAGTGTTCAAGGCAGGTTGGATGGGGCTTTGAGCAACCTGGTCTAGCAGAAGGTATCCTTGCCCGTGACAGGGGGTTGGAACTAGATGATGTCAAGGACTGAATGCATTGGTCCTTCCAATCCAAACCATTCTATGTTTCTATGAAGGGGAGGTGGTGACAGACCAGTCAGATTTCCTCCATCCAATGGGACAAGGACATCCAATGCGGGATGCTTCTACATCATGGCAAAGAGATTCAGCCAAAATCCCAGACAGTTTGGCTGCAATATTCATCTTGCTCAAGTGATGGGGCCCCTCATCTTTGCAAAAAACAGCCAGATGGGTCTCTCTGCTGGCTTTCCTGGAAAAGAGCTGTTAGAAAGCAGTCTTCAGCTCCAGAATCTGTTCTGGACAGAGGGAATTTTAATGAAGTAACATGAATTGTCTTATTCTAGTTGTGTTCCCTGTTCAAGGTGTTCCCTTTTCTCACAGTGCCTTCTCTAAAACTTGGCTCAGCTACCAGCTGAGCCAAGGGCTTCCTGCTGCTCCTCACCCCCACATTCCCCAGATGACCTCAGAAAGTCCTCTCAGCACTGGGTTGGGTTTCTGGTGATCTGGTAAAACATCCAGATCAGATGTTTTACAAGCAGATGAAGTGTTGAAGAGGGGTTGTGGTGGTGCAGGTGACCTTTCCAAATCATGATGTTCCCGCTCCCTGCAACAATAAGGCACTTGTGTAAACTAGCCTATAGGATGATAAACTCCTGCTCTTGTCAGTAATCTCATCCCACCAACCCTGAAATAAAGTGATGCTCTGGCTATAGGTACCTATCCCAGACTCTCCCGATTTCCACCTCTATACTGGGAGCCTCAGACCAAGCTGTACCTCAGAAGAAAACAAGCATCCAAGATTCCTCCTCTTCAAGCCGTGGTCTAGATCCTACTCCCAGCCTGCTTTCCAGGGCATTAACTGTGTCCAAACAAGTTAAAATAAGTGATGAAAATCAAACTTGCTGCAACAGCTTTTAGTGTAGTCACTTCACTTAATCAAGCAAGATCTGAGTAATCTAAACTAGGGCAGAGAATAACAACCCCTCCTTCAAGCATCTCCACTCATTTCTACTATCCCTGCAAGGGGCATTGAAACAGAAAGTCAAGGAGAACCAAGTAATTAATTAAGGTTTTATTTAAGGTTTCAATTTTATTTTTAAAATGGCTGAGCTGACCTGGCACATTAAACAAACCCAGCAGTACAGGAGAGTTACGCCAAGACAGCATGAAGAGAAATACATTATACAGCAGATTTAAAAACTGCAACAGCCCCTTATTTCCAGGTGGGACATGACACAAAGACATCTACCAACAGCAGAAAGCTGCAGTCAGAGCAAAAAGCCTTCTTTACAAACACAAGACCAAAGCTGGGCAGCGGCTGACATGATCCCAAAGCAGTGCTGATCTCAAAAAGACACAGCACCGATGCTGCACAGCAGAAGGGAACAAGCTGCTTGTCATCCACAGAAGCCTGAATTAAATTCATTTCTGCCATTTCACATACCCATGAAATCTGGCCTCTCTCTTCAGTTCCTTGGCACATCAAGGCCATCTCCTCCATTCTACCTCCCACTTTTCCTTTCAGCTGAATTTTGTCGGGCTGTGACTCAGAGCCATGTTGCTGCTCCTGTCTCCCCTTCCAGAATCTTTTCCTTTACTAGGCTCCTTTCTGCTCTCCTCCTTCAGAGACGCTGCTGCCTTGAGATGCAGCAGGCTGCTGTGGCACTCCCTGGATTTCCTCAGCAAGTGTGTAACTAAAATTTTAAACCTTGCTTCCTCCTACCCCTTGGGCCAACTCTATCTTCTTCCCCCTGCTCCCTGCAGGTTCCATTTTGGCAGCAAGTTTCTGTCCAGCTCTAATCTGTATTGTAGTTCTGTTATTGTTGACCATTCCCTGTCAAAGTTGGCAGCTGCCTCCCCAAGATCCCATCTTTGCCACTGTGAGTTGTCATTAGCAACAAACTATGAGATTCTAAAGCATTCATTATGCATACGCTTCATCCAGTTGGGCTTACAACCCCAAAATACATCTATCTACAGGCTCTCTTACAGTTGAAATAAGAAGCCATTAAAAAGTTTCATTATTTTATGGTGGGAAGACGAATAGAGAATTGCTTAACCTTTAACAATTTTAACACTGGAGATGTTGCCATTTGCCATACAAATGGACTATGAAAGCTCTTTATTAGGAATGGGGTTTAAACAAATATTATTCTTGGAAACTGGTCTGGACCAATTTCACTGTCAGCCAAGAAGTGCAGGTTCTAAGGAAGCAAGTAACCTACTAGAGACCATTGCAATCAATTCTTGCACAGTACACTGCTGCAAATGTGCCCTACTTACACCAACCTGCTGTGTTTTGAGAGACAGATGGGTTAGGACACTAACAGCAATCTCAGCTAAGAAGAGACAGGCTTTTACACACCTCACATTCCTAACCAGGCAACATTCTCAGCACTTTTTCAAAACCAACCCCTAAAAAGAGGCATCAAGTTGGCAACAAAACACTGCAGCAGTTGCTTTACAAAATAGTGGCTTTTGTGGCAATGGTATTTACCTCCCCAAGCCTCTTCTCAAGCCCTAACCAGATAGTTTAAGTTAAGTAAGTGTCTCCATGGAAACCTCCTTTCTCAAGGAGCCTCCTTGCTGGAGAAATCCCTGCAACCTCTTTGTTTAGAAGGGGAAGGCAGTGTGGTAGGAGCATAATGCCTGTCTAGTGAAGAACCTGTAACAACTCATCAGTCAGATTTATGTCCTTTGAAAACACACCCATTCAATGAAGACATTTTAGGGATGGCTAAAGGTGTGCTGCTGCTGCTGCAACTAGCTAGTTCTGCTGTCCTCCCCATCCCTGCCCTGGCTCTTCACTCTCAGCCCCATCGAATCATAGAATACCCTGAGCTGAAAGGGACCCACAAGGATCACTGGGTCCAGTTCCTGGCCCTGCACAGGACATCTCCAAGAATCACACCATGTACCTGAGTGTATTGTCCAAATAAAATGCCTTCTTCCCGAGTGGTCTCCATACGCCCCTCACACACAAACTCTCGGCCCTAAGTGAATTCCAAATCAATTGTTTAAAAAAACCCTAGAGCTGAAGTAATACAAATCAATGCCCGTTCTTGAAATATAGGAAGTCTTATTGAAGCTACCAATTGATCCTTAAATAAGTCAGTCACTCCATTTAGAAAAAGAAGAGTTTGAGCCTTTCCCTTCACCAAGCCCTTTGTAAACTACAGCACGTGAAATTATTTCTGATACAGGATCGCTTGAGATCCCTCAAAAAGGAAACCAATTTTCCAAAAGGACACTCAGACAGCTGAATATTTAATGTTCTAATATAGGAAAGAGACTTCAATATCAGCAGGCAAATAAATAATTAAGGGCTGTGATTAAAAATGGTTTCAACTCAGGTGAATTAGTTAAGGGGGGGGGGAATAGCAAAGGTACCAAAGAAGTTGTGCAGTTGGAGTTGCTTTCAAACAACAGCAGAAACAAGATATTCTCAGAAAAATAAGCCTCAGAGGTTATTTTTTAAGTCAGAGAGTTGCTATATAAGAGCCCTCTGTAGACAGGAACATGCCACAGGGGATTCTGAAAGCTAAAACAGGTGCTGGTGCCAGGAGGCTCACAGGTGAAGGGAGAGGGAAGGAAAGGATGCATTTCAGAGCAATTAGAAAAAAAATAATTCCATTCTCCTAAGATTAAGGTAGCTACAAAATTTTTTAAAGATCTTCTGAGAACATAAAAACATGATGTGTCTGGTAACTGGAAACTAGGTCCAGGCACACTGTAGCAGTCGCCTCCTCTTCCCACCCACCTATCATGAGTGGGGAAAAAACAGCCTGGGACAAGATGACACACATGCACAGTGGTCACACTCTTGTAGCTTCCCATTAGAGAGAAAAAAAGGCTTTGGGCAACTCCTCTCTCAAGCAACTAACAGAAACCAGGCAGGACCAATTCAGTGTGGAAGTCAACAAGACAAAAGCACATCACCAGTGTAAGAAAGATAAACAGTCATTCACATGGATCCCTTTCCATTGCGCAATGGAGAATCCAGAAGAGCAACTTCTATCACACAAAAATAACCTCCTCTACCTTCTTTGGGGAAATTCAGCAGAAATCTCACTGCAGAAATATAAGCTCCAGTGCATGCTTGCAGGCGGGGCATATAGGCACTAAAGGTTCTCAACTCAATGGTATGCAGAGGATGGAGTAGAGAAGGGAATTAAAGAGAAATCAGAGAAATTAAACACTGTGGATCAAATTTAACCAACTGCTGTCAGAAAAAATGTTATTTGCCAAATTTGTAGGATCAGTCCTATGAGATTTTATAGCAAGAGATATCTAGCCACTTATTCTTTTCTTCCCGTATATGCCATCTTGAGTCTTCCAGAGGAAATACAAACAAAGGTCCTTATCAGAGGGAATTATTTAAGGGTAGTAGCATTCCTTCTGCAATTTCCACCTAAGCTCCAAGCGGGCAACCTCTTCCATACATCATATCCCTCTCCAGGTTGGCAGTTCTAGTGCTTTTTCAAAGGAATTCATCCTTGGATACAAGCTTTGTGAGAGGAAACTTAATATTACAGGGAGATGAAATACATATACACAAAAGGGAGAGAGGCTGCAGACTGGGGCAAGACTTCACACTTCAGCCTCATGTCAAACTAACCACTCTGCAGCACAAAGCAGAAGGCCCCTCAGAAGCAAACGAGCTCACAAACTATCTACACCCAGTAAAGGTGGTGTAAGAGCTGTCATTGTACTGTGGAGCCAATAGGAAAAATATATTTAATTAAACCCCAGGTGCAGGGAGGAAAGGGCTGAGCCAGCAGCAGGTCTCAGCATGAAGAAGGAATGAATTTTTGTGCAACACAAGAGTGAGATGAGAGGTTACTCCAGAATAGTTTAAAACTCACCCCATGCATGACCAAAGCAGCACACAGAAAGCAGTCATAACACACACTTTTTAACCCTTTTCTCTATGTGTAAAAAGTTACTCCCTTGGGAGCCACTGGCTACTCCAAAGGACTACATAAGATAGGGTAAAAAACAAGGTTCTATTACTTCATCCAACACATTCAAGTGCCCGCTGACCATACAAGCAACAGCCCATCCAACAGACTTGTCTGAGGACAGGGAATTCTCCAGTTCTCCCCCAGCCCCGAGTTAAGAAACGCAGCAGTCGTTTTATTAAAATTCAGTACACAGTTGAACATAAGCCCAGTGTTTACAACCAATCCCTCTTCTAGTAGTTCCAGGTTTCCTGGTATTTTACAAACTATTAGCAACCAAACGAATCAGTAGCATAAAGAAACTATTGTTTAAAAAAAAATTCATGTCCTCACATCTCCAAGAACAAAGCAGCATCTATGATCAGTTTGTTTTCCATTGGACTTCCCCTAAGAAACAAGAGTTTTCAACATATTTTGCAGACCAATCTTGTCTTTAGAATAGTAACTGCTCAGTTTGCTTTAGCATACAGGGCAAGGGTCTCTAAAAAGCCTCACAGCGCAATAAAATAACCCAGAAAGAGCTCTCTGAAAATTTTTTTTCCTGTGATTTACCTCCTAAACCAGAAATTTTTGAGATGTGTTTAATTAGTTAAAGTTCACACTAAAGGGAAAGGGGGGGAGAAACCCAATTCACACAAATTGGCAGAGATCATCCACGAATTAAGTTCTCCAATGGCTGCAGAAAGCACACAGAGGCTTTGTCCATGCTCCCTCGAAACATCCAGCAGTGCTGCAAGAGGGATGCACCTTCACATCCCTGTTTCCCTCTCAGTTGTTACAGCTGTTCACATTGCTGCTGCCTGCTTCCTTCCCTCCTCAAGTCATCCAAAGCACAGAGCAGCCTTGGTGGTGTAATAGCAGCTTGGCAGAAGCAGGAAAAATGCAGCCAGCAAAAGATTTAATTTATTAAGATAAACATGGTCTAAGGCTCCACATTATTTTTAAAAATAAACACAGTAAGAAATATGAAAACAAACTGGCTTCACTACATGTAGGTCATGTTCAGACGTCCTCAGAAAGATCTTCTCAACCATATAAAATATTCTTCCCCTCCCATCCCCATCACGAGGATGGAAAGACAGTTCACTGTGTAAGATCAGCCATGTCCCTCTTGTGTGCCCTTCCACATTCTGTGAACAATACCTCTGCCACCCTTCAGGGCAGTCAAAGTTTTAAGAACACCCCTGTGAAGAAGTAGCAGAAGGGGAGAGGGGCAGGTAATTCAGTCTCTGAAATGAACATCTAAAAGTCTTGACACGATGACTGTGTTGACTTCACCACTTTAATGGTTGTTCTTGGCTGCCTCTTTAGCTGCAATAATCAGAGGAGTGAGACTAGACAGAGGCTTTGCAATTTTCAGGAACTGATGCTAGGAAGAAACAGAAAGAAAAGGGGTTAAATTTTTCAGAACAGAAGTCTTGCAGCTATTCTAAACCTAGACCCATATGAAGTCTAAGAATCTAATCTAGTCTCTGAACAGGTGAAACCAGAAGCTCTGTTACCACCACAAAATTTCAGGGCTTGCCTGAAGTGATGAAGAGATTTACACCCAACACACGCTAAATTGTCCAATGTTTGTACATGTTCAAGATCAAGCAAAACTCAGCATCACCCAAGGCAACATGCTTCAGAGATGGAAAGAATAAAACAGTTAAAAAAAAAAACCCAGAGGCTACAAGGTAGTTAAAAACAGACAGAAGTGTTGCAGTCAAAATGTTCTCCTGCTCCAAGGAACAGGACATAAATGATCTCTCACATTTCAGGACTGGAAAGTCCAGCAGGAAAAGTTCAACTACTGCCATTCTGACAGTCAGTAAAGTTTCATTACAGTCTCAGATGGCAACAACACACATCGAAGTCTGAGCCCACTAGACAAACTAGTGGAGAGGAAGGAAAACAAAAATGGGAACTGCCTCATAGTTGAGGTCTGAATGCTCCTGATCACAGATTTATTTTACAAAGAGCTATATTTTCCATCGTCAGGGCAAATCTGACAGAAAGAACATACAAACTACTCCTCTCGTCCATGTTGGTAAAAAGCCTGGTATCTTGGCCCTCAACTTGCACCAGGAGTTCAGACTAAGACACCAGGGTTTCAGTGAAGTATCTGATTATAAGGTGCTGAGGCACTGGCACAGATTGTCCCAACTCTGGAAGAGTTCAAGGCCAGGTTGGATCGGGCTTTGTGCAACCTAATCTAGTGGAAGGTATCTCTGCACATGGCAGGGGGAGTGGAACTAGAGGATCTTTAAAAGTCCCTTCCAACCCTAATCATTCTATGATTAAGATATCTCACAAGCTATGTTCCATCACCTCTGTAAAGAGCAAAATGTGGTACCCCCAAACTGTTCCAGTTAATGCAAGCCATGTACATTCCAAAGGGCTTTGTGATCCCTCCACCAGAAAAGAGACAGCCAGAACATCCAATAGCTAGAAGCCTTCCTGCTGCCCAAATGGAAGCATGACAAGACCATGACAACACGTGCAGATGTCATAGCCAGCTGTGTGAGGAAACCATGGGAATTAAGGGCTCAGCATTTGGCAGGCCTGGGGCATAGCTATTATTTGAGGTTGGACACAGAACATGCTGCACAGCTGCTACTAGTAGCCAGTACAACATAAAAAGGAAGCAGTCTGTTAACACTTTATTATGGATGTACATTTGGGGGTTGTTGGTTTTGGTTGGTTGTTTTTTTTTTTTCCTGGCAGGTTACCTTAGCTGTGCTTCTGCCTTCAGCTGATGCAGTATTTAAGGCCTCAAACAAGATCTCACCCTAAGCCTGGCCTCACTCGTGCTAAGGTGATTACACTGGTTCAGTCTCGGTGCCCATCACCTACCTGTAGCAGCTCTTTTGCAGAACCTCTCTTTTCCACGTCCATTTCAAGACAGCGATTTAAGAAGTCTCGGAATATGGGTGACAGCTTTTCTGGATTCTGCAGTTCTGGAGTCCCATTAGTAGCAATGAGATACAGGGCCTAATGCAAAAACAAGCACCAAAGAAACAGGAGGTTAGATTCCATCTCTGTATTACACCCATTTTGCTTCTCCCTCTCCCCAATTCAATGGGGAGGAAAAAGCCCCCACCTTATCAGGGTGACCAATCAATGCCTAAGTTTCAGCAAACAGAATAGCTGCCAGCCCTATTTTTTTGTGGATGGGATCCAATCCTTTATTGTTTTACCCTCTTAATCTAGGTTTGGATCCTGCAGCCCTCTCAAGGGGATTACAAGGACAAAAACAACATTCCAGACCCTGTTTACATAGGGAAGTTAACTGGCATGACTCTACCAGTGCTTCTGTAATAACTATATCCTCATGGGAAGGTAACCTTGACTAAATAGGAGATTTTTTTCTCTCAGTACTTTGCCTCAGTGCACAAAGCTTAAAAAGTCAACATGATAAAGATGAAGTTGGCTCCTTACAAAAGATGTCCAGCAGACTCTTCAGCAGCTTTTAACATCCTGCAAAAACAAGCAGTTTTGCTACTGCTTGGGGATGAAGTATTTGCACACACACTCCTCTGAGAATCAAGGGACTCAGAATTCATTCATTTCAGGATTTCATGTGAGAAACTTCCTGGATGAATTTTCAAAGGAAGCGGAAATCTGCCAGAGACTTGTTAATATGCAGGCCTTTTGAGCACATCACTCAACACATCCCATGGGAGCAGTCTGATAGCCTGGGAATTGGCATAAGTTGAGTTAAATGAGGCCAACACACTGTTACTTTAATGCAAAACCATTTAATTCCTTACACTCCTCTTTGCTGCTGCTCTTCTCTCCCAAAAATCACTTCCAGTGCAAGAGATGGAGAAGAAAGTTAGAATTTTTCAAGATTCCTCCAACTTGTAAAGCTGAGGGAGAAGCCACAAACCTGTCTTATACTAAGAGCAGTGATGCCCCTACACACTAACAGCATCCCTCCTTTTGTTAAAAATTAAACAAGGGAAAGATATCAGGAGGCTTAAGCCCCATCTAAAGGCTTATTAAGCTAGTAACTTTACTTTCAACATGCAAGAAGGAGCAATTTTTCAGTAGGAAAAAGCTCCGTTTATAGAATGGATTCATAGAAATATAAAATGGTTTGGGTTGGAAGGGACCTTAAAGATCATCAAGTTCCAACCTTCCTTCCACTAGACCAGGCTGCTTAAAGCCCCATTCAGCCTGACCTAACTCAAGGAAAATTATTCCCCACTCACAGAGTACAAGGTTTCAAGACATCACTGCTTTTGTGCCATCCAGTACTCTTTCTGCCTCTGTCAGCATCTCCAGAAAGTGGGAAATTATGAGTGTGCATGATCTAACTCATTAGACCTGACCAAAGGGTCTGTGCAGGAAGAACCCACACTTCTGCTATCCAGAGCAAACTATGGCTTTAACTATCACAATCTTCTCACTGTGACATCTAAGGAGACCATAGAATCAAAGAATAGTTTGAATTACACAGGGCTGCAGGTGTTGAAACCACACCAGAGGAGTCACAGCTTAGCAAAGACCTGATGACAAAAGGTACTCGCTTACTCTCAGGGGGTTCTCATTGAGGTAGGGGGGCTCTCCTTCGATCATCTCGATGGCCATTATCCCCAGTGACCAGATATCCACTTTGGGCCCGTACGCCTTCCGCGTCACCACTTCAGGTGCCATCCAGTACGGGGTCCCCACCATGGTGCTGCGCTTGCTCTGCTCAGGAGTGATCTGAGCACAGAAGCCGAAGTCAGCTGGAAAAATTAAAATGGGGAGGAAGGGAAAGAAATAGACAGACTAATCAGCAAATTTCTCCAAAAACAAGCCTTACTGAGATATCAGAGCTGCAGTACACTTTACCTTGTTGCACTGTCTGGGGTGTTGCTGCTGTGAAAGGAGCAGTGGTTCTGTGGCTAACACAGAGCATGGTGTTCAGAGTTACGTTTCTAAACCTGACTCTCTGAGGCCATGAGCATTACAGAGCTGCTGACTTCTCTTTGGGAAAGATGGGGATCGGTAAATAACCATGTACAGATGTTGAGACACTCAACTGTGTTGCAGCATCATGCAGCTGTAATACACAGTGTCATATACGGTCTAAAGACCATCCGTGGGTATGTGGAAATACACTCCCCAACCCACACACTGTATTTTTTGATGGTATTTTCAGTCCAAGAGATATTACTTCCCCAGCAGGTATGTCATCCCTCAAACAGTATTCGCATTACATGGCAGAGAGTGTTTAGAATAAAGTACCTAAATTTATATTGATTATTTTCTTTGAATAGACACAAAGATGGAGAGCCTTCACACAAAGATTGCTGGGTCCTGTATCTGATTTGTATTTGACTTACCAAAACAAAAAACTCATTCTGTTCTTGTGAGCCCAGCAGAATAAACACAGCAAGATGCACTGCCCAACCTGACCCCCTATGGCATCACAGGTCTAATTTTAGGCAGAATGATGAAAATTAAACTGATTCCTAGCTGAGTTTTTATCAAGGGTAAATACCAGGAAAGGACATATGGTTCATAAACAGGGCAAATTTCCAGCAGAGCCAATAAGCAGCTCAGATCCAGAAGGTTACTGCATCATATCCACAGGGACTTCTTTAACTTTAAACTCCAGTCTGATACCTGCATACTATGCTCAAAGAAGCTATTCCATAAGAACAGAGCACTTCGGCCACCATCAGCTATTCATCGCTAACGCTCCAGAGACCTGACTGTACCAAAGTGCAGCTTTAGTCTAAAAGTAATTATGTGCAAAAAAAACCCCCCACCTTCTTACTCAGCATATCTGCACTGTGTGAATTTTGAGTCATATCTGCTGCCACTGCCGACAAAAATAGATTTATTTATGCCTGTTGGGTGCTAGCCAACAGAACTGAGAGGAAGAGAAAAGGAGCACAATTCTCTTAAAGCCATAGGTGGAAGATAATAATTGACTAGTTTGCAGACTTCTCTCTGCATGGGCAGAGACAGCACAACAGCTACCTTAGCACCCAGGGGGTAGAACAGTCTCAAGGTCTTCATTGCTGGTGATACCACATGGAGGAAACAACATTTAGAGTCCAGTCTGGGTTGGCATTGTAAAATTAAATGATTTCAAGTTACATGGTTTTCAATTCTCTTCCACTTCCCCTGTACTCTAAGTACCTGCAGTATTTTCCAGACTGAAGAGATTGTTCACAAATAAAGACTTCTGGCACTACACCTTCCAATCCAGCTCTCTAGACTGGAGTAGCATAAAAGTACTGTTATTTTAGTTCACATAAACAGATGGCCCAAAACTAAATGAAATCCAAGCCTCACTTCGAGTCTGGTATCAGTTCACAAGGATTCATGCTTGCCAATCTACATTAAAACCAATGCCACAAAAATATCTACAGGAGCGTTTCTACAGCCTGTTCATCACCACTCAAACACTCATCTCCCTAAAATGCCTGGCCCAGAGCAGATAATTGGCCCAGACTGATAACTCAAGTCATCACCAGTAATGTTCCCTACATACTTAGCTTGACAGAGCCATCCATTCCCAGCAGGATGTTGTCACTCTTGATGTCTCTGTGAATAACTTGGTTTGAATGCAGGAATTCCAGAGCTTGGAGACACTGAAAAAAAAGTAATTGAGATATTCTTACTGTGCTTGAAATTATTCACCAGACACAATTAGCCAACTAAAGGACTCAAACAACATGCATTTTCAGTAGTAAAGGTGTTGTGTCTTAGGACCTTTCAAATATTCCATATATGCAGGACTATAGAGATATCCCACTGGGATCAGCAGGTCTCAGGAAGACAAGTAACTCCCTAAAGACCTGAAGAACAGACATAATCAAGAAGATTCCAACCCCATTTCCCACTCTAGTCCTCCCTCTAGGGAGAAACATAAGGCTTGCATTAGGATCGTATGCTGCAACCTTGCAGGTGAAATCCATCCTCTGAAAGAACGACTGTTGCCTTACAGAAGCTGGAGACAGCTATTCCCATGGAGTCAGTGAGAGATCCTAGAAAGCCTGTGTCCCATTCCCAACCACAGCTCCCTCTGAGCACGAGTCCTGCTTTACCTCCCGGCACACAGCTGCGATTTGTCCCTCGTCCATGCAGGTCTCTGTCACGACATCTGTTAGGGAGCCTCCCGCCAAATACTCCATGACCACCCAGAGCTCTTCTCCTACAAGGTAACTGAAGAACCAAAACTAGATTTTAAAAATCAGCATGTCACCATTTACCTGGCCATAATGCACATGGTTTCAAAGCTGTCTCACAAGTGCAGAGAAACCAGGAGTCACATTTAACAGTACTGGGGGAACCAGGTATTTGTGGTACTTTCTGTACATGGAAGGATCCAATCACAACCTGAACAACCAGAGCGAAGGGCGAGTGCAGAAGTTGAGGAGGGATGTAATGGGAGAGCTGGCTGCAAGTTTCCTGTCCATAAAAGCAAGGCTGAATTTTGGAAAGGACACAGAGAGGCCTCACCTTACAACTCCTGCTGCTGCTGCTGGGAGAGAAAGATAAGAGCTACTAGTCAAGGATGGGGTCCAAGTGTGCAGCCCAGACATTTGGCACACAGCATGGCTTTTGAGGGCTCTTGCATTGGAAGAGGTGGCTGGGGGCTGCTTCATTGATCCTGGCATCCTGCTGTCCTAAGCAACTGCCTGCTTTGCCCAGGCCCAGAGACAATCCTGGGTGACACAAAGGATGGCTGCCCACAAACAGCCATGAAAGAACACTTCTTTTTTAAGCATTGTGCATTTGAAAATCACATCAATCTTTTAGTGCTACCAAACTAGTTTGTGATTTTGTCTGAAAATTTCATAACAAAAGGAGAACTGGATGAAACATCAGTTCTGAAGACAAAAAGCCCAAACCCAAACCACTAACCATTTTTGCCTTTTTGGGCCCATCTGGAATAACATCAACACAAACTTCCATGACAGATACATCAGCATGACCCATTCCTGAAGGAAGGAATCATCAGTTTGAAAACAGACCATCTAAGCCTATCCTCTCATTTTTCAAGTGAGTGGACAGATGAGTCAAGTGAGAGGGCAGAGAATCTAATTAAAAGCTTTGGCTGGCATTAGAGTTCATCAAGGATACATTTGCTTTGCCCTAAAACACTGATCTTACTGAACAGTGAATTTGCTAGGAGCCAAATGCAGAGACCTGGATAGGTTCTACAGAACAATTAGGTAGAAAGCAACAGTGAAGAAGAAATAAGTTAAGCCCAACTTGGCACAGAAAGTTAAGACAGAGATGAGTGAGACACCACAGGAGTGAGCAAGGGGTGGGCTTGACCCCCAAAGGACACACTGACAACACCTAAGCTGATGAAAAAATCCCCCCAAAAATAACGGCGATCTGAGCTACATCTGGATGACAGCACTATTACAGTTATGGAGAGCCTTTAATATCAGAGACAAAGGGGGTATCTTGGTTTGGTGATGCTGAAGACTACGTACAGAGGTACAATCTGGAGTTTCTTTCAGGATACAATGCCCAAGGGCAAGGGGCTATGCTCCCAGAGCAGACAGGTCTCCAACTCCACTATGGAACAGAAGCTAATGCTTGGGTATTTTTTTCCTTGGCATTAAAGACCCCAGCAAAAGCAGCACCACCTGCCCAGCAGCCCATATGAGTGAGAGAGGAGTAGCAGAACTGTTTTCAGAAGCACTCCTGCTATCTCTGTGGGTCATTTACCTTCTGTTGGGCTCTGAATGCCACTCCATCCACACCCTTCCTTCCTGTCCCTATGCTATTGCTATTTGTTCGTGACTTCTGCCAAACCAGGCTCTCTCCAGATTGTATCAGCACCCTCTCAACAAATCAGCCACCCCAGACATCCCAACACTTCCCTTCATTGCCAACAGCACCCTCTGCAGCCCAAATATACTTGAGCATAAGGATGGAGGTAAAAAGGGGCCCATCAGGCCTGCATGACAATCTCAGGTTCCACACGCTGGGGAGCAAGCTGGTACCTCTCTGCAGCCAAAAGGGATGGAGCAAGCCAAGAACCACACTGTGAACCAAAGCTGTGCAATGAGCAGCCACAGGCATGTGCCAAGACCCTGGCAACTCAATAATTTGATGGATTTGACATAACACACAGAGAGGTGGAATTAATGGTGGCTCCCTGCCAGCTATCACCAAAAAAATGTCATTTCAGAGGACTGGGTGGTACCGTCTTGTGGATCTTTCCACTCTCTTGCCAGTTTTAGTCATTGAGCTGCCCACTGTAGTCATGACTCAAACCCACTCTCTCGGTAGTTCTGGAGACACCACCAGGAAGTCCGTACACCTACATGCTGCTCTGCATGTGACATCAGGCATAGCATGGTGTCACACCTTGTCACTCACAGTCACCTTCCAAAACAAGGCTAGCAGTAAAAAAACCTGGTGAAAGTCTTTGAGGAAGAAGGGGATAGTCTACACTTTCTCTTCATCCACCTGCAAGAGCAGGTAATACCTGATCCTTCAAGGTATTCCTCAGCATCCACTTTGATACCCTAGGAAGTTGTTCACCAAGCCCTTCAGATCACAAGTACACACCAGTCAGTCTTAGTCCCTTTTTACTGATAAAATTTATGAAATATGGTTTTCCCCAGAAGTACAAGTGCATTAATTTCAGATCTTTGCACCAGTAACATGCCTCCAACATGCAAATATGAGACAGTAGCCTGGAAAGAAAACAGTGTTTTCTTGTAGCGTGACTGTCTTACATCTTCAGCTTTATTCACTGACCATCCATCCCTATTTCAGTCTGGGATTGGGTGAGGGTGACAGTGGCTACCACTTATTTATGGGGTTTAATAAGCTAAGGAAAGTTCTTCAGAAAGAAACCAAAGGGCAGGAGTTTGCTTTCCCTAACACAGGGCATCTGATGCCTGTGTTTGTATGCCTAAGTTTAGAAGCAAGGCTCTGAGGGCCTCTTTCACACAATACAAAGAAACTGGCACCTCCAGCAGCTAATTCAGCACAAGTGGCTGCTTGTCTGCACTGAAGACTGGTGTCACTGTCTTCAGAACCATATGATTCTAAATTCAGCTCCCAAGTACAGTGGAATTATTAGGCTATGGCTCTAGGTTAAATGCCACAGCACACCTTTGTGCAACACTGGCCACTTACACTGCAGCAGAAAAACTGTCTTAACCACAGGCAATTAGGCCATGCAGGTAAGAGGGGACAAAGCTCATGAAACCCTTGCATAAGGGCAGGAGTTGAGGCAAAAAGGAAGTGAGGGAGCTGGTTTATGCCAATGACCATCTTACAGCTCCCCTTAGGGACTCAGAAGGGGAGGCATTGTAACAGAACCACAGAACAGAAACCAGGTCCCAGTGGTAAGCATTTCCTTCCTCATACTTCCTCAGTGACAGCAGTAGGCAGAAGCCAGAAAGTGGCATCCAAATATCAGCTTAATTCAGCACTTGAGAAGCAAGCAGGCACATTAGGCCAGGCAGAAGGGACACAGCTCCCCAGCAACAGGATCCTGCAGTTGAAAAGCTGAAATAGCATAATAGATGCAAGAACCCCCATGTTCATCCCAGTTGCTGTTCTGTCCATGTGCAGCACTCAACAAAAGCTAATCCCTCTGAAAAAGATTAGTGAAAGTGAAGGACAAAAGCAGCAGCTTTTGTTGCTGGAAGTTTGAACAAGACAGCAGGATGTGATAGCTACAGCTATCCTGTAGCAGGGATGCACTGGCTAGACAAGGCATGCATACAGTGGTGCCCTCTAATGAGAAGAGACTGCCCCCCAAACAGTTTTGTCGGAACAAAGCCTCTAATCAGCCAGGAGAAAATAACTGTTTCACCCTAGATGCAATTCTTAACTCTTCTTTACCACTTCTTTCGTTTTACACTGGTAACTTTCTTCGGCTCTTTGTAAGAAAAGGGTGTCTGCCCAGCAACACTTCCCTGCACACATCCCTCTTTCACAAAATTTCAGGAGCAGACTTCCTGTCCTTTCAACAAAGTAGTTCTTTACAGCTATGCACAGGACACATAGCACCATGGAAATTCAGCAGTACTACTGATGTTGCAGTTTATAAGTAGTACTTTTTTTGGCTAAGACAATAAAAGTCTGCTAAAGAAAGATATTAAAGAAACAGCTCATTAGCTGTTGATATACATGCAGAGAAAACAAGTGTGTAAATACTCTCAGATTTCCAAAAGAGATTATACGTGACATCCCTCCATTGTATCTTCAAAAAAACCCAAGCTGCCAAGATTAAATCCTGCAGCTCACCCTATCTAGGCACTTTTTACCCTACAATAAGCCAAACCTGCAGTTCATCAGAACTGCTACATTCAGATTCTGAGTGCATCAGACTGAAAGTCTTACTGTAGCTAGAATAGGTCTACCTATATCTTTATATGGTAAACAAGACAGGCTTCACACAATGCACTAGTGTTATGTTGATGGTGAATTCAGTCACCTTTGCCTTTTGGGCTTTCACTGTCACAGAATTAAATGGTTTGGATTCAAAGGAACCCCAAAGATCAGCTTGTTCCACTACCCCCCCTGCCATAGGCAGGGGCATTTTCTGCTAGACCAAGTTGCTCAAAGCCCCATCCAGTCTGACCTTAAACACTTCCAAGGATGGGACAGTCACATCTTCTCTGGGCAACCTGTTCCAGTGCCTCACCACCCTTACGGTAAGGAGTTTCTTCCTTATACCTAATTTAAATCTACCCTCTTTTAGTTTAAAACTGTTCCACTTTGTCCTGTCACTATCTGCCTGCATAAAAAGTCACTCTCCCTCCTTTTTAAAAGCTCCCTTTAAGTACCACACTGAGGTCTCCCTAGAACTCATGTTTTGTGTCACATGTCATTCACCCTCACTGCTGTTATGCTATTGTACAAAAGCCTCCATGGACAGTAACAGGGACAAGACTATCAGTCTGCTCCTCTGCCAGCAGAATGTCAGCATTGCTCAGTGCAAGAGGAAAGAAGGGGAAGAGGAAAACAAATACAACTAATATGGTTCAAACTATTTCTGTTTCTCCTCTAGGAGCAGGAAGGAAACAGCTTACTGTGTCAAATTTGTCAAGGGAGAGAGCTGGAAAACGGAGTCCTGACAGGATACTGCTAGTGCCTTGCTGCTACCATCTCTAAAGAGAGCCTAGACACCCCACTGATACCAATTCAGATTCCTGTTTCTCCTAGATATGGAGAGAGACCACCAAGCCACTCACACCCCCACAAAGCCACACGTGTGCATTAATCAATGCAAGGTTGTCCTATACCTTGCATTAAGCGGAGCCTGGAACACTTAGGACATTGGTAAGGAAGTGATTTTCAGAGTCTCTTTGTGAACCCTTTAAATGCTGACATACCTGTCCAAGTAGTTGACAATGTTGGAGTTTTTGTTTTCCCTCATCACAAGGATTTCATTAATAATCAGTTCTTTTTTGGGCTGCTGCTGCAAATTCATCTGTTTGATTGCAACCTGCAGTGAAGAGACACCAAGTAAAGTATTATTACAGGAGTCCCCCAGAAATGTGCCAGTACCAGTCAATTTAGTCCCACATTCAGGTGAAGGAGGAAAACACTTTTTCATCATAGGATGCTCAGCCATTTAGTAACTCTGCAAGTTCCTGCAGCCAGTCCATTTCCACCCCTGCTGGATGATACTTAATGCCAAAAAGGACAAGGGAAAATACCATTTTCATATTGGACCTTCATGTCACAGTTGGATAGCCATCTCCATCTACAGCTTCTTGGTAATGAGGAAAGAGATCCACTTACTCTGGTATGGACTGATATGTCAAAATTTTTTTATTTCTTAAAAGATTCTTATTATTTTGAATTGGATGTTCTGGATTTTTTGTGTGGTTTTTTTTCTGCTCCCCTGCAAATTTCTGCTTCTAGAAACCTCCAGTAGGGCAGGTAAATAACACAGCCTAAGCTTAGTACTTCAAGGTAGTAATTCTATTTCTTTTGTCACAGCAAGACCTGGGTGAGAGAAGTACCTGTGTTTAGATAAAAGGCTGAAAATAAGTGAATTTGAGTCAGCTGTATCCTGAGTCATAAGTCAAGGGCAACAGGGATGGAATTGTCAGTTGTAGCCCTTTGGTTTAGTAGCTTTCTGCCTGCTTCAGGATATCTGCTCTTCATGTATATATTCAGAGAGCAGGGAAGTTAGAACATGTTTTCAACTCTGGTATTCAAGATACCACACTACCTCATGAGAGCACCTGGCCCTCAGACAAGCTTTAAATCAGTAAGCCTACTCAGCACAGCTGGAGGCAGAAATACTTCATAGATGTATGAACTCGACTGTCTTTGGTACAACATCTAGGCAAAGGGAAGGAAATGCAATTATGCCTTTACAGAACTGCTACTTCCAGAGAAAGAGGCCTTGGTGAATGGATGGGAGCCAGTAACTCCAGTAACTCACAAAAACGGAGGATTAAAAGAAACAAGTCACAGAGTGCCAATATAGATGGATACAATTAGCATTTTGATAGTGTAGCAGGGGAGACTACAGAAAAATCCCAATACATGAAAAGGCAAGAGCAGACAGACACCATGCTGGTTTTCCACAGTATTCACGAGGGCTGCCAAACATTAGTTAAAGAAGACAAAACCAAAAACCCCCTGCTGCTCTTTGTGCAAGACCAGAAAGGAGAATGAAAGATGAAGAAGTGAGGGAAGGCATTTTATGCAGATAAAGAAATCCCAGTCAAATACTGAGGGAGCTTCAGAGAGACTCTTGTACTTCCTCACTCCTGGCTCAGAGGCAGACACACAGTCCAAGTGCATTAGGGGGCATTTTCATTATCTGTCATATATATTAGGATACAAAATAAACAGATGGAGTTATACTACATAGGCATCATCAGTGAAAATCTTCAGTATTCTTTAGCCTGGAAGCTGCCCAAGGTTCCTGTATAGTGCAAAACAAAGGATTTTCTTTCCAGTGTTTCCAAAATGTGTGCCATTGTATGAGCTCCTCACTTCAGAGAAAGGAACAGATCAATGGCATGACAAGGTTACAGCGATCCCAAATGCAGATTAAAAAATCCAGGGTCTGATCACACTATTGTAATGGGAATGATTTAAAAGTCTGTTGTAATAAAATTTTCACATGGGAGCCACCAAACGGGTCCATAAGGAAAGTAGAAAATCATCAAAGGAGTTCCTCCTATAAAATTTCTCATTGTTTCAAAATAAACACATCATCCCTTCCTCAGAGGCTGCCATTAGACTGTATTAATTCTTCAGGAACTGAAAACGGGGGCGAAGGAGTTTCAGCAAAAAGCATTATTTATGAAATTTACTGGTGGATAACTCTGACATTGTACAAATGCAAAGTACACAGGTACTGTTGCAGACTTCCATAAATACATTTGCAATAATCCATACACTTCTATCTTTTAAAAAAGCCTGCATCTAGCAATAAGGGTTTCCACAGATGCTGCATACCCAGCAGTACTAGTTTATTATGCAGTCAATAAGCGTGGAACTTTTCAATATTCGTGAGGGGGGAAAGAAAGAGACAGTCATTCCTTGTCTCACAATTCAAGGGCAGAAAGCAAGTGGGCAAAGGGTGGGAGAGGAACTATTTCTATGCAAGTCAACTAGTATAAGTGTAGGAAGCAAAAGAGCAGAGGGCATATAGCAGAGTTTACGTGGAGATAGCCAACAATCTTGGGGATGAAGAGAGAAACTTCTTCTGAGAAACTACCCAGTCCAAACATTTGCTTCTGGCCACTGCGGTCACAGAAAGAATCTTTATAAATATGAAATGATTCAGGAATCAAAACTTGGGAAGTCATTTTTTCCAGTTCTCTGCTCAGACCACTCAACCATGCCTCATTAGTAAGTAAATAAAGACCTCATTAAAAATAAGATGACATGAATCCCTGAAAGACGGTCTTTATTTTGTAGCATCAACTTGAACTTTTAGGACACAATCCAAAATCCACTGCTGTGGTATTCTGCAGCACTTACCTCCTGTCCTGTAGCTACATCTATTGCCGTGTAAACTGTACCTGAGGCTCTAAACAAAACAGAGAAAAGAAAAAACCCACACTTATTAGTGCCTCATAGTGAGAGCTTAACACATGCTCATTCCCACTTGTGTCTCTGACGTGTTCTCAGTCCTATTCTTTTACATGCAATAATTCCAGTGGAAAACATCATCTGAAATATTTCTGAGCCAAGATTGCTGGTGGAGCAGAAGCCAGAGAATTTATGGGGAATAAAGCTCCTAATAAGGGTCACTCTGGTCATCCAAACCCTTGCTCCTAAACCAGCAACTTGGCACATCTCGTAGGACTGGGAGTTTATCCCACTTTAAGTGGCATGACTGCACCATCTGGGCTTGCAGAATGCCCAACATGATAACAGAGCACACAGGATCAGCTGAAGTAAAGAAATGTAGCATTTGTAGTGAGGGAAATGGGAGTCTCAGCCTCAGCACATGGAACTGACAGCAGATCCCAGTGATTTGCCCTGATTTTCCTCATTCCTCTCTCCCACAACCCCTGCTTACCCCCTACCCTGCTTAGAGGGGCACAGCACGAGCCTCAAGAAGAGCTGATTCAGAAGCAAACCTGTAATTTGAAGATTGTCTTGCAGTTCCTTCCCCACTTGTAGTTGTATTTATCAACCTGATCATCTAGTGACATATTTTCTTATATTAAAACACAATCACTCAAAAACCCAGTCCCTGAACCTTTGCCAGGAAAGGGAGAAGAGCCAGGGGGGATGTGGAATCCAGCAAAACAACCAAAATTAAAAACAAAAAGAAGAAAACAAATAAACAACCAAACAAAATAAACTTTCCAAAGTATCATCAACAGCTTTTCCAGCAAACTAACTTACCCTAGTTAAAGTGATTCCTTCTTAGCATATGGAAAAGAAAGGTATAGGGCAGAGAAAAAGCATATACTAACCCTTGCCCAATCTTCTCAAAATTCGTATACTTCTTTTTTGGATCACCCACACTCACGATACTTCCTACCAAAAAAAAAAAAAATTGGATTAAGTGGATTTGCTTCAAATACTTTTTCATACACTACAGGAACCAACTGTCAGAGCAGTTCCATGGCCTCAGCAGGTTCTGCCTCATGAACCACTCATCAGAAATCTGGAGGCAGATGGATACCAGGGAAGTCCTCAGTTATTTACACACATACCAGCTGCACCATTCCCCTCTAGGAACTTCCTTTCAGAAATGGTGGGACACAGACATTAAGAACATTTAATCTTCACTACCAGTCAGTGTTTGCATACTAGGCACAGGATGGGGGTACACAGCCCTCACACATGGAAATACAATTATTTGCTGGAAACCTACAGCTTTAAGTCACCCCCAGATTCAACACATTGGATGGACTAAGATGCCCCTGCACTGCAACATCTCTAAATTTGGAGGCCAGGGTCCCAATTGTTTTGGAGCCAACAGTCTTCTACAAAACTAGCCAAAGAATTCCCAAACCATGACAATTTACGGCAGAAAAACATATTTATGGTGTCTTCACACTGGCACAGCCACAGCCATTACTGACCCAGTGACTGGGTTGCAAGACTCAGGGGGGGAAGGTGGAGAAATCCTTCAGAGCCCAAACCTCCCCTTGGCCTGGGCTGGGCAATGCTCAGCTGCTCTTCTAGGAACCCAATTGTCAGCAGAGGTTTTAGCAGCAGTTACCAGCGCTGCTCTGGTTTTGGAGAGCAACCTAGAACAATCTCGACTCATTCTTCCCTAACGTCTTCCCTGGCTGTTTAGCCAGAAGAAAGCATATTACTGCATCCCTCAAAAGGAAAAGCCTGGTCCTCTGCAGCACAGGGCTGCGAGGGCCCGCAAACTTTAACTGATGATCATAACTCCCCTATGGCAGGCAGGAAACACACCTTTTTTAGGCTGAAGAAATCATGGCCAACAATATCTAGAGCTCAGCTGGGAGCAAGTCTCCTCTCTAACAGCACCAGGGTGGCTAATGGGATCAAGGGATGCAGAGCTGCGTCTGAGTTGGTGTTTGGAAGTCACTCAAGCTGCCAACATATGGTGCTGTTTTCACAGGGTCTCAGGCTGAGTCTTAACAGATGTATATTGGCAAAGAAACTGCTCATGGTCATTAAGCCAAGAAATCCAGTAGCAAGCAGAGCAAGAGCAGGCTATTTTCAGACACCACTGGAGAGCAGCCAAACCCAGAGGGTTATGGGCAGACAGAGGTAGAAGAAGGGAACATGGCCCATGTTTGGAGAGGAGGGCAGGAAGAGAAATCTGACTATATAAAATGCACTGTGCAATTACAGAAGTATTGCTGTCTGCCCTGAGGGCCAGTATTTCTGGGCAAATGTTCATAAACTTTCCCTCAAAGCCGAACATAGGCTGCAAGTTCAGACTGTGAGACAGGCAAATGTTTCCCCAAGGTAAGGACAGGACAGAAGGCTGTGGTGACCAGAGGCAGTTGCCAGTTTTGCCCTGTTTAATGCTGCTGAATGTAAAAAGAGTCTATGTTTCCAACCTTCCAAGAAGTCAGGTGAGGATTCATTAGTGTTTTCTACCAATGCTGCGCTAATGCAGAGAGACAGAGATTTAGCAGCTTCCTTGTAACCTTTGCATGTCTTTAGCGCATCTTTGGTATGTGTAAATATATTTTTGCTTTCCAATTTTAATCATTTTGTTCACGTGTCAAACCAAAACGTGAAAAGGTTGCTTGTCTGCACAAGTACAGCTCCACGGCCCTCAGAGGAAAAAAAGCTCACAAGAAGATTAAAATTTCATCACATATTTCTGACTAGCCCACATCTAGAAGCTGACACCTGGAGCAAGCAAGGAGTCAGAAGGTACGTTTGGTTCCCAGCAATCCTACAACTAGCACTTGCATTTCTCTTTGTGACAGAAGTGGGTGTATTTGTATTAGAATAGCACTTTTTTCCTGCCACAGTTGCTGCCTGCCGTATCTGGTCACAAAAATGGCTTGAATCCTTAAAGGTACAAAGATCCTGCTAATTCAGTGAGTGAAGTTGCTGTTCTGAAACAACAGGTTTTCCAATAGTGAGCAGTTCCAGTTAACATGCCATCAATTCAATTTAGGCTTTACTTAAAGAATTAGGTACTCAGGTACCATTTTAATATTTTAAAGTTTTTTTTAAGTTATACTCTAAGATTAAATTTTGCTTCATCTAGCTGCTAGACTTTGCTTCCTAAAATACTGACCTTTAGGGGTATACCCTCAAACCAAGGAGACCAGCCTGGCCATAGAGGTGCTAACAGTTTATGTAAACTGACAAGCAAGGTATGGACATAATTAATGCAGGATTAATAGTTCAAAGAATGAGAAATGCTCGACTTTCAGTAAAAACTGGCCCAGGCTGAGGATAGCAATCAATTGCATGAAAGAGCTGTTTCAGCTATTGGATATGCATAACCCTAAAACACCAAGCAGCAGAGGAGCACTTGCACTGAAGGCAGGAATTGTTAAAGACACGAGGACACAAGTGAGAGACTTCATGACATCTTTCTCAGAAAAAAACCACCAATTTGGGCACGCGCACAATGCTTAAAAATAAGCAAGTCATTTACATCATGATACTGTGGAAGGCAAACCTGGGGATGCATTAATTTTCTCTCCATCTTTTAGACACCTTGTGTCTAACATTGCAATATAATCATTTGCGCTTCAGAGCTAAAGAATAACAAGATGTGGAATAATCTCAGATTTCATAGTTAAGTAGATGTTATTTATTCAAGGCTTGTTTTGCAGAGCCTGAGGATCTGTAACTCCCTGGGGATTTCAGTTAGCATCACAGGTGCTCAGCTTACATTTATGCTCCCCTCTTACATCTGCCCTCAATTTTGTCTTGTGACTGTATACCAATGTCTTCAGTAAAGGATCTCAAAATAGGAATGTCAAACCATTTCAGCTTATTAGGATTTTGAGAAACCAACACAGCAGGACCTGGAATTTAATTTTTTTAAAGAACAAGGACATACTTAATTTTTCCAGTATCTCTTCATCTGACATTTTTGGCTTTTTCTTTTGTTTTTCCATGTTCCTGACCAGCATGTCGGGCGCTGTGGTGCTGTTTTCCGAGGGCGAAGTAATAGGAGAAGTGGCCACATCTCTGGTAGGAGGAGGAAGAGGGTCTATCACAGAGCGGGTGTATATCTAATTTTGTTGAGAAAAACATACAAGTCAAATGAAGATTTGAACACTTCTATTCACTTTGTTCTTGTTGCAGTCGGGGATGCCTTTCTATAGCTACTTTGTTAGCAACTTACGTCACTAATCAAGGACTTTTCTCCCCCACAACTAGGCAGGTGATAATACAAAGGTACTCTGCCAGAAAGAATGGCTCCCACTGCCTCCCTCCTGCTCCCAAGAAGGGCTCAGGACGAAGAGTCACAGTCGTGACCTGATTGCATCAGCAAGGGGGAAGTATTTCTGCTCACAGATTTTGTGTGTTCAGGTCGTGGAGCTATCACGGGGGGTGGAGCTGCATCGTCTTCATCATCTTCATCTTCAGACACTGAGGGCACTGCAGGGGTCTCAGAGACAGCCTTCACATTCTGCATGAGGTTACACAAAGAGCAAACATTAAAAAAAAACACAAACATCAAATTAAACTCGTAACAGAGATTGTACTGAAGTAAGTGCAGAAGAACAATAATCAGAACAGGCTGGCAAGTTACAACTGTCTGAAAAATTCAAAGCCCAAAGTTCCTGAGGCATCATGGATGGGCAGTCCAGCACTGACAACCTCTCAGATAGAGCTTGTCACCTGCCTGTGTGACAGCAATCCTCTTCCCAAGGATCCACCGGGGCTCTCTCTCTGCCTTCCCAACACCCACACAGCAGACCTAACAACTCTGGAGACACCACCAGGGTTTGGAAATATCTGTCCCTATTTATATTTTCTCTTTTGTTTTTCCACTTGCTTCAAACTCTGACCAAGCAGTATGGAGATTTCAGTCTTTAAATCCTATAATTCGCATCAAGATCTCTAAAAGTTGGGAGGTCAAGCCAACATCACCTTGTGAGTGAGAACTAAGTAATGAGAGATTGTGGAAGCAGAATCTGGCAAAATCTTTTCAAATCTCTTAAAATTACTTTCTAACATAAAATTGTATAAAAAATTAGGAACAATTATGGGTGTTGTTTAAGTTTTATAGTGGTTGAAAAATTAACTGGAATTTTTTGCATTACTGTAACTAGAAATCAAAGTCACTTTTAACCTTTTAAATGTGAAACTGAAGTTCATGGCACTCTTTACGCTATAAGCATTTCAGAATATACTTGGTGAAGTCCTCAACCCAGTAGACCAATTCTGTTTGTGCACCATCTGTTCTCTAAGAGTGTCAGGGGGAAAAGTATTAAAATAAAGTTCCCAGAAAGAGAGGGAAAGCAATACAGTATTTCACTTATCTTAAAATACTTGAAGTCACCATCACCCAGCAAATAATTGCCAAAGTGCACTTGACACAACACAAAAGCTTAACTTGTTAAAAACAAGAAGAAAAATACTTATATACTGGGACTTTCCTGAATATCTTCAAAATTAAAGGCTACCCAATGTCTTCCAAATCCATTACGCTATGGTATCTCAGTAGACTGGTAACTACTCCTTTTTTCAGGATTTACTTTAAAATCCAACTGTCTCAGATATTCAAACTCCTGAGGATCACATGTAATAATGAACAACGGCAGAAACATTTTCCTTTTCTTTTTGCAGAGAGTCTTAAATGATCAAATATGAATACAGTGCCTCTGGAAGGGAGCAGAACAAGACAATTCTAGATAATGGCACGGTCATGAGAAAACAAGAGATGAGGGAATTGTGGGGTTTTATGAGCCATCTTAAACTGAAAGTCTTCCTTCTTCAGGCCTCCTTCACAGGCATATACAGAAACTTATGTCTCCTAACAAAGCAAACAGGAGTGGTACCTGCCCTGGTAAGGACTGAGTAAAGGTCAAACGGAGAGGAGGAGAACCTTTTATTTCCTGTTCTGCTAGAGATTAGCTTGGTTAATCAACATTATTTACTAACCTGCAAGGTCTGATTGACAAAAACTAAACTCTGTTATATCACAGATGTTTATAGAGACATAAAACCTGACGGCCCAGCGGTTATCAAGTTCTAGGTACAGGAACAGATCAATTTCTATGAAAGTACAGATCTTTCTATTAATTAATTCACTAATTCCCATTCATGAATTCACTATTCCCTAAAAAAAACTAATTCTGTCTACTTTATTCTCCATCAGTTTAAAAACAGTGAAAGGAGCACGCCTGTGCAAGTATTCAGTGCACAAATATATATAGTTCAGATTTTAAAACACTAAGTAGTCTATGAGTTTGCATGTAGTTAACTAGTTTTTGCAAGTTTTTTAATCTCCAAACTGAAGACAGAATGTGAATTTAAGGCTTACCAATGTATTTGATGAATTGTAATCCTCTGCTGATTTATCTGAAAGAGACAGATAGTAATGCTGTTATAAATGAGTTACAAACCCAGCAGCAATGGGGAGAAGAGAAAGGGCCAAGCCCCCTTTGGAAAGGGCAGGAAAAAAGGCTACTCCCAAACCAAGGCATTACATCCAGCTCCCTGGAACAAGCTGATCCCTGGCAGATAAAGAAATAGAGGGTAAATAAATGCAGGTCCCAAATCCCTGCTGCAGGAGGGGGGAACTGCCCAGAGCAATACCTGAATGAATACTGTCCTCCATCCACACACATAAAATATTATCAACGAGCTAAGTCACCAGCAGAGGCACTGCAGCTAGCTCAGGACCTGCAAGATGTTCAATCTGTCACCTGAACTTCTTGGAATAGCACAGAGGACCACATGGGTCAACTAGTGGGCTTCTTATTTGAATATCCAGGCCCATATGGGGAATATTTATCCCTGCCTGGAGCCTTCTTGATAATTACCAGATCTGGTGATGTGGTTCTATCCCCTTAAAAGAACCAAAGTAGGGGTTAGTATTTAGAAAGGGAAGGAGTTGCAGTTGAAAGGGAAAAGGAGTGGTGGTTGCAGCTGTCCTTCAGAGGGCAGGCAATCCACACAAAGAGGCACAAAACCTTGGCAGCTTTGACTTTTAGGAGAATCCAGCCAGCAGTTATCAAGCATCCAGGCAGCTGAGGCATATTCCTCAATCACGGGAGAGACCCTCTACCCAGGCATGTATGAAGACACATCCACACCCACCCTGCAAACTGAAATTGGTGCAAAATTTAGCTGCCTGTTAACTCCAGGGATTTTCATGACTGGGAACCCAGCACCAACAGTCTGGGATCTCCTTTCCAGATGCTGACTGCAAACATAGAAAAAGTATGAGTTTTGAGGACTTAGCCAGTTGACTGGCCTCTTTTGTGGCTATGCTGGGCATCAGGATTAACAGAACACCATTTCAAAGGAAGAAGGGTGCTTGAGCAGCCAGAGAATCTCATTCATATCTTCCTTGAAAAGACAGATCTGCTTGTTGTTTAAACAAAAGAAATCCCACACGCAATGACTAATGGAGAGCTAGACAAAGCAGCCATATGAGACCATCACCATGTACCTGTGAAACTCATGTACTTCTGGCTGTTGGAGATCTTCTTGGAGTTGTAAAACTCCAACACGTCCAGGACTGCTTGGGGGTTCTTCTTCTGCTCTGACTTGGTGATGTTGGAAGTCTGCAGTAAACGTGCCCATTGCTCTGGCATTCCCTGTGGGGAAATGCACCTCATTAGCTCAAAGCTGGCCTGGTGTGGTTCACAGAACACACCTGCTGCCACAGTTCTGCCCCAGCTTTTGGGGTTACACAGAGGTGTGAGGGAAACAGAGAGAAAAAAAGGACAGAAGAGGAGAGGAATGAAAAAGAGGTGCTGAACAGATGCCTTCCTACCCACTGCCTGTGTTACATGTCACACATTCCTTACATGGACAGGTAAAGGCCACTCTGCTCATGGGGCTCTGGGTGAGTCCCAGGTCCTTTGCAGACCGTAACTCAAAAGCTGCAGAGTTCAGGAAAAGCCTCAGGAAAAAAAATAAAACAAACCCCAAATCCTTTATGCACAGGTATACACCTATTTATGTGTACCCAAGAAGGACTATAGAAGTGGCATATACTGCACAGCCTCTAGCACAATGAACATGCCACAGTCATTTGGGTCTTCTTGTAGCACTAGAGTTCTTTGCCAACAGCAGTTTGTAAGCCAGAGCTGGGAAAGCAGAGGCGTTAACTTCACATCTGAAGTTCAGAATTTCATTACAGGGGCATAATTTCAGCCAGGAAATAAGTACACTAGAGTGCAACCAGACCTGTGTCTTTTCATCATTAGCAAGCATAACAGTTTGTATGGACAAAGTGGCCAGGCATTGGGATCCTTTAGCAATAACATTATCCTCCCTGTTCAAAATGACTGGATACACCAGTCAGGTAATGCCTCACTGGCACATGCAGGGTAACCTGGGCAAGTCTAGAGGCTGCCATGCAAAACAATATTGTACATGTGATTCAGGGTAGGGGAGCAAAGTCCCTGAAAAAGCAGCACATTACAGCTTAAAACACCTTGCTCACAAATAACTTTTGCTGCTATGATATATTATCTCATAACCAAATAAGAAAAATAATAATAGAGGGAAATATGACTGTCTTTATATTATTTTGCACATTAATTAAAAAAAAACCAAACACCTCAGCACATAAAAGTATCTGACATTTAGCCTTAGAAGAGCACATACATGTTTTCTTGTAAGTAGTTACAAACATCTGTGTGTCTCCCAAAGGGAAACTCTCAGAGCCCCACCTGGGGGACAGAGGCTATGCTGTAGTTTTCAGCAGAGTATTTCAGCTCTAGAAAAGGAAGGGAGGGGAAGGGAGGGAAGGGAGGAGAGATATACCATGTTTTGCTGACCACAACAGCCAAAAAAACAGGAAAGGAAAAGTCTGCTGGCAGCCAGGGCTCTGGGGGATGTGCCAAGTTTGACAGTCGCTCAGCATGAACTAGTGGGTAACCTCTGCAGATGTGTTTCAAAGGAGATCAAACCAGATGATGGTAATAGCCTTTCCAGCATTACTGTATAAAAGATTAATGGGTCCTGGCTCCTCCCAGCAATAAGCTAAACCACACAGTTCTCTTTTCCTCCAGGTTCACTCACTGTGAATTCTCCCGTGACTGCATCAAACCCCACATGAATCGTGTGTTCGAAGTCTGAAGGGAGGGAGATCTCCGGCCGCTCTTTTTCTTTCTTCTTATTGGCTGGAGGAGAAAAAAACAACAAAAAAAAATCCATAAATCCATCAAGAATTAAAATTTCCAATAGCTTCCAATTCACCTACACAATCACATCCCCACACACCTTTTGCTAGTCATAAGATTTTGATCAGGAGCAGACAAACAGCAAGTTTAAAAACTTTGTTTCCTTGCTTAAGAGCAGTCACAGTGAGCAAACAACAAAAATAAAAGTCCTGTAGCACAGGAGAAGCATAAAGGAGGAAACTGATATTCTGGGTATGTAAAGTGTCAACTAATAAGTCTAGACTCAACAGCATGAGAGCTATTTACCTAAAATTACTTGAACTTACACAAGTCAGAGTCAAAAGCTCTACAGGGGCAGTAAGTGGAAGCCAGGCAGTTTTGAATAAATTTTTTTATCCGTTGTTTTAAGCAAGTTTAAAAAAAAAAAAAATCATGTGCTGTTAAGCATACACCTGCTTCTCATATAAAGCCAGGGACAAAATTAACTACAAGTACTGCTTATAAATTGCTTCCTTCATCCTATTTCCTCAAACCAGAGGTTATGAAGAAAACTATGTGTGCTTCTGCTACAAAATCTTATTTGAGCAAAACCACTTGTATTTTCTGCTCACAAAATGAACCAAAGGTGGTTTTAATAACAGGCTTTGATGATATGAGCAAGACAGCAGAATCCAGCAGGTGAGGAGCAGAAGTCAAAAAGAAATGGGAAAGGAAATATATCAAAGCAAGATGCACCCTGCAAATTTTAAACTGAGGTCTTCAAACAGGATTATTATTATGCCTTGGATTAAGTTCATCCATATTCATGATGTGTTAAGGACTCCACTTTCCTTTAAATATTTATTGTATTCAAGAAATTGAAATGAGTTTAAGGAAGAAGCACATTCTACTCAGCTTTGCTCCTACTTGCAGTTATAAAATCAGCAGAGCCAGGAGAAGGTGACTAAACCACTTATGTTTCCCAGCTGCTACCTTTTTTATCCGAAGCCAAACAGAATTTGTTTAGTGGCTGACATTCCTGGATGCATTTTTGGCAACGTGAATGCCAAATCCCCAGTATTTCAGAAGCCTATGAGGCTAATGCTCAATATAGCAATTCTTTAAGACACTGCTGTGGTTAGTTGCACAGAATGGGTCAGGGCTTGCCCCAAAGGACTGAATCCCATTTCTTTCAGTGCCAACTGTCTCTGTATCACTACAGTTACAGTTGCACAGAGCAATTCTGGAGAAAGAAAAGGATCAGATGCTCCACTTGGGACACAAAGAGGAACAGATTGGTTTTGATCCCTCTTTCAAACAAAGGCGATGGAGGAAGCTGAATCACAGAAGAGCAACAGAGTTGCCAAGGGGAAAGGGGAAGAAAAAGGAGCTATGCTGGAGGAGCCATCACGGAGAAGGGAGCTAGGAGGAGACAGAAACATCTGCTGGTTAGCAGATGGTGAGCATCTGCAGCCCAGAGGCCTGCATGCGCTTGTGGTGGATGGAAAGCAAGAGGAAAAGAGATGCATCAGAGGTCTGCCTACAGGATCAGTCCATTCCTACGAGCCAAAGACTAAAGTGCCATCTCAGTCTAGAAGCCCATGGCTCAGGTGAGGAAGAAAAGGCCATCTCTACCAGCAGCACTATGCAGGAGTGCTGCACGGCTGATAAATACCCACATCTCGACAATTCCAGGGTGACTGACACAGTAGACTTGAACATATTCAGGCAGAGTATAACACTCTGAGAGCAGCCTGGCAAGGGGTATAGCTCAAGAAGATGTATAGCAAAGATGTATGAGGCCCTGGATTTATGCCCCCTGTGTCCTTTACATGATGCCTCTGCTCACACACAGGGGCAGCACAATGGAAGAGACACTTCCCAAAGTTCCCTCAGGTAGAACTGCTCTTCTTGACCCAGAGACCTGTAAGAAATGCTTTCAAGATGTCCCTCCTTGTTGGCCTCCCCTCTGATCTCGATCCACAAGCTCTCAGCAGGTCTGTCACCTGATCCACAGAAGGACTTCACATGTTTGAGCTGCACTTTTGCATAAAGCACAACCCCTTTACCATCTTTCCCACACATCCTTCATGGATTCCCTGCTCCAGTACTGCTCCCTGCTCAGAGTGAAGGGCTACCACTTCTCCGAAGGGACTGGCAGCATCAACTTCAGCAGCTCTCAAGACTACAGGATAAAAGCCCATAAAAGCCAGCTTTGCTAGCAAAATTAACTGCCAAGCATTTCAGATCTTTGCAGGCTCTTTGCAACCTCAGCAGAGGTTAAACACAACTCACTGGCTTCCCTGGATAAAGATCCAAAGGTCATGGATTTGCTCAAAATTACTTTCCTCTAACTGAACAGAAAGCAACTTCCCTTTTAGTTCAGCCAAACTAGTACACAACATCAAAAGTGTTTTAGGCACAAACCAAAGAGAGGTGTCCGAACATAGAAGAATTTCATTACATTTAAGCAGCAGGAGGCCCTGGGAATACAGCTGTCATCATGAGATGAGATGTTTTCATAGGATGAAAATCAATCCATTTGCAGTGAAGGTGACAGTGTTACAGATACTTTTTTCTGACAGGAATTAGAGGACAGAAGCATCCATTCGCGTTCGGGCAGGTGTACTGCAACAGAAGGCTCTGCTGGGCTTGGCTAAACAAAAATCTCTGATGTCTTGAAGCATCTGCCATGTTGGCCAATCTTCAGTAAACACAGGCATCATCAGATCAGTGGCAGTCTGTGCACTGATTTTACCCAAAACATTCACTTTTGCAGCTCTCCTTTACAATCCAGTTCAAACTAGCATTTCAGGTTCTACTTCTTTCACTCTTTTATAAACTTCAGGTGATTTCTTTGTTCTCTGAAACAGTTGATCCTAGAGATTTTAAAACCTCACTCCCTTAAGTAAGCCAACACAGAAATCCTGCAGCTTTTTAGGATTCTTACTAATAATAGCAAATTCTAACCCAAATCCAGCAGACTTTTAATACTGAGTTTGTGGGTTTCTGAATTGCAGGTTCAAAAACCCACATTTGTAAAGCAATGCAGAGTTGCCAAAAGTATCAGATATTAATAATAATGAATGCCACAATATGTTGTAGGAAATGATCCTATATCTTGCTTATTTAAATTAGTGAAACTATCATTTCAATTAGTCTTTTCACTAATAAAAATTAGGAGGCTTCCTGATGCTCAGGAAGCTGAAGATATCTAGGTTTGACTTTAGTTACCCAGTGCCCAGAAATCAATGCAATACAGAAAAAAGCTGATGTATTAGAAAGAAGAACTCCAAAAAATAGGTCAGATATAAAAAGAAATCAGCATATATTAGGGGATGGAGATTTTTTCTTTTCTTACATCACTTCAAAAGATTCATGAGGGAGAGGGGTTTTAAAATATCCTGATCTTAAAAATTATAATTTCATGTACAGTTCACAGCTCCTATCTCTTTTTCCATCTGTTACAGTCCGTTTAACAGGAAAAAAATTCCTTCAGTTCACAAGAAATGTGCAAGAATTTTCAGTAACAGATAATTCTTAAATGCAAATAGACAATGCCTGATGCAAACATTAGATCAGGGCAAACGGCCATGAGGTAAAATATGACAGGTTTAGCAGGAGATTGTGAGTTACACTTGTATAACTCAAATTATTTGTTGTTTAAAACAACAAAACAAGCAAAAGACCTCCCTCTGCTCCTCACCAAAGGAAATGCCAATGCCAGCTTTAATTGGCCAGCTTGTAATTGGCACAAAAATTTATCATTTTCAAGACCATTACATACAAGTCAGGCTGAGAAGTAGCAGAGCTAGTCCCAGAGTCAGCCCCAGTTTTCAGTGACACTGTTCTCATAATTTATGGAAAAACCCCTACAAGAAACGGCAGCCTCCAAGAGACTTGGAGAGGGATTTTGACAACGGCATGGAATGACAGGACAAGGGAGAATGGCTTCAAAGTGAAAGAGGGCAGGCTTAGATTAGATATGAGAAAGAAATTCTTTATTGTGAGGGTGGTAAGGAACTGGCATGGGTTGTCCAGAGAAACTGTGGCTGCCCCACCCCTGAAAGTGTCCAAGGCCAGGTTGGATGAGGCTTGGATTAACCTAGTCTAGCAGAAGTTGTCCCCATCCATGGCAGGGGGGTTGAAACCAGATGATATTTAGGGTCCCTTCCAACCCACTCCACTCTAGGATTCTATGATTTTTATGAAAATAAAGTGAGATGGATTAAATGTGACAGGATTAATTCTTAGAAAAAACAAATCTACAGCCAGCACCTTATATACTGCAAAACAACCAAGACAGATGTGCAGGAAACAAGCACACCACATTTTCTAAAATGTCAACCATCACCAAGCATCAAGTGCTTGACTACGTTCAAGCCGAGGAAGGTTCAGACAGAAGCTTTATTAGGAGAGATGAAGTACTGTACTTTTATCTCCTGGTAAAATGGACCGGTAAAATCGATCCTTCCTCTTCTTTTCTTCTGGGTTGGGAGGCAAAGGTTTTGAGCCATGGTTTAAAGTCCCAGGATCTTTGCTTCCTGATCCAATCATAGTGCTGGTATTCCTCATTGGAGGAGCAGGCGGTTTGTCTTCTGTTTCAACTCCATTGTTAGACATCTTCAGCTGAGGAGGCCGTTACTGGGAATTGGAAAAAGAAAATAATTTAGAAGCCTTATTTATTTATTTATTTACTGTAAACTAGAATCACACACTGTCAAATCACAAGTAGGTATTTGCAGACTAACCTGTAACCTCATATAGAATCACAGACTTGATAGGGTTGGAAAAGACCTCTAAGATCATCGGGTCCAACCATTAACCCAGCACTGCCATGTTCCCCACTAAACCCTATTCCCAAGTGCCAGATCCACATGCTTTTTCAACACTTCCAGGAATAGTGATATCAACACAAATCCAGTGCCAGCACAACAAATTCTACTCAAGCTCCAAATGTTTTTTTCTGTTAACAAGACTCCGTTCAAGCATTTGAATTTTAGATCATTGAGAGAAGCCTGTTTCAGGGTACAGCCAATTCTCAAGCAAACCATGGAGCACAAGTGCAGGGTGGGAACGTAGAACAGTAAATACAAGGTAGCGAAGCGCAGGGATACCTGAGAGGAGCCAACACGTTGATGAGTTCGTAAGACCTCTTAGATCCACGGCAGTTCCCCTAAAAACTATGTCAAAAGGTTTGCATCAGTCTCCAGCACAGCACGATACAGAGGGACTGAAGTTTACACTCAAGAGTTTTGATGCAGCTGCTCAGGCTCCTTTGCCACAAAGCTGCTGAACAGGGTCAGAGGCAGAGATGGTCAGGAAGCCGTGAGCTGCATCCACATCACCTCAGATGCGGTGCCGTGGCCCTCACTGGTCCCAGGCCAGCTCTGGCCTTCCCGCAATAACAGCACACTTCAGGAGCAACTCAAATTGCCAGAAAGTTGACAGCATTTTGTTCTGTTGGGAGAGTCAAACAAAACTCGATCCCCAACACACACTTAAATCCGTAAGTAAATAATCCCTGCTGTGCAGATTTAAAGACGGAAGCTTGGGAACAGCAATAGATTATTCTGCAACAACTAGCTTGTTCCACCCAAATGAGATCAGCATTACTCAGGACACAGCCTGGCTGCAGCAAGATCCTTCTGGAAACTGGAATTCATCTGCACTGTATTCTCAAAAGTAAGCTGGCAGTTAACTGCAGAACAAAGCAGGAACAGTTTCTGTATGGGTGGAAAAAGGAATTCAACAGCTTTACCAATGTCACAAGCAGTAAGGGAAGATGTTTCACTTAGGGAGAATTATGGGGTGGCAGAAAGTCAGAAGCAGTTTGCTCTCCATAGGTGAGAAGTCCAGTTACAAAGCCAAGGTCACTGCTGACTTCCAGGGAGCTGCTTTTCCATAGGATAGGCTTGGAGGAAACACATTGAGTCACACACCAAACAGACCCCACAACCATCTCACAGTCCTGTGACCACACAGCACCCAGCCAACCTTAAAAGTCTTCTTCAGTCAAGCTACTGATGCTCAGTGTAATTGGCAAGGCACACTGCTCTCACCACTGTGGGGAGTTAAGGTAGGCAAACGCTGCCCCACAGAAGTCACTCAGCAGCAATGTGTCAGACTTTGCTGAAAGCAGTTTCCCTAACTGTTGCCTGCCAAGCCATGGCTGGTCTGCAGCTCCACCTTCTCCTCCACTTAGTTGATTCCTAGTTTCTTCACACTCCTCAACAGGAGGGCTGGCAGTGTTGAACAGCCTGTAAGGCTTTGGGCAAGCCTTCCCACACAGGGAACTTTTTTAAAGGTTTGACTCCAGCCCTGTTTCCTTCCAATATAACTCTGCAATGGAATTTTAGATGATAGAGTAGCTTTTGGGGCATTGCTTTTAACGGCAGGACAGTTTCAGCGTTTGGGAGCGGTGGTGAGAAGTCAGCTGTGCATTTGTCTGGGTGTGTTCTAGCACGAGCCCTGTGCATCCCCCACTGCTCGAGCTTCAGCCTCATGCCATTCTCCAGTATAAAACCGAGCAGAAACAAGTGACAGCTGGAGTGCCAGCCATTAAGTGGTTGGTGCAAATGAATACTCTCCCTGTCTAAGCAGTGGAAAAAAGGTCTAAACTAACACCCAACTGACAAATTTGGCAGTCACTGCTGCTCACGTATCTTGTGCAACATGAAGATACTGGGGCCTTGCTTACAGGCTCTGCACATCACAGTGTCAGTGCTTGTAACTGAACTGGCACAACTAAACCATTTGAAATTACATAACCAGCAGTGCCACATAAAAGATGCATTCTCTGCATTGATCTTATTTTACTATGACAAAGTGAATTGCTGGGAAGGTGCTAGGAATATGCTGCAAGCAGGGAAGAAGAAGGAAAATGAATCTCAGCAGCTCTGTGCCTGCCAAACAGCCCTCCCCAGGAGCAGCACCACATTTGCTGCTCTAACACCCTCCTTTACCCCCACGGAGGTTTGAATAAAGGTGCATCCAAAGATTCTCCCACCAGCCAGACTTCCTGGAGCTGCAGGCACGACTGGGATGGGAGACTGACTCATTTCTGGGTCCCTCTCCCACTGAACAGAGAGGTGAGTAGGTGAGAATTGATGCTTGATGCTGTTAAAGGCACAAAATTAAGCAGGGGACAGAGTAAAGTTTACTTTGTTTATTTTACAAGATTTGTGTTGGGGAATGGATGCAACATGAGACTGAAATAGAGCACTATGTAGCCCCAGGCTGGAGAAAAAGAAGTGAGGAATAACACACACACACACAAAAACAAAACAAAACAAAACAAAAAACCAAAACAGATTACAGGCAGAGGCTGGCCTGGTGCTGGGCAAAGTAAAAATAAGGTAAGCAAAAAGCCAATGAAGGACACTAAGAAAAACCTCTGGATGGCAAGCATCCTCCCTCTCAGTTCCACCAGTGCAAAGGGACGTCTGCTCTCACTTTCTTCAACATAAGAGATTTTTTTTCAAATCCCTCAGTGAGAAAGGATAACACACATGTGAATTATGGTGTTACCTCAGGGATAGAAACATTGGTAGTACAAACTCCTGTTTTATCTTATTATTCCCTGAATGAGCAAGTAGCTGCTGAGAAGTTACATAGTTTAACAAACTATATTGTTTCACACCTATTTGATAACTGCAACTTTTTGTAGGAGAAGTCTATGGTGGTCTATACATGGTCTCATTTTCCCCCCATTGCTTAAATTCCCAGACTTTCTCTTCATCAGTCTTAGGTTTGGAGTTACATCAGCTATTTAATCTGTTTGGAGATGGAGGGGTGAGAAAAATCCGTTGACCCACAAAATTAAGAGACTGGAGCCACACAAGTTTTCCTCTGTAATAGCAGCACTATCCTAGAGGGCTCCAAAAAGCTTTGTGCCACCACACATTTAAAGGGAAATCCAAGAACCTGCTTACGTGAGTCCTCCCACTGTGAGAGAGAGACATAGTCCATCCCCAAATGCAACATCATTAAACTTCTATTGACTTCAAATTATGTGGCTGAAACCCTGCCCTGACAGAATTACACTCACATCTCGGAGCTGAGAGCCTGAAGCCCGGAGCCGTGCCAAGTGGTGACAGAGGTGGCAGTCTCCCTCACTGTAGGTGGCTGTGCAAATTCTCTTCTTCCAAAAATGATCTCCTGCCAATTCACATGTAAGTAGGTTTCGAACAGCCTCCCCCCATGTAGGTGCTGCTCAAATTCAGAGCACCAGGCAACTGCTTCACCAGCGGGCATAACATCAGCGCTACACCACTGAAATGAGTCACTCTGCTCGGCACAGTCCATCCCAACAGGAATGCAAAGCATCACTGGACTGAGTTATTTCCTTCTTCACACCAGCACAACTCTGCTTTGAGAAATCCATCTTATGTTTCCACAGTATGATTACGTTAACAGTGGAAGCAATGAAACAGCACATGAACTTTTCAACTTTCAGAGTCAGATGAGGGAATACATTTTAGCTGCAGACACAATTATTCTCAACTACAATATATATTAAAATACCAGCACTCAAACCAAACCCTGCAGACAGCAGTAGCAAGGCATAGCCCTGATGCAGGACTATTGTTTCTGCAGACATTTGGGAGTACTGAAAGTTCAAGTTGTTTCAGCACATAGGAAAAAGAAAACTTAGGAAAAGTTTTATTACATACTGCAATCTGTGACTGCTGTAAGTCAAATCATGGTAGCCTTCAAATGCTCTCTGTCTCTCCCCATCAACTTTTGAAGCCCACTAGCTAAATTTGATTGCCCCAGCCTCAACAGAGTCCAACAGCAAACCTGACAAATTCTCCTTCCACATCCACAAAACACTTCTGCAGACAGGAAAGAGCAACTGAAAACCATCACAAGGGGACAAGAGACTTAGGAAACCACTTGGCATTTCAAGGCAGAGCACACAGAGGTACTGAAAAGAAGATAGCACCCACAGGTGCCAGCAGGGGCATCCAACAGTTCAGAGCACACACACATGCAAAGATCTGTGTTAAGATGATCACAGAATCATTAAGGTTGGAAAATACCTCAAAAAACATCATGTCCAAGCAGTTAACCCAACACCACTGTGGTAACCACTAAACCATATTCTCAAGAGCCACATCTACACACCTTGTGAATCATGAAGTTAATGCCTAAACTACAGGCATAAACTGTAGTACAGGCACAGTCCCCTAACACAGGCACAGCCTCCTGAGACATTCACCTAGCAGAGTGGGAGCTCAACCTCTGAGAAACATTCTGGCACTACTGTGTGTAACACACACACAAATAAAATAAAAAAGAGAGAACAAAGATCCTCTATGTATGTCATTTTTCCTCCCAGTTAACCACATCATTTCAAACCTGCAGCTCCACACTGAACTGTAAGTTTCTATCAAGCTGGTTTTGTTCTTTGCATTCCTTAGCAAGACAGACAGATGACTGATGGCTAGAACAGAAAGCAATTAAAAAGTCAGAGAGGCTGAAACCTACGCTACAGTAGATGCCATAAAGATAACTACGTCCAATGCATACTAATTGCAGGAGTCAACATGGAAACTCATAAAAGAGCCATCTATAATTCATGCAGTCTGGCAAGGCAGTAGTTGTAAGTTACTTACTACAACTTACAGATGAATAAACTACATTAAAAAAGAGAGGGGGGAGGAAGATGCTCAGTAACTGCTCTTCCCTCTCTGCCTACTAACAGAAGGAAATCTCACACTTTTCCAAGATGCTATTATTCTGTTGTTGGCAGGGTGAGGAAAGGGTGTCTTTCCTACTAAAAAGGCAGAAAGAGTCTTAATCTTTAATTGAGTAGGTCCTGATCCGAACAAGCACTTTACTTCTGCACCAGTATCCCTGCATCCTTCCACCCCATGGCTAGAGATTGGTGGTGCACATACACAGTTAAAATTTCCTCCTTCCCCTTTGCATTGCCCTCGTGAGAAAGAGCACAGACTGTCCCCCCGCTCTGTTCAAACACATTGCAAGCAGCAGATTCCTCCCTGTGTGTCACACTATTGTTCAAACCCCAGCAGAGAAGTAATACCAGAGTTACCAGCTAGGTTTCAACACAGGATGAAAAGCCACTCATTTGGTTTTTATTACTTTACGTGGGACTAAGTCTCAAACACCTGTCTCACACTGAAGGAAAGGCATCCCACATGTTCCACCTGAGAAAGAGGCAAGAGTTGTCGTCTTCCTCCACCCAACAGCAGATGGGACCTGGCACACATGCTGTCACAAAAAAGGCAGCAGCACTACACACACCCCGAGGGAGGACAGACTGATCACCACATTTAGAGGTGATTACAAAAAAAACCTCAGAAACTGTACCATGTAGCTGTCGCCCCAGCCAGGGACTGCACATCTGAGCACTGTGCCTGTGTGCCAATTAAACAAAAAAACCCCAAAGACCAGCAAAGCATCAGCCCAGACCCAGCATTTACATGTGAATTAAAACAAAACAAAAAACCAAAACAACAGGTTTTCATAAAGTTCTAATAAATAATTACAAAACAGCAGTGTTTGCTGATTTCTGTTTAGAACTCTCCTGTTACACCACTGCAGGTGCTGCCAACACCTAAAGATGCAGAAGAAATCGCTAAATTAAATTATATAATCACTAAACATCAGTATACATTTAGAAAAGAATGTATCCACTGCTACAGCCCTACGGGTGGGTGTGGGGAGGGGGAAGGGAGACATACTCTCATGGCAGATGGCCAACTACTAGTTGCAGTCTTGCTCCACTGCAAGCATTATTTCCATAGTGCTAGACATAAAGGATGACTGACCAGTTACAACTCAACAGGAAGGCTGGAGGATTCCATAGCTTGGAATTTTAAAATCCAAAGGACTGGAAGATCCTTATAAAAAACAGCCTTTAATTTAACCCCAAAAGTTAGGGCTAAATGCAAGAACTGTCAGGTGGGGTTCCTTAGCCCATATTTTGCAGGAGGACACGGACATCACTGCAGCAGGCAGGAGAGCTGCAAAATATCTCCCTGGGCAGATACACATGATAACCCATCCTACTGCATAGATATGCTTCTAAAGAAGAACAGACTAATTTTAACCACTCGATTCCTAGCAACAGAGTTCTCCTTTCATTCAAGCTAAGGAGGCTTCTTTCTGTTTTGTTTTAAATAATCAAGGCCCAGTGTTCATCTGTTTCTACAGTGTGGGCCTATGCATGTCCACTGTGACAGTAACCCACAGTACGGAGGATTTCAGTAGCTCAGAGGCAGGTCAAGCCCTTTCCATCACATTAGGCTTGGATCCAAAACCACAGAGAGGCATTGCCAGCTTCAATTGCCACGTTCAAACGTAGCTTTGGATGTTTCACAAATAACGGGCAGTGTCAGACAATAATTGTTTCACAATCAATGCCAGCTATGCCCATGGACCTGGAATACACAGTGAACTCACCTTACTTGTGCTCCACTACTCAAGCTTTAAAAGCTGCAGAGATCAACCCTGGCCAATCCCATCCCTGGGTGGCAGCCTCCTCATTTTGACTGAGCATTTACCCATTTCAATCAGTGCTTTTAAACAGCCCAAGAGAAATAAATCACATCCATATTTAAGGGGAAAAAAAATTCCAAGCTGAGAGAGAAAGAACCAAGAGTATCATTTTCAAAAGCTCTCAGCCCACAAATCATCCTCCTTATTTCCTCATATCCAGAAGTGCTGCCTCCCCTCCCCCAGCTACATGACTGAACAAGTAAGTTTGCTGTTGCAGATGTCAGGACAGGCTCCCTTTTCCAGCACAGTATGGAGCAGCCCTGGCTCCAGTTCTGCTTTTGCTCACAAGAAGGCAGGGCTTCAACCACACCAGTCAAAGTAGTCACTAGAGTCTGAGCTTGCTAAGCAGGGAGGGAAAAATAAAGGCCTCTTATGTTAAAGCATACCCAAAGCCCATATAAACAGGTTTCCTGGAGGAAATCTGTGTTCCAGAGGAAGTGACTAGATGCAGCATAAAGAAAATATATTAATCCACACAGTTAAACACACTCCCACTACTTTGCGCCTAAGTTACTTGGCTCTGAGTCCTAACTACACATTAGCAGCAACAGCAACTGAAAGCAGCCAAATCATTAATCATTCTTCCATTCAGAAGTTTCCAATCCAGAAGATGAATGTAGAGCACAGGGCACAGAATTAAGCCCCGCTATCACCTAATGTGGAATAATTCATAGTACAACGTATTCACATATTAAATATGTGTACATATTTACAAAAACTGCAGCTTGTTAAATGCAGAGATTTGCCATTTAGCAGTGGGGGTGGGGGTAAGGAATATGCCAGAAAACTAGAACATTGTCAGATCAAGTCAACAACATCTCATAGGCACAGAGGACACTGCAATGCAATAGCTGAAAGTTTGCATTAAACTCTAAAAAGTGAGTTTTTTCGGAGGCGAAGAAACACCAAGTAAGAGACCTGCAAAGAGGAAGCCAATGTTCTTAACTCATTCAGCTCCTTTGTGGCTGGGAAAGTAAAGAGCAAGAAGACAACCCAATTATCATTAGTGGATGAAGCCATCCAGGAGCCTCAATTAGACTGAGGGGAAAATGCCACAACAGTTCAGCGCTAATTGGAAATGCAAACATTTATCATCAGAGTAGCGCTCGCTCCTGTGTATAGCTCCATTGTGTTCACTGCAGCTAATGACAGTAGGAAACTCAGTGTTCCATAGTATTTATGTAATGACTGGCAAAGCTGTCACATCCCCTTAATTGCTAGCCAGGATTTTCATACTGGCAGTGGTTTTCAATTAAAGGAAATCGTAAAGATTGGTTCCGTTTCACGTTGCTTCATTAAAGTTTTGGTTCTTCTTCAATGTTGGGGAAAGAGGAAGAATGAATAGCTCTTCCTCTGCATCAAATATGAGTTTTTTGTAGACAAACTGAACTAAGAGAGAAGGAAAGCACCGTCAAATACCCAGAACTGCAAAAACTAATTTAGCATCAATAAAGACAAGCGATTTGAGAACTCCACATAAATCTGCTTCAGGTTTCCAATGATTACTCCTTTAAGTGTGATACACACAGTGCTCTTAAGAGTGGTTCAGTTACAAGGCAAAATGAAAAAGCCTAGGGTTACCCCCAGTTGAACTTTCACAGTAGAGCTTTCTTTGCTGGTAGAATATTAGCTCTGTGTTTATAATTATGTGCTACCTAGCAAAATGCCCTATTCTACCTACTTAATAATTCCAGAACACAGAGGAGTACCCATAGTGAGTACACTGTAGAAAGGCCTCACATCCCTAGACTTCCTTACTTGGACTGCAGAGCATTCACTATAGTCCATTAAGAATCACGATCATTTAATTTAATGAGCAGCAGTTTGTTTTTAGGAAGTACCATCAAGCCTTTTATCACATCATTTACCCAGATTCCAATCATACTTACTGTATGTCAGTAGAGAAAAGAAAGCTCTATAGGACTGGCACAAAGGAACTGCTGTTTCTGCAACATATTACAACCAAGTCTGCATTAGCGCTCAGTTAAATAAAACCCATGAGCCAAGTGAACTATTTTTACTCCACTGAACAAAAGGAAATATAACAACATCACTTATTACAGCGGCAGGCCCATTTCAAGGCACCATTTAACTAGGAATAGGAGTTAATTAAAAGATCAGATACAGTAGGCAAGGGTTTCCTCAACACCTTTGTGCAAGTCTTTCTGGCGCATGGATCTTCTTACCCTGTGTTCTTGCTACAACGACCCAAGCAACTTTAAGTAGGACACATGGATCTTCACTGAGACCCAGTTAAAACTCACTCTTTCTCAGGAAGCAGCCACATTGACTGCAGACACAAAACCCAACCCAGTAGACTGATCAAGCTCCCCATACACAGCCCTGTCAGCATCTGCAGCAAGTGACTTGCTTCTTTCAATCCAATTCCCAGTGGGCAAGCATCTACATCATACAATTAGAAACAATGTGAACTGCAAATTCAGCAGAATTGGGATTTCACTGATGGATGGATTGCCAGTACGCATGTTTTATTCATCTAAAGGCTGCTTTGTCAGGTTGGTTGCATATCCCCTGTGTACTTAAAATGCTAAAAATCATTTTATGTTCACTACTGAGAAGCCAAAGACCTCTATAGACAACGTTGCACCTCTGCTAAGTGCTAACCAAAACTCACCAGATTTCCAAAATGAAGACAACCACCAATGACAACTGTTCTAGGAAGCCACAGGAGTCAAGGCATTTTGTTCAGTATAGTACTCCCTCCCATTGCTAAACTCTACTTGTTCAATTTTCATGGCTACTTCCCGCTAAGGTCAGCAGTGTATCAATTAGCCTCCCTAGGAGAGCACAGCATGCAGCAAATCCAGATGCAGTTTTCTGATCATTCTTCTCTAATTCTAATAATTAAGATTCAATGATGTTCACTACCAGCAAGCTCTCGTAGAGGTTTCTGCTACCTACCCATAACCCCAAAGCCTCCTTAGTGTTCAGGCACTCAAAGCAATTCTCATTTCAGCACCCACCTCTGGTTACCTGACCACATTCCCTCTCTCACCTATTGTAAATCCAAGGTAAGAGAGTGTAAAATGAGATACATTTTGTAGCTACCACACTATAATTTCACCTCTTACCTTTACAGTAACAGATCTCCTTGCTAAAAAACTCAAGATACAAACAGGACAGTCAAGTTTTCTGAAACCTCAGGGGTAGTCCCTAAGCATACCCAGGAGGGATGCTTGGGGGCTGCGCTTCCCAAAACAATTCTGTGCCCTCCACTTTGTGGTATTTACACCTGCCTCATGGAAGTGCTGCATTCCTTTTTACTGACACTAACATTTGTATACACACCATGGCACAACGCTCTACCTCCCCCCTTTCCTGTTCTTACACGCTTTGCAGAGGGATGCAGTGCAGAGAAATACACTTGCTGTGGGCAAGGAACAAAGCATGACCTAGTGGCTTAAGTGAACTGTCTTCTTTGCAAGCATGGCTTCTTTCATTTTTCTTTCAAATTGTTTCCTTTGACCCGAGTTTTCACAGAATCACAGAAAAGGCTTGGGTTGGAAGGGACCTAAAAAATCCTCTAATTCCAACTCCCCTGCCATGGGCAGCAATTCCACCCACTAGATCAGGTTGCTCAGGGCCCCATCCAACCTTTTCCTGCATTCCTGGTTATTCTTGTACTGCTGATATTTACAGGTGCTGATTCACAGCCTTCCAAGATATGCACGTTTGGCTGCTTTTATTTTTAAGAAAAGTCTCTTCAGGCTGGAAATAACTTATCTGTGAATACTCGTCAATGTGTATCTAGTTTTATCAAAGGAGCTCAAATATTCTACTTTGACAAAAGCTTCAAAGTTTTATCAGTCCCTGTTTTCTATTAAAGTATTATAAAACAGACATCTAAACTTGTGGCCTGCTACTTTGTAAGGTCCCTTTTAGCTTTAAAAATAGAAGTTGGATTTGAGCCTAATATATATTCTTTAAACATCCAACATGGTTTGAATTTATATACCCACAGGTGAAATTTCCCCTGAGGGTTTCATTTCTTAAAGACAATTAAAAAACTGCAAAAAAAAAAAAGCTTTATTTCTGACAAAGCTGAACTAAGATATCTAAAATAGAAGTGCTCAGATCCCAAATCATGACTTTTTGAAATGGGCTTTCAAAAAGCAGCCCTGAGCAATTAAGCCCACAATTCTGTCACTTTAGTATCTTATGCTATCAGCAGACAGCTTCCATCTTAGATCTAGATGATGTATTGTCTCCAACCTCTGCTCCACTGGCTCCTAACCTTTTCTTCCCCATGGAGCATCTGCAGTCTAGGTATTTCCCTGGAGATTCGTTAACTGCTCCTTCCTCAAAGACCGAGATTATTGGCATTTTTCTCAGACTACATTTCTAAGCACTCTAAAGACCTGTCAGGACAGAGAAATAAATAAATACAGAAAAATAACAATTCATCATTCTCTCTGTCAAAACATCACAGGTAAAGAGAAGACCTAAAGTTTTGGCTAATGTCTTTAAAGACCATTTTCCATCCTGCATGCCTGTAAATCATTTACATAGCATTTCACACCCTCTTTTAATGCCAGTATCCTGAGGGAGAGGGTAGATTAGAATATTGGTATCTCTAATTTAGGAGGTAATTAGACCAACAACAACAAACCAGAGCTGTACACACGCTCAAAACAATCTACTTAGAATTCTATTTTAATTAAAAATCAGTCAAATAATCCTATTATGCTAAGGATTGCTTTAGGTGTGGTTCCAATCCAGCACATCTTTTTTTAATATTTTAGTTCCACACACAGAAAGTGATTGAAAAAACACTGCAAACTACCAGAATGGTCCTTTCTGTACAGCAAGTTCCTCTTCCAGTTAGAGAGCTTGGGAAGATACAGAAATAAATGTTCAAATGTCAGTCATCCACTTAAAAGTAAACATCCACTTAGTAAAAGAAACAAACAAAAAAAAAACCCTGATAAAATAAAAGCAGCATACATCTCAGGCCAGTGTGTCCAGCAGGTGGAGAAAGGTGATTCTCCCACTCTGTTCCACTTTGGTGAGACCCAACCTGGAGTGCTGCATCCAGCTCTGGGGTCCTCATCATAAGAAGGACTTGGACCTGCTGGAGTGAGTCCAGAGGAGATCACAAAGATGCTCAGAGGGCTGGAGCACCTCTGCTATGGAGACAAGCTGAGACAGTTGTGTTTGTTCAGCCTGGAGAAGAAAAGACTTCGAAGTGGCCTTAGAGCCGCTTCCAGTACCTAAAGGGGTACAAGAGAACTGGAGAGGGACTTTTGGCAAGGGTATGGAGTGACAGGACAAGGGGGAATGACCCTAAGCTGAAGGAGAGCAAGTTAAGTTCAGATATTGGGAAGAAATCCTTTCCTATGAAGGTGGTGCGGCACTCAAACAGGCTGCCCAAGAAGTTGGATACCCTATCCTTTTAAGTGCTCAAGGCCAGGGTGGATGGGGCTTTGAGTAACCTGATCAAGTGGAAGGCAGTCTCCATGCCAGGCGGTTGAAACTAGATGATCTTTAGGGTCCCTTCCAACACAAACCATTCTAGGATTCTATGAAATCCAGTATTCCCACTCTTGACCCCACTACCTGCAAACATCACATCAGAGGGCACTTCTTATTTCTTCCTATTTCCCCCTTTTGCCTCCTTTGTTAAAAAGTAACACACAGCTCTTCTACAACTGTACAATTTACATGGCTTTGTTTTTAAAAACAGAGAAAAGAAATATTTCAAACATAGTCTTTCATTTATGGTTTTGCTCTTACATGGTCTGTGGGACCTTGCTGCATAACAAGCATTTTATTCATAGCAAACAGAAGCAGTCCAGCTGCCAGAGCCAATTACCTGCCTGTATGACTGAAGTGGGGAAGTTTGGAGAAGGAGCAGGGCAGAGGTCTGAAGTACAGAAAAAAGTGTGGATGTATAAACCTGTATATGCACATACACATGTGTATGCACATGTGTGTATATAATTTGCACCACCCAAGTTACTCACTTATTTTGTTTAGTCTCAAGTAGTCTGTATCATATGATCATTTATAAACATAATTATCCTCAAGTGATATAAAGTCCTAAGAAGAAAAAAAAAAAAAGCTTGTAGAAAGTTATAAAGTATAACAGACAGCTCTGAATTAATTTAATTTGGTTTTGCACATTGCCCAATTACTTCTGTAAGTATCCACACATCATCTTGTTTCTATTAACTGCAATCTATATAACATTATAAAATAAATAAACCAATTCCCCAGGGGCATATAAACAAGATTGTTGCCCAAATCCATGTTGACCTCATGCACACAGGTTATTCAACCACTACCACTCACTATACTGAAATAGACTTGGGAATTCAACAAGAAAAGAAAACGAAGATACTTCTTGAGCCCATTTCCTCTTCCAAAACACTTGTGGGAGGGAAGGCTGGATAGCTCAGAAAAGGCTAACCTCACAATTTCCCCTCAGGCTTGTGCTGAAGAAAGAAGAGATTCAAGGTCTTGCAGTTCCAGAAATAGCAATCCTCCTCTACAGACATTTTATTCTACCAGGTCAACACACAGAACACAGTGGTGGGTCCCCAGACATCCTCTTCACCACTCCTTATCCTGCTGAGCCTTCCAGTCTGACAAACTGAAACTACCAATGCCTCTGGCTTATTGGGAGGTGGAGAAGATGCCAATAGACAAAAGTAATGAAGTTCCTGAACCACCTGGACTATTATTTATTTTTTCACATTATTTATTTTCCACATTATTTATTTTTAGCATTTGAGTGTAGAAGTTGAAGGAACTGATGGGTAGAAACAGGTTTTTTATCATCCTGGTGTTCCGTACTAAGACTAAACTTCAGCTGTGAAGCTCTCTTGCCTCCACTGTTGCCTGCATCCCTCAAATATCACTGGGAGACAAGGCGGGATGGTTGAATGTGGTGAATGTGCCCATGATTATGAAGAACTGGGAAGATTTTCCTTATTACAGGCTTTCCATAGCCTTGAGGAAGTCTGCCTGAGGAGACAAAAGCTCCCTTCTTGCTGCTTGGACAGAGAGGTGGGCTCAGAATGCGTAGAAGTGGTGGGTGAGCGACCCTTACCCTCCAGAACAAAATCACTACCAAAGCAGCAAGGTCTTGGTTGAACCTGCCAAATTTTTACAGGACAGAGTCAGAAAGCCAGAACAACTTGGCTTTGCATGCCCGCAGGATTAAGCACAGCCATCCAACACCAAGCCATGCCACAGTCCTGCAGGATCAGGATCACTGCTGGGCTACAGCTTGGTGGTCGCCAGGGCTGTCCAAACCCCATCTCACCTACACACACAAACCCAGCGCAGAATATTGCAGCATGAGGCCACAGGACCCCATGGCAAGAGTACCTCTGAAGACAAACTCAGGCAGCCATATGAGCAGGACCAAAGAGGTAATACCTTGTTTGAATCTTCTCTGTATCATTAGTGCTTGCGCTAATTACGATAGCCAACCGTAGCAGTCACTCTGATGGGGGGCTAAACAATAGCGACAGAGCTGTCAACTACATTCAAAGAACCAAATCCTTAGAAGTTCATCGTTTTGGGGCCAGAACAGAATCCATACAGCAAGATGCACAGGATTGCAGCTTTTTTTAGTGCAGAAGGCTTGAGAGAGTAAGTACAGCTGGAGCAGACATTAAAAAACTAAGCGCGTTTTCCTGTTTCTCAGGGGGATTTAAACAGCAGGTGAGTAGGGCTGGTCGGTGGGACATGACCCTTTTTTATTTCAGCTATTTAGATGCAAATAGTTCCCCCTCCCTCTCCCTCTCAACACCATCTGTTAGCCCAGAGGTTTAGACTGTGCCTTGGATGTAGATTTTGGGGGAGGGGGATATAGATAAAGCATTGTGAGAATTTCAGTTGATGCCCCTGTTTCCTCTGGGGCACAGTTTTGGAGAGAAAAAAAACAAACACTTTGCCATACTATTAATTAAAAATAGGATTTTTCTCTCATTCTATTGTACTTTTCTTACCAACCCCATGGATTTCCTAATAGAAAGCATTCCATGACCATCTTTTGGCCAACAAGCCGCATTATATAGGGACATTTATAGCAGGTTGCCATGGTGTTAGCAAAGGGCATGAGCTGATACTGCAGGAAGTACCAGAGATTCAAGGAATTAAAGTCCTAAATAATAATAACGAAGTCCTTCACTACAAGGCAGAGTATTTAATGTTCTTTTAGTGATAGTGAAGCTACCTCATGTCTGTCTGACTATCCCAAGTGAACAGCAATGTACTTTCACAAACTACGGGAAGATTTGATTCATTAAAAACTTCACCCAGGGCTCTGGATTCTTTGTAAAGGCAAGATTATGGGTGACAGCACAGAGTGCACTTTCAGGAAGCTTGAAGATGACACAGTATTGGGAGCAGTGGCTGACAGACCACATGGGTGTGCCACCACTCAGAGGGATACGGTCACAGTGGAGAAATGGGCCAACACCAACCTTGTGAAGCTCAACAAAGGAAAATAAAAAGTCCTGCAAACATACTGGTAAGAGTCCAGCAAAGGTACCATAGGGATGATTAAGGGACTGGAGTATCTGGCATGTGAGGAGAGGCTGAAAGAGCTCTTCAGTTGGCAGAAGAAAAAGTTCAGAGGGATCTTATCAATGAGCATAAATACCTGATGGAGGTGTAAAGAAGATGCAACCAGGCTCCTCTTGGTTGTATGCAGCAACAGGACAAGAGTCAATGGGCACAAACTGAAATACAGGAGAATCCATTTAAGTGTACGATTAACAAACCCCACAACAAAGACACTTTTCTTCAGCGTGGGTGGGGTGGGGATGGACACAAAACCACAGAACAAGCTGCCCAGAAATATAATGGAGTTGCCATCCTTGGGGATGTTCAAAACCCCACTAGACATGACCCTGAGCAAACTGTTCCAGCTGCCACCACTTTAAGTAGGGGTTGGACTCGACTACCCACAGAGGTTCCTACCAACCTCACCAATGCTGCAATCACAAGACATACAAAGTGAAAGGGAGGCTTTAAAGAAAAGAAATACATAAAATCTTTCAAAATACTTGTCTGAAGCAAGCGTTTTTACTCCTTGGCATCCAAGGCACCAGTTTAGTGAAGAAGATAAATTAAAAGAGGTGGTGACAACCTTGAGCAGAAAATCAGCAGAAGAGTTGGGATTAGTACTGCAACACCCTCTTTATGAATTTTAATGTGTGGAGTACAGTCCTGGTACTTGGGATATGCAAGCTCTTGTCCCAGATTTCACACACACCTCATCTGTGATCTTGGAGGCACAAGAGGGGGAGAAAGTGCAAGTATTTCTTGTCTGCTCTGCCCTCTTCCAATCAGTCAATCATCTCTTTAAAGGAAAGGCAACTCAGGTAGTTATAGAGCACACAGCATGAAAAAAATCCCTTTCAGGTGCTTCTGCATCTTCAGTTAGCACAAGAAAGACATTGTCATTAAAAAAAAAAAAAAAAAGAGAACTGTGTATGCAATCCTGATGGCAAACCCCAACAGCAGAAGGTAAAGGCGGCATGGAGGGATGCAAAAACCCTTCTTCCCCCTTAGAGTCCAGATGATGGGACAGGAAAGCTCTCCTGAGCTTGAAATATGAATAGGCAGAGACCACCTAAGGGGAAGTGGGTGTTGTGGGGCATCTCCCTTCCCCTCCAGGCTGCACTGTGATCTGAGAAATGCTCGGAAGGAAGGAAATACTGTGTGGGCTTCAGCATCTCAGCTGCAGCTGAGCAAGTTCTTAGGCTACCCAGCACAACATGCAAGGCTGACACCAAGATGGGCTGTCAAACTTTAATGGTGATGCTCCACTGAGGTGACGGAAAGGAGCTCTTATTTCAGCTGAGAAAGCCTCCTCACAGACAAGATTTGCACAGCAACATTTTCTGAAGGCCCATTTTTCTTTTTTTACTGTTGGGATATTGTTTGGTTTCTCAAGTGTTCCCAAAACAAATACAACATCCTCCCTCTTTCTTGCACAGACAGAAGAGGCCAGAACAGTGTATGATCTCAACTACTTGGTGACAGTCAGGAACTCCAAGTACCTAATTTCAAACTATTAACTTGTAAAATGCATTAAATTCAATATTACTGGAAAGCAATACACTGACAAAAGTTGCAGGCATTTCACAGAAACATTTTCTTACCCCAAAAAAAAAAAAGTTATCTGACAAAACAGTGTTTCAATAAATTTATCCTGATACTTTGAAAGAACTTAAAGTTTTCACTTTAAAATAAAAGGGGTAATATTTTCTTCATTTATGAAAAGCAGAGTTATCAGAAAATCAGTGTTTCTCCTACAGATCTAGAGCCATCTTCATCCACTGCTCTAAATCGCCAGCTAATTCTGTTTCCAGATCTTTGGCATTTCACCAGCATTACTGAGAATCTAAAGAACAGCTACTGGAAGTGTTTTTAGTTAACCAACTTCTTGTTCAAAAATCTAAGCGCATGTATAAATTCTAAGGGCTAAAACCCTGCAGTTGGATCTCTAATACAAGATACAGACACCAAGTCTCAGTCTACTTGACTTTAAAAAGACAGAAAGGTCATCTGTGATAGCTAAGGGGTACTTGGCCCTAATGCCAGCAAGCCACCCACTGAAGCAGTGGGAGTTTGGCCCGAATTAGGATTTCAGGATTTATCCCATAATGCCCTGTAACACTTCCCACACAGTAATACCTGACAGCTTCTGAAAATTTGCAAAATGTGAGGGACATGCTGACACCATCACAGATGAGGTTTCCAAGGGTGTATTTTGTAACAATTGAATCTAAGCAATACCTGTCTGCATATGCACATATTCTTGCAATTCCAAGGGGGTTTAGCATGCTGATTTCCAAAGCACAGCAGCTAAAAACACCTCTCCTAAGGCTTCTCAGTGCCAAACAAACCTGACTTTTAAAAGCAAAGAGCCCACACAGCAGTTACATCCAGGACATCACTTCACTTGTGTGATAATCCCCCACCCTTGGTTCCCTGCTGTTACTCGTGATTACATAGGTACAAGCCAGATGCTTTTCTAGAACCTCTTTCCAGCACCACCTAAATCCTCATCTTTTCCCACAGATTCCTCCAGAACTGCCCTGAAATAACTACTGTCACCCTCGGCATGACCTGGGACAAGGCAGACAGGTTTACAGTCAGGAAGCACCAAGGTCCAAGCGGTCAATCACTGCCCACACAGTGTCTTTGAGCCCAAATCTAATGGCATGAATGCTCAGTATATTACTGGTTGATGATCTGTCCCATCCCTCTTCCACATTCTTAACAGTAAATACTGACCAGATAAGTATATGCTAGAGCTGTGCATTTTTCCTGGGAGAAACATGTCTATAAGCCTTGTTCAACCCAGTGTGACCTTTATCCTGTGGGGAGCCAAGCAACAACCAGTTCATGTATTCAAGCAACAACCAGTTCATGTATTCCATGAGCCAAAGGCTTCATACAGTATTGTTGCTCTGAAGGGGGAGCCTGGATCCTGCCCAAACTGAAGTCACTGCTATCACAAACAGCATAGGGTCTGTGGCATCTAACACTTAAAAAGATCCTTTATCTGGATCCCTGGAGGCACCAGGAGCTTTCACACAACAGGATCAACACCTACAGTGCAAGTCAGACAGCAGCCCTGTAAATGATCAGTGCAGGATACAATAGGTAAGAGGTAGAGCTTCTTCAGCTATCCCAGCAGCTCCCTGACAACCAAAAGAAAATAACCCAAACAAATTTAAAAAAAAAAAAAGTTTAAAAGATAGTCAAGGACAGTGGGGCTTTCAAGGATTGAAACATGACTCAATTTGGAACAAGAGTACAACTAAGCAGACACCGCCAAAGAGACAAGACAGGTTCCACTTTAAAAGCAGCATTCCGTTATCAAATGACAAAAGTCTTCCACAGATTAGTTGGTATGCTTGCCTTTTGCCCTGAAACTAGTCATTATTAAGAGGATCCAAATGCAGGAGAAGGAAAGAAGCCTGACAGAAAGAGGGGGGAAAGAAAAAAAAACAGAAAAAAAAAATACATCCCATAGTTGTCATGTTTATGACTTATATTCACTAGACAGGAAATCTTTAGAGCAAGGAAAAGCCTGTCTGCTCTTCACTTCACAAACCCTTGATATCATAATCACATTTTTAAAATATTGCTTTCTTGAATGATGCAAATTAAAAGCCGTAAGTAATTCTCTGACATACTATTGAAAACCACACACCAGCACAAAATAGCATTTTATCACATGCAAGTCCATTAAACTATTATTTACAGTGCAATAAATAGCATCCACACAGATACTACTGTCACTGCTCAGCAGAAAACCTAGAAAATTCCTTGTCCCTGGCCCCTGGGGTTTGACTGAGAGAAGCTGAACTGCTCCTGCTTGGAGCAGGGTTTTGTCCTACAGAAATACTGCAGTATCCCAGCTAACACAGTAACTGTCCTGTAATTATCACATACACTTTATAGTCAATTACATAAAAGAGACCTTTCACTTCAAAAGTAATTTTTAAGGCAAAAGCAGAGGAAAGCTTTTCAAAAGATGACTGTGAAAAGAAAAAGAGAAGAGATGGTGCATTTATATGGGTCAGTAAGGCACTCATCGAGACAACTGTGGCTGAGGATGGTCATGGGGCACCAGGGTTCACAGGCCACACCAAAAGTGCTTTTATTTTCATAGAGTTAATGCAGTTGTCAACCGCTCAGAAAGAGCCCCAAACTAGAAGGCAGTCTGACAAGCCAGAATAAGACACTCAGCTAGCTCCACAGTCTAGACAAAAATTTGCTTCTCTGAAGGTTTTTTATTTTCCATTCCTCTTCCAGAGCTAAAATTGGAATGGTATCAGTTGCCCTTTCCCAAATGGAAAGCCCTCTGACAGCAAACCAGATTTTGAAGCTTTCTAGCAACTACACAGGCCAAGCCATCAGAGCTTGCTGCTTATGTGTCTGTGTTCAGGACATCCGCAGGGTAGTCTTGGGATCAGAGTGGAGCTACAGTTGGATGTTGTCCAGAAGTATTTTAGGAGAACAGAATCAAATTGCCACACAAACGTAATTGCCAAGTTTCAGTCTAATGTTTCAGCGATTTGCTTGACATGTTTAATTTCAGAGGGCAGACTGGTAGAGTAATATTTTGGTTTTATTAATATGTCCAAGTTCCCTAACAGTGTTCATATCTTTAGTAAGGGACAGGATTCCTTCAAATTCTGCTTTTGATAACAGAAAGCATGACAAACTTTTCATGCAGCCTGGAAAAAATATTTGAATGGACTGAGTCTAAGGCAGTCAGTGAGAAAGATGAAAAGCAGTATTCTTAAACGATCTACACTTCCCAAAACCTACAAATCTGGAGCAGAGACTTTGCCTTCTCTTCAGGAATCCATTCAGAAAGCTGGCTTTCAAGACATTTGTTGAGTACCTAGTCACTGCATTACCTGATGCTTTCAATCTTTCAGCCCACACAGAGCTAAATCATCTAAGAAACAGATTTCCCCGCCTCCTACCCCACAGCATTTAAAAGAGTTTAAATTCTGACCCCTTCTGAAAAGGCTGCCCAAGATTACTGTGTTTCTATGTTCCTGTCACCAACTCTGTCCACCCAGTTCTTGCCCAGTGTTCCTCTCTCCACTTCCAAGCCTTGCAGGCATCTCACAGCATCCCAGACAATATACTGAGATGATTCTGAGTGCATCAATATCCATTCAGATCACCTGTTGAACCCCCAAGGCACTGTCAGAAAATGCACAGAGTGAAGAGTCAGAGTCTATGATTTCCTCTTCATGATTTCTTTTAAAAAAGACATTTTCGTCCCAGTTCCCATAGAATTGCAGTGTTGCTTAAAGAAGACTGCTCACAGAGCTACAAGAGAATTTAAGTTTCAGAGTAAAGCTGAGCTATCAAAAACCCAAGTTGCTTATACATCTTGTTTCTACCACAGATAGTAAAATATTGTTTATTAGACTCTGCACATGTGAACTGTGCCTCTTGAAGATCACAGAGAAAACAAATGAATAAAGTTTTAATCTAGAAAGTGAGAAGATAAGAGATTTAATTAAAGAGATTACAGACCTCTCAACCAATTAAGAACCAAGCTCAATCTTCATAAGCCTATCATTTGGATTATTAATTTTTTAACATGAAAAGACTGTATCCCAACACTGAGCTTCAAGCCTAAGAGTGTTTTGATCTGAAGATGATTGACCATAGCAAAACATCAAGTAAAGAGTGTGAAAAAAGGCCTGAGATTTATTTAGCATGCATATGATTTCAAGTACCAGCTTGATAACCAGGCTAAACATCCACAGGCTCTGCAAGTCCCAGACTACAGTCACCTGGAGGCACCAAAAATCCATTCTTTCTCTCTAGCTCTCTGAAGTTCTCTCCCTTCTTGAATCCTTGGAGAAGGGCATTATTTCTGCTCTATTCCACTTCACATGGGATTTCCTGTAAGTAGAAATTCCCCCTTTCCCCTTACTTTTTTGCATGATCCTCACACAGGAAGACAGGTTTTAAAGAGAGCTCAAGCTTGTAAGAACCTTCCTATTCCACAAGTGAGACGAAGTGCTCCAAAGTCACACTCTGTGTGGTGACAGAAATTAGGATTTTATTAATTTCCTCAGAGCCCTGCAGAGTCCATAAAAATCATTTAAGTTTTCACGTCACAAACACCACTGACCTCATCAGCCTCAGGGGCTTGGAGTGGGTCTACTAAAGAGCGGGTCACACTTCTGCAGGTGAGCTCCAAGCCTTGGGCAAGAACACTGCTGGCCAGAGCTGTGACAATGCAAAAGCAATAGGCATTGAGCAGTGTCTGTCCCACAGGCCAACAGTTACTGCTCACAGATCCCAAGAGAACTCCACCAGAGATACTAGAGGAAATACTTTTGCAGAAATCCACTTGCACGCACAAAGGTGAAGAAAGAAATGGCACTCAAGCCATTGAGTAGCTCTCAAGCACTACTTTGCTTGCTCTTGTACAAGTTAGAGAAATCCACAGCAGCACAGACCTTGGCATAAACATAAGCCACTCATGTACACTCTGGCCTTTCAGGACCTGAATGGTGCCTAAGAGAAATCTGAAGAGGAACTGTTTACAAGGGCATATAGTGATAGGGCAAAAGGGAATTGCTTCCAACTGAAAGATGGCAGGTTTAGATTTGGTACCAGGAAGAAAGTTTTTACTGTGAATATGGTGAGACACTGGAACAGGTTGCTTAGACAGACTTTGGATGCTTCACCCCCAGCAATGTTCAAGGCCAGGTAGGATGGGGCTTTGAGGAACCTGCTCTAATGGAATGTATCCCTGCCCACAGGAAGGGGGCTGGAACTAGATGATCTTTAAGGTCCTTCCAACACAAACCAGTCTATGATTCTGTGATACATACCCTGAGCTCCAGGTAGCTTGACATTGTTAAACCATGACACTGCCCACACTCCAATCACACCCCTAATGGTAGAGAAGACTGAGCTACAAAGACAAGCACAGACCCAGGTGACAGATTTCAACACGATAGCATGATTTCAACAGACGCTCAAGCACAGCCCCAGTTTGCTCTAAAAATGAGGGGCTTCCGTGAGATATTTCATGTGGTTAAAGCTATACAAAGCCTTGAGTCACTTGCTGGGTCACAATCCAGCTGATTCCAAGAATCTGTATGCAGGCTGCTTACCCAGAAATTAACCTACTGCCTCGGAAAGCGTTGCTTAATTTAGAAGAGTGATTACTTACAGCACCTGCTGCTAGCCTCACAGCCTTTGATATGCCAGCTTCTCAAAAATTAATGCTAAGTCTTCTAAAACTATTTACATAAGTAATTAAGGAAAGAACTAAAAAAACAGTGCTAAATGTATAACATAACAATCAGCTGGGTTATCAGCACCAATTGAAACTGTAATTTCCAAAGTAAATAGTGTGACTTAAGGCAGTTAGAGCTGAAGCTGTACAGTCAGTCCTTGTGGCAGACTCCCTTCCTCAGCCAGGCATAAACAGAAAATGCACTGCACAGGAGACACACATCAAATTGTGTACGTGTATGACACCACCACCTCAGAAGAAGCATCAAACAGGAGGAGAATCTTTGCAAAAGAGGTGTCCTGGCTTTAAAGCCACATTACCTGTAGGCTTTAAATTGAAAGCCAAGCCCAGAGTAGGTTTGTCATGCAAGTGTAGAACCTCCTGCAGTAACTGAGGGCTGAGGTCAGCAGGCAATGGAGAGAGGAAAAGAAGTTAAGAAAGAAGGACGGGATAGTCCAGCAAAGGACCATGAAGATGCTGAAGGGACTGGAGCATCTCTTCTATGATGAAAGGTTGACAGAGCTGGAACTGTTAAGCTGAGAGAAGGCTCAGGGGGATCTCATCAATGTATATAAATACTTTCAGGGAGGGTGCAAAGCGGATAGAGCCAGTGGTGCCCAGTGATAGGACCAGAGGCCATGGGCACAAACTGAAACACAGGAAGGTCCCTCTGAACATCAGGAAACACTTTTTTACTATGAGAGTGACCAAGCACTGGCACAGGTTACCTGGAAAGCTGGTGGAGTCATCTTTGGAGATACCTGAAAGCTGTTCTGAGCACCTGGCAATGGGTAGCCTTGCTTGAGCACAGTAGGTTGGGCCAGATGACCTCTGGAGTTCCCTTCCAATCTCAACCAGCCTATGATTCTGTGAAGACACATACCTAAAGGTGTACAGGCACCAAGAAGACCCCTTCCAATGGTTTCAAGAGGCAATGCTAACCTTTACCTTAATTTTAACTAATGAATGCACACTTTTACTCTGCTTGAAAAACAGTGAAATTTCAGTCATGGTGGCTGAGATATTGCATGTTTCCTTTCAGGAGAAGGAGGGGTTCAGAATTAAACATGTAACCCTTTACCACGCAGGTCTGTCTCAGAGAAGAGTCAGCCCGCTCACTTGTGTGCATGGAAGTTGGAAGGAATTCAGATCTGGGGCCTTATTTCTGTTCTTAAACAAGACAGAGGTTATTTGCAAAAATTCAGCTGGGATCTTAAAACTCACTTCATGTACTGAAAAGGACTTTTTCAGCAGCTTGAAAACATCCATCAGTCTACGCCTGCTTCCTCCCCTGACCCATATATATCAAACTATAAAAGCCACCAAGTGGCCTACACAAAAAGGTTTGCCTTTCAGGAGGCAGAACAAAGAACATAACATTCCTGTCTGAGTGCAACAAAAACAGTTTGAACAAGGTTTCAAAAGGTCGCAGTCATTACAGCCTCCCAGAACTAGAGGCACCCAGTTGCAATTCAAGCTACGCAGCTCATCCCTCTCAAGCCCAAAACCTTGGCTAAGTTTGCAGGTCTTTTGGGGACACTAAGCAAAGTACCAGAGTGCCTCAGCTCCAGACACTGGCTGTCTCAGAAGCCAAAGGAAGCAAAGTAAAACTCAAAGAACTGAGGCTTAGGAGATCTGTGTAGGCAAAATCTGACTTCATCCATCACTTTGCAGCTGTGTCGCAGTCCCAGAAAGCATCTCACTTCATATTATTCCTTAGGATGATCTTATTTCTGTGTTTATGGCTTATGTATTGAAGCATCTTCTAATCTGTGCAGCTTTCAAAAAGAACCAACTATCTGCTGTTTCACTCTAAGATGAATTAACGAAGGCTTGGTATAAAGAAACAGCCTGAAACTGTTTTGGAAGGGAAAATGATCAAGAGTTTCTGTAGAAAAGGATAATACTCCTTCTTCCCCCAACTCTGCCTATACTAGAGGCTCACAAAATTTCAGGATTTTTTCTGAATTTTAAGCAATGCACAGAAATCCATTCCTCCATTAAACACTACTCAGTGATAAAAGATTACTAATCTGGGGGAAGCAAAAACAACTGCTGGGTAACACAAAATACCTGAAAATGCACAATAGCTCCGCTACCCTGTATAAACTGAGGACACAGTTGAAGGGAGTTGAGAAAGGTCACACAAGTTTACAGCAGCGGAGAAACACCTTCTGTGGGTTTCCAGACTTCTGTTCTGCTCTGGTTCTGCATTTTCTGTTTCCACCCTCAACCCCCTGCTACTTTTGCAAGCGATTCCGGATCAAGGCATAGAGCAGGGATCTGCTGCTGGGGCAGGCTGCCAGGCAGAAGCTGGGGCTGGTACCACACTCAGAATGGAAACAGCTCAGAGAGCAGGAGGAACTGGCACTGTTCTGCCATCCTTATCCATCTCCTGTGCAAATTCCACAATCAGGGACATTGGCACTACTCACTGTCTTTTTCCTTTCCACCTGAATAAGCCTCACAGATTTGTTCCTGGTTCAAGCTACCAAGTGATTACACCACTTTACCCTACTCCCTATAGGCACCAGTGGCACAAAGCTGAGATTTGGATCACTGCTCCTGGCACAGCTTTGTGTTCCTGTTCTTACTATGTATGCCAGGGATGGGATTTCCATTTCATAGAATCACAGAATCAGTAAGGTTGGAAAAGACCTTTAAGATCCTCAAGTCCAACCATCAACCCAGCACCACCACCATGTTCACCATTAAACCATGTCCTCAAGTGCCATGTCCATGTTTTTTTAACACTCCCAGGGTTGATAAGTCCACCATTTCCCTAGGCAGTCTGTTCCAATGCTTTACAACCCTTTCCACAGGAAAAAAAAAAAAAAAAAAAAAAACATTCCTACTATCTAATCTAAACCTCCCCTGGCACATCTCTTGAGGTTGCTTCCCCTTGACCAGTTAAAATGATGGAAATGTTCAGGCCTCGCTCTGAAAAAAAACATTTCACCATCAGAAATTTGACTATAGGTTCTGCACTTAAAGGTGCTTAAAGCCTTCAGCCTTTCAGATTGACATGGCTGACACTGACCTTGTTCCCCCACTGCCCTCATCGAACTGATTTATCCAGGCTGCATCTGCCAACCTCCACTTGAAGCACATGCTCCAAGCTACGAAATCAGCCCAAAGCACAGCACATCCAAGCTGTGACATGACCATCGGATTCCTTTCTGTCTAAAGTGCACGCGTTTACAATGCTCTGCTGAACAGCTGAAGGACATCTATTCCAACAGGCTTATCTTTGCCCCACCTCCTCGCTGATCTGCTCCTCCAAAGTGTTTCCACCCTTTATAGGAGACTGATGGCAGATGCCCATCTGGGGCTGCAAAGCCCCTGCATCACCAATTACTTCCCATCAATTTTACACCCCAAACACTTTTCAGACTGATGGCATGAACTACCACTTCAATAAAACATTAAGAGTTGAGCATCAGAGCCCTCCTTTGATTCACCTAAGATGACTACTTATTCTGATAAGAGAAGCCAAATCTCTAGACACTCTGTAGAGACAGCTTTTGGGACAGGAGCAGAAACAGAACAAAAGCAACATGGCCCTCATGGAGTGGCATCGATGTTTGCCTGACTTAACACAGTAAAAAGGAAAGGTATCTGCCCTCTGTAGGGCAGACATGCCAAACCTCTCTAGGCTTTTGGCTTCAGAAAAACTAATTGCCAGCCACCACCAGGTTCAGCAGTTCACCACAAGTTCGCAACTGTGCAGTCTGTCAGCAGTTCAGCTTCTTCAACACCACAGAGGTTCTGATAACAGGTAGTAAAACTATCTCCAGTATGTGAGACTTTCTGAAAGGGATGGTCTCTTCAGTCACTGCAAACAAGCAGTGGATGCTAATGACATGGCAGATCTGACTCATAAACTTCATTAGCCTCTTTACAGAGTTCGTGGTTTGTTTTTCATATTTCTCTTTGTGCACAGTAAAAGAGATCTTCTATTTGTATGCCATGCTTCCAGCACTGCAACAATTGAGTTTTAACATCTTTATCACTTCTTTCTTCTTAAGAGAAAAATAAACAATCAAAGGCCATGCACACACCCTGGATTTTCCCTCCTTAATGGTACAGAAACATTTTACTCATCTGCTCCCTGTTCCTTTCAGGTTTTACAACTGGAATAAAATTTTAGTTGACAGAATTCATTTGTGACTTCCAGTGCTACTTGTCTTCTTTCTCAAAGATTCAGAGAACCACCTTGACCAAATCCCATTGGTATTAAATGCATTACTGGTAGTAATAAACATAGTATATAAATATATTATTAGTAGCACTAAATTAGCAACTCATCTGGCTGGTGGGGACTACATTTTCATTACAACAGGCTCCCCTACAGGAGATGGGTGAACTGAGTGTTGCAAAATAATACCCTGGCACCAGGCACAGTGGCAGAAGTTGTCTGAGCCAGCATCAGGGCACGGCTGAAAGGGCTTGGAAGCAGATTCACATCCCATTTGGCCATACCCACTACAGGGTCAACAACCTCAGACAGAGCTGCAACAGCCACCCCTGTATCTCCCCAGAACCTCAAATTAGTGGCCCAAAATAAAGCTGTGAGGAAGCAGTGCCTTTGCATTGGTTCAAATCCTCTGGCTGTCAGCCAGCTTGGAGCAAGTCCCAGAGGTAGACAGAACCTAAGAGAGATCAGAATCAGGCCTCCCATCAGTGAGGCAACTGATTTCACTGGCCTTTTCATCAGTCCCGCAGGGCTGTTTTCACTCTCTCATGAGAATCTGGGATATAGTTATGTAAAAAAGATTCCTCACCCTTAATTAAAATAAAGTTCACATGCACACCCTGCTGAAGGCAGCATTAAAAAAAATTACTTCTATGAGGGATAAGTCACTTATAATTAAAAAAAAAAAAAAAAAAACACCTCATTGTGTACACAAGGGAGTGTCAAACACTTGCCAGCCACCTGGATAATTGCTTCCTATGAAAAGCTGAAGAGAGCCCTGGGGAAAGGACGGGTCACACAGAGACTCTTGCAAAGGCAAGAGTCTTGCAAAGTGCAAGCTGGATTTGCCCCGCATGGGTGAGCACTTGAAAGCCTGTCACCAAATTCCACCTATTCAGAGGCTACAATAACCAATTCTTCACAGCCCTAGTATGGTCTTTCATCTATTTTAAAATCTAAGTCTATCTTGTTGAATCAGAAGTTCCCTGGTTGTAATAGCATGAGAGCTTATGGATGTCTCATATTCAGCTTTACCTACCGACTTTATGATTAAAACCTAACCTGTGTTCCTCCCTTCCTTCCCATGAGGAAGAGTCAACAATTTTAGCTGCTTCTTGGAAGGCAGTCCATTTCTTTGACCCTTTTAGCTGCCTTTCTGCAATGTTACAGTGCCCTGCAAGAGACGTGGAGACCGAAACTGCACATCATCCACAAGATATGGCTGCATCAAGCATTTACACCAAAGCAAAATTATACTGTTCATCCCTTTCCTGATGAGGATGGTGGCTCTTTTGGTTGCTGCTCCAGTAATGTTTCCCTCTCCAACCTAAAAAGTGAAATCAACCCCAATTTCTTACTTCCTATTATTCATGTGGGTTTCAAACCATAAAACAGCCTTTCCTCCAAACTTCTAGGATCTCGAGATCTTGACAGAAGTTTTCTGAAAATCCAAAAATATTACATCCATTGAACCCTTTCTTACTGACACCCCACAGAACTTCGTGGGATTGGGCAGCAGGATTTTCATTTTCAGAAGCCACACTGACTCTTTCCCAACAGTTAACATTTACCTGTGGATCCTTATTACAGACCATTCCTGGTAGCATGACTCTCTGGCATACCATTCCCAGGATCCCCTCTAGAGCCCTTTTTATAGACGGGAATCACATTGGCAGCTCCCCAGTCCTCTGGCACAGCAGCCACCTGTAGTGATAAATTATACAGTTTGGCCAGCAGTTCTGCAGTTCCACATTCAAGCTCCTCAGGACTCCTGGTTGAATGCCATCCAACTCTGGTGACTTATTAACATTTAACTTATCTATTTGGTCTAATTTTTCCTTTTGTATTTATCACCTCAAATTAGTTTCTCAATCTATTGGCTACAAAAAGTGCACTTGACATGGGAACGTCCCCCATACCCCCAGCAGTTAAGACTTGATTTTCTCTGCTAATGCTTTATCAACTCTAAGTAACCTTTTTACACCTCTGACACCAAGCACTCCCCAAGATACCCTAATCTTAATGGATTATATCCCCATGTATACAGTATTTATGAGGACATAAAATAAGTGGTTACAAGAACTGATGTCCTAACATCTCAGAAGAGCAGTCCCAAGATAGACTGTTGTGCCTATCTCCTGTCCCACTTACACCAGCCTGTGCCCTGGCACAGCTGTCACCCTGCTTTTCCTTCCTGGTGAAGGTTTCAGATACCACCAGAGATCAGCAAGATTGAACGGTGTCACCATGGCAGCCAGCTGTAAGAAAGGATGGAGACCCAGGCACTAACAATGCAAGTTTGGGACAGGAGCTATCAAGGCCTAAAGCAGAGTTTCTGCTTGGGCTCTTCCTGACCAGAAAGGCTGGCACAAATGGAAAGTAATTTGTGTGCAGTATGATGACACTGATAGATGCCAAGCAATCCAAGTTGCAAACAGCTGCAGATCCTAATGTTCTACCCTGACTGAAGTACTAAAGCAGGTATCTTCCTTGCTGCCACACAAAGTGTTTCTGTTCCTCACCAGCACATCCCTGTGATACTCACGAGACTCAATAAAAATGCTCCTTTTGGATGAGGCTGTGTGTGAAGCTGCCTGCCAGCACAGGCACTTGAAGAGTGGAGACTCCAACCACACTCTCCATTCCTTGGCATTTTATACCCTTCAGAAACCCATAGCCCTCCTCCTCATTTTATAAAAACTACACAAGTATATAGCTTTTATCTTCCTTTTACGTCAATCCCTCCAATCCCAAAGTCACTTCTGTTCTTTGCTTCAATTTCCTTTTGTTTATCTGCTAGAAAGTAACAAAGATCAAAGGCACCATTACATCAGAAAAAAAAAAAAATCCCCCCACCCCTCACACTGATTAGCAACATCAGACCCAATTTTCAGAAAGATATTTAAGAGTTTTTAAAAATACTTTACCAGCTTAGGTGCCAAATCCCAACAGTTTCCGAGGGAATCAAGCGCCCACGCGCTTTCTGGATTCCCACTAGATGCCTACCCACATCTTTCAGTACATAACCACATGAAACACTACTTTTGTTCTCAAGGTTAGGCTCTCAAGTGCTGCTAAGACAGTCCCCGAATGTTCCCACTGAAACCCATAGGCTACTAAGAGTTATTTCCCCTGGTTAGGGAGAAGGAAAAAGAAAAGAGGAGAAAAAAAAAAAAAAAAAAAAGAAGGAAAAAACCTCCACAATTGTTTTTTGTTCTTTCATGCCCAGCAGACCTTACCAAATACCTGCTGCACAGTTCCTGCCAGATGAAAGTTTTGTTTTTATCTTGGCTATGAATTCTGAGGCACAGATGTTGCTGAAGCCTTTCTGTACATATTTCAGGGTATTCAGAAATAAAGTGACATTTGCTATACAAGAAACGTGTTTACCTGTTCCCCCCAGTGCCTGCTGCTTCTCTGTTTGCCCTTGACAACCACATGACAGAGTAAAGCATACTTTGTCTCCATCACAGCTCACTATAAGCCTTTACGGGCAGCGTTTAGGTGGAAAGTGACAAGGAATCTCAGCACCTCCGTGAAAAAAGCCACTAAACATTTGTACAAGAGATGACTCTTTCACTGTAGCACTTTGACTATGAAACGGAGGCCTTGCAAGGTAGAACAGGAACAGCAGAACAGTAGGATTATTTAATAAAGTTTGTGCAACTGGCAGCAAAATTAGCAACTTAATTCTGTCTTGGATTAAAACTCTAGTTCCAGCTGGACACCAGTAAGAAGTTTGGGCCCAGCTTATAACCTGCAGGGGAAAACATTCTTTCAATTATGAACCATCATTTCAAGACTTAAGAATATATAACACTTATATGATGCAAGACATTATGCAGTTGGTGATGCAAAAATCCCAAAAGTGCTCTGCTGCACTAACAAGTGAACATTCTAGGCAAAGCATGGAAGTCCCTACAGCAGGGCAGGGATTACAAGCATTATGCCTCCACAGAGAATCAAAAGATACAGAGTAACACAGTAATTGGAGTGGAGAGAAATATATGTTGTGATTTTTTTTTTTGTCAGGCTCCTTCTCCCAAATACATTTTTTAAAGACAGGGAACCAGCTAGAGAGGAGTCAAAATCAACAGAGAGTTGAAGCTGTTCAGCCTGGAGAAGAAAAGGCTCTGGAGAGATCTTAGAGTCCCTTTCAGCACCTAAAGGAGGCCTGCAGAAAGGCTGGAGAGGAACTTTTCACAAGCCATGTAGTGATAGGATAAGTGGGAATGGCCTTAAGCTGAAGGAGGGTAGGTTTGCACTAGATATTAGAAAGAAATTCTTTACTATAAGGGTGCTAAGGAACTGAAACAGATTGTCCAGAGAGGTTGTGAACTCCCCAGCCCTGGAAGTGTTCAAAGCTGGGCTACATGAGGTTTTGAAAAAGCTGGTCTAATGGAAAGTTCCCTGCCTAAGGCAGGGGGCTTGGAACTAGATGATCTTTAAGGTCCCTTCCAATCTAAACTATTCTATGGCTCTAAGATTCTGTAAAATCAGATCTGTACCAAGGACTTTCATATACACAGGAGCATATCTAGCAGGAGCTGACTGGGCAGGTGCTAGAGGTTCAGAGAGCTCAGGGACAGAGAAATGTAAGAACAAAATAAAATAAAAAGCTGTATACAGCAGGTACCACAATGACAGAGTAAAAAGGCACTTACTTGAGGGCCAATTCTGAGAAGCCACCAGATCTCACTGTATGTCTTACAGTCCTCGCCTCCAGCTTTCAGACCTACAGGGCACCTCTGAGATCTTTAATACTACACCACAGCTACCTTCACTCATACTGCTTTGCAAAGTTTCCTGCCAGGTCAGCTCACAGCCAAGCGCTGAAAGGGAAAAGCACCCTCGCCTTTGGATGGCTGTGTGCCACGATGAGCTCAGCTGTGTCAAGCTTCATCCTCCGATCGCAGCTCCTAAAAAACTCAAGCTAAGAGCACACTCCCAGCAGGTGGAGAGAGATCCCTCCTGTCCTTTCATCATGCATTCAGTCTCCCAAGAAAATTCAAGTTCAGAATTACACTTTTAATGTTAATTTTGAGTTGACCACATCAAAAGGAAAACAGCTGCCAACAGCCACATCCTTGCTTTATAGTTTGGGGGGGGGGGGGGAGGGGGGCTGGTTTTGAGAAAAAAAAACCCAAACAAAACACAAGCTTCTCATCTGTTAGTCAAGAAGAATGCTAAATCAACCACATACTCTTTCCTCCCAAATTTGTAGTTAGTTCATTAGGAATTTATGATCGGAGCCCTCACAGAGTGGTCAAACAGTCTTTACACTGAAACTAGCACAGGTTATGCTTTAGAGAGAAGCCTTTCACTGCTCGCCTCATTCACATCTGTTGAAAAGAATAACAAGGCTCACAAGAGCCCTACCACAGAAGGGAAGCATGTGAATTCATGAAAAAGGAGGAAGATAGAGCACAGAGATCACACATGCTCATCCTATTGGATTTCAGATGATTTACCTATAGCTACAGGAAGTGCAGATGGAACAGAATCTCAAGCGTTCAAAAACAAACACAACTACAACACACTTTGGATGAGATCACCTTGTTGAAGTCATTGCTCCTCAATATGGGCCAAAATAACAGGGTGGGATTTAAAGAGCAACTGAACATCACCAGAAACACATAACATCCAATGTAATACTAAATTTAAAGCTTGATTACACAAGCAGGTATGATGTTAAAAGCACTAAGACAGGTAAAATTCTGCTGCTCAGGTTTCATGCTGCTCCTTTCACCTCCATGACCATTACACCCTGAACTGCACATTTACCCATTTAATGCTGCCACATGTCAGCATGTGACGAAATGTTTTTGAAACAGACAAAAAAAGCCCACGCAAACATTGTTGGTGGCATTTGGACTAGGTCTCAGGATGAATAAGTGTTGGATCAGAAAGCAGGAAAGGCTCCTGCAGGATGTATCTAGTGTAAGAAAGGGCTGGCTCTTAAAAAAACAAAGGTCACCTAGAATAAAACTGATAAAGTGAATTCAACAAGAAAAACAAATTATCCTGATGATCCCCTAATAAAGTGCAGGAGACAAAGCTGAGATCATCACAACGTTGACATTTTTCCAAAGTAGCAAATAACTTTAAAGAAAATACACAGGAAAACACACTTTCGGTCAAACCAAGTAAATGACTAAATTCTTACAAATTTTTCCAGCTCATCATTTCTGAATGTTTTTCTTTTGCAACTCAAGGACTTGTCCCAGAGATACACAAAACAAATGAAAAAGCTGGCACTCTGAAGTCTACAAGGTAATGAGATCTCTGATTCACCCTAGCAGCCTTCTCCTGCCCCGTCCCCCCCAAATCCCCTCTCCACCATGAGTAAATTGGAGACAAGACTGGGAGGGGGGACTGTCAGTATGAGCTGGCAGGACACTGTTTCAGCAAGTATAACTTAGATGTGAAAGCCAGAAGCCCTACTATGACAGAGCAGTGAGTCACTTGATGACAAGCCATTGAGGCATTTAGAGACTGATTTTGAATTCTAACAAGTGACACTGTTTTGCCTCCTCTAACTGAAGGATGTGCCTTTATTGAACCTAGAATTCAAACACCGCCTGTGACCGTCTGCCTCCATTTAAAGGCTGCCTACACAGGGAAATATACTCTTGTGTTCTACTTTCTGGCTTGCAGCAGAGCCCTAAAGGAATCTCGAGTTGTTTGCTTTCTCTTCTGAAGTCCCACTTCTGTCATTCCCAGTCCTACCCTCACCTCCTCAATCTTTCTAAAGGAGATCTACACAGTTAAATATTTCCAAATATCTCATTACCAAAATTACCTGCTTGATAGAGGAAGGCAATGCATGTAAGGTTTCTTCCCCTTCTCAGTCTTCATCCTCCTCCCAAGCCCTGAAAAAGATGCTTCTTACTGGGGTGGAGGACAAAATATTTTACCTCCCTGCTATGCATCTGTGTTTGCCCAGTATCTTCAGCATCACAGAAGTATGAGAACTCACTTTCTCATCAGTCTTAGGAGCAGCCAGGGAAAGAAAAGACAGGTCCATGAACAAGGTTACTGTAGAAAGGCAGAAGGAAAACAAACAAACTAACAAACAAGGATTTCAGAGAAAAGAACCAAACAAACAGGAAGAACACAAAAGTTAGTTCCCACACACATAGTGTAAAGTTCAGTACGGTTGTCAGGGCTCCCAGAAATGGCAAAAGAGACACTAGTCTGGAGATTACAGCTTCATCAAGATAAAGTGTCAGTTTAATTTTATTCATACTTTTCAAATTCTGCTGTAGGAACATAACCAAGAGACTAAAGCAGGCCTGGAAAAGTACTTCTACTCTCACTTCTTCAAAGTCTTTTGGCACAGCCAAAGGTAGTGGATGAGACTCCTGCTGCTTTTCATGAATTTGGTACAGCATTTTTACTCATTCTCTGTTACCAAGGGAGTCAAAATTGCATAGAAGAATTTATAGCACACACAAATGTAAGAGACTGCAATTTTTCCCAGACACCTTATTACCAAGACACATAGGCTAATGCAACAACAAGAAATTTGATGAGTTAGAAATTAAAATACAGATTTTTGTACTAGATTAACATAACTGTGAGACAATAATTTTCACTGGTGCTGCAGTTCCCTCTCCTTCCTCCCCTCATTTCTCTGGCTTTCTTTAAGACTATTCAGTGAAGATTTCAGTGATTTTAAAAAATTAAGTTATAATGGTAGTAACTTAGTGTTAAGATGTAGTAGATACCCTCACTTCCTCACCCAAAATTAGGAACTGGAGGCTCAAACCAAAGCCTCGGTGTGCCTAAATCTCATTATTTAAGTCTTCAAGGCACATTTGGATCATATTATGTCATTCCTCTCTACAGATAGGAGTGGGAGAAGTCTCTTTTATATGACACATATTTTTGCATAGCTTTCACATCTCCAGAATCTTGGAGCTTAACAGAAAGCATCAAACACCTTAACATACACCCACAACGTGTATGCATTTTACCAGAGAACCTTACCAATGACTTTGATTATCAGAGAGGGGATGATGAAGAAAGGCTTTGATGAAGGGCTCTGTGGCATTACCACCATTCATTTCTAGGCCTCTCCTTTGAGTTCAGCTCCCAAAGCTTTTCTGTTCTCACCTCTGATCTGTGATTACGATGCCAGAGAAGCAACACTGAAGATGAGAACAATGGCAGGGCAAAACAGGAATCTGAATTATAAGCTTGTGGTTAACATTTTGTGGTTAAAGGGAGATTTAGCGCTCCTGGGCAGTGTGGCAAGAAAGCTCTATCACACTTCTGTGGCAAAAAGAAATAGCAGCGATCACATTGATAAGAAGTGCCCTCCACTTAACAATCATTCCAGGATCTTCGTTTTATGACTTCATCTTCCTCCAGCCTCCCTCTTGCATGGAAACCGAGTATTCCTGGAGCAATTTCTCATTTCAGTAAGGACTGCCATGAGTCAAGTGGCTCAAACCTTCTCAAGTAAAGCCTTTGTTAAAGATATTATTAAAATTAAAAAAATCACAATACTTAGTAAAGCATAGAAGCCATATTGGAAATCCAGCTTTAAGTTATTTAAAGTTCCACAGGGCAATTAGATTTGTAGCCTGAAAAATCACATTTATGTATTATGAAGGCCATATGCATATTTCTGAAGAATTGGGAAAATATTGACACTTTTCCCTTTTAGGAACAACATTCCCTTTCACATACTTTTCCTTCAGTTCCTGAGCTTGAATCAAAGGATTTTCCTTCTGTGTGCTGTGTTTTGAAACAGATTTGTCTGATTTGCTAAAAATTGGCCAGTATGTGAAAATCTGCCTTTTGATTTTTGACCCTCCCTACAGCAACATTAGTCCAATTACACACTTATTTGGATCATCTATTTGAGCAACCTTTTAGGACATAATACTATGACTACATCTTCCAGTGTCTTAAAAACAGTAGCCTATTAAAAACAATGTTTTGCTAAATAAAACACTGATGAACTAAGGCTCCATTAAGAGTTAACACATTCTGTGGTTTGAGAAGGAAAATGACATTAAAATTTGTCTTGAGTGAGGTATTCCTGAAAGGATAAGGACACATAAATTGTTCTATTTCCAGAAGAACTGCAAAATGTAATAGGACTTTTATAATTGAGTGTTTTATTAATTTTAATGAGCTAATCAATATTGCATTTCAAATCCTGATGTGTCCATTTGCTGCTAATCCCTCTTTGTGCTTCGCACGCCCTGGTCTTTGCAGCTGTTACCTGACAAATCTACCTTCTACTGTGAAGAGACACCAGAGTTCAGACTTGGGTGACCAGTTTAACAAACAAGGACGCAAATGATATATCACGAGCCTGGCCTCATGTTTTTTTCCCCCCTCTACCTCAATGCTGGTGTTAGAGAGCTCAGGAACAGCCTCAAACACATGCTGCACCTTACACAGAGGTTAGCACAGGGCCTTGAGCTGAGTGAATCTAACAGCTTCAGTAGTATACACAGAACTGGGAAAGGGGGGTTCGACTATTCCCCACTTTTGCTGCTGAACGAAATCAGCTTTTTCCTTCATCCCAAACAAGTTTGAACTCTGGAGACACATGAATTCCACATTCAGCTGTGACTTCTAGCCTCTCCAAAGCATGGCTGAAATAAGACATTCTTGAAATACCTACTAAAGGCAAATCATAGAATCATCCTGGCACAAAGCCTTTAAGTTGAACTTGTTGGTGAAACCACATAATGTTCACTTACAGATAGCTGGGGAAATTAAATCAGTGTTTTACAAAAGGAATCACTTCTCTACTCTCTCTGCAGAAGAGTCTGTTAAGTACCCAAGCAGATCAGCAGAGAATGTGTCTTTGGGGTTATGTGGGTACAAACAATAATCTATCTTGGAATTTCTTTATGCTAAAGAAGAGATAAGGTATTTCACATTACGTACATTTACTATACGTAAAACGGAAGAAAAAACACCCGAAACAAGTCCCTGGTTCAAATGAAAATATTTCTCAGTCCAGCTCTTATTTCATGAATACAATGTAAACCCTGAGAAACAGGTTTTGTCTTGTAAGTGAAGCATCATCTAAAATATTTGTGTGCCATTACAGTCACTAAGTTGATAGTTCAAAGCCCTACTGATGCTTAGAGAAAGTAACTCCAAGTGGTGCTGTGACACCTTAGCAAACCAGTCTGTCAAACTGCATCCTGACCCTTTGTATTTGATTTTCCTTCCCACTGCTGCCATCTGTAAAGTCATCCAGTGGCATCAGCTGTAATCCTCAGACAGACACACTGTAACTACACACATCAAGCTCCTTAGAGCAGGAGACAATGCCTTAAGGTAAACCTGTATGACTCCCTCATCCCAAAAACACATGCAATATGAGTAGCATTTATTTTGCTCCACCATTTTCCTTTTTATGTTACAGGCAGACAAACTTAATGGGAAAAGAAATAAAAAAAAAAAAAAAAAAAGACATGAAACAAGGCTTTAAGCCCCACCTGACTGCAGCATGTACTCACCACTCGACTTCCTCGTAGTCCCACAGCTACAGGCCCACCCAGATCAAGGAACTGTTTGCAGCTAGATGTCGTACACTTCAAGGCAGTCACGATATATTACATGCACTGTCTCTCACACGGCAATTGAGATCACAAAGAGCTACTTTGGTAGAAATTATTTCTTTTCAGAAACTACATTTAGTTACTACTTCTGCAGTCTTATGATTTGTCCTGATTTTCCCAGATTAGGACCATTTTTCTACACCATTAACTTTTTTTCCTCCTCCTTTTTTTAAAACTAAGATGATAGAAGGATGCCGGATTCACCATCACTTTACTTCAGTGATTCTAGGTAGCAAGAGGAGGAAACAGAATGGATTTAAGGCACTTATGCCAGCTTAAGAGGAAAACAAACGAGCTATATAGCAGGTCCAAAGAGTACAGATTGCAAGAAGGAAAGAAACCATGGAAGGGAAGTTATTGTTTAACCTGCTTCTCAGACTATATGCAAGAGATTAATAGTATACAAATGGAAATTGGAACACTTGGGTTGCCAGTCTGAAAAGGTATATTAGTGCACAAACCAGAACTGAACTTCAACTGTTTCTTCAAATTCCCCTGGAAATACACTAATCAGATGGCTTGTTTGTTTGTTTCCTCTTCCCCCATCCCAACAAACAAGTACTAAAATGAAGGGAACTGGTGAAAGCTACACTACTACACTGCTTCTTCTGATGGATCTGATAGCAACGGTGCCTGCCTGCATCCCCACAGTGAGGGGAGCAGCTGAAACTCCTCTCAGCTACCTGCTGCCACGTATAACACAACATATGGGAGACAGAGGAGACCAGGGTGACTGCAGGAGGAATCAGCATTTTTAGAGTGCAACTCTCTGACCTATTTTAAAAACACCTACTGGAGGATGACACAAAGCACATCCTAAAAGGCCCTTTTTCTCTCTGCTGATCATACTGGAAGCCTGGGGAGACTTTTTCAGCTCTGAGCATCCATGTTTTCATCAAGTGAAATGCATGAAGGCCCCTGACACTGTGGCATGCACCCCACTGTCACATGCTGGAAAAGAGACAGGCCATGGGAGGACCCAAAGACTCCCACTCCCAGCTCTGAGGATGCCCCTGAGGAGAGATGGGACAAAAGTAAACTTCCTCTCCTGCACAAAGCCAGGAGCAGTCATCACCACTGGCAGCAGCGAGCATTACCTCTCACAGCCATAACATCCACATCTACACATGCTGTGCACAGATGCACCCGAGTGCAGCGATTTCAAACTCGAGTTTGAGTAAAAACCTGATTAGCACAAGCAGCATCAGGTACTTTTAACCTATTAATTCCTAAAGAACACCATGTGCCTTAAGTTCAGAAGGGAAGATCTGATCCTAGTGACTTATGTGCCACATCAGTGAGGATCTGCGGACAGTCCCAGTTCCACTGCCTCCAAAGGGAATGGACCTAGTCATTCCCACCTCTGGAAACAGGGATGCAAAGGTTCCTCACAGGTTCCTCACAGGTCAGAGCTGTGCAACTGCATGAGCCACACACTAGACTATTTTCTCCATAAGAGCAAGCCCTCAGCATCAACCAGAGCATGCTTACATTCTCCCCGGTTCCTATACAGGCCAAGACATCAGGCTGAGAAAAATCAGTTCAGCTCCTTGCCAGGTATAGAAAAAGGCTCTTTCACACAACACAGTTCTGGCACACAATATTCTTTTGCCTTCCCATAGAGATAAAAAGTCAGCAAGAGGTATTCTTGTACCTGTAAAAGGGCTAATGACTGACCAGGCTTTAAAGAAATATGACTTATTTTTAGTTGTCTGGTTTCAGTTTATGTCTTGTACCTCCTCATCCAGACTGGTCAGTTCCTTTACAAGTCTACTTGCTCCTGTTATCTGCTGCTGACAAGATGAACTGTAAAACCAGATCACTTTAAGGGTGGTACTCTGGATCACTTCTGTATTTTGCTACAGAGAAAAGTCTGTTTCACCTCTAGGTGGTTCTGTACCCTCTTACAAATGTGAGGGAACTGGACCATAACAACCAGCTTTGGAAATTACAAAACTTTCCACACCAAGGAAGTGAGACAGGTGAAAAAAAGGGAGAAAGAAGGAAAGAAGCTCACTCACATTCAAAAAAAGACAAAACAGTATTTAGCAAACTAGGTGAACTTTATGCATTGGAGTCAAAGCTGAGAGAAAAAAATCTCCCTCCACAGACCTGGAACAGGATAGTCAAGCAGTTCTTTGACCTCTCAAGCAAAAACAGATAGCATCAGTTTTCAATTCAGTGCAAGCAATGCAGTCAAACACAATAAACAAAAAATATATTTTCACTTGTGGCAGTTATACTGAACTTGTCGCATATTTCTTCCAATATCCCCATGATGCACAGAAAAGTATGAACTCACTTTTCCATATTCTTTTTTTCTGAGTAACATCCAGAGCACATAATATTACCTAAAACCAGTAAAAGCATTCTTGCTGTCATGATACAAGAGCATTTTGCTCTTCAATTTTATTTTTGTCTTTCATTCCCAATTCAAAGAATGGTAGTTATATCATCCCATTTAAAGATGCTGGTTCCTCCCCACAGGAATCAGAAAGGTTATTAAAAAAAAACAAAACCAAAACAAACAAACAAAAAACACCACAAAACAAAACAAAACAATCTTATCAGTCTCCAGTTTTAATCTCCAGCTTTGCAATACAGTATAGCTGAGAACAAATTCTTCCCCGTGGCACAAGACAGGCAATCCAGAGTTAAAAGGAATGAGTACTCAGACATATTTAAATTCCCACCATACCTTCTGTTCTCTGTGCAGAAATGAGTTTCACTTCTCTGACTTATCCACAGAAAGCGCACAGGGAAAAGCAACTTCCAAGCATCCACTGGACACACACACAAACTGTTCCACAAGGAGTTTTTCCAGCCTTACCCTAAAAAGCTGTGAACAAGATGAACACACCCACACCAAGAGGTATTTGAGCAGCAGACAGGAAGATGCTCCCTGCTTGGCCAGTGAATGTGCGCCAACACCAGGAAACTCCAGGTAAAGAAAAGGGGGAGGTAGTTCAGTGAAAGGCATCAGTGAGCCACTGTTCAAAGAGTAATTGCAAGCAAAGAAAACAAACATTCTTCCGTCTGAGCCCGACACAGCCATTTCACCCAACTACAATACCTGCTTTCACTTTGAAAATTAAAAGCTTGGCTAGCAAACCGCTTTTACAATCGTTCTTACACACATACAGCTCATACTTAATTACCACATCAAGTACACGCCTTACAGCTGGTAACAGGTCCCAAGCAAAGTGCCAGGTTTTGAAACCTATTTATAAATCTTGTTCCTGAAGAAAAAAACTCCTGGAGGCAACGTCGGAATAAGGCTCAAGTAATGCTCAGCAGGACCAGATGCACCGTGACACACATACGGGATGGAGACAGCTATTCCCAACAGTCATGAATTTTAAGCCCTCTGGATAACAAAAGCATCAAGAACACGGATTGCAGGCACGAAAGAGCTGAGGATCGGGGCATTTCCACACACTGTGGGTAGAAGCGCTACTGCCCCTGAAGACTCGTCCTGCTGGTGCTGTCTCTCTTTCGGTCTCCCAGGAGCACTCAAAGAGCACCCCGAGTTGCCACCCATCTCCGATATCCCTCACTGCCACCCACTCCCCTGGCAGAAGCCCCTGCTTTGAAGGAGGCTGGACTCGAGACCTTCTGAGGTCTCTTCCCATCTGAATCATCGCACGATCCTAAGTTCAGCTTTGCTTTTAAGTACTTTACTAGCAAAAGGCCACGGTTTCGTGCACACACGCGGGCGGAGGTGTTAAAGACAAGCTCCCACCTCTCCATCCCTCCGCACCAGCCACACAAAGCCTAGGGCTTCATCACCCCATCGCCCAGCATGGGTCCAGCTCCTCAATTCTTTGTGATTGCCCAATGCGCCCGCCCCTCCAATCGGAGCCTGGACGGGGTGCTCGGCAGAAACTCCGGGCTGAGCCCCCATTCCCAACCCAACTCCTGTCCCGGGACCCCAAACATGAGGCCCCGAGCGGCTCCCCGTTTGCACAGCCCGGGGGCTCAGGACAACTCCCTTTATCAAATGAATGAGCCGGGGAGGCAGGAGGCGGGGGAGACAGGAGGGGGAAGGCAGGCTCCGTACCTCCCTCCTAAAAGAAAAGAAAAAAAGAAGGAGGTGGAGGGGGGGAGTGGAAGGGAGGAGGGGAAAAAAAAAAAAAAAAAAAAAAAAAGAACCCGGCCGCTCAACCTCCGTGCAAACTTCCCGGTTACAAAACAAGCGAGGAAATCCCCTTCCCCGGCGCGGCGCGACTCACCTTCCGCCCGCCGCAAGGTGCTGCCCGGCTCTCCCACGGCTCCGCGCCCGGCCCCGCTCCCCTGCGCCGCCGTCCCTCCCTCCCTCCGTCCCTCCCGCCGCCCCTATTGTGGGCCCGGCACCGCCCCCCGCACCCTGCCCGCCTTGCCGCGGCCATTGGCTGCGGGGGGCCCGCCCCGCCGCCCCCCGGCCGACAAGGTGGGCAGCGGGGCCCGCGGCACCGGGGCAGGGGGGCCGGTCCTGCCCTGCCCTGCCCGCCCCGATCGGCGCCCGGGGCGCGGCATCGCAGCCGAGCGGCCCGCGGTGGAAAGTTTTATTTTGGGAGGGGGGTGAAGGGGGTGGTACCTTCCGGATGCGGCAGATCGGGACCCCGGCGCTGCCTCGGGAAGTGGCGGGTGTCCGGAGCCCCGCGGCTCCGCAGGGCAGAGGGCGGGAGCGGCGCCGGCCTGGGACGTGGAAGTCTTTGGCGATCACGCCATCGGCGGAGCCGCCACGCGGGGAGTGGATCGCCGGCAATCACACCCTTGGCGAGCGGCGCTGCAGTGACTTTATTTCTGCTCCGCGTATCGCGCTGCGCTATCGCTGAGCCGGCTCCATTGTGCTGAGCGCTGCGTGCGTGCAGATCCAAAAAAGGCAAGAATAAAAAAGGCTCTGCCCGGCCGCTGTGTTGCAAAAGCCGAGGCGTCTATACCTTATATTGCCGGGATCAGGGTGTTCCCTCTCCCCGTGATCTAAAGCTTGCTGCAAACTTGTCACCCTAGTTAACAGGAGTTTTTCGGCTCAGCGCGTGTGCTCTGCCGAGAGGGGAAAAGAGGAGGGATTCGATTGCACGTACAGCTGCACTGCTCTCCAGAACAGAGCACGGGCACGGTGAGGTTGTGCGGACGTGCTCTCTAGATGTATAAGAGTGAAATGCTGAGTGAAGCAGGTAGATGCAGGCAAAAGGGCGACAAATAATATAGGAATCAGACCTGTCTTTTGTGCCGAGACAACATTCCCACTATATACGACAGATTAAGATAGCGCTGCCACAGTCTTGCCCTTCCCCCTTGTACCAACATTTCCAAGTTCCAGTGATAAGTTTGTTCGGGAGCTAAACCAGCAGAAAATTAACATCGCAAAAGTAAACAAATAGAGGGACTGATAATGCGAGTCTGGGACTGCCACAGAGCTGATTTCAATCAGCTGAACTTGCTGTGGAATTGCATATCACTTCCCTCTGTTGGATACTTTTAAAATTGGATTCAAATTCACGCACACAGGCATGAGCTCCCCCAAGCACCGTCTGGCCGTAGTCTGTCCTCTGGTTGCAACATAAAGGTGTTTATGTCAGCTCAGGGTAGTATATCAGTCACTTCACTTCAAAGACAGCCACAGAACCAGCCTATATCAAGAATCCCACAGTTACATGGGATCTTACAGGATTGCTGCTGGTGGGGAACTGAGGCAAAAACCAGGCAGCTCAGCTTGAATGCCAGATCCATAAAGGGGGCACCATCAAAGCTGGAGTTAAAACCCAACAGTTACCCTGCAGCCCTGAACTGAGACCTGAAGAGTAATTTCCTTTTGTACTACACTTGAAATCCCAAAGCCTTTCCAGAAATATGGATACACCCTGATAATTTTAAAAAATAATTTGTGAAGCCAGGCAAGAGAACACTCCAAAACACGCCTTGTTAGGCAAGTTATTTTGCCAAATACATCCATTCAACCCCATGGAGAATGGTCAAGTAAGGTAATTGCAGTGGTTGACCTAAGGCTTGGTCCATACATAGCTGGTGTACTGCACTCTACTCAGCCTTAGTGATGCTGCATCTGGAGTACTGTGTCCAGTTTTGCACTCCACAGTACAAGAGACACATGGAGCTCCTGTAGTGGGTCCACTGGGAACTACAAAGATGATTAAGGGACTAGAGCATTTCTTTTAGGAGGAAAGGCTGCAGGAGCTTCAGCCTTGAGGAGGGGACCTCATCAGTGTCTATATTTGTAGGGAGAGTGTCATGAGTATGGAGCCAGACTTTTCTCAGTGTGCCAAGTAACAAGACAAGGAAAACAGGCAGAAAATGATCCACAGAAAGTTCCACCTGAATATGATGAAGAACTTCTTTACTGTGCGGGTGACCAAACACTGTAACAGATTGCCCAGAGAAGTCGTGGAGTCTTCCTCACTGGAGATATTCAAGAACCATCCTGATGCAATTCTGTGCAACATGCTTGAGGACGACTCTGCTTGAATAGGGAGGTTGTACCAGGTGACCCACTGTGGTCCCTTCCAACCTTACCCACTCTGGATTCTGTGACTCTAAGAGCCCCTGCTCTAGCTGTATATGTATAAAGTTACTTAAAGCAGCATGAAATAACCAGGACTTCCATCATAGGTGACTTAAAGCCACTTGGAAATGAGGAAAGGCAATCAATACACAGGTTAACTCAGTTCAAATTTTTTTTTCAATTAAACCTTTGTATATTTTCTGCCAAGGGATCTCACCAAAACTTTCAGAACTGTGTTCTTACATTTTGCTATTATCCTACTCTTCAGTAATGTGGAATCCCAAAGAGATATCCTGAAGGGATATTCTGGGATTACAATACTTCCAGTTTTTGGAATTTACCCAAACTTTGAGATTCCTTTGTCTGAAACTATTGCTGGATATTTCAGAGGGAGTTCTAAAACAAAAGGAGGAGGATGTCAATGAACAGCACAAGAATGGGATATAAAGCTACCACTGCAAACCAGAATTTGGTACTTGAGAAAGGAATGAGTGAAATGTAAATCATTTTATTTGCATTTCTAAGCACTCAGAGCAAAGTGTTCAGGGGGTTTTCAGGGAAAGGATCCATCCTGCCTTGTGCTCAGGTTAAAGTCAAATGGCTCTTTTCCAGTAAGGGCAAAAAAGGGGATTTCTTACACCTCAAAAGGGTTTCCTGTGTTCTGTGGGAAGAAGCCTGGCACCAGGCCCCAGCCTCAAAGACCAACTCTGTTGAAAAATCAGTTTTACAATGATCACAAAAGAACTGTATTTTGCTCCCCTTCAGACACACAGCAGAACAAGCAATACCGCTGCCATGGGGCATAGTCTGATGATTTCTTCTTTGTCAGCAGTACCAGTATCAATAGTTCTTACTCTGCTGTGCATCTCTATTCCTGAGCTATTCCCTGCACTGTGCTAGCACAGCTATTTGTGCAGCTATGTAAGGGAAGGAATCAAGGAACTGGTTCACCCAAGATTTTTCCTGGTCGTTTTTCAGCCAGATCAAATCCCCAAATATCTTGGCTGACACGGTGCAGGGGGAACACAAGAACACGTGTAATCACAGATGCTAAAACTTAGCTGAGGGACAGTAACTTGTTGGGATGTACCAACTTAGTCATCTGCAATAACCCCTCCAATCCTTTAATCTGCTCTAGGAAATAGAGACAAATTAGCTGCAGCCTGTAAGGAAGAAACTAGAATTCATTAATGACTTGAAAACTAATTAGAAATCTCTAGGTCTTAGTAGTTGGGAAAGGAAAAAGACAAAAAGAAAAAAGGAGTCCTACAGTTATACAATGCATAATAAGTACAAAGTTCCTCAGCCAAAGATCTCACTGCAAAGATGCAGAAAACAGCAAGCACCAGCAAGCAAAACTGAAGGTGATGGTGGGTCAGCATACTACTGCCTGGGGGTTTCTCACCCAGTAAATCAGAAATCAATCTAGCAAAGTAATGTTGTTATAGTGGTGTGAAGTGATGAAGAAGACACACTGTGATTCATCACTGCCCTACATATCATGTAAGCTTGTACAGCTCTGCAAAATATATGTAAAACACTTTCAAATCACAACTATCTCCTTTTCATTTTGTCCAGATAATACAGCAGACTAAAGCAGTGAGGAATGTGTTTCTGGACACGAATCTGTAATTCACCAATGTTTTTCCTAAACAAACACACAAAAGCACGTCAGCAATGATCTTTCATTTCCTCGGTAAGTTTTAGGGTGTTTTAGTGCCAGAAAAGCAAAGTAAAAAATAACAAAAGGACCAGAACACCTGACTAGTGAAGAGCGGCATCTGGTTCCCATCTGACATATCCTGATGTTAGATAGTGTGTAATACCCATCACAACAGAAGTTAAAATCAGTTCCAAAATGTATACAAATAGCACATTGTAAATACACATCTGATGTATATTTAACATGGACATACACCTCCTAACGTCCTGGAGAAAGGTTTGCTAAGAATTTCTCTGCCTAGTATGAGTTCAAATATTGGGAGTAGGAACCAGGGTCACCATTTTAGCAAAGCTGGCTCTGGGTTACTCTTGTTTGATCTTAGCACTGAAGTAAAAAATCCAGCTTATGTGCTGCCTTTTCTCAATATTTGGCTATATGCAGTTGTTTCACTCCGGTTAAATGGTTAGAGCGTCATACTGTACGTGTTCTCACTTGCCACTTAGTCCTCCATTTCTGTACTGAAAGGCTCACAGTAAAGGGCCAGGATCTGTCTGGTACAGTTATAACAGTTATTACAACCTGGTATATTTTTTTGATGCTAAAATCCCAAATAACTCAGGTTCTTAAGGGTTACATTCTTGTTAGTTAAGTTACCCTATAGTCAACTGAAAACTTAGAGGAACTTTCATGACATTCCAATTTTAAATCATCTCTTACCGCTTCACTGAAGTCCTGGAATCTTGCAAAACCTCTGGTGATGAATACACTTTTACATTCCAGATCTCCTTTAGCCAGGAAATTGCACAGAGACAGCTAAGAGCGTTCAGTGCTTTGGTGAGCAGTCAGCAAGTCGGGGGAATACTAGGGAAGCCACAAATGACTATTTGATTGTGGAAGCCTTGTGTATCTCTGGAAGTCATAAAATACAGATGGGCAATGGCTTAACAGTGAGGTCAGTCTTTGATTCATTAGCTAACAGCTGAATTTAAACATGTATATCTGAGTTTTGAGGCATGCTGCTAATTCAAGCTTAAAAACATGGGGTGAGTTTCTTTGGAGCTCTGCAGGATCCTGCTTTTGGCTTAGATTTTGTATGTTTTCTCAATGATCCAAATAGTTTGTTTTTAAAAAAATATGACCAGCCACTGGTAAACTTAGGCAAAAAACAAATTGAAACATTATAAGCTCTTTTTGCGGTTGGGGGTATAAGTTTCAATCACATTGAGTCAGTCACTGGAGCTATGCAAATTCCAGGGGCTGACCATTATATATGTTAATCCTACATTGTGCAAGAATCTGTGGAAACGAGTGCCATAAGAGAAAAGTCTGTTTTCAGATATAAAAAGCAGGAACTAGACTCAAAATTTCCTCTTTCCATCTCCAACTGCAGTCGTAGCTATACTTCACTGCATCAGAACTTCCCTCTGCCCAAAGTCCAAAAAGCCCCTATGCATCCCTGCCCCTATTATTCTCCAGCTGTTTCTTGAAACATCTAGTCCTAGTTCCTCTCCTTTCCCCTTCCTTCCACCCCCCAACTTATTTAATCATTCACTTCACTTTTGAAAGTCCCTTCCTTCCCTGATCCCACCAGCCAACCTAAGGTAAGGATACAAATATGATCTAGATGCTCCTTTGTGTTCCATCTCAACTGGAAATCATAGAATCCTAGAAAGGAAGGGACCTTAAAGATCATCTCATTCCAACCCCCCTGCCATGGGCAGGGACACCTTCCACTAGACCGGGTTGCTCAAAGCCTTGTCCCACCCCGCGTTGAACACTTGCAGGAATGGGGCATCCACAGCTTCTCTGGGCAACCGTTCCAGTGCCTCAGCACTCTCATAGTGAAGAAACATGACAGGAGCTCCACTTTACAGAATACAGGCGGCTGCAGACAAAGAACGAGGCACCCAGGGAGAGCGAGAGGGGCACTGCTGAGAGGTGTGGGGGAAGGGAGAGGTCGTAAATACTGCTTATTCACTTGGGCCTTTGGAGCATGAAAGAATTGCTGACAGTGAAGGAAGTGTGGAAAGTAGCATAAGTAACAGCACACAAACATCTCAAGCATATGAGAGCCTGTCTCCTGACTTGCAAAATACCTGCAGAAATCACAGAACTGTCTATGGTTGCTGGCTCTTGTTCAGCCACCCGTACAAATAAGTGGTCTTGGCCTGGACCATTGTGTGGCAGAGACTTCTTAGAACTGTTTAAGTGACTACCCTGGCCTCAGGTGTGAACAACCAGGTTCTCTGGACTGTCCCCGAACCATGACTCTAAGCTTCTCTCTTCAATACAAAGAATTCAGAAAAAAATAACTAAACATTGCTTAAAATATAAATTTGATGCCTAGAACAGGTTTCCCAACAGACTCGTCTGCAACAGGTTTTCCTTCCAGGATTCAACTTACAGAGCTGAAAAGGTTTTATAACAGACACTCAGAATCACTTTTCCATTTTTTTTTATTGTGTTTTACTATGGATCTGTGATAAATCCTCCTCTGTGAGCCTGTGCAGTAACACAGTAGAAATGGATTTACTCGTAACTTGAGCTCAACAACTCCTGCTAAACCAGTAAGAAAACCAGAATAACACTTCTGAAAGTGAAATTAATCCAAATTATTCAGAACTATGTTATTTTTTAAAATTTCCTTTTACCTGTGAGTGGGGAGAAATAAATAAGAAAGCTATAACATCAAGGGGAGACGACTCTGGAAAAACAAGGCTGCAGTAAACTTACCTTTCATTAGGGACTCCCCGAGTTTAATGAGCTATCCTATAAAGAAAATAATAATAAAAATAATTTAAAAATCAATTAGCTTTTCCTCTCTTTATTGATTTTGTAAAGTATGTGTCTGGAGAGTTTCCACTTCCAGTATCAGGGCTTAAAAACAAAGCTAGGTAATGCAAGAGACAGTCTGAATGAGACATCAGACAGGGACTACTAATCCAGGCCTATTTATTACTCAAAACCTAACAAAAGCAGCTCATTTTTTCTACACAGAAAGTCTTAGTTGCATGGGAGGACACTGTAAACAGAGAAGGGGGAACCTGAAAGAGATTGTAACAGTGTAATGGTACAACAAAATTTGATTCTTTTGCTGGTTTTGTGGAGCTTATTCAAACTGAATGACTCGGAGGACCTGATCCTGTTCTGACTGAAGCCAGGGAGAGATTTGCTACACATTTCAGAGAGAACAAAAACAGCCCTTCACTCATAGCACCTCTGCCAGATTTTGTTTCACACTCTGCCAAAATGTCATAGCTTGAATCACTTCAGTAGCCAGAGCAATTTAAAACTGAACTGAACAAAACCCTGGAGAATAAACTGCAGAGAGAAATCTTCCTCTGTTCTTTCCCTTATCTCTGCTCTTCTGCCTCACTAGGTTACATGAATAGCAACCAAAAACTGCAGAGCACTGACAGACATGGCATCTCTGGGCATTTCAGATGTTTCACAAGTAAGCCATGAAAATATGAAACCACCACCCTTCATTTCTACCTATTTGCATTGTGTTCAAGAGCAACTAAGTGGGAACTAAGAGGGACTATAACAAGAAGATTATAGAGTAGCTGACTTCAAATGTTTTGGAAAAATTACATTAAATTTGAGAGATTTCATGGAAGCTTCAAACATCAGTGCAGTTAAATTCTATTAAAGTGCAAAGTAAAGGTCTTCAGCAACATTATCTGATCTAACCTGGTGCAGACAAAATACCATAAAAAACAGCAAGATAATTCAAATTATTAACTCATCAAAAAGCGGGAGAGATGGAGTACCCATTTTGCGGGGCAAAGAGAGCTTGGATAGTTAATCCAACAGAGGGAGCTATACAAGCTAGGGGGCAATTTTGCTGAGGACAGTGACACTGGTAATTTAATTTTACTGGTTGGTCACACTATAACCAAAGTTACACTGGAGATATAGATCACAACAAGCCTGCCAAGAGAGCTGGCCCTGCAGAATTCCTTTGATATGATGTACATCTCAGTGCTGTCCAAATCGTTTATGAGTCACGGATTGTTCTGCAGGACACAGGAAATCTTAATAAATTAATTTTATTGCATAATCCTTTCCAATTGCTTCCTTGTATATACCTGCAGGAACAACTGAATAACAACATACAACCCCCTGAGCTTTTTCACTGGCTGCCTTAGCATACCACATTTATCTTCCAAAACTGACAGGGCAAAACTGAGGTTTCAGGAACATACCATCCTCTAACTTTACATTTCTGTCAAGCTGCCTCTGAAATCAGAGGAATGTCAAGTTGCACTGGCTGAACTGGCCATAATATCTCTGATGAGGTTTCTATCCTGAATTTCAACATCTTGTCTTGGTTTGTTAATTAACAGTTTTAGGGCTGGCTATTTTGCTTTCATTTTTGCCACGTTTTCTGGGATATGTAGAGATTCTTATCAAATTATTAAATTCTTACCAAGTAATTAACTTCATCAGCATAAATTAATCACCAAACCATCCTATGAGCTGTATCACAGATGGGGAAAATGAGGTAAGAGCTCAACCTGTAGCCTCAGGCTGTGCAGCAAAACTACTGCAATAATGCCTTTTGAATTCAGGAGCTCCTACCTCCCAGTTCTGCTTTCAAACTAGATCAATCCTTTAAGTTGCCTCTAAATGCTTCCAATGCAGCAAATATAAAGCTCCTGGAAGAGACCTGGCTCTGCAGTCATACAGAGAACTATTCTTCAGCAGGCAGGTGAACTACAGAGAAGAAACCTCTAATATTCCCATTTGCATCAGATTGGCAGTGTCTGTCCAAAGGCTTTGTGTTAGCAGAGAGCAGCCCTACAGAAAAACAGGATGCTGCAAGTTATTCTCTGTTGACAGAGGCCTTTATCCCACCCAGGGAGGGAGGTGTAAATGGCTGTATAGAGCAAAAGGGCCTAGAGGCCCCAGGTAAATAATTATAAAAAAAAACAGTGCAGAAAGTGAGTCAGCTGCTGATGTATGGGGACTGCCTTTGAAACAGGGTGGGAAAGCTGCTTGCCGACAGGGAACTGGGTTTGGGAACATTTAAGTTCCATGGTGGACAATGCTCTGTTGTGAAATCTGTGTATTGAAGATTTCTTATTTTTGCCTGTATGCCTAGATTCCTGGGAAGAGCACATTTAATAAAACCATCTTCAAGAAGACCATGCTGAAGCAATTGTTTTCCCCCTTCAATTTTTAAGTGGTTACAAAACAATGAAGCTCTCAGTTCCTTGGACTTCACAGGGGAGAACATACAAAGAGCTGCTTAATCTCTTTCAGTTCAGCTCTTTTATTCTCATGGGTATCCACTTGCAAGGTATCTGTATCAGTCTCCGAATTCTCAGCCATGCATCAAACTGTAAGCTCTTGTTTTAACATGCTGTTTCAGGACTGACCAGGTTTCAGCATGAGCGTGCGAGGGCTGCTATGCCTAAATCCGTCTGACGTTGTCAGAGGAGCAGTATCACAAATCCAGCAGTACTCATGCTGATGATGAAATGCCAAGTAAGCGCTTTCACAATGCTGTGCTAATCTTAACGCTGATGCTTGTGATCTAGAAGGAAGCAAGCTGTACAACTAAAGTAGGCACGTCACCAAGGAAGATTTGAATGCTTCCTGATTGGTTTTCCAAATAATTATTTCATTTGCTTCTGACAGAGGCTAGCTTGCAATTCAAGTATTATATGGTTTTCTTCATTGCAAATTGCAGTTAAGGAATCAGATGGCAAGATACAAGCCATACCACAAGATCAGCTAGGAAAGAATGGTGAAACCAGACAATATTAAAGTTTCAAATTAATTTCCTCACACTATTGCCAGGCAGTCTCAAATGCAAAGTGGTAAAAAGGAACATAAATATATTTATAGTTAATGTAATAAATTAACACCTGTTTGTTATATTAATGTGTGAAATTTGCTAAATTAAAATGCTAAATTTGGCTCAGTCACTTAGCAACAGCTGCATCAGTTTAAGACATTTCCATTCTGCAGCTGTTAGCTGTCACCTCAGGCTGGAGCTCCCACAGAACCTTAGAATGGTTTGGGTTGGAGATACCTGTAAGATCATCTAATTCCAACCTCCCTGCCATGGGTTCCTTCCACTAGACCAGGTTGCTCAGGGCCCCATTCAGCCTGGCCTTGAACAATTCTAGGGATGGGGCAGCCTCATCTGGTGCCTCACCACTCTCACAGGAAAGAATTTTTTGCTAACATCCAATATAAAAGTATCCTCTTTCAGTTTAAAGCCATTCCCTCTTGTCCTGTCACTCCGTGCCTCAGTCAAAAATCCCTCTCCAGCTCTGTTGCAGCCCTTTTAGGTACTGGCAGTTGCCCCTTTAGGAGACTGGATAATCTACCCAGAGCCTTCTCTTCTTGAGGCTGAACAACCCCAACCCTCTCAGCCTGTTTCCATAGCAGAAATGCTACAGCCCTCTGATAGTTTTTATGGCACTACTCTGGACTCACTCCAGCAGGTCCATGTCTTTTTTGTACTGATGATGCCAGCACTGGACACGGCACTCCAAGTGGGGTCTCACAAGAGCAGAGCAGAGGGGCAGAATCACCTCCCTTGACCTGCTGCCCACACCGCTTTTGATGTGGCCCAAGATACAATTGGTTTTCTGGGCTGCAAGTGCTCATTGCCAGCGCATGTCCAGCCTCTCATCCACCAGCACCCCCAAGTCTTCTTCACAGGGCTGCTCTCAACCCATTCATCCCCCATCTGTATTGACAGCAGCAGTTGCCCTGATCCACATGCAGCACTTGGCCTTGTTGAACCTCATGAAACTCCCACAGGCCCACTCCTCAAGCTTGTCCAGGTCCCTCTGGATGGCATCCCATCCTTCAGGCATGTCAGCTGTACCACACAGCTTTGTGTCATGTGCAAACTTGCTGAGGGTGCACTCAATCCCTCTGGAAAAGTCAGCAGAAGGAAATGTCTACCTGCATTTTGTCTGCTCTTCTCCAAAACCAGGGTCTTCCCTCAGATGCATCTCCATTGCCTATCTACTTGTTCGGTTTGTTGTTAGGTAGAAACCTCAGCACTTGTTCATTCTGACAGCTGTGATAAGAAGCAGTAGTCCATGCCAGAGGGGCAGAACAAACTTAAACTGCCATAGCAATACTCACCAGAGTGTACCCAGCAATGCCTGAAGCGAAGAGGAAAGTAGAATTGTGAATAATCATGAAAGTGCCTAAGGAAATAGGGACAAGAAAATTTCAACAGGAATTTTGTCACAGTGCAACACATTATTTAGAAATTACTATGCCAAAAAGAAGGAGCTTAGCAGGCACCCCAGGGGAAAGGTAGATCTAGACTTGGTCCAAGCTCTCTTGACTATTCAGCTGCAATGCTGCAGTTATTTATTTGTTTCCTGACGTAAGTGGCTCTGAGTGCTGTGATGTGTATTCAGGTTAGTGCTGTCCCCTGTGAGGCAGGTGTGCCTGAAGCACAGCCTCCAGACCACAACCCTCAATGGATGCAGACAAAGGAATGCCTACTCTGAGGATCGTGGGTAGCAGGATTAAGAGCAATACAGGAGCCGAAACTGCCAAGAAAAATTCAGAGGGCAAAAAACTTGCCCAGCCAGAAAGAAATCACTTGCGCTGGTGATTTTGAAGGGCCATGCTGTGAACCTACACACCTAAACACCAGTAGGACAATGCTCAAAAATTAGTATTTTGATCCTTAGACATTCCTGCCAGAGAACATCACTGCAATAAACAAATTCAGTAAGTTACAGTCACAGAAAGATAATCTCTGTGGGATGGTGCTCACCTTTTCTTGTTCAAGTGGATCAAAGAAATTTCTCTCTAGGAGCTGCAGCATGTCCAGCTTCATTGAATGTCCTCAGGCAGGGCATAGTGGTGTATCTGGAACAGTGCAGGCAGACAGTCTGCCAGGTATCACCATTTGCTATTCATCAGGCTGGAACTCCCTCAAGCACAGTGATGTTTTCTCCCGTGCTGTCATTTGGCAAGAAGAACTTTACAAAATCCATAAGAATAGCGTTACAGCTTCCGTAATAAAATTTAGGCTAAGGATGATGCCTTTATGCTCAGCCACAAAGAAGCAGTTGGTATGCTAGAAATGCTACTTACATTATTAATCATCCTAATTTTTCATTGTGTTGTCTCCCTTCATGAAAAGAAAAAAGACAGGAATCAGCCTTTCTGCTCTTAGCCTGTGTATACCATGCATAGTCACCAGGGATGCCACAATCTCTGGCTGATGCATTTCAGATTTAAAAGCTAAACAGACAAAACATGCAACCAACCAGGCCATACAGTTATTAAAATCCCATTAAATGCCCATAAATGAAAATCATACCTGAACCACATGTCTTATGCAGACCAAGATCAAGGCTTCCACCCGATGTTTTCATCAGTATCCCCCATGAGAAGGCACAACCTTAGTAGCACTAATTATGAATAATAATTTCCAACCTAAATGATCCAATAGTAGTTTGCCAAGCCTGAACTCACAGCTCCATCATGACACACACACATCCAAACCACCCACTAGTACTGAAAAAAAGCAGGAGTTACTGTGTTTATTTATTTATTTATTTCCACTGGGAGCAGCACATCCTTGTGTACAAATGGAGAAAAACCATCCAACACTGCAGATACATGACTAATCTCTGTAACAAACAGGCATCATAAACATACCCAAGAAAAAGACCTAATAAGCTAAGTGGGCCAAATCCTCCTCTGCTCAGTATCCTTCATGGTAGTTTATGTCATGTCAGGGAGTAGGATACCAAGAGTTCATCACCTCTTTTTGTAATCTCAATTTTGTTCTGCACCATGTGCACATATAGAAATTAGAGCTATTTAAAAAATTACCTTCAGAGTATACGCTACTATATTCACACCACTGGTAACTCTGCTTAAGCTTTTGTTAGCCTAAGTAGGAACTACATAGGTCGTTCCTTCATAGCTAAGTTTCCTTCAGCAGACAGTCCTCAGGCTTAATAAGTAGTTGCAGAGCAGAAGATTTGTGTGGAATCATGAAAAAGAAGTAAACAGGATGCTATTATTTAAAAAATTCAGATCAGAGATTGCCAGTGGCTATATCTTTTCCTTGTTTTCTTTCCCAAATCCTGTAAGATAATGTGATGACTAAGAAGATCACAAGAACAACAGCAGGTTGTAAGATCCACTTAGTAAGGGAAAATAAATTTAAATGCATAACCTTAAGTGCTTTTAAAAAATAAATCAGCTCACTAAGCAACTGAAATCCCCAAAACCTACATAGGAAGTTCTCAGTTTCTGAAGTGTTCCTCTTCTTTAGCCTTCTGGGTCTGTTTTGTGGGTTCTTTTAACAGCACAGTTATTTGAAGATATTTTAGGCTGTGCAGAAATGCAGCTGAAGTCACTGCTTTGCACAGTATGAGGAATCAGAGATTTCCCTTTTAAGTCCACTCTGCAAACCACTTCCCAAACAAGGTAATTAAGTCTTGATCTACTTCATAAAATACTGGAAAAAATTCTCTTTTGTAGACTTACAAACAGTATATAGAGCAGAATTTGTACCTGGACTTACCAGCAGACCATGTGAAGCACAGCCTCTTCATAGACAATTTGGCATATTCAAATCACATAGGCCTCAAAAAACATGTACAACCTACACACAGGCAGTGACAACCCCCTGACATCTGCTAGTTGTCAACCCAGACAAAGCTTGGCAAAACCAGGATACATTTTGTCCCTTTTGCTGTTTACCTGCATGTTTTCTATGACTCTTTCCTTCACGACCTGTTAGTTTGACATAGATAACATGGCTCAAAACCAGCAGTTTCATGGGCTCATGGGACATAGTCATGCAAAAACCAAATACGTAGGGAACTTTGACCTCACCTGTTTATGCTACTATGCTTGCCATAACCCTCACTTTTGCCTGCTTGACTCAGGGTTATTTGTGGCAACACACCAACTATTGCACTGAAGTCCTGAGAGATCTCATTTTCCTTGTCAATAATAGGTTATTTTACAAAATAAATTTATGCCCTTGATGTGATACTACCTCTTTTGGTTAGCTCCTTTTTACTTTTTACCTGATCTCCACTTGCCTGTAAACTCTCCAGATTTGTTGTAAAGCCTCCACTTTCATCAAGGCCAGATAGTGGCCCTGAGAGACTTACTGGCTAAGCTGCAGTTTTCTGGTTGCTCTGCAGGATGGCAAATAAAGAACTAGCACACCCGAGACCTCTACTCCACAGAGATTTGGGTTTTCTTTAAAGTAATCTTCCTTTTTGCTTGCAATGCACTCCCAAAGAAAGCATTATATAGCAGTGAAGTCATAATGTCAAAGTGTTATTTACACTTTAATTGCAAGAGAACAGTTTTGCTAGCTATGCCCACTACTTTTGTTTGCTGTGGTGTCACCTTCTGTGGCAGAGGGGATGTCATTAGGAACATCTACACTAGCACCTCTCCCTTATATAACAAAGTAATCATTTAAAGTGTGATCTCTGGTACTTACTGCAGATCGAAAGAAGGCAGCTGATGAAATTAAAGTTTATCTGAGCTTGTGAGATTACTTTTCTTGTTATTTCCATTGGAATGGAAAGTTTTGGTCCTGCAGTTCATCCGTGTGCCTGCAATCTGAGCCAAATACTCCTGTCAGTCGTCACAAGTTTGCCATACACATTAGACCAGAGTGATTCCAGGTGTAAGTCTACATACCTCCATGCAAGCAGACCACAACAAATTTAGCCTATTATCTTTTTCTTCTTCTCACTAAATCTTTTGTCCAGGCTTCTAGGGTACTGCAGAAATATAAGTGTATCACACAACCTCCCTTTATTAAGCATACCAAATAAGTTTAAAAAAGAAGAGTGAGACACAGCTGCCAAAGAATGTACTGACTTCCAAGATCTGCACCTGGAGACCTGAAGAAAGCTGGAGCAGAGCAATGGCTGCCATCCACGGGGAGTTAGCTCCTCAGACATCTTCCCTGACCTGAGAAAGTCTTGTTCTCCCAGCTCAGTCAGATGGGACTGCCGAATGAAGAACATGACAGACAGACTGTCCCTGGCGGCCTGCCTGCCTGAGGTGATGAGTGACAGTCACTGAAGCGTTTTCAGGGGAGATGATTCTAGCTGGTTCTTGTGTTACTAAACCAAGCAGCTTGTCTAATACTGTAAGAAATGCATAGAGGCCAGAAACTTTCACAGTCACTACTGCACTCCCAAATCACTTCAAGCTCTATGGGAAGAAGCATGGATGTCTTCAAAACCACAAGCATTTACAACAAAACCAAATGACAATCCCTATTGTCTGTTAACAGACTCAGCCTGCAACATTCAGCTGGGGAGTTCTGACATGCACTAGCAAGGCTTAAGGATTTTAAAAGTTTTATATTACAAATTAGTACTCAACACCTTTATCAGCACGGAATTTAGAGTCCTAAGGTGGCAACAAAGAATAGTAGAAATTGTACAAAGATAACATGTCTCCAGTTCTGAAAAGCACTCAGTCTAAATATGCTAGTCAAGGACTACACACCATTATTCGTGTTCCCAGACTAAGTTCATACATCTCAGTTTTTCAAATATAGTCCAAGTCAGTAGTAACTGAAGAATCTGGGCTTCTGACAGTTATTCTGTGTTGTAACTGCAAAGTCTTAGAATCCTTGCCTAGGGCTTCCAAGCTCTACTTCTATACAAACAATATACAACATTATTAAACACTCAAAAAGAAGGCTAAAAAGAACACTAACGAAATTTGCAAGTCTAAGCATTTGAAGGCTGCAAAATACCAAAGTGAATGTCAGTGAATGCATCACCTTAATTATTGCCCTTTGCATATATACCTTATAATGGATTTTAATTATGTGAGTTGGTGATGTTTTTCCACAGATCCCTACTTCCTCGATGGGTTGACGAAAAGAACAACACTCACTCAGGTTGATGTCATTTGTCTTCATGCACCAAGTTTATGTAATCTGAGTCTTAAGTAAACTGAGTCTCCTTTTGAAGTACAGATCTTACCATAATGAATGTACAAAACCATAATTTCAATATGTCATGGATAAGTCAGTAATCCACCATTTAAAGAAATAGCAGCTCATTTTTTTTCCTCCTAATTTCATGTATGTTCCAAAGTCATATTCACTGTAAACTGGCCAAACCTGAAGACAGAAGTACTACTTTATTCTCTCATTTGCTATGATTTTCATCATAATAGAACCACATTTTTTCTTTCTTATTTTTATAATATCCTAGAAGGTGGAGGAGTAATCTCTCCAGTTCTACAGGGTACATCTCTTGCTCAGTCTCAGCTTCTCGTTTCCCATACATCTGTCATTTCTGTTTTGTTTGTCCAATATATTTGTCCCCACGCACACCAGACTGTTTAGATAAATCCTTCTCTACTCCCCCACAGCCAATCCAACACCTTCATAAGGCCAGTCCTAGTTTCCAGTTTTTGTCCCCTTTCTCCCATCATCTTCTCATCCAGTCTCTGTCATTCTCCCACTCACTGTTTTATTTTACTGTTGAAGTTCAACACATATCCCCAGAACATGAGAAGTGAGATTCTTTGTTAAAGCCTTCTGACTTGGCCAAATTTAGGTCAATTTTCACAGGCACAAGAGGCACAGTCCTGACACATAGTCCTTCTCTGCCAAATGGAACAAAACAAAGCAAACAAAACAAAACAAACAAACAAACAAAACCCCCAAACTAACAAAAAACCCACAAAAGGATCTAAGCTTCTAAGTTATTTTAACACTGTAAAACAACTTATTCTTCTGTTTTCATATTGGGAAACAACTGAACAGTTCTGGATGAAATTTCAGGGGGAAGTAGGGATGAGTCAGCCCAAGACAGACCCTTGGCTCAAAAACATTAGAGTTAATTAAAACTAAATAGGTAGTCTCAAACAGAGTCCCCATTACAACTCATTAAAGGAAAATTCTTATTTTTATTGAAACATACGCTTTTTCATGGTCTGCATGTGGTTACTCTGGTAAGATATCAGTCACATTTCAGAAGAATTTTGCAATGTTATCACCTACTGACTCCTGACATCCGTTCAGTAGATTCATCTCAGATTATAAGCACTAAGAGAGGAAATTGGGTTTTCGCACATACTTACTAAATGCCTCATCCAAGGGGATCCATGCAGCTTGTTGTTATGTTTTGAACATGTTTTAAGTATGTTTTGAATGCATTGCATTCCTTTAGCATAAAAAAGGTGACCTTTTTATTTTTTTTTCTCCACACTCTCTTTTCATCAGAACCAGCACAATTCAACTTCCATGTCGTATTAACAAGCTATTGATTCATTATAAGTCTGTGTCTTGGAATTTTAAACATTTATTACCCTTGTTATTGGTGGTTTACCAGTTTGAGATTGTGGAATTGGTCTGGAGCGAGAACTTTTGCGAACCCTGATGCAAATCCTCCATAACCAAGATTTCTTTTAAGCCCTAGCTCATAAAAAAGGATCAGGTTCTGTCTTTTTAAGGTATATTTACTCCTGAAAGAAAACATGCATCTTTCTCTTTTTGCTGACCTTCAGTTTCAGTTTTGCTCTGACATGCAAGTCGTTTTCCCCTGTCTTTTTTGAGTCCAATTTTACCTTTCAGAGGTTGGGCTGAAGATTCTGCCGAGAGCAGACTGGGGGAGACATTGCATTACAGATCCTCTGTTTGATCCTCAGCTTCGTTAAAATCCCCACTTCCCATTTATAATCATTGTTTAGACAATCTACAGAGTGTCAGTTGTGCTCTGGCAAAGCCTAGTGAACCCTGATACAACTGGTAAGATTACTTCCCAGTTTTCTTGGAGATTGTTGTATTTTTAGCTGGGAGAAGTATTATTGACAGTAAATAAGCCTGCACGTTTTTCCACTGTGATTCTACGAACATAACTGATAACATGACTGTAAAGGAATCCTTGAATCATGAATTCATGTTCTCTGCTGGTAGAAGCATGGGAATCAATACTTAAAATAAATGTGCATGGGGTTTGGCTTAGAAATGTTCTCCTACTTCGCATTTCACACTTACATCTTTCCATTTGTTTTTGTGTCAATATTGTCTTTTACATTAAACAGGTCATCTCTCTGTGGAGCATTAGGTTCTTCCACGTATTTTGAAAAAGCAATCAGAGACATTTCAAGGTTTCATTTGCCTTCATCTAGGCACGTCTTACAGCTGGTCCACAGTACACTGGCAACTGAATCCAGATGTTTTACCTCTACTTTTTCTGCATATCTCCTCTTTTCTTTCAGACTTTTTTTCCTTAGTCCCCCGTACATGACTTTGTGATTTCTATTACTCCAGTCCTCAAGGTTATGCAGTGCTTCTTATATGATGTTCCAGTTCTTCTTTGTTGTGATATTATCTTCCAACTTTATGTCATCTTCCTTGATTGACAATAAGCCCTGAAAATATTGTTTATTTATTGTTTTCATATGTTTGTACTGTATTACTGCTCTCTTGACAAGCTTATAAACACATTTCTTTTTATTAGATCTGAGTGGTTATTTAAACAGCACAGTTGTTACTGCTCCTGTCACTTTTTCTATCAATTTTTAAATTGTCATTTTTCAGGGTTACTCAGCCCCTGGGCAGACTGGGAAATTGCAATGGCACATTCCTCAATGATATTCCAACTAAAATGAAACTATTTCATTTGTTAAGTCCAGAAGTATTACCCACTGAGAAGAAAGGCATCCATTCACGCTTCTCAGTATTATTTTTCCCAAATAATTCTGAAAACTCATTTCAGTCACATCCTGAATTGTTTTTGAAATCCTGCAGGCTAGAAATCAGAGAAGGTGGAAGAAACTGGGTGTTTATAACGAAAGCTTCAATTCTGGGAAACTAGTGGCACTACGGAAAATTAGAAGTTGTCTTTAATTATGCACTGGCTGAACCTGACCCCAAACCAGTCTTTTTTTAAAGTTGATGTGGAAGTTCAGGCTTCAGATACTTTAATATGCCACTTCTCAGCAGGGTACAACTCATTCAAAGGTATAAACAGAATAATTGAGAATTGGCAGGCTGGACATAGAACTTGTTTCTAAGACCTGGTGTCTCACTGTTGTCTTACCTCCTATTATCTGTCTTGAAGAATGATGCCTAACATCTTACTAAGGAAAAAAAGTCTCTTGGTACTCAGTCCCCTCATTTCACCCTCATGAAAATTTTCAAAACTCTAGTTGATTCAGCTTGGGCCTAGCATGTCCAACAGCAAATAGCAAACTCATTGCTCACCTTTTGGGCCCAGAACACCCAAGGAGGAGCAGCTGAAGGCAAAGAAAAAGCAACAAAATCATGCCCAGTTCCCTGAGCACAGACTGTGTGCTCTACGTACACGAGCTCTGTTACTCTTTCTGATATCTCAGTTCTCAGGTTTACCAACACCTTGAAGAAGCTGGAGGGAGTATCTGGCAGGGTCAGGGGTATCAATAATTTGATCTTGTGATTACAGTACAAACTTGGGAGTCAAGAGGCCTAGATGCTGCCCCACATAATCCACAGCCTTTCTGCCATCTCAGACATGGCATTTTACTATCTGTTGATTTACTACTCAGTAAAATGAGTAATATTTTACTGCATCTTGTAACAGTGCTGTGAAACATGCTTTTTAATGTTCAGGTAATATCCCAATATCATTGTTATTGCTAATTAAATGTATTGTATTACCTACACCCAAGTGTTGACACTGCTCATTGACAAGTAGAAGGCTGCAGACAGACAGAGCATGAATCAAAACAAGTTCACAATACATGATTATGCAATAAGGATTAGATTGCACCTCTCTTGACTAGCATACATGCTTTGCTACCAGATTACCTCATCTCTCACAAATGAATTATGATTCCTTTACATAAGGGGTCATCCACTCAACACCTCTTCTTACACTGGAAAATACACATATACTAAAGTATGAAATATAAGCAAACAAAAGATGTGATAATCCCCCATAGAAAAAGTACTGTATCTGCTTGAGTGAAATGAAAGAAACACAGTTGTGCTTCTTTAATCTTATTAAACTTTCAAAGCAATTATGTGAATGCAATGATAAACAGGCATGAGATGTCTCCTAGTGCTAGGAGCAACAACTTCACTAACATAAACTTCTGCCACAGGGAGCTGCTCACCCAAATTGATCTTCCCGTCTGATGCTGAAATTTTCCTTTGCTTCAGCTTTGTGGCATCAGGAAGAGACAGTGAAAAAATATGCCTTATCAACAGGGATCCCAGCAAAGATGAGCTTACAAAATGCTTTCTCCAAAGGAAACCATAACGGACACAGGCATGGTGCAGCTCAAAGTGAAGGTACAAACATAAAATCAGGCATTAATCAGAGTCATGTTCCTTTCCTACAGTTCCACAGTCTTTTCTTTGACAGCAGAGCTAGATAACCTCAGAGCCAACTAAAAGTTGTGATCGTTCCCCTTATATCTGGTTCTCTGCTCACCTTTGGTCAAGCTTCCTGTCTGCCTCAAATCCTTCTGAGATGAGCTGCCTCCTTTCTTCTCTTAAAATCTTTCATCACCTGTTCATAAAGAAAAGCAGAGCTCCCATTTGCTTTCTGAACTACTGCTATGTACTCTTGAGGCTACAGGCAACACATGAGTCATTATCATTAACAACTGAGAGAGAGGCAACAAAAGAACTCACTTCTTTCCCACAAAGAAGTTTCTGGCACACTTGCTAACATATATTTTTTGATAAATGCTTTTATACATGTCAAGTGAATGCAGTTACTGATTCAGAAGGGCACTTGGCAGGTATGTGCCAACATCATACAGTGAGATGATTTATACTTGAATACACAGTTTACCTACAATCAAGAATTGCTTTGCCTGGGCCAAAACATTGCTTTGGTAGCAAGTGCAAAAAGGAAACACTACTAGTACAAGCCCTCCTGTTCACACAGTACAGTGAATGCCACTCACAACCCAGATACATGAAGGAGAAAGACAAAACTGAGTGTGAACCAGGTTGAAAAGTTTTCACAGAGTTTAAAGACAGCGTGCTAAAAGACTGATGGATTCCAAGTCTCTAACCTAGCCCTGCAAAACACAAATACATACTAAATATCTTTTAATGCAGCATGAGACAATACGGTCCCTCTTAAACTTCTTTCTAGCCTTCACACTATATTTGTATAAAAATACTCATTGGAGATACTCTAAGTCACAGTGGCAAATTATTTGTTTGTTTTGTTCCATGGCACTTTATAGAGAGAAACCTAATTATCAGTGGGAGCAACTGGAATTCAGTAATGTCTCTTTTTTACAAGTTCAGCACAATATTGTGTTTGCTCTTACACATTTTTTTTTCTTCTTATAAACAATCACAGGTAAAAAGATAACAAAGCAATGATAATTTCTGTTGATCTATGGCACTACGCATAATAAACAGAAGCAGAAAATTCAGTTGGTTGTTTTGGGGTCAGTTGTCCTAAATATACTTAAAAATGAGTCATTTCAGCTCAAGGCCTTCTACAGGTTTTTCAGCATTTACAGTTCTTAGAGATATGGTTTTATGTTACCTCACATAATGAAGTAAAATATGTTCACAAGCAACTTGAAAAATATTTTGAATGTTGGGTGTAACAGATACATTGAGACAGTAAGCATTCGCATCACAGACTCCCTGTTCAATATAGGACAATGTTTTAAGGCAAGCAGTTTGATTCTGGAACAAGCTTCAAACAGATGGAAAACAACACAATGGGAACAAAAGATGAAGGACTGCGCACTGAGCAGTTTGTGTTAGCAAGTGTCCCTTTTCTGTCATAAATGGGCTGTGGCAGCTAACATCAACACTTAAGAAAGGCAAAACTAAGGATTATTTTGTATTACATAATCTAGAAGAGGGAAAAAAACCCCACAAACAAAAGACCAGAAATGGCTTTCAGAAACAAGAGCCTTTAAAAAACGTGAAGCTTTTTCTCTGCCTTTAACCTTTTTGATTAGGGTGGATTTAGTGGGCTGGTGCCAACCTCACGCAGCTCAACAAAGCCAAGTTCAAGGTCCTGCATATGAGGTGGGGCAGTCTCAAGCACAAAGAGAGGCTGGGGGATGAAGGGATTGAGAGCAGCCCTGAGGAGAAGGACTTGGGAGTGTTGGTTTACAAGAAGCTCAAAAGGAGCTGGCAATACACATTTGCAGCACAGCAAGCCAACCATTTCCTGGGCTATGTCAGAAGCAGCATGGCCAGCAGGTCAAGGGAGGGGCTTTTCTCCAGCTACTCCACTCCAGTGAGGCCCCACCTGGAGTGCTGCATCCAGCTCTGGGGCCCCAACATAAGAAGAACATGGACCTACTGGAGTGAGTCCAGAGGAAGCCACAGAAACACTCGGAGGGCTGAAGCAACTCTGCTGTGGAGGCAGGCTGAGAGAGTTGGGGCTGTTCAGCCTGGAAAAGAGAAGCCTCTGGGAGGTACTGTGCACCTTCCAGTACCTAAAGGGGCTACAAGAGAGCTGGAAAGGAACTTTGTATGAAGGCATGTAGTGATAGGACAAGGAGAAATGGCTTTAAACCGAGGGTACGTTTAGATTAGACTTAGGAAGTAATTCTTCCCTGTGAGGGTGATGAGGCACTGGAACAGTTTGCCCAGAAAAGCTGTGGCTGCCCCATCCCTTGAAACTTTCAAGGCCAGACTGAACAGGGCCTAAGAAACCTGGCTTATTGGAAGGTGTCCCTACCCATGGCAGGAGGGTTGGAACAAGATGATCCCTAAAGTCCCTTTCAACCCACGCCATTCAAGGATTCTAGATTATGCCTGTGAGCTTGTCTTCAAAACCAGGAAAGTTAGATCCTTCTGTTTTTAAATGAAAACTGACGGATTCACTTGAATTCTGGATATTGGTCTCAGGGGAAAAAAGAAATACTGTACTGGTCATGAGAAAATCAAGTATCAGTTAATGCAAGGGTCTTTTGCCAACACGACCCGCTTTCAAATCATCATTAACTAAAATTAATCTAATTTTGCTCCAGTCGTATTAAAAATGTTCTTTAGAATCCTATTTCTACACACCCTACTGCAGTAATAACAAGTAGGTTTCTGCAATAACATCTGATTTTATATAACATTGAAAGCTGTGTCTATTATTACAGAATAGTGATTTTATTTATGTAATTTGTGTGTGTCTTGTTGCTTCAGAGATTACGAACATCAGGTGGTTTAGAGATTTCTTTCTCCATGATTCATATAACAACATTGCTTGTTACATATTTAGAAAAGAAGTCCTTCCCATCAAAGCTAACAGCATGATCAGAAAACAAAAACTAGTGGTCTAACTCAATTACTGTGCAAAGTGGCCAGTCATGGCTGAAGAACAAATAAACCTTCTGGCCCTTTTGTACAAGCCAGTAACCTTTGGTAGCAGAGTAGGGGAACAGATGGGGGTAACCCCCCTTCAGTTGCTGCTGCCTAAACCAAACAGGGTTTGTAAAAACAAATTTTCGGTCCAGTGTCTGGGCCTAGTCACTGTGATTACGCTCACATTAGTAAATTAAACAAGTCTGGGACCAGTCTCTGCCCCTGAGGCCAGCTGGCACAGGACATCCAACATCCATTCTATGAAAGCCTCAAAAAGTCAGTGAAAGCACACAGTCTGCCTACTGGGGACAGCAGGATGTATCCCCGAGCCCGCACTCTGGAATATTTTGGGACACTGGCTCAGGCTAAAACCATGTAAGGATTAATGAGAGCAGAAACAACTGAGTTCTGCTGCTCAGGAACATCTCTGATGCTGTTTAATTTGCTGGGACTAGGAGAGATCTAAAGAGTCTGTACACTCTTTGCACTCTGATCTGTATTAATGCCCTCACCAGGCCCTCGTGGCAATGGCCCGCACAGGCAGTGGCATTTCTTGCCCTAAAATCAGACACGCTCGAGTGGATTGTCTAAGAGCTCAAACTCATGTGTACAGAGAAATTCCCCTGATGATGTCATCCCTTTCCTATCGCCCATGCACTGGGATTACTGTGTGCATGGCAGTACAGGTACAGCAGAGGTTCCAGCTGCCCTCTGGTGCAAATCCTGGCACTGTCCTCCAACTGCTGTGAAAAGCAGCCAGAAAGGAGAAATGTCCCAAGCCTCTGCAGCCGCTTGCTAAGAAAAGCTTTACTGAAGCTGTGCCTGAGCTTGCCTGGGCCTGTGCTCAACAAGGATTTCCTGTTCAGAGGCACTATGACTACTTCTACTTTCTGTATCTAATCAATTTCTAATAAAGCTTTAAATGTCAGTGGAAATCTACTAATCTGGGGGAAGACCAACTAAACCACAACAGAGAAAAAGGGGACACATTGATTCCCTGGTATATAATTACTTAAACTACAGATTTGGCTCCTCTGCAATTATTCATTAACATTAATGTGGATGGAAGCGTTTGCCAGCATTTTCCAGCATGGTAATGCCCAATTTCACCCCTGCAAAACCCATCCAAGAATTCTTGGCATGTTGATACCCTCTGAATGACTCAGTCTCCCATAGGAAAAGGAAGTAGATGAGGGAATTTTAGGAAGGAAGGGGATTGAAACCATATACAGAGCTAAGAACAGTTAACTGCATACAGAAAAAGCAGGAAATACATGGGTTTGGGCGGAGAAGGAAAATAGGAATACATACAACTAGGAAGGAAAATTCAAGGACTGATATGCATGGAAGGGAAAATGGGAGAAAAGGATGTGGAGGGACTCTGAAATGAGGAGAGGAGAAAAGAAAACGCGATGTTTCACAGGAAAGGGAAACTATATATGTCCTGGTATAGAGCAGGCAGGAGCACGAAAGAATCTTGTACACGGAGGAGGGAGCAGACACAAGGACAACCTGGAATGAGACACAGAGGCAGCAATGCCACAAGGAAGAAGAAACTGATGATCCCAACTCATTCAGTATTAAGAAACTTTATAGTCTAAAATAAATTTTTAAAGACACTTGTTTGTACAAATTACAAAATTAAGGGCTTGAACTTGCACATAGAAGATCTATTCTCACCTCCCAGTGGCAAAACACAAAATAAAGCTGCTATAAAAGCACACCAAAAGCAATTGTTTGGAATGACACTACCCTCTGGTGGTCAAAAAATACAGTTATATGTACAGCAGGAAGGTAATGTATTTGCAGCTGGTCATAAAGATAACTACAGCTTGTTTGACTTTATTTCTGTCATTGGCACCAACTATACTATTAAAAAAAAAAAAGAAAAAAAAGCAATCAATTCCAATCCGCACTTCAGTAATCCACATCAAGAGTGTGCTCTTAAATCAAACATCTTCCTTATTAGTCTCTTTTAAAATGACAAATTCATGACTAGTCACACACACAAATAACTGTCCAAGGCTCAGAAAGAGACTGGCAATAATTTTTATGTTCTTTGTCAACCTGCAAGAACAGGAACAACACATATGGCTGTGCTTAGCTGTGTAAGTAAAGGAATACTAAATTCCCAAATAAAACATAAAGCTATTACCAGCATTTTCCTGCTTTATCTCCTTGGAAAATAAGCTCTTGTGAGATTCGCTTTTAGCGTGTGCAAGAGAGCTGCTAGACCAACACACTCCAGTCCCTACTTGTCACCTTAATACAAGAATGTGATAAAAAACACAATATCACTGGTAGGAAAGAAAAATAGAAGATAATTTTTCCAAGTTAGTGCTGGCCACATCCATAATTGTGTACATGGTCACCAGTGAATTCAAAACTGAGTGCATAAAACTACGCTCAGAGAAATAAACAAAGAAACAAATAAAACAGAGGGGTCTCTATATATATTAAAAGCCAGTTTTCTTATTCTGATCCTTACTTCTAACAGGACATTGCTTAATTTCATCCAAAATCCTAAATACAGAAAGGGTATAACTGAGGTTTTTTACTTCTGTATTACAGCTACAGAACACCTCTGCTGAGAAAAGCAATTGCTTCAATGCATGGTTTTCACGGAGGTGCATTGAGACTTGTAATAACACAGTCATGTCTGCTGCCTTGCCTCACTCTCAATTCTTGGCATCTAATCTTCTACAAACAATAAAAAAAATATTAACCACTCTGTCATTTTTCCATTCCTCTCTTTACATTATCACTGTTCAACTCCTGGATTTTCCCCTCTTCTTTTAAAATATTCCTATTTCTTAAAGCCAAATGTTCCTTTGAGAAACTGAGCCTTCCAAATATTCTTCTATCCTCAAACTTCTTAGGCCCACCTGTCTCAATTGTCCTTCTGGAAATGAGGAAGATCTGGTCACAGATCCTAGAGAACAATTCTGTGTTTTTCAACTTTGATCTTTATGGCAGGCTGACCTACAAGTAAGGGTTTGCTTTTGTTGCTTGGAAGCAATATATCTGTGTATTGCCTCCTTACAAGAAATACACTGTAGTGATTGATACATGGACCTTGACTGGGCAAAAGTCATTCCTGCGAGGTCTGATAAGCTGTCATTGATGCCACCTTGTGGCAAAAATACTGGATACTGGAATTCTGGAAAAATAGTCAGCATTTGCCCCTCCTTGCAGGTGCCCCTGCGATTCAGTTTTAGAGTTCATAAAATCAGGGTTTGGGCACTCCTAAAAACACATCACCAGTCAGTGACTAAGAGGATGAAAAGCAGGAAAAGAGTACCACAAAACACATTTACTCTTATTTTATTAGGGTGAAAACTAACCCGGTACATTCAGGGACACATGGCACAACCATTCACGCGCTCAGAACCTGGGCATTTATTTCTCTCTCCCCACAAGAAAAACTTTCTGGAGAGAGGTACAACCTGTTCCAAACACTGAAAAATAGCACTGCAGGGAGAAACTGAAGGAAAACTTGGCCCCAGCCTAATGGGATAGGAAGCATTTCCCAATTACCTCATGCTGGACTCACTCTTCTCAGTCACCAGACTCAAAGAATTATCTTCTAGGAGGCTATACCTATTTTTCCAGGACTGTCCCGAGGCCATTTGGGACCTGCTATGAAAGCCAGCATTAGCACATGCTGCAGGATGAGGGCGATGCCTATTTTTAGCATCACTTCCACTGGAGAAGCCCAAGAATCACCACCTGCCTCTTCTGGGCTTTCTGTCAAACACCTTCTCCCAGCAAGCGAGTGGGAAGAAGAAACTGAAGCAAACTGTGCACCTGCTTTTTGCACTGCCAGATTCCCAAGAACACAGGAAAGAAACCCCTTGTGTTGCAAAATGTGGAAAACATAAACATTTTCTTAAGAAAGGGTGTTCTTTGATATCTGATCTTTGTATACTTTTAAGCCTAATCAACAACGAGGGAGATTTAATGCATGAAACTGAGAGCAGCTAACAAGCAAGTTGTAAGTCCAGGTGTTGGAAAGACAAATTGCTTGTGGGTAGCATTACCTTGTTAAGAGTTTAGGGGTCCACATATTTCAGTGACCTCAGACCTAGGGAGAGGTTAACAAAGCTTGGGGAGAAGGATGTACCACTGATAGTGGACACAAAGAACACAGAATTTACAGGCCACAAGGACATCTGGCAGAACTCCCAAGATAAAGAAGAAACTAATAGAGACAACTCAGCAACTGTGCTGAATCAGCTCCAACAGAGTAAAAAGTAATTCCTGCAGAGTAAGATCATGATTACCAACTCATGGAGCATCAAGCCAAGAAACCCACTGACATAAAAGAAGAGAAAGACTAAGCATGAGGACTAATTAGCACAAGATATAAGAGAATCATTAACCAATAGAAGCTAGGCCACTAATTAATAAGAGAACTGTGTAACCTGTAGCCAATAAACAAGTCTTAGGAGGAGTGGCTGAAGAAGCTAGGGGTGTTTAGCCTAGAGGAAAGGAGGCTGGGGGGGAGACTTATCGCTCCCTAGGACTACCTGAAAGAGGTTGTAGCCAGGTGGGGGTTGGTCTCTTCTCCCAGATAACAAGTGACAAGACAAAAGGACACAGTCTTAAGCTGCGTCAGGGGAGGTTTAGGTGGGACATTAGGATCACAGAATTAATTAGGTTTGAAAACACCTCTGAGGTCATCAAGTTCAACCTATGACCCAACACCACCTTGTCGACTAGATCATGGCACTCAGTGCCACATCCAGTCTTTTCTGAAACACCTCTGGGGATGATGACTCCACCACTTCCCTGGGAAGCCAAATTGGGCAGTTCCAAAGCCAAATCCCTCTTTCTGTGAAGAACTACTTCCTAATGTCCCACCTAAACGTCCCTTGGCGCAGCTTAAGACTGTGTCCTCTTGTCCTACTGCTGTTTGCCTGGGACAGGAGACCAATACCGCCTGGCTACCTTCTCCTTTCAGGGAGTTGTAGAGAGTGATGAGGTCTCCCCTGAGCCTCCTCCAGAATAAACAGCACCAGCTCCCTCAGCCTCTTCTTATAGGACTTGTGCTCGAGTCCCTTCACCAGCCTTGTTGCTAATTACCCTGAAAAGGTAATTAGACACTGGAACGGGCTGCCCAGGGAGGTGGTGGAGCCACCGTCGCCAGAGGTGTTTAAGGAAAGACTGGACATGGCACTCGGTGTCATGGTCTAGTTCACATGGTGGTGTTTGGTCACAGGTTGGACCCGATGATCTCAGAGGTATTTTCTAACTTAATCGATTCTGCAACGCCTCCGTTTGCTAAAACGTCTAAACACTAAAAAAAGTTTTGATAGCTGGCGTGCTTGTTTGTGGAACACCACCGAGCACCCGGGCTTGCGCAACTCTGAAATAATCAATGTGTCTCTCTCTCTCGAGCGTGTAATTATTGGCTTGCCGCGCAGCTTGTCACGGGGTAAGGAATCTGTGGGGGGTTTTTTGCGGACAGCCCGGGCTGGGTCCCGCAGCGCCGCCGGTGACACGGCGTGTTTCCCACCCGCGGCGCTGCCCCTCACACCGCCGTCCCCTCAGCGCCCCTGCCCCACGCCGGCCCGCATGCGCGGTGCTGCCGCAGCGCCCGCCGGAGGGGGCGGCGCGCCCGGAGCCCGCGGCTGGTGCGGAGCTGGGGCTCGATCGGCGCTGGGGCTCGATCCGCGCTGGCAGCCGCCGGAGGCACCGCAGCGCAGAGCCCGCCCCGGGAGCGCCTCGCCTCCCGTCCCCCCGCGGGCGGCAGCGGCGGCCCGCCCTCCCCACCGGCAGGCTGAAGGCGAGAGGGGTGCTCCGTCCGTCCCGCTGCGGGGGGGCTGAGGGGAAGCTGAGCCCCCTCCCCGCCCCGCGCTCTTACACCGCAGGGACAGACCTTTCTTCTCCTAACTCCTGCCCTGGCAGGAAGCGGGATCCCCGTGCCCTCACCCCTGCCCTTTGCTCCGCCAAGCCGAGGGTGAGTCAGGCGCCTCGCAGGTGGGGACAGAAGCCGGCTCCTGCCTCGGAGGGCAAGGGTGGGCATTTTCCCTCCCTCTCCTGCTTGCTTTCTCCCAGCAGGTGGAGGGGCTGGACCTTCTGCGAGCCCTTGGGCCTGTGAAGCTCCGGGCATGGCTGTCGGTGGGCTCGGGAGCTCCCTGCTGCTGATGTCCGGCGTGGTGGTGGCCGTGGGGCTGTGCAGGAGGCTGACCCGCCGCCGGCTGCGCTCCCACCCGCGCCTCTTCGCTTTCCTCGTGGAGATGTTGAGCACCTTCCAGATCTGCGCCTGCACGAACGAGCTCAGCCTGCTCGGCAATGTGGAGCCGAAGCCGCACACCGCCCTCACCCTCACCTACGGCTTCACCGTCCTGCACGGCCTGACCCTGGCCGGCAGCACCTGCAATCCCTGCGGGACCGTGCAGCCCATGTGGGGCGGCGGGACATCCCTCAGGATGGGGGGACTCAAGATCGCCGCTCAGTTCGTGGCTGCAGTGATTGCTAGGGTGTTCATGCACTTTATCTGGAGTCTGGAGATGGCAGAGCCACATTTTGGAGCGCTCTCCCAAGGCTGCAGCAGCCCCATGCAGACTACAGAGATGCAGGCGTTCTGCATAGAACTGCTCTTTTCTGTCGTTTTCCAGCTGGCAGTCCTGCGAGCGGAAAGTGTTAATCCCAAATACAGAGTCCATTTGATTGCTCTTCTCATCACCATGCTCGTGTATGCAGGTTAGTATTTTCTTTTTTTTTTTTTTTTTTCCTCTCTTCCTTTAATTAAGTTGTAAGGGAAGGGGTTTTTATTATTTTCTTAGAGGTTAAGATGCAAAATTCTTTCTCATACTGATGCCTCAGAGCTTTTTGATTTTTAAAAATTTTACAAAGATTGCAAAAAAAATATCATCCAGGAAAGTTTATTGTCCTGCGTATGCAGAGTTCATTTGGAGTTTATATGAAGTTTACCTGGTTGCATTCCAGACAGGTGCGGGATTAAGAATGAAATGAGTTATGAATTTTAAAATATGTCAAATACACAAGTAAATATGGTTAAGTATTAAGCTACCTCAGTGAAGGATTGTTTCATAATCCAACTATTTATACAGCGTGAGAGATCTCATACTATGTGCTCTGATTTCTAAGCGGCATTGCGAGAGAGCACCGCTGTTTGCATCAGGAAAAAGTGCTGATGGTGCAACAGCAGGGTACAGACCGGCAATAGGGAAGCTCTGTATTTAAATAATGCATAATTCATATCAGTGCAGTTTATTTAACTACTTCCTTAAATCAGAAATGGGACTGGTTATTTGTAGGCTGCATACAGAAATGATAAAGTAATACCTCCTGAAACCAAATGTAAAGAAAGGAAAAAAGTAGGTGTTGTTTTAGAGCCTCCTGTGTCCGTAATGCCCTGTGTGTCCATATCCTTGCCTCTGCCTCACGCTTCCCAGGGCTGGGACACTCTCACCTGCGCATCCTCTCCAGAGCAGTGGGAGGGAAGAAGCGAAAGGAAGCAGTCTGAACTTCTGACTGTTGATGCTCCCTTTTGTCCCTAGTGAAGTGCCGAGAGTTGTTAGGTCACTTGAGTCCTTCTACTGGCAAGGAGATCCCATAGTTTGGAGAGGTGACAGAGAGAGGGTTACGGAACTCCTAGATTGTGCTACTGCCCCCACCACACAAGAAGTTATCTAGGGAATTATCAAATCCTTTTATGAGAGGAAGGTCTCTTATCTGCAAACATCCGTGGTGTCATTGACGTCGTGTATAAAAGGTTTACCTGTATTATGCTATTTAACATAATAGCATCTGGAGCAACGTCCAGTCAAATTTTCAGATGTAGTAATGAAAAACCCTTTAATCATTAGTTTTAGCTGAAATTAGCTAATGCCTAAAAGGTAAAAGAAGTCCATAGGGATTTTGAGAACTAAGTTAGCAATTTGAACTACTTTCCCAAATTAACTTTTGAAGGCAAAAGCAAGGTGTCAGTGCATTTGAGGACATTAAATGTATTTCTGAATTGCTCAGTGAAAGTGTAGCCAAGTATTATCCTCTCTCTTCTACAAGCACAAAAATCTGGATTCCTGATTCTTAACATTCTTTTCCTGCTTAGAAAATACTCATATAAAATAATACGTGTCTCATTGCCTTTCTGTTCCCTAATTCAAACATAGAATTAATACCCAGTGTTGTTGGCCAGGCTTTTCTCTTTTTCCAGCAGGAGAAGGCCATGTACCACGTCCCCTTCCATGTCATAAACTTGGACTTGTTAAACTATCCAGTGCAATTGATCTGCATGTTCTTCCAGGAAGACCTGCTGCACCCAGGCCTCTTTCACTTTCACCTTCTGTCTGTACCCTGCGTTACCTGGACATTTTTCTTTGCATTTCTTTTAACCTGGAATCCAGTCTACTATAAAAATACATGGGTATTCCAGAGAATAGATCCTGAACCTAGTTTGATGCCATAAGTAGTGGAAAAACTAATTCTTTCTTGTTTGCTCTGCTCCAAGCTTCCTAAGGTTTGCACTATTTGCTGTACGCTCAGCTTCAAAAAGAAAGGTGAGAAGTGTTATCCTCCTCCTGCAGCAGGCGTGAGCCTGGTGTTTACTATCCACTCCTAAGATGTGGATTGGAGCTTTTTGAAGCAGAGGAAGGCATAAGCCCCGATTGCTATCACCGAGCTATTACACAACAAGTGTGGGTGCAGGCTGCTGCTATTAATTTCTTACTGTGATGAAGTCAGTCTTGCACTGTAACAGATTTATTTTTCCAGTGGAAGGTTAACTCCTCCATTTTGAGGGCTGCTGATTGGAACCCCCTTCCCACAACATCCTGACAGCATGGCAAGTAACTGAGGCAATAGCAAACAGCCTAGTAGGCAGCCATGGACAATGTCTGGTGCATAAATCATGTAAATCCTCTGGTTCTCGTGGCTTAGAGGTCTGTTCCACCTCAATGTTTCTTACATGCAGTAAGAAACTGCAGTAAGTCACATGCAGTGACTTACAAATCAGGTGTCACAGACAGTGGCCTCCAGCAGGCCAAGTTCTCATTTACAGGCTGTGAAGGCAGACAGATCCATAACTGAGTTGGGCTGGATAATTCTCATAATTCTCAGGAAATCTTCTACACCTCTTTGTTTACTGCATATATATTTATATATTTATAAATATATATTTATTTATATATTTATAAATATATATATATTTATATATATATTTTTAAGGACTTTGAGTGCCTCTCTAAGAGGAATGTATCTTTCTTGCACAAAAAGGGCCAGGTAAGCAGCACAAATTTAGGCAAAGCAATGCTAATTTAGGCAAACTGGTAACGCTCTTCCTTTTTTCTACAAAACTATCAAATAGAGTAATGAATGAATAATGATTTTTTTAAACTTTAATTTGGCAGATACAGGGTTCTAGCTAGGAACACTCATGCATTAATTTACAAAATAAAATTCATGATAATGATTTCTTTTTATACTGTGATTGTAAAAACAAAGTGCCTTCAAGACCTCTGTCTGTTACAGTTATGAATGAACCAGAAACATTAGAAAAAAACCATCTTGTACACGGTATATTGTATTTCATTCCATGAATTACACTGTATCCTGTAAGGGGAATGATTGCTGTAAGGGACTGTAAAGGGACTGTAAAAAGGAATACCTCTTATTCCAATGTGGTTTGGGTGAAATTTTGGAGGATAGCCACATCCCTGTGGCTTACACCCTTCTAAATGTATTCATGCAGAGACAAGGCTCAAAAACATTAAATTGTATTTTTATGGTTGAATAAATGGAGCTACTGGAAAAAAACAATTTCAGTAGGTCAGTGTTGTGTGTACCGATACAAGGTACTTAGGTATGCCATGCAGCTCACTCCAACAAATATCAAGTTATTTAGTATTATCAAAATTACAAGCTGTTTCTTTAGTTTTTCTTATACTTTTTCATATTTAAGAATATTTGGATTTTTTTTTTTTACATTTAGTGTTAAACAGAGCAAATTTTTATAGTAGTGCATCCTGTACACAAAAGCTCCAATACTTCTTATTCTCTTTCTTCTACTAAACAGATAAAAAAAAAGAGTATTATGTCTACATATAAAGGGAATTCAGTAGCTAAGGAAGCAGACCCTATGCAAGATGGTAAAGAATATTTTTTGCTATTTCATTTGGGAAAGTATTTAATTAGGGGAAGAAAAAAACAAGCCACCTTTTGAGGGATTCTTCATTTACAGGCATTATTACAGTTAAGTTGGAATTAAATGAAATTGGTTAGATTTTTCTGAGCCTAACATATCAAGGTAAAAATACATACATGTTTTTAATTCAGAGTTTCTTTCTGACTTTGGTTTTGCCTTTAGTAAAGGCAAAAAGGTAAAATTACTTTTCTTACACATTGTGCGGAGCACATGTTACTTCCACTTCTAAAGTTTTTCTATGTACCACATCAAAGGGATGATGTTTCTTTTGCCATAAAATAATTTGTCTTTTCTGGTACACAGACTGAGGTGCTTAATAAATAATTTTAAATAAGATTAGAATAATGCCCCTGGTCTATGGTTGATATTCTAATAGTTATTAGTATTGCATATTGAAGAAATACAGCAGTTAAAACTCTTAGATAATGTTCAGTGTTCAGCAGCCACATCCTGAGAGTGAAATTCTACTTTCAACTGTGTGTTTGTTCATACAAAAGCAGAAGCAGTTAATTCATAAATAGATTAAAGCAAAGTAAATTATTATAGCTGTGCTTCCTGGCAGCCATGGACATTGGTAATGTGTCACTGTGCAGAATAACAGACCGCACAGTAAAGCTGAATTGCTCTTGAGAACAAGTGCAAAACCACAGTCAGCTGAATAGGTAAAAGAACTTTCCTGAACTGTAATGACAGTAAAAGAAATAATAAAGAGAATATAGAAAGAGAAAACAGAGGAATACAATGACAAAGACCGTACTAAAACTTTGGGTAAATGATTGCATGCTCATAGCAAACAAGGACTTCAGCAGCATGGTATTTGTACAAAGGGTAAGTTCAAAGCTCACACTAGCTTATTTGGGGAAAAGTCAATAACCTTTAAGGAATTAAATAGACACAATTATATTTTACATTAATAGATTGATAGATAAAAGAGATATGGGGTGGTTAGTAACTAATAGTGCAGAAATACAGATAATTTTGCTGTGAGTAATGCTATTTCTGCAGGATTGGAATGAGAAGAACAACATACATCAGAATTAAACACATTTAGCTCCAGGTTCTTCTGCAGTGTAATTACAGTTTAGTCCCCACAGTGTAATGTGTTTGGATCTAGTTATTTAGAATATGTTTAGACAAGTTCATATACATCTGGAATCAGAGGCAAGGAAAGATGCTTGGCCTTATTTTACAAGACATAGGGTGACATTTGCTTTTATTTTCTTCAGACAGCATAGAGAATGATTGTGAAGGCTTTTCCCACACTTATTATACCATATGGTAATGTTCTATACATTGGTGATATTAGTGTTCTTATAATAAAGCATAGAGGTCACCTTACCAAAAGCAGTCTTGACAAATTTATTTTTTCTAATATCTTGCATGTGTTTCATGTGACATGGAGATGCATTGAACGCTCAGTACTTCTTTACTAATATTTGTGTGATTTCTGCCTCTTCTAAAAGACTGTTAGTAAAACAGCTTTTAGTTTTATCAATAGAAACATTCAGTATTAGCCAAGCCTATCTCTTTAAAGCATATTTGCTAGAAAGAGATAAAGGAAGTTATAGCCTGCCCTTCAGATGTTTTAGAGCCTATTAAGAAACAGTTAAACTGTTAACCATGTCATTAGGCAAATAAACTCTTCTGAAGTTATCTGTTCAAATGGTTTCTGCTAATTAATTTTATTGCTGGGTGCACATTTCTTGTAATATCATATGTGCATTTCAGTATTAATTTAATAAGAAGAAAGATGGTTTGATTTCATGTTGTTTACATTACTTACCTCTTCTTGCAGGTGGAAATCTCACAGGAGCAATATTTAACCCAGCATTGGCGTTTTCATTACATGCAGATTGTTTCTATGACAAATTTTTGAGTTACTCACTAGTATACTGGATAGCACCAGCCTTAGGTAAGTGCTTAATACTTGATGTGTTTGAGAAAGTGTTATTTAGTACATGGTTCAAAAATCAGGAAATAGGTATTCTTTATTTGATAGTGTGCTCGTTTTCTGCTTTAAATAAAATCCAGAAAGTAGTAAATCGTAATGTGTGTGTAAAAGTCATTCAGAATCATGGTTTCATTTTGCAAATGCAGGCTGTGTATTTTTACTCTTGTTCAGTGCTCCACGTAGAGTGCCTGTGACTGTTCCGTGAATCACAGAATGGCTTGGGTTGGGAGGGACCTTCAAAGAGCATCTAGTCTGACCCCCTTGCAATGAGCAGGGGCATCTTCAATTAGACCAAGTTGCTCAGAGCCCCATCTGACCTGGCCTTGAATGTTTCCAGGGATGGGGCATCTACCACCTCTTTGGGCAACCTGTGCCGGTGTTTCACCCCCTCATTTGTAAAAAACTACTTCCTTAAAGCTAGTCTAAATCTGCCCAGTTTTAGTTTAAACCGTTACCCCTTGTCCCATCAGTCAAGTATCTAATACTGAGTTTTAAACACCAGTTTTGTTCACAAAATAATATCTACTGTTTTAATCAATTTATTTTAAGAAACAGCCATATTACGCTGTACAATTGTTTAGTCCAGATGTCATGTTCAAAGTCTAATTACTTTTGGGATACTTTGAGCAAGAAAATGTACCCACCAAAGATGGAAGAAGTTTCGTGTTTAGGTTAGGCTTAACTAGTTAGTTATAAACCAATAGCTGTTTACTCTGGAGCTACATACATTTGAAACTGCCTATTGATTGGAACTTTATGCCCTGGTATTAAAATCCAGCCTGTCTGAGGTATCACACTGACCACAGGCACACTTGTAGATTCTAGCAGAATTCTAAACAGAAGAAGAGGTTACCTGAAAGTAAATATTAGCCTGATTAACTTCAAAAAGAGAAACATACTGTTTAGCACATGGTTTCTGTCTTGTTTTGTGACAGTATAAAAGAACATGGGGATGATAAATTAAAAAACACCCACAGGTATTAGGACAAGTCTGTAAATATGCTTTCTCAATTACTACTTTTATAATATAAAATCCTTTTTCTCTCCATAGTGTCTAAACTTTGCAGTTCCATTCCGTGTTCCAGTTCCAGTCACTGCTGGAAACAATCTGTTATTAGCTTAAGAATTAGGAATGTTAGCAACTACATTTTTTTTAAGTTAAATTATGGTTTTAATTTGAAAGCTATTGATTGTGACTTCTACTTGTGTGCAGATGAAAATGCTGCATGTGATACTTCATGCTGTTTGTTTACAGTTAGTCCTTACAAATCTTGAGCTTTCTGCTCAGAGGGTATATAAAGAAGCAGTCTGCTAATCCTAAATTCTTTCACGACTGTTAATCCTATTAGAAGGTAAAACAGTGATGAAGGCACAACAGGATGTAAAATATACACAGGAAACACAACAAAGGGCTCCCGTTACAACAAAAAACTTCCTTTTCTTGAGTTCACGTCTGTGCATGTTCTACTTGCCTTGACTCTCAGTCAAAAATGAAGACAGAAGTTTCATTTAATTTAATATTCTTTTGTTAAATTAGATCTCCAAATAGGATGACTGAACAGCAGAGTAAGCTTGATAACTGTTCAGTTAGTAGTTAATGAAATATCTTCGGCAAAGCTGATCAGCGTCACTCGGGTCCTAACAGAACACATAATATTTCTCACCAACCAACTTTTTTATTAACTGATTTTGATGTGATAACTGTTTATAGAGATTTTGTAAGCTGTAAGTACTTGGGGTTTAATATTTTGGCAAGTGATCTACAGAAATAGGAGGCATTCTGAAACCCCATGTTCTGCTTACTTGCCAAGATGTGTCCTGCAGAACAGCTTTGCAGAAAGCCTTCAGATGATTTTGACAGAAAAAAAATCAGCTGATATTAACTCAAATGGACCCGTGACTCGAGGAATTTAGAATGTGATTAGGGAGTAATGTTACATTTCTATGAAAATTCATAAACAGGGGTTTGCCATTAGTTCACATCTAGAAAATACATATGTAGAATATTCACATCTAGAATGTACTGAATTCTGTCTCTTAATTCAAGAAGAAACTCCAGACTGAGCGGATGTAAAGGTGTGGGTACTCAGGGCACATCACTTCTTGTGCAGTGTTGCTACTGTAACCACCATTTAGTTACAGATCTCAGGTGAAGGGCGGGGTACTCTACTGGTGGTATAAATACCTCATTACAAAACAAGGATGCTTCACGGATACTTAAGAGACCTTACAAACCAAGAGTTGTGAACAACTGTCGTGTCTGAGGTGGAAGGATAGAGGAGATTGCTGCATTTGAAAACCGAATTGGTGAAGAGGGGAGTGCAGATCTACAAAGTTAACATGCAGTGATTTTCTGACAGTTTTTGAAAAATAAGAAAATAATAGGAATAGAATTTTTTCTTCCACAATTGGACAAAATGATGAGGCATCTAGAAAAATGACCTGTTAAGATGATAAATAAAATTCTTTTGAAAAGAACTTCTGAGCAGAATCATAAAAGTAGATGATGAGGGAAGAGATATTTTAAATTTAATTGTAAAAATTACTTTCAGAATCCACATGTCAGCAGAAATACTGTTTCAGACTTCCTAGAAACTGGCAGAGTTGTAGTGATACGCTAACTTGATGTCTTACTTTTCACAGCATCAGCATCTTAGGTGGTTAAATTACTTTGTTCTTCCTTTGGAGAATTCTTTTAGGAGTCTATCAGCTTTTTTTGTGATTTTTCTGTAATAACTATGTCATGCAGGACCATGGACTACTATGAAACTTGAAATTGCCAGTGCAAAGTGCAGTATGTTGTCATTTATGGCCATAGCAAAAACCCACAAGGCCAAGGAGACTGGAGAGTGTTCAGTATGTAACTGATACCCTGATCTAGCTGTAAGCAAGTTCTTAACTATCAGCTTCAAAACAATTTTCTTAGAAAGGACACTTGGAACAAGAGGAAGATGAAATGGAATTTCTGTTTTAGGATAAACAAACCAACCAACTGGTGGTTTATGGTCTTTCAGGAACATAATCTTGGAACTGTAGTTAATTACTTATTTTTCAAAATGGCTTCACCTCGCTTTGGTGAGGTGATTCTCCTGCAGCTTTAAACAGCTAATTCCTGTAATAAGTATGAATGTCAGCAAGTGTTTACGACTTAGCACAGGCAGGCCCTAAGTTCTGCACTGTGAACACAAACACAATAAGTACCAGTGGAACAAAGATAGTTTCTGTTTTACTGCCAGAGGAATTCGCATTAGTTGTCCAAGCATTATTAGTGATGATGGGGACTGAGCTAATGCTGCTCTTTCAGTACCGGGGAAATGGAAGCTATGAAGGGAAGAGGTGGTAACCTAGTCATGAGGTCAGTAAAATGAGATGCTCATTCCTGGACAGGTGCCAGCTTAGCATATCACAGAATTGTATTGTAGAATGGTTTGGGTTGAAGGGGACCTTAAAGACATCTGGTTCCACACCCCCCTCCCACCACGGACAGGGACAACTTCCACTAAACCCAGGTTGCTCAAAGCCCCATCCAAGCTGGTCTAGCATTCTGCTAGTTTTCTAACACTATAAAACCAGAATCAAGACCCGCTTCTTTAGATCAGTTTTACAAGAAAGACTATTCCTTAGTTGAGAAAGTTTTTTCCTGACCAGGAGGGAAAATAAGTGCTGCAAAAATTACTCAGCAATAGAGGTAAATGGAGGAGGTAAGAAAGGGGGAAGGCAACGGGTTAGACTTTCACCTTTCTGCTCAGAGGACAGGATATTCAGAGGCCTCCAGCACGTTCAGAACACTGAAGCATGGAACTTAGCAAAGAAACAAGAATTCCAAGTCTGTGTGCCACAGTAAAGGAGAGTTTCAACAACTAGAAGTCTCCTACTACCACACCCTGGTCCTCTTAGGGGGTTTTCAGCTCTGCAGAAATCATCTGACAGAGCAAAACATGTATGCAGTGAGTGAATGCAACCCATGAAGTTCCTAGAAAACTGTCAGTAATTAAGTCTAATTCAAATACTAAAGGGCTGGTGAGTGGTAATCCTGTACTTGGCCTGCTCACAAAGGATGGGTGGTGAGTCAAGCCAGTTGGTTTCAAGTCCTTACAAGAGCTCAGGGTCCAGAAGGAGGGAGACTGGGAAGGTAAACAGCAGAGCTGTTCAGACTTTGGACTTCAAACCAAATTCTGCTTGTGTAGGGAATTGCTAAGTCAGTAGGAATTGCCTTGGAAGCTGCCATAAATGACAAAAGTATGCCATGGAAAAGTGATTTTTCAGAAAAGTTCACTGAGAGCTCAGTAATAGATTTAGATGTGCAGGAGGATCTGTCACATAGTTAGACTAGGAATTTTGGCAGAAAGTCTTTCCTTGCTTGATAGAGAAAGAGCTTCCCTGTGAACGAAGGACAGCACATAAGGAGCTGAAACAGGGACAGAGAGCAAAGGAGGAGTATAAGAGCTTTCCACTTAAAATCAGGAAGGTAAGAGCTCAGCTGGAACTGAGACTAGGGACATGCAAGGTTACAAATATATTAATGAGAAAAAAATTCCAGGGAAAATTCAGGTCCATTGGCAGATGGGGGAGACAACCTAGTGATGGATGGCATGGAAAAGGCTGAGGTACTGTATGTCTTTTTTTAACCACTGAGTCTTCTCAAGAAAAGTTTGCCTCCAAACCCCTGTGTAAATCGGTAAGGTTTTGGAAAGGAGGCAATAAATAGTGAGGGAGTAACAGGGTGGGAACAACATAGACAAGCTCAGTGATTGTGAATCCATTTACTCTACTGGGATTCACCTAGAAATGCAGGTAGAGTTGGCCAATGTTAGGATTGTCCTTCATTTATTAAACATTACAACAATTGGACCTGTTTAGGCTGCAAAAACAAGATGAAAGCATGTTTTAAGAACAGTCAACTATTATGTCAAGAGTAGTTACAAGGATGCCAGAGATTAACTGTTCTTGTTGGCAACAAGTAACAGCAACGCCCCAAATTGTGGCACGGGAAGTTCAGCCAATATCCAAGGAAACCTTCAGAAGCAACATTGAATATAGTTATCTGGAAAAGTGCTACAGTGCGTGGAGGTTTTAGGGACTCAGCCAGGGAAAGCCTCACTGACCCATCTTAGCATAGGCAAAGTCCTGCACCAAGTGGGAGACAGGACTAGAGAATCCCTTCCAATGAGTTTTTTTTTTGGGGGGGATCTAAGAAGCTTCATAAAATACAAGCTGCATTATATGAGCAACACTGTCAACCAGGATCCTCTTCATTTCTGGAAGAGAATATGCTGATTTTTGTTTTTTCCCAGGAGAAAAAAAAGTGGTCATACTAAACTGTATTTGGATGACCTTTGGACTTGAGGGCCCTTATGGGCCCCTTCCAATTTGAGACAGTGTACGATTCTCGTGAAGAAACTACAGTCTCTAAATTCACCCTTTTTTCTGCTTCAGAATAAACCCTAAATCAGAACAATCTTCAAAAAAACACCCATTATCCTATAGCCACTTGGCAGCACGTAAAAAAGATCAGCAGGGTGATTTGGCAAGCACCAAACCAGACCCTGCTAACAAACTCAGCTGAGAAATGGAGGTTAAGCTGCTGGTTCAGTCATTTATACATCCAGTTACAAAATAAGGAGCCCTAATACAGCAACAGGAAGGTGCATGTGTTGGATTCACCTAGTCAAACTGCTCTGACTTCAGCTTGGCTTATACAGACCAGAGTTAAAACATTAAATATACTAAGAAAAACAGGATTATTAACTCATAAGGACCACTTGCATGGTTGGTTGAAGTTGGAAAAAGTGCTGACTGCTTCTAAGCCTTTTGACAGAAAATTCAATTTTTCTGCAATCTGTGCTGTATTGCATGTTAGACACTGAAATACTTGAACATAATGTTTATTTTCAATTACCAGTACTGTGTCCTGCTCGAGTACATTTAAATAAAGGTCCTTTCTGTAATTTTTCATTTCAGGTACAATACTTGTGGCTTTTATATGGGATGAAATTTTTCCTCGGATATCCTGAGACATCAAATCCTGAAATCTGGCAGTCCTACATTAAAAAGTATTTTCAACATCTGCAGACATGAAGCTTTCAAAGAACTGTTGACATAGACTTCCACATCACCTTTCAGTTGCATTTTCAGATTTCATGTTTGAAATATTAATTTATCACTTTGTATTCAAATACTAATTTTGTAAGTGCGTATTGGGATTCTGGGAATATCTGCCACCATTTTCATAATTTAAGCCATATGAATGTGAAGGACTGTTAAAATACTGCAACTTTGTCACTTTAGCCGTAAGTGCCATTTGCTGACCTTTATTACAACAGCATGCAAAACTAATTTTAGAGAAATAGCCAGTCCTTTCAAGGTTTGAATTTACTGGATTTCTTCCCAAAAAAAGGCACCTGCAAAAAAGGAGCTGAAGATCTCTTACACTGACATCATCATATTCCTACTTGCCATATATATACCTCTGAGAGGAAGAAAGGCTACACTACTCCCTAGAAGAGTCTCCACAGCTGTATTCTAGAGGCACCCTGCACCAAAATTGAAAGTCTGTAGGACCAGCATTGTTTTAGTAAATACCTGAGTGCAGGTAAGTAACCTCTCGCTTCCCATTGGGAAGGCTCTGCCACATCCTGGCTCACTGTAGATTGTTGAAGGTTTACCTTGGTTGGAAAAAGCAGTAGTAAAGTACCATAAAATTCTGCAGAGACACAATAAAAAGGGCATTTTAGGCACCCCCCCCTACTTTATATCAGAGATTACTGCTGCCTCTTCACATAGACACACTATATAGGGATGAGTCGCCGGGTATTCGATTTGTCCTTGATTTTATGCAGCTCTTACCAATCTTTTTTTTTTAAAAAACAAATGAATCTGCAATATAGGAGAATAAGTAACAGAGCTAAAAACCACAGGAAAGCTACAGACACAAACTGGCACAAACATGCCCTTTACAGCCTCAGCTGAGGCAAACACCACTGATAATAACCACCCTTGGAAGCTCTGTTTCTAGCATGAGGTTTCATCATCCATATGATCCAGAGGCTGCATCATCTGGATGCAGCTTAATTTTTAAATATGCCAAAATCAGTTTTTCAAATTTAGGAGTAAATTTGGTTTTTCACTTTATAGTTACTAGGTTTAAAAGGAGAGATGGTTAACAAGTTCTACAAAGATCTCAGTACCATGCCCCCCAACTCAGCATCCAAGTCACCTTACAAACCATGTTCTAAGAGAAAGGGAATCAGATGGGTTTTTTTTCCACAGTAAAATGATGAACCAAGTATTTAACAGCTACTATTGCCAGCTATCTTTTTTTGCAAGAGTTTGGGAAGTGAATATTTTCATGTAATTTCCAACTTGTTGCAATAAAATCTTTTCTCACTTATACTTTTCAAAGTACCTTTAAGATTATATTGGGTTATCATTCAGCAGCTCGTGGACACTAGTGTGTTGGCCTACTAAAGGAAATTATCTCTGGTAAAACTCTTCACAGAAAGGACCACACACGGGCACACTGAGCCTGGTAAGAGGTGATCCTCAGAAAAAATATGTACTTTTATACCATGTTGTGCTTCTAAAACAGATTCTTTTGGGGGGGTTCTAACTTCCCTTTCTTGCTTTACTGCTTTTTATACCTTTTACCTATTTTTAAAGTCTTCCATGCCTTATAGATTTTTTTCCCCCCTTTTCAGCCTCATTTCTTATGGAAACAAACCTTTTATAATTTACACGATTTGATGTTTCCTCTGAGCCCAAGAAGCCCACAGGGTAAAGGTCTCAAAAATAAACTCAAAGAGCATAAGAACAGACAGGGAAAAGAGAAAGCAGAGACAAACCTAAAATGGGCAGCCAAAATTTGTTAGATTAAAGGCCTTACTTCTATGTCATTTTTGAAGGCCTGCAAAAGCAAAGTCCGTAAAGTGAAGAGGTCGTAACAGATATGACTTCTCCACGTTTGTATTGTTTATTTTGGCATAACATATAGTTTAAAAGAAGTTGGTACAAATCTGGGTGATTAACAAGTAGTTGCTCTATTTATAGGCACTAGAAGTAGAATAAAAAATTAAAAAACACTAAGAAATAGACAAGCCCTAAATTGACTAAATTAACACAAAACAAACAAACAAACAAAACCAACAAAACAAAAAGTAGCAGAAACAATGAAAAATAAACCCAAAATAGGAACTGAAGAATTTAACTATTTTTGGTAGGACAAACAAAAATGAGTATTTTACATTCAAGGCAATGAATGCTTATGAAGTCCAGATCACTTACACATAGCCTAAATGCAAAGAAGTTTTGTTGAAAATAAAACTCGTCAATTCGCACAAGACACTTCTCGGTGCTACCCTTCAGGACTCTTCCAGGTTTTTTCCCACCTCACCAAAATTATTTTTGCTCCATTGATTGGACTGGAAGACAAGAAGTCTGTTCCTGGAGCTCTGTATTAGTAACAACACAAATTCTCCCTTTGGAGCTTCCTAGTGCTCGGATGTGAGTGCTGAGAGGAGCTGTGTACAGTCCACCTGCCCTGCGGTTAACTGTGCCCAAATGCCAGGGCATGTAACAGTCTGCAGTTTAGTGTGGAAAAGAACAGAAAGACCACACTGCAACTCAGATTTACACACATACACAGAAATACTCACCAGTATGTTTTAACAGTGACTGGTGAGTTAGAGTTGAATGAGCCTTTTGCCTGAACTATGGTATTGGTACAGTTTTACCTGTCCCAAAACCTCACCATGCTAAGATTCTCCAAATGCCAGTACAAAAATCAACACATCACTCAGTACCTTCCTATGTAGCCCTAACAAAAAGATGCTCATATTTACATAAATACATATATACATATGGATATATAGGGGTTAGTACAGACATCCTTGTAGAGTGTCTTGTTGGGTAACGTGCTAAATACCTCATTTATTCAGCAATGGTTCACAACACTATTAAGACATCCCTAATTTGATTGGCATTCCTAATAAATATTTAACAAAGGGTGGTTGCAATTACCACATACCTTGAAACGAGATCATATCTTAATGTGCTAAGCAGGGCAGGACCACTCAATACAATTCAAAGACTGTAGGGCCATTAAAGAAAACTGTTCATATACCAACACAGCAATACCCCCCAAAAACGAATCACAAGTCAACTTCAAATCAAAAGAAAACAGAAGTTTTTTATCAGACTTTCAATACTGGGGGGAAGTGGGAACAACCTGAATTTGCTGATGTTGCCCCATGGCAAAAACACCACCCCAGAGAGACAAGAAACATGAAAAGCTCCAGCAGGATCAAGATCTTGGCAATCTAAGGTCAGGTTCCTAAGTTTGGGATGTGTCAGACTAATTCTATCACAGGCACACTCTGCAAATATTCCACCCTTTTATCCTCACATCTGGGTAAATGATGAAAATGGCTTCACTGGAGGTTTTTTTGTTACAGAAGAGTGCTGATACTCGGGCTGAAGCTGTTTGCTGAAAAAAAGGGCTGAGAACTACAACACAAAGCTGGTTGTGAGATACAAAAATCTTAGTTTATTTACCATTGTTAACATTTAATACAAAGACACAAAACAGTTCTCTTTCTCCGGACATTACAGACTTTACTCCATCTCCTCTATGCCCCAGCTCTGCTCTCAAAGAAATGAAAGGGATAGCACTTGAAATGATAAAGCCAGTTACTTGAGGGGCTTTTAATTTAGCTTTACTTTTAATCCTTGGCCAACCCTATTTCCTTTTAGTTGTCACACTTCTATTTCCATTCTACACCACAGAGTCAATGAACAGGTAAAAAAATATGGAAAATTCCAGGACAATCTAAAATTCTGTTCTACTTACAGTTTTATTTCTGAAGTCCTAGAACTCCTACAAAGGCTTCTTTAAAAGGCCAGAGAGGTTGCTCAGAGAGTGAACCCATCCCTGGAAGTGTTGCACAGCCGGGCTGGGATGGAGTCCTGAGCAACCTGATCTACTGAATGGCATCCCTGCCCATGGCAGCGGGGGTTGGAACGAGATGATCTTTAACTGGATGTTCCAAACCAAATCATTCTGTGATACTATGAAATGACCCCGATTAGCCCCATTCAAGTGTTAGATGCAAGAGGTTTTATTGTTTTTGTTTGTTTTGTTTTTTTAAATAACCCCATAGTGGTCACAAATGTCAAACCCTGTTTTAAACAACTCTACAAGCATTTATTGACCTAGATGTCTAAACTTAGGTCATTAAGAAAAAAAAGGTTAACTCCCGATAGTCACTGCAATGCCTTCGGTTTTACAGCTTATTCTGGAAGTGCCACAAGAGGAATCTGAAAGACACAAGACACCCAAGTTTACTTAACTGGCATTAAAATAAAAGGATATTAACCTTTATAGTGTAGTAGCTCTCTGTTGTTTGCAGTCAGAGGACAGCAAACCCACTAATTTTCAGAAGGGCTGAGCATCTTTGCCTTTGGCAGCGGCTCCAAACTGAGGTCAGCTAAGGACAGCATGTGCTTACAGCATGCACTAGGGTGCCCTGGCAGACCCCGCTGCACCGCCACACACAGACACATCAGTTGCTTAGGAACAATTACTGCAGCCTCGTGATGCAGCAGACAAAACACTGCTTCTTGCAAGAACAGTGGAAATGTCCCACATCAACCACCAGCAAGTCTTCCTGGAGCTTCAGCAGGAGACTGTCACATCTGATTTGAGTAACGAGCAGTGACACACAACATGAGCGTCCCACAGGGGCAGAGCTTTAGAGGCAGAGCACTGCGCTGCTCTCTAAAGGGTCACCAACAAGGAGTTCGTGTGGGTCATTCTGCAGTTCAGGGGGTTAAAAGGGCTGAGCCATTCCGTAGGATCACAGCAGGCTCCCTCTCCGTCCTTATTTTCAGAGTGCAGAGCCAGGGCACCCTCATGCTCAAACTTGTTAGCAGGGTCATTAGCACAGAGCTCCAAGAGTGTGTCCTTGTCACTTTGCACCTTCAGTTATATATTGCTGCCTTAGATCCTAGATTTCTGTACTTACTTAAATTACATCAACACACTCAGGCTGACGGTTATTTAGAAAGGGCCACTGCATTCATGGCTCCTGGACTGCCACCTGGGGCAATGTCACTGCAACAGCTGACACTGCACATCCAGGTCACTGACCTGCTCGGACAGGGATCAGCTCCTCAGCTCTGATCAGCACAAGCAAAAGACAGAAAGAATCCCTCTCCAGTCACCTCTCACAGCATTAACCTCCCACAGCCACGTGCCGCACCATGGAAGGCGTGGAGTAAGCAGCAGGAAGAATTCCACGACCAAAACTGCTTCTTACTGGGTGTATTTTGCACTTTGCTAGAAGATCAGTCTACAGCACTTCCACCAGCACTTTCAGGCTCCTCAGAGATCTGCTATCAGCCACTAACTCTCCTTAATCCAGCTCAAGTTTAAACCAGGTTAATAAATAAAGCACTCAAATCTGAATTTTTCCACAGCATGATTTTTTTTTTTTTAATAAACACGGACCACAGTAATCTTGGAGATGGAGTCATCAGAGCCAAACTTTCCATTCACTCTCTAAGAGGCACTTGATCTACAGCTACAGGCTTTTCTTTAATTTTAAAGTCTGTCCTTTACCAAACTGGGTAACCATCCACTGGCAGGACAACCAGTATCTAGACTTTTTTGGAAGAACTCCTCTCCGTTCTGGGAAGTCCTTCCCAGGGTAGAAATGTGACTGCAGAAAAGTTTGAGCTCTTACGTGATAAATACCAATTCAGCACCAGTGGCGGTGGTTGAGGTCAGTAAAAGAACACAGGACTACTCTGACTTTCAGAACTGCAGCAACAAAGAAAGACAAGCAACAGAGGAGGAAAGCAGCTGCAAGAGGGCACACTGGCACAGCCACCTGAGCAGGGTGTTGCCTCTGTGTTGTGCAGTCCTGACATCAATCCCATCCAGACTGCACGGTAACTTTAACAGAAGATGTTCCTGCTCCCCTTACAGAGGAGGAAGAGATGGACTTGCAGTGCTGTGAACTGTCCTGCCCCCTGAACAGCCTGGGAAATCCTGCACACTAAGGGAAAAACAACAGATACTAAGGACAGTAAGTTCCCAGGGATGGCTCCAGCATTCGTACACCAGCATCTAAGAGCCTCTGGATTGGACAATTCTTAAATCAACTAAAGGGCTGATCTGTCTTCCAGATAGGCTTTTCCACACAGGTTGCCTCTGCAGGGTGATGCCGGTAGGCATTTTGGACAGATCGTTGAACATCTTTCCACACCTGTGCTAACTACAGATACCTTTTTCTTCCTCTAAGTCACCATCATTCTGATGATCATGAAACCCTTCCTGTTTAGGAGATCTAGGATCACATACATTACACAAATTACTGAGAGGGAAGGCTCTGCAGGACTGAAAAGCATTGGCGTTGGAAGTCAGAGGAACTTACAGCATGTAGGTCCTCCTCAGTGATCGACTTCTGCGTCTTCAAACTGCCCAGCAACTACTGGTGCTACATCCACCTCCATCCCATCTGAAAGAAACAGCCAGTGCTCTGTAACCAAGTGGATGATGTTTTCATGGGAGAGAGAGCAGGTGCCCTCTGCTGACAAGAGGTGGCAAGGACAGAAAACTCCGTCGCTGAACTGAAAGCAGCTTAAGGAAACACTGATGTGCTCACGAGTTTCTGGTTTTGTTCCAGCTCTACTGGTTGGTCACTTAAAGACATCACTGCTTCCTACAACCTCACCTCACCCTGTCCTATTGAAAGACTTAAACACTGGATTTAAACTATTTCATCTTTTAAATGAGGTTTCAGTGTAACAAATGATGTAACAATTCCTTTGAATGCCTCTAATTATGCTCTAGCAAAAAGAGGTTAGGTCCTGTTCTGAAAGCAGTCTCAACAATCATCAAGTTGAAAAAAAAAAGAACAATTGCCCTATGCTACAATGTCAAACATTAATGTAATTCTGAAACTGAGCAGCCCTGGGAAGATTTATAATTGCAGAAAACCAAGCAGCAGTACCACAGCAAATAAGATTAGGAAAGCAAACAAATCTGATGAAGATGACTCTGAGACATGTGACATACTTGCTGTTCAATTTATATTCATTTTCAAAATTTTGGGGTTCAGAAACCTGACTAAATTTTCAAAGGGCACTACTAAAATGGGAGTGTATCACCTAAGGCTGTCTTTGCATTACATAGATTTATTCAAAGTTGCAGAACAAAGAGAACCTGTAAACAATGTAGAAAACAGATAAGATTAAAAAAATCCTCCCTGTGGATGAGAACAAGTTAGTTATTACTTTGTTGACTGTTCTACACAAGCTGATAGCTATAAATCCACAACTGCTGCATAATTTTCCATCTTTCAAAAACATCGGGCATTTTAAAAGCACCACGATTTATATATATTAAAAAAAAGCAATGCTACTAAACTACTTCCCTGTTCTTCTCCCAGGTAATATATTGCTCCATTGAAAACAGGATGCAGAAAAGGCAAAGTCTGAGACATCCATTTCTTCTCACCCAACAAAAGAAGATCTTACTCCTTAAAAACGTATTTGAACCATCAGTAGAATTAAGAGACAGCATCCTTCAGAAAAACAGATCTTTTTTTTACATCTCTTTCAGTATGTTTCATTGTTTCTGAATTCACCCTGAACCCTGTTAAGACAATTATTAACTTACAATTTGGGGCATTAAAAAAAAACAGACAAAAACTACACCTCATTTAAAGTAGAAATTGCTTCCTAATCCCAGTGTAGACTGACAAGTTAAATTTTTTTTTTTTAATCCTAAATCCACTTCACGCTACCACTCTTTCAAGAAATTCTACCAGGAAGATACAAGAATTTTTAACACAGCAGTGCTCACTCTCTAACAAAGCAGCCTCAATACATAGCTGGCAACACCCTGCCCGTAGGGCCATGGGCATGTGGTGATACCTTTTGCAGTAAAGTATCACTCACACCATCATACTTGCTCTATCCTTGCGTTTATGGATTAGCCAGACTGGAGAACCAGCGCTTTCATATCACAGAATCATAGAACGGTTTGGGTTGGAAGGGACCTTGCAGCCATGGGCAGGGACACCTTCCACTAGACAGGGTTGTTCAGAGCCCCATTCAACCTGGTACTGAACACTTCCAGGCATGGGGCTTTCACAGCTTCTCTGGGTAACCTGTGCCAGTGCCTCACTCCCCTCATGGTAAAAGATCTTTTATTGTCTGAATCTCCCCTCTTTTGGTTTGAATTGATTCCCCTTGTCCTATGGCAAGCGGCCTCACAAAAAGTCTGTCCTTCTCTTTAAGTACTGAAAGGCCTCAATAACGTGTGGCCAGAGCCTTCTCTTCTCCAGGCTGAGCAACCCCAACTCTCTCAATCTGTCCCCATAGGAGAGGTGCTCCAGCCCCCGATCATCTTCATGACCTCCTCTAGACTCACTCCAGTAGATCAATGTCCTTCTTATGCTCTGGACTCCAGAGCTGGATGCAGTAGCCTGGGTAGAGCCTCACCAGAAGTAGAGGGGCAGAATCACCTCCCTCGACCTGCTGACCACACTGCTTTTGATGCAGCCCAGAATATGGTTGGTTTTCTGGGCTGTGAGCCCACATTGCTGGATCATGTCCAACTCTTGATCCTCCAGCACCCCCAAGCCCATTCTGACAGGGCTGCTCTTAATCCCTTCATCCCCCAGCTTGCATAGATACCAGGAGTTGCTCCAATTCCCATGCAGCACTTCGCACTTGGCCCTGTCAAACCTCCTGAAATTCCTGTGGGCCCATTCCTCAAGTTTGTCCAGGTCCCTCTGGATGGCATCCCATCCTTCAATCAACTGCACCCCTCAGCTTGGTGTCTTCTGCAAGCTTGCTGAGGGTGCAGTCAATCCCACTGGCTATGTCAATGATGAAGATATCCTTTAGTAAAACAAAAGCATTTCGTACCTTCAAACTCCCTTATCGAGTCCTCTGTTCTCACTCCAGCCATGTTGTACTGAGTGCTGACAGACTGGGCTAACATGCCTTCTAACCTCTCCAGCGTGGCCTGACCTTCTGCAGTTAAATGCGACAATCCTTCTTCGTACGTGTAAAAGCTTGGGATGTCACCTTGTTCTAGCTCTGCAAAAACAAGTTTGTGTTTATCAGACCTAAGTTTAGGAAGGGTGGAGGAGCAGGACATCAGCTAGGCAAGTTATGCTCAGATTAACTGACTGAGATGGAAAAGCTGCTTACATGAGGCATAGAATGTACACAGTGATGTGAACTGACCACACTGCAGCATGGGCACTGAATCTGGGCTAGCACAACCACTGGGCACAGGAAAGGCTGCTGTTTGCATCTGTGGCCTTTTGAGAACCAGAACAATGCTTTTGCTGAATTCCCATGATTTGTGACAGCTAAACTACACATCCCCTGCAGATTTATGTGTTTCTATACTGTGTCTGTGACAAAAAGAATGTTTTGGCAAGATGAGTAATACACAATTATGACAGATACCAGGTGTCCACGTGCTGGCAGGTATTTCAAAAGAAGCAACTGTTACCAACCGCGGGCCTCAACATCGTACTCGTCCCCTTCGTAGTCATTGTCTGAATCATCATCGTCCGGGTCTGGGTGCAGAGCTTGGCATTCACACATGGCTGAAAACATGGCTTCCACTGCAGGAACACAAGGGAACACAGAACTCTCTGGTTTCTAGGCCAATACCCCAAAACAACAGCCAAGAAACCCTGGACTGAGTGATCAAAGAGATTAAGAATATTCCTTTAGCAGAACTACCATGGAATTCATATTTGAAAACATCATCCCACAAGTCAGCAGCCATCCAGGAAACAAATCGTGTTTCCTAGATCCCAGCCTGGTGCTTTATCCTCTTAATAGCACTTCTCTGTAATTTCGTTGATGATAAACGTTTATCTACGGACAACTCCACCTGTGGTTACCCACTACAGGAATCCTTCCAGCATCTCATTCATCAGATTCTTAAAACTCGAATCCAGCTGCAAGCTCAACACCAGACAGGACATGACTGCTTTCCAGTGGTAGTGTCTGGGTACTAACATGTTCCTAATAAAATTGTTGCTGACTCAAGTATCATTGAATTAGTAATTTAAAAGACATTTCCCATACATGTTCCCTCCAAATGTATAGAAGTGAGACTGTTTACGTCATGTATTTATACTCAACAGTCTCTATTTTAAAGCATTGGAATTCTCCCTGAGAAGCAGCTGCTTGAAATATTCCAGCTTCAAGCCAGATAAAAAAATTTACTTTGCTCTTTTCAGCACACAGGAATCAGGCAATTAAAAGAAGGGCACTGAAAAATCATGGCATTTACATCTCTGTACCCCTCTGTCTTCCACATATAGCCAGGACTTTAAACTAAGACACAACTTCCCCCCTCACTTACAGGCTGATTTGTCGTTAGGTACAAATCTGAATTCTGCAATTGGTTCAACATCGTCATCGCTGTCATCCTCCTCCTCCCCTTCAGCCATGGGAGCCTCTTTTGTCTCCTCTTTAGGAAATGGAAATATTTAAGAGAATTGTGTTTATTTAGTTTAAAAAAAAAAAAAAAAGAAGAAAAAAAGAAAGAAGTCATATTTGTTTATTCTTTCAGGAACACACATGTAATCAAGTCAGAAACCTGGACACAACCTGACAGAGTCACAAAAAACCCCTCTCTGTTCTCCCAGAAAACCCCATGAGATTCCAGGACTCACAAGGACATATGAGGTCCTCTCACAGCACCTTGACAGCACTTGCAACGCACACGAAAACTTCTCTACTTATAATTTTACGACCTAAGATTTCTGTAATGGTCACACAATGTATTCATGCACTTGAGAAAAACTGCCTGATTCTTATTAAAACCGACTGTGCTCATCCCTCGCCTCTAATTCACAATTCACACCACTGTTACCATTTAATTGCGCAACACTACATATGTCTTTTTTAAAATCACATGAATTTGACAGATCCTTAACATTACTGTTATGAAATCAGCCACCTTCCAGTGTGGCCCCTGACAGGGGACTGGCATTTACAGAGGATCTCTACTCCATTTCCAATATTCCTAGCTAGTCAGCGTGATGTCAGAGGTAGAAAGTGCACCCAGAGCCAGTGACAACTACGGGCAAGATGGCACTTCCTGACTTCTGTGCATGAATAAATAAGCAACAACATGGTGGTTTACTTTCTGTGAATATAAAAACTGCAGGGAATGGCTGCAGTTCATCACTTTGTGGCTGAGGACACTGCACTGACAGCTTCAAAAGTGCATAACTATTTTTACAGAAGAGGCTGTTCCACTGAGAATGGCTTTTATCACATACCAAACTGGCACCACCGAGAATATGAAGATGCCAAGAAGCTGCCAGCCAGCTGCCCCCAAAAATGTAGCGTGCAAAGGAAGCTACCCAATCCTTTTCCAACTGACACCCGCAGGCACAGCTTGTTACTGTAGAGTCCAACTCTTTGTTTTCAATAGAGTCAACCTCTGAGTGCCTTTTTCTAAAACAGGGGTGAGGACAAGGCACAAACTCACAGAGAGCACAACAAAAACTTTCAGAGAAGAACAAAATGTTCTCTGCCCAACTGAGAATGAAGACTCCTGCAGCCAAGAAAGCAGAAAAGTTTGGGTTTAACACTATTCAGCAGTTAAAACTGCAGGCCAGGGCTGGACTTGAAAACCCAAATCTACTTGATGTAGAAGATTTACTGTAGGCAGAGTATTTATATATAAAAGAAAGTTTACCCACACACACACACACACACACACACACACATACACACACACACACACACGAAAAAAAAACCCACAAAAAACAGTCTATTAATGATTTCTAGACAAGAACTAACACAGGATATCTGTATTTTCAAACACCATGATCAGAACTAATTAAAAGCTAGAAACAGTATCTTTCTTCAGACAAGGCTCAGTTTATTTCAAAATAACCCATTAAAGGAAAATGAGGAAGAAGAACCAGGAGGAAGATGCATGTTCTCTTATTATTTATAGTGACAGACTGTCAGAGATTATTTGCAACTTGAGAGAAGGAAATAATGAAAAGCATTAATAGCTTGGAAATGGCTTTGCCTCCTCAGAGTCTTGTCATTACTTTCTGGATACATTAAAAAAAAAAAAAAAAAAAAAAGAGCCAGATTTTAACCTTTAACTATTATGACCAGTAGGCATGAAGGGGAAAGAAGACCTGCCCAAGAGCTAACACTCTTTACTCTTCAACTGAGACGGCAGTTTATGACACAGTTAAAATATTAGCAGGTCTAACATAAGAAAAAAAAATTAATATCTATTTAAAAAAACCCACCTTCATACAAACTATGAAACATAAAGTTTGTTTCTCGATATGAAAGCAAGAACAGTCAAAAAGGTGGGTTGAGTGGGCAATCTACAAAGATCCATTAAAGCCTGGTCACAAGACCTATTGTCTTTTTTTTTTTTAAGTAAGCTGTGGGAGAAAATGAATGAAAATTTACAGCCTGCTGTAAACAGCAGGAATCCATAAAGCCTAGAGAGGGCAACAACATTAATATAAATTCAATAAAGAAAAAAATTATACCCAAGCTGGAATCACAGGGAGACTGCAGAGGAACTAAATTGTTTAAAACGGTGTAACAGAGCAGAGCAGTGATTCTCAGCATCTCCAGCTGTACACAGTCACATGCTGAGAGCAGAACTGTACAGACAGGACTCCAGAAGAGTGCAAAGCTGTACTTCTAAGATAACTATACTTTGTAAAAATGAAAAAGAAAATACAAGCTATTACTCAAATGAAGCCTATAATTTTTAAAACCAACAATTACTCTTTTTGAAGAAGAAATCACATCACTCAGGACAGACTGGGAGCACTAAGGAACGCTCCGGGCATACCTTCAAATTTGGCGTTCACCATGACATACAAGTGCTCCCTCGGGAAGGCGCTCAGGTCCCTGGAGACGGCATGTAAACTTATGGTGGGATAATCCAAGGAGAAGCCAACTCCAGAGTTTTCCAACCAAGACAGGCGACTAACAAGGAAAGGGGAAAAAAAGACACAAGTTACAAACTAACAGTGGTATCCATGGTACCTAACTCGAGCCTGTAGAAAAGCAAAACAATCTTAAAAGAGCAGTTCTGGACAAGGCACTCTCCACGGACCTGCACCTGCCCAAACAGGACTTTGAAATGGCATTAACTGTTGGCTAAGGTAAAAGAAACCTCTTCTCAAAGAATGTGAAGCTGAGCACCCCAAAACACATCACAGCTTTATCACATTGGCACTGAATGCCGAATTTTTCTCCTTACCTCTTCATTTTCTCCTCCCTGTAGGTACCTATCATTTCAAAGATAACAACAGTGGTTCCAAAGTGTGATTTATAACTCAAACTACTCAGTGTGGTTTCTCAAGACAAGGAGAACACTGAAAGTCAGTATCACAATTTCTAGATATGATGTGATTATAGCCTTGATGTATAAAAACAAACACTTCTGTGATCAGCAGAGCTAACAAAGCCAGGTTATGGGTTATATTCCTCCCTTTGCAACTTATCTGTATAACCTCTGCTTGCCCCCATTTTCACTCTCATCCCTAACTAGCCACAGCAAGAGACAGCACAGGTTCTCACCACTGGGCTGCTGCCTCCTTTGTATCAGAATGATAGAAGTCTTTCTAGCCACCGAGAAATCACACTCAAGTTAGTTTTGAGTGTGTGTGATCAATGAGGTCACACAGTGGACAGAAATACTGAGGGGCAAAAAGCAAGACCTCTGCCACATGCAAAACTCAGCATTCATAAGCTTTTGTGGAGGGACAGAACCAATTGAAAGGTCACAGAAGACTCCTTGCCTTGGAAAATCTGGCTGAGAGCAACAACTCGTGCAGTGGGAGCAAAGAATTTCTTTCCTAGCCTCAGCTGGGCAGTCCTCAATGTTTACAGCTGCTGATAGAGACTCAGTACACAGATCCAGAGCCACACTGCCCTCCTGGGTGCCCAGTTCTCCCACGGCATTCCTGCAAACACTGGGGTTTTCTATTCATTACCAGCAACTGACTCTGGTAAAACTTCTGCAACGCGCTCCAAACACGTTGAGAGGAAGGTGGCAGACTTTGTATTGTGCCTCACACAAAAATGTGTGAGTTGAAAGCAAGTTACAAAGAAATTCAACATTACACCTCTTGAGAGCTATTATCGCACAAACAAAAGCTCCGGTATCTGTGAGCAAACTAAAAAAACAGTAAACAAAATTCCAGAGAGATTCCTCTCCAACACAACACCACTAACAAGCTCAGGTGGGGCAAAAGCCTCTCTAACAACGCTATCCATTTTATAAATGTTTCCTAGTCTAAAGGTTTTAAAATACAATTCACTCCTCCGTTCTCATTCTAAATGACGTTTTTATTCTAACAATGCTCTTCTAGTGCAGAATATATTACGAATAATTTCCATGGTCAAAGAAAATTATGTTGCTTTAATCATCAAGCTGTCTTCTTGAACTATACAATGCAGAGAAGATTTAAAGGAGACTGTAAAGCGCTCAGATAACATCTTCCAGAATAACCAGACTGATTTCTGCCTAGTAAGAACATACAGTCTCCACGTGATTCATGCAACATGAAAGACTTCACAGAACCACAGGAGCTAATAACAGCAGAAACCCAACAGCCCCATCCACTCCCCTGTCAAAAGGGGAGAAGTGCCGTGTTTTTCATTACAGAATGGCTTGGGTTGGAAGGGACCGTCAAGATCATCTAGTCCCAACTCTCTGCCATGGGCAGGGACACCTTCTGCCAGATAGGGTTGCTCCAAGCCCCCATCCAACCTGGCCCTGAATGCACCACCAGCCGGGCTCCCTTGCCGTGCTGTTCCCTCTTCCCTTGTTTAAAACACCGTTTCGAGCAGGAACAGCAGGACACTCACACCGCCTGCCCCTCACAGCCCCCGAGGGCCTCCCACACACCCTCATCCAAATCCCCCACATCCTGCCCTTCGGGCAGGTCCCCTTAGGGGTGACCCCGCAGTCCCCTCAGGGGTGAGAGCCCCTCAGAGGAGGCTCCCTCCCACTCGCCGGCCTCCTCAGGATACCCCACGGCCCCCGCAGGACGCCCTCAGGAGCAGCCCCTCACGGCGCGGCCCCCCGAGGGGCCCCCAGCGCCGTGTGCTCCCCCGCACCTCTCGGCGATGTAGAGGGTGCCGGCGCCCAGGCTGCGCCCCGCCAGCAGCGCCTCCGTGTCCGGCTGCTGGTGCCGAACGCCATCGGCCGGCGGCGGGAACCGCTTGAGGAAACTCATGGCGCCGCCGCCGCCTCCCTGCTCCACCATCGCCGCCGCCGGAACAGGAACCGCGCCGCTCTGTGATGCAATTCCCCCTCACGGTCGCCGTGGATCCGCGGGGGAGGTGTCACCCCACAGCCACGGTGTTCCTTAGGGTCGGAGGTGGTGCGCCTACCTCCGGAGCGATGCGGGCTGTGCTCCAGGAGTGCCTCTGGAAGTTTTAGAGCGAAGTTTTCATTTTCTGGAAAAGGGAAGCGAAGGGGAGGCGCGGAGGTGATCACTGAGGGCTGGAACGCATCAGCTGTGGGGACGGGCTGAGAGGGTCGGGCTTGTTCAGCCCGGAGGGAAGAAGACTCCAAGCACATCTTAGAGCCACTTCCAGTACCTAAAGGGGCTGCAAGACAGCTGGAGAGGGACTTCTGACAAATGCATGGAGTGACAGGACAAGGGGCAATGGCTTTAAACTGGGTGAGATTAGATATTAGGAAGAAATTCTTTACTGTGAGATTGGTGAGGCACTGGAATAGGTTGCCCAGAGAAGCTGGGGATGCCCCATCCCTGGAACTGTTCAAGGCCAGGCTGGAGGATGGGGATTTGAGCAACCTGGTTTAGTGAAAGGTATCCCTGCCCATGGCATAGGGGTTGGAATGAGATGATCTGGAAGGACCCTTTCAACCCAATCCATTCCACGATTCTGTGATTCTATATTTGACAGTACTGGGTCCAGTCCTAGAATCATAGAATATCCTAAGTTTGAAGAGACCCACAAGGTCAAGTTAAGCTCCTGGCCATGCACAGGACAACCGGAAGAATCATATCGTGTCTGACAGCATTGTCCAAACACTTACTGAACTCTGGCATACCTATTTTAGCGTGTAAGTCTCTGCTGGAGAGGTGAAAAAGGGGAAAAGCAAAACACAGCAGCTTTTCAATTACGATTTTCAGATGCCAGAAACGGAATTTTAGGTGGATGACCAGCACCCAGTGCCTGATAGATGCACACAGAGAATAAAAAATGTCACAAGTACCTGAATTGCCTAAAGGGTATCCAGTTGATTTCCTTAAGCACTGATGAACTTGGGATCAGGAGCCCAGCTGTATTATGATATGTATCTACCTGGGTGAAAACCCAGGTTCTCACAAACACAAACCAAATATGAACAGGATTAGGTCTCCATCTTTTCCTTCTCTGGACTTTCCTAGTTACCTTCTTAGATAGCAGAGAGCCAAAGCAATGCATTCTGGAAAAGGAAAGCGTGTGAAGAAATGAGGGGAAACAAGAATATAATGTGGTTCTCCTAGGCTGAGCTTTTGACAATGCTTTGGAAGGCTTCTCAACCATGCCTACACATTTTGGATTCTAATTATGGAAATAATTATTACTCATATAAATAACCACCTTGACTGAAATGAAAGCAAATTCCACGATGAAGCGATATTTAAAACACGACTGGAACAGCTTGAAAAAAAACAAAGAGGCAACAGGAGATGAGGAAGAGGAAATGTCTCAACCGTCTTCAAGTTTGCCACGCCAAGACAAGGGCTCATCTGGAAACAAAAAATTAAAATTCATCCATGAACACAGATCAGGCTGTGGCAGCTGGTGGGAAGAGATGCAAAAGTATGGAAACACCATTCACCACACTTTGTGGTTATAAATCAGTATTCCTGCTCATGCCCATTCCCTGTTACCTAACACGACTGTCTTATCAGCCACGGAGAGCCCTCATCACCTCTGTAGTTAACTCGAAATCACACAACTCCTTTAGGTTGTTCATTTATAAGATTTCTGAGTGACTGAGGTTGAATTAAGCCACTGCATTGGAGCACTAGAGAGTTCGTTTCTCCTCCTGCATGCAAATGCAAGTCTTTCTTCTGTCACATACCATTCTTCCAAAAGAAAATGGGAAAAAGGGTGGTTTAAGTCCAGGCAGGGAAGTTGGTTTTGAGGCCAATGCATTAAGGAGGAAGAGAAATCCATATCTTCATCATTTACACAATCCAGACATACCAATCCACTCATACCCCAGTACTGAGTGCTGCACCTAACAGGAGTTTAGAGCAGGAAGGCAGACATTTCCCGGAAGTTTACAAATGGAACAGAATGGTACTATTTGAAAATGCTTTTCCTCAGCTGTAAGAGCTTTAAGCGAGTCAAGATCCAACCCCACACTGATATCTGAACACTTGGTGTCCAACAGTGATTTAGTCAACCAGGGCCATGTTCAGAGGCAATGGAGAGCAGCAGGTACTTTCTCGAGGATGAGAGCCACTTAGGACAGAATGCAGAAATTGCCATCTAAGGGAGCTTGTTCCTCTCCACAGCACTGCTTGCCATAAGATGGCCAGTTCAGACTTAAAACACCCAGAACCCATCATAAAATGCAAATGTAAAATTTTGGCACTGGGTCTGGAGCAGGAGGATGATTTTCACAGGAATTCCTCATCACTACAGGAACATGCAGTAGCTTGCCTACAACCACAGACACATTCAAAATAAAAAAAAGGTTTCATTAGTTCACACAGAGAGAAGGCACCCTCTTGATTTTTTTCTCTCTACCTGAATTTCTCCTGTTAAAGTCCTGAAATATCATCAGTGTCTGCTGCCATTGCCACATACCAGAACATCTGCTTCTCCAGTGTGTCACTGCAGGCTTCCTTTTTTTTTTTTTTTTTCCCATTTTTTCCAGGTTTTACACATCTCAGCCTGAATCAATGAACCTGTCTCCTCTCTCATTAGCACTACGTTGAAACCTCATGGATGTCTGCTGGAACAGCCTAGCTGGGTACGGTGCTGGCTGAAGGCATACTGTTTTTTGTCAAGTGACTGCAACATTGCCATGAAATGAGATATAAAAATTATGTAGAAAATGGAATACATGCAGAAAATCATTATGACTGCAAAAACAAGTCCATCAGATCTTTCCCACCATCAGCCAGAGCTGGCCAAAGAGAAAGAAAGAAAGACTGTCAGTTGAGCTACCATAACAAAAGCAACATAAACTATGAGCTGCCCATTCCCAAGGCAGCCAGTGGGAATGACACACAAGGAACTATCACAGGCTGGAACAATACACAGCAGCCGTTACCTCGTGCTTGTTTTAAAACTGAAAAAGAAATGGGCACATGTGATGTCCATTAAAATTCACTTGTATCTTCAATACACATTATACTTTGTACATCCAGTTATTTCAATTTTTTTTATTATGACAATTTACATGTCATATTTATATGAAAGAAATGACAGTAGATATTATAACAAAACCATTATGAAAGAAAAGTTACACAATTAGGCCTACAAGCTATAAAATGGCTTCAGGCCCAGCTTATACACAAAGAGTTCTGACCAGACTGTAGTGAGAGACAACGCTGAACAATTCATTAACAAAAATATTGGCACCAGCCTTAACATTTTTTTTTTTACTTCATTTACAAGGAATACAGTATTTAAACAGTTGTGTACTGCAAATCTAAAAACATTAGCTGTTAATAAACTGCAGTTAACCCTTTGAGCACTGAGGCCACCATGACTTCCATTTAAAAAAGTTTAAACGCAGCATGTTTTACATGCACGTGGTATTACTGGTGGGAGGGAAAAGACAGTGAAAGCACCACCCAATTTATGTGCAACAAGAATAACACTTCCAGTTTTTTCAACACATCTCCCCCCCTTCCAACACACACAGTGTGTGTCCCCTCGGTCCTTTCCCTTTGATATTGTAGCAAGTCATGATTGAAGAGAAACTGAAGAAAACCAAAGTTCAGGACTCAAGAAACACAAGGGTTAAACTCCACATAAAGAGCTCAGCTTGTGGAACTTCACCGTGTTAATTCCTTAGAGAAAGAAAACAAAAAAATGAGGCCAGCTGTGAAGGAGACCATTTTTAAGGAACTCAAGATTTCTTTGCAAACATACAAACAGCACCCAGGAGTTAAGACAAAACTGTATTTCATGGAAGTGTATCTTAAAGAGACCTGTCTGGCAGATTTGATCCAGTTCTCACAGAATATTGGAGAGTAACCACTGTGCTGGCAAGGGACCTGTTCTATGTTACCCAGGACGTTGAAAATGCCTGATGTTTGTCTAATGTACAGCATCTGTGCCCATGTGAGAACTGCTGTGCATACCAGGAGTGGTGACGTTATGCGTTTGAATCGGTCACATCCCTTTCCTGGCTGCAGCAGGAGGGCTGTGGAACATGGGCAGGAATGAGCAGCCGCATTGGCACTGACAACACATTGATTTAATGCAAATTCGGGGGAGGAGTATCATTTGAATGAATATAGGATAGGAATAAGATACTGTACAAGATTTTAGAGTCCGTATAACGGGTACAAAATGGCAAACTAAACAAGGCTTACAGTTTTATGATTTGATTTCCTTTTCTACCACTACCCTGAGTAGCAGATGAATATCTATTACAGACTTTTAACTGTTCTAACTAACAAACAGTGCACTGATAATTAGGCCTATTGCATGTTTTCGTAGGACTTTATCCCCATAGAATCATTTAAGTCAAGTTCTGACAGACTAATCCAAGTTTAGTTGAGTGGGACACAGTAAGGGGAACAAACAAGAAAGCAAACCGTGCAGACCAATGTCCCCAGAAGCAAACATTGTCAATATTCTACAGACTGATCCTGATTTTTTCCACATCCGCATTGCAGTGTTGGAACATTATCTATTTCTTCAAGGAAGGAGGAGACCTCAAGTAGATTTTCCAGTTACTTTGAAGGTCAGAATGAGAAAAGGAGGGTAATTGGGATGTTCCTCCTAAATGGAGACCTTTCATTGGATATATAGTCTTTAAAGGACAAGTCACAAGTAGTTTTTAGGCCTGTCTTGCAAATGGCATGGGTTTGCATACACATTTTTCTGCTCCACTTCCCTCCGTCCATTCCCCATCTCCTCCTGCTATTTGAACGAGTATCCAAACAGCAGGAGCAAGTGACTCCGTCTGCACCTGGGGAACCAGTGAGACCGACTATACACAAAGTGCTGCAAAGTGCACAAAGTAAACCAACCGAACAACAGAGCCCCTCCATTGTTCAGCCCTTGGTAGCAACCTCTGGGGTTATATGTAGCAATAGTAGATACTTACAGGCACACATGCCCCCTCTAACTGCAGTACTGTCCCCTCTCCTGCTGCTCAGCTCAGGTGTGGGGTGCCAGCATTCACAAAATGATAGTCAAAAACCCAAGTTGTAGGACTTGCTTTTAATTGCAGTTGAATCTGGAGGCTTTACACCACAGATTCAATTATAAAAACTTACCTACTTTAGAGTGTTCTGTTCTTTCCCCCAGAACCTCTACAAAAATCTTCTTTTTGTTTTTTAAGTGTCTTATTAATATACATCTTTTGTAATACACAAAGTAAGTTAAATTACTATGAAGTGCTGGGACAATCAATTCCCAACCACAAGTTTTTGTTGTTATGAACTATCTCTGTTAGTTACATCTAATCTAAAAGAAGAGCTCAATAAGTGATGTGACTGTCTTAAGTGACTAGTAGTCCTCAACACCTCAATCTGCTGGGTTTCCAGATTCAGAAATAATTTTCAACTGGTAAATATTTCTGAAGCCAGAGTTCTCTGCTAGTTCTCAGATTGGGAACTCAACTGTCAAACATCAAAATTAGTCACAGAATTTTTCTTACATCAGTATATACCAGAAGGAAAAGGATCATGCCTGTTGGATTTTTTTTACTTTCTGCCTTCCAGTGTTTCAAATGAGATATAGTTCCTATCCCAGCTGTTAGGAAAGGGGAGGAAGAAGAAATTAACAGGAAACGTGGTCTTGATCCTGCAAATCCTTACTTTGGACAATATCCTAAATGCTTCTATATATATATATGTGTTTTAAACATGTAAGGAATTGCAAAATTCTGCTCTTCCATTTCTAGAGTTTCCCCCACCATACTCAACACAATGTTTTTCCCAGAAGAAGTGTCTTGCTTGAAGTACTTGATCTTTTATATATATTTATATATATTTAAGGATTTTATATACCCACCAAATCGGAAGCATACATCAATTGTAAATACACAGCTAAGGGTGCACGCTGCACATCAGAACCATATTACAAGCCTGTGAACAGTAGCCACTGCACATGTACCAAAACTAATTTTCAAGGCCTATATATTGCCATTTTGAATGAGATGATACAAATCTTTGTCAGACCAGCTCTTGGGGCGAGCATTCCTGCCATGGTTTATTTAAATCACTGTGTACAAAGTGAATGTAAAAAAACAGGTGCTATAAAAATTCCTCATTTACCTTTTGTAAAAGAAGTTTTTGAAAATATGTGATTGGAAATAATTATTGGAAAGTTTAGACCAGGATTTCCTGCTGAAGAACACTGAAAACCAAGTTATAAGCACCTGAAAAGAGAGGTATAAAATGGACACCCTGACAATGAATGATTAGAATTATTAAACAGTTGCAGCATCTGAATACCAATGTAGTTCAAATGACAGATGTGAAGAGAAATCAGAACAAGTGTACCACTACCATATAATTTTTTTTTTGTGAATATACATTTTTCCCCCTAGAGTTTCTTTGAGTAAGGTCTCACCAAGAGTTCAGACAGCAATTAGAAAACAAAAGTGAACAGAAAACAAAACAAATCCAACTGAGTCATTAGCTCCTGTGATAAGAAGAGTAACTGAGACACTTAATACAAAGAAATCTTGAAGGTGACCTACTTCATAAATGAGCAACTTAGAAAAAAGCATCTCATTTCTCTAAAGTGCTGCTAAAACAGAGCAACCTTTTCATTCAAAAAATAATCAGGAAGATGCAGTAATTTTATAACGTAATTCAACATGTAGGAAATTAAACTATCAAAAAGTTGATTGTTCAGTACTGATCTTCCTACAAGGTTTCAGCCCTAAGAGTTGTTTTGGTGATGTCATTTTCCATTTTTAAATCAAGACTATGCTCAGGTTTATCAGACTCAACTAGACAAGCACAAGACAGCAACCATGGTGAAACCCAGTTCTTATCACTACCACCCTTCTGCTTTTATTAATGCACCACATTAATGCAGAGTGGAGCTACTTGTGCGCTTTGTGTTGCTGACACTCACACAAGTCCCATGCAAGAAAGCAAATATGCAGCATCTATGCTGGTGACACAAAAACAGTCCCATCTTCCACTTGATTTATATGTTCTTCCCCTCAACAATGCTACTTAGGAACTCATTCCTCTCCCAATCAGTTATACTCAGAAGAGTTTGCAGTTAAAAAAAGATAACACAACCTGTGTTTATTCCACAACCTATGTGGAATAAACAAGAGTTTGTTGAATAAATGCTTTGTATGTTCAGCTAATAACTGCTTGTTCTAGTACATCTAAATCCATTACGTTAAAAAAATCCCTGGTCTGTTTTCCCTGTTTCTCATATGGTTTGAGCTTTCTCTAAGCCAAAAGCTACACCTGCAGATCCCTCCTCAAAGACATTTAATTTCTGATCTCACAATGAGCGCAGAGGGGCACAGGAACATAAGGACAGCAGGAAGACATTTCCACTCTGGTACATTTATGTACTGTAACAGAATGAACTCTCTGTGGCAGTCAGCTGGCCTCATGTTGGAAAATGTCATCTTCCCAAAGAGGAGACTGTACATTTTCCGTCAAGCAGGAGGCCTTAGAAATGAGAAAAATACATTTTAAAATGGTAATACTTTCCAGGGCATTTTTTGCAGTTTTATCTTGCACACCATTCCTGCTGATCTAAGGAGGAACTCTAGATCCTGTGGGATGAAGCTGGCTCAGGTACCAAGGGTGACTTTTTAGAAGATAGAAAAATTGTTTTTGAGAAGTGACCTAGAGAAAGTAAAATTTGGTAACAACTGGTCATTTTTAAAATGCAACACTCCTGATGCAAGCTTCAGTGCTCCATTCTGTTTCCTGATCTTTCCTGCTTTTACATCACTCCCTAACTCAGTACTCAATTTTTTTTCCCAACTGGTATATCCAGTATTGTAACTCTTTTGTATTTTCCTACATTCACAATTACTTGCTCACTAGGTATTGTACATTTGGGGTTGACTCTACAAGCAAGAATGTTTGCTACAGCACTGATCAGATACTAAAAGACTCCATCAGGCAGCAAAGAAAAATATGGCACTGCCAAAACAAATGAGAAACCATGTGTTGCACACTGTTGCTGCACATGAATCAGTTTGCACTGCAAGTATTAAAAATGCTCAGCAGCTTACTACCGTGGACAAGTGGAAGCCGTATGTTCTTACTTGCTCTAAAACACAAGTATATTAGAAATGTAGACGCACTACATTTATGGGTCACCTAAGCAAAGCAAAGCACTACAGTAGCTTAAAACGCTACATATGCTTTTAAGAACTCATTGTAAGTTTCTGTGGCTTTTCACTACCCTGTTTTAATCATTTAACTGTTAATTGTTAACATCACTAAGGTAGGAAAATATTTAATCTTTGATGAAATTAAATTCTCATTTAGAGAGTGATTTCTCTTGTATTTTTTTTAAATCACAAGCTTGCTTAGCACAGCAGATAAAGAGCGAGTTCCATCTTTTTGCATCTTTCTGATCCTAGTTTTTTAGCACGATATGTGCACTGCTAGAACATAAACGAGTCACGGAGTGGTTCTGATAGACCTCGTGGAGAAAGAGGTGGGGGAATAAAACCAAGACTTTAAAGGCCAAAAGGCAGGTCATTTTTAGATCTAGGTATTCTAGAGAGGTATTCAGTAAAGGCCTAATGCCGGTTTTATTACAAGAAAACAGAAGTGCTTAATGACTGACTAGTAAATACAATATAATGGAAGGGAATCAGGTGGGGCAGGAAAGGAGAACTCACTCCTTGGTGGCAGCAGCAGTTCTGGTGCATCCATTGCCGGCAATGGACATAAACACCAGTCAAAAATCCAAATCTCAGAGCAAAAGGATTAATAGATGTGACCTTTCTGGATTTCAATGTCTGGCAGATCTGTTTGAGCTGTCTGTGTGCTGTAACATGTATATATGCTACAGCCTGCATCCTAATCAGAGAAAAGAGAAAACTGAATGCTCTTGATATGCCCCATATTGGTTTGTTTTGGTTTTTTTTCTTCCACTGACTTTTTTTTTCCTTGAATAAAAGCACGTATCACTTCATGCCCACTCAAGAGTTGGTGAGATGTCTTGGAGTCAAGCGTTTTCTCTCAGAAACACTGCCTTCTTGAAATCAGTTGGTCACATGACAGTTATTAAAATGTAAGAAAATTCTAATGGCCAAAGGCCAACAACTACATTCAAAAACCTGCTAATACATCCAGGCAGATAAGTAAAATCAAAACAAAATCACACATAAAACCCCAGACAGGAAACCTCCAAAAGGAAAACTGTTCCATTTGATTACTTCAATTTGAAGTAGATATTAAGGGCATGAATGGACCAGTCACGGTTTATTTGAAAATCCCTCCATCCTCTGATGCACTGTCACTCTGTGGTCAATGCCGTTTGCACAAACACCTTTTGTTCAGAACACTCCGACGGATGGTGAAACTCGCGTGGCCGGGCAGCTACTGCAGGGTTCTTTTGTCTGTAAAAGGTTTGCAGCACTTACAGACTTACTTGACATCCAACTTACAGACTAACTTGACATCGATACGTCCTCCCACTAGACACTGTGCATCGAAGACTATCTGATGAACTGAGCATGAGATCGCTTTAGAGATTCATGGCTAGTGTGTTTCGACTGTCAAAAACTTCATTACAGTACACTTCACTGTACAAACACTTTAAAGGATGTTTATTAGGAAAGTCTGCAAGTCATAATGGATAGCAGAGTTCTTGTTTATGGTACCTTCTTGGCCTCTAATAATTCTGCTTGCCTCCAGTATTAAAATCAAACTGCTTCCATGAAGGTGATTACTAAAATGAGCTATGGTATGTTAACCTACAACTCACAAAATGCGACAGTACAGACATTAATTTTGCTTTTAACTGTCTGTTAAGTTGTAATCTAAGTTGTGAACATTTAAATATAATATATATCTCATATGAAAAAGCTAAAGCACAAGTGCTTCTGCACCACCCCCCTCCCATCCTCCCACCCCTTGAGCCAAACCCACCCCAGTTCTGGTTTGGGCCCTGACTGATTTGGAATGCTTTCTTAGGCCACCCATTTCCACAAATTTGTATGCACTCAGGAAATATAAAGTCAAAAATATACAAATCTCTTGTTGTTATAAGGTTTTTGTGAGTGAAATTACCCAGGACCATGGACTTGAAGGAGAAGGGGGGGTATGAGAGGGAATTTACAGCAATTAATCTTCAAAGTTCAAAACTGGTCACTTCACAGAAAGACTGCAGGACTGGTGAAATTCTTGCTTCTAGAAAGTGATACTGTAGTGGAGAATTTTCTAGGAAAAATAAAACAGCTTTTAATAACTGGCCCGCTGGTATGAGCTACCGTGGAATAAATTAGCACAAAAATGGAAGTCTTATAACTGTTCACTGTTACAGACGTAATCAACAAGGTCAGTCACTCTCAAAAGTTCATCTTCTTCTTCCTCTGGCCCTACTACCTCCTGCCCACTCCCTGTCCCGTTGGGCGCCAGGCTGGCACTGGCTGTGCTGTCCTTGGGGGCCTGGGCCTTCTCGCTTGGCTTGCCAATCAAGTTCTCAATGGTTTTCCCTGGGCTCTGTCCGTTGGTGGAAGGCAAGTCCACCAGGCTGTAGTCCAAAGGGCTCTCTACTTTCCCTACGTTATCAAAGTCATCTTCGTCGTCGCTTTCTATCCGGTAGCAGTGCTTCTTGGGGTTGTCTTGAGGAGCTTGTGCTGCTGGCAGCTTGTTTGCAGGAGCGGGGGTTTCTGTGTCCTCGTTGGCATTTTCGCAGTTATCTTCCTCATCTGTCTCGATTCGATTCAGCCGTTTGCGGACAGGCTTCCCTTCCTCCTCCTCGTCCTCTCCTTCTTCCTCGGAATACTCGTCTGTGCTCCGCCGACGCTTTCGAATCAGTCGCTTCGACTCCTTTGTGGATTCATCATCTTCAGAGTTCTTAGATGTGTAGCTCTCTGGAATAAGCAGCAGACTTAGAGCCATTAGCAAATCTTAGGGCAACCTTTACACTTTATTATTCATCTTTCACACTCATTATCCAGCCATCTCTTTCCCTCACCACACACACTTCCATCTCCTCCATGTTCCCCAACCAAGTCAAAACGCTTGCATCCTTTTTACTTCTTAAATAAACTCCTAGAGCAGAAAATAACAACAATTTGTTGATATTCTGTTTTCAATCTCAGCAGTACAGGAGGCTTTGGAGGAAGGTATGTTCCCCTCTAGAACTGCTAACTCCATGCTGGGAATAACGCGGAACTGCATCCCTCATGTCACAGCATTTGCTTTATTTACAGCCTGCCAGAAATTGAGAACTCAAATAGTTGCTGCTCTACCCTGAACTTCATACACACACACACCCCCCCCACACACATTCACCAGTTACTATGCCCCTGCCAGCCCCAAATTATATACAAATTCTTCCAAAGCATATGAATGCTGTCTGACTGTCACCTGAATTTTGCTGCCCTTTAAAGGGAGGCTTTTTTTCTTCTAGCAAACTGGAATATTGCCTACATACTGGACAGCCTTTGCACTGATCTTTGAGGGTTTTGATGAGAAAAGGGGGAGGCTGAAAAATCAAATGGCAAACTTAATTTGTTGTCTCCTTGTGATTTCCATTAGAAATTCATGTGAATTTTCATTTCAAAGGGTACTGTTTAATGTAGGTTGGTAAGAGACTGCCAGCACTCCTCTATATTCAATGTAATCACAATTCTAGTAATGTTTTTAAGTATTTTACAGTACAATGCAGGAACTGTGGGAGAGTGTTGGAATAGTACTTAATGGTGCTGATTTTAACATGCAGAAAGCCAGCACCAAAAATACCTGGGGAAAGGGGATTTCATGAAGAGAAGACACTGTCAATCAGGCACTGTTCAAAATCACAAGTGCAGGCAGCAAAAAGCCACCATATAGTGGATTCTTGGGAACAGGCTGAATTGAAATGTATGATCATGTTTTTGAAGAACTACACACACTTGCGTCACATACTTATTTCCCCTCATCTAAGAGGATGCTCTAACACTCTGTAATTTCAGGGCAGCCCTTCCAAAACTGTGGTGCTCGGCCTGTCGAGTGAGGTTTGTTTCCTGAGGAAGCCTGGCATCCATTGCAACCCACACTGCTCAGCATTCAGAAAGCTGAACCTAAGGTCTCATAAGGTGTGTGCCCAGAACCCAAGGCACCCAAAGTGACTGGTTGCTTTCATAAAAGCTAATTAAAAACCAGTCACTCACGGTGTGATTGACATTACTGAGAGGGGCTTCTACCACACTCAGGACGGATCCTTAAACAGGAGATGGCATAAGTCTAAACCACCAGCACAAACACAGTCAGGGCACCAGAAGCACTACCCTTTATTTTATAAAAGAGAATCTTTAAAAGTTTGTGGGATGGAGCTTTGTGACCTCTTAACAGAGGAGTGGTGAGGCAGTTACATAAGTGCCAATTTCGGAATCCCAGCACTCTGTGCCAGACACAGTAAATTCCGACCTGGAATTAAGGATTAGGGACAATAAAACACTTTCGAGAAGTGACTCAGTTAACAGTGCATCATGAAGTACTAGTGGGCTGTTTCAGAAAGAAACAGATTCTGAGAAACATCAAGGAACTGAAGGACGATTCTCAGAAATCTTGGAATTATATGCAGTTTTCCCTTCGTGCTAATGCTGACATATACGAGCTCCTGCAAACACTGCACTGTTTATTTTACCTTCACTATCTGAAGTGGAGAGCCTTCGCTTGTGAACTCTTCTTAACTCCTTCCCATATCGGACACTTTTCTGTGAGCCATCGCTTTCTGAATCTTCCTTGTAATTCACTTGTCTCTTCTGATTCCGTCTTGATCTTCTCCTTCTAGTTTCCAGGTAATCATCATCACTGTAATCTGTGTACTCACCACTCTCTGTATAGAACAAAACAGTGATGTGTATTATTCCATCAAAGCAAACTGCTTTACATTAAAAAAATTATATAAGCTTTAGACCAACACCAATCAAGTCATGTGCTCTTCCAGGACAGTCTCAGCCATTGTGCCTCATTATTCTGACCCATTCCAGCTCTCCCATTTATTACCAGTGTAGAATTGCTTGATTTTAAAAGCTTCTCATAAACCCTTTTCCTGCCTCCCTCAAACTCCTCCAGAAGGTTTCCTTCCAGTGTTTTTGTTGCCTCATCCCTACTGGTGCCAAAGATGTCTCTACAGTTCCTGACAGTGAAAAAACTCAACTGAATTACGAGTTGATGGTGCACGTTACCACTAACATTGGAAAGTCTATTCAGCTTTTAAAATTTAAATAAATTGTACTCTTCTGTAAGACTTTTAAGAACAGGCAGATGAAAAACCACTGACAAGATGAAACACCAAGATCTGAGTTATAGAATTTAAATTAACAACAAAAATCAGTTTCTCTCAATCACAGGTTTGTTCATAACAGAAACCATCAACAGAAGAAACTTACCATCAATCACAGTTCTTCCTCCACCAGTCTACTGCAGCTAGTGTCTTCAAAAACTAAATTTATTTACATCAGATGAAAATAGCCTCGAATCAACTTTAGCTGCTTTTCCACTGAGCTATGCCAGAACAATTATCCCAAGATACATTTCTATACAAGTCTCATACTCTGTTCCTAACTTAGTGATTGACACGAGTCACAGATCAAAGTGGCATCCTCTTTACTTCCTAAAATATTAGAGAAAGAATCAGAGCAAGTCAGCAAGAACAAGCACTTTCAGACAGAAATTCCATCTCTGGAGACTGAAAACAGAGCTTGCTCATGGGGCACCTGATTTCCTTAGCTCAAAAGTGGCTTAAAGCAGGATCTTGAGGGACAGTAATGACGGTAAAAGAGAGTGGTTAATGCTATACTTTTAGATATAAATGGAATGATAGTGGAATCAATTGATTTTATCACAGGTGTGTGTCCACCAGGAAACAAAGTTGCTCTTGTACATTACGGAATATATGAACAACCATTTTATACTTTTTCCAGTATCTTTATGTAAGAGCTTATGATTAGTGCCATGATTTATTCAGCACAGGGAAATAGCAACCACATAATTGCCTTCATGCACATAGCTGCCTTCATCTCTCTGTGCACAAACCCTCCTTTTGGAAACCACTATTCCAAAGCAACTTACTCCACCATGGTCATCATCTATATTGTAGAAAGACAAATATAACACAGAAAGATAACACACACTACAATAAGTTAACACTCCAGTATAGTTAGTATCTTAAATTTACAATAAGTAAAAACAAGTGCTTCTGTACATGGCACTTTCTAGTCTGTGAGTCAAATGAAGCAGAGAGAGAGTCTTGGGAGAAAGATGCTGATCACAAAGATATTTAAGGTACTATTCTCACACTTCAAACCACAGCAACAGAAAATGAACTGGTTGAAGGACAAGTAGAAGAAAGTGAATTATTAGGTTCTTCTGTGATGCAAGAGTCTTCAGTTACTAAAGATTTTAAGGATAATTGTAGGAGAGAGAGAGTCAAGGTGCTATTGTTTGGCTTCAAGTCAGCCAGAAAACACAGAATGCCATAAAACTGAAAGTTTTCTTCCACACAAAGTGAAGGAAAATGTTCCTTTCAGACGCTGTTTCAATAGTTTTCAGAGGGTCTTCTAGTATCTCTAAAGTAGTACACTTTTGCTTCCATTCTTTCCCTGCAATCACATGCCAAACAGGAAGGTACGGGGTAGCTGCAACTATCCACAAAGGTTGCCTTTAGAATCATAGCATAAGCATTCATTTAAACACATAATTACCTAAAAATGCCAAGAACCTAGTGCTCAACACCAGTTCCCTGCAGAATACTGACAGCAGAACTATTAGCAAAGCACTTTACAGGAAAGATCTGACACATGTGACTTGACCAAAGCAAGCAAATAAGTTGGTGTCAGTTGCAACAGGAAACTGAGATTTCCATTCTTCCTCTCTCCAGTATAGAGTATTTAATATATCTGAGACTGCTTACACTCACCAGACTCTCTGCTTGAATTTTCCTCAGAATCTTCGTCTTCATCATCTTCAGAGTATTTTTTCTTGGCTGTTTTCCTTCGCAACCGCCTGCTTTGCCTCATGGGCCTGGACAGGTGTCGCCTGGATATGCGGGCACAGAACTCTGAATCACTGTCTTCGTTTGATGGTGGGTCATCTTCGCTTTCATCCAGATTTTCCTCTGATATGACAAACTCATCCTGAGATCTGTTCGAAGAAAAACAGATCAGACAGAACAGACAACAGAGATAGGTATTGAAAACGAAAGACTGAAATAGTACCTGTATTTTACAAGTCAGTGGTAAGTATTCTCTAACAGACAAAAAAAAAAAGGCACAAATCTAATCATGAGGAGCAAAGACCCAGAATGAGCAGGCTGCCATCACTGACATGAGTTTCCAGCCATATATTTGGGATATAGCTCTACAGTGCATGGCATTACACAGCAGATTACAACAGCAGGTGGATATAAAAACTCTGTCAAACCAGCATCACAAGTGACATTAGCATAGGACAGACTCTAGAACGTTCACGCAGTTCACTGCAATGTAATGTCTGCATAGAAGTAACTGTGGGAGGGAAAAACAACCACCATATTCTAGCAGAGGGGACCTTCCCTTCACAAACCAACCAAACTACGCAATTTCTGAGAATCAGAACACTGTGTCTTAACACAAAACTATTGCTCTTATGCACTTCACAACCTTAACAGCTCATAACACTCTCATCATTTCAGAAGTTAGCCAAGGATTTTTAAAAAACCATTAAGCACCGAAGGTGCCAGCCACTTGCATTTGTGTTAAATTCCAGTGTAACATCCAGAAGGCCCTCAGCAGAGGATGGAGCTGAAAATGCCTGACCACACTTTAATAGATCAATGCACCATTAACTCTGCCAGATTTCCACATGCTACACTCATTGATTGGAAATTTCCAGCACATGTAGTTCAATTATTCAGGGTGCCTCTGAAATGTTCTCACATGGTCACAGGTGAAAAACAAAGCTCAAAATTTGTCTTGTACAATCTGTCTTGTATAGATTTTCCACACACTTAGTAAATGGACTCAGTGACTGGTGCAAAGCTTTAAATGTTGCTGGTAAAGACCCTACAGCCTCATGCTTTGTCATGTTTCTTCATTGAGCATAAAGTTCATCTAAAATTATCAAATTTCTCAACATCAGAAATTGCACAGAATGAACAAGGAGAAATTTTGTGCAAAATGAGTTTCAGTTAGCCAGAGCAATATTCATTTAGCATTTAAAGCTTCGCGTGATACCTATTTGTTTTCTACAGTATAAACCACTTCTTTGGCTGTGTTCAAACTCTGTCTCCCAGGGAGCAGCAATCAAAAACTTATTTCAGAACCTGTCAAGTTCTGTACTCTCTAAATAAGAACACTGTCGTCTTCCAATTTCTAAAAATAGGAATTTTCAATTAAGTTAAGGATTTCTGCTCGACAGTCACATCAGCCAGAGAACTGAGCCCACCTGGCTTCTTCACTGACAGAACACTTTGGTGAGGCCTCAAACATCCCAGTACCATTTCCATATCATGTTTTGCTTAAAACACAGATTGGATGATTTCAGTACGTGGATCCAGAGTGCAGCTTTTCCAGTACAATTATGTTCCCCTAGGCCAGAAGGACCCCAAGGCAGGGGGTTTGGAATTAGGTGATCTTTAAGGTCCCTTCCAACTCAAACTGTTCTATCATTCTGTGACTTCTGCTGGCACTGGGAACATCCTCCTGATAATCATTTCAGGGACAATGCAGAGTCACAGAAGCCTGCAGTGGTCAGTGACTTGCGGAAGTTAAATTGCAGACTTACCCATCACTGATCTTGAATTCATCCTCACTCTCTTCTTCATCCAGATTACTGTCACTATCCAAGTCATTAAGTCGCCGTCGTTTCTTGCGTCGTGCTGCAGCAGCCCTCTGTGGTCGCTTGCTTTCCTTCCTTTCTTCCTCTAGGATTGTGGAAATGTCTTTTCCACGGTGACCTGTGATATTTGACATGTCTTTGCCCCTGCCAATGCCTGAATTCAGCGACACAAAGGGGTAAAAAAGAGCAGGTTTATTTTCTTGTTTAACTTTCTACAGATCTTTCTTACATGCTTCAGCTTATTTTCTGTAAAAGCAGAGTATTTTTTTTGTCAAGCAAGGCTCTGTCCAGAGTCTTGTTCCTGACACACAAAGCCCAGCTGTAGCCACTTGAAAATACTGAGATCCATGCAGAGGGTTGAGACTTGGTTACATTTATTGTATGGGCCTTGTGTTATGCACCCAGAGACATCAGATTTTCAGATTGTCTGTGTACATCCATGAGCTGCTGAAAACTGGTGTCTGTAGGGAGATGCCAAGGCCAAACAACTGAGAGACAATGTTTCATGGCTGTTTTCTCCAGGCAAGTTAAGGTGATGCAGAAGCACAAACCCATCTCCAGCCTCTCAGATAGTGCTGAAGATCTCTCTTTTGGTCCCCTGTGTTGCCCTAACAGGCAACAAGGAACAGAATTTCACTTTATTCATGCCCAACTGAGAAGTGCTTAGAGACGTGGATGAATATTTTATTAAGACAACTTTGTACATCCCATCTTTTTGGGGTCCAATTGCACAATTATAAGCCAATTTAAAAGGCGTATTTTTACAGGGGACAAATGTCAATAGTACTGCTGCCATTCCAATCTCAAATCCAAAACCTAGAAAAATAATTTTAAGAGTTTTCTTGGCATGCTTATTCATTGCATATATCAAAACACGTACAAGCTGAATTTAACTATCAAGGCTAAATATTTTCTGATATCTTTTGGCAGCCTGGGATGGCCATTCCTAATGGAAATTATTTAGTTCATTTTCAAAAATACAGCAGCAAAAAATTTCTATAAACTACAAAGTTTAAGGGGAAGGATTATATTTGTTGCTTCTGATACGAAAATTAATTCAGTCTCAGTTTTCTTATCACCACTGCTATGTGAAACAAGTAATATCAGAAACATACCTCCTCCATCAGCTTCCTTGATATCATCTTCAATTGCCTCATCAATTGCCTCATCAAATTCATCAAACCTAAAAATAACAGCTTTCATTTACCACTTTGAAGTGAACTCAAATATATTATGAAAACATTCCTCACAATCTAAAGAAATAACCCTGCTTTAAGAAATCACACTGCACAGACAGTGGTCTGGGTATATAATAAAATAACTAAGATAATGGGCCAGATTATTAATAAAATAGTATTTTTTAAAAGGTGTGTTTCTTGTTTCTATTTGCTAGCAGATTATTTACCATTGCCAGGCTGTATTACTATTGATTTAGGTGAACAGAAATCCCCTTTCATTTTACACAACATACTCCTGAATTAAACAACATATAATCTGAAAGTTCTTTAACACAGTTTCAGTGGCATTTTCCAGGCAAAGCACTAGTTATTTTTTCCACACCTTTTATCAGATGACCTATGTTCTACCCATCTTCAAAACAGACTTTCTGAGAAGCATCTATTAAAGTCAAGGTAAAACTATTCATTCTGTCTACATTTTCCTTCAAAACTCATTTCACATAGCTGCTTTCTCCTCTTACAGCTCACGGTACTCATACTTTGTGGATCTGCAACATCCTAAGCTGAACAGATAAAACAAAACATATTGTACTCAGTTCCCTGTAATTCTGTACAAATAACCTGTAATGCAGTGTTACATAACTAAAAAGGACAAACAAAAGCAAAATATTTGAGTTTGTCCTCCAGCAGCTCTTATAAAACTGCATAAATCTCTGCACCCTGAGTAACTCATTTAAAGGGAACAGCAAATGGAGGAAAAAGGATGCAATTCTTTCAAACAGACAACCTCAGCTTGTGTCTTCCGTTATGAATTCAAATTCCATAAAAAGGGATTGTTACCTGTTCCACCAAATAGGTGCCTTGAGCTCCATCATGCAAAAGTACAAAATTTATTAATTATATAGGAAATAATCAGGATTATTATATAGGAAAATAATTTAGATGCAAGTTTTTCTTCTCATTTTTTAAAAAGTAATTTTTTTTTGCCTTTTTTTGGGTACAAACCACTAACAATTGGACAATACATTCACTAAAGATTCCATTTCTCAGTCATGAAAGAAAGATTACAGTTGTATTTATCTTGATCCTCCATAGGAACCTCAAGCAGAACAAGGAAAGAATAACTCTAATCTCATACTGTGTATTCCAATAGTAAGCATAAAACACTTCCTCCTTTAAAAATGAGGTGATGGACTCCTGATATCTTTATATTCCCTCAGAACAACTGCATGTCACATTCAAAGCAGCTTTACCCAGCAAGGAAATAACTCTGAAATTATTCCATCAATGAGATTAGTTCCACACTGCTCAAACCCTATTTCCCCTCCACAATGCTACATAAAAAACCCATAAAATCCCACCGCTTTAAAATGTGAGAAATCACTTAACACTGTCACATCACTGCTAACACATAACCTGAGCTCAGCCACGAGCTGACAGCTGCTTGTCCATTTAGTGTAATGGAACCTAATTTCTTCTGCTGCTGCTTTATTCGTGGCACAGGTTTTTGCTAACTTGCTCACAGGAGGACTCAAGAGATGATTTGGGTGATACAAAGGGATTACAGATCTTTAGAGAACCAGGATGCTCCACAATACGGATTTGTTTGTAAGCGGAATAAGGCATTTAGCATTTATTTTCCCCTGCTGAGGGAAAGCACACACAACTCTCAGTGACGCCAGTAGGACTGCACTGAGGACATATAAATCTGACACACTGATACACGCAATATTTTCACCCATTCCAAGTTATGTGTAACATGTAAGTCTGTAAGAAAAACTCTTATCATTTTGTATCAGAAGATTGATTTTTCCAGAACAACATTACCTCTAATAAAAATTATTGTCTTTGCACAACGTGGGTCTTGCTGCAGTCGTGCCACATACCCTATAGGTACAGGTTTTTTTCTCCTGGTCAGATGCTGCATGACCTGTTGTTATTATAACAGCAAATCCATATAATCTTGCCTGTAACATAATGTTCCTTACAGGAATACTTAATTTCTCATAGCAGCAATGGCACTTTCAGTAGTGTGACTTCTGCTGTTCATTTAAAAAGTTACCAAAAATCAACAGCTAAGCAAGGTCAGGTCAAGTTCTCTGGCCAGGCTGGAATGCCTCTCCTCAGCAGCAAAACCAGAGTAAGTTCAATGATGGTTATTGTTGGAAGGCTTATTGCTCCAATATTGTAATGTTCTCAGTTTTGATGATAAAGGTCTCCACAGAGTAAGTACTGGAAAGTATTTTTTAAATCTTCCTAATGCATCTGGGACAAAAAGCCAAAAGCTCTCAGGCAACCACGTTCTTTTCTAATCCCAAGGGCATCTCACTTGCCTGGTGGGCTGAAGAAGATACAGTGTTTTAAAGTATTATTTAGAAATATAAAAATAATATTGGTAATACACTGAGAACAAAAGACAATAAGATCATGCTGAATTTTGGAAACTTTAGATAATCTGTCCTACTTTCAAAATGCACAGAGTTTAAATATCTTGGTATTTTCATTTACTAATTGCATTTTTATCACAATTTCCCTGAAGAGTTACAGACCATTTTTAGATATACTGTCTCATAATTACATTTTAAGTTTCATGCCCCTTTCATGTAAAGAATGTGTAAGGTGGTGAGTGGTAAGAGAGCAAGGAATTGAAGGCCTTTAGACACAAGCATAAGTCTCCTTTGCAAGAGAAAGAAGGGATTTGATTCACCTGCTTTAATTCACTCCAGAAACTGCAGTAACGCCAAGACCTTCTCCAGTATTCCTGAACAAAGTACCATACACGTTTTTATTTTTTTTCATGCATCATCCCTTCACTATACCAACTCATGCTGTCACAACCACCAAGCATAACTAGTATTCAGAGGAAAGAACAAAGACACTTTACTTGAACTTTTCTTTTACATGTAGAAGTGTGTGTGAGAAGTGGTGGGATGATTCAGAAAGAAAGCACCTGTATGACTTTTGCTGTACGAGCCATTTAAACAAGCTGCTGACCTGTAGCTTATGCACTTTCGAGTTCTGGTAGATCTCCTTTCAAGCAGTTTTGATTTGGGCTTTTTGGAATCTTTCTTCTTTTCTTCCTGACCTTCAGGTATTTCTGGCTCCTGTTCAGGTAAGACAGAAGTGTCAAAAAGATATATCTCCCCTCTCCCTTTGCACCCATTATGACTGAAGTTAAGTGATTCAGATATTCATACCATCTAGAAAGCTCATATGCCCAACACAGCACATTTTGGTTTCTACTATAATTACTTGTTAAAGCAGTCCAAGTGAAGACTTTCACATCTCACCCTTACTGGCTACGTAACTTCCCAAACACAGAGTTTAAAGGTTCAGCCTCCTGTATCACTGTGCTCATACTCCAACACTGAGACTGTGCCCTGGGTGACACTCCCAGGACTAGTAAACGTGTCAGATGAGCAAACTGTGGCCAGCATCTCTATGTACTGAGCACAGGGACACCCCTACATGGTGCAGTGCAAAATAAGGTTCCATGCAGGTTAGTTTTATTATACTGCTTCCAAGTTATTAATTTAAAAGAAAAATAATTCAACCTCAGTCTTTATTTTTCAAATATTTTCTCCCAACCATAGACTCTTTTGCAAGTTTGTAAAAATCTGTTATCATTTTTCTGTTATCCAGAGACAGGGAGAGAAAGTTGGTCTTGTTACAGTCAGGCAGAGTGGAAAGTCTATGTTTAAAACAAACTAAAGTTTCATTTTAAACTGCACGGAACAGATTATATCATTCTGGATGGAGGTATTAGGCTAAGACTTCAAGAGAATTGCTTCAAAATGTATTTAAGAAGTATTTAAGGCTGTTCTCAATGTGAATAAAAGCATTTTTCCTCTTCTGTCAAGGGAAACCATATAAAAGCACCTGTTAATGAAACACTAAATGTTTATAGCTTTTAATCATATGTGACTTTAAAATCCATTTGTTGAAGGCAAATGCTATGCTGCTAAGAGATACTATATACTCCCTCTGAATTATAAGCCAGAAGTGTTTGTTTCCATCCATTCCAAAGGAAAGCTATGGCAATTAGCTCAGAGCTGGATAACTATACAGCAGACACCAGAGTTAAATTAACTGAATCCCACCTTTATAAAGTACTGGATATTGGAGCACTCAACTCAAACCCCAGTTGTAATGGGTAGGGAGGCGATTCTGAGATTGCTCACTGACAGAGGACTCTGTGTGGCATCAGTTGGCTCTAATAAACACCACAAAGCTTCCATGGTTTATCCGCTATACTAAGTCTAAAAGGGTCTAGAATTATTTCTGACCTGCATATAGATTGATTTTTCTTTTCAAGATGCTACTAGCACTTCTGACACACCACTGAGAAACTTCTTCCCTGAGCAGTTTGGAAAACAAAACCATAATAAAACACAGAGGCAGTAACTTACCTGAGGTGGAATGATGTTCTCGATACTGATACCCACGTACACTAATCGCTCTTTTCTTTAGGAGAGAAAAGAAGTGAAAATAAGCTTACAGAAAGACTGCACATATCTAAAATAATGCTGTAGTTAACACTGTTTGAAGCTCTTACTATCACTAGGCAGAAACATCCCAAGAGGATGTTCTAAGTGAAAACAGTTGTTTTAGTTGGGATTATGTGCTAATTCTCATATGATTGCATTTTCCTGCATGTATAATGTAAGAGATTTCCAAAGAGTTCTGACAGTCAACAGTACTGAAGATTGTGGGTACCACAGAAATGATTGAATTTGGGGTGTAAAAAGCAAGTAAAAAACAACTGAAAAACATTAACACTACAAAGATTATGTTGTCAGATCCATAACTATCACCGATCTTGGAGGTGCTGACCAATAAAATAGGAATTCAAATCACACCTGGAAAATCATGTAAAGACAGGATATGATCCAAAAAGGGTAAGTCCCAGATTTTAGATCTGAGCAGGAACAACCAACTAGTTCAAAGAATCTATTAAATAGACAGATCCATAATGACAGAGTTGGATTTCTTCTCTTTGCCGAAAACATACCACATATTGTGAGTTTTCAGAAACACCACATTCAAGTATTTTTGTGCTCCAAACAACCAACCTGTTTTAACTTGTACATTGAGCTGTTATAAAGACTGTAATCTCCTCTAACATTATGATTCTTCAGCCTTTTCACCTTATTATTTGCTAAAATACAACATCATTAAGTTGGAAGGTTTCAATATTCAACTATTGTATTGAAGCGTCTAGTACAACTCAAGCTCATTTCTCTTTTTAAGAAACTTTACAAAAACCATTAAAAATTAAAACCTCAATTTTATGACATACAACATAACGCATCGTTTGGTATGAGGATCAAATTGCAAAATGGTTGTTAGACATCTGTTTCAGACACTGAAAACTGCTATGATATCAACTGTATGCTCTCTTGTTACTGTTAGATCACTGTGTTTTTATGCAACACTGGTGATTTCCAGAAAGCAGGACATACTGAAAAAAGCTTGCATTCCATGTAATTTTTGCCAGCAGACTGTTTACCAAAGTAAATATTGTTCACTAGTAATGAGCATTCCCACCACAAAGCAAAGCAGCAGACACAGTTCCTGTGTGTCCTGTACTACTGCACAGATGGAGCTTGTGTGTAAGCTGAGCTCACTCATAAAAATAGCTAATACTCTTATTCCCAAAGCTACAAATTCAGCAGAATTGGCAAGCCATGGATAATTTTACCACAGTATGATCCAGATACACACTGAGCAGAAGTAGCGACATTAGAAACAGTTGGTACCTGATCTGTCACTATCGTTGTTGCTGCTGCAACAGCAATAACAAACAGATTTGAAGGGAGCTTGAAAGTAGACACAGATTGTGCTTTGCTCTTCCCAGCACTGACTCACTACATCCCATGTCATATTACTTTCTATAAAAGGGTGTCACCTTCTGCTGAAATTTGCCTTTTAAGATAAAATTAATGCAAAATTTTGTTTAATAATGCATACAGATGTTATTAAATTCTGCAAAATACTCAATATATGTCCTAAAAGGTATAAATTATGCAGACTGTGTTTTATGTTCCTCTTTTTCAGGTCTGAAAACTGCAGATAGGATGTTCCAAATATTAAGGCTGTAGTTCCTAAATGCAGTAAACCCATCTGCATTTAGCCTCTGGTATTGGCAGGGGTGGACACAACATTTCATTCAAAGCTGCAACTTCACTGACTCACTGCACTACACCAATTGCATCATCTTGTAAATTTGGCAAAGTTTAACAGAATCTAAAGCAACAAGACTCAAACCCCACACTGATGTGGATGACTTTTGGAGAAAAGTCAGTACCAAACAATAGTACCTGCGTTCTGCACGTTCCTTCTTTTTTAAGACAACATCCAGATCTTGTAATTGTTCTTCTAATTTCTCACAGAGTAATTTCTAAAGGAAGGAAACACAGTGTTAGTTTTTTTCATAACCAACTATTTTGACATTGAAATAATGTTCAGACACTTCATTCGCTATGTCTGTGCCTGGAAAAAAGTGTGAGTGCCTTGCTACACTGGAGGCTCCTCTTCAGTGAACAAGGCTTACTGTTGGGTAACAGCTCTTTTGGCAAAGAATTTCTCTAAAAGCAAGGAAGGGGGTTGGGATCAGGCAGATTATTCTGAAGATGTACATGAGTGGTTTCCCATTAGTTTAACAAGAATAGTGTCACACACACTCTGCTTATCCTCCCATGTACCATCTCTGCAAATGTTGCTACTTTGGATGTACATTAAACCAAACTGGACACATGCCCAGATATTTTTTTGGCAGAAGCAGCTTTCAACCTTGAAAAGTGTTCATACTTATCTATTACCTGACAAGAACAACCCTGGCTTTCCCAGCAGAAGTGAACTATACCAAGACTCATTTGAAATAGCAGCTTTCTGCAACCAGCTTCTGAGCAAATGTCTCTGAAAAACAAACAGTACTTCAGAAACAGCTGCTTGCTCCAGCCACTGATCCATCCCTCACTGTCTACTGCTTCTGCCTCCAGGATGAAAATGTTTATTTTGGGAAAAATTAAGACATTCTTCTTTAATACTATACTAGTCTTGAGGTGGTTTAACCAGAGATGGGAGATAATCGGTGTGGCTGAAGATTCCAGTCTACAAGTCAGCAACACAAACTAGCAGAAAAGCAAAAAGAAAACCAGGTCACAAAACTCAGTTTTACTAATGGACAGGAGGGAACATCAGCAGTCCTACCACTGATCCCAGTCTATCTGGGATAGAACAGAAAAAAAAAAATCACAGAAAGAACTTGTTAAGAGTCGAAGCAAGTCTCCACAACCACAAGCAAAGCTGTAAAGGAGAAGAGTGAAGTCACACAGGAACCTTACATGCTGGCAAGGGGGGCAGAACCACTCTCCATCAGGGATTATCATCAACGGAGGGCGAAGGCAGGCTGTGTGGTATCCACTGTCACAAGAGTCACACAACAAAATCTGTGGAAATACATCATGAGTATCTTTCGGCATTCACAAGTAACAAGCTCCAGAACTGTTTCCCCAGCCAACAAAGAAGTGCTTTATACTTTGGACTGTGCCAAAACAAAAAAATAAAAACACACCTCGTACCATTTTTCCAGGGCCAAGAGTGATTTTTATGGGGAAGTTTATGTATCATGATTTTCCATTTTAACATCAGATTTCCTCTTACTATGCCTTTTCAGTACTTAGTACTACTGGGCTATATAGACTGTGTGCCCTTAGTGTAGAACCTGGTAATGCTTTCCAGATCCTAGATTAAGTGGAAAACTCCATCTGAACAAGATGAGATATGAACTGTTTTCCTTGTGCACTCATATTCTCGTGCAGGAGACCTGGCTTTTTCCTCAGTCAGGATGATTTTATCACCTGGAGAGTAGGGAAAAAGCCTTACAAGCTCTTAGGGGCATCCAGAACTAGGCAACTATTAGAGTTCATACTTAGTTAGGTAAAATTTGAGATACCCCTTTCCATAAAACTAAGGAACAAAGCTGGCATAAACTGTGTGTGTATTTACTGCAATATTTATCTCTAACATTCTAAAGGTCAAACTTTGCCTCAGCTATGCCAGGGTATCTGTCACACATCCTAGAGTGGGCTTACTTTGTGGATTCATACTGGGACTGCACATGATGGTTTCCCAGATAAACAGGAATCCATGATATCTACCACAGATGAACAGGAACCATAACCATGAGAAATAGTAAAAGCTCACTGTGCTCTTTCTGTCTGGGATTTTGCTGTACTCAGTCCTCACGGTGATGTGCAGCTACATCCAATGAGGATGACCATAGCTGTGGCCATGTCATGTGACACTGGAAAGCAGACATGACACTGTTGGGGTTCTTTTTAATGCTGTCTCCTCTGTATTTTATTGCAATTGCAGGCATAACCTCAAAGCCTCACCCAGATTAATTCTCAATGGGCTTAATTGTGTTAATACCTCATAAAAGATATTTTTGTGGTGGTAAACAGAAAAAATAACTTACTTCCCTCCTTATCAAAGGTAATTCACCTACTTTTGTGAGTTTACCAGCTAAAACCTAGAAAGTTACTCTCCTACGTACAGCCATCCCAAAGGCTGATGTGCCCTCAGACACCACCAAAGCCAATCCACCAAGTCTGACAACAGCCCACAGAAGCTTTCCCCAAAAACTTACCAGCTCAGGGTGATTGGGTAGGCCACACTTCTTGCACGGCTCATCGTCATCAGCAGGTGCAACTTCTTCTTCCTCCTCTTCTTCCTCTTCTTCCTCCTCATCAGAGTTTTTTTCGCTCTCTGAGTCCTCGCTTTCTTCATTACTTGAGTATTTCCACCTGCCACGTGTTCGTGTACCCGTCCACCGAACTTTGCTTTTCTATAAGAGACACCATTTCAAAGAAACAGGAAAGAAGCTCAGAAGAGTTTCTTCCCAGATCTTAAAAAATATTTGTCTCTAGAATAAAGTGATTCATTTCAGTCAGAGCAGCTGCAGTAAATTTACAGCAGAGTATTTCAATGAACAGATTCTCTTCCCAAGATCCTTAAAATGCAACAGGATAAAGGGAGAAAAAAATTGCATCTATGTACAGAAAAATTTTCAAGTGAGATTTAAAAGAAGGAAGACAATTTTTTTTCACTCTGCCCATTTTTATCTATTTTGACAAGGTAAACTTGGTAGTGAACATGGTAAATTCCAAATTTAAACTTTCTGACTTTTTGGCAATAGCTTGCCTCTAATCAAAGAGGATCTTCTTTCTCTCTCGCTGCCCCCTCATATAATTTAAGCCTTTTATAATATTTATGTCAGAAAACATGTTTGTTTCTGAAATAAAATCACTGCATCTTTTAAATGTATAACTTATATCTAGGTCTTCTTTCACATTAATAGTTTCCAATTATTTTTCTTAAGTGAAAAGTGATTCAGTTGATACTTCTTTTCTGATAATCAATGGAGCCTCTACCCCCTTTCTATCATACTTACTACCATATTTTGAATGAAAAACAGTTTCCAAATAAAATTCAGAAGACTATTTTGTATTATTTAAAAAGACTTTATGCAACTAAGGTATTTTAGATTTAAAGCAACAAGTCAAACAGAAGAAACTTTTATTCCTCTTGACTGACTTGTTTCTTACAGTCATCATTCTCTCACAATTCTTCCCTCCCCAAAGACATTGAAAAAAGAAAATAACTTTTCCAGCTTTTTCACCTCAAAGCATTTTTACAATTTTGACTTAACTACTCATAGATTCAAACGAGCTGAATAAACTAAAATGTAAAAAATATTTTATTTCTCTTGCAGAATTAACTTGTACCACAGCAGTACTTGTCATACTGGTAAAATTTTGTTTCAAGTTCTTAACATTAATTTCCACCTCTTTAAGGGATTTGCCCATTCCATAAGCTTCAGTAACAAAGGTATTTTAAATCCATTATAGTATTAGATTAGGTTTTGTCTTCATCATACATCATCATCATTTCAAATCTATTTTTTAAAGACACTTCTTTAGAAAAGTAACCCAAAGATATGTAATATGCTATTAAAGATTTTGATATTTTTTATCTTGATCAAATAATAGAAGCATAACAGCTTCAAACTTCTTCCTCTATCATAACTATTTTAAAACCTCTCTAGAAAAGCAAGCATCTTTTGATCTCTTGATCTTTTAAAACACAGATCAAGATAAAACACCTGTAGCAACTAAATTCTAACCTGAATTTCTAACTAATTTCTAACCTGAAAATTCTAATCACTTATAGGACTTACAGTCATTGTTACTTTTGTTTATTTTATTTTTTAATTAAAATATTTAAATGGAAAATTTATTATGACAGATATTTTTCAGTATAGATGTTACCATTCACTGAAAAATCCACTGTTTACTCAGTTTATGAAGGTTATTCAACACAGCAGTATGTGAAAGAAACTTGTTAAATGAGTGAATGTTTTGTTAAAACTACAAAATCAGTCAAAAATGTGTTGCAGTGGAAAAACTGACAAGATTTTACAAGTTGATATAAAAAGAGCGCACTTTAAAAATATGAACTCATTATTCCTTGTTTCTCTTTTGTACTCCACATCCAGAAAAAACAGAAAATAAATTGATAAAAGGTGTTTATAAATATACAGACTCAGAAGCACCCTATACAAATGTATGTTTAACTTTCTTTGATATATTTACCTGATGTACTTTTAAAGATCTATGCTGCATAAACAAAAGTTAATCATGAAAAAAAATACCTCCACCCAAATTAAAATGGGTATTCCACATGAGAAAAGCTAAATTATATCACGAACTGACCACAACAATAACTTTGGCTTCATCTAGCAACAGAAGTCATAATATTTTTATTCTTCACCATTTGTTGGTTCCTTTTTAGCTTATGATCATCCTGACCAACCAGATACCAACAAGTATCCATCTAGTAAATCCACAGGAGCTACAGGTCTCCACTCAGCCAGACAGACTCACATCTGATCATGTCAGTTTTTAGAATTATCCTCAATTGATTTGGTCTACTTAGGTTAGTTTAAGTGACAGATTTTACAAACTAGTAAGTCAACATTTATTAGCACTCTCTTAGGGGGTGTTCTAAAATTGGTTGAGTCCACTAACTGAATTGCAAAACTAGTTTCTTGCAAAAACTGACAAAAGGAACATATTCTTCAATATTCCTATGTAAGTGTATATCTCCTTATAGATAAGGCTGCCGGTATTTTCTATTCCCAGGTAAATAAAACTGTATTACCTTGTTAACCTTAGAATTTGTCTCCTTCTCCTGTTTTTTTGCATCTTCTTTCCGTTCTGGTTTTTGTGCTGCTGTAGGTTTCTCCTCTTCCTCTTCCATTCGCTTCTTCTCAGTCTTCTGATCCCGAGTCTCTGCAACTTTTGGAGTAGGCTTGGATATTCTCGGAGAGCGCCTTAATGTGCGGCCAATGCTGACCTCTTCTGGTGGTGTTTCTGTCTTTTTCTTCCGACTAGAGATCCTGATTGTTAATTTAATTCCTTCTTTCTGTCTTTCAGAAGTTATTTCCTTATTCTCTGTTGCACAGCTTTCTTCTTCAGAAACTAGCTTATATTTAAATTTGCTTTTAGGTAGTGGAGATTCCTTTTTGCTCTCTGAGGAGTCCTCTAGATTAGATGCATGAGCATCATCTAATCTGTCTGGCTCTGTTTTGGCAGCATCTGGCTCTTCCTCTTGTTTTTCAGGGCTGGATTTTTCTTCTGCTTTGCTCTCCTCAGGTAGAGCCATTTTACTGTCAGAGTCCTCCTGTTCCAAAACAGGTTTCTCCACAGTAACAGGAGAAGTAGATGCAGGAGGTACCTCAGCAGCTTTTGGAGAATCAGTTTTCTCCTCGGGCTCACCTTTACTTTCCAAAGTCTCTTCATCAGTCAGTGCAAGCGTGGGCAGTTCTTCAGGAGCAGATGCACTTGGGGACGTCTCCAGCTTCTCTGAACATTCTTTGGGAGGCAGTGGGCTGTCCTCTTTGATATTGGTTGCTGGTTTCTCTTCAGTTGTTTTGGCACAGTCTTCAGAGTTCGAAGACTCTTCTGCTACTGTTTCAGTAGTTGGGCTGTCAAGGGACTCTTTTTCCACAGGACTAGATTCCTCCTTTGAAGGCACTTTCTGATTAGAAACCTCAGAGACCACAGGCCCAATCTCTTTCAGCACAGTTACTGAATTTTTCTCAATCTCACATGTTTTTATAATTTTACTAACAGAGTTTAGAGAGTCTGATAGGTTTTCCCCGCTTTTTCCATTTTTCTCTTTCAGTGAGCTGCTGTCTTCCTTTGCACCAGCAGAGTGTTCCGACTTATTATTTTGTATGATGCTCGGGGTTATTTTTTCACAGCTAACCTCTCCATTTACTAGCACTTTCCCATCAGGACATAAAGCAGTAATTGTAGGGACTCTCTTAAAAGCTTCTTCTTCTGGTTTCCCTTCTTCCTTCAAGACATCCTTTGTTGGAGTAACACATTTACACAGGGGCCCCTTTATCGGACTGTCATAGTCATCCGTCAGCTTGATCTCTCGCTTTTTAAGTGGTATTTTTGCCTGCTGGTCATTTTTAAGTTTTTCACTTTCTTCTACAGATTTCTCCACAATTTCTTGGGGAGTTTTGACACTAACACAAAATTCTAGCCTCTCTGGCTCATGAACTGCTATTTTGTCCGAACAGCTTTTTACTTCTTTTAGGTCTTTGGGTTCTATTTTGTTTTCCTTTACCTCTACTTTAACAGGCTTGACATTTTCTTTAAAGGAGTCACTTTCTTCTTTGACAGTTTGCTTTTCTTCATTGTGTTCTGAAGGTTTCTCTAATTTTACTATTACTGGCAATTTTATAATTTCCTTTTCTTCCACCTTCTCAATTTTCAGCATATTTTCATCTTCTTTGACCACAGGAGGAGGAAGGCTTTCTGATTCCACTGACTGTTCCTCCACCTGCTCTTTTTCTTCTTTGATTTTTACCTGATTTTCTGTTGACAGAGAAAAATAGCTATGAAACAACCAGGGGACCTATAGGATTACAAAGAATATCATCAAAACAAAAGCATATCTAAAAAAACCAAGAGCCCTAATTCTCACACAAAGGAATCTTCTCTTGTTCAATTACTAGAAATCTCGCTTGTCTAGCACTGTCATTAAATGAGTGGGCTGACAATTTTTAGCTGTTGAATCACTGTTCAGTTTAATTATATACCAAGATAAACCTAAATTTCAGAAGCTAGCAGCAGAACTCTAGATTTATGCTTCTTTCAATGGATGTACCAGCCCCCTCTTCAGTAGTACCACAATACTTTTAGAGGATAAATAAAATCTAAGCAGAGACCTGAAGTCTCACTTGAGTTTCTGGACTATTTCAGAAAACAGAACACAGTGTAGGATTCCATGGCCTTCAAGTGAAATTCCTCAGAGAAATCAGTCTCCTGTTTGTACAAGTTTTTATTTCAAGGTATTCTTAACTATTGTACTTCAACAGTTCGGAGAAAAGACATTCAGCATTATGGCCTATGGCAAAATTCATCCAGGTTCTTGGGGAATGACTACATCTCCTACATACAGACAATGCTCTACACCCACTTCATCTACTGTTTTTTAAACAAGCAGTGAATAGAAGCATATCCCAGAAAAACCTGCAGATATTAAAGAATCAGGTTATTCCACTTTCCTAACTCAGTTTTAGATTATTAGGGCCTGAAGTACTATTCCAGCATTCAGAATAAACCATACAGCTATTTTGTAATTATATGCTTAAGCTTGTTATTTGTCATTACCACGGCCTCTTGATACCTAAGGTTTTTTTATTTTACCATCTGATTTGTGTCAGCCAGTAATAGAACTAATTAGAAAAAGCAAATACAGTATTACTATATATACAAGAGCAGCAGTTTCTACCACCTGGAAGATGCTTCTGTAAGCATACCATTAACTGCAAACAAAAAGACCGTTTTTTTTTCTTCTACCTTGCCCCTCTCAAACCAAGCTAGTATAGTTTTTTTCCACGATGAGAGCTTCCCAGAGTGGTTAGAAATATACAGGGGACAATTACAGCTAACAATTAAATCAAATAAAATGGGCATTCTAGAAAAGAACAGTGAGGAAGAATTCACAGATTTTATAATATTTTCAAATGCAATGCATGTATCCATATAAATCGCAGCATTAGTACAGCAGTGAAAGATACATCTATAAGGTACTAGAAATGGTAACATTTTGAAAGCTCGGGACTGGGTTTTTTCCCTTCACGAAGAGATCCCCACTCAGAGCCCTTGTGAAAAAAGAAAACACTGCCTCTGTAAAGATCTTTGTCTGTAACAGTAAAAATGAGATATATTTTCTGTGTGTGAATTCTTCCAGCTTCCCTACACTTCTGTCTAAACTTTGTCCAACCATTTCTTCCCTTCACCTACTGCTTCCTCCCAAACTTCATTAAGGATCACCAGAATCCCAAAACTTCTCCATACTGAAAATCAGCAGATGTTCTATAGCTGAACTCCCTGAACTTCTCAAAAAGGATTTCCTATATATACAAAATTACTCAGTCAAAGCACAAGTTTTCTTAATGCTATTTGTGTCAATCAATCAGGCCAGAAGAAAACATGTAAGCATTGGGTCAGTTTACCATATTTTTGTACGAACTAATTTAATGCTGCATGCAACATATTCTGACACGTTTTCACTGCACCTTAAAGGGCTTTGAGTGCAATCCTTGGACTATAAGGAACAAAAACTACAGCTTCTCAACTGAAAGACTCTTAGTAGTGTTCTGTGAATACACTGACAGCACTTCCATCACTGCAAATGTAAATAATTTCATTATTCATTATATACATGGGACAGAGACCTGCTGGAGTTAGTCCAAAGGAGGCTATGAAGGTGCTCAGAGGGCTGGAGCACCTCTGCTATGGAGACAGGCTGAGAGAGTTGGGCTTGTTCAGCCTGGAGAAGTGAAGGCTCTGAGGAGACCTCAGAGCCCCTTCCAGTACCTAAAGGGGCTACAAGAGAGCTGGAATTTTGACAAGGGCATGAAGTGACAGGACAAGAGGGAATGGTTTTACACTAAGAGAGGGCAGATTTGAATTGGATATTAGGAAGAAGTTGTTTACAATTAGGTAGGTGAAACACTGGCAGAGGTTCCCCAGAGAGGTGGTGGATGCCCCATCCCTGGAAACATTCAAGATCAGCCTGGACAGGGCTCTGAGCAACCCAATACAGTTTAAGGAGTCCCTGCTCATTGCATGGAGGCTTGATGAAATGGCCTTTTAGGGTCCCTTCCAATCCAAACTATTCTGTCGTTCTGCAACTAGTGCCTAGGCGTGATTTTGCACCAATACACAGCCTAATGCAAGCACTGAGCCAGGTGAGTGTGCCACAGGATTTGGGGAATTATCTACAAGGTGGACATTCATTGAAATGTTTTCAAATGACTGCTCCTGAATTCAAGGTAAAGTAAAATCGTATCTGAAGAAGAGATGTCAATTAGATGATTTGGCTTGACTGAGACAAAGGCAAAATCAATACATGGAATTAATTCTGCAGTGTCAGTAACCACGCAGGTTGTGCTGGCATTTAGATGCAGAATTAGACATCAGCAATGCCTAAGACTGAAAGACAAGTCTGCACGTGATTATCACAATTTACTGCCATTTCTACAATCTTCTTTTAATGCTTCCACAAAAACTCCAAATTTATCTAAATGTTTTATTTATTTCTTCTGTTCTACACTGTTGCACAAAAAATGCAAATAAAATGGCAGGTCTTTCTCTTTGGTGTTCGGAACCAAGACAGGCCCCAACTAATTCCATATATCCAATTAACTCATACACATTTGAAAAAACACCTACTAACACACTGTAATACCTAAACCTTGTTTCTGATTGTGAAAATATTTTCCTGTATTTTAACAAAATAATAATACAAGGTAGTAAAACCAGGGTAAAAGTACTTGGGATAACAAGCTTTTAGCTCTTTTTCATGACCTGAAGAAAGATCAGATTCTTATAACATAAAATACTTCAAGCTAACTGATACTTAGTAAAACCAATGCACAAACCAACATGTCAGCAAGTTAGTAGATATGTGCAATGACATGATAATAAGGAAAGAAAAAAGTTCTTTGCTTTGATCTTGGCAATCTTTTCCAATCTAAATGATTCTATGACTCTATTAACAACAAGACAGTGGAAGTAGGTAAGGACGGCTTCACTTCTACAGTATTTTAGCATTTTTAATTGTTTTAACTTAATTTCATGCCTTCTTGAAAAATCATGTTGATTATGAAACATTTGAGGAAATAACCTATATTTGATTCAAACTCAAAAGCAAGAATAAACACCACACCCAATACTATATTGATTTCAATCATGGCATTGCACGAGCATTTTTTTTTCTTTTTCAGATTTTAATGTAGCTAGAACAGAAAAGTTTGGCAACAGTTCAACGCCCCACAAAAACATACAATGATGAGTATTTACAATATTATACAAAGGGTACAGCAAAAAAAAATTACCTAGGAAACAACTTGTACATAGCTCTCTTCTTATAAATAACTTCTTGAGCTTAAATATGCACTAAAAAACTCAAAATATATTTATAATTTCAAAAGATTCAAAATTTACTTGATTTACTTTGAACAGAAATATTTTTTTTTCTTCTTTAAAAAGTCCTAATCTAACACAGTAACTTTTCATGAAGCTGAAAAGTCTAACATCACAACATTTAAAATTTGATATAAGAAGGCAGAAAACCTTGTGTAGCTGCTTCTTCACCCTTTTTGGCATCTTCATCTTCTATGCTTGGACTTTCACGTGATGAGTTCTCCTGCTGAGAATTGTTATTTTTCAACAGGGCAGGATCAATTTGTGCTTTCAAGAGCTCAAGGGTCTCAGCAAGCTCATTGCGGTTTCTAGAAGTGAAAAACATACTGTCTGATAAGCCACTTACTTACCCCAAAGGGATTCATGAAAAATAAACAAATACCATCTCCTTAAATGAACACTACCCTGAAAACCTTATAGAGTTATATAATGAAAACACAAGCACAGTGAAATGCTTGTCCTACCAGAATGGCTGGAACTTTGCAGTCAGAAGTTTCACATTTATCCATAACAAAATAACGTTGTGCTTTTGGAAGGACCTTATCTACTTATCTGAACTCAATTCCTGTTGGGTCTGGATTCAAGTTGCTACTATTATTCTTTCATTCATTATCCTCCTGCCAATTCTCACTGATTTTTCTTTGCTATTTTTTTTTTCTCTCAGCAGAGAAGTTACAGCTTTCTGCTCATGCACCAAAGAAGCAACCAGAAGCAACCACACCATTCAAGTGAAATTTTCAAAAGCAACTAGCAAAATAATTTAGATACTTTTTGCAAGTGTGCATCCTAAGTACACATAGCAAGCACCACCAAGTTGTCTAGAAAACTCCAGCTATTGGAGTAATGACAGCAAGAAAATGTCAGTGCACATCTGTATGAATGTGAATCTCAGTTCACTGTAACTCCTTGTTTAAACTGCATATCTAACTATTAAAAAAACACCTTAATGTATAAAGAATTTGAGCCATGATTGAACAGAGTCATTGTTTTCATAATAGACTAGAATAAAAAGGCTCTCATATTTCTTTTTCAAAGCCAATGTTCAGCAACTTGCTGTCTCCAGTTTTACAGAAAGAAAGGAGACTTGCAATAACCCTGAGATGTGGAATCTCACATGTTTTAAAACCTTTTCAGATTTCTCAGTGCATTACTCTGGCTTTCTGCTGTGAGTGTGGAGTAGAACTCTGATTTCTTCTACTTTTGGCAATGATCTTTGGAGTCTATACTGCTCAAAAGAGATATACATCACTCAGCTCTCGTTTGTTTACATACATTTACTTTATTCACCCACAGCAGCTGTCTAGATGTAACTAGAAATAAGGCTAGTAATGTTTAAACCACTGATTTAAACATTAGGTTTAAACTGAAGTTATGGTAGTAAATAACCTGCAGATGGTTGGGGTTGGAATGAACCTTGAAAGACCACTTAGTTCCAACCCCCTGCCATGGGCAGGGACACCTTCCACTAGACCAAGTTGCTCAAAGCCCCATCCAACCTGGCCTTGAACACTTCCTGTGTCAGTGCCTCACCACCCTCACAGTAAAGAATTTCTTCCTAATATCAAATCTAAACCTGCCCCCTGTCAGTTTGAAGCCATTCCCCCTTGTTCTACAAGAACATGACTGTAAAAAGTTCTCCATCTTTCTTGAGCCCCTCTGTGTACTGGAAGGGGCTCTAAGGTCTCCCTGGATCCTTCTCTTCTCCAGGCTGGACAACCCCCACTGTCTCAGCCTGTCTTCACAGGAGAGGCTCCAGTCCTCTGACCATCTCCTTGATCTACTCTAGTTCCTTCTAACAGGAGCAATTGCAATATAGTTCCCCCCAAGCCAAATCTGTCCACTTATAATTTTCTTAATAAAACCGAAGTTAAAGAAGCAAGAGTATTCTATTTTCTAAGACATTTAGCTGGCTAGTAAGCAATACAGAGCCATCATTCTTAGGAGTGCCTTCTCTTGGTATGCTTTCTATATATTCATTGTAGCTTGATTAAGCAGGAAAAAAATGACGTGACGGCTGCTACCAACAAATCAGCAAGTTATTTCTGTATATGATTTTTCACTAGAATATAGATGTGAAGGCAGAAAATCCCACTGTCAGGAGTCCTACTCTGTGAGAAACAACGACTTATTGAAATACATTTCAGAGCCCCAGTCACAGATAATTAAAAATCCTACAAAAAAAAGAAAAACAAAAGGAATACCTAACAATGCACTTCCACGTGGATCCATCCTGGTCATCCTGTTCTTCTATGTACATCCTGACGTTATGCTCTTGATCCAGCTGATACCAGTACATCAGGCCATCCTTGTCCCGACCAATGGGCTGCAGACGCATGGCATCAGCATCCTCCTCGTTAATGATATTCTTAAACTTGAGATTGTCATCAAACTGACATTCACAGAGATACTGAAAAACGTGAGAAAGTAGAAAGACTGTTAAAATGCTGAAAATATAAAGAGAGAGAAGAAAATCAGCTCACTTCCTTTCAGTGTAATTTGGAACTTCTTTTTAGGCCTCTCTCTGTTGGATGTGTGTGTCAGCTGGAGCTATCAGTTTTCCAGACCATGTTGTTTTTAAATGAGGGACAAGGTTTGTTTGTTTTTTTTCCGGACAGCTTAGAAAGCTTATTTTAAATTTTATTACATAACACAAGCTCTCATTCTACATTAAAAGTCATACAGAACTTGGAACCAACCCTGACAGTTTTCTCAAGACTTGAAAAGATTAAGTCCCATCTTTGCCTTTGGAAATCAGCAAGGTAACATACATTTTTAAAAGTGTATACTGCAAAGACAAATAGCTGTTGACAAAACAGTAAGCACAAAACTACTGTCATACAAAGTGTGAAAAATATGCAAACAAAGTGTTACATGCAGTTTGGGCCCATACCACGATAATGAATATCATGTCTGTTCCAAGATCAGCTCTCTATTTAATGTACGCACTTATGGTTCCGTCAAGCTGAATTTGCAAGACATTTAAGTGAATGAGGAAGCCAAATCTAAATCTCCAAGATACTTAAGTAAATGAGGAAAAAATAATTTAGAATCTTAGCTGATGAATGTGTACCTTCAGAATCCCCAATTTGCATTCAACACTCATTTCTAGGTATCCTTTTTTTTCCATCTCCCAAGCCCAAGTGCTGTTGAATTCTTGGCATATCTGTCACAAACAAAAGAAGCAGATTTCTAGGGTTAGGAGATAAAAGCAACTTTAAATATTAATAGTACCTTACTATGGTAAGTCATTACACATGATCTCTTTGGGATTGCAGTCAGAAAGCCTCACACAAAAAATAAAACTGAAGTAAGTTAGAAAGCACTGGTGCACCTCCATGGGAAGAGCAGATCATCAAGGCCCTGATCACCACCACATTCTCCAAACATCCTAAATTAGATAGCATGTCTCTGGATTGGGAAGGTATCCTTGTCTTTGCTGCGCAAATATCTCACATTTTGCTATTTCTGTCTGTTTAGAATATAAATTCTCTCAAGTAGATAGCATTTATTAGGGTTAGAACATTTAGCACATAAGCTGCCAGGGTCTCTTGGGGCCCCCTAAGTCCTTCAACTGTACTGCAGATAACAAATGCAACTGCTACTCACTCCACATGGTAGAATTATTATTCTTCAGAAAATACCCTGGGCTTTAAGCTGTTGATAGACATTTTAAAATTTGGTAAGTATAGCCAATTTCAATTTACTTAAAGCAAATAAATTCAACCACACCAATATGGGTGAAAAAAACTAACACAAAAAGAAGTGGCCATAGAGGATAAATAGATTGAATCAGCATGAGCTTCAATAATAAAGGTGGAGAAGGAATTCCCTCTCCTCCTAAACAACTCAGACATGCTTAAGACAACTCTCAGGAACAGAGACAAGCTGCTCATCAGCTGAGGGTACATGGCAGGATCTCCAGTCAGTGAGGCTATTCCAGTGGAAATATCCATGAGGAGGTAGTCTCCCAGTCACCAAGTTATTATTAAAAACAAGATAAAGTCACCAAGCTACTTAGAAACCTGTCAATCACATCTTAAAGCAGCTTTCTCTGGAAACAGCAGCAAAAATAACCCTAAATTTCACCCACCAGAAGCACAGATCAGCAGATCTACCTGGACTCCAACAAGAATGGGGGCCACTACCCCTCCACTATCGCCTGGGCCACATTACTGACCTCCACAATCCCTAGTACTGACACCAGTTCTTAAGTGGCCCAAAGGTAAGCCTGTAGTTAGATCGGCTCAGCCACCACAAATCATACTGTGACTTTAAACTACAACCTACAGAGAACACTGAAGAGCACTCTGGTCACAAGGGATCCTGCTGAAGAGCAGATTTTCCTGCTCTAAGGAATGCTATGCAGGGACTTCTCTGATGCAAAGCCAAAGCTCACAGCAAGGGGACAAATGCTGCCCACTCACAGAATGAGGTTACTTTACTTTCCCTCTCATATTCAACCACGTAATGTGAAGAACACTGGGAAACTATATCAAAACCCTTGCTCAGGGCATGTGCCAGTTGCTGTTCATTACTTACTCATTAAGTATGGAAGCCATAATGAGAAGCTTCACGTACTGTGGAAATGTGTGACTGTCAAAGCAAAAGCTACGAGACATCAGAGCTGATGAAGCATCTGTTCAAACTGAAATGACTACATTTTGACAATTAAAAACCAGATAATTGTGCTTTCTCCTGACAAGTACTGTCACAACCCTGAACTACACATCTCATTGATTCAGGCTCTGCTGAAATCTTAGTCTCTGCCTTCACTGAGAGGATGCTTCACACTGACCAAAAACCTGCTGCTTGCAGGAGCAGCCGGCTAAAGGGTGGTCAGCACCTTCCCACCCTGCAAGAGATGCTGGAACATCTTTCCCTCTCTCAAATATTTCCAAAGAAGCTACAATGGCACCTGACGCTTACTACTGCCGTGTTCCAAATGTTCACTTTAAACAACAAAAACAGGAAGATGAAAGACACAGCAGGGAAGTCTGTTTGGGTGGGACTACAGATACTTGACTTCTAATAATTGGAAAAGACAAGGGTACCCAGAACATGCTGATTTTGGATTAAAGGTTCCAAATGGACCAGTCCACAGAAATCTTATCTGTAGAAAAACACAAAATGTGTTTGACAATAGTCAAGTAAAAAATTTTGTCAGTTCAATGTGACTTAACTACATGTTTCTCAAAGAACAGCTAAGATAGACAATTCTTTGTAGTTGTTGGAATGTTTAGGACAAGCCATTTCTTTATCTCGGTCATACATGACCACATACATTCCCTATAGAGAAGAGAAAAGTCAGATTCCTGGAGCCCATTTTCTCCCCAGCCATTTTCTCCCAGAAAAAGACTAGTGAGCGTGCTGGTGACCTAACTTCTGGTAGTGTGGTTCACTACCAGAAGAGGGAAGGGAAAGAACTCTCAACTACCATGTTCACTTCCTATCCCAAAATATATTAATCCGTCAAAATACCAGCCATAGCTTAGAGACAATTTTTATCATATTCTTTATAAGCGCAACAGTCAAATGAAATTTGACATTTTATAAATCGTTGATATATAAACAAAACACAGTAATACATACATGCATCATTCCATACATGGAAGTCCTCCACAAAAAGTTTCTGCCTAAATAAGAACATGATCACATCTAGAATGTGTCAAACCCTGTTTTAGCAAAGCAACACGTTAGTAGTTTCCAACAAAGGAAAAACAGGTCAAGTTTGCCTCTTAGAGTGTATCAATAATATGTGGAACAACACTGCTGGCATCAGGGAAGAATGCTCTCAGTGGTCTCACATCTTTTGAGTTTTTCCTGGCTTCTTTGACATTCCCCAATGCTCTTCCTTGTTTTTCTAAATTAATTATACTCCTTTGAAATCGGGACAATATTAGCATACCTTTCTAATTAGTTATAGTCAAATTCCTTTGTTCTTCAAGGTTACTTTGAACCACTGTCCAGAATAAACTTCAAGTTAGCTCTGGAGACTGTTAAATGAAGTAGAATTTATTAACACTTACTTGATCTTAACAGGGGTGTGAGGGAAGGTTTCCTTACCGCTTCCCCATCCTTTCAATGCCTGCTGAAGAAGATTTTCCAAACTACTCCCTCATAAACTTGTTTTATCCCTCTGCTTTCTCCTTACAACACAACTGGCAAGTGGCTTCAATGGGGTACATAAGTTCACGACTCAGAGCTGGGTTTTCTCAGCTTGCTGCAATGGTTTTTGGGTTTATTAGGGAACTTAACACAATTCAATAACCACAGTACTTGGTAATACACGCAGTATACAGAAGTTACATAAATTATTATATAATTGTTTTTTAAAAATATCAATACTTTACAACTGGGTAAGGGATTAGAGTTAATCTAAGGCTTTTCAACAGGTTATTCCCCAACATATCCCCAGTCCTAAAAACTTCCTCATCTTAAGACTACACAGACCTCAAGACAAATCCCTGGTCTCTGTAAAGCTGGAGGAGGCAAACTGCAACTGGATTTGCCACATGCCACTATTTGAACAGTTGCTATTACATGATGCTGTATTTCTAAGCAAGATGTGATTGTGGCTCTACAGACAATAACAAGATTGCAATTCTGTGGATGGAAAGACACATGAAACATATCCAGAGGGGAAATAGTAACCTATTAATTTTGACTATCCATACATTTTTATAGTCTGAAGAAGTGTAAAATACTTAAACTGAAAACTATTTGCATATGAAGTGTCAACAACGGCACAGCAGCAATTAAAATACCAAGACAGAATTATGTAAAACAACAGGATTCTCTATTTTTACTGATGCATAACTACATTTTCATCTTAGCTGTGCCTTTCTGAGCACGCAGATATAAATCACTGCAATACTTTCTTTTATTATTAACACATGCTAAAAGACCTCTATATGGTTAGTTCCTGTACAAATACCAACCAAATCACAATAATTAAATCATATCCAGACAAGTGATATACAAATGAATTGTTATTGTATAAATCTCTCTGCTCGATTTAGCCCACTTACAGGCTACTAAATCTTCTTTATTTAGTGTCTTAATGCTCAGAAAAGTATTTTCCCTACCAAATATGAAAGTGGATATTCTTTTACATGCAGAAGATAATGCCTATTTTCAGAGATTTTTTTACACAAGCCTAGGCAGACTGAAAGTTAAGCTGGGATCTGATGCAGCTACAGTCTGGGCACGCACATCAATGCTGGCCACAGCACAGCCCAAGGCTCACTATAATTCATACCAGGGATTGCTCACACAACTACTCATCTTAACCATATTCCAGCATTGCAGGATAATACAACGTGCATATTGTACCTTGATCAAATATTTTTCCCATCTGTCTGCTGTGACAGACTTCCCAATCTTTCTCATCAGTTTCAAGTGAAGCTCCACCAATTCTTTTGGAACTGCAGCATTAAGAGAGAAAAAGAAAAAAAAAAAAAAAAGAAGTTGTTAAGTCTGGTGAAAACATTCTTCAATGCTAAACACTGAAACACTGACAAATTCAGAAATTTTAATAAAACACAAGAACTTCGAGCCTGCTGAAGAGCAACCCTGCCACTGAGAGATAGAAGAAAGTTAATCGCATGAGTCTTTTTGCTCATATTTACATTTAGGATAATCATTGCCCTTCTTTAAATTCAAGGAAACAGACCTCAGTGATAAATACTTAAAAATTTTGGCAGTGTTAAAACCACAACTGGACAGCAAGTACTTCAGTCAAACACCTACAAAAATACTACTGCTTGCAGCAGACCTGCAGCTGCCTCCAGGAACCCCAAAGCCATATTCCGCACCATTTCTGGAATATCACTGAATCCAAACTATTTTTGGCCGGGTTCATGGTATGGGAGAAACATTCCAGAAACTCCATCCTCATCACAGATGTTGCCTTGCTATGTACTTACTGTCTTTTGTACTGGAGGGGCAGAGAAGAACTCAAGATATGGGGCTGGAGGAATGGAGGCCAGAACTGCTGCTGAGCACAGCTGCACCACCCTGGTCACAGAATCAAAGTTTTCCAACCAAATTTGTGCATCTTAGAGTACATTCCTCAGAAACAACTTCAACAGCTCGTCTTAGCTCACATTTGTGATTTATAAATCAATGTGGCACCACCAAGTGGCAAATTTGCAGAACACTAATTTTATAAGCTAGCGAGTAGCACAACTTTAAAAAAAATATGTAACTGGTGATTATTAATGCAACTCTACATTATGTTAACATTCTCATTTCTAATTTTTTGAGAAAAACTTAAGAATTAACTTGTCAAGTATTTTTATTTCTCTACTCTTTGCAAACAATTTTACGTTCTAAACGCATTTTCATTACTCTATGCACACACACATTAAAACCTTTAAATCCAAGAACTTTTATTATTGTAATTTATGATTATGGTTATGATTATGGTTTTTTCTGCTGGGCATTATTTGATGCAGGATAAACAGCTGGGACACCAAATGCGTTTGTTCTAAACTTGAACGTTACCAAAATGTTCTCTCTTTTACTCACCTATACAACATCTGAATACCTGTATGTATCTTCTCAATATTTAGCTTGGCTTCACCTAACCTCTGTCTTTCAATCATATGTCTCTATTTTCAGGTGAATACACTGAGTTGGTAAAATACCAGTCTGATGGAAATGCTTGTGGTGTTTCAGAAATAAATCATCCCTGCTCCAGAAATTTTATCCACAAAGTCCTTCAATAAATAAATATAGGAAGTACCAGCCTGGATCCCCAAAAGAGACCTCTTTTCAACGTAGATAGTTCATATGCAATTCTAAACTATCCCTGTTTTTCTCTTTCATTCCATTTATATTTAGTATTTCCACTGCAATTGCATACTGAAGACATGTAGCACATATTCTCCTTGCTTTTCCTGAAAACTGATGCTTTCCATAATTTTGAACTACCACCTATTTTGAAAAGAACAAGATCAAAGGACTTAACCCCAGTAAGTGTAAAGCACTTGGCACTAACAAAATTAGGGACAAAGCACTTTATACACACGAGCAATTCTATCAAAGTTTGAGTTTGTGTGCCATGGAAATGAGCTAGAGTATTCAAAATCTTACTGAATCAAAGCTTTTGTTCTGCATCTTTTTTGGTTTTAACCAGATCTCTTTTTTATGAGTACATACTGATAGGAATCCTGGTTTAAAGAAGCACAGGTGATTTGTTTCAAATAATCCAATGCCTAATCACCAAGAAAACTCTGCTAGAGCGTTAGTCTTAGAAAAAGTGGAGAATGTTAAAAATTACAAAACCTGAGTAATTTGCACACCCTTGGGGGTCAGCAATTCCTATGAGTTGTGTTAATACCTACAGAAAGCTCACTTCACAGATTCAGCATTTCAGCTCTTGCATTTGTAGGATCTTCATGATGTATAGATGTGGTTACTTTCACAGACTTCACAAAACATTTCAAATCCATTCTCTATTTATTACCCTTTCAAGATGCTTTTCACATATCACATAATATTAATGACCGGATTTCTCAGCTGGCTTTTTGCCAGGTCCTTAGTAAGCACTTAGAGGAATCACACCCTATCCTCCTGGTTGTAAGAAAGAAGGTGGGAGGAAACTGATGTCTAGAGCATGAGAAGTGCAGCCTGACCAGCCAGGGTGCTTGAACCACCACAGGAGCAGAAGCCTGCAGGACTGAGAAACAAACTCTATATTGAAACCAAAGTAAATGCAAATAATACATGGATCACATGCAGCAGTGTACACCTGACTTGTCCAGAAATACCAGCTAAGGGAGCTCATGTAAGAAGGTTGAAGAGTGGTGGAAAATCTCTCCTTTCCCAGAGCACTTACCTGGCAAGGAATAGAAGTGCGCTAGTAAACACAACAAATGTTTCAGTCCTCTCAGAAATGCACTGAACCCTGCACAACTTTAAACACTTACTTCTGTTTAGGATATAGAGAGAATTCTTGACAAGAGTTCATTGAACTTGTGTGAGACATCAATAAGGATCATTTTTACAACACTTATGTCCTACATGTAACATACCAAAGAGAATAAATGAGATGTAATTATTTTGGGTCATGCTGTTGGCTGGTTTTGGCAAGTAACAACAGTAGACTATCACCTCCTTTGCAAAATTTCATCTCCATTCAAGTGGGATCTCCATCACCCATTTCAGGAGATTGCATAAAAATGTTTTGCATTTCTTAAAATTTCCTATAAGGGAAGGAACAACATATCGCATCTTTCTTGCATAATTGCCATTCTGTGTAAAGTTCTGGCCAAAAAAGTGTGATACAAAAAACCCCCTAAATCTGAATGATCTTCTCACACTTTTATGGAACTTAGATCTCTCCGGAAAGTAATACAGGAGCTCTCTAAAACCTTCATAGAATATACTTAAGCGGTGAAGAAAACACCAGGACTCTGAACAGGGCTAACAGAATTTGTACAGCACTATTGTAAAAGAAGAACTGTTTCAAAGAATAGAGTATAATTAAACCACAGTGCCATCTGCTAGATATTCAAAAATATAGACTTTTCATAGGAAGAAGTCATGAGCCAGGAAGAATTAGTCACTGTATATAGAATTATAAGGCTTCTGGTGGAGTTCAGTCCATTTGTTAAGTCCTGCACTTTCCTGGAGGGCAGGCGCTTGTCTGGTCTTACACAATATTCTTTGAACATTGTTCTGTCTACTCCAGCATTGCAGGGATCATCCCATACATCAGTAACACATTTATAATAAATTTGGGAATGAAAATTGAAACAGAAGAGAAAATGTATGAACATGTGAAACCCCCATCATCTGGTTAGAAAAGCTGTAACTCTCAAACATCTGCACAACTGCAGATTAAAGACCTGGTGTGGGTACCCATTAACACCTTCCCATGTAACCATAACCCCATTTCACCCCTACTTAATTTCCCAGCCAAAATGAATATGTTCACAGCTCACCTAAAAAAAGCTGAAACAGATGAAGGAAACAGAAAACATACATGATAAAGTCCTGGGTCTGGAGGGAGAATGGGGGAATCTGTTATTTGGAAAATTATTACAAATAAAAATCCTTCATATCAGAGCAGATCTTGAGTGCTGGACACAGAGGGGAAGAGCAGAACCATGATGTGTGCAGAGCATCTAGTACTGATGTGGATTGCCTCCTGTCCTCCTCCAGGGACAGTAGAAGAGAACTCTGAACCCCTCATGCTGAGGGGATTTAGGGGAAGGGAACATAAAGTAAAGCTGTGGGATGCAAAGGCTGCTGGCAGTTTTCATGCTTTATGAACACAAACAGGTCCTCCCAGTTACACTAGTAAAGCCATTTTCCATGCTAACCTGTTTTGGCAAGTGGAAGAAAAAAAATGACTCATAAGACATACATGGCAAATATTTCCATTAAATGCATGTTCTTTTTCATCTTTCTGCCTTGACCAAAATTAGCTCTGCATGCTATGATTTCACTGTCAAATAAAAACATGCAAACAAGTGTTCAGGTCCCTCTGCTGTGAAAGCTGGAGGGAGTTGTCCTGGAGGCACATCCAAAGGCAAGAGCATCCATTTAGACAAAAATGAAGAGTAGTACACGGTCAATGTGAAAGAGGTTGCCCAGAGAAGCTGTGGATGTCCCATCCCTGGAAGTGTTCAGACCATGGAAGGAGTCCCTGCCCATGGCAGGGCTGTTGGAATCAGATGATCTTTAATGTCCCTTCTAACCCAAACCATTCTATAATAATTTTCCACTTAGCCCATCACACAGTAGCTGTGGAGAGAATTCCCTTTACAGACAGGCTCTCAAGCATAAATTTTCTTAAAACCGCTTGGCTGCATCCCTTACAAGAGCACAAGAGTCCTCAATAGACAAGTGACCATATTTTCAGCATCTTTAATATTCTCTTTCACTTCTTTGTTCTAAGGTTCCATGAGCAGCCTGAGGCACCAACACTTTGTCTTCCAGACTAGTTTCAACCAAAGAAGTTCCTCATCTTCTTCATTACACAACTAGCAAACTGAGAAAAAGAAAGGGAATAGTATCTCCGCTTCGGCACCAGCGCTGGTTTATGATAACATAAATATTCTTCTCAAAGAACTATCTAACTTGTTTCTTATCTCAACTCTTAGTAAAAAGAAAATGGGAGAACCTTGTAATTGGTATGTGTTAATAACTTTACACATCATAGAGAAAAATGACAGCCTTGGTATGAACTTGCCATTATAAATAAATGAAAGGACAAAATCTCTAGTTTGAACCAGGCAAGGAATTACAGTGAACCTCTGACAAAGAAATGTGGCAATAAGGAGTTCCATCTTCATGCAGCAAGCTTGACATAAAAAATAAATTGGATGCATGTGAATTCTGTAGTGACTCCCAACATGAAAAAGCAGTAGCTCCTGTTCCAAAGGACAATCTAAATATCTTATTTTCTATCTGAGTCACTTGATGAGTATTATCCTAACAAGTTGTATGCCCATAAAAAAAGACATGCAGGAAAGGGGGGAAAAATATAACTGCTCTGCCTCCTTAGTGAATGAAAAGAGCAATTAAACATGTTGTAATTAAACCGCAGATCAAAACAGAATGAACAAGTCACCAAGTAGCAGTTTTATATCCTGTTCCTAGAAAGATTGTTGGCAGGCATTACAAACAAACAAACCATGCTCACATTTAAATGACACTGTTATCCTAGGAAAGTACTTCGAAATCTGGATGTTCAGCAACTAGAATACTTTCATACAAATATCCCAGTATCTTTATCTCTCTTATCTGTACAAATACCTACCAGAAGACTCCCTGCTTACCTGGACTATTTGGAGCACAGGCCACTCTAACACTTCTCAGCAAAGTTAAGGGTTTTATCTTGCTGATAAACGCCCTTCCACCCATTCCTATGTGAGGATCCCAGCACATCACCTCTTTCACTGCCATTTGCAAATTAATTGTGACCAACATGGACAGTGCTTTGAACTGGGACCAAAATGCTTTTTCCTCCCCCAGTTCTTTTAGTAAGTTGTGTCACCAACATAACAGAGCTGTACCTGACTTCACTGCATTACTCCAACCATTAACCCAGCACTGCCAAGTCTACCACTAAGCCAAGTCCCTAAGTGCCACATACACATGACTTCTGAACACTTCCACGAGGGTGATTCCACCACTTACCTGGACAGCCTGTTCCAATGCTTGACAAACCTAATATTTTTCCTGATATCAAATCTAAACTTCCCCGTGTACAATTTGAGGCCATTTCCTCTTTTCCCATCACTTCTTACTGCCTGGGAGAAGAGACCAACATCCACCTGGCTCCTTTCAGGTAGTTGTAGAGAGTGAGAAGATCACCCTTGAGACTCCTTTTCTCCAGACTAAATATCCCCTGCTCCCTCAGCCACTCCTCATTAGACTTGTGCTCCAGATCCTTCCCAGCTCCACTGCCCTTCTCTGGGCAGCACCTCATCCAGCACCTCAAAGTCTTTCTTACAGTAAAGGGCCCAAAACTGAAGACAGTACTGAAGGTGTGGCCTCACCAGTGCTGAGTACACGGGGACAATCACTGCCCTGGTCCTGCTGGCCACGCTGCCACTGATACAGGCCATGATGCCATTGGCCTTCTTGGCCAACTGGGCACACTACAGGCTCATGTTCACCTGCTCTCAACCAGCATGCCCAGGGCCCTTCCCACCAAGCAGCTTTCCACTCCTCTCCAAAACCACAGTATTGCACTGAGCACCCTTTCCTCCTATTTTTTTTTTATTCTGCCATCTTCCCTTGTCCACAATTCAATCTGGTTATGCTTATGCTCTCTAATGCCCATACTACCATCAGTCACTTTCTCAGTACATCTAAAGCTGAGATTAAAACAGTCATTTCCATTGTCACAGGCATAACTCTTGAAGCTGGAGTTAAAGACCATAACAATATAAACAAAATCTCCAGAGAGCTGTTTTTCAGCAGCCCTTCAGCAGTTAGAGGATGGTTTAATCTTTCACAAGTCCCCCCTGTTTCATTCTCTGGCTATTAAGTTCCTAGGAATGTTGGGGACTTTTTAAGCTAATATATTAAGCAACAGCAGAGAGGTTAAAAAAAGCAATACTGATGTAGAATAAAGCATAAAATTCAGGAAGAAAAGCATGCTGTACTGTGCAATGAAGAAGAAATTGAAACAGAAAAAAAATACTTTGAAAACAATGCAGGAAAAAATAGCACATGATCTATTTTAGAAAGTGGAAATATCCCAGGAAAGCCTACAAATGAAAGCCTAGTTTACTGCCCCAAAAAATGGACTGAATAAAAAATGGGCTCCAGTCCACAAACTCAGGACATGTGAAGAGCAATAGAGAAAAATAAGCCGGTAGCAGCAATGTGCAAACGAGCAGATTGCTCTGAGAAACAGGTACTGAAAACATCTGAAACTGTCACTGATTGCCACTGTTCATAGTTAAATCACGAGCGGTGACCACACCGTGCATTTCAACTACCTAAAATCAAGAGCACCTGACTCACTGAACCTTTATTTGTGCATATGCAAACTCCTCCCTCTGAAACTGCTGGGACCACAGCCTATAAAAGTAATGACACGGCCAAACAGGTATCTTTCATTCTCGACAGTATAAATCAGAACTAAGATCTTCTAAAATGACTCCAGGACTCTTGCCTGCTGAGGCATTACAGTCTCCAAAACAACCAAGACTTTTAGACCATGAACAAAAAATCCTCCTCATTTCCTTCATTGGCCCTAACTTGTGTAATTATAATTCTCAAATAAAGAGCAGGTTTGACCAAGGTGAAAAGATGACACTTTAACAGTGGACTCTGGAGTGCTTCACAGTTCCTCAGTGCAACTATGTATCTCCATGGCTTTCCGATACACTGGGATAAGTCCACTTTAGAGAAATTTTGGTAGCTTGTTTTTTTTTTCCCACTGGAAGAAGATACAGGCAGGAACAAGCTGCAGTGGGTGGCATCATCATGCCCAGTTCAGGCACGGGGAGCCAGCCTTTGGAGCATCTTGCAGAACACACTTACCCACCCCCAGAGAAGCAAAAAGATATAAAGTGACCTGTTGTGCCTGTGTTAGGCACCAAGGTGCCTCACAGAAAGCATAAGCAGAGTTAGGAGCCCTAACGAAAAAAAGCAGCAGGCTTATCAGAAAGGTTGGTCCAACTCTGTAATAAGAAATGCTGAAGAGGCACATATTCGGATGTGCAAGTCCTCTCCAGAAATACTGGTAGCAAAAGGAGGATTTACATGCAGACCTGAGTCTGGATTGAGACATTTACCAGCCATTTCAATAGCAGAAGCTCACACTTGCTGGAAAGGATGTAAGCAAAAGAAGTTGAGATGGCAATGCTCACCTCGTTCACCTTCTAATCTAATGCTAAGTAGTTACACAGCTGTTCAAGAACTGGTAAAATTTAATTTAGTGTCTTTATTCACTCTTGGAGGGATCAAAATTACAATGCCCTCAAAAATAAATAAAATTCAAGGGACCAAAGAAAGGAGAAGAGTCTAATTACTGTCAAAGAGAGCTTAAGCTTTTGTCCCTACACTGAGCTCCTGGAATCTTTTAGGCATTTTTCCATTAAGAAAACTACGAAAGGGCAGCAGCATAGCAGTAGGTTTCACCTAAGCAAATGTAGATATTCACACCTGAGCTAATTCCATATAATCCATTTATAGCCCACAAAGAGAAACACACTTTCAGGAAGAGTCAGCACATCCTAAAGTAAAACATCTGAGCTCTGCTAAATACATTCGGAGAGATTAATTCTGCTGTAGAGTGTCTGGCAACTTTGTCCAATGCAAACCAAGTAAGAAAGGGTGGTAGAGATACAGAAGTGTTACCAGTTGCAGAGGGGGTACCTTTATCTAAACGATTACGCTCCCCATTAGACATAGAATTACCATTGCAGACCTCACCTTATTTCATACAGTTTATCCATGCACAGACATTTCTGGCAGACAAAATCAAACATCTAAGCATGGTAACATTTAACTTCACATATCCTGCTATGTTAAAGTAAAGTGTCCTTAGTGCACTGAAATAAGTGAAAGTCAAGACTAAACACATGAACATAAAGTTGTATACATCAGTAGTTAAGAAGCCTTCAGTTCTATTTAGCTTTAATCCCATAACAAATATGTTATGAAGCTTCTTTTAATGTGTTTTGTTAGAGCACAAGTTGAATGAAAGTCCTTTTTTAGTTCATTATACAAAACCAAGGACAAATGTAAACATATTTTTTTTTAATCTCTTACTTTGTTTTTGTTTAGTTACTAGAAACACCAATCTGATGTCAATTTTGCTAAATTTCCCAGGTACTGTCTGAGTGTTAACAGCATTAACAGAAGGAGGATGTTAATTACACTAAAAAATCACTTTCTTCCACATCTCTCACTTGAATAAAAAGGTAATATTAAAAAATTCAGAGCAGGTTGCATAAGGATTGCTTTTCTAAAACAAGTTTCATTACCAATGCTGAGGTTATCATTCCTCAGTCTTCCGCAGGAGAGAAAAAACAACCAACCAACCAACCAACCAACCAAACCAAAAAACCCATCTTGTCCTTTTTCATGTATCAGATGAGATCCACTGCAAAGACATTTCTGTCCTTTTTTGGGTCTAATTTGCAAAATATTACGGTTTTTTTCTCTAGTCACCGGTGATCCAACTTGCACTTCAAGTAAGTCTCATTTATACTCTGGGATTCATCATTTCATCTTGCAACTTTACTGAACAATAGCAATCGATAAATATTTCTTGGCACTTTCTCTGTAACTGTTAAAGATTGCAGACACCTTATCTTGAAAACCTAGTCTTGCAAACTGTAATATTTTTAATAATAAATATTTTTCATTTACTGGACCCTAAAGAAGTGCAAGAATATAACCATGCTATAAAGATGTATATTTTCTACTTTTCAAAACATCCAGTAGTGACTAACTCGTAGAAAAATTTGAGTACTACCCAGTAAGCATTTGGTATTTGACAAACAGCAGCATTATGTGAACATGAGGTTTTTTTAAGGATCAGCATAAGCAAACTTTGAAGGTAAAGCCAATACAAGTCATTCTGCAATGCATAACACACTTCCCCATCAGATGGAAATAAGTAACTGCATGTTTGTTCTGCTCTAAGGCAATATCAGTTCATTAGTCTATCAGCAGTGCAAGTAAAACTGAAAATAGTTTCAAAAAATATCCAGAAAGTATCCAAAATATCTAGAATGAGACACATCCCACCTCAGAGACTTAGGCAAAGCAGTCTTAAGGAAGCAATATTTCTAGCAGCTGACAAAGATTTCCATGAAAGGTGGCAGTCATACAGCTGGATGAAAGTCATTCTACAGATGAATTCATGATCACAAATGAAATATTTTACAACTTTAATCCAATTAAAACAGAATTTGAGGCTTCTTTTAAATGGTTTCACAGCTAGTAACAACTTTTTCTCCATTATGATTTAAGGAAGTGAGAACAGAAATTTAAGAAGCAAAACTGTCCAAGACAATTGCCTGACACAGTGCTAGTAGTACATAAAAACATGGTGTGGTTTTTGACCAACTTCCTCAAGTCTAGATCTAAAATAAAGACTTATTTGGACTTACAGAAAAAGCAAACAACTTATGTCCTCTTGTGAGCTGATAACTGAATCTCATACAAAGTGAAGATTCACAGAAGTTTAATTCCTTTAAACAACCAACTCTTTATAACAGATTTCTATGAGCACACTCATGTTCTGACCTGTCAACACTATTAAAATATCTACCCCCATAACATAATTCTTTTAATTGCAAGGAATGGTTATAACTGTGGGGCTTCTCAGGGGAGCCAAGACTGTTAGCTTTGGGTCCACATTATCTCCTGTCTGCCTAGGCAGCCTCAAAGCCACAGAGCCCTTTGCCAGACTGGCAGCACTGTTACCTCTCCGTGACTCCGTAACTCGGGCTGCACTGCTGCCAACCACCTCTTACACAACTTTAATCTGAGCTACCAAGTGAGACAAGGGTAACAGCCCGAAGGGACGCTCAGTTTCTAGCTGCTGTTTCCATGTTGCCATCACTCAGTCCTGTTTGAGATACAAACCCTCCAACCTACACAACTACACATAGATGCTATCACAAGCAGGGAAGAGCCTGGCAGCTGCTTGGTAGACAGAAGGAAAGTGCCACAAAGTAACCCACACCCGAATGTTTCCACTGAACCCGCTTCCCAAAAACGCAACGCTATCCAAAAAACATAAAACTTCTGACACCAAATCCTTCCCTTCCCATATAAAACAAAACAGACAGAAATGAAGGTGAACAAACCTGAGCATGTTTATGCACGGCACTTGGAAAGGCAAATGATGAGCCACAGTGCGTGTAATCCATCACTCGATCTGACAGTGACCACCAGCTGCTGTTTCAGAATTTGGGTCATGAAAACCCACAGCACATGTACAAGATTACCTGCCCCTAGGTTAGCTTTAAACCATCTTTTTACATAGGGCTTGGTTGAACTTAAAAACAAGAAATTTTATGCTATTAGTTTTATTTTTAAATATTTTCACTACAACTCAATATTTATCAGTGTCTAAATCTTTCTGAGCTCTGGCCTCAGTAATAATTTGCACCAATCACTTGCAATTAACAGAACATGTGAAAGGTGTTAAAAGTGAAACAGTTTGGCATTTCATTCAATGCACCATTTTTCTGGTTTTACAATATAAAAAGAATGCAAAACTCTAGGAACCTTACTTTGAATACTTTAAAAAATCTCCTCTGAGATTTCATAGTACAAACCTATGAAAGTTCATAGCACAAACCTTCATACAGTCCTCGTTACTTTTGCATTACTTCTCAAGTTGAAGCTGCCACAGCTGAGCACTAAAATCAAGATACAGGCAAATAAGCTAATGACAAAACAAGAGGTAGGTACAGATACTCAAAATATTATGCTCCCCAAGATTCTCTTTGTGCTATCTGGTATTTTGTTAATTTTAAAACTCCAGCTCCATGTTAAAATTTGTGTCTTCCTCTGACCTACCACAATACTACCTAGAGTATTTTGTTGAGCTAAGAGCTAATTTTAATACTCTGGGATATATTAGTTCTAAACATTTTCCCTTCCAACTCATACTTATAACTCTCCTTCATTTGCAGTTTTGTTGCCCATTTGCAATACTATTTTATCCACAGCAGTGTTTCCCCTTAGGCTGGATTAGCCATCTTACACCTTGGTCTGTTTAAAAACAACTCATCTCCTTCTGTTTTCTTGGTAAATGAGATTAATTGCCCACGCTACTAAAAAAAAATAAATTAAAATAAATTAGGAATTCTACTTTATTTATACTACAGTGACCAATAACAAATAATCTCTTTTTCTAACCAACTTCCACTTGTTTAATCAGTTTAAGGTTTATGATGATGTTTTCCTTCTGAACCTATGACCACTCTGGATGCTGACTCACGTTCACTGGTTGACTTGGCTTGAGTGATGCAACCCCTCATGTTCTTCCAACCCTCTGCCAGGGAGGGTTATCAGGGATGAACAGAAAGCAAAGCCTCAGCTAGTCCTAACTTAAAATCAACAGCATGAACACAGACCACTGGCAACATCAGTTTGCATTAACATGCTGGCTGTAGCCTGCAATGGCTAAAAACATACTCCATGGCTCACCGGATTCCTCCTGCCACAAAGAATAACATCAAAGAAAGGGTTGGGCAGGAGAGTTACTATTTGGGCCAGGGCAGGTAAGGTTGCTCTGGAACGCAAGTCAACCACTTTAATCAGTGACCTCCTTAAAAGACTTTGCATCTCTGGGTAAGTACCTGTGGAGCACGAGCCATCTTATCTGTGCCTCAAAAGAATTACCCATGATTTCAAAAGAAAACAGTGTATTTTCCTTTGGAAAATTACTCCTACAACTATCAAAACTATGAAATTACAATTTCATAAAGTTTATCAAAAACAGATGTAAAAGCTCCCTGCTTTTGATTTCCTAAATCTTTGTTAAACTCTTCAAAATGTGCTAGTCTCTGTTTTCCACTTCTGTACTCAAATATATTTGTATATTTTTTACCAGCTGTATTTCTGAACTTTGTCAGAAAGCCGAACTAATGTCTAATCCCAGCAACTCAGCATGCTCCCACATTATTAGCATGTTCCACATCATTTCCTAACACATCAGTTTTATCATATTTCATTTTTATTGCCAGAAAAGCAATAGAATACAGATATCACAAATTAGCCTAATAATCACACCTTTTGCAAAGAGGTTATTTAAGTTCTCAGCAAGTTCTCAATTCTCTCTCTTAATCATTGCATTGCAGCTGATAATTCTAGCCATGTTTCCTAGATTTTTTTTTTTATTATTATGCAAGATGCTTCCCTGACCACAATGCTCTGCAGTTCCACCTTGAACTTTTTAGCTTCCATCATTCTACCGCTAGCTACGAGTACATTCTCCTCCACTACTTCACTAGGGCTAGACTTCTACCTTCCAAACAATTTGTACTTAGCATACAAACTTGGGCACTTAGCCCTCAGGCTTATCTTGACCACTCTACTCCCATTTGTCAGACAAACATGAATTCACAGACCTCTACCAGCTTTGCAAACTTGCTCCATCTAGGACATAGTGCTTTTATTCCATGACTTATGACTATTCCTTCTGGTCTCCCTTCTTTTTCCAAAAGTTCCCTTGTTGCAATATCAGTTTTTCTCACCTACCGTTACACTTTGTTAACCTTCACACAGATTGCTAACATGTTATTTAGGAGGTCAGCTAATGCTATCTGCTACAGAATTTGTCTAAGCTCAAATATACATTTTAAGGGATACTTTTGCCCCTTAACAGAAGTATCTTTCGCAAAGTAGGGCATTCACGTGGCCACTTCAAGCCAGCTTAAGCAGGTTCCCTTTCAACCACCACCTCCAGGCAACACTGGGGGGTTTAGGTGTTATTTTGTTGTTGTTGTCGTTGATGTTGTTGTTGCACCCCACCACACAGCTCTCCACCTCAGATGCTGTACTGCAATGTATTGTTGATAACTACAAGAATACCACACTGCAAGCTCTGGGATCAAACTAAAATTTCCACACTTTATCATCCAGTAATTAATACAGCTTTTGTGAACTATCACAGCTCGTTCTCAGGAGGAAACCGTTATAATCCTGGTAGTCATTAATACTAAGAGGCAATAAACATGACCTGGCACTTGTGCTCCTAGATAGCTCCAGATGAGTTGGAAAATAGCCAGGGCAGTACCAGAGGGACACTGAGTGGAGTAGGAAATAAAGTGTTTACTCACACACAAACTTAAACAACCAGCTTCAGCATTCAGGACAACTGTTAAGAATAGGAAAATGGTATAGCCCTAGACAACCAAAAAAAAAAAACAAAACTGCAGAGCTTCATGCTGATATCCACCAATTTCCTGGAAAAGAGGATTTTCAAGGTTAGGACAGACAGGTGAGGTACAATCCACTTGCTATCCATTCTTCAAATATCAACCAGGCCTTTGAGTTCAAGGGTAAGCGGCATTTTTCTCCAATGTACTAAGAGATCTAAATGATCATAATGGAAAGAAATTGAATACTAAAACACAGCTGCTGGAACACAGGAGTCTTGAAAAATAAGCCTTCCCTCACTTATAGAAATTGTTTGTTTTCCCCAGACCACTACAGACATCAACATGGTCACAATTACTACTGCAGTTCTGAGAAATTCTCTGCTGCTTGAGCTTTAAGAGCTTTGTTTGGCTCTTGGGGAGAGAAATAACTGTACCAGGATGACAGCAAACTGCATATATATGAGAGACTGACAAATGCTAGAGGCTACTAAGAAATACTGGTTAATGCTAAAATGTTTGTTGAGGTTAGCAGAAGACCAGCTGAAGCAAAAGAAAGTTCATCGATTTGGGGAGAAAAGGGGAGAAGAGAAAGAGTAATGAAAGAGGGCAGAAAGATCATCTCTCTTATGAACAGCCACAGACCTTGCTCTTCCACAACTGCAAGGCTGGAGGAAACCAAAAACACATACGCACCTTTTATGAGTTTTATTATTGCTCAATGGTTTAAACATTTGGAACCAAGCAGATGACTTTACCAAACTCAAAAAACACCGACAGCCAGCCATTGAACACTGACAGCCAAAGCTCTGCCCCATCATCAGTGCTCAAGTAGGGAGTGATGAAGAGGCTGCAGCACAAGGGGAGGGTGGCTCTGCACCGCTGCAGCCTGCACAGGCAGCCTGGCAGTTTCCCTGCTGTGGGATGGGCCATCTCCACAGTGCACACTGCAGTCCCAGTGCAGACTGGCTGACCCAGGAGATACTCCCAGAACGCAAGCTCAGCTCTCCCACCAGCCATACACCTGCATTTCCTCCCAGAGGAGCACTGCAGAGATTGTTCTGTGAGGATACCTGAGGACACTTGTCCCAACTAGGGCAGATACACACGAAGTCCTGAATACCTCTACCCACTCCCAACAGCCATAAACCTGGAGGAACACAGCTGTACTACTAGGAAGTGTCCCAGCCCAGAGACCTTGATGATAAAATGCTCAGTTTCAAAGAACTGCAAGACAACTAGCTTTGAGGCAGCACTGAACACATAGCCAAAATATTCTTCACCAGGATAGCTATTTATCTTCCCATCATCTGCCCCTTCTTGCCAGTTCAGTCTTTCAGTAGCTCTTGTCATGTCCTTCACTCCACACAAAGGAACTCTCTCTGTCATCGTGATCAGGAGTGATCAGCATGGGCTCACCAAAGGTAAATCATGCTTGAGCAACTTGATTGCCTTCTACAATGAAACAACTACCTGGATGGATGAGGGCATAGCAGTGGATATTGTCTACCTTGACTTTAGCAAGGATTTTGACACTGTCTCTCACAACATTCTCATAGGCAAACTCAGGAAGTGTGGGCTGGATGAGTGGACAGTGAGGTGGATCGAGAACTGGCTGAACGGCAGATCCCAGAGGGTCAGCAGCAGCAGCACAGGGTCCACTTGGAGGCCTGTGGTGTCCCCCAAGGTTCAATACTGGGCCCAGTATTGTTTACCTAATCCATCAATGACTTGGATGAAGAGACAGATGACTGCTCAGCAGGTTTCCTGATGACATAAAGGTGGGAGGAGTGGCCAATACCCCAGAGGGCTGTGCAGGCCCTCAGAAGGACCTCGATAGGTTGGAGAGATGGGGAGAGAGGAACTGCCTGAAATTCAATAAAAGCAAATGCAGGGTCCTGCACCTGGGGAAGAATGACCTCATGCACCAGTACAGGCTGGAGGCTGACCTGCTGGAAAGCAGCTCTGTGGAGAAGGACCTAGGTGTCCTGGTAAACAACAAGCTGTCCATGAGGCAGCAGCACACCCTTGTAGCCAAGAAGGTCTATGCACCAAGGGGTGCATTAGGAACTGCATTGCCAGTAGTTTGAAGGAGATGATCCCACTCCTCTTCTCAGCCCTGGTGAGGCTGCATCTGGAATGCTGTGTCCACTCTGGACTTCTCAGTAAGGAGAGACATAGAGCTCCAGGAATGGGCCCAGTGGAGGGCAACAAGGATGACTAGGTGACTGGAGCATCTCCCTTACAAGGAAAGGCTGAGGGAGCTGGGCCTGTTCAGCCTCAGGAAGAGACAACTGACAGGAGATTTCATCCATCTATATAAGTATCTGAAAGGATGGCACCAAGAGGATGGGTCCAGTCTCTTCTCTGTGGTGCTGAGCAATAGAACAAGAGGCAACCTGCAGAAATTGATGCACAGGAAGTTCCACCTGAACATGAGGAAAAACTTCTTTACTGTGCTGGAACACATTGGAACAGATTGCCCAGAGAGGCTGAGGAGTCTCCTTTGCTGGAGATACTCAAGAACTATCTGGATGCAATCCTGTGCTATGTGCTCTAGGATGACCTTGCTTCAGTACAGAAGTTGGACTAGATGACCCACTGTGTTCCCTTCCAACCATACCCATTCTCTGGTTCTGTAATATAAATGTCAGCTTTGGGATGAGCTCAGAAGTGTGTGTATCAGGCAGTGGGGAGTAATAATTGCACATGTGTGTCAGCTAACTGTTCTTACACTACACAACACTAACTTGAAGTAATCACAAGTAAGAGAAAAAAGTTCATGGTAAGCAAAGAAAACTCAGGAAGCCTCTGAGTTACAAGCATGGGTGCAAGGAGAGTACTCTAAGAAACTCTTACAGCTTCTGCAGACCTCTGAAGCTGGCCAGGGCCAAGAAAAAGGTGCAGTGTGGATGGATTGCTGGACACAACATAACTTCCAGCTTACATGTGATGATGGTGTCAACCCACAACTCACTCTGATATTTATTCCATAAAGAGTTCTTCCATACAAATGTACCATGATATAGCATTGCCATCAACATTCCTGGTTCTTATACACTTGTCCTGAAATAAGCCTTAAGACTCTGGCTTGGAAGTACTATCAGAAGCTTTTCTTCCAGTTCTGTACCATCCAAACTGTGCTGGAGTTCAGTAAGGCTTCCTACTGAAAACATACTGCTCTTCCTTGATGGAGGCACGTGGTCCAACAGAACCTGCACAATCTCAAGGAAGATTGAGCTTTGGGAGGGGGTTTCAGATATCCTGTGGCTTATAGGTGCCTGGAAAGCAGCGTCCCAAGTTCCTTTTTTTCCATTCCATATGGCATTCTGCCACCTCTTTCAGATGGGCAGTGTTACTGGAAAGAGATAGGACTGCTTCTCTCTCAGAAGCACAGTGTTTTCCTGTCTTCTACACTGGATCATGGGATGTGGAGTCTAGTTAAAACTGGCACTGACAGCTTAAATATGAGGGTACACTTGGGGCTGACATGCCAGCTCAACACATAAAGGTATGAAGTCTCCCCACGGAAAAACTAACAAAACAGGAATAGGTAAAACAAAGATATGCATCCATACTCTTATTATGAAATAATTAATTCCAAGGTAAACCTAACTTCCTAAATGAATAACTGAAAAGCATATGGGGATATGGCACATTGTCCTTAAAGTCAGATTAATCTACCATGACTGAAGTGTAGACAAGAGGAGTTAATTCTGCATTAAAGACTTACTTGCCATGAAGTTAGTACAAGAATGATCCCCTGCTACTTATTTTCTCGAAATTTAACCCCATTATGCTGCTTGAGAACATCAGCTCCAAGCCCCTAGAGTCTACCTTCAACAAACGAGTCAACTTGATAGTAGAAATATCACTGCAGAACTTCCATCATACTCAAAAATGTAACAAGCACAGGAGTAATACATCAAGTTCCAAAGTTTACCAGCTATGCTTTTATTTTCCTATAGTTAGTTGCTAAGTTAAAGATGCAGCATTTTACTAACAGGTGGTGGATTAATAGCTTTGACATAAATGTTTTGGTTCAGCCCCCAGGTGCAGCAGAAAAGCAAAGATCTACTTATATTCCACACATGCACAGTCAGCTCAGTCTTTGTTCAGGTGGTAACTACTTGACTGACTCGAAACAGCAGCTTAATTTCTTACTCACAAAGGAAAGGGTGTGAAAACACATGAACACACAGACCTGCAGAGTAGATGAAAAGTGTTACCTCTGACTAGCTGATACAGCCTCATGGCAGAAGCAGGCTTGTAATATCAATATAGCCACACACTTAACATGTTTAATGAAGAAGATGCAGCAATACATAATGTGCGAATAAACTCAACCCATCCACCGCTACAGACACAACCAATGGTATATGTCAGAGTCTGGTCATTTACATAAGAGGAAATCACATGAACTAATATTTTTACATTGAAATCAGACAATAAGTCTCATGTACAGTATAAATTATTAAATTTTAAGTGAAGCAGTGCTTGACAGTACTTCCATATCACATTTATCACCTACTTTCAATACTAACCAATCTACTACGTATATTACAAGTTACTGGAATGTATCCTGACTTTACCTAAGAGTCACATCAAACCTCGTAACTTCCGATCAACAGTACACAAAGGGGCTTGATATCAAACATTAAACACAAGAAAAATCAATCACATTAACAGAGCACCATTTCACTGCCTTTTTCATTAGGAACATACCTAATCTTGAGCATGAAAGTCTGTCAAACTCCTTGCCATTAGATATACTTGGCTTTTGCTTGCTGCATTAAACAGCTACAAAGTTTCAGGTATCTTTCTCCCATACAGATATTCAACAGCAGTTTAAGTTAACAATAATTGTTAAATTCTTAAGACAATGGTAAGAACCCTTAAGCTTAACGTTGTATAGCTCTCCAGAGGTACTGGAATGACAATAAAAATACAATCAGGCATAACCTATTGAAAACAAATTAATATGAAAAAAGGTGTTATGTGTATAGAAGATTCAGGAAAATACAGCAGCTTATGAAATATAACTTACTGCTTTGAAGCATGGTAGCTCCAAAGACTTTTTTTTCAGGTCTACAATGTAGTATCAGGTATTCTCTACTGAAAAAAAAAATAATTAAAGAAACTATAAATGGCTTGCACAGATTTTCCATAAGCTGCCTGCCATTAACCTTGACTCCTATTATAAAGACAGAAAAGGGGAGAAAAGATCTAGAAAAATGAACCTCCTACCAGGCATCTGCACCTCACCATGTCTTTCCTTACATCACTTAAACCCCAGCCAGCATATGAAGACTGTTCTTATTATCAGACTCCAAACAAACACAACATATTCATGCTGTATTTAAGCAACAAACTTCTAGGCTGGGTCAGTCTATCAGGGTGACTGCCAGACATCAAAGGTGATAATGAATTCTGAGCTGCAGTGAGAATACAGGACAATGCTCCAGACTGGAAATCCACACCAAACACACTTGCTGTTTTCAAGACCACCTTTAGCACGATCTTCACTAGCAAGACTGTGGTGCAATTTTGCTGACAAAATACACAAAGCATGTATACTTGTTAACATTTCAATGAAGAAGAAACCAAACCCCACTGTGCTAAGAAAAGCCTGCAAACAAACAAAAAAAAAAAAAAAAAAAAAAATCAATGGACTAATGCAGTCTAGCACACTTTGGAAGATGTCATTCACCTCCGGGAGAGGTTCCCCCCTTCACACACCAGGGAACCTGGCAAACCAGTGAGTGTTTTGCATAGTCATGTGTAAAATTAGATCTCTGTTGTGCAAGCTAACATTCTACTAATATTTTCATTCACAAGAGACCAAGTGCTTAATTAACATTTATACTGATTCTCAAGCTATTTACCAACACAAAGGAGGTGGTGACTTGATATCATGGTTCCTTAAACACAGCCCTAAATACAGATATAGTTCTTGCTCCTCTCTACCATATATTTACTATTTAAATTTGCATTTGCTCTTCTGCTGTAAGTAAAAACTCTCAGGGAAAACAAAATAAAACAGAGAGAGTATGTTTGTTAGAACAAAGAGAACAAGTATTGGTTTTCTGTGATGATTTGTTCCATTTTGCAGCTTTGCCTTTGGAAGCAAGCAGACTCAAAGGAGATGCAACACCACAGCACACTGCAGCATGGTCTATATCGTTACCTCACTTTTGCATCTGGAAGTTCAGTAATATGGTTGTAATGACATCTCCCAGACCTCAGAAGTTCCAGTTAAGATCATATTTTGGGTTGCTGTGCTGGGTTTTGAGGGGATAGAGTTAATTTTCCTCATAGTAGCCAGTATGGAGCTGTGCTTTGGACCTGAGCTCTCAACAGTGTTAATAATCCTAGAATAGTTTAGGTTGGAAGGGGCCTTAAGGATCACCTTGTTCCAACCCCTCTGACATGGGCAGCGACACCTTCCACTAGACCAGAGGTTGCTCAAAGCCCCATCCAACTTGGCCTTGAACACTTCTAAGGATGGGGCAGCCACAGCCACAACTTCTCTGGGCAACCTGTGCCAGTGAACACCAGGATGCTTTTGTTATTGCTGAGCTTACACAGAGGCAAGGCCTGTTCTGCTCCTTGCCCCTCCTCGCCATCAAGGAGGCTGGGAGTGCACAAGGAGCTGGGAGGGGACACAGTCGGGACAACTGACCCCAACCAACCCAAGGGATATCCCAGACCATATGGAGTCATCCCCAGCAATAAAAGCTGAGGGAAGAACAAGGAAGACAGCAGCACTGGGAGTGATAGCACTGGTCTTCCCAAGTCACCCTTACACATGATGGAGCCCTGCTGTCCTGGAGATGGCTGAACACCTGATTGCCACTGGGAAAGTATGAATAAATTCCTCATATTGGTTTCCCTAATAAACTGTCTTTATCTCAGCCCACTGGTTTTCTCACTTTTACCCTTTTAATTCTCTCCCCCAGCCCACCACGGGAGTCAACAAGCAGCCGAGTGGGGCTGAGTTGCTGACGGGGGTTAAAACATAGCTTTTTAATAAAACCTACAAGAAAACATTTAGTTTTTGAGGCACATAAACTAGTGGATTTTGTGAGTTAACACTGTTATTCATCTTGACAGACACTCAACTTCACTCCTTCCTAAGAAGTTTGTCATAATTCCAACCCAAGTCACAACACTGTACTTAAAGCAAAACTAAGCATTCATAAAGGCAAGATTATTCTTCAAGGGCAATTATTCTTCATAAAATAAAATCTTCATCAGATAACTACAGGTCTTATTACTTTGTCTGAATAGCTACAACTTTCAAATGAGCCACCAGCTGGAAAAGCTGAGCCATTTTATCATATAGGCTTTGTAAGAAGACTATTTCCAGGGCTACCAGTTTATCCCACTATTCAAAAGCGTTGAGTGAAATCAACACCACACATTCTTACTTTCCTATTCAAGTATGTTTTAAGTTACCCACTAAATCCCAAAGAACATTTTTAATTGGTCTGTGCACTTTAAGACCATACCTGTGTACACATGGTTAAAACATTGAGCCTGCTACTAATTCAGGTTAATTTGGTATCTAAACTAGTCAGACTACTATTGAAAACTAATTCATACCCAAGCATTGCTGTCCTTACTATTCGTCTTGAAATTCTCAGCTAGGAGTGGCAATACAGCAAAGTTTAAGTGCTGTCCAAGCATTAAAAAAAAAAAACAAAAAACACTAAAATCCCTCTAAGAAATAACTGATAGCTTCCTAGCTGTCAACATCTGCTCAGCACCCCTTCCTGTGAGGGAAGGTTGTAGCTTGTTTCCTTAGTAATGAACAAGTTCTTTGTTCTAATTATTAACAGGGAAGAAAAATATGATTGTTATACAACTACTGAACAACATTCAAACTTAAGCTCTGAGTTCTCCTTGGGGCTTCTGATTTAAAGGAAATAACTTCTGCTGGCATCTCCCAAGAGAAACTCTTCAGACAAGACAATATAGGCCACGTTTAAAAGAAAAAAAACCCCACAAACAAAACTGAAAAAAAAAAATTGAAACTGCTGAGCATCAGAACAGTTTTAAAGATAACTAAAAAACCCCTAGACTACTGATTCCCTTTCTTGATTGCAAAATGAATATGGAGAGGAGTTACAGATAGCTGTTATGTGCCAGTTGAGATTTAAAACTTGCTCCAGTTTTTAAGAAATTCAGGGAAAAAACTCAATACTTTGGAGTTCTGTAGCTATTTCCTTAGATTTTGTTATGTATTACTGCCATTGTAAATCTACTGTCAAGCAATGCTGGTATCAAAAGTGAAACTAACTGTATATATCTGAAATCAAAATCCATTTTGCATTCCAAGGAAAACTACATACAGTTGGTAAATAACAGATGTTCAGAAAAAAAAGAGCCACTTCAATTTTCAATCTATGTTTAGCAACCTTATGAATTGTACCCTTAAAAACACCACCTTGGGGACTACTTGAAGAAAAAAATCACGTAGAAAAATCTAGCCACTGCCGCCGTTTTTGCAAGAGCACAAAATACTCCAGGTTACAGGTACCAGCACTACAGACTAAGCCCAGGGAGCTGGTTGTACCAAAGAAGAAGAAAACCCCTGTCACACCAGTCACCACACAAAGTATCAAGAATCACACAAGTTTGTTTTTCACACCTCCACACTTTCTTTCTTAGAGATGAGAAATGCAACCAAATACATCATCTACACCAGACACAAGCAAAAAAACCCAGCACTTCAGAGAGTGCATTTTCAGAAGCTGCATCTCCTCTCATTTGGAGGTGGGGGGGGGGGGAATAACCCACCCTCTGCCACACAGGAAGGGGAAAAACAGAGAAAAGTTTAAAAACTTGAACATATCAAATCAGTGCACAATGCAAACTCCACAGGGCAAATAATTCAAAACCTTTTTAGAAAAGAGTTATGCAGTAAACATTATCCCACTGACAACCCTTCCCACCCATCATGCAATTAAAAGTCATCAAGAATTTATTTTTTTTTAATCAGGGGTATATATACTTAGATCACAGGTCACTATCTCATCCTTTCATTTTAATTTATTCTGCATTTCACATAAGAAAATTACTATAGCACACCCACTGACATTGTGTCACAGTAAAAGCATTAGTTTTCTTTATAGACATGACTTTAAAAGGATTATTTTTATTAAAAATTCAAACTTTTAAGTGTGTTGGTGATTTTTATGAATAAGTTCTGCAACAGTTTAACAAAATAACGTTTTTTCTAATGAGTGTCCTTTATATAACGCAAGAGGTACAGGACTGGTGGAGAAATGAATACAAATACATACTTTCCAGAAAGTTAACCCGGTTTTAAGAAGTTTATGGATTTCAGGAGACTTTTTTTTTTCTGACTAGACACCAGACAACACGAGCAGAAAATACATTAATCTTATTTCATTCCATTTCAGCAGTGGCTGCCGTGAACCCACAGGCAGGACATCTGCACTTGGCAGAAAGCAACTTCCTTTATGAAAGGAAACACCTACACGCCGATTTAATGGCGCACGCCCTAGACGGGGTGGGTTTGGTGGGGAAGGAGGCGAGAGCGGGTGCCTTGTGGGGGAAAAGCAGGGTCTGCTGGACCAGAAAGAGCCCCGAGCTGGGATTCTCCAGCAGCAGGAAGTTTTCAAGGGGCCTTGCCGGGCATGCGCCGTGGGCTCCATGGTCTCCCTATGTGGCAAGAGTGCAGAGGCAACAACCAAGCGAATAACAGAGACAAGAGATCAAGAGCAACAAGCTCCCTCCCCTCCGTATTCCTACGGCCGCCTCCACACAGCCCTCCTTTCCCCGGCCTGATCCCTCGGCCTGGGCCCTCCCGCATCCATCGCGGGGAGCCGGAATTAAGAGTCAGGCAACCAAACCTGCTGCTGGAGAGAGGGGAGGGGAGAGGAGGAGCAGCTTGAAAGCAAACAGCGGAGTGCACAACCCATCCCTCCACCTCGCACGTCTCAGGTGGCGGCGGGGGAGCAGCCACAGCTTATCCCCCCCGCAACTACAGAGGGGATGAGGGAGGAGGGGGGAGAGGAGAGGGATGGAGGTGGCACACAATGGCTGGCTGTGTTTGTGGGGAGGAGACGGCCCACAACAGCAGCCGGGGGGGGGGCTCGGGGCCTCCCCGCGCTCCCCATTCCTCATCCCACATAGACAGACAGGAAAGGGGCGAGGGGAGGGGTGTCAGTAGGGATCAGGACATTCCCTCCTGTGTGTGTTCCCTCCGTGTTTCGGGGAACAAGCAAAACCAGACAGATACATTAGATATATAAGACATATGGGGGAGGGGGACGGTGGAGCGACCCCAAAGCTGGGGGGAAGGGAGGAGATGGAAGAGAGAGCGGCTGCCAGCGCCAAGCTGAACGAAAATAGTTATTTCAGCTTGTCCCTCCTTTCTGCAAGGAGTCCCACCCGCACAGCGCTCGAGAACGAACCCAGGGAAACGTCGGGGGGGGGGGGGGGGCGGTTGGAAGGGAAAGGGAGGGAGGGACGAAGGGGGGGGGTGTCACAGGCGACACTGAGAGCGAGGAGAAGGGACAGGAGAGGTGGCCCTGCTTCTTCTTGTACCCCGCCATAGGGGGAGACCACCATAACCCCCCCTCCCCCCGGCAAAGAGCTGGTCCCCCTAAAAGACCCAGGGAGCGAGGGCTCCCCTCCCCCCGGGAATCCCAGGCCCCTCCTCTCCCTCGGTGCGCTCCACCCCCGGGGCCGGGAGGAGGCGGGGGGGGAACAGCCCCGGCCCCCCCCCCACGCCCCCTGGGCCCCCCTCAGCCGGCCGGCCCGGGCCGGGCGGGCGGGGAGACGTGTCGGGATCGCTCACCCTGGTCTCCGGGCTCCTGCGGCGGCTGCAGGACGCGCTCCAGCTCGGGGAAGGGCAGCTCGGGCAGGTCCAGCAGGGCCCCGTAGCGCTCGAGGAAGGAGCAGACGACGGCGAAGTTGGGCCAGGAGCCCGGGCAGCGCGGGCCCGCCGGGGCAGGGGGCGGCGGGGATGGGGCCGGAGGAGCCGCCGCCGCCGCCATCTTGGACCTGGGGATGGAGAAGGAGCTGGGGAGGGGGAGGGAGGAGGGGGCGCTGCCGGGCCGGGCCGCCACTATCCCACAATGCACCGGGGGCACGGCGAAGGCAGGGGAGGGCAGGGGGCGGCGGCCAGAGCGGCACGAGCCGGCTCCCCTCCGCCGCGCGCGGCGCGGGGGAATGAAAACAAGGCGGGGCTGGGGCGGGGCGGGGCGGGGAAGGACCGCAGGGCTGGCCAATCGAAGCGGGCTGGGGGCGGGGACGGGGGGAACTCTGGCCAATGAAAGGTCGGTATCGCGGAGGCCCCGCCCCCGACCGCAGGGGCCGGGCGGAGGCGGCGCGCGTCGGGGCAGAGGGGTGGCGTGCGCGGGGCGGTGAGTGCGGCGCGTGAGGGGCGGCGGGGAGGGGGGAACGGCTCCTGTCCTGGGCTGGGACTGCGCCTTGGCACGGACACTGGCCTGATCCCAGCCCCCAGCCGGGGCCTGATCCGAGTCCTGGCCCCAGTCCCGCTCCCGGTCCTTGTGCCCCGTCGCGCAGTGCCATGTTTCGGGGGGTTCCAGAGCTGTGCCCTCCCTTCTCCCTTTCCCTACTACTATCCTTGGGTTCTCTGTCCTCGCCTCCTTCTTCTCCCCACCTTGTTCCCAAAGTGCTGTCCCCACCTTCTCTTACCAGCACCCCCCTTTCCAGCGTGACCTCCTGGATTAACTCCCCTTGGCCAGGCTCCCCGGCGAACTGAAATTGTCGAATTCCCCCAATGTGTTTTCCTCCTTCATAAACTTGAGATCTTCCCTCTTCCTACACAGCTCGCTTAAATTTGTCCTGGCGTTTCTAACTTCCCTCTCTGCTGTTTTTAATCCGGACCTGGCTCTCCACCTGTTGTATACCCTGGAATGGCAATTCTCTCACCTCCACCTCCTGACCCTGTTCCCAGGCAGGGCTGAAGAACCACGTTGTCTTCCGATCCCTTACAGGAGTTTTTTCTGCCCAAAATTTCACATACACCAATTTACTCTTTCACTTTTATCTTCCTGGGTCTCTGGTTGCCCTTTGGATTTTATGAAACATTTCTTTCCTTCTGCAGTGTCTCAATAAAATATTATCTGGTGCACTGCCCTCGTTCACCTCTTTTATTCCATTTGTTGCTGCTGGGTGCTGCTCTGGAACAGAAGAGAGGTATACTGGCAATCTTAAAATCCATCAGGTTGCCCGACTGCACTTAAATCTCATGTTTCTTCCATTTTGTTCTCAGCTACTTTTGTCTTCTGCTATCCTTAGCCACTGCTTCATTTCTCTCTTTCAGTAGAGTCTCCTGACATAAACTTGGATTTTGCCTCCTTTTAAATTCTACATCCTTTATTCCTGATGTTTTTAAACTCCCATGACTTTGGTTACAGAGCCCTGAACCATCTCTTCTCCTTGTCTCTTTGTGTTTGGACTACTGCAGTTTACAGAAATTGCTATTTTAGGTTGTACTTGCAAGTCATTTACTTCAAGGTCTCTTTTATTTTGCTACTGTATATTTTTCTACTGTACACTTCTCACAGTCAATAATTTTAAAAAATAGTTTGTCTGAGAATTATTTTCCTACTCCTTTGTGATTGGACCATGCCCTCCATCAAAGGATGTCCAAAGTTCCTGTCAATAAGGTCATTCTTACTTATTCTGGTCTAAGTTACTCGTATTTAGATGAATGGCCTGCCCTAACCGATATTCTCTGGCAGTATTACAGGAAATAGTTTTAGATTACAAATCTGTATTTATGCCATGTAAATTTTGTTTCTTCATTTCTTCTACTTACTTATTTTTGTACCCTTTGGAAAAGATAGCAGGGAATCCTTGCTCTCCTGTTTACGGTTTGTGCCTGTTAGATTGCACAGTTCCAGCCTTGTAATACTGTTTGGATTGGGGAAGCTGATATTCCTGATCGTTTTATCATTCATTCACCTGTGTCCAACCTCTAAGTTCTAACTCTACCATCTCCTCTCAAAAGTAGTACACTCAAAAATTATTTTGATTCTTCAGAGCCAGGTTCTGGGTGCTTTGTTCAGTGTTTACTCTTCGATTTCATTTTGTCAGGACTATTGCTGCTTATTTCTTCAGCTACAGTCTCCCTTCAGGCAGACTTTTGAAAAAAGAGTCATACAAGCCTTTGTTTGAATCCCTTGCATCATGGATGTGTGATGAGAGGATCTAGGATATATGAATCCAAGCAAGTTCCAGTCCCCTGTAGCTTCTTGCCTGGCTTCCTGTTCAGCAATGCGTATGTGCCACAAATGTCACACAGGAGTGAAAAGGGAAAGAATTGCCCCTCATCCTGTGTGGGAAGCATCTCTGGCAAACTCAGTCCTGTGCTGGATCCGCAGCCTAATTTCTTTCATGCTGTGTTTTAGGCGGATACTGAGACCTGCTCTTGGCAGTCCGAGGACAACATGTGTAGCTGTGCTGTGTCTGTTATAGCACATGCAAGATGGGAAGGGAGGCTTCCAGGAGGACTGGTCATCCAAAGATTTCTCTTCTGCAAGGGCAGTGCCTTTAATCTGTGCCACCAGGGTTCCTATGGTAAATTTCCACAATTCAGTTCCTGGTGAATTTAAAAAACTAAAAAGTAAAGGATGAAAATCTTTGTATCTGGAAGGATCTGTCAGAGAGATTTTCTGGATTAGCCAGAGGTGGAGCCTCTCTTTACTGCAGAAACTACCGATTTTCTTCATAATGTGGATTTCAGACGAGGTCAACTGGAAGGGAAGAAAGGTGACTACCCCTGAGATGTGTCAGTGGACTGCCATGCTAGTCCAACACACTTCCAGGGTATATCGTCACCCTGTGATTCCTCTCTTTCCCTCTACTGCCAGAATCGCACCAGCAATTGGACTGCAGTAACATGAGGGACTGTGAGGAGGGTGAAAGCTTTCGTGGTGAGACAACACGGTACTTTGTGAGGCAGAGCCCCTGCCCTGGTGGTGCCCAGCAGTGCCTGTGACAGCAGATCCAAACATTGCTGCAGCACACACCAAAAAGCAGTTGGTCTATAGCGGCACCAATAAAGCTCTGTCTAGTTCCAGGCAACGGACATCAAAGAAAGATGCGTACCAGATTGCTGGATGCCACAGAAAAAAAAGGAGGAAATAAGCAGAGATTTAGAAAACGTGACTGAAGGGAAGTTTATTTGATCTAAATGAAGGGGGGGGGAAAATACTGAGTGAAATCCTCAAGAAAACAAAAAAGTGGTGAAAAAGACAAAAATTAAGCTGTTCTACTTGTCCCCAACAGAAAGAATTAGAAATAATGGGTTTAAGTTGAAACAATGAAGATTGAGGTCAAACAATTAGACAAGTTGTTGTTTGGGTGTATAACTGTTGTGGGAGACTTGCCCTCTGTCAGGAGGGATGAGGGAAAGAAGGTTTGACCCCTTTACAGCCCTGGAAGTCCTGTTTGCTGTAGCAGTATGGCAGTGCCACTATTTGGTTCATGGCTTTTCTGTTGGGTTTGGTTGGTTGGTTGGTTGGCATTTCTTTTTAGCCTCACTTACCACTTCAGTGAAGCAGCCAAATAAATAGTGTAGATCTCAGATATTTTAGGAAATTATTATCATCTTCATCGTACACTTTACGGAGAAGATTAAAACCCAGATGTGAGAGGATATTCTGGCACTTGATCCCTGTTGATAGTTTTAAAAGTTGAACACTCAATACTTGTACAGATTTAGCACGTAAAATGATTTGCCCAAAATCCTGCACAAAATCCCCAAGGGGACTGGTAATTCAACAAATCTGCTGATCCTCAGTTCAAGTCTGTTGTCACAAAATCACATGGATGAAGTCTGTAATAGCGTTTCCTTCCTAGCTCCTTGGGGCAAGGACAGAATTTTCCGTTTTTATTAACATGCTGCATATGTTGGCCTGATGTTATATGTTAAATATCCTTTTTCCAGACTTTGTTTCAACTTTGTGATGTCTTCCCCTGAAATTGCTTCCCTTTCTTGGGGTCAGATGAAGGTGAAGGGCTGCTCTACAACATATAAGGACTGCAAAATATGGCCGGGAGGAAGCCGGACATGGGATTGGCGAGAAACTGGGACTAATGTAAGTTCACTGTTTACTACCCTGCATTTAAAACAGGACTCTGAGAACGGTCCAGAGAACAGTGTTAAAGTTCCAGCCAGAAATCCAGCGAGTTGCCTTTTTCTGTCATCTAGCCATTTGACTTTTCCTGGGAAGAACTGAGTGTACGTTTCGGAGGTGACAGTGTGGAGAGGTCAGAGGGCTGCAGATGCACAGTGTCCTTCATGCAACAGAGTGTAGCAACCATTGCCATGAGTCCTCACAGCTGCCCTGACCAGACAACAATCACACACCTTAGAGCTTTCAAACAACATCCTGCATCTGGCTAAGAGGGCACTTGTCATAAGATGTCGGTAGCAACCTCTCTTCAGACTGTCTAAACAAAAGTTGTCTTGAGTGAGGTAGGAAAAGAAATTATGAGAAGTAAAAGAAATCAAGAGTCACTGACCTTACATGTTTGGAAGACAACAATGCATGTGGTTTAGTTTATATCCTTTTCCTTGGGGTCCCTCATACTTATTTCAGAGGAAAAATATGCAGATGCAGTGTCATACGCACTCGTTTCTGTGTGAAAAGCTCAGCCTGGCTAACCACACAGTGACTTCTCTTGGAAGCCTTATACTAAGTGCTTGCCCTTGTAAATTTTAAAGTTTATCTGTAAATGCAATCAGAATTGTATAAAAGTGCATGGAACAGTGTGGATGCTCCAGATTTAGAAGCAGTGTTGAATCTTTTGCATTAGGAGCTCAATGTTGATAATTCTCCCCATATTAGGACTTGCACTGGCATAGATGATTGGCTATAAAAAAAGTCCCACGCTTTCAAAGCAAAAGTTAAAGCACAGAAGAACTGTGTACTGACCAGGGCTTATACCCAGCATCTGCAGCTGAATCCACACAGAGGATGCAGCTCTGTCGAATTCATTTTGACACAACTGGAGTGCAGAACCTTTGATTTCAGAACTTCAACTACAGTATTTGGGGGAACAGAACTTTTTTAAGCCATCAGAGCTCAATTTATGCCGAGTAACTTTATGCCAAGAGAAAGGTGGTGCTGTCATACAAAGATATCTGCACTTTGCAGAGAGAAAGGTATCTGTACATGTAACCTTTTTAAATGTATTTCCTTTATGGTCTGATTATAAAAACCTAAGTTTGGACTGGATGTTCAAAGGGCGGGGTCATGTGGTGAGAGTCACTGTTTGTTTGACAGTATTATTTTCCTGGTTCATATGCACAGGACTGGAGAAGCAGAACAGATAGCACAGCTGAAAAGTTCCCAGCTAGTTTCCAGCTCAGTCACACATTGATATTCATTCCAGCCACTGGAAAACTTCGGTTTCAAATTATAAGCACTTATGGACATTTAAGAAGTTGTGCTTTCTTTTGGAAGTTTCTAACAACTGATTTCTTAATGTCACAGGTAAAATCTTTAAATCCATAAGTCTTTAGAGGAGTCCTCCAAATGAAACAAAAATGAACAAGTCAATGTTAAATTAAAATTGGAGGAGAAAAAATATAGTTGAGTTCTTCGGAAATGTAGGTTTTCTACCGTCCTATTTATATAATCAGGAAGTAAAAAATATCTATTTAGAGTCTGTCGCTTGTAAAGCTCCTGCTGTAGATCAGTCCTATCCTTGCAGCTATAAGGAGATAGATATTTGCTTTTAAAATGAATAGTAAACGAGATATTAAGAATAGAACTAAACTTTTCTAAACTGCATCTCCAACTTGAGAAGAACTGTAAAACAATTGATCAGTAGGATTCAACAGGTGCATTTTCTGCCTGTTTTTTTATAGTGTACTAGAGTGTGCCTACTTTCTTTGAGCGTGTTTTTCCTGAGGTAGATAGAACTGAAGTTTGGGAAACAAGTGCCGGTCATGTCCCACACTCTAGTTGGAAATAAATTGCTTCCTCTCCTTCTCTGCTGTCACACTGCCATCTTGTATGGCATTCTCTCATCAGGAAACCCTGCAGGGTTCTGTAACTAAGCACTAATAGTCATATTAGACTAATGGTCATATGGCTTAGTTTTAGGTAGTCCTGTGAATGATTCTTGTGAATCCCTTCCAATTTGAGTTATTCTATGATTCTGTGAACTTGAAGAACCACAGAGGTGAATCATTTCTGTTACTGAAATTTTAGATACCAGTCGGGCTAAAGACTTTCTTGTGGAATAAGTTTAATGCACTCATTGGAAGTGGCACTCTACATGGAAGGCTTCCCTCACCTGCAGCTTCAGGAGATCATTTGTTTCAGCTTGACAAGTCTTACTTGCTTCCTTACTTGAGTTTCTTTCTCTTGAAGCAGAGAAACTTATCTCAGACCTCTAAAAATCTTCAGAATTCTACTAAAAAAAAAGGGGGAGAAATAGTATTTATGGTTTAAAATAGAAGTGCATGCCAAAGAGGGGGCAAATTCTAGCCACAGGTTGTACAGAGAAACTGAATCCAAGAGAGTTAATGTGACATAATAGTATTTCATATTAATATTGAAGGTGTATTTATGGATTCAAATATTAAAGTGTGCTAGGAGTAAATGGGCTTGCTGCTTTAAAAACTCAGTTGATGTATCATGAAAGTTCTTTCATTCTTTGAGGGGTTTGGTTTCAAATGTTCTTTTCTCAAAATAAAGAATAGTGCAGAAATGGAAGCTGTTAACTGAAACGAAGCTACCCAATACATTTCAGTCCTCTTTGGTAAATGAGATTTGCTGAGTAAACAAGAAAATAATTTAATCATTTTAATTATTTGAGGAGCTCTTTGTATTTAAAGTGAGTAAACTTTGGCTTGCCACAATCTTTCTTACAAAAAGATTTTGTTAATTTGAAATCAAACAGCAATATGTTGCTATTAATTGATTTCACTTTAACTTATTTAATATCTATAAAATGCCAGTAGTTACACATAAATGTCTTAAAAATGTTAAATGCATCTTTTTTTTTTTGACTATTTAATAAGAAATTATAATATAGTCATCAATAGATAACCTATCATCCTTCATCTGCATGTAAAATACCCTTTTCAGGTTCTAGTGTTACCTCCCCTGTGAATGCAGAGAGGGTTGTGTTACATTTTGGTATGGCTAATTTACCCTGCTGCTCTGTGAGCAGTTTCAGAACACACAGACACAGCTTTCCTGGTTGATGCTGTCAGTACACAGACTATTATTTTCCTTCCCTGACACTTAGCATTCTCCAGGAGTGCAGCCCGCTGACCTTGAAGAAGTCGTCAAGAAGGGTGTTAAAACTGTGGTGATTGGCCGTGGCATGAGTGAGGCTTTGCAGGTAGGTTTTTGTTCTGTGAAAAGCATAAACTGGAACTGTTTGTTCTCCCTCTGATTAGAGAGGAAAAAAAAATTAAATTGAAGATGCTTCACTAAGAGGGAAGAAATTCAGGATTAGCATGACTGAGCTCCTGTCAGGGGTCCCTCTGAAAGAAGCACCATTTGAACTTCTCTGTATTAGTGTCAATGTCAAGCAGTAAACAGGTTTATGTTCTGCTACAGGAGCAGCTGAAACAAGGAGAATTTTTCAGTATGTCATTAGTCCCCTCCTCTTGCAATAGGTGATAAACTGGCTCTCTAGCCTGCTGTAAATACTTTGATAATTCGGCATTTTTGTTACTAGTGTTGCCAGGGTGTCATTTCAGCAGATAAACCAGCTACAGAAAGCTCAAAAGTGCTGAGCTTTACCTGGTGAGAAGGAACTCTTCAGCTTTCTGGTGGGATGAATAAGGCTTTATTTAGATTAAATACCTTTAGCTCCAATTCTATTTGTTTTTGCAAGGAAGGACTGCATTTTAAGGTGTGCTAAGGAGATATATAAGGTGTGAATGTAAAAGTAGCTTTATTGAAGAGAAAAAATGAAATCAATCTTAGAAGTATCAGATCATATTATCATTTTGGCTATTACCAGTTACTTAAGTGGTGCTTAACAAATGGCATCAGTGTTCTTCAAGCCTTCCAGCATAAGGGGAAAAGAATCTAACGCTTGCTTTTCCCATTTCCTTTTTTCTTCTGAGGTTCCGGCATCCACTGTGGACTATCTGAAGAAGAACGGGATTGATGTGCTGGTCTTGCAAACGGAGAAGGCCGTGGCAGAGTACAACACCCTGGCTGCTCAGGGTGTCAGAGTGGGGGGAGTCTTCCACTCAACCTGCTGAAGCCTTACAGCTCTTGCCGTCTCCCCTGACCGCAGCCAAATCACGGACACACCTCTGCCGAATCAAATTACAGTCAACAGAGTGGGAACTTACGTGCCAAGGCATTTGTGCGCTGACAGTCTCAAATGCAAGGACAGTTCATTAGTTCAGGATTTAAACAAATTGAGAGCTCACAAAATGGGGCTGGGAATTAATTTATTTAGTTACAGAATAATTTCCGTATATTCTTAGGATTGGCCTAACCTTCCTCTGAAGTCTGTCCGTAGTCTGCTTACTTAACTTTTCTCTATTGACTAAATCAGAAGATTATGTTTTGCATACTTTTATTAGAAAATGTCCCAAAATTACATTATTGGCTGTTGGAATGCAGCCATAAGATAGTTGATGAGCACTGTCAAGTGGTAGATCTGAAGCAGTAAAGAAGCACTTTACCACCACTGGATAAAGAAGTTAAAAATAAGACAAAATTAAAAAGTAAACCCAGAATATGCAACTTTGCCTCCTGCTGGTGACTTCAGTCAGGATATTTGCTCATTCATGAACATTGCATAATGTAACACTTAAATTTTACATATTGATCCTGGAAAAGAGGAAAACGTGTCTACAGGGTATAAACATAAAATATGGGCCCTAAAGAATGTTATTAATTGCCAGTTCTGAGGATTGAGTTGTCCAATACGTATCTATTCAGAAGTTCCTACATGCTTAAAATCACCTGAAAGATGTGTTACAAAATCTGAGTTTGCAGCAGCATAAAACGTTGATCTTTAGGAAATCAGTCTAAATTGCTGCTAGGGAGGTGCTGCTGGCAAGCTGGGGTTGGAAGCGAGAATTATTACTGGTTGTCATTATCAGATGGTTTAAATGCTGCGCCAACAAGCATATTAATATTACACTGAAAATATAAAAAGTTCTCTTGGTTGCTGTTCTTGGTGGGCTTCTATTAATATTATATTAGTATTACCAGTTACAAGTTGCCTACTGTAGATCTTTTTTCCCACCAGGCTCACTATTTCTTGTTCTGTGCATATTAATTCTGTGTGTATTAATGAAAGTACAAAGACGACGCTGTACAAGCCCTGAGGCACTTGGTGCTACCCAGGCAGTAGCAGAGAGGCTTAGACTGATATGAAAACACAATGACCCCCCCTCAAGATGCACAAAATACTATGTTCTTTTTCTGTTTATTTGCTGTAGTAATAATTTAAAACCTTTTATGTCATAAAATACAATGTGGCGCAAAAGTAAAGGGAAAGGGAGTACTTGAAAGTTTTATCCTGCAATCTCCTAATTACAGAAATGTTTTCTGTTAGTGTAGCTGTATTTGAGGCAAAATCTTATCTAACCCAGCAGGAACTGCCTTTCCAGCTGCATCTGTGTTCTCTGACGCAGCAGCCAGTAAAATGCTCACTGTAGCTACTATGATATTTTTCTGGATAACTTGCCTGGCATGAAATAGAAGGTGAACCACTGACCCAGAAGGCTGTGGTCATCCCAAGGGAATACCAGCAGAACAAGTTCCTACCAACCCACAGAGTGTGAAGACTTTTTGCTTTAAATGTTGTTATCTTGTTGCGAAGGTGGTTGACATTTGATTGTGGACATATATTTGCGTTATTTTGTGAGCTTTTAGGCCTTAAGGCAGCCTCAAATAGGAAGAGGCTTTGTAAGGCTTTGGCTGAGAGGACAGTGCAGTACTTAAAAAACTGGAATGGGAATTACACTGTTAGGAGAACTTGAGCAAACACCTTATCTTTCTCCTCCAGGTTATTTTTTTTTAAATATATTTTCACGTTAATGTGGCACATTAATGGTGATGCCACTTTTACCAAAACTGCCCAGCCCCGGTCCTGCATTTGAGAAAAACTGTGGGTTCCTCACACTGCTGCTGCTACACGATTCATCCTCCCAAAAGGCATGTGAGGAGCCGAGCCCATATTGCATTGCTAGGTGACTTTCAGAGGTGAGCCCTACCCAGCTCTGTGCTGCAGCCTCTTAATTCTTCCCTTCATTTGGCAAGTGGTAGGATACAGAAGATTCCACTTCCAAAACGGAGCTGCAGTGTGCAAAGAAGTGGATTTCTGTTTTTAAAGGCAAACTGCTAAATTTCACCACCATCAGTACAAAATTTCAGAGTCAACAAGGAGATTATCTGCTCCAAGTCTTTTCCATCCCTGTCTTCTATTGCTGCTTTCGTCACAGCTTCCTGAGTCAGCGTTGTCAGTTCCCACAAAGGCGGCTGCTCCACTTGGGCTGCTCCAGTCCCTGAAAGCCCGATTTCGTTCTTGGTGCCTGAAAATGCTTTGCTACATGGTGTTAACAGCTGGGACTGATTCATCAAAAAAATTCCACCAAAGCTCAAACCAGTGTCTTTGTTAAATTGCTGCTTTCAGCTAGAGCCATAAATAATTCGTTAAAATTACGGGCTCATCGCCCAAATCATGGGAATGCACTTTTATAGTGCAGGATTTCTCGCATACACCATTGCTGTGCCTCCCACCAGGAAAACTATTTCCCAGTAGGCAGTGAACTCCCACCCTGACACTGAAATTAAAGCCGAGCTGCGGCTGGGCTGGGAGCCAGGAAGATTCCACCCCAGCTGCTCTGCCGACGAGCGGGTCAGTCCCCAGCCCTTATCTTTGTGCAGCAGCATGTGCGAGCTGGCAGCCAGGACAAACAGGCTGTAAAGAGGCTCACTGACACACCGAATGCAACACGACCAGCATTCTTAAGGGACATCAGGCAGGATTTGTGCAAAGCTTGGCATCCAAGAGCCTTCAAACTTTGTTTTGTTGGAGTCCCACTAATATTGCATTAGCTAACTGTAAAGTAAAAAGACAGCCTTTCTGCATTCCTAGTGCCCCCTACTAAGAATAAAATGGAAGATTCAAGTGAAATAAAATGAAAAAAGTGATTGTAACTTAGACAAGTGAAACAGGATTCCACAGGAAATCCATTTCTGTCAGCTGGAACCTAAGGTGACCTGTACTGTGCAGTGCAGAGTGCAAGTCTTATGAAGAGCAGCTGAGGAAGCTGGGACTATTCAGGCTGGATGAGGCTCAGGGGGATCCTCTCTCTCTCTACAACAGCCTGAAAGGAGGTTGTAGCCTGTGGGGGGTCAGTCTCTTCCCCCAGATAACAAAGGATGAGAGGAAGCAGCCTCAAGTCGCACCAGGGGAGTTTTAGATTGGATATTAGGAAAAGTTTCTTCCCCAAAAGAATTGTCAAGCATTGAAACAGGCTGCCCAGGGAAGCGGGTGGAGTTGCCACCCCTGGAAGTGTGTTCAGAAGACATGTGGATGTGGCATTTGGGGACATGGCTTAAAGGTGGGCTTGGCAATGCTATGTTAACGGTTGGACTTGATGATCTTAGCGGTCTTTTCCAACCCAAATGATTCGGTGATGTCATACAGTCCCTATTTAAATACATACCCTGTTCTTTTGTCTTCCCAAGAACTTGCTTTGTACTTTTTGCAGTGAGTGTACCTGCCCACTTAGGCCTTTTGTACTTTTTAAAAAATAAGGGAGGTGAAAGCCACACCAGGTCCAAGTTAATGTCTCATAGGCTTCAACTTTGTTCCCAATACATTTATGCATTGTTTTAAGAGCTCTTGACTCGATAATTGCATTAATTTCCTTGCAAATTGGCCTAATGAATTTCTGGGGACTTGAGCAATCTAAATACGAATTTCCCATTAAAAGCACTCAGAGTTGGGCCTCCCCACACACAGATGCCATGTGTAATTAAATCCAGAAAGTTAGTGGTAAACAGGACAACACATTTTCACACCACTAAGCTACACCTCTTTCACATGAGGTCAGCCTTTTCCTCACTCTGCCAGATTCCTGACCCTCTTCCCTTACCTCTAACCAGGAGGTACAGTGCAGAGGGGAAAGCTGTTTGAACATGGTTAGTTTTTAGCAAATTATTTGCCCTTCCTTTGTAGATTGCTCAATCTCCCTGTGGCAGCAGCTGTACTGGCACCATGTTCCTACCCTTGGAGCCATCTGAGAGAACAGAATCTCCCTGTACTTGGCTGATTATGATCTGAAGTCCTCTGTTCCCTCTTCAACAGAGACGAAAGATGCAAATTATCTTTGTGCATGAGTACAGCCCTTTGTTTTTCTTTTCATTCTGAGATCAATCATCTTATAGGCTATTGCAGTGCAGAAGCCCAAAAATTATCCAAAATAAAGGACAATTGGTGAATGGATAGAAGTGCTTCTGAGATGACACAAGGTCTTTCAGCTCCACAGAGAGCGTGAACTCTGGTGTTTTTGAGAGCAGAAAAACCTGGGGATGGGAAGAAAGAGCCAACATCTAGATCTAAACAACTCCAGTAACACGTGTTTTTTATACAGATTTCCTTTCAGATTTCCCATATATTGGAACATGGCATGAAATGGTCATTTCCAAGCACAAATACAGGCTGGGTGGGGAAGCTCTTTTCCACAGCCCTTCAGTATTTGATTCCCCTGGGTAATACAGAAGGCAATTGATCTTTGCCCAATATGTTACATGGAAGGAGCTCAAGGACAGCATGAGGGGGAAAAAATAGTAGAAATTTGATCCATTGCTTAGAAAAAGTGAGAAAGATGCCAAAATTTTGATACTGAAAATAAGTGCTGTGCCTACCACAGCATCCATTATGGCCTGGAGCATATGGACACCATTTAAATTAGAAACTTTATTGGGATGACAAACTGCAGAAATGCTGGTGAAGTGCAAAAATGAGAGGAAGAAAAAAGAAAAAGGCTGTAATGAGCTTGCCCAACTCGTCAAGTATCTGCCCAGACACAGCTTCCTAATGAGAGACACATCAACCCTGTCTGCCGGGAACTGAACTGAGGATGCCAAAGTCAAGTCAGACACTGACAACTCAGCTGTCAGAGGTGCAGGAGATTTTCAAAGCAGTGCCCCAAAGGTGAAACACCAAAAACCAGTTTATAAGAGCAGAAGCACTAAGAAAGGATATTTAATTCAAGAATATCTAAAGCAGCAGCAAAGGTTAATGGCTATGAGCCTTGGCGCTACAACATGTCAGTGCTAAAAAATTAAAATCACAAAAAAAGTGCAGTAATCATATTAGCCAAGTACCATGCAGGCATCCATGTTCAGTCATATAATAAAGAGGAAACAGAATAGGACGAGTTCTCCGATTTTACTGCAGGAAAGCACATAAGGGGTTATTATTTACACCAATCTCTGCACAACTAGAAAGTATTTCTTCACTGTTTACTCTTTTATTTACTTGCTAAAAATACACTTTTAAAAAAAAACACACCACGATTTATGAACACAGGTGGCACTTGGCTGCTGCACTAGAATGTTTCACACATTAAGTCCTCCTAGAAAATCATACCAAAGGATTGCTGCAAATCATAGGAAGTTCCTCAGTCTGCTAAGCCTGGCACACAGAAGCGATGAACAGACACACTTCCTGACAGGAATGCCAGATGGATCACATTTTAACTAAGTTCTTATTCTTCTGTACTCCCAGCTCACCTCCAGAAGTGAACAATGACAAGTTGCCTGACTGCTGCTTAACTGAGAGCACATTCAGCTACTTCAGCTGATCTGAAAGACTTTGAGTACCAAAACTGCTGCTGAATTGAAAAACATAGATTTTTTTTTTTCATCCTGCTAAGTATTGGTTCAGGCTGGGATCACTACAGAGAAACAGATCCTGTAAAACGTAGTGGGATGTTGTTAGGAATTTTCCAACTGGTACCTGATCACGTTGTTCCTCAAGACGTACAAATGTGCAATAGGAGAGCTTGGTTACATCTCAGAGATGGAGATCTTCGACTCCATTTCATGTAAACGAACAAAAGCCGTAACAAACTGCTCTGTTCCTGTAATTCAGCTAAATTCCATGTCCTGCTGACTGAAGTTCTGCTGCTGGCACGAACAGGTTCCTCCTCCTCCTGCACCATGAACAACCTGTGCCCTCCCCAAAGCTGTACCAGCTTCAGTACAGCTGTAGAAGATGTGAAACAGCTCTGGATTTAGCCTATGGCAATTGGCAATTTCCCTCTGAGGTGCAGTTCCCATACAAAAACAACAGTACTTTGGAATATTTTTTTTTTTAACTAAGAAATTAGGTACCAGTGCACAAATGCAAGTTTTAGACATTAAAAAAAAAAACAACCCAAAATGAAAAAAAAACCACAAAACAAACCAAAAAAAAAGGGACCAAAACCAAACCAACAAACCCCCACAAACCCCTGAACTCCTCAGCTTAAGAATACTCTAAAAATAACATTGATTTCCGTGCCCAAGCATTTACATAGTAAATCCATAGCAGAAATTTTTGATACATAAAAACTGAAGATATGGCCCAGTGAAATTACTACTGGAATGCTGATTGAGAACTGTCCTGTTTTTGTTGAGTCAATGTAAAAAGATCCGCTTTTTCTTGAAATCACTCTTAACTAGCTGAGTAACTCCTGCCTTTGTCTGCTGCTGAGGAGACCAACTGTTCTTCACCAATTTTATTTTGATGTCTGTTTTGGCTTGGTTTGCTCTCCTGGACAGAGCATCTTGTTTTCTTGTAAGCCAACTCAGCAATCCCATAAATAGGTTTCTTTTAGCAATAGACTTCACCGCCTGGCGGGTTTGGGCATTATATATACCTTGACAGGTTTGCTGAAGGGTATGGTCCCCTCTATGCCATTTTCAGATGGCGGGAGAGCCTCCAAGCTCTCGTTCCAGGTAGATTTAGGAATTCTAGCAGATGCCTTGCTCCTGTTGGAATTGTAAGCCAGCAGCAACCGCACTTCAATCTGGCAAGGCTCTGCAGAGAAAAACAGAACAACCCAAACATGACTGTCACTGCACAGCGAACCAACACTGAGTGGATTTTGTACCACATATGCTGGGTAACTAGAGCCATTCTGGTCTGCCCAGAATCCAGTCTGGTGTTTGAAAACACAACTTTGCCATTACTTTCAGCACAGCAATACTAGGGACTGTTTTAGGTTCCCCCCCATCTTCTTTGTCATCACTTAAAAAATCTCACCACTAACCTAAAGTTATTTTTGTAAGTTGCAATTTGTAACTCCAACCAAATAAAAAAATCATTAAAATTCCCACAGAACCTGCAGGCCCTGCTCACTCTATTTACAGCAGGATCAATCCAGATGACGTCTGGCAAGACTTGTGGCACAGGAGATTACTTGAAGATTCTCTTCTGTTGGAGGCTTTTGCACTGCAAGACAGCCTCTCCCTCTTTCACCAACTGCAGCTAGGCAGATATTCCTAATCCTGTACATAGGATGATTTCACTTTACTCTTCTTGCAGTGGTCACAACCAAATTGGGATTTCAGTCTACACAGCAGCCTGCTGGACTTAACATGCTCAAAAAAATTTTCCTGTTTAGACTGAAAAAGAGATTCTTTTAGGTTTTCTTGATGGACTTGTACTAATTTTGGCTGAGATAAAGTTAATTTTCCTTCACAAAAGCTTGCAGGGTGACATGTTTTGGATTTTGACCAAAATGGTGTCAGTAACATAGGGATGTTGTAGCTATTGCTGATCAGTGTAATACCCATGAGTTTTCTCATGTTGCCCTTCTGATTTTCTTCCCTGTCCCACTGGGGAGTGAGCACCAGGTGGTTTGCGGGGCTTAACTGTGTACCAGGGATAACCCTCAGCAGGAGCACTTTAATGAAACTACTGAAACCCACAGGATTTTAAGTCCCATGCAGTGGAACTCCAGCCGAGACATCATCAGCACCAGACAGAACACAAGAAATGACTTTCTTTCACATTTACCCCACAGCTCAGCAAACACCTTCCTGAGCTCACCTTTCCATCACGCCACCAACTCTTATGTGCAGCTTGCAGTCACCTCTGTCACTTCTGCTCTACACCTGGCAGTTAATCCATGTTTTGCACTTGGGCATTCTCCTTCATAAGCATATCCTTCCTACTGGCCTTTAACGAGCTTTGTTGTCTTGAATTAAGGCAATTTCTCCACTTTGAATTCTGACCCTGTTTCCCGAGCCCCTCCCAGCTCAGTGTCCTCCCCCTGTTTTATATGCTTAAGTGCCAGGGTCAAAGTTAATAATTAAAATAATGGCTAGAGGAGACACCAGAAGAGAATCCCTTAGGGCCCTACTTAAAATGCCCTTCCAGTGAACGCTGCAGAACTAGAAATAAGGACTTCATTCAGCTCCCTCTGGTACAGGATCAACCTTTTAAACCCAGATACTTCCAGTCACAGAAACAAAACAATGTTTTCTTCTCCAAAACAAAACAAAGACAGCAGGATGAGTAAGTACACCGTGGCAGTGCTATATAAAAAAGAAGGAACATGGCAATAAATAAAATTCTGTTGGTTTAAAGAAAAAAAAGATTGCCAAATCCAATTAAAAATTGCTCAGAAAAAAAACCGCTCAGAGACCCCCCCCATTTGAATAAACGTGAAGGGATTAAACAAAGACAGGACAAAGGGAGCTGTGAATGAAATACTCTCTGCTTTTGTTGTTTGAAGTCTACAAAGCAATTACTGAAGTGCTTCCATGAGGAAGCGTGAATGCCAACTGAGACTGAACATGAATGTTGGAGTCACATATTTCACCAGAGCTAAAGGGTGGGTTTTTAGGGCATTAAAAGGGTGAAAGTTTAATCAGCAGTGCAATTGTACTGCTGTGTAAGATACAGTTCCAAAGGTTCTCTGCCGTGCTCAAATACCTGTCAGATCCGAAACAATGAATTCCAAGGAGTCAGTTTACCATGACTCCTTGCCTTTACATGAGGATGCAGACCTGGCTCCTGCAGCTGATCTTGCTCTGCACAGAAATGGGTGACCTCACCGTGAACACGGCTCTCATGTGAAGGCTCCCAGGACTCTCCCAAGAGAGCAGCCCCTCCAGTCATCTCTGGAGCAACCAGGAAGACCCAACTGCTCAAAGACTGTGAGAGCACAAACCTGATCGACACTAAGGGCAGCACCAACCACAGCTTAGACTCCAGATCCTCAGAACCCCCAGCACTGTGGGCATGTACATTATGTGCCAGGGACTGGGATGAAGCAAGACACGCTCCTGCCTCAGAAAAGTGCAGCCACACAAACACAGGAACTTGTATCGTTAACATTACCTGTCCAGGCTGTGTGCGAGAGGTAAACCTGAGTTATCAGCCTGTGCCTTCCAGGACCGGGATTTCGGAAATCAGCTGGTTTAGGATGGATTAGCTGTGCTTGTCCATCTGGATACAACACCTAAAGAAAAAAAAAAGAAACGACTGACAACTGTACTGGGTATCTCACCGTGTGGGCTACTTGGGTAGTTTCTTTTTGAGTTGGGAAGGCAAGGAGGTGGCCTATAGCTTGGAGCCATGACAGAACAGCCATGTGCCAGCCATTCAGAACCACAGCACAGGGGGAAAAACTCCCACACTGACATCAGCTTCTTCCTTTGCATCATAACTGAGGTTTTAATCCCTTTGTTATGTGGTGATGTTGCATGTTTTACTTGGACAGTACCACGCCTACCTCCTCAGCTGCATTTGAAACTAGTGATTCAGCAGCAGGGAGAAAAGCTGGAATAGACAGATTAGAACCTGCATATTTCTGTGCTGTTTGGAACAGCTTCTTTTGCTCCTCCTTCTCCCACTACATCAGCTGGAAGTTCACCAGTGTTTGTTTGTGTTCATGCCTGGAACGTGCCCAGTGTACGTGGAAGCACAGAATGACATCAAAGTGCTCAAAGCAACCTCTCAGGAACTGCACCCAAGTCAACTCAGCACCCTGTAGACAAGCCAGTTTCTGAACATGTGGTCAAAACACAGGAATCCAACATTGTTACTAATAAAGAATATAATTATTTGCAATTTAAAAGAATTGACATCCTTAAAGAAACTCCGCCCAAGACGCAATCTTGTTTGCAATTATGTCAAGTGACTTCTTACCTGAACTTTAACAGTTCCTTGGGGATCCTGCACATGTTCCAAAGTTGCATCAACATCCAGTGCCACAACTAACCCCGATGTAAACCTCAGGGGATTATCAGATTCACCAGTAGGTTCAATGATATTTGCAGTAGCTCTATGGAGCTGTTAAAGGCAAAGTGATTTTTGGCAAAAATAAGGAGGTTGGGGAAAGAGGAAAGAAAAAAAATATGTAATTACTGCTGTCCTTAACAGAGAAGTGCATGAACCTTGCAAATTTTTCTTTAGTACTGCCAAGAATTGTTAAGTTTTCCATAATTTTAGCAGTTGTGCTGAGGATGGCAGGTAAGAAGATGCAGCCTTTGAAGAAATAATACTTGTAACTGAACAAGAACCTGAATTCTAAAAACTTCATGGTATATTAGGTATATTTTATATATATATATATATATATATATAGTTATATTAGGTATATTAGTCAGATGCTACAACAGTCCACAAGGATATTGCATTCTAATTCTCTGTGTTAAACCCACCTGCTCTGGAAGAGGAAGGTGGAGGAAGGTACTTTGTCGCAGTGTTGTCTGAAGGATCTTGACCACTTCTGAAGGCTTAGATGTCACAAGTCTGGGCATTAAGTCCAGCAGTTTATCTACAAAACTGCCTTGCATATGTGGGAGCTCAGAGATGAAACATCTGTGTTAGGAATAAATTAAAAATCAAATACTTTTTTCCAACTTTTTCTACAGTGCTGTTATTTTCAGTCGAAATACTTAATTGTTATATTTAATTATAATGACAGATCTAGACACATACATTCCTCTTGTGATGTGCACTTCACATATGCAAGAAATTATTTTGGCTAATTCTGTTGGGACCATGCTGTGTGCTCAAACTGACATCAAGGGCAATGTGATGTGGCCAGCAGGTTGAGGGAGGTGATTCTCCCCCCTCTACTTTGCCCTCATGAGACCCTACTTGGACTGCTTTGTCCAGCTCTGGGGCCCCCAACAGAAGAGGGACATGGACCCACAGGAGTAACTTCAGAGGAGGCCACAAAGATTCTCAGAGGACTGGAGCATCTCTGCTACGGAGACAGGCTGAGAGAGTTGGGGTTGTTCAGCCTAGAGAAAAGAAGGCTCTGGGGAGACTTCATTGCAAATTTTCAGTACTTAGAGGGGACTTAGAAAGAAGAGAGAGAACAACCTTTTATACAGGTAGGTAGTGACAGGACAAGGGAGAATCATTTTAAACTATAAGAGGAGAGATTTAGATTAGATTTTAGGAGGAAATCCTTCACTGTGAGGGGAGTGAGACACTGGAACAGGTTGCCCAGAAAAGCTGTGGATGCCCTGTTCCTGAAGTGTTCAAGGCCAGGCTGGATGGGGCTCAGAGCAACCTGGTCTAGTGGAAGGTGTCCCTGCCCATGGCAAGGGAGTTGGATTTTAGATTATTTTTCTTGTCCCTTCCAACACAAGCCATTCTGTGACTCTGTGATTTTATGACTCAGAAGGAAATTGGATAGCTAGTGCAGAGACACAGGTATCCTGAGCAGAATCTCTATTTCCGGTAAAATTCACATTTATTTGTACTCCATATGCTTGGCAATTGTGGCTGGTTAACTGATGAGAAAAGGGGACTGAATTCACCCATGCTCTAATGTCTATCTCATTTGATAGCTGGAGAACAGAACTGTTCATTTGCTTTACATCTGTTCCTTGCACTGAGTCTCGGGATCAGCAGAACTCATCACTATTTCATAGAATCACAGAACCACAGAATAGTTTGGGTTGGAAGGGACCTTAAAGATCATCATGCCATGGTCAGGAACACCTTCCACCAGAATCAATCTATTCATGAAAATTGACATTTAATACATTTATTCTCCCTGAAAGTAAAGGCTCTCGAAAACAGTAACAAATAAAATTGAAGTATTTATCAAAACAGCATCCACTTAATGTAGATAAATCCTTATAAATACAAGGAAAAAATCAGTTATTCTATAAAAAAATTAATTCATGTTGCAAAGAGATGAAAAACGAACAGAATATCCCCTGTTGGCAATGGTGATAGAACTTTCTAACAAAAGTGAAGAAGCAATGGAGTTTGTCACCTCTGGAAGGAATCCACTTCTTGCAGAAATTTTTCACACATCCCAAAAAGGGGTTCAGCTCTGTAATGAAAATAATATTCCTCGGTTTAGTTTTAAAGAAAGAAAAACTGCTCTAAGGCTATAAGCGTTTAAGTGATTTGGAAACCCATTAAAGCTCCTAAAACTGGAAAGATCTTAAAATTTCTAGGCCAGAAAAGTGTTCCTCACATCTATATCCCCCTCTCACAAAAAACGCTTTTTGCATAAGGCAATTATTAAGTTCCCAAAGCCACTGTTAGAAAATATTTCCAGCTATAAAACAAGAAGTTAAAAGGTAAATATATTATGGACCTCTGTGGTAACACAGTAAATTGATGGCAACAAACTCAAAACAAAGTAAACAAATTAGGACACCAACTACTTTGCTCGAATTCCACCAAATGCAGTTCTAATTCTACAATCACCAAAACCCATGTGTCACTTCATTTTCAGCAGCCAAAACGAACCACTCAGCCTCCTGTGTACCTAAGTCAAGCATGCACAGAAGCATTTGTGTCTGAGTCACACACACATTAGTTGCAGATGAGTCAAGACGATGCTTTTCTGATGCTAAAAATTCAGCAACTAATACTTAATGAAGCAAACATGATTAGTGCATTATTTTGATACCTGACTTTTCCACATTTAAATAAGTTCCAAGTATCAACTCTACAATGTTTTTAACCTATTTATATGCTCACAGCTTGAGAGAACTCAACCCCCAAAACTCATCTTCCTAATTTTGTCATTTATCTTGTGATTGTGTCACTGTCCAGTTATACCAAAGGCAAAAGAAGGCCCTTCACCCTGAATTACTTTAGCAAATGGTTATTGGCATGTTGCCATGTTTTGTGTCTAATTTATCCTTGCTGTTTTTTTAAACAAAGCTTAAGGTAACTAAGCTTACAGCTAACCCTAAGAATACCCTTTGACCAGGTCATCCTTACCCTCTCGTGGTACGTGCAGTCACAATAAGCTGCAAGGCCTTTGCTTGCAGTCTCATGTGGTGAATAATGACCACTTGTCTACTTTCCACTCCGCTGTACATGAACTCCATTTTATAGGTTTCTTCCAAGATCTGCCAGACAGACACCACAGGGATAAAAAATCATCAGTGTTAAACTCTGGTACAAGCATGATCACAGGATTCTGGTATTTTCCCTAGCATCAAGAAACACATTAATCCATAAGGCTCATTCTTTTAGTGAAATTCTTCACGGTGTAAAGTGGTACCTCATACTAAAAGGTTATCATGGCTATATTAAAGAAAGAATTCATGAAACTTGGCCTGGAATCAAACACTCCCTCCACCAGCAGTCTATCTTTTGATACACTGCATTTTAAATTTCTAGGGGTAAAGAACTTAAAGAGTCTCACTGGCTACTCTGGAATGCAAACACAAGCAGCTCAACAGAGCAACCTCAATGGTCCTGCTCAGGTTTACATTTCAGGGGCCAGACCCGACAACTTCTCCTGCAAACAACTTTACATTCTACAACACATCGTGCACTGCAGCTGAAGATGGGAACTATCACAAGATAAGTATCACCTTGGGTTACTTTAGGTACATAGTTAGAAGCTTAGACAGGACATTGCACAGTTTTATTGTAGACAAGAGGAAGTGCTCAAATTAATACAGTTGAGTTCAGAATGACTGTACACAAGCCATGAACTTGCAAGTTATCTAACAGGAAATATTCCCTCACCTTGCATTGATAGGAAGTGTTCTACATTCACCATCACAACAGATAAAACTTCCCAGGGAGTTCACATGCAAGTGAAAAGGGCACCCAAGTCAGACAGTTCAATCAGAAAAGATTTCAAAAGCTGGAAGGCTTTTGTTTCTACTCATCAACAGCAGAGAAGGCTTTGATGCACAGCAATACCTGCCTATTTCATCTTAATTACCTGAAGACTCAAAATGTCAGCAGAGTTTCCCAGCAGATCTGTGAGTTTGCTTTTACCCTAGATTTGTATCCAGATTATTTAATAGCTTGATTGCTTCTTTTTCTTAGGGCTTAGCTTCAGTTTTTGCAGGATCAGATCATCTATACATCACAGAGTAACTCAGATTGGGTGGGACCTCCAGAGGTCATCTAGGCTGGTCCCATGCTCAGAGCAGGTCTAATTAAATTCAGATACTCAGAGCCACATAAAACTGTGAACACTTCCAAGGACAGAGATTCCCACATCTCCCTGGGCAACCTATTACACTACGTAACTATCCTTACAGTAAATTTTCACTTTATATCTAATTAAAATTTCTCATCGTTTGCCCACTGCCCCTTGTCCAGAGCAGTCTGGCTCTGTCTCATCTGTATCCTACAAGGAAACAGGGGAAGACAGCAGTAAAACCACCCTTCTCTAGGCTGGACAATCCCAGCCCCCTCAGCTTCTCCTGTGAGGTGAGGACAAGCAGCTCATTGTTTTCTGGATCTTTCTTGCTCTTCTGGAAGGTGGGTGAGATGCTTGCCTTTTTACAGTTCTCATGAACCTCCCTTCCTCACCATTCATCTTTTGAAGATAACAGAAATTACTCCACTTTGGGGAGCTAAGATTTACTTGGACAGACTACAGCAGTGGACGAAGTGTATTAGTGTTGCATGGCCAAGGAAGGACTCATATCCAAGGATTTGCCTCCATGCAGACTCTGCTGCTTCCACCTCACCTGTTTTGCTGCAGCAGATGCTAATGCATTCTGTTTCAGGTACAGAGGAGCTGCCACATTCCACAACTTCTCCTGCAAGGCCTACGAGAAAAAAACCATAAAATGATGACAAGAAGAAAACTGGAGCCAAAGCTCAAGCTTTATATCCTTCACCCAGGCTGGTCCCAGAATCCCAGTCAACTACCCCCAAAATCACAGGGTGTGTAGAGCCTTTAAAGGTTTGGAACCCTTGGAGCCTTGAGAGGCTGGGAAATGAAGATACTTTTTCCCCTACAGCTTTTTTCTACTGAGGAAATAAGCAACAGGAAAGAAACGTACTGAAAAGGGCTGCTCTGACATATGGATTCTTTCTGCAGCATCAGAATTTCTAACCATATCATATTAGTGGAAGGTGTCCCTGCCTGTGGCAGAGGGGCTGGAATAAGATGATCCTCAAGGTCCTTTCCAACCCAAACCATTCTGTGATTCCATGATATTATGAGTTACTTTTCATTCCATGCACATTACTGACTCCTCTGCATCACTGATCAACTGACTGTTCTACAACTCAAGCCAAGAATGGCTGATGCAGCTTTTACCCCCTTCTTCCAAACAGAGCACTCCTCTGCCAGATACAAAAACCATCTGGTTCAGTCCAGTTAAACCCTGGAGAAGGGAACAAAGCCACCACCAAATGCTGGTCCTCTGCCTGGACAGCACATTTCATTTTGGATTCAGCTGGGATTGTACTGAACTGTAACACTGCTCATCTAAAATATCTTCTCTAGGTGATAAACATATTCCAAGGACTTGAGGCCTGCCACGAGATGCCAACTGGCAGCTGTGCATTTAGCAAAGCAACTAAAATCCCTCCCCTGTTTTACATAACAAAGCTTTTACTGAGTCCCTTCTGGAAACCTGTTTGTTGCTTGCTTTAGTTCTTGCTTTACACGAGTATAAGTTACAGTCAAACACTAAAGAACGCCAGGAGACTAACTTAAATACTACTGCCAGCTGATAGCCCTGAGCAACCTGATGATGTGGAATCCCTGATGATGTCAGGGGCTTAGAACTAGATGGTCCCTTCCAACTCAAGCTTTTCTGTGAAGCAAAAAATTAGTTCCTGTTTATAGCAAGAAGATGACTTGGAAAAGGGGGTTTTGAAAAGGACTGCTGCCATGGTGTCGAAGTAACCACTTCACCTGCTAATACCAGAGAGGTGATCATTTCAATATTGTAAAGGAAAGCATGACTGATATTTTGCTCAATCAATTCTTTAAAACTCCTTGGCATCGGTGCCAGAAAAGCTGTCTGCAAATCATGGTCTAATGAAAACTCCATTCACAGCAGCACTTTAGCATAAAACATTCCAGTGATCACTAGCAGGGAAAAGTTATTCTCCTAACATAAAAAGGCTACAGAATAATTGCTCTCATTGTGATCTCTGTCAGATAACAAACTCTGCACAGACAAAATACACATGAACCAACATAACCCTTCAGTACAGCAGCAGAGATCTGCACTGGCATACTCATTGGCAAAAGTACTGCATAAATTACGTGCCACGGGGGGGAAGCCAGATTAGAAGAAATTCATGGAACCTGCGCTTTCATCCTACATCAGTTTTCGGCACGAACATCAAAACATGAAAGCACACCACTGTGATGGACTGGGGGCACTTAAAAGGAACAGCCCAAAAGACCCCGATGAAGTCAAACCTTGATGAGGAGCAGCTGACACTGAAGGTAAGTCGCAGTGAAATCAGCCATCCCTGCCAGTTCTGACTGCAGTTCTCCAAGCCTCTGAAGATCACTGAACCATGTGAAAAAAGAAAAAATAACACTGAGACAGTGAACAGTTTAATCTAAACACACTTAGAACTCTGCAGCAATGAAACTAGCTATTCTTGCCTCTTGCTTTTATTAGAATGAGCGCCAGAAACAGTAACAAAACACACACTACAAACCAGTTTGCACCTTGGGACTTGGCATGTCCAATCTTCCAGGACGCTGACACCAGCAGAGCAGTGGAAGCACTAAGTCTGTCAACCCACATTACTCTGCAGCCCCACAGGAACCATAGAGCGTGGCAGTTCCAGATTTCACTTAAAACACTTCAGACTTCCGCAGCAGCTAACGACCGATTTGTGTTACACTGCTGGGAAATCAAACTACTCATGCTGGCTAGGAAAGGTTGTTTGGAACATGTCAGACTCACCCAGCCAAGGGTATCTGAAATAGGGCTGCCTTTTCAAGCCAAGCTGGAATCTGATGTACTGATATCTGCCCAACTATATGGTGTGTTATAGTCTGGCATTTCTTGTAAATCATACAGCAATATAAGCAGGTTTTAACTTGATAGAAAAAAAAAGTGTCAGCTAATGGAAACCCAAAAAGGCTTTAATTCTCTACTGTTAGGCATGTTTCAAAATCAAAAGCATCCTTTAAGAGAACAAAACTGATTTTTGTTACAGAAATGTAAATAGGCTGGATGATGTGGTTTCAGTGTTTCTGTTCCTTGCATTTGGTTTGCTCCAAAGTCTACTAAAATTGTCACTTTACTTCCATGTTTCCTACTGTGTTATTAAAGTATGTTTTTTCAGATGATCATTTCCTTTTGTTTACTTTAGATTTATCTTTGCATTTAGGATGCAATTCTGGAACTTTAGCTCTGCCAAACCAGAAGGCTGCTGAGCCCTGAGACATTCACAAAAATCCATGAGATTATCTGTATAATATGCAGCCAAAGAAAACCTCTCCTAAGCAGAGAATCATAGAATCATTTATTTTGGAAAAGACCTCTAAGATCATCATGTCCAACAATTAACCCAGTACTGCCAAGCCCACCACTAAACCATGCCCCCAAGTGCCATATCTACACATCTTCTAAATCCCTCCTGGCGTGGTGACTCCACCACTTCCTTGGGCAGCCTGTTCCAGAGCTTGGCAATCCCTTCCATGAAGAAATTACCCCTAATATCCTATCTAAACCTCCCTGACACAACCTGAGGCCATTTACTCTTATCCTCTTTCTCACAACCTCCTTTCAGGAAGTTGTAGAGAGTAAGAAGGTCCCCCTGAGCCTCTTTTTCTCCAGGCTAAACAACCCCAGCTCCCTCAGCCAGTACTCATCAGACTTGTTCTCCACACCCTTCCCAGCTCCATGGCCCTGCTCTGGGCACATTTCAGCACCTCAATGTCTTTCTTGTAGTGAGGGGTTGCGCTTTCCTTCAGTGCAACAACAGTCGAGCCAACCTCAGCCTTACACAGCAACTCCATTTCATCTTTTTCCAGAGAGCAGAACGAAGAGGAGGCTCCTGGGTGCTTAATTCCCATGTCATAATCCATCACAACACACTAATGGGGAACAGGATGTCATCTCTCAGCTAACAGCTAGGAAGATACTCTATTTTCCAGTCTTCTACAGTTCCCAATCCCACTAATTTTATTTCCTTACAAATCTTACACAGATTTCAACATCCCTGCAAGACAAAAAAAATTCCTGTTGTATAGATGGAGAAACTAAACCACAAAGACGGATTTGCTGAAAAGCCTGTCTTACATTTCTACCCACACTGCAGACTGGCATTCCCCCTCCAGGCTTTGCAGCAGAAACTGTAAGTCCCAAATAGAGACCAGCTCCACAAGGTCTGTGTTATTTCCTTGGATTACAATAATGATAAAGGAGGAGGGAGTTAAGTCCCATGGAAGAATCTACTGCTGCGAGCTGCTTTTATGCCTCTTCTCTCAGCAACTGAATTGTTGGTGCAGGGAACTCTTGCTCTCTACAGAATAACCTTTAAAACTTTTTTTTTTGTCCAAATTCCTCCTTCTCTTAAGGATAGAAAACAGCAGCTGGTTTAGTATGGTTTCATGAAGGGCAATCCCAGCACGAAAAAAGCCAAGACAATAATTTCCGTCAACTCAAGAATTGAAAACAGTCACGGCCTGCAAGGTTCCCAGACCCCCATGCCATGCCTGTAAAACTCTGGATGCTCTGCCAAGAGATTACCTGTTTCAAGTGTTTAGTGCATTAAATGCTTTGAAACCATATTTTAGCTAGTGCACAGTAGCAGCAAAACAGCTGAGGACAAACCATACAGTTTCCACAGCTGGGTTTTCACTGTTTATTCTCCACTGCAGATGGGTGTGAAAGGGATTCACAGCTACCCACAGAAGAAAAGGCAGCTGGAAGACGAAGAATAACACTTTTTTGGAATTCCATATTCCAAACAAAGTATTTTGGATTGTTTTTCTCTCTCTCAAAATAAGGCTCTTTTCCTCTTTCCAAGCAGAGGAGCCACACTGAAAGGATCCTTTTCAAGTGTTTTGTTTGTGTAAATCAGTCTAGAGATGAAACGGAAGAGGCAACATAAAACTCACACTGAGAAGCAATACCACACACCCTTATCTATATAGCAGCAGACAGCAGCATGCAGTAATAGTGTTTATTCCAGGAAAATCTCTCTGATTTGCAGCTGATGAAGGAGGTCAAAGTACTTTGTAAGCACGACTGGCAATGAGAACCCAACAAAGCACCAGATGCAGGTCCTCTCCTGCAGAATGAAAGGCCACAGGAACTGGAAAATGAAAGACCAAAAGAGGACAACCTCTCTCCCCCCACAAAAACAAAACAAAAAAACCTCATGCATGTGCATTACAAATAATATGATCAAAGTGAGGGACTCTTATAGGGACACAAAACTAAGAATGACACACAAGGCTGTCATTCTCTTGTTTACTGCACACCTTGAAAAAGGAAGCCCAGAGAGGGATGACCTCTGGTAGCCTGGGGGTGCCAAAATGGGGGCACAGAGAAGGGGGACCTTTAGGATCCCAGGACCTCAATCAGTTGACGACCCCATAAAAACTGAGAGTTTAAACATTAGTGAGCATTCCAAGAAGAACACCCTTATCTGACTCTTATCCCATGCTCTGAAAAGATGTCCCCCCAAAACGCACACTGGGGCAGTGCCAGACCTGAGACCATCAGTTTCAATTTAAATAGGCCATGAACACTCTTTAATCACAACAGTCTTCAGAAAAAGGCTCCAGTTAAGTGCTTCACATTAAAGTATATATGCAGAAGCAAAGAACCTGTGTCAGAAAAACTGGAAATCCTAAGCCATCCTCCCATAATCAGGTTGGCTTGCAATCTTACCGGATGGTAAATTCCAGCAGCTCCTGTATGCCCTGAGGGTCGAGGTGCTGAAGGTTGTACACCCTCTCCAGACTCTGATGTAGGAACTGCTGGGAAGGATCCTCATGCGGGGTAATACTGGGAGAGACAGGGGAGGACACCAGCTTTCTACCTGGCAACTGCACAAGAAGGAACACACATAAAAAGATAAAAGTCTAACACAAGTAATAATATAGTAAAATGCTGGCATATTATTTATCAGTGACCAACTAATTTCTCAAACTCGAAATTTGTATCAAGCCTTTCAAGTCTGCATCTTTGTTAGCTAATACAACACATTTTACAATCCTTGCAGCTAGAGATCCTCAGGTTAAATTTCAACCTCTTTTTGAGGGAAATACCTTTCTCATTTATTAACTTTGACACTGCAAAGTCAAGGGAAGTCCAAGACCACATAAACCACCATTCATTTTATGAGCTGTGACAAGATTTAGGACCAACTTCAATCTCACCCATTGTACCAGATAGGAAAACATATTTCAAAGCATCAGGGAACACATCTCATCCACAAGTAAACTATTTAGGTAGGATACAAGTCAAATGTTGGAAGACCTACAAAGGCTAAGCTCCCCTTTCCCACACACACAATCAGAGCTATAGAAAGCTCCCAGGAATACTGCTCTCCCAGTACTCTTTCCTAACCAGCAATGTGCTATCCTCATTTGAGAGCAATGATGTTATTATTCTCTCTAAAATATTACAAAATCCATATTGTAATAATCTAACATTTGTCTGTCTTGCCATAATACACTTTTCAATATAAATTCTCGTGGTGCTTGAAAGAAAAAACTTTTAGAATGGAAGTGTTACACACAGACATGGAAGAGAACAGCAACATTCCTAAGAGTGGCAAAGTGCAAACCAAAGTTGTTCAACTTACTCTTAATGGAGGGACCAGATGGGAGAGACTGTCCCGAAGATATGCATAATGTCTGAATGTATGATCAGAGAACAGGGCAGGCATTGTTGGGCAACTTTTAGCAGCATTAAAAATCAGAACCAGAACAGCAATGTCTATTGAAAATGGATTGTTAAAGAAAAATAAACAATGGCAAGAAATGCTCCTCAGGGATGCAAAGTTAAAACAACAACAACTCAACAACTCTTTGCTTGGGATTTGTCTATGAAGTTCTTTATAGTTGGAAAATACTCAGCAAAACCCAAAGAAATGGTTGTCTGAGCAGACAAAAACCAAGCACAAAGAGCAAACAATACAGGGTGAACCATACTTGGAGGAAGGATGCTACCAACAATATGGAATGGCTCAAAGGCAACACAAGCAAAGGAGCCAGGGATCATTAAGGCAGAACATACTCATTAGATGGAGTTCCACTCTTCCTCAAATCTTACACTGTGCCTACCAGTTTGAATCAAAGAATCAGAAAATGATTTGGGTTGGAAGAGACCTTAAAGACCATCTAATTCCAATCCCCCTACCATAGGCAGGGACACTTTCTACTAGAGCAGGTTGCTCAGGTTGTTTGGTTCCCAAACAACATCTAAAATTATACATTTAATGCTAAGTCTTTGAAAATTGTTGCATTGCCTAGGATGCCCTGAAAAACATCCCTCTGTGCAGACTTCAGGTAACTCAAAAAAAAAATCAAACACAGAAAAATTATTCTGCAATAAACCCCACATTTTCACAGTTTGAGAGCCTCAGAAATATAGAAAAGCCAAAGGCTGTCACAGCCCAAAGGCTGACACCTGCAACAGGGCTCACCCCACAGGACAGCATGAAAGGAGCCCAAGGCAAAACTTACAATCATTTGGGTACAGAGGGTACTTCCCTACTGGAAACTCAGGGAAGAAGCAGGTTCAGCCACAGAAGGGATGAACCTACGCTTTCACTTTGTGAAAAATCTTCTGCATCCGTGGGCTGCCAAGCAAAAAGGTTTCCACTTGACACACCAATTTCTACTCTTTACTCAAATCTCTTACAAATTTTCAGCTAACCTGATTCAAGTTTGCTAAGCACTTTGAGTCAAACAAAACCATGTTTTTAATTACCAGTTTGCACTGCAAACACACCATTGTAGCCTTGTAGCCTTCTGGCTTGCAAGCCTATCTTCACATAATATGTTTCAGTAAAATTTGGTGCCAAGTTACCTCCAAAACATTCTCTAAAATAATATTCTGTGGTTCAGGACAGGAAGGTATCCTGAGGTAAACCACAGCCTTTCCCCCCCGCAATGTTTCTTCAATTCTCAACTCACAGGATAACCTCACTCAAATTATTACTAAACCACCTAATTATGGACTCATCTTTCTCTCCATCTAACACTTTATAATTCTCACAAAGGTATTTATTTAATTTGTACAGAATTTCTGGTTGATGGCCTGTGACTGAGGAGAAAAATAAGGAGCAGCTAGTTCTAGAGGAAGGTTTCAGTCCAATATTTCTCAGCATGCATCAAAAACAATGCTACGTTCTGCAATCGCAAAGAAGGGAAGCAAGGAGAATAACAATGGAAAAATGCATTTCCAAGGCATCTCCTATTGTTGAGGATACTGGTTTAACAATAAAAAAAGAGGTAATATTAACATAAGGACTTCCTACACTGTATTATTTAAAAAAAAAATGACCAATTCAAAGCATTACGGGGATTCAGGCACTGCTTTACTAAGAGACAGTGCTCTTCTACTACACACTGCACAGCAGTGAGGATAACAGAAGTTTTACCTAGAAAGAAAACAGACATGAAAAAAACTCTCTTCTTATTTAAAAGCTAAAGCATCTTCAAAATTCGTGCAAACCAGACACGTTTTCACATCAAAGGACTCATCTGCAAAGCCTAAACCTTGACAAATTGCTTGATTATTCATGACAGCATAAACAGAGGCCAATTATAGTCCACTGGTATTTATGAACATGGCTCCAACAAATACTTATTCCATTACTTGCTGAGTAAAATAACTAATTGCAAAGAGATTCAGAAATAGCTAAAGGATTGTTTGTCTGCTACACTTTGACATGTTTTAAGAAGTGTGAGCATCAGGAAAATACAAATAAAATTTACTACAGTCAAAGTGATCAACAGGCTTCTTGAAAAAGATACAGGCTGGGTCATCCATGTCTGGTTCTGGAGTGTCAAAGAACGGATGTGTGCTCAGCAGCTCTGGGACTAATGGAAGCACCAAGGTGGGATGCCTGCTTCCCAGGAACTTCAAGCATCTGAAAATAAACAGGTTGAAATGTTTCTTAGTAAACATATACAGTTCAAGACACAACATTTTAAAGCTTTATTACTTCATGTTGCAGCAGCACTTGTGAGGAGCTGGTCAGCAAGAAAATCCTGCTGTCCAAAGCCTACTGTTTCTTCACAACTATTTGCATTAATATTTGACAGGATCCAAGAAAACTGAAAGGGCAAGTAGTAATAAAAATGGTTTACTTAAACTATCCATGAAATACTTAACACCTGGAGTTATAGAACATAGGAAAAGCTTTTATACTAGATGCTAACGAATGAATATCTTTTTCTTCAGAAATAGGGGAGTGAGGAGGTAAAGCCCCCAAATCCCCAAACTCCACTGAACTCCAAAATAATGTAAAAGTACATTGGAAATCAAAGCAGGTTAAAATAAGTGTTTCCAATAATACCTAAGAATTCCATCTCAAACCATGTGTGCTGGAGCATCCCTTCCTTTATTGCTTCCATTAAATAGCCAAAAAATCCCACACTAATGTTTCCTTTTTGCTTAGACAGAAAAATTCCCTCCGACAGCACAATGCCATATGGCCAATCCACTTATCACAACTGATGTAATCAATTGCTGGTAAATACTACTATTTAACACAGTGTGAATTAAGCACAAAATAGCTGTGTAGAAGAGATGAGGTTTTAAGCTGAAGGTTGCATTTGTCTTTTCTGGGAAGGCTCTGAGTGCTTGTAATAGAGGGATATTTCCAAGAGTGGTCAGCAGTTCTGGATTCACAGTACAAGAATCAACGAACAAGAACAACACAGTTTCCACACCTGTCATGAATACTGTACATATTTATAGAATAACAGGGTTCTATACGTGCAATGCCTCTTTTTGCCTTAGCGAGCTCAGTATTTCTTAGCACCTCACTTTCTAAAAGGAGTAGGAAAAGAAGTAGACACACAAGGACACTGAACACCACTCACTTCCATATGGATTCTCTGTCTGTGGGATACTTGGTCAGGTTTTTCAGCAGCTCCACCAGTGCAAGATGGATGCCTTCTTTAGTTGAAACATTGGTGCAACACAACAGTTCATGAAGTGCTTCCCGAATGTCCCTTGAAGAATCCTAAAATAAAAACCCAACCCAAACACTACTGAGTGCTGAGAGAGATGTGCCTGCATAGGGCAACAACAAATATTGCAGGGTCTGCGGGTATCATCCCCCCACATTCTTCAATTACTGGAATGAAAGGGAATGCTTCACTGCTGACCTTCTCAAGCAGAGCAAAAATCACTGTTTGGTTTGGGTGATGTTGTACCCCTAGGAATAGACAGTAACAGAAAAGGGAGCTGCTGGGTAACGCAGTGGAACAATCACCAAAGAGTGTTTTATCATCTTCAGAGAAGCCTTTAATTGTTCAACGCAGGGAGCTCAATTCCACAAGCCTTTAACCCAGTCACCACCCTCCAGGGGGTGTGAGTAAGCATTGAGGACATGTCAATAGCTGGACAGACTAGAATATTTTTAGTATTGCTGTGGCTGAACTCCATCTTAATTAATTACATTCCTTCTGCCAAAAACCATCTTGACATTCCATACCCATGCATTGTACTTCCTCGCTATCAGCATTTGCATGGCACTGCTGGACACAATGTGAAAATTTAATAGGATACAAGAACTGGATGCTTTTCAATGGTGGATTTTACTTTTTTTTAATTATAATTTGCTAAGTATCAACAGCTCATTCATCACTGTCTTACACAAAAGAAGAAAGAGCAATCCTCTTGCAAAGGCTCTAAAATGACGGCCAACACACACAAATGATCAAAGGGGGAAAACCCAGAAGGGCTGCTCAGCCTCTTCTAAGTTGAAGACAGACTATGACCAAAGAGCAGACAATTTCTAGGGACTGGAATGAAATGACCATGGACATAAAATATTCCAGACCACCAATACAGCCCATTGGAAGGGAAGTACAGAAACAAATGAGGCAGAAAACCATGAAGGGACGGAGATGAGCACAGCTCAAGAAACTGAGATCAAGGACAACAGGAAAAGCAAAATCTAAAGTCTGGTCAGAAAGACAAGGAGCACCTGGCAGAGTTATTCAGACAAAGTCAAAGTGGTAGGCTGAAAACAGAAGTTACCCCTGCTCCAAACTGTTCCATATTTACACTATTGGAACAAATTTGGGCACCAAAGTCAATACTATTTTCCATACCCTTTATTTTGGTACTAGAAGATGGATTTTACACGAAGTGAGCAAGTACCTTTCAGAATCAGACAAATCCATTAAAATGTTAATAATTCCCTTGACTTGATCTGTCCTAATACCTGATAATAATTATGACAATATAAACCATGATACATATAGGATTTATCATACATGATAAGTCAGCAGAGAAGAACCCAGTCTAACCAGCACATTTTTATACCTTGATGCACATGTCCCCAGCTTAAACAAATGTAAATAACAACATTAAAATGTGAGGCACCTAAAGCTCATTGCTGCATTTGCAAAATCAGATCATATTCCACAGCATTTGTTACAGAATGATAAAATATGTTTAATTAGTTTGCTTCTTCCTGGGGCACAACTGAAAGAAGCCATTGCTGCCCTGGACCAAGCAAACAGTGTGTGAAGAGAAAAACAGTGGATTTGCAGCACTGCCCAAACCTAGGACACTTCCCAAAAGAAGGAGAAACTTGCCTACCACATGCAGCAGATTCAAGAAAACATGCTTCAGAGGCTATAGCTCAGCAAATAAATCAGGTGTGAGGGGAAGCAGTGCTACACAGTACCATTCATACAGGCCCAAATCTCTCTTTCTGGATCAACCTTATCAACCAGAAACAGCAGCTGACTCATGCTGTTCCCTGAATCCTGGCTGAGCACCGACTAGGAGGACGCTGGTTGGGAAAACCCAAAATTACACTGGAGAGCACGCTAGCAAATTCTCTGAAACAGCCAGAAGAGAGATCTCTTGGTAAGCAAAAGTGCAGCCAAAACAGCTGAGCAAAGGAAACAGAAAGAAAATGAAGTTGCACTCAACACGAAGTGGTTCAGAGTGCTGGACTGCAACACAAGACTGAAGGAAACACGTGAGACAACAGCACTAATCAAGGGAAGAGTTTTTATCTGAAATTCATCCAATTCACAACTATTCTGTTGTCCTGGGGATTACAAGCTACTAGAGTTTAGGAGCTGTTGGGGGTGTTCAAAGAAGAGCAAAAAATACCAACAAAAAAGGTGCATTTGCTCTCAAACAAAGGTACTGATTAGTAGTACATATTTAAGCACCCCAAAGCAAGCAGGAATGCAACGTTTTCCCTCCTCTAGAACCTCTTACCTCCAAGACCGCTAACACGGTGTCCAGCTGGTCTTCCCGCAGCGTGATATTGTGTGAAATTTTTCTCATTGTGTGTATTGACTGCAGTCTCACCTCCTCGATTTCATCGTTAAACATGTCAACCAGAAAATCCAGGCACTTCTCCGCAAAAGAAGGCGAGGACTGAGCCAGCATACAGAGGGCTTCCACCGCAGCAATTCGAACCTCTGTTAAATGGGAAGGAGGGAATTAATTGTAAATTAATTGAAACTGTCCTGTTTAAAAGGCCATACACCCAATGGCCAGGTCTTATCTTATTCAAGGACTGGCCTAAGGACAGGAGATGCTAAAGAAAAGCTGAGAATAATGGGGCCTAAGAAGGGACCCATGATACTGGGGACCTTTCCACTGGCAAGTCTTCAGAAAAAAAGTCTCTGCTCTAATACAGCCCATGCTGCTATTGTAAGCATCTGCAACAGGGACCTGCAGGTGAAAAATAGGTCTCCGATCCAGCAATAAATATTATGTATTTCACAGTGTGTTTTGCAATTGTAGCATTAACTCTGGTATCTTAAGCAAATTAATTTAGTTAATTAAACTCTGGTTGGTTTATTCTTCCTGACGTTTTAATTGCTTGGAGCTTTCACTGCATTTTTAACTTGCTATGTAGCACTTCATGAACTGCTGAAAAGCCCCAGAGAACCAACATTTTGGCAGTGAACAGAATGAAATTCCTCTGCTTCACAACTTCAGATTCCTCAAAAGAAAGGAAAAAGGTGCCACCTAATAAAATTACATGACTTTAAGTAAAGAAAAGCATCAGAAAGCATCCGGAGTATATTTATTCTGTAAAACATTGAAGGAACTTGAAGAATACCTAAATATAACAAGCTTAAGTGGAAATGAGATTCTCTTTCCTACAGCCATCCTCCTTAGCTTCCGTAACATTTATGTGCGGGATCATAAAAATGATCATTAATCTGATATCTTACAAACCTTGTTTTAAAAATAATTCTATTTTTAATTCAAATCAGCTCATCTTGACAACATTTACTTTAAAGTCGTCTGTAGCTTTTAGGCCTATTGTTCTTGAAGAACATGTTTAACTCCTCATGATTCTGATTAAGCAAAAAAATGCACATGCAGCAAGACCCCTGCTTACTCAGGAACAAAGCTTTTGTGACAACTATGAGTCTCCATGGTCATTAAGACCAAGGTATTAAAAGAAGAGAAACATTTTGCCAAAATTGCTCTCATAAGCTGACAAACTAATTCAGATTTAAGTTACAACATGGAATTCAAGAAATGAAGTAGCATTGCAAGTCAGGGAGAGTTCAGCAGTATCTAAAAATGCTGCAGTGGAGGAAGAGATCCACATTATTCAATGATCTGTGTACAGTCCACATCTGTCCATTTTCATCCATGTCCCTCAGTAGCACCACATCGCCACAAGATCTATGGCATAAGAAACTGGACAATGTTTCACGTGGTCAGGTCAATGGACTGAACTGGTGAAAGTTTTTTTACTGTTAGTCAGGAAAAAAAACAAAGCTGCACTTTCAAGGTTTAGTTCAGCAATTAAGAAAACATGCTTTTATTTGCAGGAGTCATGGAACAATAAACCATCTTTTAAAAACACAATATACAGCAATATTTTTGTTATGGTGGTTTTGTACTTTCTAATTTAACCTCATTCTTCCAGTAACATTAAAGGCAAATTCAGGAATAACAACCAGAGCTTGAAGTTTTCGTGGTTCTATGCAAATACCAGCCACTCTCAATAGCCTTAAGAAATACAAAACTTAATCTACGTGAAACTTGAGCTGGGAAGGGTAGCACACAGACTTTCCTGAGACCATCAGCCTGATCAATGCCACAGCCAAATCTAGGAGCTTAAGAACATCTGTGTTCCAGTCTTACACTCACATTTCATTCTCTTTAAAATAACAACTGCTAAGAGACTACGGCTTTCAAGTCCATCATAGGAAGACCACAGGAGACCAATACAACAGCCCTATGGAACAGATAAATGTGACCTCAGGACACATTTAATATTTCTATTAAAAAACCTAGTAAGATGGATAACAATGTAAGCAAGATCTCACCTGAAATTTAAGTACCTGAAAACACACAGATCCAGCCACTGATTTTTAATAATGCATTCTAGTGAGCCAAGAGAAAACCTTTTATAGCAACAGAGATTAAAAGAAGCCTAGCCTGTCCAATCTCTGACAAAATGAAACCTGTCTATTAATTCATTATCCCGAAGCCCACAACTTGCTAAAAAAACTCGGACATAATGGTCAAGTAATCTATTTTGACCAAAAAAAATCCCAATAAAACCCACAGTTTATTAGCCAGCACACATCTCCTTTGGCTATTCCATAGTAAGTTAACACATACCGTACATCTCATCCTCCAGGCCATGAACAAAAGCCCCACAAGCTCCTGACTCAATCAAGTTCACAGCACCAGTATCGATTTCTTCTTTGGGAGCATCATCTCCCCACTTTCTGCCACTTGAAAACTCCCCAGAGCTGTAGAGTTCCTTGGCTCGTTCATGTGCAGTGCGCTTCCTCTGTCCAAACAAGTTTTTCAGTTACAACCACGTAAACTTTAAAAGATGACCAAACAAAGTATTAAATGGCTTTACTGGATTTGAAAGTAGATGTAGCTGGATAGATGCAGACATAGAAAGACATGTAAATGCTAAGATAAGCAAGCAGTACTTTCTCTTCTATGGCTATTTCTAATTGCCAGGAACTCTTTGTACTTTTGAAAGTTGGAAAAGGATAATAATGAATATATTTTAATCAACATATTCTTAGATATCCATTGTAAAAACAGCCAAATTGGGTCAGAACAAATGCTCATCTAGTTAAGAAGCCAATAACTGATCTGCAAAAATGCTATCACTTTGCAGTTCAACTTGTTAAACTGCAATTAAATACTTTAATGAGTATCAATGCTATCCAGAGTTCAGCAATGTGTAAAATGGGATATTCATTCAGCATGCATGCTAGTTCATCTCCTTCCCCCAACACTGTAAATAAAGCTGTGCAGCACTTTTTTTAACAGCCTTTACAAAGCAGTCCACCAAAACTAGCAGCTCTAGCTTCATCATTCTTTTGCACGTAGAAAAAAACCTGAGCATAATAATCTCGAGCATGTTGCTTAAGGAAGGAGCTTTACTAAAAAAATTTGCTCATAGGGCTCAGTAGCCTTTTGCTATTCATGTCTCTTGAAATGTCCATGTCTAGTGGTCAGATCTTGCAGGACGTTTCCTCAGCTTGCTCCTAAAACTAGGAAGCAATCTTTCTGCACACAATGAATAAGCTTTAAGCCCAAAGACTACCATAAAACCACAAGCGTTTCCCTTTCAGCTGTTGCAAAACCTAGATAGCCTAGAGCTGTTTATTATATACTATACTAATGAAATCTAAAACTAGCAATTGCTTCATCGACTTTAATCTAAAAGAAAACCTGTCATCATCAATTAACTCTCAGCAGCCCTGAGGCAAGGACAAGGTAAACAAACACACTCAACACTAACATACCTCTGTGCAATTTTAGTACCTACACACAGCAAAACAAACCCAAACATTTACGTACCCTCAGATCTGACATGAGCTTCTTGTCAAGGGTTTGCTCTAAGAAATGGGAGCTAACTTGTTGCATAGAACCCTACAGGAAAAAAAAAACAAAACAAACAAAAATCTAAAGAAACAGGATTATTCTAAATTGCACCATATAATTTCCTGACTTATCCCAACACAGCATCCAATCTTACCCACTCATTCCAACAACTTTCTGCGATGCCTGACACTACCGTACATCAGAGTCTAAAGAATTGTACTTTGTCACAAAGAACATCACCTTTGCTCACAGAGGTTAATATGGCTTTTCTTGAGTCCAATTGGTTTACATGTCCTGTGGTGGAGAAGCAGGGGCAGGGAATCATGGCAAGCGCTTGTTTTTTTCTTGGATACTCAGCCATCTGCTCTCAAGGAAAGAATCACTGTCTAGTTCAGCTGAGAAACTTTTGGGTTTCCTCAACCTCTCTCATTTCTTTCATCTCCAGAATTTTGGTAGAAATTTACCCATATAGTTTTTAAACACCCTCCCATTTCTTTTCAAGTATATATGAAAAGTAAAGCAACTTAAGAGGAACCGCTCTCAGCTAGAGAAGAAAAGAATGGAACTTACCAATAACTTAGCAGCTTGCACTCTAACAACCCAGGAACCATCACTAACCATGTGACAAATTTTTCCAAAGGCATCATCCACCAAGCGAATTTCTTCATTAGAAGAAGGAATTGGGACAATGCTAACAGAGAGAAACACAAATGAGTTTGTGGATTGCATTCCATACTGGATGGCCTAATTCCTATGGATATACAACAAACAGCACGAAGCAAAACTTCACTACACCAGTGCATTCTTATCAGGCATCAGCAATTTGTTCAAATCAGCTTTTTAACAGCTACTCCTCAGACTAATTAGCACAAAACTCTCAGGATTAGGGTGATTACTTTGCCAAGACTTTGAGCACTTTGCATGCAGCACATACCTTTCAGGGTAAAGTTGACTGAGGACCCAAATTAGCTGAACTGCAGCACTACGCACTTGCTCATAATCATCTGCCAACAGCTTGCAGGCCTGAAAGAAGATTCACAGTCCAATACACCTGAAATGTCTCCACCCGAGCTTTCCCACTCATTTCCCACAGTCCAATCAGTACCCTTACCATGAACCACTAAAGACAGACTAAAAATCAGGATGAGTTCAATCTTCCCTTCTACTCAATATTATTTCCAAGTTCGATCAGTCAGATTAGTACTAATAAAGTCAATCAGACACATGCTGGAGAACTCCAGAATTGCCTGTACTGTGCAGGGAGGATGAAATGTCAGGCTGTAATAGAACTAATTTGATACAGGCTGCAGCTGCACAGCCTTACTGACATAACAAATACAGGCTTCATGAGTACTCTCCAATGAACAAGGGTTTAAGACTTCAAGACTATTCCTGCCAGATGGCAGTAGTGATTACATCATGCCTTGCCCTTCCCATGATTATCTCCCCAAAGTATATAGTGCTTTAGTGCATTTAGGCACAATGGATGCAAAATAGACTTTTACTTCCACTGTCATAAGACAAGAAGGAGTATCAGCAACCTAAGTGCAAAATAATCCTCCTCTGCTCAGTGCCCTCCTCCCCTGAAAGCACATTATCACAGAACTTAAAAACAAAGATATGCAAACAAGCACAAAACAAATACAAAGTAATACTAGGTTTTACCTGACTGTAAATAGCCTGCTGTAGTTTTAATCCCCTTTCATGAAGCTGCAGCTACAGGGGGAAAAAAAGCCACAAGAAAGTGTAACTATATGTTTAAGTGACATAGACCAAATTTCCGCCATCATTTTTTCTGCTTTGAGTAAACTTAGCTGCTTGTATTTCTTGATTGCTGCTATAACTAAAATATTGCATTATCAGGAGTCCTATTTTAAATAATATTCTTGACTTTGGTATAATTTTTTCAACTTCAGAGCCATTCATACTTAGATTAGGAAAATACAATTCATGTAAATACACTGTTTGTCCATTCTCCCAACCATCAAAAAATTGTTTAGTGTTAGCCATATTCAACAACAATTAAAACAGATGTAGGAATCCTCAAAATAATTAGTTGATTCCCATTCCTGAAACAAGGATCTGAAAGTAGCATTGTCAAAGAGTTTTCATGTCTTGTAAATCTTTCAATTACCAGAGGAACAGCAAAAAAGTGTCCTACTAATCATTGTTTCTCTCTGGAATAAGGCAATATCATGAATCTGACCTATAAACAAAGGGATAACATCCGGTTGAACACAGTCAACAAAAAACATTTTCTTCTCTATATCCCCTTCAACAAAAAACATTTTCTTCTCTATATCCCCTTCTTCAAAGTACAACACAAAACTAAAAACCACGCAAACACAGTAGCAAGGGAAACTATGGTCAAGAATCCTAAAAGTAGTTAGTGACCCTGCATTCATTTGGGATATTCCATGCTTCAGACAATAGAATGTCAGTTTTCTCTGTGCTGTAATTATAAATTCAAGGTCATAAATCTTGCTATGGATTTGGTTGAACACCATTGTAAAAGTCGTGCAAATTACTTTAAATAACTTGTACTGACAAAACCTGGAGGTTTATATTGGGTATTAGGAAAAATTTCTTCAGAGAAACAGTTGACAAGCACGGAAGAGGCTGCCCTGGCCAGTGGTGGAGTCACCAACCCTGAAGGGATTTCAAAGACATGTAGATGTAGCTTTTAGGGACATGGTTCACTGGTGGACTTGGCAGTGCTGCATTAAGGGTTGGACTCAATGATCTTTTAGGTCTTTTCTAACCTTAAAGATCTTTTAGGTCTTTTCTAACCTAAAAGATCCTACCATTCTGTACAGAATAAGTGTAACCTCCAGTACAGGGAGATCCCAGACAGATTAAAGTGCAACCTGATCTCTTCAAATGCATCCTCCTTCCTTCTTTGGAGTTTAATATCATTAATTCAAATACCCCTGTTGACCATCACTTTAGATGGGATATTGTTATAGTCTTTAAGGGTAATAGAGCAACTTCCATATGCCCACACACTCACAGGGAACTCGTGTTAAGCAACATTTTCAAATGCATGGTCTTAGCTTGTATTTCTGCAAAGCTAAAACCTTCTGAAGGGTCCCTGCACAAAACAACAGCAAACCTCATGAACAGTTAGGGAGCACTAATGAAAAACGGAAATGCTGTTTTAAAACAAACAAATAAATTTCTTTCTGGACTTATCACACAGGTTTCCTGTCATAAGCAACCACCTACTGCATGTTGGAGAACTAGTGCCTTATTGTAGTTCTGGAAACCAATGCTAAATCAAGAAATACAGATTTATCACTGGAAGAAAAAGCCTACATACACTCAAGAGTCAACAAACTGAGAAGCTCCCTCAGCTATAGCTGAAACAGAAGTTATTATGAATCCCTCAAATGCCCTTTGAGATCTCACATCACTCTCACATTTTGAGACCCATCTTATTTTTCCAAATAATTTTGATACACTAAATGGGCTGTTACTAAGTTAATTAAATAATCTCTAACTCAGACCTCTGGTTTAGTTTGCAGCCCCCACCAGCTTCCTTATACAACCCCAAACTGTTCCTTCCACTGTACCAGCAACACTTACCATGGCTTTTATAGCTGCAGTCCTAACACGAGGGTCCTGGTCATTAAAATGATCTCCTATTATCTTCTGGACATCTTTGGCTGCCTGGCTTTCAGCTTCTTTTGCAACACCTTTTTCCACTGGTCCAAGACAGCCAATTAACTGAAGACACTTATTTCTTACACCATGAGAAGAATCTGTCAGATGCTGTGGAACAAAAGCAAAGAGCAGATGTAACTGGATTCTTATTGTTCTCTCACCCCTCTTAAACAACTTATTGCATTAAGTTCCCTAGCAGTTAAAAAATGTTTTTAAAAAGTTATTTTAACAGTTGGTTGAGAAAAATGAGAATAATTTAAATACTGACTACCTTTCTTTTTTTCTTGTGGCAGTTCTTCTTGGAGGCCACCTTACCTTGCAGGCTACCTCTACCAGCCTCATCCTGACAGATGGATTCTCAGGGAGTTTTGTGCCAATCACCAACAGGGTGTCCAGCAGCTGAGCGAGGACTTGGTGAGACTCTGCAAAACAAAACAGTGAAATGCTAAATATCACTTTACCAAGCTCCTACCAGCTACAGGATCACAGAGTGACCCAGGTTGGAAGGTCATCCTGAAACCTTCTCCTTTCAAGGCCTAGACAAGCCCAGCTCCCTCAGCTCCTCCTTGCAATCACGTACTCCAGTCTTCAACCACCCCAGTGGTTCTGCTGAACTCACTCAATTTTACTAGCACTAATCTGGCACTGGGGAGCCCAAAACTGGATACGGTATTCCAGATGTGGCCTAACCAGTGCTGAGCAAAAGGGAATAATCCCCTCCCTTGACCTGCTGGCTACACTCCTGTTGATACAGCCTGATGAGCTGGCCTGCAGCATGGTATTAAAAAGACTCCTCTTCAAACATGATTCCACTTCAAACAAGACCATCCCATCCCATAGAACAGAGAACTTCATAAGCAGCAGCTCTCAAACGGAGATGCAAAAGCAAAACTCTGCATTCCCTTAGAGCAAAGATACACAGCAGGAAGGTCTGAGGAACATTTTTCTTCTCCTCAGAACATGCAATTGTCTGTCCTCATTCACAAAAGCAAAAAATAAATACCCTGAGCAGCAATTCCCAATCATACACCTCAGATGTAAGGCCTTGACACTGTCCCAAATGCTTTGATAGCATGATTCTGCCTTGACCTCAAGAACCACCTGAAAAGGGAAACTTACTCTCATTTTGAAGTGTGTTGATGGCATCATCCATAATGCAGTCTGGGGAAAATCCTGCAGTCTTTGACAACAAGCCCAGCAAGGATGCAATCTTCAATCTTACAGAGGCATCATTCTCCTGGAAGGAAACAACACACACCCTTATTCATTATACATGTTTGAAGAACATACAATGCTACAGAAGGGCAGGACCAACACATCATTCAGCACGAGGATCTGAATTTTGCTGTCAGACTACTTCTTCCTCCATATGTCAACAGCACACCCCACAGAAAATTAACTGTGCCAGAATGTTTGCATGGCAGCTTTCACTACATTTCAGAATTATTCTTTTACTCATAATTCCTCAAAATTACCTTCATTCTCTTTGAAAACTTAAGAGTTTTCTTAACTTGAAGGGTTGTCAAATGTGGCACCCATGGGAGTAGCTCCTTTCTCAACTGAGCTGAGAAGCATTTTCTCTTTTCAGGGTCAAAGTTATGTGCTTGAACAAAAGGTACTGTCATCAGACTGCTCACATCAGTGGTAGGATTCATGGATTTCCACAGTATGGGGGTTTTTACACATCTGGTGTTTTTTCTCCATTACTCACGTTGTTTTCATTAAAGGGCAAGCCCCTTCATGAGTACAGATGAAATCAGTGAGTTAGGGAAGGCACTTATAAAGACACTTTTAATTATCCTTACGAACAATGTCTGCAGTGTTATAATCAAGTTATAAGCAGCCTTCCACGCCAGGGGGCAATTTTCCCTCCTACTGGCTCATGGGCAGGAATTTAGTGAAAGCTCTCCTTTGATTTTGCAGGTTTGATCGCTCTCTCCACAACCAAAAAACCAGTTAAGTGAAGGTGCCTCGGACCCTTCATCCCAACCCCCCTCTGAAATCAAGAAAGGACTTTCAGGATTGCCTCAGGCCACTGTTTGAAGACACACCATCACTTACAGCAACACCAGCTCACAGTATCCTGTCCCCCACATGCCACTTGAAAAGTTTTTAAGAAGCATCATTTTATCATCTATTATCTGTGGGATGGAGCACCTCTCCTACAAGGAAAGACTGAGAGAACTGGGATTGTTCAGACTGGAAAAGAGACAGTTTAGGGGTGACCTAATCATGGCCTTGCAGGACCTGAAGGAAGCCTAAAAGAAAGATGGAGAAAGACTTTTCACAAGGGCCTGGAGTGACAGGACAAGAAGGAATGGATTTAAACTGAAAGACAGTGGTTTAGATCAGATATTAGGAGGAGGTTCTTTGCTGCGAGGGTGGTGAGACACTGGAACAGGTTGCCCAGAGAAGCTGTGGATGTCCCATCCCTAGAAGTGTTCAAGGCCAGGTTGGATGGGGCTCTGAGCAACCTGGTCTAGTGGAAGGTATCCCTGCCCATGGCAGGGGATTGGAACCGGATGATCCTTAAGGTCCATTTAACCCAAGCCATTCCATGATTCTAAAAGTGTCCCTTTTCACAACAGAAGCAATAGCTAAAATGTTTTTAGCTAGAGGAAATTAAGAGCGTGGGAAAGAAACATCAGTCAGGAAGGATTCAGATAAAGCTGAAACAGCTCTGGACAGCCAGGCTCCCTGGAAAACTTGACATTTCTTTTGTCCTTTGTCAAGTTAACTTATGACTAACCATGCAGGCAGGGATAACATTGCCACATCCTTGTCACAGGCTCCTGAAACCATCAGCAAAGGGACTAAGTGATCCGAAATCACTTGGGCAAGGGGCTGCAGTTGTTCAGTCTCCTCACACAGGGCACCCAACAGCCCAGCTGGCAATTCAGTCAGCAACACAGGAGCCTGAGACTCCCTGTTCCACATCCCACACCAAGACAAGAAGACGCAAAGGAGCAAGCATGCTTTGCTCCCAGCTTCACCACCTTGTAATAATGCTCCAGCAGGATCCTGACAACCCCTTCCACGCTCTCCACTTCCACGGGCTTCCTGGCAAACTGGAGCAGGTACTGCAGGGCATCTGCAGGCGAGGTGGCTTTGCACAGGTCGACATGAAGGGCCGCCGACTTGCTGGGCTTGGTCAGACGCAGCTTCTTGGTGGACAGGTCCTCGTGCTGCTGCTGTGCACACAGGGACACGGCTCAGAAACAGCAAATCCTGACCCACTCCTGCCCAGACTGAACACGGGGAAGCCTCAGGAAGCTCCCGTGTCCCACGGCAGTCACTGGCCTCTCCCTCGCCTGTCTCAGGAAGGAACCCCAGACCTCTGCTCAGCCCCCTGCGGCTGCTCCCGTCCTGCCCGGGCAGCCCCTGTGCCCGGGACACACGGCCTCTCCCACCCCAGCCTGGGACAAACACCTCTGCTTCCAACACTGGACAACTAACCCAGGGCACACACGACTTCTCCGCTGCCCGCTGGCCTGGAGCAGCCCAGAAACTCGCTGTAGTTCCTTCCCCAGGCCCGGGTTTTGGAGAGCCGTGTCTCTCCCGCAGCAATCGCACCCCTCCCCAGTTCGCTCCTGAAAGAAGCACCCTCCCCCTCCAGGCAGCTCCAGTCTCCCTAAACCCGGGGCCGCCCCGTCCCGCTCGGGACACCCCCCTACGAGGCACAGCGGGCGGGCGGCACTCCCAGGCTTGGCCCCGGGCTGGCCCGGCGAGTTTCCCCCGCAGCTCCGCCTCACCCGCCGGCACCTCCCGCCGCACGGCAGAGCTCGGGGCCGCCCCGGCCCGCCCCGGGCGAACCCACCTGGACCACCTTGGTGAACTCCTCGTACACCCGCTTCTTCAGGTGCGCCGCCATGGCGCCGGCTGCGACCCGGAAGGGGAACCATGGAGCGGCCCGCGGGGAGGGGCCGAGCGGCGCGTCCCCTCTTTCCGGCCGGAGTGTAACAAAATCTGTGTATCAGTGACGTGACTCGGTGTTGCGTTAGACACACGTGGAAGTGTGTGTGCGCCTTCAGACGTGTCTCCTTGGAAGAGAGGGGAAGGAGGCCCTGGCACTGAGGAGCCCCCTGGCAGACCTGTGCCTAGTTGGATGACAGGAGGCGCTGGCAGCAGCCACGTCTGTGACACCGCGTGGCCAGAGGCAGCTAGAGGTGACCACAGTTCGGTCACCTCCTTGGGACAAAGGGATTTGGGAAAGGGCTGAATCATAGAAATGCAGAATCACTTAGGTTGGAAAAGACCTCTGAGATCATCAGTTCCAACCTGTGACTGAACACCACCTTGTCAAATAGACCATGGCACTAAGTGCCATGTCCAGTCTTTCCTTAAACACCTCCGGGGTCATTATTTCCACTGCCTCCCTGGGCAGTCCATTCCAGTGTTTAATCACCCTTTCTGTGAGGACATTCCTCCTAATATCCAACCTAAACCTATCCTGGCGCAGCTTAAAGCTGTCTCCTCTCATCCTCTTGTTTGATGGGTCCAAAGGAGGGCTAGGGAGGCAATCACAGGTCTGGAGAAACTGCCTTAGAGGGAAGATTGAAGGAGCTGGGTCTCTTCTCCCCAGGGGGACCTCAGCATAGCGCTCCCTGGAAAAGGACATCCACAAAATGTATGGGGTCTCTCTCTTCATAAGGAGCCGTATAGATGAGACAAGGGGCCCCACGGGCAAGTTGCACCAGGAGAATTTTCTCAATATAAGAAATATTTTTTATGCAGTGAGAACCATCATTCAGAGGAAGAACCTCCCCAGGCAAGTGGTAGAGTCCATATCACTGGGAGTTTTCACTGTATGACAGGTTAGGGTACTCAATAATCTCATTCAGGCTCTCTTTTCCAGCAGAGGCTCTACCAGATGATCCTTTGATGTCTCTTCAAGCCTATGCTGTTTTATGAGACCATCCTTGATGAAACTATTAGAATAATAGAATCATTAAGGTTGGAAAAGACCTTTAAGGTCATTGAGACCGAATGCTGAGCCAGCATTGTCAAGCCCACCACTAAACCATTTCCCCAAGTGCCACATTCGCACATATTCTGAACACTTCCAGGGATGGTGATTTTCCCATTTTCCTGGACTGCCTGTTCCAATGCCTAACCACCCTTAATAATTTTTTTCTAATTCTTCCTGGGACAACTTGAGGTAATTTCCTCTTTTGCTGACACTTGTCACTTGGGAAAACAGACCAACCCCCACCTGGCCACAAACCTCCTTTCAGGGACTTATAGAGACAGAGAAAGTCCCCCCTGAGCCTCCAGACTAAGCACCTCCAGCTCCTTCATTCACTCCTCATCAGATTTGTGCTCCAGCCCTTCCTCTGTTGCCCTTTTCTGAGCACAGTCCAGCACCTCAATGTCTGTCTTATCAAGACGGTCCCAAAACTGAACACAGGATTCGAGTATGTGCAAATTAGAGTTTCTCATGGCAGCAGTCCTGTAGACTTAGGAGGTTGGTTGGTTTGATACTTTATCTACCCTATAATCAGCTGGTTTTTTCCTAATATCTAATGTTCATCTCCTGTGTTGTGACTTAAGCCAGTTTTCTGACCTTTAGCATGTACAAAAATCCCTACTGGGAGGCCTCTTCAATCTCTCTTCTTCTAGACAAAGCACCACAAACCACTTGGTTAGGATCAAAAGATCAAGTTTTCTAACACTATTTGTCGTCTCAGACACTGACTGTGTCTGTTTTTACCAAGGTTAGGAATGTGAGAGGTCTCAGAGGGTCCCCTCACACCTACAGCAGAAGTGCCCTGCAGTCCATGGCATGACTCATGACTGTCACTGTCAAGGAATCCGTGCTAGGAGAGCACATCTGAAACTCGGCTCAATTAGGAATGATTCAAATCCATTTTCATAAAGATAAAACTTCAGGACTTTAGAATCTGTCAGTAAATAAATAAAAGTAAATAAAGCACTTCTGCATGACTCAAAAAGCTTTTAAAACTTATTTATTTAAGATCTCAGGGACCATCCTATGATTGTATGATTATTGTCCTTAACTGGAAGAAATCCATCTTCTGAGAAGTAAAGGAAATACGATCATTATCAAATTAGCCATTATGATTTTAAGAGTGATTAAAACCTAGACATATTCAGTATAAAAATAGACTTTCAAATTCTAAGATTTTTAAAACACAATTTAGGACCCAACTTGTGCTCTGTAAAAAAAGAGGATTTTCAGGCTACTACTTCAGTAATACTTCCTTCCCATCGAATCAGAGTGGGTTTTCCCAATTCTTCCAGAAGCATATATATTTAGAAATAGTGTCATAACAATAATAATGAATGTCATTAAAAAAAAATATTAAAATTATGTTGCCCAAGAGATGAGTCCTTAGATTATAAACTCCTCACATCAGTGATGGTATTTTTGCCTTATGCTGATCCTGGACCATTACTGAGATTCTCTGTCTTTCCTTCAGAATAAATAATAAATAATGGTAATAAATACATCAACTAGAGAGCAGGCTGTCTACTGGAGGAATAAGAAGAGATCGTAGACACTGCATCCTTCTTTTTAATCCAGGTTCTAGTGTGGAAAGCAGGGAGAAGAAGAGCTTTTACCTTCTCATTAAGAAGCCAAATTTAATTTGAGCATGTGTTAATGTCACTATTTCTGTCAGGATTTTCACATGTGTGATCTGTTCTCATTTACACCAAGAGACCAACTCTACATGTCCATGAGACATATTTGGTATTATTCATTTCTCTCAGGTTGAATGAAGTTGGTTCAATCCACAGATCCATGTCTCTGAATTTAAAGAATAGTCAGCAACACTGAAAGAGTAAAAATCTTCATTTTCCTGGTACTTTTTAAATACCCTAAAAAGTTATCCCCTAAAGCCCAAGAAAATAGTAACTCTTAAGTGCTTAATTTAATTTGGCAAACAGCCGAAGGAGATCCTTTCATTGGCCCATGCATTTCTTCCTGTCTCTCTGGTAGTCTATGGCTTAGTCTCCATGGCCCATTTGTTTTAATAATTGCTTCCTTCCATTCCCCACCAGTAATGGCACTTTGCTACCACCAGGTGAACAGGAACTTGTAGAAGAAGTCATGTGATTTGAAACGAAAACCTTTTTCAGCAATATGGGGCTGAAAGGATATTTTATACCCTTTGGCTTCAACATCCATTTGAATGCAGTCCAGCAGGTCAGAAATACTTGGCGCAGCCTTCCAGGGGCCAAACTTCACCACAGATTTTTTATCCATGTCCAAACTGTTCAGGGCATCCTGACACCTGGCCGCGTCCTCCTCGGTTCTGACCACACATACGATGACACTGGACCGGCGGGATGCAACCGCTTCCGCCCTCGCGATGCGGATCATCAGCTCAATGTTCTCACTGTAGTTGGGCACACGAGCCAGAAACTGCTTCCTTGCCACAAGCTCCCCAAAGATCTGTGGGGAGTCCTCTAGCTGCTTGATTAGAGGTTCTATGTCATAGAACAATGCCTCCTTGTAGACATCCTGGATGCACTGGGTGGGCACTTGGTTACTGCGCAGGTACTCCAAGATGTATTTGAAGTAGGTGCCTGGCCTGTCAATGAAGAACCTCCCTTCAGAGTCAGTCCTGAGTTTGGGCTGGCCGGTGAACATCTCTGCCAGCTTGGAGCCAGGGTGTTTCTTTAAGGTGCTCAGTGTTGTCGTGTACATCTCCCCACCAACATTTAACTCCACGATTGGTGACAACTGCAAGTATCACAAGGGGACAAAAAGCCATGTGCGTTACTTGTCTGAGGCCAACAGCATGGGAGTTGGAATGATGGTGTGAAAAGGGGTATGAGCTCCCATCTCAGATGGGAATATCCACCACATTTATTATTAAAAGCAGATGCATGATGCTTATACAACCCTTGCAATCAGAGCAGCAGAGACTTGAACATTTCTAAATGGCTAAGCCCTCACTGCATCTTTGGGATGTAGGAAAGTGTTGTTTTCTCAGGGGAGAAGAGGGAAAAGAAGTACCCTACCCAGGGAAGCTGTGAGTGACTACAGAACACTGATCTCCTAAGTCCCACACCAGTGCTGTCCCTGTGGGCCATTGTCCTTACAGCAAGAGCAGTGTGTGAACTCTCACCCTCCTCATGTGCAGAGGGACAGGGATAGAGCCCAAAGTTGTGCCACTTCATTCTTACCACCTAAGCTGTTCTTTTCAAAGGAGGAACTAAAGGTACAAACACTACAAACTAAAGGTACAAACACTGAAAAAATCCAGCATGTCAGAGGTTCTGGACAGAAGTTGTTTAGCAAAGCACCTAAAGAAACGTATGATAGCTTTAGCTAGGAAGTAAAGGGAGTAATTCATGCAACTGACATGGATTTAAGAGGGAAGAATTTAAAGTTTGTGGGTTTCTTTGGATTTTTTTTTCTCCCTGTGCATTAACACCATTTTCTGAATTGGAGGAGGCCTGAAAGCCTGGAAAGCTGGACCTAGTGTCTAGTCTGACCTTCCTGACAGTTTAGTGCTGAAGACTTTTAGTAGTCTCCCTTTGCACTTGATCATTTTATGTAATTCTCAGCAGACAAAAAGAAGAGGGAAGAAATAAGGCAGCTCTTTCCCCCCCACCGTCACTGCTGTAATGCAAGTCACAAGCCTGGCCAGGGCCACACCTGCCATTGGGAAGGCGTGAGTCAATAAGCAACCCTATTTTCCAGGAGCTCACCTGCGCTTTCTTGGATCCGATCATGCAAGGATCTGCCTCAGTGCTGCTAGTCACATGCCTCAAGTGAAGTGTGTACTTAAGTGCTTAGCTGGATCCCACGGGTACAAACCCATGGGGTGACGTGAGCTCATCTCACAGCTCATACCAAGAGAAAGGGGGGGCTCCTGCTGCCCTCTCCTGTTTCTGTCCTTTCACCTACCTACGTGTTTCTGTTGCTCGCCTCCTGCCAGCTCTGCTTCTCTTTCATCTTAGTGAGCTGCGTTGGCTCACAGAGGATTTAGCAAGAGCTGACAAAAGGAAGGAACTAGGAACAGACAACCTGGCACAGGGGGAAATCTTCCCTTTAAACAGCAGAAAACTCTCAGATTTAGCAGAAATTTGCTCACAGCCTAAGCAACCCAGGGAAGCAGTAGAAGATTCAGGCCAAAGACCCAACTGGAGTATTGCTTTGGACTAGTCTGGTGGTTTCATCTCGAGGGCAATCATTTACCATGGGATCAGTGACAAATATTATTCTGTCTGAGACTATCTTGTGATTGCCACTGAAGAACATAGCCCAAAACTGTTTCTATAGTAAAGTCTGTCATTTGGAAATTTGCCATTAGTCCAAGTGATACCAACAGCAGGGATCATTTGACAGGAGGGTCTCATGCTCTTGAGACTTTGCTCCTTTTTCATATGGCAGGTCAGTTGTTCCATGCTGTTTGTCACTAATACAAAGAGATAACACGTTCTTCATTAATACAGTAGCCCAACTAACTTTGTGTTCATATATCTTGATTAATGGTTTTGGCCTGACACCAAACTGGTTCCCAGGGGACTGGGAGAGATGGCACCAGCTGATTTCCAGTTCTGTAACCAGCCAGCAAGGTGACTCTTAGGAAAGTCATTCCCCTATTTTTGCCCTATTTTATTAATCTGTAAAACAGTTACCTCCCTGGGGAACATTTTATCACCTACACCTGAAAAACGCAACACAAGAAGGTTGGGTTTTTAAAGGCAGAGAGGTCTGGAGGGGAGACTGTACAGCTGTAGCAGAGAAGACAAACTGGTTAGCAACAGACTTAGGGCAGAGGAGAGGAAAAGGAAATCATCTCATCAATGATTTCTGACTAGTAAAATGCTGCTTGTCTGAAATTGCCACTAATTCTCATAATAGGTAGAAAAACTACTGCTCCCACCTGATGATTCTGCATGTTAACAACACAGGGCAGCTTTTGCATCATTAGAAACTCATAAGAATTGTTGAGAACCCCCCCAAAGCCACAGCAGGCTTTTATTTAGGGATCTGACCAATTACAGTTCTTATTAATTGAATTCCACTTCTTATCTAAGCAGAAGAACCAATCTGGTTATTTGCTGTTGCCAGACCTTGTATACCTGTGAGGGACTTGGCCCTTCTGTAAGCAAACAAGTGTGAAGAGGCCAGAGTCAGACACAGCTGTTTAATCAGAATCTTCTTCTTTGTCATACTTCTGGCAAACCCCGGTGTCTTCAGAATAACAGACAAGGGAAAAAAACACTGAAATGTAGCTCAAAGGGGGTGCTTTGATTCCATGCGAGGAGACTGCGCCCTTGAGCCTGTCCGTACCTTACTCACCGTATGTAGGCTGCCGGTGACCTGCTTCCCAAGGGGCTTGTGCTCCGACGAAATACTCATCTTCCCCAGGAGCTGAGGGCTCAGCTTTTGGGAAAACCTCCTGCTCAGTGCTAGGGTCCTACCCTGCACGCAGGGGGGCTCCCAGCCGTGCTTCAAGCCTCTTTAACTTGATCTTTCTCTGTTGGCTCAGCTTTTCCACGCTCCTAGCCCGGCTGCTGCCCCGCAGGCTCCAGTCAGCTCCGGCCACAGCCCTGGTACTAGTTGCAGGTGTAGGGAGAGGGGAGGGCACAGCCTGAAAGCGGAAGTATTTGCTCATTAGTTTTCTGGCAGCCAGCAAGGTGCAGGGTGGACTTGGGCTGGCTGCCAGTGCACACCTCCTGCAATGCTGTCGGTGTGGTGACTAAGTGCCAAACTATCCGTTCCAAATGAGGAGCCCCGAAACGTGTGCCTGTGTGTCTGCCTCTGCCTTGACAACTGGTTGTCTCAAAACCAGTAAACATTTTCACAGCTTTTTATCCTCCATGTGCTGCTATTTTAAGGCGCAGTTTATCCCACTGATCCCATTTGTCATTCCCACTGATGACTGATCAGGGTGTCTACAACTTATTTAAGGTGGTGGCATTTTCTTTCTCACCCATACAATCACTGGGCACTGAGTAATTTGGGCAAGGTAAATAAAACCAAACCGGAATCTCTGCTTGAGCCTTAACTATTCTTTTCAATTGGTCATAAATATTTGATTATTATCTTTGTATGACAGTGTTTTCTAATATCCTATATCCATCAAATATACAATGTGGACAGCACCATAGATTTAGTGATAGTGAAACTGTTTGTCACAACATCGAAACACTCACAAGGATGTTCTGCAAGTGGGCTTATAAATGCTTAAAGGGGGGTTATAAAAAAGAGGGAGAATGACTTTTTACTTGGGAAGAAAGTGATAGGACAAGGGGGAACAGTTTTAAACTAAAAGGGGAGTGATTTAGATCGGAGGTAAAAAGAAATTCTTTACTGTGAGGGTGATGAAATACTGAACCAGGTTGCCCAGAGAAGCTGTGGTTGCCCCATCCCTGGAAGTGTTCAAGGCCAGGCTGAATGGGGCTTTGAGCAACCTGGTCTAGGGGAAAGTATTCCTGACCATGGCAGGGGGGTTTGGAACTAGATGATCTTTAAGGTTCCTTCCCAACCCAACCCATTCTGTGATTCTATGATGATTCTATGATGATTCTTTGTTAATTTATTAAATGTAGAGTATCAAATCAGAGTAAGCCTAAATAACCTCTCCAGAACTAGACCACAGCCCTGCAGAATCTCCTTTGTTTAATTCTACGTGTTTCCAAGTGCACTGGTGCTTTCAAGTTTGTCTTCAGGCCTCTCATAACTTCATTATGGTGGTATAGATGTGACTTAATGTTTGTAATAAGAGACAACATCTTTTATTAGATCAGCTGACACAGACGGATAAAACCATCCAGGCTTTAGGGTACATGAGCCATTCTCAGGGCTGTTTCTTAGGTCTGTCAGATTCTGTTTCTTGCTTGGGTTTTTTTCCTTTTTTTTTATCCTCTACTGACCTTGCCTCACTGTCTTTAATTTCAAGCTGCTTCTTGGTACCAGCAATAAAAGGGAAAATCTCAGACAAATATAGCACTTCCTAAAAATCTTCCTAGGGGAGATATTAATCATGAAAATCAACAGTGTGATGTACAAGGAAATAATTGGCACACAATCTTCATTGTGCTCATGGACACCAGCTTTGTTGCTTTTGAGTTCTCCTGGGATTTTGCTGGGTCCGTATCCTCCCAGAAGACAGCATTAAGGTGAGCAGGAGGTTGAGGCATGGAGAAAAAAGAGTTAGAATTTGCACTGATTCACTCACCTTGAGAATAAAGTTGGTTCTCACCAAGGGCTCCAGCAAAGCTGGACCCAGACTCTCTTCGATGATTTGTGCATTCGGGTGAACCTGTCATCAAACCCAAATCCTGAGGAATCCCCGGTAATAACCTATGTCTGATCTTTCTTGGCTGCTTTGAATAGAAAGGCTTGGATCTTCCCTTTGCCAAACCATCAGAACTGATAGTGCTGGATTCACTAGTGAGGTCTGCTTGGGAGCCCAGGTTTTGTGACTTGTAATGAGTTTTTTAAAATCAGTGCTTATTGGAAAACAGGGAGAGCTGGAACATCCACATGTTCTGGACCTTTGATTCCTGCAAATCCTATTCTTTGGGCTGGTTAATGTAGGTGCTTCAGAAAATATCCTCACAGAGTTCATGTGAGCACAGGCTGCCCAGAGAAGTTGTGGCTTGGATAGTAGTTTGGATATTAGGAGAAGGTTTTTCACCCAGAAGGTGGTTGAACACTGAAGCAGTCTCCCTAGGGATGTGGCCACAGCACCAATCCTGTCTGAGTTCAGGAAGAGTTTGAACAATGCTCTCAGGGACATGGAGTGATTTTTGAGATTGTTCTACATGGGACCAGGAGTTGGACTCGTTGATTCTTGGGATCCCTTTGAACTTAGGATATTATATGATTCCTGCAAATTGCTGGGTTGCTCTGGTGACCTGTGGCACAATTTGTGAAAATTTTACTGAAAAGCAAAACCACTAGCAGTTTGCTTTAGATCTGCTCAGGAATTGCAGCTGGGCTGGTGACTCTGCAGTTCAGGAGCCACTCCTAAATCAAACACCATGTGCTATACAAACACCGTAGACATTCCTACCTCAGGCCTTCCAGAAGTTTATCAGCTCCACCTACTCTGTCAGAATGCATGGTTGATGGCTTCTGTCTGAGATCTGAGTTGGCTTTGGACAGGCCCCAGGACACCATCAGAAGCCAAGGAAACAGAATGTCTGCTGGCCAACACAGTAAGTGTTCCATCCCCCTTGAATGAATGGGGGGAGGCATCCCTGGGATACAGGTTTAACCATTCATATTGTCATTGGTTAAAACAACCCAACAAGCCCACCAGTGCCTACATTCCCAAGAAACTAAATTATTCTCCTTATACCCATGTTCATTGACTTCTTTTGCATGTTTCTGTCATGTTCAGCTTAGCTCGTAGGGCATTTCCCAATGTTCACACTCTTTCAGAAATGCCTTGTTCCCTTTGGGGACATTTTCTCTGTTATTTTCTGGGCAATTAAAGTTTCACTAAAATAAAAGCAAGGGATGGAGTTCCTGCTTTTTTATTTTTTTACAGTGCTGTGGACTTTCCACTGCTGCTCAGCAATCAGAGCCCCACTAAAGGGGTTAACATGAACATGAACACATGATCAAGGCATGGAGCTGCCTCCAGGAGATCCAGGGTACCATCTGCAGAACATCTGTTAATTTTAGGTGGAGACTTTTAGAACTGATGAGTCTCTGATTTCAGTATGAAGGATGTTATTTCACTGTTGTGATATGGCAGATTCAGAGAGCATGTTAGCAACATGCAACACAACTGGAGCCTGCAGCACAGGGCATGATTGCGATCATCCTCTCACCATAGACCCTCAGAAATCTCCAGTGTTGTAATCACAAGTGGAAGGTTGCTGGAGGACCAGTGTTTGTTTGGCCAAAGCAGTGCTATTTCAACAGCTGAATTTGTTTTAATATGTCCTGAACAGGCAAGGGAACACCTCCCTCTAGTGCCCAGCTCAGAACTTCCCTAGGGTGGTGTCTGGGAGAGGAGTCCCTTGGAGGTGGGACCCAGCCTGTACTGAAGGCTCCAGCTTGCTTGTGAAGAGCTTGCAGCTCCTGCCCACCCACCCACCCAGCAAGGGCTTTGCCCCTGGTCTCTCCACAGCTCACAGGGATTGAAGGCAAGCAAAGCCCTGCCTTCCCACTCACTCTAGCTGAGCATTCCCACCTCCTCCTCTGCTCCTGCTTCCAGAGTGTGTCATGGCCAAGCAGGGAGAAGGTAGAATTGCCCCCTGGGTTTTGCTGGGGCCAACGAGGATTGCAACAGATTGTCCACAGGACTGTGTGTAGTGGAGATGGTGCTGGGTATGAGAGGCTGGATGAGTATATACCAAGGGATGGGATGTGCAGTCACTGACTGGACTAGGGAGCTGAGAAGTTGGAGATCCAGAAGAGAAGAGGATGTTGGGGCAGGGAAGGAAGGATGCTGGGGAGCAGGTTGGGATCCCAGCACACAGCACAAGGTGGTGACAGAATTACACCAAGGTTTTTCAAGGTGTGAGAGGCTGGGGGAACATCCATCCCAAGGCAAATACAATTCCCACTTTATGACAGAGAAACCCAGCTCACCTCCCTGCACTAAACCCTGGCCTTGGTGGCCAAGGTCCTGTCACCCTCATGGGCTGTGGGACAGTAGCTATACAGAAGTGACAGGTGGTAGGAAACACAGGACACACGTGCACAAGGCTTTGCGTTTCTATTACATTATCAAAGAGACCAGTTGCGGGGGGGGGGGGGGGTGGGATTAGGCACACACAGAAAAAGGCATCGCTTCAAAGTTACAGTTGCCTTCCACAAAACAATACACAAAACACTCATTTCTGCCCTGCAGAAATCCCCCCTGGGACAGGAGTGAAATGAAGCAGCAAGCTTGCTGGCAGGATCAGCTGCAGGACAAGTTGGATGGTACGGGCAGTGCCCGGTGGGCAGACGGCCAAACTCTGCGCTGCTCACAGAGGACGATCCTTGGTGGGACCTGGCGCAGGAGAAAAAGTGCCACTGGGCTGCAGACAGTAGATCTCCCTGTGGGGATAAGGCACACGGTTTGGTCAGGATGTCCTCATTCCTGGCTGTGTTTTCTGCTAAGCAAGGGTCAACATTGTAAAGTCCTGTTAATGCCCTCTGTTGTTGCTGTCACCTTTCTGTGCTCTCCATTTCACTACAAGGATCTTGGCCATAGCCCTGTCTCTGATGGAGCACAAGGATGTCTACCCAAGGGAGCCTCAGGGATGAAAGTCCCACCTTCATGGAGAATGGGTTTGCTCTTCAGGCTGGGGTAAGATTGAAGTGCCTGAGCTGTTTGCATGTGATGTGCCAAATTTAAATATTTGGAGACCTGAAAGTGCATAATTCCTCCTAAAGAATGACTCTGTTACATTTTCAATTAGAGAAAAAAGAGAAACAGATGGAGCACCAGTGCCTGGCTTCCACAAAGCCTGCAGTCTAGAGTTCAGGGTCCACCAACCACCCACCCCTTTTGACCCTGGGATCTTTTGTGTTTGCCCAGAAACAGCAAGACATTGCCTATGCTGTAAACTGGGGAGTCTTGGGAACAACGTGGAGCTCACAGAGTGGCCTTTGTTCAGTGACACATTTTGCTTTAGTGGGCAGTTGAGAAAGACAAACCCAGGAGAATGTATCTTGAGCAATGGAGTTCAGACTCAGAACTCCTGGGATCTGGGGGTATGATGCAAACACTGGAAAGATTGCCCCACACATTGCCCCTGATAGGGCATAAGGATGAGTATGTTACCCCTCAGCTAGCTGCTCCTCGGCACTCTGTGTCCCCAAGCTCTTACCTCAGAGGCAGGGAGTGCAGGCTCAAGAGCTGGACTGATCTTCACTGAGGTTGATCTGTTCCAGGATCTGGCTGTACCTCCGGGTGAGGGCTTTGGTGTTTTTGGTGAGGTCTGTCAGAACTTGCTGCAAGCCATTGACATGATGGGAGAGCCGCTCCTCCAGATTGCTGTCTGCACCCTCATCTAAAGCCGTGTCAGCGTCAGTGCCAGTCGGGCTCTGGTCGTTGACAGAGGCCAGGCCTTTCTCCACCATGGGCTTGATGGCCTTGAGCAGCTGGTAGCGCTCATAGAGGTCCGTGTGGCTGTCTGCGGCTGGGGCCGCCCCCTCCTCTTGCGGGAAGACCCCTCGGAGCAGGCTGGGGAACATCACCTCCTGCTCCATCTTCTGGGTGGCTGAGAAGTACTGCTCCATGGGTCCCCTCCCACAGCTTCGGCAATGCTGCTCTGGGCTCTTCTCAGGCTGCCTCCTGCTCCCTGTCTCTGTTGGGGGCTATTTATGCGGTGCTGGGGCACATCCCTCCTCTGCTGTCCACTGCTGTCCTCCCCTGCCAGCCCCATCCAGGCTGGATGGCTGCAGGGCCAGGCTTGGCTCCATCCCAGCTGGGACTCGGCTACACCATATCCCTGGTTCTGTGCAATCTCTCCTGGCCCAGCCTCCCCGTGGCTTTCACCCAAGCTGGCCAGGGGTCCCACTGCATCCCCATGCTGTGACCAGGGCAGCGAGAAGAGGACATGCCTGGGGTCTCTCATGTACTGTCCCATCCTGTCCTGTAACCACCATCCTTACCACTCCTGGAGGCCAGGGGCAGTGAGTCCAGCACCTTCCCTCAGTGCAGGCAGGCTTCAGGCAAAGCTGCCTTGATTTGGGCAGTTCTGAGGAGTGGGGGAGGAGAAAAAGTGATGGGTTTATCTAGAGAGGCGGAGTCCCCTATGTTCCCTGCCTGGCCACCCAGCTTCTTCAGGGCTGATCTGGGCGTCTCACACAGCCCAGTCATGGGAACTGGCCTTGAGAACAACCCCTGCTGAGAGAGGAAAGTGATAATGAACAGGTGATACTTGTCTGAAGGGTGTTTTCCCCAAGCTGGTTATTTAAGGATTAATATGACCATCAGCAGGATTAAATGGTGACCAGAGAATGAGAAAAGAGATTTTTAAAATTGAGAAGGTGTCAGCCAGAGGAGAAGCCTGAAAGTTCCAAGTGTGAGGGAAGGTTCTTGGACAGGAGTCAAAGCTTGTTGAACACAGCCCAAAGCTGCCATTCTGGTATCCCATCCTCCACCCAGGCCTGACAGAGCATCCTCCCTGTTGGGTGCTGTGAGCAGCCTGCTGCCAGCTCCTGAGCTGGGACAGAGTCAGAGTCAGCGCTGAAGAGGCTGGAAGGCACCTCTGGAGCTGATCTGATCCAAACACTGCTAAAGCAGGGTCAGTGACTGGAGCGGTTGGAAATCAGATATCTCTGAGGATGGAGACTCTGCTATCTCTCTGGGCATCCTGTGACAGTGTTTACTGTCTTCAGTTTTCAGGAAAAAAAGTTTTCCTCATGTTTATATGGGATATCTTGTGTTTTGGTTTGTGCCCTTCACCATCCTATCACTGGATACCACCAAGAAGAATCCAGCTCCATCTTCTCTGCCTGCATCTTTTCCACCTTCATCATAAACACTGATCAGATCCCTCGGAGCCTTCTCTTATCCAATCTCAACACTCCTGTCTCAGCCTTTCCACATGTGGAAGATGCTCCAGCTTCTATATTGCCTTTATGTTCATTCACTCCAGTGAATGGCCATATGTCCAGTGTCTCTCCAGTACGTCCGTGTCTCTCTTGTACTGGAGAGCCCAGAACTGAACACAGCATTCCAGGTGTGGCTTCACCAGGGCTGAGCAGAAGGGAAGGATCCCCTCCCTCCACTGCCTTTGCCCTGAGGACACCTTACTGGCTCACAGCCAACTTGGCTGACAACAGAGCCAGACCTGGGGGGTCCAAGTGTGAATTTGTGAGGTTCTTTCCTCCGGCACCTCCCTGAGCAGGCGATAGGCAGCAGCAGCAGGAGGTACAGATGAGACCAGAGCACCCCAAATCGAAAGGCAGGGGTGTGCAGGTGGGATACCTGCCCTGCAGGAGGGGTGGAGATGCTGGCAGCCCCCCATCCTTGGGGGTGGGTGGTTGTGTGATTAGGACTTCTTGGGCCTGCTTAGAGAAGGGAATTTGGGGTTTCCCATTCTTTTGACATTTTAGATCAAAACTGTTCTGTCTGTCCTGTCTTCCTGACACTGAGCCTCTGCATCAGTGCTCTCTGCTGACTTTGATGCCCCTAAACAGATTTAAAGGACGTGCTGCCATCCTGATTTGCAATATGATATGAACAGAAAACATATTTCCCTGTGGTGAATGGCAACAGCGTGAGTGCCCCAGGAGCCTGCCCAGGGCAGTGCCGAGCCAGCAGCCCCTGCCAGGCCAGAGGCAGCCTGATCTGCCCCGTCTGCAAACATCCCACTGGGACCAGCGCTGGGTTTTTCCAGGACAAAGACCTTTCCTGTGGCCATCTAACATCTCTTATCAGCTGTGGCCAGCAGGGGTGTCCAGCAGCAGCAGGGCACTGTGAGGGCTTGACGCATCCCTGGGGCAGTGTGATGCAATGCCCTGCAATCGGAGCAGGCAGGAGGTTCCTGTGCCACACCAGGGTCGGGGCCAGCTGGACAGACAGTGGCACTCAGAGACAGACCCACAAGTCCTGGGGGGTTGCAAGTGGCGCAGAAGAGACGTCAACCAGCCCTTCCAGCTGTGCCAGGTCACAGACCTTTTCTGGGAGCATCTTGCATCTGTCATTGGTCATGTTCGACAGGGATGGGGAGTGCTTCATCCTATTCCTGGTAGGACACTTCCCTGGAGCACCACGAGCCTCTGCAGCTGCTGAGCATGCTGTCCGAGCCCAGAGCCACGGCTGGAGCTGACTGCAGGCCTTCCTCACTGCGGCACTGTTGTTGTTTAACCCCAGCCAGGCACCAAGAACCACCAGGAGCTGCTCACTCACCCCACCACGAGTGGGATGAGGGTGAAAGTGAGAAAACACATGGGTTGACATAAAGGCAGTTTAACAGGGAAAGCAAAAGCTGTCCTGTAAACACAGCAAAACAAGAAATTCATTCACCACTTCCCGTGGGCAGGCAGGGGTTTGGCCATCTCCAGGACAGCAGAGCTCCATCACAGGTAGAAGTGACCTGTAAAGACAAACACAATCCCTCCAAAAATCCCCCCTTTCTTTGTTCCTCCACCTGCTTTATATACCGAGCATGATGTCATATGGTATGGAATATCCATTGGGTGAGTTGGGATCACCGATCCTTGTTGTATCTTCTCCCAGACACCCACACAACTCCAGCCTCCTTATCAGCATGGCAGTACAAAATCCAGAAAAGACCTGCGCACTGTGCAAGCAATGTCAGCAATAACAAAAATATCTCTGTATGATCAGCTGTGTGTTCAGCTCCAAAGGCAGTGCTCCATCATGCCCCACCTGGAGATGGCATTGCAAAGGGGATGGCCTAGGTCTCTCCCAGTATCCCCCTCATTCTCCATTTTCTCTGCAGAAGACAAGGCTACAACTTTGCCCAAGCTGAGGAGGGACACAGTGGGCAGATCTGCTCTGAAATCCTTTGTGTTTGTTCCCTTTTGAGGGAACTTCCCTTGGCAAGTGGCATCTGCTTCTGTAGAAAAGCAAGACTTTTGGTTGGTAGTGCAATTAGCTACTTGGCTGGCTGTGGCCAGACACCCAAATTGGGATTTAGGCAAGCCTCCCCCCCAACCCACCATCCTTCTGGGGAGCCCTTCCCAAGCCACAGCTCAGGAGGGGGAAATGTCAGCCACGTGTGTCTCCAAATGATCCCATGTTGTTCCCAGCACCTCCTGCTGACAGATCTCCAAGACTCTGATTGCCCCAAACCCCTTGAAACTGTCCTTGTCCTCTCTTGAACCTGACCAGGACGCTTTCAGACATTGGGCAGCTTTGGACCTGGGCCCCAGCTGCCCACTGCAGAGTCCCTGGGTCCTGCAGTTACTCACTCAGCTCCAGGTGGCTGGACACCCTTTCCCTGCTGCCCATGCTCAGGCAGGACAAGCCAAAGTCAATGTGGTCTCAGCAGCTGGGAGAAATGGCCTGATCAGGAGAGAGGAGATGAGAAGCTCCAGCGTATCCCAGAGCTTTGTGTCTGGATGTGGGGCTGGGGTCCCGAGGGCAGTTGCTTTCCAGGGGTGCTTTGAGCTACAGCTCTGCTGCCCCTCACTGTTGCATGACTGGGCTGAGTGTTGGACAGATTCACACTCTTTTGTGCACAGGAATCAGGCACCAGCTTTTACTGATGTTGCTGTCAACACAAGGAAGAAAGTTTTCAGCCTGAAGTTGTTGAGGCAAAGCTGCAGGTTGCACGTGCCCTGTGGTTGCACAGTGCTCTGAGATACCTGGTCTAGTGCAAGATGTCCCAGCACACAGCAGGCCATTGCACCAGATGATCTGTGAAGGTCCCATTCAACCCAAACCATCCCATGACACTGTGATTCTTTGTTCCTCCAAATTCCCAATCATTGCCCTGGAAATTCCCCTCCCCAGGGAGCCAGTGTCCCCTTGCCTCACACTGGGGCACTCCACCAGAGCCCCAACCAGTTGAAAGCACCACACAGACAAATGGCTTCACAGGGCTTCTTTTATTAGCAAACCCTGGGGGAAATACCCTTGGAGTCCAGGTACCAGCTGGAAAAGGGCTCGGCAGTTGCAAGGGACTGTTGGAGGTTGGGGCCATCGCACAACACCACCACCTTCGTGCTGCTCTTTGAAAATAAAGAGGAGGGCACGAGTCTGCAGCTCTTCCAGTGGAGTTCCCAGCACAGCCAGATGCTTCTTCCTATGAGGATAAGGCACCATCTGGTTCTCCAGTGTCAATGCCAGAGCTGGGAGATCAGCTGCCAAAGTGCGAGGTGGGCGAGCGGGAGCGGCGAAGATCCTGCGATGCTCAGCGATGGGATGTCTTCCGCTCTGGGACACCAGCACCCATCCTGCAACAGCAGCTGTCCTTAACTCCAAGGGTCATCCCTGGCAGACACATAGTCCACCAACCCTGGGTCCATAGACCCTGAACCCCTGGAGTCCCTGCATGGAGAAATGGGATGTGCCCACTCCTGCAGCATGGACATGGATACCTTCCCCCATTTGAGGGGACAACCCCCCTTTCAAGGCCCTTCCCAGGAGCTTCCCACCCCTGCAATGTTGGGGACCTCTCCAGGGACACCACCCCTTGCCTTGCTGCCCCGGAGCTCTGTGTCCCCTCAGCTCTTACCTGGTGGCCAGGACAGGGTCACCAGCTGGGCTGCCCCTCGCTGAGGTTGATCTGCTCCAGGATCTGGCTGTACCTCCGGGTGAGGGCGTTGGTGTCCCTGGTGAGGTGGGTGAGGACCTGCTGCAAGCCTGTCAGGTGGTGGGACAGGCGCTCCTCCAGCTGGGTGTCCACAGCCTCGTTGCTGTCCGAGGATGTGTCCGTGTCGCTGTCGGCACCGGTCGGGCTCTGGTCGTTGACAGAGGCCAGGCCTTTCTCCACCATGGGCTTGATGGCCTTGAGCAGCTGGTAGCGCTCATAGAGGTCCGTGTGGCTGCCTGTGGCTGGGGCTGCCCCCTCCTCTTGTGGGAAGACCCCTCGGAGCAGGCTGGGGAACATCACCTCCTGCTCCATCTTCTGAGTGGCTGAGAAGTACTGCTCCATGGCTCCTCTCCCACAGCTCTGGCAGTGCTGCTCTGGGCTCTTCTCACGCTGCCTCCTGCTCCCCATCTCTGCCGGGGGCTTTTTATGCAGTGCCGGGGCACATCCCTCCTCTGCTGTCCCTCCTGCCTTGGCTGGGCTGCACAGCCATGGGGCCAGGCTTGGCTCCAGCCCAGCTGGAGCTCAGCCACGCCGTGTCCCTGGTTCTGTGCAATCTCTCCTGGCCCAGCCTCCCCGTGGCCTTCACCCGAGCTGGCTGGGGGTCCTGCCGCATCCCCATGCCAGGAGCAGGGGAGCAGCAAGGAGGGAAGGTGTCTGGGGTCTTTTCCTCTGTCCCACTCCTACCCCTCAACATGTTTGGTTGTGAGGTTCTGGGAGAGTGGGTCCAGCTCCTGCCCACTGGAGCTGGCAGTCTGCAAGCAGCTGTGCTGCCAGGGGCCCTCACCTCCTCCTCTTCATGCTGCCATGCGCTTGGGACGTGAACACTCCGGGGACATTGAGCAACCCCTGTCCATTACTGCCAGCCTGGACACGGCAGGAGACACTTAATGTGGAAAACCTCACTGGGGGTGCACTGCTGTATGGAATCCTACATGGAGTCATGGGGACATGCGATGGGGACAGAGGTGGGACCAAACACCACAATGGACAACTCCTACAGTCATGGAATGGAGCCATCACTGCCCACAGTGGATCACAGATGGTGCCACCATTGCCCCTGTTGTCCCCGTTCTGGAGCAGAGACCATGGCTGGTCAGTGGCCAGAACTGCCTGTCTCTTTGTATCTTGCAGGATGTGGCAACTGGAGGAAATTGTTCTATTTTGGGAAAGGCCATGGGGTCCTTCATCCCTTTTGCAACCCTCAGTGGTGGCAGCTCTCCCACTGACCCCTCATATCCCAGCCAGGTGCTCATTCTGCCACCTGCCCTCTCCCCCTCAGACCTGAACCCACTGCTCCTTTTGTCCCTTTTAGGTGCCCCTGGCACCTCTGGCTGTCCTGCTGTGGAGTCCAGTGTTGCACTGACATGTGCACACACTGCCAGCCCCATGCTCTCAGGATGTCTGGCCACCATGGAGTTGCCTGCCCCCGCGTGTCCCTGTGGTGTGTGGCAATCCCGGGAAATTGTTCTATTTGGGGAAAGGCTTTGAGGTACTTCATCCCTTTGCAACCCTTGGTGGTGGCAGCTCTCCCACTGTCCCCATTTTTCCCAGCCAAGTGTCCGCAATGCCAGCCACCTCTTCCCTCCCAGACCTGCCCCACCACCCTTCTTGTCCCTTCCCTGTGTCCCAGCATCTGTGGGTTTCCTGCCATGGGGCCCAGTGCTGCACTGAGGTTTGTGGGTGCTGCTGGCCCCACACAGGTGCCAGCTGGGAGCTTGACCACATCAGAGCATCTGGGCCACTACAGAGTTTCTTGGAGGTGCAGGGGCATCCCAGGGCTCTGGGGACAGAGGGACACAGGGGATGCTCTGCCCTCCTGCTCCCCCCACCTCTTCCCAAGCTGCTCATAGTGACCATGGCAGCAGATTTTCAGGTGACTGGGGTTCAGCAGACTCAAGCTGCTTCCCAGCTCCCCATCCTTGGGACATAAATAATTACCTCTCTGTGACTCTGGGGACCCCATCAGCCAAAAAGGGTTCCCACATCCTGCTGTGAGAGACGGGAAAGCTGCCACTACCAGCAGTGATGACAGAAGCAGAAGGAGGGGGACTGTGGCTGGAGCATGGCACAACCACCATGGGTGTGCAGCATTGCTGGGTCTGGGCTGAGCTGAACTAGGGGGCCCCAGGCTGGGGCTCAGGAGAAGCTGCTCAGGGCAATCAGGTCCCCTGGGAGATGCAATGAGATCCTCAGCTCTCTGGTGCCACAGGCTCCACGTTTGGGCAAGCCTGTCCCTGACCTGCTGCCGTCCTGGGGAGTCCATCCCCCGATACAGATCAGAGGTAGACTGTGCCACCACACATGTGTCTGCAAGTGTCTCCGTGTCATCCCTGGCACCTCCTGCTGTCATATTCCCCAGTGGCACTAGGGGAACCATGGTGCCACAGCTTCAGGGTGCTGAGCACAGCCTTGCCCTTGCCTATCTCTGGCCCAGCTGCCCCATGGAGAGATGGAGATTCTGGGTCAGAGATGTCCTATGGACTGAGAGCATGGCTGGGAAGGGACTTCATGTCCTGGGGAGTCATGGCACTAAGCCCCCTCCCAGGGGCTGGTTGGGGTGACTCCTGCCCACATGTCCCCAGGGGAAAGGACATCTCCCAGCAGAGGCTGACAGTGGCTGCAAACGAATGTGTGCTCCATGAACCTGTGAATGACAGATTGGATTGGGCTGTGCTGGTTTGAATTTATAGCTGTGATTGCTGTTCAGCTATCAGTGGAAGACCTCTGCATTTGCCATAGGACTCTTGGCCTGACTGTGTATTACAGTCAAGTGCTCGTTAGTGGCTGCTTAGTGCTTTCACTGCTCTCTGTAGGGCTGCACTGCTGCCTGGGGACATCCTGATAACATACTGACAACATTTTGATAAGAGCCATGGCCGTGTGCCTGGCCTGGCAAATGCCCAGGGCATTGCTGCTGTTCCTGTTCTGATACACACTGATGTGAATCAAGTCAAAGGGACTGTGACCTGTGGATTAGTCCACAGGAGCAGGTTCACTTCTAAAGGGACTGGGGCTGTGGGTAAGGCCATCCTAGGGCAAGTGTATCTCTGAAAGTGTTGAGGCCCATGGATTAGGTCACACTGGAACAGATGCACCTTAAAGCAACTGTGGGTGTGGATAAGTCTATGCCTCTGTGGTAGTGATTGTGGTGCATGGATAAGTTTCCACTTGGAGAAGGTACAGCCCTAAAGGACTTCAGTCTGTGGGTTAGTTCAAGCTGAAGCAGGTGCATGAGGAGGAGTTTATTGCAAAGTTAAACCCTGTAACCTGGTCCAGAGGGACCAGATTGGAGATTGTAATGGAAATATCTTTAAATTGCTGTATCCCATTATTTGAGTTGCATGTTTCATGAATTAGAGTGAAAGGAACCATCCATACCAATGGAGGACAAGCCTTACAAGATGCAGAGCAAGTGCTACAGTGACCAGACCTGAGCTGGCTTTGGTGCCCAGTAACTCCTCTGAACACACCAACTTTCCTTTCCTGACTGACAACAGTAATGGATGGAGCCCAAAGGCATGGACTAAATTAACTCAGTGGATGTTTTGTGGACATTTACGGCCATTTTGCACAGCTTTCACAGACCTGGTCCATAGATTGAGGGAACGGTATCTGCATATTGAATCAAGGGATGGAAAGGGGGTGGTGGTAAATGAAAAGGTATTGGATAGTGTGAGAACTGAACATGACGTAAATGGTAAGGAATAAGAGGGGAGAATATGCTGGGTTTGGCTGAGGTAGAATTAGTTTCTTTCAGAGCAGCTGATACAGGGCTGTGTTTTGGATTTGTGTTGCAAACAGTGTTGGTAACACAAAGATGTTTTCATTATGGCTGTGCAGGGCTCACACAGAGCTAAGACCTTTTCTGATCTTCCTCCCACCACCACTAGTGAGGGGCCTGACCCAAGGGATTTTCCAGACCATACAGCATAAGGAGCCGGGGGAAGAAGAAGGAAAAAAGGGACATTTGAAGTGATGGCTTTTGTTTTCCCAGGTCACCATCACATGTGATAGAGCCCTGCTATCCTAAAGGTTGCTGAACACTTGCCTGCCCATGAGAAGTGGTAAATTAATTCCTTTGTTTGTGTGCACAGCTTTTACTTTCCCTGTTAAACTATCTTTATCTCAACCTGTGAGTTTTCTCATTTTTACCCCTCCAGTTCTCTCCCTGATCCCACTGGTGGAGGGTGAGCGACTGGCTGCATGGAGCTGAGTTGCTGACTGGGGTTAAAACATGACATCTACGGTGAAGCTCCAACCCCAGGGCAGAGGTAGCCTCCTCACACCCATCCTGGGGGGACACTATGATGTCCCTTCACTTCCAGCCAACTCCATGGTGGCCAGACATCCCGAGAGCATGGGGCTGGCAGTGTGTGCACATGTCAATGCCACACTGGACTCCACAGCAGGACAGCCAGAGGTGCCAGGGGCACCTAAAAGGGACAAAAGGAGCAGTGGGTTCAGGGGGCAGGTGGCAGAATGAGCACCTGGCTGGGATATGAGGGGTCAGTGGGAGAGCTGCCACCACTGAGGGTTGCAAAAGGGATGAGGACCCCATGGCCTTTCCCAAAATAGAACAATTTCCTCCAGTTGCCACATCCTGCAAGATACAAAGAGACAGGCAGTTCTGGCCACTGACCAGCCATGGTCTCTGCTCCAGAACGGGGACAACAGGGGCAATGGTGGCACCATCTGTGATCCACTGTGGGCAGTGATGGCTCCATTCCATGACTGTAGGAGTTGTCCATTGTGGTGTTTGGTCCCACCTCTGTCCCCATCGCATGTCCCCATGACTCCATGTAGGATTCCATACAGCAGTGCACCCCCAGTGAGGTTTTCCACATTAAGTGTCTCCTGCCGTGTCCAGGCTGGCAGTAATGGACAGGGGTTGCTCAATGTCCCCGGAGTGTTCACGTCCCAAGCGCATGGCAGCATGAAGAGGAGGAGGTGAGGGCCCCTGGCAGCACAGCTGCTTGCAGACTGCCAGCTCCAGTGGGCAGGAGCTGGACCCACTCTCCCAGAACCTCACAACCAAACATGTTGAGGGGTAGGAGTGGGACAGAGGAAAAGACCCCAGACACCTTCCCTCCTTGCTGCTCCCCTGCTCCTGGCATGGGGATGCGGCAGGACCCCCAGCCAGCTCGGGTGAAGGCCACGGGGAGGCTGGGCCAGGAGAGATTGCACAGAACCAGGGACACGGCGTGGCTGAGCTCCAGCTGGGCTGGAGCCAAGCCTGGCCCCATGGCTGTGCAGCCCAGCCAAGGCAGGAGGGACAGCAGAGGAGGGATGTGCCCCGGCACTGCATAAAAAGCCCCCGGCAGAGATGGGGAGCAGGAGGCAGCGTGAGAAGAGCCCAGAGCAGCACTGCCAGAGCTGTGGGAGAGGAGCCATGGAGCAGTACTTCTCAGCCACTCAGAAGATGGAGCAGGAGGTGATGTTCCCCAGCCTGCTCCGAGGGGTCTTCCCACAAGAGGAGGGGGCAGCCCCGGCCACAGGCAGCCACACGGACCTCTATGAGCGCTACCAGCTGCTCAAGGCCATCAAGCCCATGGTGGAGAAAGGCCTGGCCTCTGTCAACGACCAGAGCCCGACCGGTGCCGACAGCGACACGGACACATCCTCGGACAGCAACGAGGCTGTGGACACCCAGCTGGAGGAGCGCCTGTCCCACCACCTGACAGGCTTGCAGCAGGTCCTCACCCACCTCACCAGGGACACCAACGCCCTCACCCGGAGGTACAGCCAGATCCTGGAGCAGATCAACCTCAGCGAGGGGCAGCCCAGCTGGTGACCCTGTCCTGGCCACCAGGTAAGAGCTGAGGGGACACAGAGCTCTGGGGCAGCAAGGCAAGGGGTGGTGTCCCTGGAGAGGTCCCCAACATTGCAGGGGTGGGAAGCTCCTGGGAAGGGCCTTGAAAGGGGGGTTGTCCCCTCAAATGGGGGAAGGTACCCATGTCCATGCTGCAGGAGTGGGCACATCCCATCCCTCCATGCAGAGATTCCAGGGGTTCAGGGTCTATGGACCCAGGGTTGGCGGATTATGTGTCCGCCAGGGATGACCCTTGGAGTTAAGGACAGCTGCCGTTGCAGGATGGGTGCTGGTGTCCCAGAGCGGAAGATGTCCCATCGCTGAACATCGCAGGCTCCTCCCTGCTCCCACTCGCCCACCTCACACTATGGCAGCTGATCTCCAAGCTCTGGCATTGACACTGGAGAACCAGATGGTGCCTTATCCTCATAGGAAGAAGCATCTGGCTGTGCTGGGAACTCCACTGGAAGAGCTGCAGACTCGTGCCCTCCTCTTTATTTTCAAAGAGCAGCACGAAGGTGGTGGTGTTGTGCGATGGCCCCAACCTCCAACAGTCCCTTGCAACTGCCGAGCCCTTTTCCAGCTGGTACCTGGACTCCAAGGGTATTTCCCCCAGGGTTTGCTAATAAAAGAAGCCTTGTGAAGCCATTTGTCTGTGTGGTGCTTTCAACTGGTTGGGGCTCTGGTGGAGTGCCCCAATGTGAGGCAAGGGGACACTGGCTCCCTGGGGAGGGGAATTTCCAGGACAATGATGGGGAATTTGGAGGGACAAAGAATCACAGTGTCGTAGGATGGTTTGGGTTGAATGGGATCTTCACAGATCATCTGGTGCGATGGCCTGCTGTGTGCTGGGACATCTTGCACTAGACCAGGTATCTCAGAGCCCTGTGCAACCACAGGGCACGTGCAACCTGCAGCTTTGCCTCAACAACTTCAGGCTGAAAACTTTCTTCCTTGTGTTGACAGCAACATCAGTAAAAGCTGGTGCCTGATTCCTGTGCACAAAAGAGTGTGAATCTGTCCAACACTCAGCCCAGTCATGCAACAGTGAGGGGCAGCAGAGCTGTAGCTCAAAGCACCCCTGGAAAGCAACTGCCCTCGGGACCCCAGCCCCACATCCAGACACAAAGCTCTGGGATACGCTGGAGCTTCTCATCTCCTCTCTTCTGATCAGGCCATTTCTCCCAGCTACTGAGACCACATTGACTTTGGCTTGTCCTACCTGAGCATGGGCAGCAGGGAAAGGGTGTCCAGCCACCTGGAGTTGAGTGAGTAACTGCGGGACCCAGGGACTCTGCAGTGGGCAGCTGGGGCCCAGGTCCAGAGCTGCCCAATGTCTGAAAGCGTCCTGGTCAGGTTCAAGAGAGGACAAGGACAGTTTCAAGGGGTTTGGGGCAATCAGAGTCTTGGAGATCTGTCAGCAGGAGGTGCTGGGAACAACATGGGATCATTTGGAGACACACGTGGCTGACATTCCCCCTCATGAGCTGTGGCTTGGGAAGGGTTCCCCAGGAGGATGGTGGGTTGGGGGGGAGGCTTGCCCAAATCCCAATTTGGGTGTCTGGCCACAGCCAGCCAAGGAGCTAATTGCACTACCAACCAAAAGTCTTGCTTTTCTACAGAAGCAGATGCCACTTGCCAAGGGAAGTTCCCTCAAAAGGGAACAAACACAAAGGATTTCAGAGCAGATCTGCCCACTGTGTCCCTCCTCAGCCTGGGCAAAGTTGTAGCCTTGTCTTCTGCAGAGAAAATGGAGCATGAGGGGGATGCTGGGAGAGACCTAGGCCATCCCCTTTGCAACGCCACCTCCAGGTGGGGCATGATGGAGCACTGCCTTTGGAGCTCCTCTGCCTCCAGGCTGATTGCAGAGCCAGATGTTGAACCATAAGGAATCAATGGGCATTGGTTCCCAGTGGGGTGAGGACAATGGAGGATGCTATGTCCCTCTGGTGGTCTACCTGGCTGGAGCTCAAGGGTGAGGATCTGTGTCTCCTGGAAAACAAGGCCAGCTGTGCTGGTTTTGCTGAGGTAGAGTTAATTTCCTTCAACAGAGTTGGTATGGAACTATGTTTTGATTTGTGCTGAACACACAGCTGATAATACAGAGATATTTTTGTTATTGCTGACATTGCTTGCACAGTGCCCAAGTCTTTTCTGGATTTTGTACTGCCTTGCTGATAAGGAGGCTGGAGCTGTGTGGGTGTCTGGGAGAAGGTACAAGGATCAGTGATCCCAACTCACCCGATGGATATTCCATACCATATGACATCATGCTCGGTATATAAAGCAGGTGGAGGAAGAAAGAAAGGGGGGATTTTTGGAGGGATTGTGTTTGTCTTTACAGGTCACTTTTACCTGTGATGAAGCTCTGCTGTCCTGGAGATGGCCAAACCCCTGCCTGCCCACGGGAAGTGGTGAATGAATTTCTTGTTTTGCTGTGTTTACAGGACGGCTTTTGCTTTCCCTGTTAAACTGCCTTTATGTCAACCCATGTGTTTTCTCACTTTCACCCTCATCCCACTCGTGGTGGGGTGAGTGAGCAGCTCCTGGTGGTTCTTGGTGCCTGGCTGGGGTTAAACAACAACAGTGCCGCAGTGAGGAAGGCCTGCAGTCAGCTCCAGCCGTGGCTCTGGGCTCGGACAGCATGCTCAGCAGCTGCAGAGGCTCGTGGTGCTCCAGGGAAGTGTCCTACCAGGAATAGGATGAAGCACTCCCCATCCCTGTCGAACATGACCAATGACAGACGCAAGATGCTCCCAGAAAAGGTCTGTGACCTGGCACAGCTGGACGGACTGGTTGACGTCTCTTCTGCGTCACTTGCAACCCCCCAGGACTTGTGGGTCTGTCTCTGAGTGCCACTGTCTGTCCAGCTGGCCCCGACCCTGGTGTGTCACAGAACCTCCTGCCTGCTCCGATTGCAGGGCATTGCATCACACTGCCCCAGGGATGCGTCAAGCCCTCACAGTGCCCTGCTGCTGCTGGACACCCCTGCTGGCCACAGCTGATAAGAGATGTTAGATGGCTACAGGAAAGGTCTTTGTCCTGGAAAAACCCAGCGCTGGTCCCAGTGGGATGTTTGCAGACGGGGCAGATCAGGCTGCCTCTGGCCTGGCAGGGGCTGCTGGCTCTGCACTGCCTTGGGCAGGCTCCTGGGGCACTCACGCTGTTGCCATTCACCACAGGGAAATATGTTTTCTGTTCATATCATATTGCAAATCAGGATGGCAGCACGTCCTTTAAATCTGTTTAGGGGCATCAAAGTCAGCAGAGAGCACTGATGCAGAGGCTCAGTGTCAGGAAGACAGGACAGACAGAACAGTTTTGACCTAAAATGTCAAAAGAATGGGAAACCCCAAATTCCCTTCTCTAAGCAGGCCCAAGAAGTCCTAATCACACAACCACCCACCCCCAAGGATGGGGGGCTGCCAGCATCTCCACCCCTCCTGCAGGGCAGGTATCCCACCTGCACACCCCTGCCTTTCGATTTGGGGTGCTCTGGTCTCATCTGTACCTCCTGCTGCTGCTGCCTATCGCCTGCTCAGGGAGGTGCCGGAGGAAAGAACCTCACAAATTCACACTTGGACCCCCCAGGTCTGGCTCTGTTGTCAGCCAAGTTGGCTGTGAGCCAGTAAGGTGTCCTCAGGGCAAAGACAGTGGAGGGAGGGGGTCCTTCCCTTCTGCCCAGCCCTGGTGAAGCCTCACCTGGTGCGCTCTTTCCAATACTAGAGACATGGAGCTTCTGGAGCAAATCCAGCAGAGGGTGACAAAGATGATTAAGGGTCTGCAGCATCTCTCTTGCGAGGAAAGGCTGAGGGAGTTGGGCCTGTTTACCCTTGAGAGACGACCTAGAGGGGATCTCATCAATGTATATTTGTGTCTGAAAGGAGGTGCCAAAAGAATGGATCCAGGCTCTTCTCTGTGGTGCTGAGCAATAGGACAAAAGACAACGGGCAGAAATGGATGCACAGGAAGTTCTGCCTTAACGTGAGGAAAAACCTCTTCAGTGTGCAGGTGACTGAGCACTGGAACAGGTTGCCCAGAGAAGTTGTGGGTCTCCTTCCCTGGAGACATGCCTGGACACAATCCTGAGTAGTATGCTCTCAGGGACCCTGCTTGAGCAGGGAGGTTGGACCAGATGACCTTCAGTGGTCCCTTCCCATCTTACCCATTCTGTCAGTCAGTGATTTAATCCATCTGATTGTCATTTCCCTTTTTAATGTAACCAGCTTTCAGCAGAGACATCTTCCTACCCAGGGGGACAATCATCCCAGTCTCTCTGGGTGAGGAGAGCCCACAAGGGATGGGCAGAGCAAGGGGAGGCAGTGCCTACAGCAGTGGCTGGTGCAATCATTTCCACCAGTCAATCCAAGGAGCTCTCAAGTTCTGCTGGAACATCACCCGGGAGAAAAATCAAACCCTTGAGAGGTATCCAACTGTCCCATCCCTCTGTACAGCACAGGCAGGCAGCAGGGGTGAGGGAACAGCACCCAGGGCATGGTGAGAGGCCTCTCCAGGGAAGAGGTGCTCGAGAAAGAGCTTTGAGATGCTGCACAGAGCAGAAAGTCTCACCAAACGTGCAAAGGGACAGAGGCACTGCAGGAATAAGCAGGGCAGATGCTGAAACTCAGCAAAAAAAGGTAATTAGACAAAAAAACTGTCACAACTGGAGCATCCTCAACTAGAAGTGTTTTAACCCCAGAGGTGCCAAGCACCCTGCAGTGACATTAGGAAGAGCTGCAGATCCACAGCCCATCTGGAACATGTTTGCGTTCAGTATGTGGATTCAGGAGGCAACAACTGAGTGAGAAAGCAGAAAGGTTGGATCCTCATTGCCAGAAAAGAAAAAGCAACATAAGAATGCAAAACACAGAGAGGGAATTAATTAGTAAGTGCATATATTTTTGTTAGCTGTTCAGAACTAATTTCACAGCAAGACTTTGGCTGCAGCAACTTCAAGGGCTGGTCAAGTGCATGCTCAAGGGTCAGGAGAAATAAAAAGGAGGAACTTACACAACTACACTCTGGGTTTTTTAAAATATTTGCTGTGTGAACAATCTCCCACTCTCACAATTAAAACAACTGAAAAAGGGATAAATCAAAGTTATTATCCTGTAACAAACATCAGTCACCCACATATTGACACACCTTAACGAAGAACAAATAATTAAACACAAAGTATTTAATCAAGCTTTTATTACATGAAAGCAAGTAAAGCTTCACTTCCCAAGCCATGGACGGTTCAACAGTTGCAGCCACACTGCCGAAGTTCCCGGTGTGGCATGAATTCATCCTGTGATGTGTCGCCAGTGGAGAAATCCTCAGCGGATTGGGTAGAAATCCTCCAAAAGCTCTCCTATTCTTTTCTTTTCTGCAAGAGGCAGGAAAACCTAATCAGCATTTGAGATCAAGCCGGAACATGTTTTATATTAAAGTCTTAAGGGTAACAAAGCCACCAAAAATCTGATTTTTGCAACTAACAGTGAATCACCGGCTTGCTGTTTTAACTATATGCATAACTTCTTTCCCACAGGGCTCTCCACAGATCCCTGAGAAGGGATCTCCATATTAACCCTTTTTTATTTGTATGTACTCTTTCCAACGTGGCACGATGCGGACCACAACCCAACAGCCACAGTCACCCAACTGTACTGTGTCAGAAAATGGACAGTTTTCACCAAAATTTGCCATGGCCTTGCTGGGCTCAATGACTACATTTAGTAAAAAACTGTTCTTCACCACAGCTCTGAGCCAACGGCATTTCAGGTTTCCTGCCATTTCTATTTGCTCTTTTTTCACCTGCTCTGGTTGTTTTCTGAATATTCATCACGCAATTTCTGAACCTACATGCACAAGTATTTTGTAGAAAAAACAGTACAATTGTGATGTTACAAGAATAAGACCTGAGATTTCTAATTTCCATTACTTTATTTCTTCTTCAGTCATACAAGTTTGGTCTATTCTTGTTTTTCTTTTGTTCTGCTATTTCTATATTAAAATAAGCTTTTAAGAGGAAAATTAAAATATATATTTTCATATCATAAAATCCTTAATACTGTTGCAATTTAGATTGGGAATAAGCAGGAGAGACTTAGCCCAGCAACATCTTTACACATGTTAGCACTTGTTAACTAGTACATAAGGCAGGCTGAGATCTCACTTTAAAAAACAACTCATCGTACCTGCCACCTTAAAGTCTTCTGGATGTTGCCTGACGTACTCCAACAGCTCTCTGTCCGTTTTGGCATGGATGTATTCCGTACGTTTCATCAGGTAGTAGCCAACAAACCACCCCACGGTGGTGAACAGGATCTGGCGGTGAACACCTGCAGCAGGAAGAGGAATGTCCATGTGCCCCTGACCCAGCCCCTCTTCCTGGGGCTCTCAGGCAGCCTCCTGCTTTCCCCAGGCTCCCCATGCCCCTGCTCCTCCCTCCCTGCGTTCCCCCAGTGAAGGTCCCTACACACCCGCACATCCCACGGCCCCTGCCAGCCCCCCCTGCCCCGAGAGACCCCCTTTTCTCAGGGCTCATTCCTCTTCCCACCCTCCATATCCCTCAGAGAGTCACCTCAAATCCCCTCCACACCCATACCATGTCCTTTTCTCAATCCCCTCCAACTACCTCCAATCCCCCCTGGCCAAGAGATCCCTCATTTCAGACCTCCCACCCCTTCACTCCCATCCGCTCACAGAGACACCCAAAGTCACAACAGAGCACCCCAATTCCCTCCACCCTCCCATCACTACTCACTCAGGGTTCCCCTCCCTCCCCATTTATCCCTCAGTAACCCCAAATGCCACACATTCCTTTCACCAAATCACCATTCCCTCTCCGCTCAGGGCCCTCTCCCCTTCAACCCTCAAGGTCATCCCAAATCCCACATACCCCCTTCCCCAGCCCCCCAGATCTGCTCTATCATTCCATCCCCTTACTGCAGGTCTCCCTTCCCTTCCCCAGCCCCTACAGACCTCATGGTCACCCCAAATTCCCCACATCCTCTCCCGCAGACCCCTCCAGCCCCTCACTCCCAGCAGTTTCCCCTCCTCCCCTCTCCTTTATCCGTCAGTGACCCCAAATCCCACACAGCACTTTCCAAGTACCACATTCTCCCTCTACTCATCCCCCGCATCCCTCACTATATCTCTCCTTATATCCGCCTTAGGGCCCCTTCCCCTTCACTCACGCCCCTGTAACCCTCAAGGTCACTCCAAATCCGCAAAAACCACTCCCGCAGCGACCCTACCCCCTCCAGCCCCTCACTCCTGGAAGTTTCCCCTCCTCCCTCTTCGTTTATCCTTCAGAATGACCCCAAATCTCACATAGCCCTTTCCCCAGCCCCTCACCTCAGCCACCCCCCTCCCCCCCGCCCCATTCTCCCCTCTCCTCAGGCTCCCCCTCGTCCCCCCGCACCGGCTCGGAGGACGGGGCGCTGGTTGAAGCTGTTGTCCAGCATCGCAGTCATCCACCCCACGAAGCCCAGCCAGGCCGAGACCTTGTTGAACAGCGGCGGCGGCGGCAGCGACCGCGACTCGTCGGGCAGGAACGCCATGGCTGCGGCCCGCCGAAGGTGACCGGGCGGAGCGGAGCGCCGGCTGCGCCTTCCCCCGCCCGCCCGCGCCGCGCTCCCGCGTTCCGCTTCCTTCCACTGAGTTTGGTTATTTCACCAAAAAAAACCCACCCCAAAATCCAACCCCCCGGCCCACAAACCCACCCACCCACCCCCGCTCGAGGCTGAGCGCTCTAGCGGCGGTCGGGTGGGGGATTCCCGCAGCCCTGAGCCCACTGGGTGAGGCCCCGCTGCCTATAAATTAGGGGATTAATAAAGCACTAAAATTGAAGCCCCTTTAAAGACTGAGACCTACACGATGTTGTTAGTTTTTGCTTTTTTTAATTATTACGAAACCACACTAAATCACTTGCCACCATAGCAGGATTGATGGAACCATTAAAAAAACCCCCTTGCATTAAAAAAAGACGCCATCGGTCCCAAAGGCTTCTCAGCCTATTTAGCTTTTCTCCATACAGGAGGAGGTCGGGCAGTCACTGCTCCCCAGTGGGAGATGCAGGAATCACAGAATGGCCATAGGTGGTCACTTCAGTCACTGTCCTGGGCTGAATTTCACAGAATAGTTTAGGTTGGAAGGGACCTTAAAGATCCTCTCATTACAACCCTCTGCCATGTGCCGGGACGCCTTCCACTCGACCAGGTTCCTCAGAGCTCTGTCGAACCTGGCCTTGGACACTTCCAGGGATAGGGCAACCAGTTCTGGAAGGAGTTAGGCTTAACTTGCAAAGGTGCTGCTACAGAACGCTCAAGAAAGTTTTTTGTGGGTTTGGATTTGGTTCCTCTTATTTATTTATTTATTTATTTATTTGGTTGCTGTTCGTTTCCTGTTGTTTTAACCGTTGTTTTTATTTTGGGGTTTGGTAATTTTTTTTGTTTTGTTTTAAATATTATCGCTTCCCTCCACAGGACAACACCTCCAAGCAGACAAACACAAGCACTGTGGATGCTTTACCCTGTGCAGAGCTTTGAGGCCTAGACCAGAGGTAAAATACAGATGGTAAGAAGCACCATGTCATCACCGGCAGCCACAGCAGCTAAAAAAAAAAAAAGCATGGCAAAGCCGCTGAGGTGTAAAAAAAGCAGAAACCATGAGAAAGTAAAGAGTAAGAAGGTCTGAATATAAGCCCATGGGCTGTGGAAAGTTTAAATGTACAAGCTATTTGGTTACAGAAACGGCCACAGCAACTACTCAACCTGCTGTACTAACAAGAGCCCTACCCTCTTAACATCCAAAATAATCAAAGAACTCAGAAAGCGTAACTATCCCCTCGACTGTCCTCTCCAAAGGGGTCCAGTTCTTCAACTAACATGGAAGAAAGTTCAAAAGCTACTTGTAAAAACAGAACAAATCTATCCCTTCTTGCCTCCTTTCACATCAGCACTGAAATCCAAACCAAACCCAAATTTCTAGAGCAACATCTTTTAGGGATGGTTATGCAGGGTTTAAAAAGCACAATTATTTACCATAAAAATAACTTAACCTTTCAGGGTACATGATTTCACAGAGGCAGAACACACTATATCTTTTCTTGAACTTTCTCGAAAAACTGTGGACACTTGATCTTTTGTTACAGTTGCAGATTGTTACAGCAATTACAAATAAATACCATTATGCAGCCACATTATAGGGTAGATTTAATAATGTTAAAAAAAAATTCTTCATTTCAGTCCCAAGCCTCAATTTGGTCATCTGAGCTACATAAGTAAGTATTAAAAGAATATTAAAGCCTCTTTGAAGGGTATCTATGAAACAAGGAGGTCAGTGGAACATGGACATATTAAAATGATATTTGAATGTTCAGGATTTTGACCAAGTACCTATGGACAAGTTTCCAGCTAGACACTACATCCTTACTTGAACAGGTGTCCCTGAAAAGCAGGGCTTAGATGTGAGCTGAAAATAAATGCAAGAAATGCTTAGACAAAAAATGTCAAGTTTTTAATTTACAAGTTCCATAGAACGCAGTGACAACACTCTCCTACACAGCGATCATCCCTTCTAATTTGACACAACAACTTTTATTCAAATACAAACAGTAATGAGTGAATCAGGCAGGTTTTCCTTGGGACAGAAGTCTGGACCTTGTTGAGCTTCACAGTTTATCCACAGCCCTCCATTTTACTGTGAGTGCTTCTGATCAGAGGTATCCTTGTTGGGCAGTACAGAAGTGCTGGGAGAAAACCTCCCCATGTGGCGATGGTAAACATACACTGCGTCTTATCCAGAGCTGTATGTCCTTGTGACAACTCCTCACTGTGCCAGTAATCCCTTCAAAGGGATATCCTGGGACTGGTCCCAGCACTGCGGCTTTACTCGGCCTTTTGTCTGACAGGAATTCTCTCAGTCAAGACAGAGACGTAGAGTTTGAGCCAAGCGTATGTGACGCCCAGAGCACAGTATACAGAGGTCAGCAACAGAGGGACAAAAGGGAAGTGCCATTTCCAGGGGGTCAGGGGAAATATAATTTCGCAGAAGATTTCCAAAGGCACGAGTTGGATGAGGTAGATTGTTTCAAGCCAGTTAAGGAGAGGCTTCTCTCTCCTGTCAGAGGAATTAAAAAAGAGGTAGAGTTGAAATACAAGATGTTAACCAAATATAACTATTCTGTTTTTCAGCTATCACTGGTGACCAGAGCAAACAATATCTATAAGTTCACAATAAGGCTTTAAATAACAATTTACAGAGTTTCAGGAAAAAACAAACAAACAAACAAACAAAAACAACCAAAAAGCCACCAGCATGATAGCCAAGACTACAGCTAATTTCCTTATCACGTGGCTTTCACGCTATGTTCCAAGATGCCTTGGAATCTAAGGAGAAACCTTATCAGCTGCTGTGTTTCACCTCACCTCCTTTCAGTGAACAACTGAACATACCTTCACACACACATTTGTTCACCAAAGTTGTTCTAAATCCAAAGACAGGAAATGTTGCACTTATTTTAACCTCTTCCCCTAAGCTTTCTGTAGGATGTACTGTGTAGCCAATCTCTCTGGCAAAGGACACTGGCGGTAGGGTTTTGACTGCAGGTAGCTTACAGGGAATTTCAAGTTCTGACAGGAATTTGTTTGTTTTGGCAAGTTAGGAACAAGAAACTTGCAAAAGCCCCATCTCTAGACAAAAACTAAGCTCCTACAGAGCTTTTTTAGTTAGAGCTCTTGAAACACAATGATCAAATCCTTAAATACTAAGGGGGAAAAAGCAGTCTGGCTCAAAGAAAAACCACCTTCAAAAACCAGCTGCCTGAAGTATTGAACACATGTTTACAGCCCTTTTGACATCCCTCATTACAGCTTGGTTTTGCCCCGAGAAATCTGGGAAATGAGGAAGTGGAGACTACAGGTGTTGCAAGGATAAGTACTATCTTTGGCCAAGTAGGCAAGAGATCAATAGGCTGTAAAACTACACAGGATGATTTGGGCAATTACATGTTCTGGCAGCCAAATATTTGCAGTTTTGTTGACAAATCGCAGCTTGTAAATGTATGTTATTTATAACCTGTCCCTTTCACACATTAAAATAATACTACTGTAAAAAAACCACAGTAGAATAAGATAAACAATCTCCAGATAACTCACTATAATAAGTGCTCCAATACTGAATTAAATCCTCACAGGATACAGCATCACAACTCTGTGCTTTAAGAGTCTATCAGGCAGATGGGGATCTACAGCCTGCTGGGACTAACTGGGCAGCTGTCACAACTCAAACATAACCAGGATGTGCTGTAATAATCCTAACTAAAGCACTGCCTCCTGAGAACTGCTGCAGCAGCATCTTTTGACTAGTAACACTTCAACCTGATACTTCAGCATCAGTTTTCTGTGCTGTTTGCCCCCCTTAAGACAAGACTGTTTCCAATTCCAGAAGAAATGTTGTTGTTCCTGGCATTGAACATTAAGTTTCTTTAATTACCTGAATAGAGATTTCAATGAAGAGAAGCTGTAAACAGTAAACAGCAGCATAAGCAGTATTTTAATTGGAAGTTCTGAAAAGCAAAGAACATTATGGACTTTTAAAATTAATTATGAAAACCTTTTGCCATATGAATTGCAGTACCTTTAAATCCCACTAGTCACACTTTCATAGTCCAAATTTATTTTCTCCATACCTACATGTTTTACTGCTTAGGATACTAAAAATAAGCATAGATGTTTACTACAGCAAATGCCAAGCATTTGCAATACACTTACTTCAATTATCTATAAACATACTGAACACAATAATTATAGTTACAATTTGTGATAGCGCTGCAAATAACATTTCCCTATTCAAAAGCAATCACAAATCACTGGGAAGTGATTAAAGCAAAAATGACAGGCAAATCAACGCTATTGAGCTCTACGTTGCCCACAAGATAAAAATTAACTAATAGAGAAGGCAGAGGAAGTTTCTTATTTCTGAAAGCAGCAGCTTTCCTGCCACAAGTAAGCAGCACTGTCAGACCAAAAGATTGGGAGTCCCTGGATTTGAACTCTCCCAGAAGGATGACAATTCAGTGTTACAGTGTTGTCATAGCCAGGATGACCTGGAATTTGAGAGAAGCAAAAAGGCTCTTGATTAACTGAAAAGGGAGGGGGGGAAGGAAGGAACAAACAGGTTTTGGTCACAAAGACACAGCTGTCCCTACACTTACTGATTTAACTGATGCTACTACATGATTTTTTAATTTAAGCGAGTACTGGCAGCATAAGGAAGCAGTCAGCTGGCAAACAGCCTGCCAGGGCTGTAGTTTCAAAATGTCTTCATCAGTTTTGCCTGACATGGTTATGACAAGGGGAAGTTCCTGGAACTGTGGCAGAGCAAGGGATAACAAATACTGACTGACAACTTCTCATCTGTATTTCAACTTAAGGCCTATTTCAACTATGGTCTTTCTACAGTTTTTTAACCCAATGATTCTTTTCACTAGTTGGAGAGCTTGGGTTTATGGAGACAGGCTGACATACAGCCTCTTTGCAACTTTCAAGGTATTACAGAAAATAAACCAAACCCATTATCTGCATGACATCTCTGGAAAAAAACCCCAAAGCAGTAAGATGAAACCATAGAAAGAAGAACACTTTACCTGGTGGAGTGAACAACAATGGAAAAAGTGAGAAATGCCCTGTTGTTGTCAGGATCAAGTATATTCCAGCATCCTTTGCTCTCTGAATAGACAACAAGCTAAAAAATGACAAGAATTTGTTATGCTTTTGTCTTTTACTAAAGAAACTTAATTTCAGCAGAACACTACACAATTCACAAGAGAATGAAGAACAGCTCAAATAGCTTCATGGTACCCCAGTCTCTCCAAACGCTGGACCTGTGATGAAATCTCCTGCTTCCAAACTACATGGCATCAGAAATAAAAATACAGGAGAAAAATCATCCAGGAAACCCTCCCCCAGAAAACCACACACCCACTGAACAAAACTATCGGCAAGGCCCGACAGAAAACAAGAGCCTAAACATCATTAAATCTCTGAGGGAAGAAAACACAGTTTGCAGCAATACTGGTCAGGCAGTTTATGAACTACAGCCTACTTCTACCCATAAAGTTCTTTTGGTAGAAACTGTGTATTGTTCTTGTCAAGCATAGTGTAGAAGATCCCTTTCCTCATCTGGCTTCGGAACAATCTATCCAGCATTTTAGAATATGAACCACAGCACTTATCAAGGTTTGATCTGTGTCTGAAATTAATTTACTTTGAGTGCACTATACTATTACAGCTTAAGGCATTCTATAGACACGTTCATCTTCTGAAATATACTGAAAACAAAGCAATCCCCTTTGAGGATTCCTTGACTTATGGCTGCAGGTCCACTTTGGCCAACTACTATGTACAAAACTCACCTTAAAGGCAGAATAGCAAGGAGTATTGCTTTTTCATGCACGTGCCAGCCAAACATGAAGGAGCTCAGCGCACAAAGAACAAGGCACTGTAGAAAGCCTCTGGGCCCTTGGGGTTTAAACCAAAGACAGAAAACAGAGGGCTAGAAACAACAGGCAAAAACAGGACTTCAGTGAAAAGTTTGGTAATCCTGAACACAAGCCATCGTCCAAAGAGATTTTTCAATGTTAATAAACACCACTGCGCCCAGGTTGTGCTTGTGTGGCACAAGCATTATATAGCACTGGAGGAACCAGATCTATTTGGGTGTATGAGTAGAGCCTGAAGGAATTCTGTCGAAATAACAGGAGGGGAAAGTAGACTGAAAGACCACAGCCAACTCCCTGCTATTTGCATGTAAGAACTGTCTTTCAATCTAAGCCACTAAATTCATTTTACCAAAGTCACCACATAAAGGTGTTGAAACAAAGATTTCCCATTAAAGGCTAGTTACGCGTTAAAGTGAAAAAGACTGTGTATCTGGGTAATTCCTCACCGAACCTCTCATTCTGTGCTTGCCATGTTAAGAACACAACATTTACCTGGGGCTCATGGTGTTAGGAACACTGTAAGCTGCTCAAGCAGCTCCATCAGGAAGTCTACCCATATCAACTACCTTTGACAACAAAAGGTTACTTCTAGCTCAGCACACAGAGTGGTTTTGATCCAAGTTTGCTTTTAATACTCTTTTAACCATTGACAGGGGCCATAAATGTAAGTTCATACTTGAAGAGAGTATTTACTGTGTATCAAGAAAGATATTAAGTCCAAATTTATTCTAACAACTGGATTTTTTTTTTTTTTTAAAGAAAACGTATTTGTTGCCCTAGAATTAAAATTCCTGTGAAGTGCACACTAATCAATTAAAACCTACTAGGGACAAAATACACAAAGTGTCAAAAAATATTAGTTGTTCTTACCAATATAGCTATGAAAGTACAGATTAATGTTGCCAGTGGAGTCACTGAAGGGAGGACAGCATGCTGAAATTCTTGAACCAGCCCTCCTGTCATGGAGGCTTTAGGGATTTTTGTGGGATCAAGAAAATTGCACTTTAAACCTAAAAACAAAACATAAAAAAGCACAAACCAATAAATGCCAAAATGAAGTAGCTGAACTAAGTACAGGTACAAGTTGTTTCTTTTTTTAAAGGATAGCAGAGGGAAGCAGTTGATCTCTGACCTCCTGCTGGGAACTTACACACTGCATTATGTGGACGATCATATGATTTACAACATAATTTACTACATGCATTTCAAATGGTGCAGACTAAAATTCAGAGAGCTCTATCGGCAAATGGGCACCAAGCAGCAAGATCAGCACACTGACCAAGAACTGTTAGCGCTTTATCCATGGCATTGTACAAAGCCCAGAAGTTCGGGGCCCAATAGGCGTGGCAGAGGCCTCGCTTGAAAGGGAAAAGCCGTGAAATTACTTGAGGCAGCTGACCCTACAGAAAACAGAAGGAAGAAACGACCTCTTTAGACAAGACATGGTGTTTTTATAAGGCAGTTTTCTAACAGTTCTGGGGAATAACATGTGAGAAAGGGGTTATTACCAATACTAGGAAGGGTCCCAAAGAAAGAGCAGAAACAAGACAGACAATCAGTCCCAGAAGAGTTACATGAAGAAAGCTGAAACTTCTCCACTTCAGGGATCCATCTACAAGAAACAAACAGATCACGAAAACAGTTACTGTGGGAAGTAGAAAGGGAGACAAAGCATTCCACACTGACAGGGAATTGATAGCACCTATCCAAAAGGGGCACACAGCCTTTTATGGCAATACATTCAGTTGCTTCCTTCAACACTCAGCTGGCATTTATCTTTTTCCACATTGCAGCTCCTGCATTCTACAATCCTTCTGTTTTCCAAATTTACCTTCCCTGTTCAAATGAGAAGTATCAGGCATGTTTTAGTGCTAAAAAGTGGAGAGAAACTCAAAGAAGGACTTTGAAATGGCTTCTGATGCTATCTAGTTCATATCCGTAACAGTTCTTATGGCCTCCAAGTGCCACCTGCAGTTGGTTCATGCTGGTTCTTCTTAAAAAACAACTTAACAGAGAACTCAAAGTAACAGGAATTGTACAGAAACAAATATATTTCAAAGACCTTGCAAGATTCTATCAATTCTGCACTCAAGGAGAACTTCTGTTTGACACACAGCCATTTTGTTCCAATTGCATCTGCATGTCTTGAGTGTTCTCTTAGTTCCACTGATTACCCAATCCCCAAAAGCCAGTAAGGAAAACCCCATCTTACCTGCATTATTTGCAGTAAAACAATAGGATCGTAACAAATAAATGCCATATGCTGGGGCCACGTACAAGTAGATGTGTTTGAAATGCAGAAGAACAGCAAAAAGAAGGGCGCCCTCCAAATACCTTTTCTAAAAGAAAAACAAAACCCAAGCTCTTTTTCCTGTACTCTGTTTGTACTAACTTTTAATGGTCCTCTGTTGTACTCTTATGGTGATGGGATAGTTATTACAGGCATTAAAAAAATTAAAAGTATTTACTTCAAACTACAAACTCAGTAGCGTTGTGCACAAAAGGTATGGTGAAGGAAACTATTGTGTCACACCATACTTGGACAACTAGGACAGGCTTCCCCTCCCCACAGCTTCAGAAGTATGTTTTCTAAAGACTGGTGATTTGGAAGAAGATGGCAAGAAATGATGCATAAGTGCTCAGCTATAACACAGAATTTAGTTTTCTCAGTTGGAATGCAATGCTGCAGCATCAGCAAGCAATTATGGTGAATTTCAAGTTCTCCTCCTCCCTTCGAAACTCAACAAATAATTAGACATCCAGCTTCACACACCTCCACATCAAGCCACTACCACTGCCTTCAACATGGGCAGCAGCTCAGTAAAGTGAATTAATGCACCTAAAACACACATGGCAACGAACAGATGAGAGTCACTTGAGTTTACCTGACACAGACGAGCAACAGAAAGAAGCATCAGCCCAAACAGAAAGCCATTGTACTGGAAGTGAATATCTGAACTTGAGTCAAGAAAGGAATAAAGCAAAGTTCTTCACTATTTTGTTTTCTGGGGAAGACTCAAAGTTCTGAACAATAAATTCAAATTAAAATTGAATTTAAATCAAGAAAGCAACCTTAAAGTCACACCTCACTAAGACTTTATCTAACATTACCCATCAGTACTCTTAGACACAAAATCTACTAACGCTAGCACATTACCTTGATGAAATGAAACACAACAATCTACATATGTATTATGCAACTTATATAAGACAAACCAAAAATAGGTTAAATCTTCACTTAAATTTTTAAGCACTAGGGTTACCAAACAAGTTGTATTTCTTAAGAAAGGAGCCTATGCAGCAGTTGGAGAAAATGTTGAGAAGAGATTTAACTGGTGAAATAGATAACAGATAATGAGCAAGCTTTAGGTAATGGCCATGTGTTAGAAAAACAAATTAAAAGTTTAGGGCATGGCTCTCAGACCTGGAGGAGGAAGTTAATGAAGTCTGGAAGATAAATTTATTGTTGAGAACTGAACACTAAGAATGCAGAATTTATAAACCACAAAGACATGTTACGTAACCCAGAGATGCCCTATCTGAAAGAAAGATAATAAAAATATTGAAAATGTGAACTAATTAGCATGAGAAGAAATCAATAACCAATAGAAAACATTAATTAATGAAAAGAACTATGTAATTTGTAAGCCAATGAAACATTAATTCCTTTGTTTGCAAAAGTGTATAAATAGTCAAAAGTTTTGATAACTGATACACATGCTTTGTGGAGCTATCCCCATGTACCTCAACACTGAATAAAGTACTGTCAACTTTTTAACCTAAGAAACTGGTTAATTTCCCAGTTTCCGGTGACAGTTCCTGGCAACCAGAAAAGGAGCAGGTTGCCCAGAGCAGCTGTGGATTCCTCATCCCTGGAAGTGTTCAAGGCCAGGTTGGATGAGGCTTTGAGCAACCTGGTCTAGTGGAAGGTGTCCCTGCCTGGGGCATTGAAACTAGATGATCTTTAAGGTCCTTTCCAACCCAACCCAACTCTATGATTTGATTCTATGATTATATTATTTCACAAAGCCTCCCTAATTCCCATATAACATTAGCCAATTGAATACAGTCTGACCTTAAAGCGCCTTGAAGATTTTCCTTGCCATGGGACAAACTTGGAATCACACCCAGAAAATAAAGTCTGCTAATACTTCTGTAGGCAGGTGGAAGAGGAGGAACACTCAACAGGAACAGGCATGTTGCTACCAGACTGGTTGTTTCTCCTGCAGTGCTGGCAAAGAACTGACTAATTTTCATTTTGCCAAATAAGAATTCTAATAAAAACATGGAGTTATTTAACTAGCCTCAGAAACAAAAACAGTAGTGTTATTTGCTGTGATAATAATAATAATAATATGGATTTGTACCACACACTGTAACAGGCTGTTAAATAAATCAAACAAAATCCCACAAGCAATCCATAATGGTTTGAAAGGATACGATCCACAATTAACAACCCAAAATTCCACAAGAGCAGAACAGCAAGAATAAATGTTGGTTTTTCCAGGATATCCTTTGCGGCTCGTTTTCCATTTACGCATCTGCAGCACCTGAACAAAGGCAGAAGAAACAGAAGTTTTAATCCAAACAGACAACAAAAGCATTGTTGGTTTTAAGAGCTGAAAGGTGCACTTAATCTAAAGTTAGCCCTTTTATTAGGATGGAAGATGGCAATAAAATTCTTGCTAAATTCATCCAGGGAGTGTCATGACAGTGTCATGAATGAAGCTTAGTAAAAGAAGGATTTTCAGTTTCAAAACTGTAGTGTGTTCCACATGCTAAAGCTGATGTTAACTAACTTAGCCTCAGGTTCAAGTCCCGTATTCACTAAGTGTAAAGCTGTCACAGCCTGTTTGCCATCATGGATGAACGATGTATTGCAATATCTGGAGACAACATACCAGTTGTATTTAAGGCTGGACATTAATCTCTTCTGTCCCCCCTCCCTCAATATTATGAGTTATCTCTGTTGGTTAAAAATCTTATTACTTCTCAGTGTGAAGCAATATGGTTTGTATTATTTTTGAAGGCAAGGTTAGGTCAGATTAAAAAGTTGCAGATCATTTGTGTTGAAATACTATTGTAGAGCCATTTAAGAAAGCCAGCTCATCCATGGAATCATGAAATGGTTTGAATTGGAAGGGACCTTTCAAGGTCATGCAGTCCAACCCCCCTGCCACGGGCAAAGCCACTTTCCACTACACCAGGTTGCTCAAAGCCCTGTCCAATCTGGCCTTGAATTTTTCCAGGCATGGGACATCTATCACCTCTCTTGGCAAAATGACTCTGTGCAGACACCAGCCCTGAGCCTTCAGCCCCACATTCATACATCTGTGAGCCAAAACAACAAGAAGAAAAAAGTCACAATGCAAAGCTACCCCATTTCAAATTAAGAAGGTAAATAAAATGGCTTAGGCAGTGCTCCAGTCGGAGAATTTTCTACCCGGATTCTGATTGACAGAATAAAACTAGGGAGGACTGTTACAGCCAAATCATTAAGGTAGGCAACATAGTTCTTAAAACATCCTCCACTCTATTCTTTAGGTATTAGATAAATACTTCTTCACAAAGTCAGGGCACACTAAAAGTATCCAATCCTATTATTTTCCTATTAGACTTGGAATAATCAGTTTATCATCAAAAATACCAAAAACACCGGAGCAACTTTGCATATTTAATACTGGCATTTTGTGACAAATCTCCTTTATGCTTCTACTCTAGAGAAACAGAGTAGCAAGAAAAATTAGAGGAAAAGAAAAAGCCTCTTCTGAGCACACAAGCTGTCCTACAAGTCCTACAAAATGAACCAAGTGACAGAAACAAAACTAACTATTAGAACAAAACCAACTATATTAGAAAGAAGTTCTTTACAGAGAGGGTGATCAGGTATTGGAATGGCCTGCCCAGAGAGGTGGTGGATTCACCGTCCCTGGTAGTTTTTAAGATGAAGCTGGATGTGGCACTGAGTGCCATGATCTAGCAATCACAGTGGGGTTGGACTTGATGATCTCGGAGGTCTCTTCCAACTCAGTTAATTCTGTGATTCTAACTAGAACACATGAAACAGCAGCTAAGATTTGACTGTGTGCAAACCTTCCACATGTGCAGAAAGTGCATCTCCAAGAACAAAACGTTAGATTGTGTTTAGCACTGTATTCCAAATTTCTCCTTGAACAGGTTAAAGCAGCTTTGGTATTTCCATGCATTTATAAGCTCATTCGTACAAACAGTTATTTGTTGTGGCTACAGAAAAAGCCCACATATTAAAGACTACCCACTGTCCCTAAAATTAGAATGTTAAGACTTACTCATGAACTGCATATATGAAGAGGATATCTGTAAAAATGACAGAAAGCCTTTGGAAGAAGACGGTTGCATGACTGGTGTAATTCAGGTTTTCAATAACTAACATCTGGGGGTCAAAGTACTTGGCCACATGTGAGAGTGCGTATTCAAACCAGGCAAAAAACGGTGGATAATCCAGGGTCCATTCCGAAGTTGCCTAATGACAAAAGAAGATTAAATAGTTTTAAAACGACACATGCTGTTTGCAGTCCTTCAGGTACATGTGGCCACAGCAAATCAGCCAATGCATTTTATCTCAGCAGCCTCTATTTAATAGAAACTAGTCCACAGTAAGTAGCCAGCTCTGTGGTGCTGAGCATGATTTAAGCTGTTCTTTTGCAGTACTGGTAGAGAGACAGGACACCTCCTGATTAGCAGGAAAAGATTAAACAGCATTTTATGTATCTGCGCCTAACCAATATATAACTGTCTGTTCTTTATAAATTGACTTACAGTAATAGGGCCAATATTAAAAAATCTCAATAAAATATTGAGACAGCCAGTATTGACACAGCCAATACTGGTCAACATTAGAGCAAGCACCAATACAATCAGCCTTCCTACAGTCTCAAAATTACTCATTCATTAATAAGTCTTAACTCTCATATGACCTTATCAAGATCAAATGGGATTATGTGATCTTTTCCTATAAGGACAGCTGTTATGCTCTGAACAATTCTTGGCTGTGGGAATAGGAGAGGAAGAAGGAGGAACAGAGCAGGTTGGGATAAGGTATAGTTTTCAGTGTGCATGTTCCCAAATGCTTATCTCATGCTGATAAAAGGCATCCTATCCTCTGTCACTGGACACATGCTGGCATCACAAAAATGTGTTTTACAATACTGGCTTAGCTTTACAAAGTTCTGACCTGCATAAATAATTTACTCCTGGATACACTGACCCCAGATGCTTAAGTACAGGAGTATTAAAGACTGTGATATGTATCCCTATACTCCAGGAGATACTATAAGATAGATTAAACCCAATTATATAGGCTGATTCTATCACAACCTTAAAGGTGTTTCATCTAGATAAAAATCAATGCGCATAACTAGTGCATGAGCAAAGGCTCAAAACTTTATTAAAGTGATTGATTTTATAACATACATATGTATAAGCCCATTTAGATTCTTTATTCTTATATCTGTGTATCATCAAGGAGAAGAGCAAAGAGAACAGCAATTTAAGACTATCATGCAACTTGCTCCTGTGCTACACAGCCTAATAACCCACGTGCCTTAACTGCTCTTGCCATTCTGCCTTCTTAAGTACTTGCAGCTTCCCAAAAACAACCCTCATTTTTAACTAAATGCTACACAGAGTCAGCAAATCGTGACTGGCATGTTTTTGTCCCACTGCATGACACCTACCAACCACCTCTTCCAGCATTCACACAGTCTGACACACCCAGTGTACTATAATTCACACACAGCTAAAAAAAACCCAAACGTACTTACCTCGTAGTACCACTGAGAGAGGGGCAAGTTGTGGGTGATGGCAAGCCAGTTCCTATGCACTTCAAAATCTGTGGAATAGCTACAGAATGGGGTATATTAAATGTCACATACGCTCACTTAAAGGAGAAACACTTCAGACTACATCACCACAGGAGATAAAAAGGAAGTCTCTCTACTGATGAGCTTTAGGGCGCAACTGTGGTCAAGTAACTGAAACAGTAGCAAAGAGGCTGCGTGAACTTTGTGCCAAGGATACAGGCGAGAATCCTTGAATGGTTTGTGTTGGAAGGGACCTGAAGGATCACCTAGTTCCAACTCCCCTACCATGGGCAGGGAACCTTCCACTAGATCAGGTTGCTCAAAGCCCCATCCAACCCGGTCTTGAGCACTTCCAGGGATGGGGCAGCCACATCTTCTCTGGGCAAATTGTGCCAGTGTCTCACCACCCCCACAAGGAAGAATATTTTCTTAACATCTAACTTAAATTTCTCCTCTTTTAGAATCGTTCCTTCTTGTCCTATCGCTACCTGACCGCCAACAACAGCCGGCCGGGACGGGCTGGAAGGGCTCCCCCCAAAAAAAAAAAAAAAAAGCAAAGCCGTGCCACGCCGCGGGGCACACGAGGCGACCGCGGCCACCACCACGAAGGGCTTCGGGGCAGCCCAGCGCCGCCCGCTCCCATTCCCACACCCATACCCATTCCCATGCCCTCTCCTTACTAGGCGGGGATCAGGAGAGCCTTGAGGAAGGACACGCCGAGCGCCAGCGCTCGGAACCAGCCGCGTCCGCCCGCCGCCATGCCGAGCCCGCCCCGCGCCCGCGCAGTGCCGATCCCGACGCCGCTGCCGAAGGGCAGCGGCGTCGGGATCGGCACTGCGCGGGCGCGGGGCGGGCTCCAAGCGGCGCTGCCACCGGGAAATTTCGGGTTGGATGTCGGGAAGCGGTTCGTCCCCGAGTAGTGGTTTAAGCACGCTGCTCGCCTGGCGTTAATTTTCGTCCTTCTGTGCTGCTGCGTTTTGGATTTGTTACGAAAACAGCGTCGGTAACGCAGTGGTTGTTGTTTGTTTGTTTTTTTTTAATCGCTTGGCAAAAGCAATTAATGTCCTGCCTGTATCAACACACAGGAAGAATCCTATAAGCTGTTAGAAGGCCCCAGACCGAAAATCACTGTTGGACCAAGAGGAACATGAATAATAAGCATTTAGAATAAAGGTATAAAAGCTCCCTTTGTTTGGAGTTGCTTTGTGGAGGCACCCAGCTTGAGCTGACCTGCTGCTGTACTCCAATAATATTTGTAAGTCCAGCACCTGAGACTGCTACAGGAAACCCAGGGTTGAGCCTGAAGGAGGAGGAAGCTCACCTGACATTGGGGGTGTGTGTGAGGAGCTGAAAGGGGCACCAGCTGGGTCTCACTGGAGCCACCCACTGTGAAGGGACTCCGGTCCTTGCTGTTAAAAGTTCTCAGGTGGTGTGTGTGCAATTCCTTGAACAGTGTGAGAATGCTCAGGCAGCAGCTTTCCTGTAACAGTGGGTGATGTGCAACTGGGTGGGTGCGGGACCTGCAGTGGGGCTGGGCGGTTGACTCTGGATGTTGTGGGGTTGATTGGCTGTGGGACCGCCTATGGATTTGGGCCTGGGTGATGTGAGGCCAGCCAACCTTAAGTGGGCTGAAACTGCTACCAATTACACCAGCTTAGCTTTGCTCCAGGGAGGTGCCATCTCGAACCAGTGTCATTGGTGTCCAAGTCAGCTGACAGGTACAAAGTGCTCTTTCGAAGTAAAAAAGCTCAATTTTTTAATATCTTCCTCCCAAACTGCAGAGTGAATGCATACAAGGCTGATGCCTTCTTGCTTTCCTACAGCAAACCTTCATGGACCTAGGAATAGGACCTTGTAGGAGCTGCACGGAATCACACAGATAATATGTTCAACTTGTATTTTCCTGTACAGCAGCAATGTATTATGATTTGTTCAAACTCAGGGACTAGAGGCAAATCCAAAAGCATTAGGGTTTAAGAAGGGTTTTCACTGGAAAAACGAATTCTCTGTTTATAAATGTTTGAAACATAAATGAGCTAATGCTTTTAAAGTGGTTTTGATTATTTCCGAAGGCTTGTTCATCCAAGTTTTCTACAACTGCATTCATTTTTGGGGAGCTTCCTACAATTCTCAGCCACAGAGAGGTCACGGTAAGCACTGCAATGATGTAAAATCATCAGCGAAAGGAAAAACTTCAGCAAACTTCACTGCATGCTTTTTTTCTCAAAAAATACATGTCAGGCAGAGCATCTCCTGCTTCATTCACATTTTATTTACTGTTTTATAAAATACACTTTAGTAACAGTTCACAAAAGAAGAAATGCAGGCAGAGAAATGCAATCAGATTTTTAAGTGTGATAGACCCCAGGATCTCTGTAAAAGTGGATGGAAATAAAGACCAACTTTTGATACTTTTCAAGTCCTACTGATTCCAAAGCATGGCTTTTAGTGAACTAGGGCCCAAATTCTGATCAATGGGAAAATCCTACAGTTAGGAGTCAGAGCAAGAAAATAGTGAGGGGAATGCCAAGAGAAGTAGGAGAAAAGGAGTTATTAGATATACCCCTCTTTTTTTCTGAATTCATATGGAAACCATTCCTTGTATTATTCCTAAGTGAATCTGAGACCCTGATCTGGATATTTATGCTTCATCCCGCCCTTCTTGCACAGAATATCTGTATGACTGCCTGTACTAATTCACATACAAGACTTTTATTGGGAGGGCCACATATTAGTACTGCTTGTACCCTGCATGTTTGTGCCCATCAGTGTGTGGATGCAGAATGGCAGTTAAATATTTCAAAATATATGGAAATTCTGAGCAGTGATACCAAATTCAAAGGGATGGGGTAAAAATAAAACTCCCCAAAGGAGTCGTCTTCATAACTTCTCCAATTATTTGTGAAGTGTCAGAAGATCCTAGATTTACTTTCCTCAGTCTATGGCTGAAGACAGTATTTATTACTCCCATAAACCTTATCTATGGACTCCACCAGCTCTCCTAGAGTGGGAATAAATCTGATTGATTGCAGGTATTTACTGCAAGTGGACTCAAGCAGCAGTTAATACTCAACAACCCAGCTATAATATGTAAGTACAGCAGTGCAAATGTTTGGTGATTTGAAGCATATGCAATTTGAAGCAAAGTTGCCTGCTCCTGAGAAATTACTAGCATAACTCTTGGCATATTTAAGGTGCATAATAGGAGATTAAAACTGGAAAGGACCAGTGAATCATTCTAATTACAGCCTCTTGCAGCAAAATTTTTGTCTCTATTGTTATCTTGCTGTTTTGTTTTTTTTCCTGAACACATCAAGATTTTCTATACTCTCCCTACTAAATCCTGGATTTCTTGTTAACTTGTGAATTCTTTCAGATCTAAATTTTTACAACTATTTATTTCCTCACCATCACCTGCAGCAACAATCACGCCTCCCACCAACTCCTCCTGACTCTTAACAATTGTATAAACCAAGTATGTCTTAATATTTATGTATAGTTTCAGTTCCGTGATTATAAGCGGACATTGTTAGATATTTAGGAGCTATCAAGCCTAAAAACACATACAGAAATCCACAGGTGTTTATTTCTGGACTCCATTAAGAAGTTTCAGAATAATTCTGTCATATAAGAAATACCACTGTGCTATGCACAAGTCCAGGCCTGAAAATGACATTAGACTATAGCTAACAACTTGTTTATCATCTGCCCTAACACTGATATCTTTCTGCTCTAACAAAACTGAATGCTCTATTCAGTAGCCATTAAAAGAAAAAAAAAAAATCAACAACAAAATAAACCACCAAAAAAGGCCATTTTAAAAAATCGCAGGACTTGGCCTCATTTTGTACACAAAGGTGTTGATGGAGACAGGCATATGGCAGAATCAGGAGTTATGCACCAAGATGTAGAAGAAAACACCCTTCAAGCTTTAAGGGGAAAAAACTCACTAGATCCTTTTCAGGAAAAACAACACCTGTTTGTTCTGAGAATGAATATTCCACATAATTTTTAGATGTTACTGCTAATAAATGCTAAGTGCTTTTCATGACTAGTGATGGGGTTGTGCTGCACTTAAAATGGCTTTGTGCATGTTTGCTTCTCTGTAATTCAGGAAAACTCTTGAGAAAAATCATTATCAGTGCTGTTCACTGGTAAACAAAAGCAAGTTACACCTCTAGGGCTCAGAAAAAGAAGGTAAACAAAAACCAGCTATCCAGATAAAATGCAAACAAATGCTCTGGATAGAGAACATTCCTATAAACAGTCATTATAACGTAACTCACAGACTGCAAAATTCGGGAGCAGCTATAGATTTAGCTTAGCCTGTAGTTTGAAATAGCAACTGTGTAGAACATATGTTTGCCTGCAATCACCAGTGATTCACTCAGTGCCTATTTCCCGTCCTCCATTAGCACACAGAACGGCCGTGGCATTAAAAATAGTACCTCATACATAAAGATGTTTACTGTGCTTAGCAATTTAGAGGTACCTTGAGTTTTTCTGTTCCTCCTGAAGCCTGGCTTCACACGTCTTTATACTGGTTGGAAAATTTGCATCTATCCACATAAAGAAGAGAGATAATTTGCATCTCTCTATGTATTAATAAATGACAGATTTGTGGCCAGCTCTACCTTTTCCTGATTTAGTTACATGAGCACGAATAAGTGTGTATTCAAGTCATTCATCTTTTGCATAAGAGACTAATGGCTTAAAGCACTCCAGGTGAAGATCTGAGTTCAGTTCTCTCCTTTTACAGACTTCTCTTACTCACCTTTCACCAGAAAATGCAGTAATGATTCAAATCCCCCAGGGAATGTTTTTATTTTGCTGAAACAGAATGGAGTAGTACTGATCCAGAGCTTTAAAGGGTGTAGATCAGACTTCCTCCCACCCACTCCCAATGAGATTTATCCCCACTGCTCTTACCTTTCGTAATACTCAAGCTGACAGGAAACAAATTCCTACAGGTAAGTATTACTTTAGTCATGACATTTGATGACAAATGATCTCCTGTTAAAGATCATTTAAAATCTACTCTCAAGGATGTGGGTTAAAAAGAAATACTGTCAGTGGTCCCCAAAAGCTCTGTTATCATCAATTCAGCAAAGGCTGAAGTTTCAAGGCATAGATTTGATCAAAAAGGGTTCATTTTACAGATCATAATCATATTCACAGCATAGTCATCTCCGTGAATGTCCAGCTGAGTGGCAAACACATGCTTTATAATTCAGGACGGGGATGAAGGGAAAAAAAAAAAAACGTTCTTCCTAATGCAACTAAAGCTAGATAAATATGGTGACTCAAGCCGGAATCTGGCCACAAAATCCTGTTTGCAGTCCTTAAAATTCACAGTATTTGCCAGGTTTAATGGTTCTGAGGGCTTCAAGCCCAGTCAGTACTTTCTGGCAACATGGTCCCACATATATCATGCTGGTTTAGCACCAAGTCAAACAAAGGGCAGTGGTCTTTAACAGGCTGGCAAGAGCTGCAGAATGTGCATTTTTCCCATCAGCATGCTGATTTGTGTTGTCCATGCAGTTACAGCTTGAGACCATAGAAATATACTGATCTCACTGTTTTTTACAAGAAAAAGAGCTTCTTTATGCTTGTTCACAGGTCAGCTTAATGTAATGACAGACAAGTTACTTTGGGAAACAAGAACATGAGTAATACAGAGCTTTGCAGCCCTGTGCTAAGAACTTTTGGAAGTGATAAATTCTAAATGCAAAACTTGGTTATTGCATTTTCCCTTTTATCTCATTAAAATCACCAGAAAATGTTCCAAAGGGTCTCTAATGTACTCATAGCCATCTGGTCAGAGAAATACAGTTAAGATACTTTTAAACATAATTAGCTGAGAAAGAACCATCTTGAATGCGGCACAAATTATGTCTTTAAACACATGTTTAGAGACAACATGCAGCTACTGAATTATAATCTTCATTATAGAACAGACCAGGTGTGTAAGAAAGAGCCTGACCATTGTTTTCACCTCTGGCTTCCTACTGCCTTACCTCTGACAACCTGACACTGAAGCCAAGCAAGCGGGAAAAATGCTGTTTAGTGACCTGACCATTTCACATGGACGTTAAAAAAAAGGCCCAATGTACCAGGATAGGAAAAGTGACCCTCTGTTTTTGTAATGAAAAATACTAGATGTAACCTGATGAGAATGTTGTCTTTTCAAATGGAGTCCATCCTATCCAGAGAGCATTCGATGCACTCCAGGTACTGCTGAAGGGAGATGTGCCCAGAAGAATGCCAGAAGAGGCTAAAATGCTTAGAAGACATTTTGGGGCCTCTGCCCCAAACTCTGTCTTCACCTCAGAAAGTTTCAGCAGCATCCTCCAGACAATTATTAACAACTGCAAGAGAAAGAAAAGGACTAGTTGTCTTGGATGCCTTTGGAATGTAAAAGTTTAATCTTCTTTGTTTGTAAGAACACCATTCTCTTTTCTATGACTTCCTTGGTTGTTCTCCATGCCAGTCACATTATTCCAACATTGCTTCCCTGAAAGCAGAATAAAGCAGGGGCTTCCTCACAGGGTTCAGAAAAAAAGCACAAGGCAGTTTCAGATGGTGACAGAAGTTCTTTGTTGAACCCAGGGAGATGGGATCCCTTACTCATTTGCAGTTTGCACCATCCTTTACAGCTGTACTGGTTGCACATGGGGAGGCTTCTTATCTGTGGATCCAGCCAAACTTCTTGGATGCTCCACACAGGTGATACAGCAAGACATGGAAAATGCGGTCATAGAGCTGTCTGCTGCGCCGCAGTTCCATGGCATCTCTCACCACATCTGTTCTCCAGACACATTCCAAACCTTGACGACTGAACCCTCACATTCCCTTGCAACATAGGCTAGAGGGATCACTTCCATTTTTTAACTGGGAAACGTAGAAAGGAGAGAAGTTAGGTGATTTTCCCCATAGCTGTACAGCAGGTCAGAGGGGGCAGCAGAGACAGAACCAGTCCTTAATTCAGGCGCTAGACAATATTGCTTCCATCTAGAATATGGACATATTCTGAAAGGTCGTATTGGTAAGTACATTAAAGGAAAATCATCTCCTTGTTAGCGACTCTTAATCCAGATAAGCATGATTCTGAATTAGGCTGTAAGTGTGTTTTAAAGGGAAACACTTAACCTCTGTTATCTCCATGCTTCCTGCACCACAATAAACTGCTCTTCCTACTTATACCGAATTAGGCGAATAATCTTATTATTCATGAAATCTGAAGTATGTGGGTGAGAAGAATCTATGCAGAAACCATCACTCATGGCTATTTTCAGCACTTCTTCCACAAACACCTGGAAACTATTGATTTGCTTATTATCTGGCACCACCCAGAGTCTCTTCAAGTTCTGCCTGGTGTACTCCTCTTCAGGAAGGCCTTCCACACTTGCCACCCAATCCAAAGTCAAATGGTTGGGGTCCTGCAGGTAGCTGGATATTGAAGAAAGGTTTCCGTTGAAGCAATAGTAAAGTTTGGAACCCAGAAGCTTCAGGAACAGGCATGATGTGGAGAAGATATGAGCACTAAACACTTCCATGTTGGAGGAAGACAGGCTGTAAATCTGGGGTGCTTCTCGGACGGTGAAGTGAACGGTTTGGGTCTTCTGATCGAGGGTGATGTTGAGCATGGCATTTTTCTCTGCTTTAGAAAGCTCTACCTCCTTTTCCTGCAAGGCCTCAATCAGTGGCTGAATTTGATAAAAATCCACCTCCCGTCGAAGTAAGCCCATTTCCTGAAAGTCTTCAGGGAGGTCCAAGTGAGAAGTTCGTAGGAAGTTCAGGATATAGCGGAAGATTTTGCCATCTCTGTCAATAAAGCAGTTGCCTTGGCTGTCCTTCTTGGTTGGTATCTTCCCACTAAACATGGCCCCCAGCATGGAGTCTGGAAAGCTAGTCAGAGTGGACAGAGAGGTGGTATAGAGTTTTCCTCCAACATTGAGTGTGATAGGTTCTGACATCATGGAAAAATCACGATGCTGGGACTAACTCTAAAAAAAAAATTAAAAAAAGAAAATCCAACACAACACATTTAGTTGCATTGACCTTTTTGAAAGGTAAACTACAGAGATAAAGAGTCCTAAATATATAAGGATAACCAAATGGCAAGAATTCATCATAGAAATCAGAAGTGGGGAATTACTTTTGGAGGTTGTATCTTGAGAACAAGCATAAGGATGTTTTTTCTCCTAACAGATTTGAACAGGACTTCCTTAGTTCAGTTTAGTGCCAGAAACATAAGTCTTCCAAAGCTTTATAATCATGCTAAAAGTGAAATCTCTCCCATCAGTGCCTACAGTGGTGGCTGACTTCAAAGCGAGAGTTGTGTCCTAGGCTCACATGATCCCATTTCCCTCAGGAACACAGAATTTAGAGGGGACAAAAAAGGACAGGACAAGAACTGGACACATCCCAACATCTTCCATAGTCTTTGAAGATATGATTAAAGCAGAATCCCCTGACACAGCGAGCAGTTGCTGCCATAAGCACAGGACAGCAAAAAAACCCCACGAGGCTTCCTCCTTCCAATGTGTTTTACCCTAGAAAACATTCTCTGATTAATTTGGGCCATATCCCAGGTGATGTTGTTTCCACATGGCTCCTCTGCAATCAGCTGAGACAAACTGAGGATGCGATTTTAAGGTGCAGTTAAACATCACTGCCTTAGGAAGGGACATGACCTCCCTTGGCCCTCCGCCATACAGTTCTCCTCCCTTATGCCATCTCTGGCACTTGTTTGACCCCACAGTGAACCAGTTTAGGGAGAAAATGTGACATTTTCTATTTAGCATATGTTTCAGCTGTATCTTGGAGCCAGACCAATGCCAGGGCTGGGGCAAGGGAAGAGAAAGGAGCTACGTAGCCATCTCCACTGCAGATCAGCTCAGCTGTCTTGCACAGGTGGGCCATAATTCCTGCTATGTGAGGACCTGCAAATCTGTTTTGCCTTTTTTTTTTGAATCCAAATCAATCAACAGTTCAGCAAGAAACTCAACAGTATTTGCTTGCAGCAGCAGGCATTTTCCTAACTAGTCATGGAATAATCATAGACACTACACATTATTATCAGCTCTGGAATCACAGCAAAATACAGGTCATCTCGTGCTGAAATATCAATTTTTATGGCTGCTAAAATTGAAATAGTGGTGTTAATGGCATCCTAAAACAAATACATCTCTAGACAGCAGCATATATTGCTTAGGAAAACTGATCAAACCTAGAGCAGCTAATTAACAGGTCAAATGAGAATTTGTACTGCACTTCTAGTTTAAGACTAACATTCCACTTTGTTCTTTAGCCCTTGGCACACAGCCTATATCCCAGTGAACAATAATGGAAAGATGCAGATCTCTAAATTCAGAGTGCTTTGCCTGTGTGTCCCTTAGTCCCACGTATCCGACAAAATTGGCAAATAAAGATGCATGCATACACCAACACAACACCCCGTGTACGCCCATGACCAAAGATCCTCCTTGTGACTAACCTCAGCCAAATATACTCCAGAAAAAACTATTTGTTCCAGTGCTAAGCTCCCCTTAGCACTGTAGTCTCAGCGTACTTCCCACTCTTGAAGACTTCTACCCAATTTAGAGTCAAGAGCTGTTAAAACCTGATCACATGGAGGCTTTAACTGATCTAATTCTGCAGTACAAGTGGCTGCCATGTATTTTTTCCCCTAAGGGCTTGCAATATGACTGTAAAAGCATTGCTACAAGCCCAATCAGGCATTTCCAAAACCTTAAGACTAAACTGGGTTTTACTTTTTATCACGTTTCATCAAACAGAAGATTCCCTATACCACCCTGCAAATAACACAGCTTGTAGAAGCAGAACTGACAGTGACTGCAAAGACCATGTTTATTGCTTCTAATCTCTGCTGCCCCTCAGGTTGCTCTAGATTAAACAACCCCAATTTTTCTGTTCCTTCTTTTAGGTGAAGCTTGCAGATTTTTGAGCCAAGCCTGTTTATCTACACCATGAGAGCTGGTTTCTCATGCTCTTGGCCAGCCTTAGCCAGATGCAGAGTGAGATGTTTTCTTTGATGTGTCTGTGACAAGGCTTCACTTGGCAAAGCCCATGGTCAAGAGTCACAACCTAAAGACCACCATATGGTCCAAAGATACAGATTTTCATTTCAAACTCATTGTCCACCCTAGGTTTACTCTGATCCAAAGCCTCACTGGATAATAGCCTGAATGAGAAGCAGACTGCTCAGTCAAATCTGAACAGATAAAGTGTCTTGTAACTGTTTTCTTTATCAGCAGTCCAAAAGGGAGGCTGCCAACAAAATACGGCAGTAACATGAGCTCTTCAAAGCTGAAGGCTGTGTCTATGCTGCCAGCAACAGCATCAGAAATCTGCCCAAGCTTTAAGCTCCGGTGTTGGAAAAGTTGTGGGTGTAGTAGCACAGAACTTGGCAGACATGGCGTTACTCCCTCACCATGGGGGCTCTGCTCTTCTCCCACCTCTGGGCACTGCTCAGACACATGCCCTGGCCAGCCTATTCTGCTTATGGCTGTTTTACAGTCTGCAGACCCATACAGGCTGGATTTCAGTCTCCCAGGACACCAGCCTGCTTTTATTTTGACCCTTCCCACTGCCCCTGCACTAGATTAAATTTCAAACATTTATGACGCAAACATCTGGCCCGTGGATAAGGCTGCAGGATAACTATTCCCCAGCTGTCATTCCTAATCATCTGCTTTTGCCTAATTCATCCCATGACTTAGAGGTTTATATCTTCATAGTATGAAGAAGAATCTGATAGTCTGGGAACCTCAGAAGACCCAAAATTTCAGCGCAGATGAGCACTCCTGTGTCTACTGGATTTATCATCAACCTGGACTTAATGCACTGAGCAACCAACATCCTTGACAGTAGCTGGGGAAAGAAAGTCAGTCCTTGCTGCTTGTCTTCATATAAACTTTTTAATGAAAAAATGTTTTTCATAAACGTCTAAAAATTAAAATGAAATGGGTTGTCAGTTTTCTCTCTTTGCTCATCCAACCAGCATTTGCAGTCCCTACCCTGGTTTATCAAGCCTAGGTACTTTGCTAATGCAATATAAAGGTTGTACAAGAATGCAGCATGAAAATCACATCTGCTTGGTGGCATTTCCACAAAAAAGGAGGTACCAAAAGCGTCTGATCTTGGACATGGGAGGCTACCTGGGCTAGTGGACCATGGCAGGCAGGTTAGCACTAGATGATCTTTAAGGTCCCTTCCAACTCAAAGCATTCTATAACTGTATGATTCCATAACCAGCAGTCGCTAAGGACAAGTACAAATTTGGTTATGGTTCTTGGAAGCAAAGAATGATAGTAAAGTCTTTTGTGTAGCCCCTCCTCAAGTAGCACTTAAAATTTATTCAAATTAGATCACTTAGAGATCTAATTTGAAAGCTGAAGATGTGAATTTGGACAAAGAACATAAGATTTATTTTGTGCTTAACTAGCAGTGGTTAACTTTATGAAAAAGTCAAACTCCTGAATAGACGCTGTCTGTGAGCATCTAAGCATTTCAACTGACCAGGGCTTGTAAATTTTAACTTGGGTTTTACTCACAGGAGCATCCTCAATATCTGCATAGAGAACATTTCTGTAACAACCTTCTGCTGTAACAACCCCATGAGTTTAGTTCAGCAAATAACTGGTTTGAACCTGGGAGAGTAATGGGGGTTGACACAGAGGGAAAGTATAAAAGTATGTGAAATGACAAAATCTACATGTTTTCACTAACTGATGCCTTCACGTATTGAGAACCATCATTATCGCACCACTTTGTTTGCCTAATCATTTTGAATGTAGAACAGCTTTGGATAAGCTTATTTTCCCTCTCCTGTACTCATCATATTTAAGAGCGCTTTAATTAGCTAATAAATAAAATTCTGTATACATAATTTAACTGAGTGCCTGTTTCACCCAAGTTGGCAAAAACCCACAAGTGTACAAGTAATCATCAAAAAAAAAGCTTCAGTCATGATTTGCCAGCATAAGTAAAATGTAAACAAATAGCACAAATATTACGTATTTAACCACTCTGAAAAATGCATAAAGCTGTAGTCTATCCTTTTTAGCCAAAAAATGCAGTTTAATGGAAAGTCTAAAGTTATAGATATGTTTATTTGGTTGCCAAAAGATATATGTATCTATATCTATCTGAAGACAATTTATAACAGGAGTTTTATTGGAAAAAGAAATTGACTGCAAGCACAGATTTCACTTTACAAATGTTGTGGAAGAAGAATTGATTAATCCTTTCGGATTTCAGAGGCAACGCCCAAGATGAGGTTAACAGGCTGATCCTACTGTCATTCAGAGGATTTAATTAATGAGATTAAATAAACACAGAGCAGCAAAGCAAGAATGTAGGAGATAATGATGATGATGAGTTGTTAAGGTTTCCAAAGTCCATCCCACAGGCTGCTTAGGGCCTCTGAAGCCCTTACATATGGCATTATAAAGGCATTTGAAGTTGTAGCACCCCCTGAAATATAAGTTAACATCTGCTGTGACAACAACAGGGTCTTTTGCTGCCAGATGAAGTGATATGTGGCTGTTTACACAGTCATTGTTTCTAATGGTTTTAATTTCATAGAATCGTAGAATCGTAGGATGGTCTGGGTTGGAAGGGGCCTTAAAGATCATCTCATTCCAACTCCCCTGCCATGGGCAGGAACACTTTCCACTAGACCAGGTTGCTCAGAGCACCATCCAACCTGGCTTTGAACACTTCCAGGGATGGGGCAGCCACAATGCAGTGTACCAGTGCCTCACAAGTTTATGTATATTAGATATTGCACTGATGTTTAATTTTATAGTGTAGCCTTTAATAGCTTGCTCACCTGTAAAATATCCCTCCACAACCAAAACTTTGAAAACCTGTATTTAAGACAGAGAAATATGCGCAGCTTCTGTATAAATAGGTGAGGAATAAAAATGATCCACAAAAAATATACACAGCAAAAAGGAAAAAAAAAAAGATATTAATTATTTAGGCAGGCACAATGAAGAATGCCTAAGTGGCAATAAAATTAAAGCAAACCAGGGACCACTTCTGCTAAGCATTAGGAAGAGCAGCCAGAATAAAAACCTCTCTGGCTTTTTGAGTATTGCCCAAGAGAGCTGGTGAAAGCCACATCAAGTAAATAAATGTTACAAGAGACAGATTAGGTAATGCTTTATAGGAAGCAATTCTGCCTTAGAAGGGGCAGGATTGATTTCAGCTCTGAAGGAGGTATGAAAAAAGAAACAGCTGGGCACCTGTATGGCTGCTGGAGCCTCTAAATGGGATTCAGCAAAAGATGGTTGTTGCAGGATGGGGCTCCAGTCTGCTCCATTAGAGCATATTAATGGTGAACACATAATCAGGCAACGATGATTCCTCCTGCACAATGTTTGTTCTGCTCTAGGTTATGCCCCAGTTCCCCTACACTCAGCATGTATCTCTTTGCTCCGCGGTGTTTTACCGAAATGTGTTTTGGTTTGAGGTAAGAATTCCAGTTTCTACAAAACATCCAAGCCTTGAGTAAAAAAATACCAAACTGTAATGAAGTTGAGAACTCCGCATCTGGGTACAGCCAGCCCCATGGCACTTGCTGTGACTCTACCTGCAGAGCAGTTTCGTGCCTTGTCCATTCTCAAGGGGATGATTTTGCGGAGAAAATCCAGACCCTCAGCTATGAGCTCATGCCCAGCTGTGTGATGGGGCTGCAGACCAGGCAGTTTGAAGCCTAGAAGTAACTCCATAAAAGACAGGATAAAAATAATAATCAAAGAACTTAAGGGGGGGGGGAACAAACAAACGAAAATATTTAGGGGATAAAAAAATAAACACTTAAATCGACCTCTTACCTAGCTTTTAGCAGACAGTAAGTATCAATGAGAGCTGAACTTTAGGAATAATTTTGGACAAAATCTATTGCAAGCACAGACTCACCCTCCCTTCACGTATTCGTGATGAACAAATCCTTAGCTCAGCTCATCCTTAATTACAGAAGGTTAAAGATTTGCAATAGTTTCTGTAGCCTATATGCTTATTTATACTAATCTTACAGAGGAAACCCCACGTTTTCCCATCGTTGCAGGACGGACCCACCTGATTTTGGACACTTACTTAATATCAACCCGTCCAATAATGCAGCATTTAGAAGCTTAAAATTCAGTCGGTGAAGCAGAGCACGGCGTGTCTGCCAGGAGCACTAGATCCCAAAACGCAGCGCCCGCGGGGAGGCACAGCAGCTTTTTGTTTCGGGACTGCTGTGATGTCTCTGGAAATTTCCAGCAGGCGTTTGGGGAAAGGCCGCTCACTCCGAAGCTGGCACGGGGGACATTGTGACCAGCTCTGGGAAGGGACTCAAATTCCCAGCAGGCGTGAGGCAGGAAACGACGGGTCACCCTTCCTTTCTCCCTGTACGACAGGATCGGTATCGATCTGCCGGCGGCTGCAATACCTGGCCATAGACACGCTGACAAGTGCAGCCAGTTATTTATATTTATTTACATTTAATTTTCTGGCCATGCTTCTTTAGACACAGAAACTCTGCTCTGGCAATGAGACGCATGAAGAATGGGAAAGCGTGACCGGGAGTTCCACAACAACTCTGGTTTGCTGTGGGTGCGATGATGCCGTGTGTTCACCCCTTCCCGGACCTGCACCTCGATGCCCTTGAGCATCTCCTGGGCTGCTTGCTTAGGGATGCAGCCGAACGCAGGAGGCTGCCTGTAGGGTCTCTGCAGATGCTGAATTTAAGCAAAAAGAGGAGGGGCTAGGGAGGCATGGGTAGGAAAACAGAGCCAGTGCCCCGTTACTAAGAGCAAGGAGCGATATAAAACTAAGGTCAGGTTCCTCCTGAGAGAAGAGGAACAAAAGCAGCAGTGCACAGCAGGGAAGAGGAGAAGGAAATGAAGGTTAAGTGCTGCTGAAGGAGAACGTCTGGCGACAAGATGGAGGGGGAGAGGGAGTGCAGAGCCAGAGACGTGCGGCTGCAGCGAGGTTTGGAGAATAAAAGTCAATGTGCTGCACTGCTAGGCACTCTCATGGTGTGACCTTCGACACCCGTGGGCTCAGGGGCTGCTGGGTGGGCAGCGCAGACTGTCAGGATGGCACTGCCACCGGCAGCCAGGAGGGAGCCAGTCTGGGATCTCGTGGCAGCGGGGAGCATCACTTGCTTCCAAGATGATACCCCTTTTACAGTCCAATATACCAATTTAATGTCAGTTCTGGCAAAGGTTTTCAATGTTTTTCAATGTCCTGTCCAGGCATCCACATAAGTGTCACTTGGCACCCCTGGAGTATCTTCCAGATACTCTTTATTTCCTTCCTGGACCACTTCATTGCCTTGCTGGACCACTTCATCTGCACGTGTGGTAGCCCACCACCTGCATACTGCTTGATTCACACACAGGGTGGTTCAGCAATCCAGTTTCCACCCCATCTCCCACTGACACCATCACTTCCAGAGCACTCCTGCAGTGAAAGGGCAGCTAATTCCCAGCACGGATGCAGCTGCACGAGAACAAATCCCACTCAGAAATCGCAGTAACAAGGATGTACCATCCAGAATTAGACCCTCTGCAGGGTACAGCTCACGGCCATTGACCAGCCGGGCCCACCTGGCAGCATGTCCCGGGCGTGGGCATACAGGATGTGCTGTGAATCCCTAAATTTCGGAGATCTTTCATTGGAAGGGGGTGGGGGAATGCAAAGTTTGCGGAGTGGCGCTGAGCCCGACCCTCTTAAGGACAACCATAGGTACGGCTTACCTAACACAGCCAGGCGCTCACACAACTAAATTAGCTTAAAATACTAAAAAAATACCCCGTACTTCCCCCCCACACACATACCTCAGAGGGGGCTCACCCATCCTTCCCACATCCCAAAGCGGACCATCAGCGCGGCTCCCGGCCGCCGGTCCCCGCTCGTTCCCCGTGCCTCAGTCCCTCCACCTGGGGGAGTTCCGCTGGGGGTGCCCCCGGCCCTCCCCACGCCCCCTTCCCAGCCCCGCCGGGGACCCACCTGCGCCCCCTCCAGCCGCCGAGCTCCGCCGCTCGCAGGGAGGCGCAGGGAGGCGGAGGAAGCGGGGGCGCGGCGCTCCCGGCACGGCTCGGCACGGCCCGGCCCGGCCCGCTGGGAGATGTAGTTCGCCGCCGCTCCGGCCCTGCCCAGCGCTGCTCCGGGACTGCGACTCGCAGCCGGCCACGTCGCATCCCGGTCCCGGCCGGAGGTAACGCGGAGAAGGAGGGGGAAGGGAGGAAAGGGATGCAGGAGAGGGGCGGTCAGGGGTTGGGGTGGTCGGAAGCAGGGGGACAGGGGAAAAGGGCTCTGGGCAAGTGGTGCAGGAGGGGTGATCTGGGCTCGGGATGCAGGAGGGATGCTCAGGGGAAGGGGTGCAGGAGGGGTAGTCGGGGAAAGAGGTGCAAGAGGGATGCTCGGGGTGAGGGATGCAGGAGGGATACTCGTGGTGAATGGTGTACAAGGAGTGCTCAGGGGAAGGGGGGTAGGAGGGGTAGTCGGGAAAAGGGGTGCTGAAGGGATGCTCAGGATGAGAGGTACGCGAAAAGTGAGGGATGCTTGGGGTGAGGGATTCAGCGGTGATACTCTGGGTGAAGGGTATAGGAAGGGTGCTCAGGGGAAGGGATGCAGGAGGAATGCTTGGAATGAGGGGTGCAGGAGGTATGCTTGAAGTGAGGGATGCAGATGGGCTTCTCAGGGGAAGGGGTGCAGTAAGGGTACTTGGGGAAAAGGAGTGCAGGAGGCATGCTTGGAGTTGGGATGCTTGGGGGTCGGGATGCTCGGGGGTCGGGATGCTCGGGGGTCAGGATGCTCAAGAGTTGGGATGCTTGGGATGCTGGAGGGATGCTTGGAGGAAAGGGTTGAGAATGGATGCTTAGAGGCAGGAATGCGTGGCAGTCAGGATGCAGGAGCTTGTTCAAAGGATGCAGGAAGAAGCTGTGATTAAGGGGTGCTTGGGGATCAGAATGGAGTCCTTAGGAACTGGAATGCTCCAAAGAAGGGATACTCAGAGGAAGGGGAGCAGTAGAGATGCTTTGGAGGGATTCTCAGAGTGATGCTTGGGGTTTGGGGTGTAGAAGAGGACTTGAAGGGAGGTATGTAGGAGAGATGGTTGGAATAAGAGCTTCTCAGAAGGTCGAGGTGCAGGAAGGATGCTCAAGAGAGGGATACTTGTAGGGAGGAGCTCAGGAGAGAGGCCCAGGTTTCAGAGTTCCCAGAGAAATGCTCAGAGAGAGGGATTCTCTGTGAACAGGATGCAGAAGGGAATGGTGGAGGAGGGATGCTTGAGGATTTGGCTTTTTAGGATTCAAGGTGCCAGGGAATGCTTGGAGGGAGACGTAGAGGAGCAACACTGGGAAGTGGGGGTGTGTGCATTCCTCTGGTGCCTGCAGGGCTTTGCAAACCTGTTTATAAGGCAGCATCTTGTTATAAGAAACTGGCCAAGATGGGTTCAGGTTTTCTCCAGACAAGCTGACCTGGGGAGAGACACCCAGGGATGTTCCCATCCCATAGGGAACCCAAAGACTCTAAAAGTGGTCAAATTCAGATTAGCTGAGATCCAACCCTGTTTCAGGTTAAATCTGCCCTGGCTTAGACTTTGCAGGTGTTACTGAAGGATAAAAGCGGATGTTGGAATATTTGCCACTGCTGTGAGGTTTTCAAAATGCTTTGGGAAGTCAACTATACCCTGCTGTATCTGATGGCAGAGAAATTTCATCTGCATGCTTTACATCAGGCTGAAAGGATGTAGCTGAGCTTTCCCCTGGGAAGGAGGCTCAAAATGCCTTGGGCATCCTTGTGATGGAGTCAGCAAAGTTTGTCGTGGTCTCACTTTGTGTTCCTGGTTTCTGGAGTTGGCTGATGCAAAGCCAAAGATTTTGGGGGCTGGAGGGAAACTGGGATCTCAAGTGGCATCATATCCCAGTTTTCCAGAAGGCACCACCAAAAAAACTGGAGGAGATCTCTGTATCTGCAAGCAGTGAGGCAGTGTCTGATGAACACCAGCCAGTGTCAGCAGTATCCACCCCGAGTCCGGTACGGTCTGGTGAACAGGACGTGGTTTTTTCTTGGGTTGTATCCAGGGTTTTAATTTCTATACAGAGACAAAAGCAGACAGAAACCTGAAGAAAGAAGAGTGCTATTAATGCTATAAATACCTTCAAGAAAACAAGCAGCTTTCCAGAGTAGATATGTATAGAGTCTCCAGGGATGATGATAGAAAGGACGTTGGCCTGAAGGTCAGTGCAGGATCTAGGCACTCTTAGTATAAAGCTCCATGGAGGTAGGGTAGCACAGCCCTGGCTGAGAGCTCTGGCCAAGGAGGAGAGCAGAAATCTTCTGGGGGTAAAAAAGGAAGATATCTTCATCTGGGGGATGTGCAGAAGAGAAACTGGGAAAAACTTATCTAGTGTGGACAGGGCAAAGCTTTCGAGCTTCCAGTGACAAATATATTCAGAGAATTAAAAAGCAAGTGGGGTGGGTTATTTTTGTCTGGGGTTGTTGCCGGGCTTAGCCATAGAGCCAGCAGTTTGTCACTGTTAGGCTGGTGGTTTGAGCAAGCCCTGCCTCATGTGCCTTTCTCTGCTGCTGGTTTTGAAGGCAATGGTAGAGAGGAATTTAATTCATTGTGTTTTGCTTTCTGTATCCGTACCAGAATGGCTGATAATACACTAGTGATGGTTTTGAGGTGCTTTATTAGAAAAGGATACCAGTTGGTACTAGAGGTCTATGTATGTGGCTGTTGACTGAAGGGGAGGAATGGAGCTAGAAGGAGGAGTCTGGAGAAAGGGAGGATGAAATGTTAGAGCCTTAGGCTTTATTTGGTGTTGCACTGATCACTTTGACATCCAGCCAAAGACTTTTTAAAATTTGATGACTGAGTGCCTAACGGCAAAAAACACAGAGCAAGAGAAGGGGGGGTGGGGGTCTATCTGCATCAAAGGGATCAAAGAAGCACCAGAGGAATAAGAGAGCAGGGTAGGGTGGGTAAGATAGATGGGTTGAGACAAGGCAGCCTGCCCAGCACTGTTGTCACTTGGAGATGGCTGATAGAATTGTATGATGCGGTCAAACATCTTTATAATGTTTTAGAGGAAAAAAGAGCAATGAAATATGCAGTACTGCAGAAGAAAGGAAAAGGGTCCGCAGTGGTCTGTAGATCTAGAGAATCAACAAATTTTAATGAAGGGAGGGACTACTGTATGGTAAATTTAGGCTGATTGCAGATAGATATCTCCTGGTTAATTACTGTTTTGAGACTCCTTAGGAAAGTGTGTGACCACAGCAGAGAAACTCGTTGTTCCCAAAGTGGAGCTCCCGGTGTACCACAAAACCATGCAAAATGCCAACAGTCCAGTAGGGTGATGATACCTTAAATAAATCTTGACTCTCTGGAGAGAAAAGAAGGCTGCTGTGCAGGGTGGAAGGTTCTGCAGAGCACGGGGATAACCTCTTGCTCCAAATCTGCTGTTGCCTGTGGTGCTGTACTAAAGGGTAGTTCAGATTCTGAGGACAGGAAAGCATGAAGAGCGTTGTCAGCAGAAAATAATTAACTCCAGTGAGTAGGAGATGCACAACACAAGTGCAATCTGTCACTGGAAAACAGTTTGGGACAGGAAGCAAAGAATATATGATCTCCTTGAAAAAAGAAGGCGAATTTAGAAAGGCAGATTACAATTACGAGCAAAAAATTCAGCTAGGCTTCTGTGCTAGGATTTTTTCCCTGTTATGACTGCAGATGGGTAGAATCTCACTTCTCTTTCTTAAAGGGTTTTTAATGGGATTTCTCTGCAGTTATTAGCTCAGAATTTCTGCACATATCTCATTAAAATTAACCTGGTGCTCTGCTCTGCCACAGCACTTTACTGGGGGCAACTAGCAGCTGAAAGCAAAGTACAGTGGAGCATCAGCATTAATGTATTTTCAGGTCTGGAGAAGTTTGGCTGCTGGCTCTGCCACAACTTTGAGCAAATGGTTTGATCTAGATCATTTTTAAGGTTCCTTCCAAGCCAAACCATTCTATGAGTCTCTGGTCTGGATGTGCCTCAATATTTCACATTACGAGAACAGCATGAGTATTTGTTAGATGTGGTCATGATGTGCACGCTGTGGTTTACCCTTCTTGGCTCGATGAACGGGCATGTACTTTGAACAAAAAAAAAAATCCTCTTTGCCTATGACTTCATTGGACATTTGTTCCCTGCAAAAAAATCATGAGGACTTAATTACTTTGATGTTCCTGGAAAACAGACATAGAGAGGTGACAAGAGGAGTTGTCCTTCTGTAAGAAGGACAACTTCCTGTAAGAAGTTGTATGCCAAGTCATGGCAAATTTTGTAGAAATTTTAGAGAACGCAGTATTTTTTGTGAGGTGTTTTGTGCTCTAGCAAAGCACTGTGTGAGCTCCCTTTCATCCTGCAGCAGCTCAGCATGCTGCAGGATTGAACCCTAATTGCCTGGCTGCCTGAAGGATGCAGCAGGAATAGCAGTAATGTCTTAGCTGACATAAAAGAAACCATTTCAGCAGGAGTTAAGGACAATAAAAGGTGAGTCTCATTTCTGTCCTTCCAGACCTCCAGGTAATTCAGGGAAGTAGATCTTCTTCTTTGTAAGTAAGAAGCAAATCACTTTATGTATCAGTCTATGTTTGGATGGTGGGAATTTTTTTCCTCCTTCGGTGATATTTGTCAAACTCCCTATGATGCCATTATAGGAAGTGTGCTGAATTGATTATTAAGATTTCCTAAAGGTAAAGTACATCTCAAATCTATGTTTTCGGAGCTTTGTAAGATCTGGTGTGTGGGAACAGATACTGCATTCTGCAAAAAATACCAAGGAGCCTTTATTGGAAAACAGCTGCTGGCAGGGATAAGGGAGTGAATTGATTTAGAAATAATTGGATATATTTCAATTGAAATTAATCCTAATTAAAGGAAAAAACAGGCAGAAGAGAACTATAAGAACACCTCTGAACAGTACAGATTATGACAACTAAACCCAAGCAAAGCCCAAGGTGATTTTTCATCTTGAAGTTGGGTTTTGGTTTCTTTTGCAGTTTACTCACTTTGGAGAATGAAGCTAAGCTCTAGTCAGTGCTGTTCTTTGCTTAAATTTCTTTTCACTCTCTGGTTTCTAGAGCGTATTTGGGTGTCTGTCCCTGCAGGGACCCAGCTTTTGGTCAGCAACACCTATTGCATATGTTGTTGAAATACTTAATTGAATATGTGGGTCTAGGTGGAATTAAAGTCTGAAGCCAGGGTTTATCTCTTTTACAGCACCCTTTATAGGGGGCATGGGAGAAGGCATTGTGGACCCTGGTGTGTATTTGTGGGTGCAGTGTGTGGTACCTAATACCATGAACACTTACTGACCTGCCAAGTGGGAGAGAGTGTCTTCAGGACAGTTTTATATGTCTGAGCAGTTTCCTGACAAGGATGAGGTAGGAAGACATCCCTATTCCAAAATACATCTAGCACGTCTTCAAAAAATCAGGAAACAGTATCTGATAACCTAGTTTAGTCATCATCCCTTTGTTTCTTGGGATGATCATATATAGCACATCCCCTTGGAAGCTGTGTCTGGGCACATGAAGAAGGAGGTGTCTGTTAAAGACCAGTGTTCATTTACCAAGGGTAAATAATTCTTGACCTACATGATGGCCTCTAAGGATGGGTGGGTAGATCTGTGGGTGAGGAGAGGGTAGTGGATATTGTCTTCTTTGATGTCAGTAAGGCTTTTGAGATGATTCCTCACAGCATCCTTGTATCAAAGACACAAGAGAAACCACAATCTAGATGTGCGAACTGCTAATTGGGAAGGAAATGGTCTGGAACTATCCTAGGACCTTTCCTTTTTAATATTTTTATCAAAAATGTGGATGAGGAGATGAAATACACTTTGTCAAATTAGTGAGTGACACCAGACTTGGGAAATAATCAATGCGCTTGACTACAGGGCTGCCACACAGGAGGGCCAGGACAGGCTGTGGCTGACATGAACCTCATGGAATTCAAAAAGGACAAATGCAAAGTGTTTTGGGATGGACTCACTTGGGATGGATTAACCCCTTGAAGGTTGGGGACTGACTGATAGCAGCCACCGAGTGACTACAAGGAGATTATTAAGGAGATGGATCCAGGCTTTTCACAGGAGTGCAAAGTAAGGGAATGCAAAAAAAACCAAAAAACCAAAACACACACACACACACACACAAACACAAACACAACAACACAAAAACAAACACAAACCCCAAAACAAACAAACAAAACAACAACAACAACAAAAACAACAAAAACACCAAAAACAAAACCAAAACCAACCAAACAAACAAAAACCCACCAAAAACCAGACATGAATTGAAACAAGAGCTTCCAACTGGAAATAGGAAAAAACTTCCCACTATGAGCTAATTAGTGCTGGGGCAGGTTGCCCGGGATGGTTGTGTGATCTCCATCCTAGGATATTTTCATGATCTTCATGGATAAGCCCTGAGCAGCTTGGGTTGATTTCAGCTTTGTGCAGGGATTGGGCTAGAGACCTCCCAGGAGTATTTTCCTCTTGATTCTGTGATTTTGCCTATGTTCTTCCTACCAATCATTCACTGGGGAAGCAGAACAGTTTAGCCATTTAATGTGATTTTTTTCTTTTTCCCTGTAAAGCTCATATTGTGTACTTTCATGTGAGCTACATAACAGATGAGAACTTCAGTGTGGCTCTTCAGTTTAATAATTAACGCTCTGACCTTCTGTTCATCCTTGTGTGCTCCAGGAACTTGGTTTTCTTCACAAGCAGGAATGAGCCATCCTCCCACCTCTTCTTCTTCCTCACCAGCATTAAAAACTCACAGAAGTGTGGAAAGATTGTTCTACTTCAGGAGCACTCATTATAGAAGCCTGAATATTTAGTCTCTTTATTTCAGTCTTAAACAGAGGAGAATCAGGGACCAGATCTCCAAGGCAGCATTGGGCTGCCTGACAATGAACTGTCCTTCCCTCTCCTGCAGTTCCCTGGGTTATTTATGACACACTTCCAATTTCTACAGCAAATGAGACAGTGATCTTACAGACAACACTCCAAATCACTTTACTCCTCCTCTGCAAACCCTGATTCACTCTCCATGCAGGTCCTGGGGGAAAAAAAAAATTTAGTGTTAGATACTTAAACTCATATATCTCTGAAACTCTGAAACTCATATATCTCTGGAGCTGTGCTTGGCTTGAATTAGCATCTTAATTTCTAGTCTGTGACATGTGAATGATCTTTTAGTGTAAAATACTCTTTTAGTGTAGTTTTAAGAGTATAATATTTATTATTGCATACTACAAAGCAACTTGAATGTTGTTTTAATATAATTCTAAGATTGTAATATATGTCCTGGCTAGCGTCCTCCATCCTGGCTTTGTCTGGCCCACAACCAGGGAGCAGCTTGATCCACCCTAATACACAAGAGAAACATGGGCTTGTTTGTCCCCCTTTGCTGACACAAGGGTGGTTAGAGAGGTGCAGGTGGGGCTGTAGTACCCAAAGCCCAACTTCGTACTGTAAAGCCCTTCATTAGTGAGGAGAGCATGTACTCTTCAGCACAGGTGGTTCTCCCTGAGAAGGACTCTTCAAGGTCCTAATGTCAATATGAGATATGACGTTTCTGATGAGAAAGAGGCTCCTTTGGGACTTGTTTGTCTGTTGACTATGGAGGGAGTTTGTTTCAGCTTTGTCCTCACTGTACTATGTCAGACGAGACCGAGTTGCACCCTATGCAGCAGTGCTGAGGTAACCCATCCTCATGTCCCTTTCAGTGATCAGCCTGAGGAGGCTGCAAGTTTAACTTAAAATTGAGGTGGAATTAGACTCTTTTCATTGAAAATTTGGGTGAAGTTTGGCAGTGCTAAAATAGCCAAAATCGCAGTCATTCAAGGGACAGTGGTGGGCAGCCATCACCCCTGAGAGGGGCAGCAAGAACACCCAACACCACATATACCCATGAACTGTGGTGACTTATGAGTCTAGGTCTAAAAGAACTGTAGCCATTTTTTTTCCCTTCTGCCTGGGTAGTGTTTCCAAATCACTGTGCCCGGCTCAGCATGGATTGCTCCAGGGAAGTAACCACATAACAGAGCGGCACAACCAATGAGCACTTTAGATCCTCCTGTCTCTTCCTCATCTCTTATCCATCTGCCAGATATCCAGAGTGTCAGGGCTTAGGCTGGAAAGCTGCAGAGAGGAGGTGAAGGGGGTGCCAGCTTGACTGCAGGTTTATGCCAGTCTCTGTATGGCCAAGGTGACCACTGAGCAACAATGAGGACAAATGCTCTTCCTGATTTCAGACTGTCTGCAAATCCCACTTGCTCTCCAGGTGGACTTTTAGCCTTTGCTGTCACTGTGGTACTTTCTGTTTGAAGTGAAAATACTTTACCTGTGGGATTTTTCTTTTCTTACCTTGTCCTCGTTTGCTACTGGTTTAATGCAGGCTGATTCCCCAGAAGTCCTGCTTATGTCCTCTATCCTGGGAAAACAATGTGGTGGAGACTATTAGCTCTGCCATAGTTTGTTGTAGGGAAGGCAGCAGTGATACTTGGTGGGGAAAAATAAATCCAGCACATGAGCAAAGGACTGTATGAGTCAGCAGGCACGGGACAGAAAGGCCAAGGTAGTTCCTGAAGAGCCATTGCAATGTAGGCTGCTGTCATCGCTGGATTGGGAGGTGGCTATATAGATATATATATATATATATCTCAATAATGGGATTTTTTCACCCTGTGAGATTGTGGGGGAAGCAGTAATGGGAAGAGTGTTGCTTGGTCAAGTGGGAAGGCTTCCCAGCCAAGCAGCTCTGAGAGCTTGATGTTTGCGTCTGGCGTGAGTTTTACTTCCCCAACCACAAGCAGCTGTCTACCAGGAGAGAAGATACTCTCTGGATCAGATACAGGCTTACTCTGGGAATTGTATAGTCCTTGGATGGTATCTGCTGAGGTCCCTTCTGGATGTCATCTGTGAAAACCATACTCGGGGTACATGTCACCTGCATGTATATTCTTCATTAATATAACCCTGACCACTTGAAAACCTTCAAATGCTTTCCAAGTGTTAATGAAGGATCTTTCAACCAACCTCACTAGGAATTGCTGTGTGTTGTCCTCCTTTCACAGATTAGGAAGCTGAGGAACAGAAAGGTCGTGATTATTATTCTGGTCAGATAAACAAGAGTGGATTGTTTCAGGCTATAGGCAGGAAGGAACTTTCTCCAAATGTTATTTGTGCAGCTCATTGCACTGGCAGGACCTGCTGTGGGTGAGCCTTTATACAGTCCCTGTAATACATTTTAAGAAATCCTCACTGTCTAATTTTATCATTCTGTAATGGTTTGGGTTTTGGTTTTTTTTGTTTTTTTTGTTTTGTTGTTGTTGGTTCAGGTTTTTGTTTTTTGGTTTGGGGTTTTTTTGTGCAGTAGTGCATCCAACACCTGGTTATAAATGTTTCTCTGAGCTTTTTTTTTTTTTTTTTTTAAGCACTCTCTCCGCTAATGCTTTATTGCTGGTGAATTTGGGCCATGACGAACGGGAAACTTTGCCTGACTCTGCAGTTTCTCTTGCTTTGGTCCTGCATACAAATGCGGCAGGTCCCTGGGGAGCAGCCAAGACTGCACCACTCAGATGGAGTGGCTGGCAGCACAGTGCAAATGTCAAACATATACCCTTGCCATCACACAGAGAGGCTGCAATCCCACCTCTGTTTCCTAGGGCTTTTCTCTCCTGCCCTGAATGTGAAGACAATAATTGGGAGCATTTCTGCCTCTTGAGGACAAGTGAGTCAGCAGACACCATTATAAGACCTTGGCTCCCTTAATTCCCCACTCATCCCCTCCGTGAGTCTGTAGTTGGTTGTTTACAAGACAAAAATCCTCAAATATATGATTAGTCTGAAGTAGTTCTTTGTTTTTGTTTACTCATTCAGTTTGGGGGGCTTTAATCTCCATCAAACATGACCAGGGTGGAAAGTTTTTGGAATGCCACCAGGAAAAGGCCTCAAGAATCATTTTCAGGGTGGTCTCAGACTGCTCTCAAGCTCTGTTTCTCTGACCTTTCTTGCCAACCTGGGCTTGAAAGCTCATCAGACGCTCCTTGAACTAACCTGTTGCTCTGTTCCTCTCTTTTAGGAGCAGGGAGCAGAGATGGATAAGATACTGGAAGCTGTGGTGATGTCTTCATACCCCAACAATGTGAAGCAAGGACTAGTGAGGCGTGTCATTGAGGCATCGAAACAGCCCATGGACAGTGAGCAATGCTGGTCCATGCTGGAGCTGTCCACCAAGCTTTATCTCACCGGGGACACCAAGTATAAAAGAGAGATTGGGAAGGAGGTTTTGGAGGTCTACGGCCACTATCACCCGGAGGAATTTGAGGAATTCTTCAATGTCCGCTTCCTGCTGAGTCTCCTGCAGGAAGACTATGGACCTCTGGGGAAGAGAAGCCATTATGTACTTGATTATATCCAGTTAGGATTGCAGTTTGTCCTGGAAAGCCCATCAGCAAACAGCATCTTCAGCTTATTGAGGATCGAGGTGCTCCGGAAAATCTGTGAGAGGCCCAGCCCCAAGCAGTGTGCGAAGATCAGCAAACTCTTAACCCAGCATCCTCAATGCATTCCCACGGGAAAACACCAGCTCTTGTTCTGTCAGCAGCTGATCAGGTGCATCGGGCACTTCCAGTGTGTTTCCGAGGAGGAAGAGCAGATCATGGAATTTTTGGAGCAGGTGAACAAAGTGAGTGGTCTGCTACAGAGGATCTGGAGGACTCAGACCTCAACCATCCTGCCCTCTTTGAAGGAACTGTTCACTATAATTTCTTCAACAGGTAATTTAAAAATAGTAATAAAAAAGGGAATGTAAATGTTGACTCTGATGAAGTCAAATTCAATTAGTTTGACATCTCACAGTGTTCTCATCCACTACAGAAATGCAGCCATAGAGGAAATGTAATAAACAAGCATCTCTAAAAGTTATCCAGGGCTCTGAGCTGGGAAAACAATATCCCCTGAAACCACACAGAGTCTCCACACAGGAGCTGTTAACGAGATTTAAACATTTGCAGCACAAGTTTGTGCGTTCAACACTTCCCAGCATCAGTTGGGCTTGAGGGAAAGCACCTTATCTCCAGCTGGTTAGAATGGGACTTCAAAGCTTTTAGAAATGTCGCTCTCTCACGGCTGACTTGGTGGTACCCAATGGCCTGCTCCCTACCAGAGACTAGGGATAAAGCTAAGGAGTTATTTCTCACTGATCTAGAGGTATGAAGCTCAACTGCCAGTTTGGAGGGTGATTGCATAGTAAGGTGAGACAGAAGATATTTATCCAATTTCTGGGGTCTTTAGGTTATTGTGGAGGGTTTCAGAAGGTTTTTGGAGGTACCAATGCCATGGAAGGCTGGGGATCTCCTGCTCCAGCTATTCCTAAGCCCACAGGAGATTGCTTTTTCAGTGCCCTCTGTATGAAAGCTTCATCTTTTGGAAGGTGCTCCAGATTGGCAAACTTGCAGTTGCATCCCTTTGCAATTATTTGCAGTATTTAGTACAAATAGAGCATGCAGAGGAAATTTGCAACCCAGGGTTGGCCCAAGGATGTTTTCCTGCCTGTGATCTCTTCCTCCCTTTGGGCTGTGTATGGCTTCATGCAACAGCCCATCTGCTAAGACCCAATTTCATTATGTGCTACACCGGGATTTGGGGAATTTTCCTGCTAGCACACTCCAGCTGTAGATTCCACATTGCTCATTGGCACCAGCTGACAATCTGCTCCATAACATGTGGATGTGGCCCCTGGGGACATGGTTTAGTGTTGGACATTGCAAGTGCTGGGTTAGTGACACAGCAAATGCTGATCTTAGAGGGCTTTTACAACCTAAACAATTCATGATTCTATTTATGTGGGCAGAAGCGATGTGATTTTTAGGGATGAGAAATGACCTCATGTGCCTGGTTTTCCCAGCAACTAACATCTTCACTGCTGGTGCTCATCCATGTCTTACAGAGGAGCAGGAAGTGCCGTCCAATGCCTTGGCCAGCGTGGTTCAGTTTGTCCCTCTGGAGCTCATGGATGGTGTCATAAGAAACCTAACCAACGATGACAGCATCACTGATGTGCAAATGATGATGGCCATCGGCAGGTAGGAGAGGCTGCATTAGTGAAAATTGTTCTCAATTCGGAGAAAAACTTGCCCCAAAGCTGCACTCGGTTTCTCTGTGTGGTTTTATCTCCAGCAGCTTGGCTGTGCTGTCTGATGAGTAGTGTGTGGGGAAAAGGAAACTTCTGTATCACTCCTTCCAGCCCTGAGGTCCTAAAGAACTAGAATAAGGAGTGGTGGCTGTTGTTACTATTATTATGACAATTACTATTACTATATTTGTTTGGTTTAATTTGGTTTCCTTTCTTGGAAATAAATAGTGTTATGGGATACCTAACATAAGATGTCTTGAGGAGTTTTGATTTTTTTCCAGAAACTGTTGAGGTCTTTTTCTTCCCAAAAATCTCCTTTGCAGAATTTCATGTTGATCTCCGTCTCCCTTCAGAAGGACATCATCCTAAATAAATCAGTCACAGCTAAAAATCTTGGGGAGGGTCTTACCTTGACCTGTGTCAGATGAATGTGGTGCAGCTGGACAGACAGAGTCAATAGAGACCTTATGAAAGCGTGATGAAGAGCAGTGGGTGAAACACTACATGACATGCTAGACCCAGTCTTTGCAGCACCAGTGCCCTCTCTGGCATCACCAGATCTTCTTTGCACACTTATGTCCAAATCCTGCTGCTCCTCTGTGCTCCAATGCCTTGTTCCACATTTGCTTAGGAGTATCTTCAGTGATCTTAAGGGTTCTTTTCCAACCTAAATAATTCCATGATTCTATCTTTAACTCATGCTTTCTTTAGAGGTCTTCATTTAAGGAGATGATATTCACATGCAGTGAACTTAACACATGGGAGCCGCAGTGACTTGATCTTACTGGAAACATCTTTTTCCTCTTCTTATTATTCTTATTTCCTCTTATTTGTGTGTCCCTTCCAGTAAGGTTACATGACAGAAACACATTATTATGTGTTATAATACATGTAATGTTACGGGAACATTATGTATGCAGAAAGGGATTTGGCTTGCAGGGGAAGGCCATGGGCTTCCTAGAACCCACAGCAACCCCAGATGAAAGATTAGGTTATCAGTTCAGTTCCTAACCCTCTTCTCCATCTTTTTCTCCTTCTGGACACCTGCTGCTGTGAGCTCCAGGTGATAAATACTCTAAGAGCACCAGTGTCTAAAGATAGAGGTTGCCAAATCAGTTGCATCATTCCTTAAAACATTTTTTGTCATGCAGAATAACGAATAAATGATGAATCAGAGTTAGCCAAACATTAAGCAGAGTCTGTAAAATGTAATTAAGATCACTTAGGAGAAATGTGGAAGTTTTGGCAGCTTGTTTATGGCAGATGGCTGCCCCAAAAGCCAGCATGATCATCAGCCTTTCGATGAGTGTGTGCTCCATGCCTAAAAAGTCAAAGAAAAATGTACAGGATATTTCAGCTTAGTGAAAAACGAACTGATCTTTCAGCTTAGTATTCCTGGAAAAGTGTTCTCATACAGAAGTGTATTCTTCCCAAGTTTGGGTTTGGGAACTAGTAGTCCGGGAATAAACTGGACATAAAATAGAGCTTCTGGTCAAGTATGTAAAGAACAAATAATGATAAAAAAAAACAAGGCTGGCACCTGCTGGTATAAGTGTACACCACAATCTCTTTTAGAGAGTGCCTTACAGAGTTTTTCTCTTTTAAAAAATACTCTAATAATGCACACTTAAAATGTCAGAAGTACTTACTGGTTAGTTTTTTAATCTTTTTTTTCCTGGGGCTGTATCTCTTTCAAAGAGCCCAGGTCCAGATGCAGAAGGCATCTGCTGTTACACAGCAATGCAGGCACTTGCTACCTCTGGAAATCAGGGTCTGAGCTTTTAAAAGTTTAGTATACCAAATCAGTGGTTTCTTTGGAAAATGAGAGTCATCACTACTAAAATATTTGTGGATCTTCCAATGTGCAAAGTGCAATGTGAATTTGAAATGTAATTTCTTCCCACTGTAGCAACACGGGCAGCACTGTAACTTAGCCACCAGTGCTGGCAAAAAAATAACTTGAAGCAAACAAGGTTATTTTATGCCTGTTTAAAAGAAAATGGGGTAAAAAGGAACCTTTGGATCTCTGGATCCATCTCTCTGCTTTATAGGCACAGACATTACAGACCCCTTTCATGAATGTTCAGCTACGCTCCTCAAAGCAGGACAGGCTTGTGCTCCCACTGCTCTTTTTTCATAGCTGTTCCACCACAGGGTTGCTTTAGTGGGTTGAATCTCTCTTCTAACAGCCAGCCTGTGTGTATTTCTGGCCATCTTATAGTTCATTTGATCTTATGCCAACAGAGATAGCTGAAATACCTTTTGCCTCCCTGGTGTTTATTTCTTCATTATGTGCAGGCAGAGCAGTCTCTTCCCATCTCTGCTTTCCCATGGCTGTGCTAAACAAGCCAGGTTATTTTAAGCTTTTCTTGCAGGAAATGTTCTTGGGCACAAATGGTGTTTTGTGTTCAGTGCAGTTCATCATGACAACCTGACCTGAGGTGTCATTGTTTTGCTAGAGAAAACACCTTTTCTTCTGCACCACAGCATGGTGCTGGTCTTTTCCATGGCTGCTGTTACACTGGGAGCTCGTAGTCACCTGGTATCTGCCTGGTTGTCTTCATACAAATGAGTTACCATCATGTACCATCCATTTCTTGTGCCTTGCATGCATTTTGAATCTATACATTTCCTTCCAGTTCAGCATTTCTCATCCTCAGGGTCTTCTTTGTGATATCTTTATCCTCCTCTTGTGATAGTTCTTTAACACTGAATTTTAACAGAAACAATGTGTCATCACTTAGTCTGAGGTTATTGTTTTATGAGAGACTTCTGTAAAGTATGTATTTCTTGCAGAAACACGACATGTTGGTTGAGTGGTACAGTGTTCTATAGACCACCCACGTGAGGGTTTGATTGAGGTCTCTGCATTGTCACCATTAGAAAACAAGGGATATTGGTATGACCTCTGAAATCTGCTAGCTGTGACATTCAGGAATAACTGGCTACTGTTAAGGTTACCAGGTTGGGGCTTTTTAATGTGTTTTTGGAATTCAGTGTTTCCCACACAGGGAATTAAAAGATCTGAATCTTGAGTGTTTTTTTCCTTACCAGTAACAATGCAGAGATCATACCAATATCCCTTGTTTTCTAATGGTGACAATGCAGAGACCTCAATCAAACCCTCATGTGGGTGGTCTATAGAACACTGTACCATTGTTCAATCAAGATGACTGAAGTCAGTGGAAAAAAATCCCCATTTTATTCTATGGACTTGGGTCTGAGCCTCTGATGAACCACAGCCTGATGATGGCATTGGGGTATTTCCAATTCAGGCTCTGTTGTGCTTTGAATAACATGTGAAATGCCTTATGAAGAGCCTGTCTCTTATTTGGTCATCCCACTGACAAGACATCAGTTTGGAGATTTGACCCGGAGCGGAGCTTGAGTTTCACAATATGTGTATTAAATTTATTTAAGAGTTTGTATTTCATTTCAGGATGATTGACTGGGTGTCCTGGCCCCTGGGAAAGAACATAGACAAGTGGATCATTGCTCTGCTGAAGGGTTTGGCTGCAGTGAAAAAGTTCAGCATCTTGATTGAAGTCACTCTTTCGAAAATAGAAAAGGTCAGTTGGCTCTTTTAAATGTGAATGTGAACCACAGAAATATCATCTTGCACCTGAAATATCATCTTGCCTTTCAACTGAATTGAGGACGAGATGTGACTTGAGATGTATGGAGAAGAGTTTGCTGTCCCAAGGGATACTGTTGTTGCAGCTAGGAATGATATTCCCCTGAACAACCTGGGGTTCTTCAGGTCTTGCTCTGAAGAGATTCTGATATCTTGAATGTTATGAAATACAGTAGCCAAGGATTTTCAAGCCAACCAATCCCTTTCCTTCCCAAACTATAGAGCTCTTGCAAAACTTGCCTTTGGGAAGGTGACATTCTGTCCTTCGACTGTACCTGGATCAGTGCTGGCTGGCACAGGCAAAATACATACCAGTGAGCATATCAACAGTCCACACAGTCACGGGTCAGTTTTAAAGCCTGTGTCCTGGTTTAGTTAATGTATTGGCACAGATAAAGCCCTCACTGCCATTGCCATCACCTGTTTCAACAGTGAGTACTTCCTCTCTCTGAAAACTCTGTGACCAATCACCAAAATTGGTCGTCACTACTTCAAAAACTTTTTCCATGCTGTGGTCCTGCTGTTCCTTCCTTTGAGAAATGGGGATAACACCTGGCTGAGCTGCCAGTGGAAGTCATCATGGAAGTTACTGTGACTATGTTCTTAGGGACATGATGGGCTTGGCAATGATGGATTAATGGTTGGGCTGAACGATCTCAGAGGTATTTTCCAACCTAAATGATTCTGTGATTCTATAATTATCAGTACTGAAACATTATCAGTAACTGCATTTATCCTTGTGATACCCCAAGTGCATTGAGCAGTGGGAGAATAGCCAAGCATCTCTAGCTTTTCTTTATCTTTCCTTTCATTGTTAATGCATAGGGAAGGCACACAGACCTTAAAATAATGTGATTTTTGGAAACCTTCAAGAAGTGTGATCTGAGAGGGGTAAAGGCTATATAGGTATTTCTTGTAAAGTAGAATAAATGTCATTATTTAATCTTTGAAAAAGGTATTTGCTTTTTCTCTCTTTGCCTGAAAGGTTAGTGATAAAGTTCCAAATATCTTAATAAAATAGAAGAGGCACATTTTAGAAAATCTAGCATCCTTCTGTGCTTGCATGGCCTTGTCCATAAGGAGGTATGAAAATGCAGTGCTGTTACAGAGGCCTGTACCTTGTTGTGCCAGGCATTGCACAAGCCCAAAGGAGTGAGAATAACCCACATGGTATTTTTAGGATGCCCTGAGGCAATGCTCTGGACAGGAGATTACTCCAGAGGCCTGATTGCAGGCTGCTTGCTTCCACATCCAACATGGATTAGGAAGAGACCAGCAGCCGTGATAGATGCCCAGTGTCTTTCTTTCCTGCCATTCCTTTCTTCTGCATGTTGCAATGCTATTCTGCCATCTCATTTGCTTTTTTTCTCCCCTACTAGGTCTTCTCCAAGTTGCTGTACCCCATCGTGAGGGAGGGGGCTTTGTCTGTCCTGCAGTACATGCTGCTGAGCTTCCAGCACTCCCACGAGGCATTTCACTTGGTAAGGCTGTGTCTGACACTTGGATGAGGGCATTGCCCTGAGTGTACAGCCATGCTGTGGGGCAGCACGGGTGGGAGGGGACCAAGGTGCTGAGATACTGGGCAGTCTTTCAAAGCATTGCACGACATCAGTGCAGTAAGACTAGAGGAGTGGATCAGAACACTTCCACTACACAAATTCTCTTCTGTTAAAAGCAAAAACAACTTTTGGCAGCATTTAAATCTCCACTTTTCATTTCCACGGTGATATTCTATATTTTGTTTTGCTCTTGGCACTAAGGCACGGCTCTGCTTGCTGCTGGTGTTACCTCTGGAATTCTGAATTTAAAAAGTGAGGCTGCTGAAGGCAAAAGAATGCTTGCAGTGATTGAGCTGATAAAAGTAGTAATGGAAAATTACTTGAATAAATGTTTGATTTCACATTTTCTTGTTAAAGCCCTTACATTTGGCTTTTTGCCTAAAGTTTGTGGAATAAACAGATAAGGCTGGAAGAAAAGCAAAGGTTGACAATATTTTCAACTGGTGCTTTTTCATTTCTCAGCTGGAGACACTTTAAATGAGCCTGAATTTCTTGAGAATCTCTTTGGTTTCTAAAAATAGGGTCATTTCAATGTATTGTCTTCAGTAGGGTGTCCAAATCTTGAAACACTTCAAAAGCTGTCAGTTGCTCTTGTCTTGAAGTTTCCATCTGCAGCCCAACAAGTATAAATTTCCTCCTTTATTTAAAAAAAAGAGAAAAATCAGGGCAGAAACCTCTCTTGCTTCTTATTTTTGGTGTTTGCCCTGGCACTTTGGAAGGGTTTTAAGAATTGTTCCCATCACAGCTTGGCAAAATTTTGATGTATAAAATGGTGCTGCGATTGATTTGTTTCCCCAGCAAATCTTTCCTGTTGGAAAGGAAACAGTTAAAATCCTCGACATTTTGAAGAGAGACAAAAAGAACAGGAGAGGAAGACCAAGAGAGGAAAGGAGGACCAGGAAATGGCTGGACTGGGATCCTGATACTTTACCAAGGATTATTCTGGGCTAAAAAAGACATAAAATATAAATATGTAAAAGGTTGTATAAGTGCCTGGGGTCACTCTAGCACATCTGCAGGGTTGGAAATAGGTTATTATTTTTCTGTGCAGCTGTGGGGTCAGCAGAGGGTGCCCGTGAGCAATGGATCGTTTGCATTTGCATCTGCTCGTGCATTTTTACATTTTCTAGATGAAGGCAAAATAGCAAACCTGCTGTTTATATGCCTGTTGCTACCCATCCAACCATACCCATTCCAGTTCAGTTTATTCAGTAGAAAATAAAATAAAGCACAGCAGACAGCACTTCTTTTAAGCTAATTCCATCTATCTTGCAGGTTTGAATCCTTGTACTTGGCAGTCAGGATATAATGCTCCTTTCCACCATGGGTGTGGTATTTAGGAGAGACTGAAGCATGGCAATTGCAGTTCAGCAAAGCAGCAATACAAACCTGCAGGTGTCATGCAACATGAAACCCTCTAAGGTTGATTAAACTCAGGAGAAGAGTTGCTGTTGTGCTCATAGGGTGAAGTATGAAGTCCAGAACAGGACTGAAGTCAACTCCTGTATACTGTTTTTTCTGCCTGTGGGTGAATTTAATTCCATCAATTGTATGTTAAAGCTCTATGAGTAATTTGGAGTAATTTTTATAGTGAATTTTCCTTTTTCAGCTACTCCCTCACATCCCCAGGCTGGTGGCCTCTTTGAAGAAGGAGGATTCCAATTCGGCAACCAGCTCCCTGGAGCAGCTGGCCGAGCTCATCCACTGCATGTTCTTCCGCTTCTCAGGATTTCCAGACCTCTATGAGCCTGTCCTAGAAGCAGTTAAAGTAAGATATGCAGTTTTCAGGGATTTTTCTGCTTTCCATATGGAAATGACATCTTAGTTGGTAGCCTAGTACAGAGGGACTGTCCTACTGGTAGGGATGTAATAATCTCAACAACACCTGAAATTGTGGTAGAAGAAAGGGTTTAAAATTCTGAGTTTGAGCCCTGTCTAAGCAGGCTGAGGGAAGATACTTTGCTAATGGTGGGCCTGTACAAGTCCTGATGTTACCTGTAGGTTTTAGCTATAACTTTGTTCTGGAATACCTCTAAAGGACTAATGTGGAACAGGTAAATACCTCCTTGGATGGAGGCATGTTCATGTGAAGAGCAGGGAAAATGAGTTGTGTGAACACCTCTAGCAGAGGAGTTTTGCAGTTGCCCATTACTAATTCTTCACGGACAAAGATCAGTCCTAGAGTCACAGGATCATAGAATCTCCTGAGCTGGAAGAGACCCAAAAGGGATCATCGAGTTCAACTCCTGACCTTGCACAGGACAACCTCAAGAATCACACCATATGTCTGAGAGTGTTGTCCAAATGCTTCTTGGATTGGTGCCATGACCATTTCCCTGGGAAATCTGTTGCAGTGTCTAGCCACCCTGTGGTGGGCACTTTTCCTAATATCCAACCTAAATGTCCCCTGACAGTGCTTCATGCTGTTTCTCCATGTCCTATCACTAGTGACCAGAGAGAAGAAATCAGGGCCTGCCCCTCTGCTTCCCCTTCTGAGGACAGATAATAACTCGTAACACAGATCTCTCTTTCCAAGGCTCTTCCTATTCCAAATGAAGACCGGATTAAACACCTCTTGGGACAAAATGCTTGGACCTCCCAGAAGAATGAGCTGGCCTGCTTCTACCCACGCTTGGCATCTAAATCAGAGACAGGAAAGATTGGGTTAATTAACCTGGGAAACACCTGCTACATGAACAGCATCATACAGTCTCTTTTCATGGCTTCAGAGTGAGTTTTTCCTCCCTTGCTCCCACTCAAGGCTGCTCCAGGGCTTACTTGCCACACCAGCCTTGCATGTCCCACACTGATTTTCCATCTCACAGATTGCATCTCTGCTTTTCTTTCGCAGCTTTCGGCATTCAGTGTTGAATTTAACTGAGGGCAACTCCCAGCCCCTGATGACAAAGCTCCAGTGGCTCTTTGCATTTTTGGAGCACAGTCAGGTAATTATTTCATGTTCTAGTTATTTGTTTGGACTGTCGGCTGCGGAAAGGCTCGTCTCCAAGTTGCTTCCTGCCGGCTCCAATGTGCTGATAAGGAGCTGTGGATCTTGGTGGGTTTTTATAACGGGACAAATTTTGTTTATATGGAGGAGGCTAATTTTGGGGGTGGAGGAGGGAAGCTCCTATCACCCATGAAAGAGAGCTGTGTTCACACCAGGCTGCCTATCTTCAGCCTGTGGTCTTCTTGGGTTGGGCTGATGTAATAACTAATAGTGTTGACAGTGAAGTCCCTTTGGTAATAGTTTACATCTGTGGGCAGCTGAAAAGCCTGTTAGTGTAAAGCAGAGGTTTTGTTTCTTGCTATGCAGCAAGGAAAAAGACTGGAGCAGCTCACTTGTCCCATTACTCCACAGCAGAGCACAAGCACTCAATGAAAATTGCCTTAAAAGGGGTTTTGTTAAAAGAATGATAATAAAAAACCCTTTAGACTCCAATGCTTTGAATCCTCTGTATGTGAGAGAAAGTAAAATAAAAATAACACCCTTAAACTAATTATGAATGTTTCCATGACAAGCATGAAATTTAATAGATTAATTTAATCCTGGAGATACAGCTAAGTCATATCTAACTCCTCTCTTGAAAATGTATCTTTCTGTCCCTAGAAAGATGAGATTTTGAAAATCCTGTGAATTTTCCTTTGCTGGGTAATGAGTCACCTGGGCTTCTCCATTTTTTAAGCCTTGACTGACAGAGCTAGGTTGTGGCATTGTGGTATTATGTCACTACAGATGACTTGGGGGGAAAATATAGACATCCTGTAAATTTAATATTTGGTCATAGAAGAGCTTTTGACAGCAGGTTAGGGCATCTGTGTTCTGTGATGAGTTGCGTAGTGACGGTTAATAGTTTGTGTAGTTGATCATTAATAGTTTCCTGCTAATTTCCTTTTAGTTATTTTTTGTCTTTGGGCTGTTCTCAAAGTCCCTTTTTTACAAAATATGGGTCTTTTTCCATGTTAATTAGACAGCTGCTTCCTAATGGCATCAATTACATTATCTGCTAACACAGATTACCTGCCTGCAGTGATCAGAATGTTGGGTGGAAGCTTAGCGGATTTTTTGCTTTGCCTTTTTTTTTTTTTTAACGAAAGGATTTGGTGAGAGAGATCCTGATCAAATTAAATGGAGCAGCAAATTAAATTCAGACTGAATTAAGCAGAATTATCTGGATCAGGCCAATAAACCATTTTAAAATTGAAGGGTAGACACATGAATATTTTATACAAGTATATGTAAAATAATGTCTGAAATTCATGCTTACTGTCCTGGCTTGTAGCAAACCAAGAAAGTCTTCCTGTGCATTGAGATTAGCCTTTGTAGGGAGAAAAAAGGGATCTTATCAAGCACAGAACAGTATGCTCCCAGTGAAACAGCCAGAAAGGCATTCCTCTCCCTCTCCATCCCCATGTGTGAACTGAACAAAATCCCTAGGATTAATTGCATTTCTTCTGTGTTGCTGGCAGCGACCTGCCATCTCACCTGAGAGCTTCCTCTCTGCATCCTGGCCACCCTGGTTCACCCCTGGAGCTCAGCAGGACTGCTCAGAGTATCTCAAGTACTTGCTGGACCGGTACGTGACAAGCTTTGTGATTTTGGAACCTGGTGTCAGTGGCATCCCTGGACCAAATGTAATGTTTAATGCTGATCCATGTGCACATGAGAGTGGAGGCTTGGGGTGAGAGATGGTGAAACTAATCAGAGGCTCCTTGATAAAACCCTGATTGGGCAGCCTTAGGGGTAAGGTCAGAACTTAGTTCAGCTTGAAATTTTCTGCCTTTGCTCTGAAGGCAAAGGGAATTCATAGAATCATAGGATCATTAAGGTTGGAAAAGACCTCATGATCCAACCATTAACCTGATACTGCCAAGCCCATCACTAAAACCATGTCCCCAAATGCCACATCTACACATTTTTTGAACACTTCAAATATTGGATGCAGGAATGGTGATTTCACCACTTCCCTGAGCAGTCTGTTCCAATGCTTCACAACCCTTACAGTGAAGAAATTTTTTCTGATATCCAGTCTAAAGTTGTACCAGCTCTAGAGATTTACCTGACAAGCCACTCAGCCTCCTCTGTAAAATGATGGGCTTTGCCTTTCTCTTACCAAATCTCTGGTGTGCCAGTGATCCCTCTGGAACTGGGGAGCCAATGTCACACAGAGCCTTCAGGTTCCCCAGTCCTGCTCAACTCCTTCATACCTTCCCCCCGCAGCATCAGGCCTCTGGGTACAGTCAGGTGAACTGGGATTAACCTCTTGGAGTGAGGAACAGGAACCCTACTTTAGAAACTACCTCTTGGTGTTGTGTTGATGAATAATGCAGCCTTTCTCTCTCCCCTGCTAAAGATTGCATGAAGAAGAAAAAACTGGGAAAAGGATCTACCAGAAACTCAAGGAATCCAGCTTGATGTCTCAGGCAGTAGAGCATCATTACTTAAACAAGACATTGATTGAGAAGATGTTTGGGGGTAAAATGATGACAAAGATCCGCTGCTTGAAGTGCCTGAACGTCTCTTCCCGAGAAGAAGCCTTCACAGACCTGTCCCTGGCTTTTCCTCCCTCAGACAGGAACATGCACGGGAGCACACCTATTCTACCAGTGGAAGAAATCGGCCCACAGTTCATTGAGCCTCCTGAAAATGCAGGCCAGCTTGCAGGGTCTCCCTGGATCCGGAGGAAGGACCCCATGGCCGGGGACCCTGCAACCCTGCCTATGCTGGTGGAAACACTGGGTTTCCAGGAGCCGGGAAAAGCAGCAAATCCCTTAAGTGGCAATGATGTTAGCGTGGATACAGCCAAAGACCCTTTCTCGGCTTTTGGGGAGCAGGCATGTGCTCCCAAGGACTCCAGATCTGTCCCAGATCTAATCAATTATTTTCTATCTCCAGAGAGACTGACAGCAGAGAATAAATACCACTGTGAGAAATGTGCATCCTTGCAGGATGCAGAGAAGGTGGCAGAGCTGACAGAGGGTCCACACTACCTCATCCTCACGCTGCTGCGCTTCTCCTTCGACCCACGGACTATGAAGAGGAAGAAGATCTTGGACAACATCTCCATCCCTGTGGTGCTCAAGCTACCCATCCTTGTTGCTCCAGAGGAAACTGAGGTTTGCCGGTGTGGGAAGGATAGTGCTGCCCCGGGAAGTGGCTTCATGTCTGTATTGTATGATCTCTGCAGTGTAGTGGTGCATTCAGGCATCTCCTCTGAGAGCGGCCACTACTACTGCTACTCCAGGGAGTGCACTGACGCTGTCCCCCACGAGCAGCCCCAGGATGGGGTGCCAAAACCAGCCTCTGACAAGCAGCTGGACTTTGAAATCCAGTGGTACCTATTCAATGATACCAGAGTTTCCTTCTCCTCCTTCGAATCAGTCAGCAATGTCACCTCGTTCTTCCCCAAAGACACTGCCTACGTCCTCTTCTACAGGCAGCGGCCGGGCAGGCAGAGCCGCCTGCTGCACGAGGCTGAGGCTGGCCACCTGCATGGAGAACCCTCCCTCCAGAAGGACTTGATGGAAGCAATTTCCAAAGACAACATCCTCTACTTGCAGGTAACTCCTGCTGCTGTGCACAGCAGGGTGCGATCCTGTCTGGCTCATGGGCCATGTTCCCACCCATCCGGGCAGCAGTGGGATCATGTCCTGTGGTTAAAATCCTACAGATACCCACCCACTCCCTGAAGCCAAATCCCTTTTCCTTTTTAGCACCCAGATATAAACAGGTTACAGTTTCCTGATGAAAATGGGCACTGAGATTGGTACAAGACACCTTGTGGCTGTGCTTGGAGTTGACTTGCTGTTGTCTGCCCTTGGGAGTTTAGCCTGAAATTTTCTTCCAAGTGACTGGAAAAGGCAGAATGATGGAATATTTTGGGTTAGAAGGGACCTTTAAAAGCCATCTAGTCCAACCCCTTACAGGATGAGCAGGGACATCTTCAACTAGATCAGATTGCTCAAAGCCCCATCCAACCTGACCTTGAATGTTTCCAGGGATGGACTGGGAAATCAGTGCCTCACCACCCTCATTGTAAAAAACTCGTTCCTTACATCCTACCCTTTCCTCTTCTTCCCACCTTTTCTCACTGGTAACCAGCTGTTCCTTCCTACCACCTCTGACATTATCATTGCAAGTCAGGTCGTTTTTTTTTTCTCCTTGTTATCATAGAATCACAGGATGGTTTGGGTTAGAAGGGACTTAAAGGCTGTCTAGTTCCAACTCCTGGCCTTGGGCAGGGACACCTTCCACTAGATTGAGTTGCTCAAAGCCCCATCCAGCCTGAGGTTGAACACTTCCAGCAATGGGGTATCCACAGCTTCCCTGGGCAAACAGGTGGGAATACAAACTAGAACAGATTTCATTCAGCTGGTGGAGTTCAATGCTTTCCAAACAGTAGTATCCCATATGACAGGAACAGCATGTGGGAGAATTTGAGTGGTCCCTCCTCTCCCAGAGGTGATATGGAAGGGCTGGCTTAACTGGAGCAATGCAATGCTTTGCTGCATCCTTCTCACTGAACTTCTAAGATGAGCATGTGGCCTTCACACCCCAGTTTAATTTGGAGGAGGCTCCCAGGGGTCAGCAAACAGGCTTCTGGCTCCTCAGGGATGGTGGTAGCATCCTCCCACCTGTGTCCTTCAGCTGCTGATATCCTTGTGGCTTTTTTCCCCCTTCTTTCTTCCAGGAACAGGAAAAAGAAGCAAGGAACAGAGCTGCCTACATTTCTGCCTTGCCGAAATCTCCGCTGTGGTGGAAAGACTTGGACAGGGACAAGGATGATGACAGCTCATCAGGGGGCTGCAGCCCAGCAGCAGGTGGGGGAGGATCCGGCTCCTTTCACGGACTTGTCTTCTAGCCAATGGGTTAAACCAGATAGGCAGTGTCCGTGGAGCCAACCTGAAGCCAGAGGCTCCTCTTCCTCACCCTGATGACAGGGAGCACCTCTGAGGAGGATTTGAGAAACGTTTCAATGTAAAAGGACTCAGGGGCCGATCTGGAGGCATCTAGAGGGTCTTGCTGCTTCCTATGCACTTGGTCTTCATGCCTTAATGTACTTAAGCTAATGCGATGAGCAGCTGCCGACAGCTCGGAGAAGTGCCCTTTTGCTTCAGCGTAGCCATGCCTTGCCTGCTGTGAGCCATGCCAGTAGCCTGGGGAGGGGACAGGGTCAGGCATGGGGAGGAAGACAGACCCAGAGGGGCCCTAGGGATGGAGATGTCCCACGCACATCCCATCCGCAGACCTTCCCATGGTGCTAAGTTTGTTTTGAGGGGACCTCTACTCAGTTGTTTTATTTCTTTGTAATGTTGTTTTGAGAACCCACCTTGACACACCTTTAAAGGTAAAGAAAGGCTGAAAAGTCTGAAAACTGCCAAGCATCCAATGTAGCAATGCTGATCTGTGAGGCAGTGAGCTTACAAGCCTGCTTGGTCACAGCAAGCAATGGCAGGCTGACCAGAGGGGCTTTATGCTGCGTTGCAAGGCATCCGAAAGAGACTGAAGGGCCCAAACCTCTCCAGCCAAGAGAGACTGACCTGAACCAGTTGGGGGTTCTGGGTTCCAGTGAAGACCCGCTGTGTTAGTGGTAACCTCTGGATATTGTTAGTGTGCGTGGCAGGCCCAGACATACAGCTGTTTTTCCAGATATGTCTTTAGGTCTCAGCCTCTTTCTCCTGCTGTCATTTGATGGCTTTCTGGGCTGTATCTGCCCTTTAAAATTTGGGCTTTTCTTTGGGATACCATGCACTGAGCAGCAAATGACACAACCCCCCTAAACTCACTAGCTATTTTTTTTTTTAAATGCTGATTTGCAAGGAGAGGAGCCCAACCAGATATATTATATCAACCCAATATAAATATATACTATGTAAACCAATGTATTATATAAATCAGTCATGGGACAGGAGCTGAATTTGGTGACAGGTAACCAGCTCAGGCCCCAGGTAGCACATCTACAGGACCATAGCTCCCTCCCATCTCCCTCCCCAGGTGTTGTCCCCAGCCTGCTCCCCCCTCATGCCTCTAGTAGAGATATCTCTAGCTCAAGCGGCAGAGACTTGTGCCTTAGGTCCTAAGTGCAGGGCCTAATCCTGACCATGGGTATTGGGGTGGGAATACTGCGTTGCTGTGGAGGAAAATGCAAAACACAGATATTGCTATGGATAATGTGAGCAGAAAGTCTGCTAGAGAGGACATTTGGGATCAAATCTCTGATGTATACTATCATATTCTTTTATTGCCTTTCCTATATATAAATAAAGGAAATTAAGTAATTCAACATGGAGACTTAGTGTCTTATTGCAGTTCTCACAGCTATTGGACTGATGGGTCAAAAAAGAGATGGGGAAGCTGATGCCAGATGAGCATCCAACTTTGCAGATGTGGACAATCCTGCAGAGAGGTGGCTTGGAAGAGGAGAGCAGGCAGAGTTGGAATGGGGATCCCAGCCCATAGCTGGGTGCCTTCCGACAGAAGATCACAATTCTAATAGTGGAGTCTTGCAGATGAGCAGTGGAGTGTGTTTGTTGCCTTTAATTCAGATAAACTCAAGGCAGTGCTAAGAGGGAATAAATATGGACCCAAAGCTTAAGTTTCCAGAAAGTACAGTGTTTCCTGGTTTTATTAACAGACTTCTATTTACCTCCTGTTCAAGGAGGTTGCCAAAGTTTTCCTGTTGCCTTTATGCTAGCTCCTTTCTTTGGCTGGAGTGTAACCTGGAGGCATTTTCTGGGCCGTGTGCTGTAAGGTGCTTTTGTAGGAAACTGTCTTTCCTTGATGAGATCCTAATCCAAATAATGAAGGCAGATAGTCAAACCAACATGGAAAATGGAGAGGCTGTATCATAGTCATGCTCTTCCCTGAATATGTCTTTTTCCCCCCAAGATATTCTGAGATGAGCAGAGGCAAACAGCATGCAGTGCTCAGCATGGATAGCAACCTGGAGAGTTTCAGTGGTATAATGAGGTTGTTTGGTTTAATCCCTGTTCATTTCTTGTAATTATTAGCATTGGACTTCGCTTTTGGACTCAGCCTATCCCACTATGTCATTGATGAAGGTACTAAATAGTATTGGTCCCAGTATGAATCCTTGAGGGACACCACTCATTGCTGATTTCCATTTGGACACTGAGTCATTGACTGTAACTCTTCTGATGCAGCCATCCAGCCAATTCCTTATCCATCTAACGGTCCAGCCATTCATCAAACTCATCTCTTTCCAATTCAGGGGTAAGAATGTTATAGGGAACCATATTAAAGACCTTACAGAACTCCAGTATAGCACGAGTAAGGTATATTACTATATGCTACAACAATTATAGTATATACTGATTACTAGTATTAGTAATGCCAGTGATATTTGCATATTGTATATTGATAAAGTATATGCTATAGTATATGTGATAGTATGGCCTGTAGTGTCTGTCACACATGCCTTTGGTCAAGGAGAACCCAGAGGGGAGTCCTCAGCTCTTGGTTTGGGATCCCAGATGTGCTGCAGATGTGAGGTGATGCTACTCTTGTCTAAAAAAGGGTGTTACAGGGGCTGTGCTTATGGACTTATCTTTCCACGGTTGTCTTTTTTTTTTTTTTTTTTTAGGAAAAGTACATAGAAGTGCCTTGAAGGAGAAGGTTGAACTTTTAACTCTGGGGAAAGGATTTGTCCTTATGCTTATGTTCTATGGGTGATTTGGGGCTCACAGGTGTCGAGCTGCTGATGGTGGGGAAGGCAGCACTTGTCCTCACTCTGCACACACTAAAGCAGACACAGAGTAGGAAATTCAGTTTAGCAGCTGAGAAACACATGGTTTGGGTTCTGGTATCAGAAAACCCCCTAGATGCATCCTAAAGGTCCTCATTACCCAGACAGGACAACTTGAAGCTGTAGGAGACACTTGGTGACATGCTGAGAAGATGCTCTGAAAACTTAAAAGGTGCTACATAATCGAATTTGATCTGCTCTGCTCATGAATTCCCCCCTTCTCTCCCCACTCTGAATCCATGCTGGGAATCACCAGTGAGAGATGTCTTTTTTATCATCATTCTTTTATTTTCCCATTGCTTTCCCATTGCATATACAGTACTTAAAAATGAGATCACCTTCACGTCAGGCATGTACCATGTTTATTAACAGCAAAAAAAGTATTATCTAGGCTTCACTCAAGACCGATTTACAGGATAAATAATTGTTTCAAATTACCTTTAAAAAAACCAAACAACAAACCCCCAAAGAATAAATTAATAACTTAAGTGATTAGCTGTCCACAGTGATTTGAAAACTTAATAACCATTCAAACAGTGACACCACAAGAAGACACATACTGTACAGTTTGCCACAAATTACTCTTTTCCTTCCTTCTACAAATGGAAATCAAAAAATTAAAAATACTCCTCTTTAAGAACAGTCATAGGCTTTGAAACACACAAAACGTCCCTGCGAATTGGCTGCCGATGCAACAGCTTCACAGCCGGGGCTCCGACCCCTCCTCGCAGCAGGTTAAGAGACAAATGGAGAAAACTACCCTAATTTGGCTGCGTCTGTTCCCACGCAATGATGCCCAAAGTCAGTGGGGACATGCTGACTTTGCCAAGGGCTGGGTTGAAAGGGATATAACTACTCTAAAGGTTTGATCCTAACCCTAAGGAACTCTTCAACAGGCTCCCTGTGGAGCCCAGGGTCCTGCTCCCTTCCTCTGTCTGAGACGTGCTTCAACCACCACGTCCAAAGGGACCAGCTGGCCTTGGGTTGGAAGGAGGGTAGCTGTTTGGTGGCACCTTGCTACATATCAACTACTGAATTAACAACCTGATCAACAGTACAACACTAGGAGTTGTGAACAAGGAGATAAAATTGTGACTACAATGATGGGACACGAAGGAGAAATCATGACCCAAAGGTGCATGTCTCTACCTGCAAGAACCTCATTAACAGCTAAAAGATCATTGCATCCACGTGGGCAGGTTTGGCAGAGAAGAGAGGCACACAGACTCATCAGGGGCCTAAATTGGTTTATTGGCCCTTGTGAGTTGATGCTGGACTGGTCCCTCTGATTTTCTTGACAGTTCTTTGATGTCCATGCATGTTCTCTGACTGATGTCAGGGTTAGGCTTTGCTCTTCCCCCTTCCCGTTACAAGTGGGGCTTCTCCATAATCACAGCCCCACTGTATCCATCTCATCCAGACAGAATCTCTTCAGTGGGGCACATAGTGTGGGTGACTCTCAACTTTTACATGGAATGGAACTTTTACATCATCAGGTGGGAAAACATCAACACAATGCAAGCATGACTTGAGAAAACCACTTACTCACCTCCTAGGCCAGAAAGATCAGACAGGACCTGGGAACTATTTTAACATCTTTCTACTGAAGTCCATACCACATAAGACCTGGGCATAGCTCTAACTCTCCCAAGGGGCCATGATCAATGGGTAGCCAAAAAGCCAACTCTTCCTGGTATGCTGAAGGGGCTGGGATCATAGAATCACAGAATTTGCCAAGCTGGCAAACTCCCTTGCCTTCTCTCCTTCCAACCACATGTTCCCCCATACATCAGCCTTGTCAGTGGCTTGTTGCCCACTGTCCAAATCTATTCTAGTTAGCCCCCATGAACCCAAGCCTTAGCTACCTTTTGGTTCTGGCTCTGTACTTAGGCTTATCTGCCAGACTCTCAGCTTTGCCCTGGCACAGTCTGCACTCACACATATTTTCTTTCTCCAACTTGAGACTAAGCCTAAGCCTGGCATCCATTTAGAGCTGGAAATGTATTTCACACTAAACATTCAAATGTCATCTCAGAGCAAATCAGCTCCAAGGCAGCTCACACAACTCACCAAACAGTGTGCAGCAGTTGCACACTCACAGCAAGGGAAACACACTTTTGGAGACTTTTGCCTTTAAACCCAACAGCTTAGAAATTTTAAAGCTTGAGGAAAGCTTTGAGCCATGGCCCTGGTATTTCATAAAAAGTAAATAATTGAGGTCATGATGCTTGTCCTGCTACACACATGCGAGCACATCCCTTTTCTAAATGGGACCGTAGAGCTGTAGAGCAGGCTCTGACGTGAAGGCTCAAGCCATTTTAATTGCAATTAAAATGAATAATTTGCAATGTTCTCAGCTTCCTAAAAAACGTATTTCTAACAAAAGAGTCAGTCATACTTGAGCATCCAAGTATAGAGTGGATGTGATAAACTCAATGCCTTCAGGACAAAGTTCTTGGCAGTCCATGTAATTAAAGCAGCTGCTTTTCAATATGGTTTAAGACTAAATACTACACAAACATTAATCATCAGAGACTGCTGTAATCAGCTCAGCAATCGTCACAGATGACTATTTCCACTCAAGCCATTGATTACTTAACGGCTTTCAGGAGGGGTTGATAGAGTCATGTCTATAAGGCATAGAGTTTGTGGGCTGCTACTCAGTTTGGAGGTGCTGTTTGCTTTTGCAGGGGAAAAAGCTGGAGAAACGTATCTGTTTCTGTGAAAACACAGACTTCACTGCAAAGCAGAGAGCAACGAGCAACCAGCAGTTGTAAAATAGCTACTTTTGGGCTGTTTTGGTCCTTGGTCTGCCAAATGCAACGGACCAGTGACTGGCGATGCTCATGAGAGCAAATCATCAAAACAGGGGATCTGAGCCTGGGAAAAGTGCTATCCCATGCCAATGCTTGCCCTGTGAACAAATACAGACATTTGTGAAATGTGGAGAGAAAGGCCTAGTCTCTCCAGTATCACAAAAGGCCTTTTCAGTCTTAATTAACACTTTGGATTTTATGTGAGAGTGGGTACTGGATGCACCTAGTCCCAGTGCAGAAGCACAGGGCACCCGCTCAGCAAACTGCATCCAAACCCATCGTGTTTCAATCAAACCCATTGTGTCTCAAGCCTCTGCACCATCAGAAATGACTACTATGCTGCCTCCACCTTGCCTGCCCACTTCCATGGTAGCGAGCTGCAGTGATGAAAGGGGTACTCTAGCCTTCATCATCTCACCAGACAAGTGTGCAAGACCCCAACAGGAGGCAATGGCCCTTACAGGCTGTAACATACTCCCTGACCTTCAGAAAGCATCTAAATCTTCCCCTTGGAGATTTTTTTTCTTCTAGTGGTTATTATTTTTACCATGAGCATTAGGATATTTGCTTCATTATTTCTGTAAAAGCCCAACACTTCAATGCCTTAAATGGGTTGTCAGAGTTTTTCCATTAACATCCTTCCCTTTCATGGCATGCAAGGAGAAAATATAAAATGGTGTTGGAAGTTCAAAAGTTATTTTACCATCATACCCTTAAGGGACTGGTATCCCATCTTTGTGTGGGTCACATCTGGCCCTTTCCAAACTCAAACCAAGATTAAACAAATGTGTTAACGCTTAAGCATTAATAATCAATACAACCTGGTGGGTTTGGTGGAACACAGAGCTCATGGCACTGGTAGAGGTTCAGCTTGCAGAAGGAAAAGCTCCAGCTATTTAATAAATATTATTACCTCATCTTTCTAATGTCTCCTTCATTTGGCTCTCGGTTTGCACTCAACCTGCTTATCCGTGTCAGCGCTTGCTGTCTGGCAATCAGGCTGCTCTATGGTAATCATAAGTTCTTCCTGTTTTCATGAGATCATGAATTATTATCTCTGCATTAAACTATCTCATCCTTCTTGTCTCTCTGCATCCAGCAGCTGCCTGGAGAGTGATCCCAAAGCCCGGATGTTTTAAGGATGCTGGCAAGGGGCAACAGCAGATTCCCACCCATAATCACAGCGTAGGGTTGTTAATGTCAGCAAGCCCCATTTCTGTGATGAACATTGCTGAAGATGAGGAGAAACAGTCCAGCCTTTTGGACCCTCCACAAACCAACCATAATGCTATATTAAAACTAATACTGAAACACCTTGCCCTGACTGTCCTGACCAGCCTCTTCCCAAGCCTATGACCTCACCATCAACCAACATTTCAATTACTCTCCTCCTTTCTTCCAAGAAACGTTCCACCAGACTTCCTCACTCAAGACCAACCTCTCCATCTGCCTTCTCCCCATCTTTGCAGCAGCCTTCCACTCCCTTCTTGTCACTCATCCTTACACCAGTCCAGATACACAGGGTCTCCAGAGCCCCCCTGCACCCCTCAGAGCTTCTCACAATGGCCACAGATGTAGGACTCTCACTATATGGGCTTCTTTTGGTGCCACAAAGGGCAGATTTTGGTTCTTGGAATCAGATTCACAGGAAGTGATTTCAGATAGGCAGTGGGTCAGGGCTTAAATTCTACCTTCCAAAGCCAATCTCTCCAGCCCACTGACTTTGAGAGATGCTGGAAAATATCAACAGAAGGCACCCCAACAAACTTTTGTGAGCGTGTGCCAGCATGTTTTTGTGTGCATGATGGGGTAAATTTTGCGCTTCTAAGTCAGCTCAATGCAACAGTGTGCATGCTCCTCAAGCTCCTGAAAGTGAACAACCCCAACCAAAACCACAGGGGCAGTTCTGACCAGGAGGAGAACAGCCCTCAGAGGTTTTGAGCACATTATTTACAAGAGATCAGACAACAAAAGTGATTGCAAAAGGAATGGTCCTTGCTAAGTTTTGGGATTGGGATGAGGCAGAGAAGAGGACAACCACAAGAAATGGAGAATCAGAGCTGAGGAATGATGTCCCATGGGAGATGCTGCAAACCTGCATGGCATGGTTTGGGGTACGGTATGGAAGAAGATGGGGAGAGATGATGCAGTGTTAGCACATACAAGGTGGCTGTAAGCAAAAGATGTGTAGGGTGAAACCTGGTATTGCTAAGTTGAAGTTCCTGGATAGTGCATCCAGCAGCTAAAGCACAAAACTAGCCACCGAACATAGTTGGTCTTTATCACTGGCAAACAGTATCCGCCAAGTCTTCCCTTGAAATTAAGTTTTGTTTTGTTTTAAGGGAAAAAAAAATAATGAGACCCCCTTCCCTCCACAGACAAGTCTTAGAAATCCAGCCCAAGAGGAGCTGGGGAAAATTGACAGGACATTGGCCTGCTTTGATGCCTGCTGCAGGCACTACTGCTTCACGCTCTTGGCAGGCTCCGAGGACTGCCGCACATCAGTCCACTCCTGCATGGTGCTCTGCAGTGCCTGTGTCTTCTCCTTGTCCACTTGCACGTAATCAACCTTCTCATCTGAGGCGACTGACGAGGTGGAGGGCTGTGGGGAGGAGAAACAGGGTCACTCATCAGCTCCCTGCTTGTCCCTCTCTCTCCTTCCTGCAGCAGCACTGAGGGTGCCACAAGTCAGCCAGCACCATTCCTACTTTCTTCCAGACTTCATAGCTAATCGCCCTCCAACATCCCAAACACTCTTGGATGAAAGATTTCAGTCTGCTCTGCCTCTTGCCGGCATGAGACTGTGGTGCAATGGGAGGGCAAAAGTTGCACCTGGGTCTCTACCTTCCCACAAACTCTGGGACACAGATGTTTGGTTGCAATTTTGTTCTCTAACTGCTGATATTGCAAATTTAGCCTTATATCTTGCTCATTCTTTTGTAGAGAACTCAGGAACTCTTACAGATAAACATAAAAATCCCAGCTCCATTCCTTTTAGCATTGCTGATTCTATCCACCTATGGCACTAACTCATTTTCACCCTCAAAACAACAGATATGTTTACAGATTAACCCAGGAGACATGTTAAGGAAGAAGGAGATACTTTTTACCATAGTTTCTGGAGTCCTGCAGCTTTTTCTGCCTCTACAAGCATTTCAGAGGACCTCCATCTGCCTGCAGCTGGACCAGATAATGTTTTAAAGTGGTCTAAAATCACTTCTCCAGGATGGGATATAATTTAAATGGGTAGTACTTGCAAAAATATTGCTGGGCAGACAGAAACCATCAAGGGACAACTGTCAAATAATAAAAAGATTTAACCAGTGGGATGCTTTGCCTAGGAAACAATGTGGTGTTTGAGAAAGTAAGGCCAACATACAAGTTGTTGCCGCAAAGGTTTATACAATCCCTGTCCTCCACTGTTCCCTCACTCAGGTGCTGCTTTGTTTGAGTCAGTCTCTCCTTCCCCCTCCAAGTTTCCTCAGGATGGCATCCAGCAGGACCTGCCTTTGTTCCCTGCCCAGCCTGCTCTGTCACCTCTGGATGTCCTCTTCATCTTGGTATATGGCTTTGCATGTGAAACCTCCAAGAGAATTTTAGGTCTCGTCTATCACCTCAGGAGACATAGCTTCCTTTGGATATGTGGATGTCCTGAGATACTTCATTTCCCTGTTTTTCTGTGATTTGCTTTAAAATGGTGTTTGTTGCCCCTGTGTATGAACCTGGAGAAAAATCACCAACTTCTGTCTTTAGGAGCTTCCCTTTCCCCATTTCCATGACACTTGACAAAAGTATCCCGTTCCTGACCCATCTCCCCACAGCTCTTCCTCAACAGGCAATGGCTTGATCAGCTGAACATTATTTAACTTTTAAAGGTCAGCTTAATTTTTTGAAAGCAGTTCTTCTCCTGCCCAAATGACACCCTTTGAAAGCACCTGACTGGCAGGAGACAGGTTCCCAGCATTTTCTGAATAAGGTCCTGAAAGTATTTCAGATACTTTCAGGTGAGGAGAAAACCCAAGTCTAGTTTTGGAGGATGTGTTGCTTTGAAGGAGGAAAAAATATTCTGGTACTTCTTGGGGATACTTCCTGATGGCTTTTGAATACAATCTCCAGCTGAATTTCTGGTCTAATCAGCGCCCCTGAACCCCTGCACCCCCATGCTTCTGGTGACACTTCCAGCAGGGCTGCAGACATGCAAGAGGCACTGACTCTGACCTAGAGTAAATACAGCAGTGGGGCTTTTAGAATGGGTTGGGTTGGAAGGGACCTTAAAGATCATCTTGTTTCAACCACGACATGGGCAGGGGCAATTTCCACTAGACCAGGTTGCTCAAAGCCCCATCCAACCTCACCTTGAACACTTCCAGGGATGGGGCATCTACAGCTTCTCAGGGCATCCTGAGCCACTGCCTCACCACAGTAGAAGATTTCTGCCTAATATCTAATCTAAATCCACCCTCTATCAGTTTGGAGCCATTTCCCCTTGTCCTTTTACTCCATGCCCTTGTCCAAAGTCCCTCTCCAGTTCTCCAGCAGCCCCTTTAGGTACTGGAATGAGCTCTAAGGTCTCCCTGGAGCCTTTTTTCCTCCAGGCTGAACAACTGCACCTCTCTCAGCCTGTTTCCACAGCAGAGGTGCTCCAGTTCTCTGATCATGAGAGACTCTTGAGACCATGGTACAGTACTTTGGACCATGCTATTGTCAATGTGCATAGAACTCCTTAAAAATGCATCACTTTAAATCAGAAGTTTATAAAATCCCCCATACCTTTCTGTGTGGCCCTGGAGAGCTTGGCTGGAAGTCCAGGGCCAAGTAATCCACACTCCCCGAACTCTTTTTAGGCGCTGGGCTGTTGGTACCACTAGGAACAGGAGAAGCAGAAATGGGGTTTTGCTAATGCAGGGAAAAGACAGGAGAGATAATGAGGATTAAAATGGGAATAAAGAAAAAAGGGAAATAACACAAATCTGGCAGCAAAACGCCTTGGCGGCACTTATTTAAAAGAGCCTGGATATTTGGTCACCCGCCTCTGGGACCAGGGTGTGTAGAACTGCTGGGGGACTACATATGTTGTATGTTGTGCTAACAAATATTTCAAGCTTATGTTCTTGATTTCATGTATTGAAGCAGTTCTTCTGCCTTTGTGCTGATTTTATTCACATGCCTGACAACAGATGTGGGGTTCAGCATGTCCCAGGAACCACACCTCAGTGAGGCCAGGCCAGCTCTGAGATCTTCGCTAATCACAACCATGTTACACAGAGCACTGATTTCCTCTACCCCACGAGTTACATAAACTCAAAAATATGTCTAAGTCAGCAGCTCCACCAAGAGAGACAAAATCCGCTCCCTGTAAGCAGTGCCGCTCCCTGCTGCTGCTCTGATAGCCCCTGCCCTCCATATAAATACAATGTCAGTAGATATTAGGGAGCAAAAACTTGAAAAAAATCAACCTCAATTAGGAAAATATACCCTGACAGTCCTTGTATATTTTTATCCCCTCTTAATTCCTGACAAAGTGGGTGATATATGTTTTGCTCTCATATGCATTTTAAAACCCCAACGGGACATGTCATTTTCAGAACGAAGCACACTGTTTTGTGCATGCAGGGGTGTATGTAAGGATGGACATCACACAGTCCTATCTGAGCACCTCCATGTCATGAGCTAGGAATGCGTTTGCAGAGCTGTGGAATGTGTATGTCCTGCCAGGACCATCTATCTTAGCTGTGGGGCCCTTACCATCGCCACGTAGTTCTCCTCGCTGTCTCCCGAGTCAGTGCTGGTGATGCTCTGGGAGGACACAGGGCGACAGTACTGCAGAGAGCCCGCATTGAACGTCTGGCTGTAAGGACAAGGGTCCATGTGTTATCCACAGTGGCAGGTGCTGCTTGTTCACTGCCAAGGAGGGCAGCTCCTGATGCCTAAAAACATTACCATCCTCCAGTCTAGGGACTGGGCATGAAGAAGAGCTAGTGGCATTGAGGTTCTCCAACCCATCCTTTCCATGAGTCAGAAATCACTGGGTTTGGTCTTCCCATTTCTTTTCTTTCTAGAATTTTTTGCTTGCTATGTACCTGTAATTCTCCTGCTATCACCTACACAAACCAGGCTCCATGAACTCTTTTATCTCACAGGAAACATTTAGTTGTGGAGGATGCAGGGCCAACCTTGGTGAAGCCTCTCACCTCCAGCCTTACCACAGCTACAGGATTTGTTTACTGTACAGGGCCCTGTCCAAATTTTTTGCTGGAAAACAAATCCTCTGAGGAATTGTCTTGCTTTCAATTGGCCAAATCTAATTATACCGAACAAAATAATGAAATCAGTGTCTGGCATTAAAGCCTGTGTCTTAAAAAGCTATTCGTTGCCTTTCAGTAAAGCAGGGTCATATGATTAGCTGATAAGGGAAAAATCCATTAGCTTCTCCAGGGTCGGACGTCTTGTCAATCAAACCCCGCTCACCACTTCCCAGTGCAGTGATTTCAGCGCACAGCGCTCATGCCCTGCAGTCAGTCTCCACACAATCCAATTTATTAGAGAAGTCATAGCAGCCAAGCTTTGCTTCTGCCTTTCACTGGACAACATCAGACCGTGAATTAGCAACAGAACTGGAATTGTGTGAATCCTGTTATTTTTGGCCGGCAGACATAGCTCTGAAGAGCTTTAGTTTAATTTTGCAGACTTCCTTCAGGCTAGGCTTTGCTTTCAAGGCAATCAAAGCACGTCTTCGTCAGACCCCAAGAGTGTCACCCAGTGTTTTGAGACTACAGTGGGGTTTTGGGGGGAATAGCTGGGTGTGAAATCATGCCCCACACCCCCAGTTGGTCTGGCTCAGCTGGGTCATGAGTTGTGGTGGACCACAGGTCCCATTTCAGAGCTGTAGCTTTCCAGATCCCAGAAACAGGAAATGTCTTCAAGGGATCTTAATTAGCTGCTCAGCCACATGCTGGGCTTAGCCACATGTTGGGCTCAGCCACATGCTGGGCTTTCATGTGAAATCCCAACCTAAATGATTTTATATTTCTGCCACCAGCTGTGATGTAGGGAACCTATGGCAGAGGTGACAGCATGGCTACATGCGGACACCAGTGAGAGCAAGACCAGAGAGTGCTGTTGGATCAGAGCAAGAATTCATCCCACAACCATTACTCACGTTGGCCTGGACCAGGATTTTGTGACTGGTGATTTGAAGGGAAGCTCATCGATGACAGTGTTGTTCCTCAGGTCCAGTGGTGATGGCTTTGCTGGGGGGAGGAAAAGCCTTTATTCAGAGGCAGCATGTTCCTAGAATTCAGCATCCATGACTGGCATGAGAGGGTCCCCAACAAATGGCCGATTACTTCCCATTCTGCTAATCAGCCCCCCAGCCCTCTTGCTGATGACAAATACCCCCAGCAAAAATCCCTGCACTCATTTATACCAGGACTGAGAGAAAACAGTGATTTTATCTCCCTGACCCACAGCCCCAAAGTGGATGGATGGTCCCAAAAGGTGAGTGTGCCTCCCAGAGAATGAAGGTCTGCTAAAAATGCCCAAACACCAGAGTAGAAACCCATTCATCAGGGAGCTGTGAAAACTCATTAGATGGGGACAAGACCAGGCTCTGCCAACCCTGAGCTACCTTTGTCTGGAGTGTTTTCCCATAGGGCATGGGAAAAGGCATCTGCAGGGTAACATGAAAGCCGTGGAAGAGTGCTATGCTCCAGCCCCAGCCCCTGTTCAGAGTGTTGATGGGGTTAGGTGTGGACTCCCTAATGATGAAAGCCCTCATCCTCATGATCTCCTTGGTGACCTGTCAGGCAACAGACTGGGGAGGGAATTGGGGGATACTGGCAAAGCCCTGAAGGAAGAACTGCCTAGAAACAACCAGTAGGAAACAGCTGGAAAAATTTGAGTCATCTGAACAAGACATTGAGATTTCGGGGTGGAGTGCAGGGAGGGGTGCAGGCAAAGGGGGTGAGATCCTGCCTGTGACATATATCTTCTGTAAATGCCTGGAAGGGCTTGATATGGGCTGTTCAAGCACCATGAAAGTTGCATTTGTACTATAAAGCTCCTGAAAGATGAAGGGGACGGGGGAGATCTGAAGGTCTGATTGTGCTGGCAGTAGTAAAGTGCACCCCACCCAGAACTGTGCACAAGACGACAGATGTAGTTTGAGGTATGAGAAGAATAAAAGAACTCCTGTAAAGCTTTTCTCACAACCATTCCTACCTTTCCGGTCGGGTTTGAGATTGCGGTTGACAGGCGGGGGCTGGATTTCACTCAGTCGTCTGTGACATTGCACCATGGCTCCTCCTTTATGCACAGGAAGGGTGGCTGAGGACAACCCCACCAGGTCAAAGTGATGCGGCCCAGGGCTCATGGGGATGTAGAGGTTTTGGGCATTGTCGTTGGCTTTCTCGGCATGGATTAGGGGCGAGGAACCAGGGTTCATGGGGACATAGTTGTCCTCGGAGTCGGTACTGTGGGAGCGGGCCACTGCCGCCTTGGCTTGCTGGGGGACAAGAGGGAGGATGTGCTGTAAGTATCAGGCTCTGCTCAACCCCACCCCACTATAAACCCTTCATCTCATCATAAATGAATACACATCTGAAAGGGGAACTGCACTAAAACCTAAGCACAGAGGGAAGGGATGGTCTGTCCCCGCCTTGGCCATCAGGTTGTACTGAGAGAGTCCACCTTCTTGGTTTCCAAGACATTTCAACAACCTAAGTTTTGAGAAAGGTCTTCATCGCCCAGATTTGATCATCTTCTCACGATCAGAGTGAGCTGCAGAAACATGCTTAACCTGGAAAGCCTTTCTTGCCTGGGCTCTGATCATGACTAAAATGCAATATGAAAGGCTGCTTTAATGTGATTTCCAGCTCAGGAAATCTTAGAAAGTGCACAAAAGAGACTGTTCTGGCAATGTGTCAAAATTTAACTAAGAAGCATCCAAAGGCTTTAAGGAAGAAGTCAAACTCCTGGGCACCTTTTTTTTTGGGCCAAAGTCCCAGGAAGATACACTGTGTGGAAGCAAAGCTCTTCCTGCGGTGCTGGCTTAGGTGGTTGCAATTCCATCTGTTCCCAGCAGGCCACCATGATGTTAACTGAAATCATTAATAAAACCCTTCTTGACTTAGCTCTGCAGGACTGGGCTGTGAGCTCCAACCTGGAACCAACTTGTTCCTGAATCTGTAAGGTGCAAGTGGGTGCCTACAGTGTGGTAGCCAACATCAAGGCCCACTCACCAGGTAGGAGTTGTACCCATCGTTCATGGACTCGACCGACTGCACGGCACTGCCGCCCCCGTGCTGGGGGTACTCGTACGTCTCGCAAGAAGAAGCTGCAACACAACCACAAATGCACAACTTGTCCCACCACAGCTGCCAATAAAAAGGGGTCTCTGAAAACAAGGCACTGTGAGGACAGTGTCTGTTCTTGTTGACTGAGATGCTGATGAGAAGACATGGTCTTTAGTCTGTCACAGACTCTCTGCTGTGCTCCTTCCCAATTAACATCTCTCTGATGCACCAGCACAACTGCACGTGCTGTGTGGACCTAACCCGGTTCTGTCAAAGTACCGCAAAATCCCAGGGGTAAAGATGTCAGATAAGCTACATCATGGTGACAAAACTGGTTTAAGGGAGAGCTCTGTTAGAGCTTGCTCAGCAGATCTAGGGGCTGGCAGCCTCCAGTAAGGGAAGAATGGGGTGAGGATGAGTGCTAAGCTCTTAGATAAGTCTACCTACTGCTGAGCATGGGTCTGATCTCAGCCTAAATGTTAGCATTTAGGTAGGGGGAGATGGAAGAGGCATTTCATAGAGCTATGTGTAAAATTTACAGTGCATTTTCTCTCCAAGCCCCTTTTCTAAGTTTGCAGTTATGTCATTCTAAGTACAAGGTTTGGAAAGTGCATGTTCATCCATGGCCCACCCATGGCAAATGGGAACAGCAACTCTGCTGTGCTGGGGACATTGGGTCTTGGAGATGTGCAAAACCAAGGTGATGTGCAACCTGTGCAAAACCAAAGTTTTGCTCACCCACCTTGGAGAGAAAAACCAAGGCAGCTCCAGGCTGAAGTATGTTTTGATAAACCTCATTATGAATTGAAGGCAAACTAAAAATAGCTGAGATCACAAAAATCTGGTGATGGGCTCCATAAGCAAGCAGGTTTTGGGTCTTGGTTCAAGGTACAACATAGCCAATAGTCAGCTGAGCAGCTCCAATGGACAGAACTCTGTGGATGCCTCTCCATGCCCGCTGAATAAAAAAAAACAGGGCCAGATCCTGACTGGGGAGAGCTTCTTTGTGCTTACCCCTGGTTGATGCCAACAGCACTCCAGCCCTACCACAACCCTGTTGGACTGATCTGCCTAAGGCTGGTAGACAGGACAAAGCCACCCCCAGCTCCCCACCCCTAAATTCACCTCGGTGCAATCTGCTGTTCTCCACCGCAGGCAGTGTGTTTCTCCGTGGAATGGTGGCTGCCATGGGGGCCAGACCTAGATTTTCACCGGGCTGGAGCCGCTGGGGAGGGCTGCCCCACCGTGACTCCGTCTGCCCAGGTTTCGGGGGCCGTGGGGGTGGTGCAGCGGGTGAGTCGCTGGCGGCCACAGCCAAAGCATTGTGATTCTTGTCCAGTGTAAATGTCCTGGGGATCTGGTAGATGGAGAGCGGGGTGGCAGGGATGTCATAGGAGTCCGTGGAGAGCTCCCCAAACTCCTTGCATAGGGTGTTGTTGGGAGTCTTGTAGGTGTAGACCTCCTCATTATCCGTTTCAGAGCTGGTGAGGCTTGACTTGGGGTGGGTGTAGGAGCCAAAGGAGCGTGGGAGATCGTGCGCACTGTCCCTGAACTCCGAGTTGTGCCGGCTGGGTTTTGGCAGACTGTAAAAGCCATGGAGCTGCCCAGCAACCCCATTCATGCAGTGCCCATTGCCCTGAGAGAGCTTCTGGACTGCTGTGTCGCTCCGCATGAAGAAGGCAGACCGTGTGGCTTGCGAGAAGCTGGCACTCCTGCAGAGGAAGGGGACAAAGGGGCTGAGATGGGGGGAGAGCTGGTCCTGGGGTGCAGCGAACTCTGCTTCTCCTTTTTGTCACCTTGCTGACTTACATGAAGACCAAATGAATATACACCACAAGGGTGTAAAAGGTAGCCCTGGATTGGGTATTTTTGCCTGTAAAGTTATAACCATGCATGAGTCAGGCTTTTAGGGGCCACATACTCCCACCCAAAAAGGGCTCAGCCAGCCCCACACAGACAGTCCCCCGTGGAAGAGACTCCTGTTCTGTATCAGTCATGGTGGTGAGAAAAACTGAAAGGGGTTATGGGGGAGTTTTCAGTTGTGGCAAATCACTGGGAAAGTCCAAGACCTATGGGAAAAGCTGGGAGATGCTGGTTGCAACCCCTGCTCCGACAGGGTTGATGCTCTGCAGGGACAACAGGGACTCTGTTTCACGGAGCCAGCACGAGATGGCGCTCAGAAATAGGGCTTATTTGGGGAAAAAACTAGTGATGTTGTGATGAGACAAATGAATCCCTGCCACCTTTGGAGCTCAGTACACCCAGAGGAGGTCGCGGTTCTGGCAGGGTCCTTGCGGTCAAGGACTTGAAACATCATGGGTTAATTATTCAGCATTGCCTGCCAATTAGCTACTATTACCCTCATTTTATGGATGAGTAAAGTAAGAGCTCCAGAGCTGAGAGGGGAGGGATTCCCAGCAGTCCTGCAGCCTGGCCCCGTGCACTGGGCATTGATCAGATGATTATTTCTGGCCCAGTTGCAGAAGCTGCCACCGGCCAGCTTGTTTCTGCTCACCAAAGCATTTGTGCTTGCTCCCTTCTCCTCTGGGTCCCAGCCACATCTAGGTTCTCAGAGGGTGGCTTTTAGGTATCCTCACAGCTGGAGTGTCAGAGGGCCGTTTTTTTAAACACTGTTCCATTAACTCCATCTGAAGTTATTTTTCTGGGCCTTTTTCTCTTGTTGTTTTTCGAGTAGGGAAAGTCAGCTGCAGCAGGAAAGCCCAGTGGAGGCTGCAGCCCAGGCTCTGCTCTCACTCCACGCCAGCTGGGTTCTGACTGTCTCTCCCCTCCCTCCCTCCTCGCTGCTCCTGCGAGCCAAAACTCTTCACGTCAAAAAAACTCCTCGCTATTTAAGGCAACCGGCTGGGTCTGGAGGCGGAGAGCTGCCGCTCGCTCAGAAATACCACGCCGTGCACCACCAGCTGCCGCGAAGCCCAGCGAGCTCTGGAAGGGGTGACTGCCAAAGGGTGCAAACCCTGCCCATCCCTTTGTTTGCTGCTTTTTGATTAAAGACAGGAGTTAGGGCCCTGCCTGGAGGATCACAAAGCGGTTGAGCTTGGAAGGGATCTGTAGAAGTCATCTGGTCTAACCCCCTGCTCAAGCAGGGTGACCTAGAGCTGGTTGCCTAGGACTGTGCCCAGACAGCTTTGGAGTATCTCCAAGAATGGAGACTCCTAAACCTCACTGGACAACCTGTGCTACTGTTCAGTCACTTACAGTGAAAAAGTGTTTCCTACTGTTTAGAGGAGCCCTCCTGTGTTTAAGCTTGTGCCCATGGCCTCTAGTCCTGGCACAGAGCATTACTAACAAGAACCTGGCTCCATCCTCTTTGCACCCTCCCTGCAAGGGGAGATCCCCCTGAGCCTTCTCTTCTACTAGCTGAACAGTTCCAGCTCTCTCAGCCTTTCCTCTTAGGAGATATGCTCCAGTTGTTTCAACAACTCCTTGGCCCTTTGAACTGGACCCAGTATTGACCCCTTGGGTACACTTCTAGTGCTGGCCTCCACCTAGACTTCGTGACACTGATCACCATCCTCTGGGTCTGGCCATTCAGGCAGTTTTTAACACAATCCAAAAAAGCCAGGAAAGCTGGGAGCTTGTGACCTCCTCCTCCCAACCACAATGAGATGAGACTATTGCTCAGGGCTTTCTGCAACTGGTTTTGCAGACCTCCAAGGATGGAGGGAGGTTGAGCCACTGATACCCAGCCCTCCCTCAGACATCCCTGAGGTTTGCTCCCAGGTGGGCTACAATACCTTGCATTTTCTGACTTTCTGCTCATGCACTGGTGGAGAAAAAGGTAGTCCTGGGGGGCACTGGCAGACAGGGTGCTCTGGAGGTGGCTGGCAGGTGAGTCGAAGGTGAACAGGGTGGGCTGGCTGGAGTGGGATGGTGCTGAGGACTTTCGCTCTCGCAGCAGGTGGTGGCTGGCACTGCTGAGCTCTGCCGGGGAGGATCGCGGTGCGTGGTTCATGGAGGCAATGCTCCTCAGGGTATCTGTGCAGGGAGAAAACAGACATGTGAGTGGCAGATGGAGATACCCCACAACCTGTGTTTAGAGGATTTTCCTTACTTAAATGTTCTGTCATCATTTATAGAGGTCAGTGGGGTTGGCTTATGACTCCAAGTGATGCTCTCAGCTCTTCTACTTGGAGCACATGCAATTATAGGTACCATGTATGGAAATAAATATTTATCATATTTCATCATTTTATCCTATTTCACCACATGCTTAGTGGCTTTCAGGGATGTCTGCAGGATGTCAGCCTTTTTCATGGGGAGAGCAGAGGGTTACTAAAACCAGATTTAAAAACAAAGAGAGGAGCTCTCACACCACAGTGAGATGTGATTTAAGTCACCCCCATCCCTCTGTGTAAGGGCATCATTGCCATCCTTTTAGAGTTGTGTACACTGAGGTGCAGGGTGGGAATCTGGATGGACACAACGGCAGTGGAGATGAAAAAACATTCTCATGTTTCCCAATTCTCTACTAATTTTGTGGCCTCAAGAGAGGTCCTGCTATTTTATGCTAATAAAATTGGATGCAGAGCCAGTACATGACTCCTAGTGCCCGCTCCCCTTGCTTAAGGAGAAACAGACTTTAAAATATTAAATTAATTTCAATGGAGAATACCCCAGAGGTCAGGAATAATCACCTGGCTACTCTAGTCCTCTCATAACTGTGCTTCATGAGTTTGAACCCCAGATGAATTTTTACAGCCAAGTTGTAAATCCCCATTACAAAAAAACCCGAACACATACAAACCAAAACCGAAACCCAAAATCCCAGAAAACCCTCAAGATGCAGAATATTTTGGGAAAGCTGATCCGTCTCTGGCTGCAGAAGGCCACACAGAAGACCATGCACTCCCGGCATGTGAAAACCACTCACTGTGGTTCACTGAAGACACACTTTATAATAGCTGTGATTTACGTTTATTTGGTACTGATGTAAAACACAGAAAAACCCCAAACTCCTAACAAAAAGTGGGAATCCACCCAATCTCTGGCCACCACTGATTTTGGGATTGCTCCCCAGCATGATAACCACCTGCTCATCAAATTTGACTTCAGACACCCATGCTCCAGCACAGGGATGAAGGGGATTTTACAGGGTTCCACTCTCTTCCTTTCCATTCCTTCCCTCAAATTCCAGATCCCATCAGAAATTTTGAGCCTGATTCTCTTACATTGCAAAGAAATGGGTCTTATGGCTCAGACAACAAGATGCTCCACACAGGGTGTTTTTTTACCAACTTCTGAGTCGTGTCAAGATACAAAATCAATCTGTCTGCTGCTCGTGCACTGCTGCTACATTTTTTTCCCCTGGTGTTACTGCAAACTTCACCCAATGCAGAAAAAGTACATTAATAGAAGCCAAAGAGCTTGGCTTGACTCTGTTGTTTGGTTTGTGCTAAACACAGAAAGGATCAATATTTAACACTGACATTAATGGTGGGGGATGACAGTTTAAAACTCTGATTCCTGTCTTCTTCACAAGGGTATTAATGATCCCTTGGTGCTCTTCAAGGGAGTAAATGGCCATCCCAGTGTCCTTGGACAAAACAGTGCCTTGACCCTGATTCTTATTAAATATTTATCCAACAACAGTGCAGAATGATTCCCACTGGAAAAGGAGACTCGAGAGCTATGAAAATCCCAAATAAAAGTTCCAAATCAAGTGCTTTGAGGTCAACCAGAATGAGAGGGCCCAAACCCACAATGTCATCAAAAACAAGGAGGCTGCATCTAAAATGCCTCTCAGGAACTCCTCATCTTGCTACCTCCCAAATCACAGCCAGGAATTGCCTGTGACATTGTGCTTTGGCCATGACTCCTTGAGGATAGTGTGAGGATGATAGATTAGTGTTGTTTCTCCATTCCACCATGAAGTTCACCTCTAGGGACAATATGAACTGCACTGGGTTGGGGTCCCTCAAACAGCCCTGAGCTGTCCTTCCACACTATCCCTGCAGGCTTTGCATTTGCCATTGCATTGAAATGTCATGGCAGGGCAAAATATATCCAGGACTGAGAAATTACACTGATTTTTTTGTGCTAACACAGCCTAAGGGGAGAGATGGGGTTGCACAGATGAGACAGTCCCCAGCATCACCCCAGAGAACAGTGATTTCAAATCACAACACTTTGGGGAGCTCTGTGAATCCTGCACTGCCAGGAGACTAATCTTTTCCCAAAAATCAGTCTGATTTGGGGAAACTGGAGAGTGCAGCGCAGTAGATGCACTCCTTGAAATCAGGATGAATTACTCCATGGTTACTCCAACCGCATAAATGAAAATGGGGAATGAAGGGGAGCAGGAGGCAATGCCTAGTAAAAGCATGTCGCTTCCCTGGGGAAAGCCGCTCTATTGGCATCTGCATTGATTTTCAAAATGAATTCCCAGCTCGCTTCCCGCAGCGACCTGGCCACTGAGAGCATTAGCAGGAGCCAATTCAGGACTCACGTACTCCATTAGGTCTGTGAGATGAACTCTGTAATAGTAGGTGAGAGATGGATTGCTTTGCGGGGCTGGAAGGGTATTGCAAGGGCTGGGAAGATAAATCCCGTAGAAGGAGACTGCCAAGATTGCTCCGGATTTTTTATGTTGTGGGGTTTTTTTGCACTAGAATAAACGACAGCTCATGTGCCCAGGTCACATGCTGACAGCAGGTCCTGCTGGGGGGCAGAAAAAGAGGCAACAAAGGAAACGGAGGCAGAAAAATAGTATTTGAAGACTAGTACATGCTAAGGGAAAGGTCAGGACATCACACTGGCTTGAAGCACAGAAAGGTCCCCATGAGGGTAAGGCATGCAGGGTGAGTATGAGCCAGAGATCCCAAAGCCATTTCAACTTGCCATGCTGCAGTGCCCAGCTCCTAAGAGATGGGAAAGACTCCTTTTCCATACCCCTGCAGGGCACTTAGTGAATAATCTCCATGTGGTTCCACCTGGATGCCTCCAGGCATCCGTCCCACCTGCACCATGACCAAAGATATTCAACTCTACTTGTCCACAAGCCAAAGAGGAAGATGCTTCTCCATCCTTCATGGCCATCCACCTCAGGACCATGGATAAACCCATGAACCCCCTTCATTTAGTTGCGTAGACATAGCCTTCGAATCCCTTGGCTTTATGTTGATATCTTGAGTTTATGTTGAGGGAATGTGTCAAGTACAGCCAAGGAGGGATAAGATCCTGTGCAGTTCCTACTGCCATCCCCTGGGGGCCAGAGTTAAAGTTATGTAGTGGGGCCATGTGGGAAGTGTCATCTTAACCCCACATTTCCTGGCCAGTTCTCCTCCGAGTTTGGGGAATTCAACTCCCACGGTCTGGAAAAGGCGGTGTTGGACACCCACAAGTTAAAATTCAATGTCAGCAGCACGATTTCCACACATACCTCTTGCTGGGCTCAGGCTACAGCTGTTGCACTGGTCCCTGCAAGGAAGTGAGCCAGAGGCTTGGGGACAAGCTAGCACAGCCCTGCAAAACCCCATGGTGCCAGATGAGTTTCAATCGGCTGAAAGCTCAGCACTCACTAGTCAAGATTAAGATATACCTTTTTGTCCTTTTATTGCAGCAAAGTGGTAAAACCTCCTTAGAAATCCATCCCCAAAACAAAATTCCATAAGTGAGAGCACAGCCAGCAATGGGATGGACTAGGCTGGGAGCCAGGAATTTTTTATGAATGTTCTCAATCCCCCAAAGTGGTATTTCCCTCCTTGTTGACAACTCTGAATTCCCTTGCTCACAGCACTTGACTATTGGTGTGTGTGCATAGCTTCACACAATGTTCCTGGGCTTATCTGAGCGAAATAATAACTCAGCCTCCTTCGGAAATTATTGCTCAGATTATCCTTTTTCACCAGAGTTGCAATGTCAGCCTTCTCCGCCTGAAGGCAGAGGCTGGGACTACAACTCCCTGTGTCTTGAAATGATACCCCTGGGAAGGTGTTGATTTTGGGGTGTAGCTAAATTCCTGTCAGTGTTAACAAATAAGGTTCCAGACTTGCTTGGCACCTCTGAGTGGCACAAAATTCCCCGTGATGCCAACACCAAGCTGGCAAGGACTAGTCCAAGGGCTCCACAGATAAGGGCTCCTCAGATCTGCCCTGGCAAATAAGGCCATGGAATACCTTGGACCGCGCCACTGACTTTGTGCCAGTTTAAACTTGCAGCCAGTGGGATTTTCTTTCACGAGGGAGTAGTAGAAATCTACTAGAAATAATCCCTAGGATGGCACAGGGTAAACTGTGCTCATGCATCGTCATCTTCGTCACTCTTTGAAGCAGCTCCACCATTTATTAGCAAAAAAAAGGGGAAACTTTCTCCATAGGAATCTGCCTGCACATCTGCTTTTGCTGCCAGCTCCCTCCTTGAGAACAAGTACAAAAGAAATAATTAAAACAAGACAAACAACCCTACCAAAACAACTCTTCCATGTGCTTCTCCTGGCAAGGAGAGAACAAACAACATGTCCAATGGATGAGTCAATGTGCCACAGTGCTGCCAAGAAGCCTCGGGATGCCATTAGGACTAGTATGGCATCAGAGGAAGGTTTATTTACTGAGCTTTACCTATCACCTCCAAGTTGGATGGCATCTGGAGAAGCTACTGTCAGACTGTGGATGCCTTGGCAGGTCACTAAAGTTTTTCTCCAGCAGGTTAGTGGGACACAAGCATCTGATTTTGATAATTTCCCCTCTCTGGTTTCCATCAGGATGGGGAGCTGTGTGCAAGGACACAGGCACTTTAATATTTATCACCACCTGAATTTTGGATGCCAAGCAGGTGAGTGGAGATGACAGGGCACAGCTGCATGCTCCACTGCAGAGGAGCTGAAGGGTAGGGACAACAGTGACATAGGGTCTCTGAGCTTTTCCTTTCCAGTTTCTGATGCTTATTTACATTTGCTTTGAGAAACTGATCATGACAGAGTGGCCAAGAGAAAGAAGAAGCATTACCACTTTACAGACAAGGATCCGCTGCACAGAGGGCTAAGGGCATGGCTTCTCTTACCCATTTTCAGTCATCTATATGATAGCCTATGCTGGTTCCTTTAGGTTTTCTCTATGGAGAACAGTGCAATCCCCCAATTATTCAAGCATTTGACACAGAACAGGGAGAATTACCCAAGAAAGAGTTATGGCAGAGACAGTGAGACAAAGACAACAATAAACAGCATTGTCTTTCTCCATTAGTGTCAGTGCTGTGCTTGTGTTTGTATGAAACAACTGAAAAACAGTGGCAAGGTAGGGGCATTTGCCTTGGAGAAGCACGGAAACCAAGGGAAAAAAATCACAGTGCTGGAGAGTGAGTGAGAAAAGAGGAAAATGAACCAAGTCCTGACCTCAAAGCATTATATATCTCAGTTATTTTAACAGTAATCAATTATTTGAAGGACAAAGGGGCAGAAGGGATAGAGATTGCAATAAAAACAATGCAATGCTTCTCCCCAAAGAGCACAGGCTTGCTTCAGTGAGATAAGGCTGAGCCCAAAATCCCACCCCTGCCCTGGGAAATACCCCCTCGTGTCAGTGACCCATCTTTGTTTCATGTCAACATGCCCTGGACATGGTGGTTACCCTTTTAAGAGCAAATCTGCCACTCAGCTGTGGAGCTCAACACTCGTGTCAATATTTGGAAGTCTAACATTTGGTCAGATGGGGATACCTGGTATGCACCTATTTATTTTTGTTATAAGGGCTTCAGCGCTGGAGATAAAAGCAGATGAACATGATGCTTGCAAACCTGTCTTACATGTGCCCTTGAGCATCCTACCTGGGACTCCCTTATCAAAGAGTCCTGGAGTGGGACAATGACCTACAGCTGAGGAAGAAGGACAGTCCCTGGGTGGCAGTGTGGGCTGGGATGGCCTTCATATGCTGCACAGAACTAACCTCATCTCCAACCCTTTGCTTCATGAATCATCATTTCTGATATTGTAAAACCAATTTGTTGAGGGATTAAATGGGAAAAAAAGGGCTGGAACAAAGCGAAAGGGCAAAGATGATGTGGTGTAACTGTATAAAACACAAAGTGGTCTCAAGGCAGGTATTCTTGCCTTTATCGGGTTAAGTATAAGGTGGCAAAAACAAGGCAATGGGGACATGCAGAAATAGCTGCTTTCTGTCTGTGGGTGGCATATATGATTCCAGCAGATGCCAGGGGAATCCTTAGCAAATCTGTCTGGAGGTACAAGCAGTCTGTGGAGCCCAGTGCTGCAGGACAGGGCTGAAGCTGTTGAAAGCTAAGAGCTACAGAAAGAGATAACACATTTATCATAAAATATATGGTATGTATGGTGTTTTTCATATACAGATAGATTTAAAAAAAGTTTTTTTCTGAGAGAAAAACTCAGACAGACTCATGATATCCCGGGATCAAACCAGCTTTTTTACTGTGTGATATGAAGCTCTGGCATTCTGTTTTAAAGGATCCATTGGATATTATTATTGGTAATTACAATTGGTTATTACTGTTTATCATGATGACGATGATAACTAATGATTTTGGCAACTCCTAACATGGTTTTCCCTTGGACATCAAGCCAAAACAGTCTCACCCAAGTGCCAGGGTCCAACGTGCCATCCAAAAGCAGGGGGAAAGCCCAGAAGCTGGTCCCCCACTGACTTCCCCTAGCCCAGAAAAAACATGCTTTTAGGTCCTGAACAAACTTCCCCTCATCCTCTTATCATTCTCTGCGAGCAGTATGTGGGCACCTTCCCCTGCCTGAGCAAACACGTGTGCAAGCCTCACTTAGCAGGGATGGAGAAGGAGAAATAATGAACCCCAGTCTAATCCCAGCCAGGGCTTCTTAACGGCTCGCTTTAAATTTTATAGCCCTTTTTATGACAACAGGAGCGTAGGTCTTTAGTGTTCCAGGAGAGCAGAGGAAAACTTTCACTAGGAGAAAATGTGAACCCATTTTACTTATGCATGATTTAGTACCATTTCTATTCAGAGGAGCGCACAAGAGGCCCAAATATTTGCACTTTGTATTATAGAAGAACTGCCATTCCCAGCTCTTTACAGAAGTAATTTATTTCGATCTTACCTTACCTTGGGGGAAGAAACATTATAAGTCCCAGTTTGTCGGGGAGTCAATAAAACAGCAGCATTTTTACAGGTCTGCTTCACCATTGCTCAGCAAGGTAGCAATAGGGAAAGAAAGAGGATCCCCAAATTTCTCCTCTCAGAGTCTCCTTCTTCCTGGGTGCATTTGCACTTATGCATGGGACCTAACTGCAGTAGTTTGGCCCCTTTTTTCTCTCCTATATACAGGATTAATGTCATGTGCTCTACGGGTGGTATTTTAGCTGCTGAGCTAAAAGAAAAGGGAGGCAGGTGCTGCACATGGGTAGGTGGCAAAGATGGGGACAGTGGGTTGCAGTAGAGCTCCAAATCTCTCACATGGCTTCAGGGGGGCCAGTTGTGCTCAGACAGGGCAGTATCAGCCACATCAACTGCAAAAGTCCAAAGAGGACACAAAAGAAGTCATTAACCCTCTTGGCTGCAATACTGTGTCCCTGAACCCGCGACAAAGTGGCCCAGGGGTCAGTGTGAGCAAGGGTCAGTTCAACCCCTGAAAACATGCCCTTAGGGATGGTGACAGAAAAAATAAAATAATATGGCTTTTTTTTTCTTCCTGTTGAAACTTCATCCCTCCCTTTTCTGTCTCTGCAGCTTTTTCTCTCAAAAGAAGCCTCTCTGCAATGGTTTTCCATGTGTTTGGTTTTGGTTGTGTTGTTTTTGGTTTTGTTGTTGTTGTTGTTTTGTTTGTTTTGTTTTTTATTTTTGTTTTGGTTTTGTTTTTTTTTTCCATTTAGGGTTATGGGCAAACCCTGTCCACATACTGGAATCATCTGAAGAAACAGTGAAGGTGATGCCATTCTCGAGATGTTAAGAGGGCAAAATGCAAGAAGCAAAAAACCTCTGCCTTGCACAGCTGCTCTTTTGCTGGGCTCTGGCACACCAATGCTCCAGCAAAGATATAAACAGCTCAAAAAGCCATCCTAGATCTCTCTGGCCATCATTAAAAACTCAAGTCCTGCCCATTAGACAGTCTATTAACAGTGCTCAGTGGAAGCAGAGAAAGGAAAGGTCCTTCCAGCAAGCTATTCTCACTGCTATGAGGTTAAAAATGCCCGTGACCCCCAAAGCTTATGCATTCAGGAATCAGGAGTTCACATGCAGTAGAGGTCTTCATTATCAGCTAAAGCCCAGAGGTTTTTCTCTTCCTCTTCTTTTAAGATGCAATGATGGCAAAATGACTTGGAATTTATTCCCTACACATTGCCATAATCAAATAATATGCTAATGCTATTAGCATGGGACCTTGCATCGCAAATGACTTAGACTCATATTCTCTTTCAAAATACTAGAGTTTCATTTAAATTGGTCTCCACAGCAACCAGAAATGAACTGGAATAATGTTGGATGAAAATTTTCATGGCTGGGCATGGCGGATGAGGAATTTTGCAGGAGGGATTGAGGGAAGAGCCATGAAGACAGCTTGAGCCCACCAGCTTGTGCCAGTCAGCTTCCACCCAAGCAGTTAACACCTGTGATAACAACTGCAAGGACAAAATGAACCTGCATGTTCTGGAGGACCTCAAAGCATCCTGATGGAAAAGAGATGAGGATGTGGTTCATGTAGAGTGAAGCTTGAGGAGGCTTTCTTGGTCCTCCTCCCCACAGGTGCTTTCTAAGTGCTCCCAGGGCAGATGCATATGACAGCTGGTTTCATCCATGCTGAATCAGTTCTCATCTGTTAAGTTCAAACCTGGCTGTTTGCAACTGGCCTGAGGGAACGGAGCTCCTGATCACAGGCCACACTCCTGAATCTTAGGGTTGTACAAGAACAGACCAGGAAGAAAGTGTTTGCTACTGGCTTCCCTCTGTTAAAACAGGAAATGTTGCTCCTTCCTTCATCTCAGCTGCTCTGCTCACAAGCTCTCCATGATGGGCCCTGTCTCTCATGAGGATCTAGGAGAAGAAAGCCCTGTAGCATTCTCTGACATGAGCCTACCAGCTGATCACATGGTTCTGTCCCAGTCAAAACACTCCCCAAATCCATCTGAAAACGAGCTGAGTTTTGCAATGCCATGGCTAGAAAGCTACTGGTTAGAAACTAGCTTTAATTTCCCATGAAAATCCTCCCTGCACTCATTTCACTCTGTGGTCAGCAGGTATGGTGTGATCCTCATCCTGGTTGGGGCTTCTCAGCATTCCCCTAATAATAAAACTAGTATTTGTAATGTGTCCCACAAAAATGTCTTTGAAAGCAATGTCAGACAGTGGGAGGCATCTCGCTTGAGAATGGCTGAGAGTTCAGGCAATGAAAAGAAAACAACTCTGACCAGTCTTTCAATTCTGTTTGTAATTATCTGGGCTCCGGTGGGTGTTAAAACATCTGTACTGGTTTGGCAGGGACCGGGGAGCGTGGCTTGTGCCAAAGGAAAGAACTGGCGTGGGCTGAAAGCAGTGCAATACTTTAGGGTGGTATTTGCATTCAGAAATGTGGGGCTGGCAGCTTCTCCCACAAGCGCTTCTGGGTTAGGGTCAGCTCCAGTCCTGTCTCTGCCCCCACATTCCCCATCCATCGTGGCTTGTACCCCACTGGGACCACCCCAAGAAAGAGCTGAGGGTGGTCAAAGGAAATGCAGAGTGGGATGGAGTCCTGAATCCTGCTGGATTTAACATCCTCATAGACTTTGGTCACCACCAGTTGAGCTCCATCTTATGCTCTTGTTTTTCTTTTCTCTCTGCACGAGTGTTTCCAACTGGACACCCTCCATCTCCCTGTCACATCTGGTCATGCACAAGCAGGTCTCTCCCTGCTGGATATTTCTGCACCGAGAAGCGAAGCAAACTCTCTGCATGGATGTTGCTGTTTGAACCTTGTGCACTAAAGCATGGGCTGGTTTTGTGGTTATTTTTAACACACAGCAGCAGCAGAGCTGGGTTTAGTGGAGCAATGGAGCGCAATGTAGAGCTTGGTCCTCAGGAGACACGAGTAAGGCAGATTTATCACAGTCTCCTTCAGGGTAATACTTTTGGATTTTGGCATTCATCCCCTGACTCAGGAACAAAACATCCTCTGGCATCTGAAGACCAGAGCAAACCATCTCTGCCCTGATGCTTGCTCATGGGTTGGGAACCATCCCATGGGCTTATTCAGCATTTCCTCACCCTCCTCTTCCTTGCTCAAACCAGCTCACAAAGTGCAGTGAGCCCATCCTTAAACCCCAGAAGCATCAGATTACATCACCACCCTTGCAGCTGAGCCCATCTCTGCACACACCACAGATGGTACCAGCACCCAGACCAAAATCTGCATCTTCTTGCCCAGTGCATTGCCCGTGCTCTGCGTTTGGCTTAGGGCCAGCTGAAAACGTTCTGACATCCTCCAGCTGGAAAACGCAATTTAATCAAAATAGGAGCTTGCCAAGGGATTGCTTGAAGCCAGAAATTACAAGAAACCTTTAGAGGGTAAAAGTGAATTGTAAGTAAAAGGGGAGAAGGTCAAGGTATTTCAATTCATTCTCATCAGAGCGGATCGTTTTATGGGGGTGGATTGCCCCTCTTTGACTGAAGATTGTAATCATGTGCTTTTTAGATGTGAAAGTACAATTCTTGATCTTTTCTGAAATTCATTCAAATTCAGAATGAAAAGGTGTGAAGCAAAATTGACACTGAAAGTGTACAAAAATGAATTGCAGAGAGAGTGAAAACGAAGATGCTGAATTTTCACTGCCTCTGAAATGCTCCACTTGCTGCAAGGGCAGTGTTTCCCCAGATTGCTCAGACTCCATACAAGCCCCTTCTTAGAACTCTTACTTCCTCACACGAATGGGATTTATTTTATTTTTATTTTAATTACCTAGATGATCCATGTCTGAACTTAGTGTATTTGGCTGCTGAGACAGATCTGGGTGAGATCCAATACTTGGTGCCCATCTCATCACTATCATCTTCATCCTTCATCTATGGGATGAAAAGTAGTGTGGTGACCAATACACAGTACATGAGACCCGTTTCTCTCCAAAGATGCTGGGAGGAATAAGTCAGGATATAATGGATTTTGGCTACAACCACAGGAATGTAGGGATTACTGTGACCAGACCAGACCAGAAGCCAGCCTCCTCCAGCTTTCCAACACCAACTGCTCCGGAGACAGCTGAGAACTTCACAGGGATCACTCATGCAGCAATGGACCCGCAGGGGAAACTCATTTGTGCGTCACTTCATCATTTATAAACCTTATTAAAGCAAATATTTTATCTCACACAACTGAGGGCATTCTTGCAGTCATGGCAGTATTAATTCTTTAAGCCACTTTATCTCTAAAACAAAGCATTCTGTGCCATACAGCTCTGTGAACACAGGGTTGGTCTTCCCTTCAAAAGGCACCAGGAGACACCAGACATTATCATGTGTTCTTATTACTGACATATGTCAGCATACAAGAAGCACTGTTTGTCCAGGACTAGGACAACATGGATTTATCTCCATAAAAATATCAGTGGCAGGCAGAGGACAGGATGGTTCTTCCAGCATCATGCCAAAGAAACTCAAAGCATTTTGAAGTCCGTACTCTGAGTTCTTCTTAAAGGTAGCAGAAATTATGGAAGTGAGTTTCTGGAGTACCACAGAACAGCCAGCAGGATGCTTGGAAGGCATTATATTGATGCCAAAGAAAGGGAGATAATGATATTTAAAACCTGTAAAAGCCATAAAAGCACAAATGAGCTTCAAGTGAAAATCACAAATACAGCCCTTTTCTTAGCATCATAGGAATGAGAAAAAGACATGGAAGTCAAGAAACTGAGATTGAGATACTTAAACAAAATAAAAATGTTAGACTTAAGAGACACCACAGTGCTGTCCTGGAAAAACAAAGTCTTCTGCTCTATCAAGATTTTTTTCCAGACAAATCTCAAGAATAGCATCATAGAATGGCTTGGGTTGGAAGGGAGCTTAAAAATCACATAGTTCCACCCACCCACCATGGGCAGGGACATTTTAAACTAGACCAGGTTGCTCAAAGCCCCACCTAACCTGGCCTTTAACACTCCCAGGGAAGGGGCATCCACAAACATCTCTGGGCAACCCTCACAGTAAAGAATTTCCTACTAACATCTAATCTGAATCCCTCCTCTTTTAGTTTAAAACACTTCCCCTTGTCCTCTCACTATCAGCCCATGTAAAAAGTCACTCTCCTTTTTTATAAGGTCCCTTTTTATTTTCACCAGGAAGACCATGTGTTGACCAGGTTTTGACCCTAACACTAATCATCAAAGCAACCATCAAGCAGCAGAGAAGATTCATCACAGAATTTATGGATTTCAAGTGGGTATTTGAAAGACTTCATCATGACTCACTGGAGAGCAATATGAACTGTTATGGCAAGCCAGCAAAAATAATTACCATCGTAAAGGCTTTATATCAAGGTTTAGTCTGTGCAAAGCATACGCAGGCTTGAGGGAATGGTTTACACAGACAGCAATGTCAAACAAGGTGGTGCTTGGCAGGGCAGGTGATCAGCCATGAGATAAAGGTGAGGATGGTGCCATAGGCAGCGTAACAGCCATTCACTACACTTTTACAGGTGATGAAGTATTTGCCAGTGCCCAGACACCTGCCCAACACTTCAAAAACAGGGTTCACTGTCAGTTATGGAAAAAAAAAAAGGCTAATGCAATGAGTTCCTCCACTCTAGCTTACTTTCAAAAGCCACAGCATACAAGAACAGAGGCAGTTTATATATTTGGCAATGAAATGATGGAAGGTACTCATACCAAAACTTGGCAACGAGCAGCTGTGTTGGCTGGGATGGGATTAGGTCATGTGGAGCTGAAAGAACACATGATGCAATTTTTGAGGTGAAATGTTATTTTCCATCCTAATAAACAGATATAAAGGGTGGCAATCAATCAAAGGTGCAAACGAGTCAGACACATTCCTCAGCATGTGACAACAACCCAGTAAGTATGAAAGGAAGCTATATCCCCAGTAAGGGCTGAGATGTGCCAGAGCTTCACCACCCACCACAGAGCAGCTGGAAGGCTATGAGGGACATCAGACAGAGCAAAAAGGGTAAGAAAACATGAGCCTGGACTGACCCAGAGCCAAGGGGTATCAGACAAAACGCTGTGATACGGACTCAGATGAGGCAATGTCTGATCTCGTGTTCTGCCTTTCCACCTTCCTGGTGATGTTAATAGGGAACAACTCCATTTTTTTCTGCTGGGATTGCTGAGGTATCTCAGCTCTCACCATACTCTGAAGCCTGGTATTTCCCTGCAATGCAAGATCATAAAAATCATAGAATCACAGAATATTTGTTTTGAAAAGGACCTCTGGAGATGGTCTAGTCCAATCCTCTGCTCACAGCAGGGGCAACTACCGCAGGTCAGGACTGTGTCCAGTCAGGTTTTGAGTATCTCCAAAGATGGAGACTCAAGTTGGTTGCTTTTGTTATTTTTTTATTGTGGGGGTTGGTCTTTTTTTTCCACACAGCCAAGTATTTGCTTCATCCTCTGTGGCTTGAAGTGAATGTAAGCATGGACCAACAGCAAAGTTGCTTCTTGGATGCCTGGTGGAAACTAACTCCCTTCTAGGTCTGAATCTCACAGAGAAGCAGCAGACTGAGCAAGAGGGGAATGGGAGAGAAAAATAACATCTCATTTTTTGTGGACAGTCTCATTTTTAAACAGGTTTTGCAGAAGCTGTGGCCAAGTGTCCCTTTTAAGACCATTCCCATCTTAGAGGGAAGAGGTACCATTACTGAGCTGCCTTTGGCAGCAAATGGCTATAGACAGGAGGAAAGATGCACCATTTTCTGTGCCTCCGTGATGAATCCCTTCAAGCAGAGGCTGCCTTTAAGCTCAGTGCTTGTGTAGCACCTTGCATAGCAGAAGAGAGGGTTCTTAGCTACATCTGCACTGGGATGGACACTGAAAGATGTTCTCAGCCTTCCTGGAAGGGGTTGGGACATGGAAAGGGCACTCATTGGGCATCCCCAGACCAGGTGTAACCCCTCGGTCCTAAGTAATTGCCAACATTACATCTCTGATATCATACCACAATAAATAACTCAAAAGTATGTTTGGGGACTGGGCAGTAATTATAACTGAGGCATAGAAACCATCTAGGGAAGGAGTGTTATCTTTACAGATAAAATCAGTAATAAATGCTACCGCATTCATAAATAAAAATTAGTCTGGAAACAAACCCTGAGTGGTGTCATGGAAAGTTCACAGTAATCGACAGCTTCACATCTCCTTCCTGATCCATGTGCCTTCACTTGGAGGCTTTAAAGGCTTTTGAAAGCTTTCCCTTTGCTCAGGCTTGGTTTTAATTGGAAATATAAAGCAATACAAACCAGCAAATAAACAGGCATTGGGGGCTGGGAAATGAGAGTCTAAATCTGTCCTAGCTTTTATCAGGTTTTACAAAGCAAAGGGTGTTTAAAACCATGGTCTCCATCAAAGATTTGGAGGGAACAATGTGAAACGTATGGAGGGAAGAAATGGGGAAATATGTTAGCGGGGGGGGGGGGGGATGGTGGGCTGAGGAAAGAGCTATGCTGTGAAAAAATGCCAGAAAATTATCAATCACAAAAGTCAGGGTGATTTTTTCTCCTGTCCTTCAACTTCCTTGCACACCCATTTTGGGGTCCTCTGTGCATTGCATTTCCCAACCTAGTTCTTATGTGTTGGTCATCACCCATAGATCCACATCCTGTCCTGATGCCCAAGCAGCTGTAGGGTCACAGATTCATGGTGGCTCCATGAATCCCAAAGCAGCATGACTGGGACACATCGGCTACAACAGTCCCAAGGCCCCGCTGGGAAATACAAATGCAGGCAAAAATGGCTGTGAGTTTCCTCCCAGCTGGCTGACACCCAAAAATGCCTCCCTTAACTCTCCCTCCTTCCCTCAGTTCTGCTCAGACAGTGCCGCTTCGCCGGTCACTTTGCTCCAAGCCCATCAGCTGTTTTTGTTTCCAAGGGCTTTGCATGGTTTTGCTTTTTGATGCGATGCTGATACCATCTGCCATGCTCATTTTTCCACGGTCAGTAAGTCACCCTAAGAAATCCTCCGCGCCCATTAAACTAATAGAGCTGACCTGACACGCACAGGGCTCATGGCAATAAAAGCCAATTATAAAACAAAGAATTATTTTAAATGTGTTTCTGATTCTGGGTACCTGGCCAGGAGACAGCCCTGGCCAGGGCTGAGAAGTGAACGCAGCTTGTCCATCTCTGCTAGGAAACCTGTGTTAGAAAGGCTGGGCGATGCTTTTAGCTCTAAAAAAACCTCAAACCTCTTGAACTTCACATTTTTTCCTTCTCTCCCAACTCCAGCTCAGCTCAGCTCAGCTAACCCAGTGGGACTTTGGCCAGCAAAGGGCAGGATTTTCCCCGAAGGCCCCAGTTCTCCAGCTCCATATTTATCTTCAGAAGAGGCCAGTTGGATACCCTTATGCTGGGAGCCAGCTGGGAAACAGTCAAGAAGAACTGGAGTATTTGGCTGTTGGTCCTTTTTGAAAGCTGAGCATAAATTTTCCTTTTTGCTGCTTGATGGTTTTATTATTTGCAGTGAGATAAGAGCATTTTTTGCCTATAAACCTGGTGCTCCCATGAACAGCCATATTGTCTGCCAGTTCCCATCAATGCTGGGTATGGTCAAAGGAGGCTCAACTAACACTTATCTCCCAGTGGACTCTCTGGGATGGCAGAGATATGGGTTTGCAAACACAAGGCTGACACATCTTCTGGCTTTTTTTCAGTCTCACCTCTTCAAAATGTCCACAGTCACAATAAAAACATCTAAATAAGCAAATCCTAAAAATTCCTAAATTTCCAAAACCCAAACTGTGAAGAAAATCTTGATCTAAGCATTGAAAACCTCTGAGATTTGATTATATCAGATACCCTGAAGCCAGAAGCTTGGCTTTCTATTCATGTAGATACCTTAAGACCTTCTCCCTTGCTAAAACCCTCTGCACTCCTTGCCTCAGTCCTTGTCTTGGCACCTATATGGGCAGGAAACCTGATGCTGGCATTTAGAACAATGACCATCAGAGCAGTGCAGCGTTTGACTCTGATCCTGCAATGTTTCTGGCAACACAGTATGATGAAGAGCAGAGCACAACAACAAGAATAAGGTATGGAAGAATGGTAGGGGTTGATTCTCATCTGGTGTAAAAGAGATGATGACAAATGACATGATTTGAAGATCCAGATATCTCAAAGGTCTTGACAGCAGTCCTGAAATAGCTGGGATTTGTCTCAGCAGAGTTTTCGGAGTCTAGAAAGTGGACATGCAAACTCATCAGTCCCAGTTTCCTGGAGAGCAAAGGGAAAGAAATGGGCACTTTCAGGGTGCAAATGATTTGCCTCATTTTAGACATATTTTTCCACCTTCCCCCCATAAGTGGACAGATGATAACCATCCACACATGTCTCAGTGGCATCAGTTCCCTCTCCAAACTACCAAGGGAATCACAGCAAGGAGACCCTGACCAGCTGGTAGAGCTCAGAAAGGATCTCTCCCTGTTTCTGTCTTCCAGGAAGCAAATTCCAGGTTGTTAGTGGTGCTCTGCTCTTCAGCAGACTCATCAGCACCTGAACTAGCTCATCTCCAAAGGGAGTGAGGGAGAAAAAAAAGAGGGAAAAAGGCAGCAGGCACTTAACTGCTCTCAAGCTGCTCCTTTGTGCCAATACCACTCCATCTCCGGTATTGTTTACACTGAAATAAAAGCTGAACAGTGTCAGATCTTAAAATAACTTGCTGTTTGTGGAGCAGGAAAGCCAGGGTCAGGGAAGTTTGGAAAAAATTTAAAGTGGCAGGATGGCTAAGGGATGAACTGGGACTTGGGCAAGAAGGTGTTTGTGCGCACCTGAAGTTCAACCACGAGCCTGGTGCAAAGTGAGTTGGAGTCACCAGGTCTCCCCCATCCATTCCAGCAAGGAGCAGTCAAGTCTGGGGCTGAGATGTGACATCTGCATTTGTCCTCCCAGAGTGAATCTGCAGCCACAGCTGTTTCCCTTGTTAGGAACACTCAGAACACAGTAGAAAAGGATGAGGGGAAGTTGATCCAAATGCCCTTAGGTGTGCAAGCAGTGGGTCTAGACATGATATATGGTGTTTTAAAAGAGGAAGCCCCATGACACTGAGTGCAGAAAGTACTGATGGGAACACTGAGGAGAAAGCTGAAAGTGAGCTGATATCCAAGTATAACCCCTACCAGAGCTTAAAGATGTAGTCAAGACCAATTGACTTATGTCAACAGAGGCTGAAGAGCCGAGCGGGACAAGAGGAATGGCTTCAAACTGACAGAGAGCAGGTTTAAGTAAGATATCAGGAAAAAATTCTTTCCCATGAGGGTGGTGAGGCACTGGCACAGGTTACCCAGAGAAGCTGTGGCTGCCCCATCCCTGGGAGTGTTCACGGCCAGGTTGGATGGGGCTTTGAGCAAGCTGGTCTAATGGAAGGTGTCCCTGCCCATGGCAGGTGGGTGGAACTAGGTGATCTTTAAGGTCCCCTCCCATCCAAACCATTCTGTGAATATGTAAAGTCCTGGCCCAGCTTGGCTCCACAAGGGGCTGCCTGCTCAGTTGCCCTTAGGTGGCAGCACTGCCTGAAGATGCTGAAACAAAGTTCATCAGGGCCTGGGTGCTGTCACGGACACAAGGACACCCCCCACATATTGCTCCTTGCCCCTGTTAACCATCCCACATTCATCAGCCTCTGCACACTCCCTGGCAGGGTGCTGGGCTTGTAACTCCTCCAGAGCACAAGCAGGGAAGGAAGGAGGCGTGTGCTGAACACAATAGCAAGGAAGTACCTGGTCTTGTGGCAGTCAATAGTGTTTCCCCTATGCTTCAGTTCTGCCTGGCTATGGGAGAGGCATGGGTGGCAGGAATGCAGGAGCTGTCACCTGGCACGGGCTCCCTGGTGCCCTGCTCTTGCATGCAGGGATGGGGAACACTGGTGACTCGGGGGTGTGTGGGAGAGGTGGGTGGTATATGATGTTCAAGCCTGTTTTTACTCTAGTCTTGCTGCCTGTAGCCTCTTCATTCCGTTCTGAACAGCTCCTGCTCTCCCAACAAGTCTTCAGGGATATCTGTGTGTTGTTTTCTTCTCCAGTCCACCCTGAGCTCCCTTTGCTGGGCAAACACCCAGGCAACCCTGGCTGCACGGAACTGATGGGGCTGGAGGCATCACTGGATGGGACAAATTTGTTTTTGGGAGAGAAGTGAGAAGAGAGCAAGAGCAGCAAAATGGGCTCATAACACACACTTGCAGGCAGCAGGTTGGGGAGAAACCAGCCAGCAACTCATATGGGACCCCCAGCCAAAGCAAGTCAAAGGGGTACTAAAGCAATAAATTTGCTCTCATGGGCTGGAAGGGGGCTGGTGGAGGGTCTGTGGCAGCATCAAGCCAAAGAGACCCACAGGGGAGACCACGCACTTGAGGCATAGATCTCATCAATGTGAGCAGAAAGTGACTGGTACCCAGAGGTCAATCCATTAAACTCTGCTACAATGAGCATGCCTGAGCTGAAAGGGGAAGGAGAGACACTCAGATCTCCATTAAACTTTAACACTCATCCCTGACTTGCATTCAGCGAGACAGTAAAAGCCTTAGGATTTCTGGGGATTGATCCCAGTCATGATGCAAAATACCAATGCTGAGCCTTGGAGATGGAGCAAGGAGTGAGCCAGAGCCCCTGAGAGCCCTGGCAGAAAGCAGAGAAATAAATGAAAGAAATTAAGTCCCAGATTAAAAAAAAAAAAAAAGACAACATGCCTGCCCTGGGTGGGAGAGGCCACTGCTGCCAGACATAACCCATCAGGGCAGGAGCCCAGTGCCATCCTTTTCCCACGCCTTCCTCACCCTCTCTGAGTGCTTTCAGCTCAGAGCAAGGACATCTACTTATCCACAAATATTCCCTTCCCTGGTTCCATGCCTGGGCTAAACCTCTAGCATAGGGACATTAATGCAGTGCATGAATAAGCTTTTAAACTCTCGTGGATGTTTGCTCAGCACCCGTGAATCCAAGCCCCTGAAAGAGCCCTTTTTTCATGGAGGAGATGGAAGAGGAGCTCCAGGGAGGTGCTAAGGGTGACACAATAAATTGGCATAAAGTTAATAAAATTATTGACTCCTCCAAAACAACTAATCCTTGCACAGGACTTTTGCAAGGACACGCTCACCGCAGAGTCACTTGCTGGTTCACAAGAAATGAAATTGCAGGCTGCTGTAGCTGTGCCTCTGTCATACTGGAGATGAGAAAAGGAGGAGTTTTTGGCTGAAACATCAGCTCTGGAAAGGGTTAATGGCACATGAGATTTGTTTAGTGGGATTTGGTATTTTTTTTAACTTCAACAAACAAAGCATATGAGAAAATCCAGTTCACAGCTGAGTCCTGGCTGTCTGCCCACTAGGGCAGGGAAAATGCAGATGGTTTGAAATACCCACGCGCCTGCCTTTCTCATGCAGCCTGTGGCTCAGGGTCCCCAGAAGGTCTCCCCCCATTGTATTTGAATAAATCAAGGTGGCAGCAGTAAAAACTGCAGTGTAAAAGCAGCACTGAGACAGGAGAAAATCTCCTTTCCTTGAGCACTATCGACTTCCTCAGACATACAGAGGAGCCAGGATCCTGTGAAGCTCCGCTTGTTCAAAAATAGTAATTAGCTCTCAAAGTAAATAGGTGTTAACAGCAACAAAGAGCTTTGCCACAGTCTGGGTAAACACTTCAGAATCAATTTAATTTCCCTTCTCCTGGCAGAGGTAATCTGCAATTATTTTCAGGTTGGGGCAGGGAACAAAGCCACTGGGGCTGCTCCTTGGGACAGCCCGCAGGACCCACCACTTCACTGGCATTTAGGCCCCTGAGGCTGAAACGAGCTTTCTTCCGCCAAACCAGATGTGTAACCTAGCCGGTGATCAGCACACCCAGCAGTGAACCACAGCATGACATTAAACAGCCCTACAGTCCAGCCCTATTTCTTAATCCTGAGAGTCCCCCAGTCTAGACAGGACATGAAGGACTAATGCAAAAACCAAGCAACAGAATATTTACACTCCCATCAAGCTGCAAACAGAAAGAAGCATCAAAGGTGTTTAGCCTTTTAATCACTTTGCCTTTTGGGAGCATGGGCAGCACCCAAGCATGGTCCCACAGTGGTGCAGAGGATTTGCAACCAGTTTGTACCACTGCACGCAGCTGCATCTGGGTTGTCCATCTGCTTATTAAATTGTACTAAAAAGCAACTGAAAACCTGTTTCTTCCCTACCATCATGGGGAGCTGGTGAAACGGGCTTTTACCCAAACTGCCCCAAAAGCTAATGAGTTTGTCCTCCATCACCACTGGGTTAAAATCAAACTAGTGATCAGTGGCTGGGGCTCAGCTGACATGGAGTGTCCTTAGGAGGAAGAGCATGTGATGGCAGCTGTAGTAAATGTGTTTGCTGGTGATGGAGAATTTACCCAGCTGGGATGTGAATACAACCCAGCTGGGAACAGCCTGGCTGTGTGGCCAGACCCAGCAAGGCTTTTGGGCCAGTATAAAGCAGTCACACACCCAGGAACAAGTACAACCAGAAAAATGTGCACAGTGACTTCCCCAGCAGTTTCTGATCTCATTCTGCCATGCTGACTGTCTGCTGGGAGAGGGATGTTTAGTTAATTAATTGCTACAATTAGCATGGAGCTATTCCTGTCCATGATGGTTACCCTTTCCTCCCCTTTTTGGTTCCTTCAATTACCAACTCATTCATTCTCCAAGGCAGAGGCCACAAGGCACAGAGAGGCTTGAAGATGAAGAGAAGAAGGTCCAAGAACAAAATGCCAAGTGTCCCAAGACCTATTTCTACCCAGAACTGTCTTAATCTCATGCAAACTCCTGATCCTCTCCCACCCATAAACCCATGACTTCAAGGAGGTGAGATGAGAGAACACAGCAGTTACAAACATTGCTATGGCTGTTTTATTTCTCTCTCCAGCTGACCCATCATGTAGGGTAGGTGATGGGCTTGTACTTGCCAAGATGGACAAGACTCCCAACACCCATTCCACTCCAATGATCCCTCAACTTCTCCACCCAGCCTTGGGCCATGGGTCCTTCAAATGAACATTATCTACTTTGAGAAACTGATGATTTATTTGCCATTACTTAGCAGAGACAGTGAAGGAAAGGTGAGCATGGGGTCACCCATGCAATGGCCAAAGCAAAGGACGAGCTCTGAATAATTCATGATCCCTCTTTGCTGCAGCATCTGGACACATCTGCTGCATTCGCCCCTGTAGGCTTTTTCTTGGCTTACGCAGAAAATCACGCTTTGGCAGCTGGGTACTGTTTCAAGTGGGTACTTTCCCTGAAGCATTAACGAGCTGTGATTTTGTTACAAATAGGGATTTTTGTTCCTCTTTTGCTGATGTCACTCGATGATCCTGCAGGGAATAGTGCTCAGATCTCTGCAGCCTGACGATCCCTGTGTGCCCTTTGGGACAGATGTACTTGCAAGCAGGAGATTGTTTTTCCTTTTGCTGCCCAGATTTATATTTCACTGAAGTCCTGTATCGATCCTGTTGCCGCTGGGCTGAGAGCTCGTTTTACTAAATGAGAAGAAAAACAGTTCCCCCAGCTGAACTCACGCAAAATGGAAAATCCTGCAACAAAACAGCTCTTAAAAAGGGGGCCTGAACAATTTTGCCGAACCTTGAGGGCTGCGCTGCTGATATTGGAACGGTATGTAATTTATTTAGCCTGACCTTTCCCTAAAAGACCGGGCTGGCGACGTTATCAAGGATCCTTTCTACCACTTGTACACCCATTGCCAAGGTGACATCCTGTTTCATGCGTCAGCCAGCGAAGATCGCATCCGCGCTGCTGTGATGCTTTGTTTGCTGTCCTGCCTGACAAGCTCTTGGCAGGGTTTCAGCTCCCGCGGATGGCAGCTGCTCCACGAGGGACCAAAACAGATTCAAGCTGGACGTTATTACAGGGAGTTTCACGCAGACAGAGCATGGGACTGGAGTCCCTTTCCATGAGACTGGATCATGGATGAGATGAAGCAAAGATGCCCAGAGGTGCTACCAGGTATGATGGGACTGGCAGGGGACTGCAGTGCTGCACACCAGGCTCACCCCCTCATCCCATCTCTGTCAGGATTTATATGTGTCCTCATGGCACTGGGAAAGCAGAGGAAGCTCACCTTTGCTTAATGCAGAGGCTTGCCAAAGCGCAGTCGAGTTTGGATGCTGAAGAATAACCAGCAGAGCAGGTCCCACCACTGCACAAAACTACCTGTCCCCCTCCCAGAGGGTGCTTTCCCAGAGGGTCCCAGGAAGAGACAGGGACGTAGGTGTGGGGTATGTGTCTGTCCTTCACATGAGAGCCTGTCAGCAGTGGAGAAAACTGCAGTGGGGAGGAAATGGTTCCCATAAAGCTTCTCCCCCCACTTTACCAAGGGATTGAAACCTCTGAATGAGGAGTATTTTTCACTGGTGGTTCCCACCACTCTCAACAGCATTTCAGTGACACATGGGGACAAAGGCTGCAGCTAAAAAAGTCTCCAATCCCTGTCAACTTCTTGTAAGAGACTACATGGTCTACAGTTATGGGGGGTAAAAATTACCTAGGTGGCTCACAGGAACAAAGCCAGCTCTGCTTCAGATGTCAAAGGTAGGCAAGTTTCCCACATGCCCATCCATTTCCCACTCCCACCCTGCCAGCCTTGGGGCAGGCTGAACTCCCCTCCCACAGATCTGATCTGAAAGAGGAGCCAGACACCATTAGGAGGACAGGCCAGAAGATGCTCTTGGCCATAGACATGGCTCTCATGGTACCTGTGTTCTCCTCGGACTGGTTGAAGCCACAGATCTGACAGATGCTGCGAACCCATTTGTTCATGTCGTCCTCAGTCTCAGCCACCAGGTAGAAGGTCCTGTCACTTGTCTTGATGTCAAAGATGTAGCTGTCCTGCAGTTCCTTCTTGTTAAAGGTCAGGCCCGCATCCACTTGCTCACAGAAATTGAGGTTGATCACACGCAAAGGCTTCTTGGAGTGGTCATTTTTGTAGTACTCCAGAACGTCGGGGTCACCACTCATCCGACCACTGCGCAGGACGAACCAGCGTTTCTTCCATGCCTGAAACCAAGAAAAGAGGAAGCATGAACCCTATCACTGAATCCGTGAGAGCGAGAAACCACTGCTAGGCACAGGGTGAAACAGAGGGACACGACACTTCCCCACCATAGGATGCTCTGGGATGCTGCTCAGGACATCCCTGAAAGAGGTGCGTAGACTCAGCTCAGTTCTTCAGTTCAACACTAAAATCCCACTGATTATCCAGGAGAATTAAATAGTGAAATAGTATTCTAGCATAAGATGACCCCAAGAAGGCTCAGAGTCTTGAGGCTCAGAGCAGCCTTGCTCCTACCCTACAGCCCAGCCATGCTCCCAGGACCCAAATACCCTTCTCTCCTTGATGTGAGATAATCTGTGCAGTGGCATTACCAGTCATGGCAGTGCCAAAATGCCTTTCAGAAGCTTGGAGTTGTTCAGGCACTTTGGACACAGCACCTTGGGTGTTCTGACCTTCAGAGAAACCCCTACGAGCATCATAGCATGTGCCTGCAGATACCATCCACGCCAATCCCATCTCTGTTTAAATGCCAGGATAGAAAGAATAATAAAACCAATAGGGAACTGGTTTGTTTTTTGAAATATCAGGAATAATACCAGGGAGGCCCATGGAGAATCCAAGCTTCATTTGTTTTTTAGCATCCTCAGCTCCCTGGCATGTAGGCAACTCCTTGCAAAGGAAAAGGTTATCACTGATTCTTCCAAGCACTGCTGACGCCAGCCCCTGGCCAAACCACCCATGGAATGGACTCAGGGGGTTACGGAGTTTAAAGCAAATCAGCAAAATAAATGTCAGCCACCAGTCCTGGCCCTGAAAGCTACAGCCCTACTGCTCTCCCCAAGCCAAACGCAGCTGGGAGCCCACAGGAGGGGGAATAGCCACAGTGATAATGTGCTAAATGCTAAACCCTAAATTACACGGAAAACTGTACAGTGTAACTCCCCATCCTATGGCATGAACAGTGGGTTTTTCTGGGGTATTCTCCGCAGGAGGATCGTGGCACCTATGTGAGGCACGCACGGGTTGAGGGACCACCTCGAGCTGCTGTCCATTGCAAGAGGTCTGCTGCCTTGCAGAGGCCTCAGCTCCCAGGGCCTGTGGAAGGGAAGGGCTACATCTAAGCGTGGTCCTCAACACAGTTTGTTCAGGATGTCTTTGAAGGCAGGAAAGGTTTGAAAAGTGCATGCAGATGAGTGGGGCGATGTGGATTATTACCAGTGCTCCTGCATTACCTGACACACACCTTGGTTTGTACCAAAGGACGCCAAGGGAGGGGAATGTGATCCCCACCATCCCACCCTGGCTGTGGACTTTCTTCTTTTCTTTTAATGAGATTTACCTCATTTATATTTTTATATATACAGCCAGTTTTGGAATTCATACGATTGTAAGAGGTTGGGTCATGAGGAAGCACATGATGTCCCTAAGAAAGAGAACTAAAAGCCACAAACATCTTTAATATCCAGGAGAGGCAAGTGGTGTGCTGGGTCCTCCATGATGCTCCTTAGGTGCTGACCACAGCCCTGTGAGGCTTTGCATATTGGTGATGGGCACGTGCTAGATCTCAGCCAGCCTACTGCACAAGGATCCCATGATTTTGGAGAATTTTGTGGCTGTAATAAGGGTAAGAAATGTCTGCGATGTTTTCCCCGAACAGAATGATTCACACCATCCTTCTCAAAGGCTTAAAAATAGCTTTTGGTGGTGTCTTTTAGATTTGTAACCAATTTAGTTTTGCACTAATTCTCAAACCCAGTCCTGGTGCCAGGAAAGCAACTTCAGTGCAATCTTCTAGAGGCAGCGAAGCAGCAAATTGCTTAGCAGGAGGACATGCAAGGCTGGCAGATTTTGGTTTAATCTAGGAGACAGTCACCCACTTCTCATCAAAACGGTTGCTTTTAGATGAAAAAATAGACACACAGCAGAGCTGTGTACATGAGAGAGGGGAAAAAAACAATTTCACCAGGCAGCAGCAATAATTTGCTAGTCTGTCTATCTATCTCCTCAAAATGGATCACCCAAATCCTTGGAAAACAAACTCATGAACATTTTTTTCTAGTTCTAGGTGGAAAATGTCCCATTAGCTTCTTCCTGTTAGCACTGAGTCATTTCTTTGCAGTTACTTGGCAGGGCGAATATATGGGCATACATCAGTGAAAGAAGATGGAGTTGTGCAACCACATGAACCATCACCTTAATGAAGACACATCCAACACCAGTTTTGGCTGCTTAGCTTGTTGCTTTCCAACCATTTGGAATGCAATCTTGCAGCATCCCTTCATGGCTGAGACATTGCATTAAAAAACCCACTAAGTACAGAAACTAGACTCCAGAATTTAGAGTTTCCATGAAAAAATAGGAGGAAATGCTGCAAGCAAGGCAAATGATGCTACCACATCTTCTCTTTTAATCACTAATGTGAGAGCCACAAGTTCTCCAATTCTCTTTGGTCTGTCTGGTAGCAATGAAAAGCCCCACACAGTCAACATTTGGCAGAGAAAACAATATAACACACACGGTCTGCTGGTATTGAATAAGTTCTAGCACAGGCTGGTTGCAAAAGAACGGGTTTTGCCAGCACAAAATTTCTTGGGAAGCTTCAGGACCTGGAGTATCATTGGAGGATGGGGCCACTGGACAGGGCAGCAGCCCCATCAGCCCAGGATAACCACCCAGTTCACCTCTGCACGGTGCTCTTCTGATGATAAAGAGTCACTGGTGTTTTAAAACAGCTTCTGACACAGAAAAACAGCTCATGGCAGCAGCCTCTGTAGTGCCTGTCCTGGACAGGTGGCTGTAGGCAGCACAGCTGGAGGCACCTCCCACCACACTTCCCTGCACTTCCTGCCTCCTAAGATCAGTTTCTAAGCCAGAGAAATAAGCACTGATCACTAGAAGAGAAATAAGTAAACAATAAAGAAATAGTCAGGAACCTCCTTATCTTTATAAAGATTTTCCCCATTTCTTTGAATTTTTGAACATTGAGCTCAGCAAGCGTATTTTATTTCTTCCTCGTAGATTTGCTATGTCTTCATTAGGAACGGGGCTCAGCTTGCATTTGCCAGGCTGTGACCGCTCCTGGAGCATCTCTTGGCACTAATGGAGCTTGCTTCAACATACCACTACACATGGCAAAGCATACAGACTCTGCATCCTCCTGGGACACCCATTCAAAGCTATCAGTACCACCCAAATCTTCCACATTTAGGCTTCCCTAGGATATCATCTTCCTGCAAGAGGGTGATTTAAGGGTCTACTGATCACCAATTATGACAGCAGTGAGCTGTATGTGATCCATATGTGCACAGCAATCTCAGCCAATGCCAAACCAAAGGAGGATGCAACTCCATATGAACGTACATGCTCTTTCCAAGACCATATTCTCCTGGCATGGGGCTGTGATGATCAACATGGATTTCCTCCTCCACTTGAATTTTCTTTCTCTCCGTACTTCTATTTCTTTGTAGCTCTTCTGCAGCCTCTGTTGCCATCAGTCCACTCCTGCCAAAACATTGTGCCTCACCAACCTGTGGTGTGAGCCAAGGGCTGTCTTTGTTTAACAGCTTTGCAGTGCAGAGAGGCCAGCAGCTTAACAGCCATAAAATGGTGCCTTTGCGGCACAAACTTCCAGCTGTGCGGTCCTTTGACTGCATCAGGTTCCTTCACAGTTCAATTACAGCTGCCAAAGGCCCTCAGTATCACTGAGAAATATTTTGACACTTGGCAAGTATATCTTTTAAAAACTTATTTGTTAAAAAAAAAAATGCCCATGCCCATCCATCATGCTCCCATTGCAACGTGAATCCTCCGTGGGTACAGAGAACTGTAACTGCTGCTTGATTGCCTTCCACCTCAGCAGTGCCCTGGCAAGTTAAAGTTTACAAAACCGACCCCTTTCCAGTTGGATGCTACTTGGAGCTGGTTGTTTTACGGAAAGTTGGGTTGGCAGAGATGAAGATGGTGCTGCTGGGTTCACTGGCTGAGTGTACTCAGCACGGATGCTCTGGGGGGCTCAGGCAGTGCTTGGGACCCTTCCTATCCTTTCTGCTGGGTGAGGAGGTGGCTGCTCTTGAGCGACTGAGATGCCACCACAACCATACCATACCATACCATACCATACCATACCATACCATACCATACCATACCATACCATGCCATGCCATGCCATGCCATACCATGCCATACCATGCCATACTATGCCATACTAACCTTCCTACCGCAACCATACTATCTTCCCACCACTCCATGAATGAGGTCCCTCATGCCCTCTGTTGATGTCCTGATGACACAATAGTGGCATCACAGGGGGCTCAAACTGTCCCTTGTCAGAGAATCTGGGGCCTCCAAGTACCCAAATGCAATTAAGGGCAGGCCAGACAGAGGCTTTATTAACTATGATTATAGTGAGAGGACATTTGGACAACATCTTCCCTTCTGCTCCCCTGTTCCCTGAAAAGTGATTGCAGATATCCAGCCTACATGTTGTTTCCGAAAAAAAAAAAGGAGGTTAGGAAAATTGTAATTTCAATGTTATAAAGCCAAGTATCCATCCCTGAGGAGCCTGCGAAGTGCCACAATCCTAAGAAGGAATCAAATAGTGACAATATGGAGAGAGGGCTCTTGGTGGGGCCTATAGGGTAGGTCTACCCAGTATTATTTTAGCTCTGAAATGAGGAGTTGGAAACAGTTAGAAACTGTTAGCTTTGAGTTGAAAGGGATGTTCTTTCAATTAGGATAAACTCCTATATATCAGATCTCTCAAATCTGAAATATAAATAATTTTACCAACACACTCTTATAGCATATGTAAGGAGAAAAGAGGAGAGGAGGGGAGGGGAGGGGAGGGGAGGGGAGAGGAGAGGAGAGGAGAGGAGAGGAGAGGAGAGGAGAGGAGAGGAGAGGAGAGGAGAGGAGAGGAGAGAAGAGAAGAGAAGAGAAGAGAAGAGAAGAGAAGAGAAGAGAAAAGAGAAGAGAAGAGAAGAGAAGAGAAGAGAAGAGAAGAGAAGAGAAGAGAAGAGAAGAGAAGAGAAGAGAAGAGAAGAGAAGAGAAGAGAAGAGAAGAGAAGAGAAGAAACAAGAAATATGTATTTCCCAGGAAATCTCTCTGCCCTGTTCCTTCTCCCCCTGACATCAACTTCATGCCCACCAGCACTGCACACTACCAGTGTGAAATAAACCTTCCAAAATCTGATCTGACACAAATCACAGGGTCTAATCCAAGCTGGCAGGCAGGATGAGCGACCTAGCCATGACATCAGGCAAATTTCTCACACCGGGATGAAGCCAGGGACTGAGCGATTCAAGGAGGAAACCCTACAGCAGGGCAAGCAGGTGCTTGTGTCCCAGATTTGCCCAGAGCCAGAGAAGCTTTGGGTGGTGCAGGAAGGGTCCTGTCTTTGCCCCTGTGGCCACCAGCTGCTGGAGGGGATGCCACCATGTCCAGAGAAAGTCAAGAGTCTGTCCCAGCCAACACACCCCCAGTTTTCACTCTGCGGTGCAGAGCGGTCTTGCACCCCATTGAGCATGTTCGCCCTCTGGCTCCTGGCACATCTGGTGAGGAGTTTACGCTTCAGGAGCATGCGAGAAGGACTGCAGCGCCTGGAAAGGTCTCACTGTTCTTCCCAGTCACTCTGTTCCCTTGATGCCCCCTCCAGCCTGCTACCACTTTAGATATCCTGGCAAGAACACCCCTGGGAAAGGGGGATAGAAATAATGGGGGTATGCTGAGAGCATGTTTTGGGGTGGCTTGGGCCATTCAGTGGTGTTACTGTTTTTGCCATGTGCAACAATTACACTGACGGTAGCTGTTGGACTGTGTTACCCAGCACTGGAGCTGATCCTGCCCTGGCAAACCCACCCCCGCAGTCTTGTAGAAGGAACATGATCCCCTACTGTGGCTGGTGCTACCAGCATCAGCGAGTGAAGCCCCATACAGGAGGATTGTAGAGTAACCTATTGGTGACCTGTATAATAATGTTGTCTTCCTCTGTGTCCCCAGGGGCTTTTTATCTCGTCTGATAGACAGAAGGATGTTGGTTTTATTATTCATGCAAGAACACCTCTCCCCTCCCTGTCTTAGCGCTAACTCAAGGGAAATGCGATTTGGAAGTAGATTTGTAAGCATCAAGGAAGCCTCCTCTGTCTGCTCAAGTAATAGTTCTGCTGGCTGATTGCTGTCACATAGCCCCAATGTCCCCAAGCCCAAGAGCAAGCAGGAGCTCCCTGAGCCCCACTCCCATCCTTCAGATCCCCCACATCGTTCTCTAAGCACCTTCTCTTTGCCCGCTGCCTGCTCACAGCACCTTTCCGCAGGCTGCTGGGAACAGAGAGGTCCCAACCCCACTCCTCGTACCCTTCAAAGGAATGGAGACTGTTCCCTGCTAATCACGCACCTGCTGTGGCCGAGTTCACAGCGAGTTCGTTAGCAGCATCGCTTTGGGGGAGGCTTGATTGGCAGCGTTAATAACGCCGCAACGCAGCGGCAAGACCCTGCAGGGCACAGGAAACCTTGCCGGGGTACAAAGAGGCTCTTCCTCGCTGAGGGATTGAGGGAAGGTGATGCAAAGAAAAAAAAAACCCAACCCAGTGTGTATCTCAGGCTGTCAAACTGACCTCCCCTCCTGGTATTTTTTTTCCCACTGTTGGAGGTGTAATTAGGCTTCAGAGCACACGCTGAATCGCTACGTGTGAAATCCACCCAAGGGCAGCACGGCCAGCATGAGACCTCCTGCACCGAGCATCACTCACAGCTGGGTGAGATGGGTTTTTAAGGAGGTGAGGCACAAACACAGACTAAAACCTATTTTCAAGACCATTTAAAAACCTATAAACTTCAAAAACAGCTCCTGTCACCAGAGATGTTAGCTTACCAGGGAAGGAAGGGTTTGGGACTGATTGGAGCTAAAGGTACACTGGTGTGAGCTGCAGGACCTGCTCCCCACCTCCACCCTCTGCGAATGAGATGGGCGACACAGCAGTGACACAATGTGGAAAACATTTCCCTTCATATTTATTTTACAGGAGCTCTCTGGTTGGAAAGATTTCAGTAGCTCTGTGCTGCATGGTCAATCTTAGGAAAATAAAGATTTCTCTCTGGGACGTGAGGGCACTGACAGCATTTCTGATGGGATTAGGGAGCGCCTGATTAAGGATGGGATGGAGAAACAAAATACCAAATAGTGATGTTGTACTTACATCATCAGACAAGCTGTGACTGTCTGAGAAAGAAGGACACAGAGGAAACCCTGGGGAGGGCCAGGAATGCTCCTGTCTGGAGGGTGAGTAGAAAGGATGGAGCCAAACTCTACTGGGAGAAGCACAGGGATAGCATGAGAGGCAATGGGAAAGTCTAAATGCAAGGAAAAGGCTTCAAAATGAGAGGTAGGACAAGAAAAAAATCCAGATGGGGTGATATCCATCCTTGGAGATACTCAGAACCCACCTGGACAATGCCAGGAGTGATGTGATTTACCTCCAGAGTTGGCTCTAATTTCAAGCTGGCTCTGCCTTGAGAGCGAGGTTGGTTTGGAGATCTCCAAAGGTCCCTTCTGACCTATTATCTCCAAATCTAAATTACTTTTCCATAGTTAGGTCCAGCTCCTAGTGAACCTGTCATATGGAGACCTTACGAGACTGCTCAGGTCCTGAGTCCCGATGTGGGACCAATGCAGCCACTCATTGCACATCCATCTGCAGATTTAGCATGAGAAAGGGCAGCACTGGGATTTTTCAACTCTCATTGAGTAGAGCAACATTTTCTGGATAATTCCTTCTGCTGAAAGCATGGTGCCTTTGCAAATGAGAAGGTGCTGGGAAAGCAAGGGGTTCAAAGGACTGGCCTGGAGACCAGCTCTTGCCTCCGGGTTGGCTGTGAATGGCCCACGTGCAGAGCCTTGAATGCATCCCTGCTGCCACTCATGGATTTTGTTATCTGGAATTATTTCCTGCTATTCAGCCCTGCTCTGTATTCCACTCTGTTGTTCCTAGCTGAAAACTCTCCCACTGCCCTGCCTTGGCACATCCTTTGTGGGACATGGAGCAGCACTCAAAGGGGGTACAGGCAGGTGGGTGGGTGTACGTACCTGCATGGGGACAGACAGAGCTGGTGTCTCCCTGGGGATCTGCAGGACACCCAGGGAAAGGGTGGGATGACACCACTATTATCTCTGCCCTAAGCCGTCATCAGCCAGCCCGAGAAAAACAGCACAAGAAAATTATCACATCCTATAAAAGCAACGTTGCAGGCAATGGCGCCGGGGTCCCGATGGGATTGCAGCAAATCTCTAGTTGACTATTTAGTCTGGGTCTAATCCAGAAAAGGAGTGCCACTAAAGGAATTTTCATCCTTGGCCTTGAGGTGCTTTGTTTTCAGCAATACTGGTCTGCAGGGAGATTCCCACCCACTATATCTGCATCCCGACTCGACACTGATGCAAGCGACAGAGTGATGGCACTGCTGTATTGCCTCATGGAGCACAAGCACGTGGTTCTGCCACACGAGTGATGAACTGAACACAAAGCTGCACAGTCCTTGTCCCCCACCATTCCCGCTGCCAGCACAGCACCGTGGGGGCTGGCTTGTACCTTGTGGCCTCTCTGAAGGGGCCAGGGACAAAACCAAACAGGATGCCACAGCAGCCTATGATGTGATATTTTATTTATCACATATATTACAATATTACAGTTATATATATTTTACATGATGCATATCGAGACCACTGCTCTTCAAGTCTGTTTGCAAAACCCAGCTGCCACCACTGACTACACTCAGTCCTGTGGAGGTGACCAAGAGCTGACCAAGTCAGCCCATGCCTTGTGCACATGCCAACAGCAAGAACAGAGTTTATTTTGCTTTTTCAACTTTGGGTTTCTGGAAGCAAAAGCAAACTGCTCGGAGATTTTTTTTCCCTCCTGAGACTCTGGTATCAGTCTCTGATAAGAGATTTCCCGGCCATTACACAAGCAGGGCTGGACATGGGAACGCAGCATGAATAAATGACTTGGAGCACAGCATTTTGATAACTGAGTTTTTCTAGCTTTCTGGCCTCTACAAGAGCAAAATAAACTCCTCTGCAGTGTCAGCAATTTCCTCTCCCTTGCCCCTAGCTTTGGGCTACCTCAAGCTGCTACTCTCATTGCCCAGAGAAGCTGTGGCTATTCCATCCCTGGAAGTGTTCAAGGCCAGGCTGGATGGGGCTTTGACAACGTGGTCTAATGGAAGGTGTCTCTGCCAGTGGCAGAGGGGTTAGAACGAGATGATCTTTAAGGTCTCTTCCAACCCAAACCATTATATGATTCTATCAACATGGATCTGCCCAAAAAACACCCACACCATGTTGGCAGGAGCCACAGTTCTCCAGACTTCCTTGGCAAACATACACTAGTCTCTGCTCACACAAAACTCATTGCTGGGATGCTTCATCCAATGAATGCCCAGTGATGGACTTCACTGGAAAAAAACCAGCACTGCCCCTCTTCCCTCTGCCTTCTCCTGGAGGTTGTGGCTGTTCTCCAACCCTGCGTCACCTTTTGCCAGCCCTCTGTGACATCCACAAAGATGCTCAAGAGACAAGGTTTAGTTTCACCAGGCTTGGGCTTGGTTGAGAGATATTTTCCAGACAGGGCATTGCATTTTTGGGTTTCTTTTGTCCCACATCCATGAGCATCCATGGTACCCTAGAGGGAGATGGGGAAGGGGCTGCTATATTCCCTACCAATGAACCCTTTCCAAATCCTGAACACTGATGGAAAGTGCTTCAAAGCAAAGCTGATTTAAAGCAGCACTTTTGAAGAAAGAAAAGAATCTGAAAAAGCCAATTTAAGGCTTAGTTTTAATCATTGGGAGATAGGCACCCATGTCAGCTCTAGCAGTTGAATCCCATAATTAAACTACTCTGCCCTCAGTATCTCAGGTGAAGGCAGATGGAAATACAGATGGACATAGAATTGGATATAAGGAATGAGAGGTATGTCAGAATGCTTTCCCCTGCCCTTGACATGTCCATCTCCTTTGCTTAAAGTCTGCAGGAAAAGTCCCTTAAAAAGTGATATTGAATGTCTTCTGAGCTTAACAGAATCTATGCACAGAAAAAATCACCATCTCATTTGGTTTGATATGATAAGCTGGAGATACCATGGGGCTGAAGATGATAGTAAAGGGTCAGGATGTGTTTCCATTCATCTAAAGAACTCTGGCTAGTAGCAGGATATTTTGGATAAGCTTGCCTTTCCAGGGATGGTTTCTAATTTTAGAAAAGCTCCAAGGCTTGTTAATTTTCAGCCACTTTAATGAGCTGTCTCATCATCTGTAACCATCTCCAGCTCAACTAACCTCTGTAGGGGGAGAAACGGGCCTGATTTGGCTCATGTTGAACTCACAGTCTGCTCACAACCCTTTGCATCTCCTCATGGTAGCTGGCTGGGTGACAAGGCCAGCATCACATTGCTGGCACAAAGAGGGCAACAAGGAAGATGAAAGGTCTGTAATGGCTTCTCTGCATGGAACTAATAAGTGGGACAGGACTCCTCAGTCTGGAAAAGAATCAGGATGGGAGAGATGCTGAGGAAACCCTCAGTGGTAGGGAGAGGGTGGTAGAGATGACCTACTCACTCTTGTCTAATACAAGACTGACAGAGATACAAGAAGGTAACAGGAGACAGGCTCTGGGCACACAAAAGGAGACTTTCCTTGTGTAACACAGGAATGACCTTGCTGAAGGATGCTCAGAAGTTTAGCTGTCCCCATTTGGAGACTGAATAAAATCATGGAAACAAAATCCCCCCAAGGTCACTGAGTTCCACCGTGTGTGATGATGGAGTTCTGCAAAGAAAACTGTTTACAACAGGGAAAAATATCAGGAGGAGGAGAGAGTCTTCCCTAGATGCTGGTTTACTGACCACTGTGCAACATTCAACACTAGAAGGACTTGGGATTGACTTTCTCTGGATGTTCAAATGTGCCACACTTGGAAAGGGCAAGGGAGGCAGCCCTGTCCACACCAACCCTCGTGGCAGAGCCCAACCACCACAGCTTAACATGATGTCCTGGCTTCGCTCCAGGAAACATGGGTCCTTCTATTTTGGAAAGACAAGAGAGGCAGGAGGCTGTGAGGCCAAACACATTAAATATGGGCAAAAGTGAGAAATGGAGCCAAAAGCTGCTATGAAAAAAACAGCCCTGTGGAGAGCAGCACCAATGACACTCACCTATCCGCTGGTTTCTCATGGTTTAGTTGATTTTAGGACCTGGGGTTCATTCCTGCAGCTTAAGAGGGCACCCTAATGAGTAGATTCCCTGATGGTTTATAATGTGTAAGCTGATGTGAAAGCCTTTCCTTAGTTAAAAGAGGATTTCTCCCCTCTTCCAGCTCACCCTTTTAGATGAAACTCATAGAGACCTAATTATCTCATCTGTATGTCAGGCCCCTCTGAAACCTGCTGAGGGATTTACTGGTTTCCAGGAGACTCTCACAGAAGGCACATGAACAACCAGACACTGCCCAAGGCTCTGCATCAGCCATGCAGAGCTCACAGCCCTGACCACTGCTCTCCTGACAGGCACCCTGCTCAGGCAGTTTGGCTCAAGGGCTTCAGGGCAGCAGAGCATTCATGGTACACAGGGAGACAACCCCAAATCTGCACCACACAAGGGTTCAGATCTTACTTGTTGCACAGCTGGTTGAGGGCAGCCAGCTAAAATACACAGATTTCTGGTTTCAAGCCTGCTACAGTGAGGTATATCTCGAGATCCAGATTTCCCCAATAGCCAAAACATCTGTCAGCGACAGCAGTTGGTTGGGGTCTGTGCTGAGTCCCCACAACACTTCCAGTTCCACAACCCTGTGCCTACAGAAGGACATTTTCATCCACGTTTCCCCTGTACCTGTTAGAATCACAGATTCAGGCTGTCCTGGACTCTTATGGTCCCTTCCAACCTGAATTATTCAGTGATCTTATGACTGTAAATTTATTTCTTCTATATAACAGGCTCTAAATTAAATGAACTTTTATGCCCATATGAACCCCACTAACCACTCATTTGTCCTTATACCTAGCCACCAGCTACAGAAAGAAAAAAGAGAGGGCGTTGCTTCCCAGCAGCCACTCTGTGGCTTTGGCATCTTGCAAGGAGCTCTTGTGATGATGCCCTTTTACATGAGACTGGAGCACCCTTAGCATGATCATGGGGAGAAAATATCCCAATCACCTGGCTATTCCAACCTCTCAGCTCTTCCAAAAAACTAATCAGCTTCCAGTCTAAGCATTTCTGTGACAAACACCCTTTCTGCAAAACCTTCATGTTTCCTTTCTCCCTCTGGCATTGAAATTAGTAGCCAGGTATTCCAACACATTTTGCTGATGTTGTACATAAGGAAAAATAAATGCAACTCATACCCCTTCATTTAGACATGAAAGGTCACTGTAGCTGTTTCTGATGCAGCCTCAACTCACATCAGGAGCTGCTCGTGCAGTTTCTTTCCACCAAGTCCAGAAAACCCAGCATTTGGTGATTCACTGCCCCTTTCTGTAGGAACAATCTTAATTTCTTCTCCTTTGATGTTCAATTTTTCATTGGGCTGCCTTCTAACATATTTTTTTTCAAATGTGCTCTGCTTGCCAAGTGATCCAGACTGCCCTGTCTGATGAATTTGTCTTCAACATTTACCGTTTCATTACCCTTTGTGCCACCGGCTGCTTCTCCCCCCAGGAGCCATTGGATTTGCTCCACTTAGGGAAATGCTGAGACCTAGTATTAATATTTATCTGTGAAAAATGGCACAAAGAAGCGCCACATTTGTGGATGACATCTTTCTGGGATCTGTCAGGTTTTAATTCTCTTGCCACACTCTTGGGGCTGTTTGGACTGCCCTCATTACCCTATAGCTGCCTCTAACAGACCAGGGGGCTACACCACTGGGCCAAGATTGACACTGGGCATTGACCTATTGCTGCCTGGGGAGTCTCTTCTGTACATTTCTTCTGCCATCTAGATTTGAAATAATTCCCTTATATTAGAATCACCTCATCTCTTTCACCCCATATCTGGAAAGCTGCTGTCTTCTTTTTCCATGCCTTGGTGAAAAGGCAGGAAGACTGCTGCTTCCTGAACCTCTGCGAGCTTCCTTGCAGGAACTTTTCATACTGTTCTGCTCAACTTCTCCACAAATATCAAACTTTCAAACCTTTCTAAGGTTCTTCACTGAAGGACATCCTTCCAAAAAACAAGGGGAAATGGCCATTGAGAGTTTCAATTGTGGAAGAAGGCTTTAGGAGATGCAGTCTCCAGAAACCATCCACACAGAATCTCGAAGAGAGCAAGTAAAGCCCTTGGCTTCCTTGCAGGAAGAAAGACCTTCCCCAAATGGTAGCGCCTCAAAGACAGATGCCTAGGGTCTAATGGATGTTGCAGTAGCATATGACTGTGTATACAGCCTTCAGGAAGAGCAGCCAACATAGTGCTGAGGCACTTTATCAACCACATGTCTGCCCCAGCCTTTGCCTTCTGCCAGCAAACAAAGCCTGGCAAAGATATTTTGGAGCTCAGATAATCTGTTTGGCTTTGGGAACTCAAGCACGTAACAGGTCACTTGATCAACCGTAGTATGGTTTAGTCAACACAGATGAGGAGATCAAACGGATGAGAAGATGGCCCAGTCAGCCTGCTTCTAATGAATATTCATGTCAATATTGTCTTCTAAAAATTAAGAGCCTGTGGAAACCCTTGCAATAGTGTATTTGGGATGCTACAGGGTTTCTGGCCATTTCTATTTCCTGCTTGACCAACAGAGCAGTTAGGACTTCAAATACTGTGACTCTGACCTGAAGAATGCCCACAAATTTGGCCGAATAGGGCAGAAAAATAACCTGGGATCATGGTACCAGATTGCCTTCTTTAAAGACTTCTTTAAAATTAAGGAAGCCAAGGGGAAATAAATCGGCTGAGGTGCTGAAAAACACTTTACAATAGCCAAAAAGCTACTGGATCAACAGGAATGTTTTGTGTGACTTCTGTGGATTAGCCTTTTTTCCTTAAATTTAAATTATTCCATTAAAAATGGCTGCAGACACACACAACTGAGGAAGTTTACTGTTCCCCCTGACTGATCACACAAGCCTCATTGTTTTGGAAATCCATCTGGAAGTCCAGCTTGAAGCCCATGCGCTTCAGGCTTCAGAGGAGTAGACAGGAGGCTGGGCACTAATTCCGTATCACCACCACTGTACAGCAGCTCCTCCATGTGCCTGCTAATGTAAGTTGAAACATGGCAACATTTATATCAGTGGATTGAAACAGGGGTAGCTCTGTCTTGGCCTGGCAGCATGGATACGGTCATCAGTGGAGGATGATGCCCATCACCTCTCCCTCCACTGGAATCCCAATGGCCACTGACCCAGCTATTGACCCCATCAGTAGCTGAAAAGCCTTTCCAAAAGCAGCAAACCTCTCTCCTTTCATGTATTATTAAAATTCTCACTGGTTAATTTATTAGGGTACTTTGCACTGGGAAAAATGACCTCTTTGTTGACCCACTTAAACATGCTCCACTCCAACACAAAACAGTGAGAATGGTAAAGGGAGAGCTGGGGAAGTTGTGCACAGACTGACGTCCTTTGTCTCAGTGAGACAGCTCCAGGATGGAAGTGCTGGGACTCCCTGGCACGAGAGCAAAGGGCTAGACACAAGCCTTTACAGACCAAACCACAAAGGAAACATTCAGCCCATAATGCCACATGGACACAGCCAGAGAAACAAGACTTCCCGGTCCTCCTTCCTACACAGTGCTCATCCCTTCCTGAACCTGTGGGTTTGGGAAAGAAACCTTCATTTCTCCCCACGTTGCCTCCTCTAACAATGTAAACAGAAAACATGATGAAGAGTGGTGGACAAATCCATCTGCACGTGGTGGGATTCACGGCGGTCACGAGGCAGCAAAACTGCACCCTGGACATCCTCCAGTCAAACATGTCCAGACTGTTGCTCAGACTCCCCCATTCTCTGCTCCTGGGTTTCTCCAGCAAGGGAATCACTAGGTTTGCCCCACAGAAATCCCTGATTCAAAACTAACATGTACTGGATGTGGGGGGAGCAAGGCACTGCTGGGAAAAACTGGTTAAGTCAAACTGATAGCATGAACACCACTCAGCACCAAAAGTAGTCCTGTAAGTGAAACAAGCAGGATTAGCTGTCATTAGGTCTTGTTTTTCCATTAGTGTCATAAAGATAAAGCTGCTCTTGTCCAAGAAAGGCGGCCTGCAAAGTGCTCAGACTCTACAGGACTCTCAGGTTATTAGAGGAGGCACAAAAGCTCCATTTGCTTCATCACCGAGAAAGCACCTGGAAAGTGCAGTGATGACAAAAAGATGCCACAAGGTGCCTTCAAACCTTGAGGGGTTGGGAGCTGCATCCTGTGCCCTGCTCGTTGGCCTGACTATCGTACTAGGTTCCATACTAGGGAGTGTTTTAAAGCTCAAATGCGTTTTTGTGGCTCATTCTCATGTGATGCTTTTTACCTCAAGCAACTGAGCTGCCAAATAACTTTGATACTAAAAGGGTAAGCCAAGAAAGGTTCATGAGAACACCCAAAAAAGTGTCCTGAATTTCACCCCTTAGGAAAAGACCTAGAGGGAGACCTTGGAGATAATACATGAAACACATTAATCCTTGATTATTTTTAGTTTCATAAAGCTCACATATCCTGGGTGTTAGCTGAGCTAAAATACACAGAATGGGACTGAACAGAATAAACTGCAGCAGACAGCTGAAAGCAAGATTGGGAGATAGGAGTTTGTGAGATCTGATGCTGCAGCTGCCATTAATCTGTCAAAAACCCTTGGAGAAAGGGGTTTTACCCTGTTGTGCCGCTGTTCTCCAAGCGTCACAAAGACCCGATCTCAGAAGGATGTTACAAAAAATGACTGAACTGCTATCTGCAAAAATACTTTGGGGGTGGAAAGCGGAGTTATATGATGGGTGGGGAGTAATTTTTCTGCCTGCACCAGATCTGCAAACCAAGAGGTAGAAAACAGCGCGTGGGAACCTGAACCTGCAGCAAAGAGGGGTGGAAAGAGCAGTAACCAACGAGTTTTTTTGCAGGATGTGTTAATCATCCCTCTAGAAGAGGGACTGGGATGGGGGTGGAGGACTTAGCAGCTGGGATTTGAGATGTATTAGTACTAAATCACATCTGGGATCCATCCTGGAGCAGGAACATAGTGTCTGAACCAGGCAGGTCAGAAGGAAATGTTCTTTGTGGCTAACCTTCATGAAGGATCTGACCCGCTGAGCCAAGTGTGGCCTTCAGGGGTGCCCCTCAAGCGACCTGGGATTGGGGACTACCACAGATGCTTTCCAAAGTAAGTGGGGAGTTTCTCTGAGTGATTTGCTCGGGGGCTTTAAGGACTGGCCTGCCATAGGCTGCCAGGGAAAAACAGATCAAGCTCTCACAGGGAGCCCCTGTTTCCGAATTCATTGGCAGGGCAAGCTAAGCTTGGTGGTCTGATGTCTCAGGTGGGTGCATAGTAAGTTGAAAGATGTTTTCCCCTCTGCTTTGGAGTGCTGCACCTCTACCTCAGCATCTTTTCGTTCAAATTTTCCTGCTCATCTGATTCTATTTGCATGTCTCTCCCACCAGTATAACTCTCTGTATTTCAATGGAATTTTTCCTGGCTCACTTCCCCCAAGAAGGGGACCAAGGTGCGGGCACAGGCATGATCACGGACTGCACCTAAAGCTAGTAAGAGAGTCACTGTATTCCTGCACAGGACCTCATTTGCAAACCCCTTTGGAGGCATTTGTCTTTATAAACCAACATTACTAAAATATGGGACGTCTCTGGCCGTGCTGCAGAATGCACTTGGTACATGGCTTTCCTGCCCCACCTTGCATAGGCTGTTGGGTTTGGGAAAGATGGAAAGTCCACACTGGGTTAAAATACCTCAGATTCCTTGGCTGGGTGTTTTTCCAAGGATATGTATATAATAACCCTGTGCTTTGCAAACGCTCGAGGGAAGGCATTCCTTATTACATTACCTCCTGATGCACAGGGGAGCCCAGGCTTTCCTTTTTCTGTGTACTTCCTAAACCCACCATGCATTTCCTCACTCCCAGTCCAGCCCAGTGCTGCCCCACCACGCTGCAGCAGCCTGCTGCACATGGTTTGTGTTGACTCTATGGACGCCCTTTGCAAGCTCAAGTGATTTCTGCAGCTGAGTAAATAGGAGTGTAGCCCATTGTGGATCACTGAGCTGTCTACACGTGGCCTCCTCACCCTCCCACCAGCAAGGATGAGAAATAAGGACCCTGCTGGGTTCTCCACCCTGAACAAACACTGGAGACAAGTTCTCCTTCATAGCACGGGTGGGCTCCATGTGTAGCCAAGGTGCTCCTGATGACCACTCTTAGCATCCAGGGATGCAGAAGAAAGTCGGACACCAAGCCAAGGACGTCTCCTTGCTTCAGCCAGCATGATCAAGAGAGAGATTGTAACAGCAGGAGCATGGAGGAATGAAGATTGGGGAGATGGCAGCAGGACCAGGTTGGGGTTCAAAAGCTGTATGATTGTGTCTAGAGATAAGGCCTAGTAGGATTTTCTTTCTACTGCAGAAAGCACCCCACATGTAAGTGAATCGGGAGAGAAGCTCTGAAGATCCCTTTGGTGCTGCAGGTCTTCAGAGGGGTTTGAGAATGGCAGGGTACAGTTTCAGACAGCTTCACTAAGGAGAAGATAGGAGGGAGGAGCCCAAGGAAGGACCATCAGACAGGCACCCTCTGACCTCCACAGAGAGTGGTCCTGTATTAGTGGTGAACAGGGTGGAGCTGGGCTAACAGTTGGACTCAATTAGCTAATCCCTTGGTTCAGCCAAGGGGCCATGGGGCCACCTCCACTCTGCACTTAGTCCAACAAGGCCAGGAAGCATCTAGACCCCATGAAACAAAGCAGCACTTGTGGTTTCATATGTCACAGGCACCTGGATCTTCTATCCATTTGGTTTTCTGCAAACACAGCACCTCCTGTATCACCATCAGGTTCAGGTGCCACGATCCCAGGAAAATATCAGTAAACTGGAGGAAAATCAGAGAAGAACAAAGCAAACTATTACTATGGAGTCAGAGAGACTGACTTTCTGAGCTAATGTGTTTAGCTTGGCTTAACAGCAGCTTAGCAGGGGCTTGGCAACTCAACTGTCTGCAAATATTTGAAGGGTGTAAACACCAGGGACAAGAGGGAAATCACTGAGGGAGTTTCACAGAGCAGGATGAGCAGGAATGAAGGCACTAACCCACCATGATTGCTAACTGAGGCTTAGGTCTCTTCAAATACAATTTACTCAAGCTCCCTCATCTTACAGCTGCTCTATAGGTCTCTTAGCTTCTGTTGTGTCACGATGGGATTCAGAGAAGCACACATAACCCTAACAGAGGGTTTTGTCTCTGTGGATGCCAATAAGGAGCAGATTTCTAGATGTTGCTGCAATTTAAAGCTCACCACTGCAAGGACAAGTGGTACCAAACACCACACAGCCCTGCTCCCAGCAGGTGTTCAGGCTGATCAACGAGCACATTTCCCCACCTACACCCTGGTTTTCTCTTCCATCACCACCAGCTTAAAATCTAAAGCACAGGGATGAGGGCTGAGTTTTAGCTGAAACCTTAGGACAGACATGGCAAGAAACTGGCTATTCCACATCAATTCTGCAAAATTGTTTACTTAAAGAAGACATCCTTTATATTCCCCTCCAAGCTCCTAAAGCAATCCCTTTTAGCATTTCGTAACTATGTTTGGATTTTTCAGTTCAAAGTAACACTTATTTTCAAACTGCAAGGGTTAAATCAAATCAAAATATTTAATTTACAGTCAAAGGAAATATTTATTCATCTTTCAATCTAACTTCTCCTTCAGCTTCACAGAACTCTCAGAGAAACCCCCTAAAAACAAGTCATTGTATCTCATAGGGTCACTTCAAACTGTTTTGACTCCCAGTAGTGACGTTGCTAAACCCCAGACGAGGATTTATCCCAGTAGGCACAAAAAAAATTGCTTACGGAAGGGAAGATTCAAATTTAGAGTGGCTGCCTATCTATAAATAGTCTGCAGAACTAAAATACATTCCATTTTGGCTGGAAATGCCTTTTTGCCTTGTAGTCATAAACACTCCTGCCTTTTATAGTTGAACCAAATATTTGGTTTCTATAGTTATAACAGTGAGTACCCAATGGCCTTTATTTTTAATCTGCACGGTGTTTGCATGAAAAGCAGGGCAGCGGTTTGTGGGGACCTCAGAGGAGTCTGGACCACAGGTGCATCATTAAAAATAAACCTGTGAACAACACAAAAAGCTCTCCCTAAAGTATCCAAACGCTCCGAGCTTTGCTTGTAAACAGCATTTGGCTTTTAGATGCGGCACTAAGTGCACCGAGAGTGAAAAGGCCAAGGAACTGGTGATTGCTAATATAATAATGAGGCTCTGTCCTACTAATCTGATGTTCTCAAAGCACTTTGCAGGCATTAATCATCCTCCCAGCAGGGCACGTTGGGGGATCGTCACTCCGAGCACGTTACAGACCCAAGGCGGATGGGGGGAGAGCCACGTACAGCCTGAAAGATCACGGATGTCCAAGGAGGGGGTGGTCTGCATTGCTTTATGTATATATATATATTAAAAAAGTCATGGCCACCTCCCTGAAACTTGCCTTCAAAGGGGCCTATTTATCTCTCTGACAGCAACACACATGAAAGCCCTATTATTCAGCGCTTAATAAATCAAACACTCATCCACCAGCATTACTGATGGAAGGAAAAGGAAATTAAAGGTGACCTGCTTGGCTTAGAGATCATAGGATGCTTCCTCATCCACTTAGAATAATTTAAGGTGGTTAAATTCTGCCTGTAAGAACTAAACAGGTTTCACTTATGTTCACGTCCCACCTCAAAGAGGATCTCACGGTGGGATATTGGGCTCCCAAGGGGCTCCTAGAGATTATGGTGCAAACCCAGTGTCTCCATCCTTCCAAGCAGCAAGCCTGCAAACCCAGCCTTGTACATGGGCATTACTTTCCCTGGAAAACACCTGAATTCAGCTTCTTAGCAAATCTACAGCTGTTTCATTTAACACATCTTCATTTATTATCATGCTGGAGATGCCAAGAGGATGATGGGGCAGGAAGGGTGAAAGGTAAATCAGCCCAAACACAGTTTCAGCAGGCCTTGGTTCATTCTGGCCAGCCAGAGACCTGGGCCGCCTGCTCAAGCTCAGGAACAAAGGATATCTTAATGCCTCATCCTATATTGTCTTCTATCAGAAGAAGTAACTCACACTTGCTGACGTCTGCCTGGCACACTCCTGTGCCTGTTTCTGATGGGCTAATGGATGTCAGTGTGCCAGCCAGTTGTGTGAAGCTGCATCCACCTGGAACAATTCCCTATTTCAGCTGTTCTACCCAGCTATAGAAAGACAAGGGAAAGCTGCATCGGGAAAAAGAGCACCTGGAAATCACAGGGATTTATTACAAATTGCCCCAAAGGGACGAGTTTCTGCATGACTCATGCAGTCTTGACCTCTTGCTCTATTAGGGCAAGAGAGTCTTGAATTATCCCAGGCCAGGGCTGTCTGCACAGCGTTGGATGTGAAGAATGGATAATGCTGAGGGAAAAGAGCCGGTACAAGACCCAGCTTGTGGGAAGGGGCCGAAGATAGCCAAGCACACCTGCTTGTGGCAGGCAAGGAGCCCTTGCTCCCTCCCATAAGTTCATCAAGGAGTGAAAGTGGATGTTCCAGGTGAGATTAAAACCCTTTACCCCAGCTTTCTGATACTCACACAGCACTCTTGGAAGAGCACCAGTGTGCTGCTGTGCAGCCAGGGGCACTTGTGCTCCTTGAGGCTCTGCAGAGATGTCATCCCGCTCCGTGATGGCACAGAGCTTTGAAACCCTCTGAACACTGTGCATTTGCCTCAGAAGCTAATGAGGCTCTGACATGTCACTTATCATATTGCTACCTGCAAACGGCAGGTCTTTGGCTTCTGGCACCCCTCCCTCCTCTCTTCCACAGCATTAAAATGCTTCATGCTTGCTCTGTCACTGATTGCCAAACCTGTGCTTGCTCTGCAATATTGATATTCTTGTATTTACCATCAGCCATCTCAGGGCTGTGTGGAAAAGGTCTACAGTAAATTGCTCTCATGATTTAACTACTCCCTTGGATTCCCAATGCCTTTCAAGAAGCAGTGGGAAAGCTGAACATCATTGCATCAACCCAGTGTTGCTGGTTTGGAACAAAACCCTGAACCCCATCTCTGGCTGGAACCTCAGCTTGCATTGGCTGTAAAACCTGATGTGTTTTGGGGTGCTGTGGGGCATAAGATGGCTTTGTGCTTGGCCCAGTAGCCACAAGCAGTGCCAGGAACCCATGTTCCTTGCTTTAGGGGCAATTCTTACACACTGGTGGAAGAGATTTTCTCATCTGTAGGTTCACAGAAATGCAGAGTGGTTCTAGGATGGAACACTAATCCCATTAGGGACTACAAAGTAAGACATATGCCCATTGTTTGCAACATGCAACAAACTCCCATTTCAAACACACTTCTTGCCAAAATTGCCCTGTTCACCCTCTATCACCTCTCACAGCATCACTGTGGTAGTACAAAGCTGTCTGTTCTCACCCACATGTCTCAGAACCCCTGTATGCTCCCCAAGCAGGTTCTGACAGCAACTGGGAAGCTCTTCCAGGGAGTCCTCAGGTTTATTTGCGCAAGAACATGAAAATACCAATGATTACAATCATTACTTCATCATGTGGCACCACGCAGAGCATCCGGGAACCGTCCAAGGTTATAGAAGAGCATATAAGAACCACACCCCAGGAAGGATCTGTTTGTATTTCCTATGTACAGCCTCATAGGATGAATAAAATGCTCGTGAATTTGTTCATCAAGTTTGGGTGAAAAGTTTGTCCAAGATGTCACACATGGGGAAGAACTGATGGCTTTTTTCAGAATAAGACTCTTCTGGGCTTAGCTCAGGTCAAGTCCAGCAATAACTCTCTGCGTGTTCTGATCTCTAACACGTTCCAATATTTTATGCAATTTGGAAAAAATCAAAAAAATTGATTTTTTTTTTTCCATTTTTCAAGAACGGAATCATTTAACTAAAGAAGTTTAAAGTGAAGGTGGAAGGATGCGACTGATCTCAGGGAAGTCTGGTCCTGGGATGGGGAAGGGGAGGGGCAACAGGTCAGCACTGTCCTTATGGAAGGGTCAAAGCAGCAGGAAGAAGACACAGATTTTATATGGAATAAGGTGTGATTTCAACAGTCAAACCTGCTTTATCCTGGCCCAAGCCAGCACTGCAGCAGAAATACAGATTTATGGCTGGATCCTCATCTTGGACACTCAGGTTAATATACAAACAACCTCCACTGTTTTTAAGCTCTCTTGGATTTACATTTCCATCAAAGAGAGGTTTTGAGAAGCACCATGGCCATTGAAAGCTGCAGCTCCCTGGCATTCATTCAGCCGCCATAACTTCCCTGCAACTTGATTCGCTCATAATGCAGAATACAAGAAAGCTATGGCTCGACAGCAGTAGTCTCCCATCTGCCAACTGGGTAAATCCCTTGCTTTTCCAGAGGAAGATCTGAAAACCTGCTCAGATCTGGGAGGTTTTGGGTTGGGGATGCTGAACACCTAATGCTCAGCATGTCTTGCCAAGGACCACCTGCCGGATCTGCTAGCCTGGGTCATGGCCAAAGGTCCTCCAGCCTCCCCAAAGTGTGGTTAGTATCACATGTCCCAGGGAAAGGTGTAGAAATCCCTGAAATACTGAAATTGCTTGATTCCAGGAACAGCATCCCCCAAATCCAGGCAGCACAGGACACGAACAGCACACAGGGCTTAGGAGCGCCCTGACTGCAGCTGTGGCTGACGCACAGAAACGGATCAGATAACAATGCTCCCAAAGCTTTTTTGTCTATATTTTAACATCATTAAAAAGTGGATTACCTCCTCCTCCATAAAAGCATGGGCTTCCTCTGGGAGCCTGTCTGGCTGCTGTGTTGAGCCACAACACCACAAAGGTTTAGTACATCTGTGTACTGAACCAGGAGATGGCAACAAAAGTTGTTACAAAAAGTGACATTTTGGAAACTCAACCTGGGGTCTTCAGAGGTGGGGCTGAACTGCAACAATGGAGCTATGCTGCTAGAAAGCTGTTGGTGATTTATTCACATGGGGTGACCTCTCTGGTGCTGGTGCCAGGTAATCCCAGCAGGAAGGACTAACAACTTATTTTCTTCTCTTCTTTTTCTCCTTTGTTATGAGGGTTTTTTTAAAGTTTAGGGAAAAATTTTTATCACCATTACTATTTTTTTTTAATTTGCAAGAAATGTCTACTCAAGCAGATGAAGCTGGGAATCATCCTTAGCTCTTTGCCTGCTGTTACTTTGCCTTTTGTGTTTTTCTTCTGCCAGCTCTCTGAGGACGTGAAGAGGCTGTCTATAAGAAGTGCCCTTTTTGATGAGCAGCCGGCATGGCACGGAGAGACAGCAAGAAAAACTCAACTCTTGACTTTCTGCACCCAGATCTGACCTTTCTATTGATGGATAGCAGCAGGAGTAAGACTAGCAGATAGCCAGGCATTGCCACATACTCCCACTTGCCCATGCTATGCATCAACACCATCAAATTCCCAATTATGACACTATTTCACCTACTGGTTTCATTCCCCAAGGTGCTGCCCTGCTGCTAGCCCAGATTCACAGCAGTGGCACCTGTGGAGTCGCATTCTGCTCTCAGATAAACAACACCCTCAGACATCCCATCTAATCCTCTTTATTTCTAGCCTCGTGCCTGGCACGTGCAAGTGACCCAGGATTTCTCCCAGCCTTTCTCTTTTGCAAATGCCTCCCTTCCTGCATCCCCATCGCCTCTCACTATACTTCAGCTATTTTTGGCACAGGGGGTAAAAAAGCTGGGGGAAAGGAGAGAAGAGGAAGAGTCAGTTCTGCTTTGTTTCAACACATTGTTATCGAATGAGAAGGAGAGGGCTGCAGTGGACATGTCCTTGGGAATCGGCTGATCCATCTCCCTATCAAACCCAAGGGTCCCCGCAGAGGAGCTGTCTAGGGACGCCAGACAGCTCTTAGTTATATTTAGGAAGAGCTTCCCCTCCTGTGTTGTCAATTTCATGCAGCAGGAAATCTTTTCTTAGATGTTTTATTTAAAAAAAAAAAGAGCACAAAACAAACAAAAAATCACCTCATTTCCTGGAGTCTTCCTCTCTCTGCCTCATTCCTTTCTTTCCGTATTCCCTGTTCTCTGGTCTTTGTTTTTAGGGCATCAGCAGCTTTCACTCTCTGTCCAGTTCCAATCCCTGCATGCCAGCATAGACCTCCACTGCATTCACAGCTGCTGCATGGGAGGAATTAAATGACCTGAGTTCCCTCCAGCACCTGGAAAACTACTCCAGGGAGCATCCTCATACAACTCCTACTCCAAATGCCATTCAACATGTGAAGCTATCCCACTGACTTTGGCCAGTGGTAGAGCTGGCCCTTGGGGCACAGCAGGAGCACGTGCAGGCTCCTCTTCCACATCCATATGCTCCATCCGGAAACATCAATTCTCTTTCTATAGGAAGGCAGGTTATCCTGGGGCAGAGGAAATGTTTCCTCTTCCCGCCAGGATGTTTGCAGTGCACCCAGAGTGAAGTATGTATAAGAAACCTCCTGATGTGGAGATTTCAGTAAACACCTCCCAGCAAAGAGCCTGGACCAATGTCAGTGCCCTTGGAGCAGACTAGAGCCAGCCCCAGGGAAACAACCAAGGACAAATGCAAAAAACCTCCATCCTGCCCATGCCAAAATCAGGTAGAGGGTCCCCTACTAACCACAGTGACCAATAAAATTGGGTGGGATCCCTATGGGGAGTTCTCCATACCTGGGATGTCCTGAATCCAGGGAGATGGTGCCCAAGTCTGGCCAGAGAGGAGTTTTTATTCCCCCCTTCCAGTGAATTTTCCTCTTGAGTAAGGAAAAGCAAAGCTTCTCTGCAATTTTTAAAATAATTTTAAATTTTTCTGACCCCAAAAAATGATCTATCAAAAAATTCTCACCTCAGTCTGTTAATACAATTGAGGTCTCAGCCCTTCATCCGGCTTAATGCATAAATCCTGATGCACAGCTCATCAAGACTCCGGACAAGGTACCTGGCTTCAAGGTTTGCAGCCAAAACTTTTAAGAAAATGAGCCCTTTGCAGCCTGAAATGTCCCTAGGCTGCACAAAGAGGTTTCAAGAGATCTTTGGCAAGACCTTTGATTCCTCTTCTTGTACAACACGTGAAGTGTTACTGGAGTGCTCTGGAGTACAGTATTTGGAATAGAGAAAACCACCCTCAAAGAAATCCAGTGCTCAGAAAGGAGTTTTTCCTGTGCTGCTGCAATTTAGGGACTTAAGAACTTCAACCCTACATGCTGCTTGAGGTCACTAGCTAAATCAGAGCTTCACCCTTTTGGTATTCAAATCACAGCTTCCAACACTGCTTGTGTGAAGAGATAAAATGGTGTCTGAGCAATAAGCTCTTTTGGATGCTGATAAAAAAAACCCCTTTTAATTGCTTGATGTGATCATAATTATTTCATTTGCCCCTATTTCCCTCTCGACATGAATCCAGTCCCTGTGGGATCCAGCACGGTGCAACTCTGCTGATCTTTCTCTCTTGTAATCTTTAGGGATGAAAATCAGGGACTCAGAGAAGTAGGGTGGGGAAACACAAGCTGTCCATATGCTTCAGCAGTGTCTGATACATCAGGAAAAAGGAAGTAAACTTAGATGTATTAGAAATTTTCTGCAACGCAAATAAAAATGGATTTGAAAAATGTCTTTTTTTTTTTTTTAAGTAAATCATGCCTACACCTCCTGTTGCCCCACTGTGGGACATGTCTGAGTGGTGCATAGGTGGTTTTACCACTAATGATGGGTCAGTTCAGCAAAGTTTATTTTAATTTTATGACCTTTACGAGAAACTCTTGTGTAGCAGTGATTAAAATAGCAGCCATCTCCTGTTTGTGCTGCAGCGAAACCATTTGACATCAACACAGACACACCAGCAAGCCGAAAAATATCACTCTTCCTAATTCATCACGTAAACACTGTTGGCCTAAATTCACCACGCCAAACAAGAGTTGGACTACATAGCACTTCTGGATCCCCCAACAACTTCTGCCCATTCATGCAGGGTACCCAGCAGTGCATTTTCCTGTAGGGATTTGCAGGGCAGGAATGGGGAGGATATCTCCAGTTGTGCCTGGTGGCCAGAAGCCTCCAAGATGTGATGCGCTTATTCACTGTATCTCCAGTTTCTGCTCAACACATCCCCAGAGTTAACCCTTGTCATTGTCAGTAGAGGAACTCAGACCCACCAACATCAAGCAAAGCCATTCCTCCTGCACAAGTATGGAGCACAGCACACAGAAATAACAGTGAATGGTAGGACTGTGGGAAGGGATGGAGTCTTGCTTTGCTAGCTAAAGTTTTCAAAACCTTAATGATGATAATAATAATAATAGTAGTAATTTTCAGGCATCTGATATTCAGAAAGGACCAGCTACCTCCCTATGGAAAGCCAAGCACTAGTTTGGGACCTGATCCTCCTTCCAACCATTGGCAGCTAAAAACTGTAGTTGCCCTACTTGCATTTATTTTTTTTTAATTTTTTTTTCTTTGAAACATTCACATGAATAAAGTCTTGTTTGTGGTAAAATTACATCACTTGGGCTGAAAGAGACTTCCTGATTTTCTCAGTCTTATTATCTAGTGATTTCTGTCTCTTTGTAACGTGCTCGCTTCAGTACTTAGGGTTTTGCTAAGTCAGTGAGATTAGTGGCTGAGGGGATGTGTTGGCACGGAGGGCAACACTGTCGTCTTAGATAAACCTTCCCCTTCTCATTGCTTCCCCCCAGCCTACTGCTTTTGCCAAAACACATAAAATTAAAGGCAGCAGGTTGATGGGGATATTTCAGTGATATCAGTCCAGGTCATACCTCAAATGTCACCCAACACAAGAAGCCAGCCATTTGACTCTGAGAACAGGTGCTGAGAACTTAGAGAAAAATATGGAAAATCTACAACCTCTTAGCATATTGAGCAACCAGCCCCTCTTTCCGAAGGCTTGGGCTAAAATCCCAGATTTCAAGTCTTCCCACCTTCACACACAATCATCAGCTCCATCACAAAGACACGCAGGTAGACAGCTCTTAAGGTAGATGAGCCACTGAACTAAAGGGATTACAAAGGTAGTTCGGGACAGACTTCAACCTCAGAAAGGCTTAGGGTGCTTACGCAGTGCTAATGATAAGATAATTTAGAAATATTTCAAACCTGACAACGTAACATATTCTCTCTGGCTGCAATTTAGTGCATGTTATCAGGTTTTTCATTGCTTTTGCCTCGCTGTGATGGATTCCAAGCTTGCCGTTATTACAGCCATTACATCCTGATTTTAATGGGGGGTGCTTGCAGCTGTCACAACGGGCTGAAAATATATTCTTTATGTCAAATTGCACAGGAGACATTTCCTCTTTGAGTCACTGACAGGTCACCTCCCCAAACCAATTAGCTAATTGTCTCCTATCACTCCCTGAAGAGCAAGAGAAATGAGTGACTTGTGAATGAACTCTGCCCACAGAAAACACTTGTTCTCTCTCTCCCTCTCTAATTTTTAATTTTTTTTAAACCTTAATTTAATCTGTTGGCCATTCCAACAAATGAGGCAGTGTGCCTGCCCATTCCTTGTATGCTGACTCTCTGCCAGAGCATTTTATTTTTTTTTTAATAAAGGGAAATAAAAATGAATAGTGTTTCTTTCCTAGAATATATAGACAAGTTGCCGCAACAGAGGGGATCATCCACAACCATTGGGTCATGCTTGGGTCCTACTCCCAAATCTGCTATTGGGTCTTCCTGGCTTCAGCCTGATCCTCAAGAGCTGGTGAGGCACACTCGTGCCTTCTTTGGCTTCACTCAGCTGTGTTAGGAAGCATTACTTTACTTGGCAGAACTGCTCCTCAGGCAAAGCCCCTCTTGGCTGTTGGCTTCATGAGTGTACCAAGTTGTCACTCTTATTTGTATTTCTTTGAGCTCTGCAAAAGTGATGCAAGTAGGGGAAAATAAAGAAAAAAAATATGAATTGCTCCTCACTGCATCTCAACTAAGTTGCATGTTGTATTGCGCACAAGACAGAAGGGAAGATGTGGCTTTACGTACAGCAGCATGGAGAGAGGAGACCTGTTTTTGTGGCACAGACAGGGATGTGAGTGGATCAGGAGAGACAGGCTGGTGTCAGCTCACCCATTACAGGGGCAGCCACAGGGGCAAATCCTGAATGACAAACCCCTGTGTGTTGCTGAGCTCCACAAAGAAGCCCTGTGCCTGCCCAGCAACACCTCCCCTGCTGCTGGATGTTGCTAGAGCATTTAATTTAACTATGTTATCGCAGCTGAAATGCTCCAAGAAAACTGAAGTGTCTGCTGCAGTTATCACTAAGTCACCTCCACCTTCCACAATCCCCTCTGACCCCGCTCACCTCAGCACTAAGACCCCAGAAGCACCCTTGAAAACATGAAAGTCCTCTACATGACTGGCTCGCTCAGAGCAGGGCGTGCTTCTCAATGGGATGTTACTAAAGCTTTCTTTCAAAATATCTCCCGTAAGGTCCTGATAAACAAACTAGTGAGGTATGTGCTAGAGAAGTGGACAGGGAGGTGGGTCTCACTGGGGCATACCTGTTTGCAAAGCAGCTTTATCTGCCAGACTGGGTGGTCCTAGTGGAGACCAAGTTGACCATGAGCCAGCAAGTTGTCCTCATAGCAAAGAAAGTCTCAAGCCTCTTGGGCTGTTTTAGGCTGAGTGTTGCCAGCAGGTCCAAAGAGGGGACCCTTCCTCCCTGCTGAGCACTAGATGCTGGGTCCAGTCGGGGCTCTCCAGTATGAGAGAGGCATGGATGTACTGGAGATAGTCTAACAAAAGAGCCACAAAAGTGATGAAGGGACTTGGGCATCTGACACTGTAGAGGCTGAGAGAGCAGAGACCACTCAGCCTGGAGAGAAGGCGGCTCAGTGGGGTCTGATCAATGTGCCTAAATACTGATGGGGGGAATTAAAGATGACTAAGACAAACTTTTCTCAGTTGTCCCCAAAGGCAGGACAAGAGGCAAAGGGCACAAATCAAAAATAGAGGAAATACCATTTAAACATACAGATAATTTTTTTTTTTTTTAAACTGTGAGGATGGTCAAACACTGGTGCAGTCTGCCCAAAGAAGTTGTGGAGTCTGCACCCCTGGAGATACTCAAAATACTAAGCAATCTGCACTTGGGGACCCTGCTTTGGGAAAGGAGGTTGAATGAGGAGATTGCCAGAGGTTCCTGCAGGCTCACTGATTGTGGGCTCTAGTGGATGATCCCCTCCATCTCATTTCCTCCACTTTCCTTTCAAGCTGCTTGTCCCTTCCCTGCAGTTGCATCTCAAACCACAACACCTTCCCAGACTCCAATCTCCCAGCTCAACAGAGGAGTTCAGACCCTCGATGGGTCAGGTTTGGGAGGAACCTAATGGAAACAGCAGGTCAGGAGTCAGCATGTCCCTTGTGGGGGGGGCTTTCACCACATACTCTGAAGGTACAAATTGAGCCTGATGCTTTGGCTCTGGCTTCTCCATAATAATAACCTGGGAAAATCATGATTTACCTGAAGCTTTGCCTTACTGGGATATGAAAAGGACAAACATGGTAAAGATCTTGATTTACTGAGGTACAGCTCTAATGGAGGGGACAGAAATATACCTCAGATAGACAGAGGTATAGGCTAGGACAGGGATGTGACCATTCATTTTTCAGGCACTGCTGAACTTGGAAATAAAACCCACGATCACCACAGCAGAAACACCCCATAAAATTACATTTGTTGACTTTACTAGGTTTTTGAAGGAATGGGGGGAACAATGCAATAAAACTGATGGCAAACAGCAAAGTATCTGCAGGTCAGGAGAAAATGAAAGCAGTGAGAAGAAATAAGGAAAAAGCCAGTCCTTACAATCCTAGGAACACTTCTAACATATACAGATTTTTAATCCTTATTCAAGCTTGCCCCAAAAATGCTGAACTTGGCTTACTCTAGCACTCTGACCCCAGTGGCACTGACCCAGCTAGACAACACTTGGTGGACACTCATTAAACCAGCATCTGGAGGGTTAAGCACATTAGAAGAACCTGCCTTGACACTTCCCTATCCACAGTCTCTTTTTTCCTTTGGAAAATGCTAAGTCACTCTTTAGCAAGAGGCCAGGCGAGAGGTTGCTTAGGAACTAAATTACTTCTCATTCTTAGACAGTGATGTTAGCTGGCACCAGGGGTGTGTGGAAGTGTTCAGAAAGGGGATGGAGTGCTCAGAAAGCTAAAGTAATGGGCTGCAGGGTCATCCCAAAGACCAACATCAGCAGCAATCACTTCTCCCTGTTCCTCCAGATGACTGCCCTGGGCTCTTGCAGGAAAACCTTGGGTTTGGTCCAAAAAAGGAACCCTAAGAGGCGAGAGAAGTCTAAATTAGAAAGGTTTTGACAATATCACAAGAAGTGGTGCACAAGCTTGAGTCAGGGTTTCTGCTGACATCGTGTCCAATGGGAGAGAGGAAGGATGTTTCAGAAGAAGCAACTTTCCATCCAGTATTTCAAAAATGCTTTTGAGACCCAGACGACATGCAGCACACAAGGCTGTCAGCTGTGCCTCCGAGTCACTCACAAGAGCTGTCCTCTTTTAGGTTAAAATCCTGTTGAAGAAGATTTTCCCCTAAATGGTTTTAGGAAAAGTTAAAAACCTTTTTGAAAGCAGAATCATCCTGGAGGAACCAGCCACTACAGCAACTTCTCAAAGAGAAGTTGTGCCGATGAGGCTGTCCAATCCTCATGCCATCTGCCTGGGGGAAATTATTTCAAGGGAATCACGTGAAGAAATACTGATGAGTCAACACTTTGGACCCGATGAAGCAACAAAAACTGCAGTAAGAAGCCAAATCGTAAGATTTCTACAATGTGTGCTCTTGGGTTTGACTGAGCCATGCAGGAAAACTCAGAAGTGGAAAGGTACGGATATGAGAAGTCAAAGTTCTTTTCTCCTCCTCTGCTGAGATAGTCCAGCAGCTTGTGTTGACAGCTCTATTCAAGATTTTACACCATTAGCACTTGACATGAAACATGCCCAGCTTCCAGACTTTGTAAGATAGAAAATCCCAGCAGCCCTATGGGATACATAGTCTCTGGAGACCCAGGACAGAAGGTAAGGCTGAGCCAAGGTATGAGTAGTTGATAAGGACCTCACTGGCAGGGAGCTGCCAGAGATAAACTGTTGTTTCTGCATGATTTTCTAGGTGAGCATAAGGGAGTTGGATGCCCATCTTCTGGTGGATTTGCCACCCATCCTTAAGAAATCCATTTGAAAATCTGTCTAAACCCATTATACTCCAAGACGGCATCTTGCAGCCACTGAGACCGGGGTGGGCCATGTCCTGTTAGATCTTCATGCTAATGTTCAAACTAGTCTCTTTTACCCCAGATGGGATTTGCACTCTAGGAGATGGAGTTTCCCAACACCACTAATACAAAACCGCCCAAGGATCATGTAAGACATCTAATGATGATTTCTTAGAAAGTCCTTCACAGATGGTACTTCACAGCACCTTCAAAAATGAAGGAGAGGGTGAAAACAAAAAGATAATCACATTACAAAACCAATTAATTAGTTTTTAAAAGACTTACTACTTTTGGCAGTGCATCCCTGGGCTCAGCAGACCAGTGTAGAGGTCTACCATCTGGAGGTGACAAATCTGAAACTCTACATTGCAGGAATTGCATTAACACCTTACACAGGTGCAGAGTCTGCAAGAAGGTCAGGGCACCCAACCAGATCCTTTCACATGCCAGTCCCGTACTATTTTATGGAATATCATGGCTGTGTTCAGGATCCAGCAGAGTTTGAGATTAAACATGGTATGTCCTGCAGGCAATCTCTCCCATCCTGCAAAACACAGATGGGGGGAGAAGCACACGTTGAAGCAAAATTATACCCTAATAGACAAAATCACAGCTTCCCAAACTGAATTAGAAAGAGGTAAGCTGGTCTTCTCTCCAGTGCCCCCACTGGCCTCTCTACTGGATTCCTATGGACCATGGATTCATGTAGAAGCATCGTCTTTTACCCCAGGGTAAGCAACTACCTCAGGTCAATCCCATAGCAGGAAAAAGAGAAATTGCGAAGTTCCCAGGATGACCAGCCGGAGCAGCTAGAAACCAGCTCATGGGATGTCCCATCCCAGGCATGGCTTGTGCACATAAAAGCCCCAGCTCCCCTTTCCCACGAGTGGGTATCACAGCAGTCTTGTGTACAGAGGCTCCCAGACGGAGATGTGAGTTGCATGCCTGTAGTGTGATCAAGTCAAGATGAGTCAGCTCACTATTAAATTCTCATTTAGTGCCTTTGTATCAGCTCCAAGCCAGAAAACAAAATAACTGTCTAGAGAAAGAGCCCAAGGAAAATTCATCTGGTTACAGCAGGTTCTTGAAACTCGGTAGAATACACCGGCTTGCAAACCCTGGTCTCTGTCTTTATCTGGGTCAAGGATTTTTTGGCCAAGGTGGTACGGATGTCAGGGAATAGTAGATGTTCTGCATCACTGCCTCTCCGCCTTCCAGAGCAGTACCCTCAGGCTCACTTCACTCAGGTCCACCCCACCTTCTGGAGATGTAAGCAGGAGCCCTCCAAACTCCTGGATAGTATGAGTTTAACTCCACAAGGTGGTTTGATCAGTGAATGGTCTCCATGTTATAGGGAAAAAAATAAAGCCAAAATGCAACCACCTTCCACTCTGCTAACCCTCTGCCCCACAATAGTGCACTTATAACATTCTGGTTTTCTCCAAAATTGCTAAAATCCTGTGGTTCCTTCTTTGCCTTACAGTCCTCCTTTCTAGCAGCTGTCTCAGTGTGCTTGGGGATTTCATCATTTTTACATCCCCAACGTTAGAGCTTCACAGCTCCTCCTTGGGATGCATGATCCTAGGGTAGACAAATCCATGTGCATCACTCCTTGTCCACATCCCCATGGGGTGAGAGTGGATTTATTTCTCACCCAGTTGTCCCTGTCCAAACTCAAGAAAGGGTTTAGCATAGATTTGATTTGGACTTCATCACCTGCAACCAGCTTCTCCAAACGGTGCTCCAGCTTCTCCAAACGGTGCTGCATCGTTTCCCCTTCAAGAAAAATTCTGCCAATCTCACTTCACAGTGCAGAGTGGAAACCATCTGCCCAGACTTCCAAACTGTTCCCCAAACAACTCCCTTCCCTTTTGCTCACATCTGCAGGGCTGCATTTACTGTGCTGAGAGCCAGCATACCCACCCTGCTCCCCCCAAAGGGCATGGGAAAAGGCAGCGGGGATGGCGCACAAAAATGTGCAGATGGGAATGTGGCAGAGGAAGGAGGGGGAGACTTTGACCTGTGATTTGTTTGCTCAGCATCTCATCTCTGGATGAAGCGATGTTTCGCTTTTGGAGGGCAGGAGAGAGGAGCCAGTGTGCAAGAATAAACTGGGGATGCGGGAAGCAGCTCTTTGCTCCCCAGTTTTAAAGTCCAGGAGCCGATTTTTCTTGCACCTTGTCCCTTTTTCCCCTACAGTGACCAGGTCATGGAGCAAGAAAAGAGGACTTGGTGTGATCCTGTAGCCCATTTCCTCATGCAGGGACTTCTGGGGGTCACAGGAAGAGGATGGATAGTCACACTGGGGAAAGCAGTAGCTTAAGACAGGGGTTTTAGACAAGGATTTGAAAGGCTTCCTAAAACATTGCCACTTTCACACTCATTCATCCAAAGTAGGATGAGAACTTGCACCAGGCAGAAAAGATTTCCCTTCCTTGTATTTACATAGCCCTGTGTCCATCTGAAAGGCATCACCCCCACCCTCCTCACATGATTCCCAAGCTCTCAGTTACACTTTAAAAAAAAAAAAAAAAAAAAAGAAAAAAAGCCCCAAACCACTGCTCAGCAAGCAATATACTACAAGGACACATGTTTTTGTGCTCACTTGAGCTAAACCTCCTCCACAATTTTTCCTTTTGCCAAATGTTTCTGAGTAGGAGCGCTGGAAAAATAAACTCCCCTGGCGCAGCGGGATGAGGGCGGGTGGCCAGGCTGAGCCGAGTCCCAGGAGCTCAGGGCCATGGTCAAACCCCCAGGAGCCCCTTCCCAGTCCCCCCTACAGCACAGGCTGTTGACTGGGGGACATTTACTGGGAACAAGTGCCTATTGTCCCCTGTCAAGACTGAGAGGCAGCTCAGAGGGGTAAAAGTCAGTGGGACTTCATCCTTCCTTTTTGTCCTCTTTACTTTTACCCTCCAACTCTGCATAAAGCCCCAGCTTTGGTCCTTCTGCCTGCCTTGCTTTTAAACCTAGATAGGCAGCTCTGAAATAACACCTTGAGAAAATTATTATCATTATCATCTCCAGAACAGGTCTCTCCTATTATTACTATTATTTTTCCCTTCTTTGCTTTGCAGCACTGCTCCAGCCCACAGCAGGCTGGGGGGGTTTGGGTAGCATAATGGGAAGGGTTGCAGGATTGAAGGTGGCAGGAAAGGTGGCAGGTTTGCTGGCATAAAGACCTGGGTAGCACCTGGTTTCCAGGGCACAGTTGAAGTAGTTCAAAGCAAGCATGTGCCAATGATTGCAAGGTCCAAACTGCCTTTTAGGAAGAAATCATGGGCAGCTCTGTCGGAGCATGCCTGCAGCTGATGCCCATCTGGTTTCTTTGGTGCCTCTGATTCCCCATGTGAGATAAATACACTGACTTCTCCAAGGCAACCGCTTCTGTGATCCTTGCATGACATTTGTTGCACATATGCCAATTAATACTAATAAATATGCTAGCACTATTGCTGAAAGGATACACAGAGAGATAAAAAACAACACTTAGGAAGGACAAGGAGAATAAAAGATGGCAAAGGAAAGCAGTAGTGTGGAGTTAACGATCTGAGATCAAACTGGAGGAACTAATGGCCCCTTTTTCATGATGCAGTTACATCTATGAATATTGAAAACCTTGTTCAGAATCCTCCAGCAGGGAAACCCATAGCAAGTCTAACAAGTGAAGAAAAAATTAGCAGCCACTTCCCCTAGGGAAATAGGGACACAGAAGCAGGATCATAAATTGGCCACAACGATGAGAAACCCCTATTGTTTTCAATATCCTGCTGTACGGATGAAAGAGGGTCCCGAGTGAGCACGAAATCCCTGCATCTCCAGGGCCAAGGCCCCTAGAGGTTGAATTCCACTTGGGCTCGGTAGCATCCACCCCATCTTTATCCCTTCACAGCTCCCTCCCCAAGTGCTTGCAAAGAGTGATGGTCAAAGTCTCTGCGACGCATATCCACCATGGAGCCATTTTAAACCAGATGAGGACCCCAAGCATGTACTGATCAACTTTATTTCCAGGAGACAAGGCCTTCCCCACTGTTAAAAATAAGCCCATAAAGGCTAATTCAGCGTACCACAATAAGTCAGATGAATCCACCCAAGCGGACTGGTACTGCCTGGTGTTTCATCCTCTGTTTCCCTCAGTCCTGGACAAGGCATAGAGTTGAGGACCAGTTGCCACATGCAGATTGTCCCCCTGACCCTGCTCCAAAGCATCTGCATATGCAATCAGTCCCTCTAACAGCTGCTTCCTTTTATTTTTATGGTGTCTGCCATTAAACAAACCTCATTAATGCAACAGGAAGATGAGGTTCACCTCAATTTTGTTTAATGCTGGGTACCAGCAAATCTTAATTTGCACGGGAGGAGGTGAGGTCTTCGGGAGGATCCTTGGGCAGATGCTGCCCAAGGCATGTCCCAGACAATCCCCAGGAGTGGGCATGGTCTCTAGCTCATTTGGGGGAAGATATTAAAAAGCTCATTTTGCCTTAGAGCAGGCGTTCAAGGCCAGGTTGTATAGGGCTCTGAGTAACCTGGTGCAGTGGAGATTGGAACCAGACAGTCTTTAATGTTGCTTCCAACCCAAATCATTCTGTGATTCTATGATACTATGAAGTACTGCTCTGACATCAGCACTCATCTGTTGATGATATTCCAGCACTGGAGCTAAGTGCTGGAGTCTCTATGCAGAATGAAAAGACAGAACTACATAAAGGCTGGTCAATGGGAAAGCTAATGCAGAAACCAGATTAATCAGACAGAAACATGCCCTGCTGTTTGGCTGGAAGCAATCAGAGTGGTGGGGTCTCTGGAGGCATCTCTGCTTTCCTGGGAAGGTCAATGTTTAAAGAATCAAAAAGCAGACACAGCAGTTCTGAGCTCCACAGGACTTTCTGAGCTTTTTTTGGGTAGTTTTGGATATGTAAATGATTTTTGGTTGCAAATCCTTACAGTTATAGACCCAAATTCTGATTCTCATGGCAAAGAACAAGATTTCCCACACAAGACTGTGACTGTAGGTTTTGTTTGTGCAGGGCCACAGGTGCAGAAGTTCAGCAGCACCTTCACTTGATCAAAGGATCATTCACATGTCACAGAAATCAAAGACTTCCACTTGAAGCTTTGCTGAGGTGGAGTCTGAACTGACCCAAAACAAATCAGCCTCATCTCTACTCCCAGCTTATTGCAGCCATGTGGCACTTGCTAGATTTACCCTCCTGGCAGATATTAAGCATTTCTGAAGTTTTACAGTGGGATTTATGTCAACTAGGAACTGGAAAAAGGTCTCTGGAAGTTACCATTTGATTTATTTCAAGGACAACAAACGAGGTTATAAAGAAGGACATGTAAGTTATGGAGAGCAGCATGCCCTACCACTGATACTCATCTGTTGATATTTGTCCAGCACTGGAGGAGAGTGTGGTGAATTCTATGCAAAATGGAAAGACAGAGCAACATGAAGACTGGCTGAGCCATTTTCAGCTTAGAAGCAAATTCACACTTGCATGCAACAGGCAATAAACTCAATTTGCTAAGAAAAGCAGAGACAGGCTGGGTAAACTGAAAATGCCACCAGTGAACTCCAGTCCTGACTCCTCTCTTTCTAGTTTTCCTTAAGTAAGTTTAAAACAGTGACTTTTAAAAGCTCATTGACTTCAGTGCTCTAGTATTGCAGCATATAAAAGAATGCAGAAGTTTTAATGTTGTTAAAGTGAATATGCTTCCAAAAGGACCTAGCTTTTTATTATAAAATGATAGAAAGGGACAGAAAAATATAATCAGCCTTCCTTTTTTGTTTAATAACAGTCCCCAAACCACTCAAAGTACTTGAAACTGCTGAGATAACTGTCCTGGTTTCAGAGAGGACGGGTGTGGGTGGCACCTCCCAGCACGGAGGGAACGTTTGTATTGGCAGCTAAGGCAGAAAGCCTCCACACAACCTAGGGAAAAGGAAAAAAATTAAAGAAAGAAAGAAAAAAAAAAACCCACCCAGCAAATAAACAAAAGCATTCCTAATAAACTGGAAATGTCATACTACATCAGGGATCACAAGATCGAGCCCAGAAAGGTCCAAGTGGCAAGAACATGCTGTTAAAAACAGATGGGAAAAACAAGCCGGGAAAGGTTGAGACTGTGTTTCTAAACTTCTGTTCCCGACATGGGTTTTAGAGCTGGTGCTGGTGTGGCTGGGGGTGAAACACCAGCTGCCTACATCGTCCCAGTAATCCCTGTGGAAACCTTATAAGCAGGAGGATGGGGGAAAGAGTTTTACACTAAAATTCCTAATAAAAAACATCAGAAATGTATGTTTTTCCAGCTTCCTAAGCCCAGGCTCACCCCAAGTCGAGTCAGGTTAGTAATACAGCTTTTTTGTATTTTAGCCATGGTTTTTTGGAGTCCTGCTTGGAATGGGATTTTCTCCTCACAGCATGGCTGTGTCAAGGCAGTGGTTCAGAGTGGGTTTCTGGGATGCTTTGCAGCATGAGGATGGCCATGTCAGCCTTTCTGTGCTCATCCCTACTCATCTTAAAACGGACTTACAGAGGTGGCTCTACTCAGTGCCATAAAACCAGGTTCTCAGCGAGCAAAATACAAGTCACATGCTGGGAAAAGTGGGTTACTGCTGACGACCCCCTAAACATTATGAATTACATGGAAAGGAGAAAGGAAAACTAAGATTAAATGGGAAGATTAGGCTACCAAAACATGCAGCTTGCAGAGAGCTGTGGAGAGGACATCTCTGAGCCTGCCACCTCCATGCTTAGCCCATTGTCCTGGAGACAAAGCTCCTGATGACAAACTCCTAAGACACACCAGCTATTCCCTGAGACTGTCAGAGACCTTCCAACATAACAAAATAACAGAAGTTCATTGTTTTAGAGGATTTTTTTTCATACACCACTTTCCCCCAGTTCTGATTACATGAAGATAGAGCTGGAGCTCTAACATCTCTGTTTGGGGTCCACACTTTCCAGAATCATTTAAGCCAAGATCTGTTATTTAGAGAAAGAGGGTCTAGCCTGGAAGATCACAAAAACTTTTGAGCTCCAGCACCTGGAAGGTCTCAAAAATATTTGTAAACATTGGGGTTTGGCTTAAGTGCCTTTCTGTGCAGGAGGAGCATGGGGGAGAACACTTTCTGAGGCACAAACCAAATGCTATTCTGAAATTTAACAAGTTTGACTGATTCTCTGTATTATTTTGCATTCCTTCATGCTTTAGGCTCCAGAAGATGCCTAAATATCCAAGCGCATAGGCTGTCAGCACAGCTTTTCCAGCCCAGCAGGAAGTAGGAGATATCTTCAGGGAGAGACTATTTTTGGAGAGCTATCCAATTCCAAACTAAGCCTTCAGACTTTTTGTTGTTATTATTCGGATTAAGACGGCAGAGTAGGAGAGCTGAGGCATTCCCACAGCAGATCACATCGCTCATACTGCCTGTTCTCAGTGGTGGAAGGGAGGTCTTTGTATGGATGCGGCACAGGGCTGGAAATCCATGGGTAAGGTCCTGGGGCTTTTTGAGGTCCTGAGCTGATAAGTGGGCACTTTGACATTTGGATGCAGTTGTGTTTTAATTTCAAAAAACAGTTTTTAATTCTGCGCAACAACTTGGCTTCACACAAGATAAGGATGGAGAAAACTATTTTCCCTTTTACCCAAAACACTCCAAGTGAAAAACGTGCATATGGCAAAGAATTACATTACAATAGCTTTGCACGTTACCCAACATGTCTGTAGAATCAGCAGCCAAGAGTAGGACACCCCAGAGCCCCCCTGCTGAACAACTGGATCATGCTAAATTAATTCAACATCCAGTACTAATTTTTTTTGCTTTTACAACTCCTATTTTATACATTAAAAAATGTTTAATAGCCATCCCTCAGCTTATTCCTTAAGATTAATAAGTCAAAACAGAAACACTAGGGAGTATGCAATAAAAAAATAAAATACTAAAACACCCTTGGCTGAATTTAATTTCTATTAGAATCCTTAGTCATGATGGAAATGTATTTATAACCACAAACCTTCACTAAATTATCTTAACAGCCTCTAGCTGTTGTGCTAATGGCCAAAACAGCACAGTAAATTACTGTCTCACTGTACAAAATTATACACATCACTATTACACCATGTTTTAGTCCCAGCCTCTCAAAAGTAGACCAAGATTTATTCTTATTACCCAACTGTGTTCACCCACCAGCACACGCATGTGCCCTGCCACGTGTTTACTCCCAAAAGAGAACAAATCCACTGATTTTGGCACTAATGCCCCACCCTCCCCACAACACCCGCTCACCTTTTCCCCCTCCTTTCCCACGTCTGACTGGCTTTCCACTCATCAGGTTTTCCTGTCTGGCAGCTGGACTGAGTTTTTAAACAGGCTGAATTCACTCCTAACCTCATCCGAAAACTTCAAGGCAAGGCACGTGCAAGGTAAACCTGGCTCAGAAAACTTGCACTTTCTCAACACAAGACTTTTGGGATGCAGCCTAGAAATGGGAAGATGAAGATGAGACTGAAGGATGTTGGTGTCTGGCTCCCAGCTCTGCAATGGACTTGTTGCAGGGCCTGAAAGATTCACTTAATCCCTGTACACTGTAATTTCCTACCTGTGTAGCAGGGCCAGGGAAGATCCAAGAGTCCAGCAAGCAACCTGGCAGCACAAGGGTGCAAAGGTTGGAAATCCACTGAGTGTTGTCCAACACCATGTGCCAACTCTTTGCTCTGTTGGGATGTGCAAAGCCAAAATAATTTGTGTTTACAACTCTCCTCGGTACTATAATGCCAAGACCCTGGAATATTCAGGGTAGGTAAAGGAGTATTACTGAGAGTTGAAAGTACAAGGATCAAAGCTTAGGGGAAAGAAAATGAACCCAAGCCCAGCCCACACTACTGGGCTTTGGGGACAAAAGGGATAAAGGTGGCAAAATTGAAGAAGCAGATATAATATCCATTATTATTCCACTGGGAATGTATGTCTGAGATACAACTTGGAGAGCACCACAGCCGTGTTTCTAATCACACTTTGCTGTCTGGTTTTCCAGCAAACTGGTATTTTGTTGGTTTTTGTTTGGGTTTTTTTTTTTTAATATATACATAAAGTCAAAAGTCTCCCATGCTTTAAAGGAAAGAAATCCAAGGTTTTGACCAGGTTCTTCCGCACTGAAAAAGTGAGGTTAAACCTGGCCTAAATTACAGCTGATTCAGCAGCAATGCACACAGCAGAGAGGAACACGTAAACCCCGAACACGTCATTCTGGCTTCTCACCTTCCTCCACAACACGAGCTATGGTTGGTTAGTGTGAGGCTTCAGGTACAAAGAAATGCAAAGAACAGGCTTTAAAAGCTCTCCTTAATTACAAATGCAAATCTTGAAGCTTCTCATCCCCAAGTGGTATTCAACAACTCAATTCTATCCCAAATTCCAAGTGTGTCAGAGCAGCAGGTCCATGCTTCACCCCAACGGCCTTAATGACAACACCTGACAGCATGGAGTTGGTCATGTCAGGCTCTTCCAAGAAGCAGAATGAACAGAGAAAAATCACCAACTGAACATTTTCATCCAACACCCTAGTCAACTGAAAACTCATACAAAGAGCCTCATAAACATCCTATGCATTGCATAGGACAGGATTTGCTTGACACTCCTTTTGCAGCTCCAGCCCAGACCAACACATGAGGCCGTTTCCATCTGTCCCAAGACAAATACTCATTGTTAACTGCACTGTGAACATCTAACACTACTGAGCGTAGAGTATTTTGTGAAGCAACATCCATGACACCGATCTGGAAGACTCCCTGCCTTCTGCTGCATGTGAAGTGCCTTCAGTATTAACGAAAAGAAACAAACCAAAAACCTGTGGACAACCTTCTTCTCTAGACATGACTCTGCCTTGAAACCTCGCTCCTCGAAACACCTCCCCGTGACAGCATGAGATACATCAGCCCATCTGCATGCCAGCTGGCTGTACTGATTTGATGCTAAAAACAGTATATTGATCGACTCCCAGTCGAAGCCTCAGCCAACGTGTTTTGCAAGTGTTTGAGACAATGCCCTGATCCCTTCAGGCCCTCCCTTGGGTTGACTTTGAAGGGAATGTAAGGCAGGACCTGAAAACGGCTCTAGGAGCAACTCTATGGATATGGTGCTGAATCTAGCTAGTCTCAGATCAAAGGATGCCCTGTTACAGGTGGAAGCTCTGAAAAGTGAAGGGAGCCCTATCCCCCGGAAAGACCTGCCCTCAAATGTTTGACTAGTTCAAACCTAAAACCACCATTTTTGTTCCTTCCCAGTGTTTTCTTCATGATATCAACTTCTAAAATTGCAGATATTTGCATTATTCATGTCTCATCTACTTTAAAAGGTGCAAATTCAGAGTTGGGAGGAGGAGGAATGTTTCTCCCCCATCACACATGAAGAGCAGAGGCCGAACTTGCAGAAGGATGAAGAAACAAAAAGATCTTACGAGCTTTAACATCTGTGAGCAGCTCCCTATCTGCGTTTGATGCTGAGGGATCAGACACATCTGATCACCTCTTCTGAGTGCAAACCTCACCTCTTCAAGAGTGGATTCAGGTTATAGCTTGGGACACTTCTCTCTTTGGTGATGTGCCAAACACTTTGAGCCACCTCCTGGAAGAAGGACCCTGGGGTGCTCACATAAGAAGTCCCAGAAGACAAGCTAAAATGCTAACCCTCCATTGCGAGGACAGCAGCCCTGTGGACTTTTATAGGGGCACTTTCTCATTCACTTTCTTTGAAAGGTGGCCATCCTTCACTGCAGGCCTGTTGTGTAAAGCTTTCCCAGGCTCCTAATCACTTTCGTCACCCTTCTCCAAAGATGCTGGTGTCAGGGGTCCACCCACACACACACTGCTGCACGATAAAGTCCTGACTGCTGGCAGGAAAACTCCCTGCTCCCTGTCCTGCCTCACTCCATGAACACAGAGGGCTCAGAGAGGGACTTGCACAGTCAGGGCTTAGTTCAAGCCTCAATCCCCCATTTCAAGCCTTGAGCAGGGACCAATCAACATAATTTCTCAGCATCTCCTCCTGCTCAGCACTACCAGAAGGACCCCATACACTCCTCGTCATTCCCTATACCTTGTATCTTCTGCATTTCTTCTTTTTATTCCTTTCATTTATATTATTTATTCTCCTCCCTCAAGGGCTTTAAGAAACCATGATCACAGAGTGCTCACTGTGTGCATGGCTGCCACTATGGATAACACAAGGCCATGCTGGAGGTAGCAGCAGGGCTCAGCTGCCAACTCTGCTCCCCTCTCTCCTGTCACCCCAGCCCTGTGCCCTGACCCCCAAAACAATGAGCCTTTCTATTCCCCACAGCTCCACTGGAAACTCCAGTCTTACGTTACGTGTGGCGGACAGTGGGCGAGGCAGGCAGGGAAGGCGAGAGGGGGGCAGACCACAAGCCTCAAGTCATCAATTCTTCTTGGGTCAAAGAAAATGAGGTTTTCCTGGGAGCTTCCTATCTGGAGGGAGCTATTTAGAAACAAAACAGGGTTCAGAATCAAAAGAGCTGTGTGCAGTGTTGATGGCATGGAAGCAGAGCAGCTGTTTTATGCTGGCAGTAAGCCAGAAGGGGCATTTACTAAGGGGCATTTATGGAAGGGACATGAAGAAGAAAAGGAACTGGGGAGACCTTGCTGCAGCCTTCCAGTACTTAAAGGGATCTTACAAAAGAGCAACTTATTACAGGGGCAGATAGTGACAGGACAAGGGTTTTAAACTAAAGGAGGAGATATTTCAATCAGATGTTAAAAAGAAATTCTTTACTGTGAGGGTAGTGAGGCACTGGCACAGGTTGCCCAGAGAAGCTGTGGATGCCCTTTCCCTGGAAGTGTTCAACGTCAGGTTCTGGATAGGTCTTTAAGCAACCTGTTCTAGCGGAAGGGGTTCCTGCCCAGGGCAGGGGGCTTGAAACTAGGTGACCTTTAAAGTCCCTTCCAACCCAAACCATTCTGTGATTAGATGACTTACTGTGTTTAACCCTTCCTGTGCTGGATGACTCTCAAACACAGCACCTGTGTGAAAGCAGCATGAGAAGAAAGGAGATCTGGAGTTGCTGAGGGGTGGTAAAGGGGACTTTGAAATGGAGGGGCAACTAAGGTGGACCGAAACCCTGAGCTGAATTAGCCAACCTTCCCTTTTCCATGGGCGCTGTTTCAAGTCAAGAACTTTGAGGGAGCAGTTAAACCTCATATTCCCCTCTACAAATAAACAACAGAAATCCAAAAGATCCTTAAATAAGCATGTGGACAGAGATCTGAAGAACAGATTGGTAGCAATGACTAATAACCCCATTTAGCATCATTACTGACATTACTATAAGAGAAAAAAAAGCAGATAAACGTAAGCATCACCCAGTTCAACAGCATCACCCAGTACAAGACCTACAGTGTACACAAAACATGGCTCTTTGAAGCTGAAAATTTACAAGACACCTTAGTGTCACCAGAGGAGAGGAGAGAAAGGAACACTTACTAGTGAGTTTTGGAAACAAGCCCTGTTTGGGTATTACGTTAAGTGGCCAGGAAATTGGTTTAGCAAGTCAACTTGCAACCTTTGGCAGTCACACCAAAGTCCATGGGGATGTTCTGAAGGTCAGTGAGGAACTCGAATGGGCATGGCAAAGCTGGGATCATCAGCAAAACTTAATCACTGAAAATCTATGAAATGCAGAGGACCACAAATCTTTGACTCAAAATGTTATTTCCATCTTACCATATGGATGCAGGAGCTGGAATCCCACCAAAGAGATGTCTAAATGCCTTCCAAAGCAAATGCCTTTGGAAAACACCAGGTTTAAATGGAATAAGATGCGTAACAAGTACCAAGATCCTATTAGGACAGCATCTTTGATCCAGGAGACATGATGGAAATAGCCTGGACATGTCCAATAGGCATTGGAAAGCAAAAGAAATAATAAATAATAATTGAAAAAAAAACAAACCAAACCAAACCAAAAACCACACACACTGAAAAACCAAACCAAAACAAAAAAAAGGGAAAAAACCAAAATAAAACAAAAACAAAACCCACAACCCCCCCCCCAAAAGCAACAACCAAAAAAACCCACAAACAAACAAACAACAAAAAAAACCCAGAAGATATTTCTGTCATTAGATTCTCATTTCTGTTAATAGATTCTTATTTCTGTCAAGAGAGAGACCAAACATACAGGATTTAAATATTCAGAGGCCATGTGAAAAAGAGTCTGGAGTAGGTAGGGACAGAAAAGCTTTTGAAGCAATGGAAAAGAAGAAGCAATCTGAGTACTTAATTCAGAAATGTCTAAGAGCTCTTCTCAACCGGTCCTGCCTCAAAGCCAGATTTAAACTATAAATAAAAATGTCCCATTTCTGTCCCAAGAGTGAACTTCCTATCCTGAACACACATTGTTTTTGGGTGAGAATATTCACATTTGGATGGAGAAGTTCATTTCTAGGTATTAGTATAATGCAGACAACCAGACTGATGCAAGATTTCCCAGATCATGACCTTTTCCAGGAAAACTGCACAAGAGCTCAGAAGAAAATAGGAACCAAATATGAAAAGACAAATCCAGAGATGAAATCACCCCCCTCCAGGTTGCTGGACTTAGTCCAGATTCGTTGGAGAAACAGGCAGCACTGGCTATCTTACACAGCAAGAAACATATGCTTCCAGCACTCAGATTTTCCTCCTGTCCTTTAAAGGTATAGCTTGCAGGCTAAAGACAATCAGAAGAAATTTTTTTGACCAAAGCTGATCTTTACTTATTTAATATTATTTTTTTTTTAATTCTCTCTTTACACACAGCATGTATTTAGGTTGCTGCGTGGCTAGGAATGATCAATGACATATTGTACAACGGCACTGTGCAGGCTTGCATGCTGACCTTGAGGAATTCCTCTTTGTACAAGCAAGGTCGTGGCAGGCACACCTCAGGTACAAGTGTATTTGCCTGGCAGCATGTACATGGTCTGGATCTCTTTTTAGGGTCTCAGGTCTGTTCTCCGTGATTCCACATGCTGCGTATTCGCTTTTTCTGTCCCTAATCACAAATAAGAGAGAAAAGTGATCACAGAATTATAGAATAGGCTGAGTTGGAAGGGACCCACTGAAATCATCAAAGTTCAACTTATGGCTCTGCTCAGCACAGCCCCCAGAATTACACCACATACCTGAGAGCACTGTCCAAACACTTCTTGAACTCTGTCCGGCTTAGTGCTGTGACCACTTCCCTGGGAGCCTGTTCCAGTGCCCAACCACCAAAAAAAAGAGGTGAAAAACTTTTCCTAATATCTAACTTAAACCTTTCCTGACACAGCTTCATTCCCTCAGGTCCTATCATTGCTCACCACAGACAAGAGATCAGTGTCTGCCTTTCCTCTTCCCCTCTCAAGAAAGTTGTAACTGTGATGAGGTCTCCCCTCAGTCTCCTCCAGCCTGAACAGACCAAGTGACCTCAGCTGCTCCTCATACAGCTTCCCCTCAAGGCCCTTCACTATTTTTATTACCCTCCTTTGGACACTCTCTAATAACTTCATATCTTTCTTATATTGTGACACCAAAACTGCCACAATATTCCAGGTGAGACTGCCCCAGTGCAGAGCACAGCAGGACAATCCCCTCCCTTGACCAGCTGGTGATGCTTTGCCTGATGCCCCCTAGGACATGGTTGACCCTCCTGGCTGTCAGGGCACTGCTGACTCATATTCAGCTTGCCACAGACCGGGACACCCAAGTCCCTTTCCCAGCCTTGCTTTCCAGCATCTCATTCCCCCATCTGTATGTACATCCAGGGTTGTCCTATCCCAGGTAGAGAATTCAGCACTTTCTCTTATTGAATTTCATCTGGTTGGTGATTGCCCAGTCTCCTGATTTGTCCAGGTCTCTCTGCAGGGCCTTCCTGCCTTTGAGGGAGTCAACAGCTCCTCAATTTAGTATCATCAACAAACTTAGTTTCCCTTCGAGTCCTGCATCCAGGTAATTTATGAAGATGTTGAAGAGCAGTGGCCCTAAGATTGAGTCCTGCAGAACTCCATTAGTGATCAGTCACCAGCCATGCTTTACTCTGGCTCTGTCCATACATTCTCCCACATTTGCTGCCAATTTGTTGCTGGTTTAACCCATGATAATCACATGATAACCACAATGCTGGTTTCACTTGGCAGCACGGTGTTCAGGTGCTGATCCAAATTCTCCAGATTCTGACAGAAAAAGCCTAAGGAGGAACAAGTTGACCTGTCCCTCTGCAAGAGGGACTAGCATTTTTCCAGACCAGCAACTCTAAAAACTTTTGCATAAAAGGCCAGGCTTCCTGCTCACAGCTCTGGATGAAGAAATCACAACAGTCTGCATTAACATGACATCTCTCAACCAAACGATACGCCTAGGTGTGCCACAATTAAAATTCCATAAAATTACCCAGCCTAAGGATGGTGTGGGATAATAAGCATTTGCATATTGTTTATCCTGGGTTTAAAGTCTTTTTGCCCAAATCTTTGTCAGGATGGGTCTACTCCAAGGAGAAAGGCCAATAGGTGGAGAGGCTGCACAGAACCGCAGCAAAACATCTTCCAGCTCTATATCTGCCCTCTGTGCACCCTGAAATAAATCAAATCTCTCCTCCTCATTTCTCATACCTCCTACGACAGGGATAGATACATTTTGTCACCACTGTTAGGTGATGCAAGATCCATTAAGTATTGTGACACGGAAGTGAGACTTTAAAGATTAAAAGGAGTACTGAAAGGAAGGGCCATTTATGTTAAAAGCAGAAATTTCCAGATCTTTTGGATCAGTTCATCTCATAGAGCTCCCAGGTGATCTTGGAACCCTCACCATCCAAATTCCCGCTAGAAGTATTATATACTTCTCTGGACCAGCTGCAATCCCTTACCATAGCTTAACACATCCCCAGTAGCCTGCAAGCAGCTCAGAAAACCCTGGATCAGGTAGAAACCATAAAGTCGAGTTCCCAGCTTGGGAATGACCCTGAACACAAGTGAGCCAAATCACTGATTCGCTGCGTGCCTTGGTTTCCCCATCTGACCAGACCCTTCAGGGCAGATGTGGTCTCCCCAAACACCCAGAACATTCTTCCCCAGTCCCAGTCACCTCAGCTGCTACTGTAATCCAAATAAATAATATTTCCTCTGCCTTTGAGTCACTACTATAATTTATGTGCTTCAGTCTGGTAAACACTATTACATCATGTCTTGCATCTGATACTTGCTAAAAGAAAAAGGAAAAAAAAATGGTTTCAATATCGCTTCTGCTTTCAAAGAGAAACGAAGCCAGCTTCCTCATACACTTTCTCTAAGTATTGCTTGTCTTAAGTTCAACCTGTGCTTTGCCACCATCAATCTTTTACATTCACTGTGTAGTGCCAGGACCAACATCCTGCTCTGAAGTCATGACAGGTAGCTAGAGATTCACTCAAGCTGTCTTAGCAAAGCCAAAGTATCAGGAAAATACACTGGTTTCACTCCCCACACAACACACATACTCTTTTCCTCTTTGGGCATGTCCACCTCGATTGATGCAATGCCCCTTGGGAAGACACACAGGTTAGCCCTGACCAAACTACTTTGAGTTTCAGCAGTTGAAGAGCTGCCCTAACACAGCACTTCTCCCACGCTGCTCGTGTTGGCAGCAGACAAAACAAGGTCTACCCACCTTCACAGGGAGCTGGGCTAAAGCAGCTCTATTGCTTCTGAGAGGCTGGGCTTTGTCACAGAGGTATGAGAAACACTGGGCTGAAGGCACCTCAGGAGGTCTCTAATCCAGCCTTGCATTTGAAGTGTAACTAGACCAGGTCAGCTGGAATTTTTTCTAGCCAAGTCTTGTAAACCTCCAAAGACTGCAGTCTCTGTGGGAACCTGCTCCTCTATACCATGACCCTCTTAGTGGAGGGGCTTCCGTAAGACCCAGCGTGAACCTCCAAAGCTGGGTTGTGGTTTGTAATCTGCTACAACCAAGAAGAGTTTGACTCCATCATCCCCGTAACCATCCTTCAGGTATTTGCATATTATAGATCATGAGTATCACAATGACAATACATCATCATCCAACTGTTAAGTGGGTAAAGGAATACAGCCCCACACTCAAGCAAAATGACCCCAAGAGAAGGTTGAAGGGAAGAGGTCCTCTGTTTTGACTCATCAGCAATGATGCAGCAGAGAAACAAGTTACAGAGAGGGACCTTTGTGCAGCATTGCACAAGAGAGCTGGTGTGGCAGGAGTGCTGGCAGGCACTGCCCTTGAAAACAAAATGCACCCCCTGACCTGCAAAATCTTCTCTGGTGGAGCAAGTGTTCATCCCTTCTCTGAATCATCTGGCTCACAAGAACAGCTAAAACATCTGAATCAAGCCAGGAGATTACATGGGAGGAGCAGGCAGCTCGACAGCTGGAGTAAGTGTGAAGTCATGAAGTTCAGTGCTGTCAAAACTTTCTTAAAAGAACTCGTCAAAGGACTTCCCTGAGTCCCATCAGTAGACCCAGGTGACGTAATTTGTGCCCTTAAGTCTCTCTGCTATCCCTCCCTGGATCCAGGTTCAAAATCCATAAATTCACCTAAACCAGCACTGGAAGGAACTTTTGGAGAATTTGTCAAATTTATTCCACTGCCTCAAAACAGGATCAGCTCTCTGAAATAGAGTTTGGCCAACCTGTGCTTCAAAACTGCCACGATGGAGACTCCAAGCCCATCCCAAACCTTCTGTTCCACTGCTTCACTTCTCTGGCAATCAGAGGTTAGGAAGTTTTTCCTAACACTTGTTTCCCTTGCTGCAGTTCAAGCTCAGCACTTCTTGGCCTCCTACTATTGGCCATGTAGAGCAGTTTAGTCCCTTCCCCTTCACAGATACCTTAGACACACTCAGTGACTGCTACTTCTCCTCTCAGCCCTCTCGTCCCTAAACAACCTCATTTCCTTCAGTCTTTCTATATTTCCTAGATTTCTGCTCATTTTTTGGGTGCTTTTCTCTAGAGTCTCTGAAACCATTTCTTATTTTTCGTAGAGGGGAGTGTCCCGAATTAGGCATGGCACAGCTGAACATGAGAGTGACCCATTAAAAGTCATTAGAGAGAAGAGGGGGAAAAAAAGGAGATAATTTTGCACAATATCCATCTTTTGCAGTTTGCTGTACAAAAAAGGGGTGTTCTTTCTTCCCCCTCCTATAAAATTTCATCCCAACTAGCATCATGCCAAACTCCACCTGGCACCTCCACCATTCGAGCAGCCTATAACATCTCTGCTCCAGTGGTCCTACTTCAGCCCACATTCCACATTCTCATTTAAGGAGGACATCCTTGCTACACATTTCAAGTGGGATAGGAAGAACGAAAAGAAGCCCTTCATCAGGGAGTTACCCTAGGAATAGGACTGTGATCATAAAATTAGCCCATCATACCCCCCTTAACCTCTTCTTGCTCACCCCATTGAAGAGGAGCAGCTCTTCCAATGACCTTGATTAAACTGCTTCTGCTTGATGTAAAAACGACCACTGATGCACAAAGCTAAACTCCCCCTGGTTAAACCAGACAGGGGGAAAAAAAACCCCAAAGCACTGAAGCATTGTAAAACCAGTACACGATGAGAAGCTTTTGTTTTAGTCAGAACTGCAGACATACATCTCAGCCAGACAGAAAATACTCTGACTTCATGGTACATAAATGAGCAGGCAGAGCGCGCTGATCTAACGATAGGGAGCTGAGCTGCTCTACGACAGCAGTTATTTTTCACATTGCTTCTCTGCCAGACAGTCCACCCCCGAACCCTATCGTGCTGGGCAGCGGACAGACACAAAACACCACTCTAAACCCACGTCTAACACAGGAGACAACAGACAGGCACGTCCAGCGGGAGAGGACCGGGAGACAGTGAGTCAGTACAGGACTGGCACAACATGCTCTGGTCTCGGCTCATCAGTCACACAACTAAAGTCAAGGGTTTTGTTTAGGGATTGAGGGTTTTTTATTTTTTTTTCATGGGTGTTTTAAGAAGGAGCCAGGAGGGGAATTACAAGACAGTTCTGTGCTTTGTGGCTGCTTACAAGAAGACTCTTTCATGCATGAAAGTCAGAAGGGCAAAAGGTAGGGACAGACTTTTTAACAGTATCTGCAGCAATAGGACATGGGACAACGCTTTTAGAACTGAAAGACAGTAGAATCAGACTAGATATAAGGAAGAACTTATTTTAAAATGAGCGTGGTGAAACGCTGGCACAGGTTGCCCAAAGAGGTGGTAGATATCCCATCCCTGGAAACATTTAAAGCCAGGCTAGATGGGGTTCTGAGCAACCTAGTCTAGTTGAAGATGTCCCTGATCGTTGCACGGGGGTTGGGCTAAATAAGCTTTAAACATCCCTTCCAAGCCAAACCACTCCATGAATGTACAAAAGTGTTTGTCTGAAAAAAAGGAATCAAGCAAGTGGATGATGGAGCTTGGTGTCCCAAGCAGAACAGATGTGGAAGTAGGTATTTTGGTACCTCTGTTATTTTTGACCTTCAGTTGCATGCTTAGCTTTTATTATCAATATTACAGTAGCACTTACAGCCAAACTGCCTAGGGTCTACATGAACCCCCGTCCACAGTTAGAAGGCAGAAAAAGGTATACTTTGTCTCAACCTTTAAGCAGTCATGGTTTGACCATTTGAATGTCCTCCAACTGAACAAAAACTCACAATACCAGTATTTCCCTGAGCATTGTACCAAGAGGTCCTCCACAAAATATCCCACAATCTCACATAAACACAATCCTCTGAAGTGAATAGAGCAGTTATTGCTGTAAATGCAGATTAACACTGCATGGATCAGGTGTGGATAAGAGTCCCCTTCCCCGATCATTCCGGATGGAAGGTAGACAGAAAATTTAGCACTTTCCTCTCTTGCCAAAGATCTCCTTGAAAAATAAAAGCAAAACAAAACCAGGATTATAAAAGCACAGCACTTCAAGGACAACATTAGCAACACACCCATGTGCAGACACGTACATTTGAAATGCATTTGTCAAAGAAAAAATAAATCTATCATCTACCCTGTGTCAATACAGCCAGAGCAGGAACTTCAAACCCGATTAGCAGCATCCTGCAGCCTGAGATTTCTCCTTTGAGGTCTCAAAGCAGAATATAAACTGAAGGTATAAGGAAAGCGGCAAAGCCAGCGATTCAGCGCCTTCCCTTTGAGGCCGCACAAAAGCCAGCGTAACACCACAGTGGCTAAAAACTCGCCTTTTTGTGCATGAAAACCAAAGTCCAACTATGTGGGTTTGTTGCAGATGAAGGCAGACTTTACAGGAGTAAAGCCATCACCCTCAGGCTCTGTAACAGCAAGCTGCTCTGAAGCACTATCAAAGAGAACTTGATCAATGCACCAACACCCTGAATGCACACTGAAGCTATATAAATATAATAATATCAATAATAGTGCATTAAAAAATAAAGGCAGGGGCACCACCAATTGAGACGCAGTCCAAGCTAAGGCAAACATTTTCAAATCCAGCCGCTGATGCAGGAAGCTGGCGCAACTGGTGTGACTGGAAGGGAAGTCCCACTGACCACAGCGCTGGGACCGCTCCGGCACAGAGATCCCCTCCGACTGACATCTGCCAAGCATCGCTTCCTGCCCTGCGGAGGCTGCGTGGGATGGCCAGGCACATCTCTGCACGGCCGCATTTCCTCTTGGGGGAATGAGGATGTTCTGAAAACATAGGTGGCTTGCAAAGCACTTTGGGATGTATCTGGATGAAAAGCACTCTTATGCACATCAATAATTAGCACTAACCGCCGGCATGTCACACCCTCCATGTAGAGCATTTAGCAGATTTATTCAGTCCTTGCTGGAATGCCAGAGCACAAGCTGGATATTCAGATGGCAATGTGAGCGCCCTTTCATGGGGCAGATGCTGGGGAGCTAATGATGTTTGATGAGTTAAGGCCACTGGTGACTCAGGATCAGCAATTAGTTGATTTCTGCGGGAGGAAGGTGCTTTGCTCCATTAAGCTAAAAGCATTCTCCACAGTTCAGCATGCACAAAGTCATTCTGTGCATCTCCCACAAAGCCTGCCTATATTCATTAGGGGGTTGATATTTCCTACATAAACACCCAGGTTTACCTCTGCCTAAGTACATTTTAGGGGACATGGAGCAAAAGAACTGGATTCCCTAGCAGTTCCAACATGATACTCCCTCAAAGGGAATGAGGCATACAAGGAAAGGACTGCCCAGAGTGACTGGACACACAGCCAAAAGCAAAGGCATGTAGCATGACTGATGTCTACAGGGCTGAACCCATTCTGGACAAGGCTAATAGCAGCACATCACAAATCAGATACCCCTCCAGTCCTGCTCTAGCCTGCAGTATGGGACTACAGACATCCATCTCCCTCTCAAGGGTAGGCAGTGATGCTTTCATCAATCAATAACAGGCACTGGGGAGACACCAGCTGCACTTGTTCTGCCTGCCGTTCCTGAAAAGAATACAGGCAAAAGCAAGGGGACCAAAGGACGACCTGGCTGGTATCCCCCCAAGAAGGGAGTGCATCCAGCTCTCTCCCAGAGGCTGTGTTCCAGTCAACTGAAGCCTGGCAGAGGCTGGTCTCTGGCATCAGGGAGTGGGACCCCAGCTTCTTCCCAGGGAGCAATGTTGCCGAGTCATAGGATGGCAATGTGTTTCTGAGCTCTAATGCTCGAGGCGCACGGCGGGACCGTCAGGTGGAGGGCGCAAAGAACAGTTATTTCTTTCAGTGAGTGGGGAATGTGACAGAGCTGGCATTTGGACCCTCTTTTTACAACTTCTTTGAAGTGTTTGATCTCAGCCGCTAACGACACAAAGGCTATCCAAGCGCTACTGGTGCTACCTTCAAAGGGTTCGGACGTTCAATGATTAATAGGAACCGTGCGCGGGATGGGGGGGAGCGACTATTAGGGGGATGTTGGGGGCGATCCAAGATGCATTAGTACCTTTACTCCTCGGGACCAAGGTATTTCCAGCCTTCCCTAAAACACACCACTTCAAAGGCGGGGGTGTGACCGTCGCAGGTCCCGGGTGAGCCCGGCCACCGCGGGGCGCACCCAGAACGGCCCCAGCATCGGGTGCCCGCTCCAGCCGCGGCCGTCACCTCCCGCCCCACCACCGCGGGGCAGGGGACAAGCCGGGGCGCTCGGAGATGCTCCCACCCTCCTTCCCCGAGCGGCGGGGAGACACGACTCAACCGTGCCGCGCCCGGGCAAGGGGCACCCCCGCCCTGCCGAGCCTCGGCGGCGCCGGGAGAGGCGGCGGCAGGTGCACCCGGGCTGGCGGCGGGGGAAGCAGGGATGGAGGCGTGGGGGGGATGGATCCCGGCTTTCCCAGGGCCGGGACACGGATGAGACGGGGTGGGCTGAGACTTACGTATCTCCGCAACTTCTTCTCCGGCGGTGACTTTCGGAGCCAGCCCGAGCACACCACCTCCCCGCCGCTCATCGCGGCAGCCGGGCGCCGCCGGGCGCTGCCTCCTGGCGCTCAGCGCCGGCCGCGCCGGCCCATGGAGGAAGGGCGGGCGAGCGGGCGGGGGTGGGCGAGCGGATGGATGGGTGGGTGGGTGGGTGGGTGGGTGGGTGGGTGGAGGGAGGGATGGAGGGATGGATGGGGGGGCGGCGAGCGCCTCCCCCCGCCGCCGCGGCCGCTCGGCTGCGAGCGGGGAAGCAGGAAACTGGTTCCTTCCCGGCTCACCACGCCTCCGCCCGCCCGGCGCCCCGCCAGCCCTGTTAAAGACACAAACCCCGCGGGGAGAGGGGCTGCCCGGCCCCACGCCGCCCTCGAGGGGCTGCCGCTCGTCCCTGTTCCCCCCGCACTGACCCAGTGCCTATAGAGAAACTTTACCCATACTGCAGCAGGTGATCTCCAGCAGCACAGCGGTGCCTTAATAAAAAAGTACACTGCCCCCCCCCCCCCCAAACCCCTTCACTCTTAGGTTTCATTACCCCAGCACCTTTCCTCTCTCTTGATGGAGAAGCTCCTTCTCACCTCGGAAAGGTGAGGCTGGCTTTAGCCACGGTGTGCTCAGGGGCTTGTGCCTGAGATGAAGGTGCCATAGGAAAACAAAGAGGTTGAGCAAGAAACAGCCAAAAACTAGTGATGCCAAAAACCTTCTTGAAGAAAAAAAATAAATTAAAAATTAAACAAACAAACAAAACCAACAAAACACGAGGGGAATCAATAAAAGCATAGTATTTTATTATTGATTTTGAAGTAATGGAGCAGTGGCCACTGAAAGGAGATTTGACTGCCATTGGAGTCTCATGGAGACAAGCCAGGTTTTGTATTACGGCATTTTATACCCTGGCTGAGATTCACTATCATCTTTCAGATCTAGAAACACTGTACATTTCAAACTCTGATTCTCTCCCCAGCTCAGGCAGCAATAAAGTGTCCCTCTACAGACCTGCGAGATGGGTTCTGCTCTAAACCTCCTTTCACCGCATTATTTAAAGTAAAAACTTGGGCATGGCACCCATAAAAGCCAAGTCCTCTTAGCCCATGCTCACATGGAAAACACAGCCCAGGGTTGTTTGCTGGGGATGGATTTCTAAGACCTGTCTCTATACAGGAGCTCTGCCCCAAACCTGCTTGGGCACATTCAGTCATCCCTGCCTCAGCTTCCCTGCCTGTCCAACCTCTGTGGGCAGGGACGGTCCCTCCTTACATGTTTGTGCCGTGGCTGGTGCAATAACAACTCCACGCTGGCTGGATGCTCTACTGTATGTCAAACAACAACAACCTTTATATAACGCCACTCGAGCAAGGATCTTGCATCATTTCAGAACAGTAATTGCAACTTGCAGTGCCTCTGGGAGGTAGGAACGACACCCCTTTTCAAGATGGGGACAGCACGGTTAAGCCATATGTTGTTTATCATCTTTGGGAATGCATAAAGCAGGGGAATAACCCCTTAAAGAACAAGTCAGTCATTTGTTAGGAATGTATTTTCTCAACAGCTTTGTTTTTCTGATAGTGAAATGCAAAGACTTAAAAAGGAAGATTTTTCTACCTTCTCATTACCCAAAGGAAGGATTTGATCCTATTCCAATGCTGGGCAATCTCTGCACAGAGAGGCTGTGGTCAGATCAGCTCCCCCATCTCTGCCAATTCAGTGTGTGTGGTGGAGCTGAGAGCAGGGGAGGATGGAGAGACCAGTTCTGTGCTGGCCTCAGCCAGCATTGCCTATTATTCAGTGCACTAGAGCTGTATCAGTTTACACTCCATGAGAGCAAGAGTCCCACCTGCAAACTCCCCTGGGTTAGAGGCACTTCGTGCATTCGCAGGGAAAACTGTGTCCTGGTGACCCGTGCTTGAGAGATTTTCCCAAAACACAGAGTGATTTCAGGGAGGCCAGCGAGCCACTGGGGATTTAGAAAGACCCCTTTGAGAGCAGACAATCATGATTAATACAGAGGTATCGTGCAAAGCTATTCCATGGTGTATGTTAATGATTCACAGGTTAGGAATTCACTCATACTGACACCAATGCAAAGTGGTATCAGTTTGAATACCAGTTGTGGAGAACCCTGTCTGCATTTTTATGTTAACAACTTCCACCACACAGAGTTGAAACACTTCATTTGGGTGATGGATGTTTGAAGAAATGCTCCATAATTATCATTGTGTGAATTGGAATGAATTATTCTACATATTCTGTGACAGCCCTTGGTTTATTACCCTGCTCCCTTACTGTACTATCCTTTCTCTCCACTCATCCCTATTTTGGATCACATTTATTGACTTGGTTCTATCTCAACATATATCTGAACAGTGTCCAAAACATGAAGTACCCCTGTGAATTCTTTTTTTTTTATTCCTTTGGTGAAGCCTGACACATGTATCTCAGATTACTGGGACTTTTGGATGGGAAATGGGTTGCGTGTTTTGTACATTTAAATATGCTGCCATCTCAAATGTGACACAGAATCACAGAGTCATAGAAGTTGGAAAACACATCCAAGATCATCGATTCCAACCTTAAAATAAGCTCTGTGCAGAAAAATGCTTGAAACAAAGATGCTGCACGTGAACGTGCCTCCCCAATTCCACTGTGGCCATATGCAGAGCAGGAACAGTGAGTTAATTCTGGCATCAGGCTGCCAGATTACATATGATCCAGTGCATGTAACATTACAATGCCTTATAATGCTGGCCCTCCTTAAAGCATTTGGCCTGGAAGATACACATAAATACCACCCTCAATGCCCCTAGGAGTTAAGGATGATGTCTGTCTTAAGCACGGCTCTGATTTGGCAGCGCTTGCACGTTCGTAACAGTTTTACCAACTTCAGGCTGTTCCTCCAACCGGCAGTGGAGAATGAACTCAGGCTGGCCCCAGCTGACTACGTAAATCTCCGGAGTTTGAGCTAACAGCCAGCAGCCTTGGCGGAAAACTCTGTGAAAACCACATCCCTGTGTTGGAAAAACCCAATGAGGGAGCTATGCGAAGCCATAGAGAATCTCTCCCTGTCAGGAGGAACAACTGAAAGGGGAACAGCAGAACTAGCAGGCATAGTAATGAAGAAATTAAGAGATGCCATATGAGCAATTGTATTCCTTGAACAAGGGTACGGCTGAGAAACATTTTTCTAAGAAAAAGCCCTTGTATTGTGTGTTTAATGTGCCAGAGTGCATGAAAAAGTGACACTTTCTCCTGCAGAAACCTCCAGGATTTTTAACCTTCAGTGCGGTTTCTCGTTCATATCTGAAACCGAAATCTATGAAAAATCAGAACTTCTAAGAAAGAAACCACAATGTCCACCGCTTCTCCTGCCTGCTCCAAATTTATTTATATGAGCTGTGCCATCTGCTGGCAGAAGAGAAAGCTGCAGGCAGAGCAATTCCCCTCCTCGCTCCCGGTCGCTGGTGCAAGCAGCAGGGATGGATGGAGACACAGGGCATTTCCTGTGGATTAAGGACCAGCTGGCTGAAATGCTTTGGGCTACTTACCCCAGCCAGGCAGTAATCCCTTGGAAATGCCCTATACTGAGGTTAAATAAATCGAGACAGGCTAGGGGGTGAGGGGAAAGGCTAAAAAAATCTGCTGCACTACTTGGTGCTACTTGCCTGCTTTTAATTCTGTCTGAATACTCAGTCTCCTGAGATCCAGCTCCACAACAATAGGACCTGACTTTATCTTCATGCAACAGTTCCTGCAGCAGAGCGAGATGGAAGCAGCTTTTTTATTTCACCAAGGATTTTCAAGGTTAAAAAAAAAAAAAAATCACATCTTTCAAGAACTCAAATCTTTTCAAGCTTTCCACCTTCCATAGAAGAGAGCAGCAAGCCCCCCAGAACGACCGCAATTGAAGCCAAAGCACAAGACAGTCCTTTGCTTTGTGTGATAGACAGCAGTTTCAGCAGCGCTGTGTGCTTTCCATGAGAGGAGGGAATAGTAGCACAGGATGCTTTGATCAGATAACGAGACAGTTTGAAGCATCTTCACTACAGTGTTCTGGCAAAGATGGGGCATCAGAGCTCTGATGCCTTAATAGAGACTTGAAAGGGAGAGAAGAGAAGAGATGACTTGCAGGTCAGCAGTGGTAAAGGCACATACAAGTCCCTTGGACTTGATGGGCCAGTTGGTGGTGGTGATGGGAAAGCAAGCAATTTGGAAAGCCTACTTTGTCCTCTCTCTGCTGGACAGCCTGGTAGAAACCAGCACATCCCATTAAGAATGGATGCAGACCACAGGGCAGCATGGGGAGGGGCCTGGGGTGCCTGGACAGTGTCTGTGCATGCAGCTGGAGGACACTTCCTAGTCCTCACACCTGAAAATAATTAAATATGTTTTCCTATTCAGTTCACACCGAACCCCAGTCCTACCTCTTTGAGCAAGGTAGACAGTTAGGAGTAACTTTACCTGGAGCTGAGCTAAGACAGAACACTACTGATGTATTTCTCAGTTTTGGGCCCAGGTAGGAATTCTCAATTGGTGATTCCTTCTAGGATGGATGAGTTCCTCATGAAAACTCTCCTGCCTGGGTCTAGATACATTTTTGGCAGCTACCTTTACCACCTACCTCCCACCTCCCACTTATGCTATTTCTGCCACAGAAGAGAAGGAAACTGGGAGTTTTCCCATTTTTTTCTTACCTCCTCAAGACAGAAAACCATTATAGAACTGCTTGGTGGACAGTGCACCAGGCAACGCTCCAGACACAGACACTATTCTGAGATAAGCATAAAGGCCACTTCATCCTTGTTTTTTCCTGGATGAGACCAGCGGCTCGGTATGGGAAGGACTCCCTCTACGGACACTATTTGGCACAATAGGGCTTTGACCACAGCTGGGCCCAGGGCAAGCAACCATAAAACAAATGATAATAAAACAAGCAGGGGAAAATCTTTTGCTGGGCTCCCCTGCCTGTTTACCCGACCCTGGTATCCTCTCACATCCTTAGGCATTACTTCAAGAGCAGATGGTGCTCTGTGGTAGAGCAAACGAGCAATTATCCTCCTGACACCCCGCAAGGCCTCCCCACATGCGACTGCAAGAAGTTACTTCACCCCAAGCTAAGAGCTGTTGTCTGGCTTTTCAGCATAATTGGATGTAATCGAGTTTCATTTGGTTGGTGCAGTAACTCTGAAGACTTTTGTAACTGGATTACTGTCGGCTCAACGGTCATGTGCCATTATATCTGCTGGTCAAAACAGAAGCCAGAATAAAAACAGATGCTTTCCCCCTACTCCTCCTTCCAGTGACACCCCTCCAGGATATGAGCTTGCCCTGTACAATCAATATAATGGACGAAAAATTCTATTAGAAGAAGGAAGTCATTGCTGTTGTATTACGTCCAGGCCTCTTCTACAAAGTGTAAATTACTTGGAGTATGTATCTCTATGTTTGTTTAGATTTGTAGACCATGCACAGCTTAGAGTGAAAACTACCAGAGCACAGACCCACGATGCACGTGAGCTTTTAGACATATGAATGTTATTATTCTAACTGTGCAAATAGGGGGGCTGAGACCATCAGCAGGAGTGAATGACTGATGCAAATGAACTCCCCCAGGTCTTATTTTCTGCTATACACCACCATCTGAGAGTAAGGAATATACAAAATGCTGTGTTCATAGCCAACTTACAGCTCTACTAGAGGTAGTCTGAAGGTGAGAGAGTGGCACCTGGTAAATGTGACAAAACCAGCAGCTAAAGACCTTATTTTCAGACCCTCCCAGCCCCTACCAGTGTTAAGTCATGGAAAAAGCATGTGAAAGCCTGTTCCCATCATACCTTAGGTCAAATTTTGCAAATTCAAGAGCCTGTGGTCTTTTGTAATGCCCCTGAAATGCTGAGAGTTTAGACACACTGATACCCTCCTGACAGATGCTGAGGCCAGGCAAGTGGAGGCTGAAATATGGCACTTAAAAGTGAAAATAATCACTGGAGCAGCACGTGGAGGCGATACGCCCTTGTGGCTTCAAAGCATTTTAGCCCATTTAGAGTGTATTACATTCCAGGTTGAGACATCAATTGCATTTTAGATAGACACCTCCTAGAAGTCTAAAGTGTGAAGAGACTTCCATGAGATCAAAGCAAAAGATGCTCTGCAGCCACCTTCCCAGCTGAATGCTGTTAAGCTATAGTTGCAGGCATATGTATCTCTGGTTTTGGCCAGATGGCTATTTTGTTTCTAATGATCTGGGAAATGAACACTTCATAATGTTCTGTCTCAGAGGGAAGAGCACAAACTTTCTTCCTTTTACCCACAGCAGCACTGTTACAGATGGTACTGGATCTCCATCAGGGACTGGAGTAACACAGTGCTAAAACCACTGTGTTTTAACATGTACTCCAAGGACATGGCAATACAGTCCTGCCTGGCAAGTCATCCATTAAGTTCATTAACAAATAGGCTCGTGAAATTTGCTAAATACTTGAACCTTATGCTCCCTAAATCACCATAAATGCTAATAATTTATTAATGTCATTAGTAACAATGGAATTTGAAAGAGTGTTTAAAGCCACTGGATAAACCAGGCCCTCAGATTTCATTTGTATGGTGTAGGGTGATATGGAAAAGCACCACCCATGCATGTTTACAGAGAGGCACCTAAAGCACACCCTTTCCAGCACTTCAGCTGCTGTGCAGAGCTGCGTGTCGGCAGCTATAATGCCATGTACACAATGCTGAGCAAGCCTGAAAGCACGTGGTGATTTATTTATACTAAACAACTGCAGAGGTCATTTCAAGAGCTTCATGGGGATGCCATCGTGTGACTCTAGCCTGCCCAAAGGAGACCTCATCAGTTACAGTGATGACAGCATCTCTGTAGTAGGTAAGTGCTCTCAGCTGGGTCTTCTGGAGCTGCAAACTGGCTACCAGTTGAGTTTCTGTAACTTTGTGCAGAAATGGAAGAAACCTGTTCTCAAGGCAGGAAGCCTGGAAAATGAACCGTGACCCTGACTCTTGCTTCCTTCCACAGCCTCTGGCAAGTCCCTTCATCTGTCACTCACCTGGAGCATCCCAGCTGTGTGAACAGCCCTGGCAGCACTACCATTGAGAGGTCAGTAAGCCTTTGAGTTGTCTGTGATGGGTGTCTAGCTCTCTCCTGCTTGGACATGCAGCCTGTGGCCATGCATTCATCAAGAGAGAAGCAGCAAAGCTGAGGGACAAGCAGAAAATGGGAGATCTACGTCTCAGAAAAATATGGATCATATGCCTGCTTCACACAGCTTAAACCCAGTACTGAGCACTTAGAGCCCAGCATCTTCAAAGGACCGCTAAAGACATAATTAGATATTATTAGAATTATTGCTCAAAAATCACTGTGAAGGTAAAGACACCATACTTCTATGATGTTTTTACCATACTTCTATGGTATTATTAAAAACATACAGACACAATAATTCTATGGTATTATTAAAAAACATTTTGTCAGTGAAACATAATTACTTTCCACTGTGACTGAAAATCTAGACTCTTTTGGAAGCCCTAGCAGATAGTAGAGAATAGTTCCATATAGAAACTTAAGTGTTTACATGATTTATCAAGGCCACCTCCCAGACCACAATGATTTTTTCCTGAGCAGTTTGCATATTTTTTTGCCAGCAACCTGTATGATTGGTGACTTCTGAAAACTCTTGAACCCCATTTTTTCAGCACAAGTATCAGCGCATTAACCTGCTGAAGACAGTAAGATATACAGCTGTCAGTGAAGAACAAGAAGCAAGATCAAGCTTTGCAACGAAAATTACATCCTCTGTTGGCTGTCTCAAATTATTCAGAAAAAAAGTCAATTGTAAGGTTAATAAAAATAAACAGAAGGATTGCTATATCTGAAAGGCCCCCGGACATACAGGGATAGATAAAAATCACTGAAGCACAGTCTAGGATCTCAGAAATGCCAAAAATGCATTTGAAACCAGATCAGTTGCAAACATCCTGCCTTGCTTCTGGTGTGCCAGCATACCCAAAGGCAAACAGAGGGAAGTCCCGTGGGCAGGTGCCAAGCAGGGATTTGGTTGATTTGGGTCAGTTCCATGCTTTTGCCATATATCTTCCATAACCTTGGGCAAGCAGATTAATTGCTCTGTGCCTCAATTTCCCGCAGTAAAATAGCGTCAGCAATAAGAGCAACATGGATTCTGAAGTAATTTCATCCATATGTCATCCACAATAGAGCCTACAATTTCTGATGGAGCTGGTATATGACTTTTAAATGGCCACACAGTCATGTCCCTCTGTTGCCCTTTATGTGAAAGCTCTCCCTTTACAGCATCTTTTCTGTACACCTTGTGCAGCAGACACTTTGACACAGCTGTAGGACAGAAATAATACATTTCACAGCAGCAATAAAACAATGGGAGCCATAATTTCTTTGAACTCCAGGTCAAACTTGTTGTTAGCCAAGTCTGTAAGAACTCATATAGTAAATTACATACGTGTCTTTATCAGCAGGATCATAAAATAAAACTTTACAACCCTTCTGAAGGTCACGGGTCTGCAACAAACAGTAAGACAAAACAATCAGTTCACCCCCGAGACCATCACTTTTGTAACTTTGGCAGCTTTGGTTAGAACTGAGGAAATTAAAACTTTGTCAATCTTTATACAAAGTCTTTCTTATTTCTCCTTTGGACCCATCTCCCATTTCTCCCTAAGTGTAAGGCAAAGGCTACAACAGTAATTATGGCTGTTATTGGTTTCAGCAACAGCAAAGCCACATTTATCTCTATACACACATTTAATGGAAACAATGACCAAAGTGTTTCTTGGCAAATTAGTCCCCTTCACCCCCTAAAGAAAAACACATCTATAAGCTATTTCCAAAACAATCAATATTAGTCCAGCAAGCAAAACTGTATGTTACGTTTCCCATCAAAGTCTTGGCTTTCCTTCAAACAAGTGATGCTTTATAAATTACAACTACTACCAAATAAACCGGAGAGAGGACTGCTGAGCCAGGCACCTTGCTGCTTTTCCCACAGGTCTTGGGGCTTGAATGCAGGTAATTCGGCTAAAATCCCTGTGCTGGTCTGCTGACTTTTAAAGACTTGGCCCAGTGATGTATCTTTTTGTCTCTGCTTGTACAGAAGCTAGTAAAACAGTCCACTGAACACTGCCACAGTATCACAACATAAATCATAAGGGAGAGAACAGCAGTCCCTACTCATAGCTTCAGAGTGTGCATTTGCTCTCCCGTGGATTTAAAAATGAGAAGACTGAGACATGATGTTAGTTCTGCAGGTATTATTTTTTCAATTAAAAATAGAGCACTTTGGGATACTTTGATCCTACACATAAAAAAATTAAGTGAAGGGATTATCTGATATTCTTGAAGTAAAAGAAACAAACGTTTTCCTCTAAACGCTCTTCTGAGAGGCTGGCATTTGGTTATGCAAAGTTTATGGCATTGCTCTTTTATCTCCCATCACTCTGTTCTAATGTTGCAAAGCTACCGACGCAGTAATCAATGACACTCATTCTTTCCTCTGAAGCTCAAAGAGAGGACAAACTTGAAAAGAGGCAAGTACAGGCTGCTGAGGAACTGAAATGTCGAGAAATACTTACCAAAATGATGCTAGCAGAGACAGTGCTGGTCACCTGGGCTTGAGGGCTGACTGCTTACTGTACTAAAAACACCCCAGTGTAAGCTACTGCACTGCATGGTCAGGCTAAGAGATGGCTCCTGTGTGCAAAGAATAGCTTTTTATTTGACTAAGTGTCAGTTTTTATTTGCCTTCAGCCACTGTCACTGTGCAGACTCTAAAAGAAAATGTATAAAGGAAAACTGCTTAAATTAAGAAATTCTGTGTGTGTTTCCCTGCCCACATGTCCAGGAGGAACAAACTCCCTGTCCTCCAGATTAACTTCCGTTTCATTCTAGGAGAGGAGATTCAAAGGAAATACATGACATTCCACATGGAAATCCCAAAGAAAACATGTCACATTCCTTGGCAATACCAGCCCACGTTATATATACATAGCACGAGGTGAACAATGCCAGCCTGGAGGGAAAGAGCAGCTCCCACCCTTGCTGGGTACCCATAAATCAAGCTTCTCACAAGAACGCCAATCTCTGTATTAACCCTAAGCAGTATCATCACACACACTGGCCACAGCCCCTCCTCTCTCCCACCACTAAGAAAACCAGCACATGTTGAAGGCTGTTGCCAAGACTGGAGAACCTTTTCTTACCCTTCTGAGCCATCTGGCTAGCTTTCCTGGGACAACCCTGCTCACCTCTTGCTTCATCTGCCAAATTACTAGCGGTAGTTTTCTCAACGAGCTTACAGACCTAAGGGCAGTGTCCCCTTAGCTCTACCCTGTCCACTGGATGCCCAGCTTACCAAGCACCTTTCAATGAATCAGAAGTACATGTAGAAGACTGGAGAGACCTGCTCCTCTTGGATACCTCATTGGAAACACACAAAAAACTAATCACGGTCCATCCTTATTACTTCTTTCTTACCTTCATCTACCTATCTACAAATCAAAGGTTCAACCTTTACCTTCAATCCTGCAACAACCTCTTAACAGGGCAAACAAAGGATAGGTCAGACCAGTTCTTTATTCTTTCAGGCTGTCACTCTGGCAGCCACTCTGCACACCTGTTGAAAGCAGTTCTGCATCCATCCCTGCAACTTGTGACTCACGCTACATTAACCTACAACTTTTCAGCTCCTTTCATTATCTTCTTCTCTACATCTTGTTTTCTGCCTGTCACTGTTTACCCCACCCTGCCCATCAGATCTGGCATCTCACAGTGGGATCAACAATCTCCCACTGATGCTAAAACCAACAGAGACAGCCCAGTGCTGCTGCAGGGATGACAGCAGAGTGGACAGGAGATGGTTTTGCCATCCCCCCAATCTGTTCTCAGCAGATGGGCTTCCAGTTCAAGCACTCTCATTTACAGCAACTATGACAGAACCAGTGACTAAGGATCTCAATAAGGACACCTGCTCATTCCAAGTTATTTAGGAACAGGCTATGGATGGGGCTGTTTGGCAGCAGTACTCTTTCCACATCTTTCTGCTGAAAGAAGTAATTTCAAACCAAGGCCAGCAGTAACAATTAAGACAACATTCTAAAAGGAGAGATGGTCCAAATGCAGGAAAATACTTGGGTGTGGGATGTGGGAACTTCTCAGTGGTTTCAAAGGGAAGGCAGGTGCTTGAACTGTTTCATGGAACCAGACTTACCAACTCAGTGCTGTACTGGGAAATGCAAACCAGCAAACGCACAATTAACACCTGCCTAATCAAGTGGATGAAGGAGACATGAAAAAACTTGATATGCAGATGTTTCAGTGCATGCAAGAAACCCCCCCAAAGTAATGACCTTGTGGTGATGCTGTTTGCATGATCATAACACGTAAAAACCCCAGCCATGGAGCACACTGAAACATGGTATTTTTAGATACTGCAGGTGCAGTATTATAGAGCCTCACCAGAGAGAACTGTGACTGCAGTATTACCAGTGCAAGGGAAGTTGATGACTATTTCTTGATCTCTTTCATCTACTTGGAAAAGAAGTCTTCAGGCTTGTTCTGCAGCCACTTCACATTGTGTGTGCCAATTTACAAAGGGTTCATCAGTAGTAAGGCCGCTACCTTGCTTTTTCTCTTTATATATATTGTTTATATTCCAGCCATAGTGGGTTCCAGAGTAGTAAGTATCATGCAAATGACCATTTGCTGGATTGTGATAATTTGGAAGAGAAGGATGCTGGAAACCCTCTGTTCAAGTCCCAAATAAATCACTGGTTTCCAGTTGCCTAAGGCAAGTCACTTGGTCTTCCCATAGTCCTGTCTTCAAAACAGAAACAAATATTTCTTTACCTGGCAGAGAAGCTGAGAGCATAAACCCATTAAAGACTGACAAGGAGTTCAGATCCTAAAGTGATAAGCAATTACTTAATACATATGCAATGCTTGGGAGCACACGTTGGTTGTTTTGCAATATAGACAAAATTGTTTGGTCCGACGAGTACATGAGAGATTTTCTCAACACCACCACAAAAGCTAAGCAACAACAAAACCCCACCAATAAACTGCAAGCTGGCTCTGGAAAGATAGATGAATGAACTCTGATCTAACTGAACATTTCTTTGTGCTATGAATGTGTGCTCTCTTGGAGACAGAAAACAGATGTCTTCTGCAGAAGTTGTGCAAGAAATCTGGGTATACAGAAGAGGAAACCTCTACTAAAGACATTGAAAGAAACACTCTGATGTTGAGAGCTACAGTTTTATAACAGAAGAAGAAACCACAGAGTTACAAAACAACCCAGTATATCTTTATTGATGATTCAGAAAATCAAACATTCACCTGACTTGCTCCAGCAGTACCAAGGTGACACTGTTCCTTCGTAGGTTTGGTTGATTTTTCCAAAGTAAGCAATATTTGCTTTTAACTTGGAGAATCATGCTTTACACTAGCCATCTTGCAACAGCAAGTGCACTGCTGCCATGACAGTATTTTTAGGTCACACCTCCTTTTTAATAGCTCACATAACCCCCACTACCTCCCAACAACACTTATTTAGTACCACCATGGCCTGTACTAGTCTCAGGAGAATCTTAACCCTTTAGTTAAGTGGAATTTACTAATACTCCTGAAGTGCACTGAAGACACGAGCTGCTATCAAATTAACTGCCAGTGTGCTTCCATAATCTCACCAGAACATATATTATTTTCAATAGCCCAGTATGAAACTGACCAAGAGTTTCACTGATATAAAAATTATCTTGATTTTGCACTAAAACACACTCAGTCATATCCTAGTATGTTGTATATGGATAGTCACACCAGTCACACCAGTTTTCTCCATGTGAGTCAGCTGCTGAGCTACAGGAGACAGGAGTGAGAAAACCTGGGGAAAGGAATAACATCTTTGATATTGTCAACTCCCAAGATGTACTGTAGGTAGCGTTCAAACCCCATTCCGAAGCCTCCATGAGGAACTGAGCCGAATTTTCGGAGGTCTAGATACCTGTAATTTAAACAGACAGTTACATTTGCAGCACAGTTATGCTGATGTAATTAAAGCAAGCCTTTTATCTAGGGTTTTGTTCTCTATCTAAATTACTGCCCTTTGACCCTGACCACTTTGATTTCTGCCAACATAGTTGGTGTTGGTCAGGGGTGTGAAGAGGCAGAAACCCCAGGTACAAACCCATTTAACCCAGCATAGCCATGCTTTGCCAACACACTAGAGCATGTTTTGTTTAGGAGCAAGAACTTATTTGGGTATGAAGAACAGCTTGAACATCATAGCTCTTGCTCATATTGAAAGCACATTTTTAAGTGTTAGTATCTAAAATATTCCTAGAAGAGCCACAAACCCAGGTTCCTACAGAATCACAAAGCACTTCCACTGCTGGAGAGGAAACTGCCTTCTTGGGCTTGTTTAGCCTTCACCCTGCTGGTGTCGAAATCTGCCCTAAAACAAGTTCTTTCATTTTCTGTTTGCTTTTCAATAGCCTAAGTAATTTCATTTCCCATAATTTCTTCAGAAGCCAAAGTAGGTCTTGCTGTCTGCTCAACATTCCTTCAGACTTTTTTCTTTTAAGGTAATTAAGATGGCTTTTTGCTACTTTTTCCCTAATCACTCTTATAGACTGATTAATTTATTTCCATAGTAAGCCAGCAAAAACCCCTTGAATATATCTTCTCTGAAAGTGAGATCTGGAACAAGGTGTTTTACTTTGGGGAACAGTTTTCTGTGCACAAAAACCAGATATGCCAAATATATGGATGTCAACGAGATTATGATGGTTCTTCTCTAGAGTTCCCTATTTCCCAGCTGGACTGTAGCTGATGTGATCCTGTATTTACAGCTATAAATTGTCACCAACGGTTTTATTTTAATAGGAGTGAAAAACGTCTCAGTGGTTCTATTGATTTATGGGGCCACTTCTGAGCTTGCTGAGAGCACAAAGGCATTCTTCTTTATCTGAATGCACTAGTAAGGGATTGAGGGACTCCAGATATATTACATGCTTCTAATCTTGGTGTATGAATATTTTATCATCCCAGTTTAAAAAAAAATATCAGGTGCACTCAAATATAAATGCATATATATGTTTTTCTACTTAGGCAGTAGAATGGAGGGGGGGAAAACACTGTGAATAAAATTAAGACTGGATTGATTGCAATAAATGGCTTTCCAAATTTTAACTACTGTTAATGAACTGCAAAGAAATATCATATTCATGTGTATATATTTAAAAGTATGCATTTTATATATTGGAGTGTACTTGCTTGGACACCAGAATTTGCTTGGCTTGAAGACTGTATTTTAACAGAGTGAAGCCAAAGTAATGCCAGTGATCACCTTTACTTGCAAAATAAAAGCACTCTCCCACAAACTGTACAGCTGTAAGAATGCCCTGGCACTCAGCTTGACAGTATGCATTTTATACCATGAAATATTATTTTTCCTTGCAGTTCATTAACAGTAGTTAAAGTTTAAGAAACCATTTATTACACTCAGCCCAATCTTCAGGTTTTTTTCCCCCCAGTGTTTTTCCCTTCCCTCCACTGCCCAAGTAGTAAAACCAGAAGCACATCTTACTTCTTCCTAGTAGCACTGACACACAAAGTGCAGTTGTGCTTATACTTCAAGATGAACTCAAGAATGGGACATGTTCTCTGATCACTGGGACCCACGTGCCTTCTATCTGTGCTGCTGCTTAGTTAGCTTGGCTCACTAAGGCTCAGCTGCATCCACCCCACACCTTGTAATGAGGATTATGCTTAGGCTGTGAACATGCAGACTGTGCAACTGCTCAGTGGTCTTCATTTCTATCCACTTTATACAGACTGCATTAATAAGAACTTGTGTTTCTGCTAATACCCTGGAAACTGCCCCTGGGGAGCTCCATTTCACAGCTTTCCAAGGGTTTTCAAGGCAGATGATAGGCAGACCTGATTCTGAGGGTGGTGACTCATGAAATGGGAAAGATCTCATAAATGTGAGGTATCTGCTGGCTGTGGCAGATCACTGTGACCCAGCTCAGCAGTTCTGAGCAGAACTTGCAAAACAGCTGGTGACAACTTTAGCTGTAACTAGGAATATAAGTACCAGTACAAGGATTTCTGATGATGTCTGTAAGTACATCTCAGCCTTGCAAAGGCAGCTGAGACTAAGCCTAGCGTCTTCTCTCCCCATTTGCTGGCAATTGAGTTTATAAAGTCATTGTAAGAAGAAGAAATAACTCAGCTTCTTCCAGATGAACAATAATAATAAATTCTACCCTTACTTATCCAGGACTTTGATCTGTAGATCTCAAAGCACTTTGAGAAGCCATTTTGGCAAAAGGAGCGAAACGAAACCCATCAAAGTTAATGGAAAAAAATCTATTGAATTAAACGTGCTGAGGATCAAGACTGTGAATCCCTTCTGATGACTGTGCTTAGAAGAAGCAGAGGAATTGGGAAAAAAGTAACTGCCTGAAGATGAAGAGAAAAATCCCTTTAGACTGGAAAATGCTCCCTGAGGTTTTCCTTCATTCAGTAGTCTCCAGACACTGGATATTTCTCACCTCAAAAACAGTCATGAACTAGTCTGTTTTTGCTAGTAAGTTATACTTAAGAGGAGAGCTGAGCCCTCCTTTGGTAACTGGGGGACTGTGCAACATTATTCCACAGGGAAAATGAGTTTCTGTGACCTCAGCTAGTCCCCCAGTTCATGGTCTGGACCGGAAGAGTGTTAGCTCTTCAGCAATTTGAATCTTGCTAAAGTACGTGCTGCAACAACATTCCCTCGCGACAAATTCCAGGAGCTTGTTATGTGCCATGTTAGAAGAGCATTTCCTTTCATCCTTTAAAGATATATATCCTTTTATCATCATGAACTCCTGTGTTGCATGGAAAGGCACTATGAAGAGCAGCACTCTCCCAGTGACCATTCATAAGCAGAATGTGTTCTTTTCAGTCTCCTTTCCAAACAAATATAATCTTGATCTTTTATGCAACCCCCTTGTTAAACTGAAGCTTCTGCAGCCAGTTTGAAAAAAGTAAGGCTGAAAGAACAAAGTTCTTGAACAGTTAATGAAAGTGAATATTCTACCAGAGGAAACAAGTTAAAAACAAAAAGGGTAATGAAAAACACCTAGTGAAATGATACTTGAAAGACCATTTTACTGAATGTTTCAGGAAATAAACATGCAAAGCATCATCAGCTTCTGATGCTGGGTCAAACACTGTCTTAGCTTTCAGGGAGCTCCTGCTCTGCTACAACTTCTTGTGAATCCACAAAAAAAGCATTCAGGGACACCAATATAAATCAGTCCCATTGACATGAGTGAGATTTGGGCACATTCTGGCTGGCTTTAGCATTGACTTTCTTCCTGCTTCTATCTGGCTCAGCACAGTGCACCAGTCTCTCTCCAAAGCAAGAGTGATAGGACCAGGCAACTGCCAAGGACACTGATGGGAAACCTGTTTTCACTGGGCTCTGAAGGAGGTTAAAGGATGATATGAATGCTGTCCTTGGCCATGGGCTGCAAGTGGCTCACCAGTGGTGCTGTTCCCTAAGCCCAACCTCTCCTTTCTACGCTGCCATACAAAGACCTATCAGAACACTTCAACATTCAAGCTTCAAAGAGAATTAGAAATTAAAGACCCAACACAGCTCAGTCTTCTTTATCCAGAGCAGAAGCAGGGCCAAGACAAAACAGTAACATCTGTTTGAAGACAGCAGACACCACCTGCTCTGCCACCGTGTACTTTCACCAGTGTCATACTAGAAGATCAGAAAGGCACCTGAACTGTAAAATATGAGACAATCTTCTCCACTGATGCGCATCATGATGATCAGAGTAAGGAAATGGGTGCCTTACATGCAGGAAGACTGTCTGAAATGCTGTTCTAGCTGATGGTAGACTTGTTCATTATTACTGAGTACCCATTTTGTTACTTTTAAGCTGGCACTTCGAGGCTGCAAACAGGATCAGGTTCCCTGTTTACAAGGAAGCAGTTTCCCTGATCACAGAGAAAGCAAGTGACTTTCCAGAGTAAACTGTGATCGCTCGGCTTTCCCACCTCACGCAGACCTCTCAGTTTAGCCAAGATCATCATCTACAACACTGAGCTCTTTTCTATCTACAGGTCAAAGGAAGAAGTGTGAAAATAAGATAAAATAACTGCAAAATCAAGCCAAATACTTCTCCAACTCATACTCTTCATGGAAAGAAACCTGCACAACAGGAAAGGTGTAGTGTACTGAACAAGATTCACAGGCATTTGACCATGTCACTTTATCTACTTTTTTGGGAAAGTTTTCTAAAAGGTAAGAATGGCAAGAAGCAGAGCAGCATTTCAGGTCACCAGTTGCCTCTTTGTCCTACGATTTTCCCACAGGCAAGGTACTCCTGAAGCTCTCCTAGGAACAGTCAGATTCCACAATATCCTCATGTTTAGTGGGAGAAGAAAACAGGTAGAATCAGATACATCAATGGTTAAGGGACTTCAAAAGGGATCACATTCTAAAGTCAGCAAGTATTATATTTAAAAAGGAATGACTCAACTGTTCTTCAAGGAGTTTGTGAGCCAGCTTTGGAGACTCAATTCAATCACTAAATTGGAGGAGATTAATTTCAGTCTCTCTTGCCACCTCCACTGAAAAGATGGATGCTGGCAAACCACCTACCTGTTTTCTGGCAGATTTTGGACTGCAGTGCAGAAGCATCCAAAATTACTCTTACCCTGCACCTTTCTAGGACGCCAGACCCTGCTATGGCAGGGCATAACAACAGCTTTAATCTTCTCTAGGGTGTTACATTATCTGTGATGGAGTAGAGTGAATAAAGGAGGAAAGAGTCTCCAAACAAGATTACAAGAGGAAGACGTTCTAGAATGTGATTGCTACTATCACATGGAAATGTACATGTGGGACAGGCAATGTCTTAATCTTCTCTTGAGGGAAGCATAAGGTGGGGCTGCACTATCTTAGTAGTGCTGGAAGGCTCTGCTGTTGAACACAAGACTTCCTCAGGCTGCATTTCATGTTGTATTCTGGTCCACAAACACAAACAACAAAGAAAGACATTTGATTCACTGTGTTTGCAAATGGAAGACGTAAAGATCTGCCATATACAGTGCTATTCCTAAGTGATTTCATATTGTGGGAAGTGGAGAGTGAGGAATCCTACACTTACTCTGTCTTTTTTATAGACAGCATCCTTAATGATCAATCCAAATACTTCAGAATATTTGAATATACTCTTGTAAATTTAAAATTCTCTGTGCTAGCACTCTCTCAGTAGCTATGACAAAGTACACACGAAGAAGAACACTAAGAACCTTCCTGTCGTTTTAAGAGGTTAACCCGAAAATTCAAAGGTTGATCTGTCTCCTTAGGAAGACAGCTTTAATTGCTTTAACCACTTTGTTAGGGAAGATTTTTCGACCCAATTGTCCTGTCAATTGCAAACGGAGTTATTCATAGGGTTGTTAAAGGTCACAAATTGCTTGTGGTTCTGTAACCTGTTTATCTCGTGCATGGTGGTCAGAATCTATTCAACTTCCAACACAGCCTAAAGATTTAATATCAAATTATTATTATGGGTTGTAAATTAATGCATTTCATGCAGTTCTGAAAGGAATGACCTGTGCTGTGAGTTGACAAATGGGGAGGATAAACTAAGCAGCATTAGATTAAACTTTGTTTAAATGAACAGTCTGTTCCATCTAGACTGGCAGTGATAGAAGGACAACTGGGCCAAAAAATGTTCCCTCAAGAACAGAGTAAAAAACAAAAAAAGAAAAATAGTTGTTTAAAGAGTCTCAAAAGAAGAAATTCAACTTGCAGAGCAAGATAGCATCTTACCATTGGTAGGCATCTGCGAGTCCTAATCTGTGAAACAAACAAAAAAATCCCTTGTAAGTAAAAGGAACAGAGTTGATCTGCACAAGCCTGGAAGAGAATGCTACAAGAAAAAGGAGAGTGTGTGACTATACCCAGTCCAAAAAGAAAAGGCAGGAAATGAAGGGAAATAAAGGGAAGACATGATCAGTGGCTGTCAGTTCTGGTAACTGGTATACAATCTGGAACAGATTCCCAACATGCTTCATAAATGCCAAGTCTGTTTTGTCAACATACAGGATTGATTCCAGCTTCATGCAAAGACCTGTACATATTCGTAACTTTAAGCATATCAGTAAACTCTAATTGTGAATGTTTGGAGAGTATGGGTCTGAACACTAAATTTACAGTGACATGCAGCCAACCTTACTTATGGATGAGTCAAAATGTCTTCCTTATGTGGTTCTCGTTTCATAGTGCACAAAACCACTGAACTCCTGTAGCTTTATTAATGTGTGTCAACTTCTGTAAAGTCTTTTTCTCATCACTCCCTGTGCAACTTCACTCCTTTTCCTGCCCTGGCATAAACTGAGCAAAATTGTTGGTTTTTTTCCATTTCTCTGAACAGGAATGGAAAATTTAGCAGTCAAAGAGAGACCACTTCTCCCATCTTCAGTGCACTGCAACTGACCCTGACTGGAACTTGGAAAGCTATTGTATGAAGCATGCATAAGGAGACAAGAATCCTGTTCTTTAAGGTTATGCTGGATCTGCAGGAAATAGAATTTAAAAGCCTAAACAAAGTATTTGGCTCAGCAAAATCAGATCCCGACAACTCAAAATTGAGAAAAGCATGTGAAAGGAGGTGTGATTTTTCCAGGCCTTCTTCAATGCAGAGTTGTACTGTTAAGGTCACTGAAGTCACACCCCCTTTGTAGTTTGAAATATTTTCTATGACTTTCCTGACAAACAAGGAAGTCCGGCTTCAAACTCCATATGGACCCTCCTCCAGCCCCACAACTTGAGGACTGTGGACTTAAGATTTTACTGGCAAAAAATATCGAGTGAAAAACTGCAGCAGGCAACATTGTACTTTACATCAGCTGAAGCATGCCTGCTTCAGAGAGCTCACAGGAGAGTAGCAGGAAGCACAGGGAATATCATCATCCTACACTAAAAATGGAGAAGCAATGTTCTGGTGATTTTAATTGCCTTGTGCCTTTTGGATTCATTATGTTGAAATGGATATTGCTTTTCTTCACTCACTAGATATATCTCTGTGAGCATGTGGCTGATTTCAGCAATAAATTAATTCCCAATGTGCAAATGGTATTACTCTGGGATTAATCCTCCTCCAAAATTGCTTGCTCAAGTGTACGACTGGGCAAATACAAATGTTCAAGTGTTGGATGAGACTTTGCACAACCTGAACTAGTGGAAGGTGTCCCTGGCCATGGCAGGTGGGTTGGAAGTTGGAACGAGTTGGTCTTTAAGCTCCCTTCCAACCCAAAATTTTCTGTGATTCTACAAAAGGTTCTTTTGAACAATCAGGCAGGATCCAGAGAGTAATTATCTACGGAGAATTATCCCATCTATAATGTCAGTTATTGTTAACTAAACAGCAGATATTCTGACACTGAATTTAGCCTAAAATTACTCAAAGTTGCATGATCCAGACTAAGGCAGTGGTGAAAAAGCTCAAATGACAGTTAGGTCTCAGCCACTTCCAGTGAAGCTTTCCACCAAAGTTTTAGCAAAGAATGATATTCTCTGAAATGACACCAGTCACTGAGGCCAGCTGCACCACAGCTAGCAAAGTTTCCGACCAAAACTGCAGTTCCTCAGTTACACAGCGTGATGACAAATGCATCTGTCCACATGACTACTTCCACCTTCACAATCCACTCTCAGCCACAAAAACTGTGAAGAAAAGGCTCAAGGATGAAGTGCCTCACATCAGATCCTGTACCAGAAAGTCCCAGCAAAGTTGAGGCATTCTGCTGTCCTGGCCTCCTAGCGTTAAGTAAACTTTTCTTCTCTGATAAGCTAAAACAGAGAGGCCATTTGCATACCTCCAACAGAAGCATAAGAATTTCTTCACCAGTTTGCAATCACGTACTCATATAAATAGATATCACAAAGACAAAACCAGGCTTTTAAATGCTATTAGTTGACCTTCCACTCTTCTGCCTTGCCAACCGCTGTGGGCTGCTCAAACACTCTCCTGAGCAGGCTAGTCTCCTGGGACCTGCAGGTTTTCCATACCTCTGTAAGCGTGATTCGAGGAAAGGCAGTCGCTCTTCTCTCAAGCTGCCTCCACACAACTCCCCTACTCCTGGTACGAGGAGATCAACAGCTGCAACCTTAAAAGAAAGAAAACTAGTTGAAGTGATGCCCCATAGCCACATAGTGACTGGCAGAAGTACAGCTGACACTGATGGTTGTTTGTAAAACCCTACTGTAATTCTTCCAGAGTCTGTGACGCTTAGGTAAGTGTTTGCACATACTTGAAAAGTCTCTCATTGACAGGAGAAGGCTGGGAGGAAATTTTGCAAGGATAAACTTCAGTAAATCTACAGTAAATCTAAATGACAGCAGTGATGTTCCACACTGAGAGCATCTGCAGCAACTGGTTTGAATTGAATCTCACTAAGTTACTCTAGTGACAACCCATGTGGGGTTATAAAGAACCCAACAGCAGATCACAAGACAGTAAAGACACATGGGCAAGTTTCCTGAAGCCCTGATTCCCAGCTTTGATGCTGTAGCTTGTGTTCAGAGCTATCTACCTCCACTCCTTGAGCCAGCTCTAGTGGATATGGTATCAATGGCACTCATGTATTGAATCCAACTATTAGGATCCAAGTGATACCACTGAGGCTGTTAGGTTTGGGATGGCTATCTTCTCTGTTTCATCTTCTAGGGTTACTTTTCTTATCCCACAGCTGAAGTGGTTCTAGAACTAAAGCCACTGAAGTGAAAGTGGTACATGGCAGGATAGTTGCTCTTTGTAGCAGAAGCAATGCTTCAGGTCGTCTCAGTTCAACTGGGAAATCACACCTTCAAAGCATGAGGCTTGCTGATGAAGAGCTTACTTCCTGTGTCCATCTGCTATTTGAGCATTACATGGATGTTACACTTGGATGACAAGAGAATCACGGACCGCTTCAAGCCATGCAATTCTAGGCATTTCACCTAATAGTACAGAAGTTTACCAGGAAAAGAAATTAACTATGGCAAACTTGTCTAAAGGGATTTAAGCTAAAACTTTACACTATCCCATCTCCTGAAACTTTACCCTCCTGTTGTCCCGCTTTGGGGATTTCTCACAACAGGAAAAGAACCAGACAGGATCACCTGATGGTCATGTCTTTTCTTGTACTTTTTGCATGGAGGCCCAGCAGAAAATTATTTTCATCAGTCTATCTATAAGTAGGCCAAGATGTGCCTAGCCAAAAAAAGTAGTGGAAGTGTGACCCATGGACTCACTGTGTGTTGAGGTCCATCTTCATTGTCCCGCATGTAGAAAGGCTTGAGGTCATATGGGTAGTTAATCACAAACACAGGAACCTCACCGCAGTGCTTCACCAGGTACTTCTCATGTTCTGTTTGGAGGTCACAGCCCCACTGCAAAGACAGCAAAAGGGACCTGGGAACCTGCCTTTGAGCATCTTGCCCATGGCAAGAGACCCAGCAAAATCCCCGTGGAGAAGACGTGAAGCTTTGAATAGCATGAAACCAAACAAAGCAGCTTCTTACATAGGCCACTGGGAAAGTCTGCTAAGAAGGCAGTTTCACAAGTTTTAAGGCCCAGCAAAGCATGGAAAATAATATGGTTTAACTTCACAGAGCAGTGCCAGATCTTCCCTTCATCAAACCCAAGCATCTGGTATCAAATCAGAAAAAAATACTCTAAACGAACAAGCAGAAAACTCCACAAAATCACCTCTCAAAAAACACCCAACCACACAAACAAAACCAACCAACCAACCCTACCCAAAAATCAACACCCAAATCACACTCCACATACCTAAAGAGAAATAGGCACCTACTCAAAGTCAGCTTACATGACCCAGTAAACTGGCCTTATTTCAGTATTACCTTTGGTATATGGAATGCAGCTTTTCTAGGCTGATCCTCTTCCCTGCTTTGTTCTGTTACATGCTACATTAATTCTCACTTAAGAAAACCCAGCATCCTATTAACAAAATTTTTTGTTATCAGAAATCTCAGACATTTGCAATGCCCCTCACTTTTCCTTTCTCCCAGTGATGTTATAGATTTTGTGGCTTTTGACTTGAGACCTCAAGTTCATTTACAGGACGTGCAAAGAATATTGGGGAAGTAGAAGGAGAATACTGGAACAGACCTCCCACAGATTCTCTTCATCTGAAAATATCCTGAGTTTGCTGTCTCATATCAAGATAGTACAGATATGAGATCTGAGGTTCTACACCCCCTGGTACACAGAGATGAAACAGGTACCCAGCTGGCTAAAAAGGTGGCTTCGGCCAGAGGGTTATTTTCCTCAAGGCGTCCGAATGAGATAACAATTAAACAGTACAAACATGAGGCGAGCACCACCACAAATGCTGTCCCATACTGGGGTGTGTGTGTATTTGAAATTGCGCAAAATATGATTTTTAGAAAACCATAATTTAACTATTAGATAGACTAGCATGTTATTCTTCTTCCCAGTCAACATCTATGCTTTGGAAAGAGAAGGGATTCCCTTTACCTACATCTAGATTCCATGGTATTTTGACATGGTATTGGCTTATTTATTGTTGTCAAACTTTTGGTGCTACCTTGCTATATTTCCTTTATTTGAGGACTATTGCAGCAACTCTCCTCAGATGATTGCTACTGAATCTGCAACACTCCCAGCACTACTCACACACAGGAAAGAGAAGTGCCTTTGCTGAAGCCTTGGTCCTTCAGCAGCAAACTCATCACTTCCTTCCCTGCAAGTGTTACATGTTGTTCTGCTACAGATCTCACTCCTTATATTGCTCCCATTTCAACCCCAAGGGCAAAAGTTTCACCTGGGTGACAACCCAGCCAACACCCCAGAAGGCAGATAATCTGTGCCAATAACAACTCCTGTGGTATCAGAAAGAAAGGAGATTCTATAGAGCTCAGGCTGTGCACATGAACAGGCACAGGGACAAGCCACCTGGCAACAACCTACCTCTGGCTTGAAAGTGAAAGTTTGAGAAGCTTGCTTCAAAATTTCCACTGCTTCACTGTATGTAATTCTGCAAGAGGAGAAAAAAAAAAAGTCTTTAAGATAACTATGAGAGGAACAACAAAGTTTTCTGGACAAGTGCCATGCTGGGAAAAATAAGGAGGCACTTCCCCACCACCATGCCAACTTGTGTGTAATGTCAGACTTCCCAGCAATGCTTCTTTGGACAGAAACCAAAAAGCATTTTATATGGCAAGAACCGTATGTTTTCCTGTCCTTCAGCTACATGCTGGGCAGGAAGTGCTAAGCTCCCAACACTTCTGCATTATTGCAATGTTGCATTTCAGTCAGAAGTGAGCTCTGCAGAGAACTGCTTCACAGAAATTTGTGGATTTTTTTTTAAGAAAACAATGTGCTCTCATCAGCATAGCTACAACAACATAGCTCTAGCTCAGGGTGTGTTAAGCAAAAATAACAGCCCAGGGTGCAAAGCGCTTGTAGCTCAAATGGTTCCACTTTACTTTGCAAAAACTGTGAGATTTATTTGCAGCAATGTTTCGCTACTCCTCTGTCAGATTTGGGAGCAGATTCTCCACTGATTTCCACCAGCACAAAAGAATAGCATCAAAGCAAAGCAAACAGAAAAACTGCAGCGAATGATTGTGCCAGGTCTGATAACTGGAAATCAAGACTCAGTGGAAAAGACTTTGGCTGACAAGTTTTCCACATATCAAGCAAAATGTTGTGGACAGAGAGAAGAAAGAACAAGCTGATCACTATAATTTCATCTTTCTGTATCACTGGCTAAATCCACTAATAAACAAAATTCTGCAAGGAGCACAAGCTCCTTACACGCAGCTACAAGATTTCACTAACACAGGGAAGGCTTCTGGAGGAAATACCTCAAGAAGGAATATATTACTCCATGTGTTTGGGTTATGTGAGGCCACAGTCCAAATGAGGTATATCCCTGGCACAAGTTCAACATATGTAACTGATGTGTGTAAGCCAGGAATGCCCCAGATCTGCCAGCACCTGATGAAGAGAGAGACAGAGAGGGAGAAAGAGATGGTCTGGCTCTCACTCTTTTTCCTTGGACCGTGGGAGAAGCTGAGTGGCAACTCTGTCCTCTCAGGAATATCAGTTAGGTCCAAAGAGAGGACTGAAATGCGGAGATGGTAACTTCCCTGAGGTTTTCCATGGTGCTCTTGCAGACAGAGACACAGGGAGGATCTATCACGATCCTACTGCCTAAGTGTGGCTGTAGCTGCTTAACAGGACAACCAGGGCTGCGCTGAGCAGACCTACAATCTTCTGTAGGACAAATGGAGAGCTCCACTATTTGAAGAGATAGGCAAGAAGAATAAGGAAGAAGGTATTCTTGAGGGCCAGTGAGGGAAACCCAAACCCTTCAGTTCTTTAGCACACATAGAACTGGGAATAGGAGTTGCACAACCAATTGGGAATAGAAAAAAAGACAGAATTTTTAAATGTCATTAAATACCTTCATAAAAAGGGAGCAGAGATGTGACTGAAAGAAGAGCACCAAGGCCAAAACCAAGCAAGACAGTGAGCAAACCACTGTGCAAGTACATGCTGGAAGGAGGATACAGTTATAGAAAGAGGATCTTGTCCAGGGGAGCGAAAAGCCAAAGGCCAGCAGATTCAGATGTCAGTCTCATGCAGAGATGAAAGGGTAATGACAAACTGTAAAAGGGAACTGCAATTCATGCTCCTTTGGAGATCTTAGGCTAACCCAGAAGGCACTGAGTTGTGAAAGAACATATACAAAATAGGAACTCTTTCCCCAAAAGCCCTCTTCCAGATAATTTTGAAATAGTACTTACGTCACAAATTTGTTCTTCAGTATTTGTTCCAACCTGTCCTTGGTCAGAAAAAGAAAAACATAAACATATAAAGGTACTCTTAGAGTTTAGGGGCCCAGAGGAAAGAGGTAACTCAGAAAAGTGACTTCCCTCTATATTTGAATTTGTGGGACTGCATTCTGATCTAGATATGGGTCAAAATCCACTCCCAGCCATTCAGTGCTAAAAGAGTGGTAAAACAATTAATGAATCTGATGATTCAGAGGCTGCCAGATGATGTGACAGCTACAGTTCCACCATAATTATGACTAGCTACACAAACCTGTGTATCCTCTCTCTGCTGGCCTGAACAGGCTGACATTTAGCTCTTCAGTATCTTAATACAAGACAACATAGAGAAAAAAGAAGTAAGAAATTTGCCTCCCTATAGTCAAGAACCCCCAAAATACATAACAGGATTGCAGCTCTTTTCTGTCACATGTATTACCTTCTGTGCAGGACTGACATATTTATGAAAAAGTTCAACATCACGAGGACATTTGGAGAGCACAGTGCTTGTTACTGTCTTGAAAAGATCTTCCATAACCTAATAGAAAAAAGAGAAGTGGATGAAAAATGAACACTGCTTAGGTGCTCCAGACTACAAATGAAGCATGGTACACATCAGCCAAACGGTACAGAAGGAGCTTCTGTCCTTCTGCATGGTCAGACTGCATAAGAGGGTACCAGCTTGCTAATGCTCCTAATTAGCAGGCTTGCTTAGTAGTTGAAGAGGACTGGAACCTTTATTTCTACTATGGGTTTAGGACTTCAGTGTCTGCTGATGGCCTCAGTATCTTCAGTCAGGTATCTCCAGTGAAAAACAGCATGGCAGAAATATTCAAGCAGCAACCCTGATCAGACAGACACATATTACAACAATTTGTGGAGGCTGGTCTCAGATTAATTCTTAATGAGGTGTCTGTCCTGTAATGAGCCATTCTGGGTTTCTGCTTTGTTGTTAAAAAAAGGAGAAATAAAGGAAAGGAGAATAAACCTGTAGTGTGTAGAGCCAGTCCACCAAATGGATCCCAGCTAGAGAGACTCTGCAGAGTAAGTGCAAAGTGAACATACACAGAGATGAGTAGAGAGCTAAAGCAGAGGATACATCAGTGCAGGGATGTTTGAGAAACTAAAAAGATGTGTTTCCATTTCCCTAAACTAATGTGGATTAACTAAATGACATTATCATCCAATTTGGATATACTTATCCAGTAGAACGGGCTTCACTCATCAAGAAATTAAAATGCCATTAGAAGCCCCCACATGTGATGCCACTGCATTTTCATCAACCTGTTTTAAGAGTAATTTTCTCTTTTAGTTAAGCAAAGCAGACCATTCAGAACACTTGCTGTTGTGCAGATTAAGAGTTCCCATGACTCCTCGTAGTCTCACACCTGCACAAAGCAGGCAGTGGTATGACCCCTGCTACCAACTGATGATGGTCCCAAGTCTTCTTCAAAATCACCCTCCTATTTCCCCCCTCCTTGGCAAGAACAGAACAATGCAGCTGAGCTGCATGTCACCTCAGCCTGTGATGGGACTAGGTTTTTTTTTCCTTAATAAAAAGCATCTCTGAAAATTCTGGCACAGGGCCCAGGAAAGACTAACTGTGAAAAGATGAACCTGATGTTCAGTCAGCAGATCAGAAGCAGCAGCAGCAGGTCTCTGCCTTACATGCCCTTAACAAGGAACCAGATCCTAAAGGGTAAGAGGAACACAAGGCACAGAAACAAAGCAGGTGTGCTACTGACATAGCCAGTATGAGATGAGATTCCAGGGACATTGTTCAAACTCGTATGTTTGGATGAACATCTGCCATCTGTCCCAAGCTGCTGGAACACTGCTCCGTGCTGAACAACCTCTGCATCCCACTAGCCTAGCAAAGTTGGTAAAGCAATCCATTTTGACTCCTCTGGAGACAAATTCAGACTCAAGACTCCTGCAACAACCTGGGCCCTCTTTCTAAAAAGGGAAGATGCAAATAAAGGAACAGTATTATCATATGCAGATGAACAGTTTCACCCCTCCTGGTACTCAAACATAGAGGAAATGAAAAGCCAGCATTCCTGCTGCTAAGTGGCAAATAACCAAACAGTCAGCTTTGAACTTTCTTCAAAGTAGCTAGAAAAAGACTTATGCAAATGAAATCAGAAAACTTCTTGGCAATTCATCTGGTTTCACCAGGCAGAGACAAAGGGATTTTACATTAAGCTTCCTCTTTCTAGAAAATGAAAGTATCATCTGGTTTCAGAAAAGCATGTTGTTTAATTAGCACTTTTTTTCCTCACTGTGCGATAAAGTAACAATTAGGTTCCCACAGCATTCAACATGAGCAGCTTCCTCTTGTGGAAAAAAGATGTGGGTGGTATGGGAAAAACAATCTGAGAAATATTTCCAGGTTTGAGACTGAGGTTTTATCCTGGCAAAAAAAACAGACACGTGGGTCATACATTGGCCTCCTCACTGCTCTTATTTATGCCAAACGTGTACTAGACACAAACAGTAGAGGGGGGAAAAAAGAAAAGGAGAAAAAAAAAATCTCAATCTGAGAATTTATGTCTTTAAGCAGCTAGTATAACGAATGACTAGAAAGTAGGCAATAGGAGAAATGAGTGGAGAATTGTAACCACTGGCTTGCTGGATTGAGGGGAAACATGAGCTGGAGATACAGGTGAAGTGATTGGTTTGAACATATCCTGAAAGAAAAATGTTTGATAGGAGACTTACACAGGGAAAAGGGCACTGGAATCACAGCAAGTAGCTCATCTCAGCGGTGGGACTTCTGATGTCCCAAAAGCCCATTAATTTGGTTGCTTCATAATGGCAATGTGGAAACTGCTAGCAGGAGGGCAGGCAAGAAGGACAGAGGTTAAAGCTTTCCCCCCTCCCTCAACCCTTCAGCTTTTCTCTATTTTCACCTTTCAAAGTTCAGCGGTATCAACCTTAGCCTTCTCCAATGCTGCTGTGTTACTGAATTTTAAACAACTTTCAATTTTGATTAGGAGCAGCTCCCAGGGGTATTGCTTAATTTTAACTTGGATCTTTTGATACTGCTGCTTATCCTTTCCCCAAAAAAATTGTGACCAAAGTTGAAACAGGAAATCATCAATAAAACAGAAGTAAATGTCAGCAGCAGCAACTGGAGGTGCTGTGCATTCCAAGAAGAGTTCAAATCATCATCCCTGTTACATAAGACCCTTTCAGAAAAATCACATGACCTGCCAGTAAGATTTTTATTTATGTATTTACCTGAGGCATCCATATGGATGCAGTGTAGATCACAGGGTATTTACATATGAAGCACTCACCAGTGGACCACTATTTCTTGCCCTCATGCTTGGTCATAAAATCTCTCTTAGCTACACAACCAACAGCTCAGGATCCACTTTGGAAACATGCTGTTGTCATGCAAGGAAGGAGACTTGTCTGTAGGATCCCTGCTCCACTGGCCATCGAAGCTGAATGCTGATACAAGTTAGGGAATACAGCCAGCCTCAGCTATGGCAGCTGGATGTCACTTCAGAGAAGGAACCTACAGTCCTGCAGATACCCCGATGTCCCTAAAAAGTGCTGAGCAAGACACTTGGAGCAAACCTTTCCCATGTGATTACCAGTGTTTGTTCTCTTGAGACTGCAGTCAGGTTTGCTCAAGAGCCTCAGCCTTAGCACTGAAGACAGAAAGAACGCTGAGTGCAAACTATTCTGGAAATCAAATCACATACATGTTTCAGATCCAAACTCTCTGAAGCTGACACCCAAAATCAGTGCCACTGATTTCATTTCATGCCTGAACTCCCTTCTATAAAATGGAGGTAGTAACGCTCCATGTCACTAGGCTGTAATGACAGCAAATTAATTTTGATGAAGTACATAAGCAGTGGAAGACAATACTTCTGCCCTCAGGACAGAGCTCAAATACTGAGTGTTAAATTGTATTCTCCTTCTTAAAGACATATATTCTTTATCCCTTAAAGAGACAGTGGTGCTAGGAGGTGATCTTGTTAAGGAAGACTAACACTATGCATAAACTCCCAAAAATGCCCTCAGGAAAATGCCTTCTGGCATTTCCTAATTTCACAGCTTAAATAATGTCTTTTTTTTAGCATGGCTTTGTATGTATGTTTTATGAAATTCAATAATGACTGTATCAAATGGCCTCTTTGAGACCCCGTTAGTGTCATGAGTGAAGTGGGATCCTTTAAATCTACTGCAACTGCCAAGCCAGTGGAATGAAAAATAGAAGATAATGGTCTACAGATACAGCTACATAACACAGCACTCAAAAGGGAGGGAGAGATTGACAACAGGCATCTCAGAGGACAAATGAAACTAGAGACCTTGGACAGTTACTGGAGGGGAGATGACTCTAGATAGCCATGTCTGGAAGTCCAGACACTTCCACAATTGAACCTCTTCCACTGTCTACCTGACCTTCTTCTAACTCCTTCTCCTCCAGTTTGGAGGACGAAAGTGCCTTGGAGCAACCTGACCCAACTTCTTCACTTGAGTTGTGGAAAGAGGCTACAGAGGTTTTTCCTCAGATACCCTTACATAGGTACCCTTAGGTACCCTGTACAATAAAACAGAAACACTATTACCAGCCATGCAGCATAAAGTACTGCACTGAGCACATGGGACTTTCCATAGAAAGTATTGTGAAACCAGTATTGTGAGAACTGAAGCTTCTTTGTAGCACTAAAACACATTTTGGCAGAGAACACAAATTTAGATTGCCTGATTAACACACAAGAGACTTCACAAGAACTGTGCTACTAATTTAGGAATAACTGAGCACTGCTCTGTGCAATTACAGTGGGGGGAAAAAAGGCCACTGCTCTAAGATTTCAGGCTCTTTGTTCCTAGATACATTTAACTTGGTTATTAAATCTTTTTTCCTTTTATTTCATTAAGAAAGCTACGTTTCTTTTGGAGCTTTGGCTGAAAGATCTCAAGGCCTCATCAGTGAATAGTAAACATCTGCATCTTTATAGCAAGACTCTTTAATGGTGTACAAGCAAATACTTCAAGATGTCCCTGAAGAAGCTGAGCATTCCCAGCATATCAGTTACTACGAGAGATACTTCATCCAAATGTTGAATATCAATTTTAAAAATAAATTTTGAACAATTCAGCTCTGTATGTGAGGACAAAGTTCAGATGGTAACCCTGGCCAAGAGCCCCTGAGGCTTTCAACTGGGCGTTTTGCACCGAACAAAGAACTTTCAGATGACAACAAACAGACAAACTGCCCAACGGGCAGATATGCAAGAGAACACTGAATTTAGGTCAGTTACACCAGGAAAGAAACTTGATTTAGGCTTTAAAGCAGCTGGCAGGGTTTTTTGTTGATGTTTTTCCTTTTTTTTTAAATAGTGATTGCCCAATGATTTAAAAATAAACAAAATGGGAACTCCACTTCTGCAAATAAGAACACCACAAAATTAAGGCTGTTGCAATGCAGACTCACTATGAGGAATGCAAAATGAAGGCTGCTAGGAGACTTTCTGTTATTGGGAAAGAAGCTTGTCAAAGACTTTAAGACAGAGGGAAGATGTGAAGAGAGCACAAGATGAGACTTCACAAGATACTTAGCAACAACAAAAGCCAAGACAAGGGGGAAGTTCCTCTTTTACCTACAAATAAAAGCTCTACACATTCCAGAACAATTCTCAAACCTAATTCTCTGAATTGTCTGAACTGGTTGTCTATACTTCAAAAGCAATTATGGTTCTCACACAGGATATGTTGATGCTGTGTTCAAGGGCTCAAACATCACTTAACAGAAGACCCTGCTTATTATCCTAGATAAAAGCAGTGAAGATTTCAATTAGCTCCTGACTGCCTAGAGAAACAGAAGACTCAGGAAGTAAGGTGTGAACATATATACATGCTATGCTCTAAGAACACATGAAGTTGTTCTGGAGAAAAGGAGAGAGCAAAGAAATAGCAGGATGCTACTAAGGATGGAGCAAAGATTCCCAGTGGATCAGTCCACACAGTCCAGTGCCATCCAGACACAGAAGCAGCACACAGAGCATGTCAGCTCTGCTGTCAGGCCATACTGACTCAGCAATGTGTATGATCCAGGTTGAAGAAATGACCACCTGGATGTTTTTTTATAAATCTGTAACCAGTGTCTCAGGTATTTTTCTTTATAAGGCTGTTTCTCCAATAACTTTCCAGGGAGCTTATCCGATAAACCAGAGTGAATGAGGATGTTTACTCCTAAGTCCTACTGGACCATAAGCTGGCTTACACTGAGACTAGCAAAATGCATTAGCATCCATCATACGGTTAAACTGCAACCGAGAGGTCAGTTCTGAAAAATCAAAAGCCATCTGACCAAGGATTTCCTCCAGTCCTCTGCTAAAGCCACAGTCAACAGTGTATGCCAAAAACTGTTGTTTCTACTGCAAATTTCAAGGAGGCCTTTACAGACCACATCAAGGCACATGTGTATAAATACTGTTCATTCACTGGAGAGCAACTGAAGGTTTTGAAATGGAGAGTGCCACTTTCTTTAGCACCAGTCAAGCACATTTACACACTTCCTGGCAATACAGCAACTGTGCAGCTTCAGATGAGGGCTGCGTGCACCTATATCTTCCCTTCCAAATCCCCTCTGCGGCCTCATCTCTGCTGAACAAATCCCAATCCCTGGGAAATCCCTGTGCAGCCTCTACTTGGCTCAGAGGGTGAGAGGAGCTGTGACCTCAGATGAGGATAGGGAGCACATCTCTCAGGGAGGAGGAAGAAGCTGTGGTACTGGTTCTGCACAGACATTTGGAGTGCCCACCTGCATGATGTCCTGTAGGCTTTCAGTGAAGGATAGCTCAGCCTCCACCATGTAGAACTCTGCCAGGTGCCGGCGGCTCTGTGAGTTTTCCGCTCGGAACGTCGGACCAAAGGTGAACACGTGGGTAAAAGCCCTGCAAGGTGACAAGAAACAGGGAGGTCAGGTTCAGCACACAAGTGAGTCTGCTACACCTAAAGCTCTCACTTTTCTCTTGGGATCTAGAAACAATGATGTTTTCATTTCATCTTTGACCTATTTAATGGCATTGCTGAATATGCCACTGTTATGTTTCTTTATTCAGGCATGGAAAGGAGTTATTCACACCTCTTCATGACTCAGGGAGGTTGCACACACAGCATTCAGCTTTCACTGTATACAAGTCTCGCTCAGGACACTTTTTGCAACTGTGTGGGAATTAAAAACAACATTCTGCACAGCCAGATAACTGGAGAAGCACCCAGACATCACATCAATCAGGCTCTCCTTGACCACACCCTTTCTTGTTTCTTTGGCTGCAATGTCTGACCTTCATGGGTGTTGTGAGACCCCAAAGCACAATAGTGCAGAGAGTGCCCTGCAGCTGGAGTTGCTGGGCTGGTGCAAACACGGAGGGGTGGCTGGTGAAGCCCAGCAGGATGGAGGCACGGTGTATGGCTTGCAGTCCCCCTCTAGTGGCAAGACCGAAGTTTATTGCTGAAAGAGCCTTCGAGATAATCAGCTGGGCATTGTCCACACAGCTAAAAATGGTTCAGCTAAAAGGGATCCCTACTGCAGAGAACATATCTGGGATATCGCATGATGCTGGAACAACCAGTGCATTTCTCCAGCCACCTTCTGGAGAGTCCATTTAAATACATCCTCTCTTGTTCTGCAGTTATGTCATGCTGTGTTTCTACTTCCTTCATAAGAAACCTTGCTATCCAACACCAACACACCCTTAAAAGTTTTAGTTTTGCGTGGGAAGCTGCACTACAGGCAATACCTTTTATACCACGGGCTATGAACACTTGGGCTCCTGGACATCCTCAAGCCAGCAAGAGCTTCCCAAGCAGATGGCATGACAAGCAGTGTTTCCCCTCTTGCTGCATGGGAAGCAAACCATGATTGGGGAAGAGAGTGAGCTGCTTCAGAAACACCATGAACTGGGCAGCTGCTATCTTTAGTACATCTTTAATTTGATGTTATTTTCAGCTGTAGGCAGCATGTAGGAGAAAAAGAACCCAAGCAGTACAGATTAAGCACAGTTTGACACTCATGAAAGGATGCGTGCTAATAGCTGGGGTTGGCATTTGACTTGCATATTGCTCTGCAAGCTTTCAGTTTAAAGAGGATGTTCACTGAAGTTTCTGAACAGGCTAATTTTGTTAAACTGAAGTTTAAATAAACAACACTACAAAAAGCAGCATTTTTCCTTTTCCCCTTATGGAGACATCTGCGCTGCAAATAAAGGAACACACACATTCTGCTTCACTCATCTGTTCCCTCATGTCACATGTTGGTTAAAGGTTATGATCCAAAGAAAGAGCACTTTCTTCCTCCTTGAGTTGCTAGTAGTAAACACACCAGAAGAAAGTTTCAGGTCAAGACTCTGCCTGTAGGTTTTTTTTCCCCATGGCTCTGCTTTCCATCCTCCAAAAAACACACTTTCTGTCTCTACTTTGCTCCTGTACCTGCACTCTCTCATACACGACCACAGCATCTATGACTCTAACCAAATTTTGCAGCAAACATCTTTCCTCATGCACCATTTTCATCATGCCTCTTTTCGCTCTGCTGCCTTTCTTGCTACAATGTTACTGTGAAACTTCTGCTGTCACTCGATCATCCTCCTTCAAACTGCCCTTTGCTAGAGCGTCTATAAAAAACCCTCATCAATGTTTAGATAAGTGATGTACCAAGACTATTACTCACTGCACAGGTCAGTATTACATCATAGGTTCCTTGTGATCCCCCATCTGTAGCCACCTGTTGTCTTGGGTTATACAGAAACACATGTTCTTCCTCAACAAGGCCGTTTTGGTTTGTTTTTTTCCCCTTTTCCTACAGCACCTGGCACAACAAGGTCTTGGATCCAAAGCTTAAGAGCCTCAACTGCTATAGCAATACAAACAACAAATATAAAACAATGAGTCATGCTGTCAAAATTTTGTGTTTTAGGCAGAACTGGTCAAAAACTTTTGCTTGCCAGGTTGTGGAGGCTGGCCTGCAGTGGAAAACAATAGATGCAGGTCCTTGTTCTACCTGTCCCCATGTTTCAGGCTTTGGCTAAAGTATTCATTTAAAGAAAGAGTTTTCCCTAAATACATGAATTTAGTCACAAGTTCAGTTTGTGGCTGAGCCAGGATCAGACACATGACAAAAATATTTTGAAACACCTGCATTCACTGAAGTACCCATTCAAGTCTGCTCAGTTTGATGTGCAGGCTTCTAATCTCTGACATGAAGTCCTCCAAGTAACACTTAAAACTAAACTGTGACACTAGCGGGCTAGCAGGAGATCCTGTCCTACAGATTAACAGCCTGGCTTCAGCAAGAGACACATTTCTCTGTGGCTGTCCAGGCACAGACACTGACATTCAGTCACTGCAGGTTACTATGACAGGTGACAGTCTCCAGCAATGCAGGCTACTAAGACTACTTTGAACTGTACTTATTTCCTAATGAACAGTAGCCCACACATGATTACTACTTACTTATCTTCCAAGGGGGCTGCCAACGGCATGATACTTAAAAGCAATCAAAAATTAAAAAAACCCCTCATATTGCTTCAAGATGTCAACTAAGGTCAAACACTTCACAGGCACAGATCGATTTTGCACTGCAAGAATAAAGTCTCTCTGTGCCTGAGACAGAGCTTTAGGGGAGGGGAAGTGCAGAACAACTGTCCCTGTTCCCACAGGAACCAACTTCTGTCTTTTCTCAGCTCTAGGCATCCTGTTGGGATGAATTTTCTTAAACTTGTAAACCAAGAACCACCTCTGTTTATGAAATGAACCATTAGCACTGCAACTCTATGGACTATCCCAGAGTGCTCAACAACAGCAAGGGTAAGGGCTTTGTGATAGCCTGTAGAACCTCACATCACTGGTTTAGGGCTGAATTTGCCTGCCTGCCTGCCTCTTGGAAGAAGGGAAAAAACAAAACCTAGCTCCCCCGCTCTCCCCTAAATAAACCAACATGTGCAGGGAGGGGGGAATCATTCATTTCCCAGGCTAATTGTAAAGGAAAAGGACAGATACAAGAAACTGTGAGAACTTCACCACAATCCTGGGACCCTGGCAAAGGGAAACCAGCCAGATGACATGTTGGCAAAATGATCAAAGGAGCGCAGTAAATGCAAGTCATCTGGTAATGACAGTGTAGCACTGACCAGAGGCCTGGACATAACAGAGAAACACAGCTAAAAATATATAGCCCCTGTTATCAACTCCATGCGTGAACAATTATTTTCCATCCAGGCATTTATAGACTGTTTACTGTGCTCTGCCATTCAAGATATTAAGCAAATGCCCACTACAGAAATCCAGCCTTTATTTGTACTTCATCTGCTATAAAAACATATCTGTGATTTGATACACTACTGTATCACACTGAGAATGTATAAATATGTTAGAAAAGAGGGATGGGAGCTGATTCCACTCCAATTTCATGGTACTGAGGGCAAAACCAGTAATTTTGTTCTGTGTGCATTCAGCACCTAGCACAATGGAGTCTCAGTCCAGGGCTGTGAGTCCTATGCTCTACGATGCAAATAATTAATCATTTAACATTCCCAGACCTCTGCAAGACTTCCAGCATTTAAAAATAGCTTAAACATTCTGGCTAGGTCTCCAGAAGTGCCTAGGTCAGTTAGGGTTGTGGGCACTAATAAGTCTTTTAAAAAAAACCCAAAAAAATCAGTAGTGCTAATTCTTCATCTCCAACAAAAGCACACAGGAGAAGAAAAAAAAGCCTAATAATCTGTCGAGCCTTTTTCCTTAGCCATTACAGCAGAGCAGTAACACTGTCCTTGTACGTGCTACCAAAGAATTACAAGAGAAGCTTTGAAAAAAGTCCCTTTGCAGTCAGCTTTACCCAGATCAGAGCTCTGGACAGCAAGCTCAAGTGCATTGATGCAGCTCACAGGCGCTGCCGGGGTCGACACCAGAAGGCACAGAGCCGCTTAATTAATTGCTCCCTTTCTGTGACTGTATTTCACTCTGTCCAGTTCTCTGGGAAAATTTGAGAGTTTAACATGGAGGCCAAGAGAATACCCATAGCACTCCCTCCAACACACTGAAATGCGGCAAAAGCCAGGGCCCATCCTGCAAAACCCTGAGCTTGCTCACCGCAGCCCAGCAAAGGGCTCAGCCACTTTCCATCTACAGGCTCACAGGAGTGCCTTTGGACACTGAAGCAGCACCTGGCAGCACTGTTGGAGATGGTCATCCTCCGCACGGAGGGTCGCTCGGTGGAGCCTCGGTTTTGCACAGACTGCTCTTGTGTTCTCCACCCTATGAACACCCAGGAAGGAAGAAACTTCCCCCTTCCTGCCTTTATTTCACATACTACTGAAACAGTCTTCTGAAGAGTAGCCACCTCTCCCCCTTTGGGAGCTTTCTGCCACACACAATCAAAACTCATTTCATTTGAGTTTGTTGACAATTCATTATAGAGGCAGTGATAGAAACCAATAGAGAAGTAATAAGTATCCGTGCCCAAAGCTGCTTCAAATTGTTCTTTTAATTAAACTCATGCAATGTTTGTAGGCCTCACTGTTTCTGCCTTACTGGCAATTTTTATGCTGCAATCCAAATAGAATTAATTGTGTCGATGGTTCCCAAGCCAGGAATGGATTGTGCTCCTTTTCTGAGCCAGGACTCCACGCTGCTACCGAGGTAATAAAGACTTATTTGTGCTGTCGAACCAAGGGGATATAATTCTGAACAAGCCTATTAATCAAGAAGATGCAATCCCTGCACAGTCAGCTTACAGCCCATGCCAAGGTCACAACACCACAGTAGTGACACAGCCAGAGGCAGAAGCTGGTTGCTGTGACTCAGGGCTAAGCACTAAACCACACCAGTACACAGAGGGAGCAAAGATGTTTTTCAAAACTTAATCATTGCAGTGACCCCCTAGAGTAAGCCATAAAAATACATTACCAACATGGCAGGGGGGAACAGTTCACTTGGGGTGAGAGTGGTGCCCTTGCTGTTACCCCAAAATACTACAGGTGTCTGCATAAACACAAATAATAGTGATTACTCTGATGAGGTCTGCAGTGAAGAGTTAGTGACTTGTGCACAATCTCATCTCTGGCCACGCTAAATGAACACAGACCCTTGTATATTCCCCTGTGCCACAATCCACCAACCTGTCCCAGACATACACACACTAAAATCCAGATTGCAAGAACATGTAGAAACAATTACTTCTAACCCAAGGACAAAACAACAGATGATGTCAGCAGAGAAAGAAAGAATAGCAAGGTGACCCTAAAGCCAAGGAGTTTAGCTTTGTCAACCCACTGTCCTTTCCCTTAGGAAGAAGTTAATAAAGTGAGCCATTTGATTTAATTCCAGCATGAGCATATTCATTTTGAGCATGAAGGAACTGCCTCCTCCATTGAAATAAGCAGATGACTTTGCTCAGCTGCCAGGAGACACCAGTTGGCTGCAGTTCTTGACACAAGCACGACTCGGATTGTTCAGGGATGCTGAAATTTGTATGTTGAAAGATGTTCTGGCCCACTGCAAAAAACCACACACACACACACAGACAGCAATTCAAACATACCAATCCAATGTCTCCAGGGTCTACTTTTTGGAGAAGCTGGAAACCCAGATGCTAGCGAGGTACAGGTGCTCAGCAATTTAGAGAAGAAGAAGAATATTTTGCATCCTAGAGCTGGGTAGACTGCATTAAAAAAACCCTCAAACCATCAGAGTTGGACAGAAATACCTGTTTTTTAACCTCAATGTAAAAATAATACTCCCCTTACTATTGTTTGGTGGCTTGGATTTTGCCCAATGAAAGTGAACTTGTTTCTGTTGAAAAGGCAGCAGAAGGGACTGAATTTTACCCAGAAAAAGCAGCTTTAAAGAACTCCTCATAGGACATGCCATTTCTGTCAGCCCTCTGGGGAAATGCAGGTGAAAAAAGCTGCATTTTGACGAGGGCTTTTGTAGCAGTACGTGAGAATTAGGCCTGGGCAGCAGAGCTGGTGTGCTGAGTGCTAAGGTTTCAACTCATGCTGCGACAAGATGGGACTGTACTTCCTTTTGTAAGCATCCAAAAATAGATACATAAATTAAAACAACAACAAAAAAAAAGCTGTCTAAGTTCCCAGACAGAGACTGGGAAGTGCCAACTTCCCCCCCAACCAGTCAGACTGAAGCAACACAGCAGTTTCCCTCGCTGCAACCTCCAAAGGGCAGGGACCCACGATGCCTGAGAGGTTGCATGTGCACAGCAACCTCCTGCCACACTCCAGGACCACCTCTCCCCTTGCCATGGCCTCTGCTCCAGTTCTGGCAGCACAATATAGAAGATGGGACAAGAATCCTCCCTGGCTAATCCACCTCTGCTTGAAAATGATCCAGGCACACTTGAGTAATTAACAACAACATGACCCATATACCCTAATTATCTGGCAAAGCACCCAGAATTTTGTTTATTAAACCTCACAGCAGAGCTAGGCACTGGATTGTTGGCCTACAGATGGCAAGAGAATAGGGGAAAAATCAAGACAAAGGACATAAGTGTTACTCAGACACATACAAGTCGTCTGCTCCAGGCTCAAAGACCTCATCAGCCTGGGTCCTCCACCCTCTTATGCAACACTGTTTTACTTTATTCTCAGTGGAGTCTTGTTTTGTCCTGGTTTGGATATTATTGTTTCTAATTAAAGTCAATAAAATGACCGATTAGCAATGAAAACTCAAGCTGGGTTGATGAAAGCCACCAGAGTAGTTGAACATTTATTCAAATAACCATTTCCTATGTTCTAGCTAACAGAGATATTCTACAAAGAGTTGCATAAAGTGTTTCAAAGATTTAAATAAAACAGGGAGAAAAGACGTTTTTCAAAACTTAATTGAAGTTAAATGTGACTCCTACTCTAAACCATAAAAATACATTATCAACATGGCAGGGGGGCAACAATTGGGTTAAATCTTTTTCCTTTCAAAGTGGAAAACCCCCATGTTCTCTGAAAACTGCTTTTTTAACACACATGAAGAAGATTTTTTTTTTTTTTTCAGATGGTCATTGATTTTATGAACTCTGCAAAAAAGAATCACAACAAGAAAATACATTGGTGCGTGCATTACTGTACAGAAGGAGTCACGGTTTAGGCCACATTCCAAAGTTTGGGTGTAACTATTTAAAATCTCCAAGGCCTACAATTCTACAGTAACTAAACAAAGTAAGCAACTGCACAAAAAATTTTTCATAAATCTATATTAAATCGATTTATCTTTGGTCTATTGCAGCACAATGACAGCAAATTGGAGAATTTTGGGGCACGCGCTAATAGATTTGTGCATCTATTTTAAGGAAAGCTGTGGGAGCAAATAGGGATGAAGTTGCCTAACTTCACATCTCATCCTAAAGCCACTTCTCAGGGCATAGAGGCTCCCTGAGAAGCAGCAGCTGCAGCCTGGACACAAGGCACGTTCATGCTCATGTAAGCTATCAAGTTTGCCACAGAGTCATGGGCCACTGATGGTCAGCTGAGCTGCAGTGAGAGGCCACCTGAAGCTTCTTTCTTGCCTCAGTTATAAAGTAAAAGAAGTTTGCAGAAGTAACCATGAATGTGGCTACTGTGGCACGGGAACACGCGGGCAGAGGGCTATAACAGCCCTATTGCAACTCACGCAGCCACAGCTTTGTAAGCCCCTGAAGCTCTGGTGGTGGTGTCTGGGCACACGGATGAAGCTGAGCTGCAAGGCCCTACACAAAGTGGATGCTGGGCTCTTCTGACACAGATCCTACAGTACCTACTACTGCTTGGAACAGGGATGACAAGATACTCAGAGAAGGAAAAGGGACTGTGCGCTAGATTCAAGACAGAAATATGATGCTTTTGCTTGGCTTACTTGTAAAAGGAGGACAAAGAATCTCAGCTGATGACATCTTTCACCTCATCTTTTCACAGATGAGCATACAACCTGTTCTTCTGTTGCTACCTGCATTTCGTTTTTACAGCCAGCAGATAAAACAAAGAACACACAGTCCAAAACTGCTGGGATTGCATTCAGCCCTCCATATGTGGATCCCAGCACATGGCTGACCTGCAGCTACTCTCAGCACACACTCACCAGGCTTCTTGCAAGTGAGTTACCTGCTTCCCCTTCCGAAAAAGAGGAGAGGAAAAAAGGACCAACAGCATATCCATGCAGACTGTAAAGCTCCAACCAGCCAAGCAACCCTAGACTCACTGTTGTACCTACAAAGTTCATGTATTTGGCCTCCCAGTAATACGAAGTCATTAACAATCACTGCAGCAGTCATGAACCAGACTGAAGCACGCAGTAATTGATTACACCCAGACATGTCACAGTTGCTTTTTATAGATCCAATTAAGTGTCAGCCTAATTAATGGAAGTTAGTGCGCTAATTATAAGAGTCTGTATTATGAGTCAGACTCAAACAAATGTTGTGCAAGAAATGTCAGAGATTTTTTTTCAGACATCCAAGATAAATAATTACACTTATTTTTGTTGCTTCTTAGCAACAGGAATGTTATACAACTGGACATCATTCCTGCAGCTGCATTCAGAAGTGTTTAAAATCGTACAGGGTAGAGCAAATATTTGCTTAAAGACAATACAATCTGTTTCATCATTAGCAAGTCATTTTGGAATCAAATTTTAAGACTGTGTTTGCCAGACTGCTGAAAATGAAGCCTCTTTTATGGAAGGCAGCCTCAAACCCATCTCTTTTGAGCTTTGCCGTGTTTTCTTGAACACTAACCAGAAATGACAGCACTCTCTCTTTCATTCTCTATCTCCTCTATGCTTTGAAATGCACTAAAGTACTGACACATTACAAGTGAAATCAATGGGACTTACGTACCTTTTGCAATCAAAAGAAAATTCACCAAATTCAACTCTCTACAAACTCAGGCAGACTCAGTCAAAATGTCCTGGGTGACTGTGACTTTTTTTTTAGAGCCTCTCTGCAACCAGCAAAACCAGTTGCAAGATGGCAGAGAATATGTGGATTAGGCAGAACAGCAGCAAAATACATGATGATTTAGAAATCAAGGGAATTTGCTTGAGGAGCGTAGGATTAATTATGTTGCAACTAAACCACGTTTGATAGCTAGACATTAACAGGCAGAAGTCAGCATGAAAGGCTGAGATTATAAATTGGCAGCAAAATACAATTCCTTCGGATGTTGAACTGAAATTGAACTAGAGAGAGAATTCACCAGGATGGTTTTATGCACGAGATAGGTGGAGACGAAAATGAGAATGAAGCCAAGAAAAAACTTTGAAGGAGAAAATAACTCAGGAGATCATTGGTCCAGTCTGCTGTTCAAAGCAGGGTCAGCAAGAAGGCCAGAGCAAGCTGCTCAAGGCTCCATCTAGCTGTGTGTCTGATGAACAGTACAGAGTTTCTCTCAGCAATCTTTTCCAATGCTTGACGGATTTATTAATGACTTTTTTTCCACCCATATCCACTCAGAACTTCTCATTTCAGTTTCTCCCCATTGTCTCTTGTCCTCTTGTCATTCACCATTGCAAAAAGTGGGCTTGCCTTCTTGATAACCTCCTTGCAGGTCCTAACAGGCTGCTATTATGTTGCCCCTCCCATTTGCAGGGAACTTCAAGAGAACGTGAGATGAACAAGAGAGCAGAAATGTAATGAAGGCTTTAAAAGAGAAAAGAAACAGAGCTAGGGAGGACAAGGAATGTGGACATAACTTATTCTGCAATTTATGGAGGGGATAGCTCCCAGAGCTTCTAGGAAAAGAAATTTTAAGCTCAGGACGCAAGAGGCAGAACAGACAGTGCCTGGGATGAAATGTTTCACAAGGAAAAAACACCTTTAGCAAGAGGAGCTGAAAGTAGAGGAGCAGGTACAGCTTGGGGGAAGTGCAGATGGGTGAAAGGAGAAACAAAACAAGAACAAAAAGGTAACTACAGCCAGTGAGCTGTACTTCTTGACAACAGTTGGCTTTGGCTGTCTTCAGTACGCCTCTGAATCATCTTCAGCTGCCACAGACCCTCCAACCCAGTTCAGGTCCCCCAAGGGGCCTTTAATCCCACCGGAGGATCGGGAAGGGCAAAGAAATACCACACAGACTTCACAGCAAACCAGTGACATTTAAAACCAGATATGAGGACACACAGAGTCCTACAGACTTTTACCACACACATAGGTTACTGACTCATTCGGGACTGAGGAGACTAAAGCAGCGAGCTGTATCACTGAACAAAGACTTTTCTGGAGACCTTAAAAAGCCCATAGATTTACTGCAGCTGACAATGATTCAGACACCCCGAGCAGACAACCTAGATGCCGTCACCGCAAAGATGAAGCACAGTGAAGTGAGAAGTTGTGCCAACTAGGCCGCTCTGAGAGACAAGATGAACTTCTCTGACCTTGCCTTCAATAACAAGCACAGCAGACAGTCAATAAATGCAGGAACTTCTCTCTCCCCACTTTTCCTCAAAGAAAAAACCTCACAAACTATAAATGGCTCAGTGTTCTCTCCTGTGAAGAGGAATAACACCTCAAAGAGCCCCACCATGAAATGGAGCCCTGAGCCCTGGACAACATGCAGGCATGGGCACTCACGCTGTAGTCTGAAAGGACATAGAAAATGTGATTCCAGACATCTTTGGTCAGTCTTTTCCACACCTCCCCTTCCCAGCCTTTTCCATCCGCAGGTTGGAAGTTGCTCATGAGCTCTGCAAAGCTAAAAGCTAAGCCCAAAGAGACATGACTGCCTACTTGACCTTCTGTTCCCTACTACATACATCCCCCATGGACAAATTCCTACTTGGCTCTCATACCTATCCTGTTCCACCTCTGGTTTCTCATGGACTTCTGCAAGATCAGTCTCTGTGCTCCCCAAGTCCTACAAAAAGTCACAAAAGGATACGGGCCAACACTGAATGGATAAGGTTCTCTCCAGCATTTCCATCTTGGTCTCCTCCCACAAATTCTCAGGGACCAGGTGCTCTTGAGAGCCTTAAGACTGCAACAAGTCAACATTTTATTTAAGACAAATGGAATTTTTGAAGAATAGATCCTTTTATGGGCATGATGAATTAAATCTGGCTAAAGCAAAGGGTGAATTTCAGGGGATCAAATCCAAAACAGATAAATCTTTACTGGTTTGCCTGTTTTATTAGGAAGATTAGAATATTTCTGTTTTGGGGGAGAAGACTCCCACTTTTTACTAGGCTGAAAGCCTCATCACACCTTCATTTGCCAAGCAGCTCTGGTTACTATCATGCATTTACTTTCTTTAACCACATAGGAGTCCCATTCACAGAGCAAAACCCAACTTGCTAACCAGAGATCAAACCTTCACAGCATCTTGAGGGTTTCACAGCATCTCACCCCTCTATTCTGCCCTTATGAGACCTCACCTGGGAGTGCTGCATCCAGTTCTGGGGCCCCTCAATGTAAGAGGACATGGACCTGTTGCAGTGAGTCCAAAGTAAGCCCCTTTAAGTTACCCCCAAAGTAAGCCCCATTAACTTTCCCCAAAGTAAGCCCCAAAGTAAGCCCCCCCCAGTACTTAAAGGGGCTAAAAGATAGCTAGAGAGGGACTTTTGCCAAGGGCATGAAGTGATGGAACAAGGAGGAATGGTTTTAAACTGAAAGAAAGTAGGTTTAAATTAGATATTGGGAAGAAATTCTTTACTTTGAGGGTGGTGAGGCACTGGCACAGGTTGCCCAGAAAAGCTGTGGCTGCCCCGTCCCTGGAAGCGTTCAAGGCCTGGCTGAATGGGGCTTTGAGAAACCTGATCTAGTGGAAAGCGTCCCTGCCCATGGCAGAGACACTGGAACTAGATGATCTTTAAGGTCCCTTCCAACCCAAACCATTCTAGAATTCTATGCTCTAGAGGGTCTCACAGCACCTAGAGAGTTAATGCTGTATGATGCATCCCTACAGTGCTTTTGCATCTAAAAGAACTTCATCTAGTTTTGAAGACTGAAGGGATTTAATATCATTTGAGCTGCAGGCCTCAAACACTCAGTGTACTTAAATAAAAACTAAAATAAAAGGAGCAGGTTCCCAGAACAGTTATGCCGTATTATGAATAAAGATAGCTTATCTAAATTTAGATGGCCCTGGATCCATTTAAAATGTTCATAAGAACAACACGCTACTGTAAAATAGGAACATGAAGTACTGCATGCTGAAGAGCATTGATTTTTTATTTATCCATCCTTAGAGAGCAAGTTGCATCTGAATGATAGCAGTGGAAAAAATATTACCCAGACAGATCTTGCATCTGCCCAGTTCAGCTTTCTGCTCCATCCCAGAGCAGTCTGTGTACTATTTAAAGAGAACAGAGAGCGAGATTGTATTTCAAATTAATCATTAGAATCCATATTCTTCCTTTGGACTTATCTGATTTGTAGAATTACATCTTTCAATATAGGTCACAACGCAGGACAGTCAATTAAGCCTAACACATACAAATGCATGTCATCTCATCTTCTTCCAGGGACACAAAGACTCCACCCTCCCCTTCCAGTTAAACAAACCTCTTCATCATTAACTTTCCCAAGCTAATGTCTGAGATGACACATAAGTCGTTGGCAGTCAAGTGACCTGTGCTTTGGTCACAGCAGACAGGGCATGAGAAATACCCTGTCCTTTGAGAACCTTTAGCTTGAGTATTCAGCACATCACAGATACTGAGGTGATCTGAGAAGAGACAGTATCTTTCAGAGAGAACAAGCCGAGTAGAAAGAGCTTTCTGAAGTTTTTATGTTTTGATTTATAAGCAAAACTTGCCCTTTGAGCAATTTCACAGCAGCTATTTATCAGCAGCCAATTAAACTGCAACAGTGATTACATAAAAAACCCCACTAGTTCTCAACACTGGATACAAGGCAAGAACAGCAAATACTATTAGAAATACAGAACCTCCATGTGGAAAGGCAGATCTTTCAAGGCCCCATTTTCTAAAACTGGGATTGTATCCCTCCCACCTTCAGATTTCCACTGGACACTAACAAATCACTTTAGAAGTGATTTTGAAGTCACTATAAGTGCATGAGGAACCCCCTTGGCATGTGGCAAACAACTGCAGTGCTACCTGACTGAGATCTGATCTCTGACAGGCTTTGTCAGCCACTCAGCTGGCAAGCAGTGATTTGGCTGAAGTACCATGTGTGAGGAGAACCCACACTGCAAGTGCTCAGAAAAATGTGCCTTCAAATAAGGGACTGTGCTGATTTCACTCCAGCTGTTTAACGTACTCATTTAGTTAATTTATTGGGAAAATTCAGTGTAGAGGAAGACCAACCCTCTTAATCAAAGGGAACTGTCTCTCTGACAGATTGACACTTTCACCCTTAACAATCTTAGTGAAACATGAAAAGCTTAAGGGTAATTTTTTAATCAAAGTCAGTATTAATTATTTGACTGTGATCACTTCAGTAGCTAGAACAAAAAAAAAATTAGATTTAAGGAATGAGTTTTGTAATGATGAAGGTGGTGAAGCACTGGAACAGGTTGCTCAGACAGGAGGTGGATGCCATTTCTGGAAACATTCAAGGCCAGGTTGGATGGAGCTTTGAGCAACCCGATCAAGTTGAAGACAACCCTGCTAATTCAGGGGGCTTGGAACAGATGATCTTTAAAGGTCCCTTCCAAGCCAAACTATTCTCTTTTTATTTTATGAAAAAGCATCAAGTGTGAAAACCATGAAACAACAGAAATTACAATAGAAGGAAGAAGCACAACAGAAAGACTGAAGAAGACACAAAAAAGAAGCTGGGGGGGTACAAAAAAGAGAAAAGACAAAAGGATGTGATAGATAAAATGAAAAAGATTTTCTTGCTGAGACATGCCAAACATAAGCAATAACAAAAAGAACCTTACTAGCAGTGACTAGCAATAATCCTACAGTCATTCCCATAAAGATTACGTCTCCATCCAATGTTCCCAAAGCATGGTAAGCAGAAAGAGACTCCCAGTATTTAAAAATTATCCATAGATTAAAAAGCCATTTAATTTTCCCCTGCCTGGGGAGAATCATACCATCATTCAGCCACTGCCACTCGATTAATTTCTGGCACATAAATGACAGATATCTAATGGATACCAACAGGGCAAAACCACCACAGATCAAGATAAAAACTCACCCTGCCATCACTTCCAAATGGAGCTGGCCAGAAACTGTCAGGAAGGCAGGCACATTGAAGAAATGGGTCTTTTCTGCAGGTTCTCTTACCTCACTTGATGCCTGTAAGCCAAAAAATGAGCCAGAGGTCAAACTATTTGTGTTCAAATAAAAAGCACAGCTCCCAGCTTATTTTCCCTTTTTTCAAAGCATTGATTTTCACTTTTCTCCCGAGATTAACAGGGAGAAGGAAGGGAAGAATCTCTTTCATTTGGAGTTTGAAGCTTCATAGAGCATTGCCTTCAAAATTCAATTTCAAGCCTGAAGAGAAAGTGAAGGAGTGTTTTCTGTGTCAGTCACACTGACTTCTAGCAAAGACTTTTAAAACCAGTGTTACTTTCTTTTCATGGGCAAATGAATTTGTTTCCATTGGAAAAAGACAAACAGTAATAATAATTAAAAAAAAAAAAAAAAAAAGAATGCAATATCCTTTTAGGATTCTCTTGTTATTCAGTCTTCAAAAAAACCCCAGAACTACAACAATATGGAGTTGGAAACATCACAGCTTACACATTACAGAGGCACTGAAAAATAAACTATGTTTCACTGTAGCTTTTGTATATTTTTTCAGGTCATCAGATATTTTAAGGATAAAAATCTACAGGTAATGGAAGATTTAGCAAGTTCAGTGTCTCATTATAAAAAATTCCCCAAAAAAAGAATCCCATTTAAGTAAAAGTATATTTTTGTTCTTTAATTTACAGACACAAAAGAAAAATCTCAGTGTTGAGCAATTTAAATGTCACTTGCACAAAAGGCTTGTGCTTCACCATTTCCCTGGCATAAAACAGCAAGGAGGTCTCATGGCAAGGAAAGTCCCCAACTTCAGGGCTGTGTTAGCACTGCCAGCTGGTCAAGGAGGGGTTCCCTCCCCTGTGCACAGCATTGGTGACTTAGCGAGATCACTGGGTAAAGACCTTGTTTCCCCAGTACAAGGCATGGACATATGGGAGTGATATATCCAGCAAAGCACACAAAAATGAGCAGTGGACTGGAGCATCTTTCATATTAGGAGAGGCTGAGAAAGTTGGGACCATTCAGCATGGAGAAGTGAGGGCTTAAGGGGGATCTTATCCTTTTGAATAAATACTTATAGAGAGGACTGCACCCAGACTCGTCTTAGCTGTGCTCATTGAGAGGACAAGAGGAAACGCGCACAGATTTTTAAAAAGACACACAAAAATTAATCTGAAATCAAGAATAACCTTTTTTATTTATTGAGAGTGATCAAGCAGTAGAACAGGTTGCCCAGAGAGGCTGTGAAGTCTCCACCTGGGGAGATATAAAAAACTCAGTAGCACACTGTCCTGGGCATCTTGCTCCAGCTGACCCTGTTTGAGCACAGTGAGATGGATTAGATGATCTCTAGAGGTCACAATTCTGTAACTTTCAAAGAAATATGATGATAAATGAAATTTTGTTTCAACATCTTCTATATGTCAATGTCATCCCTAAGCTTTGGAGAAGCCAAAGGTTCAGGACAAAAACAGAACAGAACTTCAAAGCTAATCTGGGGTTTGGCTGATCTACATTTACTTCCAAACTAAGACTTTCTTCTGAAATAAGTTTGAAATACCCACTTTTCTAAGTGTAGTTCCTAGGAGTTATGCTAGCTCAGCTAAGTATGCCACTGCCTCCAGCCACCCCGTTCCCCACCTTGCTCTGTCACAGGGAGGTGCCTGGGCTCAGACTTGTTTGCCAGCCTTTGATATTCTAAGACCTGTCATTTTTCTCAATGAGTTGGAAGGTGTTGCTTTTGTTCTCAAAAAGCTCTGGTGCTCATTGCAAAGATAAAACAGTGACTGCCAAAGACCTCAGATTACAAGGCAGTTTTATCTCTTCACAGCATCACTCTAACGAAATGAGCAAGCTTACCTCGTTCCACAGAGATCAATGAAGATACGGCACTCTGTGGTTGTAACCCCAGGACCCCTTCTTTTGTTTAAGAGGTTTTCGCATTTCTAAAAAAACCAAACACCAACCCCAAGGATGCAGAAGCAGGCCCCTATTGTTTTCATCAAATAAACCCAGAGTATTTGCTCAAAAACAATAAGGATATCAATAAACATACAAACATCCACATACTGCAGCCCCAGAACCACGGTCAGAAGACTAAAGAGAACAGTCATGTACCACTCCAGTTTCTCCTACTGCAAGCTAAGTTCAGCTATATGCCTTGTTTCACCAGTGAAAAATCCTACCTAATCCTGTAGGATGCAACTTCTAAACAATGAGAGAGAGACTGGAAGCAGGCAGAGAACAGAAGAAATCAGCCACGAAATCTCAGTGCTTCCCCCCAAATCCACAAACTGGATACAGCTGTCTCCAGGAGCTGGGGCTTGGTTTATTTATTTCTGAATTTGTGTCATTTTTCGTTCTTCAAATCAGATGTAATCTCAGAGAGACACAGAGAAATAAGGCACACAGTAAGTGACTGGAGAAAGACTGAGACAGTCTACAGCTCAACTGAACTTCTGAAAACCTGCAGCCAATTCTAGAGGCTAATGAGAGATCCCAAGATGCATGTCTGCATTTTGAGCAGCACCTGGATGTCTCCTGACAGACGGTGAAGAGTGAACACCACAATCTTTGGATAAAATTTTACTCCCCCATCACCATCCGATCACCTCGCCTCTCCACAGCTGCCCACTTTTTCTCCCTCATTTTGAGACACAATAATCAGTGTTGTGAGCTGCAGAAGTCAATCCACTGGCTATGCAGGAAAAATTAAATGCCTCCCTTTTTGTTCAGAAGGGACCCCTTCAGCAAGGGGATATTCCGTAATTAGCAGCTGTACATTTCACATGTACAAATACCAACTAATTCACTGGAGGTGGTTCCTCCACTTTACACATCCAAGCACAGTCCAATGTTTTGAAGTGCAAGTGCCTCGGATTCATGCTCAGCCTTTTAGATCAAGATGGCTTCTTATATACAACCACAGCCACTGGAACAAGACAAATAATAAATAGTAGGTGACACTATGCCTTCCCTGCTGACACTGGGTAAGATTGGTTTTCATGTCTATGACTAGCAAAATAAAATAAAACCATTGTGGTACCTTTATTTCAACTGGATGGACTCTTTTCCCTCTTCCCAACCCCAAAATACAGACTTGGTAAGAGATTAGGAAGGGAATTATAGGTTTGCTTTCAAGTTTTCTCCATTCCCTAGTCAAAAACTGCCTAAATTACAATGGGGAAAGAGGGAGGGGGAATTCTTGTATGAAACATCTTGGTGTCTCAGAATAAAAATGCTACAAACATATTAGTATTTGACGTCAACTTCAAAGGCTTTTTATTCTCATTCTAAATACAAGAACAACTGGATTTAGTACCTGTTTTGTTCTCCATCTCCTCAAATGTCTAATAATTTAATTTAAAATTATTCCCTTTGATGTCAGTCTTGTATTAACTTCTACTTGAGGCAATTAGCTTCAGGAGAGTAAAAACTGTTTGATTCTGTCTTTCACTCTGTGCAAGCCAAATGCATAAAGGGATCAGAGAAGAGTCTAAAAGCTCAGAGAAATCACTGCTGAAGCTCTAGCCCAGGCCTACACCACCACGCTGCTGAAGCTTTACAGCACCACATCTTTAATCCAGATTTGGCCTCTGTGAGACTCTATTATAAACGTGATTGGATTTCCCTTTTTAGACAACCCCTAACCCTTAGACAATTCCTAACTTCCAAGAAGTCCTCCTTACAATTCCAGTCCTAATTCTGATCAGCTGGACTTGCACTGAGCAATAGCAGCTCGTTTTGCTGAGACAGAACCAGCCTGAGACAGAATTCCCTCTGGAATTACAGGTAGAGAGTTAACCAGATAGAATCGAGCAAAAAATGGCAAAGCTAGAGAATGTGAAAAAGCAAAAAGCGAGCCCTCCCTCAGCTCAGTTCCAGGTTATTCTGATCCCTGCTGAGCACAGTCTCTGAAGCCCCAGTCTCCCAGGGACTGGCTGCCTCACAGACTGTGACACATCTCCAAAAGGGAAAACACCTGACAGACACTAATACTGCTGCATCTAACTGTGATTCTCCCCAGCAGGTCCCAGCCTTCTTTGGTGCTGACCAGGCTATCTTTTAGCACCACCAATGGGATGGCAGGAGTAAGTTTCTGCATCTTCAGCAGCAGGCAAATATTTCCAGTGCCATAGGAGGCACATCCATGAACTTGTACCTTCAGGAATCTAGAAACTTTGACATTCACTCCTGAGGAAAAAAAAAAAAACCAAAAGCCAAACACCATACAATCTCTAGATGCATTTTAAAGAACTATACCTGGATGGTTCTTCAGGTTTACAGTTAAGTATCCTTCAGGTAACAAAATGGCCTGATCTAGACTCTGGGTTCAGTCAAGGTGCAATCATCCAGGTTCAGATTTATCCAGGTGCAATCAGGTGTGTGTGGTAAGAGACAAGCCTCACGCAGAGCACATATTACCTCTGCTGAAGCCAAAAGGTAGAGTGAAGAACTCCTTGCATGTAGAGAAACGTCCCCAGGAAGGAATAAGGCAACAGGCAACAAACCCCACACATGAGATCTACTTTAAAGAACTGTGAATGCCAATACAGCTGTTGTGCTTTGTAACTCACTGCATGCTGAGTTCTCTTAAAAGGCTGCAGCTGGGCAACAGAGAAAGTGGCTGTTGAGAACCTCATCATACCAGCTGGAGTGTCCTGGGCCAGAAAGACTCTTACAGAGCACAGAGAAGCCTCCAACTTCTCCCCAGCAGCTGAGAACGGCCATACAAAGAAAATTTTCCAGGGAGCAAAGTGGAAAGGAGAGAGAAAGAGACCCAGAGAGCCTTCAACACTGCAGACAGAGTGGGAGGCTACTGAAAATAGCAGGGAACAGACATGTAGCTGGGTCACAAGGACAAAAGAAAGGCAGATTTTAGATTTTGCAGGACGCTGCCCCAGAAGGGGACTAGGTAAAGCTTCTTACAACATACAAAGCTGCTAAGAATTTTAGACTTCAGAAAAAAAAAAAAAAGAAAAAAAAAGGAAAAAATAATCTGTGCTGAGGTGCTGAAACTGCTGGTACAGAGAAATTATTCTCAGATTAAATTAAAATAAGGGCTGTCTCACCCTACTTATCTGCATTTTCCCTATTTCAAGAATTACCTTGTCCTGCTTTGGATTATACTAAAACCCAGCTTTCAATATTCAAAGCTCTCCTAGTGTTTTCAATAAATTTCCTTTAAAGAAGGCAGCACAAACAAGATGCTCCCTCCCCTACAGGCTTTCACCAAAGGCAGACATTGTCAACAGCACAGAAATCCACAGGCTGGTGTTGCTGATGTTCTCCATGTGGGTTAGGGTCTGTCTAGCTGTTTTCACACTTCTGACAGTTTCTCCTCAAGCTTCTCCTTAAGCCTACATTTTTCATGTGTAGAAACTCTCAGCTGCAGAAGATTTCTCTGCAGTTGTTACCACCTTGGGATTGCTTTTTTTTTTTTAAATGTCCTCTGCTTACTGCCCTCTTTTCACCATTATGGTACTCCATTTTAAAAATATTTAGTTGAACTGATTTGCCCAGCTGAGAAGGAATGGATTCCACCCCCCTCCCAAGTCTTTGTATGAGAACCTCCCAGCCAAAGCTACAGACTAATCAATATAACCAAAACCAAAGATAATGAGGAAGCTGAACATATAAACAAACACAAATCCTACGGGATTAAGAAGTCCAGGAATCAAAGACCATATTTCAAAAAGCCTTTTCCTTCTAGTTCAAGATACATTTTTCCCCATCTCTTCAAGTCACATGTAAAAACACATTCCTACTCTCTTCCCTTTCCTTCATTTCCAAAGAATGCACAGGCCTGAGCAACCATCAGACATCAGTCAGAGGAATAAGATTGTGCCAGTCAAGAAGACAGCTATTTGAATGCAATGGTTCACAAGGGGTGTAAAAGCAGCCTCTACTTGGGTCCTAAAGGCTACTCAATTGAAGTTTTCAACTTATTCCACCTGCAGCAGGTCAGGTAAACTGGTGAGATCATCAGTTTTATACACTGCCCCAGGAAGCTAAAAAACCCAACCTCAAAAGGCAAAAAAAATCCCAACCCCAAGCAGGTGTATTGTAACTACTGCAAATTCAGGAGCAATAGGACACCAATTCACATTCTGGTCACAACTAGAAGATAGGTCTTAAAACTTAACGAGCAGGACTTAAATAATTTTTTAATGGAAGAATCTTACTTGCAGGTTGCTTTCACTGATTCCCATCACCATCATTTTTTACTCCTGCTCAAATATAAGAGGAACAGGAACTTATTTTCTCCCTTTGCCTTTGCAAGCAGTGAATTAAAGGCTAGTTTAAAGTGACCAAATACAGCAGATATGGAATGTCTCGATAGTTGGTTTGGTTAAAAGCATTCAAAGATTCTGGGCTTTGCTGCAAATACCACACCCTTATTATTATGTCTAACACCCTTCTGTTACCCTTCTTTTGTGTCTGACAGCCTCACATGTACGGCCCAATCTTAATCTTCCCTACATTTTCATTGTCAAAAGACAGTGTCACTACTCCAGTGGAGTGAAGCAGTCCCAGCCGGATAGGAGGTGGTCTTGGATCTCCACTAGCCAAGACCAATTCTGAACAGGGCTTGGCAGAAACAAAACTAAGTCCTAAATCAGGACAGACAATGAAGTGATACTCAAAGAAGAAACAGGAAATCAGGGAGAACTTCCCTCTTCCCAGCAGCAAGCAGTTTTCTGAAGCTCATCCTTTGTGGCACAAACCATTTAATGGGATCTGACTCCGCACTTGCTCCACACCTTTCAAGCACAGCTGTAGCTACATTACTGCAAGTATTATTTGCACCTCAGCAATACCACTGGAGAGAGAGCAAAATATTTGCCTTGAACCATGCATTTAGATAAGATCGAGTTTATACAAGTTTCAGACTCACAATTTAGCACCTCATTCAACATTTGCATCAGGGCTTCTGTTCCTGCCAGCCACCTACACTGTAGTCCTGCATCCTCTACAGCTTTCAAGTGGATACAATTTGTACCAACGATGTAATACACGGTACAGCTGCAAACTGCACAATGTTTTCATCATTAAGTGTCACTTGTTTTCACATCTTAATTTGCATGCAACAGCCTGGAATGAACCTTTGGTAGCATCAAGGGATCTCAATTAAAGAGGAACAGTTTAGTTTAGCTAATCAACTCTATTGTCCCAGCAAGCCAAAAGCTGAGCCACACGTACTGGCCTGGAAGGGAATCACCAGTAGCACAGGTTAGACCTTAAGATCCTGAAGAACCAGTAGACAGAAGCTTTTTGTCATGAGGCTGTGCAGAGCGTGGAAGACAGGATCCTGCAGCAAGCAACTGCTACCTCAACAATTTTTCTTTTGCTTACAGATGATTCACCAGCAAAGCTGGAGCCAATAAGCATAAGTGGCAATGGATGCCATTGTTTGAGACAGAGGAGTGAATTTCAAATATAGAAGTATAAAAGGCAGATGGAATTCCTTATGATTCATGGATGTGGGGGGTTAGGAATCATGAGAAATCTATGGGGAATATTTTAGTGGTTAGGGCTGTGTTTCAGTTTCATAGGAGTTTCTGACCCATAATGTGACGTACTTCATTTAATGATAGATTGTGGCAATATTTTGGTGGATGAGGCGGCTTGACAACATTGGGGGAGAATTCTGACATGGAACAGGAGTAGCATGTAGGGAGGAACCTGTATATACACACGTGAAAAGGAATTTTAGGTACTGCTGACTTTTTTTAAGGATTATCTCATGGTGGATTATATCCTTTGTTCCAGAGCTAAGAAGTATTTGACTGTAGTAGTCTGTCCTGAATGACCCATTCCATCTCTTGAGCTCTTAAGATAACATCATTTTGTTTACTAAGATGTCCCACCTCCCCCTGTTGTTCTTTGTAAACTTTTCCACAGCACCAGGGATAGAAAAACCTCATCAGTAGAAAAGGTACTGAATAATGCACAAAACAGCAATAAAATAAAAAAACCCCATCTGTTTAACTCTGTCTAAATTATTAGCTGAAGCTAAGGATTACTATATTAAAAAATAAATCACAGAAGTACATAAAAGGAAAGGGTTTGTAAAGATAAACATTACTTCTAACCTTCAATAACTCAAGAATTGATTTGCAAGCAAAGAAAAAAATTTAAAAAAAATCACAAACTTTTTGCAACCCAACTTACCTCAATTTGAAAGAGTTCCCCAGCACCCTCACAATCATTGGATGTAATTATGGGGGTATGAATATGCACGTAGCCATTATCCTGGAAGAGACAGAACACTAAAGTTAACTAGCTTAAGATGTCCAAAAATCAACCTCAAGGGTGATATCAGCCAGCACACATTGTAACTTAGCTATTAGTCCCCAACCAGGACAACACACGTGGTCTTTGAGGCAGCTTCTGCCTTACATGGACAGATGACTAACTAAATGCTAGCATGATTTTCAAAACAATGTTTACTACCTGTGCATTTTCCTTCACATTCCATAACCAAACGAGAGTTGTGTCATTACTATGGTTCTTTTGCAATGGCCCATCTCCACACCATTCCCCTTTCTTACCACCTCCCCCAGCATTTTTCTATTTTGGGGCAGTTTCAATTAAATTCACCCCTATGCCATCAACATTTGTTTTCTTCCAGCTTTTTGGAAGACAGTGGTTAGGCAGAGGATGCTCCACTAAGAGAAGTGATCAAGTGTGTTGGATGACAAAAGTTACACACTGGGTGGGAGAGACACCTTAAAAACATCCTACCACCAACTTGCAAGTCCCAACTTGCATCTTCTGAGATACTGAAGTCAAACTGATTTTAAGAGACAGGGTATACCCTGGCTTGGTTATGTTCTAGGTACCTACAGAATTACACATTCACGTAATAGTTCATAGATCCAGCAGTGGCCTCTGAAACAAACCAGGAGGGCTGAACAAAGAAAGAGCTCCTGTTCTCTGGATTTCTCTGCAGTGCAGCCACAGGCTTTGAAAACAGCTGCAACCCCATATTCAGTAGATGCATGCATCAAGCAGACCTCAGACAAGCATATGCAGCATGTGCATTTTGCATAGAGGCAAAACCAGGAACAGAACTCCATTAACCATCACCTTTCTAACTTAGTCTTACCATGGAGGTCACTGGTAGAACACTGAAATCATACCTATCTGTGTCCAAGCAAAAAGAACTAGGAACCATCTAATTTCATCTATGAACAAAAGATTTCTCTTGCATCAATGCAATATCTAGCACAAAGGGAAACCCTTTAATATCAGGGTGTGCCAGCACTACCATGATACAGGCAATGATGTAACAGAGCCCACTGTCTATTCAAACAAAATACTCATAAAAAATAGTTAAGAAAACAAATGTTTCTAAAAGCTAATCTTCACAGTTTTAACAGAATAATACAAATCAGCCAGTCACATGAGAGGTCCTGGTCCCCATCACCAGCTAGTTAAAAGGCTAGGAAGACTGGAGCGGTATTTTCTGCCCACTCTAAGAATCAAACTAAAATTAATTTGGACCAAAAAGTTTGTTTGGACACACAGTGCACTTTGTGGAAGTACAATAACAATAACAAGTGGGAGTAAAGTCCCTGCAGTCATCTCTAGGCTACTTTGGTTACAGGTGCAACAACTTTGGCTTGCCAAGTGCCTGGCAGCAGCTCCTCACTGAGATACAGTTACTGCACAGAAGGAAGTTTTGGGGCCAGAACTACTTGCTTTACTTGGAGAAGGTAGTCCAGTCTACCAATACAAAATGCAGGTCTCTGACACAGTTCCCTGCATATTCAGAGACCTGCTAGTCACGTGGCCTCCTGACTCTACATGAGATTTTGGAAAACTGCCTAAATTCCTCATACAGTGGTAGAAGTTGCTGTAAAGAAGCACATTTCACTCAGAAGACCCTCTACATGCCTTGGAAAGGAATGCAAACTGCATAGATCTGAAATGAGAGAATCACATAAAACCTCTTGGACAGTTCCCCTTATAAAAGCTTCTAAAATACTTCAACCCACATTACTGGCTCTGAAAAACCTGGAAGTTAATGTGCAAAGTGGAAGCTGCCATTCACATAGAAACTGTCTTACTGTGCCTAGGAGCAATGTTCCTATCCCACATGGACCACAGTATTCAGAAGATTTAAAGATGACATTTTAGCTTTAACCATCCAAACCAAAGGCACCTGGCATTAGACATTCATTCCTGGAAACGATTAGGCTAAAAAAAAAAAAAAAAAAGTTTTTAAAGTTAAGAGTCTTGAGTGTGTATTCAAAACGATCCACTTATTTTCTTCCACCATTAAGCTCCTTACAGCTTTGCAAAGTGAAAATATTCCAATTATACTTTCTAGCTACGGTATATTCTGATATTGTCAAGTTGAAAATTGCAATATTCTTGGGATGATGCAGGTGACAAGTTTAGAATACTTCCTTCCATGTCTTCCATCAGAAACGAAGCAAATACAAACATTCCTGGTGCTAGGAGAGTTCTGGCATAAGCATTTGGAAAATATCCCATCTGGGACCAAATACTCCTTTTCCTTTTAAAAATAATTTTAGTGTAGCTGCCACTGCTAAATTGATGATAATTTTTGATTCTAATTTTTAATACAGGTCTGCTCTTGAGCGTTTTAAACAAGAAGATATGCCAGGGCCTGATTTGGAAAAACAACACTCAAATAACATGTTTTCTGTACCTCAGCTGCCTTCTGTGTCCAGGTTTGGAAGCACAAACCGTTGTAAGCAATGCCATCTAGTGGCTCAACACCAGCATAAACTGATTCCCAGGAGTTGCCTTCAGAGCATACGCAATTATGAAATTAGCAGCTTTACCTGACACGAGACTTCTATTAGGCTTTAAAAACAAACAAACAAACAAAAAACCCCACAAAAGTTGTCCAAATACCGCACAGTTCCAAAGAGATAACTCTAGAGCAAGCAAGCCTTCTTTGCCACTGCAGGTGACAAAGACCAGCACACTTGGCACTACAAATTCAGTCTCAACAATTCTACCCTGTTCTTTGGGCCACACTAATTACTACATATGAATTTTGTAACCAGAATGCTCTGAATATGATTCTCCTCAAACTAAAGACAGCTTATCTAAACCAAAACGTTTATTTCAGTGAACATTTAATATTAATTTCAGTGAATGGCTCAGGTGTGCTAGAGGACTTGCTACCTTTCTTTATTTACTCACACAAGGAATCACATGGTCTCTGTTGTCATATCTGGCATCACAGTTAATTCACTGCCTGCCCTGCCTGCACAAAGCCTGTACCATGCCCTCAGTTTAAGGGTGACACATTCAGAAAACTCAGGTGACTTCCACTCATCAGTTTGATATAAAACAGGAGTCTTCTAATTTCAGCTAAGAGCACTCTCACAGACTTGTATTGCAGTAATAGAAAGAACTGAGAATAACAAGAAGCTCTGAGTCAGTTTGTCTGTGTTCCTTTATCACAGATTTTTCCATGTGGGAAGAGGCTTCTGTCCAATGACCATAAGGTCACCACTGAAGATGGGCTAAACAACTCGGTATCATGTTATGTTCCCCAGACCACACACTTGCAGACAATTACACTGTAACTTAGAAAAAGGGATAAAATAACAGGAAATGGGTGAAAAGACACTGAAAAGGTCACAGATGTGCTAACCTGATCATAAGCAACAGCCAAGGCCCAGCCAGGCTCAAGCCTGGAAAGAAAACCACCGTGTCCAAAATCCATACCCTGTAGTCAAAATGTCATGCTCCTTCCCTCCTGACCTGCACTCGTGAAGCCAACCTGGGGGAGCATTTTGCACAGAAGGCTCAGTACAGAAGGGACTACCTGGAAGAAGGAGTGGATGGCTGCAGTGGCTTCACTGCGGATTCTCAAGAGGGAGCCCAGTGTGTTGTTCCTGCAGCGCAGGTGAGGGAACTGCCGGACATATTCCAGTGGGTGCCTCTCCTTCATTTTCAGGGGAAACGACTAAAAATAACAAGGAAACAAAAATTAGAGGATGAGAACTTAGGAGTCAATACAGTTTTATTGCTATTCAGGGAAAGGCATCTCTGCCTACTAAAAGTCAATCATCATTACAGAGCAGAGAAGAACTAGATGCTTTTGCCTACCTTTCCTGGGTTTTTTGTGGATTTTATACTGCTTACAGCAGAGCAAAAGCCAAGAACACAAGACAAGGTATGAGCACTCTAAAATGTTCCACTTCTGGATGTTGAGCCCCCCTGAAACTCAGCTGTTCACCTCACTGCAGCAACAGCAACCTGTGCCTGTGGCAGATACAGTTCTTCCACCTGCACAACCTGGAGCATCTTGCCAGTCCCACTGTTCCTCCAATTCATATACCAGCCAGACGTATGAGGTACACCACCTGGTATAGGGGTTTCAGGGTGGGACAAATGCAAACTCTTAGCTGCCAGCATGTGCACCCATTTCCATGCAGAAACAGCTGTGCCCCAGAGAAGAGCTCTCATGGTGGTCCCATGTTTCTTCTTTGATGTACTCTATAGACACCACTGACAAATCAAAGCCTGCAGCATGACTCAGACTTACAGAAAATACAGTTTGAAGCATGCTTTGGTGGATGCTTGGACCTTTAAAAACTGATTTCCAGCAGTGCTACCACTCCTGCTGCAGCGACATACCCAAATATCACAAGGTCCCAGCACACGGATGGTTTCAGCTTGCAGCTCCATGTTTTGCATCCTATGAGGACTTTTGACCAGCTTCCCTTGCACTTCCACTGAACTTCCAAAAGTCAGGTCTCTAAGAAACCAAGAGAAATCAACAGCTTAACTAAGTGCTGATACAACATCAACTACATTCAGAAGAGAGATTCCTGTTAATTTATCTGGATCACTTGAGATCACAAGAAAAGCTGTAGCTATACAGCTTAACTGATTAAATGACAAATTATTAAATGAATAGGTAGGAATGTGAATAGATTCACAACAATATAAAAGAATTTAGCATAAGGTAGGAGTGTTGGACAAGTAAGGGAAAAAGAGGCAGGCTTTTATCTGAAGGGGCTCTTGGTGGAGATAAACCAGAACTACAGAAGAAAAATTTTAAAAATCTTTAATATATTAAATTACACACAGAAGATGCCTGAATCTTCCCAAAACTCCCACCCCTAGTCCAATGAACAACTGAGAGTAAGAAACAAAATCAAGCTGTAAAACAAGTGTATTTTTTTATTACACTAGATCAGGCATGCCTCTTCAGGGAGCATGCCACCACTCAAAAGTTATTATAGGAAGATCAACAGCACCCTCCAAAACCTGGGGGACAGTTATCCCTGGCTACCTTGTGTGATTTCCAAGAAATTGCAACAGCAGTCAAGAATGTCTACAATATTAAGAAAATTAGGTCCAAATTAATCTCATGGGATTAATCAACTGAACCACAAGGCCTCAGCTAAGAGGAGACAGTAGTATGACACTCTGCATTCTAAAAGTACATCCAGAGACCCGAGACTGCAGCAGTGCCTTTCCTGTGGTCAGGTGCCAGCTGGTGGTGAGTCCTGGGCACAGGAAAGGAGGTGTGAGCAGACCCCTCCAAGCCCCCGCAAAATGTGTTTCTCCACTTATTTCAAATGGACCAACCTATCTTCCAGGCTGGGATCAGCAACCACCTGGAGGTGTTCTAGAGAACTTCCATCGTTTATGTGCAGGAACAAAACTTCCTTCTGGGATCGGACAGAACGGACCCAGCCCTAGAGGTAAAAAAAATCTGTTATTTCTTGGCATGGACACTATGCAGTCATGCTCTTCTTTCAGCTAACTCAGACACACCACTTCAAGCCTATTTTAGCTTCTTATTGAAATCAAAGCGTCTCTTTAGGGACAAAAAAAAAATAAATAAAAAAGGGTAAAAAAAGTCAGTGTCAGTTTTCCTTCTGACTTCAAAGCAGAGAGAAAAAAAATCCTTAGGCAGAGACATCCTCCTGAGTATGGAAGGAATAACTAAGATGCACCTGCATCTTTGGGGAGCTGAGAAGACAGAAAGCAGAAAGGCATTCTAAAGATGAAGAGCATTTTAGTGAAGTACATATTCTTATTAGTGGTGTCTCTTCCAAACACTTCTTACTGAAACAGGAGAGACTGGTAATGCACAGTTCTTCATAATAACACATTCAAGACTGTTTTGATGCACTTTATTATCAAATTTTGTTGCTGTATCACCTGTAGAAAAGTTCCAACTGAAATATATTCACTAGCTGTTTACACGTCCTAAACTGCTGGACTGCTAAAACAATGATGCAGCCAATAGATTCACATGAAAGACTACATACTAAATGAAAATTAAAATTAATGCCTTGGATGTTTCTCCTTACATCTCAAAATCAAGACTGCTAGATTGTCCCCATGAAAAAAAAAATTAAGAAAAAATTTAGAAGCATCTAGTCCAGTTTCACTGAAAGAATTACAATAACAATACATAAGTTCTTTGTAACAGCAAAACAGTAGAACTGGCCGTGTACAACTCAGGCTAATGTCTTAATTTGAGTTTTTTAATGAGAGATAAATTTTAATTTCTTTTTAAGGGAAACATTAAGTCAGTACCAGGGCACCAAGCAATAATAAGAGCATCCAAAGTAACTCCCCTACTTGCTCCTCAACTCGCAAGGGTTGAGACAAAGCTGCCCTTAAAAGCAAAACTACCTGCTGGGGACCTTCCAGCTCATCTTATAACAATACTGTAGAGAACCACCGAAAACAGTGCTGATTAAACAACCAAAGTGTCTCTTTTCCAACCAGTTTTGTCTTTCACTTATCTGGAAGGGCCCGGATAGTCCCCATGACTTTAAACCAATGTGAATCCATCTACTGTTGCTAGGCAGAGCAAACCTCAAGAACTAAACAGCACCAGAAGTAAAGCATTCCTAAAACTCCAACATGACTACTAATACAGGCAAAGCATTACACAGGCTTGTAGAACAGGCAGAGGACAACTGCATATAAGAACTATGAAGATTTTAAAGTCACGAACCTATTGATTCAGACAGGGTAAACCACCTCTGCAGAGTGTTCCACCCAAAAGAAGAACTAATGCAAGAAACAAGATCACTTGGGCTATATTTGCATGGCTAAAGCAACAGGTGTTTAAAAGGTATTTCATACAATAACACACCTGAAGCTCTTGTGCTTATCCTCTGTATTTCAGTAAATTCCTAGAACACTCCATGTTCATTATAGCTGATGCATTAATGTATAATGGCAGATGTTTTCCTTAGTTTCCTTCCTCATTAGTGCTCCTTAAAAAAACACACAAACTCCCTGACCAAAGACACATTCTCAAGAGCTTTTTTTCCCCACCTCATTAGGCTGTTCTGGATTTTGTTAAATAAGAAGAGGAATCTTGCACCCTGCAATAGTAAATAAGAACATGCCCTTGGGCTTGCATTGGAGCAGCAGAGGCTGTGGCACAAATGTTTTGACCACTTCATACCTTACCAGAATCAGCATGCAGTATAAGTGACAATCCTGACTCAGACCAGACTGCACATTTCAACAACCTGGCTATAATGAGGTTGGATTTAAGCCAGACCAGTTCCCTAACCAAGTTTAATACAAAAGCCCTCCACATTTTGCCAGCACAGGGGAAGAGCAAAAAAGAAGCAAGGGCCTGGAGGGATGGGGAAGGGAGGGAGGGGGAAGGCAATATTGCCAATTTTAGCATCAATTTATTCCAGCTTGCATTATTCACAAAACTACAGCTGAAAAGAACCTATACTGGATGAGCTTCTTCCTACCCTATTAAGCTTCATCTACATGTGTGTAGGAATAACAGTGTGCTACAAACTGGATTTTGGGTCAGCGGAATCACAGGAAGACTTGGGCTTAAAGAGACCTTAAAGATCATTTAGTTCCAAACCCCCTGCCATGAGCAGGGACACCTTCCATGAGACCATGTTGCTCCAAGCCCCATCCAACCTGGCCTTCGACACTTTCAGGGATGGGGCATCCACATATTCTCCAGGCAGCCTGTGCCAGTGCCTCATCATCCTCAAGGTATACATCTTCTTTCTTTGCTAAGAAGTCCATTTATCGCAGTCTACCTTGGTTCACAACCGAGCCAGACACGAACAGCAGTGAAAGCTAATGATGGTTCCACTGACACTGCTATAAAGCTACAGGTATGTGGTACAAAGATGCAGTACAAGACACATGAAAAAACTTTGAAAGCAGCACAGTGGTTTGCTCTCCCAAACGGAACAGGTGAGAAAGCCAGCACTGTAGAGAGCACTTTTCGGTACAACCCATCACAGCGAACACCCTTCCCTGCCCCTGCCAAGTAACTCCAAAGCTCTGACAACAGCAAACTGAGCACACAAACCGAAACATCGCACAGCGACGCTCGGCACAGCGCGAAGGCGATCCGGGAGCTCAGCAGAACGCCCCGCGGAGCTCCCAGCTATTCCTCCTTGAGGTACCACTCCCAGCCCCTCTCCCTTCCGCTCAAGCTCTGCACTGGGACATTTCCCGGCACACCGGGACACAAACCGGGACACAAACCGGGACACAAACCGGGACACAAACCGGGACACACACCGGGACACACACCGGGACACACACCGGGACACACACCGGGACACACACCGGGACACACACCTGCACTCTGACCGCCTCCGCCGGCTCCCGCGCCCCCAACGCGTCCCGGACGCGCAGCCTCACCGCCCGCGGCAGGGAGGCGCAGCGCCGGACGGCCTGCCACCCGCCACGGGCCCAGGCCCCCAGCATAGCGAGGCCGGGCGAGCCCGCTCCCCCCGGAGCCCCGGCCTGAGCCCGTTCCCTTTCCCGGTCCTGCTCCCGCTCCCGCACAGGCCCACGTGAGCCGACACCTCGCCCACCGTCTCAACGTGATCCTCCTCGCCCACCCAATGGCCGCTCGGACTGCCCCCCAGCGAGCCAATCGGAACGGGAGAGCCTGCCCAGCCCGCCTCTTCCACCGCCCGGGCGCAAGCGCCTCTGGGAAATGTAGTTCTCGGCGTGGGATGTCGCTGCCAAGCGAGTCGCGGGGGCTGGCGTTCTGCGCTGGCCGCGGGAGGAATGCCGTGATGGGAGACAAGGGATCCCCGTGGCGGGGATGAGGCGTCCTGCTGCTCTCTGGGACCTACTCGGCGGCAGCGCGATCTAGCCCATGAGCCGCTCTGTTCCCCTCCCGGGCTCCTCTCAGGGGGCGTGAGCCCTCTGCCAGTATTTGCTTCTCCTGATGAGGGAGGCAGGACTCGGGGCTGCTCTGCAAGCCTCGCTGAGTAATAAAATCTTCCTCTTGTCCCTTCTTCAGGCTTATGCCCCTCTGTCTATCCAGGTCCCCTGAATAGCATGTGAGGAGCAGCCGCCAGGGCGAGCGTCTCCAGCCCTGCAGAGAATGACTTGGGAATGCTGGTGGGCTAAAAACTGGACGTGCCGTGGCAATGAGCACTTCCAGCCCGGAAAGCCAGCTGTAACCTGGGTTGCATCAAAAGCAGCGTGGCCCGCAGGTCGAGGGAGGCGACTCTGCCCCTCTGCTCTGCTCTGGTGAGACCCCACCTAGAGGGCTGTGTGAGAGACATGGACCTGTTGGAGCGAGTCTGGAGAAGGGCCACAAAGAGCCTCAGGGGGCTGGAGCCACCTGTGCTATGGAGACGGGCTGAGAGAGTTGGGGTTGTCCACCATGGAGAAGAAAAGGCTCCAGGGAAATCTTATTGCAGCCCTTCCATAGTTAAAGGGGGTTTAATAGGAAAGACGGAGAGAGTCCCTTACTAATGCCAAGATGTGAGAAATTAAAATATGGGTTTTATTACAAACAAAATTATAGGCGATCTGTGAAGTTGTAAGGTACGCGGTTCCCAAGTGGACTGGGTACCAGGGCTCTTTTGCAGCCAGGATAAGGGAAATATAAAGTTCATAAAAATTGAAACCGTTCTGGCCCATTTGGCCAATTTTGAACACAGGTTTTTTTTTGGGGGTGCTAAGAAAAAGGAAGATCCATCATTTTTGACAGAGGACACCCCACAGCCAATTGGAAGAAGGGGAAAGCCCCTTTTCGGAGAAAATAAGGCTTTTTTTAGGCAAAAATGAATATATTAAACTAATCTAAAAAAGGGTGGAATTTTTTGAAACTATAAAATGCATGAAATTTAAAACCAAGGGGTCTTTTCTCCCTGGAAACTCGGTGTGAGACAAGACCCAGCATGCTGAATAAATTCTTCCTTCTTTGTTTCGTGAGTTTTTACCATCTTTCTAAATTTAAAGGAGGAATTCTTTTCCCACAAAGGTGAGGGACAATGGCTTTAAAATGTAAGAGCATAGATATAGATTGCAGATAAGGAAGAAATTTTTCCTTGTAAGAGTGGTGAGACACTGGCACAACTTCCCCATCCCTGGAAGTGTCCAAGGCCAGGTTGGATGGGGCTTGAAGCAATACGGTCTCATGGAAGGCAGCAACTGAATATTTCTGCTGTGCTTGTGGTCAGAGGTTGCCTCGTTCCTGTGCACTGATCTTTGGAGCACTGGATTAAACAAGAGACAGGAGCAGTGTGATGCCCCAGGGCCAGGGGTGCTGGGAGGCAGCTTTGTTTGTGACCCTGCTTGTAGGAAGATGAATCCCTGTCTTGCTGCAATGTCTCAGGTAAGGAAAGAATTGCTAGCCAGAGACTTAATTTAAAAGAAACAAGCTGGGCTCGTGGAAAAGAGAGAGGAAAGCTTTGTAGATGTTTGGTTTTGACTTTTCCCTGTGGTGCTTTTATTGGTGCATGAAAAGCTTCTCGTCTTCAAAGTCCTTTGCGATGCTTGCCAGGGCCTTCCTTCACCTCTGCCTTTGCTCCCAGTAAGCCAATGTCCCCACCCATGGCTCTCAGTCTTGACCCGAGCTCTGAGTGCCTTGAAAGGCCATCCTGAGGAATTAGAGCTGCAGAGCAGGGGCACGGACATAACCAGGTGAATGAGAAAGACACTGAGAGGAAGGATAGAAGGCCTCAGGGAGGGGTGCAGGGAGGGTAGTTAGAGGGAGGGATAGAAGCACATCCTCAGCCAACAGGGACAGCTTGTCCAATATCTGTCCTCTGTGCCACTGCATGGAATCATGCAGACTGCCTGGACACACACAGGTTACTGCCTCAGTGCTGGACGGAAACACAGGGGTATTCATATCTTGGTGCGCCTGAGTGAGCAAAATCAGTTTTAATGCGAATCACCATCCCCTCCTGTAAGGGCCAGCATTGAGCTGTGCTGTGTGTTGGTACACTGCTGTGATGTGGTTTCTTAGAGAATCACAGTGCAGGAAGGAGCTGGTACTATAGTGTCAGGCAGAGATACAGGATGTAAGCTGGTAGGAAACTGGGGCTCTATCATTCAGAGAACCCCTGGCTTAATGTGAGAATTCAGCTCGTATGTAATGATGTTCAGCACATGTTACATGTTCTCTGTGCCTGGTCACAGATGATGCCTTTATTACTGTTCTCAGCTGTAGGTTTTGCCTCATGTTCTGTCATACTGTCCATTTTCTGGCGTTATTTGACTCATCAAACCCTCTCCAGGCAAGATAAAAAATTAATTTAGGGAAGAACTGAGGGTAACACCAATGGCAGTGTCTATAGACACCAGGAAAGGGATAAGGTCCTTCCCCTCAGATACATCTGCTCCAGGACCAGCTTGAGGGTATTTGAAGGGAAGGGCATAACACGAGAAAGTCTGGCCTCAGATTTTTTTGGTCTGGATTTGAACTTTTCCCATCCAGCTGAATATCCTTTTTTCTAAAGTCCAAATGGTTTCTATCCCTGGAGAGGGCAAGAATCTGGTCCATTGATCCCCAAAAGAAAATGACAATGAAGTACTAGCAGAGTACAAAGCTGACTGTCTCTCAGATGGGCTTTATGCCCTAGGAGCTCACCTGTACAGCAGCTGCTCCTCCAAATACCCTGATCTGCTCCGTGCTCCCTTTTTCCTGAGCATTTCCCCATTTCCTCCCATTTCTCCATTCTTGGGGCCAATGCTGTTGAAACTTATTCACTTTGTTGGGAGTTCTTCCACGCTCCTGGACTGCAGGACAGTGTTCATGTGCTGGGAGATACAATCTCCAGCATGTTTTTTTAAGATGGCAGGGAGATGGACAGGGATTACTGTGTTCCCAGAGCTCTCCAGGAAACACCAGTTTGTACTCAACAGAGCTGACGTTGCATTAAGAGTGTAGAACTTTGGCAGAATATAAACCCCTTTGCTTTCCAGCTGGTCCTCAGAGGTCAGAGAGGCTGGGTGCAGCTGAGCTTGATTTCTGTTTTTCACCAATTTCACCAATTCAGCACAGCAAGTCTGGTCACATTCCTAGATGCTCCAACAGTGTGGGTCACACTGTTAGTCTGGTCTCATTTGCGATCACAGATTCACCAGTAGTGTCATTTACATTTTCAACACTCTTAAGTCTGATCGAGTTCAGTAAGAACTTTCACAGACACAGATTCACCCATAGAGCAGGTTTGTTGGAGCAACATTGCTATGTACAAGTGTTCCTGGGTATACTTTGATGCAGTTGGTCTTACCAAAGGCACAACTCTGCTTTGGGGAGGGGAGAGGATCAAGTCCGTCAACTTTTCTGTGAGGTGGTGATAACTCTGATCCTCAGCCATGGAGGATTTCCAATGTCAGTTTATACTTCATGGAGAAGTGGCGGTGAGATAAATCTTCTGTTACTGCCATGGTAAGTGGTGGTGGGGCAGCCATTTTATATGTAAATGAAGGATATCAACAGTAACAAGGAGAGAGGTTACAGAGGCTTCCAGTCTTGTGCAGGGGTGGAACAGAACACTGACACTGCAGCATCACTCCCTCTTGCACCTGGCTGATAGCAGAGTTGAGTGTCATGCAGTCTTCGCTTTATAACCTACCACCTCCTCAGCCATCATGCCCACAGGAATCCCTTAAGCCACATGTCTCATGACATGGCTCATGGAAATCCCTTCACCACATATCTCATGGCATAATCTCATGGTTGTAGGTCTCATTTCCTATAGCTGCCTATCCTCTTTTCACTGATGGAAGCTGTCTTCACTGGCCAGCAGTTTGGCAGCACCAGTACCATGAACCATAGCCCCAGGGATAATCCCAGATCTCAGGTTGTTTGAGTAGGTCCATGTGGGTCCATGCAGAGCTGGAGCTAACTCATAACACTGTTCCTTCTCTGATACATAAACTGTGTGTTTTAGAGATATTTCAGGTGTTGGCAAAGACATGGAAGTGTCTGAATGTAGAGTTTGTTTCTTTCAGTGCAGAGCAGAGCCTTTCTAAAAGCTCTCCAGAGAGCACTGGCACTCTTTGTGGATCAGATCAGTTTGAGGAGGGAAGCAGGACATCGGTTGTTAGAGTGTCTGCAGGGAGGGAGATTTAAAGGATGGTGAGAAAAAAATGGTTCTTCTGTTCTCCTAGCTGGGTTTAGGTGACATGAGGTGTCCCTAACAGGTGTTTCTGACGGAAGTAGAGTTCATCTTCTGAGACAGTCCTTCACTGAGGGAAGATAGAAAGAGGATTAAAGGTGAATATGTCTGGGAGATGTGAGGTCATGTTGAAGGCAGCACATCTGGAACAAAGGATGTATTGACAAATGATTTGAAGGAGAAATCTGTATGATATCCATAGGTCCTGTTGCTAGGAATGATTCCTGAGGAGGATTGGCCAGAACTCTCCATCTCTCTTTTTTTCAGTTAAATGCAAAGTGAAACTTTCTCCCATGGAAACTGAGCTGTAGGGCTATCCCAGCTAGCTGTTTGTTCTGCAACAAGGTTTTATCCTTCTGAAACAAGGATCAAGTGGTTAAAAAATGAGCAGGAGGAGATGGACAAAGTTGTGTAGGAGGACTGGCTCCTAAAGGGAGATTAGTCTTTCCAGATCCTGGTCATTTTGGAAGTCTTGCCTAAGCAAGAGGATATCTATGCATGCCAGGTGGATCATGTCAACCCATCACCATGGCCCAGGGTAAGTGACTGGAAATGGGGAGATGAAAAAGTGTTGAGGAGAACTGCTTCTAGCTCTATGCAGACAGCAAGAAACAGGAAGAGATGTTTTTTGGGGGGAAGCAATCTCTGTGCCCAGGCCCTTACTGTCTGGACTGCTCTTCCAACAGAAGTATGCTGTGGATCTGCTGTGAGCAAAAATTTGGCTGGAATCCTGGTCTTTGTGCTGGGCTTAGGCTTCATTGTGGTGGTACTTGTCATCTATTAGAAGTAAAAAAAAAGTGAATTATTCATGAGCTCAAAGAAACCCACTCTTAATGGGCCTGCAGAGAAATGTTTTAAAGCCTGTAATGTTTCACTAGAATTTAGATTTACCATGATAATTTCCTTGGGTTCCCAGCATTCGAGCAGATTTTATATGGTCTAATCCAATATTGGCAGAAGCCAGCGATAGCTTTTAATTTATTTTAACTGATGTTAGATTGGGCTTTCAGTGATGAGAAGTCATTTTAGAACTATCATCAGCTGCTGAAAGGTCAGCCCTGTTCTCTAAGATACAGTCCTAGGCTATGGTTATGGTTTCTTGTGAGTATCAAATTAGCTACTTCATTCCCAAATGTCTCCACATTGCTTTGATAATGACATATTTTGTAGACTCTAGAAGCAAATACATTCATACTTATTTTTAGAAGGATCAAATACCTTTTTTTTGAAACTGCACAGAGGGAAAAAGACAGACGTTATCTTCCAAAAAGCTGCATTCTTGTTCTCAGAATTTGGGTTTGCTGACTAACAGCATCTTATCCCAGCCTTTACTTTCTGCTTTCTAATAATTTCTGGTTATTAGAATTACAAACAAGTACTGGGTAAGTCATTGTTTGGTGATATCTTTCCTGGTGCAATGAGGAATGTCCCTCAGCTTAATCCTGTACTGTTTGTTTTTTTTCTAAGCAAATTCCCTTAAGCAAGCCACGGCCAAAGTAGCCCTTTACCCCTGTTAATTCTCAGCCTATGGGCTTAGGTCTCTAGCACCAGGAGAACCTGAATCCCCTGGCCACCAATACAGCTGTTAATAACTAGGGAAGAAAAGGCTTGGTGATAAAAATGCTGAAGCCTCCTTCCTTAGACCCAAACATCAGTTTCTCAGTGTACTATGAAGAGAATGGTATACAGATTTGACTCCATAGGAATAAGTTTTCCAGCCTGTTCACAGCCTGAGCTTGTTGCACCTGCATTTTTCAGAGCCCGCATTATCCAGGTGATAAATGCTTTGTGTAGGTCTCCAAGGTGATGTCAGAAACTGGATTCCCCTGCCGTGAATAAATGCTCTACCAAAACAGCCTCTGGCAGTACTGCTATGGGCTCTCTGAAGGTCAGCTGACCCCATCTGTCTTAACAGCTCTCTTCAGTGGGTTAGCATGGAATGTTGGGGGGAAATCACAGATTATTCAGGGTGGTGAACATGGGAGATTCTCCTAACAGGAGCCTGGAGTATCTTTTCCTGTCCTTTAGTCTAACTGGCATGGTGACTGGCAACGCTCCAAAGCCTGTGTGAGAAGTTCCTGCTCTTTTTTCCTGCAGGCCTGCCATGGTTGTCTGCTGCAGCCACAGAGGAAGTTGGCATGGAAAGGATCATGGTGCTGGGTGACTAAGTCCACAGCAAACCTTTGACTCTCTTTGGGTCTCTCAGAGTTAAGAGGAGCTGTTACTCCCTGCTTTTTTTCCCCAACACTATTCCCTTTCCTCCTACTGTTGCCCACATTAGCAGGGTAATGCCTTGTCCCCCCTCAGAAGAACCGTGAATTTGCAGATTGGCAGACTTACAAATTTAAGGGTAGTCTTAGAGACTGATGCTGGGCCATTGAGGCTTGGATGGACTCTACTCCTTCATTAAGCAGCAGGAGGAAAGGTACAGCATCTCAGCCCTGCACCTACCTGGAGAGAGAAGAGGGGAGTAAATGGTAGCATTTCTAAGGAATGTTTTGTACTTTGAGTGATTTATCTAAGGGTCTGAAAGGATTTAATAACTGAGAGCTAATTAAACGTACTAATTAACCTGGTGTTTAATCCCAGCTCTTCATTAGCTTTCTGTGCCGCTGAAGCAGAGTCATAGTCCCATATATCATGACATCCAGCCACTTTGCTTAATTGTGATTCCTCTGCACATGGTGTAGGCACTCGGCCACTAAGGTGATGAGAGAAACACAAAAGCCCACGTACAGGAGAAAATTAGAGGGGCAAAGCCAGCCCCGTGTGACTAACAACCTTGAGATTATTTCCGTGAAGAAGATATTGACAGCCTAATTTGTTTCCCCTCCCCATTATCACTGGTTTGTTCTCATTGATGCCACTGTTTTGCCAAGAGGGATGGGAACAATCTGCTTCTGGGCACATGATGACAAAATGGTCTTGGTATTCCTTGGTCCCATCCTTGTCACCATGGCTCCAAGCTGTTCTGCTACAACCAGGACAAGGAGGCTGCTCACTTTCTCTTCTCATCATACTTCCCCATGGACTTGCCTTTCTTTGATGGTTTATGCTGGTGCCACTGGTACTATTTTTGTGTACAACACACAGAGCCAGCTCTCAGTTCTCCATGACCTGTTTCCTCAGTGCCACAGAAGAAGGGATATCTGAAGTCACTGCCCAGAGCCAGCTCAATCTTACAGTAGATCAGGAACAGTGTGATTTTCTTGCTTCCAGGGCTAAATAATTCCTCCTGGTTCTGGAGCTGTTGGGGACCCTGGAGCAGGCTGATGGATGTGGTGGTCCCAGGAGAAGGTGTGTTCAATAGCAGAAACAGAGACAGAGGACTTAGAAGATTGAAAATCCTCATATTCATGAGGGCCATCATCCCAAGACACACTCCTTGTGGATGCAGTATTTGGTGAGGGACATTTGAAATCCTGTCATTGCTTCTTCTCACAGCTGGCCTAAAAACTGTATTGGAAGATACCATGAACCCCAGATTGCCCAGCTGAGGGCAGAGTAATTGCCCCAACAGCACTGTTTAAACCAGCAGCTTCAGTTTGTTCTCAGCTGTAACTCTGTCTCCACACTGTTTATTTGTTACTGCTCATATAAACCTGGGATGGAGGTGAGCTTCTTTCCGGTTCATGATCTCAGCTTGCAGTCACAACTCCTTCTTTAGGAGCTACTCATTTAAATGTGGCTGGAAATGAGCCTCTGTGAGCACAGGGTCATTAAATTAGCTGAGGAAACAGCCTGCAGTGGTGGAATGCAGCAGATACCTTCTTTGGAAATCACACGGGAAAACCAGGCATGGATCTCTTGGGGATGTCTTAGGGGAATGAATCAGATCTGCCAGAATATGGGGAGAGGGGGGAGATGATCCACTGGGGGCTTTTTTTTCTGAACTGAACAAGCAAACGATTTTATGAAACCAACAATCCTCCCGTGTCTCCTTGCACAGCCCTATGCAGCCAGCGGAGGAAATTGGTAACTGTACCCAGCAAGCCTGTTTTTAATTAACAAATAATTATCTACAAATTGCTGTAATTATTGCCTTGGATTCCAGAGGACGGGGATGTTAGTGCGAGATGAGCACAGTTTCCTTGCGAGTGAAATATTTTCCCTGCCTTATCTACAGTGCCCTGCTGCTGTGAGGTTTGGGGACTTAGCAGCATTTTCCTTTGGAGAAAGTGATAAAACAGCTCAGGCTGCCTGGAAGGGGAAGCACGATGGAAAAGGCACTGGAGGAAGGGCAGTTTCTTACGTTTATCAGGTTGTCTGCCCTCATGCTGGAGTGATTTGGGGGATGCCAATTAAGACGTAAACCTCATCAATGAGTGCCAGGAGGAGGGTGCTTGCACATCCATGAGCTTGCAGAGCAAAATGAGCATCCTGATTTGCGACCTTTCAGTGAGGAGAGAATAAATCTAGCTTTAGAAAAAGATAATTAGTGTTAATTCATATCAAATAGAAAGCATGGAGTTTCCCTGAGCCTTCAGCACTGAGGGATGCTGGTCTGGGGAAGGTGCCTCACTAGCCATTACCTTCTGGATCGCATTTTGGAGGGAGAGCACATAGAGTTCTTCCATCTTTTTCTTCTGCCAAAAGAAGGAAAAAGAAATTTGCCTCTGCTGCCAAACCTCCTGGTGGATACATGCAACAACCACCTTTTCATGGTTACAAAGAGTCTCCCCCACAGTAGCCTAAGTACTAGCTTACAGAGATGTTTATTGTCCTGCAGGGCTTATACCCTTTCAACAGGTCTAAGAGGAAAATCCACTCCATTTTACAGGACTGAAGGCACTGGAAAACTGCAAGTACATCCTGGGCTAAATGGGCACAATCTGCTGAAAAGTTCATGAGCCCAGACTTCAACCCTGCTTGTTGTGTTTAATCTCTGAATCCTGATGCTTCCCAGGAAACTATGACTTTTCTTGCGTCACTTCTAATCAAATCCCCTAAATGATGCCTCTCACTGCCAGGGTTTCCATGACAGCCTCTGCTTCAAGCAAATGGGGTGCTTTTTATTATTCATCCATGGCATATTTACCTGAGGTGAGCTGCCTGTACAACATGCTGCTGTGAAATGTTGCCTTTGTTTATCGTGCACTACATCTTTCTGCTTCTCCATGCAGATATGGAACATTTTGGGCTGGGGGGCCCTGCAGCACCTTCCAAGGTGATATGCATTGCCTACTCTTTCAGCAGCCTTTTGACTGTAAGAAAACCCCTTCTCAGCGAAGAGATGTTGTGCCTCCTTGCTGTGGAGGACTGTAAAGAGTAGGGCAAGCTGATACCTTTGCCCTGCCCTTACCCTCATCTTGCTTTTACCAGTAGGACAGCCTAAAAGCCCTTAACCCTGCTCAGAAATATCCCACTTTGCCTGTAAATATATAGAGGGCAGCTGATTTTCTGCTACTCTATGGGGTAGCACGAGGAATTTGTTTAAATGTGTGAACTTGTGTCTCTGCTGAAGCTCAGTGTGAAGCTCCAGCATCGTCCAGTCTCAAGGAGCTTCATGTTCCTCAGACCCCCTGAGGTTTAAGCTCCCAGCATGAGCTTATCCTTTCTGACCTCACACTGGGACCTCATCTGGCGCAGAAAGGCCTTTCTCAATCACTTCAGGGCTTGTTGTTGAGCTTTGCTTGCTTATTGCATGAGTGAAAAGTTACCCGCTGTGAAAGCCGGGTCTTTGCCCTTAGTGTGGTGCCCTAGAAACTGGGACCTTGTTGAGCATCTGTAATGCTCCTGCCTTGTTCAAGGCATGGCTGTGGCTCAAATATGTGACTCTAACAGGAAAACAAAGAAAAAAAGACTGTGTTTTGACATTAGGATAAAAAAGTGCCTTTTTTTTTTTTTTTTTTTTTTTTTTTAAATACCTATCCCTCTCTCACACACTGTGGCCTTTAAATAGATGGTTTCTAATAAATGGAAATAGTTCATGGACAAAGAAGCTGTCATGAGGAATGATTGATGGTGCTTTATATTTTATTTTCAAGACTTCAAAGGAAATCTTTGAAATATCCTTTGGCAGGTCTGTGAGCCTAATGGAGTGATTCACAGAGATACAGAAGGAACTGAGAGCTTGTTACCAGCAGAGCAGGACAGCATTGGTTGTATTTCATACCCACTTTTGCAACACAGCTGGAGAATATTGTGGGGGAAAGGCAAACTAAGGCAAATTTCAGATTTAGCCCTGCTGACAAGAGAAAAACTGAGATTTTCTAAGCACCGTACATCCATAATATTTTAAAAGTGGAGAGAGGAAACCAGCCCTTTGTTGATGAAACACAATTTTTTTTTTTTTTCAAATTGGAGTGTCTGCAGGCTACTGTGCCCAGCATCACTGTGGTGCTCTGTAACACCAAACTTTAATGCCTTTGGAGAGTTCCCACGGGAAGCCAGTATCCTGTTGTTCTACTAGGCTACACTGGTGAAACGACTTGTCCTAAATCACACAAAAGCTCAAGGTCACACATGGGATTTGAACTTTGACCTTCTGATGTCTCCTTCTGTGTGTATGCATCATCAGCTCTTGTTTTCCTCGTGCCTCATTTCACTCCAGATAGTTTCTCCTGCCTTCAACTTCTCCCAGCTGCCAACGATGCTCTTTGCTGCTTTCAGCAAGTCCATGCAGGGGACATGTCCCCATACAGGACATTTTCCCAAAAGGCTGGAGAAGCTGATTCCTACATATGAAGAAAGAGATCACCTCATGGTCAGCTGCTCTGTGCTGTGGCCAGTTTGAGGTTTTTCCCTACAAAATCAACAAAAATGAGGATAGGAACAACAAGGTTTCAGGAGAAATTCTGACCTGTTCTCCAGGTAAGTGTCACCTTCTAGTTGAGGGACAGCAGTCATCTCACCTAACTCCAGAGTGCTGCCATGGAGGTGTCTACATTAGAGATGTTGTTCTCACTCGCTTCATAGCTGTTGGAGACAAATAAGCTCCTCTTGGAAGGAAGACGCCCCATCCTGAAGTAGACATCTAAAATAGCCTATGTGCATGCCCACAGTGCTTGTGATGGCTGTTTTGGATGGCAAAGCCTCTGTAGTTAGATGTGCCCATTTGAGCCGTGTTGGGTGTAGGCAATCCTGCAGTGGTGGAGGGGACATCTTAAAAACATCTCAACTGGCTCTGCATGTACAGATGAGACCTCACTGCTGATAGTGAGCTCCAGGTGTTCAAACTGCACAGTTTTCTGCTTCCCCCATCACAACCTGTGCTGACATTTCTTTCATCTCGATTTTCCTTTTTTTCTCGGCTACTTCTTCACTTTTGTCACTAGATGACAGCAGAGGTCTCATAACGACACACCAAAGACTGCTCTGAACCCGAGGCAGGTACCACTTCTCTACCAGGCAGTTCAGGGCTGGGTGCCCCAAAACATCCTGTTAACAATAGCCTTTAATAATTCTTTACCTACTTATTTATCTGACAGTTTATGTACAAATACGATTTTAAAATAGAAACTTCAACTTTTTGTGTGCAGCTACTTGTGTCTGATCTCCTGCTTTATCACCTCCAGTATCCCCACCCTATTTTTTTAAGATTTTTTCTCTCACACTCATTCGATGCCTTTTGTTTTAAACTTGGCTTGTGCTCTCCAAATCCACCTTATTTAATGCAACAGGGGCCCTACAGATACAGGCAACTGGAACACACTCCAGCCCTGTACAACATGCTTCTATACAACACTGGTACATAGAGCTGATCTCCCAAGGGATAGGTGGATCCTGAGGGGAGGATTTCTATGATAACTGGGAATTTGCACCTAAATATGAGTATAAATACTTTGGACAGGATGGATGAATCCATGAATGGATGGATGGATTTTAGCACGTGCAATAATTACTTCTCAGTGGAATATGGGTCAGATAATTGAGATAGCTAAAGGGTGAAATGGGGGATTTTTAAAAAAATAATTATTTAATTATAAATGATTTTGTTATCAGGAATATCTTTACCAGATAACAAGAAGGAGAAGCCCTGGATTTTGACACAGGAGTCTATCAAATAGGCAATTTCTGTACCTGGGGTGCTATGAAGGAGGCCAGTTCACAGTATGGTCTAGCAGAGAGTGCTGCATGAACACATGGACCTTGTCTGATGATTAACTGAAGCAGGTCTCTGATCTGTACAAAGGTATTCTGTGGGGAAGGTATGATCTATGTTTTTAGGAGAGCCCAGGACACTTTAGGAGACATTCTGTGTGATTTATTTGTAGTTTCATAGGAGATTCTGGGACAATATTTCACAAGGAGGATTTTCATTACAAAATTCTCAAACCTGCATCCCCAACAGCAATCTTCAGTGCCTGCAGCTCTTGGGCATGGTCCAGGATTTTGTTCTTGTCAAAACAAGAGCAGAGTTGATACCAAGACCATTTGAATGTTTCAGATATTGCAGAACTAGGAAATGCATTTCAAGCTACTTGTCAGTGACTAGGAAAAGCTTACCTGTTTTTTTTTTTGTATAGAGGCAGTGGTTGTTGGGTTTGTTTTACCTGCAGGTATTTATTCTCAAAGGTGGTGATAACCTGCAGGAACTGGTAGCCCTTCATAATTGGTCCTTGGCCTTCTGCTCCTCTTGACTAGAACTGTGCAGGACCACAGCCCTAAGGGGCTGTTGCAGTGCATCATGATGGAAAAAATAAAACAGCCAGCATTTTAATTTCTAATCAATCAGTCTCCATCCTACAGCTGGATGAAGGAGAGAAGAGGATATTGTTTCTTTGGTGTCATGCTCAAATTGCTCCTTGTGGTGGAAATGGAGGATTTTAGGGAATGATGCTTCCCAGTTCATTGTAACCATCTAAATATTAGGCATTCAAACTAAGCTGGTAGTATAGGATCTCCATAGGACAAAACAGTCAAGTAGATAACTCCCTGAAATGGTTCTGCTCTTCCCAAGAAGAATATCTAAAATAGGGGTTAGGAGGCATCCAGAGAAGTTTGTGTCTCTCAGTTGGCCATGAAGGGAAAGCTTAGATGAGGCACTTACACTAGTTACTGATGATGGGGTGAGGGGAGAGGAAAGGAGAGAGGAGGGAGGGAAGGGGAGGACAAAAGAGAAGAAGGGAGGGGAGGAAGGGATAGCATAGGCAATCTGAGAAAGATATTTAAGCTCTTACAGCTGTAGGTGTAATATTCATAAACCACCATGCAGATACCTCATTCCCACTGAAGTCACTGATTACACTTTTTCCCTGCTATCAAATGTGTCATCCACAGATTTGGGAGCTGCTCTGTGCCTAGGCTCAGGTGGGTGACTGATGGGTAACAGGGAGAGTCTAGCTGTGTTTGAGAGCTGACCCATTACCAGCAGAGGACCTCGAACACCACTTGACATGTCCCAGAGCGTGAAGCAGTTCCTATGTGAACAAGCTAGGATCTGTCCATCTGTTTCATGTCCTATTTTAAAAACTGTGAATCAAGGTAAAATCCAGCCTGGAGGTGACAAGTATCTAGGTCATCCTGGCCGTGTCCACAGCTGTCAGAGTGGTGAAGGGAGGGGAGAAGGGTGGCACTTGCTGCTGAATCAGAGTTGAAAGCAGTCCTTCAGAGACACTGGTACAGCGTGAGTGTTATAGATCAGCTACTACTGACCTAAAACATTCACCTTGAGGTTGAAAGGATGACTTCTAAACCTTGTAACTGCAGTTTTGGGACTAAAAGGGGTCCTGAAAAGCCCCCACAGGCTGAGCCTTGGGAGAAACAGCCTGCAGTTAGGCAGCTACGTGTTTGTGTTATCAATCGAGCTTTTAAATCTGGAAGCATCTGCCCCAGCAGTGATTTGATTTTATGCAATGTGTCTCATGCTACCGTATTGCTAAGCATGTCACTAAATCCTTGCACATCAAAGGAACAAAGTAAATCAAGCAAAACTGCATAAGGCACTCTACAATTCAGTTTTGGCAAAAGGTGCTTAGACTACCCTGGAGGCTGCTGTCCTCTAGCTAGCAGCAAAACTCACTTAAGCCCAGAAGCAGTGCAGCTTTTCCCGCGCCACCAGGCAAAAGGGTTGCAGCTGACGTTGGATTAGGAACTGGCCTGGAGTCAAGTGGTCCAGAGGTCTAGTCTTGAATTTGATTATAATTTTCCAGGTGGATTGAGACATTATACTTAACTTTTTTGTGGTTTTATTTCCTGGTCCGTAATTTTTCCCCTATCTTCCAGGGGGAGATGAGGATTAATTAGATAAGGCTGTTTAGTGGAGACCAAAAAGCTTTGCAGTTGTTAAAGAGTTAAAGACTCAGGTTTGCCCTTTGCTAAGCCAGCTCACTGGAGTTCCTGGGTGTCAGTGTTGCAGTGCAGAATTTGTCTACAATATTACTGTTAATATTCCCTATTTGTACTCCTGATCACACAAGAACTGATGCCTTTTGCTGCTTTGCAGACGTTGGTAGAAAAAAGAAATGGTAACTTCACAAGCTCAGCAGCTGTCTCACTCCCTGGGGCCACATTCTGGCACGAGAGCTGTCATTCAGCAGCACACACTGAGAGAAGTCCCTGGAACAGGTCACTCATGTGGGTCTGATGGGTGACAAGTGTGGACAGACTGCTTGAAGGCTGCGTAGAGGCCACCATGGGCTCAAGGGGAAAGGATGCTGTGGTGGCGGTGCTGGAGAAGTTGCAGTGCAGACAGTGGTGTGACTGAGTGATGGGGTGAACATGTCACCACTCCCTGCACTGATGATGGAGGAAGCCCAGGGGACTGGCCTAGACTAGATGCCCATTATTACATGATTTTTATTCAGTCAATGGAGGTCTAAGGCTCATTCCATTGCTTAGGTGGAAGCATTAGTGTAGTACAGAGTCTACGGGGTACCTGGGACATCTGAAAGAAGGCTGATAGGTCTGACACAGAATCTGTGAGAGACACACTCCTGGATTAGCAACTGGAGACCTGGTAGGACACCAGAACATTTCAAATGCACTGACCACATATGTGTGAGCAGCTAAACAGAGCTTCAAGTCAATAAATCCCATGGAGAACAGGAAGCAGTTCAACCTGTATGGAAGCAGACACCTACATCTGCAAGGCTCACTTGGTCTCCCAACTCCACAGGTGCCCTCACTAGCTCTTCATGTACTTCAGCAGAAACATACACTGGCTAATTTTGACCCCTGCATGTAGACACCAACATGTGGAGATGAAACCAGTCTCTGGGTTCCTTCTAAATCCTTCAGCAACAATGCTGAGATCCTCCACAGAAGAAAGGAGAGATCCACTCTGGATCTTCCCACAGCAAAAGGAGGTAAGAGCAGGGTTCTCAGGGTGTTTTTTCTTGCCCCTAAATGGGTTCCTATTTGAGACTTTTTAGGTCAGGAGGGTTAGGGAATGGCCGATATCTCCTGCCCAGAGCCCTTTGTAATGTAATCCCCTGGATTTCTTCCTGCTCGAAGTCCTCTCCATCACAATTCTAACACAGAAACTCAAGGCCTCTATTCCAAATATCCCAAGACATCTTCTCCCATACCAACTCTTTACTCTTCTTTTTGTCATAGCACACTGATCATCGTGCCTGTCTCACAATAAATGACTACAGTCACCAGTGTCATTTAACATGGGTAAAGTGAAACCCAGTTATAGTGATTTTTGGTCTAGAACGTGTCGACTTTTATAGACCACCATCCCCATACAGGACACTGCACAAGAAACAAGTGGAACATGTCTCCTGGAGATCTTTTTCTCTAGAGAATCCAGATGCTTTTAAGGCGCCTGGTAACAGTACAAAATAGTCTGCTATTAAAATTCAAAAGCAAGTAAAATAGCCCTTCCCTGCAGGCTTTCTTTCTATGAGGCATTTCTGATGAGAATCCAAAGTCTCTGCAGAGGCCTGGCATATGAAATCCAAATTATATAGCCAGCATTCCCTCTTTAGAAGTGGCTGTGTGAAACACAAAATCCTTTTGCAATTCACACTGGTGATGAGAGGCAGCTCCTTATGTTCAGACCATTCCTCTCAGCATGCCTTGGGCTGAAGGCCTGCAAGGCTTGTAGCCCAGGAGCTACCTGCCCTCCCCATGCCTTCCTGGCTGAGGGGAGAGCCCATCTCCTGCATCCCTCAGAGCACAGTGGAGGGTTCGCAGGCAGAACCACCCTCTTGCTTTCTCCAGCCCCCTAAAAACACGCTGGGACCACATCTGTCTTTCCATCCCCTTCTCTGGAGCCTTCCTGCTGATATCTGAAAGGGCATGTCTACAACTACACATTTTGGGCTATTTTGTCATGGGGATAGGTTAAAAATGAGTCACGGCCGTTTTTGCGAATTACTCGCGCAGCAGAGTTTTTCCACACAGTGAGCCATTACGAACCCATAGGTGGAGAAGGTAATTATGACTGGTGTAAAGCTGTGCCTAATTTGCCTCTCCATAAAGGGAAGACAATAACTCCCTTTCTTCTTGGAGGTGTATGATGATTTAATCACAAGGGGAGCTCTGTATTTATAGATTTTAAAGCCATGGCTATGATTACATAGTCCCACCCTCTGCATAACAAAGCGCAAAGCACATCAGCCATGAACGTCTGTGTCAAGCTCATAATTTTTGCTTGAGTTTGTAGAACATCTCTTAGAAACATATTCATGTGACCAATCTGAATGTATGTGTTTCAAGTTATGGACTCCATTTTTTATGTTGACTTACACACAGCTTTGTATTTTCCATTTATAAATTCAGCATGGGAGTAGAGTCTCCATTTTGTGTTATCTCTTAATTTTATACTTACACCACATTCACTGCAAGACTGCAGTAATGTCAGCCTATCAATGCCTTGATCAAAGAAAGAGTCTGCCATATCGCTGAGAGATCATCACTGAGAAATTATGGATATAACCATGTGTATAACCATGTACGGCCCTGGCATCAGCTGAATGATACAGCAGAAAATTATCTTCCTTGGGCTGTGAATGACATCAGGAACTATTAGTCTTTGCACCTGGATGGTTCTATGAGTTTAGCCCATCTAATTCATCCTTTGCTTTATGTTCATGTACCAAGTTACAAAGAATAAGGGTTTGCTTTTGCATTGTTCCTAAGAAAGTGAAGATGATCTCTGTGTGATGCCCTAATGAATGAGCATAATACTGACTGGAATCTCTTTGTAGGCATTAAAGGATGAGTCAAAATGAAATTTATAGGAAAAGTATGCCCATGTGCCTGTGAGTCCAGTTTACCAACCATAAGAATACATTTGGTGAAAGGGCTGTCTCTTGAATTAAAATGGTTTCCATATGGTGAAGAACCTAATTATCTTGAGAAATCAGTTTAACCATGTTTCAAAGGAGGTTCAGTTTTGTTGTTTGGTGATGTGACAGGCAGTACTGTGTTTGTTGTCCCCCATCATAAGATTTTGCTCTTGCAAAAGCATTGCCTAGAAAGAGCTAATGTAGCCTAAAGTTATTTTTCTTATTCTGTTGAATGTGGGACCACCATCACCACACACAAAAAACTCTCCTCCTTCCCTTTAATTTGGGGTTGCAAATCTGACAGGGAGGTGGGTGACTCATGGGGAATGTGGTTGTGCTCTGAGGGTGTCTGTGGAAGGGATGAGTACCTCTTAGGAGGGACTTGGCCAGTCTGGAGAAATGGGCTGCTGGGGACCTCATGGAGTTCAGCAGAGGCAAGTGTCAACCCCAAGGTTGTCGTAGGATTCCTGCTGTAATGGCATTTGGGCATGGTGTGGACCCCCATCACAAAGGCCTGCCTGTCACCATGGGGACCTCCAGACCCATGTCCTGGTGGTCCACAGGATTCAGCACATGGCTTGGATAGGCTGGCTGAAAAACTGTCTGGATGGTCGGGTCATAGATGACCCATAGGTGATAGGGTAGAACCACTAAGCTCTCTTGCATAGCTGCTTGTGATGTCACTGGTGACTAATTAGCCATTTGGGTATGAATGAACACCTGGCTTTTGCAGTGTCTGACCACCATATGTTATTGCTCCTTTTTCCCAGGCATGAAAGCTGACCTGAACATAGTCCAGCAAGGGCACTCTGCTTATCCTAGTCACAAAATATACTCTCTTGTTTGTGATCCCCAGCTGCTTTCCACCGGTACTTAACTGCAGGACAATGTTACCTGCAGGACATCCCAGGACAGATAATAGCAAGGTCTACAGTTGGAATAAAAAGAATGTACTCCTTGGAGAACCTGCGTGTGGTAATAGGTGGAGTAATAAAACCAGTAAGGGCACTAAAGCAAAGACCAAAGAGCAGGTTTGGCTCAAAACCCTGCTTGTTGCTAAACAAAGGTTAGTTTGTCAGGGTCATCTTCTGGTAATGGGTGTGTGTTTGAATGTACCTGTCTTATGCAGGTCAGAGGTTTCACCACCACACAAAAAACTCTCCTCCTTCCCTTTAATTTGAGACTGCAAACCTGGCCTCAGCAAAGCACTTGCTGTTTTTGTAAATGTCTGATTGTTGAGTCATTAACTCTTAATATTTCAGTCTCTCACAGATGCTGACTTGGCAATTGAAAAGTTATCTTTTCTTTTCCCTCCACTCATCAGCATCCTTAGGTGACCCAGGCTTCCTCTGCCACTCCAACCCCCTCATGTACCTTAATGTCTTCTTGAAAACACTCAGCAGCAATTGGAAAGCAATGTTGGAAATCAAGAGTGATGGTTTTAGCTTTTCACAAGGCTCCAGAACTTTTGACCTATTTTCCTCTGCCGTGGTCTAGCCTAGCCAGCAACTCATCCCCACACAGGTGCTCGCTCACTCCCCCCAGGTGGGATGGGAGAGAAAATTAGAGGGCTACAAGTGAGAAAACTCGTGGGTTGAGATAAAGACAGTTTAACAGGGAAAGCAAAAGCCATGCTTGCAAACAGAGCAGAAAAAGGAATTCATTCACCACTTCCCAAGGGCAGGCAGGTGTTCAGCCATCCCACGTAACGGTGACCTGGGAAGACAAACACCATCACTCCAAATGTCCCCCCATTCCTCCTCCTTCCCCCAGCTTTACATGCTAAGCATGACTCCATGTGGTCCGGGATATCCCTTGGGTCAGCTGGGGTCAGATGTCCTGGCTGTGTCCCCTCCCAGCAACTTGTGCACCCCCGGCCTCCTTGCTGATGGGGTGGGGTGAGAAGCAGTAAAGGCTCTGACTCTGTGTAAGCACTGCTCAGCAGCAAGGAAAACATCCCTGTGTTTTCAATGCTCTTTCCAGCACAAATAGAAAGCACAGCTCCATACCAGCTACTATGAAGAAAATTAACTCTACCCCAGCCAAAACCAGCATATCCTCCCACTTGGTTGCTTCTCTCCTTTTAATAAATCAAATAAAACTGTAGGAACACTGCATTTCATCTTGTCTGGACTGTTATATTTAATCTCCTGAGTGGGTGGGGTTGGTTTATGTGGAGGGGAACGGCTCAGAGCCTGAAAACATGAGAGATGACTCTCTTAAGCTCTTCTGATTTCACGGAAAGTTGCCAGATAGCATTTTAATTAGGACCTATCAAAACCAATCAGGAAAAGAAGAAGGTTTGTCAAGTTGTTAGCTGCTGCTAAGCTTTTTAGAGGTTGTAGGATGGGTTTTTTTGCCTTGTGCACAAATTTATTCATCCTAACAATTTTACAGCTGTGCTCCCTTGCTTACAGCACATCCCTCTGCATGACAAACCTCTTCTATCATCTTTGCCGCTTGCTCCATTGGTAATTTTCCTGCTGAGATGGGCAGGAGCACTCAGGCATTGCCAGGGTAGAGATTAGATTTCACTTTTCACTTTCTCTCCCCCTCCCCCCCGCTGCTAAGAACTTTCTACTTGTGTGTTGATAATGCCATTATTTCTGTTTCATCTGCAAAGTAAGTTTGGAACTCAAAGGTCTTTGGTATTCACTTAGCAATGTAAAACACAAGTATGATAAATAATCATATTATATAGCCTGCTAGGGAAAACAGGGGAAACCAGCACAATTTTAAAAGGAAAATTAGAGCATTTTCTTTAGCAGATTTTAGTGGAAAACCCTTTTCCCCTCATTTATAATTCCACAATGTGGTTTACATTATCTGTGGAATTCTCTGATCTGTTTGTTGGGTTTTCAGAGATTTCAGTCAATAGGCAGTGAGTCAAATATTGAAAGTTGGGATCATCTTGAAGTGTTTTGCTGGATCAGAGATTTCATTATCAAGATACTGGTCACACCATCCCTGACATCCGGGAATATTTCTTGTTCAAAAACAATATTTAAAATAAAATTGTTAACTTTTGTGTGCAATACAGCCACTGAAGGAAAATATATGACAGCTGGAGGCTGTAAAAACAGAGTAGGATCACTGAACACATCTGGAAATACTTTAATTACTGCACATTCGACTTTGAACTACTTGGTTCCTATGTAAACATAAGACTAGTAATTAAAGTACAGGATTCAGCTCATGTGGATTGCCATCTTTTTACTACTGATTTGGAGAAGGGAGGGGAACGAGAAGGGGTAATTTTACATTTGTAGATTTGAAGGCCAAAAGGACCTTTATATGTGACTGGATGTATTCCACCCTATTGCTCCTCTTCTGAGCTCAAAACCCTTTGTTGACTACAGCATATTATTCTGAAAGATAGTTAAACTTGAAACAAGAACATCACGTAATGATATTACACCTTGGAGAGTGAAGGGAATTTGTATTAAATGACTTTTAAGAAATCATAAAGATAATTAAAAGCTTTTCAAGTTCTTTTTTGAAAGTATGTATGACATTTTAATTTGATATGCAATAAACCAGTTGCAAAGAGCCATAGTTTTATCTGTCATTAATTATATATTTAACTTAAGATGTGTTAATAAAAAAATGATGGAGGTTTAAAGGACACACAGTCAAAAATCAGTTGACTTGGTAAATTATTCTGAGGAATTACTTTAAATAAGGTTGAATTTGCTGACTTGCCGTGAAACTTTGCGCAGTTGGCACAAGATGATAAATTAACTGCTCTGTAAAAGTAAAACTGCTTTAAATATCTTTTTATTGCATTTAGGAAGCTGCATGGATAGATGAGTAATTTTTTTGTACAGTATTAGGAAAGGTCCTCATCTGTTGGCCACCATTTTGGGTCAGCAAATCTCTCCTGTCTATTGGTGGCTGGGTGGTCTGAGTGAAGGCAGCCACAGACCACTCCACAGTGGAGATACATACTTCACTCCCTGCAGACCACTGCTAGGCAGCGTGAAAACAGTGCCAAACTCCAGATGATGTTATTGCAAAGCGTTGCCTTGCTTGTCTTGAAATGCTGCCTGCACACACTGGCTCTTCTGGATTTGCCTCTGTGCTCAGTGGGTATCTCTATGCTGTGCTGGTGGAAGCTGCATGAGATGCCTTCAAGTAGTTCATCGGGATAGTTACAATCTAGCTTGGCTGAAAAGGGCTTTGTGGGTTTTTAAGACTGAATCAGTCTCTCCTCCACATGTTTCTGGCACAGCTAGTCTGTCTAGGGCTGAAACCAAAGCAAACTCAGGGTGAGCAAAGCCAAAATGCTATTTGAGGCATAAAAACAGCAAAACTTTCATAGGCAAAATTGTCCTTGAAAAGCCAGGATTCAACAAGCTAAGGAGCCTGGCCTGATGTCCCAGTGCTGCACTGTATTGCCAGTAGAGATGGAAAAGCTTGTAAAAAAGCCTGGCTTCTGCAGTTTCTCTTTGAACTTCTTTTTTTCTTTCCTTCTGGGGTCTAAGGTAGAAAACTTAAAAAAATAGGGAAATGAAGAAAATACACTTTATGTGAAATAAAGCCTTCAGAATAAAACCTGGACATTTTTAAAGTAAGTATTATATTATTGTTACTGCATTTCTACCCTTTGCTAATAAATATTCCCAATGATGTCAATATATATCAAATTGTGCAATGTTAATAGTAATGATTTCCACAGCTTTTAGACTTTACTGCTGATACTTCACAGTGCTTTGTTATACTGAATTATAGTCAGTGTATATAACAATGTCTTTTTCCTTAAGCTTTCCTTCTGAATGATGAAGATTTTCTTTTCCATCTGCATGACAATATGAGAAGCTGTAACCTTTTTCTTTTTTGCAAGTCAGCAATATTGATGCTTTTTAAAGTCTATTATTTCCCCACCTATTTTATCAGTATTTATAAAGATAAAACATATGCAAGCATTTTAGAACGCGGCACTAATGTATGTGTGGAGTGTATTTGTTGCTACTGGGAAGAAAAGAATTTAATAGCATCACCAAAATTTTTATGTAATATATAACGATAAACATATATTGTTTATTAGAAATTAAAAAGGTCAATTTGAATATGGTAAGTAACACTTCAGATCTATTTATTTGATATTGCAATGGAATGTTTAAAAAAATAAAGGAATGGATATCTGGAATTTAAAATTTTGTTCAAATTTACTGCTGCAGTCAAAGGCTGAAAACTGAGCAACAAGGTGATGGGAAGCATCAGGAAGTAAGTGTAGGTTATGGCAAGGAGAAAAAGGGGCATTAGAGAAAGGACTAAAATAAAAGCAGCTGTGGCTGCAAGAGAAGCAAACAGGAAAGGTGCAGAAGACACAAACAACAGGAGACGTTCAGTGATGTCCATGGGTAGATCTTTCTTTGCAGCTGCCAAGACTTTACCTTTCAGAGCCTAATCTGACAGAACAGGATTTCTCAAAGGGAAAAGATGGGACTACTGTGGAGTGTCAGCCTCTTCCTCCAGACCCCAGTGGTGACAGATCCACCTGAACATCAGTGTTAGCAGGAAGGGGTTTTCATTGCAAATCTCATGTCTGGAGAGCAAAGAAGTTTTTCAAGCTCCTCTTGTATGGTGTCTCATGTGTGTCTCAAGAAGGTCTCTCTGACTTGCAAGGCACAAAATCATTGCAAAAGTGTGAGATTGCAAAGTGATGCACTCTGAAAAAAAACCAGTCCTAATTCTACATGTACAAAGCTGACTGTCACCTCTCACGGCTGAAATGGAAATAAAAATTTCTAGGGAAAACAGCACCTCAATGCACAAGAGCTGTCAAAAAAACCCCAAATTGCATCTTAGGAACTGTTAGAAAGGCAGTACAGATCAAACCAGAAGATATTGTGCTGCTCTGCAAAACTCTGAGAAAGACCACGTGCAGTTCTACTTCCCTTGTTTCAAAACTGATTTACTAGAAGTGAGAAAGGCAGAAAGGAGAAGGAGAACAGCAAGGATAATGAAAGATATGGCATGGTTTCTGTGTGAACAATTGAGGAGATGGGAGTCATGAGTGACAAGGAGAAGCTAAGCAGGGAATATCTAATGGTGGTTTACGGTGCAAGAATCATTATATTGGAATGTTGGAAGTATTGTCCTATTTAAAATGAAATTAAAAGGAACCATGACCCCAACACATATAGGACTTCAGTTTTTTCCACAGCAAGGAGTGAAGTGCCGAAGTGCTTGCTACAAAACACTGCTGTTGCAAAATGTTTGGAGATAAAAAGGGTACCGTCCAACTAGACCTTTGGTCTGCCCTGACAAGGCATTTATTATGTGAACTTGGTGAAAAATTCTTATGTATTTGGACTCACAGAACTGGAATTTAGCTGTGCAGGTGTGTCTGGTACTGGGGCTTCCGATGAGAAATTTTATGTATTCATTCAAAGGTTGTGGCAAAAACCTGCCTCTGGATACCTTATATCCTCAGCACTAATGGGAATGGCTGATATCTCTCCTGTAATAGAGAGGTTGCAGTTCCAGTGTCATTTGGAGGATTTGAAGTAAAGAATAAAACAAGCAAACAGCTATTGATACCAGATATACTCCTGAGAGTATTTGATGAGGCTGTACTTGAAAATGATACTAGGGAACAGTATAATACATGCATGTCTGACCAAAAAGAATTATCCAGTTTCAAAACCAATGTGGAATTAATTTATAGAAGCTGCAGCAGAGTGTGAAACATCACTGGAAGCCATTATGGTTGTGATTGTGCACCGGCCAGGGAATCACACACGTAACTGATACTTTCAGTTCCAAAAGAGGCAATGTGGTAATTCATGGCAAGCTATCTGAAGATAACCGCATCGGCTTCAGAGGTGCTGTATTCTTTGAAATGCTTCAGAAAAACACAGGAAGGACAAGTGAAGAGTCTAAAGAAGAGTACAGAAAGAACTATTCTGGCCAAAAAATGCAAAGTGGGCACAGAGAAAATATTGAAATAGGTGAAATCTGCTGAAAACTGCAGAGAAACAAAGACTTGTGCTTATAAATCAGAAATTCTTGAAGCCCTGGACCACATGTGCATGATGCAAGAATGACTATTTCTTAGCTTTACCTTACTCACCCTGCCCTAGGATTGCTTTAGTGATAAAACTATCACCAAACCCATCACCACTGGTGTAAGTCAGATATTTGTCGGATGTCATATTCCAGCAATAATTAAAAGCAAGATCAATCTGCTGGTTCAATAGACAAGACTTCAAACAATTTGTTTGCTCATGAATTTGAGTTCCTCTCTGACCAAAGCCATGCAGGCAAATCTAATGGAGGATATCAGCAGAGGTAGATGTGGATCCCAAAATCTGATGAGAAGGACTCAGGGGTTAAAGACCCTGCAACTGGTGTACAAGTTGGTAACACAGGGGATTAGGGAGATACACACTCCTGAGGAAGATTTGTGGAAGAATCAGAGTGCACTTGCAAGCTATTCTGAGTAAGAGGAATAGGGTTATGAAACCTGTTGAAATAGCCCTAAAAGTAAAGAAAAAAATGAGAACACTGCAGAGCTGTAAAAGAATGAGCAGTGGGACAGAGATGGATGGGCCTCTTAGAAGATCAGCCAGCACACACAGTACTTATGGGAGCTCCTGAAAGACCTACTGAGTGCTGTTAAAACAGTTAAAGTGGAGCTGAATGTGATTTTTTTTTCCAAGTGCTGTAATATAAATTGCAATTTGAGCTAATTTACTGCTGAAAAACAGGGAGTTGTGTTGTAAGGATATTGATTTCCAGAACAAGAAAGAAGGTGATACTGCCCAGAGATGCCCAAAAATGAGCCGTGAGGCTTCTGGAGTCAGGTAAATGTTTTAACTATAACTTGACTTTTCTACTGCATTTCAGCATCAGACTGCCTTCCTGATGGAACCCTTAGTTGTTGTCTTGATTCTTCTGCCATCAAAACAGTGGCCAAAAACTTTCCTTTTGAGCATTGCAGGCAGGTGACAGACCTAGGACACGGCCTCTGGGTCCATGTCATCTGTTTGCTAGCCATGTAATCCAATTTTGGGTGTCTCAAGTGGAAGTGTTACTGGTTGTTTTAGCTTACCTTTATGATCAGAGGACAGAAATATTCTTCTCCAGTGGTGTCACCTTGCACATCTTGCTGCCATGGCTTGATGATGAGCTACGTGGCAACGAGAAAATTTCCCAAGGATTTGTGTTGGAGCCAGACATAACACGTGGGAATGGGACGGACAAGATGAGACCCAGAAGACACAAATTATGATTTTTTTGAAATATGGTAAAATCTTGTAAAGTGGGAGAAATCCTGTTATGCTCAGCTGGGGGATCTCAGATCTGTGGATTTTCACTTCTCTACAGTTGTATGTCCTAAGATGTTCAGGTGTTATTCACCTCCTCATTACACACCTCTAGGCATGTGCACGTGTTCTCCAAATGCAAAACCACACACATCATTCAAGGAAAAAGCCTGAGTATCCTTATCTATGCACCTTTCTACTCCAAATTACTGTTGGGCAGTTTAGCACACTCCATGCACCATTAGATTTGCATTGGTTATCTGACTTGAGCACCATCAATATTCAGTCTGTCAATGTGCAAATGCTACTCTGGGAAATAAATATCCATAAAATGTTTTGCTGAAACTCCCAAACAAAATAAAGGCAGATGATGCTACTAACTGAACTGTACAGCCTACTGGTAGTAAGAACTTCTGAAATAGCTTCTTGATTGAGAATATATGTCTCATCAATCTTTTAAACAGAACAGTGTGAGATGAGCACAAAAAGAGAATGCAGCCTCCAGTAGCCTCCTTGGCCCTGCCCTTAGGACAGTGCTTGGGCCTGATTGAAGAAGGCACTTAGGTGGAGGTGGTATTTTATGGAGGTGCTTAAAATACCATGGGCTATGTTCACTGAAGGACATAACTGCCATGCAGGCAACTGGATCCAAAATGGAGATCCTTCCCTGTCCTACTTGGCTGCTTCTCTTTCTGCAGGTAGTTGTGTTCTTCACAAACTTATTTTTACCTGCTTAACCTCCCCCAACACCCCAAATCATTCCCTGCCCTAAAGCTCCCCAGTATTATGGGTAATGAGTGTGAGCTGTGGCTGTGTGATGATGTAGACCTCGTATATCTGGCTTGTGCTGTTATGCCCCACACTGAGAAGGGCTGGAGGAGCAGAGGATCCCTACCTCCACCATGTAGTGCTTAGGGCACCTGTCCAGAAGGAGAGAGACTCACATTTGATTCCTCTTCCAGCAGTTTTGCATTTGGATTCATGGCTATCATCATCCATTGTCCCAGGGTTAGTGGTCTCAGCACATCTCACTGAGCTTATTCCATGAGATATGGGGGTATATGTCACATGGCCCAAGCATAAATGCGGATTAGTCTGTAGCCCTGCACTCAGGGAGCTCCCAACAAGAGAAGGAATCCAGATCCTGGACTCTGCTTCAGCAAACATTTCTCTCACAGTGTTGTCTTTACAGCAGAGAGCACAACCAGGTCATCCTTCGTTGAGGGGATTCTGGATTCTTGATAATTCCCATCTTCTTGTGTCTCAGCTGTTGCAGGCATTTTTTCACCAGGTGAAGTTAGGAAAAGTGAGACTAGCTCCAGCTACAAAACATCAGATAAACACGTGTCTAGAATAGCCAGTGAGACAGAGATTTGAACTGAGGCAGAACAGAAGCTGGATTACTCACAGCTTGGATGAATACTGCCACGGCTGTGTCACAGCTGTAAGAGGGACATGGCAGCATCCCAGACTGTAAATACAAGCAGGGCTTGGCAATTGTCCTGAGAATGTTTAGCTCCCTCGTGTAGGTAATTCATTAGAGGTGTTTGGTGGTTTTGTCCTCCCTTCTCATCCTGTTACAAGGCCAGAAGCATTTTTGAACCACTTGGTTGTCTCATGGAATATGTGGGACTTTGTTTGGCTGTAACCTCCAGTGGAGAGACTGCCAGTGGCTCACAGAACTCTTGGCAAACCAGAGGACTTGCTTTTCATTACCACTTGTACCAGTGATTCATGTTGTCTTTGGCTGGCTGGATCACTTTGATGTTCCTCTGTTTCCTCAGGTCCTTGAACTCCATAGCCCAAATGTGGTATATACATGAAATTATTAACTGCTGCGGTTGCTTGTTCTTAACATGAATTCAGACATAAACACTTTACAAATTAGTACAGAGCAAACAGAGCCACATTAAAAGAATAGCTGAAGCTTTTTCTCTCTTATTTTTTTGAAGTGTGGTTTAACAAAATCAATTCTAATCTCTTTTAAAAAGTGATGCCAATAGCAAAGCCCTTCTGAGCTTTAATGACTATTTCCCAAATATGACTGGGAAATTCCTGCTATTTTCAATTGAATAGGGCATTTTACAGAAGGTTTTTGTGAAAATAGATGAAATATTCTGATCTTAATCAACAAGTGATAAAATAAAGATCTTCTAAACCTGAGTGAAAACTGGCTGCTCTGCAGTGCAGCCAAGAGGCTAATGTTTGATGAAGGTTGCCTGCAGTGCAAGTCTGTCAGGCTATCATTTCTTAAATCATAGTGGTTTGCTCGATTTTCTTTGGAGGGAAGAGAAGGGAATGTGTAAAATTAATGTCAGCAGACCCCTCTCACTCTACCAGCAGAATGGGTTGTAAAGTGCATCTTTGCCGTTCTCCATCTTCCCTCTGGAAATGGAGGATATTCTTCTCCCTTTATTGGTTTGCTGGAAAACCAGTTTATTTTGCAATGCATCACCAATTTTGGGGTTTTTCTCTGCCTTTCCTTTTATTTTTATCGCCCTGTGATGTCACATTGCAGAAACATAACATTGTCTCTCTGAGTCACTGTGGGGAAAATCTAAGCAACCCATGGGTATTTGTACATATAGATGTTTGCTATTCTACAGGGCTCTGCTCATTACCACTATAAAGCATTTGACACATTTCTTTCTTAAAATGGCCTCTTACAGTAATTCAGTTCCCATTGTGGCTCTGAATTTTCCAGTGCCATCAATTACAGTTACAGATTGGGTCACACTTCCAGTTCATTGTCCCTTTGTGAGCCCTAAAAGAACTGAAGAGTGACTGGACAGTGGGGTATGCCCTGGTAGATAAATTTAAGTGTGATGGAGGACCCTGTGTTCCATCATACTGCACCACAGAGTGATGAGCTTGAAGAAAGCAGAGACCAGACAGAAATGCTGGATTAAATCTTGCAGGTGATAAGGATTTACACCCAAGGAAGATTTACATCCGCTGTGGGAACAGCTCAACCCAGGTGCAGTAGTGTGTGGTTCTGCATAAGACTCAAGACATCATCTGTGGTCCTCAGGGGTTTTTCCACTGATTTCAGTCGATTTTAGATCATCATGAAATTAGAATCACAGCTTTTCTGCTTCTGATGGAGCTCACTTGTAGCCTCCTAATGTGCTCCTTGCAGAAGATATCTTCCCCCCCCCCCCCTTTTTGTTTTCATTCATGCCCTTTCCAGCTCTGTGTCCTAATCCTTTTTGCCAGATTGGGGATATCAGTGTTCAGGAGAGGGGAAGCTTGGGGCACTTCAGCTGAAGTTGGCTGAAACTTGTCAGATTTAGAAAGAACGTTCATGGATATTTATCACTCAAGCCATAATTAATGAAACAATAAGACAAACAAACAAAACCTCAGCAGATTTCTAACATTTTACCATTTTTTCACCAGTTGTAAAGCCAATTACACCTTGGGAATTCTCATCAGAGATTCTAAATACTATGAAAAAAAGGATTTAAAAAAAAAAAGCGCCTGTGACTTTTGGGGGATATTCTTCTCCTTCTGTATTTTCTGTTTCCTTGAAATCAGTGTTCTCATCCCCACCTTGAAGTGAGATCTCAGCCCGAGCTCAGTGGCATTGGAAAGACTGACACTGGAGGAAAGTCACACTCAGGAAATGGTCATAAAGGCAAGGAGAGGGACTGCAAGTTGATCTTGTTACAGTTCATCCCCTCCTTTGTAAAAGCCTTACTTCATAGAATCATAGAGTGGTTCGGGTTGGAAGGGATCTTAAAGATCATTTGGTTCCAACCCCACTGCCACAGGCAGAAATGCTTTTCACTAGACCAGGTGGCTCAGAGCCCCATCCAGCCTGGCCTTGAACGCTTCCAGAGCTGGAGAACCCACAGCTTCTCTGGGCAACCTGTGCCTCATCAGTAAAGATTTTCTTCCTAACATCTAACCTAATTTTGTCCTCTTTCAGTTCAAACCATTCCCTCTTGTTCTATCACTATCTGCCCATGTAAGAAGTCAGTCATCCTCTTTATTTAGACTCCCTCTAAGTACTCCATTACTTAGTATTTAATTATTTTTTAAACCTTTTAGTTTGCTGTGTATGCAGGCATCACTGAAGAGGGTCTGGTAAGGACCTGAAGACTCCATCTGACATTGCATTCAGCCTTCTATGAGACCTCCAGCTGCACACCCCGTCCTCCTTCTCCTTGTCTAAAAGAGTTTGACAATAATACCCAGCATAACAACATTTGAAAGGCCACTGTAATAACAGCAATAACATAATTGCCTTTGTTTATTATAAATTTACTTTTGGCTAGTTTTATTAAAGCTCTTGGGCTTAGGTGCTGATAAATTAACATAAATTGCCATCTTATTAATGGCTCCCACTCTAATCTTCCTCGTGATGACAAAGATTGCGGTGAAAATTCTCAGCAGAACTTGCATTTTCTGGCAGGTTGTGTTGTTATTATTATTATTGTGTAGGTTGGTTTTTACTATTGTGTACTTAGTTTTATTATTGTGTGGTTAATTTTTATTATTGTATGATTCTTTTTTGGGGGTTGGTGTTTTTTTGTTTTTGTTTTTGTTTTTTTTTTTTTTTATTCCAATTGTAATTAACTAACAGTTGAGAAAGTCAGCCTCGCTGCGTCACCTGCAATTGCTGGGGTCCAAGCTGCAGCTGTAATTTAGAGGGCTGGAATAATCACATAATTACTCTGCAGTGATTACAGGAGGCTTGCATGGTCAGTGGATAAGAGAGATTAAATGGCAGTGGGAAAAAAGAGGCAGACATATGTTGCTAGTTAAGTTAACCACTTTATATTAATCCTGACCTGCACAGGGAAAATGCCATATTCCTGTTAGAGGAGTGGCTGCACAAAACCCCTGCCCAGCCAGGGGGGAGCAGGGAGCCCTGGTGCTCCAGCTCCACTGAGTGGAAAAATGAGTTTTAACAGAGCAAAATAGGGAGTAGGAAGATCAAGTCATGGAGGTAATCTTCTTTTTTTTTACTCTGTCATTGCCAAACAAGCCCAACATGCATTTTCCTTGGGATGGCAACCCAAACCTTGTGGGCTGCAGCAGGAATTGAGTCACACCTGTCTGGAGCAAGGTCTAGTGCAGCATTTGGCTCAATAATGCTTCCAAGTGTCTCTGGGAGGCAACTGGTCTGATAACCAAATCATGTTGCTCTTCTTTGTTATAATAAAGTATTTTAAAACTGTTCTGAATGCTTGATAAGGCAGTTTGGAAGGGCTTAAGTCAAGTGGGGTTTTCCCAGATTGTTTCCCATGCAAAGGAAGAAACAAGATTTTATGGTCATTACTGATTCTCCATTAAAGGTAAGCCTGAAAATCACAGCTATTTCATTTAATGAAAGAAGGAAACTGGTGAGATTGTAACAGGCCCCTACAGCCCTCCTTTTCATGTAAGAAACTGTTAGGAATCTTCGTTCCCACCCCAGCTGGGCAAATGGGACCAGCAAAGCAAGGTTTGTTGTTCCCCTTTACTAGTCCTGGGCTCACGCACAGGTCTGATCCTGCACAGAAACACGTTTGAATTTAACAGGTCTGTGGCAAGATTGGGTTCAAGGTGGCCATGGGCTCCATGGGCACAAGCTTGGAACTGTATTCTCCAGGTATCCCTGGGTGCTACATGGTGACATGTATAGAATATTCAATAGAATAGAGTATTTCAGTTGGGAGGGACCTATAAGGATCATCTAAGCCTGTCTGTCTGACCACTTCAGGCTGATGTAGTTAAAGCATCTTATTAAGGGCATTGTTCAAAGGCCTCTTAAACACTGACAGGCCTTGGGGAACCTCTGTAGGAAACCTGAAAACATGAAACACCCCTTCCCTTGAGACTGGATGTGGCACTTAGTGCCACAGTCTAGTAACTGTGGTGGTAGTGGATCAAGAGTTGGACTTGATGATCTCAGAGGTCCTTTCCAACCCGTCTGATTCTGATTCTATGACTCCCTGATCCCAGCCCTGTCCTAGCTTCTCTGTTTGTGATATGATTTTCAGGAGGGCAAATCCACTCATAGAAGAGTCCAGAAGAGCTGCTATCAGAGGTGACCTGGAAAAGTTGATGACGGTGACTCCTGGGCAGGAGGACTGGGCTTGGCTGAGAGCAGGACGTTCAAGTCACAATGCAGAGGTGACCGGTGGAGATGTTGGCAAAGACCACATTTCCCAGGGGTGTTGGCTTGCTTTATTTCCCTAAAAGTTTAAGGAAAAAACTTCCAGTGAGATACAAAACCTGCTTTAAAACATTTCTGGATGGGGTCCCTCAGTGGGAAAGGGGGGCTGTCTGAAATCCGCTTCCCAAACACTGCTGTGTTATCAGTTGCACAGGTGCGGTGTACACGAGGGTAATGACAGGATAGGAGGGGATTAGTAGGACATTGCAAACAAGTTTGTGCTAAGTGGCTTAGGGTTCATCCTGTCCTGCTTCTAAATACTGACTTCTGCTGTTTTCACCTTCCAAAACACATAAACTGTTGATTTTGATTAGTAAATAAATTTATCCAGATAAGCTTTAGCCATCTGTTAACAGCGTGACGTGCCCCACCACCTTGTCTTTGACATTCTGAACTGAAATTGTGGCATTTTGGTGCAGGGTGCCCATGCTGACCTCCAGCAACACACAGCCCCACTCCTGGGTACCCCATCCATGGTATTACAGTGTGCAGTGCATTTAAACCCTCTGAAAATCTGTCCTAAGTCTGATAAAGTGTACTTGTAAGCCTTGACAATCAACATAGCTCTACTGTGCAGAAAAGCATGGAGAGTTCTGAAGAGCCCCTTAGTTCCTTTTGCCCTGTTTCTCTTTCTTCAGATCCTCTGCAACCATTTAGTTCTAGAGTAACTAATAATAGAATAAGAACTGTATGTAACTCTTCTAGAAGAACAGAAGAAGTAACTAACAACAGAAGTCAATTAATGTTCTGCTGACAGGGTTCATATGGGGGGAAAATCCTTTCTTCAGGATGAGTCAAGTTCTTGGCTTTGGCTTTCAGTGAGTTTCTTACTACTGTTTTCAATGAGAAAGGGCAGTTGCATCACATCTGATGTTCAGTTGCAAGCTTGAAAATATTCTTAAACTCCATATCACCCTTCTGCACGCCCAGGGCCCTGCTTGATTTGATTATTCAAATCCACCAAAACTCTCAGCCACAGAGTAGATTCAGAAGCAATTTAAGAGATCATTACCTCTAATTTGTTTTTAATTCTTCTCTCAGAAACTCAGAGAGCTGCTAGCAGTTTCAGAGTGATTATAGGGGTCTGCTTATGGTAAGTAAAACTCCTTGGAAGGAGGCAGAAACTTATTTGCAGGACGTGGGGGGGCATTTCATGCTATTGCTTCCAGGTTGACTCCTTGCAGCATCCCATTCAGGTTCTGCCTGTGCATGAGAGTCTGGCAGCAGCCTACAAATGAGCAACTCCGGCATTTCCCCACTTTATTGGGACACTTGGGACCTCTGAGTTTTTCTCTCCTTTGCACTGAGGGATCTGATTGCTTTTGACCTCCTAACATAGACTTTTGTCACCTTCTTCTCCAATGTGTGGGAAGGCAATGTGTCTGTGAGATATGGGAGGGAGTCCAGTTCACTAAAAAGTCCTCTTCTGGTCTTGAAGTTGGGTTGTTCCCACTCCCCTTTAATATCTGTCATCTCTCATGTCCAGAGCAGGGGGACTCTGTGCATTAAACCTTTATGCTTTGAAAACGTATCGGCATCCAGCCTGCCCTCTGCCAAGGTTAACACCACCACCCGCAAACCCCCAGACCCAAAGCTTCTCCATCACTTAAGACCATGGTAAGAGCCCTTAGACTATGGCTGCAACCAACCTCTTACTCCAACACAGAATTATTCTGACCCATGTAGATAGAGTCAGAGCACCATGAGCTACGTAGTCACAGTGAGTAGCGGGACATCATCTCTCGTCTCTCTCCTCCCATAGACCATTATTCACACAGCAAAATCTGCTGTACTCTCAACATCCCCCTCTGTGGTGCCACTGAGTAGCTCTGGTAGAAGGGACAGAGCAGATGTCGCTGATTATGGGCTGGTGCAGCCATGAGGGGAGAAAACACTGTCGCAATAAAAAGCAGCAGCTGCAATAAATGGAAAAAATGTGTAGTTTTCCTGGTGAAATGCACCATTCCCTGGTTCCCCACATCACTTCTTCAAGTGATAAGAGATCCATCTACCCTCTTCCCTCCACACCTGCGCATTTAAACTCCAACCCCACTTCTTAGAAAACCTCTCTGCTCTCTATAAAAGCTGTAGACAGAGATATCAATTCATGTTCCCTGCGAGGTGATTATTTCTGGGTTAAAATATGAGATCAAACCCAATCTCTGGTGGATGTCCTGGCGTCAGGGCTGCCCACCCCAGGAGGTGGCAGCCTTGCACAGCGCAGGGCTCTCATGTGCTTGCCTGATCCCATCCAGCTATTCGGAAAGAGCGTAAAATATTTATCTGCAGATATATTTGGATCTGATTTTTTCCTCCCCCCTCTTTGTATCTGAACGATCTCTTCTACCCTTGCCGGCACAGCATTTTTCCAGGGAAACGAGACTCTGCAATCTTGTCTACATTCTGACTTAAAGCCTGCAGGGTTGTGGTGCTTTTTCTTGTTGTTTCACAGTGGGAGGGGGGGGGGGGGAGGGAAAGCAACCACAAAATTACAGCTAAATACTTTAAAGCTAATCTGAGGTTCCTGGTACACAGAAATCATTAAAATCCAGCATATTTTACAACAGAAAAGGTGAATTTGCAGAGCGCATTTTTCCCTTCCCCATACTCGTATTAAACCTTGCTCATAATATTGAATGAGCCTTTGGCCGTAGACATGCCAAGCCTTGCCCTTGTTGATCAACAGGGATTAAAAAAAGACACCTGGGACTGCTCACGCCAAGGTAATGAAACAGGAATCCAAGGGCTCTGGAGAGCAATTTGGGAAGTTTCCTTTCTTATTGCTATGGCTGGGGCAGGCTTTTCCTCAAATTTAGTATTCTGTCTGGGAGGATATAAAATAATGAGACTCCTGCTGTTTCCTAGGGGAGACCCTTGAATTGCCTTAGAGATATCACTGTCAGCCTGAGTTTTTTCCTGTCTAAAGCTGACCTGAAAAAAAGGAGCAAAGAAGAAAGCAGGGGGAACATGGGCCTGTTTTGATGCTTACTGGTGGTCTTTTTTTTCCTTTTTCTTTTTTTTTTTTTCTTTTTTTTTTTTTTGGTGGGTGAAGGGATGTTGTTTGTGAATTCATTTTATGTAAGAAACACCGAGATTAGGGAATTCACTGTTGAAAACACTTCTCTTTGGAAAATAAGAGAAACAGACTATTGCTCACAGTGTGCTCTGAAGGTCTCTGCAATCGATGGGGAAGGGATGCTATGAGGCTGGAGAAGCATAGAGTGTTTCACAGTCGTCCATTGAAAGGATCACAGTAAAAAAAAGAGAGAGCAGCTGCTGGAGCAGTCAGAGGAGGAGAGTTTGGCTGTGAGATGTGGAGTTTACAACAGGGTGGCTTTTGGGGCAAGAAGAATGCAAATACCACAGAGTTTCACCAACATATTCCTTGCAAGTCAGGAGGAGGGAAACCAAAGTGCCCTATGCAGAGGGCTGGAATAAGCTGCTAGGAAAGAAAGAGAGTCATTAAGGAGAGATCTACTGTTTAAAGGCTTGCTTGCCTTTAAAGCTGTCCTGATGCTGAACACGGACCTGTTATGTCTCTGGTGTTGCCCCTTGGGCTCTCGCCACGGGCTGCAATAACCGATGGTCCCACAGGAATGCCATTATTCCACACATTTATGGCACATCAGGGGCTGCTCTGCAGAGCAGAGCTCTGCCTGCCTGCAGCTGAGCTTGCAGACAAGGTGGGAAAGACAGATGTGGCACCACAGTGGCCTTTTTACGGGGCCCTGTGTGCAAATTACACCTGCCACTCAGCCATTGGCCCCCAACTGTGATGAATAAATGTGAGAGGTTTAGCAATCATCTCTGTTGGCAAGTTAAATGAAATGGGGAGTTGGGCGAATCATAGAATGTTTTGGGCAGGAAAGGACTCTTGAAGGTCATATAGCCCAACCCCCTTGCAATGAACTGGGGCATCTTCAACTGGATCAGGTTGCTCAAAGCCCCATCCAACCTGGCCTTGAACACTTTCAAGGAGGGAACCACCACCTCTCTGGGCAACCTGTGCCAGTGTTTTACCACCCTTATCATAGAAAATTTCTTCCTTAAAATAGCGACTCAACTTACTGCATGATTTGCTGCCAGTAATTTGAGTGATGGTGCCTGGAGTTTCAGGCACTTGGAGCTGCAACAGTAGGAAATGCCACCCAAACCTGGGTGTATTTGGTAAGCTGCTCTCTGTGCTTTGGGGTGGGAGAAAGTGTGCTGGGGGCACTGGTCAGCTGTGGGACACCAGAAATAAGTGGTGGCTTCAAAGTGGGTTAGGAGATTGGATCACGGCAGCCCCAGGGATGAGCCAACAGAGGATGAAAAAAATTAAGACTAGAGTTTGCAAACAGTGCTGGGGATTCAGTGAAGTAACATCCAAGGATAAATCTCCTGTGAAAGCTGCTTCCCAGTCTCTACTCCTCTGGATACAGGTGAACTTAGTCTACTTCCATCCCATCAGGATACCAAACTGGCTGTGCAGCTTGTGGAGGATGTGCCAGCCTTCTCCTGGGTATCCGCCTTTGTTAGAGCTGGTGCAGAGCTGGCATGTCTCTCATCACCCTGGTCTCTTTCTGAGCTGCTCTTTTGTTCATTGGAGCAAAAAACCAGGTCTCATGTGAGGGGCCAGGCAGCTGGGGCCACCATCTGAAAATAAAAGGCCACAGGGATAAAGGAGAGCTTGCGAAGCCTCATTTCACACAAAGGGGAATAAACATATGGAATAAATTAACTAGCGAGGTGGCTGAAACCATGCTACAAATAAGACTATAAATAAGTTCAAGAGGCATGTCGACAGGCTGCTGAGAAAAACAAACACGGTGGGGACTGAGGAAATTAGGATGGGGGTGATGGGACCCAAAATGTAAGCTTTTCATAAAGGAAAAATAAGATGAAGAAGCAGTCTGGCCTCTTCTTTTTCCAGCTATGCTGTGAGTTGGAGGAAAGAGCTTTCTGACCAACACGTCTGAACCAGCAGTGATCTGTCTGTTAAGGAAGGTTTTGCCCATAAAATTGGAGATTGTCAAAGAGGGTCGGGAGGATGATGTAAGAAATTGAGTGCTAGGTGTCTTTGGTTTTGGAGCTGCTGTGGGTTCAGAGGCTTGTATAATCAGAAATACATCTGGAGGGCAGGGGTGTCTCCTACACAGTATCCTGCTGAGAGGAGAGAGGGTACAGGGGGAAGGACCTTGGCTCCGGGAGCACCTTGGCAAGGAGCAACAGCGAAGGCAGAGACCCTCTATAAAACACTCCTCTGCAATGAAACAGGAAGAGGTCATGTAGTGATGAAGAGAGGTCTTATGCCAGGAGAGAAGCTGAACGTCAGCGGTGTCTGGTGGAGACAAGGAGGTGCAGTGCTGGTGTGAGAGAGGTCAGAACCTACTCCTCCCTCAGCCCCAAATAATTTCTTGATGTTGTCAACTGATTTGGGAAGAAAGCAGTGGTGAATTCAAGTAAATTACGTGGGTGTAGCAGATGCTTTTTGGTTGCCTTAGCCAAGCAGCTCTTTAGGAACTAAAGTATGACCCAAGTCCACCAAAGTCATCCATCTCCAAGATTTTAAGTAATCTGTTTTCTTTTTTTTTTTTTTTTTTTTTTTTCCCTGTGTAACAGACAACTCTGCACTGGAAAACCCCACACTGAAATCAAACAGGAAATATGTCCTGAGCTTTACAGCTTTACAGAGGAATATATTTCTAAAATCCATGGATGGCCAAATGGAGTAAACATCCTATCCTGTGATACTTGCAGATCCAGACAAACTGATTTTATCACCTATAGCAGCCACTTTTTTGGCTGCCATGGTGGGAAATGAGCTGGGAATCTCCACAGTGAGAAGCCAAGGTTTGATAAACTGGAATTTAAAGTCATGTTAATGGCAGTTCGCACTTCCAGGGAATGCAGCTGATGAGTTTTAGGGGATTTTTGATGCTTATTGTGACAACAAACTCCTGATGTCTTCTCTGACTGCCTGGAGCCTGACATCATTCACAACAGAAAGGAGACATTAGAACCCTGGCATTGCTTTCTTTGCAAATCAAGCTTTCCTGCTACCCAAGTTAACACTACAGACAAGTGTCTATCATGCAAAGGTGACAGAGCATCTCTTCTGGGATCTGGGTTGGGACTTCCCTGCCCACCTTGGCCATAGCAGGCCTTTCTGAGGTTTTAGGCAAAAGAAAACCCAGTTTTGGGATGCTGTTGCAAATACTAATAGCTACAATCTGAGCAGCATGACCTAAGGGGGAAAAAATGTCTCTTGTGAAAATTGATGGTGAAAATAGAGGCATTGAAGGAACATTTATGGCAGTCATAGAATCATGGAATTGTTTAGTTATGATGATAGAGTCCAACCAATAACCCAGCACTGCCAAGACCACCCTTAAACCATGTCTCTAAGTGCCACATCAACACATCTTTTAAATACCTCCAGGAATGGTGACTCCACCACCATCCTGGGCAGCCTGATCCAATCACTCTGGTGTCTGTGAATGCTGAAATGCCTGGGCAAGTAGGTGTGGTTTTTGTGCTCCGCCATATTTTGTGACTTCCAAAATTCTATTCAAGCTGCAATGCAGGTATGTAAGTCCCTTTACAGATTTGGGGCTTGGAGCAAATGTTTTAGTTCAAAGTTTTCCCTATAAATGTCCAGAGAGTAACCTAATGTGATGTTAGCCTGTAGACATCACAGCCCAGTGAAAGAAAGCATCATGAGATGATTCCTCACAGTTAATTCATCCATTCATTATTAATGTATGCCTGGAATTTCAATTTACTCTCATTAAAATGTGATTGATGGTAAAGATACAGCACGTAACAGTCACACCACACCAGCTCTTTCTTTGTACTCAGCAGAAAAGCCAAGAGCTGCTTCATGAGCAAAATCAGGCCTTTTGCTCTGCTTTCTGTGTGAAAGTGGGGCTTTTCTGGTCTCTCTGTATAAACTGCTTTTCCTTTGCCTCTTTCAAAACCAAAATTGCTGCTACTTCATTGCCGCTCCGTAAATTGTCAGAAATGGAGAGAAATGCAGAGAAAACATATGAAATGTCACTTAATGGGCTTGCAGTTTTAATGATGGCACAGTAAAAAGATGCTCAAGGGGGTGATGCCGATACCCCACATCTGAAGCTGGTGATGGAGACTCCTCCACCATTACACAGAGCAGTCTCACCGTGCCAAGTGGTCCCTGCTACCCTCCTCCTCCTCGGAACGTGGGCGGTGATTTCCTGCTAGCCTGGCCAGGCTCCAAGGTATGCTCTGAGCCAAACCCTGGCCTGCAGTCATACAGGAGTTAAGGCCTCATTAGTTTCTTATTCCCATGTCAGCAGGCTGTTAGCAGGCTCTGAATTGGCCAGCCGGTTTCTGGAGGTGAGCCAAGCGGCAGCAGCACGGGCTCAGTGCCCTGCAGCAGGCACTGCTGCTGCTGCTGCTGGAGAGATGCACTTTGCATGCATCCCATGATACTGGTCCAAGTTCTTCTCCCAGGGGATCCTTCTTGAGTTAAGTTACATAGTGGAGGGTCCCAGAAGCTCCATGTCAGACTCCACTGTTGATCCAGGCTCCTGGGAAGATGTTTGTCCACTGGCTACTTTTCTCTTCATCTGTCCCCTGCTCTCCAAATTCCCAGGTGTCCTGATCCAGAATAAGCTTCTCTTGATAGCTAGGTTCCCCGGAGGGCTGTCTGCAGTCCTGTGTGTTGTGTTCCATGGTGCTCTCCTCTGTGAAGCAAACATCTAAAGAGTTGACTACCCTTTCATCTCTTGAGCCACATTTTCAATGCTAAGTCAGAGCCAGCAGGATCTAACCTGATCTTCCTATCTTCTTCTGGACAGCTCCAGCCTCAGCCTGCAAAGAGCCACTCTTTTCATCTGGCACTAGGCACAAAATCCACTGGCAAGAGATTTTCTTTCCTTAGATGCCGGTGGGGCAAGTACTGTTGCGAATCATGCTTAAAATTCAAGCTGGCAGGAAAGCTCTGAAATGCTTTTGAAAGGCTGAGCAAAACATTTATGTGTGGCTGTGCAACCTGTCCTTGGGGAAGGGAGAAAGGGACAACTGCTGGTGTCCCACCATGATTGGGTTTTTTTCACCCATTCCCTCTTGATCTCATTCATACCTTTTTCTTCTTTTTTTAATCCTTAGATCTCCTCAGTAATATGGTCCATATGTTTATTATCCTTCCAGTGAAAGCACACTTCTACATTGCCATGTTTTCCCAGTGTGCAGCGGTTTTCTAGGAGGAATTTCAAGCCTTTTGATAATTTCCAAAGTTGGCAATTAGATCACTGCCTCCCCACTGCCTCTTGCAATGAAAATAAACTCCCATTTCCTTTACTTTCCCTCATACCAATACCCAGGAATTTCCGAATGGTTTGTATCGTTCTCCAAAGCTTTGTTCCTCGGGATAACTGCAGAGTATCCAAGACAAGGTCACAGATCACATATACAGGTCTCTAGGTGAGATGTAGCCACTCCTTTGCAAAGCAAAACCTCTCCTTGCCCCTGATTTACACACAGTTCCCCTTGCAGCTCAACACCCTCTCTGTTGCTTTCTTTTCTGCAGCATTGCAGATGGGGAAGTTTTCTGCCCTGGGAAATGAATGCCTTTATTTGCTCTTTGTTGTCTTTCTGTTTCCCTGTGGTTCAGCAGGAGATATGATTGCTCAGCACCCTCCAGTCCTCTGTGTGGTGAGGTGGTGGTGGGTTTGGTAAGGGTGTGGAATTACAGATTCAGAAATGGAGGGACATTTTTCCAGGCTGAATTTGACCATTTATAGCATCGCATCAAGTCCCTCATTCGGGCAAAAGTCCCACTCAGGACAGCAAGCTTTTACAGAATTAGATGTTACTGTGTCCCAGAATTAGATTTTACTGTGTCCCCCTTATTTTTGAGGGATGGAGTCTGCAATGGTGTGAGCTTGCAAGGGAGTTCTTGGGAATCTCAAGGCACTCAGTACCACTTTCTGAAAAGCTATGAAAGCTTGGCAGAGATTACATCAAACTTACCTCCAGGAAAATAAAAAATACAAAGACTGCAGGAGCTAAGCTAAGTTAAACAGGAGGAGAGAATCCAGAGCCTGTTTATGAAGAAGTTTTGCAAATCCCAGTTAGAAAATCCCAGTAGTATTTTGGGGTAGGTGAAACAGACACTTAATAGGAAGAAAATATCCCACATACTGTGGAGGAACTATTCCTAGCCAGAAGTCTTGAGCAGTGGGGATCAAGTATGGCATTTCTTTCAGACTCAGAAGAAATTGCTGCTGAAAGCAAAGATATAAACAGTCTGTCTGAGTAGCCTTATGGATTGTTGCTCATTTGTGCTAATAACTTTGAACAAAGAGAATTCAACAGAAATTTCACCAGCAAGTGGCATTTCTTCCAGACCTGTGCTGTCAGGCTGGAAGCTCACTACAGATTTGACTTATTTGAGATCTGAAACTTGAGTCATGCAGAAGACCTACCTCTCAGACTATCTAAATTACAAAATTCAAATCTCCTTGCTATCTTCTGTGACTTCAGGTATGCCTAAATTACATTAACTGTTACTTCAGGCTTTTTATGCAAGTTATCACAGTCTGAGATGGGAGCATTATCCCAATACCTTAATTTGAAGAACTGATACTTTTTTCTTTAGCAAAAGAAAAGGAGGCAAAGTTGGGGGCAATTTCTGTACTGGTTCTGGAGGCATTTGGTGGTTGCATTGTGCTCTTTGATTTCTTTACAGGTAGATAATGAATGTACAGTTTCATGTTTCCTTAGGGAGTGTAGAAACTCCAAGATCAGGACAAAATGCTTTCTACTTCTTGATGTTTTCTATTATGTATGATAATGAACTCTCACCTTAAACAAATTAGGGTCACATGACCAAAAATCTGTGATGCATTTCTTTCTCCTCAAGTTATGAGAGTCAATGAACTGACCTTGTGCTGGGTATAGCACAAGACTGAAAACCAGCATGCCATGACATTGCCTGCTTTGCTATTTCCATTGCAGTTCTGGTTGAGGCCCTTAGAAGGTCTCCACCTTTTCTGTCATGTCCATATTGTTGTCCAACAGTAACATATCTGACACATCAGAGTCCTGTTTAGCATTTATTTTGCACAGTACTTGAGCATTTGTTTAAGTCATAATACCAAAGGAAATTTGTCTAACTTAAAGAAAACCAGAGAAAAGCAATTTTTTGTGTTTTAAGTGGATTCTAGAGTTGATTAAAAATATTTACTGACCTCAGAAAAATGGAATTCTTTTACATTGCAAAAAGAGTCTTCAAGGCAAGCAGCAGAGGTAGCAGGGAGATGTGGCTTGAGCTGTCATGAAGGAATCAGATTCAGTCTAAACCCCTGGATCACCCATTTATTGGAACTGGTTTTCCCAAGAGCGATCTCTTCTTTGAATTACACAAACAGACATCTCCTTGCTTCTTAAAGGACTCTGGGAAGATCTCATTTTACAAAAGTACTCAAGGAAGCTCTGAATCTGTAGCCCCACACCTGATTTTATACTCAAGGAATGTTTGAAACTCCTCATGGACATTTTATATTCATGCAATGTGAGTTTTCTGTGATACAGCTCTAGGTGAATATTGATTTTGTAGTGTGCTCTGCAAAAGTTGCACTCCTCCTGCACTAGGGAGAGGGAAAGTCCCATATTAAAACTGCTATAAGAAAATTCAGTCATGCAACTCATGTGCATATGGACTTGTATAGATTATGGCCATGCTTTATCTCCTGGATTAAAGCCCTCTTCCTTTGCCTGAGAGCTGGCTGCAAAGGAGTCATGCAGAGGGATGCGTGAGTGCACACTCACAGCCAGCTTGTTTTGTTCCTGTCTTACCATAGTTCATTCTGCTTTCACACACAAGGCTGTGTCTGCATCCAGAAAAAAAATCAGCTGGCGAGGGAAGGGAAATCTAACCCAACATAAAGACTTAGATGCTTCTTTGGAGTATGGCAGCTCCAAGCAACCTGTTAAGATTGCCCTCTAATTTTGGACCTTGGAGTACAGCAACCCATCTCATTCCTGTCAAGTGAAGAAGCTCTCCTTAGGTCTAGGCGCTTGTGGCACGAGAATGAATGCATTGGATTTCTGTTTCCATTTGCCTGGAGACGTGGATGAAAATCTGAAACAACACCTGCTGACTGTCAAATCTGAATGAAGCTGTTGGGGGTGGAAAAAAAGTGGGGAGAAGAAATCTACTGCTGTTTTTGCCCATATTTTATCTTTGGCACTCATCTATTTGGTAAAATCATCAGCTGTCTGGGCATCTGCCTGTTGCTTAGCAGCAGAACTGCTCTCCTGATGCTCTGGAGGACTCTATCGGGGGATATCTCAAAGGAAAGAATTGGTCCATTATTGCGCTCAAACAGCAAATTTCTTTTTTTTCTTTATCCATGAATTAGAACAGTAAGTAATTTACAGAGAAAATACCTTGTTCCTCAGTAATTCAGTTTAGGCATGTATAGAAAGAGTCTTGATGTCTTATTTTGAGTACTGTGTAATTCACAAAATTTATCTGGGTCTTCTCGCTGCCAGTGCTATCATGGGTGAATGTTTGCACATTGAATAAGACGTATGTGTCGTTCTGGTGTGTTGATAGCATCATGGATCAATATCTGTCATTGGATGGTAGATAATTTGTGCCTTGCATTATTGCTTGGGGGAGGGGAGAGGTGTTCAGAAATTCAGATAACACAATAAATAAGTAGTCATGTGGGTATTTGTTTTGTTCTGCATCGACATCCAGCTAAGCCAGAGGTACCACTTTATGGTTTTTGGTGCAGCACTGGTTGACGGGCTGTGAGGATGGTACAGAATAAACAGTACAGAGGCACATGCTGGCTCTCAGTGCAGTTCTCCAAAGTCACTTACACCATCATTCCATTCGTGAGAGCACCAGAATGGACATGAGCACTTAACTAATTGTAAATCCCTTTCTGCCTCTGCACAGTCTTGGTCAGCCAAGCCCCATTTTGGAAGGCATACATGCTTTCACAGCGCAGCTGGATCCAGTGGCTCAGCAGCTGAAGGAGCTGATATTTGAGCAGATGATGTATGCTGAATAGTTTGGAGAAGACACATGACAGCATGGGACTGGGCAGGAACAGAAATTCAGCCTCTGCACAAGTGGCCAACTCCTTATGAACAGAACTGAAATCACATCCTGTGTGCTCTACTCTGCTCTCCACCTCCTTTTGGAAAACCTCATCCAGTTTCATCTGGTTGTCCGGTCCAGAGCAGCTGCTGCACTTTCTGCCTGCAAATTCCTGTTGGATGATCTCAGCGTAAGAGATGCACTTCCATAAGGTCCTGTGCCCGGTGGCTGGACCTGCAGAATGCCATCTCAGCTCTGAGCACACCACCTCTGACCCCTGTTGGCCTGTGGTGTCTTCCTGCCGCTCAGCTTTCTCCTACTGCAGTTCAGCGCCAGACAAATTAGAAAATTCAGTGACTTGGACTCATATCATCCTTATAGTTGAAAACAAAACCCTAAGATCATTGAGTCCAGCCATTAATCTAACTATACCCTCTCACACAGCTTAGCTGGGGAGATTGTCAACCACATTTACCTCAGGGACTAAAGGTTATAGAGAGCCCTGGCCCAGGCACAGCCTGTCTTCTGCATTGCAGTCCCATTGCAAGCAGTCAAAATCTGCCTCTCAGATTCCTGCTATCTTCCATCCCTGCTTCCTATCTACTCTCTTCATGTGCTGTTCCTCCCTTGAAGCAGACCTTTACAGATTGCCTCTGTCCAATCCTACCACTAATCCAGGAGCCAGTGCCAGCCCTGTTCTCCAACTCACATGGGTCCCACCGTACCTCCTGTTGCCTTTCCTTGGAAGAAGAGTCCCCAGCCTTCTTTCTTACACTTCACTTTTTTGAATGCATGACCCAACCCTCATATTTTTTTTTTTTTTTTGGCCAGCACACACCTTCATGTTGGCTCTGGCGTAGCACGAGAAATGGGATGAATTTAGACGTGGAATGCAGCAAACAGGGTGGATGGACATTGGCTTTCTTACCCGGTTATCCTGGGATGTGTTGGCATCTGTTCAAGCAATGTCTTGATCAACCTGGACATTCCTATCTACTCCTGTAAAGTTAGTGGGTAATGTTATGCAGCACCGAGGATAAATTCAAGGCCCAAATGATTCCTGTGTTGTAAAGAGGTATTTTGATTTCTGGCATTAGATCTGACTGATGGCGCCTGTTTGAGCCGAGTCTGTTGCTCTGTACACCAAAGCTCACCTCTTCCAGCTGGCACAGTGAGATTTGGCTGCGTTTCATCTGCTTTGCACCTCATCAGCAGCAAGGATGATGCTGGAACCAATTTAGGTGGTGATGTGGTAGACAGCGTGTGAGGCAGAGCAGGATGTTGGGAGTGGCTCTGCATCTGTGTCCCATCACGGGGTCTGGCTGGGATTTTTCGTCTGGTTGTGGGAAGAGCAAAGCTCAGTGAGTGAGGAGCACATGCGCCCACAGTGTTCAGTCACGCCTGGGACTGCAGCTGGGGAGGGAGCAGCGTTTAATGAGCAAGGTTATGGCATGAGGTTGGGTGTTGCAAGTGCTGAGCTCCTCTTCTGGGTCCGTGTCACTCGTTTGTGAGCTTTGGATCTGTTTTTTCAGCCCAGCAGAGCCTTAAACTCTTTCTGCAGTTGTTAAAATGCACAAAATGGTCTTGATGGGGTGTGGTGCAACTTAGCATTTGGAAAGAAGTGTGAGGCTGGTTTATTGGTGAAAGGAGCCTCAGCAAATTCAAATCATTGTTACAACCCTTTTTAACAGAGTAACTGAGGTTTGGAAGGAACCTCTGGGGGTCACCTGTCCAACCCATCACGCTCAAAGCAGGGTAACACTTGCTTCTTGTACTGCTGGCTTCCAGCACTTTTTTTATTGTTAGTGCATGGTTAAGTGAATTTGGAATTTTTTAATATTGTTTCCTTGAAAAATTCCTTCCATTGCTTGTCTGGTCTGCATATCTTCTGAGTTTGAGAGAGCTGTTTGGGCTGAGTGGTGCCAAACTGTGGAGTGCAGTCTTTCCTCTGCACACCCTCTGCTCCATGGAAAAATGCCTGGAAAACAGTCTGATTCACAGCAGATTTCAAGCCTGTGAGATCCTCAGAGAGACATGATTTATATCTGAGGGCTCTGGTGTGTAAGGGAGATTGCACTGCATGCACAGAGATGTTTGAGTCATGTGAGGGCCAGCTCCTAAACTGGAGAAGATGCCACCCATTTGGCCTTGCCAGGAGACTCTGGGCTATCAGCAGCCCTTGGCTGAGCACAGGGATGCTGATCAGCTCCACTGTCCCAGAAGGAGTTGCGGGGGTGAGCTGGAGGAGCTAATACCAACCACCCAAAAGTCTGTCCACCACAACCACATCTCCAACACAACTGCAAGCACTCCTGCTGAGAAGTGCCCTTGATTTGGGAGGGTTCTCTTCTGAGAGAGTTGGGGAAGGGCTCTACTCTCCTCTTCAGATGTGTTGCCTGGGCTTTAGAAACTTTCCTGCAGACCACACCCCTCTTAGGAGCCCTCAGACATCCCTTCACCCAAGGTTTAAATAATAATGTAACTTTTTTGGAAGTTATCTGCCTCCTGCCCAGTGCCTCATCAACAGGGCATAGAGCTTATGTCTGCTTCACGTGGGCAGGCACCCTTTTCCTTTTTTTTTTTTTTAATCTGTGAAAGGCTAACAGAAGAAAGCTGGTTGCTATCTGTGCCACTGCTTAATCCTCAGTCTCCAATTCCCTCTATCAGCACTATCACCTAGACTTTTCTCTCTGCCACCATGTTGCAGAACAGCAGATAACATAATCCTAAATCCCAGGTACAATTTTGACCCTTCCGCCTGCCGCTTTATTTTTGAAAGCAAAGTCTTTTGCATCAGATGAGTCACAGCTGGTAATATTCTCCTTCAGCCTATATTTCCTTAGCATCAAACCAAGCCCCATGTGCTTTCTGCTGTCTTATTTTCTGAAACTATTTTCAATTTTCTTTTGAAAATTTCTTTTAATGTGGCCATGTGTGTAAGACTTTCTGGTAAGAGGAATCAGAAAAATTCCAAGATGCTTCTTTCCCTCCTGAAAAGCTTTGATTTATGGCTAAGAAGAATTATTCTTGCTGCCCATAAAGTAATTTTTCCAGCATGTTGGTTACAGACAGGGTAAGATTACTTCCAAATCCAGATAGCTGTGGATTTATCAAGCCATCTAAAATGCACATGCACATACACATGCACATATGATTAAAAATATTCAGTGGGCTTTTTTTTTTTTTTTTCTGTTACATAGAATAAATTCAGTCAAATTCATTAAGATGCCTTAATGAATATGGGGATATGCTCCAGGGACTACACCTATGAATGTATTATGATGATCACCTGCCCTTGTCTTGGTTTTTTTCTCTGTGTGCTAATTACCAACAATAATAATGTTATATGGTTTATTTTATATTCACATATTTGGTTTATGTGATATTAATATACTCTCACAACCATAATGTCTGCTTTAGTTGCAGACAACAATGTCTTTTAGGAACATAATTTCATTCTTAGCTGCATTACAGTAAAAGCACATGATTCAAGGTGGCAGTTTTTGGAAAAATCCCAAATGGTTTGAGTCTAAGCTGTATGGAAAGTTAAGGTGAGCCAATCTCCAAACTCCCATGGGTGCACATGACACACCTATTCAGGGAAGGACAGTGGGTGAACTTCATGGGTTAATGCATTAAGTAGAAACAGTATGTGGAGGCCTTTTTCCAGGCAAGGAGCAGCTACAGTGCTGGGTTTTCATGGAAGTGGTTGTGACCCTGCCATCTCCAGCAATGTAGGCTGGCTTGGATTTCATAAGCAGTATTTGTTTTTATGAGCATGTGGGTGTAAAACCTTCTGCCCACATCTTTATAGTGTGTTTAATTCTGCTCCAAGGTTAGGAAGGTATTATTTTCCCCAAATATCTCCATCATGCCCACTTGACAGTGTTACTGCAGAGTCAGGAGCTGGAGAAAAAATCCTCGTGTGTCACAGGCTGGGCATTAAGAATCTTACAGCCATGCTGTTTGCTCTGAACCTCGCTGGTCTCAGGCTGCTGCTCCTTAAACAGTTCATGCCACCTGTGCCTGTGCCACTGGCACACTGTGAGCTGCAGGAACTCAGCTGATCCAGCCTACTGTGGTTAATCCTGGAGGTGCCAACAGCATCTTCCAGTGCAGCTCCTGACTTGTGTGGTATCTGCTGTACCAGAAAAAAGGGGAAACCACCTAAGCAAACAAGTCCTTTCCTGAGTTATCTTGGATTGCTGTGCACAAGGGTTTGACCCATAAATTAAACAGCAATTTAGAGGAAAAACCTGGCCCTTTATTCCTTGATGTGGCCTCATGCTGCTAATGAGGTGTTGTGTCCCATGTAGCCTGCGGTGCCTAATGGTACCTCCTGCCCCTGCAGCTGCCCAGAATCAGTGGCTGCTGGAAACCCTCCCTAAGCCCTGAGCCAACTCCATAAAATGGGAGCAAAATTTGGCTGCTTTAGAAAACCACCCAAAATGGCTTCTGCATCCCTAGAATCTCTCCTTCTTAACATGAAATGATTATTACACAGTTCACAGGCCTCTTCTGAGTCAAGAACTGTAGCCGTGATTTCCTGAACTTGTTTGGATTATTTCTAGTTTTGGGCACCTGACTTGCTGTAGTCCTCATACATCTGAAGGCAGTGCTGTGGTTATGTTGACATCTGTCAGGTTGCTCACATGAAGACCCCTAAAACCTTCCAGTGACTGGAAGATCTTTCTGTCTTCTTCTCTTTGTAAAAAATGTTTGTCATTAAGTGCATAACACATGATTATAAAACATCCCACCTTCTATTTTGGGTCTTTCAGGGTGGAATTAAAAAAAGCCACACACAACAGTGTCCCTTTGGGGTTTCATACTTATATGTTATTTCCCCCCCCCCCCCCCCCCCCCCGTAACAACAGGACAGGAAGAGGCAGTGACAACTGATAGAAGAGGAATTTGAGCAGCTGGAACAGGGTAAAATTCAAGAAAACAATGAAGCTGTGGTAGATTTTCTCTGCGCCCTGGAGTCTGAGTAGTTTTTCCATCCCACAAAAACACTCATGTAAGGGAGGTGCTTTTTTTCCATGTTTAACTGTAACAAGAAGCATGCTGTGAATCAAAGGTGCTTCCAAGAGCATCTGGAAGTATTTCCCATCCCAAGCAGAGACTGGTGATGCCTGCTGTGAATACTTTGCAGCATCCAGGAAAAAAAAAAAAAAAAAAAAAAAAGAAGAGAAAAATGTTGAGGAAAAGAAACTCAGCTAGGACATTTGCGTGGGTATGGTGGCAGCAGGTGGAATAAACAAGGGCTGGATGTTGGGCAGTAGTGGGTACCCTATGGTGATACACCATTGTCTGCTGCTGTGAATGTAATGCCACTGGTCCTAAGCAGCTGCTTGACTCTGTGATGGGTCACACAGGGTTTGTTTCCAGCTGTCCTGGCACCTTTTCCAATGGGAACAACATGATTAAGAGAAAACCTTGGTCTGTGGAACTCCTTGCACTGGAGAGTGATTCCCACGTGGTTGACAATGTACTGATCAGTTTTTATAGTTACTATTGAGTCCAACTGCTAGGGTACCATTTCTGTGATGATCATTTGTTGGCAATACCTGACTGTGGCCAGTTCACAAGGTGGATAATGCCCTGAAACGATGGTGAGGATCTCTTTGGTGCATGTCTGGTAGATGGAGTCCTTCCCTTCTATAACCAAACCATCTCTGCTATGGGCAAGTGCCCCTTTAAAGTGCAGATTCAGTGAGATCCTGGGACTTTGTTCAGGAGGGGTTCTAATACCTCACTGACCCACTCTTATTTTAAGGGAGGGAAGGTTTATAGTCAGTATGTGAAACTGCAAGAACTTGCTGTTAAGTTGACATGCTCTGACACATATTTTCTATATGACCTTTGTCCAGTTATTTGATCTCTCAGTGCGCTGGTTTCCCATGAGAATATTAAGACTCTCCTTACCTTGAGGATGTATTCTTTATTGTCAGTGAGGGTCTAGGGGATCATGGGAGAGCTCAGTGCTACATGACTTGGCACCTGTGTGTGCTATAAACAGCTCTCAGCAAGATGCTTCTTCCTTTCCTTTCTGCAAACACGTACCTCAAGGTACGTGCAAGGCTTGCTGTTCAGCCAGTTCTGGTTTCAGCAGAATTGTAAGAGCTGGTGGGTATGACCATCTAATGGTGCCAGTTTTACAGAGCAAGATTGCCTTCAGAAGATGCATAACCTTGACAGCAGGCTCATCAGTGGGTCACAAATCTTGTCTGCGAGGGCACGGTTAATTCACCCCAGCTGCCAGAGGTGCTCCAATACTGCCTTGTGCTCTACTGTCCAATACTGCTTTCACTTGCTGCGCTTCTAACCAGAGCAGGTTGGGTATATTGCTCTTTCATGGACAGTGTCACATAATGAACATTGGTTTGTGTTTACTTATGACTTGCTACATGAAGAAAGCCTGACATTTTCTGAGCCAAAGGCAGAACAGCTCCTGCAATGAAACGGATGCTGTTCAGCAGAGTCTGTTCACTTTTGCTGGCTTCCTAGTGGTAAATCCCAGCAAAAGCCTCAGAGAGTGATACGTGGAGAATAGATAAAGACATAATATGGCAGGCAAGAAAAATCAGAAAGTTTTCTCATGTGTGCATCTGTCTGTTGAGATGTATTCATTATCAGTTTCATGTAATTTTATATTTTCCAATGTATTTCAGATATATGGTATGATATAAAAATACAGACTCTCACGACAGTCTTATAAATGATTAGAAATTACCAGCTGGGAATTTTGTCATCTGTAATATATAGCACAATGGAAGCATGTCGTATTAAAAAAAACCCAAAAACTATATTTAAAAAATAAAATAATAAAAAAGAAACCCTTGTCAGAAGCAATCTGTTTCCCAGGAATATTCTGGATGTAAAGTGGAGATTTATAAACCCTGCAGTGTGTGCACAGAAAATGGATGAAAACACGAGCTGCTGCTCAGCTCTCTGCGTTCAAGCCATGTGTACAGCATGGACTGCTTCCAGGCAGAGATCCAGCAGTGCTGCTGTCCTCCTTCCCAAAACTTTGGAAGACAGCGCTTCCCTGGTGGGGTTTACATGGGTACAGGACAGATGTTTGCTAGTCAGCAATTGGCCTTGCTAAGCTTTGGACGTGATTCTGGACCTTTGCTTTTTCTTTTTCTTTCCCTCAGAGAGTAGGAAATAAATGAATTTAATTCAGATGAGGATGCGAAGAGCTGCTGTTTATCACGAAAGAAGTAGACATTTGCATTTCTGTGAAGGTAACTGGATTTTTGAATAACATATATTTCAGCACAATTGTGCATCCGTGGGAATTCAATTTCTGGTTTTGTGCCAAATAACCAGACATCTGTCAATTGACATAAAACTGAATGTGTTTGACTTAATAAGTAGCAGGCTGTTGTTGTTGTCAGGACTCGCCACCCAGAGAACCCGTGGCAAATGCTATGCATTTGGCTATTGATGACTGTTGATCCATGTGCCAATAGGAACAATAAGGCTAATCAAACAGGCTCGTGGAAAGATGAAAATATCCCCAGACTTTCATCCCAGGCTTGGAAACAGGCAGTATCTACCGTTCTCACGTTAGCCAACACGCAGAGGGATGTAGAATGAAAGTGTAAAGGGTCAAAAGTGATGAAAAATATACTTCACATTGCATTTCTGTGAGAAAGCACCTACAGGAGTGTGGTGGTGGGAGAAAGGGGCCCGCTGACCTGACCAGTAAAGACTCACTGAGTAGAAGCCAGAGACTTGACTGGGGCAGGGACATAAACCTGCTTGTCTTGGCCTGAACAGATCAGTGCTGGTGAATTGCATTCACGAAAAGAGGGATACCTAATGTTTTAATTCAGTGGGTAGCCTGATGTAGGAGTCCTGTTTTATGGCATTCTTGAACTATCTGTTTTTTCTAGTCTCTTAACCATCTGCTAGTCATTAATATCCCCTTGGAAAGCCAGGAATTTCTTTTCCCCCAAAAGACGCATAACTTTCCATGCTTCTTTGACTCTTCACAGAGCCTCCAAGAAAATCTCTGCCAGCTACTTGCTAGAAATTATTTTTAGGGCATAGATTTACTGCTGAAGAATAATTCAAGCTTTTCCTTCCATGCAGGCATCTTCTGCGAGGCCGCGGCACCAGCCTCTTCACTGGGGGGAATAAGTGCGCTCGGCCAAGGAGTTGTCAGTGAGGGTGAGACTCGTGGCAGCCAACGGCAAACACCATCTGATCTCGGCTTCACCTCCCTTCAGAGCCAGTGCAGAGAAAGAGTGAGTTCCAGGGTGTGAAACATCTGCCCCAACGTAGCCATCTGTTTTAGGATGAGGTGGATCATGGCCCCATTGCACTGGATTGACTATAACTGGAGAGTATTGCAATTAGTGGGATGGATTGCAATACTTCAGGAGCCTAATAGTAGACATAATGGACACCTCCTCCAGGATGATCACTTCTGTTGGAGAAGAGGCTACTTCTACTGTAAATGACAGCTCTGAAAAGGATCAGTGACAGCTCTGGGTTCAAGTGTGTGTGAAAATCTATCTGTTCTCTTGGATAGCTAGTGGCACAGAAACCTCAAGGCTGGAACAAAATCCTGATGCAAAATAAATGCCTAAAAATGGGCAGAGATGCATTTATGGGACTGAGAGTGGTTTCATTCAGTATGTTTTGAATATACTAAAAATAAGCACAAGCATTAATGGCCTCTTTAATGGTTAGAAAGATATTAATGTTAATGGACTTCTATCCTCACTATCCACTCTCTGCCTAAAATGTGTTTGGTGTCATTGGCCAAAGTCAGACAATATCACCCAAGCTAATTCTGTCTAATGAGCAACATGGGCACTCCTCTGGGGATTTCAGGTGGCACAGGTGTGAAGTATTTAGTGAGATAAGGACTGATGCTGTTTCAAAAGAGTCCAAACAAACACATAAAATCCAGTTTTTGAAATGCCAGGACTATGTCTCCTGCATACTGGCGTATTTTCTCCACCCGCTTTTCTTTACAGAAAGAGCCCAAGGGGGTAGGGGGATGGAGAAAAAGGAAAAAGACCATTAAAGGGCAAAAGTGGGAGAATTTGATGCATCCATATAAACCCTGTATTTGTTCTATTTCAGCTCCCTTTTTTTTTCTTTTTTCTTTTTTTTTTTTTTTTCCTGGAGATGGAAAATTTTGTTCTTGCAATTCATAATCTTGCAATATTACCTTTGCACGAAACTGGGGAAGGTGGAGGGAAGGTGAGGAATGCATTTCTGTTAATATCTAGCTGCTTTTATTAGATCATACGCAAATTTCCAATCTTTGTATTCCACAGCCTTATTTACATTACATTATCATTTCATTTACGGGCCCCTCAGAGCTCTCAGTCACTTTGGGGAGCTCTCTAAATTTGCCTTTCATCACGTATTAATGAAGTGTTAATAGCTCACCCAAGCCATTTTTGAGCAAACACCGAGTGTGATGTGTTTGTATTGTGCAAACAGCCCACGTGCTTTGCGAATACATGACCAGTGGGGACAAGGCATGTGCCACCTCCTTGCTAATTCCTTCTTCCTTTGCTTGCTTTGCTTGCACGTGACATCCCAGCCCTCTGGAGGCCAGCATGGACCTCTCTGCAGCAAAACTGAACCCTCAAAGCTCGGTGCACCACGGCTGGTGGCAGAGGGCAGGAGAATGACACAAGTCATGGAAAACTGGGTAATTTTTGGAAGCAGGAGATCTGCTGGATGAGCACACAGCTGGTAGCTGGTTCACTCCAGAAATCAGGTAGAGCACTGCCTGAAGGAGCAAAGGTGGTGGATGACCTCTTGCTGCCCAAATTAATAGGGCTGGAGGTCTGCGCCTGTGCCATGTTCTCTAGTGCACTCAGGGGTTCGGGGATTTTGACTTGCCTGTTACTGCCTGTCCTTTAGCAATTAATTCTGTTAAGCGTGTTTGCCTGGTGAGTTCTCCCATCCAAACTGAGAGCAAAAATATTTTTTTTGTTTGGTTTTTTGTTTGTTTGTTTTGTTTTGTTTTTTTCCAAGATGAGCAAGTTCCAAATGCAGGGCGGGAAATCCAACTCTTTTTGCCCGCCCCCCCAATGAGAGAGTGTTTGATCTCCTCTTTTTTTTTTTTTTTTTTTTTTTTTAGGAAGTCAGGAACCACACTTTTTCCATGTTCCCTTCTGTATTGCCTCTTGCACACTCCCCAGTTTATGTTGTTTTCTGAAAAGGAGATAGAGGGTGAGGAAGGAATAGGAAACGACTTAAAATGTGCTGCATTTTCTAACCTTCCCTTTTTTTTGTCTCAGCTGCTGCTGCACACGTTCTGCCCTGATCTGGCAGGGCCCAGATTAGTGCTCCTGAAATACAGAGAAGGAAAAAATCTGGTACTCTGGAGAATATTCTCCTGGGCATGATGCTAACCAAGTAAGCTCTTGCAGAATCAAGCTGTTGCATTCATGCAAGTGATGGGAAGAGGCACAGTGATGTATTTTTAGAACACTTTTGGGAAGAGCTTATTGACAGGTCCTTAATAAATGCTAAAAAAATGCTTGTTTCAGATGTCACTGCTGTGTGAGAGAGGGGGCAAAAAGGCTTCTGCAGAACGTTTTAATATCTCAAAGACAACCTTCCCTGATGTATCCCCAGCATCCCCTGCCTGTAAAGGCAGTGGGACAGGGCAGCAGGGAGCTGTGGTGGGGATAATGGAGACCCTTGTTGTGCGTAATGGACCCTGATCATTTGGAAGGTCTTGGAGAAGCAGCGCCCCACAGACGAGCAGACCTCATTACTAATTCAATGTTCCCGTTAGCCAGGGATGACATTTGCAGTCCCCTCCAAAGGACAGGGTTGTGCTTCTTGCAGCCTTTGCAGTCTGGACCATGCTGTGTTGTGAGATCCATCACAGAGCTCAGCTGAAGGGATGTTGTAGCTTTTAAACATATTCAACAAGCACAGTGACTCCTTTTTTTTTTTTTTTTTTCTTTTAATGAACCTCCCATGAATTCTCTAGGATATGTGATAGGATGCGACCCTCATACTGCTGACCTTTTAATAACAATAAAATCACCCAGTGGTGCACTTTATTTTGATTTATCATTGCATAACGTACAGGGATTATATATCAAAGGAGGCACTAAAATGATAAGACTAATAAGAAGAGACCAGAGGAAGACAGGGAATAACTGGAAGAAGTTTCATTGGTATTTTCACTCAAAAGAGATAGAAAACTATGGCTTATCTTGAATGGCTTTGGGAAGGATTTTTTTTTTCTCCTTTCCAGCAGCTGAAAATGCAGAGATCATGTCAAAATAAACTCATATTTAAAAAAAAATGTACAGGCTATGTAGAATTTATCTCCAATAATTGGAGTACTGGACATTTTCTGCAGGCTTCAGCTATGTCATTTTTTGCATTTAAATTATTTTCAGAAAAGGAGATTTATCCGTAGCCTTCATATATTTTGATTTTATTTCTTTTTTATTATCAGGCCAGTTTTATCCATTGGCATAGCAAATATCAAAAGTTAGACTGATAAACACTTCAAGATTTTCTTTTAAGAGAAGATAATATGAGAGTTGAGTTTTGTTTTTTTTTTTTATTTTATTATTACTCAAAACCTGCTATTTTATGCCCCTTACAAACATTGGCAATAAATGTTGGGGGGTGTTTTTAAGTCCCCACAAGGGATGTATATAGGGTCTGCTGCTCGAGAGAGATTCCCAGCTGAGGTGGGGCTATTCCTGTTGTCTTTGGTGTTGCAGCAGGAGCTGAGGGCCCTGGCTGTGACTGGATGCTGCACAGGGGTAAAATGCCTCTCTGGTGGATCTTTCTGCTACCTGGTGGTGGTGTGGGTGGTTGCCCATCTCTTAGCACAAGCACATCCACTGCTGAGCCTTTGGGCACGGTATGGAGCGTCCACAGAGTGCCAAGGAAAGGATACAGAGGAAAACCTCCAGGTAAACCATTAGGTTTGGACTGAAGTGAAGTTTGCCTGTGCTCAGCACTTGTTCTGTGCTCCCAAAAAGTGTCATTGCACACAGAGAGCCCAGACATTGAGCCAGGCTGGGCAACCAGAGGTACCTCAGCAAGTCCCTCTGCACGTGGTGGTGAGCCAAGGCCAGGAGCAGAGCTGGGCTGGTCCCAAAGGATCCCACAGGAACTGGTGCACTCTGCCAACTCCCTGCTGCAGCTAAGAGGCCGAAGCAAATAGCAAGCATGGTGTTTGAAGCAGGAACACACTTGTCAAAGTGACAGGTATGGCAACCAAAATGATTTGTGAATTTGAGTTACATTGGAATAGATTCATTAAGAATTTCCAGGAAAACTTTGGGAATATCAAAATGCGACTTTTTTTCCTTTATGGATTGTTGAAAGTAACTGTTTTCACATATTTAAGTGATATTTAAAGAAGTCCTCATTCTATAAACAGCCTTTTGGTTACAGAGATTGACTTGTGGCAAAAGATAAATTTTTAAAACATGCCCAAATAATTCTGTACAAAATTGAAGGTTCAGAGGGAGCTTTTTATGATTGTTTGGCCAAAAACCAGTCCAAATTCTCCTAGTTCTACCTGACCTCCTTTCTCCTCCACTTTTTTTCAGCAGAGCAGCAACTGCACCAGGAAAGGACTGCAACAAGGAGGCTACAATTCAGCTCATCAGTGTAGACATAGCAGGACACCTAGTCCAGCCCCTTTCTTCTACTCTAAGCCTTAGAAATTACCAACCATTAACATTTCATCAGTTCAGGGATTTGGATGGCAACTTGCACAGTAGATATCTAAAAGCAATGCTGGCTGTGCTGCAATCCAGCCTTTCCCAGAGTGTTTTGGGTGCAGCTGCTGTGATTAATTCAAGTGCTGACTGTGACTGTAAGGACATATAGCCTGACCAGTCCACTAATATCACAGCTGGACTCTAGACCGCTGTGTGTCTGGGAAGGTGTAAATCCACTGGAGACTGTGAAAAGAAGGAAAACAATAGGAATGAGATCTGAAAACACATGATGGTCTTGTAAGGAAAGAAAAGAAATAGGTAATTCTAAATGAGGGGTTGGCACGCTGCTTTGTGGGCTGCTGTCCTTGAGAACTTCACAGACGGGTGTAAAATGAGTGTTAATGGGGCACAGGAAGGTCACAGACACTGGGATAAAGGAGAGGCAGCAGCCAGAGCTGGAGAAAAGACCCAGATAAAGTCAAGTGTGATAAAAGCATCTGAGCAAGTACAAGAGGGGCTCTGATGCTCGTTGTAGTCCCAGCTGAAACAGGTACTTCAGACCATTCCTGAAGGAGGACCTTTATGAAAGACATTTTTGGCTTTGCAATTTCATCCTGTTGGCTGGTTTATGAGCCAATTTCCTCACAGCGTGTTTCTTGCTGGGATAATGGGGAGGATTTAATTTATTATTCCAGGAAGGGAAAATAAAAGATGAAGAGGAAAAAAATGAGTTCAAAAGGTTGAGTTGGGTTTTCTCCATCAAGTTCAGCTGACTTTATTTTACTTATTTATTTCCATTTAACTGAGGATGTTGGTCCCACAGACAGGGAGATGGCCAGAAGACACAACTAGTCCCCCAGCACACCTAAGACCTCAATCACTTGTTCCCTGTTGGTTGTAGAGGAATGTGTGGCAGTGGGTTCTTCATCCACATGTTTCAGCTAGAAAACTAAATTTAGGAGGAAGAATTTGGCCATGTCTAAGTAATTTTATGTTGCAAAATGTGAAAACAGGACTGCTTTTTGTGCCTTTCCAAGCATGTTCGTAGAGGACTCTGCCTTTCCCTGCTTGATCATAGGAAATACTAAAAACATCCTTGGACCCGGATCACTCTCTTGCACAGGTTCAGGGCCAGAGACAGAGCTTGTGCCAGCACAGATGGTGTTGTTAGAGATGTGAGGGGAATATATAAAAAAAAAAAAAAAAAAAAAAAAAAAAAAAAAAAAAAAAAAAAAAAAAAGACAAGTAGAAAAGTGCATTTCAAGAGTCGTCAGCCCTCCAACTTTGAAGTGCCAGGGCATGTTTGCTGCAGTCATTTCTCAAGGTCCCCACAGAATTGCTGAGAGGAAGAAAGCCGTGTTTAGAAAAGCTGCCAGATGACAAGACCTGGGGATGTAGGGCACCAAGCAATCACACGGTGCTTTGCTTGCTCAAAGTGCACCTGCAGGGAGGAGAGTAGGCATGGGGCTTTGTGTCTTCGTGAGAGTGGGGGGAGAGCAGGGAGGGATAGAAGAGTCTCTTAAATGCTTATAAATACCTGAAAATCCATCTCAAGGCTACTCCTCTTAAAAATACACTCGTATTTCTATATACACGTGTATTTCTATGTGACTGTACAGCTCCTTTTCAGTGGTGGGCTATGAGCAGCACACCCAGGTGTGCCTGCAGGCTGTGTAGGTGTTAAACCCTGAGCTTCCCAAAGCATCAACGTGATGAAGGAGACCTTCCTTGGTGCTGCCTTATCAAATGCTGGAGATGGCGTTTTCTAATGTGACATGCAGAGGCATGCAAGCACTGGGGAGGGAGTTTGAGCTTGTGGAGCAGAGGGAGGCAATGCCCCTGCACAGTATCCTCTTGCCCCAGCTCTTTGCCCCAGAGCAGAGCTGGCCCAAGCAAGAATGCAGAGAAGAGGCAAGAATGAACAGAAGAGGACCCTAGGTCTAGTGCAGGACATGTCCAAAATGACAGGCAGAACACCCTAACCTGTTACATCTGCCATTTTCGGCTCCTGGAGCAAAACTCAGGCATGCTGAAATCCACCAGCTGAGAACCACCAGCTAACATGAAACTCTAGGAGTTGTATTTACACAGGTGAAAAAAATCTTTTCCTTGGTGTCACCCACCTGTTGGGCCCTGAAGGTCTCAGTGGAAAATCCGTGAGGTCCTTGCGATAGTTGCACCCCTGGGACTTGCTCCTTTACTGTTGTAAAGGTTTGCTGTATACTGGCAGTATAAACACAGAAGATTTTTAGGTAGAGAAAGGAGAGCTCCTGACTGACCCTTACTGATCTCTTTGTTCCAGTATCTCCTGCTATGAGGCAAAACCACCTAGGCTGCTTCTAACAATATCTGGAACCAGCGGGTGTTTTCTCCATGTCTAGGTAGGGACTGGTGCAGAGGGGACCTACAGTAGTCTGGAACACTGATTTTTCCTCAGCTCCTCCTTAGGGTGGTGGAAGAAGCACAACATGTCCTCCACCAGTTGCTCCCTCACGCAGATGCGCTCCCGCTTGATGTGGAGGTTGGAATTCCTCGCTGGTGGAAGGTGTGCTCATGGGAGGGTTTTGGGAGCACGAGCAGGGGGTAGACAGCATCAGCATCACAGGAACTCCAGCATCCTAAGGCACACCCCATCCCAATGGCTGGCTTCAGTAGCAGCATGCAACTACTCATGGAAATTTTCAGCAGATATGGAGAAGTTCATTCACCAGTTCCCCCACCATCCTGAATGATTCTGGTGGGTCCAGGAGGAAGCTGGTTGAAAATCCGCACGTCTAGTGCAACACTGGACTTTTCTTCTTGCTTCTCCTTGTCTGCCTTGTTTCTGGAACTGTCCCCCTTGCTGCTGCTGGCTGGCAGATAGCTCCTTTTCCTGAGCCACCACCAGAGCCTGAAGAGTATGAACAGCACTCCTGCAATGGCCCAAAACTGTCACTGCTGCAAAGCAGTTCAACATCAAAAGGGTTGATGTTGACATTGGAACCAGCTGCCCAGAGAAATGATGGAGTCACCATCCCTGGAGGGATTTAAAAGATGTGTAGATGTGGCCCTTGGGGAGGTGGTTTAGTGGTGGGCTTGGCAGTGCTGGGTTAATGATTGGACTCAACCTAAATGATTCTGTGATTCTATAATGAGGTCTGGTTGTGTAAAACTCCTAGAGGACATGAGGATCTTCTGGATGGAAAATAACAGCATAGCAATGAGTTAATGGATCCCTCTTATCTCCTGCTCTTGGAGGCAGAAATCAAAGCCATCGTGTGGTCCCACTGGCTTGTAGCATTTCACTTGTGGGACTGGCTTTGCTGAACAAGTTTGCTCTAATGATCTGCCTGCTGATTTCTGCCTGGAAAACCCTGCGGTAAAAAAATATTTTCTGAGCTTTGGTTTAAAAAACTCCACTCTGTGTCTCGAGAGGTGGAATTGGAGACACTCAAGCAGACTGAATAATGTAGCAGATTGAAGTCCAAACTCAGAGCCAGGTTTTGCCTGTGGTTCTATTTCATTTAATTCAGAGAGTGGGAGATGAGCTGGTTTTAAGCCTAAGCATGCTGGGTTGTTAACTGCAAGGATGCAGTGCTTACTCTGTTCCTATACTCCTTCCTATTGTTCATCAAGTAAATCCTGACAAGGATGTGCTGGCGGGACTTAGGAAGGCTTGTGTTTTTACAAAGAGTATGCTGGAAGAGAAGGAGGTGTTAGGGCTTGTGGTTTATGTAGAGGGTTAGTAGTTGGAGCAGTTTTCTAGACACAAAACGAAGAAATAATTTTTAAACATCCAACTCACAATAATCCATGCAATTCCCTTGCCCTGACTGCCATTGTTTTAGCAGGCTGCATTCAAAGGAGCTAATCTTGCAATAGAAAATTTTATGCAAAAGATCACCACATAAAAACAACTGGTTCACACCAAAACTGTCATGATTCGACAAAGAACTGAGCTCAGTTACTTCAAAGAGACACACTAACAACCAGATAATGTTTTAAAGCAGGTCACTCTGCAGAAGAGTCTGTGTTCCTGCTTTCAGCAGCAGCTCAGCTTTTCTATATCTCCAACCTACACCTTTGCAGAGGCAAGCCAAGGGGCACTGGGAGCATTAGGTTGCAGCCCTGGGCTTTCTGTAGCCTGGAGGTGCAGCATTTCCCCCTCCATGCTGTGCAGTGGAGGGATGGGGGGTTGCTGCAGCTGGTGCTTATCTGCCCACGCTGGTGCACTGCAGCACTCCATGGGTACATACACCATCTCAAGACACAACTGAGATAAAACGTCCTGGAGAGACCAATATTTCAGATGAGCTGTGTGATGTGCTGTGCCAGCCTGTGGCAAAAGTTTGGCCCTGGGAAGAGTCATGAGGCTGGAGCACTTCTGTGGGGATGAGCCACCTGTTCTACTCATGTCCATTTCTCCCATCCAAATGTAATCACCATTCTTTTAGTACTTTCCAACTACATGTGAGATGTGGTCCATGGCTGAGGTTTTAGTTGCTTCCTATGGAGAATGCAGAAGAGGACATTTTTTCTGTGCTTTCATCTTAAAAGCAAGGAGAGTCTCTTTGTAGTGTTGTGAAAGATAAGCCAGAGGCCTCTGGCTACGGCCCCTATTAAAAACATGGTGTGATAAGTCTGCTCTGGCCTATTGGACTGACATGGCAGGGCATTTCTTCTGAAAGCGCTTGATTTACTACCTACAATATTTTGATTAAAACATTGGTCTTATCTGGCACGACCACATGAGGCAGAGCCAAACCTGGTTTGCCGACAACTTAACGCGTTGCTGTTTCCTTGGCTACCCTCAGGGATTAGTCCTTGGTCCAATGCATTTCAATATCATTATCAGTGATTTAAGTCAGGGTCTTTTCCGATGATAGACCGCAGGTGGCACTGCGAGTGATGGACAGTACGTACTGGGGAGGGCAGGTCACTGTCGCAGGGTGATCTGAATTCCCTGGATAAGCACAGCCCAGGAAAATGCATGTGAGTAACCCAACCTGATGCAAAGTAATGCATCTGTCTTGTAGGAAAGGGTTCAGATCAGCCCATGGAAAACCAGAAGCTCGGGGGAGGACATCAAACTGGTCATGTAATTACCTCAATGGGCACTTTCCAGGGCAAGAAAGAAGGGGGCAACGCCTTCCTTGGAGACAAAAATCTCTGACAAGTGTGGGAGCAAGACTCTGCCTTATGCACAGGGTAAGTGAAACTCTCCTGCCGAAGGTGGCTAAGCATGCTAGAGGATGGAAAAAATAAAACACCCAGCAACCAGGAAGTAGACTTTGTGCTATGAGGCTGAAGGAGTCTATCCTGCTTGGGGTAGCAAAGGGACAGCAAAGAGGGGACTTGATTGGTGCCAAGGGGACATTTGCTTTGCAGGAGGGAGCTGCAACAGGCCTGGTGGCTGGAAACTGAAGACTGAGGAACATGGCCCTGAAAGAAAACACATGTTGTTGGTGGAGAGAATGGCATCCCACCAGGAATGGCCAAAACCAGGTAGAAACCTTAGGGAAATCTTGAACACACTAATATCTACCAGCGGATGGACGCCTCTCACCTAACATGGCACGCATGCAAAGAGGTCTGAGCTGGTCCCCGTGGCTCTGTCTGGTGTCAAAGGAAAAAGAGAGGTGCTGTTTATTTCCCCTGTTACAGCTACCTACCTCCAGAGGAGGGGAATGCCACCCAGCAATGCTGGACTCTACCTTGTGTTCTGAAAGACCCAATTCACCTGGTTTTGGAGAGCAGAGCCATGCTCAGTCAGTCAACTTGGATGGCAGTAGAAGCACTCCCTGATCCTCCTCCAGTGACTGCCACCCAGTCCTATGCTTCATCTTCCCATTAGGTTGTCCCCAAGAACCAGCAAGAATATTTTCCTCAACACACATCTAGCCCTGTTTTCTGAAGTTACTCTCGATCTTTTCCTGAAGCATCAGAATAAGCCACCACTGGGGCTAGACCAGGTGGTTTTAAGGATCACACAAGGGTTTCCCTGGGTCACTGTGGCATGTGCTGCAGCAGTTTTAATTCTCCCTCTGCATGAATGAGGATCAGATGCACAGGTTTCTGCAGAACATATCACTAAATCTAATGATATCTTGATTTTTTTAAACATTTTTTTTGAGTGCATGACAGAGTTTCCCAGTTTGCTTACCTTTCTGGCAGAATGAGAGCTTCCCTGATGTCCCAGGGATGCTCTGAATCCTGGCATTACTGCCTGGATCAGCAACGCCTTGGGGACACTTGCCATCTTGGATCCTACATACGGGTGGGGTATGCACCTTTGAGCATAAATTCAAGGAGTGGATGGGCATTTCCGTCAACTCTGTTGCCAAGTCCATCTCCCATGTAAGGACCAAACAGCTGAGGCAAAGAAATTGAATATTTTCACACACACAAAAAAGAAAGCAGTACTTAAACACAAAATATTCTTTTATTTTTCACCGAAGGCTACACATGGTCACTTCTGTCTGCTTTTTTTTTTTCTTTTTTTTTCTAGAAGGTATCTACATCTGCACTTATTTACAGCCTGGTTGTATTTACACAGTCAAGAATACAGTATTAGAAACACAAAGTGTTGAGAAAAAAAATTTCTCAAAAAATTAGTTCCAGACTTCAGGAAAATTATTACACAGGGTAATGACAAGAGTCTTCAGTGCTGGGCTTACAGATGCAGCTTTGATACAAAGTCCTCTTCTCGGCTGGAGCTGCATTAGAAGTCCTCTCACAAAATAAACATTTTTCTTTTTAATAGAAAAGTGTGATTTTTTTGATTGGTTATTTTAATAACATCTGTGAACTGTCCAAACATTTTAATTTTCTTTTTGGAAAGTTTTATTGTTTGTTTGAACAGTTTCCAGCTCTAAGGAGAAAAAAAATATATATACGTATATATATTTTTAGTTGATTTTCATTTGTGGTTTTCTATGCTCCCCAGAAAGCACTGACCTCTGGAATGGGAGTTAACAGCTGAGCCATGTAATACTTGGTCAGGAACACAAAGTTTTATGCTAATTAAAGGAGAGCAGAAAAGAAACACAAAAGGTTTCCCTTGGGTGGGCCAGGTTGTTTTTGGTGGGAGTGGCAGAGGATGGAAAACTGCCATGGGAAATGGCCCCCGGGACATGCAACGGCCCTTCATCCACAAGTGAGATGGGGGGTCCTGGACAGGGCCCTTTGTGTCCCCATGGTGTCTGTTTGAAGTTTGCTCTACAGTCGCAAGTAATTTTATTTAAATATACCCTAGAGATGAAAAACAACAACAAAAAGCAAACACAAGCAAGCTGTGGGGTTTTGGTATTTTTTTTTTTTTTTTACAAAACTCATGAAAATTCTTTGGTGTAACGGGGGACTATTTAGTGATCATAATAAAATGAGTGATTATAATAAAAAGAGGTGCTGAAAAACTTGCTGTCCTGTGGAGGACTATAACAACAGGAGCAAAAATGCCCCAAGCCAGGCTCACTATGGGATGGAGGATGCTGCCGCCCACATGGCAGCCAGATTTTATCCCCTCAAACACATCCCTGGCATCGAGGCACAGTGTCTTTATTCCCCAGGTTTGTCAGTGCCACCAGGGCGAGGAGACAAAGTGAGTGAGATTTAACAAGCAAAGCAATATCTTTATTACATTTATAGCATTATTAATGTTATAGGTGGTTATTTCTCCTCCCCTTTCAAAAAGCGGCCGGAGGACTAACCACGATCCCTGGCCCTGGTTTCAATTACGCAGAGATTGAATCAGAACAGACTGCTGTGCCGTAAATATGAGGGGGGCCCTCTCTGTAAATCATAAAATTGAATTCTAAAATTTCATGTTAAGAGCCTTGTCTTTGCATAATGGATTGTGGTGCCATCCATCACGGTGACACTTACAAGTCACAGCTGAAAAAGTACTTTATTAGATTTTTTTTTTTTAAACAATTTTGATTTACTCTGGTTACACTGTCTGTATAATAGACCGAGCAGAATCTCATGTCGATCCCTACGCTCAGCAAAGCAACAACAGATATATTACAGAAATCCCTCACTGTTTCTAAGTTACAGCCAAATGGTGTCTCAGGGACTGCTCCCAGTCATCTGTGCCTTCTAAACCCGAATCAAGCATCGGGGCTCTTAACGACCTTGGGTTTCATCGGCTCTCGCCTGGTGTTGTTTAGAGTTGTTGGCACATTTTCACTGTGGCTCTGATCAATAGCTGTGATGACAAAGATATGATGAGCTGCGTGATTCCCTCTGGTCACCGCTGCTTAATGATTTTTCCAAGTGCCAATCTTCAGTTGAAAGGGGAAAAAAAAAAATAAAATAAAGATCTCAGTAGAAACAAACATTGTGGCATTTCTCGTGATGCCAAATTAGTCTTGCTTCTCTCCTCTTGGGCGGAGCACACAGGATGTTTTTCAACTTCTCCTGAAGCAGCTGAAGGAGTCCTCATGGCGCTGCTCCTACCTGGATGTCACATCAAGTAGGTCCCATCACTTTTGTCCCTTCAAATGGAGCACCTGAAGGCTTGAGATGTTGGTCCTTACCATTCTCACTGGGAGATGCAGCCCCTGCTCCAGACCACTGGACTATCTCCTCTGAGCTGTGAGACTTGGTCACAATCCTTCTCACCACCCTTTGGACTAGAGACAAGTCCAGAGTTCAAAGTAACTTAAGCTACACCTGTGTATTTTTGCATTTTGAAGAGAAATTCCTTTTGGTGAGGAATGAGTCCTTGGTTTGGGAGTCAAGAAAAAAATGACTTCTCAAAATCAAGCCTCAAAACATGTGAGATCACAGTGACCTTGTCACTTGGAGATGGTCTGGCATACAACTGGCCTCTGAAAAACTACCTAGAACAATGGTGGACATGCTGGAGGGAAGGGATGTCACCCAGAGGGACCTTGACAAACCTGTGTGGTTGGCCTGTGTGGACCTCATGAAGGTGCAACCCTGCAACTGGGTTTGGGCAATCCCAAACACAAGTACAGACTGGGCAGAGAACAGATCAAGAGTAGCCCTGGGGAGAAAGACTTGGGGGTGTTGGTGGGTGAGAAGCTCAGCATGACCCAGCAATGTGCACTGGCAACCCAGAAAGCCAACCATGTCCTAGGCTGCATCACCAGCAGCATGAGCAGCAAGTCAAGGGAGTGGATTCTGCCCCACTACTCTGCTCTTGTGAGACCTAACCTGGAGTGCCGTGTCCAGCTCTGGGGTCTCTGACACAAGAAAGACATGAACCTATTGGAGCAAGTCCAGATGAGGTCACAAGGATGCTCAGAAGGCACCTCTCCTATGGAGAAAAGCTGATAGAGTTGGGGTGTTCAGACTGGAAAAGGCTCTGGGGAGACCTTGGAGACCCTTCCAGTGCCTAAAGGGGCTCTAAGAGAGCTGGAGAGAGACTTCAGACAAGGCATGGAGTGACAGAACGCCTTCAAACTGACGGAGGGCAGATTTAGATTAGATATTAGGAAGAAATTCTTTACTGTGAGGGTGGTGAGGCACTGGACCAGGTTGCCCAGAGAAGCTGTGGCTGCCCCATCCCTGGAGGTGTTCAAGGCCAGGCTGGATGGAGCTCTGACAAACCCTGGTCTCATGGAAGGTATCACTGACCATGGCAGGAGGATTGTAATGAGATGATATTTAAGGTACCTTCCATCCTAAGCCATTCAATGATTCTATGAGATGGGGGTTAGTGCTGTGGGATTTGCACCGAAGACCTCCCACTCTTACCGAAGCAATGAATTGCTGCACTCCTTCCCATAAGCAAAGCAAGAAGGGTCAGGCACACACAGCATGGACCATAGGGGAGGCAGAAGGGGCAACACAAGGGTTGGGAAGTGGCTATGGTGCCATCAGTAGAATGGAAATGCTTGTGGATAGTGGAGTGCAGTCCCTTGATAAGGGCACAACTCTTTGTGTTCTCAGCCCATTCCATGGGAGTGCACTCGAGATGCTGTAGAAAAAGCATTTTTCACTAATGGAGGGGTAATTTTAGGGCTTCAGGACTGCAAATGTTCTTGTTTTGCCATCTAGATGAAACTGAAAGCTTTCACAGAGGTTGAGGATTTAGGAATGTAGTAGCTGTCTTTGGACAGGTTTGTCCCGAACACTAGACAGCCACCCCTTTAAAGTTTTTTTGTGTTGATAGAGAGGAGCAACATATACATATATATACTTTTACATATGTATTTTTTCCCCTTTTTGACATAATGTCCATAGTTCCCACGCTGGGTGCAGGCCCAGGAGAAGATCCTCATGGACCTGGCAGGCAGACAGGTGCAGTTGCATCCCACCACTGCTTGAGGATGCTGAGAAATGCAACTCGAGGGGTTTGCCACTGCCATGGTGCAGGGCAGGACGGCTCCTGGGTCCAGGCATGCTGGGTGTGCATGGTGGGACTGTAAGACTCTTGAAACATGGGTGAACTCCTCAAAGTCATTAGCTCATGTAATAACCTGAAGAGTCTGTGTAAGGCTGTAGAGGTGCCATCTCAGGCTGGCAGGGTTCCAGTAGGAATGTTTCACACTTGAATGCCTTTTCTTGGCTCCATGGAAACATGGCCCATTTACTCTTGCACTACTCCTCTTAGCATTGTAACATGTGGATGGGGATGGATACAGAAGCACCACTTCTCTTCGGAGCTGCTTGGAGTGGGGCAGTGTAAATGGGAGGCACATCGAGCTCTCTCTGCACTGCAGGTATTCACCAAGGATTTACACCTTTTGACCCAGCTTCCTGCAGTTGTTTTTTTTCTCCATTCATGCCATTTTAGACACTCAGAGCCATCACAAGTTTGAGGTTCTAAGAGGGATTTGTCCCTGGTGTGACTTGGGGATGGGGAAGCAGGGAGCTGGGTAGCACTGCGAAGAGGGTGCTGCCTCCTTAGATTAGGTTGCTACTGCTGGTTTGGCTAGCACTGCCCCTAATCCTCACCAGTGCATCCTCAGGGCAATCGAGGCTTCCCAAGAGCTTGATATCAGCAATACAGGTGGTAATGCCACGGCCTTTTAACCATCCCTGGCAGGCAGCTGCCCAAAGCAACTGCTCCCTTGCCAAAGCCTATAGCTGGTCTGGCCAACGCATCTTCTCCGAGCTGACTCTGCCAGAACTGGATACCCTTTCCAGCTGCCTGTGTTTTGACTCCTGCCAAAGTAATAAAGGTTGTGTGCTGCAAGGGGTGGTTCAGAGTAACAGCACTGGGACACGGCACCAGCATCATCACCCTCACTGCAAGCAGGAGAGACCACTAGAAAATCAAAACTGCACCGGTGGTTATGGCCACACAGCCAAAGGCATTAGGGATTGGGAACTGGAGGAGGAACAGTCTGTTAGAGGAATTTCCATCTCATCACCTTGCTTCTGGCAAGCACCCTGGAACAGACAGGCAAGGCAGACGGAGCTGGCAGGCGGCATCTACGGGGAAACCGTGATAGCACCGGGGCTGCCAATGTTTCGCTGCTTGAGGACTGCATGCCCAACATAACACCCCCGCTTTGTCTGGGGGGCCAGAGCCTGCAGACAAGTATCAGTCTGTGCTGGAGGATGGCAGTGGTGGTGGCATGAGTGCAGAAGAGCTGGCTCCGAGGACACAGGTGCATTGTAGGGCTCCAAGTCAGGAAACAGCGTTGGCATGGATTTGCACATCTCGGGTTATCTCTCTCCAGAACTGGGAAGCAAAACCCAAAGTGGATGGAATAAAAAGTCAGGACTGAGCTGTTCCCAAAGAAACACAGTGAGAGCTCTTAGAATCATGATACGTGCTGGTGTCAGTGTGATTAAGACATCTATTTGGGACCAGGGTTGGCCACCTCCAGCCAGAGCTCCATCGAGAGGTGGGGTAACATCTCTGTCTGCAGGAACAGCCCTTGCTATCACAGGACCATTTCAGGCAGGGAAGAGGATGCTGAGCTCATCTCCTTGCTCCCTTGAATTTCAAGGACTCTTGCAAATACCAGAGCACAGAGGTTATGTGAATACAAATTACATTAGCATGCCGAGTAACTTTGTCAGCAGTTTCTTATTTAAAGCACTTGGTCCCCTCTGTAGTGGGCATTTCCACTCAACCTCCCCCTTCGTCACTGCTAACAGTCAACTGCGCTCTCCATTTAATTTGAGCTCGTGTAAGAAACAGTGAGAGGGTTGATTCCAATATTCTCCTTCTTGTCCCACCACGCACAAGCTGTTGCTACTTATTAAGCATTTTAAAATCCCTGCTGCCAAAGTCCCCGGGAGACATTTATCTGCCATAGTCATAAACGACTTGCCAGCATGCTACTCAAAACTGCATTTCCCAGCCAATAAATACAAGCTCCAGAATCAGGAAAAGCAGGGTTTGGCTCTAATTTTCAGTGGTATGTCACTGGGATACTATAACTACTTTTAAATTCAAATCAGCTTCCTAAAAATTAACTGGTTTTATCAGATACAGCACAGTGGACTGTTAAACACGTAGCCTCATGTACTGAAACACTATACATTTAATGAAGTTATGCCATTAGCAAATGTACAACATGGGTGCATTAAATCCACCTATAGAACAGCTCTACGTACGAGAGAGAGGATTTATTTTAGCTTTTCTCAATAGAGCAGGAGTCCCTTTTCTTGGCTTTTGCTAGGTTATTTAACTAAAACCAGGATTTGTGCACACACAAAAAAACCCCAAAAGTATCTACTCTCATAATGAAAAAAGACTGGGTTTTTTTCTTTTTTTATTCCAGTTCAGGAAGGAAGAGAATCATCTTGCAAAGTAATATAATCAGCTCCTTTGCCTCTATAATCTACTTCTGCTCAGCAGGAGCGCCCAAGGAAACACTTTATGTCCCAAGTGAAACATGAAAACTACTGGTAAGGTCTCTTTTGAGGCACATGATTCGGATGTTCACTTTCAGAGTGTCAGAATCAGCATTGTCTTCCATCTCCTTTCTCTCCAGGAAGAGCTCTCTGGCATGCCGCGGACGCCCCATATTTTGGGTGGAAGGCTCTCTGTCCCTGCCCCAAACCAGAAAGGGTTAGGATGACACGAGTTAGCACAGACACCCATTTCGCACTTACACCTAAGGACGTACGTACGTTGACGACTCCCCACTTCAAATTCCTCACAAAGGGGAGGGAAGAACGAAAACAAAAACGAAACCAAAAAAGGACAAGAGACAGTAAATTTCACTGTGAACACACTACGGCAAAATATACCTTCTGTTCATTGCAAAAAACGCGTGAAGGCCAAATTAAAGAGGGAAAAAAGTATGTTGCATGAGTTACAGTGCAACTGTATTATTCCTTTTCTTTCTATTTTCCTCCCCCCCCACCTTGTTCAGTTTAGAAAAAGTATTGAGTACAACACAGTCAGGTAAGTGGCCACAAAAGAGTAGCTGTCTTTGGCAAGAAGTCACCGCATTGACCCTCTCTGTCACCTTCTGCCCATTTCACTCTGTCTCATGAAGTGGATGTTGTTGGCGCTGTCTGAGAGTTCGGGGTACTGCTCCACTGAGATCACAAAATAGCCATCGTAGCCCTGTACCCGGCCCGTGTTTAGCACTTGTTGCTTCTCCCCTTCTGTCCACGATCGAATACCCTCCTCCCCATCCCGCAGTCTCTGCTGTTCCCGGGACCAAGCTTGGGCGACAGCGCGCTGTCGGGCCAGCTCCAGGACACGTGCCTTCTCCTCGTCCAAGGTGGTCCCGTAGCGAGTGTTTAGACACAGTGCACCGTACTGGAGCTGGATGTCTGTGTAACGTCTAGTCCTTCCACCCAGCACTGTGTTGATCTGGGACACTGTCACATTCACGCCGTTCTCCAGGGTCCTCCGCCCGCCACTGAGGCCCAGGATGGACAGGTCACCCTCCGACGGCCCCTGCTTAATGAAATAGTGCGTGTCCACCCCGTCGATGGTGAAGTGCAAGTTCTCCAGGTAATGGGCGTTGTTCAGGATGGCTGCAATCCTCCGTCCGTCCTCGTTGGCCACGCTGATAATGTCGGTGGCCACACGCCCGTCCTTCATGGCGAACTTGACGCCCTTGCCGAAGATGGAGCCTCCAGAAGCAAAGTTCTTGTTCTTCTTGATATGCCGGCACCCAGCGATGCTGGAGCTGTAGATCCGTTCGAAGCGCTCGAGAGTGACAAAGGCCTTCAGCTGCTTCTGCACTTCACACTGGACCCCCAAAATTGACTGAGCAAGGAGAGAAAGAAGAGAAAGACATATTAGAAAGAGAAGCCTCGTGACTCAAAGGCATCATTAGGATGCTGGAGAACAGCAGAGCATCCTGAAAACATGTGATGAGGAGCTCCATTACTTTTTTTCCCTTATCACATTTTTTCCTAATTTTAATTTTTTTTGATGGAAGAGATGTGTTGTCAAGTTATTCCCCCTAAAGTACATTGTTTCTATAAACTGAACTGTGTTTAATCTCTGAAGGATGAAGAGGCAGAAAAGGATTTTTTGTCTTAGTGGTGTGAGGGTTGAGTTGAGACACATAATTAGGTTGTGTCTCAGTGTTCTTCTTCTGCATATAATAAACAACTCATCTTGTGCCCATGATGCTTTAACAAATGATTTCAGATTTTCTGTGAAGTGTGGAACTATTTGTAAAAGTTCTTTCTATTTTAACTTCACTTTGTACCTCCTTGTGCTGCCTCCAAAAGCCCTGCATGACCTGTATGACTCCCCAGGTGGCCATAACCACTCTATGTCCCATTTCAGCCTGGTCAAATCAGGTTGTTCAAAACTCAAGGAAGGCACTAAATCCAAGTCCTACTTCCTTGGAGCAAACCCTCTACAACCTGCCAGGCTCCCTGAGCTAAGGCCAGCCATACCTAATGCTCAAGGTTTGGCTTATACTGAAGCAAAACTGTTGAGAGACAACCGCCCGGATCATTTGCAGTCAGGTACAATACAAAGTCACTTTTGCTGTTAGCATATAATGGAGGAAGCATACAGCGAGTCAGCAGCTCATCATTACTGCAAAATGTCTTTGGAAATGCTCTCATCAATTCATGGCAGCACAGGCTTCTTACAGACTCCTGTTCATGAACAATTATTTGCTCTAATTTCACAAAAGCAAGAGGATACTATGACAAAAATCTCCTAGCATTGCCAAAGGCTCAATTCAATAATGTAATGACACCCAGGATTAAAAATAGGATAAAAAGAAAAGTTTGCTGCACTCCAATTATTTTGAGGAAATTTAACATCCATGATGGATATTGCCTTAAACTATCCACAAGCAAAAGGCTGACATCCTTCCCTGGGTGCAAGAAGACAATTCAGGTGATGCAGGCATTTCAGACTTGTAACATGGTGAGGGAAGTGAAATAAACCCTCATTTCTATGATGGCCATTTCCAGTCTTAAAGTGTTAAAAAAATAAAGGATTTACCATTGCAACTCAGAGGTTATGAGCAATTTTGACTGATAAAAGGGAAAACTATAAGAGAATAGAAGTGCACAATTTCAAGAGCCCATTTTGGGTTGTAAAACATTAAATTACCCTGAACTGACTTTTATTCAAAGTGCTGAGCAGGCTGGTGTGTATTCTCCTTTTCCCCTTTTGATTGACAGCAAAGCAGTTGGAGCAGGAGCCAGTGTCCTATGAAAGAGGAGCTCTTTCTGGTTCTCCCCATCCTGCCTGTGGGGCATCTCACACACCGCCTAGAGAGCGATATAATTAACAGACTGATAGGGAGCTGAGCCCAGCTTCCCTGCCATTTCCACAAGTGCTCTAATTATGAAAAAAATGGACGTAATTAATGTAGATGTCACAGATGATGGGCATGGAGCAATTAGGTTTCTAGGCTTCATGAAACACTTGCTGTTCTAAATAAGTGCACATTGCACAGCCTTGGTCATTAGCTATTTCCTCTTCGAAGAGGTTTAAATGGGGAGTTATTCTTCTCAGGTGTATCTCATATGGGTTGACTCTAGGTGGTCCCACTACCACTATATATCATGTTGCTCTTCCAAATTGCCTCAGCAACATTTACAAGTGATGGGAAAAGGCACTTCTCAGTACTCACACTGAATCACCATTCACTCAAGGATGTAAATCAAGTCTTCTGTGCTACATTGCTATGTCCTGTGATCATTTATGTATCACCATCTATATATACATCACCTTGTTTACCATCAGTTGAGTGATAAAGAGTCCCTGGAATTAACTGCACCATCTACTGATTATCACCTTGGGGAAGGGAGACTGAGGAGGTCAGACAGTACTGGGCATAGGTGAATAATCCCTATCAGAAATGTCCCCCCTTCCCATTCTAGTCTGTCTTCATCACCTTATTCTTAATGAGCTGCAGGAACTCCAGCACCTTTTCAAATCTGAGCAAATTATTAGCTATAGATCCCCTGTGAATGCCTCCAAATTAGGTTGCCCCAACAATGCAGTGGATCTGTACACCACTGGATAGCAAATTCACAGGTGGACACCTACCTTGACGCGTCTTACCCAAGAATAAAATTGCAACTAAAGGGTTTTCTACTGGGCACTGGTTGCTTCTGGGCTTTCCCCATCTTTTCTTCATGTAGGGAAGTGGGAGATGAGACGTGCAAAGCTGTAATGCTGAACCATCGCAGTCACTTACAATCACAGAATAATTCCGGTTGGAAGGGATCTTAAAGATCACCTATTTCCAAACTCTCTGCCACAGACAGGGACACCTTCCACTAGACCAGGTTGCTCAAACTTAACTATTAACTATTTCTATAACTAAACATATCTCTGTTAACTTGAAAACAAGCCCAGGATGACTTTGAAATGACTTTTTGAGTGCATTTCTTTGATAGAGGAGTGTATTTGGGAACAGCACTTTTTTAAAAGGAAAAGCAAACACATCCAACAGGAAAAAAAATCCCAACCAAAGAATTCAAACAAACCAGGGCACAGTCAGTTTGTATGCTCTGCTGTGAATATAAAGGGGGTAGAGGCAAACAGATTATATGTAGTTCAAAGGGGCAGTGTATCCCTGACTTTGAAATTACCATTTCTGTTTAATCTTTTAATTCATTTCAATGAACTGGCAAGGAAAATAAACAGAAATTTTCCATCCAAAGCTGCAGTGGCATGTGCTATTCTCTAAAAAATGCTGCTGCTTTTAGCAAATGTAAGCCAAGGTATCTATAAAACCAGTTTTGCAGAAGAAAGAAGGGAATTCATTGTTATTTTATTCAATATTTGTTGCTTGATGTGAGTGACAAGTACGCTGGGTTTATTTTTTCTCACAGTCTTCTTTTAATCAGATGTCCTTAGGTGACATTTCACTTTATCTAGTAACAACCCATTGGAGAGAAGAGAACGACCTTCATCATTTGTTCGCTGCTGCACAAAGCTCAAGAGAGAAGCACAATACAGAGATCTCTGAATAGCCTGCTGCATTTTGCCGGCACCTCTTGAGGATTTGAAATACCATTGCCAGATCCTATCATCTGTTGTTTTTAAATACCGCCTTCCAGTGTGAGACTGAAAGCCTTAATTTCCCATCCAGGATCCAAGATGTGAAATACGTGAACATGTTTCCAAGTTTCTTTCTATCCTTGTGCCATTATACACAGATAGGTGTTTCTCTTACAACCATATGGCTTACAACGCAGAAATTCTCTTCTTCCAAAAGGCTGTGAAGTTACAACTTCCCTGAAATATTATTCATAATTAACTCCTTCCTATTTACCACAGAATCACAGAAATGCTTGGGTTAAAGATCATCTAGTTCTAACCCCTGTCACCATGGGCAGGGATGCCACCAATAGAGCAGGTTGCTCAAAGCCCCATCCGACCTGCCCTTGAACACTTCCAGGGTATCCACAGCTTCTCTGGGCAACCAGTGCCAGTGCCTCACTATTCTCTGGGTATAGATTTTCTTCCTATCATCTAATCTATATCTCTTCTCTTATTGTTTAAAACTGTTCCCCCTTGTCCTAGAACTATTTGCCCGTGTAAAAGCTCTCTCTTTTTTACAACCCCCCTTTTTATTTACCACCTAGCTCTCTGTTAACAAAGCCATTTTTCAGTAATCAGCCTCCTCCCTATATTCCACCTGACCACCACCTGGAGACAAGTCCCCATCTGGATGTACCCCACCAGCTCCCAGCTGGTGTAGGTGCAGGAGGAGCCCATCAACCTCAGCAGCCTGGCAGGAATTGACCACTGGCATGGCCGCACTGCACGAGGGTTGGCTGGGAGGCAACGTGCCTGCTCAGCAACCTGCCAAGCACCAGCACTAGTGGGGCAGTGGAAGTGAGTGACTGCCCAAAAAGGCAGCGCTCGAGATGATGATTGGTTGTCAATGCATGAAACACAAGTGGCAGCTCACAGGCTTAGAGGAGAGGTCCCTCCTCCACCCCACCAGCGTACATGGCTGCAGGAGGATAAGGAGGTTGAGTTCATCAAGAAGATTTCATCCGTGGAGAAATAAGGGATTTGCCTCCTTCTCTTGCTCATCTGTTTTCCGAAAGCCTCAAGAGCTTACTGTCTTTGAGAGTTCAAGCCCTTCCCTGCACTAGATCCTTTAAAAAATTGGCCACTACATCTGCAAAACATGTAGGGAGCTGATGGACAGACATGCAGACAGTGTGACAATCCAAGTCCAGGCCAAAGCACCCACAGAGTCAGGATGCCTTCCTTGAATGATGAACACTGGCAGAGCCAGTCCCTCAAACAGATTGTCCTTGAAAGAAGCTCTGCCAGAAAGCACAGCCCTAAAGCTCACTCCCTGGCTGAGCATCCTAGAGCAGCCCCAAAATGTAGCTCCAGAGGGAATGCCAAAAACTACTCCTTCCAGCACAGCCTGTAATAGGCATTGCAGAAAACAGGACCCTTCCTGGACTCAGTGCTCATGGGATGGAGAGAAGGGTATTTATTAATATGATGTAGATAATGATACAAGTGCTGACTCCAAAACACCCCTCCCTGGAAATAGAGATGTTCTGGCTCCAACAATTACCTGACAGTTCAACAAGACAAAAGGGAAAAAAAAGAACCAATCCACAACAAAAAACCTTCAAACCTAGAAGAGAAACTGGATTCAGGTGCAGCAGTTCCACAATAAGCCAGAGGTCACCCAGAGTCCCCTGGTGGCCAATAACACTGAACTTGTTCAACAAACAATTTAGTGACAGCCTCACGGTCATAGGGAGGAGGGGAGGGGGGAGTGCTGCACAACAGAGTATTGGATTTTAAATGTCACTTCGGAGCTGCAGGGGGTGAGTGCAAGGTTTATGACATGCTGGCTGTTTTTGAGGTGGTGGATGTTCTGAGTCAGAATTATCTCTCCCATCTTTCAGACCTGCAAGGCAAGTACCAAAAATGTTTTGGAAGGAGATGCCAGGGTGCTCTGCTTATACACTGAAGAGAGACAAAGCAGCCATTGATGGGGAGTTTGTTGCTTTGCTATTGTGCTCTTGTTAGTCATTCCTCTCTGATAAAAGAACTGATTCAATCTGCAGGGCCACAGCTTTGATCAGCAAAGCCGGTAAAGTAGCTCAAATATGCTTTGGTCTATAACAAGGAGGTATGTGATCCAGAGAAACAGGGATCAGAAGACATGGCAATGAGAAAGTTGTGGTATATGATTCAGTGATCAGTGCCTTGTCGAGGCTACTTTTAAAAGACTAAAGACCTGGGGCTTACTCCAGAGGCTCCAGAAGACCATTTTACCGTTTGACCAGTCTTATTATCTGAAAATGCTTCCTGTGCTTCCATTGACCTATATTTAATCCTGTCATTTGCTATGTGAAATTTTCAGAAGTTTGTATTTTCTCCCACATGCTTCATGAAAACATACAAACAGTAGGAAGGAGGGCTGGATTATGTTTGGGAGCTGGATTGGCAGGAAAGGGTTGTGAGTGAACAGAACTTTATGGGAAACATCAGTGCTGGGTGCATGGTTAGGCATAGGAGAAAATGGATCCTGTGTTCAGGTATCATATGTGAGTGAATTTGTTTTATGCAAATATGTGCCTACAATATGCTGAGTGTGACAGAAAGGAAGGGAATCTTGCTCTATTGCATTTAAGAGCCACTTGCTATCACAGCATGATCCTGCAACTGTAGACGGAAATAAAATGCTTATGTTTTGTTGCTGTCATAACACAGGGGAAGAATATAAAACAGCCTGCAATGGTTAAACCCCACTTTCAACATCTGAGTGTTAAGTAACTCATCTGGAAGCACGATGGCTGCATAAAGCCCTCTTTTAATGAGCAGGTCCCTGCACAGTCCTCACTGCAGCTTCAGGCTTTAAAAACCTGGGACGGACATGGAGATTTTTTTTTCTTCTTACTGCTCATTCGGGCAGATTCCCCTAAAATGGCTGGATAGAAGGGAGGGTCTCCTTGGTTTTATGTCCAGCTCATCTGCCTGTATGAGCAAGGGTCAGTCTTCATCTCAAGCTGTCACTTATTACTTGGCTACTCAATAAGTCGAATAATGATAATGATCTAATTATAAAATAATAATATAACAGTACTACTACTACTAATTTCTATGGTGGTTCTGTTTGGGTTATTATCTACTGCACATAACATTTCAGAGACAATCTTCTGTGCAGAATGAGCCTTCCCTGTTTGCCTTTTCCTGTATAGCTTTGCCTGAGGAGACTGTCACATCAGAGAGGAGGAAAAATCCTGAGGCTCTCTCTCATTACAGAAATAACCTCTATTAGCATTTTATTGTTTAATCCAAAGAAACAAGAAACAAAAAAGGAGTCTCCAAGATCCAAAACACAACTGAGTTGCTGCAGTGTTAATAGTTTTCAAGCATCAACTCAGTCATAGTAGCAAAAAGGCAGAGTTCTTTTGGCACCCCCTCTATTATTAAGTGATACTTAAAATAAATCTCTTGGTGAAGTTGAAGCTGGTACATTTTAACATGTCTTCACCACAGCTTTGAGGCTGAGTACCAAGGATGGACTGACACATGACTTTTCTCAACCCACAGTATCTTGTTTGCACCTCTGAGTGATACCTTTTGTTGTTGAGGAAGTGTGACCTTGTGGTTTAAAATGTGTACAGGACCTCAAGAATCTGCTACAGGACACCAAGATTTCAGTGAAGTCACAGATAAAGAGGCTAGGAGGGCAGATGGAGTCAATTCCATTGCCTATCATTTTATTAGCAGAAATGTTAAGAACATGCCCTGATCTCCCCGAGCACATTGGGGCCTCATTGCTCTCACAAAGTTTGAACACACTGGCAATATCAAACAGGAGTTCAGACTAAAGAGGATTTCGACTAAACAGATGAAAGCAACCCCAGAATACAATCAGTCTAGGAGATGAAAGAGTATCCTGAGAGGTAAATGACTTTTTCAAGGTCGTACACTGATAAGCAGTAGGTCTGAGAGTTAACCCAGGGCTCTCAAATCCTGTCGAAATATTCTAACCTTTAACAGTGCTGCCTCCATCTTTTAGCTGAGTAATTCCCAACAGGAAGATGGGGAAATGATTGGGTGCAAAGGCTTTTTTCTTGCCAATTTTAGCATTGAATTTTCGCCATTATCTACCAAAATGGCTTGCGATGCAGGCTTATTTGTAAAAGCAGGACATGGTTACTTGGGATTAAACCCAGTCAGATAAAATGAAAGTTCATCTAAAACTTCTTTCTGGTGAGACTCCCTGCAATGTTTCCTAATTTCCTAGAGAAGTACTGGGGCTTCTTGTTTAGGACATTTTAAGCCAAATTGAATGAATTTCTAGAAAAAAAGTCTGTGAAAATTTATTCTGCATCAAGATTTCCCCCTTTTTTTTTAATTTCTAAGAATCCTTGGTGCAAAGGCCTTGAATTTAGCCTGCAATATGTGGGAACATGGCCTCTGTGGGAGAAAGAAACAGTAACCATTTCACTGAGCAACCACTAAAAATATCACAGGAAAAAGCACCATGGCAGTAGTGAATTTAAGATGTGATTATTCAGACAGATTTTAATACTGGAATGGAGTCTGACTTGCTCTTAATCTCCCAGTGTACCTGGGACAACACACTGATAGAACTTTTTCAATAAATATTTCAATTGAATAATCTGCTGCTAAGGGCATGAGATACAGTATGGAGTTGCATGGATCACCTTGCTATTGTCCCATTCTTGGGTTTTCATCTGTGTGTGGATTAGCTCATAGGATGGCTCCATTGCGTCCACGTCCGGCTTGGGGTAGCCGGGGATGACGTTGTGTAGCTGGAACCCAAAGGTGAGCAGCCAACTGTTGACATCTGGAAGGGAAGAGAAGCATAAATAAGATTATCTGATCTCTCAAGCAAGATTGCCCAGGAGACAGCCCCGAGGAGAACCCCATGCTGATTGGCACTGTAGAAGGCTGGCCAAAACGATGAGTGTCTACTTTGTGTGAAGAGCACAAATAATAATGGTCCTCAAAAGAGCTGTGTGTCAAAAGCTGGGCTTTCCACCTCCAACCAGAGCCAAATTCTGCATGTTCTCAGCTCTGAAACAGAAGCGTTGGCAGTGAGAAAATGGCCCAAATCAAAGCCAACTCCACATCTGCCCTTCATTACGCAAGAACCAAGGCACTGCTTGAAGGTAGGCAGGAGAAGTGAAGGACTGGCAATACACTTGGAGGCTGAGATGCTCCATCTAAATGGGAAATATTATCAAGTCCTAAAGTAATTTCTGAACACCTCACTTACAATACTTCTCTCAGTGAGAACTCTCAAAAAGCCTGCAGGCTGAAGACTAAATTTAGAGCTATGTGAGCCAGAATAGCAGGACATACTGGATGGACGGCACAGGCATTTAGCAGGTGCTCACGGAAGAGGTTCTGGACATATCTTTTGCTTTTTACATGGCATTTCCACCTCAGTCCTGAGTTTTTCCTGGCATTTTTTATAAGAAGGTGTAATTTGAGCATTAAACCAGTGTAAAGTCACGTGTCATCTCTTACAGTGACGTTTACTGTCAGCCTTCATACTACCTGCAAGGCACATTATAGTGAAAGTAAGTGTACAGATACAAGACTACTTTGCTTGGGTACTTTTTACAAAGCTCTTAAAAAAAAGTCCATGGATGGTGAGAAAACTCCTGGCTGCTAGTTGTAAACTACTGTCTTATGCAAAAGAGGGACCACTGGCACTAAAGGGTACAGGATGGAAAACCAGCCATTTGGGACACCATTCCTTCATTTACTTGCCAGTAGATTACAAAGTCTTCCTTGATTTTTGAGTGCATAACTATTAGGAATAGCAGCTGAAAGTCAATCCATTGGAGGAAATAACTATGAGGTTGAGTAACTCCCAGATCTGCTTGGGATCAGCATCACTTCCCCCTTAACTTTAGAGCATTTGATGATCTCACCTTGTTTGCCTTCACTGAACTCCAGAGGACACATCTGCTACAGTCCCTGAGCAATACAGTGTGCATTTGGCACACAAATAGCAATTGCAAGAAAAAGAAAGGCATGAAGGTAAAGTTTAACTAATATCAGCTCCCAGGAGTCTTAGGTGTTTGGATGTAACTGGAATTGTGTTGGTGATTGCTCTGCTTCAAGCTGGAAGTGCAAGGGGCTTGATTTTCATTTTGCTAAACTCAATAAGCACTGTTGAAACAATCTGAAGAAGGAATCAATGTAAATAATCAAATATGCATCTCTGAATATTTTTTCTCTATTCCCATGAGCCTAAATGAATGTTTTGAAGAACCGGTTGGAAAAGAAATTATGGATGCTAGTGGCAAATAAGGCACTTCCAGATGACTGGAGAATCAGGAGCCAAACAAACACACTATCTGTTGCTTGTTTTCCTACAGGCCAAAATGTTGCGATTGGGCAGATGTCCAAAAAGCCCTTGCGACAATCCATGTGGAAGGGGGAGGATTTCTGTAATAAAAACACTTCTGTTCAGTCAATGTACAGATTGTTTTTGGAGTGTCTTTAAAACAGAGAGGTTGGGGGGAGGAAAGAAATGAAAAGGCTCATTTAATTATTTTGTTGCTTAGCGCTAAGCCAGACTGCTTCCAAATCCTTCTCATCTCAAATGAAGACCTTTGATGTACATATTGTGGACCAGGTGGTCAGGAGAACAAAGTAAAAAAGTGAAGGTCAGCATTGGTGCAGGAACCATTTCCCAAGCACTTCAAAAATGTGAAAAAGAATATAAAGCATGGATGCTCAAGTGCTAAAAATATGTAACATGTCCGGAAATATCCAAGACAGGGTTTTTTCTCAGAAAACTGACTTTCAACACATTTGCAAACAGGAGTTTGTTCTTTTTTGGAAGAGGTGTTGGAATACCCAGAACAAAAAAAAAAAAAAAAAGCCTAACCAAAACCATGGGAGGAAGGTGTGGAGCTGAGAAAACAGAGGGGAAAATACTAATTTGCCAAGAGGCAGTGACAACTTTTTTGACAGAAAAGTACATTTCACATCACATAGGTTTTTTTCAGCTACAGTAACCCTGCCAACACATTTCAAAGTAAATTCATTTGAGGGCAAAGAAAAAGGGTGCTTAATGCAGACACATGTAATGGAAATGTCAGTTCAATCCATCAGGATTGCTGAAGCTGGCAGCAAAGCTCTGTGCCATGAAGTGTACAATCACTAAAATATTCATGTTTAACAATGGGCCTCTCAAAACACAAATACCTGCTTCTCCTGCTCTCCCCTCCGCATGCCTCCAATTTGCATCCACAAGCTCAGAGACCTCACCAGTGCAAACCAAAGCATGTGCTGGACACTCATGTCCTGGGCACTGAGCTCCCCTAAGAACAAAGGGTCCCAGGGTGGGAATGTGGAGGGACAGAAAGTGGTTCCCTGTGCCAAAATCTGTGCAGATTTGGTTGTGATGACAAGGGCACTCTCATCACGGGTTCTGCCCACAAGGTGCCTGAAAGCTTGAGCAGAAAGAAATGCTGGGGCAGAAGCTTTGTGTCACAGCACTCAGCCCATAGCATGGCCTGCTTCTTCCATGGACTGGGAGAGGAGAAACCTAAAATATGTATTTGGGTTCTATATTCTGGAAAAACTGAAAAATAGAACTTGTAAGACAATGGAAAAAGCTATCTGGTGCATATAAAAAATTAGTGTATCGGATTTGGACATCTTGATTTTATTGTCAGAGCTGTGTGGGAAGCTGTGCAACTGTTTTAAGATAGGGTTAAAAAAAAAAATTTTGTCCTGTCTTAACTTGAGCAGGAAAACAAAAATCTGTTATTATGTCACAAAACAACACTTCAAAAACTATATCAGTTCAATAATTTCAAATTAACTTCCACTTTGATTTTGACTCTTTAATTTTCCTTTTCCGATTTTCAGTCACTTCACTTAACTTGAAAAGGTTGAAAACCCAAAAGGAATTCTTTTAGGCTATTTTGGAATTTGTCATGTAGACAATTTTGAGAGCTGTTTACAACATTTTTGCTGAGAAATCTCTCAAGCTCAACCCTCTCCCATAAATAAATTCAGTTTTGACAAATGAGCATTTTCTGATAGGAAAAGTTACCTTGAGGTATTCCCTGCCAGCCTTAATTATGAGAGTGAGGCCAACACATAGGATCTTAGGCTGTATCTTTTGACATATTTTACTTCCCTTGTGGCATCAGCTCTGGAGAAAACAGCTTTTCCTTAAAAAACCCACAGTCTAATCCTTAGGTTTATTGCAGAAGAACCTGAAAACATGAATCCTAATGGCTAGAAAAACAAGCAGAATAGAATCCAGGATTTTTACGTCATAGTATTTATTTGCCGTTAAGACAATCTCACAGCTCAGGGGAACACAGTTATTGTTGAATATGGAAAAGTTGTGATAGATGCAGCAGGAGCATCTAAAAATTAATTTTATCTCAAGAAGTATGTACATTTGGTTTGTGATTGTGGCACTGGGTTTTTCAAAGGGAAGTATCTAGGAAAGAGTCCCACCAAAACAGTTCTCTGAAAAATTGCTACCAGTGTTGCACACAGTATGACACTAGTATGAAACTGAATTTGAAGGGGGAAAGGACTAGACATCCTGGCTGTATCAGAAATAATGTGTCCAGCAGGACCAGGGCAGTGACTGTCCCCATGAACTTGGTAACTGGTAAGGCCACACTTCTGATCCTGTGTTCACTTCTGGTTACCTCATGACAAGAGAGACACTGAGGTGCTGGAGCATGTCCTGAGAAGGGCAATGGACGGTCTGGAGCCCAAGTCTGATGAAGGAAGATTGAGGGAGCTGCGGGTGTTCAGGTTGGAGAAAAGGAGGCTGAAAGGGGACCTTATTGCTTGCTCTCTGCAACTCCCTGAAGAAAAGGTTGCAGTGAGGTGGGGATCGGTGTCTCCTCCCAGGTAACAAGACCAGGCCAAGAGAAAATGGCCTCAAGTTGTGCCAGGGGAGGTTTAGATTGGATGTTGGGAAAAATTTATTCACAGAAAGGATTATCAAGCACTGGAAGAGCCTGCCTAGGGCAATGGTGGAGCCACCACACCAAGAGGGATTTAAAAGATGTGATGATATGGCACTTGGGTACATGGTTTAGTGGTAGACTTGGTAGTGCTGGGTTAATGGTTGGATTTGATGATCTTGAAGGTCTTTTCCAACATAAATGATTCTATGATTATATAAATATAGGAGGGACATTTAACATACAGAATGATTTTCTGTAAAAAATCCCCCCATACATAGAGCTCATATTACTGTCATTTTACAAAGTCCCAGGGGAAGCAGTTCAGAGATTATGTCAAGCTCTGGGGTAGGTGTGCCCATAAATCTTGCCTTTAAGTTTAAAGCACCTACTGTTTTTTGTAGAATTCTGTGGGGCAGATTAACTTGGAACTACATAGTTGCAGTGTTGTAGTCATGTAGCCACTCTGAAATGGCTGACTGTAATAAAACATTTAAGTTACTTTGCCATTTTGCTAAAACAAATCTGTATGTCATTTGTTTAGTTGCAAAGAAATCTCTAGGCAAAACTGTGTAAACAGAACTGCCCCTCTACAAAGAGAAAGGTTATCAGGACATTAATTGGTAGCTAAACTCGGGATATCTGAGGGGACGAAAATCTGGAAGCAAAATAAAAAGAACAAACATCAAAGATAAGAAAAGAAAAAAGGTTTGGGAATTACAATTTCCATCTATGCTAATGAATTAAACATACCCTGGACATAGGGGTAGACTGGCAAACTAAACCTTATGTCCATTTTATTAAAGATTGGAAAACCTCATGGTGATCGGGACACTGAGAGATACCTATTGCACTGGTTTTGACCAGGATAAATTTCTTTACAGTAGCTACTATGGGTCTGTGTTTTGGATTTGTGCTGGAAGTGGTGTTAATAACATGGGGATAGTTTCATTATTGCTGAGCAGTGCTTACACAGAGTAAAGGCCTTTTCTGCTCCTCACTCCACCCCTCCAGTGAGGAGGCTGAGGATGAACAAGGAGTTGGGAGGGGACACAGATGGGACAGTTGATCCCAGCTGACCCAAGGGATATCCCAGACTACCATGTGGCATCATACTCAGCATGATGTAAAGCTGGGGGAAGCAGATAGAAGGAGAGGACATTCAGTGTGATGGTGCTTGTCTTACCAAGCCACCCTTATGTGTGACAGAGCCCTTTGTCCTCGGGATGGTTGAATACCTGCCTGCCCACGGGAAGTGGTGAAGGAATTCCTTGTTTTGCTTTGCTTGTGTAAGTAGCTTTTGCTTTTCCTGTTAAACTGTCTTTATCTCAGCCCACGAGTTTTCTCACTTTTTCAGTTCTCTCCCCTTTCCCACCTGGGGGGAGAGACTGAGCAGTTGTGTGGGGCTTAGTTCCTTCTGGGGTTAAACCATGACACCTATTCACTGATGGCAAGGTTGTGAAAATGTTAATTAATTTAAATGTCTTACCTGTCATGTAACATTTGATATCCTGAGAGTTGCTAATGGGGTTGTTGTTTTTGAACATATACAGGTTGAAAGGCATTATATTATTGCTACTCAGATGCTTCCACATATCATGGTCTGGACTTGTCCACCGACCCGCTAGCACATCATAGTCTCTCCGTCCCATGTGAATAAGCTTTGTGAGGGGATCATACAGTCCTCCGTGGTAGCCAATAATGATCTGGAAGTTGGGATTGGTGTCCATATAGATCTCCCCATATGCTGTGTACAGTATCTGCTTGATCATTAAGCCAGTCCCACTGAAGACAGCCAAAGGGGTGCCAATGTTATCGCAGGCTATGTAGAATTCATCACCGCTGCTGAGCTCCATTGCAAAGAGGTGGCCTTGGAGGTCATAGTAAAGGGAGGTGATCTCGGAACTTGAGTGGTTGTATAGATGGGTGACCTTGGTTGGGTTGGTCAGATCTGCGTAGAAGAACTGCAAGTGATGACCATGGCTGGTTTTGCTGGAGACTCTCCTTCCTAGGCCATCATAGCGATACTTCACGCTCCACCCACTAGCTTTATTGTAGGCTTTGATGAGCAGGCCAGCTGAATTGTACTCAAAAATATCATTGCCCCTTTGCTTCAGGAAGCCATCTTCATCCATTTTGTACTGCACATCCCCCAGTCTAGTAATCCTATCCCTGAGGTCATACCTGAGCGGTGTAAGGCGGGCACTATTCCCCGGACTCAACAAATGGAGGTTTCCGTTTAGGTCATAGCTGTAACGCCAGAGTGGTTTGTCATTGATAGACACTGTCTGCAACTGGCCATCAGCATCATATTCATATGAGTACCTAGTTGTGTTTGCATAAGGGCCAACCTTCAGCTCTTTCTTAACCACTCTCCCCATGTTGTCGTACTGTACAGTCATCCAGTACATGAGAGACCGGAATATCTCATACTGGACCTCCTTCATTCTGCCATAGGCATCAAAATGTTTAGTGTGAGTCATGACAGCAGTGGTGATAATCTGGTTGATGTCGTAGTAAATTACCCCAAATTTGCCGAATTGCTCGGTTTTGCCTGACACGTCATCATACCTGTAGAGATCAATAGGTAAAGGTGTCTCGTTGATGACTGCTTGCATGCTGGTCACCCGAAAGCTGTTGTCATAATTGTAGTCAAAGCGTGCGTTCACCATGCCTTCCTCAGTGAAGCGGAAGATCTGCCGATCAATGAGGGGCCCTATTTGTCTGTACCTGATTGTGCAGGTGAACCCTTCATTCTGCAAGTTGATGGTCTTCAGCATGCCAGCAGTTTCATCGTAAGTGAAACTGATCTTTGTGGTGTCATAGAGCATCTCAGCTAACTTGGACAATTTTCCATACTTGTAGATGACACGTCTCCCTGTGCCCAAGTACAGAGTGTGGAGGAGCTGCTCATCCTCTGTGAAATCCTGAATAACCGAGGCGTTGCCTTCTGGTGGTCGGTAAATGTTCCTGTAGTAGCCAATGGAACGAATGGTTTCCAAAGTCTGACGCGCAACGTTGGGCATGGTCACCGATGACAACCGGTCGTTCTTGTCAAACTCAAAGATGTACTGCCTCTGGCTGTGAAGGAGCAGCACCATGGACTGGATGGGAAGAGGGAAAGAACAGATTATATTCCCGGGTTTTGAGCAAAATTATGCTCTTCATTCCAAAGAGCAGGGCAATTGAGACAAATTTCTGCACCCGCAGAATTAAACAATGAGAGGTAAGCAGCTGCAGAGCACATCAAATATCCCCGAGCAGGAGTGGGTCACAGAAAGAAGCAGTCAATGCAGTGAGGAAGGTCTAAGTTCAGAATGCTCAGTAGTTCCAATCAATACCCTGTAGCTGACTGTCTCTACCCAAATTCCCTGTGCCAATAGCTTTTACAGACTAAATAAATAAAATTGTTGGACCTACTTAAACATGCTTGAAAAACTATCCTCCAACACCTTCCAATGCTGAATTAATTAATTGTGTCCCCTTATCCTCTGTTATCCTCTTACTCCCAGTTTCTGTGCGCATGCTTATTTGTTTTGGGAGTTTTTTGCATATAACAAAAAATCCACTTAGGTTGCATAATACAAGGAGTAAGTCAATATTTGTTCCTTTTTAAAAGATATGGTACTACAGTTTCCTTAAACTGTTTTAGAGATAGATGCTATAAAAAAAAAAAAATCAGGAATAAAAAATTCCAGCCCCAGGTATATAGCATATGGATCTATAGGTCACTGGGCAGTATAATAATGAATGGTAATATCCAGAAAAATTAAGTCCCACATGAATCTACAGAGTGCAGACTGCAGGACACACTGCAAAGTGTGCTACAACAGTGTGTCTGGATTTATGCCTTGCACTTTTTAATTACATGTATTTCCTATAAAGCAGGAATGGCCTGTGTGAAGAATGCAGGATGTAAGACTGTATGGGTTGTTTTCACATGGAAAACCCCAGTGGAAATTTCTACTATTCACTCTGATGACTTTACCTAAATATATTTTATACTGCAGTTAACTCAACTAATGAAAACTGTACTTAAAAAAGTGCAGCTGAACTCATGTCAAAGGAGTAAAGCCCAAGTGCTTCAAAGGCACTGTCTCTAAGTGGTAAGAGGATTCTTACCTTCTCCAAGTAAGTGTAGCTCCATGATTTGCCATCAGCAAAGATCCTGGATGTAATTCTGCCAGACTGGTCATACTCCATCCTTTCTGACATTGTGCCCCTCTGAATCCCTGCAATGTGTCCTCCTGGGGAATAGGTGACATTGACCCCGTTCAGTCTGCTGCTTGGTGACCAGAGACTGGGCCTCCCTGCCTGGTCGTAGAGGATGCGGAGCGTGAACTTGCGGTGGTCATCATAGATTTTCTCTGTCCTTGTCACACGATCAAAGTCGAGGGACAGCAGGTTTCTGTTGTGAACCTACAGGAAAGAGATGGAGAATTAGGAAGCTGGAAAGATTTTAAGTTAGAAAGACCAGCCTTGTTTCACCAAACACCTCTTTACATGACACTGGAGAGTATCCAGCAGTTCACTGCCTCTGGATAAGAGGCAATTTTTAAAGCAAGGGGTAGTCCTAACATTGCTTCTGTTGACTTTGGTGAAGAAAGAGGCAGAAGAATGGTATTTCTGAAACACCACATCAGTGAATGAATATTGCCCATATCCCAATTCTAGGTTTAAGACTGCTGCAGCAGATGTAACCTACAGAACACGAATGACAATTTGTTGCAAGGAATATTTGCAAGGTACTCTGCTTATCCATCCTAGGATATGGCGTCTTTTGCTTTCATGCCCATCAAAACCCAGCACTTGTAGAAAGGAGATGGGTGCTGTGTCAACATAATGGCAGGGTCTTTCTCTGAGTTTACTGCAGGCATTGGAAGTTAAGCCTTTCCCCTGAGATGAAATGAGCTGTGTCGCCAGGTGAAGAAGCTACAAGAAGAAGTGAACAGGCTACATAGCATTCAGGAGAATGAGCAAGAGAGTGACCAATTATTTTCAGAGGCGCTACAGTCTCAAGAATCTCAGGAGTCTCAAGCCTCCACCGTAGTGGAGAAGCAGGTGGACTCAGACCCTGCAGGGTAATTAGTCAAAGGACTGTTAGTCAAGGGTTTGTTAAAGATGAGGGCTGGAAGTGGGTCACTGAACAAACCAGGAGGAAGGTTCCTCCTCCTCAAAATTTGACAGGTAGGACTGGAATCTTCTACAACAGGAAAGACGCTCTGGAACTAGAAAGCAAGGCAACACATGAGGTGGAAGAAGATTCTTCTGGGGTCTTGGGGACCTCCTAAAACAACACCATCTGTGCCCCACATCAAGATCTCCTCTGTTAACAGGAAGAGTAGTTGTAATAGGAGACTCCTATTACAAGAAGTTTCCTTAATTCAAGTTTGCAGACAATACAAAACCGGAAGAAGCTGTTGACTCCCTCGAAGGCAGGGAGGCCCTGGAAAGAGACCTTGACAATTTAGAGGACTGGGCAGTCACCAACCATATGGAGTTCATCAGGGGAAAGTGCTGGATTCCACAACTTGGATGGAGCAATCCTGGATGTTCATATAGACTGGGGAATGAGATGCTGGAAAGCAGTGCCAGGAAAAGGACCTGGCTGTCCTGGTCTATGGCAAGTTGAATATGAGTCAGCAGTGCCTTGGCAGCCAGGAGGGCCAAACCGTGTCCTGGGGGCATCAGGCAAAGCATCCCCAGATGGTTGAGGGAACAGATTGTCCCATTCTGCTCTGCACTGGTCTGGCCTCACCTTGAATATTGTGGCAGTTTTGGGTGTCACAATATAAGAAATATATTACACTATTGGAGAGCAACCAAAGGAGGGCAATGAAGATGTTTGAAGGGCATTGAGGGGAAGCCGTATGAGGAGTGGCTGAGGTCGCTTGGCCTGTTCAGCCTGGAGAGGGGGAGACTGAGACTCATTGCAGTCTACAACTTCCTTGTGAGGGAAAGAGGAGGGTCAGGCACTGATCTGTGGTGAGCAGCGTCAGAACCCAAGGGAATGGCCTGAAGCTGTGCCAGGGGAGGTTTAGGTTGGATATTAGAAAAGGTTCTTCACCCAGAGGGTGGTTGGGCACTGGAGCAGGCTCACCACGGAAGTGGTCACAGCATCAAGTCTGACAGAGTTCAAGAAGCATTAGGATGATACTCTCAGACACATGGTGTGACTCTTGGGGATGGTGCTGTGCAGGGCCAGGAGTTGGACTCAGTTACCCTTGTGGGTCCCTTCCAACTCAGCATATTCTGTGATTCTGTGAAATATGGAGGCCTTCACCACTGTAGATTTTGCACAGAGCAGCAAGTTCCCTGTAAGAACTGGAGTTTTAACTTCATTGTCCTGGGGTTATTCAGAGTGGCATAATTAAACTCCTCATACCTCCAGTGCCTCTGCATTTCCAAAGATCAAAGGTATCTACTTCAAAGGTAGGAGCAGGAATACATTTTGGTTCATGGATTGCAGTGCACAGCAATACAAAAAGGAGCTGATAATACAAATCATGTTTAGCCACATGTTCAACGAGACTTACAAAGCTGCATCACAATAGCAGCAAAGTACTGAGCCAGTATGAAAACCAACATTCCCAGGATGAGCTCACCAGTGAAGATAGCTCTTTCTCCATCTCACCACTTCCAAACCTCTTTCAGCTGGTGAACCTCTCTTTTCTAGAAAGGTGCAGATTGTTCTTAGATGAATTTCAAACTCCAAAGAGCTGACTTGATTTTCAGTGCCCTTTGCAGCCCTTCAGCTGCAGTCAATAAACCATAATTTGCTGTTTCCTATGAGGTCTTCAGACCAGTCTAAAACCACTACTCTATGCTGCTTTGGGTAAAGCTAACACTCCTAACTGGACGTGCTCAAAAAATGTCTGGTATGGCATTAAGGACATGGTCTAGTGGTGAACATGGTGGTGGTGCTTATTTTGGTTGGATTCGATGACCTTTGCATGGTTAGATTTGACGATTTTAGAGGTATTTTCCAACTTGAATGGTCTGTTTATGATCCTATAATTCTATGACCTGAGCACTGTTCTCAGCCCTGTTCCAGCTTTGATCTTGGCCATTGCTTTAGGGTGTATGACTGCATTCCTACTGTATTTTTGGGGATGTGGAAGTATTTGAGAGCTGAACAGTGAGAGGAAGGATGGGATCAAACGAACAGAGAAGAGGTTCCTCAGCCCTGGAAGAACAGGAGAGGGAAAAGCTGGATCACTGCAGTGTCGTGTTGCATGGGCAGATATCTATGCTGAAGCCTAGAGAACAGGGACACCATAAAGTCAGAATTCAGAAGGTATCTCAGGAGCTGGAGAGAGAAGGAATTGGTGCCATGATGTAAGTGTGAGGATGATGGAAGGGAGAAGGCAAGTGCAATAATGATTTTCAACTTATGAATAACAATGCTAATAGGTGGGTCTGACTTCAGGAGAAAAACATTGTGGAAAGGTAGACAATGCTCTGATTAAATATGCGTGAAGTAGAACGCAAATGTGTAACGGTAGAGAGGAGAAATCAGCCAACAGCCCACTGTAACAGGGAAGCTGGAAAATAAATAAAAAGGTATTCAAATTCTAAGTACAGAGGCACAGGACAATTTGGTATGTCATAGAGAAATAGGAGTAGCAATTCCTTACAAAAAAAAAAAAAAAGAAAAGCAAAGCAGGAAGGAATAGCAATCTCTGCCTCCCATCTATTCACAGAGAGCTCCAGCCTGGCAGTTGCAGCTTCCTCTGCTCCTGATCTTTGCCAAGAAAGCTGGAAAGAGCTCTTCCATGGCTGGGACAGTAATGTAGTATGAAGGAGGCCTTCCTGAGCCACATGTTAGCATCAGTGTCATTCACTGGGCTGGAAGGGCCAAATAGAAGGTCCCTGGATAGTTCTTAAGCTCAGTTCAACTCTCTGTATCCCATTATTGCTGTCCTAAGTTGTTTCACCCTCCATATGCTCTGGCAAGCAATGTCTGTGGGACTAGTTGGAACCAGTCACCCTTTTCAGGAAACTTTTTTTAAATGATTTGTTTTCTCCTGATCTCTCTTGCTGTAATGTCTCTTATCTCTGAGAAGTACTGTAAATGCCAACAGTCACCCCTCAGTGTGATGGGCAAAGTGAACCCTACCCAGCCAGTAGTCTCTGAACAGGGCCTAAATCTTTCTCATCCTTGTTCAAGGGCATGCCTTGTATAAAAGTGAAATTTCAGCAGAAGAACTGACAGGGTTGCAGGCTTCAGTCCAATAACTGTGTTTTAAGGTGAGCAGCTAAATAAGGTGCCATCCTCCATCTTGGAGATCTTATCCTGGAACAAGGTCTGAAAATCTCCTGCAAAAAGGTTTTGCCCCCTTAGAGCATTTGACAAGGCTTGTGATCAGTAATGAATCAAGACAGGGTAAATTTAAATCCACAGTTCACAGTGGATTTGACATCCCATCTAAAATGTGTGAGAGACTAAATTTAACCCCAAATTCATGTTGCACAGTACATTCATAAATCTCTTAGTTTGCTCTGGAAAAGAAAGAGCATAATCACATCACCACCTCTGATTCTACAGTGCTTCCTATGGCACTCCTTTAGCTTAAATGATAATTAAACAACATGCATTGATTTTCCCAGGAGCACAAGAGCACAAAAAGGGGAGAATTCTCATGAAAATACCTTGGCAATCTTCAGTGAAGGAGGGCAAAAAATACTTCTGCAATGAGAACTCCATGAGCCAACAACACCCATGTGATAAATGGCTGTCTACAAAGCAATTTCCCCAGTGAATTGCTAAAACCGTTGGGGTGGCCATATCCAGACCTCGGTGTCTTGCAGAAATTGTGCAGATCATGCTGGACCATCTTCATTAGTCAACACACCAGGACTGGTTAGCACCATATCCCTCTCTGATCACATCAGCTCTGGGAATTGTCTGGGACACTAGCTCTTGATGCCACCATTAACCTGCTGCCAAGGTCTTAGGAAAAACAAAGTGACTTATGACAGGAGTTACCATGGTTAAATAAATAAAAGAGCTGAGCCAGCAGCTCTGTCTCTTTTGGCTGTTCTATTTGCTCCACTGTCAAGAGATTATTTTACATCCCTCTTTATTGAAAAACTCAAGTTTGTTTAATAAAAAAAAGGGAAGGAGCCCTGTTCCTTGAAGCAGAGTTTACCTAATACTCTCACTGCAGATGGAGTCTGTGTTGCTGTTGGCCAGTGATGGGTTGAATTCATAGCCAGCCAATTTGGAGAAATATTCACTGTTGGCTGGGTGGATAAAACCTCAGAACTTTCCACGAGGGGTGTGAGATAGGAGAAGGGAAAGGGGCTGCTTTAACATACTTGTGATGTTTACAGCTGCCTGGTCAAGCGCAGAGCCAGGTCAGCATTGGTGGGATCAGAAAAAAGTCATGAGGGCCGTCCTCTTTCCCTTCATTCATGCAGAAGCCCCTACCCTGTGCCTTACACCTGTAATAAAGACACGTGTATTATATTATTTCCTAGGGAGGGTCAAAGAGGCAGCTGTGAAACTGGCCTCCTTGTGCTGGCAGCTGGTCCAGCTCATGGCGACAGGTTGTCAGTCCCCAAGGACACCATGCAACAATGCAAGGAGGAGGCACAACTCATAAAATTTGGATCCATGTGATGGCAGCAGAAAGGATCACTTTTTACAGTGTTCAGATCCTATTCTCCTCACTTCAAAGGCTTCATGGAATGATGCTGCAGCCTCTTTGGGATGTTCTTTCCCGATGGAGCACTGTGTCTTTGCTGCTGTTTCATGTGAGCAGTAGGGTGAGGGGAGAAAGAAAGTAGTAATTTAGTCACATACAGCAGAAAATTATAACTAATTTCTCAAAATGAACAAAAACATGTTGAACCTAACTTCCCTAAGTTTCTCCCTTGCCAGGGAAAGAAGCAATTATTGGTGTGAAGGCAGAGGAGAACACGACACAGAGAATATGGTAAATGTCGTGCAATCCCCAGGGAGGCAATTAGCACCTTGCAGGTTTTTGTATTAGGGGTGCAGATGCTGTCATGCAGGTAGAGACAAAAAACTTTAAATATCTTGAACACCTTCAGCTACTTTGAACCCCTGAACAGGGCCATAACCATGTAAGATGCACTTCTGCTTCACTAGAAGGGCACTGATAGGCTCAAAATGTGAATAAATTTTGGCAGATTATAGGGATACAAGTAGCAAGCCTGAAAATTCATTTTGCAAGTGTTTTTCCAACTATAGTACAATATAAAACAAAGACACATTCTGTGTTTGAATCTACTGCAAAAATTTTGGAAGATAAAATGGACATGGACAGCTGAGCTGTGGCTAAATGAGTGGAAACTGCTTTGAACACCAAATAGCTATCACACAGCTGCAAACTTCAGGAGGCTCTCTCCTTTCAGAAGAAGACCCATTTGGTTGGTTATTAAAATAAAATGAAATAAATAAAAATCCCATGACAAACCAAACAAAAAGGGTGATGACAGGTGATCTGCAGATATACAGCAGTTCACACTGAAGAAGCAGCTTCAGTTTTCACTACCGTTTGCAGTTTTTCTCCTGGTAACAAAGTAAGAGGTGATCAACACAGGGGAAAAAGAACAGAGGCTGAGGTGGGGAGGGTGAAGAGAAATACTTGACAAGTGTGAGCAAGGAGAGACGGGAGAAATCACACCAAGGTGGCAGGGGTTATGCAGCACGGAATAAGGAAAGGTGAAGAGCAGGGACTGGGAAACATATATCCTGAAACCAGAGCATTGATATTTACTGCAAAGTTTAAGTGTGAATAAATAGCTGCAGTCCTTTTGCTGTGGTGGCATTACAGGGCACTAAGCATTTTTCTCAGAGGGTATGACTTTGCCAGGTGCTGAGCAGCTTCCTGGGAACAGCTCATCAGCCTGTGACTCTGAGACTAGCAAGGTACAGGGTGAGTGCACAGGACTTGCTATTACAAGTTCTCAACCTTGCCAGCAGTTAGCAGATGAATTACAGGCTTATTGGGCAAGATCTTTAAACAGCCCTGACAAGTATGAGGTGCATTGTGCGGAACAATGTTTTCAAAACATATCACTCTCAAGCACAGGAAGGTCCAGGCACTCATGGAGGAGAGAGTACTGTCAGGCTAGAGCTGCTTGTAACACTTCAGGGAACGATGGCAATGGTGGTGCAATGCCTTGAGAGCCCAGCTCTTCAACAGCTTCAACAGATCAGCAACTTTCAGAAATCTAGAGATTTTTCTGAGACTGCCCAATGAACAGTAATCACAGAATCACTCAATGGTTTGGGTTGAAGGAGATCTTAAAGATCATCTAGTTCCAACCCCCTTGCTGTGGGCAGGGGTATCTTCCATTAGGCCAGGTTGCTCCAAGCCCTATCCAACCTGGCCTTGAACAATTCCAGGGATGGGGGATTCACATCTTCTCTGAGCAGCCTGTGCCAGTGCCTCACTACTCTCACAGTAAAGAATTTCTTCCTAATATCTAATCTAAACCCTCTCTTTCAGTTTGAAGCCATTCCCCTTTGTCCTATCACTACATAATCTTGTCAAAAATCCCTCTACAGCTCTTTCTGAGCCCCTTTAGGTAATGGAAGGTGTTCTAAGGTCTCCCTGGAGCCTTCCCTTGTTCAGGCTGAAAAACCCCAGCTCTCTCAGCTGGTCCTGCTATGTCTAGAAAGCTCTCAGTGCTCTGTTCTATTACTGCCAGCAGCATAGGTAGAAAACACCTATACTAATTTGGTGAGGTATTTTATAGTTATGACTGTCCCTTGCTTGTTTAAACAGCCTGAGACCATGTTAAACCTACAGTGTCAGATGCAGAGGTCTTGTAGGGACATCAGCAGTACTACCCATGATGGCTAAGGGAACATCAGCAGATAAGGAGATGTAAGGATATATTCCAGTCACAAAGGTTGTGTGACTGAGGATGAACAGCCAGTTTCCTGTCCTGCAGCTTCATCCCTATTGCAGACTATACAAATCAGCCCTGTCCCTTTTTGCCATGAGACTGGGGACTGATGGGATGGGAACCGGAGGCCAAAACTGCTCATGATTCTCACTTACCCTCAGCCGACGTCCAAAGACGGTGACCTGCCCTCTCGCTTGCTCCTTCCTCTGCCTCCACTCCACAAGATTGAGGCCATTGTCGATGGGCAGGGTGACATTCCTCTTGCCCACAGTGGGGTTGACGGTGCCAGCCAGCAGATGTGGCTCAGTTTGCAGGGCCACCTCCATGCCATTGGCAAGCATCAGTCTGAGAGAGCCATCGGCACCAATGTAGTAGCTGTTTCGGACTTGATCTGAAGACAGAAAAGGGATCTTTGATGATACAGCTACAGCTTTTCACTTGTTCCCTCAGTCAGCCTGCATCAGCATTTCTGATGGTTGTAAACCAAATGCACTCTGTTACTCACCTGTCCTGCTCACACAGAGCAAAACATAAGTTTCATCAGGGAAAGTAAATATGGACAATCTCTTTTTCATTCTGATGAGGTTTCTGCACCTCAAAGTCTTACAGAAAGTTTTACACAGGTTAAAAAAAGCAACAATGAAAAAAATGTGTAATATCACAGGACATGGGTTCAAACCTCTTCCTCTAGGCTAAAACGCTGGGTGGTGAGATATTTTTTTTTTAAATCAGTCTCACTGAAAACTTTCCATGCTTTTATATCCTAAAGATCCCAATTTCACAATAATATATGAAAAAGTGGGGCCACCTACTTTCCTCAGCTTATTCACTGTCTCACAAATGACAGGAAATTGCACAGTGAGTTAATGCTAACCAGTTCCCCAAACAACAGCCAAACTCATTCCCTTGGGAAAGCTTTCAGGAGGCAACTGAAGCCCTCATGTTTGGAGAGAAAGCAGAGGCATTAAGCTCCCACATGTCTCCATACATCTGGCCTCAACTAGCTCTTGAAAGATCAGTGGATTCTGAGGCCAGTGTTTGGGAGTTCAGGAGTGGAACAGAAGAGCAATCTCTCTTCCACATCCTTCAGGAATCAGGCAGGCTAAAAGCCCATCCTTTGAATCTCCTGCTGGCATTTCTCTCTGCAGAGAGGAGCTCATGAAGGCTAAGAAAGCATGAGACTTGTTCAGTGCAGAATGGCTTTAAAATCATATTATACAAAGACTGCCTTATCTGAAGCTCCTCAAAAGCTGTAAAATATTACTATTTCTGTCTCCCAGGCTGCCATAAATTCCTAATTGTGAATAAAAACACCCATTAAAAATTAACACAAAATGTTTTTCCATTCTGAGGCAAGTTCACTGATTGCTCTGCTGCAGCTCAGCAGGAAAAAAGATCACAGAGAAATTATCATCTCTCGACCGGATGAAATAGATCAGGAAAGAGCATAGTTTGGTATAATTAGGGAAGGAAAACTGACACCAATTGGTCCTTTTTTGTGTGGGTCTCATCCTGCTCCTGGTTGTAGCCAGCTGGATTCCTGCCACAACGACCTCAGCAGAACCACCACTCAACTTTCTGTACACAGTAGTGATAGTGTGAAACTGCGGGAGCACAGGATTTTGCCATAAACATACAGCAGTGACCCACAATGCAGATCCAAATATTTTAGCTCTACCAATGAACATGTAAGTTGATGGTCTTCGACATAGCCTCCAGTCAGATAAACCCCACTCCATGACTGAGTCTGCAAATGGAGAGTAGAGCCACAGTCAGATGGCTGTCACACTTTTCCTAGATGCTTGGTTTAGCAATAAAGTCTTAGGAGATGAATTTTAAATCAAATCAGTGAAATATCCCTGCATAGATAATATATTCCTCCCTCCTTTATCCTTCACCAGGAAGCAGGGGAAAGCTTGAAGGTTTACATGAAATTCACCAGACATGTGATGTTCCCTTTGAGTTACATAAGCACCACAGAAGGGTTATTGTAACCAGGACTGTGTGGGGAATCTAAATCCTCTACTTTCAACATTTTCCCAAGAGAAGACTCTTCCATGAGCAATTGGATGCTGTATTTTTGGCTGCTTTGGCTCTAGGGCACTACTGCCCTACTTTGGCATTGCACAAATGCTCACTTTGTCACAAGTCCAGAAGACAAAATCCCACCAGGGTGCTGATGTGCCTGTTGCAGAAGCTCATAAATCCATCCTACAGGAATCTGTAACCTTATGAAAATGTCTTCTCAGATTGCACCTGTTCACAGTGTGATCCAGGTTTCCTGAAAGGTTCACCAAGAATTTGGCTCACCGAGTCACCTCATCTGCAACATTATCCAGATCTTCATTTTAAGATGAATTTCTTCAGATACAAACAGTTTAATAATTTTCTGAAGATGGTTAAGCTGCTTGTAATTCTGCATGTCCTAATGGCTAGAATGTCCCTGTGCCAGAGGGCAGGACAATGAGAGAATTGACTGTGGCAGCATTATGAAACTGTGCCTTCAATGCTAACGGTGTAAATTACATCACAGTCAATTTTCTCACTGAAGGGCACCCAACAGTGGGCTTTACTGCTTAATTAGGCTCTTGAGGTGATGCCAACCTCACGTCTGTGCAGTTGCCACATGTCTTAATGTGAGTGAATGGGATGGGGTGGGTCTGCCTTGCAGGCTCAAGTAAAGAATACTGTGTTTCCTTACAGGAATAATAAGGACAGTTTGAGGGGGCTGGCACCCTCTCAGTTGCCCTCTCTAGAAGGAGAAAAATCAGTGCTCAGGCATAACAGGCACTTTCTTTTAGGAAAGCTGGATGTTATAGGGAGGGGGAGGGAAATGTGTGTCCCAGAGATGTGGGAACAAATGTCACTAAGGAACACGCTTGTCTCACTTGGAGCAGGTTGTTCCTTACAAGGTGAAAAGATGTTTAACACCCCATTGTCATCAGGCACAGACTAAATGAAATCTGTAAAGTGAAAAAAGCAGAGTCTGAAAGTTCCTTTCCTTTCTCCAAGCTCCAGGAAACAGGGGTGATAGCTCATCCTGATCCTAAGGAGGCTTCGGCCTTCAGAACCTGGAGATCCAGGTTTGTACAGTACAGGTTCTGCCCCCACCAGTACTTCAGCACAGCGATTCCCTGATATTTATTCCTCTTTTCCTTCCCACTTCATCACCTTTCCTCCACATAATCAGTCCTCTGCTTCTCACCTTCTCACCAGAGGCAGAACTGTGCTCATTTCCCACAGCCTCAAACTGGTCCCACCAGTCCTATGCTGGCTGTCCACTTCTCTTTTCTCCTTTGTGCCTCTCCACACCAGCCCTTTAGTTCTAACGCAGACCTACTGAGCACAGGCATGGTCATTTTTTTGGATGCTTCTTTGTGGACGTTTGAACAGCCACTGAACAAAGAATCAGATCTCCAGCAACCAGCTGGAAGCCTGTTCCAGGAGGAGAGTAACTGTTAAGTTAGGAGCCATTAAGAGACTGAAGCAAAGGGGTTGGCTGGAAGTGCGGTTCGATTTATGCAACCCTTTTAGTTACAACAATAATGGTAATGATGATGGAGGACTGTACTGCATGAGACTGCACTGCAAGGGGACCGGCCGGGAGTGCAGAGAAACAGCTGCAGAGCAACTGCTGTGCTTGGGAATGCAGCTAAGGAGGTGTGAGTGTGTGTCTGTACCAGCACGTGGGGAGCTCTCAGGCACTGGGGATGCAGGTGAGTTTTGGTGCTGGGATTATCAAGACGATTTCTGTTTCCTGACCGTGTGCAGCTTGGTCAGGAGAGGGACAGTGGCCCAACTCACCTTGGAGCAGGGTGTAGAAGGCTCCTGATGCTGACAAATTGGTTGTTATCGTGACATCATCCTTGCTGGAGGTTTCCACCTGGACGTGCACAGAGCTGTCGGTATCACTGCGGAAGCTGCTCACTTGGCCAGTAGGGAAGGTCACGTTGGTCAGGCGGCCAAAGCTGTCGTACCTGAAAGGGAGAATTGAGTGAAGTCAACAGCATCAACAGAGAGGTGGGAGGCAGGAATCATCCTATAAAGCAGAGACCAAGTCTTCAAGTCTTCATCCAGATTTCTCCCAGGGAAAAATGCATTGTCACTCTGTCAGACTGTCCTGACTTTTTCTGGCTTCATGAGAAGAAAATCACAGCTTTTACATGAAGAAAATGGAACAAAGAACAGAAAGTGACTAAATATGCATTAGCCTGTATTTAAACAATATTTTCCCAATTCTTCTCACCTGCACCATGCTTCTTGTTTATAAGAGTAACTTTATTGCTCTTCCACTATACTGTGACTTAGGAAAAATCACTGGCCTGTGAATCCTGTCTATCAGAGCTAGGAGTTTCTGAAGGCCAGCAACTATTTTTTCTGGCTGTGTTCTGAGCTTTTCAGCAATTTATTTTTCTTACCTTTTTTCCCAATCTTATTTAAAAGCTAAATATTAAGATAGCATCAAGGCTCTGCCAGATTGGTCACATCAGGTAAGAGAACCGTCCTTTGTGAACATGGTGTAGAGCCCTGAGCACAGCTGAAATCCCAGTGTCTACCTTTTACTGTTCCTGGGACCATCTGGAAGGACTGATTTAAAAGTGTAAAAGAGCAGACCAGTTTTCACCCCTACTGTGTCCTTGGCTTTTCCAATGAGGAATCAACATAAGCGCCATCTGGGAAGGTTTCTGTGATGTGGACACCCATGTACCAGGACCCAGATGAAATAAGCTCCATACATGCAGGTCCCACAGCAGTTAACAAGCTGGGGGAGTTATTTTTCGATAAAAAGATAAGCAGACATTTGTGTCTAGAGGCCTCCTGAGTTGACAGAGCAAACTCACCATCCTGCCTCTCATTTGTGGCATTACAAAACGAGTGCCTGTGGATTACAGACTGAGCTAAGGCCAGAGGGACCTTTGCAGCAAGGCTATTGTAGTCTGAAATTGAGGGTAGTAGGAAGCTCTCCTGGCATATCTCTGGAGGGCTGTTGAAAGTTCTGATAAGATGGACCTTCAGGGAAGGGATATTTAAATAGTTAGGGAGAAACAATAGGAAAATTCCAGCAAATCAGTCAGTGACAAATGTTTGACTTTTTTCAAGTCCTGTCCATCTTTTAACAATGATTTATATGATATACAAGAAGATGATGTTATGAAAACATATCACTTGGGGATGCAAAATGAATGCTTGGTGAGCAGAGAGGACATGTTTTCTTGCCCTATCCAGTGGTGAGCCTTTGATGGAGCACAGTGTCCAGTGAAGGGCACCATTCCTCAGAATGACAAAGTAATGTAAATGATACATTGAGGATAACAAGCTTAGAAAACACAATCTAAGAGGCAAAGACAAAATAAAAGAGTTGATTTAGAAGAGGGAAAACAAGGAAATGGGAAAATACCACCCTGACAGTGGATATTCTTAAGCAGGATATCATTAATTGCTTGCCATGTCCATTGAGGATGTGAGAAAAAGTAATCCGTTTGAATGAAAACAAGCAAAATTCAGGTTAGAAGCTCTAGAATATTTTCGAGGCCCATGGCTGCTCCAAGTAGGGGAAGAGATAGAGCACTGGAAACCCCACTGCCCTACACTTTTAAGAACAGGGGAGGAAATGTGTTAGAGGGGATCTGGATACAGATGATCAGGCCTTGAAGGGAGCAAATGGTTGAGGAGCTCCTGATGCTTCTCTTTAGGATTACTCTGAGCTGGGGAATAAGAAATAAAAATATAGAAAAAAGAATATAGAAAAGAAATAAGAAAATAGATCCCATCTAATAACAAACCACACAAACCAAAAAAAAGAGAAGAGAGAAGAGAAGAGAAGAGAAGGGAAGGGAAGGGAAGGGAAGGGAAGGGAAGGGAAGGGAAGGGAAGGGAAGGGAAGGGAAGGGAAGGGAAGGGAAGGGAAGGGAAGGGAAGGGAAGGGAAGGGAAGGGAAGGGAAGAGAAGAGAAGAGAAGAGAAGAGAAGAGAAGAGAAGAGAAGAGAAGAGAAGAGAAGAGAAGAGAAGAGAAGAGAAGAGAAGAGAAGAGAAGAGAAGAGAAGAGAAGAGAAGAGAAGAGAAGAGAAGAGAAGAGAAGAGAAGAGAAGAGAAGAGAAGAGAAGAGAAGAGAAGAGAAGAGAAGAGAAGAGAAAGAGAAGAGAAGAGAAGAGAAGAGAAGAGAAGAGAAGAGAAGAGAAGAGAAGAGAAGAGAAGAGAAGAGAAGAGAAGAGAAGAGAAGAGAAGAGAAGAGAAGAGAAGAGAAGAGAAGAGAAGAGAAGAGAATGAAAAAAACAGGAAGGGAAGGGAAGGGAAGGGAAGGGAAGGGAAGGGAAGGGAAGGGAAGGGAAGAGAAGAGAAGAGAAGAGAAGAGAAGAGAAGAGAAGAGAAGAGAAGAGAAGAGAAGAGAAGAGAAGAGAAGAGAAGAGAAGAGAAGAGAAGAGAAGAGAAGAGAAGAGAGAGAGAAGAGAAGAGAAGAGAAGAGAAGAGAAGAGAAGAGAAGAGAAGAGAAGAGAAGAGAAGAGAAGAGAAGAGAAGAGAAGAGAAGAGAATGAAAAAAACAGGAAGGGAAGGGAAGGGAAGGGAAGGGAAGGGAAGGGAAGGGAAGGGAAGGGAAGGGAAGGGAAGGGAAGGGAAGGGAAGGGAAGGGAAGGGAAGGGAAGGGAAGGGAAGGGAATCACAAAGTACTCTCAAACTGCAACCCATGAGATACCATTGAGCAGTCATTGGACTGGCTCTGCGCTATACAGAACAAGAAATATTTCTTGTCTTCCATTCTCATTTTTCCAGATTTGGGCACAGTGCTGGTAATTTTGCATTTGACAGTGATTTAATATGAGGAAGGGCTGGTTGAGAAGGTGATTTCTGCCCAAGTTTAATATTTAGTGTATAGTGACTAAGTGGGTGATCTCATTGCAAATCTCTTCAGCCCTCAGGTTTGGAGACAACACCACATGAGGCTTTTTTTGCCCACTGGCAGAAGGGGAGGTAGAAAGGTAGAAGAAAGCATTTGGCCCTCTACAGTGTCAGCCCATCAGTCATGGAATTATCCAAGCATGGGGGACAGCCTTGCCCTTTCCCTCCATGATCCTGGCAATCAATCATCCACTTGTGAAATGAAAAAGAAAGAAGAAAAAAAGAAATGAACAAGAAAGGGATGAGATCAGGACTGCATTGCAAGAGTTTGGCAGAGATCAGTTAAAGCTTTTCCAAGCAGCTGGCAGCACACAGCCCGGATTTGAACTGCATCTCCTTGAAAGAGCCAGAACTAAAGCACTCCCAGTACTAGTTTATTCCAGGTTTGTGGCTGCCCTGTTTGCACTGAGACTTATGTTTTTTGCTTGTACTGTCTCCAGTCATCTGCACATCTTCTCCTAAAACAGCATGTGAATCCTAAACAGAAAACATCACAGGTGACATCTTTACGCCATCTGCTGAGACAAGACACAAGGGAGATGATTTAGTGTCTCCCTTGAGAGAAAACATTGTTATCACTGAAGATGTGTTGTGTAATGTCTCAAATTCCTTCTACCACAACATCAATAGTCCTATATATAAATCAGTCTGAACCCTAAGAGGTGAATGTGGTATAATACAAGTGTGAAAGGAAGCAGGTCTGCAGGTTAGGGAAATAAGGAAAGCAAAAGGCAGGATGCAGGCCCAGGGCTTGTTCATGTGAAAAGTGCTGAGTTATTGTCCTGTGAGTCATAGATTTTACCTTAACTGAGTGACAGTCAGCAAAATGATGAGAGTCAGCACAAAACTTATACTCCATGCAAGGCCTACTTATGTGCTCCAAAGAAAGTCTCAAAACCCTGTAGATACTCACTCAGTTTAACAGCCCCAAGCAGCAGCAGACACCCAGATCCTTATTCATCGAAACACTGAATCACAGAATGGTTTGGGTTGCAAGGGACCTTAAAGATCATCTCATTTCAACTCCCCTGACATGAGCAGGGACACCTTCCACTAGACCAGGCTGCCCAAAGCTTCATCCAACCTGCCCTTGAACACTCCCAGGAATGGGGCAGCGTCAGCTTCTCTGGGCAACCTGTTCCAGTGCTTCACCATCCTCACAGTGAAGAATTTCTTCCTATTATCTAATCTAAACCTACTCTTGTGTAGTTTAAAGCCATTTTCCCTTATCGTATCACTGCATGCCCTTATTAAAAGGCATGTAGGGTCTTTTTATATAATATTATGTAATGTAAAACAAATATTATTTTATATAGTATTTCAGTAGTGCCTTTTTTAAAATATTCCTGGACCTCAAGCTCCCAGCACTCTCAAAAATGGTCCTCTACCTCTGCTGGGCAAACATGTAATATTTGCAAATATGCAACTGGAGAAATCTGCCAGTAACCTCTGCTTGTTCAAATTAGGTTAAAACAGCATGAAAAAAGAGCATGAAAGAGCGTGATGGCGTCTAGACCTTTGTACACACATTTTTCTTGTAAATTCAAAATGATTAAATACAACACACATAATTTACATGGTTACATTTTTACAGCTGTACAAAATTCACAGTACTTCGTCAAGAACTTCATCAAGTGAAAGGATCTCCACTTGGGACTTTGGATCCTGAGAAGCAAGTCTCCTTTTGGGCCAGAACAGTCTGGAATGGTCTGCTGGAATTGGTTTAAGATGTCTGCACATGTACATCAGACTTTTGGCACCTCCTTAGTCACCCTATTAACCTCTATCAAAAGAAACCAGGACCATCTGTGCTTTCTGCATGTGCAGAAGCTGCTGCACCTCCCTCTGCCCAGCAGCCAGACAGGGACCTGCCAAGCACTGTCTTTGGGGGTGACAGCTCACTGATTTGCAGCTGCAAAGAGGTCCTGCCTTACAAAGAGAGAAAGGTGAGAAGGTAGCACAATTAGACTGCTCCCATTTTTATTATTAATTGGTGGCAGATGAAGTTTAAAATACAGCCAGACAAAAACTCCTTTTAGCCCTGTGGTGACAATGCAAAAGTGCGGGAAGCGTTTTCCTCTTGGCAAGCAGTTCCTCTTCTCTTTTCTGTTTTGCGCAGGACTGGAGCATTTTTCCCTTTTCCCCTGATTTATCTCACAACATATACTTGATATCATCTATCTCAAACCCACAGTCTCCCAGGTATTTGAAGACTTGCACATCCCAAACAGATAATATGCTTAATGAGTCAAATGAGTCAGCTCCTTCCACCCCTGCTTTCAGCCCTATAAAGGCCCTAACAGGGCACATCTCAGCTTGGAGAGGAAGGCCAAGTGACTGGCTCTTAGGCAGCTGCAGGTGTGCCCTGGTATTTGCAGTAACATAAATCTCCCCTAGTCACCTCATTTTGCAGCTAAGCTGCCTAGCTTGTTTCCACAGTGTCAGGATTTAGGGGTGGGCCAGTTTTCATCACAGCCTAAGACTTCTGTGTTCTCCAAAAGCTCTGAAAGCCCCAGCATTAAGGAAATACTGAAGCACAGGAGCGCACACAGCAGCCACTTGGAGCAATGAATCCATCACCTGCTAACACAGCTGCTGCCTCCCTTTCAAACCTGCTGCAAAGCCTCAGCACTTACAGTGACAATTATTAGGCCAGTAAAGGAAGCCGTTGCCATCCATTCCCAATTGGAAATGTATTTAGCTAAGGTTCAATGCACAGAATTAAAATGGTATTTGGTGCTTATGAGGCCTAATTGTTGGCTTGTAAACATTCAGAGCTTTCATTTATCACATTACCATTGTGTAGAGATCTGGGCCTTGGGAATTAAAGAGCATCCTAAGTACCATCTATTCAGAAATCAATTCCTTGCCTGAGTTTCTGGGTTTTCTCATTTTAGCTTTTTCACATTTCATCAACCTTTTAAAACTACGACTCAAATAGATCAGAAAAAAAAAATCACAATAATAATTTTGCACTTAGTGCCAAAGTATCTAAACGGACCTTGCAAACTATATTTTGCATGCGATTATAGTGATGTGCACCCGGCGCCTCTGAACAAGCTTGCCTCATCCCAATTTTTCAAACAACATTAAACAGAACATTAAAAATAAATCTATAACAGACAAACCGATAGTACTCAAATATGCATGAAGGCAAGTCCTCTCCCTAATGAGCCAAGGCCAGGTTGTGGTCACGGTCTGCTGAATTTTCTGACTGCCCAAACAAGAAGACGAAGATCTCTCTCTAGCTTTTATGATACTCGTAATTCCCTCGGTTCTCAACTAAACTCTGCCACCAGGCATTCCTTTCAGGGCAGGCCAATGGCTCAAAACATGACCTCACAACTTAGTGAGAGCACCGGAAAAGGGCTGTTTTATCATGGCACTTACCAAAGTTTCACTGTAGCTTTATTTGAGGAACAATGATGGGAATCTCATAATTTATCATGTAGAAACTGTGGAGCAAGTGTAACAAAGAAATCTTGCTAAAAGAGGAGGGAGGGCAAAAGCCAAGATGTTTCTCATACTCCAGTCTGCTACACGAGTAGAACAAGTGCTTCACTTCACCTACTCTAAACCAAGGATATCACCAAATTCTGTAAAATTTAGTGTATGACCTGATAAATCACCAGGTGATAAAGGCATGTTATTAATGCAGAAAGATGGCTTTACTCCAAGTCAAAAGGTGGCTGCTCTTCTAAAGGCAATAAGCATTATTTAACCCTGGTTTTGACTAAGAGAGGAAATGAAAAAATCCAAGTCTTTACACCAACTGCAAAGCAGACTGACTCTGCATCTCACCATGGTAGATGCTGACCACGTTGCCCAGTTCTGGTACCACAGTCACACAGACCAGGGCACTGATGCTGGGATGGGACTTCTGCTGAGCCTTGGGGGTCACTGGGAAGCCATTCAAGGTCCTCCTGCCTGCTCAGTCCAGCTGGCTCTAACTTTACAGCCATTACAGTGTGTGAGGTTTGGCAGAGTTTGGCTCTCTGTAAAACAGCATCCAACATTACAGGTCAAAGCTCCCCTTACCACCCATCTGAAGACCTGGCTCCATGAGGTCTTTGCCCTCCAGGCAGCTGTGAGCCATGTCTTGGGGAGTCCATGAAAAGGTTTTGAATTTCTTGGGCTTGGCTGGAGCTGTGTGTAAGTATTTCAGTCTGTATGGGAGGAGGTGACCTTCAAAACTAATTGGGCACACAAAGGACCTTAGCAAAAGAGACTCATCTGGGCTAAATAATGCATATAAGGTTTGACTTCAGCTCAGAGGGAAATTGAATTAATGTATAGTGATAATATCTCAGTGAACTAATCAAGATAATTGCCATATTCTTGATTTAAATAAATCCATTAATAAGAATTTCCGGATTCTGAAGCAGACAAACAGCAACTGCTAAGAAACTTTGTAAAGGCTGGTAACAATTTTTTTCAGGTCAAGTTGAAAAGCAGCAACAACAAAGCAGCAAGTAGTCACACAGCATCCTTTGTCTTTGACTGGAGGAGTTGAACAAGAAGTCATTTCCCTGGCTGAGTTTCCAGATCAACTTCCTTTGCTGCTGATTATCGCTGTCACCAGTTCAATGGGAAGGCAAGTCTTTAATCCAGTTACTGGCCAAGCTGAGCTGCATTGCATTCACTGACAGCTAATGTCAAGCCCTCTGCAGAGGCAGGGAAGGTCTATATAATGCTAAAACCCTCAAAGTAGTTGTAGATAGGCCTTGGGGACAGGCTAATTACTGCAGGGAGCTAAGTTTCACTCTCAAATGAAAAGGGAAACTGCACACCATTATACACTGAACCTTGCTCAGAGCTAAACCTGACAAAACAGCATTGTTAGAGCAGGCTTGGGTGTAGATGAGCAAAAGGAAGAGCTGTAAGTCCTATGAGCGAGTCTGCCACTGCCTGAAGACAGCACTGGTTTCATCCCTTTCTCCACAGAAATGAAGGGACTGTGTGCCAGCCCATCCTGAAGCCTTGGAGAACCTGGGTTCCCTGGTGTGCCCTGGAGACAGACCTCCAGTACTTCATCAGTTTATCCTGCTTCCTTCTCTGCTCTCCATAGTTACACCAATGTGCCCACATGCTCTTTGCAGCCTTATGATAAAGGCTAAGAAATGCCCTGGTAAGAACAGCAACTGGAGGAGAACCAGAGATGCTGGCTATGCTGGCTGGAATTAGATGTTCTTTAAGGTCACTCCAACCCAAACTATTCTATGATACTATGATTCTATGATGAACACATATAATGATGCCACCCTCACATCACCATTGCTCTTTCATGTTGGGTGTTTGGTTTTGGACCTCTGTAGACAGTCAGGTAAAGGTAAATCTTGTAAGGATGTTCTTCCTGTGGACAGTAGTGCAGTGTGAACTTGCAAGCTGGATTTATTTTACCCTTAACTTTTTAAGCAGTAGTGTCCAGCTTGCCCTGGCCCATAAACAACTATTATGTGCAGTGAGAAACATGAAGTTTCTCCTCAGAGTCAGATTTGATACCTTTATTTCTCTGCCCATGAGCAAAAAAATATGAGCTTCACCTTCCCCTTCAGCCAGGACTGAAAACTACTCAGAGCACCTTACAGCTACTCATGGTCACAGGAATTCTCTAAATCACTTAAATTCCCCCTGATGTTCCAATAGAGAAACCAATAACCTGAAGGTAGTGAATGTTGATTTGGTTTACACCATCTTCTTAAGCTTCTTGGTTATCAAGAAACTTAGACATCATCCTGCCGTGCCTGCACTTATCCCTGAAGCTTGTGTTTGAGTCATGCCCATCTTCTGTCTGGTGAGAATATATTTTAAGGAAGGCATTAGGGTCCTGCACTGAGATACAAAGAAATGGAGAATGTACTGCTTTCATGGTTGGTCACTCTACCAGTTAGGTCATCTCAGCAAAACCACACCTTCTTGTCAACTTCAATGTCTGTAGCTTTGCTTTCACTTACTCTTCTCAAGCCTTTCTCTGCTAAATTGAGAGTCCCTCTGTAGGTGGTAGTTTTGGCTCACATGTTGTGATCTAGACAGTCTCCTTCATGTTGAGATAAATAGATCAAGTCTTTTTAGTTCTCCCCATAAATGCATTTTTGTAGAGTTTTTCTGCTCCAACTTCAACTTTCACTATCCTTCATAAACTGCAAACATCAGAACTGACACTGTTAGTCACATCACCTTCCCACTATGAGTGCAATGAGTAAATGTACTATGTTGATTTGTCCATGCAATCAACAAGTTAGATTTGTTGTGGAATTACGCTGAGGATCACACTGAATGACTTGATGCCTTGCTCACTACAGCTCCTGAGAGTCAGTACTTAGCCCAGTTACATGTGTACCCTGGCACTAGACATATTTTGTTTAAATGAAACCTACTTCATCAATTTAAATATCTCACCTTTATTTACTAATCTTCCAATTTTATATTTTTTCCCAGGTTAGACATGCAAAACTGGGGAAGAATCAATCCCTGCTAATTCAGTGATTTGCTTTCCAAGTCCCTAGTGGACAGGTTAACACAGGATGGGATGGGATGGGATGGGATGGGATGGGATGGGATGGGATGGGATGGGATGGGATGGGATGGGATGAGATGGGATGGGATGGGATGAGATGGGATGGGATGAGATGGGACAGGATAAGACAGCATGAAGAGGGATGGTCTCCAATCAATCAAGGAAGATTTAGTCAGCATACAAAAAAGTGCTTTCTAACAGTAACAATAAAATAGGTAAATACACTGTTATGACTAACAATATTTATAAATCAGATGACTTTGATAGGATCCATTTGACCAGATTGTAGACATCTGAAATGTAAACATCTGTATCTGAACTCATCATTCTGTACTGCCTTTGCAGAGAGAAACTTTCAGAATACAACTTGTCTCTCTCATCCTAAAGCAGACACCTGACATAACTCATAAGAAACTCACCTTGAAAGTGCCTGTTTCTCTTCCCTGCCTATAAAGTGAGGCTGAGGTAACTAATTCAGATATAGGCTTTTACCCTGTATTTTTTTAAAGTTGCATCAGAAGCTGTCAGGAGCAGTTGAATAGAGATAACTGATCACAGGTTTGGAGGAGGTATCTCTGAAGACACATTCCCAATTCTATTTTCAGTGATGCTGTGCTATCCTGTAGTGCTGACTTGCTCTAGTCACGATTTCCATAGTCCAGCCACGGGAGAATTCTGTCTTCCATTTAGCTCTAAAAAGCTTTCTTATGACTCTTCTAAAGTGCATAAAATGACAAGAATGATGACTTTCACAAATGCTCTATTTTGTTGGACAGCAAGCAATAACGGATCACTGTTGTAAATATATCCACAGAGTAAGTTGGATTTGAGCTTCTGTCTTATCTCCTTTATATTTTCAGTCAATCTTTAAAATAAAAGATTATGTTTGAGGTATAAATCTGACCATTATTAGATGTAATGTTTAGTTTGCTTCACTGTCTGAGGCTACATCTGTTTTCAAGCACAGGAACTATTGGGTTCTTTGCAAAAAGAAAGTATCTCCTTGATTTAGCACAATAGTCCCGACAATATAGCTGGCTTCCACTCCTGTGGAGCAAAACACACTCTTTTTCCTTCCTAAAGCCTCCCTCAAGCAAATCCAATGTAAGAGATGGAAGGGTATTAACTTGGATTCACTGAGGAATATTGCTACAGTAATTGCAAGGAGAACATTGAGGGAATGCAAACATTTCAAAAGAGTCATCACAGAGTTTCCATCAGTTCTTTTCAAGGCAGGAGCAGTAACAGTGAGTATTAAGCAAAGAAATTTGAAACTGGGCCTGGAACATTCTAAAGAAAGAACCAAAGCAACTGCATATCAACACAGAGATACGTGGGTTCAGCCAGCTTTCCTTCCCTAAATCTCTTTCTTTAACAACTTTTATCTTTGTAATCTTGAGAACTGTCTATTCTAGCCAAATTGGATTCTTAGAATGGGTCTATTATTTTGGCAGCTGAACACTTTAATGTACCATTCAAACCATATGGGAAATTATGCATTTAAGGAGCATTTCAAAGAGGCTAGACTTACAAATAAAAATGGAACTAAGGAAGAAGGAGGGGAAAGGGTTCTCAACAGCCGCTTTCATTTGCAGACCATCCTTCTGGATGCCCTTCATTCAGTTGCCTATTTTTTTCCTATTTGATACCAGAAATGTGGTTTCTTCACAGTATTTTTAATCAGAGAATTGCTAACAGTAATAGAGAAAAGAAATACAAATCTTTAAGTTGCTGCCATCTCCAGGTTTTTCAATGCCTCCTGTCTCCTCTCTGCTCAAAACACTCTTTGGAGCAGGGATGGTCTTGAACAGTTCCAAGACTACTTTTAAAGCTTAATGAGGAAAATTACAATGATTGGAATTGAGTAGCCCGTTAATTACGGAATTGTTTCCAGAGTAAGCTGTCATTAGTCATTGCCAGTTGTCATTCTACATCAGACATTTCAAACAAGTACAAAAAAGACACTGCATAGGAAGAAGGTAAAAAGCTGTGAAAAAGAGGATCTGATGGAACTTGGCTTTCAAAGCCAAGAAAAATTCTCTGACATGCAACCTAAATCCTGATTGTTAAGGAGAATCGGGTGTCCAAATTACTTAGAAAAACTCAGCAGAAACTCTGACTCTTGACTTGGTAGAGGGAGCTTATTTAAGCTCTAATACACTGAACTACCAGCATCTACTGTTTTTTTGTGTGAAATCTAATATTCTCAGGCCACTTTATTTGGACAATAATTCTGATCAGGCAATTAAATTCTACCAGCCTTGCATGGTTCAGAGCGCACAGAATGAAGTCAGCAGCCCAATATTCATAACATACTTACTCATAAAATGTTGTCCAACCATTTTCATTGCTTTTAGTGGCAAGGAGACCGGAGTTGCCGTGGTAAGTCATCATGGCCACTTCATGCCCCTGTGTTGTTACACTCTTGAGTGCACTGTTGGTACCAATTGTCACCCAGTAGACTTGGCCATCGGGCACCACCAGCCAGAGGGGCATCCCTGTGGAATCTCTTCGGATATTCACTAAGTTGCCATTATTGTCAGTGATCAGGGTTATATCTCCATCTCCAGAATAAGTAAAATTGTAAAGGTAATCTCCAGTGGTAAGGCTCTGAGTATAAAGGTGCTTCCCACTGGTGTCAAACAAGTAGAGTTCCTGGTCTATGGGCGAGGATAACTCATACAGATTTTGTGTATTGAGGAACGGCTTGTTTTTCCGAATAAAGCGGATTCTGATATTTCCAAGATCAGCGACATACAGTTCCCCATCTGCACACACCGCCAGGGAGGATGGCGAGTTGAGTTTGGCATCCTTGGCGTAGCCATCGTCCCCCGAGAAGCAGTCACAGTTAGCATCGTTCTTGCAGTCACAGCTGCTCGGGGCACCGGCCACAAGGGAGATCTCTCCGTTGGTGGTGACCTGCCTGATGCGGTTGATCTTCTTCTCGTCGGTCTCAGCAATGTACAGCACTCCGTTGTGGGAGACAGCCAGGGCGGTGGCAGACTCTAGCGTGGCATGGATTGCCACCTTGCTGAGGAGAAAGTGATCCATGCCCGGCACCTGGCAATGCATGGGCCTCCCCGCCACAATGCGCACTTGGTGGTTCTCAGAGATCTGAAGCACAACGTTATTGTCGAGGACGTACAGTGAATTATCCATGGGATTGACTGCCAGATCCGTCGGCCATTCTAGACGAACCTTGACGGTGAAACAACACAAGGGAATTTTTATAGCAAGACATTTTTCCACTGCATGACTGCTAGAAATCAATCACAATGGGGATGTTTCAACATGGATTAAACAGAGAATGGGTAAAAAGAAACACATCAAATTATTACTGCTTGATAGGGTGGCCATAGAGGCCATAACCTGGTGTGAGTGAGGGGGCTTAGCTCCTGGGCACAAGAAGTAGACACATGGGGACACCCACACTGCATTGGAGGTGGGAGCAGGGCGATGGACAGGGCCAAACCATTCTGTGATTTCCCTTCTCCCCTGCTTTTTGAATTGATGGAACCTGGACCTGATAGCAGAGACCTGGGACCACAAATTCTGCAAGGTGAAGTGCTATAAAATCAGACACACAAAACAATGATTCCTTTACTAAAGGATTTTCCACACAAGTGACTGAGCTTCTCTGGATAAATGACAAGGAGGAATAGACGCAAAACTGGCAGCTGTGACAGCATGTGTGTATGTCTAAGTTATAACCACCGATTTTCTGCTTTATGCTGCAAAAATGAAAAATAGCAATTCACAGAAATTCAGGCAATTTCAATTCATGGAGAAAAATACTTGTGCCTTCATGGTAATTTTCACATTTTGTTTTAGCATAATGGAAAAATAGGTTCAAGAGTGACACATCACAGTTCTACACTGATAATCCATATACACAAATGAACTGAAACAGGACTACTAGCACCACAAGTGAGCACTAGAAGGTCTTTACTTCTAGCTCTGCTTCTGAAATACACTGTCATTTCAAGTGAGCCTACTCTTTTAGTTGCCAAACCTAAGAAATGTTTACCAACACAATTCAGGGTAATTTTTTTATAAAGAACTAAAAGTTGTACTTTTTTTTTGATTATTTTATTTTACTTTAGGTTTATATAGGGAAAAAAAAATCAATGTTGTGCTGATGGGAACCAACCAGTTCCAGGATTGTTGTTTTGTTTTGAATCTTCTTCTCGACCTTCCATCTCAGTTGCTGCTTCTTCTCATTTGTCTGATGTGACTATATTTGGGGGAGTATTTTGCAACCTTATTGGAAGGAGGAGGAGTAGATGCCAGCAGGCTGCAGTCCAGCAAACCATCTCTCACTGTGATTTTATTTAAAATCATGAAAAAGAAGAGACCACGTAAGATCTAGAGGAATATAGGAAATTCCTATTTTTAAAGCCTGTAGTTGAACACTTCTGCTATGGCCATGCTTTACTTTTGATGCTTCTCTTCATGTTTAAATCCATTTTCAACATTTTTTTTTTTTTTTTTTAGAAATCGTTGCAAGGTATTTAGTTCATTGTCCCTTCTATTGCCTGGGTATGTGAATCTTATTTTCATGGCTAAACAGTATGCTGAACTCTGTCTACTCTGGTTCTCTGTTTGCAAAATATCCTTCTTTTTCTCAGCTCCTGGCCTATTTTAACCCTTCTTGTAGTAAAACATTATAGCCTGTGGTTTTCTATTTAATAATTCATGCCTCCATCCCTTTCAGTGGTCTTTAAGCTCTGCAGTCTTGAGTTAGCATCAAGAGCTGAGTTTATTCTGAACTGACAAGGGAATTTTCAATTTCTTAAAAACCATTCCTTGTCAACAGTGGCAGTTAAATATTTCATGTCCTCATGTCCCAGGGAGCCTCAGAGACCTGACAGAAAAGACCCTTCTAACCACTGCAAATGATGAAAAGCTGCTTCCCAACCTGGCTTTTATTTTTTAATTAAACTTGTCTTCAGTGTGTTTCTCCAGGACAGGAGTGGTAGGTACTCTGTCCATCCCAGTACAGGTTAATCTAAAAATAACTTCTGTGATTTTCTGAAGGAAAAAAAAAGTCTTCAGTTGACACGTTCATCTCAGAAGTGTTTAAACATGACATTTGTATACATAGAAGCTACATAGCCTGGAATTAAATAATTTTTAAAGCCTGATTCCACAATGGTCTTGCAGTAACTGCCCCTGACATTCACATAAAGAAGAAATGATGCTTGTAAGATGAAAAACATACTACAACATGGCATTTAACCATCAAAATTTGCTTCTATAGAAGGCACAACAGCTTTTAAACTTATAATTTCATCTTGTTCATAAATTGCAGACAGTGGGAACTAGTTGCAAAGAAGCAAGAATAATTTTTGAAATTAGAGGGAAAAACAAGACAAACAGATTCCATATGGGAGCACAGAAATTATGTAGGTAGTTACAAAAAGGAAACCCTATTGACATCTATTGTGGCTGAATAACAGTTCTTAGCCCACCAGCTATGATCTATATTTTCATAGGAGAGAACAACATTCCTGCAGCCAGGCAAACAACAAGTGGCACAAAGCTTTCAAAGGACACTGCCCCTGAACTGGCACAATCTGACAAGTTGGCCAAGACCCCACAAAATTGAGTGCTGGGCTGTAACAGATTTCTCTTCTTCTCCATCCAGAAGTAAAGCAATCATCACACTGAGATTTCTTTTTCTCTCTTTCTTTCTTTTTTCTCTCCACCTTTAAGCAGCAGGACTTAAAAGCCCAGCATGCTGGTAGCTGCAACCAATTTGCAATCTGATGCAATTCAAGATTCTTGTTTTCCTGCTGTTGCTAATTTTGGCATCATGGCCTCCAATCAGTATTTCCTAGATGTTAATTTGATTCAGGTCTAAAATTATGCTGGGCCAAATTAGGATGGGGGAAAAAAAAGGATGTCAGAGTATGGCAAATAGTCCTACTATGGGTAGGAAATGGGTACTGCTGCTGGGTCTTTTTAGTTTAAAGCAACTTGTTTCTTGATAAATGAGCCTAAAACCCCCTTGTCTTCCCAGGAATCTGTGTCTTCCCCCTGACTGGGAGCTCTGAAAGAAGTTTCTTCTGTGGCTGGGATATCTTTAAAATCTCACTTACCAGAAATCTATGAGTTAGGTCAGTCAGGAGTTTCCTGCATCTTTAAAGGATCCTGCTTTTTGATTCAGTCTATTCTATAGAAACACAACCAAAACACTGAAATCTTACCTGAGAAATGTCCATAACAGAGTCACAACTGAGAGGCCGAGCAGATGTCAAGTCATTGGAACCCAACACAGTTGAGATGATCCCATTCTGATCAATCCGCCTAATCATAGTGCCATCCACAAAGTAAATCAGCCCAAACTTGTCCACAGTGATTCCTGGGGAGGAACAAAATAAAAGGAACAAAGGAGGAACAAAGTCAGAAAGTAATGCCAACCTGACATGAGATGAATAGAAGATGCTCATGGAAGAGTAAGACTGCTGGTTTGGTTGGGAGCAATTTATTTTATTAAAAGGGATGAGGTGAGAGTTGGGCATGTGGGAGTCCTGGTTATCAAGAGCTTTGAACTAGTACCATTCCATGGAAGGCACTTCCAAATGCCACATGATGCAGTTCAGAAATCCCTGCTCGCTTCTGGAAAAGGGCAGGGTATTCACTGAACTGCCGAAAGGAAAAGCTTTTCTAATAACTGTGTGTCTTGCATGTTTGGAAACCTGGTTTTATTGCTTATGGTAGGAATGCTATGCCATGCACATAAAAATGTTACACTAGTGAATTTTTCAAAAATGGTGATGAAAAAGGCTGTGAAATATCCATCAGGTCAATCAAATTCCAGATGGATAAATGAGGAAGGATTTTCCCTAAGATAATCCCACTAATCTACAGTATTTCACCTGCTTTTGAACTCTGCCAGTGATTCATTGTCCAAACCCTCTCTGTAGACATACTCCTGTCAGTGGATTTGAGGTCTGCTGACGGCAGTTACAGACTGCTGATTCTCATTTCCTCACCTGCAGATATGTGCCATTTCACCTCCTCCTAAGCATCATTTCTCATGTATTTGTTATGGTAGCACAACCCCCTTTAATCCTCTTTATTCTGGGCTAGCTACCCTCTGCATCTTCCATCAGAGGATTTCATAGTGCTTTACACTTACTAATTAGACCTCATAGCAGTCTGGGAGTGTGCTCATCCCAGTTTTACATATCAGGAAAGTAACAGATAAAGCAGTTCTCACAAGGTCAGAGAGAAAGTTCATTACTAAGGCAGGAATAAGAAGTTAAAGGCTTCATTCACCTCTCCTTTATGCTAGTATAAATTAAAATAATTCCACAGATACTAATAAAGTCATCCATCTCATCTACCCTACAGTGGCAGAATGCCACTCAGCATAATGTTTGAGTGTCTTAAAGACACTAAAAGACTGTAAAGGAACACAAAATGAATGTAGAAGCCTGTAACATCCTTTTGTATGCAAGTAAGAATTCTTCTTGGAATATACGAATATTAGGATCTTCCTAATATTCCTGTTTGGTTTCTTTCACTCTCAGGGTAACAATCACTTGGCAAAACCAGACATCTGCACTGTGCATCTAAGCAAGTATTTGGAGCTTTTCCAATCAGTGGAGAGAAAAATCTACTTCGAGGGTGCAATTCGTATCTCCCTAAAGCACATATCCCCAGGAGATTATATGAATCCTGCTAGAAATACCTTTTCCTACCCATTGACTATAAAAGGAGACTACAGCAAATATGTCCAAAAGAAACATTTATTTTGTAGGCAGATTAAATTAGTGACCTGAATCCTCACTAGAATGTTTTTTTGACTGTTATCATGGTGACAGAAATGATGGAAAATCTGTTTCAGATAGAAAGCTTTTAGAATGTTTGAGGAGTGGTCAGATCTTGTGTTTCTCTAAAATGCTGTTTTACAGCCAGATCCCCTTGTTTGAAACATTTACCCTCAGTCTCCATGCACTGTGAGCTCTGCTGTGAAGTACAGATGCAGCAGTTTACCGATCAAAAATTCTAAATTTTCATATAGCAGGGACTAATCCTCTGATTGCTTTGGCAATTAAAAGCATGGCCTTCAGCCAGTACTGTAACTATTGCAGAGGCTGGAAGTAATGGAGGTGGGTAATATGTGGAAAAACGTATCATATTTGGTTATATGGAAATCCACAGAAGATAATCTGGCCTGGAAGGAAAACCTCAGACCTAAGTCACTGTTTGAGAGACAGAACAAACATCTCCATTGGGCTGAAAAGAAGGAAGGGATTCGGACATGGTTGCAACCTGTTGATTCAAAGTCAATTAAGATTCAGGGAACTGATGTTTCAGGTCACTGAGCTGAATGGGAGCTGTTTGTTACTGCCAGGAGGTAAAACCAGTATTTTGGTTACTTCTTTGTAACATTTGCCTGTTTGAAGGGCATCATTTTGACCCGGTTCGGATAGGTGACCATCAGAGCAGTGTGGTTTCAGAATAGCCTCTAGGGCAGCGAGGAAAAAAATTACTTGCTGCTTTCAAGATGAAGTTCATTAATTTTAGAGGGAATTATATAGCAGGATTGCTGAGATAATGGATAACAGGACTGAATGACCTAAAAGATTGCTTCTAGTCTTACACTCTAATACCTGTGTTTAATTCATGCCAAGATAGGACTGATCTTTGCAGGACCATGAAACAAGAGCCTCAAAGAGGAGCAGAAGTTAATCGCTGTACATCTGAATTTACTGAGGGTGGTGAGGCACTGGCAAAGGTTTCCCAAAGAAATTGTGGCTGCCTCATCCCTGGAAGTGTTCAAGGACAGGTTGGATGGGGCTTTGAGCAACCTGGAAGGTGTCCCTGCCCATGTCAGGGGGGTGGGAACTAGATGATCTGTACAGTCCCTTCCAACTGAACCATTCTGGGATTTGGTAAGTGTTATAGGAGAAACCACAGTAGTGGTGCCCACTTCTTCTCACCATACAATATAAACACATCAGTTGTCTCCTAGCACTTTGTCAAGTGCTTGCAGAGGGATCTGACAGTACAAGCATCAATATCTCGCTGGCATCCATGGCTTTCTGCAAACTGTCTTCACCTACCATGAGATGTGTCAGCACTGTGCCTGGCTGGTGCCCTGTTCAATGAGTCATCCAGGATACTGCCACATGTCACCTGTTGCTGGCGTCTGCTGTTGAAGGGTACTGCTCCTCTAATTATTTTGCCAGCGTAAGGGCAAGTTCTTTAATGTTTGCTGGTATTTGCTTGACAACTAGGAACACAATTGAGCTCTTTAAGCAATATGGTAGATGTGCTTTTTTGGAAGAGGCATGATAGAGGGTTTAGTCAATCTTAATTGGCTTTTGTCAAACACGAGAGTCTCTTACCCATTCCTTGGTTCACAAGAAGTATTTTTCAGGATGTCTGTCCATTAGTTTGTGTGACGAGCCAAAAGCCAGTGAAGGGTGGCAGGCTGGATAATGTGATTTTAAATGAGGCAGAATTTTCTCCCTTACCTAGTTCCATATGTATTGGAATGGACTTATCAGCAGTGTACGCTGACAGTTGCTCAGTGTGTGCAGTGCTGGGGTTTGATGGCTGGTCTGATTACCCAGTTACAGCAATAATAACTTGGACACACTTTGGTTCTTGAGCCAGCTCTGATCAGTTGATAGAGCACAATTTCATTTTGCATTCCAGCTTAGACAAAGAGCTTACACACCTGAGTAAGTTAAAGTGGGATAGCAAAGTTGCCACTTATCACCCTACTCCAGGCCAATGGCATGTATATGTGTTCTTATCACAGAGCACTTCTCTGTTTATCCCTCTTTCATGGAGGTTAAGCACTCTCAATTACCTCACATTTCCTGAGATGTTCTCCAGGGAAGCAGAGTTTCCAGTCTGCCAAAGCCCCAAATTCCTATTTGCACATGCTCCTCACATGACAACTACTCCAATCCCTTCCTAACTTAAGCTGATTGTCTTGGAATCAAAATTAATTACAGAGAGGAGCCTTGCTCTCCCACTGACAAGTCTTTGGATGGATGACTTCTGTGAAGAGGAAGAGAAGCATCTCATGGTTTCTTTGCAGCAGATTGTAGAGGTTAGATTGGACCTTTCTGTGTTTCCTTTCTGATAATGGCATAATTCCAGTGCTGAGAGCTGGCTCCTGCAAATGGGCACAGAAATGGGTAATACACATGTTATACGTGTTAAGCCAAAGGCCTTGGCTTGCTTTGGCAGAAGGCTCCTCTCATGTTTCCATAGGAACATAAGGGAATTAAAGATTTTCAGCATATAGCTCAAAGCTCAACCTCACAGCTTCTGAGAGGAAACATCTGCTGCCACTACCCAGGTAGCGTTGCAGATCCAAACTTTAGGTTCTGAGATATGAAATACATACGTTATGAAATCATGCTGGCTCCCCTTGGATAAACAGAGATCTCTTAAGAAACAAGGGCTTGTAGCGCCATGTGCATCACACCAGTGAGTTGTGCTGACAGAAAGTTGTGACGTGATGACATTTCCTTGAAATGTCAGGACCTTGTAGTGCGAAGAGGTGACGGCACAATGTTATTCTTCAAATAGCTACTGGGACATGGTGAGTTTGTTCCAGAAGAAAAACTGCTAAAAGTGATTGTATTGTGCATCTAGCTCTAGTTAGGAAAAACAGAAGGGGGAAAAAACCTTTTAACTAAAAAAAGGTGCTTAAAGAAATCTAAATTTAAAGCTTTCTTGTCTGACTGGATGCTGAATGACTGGGTCATAGAATGACAGATGAAAATCAATGTCAGTAAGTACAGAGGAATTCACAGGGGAAGGGGAAAGCCTAACTACCCATATGCAATGACAATCTGAAAAAAGAGCTCAGTGAAAACATTTTGGAATTCCCACAAAAAGTTTTCTGCAAAGATCAGCTTTGCACTCTTCACTGGTCAGGGAGGGAACTACAAGCAAAGAATTAGGAAAGGCACAGGGAGGAGAACAGTTACCAGTGATCTGGCCTCAAAAGAGCCACTCTTTTTCATGACCCGGTTAAAGAAATTGTGGAAATTATTAGCACAAGGTGCCTGGAAGAACAAAACTAGATGTTCAGGGAGGTTTCTAAGCCAATTTATGGTGGCATTGAAGCATAGGTCCAAGTGCAACCTCTTCAGAAAGTCCCTAGATGTTGATGACTAGCATCTGGAGTGATAGCAGAGAAAGACCACTCTATCATTGACCACTGATGTGAGACCATTCACACATGTTCCTGTGTGACTTTTTGGTCACAGTAAGAGACAAGATATTTTGTTCCATCAGCCTCTGGTCTTTCCTGAAATGGTCCTTCTATTGTTATCTGATAATAAAAATGTTAACAGATTGTGGAGGGTTGAGTTTTTTAATTTAATTCTGTCAAACTCTTGAACACTTAGCAAACAACTGAGATTTTGTTTACACATTCAGTAGGACACAGTGAAGGAAGCAATCTGTCCTCAAATTAATTACTTCATTTTGCATCGGTGTTATGGTGCTAAATGAATGAGATGCCCTCTCCCTCCCCACGTCCCTTCTGAAGCCTTCTTCCTATTTTGTCAGTCTTGTCACTGCAATCTCTCTTAATTGCAGGCTCCATGGTAATTTCTCTGCCACAACATTTTCCCGAGAAGAACCACTGGTGAGTACTCAGATGAAAAGAAATGCTCTGACAAGCTGAAGTTTTAATTTTTCTTTAGATTGCTTGTAGAAGAGGATCATTATTAGCAGATGATAATTAGGAAGTGGTAACACTTTAATTTGCAAGGATATATTGAAATTCATTAGCATCTGAAAGCTTTGCTGTGCACTGTGGCAAATGAATTGGAAATATCAGACTGGTTCCTAATAGCTCTGATAAATACCCTGACCAAACCACTGCCACCCCTATTTCATCCATGGATCTACCTGTCCAATGTTTGTGTAGCCTACCCTTAACAGAGAAGCCACAGATAGGTGAAGTGTGAAATTCCTGGAGGGTTTCATCTCTCTTACTGTCTTTTCTAAGCTGATCATCTAAAGGGAGTTCTCCCTCCTTCAGTGAAGTGAAACAAGAACCTCTATTCAGAAAGTACTTCAGAGAAATGTATTGACAGGACAAAGAATAATGGTTTTGAACTAAACCAGGGTGGATTTAGATTACAGATTAGGAAGAAATTTTTCCCTGTCATGGTGGTGAGGCACTGGAACAGCTTGCCCAGAGAAGCTGTGGCTGTCCCATCCCTGAAAGTGTTCAAGGCCATGCTGGATAGAGCTTTGAGCAATCTGGCCTAGTAGAAGGTGTCCCTGCCCATGTCAGGGGGGTTGGAACTAGATCATCTTTGAAAGTTCCTTCCAACCCAAACCATTCAATGACGAAGAGCTTGAGAATTCTTGAAGAACTGAACTTTCCAAATCCTTCTGTGGCCACCTGATATCTCCACAGCTACAAAATTGGTTTTGAATTTCCTCTGACCATTTCCTTATGAGTGTTTATTTGCCTGGCAAGACAGGGAAGCAGAGGGTCACCCAAGAGCACTGGTTACTTTTACAATAAATCATTTGTATTTTGAACTATTATGAAATACGATCATATGAACACCATGAAGGTATACACAATGGTTACACTGTCAGCATGAGTTTACACTGCTCATCATTTATTAAGGTGAATGGAGAGTGAGTCACACCTGTCACAGCCATTGCCTCAGCAGACTTTGCAAACTCAGGTTAGAACCAGATCAGGGAACTTTCTGGATTATTATTTTCTTGTTGCCACTCTGTTTTGTGCCATTTCCTCTTTCACCCTCCATTTACTTCTGTTTTGTGAAATTTTGAAGCTGTGAAGAATGAATGCATGAAATGCCTGGGAATTTTGCTGTTATAAGACTGGGGTGGAAGAACAGCCTCCTGAGAGCTTCAGTTGCCAACAAGAAGGATTTCAATGCTGAAAGCTTTGAACTCTGCTATAGCAAAGCAGAAACATAAGTCATCTAAACCTTGCAACATATATCCATGGAGGGAAATGAATAATATTCTTCTTATCTTGAACAAGAGAAAAAAGAGGTCCAACAAAAGTTGTGGTGTTGTGGTGTTGTGGTGTTTTTTTGTTGTTTTTTTTTTTTTTTTTTTTTTTTTTTTGTTTTTTTTTGTTTTTTTTTTTTTGTGTTTTTTTTTGTTTTTTTTGGTTTTTTTTGTTTTTTTGTTTCGTTTTGGTTTTGGTTTTGGTTTTGTTTTGTTTTGGTTTGGTTTTTTTCACTGGTTGAACTTCAAAATGGTGCAGCAAGTTGGATTACAGATTTCTGGAATCCCTGATCTTATGACTCATCTCCTGGAGTGTCTGAATCTCTCTGATCAAGTGACTTTTTTATCTTTTTTTTTCCACTCAGCCTTCTAATTTCAGTGAGATATTTCTATACTGCAACCTGACCACAGGTAGCTGTTCCCTTTCAATACCTGTACTTCTGGAAATACTTTAGCCCAATACAATCGTCAACTCATGAGATTCTGGAGTGCCTGGAAACCAAGCCAGGCTCTTTGAACATTACAAGGGTAGAAGTTTGGCTTTTGATGCTTTTTGGCAATAAAACTGGTCTCCCTCCCAAGGTATATTTTTCTGCATCCTGCCAGGAAACACATAGTCAAAGTGTGACTAAAAAAAAGATTAAAAAAATCACAACTAGACCTGGCAAAAAAGGTGACTAAATCAGTTTAAGTTTCTTGGATTCAGTAACAAAGCCATCTCTAAGTCGTGAAAAATAACTTTCTGAGAACCACAGAATCACTGAATGGTTTGGGTTATAAGGGGGATGAGGGTTATGAGGGGACCTTAAAAATCATCCAGTTCCAAACCCCTGCCATGGAACCCTTCTACTAGGCCAGCTTGCTCAAAGCCCCATCCTGGTCTTGAACAACTTCCAGGGATGGAGCATCCACAGCTTCTCTGAGCAATCTGTGCCAGTGTTTATCACCCTCACAGTAAAGGATTTCTTCCTTATATACAATATAAACATGCCCTTCAGTTTGAAGCTATTCCCTCTTGTCCTATCACTCCATGCCCACGTCAAAAAATCCCTCTCCAGCTCTCTTGGAGCCTGTTTAGGCACTGGAAGGGTCTCTAAGGTCTCCCCAGAGCCTTCTCTTCTCCAGGCTGAACAACTGCAACTGTCTTTGCCTGTCTCCATAGTCCACCCAAGAAAAGAAAAACAACTCAGCTGACTTCATCTTGTCTGCCCTTAATGAAATAACTTACCATAGAATCATAGAATGGTTTGGGTTTGAAGAGGCCTTTAAAAGCCATCTAGTCCAAACCCCCTGCTGGGGGCAGGAACACTTGTTAAATGATCCCCAGGTTTTGCTGGCAGATTGCTTTACAAAGAGGTTGGGATAAGCTTGGACATTGCCGTGGTGAGGAAGGAGGGGGCTACCACTCCCCCACGCAATGAAAAAGAAAACCTGCAGCATATTGATGTCAAAGCCAAGAACCTACAAGTAACTCCTCACAGTCTGAACACCTGGGCAAAAGAAGACATATAACAGGCAAAAATGCCACATCTCAAACAACATTGCTGCATGGGCATCCTTCTCACCCCTCTTCATAAAAACCGTTGAAAGTGTGCACAACAACAGTACCTTCCACCTCAGCTCTATACCTCCTGAGTGTTTTTTTCCCAAGGAGCTGTGGACAGCTGGGAGGAGTGACATTCTCCATCTGCAGAGCTTGTTACCTTGAGACTGCCAGACTGAAGTCTTGGCTACGCACAGGAGTGCACATGTTTGGCTAAACCTGTTTTGAACAATTTATTTCACAGTCATGAAGGCTGTGTGATGCTTTTATTCACATTTGACTGTGCTTTTATCTTATTTCAGTATGTTTGAACCAGGTGAAATTAAAGTGAATTGCGCCATTCCCATATGAAAATTAGAATCCACCCCCTATAGGATTTAAGCTGAACGCCATGACATATAATATCAATGTCTAAACCTCAATTTACACATCTCTGTATGTTGGTTTTGCTGCCATTTTATATTTATAGATATATATCAGTGTTTATACAGATTTTTTTTTTTAATGCCAAGAAAGCCTCAGTGAACTGGATGTTAGTGAATCCAGTCCAGGTTGGGATGGACCAAATGCTGTTGGTAAGGAGAAATAGTGGCTAAATGCTTATAAAAGAGATGGGAGAATTTATTCTGTTGCCCTCTGGCCATGTGCCCATCACTATACCCCTCTGGTTTGGCACTCCTCCCAGCCACATCAATATGAAGAACCAAGACAGGACTGGCTGAGGGTGGGACGTACTTATTTCCAGAAGCAAGCCCTCAGGATGTGTTTGTGGGGAAGGTTTGCAAAATCCGAGAGCATTTTCTGGACTGGAGAGGAGAGCAATCTCCAGTGTGACTAAACAATCTGCTTTCAAGAAGACCCCTTTAAAAAAGCCTGTGAGGAAGAAGCAGTCTCACCCCTGGGATTCGTAAGGGTGGCATCAGTGCCTTTGCCTCCATCTCCGCAGCGGGTATCATCGAATGGGAGGCACTGATCCCCAGTTCCAGCCAAAACCTCTGAATTCTTCACAATGTCTTTGACTGATGTGGTTGACTTGATCTTATAGATACGTCGGCTGTTGGTGTCAGAGAGGTAGATGGAGCCGGTGATCGGATCTGTGGTCAAGTAATACTTATGAGCTGGGCTGTGGCTGAAAAACAAGGGTATGACATTATTAATTTTTTGGATGATTTGTTTTTTTGAGACAACAGGCAATGCAAGCACTTTAGAGATTAAAAACACACAGGGCAGAGAAACACCGGGAAAGTGAAGGAGTGCTGTATTGGGCAGTGTTAGAACAAGGTGTGTTACAGCACAGGAACCTGATCGCTGTGTTTGGGAGTGCTCTCTGGCATGGAGGGGAGCAACCAAAGGAAAGGGCTCTCTGGCCTGAGCCAAAATCATGCCAGAACCTACTACCGGTTGAGTCCCAGTGACTGTGTTTGCTTAATTTACTTGTTACAGATATAGTCCTGAAACTGATGTTAGTGCAGTGCCAGAAAGTGAAGGGAAATGAACACCAGGGAAATAGAACAAATAATAATTAAAAAAAAAAAAATCTGCCCTCCCAACAAAGATTCCAATGCAAACCCCAAACGCAGACTCCCTGCATAAAGCACCTGAAGATACACCCTGCAAGATCACTTCATCAAGGCTCATTTAGTGCTCTTGCTGACTCCAGCAAAGATTCTGAAGTCCTGTACTGCCCTGGCAGAGATTAAGGGAATCCTGGCATTGAATTCAGTTGAGCCTCAAGGATGAGAGAAACAAAATAATTCCCTTAGTGGCACATTTTTCCCCAAGTAATGCATGAACTGGGATTAGGGTGAGGAACCTGAACATTGGTTCCCTCTTAAACACCATTCTCTCACTGCTTCCTTGGACACAGTAAAGGGTGGCTGAGGAAACAGAGTGAGCAGACAGAATGGTAATGTTTTTAGCTCCACAACTGCAACACTAAATGAGCTCAAGACTTAAGAAATTAATAGACTAGAATCCACTTTATGGAAAGCATCCAATGGGACTGGCCAGAAAAAAACAACCAGATGAGTTTAGAAATAACTTAAAAAATTGTCTTGCAAGGATTTTATGTATAGCTTAATATAGATACTAAAGCTATTAACTTCCTTTATTAAGTTTTTACTGCTAGTGTGTACTGAACTGCATCTCTTCTAAGCCTGAAATCAACAGATTAGACTTGTAACCCCTGCTGCATAGGTATCCTTCCTTCTAAGGAAAGGCTAAATAATAATTAGAACAAATATGAAAACGTCTACTATTCTCCAGAACACCTTCAAGGTGTCCAAACTCATCAAGTCCCAAGAATTCATAATAAAAATCTAGGCCATAGTCCACTATTTTGCACTTAGTAGAACTGTTCCAGGAGAAGCTGGTTAGAAACTTGAGTGTCTATCACAGTTGACTCTACTCCTCATAACAAGGAAATCCCTTTGTCTTTCAAACTTTATGTTAGGAAAATAAACCCTTCTTCAGACACGTAAAAATTCGTGAATCATGCTCTGCTTAAAAAAGCAGTAAGTTGGATCTTCATTCAAATTACTTAATACTGGGGGGGGGGGGAGGGAAGCAACTTTCTGATTTATTCTTGAATAACCCTTGTGATATATCTTACTAAAGTTTGAACAGATTTCTTCTCCACAAATGACACTGATTCTTGCTAAATAAAATGCTCTGACCTTCGAGACAGCTCCAGCCTGAAAGTTCAGTCCCCATCTGTATTCCTTCCAAATGACAGCAGTCTGGGAGGGTATTATTTCATTTACCTGCATGTCAGTCACACTAAGCAAGTGGCTTCAACCCCGGTGGAAGAAGTTCCCTATGGGAATCCATCATCCATTTTGATCAGGGCCTAACATTTTCTGCTGACTGGCCTAACAAAGCTCAGCTGAAAGTTAGCTTTTGAGCTGTTCATAATCTCTATTTTGCATGACAGGTGGACAAGAGGAGGACAGTTTTGATAGCACATTGTAATCCTTTAGCATCTTTACCTGTCAAGCACAGATACCTTTCCCTGAGTCTTACACTAGCAGATGGGCAAAGGCAAATTCTGACTTCCTCAAAGATGAAGAAAAATGTGAGCAGAACTGGAAGTTCCCGCTCCCCTGTCCCACCACTATCATGGTGATTTATTTTAGATTTCACAGCCTCACTCTGGTGGATTTTATTATTGATTATGACCTTCTGTAAAAAAGAAATATTTTAAAAGTCTTTCCTGTTCCCAGCTCCTGTGCAGAATAGACATAAAACAAACTGTTGACAATGGTCAAGCTGGAATTTATCCCACTGGCCTCTGCCAACAGTTTTCAACGCTGTACGGGGAAGGTGTCTGCTCTTGCATGAATTGCAGTGTTACACACTGGAGATTTTCTTTATCACTTTCAGATCTTTCAGGATGAGAGATGGTAAATAAACATGTTAGTGATGTAAAAACTCCCAAACTGCTTCCCTTTATCTGTGATAATGCACTAGTACTGGAGTCAGGAACACTGGGGCTTTGATTTTTATTTAAAGCCACAATCAAGTGGTAAATTGGACTGAATTGAAAAACAACTGAAATAAACCTGTCTGGGGTGAAGTAGAGAAGTCTTTACCCCCATCCCTTCATCCTCTCTCATTCCTCAGCTAGACAATGGCCCAAAACAAAAGACAGGACTTTTTACTATTCTGCAAACATAATCAGTTACAGTACTTGTAGTCTTAGAATATTTATCCCTCATATTGACACTACCACTAGAAAAGGACTGTGGGGGAAGAGCTGATATGCCATTCAGTGAGTTCCTTTAGCTATTACATTTTTTTTTTTTAGAAGAAAGCCTGAGCATTGCACTGATATTTTAAGCCCCTGAAGCAACAACCTGAAGTTTCAGGGATGGGGTGGGCTGGTCCCTAGTCAAGAACAGACACTTTGGTGGGTATTTGTGGGCATGACAGTGTAGTCACCAGGAATGAGGACAGTTTCATAGGCAGAAGTTCTGCAGGCCAAAGTGAAATGGAGGTGATAGTGCTTCCCTGAATGCTCATGATACAGGGATGTGCTGGCGAATTATAGGGAAATTTTCCAAGTCCACAGTGATCCCTGTTGTTCGAGGTTGCATATAGGCTCTCCCACACATCTGTCTTGACCCCTTTCTTTTTTCATTCTCATTGTTTGGACAGGATAGTGCCAGTACCATTTGGGGAACTCTGCAGGTACACCAAGGAACTCAAACTCCATTTTAAAGTGCTTGTGCTTTACATGATTCCTTATACAGACACATGGGGAAATAAAGGGGTAAAAAGTTGGGTGAACATGCAGAGATGTGGCACTTGTGGATTGCTTCAGATGTACTCTGATAGATGCACAGGCTTTGAGTAAAGGCTGATATTATCCCTTTGGGCCCAGAGCCCATGTTTCAGGGGAGTCTGAGGAAGGAACCTCCTGCTCCAGAGTGGGAAGCCAGTGGGAAAAGGGACAGGGTTCCTAGTTTCAGCAGGTTCCCCACAATATGTCAGCACAGCAGGCTTACACCTTTTTATTGGCTCCTCTAAAATGCCAGGGTATTCATATCACCGAGCTTTAGATAGTTACAAGGTGGATGACTAGTATCAGATGGTATCAGAGCTGGCTGCCTTAACTCTCTTTACAGGCAGTGGAGAGAAAAATAATCTTTTTGGGTAAGACTTGCCTGACTATTTTCAACATTTATTTTACGAGATGTGCTGCATCTTAGTTTCTCAAATGCAAGGGCATCTACCACCTCCTCCAAGGACAACTTCTGTTACTGGTAACAGTACAGCTCTGTCTCCCACTGTGGTCAACAGACAAGAGCAGTCACATACCAAAACTATTTACCCGTAAACCACTGATCTGAATAAACCCCTGGGGCTTCTTTAAATCTGATGTCCCTGTTTAAAGACATGAAACCACCTCTAACATTTTCTGTGCCAGCTATCCACTTCCCCTGTGAGCGTTGCTGGCCACATGCATTTGCTGGTGACTAAAGAACCACCAAATTCCTGAAGCCAAATGGCTTTTGTTCCATGGGGCTGTTTCCATGGCTCCATGCTAAGCACCCTGCAGATCAAAAGCAGAGGTTTTTATTGTAGCTTGTGTGAGGTACTGGTCTTTTTTCCCTGGGTGACATTCAATAGATTAATAAGGCGGCCACACAGTGCAGTGAGCTGAATTTACACTTGGCCTTTTAGTGTTTGCAGTTTGTGTGTGATGCCTAAAGCTCTTCTAGTGTCACGAGCTGGATAATAAAACTTTATAACAGTGCCATAAGCCAAGCCAGAGACTGCAAAACACTTTTGATTTGATTCTAGGGCAGTTTTCTGAGATCTCTCTCTTTGCCACTAATTATAGATTTGTCTCTCTAAGGTATGAATGGAAACAAGAAAGGAAGAATAAATTTAAGTGTGTCCACTTTTTGCATATTTTCAAAACAGAAATGCCTCACTGCCCTTCATGTTCCTGCAGAGAAGGCATCATTATTTAGTGATGCTTTTTGGCTTAGCTAACAATTTCCATTTAGGCTGTTGCAGAGTTGGAGCTTGGCTACTTACACTGATCTGTAAAGCCAAGCCTCTTAGTGGGTAGCTCCAGAACCTCTGGAGATCAAGCTCACCAAAGGCTACATACTGTAGGAGGAATTCTTTCACCTGCACTGAAGAAGCTTTTGCATATGGATTTCAGCTTTTCCAAAACACTAAGTCCTGTGGATCTCACCCTTTGCACTGTTGACCTTCACTGGTGTTAAGCTTAGGACCTTCCAGTTCAGAGCACTGGAGCTTTAGCTGAGACTACACCCATGAACCCATGAAGGGGCTTCCTAATAAGAAATATTATGGCCATTGACACAGAACAGACGCTAACTCAGACAGGTGACTCCCTTAACGTAGTCACAGATGGGAGTATTTGATCTGGAGCTCTTCACCTACTCCCTCCCTCATTTCCCTTTGGGCTGCATTGGAGCAGGTGTGTCTTGGATTTCTTACACTTAGTTTATAGGAACTGCCTAAAGGCTGAAGTCTTGCCAACTTTGTAAGGCTCTGATGGCATCTACAGTGTTTATGGCCATCCATATTTCTTCCCTCAGTTACTGCTTTCATACATAAAACCTCTTCTCCAAACAGGTATTCAGATGCTGCCCTTCACTGTCAAAGCAGATGCACTTGAGTGGCTGTGTACTTCTTGGGCATTAAGGATATAACCTCTCTGTTCCAAAGAGAAATGAGTTTTTCTATTGCCTTCAAATAACGTCAAAGAGATGCTGGGGGGCTGGAACTCAGCCTGATGAAGACAGTCAGTGAAAAGGTCTTGGGTACCAACCTCCCAGCCCTGCTCATAGGTGCTTTGGGCCAGTCCATTATGCTGTGAAGTTCAGCCCTTCATTCTTGTTCTGGCAATAAGACAAAACCCCAGTTTCTACTCCATTTCATTTCCAGACATGCAGATAAAAGGAACATTTCTGGGTTTGCATAGCCTCTATGAAGTCAAAGAAGCGGTAAATGAAAAGCATGTAGCAAGAAAAATCCCCATTCCCAAATGCAAAAGAAAACTAAACACACACACACACACAAATCCCAACTCCACAGTCTAAGCTTCTAATTTAGAAAAGCAACCAGGGAGAAGGATGGGAAACCTGTCAGAGTCAGAGAAGTCATTGTAAACACAGGCAGTGACAGGAAATTGACATCTTCCAGAATGAAACTGATTGGATCAAACCCACTGGAACTCCAGTGAACCCAAGTGACAAATATTCTTAGTGACAAAGCTCCAATTTAGGAGTCTCTCTTTCATCTTGTTTTCTTGTCATTACTCTTTCTTACTGCATTTCCTGGCTAAGGTTCTGAGTTGCACTACCTCCTATCTGAGGCTGACAGACTTTCACGTGCCAAAGCTCTCTGTGAAAAGCTCAGACTGAAAAAGTTAAAAAAACTTACTTCCCCAGGTGTGTGCTGCTGGGGGACATATGGATCTTCATTATGCCTGTGAAACCCCCCAAAGTCAAAAGGAAGACTTTTCAATGTATGAGAATTATTTTTGCATCCTAACTATTCCAGTGATCTGTATCCTGATGCTGTTCCCATTGTACCTGGTTAATTCCCACCCATTTTTCCTTCCCCCCTTCTCCTCTTGTTACCCTGCTTCTCCTGCCTGCACTTTCCCTGTCTCCACCTATAACAGCTCATGCAGAAGCCTGCACAGCTCAGCATTGTGATTAATGGCTCCCAGTTCTGATGACTGATTGCCTATGCCAGTTTTAATCACGCCAGCTTCATTTGCTATTGAATCATCTGGAAATGGCACTTGTGGCTCACTGTGTAACAACATGCAACAAGACAGGGAGCAGCATAAGAATTCTCCACTGGTTGGCTTACCTATGTCTGAAATCTTTATTTCTGACAGAAGACAGGAAAGCAGGGAATAGAAGAAAGAATGAGGTGTTAGCAGCTTGGTTCGATGCATTATTAGCAGATTGAAAACTTGACAGTAACTGTATCATACAATGCAATAATAAATAAAGACTTAGCTGGAATGACACTGATGTATTTTATATTGGATATTACTTGGCAGTGAGCTCACTTATGTACTGCTGCATATCACAAAGGAAGTGTGATCTCACCTGCTTGGAGTTATTCACTTACGTAAGAGATAGGACCAGGCAGACTTTATCATTCAGTGCAGCACTCAGCTAAATAGATGTAGATGCAGATATCTTTACAGTTTTTTTCACTCTCAGTCAAAGAAACACCTTGTGATTTACAAAGGTAAGTTAAGAGTTGCACAGTTATGGGTGGCAGTTCATTGCCATAACCTTGTGAACTCCTGCCCAGAGGTGTAAAATTATGCCAAGCTGGACATTTTTCATACACATAAATTACACGCCCAGCTGCAGCTATCTACAACCCATGATGCATTTGCTTTCCAGAACACTACACTCAAAAACTATCCCCCCAAACAAATCTCAGAGCCAAATAGTGAGGGTGTTAATCTCAAAGGAGATGCTGATCTGAGAAGACACAAGCAAACTCCATTTAGTCCAAAAGCAATGGCTTTCCTCCACAGCTTTTAGCTAGCCGACATCTGAACCCACTTACTTTATAGCACACCAGAGTGAAGAAATGTTTATTAGATCCAGTAACCTAAGTGTTTGCACAGATGAAGCAGCAATCGTTCCAGCAGATTTAACTCTGGAGTAAATTTAACTCTGTGGCTCTACACAACAGCCAGCAAGGCCACTCTGTCAAGGCTTCCAATTTTCTCTTTTCCAATGAGAAAATACTCTGCAAAACCTCTGATGGGTCTGGTATTTCCACTGACAATGAAACAGGGATTGGGGTTTCAAAATTGTACTTCTGGGAATGAAATATAAATCCCACTCAGTTGCAATGGGATCTGGGTTTACCTAGATTCTTCTGGAAATCTCACCTTTGGTCATTAAAATAATTTTCTGGCACTGGAATAATACTGCATTCTTTAACGAGGACCAGGTCTGAAGGTTTATTCCAGCTTCCCACCTTACAAACACGCAAGATATTATGTTCTCATGTATCAGGAAACAGAGTAGCAAGAATAAGGTTCTTGCTTGTTTACTCAAAAGGTACCCCAGCCCTCTGAGGCGTGCGTACCAAGGTAGTTTTCTGTAAGTTCCAGCCTTGTGGTGGCTGGCTGGGCTGTTTTTTTCCCCATAAAACATGACCTACAATGATGGTTCTGTGTGCCAAATAAGACCTTCAGCAAGGTCTAATAACTATGACATATTTGTAAACAAGGGATTAATAGGATCTTGCATGAATTTTGCTGCAGTCCTTGCAGAAATGAAGTTTTATGTTTGTCCTCAGTAGGGATATTGAATCTGAATAGAGAAGGGAGGGTCTTACTTTCTGGAAGATTGTCATTTTCAGACCAGATCTTGAGAGGTAAATGGGAATGCTGAACCTTCCTATAATGCTAACTTCATACTGACTTATTAGGACCTGAGTTCAGGCCTGTGAAGCGGAGATGATTCATTCAGAAACACTTCTTTAACTCTACCTGACTTTCCTGAAGTGAGGTCATTATTAGCAGATTGAAAACTTGACAGTAACTGTGTCTTGTCTGGCCACACAGAGCCCAGAAGCAGACCCCACTGCTTTGAAGTGGATAATTGTATTTGTTGTGGAAATTTTAGATAGGAAAAATATCTCCAGTGAGGTCAATTTGAAATGTGGTTTAGTCACAACTTATTTATTTTCTCAGAATGTGTAACAAATCCATACTTTTCCCTCTGCTTCCTTGTTTTTAATGGATGTTCCTCCCCTTTCCTCCCTATTTCTTCTAACATGTTTGTTTTTTTTTTTTGTTGTTTTGTTATTTGAGGTTAAAAGGAAGCCCTTCACTTTCAGATGCTTCATCTATATGTTCAGCCTGACACTGCTGTTCATTTGGGAACCGAAGGGGACCGATACATTTGTCACCCCAAAACCAACTAGAAAATCCCAGTCTCTCACAGGCTAGAGTGATCATCCTGAGTTAATTATGAATGATTATCACTCTTGATTAAACTCTACATACGATTGTCAGTGCTGTGTCCTTCTAAGTTTAGATTATTTCAGAGGCTGCTTGTTAACTTTCAGAATTCCCACTGGTTTCTGACTACAGGAAAAGGCAGACATCAGCACAGCTTGATTTAGCAGCACAGAAATGTGTCAATACTTTTAGCGTGTGATTCAGTTCTGGAAGAACTTGCTAGGCCTGTGTTTCTCTGGTGTAAATCAAAGTCAGCAGAGTTGCAGAAGAGGCAAATCTGGACAGCTTTTTCTCTTTTTTGCTGTGTTGTTTGCTGCTTTTTTTTTTTTTCCAAGATTTTTGCTCATTTTTCTTTTGGGTACATAGGATTTTTGCAGAACTTAAGAGCATAACAACCACATTCAGCACAGTGTACCTCAGCTCCAGTATGTTGGTGACATTGCCAGAGGGAAAGATCCTTCGGATGTAGTTGAAATCTCCAACATAAAGGCTTCCATCAGACCCACATGTTAGGGCAACGGGAGCCAGGAGTTTGTTCCCATCTGCCAGACCATTGCAGCTTGGACAAGAAATGCTACGCCTGCGGCCGTTGCCCATAATGCTTCCGATTACAGGCGGCTGCTGGGAAATGAACTGGTTTTCCCCATTTCCTTTGTGCAAGATGCCTAGAGAGAGAAAACAGTAATAAGGAAATTAGAGACAGGGAAACTGAGACCAAAAGCAGCACAAACTGGCAATGCTGGATGCCAGTCAGAGAATTTGTCAAGTAGCAAGGACTTTATCATCTTTCATAGTATTGTTTTGTGATAGTTTCAAATGAGGAGCCCCTTATCTGAATTAACTATTTTTTTTTAGACCCATTAATTTTCCTGCAGAAGAAAAATATGTAGGGAGAACAAGGTCATCTTTACCTTGGAATGAAATACACTTTTTGGCATCTCATGAACTTTTACCTGCCCTTTCTGTGCCTCCTTGCCCTGTAATTTGCTGTCTACCAGGCAAAAAAAAAGAAATTACATAGCTCATGGAGAGATAAGGGACAGGAAGACCATGGAACATTCTCTAGAGAAATGTTTCATCTGCAAAGTTTTAGAAGAGCTCTGCTTATATTCCCTCTAAGTGCAGTGCTCTCGGCAGTGATGTAGGCTGAATTAGATGTTTGCTCCCATACCACTGCTATTATCCAGAGGGACACAGTGCTTCCACCTTTGAACATATTCTGATCAGCTTTTAAGCCTCCCTGCTGCAGTCCTCAGCAGTCTTCAAGGACTCTGGAACTTTCCATTCTCCCTTATGACCCATGAAGCCTCTCATTTTGCAAGTACACTTGCACACTGGAGGATGCATCTGGGTGGATTTATGTTCAGTGACAGGTCCAGTTTGAATAGGGTCCCTTTGTTATTTTAGGAATATTTTCTTTGTTAATACCCTTCTTTTACAACATCACAAAGTTAGACAGGCCAACATTCAACTACTTCATGATGGCCAGCTTCTTTTATATTTTTTATACCAAATCACTTCTAAGTGTAGGTTACTAGAAATAACTTGTTAGTATAAAACAGGGGATAGCACATGTGTCGGTTGGGTTTCTTTTCATTCCTTTTCTTGCATTCTTAGTGATAAAAAGGACCTGGGTCTTGCAATGCTGCATTATTCCTGTTACGTGTCACCGCCAACCTACCACTTTGTATGTTGAGGGCGTGGTGTTTGTCCAGGGACCATCCTCCAAGTTTGGAAGCATCAATTTCATAACCCTGAAGCACAGCTGTCCTCTTCTCCCACAGAATCAAGTCTGGACAGGATTCATACTCATAACCTACTGAAACTGTGAACAAGAGAGAAAAAAAAGGCCCCCCCAGATAAGTAACCCAAAATGAAGTGCCAGCACACACAGAGTCTCAACTGAGCAGGTGTAGGAGCATTTCTACAGGTGACTGCTAATTTAACTGAAAATGTCATCATGATAATGCACAGTCCTAAAATTTTTTTTCTTTGAAAAATCCATTCTCCATTTAAAAAGTTCAATGCAGTTGCAGATGTTGGGCAAATGTGCCAAAAATTTAAAAGGCACTGTTTTAAAGACATATTTTAAAACAATTGGACTGGGACTTGATGATCCCTGGGAGTCCCTTCCAACTCAGGATATTCTATGACTGGAGTATGTAAACCACCGCTGGACTCCCAGATGGGAGAATTTTACTTCTACCTGCTTTCATTGGTCAAAGACTGCATGTCAGGAACTTGCTAAAAATCATGATCCTTCTTGGAAAGTAAGGACTTGCACGATTGATTCATGGGGCAGCAAGTCCCTCAGAGGCAGCAGTCTCAGACCAGGTTGACTTGTGGTCACTGTTAATGTCAAAACTTTGCTTGCTGCGCTGTCTAATCAGAGCCTTTCAGGAGAAACTCCACTGAACGTGCTGGAGTCGCTTAAGAGTAAAATTATGTCAGTAGAAGGAAAATCACGTTTTTGACAGACTAATGACTCCTTTATGATTTTCTCAGAAGAAGCAGGACCAGTTTCATTGGTCTGCTTTTCTTCTAATCTTTACAGCTGAAGCAGAGCAGAACTGCAAGTTCCACACAAATGAAAAGCAATTACATAGATCTTTTTTTTTTTTTTTTTTTTTACTAGAAAGAAATAAAGGTCTGATCTTACAAATTTCCTAGCCTCTTTGAAAAGTGCTGAGCACTGAGAGAACTCAGGATTCCCCATCAAACATAGCCTTTTGCAGAATCAGACTGTATCAGAGGAAGATATAAGTTAGGCTTTGAAGGCTCAATAATTTCCACTGTTCTAGAAATGGGAATCATTGAAAGCATGACTGCTGATGTCCTGAGACCTGCTTGAGTGCTCTGGGGCTGCAGAGCTGCTTCACGAAGCACTCCAGGACCCACTGCTGATCTAGTATCTTAAAGAGTAAATAGGCATAGTCTTTCAGGATATGGTACCAGGACACATTTCTCAGAGTGGACTGCAAACTGGGTAAGGCTCAGCAGGTTGTACCATCCAGTCTGCTCAAGGCAGCTGAGCTTGAGCGAGAGGAGGAAGGCACCTATTCTTTCTTGTGGAAAAACAGGCATCCTATAGCTCCTCTAAAGAGAGGAGCTTATAGTTGAGCTATAAGGCATCAGTAACCATCCTTTTGTCAACAGGGGCTGTATTTGCTGATATGGGATCTCTCCCATTTTGCTAACACCATTTCCTGGCAGCCTGGAAGGTCTAGTCTAGACTCTGTTGAAGATCTGTAACTGAATGTCCATTTGGTGTTGATGAGATGAGAAGCAATCACTACAGAACTGCATTAGCTCTGCTCACTAAACACCCAGTTTGGGATGGCCTTCTTGAGTGGGTAACAAAGGAAAAATAAGATTAGAGCAATCCTGAAGGTCAGGCAGAAAAAGGAATTACAATCAGGGCTTGCTTCTAGGGATTCCTTTCAAAGCAGTGCTGACAGTTTTTGGCTATATGTGAGAGGCAGCCAAATGTCTGTAGTCCCAGTTCATTCCTTCTGTATTAATCTGATGGTAGCAGCTCAGGATGTCCGTGCTGGGCCATGAGCCAGAGAACAGATAAGTATTCATACCCTGCCCTTGAAAGTGTTCAGGGCCTTGAGACTGTTCAAGGCCAGGTTGGACGGGGCCCTGGGCAACCTGATCTAATGGGTGGTATCCCTGCCCATAGCAGGGGGTTGGAACTAGATAATCTTTAAGATCCCTTTCAACCTAAAGCATTCAGTGATTCTGTGATTTATCTGTTGGGGAATGTGTAGTGTTTGAACAGCTGGGCCAAATCCTCCCCAAGGAAGTGGCAGCGAATCAGCAGGGACTATTTCATGTGTTTGCAGTCAGACCATTCTGATCTACCACAGATCTGTGCATTGCCACTTAGCTGCTTCTAAAAAGAGACACACCCTGGGGTCACTCACCGAAAGCTTCTGAGAGCCCATACACCTTCTGGCTGTAAACGTCTGTCTTATCCCAGATGAAATAATAGGACAGGTCTGGAGCTGCTGCAAACCACTTTCTGAAGAGGCGTCCCTCGACAGCCACCATGAGGTGGACTTTCATGAGGTTGAAGGGGATGGTGGGGTGGGTCATGCTGATCCGCAGGACTGATTTGTAGCCAGCTGTGCGACTGCTCAGGTAACTCACTTTTATTTTACTACCGGAAACGTTAATCTCCTCTTGTAGAGCCTGTGGAAAAGCAATCCATGAGGTGTTAAATCAGCAGCGAGCAGACAGGAAAAGGCAGTGAAGCTGTAATTTATCAAGCACACCTGTATAAAATCTCTGGCAGACAAGCCTAAAAAGGCACCTAGTAGGCATCGAGTATGAAATCATATAAGTAACTTATAGGGTTATTTATGGAAGCCAAGGAATGCCTCCCTCTTTCTTCATCTCTGTTACATGGGAAAAAGAGGAGACCAAAGTATCACACTGGGTCAGTGATTACAGTGGGACTCTTAAAAGGAGTTCCACGACCCACTGTGAAAGGAGCTTGGTGTCTGAGATTATTCCAGCCCACCAGTTTAGCTTCCATTTTCTGTCTTTAAACCAGTAGGCTTCTGTGGTTGCTAATTTTTGTCTCCTGACTTCTTTTTCACCGTAAAATATCAGATCTTACTTGGCCTGTATCCTTAAGGATGTTTCCTGGCCCTAATCGTAATCTGCAATTCTCTTCATGACAATAATGAATCCTGCTTCCACTCTCCCTCCTCTGACTTATCCATCTCTCCTTTGAAACTGCTCCTTGCCTACCTCATCTTTGACCCCTTTCTGTCTGAGCTACCATTTACATCCAGCCTTTTTTTTTTTTCCTGTGTCCTCGTCCTTATTTTCTGACCTCACATTTGTTCTTACTTACCCCGGTACTTGCTTCTTACCTGTGTGATGAAGCTATCAGCCTGACCTACCACTTACAACTTCTTCCCCTTCCCTTGCAGTCCTCCTTCTCTTTCTTTTTCAAATTCATCTGTATTCTAAGTGAGTTGCTTCATTTTCTCCTCCAGCCTTGAGTGTGGGCATTTCTGACTGACTGGGACAGTTATCTTATTTAAGAAAAGACTTGAAAAACATCAGGGAAATTTTTTTCTGTCCCTGCTCTGCTTTGAGAATAGAGAAGTATCAGTAAAGATGGGATTTTCAGATAATATAACGGCTAAAGTATCACCATATGTTAAGATTTCTTTTTTTTTTTTTTAGCTGGAGAAATGCTCGGAAATTTTCTAGAAACTGATACTAAGTACATCCCTGACACAGTGCTGATGCTCCCATGCAAATACTGATAAAAAAAATCTAAGGAGGAAAAAATTGTCTCTTTCAAGAAAATTTCACTCTTAGGTAAGCACCCAGTGCCCACATTTTCAGCACAAGTCAGCAACCTTTGGTAGAAGGTACTGAAGGTAGAAGCTTAACAGTGAGCTAGAAACTTGTCTGCTAATGGGATGTGTTAGAAGGTCAAAGCTGGCACTGTCCTCTCCTGTACCAATGTGCTGAACCCTGGGAATGCTGGGAAAATGCTTCCCTATCAATAGTCAGCTTTCTGAATATAAGGGGTGTGTAAGCTTGAAGGCAAGTGGGTTAAGAGATCCACCCATTAGAAAGGGATCACATCCATCATGGTGTGATTCTTGGGATTATCCTGTGAAGGGTCAGAAGTTGACTCAATGATTCTTGTAGGTCCCTTCCAAATCAGGAGATTCTATGATCCTGGTGTCTTCCAAGTTATGCCACTCCTATACCCAGATCCCCCTATGTGGAAGCAGCAAGCATCCCTGGTGTGATAAATTGCTCATCTCTTACAGGTTTTCTGGTTAGTGTTACCAGTAACGACAAATTTTGTAATCTGCCCCCTGAAAACACCTCTTCTGAGGTATTATCCAAAGGCCCAACACTTTTTGAAGTGATAACTAACAGGTTCTGAGTGTTGCAGCACTTGACAAATGGACACATCCAGCAGTTAAAGCCCCATTCCACTGTGCTCATAAATATTTACTTTCTCTAATGCAGCCATTTTAATTTACATATCTCAGTGCTGAAGAGGCTGAAATATGACAGAACTGGGAAAATACAGGACTTTTAAAATATATTTTATGAGATCAGCAACAAACTGGACTGGGACCAGGCTCAGCCAGAGCTGAGCCGAGCCAAACCACTGTAAAGGTGGTCCCTTATATCAAATCTATCTTCCTAAGTAATCCCACTAGGAAAAAAACAGGCAGAAATAATTGTCATGGAGGTACTATTTGGAAAGTCTGGTTCAGATCCCTGTCAGAAATAATTATTTCTCTCTGTCATGATCTACCTCTGCTGTCTACCATTCCAAAAAAAGGGTCAGCCCAGCGCTACTGAAGCACTGAGCAGCACAAAGGGCTGCTTAAAAGTGTCTGCTTGAAGAGAGGATTCAAACAGAAATTCAGTTGATCCAAAAAAATATTTGTAGGTTGTAATTAAAGATAAACTAGCAACAAAGCAGAGCATTGGTAGGGGAGAGTATAATCCAGTAGGACATCAGTGGGAGAAGAGGGAAAAAAGCGTTTTAAAATACTCTGAATGCACTTAAAGTAACAAGAGCTGAATTGTGCCCTTATTTCTATTTGATAATTGCCGTTTGGCCCATATACATACATATGCTGTGTCTGTAGGCCTTTAGAAAGACTCTTTAGAGTTTATCCCAGCCTAACCAATATAATCTGCTCTACTAAAGGGGTCCAGCCACCAGACTGGGAAGGCAGAAGAGCTGCTTCTTCATGCTTACCAGGGATTTGCACAACGTAGCAATTTTCACTGCCATGTTCCCTTGCTCTGTGGTGTTGATCTATTCTTGTGTTAGTAGCAATTCTTCTACTCTTTGCATGAGACAATGTAGGAAATCTTGTTTCTGTGTGCTGGGTTAAACATCTCTAACAGCTACACTTCACTCTGCCAGCAGGCAGCAAGGAACAGTCAGTGTCTTTTTTTTTTTTTTTTTTCCGGTAAGATGTTCAGAGGGAATTTTTGAGAAAGAAAAGCATTTAGGGTCTGATTCAGGGGCCTTGATATAGACATCTAGTACTTTTGAGCTGTTCTGTGGTATCCAAGACTTCTGCAAAGGCATGACAGCTCTGACATGGACCTTCTTGAAATCTCCACTTTTCTGAAGCTACAGCTGGAGGCCTGAAGGAACACTTCAGGGCATCCTAAATGGCCCAAAATCTGTCTACAGGCACCTGAATCAAACATTAAAAATGCATTATTTGATCTCCTGAATGCATCCAGGTAGAGAGCACTGCATTTATTTGTTGGAGCTCATGAGGGTTTTATCTACCCACTTGTCAAAAATCTCTTTCCCAGCCCTGCTATCTGCTTGTCACCTCCTCCCAGCTATGTGCTCACACCTTTTATATGTAACAGTTCCCTGCTGAGAACTGTGTATTATAAAATGCAGCTGCAGGAACTGACAGTGAGGTTATTTTTTATTGTATGTACAGCCAGTATAGAAATGAAAAGTAGTCCGTTCATGAACTGAAGTACAGTCAGGACTCTGTCACAAATCAGATTCTCTTGTAAACTCCTGCACCACAAACTTCATTAACCTCCAGCTATCAATATTTGATGTGGAATACTGGTTTACAGGTTTTAGCTCAATCATTTGGCACATGGGAAAAGTGCTGTTCATCATGTATGGGATTCATCTTATCTCAACTTAGAAACCTAAGTTAGGTGTCTCTTCTGAATTACTATTTTAGGTCTCCCCACAGCAAACAGTAGAGATAGTGTCTTTAGAAGACTGGTGTTGCCACGTAAACTTACGAGTGGGATTCAATTCCAGTTTAAGGTATCTGAATCCATATGTCAAATCATATTACAAATATGCTCATGTGAGGTAGGCATATAAACATCAGTTATAGTCAGTGGAATCTAACTAATATCCTCAGTGAGGGCCAGAAGTCTTAACTGATCTGTAGACTCCACTGATAGTACTGATTAGATTTCCGTCAGCTTTAATGGGAGCTCAGACATCTAACACCTCTCCCAATGACTGCACATGAACTCCTTAATAAGGTGTCATAATGAATCCTTCTTAGGTATTAGATTCCATAACTACAGGTGTCTAGTGCTATTTGAGATGTCTAGGTGATTTGACATTCACAAGGACTTGGCAGATACAATGCAGGACACTGATAGGGGGATCATTCTGGAGCGGCAGTTGGAGGCCAAGCAGGATACCAGCAAGACGTCTCAAATGGCACTAAAACATCTATGATGAGGGTGGTAAAACATGGCACAGGTTGCCCAGAGGGGTGGGAGATGCCCCCTCCCTGTAAACATTCAAAATCAGATTGGACAGGGCTCTTAGTAACCTGGTCTGGTGGAAGGTGTTTGTGGCCATGGCAGGGGGCTTGGACTAGATTACCTTTTAAAAGTCCCTTCCAACCCAAACCATTCTATGATTCTAGGATTTATAGTCAAGAAACTGTATCAAACCATTGCTTATGAACTACATCACCAGGTATTCTCATACTAGAGAGAATCGTTCTTTTATTGAAGAGGAATTTTAGAACTTTTTAGTTCAATAGATATAATTAACACAATCTAACAAGTATCCTCACAAATAACGAGTGAGGTTATGATCATAGTTGCACTGTATCTGATATTTGTTTCTTTCCGAGGCAGCACGGAACATTACCTTTCACAGTGTTCGTTGGTTTAGAAAAATGAGATGTGAAAACTGAACCAAGAATCTGCACTACGGTGGACTTTAAAAGATCTGGGACTTAATTAGTAATTATGCTGGGACAAACACAGTGACTGTAATTGGAAATTAGTGTGAGGAAGGATCACAAGATTTGGTCCAGAGGGAAAGGTAAGGAGACCACTAGCTTTATTTGTTGCTGGGTTCAGAACCTGGTTTATTAAAATTAGAAGATACAAAGTTAACTTCTTTTCTCATTAATGGTACTGCAACCCCAGTGGAGTCACCCAGGAAGCACACAATTTGTCCTTACACTTGTTATTGCGGGCAGATCATTATTTGTCACTAAAAGGAATACCCAGGACATGCTGAACCCTGGCATCTAAAACCCAGGGAACAGCAATTCCAAGAAAGTGACGCTTGAATGCGGATACATCCAGATATTTCAACAGAGTAAGTGCTTTTATGGAAAACTGATAGTTTGGTTCTTTGGAATACTTGATTTAAAACCCAACTTTCCATTTAGCAAAATACCTTAAAGCAGATTACTACGACACTTTATCTGACTTACACTTCCTTAAAAAATAGGAAAACAGGGATGAGTAATTAAAGGTAATCCTTTTGCTTCGCTCATCTATCCCAGGCATCATAAAGCACAATAAAACTGAGGTGATCTGCAGGCTGGCCCTTTGCCCTTTGACATGTGCTGACTACGTGTCTCAGCAGCTTTGTAAAGAGAGGGGTATGAATTCCAACCACGAGAAAGTTCACGCTGACACTCCACTACTAAGGTCCAAAGTGCCCAGTGGGTGGAATTCACTCCTGAACAGAAGAAAGGCTTTAGAGAAGGAGCAGTCCATTAGCCTGCCGCGGGGCATACTGAATGCCAGAGGGCTGATCGAGGGCACGCTGTGAGTCACACAAGGGTCCCAGCTCATGTGCTGTCAGCCACAAGTGCTTTACTTTCATCTCTACGAGATAAAGGAAAAGAAACCTTTTGGCGAAGTGAGTGCTTGGGAGCAAGCGCTACCGGCAAGTGTCTGAAAGATGGTGTAACAAACAGGGAATGCTTCTGTTTAGGAAAGCAGGGGAATAGTTGCATTTGTGTTGCTCAAAGCTGCCAAAAGAAGTACAGAAAGGAGATGGGGGTGGTGAGGCACTGGCACAGGTTGCACAGAGAAGCTGGGCTGCCCCATCCCTGGAAATGTTCTAGGCCAGGATGGACAGTGTTTGGATCAACCTAGTCTAGTGAAACGTTTCCCTGCCCATGGCAGGGGGGTTGGAAAGGGATCTTTAAGGTCCCTTCCAACCCAAACCATTCTATTATAGTGTGTATGCATTATTGTCTCCTTGGCTTAGACAGTTCATACCTGGATTTCAGGAACAATAGGACCTTTCTCTGAGCAGGAAGTTGCAAAAGCTGTCAGCGGAGATGGAGAGACCACAGGGTTGGGCCGGGCAAAGTTACTGAGGTCACAGCTTGGGATCTCATTCTCTTCATGCCTCATGACTATGGTTTCCATCACAAAGAAACGATCCCATGGCAGCCACAGCGTGTGTTCCTGGGTGATGAAGGGAGCCCGTTCAAAGTGTAGGATAATGGAGATTCCACCAATGGTAACAAGATCAAAGCTGTTTTAAGAGATGGAACACAAAGTTAGTGCAAGCACCACCCCCTCTGTTTGTAACAACTCTCTAGCAAGGACTCCCATAAAAATAATTGCAAGAAATATCATCAGTCACATTTTATGAGCTTAAAACCTACAGCCCAAATAGGTGTTAGGTGAGTAACAGCAAGTGGCAGAGGCAGGAGTACAAGCTCAGCTTCTTTGCAGATTGCCCTCCTCTATATTAAAAACATAGTCATGCCTTTTTTGAAGCAAATATTTATATCTTTGTTGGTGCTTTTCTAGTGCTATTTGGCCATGCATATACTAATTTTCTTTTCTTAAAAAGTATTTCTTATCCAAACACAGTCAGGTTGGATCAATTCACATGATGAAATAAACTATCTGGAAAGCAGTTTCTCTGACATATCTGCATATAAACTGTCTTGGCGTCACTGCTAACCTGGTGCCTAATGCAACCCGGGAAACATGTAGAGCCCAGTCACACACTGAGCCTCGTGTACTAGGAACGCATGCTGTGCAGGCTGTCTGTGTACCACAGCACTCAGCATATCATCTTTTCTAACTCTCAATCATTAAGAGCAGAGCAGATGAATCACTGCCTGTAGTCTGTGACTTCACCCTAAGCCACCTCCAGCCAAGTGGCTCTTCTGCCTCTGTTAGTGTTGGATAACAGTGTCAGGCTAACAGACAGCCCTCCAGAGCTGTGTGAAAAGATATTACCTTTATAAGGAAAATCATCCTCTGGATGTAAAGATGTTGGGATAAGGTTCTGGGGTTTTTTCTTAGTTTTTTATTTAAACTTCACATCTTGTCAGAAATGGAGATTTTATCAAGTACCACAGGGTGTATCTACTATGTATGGAGCCAGAAAAAGAGGTGTTAAGTGAGAAAAGAAAGAAAAGAAGGGATTTCAACACAAACTGAAGACCTCTTGGGTTTGCTTCTTTGTGTTTTTCTCATTTCAGTTGCAATGCCAAATGTGTACTTCAGGCAAAGAAAGTTTTCTCAACCCTGCTTCTCACTTTCGGTGCTTGGTGCTGCTGTATGACAGTCTCACTCAGAGTTTATACACGTGAACAAGCTCACTGGCTTCAGCAGAACTTCTCGTGTGTTTAAAGAGCTGTGAGCTTATGTGCTTTTCTGCATGACAACTGGGATCTGGAACACTCTGATTGCCCAAAGGCAGATTTGATGCACCTTGTAAATACAGGGGAAGAAACAAGACGAAAAATGGTTTCGAATTTATTTTTTAAAATTAATTGTGAGGCTTTCATATCAGCTGCAAAAATACCAAAGGAGCTACAATGGGTATGAACTACTACTAAAAACAAGACCTTAGCAAGAAATGGTGTGGAAGAACCTTTTCTGTTTTATGGCTGATGGACTGAGGTCTCATTTAGTAAATATAACTAAGGAAAGAAGGTTATTCATGAAAGAATGTCAAACTGAATCCATGAGAGGAAGTGGAAAACATTTTAAAAAGATATAGCCATATTTATTCTACCACTTGAGTTGGGGCATCAGCTTCCCAGACCTACAGAGCTTGGCTTGCAGCAGCCTGATGAGTAACTTGCTGGTCCCTGCCAGCAAAGCTGAGCAACACTTGTACTCTGATGTGAATGTTTTTAACAGTCAATTAACATTTGGCACGTCCTTCAGCTGGGAAGAAGACACTTGCTCTGCATGGATCCGGGCACTGAACGGGGCAACAGGAGGGAAGAAATAAACATTACAAATGATGCTCAACAAGTTTTTAGGCAAGCTGGGAGAGGCTTTATTTGCAAACACTTCCATTTCACTTCTTTGGCTTCCCTGAGCCTGGGTCATGGATGGGAACTTGCTGCAGGGAAACATCCTGGCCTCTCCTGCATCCTCAAAACAGGATGCAGAAGGGAAAGTACCTCCTTGTCAGACTCCAGCAGCTGTAAAAACAGAGCCATGCAGTATTTTTTAGCAGAAAAACCCAAACTTAAAACACCTTCCTCTCAGTTTCCCTTAGTGAAATTAAATTTAAAAAGGGGAAAACCATCTTGGGATTGAAGGCATGAAATACTTTATTTTCTGTTTTTGCTGCTAATCTCTGATGTATTTTTTATCACTCTGAAAAAATCATTCTTGTTGTACAGTTGTATTGCTGTTTTTCTTTAAAAACTCTGCAGAGACGGGCTGAAGGATGAAATTATCTATTTATCCACAAAGAAAGCTCAAAAAATGAAAACTCCACTGAAAAGTGTAACCCTTTCTCATCTCTTGGTTCTGAAAGTTCATGTATTTGGTATTTCTGAGAACACTGGGCCAAAGCTGCTGAATGTGAAAAAAATGAATGTGAATGAAAATGAATTGGAAAGAAAAAGTCTGGAGACTTTCTTCTTGTTTTACTAGCACTGTTCCTACAACCCAGGGACACCCAGGACTTGCAGCCTCTATAAATTACCAGTTTAATCAAATATAAAACATTATTTAAAAATGTGGTTTATAACTTAGTACTGATACTTTGTCTATTAACTTTGCTTTACAGAGCAGTGCATACAAAAGAGTAGTTTGAGACTTGTTATTTTTTATTTGTGACTTGTTATATGAACAAAACCTCTGTCCCAATAATTAGGCTAAAAACACATGGAAGCCTTGAAGTTATAAAAGTTTTGCTCAGATTAAGTAATGTGACTTTAATAGGATGTAAGAGGAGGGACATGGAATACAGTGAATCCACTTACAGAGGTAAAAAATTCAGTTCACTGTACTTCTAAAACTGAAATTTTACTTACTCATTTTGAAACTTGGACACGCCAAAAAATCCCCCCAAAACCAACAAAACCTAACAAAACAAACCTGGAGCTTAGGAACCAATCTAGTTAAACTGTGCAATTGTATCTTTAAATTCCCTTACTTTAAAACCTCAGTTATTACTCTGCTATCAGTAAACTGATTTACTAAATCAATTTCAGGAAACTCAGTGCACATTTTCAAGAATAAATATTCCTATGGTGAATATGCCAAATAATAAAGTTATTGAGTTTTATGCAGTTATCTCATGACCCCTGGAACAAGGTAACTGCTTGCATGTGTGCTCCCATTTATTCTCCAAATCAGAACGACACAGAAGATGGTCCAGATGACCCCGTATGACTGTGCACTGCACTGGACCAGGAATGCATGCAGCCTGCTACTGTAGGTCAGGAGAATCTACTTCTTGCCTAAGAGCATGAACTTCTTAAAACAAAGTGACTCAATCACATGAAAACTGCCCTGTGAAAAAGCCAAAGTCATGCTCTATTGAAAAATTACTCAAAACTAAAAAAAAAAGATAATAGAGCCTGGAATAATTCTTTACATGGCTTTGAAAGTGCATTACAAATAGTATTTAATGAATACTGTAACAATCAGTAAGGAAGGCAAGTTAATGTTAACTCCCTTTCGCAGTTTGGGTCACTGGCCTGGGAAGGTCAAGAGTTGCATCTAATGCTACCCACTAAATCAGCAGTGAGGCTAGGATTAGAAATAAGGGATGTCTGACAACATTTTCTGCCCTGATAAATTTTAGTCTGAATGGTTTCAAATATTTCAAGGTAATTTATAGACTACTGAAGAAGTCACTGGACTTAAGGACAGATCTGATGGGGCTTTGAGCAACCCGGTCTAGTGGAAGGTGCCCCTGCTCATGGCAGGGGGGTTGGAACTAGATGACTTTCAAGGTCCCTTCAAACCCAAACCATTGCATGATTCTATGATTTTGGTGTTCTTTAACTTGTCCATTCATGGATAAGTGGCTTTCACTTGTTCATTTATTACCTACAGAGTACACAAATGCAGTGCTGTGTACTTTTCACTTGAGAAAATACCTGCATGTATTCCTCAGCCAAGTTGGAAGGTATTTTTACTATTCCGTACACTCAGTACTGCAACTAGACACTTTGCTGGATGTTGGTTGTGCACCAGACATGCATGAAGTTTCTGTAGAAGCAGACTGATTTGAGACGAAGGTGAAGAAAGTGAAATCAGAAGAGCTGACACCACATAGTCTGGGTTTATGCTGACCCCCACCAGCTGCTGACAGAAATCACAGCTTTAGGATGAATCCCACTTGGTCACAGATTCCCTGCTCTGAGACAGCTGATCTCTGTCATTTTTATCACTTGGAGCTGAGTATCTGTTGGGGCCTGAGTCAGCAAACTGCAGTCTGAGCTTCTTGAAACTAATTTAACTTCTGGAGGCTGGCAGCCAGCCCCAAGAAACCAAGAGTCCACTGAAGCCTGGTGGAGCATACTGATGCTCCAGCCGCATTGCTTTCTGCCCTGCGTCCCCTGCTCAGCTGGACCTTGGGAAGAACATAGCATGGAAGGAGCATTCCTAGCTTGAACTGCCAGAAGTAGGTATATAGCAGTGTGTGTGTGTGTGTGGGTGTTTGCCTGTCACCACCCAAGAACAAAATAGTTGCTTGAATATTACAAAGGCCTGGAGACTGGATAGCAGCACTCACCTCCATGCTCTGTCCCTGTTTAGCTTACTGGTTTGTTTGCTGGCTAGAGGTGCAGTAAAGGTGCTAGGTACAGCCCAATTACAAAGTAAAGAGATGGTCCCTTCCTCAAAGTACTTCTGATCTAAATGTAAGATTACACACAGTAGTTGGATATTGTATACGTACAAGGAAACAGATAGAAAAAAGGTTATGACAGGCATTGTTGTCCAGGAATTTTTCAGGCACATTTATCTGTTCTATTGGACACAGATTTCGTGCTGGTCCATATGCAGCAAGCTGATCATGAAAATGTGGTTTGGATCCCACTTTTGTGCAAAGTAGGTTCAGTAAGGATGATGGAGATTCTCATAGCATAAATGTTCAACTTTTTTCTTTTTCGCACTAACACCTAATCTATGGGGCAATAAAAAGACACCAGCTCCAGAGGTATCCTTTTCTAAAGAAGACCACTAGTTTTTCCGGAATGCCTTTTTATTACCCACGTTTTATTGCCATGTCATCTAAGAACTGGAGTATCAGTCAGTAAGCCTCCCAGTCACCATCAGTGTTACAGTAGGTGCAAACGCCCCTGAGTGTGAACAGGACAGCATTAGGCACATGTTGCAACCACATGTTCATTATAATTCTATCAGCTTCTCAGGCCAAGTCAAACCTTCAGTGAAAGTTGTGGGTTGGAGAGATGTTAAAATTTATAAATCCTCTCCCAAGTGCTAGTGGTTAGTAATCAATGCATAGAGCATGTGCAGCTGGAACCCTTTATGTTACGTTTTTGTTCTTAAAAGAAAGGGAGCCAATTAGGACTGACAAACAAAAGATAAGATGAAAGACATTCCCAATTTGCAATGCTTTTGTTTTGGTTGAGCATGATTGCTCAGATTTTGCCTCTAACACAACCGTAATCTTAATGACTTCTTCCTAATCATTTCAACATGAATTAGCAAGAATAGAGCTCTTGGGAGCATGAGATGTCTTTTCTTTATATGCACTGGCACTCCATTGCCCAATTCTTCGCTAAGGATTCTAGGTGATATAACAAAGTTAATACTAACAAATAATAAACAATAAGAATAGAATAGAATAGAATAGAATAGAATAGAATAGAATAGAATAGAATAGAATAGAATAGAATAGAATAGAATAGGCTATTCAGTTTGTTCAGGAATCAAAAGGATCAAGAAGTTCAACTGCCCGATCAATTCAAAGCCAATCAAATTACCAATATTATTAAGGGCATTGTCCAAATGCCTCTTAAACACTGACAGGCTTGGGAAATTGATCACCTCTCTAGGAATTCTGAGGAGTACATTCAGTGCAGGTGGCTCAGGGTGCAGGTGCAGTGCAAGTTGCAGGTTGAACTCTGGGGAGCGGGAACTGAGAGGAAGGGCCATGAACTGCTGACCCTTTGCATAACAAATGGCACGAGGACCTGTGGCCCAGCCAGGTACAGGACACTCAGTGACATGGCAGGAGCTGAGGACTCCAGACTTTCCTGCACTTTGACTATGAGGGGATAAAAGCCCAGGGGTTCCTTTGTTTAGGGTCCCTCCTTGGAGGCACAAACCCGAGCTGTTATTTAGTTATTGTACCAAGATTAAATTCTTTTAAGGATTGGGATGTCTAAGACTCTGCTATGAGAAACCTGAAGTTGAGCCAGTAAGGAAATCTGGTCTGACTATGTGGGTATGAGGTAAGTAGCTGTGAAGGGGCTTTGGCCCCAGCTCAGGTAGTGTGAGAATGACTGCCAGAGTAGCTCCAGGATGGTCAGACAGGGAAGTTTCTTTAACAGGAATCCTGTTCTCCCGTTCCAGTCTTTGAGCACCCTTTCAGTAGTTTCCTCATATTCAGTCTAAACTTACCCTGGTGCAGTTTTGAACCACTCCCACAGGTGCTGTCACTGGATCACATAGATGATCTCAGCACCTCCCTCTCCACATTCCCTCCTCAGGAAGCTGTAGAAAGCAATGAGGTCACCCCTCAACCTCCTTTCCTCCAACTAGACAAACCCAGAGTCCTCAGTTGCTCCTCACACAGGACATTCCTTCCATCTCTACCACCAGCTTTCTTTCCCTCCCCTGGACAAATTCAGGGACCTGAACATATTTCTTAAATTGTGGGGCCCACAACATCACACTGTACCACCACTGGGTACAGCGGGACAAACACTTTTTTGACCGGCTGGTCATCCTGTGTTTGATGCACCACAGGAGAGAGTTTGTTCTCTTGGCTGCCAGGATACACTGCTGGCTCCTATTCAGCTGCTGCTGGCCAGCAACCCCTGACCCCTGTCTGCAAGGATGCTCTCTAGCCACTTTTCTTCCAGTTTATACTTGTGCCTGGTGTTACTCTATTTTCCATATGGGCAGAAAATCCAGCATTTTGATTTTTTAAATTTCATCTCATTCATCATAGCCCAGTGCTCCAATCTAGATCCCTCTGCAAGGTCTTCTATCCCTCAAGAGAGTCAACAGCACCTCCCAGTTTGGCACCATCACCAATCTTGCTAATGGTACATTCAACTCCTGCCCAGATTGCAGATAAACACATTGAACAGGACTGGCCTTGAGGAACTGAACCCTGAGGAACAGCACTGGTGACTGGCTTCCAGCCCCATAACAACCACCAATAACATATCAACATCTTCAAAAATGCATCAACAATAAAGGTGCCCTTGGAAGGAGTTTCTCTTTAGTGTTCATGGCAATAATGCTGTTACTACTGCTTAAATACTGTAAATCCTATACAGACATCCTACCTGCCATCTTGTCTGCTGATTGTGTACCCGAAGTGAGGATTGTTGACAAAGCTGATGTTCACGCCGACTAGAGGGGTTCCATCTGCCGTCATAACCTGGCCTCGAATCACACATGCGTGTCTGCAAAAAGGAAAAAAAATAAGAAATAGTAAGTATTTTTGACAAATGTAGGTTTTTCCTCCACTTCTGTGGCTGGGAATTTCAATACATTAGAAAGCCCATGCCTTTATATCCTGAAAAGCTGGAAGCTATGCTATATGTTTTGATGGTGGGATGGTGCTCTTGAAGGCTTTCTCAGGAGTTATGTTATGTAATGTTATGTAAAAACATTCAATACCTAAGGTAAGGTTTACAATTATTCTACTCTATAAGAGCAACTGCTGAAGCATATCCTTCATTAGATATAAGCTTTTGTAGGATTCACAGTATCATGCTGAAATTTCACAGAATCATAGAATATTCACAGATTAACCTGAATTGAAAGTGACCAACAAAGGTCATTGAGCTCAATTACTGGCCCTGCACAGGACAGCCCAAAAAACGCATCATGTTTCTGAGAGTGTTAACCAAGCACTTCTTGAACTCTATCAGGCTTGGTGTCATGACCACTTTCCATGGAAGCCTGCTCCAGTGTCCAACCACCCTCTGGGTGAAGAACCTTTTCCTAATATCCAACAGTGTTTTAACGACATTGCCCTAATGCAATGTGCTCATTTTTTCCCCATTTGGGAAAATCACGACAGATAATTTGCCAGGTTCAGATACCTTCCTTACAAACTGCTGGAGGAGCTGAGCACACTAACAGGATAGGCTTTTTCTCCCCCTCTTTTTCTTCTCCAGTTCGGTAGATTGCACTATTTTATAAGATACATCTATTCTAATTACTCTGGGCTCTGTAATATGCTCTTTTATCTAAGGATTTCAAGGATCTTTACAAACAGTGATTAATACGGCAAGATTGGTATTTTACAGAGAGGAAATAAAGCACAGAATGATTTTCAGTTGTCCAAGGTCAGTCAGAAAACCTGCAGTAACGCCAAAGACAAATTTCTAGGTTCTTATTCCAAAGTCTGTTTCCAGACCTCTAAGTCATTACTACACTACTACTTTAGGAGCTTCCCATAAAGACAAAGCAGCACATGTCTGTGAGACTGTCTGAACCCAATTTTTGGCTGAAGGTAACTATTTTTCTGAGCAGCAACAGCAAATTGTGGTGTCAGTGTGCTAACGTGACCCAGTGAATGATTTTCCTAACTGCCATCCTGCTGGAGAGCAGAGATTGAAAGCCAGTGTTTCTCCAGGTGCAGGACCAGATCTCAGTTAGAGTAAATCATCCCAGCTCCACTTTAACAGAGCAATGGTGCTTTACTGGCTCACTGAGACAAAGGATGATATCTGCAATGTTTTGTAAAGACGATTTCATAAACTTGGATCATTAGGAAAAGATCCAGTTATTTTCTTACAGTCCACCTAAAAATCTGAGATGGTATAATGCAAAGAGATAAAGTATAATTTCTATTCAATAAAGGCTGCCAATTTGTGCATTCCACAGTTCAGAAAACAGACCATTTGCCAGAGAGTCTGAAACAAAATTCCCACTGATCTAAATGGAGAGCTCCAATATTAACAAAAATTACTGAAGGGTTACCAAAATGTGTCTGCAGTCTAGGATGTGACCAGATTAACACATAATTTTGGAATAGGCCACAGGAAAATGAGATATTGGAAATTATTTTTCTATCACTGAGTTTACTTTGACATATCATCACTGACTTGTTAGGAGTCATGTAGGCAAGGACTTGGACCAAGTTTGGAGCTAGTAATCATAGACTCCTAGAATGGTCTGGGTTGGAAGGGACCTCATACACCATCTAGTTCCAACCCCCTGCCATGGGCAGGGACACCTTTCACTACACTGGGTTGCTCAGAGCCCCATCCCTCTTGGCCTTGAACATTTCCAGGGATGGGGCTAATGGGGAGAATACTTAATACTGCTATTGCTTCTCCTATTGAAGGGCTTTAACTCAGCTTCCCATATACAACAAATGGAAAATAATACTCCAGTACAGTATTACACACATCACTATCTAACACACAGGTAGAATATAGCTCAAAGGATCACAATGTCATTAAATATGCTTGGAAAAATGTCAAAACTTGGAATAACCCCAATGAAGTCAACAGGTTACCAACCATAGTTCAATTTCAGCGAAAGGTGAATGTGATTGAGCATATCTCTGAGTCAAGAGCAGAAGCTAGGCCTTCTCTTCCCAGATTTTTCCACAATCCCCTCCACCCTGCTGTCTCCTTTTCCATCCTTTAGAGAGATCAGAGGAAGGGTTTGAAACAGCCTTCTCTCATTTTCTCATGAAACGGTTCTGTATTTTGTGAAACACAAAGAATCACTGCAGACTTGAATGCAGTATCTTGAATACTAAGACCTGAGCATGACTTACTCAGTATTCTGAATTACATATTCAACACTGGGACAACAAATGTTTTAAAATAATCAAGAGACAATATCACACATTTCTATGAATGCAAGAACACGTCCACCTCTGGTTTTTGGTTCCAAGAGTTAAGAGGAAGTAAAGGAAAAAATACAGATTGCAGGTGTAATTCTGCTGCTCTACACAAAACACATCCAAGCAGTTGCAAACTTCTAAGTAATACTGCAAGCACAGTGGCCTAGACTCTTGGCTCAGTTAATGGGGAGATGTGCTTTATATCAGCAAACATCTGGTCTGTTACGTATCACTGACAACTGTTTCTACCACAAGCATCAGCACAATGTGGACAAACAAGGAACTCCCTCTCATCTTGGCAGCTGGAAAAAATGCATTTGACCTCCCATCCTTGGGAAGAGACTCAGTTCCCACTGTAGCTCCAGCTCTGCAAGCACACCTTCGTGCTCGCTAACTTGGACACTGTCTCTTCTCAGAGAAGAAGCTTGTCAGCAAGCCCAGCTGCATCCACCACTCTCTTGAGGACTATAACAGCTTTACTTCCATGCTATAAGAAAAGATGTTCCCACAAAAGGGACATCATTCCCAAACCGCAGTGATAAAAAGAAATTGGAGTGACGTGCACAAATTTGAATACATTTAAAAGAGGGATGGAAACTGGAGGAAAATTCAAGCTCAGACCCTCCCTGCTTAATCTCAAATCTTCTCTTCCATGGGTGTCAAAATTTGCCCCACTTGGATAAAACAGTTCATACAGGCTGTTGGAAGCAGCTGGCTTCTCTAGTGTCAACATGTCCTTTCTGGAGGCAAGACTGAGTATCCACAATGCCCAAGCCCCCCAGGAACATGGTTAATGCTAATTTAGTCAGCCATTTCCTTCATAAGACCTTGGTCTAAATGCAATTACCCTACAAAGAAGTTAAGTGGTACTGCTAAGATGCTCAGCTCTGCTAGAAGGTCTCCTAATACATTTACATAAAATTATCTCTCATGTTAATAGAAGAGATTTATTCCATCAGTCCAGGAATGCTAGCTCAGAATGTTTTCTGCAGTTGAACAAAATTGGATTTCTCGTAGCCGGAGCTTCATTGTTCCATTAAATTATTAAAGATTTCATGTATTACCTCTTTTTTTTGGTTTGTTTTTGGTTTTGTTTATTTGTTTGTTTTTGTTCTATTTCCTTCACTACTGTTACATGAGGCTATGTGGATTCTTGTTTTACTAGGAAACCAGTCTCAATTTTTCCTCTTCTTTAATTATGCTTTTCCCTTTTTTTTTTTTTTTTCCAGTTTGTCCATAAAAGCTTGCCTGAAAGACCAAATCATTGTCAAAATGCTCTCTAGAATGCCAGATGGCATATCAGACAATTTTACACTTTTGCTTTGTGAAGTCATCCTTTATACCCAAGAAAATTAAATTAAGTCTTTCTGGTAAGATCTGGGCCACAGCAGCAAAACAGACAGGGGTGCACTGATGCCTTTACGTTCCCATTGCTCAGATACAAATAAAGTTTGACAGGCTGTCAGGAAAATTCAAGCAGACAAAGCTAGCCTTAGAACAGAAGCCAGAAAAGTAAATTCCACAGAAACCATTTCACATTGTGGCAGCACATTAAAGATTTGTCTTTAATACTAACTCTGATCCAGTGTCTCACAACTTAGACATTGGTCCTTCCAATACTCCTTACTCAAAGGTGTTTTCTGCTGAAGGTGTTTTCTGTGCTTGGCATTAGGAAAAAAGAGAAAAATACTGCTTCTGCTAGGCATTTTTTACTGGGAAAATTCCATGCATCCTAACCTCCACTTTTTCTGTAAGAAATGTATATTCTTTCCTTGACTGAGGATAGGTGCCATGGGAAATCTCACCCTGATGAATTTCTGCTGCTCCTCAAAATATTTCCAACATAACTCATTGTGCCTTCCCCTTTAAAGGCTTTCGATGTGTGGAAATGGTCTTCATGACTGCTTAGCCATCCTCAGCCAAGTTATTAATAATATGTATTTTAATTTGACACTATAAATCTCTTTGAGCTTACCACTTCCATATTTTATTGGTATATATAAATACACACATACATATACAAGATTTATCTTTCTGCTCTGGATAAAACTTCAACAGAGCACCATGGAACAAAAATCTAGAAAGTTATAGTTCACTGGGAAGAATGTTATTAATTAAATCAGATGATCTCGGTTTAATTTCTTCCACTGCTACAGCCTTTCTGTGTGACACTGGTCATGTCATGTAGTCTGCATGTGTCTCTGTACCTCACCTGTAAAACAATAGTCCCCTGCTTATTGATGCCTTTGAGTTTTTAAAATTTTTAGCTTTTTGTAGATTTTAATGCAGCTGGAGTTTTCCTTCACTTTAGACAGTTACTTTCTTACAGTTTGTCTGTCACATTCCTGAAGCTTTGGTTTAACTGTCTTTTAACCATCTTTTCAAGGCAATAGATATTTAGTAAGAACATTCCGTTGGATTCCATCAGGATGTGCACCTGGACTGAAATAACAAGAGATATGGTAGACAAAACGAGATAGAAGGCCCAAGACCATTGGAGGGACTCCAGTGGGGCAGTACTGATGGCGGTAACAGGGCAAAAGGGGTGTTAGGATTGGATGTCCCTATTAGATATGATAATTAGTAAAGATGTAAAAGTGTAAGAATTCTGTATGTGGGGGCATGTGCCTTTCGTACTCTGTGGCCAGAAGGCCTTCAATAAAAGCTGTTCTCTATCTTATCTAATTTGCCTGGAGAGGTTTTTTTTTTCTCCTGAAGATTTTAGGCATTATTATAAGAAGAATAATTGTAGCAATCTGATAATCCCTTGCACAGGGATTTTACGTTCTCATGGAACCTCATCTGTGATACGCTTAGGCTGATCCGTGCCTATAAATACAGTCATTTGGTACAATCTCCTGGCTTTAGCTGCTGTGGCCATTTTGCTTGAGAATAACAGGATGAAGCAAAATGTACCTCGTTCATTTTGAGTTGAATGCACCTGTCTCATGTTAAACAACCTCAGGGCAGTCTAGTACTAGGATAGATAGTAAATCTGGTATAATGCCAAGGTAAAAGCTAAGGGCATCATGATCAAACACACGGACACAGAGAAAATGCCTGAGCTGGCAGATGAAGGACAAAAGAAGAAAAGGAAAGATCAGAACACGCAGACGTTTAAGTTCATTGCTCGTGGCAGTATTTCCCTCAAAAGCTGTCTGTAAAAACAACCTTGCCCATTTGCCTCTTAACTGTAGAGAAAAACCTTCTGACAGTCTTCCCTTGAACTGAGTCACTACGTGTCTGGCTCTTTTGGTTCAGTTTAGTTCTAGGAAAAGCTGAAACTTGAAACCTGTGTACTGTTCTTAGCCACCATCTGAATTAAGGAATTAAGGTTAGGAAAAAGAATGCAAATGATACTGCTGAAGGTTTCCTTGTTAAAGAAAAAAAAACACACTTACATAGAAGATGAAAATTAAAAGAGTACTTGTCCAGAAAGACCCCCACACTACCCAGATAGCACAAGTTTCTAAATACCACGAGTTTCTGAAAGGGCTTGGCACATGTTGGGCAGCTGGGATACAAATTCTACTGTATTTAGTAGGCCTGATGCATTAGGACATAGGGCAATGGCTTTAAACTGAAAGAGGGTAGATTCAGACTAAATTCAATTAAGAAGTAGTTTATAATAAGGTTGTTAAAACACTAGCAAAGGGTGTATGGAGAGGTGCTGGCTGCCCTATCCCTGGAAATATTCAAGATCAGGCTGGATGGGGCTTAAAGTAACCTAATCCAGTTGAAGATGTCCCTGTTCATGGCAAGGGGGTTGTATGATGGACTTTAAAGTCACCCCAAACCATTGTAGGTCTGAATAATTGATTAGGCTAATCTGAGGAGTTCACAGTAAGGGAAGCACCAGAATGTCTGCCTCAATCTGACAAAGGGACTAAATGCACTAATGTTTGACCATATCCCAGATGGGGACTTGCTAAAGCGGCACTGACAGACACGGCTTACAACAAATCCTGCCACTCAGCTTTGTGAGGAGCTGATGGAACAAGGACCCCAGAGAAAGAGAACGTGTCATGCAGAGCAAAGTTTGTAAGAGCTCTGAACAGGCTCAGTCAAAGAAAGTCAGCTCTAAATTGTTCGAAGCGAGAAACAGTACCTGGTCTGTTTGTTTAACCTACTCAGTGAACCTATTTATAAGGCCCCATCACTCAAGGATCAAGAGATGAGCATGGTTATGTGGACAAGGTCCTCCACCTTAATCTTTCCCAAGAAACCTTCTACACTCTTTTAGATGTTCCACAATACACACAGTAAAGCTGAAGAAATGAAAAGCCCCAATGAAAACCCATTACTTAAAAGGCTGAAGAACAGGGAAAACACTGCATAATGCTTAGATACTTTTATAAATGTGGCTAATGAAGTTGGTATTTGAAGTCAAAAAGCAAAGTGCTTATTAATCAATAAAATAACACCTCTAGATGCAGATTCTATTCTTGTTGTCTCCTTAAGGTCTGGTCCAACTTGACAGAATCAAACCAATGGGCCCTCTTCGTTTGCTGTTTTTAGTATCCGTACAATGGCTTGGTTTTGTAACCAGCTGTTGTCCAGTTTCTCAGGCTCCCCACTGCTCCATGAAGACTTAGAAACTGATAGGTCTTAAATATCTCCTTGGGCATCATCTTTTTTCAGCAATATTAGTCACTGCTACTTGTAGCTCCTCCATAAGGAAAAGAAGGTATCTTTATTGCATGACAGTTCAGTAACAGAATGTAGTATCTTTTGAGGACCATCTACCACTTCTAGAAAACCTATGATGGATCATGACTCTAAAAAGAATTCCCTGTTGGATCCTTTCCTGAAAGGTTCAGGCCCTTATTGCTTTGAAAACTTCTCCCAAGAATTGAACCTTATTCACCTTCTTGATATGTCCTTTTCTCTTTATGAAAGCACAATCTTCCTCTCTGATCTGCCAAACAATCTGGCCAGTGCTGGAAAGAGATCCCACTCCTGCCAGCCAAAGCATCTTGTGTCTACCTCTATGCCTCATTGACTCACTATTTTTACATCCCAAGATTTTTCAGTTAAGCTATAAAGAGAAGGTGGGAGGATAAGGGATATGGGAAGGCTACTCAGCAGAGAAAACGACACTGATGATGTCTGTGAAATATTAAAACTGGCTCCAACTATACTACTGAAATGAAAGTATTTTAAAACAGAGTTTTATAGGAAATGTAGCACATAATAAAGTTGGGCTGTGCTTTACTGCAAAGTTTCAGTGAAGCATCCTTTTATTCCCAATGTGGTTGACTAATGCTTTAAAAGTTGATGATTCTCTCCTTTTCTTCAGTACAACCAAAGAAACACTCTCCTGCTTAGCATAAGATATCAAAGAAAGAGAATCACACTCATGCCTTTTTAGGTCTGTTCAATCCAAGTCAAGTGTCCAGTAGCACGCAAGGTGCAAGATAATTTTTCCACCTAATACTGAATGATGTTCATTTCATAATTTTTCAGAAACGATCCAATAACCATTATTTCTGTGAGAGGTAAAGACTTTATGCTGCAATAACTTTCAGAGATGAATAATGTATTCATGCCAAGTCTTCACTAAAAATGTCTGCAGAACTTACCAGTTCTGTATTATTACAATATTTTACATCTGGTATTTATTTTGTAAGCTATGGCCACATATTCAGCTCTGCAGAAGAACAAGAATTAAAGCACTTCTTTCCACTGAATCTGAGGCATCATGAAAGCAAAACTGAGCAAAAGAGAAGGAAAAAGACATTATTTCCAGGTTAATTATAAAATGAGCTCTGAAAGTTCTTTAGCTACATATAAGATGTCTGATAGCTTTGTAACGATCCAAAATAATAAGGAAAAAAATTATTCAAAAAAATATATAAGATTTTATGTTTGTGATTTTAAAACTGCTCTCTTATGTAGTAGGTTTTAACCAATATAGGAAATAAATGTCACACTCAAAGGACAGACTTCCTGATAGGGCTGCTCTTTTTACACAGAAAAGCACCTTGAATACTGAATAAATATTAATCAAGTATCTATATGCAGATCCAAGCGAATGCATCAGCACCTACACCATAGTTTAGACTCCTAAATCCAAAAGTGCATGTCAGCACCTCTGTATTTCAGGAGGTACTTAGCTCATTAGGAGTTGTTGGGTGTTTTTTTTTCAAAGCCTGAAAGCTTTGAAGGCCTGAAATTTGTTTTCTGCATACTCCAAGAGCTCCTTGGGACACAGGTATCACCTGAGACCTTTTAATTCCAAGTATAGGATGGTGCAGCATTTCTATCAGCTGCCTTGCCAGACCCTGGAAGCATGCCAAAATCACACTGGGAAGATCCTACTCAGGACTTTTTGCTTGGTAATAAATATCCAATGTTTTAAAAATATTTGTTAAAAACTATACCCAAGTCTCTCTAACGACTGTACACAGGACTTACAGAATCACTGAATCATTAAGGTTGGGAAAGATCTATAAGATTATCAAGTCCAACCAACTTCCTCCTATACCACTCGTGAAAGAGGAATATAATTAAATCATGATTACACTATCTGCACTACAGAAAAAAAACGTAAATATGGACAGGAACTTTGCTTTCATTAAGTCCTGTGGGTACAAATTCCACAAAGTTCAAGTAAGTAGCTGCATATATGGCATTAATTTACTGTATAGAAATAAAGCCATGTTCAACTCAAAATCACTTTATGATGAAATAATGCCATACTACATAATTTAAATCAAAAGAAAAAGAAAAACATGGGAAAGAAAACATATATGCCCTGTACACTGGAAAGGTAAGTTTTAAAAGTATGCTTTTCTCTTAAAAGGAATAATTACAAAAATAAAAATCAGTAATTATTTTACAATTTCTTGTTAATCTGTATTTTATAAAGCTATGATTTGTAGCTAATAAGCAGAAGACAATAATGCTGGGAAGGAGAGGGTTTGAAGAGGTGCTGCGTTAGCTTGGTTTAAAATATGGAAAAATTTGACCCAGTTTTCATCAGTGTAGGTACCATGCTGTGCCACAAGTGCTCACTCTCAGGTACGCTGGATTCTGCCTAATATCTACGACACAGTCTTAAACAGATGTAGAATTCCAAACCACCCTAACCCATGGAGCTGCTGAGCTCCACAAGTTCCTTCATCGCCTCTGCGTGCCTGTGCTCAGTGGGTGCATCTGACCTAAAGAATTTTCTGCCGCCCAAGGGAGCTGCATGTGGCTGGAGATGGGCCAGAGCCATGGGCTGGACTAGCCAACTGAGGAGAAATCAGTAGGCTTAAGCTACACCTGGTAAGTCTGGGGGCTTTGACTCCTAACTTTGTCTTCAACTAGAAAAGAAGTGTTTCTTATGTCACTATATAAAAGTCATACTTTTCTTGAGAAAAAAATACAGAAAAGACAGAGCACTTTGGTTTCCCTGGGAAGGAATATCTAGGAAGAAAGATCTGCTGGTGTGAACCCACAGTCTGCAAGGTATGGGAAGAAATGTGAGAAAGGAAAAGAGAAGGTGCTTTGAATGTCTTCATAGAATCATAGAACAGTTAGGGTTGGAAGGGGTCTTGCAGTTCCAACCTCACAGCCATGGGCAGGATACCTTCTACTAGACCAGGCTGCTCAAAGCCCCATCCAGCCTGGCCTTGAACACTTCCAGGGATGGGGCAGCCACAGCTTCTCTGGGCAAACTCCTTTAAGGATACTAAGATAACATAGCAATATTCTTCCAAAACACTTAGAAATGAGCCAGATGGACCACCAAAACATTTTGAAAAAGCATTTTGACTCTCTCCTATTTTCTTAGCTGTTCTTTGGCCATGATCAATGCTCAGAAGTTTGCTTTGATGGGGTTTGGGATAGATGCAATTTAACTCCACCAAAAAAACCCCATACATTTATTTATTTATAGTAAAATAGTGCACAGGCATTTATAGCATACTCTGTGTGTCTCTCTGAGCTTCTAACAGTGCTGCGTAACCCTCCCCACCTGGATCAGTAAGGTACGTTGTACATCCTGGCACACAGAGGGGACATAGGAAGGAGTGATATGTTTACAACCTTGTCACTCAGTAGTGGGAAAAAATGTGAAAAGTCAAATCTGATCAGAATTTGAAACCACGAAAACTAAATACTTGTTGTATGTAGACTACTGACCTGAGGACAATCAGGGACTATTCTTGCAGCTGATATCAGATGCTGCTCTCTCTGATCTTGCATTATAACTCAGATGGTTATTTCTAGCTGCCCAAGTAATCAGGATGGGTTAATCTACTTGCTGGCAAGTAGATATACACAATCTGTCCCAGAAAAGGGGTATAAAACACACTTACTTAAAATTCACCTGATTTCATTTCAGATTTTCTCTACAAAAGTGACAATTCTGCACATGGTCATCTGAGGTACTTTAACCTGTGCCAACACTTACCATAAAAGATTCTGTGGATCAGGACTTTAGCCTATTCTTGCCATTTTCTGACATTGTCCCTCAGAAGAGAACAAATATATCAGGTGTCCTACTTTAAAGTCAACAACTTGACACTACTATATCTTGTGCTGCTCGTTATGGTGATGGACAACTAAGAATGGCTCAAAAACAGCAAGAAGGAAAGGAAAGGAAACAGCAAGAGTAAGTGGTTTCAAAATCAATACAAGAACGATCAAGTAGTGGAAGAGTACTTGTTATCTGTTCATCAAAATGATGTGAAAAGACATTCTGTGCATTCAGAATTTAATTTAGCTACTTGCTTTATCATCATAAACACTCATTTCAATATGGGCAATGATTATTTTTTCTTCCCAAACATGAATAATATATAATTGCTGGTATTTGTGAAGAGACAAGGTCTTTACCTTTATCCATCAGCGTAATTTATCATTGTCTTTCTCTTTCCTTTGCAGTGGTGAGAGAGCTTGTCAGCTTAGCTTGTTCTTAAAAAGCTGGAGTGTAATTCAATAATAAATTCACTCAAAGGCTAGCTGTCACGAGACATTCATTTATTTGTATCCATTAGGAGATATGCACTGCTGTTCTCTCTGAAGAGTGGCTAAGCTGCGTTTCTGAAGCCTAGGAAATATATTGCAGATATTCAGTCACCTTCTTCACACTGCTGCTGCTTCTACACAGGCCATATAGGGATGCAAATGTGCTGGGTTCCCCCAGGGTGATAATCAGCCAGCCATGACCTACTAAAGCCCGCAGGAGTAGACTGTAATTCCTGATCTGAACAATGAGTGTGCCTGTGCCACAGGTGTCTGTGCAGGATAGCAGACACATAGGACACAGAGATCTATGTCACTTCTGTGGTGCTTGCTCATGGGGCACTGCTCATAGCAAGTGGCATAGACCCAACTTCAACCCTACCCCATGAGGATGACCGCATTGGAACAGAAAGACATAGGACGTTCCATGCCCAGCAATCTACAGTCCTGATCTACACCAAGAAGGAGATGGCTTCATGAATCACCATAGCAGCAATAGAAGAGGGCTGTCCTAAGGCAGGATGCTGGAGCCCTTCATAAGAACAACTCTCTCCTGTCAGACAAACTTTTAAGCCAGCAGCTGGAAGGAGAGACGAGAACAGTTCATCTTGCCCCTAGCTGCTGCTGTGATCTTCATGGAGACACTGAGCAGTTTCATAGATAACAGGGATATTATCACCTATCTGTTGTAAAAGCAACTGGAGGAGATTCAAAAGCAAGAACACTACTGAAGAAAGAACATATCCATACATGCAAAGACAGGTAGTCCTATTTGCCCAGACTAATTGGGTCCCAGGTGGTCCCAGTCCATGCTCTTCCATGTATCAGTTACTGACCACCGCTGAAGCACCCTCACTTCCAGGGTGATAAGAGGTAGCTGTTCAAAGGTCCAGCTTTCTAGGTGGTGAAACAGGCAGTTGAAACTACACAGTGAAACCAAATAAGCAGATAACCCTTGCAGTGGTGGAGTTTATCCAGATCTATACGATCTTTAAGAACTAACAGGAACACACAATGTATTTGAAGATCTCAAAAGAGTAATGACATCTTTAACACCTCTGATAAGCCTGGACTTTGTGCTTTTCCAGGGGAAAATATACTTCCTCTTGAGGTCCTTCACTGTTACTTCCAATCACTCTTGTGAATCAAGATACTTAACTTGAGAGATGCAATACAATCGCAGCTTGAGGTGACATATCTGTTGACCATATTTAGTGGCACACAACCTATGCTGCTAATTTGAGAACGGCAACCTCATAAATCATTGCTACCTCTGTATAATCCTTTGTGTTAACTTAAGCGGAAGAAGGAGCCCCATTTATTAGTTCCACTGCATTTAATAAAATGCAATCATTAAAGTAATTTCTATTGATCTGAATCTTTACATTGCCTCACATACCAGATAAACACTTCTGCTAGCAGGTGCTCCTTTTGCATCTCAAATGCATGTAACTCATGTAGGAGTTTATGTGACCCTAAATGACACAGTCTTTCCATTGGTCCTCTGCTGGCATTCTCACAAACAAATTAGAAATTCCCACTATTTTTCCCCAGCTCTGTGTGCTGTTGAATGCAAGCAGCCTTCAAAGAGAAACTGCAGTTTTTTGGTTTTTTTTATCACATATGTATGAATATTTCTATAGACCCTGAAGGCCTTGAAAGCAAGAAATATCAGGGAAAGTATCACATCAGGCCAATTCCCTTACACTGGTGGGCCTCATGTCTGAGCTCGGCCTGTAGAGTACCAAAAAAGGCCATATATGGGAGGTGGTACCCAAGGAATGCTGTCAATGTCCCTTCACAAAAAACATTTAACTCCACCAGATCTAGAAGGGCCTGAGAGGCCCATTGAAATGCAAGTGCTGAAATAAATACCCACACAAATATAAGGGTTGTATATTTTCAGTGCCAACCTATTAGCTGCTGTGTGTGGGAAAGCTGAAAGTAAGCATTTAATGACTGGGTGAAATTCAACAGAGTCCAAACTTAAGTGCTGAGAGTCACCTCTGGGATTGGGTTCACTACTTCTGAAAGGCAACATTCAGGGCAGACACTGATCTAAGAATCTCACACCCCAGCTGCCTTGTTATAAGCACATGATTTTTGAGGGGTGACTGACCCTAACAAACAGGAATGTGCTTAAGTTGCTGAAATGCAGTCACAGAAGTGAACTTCCTAAGTTTTCTTTCCCAGTTCATTTATTGATGATGATTGCGATGGTAAAGAATGTATTGGTGTTAAAACCAATCTGTATTCAAGCTGATTATTTATATTGTAAATCTCTCTAATAGCCCTCTCTAGGTGTTAAGATCTTCCTCAGTTCTTTTGAGGTCTCCAATAGTCACACAATAGATTGCAAATAGCATTTTAGTTTCCTTCACTTTTGGCTCTGTCAGTGGAAGATCTGTCACTGCTGTTTAGGAGATACTTGTGGTCAATGTCAGTCATTTGAACAAGAATAGCCCTGCTGAACGGATGCCTTTCACTCCTTGAAATAAGAAAAGTCAGGAAAGATGCAACTGCCCATATCGGTTGGGAGAGAAGCATCTTGTCTTACTGGCTGGCAGGAAACTGTAGATGAGGAGACAGTCAGCAGAACTACATCAGCCACCAAATTCTGTAGATATCTACTTCACTTAAACAATTTCTGTTTTGCATCTTGCTACTGTTCCATGTCTTAAAATGACCAAGTGGCTTATTCTTTACCACTTACTGAATCAAACCCAAAATTCACTTACCCGCCTTCAAAAGGATTGTCTCCTGGGATGACGTGAGTGCTGTCCTTGCCAATCAGGAACTTGATTCGATCATAGAAGGAATGCAAGCTCTGCTGGGAGATGGGGGCTTGTGTCTCCTGGATGATATCCAGGGGGTCTGGGGAGCCCAGGCAAAGTGCATTTACATGGCACAGTGGCTGTAAGCAGCAGTCTGGGTCCATGCAATCCACCAGGCCATCTGCAAAAAGGGAAGGAAGGTTTTAGAGCAATGGTAACTTGGAGTGCTACCACTGGAGACTTCAGGGTGCAAAAACTCTTTCCAATGCAGATAACAGAGAAATGCAGATTTTCACCCACAAAGAGTATGGCATATTCACTGAAAGTCACAATAAAAAACCTAAAATACATATTAATATGTAACATAAATATGCAGTAATAAGTAATATATGAAAACTCACACATTAGATTAGACTCTAAAAAAAAGCATATTTTAGGCTAATTCTGGGATGTGCCCTTCCACATCTCAGTCACTTTGATAACTCTAGAGCCCCAAAAGGTTGTTGTGTTTTTTTCTGCCAATATACACATGACTTCTGTACACTGCTCCTGTTCCTTGAGTAAATCACATACACATTGCATCATACCAAAGCTATCAGGTTTGCTTTCAGCAGGACTAAATAGTGAATAAAGCCACTGTATCAACCATGGCTGCAGAGAGATCTGTACACGCAACCCAGTAAAACAGAATACAAGGTAAAAATTTTGCTGGGAGGGTTTGATCTCTTTTGACCTTTGTCACACTGATTCCAGATGAGCAACAGATGACCTCAAACTCTCAGGATATAAATCTTGTACTTTTAGCACCACCAAATTAATAATAACAACAATAATAGCAGTGGATGCACATGAAAAAGCTTGCCGAGTGTACTTTAGTAAAATGAGGGTTTGCATATCTGTCAAGCCATCAAACACACAGACAGTACCACTTCCCCTCCCACCGCCATAGCAACATCCCCCCATTCATTTTGAGATGTCACTGCTCATTGCAAACAGCTCAGGGAAAAACGGTGACAGGAAAGGAAATACAAAAAAAAGCTCAAAAGAGGTTTGATGAAGCATCACATTTAGCAATAAAAGTTGTTAGCATGTCGTAGAGACAGATCTTTAAATCAGATAAGGGAACTGGATGTTTTTGTTCTGGGGTAATGGGATATGGAGCCCTTCACTTCCAACTTATCAGTTCAAGCAAGACAGTTTGACAGTGAATGAAAATTATTACCATGTGATGGCTGTTCACAGACCTATGTGAAATGAGTGGTTGGTCTCTGTGTAGTTGCTGGGAGCTCCATATATCAGAGAAACCACCTTTACAGCTAGTATCTACTAATGATTTCAGCATAGAGGCAAGGCAGGAACATACAAGGGAAGTAATACTGTCCTGAGAGGTAGTTCCCTCCTGAAGGGCGATGAGATTTGGAGTTCTGAGGATAAGGTATTGTTTATTTCAAAGAAGCAGTAAATTAAAACAAGACAGTTTGTCACTTTAACTATTTGTGAGCTTCAGTTTTGTCCCAGTTTCACCAGTACGAACTAGAAGTTGTTTCTCCACTGTTATTGGTATTACTTATTACTTATTACTTATTACTTATTATACACTGTTATTGGTATTTACTGTAATATAAATAGGATGGGATCTGATCTGTTATTGGTCCCTACAATGGCTTACACGTCATGGACTTGGATTCTATTGAGTTATACCAGTTCCATTCTTGGAAGATTTTAGTGCTGTAAGACATCACTGACAACATCATTTGATGTAGTTACCCATACACAGAAAACTGAACAATGGGCCTGGTCAGGGTTCCCAGACCTTCCTGTCTAGGAGTAGGTCAAAGCACAATGAGTACCTGCTCCATGTGGATGAGCCCACACACACAGTGAGTCATTATCACAAGTGCTCTGCACCTGCCATTAATGATAATGGGAGCGGTGTTAGGCCAGCAAAAGTGCCTTGGGAAATCCCATCTGTTATCCTTACCTCTGTCTGTTCTGATATCTCTATATCTTTATAACTCCTTGCAAAATTGCTACAAAAAAAAAAATTCAGCTTACCCACTGGCCTTTTCTCTTGATCACTAGGGATAATGAAAAATAACTAATTAGGGTTTATTTATTTTCCTTCTAAAGAAATTATGTGCTGCAGGTGACTAGATCAGTAGGATTTTGGAAAATCAAATCTCAGATAGAGTTTGAGAGACCATTCACAGAATACAGAGCTGATTAGATGTAATATGCTTATCTCCAGTTACTAATTAAAAAAAAAAACAAACACAACAACCAGCCCTGTTACTATATCAACTATAGTATCAAGCAAGACAAAATGTATTTTCCTTCCTCACATTAACAGTTCTTTCTAAGGCTACAGACACTTGGCTGAGAGGATGGCAAACCAGCTGTACCATACTTCATTACTTCATCTTTCTTTCATGCCTCAGAAATGCGTTTTTGGACCTGAAGCTGCAGGACAGCAAGGCAATGTCTTGCAGGAAACTGCAGATAAATGTTTGAAGAACAGATGCAAAGGACAATGTTTTGAACACGTGGAACCATGAGGATTCATCTGCAGGTAAACGTTTCAACTAATGTGTTTTAGGCCTGTGTGGAATAAGTTGGGGATAACTACATCAGAGGCGTTTGTCACTGACATGCTACATCCTAAATTTATCAATGTCCTCAAGAGCTGAAATGGCATTTACCTACTCAGCTCCCTCTAATACCAACAACAGTTTCAGGACAAAGCACTTTTTTTTAGCTTAGGAAATGTAATGTTTGTACTATAATGCTATTTTTTTTCTGAGTCATGTAGAACAGCAAGAGTTAAGCTACAAATCAGATCATAAATGGTGATGTCTCCATCTGAATAAAGTTTTCTTGTTCTTTTTTACTGTATGGTTCACAAGTCATTCAAGTGGTGCCTACAGTAAATTGTAAGGCATTGTCATATAATAACGTATGCAGCTGTGACTTCTCATGTCCTAAGAGCTCTCACTGGATTCTTCAGAAAAGTGAGGATAAAGTGACATTTGCAAGAAGCTCCCTACCCGCAAAGAGCAAGGTGTCCAGGGACCTGCATGGATTAAGCAAAACTAAAAGAAGAGCAAAATAAAACTCAGGCTTTAACTGTCCAAACCAATAACAAACGTGGGAAGCCAGCACTAGCAGCAAAGGAAAATATAGCAAGGTATGATCTCACAGAACAATATGAAGTCGTAATACAAAACACCTCTGAAATTTAAGAAGCATAAAGTTTTATTTTCCTTAAAACTCACTGCAGATTTTTCAGAGAGGTAACAGAAGGAGGTGAACATGGGATTAATGGCTTTTGCACCTCAAGTTTTGCAGCAGCAAAGCCAAAGAGACCCATGATCCCCACGTGGATTTGTAACTTCAGTAGCTCCCGGAGTATAGGCAGGCTGCATTGTAAGTTCTTTAGTTATGGACACTTTTATACAGCTCTTGGTTTTAAAAAGTGGCAGCTCCCTTATTTACATATACCTATAATATGACCATGGCACTTCAGACCATAGAACAAATGTGTTGCTTAATTAACTCCATGAAAAGTTTCAAGTTCTGCGTAGAGGGATTACAGCAATTCCTATGCTGTAGGGTCAAAGAGGTTACTATGATCAACTTATCTGACCTCTTATACCCACAGGCTGTTAATTTTTTTCCCACTCAGAACTGGATTAAAGCCTGTGTTTTAGAAAGATATCTCATATATCAAAGACAGCTGATTATAGTGAGTCCACCACTTCCTCCAGCAAGCTATTTAAAATGCTTAATTGCTGCTAGGAAGCTGCATCTCATTTCAAGGTTGGATTTGTCCAACTGCAATATCCCATGAATGTGTCTTTTTTGGCCTTTGTCCATAAGGTTATCAATATTTCCTTCTGCCCTTTATGCTCCGATATCTTTTCCATGTGCAATTACCTCCACACAGCGTAGCAAGCCATTCCAAATGTTTGCTTTGAACAGCTGAGGAAGATGAAACTTCAAATTGTAAGGTTTATTTCCCAGCCACTGGACCTTTTTTGGTATACGACACCCTTCGATCTCTTTACACTAATTTCACATCTGCTGCTGTGTGTGGACACCAACACTGGACACATCACTACGGCAGCAAGATTGGGCACAGAAAAGAGATCACTTCCCATCTTTTGGGTTTTTATACGTCTAAGGTTCACAGTAGACTTTTTGCAACAGCCTTGCACTGAGAACTCATGTTGAAACAATTACCTCTGGTGACCCTGAAATCCCATTCTGAGTCATTGCTTCTTAAGAGTCTCCCAGTCCATCTCTGTAACATCCTTTGTTCCCAGGGCTGTCTTGCATTTTGCTGCATTAAGGCACGTTTTGTTTGACTGTGACCTTGTAGCAATGCGAGTCACATCACTCTATACCAAAATGATCTGGGTACATTATTTACCACCATATTGAGCTTTAAGTGACCCGAAGATTTTACCAGGAGAGATTTAAACTACATTCTAAGAAAATGATGAAAATGCTGAGTTGGGTTGAATACAACAAACAGTTTCAAGGGATTCCTTCAGAAACAGCTTCAATCATGGATGCCTTCCAATTAACATATTAATTCAGAGTTCTGTCATTGAGCCAGATTTTAAGACATCTCTTGTGTTCCTTATTATTTCCATGCATAGGACTTTTTACATCTTAGAGACATTTTATGCATCCTATATACATATACCTGTCTGCTTGCCAGTCCTGCCAAAACCAAACCAAACCAAACCAAACCAAACCAAACCAAACCAAACCAAACCAAACCAAACCAAACCAAACCAAAAAAACCCAAACCAAAACTAAACTAAACTAAACTAAACTAAACTCAACTCTTCTGTCAGACTTCCTTTGCATGACAATAAATACCTTTTGCAATCTCAGAGTTACTATGGGGTAAATCAAACCACTGATGTTGTGAAAAGGGTGCCACTGGCAAGACATTGTCACATCTGGTAAATAATGTGTTCAATGGTTTGCATCTTTCACTAAGACTCATGTAATCATAGAATAAATCAGTATGGATGGCACCTCTGGAGGTCATCCTGTGAGCCCTGTCTCATTCCCTTCTGAAAGGGACGTGAAGGAGAATTAATTGGGCTCAGCAGAAAACCTTCCTTTTCTGCCACTGAGGATAAACCAGCTCCAATTTATTCAGCCAATACAAAATTTTAGGGGACCAAGCTACTTTTTATCAGATAATCTGCACTCTGCATACGACTAGTCAGTGAGTTGTACTTTGGGATGACTCATCTAGCTTGTGTCTGGTGGTAGAGTTGCAATACTGTTTTCAGAATGATTCTCTGACTTGTTTTAAAGATTGCAAATCCACCAATCCCATTAGTGAGCTCTTTAAAACGCTACCTTAGACTGTAAACTCCCAGGGAGCTGAGACTGTCTTTTTATTTTCTGTTCGCAAAACATCTGTTCCAGTCCCAAAGGGCTCGGAAGTGTCAGCACAAGCCAATGAAACAATCACATTTCTCATTAAAGGTTTGTATCTGCAAAGAATGTTCAGCTTGTCCTCCACAGAATTGTTGCTTCTTAGAAGGAGCTGAGCTCTAAAACTATCTGTGCCTTCTTGGAGCAGGACCTTGGCCTAACAAGTATGACCTTTGCATAATACCAGCTGGAAAACAGCTGATATTAACTGACTTTAAACACTCTCACTGTAACTACTGGGACAGCTACATTAGATAATGACAACAGATGGAAACGCTGACCTTACTCAGGAATTTCACAAGATGCTCAATATCATAACTGCCTTCCACAAATAGTCACCTGGATGCCAAATTTAGGATGCGCTAAATTACTTGGCTTTCAAACACTGCTTGTGACCCATAGTTCCTAAAAATTGTATCTTTTATCATGCTTACATAGCATGCCAAAAAACACATCCAACCCAACCAACCCAAAATTTTTAAAAATCTGGAGCTACTGGTGTCAGTGTAGAGGACACAGGGTTGTGTCTTGCCTACCTGGAGCTTCAAGTGGGCTAGAGGATCCCTACTTCTGGTATTTGCCACAAAAAGAGTTGCAGGATCCAAGACAAAAGTAATTTTATTCTCAAAAATCCAACATATCAACTGAACCTTTTCCAGGTGTGTTATGACACAAATAAGGCTGGAATGGTAAACACCATTAGAGTCGTTGGTTACATGGGGCATGCTCCTTACCACCTAAGCATGCAGGACTGGGAAGGTGCTGATCGGCTAAAGAGGTTCTGTGACTGTCTACCTTGCCTGTCAGCCTCCATGTCCAGACTCCCTGGCTTCCCTGAATGCTAGAAATGGATTACAATCCTAAGGCACACAACTAGCCACTAACTGATAGGAAAAACTGTGTGCTTGTTGAACACTGCTGCTTATTAGGAGAGGCAGATCTTCCAGCTTACTTCTAAACTATTCCCTCCCCAGAACAAAAGCTAATTCTCATGTTCACAACCACTATTATCCTGCAAAATAATTACTCCTCAGCAGCAATTGGGGTATTGTTCCTGCATTCCTTGGGGTTTTGCTGCACTTGCTGGGTGCAAAGGCTCTCAAATCCCACAGCAGTCTCATTCCTCCTTTGAGTCCTGTGCAGTCGAACTTCCAGGTTCCTTACCTAACACCACACAGCACCATTAAGGAGTCAGGGATTAGAGTTTTGTACAGAAGCAATGGGCTGATTTTGAGACAGAGCTTCTGCAGTAAACAAGATCAGCCGAGAGCTAACAAAATTTCAAATTAGCTGTGACTTTTCCTGGCCTCACATTTGTGTTGGCTGATTTAATGGGCAGTGTCTTAGCTGGCTGAGACTGAATAATTGAGCATTTCTGCAGTTATGGATGCTGCAGCAAAAATCTGTCATGTTAACATGAATAACAGAATGCAAATAACCTGCAGCCAGAGGTGTTATTATGTGTTTAAGCAGACTCTGACAGGTGCTGCGTGTCAAGTGCCAGGCTGGAACAGGAAAGCCACGGGCAGGGATGGGCCTGTTTATACACAGAGAACATTCTGTGGACTGTGATGCACATCAGGAGTCCTGGTCAGACAGGTAGTCAGAAGGAGCTGAACTTAAAGAGCCTGATTAGGATAAATCTGGGAGAGCATATATGACAAACTCAAGGATTGTTCCTGCCAAAGACCGTAGCACTTTTTGCCACTGACTGCAGTGGGAAGAGCACCTATGAGAAACTGTATTAGGCAAAGCAAAACTAGAAAGTAAAAATAACAATAAAACCCCAATGTCTCTTAGGAGTATTTCCACTGCCAACAAAAGCATTAAATGCACTGATTATACAAATAATTATGTCTCTCACCTCATCCAGTTCTTATGTTTCCCTTCCCTTTCTGTGCCATTCATCAGTCAACACTATCACTTTTTGTGGGGACACTGTCTTGTCCTGTGATACTTTTGGATGAATTACTGGAAGACTTTGGATAGGAAAGGTTTCGAATGTAGCTGCTCAAAGGTAAAGATAACAAGGTGTTACTCTTGCCCTTGAGCAAATCAGGTTTTAACCTTCCAGTTCTAGTCTAAGCTCTGGTGAAACACAGACTAAAGGAATGGCTTGGTATTTTACATAAACACAAATCATTTGTGTGAATGTCTGTGCTGATGAAAATTTACAGGAGTAATCTCGTTCTGCCCCAAGCTGAGGACCAACACTCAATTTACTTGAATTGAATTGGGGGAATAAATAGGTTTTACTACAGTGTTTTGCAGAGAAAAATGTTACATATTCAACAAGAGCTGTAGCTTTAGGATCCCCTGTAGGGAACCAAAGGGGAACAAAACCCAACCATAAGAAACAATGGCAATGTGATTGTCAGTCGTCTGTCACCATGTTAGCTGTTCATGTTCTCTCCTCTCTTTCTATCCCACCTGCTCTGTTTTGATTTCACCTGAATAAGCTTCTCACTGGTTGTATTCTGGCTATATTAGATTGCTGGCTTCTCAGGAAAGAATTTCCCCTCACATCTTTTTCTAAGTGTTCAGTGTATGTTTGAAAGTTTGAAATAATATAGTCATATGAAATAGTAATCATGTATTTGAATTACGGAACTCCTTGGACTCTTGTGCAGAAGCTGAGCTATGCAGGGCTAGTCACTGCAGAAAAACTCTGAAAAATGTTCATCCTAATCCAGAGCTACATTCTTGTTTAAAAAAACACCTGAATAGAAAACAAAGGGAAGTGGAAGGAGGAAATGTCAGAAAACATGATAATCACCATGAGCTAGGCATAAACCAGAGCTATAATAAAGTGTTTAGAGTCTACAAGTTCACAGCATCCCTGAACTCATCGTTGCTCTGGAGGGTACAGTTGATGCAGCTGGCTTCATGGGTTTCTTCCTTTCTCCAGGCAGATTTTTAATGAAGGGACTTCGGAACTGCAAGACCAGCAGAGAAAACAGGCAATCTAGGATGCGAGGCAATTTCATGAAGCTGAGCAAGGCATGTCAGGGCCCTTCCTAGCTTATGAGAGACTGTGTCCTGGGGTGCATCAGGCACAGCATGGCCAGCCAGTTGAGGGAGGTGATTTTCCCACTGTGCTCTACACTGGTATGGCCTCACCTTGAATATTGCGAGCAGTTTCAGTCACTGCAATATAAAAAATTATATAAGGCTATTAGACAGAGTCCAAAGAAGGGCTACAAAGAATGTGAGGGTCTAGATGGAAAGCCATATGAGATGTGGCTGAGGTCACTTGGTCTGTTCAGCCTGGAGAGGAGGAAACTGAGGGGAGACCTCACTGCAGTCTACAATTTCCTCACAAGGGGAAGCAGAGGGATAGGCACTGACCTGTGGTGACCAGGGACAGGACCCAAGGGAATGGCCTGAAGTTGTGCCAGGGGAGGTTTAGGTTAGATATCAGGAAAAGGTTCTTCTCCCATATGGTGGTTGGACACTGAACAAGCTCCTCAGGGAAGTGGTCAGAGCATAAGTCTGCCAGAGTACAAGAAGCGTTTGGACAATGCTCTCAGGCACATGGTGTGATTCTTGCAGCTGTCCTGTGCAGGGCCAGAAGCTGGACTTTGTGATTCCCTTCCAAGTCATGATATTTTATGATTTTATGACTAGAATTTGGACAAGGGATTAAGTACAAGTTGCTTAACCTGATTAATGGTCATGCAATAGTGTACCTGAAACCGCCTCCTTCAGGAGACAAAGCACCTCTCAAAAGTGATTCCTCTGAGCAAAAGGGACTCGAATCTTAGCATTTTTTTTTTTTTTTGTGGGAATAGTGGTTTCACACCCTCAGCAGCTGAGATATCCTTGTCACCAAGGTCTCTCACTTTCCTGGCAAGTGCTGCAAGTGTTAAGCTACTGCTGAAAAAGTCACCCTAATATATTCTGACTGAATCCAAGCCAATTTAAGCGATCATCTGAGCACAGCTTGGAAAGTAGTCTCAGATAACTGAAAATTTAGGCATGTTTCTCAAATCCTGGTCAAGAGGAAAGTGACCATCTACTCTATGCATGTTGAGCACACTTGGGGCAAAACCCTAGGATTTTAAGGGGAATTTCTGCCCCACAGAGGTTGTAAGAGTTTGCCTCAGATGCTAAAGCAGGTCTGGTAGAGCTTTCCTGAACTTCTGCTTTAAACACCGGTGCCCAAACTCAGTTTAAGCACCTTTTCAGGTGCAGAAATGCTTTGTGAGATGTATGTCCAAGCCTGTCTTTTCTGAAGCTGGTTCATGCCACCTTTTGCTACATCTTATGCATTAGCAGTGCCTCTTTCCCATGCATAAGTTCCTCACTTCAGCAGACAATGGTAGGTTTTCTTTGAAATAGAGAGCACTTTCACAGTTTCTTTCTGAATCTATTAATAAAAGGCATCTTATTAAGAACTAGTCAAAAGTTTCAGGAACTTTCCCAAGGTGTCAAGACAAGGCACTGCTAGACCCCCATTTCACAGTACATCATCCTCTGCAGTGGCACCAGCAACACCTGTTCCTGGATGCTGTAGTGCCTGGGTTCACACCGCCCTCCTGCCAGCCCTGCTGCTAACAACCAGCAACAGGTGACACCCAAGTGTTACCATCTAACACAGAATCAGAAAACAGCAGAAACTCAAAAATATGGTCATTTTTTTCTTATTTGAGGAAAAGTTGATTAACAGTCATCATGAAACAAAGGAAGAGAAGCTGGATGATTTTTAACAAATTATCCAAGCTAGCCAGACTTACAGGTAAAGAAAAGTTTCTCATCTTTTTAGCAGTGCTTTGTGGTTTCTCCCAGATGACCCTGTTGTTTGACTAAATCTATCTGTGATGGTAAACACTAATTTATGATGGCTGTTTTCCCAGGTGCGTTCAGATCTCAACACTTCCCTCCACAAGTGTAGCCAGCACATTAATGCATGATTTTTTATGGTATTGAGGAAGTAGACAGCTCACACACCATGCCCAGGAGACAATCTTCTCATGCTATAAAAGCCTTGCAACACAAAGCAAAGGTTCTAATAGTGTGCAAAAAGAAAAAGAAAAGAAAAGCACCCCATCACCTCGACCGCAGCTCAAGAATTTGCAAAGACACAGGTTTGCGTTCTGGGGTTCTCCTGCATTCCTTATAATTCCCTTTACAACCCTGAAACTACCTTCATGTGTAACCCTGTGTACTGGCAAAGATCAGTGCAGACTCCTGCCAGCTCTCTAATATACTATTTGGCATGTGGTGGACAGACGGTGAACACATGGGTGTTAAGAAGGCCAGTGTGCCGTGCCAGAATTTCTCTTGCCAAAGAATTTAAAATGCTGCCGTTCCAAAGCATTATGTAAGTCTCCACCTTACTACAAGCACTACCTGATCCTTGGATGGGGCAAGCAAGACACAAAGCATTGCTCTGGGGAGTTGCACCAATGGGCTATGGTACAGTGGAACAAACAGCACTGATTTGCCTCAGAGAACTCATTCCTAAATATCATTGTCCCTAAATTGAGAGTTGGTTTTTGTTGGCAGCAATAGCTAATGCTCAGGGCTGCAAGAAAAGGCGAAAATCCTGTGTGCAGAGGCTTGGTGGCTCTGACCTGCTAACTGCTCCAGGACTGGACGACTAAGCCAACCTTTAGTTGTTCTGGACCAGGAGGATAGAGAGAAGGAAAACATATGGATTGCTCCACCTGCTAGCTTTTTGGTAGCATCTGGTGGAGCACAGACTGAAGTTGCAAAGGCAAAATGAGTATCTATCTATGAAATCTGTCTATCTAATCTATCTATCTATCTATCTATCTATCTATCTATCTATCTATCTATCTATCTATCTATCTATCTATCTATCTATCTATCTATGTTATCCTGCAGTAATTACTAACACAAACCTTCGGAAGTGTTGAAATTGGGAAGAGGCAGCAGAGAACAGCAGACAACTGAACAGCAACATCTAATGGATATGAAGGGATAGATAGTATTATGAACATTTACACTTCAGACGTATATTTCATCTGAGAAAGATTCTTGCCTTTCATAAGGAAAGTAGATTCACCTTTGGCAGAGTTTAGCAGCTGTTCGGGAACTGGAATTGTTCAGAGCAGCAAATGAAAGATGGGTCAGTTCCAGTTCCTGAAGAACCAGCAAGCTTTACCCTACCTGGAAGACTTGGCTACTTTGGAAAAGCCCCGAACAATAATAAAGGCCTATAAGTGAAGTTACTTGAACTTTTAGACCAAAAGAGTAATTTAGTTCAATATCTGTAATTCTCTCATGGTTTCACAACAATGTGGTGTACCCAGACAGTGAAATGGAGAAGTGGACAACTCTGGCTCTCAATGGTTAGGTGATTTCTCCAGAATAAAGGTGGATAACACAGTTTTGCTGCTCAACAGCATATCTGTGAGATCAGTGAAGAATATCCTCTCCTCTTCTCCTCCATTTTTCCTGTTCACTCTGTTCCTAACAGAGGAGTCTATGCAATAGAGCCCATGTTTAGCCTATGGAATGTCAGCCTCTTCTCAAGGTTTTGTGAAATGCCACTAACTCCACTCCTAGGACTTGTTGATAATATAATATATCATATTATAATCTAATTATATTATATTATAATATAATAATTGAAGATAATTTCCTTGATCTTTTAAACTTTCAAACTTCTTATTCTTCGAGCACATGACAGAGCACTCTGTGGGGTGAGACAGGATTACTCTTAGGTAGTGAGTGTTTGCAGCCATGAATTAGAGAGGTTATTTTCTTTTGAAGAGAGGTAAGAGCCACTTTTCTCATCTTGTTTTAATCAAACACCTTCCATTTGTTGTAATACAGGTGGTCCCTTAGGTCAAATGCACAAAATCCTGGCCTTTTACACAGATTGTTACAGCTCTGTCATTGCATAGTTTCCCCTTAACTGGTACTGGATGATCACCTGCTCTCAGTTACTTGATACAGCTTCTTTCAAGTTGATAGCTTTTGTGTTTAAAAGTGTAAACAAAGAGGACCTGGGTGTGAAACCTAAATGCACGCTTGGACAAATGACACTTGTGTGTAGAGAGGGGACTGCTCTCCAAACAACTTTTTTCTAACCTGAACAGAGATTATATTTCACCAAGTTTCTCTCCAAGTGACTCCTGCTCAGATTGTTATTGTTTATCTGAACAGCCTTTAGATTTAAGAGGCAAACACACCCTGTAATTTAGTACCCATCTCCCTCAGGGTATGATTAGGCTGGGAGCTGATGAAAAAGATTCTGACTCCCATTATCCTGAGGAATTTCCGGCAGCTGGGATTTTGATTAGCAGACACTGGATGCCACAGTGTAGTAACCAGCTTCCCACGAGCTCAGGCATAGTGAACCTCCTGTAGTGCGTCTAGAATTTGAGAGATGCTACTCTGAGAAGTGACGGGAAGAGCAGTGGTCACCAACCAAAAGTAGGCACTTATGAGGTGATATCTGAAATAGCTCAGAGAGATGATGCCCTGAATCTCTTTCTCTCCACTGATGGTATCCACTGTGACTAGCTCAGATGGTTGACTTCTAAAGCTTCATGAAAGGACTTCCACCTCCATTGCTAATAATAATCCTGAGATACTTTCCAATGAATCAAAATAAACCACTTTTCCTCAGCCCTAAGCATGCATCACTCCAGTGACTGACCCCAAAAGAGGGAGAAACCATAGTGCTCAGCCACATACTACATGTTTTTTGAAGAAGCTTCAGGCATACATTTCTTCAGTGCTCTTCAAACCACAGAAGCTTCCCAAGGTATAATATCTGTGGTGACAAAGTGGCTGCAACAAATATGGACTCAGTTCTGCTTCTAAACAGAGGTGCCAAGTGTCATTTGAGTTGTCTTTGGATATCTGAGAGATCCAAAGGGAGCTGTCACAAATGAAACATGTGTATGCTCTACCAGAGAACCAAGCTATTGTAAAGGGAAGCCAGAAGCCATCTGGGGCACTCTAGGATGTCTCACATGGTGCTGGACAAAAGGCAACAAACATTAAGTCGGAACGCAGAAAATTACAATTAGATATTAGGAGAAAAACATTTACTATAAGGACGGTTATATACCATAAGGATGAAGTAGGTTATCCAGAGACCTGGAATCTCTATCCTTGGAGGTGTTCAAGAGTTGCCTTGAGCAACCTGATGTAATCAGTACTGCCTTGAGCAGGAGGTTGAACTGATAACTGCTGGAGGTTCCTTCCAACCTAAATTATGCCATGATGTTCTACAAAGATCTCCAAACTGTCTTGCCATAGAAATCAGCATAAAACCTAGCAAACAGGCAGAGAATCAGCCGTTCTTCATCAGTCCATGTGTAACTATATTTGAATCTCTCTGCCAAACAAAGGACTAAGGCTTCAAAGCAGAAGTGCCTCACAACTGCTCAAGCTTCCACATCTCAGGGGTTGAAATTCTAGATTTGAGCTCACAAATAAAAATTATTCATAAAAATGTATAAAAATCAAGCCAATAAGGTAAATGTATTCCACTGTTCCACTTCCCAGCTGCAGAGAGTCCTTAGCAGTAACACAGGCAAATCAAAAGCATAGCGTATGACAGATTATCTGTAATCTGTAATGTGCACCATGTATATGCTTCTTTTTAAAGAATAAAGTCAGCACTCATTTGTGGGCTCTGACACATGATAAGCTGTCACAAGGCAACAAGTTACAACCTATCTATTGCTCTGTTCTCTGCGCACACCACTGCTCCACACAAGTTCACCAAATGCAAGTTAGCAGCTGATGTGCACTAACTTGCAAACATGTCAATGCCTTTTGTCTCTCCCATCTATATCTGCTGTCCTGCAGGCTAGCAAGGCAGCTCGTTTTAATGTGAGGATAACCCAGGTAAGAAGATTAGCCATTGAACGGGGAGATGAGAGGAGATGGTGGTCCACCAACCTGCTCAAAGTCTGGTCATACACTTTTTGATATCATACAGTTGTGGTCTAAATTGTATGTTAGGCTGGATTACTCTTTCCCTCTCTCTCTTTCTAAAAACTTCAGAGTGTTTTTGCTGGTTATTTTTTTCCTGCAGAAACTTGGATTATCCTTGGGTTTATTTACCATATTTTTACACATCTGATGCAATGCATTTTATTGCTGGCTTGTGTCTGCTGTAAATAGGAAAGATGAGTACAGTGATATTCAGTTCCATATGAGCTAAAAAGCCATCTTTGTTTTATAGCGTATATCCTTTGCACGGTTCTCCAATTCTTTCCATCTTTTCTAAAGGGATAATTTGGTTCATTTGCAGTGCCAGATGTGCAGAAGTATTTTAAATATTCAATCAGAACCCCAGTTGCTGTGAAGCAAATAATCATGGTCTTGGCTTGGCTATTTTTCCCTTTTTTTTTAAATTGTACTCTTCTTGTGAATATGATAAAACAGAGGCTTGCAAAATGCAGTCTCCTCTTCACAGCCTGGGTCCTGGCCCAGACTTGTGGTTTACAAAGCCTTTTGCTGAGTGACAACAAAACAAATTATGCAGTCTCCCTTATGCCTTAAATTTAATATCTCATCTCCTGCTCTCTAATTCAAACCTTCACACTGTACCACGGTTTCCTTTGTAACGAGATAACTTTGAAAATTAAGTTTGCATTACACAGAGCTATTATTCACATGCCTGACATCATTACATATGGAAGAATAATCAATAAAACATGGTTTGAGAGGGATTGGATGGCTTGTGGGCATGGGGCAGTCACCCAAGCCTTCCTGTATCCCTAAGTCAGTAGTGACTTACCAGAGAGCCTTCATTAAACCTCGGGCAGTGAGGGCAAAGTTTGAACAGTTAGGAATGTTCAGTGTCCGAGATGGTCGCATTGTGAGACTGCTGAGCCACTAGGCATAGACAGGTGCACAGCCTCTTTCTGCTTTCTGGTATATGGACTTGCTCTGAGGATAAACAGACATCCCTCTTCAGCCCTGGCACCCCAAGTCCAAATCTATTTAATTTGAATTCCAATCCACTCTGGCTGAGTCAGCCTGGCAGACTTCACTGTCTGTTCTCTACCAGCTGTCAAAAAACAATCTGCCCTGCAGAATCAAGCCCAGCTGACTGTTCTCTGTGAGAGGTTTATGGGCTCTGCGAAGCCTGACATATCACATGTGCTCGTGTCCTACCTCCATCGTTGTCTTTCCCATCGCCGCATGCCGTCTCCATGGAAGTGTCACAGCCTGCTCCTCTCCAGCCCAGCTGGCAGACACAGTGCCAGCCGTTCATGTCCAGAGTGCATCTGCCATTGCCGTTACACAAGCCAGGGCATCCCTCTGCAAGGCAAACAGCCACACGTTCAAATGCACTGGAAAGACAAAGGAACAGAGCCTGGAAAGAGGATAATTAAACAGTTTTTTTCCCTTTGCCTTCAGTTTATTACTCCACTCCCACTTTGTTGTCTTCCCACCTGGAAGAAACCAAGTTTGGTACCAGGCTATGGTGACCATTCAATGGGCTGCTGCTTCTGGCTCTCCCAGGAGGTCCTCACAGCATTGCCTCACTCATTGGAATGAGGGAATCGTAAGTTTCGAAGGGGCACTGAGATTTTCCTGCTTCATGGGTTGTAAAAGCAAGGCAGCACTTTGCCCTCTGAGTCTCTCAAAATATTTGCTATATAAGACCAAGATTTGGGGTTATCTAAATTGCATTTGGGGTTAAAATTCTCAAAACCTAGTGGGATAAAGCAGCTGGCTTTCAGTCATATTGAGTTCTCAGACTGGTAAGCATTCAAAGCCAGCTGGAAAGGGAATGCAGGAAATATTTGGAAGAGAGAGTTTCTTTACTGTAGTAATTTTGGGTGGGATTCATCTCATCCAGTTAGAACTAATCTATAACAGAGATACCGTCAACTCTCTGTAGTAGGCAGAGAAACAGATTGTCCCATGGCAATGAGTTGGATGCTCATGGTGATGAGCTGAAGCGTGCTCTGGAAGAACCCATTTCTCCCCAGTGGCTACAGAGTTCCCAGCACAGAGGCAGGCATTTCTTTTATAGGTGATAAAATTTAGTTAGGGAGAATGAACACTAACCTCCTGGTCTGCTTACTAGGGTTTGATTTTCTCATCTGATGACCTCCTCCTGAGATTTCCATACTTCCCCCCACACCAAATCCCTTCCAGAAAACAAGCAGAGCAATTTCCACAGGGAAGTGGTGTGAGGAAGGCTGCTTAGCTTATACACTTCTGGGGGCTTTTTACCTGCAGAGCTCAGATATCTTTACCAAGAAGCCATTTGAAATGTGAGAGACGTTTAACAGCTTAGGAAACTGAAGTATAAGGGACTGAAGTGACTGTCAAGGTCACTCAGCAGGACCGATTATACCAGGAACACAATTCAGTCTTCCTGAGCCCTGTCTTAATGCTCTCTCTATTTATGTGTTGTGCAATCCTGCCACATAGTTTGAGTTTTTTCAGGTCCCCGGCTTTGCAAGACAGGTTTGTGAACCTGTGTGAATGACACACATCTCTCCTGTCCTAAAGGGTTATCACAGGGTGGTGAAGAGGTGTGCGTTTTTGCAACATCTGCTTGATCACAGGATGCATGAGGGTCTGCCCAAGGAAGTGATGAGACAGCATGTAGGGTGCCCCATGTCATTGTGTGTCCTGCGGTGGGGAAATGGGGTTCAGAAGTGCCTTTAAAATAAAAAATTATTTCTCAGTGAACTTTTTCAGTTCATGGAACTTTATTCAGTAAGCAGAAAAAAAAAATGTTTTAGGACTGTTTTTCTAACAGGTTGTAGATTTTCAGGGACTAAATGGAAAAAGGAACAAAGGTGGCAGGGAAGAGTCCTTTAAAAGGATCTTAAATAAATTTTTCATTTACAAACATACTTGTTGCATTTCAGTCTTTTAAAATGTGTATTCTGGGATGGGGCAAATAATGTGTGTGTATGTGTGAGCATGCTGCTGCGTGTGCATTTTGGTATTTATACACTATACTAGTATTTATATACTAAGTAAGAGCTATTTATAGGCAAGGCTACTTGAAATTCTCCATTTTAATATCCAGCCTTCAGTTATTTACAACAGTGCCAAACTTTTAACAATTTAATGTTTTTTTCCATGCTAGAGCTAATTTATGTGTTTGTTCCCTTTACTTACTTTGAGTACAAGCTGAAAGCATTTACCTATTTTGGAGAATGAAAGAGGAAGGCCTGTATTAAATAACCTGCTAAAATTAGTTAGCTAGGAAGATAATCCCCTTTTGGAGTAGATAAATTCAGTTTGGATGGGACCATCCTGGTGGTAGAGATAGGACTTTTTTCTCCTCCCTATAAATCAGAGGATCACAGAATCATGGAGTAGTTTGGGCTGGAATGGACTTTAATGGTCATCTAGTTCCAACCCTTCTGCCATGGGCAGGGACACCTTCCAGTAGGCCAGGTTGCTCAAAGTCCCATCCAGCCTGTCCTTGAACATTTCCAGGGATGGGGCAGCCACAACTTCTCTGGGTAACCTGTTCATGGCTTAAATTTGTCTAGATAAAAATCCTCTGAAGAAATTTTGCTGTGCATGTTATGTGCATACTGTATGGCTCCATTAGAATTTGGCTGGTGCATCACCACTGAGCACACTTCATGCTCTCACTGCTTGGACTCTTTATAACCCAACCTAAAAAGTTCTTTTTTATCCTACAGTTGCAGAGACCAGGCAGAAAAGTCCTTGCAAAAGTGCAGTAGTGTTGACCTGGACACAAGTGCATTAAGAATCAAAACAAGGTGAATGATGAGAAGTTGAAGACACTATGATCTTCAAATGCTTTATGTGAGGAGTGTCCAGCAAGTATAATGAAAAACTAATGTAACTGTAAAAATAGGAGCATATATGGAACTGCATGTGCTCTGTTCTCTCAGGTTCAGGAGAAAGGCAATTCAAAGTGGCAGAAAACAGGGGACATAGTTTGAATGAGGCACCTTCCGTATCTGAGGAAATGAGAAGAGCACAGCAAAAACTGAAAAGACTATGATTGTTTCCACAACTTCATAAAACAGATAAACACTGAGAAGGAAAAACAGCTTATCAAGGTAAAGAGAATAATGCTGGTATAAGAAAAGGCTCTTGGACATAAACCAAGTGTGAATAATTTCTAGCTGGAAATTAGAAATAAAAAAAAAATCATTTACTAGGACAAAAGGAATGACGTTTTGGAGCAGCCTCCTTGTAGGGGTGTTAAGGAGAAGAAGACTAACTTATTTATTCACAGATCTTATTAAATTATTTATATAAAGTTTTACACAATGTCATTGCCCTTGCCAGAAGAAGACTGGACTCTAACTGAGGAGACCCCTTTCAGTCCTCTGACTTTGAATTGTGTGTGCAATTCATTGTCTACATTGAATGTGTTTGAGAATATTTGAATGGACTTTCAGGTTTTTCTCAGAATCTTCTTTATCTGGACCCAGAGAAAGTAAACCAAACATTTCAGAAAGCAGACAAAAAGAGGAAAAGCATCATTCAGGAATGGATAGATATAAGAGAGTGAGTAGCTCATGACATTATGCCTTCTTAAAGTATCCATTCCTTTTCTTGACTATTAAGGCAATCCAGGGTAACTAGATGAGATATAAGCATTTATGCTGTAGATACCTAAAGTAGGATAACTTCCCCCTGTAATTTCATACTCTACTCCCTTGGCATCTTTCAAGTGTAGAAAGTAAGTTTATCCCTTCCCTTTAAGAAGAAAATCATCTCTGGTTCCCAGTGAGATAAAGCTCTTTCAAGGAGCCAGAATGAACTGTTTCCTAATGACACCAATGGTTCCTCACAGGTACAGGAATATAAAAGTTTTCAGATGTTAACCATTACATTGCAAGGTTCCTCAAGCTATCAGTGCTGTGAGGATTAAATTAAACCTATCCAGTGGCATGGTTTGGTAGGAGAGCAGACATTTTTAAGAAATAATGAGAAAGTAAACCATTAATAGAAAAAAAAAAGAAACAGCAGCTCTCAGAGGACTTGGATCTTCTGAAAGTTAGAAGACAACAAAGTCATGTAAACCAATATATCCAGGAGAATGGACCTATTAGTAATACCATTTCTAGACTGGTAAACTGCATAAAGACTTGACCATCACTTACTCTACAGGGACAAGAAGGTACAATATTCCTCCTTCCACAAAGAGTGCACTTCAAAGCGCTTGAAGAAAAGACGACACAAATAAACATTATCCTCTCCTTTCCCCCATGCTGGGGAATAAAGCAAAAAGATCATCTTGTTTCCAAAGTGCTTCTGAATATCAACACAGCAGGATGGCTTAATCCTCACAGATTTACACCACCATAATCTTGCAGCTCTGATTTTTCATAGCTAGAAGTCACTAATGATCCATTATTCCTGTCTGTGGTGTTAGCTGTACTTGAATGGCTAAGAGAATTAAATATATGAATAGTTTTTTTGGGGAAAAGGGGGAGTAAACCCTTTATATGAGTTTCCGACTTAAGCACATGTAAGTGCTGCTGAAAGCTGATGATTCCGGAGGGCATTCACAAAGAGGTCATGTCTGCCATGCAAGACGAGAACGAACCAGGGGAAGCAATATAAAAAGTGGGCTAATTTTAAACTAGATAAGAAAAGGGTATCAGAGTCAAAGGAGCCCATCAGCAGAAGTTATCCTGCCATTTTTAAGACTGTTGGTAAAATACTCTGCTCTTAATGATCTGTATAGTTAAAGCCTTCTCTAATTAGTCCAGTTATAAACAATGTTCAATAGGACTTTTCTTCAAGACAAACCTCACTGCCGCTTGAAATTGGACTTGGAAGATAAGGCTATTTATTATCAGAAGGAAAGCACTGATGGATGTCATGGCAAGTCCCACAGACAGCAGCTGAGCTTGAGAGAAGTAGGACATGGCTGAATGCAACATGTGAGGATGGAAGCACCTGGAGCTTGAGAGAACAATAACAAGTAAGAGACCTCTGCAGAAGCTTCTGAAAGACTGAGGGCTCGGAGCCAAGCATTAGCTGATCCCTGAAAATTATGAGAAACTTAGTAAAGTGTCCCAAACCCATAGAACTCTGAAACTACCACCATGGTATTTTGTGATGGTGGGGATCCAGAAATCCTTAATCAGATGCATTCTGAAATAGGAAGGTTACGAAGTTCCTTGCCAGAGCTCCTACAGTTTGTAAGTGTACAAATGAGGGAACTGACTGTCCTCAGACCTTGGGTTCTCACTTGCTCTCAGGCTTCAGCAGCAGCCCAAAGAAGTTACCTTGCAGACACCTCTGAATTCAAATGTTGTTCAGCAACTTTACATTTCAGACTACCTGTTTATATGCCTCACTACAGTGTTAATGTGGTTAATATTAATTTTTGAAGAGTGAGAATTGATATTCAGCAACAGAAATTAATTTTTTTGATGTACCATCAGATCCAATGATATTCCAGACGAAGAAGCTCTCTCCAAAATCAGCATCTCTTTTAATTATTATTAAAATAATAGGCACCTCTTTTAATTTTAAGCATTACCAGTGTTAATTAGGCCTTAGTTTAGAAGACTCCACTCTAAGTCTTGTTAGAGCTTCTTGGTTTAATTATGCTGATGTTTGCTATTGAAACTTGCCCTCTAATTTAGAAACAATTCTGCATCTTTTCTGACTTACTGGTTTATTGTAAAGCTCTAGGAAAGATTCAGCCGTAAATCAGGCTCACCCTTGACAACAGAGCATTACTGGGAAGGGATTTCAACCAGAAAGATGTTAATAATTAAGAAAGCCAAAAGGGCATGAGTAATTTAGTTTTGAAAAATGCACACCATGCAGTTAGCCGAGTAAAAAAACATGTACTTTTAATGTTTCAGCTATTGCTAATCTTTTTAAAAGAGGCCATGCATGGCAAGAGACAATCTTTTATTCTTAGTATGTTGCTTTACCTGTAACCCACTGAAATACTCACTAAGGATAATTTGTCTTTATTCTTCAGCATAAAGGTGAGTCAAAAAGCTACCTAGAGGAAGATGACAGCTACAGAAGACTTAGCTAAAAAAATTGAGGTTCTTGGCCAGGCTCTGCAGGTTGATTTCTCATCTCTTCTATCCCCTCAATGCTTATCTGCTACCTTTTGATGCAACCTTCTCCAATATATGTTGAGATGAAAAGGGGGAGTCCTGGGGTTCTAAAATGCAGAACACCGAGATGTGAAATATTAACAGGAGGTTCTAATTGAACTCCCTAGTGGTGATCCTCATCTTCCTCCCTATTACTTCATAAGGGCACAACAAGTGACCCTCTTTCCTTGATCTAAGGCAGAAGATGTATTTTTTTCCTCCTAATATAAATAAAGTTGAGCATATTTTACTGGTGCTAAAGCAATTACAGAAAACTAACTCTGAGCAATCTACTGATCTATAAACAGGGGTCCAAGGACAGCTACCAGCTGCTGCATTACACTGAAGATGGAAGCCTTAAAAATGTGGATATCTCCTCATCATTAATATTTGTCTGTTCAAAGATTTTCTCTGTTTGCAATTGTACCTCAACCTGCTTTTAAGCCTTAATGGGAAAAAAAAAAAAAGAAACATTAAATTGCAAATTCACCCAGAGAAGTGAAGTCAGTATGGCAATCATGTTTCTTGTCACACCACACAATCCTTATAAGGTAGAGACTTCATTTTAACTGTTCACTGGGCCAGTATTGAGGCATATCTGTTCTTCATCATCAGGCTCTCACAGCTGCTATATCTGATTGATCAAAACCTGAAAAGGAGGGTAATACTACAGAAAAAATTGATTTGTTCAACCTAATTTTTTTGGTTTGTTTAACCAGCAAACATATGATGCTGTGTGGTGTCAGCACTGTGTTGCTGTTAGTGTCAAATCAGCCATGTAGAAAGATATATGTGTCCAATTCAATCATATTTATTGTCAGATTGTTGTATTTAACCATATGCATGCCATTTCATTATTTTTCAAAAGCTAAGTGCATTTTGGAAATGCCTATTTCTATTAAAAATTCCTAAATTAATTTAGCTCATTGTGAATAATAAATAACTGCTTTTTTTTTTAAGATAGCAGATGATCTCTGTTCTGTAACAGTTCAATTCCTTTACTTCTTTGTTGAAGAAAGACCTAGGTCCTAAACTTGCTTTACACTTACAAATAGGAGCCTAAGGTTGGATTTTGTTGTACTGTACATTAATGCAACATTATTAATTTCAGATTTATGCAACCAGAGGTTTCAGGGTCATAACATCTTTGTTTCAGAAAAAAACCACCAACAACAGCATATCATTAGTTGAAGTTCCCATGAAAGACTTGGAAGTCACATGGATCAAAAACATGAAGACTCCACACAGAAAGTGCACTCACCTGTGTTACAAAGTGGACCATAGACATTTAATTAAAACACAACACTATACGGGCTCCTGCTGTATTCACAGACACTTTTGTTTCCTACTGACTTGCCTTACCTGAGTAGGAAGGGTGAAGACGAGAGGTGATTTGGAGGGGAGGGCAGGGACAAGGGAATGGGTAGGAACACTGATACGATGTTAACACAGGGTCACAGCACTTACAGAGGTATTTCCTACCTAAATGACTGGAAAGTTCACCCTTCCAGACATTAGGGAGCACTTTGGTGATAATGAGGAAGAGATGCAACCTCAACACAGCATGTTCACAGTGCATTTTTTAAAAAAGAAACACAAAGACAATAGGAAAAATAGGAAGGAAGAGCATACCTTTCACTACCTTATCCAGATAGTGAGCTTGGGAGATAAAAGACAGGACATTTAAGGTAGGATTGAATAAGTGCATTGCAGCTTACTACGAGACTGTGCAGGTGCTAGAAAGGCAAAGTAGAGTTCACTGTGACATGAAAAGAAAAACCTTGATTATGAGGAGAGAAAAAAAGGAAGAAGGGTGGAGCACAGTGCTCCTCAGTCAAAAGGCTTGAGAAGGCTGTGTTTAGGCATCCAATCATCTTTGCTCATTAAGATCAGGAAGAGAAACAGGAAAGTTATATATATATATGTTTGTGTTTATATATATATATATATATATAGGTGTGTGTATATATATATATATATATAGGTGTGTATATATATATATATATCATAATATTGGAATGCTCAGCTCATTTGCAAGTCTATCACTCTTTTACTGACTGCTTTGCTTTCTATCAGGAAAGTCAGAGTCATTTGAATGTGCTCCACCTCACCTGATTGTCTTATATTTTCCACACAAAGAGGCACAGTTCTGTGACCTTATCAGACTGGGAGAGGCTTTTCCCTGGATCTTTGTAATGGTAGTATGTTGCATTTATACAGCATCCTCTAGCCCCAGATCAAATTACTTCACAAATATTAAATTAACCTCATGGCAGCTCTATCAGATAGGCAAGTATTAATATACTCATTCCAAGGAGGGCTAAAAAAAAAGTAAAAAAAGGAAAGTTATAGATGTCATGGGATCAGTCATGTGCCCAATTCCCATGGAACATTAATTTGGAAAACCACCTTCTAATTGATTTTCTGGCATCAAACAGAAAGTTGGTGGCAAAGACATAAGCAGAAGCCCTGCCTCAGAGAGCCCTGGGGCACGCCAGCAGGCGGTACTCTCTGTCCTAACACCAGCTGGTCTTTATTAAGAAAATAGAGGGTCTGAGCCTTGCATTTCTCTCAATAGCTACTTAAACTTTACTTCCTTTGTTCTCTTGCCTGCTCCCTGCAATCTCTCTCTCAGTTGTGTCCTGGTATCTTTTGAAAAAGTTTTTGTTTCAGGTTCGTTCAGGCAGACTGCCTACCTGGGAGGTCACAGCCCCTCCACGAATTTCCATCCTGTGAATCTGATGAATCCATTGAAGAACTATTGTCAATAAACAGGGAGGGATGGGAGGCTGAGAGCTAACCTAGTATGGGACAGTTATGAGGCTTGGCAAGGAGGTGAATTAACCCCCCTGGTGTAGTGGGAGTGATGCAGAAAGCACAGCATCACCATCTGCTTGGGTGATGGCTAAAGCCTAGGAATCTGTCTCTTGGATTTTGATGTCCACAGCAGCTCAACCTGTGAACTCAGGCAGCAGTCATTGTGCAGCTGATGGCAGTGGAGGCAGCTGCCAGTACCAACCATGCGTCAGTTTTGTGCCAGTGTTTTCTTGTAATTTGAAAAATAATGGGGCTTTCTATGGGAGTATTCCATGGTAGTAGGAATCTTTCTTTCTTAAACCCATATAGGCTCATTCCCATGCTATACTTCTGGCATTAAAATATCATCTTGTTCCCTACCAACACTTCTTTGTGGGCATGCAGGACATGCTGAGGATTTATGTAGGAGCTCAGGAAAAAAGCTAGCTTTGTAAAACTTCCCCTGCACCTGAAGGCAGCACCACAAGCTACATGTCATCATATTCCTCCTGAAAGCCACTTCAGATTTGCTATAGGAGGAGCTATGTGAGCATTTTTCAGTGTGAAAGCCCTCTCTTTTCGCCAGCCTGAGCTAATTTGGTTTGCTTTGTCTGAATGCATTGGAAGGATAACATGAACATTTCCCTTGGCTCACAGAGAGGGAGGGAAGTAAGAGAGAAGTGAGGGATGCTGCAGACAGGTCCTTGAGAAGGACTTTCACCCCAGCACACTCTCCTTCTTCATTTTCCAAATATTCCTTTTTCCCTTTATCTTTCCCATGGGGTGAAGTGGACAGAGCCTCAGTGAAATCACTGGAGTTCAACTGGGATCACACAAGTGTGAAGGAGAGGAGAAAGTAGACATCCATTGCTGAATGGCACAAGAAGTTTATGCAACAGACTGTCTTTAAAGTTCATCTGGGCTTAATATTTACTGCCAAATATGCTGCCAAACTAATTCAGGACAGATTACCTTCAGTTTGATGCAAGATCATGTCAGAACAAAGCAGCAACCACGTATTTTCCACTGACTGCTATAATCATGGTATTCTCTTGCCCAAAGGACTCATCTCAACCAGGGTAAAGGCATGGTGGGTGCCAGAGGGTCGAGCACAGCTCAACTTCTGCTGTGCATATGCCTGAGCGCTGCCTATCTGCTCAGTTGGGCTGAGAGTAGAATCACAGAATCATTAAGGTTGGAAAAGACCTCTAAGATCATCAAGTGCAACCATTCACCTAACACTGCCAGGTCCACCACTAAAGCACCTAAGCACCATATATACATGGTAGCAAGAACTTTCCCCAGACACTGGCGAGCTCATTTTTATCTTGGGTCATGCATGGACTGAGTTGCTTTATTCAAATGGCATAAATGCTGTGTTAGAAAGCTCAGGAAAAGAGACCAGGATCCACCTGTGCCTTGTCTGGATTCCAGCTGCTCCAGCTGAAAGGGAGAGGCACTGATTACAACCCCAGCTATTCAGAACATGTGTGATTATTTATGCAAGAAGGATGATGAAAGGCAAACTTTAAAGGGGCAGATTTCTCAAAAATCGGAGTTTCGCTAAGTAAAACAAAACCCAGGCCGACGGTGCCATAAGCAGAAGCCTGTGTGGGACAGGCTGTCTGCCTGTCTGTCTGGGCACTGTTATTGCATACATCACCCGTGCGTGCCAGGACCAGATTTTCTAAAGGAGTTAAGCATGTAGCTTTTGTGGAGATCAATGGGAATTAGGCACTGAGGTGCTTTGAAATCCTGCTGGTAGGCTGTTGAGTGTTTGGAGAGAGACCCTGAGGTATCCAGCTGCAGCAACTGAACTTACAGGGATGGCTTTGTTCTTGTGTCCAGGCTGTTCAAGAATGGTGAACATCCCAAATCCACCACACAGGGAAACCCTCTCTGCCATAATTTTTCTAAATAAACCTATCCGAATCATAAAATTAAGGGTTGTTGGGAGTAAAATGTGATACAAAGAGATTCACATATTGGAGACTACCTCAGTGCAATGTCCATACAGGCAGAGTGAATTCTCCCTTTACATCTCCAAGGTGGGATGCACAGCACCTGGGGCACTAGCTAGGCCATATCCTCAACTCTATCAAAATTGAGGCCAGGCTCTTACTGTCCTGGGAAATTTCTGGAGTTCTAAAGGGAGTTTACAAGAAGGCTGGAAAGGGACTTTTCACAAGGGCGTGTAGTCATAGGACAAGGGGGAATGGCCTTAAGCTGAAGATGGGTAGGTTCAGACTGGACATTAGGAAGAAATTTTTTACTGTAAGGGTGGTGAGGAATTGGCACAGGTTGCCCACAGAAACTGTGGATGCCCCATCTGAGCAACCTGGCCTAGTGGAAGGTTCCCTGTCTATGGAGTGTTGAAACTAGATGATCTTCAAGGTCCCTTCCAGGCCCAACCATTCTGTGATTCTGTGATGCTTTATTAAACCCAGGAAATTTTCTGTGCTGCTTCCTGTGACTCAAACCCTTAGAGCAGCCTACCACAGAGCTGAGCTGCAATTTGGCCTTTCAGAGTCCAAAGTAAGGGGGTTTATTTCACCTTTAAACTTAAGGCTCCTAAAACCCACCATGCTCCTTGGATGTGGTTTGAGCCAGAATAGAAGAAACCTGAATTCCTGCAATGTTTCTAACTGTGGATGAATTTGGAATATGCTGGGGAGCCCATCACAGGAGACACATTGAGACTGTTGTCATGGTGTGTTTTGTTCCTTTAAGAAATCAACTAAACCCGTCTACTGGGTTTCAGGATTCCTGCAGTTAGATAATCAACTTTGTGCTCTACTCTCCTGCACTAAATTCGCTGAATTGGGATGATGAATGCAAGCTTCTGCTTCAATTTCCTAGTTGGGAGTTAACTGGGGTTCCTCTAATGAAACCTCTGAATGTGAGCAATCAAGCCAGTACATTTGGTGACATGACTCTTTGTAGGAGCAAATAAAATTAATTCACTGGGATCAGAGTTCCTTGTACACCATAAGAAAGAGCCTCCTATGACCTACAAAAGAGAAGGAGTTCTTACTCTCATACATGCTTGACAAGAAATGGAAGAAGTGTCCTTTATTTGTATCATCCATTTCTACCATGTTACCTGCACACATGGCAATATTGGTAAAGCATCACTTCAGCAATGGGGTTTTATGCTTGTCAGTGCTAAAGCAAACCGGGCCATGACATAGATGTATACGGAATTACTATCAACAGAACAAGTTGCCATGCAGGGAAAATACACAAGGACAAGGGGAATGCTTTCCACATACTTAATGTAATTCCAAGTCAATGTCCTTTCATCTGTGCCAATATAACTAGCTTATTACTCCTGCTAAAGCTATTCAATTTTCTTGGATATTTATGACTTTGCCAAATCTCCTTTACATTCTACACATTCATCAATGAAATATTCTGGAGGAAATAGTGTTTACAGCTTCAGAGGCAGGAGACTATGTACAAATTTGTTGCTAAATCACCATGCAAGAAGATGAGGGGGGGGAAAGTGAAAAGAAACAGAACTGCTCCAGCACTCTAAGTATCAAAGAATGATTTCTAAACCAAGGCAGTGCTGCAATAGGAAGGTAGTAGCACACAAAATGATAGTGTGCACCAGTAAAATCTCAATGCCGACTGCATTGCAGTGCTGGCCTTTCCCATGATAACATGGATTCTTTATACCTAGAGTGAGGAATACCACAAAAAAATTTAATTACCATGAAAGATAAAAGCTTGTTGTTGGAAAACACTCAGCTGTGTGGAGAAATATCATGTACCGAACTAATGGCATTTTGGTTTTGCAGCAGAACTAATAAAATGGCACTGAGGGTATGAATCAGGCTTTTTTTTTTCTGCATAAATAACTTCCATATAAAATTGTCCCCTAAATTTGGGGCCTTTTGCTGAACTTATTTTTTAGTTTTAAAACCCTTTCATGAGTCATGTGTTGCTCTCCAAATCAACTTGCTTGAATAAAAGGCTATAAAATAATATTATAAAACCCAGGGATTTCAATTAACACAGGACTGCTTTCTTTTAATTTTAAAATAATTTAAGAAAGGGTTTTTTTAATCCCTTTCTCATGAAAAGAAATGAAAGCTGCTAGGGACATAGAAAAGAATGCAGAATATAATGTCTAATGAGACAGAGGAAGTTTTAAAAGCTAGATATTTTTCATTAGGGGTATACATGTGGAGACCATAATGTGATAGAGTGACATTAGCATAAATAAATGATAAGTTGAATTGAGCCACAGATACGGTTTGTACAATTACCCTAATGCTGAAATTAAAATATTGTGATCAGGCTTCATTTCCTGTCTGTCTTTGCGTGTGCAAATGCACTCGGTGTTCAAACAAAGTAAGTGATGTCTACATACAACTAAGCTGATAATCCACACAATAACTATGATGACATTTGCCCAGGTATTGCTAGGGGTTAGTCTTGATGTACTGTGACTTTCAGCTATCATGGCATAATGAAAGCAACACAGAGGTAAATTTTCTTGTCTTTAAAAGAAGATGATTAAAATAAAATGACTGGAGGAGAATTCTCACTCTGGAACAATTCTTCTAAATTCAACTGAATTTTTTCAGGTCCACACAGGCATTACTGAGAGAGAATAGAACTGGATTCATTAATTTAGTTTTCTATTAATGTGTAATGAAAGGTATCCGGGGAGTTTAATGTTACTGATTTTATAGCATGAGTACAGAATGGGGACTGAAGTGGCTGAATGCATGACAGTCAGAAAAAAGGAAGAAGGGAAAATGCATTAAGAATTTAAGTGAGATGAGGGAGAAAGGTGAAGCCGAGGCAGTTCATTAATGATGCTGCAAATTGCTTAATGTTAGAACTGAACTACTTTGCATGATTTAGGCATATTGGTGGCATCTTATTATTAATAATAATAATAGACATGACACTGAGAGCTCATGAATAATGCCAGGTACATGAGGAATACAGAGCCAAAGTGAGAGGCAAGTGAAATGGTTAGAAAGGTAGCACAGCAGAAAAGGGATAAGCAAGACAGAGTTAAATACCAGCCAGAAATCATCTGACTGCAGTTTCCTCTTTTATACTGGCAAGCAAAGTGACAGTGCAAATAATGGAGGAAATAAAAGGACACAAAACTTAAAATCAGATGCATGTTTCTAAAAATGCTGTCACCATAGTAGAGAGGAACCTTGGAGGCCACAGAAAGACCTCTCAAGAGAGAGATAAAGTGGGGTGTTTTTAAAAGCTTCTAGCTGACATTTAAAGGCTTGTCAAACACCACATAGGTGTACATCATGTCTGATAATAAAAAATATATATAGCTATGTCATCAACAAATGAAAGGACATTTTGCCTTGTTCCCACATGAAAATGTATGATGTCAGAACTTGAAATCCAAGGACAAAGGTGCTCATGCTACACTAAGTCACACATATTCAATTAAGCATGCGCCTTTTCTCCTCCCTGATCATCAATTATTCTTTTAAAAGGAGTCGTTTTTTCTTTCTCCCTACCAATAGTGCAGTGCTCTCCGTTCCAGCCTGGGCTGCATTCACACTTGCCATCCCGGCATGTCCCATGCTCATTGCAGCGTGGGTGACACGCTCGCTGATCACAGGCCGTGCCCATCCATCCCTCCTCACAGCGGCAGGTGCCTCCGACACAAATGCCGTGTCCTCCGCAGTCCGCTGCACAAATCTCTGTGGGAGAGGAAAGAAGAGAGAGGAGGGGATATGGGTGGAGAGAAGGGAGAAGGGGAAAATCCAGACTGTTATTGTTAAGAAAAGCAGACACACTTCACTACCTCGCCTTATGGGGCAATGAAAGGAATTCCTACAGCTCATAACACTAATCCTTCCTGACAATAAGAAACTAATAAGTATATTACAAAAAAGAGATGGACATGGATTGCAGGGGTCTGCTGTGATTGATCCTCCTATTTGCTTTCTAATTCTCTTGCACTCCTTGAGCTTTTGTGATCCCCAAATCCAAAGGGGAAGGCTCTTCCAATAAGCAGAACAAAAGTCACATTTAATTAAAATTTGTGTAAGTGTGGAAACAATGTGCTGATAAACTACTGATGCTAAAGTTAAGTGCTGGCAAACTCTGTCTATGGTTTGTTAACCCGCAATTCTGGGATGGGATTCATTAAAATCCATCTTCTCTCTTTAAAATTAATATAGAGTATTTCTATTTCTCCTGAGTCTGCATATCTGCTTTGTCCCTATTCTCTTACCACCCCATTAAAAATCCCCTCCCAGGCATTCAGAGGTACCACCATGCCTTTCTGGTAAGATAGATGCACTGGAGTTGGCAGGATAGTGCTTGTTCCCAAGTTTATCAGAGTTAATGGAAGCACAGTTATAGCTGGATATTTTGGTACTTACCTCCAAAAAGGACTTTGCCTTTTCAGGACTGCTGGCCTTACCATCCTCTGTGAGCCCTAGCAGGCATAAGGACATGCATAATATTTTTGTCCAGGACTAGACTTATGTCTAAAACCTGGCATAGCCTTGGCATGAATTTGGGAGACTCTGTGTTTTCATCTACACTGTATTTGCCTGGAGAAAAAGAGACTTGGTGGAGAACAGGTACTCACAAGTCAGGCGTTAAAGAGTCCATTACCACCATTACTCTATAGGACTGATTTCAAGGGAAAAAAGAAAACCCAAATACTGATGCAGTGTTGTACGGCAGATGAAATCAAATCAAATTATTTTTTGTCCAGACTCATCACTTGACTGCTACTTTTGATCTCTAATAAACCCTGACCATACTCTCCTCAGTTGTAAGAGACGCAATTCACAGTAATTCAGCCTATCAGGTCTTCTTCCTTCTCTCTGGTTTCTGCCCGGTACTTCTAAATTCCCAAATGTTTTGGCCTCAAGCCTTCTGCTTGACTGAGCCATTTTATAGAATTCATAGGGTGGGGAAACGGTTCCTCTTAGGGCCATGTAGAGAAGATGTGAACAGAAGAAATGCTGAGCAGGACTGGGCTGAAAGCACAAAGGGGTACCATGGTACTCTGCAGAGCACATTTTCTCTGTGTTCCCTGAGCTGTGCACCCTCAGAATGCGTATCTCACACACCAGCCCATCTCCAGTGCCTCTCTTTGTGTCTCTGAGCATATTAAGTGAAGATTCAGACCTCCAGACTTGTGGTGGTGAAGTGACTGGTATTATACAAGACATTTACTCTGTGTCACTGGCTGCACATAAAATATTCAAAGCTACTCAGCTTGCATTAACATCACACCTGACTGAAATTCAGTCCTACTTAAGCTGCCTTTAGTCTTCTTCTAATAAATACAACCATTTACAAGACACTTGGGCTGTTCAGGGACTTTTGATATGCTCCTGATACAGGGCTGGAACATCCCAGTCAGCTCCAGGAGGAAAGTTTTGCACCCTAGCAGAGAGCTGCAAAGTCTTCAGCCCTTTACACTGAAATGGCCTCCAGTCTCCAAGGATCAGAGAGTTCTTTGGACAGCTGTAAATATGACAGGAATAATAACAGTAATGCTTTGCATGTCTAGAAAACACCTGATTTTCCAAATGTGACATGAAAATAGTATGTAGCTCCTACTTCCTATACAGCTCAGGGTGGCTGAACAGTTTTCAGCTGAACTCCTTTTGCTGCAGTGTCTTGGATTTCTCCAAATACTCTCCAACATTTAGTCCCGTATATTTAAGTCTACAGTGAAAGAACTATGGAATTCAAAGGGCCTTAAGGCACTCAGGAACTTGTCTGTATCACTTAGGGTCAATCTGGAAAAAGTATTTGGGTATCTTGGGTACTTAAACACAGGACGTGCACATACCACTTGCTGCTGAGATGTAAGAGAATCTAATGTAAGTTTTACTTGAAGTAAGTAGAAATTACACTATCAAACACTAAAGGCAGGATTGAGGAAGGACTCGAGTTGCTGTCAGAACTTTATACTTCGCATCTGGCATTGAGACGCAGATTTTCACAGCTCCTAGATGTGAGGGAGGTAATATCATACTACAGTACCCGTTAGGAACATAAGGAATGGGCAATTATTGACTTGCTAAAGGGCTGGAGCCCATACATGTGTGTTTTCTAATCTTTTCCTCAACTGCCAGACAGCGCTACCACTGAGCGTAGGCTGGTCAGGATGGTACATGAACACAAAGGACCTACAAGCTGGTTAATATAGCAATAAACTTGCACAGAAAAAAAAAATAAAAATTCTCGCCTTGGCTGACCTGATGAACAAAGTTTGGGGGAAGATAAAGGAAACAGCAGATTAAAAATCCAAAGGTACATTTATGCTGCTAAAATTTCAGCAAGCTGTGAAGAAATACCTTAAGAAACTCTAAGAGTACTGGCATTTAAACCCAAATTCAAAAAAATATTGTTGTAGCCTCTAGTGCTTCCCAGCACTCTTTCACCATAGGGCTACTCTAATCTTGGGCTGTAATCCCTTCTTTGGTTATTGTGTTATATTTTTTATTCATAAGTGTTGAACTTTGATCTCAGAGTATCAAAGAACATGTAATTTTTCTTGCTTCCTCTTTACCAAGCAATCCAGAGGATGCCAACTCGGCCACTTCACAGCTTCATTATATCCTGTTCCCTAGCTTTGACCTGCAGGGTCCCATCTCTGAAATGGGGATACCACTGATACTCTCGAGCCCAGCAATGTGCACTGTGAATAACCTCCTCTGCTGCTGACTGTGAAGCTCTGAAATTCCAAAAGACAAGTATCTTCAGTGATGGACAGGCAAATGGGCATCTTGGAGGACTTGGCATCTTGTTACTCCAAAGTCCATGTGAACATTTTAAGAACTTTGCTATTATTTAATTATTAGTTTATCTTTGGTTTGAGAATGTTAATGAGTCTGGCTGAGATGGGTGTTAGAATGTTTTTTTATAGGATCATAGAACAGTTTGTGTTGGAAGGGACCTTTAAAGATCCTCTATTTCCACTAGACCAGGTTGCTCAGAGCCCCATCCAACTTGACCTTGAATGTTTCCAGGGATGGGGCATCCATCACCTCTCTGGGCAACCTGTGACAGTATTTTACCACCCTCTTTGTAAAACCATTCCTCCTTATATCTAATATAAATCTACCCTCTTTTAGTTTAAACAATTATCACTACCAGTTCTATGAAAAGTCTGTCCCCATCTTTCTTATAAGCCGCCTAAAGTACTAAAAAGGCCACAATAAGGTCTCCCCAGAGCCTTCCATTCTCCATGAAGAACAAGCCCAACTCTCCCAGCCTGTCTCCATAGCAGAGGTACCTCAGCCATCTGTTTATCTTTGTGGTCTCCTCCAGATTCGCTCCAACAGGTCTACATCCTTCTTATGTTTGGCGTCCTAGAGCTGGATGCAGCACTACAGGTGAGGTCTCATAAGAGCAGAGGGGGAGAATCCCCTTCCATCGTCTTGCTGGCCACACTGCTTCTGATGCAGCTCAGGACATGTTTGTCTTTCTGGGCTATGAGCAAATATTGTCAGCTCATGTCCAGCTTTTCACCCAGCCACACCCCCAAGCCTCAGGGTTGCTCTCAATCCCTTCATCCTTCCCTTCATTAGCCTGTATGAATACCAAGGGTTTCCCTGACCCTGGGGCAGCACCTTGTAGATAAAGTAAACAAGGCATAAGGAAGTAAAGTGATGGATCCACAGGTATATGTGAACTCTGAGACAGGCACAAGACCTCCTTGATGCCCTGATATGCAGTCCTGTGTCCTGCGGGTAAGATAGAAATGCAGCTCATAGTAGGTCAGATATCCACAGATTGGTGGTGAAAGAAAAAAAAGAGAGATAAAAGGAAACTATTTGGAGTGACAGTCAGAAGCCTTCTTGGAGTAATCTGAAGAATAATGGAGTGCATTCAAAAATGGTGAAGACAGAAAAAAATCACTTCCTGAAAAGCAGAGTCTCTGTGTAGTCATTCCTGTGAAAAGGGATGGAAACCCTCCTGGGGCATTTACATCTTGACTGAAATATTTCTCAGACAACATGCTGCCAAGAAACAGTCTTGCACACAGGGATATGCACTGCTGATGTAAAACAAACAGATTTTAGGCAAACCCAGAACAGGAATGCTGGGAGCATTTTGGGCTTCATCTCCTACCCAGCTGAAACCCCACCCAACCCACCATCTATGCACACAAAAGAGTGCAGGCTCCAGGTTACGTATATATAATTCATATACAACGGATACATAAGGTGGTTTGGATTCCCAGGCCCCAAGAGCTGCAATAAAGACTCTCAGCTGTGAAAAACACTTGTGAAGCAAACTACTTACGACAGCCTCCCTAAAATGTAGTTTAATTATTTCTGACAGGGAACCAGGAGCCAGGAACTCTCAAATCTAAATCTTCCATTTAGCTGCCACTTTAAAGATAGATGGGTACCATACAATTTAAATAGCCTTACAACACTCATCCTTGCTGTACACCCTGGCCCTTTATAACACAGCCCTCTTAAATGCTCACAGGTTTCTAATGGGTGATTAAATAGTCAGAGTAGCTTTTACTTTTCTGGTGGCATTCAAAGAAATGATCAAAATGGATTTCAGATTAAGCTTCCACTTAAATACATGTCTTTTTGGGCAGAATAAGACAGCTAAGGCTGTTTTACAGAAAAGGGCAGGTGAATCGTTTCTTTGTCATTCAGTCCCAGGGACAGAACTTGTCACCTCTGTTCTTATTACAAGCTGCAGTTTTTTGGTACATTTCCCAATTCTGTTTTTAAAATTAGAGGACATGATTAGCTACCATCTGAGCTGTGTGAGCAAATGAGAAGGAAAGCTTTTAATTCTCCTAATACAGCATTTACAGACTGGCCAGCTGCACCATATTGCTCCTGCCTATTTAAGCTTAGTTAGAACACTGTGCATAAAAGACCTGACTGTTAAATATTTTCACACCAGCTGTTCCCAAAAGGTGACTAAATATTTCCTTTCATCTTTAATCTCTTTCACTGTTTGTATGAACAGCTTAGCCACTCCTTATCCTTTCATAGAGGTGCACTGTGTTTCACTTCATCTTGCAGTGCAGCTCTCAAAGCTGTCGGGAGTCCCGTGAAGGAAGGGGATCCTCTGAGTAAATCTGGTGCCCAATTCTAAGAGCAAATATGAGGCTTAATATATTTTGCTCCCTGATGCTTGTGCTTACCAGAGGGTTAACTGATGGATGTTAATTGATTCATGGATGCAGAGTTTTATCTAAGGAATCAAGTTCATTTCAATGCTACCATCTAGGGTTTTGCCATGTTACTGTCTAGGAGTGGTGTCCTGCATTCTCTGAATCTTGCCTTATGTTATGGCAGTCTTACCCAAAGAACTGATTTGAGCCTAGTTGCCTTCTGTGGGTCAAGGAGGAAAGACAGGTAGTTCCAGAGGATGATTCACCTGAAATCTCTTCCATGGAGAACTTCTGGAGCAGACTGTGCTGAAGGCTCTATTGAGTTTTGGGTGGTTTGTTCAGGGGTCTTAGGTGGTCATAAACATTATTCTTTGAAAAGGATAATGCCATTCCCAACAGGATTCTGATTATTTTTCATGCAAATAATCAAAACAGAAATGATTTATCTTCAGTTTCAGGACCTGATCTATTTCACCACTGCTCATCCCCACCAGGAACCAGTCCATGACAGGGGCTTTGAGCAACCTGGTGTAGTGGAACGTGTCCCTGCCCATGGCAGGGGGGTTTGGACCTAGGTGACTTCAAGGTCCCTTCCAACTCAAACCATTACGTGATTCCATGATTCTATGAGCCCAGACTCAACTGCCTGCTGGCTAGTTTTTAGTCAAATGGCTTTTCTTTTTTTTTTTTTTTTTCTCCTCATTATCTCCTCATGATTGGGAGAGAAATTTCCCTCTGGTCTGTAAAGGCTGCCTCAGAATTACTGAAGGCTCTCTTAAAAATCCTAATCTATCTTGAATCCTACCCAAAATTCTGAGAGCGGCTGCTGACGTGCCTTAACTTCTCCACAGTGTGTTGACGAAAACTGTACTGTAATTTTATTCTATCTCCATCAGCATGTCTCTTTTGTTGTTCACTTAAAGCTTAAGAATCTCAACTATCTGAGGCCAAGATTATCCTTTTGTTCTGCGTTTGCACTTTGCCAGGTGTAATGAGGTCACAGTCCATTAACAGCGCTTCAGAAGTAAGAATACTAAAGCAATTACTCATACAAATAAAAAACCTTTACCTGATACTTTTTTCTTTTGCATATCCTGCTAAAAACTGACCCAAATCTGTCCCATTACGAATAAAAAGTCTGCTCTGTTGCCTTTGATATTTCAGAAGAAAAGTGGAAAAGAAACCTATCAAACACTAACCACCAGTGTAGTGCTTTGTTCATGGCCCTTTTTAAATGATGGAACAGACACAGGAGCTTTCAACACAGGAAATGGCATCATCCAGAATTTCATATTATTTTCACATTACATTAAAGAATGGGGTTGGGAGAGGCATAATTATGTTAATTTGTGCTTCATTAATAGCAAACCCATTTTTACATGTTTACCCCTATTCCTCCACAAATCCCCAAACTGGCTTGACAACAGTCTAAAGCTTTCCAGCTTAGAGAAGAGCAATGCAGATGAAAATTTTTCTTTATCATTCATGTGATGCAGAATCAGAGACTTAGCTGCTTCTGACCTGCCTGCTAAATCCTTTAATAAATATGGATTTAGTGCTAAAATATAAGATCAGGTGAAATTGCTCAGAGCTTCCTGAAAACTGGGTCGATTCCACTGACCTTCAATATATTAATAGAAAATTTAATAATTAAAAATCTGTCTTAACTGGGATTTTCCCATTTAGAGTTGGCTTATTTGAGGCCATTTCCAGCCTCAGACAGATTTTTCCAGAAAAGCAGCACAGAGGAGAGGCACTGCACGGAGCTAAAAGGCTGAGTTTGGTAAGGAGCTAAGCCTTGTTTTCACAACCTGCTTTTAGAAAGCAAGTTATGGGGAATATAAAGAAAAGCAACAAATATAAAGATATGGATGAAAAAAACCCAGAAGGTGCATGATCAGCATGATTTAGATAGTGAAGTGCTAAAGACATTCTTCATAATGAAACACATTTTGCAGTGTTATGAAACTCCCATTGCTGTGATTTGATAACTCTGTAGTGACATGAACTCTTTTGCTGTTACTGAAGAAGACATAAACCACATTAGCTTTTAAACCCATTCTTTTTATCAATGTAATAAGGAAGGGATCAAACTAGGGAGCAAGGGAAAATCTGAAAGGAGAGGTCCGGATTTTCTGTCCTTGCCAGAAGGATGTAGCATGAAATCTTCCAAAAACCATCCAGTTCAGTAGCGACTAAGGAATGGTTGTGCAAGTTGTGTCCATGTCATTGATGTTTTTACTTTTTTTTGGGGTGTTTTTACTTTCAGAGATAGAATCCTAAAAGCAAAGTCTGCATAATTTATGCCTTTATACAAATAATTTACTTATCTCTTTCTAAAACATACATCAATTATGTAAATATTACTAATGTAGAAATAGTAATTATTATTTATGTCAATAAATGTAAAACCTGTGCTTTTATGAGTGTAATTAAACTTCTGGTACTGAGATGACTCTCCACTTCACTCAAGGGTCTCGATGCATTTTATACAGCTCAGCAAACTGAATATATCTGAAAGGTAAAAGCTATTTATTTTCTTTCCATGGATGAGGAGATCAAGATTAAATGATGCTCTCCAGACACTGAAAATTAATCCATCAGCTTTGCTATCATCCCTCATCAGGAAGCACACTGACCTTCAGCAATGGATTTGAAATGTGACTTTAGACACTTGGATTTTCACCTCCTGAACACAAAGCCCTGAGGAGCATCCTGGAGTGCCTGCACTGGGGAATGCTATCAAATCCTATGTGAAAGAGTGACCCTAACCAGGACACCTGAGTTGGCCTGAATGATGATTCTTGTCAGATCTGCAGAAGGAGGATTGAGTACAGGTCTTCAATACATCTGCAGAAGGGAAAACTTTAGGGAAGGGTTGGTGCAGATTCCTAATAAAAGAAAGCATCCATCTCTGGCCCTCAACTAAACAAAAGATAACCCCTCTTTAGTTTTTTACCCTATTCATAGACAGCTTTGTGCTTAACTGAAAGGCTTCTGAAAATCCCATTCTAGGTATCATCTCTGTCTGGATATTCAGATCATGAACCCGGGCTGCTCTGAGCTGCCAAACTTGGAGATGAAGTGTCCACAAAGTAGCTCCTCACCAGGTGCTGAGCAGATCCATGAGATATGTCAATAACTGCCCTAGAACTCACCTTCCTTCTCTAAAATGAGTAATGAATGGGTTTGGTTTAGTAATATACTACTGTATGTCTGTCCTCCAAGACTGAGCCTCAAACTCTGTAAGCTTACAGCACTGAGCCCAATCGGACTCTTGGGAATTCTTGCCAAAATTAGTAACAGTAAGAACAGGAGCAGTCATTACCAAGCCCTGTGCTAATGGAACACAGCTCTTACCAATCTGTCCAGGTGCACAATGTACACCGGTACAGTTGGGATATCTTTAAAAAAAAAAAAAAAAAAATCTCACTTCTAAGTGCAATTTCAGCTTGCTTCATATTTGCATAAAGGTCTTCTAGGTCCTGTCTGAAGAGCTGTAACTGTGGGATGAAATTCCATTAAACTGGTCTGGTGCCTTTTATCAACTTCCAGTTTCTACAGTATTTATGTTCTATTTTCATCCTTTCCTTAAATACTAGGGAATGACCATCTGTATTTAAAGCACCTCCTCTACTGATGTGATTTACTTTTGTACTTGTGTCAATCTTCCATTTATTTATTATTATCAACTTTATTTTAATCTGTCTCTTGCTGTTGAATAGCAGGACATGAAATGACAAGTATTGTCATGCTTCAGTCTTGGAGCTAAGATTTGCTGAATAAAAATAAATATCCTAAAGTGCAGGATTATATTTGTCTCTTTGATAATTAATTGAATCTCTATAATTTCTGGGATGTGAGGTAAAGCTTCCCAAAGAAGAAACAATTCCTAATGTTAGAATTCCTAATCCTTCTTCTCTGGACTAATTTTAATTTCCTCTCTGTGTCCACAAGGAAGAGATAATTTGACAGCAGAAAAGCCTTTTAAACATGCTTACTGTTATTAAAAAGAAATAATTACTTTTCCAATTCTGTACAGTTTGTTTTTTTCTAAAATCAATTCAACAGAGCATTTACAAATGTGAGTGCTGAAGTGATCAGAAGCCAGATTTGCTTGGGATTCCCTTATTCAGAGCTCAGACAGTCCCAATATTGTTTATTTTTTCTTCAGACAGGATTTCACCAAAGAACTTAGAAATTTTAATGTTACTCATCTTCTTCAAAAGGAGACACAGAACACGTATGAAACATGCAGGGCTGACATATCCAGAATTTAGATGTCTGTCTATCCACACAAACGAGATGCAGCAGCAGCTGTTCCAAAAGGCTTGTGTCTGCCGTGCGGCCCATATGCCTCAACACTGATCTGAAAGGATCACTTTTATGGAAAAGCAGCAGAGCTCTCTCCAAAGCACTTCCGAACTTTCATCTCTCAAGATCATTAGAAAGGTGCTCATTAGTGCAAATTGTGATGATAGTTTTAAGAGCATGAACATCTTGCAACTTGGAAGGGGGCAGAAAGGCTATACTAATTCCAGTACATCCACTTCAGACAGCTTATTAAATCATGAATTTCCAGGCTTCAGTAGACACTGATACAATATATGACAACTACCAGTTTTACATTATTTTTTCCTGCTTAGTTTTGATGTTACTCTGTTTTACCCACCCCGAGATTATTTTCCTTTATTGTTTAACCTTAGACATTCTAACTTGGTATGAAACATAGAATCATAGAATGGTTTGGGTTGGAAGGGACCTTAAAGACCACCTAGTTCCTCTCCCCCCGGCATGGGCTGGGACACCTTCCACTAGACCAAGCTGCTCAAAACCCCATCTGGCCTGACACTGAACACTTTCAGGGATGGGGCATCCACAGCTTCTCTGGACAACCTATTTCAGTGTCTCAAACGTGATTTGATGAAGCTGAAAACATCCAATAAACCTTTGGAGAAACTCTGATCATGATGAGCTCCAGTTGGGCTGGAGTGTAAGGAAATAAGTCAGAGGAGCTCTCCAACAACAACAGCATGGAATTGACTGAATGGCAGCGGAGAAGCCATGACATGGAACCTATGACAATCCTTGCTGAGCCAAACGAGTGAGGTATGAGATGACAGTCTTGATCCAGCATTATCAAGACAGATCACAGGCAGAGACTGACTGCCCACAAATATCCACCCTGCTGACACTGCAGCAGTATTTTGGTTAAAAGTGGGAATAGTCAGAAGCAGAGGTCTAGACTCAATGAGGATGCCTACACAGCCTTTTGTGAGTTGGTTACAGAGTGATTGGCTAAATGTACTGAATGACATTTATCTTCAGTTCAAAAGATGTATTCCTGCCATAGAGCAGTTCTAAGCCTGCAGAAATACATGCTGATTCCTATGGTTTCATGAGCATGACCTATTCCAAGCGGTGACTATAACATTTCAGGTTCTCAGCTGGCTCAATCAAATGGTTTTATCTCCAAAAGAACCTGAAGAGCCATTTCACATCATGCTTGCAGGACAGTAGTTTTGTGCTCAGTGACAGCTGGATTACACTCACTGTGTCAAACAAGTGACTTAGTATTTTTTTAAAAAGCAGTAACTTCATTAAAGACATTCCATTGTAGAAAAGGGACTAACCTATGACCAGCCCCCATGTTGCCGTGATGTAAGTTTAGAAAGTGTAAGGACTCTAAGCCTCCTCCTTTCAAAGGCAAAGTCAGAGAAAAAGCCAAATTTTGGTTATCTGAGACTCGGCGATACAAGCGATAAATTCTCAGTGATACAAGTAAACGTGGCAATTGTTTAGTCATCCTCAAAATATGGTATTTTAACAGCAGCTTGTTTTAAATAGGGAATTTAACATCTTGTTCTGGTGCTGTGAAATTCTTCAAACCAGCCATGTTAACATGAACCCTGCTGAGTCCACTACATCACTAGTGTTTTCAGCCAGAAAAGTCCACAACACAAAGCATAATTAATACAAACAAAAAGAACTTTTGAGCTCATGGTGTGACTGCTGAGGTCACATTTGGAGATAGGGAAGAATATTGAACTAAAATTGGCATGCTAGGAATTAGCCATAATTGTTGTAGAAAACAAATAAGGCATGGAATAGTCTACCCACTGCCCTTTGTGGGGTCCATAAATTCACACTGATTACTGCTGATATGAGAGAGAAGCTTTACTCATCACAGAATGACCAAGGTCAGTGAGAATCAGGGACTGCTTGTTACACCACTAGACACACACTATTCTCAGCCTGAGACATGACCTAATCAGACCAAATGCTTTGTGATCTAATGGTCAGAGCCAGACTGATGATATCATTGCTTCCACTGGTTTTGGCCAAGTTTGAAATGACAGCGAGAATGCAAGTCTTCAGGTCCTTCAACCTTCCCTTAGACATTTTATCTGACCAAGACTGCATGGACTGCCGCAAAAAGAGAATTGGTTAGAAGGAAGATCCTAAATACATCCTAGAAATGACAGAAGTCTGATGGATCTTCAGTTAGCTAGGGAAGTATCCTAAAACAATTTCTCAACTATCAGATTTTAATAGGAACCCATAGTTGAAAGATTGTATTTCTATCTTAGTGGGAGTTTTCTGCCTCCCTTTAGTATGTCTTTCATCTGCTGAGCACGAAGATATTTGGACTTTTGAAGAATTAGACTCCCCACAAAAATAACTACAGCCCATTTCAACTATTATTTTTTTCTACCACACCAGGGTTTTCTTATACACATTTTTAATAAAAAAAAGTAAAGGGAATAAAAGGGTATTCAAATAAAAGCCTTCCTGAATACTTTTATTTCAAAGGTTTGAGCTAATTTTAGTATTTTATTGCATTTTTAATAAAAAGCTTAGAAGACTTGAAAGGATAAGTTCATCTTGGCAATGGGTAGGCTAAAATCTTTACAATCCCAACTACATAAAAAAATTCATGTTTTGTACAATGATAGTTCTTGTTAACACTGTTGATTCTCTGGATTCACTAATTCCTTCACAATCCACAAAGCAGATACCTGCCAGGCAGAGCCAGTGAGAGTCTTGCATATTGTGACCGGGCAGCAAATACTCCATTCCCTTAGAGAGTGAAGTTACTTCTCTCCACACAACTAATACTGGGAAGATCACAAGTTCACAAATCAAAATGTTATGCTTCTGCAAGGCTGAGGATAAAATTCCTGCTGGTACAAAACATTTTCTGGCCTAACAACCATTAGAAGACCAAATTAAGGCTTTCAGGGTGAGTCTGCAATTTAGGTATTGAGCCAGAACAGATTTTGATGGTATCTTCCAAAGACCAGCTTTGAAGAAGCTGTGCTACCAAAATTTCAATTGCCCCAAACTAATGATTCTCACTGCTCTGCAAGGGTAGTGAGACAAACAAGTCACAAGCTTAAGAAAGATCATTCAAGGTGGCTTTTGATTACATAGCTGTGCCACATAACTTTTTCATGATTAAGATCTAAAATATACAGATGTTTATCAATTTCTGGTGTTGCATCCTGAGGTTTATTTCTCTTGTTCTTCCTCACATGCTTTAAAGCTAAGAAAAAGACAAATCATCAACTTCTTGGGAATTAAAAAGGGCTCTAGTCTGTAGCATGGTACAAGCCTGTATCACATGAGAGCTGATGTAATATTCCTCTTTTACAGCGACATTTTTATCCCCAAAGAAAATGATTTTTTAAAGAAGGAATTATATGAGCATTTTCTAAGGATGAATTTTTATCTTGGTGGCCTTGGGCATGACATGAATTTAACACCACATTTTGTTTTCAAAGGTTGACACCAATAAGCCCAAGGAAATCAAATTATATCACACATGTTGCGTTAACCCTGGTGCTGTTTGACCAATGGGATATGACACTGTCTGGTAGGATATACGAGAACTGTGTCTCCGTGCGCCTGTATGTGTGTGTGTGCAATAGTTCCCTGCACAACTCCTGATGAAAAGAAGACACTGAAAGCTAAAGGTGTACTTGCCTTAGCTTAACTCTTTAAAAGTTCATTCTTCGTGATCTCTTTGTCTAATAATTGGAATGGAGAAAAGATACCTGTTTCCATGAACTGTACAACTTTGTGGTGGGGTGCTCTCTGAAAGACGTTCACCATTGTTAATTTATACAACTAAATTGATACTAAAAAAATTCAATCACTACCATTAACTGATACAGAATCTTAAATCTAAGCATTGTTTGTAAATGTCCTTAAATTGATCCATACTCCTGCAAAGTAAACAGGAGCTTTTCCATTTACTTCAATGTGCTGTACAGTAATTTATAAGAATATGCTTCCCTGCAACCAGAGACATGGATACACATATCCACACTAGTTTTATTTTAAATCCAGCTTCTCAACCTATTGAAAACAGTAAAGTCAGGAGGACTATTTTACAACTGGTGGGCAAATGCCCAGTCTTCTGCTAGTCCTGCGGCTACACACACTATTTTCCTGCTGTGCTTGGAGGCCAGGTTTATCTAGGCATATCTGCCAGTACTATGATCACTCCATAGCATTCTGAAGCCCTTCCAAGGCTGTGTTTAACCGATCACACAGGCTAAGATGGAGTTTTCTAGTGTTTACATTAAATGCCACAGTTCTGTAATTGCCTCTCTCCTAGGGGAATCTGTGATCACGATGCTTGCTGAGCCTTCTACAGTTATTTGGCAGAATCAAGAGTATCTCAAAAGCTGAACCCAGACTGCTCTAAAGTAATATGAAATAGCCAAATAAGAAAGCAGCTGAATCAATGAGTAATCAATTAAGCTCCTTTTCAAGGATTTCAACTTAACTAAGATCTGAACTGACCTCTGCAGAGACTTCTCTTCTCGAGGAAAACTATCCCACCAAATCAGTACAGAAGGGAAACCCACATAGAACCTGGCATGAATTGAAAACCTTTATTTTTTCCTGTGCACTTAAGAGATTTATAACATTTCTAGCCAGAATAAGTGTGGCCACGATGAGTGTTGTAGTGCTGGAAACCCTGAGGAGATGAATGGTCTGAAATGCTGTTCCTGTACCAAGTGACAGGCACTCTGTGCTTTAGAGTAATGCCCACCTAGCATTAAGGCTCAGGGCATGAAAACCCTATCAAAGAATCATAGAATCATAGTCTCATTTAGGTTGAAAAAGACCTCTAAGACCATTAATACAGCACTGCCAAGCCCACCAGTAAGCCATATCCCCAGGTGCCACATATACATGTCTTTTAAATCTCTCCTGGGATGGTGACTCTACCACTTCCCTGGGCAGCCTCCTGCAATACTTAACAAACCCTTTCAGTGAAGAATCTTTTCCTAAATTCCAACCAAAATCTTCCCCAGACAAATTGAGGCCATTTCCTCTTGTCCTGTCTCTTGTTACCCGGGAGAAGAAAGCAACTTCTACATGGCAACAACCTCCTTTCAGGTAGTTGTAGAGAGCAATTACATCACCCCTGAGCCTCCTTTTCTTTAGGCTGAACACTCCCAAGTCCCTCAGCTGCTCCTCATCAGACTTGTGCTCCAGATCCTTCCCCAGCTCTGTTGTCCCTCCCAAACTGGACTGGCCCAGCCATTTCACTTGTTTTCTATGAGCTAACTGCTTGTAACATCTGCATTGACCTGGTAGGTGGGATACTCTCCCAGAAAGTGAGAGAGCTCATCCAATGCATTCTCAGATTGAGGAGACACCTGTTTAAGTGCCACAGAAGAAATTTATGAAATGAAGGTACTTTTTCAATAGACAGCTCTAGGATGGTGGGATGTCTCAGAAGTTGATAAATTCTCTGCAACACTGTGGTAAAGCTTGATAATCTACATTTGCTTAAGGTAAATTTTAAATGCCTAAGTATCTTTGTGATCACAGACCTTAATAACAAAGTTTGGCAACAAGTCACTGAGAAGCAACATTTCTTTCCTGTCGCAGTGGGGAAAAAAGGGCAGTCATAAAGTCAAATGCCATATCCTCAGAAAACCATGTTAGCTGCAGAAGTGATGAGAGGAACTATGAAACTACTAGATTTCATGAGATATGATCATTCAAGCTCAGCCTCAGTCTCTAGTCAGGCATTCTCTCTCACTCTTTTCAAAATGTGAAGTAAAACATCATAACCTCTTCCTTTTTACTGAGTCCTAGCTTTCAGTTTCTAACTGGCATCATTAAACGTGCAGCCCAAGATTTCATGTCTTCCCTGACAATTTAGGACCACCATATACAAAATACTAGTCCTTCTACTGCTCTTCTCCAGAGTACTTTTAAGGGGCTGTGTTAGAGCCTGGATATCAACCGTGCATAAAGTGAGTCATTATGAGTGAGTGATGCAGAAGGAATCCTTATCTGCATGCAGGTCACTCTGCAAACCCTGTCAACTGCCCAGAAAAAGTCAGTACTTATTACACAGAGAACATAATTTCTACTGCTGCTTTGTATATTCAACTTTGCAATGTTTCTAGTGAATATCATACATGTCAAGATGTCAACTACCAAACAAAGAACAGTGTGAAAATCACAGATTTAAATCCGAGGAGAGTGAAAGACAACACCAGCTAACTTAATTCCTTCAATAATGATTTTGCATCCAAGCATAATACTGTTTTGATGGGCCTGGAATTGTACTGATGCATCACTGAGATCCCTCTGGTAAATGGTGCATTCCCCCAACGCAGATGACTCACCTATTCATTCACTGCAGTCAACAAATATGTCTTATGGTATCTGGTGTGTTGCCTCTTAAATGGCTAGAAATACTTGGTCCAGTTTAAATAGGTCAAGAGTGAGACTATATCACCTACTGAGTTCTGTTTCACGTTGCAGCACAGGCCACTTCCTTCTTCCCACTACACTCAGACAATAAGAGGTTCAGAGAGCTGCCCCATAATGGCTTCATTAGTTGCCAGCTAGGGCTCATTAAGAGGTGAAGGGAGATAGCCCACCAAAAGCCTGGGATACAGAGGATCAGTGATGGCAGACCCTGGAGAAACTAGGGTCAGTGTTTTCTTAATTACTTTTCTTGTACTAAGCCTTGCGTTGGATTTTTTAGCTGAACTGGGGTGTAAAGACCTTTTTGTATTTGCTTGTGCAACAGTATTAAGATGCTAAAAGAAAAGGATTTAATTCTCCCATGGAGAACTCAAAATGTCTCTTTTGCTGCTCAGTACAAGTTATCTCTGGGCTTATCTCTGCACCTTTCTCTGAGACTTTTTTTTAATATTTGGGAATCTATCAAAAATGTAGTGTATACTGAGGGAGAAGGCATCCTACAAAACTGTTTCTTGCATGAAAGGGTGAAGTAAGTTTAAGAAGCATTTTTCGAGACTGAAAAATCTGAGATAGTATGGCAGCAGCCCTATCTCAAGATGTACTAGCAGTGGGCAGACACGTAAAGCAAAAAAAAAAAAAACCCCAAACATATAATTACTTCTTCTATAATGCAGTTCAGAGTAGGAATCTTCAAAAGAGACTGAATTACGCAGCTTGTCTATGAAGACACAGGCTAAGTGGAATGAAAATGATAATATAAACACAACACACAAATCTCCGTAATATTATTTTGTGAAAATTAAGAGTTTTATGCAGAAATCTGTGATCTCTAAGATTACTGCTAAGAGTAAGTGAAAACTACCTACTTAGCTGAAAGATGGAGCATAAGGTTCAAAGAGAGTCTAGTTTTTCTTTCTACTTATTACAATCCATAGACTTTCACCTACTGCTTTCATACTGCCCAATAACCTTCTAAATGAACACAGCATACAGCACTGCAGATAGGTACTAGTCTTGACTTCAAGGTGTTAAGAGCTGGGAAATCCACTGTGCCTCTTCATATTCTGGTTTTTCAGATGATTATGCTGTTATCAAGGTCTGCCTCTCCATGTAGCTTATGAAAGGGGCTGTCCTTGGCACTAGGCCATGTCAGCACAGTCCTACAGGTTTCATTGGGACTGAAAACAGTCCTAACTGCTTTGCTGAGCTGAGGGTGATTTATGCAAGTACTTAGTTCTTTCCCTTAATAATTCTTCTGTTCTCTTTGGTTCTGTTTTATACAAACAATGAAATCTGACCCTTTTAGTCCCTTCTACAAAACCTCCACCCCACTGGGTTGGGCAATGTGTCGTTACATGTAGTAGCATGCCTGCTACTCTATTTTAATCATGCAAGAAGAGTACCACCTATGCTGTGAGTATATCTGTCTTTCAAATCATCAATTCAGTAGAAAGGTCTGGCTTAGAAATGGAAGTTTACAAATCACCTTAGCTGTGATTTTAGCTGTGAGGCACAATAACCCCAATGTTACAAGCAGCTCGGTAAGGAAAAAGGTCTTGGAATGATGCTCAAGTTTGTCTCAAATAACCTCATGCTGCCAAAGAAAGTTTGCACTAGATGGATTTATAAAAGCAGTATAAGGAAAGCTTATAAATCATCTGTACATGACCCTGAAGGTTAACAAAAGGAAAGTGAATTCTGTTTGAGCGTAGAAATAAACATTTTTCCAAATCCATCCCTGCAATCCCCAAACCTCCATACACACTCAGAATAATGACTCAATTATGAACTCTGCTAAAAAATCACTAGAAATACACGACTACCTTTCCCCTTACAGTGGCCTTATAAATAAACCCACAGAGTATGGAATTGAAGATGTTAATATAGGGAAAGGAAAAGTCTGGCACCAAATTGATCCTCCTTTCAATGCATGATAGCTTCTGTACCTACCTCTGCAAAAGTTTTGATAAACCTAGTTTCAGCCCCAGGCAAGTAGGCCTCCTCTTCTGCTTATTCCTCAGTCCAGTCCATTTTATTTCATGACAAGCTTCTAACATCTAACCTAAATGATGATTGTCAAAAAGACTTTTTTTTATATTCTTAGCACCAGTTTATTCAATTTGCCCCATCCTTGGAAGTTACTTTCTTTAAAACTACTTGCAAGCAGTTAACCTGATTTTCTTTACTCATGATAGTAATTCCTCAGTGAAAATGTTGTTTACATAATTTTTCTACTATATCTGCTCTCCTAATAGCTTTTTTTTTTTTTGAGGCTGCTTTGCTGAAAACTCTTTTCATTTCATTGCCTGTACTGAACTGCCCTGGATTTTTGGCCTAGTTCCACTCCAGCTGTGTAAGGTATAGAAGCTGTTATTGCTGGAATCTCTTGTTTGTGAGCACAAAATACAGGACAAAAGCCAAAAGACTAATGTTCCATAGGTTCTGACTATTTAATGTATTCCAGCATTTCTCAGTGTTTCTCTAAAAGCTAATTGCATTTGGAAGAAAAGGTTCCTGAACAGATTTTCTTTAGCCTTCAGTTCAGATACTTGATGGACATTTTGAGCAAGATGCCCACTCAGCAGAGGAATGAAGTCGCAGATTCCTAACCTCTACAGAAAACTGTCCATAAAATGTGTCTTCTTGGTAGGTGCTTGTATTATTAAATACTTTTAATCAGTAAACTTTTTTTTTACTTGATAGAGGGTAGTATTTTAATACGAACCTCATGTGGCACTCATCCTCCTCTAGCTGAGCCTAGCATGGGCTTTGAATTCAGAAAGGAACGGAGACCTGATAGATTGCCACCTCTTCCTTCTTGTTTATAGTCACCTAAAGATTATTTAGTTTTCTCCTAAAAATCAAAACAGACCCTTTGGAGGCTACTGGGATTCATCAAGAACTAACACCAGAACAAGCAGTTATATGTAGACCATCAATTACAGTCACAGCCATATGATGAACAATAGCAAGCCTCGATGGCTTTAATGCGGTTATTTACTGTATTACTCTATGCTCATCAATGGAAACAGAATTATTTACGTAGTTGAGCTATGGAATTTTCGCTTCCAGTCATGCCCTGCATGCGCTTCACTAGAGCACATTGTAGCACTTTTTTTGCAGATCTAAATGCAAGAAGATTTTACAAAGTTTAAATAAAATAAAACCCAACAATAAGTCACTGCTGACATTACCGATTGAGCAATCATGTCCAGTCCAGTTGGGATCACAGCTGCAGAGTCCAGTATCCGGGAGGAAAGTCCCATGGCCAGAGCATTGATCCAGACAAGTGGCTCTTGGGGTCTCACAATTTGTTCCTCCCCAGCCAACAGAACAGTGACATTCTCCTCGCACGCACACACCTCGTCCTGAGCAGGTAGGATCCATGCAGTCCACTATATGTGAGGAGGAAGAGGAAGCAGATAGCAAGAGCAAATGGGAATTTCAGAAAAAAAAAAAGCCATTAGAATGCCATCTACACAAATGTACTTATATAATATCTCAAAGTTTCAACCATAAAGCCCAGCTGTGCACAAAACAGATGCTTCATCCGAGAAGTCAGTGTCCCTAAAAGGTGGTGAGACCTAAAACACTTAAGTGAAAAACAGAGAAAAAATTAATGATGAATCCATTCTTTTATCCAGATCTGCACTAATAAATGATCTTTCTGGCAAGAATAGGCTAATATCAATTAAGAATAGAATAAGAATACAGATATTGTGCTTCCATTTATTCTGTTTGAGTAACCTAAATTACTATTACTAATGAATTCAAAGCTGAGCCCTAGTTTTCTGAGAGAGAATTTTGCATAAAGATTCAGCAGAAGCTGACGTTCTTATTCAGCAAAATGCATGCTTAAATTGAAGAATGTGCTTAAATCTACACAGGTTTCACAGAGACTTACATAAATTTCACGTTAAATATATCCTTAGTTTTCTGGAGTAAAGGTTGAAACAAAATAATGTATTTTTTTATATTGGTGTTCTTCTGGTTTTACTTTTGACCAATTAATACTCTTTTTAAAATGTTTGGGGTTTACTTTACCCCCCAAAGAGTCCCTTTCCTAACAAGATAGGAGACTATTCAGTTAGATATATAGCAATATACACCAAAAGACCAAATGCACTCCTGCCTGATTCCTGAGTTATGTGTTTTTTAGGCAACTGTCAGCTCCTCTGCCCACAGGGGAATTTCACCCACAATTGGAAATTTTTAATGCACTAGACACCCTTCCAAAAAAAAAAAAGAAAACAACTGGAGGAGGTGATTGTCTATTTATATATAAAAGCTGATAGGACAGCCTAGAGAAATTCTTCCCATCTCTTGAAACGGTGTGTGGCAGTGCCCTGGGGATTAGTGACAAATGTCAGTCTGGCTAAGCAGCACAGGGAAAGCTGTCCAGCTCCTGGCTCTGATACATCAGAGCAGAACAGAGCCACCGTACACACAGCAGGCTTGCGGTTCAGTTTTTTGCCCCCTGTAAAAGCTAATAAGAATTTCACTGACCTGTTTAAGACACAGAAATCTTAAAAGGAAACACAACAGCTGCTGTGATAGTTCCCTGGATTCTCAAACCCTTCTCAGTATGACAAGTAATGGCTTAGTTATTACTATCCCAAGGCATGGGAGAGAATTTTCTTTTTTGTTTAATTCCTGGAGCTCTGCTCATAGCTGGAACAATCCTCGAAAATTGTAAGAGGCTGGAAAGGATGTCTATAAATCTCCTTCACTGTTAGCGAGCTGGGAGCTATGGTGCCAATTTTAGCAGGAGACCCTTGAAGCCCTGGCCCTGTTCTTTCTCAGCAGTAATAAGTATGAAAAGGACTAAGGGATGGACTAGCAGCCTCGTCCGTTCTCAGCAGATGGTTTGAACATAGGGAACAAAGTTCACAGGCTAACTGGCAAGAGGCTACCTCCAGGCAATTAATCATCCCCTCTGAAGGTCAGCTGGGAAAAAGGTGAGTTTTACAGGGGCCTCCATCACAGGAGACAGACAATCTGCTATCTCAGCTCTAACACAGACGATTATAGGAGGGGAATGTGCATGTCAGAACCCCCCATTTATCATAATCCCAAGGCCATTTTTCATGTTGAAATGAGCCCTTTCAGAAAATGTCACACACAATGGCTACTTTAATCTCAGCCTCACTAGCTGTATCTCTTTAGGCTTTCGGGACCATCGGAAGGGCCCTGGGACAGGATTACAGGCCTTTGCTTTCTTCTTAATCAATTGCTCAGTGGATTTGGAGCACAATGGTATATTTTTAGGGAGTTGTGCTTGACAAATTTAGCTGCTCAGCTCTAAGAGAAGTAGAAGTGGGGAACTGGACAGGAGGGCAGAGCTGACAAAATCTAGTATACCTGGAAAAAGAAAAAAAAAAAAAGCATATGTCTGTGCTGCTGGTTAGAAAATGTCCCAAATGTTAAAATTCCTGGTTGGAAAATGCCCCGTTAATAGTTCAGCCTTGTGCAGAATCTTTGCCAGGGAGATAAATCATGCAGCAAGCAAGGTTAGTGCCTCTTCTACACTCTTCCTCAGTATGCTTCATGCTTCATTGGTCACACAAGTTATTAGGCTTATTCGGTGCCCAAAGAGAAACTTCTCATTTTTCACTGCTTAGATTTGCTCCCCTTCTTGTAATATCTCGCTGACTTAGCCCATGCCTTATAAAATATGGGCCAATAAACTAAGGAAGGAGAAAAGAGAAACTTGCATAAGATTGTTGGCTGATGTTTTATAAACATTGCTGAACTTCTATGGGGGAAAAAGAAAAGACAGAAGAAACCCTGGAATGAAAACCCACTATAAACATGGACCAAGCCGTGAAGCTACAAGAACTAAAAAATAATAAAGAATAATCAATACCAGATGGTCCTGCTTAGAAGAGAAATTAAAGAGTAAAAGCAATTTAAAAAATAGTATAAATCAACTTTTTTACAATATCTAAATATATATATATGTCCTCAAGATTTCCCACATGGAATATTTCTGAGTTAGTTGCCCTCCCTCCCCCCTCCAACAATACAAATTATGCCTTGAATATCAAAAACATGCATGCTTGGAAAAATACTAAACAGCCCATAAGAAAAACCATGTTCTCTTTGTTCTTCCTCCTTTTTGAAGCTTTGACCTAGTGGGAGTGACACTGTCCCCTGCTACAGTGATAGCAGAAAATAACTGAGTAGTGTCTGGCTTTTCTGCTTTAAATGAGACCAGGGGAAAAAAAGGTTCTGTTAGAAAAAGGGCAAATCTCACTCTGATTTACACACATTAAACGCTTCTGTCTGGAGGCAAAATCAGGATCTTTTCATTTCTGTTTATCCAGTAAAGATATGATCTAGTAAATAAGAAGTCTACAGAGATGCTTTACAGCTACTTCAGTAGTCACCATCTTTGGGTTGTGCATGCTCCACAGCTTCACTGAATTGTGCTTTAAGCCAAAATGAAGCTTTCTCAAGAGGTGGCTTATTGTTATAAGAGCTGATACTGTCTTCATCTCTAACATTTACTGGCACTGAAGCCATGTTACATCAGAGATGTCCCACTCCAATACGTTTAACACTTCAAAAGAACTGCCAGATTAGATGCCATTTGAATATCTGAATCCAAACCAGCCTATTTTCATTGTCCATAAAATAAAGCCATTTCAGATAAATCTTTATCCCTCATAATAAAAACAAACATAAATTAATTCAAGCCATTGTGCTTCTTAAACTTGTGTCAAATAATGTTTTAAATCTATCAGGTGGTGAAGAGGCCTTACACATGTACCTGTAGAAGCATAATTTAGGCACATTTATTTATCAGGTCACCTGCAGAGAATTTTGAGAATAGTTTTCAAAAGTGTTGTACATTATTCTTTAAATAAGGCACTTTTGGATGTATTTTTATAACTCCCTGAATGATTTATACACTTACAAAGCTGTCCACTTTTTGATTTAGCAATAAGAAGCAGTCACAGGCTCAGGAAGATAAAGGTTTATGTTGGCAGGTGAGTTCCTACACAAAGAGATTAAAGATAAGTACTAAAAGGTACCGTATTTCTGAACCATAAATCCAAATGTAAATGAAAAATGTTTGAAGGCTAATGTGAGAAAAAACGCTACAGAAGAGCCACTAAAATAATATCTGATTTTGAAACAGAATTTAATTCAAGACCTGAGCATTTCTAAGCTTTTAAAGCTGACAAGAATCTCGGACTTTCACACACTACCATTTTGTGCATGTAAGCAACTGAAATTGCTTGGTATAGCACAGCAGAGAAGAAAGCACTGTAAAAGTAATTATACGTTTAGATGTGTAAATGGAATCGATGCTTTAACAAGAACATTTGAACATATGATTAAATGTTCTGGTCTTTCAACTAGATTTGTCTGTCTGAAGCATTTGATGGCTTTTCATCCAATTATTGAACAAATATGATAGTTAACTACGAGTTATGACAACATATCATTTTTATGTTGCATCCATCTATTGTATCTCTAAGGTGCCTATTACTGTTCTGTTTAAGTGCCAGTCCGATTCTGAATTGCCTCCATCCATGCAATTACAGAACGACAATCAAAGCAAAGGGCTAATTGAATGTATCTTGCGAATACCTTCTTCACAGCTCTCGCCTTTGTATCCTGGGTTGCAGATACAGGTCCCCATGATGCACGTGCCATGGTTATTACAGGAGACATCAATGCACTGGTTCGTTGGGACATCACACTCTGCTCCCTTCCAGCCACTGTGGCACAAGCACCTTCCCTTCATGTACTGCCCATTTCCACTGCACAGCACTGGGCAGGATGCTGGGGACAGACATAAAAAAACACATTAAAACAAAACTGTACATGGCTCTCACTTCAAAAAACAGCACAAGAGTCCAGCATGTGATTTACGGTCTTCAAACACAGTCTTTACTGGGATATGTTCTTCTTTTCTTTGCCAAAACCAATTTTTTTACATGGACGACACACAGCTGTTGGCTGTACTCTCCTGTAACAGTGATCTTGAGTTAGAATATCTCCTTGCTTTGTTTCCCTGATACCTTTTTTCACTAACTAAACTCAACATTTTCTTATATTCTGTTTCTTTAATGTACCAGTGTCTTCTCTCAGCAGCATCCCGGACTTTGGATTGTTTCTCACTATCCCTGACCTTCTGCCAGACTTCATACTTTCCTTGACACTGACTCTGCTGTAGACCTTGGCAGCACACTTTATGGGTTTCAGTTGCTGTGTTTAGAGCCCAGAATGCCACACTGAGACTATTTCCATAATTTAGCTCATGTCATACCATCAACTACCAACTTTCTTCCCTGAAGGCTTTTCAAGCACTGGAATAGGCTGTCCAGGGAAGTGACTCAGTCACCATCCTGATGGAATTATAAAGACATGCAAATGTGGCATTTAGGGACATGGTTTAGTGGTGGACTTGGCAGTGCTGGGTTAATAGATGAACTCAATGATAGAGTTTTAGAGTCCTTTCCAACCTTAACAATTCTATTATTCTGACCAAAGTTCCAGCCCCATTTTTTTGTTATCATCGCTCTGGACTCCATTCAACATCAGCCACAATGAAAAATTGGCCTCTACTCTTTCCAAGTTCCCTATAATAAAAGCTCTAACAATCTGTCCTCTGTATCAATTTATATAGGATTTTAATTGCCCTTGTTTCCAGCAAAGTCATCTGACTCTTAAAGCCAACTAGATACAGGGTTTCTTCACTGTGATAAAGGGAAGAAGAAAGCGACGAGCTCAAGCTGTGGCATGATGGATCCCAGGATTAAGTGTTTTCAGAGCTAAATTTGGAAAATGCCAGGCAGAATGGGATAGGATGAACTGAAGGATACAGAGAAGGCTCCCCAAGGCAAGGTGCATCAAGAACCAGACTCCAGCCTCCATGACCACAGCTTTGATAATCACCGCTCTCCAAGCTTTCTCCAGCTCCTCCCAGATGATGCCTTCTCCCTTTTCCATTTTCCACACCTGCCACCTTATGCTCCTTTTGTTCTCTGCTCTGATTTTTCCAAGAAAGATGCTGAATTCTGTCAGTCCCTCAGAAGGAACAGTCTTTCCCTGTTCACTATCCCTTGAAACTTCTTGCTTAAGCCCTGTTCTCTTCCACTTCATTTTGCTTAAACTCAGCTGCACGGACATACATTGAGCACTGACTTCTCTTGTTCACTGTTGCACATCAGCCTCAGGTGGGAGCAGCTGGGCTTCTCATCTGCCCCTCTGAAAGGCAATTTATGAACAATTTTATGCAGAACAAATGTGAAATGAATATTCCAGTCTGCTGCTTAATTCAACTGCATTAGGCACATGAGGAATACAATATTCCTATTTTGCTTTGTTCCTGGCTCTGATTACGTGTGGGAAGAGGTATTAACATGGTTAAGAGAAACTTTCCTCTCCTTCTCTTCCCATCTTTTATACGGCAATCTCACAATGCACATCCTGAGTTGTTTCCATGTGTCCTTACAGTCAAGTCAGTTTGAGTGTTACAGAATCAAAGCAGCTTCAATAAAATACAAAGTACTGCCAGCTCTGTTAAGCCAGTTTGATAGGCAGTGAACTTTATTTGCCTGACCAAGATAAAAGAGGTTTAGAAAAGAAAGGAATTTGGCAACTAGGGAGTAATAACAGTTCCCTGTTCTCTTTAAAGGAAGCACATTGCAGTGGTGCACTGCAAGTGCATCATTTTCAAGGAGGTGTCTAACTATACAAGACATAAACTGTTTAAGATACACTGTGATGTGTACATGGTTCACAGCGAACTCACTCTGTAATTTCACTTTTCAGCTAAGCTGATAAAATTTTCTGCCTCCCCGTCTCAAATTTCAGTGCTCAGTAATGGACCTTGTTCTTTCAAGGCGGTGGCAGGGGATAGTTTGCAGCTCTTTTTCAACAAGAAGAAAGAATGATTGCCTTTAACCAGTGAGAGGTTGCTGAGAAAGACTTACATGTTTTCTGACAAGACAGCTGATCACAGTACCCAGATCAGATAAATTACTGGCCATCTACAATGAGACTCGCACTTTACAGAGCCTTCTGAGGAGAATACCTTAGGCATAACCTGGAAAGTGCTGCAAATGTCAAGGCAATGGCAAGAGTAAGACCTCCTCTGTAGTATGCAATAAAGACAAAAGAGATTTCTGATTTTTTTCCACTGTTACTTCTGCAACTCTCTTCTGTATATAAATATGCATAATTATTATTTGATCATTTAGATCCCAACAAACAATGTTTAAGATGGCAAAATTATAGTAATTCTCTAGTGTGGTAATGATAGCAACAATCCAAATACACACCCTGTTTCTTGTAAAGTGTAGCATCAGAGAGTAAGATGGCTTGTTTGTTTACTTTTTTACAGAACTTGAAACCACCATCTCCCATGTCCAAGAAGACCTTCAAAAGGCCCATGAAATACACCTCTGTTGACTTGCTCTCATTTACTTTGTTTAAAATAATAGGTTAATAATACATTAATTATTAACCATTACTAAAAATAGAAATTCCTTCAGAATTTCCCATTCCTTTGGATGGTGAATTACAAGGCTGAACTGAAACAAAGGAACAGACAGGAAATCCATGACCTAGAATTCTTCACGTGGGCAGGGACCCGCTTATTTAAGGATTACTGCTTCGTACAGGGTCTGATAAATGGTTGCAGATGAATACTGTAGCAGCCTTTACACAGGCTGCCTTTGAGAGATTTGTAGCTCAAAAGCAGCATCTTAAATGCCCTCTAAACCATCAGGAAGCCAATGCTGGGGCCCTTGGATCTCACACTCATGGCAACATGATCCATTTAACAAGCCCACTGCATGGAAATGCATACACAAATATTATTTTGACACTCCAGGTATTAATCTGTCTTCCTAAAGGCAAAATATAATCTGGTATCTGAAACCAGATGATTCTTAGAGAAAAGACAGAGGTGAATAAAAGGTGTTGCTATCAGCCAGAATAAATGCTCTAGTGAAATTGGAGAGATTCACATGGCTCCATCGAAGAGCCTAAGAAAGCTCAGGATATAGCCCACCAGGGGAGGTAAACTCCTGTGAAAGTGGATTCAGAATAAAAATTTAAATATTCTGACTCACAGTGAAGCCTCCACAGGCTCTACAGGGAGGTTTGGGGAGAACAAGCCCTGAACTTCTGCCCCTACCTGAAGTTAGGATGTGTGAGTTGGAATATGCAGTGGGACACAGAAAAAAACCTCCTTTTGTTTCCAGCTCTAAGGATTAGAAAAGGAGCTTGGAAATGCAAACCAAGTGTAAGGAAATGCAAACCAAGTGTAACCTGAGTCAGCAAGAAGTTTGACAGAACAGCTCTCAGGGATGCAGACTGCCACATCCATCTTACAGGGCTGTGAACTCTGAAACACCGCAGGGTTCAGCCCGGCCCACATCGCCCCAGCGGGAGCTCCCGCCTGCCCCGAGGGTGTGCGGCTCCTTATCTCTGTCTCCTGGCTGGGCTGCAGGGACGTGACCCCAGCTCAGCTGGAGAGGGAGAGAACTGGGGTTGGACAGAGTTTAGCTCTCTCTCTTGGGAAGGAGCCAGCCTGCTTTCTGAAGCAGCAGCGAGCTGGGGTGAAGGTTTGACCTGCTGTCTTAGCAAAGCTCCTTGTGTGGGCACTAACTTTTTACACTACCTCCCTCCCCAAATTTATAAATCTGTACTTAGTCTGTTGGACTGTTTGAGCCAAAAAAGGCCTTGATAAGGTTGATGTACAGTATTCTGGCATTTCCCACAAACAAGGTTTTGATTTCTTGGCCTGAAATGTGTTCTTACTAAAAGTACTTCAGTTTTTTAAATGCCTAAATAACCTAAAAAATTCAGGTCATAGAAAATCCTTCTGAAGCCATTTATTAAAAATACTTATCACTTGAGCAGAGATAGATATTATATTGTTTACTGGGGTGAGCCTCCTTCCCTCCTCCCAGTGTTTTCACTTTGGCCAGAGTATTCAGTTCTTCTTGCCATTACTCTACTCCTAGTCTTACTCCAACCCTGCCCCACTTCCCACAGCCAGGCTCAGGCAAACTTGCGAAGTACTTACTTACTTTTTGTATAATCAGTCTCTTAACAGAAAGAATCATTACAGTGTCATGCCACACCATGACAAGAGTGCTCTGCTAACAAACAATAATGACACATTTATAAGTCATGTTTCCTAAAGTCACCTTGAGAGAGAAGATTCCCAATGTGACATTTTTGTCTACCCATAAGCAGCCTAAGGGGTTGTGTTGTTGCTAAGGGCACAGCACTCATGACAAGTGTAGAATCATAGAATAGTTTAGGTTGGAAAAGCCCTCCAAGATCATTGAGTCCAACTTTTAACCCAGCACTGCCAGACCACCACTAAACAATGTCCCTAAGAGCCACACCTACATGTCTTTTGAACATTTTCAGAAATGGTGATTCCATCATTTCCCTAAGCAGTCTATTCTGGTACCTGAAAACCCTTTTGGTGAAGTTTTCCTAACATCCAACCTCAGCATCCTCTGGAACAAGTGGAGGACATTTCCTCTTGTCCTTATTACTTTGGAGAAGAGGCCGACTCACACCTGGCTACACCTTTCTTTTAGTTGCAGAGTGTGCAATATTTTTTCTCCAGGCTAAACAACCCCCAGCTCCCTCAGCTGATCCCTCAGCTGAAATTGTAGCAAACGTATTTGTAGCAAACAAATCCAGAGATCCAACCTATTCCCATTCTACTGCAGCATCCTCATGCTGGGTGAGGAGCACTTCGCAAAGGCACAGGCACGAATATAATTTCAACAAGAAAAACGTTAATGGAAGGGGAAAGGAAAACAGTTTATCAAGTATAAATTCCCACCTCTGCCGCAGTCAGGGCCCAGAAAGCCAAGGAAGCAATGGCAAGTCCCAGACACGCAGTCTCCATTCCCATAACAATTACTGGGACAGTTATCCACTGATTCTGGAAAACAAAAGAGAATTCAGATACTTCTTTAGGCAAGAAAACACCTCTGAGTTTGGGAGGGCTCTTGATGGCAGGACAGCTGAAACTTCAAAGCTATTGCTGCACTTGGAGGCAAAAACATTAGTCTGAGCTCAGCTAAACAATGCTCATCCATTTACACCAAGGGATAGTTGAACTGGAAATCTTATGATTAAATATGAGCTGTCCACTAGGCTTTGTTCTCACTCAGTACCAAAAAACTTCTAAATGTCTTTTCTTCCTGCGTACTTTTACAACAATTTTTCCTTTTTGAATTTTTTGGAGAGAAGCAATACCCACCGTTCTCATGGCAGAACTCATATCTTTCATCCAAGTTTGTTGACTTGGGTTAGTGACCTTGGGCCATTTATTTGTGCCAAATAGAGCTGAGCTTCAACAGAAATGTTCCCCTATGAATTTACTGAGCACAGACCCTTGATTCATCCTGTCTCCCTGTTCAAGGAATATTTCTAACCAAATTCCTTCTCATTTGTTCTTCAATATTATTTGGACTATAATACATTATCCATTATATGATATATAATTTATATTATACATTTAACAGCTCAGAGTTCTGGGGATAATATTGTATCTTGGTGGAACAGGAATGGGACTATTCCACACTTTTTTCGGTTTCTAGTTATCATCTTAAATTCCCTGACTTTGACAAAAACACCAGCTATTAATTTTTCAAGGAAAGTTAACAGGTAAGCAAAATGATATGTAGCACTTTTATTTTGAGGACAGTTCACAATATTGGGGCTACAACACACTTTTCATAAAAGAACAACACAGGCTGGTAAACACATCAAAAAGAGAATGAAAATAATCTTATTTTCTTGACTAAACTGTGAGTGAAGACTGAGTAAATGTGAGTGGAGCTCTGAAAGTTGTTGTAATACCATGGTTCATTTCACACTGCTATTTCACATTTTCTCCAAGGAAGATGCATATGAGATGAAAACTGGATTCAGTTATAGAGGAGGGGCACTGGTGGTGCATCTATCATAGAGTGGGGTGAAAATCTCTGCCCTGTGAATAATGACTGCACTTTCACAGACGTACTTCTCCAGGCCTCCTGGTAGCAAAGATATTTGTAAACTCCCAATCAGTGCAAATGAAGAGAACCAGCTGTAGCGCTGATGTGCAGATTAGCTTCTAATCACAAATGAAAGGAAGCCTCTTTCTGGATGGGTGTTCTCCAAAGAGCAGAGGTTTCTGAAGGACATTTTAAGGGATGTGGTGTAATTTAATCATTCATCAAGGGCAACAGTAATTTTAAATAATAAAGCCAGTTTAAAGCATTTATGCTTTAGGTCCTGGCATCAGAGAGCTCCATGCAGCAAGGAAGGTACAGGGAAGTACTGTCAGTTTTCTAACACTTAAGCTCTATAGTTAAGCAGATATTCACTTGACAGTGCATAGAAAAACAATCACAGCATGTAGTCAACACTTCAGGCTTGAGCTGCCATCTTTATTCCAATCAAGAACAGCCATGCTTCCTTTAATAAAGAAATAAGACTCAGGTCTTGTGTATTTATACTGATATTTCGAAATGCTATCTCTCACTGCATAGCAAGTATAAACACAAATCTGTCCTGTAAATGAAAAGTTGATAATAGCTCATGTGTATACAACCTTCAGAACTTTGTGATGGTTTAATGTCACTGACAAAAACAAAAATAAATTTACTTTAAGACTTTTTTTTCCTCTGTGCTTTTTAAAAAATGTTTATGTTTTCTTGTCTTCAATAAATATATGCAGAAATTTAGGACATACATATGAAGAACATACACATGAAGAACATACACAGTGTGAGTGTTGTTCAACAAGATAATGAGATGGGTAAGGAGATCTAACTGGTCCTGTTGCTGAAAGGGTCAGTCCTTTTCCTCTAATCCTCTCATCCTAGGAACAACTCTAAGCTCCCTCTTCTTGTGCTGCTTCTGGCATTTGTCGGACTCTTCAGTGAGCTGGTTAAGCTCAAAAGGGGGCAAAAAAAAGAATGCAGCAGAGAAAAAGATTAGTGATTTTTCTTTTTTTTCTTCTGCCTGAAAACTGAGAAGGGCCACTCTATTCAGCATCAATTCAGTACATAGCTGTCCCATGGCACCTCATCGTCACACTGCCATGTTGGGCCAGGGTCTGCCAGCTGCAGCCACACTGTGTAGATGTAACACACACATGACCTCTGAAGTCAGTGGGAATACCTATGTCAGCTTGATGCAGGACAGACTCCCAGTGTTATGACAACAACTTTAGTATATTAAAAAACTAAAAACTATAAAAAGCTTTTTTCCAAGCTTTTTGCTTTAAAGGACAAAATTGAGTCCTTGAAAAGAAGTAATATATCCATACCGTTTTCTTGGTACATTTAAGTAATATAATAAATAATATTTATGCAAAATAATAAAAACCCAAAGAAACATCTAAAAAACATCTAAAATGCCATGTAACATCAGACACAGCAGCTGTTCCTAAGTGTGACAATGCACCAGATCAAATAAATGGTAATCTTTGTTACTGGAAAAAATATTTTCCATTATAGTGGGGTTAAACAGGTGTGTCTGTGATATCTAGGGCAAGATGAGCAAGCCGCTGCATGCTGATTAAATGTTCACTATAGATTAAACTGCCCACTATACTGGCTATGTATAAAGAGGTTTAGAAGTTCAGAGTGACCAAAGAAATGGAGCTTACCTGTGCCTAGGTAACCAACCTTTTCTAAACCTCAGGGTGAATCCATTTAATAATCTTTATTCTGGTGGTACATCCTTTCCTCCTCTGACTAGGTCAGCAAAGACACCTGTAACTGGTCAGATCCCACTGACAGTGACCAACACTAACATAGGTCAAAAAAATATTCACATCTATTTTGTGTTCATCTGCAGATCTGACATTTTTCTTTGCAAAATGGCAGTGATATGTACACATGTCACTTAATTTATCTTTATCTCCTCAATCTTTGATTTCCCAGACTTTTCTTTGCAAGAGTGGCCAAACTGCTTGATACCTCATAGTGACTAACTCATAAGGAATTACAAAACAGGTGGATGAAACCCACTGCACCTTCTTTACTGAAGCACCTTTGTAGCTCTTAACTGTGTCCTGAATAGCCTACATTATTAATAATAGAGCAGGCCCTTAAAAATCCTTTCATCCTATTTCATTGATTTCTCTGATGTGCCTTGTTTTTCTAACATAGCCAAAAGTAACATTTCTAACATGCTCTTATTTTACACTACTTCTCTTTGCCCTGGAATAACCTGCCTGATAGAGATGAGATGAAAAGAAAACTCTTCTCCCCTTCGCCACTTGCTGGTTTTTAGCAGTTAAGGATACAAACTTGCCTGGTGTGACTCAGGGCAATTAAGGTCTCACACTCCCAAAGTTCTTCACTACTGAGAATTAATTCTGGAAAGTGATGAAGATTCATGCAGTGCATCTTTGTCTCAATGCTGTTCCCAAACATCTCCAAAGTATTTCCTTAAAGGAAGTGTTAAATGAACACACTTTTTTCCTCAGGAACTCCAGAGCTAATGAGCACAAACAAGGCTGAGACAGGTTTTTGAGCAGCAAGCCTGTGAGCTGTGTGTGCAACACTAAGCATGCTCCTATTTATTTTCTTAGGCACAATCACAAACTGGATTTCTTTTTACTTTGAAGGTTACAGGCATTAACAAGTCACGCTCACTTAAGACTTCCAATAAAAACCTCTGTTTTCATCCCAGGACTGAATTTTGTTTCAGTGGTTACAGACTGCCACGTGGGCTCGTGAGTCAGTTTTCTGGCCCTTCTGGCACGTATACACTTACACATATCCATGCACACTGCTCCAATATCTACAATTCAAAATAAACAGGTGGAGGTAGGTGATTTGGCACCAGAAAAATTATTATGAAGTGAGACTTAGATGGTAGAAGAGACTAAAGTTTAACATCTAGGGAGACTCTAAGTTAGTGGCACAAAGCAACTGTCTGTCTTTTTAGGTATGTTTACAGTCAACATTGATAAAGAGGTGACAATCTATCAATCAATAAATAAAAACAGGTCACTGCAGTTGTGGCTGGGTTCTAGTCTCCTTTATACAGCTTATTCTGTAAGCTGTTCACATAATTATAAGGGTATTTTCCAACATGTACAAAATTCCATATGGTGTTTTATGAATAGTGCCATGGGAACTGCTTTAGAGAATCATGACAATGTTTTGTTTTATTAAATTGTTAAAGTTCACTGTGAGACCACAGACAATTCTTTTTCAGAAAGCTATATATATGTTCTCTGTTTTCAGTCTGATTCCCACAGTTTTCTCTTGCTTTCCAAATCTCTGAAGAGATCTGATGGACACCAGCCGGTAGGGGCAGAGATTAACAACAGGAGGGTCAGCCGATGGAGGATGCATGATGCCTTCATATGGTTTTGTTACCATGTCCAAAGAGAGCACTGAAAACACACAGTTTCCATGACACCTTTCAGTCACCAATGGTTGTAGGAGTGAAAGTCTTGAAAGCAAACAACTCACACTGGGGACAGATCTGCAAAGAGGCAGTGGGGCTTCTAATAGGGAATGCAGAAGCTTGTGTACAGAAGTAAGTGTTCTGCCAGCTTCAGAATCCAATTAGCAGAAAGATAAAGAACAAAAACCAACTCATTTCATAGAATCACAGCATCATAGAATAGTTTGGGTTGGAAGAGACCATAAAGACCATCTAGTTCCAACCCCCCTGCCATGGGAAGGGACACCTTCCAGTAGACTAAATTGCTCAGAGCCCCATCCAAACTGGCCATGAACACCTCCAGGGATGGGTCATCCATCCACAGCTTTTCTGGGCAGCCTGTGTCAGTGCCTCACTACCCTCACAGTGAGGAATTTCTAATATCTAATCTAAACCTGCCCATTATTAGTTTAAAGCCATTCCCCCATGTCCTATGACTCCATGCTCTTGTTTAAAGTTTTTCCACAGCTCTCTTTTAGCCCCTTTAAGTACTAGAAGATGCTCTAAGGTCTCCCTGAAAACTTCTCTTGTCCAGGCTAAACAATTCCAACTCCCTCAGCCATTCTCCATAGGAGAGGTGCCCTAGCCTTCTCATTATCTTTGTGGTCCTCCATTATTTCCTCAAAAAATGTTGTAAACATCTGAGAAAAGGTCTAAATGACATAATGAGACACTTGGTCTTCAGATCCACACTGTCTCCTTTTGGAGAATGGTACAGAAATGCCCTGTCTGACATGGCAGATACTCCCCACCCTAGGCCAGCCTACCTCAGCCAGGAAAAGGAGGATGTACAAAAGTGTTTCCAGATTTATAAAAATGAGAGATGGAAAACATTCATTAAGTGTGAAAGCCTAGACTTCTCCAAGAGCAAAACTCTTCTTCTGAAGTACTCTTTAAGATCCTTTCTGCTTATGAGCTTTAATCATCAAGGCAGAGAAAGAAACAGATGAGGGGTTGGAGCAAACCAACTTTATTTCATGCACCACACTGACTTACAGCTGGTGAGGATACTTTGGGATTTTTGCCATTTATCTCAGGGGATGTTTTTCAATACAAGTAATCTCACAGCTGGTAGATTTTGAGAGAAACTTGGCTGTAACCTTTATCTCATTGCTAGTTTTCCTACTGTAATCACCCCTTACACTGAGAGAAGCCATAAACTGGCATGATCCTGCCCATACCCACAATAAGACTTCACACTACACTATGTTTCATTTAAGGATATCACTGAGTTCAATACAAAATTGCTAATTGTTACCATTCTCGGTTTTTTAGGCTGTTAATCTGAGGCATGGACAAATACAGTTTGTTTCATACTATAAACTGACTCATGTGACAGCGACAAAGCTCCCAGGCTAATGGTCTGCTCAGGGGACCACTTTGCTACTGACAAAAAGCCCCGTGAAAGCCAATTCTACTGTGGTGAACTCTATAAAGATCTGTCAGCCTGGCTTACAATTACCAACATGAATTACCTTCATCCAGATGCAACACAATAAACATATTAAGGAAGTAGACAAATTGCTAGACTCTTGATGGACTTCTTTTTTATATACTCACCATGTTTGCTGGTCAGTGGTATAGCTACTTTAACAGCATTTCTGCCTTATTTATTTACTATGCAACATTCAACTTAATAGCTTGTTTCTCTATCTTTGGGCCAGAGGCCAAGGCAGATGTTTGCCTAACACCAAATCCTATTAGAGGCTGCAGTAACACAATTGTGTGTTAAAGATAAATATTTTATAGCCTACACTTGCCACCAAGCATCATCATTCCCTAGGCATTTAGATACAACTATCTATTGGCAAAGAAAAAATAGTTATCTAGCTGGCAACTGAAGGCAGTAGCTTTCTGGGAGTTAATAAGCACCAGGACCGCTTTCTAAGAACTGATGAAATGCCATTCAATGCGGCGTGGCAGTATGAATTCAAATGTAACTGTTTAATTTGATAACCTCAAAGAGTTGTTCTGGAACTGACAGCGTTATGTGTCAGAAACACATAGGAATAGCACCACAGTAGGACAATTAGAGCTTAATGAATCAACGCTAATTTCAGTTTCTGGAATGAAGGTTCAAAGAAAATAAAAATTTGGTACCAATGAGAATATTTCATATTAGAATTGAGATGCAAAGAAAAGAACAGAGTACTTTAAGTATCCTGTTTGGCCCCTTCAACCAGTAGTCTACTTCACCTGTACACAAGAAAGGGCCTCAAAATCTTTTGCTCAGCGCTGGTCAGAAGATACATGGAGCTGCTCAACCTAAAATAAATTGCCACATCTACTGATCTACCAGCCCAGGGAGATAATGCAAACATACTGACTGGTGCGATAGAAGGTTTTACCCTTTCCTTATAAACATTGACTGTCTCTATACAAAGATGCATTAATTTAAAGATAGTAAGTAAATTTAAAAAGGAGGTAAAACAAATAATCAGAGGAGAATTGTTTATGGTATCAAATAAATACAAATATTTATTGTAACACAGAAATAAATTTTTCCTAACTATCCACTGACCTATTTTCTGCCTAGTCATGTTCCCCTGGATAAAGAAAATGCTTTGCTGGGAGGGAGGGAGGGGAGGAGGGAGAGCACATGGAACAGGCAGGCAAGTAGGTAGATTCTATGGTTCGTGTTTAACCCTGAAATCCTCTGTGTAAGCCACGTCAATATAAAAGGGCCAATGAGGGGTGCACAGCATGCCTCTCACCGTACAATGAAGTATATTGCACGGGAGAGTGAAGGGACACCACATTATTTCACCTTATTCTTAGCTGCTGCACTAGAACAACCTTAGCAAGTCACATATACTTTTTTCCTAGATCTTCTTGTCCAGGATAAAGCTACCACCTACAAGCTCATTGCAATAACACCCCTCTTTCACAAAAATGCTCCCTGTCACTGTCCTGACTACATTAGCAATAATTTTAATAGGAAGTCAGGTAGTATAACATGAAAGGCAAAGAAGATTCTGAGGCTCTGTGAACACATTTAATTTACTTCCCAGTTGCAGAGCTTGCAGTCTTGTTTATTTTTCAAAGAAATGATGCTACTCAATTGAATTTCACTGCAGGAGAGGTTGGATTCTAAGCCTAGAGAACTGTCACCTGCCCTTGTAACTGTGATAACAATGCCAAGGCAGACATGGAGGTGAGGGGATGAAACGGGTTTCAGATGTCTTGAAACATCAGATTTCACATTATGAGCTAAAAAAAACCCCAAAAACCTAAGGTAAAGAAAAATGCCCTGAAAACAAAGGAAATGTGGAAAAGCTGGATCTGGTATTCTCTTGCTCCTCCTCTTCCTTCCCCAGATGAAGCTTTAAAGGACTGATTCCTTCTTACAGTACATCATCACCTGCTGAGATTTCAATTTTTCTGCTTCATTTGTGTTTATACAGCTTTTATACTTCTAGCTCAAGTAATCCACACCTGGCAGCCTGGGATGTGAAAGTCTTGACAGCATCATGGAAACTCAGTCATTATTTTTGAGTGCTCTTTCACAGTTTCCTCTTCTGTAGGGCACCTAGTGTGATGCTGATACTGCTAATGCCACTTGATGTTGTGCCAGATTTTGATTTTTTTTTCTTTTTTCTAAGGCTGAGAGGTCTGTTTTAATTAAAGACCCATGCATACAACCCTGTTTTGCTCTCATATCCCAGTGGAACTCTAATCTTCACATGCAGGTATAAGGACGCTAAATTAGGAAAAGGGCAAAAGGCAGGCAGTCCTTTAAACAACTCCTTAAATTGCTCCTGAATCTGGAAAGTCAGAGAAAAGGGCAATAATCACAGTATCCACCTTCATGTTATTCCCCCTCCTCTTTTTCTGTAAGAACTTCTTAAAAAAGCAATTTGCAACTGGAGATACACCCCCCATCTCCATCACTGTGCTGACATCAAACACCTGCCCCAGCCAGCAGCAACTCTAGAGGCTGTACCATTTTACAAGGTGATGGTGAAGCACAAAATGTTTGGTGCTCAGGGGCAGTTGGGTTGCTTATTGAAATCAAGAGCTGCTGATTTTGCCAAATTTGACAGTACATCATGTAAGCACATTTTCCCTTGAGCTGTCTGCACTATTGCTTTTAGGCCTGGTTTGAAATGTCTATCCAGGTACTCAAATGGCTCTCACCACAACCACATCAGTCTTTCTTATACTATTTCAAGCACATTCGACTTCAGGACTAGCTGGAAATACTACAAAATCAGCTTTTTTGTGTCCTATTTCTGAACTTGTATTCTATAAAAAGAGGGACCAAATGGGAATAAATAAAGTAAATAAAGAAGAGAACAAGCCTGATTATTTCAGAAGCCTTTGCCACATTTGTTCTGAATTTGGGGTTGCCCTTTGAGAAAGAGCTTTATCTTTATCTCACTGATTCATTCCTTTCTCTTACTGCTTCCTTATTAAGAAGAAATCTTTCCAGTGCAGAATGCCTTATAATCTGAAGTTCTCACATGGTTGAAAGCATAAGGTGTAATGGGATTTCAAAAGCACTTGGGCATTGGTCTATGCATAAAGACCATTTAACTTAATGGTAAAATCTCCCTTGATTTCACTAACTTCTAGAAAATCCTGCTAATGTATTTCTGCTGTTCATAGGGCTATACTAGGAACACTGTTTTCTTCCCTTGCAATATGAGCAACACTGAAAGCATGAAAGCGTCTTGAAATGGAGTTCTTAAGGAATTGTACACTGACTATCTAAAAAAAACCTCTGTTCTAAATCACTTGAAATGTGATCACAGGTTAGAAGTTTGCTGGTGAAAAAAAAATCAATGAATGATTTTAAACAAAGAGTAGCTGTTGTCTTCTTCTTCCTTCTATAACGCAGCTTCTAAGCACAATAAGACCTCACAGAATATGCTGAGTTGGAAGGGACCCACAAGGATCATCGAATCCAACTCCTGGCCCTGCACAGCACAATCCTCAAGAGTCACACCATGTGTCTGAGAGTATTGTCCAAATGCTTCTTGAACTCTGTCAGGCTTGGTGCTCTTAACACTTCCCTGGGGAGCATGGTTCAGTGCCCAACCACTCTCTGGGCGAAGAACCTTTTCTATAATATCCAATCTAAACCTCCCCTGATACAAGTTCAGGCCATTCATTCCCTTGGGTTCTGTCCCTGGTCACCACAGAGAAGAGATCAGTGTCTGCCCCTCCTCTTCCCATCATGGGGAAGTTGTAGACTGCAATGAGGTCTCCCCTCAGTCTCCTCCAGGATGAACAGACCAAGTGATCTCAGCCACTCCTCATATGGCTTCCTCTCAAGGCCCCTCACCATCTCCATTGCCCTTCTTTGGATGCTCTCTAATGGCTTAATATCTTTCTTATACTGTGGTGCCCAAAACTACACACAATATTCAAGGTGAGGCTGCACTAGTTCAATCCATACTTGTAAAACACCTACGACAAGGCTGTGGAGATATAAAAAGACACCTTGAGTACAGTTATTTTCTTCCTAGATTTCCTTTTTTTGCAGTTGGAATATTTTTAGACCTGAATTTCGCTCCAGTAAATGAAACTCTCATATGCCCAATTTGCCCAAGGGATTGCAAAGAATTTTTCCTTTTTTGTTCCTTCCCACTCATAAATTGTTACAAACTAATACAGGAAACAACAATTATTCAGCCTCTAGGGTTCAACTTCTGGAGCTGCACTAGCAAGAAGGAAGTTACTTCACGTTCAGTACATTACAATTTCTGCTCTCATAGCTCAAGGCAAGGCTAAAGCTGGCCTTGAGATTCATTTTAAATGATGTTTTAAGTTGGTGTATTCCAGGGGCAAAAAAGCAAACCATTCTTGCATACACACAGAGAGGACCTCAAACGTGATCTCACTTGGTCAAACAAATGCCATGAAACCTTGGCAATGTCATAATTTTGGGTGCATTAAAGATTAAATTTCACTTTACACAAAGTCTTCTGTTAATATATCCAGCCTGCTAACTAAGGATGTACTGGCTGGAATGACTGAATATGAGATTCAGTTCAGTAAATGCCTGGTGCTAGGGATGTGCTCTCAAGCACAATGCCTGGTCTGCAGCTGCCACAATGGAAGGGCCTGAATCTCCTGTAGGTTGTAGGTCAGACCCGTCCCCCTGCATAGACACCCTTGGTTGCCTGGGGCATCTCAGGTGCAGCTAGATGCCTGTGCTCAGGCAAATGCAGTGGACTTTGATCAGGGCCACTGAAAAAGCAGAACTTATGGCTCTGTTTCTGCCTCTAGCAGACTCAGTGCACAAACTTGGTCAAATCATGTTCTGTCTCAGAGCCTCCAGCAAGCTGTCCAGAAATTGGTTTAATTTAATTTATGAAACTTTTTCTAAGACTGTTGTAGCACTTGGAGAAAGAAAGCACTCACACATCTAATACACAGACCAGCTGCTATCATTTATAAAGTCAACATATGCCAGGAGTTTCTGTACAGACTATGTCCTTCTCATCCTGCTCGGCCCCCGTGCAAAACGAGAGATTGGTCCAGTCACTCCTGAGGTGCTGATGTTGTTGGCTTCTGTTTTCTTTTGTGGTCTTGCATGCAAGTATGCACACTTTAATACAGTCTTTGGAAAATTAAGGCTTTAAAAAGTCTGTTGTTCTAGTACAGAAAGAGTTCTTCTTTTGTTTGCCAAAGCGGACAAGTAACTCCCCCAACCTTATTTCTGTGCTTTAGCAGGGGAGCATTCATGGAAAGAAAACTGTGCACAGAGCTGCTTTAGCAGCTTGGTAATACGACACAGGAATAAAACAAGCTGTGCTTACATTAGCCTGCAGCCTGGGCTGCGTGGAAAGAGCTATATACAAAAGTGTAAAAACGAAAACCATATGCACGGTTTTACACATTTCTCCAGAACCCCTCAGACAGCACTTACATGCTATGTTATTAAGGCAGAATTCTGCTGTTCTCAAAAAAAAGTGAAAAGAAAAACATAGGGACAGAAATAACAGAATGAAAGAAAACGGCTTTAACTTCAGTATTAAATAAACCTTTTCTTGACCCTAAAACTAAAGTAATTACCCCAATGAATAAACCTTTTGTACAAGCTCTGTCAGATCAAGAGAACGTGCCTGCTTGCAAACAGCACACGGACACGCAGGCTCAATGCTACCATTCCATGTAAGTACAGATGCAGGCAATGCTTTTCAAAAAGACAAATCTACCTTCGTTTTTCTACCACTTTAAAGATGATCAAAACCAGACAAAATCTGGAACATTAAAGACATTCAGACATTTAACTTCTATTGAGATAAATACTTATTGGCATCCAAGCAATCTTTACAAGCATGGCTTAATCTCTTTTGTACAGCAATATAAATGAAAATACCTGTCTGCTTGTCTATTTTTCCCACTGAAATAATCACTTGTAATCATAAGATCTATTGAAAGAGATAGATACAGAAATCTATAGATTTAGAAATAAGACAGTACATTTAGAAATCAAAAACAGAAAATAAAAACTTCGAGTCTAACATTAAATAAATTATTACATCTCTGCTTTAAAACTAACCTAGTTTTACACATTGTAATTTTCTACTGCTAGTTTTTACTTGCAGAGCATCAATGAAGAGATACACTCTATACAGAAAGAGCAGCTGGAAAGGTTTCATAGCCAAACATCTGACCTTTACAGGCTTCTTATTATTTAATTATCTTTGAGACGTGTCCTTAATTTCCTCTCTATTAGAGATGCCTTACATCTTCAATAGAAAAATAATAATTTTGTCAGCCATTACGGCTTGGGAAGCAGGGTTATTATGTAAGAATTGTTTCAGACACTTGCAGAGAGAAAAAAAGGTCACAACAAATAACATCTAGATTTGAAACAACTAGCCTCACTTCATGTTTCTTGGAAGTGCTGCAGATCTAACAGCAGCAGGCAGAAAGATGCAGTTAACATTTAGGGAGCAGTGTGCCATGGGATCACATACGTTGTACATCAGTACATTACTGACTGAAGTTGAAAAGGATTTAAGAACCAGAAGGAATTCTTGATCTGTTAGGAGTTGTCTGAAAAGGCAGACAGGGAGATAAACTCCAACACTGGAACGTGCTCACCCCCTCTGTTCACTTCACCGGGAAATAACTGTTCATCAGTTTGGGGAAAAAATGTGAAAAGATTAAGGGGACACTGGTAAAGCTGTTGTTGACTTCCAGGTGCTAAAATTTTAAGGGCTGTATCACTATCCATCCAAAAACATTATCAGTGTTTTACTGAGAACAGCAAACAAAAAAATTCTAGGTATGGAGAATGCAAACTAATGTGAAAAGTTTCACTTCCACACAGCCCTCATTCCATTTCCAGATCTAGGCTCAGCTCATGTTTGCTTTTTATTAAGCCCTATAAAGAGAAGAAACTGGATTTACACATGGGTTGGATGAAAAAGTGAAATCTCACCAGGCACACTACTACACCTGCTTTGAGAGGGGAATTCTTGCAGCTCACAAACCTCAGACAGAGGGAGTTGACCCTACGTTCTTGTCTCTCCTTTTAATACCCTACCTATCAGACTGTGCTGGATTTAGCTAGGATGGAGAGGGCAACCTCCTGTTTTCCTGCTACCCTTCTGCATGGACTAATTCTATTCTCACAGAGGACTTCACTTTCTGTGGCCAGCTGGATGTTTAGTGGAAGACACTTCGCAGTGCTGCAGCATAACCTGAGCCTACTCTGTGGATAAGCGTTAAGTTTTCAATCAAGTAGACCTGTCAACCAAATGTCATTCATGAGACCAAATACACAAGGAAAAAAAAACCCTTCAGAGCCTGGAAGGGACTCATAAGTGCTCTTTTTGCTTTCTGCCTGAATTGAGTGACTGTATCTTTTCTAAATACTACCTGACTGAGACCTACAAGCTTTGTCACACTCAGAGAAGCTAGGTAAGAGCTGGAAGTGGGAGACAAAGCATTAAAAACTGGGTGGCAGCAACAAGAAGGTAATCAAAAAAAGCAGTGAACATCTGACAGAGTGCCTGTCAAGCCAAGGCTTGTAGTGAGACACACAGAGCTGAAGGCAAAAAACTATTTGCAGAGCATGCAAAGCTCTGCTATTATTTTGCAGGGGAGAGACCAATAACATAAAAAATTAAGGGATTTTCCTTCCTGGCACAGATCTCATATGCTGCCGTGTTTCTTTTTCTGTGCAAAGCAAAAAAAGAGTTGCAAGTGTGAGAAGGAACTACTTAATTATCCATAGAGGGTTACCACAAGGTGCAAGTGCTCTGCAGTCCCTCTCTGAAACAGGGGAAGGGCTAAGATGACCATACTCACACAGTAGGGGAGAAGTGAGAGCTTCCATGGAGCAAGTGTAGTCTCATTAACAGTTAAAGAGTTCTGATTCAGCAAAATACTTGCTGAACTTTCAGCCTCTTTAGCCTAAAGAGAAGTTTGGAAAAGGATAGCTGGGACATTAAAATCACTTCTCCTCATTCGGAATCTTGAAGATCTAATAGTACATGGGGGACTTTGAAGTTAAGTAAGTGAGGCACTAAGGAGCTAAAAGAAAAGTGCAAGACAGAACAGATCACACCCCACATTACTCTGCACAGTATCCCGACTCCTCAGTATTTCCATGAACACAGTTTAGACTTTTCCAGACATTAGCCAAGCAAGTGTAAATACTGTGAGTGGCTTTGAGACTCTAAGTGGATCACACTTCTGCATCCTCTCTGAAGTGGAAGTTGCTAGAGTTTAAGTTAGCCTACACATAGGCAGCAAAAGTAAGGGAAGTAAATCAGAGCTACTTAGGCTCTTCCTTTTCCCTTTGCTAAGAACAGGCTAAACACAAAGGCATTTTCACACTGAGCTAAGGAAGAGTCATCCTTGTCACCTCTCACACAAAGAGGGTTCCCAGTCCCATGCTTGTCTCTGTGCCCTTCAATTTCTCCTCTCTGAGCTCAGTCCTACTGTGAAGTGTTTCTCTCCTGGTACCCTCCTTGTGTGAACTGCTGTCCTAGGGACTGCAAGGGGGTGGGTTACATTTTAAGCTATTGCAGGAAGGGCAGTTGCCTTCTGATGTGTATCACCAAGTGCAGTATGCCCTGGCAACCCCTTACAAACAGCAACAGAGCTCGTCTTGCACTTTGATGGAGGAAACTACTTACAAGGAGGTTTTTTTACTCATACGGGGAACAGTCCTTTTCCTAAACATTCTCTCTTGCAGAGACTGAAGTGAGATAAAACCTTGCATCCTGTCACGAGCGTTCTACGTGTGTTTCCTGTTGCTTGCTGGGTGACATGCTGGTAAACAGCGATGCTCTCCTCTCAGAGACAGCTGATTTTGCTTTTCCTTTTGATTTCTCAGTGGCCCTGCACAGCCAAGCTTGCCTGAACTCAGCAGTTAACAGCTGCTGGAAGACACTTTCTCTCTGACTCCATAGATGCTGTTTTCAGGCTCTCAGATGTTTCTTGCTTCCACTGAGCAGATTTTTGGTCAATATCTCTGTCTCAGATGTGCTGATTCCAGCTGATTCCTCAGCCTACTATTTTGCTCCACTAAGACAAGATTGCTCTGAATAAATTACCACTATCAGGCAGAGGTGAATCCACAAGGCGCTTCTCAAAGAAGTGTTTCTATTAGAAATTTCAGAAAGTGCCACCAATGTAATTTACAAAAAGGTTAATTTGTTATTGAGAGACCTTGATTGTCCATTCCTTTATAATTTCTTGCATTGTAATTCAGAAGAATGAGATATAAAAATGCTATTAAAAGCTGAACACTTTCCCAGAATAATCTTTTTCCCTCTACCTGAATTGTCTGTATTATGCAGAAATATAAGCTCTGACGTGCATTAGGAAGCTCTTTTCTCCCCAGGTTTACATTCAGTGGCATGTGACAGGCACATATTTTGACACCACCTAACTCTTTAGCGATGACGATTCCGCATTCTTTTAGAAAACAGACTAAGTTGCCATCTCCTGCCCTCAAAATCTGTGCTAATGTTCCTGAGTGGATTTAGTTGCAGCTGTATTGGATTCCGAAGCTGTATGATGGACAGCCTCACAATTTATGAAATTAACTGTGTGCTATCAAACTGGGAATACAGATGCTCTTTTCAGATTTTTCTCCAGCTTTCACTGGAATAATGGAGGCCAAATCATTCCAGAAAAGGACTGCACAGTAATTGCAGTTGACAATGTCATACAGAGCCTGCAATGATTTTAGTGGCTCTGAAAACTTCAGTCTGTTGGAACACAGCAGATAGACTTAGAAAACCAACACCCTTTCCATCCAGCATGTTTATTGCTCAAGTAAAAGCTATGGCCATTTATTTAGGTGAGTCCTCACACACGGGATGTTTGCCTGAAGGAATGACTGCACAGTTTGGCTTTATGAGCTTATCATTATGATAACCATTTTCAATTTTGTGCTTTCTACTATTATCTATGATTATTAATTAATGCTCCATGCATTTTCCCAGCAGTTCTATCACCCTCACAGCATCTGCTGTGAAATTTCAGTTTCCTCAGTTTTATGCAAGGAGCAGCTGAAGCATGAACCTAGGCAAGGGCAGAATTAGCACATCAATCACAATTCAGGAGTTTCAGGCTGCTGGTCCTCTTCTCAGATCACCGGATCCTACTTCTTTCTGTATCACAGCTATACTTTTCAAACTTGCCCTTACTGTAAGCCCTATGTCACTGGAATAATAAAGGGAGATTTTTCTAAGTGCTCTTGCCACAGAAATCAAATTAAATGGCAGCTTGCCTCTGACAGTCAACACAACTTCTCTGAGGGTTCTTCACCCCACACAGATAGATCTAAGGCTCCATCACGTGTTACTTGATTTATTTGTTTGGTATTGCAACTTTACACATTGGTTCATAAGAACTGTCATGTTGCTTTATCCTCTTTACTCTGGCAGTGAAAAAAAAAAAATTTAACACTACAGTACCACATTTTTTATACTTACAGTATAAATACTTTAAGTATATATATACTTACAGTTTAGCAATCATGTCTTGCCAGACCTCATGAATGCACTAGAAAGGTTCTGAAGCATTACAGTGTATCTACACAAAAAACCTGACTAATTTTTTTTAAACAAGCTGTTGAAATCTAGACTAAGAAGAAAGGTACCAACCTGTAAAGGCTATTACTCTTTTTTTTTACCGTACTTATACAAATGGTGTACTTTTCATGGTGCTCATACAAATGCTGCACTTTTCTGGAAAAATTCTAAGAAACCATATCTTCCTACCTAAAATTTTTACTTAAGTGAGTTTCAAAATGCATACCTTGTACCTAAACAGGTTTTTCTACACTATGGCTTTATGTTGATATACAGCTGCCAATGGGTAAAGTGATCCCCAACCAATGCTCTCTCTTATATAGCAAAAGAAAACTTCCTTGAACTGAAATACAGAATGACTGAAGCTCAGCAGGGATATATAGAATATATCATGGAGTCTGTATCATGGACTGTTCTCCTTATCATGTGGTCATGAAGGTACAACAGAGCATAAGCAAACAAAAATAGGATTGCCCTAAAGATATCTGACATGCTTTGCACTCATACCATTCTCTTGATGTTCAAAGGCAAATTAAGAATGTTTTTTTCTCTTTTTTCTTCCCTTCTCTCCACCCCCCCCCATTAGTACAATGAGGCCAAGAGAAAAGTCTGGCTAGAACTCATAAGCATCAGTTTGAAAGCAAGAGCAAGTAGTAACTGTGTTTTAAAAGTGTTTTATGCTGTGAGAGCATTAGTGATTTTTTTCCTATGATGGGAAATTTTGAACTGAAGAAATTCTTAGGCAAGGAAAAAAGTTGCCTTCAGAAGAATACCTGAAGGTTCTGTGGTTGGCATCAGTAAAAAAAATCAAACTGCTAAAGTAAACTAAATGAAAGTAAATCCACATTCTGTAGAGTAAGACTTCAATTTCACAAGCTAACATACAACTATTTCTGGTGTTGCTCAACTGTGAACAGGACTAAACATTGCATTTCCAAGTTTTAAATTTAACACTGAGTATTATAGCAGTTTCCACTTCTGCATTAGATAAACTTTAGTGCTAAAATGGAATACTGGGATCTTAATGACTTTGTTTTAATAAGACCTGCACTTTTAATTAACCTGCAAAGACAAATTACAGCCCATAGCTCATAGGTAACTACTGCAGACAGCTGAGACTCCACACCAATGCCTCTTTTGGGAGAGGGATTAATGGTAGTTTTGGAATGAGTCTGCTTTTTTCTGCAAAGAAAAAAAGTCCATTAAACAATCACTGTGGCTAGAAGAAAGCTGAGTGCTAGTTTTATGGCGTAATCTTTAAATTATAACCAAGTGAATTTAGGTATATGAACAGTTTCAACAGGTCAATTAAATTTAAAATTAAGTAATATCGAATCAGAAACAGATTCTGATATTTACAGGGTGGAAGAAGAATACTCAGTGTGCTGACAGGCACCCACTGGCAGTATCCTTTCCTCCTTAGATGACAACAAATCCGTGCCTGTGCGCTGAACTGGCAGAGCATTTTACTGCCAGAGAAGTCGAGAGACCTCTTTAGTTAATTTGTTTTTCTTAACCAATCTCAGCTTCACTTTGTTAGCAGGGATAAACAGAGATTCCTGTTATCGTGGTTGCTACTACCAAGCCTTGCAGTGCTCTTTATTGGAGTTTTAACCTCAGCACTCTGCCTGAACTCCAGCTTGAGTAATTTTGACTGTGTTCAACAGCAAGACTGTCTGCACACAAAACTGTGGCATGGTGCTGCTGCCTGTGCTTCAATTATTCCTGCACCTCTGCTCCAGAAAGACAAAAAACCCAATGAAACAAACAAAAAAATCAAACAAACAAACCCAACAGAACCCAACTAAATAAAAGGAAGATCAAAGTAAGAAAATAAAGCAGGGATTTTCTAGTTTGCAGACCATTCTTGGCACTGGGCAGGATCTCATTATGGTTATAGTTATTTAAGAGGCCTACAAAATACTTACACAACATTTAGGGCCTAAGAGCATTGAGCTTGTTGCTAAATACAATCCCCTTCAAGCATTCTCTCCAAAACCACATAAAGCCATCATGCAATTTGAGAATGTGCGTTAATACCTGGCCTCAAGGCATATTTAGAAATTTAGGAATAATAGAGGAAATCCTTACCAATAGCAGTAGTAAGAAAAGAAACAACTTCCGATTCCTTGCCATCATTGTAGAAGGCTAAATGCCATATTCCTGAATCTAAATACTGGATAAATCCTGTCTCGTGGCTGGACAAGGGCACAAAAGTTCTGTGTTGCCGCTGAGGTCCTTCCAAGCTCCTCGCCTCCTGTGTCAGTAGGCGCCTTCCATCGAGGAGCTCGACAAAGTCAAACTGAAACACAAGAAGGAGTGATGTTTCCGTGTGTATCAGGCTTCCTCAAGCTTAGTTTCTCATTCTGGGTTTACAGAAGCACCATAAACAGGACTTTTCCTAGTAACTCAAGTATGTTCCTGGACTATCCCCAAGTAACCATTTTGGAAAGAGCTAGTATATGAAGGTATTTTTTCTGTAATTACATTAATCAAGAAATCATCTTTATTTAAAATGTGACTTAGGGCACATTGGCCCTACTGAGGTGTTCTCATTTTGTAGAAATACAGGTAGGGAAACATTAGACCATGCCTTAATTGCACTGTATGACACTAAGAAGCTTATTTGTTGTTTTCTTTGTGCCTTGCCCAACATGAAAAAGAAGACAGAAAAATATATCTAGCTTAACTGGGTTGTTTGCCAGAATTGCTACGGGTTATGAAGGGAAGTATCTATAAGAAGTATCTTAAAGTAAATTCTGGTAGAAGTTTTGCAGAAGTATTTTGCTTAGCCAACAAGGGTTTTATCTTAATGCAATAGCAAAAGTGGTTTAAAGATCAGGGGAAATGAAGTTGTACAAGAGAAAAACAATGTAGAAAACTGCCATTTAAGAAGTGGCTATTGGAATTTCCTCAAAAGGACGTATTTCTTTTTTGCCAGGGTTACTTCAGCTGAACAATTGCTTTGCTTTTGCTACTAGTATTAAAACTGTGTTTAGTTCCCTATTTAAATATCTTTCCACTGCTTTTCTGCAATAATTTTAGTTTGTCTAGTATTACACTAATGGGATGAGGCAGATACAACCCCAGCAGACATCACAAATGTTAAGTGAACCTTATCTAATCTGACTTTTATCATGTGTTTAGATGACCAGGACACCTCGCTAGCAGAATCCAGCAGTTGAGGCACTATTCAGCTTTTCTATTCCCTGACTTCACTTGGTTTTACCTCTCTCATCCAGCTGGTCAAATAAGGTTGTAATTTTTAACAGGAGAAAGGAAAATAGGCAGAAAGAAACAACACTACTTCTTTCTGAACCAGTAGAGGTTGCTGCACTGAATGGCTGCTGAGTGCTGGCTGAGTGTGGCAACAATATTTAGGCTGCTTATCCCTTTTCACTTTAGCAAAATTTGGGTGCCTGTTATATTACTAAGTCATCTGGTATGGTCTTCAAAGTCAACCAAGATAAGGACTTGATGACATGTTGTTTCCTATGCAGGAAAAGTAAAAAGTTAAAAAAAGTTAAAGTTGTGAAGTTAAAAAGGTTAAGTTACTAAGTCAAAATAAAAGTGTTTATTTCCAAAAACATTTTGAGAAATAAGCTATATATAACATAGCTTGCATATGAAATGAAAAATTTGTCCCTATTCTACTTATGTATCTTTAAATATTCATTATATAGCAAATTATTTTTGAGCCTTGCTTTAATATTTTTTTTAATGTATTTCAGTACATAGATCTCAGATTTGGTGCTAAAGTATCTTTTTGCAAATGTAAAATCTGGCACACCTGCAAGGTTCATTCCTTTTGAGTGTCTATCCAAGTTAGCTTTGCCAGAGACAGAGCTTCTGTTTGAAAAAATACATTGTAAATATAAATCATAAAAATATACAATATAAAATCTAAAAATATAATCTAAGTATAAATTCTAAACACGTGTACTTAAAAATGTACATTTCTGTTTTGGAAAAAAGGGCCAACCACATCCTGGGGTGCATCAGGTAAAGCATCTCCAGCCGGTCAAGGGAGGGGATTGTCCCGCTCTGCTCTGCACTAACATTGTTTGCAATTTTGGGCAATACAATACAAGAAAGGCACTGAGCCATTAGACAGTGTCCAAAGGAGGGCAATGAAGATGAAGGGCCTTGAGGGGAAGCTGTATGAGGAGCGGCTGAGGACACTTGGTCTGTTCAGCCTGGAGAAGAGCAGACTGAGGGGAGACGTCACTGTGGTCTTCAACATCATCATGAGAAGAGGAGGGGATGGCACAGATCTCTTCATTCCCATGGCCAGTGCAGGACTCAATGAAACAGCATGAAGGTGACTCAGGGGATGTTTAGATTAGATATCAGGAAAAGGTTTTTCACGCAGAATGTGGTTTAGCATGGAACAGGCTTCCCAGGGAAGTGGTCACAGCACCAAGCCTGCCAGAGTTCAAGAAGCATTTGGACTATGCTCTCAGGCAAGTGGTGTGACTCTTGGAGCTGTCCCTGTGCAGGACCAGGTGCTGGACTTGATGATCCTGATGGGTCCCTTACAACTCAGGATATTCTATGATTCTATGAAAATAATAGAATTATTTAAGAGGATAGTGGTGAGAGGTTGGTTTGAATTACACTTTGTGAGCCAGGTATTTGTAGCCACTCTGAGCATGAGATATTACCTAGGCTGATGCCTCGTCAGATTTTAGTGTGAGCGTGACTGACACAGCTGAGTGGGACAGTGACACAGGACATCATAGTGGTATTTGGGTGCTGGGAACATCTCAATGGAGCTGAGTTTGACTAAGGAACACATTGGCCAGGTGAACTGAAGAAGTTAAAACCATTAAGAGAAAAACCAACTTATTTCCAATTTCATTTTGGAGCCTCTTGGAACAGCTTGACCAGATTTTTAAGAGCTAACTGCAGAAACCATAGGTAAAGATCACCTCACCGAGTGCTGACATCTCTGGATGCTGGCAGCCTGAATTAATTTTCTAGAACCACTAGATTTCAGGCTAAGAAAGAGACACTTCCGGGATGCAACCTGACTCATCCTGAAGTGGACAGCTAAGAAATGTCCCATGGATTGTGCTTACAAGCATCCATTTCATGCTATATACTAGATGTAGATACTTAAAGCTTAGTGAAATGAAAAAAATCTTAAGGTACTCAGGTTCTGTGAGCTGCTGTTGTTCCAGTCCAATCTGGGTTATGCTTACTTGGGCTTACTGCCAAAAGCAAAAGTTTACTTTTATAAATATTTGCAAGATGCTGCTGCAGATGTCACTGACTTTGCCAAGTTACTAGCTACTAGCTGTAAATATTAATTGATCCACAAATGGATTGTGCTTTAATACATTCAAAGATATTTAATAGGCAATTAGTTACTGGCAGCAAGGAAATCACAGATAAAATACCATGTTAATCAATTCAAACTGTACAAATGGAAAAACACTTTCCACAAACTGTGATGGCCAATCCCTAAAATTTACGATTTATTAAAATTTGGCCTAGGTTAAAATGAGTTTTACAAAAGGATTAAATCTAGGAAGATTAAATCTAATAGAGCATAACAAAGTTGTGTAACTTGTATTATGATTTATTGAGAAAAATGAGAAGAAATGCCTTTAGTTAACAGTGAACTATTTTGGGCTTCTGCATGATCTATTTCTAAGACTAAAGAAAGTTTGAGCTTACTTTTTTTTCCTACATATTAGTGACGAAAGTTGTTGGCAACGTTAAACAGAACACGATCAACACAGCCAGAGAAAGTTTCCCAAAGAGAATTTGGAATAGATTTGTTATTTTAGCATGGATAAATATGACTTCAAACATTGTATGAGGTTTGCATGGCCAGGTTTTGGTAGCGAAGGTGCTACAAGGGTGGCTTCTTTGAAAAGCTACTAGAAGCTTCCCCTTTTCTCTCCAAGACAGAGCAAAATCCAGCTGGCTGCAAGATGGACCTGTCAATGGTTAAGTGTGAGCCCATGAGTGATGGTAGCAGTTGTCACCTCTGTGATAATATATTTAGGAAGGAAAAAAAAATATTGCTGTAACCCCCATTCTCCATTTCCCTGTGCTGCTGGGTGGGAGGAGGTAGAGAATCGGGAATAAAGTTAAATGTGTGAAGAACAGAAAGGTGGGGGGAAGGTGTTTTTAAGATCTCTTTTACTTCTCAATTATTCTACTCTGATTTTGATTAGTAATAAATTTAATTAAATTCCATAAGTCAAGTATGTCTTGCTTGTGATGGTAACTGGTGAGTTCTCTCTCCCTGTCCTTATCTCAACTCATGAGTTTTTCATGATATTTTTCTCTGCCCTGTCCAATTGTGGAAGGGAGTGACAGAGTAGCTGTGGTGGGCACCTGACATTCAGCCAGGGTCAAACAGCCACAAATATTTTATGACATTCAGGGGTTTACAGATTTAGGATCAATTCAAAGATCCTGAAACAGCATAAACTATGTTAAGGCTCATAAAACAGAAGAAGAATTATCTAAACAGAAGAAATATCCTATTATGTAAAACAAAAAAACTCCTGATAATCAGCTGGAGCTTTACTACTGCCATCAAATAGGCTAGGGAAAAAATAATTGATCCTTTATTAAGTTCTTCTAGTGGAGACTGTACTGCTCTATACTGTACACTGCTCTAAGCAAACATTTTGCAAAGTTTTGTTAATGAAATTCCTTGAAAAATGATGAAATATATAACTCATTGGTTAGATTTATGTGGTGCAGCAGATACTTTGTATTATGCAAAAGAAAAGAAGAGGTTTGTGTAATATGTATTAAATATGAGAGACAAGTTTAATATTTCAACAGAGAAAGCAGGTTACCTATTTAATGACCTCTCAAACTAATAAACTGTGGTGAGATTAAACATCAGATAAAAATATATAGAGGTAAAACAATGCTTTAATTAACAGTAGGTTTATAAAATAATTAATCTAGGAAAAATGATAATTAACAAACTAAATTAAAAATTAAAAAGTAATAAATCAATATTTATTCAATAATCTGAAGCTTCATTAAATTATTTCTTCAGAACGGGGTGGGTTTTGTGATCTGTTTCTATTAGTGTACCATGTTTTTTATTGTTTAAAGAAAAATGCCCCTCTGGCCATTTTTGGTCTAGATGATGACTTTTTCTGTACACTTGGCATCTCTCAATGAGTAGTTGCATAAAAAGGAGCACTTATAAGGATTCCGAGCAAGTGCACTGCCTTTTCCAGCATGTAGTACTGACAAACATGTGCCACATCCCACACTCAACACTTTCTTCTCAGCTGAGGCTTCAACTGATACACAACTAGGCTGATTTAAACGCAAAAGGTCCTAACACTGAGAATATCCCAGCAAAAATCATGTTACAGAAAGACCAGCAGTGATGGTGAAGTGGGTGCAGGCTTGTTAATTTCTTATTAAACATTCCTGTGGTTGCATATAGTGTATCATGGAATATCCTGAGTTGGAAGGGCCCCACAGCGATCACTGAGTCCAACTCCTGGCCCTGCACAGGACAGCACCAAGAATACACCATGTGCCTAAGAGCACTGGGCAAGCACTTCTTGAACTCTTTCAGGTTTGGTGCTGTGATCACTTGCCTGGAGAGCCTGTTCCAGTGCCCAACCACCCTCTTGGTGAAGAACCTTTTCCCAAAATCCAGTCTAAACCTTCCTTAACACAGCTTCATGTGCCCTGCTATATGTGAAGGTTTTAAGTTCAATAAACCAGGGGGTTAGGTGCTAAGTTTAATATTTGTTATTGAAAAACTGTTTTACTGCATGTAATAACTACAAGTCCCATTCCATAAAAAAATTTAAGATTGATAATAAACAAATAAAATCAACACAGACTTCTGATCTACAGTTAGTATTATGCAATCATGACTTGAGTTTTTATTCAAATAACAGAGGAGTTTTAAGTTATAAATGTTTGAATCTCTCTGTGAAAAGAGTGATTAAAAATGGGTAGTAACAACATTACTGTGGCACTGAATTTATGATATGCTGATCCTACCAAAATATTTTAATTCTGCAGAAAAGTAGGCAGAGAAAGTGTAGATTTATGACACCTCTTTGAAATAAATACGTTGGAGGTGTGCTAATACGCTGAAAATACCATATTACCCAGAGAGATTGTAATAAACATATTTGTTAGTTCAAAAAGAAAGTAAAGACAGGGTATTTCTGTAAATCTCAAATATTTTCAGCTAATAGTGGAGGGCAAGGGTAAGACACATTAACATAAACCTGCTAATTCTTTGATAACTTGCTGATGCAAGTGGGAGAAAGACAACTTTGCATTGCCAATGTGTTACGCCCTAATGTATTAATCAATCTGGTTAAGAGCAGCTTAGACACTGAAATGGAAAGTAGAGAAAATAATGTATAAAATCCTTACTTAAGGGAATGGTTCTTCATAGCTTTTCCCAGAAAGTGATTTCTTCATGTGTTTTTTTGTCAAGGTGTGTTAAGAATAGCATCTGCTTTCATTTCAGTTCCATAGAATAATAACTGTATCTCGATTTCTGCCTGAGTTGGTGGCTTTCTGTAAAGTTGATACACTAATTACTTGGCCCAGACCAGTGTCAGTCTAAGCTGACAGTGAACATACATAATGTGAAGGGTAGGCTCTGGGAGTTCAGCACGGAAGATAAAAGTGAGCCTTGCTCCCCTGAGAGTTAACAACCTTGCTGCTCTCGCCATGAGAGAGGAAAGGCAGTGGCTGAAAGAGAGACAGATCTGAGATACATGGAACTGTTGAAGAGGAAATTCTTTCAGATGCAGTTTGAGTGTGGCTGCCTTTGTGCAAAGCACTGGACGGAGAAGGTGGCATCCCATGCTCCTTGGAGCAATCACCAGGTAACACAGTGACTACCAGCACCAGAACACCCTCCTCCTCCTCCTCTGGAAGCTTGCTGCCTTAGGCAACTGCCTGTTTTGCCTCTGCCTACAGCCCAACATATAAATGTGTTTAAATTTTGCCACTGTCACTTGATTCTCTTTTTCTGGATAAAGGATCTTTGACATCTTTCAAGCATGCAACAAATTCTTGAAAGAAACAGATGAAATAAGACGATACACCATACAAATATACAATTTAAGACAACTATTACTTAATTGAAATAAGGTCCTGTTACCTGTGTGTGTGATGGTGGGAGTCCTTTTCTGCCATAGATGCCAACCAGAGCAGCCTTTCCTAAAGACACATTGAACTTCAGATGCACTGGGTGGTCGATGAACACCTGAGATCTCCAAAAAATACCAGGAGGGATCTTCTGTGTGGCTCGTCTGCCTACATCAATCTCTCCGGAGTCTATGAAACTGTCGTCTGGAAAGAAACTACTGGGCTTTCCTGCCAAAATACAGGAACAAAATTTTTTAATTAGTCTTAGATCCTGAGAGTAATCCAATCATGCTGGTATCTCTGACACTGATCTTGAGAAACAGTCTATTAGTGTCCTGAAGTCTTCTGAGAACGTTGCCTAGCCAATCCATATGATTATGGAAGGAAAACTGGCAGGGTTATTTCTGGCTTCAGTAACTGTTTTGTTTGAAAACATGAACATGGGAAGAGCAACCTGGAGAAAAATGGCCTTTTGTTTAAATTGTAACAACAGAAAGCGTGCCATTACGTTCCAAAGATAAGAATAAATCATCTGATATTATATCCTAAGTAAATATAACTTCAGGAATGGAGAAGTCACCATCAAATTACAAAAAAGAAGCATAGTAAGTGGGAGACAGATGTGTCACAGAGTGGAATGGTGGTGTGGAGAACAGCAGCATGAACGATGCCTGAGTGAGGAAAGGAAAATGTTTCTCTATTAAATTAACTCTTGACAGTGGTAACAGTACTTGAAGTTTGTTGAACAGTGCACAAAAAGGTAAATAAAAAAAAGGACTGAGAAAAACAAAGGAAATTGTACCCTGCACTTGAGTAATATCTGTTAAGAAACGTGAGAGATTTTAATTGGGTTTCAACATAATCTGCAAAGTGTGCTATGACTATCCGTTTTCTTTCAGAAGACAAATGAAGGCATCTGTTTCTCAAACGGACCTCCAGGTTGGAGAACCTGGGTATTCACATGGAATCAGTACGTGCTGTAATGTCCAAGGGAGTCAGCAGGGAGCTTGGCACACCCAAAAAACACACCTGAGAAATTCCAGGTTAGAAATTAATAGAATCACAGCTTTCAAAACAGGTGGCTGCTTTCAAAAATCTGGACCCAAAGGAAGACCAGGCAGAATGAAAAATCAAATGCCAGAATGATGCCTTTTCAGACTCTGCTATTGCCAGTGGCCACAGCTTTACCTGCAGGGCATAAGGACAATGAAGAAGGCAACTGCTTAGCAAACACCCTTTATTAAGGACACTTCTAGTTGAGAAGTATGCAGTAGCCTCACCTGAAAGATTTCAGCTTTAGTAAGGAGAGCAATATGTCACCAAGAACTAATTATTAATTTGGGAAATTCAAATAAATTTGTTTTCTCATCTCCATGCCATTACAACACACTACTCTGTGTTTTACAGACCAAACAAGTCTAATAAAATGAGAAAGAAACTTCCCGGTACTTATAGTCTTTTCTAGGAAAATCACATTGTGAATTTTTTTCTTCCAGAGTCTACAATTGAGAAACGGGAAAAAAAAATATCTGTTCCCCTCTATCATGAATTCAAATCAAATAGTCTCAGACTTTACTTGCCATGTTGAAAAAGGTGATTGGTAGAACATGTAATTTTAGTGTTTCAAATGACAATATTTCATTTAATGGTATATAGTATTAATTGCAATATTTCATTAAAGTTCTCCACATACCATCCCAACATAAACTTTCCAGGAGAAACAGATGTAAATTGTTAGCTGTCTCTGAAAATCAATATAGAAGTTACATGCATATTAACTATTCAGGATGGAGTCGTTTTGTTTTGTTTACTTATTAAAATTTAGCAGAACTTGTGGTTCTAATAATACTAACCACTGATTTAAAGTAAGCAAGTGCTTAAATGCATTGCTGGAGCAGGACTTCATGGCATGTTTAATTTCTCTGCTATCTTGTGGCAGAAGTTTTATGCATACCAGCACAAAAGGTGCATATGCAAAGGCTGTGTACATGTGCACACAGAAAAAAAAAAAAAAAAGCTACTGTTAATTTTACAAGATCCTCATTTATCTTTGCTCATCACTTTCCAATAAATACAGGGGGGAAATCTGCTGGCCTTTCACTCTTTTTTTAGTTGAAGTGTATATTAAAGGAGATAATCAGAAGCAGCTTAGGTAAATGGGCATTCCTTCTGAATCATTCTATGCTCATAGACTACAACTGCACAATGAAAATCAGCTTGATTCTGAAGGGAATTACTTTATCAATTGATTGATAGCATTTATTTGGCATACTAAAAATTACTTTTCACACTGTCAGGATTAAAAGAAACAGTTTCCATGTCTTCATGAGAAGTTTCTTATTGCATTACTGTAAGATGAAAAGATAGAGGATTCTATTAAAGAAAAGCTAAAGATATCACATGTTTTGGTTCAAATGAAGTATATAATTTTTCTGATTACTACTGACATGTTTTATAGACTCTCAGACACTCAGATGAAAACTTGAAGTATTTTATATGCCCCCTGCATGTTCATTAATAAAGACTGTACATCAGAGTGAATAAAGGAAGGTGAGAATTTAATATGACAGATGTTGCTATGCAAGCGAGAGGCTGGAGAAAATGAGCACAGGATGTATTCTGTACAGAGAGCAGTGCTTGCTCATGCAAATAAAAATGCTTCTGTGATTGCAAAAGGCAGTCTTACAGAAATAATTTTTTGTACACAGAATTGCAAAGTTTATGTCTCCTCTTGGTGGACAGTTGTATGTCTGAGAAGCTGATATCCTAAGAGATGTTGTATCACCTTGCCAGAGGTTGATGTCCAAAGAGTAGCTCTCTTCACCAGTCTGAACTCAGTCCCTGAAATCCATCCCTGTTTCATCAGTTTTAGCCTACAGTGAGATCAGGCTCTGTGGACTGGATACTTTATAAAGTACAATAAAAAAGCCATTTCAGCTTCTAATCAGAAATTGGCTTTAATCAGAATATCTGGCTCCCTAAAATTAACTTCAGGTCTGAATTCTTAATTGAGCTGTCAATTACTTTGCTCTTTCCACACATTACCTTGAACTTTTTAGTTGCCGTAGCAACTGTTCCTAATTTCTTTGGATATCAAAATGAACTATTTAATTTCAGACCTTGCTGAATCTGTATATATTTTGAACAGGAAGGTACCCTGACCCATCAAAACACTTAAGAACACACATTTCTCTGACTTCAGTCACAGTTAGTTACATGCTTAAATGCAAGCATGCAGTTAAGTGTTTTGGTAAACAGGGTTGGGCTTAAACACAGGTAAATGTTGTGCTAGAGCACAGACACAGATGAGAAAGAAGGACTGTTACTAAGAGTTGGCAAGACATTGGAAATGATTCATTCAGATCAGCTCTAAGGATGTTCTAACACATTGCAGCCTATTTCATTCTGATCCGGAAGACTTTCAAATACATTTCAATTCTTTTTAAAATTTAATTCACATCACATACATTATGGCTTAGAACAGAAGCCATGCAACACTGCTAGTCCAGAATTAGTTACATAGCCACCTAATGAGGAGAGAGATGCATTTTAAGGCTGGACAGTGTCACTCCTGCAACAAAGATGTTGTCCTGATGTGTTTTTTAGTCAGGACAAGATATTTTCCTCTAAAGCCTACAGATTTCCTAATATCTATATGAAGTACTAATTTGAGGAGTCTTCTAATGATGTAACTAGGCTATTTCCCAGTATTCTCTTTTAACAGAGCAGCAATCAAAACTTCTACTCATGTTACTGCAAACATGCCTGAAAATAAAATCAAGTGGAGTTCTTTCACTTGGATGGCACTTTTGGATACATCCGTTTATTTTCATTTTGGCTTTTAAAAGGAAATGGACAGATCAAAGCTAGATGATTTAAAAATGAAACATATGGCAAGTCAGAGGGGAAAAAAAAATATCTGTCATGAAGTATTTTTGAATATAACAGCAGGGCTGTCTGCAGCTTCCGGCACTGCCTTGTAAGGTTGGCTGAGAATAACCTGCTTAGGTGTTTTTTCCTTATAGCAACTTGATGGCAGCCATCAGTTACCACTAAATACACTGTTTTAGGGAACACACAAAATTATGGCCTTTATTTGAACTAATAAATACAGATCAGCTCTTATAGAAAAAAAATACCAAAATTAATTTAAATTTTAGATGTAAACACGGGCTCCCAGCCAAAGCCTAGGGAACACTCTGGAAACTTTTGAGAGAGTTGCCAGAACAGTAGCATACGTCTTATGTGTCCTCAAAACTTCTTCCACCAAAATAACTACCAAAAACAGCCAATGACTTCACTTTTACTGAAATCTATTAACTTTGAATAGAGAAGCTTGATACACAAACAAAAATGCTTTCTGAAAATTAGAATTTCTTATTTCTCCAGATCAGTCTAGGGAGGGATAAAACTTTGCAGAGCTTACAGGTACTTTTGGCACTGCTGCCTCTAAAAAAAGCACGCTAAGATGTAAAGCTGTTGGATAAGGTGCTGCTGAATTTAGGATCCACCAGCTGCTACTAATTTCTGTCAACATTGTGGTATGTTGTGGAAACTAGGCCTTTTATCCGGCTACTTTTGCAAAGAGATGTCCAACTCTGGAGTGCCAAAACTCACAGTGTAGTAGTTATCAATAAATATTTTGGTCTTCAAAACATTTGCTACTCAGTGTCAACAAACAGGCACACTGAAATATTTCTGTACTGCTGCAGAGAAAGCTTGATCCACTACTCCAGGAATCATTTAATTTTCATGAGGCAATGTTTTCCCATGAAAACAGCCCCTCAAGGAAGGTTTTCATGATGGCCTTCTGTATCCTGTGAGATAGGGTACAGATGGCTTCACCTTGAGAATGCCTTGAATGTGTGGGGAGGGTTTCACACGGTTTTATTGCATTAGTGGACATCAGAAGGGTACAAAACTTAGAAACATATGGAAACAAGACCAATGATTACTAGTTCTAGACATGTAAGACTGGAAAAGCACCTGCTGATGGCAGCATTGAGGGTAATGGAACATGAGATTGGATGGCTGGAGTTTAGAGGCAGACAGAAGACTCACAACATGGACACACACCAACCATACCTTCACTGGTTCCTTTGCCTTTCCTGTCAGGTAACTCTAACCCTGTGCCCCCCGAAGGATATAAGGAGACGTCCGTTGGCACTGGCCAACTGCTGGCTGTGTCTTCCGTGATTTCATACATCTGCCCTTCCATCGGCTGCAGGTGCCAGTTTAGGCCAAACAGGTGCATGGCTGTGGTGAGCAATGAGAAAAGTCATCTTTTTCTGTTTGGGAGAGTTTCAGAACTACAGGGACACATTCTAAATCCTCATTCCACTGCCTTATTAGTGGTCATTGCTTTAGGACAAGAATGGGATTAATGCAATTGGACAGCCCCTGCTGCTTCTACCATACAAGCTCCCTAGGTCTTTCCACCCACTTAAACTCATTTTAGATCACCTGTAGCAATCCACCCTGGTTCTTCCAGCAGATCCACTCCTGACTCATGATTTGCATGAAAACATAACCAGGCACAGTGTTTCAGAAAGCTCCCAAGGCTGGGGTGGCAATGTGGTGAACAGAGAAATACAAGGAGTATTATTTCTCAACATACCAATAAATACTGGGGAACCGCACTCTGGTTTGTTTTGCTATATTCACAACATTCAGGTTCTTTTTTTTTTTTTTTTTTTTTTTTTACCTATCCATTAGACACAGAAGCTCTTACAAACATCTCTGACATGTTTTCCTGTTAAGATCAAGTAAAAACTAAGGCAATTTAAGATCCATCTTGCACATCACAAAAGTGAGTGCCTGTGTCTGAACGTTCCTTGGTACAACTCAGCTTCCTCTATTCAGATCAAAGATCAATCCTTGAGATTTAAAAACAAGCATCACCATCTAGATTTGTGTGATATCAGGGCAAAGCTCTCTGTAGGTTTCTGGGCCATGCAAAGTCATCCAGTGCACACGTGAATCTATTTCAAGGCATTATATAAAGACAAGTGTAGTTAAGGAACAAGACAGACTACTTAAAAACCAAACACATGTATGAGGAGTATGGAAATAATTTGCTTATACAACTAATATTTGCCCCTTGCAAATATAAAGCAAAAGAATGTGGCTTCCCATATCAGTTCTTCCATCCCCAACATAAACATTTCATACTCAATCAGTATCCAGCTTAGCTTCAGGCTCTACACAGCTAAATGATCCGATATTTGCTACATTTGGAATGACATTTCTTTTTTAAGGGAAAGCCTTGATATTTTACACTATAATTTCTCCAAGAAACTTCACATTGGCACTAACATCACAGGCATTTAACATAAACAAAACCAGTAAAGAAACAGAGCATTTCCATGGCCTATGGTTCTCTTTTTATTCACAAAAATCTACCTGAGCTTGGCAATCACTGTTAGGGACAACCTGTACATCAGGAAAAATCTTTTCAAGAGGATTGAAAATTAATCCAAGTAGTTCTTCCAAAACAGTGTGTTTAGGCAATTTAGCAAAATATGTGATTTTTTCCACTTCAGTCTCAATTAGGTCACCTATCACTTACTAACATAACTAAGGTTGTCTTTGCACAACTATAACACCACAAAACACAATGAGAGCAAAACTTTCCTTTTGCTGTGAAAGTGGGGACTGGATTTAATAACATTAATCCATTGAGAAAGGAAATAATCTCCTAAAACTCCCAAACAGCAAGGAAAAACAGTAAGAAAGGTCTCCTGAGGACCTCTTTAAAACCCATTTTTATCAGCTATATATACTAAGAAGGAATGCTAGCAACACAACTGGTAATTCAACCAAGACACTTTAGGCAGAGGCACAAGTACATTCATCTGAAAGGAGTGTGTTTACTTGGCAGAGAAACTGTACAAGGGAAGAGAGGATATCAGACCAGGAGTGAGGAATTTGCATCAAGCATTTGGCATGGCTATGCTTGCATAGTATCTTCATCATCAGAGTGCCTGCGCACTTCATAGCTATTAACCTCATAAAACCTCATCAGGTAGAAATCTGCCTTTTTCTACTACACAGAAAGGAAGAGGAGAACTACAGCAGATTAAGGACTAACTCAGTTAACTTGTTTAGTCATTAAAATACAATTGTGTGTTAATTCACTTACTTTATGCTCACAGGTTCAGAAGCTCTAGCAGGCATTTCATGCACCTCTCTGTCAGCAGTTTTTGTTCTAAGCTAAGTACTGGATGCTGCCTGAGAAATCCATCCAAGCTGGACCTCTCCAAGGACCAGAGTGTAACCCAGGTGCTGCAGAGCTCTTAGAGAGCTCAGGGGCTTAGGTGCTATGGGCACACAAGTTCCCCTGTTTAACCACACGGATGGTTGTAGTTCCAAGCAGAACAAAAACTGTACTGTTCACTCCTCTAAACTCAAGCAACCCCAGACAGCAAGCAGCCAGATGCTTCTGCTGGCTCTAAGTGCTTAATCCGACTCCATCTATCAGATGTCTTCATGTTACTACGACCTGCATGAGCTCATACTGAGCATCACTGGTTTGGGCAAGAACTGAGCCACTGGTTTGCTTTTTTCACACCACCATTTGACTTGCCCTGTCCAAGTGCCACACAGACTTTTAGGAACATATTGCAAGGCCACTGTTTCCCCAAAAGGACGTTGCTGCTTCTCCTCTCCTTAGGAGGAATTTGTTGATGTAGATCATTATTTACTGCAAGCAAATGAAGGTGAAAAACTCAACATTATTTCGGGTGCAGAAAAAAAAACTATGAACATTTCTTCCAGGCATTAAAATGCATTTAAAATACCTGATAGGAAACGTGTTCAGAAGGGAACATCTTGCTTCAGTGTAACAAGAGAACTGGTAGGCTGGAAGTGCTACAGCTTCTCTGCACATTATCCATCCAATTGAGCAAGTGAATCAACCATTCCATTTCATCATTCAATACTAAATGTTTGAAAAGTATCTTAAAGTGTCCCAATTTAGAAAATATGACAGAATTATCTGTAACATAGATACTGTTTTGTCACACAGAGTCAAAAGGCTCATATTAATATGTTACCTTTTGTCTTAGATTTTGTCTAAAGCAAAAGCTTCTTGCATACATTGATCCCCTCATCATATAGATCACAGAATCAAAGAATCAAAGTATGGTTTGGTTTTGAAGGGACCTTAAAGACCATCTAGATTTGATTCCACCCCCCTCTGCCACAAGCAGGGACACCACCTACTAGACCAGGTTGCTCAAAGCCCCATCCAACCTGGTCTTTAACACTTCCAGGGACAGGGCAGCCACAGCATCTCTGGGCAACTTGTTCCAGTGTTTCACCACCTTTATAATAAAAAAGACATTATTTCTAATCTAATTCTATTCTCTTTTAATTTAAAACTATTGCCCCTTATCCTGTCACTACAGATACCAGTAAAAAGCCTCTTTACGTCTTTCCCTTTTAAGTACTGAAAGGCTGTAGGAAGGTCTCCAGTGATGACCCATGAAAAAGATTTCTATGGCCACCATGCACACAAAAGTGCAGAAACCTGAGAAACAGAATTTTTTGAATAGCATCTTGATTGCCAAGTGGTTTAATAAAAACGCAGAACACAGAGTGCAAAAGCTCAGAGCTAGCACTCTATTCAGGATTTCTGATTTGATGTTTCTGAGCACTAAATAAAAGCCTATAAATATTCCCACCTATAAGGCAGAAAGACATCATGCAATTTCTGCTACACGCAGGCAATAACCACAAAAACCAACCTGAAACAAGAAAAAAGTCTGTTTACTTTGGTAACACACTTGGGTAGCAGGTATGTTATCAGGAAATCACCTGATTAGGTGATTTCATTACTAGTGTCTGATTGGCAAGCTGGTGGAAGATACATTTCTCCTCTTGCTCCATTTCACTGCCATACCTATGATAAGTAGTAACAGCACTGGATTTTATGTGTCTTTACATCTCAATGGGATGTGTAAAACTGTTGATGCACACAGTTGTTTGAAGGTTTAGGAGAGACAAAAAACAACCTTGTTCTGTGCTAAATTGATGTAAAGTTCTTTCTTGTGGGAAAAAAAAAAAGGATGGATCATAATCAGGTAAAAGCCCTGGAACCATGGATTAGAGGCACAATCATATACTTCAAAGTGTTAATGTTCCTAAAAGCAAAGAGAATCTGTAAAAATAGTTTGAGATTCCTGATGTTCTCAGCCTTCAGGTCAATGGAACCCACTGTGGACATTTGCTCTGGCTTTTTTTCCTCCCTCCCTCAGCTAGATATAAGATGTGGCTGACAGAGAGTAAATGCCCTTGTAAAAGACCCCATGTCCTTCTTCCTCTCCCTCCCCAACATGATGCTCAAGTAGATATTCAGATATTGAAGACTTCCCATGTATTAAAAGAGCACTCTGCAATTAACAATCATTAAAGTGCACCCTTTTGTAAAATACCACGCAGCTTTCACTGCCTAGGAAGCCCCATGACAAACTCTTTACAGAAGCTTTGGTTTTATTTCCCACGGAGAATAAAACTCTTTTGTCTGCCTCCTCTTGGAATGGAAACAATACTTAGGGCAAACCCTGCATCCTCTCTGGGGTGTTTCAGCACCAACAACTTAGATGATATAAAGGCATCTGGGGCCTCTGGTCCATTATGCTTATGTTTTGACATTAAAGCTTTGATTTGCACAACCTTTCCACCGCAGCTAATTGCAAGCAAAAAGTGCCCTGAAATGTGCTGAACAGGTAACAGAATTTCCTGTAGCAGAATAAACCACTTTATCCTCAGTCCTACATCACCTCTAGCTGTCTTCTTGGTGGAAAACAAGAAGGACGCCAAACTCCAGTCCCTTCAGGGTTTGATTACTTTGCTGAGTTCAGCATTTCAACCACGCCAATGGGATACAGCTGTTCATTTGCTGGACCCAGATTCTCTTTAACAAAGAAAATTTGCAAACAGTTTAGCATCAGCTGAACTATTTAACCATCCAAATAAATCAAAGTTCATACTGGTGGAACCAAATATTCAGGATCATTAATATTTTGATTTTAACACATTATCTCTTTCTATATTGCATTATTCCTACTCCATAGCTACTTGTGGAGGCCATAATCAGCATAAGCTGGTGCTATTAAGCCAAATAAAGAGGAACATTCTTTCCGAGTAGGTTTTGAAGAAACCCAGGCTTTTGGGTATCTTTGCATTATTGCCACTTGCTTATGAGACAGCAAAACACCAAAGTAAAAACAACATACTCAGCAGATCAGAGAACAAAGGAAGTGGTGCAGCATTTAGGATGAGAAAGGACAAACAAAGATAATAATTCACATGGTCAACAAAATGGGCATCTCTTGGGACAGGTTGATGGAGTGAAGGGGCTAGCAGAGAGAGGCAGATGATTGTGATAGATCACAGGCAGAAGAAAAGACAAGACATGCTTACTGAAGCATATGAGACCCCCAGAAACCACACCAGTCAGCAAAAAAATTGAAAAACAAACTCCTGGCCCTTTATTAGCTTGTTGCTTTGCCCAAAGCTGCAAGCTAAGTGTAATAAATAACCAAACCAATCAATTACGATGCTTGAAATTAAGGCTACAGCTGAAGCCACCAGCTGCTTCAACAGTGTTTGTTAAAAGCACTCTCACAGCAGCCCACAGGCTCTTCTGCCTTCTCCCCTGTCCTCTCAGAGCTAAGTCCTGCAGGTACCACTTCTGGCCTGCTGATTCCTCACTCCAGCAAAGCTCCTATATAATCTAAGGAATGAATAAAATAGCGACTGTTTCCCAGCTAACAACTGATCTTGCCCTGAACAATGAATAAAGAGTTTTTCAGAATGGAAGCTCAACAAAACAAGTTAATGATCACTACTGTGAGCCTGGATTTACAGCAAGCACAGAGGATAAAGGGCAGGGAGGCAAGACAGAAAGTCTTCTGGGCTTCTCATCTGAAAAACCTATCCAGTTTCTTGACACTAAGAATAGCCCAGGTTTTGAATCCACATTTGTGTAAGGATATCGGAATATTTGCTTAAATAACATGAGGGAGCACACATGTTTTGGAAAAGCCAAGCTTCTCTGCATAGCCCCTCCACCCTCCGCAGTTCAGCTGTACTGGTACTGGGCTCCATCTGGTAAAGTTTGGCTCCCCTACTCCACTGGTTTCTGTGAGCACCTCACTGCACTGGTGATAACAAAGCCAAAGCCAACACAACCCAAAAGCCTACTCCTAGGAGGGAGAATGGCTTTCCAAAGCCCCCTAGCATAGCATAGGGGAAAAGAGAAAATGGGAAAAGTGTGAGAAGGAACAGCTGAGACGGACTGATACCATAATGAAGAATAAAAACAAGAAAGAAAGGAGAGGATGGTGAGAAATACAGAATGAGAGAACGTTTGGAAAAAGCAAAGGAATTCTAAACAAACAAGTAAAACAGATTTGGAATAGAAAAACAGCTGGAGCTCAGTGATGGAGAAGACATTTATATAGCTTGTTTCTTTGCTCTCCCCTCTTGTGTGGAAACGAGCATAAGATACATGGTGGTTACATATTCCTCCTTAAACTTCTTGTTTGACAGTCAGACTTCAAATAACACACTCTCTAAGATGCCTCTAAAATGATACCTGAGCTTTGCTTTTTCTCCTAATTGAAAAAAAAAAAAAAGAGCTGAATTCTACCACTAAATTACTCAGGGCTAATTTTGACTCAAGTAAATGTATTGCTTTCACTCCTGTCTCTGGAAGAAACTTGACTGTAATTATCTGGATAACTGTCTCTCTGTACACTGAAACCATATGATTTCTGTAGAAGTGGTAGAATTGACTGTTGCAGAAATAATCATATTTTTGTGACATTCCATGTTATGAAAAGGAGCCTTTCAGCATGAAATAATCACTGGTTTGTTAATCTTCAACAAATCACGGAAGAGGCACACAAGATTAAGGAGAATGGAAACAGTAAAACAAACATTAAATAAAATAAATCAAACTGTTTGTTTTTCTCTTACACTGCTGTTCCATGTGCTGGACAAGGCTTCTGTGTCCTAGCATGGTAGAACACAACACCACAATGAAAGTTGAGGACTGAAGAGCTCTCTGGCCCTACTGGTTTGGGAAGAGGGCAAGAACAGCAAGCTGGATGCAGTATGTTGTAGCAATCTCTTTGTATGGTCAAGTTGTGGACCAGTCTGATCCAAGTGGTTGTTCATCTAAGGGCATGGGACACTTTGAGTGCTGCAGTGATTTAATACCCAAATACCTTATGGGTTCACAGATCTGGAATTGAGATCTAGAGATCCCAGTGGTTCATAGAATCATGAGTTCACATCGTTTACACATACAGACCTGGGATACTCAGCCAGTCACTGTGAGGCAAGGAGTCAGGGAGTCCTACAAGGCCAGTTCTTGCATGGACTTTGGCAGTTACTTTACAATCAAAAACTATGTACAATGCTCTGTGTTGTTTCTAGTGTCTGAAATTATTTCTTATAAGTAAATGCTTTCCTTCTGTGGCTTAAAACACTCACTCAAGGAATGGAAAACCTGACTTAAGAAATCATCCTCTGCTCAAAGGAATGTGAGCTTGCACACCAGGATGGGACTGCAGCCACATGGAAACAGAGAATCCTGCACACGGTGCTCTCCACAACCCAGATGGACTAGGGCTGCTGTACAATTAGAAATTAAAATTAAAAGGTCACAGAGAAATGGAGGCCCAAAAAGCAGCTTGCCTGCATGTTGTTTAAGTGAAGACACTCAGTCTGTGGCTGGGAGATCCTATGGCTCTGCTTCCTGGCCTGTTGATTTATTTGACACAAGAACAATAGTTAAAAAAAAAAAAAAAGCCATCAGGAGGGATATTTAGGGTAATACTCACTATTGTAAATTCCCCTTTTGCCTCCCTTCCTGGCTGCTCAGTGATCCACCTTCAATGAGAAAAAAGGGTTTACAAGCCTCCCTCACAGACTGGGTTTGAAGACACTTTGCTGGGCTGGGCTGCAATTGCTTTATCCTGAAAAGTGGACAGTTTATATCCACCCATCTTGAGTGCAGGGGTTAGGAGGAAGGACTTTGATGATAAAACAGAGCAAAAGCTGTGTTTTGTTTGCTTGTTTCTTGGTTTGTTTTTTAGGACCTCAAATGTCCTAAAGTAAGAGGCAGGTGCTTTCATAGCCAGCTCAACATAGACAAATGCTACAGGATACAATCATGCACCTGGGATCATGCCTGCTGCCTGACTCTGCATGTTCATAGCTCAAACTAAGCAAGTACCAGATGCAATTCTTTTGGAGATAATTCACGTCTCTTCTTCCCTCAATCAAAATCACCATGTGCAAAGGAGGAATACCAATGATGGAGAGCTTTCTATCTCTTGAAATTTTGCTAGCAGAGCAGGAACTGCCTCTTGGGAAAAGACAGCATTGTGCTAATCACCTGAAGTCCTGGCTGCAAACAGTTACTTGCTTTGATTTAACACTAACTAGTTATTCTTTGACCCCGCCTGACTGAAGAGCTGTATCAATGATTTTCAAGATAGAAGCAGATGGTCTACCAAACAGTATTAGCTTCTTCTTAGGAGAACACTTTATATTTTAATTTAGTTCCCAATTGCTCTTAATAGGGAAGAAAAAAGGCTTTCAGCTGAAGCATCACATTTCTTTGAAACATTCAAGGAAGTTACTAGAAAGACACTATAAAATAAAGCAGTTAAGCTCCATGTTTGTTCAGTGCAAAGAGTCAGCAGTTTCTATTCAATGTCTTCCTAATTACCCCTGGGGATCAAAGACTTTCAACTGATTGCCTGTCCATTCAAACAGCTAATAGATGATCACCAGCCCCTCCAGTGCTACAATAGCTTGTAATTTCTTCTGGAAAAGGGGAAATGCAATTTTAAATGGGCATATTTAAATATTTTTATGGTTATTTTAAGAGGGATTTTTTTAGGTGTCAACCTATAGGAAAAAAAAAAAGACATAAACGTGGAAGAGCTTATCCAAGGAGTTGGTTGCTTAAATACCATCAGTAATTTCCTTCACCATCTACACCAATTTGAAATAGAATGAGAAGTTGAAAGATGGACCTCAGCAACACTTGGCTGTTATTGGGTAGCTTACTGCACCAAAGAAACTTATTTCAGCCCTCACAGCTCTAGTAAATTTGGTGTTACACATGCTCAGGCCTTTCTCAGTAAAATAATATTTTCCCTTCTAGATACCCTTTCTGGCAGAGACCGCATTACCATAAATATTGCTGAGATATTTCTTCAAGATCAAAGTCAATTATAGGATGGTCCCACTATACCTCTAAATGAAGTTTTAATTTGTGCATATAATATTAGAAATAATAGTTTTCCCATTGGGGTACTCACTTCAATTAGAGAAATGAGGACAGGCAGCTCTGCCAGAGGGCCTTCTATCCTGCTTCACATTTACTAAAATTCTGGGCTAGCCTGTTGTGGACAGCTTATTTTACAAATGCCCTTTCATTACACACACATAAACTGCGAGGTGCTAATTAAAAAGGGTGTAATTTACATAAGTAAATCAACCAGCTTTCACATGCTTCCTTCCTTGTTATCTTAACGTGATAATGGTCAGAAAGCCTGCCTTCCAAAATTAATATAATAGTTTGCCTAAAGTCTAAAAAACCACAGTTTTCTGTGCAAAAGTCACACATATCTGTCTTCTAATGACACCCCAGCACAACAGAGGTGGGATCAGAGTTTAAAATAAATATTTCAGTTTAAGCTTTCAGATTTAAATATTGCTGTAGAATCTGATGTGTGAGCTGATCTCTCGGATGGCTGCCTGCTCATCTGTCCTTCTGAACACAAACATGATTTTATTATACTAAGACAAGTAAATGTCTTTGAGAGCAGTGCTTGTGTTTTGATCCTAAAAAAAAAAAAAAAAAAAAAAACCCAACAAAAAAAACCCCACAACAAAACAAACCTGAAAATCCTGAAAACTGCATTAGTGTTATTAGTCACCTTCGCACATTCTGATAGCACTGGAGCCCCAGTTGGGCTGTGCTAGTTGATACAAGAAAAATTAACAAAATTACATTCTCAGAATCCCTTGATGTCCAAAGCACAGGTTTAACTTGAGCTTTACTTAGCGTGAGTAAATCTAGTGACTTCAAGAGCATAATGGAGGTACTTTAAATTCAGTACAAATTTACACATTTTTTAGATCTGGGCCGGAGTGCTCATCAGCATTGTCAAAACTGAGTTCTAAAGCAGAATCCTATCAGCTTTGTGACTATTTGAAGAGACATGAAAAAATTTAATCTACACGTCTTCAGGAGCATCTCATTGTTTTAGTTGCTTTGGATGACAAAAGCATGGATATGCTTAAAGCAGGCTTAGGTTGTTTAAATTTATTTTCTACTTTTTCATTACATATAGTAGAAAACCAGATTGTTCCAACAATTGATTTGGAGAGGAAAAAAAAAAAAAACCACCTTTTTTCTTTCCTGTACAAATGAATACAAATCCACAGTCTGAGAAAGCTGATAAAGTGGGTGACACAGCACAATTAACTACACAATAATTTTTTTCTGTCCAGAGACCATGAGCAAAATCCAGCACAGTACTTTCAGATGTTATAAATCTAAGTGAAAGGTTCAGATCAGTTGTGAAAAGCTTTCTCAATAACAAAACTTAACACAAACTGATGATTTGTTCCCTTGGACTTAGAACTAAATTCAGCACTTAGATTAAGGCAAGTGCTAGCAAATGCAACCCACAGTGTTCTCCAAAAAAGACCTACAGTCATCTTTAATTATACCTAAAAAAGAATTTACTAAAAAACCTCAAAGTTCAACAAGTCAAGCACTCAAAAGTGAGCAAAGAACAGAATTAAGATTGCTTGTGTGATTCTGCATTAGACCCTGTATACATATGTACTCTGTAATAGCCTTTAATTCCCTCATCACAGGCTATTTTTTTTCCACTGGCCCAATGCTGAGCAGAACAATTGCACAGAAATTGCCACTCAACCTTGGCAACTCCAGCATTGTAGCATGTTCAATTGCTTTCTAGGGATGCCATATGTGCTGCCTGGTTGGTAGCAGTAGGAGGGGGTTGGAAAGGGAAAGAATACACTTGGTGCAGACAGTTTTGCTACTGCATTCTAAACAGATTCCTACAGAGCATGTGTGAACTCAGATTTTCTAGTTTTGTGGTAGCCAGCTCTGGGAGGATCAGGGATGTGATAAAGCACACACCATTGCTTGTTCTCCCTACTAAATAGAGGTGTCACAATTCTCCGTTACCTCAGCACTTCTGCAATATGAATAGAAAATAACACTGGATTCAATGGCAAAATTTTGCCTAAATGAGTGACCACACTAGCAGCAGGGATAAAGACCCCTACTCTTTCGACTCCTACAAGTCTTTTTAGGCTACAGAATCATAGAAATTTTAAAGTTAGAAAAGACCTCTAAGGTCATCAAGTCGAACCACTAACCCAGCAACACCATGTTCACCACTAAACATGTCCCCAGCTGTCACCTCCACACATCTTTTGAACACTTCCAGGCAGGGTGATTCCACCACTTCCCCAGGAAGCCTGTTCCAGTGCTTGGCAACCCTTTCAGTGAAGAAACTTCTCCTAATATCCAGTCTAAACCTACTCTGGTGCAGCTGGAGAACATTTCTTCTGGGCCTGCACTTGCTACCTTGGAGGAGAGATTGGCACTCTCCTCTCCTCAGCCTCCTTTCAGGCTGTTGCAGAGAGTGACAAGGTACCCCTAAAACTCCTTTTCTCCAGGCTAAACACCCCCTGCTACCTCAGCTGCTCCTCATCAGACTTGCGCTCCATCCTTTACCACCTACATTGCCCTTCTCTGAAGATGCTCCAGCACTTTAATGTTTTCTTTGTAGTGAGAGGCTCAAAATGTTCAGTAGTGGTAACTTAGGTAACTTAGGCATGATAATTTTGTTTCATCATTAAATACAAGGGTATCAAAGTGCTTACTCAGGGACACAACCCACTGACTTTTCCCTTCACCCCCAAAGACTAAGTTGATATTAGTGAGATGTACCAAGTACCAAGCACCAAGCAGTGTGACTTGATGGTTTATAACATTTATTTGTTAGAAGGGACTCTACCATGACTTCAGCTCTGGACAGCCAGCACCTTCTGAATGCCTGTGCACCGTGTTCAGCTAGCAAGGACCAGAGATCAGTCTCAGTAGGTAAGTTTGGGTCTGACCATTCATAAGACTTTAACAGTATAAAAACGTACCCATTGTGGAACAGGTGGATGCCCAGAATGGTCTCACATACGTGTTTCCCAACCTGGAGTTGCCCATGATGCAGTCTGACTGAGGAAGGTATACTGTATAAATAAACTGTTACTGACAACCTGGATTAAAACTGTTTGGAATATCATTATGCTTAGATTGTGGGACTTGTTTTTTTTTTACCCAGGAAGCCCTTTTGATTCTTGATTTCATTACAATTTCTGCCATAATTAAAAGCAATTCTGCTCCACTGATAGTCCAATTAGATTGTCTTCTGAAATAGGGTAAGCATAGCCATCATCTCTGTTAATTGACTGGTTCTGCTCTGCTTTTTAAAGAGTCTCTTTAAAAGTGATGCTACAGTTGTACTAGGCAAGCAAGGTGTGATGCTGCTGCTGTGTCATGCGCTACCATATTTGAAAACATCCAACATATGCTGTTCTCATCATCTTTCTAGGCAAAAGCCTCTGACTGCAATAAGGACAGGCTTGGAAGTTAAGGTATGATAAAACAGAGAGGAAGACAGGAAAAGCTCATGATGATGGGAGAGTTTATAGGTTTTCGTTGAAAGACAAAGATTCAACAACCTCTATCTATTGAGCATCGAATTCCAGTATCTCAAAGGGAATGTGTAAGTGGTCCTTTTGGAGATTTTAAGTTTCAGTAAAAAAAGTGTTTGAAATATTAACAGAGCGGGAACAGAGTGGATCGAACCTTTTGTTCATTATTTTACAGATCACCTAGTATATTATCTGGGCAGTATACTTAACAACAACACTTCACCCCATAAAGATGTATATCTACCACATAGTTCAACTTTAACTACAGGGAAAAACCTCAGAAAATGCATCACTGCATATACTCAACAGAAATGTATGATCAGGCTGCAAAACAGACTTTGAAGCCATCTTCTAATTTATGCTAGAAAAGGGTGGGAGAGAAACACTAAACTATAACTGAGGAATATTTTTCACTGTCAGTGACATCTCTAATTGAGATGTTAGTTACCAACAAAAATGTATGGTATTTAAAAACACTTAAAAAAGCCTATTACAGGAAACAATTCTTTCTGTCTCCACTTAACTGCAATTAAATTACATTATTTCACACTAATTAGTATGAAGTAAAAACATGGACTCGAGGAGAACTCCTTCCATGAGATATTAAGATCTGTAAAATTGATTCTTTTTCAGCATCTGTGTGCAAAGGTCAATCGAAGCTGTGAAATAAAGATTATAGCACCACATCTGTGCCACTGTCATAAAGGCAAGGCCAGCACTTCTGGAATCATCCTGCTGTTATTTTCTTTTCTGGGGGCTTATAGCAACTATAAAACCTCACTAAAAGCAACTGATAAAAAGCTTATGGGCTGAGAGCCTGTATCTTACCATTGAATAAAAACAGATGGAATTAAATTAATCTCTCCTTGTATTAAAGATTCTCAATTTTACAAAAGGATCAGGCATCTAAAGGGCTAACTAATGTGTGGTTTCATGGTGCACTGTTAGAGACTCGCAGATCAGATGAGCTCTCTGGATACACAGCCTCAACCTGCTTTCGACTGGTTAAAGAATCAGTCATATTGGTGGACTACTTCTAAATGGAAGGCATTCTTCCAATGATCCCACAATGATGAAAGAGGATCAGACTTTGACCAAAGGACCTCTTCATTCAGTGTCAAAATAAAACAATAAGCAGAAATAAAAAAAAGTAATAGATAAAAGCCCAGAACAATAAGGAAACAGAGAGTAATCTATATAAATCTAAAACCATGCAGAGAGGTGAAATGAAGCTGAGGACGTGAAGAAAAAATACATGGCTTGGAAAAAAACACAGAACAATAGAACACTTTTTTAAGTGTACTGAAACCTAGCAAACTGATCAACAATATAGCTATTTACCTGATGGAGATGGGGAAATTGTTAATAATGTTATTATAAAGGTTGAAATGTTCAGTAAAAATTTTTGTTCTAGTTATTGAAAATAACTACGATAATTAAATTAATTCACAGGAAATAAGGTTTTTTCCAGTCTATTAATAACCAGGAATTATATTAAACTACATCTATTCAAGGACAAACATTTTTAAATCTGCAGGCTCATTTAACTTTTACCCAATAAACGATATAGCAGAAGAGGAATCTGACTCAGTGATTAATACTGAATCAGCTACCAGAGATGATAGTGTACAAATATTTAAGAAGGGAAAAGAAGAGGATGCAAGTCACTTGGATTGGGCAGTCTGACCTCTATTACAAACAAAATAATGGAAAACAACACAGAACTAAACTGACAAAGAATAAAGAAAGTGAATGTGGTAGCTCAGGCCAACAATACTGCTTTACAACAGATCTTGAAAAACAAATAGTCACAATTTTTTTGACAAGATTACAGTTTAGTAAGACATTAGATTTAATGTCATTTGATTAAAGAAACGAGCACTTTCCAATGGTAAAGAGCAATTTATACATGTACTTAAAAACTAAGAACTTAGTATTATCAGTGCTGGTGAATAACCATCATGTGTTACAATTTCTTGTGAAATTCAACAACTGACATTCAACATGAAATTATTCAATGTTTACATGAGTGTTACATAAGTAAATATAAAATCATGGATCACTGAACATGTAGATGACTCAAACACTATTCAAGTGACAAATGCAATGATGAGGAGAGAACAGACAAATAAAAGAGTTGGGTAGTTTCTACATTTGAATGATTCAAACAAAAAGTGTCAAAGGCCAGCTTATACATTTCAGATAATGTATAGCAAATTGTGTCCGTGAAATGGGACACTGGCAACTGAAAAGCAGAGAGTGAAAATTATTTAAGGAGTAAGCAAAAGAAGATGCCATATAACAATACTCTAATGTAATTTTTACAGCCAAAACCAGCTAGTGAGATCCTTACACATGTTAGTTGGGAAGGAACTGAAGTAGGTTTGTGGCTGACTGTGTTAAAATGGTAAAGCAGTTGGAGTTTGCTAGCCTTCAGTGTCTGAAGAGGTCAGCCTCCCTGACGGGACAGTGTTTATGGATTTTAACACTGAAAACTGAGAAAAGTATTTTAAATGAAAATTATGGGAATCCTCATAATTCTTCCTGTCTCCAAGAAACACTTAATTTGTTGAAAAAAGATGCCGACTTGACCAGGATCTTTATCACTCTAGACTTTGAAGAAGTACTAACCACTTTGCAAAGCAGGAATTTTGCTGCCAGGTTAAGAACCCATTGTCATTTTAATGCTTCCCAGTATTAATATGCCTATGAGGAGCAACTGAGGGAGCTGGGATTGTCTAGCCTGGAGAAAAGGAGGCTCAGGAGAGATCTTATCGCTCTCTACAACTACCTGAACAGAGGTTGTAGCATTGTGGGGGTCAGGCTCTTCTCCCAGGCAACTTCTGACAGGACAAGAGGACACAGCCTCAAGCTGTGCCAGGAGAGGTTCAGGTGGGACATCAGGGAGAATTTCTTCATGGAAAGGGTTGTTAAGCATTGGAATAGACTGCTCAGGGAGGTGGTGGAGTCACCATCCCTGGAGGTGTTCAAGAAACTGGACATGGCACTTAATGGTATAGTTTAGCTGACACGGTCATGATCCATCAAAGGTTGGATGAAATTATCTTAGAGGTCTTTTTCAATCAAAATGATTCTGTGATTCTTTCAAAAGCGTCTACATCATGGTGCATTTCTCCAATCGCAACACTTTTAATGTCAGGTAACAGATCTTACTTAGATCAAAACAGTGAATGTTCTTTAACAGAGTTTCTATGGTGAGGTTTTAATGCCCACCTGTATGAATTGATCTTCACAAGAATAGCTTTAAAGTGGGATCTTGTACCTTTATCACCTTTTTTTAAAGATGCGGATAAATCACTTGCACTTCCTTTACTCTAAAGTCAACAGTAGCTGCTATCCAAACATACAATGGAAAATTCAAGGCAAAAAAAAGATGCACCCAATCACCAATAATCAAAGAGCTCTTGCTGACTTTGCAGGTGACAAAAAATAAAAGATCTGAGTTATAATTCATACCACCATGCACTTAAAACTGGAAAAAAAGACAACAAAACAGGGGGGAATATAAGACTAAATATATGCAATCATGGTTTTAATTTTCATAGAATCCTAGAACAGTTTGGGTTGGAAGGACCATCTAGTTCCAACCCATGGGCAGGGTCAATTTCCACAAGACCAGATTGCCCCAAACCCCATCCAATCTGGCCTTGAAAACTTCTAAACCTACTCTTTCAGTTTAAAGCCATTAATATAATATTGTGCCTTTCTCATTCCTCTGATAACTACTCTCTCAATCTGTGTGTGCACACATGTGGAGAGCAAGATGGGGGAATTTTACTAAAGTGATGGGGCTGAAGCATTTCAGTGATTCCCTATTTCATTGTGGATCTGGCCCAGTAAAGTCTCTTTTGCCAGATTCCCACCAGTAGCTTTCCTGAGCTCACTGCTACTCACCAGCCTCTTGTAAGATTTACACGCAGCAGCTGCCTTCACTAGTTCTCTACCATAGTGAAGTGTGACTAAGGCTAACACAGGGCCTTGTGATCTTCTCATCCCTCTGCTACAGAACAAAAGACTCAAAAAGACTTCTGCAACTCCATGCACTTTTGAATGATCACACAGAAGCTCAGGTCGATGGCATCTCTCCATGAGGTTGAGATTATTTTCATGTCTTAGCCTTGCTGAGATAATTTACAGTGGAAAAATTTGGAGCTCAACAACAAAAAAGTTCAAGACCGGATTGAAGGATCAACATATGTCGTTATTTAAATTTTGTCTTTAGTCAGGTCAGTCTCCAGAACCAAGAACATAAAAAAATATATGCAGACTTTTCCATGGTTATTCCAGCTCCTGTTGCAGGCAGTGGGTGCAATGTCAATGACTCTGACTGCATTTGAACCAGTGCTAAAGGAAATGGAGTTGCTACAGTTTAAGAGAAGCATGTGCATGAGAAGAATAAGGCCCATATTTCTCAAATGCCATGGTGTATGAAAGGAAGAGCTAGATGTCATTTAAGCTGTACCACTCAGTAATGGAGTGACACTAATCATGCTTGTCCGCATTTTGTACAAAAAGAGCCAGTTTTAACAAAAATGTGGGGTTTAATAAACCCAACATATTCAAGTTCTACTATAAATGATAAAATGGTAGTGCTGGGTCCCTCTCAACCAGTGTCCTGAAATTTTATGTTTCACAAACATCTATAGTACAGAAAATATATTTCTGGTAATACTACAGCATCTTTTAGACTGGATCTGACATTTTTGCAGATTAAGGATAAAATTAGTAAATGAGACCCACAGTTACCATGTGAACTGACCACAGTGATTTTCTGAAGATGTGAAAGAACCAAGAAAAGTCCACAAAGCTCCTGTGAATGTAAAGGCTTTGCTAGATGCTAGAACAGATTGTTTAGCTCCCATTTCTGCCTTTTACCTGAGACAAGACAGAAATAGAAAACATTCAAAGATTTTGATTTACAATCCTTGTAAATCAAAAGAACAAACATCAACAGTAGCAAAATAGAGCTTAACCTGGGATCAGAAAAAAAAATATTAAAGCAGAAAGTGAAAGAAGCTTGTTGGCAGGGTAATAAATTGCATCATATTTTAACATGAATAAAAATCTTCACATGAAGGTATAAATGTAGGATCTGTAGATATGGATCAGGTTTAATAATTAACTTTTCCTATGGATCTCTAGTGGCATTTAAACACTATGGTAATTAGTATACTATACATCATAGCTAGCTAGTTAGATTGTTAAGAGCTTTGGAGAACTGCTTTAAATTGGGTTTGCTCCATAGCATCAAAGACTCATGGACAAACTGAGCTAAAGTTAGCTTTCAGGGTGATTCTTAGACAATAAAACAAAAGACACTTTATAAAAACATCATAGTCCTAACACACTTTTACTGTCAAAGCCTTTTGCCTGCAGCAAGAAACACTGTTCTTTAAGTGAAGCTGCATCTGTACAGAGTTCAAATGAACACAGAACTGAAAAGTAGAGAGCTCTGACTCCAATAAAAAGGAATGACTGTTTTGGCTTCATAATATGTTTTCCAGCCCTAACTTTAATCTAAATCAAATGCCCATCTTTCTTGCTGTTCATGCAATGCGACCACAGCACATGCTTAAGTATAGGAAAATTGCAAGTGCCTAACTACATCAAATTGTACTTCCATCTAGTCTGGAATATACATCAGGCAGAGGATAATACCTCCTGTTTAAGCAGGCAGAAACTATTCTCCATCACTAATTCATTTAGAAACTGTTCCATGGATCTCGCCAAACAGCTGCTGCGCATGGAGATCTGGACAGGCAAACAGGTCTTTTCTGTCTCTAAACTCAGAAATCTTCCTCCCAAACAGTACAGCAATGTCAGAGAATCTTTACAATGCTCTCCTAGCAGGTCTGGCATCTACCAGATACAGAAATTACCGGAAAAGTTTTTGGATAGCAACATACCTCACAGTATTAGCTCTGCCATAATAATCTTGCTAGAAAATTAGCCCTCCAAGGCATGGTATATGGACCCCATCACATCCCAGTAACAGCCATGAAAATTTTCCTTGTTTAGCTGTCTATTGAATGGACAGTCCTAAAACAGGGGATTTAATTTTAAAGTGATGTTTCTTCATGACCTCCTAGAATAGCAAATTTGCAGGGCAGTTACAGGCTGCTCAAAGAGGCCTTTGATTTCAATGGTTCCATCATTTTAATGCTAAAGCCCTGATCTACCCCTGTTTTTCTCTTCAGTGCTCCCACCCCACAAGACAAGCTTCTGCCGAGATTTGCATAAGCCGTGTATGCACGAAACACTGACGGGCATTGTTGCCACTGCCTCACTGTGGTGCCTGAATATTTGAAAAGGTGGCAACAAGTCAATCAAAAGCTGCTTAATTCAAATGAAAACCAGCTTCTGATGTTTAATACACTCCGTTATATTTTGTTTGCCATTATCTCTTCAGACCAGTGACTCACTCAGCCCTGTAAAACCTTCAGCTTGATCATAGTGTGGACACATGATACCAGACATTCAGCTGCCGTGGACATCTACTAATGCCTCCTCTCCTCTTCTTTGGAACAGCTCAGTGAGATAAATGAACCTCAGACTGTTAAATGCCATAAAGACTTACATAAAATAGTAGGAACTCTTTTAGCCTCAAACAAATGATTTAGTAAGTGCTCCAAATGAATTTCAGAAATGAACTGGCTTCAGCAAAGAACTTCAGAAGGGACCCAATGCCTCGTTGTTTCCATGCAGCTCTGCCTGCCTCAGATGGTTGCCCATCACAGTTGTGTCTGAGCATCTGTCACACAGCAGGGTCTCTCATGTATCTCTTGATAGAGATAGCTCCACACACTTCTGCAGGAAGGTAAGGCCTGCAATGTGCTACTATTCTAATGTAATATTCTAATATTCTAATAATAGTGCAATATCCTAATAATTAAACAGAGGATGGTGATGTGCCTGATGCTGTGAGGAACATTCTGAAGGCCGAGATACTACTCTGAAGGATTGCCATTAACCAATCAGTGTACAAATAATTAGATTACATGCCAAGCCACTGCCATGGGGCCTGATCCAAAGCCCATTCACTTAAATGGGAGCATTTCCAATGACCTCAGTTTGCTCTGGAGGATAAAAATGGTCATTAAAAAGATAATTTCTGTGGTTGTTTTAACTAACAAGAGCAGACAGAAAGTACTAAAGTTCCCTGAACTCATGAGCTGTTATATAGATTAGACCTTTTACTCATGATTAAGTTATACCTTACCATTCAGATTGTCCCCATGGCATCAAAAAGAGCAAGATACTGCTTCAATGAGAAACAGCATCGGTAGGAAAATGCAACTATGCAAATATGGGGGGGGGGGGGAACATAAAATGGGAGGAAAAACAGTAATTTGTTTTGTAAACAGACCAGGCTATTTAAAAGAATAAACATATTCCTCTTAAGAATTGCGCAGTTTATATCAGAATGCAAAATGTCTCAGCTTAACTTAGTGAAAGGACAAACATTTTGACTCCCTGATTAATTTTTTTTCTTTTGGGTTAGGTGATATGAATCTCATCTGCAACTTGACAGGATGTAAAAAATAATTACAAATGAAAAGGTTATTCATAATTTTTAAATGAGTTAATTAGTAAACCCCGCCAGAGTCACTCATTACAGTAATTAATAATTGATTATACTTGAAATTAAACACAATTTTTCATCAAAATCTAATTAAATATCTGTCTTTTTGCTTGTTGATTAGAACACTGGGTCTGGTAGAGACAATCTTTGCTAAATATGTTTATGTTGAACTGAACCATCGAATTTGATTTTTAATAATTGATAGTTCCTTTAGAAATTAGTAATTATGACCCATAATTACAGCAGTTCAACCTGATCAGCATTTCTGGCACCTTGCCAGCCATCCATAGAGTCTAGTGAATGCCACAGAATTCATCTGAATGGAAACAAGAAAAGGATGGGAGGGCACACAGTAGACCTACCTTTTAACAACACTAACTGTGATTTTAAGCAGGAGCGTGATCTTTTGAGAACTCTGAAAAAGGGAGTTCAAGAATACCGAGTGGCAAACCCAACTCCTCTCAATCTATCAAACAACACACATCTCCTCCTTCAGAATTTACAGGCACCTCTCTGCTGAGTTATAATGATTCTCCTCTGACACACTGAGATAATGTCCAAAGGAACCATGTTCAGGGCATAAGGAGAACATCAGACAAATGAGAAAGGTGAGTCCAAATGTACATAGCAAATGATGAAAATTGACTGCATATTTCATCAAACTGCTGCTGATTTAATGTTGGTTAATTAATCATTCCTGCTCCTCTTACAGGAGACATAAAAGTGACCAGAATATGATGCAAGGCAGAAGTGGAAAAGTATCAGTCATTAAAGAAGTGTACATAAAAGGAACACAGTAAAAGCAATCCTTTGTGGTAGTGCTAATTACACTCATGTGAAATAAAAGCAAAAATCTTTCGATCCAGACTAAGATTTGTAATTCTAACCACAACCTTTTATAGATCATTAGTGTACAGGAAGTCACAATGAAATCAAAAAGACTCATTTGTGCCATGAGAAACAGGCTTTTTTACCCATGATCACATCTAAAAGTGTATGACAACTAGAGCTTGCACCACTGAGTTTTACAGAGAAGTCTAGGAATGGACTTTTGTAAGACATAACACAAATATCAAATCTAACTGAAGAAAAAGTAATAGTAACACTCCAACTTTACAGGCTTAAAAATACAAATTATCACTTCTAGTAGTTCAATTACTTTTGCAACATACAGTAAGAATGATTTTTTTTTGCAATGAACACTGACAAGCCTCACAAACAAAGGAAGTTCAGATCATGCACAGTGCAAGAAAAATCCACTGCTTCTCCACCCAAGAAGCAAATTTTACCTGCTCCCCCTGTTCTAAAAAAGGCTCTGTTAAACCACAACATAAACCCATTCCTTCTCCACCCTCCTGGTCAGCCTATGAACTGAACAATATAATTGCTTTAATGTCATTGAAATGGATGCGTCACCAAACTATGGAACTAAACCACATTTTTGTGTATCGGAATCTTGGTTCTGACCCTCTCCCTTAAAGGTCAACTCCCATGGACATGGATGTGACTGGGACTGGGACACAGACTTCACTGCCTGTTTTAATGGGCTGCTTAGAAAAATCCTGGTGGGTTTATCTCACTCCAGGTACACTTTCCTCTGCAGAATGTAAACAGTCCATGACACTGAAGGGAGCACAAAATATGACTCATGTTTTATTAAGCTCTTCTGGCTTTATGACATATGTTAAGCTCCCTACCATAACACTGCATAACACTGCAACCACAATGAAGTCAACAGAGGCCTCATTTCCCCACCACTTTGTACCACAGTCTTGACCCTTTGCTTCCCAAACATTAGCACTATGGGAGGTTTGTAGAGAAATGAAATAAAAAGAAGAAAAACAAACAGAAACGAGCTTACCTATGAAATAGGCCAGCAGGATCACCAGCGTGACTGAGATGACAATGGCACTCAGAGCAGCACATTTCCAGTTACAGTACTTATAGGGTTTCTTCAGGTTAAAGGCAGGCCTAGAAAAGGTACTTCTGGGAAGGGGCCTAGGGGGAGGTGAGTACACAGTGCTGGACGTCAGGGGATATCCCGGCGACGTTGTACAAAAAAGGGGAGAAGTGCCTCCAGGTTTGAACAGGAAGTGCCTGAGGGAAGAAAGACCAACAGCAAGTGACTCCTCACACAAATCGATGCCAAGGGAGACATGGGGTAGGAAAATGGCAACTGCTGCTGGGACGAGGAAAGCAGCTTCACACAATGCTGGCTACGGACATGAACGGCATGCACAAAAGAGAAGAATAAAAATCAAAGGCAAGTCACACAGAGTAAAGGGAAACAAAATCAGACAAAAAGATCACAGTGCCAACAATGCCACAGAGAACTCTTCAAGGGCAGGAGTCCCCTCTGTGGAAGAGCTGGTATTAGAGTGAGATGAATACCCTAAGCACAGCTACGCCAGACTGGTGGCACAGGCAGAACTGGGAGCCTGCTCACACTCCCACAGAAAAGCCCTACAGAGGCTGAAGAGGACTGTAGGTCAGATTAAAGAGGGGGGCGTTTATCAATTTATTGATCACTGCATGAGAGCGTTTTTTGTGTGGCATCGGTGAATGGCGATGGGGAAAGAGAGCTTAAGCCATTCCATAGCACCCAAATTGTCACAGAGGGGAATATTCACACTGTCCCCACACAGTAAATTTAAGCACTGGACAACGGTATGGCTAAAAGCATCAGAGTCCTGTGTATTGCTAGTGGGGAGAGGCACCTGCTTCCAGATAGTAGTCCAGAGCACCTTAGTTTGATGCCTACCGTTAAAAAAGTGTGAATTACTGTCAAAGACAACAGCATTTCCTGTCCAGTGACATTGGGAGGCACCGTATTTTGCCCATTATGACAAATGCAGCCTGAGTGCCAGCCTATGAGCACCTCGTGTGAGACTCATGAAAGTCAGCACAAAAAGAACATACTGAAGTTCATGAGTTCCTGAAATGAAATGTCCCAATGGAAGTTCTGTCCATGGGAATCCTAAATGAAAAACCTGATTTTGGTGGGACATCATGATGTACAAGGCATTCAAAATCTGGGAATGAAACCTGGGAAATGGATCTGACTCATCTATCACCAAGCTGATGTAAATCAAAAACGCAGCTTGCGAGGACTGAGAAACAGCCCCAATGCACTTTGCACATTCTGTCATGGTTTATGGGGCCAGATTTGCAGCCAGAGCAAACGCAATCAGCATGGATCCTTGAGAGTCAGTCAAGCCAGTGGCTAATATCAGATGAAGATGTGACTCTTTTTTCCCCATGAAGTCACTTGTGCAGTCACAGCAGGAAATGACACATACAGAAACATCACCATGCAGAAAAGCCACCACTTTGTGCAGTAAAAAGCAACACATAATCCTCCAAAATAGATGTTTGTAGTACTACAGCCATGGTTTTATTGTTACTCTAAGCATGACTGCTGAGCATTAGAGAAAGATCCTTTATTTCTACTAATGCTCTACATAAAAAGATTGATTTTACAATAAGTCAGATACAATCCTGTGTTTTGAAGAGTATTTATTTAGACAGAGATGTATCTGTTCTTAGCAAAGAGGTACCTGCAGTGTTCAAGTACACCAAAAAGATCTTCTGTGAATAATGGCTACCGAATTGGAAATTGCCAACACAAGGTTCAACAGTTTTGGCACTAAGAATCAAATTAAAAGCTGATTATAACTTAAAAGTCAAGTGATCAAAGGGGAGGTGAACATGCCAGAATGGGTGGGTAAATCAAACTCAAAGGCTTGGCTTACATACACCACTAGCAGACACTTGTCAGATAAGGTATGTGGAAGACATCAGTTTAACAATGAAGTATCAGGCTGCCTGCACGATAATGGTTTAATATTTTTATGAAAATTAAATTGATCTTAGTTAATACAGGACTTGAAATTGCTGTAGGTACTTCTTACTAATGAAATTACTTTCAAAACAACAAGGGAAGAAAAAGCAAATGGCATGCTGTGGCTCACTAGCATATTAATGAGTCTGCCATTAATATGGACAGGACATAATGCTCCAAGCCCCAGAACTTCATTTTTTCAAAGCCATCTTGGAAGAGGGCAGCAGTGGTGTTGCCTTTAAACATCACTGGTATGACCAAATGCTTTCATGCAAGGATCATAATGACTGTACAGTAAACAGGAAGACCACGTAAGTGTCACATACCCATCATTGTAAGCACCGTCATGTCGGGAGGAGGTGAGAATGTCCATCTCAATGAGGTTGTCCTGCAATGTCTCTAGGAATGTCTGCTTTGCTATGTTTCTACATACATATGGAAACATGAATGAAGCCAGTGAGTCATGCATATATGAAGTGTGATCTTATAAACCACAATGGTTATAGTGCAGTTGTGAATGGAATTAGAATGATGGACCATATATTTATATGTATAAGACGCTACACATATACATATATAGCTTTTAAGAATGTTCACTTCTTTATATATACACTATATATATGCATATACACACATATAAGCACACACGCCCATGTGCATGTATAAAAAAGAGTTGATGTTTTTGCTCATTTCACATTATTTATTGCCAGTGATATATGAAACCTTCTGAACTGCTGGATTCAAAGGACTAGATTTCAATCCAGCACAGCTGTAATCTGGTTATACTCTTCCATCTATCTTACTGTTACTCTGAAAAGGTGCAGCACAGTATCTATATCCCACTTTGGCCAATACTTTGGCAGCACACTTGCATCTAACATGCTTATGGATTTCTAGCAAAAATCTGCTACTCCTTTCCTTTAGTTTCAGTTTTGTATTTAAAAAAACATTTTAGTTTCCAATTTGATTAATTTTGGTTTTCCTTTGTGAAGCAATAACTTCCTATTTAGAAGTTTCAAAATTCAAGTTTTGCTCAATAATTCCAATGAAAGTCTCTCAGTGATAAGCAGATAGAAGCTAAAAACAGGTTAAGCTGTAACCCAAATTCCAGTACAGAGTATTTGCTATAATCTGGCTTTAAACAGGCAATAAGTAAGATACCTAGGGCCTAAACATGAAAATTCCTGGGACTGACCTTGCACACAATAGCAGCATTTTGCAGTACCTGTCCTCCCCAGCATGAATCACATTTTAACCTATAAATGCTGAACTGTTTTGTACTTTTTGAGGAGAATAGTAGAACATACAGAATTTAGTCAGAGGAACAACTGGGAACAGACTGTGTCTTTCTCACCTTCAGGCTTGTTTCTTAAGACCGGGCAAAAGAACATTCTTCCCATGTTTTTTTAAAACAAAAAACAGTCCTAGTTTTGCCCATGTCTGTTTTTAGCATCAAAACTGAACCTAAACCTGAATGTGAACAAATTCCCTGAACAAAACTGGCAAAAAATCCCCCAAAAAATAATAGCATTGTAACACTTTTATGCAGAATTAAAGCTTAGAGGAGGTAACTGACATGAACTCAAACAAGAATTCCTCTGTCAGAGAAACTGGACTCAGGATAACATGCTAAACCATAAAAAACCAGTACTGTCACATTATGCAAACCTTGATACTGTCTCTTCTAAAAAGTCCTCAACCTTAATTTTCATTCTTAATCCCTCCTCTTCCTGCTGCTTAATGCCAGCACTCATTTAGCTCAACTCCCTGCTTTTGGAGGCCTCTGGGCTGCTTTGACAGTACAGATCTACTCCTTTATCTAAGTAAAAGTGAAGTGACTCCTACTCATAGCTTTGGAGTAAAGTGGATCAACATGCATGAGCTGTGTGCCATACCACTTGAGACATCAATCCATCCCCAAGTGTTTGCGGCTTCCTCACATTCCCTGGGAATGCAGGAAAGGCTGGATGCTGAGTTCAATGCAAAAAGAAGCAACATATGTGCATGCACTGAGCATTTAATGGGTAAGAGGCAAGGCTTCTAGCAACACGCCAATCAATAAAAGTTCATCAGTAGTTAAAATCCATGTCAAATTGGTTCCACGAATTTCAGTTGTGGATTGTCAATAAAACAGAAGAGGGGAGGGTTATATAATCTCATAATGTATGCATCTGTAACAGAGAGGTCGCTGGGTCACCAGGGTGACTGACGCATGACTGTCCTCCTCACGGAAGGCTGGACAGGGTCTGCTCCCTTGGAGATCACCTGTGAATTGCTGGCTAGTTACAAAACACTCTTCTTCCTCATTAGGAGCTGTGGTAGCAGAAATCTGACCTTACACGGTTACCACACGAAATTTCCTGGGAATGGAAGTCTCCTGAAAATTGCTGGTTTGTCAACTAAATGTCCATCTAGTTGGCATTTATTTGTTCCCACAAGGTCAAATGTAAAGGAACAGAAAGGAGGCCACAGAAGAAAGAAGACCAAGGAATAAATATGGGGGGAACTGACTTACCTGTCAGGAGTGACTGCTGAGCAAAGATCTTCTCATCACAACCTTGATAATACATGGCTTTTAAAGCAACAAAAAAGGGAGCAGACAGGAAAAGAAAGAGGAAAAAGGAGAAACAGAGAAAAGGGAGTAAAGGGAAACTAATGAAAAGGAGGGAGAGAAGAGGAGGGGCTCTTCCTCTTGAGACATATAAAATTCTCAGATATGCTTATCCTGTCAGTTGTATACTTGTGCTACATAGCTCTGCTTGCCTTTGCAATACAGTAAGGAAATTTCCAGGCAGTGACAAACCATCCTAAATTCCCAGTTCTGAATACTACCTGGAGTCCATGGCAGTCAAAATCAAGTCTCTTCAAATTCTGGGCTGCCTAAAGTCCATTAGTGTAGGCAAGTTTCACAGCCTGTGACAATCCCTGTTTAAAAGATGCAGCTTTTTCTTCATGTTTTCTCTCTCTATGTTGACCAATATGGGATTAAAAAAAACCCAACGGATATTCAACAGAAATACAATTCCATTTTCAACATGAGATTACTATAATCTCCTAACTTCAAAAGCCTTAATTCTCGGATTAATGTCTCTGGGACAGGATTTATATTTTTACATATTGGTATTTTATTCTCTTAGGTGATGGTCCTTTTTTTTTTGGTTCTAAAAATCTTTGTATTGGGGCAGATCCGCTTCATGGAAGAGTCTGCTAACCAGCTCTGAAGCTTGGTCTTTTACGTCTACAGAATTCCCACTGAAAGAAATGGAAGACCTCTGCATGTCGGAAGAGTAGACTGTCAGAGTGGAGGAGATTAGTCACAGATTTACTGTTCATCTATGCTCCACAGCCTTCTCGCTTTATGACACAATAATAACACATTTTATTTTCTTAATGCAGTATAAGTAAAGAAACAGTCAGTCATGCCTATTTTCTATTTGGCATAAAATTACACATTATTTTCTAACAGACTTGTTGTCTAAAGGAACACTGGGCAAAATTATGCCATTTCAAGCAAAGTGTTGAAAGCCTCAACATCAGTCTTGAAATAACCGGTTTTCTACCAAATTAATAAAATGGTTGGATTGAGGATTAAGCACAAATGTCACTGATCTGTGACGCAAGTGAAATCATTAAATGATGCAGAAAGTGCTCTTCATGCAGGTAGACCTCCAACTTCCAGTCTGACAGCAATAATGTGACCAATCCAACCTGCAGAAAGAGCAGTCTGCTTCAGATCTTGAAAAAATTTCACCCACAATGATTTCACAGAGAATAAATGAGGAAGGTCTTTAAGGATGTACTAATTTACAATTTAACAGGAACAGTCCAGGACTAGCCAGATAATTGCTCTCTCTGTGAACTCCTGCATTTATAAGACGTGGTAGAGTTGTCTCTCCAGCACTCTCTGTTTGCCACCAAAACTGGACAAATGGAGGCAGGATGTTTACAGCAAAGAGTTTTTATCTCTGACATTTCTCCACTGCTCCAGCAGCAAGGACATTCCTTCTAGGTTGTAAGGTGGTGGGTGCTGAGACACTGCAGTCAGATGTGAGGATGTCCTTGCACTACTAAACCAGTATATTGTCTCTTCTACAAAGAACTCACAACCCAGTTCAGGAAAAGGCACAGGGTTTCTACCATAATTAAGGAGCATTATCCCAAATGGGAGTGGTGCCTAAGTTTTTTTAAAATATAATTTTAAGAAGAAATAACACATAAAACTCAATGCTTCGGTATATATGGTTGAGAATTAGTGACAAGATTTAATTACTGAAACTGTTGCCAAATCACACTTGCATTACTTGTTCATAATTTTGTCTTAATCTTTTGGATCCAGTTCTTAGTTAAGTCTTCTTAATCAAGCAGTCACAGAGAAATTAATTATCTTTAAATGCCATAAAATGTGGTCTGTTTTGCAAGTTTCAGAGGGCCAGCAAACATAGCTCATTCTCAAAAAGATTGAGGCATGCTCATTTTTAAAAACATTCTTTTAGCAGAAGTTGGCAAAACTGGGTACAGTTTGTCCCAGGATACAGACACAGCTATTGCTGCTCTCAATGACATTTCCACAGGCAGCAATGTGACAAATTTGGCCCCCGGCTCAGTTTTTAGTTACTCTATGTTTTTTGCTGTCTAAAATCTTGTTGATTCGAGAAAGTTGGACAAATGAAGGAAAAAAGACAGTTGAGTAAGTGCACCATGTTTTAGGCTTGGAAGACTTCTCTTCATACAGAAAAAGGCACCATGTATGTGGGCAAATGACTCCAGCATCCCCTCTGGCTTCTCAGTAGCAAAGAAAATGATGAAGCAAAACCTCAGGAGAATACAAGTGGGACAGCAAGTAGAGGCACTCACCACAGATGGGAGGAATGAGGCTGAGGTAGTATGGGAACTCTTTTTTCCAGAACCTACATAGAACCTGAACAAAGCTACGAACTAGAACAACTCAGTGCACACTTATCACACCCTTCATGTGCTGCTTAGGTGGAACGGAACTTAGGAGCTAAATGGAAGCACCCTTAACTGATTGATGCCCTGCTATCCAGTGTTTCTTGCCTGCTGAAGCAATGTTGTAAGACAATAAAACGCAGCAGCTGACCTCTGCTTATTAGGTAAAACAAGATCAACTTTTCCTGAATGATGTACTGCGAAAGTACCTGCTTGATGAGGCACAGCCAGAAAGCTAAATCTTTTCAATATACTGACTGATTTCAGTTTTTTAAATAGGGTATTGATTTATCCTACCACATAGGAAGAAAAGACATTAAAGGAAAATAAAAGAAAGAAAACAAAGAACATTTTAATCTATGATCCTGATCCCAGTTTTAAATTAGGAAAATAATCTTATGAACAGCTGTTAAAGACAATATTTTTAGTTTATGAAAGAAGAGCAATTTCCTCTTCTCCTAGTCCAAATAAAAAGACACAAGGAGTAATAAAAACAACTCAAAATACATAAGTCAAACACCAGTTCACAACCTAGAAGGCTAGCTCTACAGATGTGTGTATTTTCCATAACATCCTTAGCACACACAGTCAGAACATTTTAAGTACTAAAGAAAGAGACCTACCTTGTCTCCAGTGGGATGTTACTGTTAAGTAACCAGTTGTCCTGAGCATGGGCTGGCTCTTGAGTAGTGGCTGGTTGTTCTCCAGAAAGAGAGTGGTCTGTAGGAGCTGGGCTGGGGTTGCTGCGTGGAGTGAAGTTCCCTCTGTTTAGGGAATTGATGGAGGCCGCGTGATGCTGATTTGGGGTGTGAGCATGTGATATTGGAGGTGGTGGAGTTCTAAGTCTTGAATGATTTTGAAGATTTGGAGGATGATCTAAAACATAAGTAAAATACTTTTAAGGTTCATGATTTAAGTGGTTCCATACTGCATTCACTTATGTGCAGGCACTTCTAAAAAGTACGAAGGCTGGGATGCCATATATCCTAAATCAAACTCAAAAGGGTAACACAGCCTTGTTCCATATGTTTTAATGACACAGCATTGATCCCTCAGCCAGCTAGAAAAATAGTTCAGTCTCATGCACAAAAGTTATGAAAGTTTAAAGCACTGCAGCTAGGCTGTCCTGACAGCCAAGTTAACTCCAATGAACAACAGCAGGTTGCAAACTGCAATCTATCTGTGACACTGATTTGTGATAAAGCATGAAAAATACTACCAGTCTGGATAGATAACATATTAGAACCATTTTACGATGGATATACAGCTCCCAGAGAAGTCTGTTCTGCCTGTTTTGCCTGAGAACTTTCAATAATTAAGTCAACAATAAGACTGAGAATATATTTAATTATAGACTAAGTTCAAGGAAAGCCATAGAAGCATGTCAGGGTTATACAATTTAACAAAATCCAACAGTTTGTAGTGCAAGAGACGTACTCAAATGGAGTAAAAAATGCATGTAGTATAAAGACTAAGGTGTCAGGAAAATGAAACAACATTTGGTGAAGAAGCATGTAAAGATCAGGGATATGGCTACTTTGAGTAAAACTCCAAGTATTTCTTAGCCAGGAGACTAGGGGAGGTAGATTGAGGAAGGCGGATATTTAGGAAAGACCAATCTAGTGCTGATTACACTTGCATTTTTACTTTTTTTTTTAACTAACCATAAAATATTTTTTTCATGTTTTCTCGAAATGAAGAAAAACTAAACCATTTCATGGAACTGGAGGGAGATTGACTGTTCAGCACACTGCATATGGGATACAGTAAACATACACCTCTCTGATTTCAGTAGGTTTATGCTCAAAAGTCATTAATACTGTGAACTGGGACATAATGCCCAGAGAGGTTGTGGAGGTATCTCCTCACTGGAGATACTCTGGATGCAATTCTGTGCCATGTACTCTAGGATGACCCTGCCGGAGAAGGAAGGTTGGACCAGATGATGCACTGTGGCCCCTTCCAACTCTACCAATTCTCTGACCCTGTGATTCTGTAATACACAATACCTATGTGATGCCTTCCTTGAAAAGAATGTCTATCCTATCAATCTAATACTTACCAGACAGACTTCTGTATCACAAAAAAATAGCATGCATTTATTCTCTAATTAAAGGCCTCAGAACTGAGTTAACTGTATGCAGTCGTAAATCACAATGAACAGTATCAAACATTTATTGACACTTTTGAAATTTGGATTAGGACTTGGATTCGGGAGAGGAACATAAAAAGCATTCACAGTATCTCAGATAGTACCTTCTGAGATAGTTAGACACATTAGATAAAATATGGAGCTGTGTGACACACAGCCATCCTCTCCCTCCTCACCTTGTTTTGATTCAGACAACCTCATCATTAACACCAGAACCTCAGGGTGGCTTGCGGTGGTCTAGCAAAAAGATTGGTGTTAATAATGAAGGTGCCATTTTTCTAATTTAACATATCTACCACTGGCTTTGTCAGGTTCAGGCTCAAAAAAAAGAGGTCTATAGTGGTCATCTATATTTGGACAGACAGACTCTTCATGGCAATCTAATAAACTATTCAAAAGTCTGACTTACCAAAGCTCGACCAAAATAATAATGCCATCCTGGAGTCTGAATTAACACTAGCTCTGACAAATTTTGCACATCAGCCAGCAAATTAAAGGGAATAGTAATGAATATAGGCAAGAAATATCAGAACTAAACCTGGTCTGACCTTGCCTCTGCAGCACCATGCGAATCAAAATGACCAATCATCTTTGGACTGGATCCCACTGGGAACTGGTGTTTAATTGAAACCCTGACCATGGAGGTAATAAAAAGAACAGTGGAAGAATCCTACTGCTGGCTCAGTTAAATTAGTGACCCTTTCCCCACTCAACAGACAGGAATCAAGACAGGAACAGTTTATTAAATCCAGGATGAGGGAGATGAACATAAATAGAGGGTTTCCAGCTTTTAGGGCTGTCAGTCTATCACCATTCACGAGAATATAATTCAGCCCAGAGAAAATGACTTGTCTTTTCAGGAGCGACATACCAGAGGTTTCCAAGACCAGCCATTCAAATTGTCATTACATGCCTGAGATGAATACTCTGTGCAATCAGGAAAGGGGGTAAATGGCTAGACCCTGGAATATGCAAAAGGTGCTCTGTGAAGTTCTCTTGCCATTGGACGACTTTGCCTACTGGAAACACCATTTTCACATTGTGAGTCAGAGCCTGCTTTCAAAGATCTGCTATGTAAATTCCAATTTACAACCTATTATTGCAGACACATTGCAGATGCTATTATGGATAATGCTTTCGAATCAAGTAAAAATGTGTCATTTTCATTCCCTATTTGCATATCCTCTGTGATTTCTTTGCTAAGTAAAGACAGCACATGTATCTTACTCTGGTCTATGTGATTTTTCACAGGATTTTATGGCTTGTATTTCTTTTTTTTCTGACATTTAGGTAGCTTTTCCTTCCAGAATGTTTTTAATTTCTTTCGTATACAAATTCTGAACACTTATGTCATGTCTGAGCATTACTGAATTTAATATATCTTGACTACAATTAGTAATTGCCTTACAATCCCTTTTTTATTGTCTTCTTCTCAAGTTAAGGGACATTAGAAATAAAGTGTAGACAAAAACACAAGTTATGAAATCTTCCTACGGAAAATAACTGCAGCTTTGCATTTTTTTTTTTTTTTTTGATGCAAAAAGACCTATTAAGGTCCTTACTCTCTGTGGTCACCAAAGATCCTAGGATCTTTGCAAAGGGATTTGCAAAGGATAATGGAAGCCCACAAAATGAATTCTTTCGCAAATTCCTAAAATTTCAACTGTCTCCTTATTTGAACATGCTTGGAAAAGCTGTGGATGTCCCATTCCTGGAAGTGTTCAAGGTTAAGCTGGATGAGGCTTCAAGCAACCTGGTCTAATGAAAGGTATCCCTGCACATGGTAGGGGAGTAAGGACTGGATAATCTTAGAGGTTCCTTCGAACCCAAACCTGTGATTCCATGATTCTGAGATTATTAACTGGATCAACAATGTTTGAGTGATGTAAACTGTGTGGTTATATTTCCCTACAGGAAGAAGAACCTTAATGCTAGCTGCAATGGCTCTTTTACACCATGTGAGTGCATGGACCTTATATACTAGGAAGATGCTCCGATTATCCTGCTGTATATTATATATGAACACTGTATATTTATAGCTTTTAGGCAGCATTGAATTTTTACAAATTCCACCCTGTAGGCAGGACATAGGGGAAGTCTGATATAGCTTCCTACATCTACCAGCAAGCCTTTACTGGGACAACAGCACCACATGAATTCAGAAGACTTTATAAAGGAGCAGGACATTGTGGCCACTGCACAGATTGTATAAGATCCCCCAAGACCTTTCCTAGCCAAGTATAAGATGGCTAACTGTCACTATTTTTAAGTTATCTTGGCTTACTCCAAAAGAGTTAATTTTCAACATTTTCACTCTAGGCATTTTCCTCTTTGCTTTCTAAAAAGACACAGACTTTATCATCCCCTCTCTACTTGTTGTTCCAATGAAAAACCTGACATATGTTATTCAGAAGGATCAGCCAAACTGACAAAATACGAAGGAATAAAACAAACACCTTGTAAAACACCTATCCAAATTTTTAATAGTTCTCAGAGTCAAGCAACACAGTTTAAGGATGATTTCTGCCTTGAAGGGACAGCAAAAGAGACCTGTCAATAGCAAAGGAGCCCTCCCAGTCTTACACGTCAGGGGCCAATGAACGAGCATCCCAGAGATAGAGTTCAACATTTCTAGAAGATAGGCTGGCAACTGTGAAAGTCTAAATAGCCCAGAAGTTAATGAATGCCCCATAAGCCTCCTTTTCTCTAATGGGTATCCAAAGTGTGTCTAACATAAAATGTCTGTATTCAAATGCAATGAAACTTTAGAAATCTGAATACAAAAAAAAAAAAACACTAATAGAAATCAAGTTGCTTTTATGGTTGTTTGTTTGTTTTGTTTTGTTGGTTTTGTTTTGCTGTTTTTTTCCTTGTTTGTTTTTTTTTTTTTTTTTACATTAAAATGTCATTGATTAACACTGGCTTGGTAATCACAGATAAAGCAGAGCTGAAAGATAACACAGTTAATGAAGCTTGTACTTGGTGCACATTAGAGAGCCTTGACAGAACCCTGTGAATGAAGAACTGAATAAATGTGAACCATAAAAAATTACCAATGAGAAGCTAATATGGCAAAATTTCAATAAAAGGTCTGAACCTCATGTTCCTTTTCTCTCCCTTAATCTTTAATGAGTAGTTCTGTTTTGAAATTAGTCTATGTAACAATTACGCTTTCTGATTCATTAGGTTTTAGGATTGTGTTCAGGGCAAATGTGCTAACCTCTGAGTGAAAAAGACATTCTCTTTTTTTTTTTTTTCCCAGCTTCTCCTGTTCCTCCACACATTTGTCATTTGTATGTCTGCTCATATTCAGACAGCCTGATGCCTGACTGGTGTCTGGATTAGGTACAGGAAATATTTCTCTTTACTCACTGTATACAGTGCCAGGTGGAATGAATCACTCAGTGCTCCCTTGAACTCAAGCTCCACAGTAGCTGTGATGACTAACTTGGTAGTGTGACTTCGGGCAATTGTGCTTGTACCCACACACAAAAAAATTCTCCGCCCTCCTACCCCCCATCCTGCCACCCCTTGCAGAGGAAACAATCTTTTTTAAAATAATGAACTCTGCATGCAACTGACAGAGCAGCTAAGAGCCTTGCTTCATCTCCAGGACCATAGTTCAATCTGCTGTAGATGTACACTCACAGAACTGGCACCACCAGCCAGCTGAAATCACCCGGCCCCATTGGGTGCTACCGCCTATGGAAGCTGGGGGGCTTCACTCATCAATCTGATGAGCCACCTAAGGTCAGGGGGACTATGAAAGACTGAACTGGGTCTTTCCCAGCACTTTTGTAGGCAGCACAGGTAGTTTGCTGATATTCTGCAAACTATGGAGGATTTCCTCCTTCAAGTAATGTCTGACAACAGTCTCTGTCCACACAGGACTGTCGGGTAGCCCAATGAGGAAGCCACTGCGCAGGATGGTGATAGAAATGGAGTGAAACAGGCCACTCAGTCAGATGATTTATCTGAGAAGAGATGACTGTTTTCTTTCATTAACACTTAAAAACTAGAATCTGCGTAACAACCTCAGTGACTGAATCTCTCCTTAAGAAGTCTATCCACTAAACTTGACTTAATGTCAGCTTCTCCTACCATCAAGGGGGTTGCACCATACCGTGAAATACACCTTTTTCTGTAGCAACATCTTGTGCCACTGGTTTTCAAAATGCTAAGTCCCCAAATGACACTGAAACGTAAAAGGAAAACAGAACTGAAGTAAAATCTCCCTTAAGTAATGGAAAGACAATGGGAAAACTACCTTGATGTTTTACACTTTATTTTAAGTAACAGAATACTAGGGAGCTGTCGTTTGATTAAGGACTCTCACCAGAGAAAAGCACAGTCCTCAGTTCGTGCAGTTAGAATCATGAGTGAGTATGTCCTGGTTATAGAGAGTATTCTGGTTCAGAGTCTTCTTGAAGTTGAACTCTTTGAATCTCAATCTTCACAGCCTTGTATCTCATCGATACTTTATAACGCTGTATGCATAAACACGCAACCAATTATGGATGATTAAAGCCTGAGAAAAAACCTCATGTGCACACCTGTATTGCAAAGTTGATGCAGTCTTCCGTTCAGAAAAATCCCACTAGCATTGGAAACTATTTAATAGAAAAACACTGCCCATAGAGATGTAAATAGCTTTGACTGTTCACCTAAATGTGCGACTCAGACACTGAGTGCTACAATAAGTGAGCACAAAAAAAAGCTGCAGAACATAAAACTTGTAGTGAATTTTCATGACAACACTACTGTGTCCCTGTGAATGTCTGCAGGCACTATCCATAGCTATTTTAGACATTGCTAGAATAAAGCTACACGTACCAGAACCAGTGCAAAAAGACTCCGTAACTATCAAAATATAAACTTGACTTCCAGCAGCATACAATGTGCAAAAAATGCAATCATTCTTCATCTCACAGAGAGTAAGAAGAAGCAAGTGGAAATGGAGGACCTCAAAATCAGGAAGCAGATAAAATCGCACCTTGTTACTGATTGGCAAGTTAAGCTTTATAAACTATTGAGATTTCACTCTGGAACAGTACCAGGTCATACTTGTACTTAAGAAACTTCATTTGTTTAGATTAATTATGTCAAAAATCAGGCTCACTTGGATGCTGCATGTGCACATGTAAAACGAGTTGAAGCTCCCCTCTAGCTGCGCAGATCAACACTTCATTGGCTTTACTGATTATAGAAAACCACGGGTGCACCAAATCAAGTCCAAACAAGCCATCTCCTCCGTATTTTGTTCATCAAATGTGTACATTACATGCAAACTTTCCTCTCAAGTGCCAAAGTGCCTTTGCAAAAGCAAGATATTGACTCTTGGGTTTGAAATCAATTTTTGTTTGATGCTGGGCTGTCAAGCTTTGCCTGTACAGAGTCAGCGAGAGCTCTGGGTGGTTGTTTTTTCATCAGTATGCATCTGATTGAATTGAACGCCCTACAAGTAAAGCTTTTAAAAAGGTCCAGGTCACCATCAGAGGATGATATGCAGACTTTTACCCATGGTGTTCATTACTTAATAAAAGGGAATCACAGTCTGATAAAATCAAGGCACAGTATCACTGTTTAGACTCCGACAATTTATGACAAATCATTGTCTTAAACAGAGAGTAAAGCAGAAAAAAACCAGAGTATCTGGCAGAGGGTAAATTTAAATAACACATTTAAGTTCTAAAATGGGAAACATGGGGAAGTAGCCTTTACAGTGCCCAACTAAGGAAACTTTCCTGCAGCCCTGGAGACACTGAATTTTCTGGTGGGCTTCCTGAAAAGGAACACCTTTAACTACTCTGATGCTACACGCTGGAGGCAATGGTACCCTTTCAAAGCTCAAGCTGTTGAACTGCTGGCCTTTCTGGTCTAGGCATATAAACAAACAAATAAACAATGCTTCATTAGACCTCCTTCCCTCTCAGAAATGCCCCAAATATAAAAACTGACTGTAAGCCTTGCCACTCTGGTGAGATGTTGCAGTCATCCACATTGTGCTCTCAGCCCCTAAGGTCTGAATTCACATGTTTGGAACTCCGTAATTGTAACTCTCTTAATTTTCAGGAGGATGCTTAAATGGCTTTGCTGTGCCATTCTGACAGCACTGGTGGCTTCTGTAAGTTCTCTTCCAGCTAAATGACTGAGGATAACCCACCTCCACTATACCTTAACAGGGTGCAGCACCTTAATGTGAGGCAGGAAAATCCACAGGCTTGAGCAACGAATGGCACACCTGTGTTCTGATTTCAACTTGCTACAAATCACACTCATCAAATGTTTCTAAACATGTGTGTCTAAAACTTCAACCTAATTCCTAATGAACTGTGAGCCCGAACCTCTCTCTTTTCTAAACTATTAAGACATGTTGGAAGTCAGTAGTTCTGAAAATGCGTGCCTCTAAGTGTCAAAAGATGCTTTCAATTCCCCATGTTTTCTATATTGAAATGTATGCTATACAAACCCTAAAACTCATTTGTAGTCACCCAGGATACCCCAGTAGCTGTGGTTTAGCCAATGCCTATGCCACTTGGATGATTACAAGTCTCCTCTCAGAAGTATCCAACTTGCACAGACTCAGCAAAAGCAGCTGGGTGCCATCCCTCATGTATAAAAGGCCTGGAGAAACAGAAAAAACTCTGATTTGCTGCCCTGTTCCCCCCCCTCCCCTTTAAGAAACACAGCTGTTATTACACCTAAGATTATCCTTCTTGAAAGAAACGTGGTACACTTCTCTGATGTCTGCAGTTTATTGACTTGAGGCCCCAAGGAACTCCGTGGTAAAGAGAGAGTTTAGCTGATTTCCCTGCATACACTCTCTCCTGTGTTTGTTTTGTGATTCATACAGTAACACATGGAGACAAATATATGTATATACATATGTGGAACAGAAAACCACACAGTTCAGCCTTGTCCAAACCAGACATGATTAGCTACAAGTAACACAGGCAAATTTCTGAATTGTTTGTGTAAAGCAGTTCCCGAAACTAAAGTACATCAGCGAAAGGTGCCTTTGGCTGCTGAAATAGCAAATAAACTCAGGATTTTGCTGGCACAGCTCTGTCAGATACTGTTGTTGGTGTTTTGTTTTGTTTTTTTCATATACTTTTATTAGAAAAAGCTTTGAAATATAGACCTGATCTTTGTCTGTTTCTCCCTAAAAATAAAATGAACGAATAGTCTCTATTTTGCTTACGCCCTTCAAAAATCTTGTCCAAACTGCAGCACTGTTGTGACTTAGCTGTACACAAACAGACAGGACTGACAGATCCCGAGCTTCATCAGCAAAGCTGACTATTTATAGCAGCTGAGGAAACAGTCTGGTTTATATATTTTTTACAATATTATTAGCCTTGACAATCCAGAGCCCATCCTTTTGCAATTGTGAAGCACTCAAGTTCCATGAAGTTCGACCATGTGACAGGACCAGGTATGTGCTCTTAGTGGTCAGGGAGAAAGATTAATATCCTGTGAAAAGTTTAAAAATTTGCTGTATTGAATGCTAACTTGTAAGCTTTGGGTCTGAATTCTGACTTCCAAGGGAAATTTAATTCCCAGAGCCACCAGGGAGTTGCACGGCACGGACATCTGAGGTAGGGTTTTGTCCCTTTCTTTTCTGTTTATACGTGACCCAGGCTTGTGAATGAGTAAGTCTCTGGAAAAACACAATTCAATTATTTCAGAGCAAAGTGCTTATGGAATGTGACACGATGTGGCGCAGCACAATGGCAACATGCATTAATGATTTTAATTATTTACTGTAGAGAAAGAAATGGGGAGATTTCATGTTGGCAGCAACTGAAATAAACTAATTCAAGTCTTTGGATCAACCTCTGTGCATGCTGCCCCCCAGACGCCATCAAACAGAGGCACTGCACAGTACAGAACTAGTTCTCCAGTTTTTCCTTTGTTACCCATTCCTTGCCCCCATCCTCCTTTTAATTTTTTTCTGCCTTTAAAGTTTTAACAAAGCTATTTCTGTTAAACACCTCCAAAGCACAATATAAACTGGTGACAGCTCTGTCTGACAGCTGTGACTGACACGATGTCTGTCACAGTGATTAATACCTACGTCCCCCGCCCCATCCACCGCATATACAAAGCTGACTGATTTCCTTTGGTGAAAACCATGGGTGCAGTTGAGTGTAAAATCTCCCTGCACAGGTGGAAAACCTTATTCCTTTTGGCACAGAAATTTGATTTGTGAGAGCTCCATGAGGCTCCATGACCTTTCCCTTCAGGTTCTATTTGACATTCTCGGAAGCACAATGGCAGACGGCTGCACTCCAAATAATTCTGCAACAGACATAAAACTTTTATATTTTTATTAACACTTGAAGAGGCCACTAAAAGAAAATCAAAACTATGAATCTGTCAAGACACCCCTCAGCAATGCTGCACTTTGTTCACAAAAGTACCATGATGGAATGGCAATGTAGCTTATCCTGTGTGTATGTTTGCCTGTCTATCCGTAACACCTCCAACCCTAAAAATCTCAGTACTAATTAGTATAGTCCCTTTGGAAGCACATGTCTGAAATAAAATATTCATTGATGAGTGTCATTGATCACTTTCTTTTTTTTTTCTTCTACATTTTATGTTATAAACCTGTAGCAAATAATACATATCAAAAAAACTATACACTACACCTAAATATTAATAGATCATAAAGACATTTATACATGTTCTGATGTTAATTTTTCACCCTATTATTCTGAATGTAGCTTTGTATATCTCTCTGAATATATAGCCTTGTTACGGCTAGACAAATGTGTACAAATTTATACTGTGCTCCAGACACAGAAAAAACAATGCAATCAAAAGATTTTGATTTTTTCCTAATTCCTGATCTTAACTTTTTTTTTCCCTACCAGGAGCTATTGCCTTTACTGGCATCATATATTAAAGTGATAATTGCTGCCCTTCAACTTTCACCTTGGAAAATAGGCTATTTTAAAATTAATAAATAAAAAGGCTTCTATTAGAATGAAAAGGGTGCCCTAGATTTTCTAAATAAAAAAAAAAAAAAGTATCAGAATTATTCTTTATTATTGTGGGTTTCTTCAGCTTATTGTGGTTTTCTTCAGTGCAGGAAAAACAGAAGAAAACCAGTGTACCAGGTTATACAGCAGTTCTTGCACAAGATAGAAAAGGTTTGAGAGAGGCATATCTGTTTCTGCAAGTCATACTTCATAGACACAGGCTCACAAACTGCCCATGTGTGAAACTGCCACTGGATTACTGGTATCTCTACACGTGCCAAGAGAGAGATTTTCAGACATCCTAAAAGAAGTAAGGTATCAGCTCCTATTTATGCCACTCAGTGACATCTGTGACCTTGAAAAATTCACCATGAAAGTTTTAAAATCAAGCCCCAAAATAGCGCTCTTAGTGCACATCCCTGAAGCCGGGTGCTTAGGTTGTTTAATAATGTACTCTGGAAGCACACCCTCCTAGCACTAACCCAAGTCCAATATTAGCTGAAGATTCCCTTAGCACACGGCAGTTCAGGAGAGTGACAGTGCACTCAGATAACACTTCGGCATGAAACAGGAGACTTTAAAGCTCAGATTATCGCAAAAGATGAGTTTTCTAAAGTTCTTTTCATTACTTCCAGTAAGTGCTCTTGACATTCGCTGAAGAACTTTAAGAGAGCTTCCTAGGAAAAATGTCAAAATAAAGTAATAATTTTCTTATAGTATTGTTCAACAAACGTGAGCACAGCATGATTTAGAAACGAAGATCAGTGGCTTATGAACACGGAGCACACATGCACATATCGATATATATTATCAAGGGCTTTGCTGTGATCAAAATAATAAACAATAATTTCACATGTGCATTGTCAGAGAAGTAGAACAACTGTTTAGTGTAGAAAGGGGATTCTTTTATAACCTTCAAGTATCCTGAAAATACACATTTCAACTATATATAAAACTTTGTTTCAAATATTGGTAGTTTTTCTCTGAGCAAAACAATTTACACCAGCTTCACACTGGAAACATTTGCTCTAAAATTTATACCCCTTCTATCTCTTTTTAAACAGAACAAATTGAGTTTAGAATGCAGCTGTATTAAAATACTACCTGGCTTTTTTAAGGACAATCCTGTTAAAGCTAGCTGATTCTCTGCAACAGACACCAACTGGCACAACTCCATGAGGGTGACAAAATTCTTTGTTTTAATTAAAGAGATGATCATAAAGATATATTTTATTCTGTAACTCAAGTATTACGTTGATAAAGAGGGTTTATTTTGGTTCCCTTCATAGTCTCAGAGCCTCCTCTACCCTCTAGACGAATGATGTACAGTCTGGAATGGACCCATCATAAACCACAGGCTGTAAATTAAACAGTGGGATGAATAACTGGCTGCAGGGCTTTAGGAATGCTAACAGAACACATGCTATTCAGTCTACTGTGAGGGAACTTCTTTCAAAAATACATTTCTGAAGTAGAAGTAAAATTACTTATCAACATGATTTAAATTAATAATGACTGGATATTTTTGACTTTCAGGCTTAAATTTCACTGATTCTTTTTAATGCATAGAACTTTGGATTGATCACTTTTATCCTAAGGGTTCCTAAGGCCCTTCATATTTTTACCAAACTGATATCCAAACTACAGGACAAAATCATTTAATTCATCACTGGACAGCATGAAGGATGAAGCCCTGACTCCACTGAAAACAACTATGAAACTCTGAAACTTTAGTAAGGCTGGAATTTTACAACTCATTTTCTGAAAAAAATACCTTAATACTTGAGGGTAACTTTAATAGTGGAAGCCAGGCAGGACTTTCTTTATTCTTCAGTTCCAATGATCAAACCATGACAGGGACAGATCTGTGCCTGCTGTTATGGATGTAGCAGCCTACCTCCCTGCCAGTGTAACCATTTGGAAAGAAATGTGCAGAAACTCCCACAGAGAATTTCTCCAGTGCCCTTGATCTGCAGTAAAACTCCTGTATTGTCAATACTCGCCTTGATCCACAACGTAACTCTTGATGTCAGCGGCGGTTTTGTGCACAGTGTGGGCAGTATCTGGCTCCTAAGGAAAGTTTTAGATGCTGTGGAAACACTGAGATTAATCAGCATTTGATGCCTCACTGGAGAAAAACAAACGAACAGGGTTTGTGGATGCAGTGAGGAACATGCAACTGCAGCCAGAAAAAAAGCCAGAAATATTATAAATGAAGCCAGAGAAGAAGAGCAAGAGTAAGGCAGGGAAAGGGTAGCCTTGAAGAAGGATCACTGACAGAAGGACCAGATTGTATTCATCTTCTCTATAGCTTTTCTATCAACTTTTTTCTGGACCATCCCTGACCTTCCCCATCAGTCAAGCCTGAACTCCGCAAGCCCTGCCACACTGTCCTAAAAAGCAGAGCTTATAAGCCATATAAACCAGGGGAGTTGGATGTAGATGCTCAGATTTCCCTGTGTCCCTCTCCTTACCCAGTCCAGTCTGTATCTACTCAAAGATTCATAGGCAAAACACCAGACTGCTCCCTGAAGGGAACCCACAGACCCAGCTCCATTGGGATCTTCTGGGCCAAGAGATGGCTTGACCTCACAGAAAAATGCCAGGCAGCAGGGAATTCACACTCTTCATTTTTTTTAAATTCATGGTAGTAAAATTGTCAGTTACAAGCCCCCAAAGCTTCTGTGTAATTGCACAGTGTCTAGTAGAGGAGTAAAGTGATATTCTCCTTATTTGGGACATGATGCTTTTAAAATAATCTATCTGGTATACACTGGGAGCCAGAAACATAAATAATGATGTTTATTGCATAGCAACTTTCACCCTAGATTTTCCAAGTAATTTACAGAATTAATTAGTTAAGAGCATCTGATAACAGGACTCCATATTCAGATGATTATGACTATAATTAAAGGTAATGAAATGATGAAAGGAACAGTGCTCAATTTGTACATTAAAATAGTGAACTCTGAAATAATAAAACCAAAGTTGAGCACGAAGATTTGTGACTAAGCACACACAACCGTATGTATTTAATTTCTCAATCCTGCTTCCAGCTAGGAATTTGTGTATGTGAGATCTGCAAGATTTAGTAAAAGCTTTGTTGTGGGACAGATGGAGCAGCAAAAGAGAAAAAAAAAAAAAGAGACCAGCAAGGCACTCAGAGTTCTGTGGTGGCAATTAAAATGGGGTGACTGAGCTCAAATGTTTCAGGCTTGCAAAAGGAAATGGTTTTGGTGGCAGTAATGGGAGTTCTTCAATATCTGTTGCACATTTTAGTTCCATTCCTGAAGGACCCAAATTGCATGAATTCAGGATCACTGCCTTTTAGACAGATATATCTGCTAAGACTGAGGATGCACCCTGAATAAGCTTTTATTCCAGTGTGTGAGGCACGACGGGAAGCATGGACCAGCAGTTGTGTCGTCCCCCTGTGACTGTCCATCCAAACACACCATGGTGCTGCTGTGGTAGGGTAGGAAGGCTGGCCAAGAAACAGCTTTCTGCAAAAGTCCAAGGTCCTTCAAATGAAGCAAGGAGAGAAAGCACAGAACTACAGAGAATACCTGACCGAAAGGATGGCAGTAACCCAGCTTTCTGGAGGTGTTTTTTGATTAGTTATTTCCGAAACAGCGAATGTGATAATGGTGGCTTTTTGATGGCTGGTTGGTATCACACATATTTGGGCTGCCCTGCCTGACAAAAATAATGGGCATCAGTGTAATTCTTCTTATCCGATTTTCACAAAACTTCTAGGAATTTGGTATCTTTGAGACCTCTGCTTCCCATCAAGCACCCAAAACTGGCCAAATCAGCTTAAAAATACCTGTGCAGGGAGTCAGACAGGCAATACAGTTATTTAGGCCCTCTTTTCTTAAGAAATACAGCTAAAAATGAAGATGATTGCATCGTGAGGACAAATACTGATTGTATCACGAATTAGAAAACAATCTTTAACCCTGCCAGAATTATTGCTTTTCTTTAGTCACACATATGCACACAATATATATATGGTCATCTTTATGTAAAAAGCTACCTCCATCTTGAAGAATTCAAGATACTAACTTGTAGAATTCATGAGCAATTCTGATCTAGTGGAAGGTGTCCCTGCCCGTGACAGGAGAGTTGGAGCTAGATGATCTTTAAGGTCTCTTCCAACCCAAACCCCCCTGCAATTCTTTGATTTATGGGGAGAAAAAGAGAGTAGTGATGATCACCTTTCTGTCTTGAACGAAGCTCCACTTTATTTAGGAATCAGCATGATGGCTCCAGTGATGTGACACATCATCTAAATGTCCTTCAGTGTGAAAAGAACCTTCTTTTTTTTTCTTCCTCTAAATGACTTAGGATCTTTAAAAGATCCTCTGAGGAAAGACAGTGTACAGATTATGATGAGGGACTTGTCCAGTCAAATGGCCTCCTCACAATGATGAAAGGTGTCAAAATTGTGGATGACTCACTGGGAGTCATCAAAACTGCATGAAGGGGATGTATCCTCTATATGCATACTACAGTCACCAAAGTTATTAGTACCTCTACACTTCCCAGTCCAGTGGGAGTCAATGGATTCTGAGTATTTTCACTTATTAAAAGTCTGTATCACAACACTGGTAATTAGCCATTCTGAATTAGGCTGGTAGATTTATAACACTTGTATCCATATAAATCAAGAAATTTTGATTCATCCTTTCCACAAGCTGACTGTGGCTGTTACTGCAGGCATCTTTTGTTAGAGACCACTATCTCTGGCAAATCAAGCAGGGATCCATGCACAAGTATCGATAGTATTCTATCTCTTAGCTGGCTTGGAGTTACTGATAAATACTCTCTGACTCTGAAAAGGTTTCTGCCTACAAAGCATGCCAAATGAACAGGTAGAGAAGCAAAAGGCAGGCACTGGTTGACATAGAACAGTATTGTGGCTCAAACAGCTTATCTGCAGGTGAAGGAAGCTGTTCGAGCTGCGGAGGGCTCTCCAGAAACTCAGCATTCGGCACAAGGAGAGGAACAGGGTGGTTTTCTGCAGAAAAATTAGCAAAGAATCCAGCTCAGTAGTGATCTGAACAGCCTTTCATAAGCTTTCACATGTTGTACCTTTCTGATTCAGAAACACACAGCGCCCTAAGTGGTGGTGTGCAAGTGTACAGCCTCCCTGCCCTGCCTGGTGCCAAACACACTTGTCTGGGCATCAGAGATGCTACCGAGGGGTCAGTGCCACATCAGCTGATGTCTGGTGATGGGGGATGATGCCAGACTTGTATTTAAGCTCAGACCTCAGCACCAGAAGCAACTGTGTTTTAGTTGTGATCCAGTGTCAGAGTTATGCCAGTGTGATTCCTCACAGCTCTAACAAAACACAGCTTGAGCCAAGGGAGACCTTAGACCAGCGGCAAGAAGGAGAATTGTGCCTCTTTATATGGAAAAATCCCCAGAAGGCACTTTCCTTATGGTTGTGGTTTTTTTCTTGTAGCTGTAAAGGCTACTCTATACATGTACACACGCCATGTTCTTATGCTTTTCCCTAAGCACATGATACTGGGCCCTTCTGAAGACCTGCCCAGATACTGCTCTGATACAATTTATAGAGGCAATGCTCTAGGCTGGACAAGCTAAGGTAACACTGGAAGGAGAATTCCAGCAAGATGTAGAGGGGGAGGAAAATGAAGTCGGTGGAAACTGCCAGGCATCCCACACAAAGTATTCTGAACCAATAAGAGTATGTAAAACCATCAGGCAAAATCTGTGCTAATCTGTGTAAGATATTATTGGTCAAACATCTGCTTCTACACCAACATCCAGAAAAGATGCACTCCAGAAAGAATTAAAAGGTTTGGTATTTTATTTTTCATTTCAAATGCTGATTTACGCTATGTGTATTCCCACTAGCTCAGGTTTATGAAACAAATAACCTGACTTTGTGGAGAAACTTAAACACATGGAGTAGTCACGTTCTCATCTTTTGGCATACTATTTCCTTTTTCTAATTTATATTACTAAACTTGTAAAGAAAAAGTACTCTCTTGGCAAATCAGAATGAATGCAAAAGAGCAATCAACAACATATATAGCACACAAATCTTTGTACCTACTCTCCCAGGGACCGAAAGCAAGTTCAGGTTTAGATAGAATATTCCCAAGGATTTACACCTATAAATATATTTAATAAACTCAGTAAAAACATAAAGTGTGAAGTAAGCACTTCATCAAAAGCTTATTTTGGTTTTCAACAAATAAGAAAATTAAAACTCCTGCTGCCCACATGAGCCTGTGTGTCTGGATCTTTCTTGATAGATATAATTATTCATGGCATATTAGAGCTTGTCAGTCTGTTTAACCAGAAAAAAAGACACATCAGTCCTAGAGGAGATCCAAACAACTTCATTATAAAAGCTGTGAGGGAGTCACAATACATTAAGAAGAACAAATGCAGTCTGCAGTGGTTTTTCAGTTCTTTCTACACCATTGACTTACCAGAGGAAAGTACTACTAATTACACCTACTTGCATTGATTACTTTTTTTCTTCAAGATGGATTATCTCGTCCTCCTCTGAATCTAATGATTTAAATTAAAGAGAAACCCCTTGAAAGAAAGACATCAAACACGACATTAAAAAAAAAAATCCTCTTTCCTTATTAACTGCCCTTCCAAAACAGGCTAAGCTTCAAGTGATTTGATTTAGCAAATACTACAGTGGCATAATATACCTCACACTACAGGAAATGCCATATATATTTCTCGTGGCTATATAAGGTTCAGTGATCCAGATCTGGATCAGATACGATTCTGTTTACATCAGTGTAAATCCAACCTAAATTCCACTGAAGCCAAGGAATTAGTTAGATCAGAATCTAGTTCACTAAATCATAAATGATTACGTTCTCAGGCATGCTGTTGTTATCTGTCTCCTCTTTTCCTCTTACAGACTCTTCAGTTTTGCTGCCAGGACCATGAGAATCATCTAAATGAAACTCATATGCTATGGGTCATAGAGTATCTCCCAATCACTGCTATATCGGACCCAGTCATTTACACTTGAGATAGAAAAGATCAAACATTTCTGCTGATTTTTTGTGTTTTTTTTTTTTTCATTTGTACTATCCCTGTGAGAATTCAGTAATTAGGAGACAATTGCCATGGTAACATATTATGCTCAAATTTGATCATAATTAAATCAGAGGCAAAATTTCTATCAGGTGATTCTGAACCCCTCCCTCTACTCATAAAAGACTGTATTTCATCCACCAGTCTGAGACTTTTGTCTGACCTGACTGTTGTGACATTAAGCTGAGAGATGGGTCTTAAAGAAAATTCCCTGGCTGTTTGTTGGCTTACCTCCTTTATCATTACAGGCTATTATAGCAATTACCACTATCTTTTTTTTGATTTTCATCCCCCTCCTCTTCACATCCCCTCTCTAGGTATGCACAGATCATTCTGTGCCACCCTTGCCATTTTGTAATCAATGAGAAAATACTTCTTAATTCCTAACTCTATATTCTTTGCACTGACAATTACAGTGTGCACTTTCCCACAGAATAGCTGCTATTAATCTATTAAAATTTGAAAACTTTACACTTTCTCATTCAGTCATAATGCAGATGAATTTGCAATCAAAAATCCCATGAAAAACAAGGACAGTACAATGAATAGTCCAGTATGGATTTAAGGCAACTGATTCAGTGCATCCTCATATTGTAGCCCAAGAGAAACCAAGCAGTATTAGAAGTGCTGGCGGCACATTGAGGATTTGGAGGGACAGAGGTGGGGTGACACTACAAAAGCTTATCTGGATATTGCACAGAACATATACAAAATGACAGGAAAGACACCTGACAGTCAATACACAGCACAGGAATCAATATATGCCAAGGAAACAAACGACTGTAACTCTAAGATGCCAAAGTGTACTGAATCCTTTGTACAGTTAGAGAAGTGCATACACTGGCCTCCGCCTAGTGTGGAGTGAATGTCACTGTCTGGATAAACACACATTCAAGCATTTTTTTTTCAGTGCTATCACAGATTCATAGAATGTGGGTTTACATTTGTTCTTGTTTTTCTTTACCCTACTCTGTTACACTGGCAAAGAATTAAATTAATTTCCCCAAGCTAAGACTGTGTTGTCTGAGACTGTAAATGCTGAGTGATCTCGTTGTCCTTATCTTGACCCACAAACTTTTCATTGTATTTCCTTCCCCTTTCCTGTCAAGGAGGGGAGTGACAGAGTACCTTGGTGGGCACCTGATGGCGGGCCAAGGTCAGCTCACCACAACATCAAACCCACATCTTTCCAACTGAGCAACAGGGATGTTGTGTGGGACCACATCCAAGGGCTTAAAGAAGTCAAGATATATTACATCAGTTGCTCTTCTCTTATCCACTAAACACAGTTTCTGCATCATAGAAGGACACCAGATCAGTCAGGTAAGATTTGTCCTTCGTGAAGCCATGCTGGCTGTCTCTAATTACCTCCCTGTCACCCATAAGCCTTGACATATGTTCCAAGACAATCTGATCCATGATCTTACCAGATACAGAACTATCTGACTGGTTCCTGGGGTCCTATTTTTACCCCTTTTAAAAACAGGTGTGATATTTCCCTTTTTCTAGTTACTGGGGAGGGACTTTGCTTGACTGCCATGACTTTACAAATATGATGGAGAGATGCTAAGCAACTATTTCTGCCAGTTGTTACCCTGTCATGTGGAAGCCATTACTGTGTGAATAATAATGCTCAGTGTTGTCCTGTTAGACGAAGGAATACATGGAAAAGTCCAGACACTGAAGTCCGGGGGCAGTCTTGACCTTACAACACAAGTGCTATTTGCCTTGACTGACCTCATATATAATTTTTTGCTTTCTTTTTCATATATTTCTATTTTCTGCAGACCCCACAAGCTTAGGCCTTTCATAATCAGTGCTTTAAAAGCTAGGAGAATTACAGGCTCCTAAAATCTCTTTCCCTGTAGATTATTTTCTTCATCTGCATGATCTTAGTGACATGTGTAAAACTTATGCCCTAGATTTTAATGATGGTGACCTTTGAGAATTATAGTTGATTCAAAGCCATTTTAAACATGAGCCTGCTACTGTATTATATCTTTGCAGCTGTAGCCAAGTGAGAGGATGACAAGTGTAATTACCACTTCATTCTGTGAAGACTCCTAGTCTGACAAAACGCAAGAACCTTTACGGAATGAGAGCGTGGATATGTCATGACTTTGTATCACTAGTACAAGTGGAAGTATTTTATTTTTCACCAAAGTCACATGCTGACTTTGCTGTAGAAAACAGAAGTGTATAATACATAGTTAAGAAAATGAAGATGTACTGTCCTATACACTATTTCACATGTTTCTGTTCTCTTGGAATTGGAAACGGTTTCACAGATTGTTTTAAACTGCTACTTTGGAATACTTGCAACAGGGTTCCAGTAGAAAGTAACACCGTGTTTTATAGTTTCCCATCAACTATACCCAGTTTGCAAGTTTAACTTTAAAAACCATCTGACATAATCTGGGCAATGGAAGGTAATGTGACTTGCTTGAACCTCAGGTACTATCACCAATAAAACATCTGAAGCTACACTGATGTCAAGACAATGTATTGATTTTACTGGGTCTACAGAAATGTATCTGATTGGAATTTGGTTAATTATTCTACCGAGGCATCCCAAGACAAATCAGAGTCTGCAGAAAAGCCTTGAGATGCTATTCCTTCCCTCTTGATCTTCTTTACCTTTTCTTCCACTAGCTGATGATGGCGCTGAGGCACCTATATCATATCACTGAAGCTGCTCCCAAACCTTGAAATCCTACTCCTGTCTCTGTGGGAAAGACCTGTTTGCACTGGAATAACTGAAAATTCAGATTTCCATCTAAACTAAGAAAAAGTGTTTGATAACGTATCAAGATTCAGAAAGTTTCAATAATGAGGACTGCTATGTATATCAGCAACTTTAGAATGTAGAAAATTATCTCTATGGCACTAAATATTTTAATCTACTTTCGATTCAGCACTTCAAGTCTCTGATGACAATGACGGAATTATTTTTAGCATCCACTGAAAGACACTTCTGTGCAACGGTTTTTCTTTTAAAAAACTAGTAGTACAGCATGCACTCAGAGGGGAAACTACAGCTGAAAAGGAATTTGACAAGTGCTGCTGCAAGGTATTTCTCAGAGATGTTAAGTGTCTTCCTTCCTGAATGGTTTGGATTTTGTTTCAACATCCTTTTGCTATTCAGTGTCAATGCACAGACTAATTGTATGTTACTGTAGCAATTTTCTCTGTGAAGCTATTTCACATACTGCATCACACCGTACAGCAACTGGCACAGTTATTACTGGATCTGACCAGAGAAGAACTTGATGGTATAATAAATTCTGTATGAAAGAGAATATGATCTGTGGTGCACTTAATGTTAGTCTAGAATAAATCTGTTAACTTCAGCAGACTTGCACTGGTATAATTCAGATGTGAGTTAGATCCACACTGTGTATTCATAAAACCGCTCCCTCCTGGAGGAATCACACCTGCTCATTACACATCTCAGAGTCCACACTGTTAGCAGTCCTATTGCCAGCACTGTCCTGTCCCAGCCAGCTAATGGGAAGATAAACATATCCATGAAGGGAAGTGCTCAGATACTACTGTGTTGAAAGGGGCCACAGAACTACTGGTGTAGTAAACAAGAGGCTCAGCCATACTGGTGATCCTGGGCTATACTCTCCTGGAGTCTCAAGCACAGAGTGGTTACAGCAACTCAGGTGGAAAGGCTTCGACAATGGGATATTCTTGGGTGAGCTCCTGTTCCCTGATGCTCTTGGATGAGCTCCTGTGTCCCCCTGCCTGCAAAGCACTGAGAAGGCACCCAGGCTGGACTTCCCCATAGGTTACTGCAAGTCACAAAAAATCAAAGCTCAGATCCCATAGGACTTCTAGTTAAATTTTTAGTAAAATTTAGAATCACTAACCAAAAAGGCAGGGAACAGCCATGGTGATATTAATACAGTCAAATGACTCCTCAGTGTTACTCACAGACTAGCCCTCTACGCTCATCCAGGTCCCTAGGCTCCTTCTGCAGACTGTGGAGAGACCCAAACATTGAATTCTAACTCGTACACTTGGTGTTTATGGGGTTTTTACTTGGACAAGGGGATAATTTAGCCTCCTGTGGACAGATGGCTGGAATGTTTTTTCAGCAAGGATGTGAAAGAGGTGAGTTATTAAACGAGGCAAACCTGGGCAGGTACCCTGAAGCCATCACAAGGATGGGAGGGCCTGCAGGGGAAGGGGGCACTGCAGCTGGCCTTGCTGGCAGGCCAGAAGGCTTAAAGGGAACAAGGCAAAGGACAAAGCTCTGAGCAATACTTTGAGATTTGAAAAGTAAGCAAAAGAAATACAACGGAAGGAGTTAATAAAGAGCCAACAAAAAAGAGTATCAGCTATGGAGTTCCGAGTAGGCAAACGGAATTCTCTGTAGGTTACGGAGACCAAAAAAAAAAAAAAAAAAGAAGATTAGAAGAAAACAGAAAATGAACATGAGTAAAGAGAAGTAGCATACACTGGAAAACCCAGATGGTGCATTTGGTCATAGGCACTCAAGAGTTCGTGAAAGCTGTGTATGAGTAACCGCAGGCAACCATCAGCTCTGACATCTGCATTGCCAGATTCCCAACCTTTTGGAAGATAAATAACTTGTTTTGAAGGGAACACTGCAAATAATAGTATATATATTGCTGTAAATCACAGTCTTATTCCTCAGCTGTATCTCATCAACTTTACCTTATGTACCATCCTTCTATCATATGCCAGACACAAGGTTCCTCTATCCTATTACCTGCTAACAATCACTCCTAAATTCAGTATTTCACAGTCCTCTAATTCTGCTGTCTTTCAACCCATATATAAATGTCCAGTTCCACAGGCTAGAGGTAATATTTCTATAATCATCCCCAGCAGCTCTCAGTGCCCAAACAAGAACAAACAGAGAGAAAAAGCCTTGCTGTACAGTGTATCTCAAGCAGGATTTCAAAGCTCTGCAGCCATAAAACTAAATCACCATCCTTATTTCATATTTTTGATACAGGTAACTCTCTTAATGCTTCAAGAATAAATCAAACAAAAGGAGTGCCATCAAAAGATTTTTTTCGTGAGTGCCACCTGTCCAGTTTGCTTTTGACTGAAGGAAACATTTATTATCTTTATTAAATTTCAGTGGCACAATACCACAAACACACAGACAACCTCAGTTTAATTATATGACTGAGCCTCTCACAGACTGGGTCTCCCATACTGAAATACAGGACAAGTGAACTCACGTTGAAATTTCTGAGAAACAGGGGTGCTGATAAGTTCTGAAAATCAGGCTGTTCTGCGTAAAAAAAAAAAAAAGATGGAAAAGGACTTTCAAGTACAAAACAGAAAAAAGACATAAGGCATGCTCATGAAGCATTTTTAATAGCACTTCTTGACCTGAAATGTTGTTTTTACACTCTTCATTCACTGCTTACTCCATACCTACACAGTAAATACAGATAAGCAATCCTGAAATGTATCCTAGCTGGTGTTAAATGCAGTTTTCTTTTTTGCATACTGATTTCAAAACTGCAAGACCAACACCAGCTCTGCTTGAATTTTAGAAAACTTTGGTTCTTGAGCAATCCACCCTCTTACCATGTAAATCCATTATAGCATTTGGACTAATCCTTTTGTTAAAAGGATTCCTGGGAATGCCAAGCGGCAGCTACTTTTACTACATTTTTTTTCTAGGCAGTGTCTGAAAAATGGATGTGTGGCTATTAAGAAAGTAAAATTCACTCAGTGAGAGCTCCAAATAAAGAATAAGCTCCCACATAATCATTTCTGCAAGTCTGTAGGAGTAGGTCTAAGGTTCAGTAGGTGTCCTGGAGCTTACAATCATGCCTCTTTGTTTCCCTTGCTTGAATAAACATTTGATAAAGGAAAGATGAAGAGAAATGTTAATCCCGAATTTGTATCTCAAGACATGCAGGGGAAAGAGAGAGAAAGAGAGAGACAAGGATCTGGCTAGATTTTCTTACAAGGTTATAAGAAAAATAAATCCAAAGATACTAATCAGGGGAATTATCTCTCCTCTTATCTAAACAGCTACTTTAATGCAAAGTCAAGAAATAATTGGCCTTCCAGGAAGACTTATGTTTGCATAAAAAGGAAGATATATAGGCCTACTCAGCTGAAAAAAACCCAAACAAACAATAGTGAAGAATGAGGAGAGCTTCAGAAATGTATAAGGTTTGGGGACATATCATGAAAGGGGCTGAATGGCTCCAGAGATTCCTCCAGTAATTTACCAGAGACAAAAAAGGTCTAAACATAAAACAGAGCAGCATGAGCCCTCATCTCACCACTGACTGTGACTATCCTTGTAGTCCAAGAAAAGCTATTTAACCCGTATAAATCTTTCCATCTGTGCAATAGGTTAATAATATTTACCTACACACGTCTTTGGGATTAAAACATTATTATTTTTAAAGTACTTTGAAGATGAATCATGCTATGTGATTGCTAAATATTATTATTACTAAAAATGTGACATATTGTTTGAGTTAAAGAAAATAGTATATCTTTATCTTAAGAAGCTTGTCAGTGCATAATGAACTGAAATTGTGATTGCTTAATATAGTTACTGCAATTTCTAGTCCGAATGTTCTGTATTTATTGTTTGCATTGCACTGACGTATATTAAATTAACAAGATTATACTGTATGATTGCTCTCCTCTTGAGACCCTTAGGAAATGAGGCTGTCCTAGGGAGTACAGTGTTTAAATCAATATTATTTTATGCATTAGTTTATAAGCACGGACTGTCATTTTTCTGCATCCTTGGATGTGTTTTCAATGTTATCTCATTCCACATTATGTTTAAGGGAAACTTCATTGCTTTTAACATTAAAAACAAAAGACTACAAAGCATATAAAACTGGACTGCAGGAAGAAATCCTGCAATGAGAGATGAAGGGACCAACTGTTCTATTTCATCTTTCTTTTGTGAATATTTATTCTTTGCTGTACCATTCCCACCTTAAATACAATTAATACACAATGGGGAAAACAATACTCTTGCTCTCTTGTGCATTTACAAAAACATTTCCTACTCTTTTAATGTCACTGAAAGAAGCACACATTAGAAACCCATCCCCCAGTCCAGTGTTAACCAAATACGCTGTCTGATTCTGCACACCCCTGGCACATTGCTCCTCTTAGCAGGCTGGAGGACATCACCAGCATTTTCTGCCACTGCTTTGGCCACACCTGACTCAAGAGATATCAAGAGTCCAGGCACCAGGCCCAATGGCCTGTGCACTCAAAGGCAGTCTGTTTTTTAGGATAGCAGATTTCCTTGCACAGATGTACATTGTTCCTCAACACTCAGACTCATTGCCCAGGAAAGTTTCAGTTCCAGGTACAGACATAACCAGACTGGAAGCACTGCAGAGTGCTGCATGTGCATCCTCATGGCAACTGTGGCTCTTTGAATACAGACAACACTATTTAGGCACAGCCAGAAACAATCTAAATACACTTGGAGTCAAATGTTAAATTTCCTGGCTTAAACAATACTGTTACCACATCCCTGAATTTGTTTGTGTGTGGAATCATTATTCAAAGTGTTGGCAGTTTCCATACAGCTTCTGAAGCATATTCCACAGCTTTTTACCCTGGAGAATAGAATCTGCTTATCCATTATCCAAAATGGTACCACACATGCTTTACTCAAAGCAAAGGTTAGAGGGGCTGGTTCTCAGTATATAACTACAGAAGCCTTGCACCTCCACTCTCCTGTAAACTTAGAACTATGTTTTGCTCTTGTTTTAGAAGCTTTTAAGACTGCAAATAAGTCAAGACCACCCCGACATGGCTCTCACTGCACAAGCTATTCATCTAGAATAAATTCAGCTGTCATTTAAAGTTGAACTAGACTGGACAAAGAAGCAGCAATCAAGCTATTTCCATGCAAGGTAGGTAATTACAGAATCTGTTAAACTACAGTGATTAGCTGCTGCTAAGAAGAAGCTCCAAGAAATCTCAAGCAACTTTTGAAGGAGGAAAAAGGTTTAATTTAACAGCTGCAGACCTCTTGCTATTGAGTTGATTTTTCTTTTCCCCCCTCCCCTTATAAAAAGCAAGCAGGTTAACAAGAGACAAAAGGCAGATAAGGGAGTGTAAGTGGATCAAGGGGAGCCTTGGGAAATCCTCAAACAATATGTCTGAATGTGGCATTAAATGGTTCATTTGGTGGTAAGTGATTAAATGGGAGAGGACTTCCTTTATCATGGAAATTGGTCCTCTACACTGTTGGACCTATGCTAATGATTTGAAACTCAGAAAAAAGGATGACTGTGTTATAACGGTTTATAATACACCACTTCATGCTGCACTATGAGGAACATTTGCGTGAATACAGTCATGCAAGGAATCCGAACAGCAATAGATTTTTGCTTGGCAGGGATTATTCGCATTGGTGTCCAAAGTTCTCAACCCAGAAAATGCTAGTTTTGGTGGGGGTTTTTTGTTTTGTTTTGTTTTGTTTTTTACCATAGAGCAAAATGTGCCATTTTTAGTCACAACAGTGAGAAAACAAAGGCCCTTCATGGCATTCTGTTTTAGTGAGAAGCCTCCATTTCCAAGTCTAATTAAAAATAGCCTGGTGATGGAAAAAGCTATACTGCAATCATTGGGAGAAATGCAAACCTGTATTTAAACCATTTAAATCCTTTAGAGTCCTAATTTATATTTTGCAATGTAAGTTATGTAAATAGGGATATTCCTTCAAATATGGAAGGCCCACTAGCTCAGCACATCAGTTAAGAGTTTCATAGGTTAGAAGTCCTGTTTCCAAATTCATTTGCCAATTCCCTTGCCACTTTAAATGCCTCCATATTAAGCTCTCACCACATTACCTCAAATGCCTTGATAAATTAATGCAAAATCTGTGAAGGAGGGCTAAAATGCCTTTAAAATCTCATTGGTGCAATACCAGAAATACTTCAAACTTCTAAGAGAAGAAAAAAAGGCAGTTTCATATTATGTCCAGAATCTTGGATAGAACCAAAAAAGCAGCACATTAAAAAAAACCCTAAAAAGTTGGAAAGCATCATTAAAACATCATCCCTTCCTGCCTTGGCTTCCTTGTCACCAGTAGAAGAATAACAAATGGTTATGGTTTCATTTTACAGTGTAGCAAGGAGGATTTGAGAATCTGCAGGGCCTCATCTGCCGCTTCTTAAACAAACATCTAATGTAATTTTACATTTCACTTCATCACTGTGATAGCTTCAAGCAGATCTCCTGTGTGTCAGTCCTCCCTCTCAAAGGCACACGGTCAGTGTTACAGAATGGACAGAAACAGCTCAAAATGATCAGCTCCCCAGGGACGGTGATTGGTGACATAAAGTACACTTGTAGGGACACTGCTCCTCAGTCTTCTTTTGCTATAAAGCAGTGCCTTGTAGTTCATGAGTACAAAGTGTTAAAGCTACTTATTGTCACAGTGGTAAAATATAAGGTTTAATGGGTGTGGGGCTGAGTCCACAAGGATATTTAGGTGTGTGAAAGTGCAAGAGAAAAACAATGAGGTCAATACCTTTGAAAGCATCAGAGATGCATTTTCTAGAAAGCCTTAGGCCCAAGTGAGGTTTCATTTTCAAAAGTACTCCATGCATTTTAGAGTTTAAGTGTTCCCAAAAGTTACTGTGACTTAGGCTCATACATCACTTGGGCACTTCTGAAAAGCATACCTTTAGTAAATGCCCAGAAGTGCCTGTAGCAGGGAGGTACCTCTCTTAAAGTGTCAGGAGAGTAAGGCTGCTTGCCTGCTAGGCACTCTTTATAAATCCTCTGGGCATCTTCCTGCATTTTTATGTGTGTAAATAAATCTCACCTTGTCCTCTAGCGTCCTTTAAAAGCAACAGGACAACTCATACAAGGCCACCGTGTGAGTATTGATAAATCCCTGATAATCAAATCTCCCAGTGATTACTGATAAGGACTTACAGCTAAGGCTGGAGCAATGCCAGCTTAAACACAGCCTACCAGCCTCAACAGCCCCATCTGACCTCCAAGTGTTAAAGCAAAAGACGCAGACAGATCATCTAAACAATGATCTGCAAAGATGAAAAGAGCTCTGCTAATGGAGACGCCCTGGCCAGCCTGATAGCTATCCCAGTTTCAATGACCATATTCCTCTTCATGTTCAATGGATGACAGTGAATAAGAACATAAGCACAAACTGTCACTCTTGGTGTCCAAGGAGGTCTTCAGATTTTTTCTAGGGGCTAAGCTGAAGAAATAAAGGCACTATGAGGACAGCATTTGTCTGGTACTGGCATTCTCAGAGAAGTTCCCCATGCCACTCAGTTTTCCTGAGATTTCCATTCCTCTACAGCCACAATGAACTGGGCAGAAACCTCCTCCCTCCTTGACTCACACCATAACTAATGGCAGCTGTTTGAACACAGGACTGTTGTCTCTGCAATAAATCTTACTAAAAAGGAAAGAATAACACTCTGAACACTGAAAATTAAATACTAATATTCAACAACCCAGGAAAAATTTTTGCTTACCACTTGCCAACTACATACCACTAGGCCGTGCCTGCTATTTCTTCGGCAAATGAAGATTTACAGTCTCTGCACAGTTTGGAGAGGACAGAGCAGGTAAAGGGTGTGGAAGGGTGGGGAACCTCACACATACCCCACTAGCTTTGCCTTGAATGAAAAGTTGGCTTCTGGGTTTTCTGGCACTCAAGTACGTGGCTTAATGCAGCAAATGTGCAGATCAAGAAAATGCCCTGGAGAAGAGCTGCAATCTAAAATTTGAGCATGATCTTTGCTAAAAACTGGGAAAAAAGGAAATGCCACCCTCCTCTCCCTTTCCCTGGTACTCATTTAAACAAATAGATAATGCAAGTGAACATGATGGGCAAAACCAGTGTTGGCTGTGCCCAGGAAGTACCATTCAGTCCTCAGAGGTTCCCCTCTGCTTACAGACACAGAGTATGAAGAGAGAAAGACAGGCAGACAAATGATTATGGAAAATAATCATCATTTTTTTTATGGAATAGCTGGTGCTGGCTCCAGTTCTGGAGGTGGAGGGGGAAGGACCTCTAAATTAAATTCACACGATCCACTCTTGTTCATTCACATCGTTATGTAAACTGCCCACTGGCAGAAAGTTGCGCATTTGTAAATTAAAAGGAGAAAATCATGCAACCTTAGTACAAACACGTTTTGCTGATGAAGACTATTTATGGCAAGGATAAGTAAATAATAAAGTAGATAACATGGTGGGGCAGGACTTTTAGTAAAACCCTGAGGAATTTCACCTCTGATTCCACTGGAGCTTCCAGTGCTTTAACAACATAACTGGGGCATATTGTCCTGCACAAAGGAGAAGAACAGAATGTAATGCGTAACTTCTTAATTACATGGTCTATTAGATGCAATCTTGTCCCCAGCAGCAAAATGTCCATTGACTTTTACAAGGTATGGCTGGACAGAGGCAATTTATAGCAATAACTCTGCTCTAACTCACTGAGTGAAATGTTGCCCTCTGATTACCCAAACTTTAAGCCTTGTCCATTCTTAATGAAGATAACAGGAATTTCACTTTTGAAATAAACTTCAGAAGAACAGACCCTCTAGAACAGCAAACACTGGAAAAATTATGTAGTCATACACAAGTCTCATCAGACAACAGCAGGCCATATTGGTCTGCTCAGCCATATTCTGGGCTGAGTTCAGCCTTAGAAGTACTACTCAAACCCTCATAATATCCTAGCAACAAGGTTCAAACTGTTCATGCCTCAAAAGCTATGAAATACAGCAAAAAAAAAAAAAAAAGAAATCACAAAATAGGAGCTAAGTCTAAATGCTGAATGCTATTTTCCACATAATGTTGGGAGGCTTTAGATTACCCCTTTAACTGTGAGAGGAAGCATTTGGGGCACAGCACATATAAAAACAAATACCCCAAACACAGGAAGCGAGATGTGAAGTGGGAGTCTATTATGGAGAATTCGTGATTCCCTAACTCAGGCTCCATATGACCGCTGCAGGATATGTACTACAATCTGATCTCAGTGTTTGTCACTTGTCAAAAAATTGAGAACAAAGAGCCAATTAGACGTGGTTTGTTTTCTTTTATTTTGCTGGAAATAAAAGCTGAGCTATGATACAAAAAGAATTCCTGGTGTGTGTACAAGGCAGGGAGAAGGAAAAAACCAATAAACAAACATTTTTACAAAAACTCAAATTATTGGACTTGCAAAATAAGGACAGCTGGGATGCATAATCAAGAGCATTAGAAAGATTTTATTTTATACAGCAGAAAATTTCCTATTCTGGCATTTGTTCTCTCAATATACAGCAGAAATACTAACTTCTACTGAAAATCTGCAGACTTTAAAGACAGCTTAGCTGCAGTGGGACAAATTTTTGAGGCTATGTGGAAGGCAGTGGCTGGCACATAGTGGCCCAGTGCTTTTCAACCATTAAAATAACGCTGCTTTGGATTTGGCTAGAGACAATGATATCAGAGTGTTTTGTCACAATTTAATTAACTGCTCCTCCCCACCCTGTTATACAGCAGGTAAAGAGACATTGGAGTCACATCACTGGCCCTTGAGTGCCTCTGCAGCAAAATACATCTCAGATGCCTAAGGTTGTGATACAGCACTGCAAAACAAAAAAGGACCACCTGGTTTCCCAGTCTCATCTCCTGGGTAACCCAGTCCACTATGTTTCACTAAACTGAACAGTACACAAAAAGTTTTGAATGCAAACTGGGATAAAAAAATAAGAAGACAGACTACTTCAACAAATTGCAAAAACAGAAAATTTGGACGATTTTCTAGTAGAGGATCTCTTCTTGGAGTAGAATTACTAAAATTAGAATGTAACTAGGACAGAGAAGTCAACACCCATGTACTACAAAGATGCCAAGAGATCTTTAAGGAACCACAAAGAAGTGGTCAAGATTTTGGTTTTGTGTTTCAGTTACAGAGAGCACCTGATACTGTGCCCCAGTACTGGTTCAGCATGACTGCTGACAAAAACTGATCCTTCGGGAAGTACCAGCACCATTTCAAGCAAGATCCACAAGAATTCCTGTGAGGGTTCCCATTCAGGGATGGATCCAATCCAATACCTGACAGCATCAAACAAGATAATACATGACTAGTTTATTAGGACAGCCTGGCGTAACTCAAAAAACCGCATTAACAGTGCTGCTTAGGACGGAGACTCTGCACACAAAGAAGCAATTAGAAAATTAATTTTCATCCTGATCTGAAGTCTAGAAATAATAAGATATATATTTTCCCATTCCTACTGATAGTGATGGGGCTATTTTTTGATTGATAAGTCCAGTGAGTCATTCTTTTTTTTTAGGCTCTATATTGAATGAGGAAAACCTGTTTCTTTTTCATATCACTACTCTTTGTCTTTCAATGTGCTGTTCATGAACTACTGAAGCTTATTATGTTTAAATAATAAAATAATGCAAACCAAAAGAGTGATTCTGTACAAACACAGGTTAAAGTTCTTTACCTAGAGCCAGGCTTAGGACCCTCCCAAGGAAGACTAAAGGGAACAGCCTGTGTGCATAGGGGAAAACACATTTCATGGCTAAGGACAAATGTCTTTCAGACTGATGCCTTTTAAGCAGCAATGGGAATCAAGCAACGCTGATTTCTAAGAAAAAAAAATCCACATTTGCTTTTGAGCACAAACAGAGATAATTAAAGTACTTGCTCTAACAGGAAGCTGCATTAGAAAACAACTTTGCACTTTTGAGGACGCACACTGTGTTTCTTGTTATGCCAATTTATTTTAATTAATCAGAAAAACGTTTGTTTGAGGTATTAGCAATGCTAGCACTTAGCCTGTCATTTTGCCTCCCTGCTAAATACCCAGAATGGCAATTCTAAAGCAAAGCACATCTGGTGCAAGGAGGAATTTCTCCTTCTGGCACACCCCTAAAAAGGAGCAGCATAAATTCAATGGGTCAAATCTTTGTCTTTCAACTCACCTGGAGCAAATCTGAGTTATGCTGGAGTTCGTCACTGTACAGAAATATGTCTTAACCCTTAATGGATTGTGAAGTGGTGCTCATGGCATTGCAGGAGCCTGTCCATGTTTGCCAGGGAGCAGGAGCGTGCAGCTGACAAACCACATCACCTCCCAATAGCCAACCTGTGACTTGGATTTAACACTGGAGTGTACACTTGGTGGTAGCGTGCCCAAAGTCCAACTGGGAGACAGAAGGGAAGTTGTCAGTATGGGTAATTTGAAGGACCAAAAAAGTTAGACTGCACCCAGGTGATAGTCCTGAATACAAAGGGAAAATGATATCTTCCAGGGCAATTACAGACAAAAGGGATCAGAGGATAACCCAGACTCCTTTCATGCCTCTCTATTGCACCTCTCATTTCTGAAACCACCACTGACTTTCATAAAGTCTACATCAGCAGCTGCTCTTCTCCAACAGTATCTGGAAAATGGAAATGAAAAATACCATCTTCCATGTTCTTCCTTGCATGCTTCATTCAAATAATGAGAGTAACTGATCTGCCCTCGCCAGCTCTTGTCTCTTACGTTGTCCACCCAACACAAGAGTTGGGTAAACTTTCTCAGAAAAGAGGTGGATCCCCAAAACATAAGTGATTGACTTGACTTCTCAAAAATTTCTCAATTGATTTTAATGATATTTGAATATTTGAATTATTAACATTGTTATTAAATTTATTTTAATAAACTATTTTGGATTTATTCCTCTTTGGTTTGTATCTCTGTAGCTGTCCTATGTTCAAACCTGTTAAAATAAAGAGCACTGGAGACTTTATTTTACTCTTCTTTTAGTTGGACTGAAGTTAATGGTTAATGTCTAGGGGTAGCAAAAACAAATTCAGGATTTGTCCTGACACATGCAGAAAAAAAGTGCTACTAATATCACCAGTAATACCTCCTAACTGGTACTGTTTGTTTTACCAGAAACATTAACAAGCTGGTGGGGAAAAAAAAGCAGTTTTGACAGTTGCATGGCAACCAGATAAAGGCAAGGTGGATGCTCCGTGAGGATGAGTGTGGCACAAACAGGGAGCAGACAGTAACTTGGCTCCAGCTGAGGTTGTTGGGTGGTGCCAGCCTGACCTTTAGACCAGCTACACTCAGAGGCTCTCCATGCTGGCACGCCTGCTGCACAACTCTGCCAGCTCTCTGCCAGTGCCTCTTGCGTGCCATCAGGCCAGCTACTAGATCCAAATGGTATGGAAGCCCTCAGAATAAATAAAGGATAAATAAAAGAAGTCAAGGAAGTAAGTGTGAAATGGCAGCATCAAGCAATAAGCTCTCCAGCTGAGGCAGTGTCGGCACCCAAACGGTTCAGTGGTAGAGCACGTAAGGAGCTGCTGTTCACCACAGACTGAGAGCAAGCAGGGAACCATCCCACACTCACAATGGGACAGCCTACAACTTCAGCAGGAGAAAAGCCAGCCTTTCCATGAGGCACTTAATAAAGAGACCTGAAAAGAACTGAGCTTGCATATTTTGCTCACCTTAAACACCTGCTAAAGTCATTGAAATCGACCCCTCAGTCCCATTCAGCTGCTGATTTACTCACTGAAGCATTCTGCTGTTCACACATGGAAAACTGTCACTTGTAGCCTCCACAAATACCACGTTGCCATGACAGTGCCTACACTGTCACAGCATAGTGGCTTTGGTACATTATAACCACTACCAGTAAGGGTAACTTATCACATAGAAAAAATTACCATATTTTAGCAGAAGAAGGAAAAAAAAAATCTGTATGTTCTAACTATTGAAGAGTGAGCTTTTCTTTTAATTACAAACCAGTGAAGAACAAGCAACCAGAGAAGAGTAACCAAAGGGAAAAATTTGCCCCTAACCTTTCATTCCCTTTCATAGTAATCTTATTTTGTTTCCTCTTCAATTTCTAACCTCTTCTGTCACCACCAACACTAAAAGTTGCTTCCCCCCGTTTCCCCCTCCCCATCTTTTGCTAGAAGAACAAACAAACAGTTGCCATTTCAGTCAAAGCAATGTTATTCTTTAGCTGGCTGGCAGTGGTTTCAGCTCACAGGGCGGTCAGTTCCTTTGGCTCCCATCCAGTAAGCTGAATAAACCATTGCAGCACTAAGCACAACTCTGCTTGGGCTCACAAGTCGGTGCTTCAGACCTGTTTCCAACCTGAGTGCTTCCAATTTACAGCACTCCAACACCACACGAAGTACACCAGGCCAATCTGAAACTCAAATATATTTGAAACAAAGTTTTCTTCCATGCTTTTAGGTCTTTTTCTACACTTTTTTTCCTCCTCTCTTTAATGTTTGCAGGTTAGAATTTAGTGCTCGTTTTTCCTGCCAGAAGTTTGGCCTTTGCAACAAATAACTTCATCCAAGTGTGCCATTTCCTTCAAAACACACAGCAGTGGCAGAAATCACAGACAGATCCTTATCATTATTTCTCTGTTTCTCACTTCCCACCTTTTGTATTGAGCACTGTGAAAGTCAAGAAGAATTTTCCTGACATTAAAAAATTCATTTTTTACAGATATGCAGTTACCCAGTGCAGGACTTTGGATTCTTACAGTGCAAAATGGAAAACACAAGGAAATTTTTAATACAAGAGAAACTATGGTTTAGCAAGTGCAAAGGCAAGCTGGAGGGACTGTAAGTGCAGGACTCGGCACTTTAGACTCCCCTTTTTCTCCACTCTCTGGCAGACTAACACTAACAGCAGAATTCCATTTTATTGGGATAAGGGACAATGCTTGTGAGAAGGGCAGGAGACGTGAAGGCAAAGTATTGAGTGCTGTGTTTTGGGGCTCAGGTTTATTATTTTCTCTTTCCTCCTCTCATTTTTCACACCATTAAAATTCCAGCTTAGACATCAGACTCAAAATGAACAAACAAACATGCATTCATTGTTCGCTATCAAAACCCACTGGCGCTCACGCGGCTGCCGTTGAAGCTGCACTGACACTTGAGCTGGGGAGCAGAGACTGCTCGGGCAGTTCACAGGGGGAATGCCAGAGTGACAGATTAAGTACAAAACTAATCCACACATTGTGTTTCTACTGCACAGGTGTGTTCAGGGATTATCCTTCTGCCACACAAGTCACTTATGCCAATCTCTAAAGATCCTTTTTCTTCAGTTTCTTGGTTTATATGAAATAAGCTTTCCATGGCTACTGTGCTGAAAATCTTCCAAGGAAATCAACTTTGTAAAACTTTAAACATTATCATTACCTCTTATGCACAATAACTTACCAATCATTGCAGCATGCTACAATGCTACAATGCTCAGTATCTCAGCAAATGAAATTTACCCACATTCTTCGAAAGAACCTTAAATATTACCTACTTCCAGTACCCTGCAAAGAACAATTTGGAGAAAAAATACATTAAAGCCTTAAGATCTCTTTTAAATTCTGCACATAAATATTATGCTAAACCAAGATGAAGACAAATAGCGAAAAAGATGCAAGAGCCCTGAGATGTGTTTGAAGCTCTCAGATAAAAGTTAGCACATACAAACTCCCATTTAGAAGCAGAAGTAATTTGAAGAGGTTCCACTTAATGGATGGAACAGCAACTACGGGTTCTGGTTTCCAACAAAAAGTGACATGCAGTAAAATATTTAGGCGAACTCTTGAGGACTACCTAGCATTTCATAAATTAAAGGGCTTTAGGCAGCTTTCCGTGTGACAGCAACAACACACAGTTCAGTCAGAGGAGAACTTTTTGTATTTTATCCCAAGATGGATTGGAGGAACTTCTGGCATGAACTGACACTGACATAAACTGCACAAGACTTTTTTATGAATAAATGGAAGACAATGCAAACTGTTTTAAATTGAAGCTACCACAATATTCAGCTGAAGTCTAAATTCTCTATTTAGAAATTCATGTGACTAAAAACTGGAAGACAATTTTCAAGCACGGAGTTAAGGTGCCTTTACAAATTCCATAACTATGTTTGAAAATAATTTATTTCTTATTCCAACTTTGTTAGTGTGTCTCTGTGTCACTTTTGGGAGAAAACATAGTGTTCTGGTTGTTACAGAAAGGGGAGCGAAAGGGGAGATGAATCCTGTCGTGATGGTATTGCAGAATGCCTGGGTGACCTCAGGCTAGTCAATTGTGACCTCTGTAAAATGGAGATAATCACATTTATCTGATTCAAGGAGGTACCAAGAGACCCACTATTTCCTAACTGTTTGGAGATATACACGGGAAAGGCACAATATACAGTTACACGAGTTAGGTTTCTGGAAATATCTACTGGTGACAAAATAGATTTTACCCATCTGTATAAAAGTGTCAAGTACTGCTATTATTTTGACCTCATTGATAAAGCAAGGATGGGTGGTCTGGTAGATTGAAGCACATTTTGGCTGGAAGCTATTACCCTTTGAGACGACCTCTTGTTTCAAGTTTCATTGGTGAATCAGAAAAGTTACAGGCAGCAACAGTACCAGTTTCTGTAACTCATTCTACAAAAACACTCAAATCTGCTTCATCTACTCTGACATGCTACTCCTCTGTACTAGTCCTAATGATATTTTTCCTAATCAAGTATATGTTAATGGCAGGAAATAAACTCCCTTCTGGTTTTACCTGGCCTGTCTCAGGGTATTTATTGCATATGTGAAGCTACACCAACCTCAGTTATCCCTCACTATTAGAGGAATGTAGGAAAACTGACTGTAATATAAAAAAGAGCAGCAAAATGATGGTAATTTAAGAGGAAGACTGATTTTAAAACAAGATGCCTAAATGAGGGTCTATATGGCTTGAGGGAGAATGCAGATCCTTGTGATAGTTTCGTGTAGCTATTCAGTTTCAGGGAGAAAAGTTTTTTAAGGTGATTTGGGTAGGACTTATGTAAACTGATTAGCAAGAAAAGAGATGCTTTGCATTAAAACACAGCACATGCAATCATCAGGTGGTAGTAGTTTTACTGTTGAAATGGGATTCTGGAGAATTTTTCCAAAATCTCGACATTTGGCCAGGCAGGGTAAGGCAAGGAAGGGGCCAGTGTGAAAGTATTAGTTTTAACCTGGAGTAATCCATGCTGATTTTCATTTCACCAGAATAATTTTACCCTGGAAATCTCTAAACAGAATGTAAACATTGGCACCTCCGCCTAAAGTGCTTATTTACTACAAAGTGCCCTTACTTTACTCAGTGTGTTTACCAGGATGAACCACTCTGTCATTTATATCAGTAATGCAACTCCCAACCACATGTGCTTCAACCCCAGGCTTGACTAATGCATGAATCTTTATGCCGTGCTCCTTATGAAATGCTGTGTCCTATCACGTTGCCACGATACTGTCACTAGATTTATAGCTATAACTAAATCATCCGATCATACCACTTCTGTGCTGTGCTTCTTCCATTACCACCTAATGTATCAAAAACATCGATTTTACACTCGTGAGCTTTCGTGCCAAAGTACTCCAAGGTCCTGCAGCACTTTATTATATCCCAAGCCCACTCCCATAGCTGTCATGCTAATGAGGCATGTGTTGCTACTTTAATTTTTCTGAAGCAGGTCACAAAGCTCAATTCTCCCCTCATGTGGGAGAACCTAGAGTCCAATTCCTGAGCTGTCACGGCTGGCTGATTTTGAATAGTGCGTGTGATGACACAGGCTCTCATCTTGCTGGCCTGGTCACCACAACACCCCTTCCCCCTCAAATGCTGAAAGAAATATGGCCACTTATGGTTTCAGAATGCTTTTTCATATTTGCAGCATGCTGTACTTACTGAATGCCCAATATCCTGAGGTGTCCAAAATGCCGAAATTATAACCTGCTTAACCTCAATAATTCTGAGAGGCCAATTTTTGTCTCTACAATAGAGGTCTTATTTATGCTGAAAGAAAATGAAACACACTGCGATTAAGAGACTAAATTGGCAGGACATCTAGAAATACCCTGAAAACCTTGAGAAATTTAACACAACACAAAAAGGCTCAGATCACCCAGAAAGGACCAATATTTTAAGACAACAGGAAAAAATTACCTGTAATTATGAATCCCTTCTAACTGCAGATACCAGGGCATCTTCAGTTAGGAGAGGTAAGAAAGACAAGAAGTGAGAGTAGTAATTTTTAGGTTACCCTGAAAGGCACCTCAAACACACTATAATTTGTGGGGTTAATTTCTAAATAATATTGATGTCCTAAGGAGTGAAAGGATAGGAACAATTAGGAGGCAATTAATGAGGGCCAGTCTGGCCTTCTTATTTTGACTGCATTCACTGATAAGACTACTTGATGTTTGAAACCCTTGATGAACAAAAGGGGAAGATTTGGGTTTCAGTAGTTTAATTTGCTTTAGAATTTTAAATGGCATGTGAGCCAGGAAGAAATATATCAACCATCATTCCACTAGTCATTCGTTTCCAAATGCATTTGTGTCCTAGTAGTAAAAGTACAAGTAGTAGATTAGAATATAAGGTCGCTACTGTTTGGCAGAGATTTTCCAGAATCATCATCCCTGAAAGTTTTTAGAAAGTACGTGGATGGGGTAGCTGGGGACTGGTTTAGTGGTTAACAAAGTGATGCTGCGTTAATGTTTGGACTCAATGATCTCAAAGGTGTTTTCCAACCTGGATGATTCTATGATCCCATGAAGGAGTCACTGGTCTTTTGCCCCACCATTGCTGTCTTTAGTGAATGGCTGTATATTTCCATGTTACCTTGAGAGGTCAATATTAGCTGACCTCTTGTAAGCAGAAATGAGACATACTACGTCTGAATTTATCAGCTTCTCTCACACAACTTTATGATTTGAACCATTTTGTCTTTTTGCTACACTTCCTTTGCTTTATATGGAAAAGGCTTTAACCACCATGTTTCCATTAACAGACCTAATTATTACATGGAAAGATAAAAAAGATCTACTAAATCTTCCCTGTTAAAAGTGAGGGCAGACTTTTAAGACACATTACAAAAAGGCTCCCTAAACTTTGCAGCATCACCATCCCTTACCTACAGAGACATGAGCACGTTAAGAGCCAGCAGTACACCCTGCAACATTGGATTTATCAGCTGAATGGAGTGGGAGCACAAAAGTATTTTTCATTTTCAATCTAGAATCTGAAAATCTCCAAAGCTTCTAAGCCGCAAACAATGACAATTATCCCCCATTTTATTCATGTAAGAGTCAAGCACCAGCATTTAGGTCACTTGGCCAAAGTGTCACCAGTCACCAGTTTTCTGACTCCCACTTCCAGGGACTACTTACTACAAAATATTGACCTTGTAGTTGTAGGTTCTGAGCTAATGCCCATCATGCTGTTAAAACACTACACCAACTATTCCATCTCTTTTGGGGGCTTTTGTCTCAATTCACAGGGCAGGACTTAAAACCAAACAAGACTTTCAACCCTTCTAATTCTGTTGTTTTCCAAACTCCCAGAAAAATGAATTTTTATGTGGGATCTGTATACTGGGGCTTGTAGTCCTCTAAGGCTTAACCCAATTGACAGTCTTTCATATAAAGCTCTCCAAATCAAAGGTTTCTTCTGTGCCATAACTGTCTTTCACATCAGCTTTCCTACCAAGCACGGGCACTAAGGGCTTCATCCTGCTGCTGCACAGAAGGTTAAGGATTGCCCTCCCTTGAACAAAACACCCTACTGCTTTGCACCCAGGTGCACATGGAAAGTAACTTCAAAGGAAACACTGTGGTTCGTACACACACAGCAAGAAGCTGCATGATCCTCTCATGTCATATTCCAAGTACCATTTTTCAGAAAACTCGTGCTGTATCCACAGAAAACACTTTTTCCTCTGAATTACTGCCTCAAACATTTTTAACCCAATCCTTTCTCTTCTACTCAGAGCCTCAAAACCTTCCATACAGAACACCTAAAGCTATCACTGCTTCAGTTGAAGAGTTTGCTGGGGTCACAAAATGGTTTGAAAGCTGTGGTTGAGATTAATAGTGTGTTACAATAAACACAGTGAATAATGCAAAGCACAGAAACGACTGAGGAGGAAGTGGGGGGGATACATCTTCTGAGGTTATGCAGTTATTGGATGTTTAGTTTGAAAAGAACACACAGGTCAGAGTGAGACTTCTGGCATCTTCTCCATTATGAATTAATCACTGGTTCACTCCCTGACCAGCAAATTTCAGCTTATAAATAAAGTTCAAAGCCTCCAGGTCCTCATTTTAAAATGGAGACATATGGCTTGCAAACAGCTAATGGAACAAGCCTTCCCAAAGTTTGAGCTCATTCCCAACTGAGAGATCCATTTCACAGTAATAACACGGCCATGAGTACCCGAGCTTCAGACTTCCTTCCTGTATTTTATAATACTTTGCACTTCCACAGCAGCTTTTATCTGGTGAACGGAAAAAGTTCTGATGAACATCAGCTACGACTTTTCAAAGTGTAGAAGGCAAACAGCCCCGCAGGAACTGGGAACATACACAGACCCTTAGCTGTACAGGCATCAGCTCTGAGATGATACATACCCAAAAATAACAAGTTCAATGCTGTGCATCCAGAAATTTGAAAAGATTTCGAAAAAAGATTTGCATTTCAAAAAAGATTAGCATCTGAAACCTGATGTCTGCAAGTATGGAGCCATGGGTCCCTCTTTGTCTACTTGCTCATCACAGTGTAAACCATGGCTAGCTCCAGTAATATCCTACAGATGAGGAAATAGTTCAGAAGGATCCTGAAGCCAAAGGCTTGCTATATCATTCATTTACAATGGAGAAAACGGAGGGTAAGTTTTATATCTGAGAAGCCTGTGGCAGAAAACAGAAAGCTGAATTCCTAGTACTCACTCCAATCTCTGGACAACTCTGCCTTCAATGTTTTGTTCTTATAAAGCTGCCCAGAAGCATTTTTTCCACACAGAATCTGCTCCTTTGGGGGCTTTGTTTCATGTTAGTCACAAATCTCTCAGTATAACCTGAGGTAGACCAAAACACTGGCAGTCCTGCAGTGAAAAAGCAACTAATGGGCCATAAATTAATGTTTCATTTCCTCTAATAGTGTAATGATTAATTCCTTCTTCAGAGCAAGATTTTGTTGCACATTTGATAGTTACACTATAAAGAAAGAAATGGGGTTTTTTAAGATTGAAAAGGATCAAAGCCAGAATGCCGTTTGTTTGTGCTCTTGTAGCTTGACTCTTCAAACAGTTTTTTCTCCCCAATTTTGTAAAAAGGTAAAAAAATCCATCTCAGATGAGACCTTGCACAGCTTGTCAAGTTTCAACCCACAGTGAATTTTTCCTGCAGATATAAACCTCTGAAACGGGGAGGGGGGGGATCTAATGGAAATGCTGACATAACCTTAACTATACCAATGCTGCTGTAATGCTCAGGTTACCAGGAATATTTCTGCTGCCAATTCCATTTAACAAGTCTGAATGCATATAATTTGTTCCAGTTGTCTTTCCTCGGAGTGGGGCTCCTTTGTGCACTCTTTCCAATGTGGCTTGCATTAAAAGAAAGAAAAAAACCTATGTAAATTCATATACACACTGATATGGTTTTATCACAGCTAAAGAGCTATAAATCTGCTTTAACTGATTCAGTGTGTTCCCTACTGGCCTGGAAAGGTGACTTGTTTCATTGCTGCCTTTCACTGATTGTGACAATCATAACTTCGCTTTGTTCTTTTTGAGATATTTTTTCTTTGGGAAAAAAAACAACCCAAAACACAAAAGCCCCTGACCTGACTCTTTGTATATTCATATTATCCTCTCCTGACCAAATGTCTCTCTGTTTGAGCCAAAAGGATTTTGGCTGGGTCAGGATTTGACCCTCGTTATGCTAGGAATCTAATCCAAATGCCTCCCACCGATACCAGCGATAAGAATCTAGTCCTATAGCAAATTATTTGCTTCTCACCTTTGGCTCATCCTAAAGGCAAACAACTGCCAGGTTAAATAAATATTCTCAGGATGCAAAGCGAATTCATGGGCTAAGAGCTTAAGTGACAGCAAGGTAAGTGGGTACTTCTAGAGCCTCATGTCCTCTGAAAGATCTGCAGCTCACACAGTGACATCTTTCTGATCTTTCCTCTTAGTAGGAAGAGTGAAACAGGAGAAACAAAAACTCAACAGGATGGCTCCACTGCTCAGTGAGTAAGAGCAGGAATAATTCATGATCTGATCCTCCTCACAGCTGCCAGTTTACAGCTTCTTACTTGATCTTCAGGGTCTAAGAGGCCGTGGCCGATGCTTGGAAATTCGAAACCTCATTGTCATCATTAAATCAGAGATAAATTTGGAGGAATTATTTGAGGAATTTGAAATCAATTTTCAAATATGTCAGTGAATTTTTGGATGGTTTCAGTGAGTTCAAGTAGACAACTGTGAAAGTCAAGACAAAATGACCAGACTGAGGCTCCAAACTAACTTCTCAGGCTTCTGTGGACCCATAGTCAGCGACAGCTCTTTTCACAATGAGCGGAGGAATCTCCTCAGGATGATTCAAACACTGATGGCTTGAAATGTCTCTAAATCAAAAGCTTATGATTAATAAGCCTCATGTTTAGTTTTCTGACTAAAATTAAAAGGGAGGAATCTAGGTCACAGTTTCTCAGGCTGACCACGCTCCCAAATCAGAGGATAAACTCACTGAAAAATTATGGGAAACTGGTTTTCAAAATACTTTTTTTTCCAAGCACCTGACCTAATCATCACTACTGTTAAAAAAAAAAAGTTCTTTTATTAAAGATTATTTTTTAAACTTTTGCTAAATTAAACATCTTTTAAACCTTTCCTTCTAAATTTCTGAAATATTGCTGGGGGGGGCATGATGGTAAAAAAAAAAGTTTTAATAGGGCACACAATAACAGAAAAAATATTCTGAACTTTTTAAAAGACAGTTGTAAATTGATTTGCTATATCTTTCGATTCCTGTTTCCCTTCTGTAATTATGAATTACCATTATGAGTAACACTGATGCTAATGGACTCTGCAAATCTCTGATAAAGGATGCAGAGATTAATTGCTATTCTTACTTAACACACTTGCTTGAGTAGAAAAAATAGAAGCAACAGAAAGCACTGTGCAAGGACAAACCACAGCAAGAGAATAGATTCTCTGTCCATAAGCCTTTTTGGAAAGAAAAATAGAAGCCTTTCATAAAAGGAAATTGATTTAATTGGAATTTGTTGTTAATTATTAGATGATAAATATCAATTATTTAGATTACATTATCAAAGGTTCTTTTGCTCTCCTCAGTCAGACCCCTGAAAATCCTCCACTTCTAAGATGCCTTACATGATACCATTCTTTCTTTGAAATGTTTTAATATTCAGTGTCTTTTGGGCTCCCTGATGCAGTTCGATTTCTCTGTGACTGGATCTTCCATCCCAGTGCTGTAAACACCTAACCCCTGCTCCTACAGGACAACTCCTGTGTCTGAAGTCAGACCTGAAGATCAGAGGGGTGATGCCTGATGCAAAACAGGCTGTGCTACGTTCATCCTTTCAGCTGGTCACACTGGGTTGCTGAATGAGTTTGAAAATAGCAGTCTCTGTGTGGCAGACTCTGCAGCACCAAACACATCAAGGATACTAAAGAAATAAACACTGAGCACAAACATAGATTGATTAAAAACTTCCATCAGAAAGTAACCTGTGTTTCAGGAAAATGACTTCCTTCTAGATCCTGAAGGAATCCAGCCATAGCATCAGCACTGGGAGATGATCTGGTCAGTTACTCACTGTAAAGTGCCAGAAATACACAATATATATAAAGAATTTGACCAAAAACAGATAAGGCTACAGGAGTCCTCAGCAGCCTTTTTATGAAGGATTTACCTTCATAAATCTGGGCGAAACCATGTAACAAAAAATTAAAAAGTTCCTTCTGCAGGATAGGAAAGGGAGGTAAATTACAAACAATGGTTGTCTTCAACAGCTCAAGGCTGCTCTTTAAAGATTAAAAAAATCCAAAAAACAAACACCTAAACAGAAAATGTGTTACAAATCAGGAGGTCTAGATTGGTCAAACTTAGTTAGGAATGAAAAAGAAGACCTTCGGGGAACTTACTACTGCTTCAAATTGTCCAGCACTCCAAACAAGACAAAGTGGCAAAAGCACTACCAGAATCTTCTTTAACTCCCTGACCATGGATTTTCTTGGTCAAGTAGCTCATTCCTGCAGATCTCACTATGCAGAAGTTGTGGGGGTTTTTGGCTTCTGGGGGCAAACTGATCCTAATTTAGCCTATTTTTCACTGAAATCAGTGATCATACAGAAGTTGCACTCGTCTCCTATGATGTAACCCTAGAATATTTATGTACATGTTCAGCACAGTTTTCCCTCCTTGTCCACTGACAATGCAATCCATGCCAAGGTAAGGGCTGCATCGTCAATGCTTCACACAACACTGAACTCTCCTCTCGGAATTCAAAGTGTAATAATACCGGGAATCATACCTCCCTCCCCACCCAACCTCTCTTTCTCCAGTAGCAAAGTCACTTCGGGTGACTGGCAACATGACCTTCCACTGCTGCTTCTTTTTTTGAGTTAATGCTCTTAGTAGGAGAAAAGGTGCAAAACTGGTTAATCAGTGGGAAGCAACAGGAGTGTTTGTAATAGGGATGTATTTGAGGAAGAAGCCAAAGACATTGGGGTAGATATATTCAGAAGTGAGTGATAAGACTCCAAACATTAGACATTAGACATTAGATTCTTCCTACAGAGACTTTGGTAGATGTTAGCTACAGTGTCATCAAAGTAAAGTAATTTCTAGGGCCAGAGAGTCAGTTTTAGATACTCTTACAAATTTTGGTATCTCCTTACTTCTGCTAAATTAAATAAAATCCATACTCTGGTCTCAGACATTGTGGTTGACAATACTAGAATGCCCCAAACCAGAGGTGATTCGGGATCCTGTGGCTCCCATCTCCCTCTGCAGAGGCTATTTCAAAGGACTACATTCACCCTTCCTGTCTGCCTGATAGAAGCAACTTAGAGAAACACACCAGACCCTACAAAATGCCAAAAATATACTTCACATGGAATGCCTGCTCACTGATGGGAGGGATGGAAGAAGTAACACACTTGGGCTTTGACTATGAGGTAACCCAGTCAGTGTTCTCAAAGGAATTTGGATGTCAGCTTTCCACAGATTTCATATATCTTTCAAAATCTGTTCTTTGTCACTCTGCACAACAGCCATTTCCATACCTCATAGTTGTGTTGGGCAGAGATGTACCTGCTCAAGTCCCCAGTGCCACAGCTGTGGATGCTAAGGGAAGTGGACATCAATGTGCTCTTCTTACATACTCTTCCCTAAAGACACTTGATTGGTTTCTTTTAATTTATTTTTCATGTTATTTTCTGGTTCAAATGGAAGAAAAATGTCACTGAAAAGCTAATCATCAGCCTCTACAGCCTCTCCTTGGCTAGTGCTCAACCTTTGCCACCTGGCCAATATCCTCCCTACAGCCCACTGACTCGTGCTTCTCTTCCCATACCACTACCAGAGACCACAAGTCCTGATCCAACACAGCATTTGTCAGTTCCTTAAAACAACCAGATTAAAGATTGGATGCCTTCAGACAGTTCTGGCTTCTCCTGAGTCATAGACATATATACCTACACATCAGTACATATCAGAAACCTAAAAAACTAATTAGTGTTTTTTAAATGTCCACCAAGGTACCCCAAGACAGCCTACTTTTCAAATAGGGCTGAAATTCTTGAGTCAGGTAATGTTAAGCTTTCTGAACTGAAGCATCCTGAGATGTTTTAGAGAATTAGGGCTGTTTAGTTTGCAGAAGGGAAGGCTCTGTGTGGCCTTTCTATACTTAAAGGGGGATTATACGGAAGAAGGAGACAGACTTTTTAAAAGGGTCTTTAGTTATAGGACAAGGAGGGATTAAATGGTTTTCAAATAAGATGGTCAAATTTAAAACAATGGTTTTTAAATAAAAGAGGATGGATTTAGGTTTCATACAAGACATTCCTTGTATGTGAGAGTGACTGGCACAGGTTGTCCAGAGAAGCTGTGGGTTGCCCCATCCCTGGAAATGTTCAAGGCCAGGTTGGATGGGGCTTTGAGCTGGTCTAGTGAAAGGTGTCCCTGCCCTGGCAGGGGGCTGGAACTAGATGATCTCTAAGGTGCATTCCGATTTAAAGCATTCTAGGATTCTATGAAATGGAGACATTCACATCCTAGTTAATTTGAGTAATTTTAGGTAAAGACTTTTCTGGACTTGACGTATATAAAAAGTAAAATGAAAAGGTTAAAGACTGAAAAGTCTCTTTTTCCTTAAAATTATGTACCCACTGATATAATAAGTACAATAAAAATTGGGGCTTTAAATGTTCTAAATTACTTTGAAGAAAACCAAACAATGGCTTGTAATGAATATAATACAAAGCTAAAAGCCCTAAAATATGCCCACATATTTATATACATATTAGTTGGTTCCAGCCTTCATTTGAAAGTTTAGTTGGATATTTTTGTGGAAGTGTAAAAATAATATTATGGACAATATTACCTTTCTGGAATGAAAAGAACTTAGATAAAGAATAGCCTACTGTATCTTCAAAAAGTAGCACGTTTCTTAAGTTCCATGTGCATTATATTTGCAATTTACATGGGGATTTGTAACAGCAGTGCTGCTCCCTGGGTGTTACTTACTTTGGATGGACTTCTCTAAGGGTGAGTTTACACAGCTGTGGAAGGAAAACCTAGCCACAATCAATTAAAAAGTGCAACACAAATCCTTTGGACAGCATTCTCAGGCTGTCCTGCTGTTGAGACAGCTACTATTCTCCAAGAATGAGTACTCTAACTGTATTAAACTTAGTCCTAACCAAAATAAGCTTTTCCTAATTTTCACCATTTAAGGAACATAAAGACCTGCCTTTGTCATTTAAAGTTTAAGCTGACTAAGCCTCATAGAAACAGAACGTTAAGGAACTAAAGCAATTAATTCCATTTACAGAGGTCAGAGGAGTCTCTAGGTTTTAGACATGATGGGCTTGTATGGTCTGTGCTACTTATTCATGTGAACTCTCAGATTACGGGTTGATAGGTGGCAAAATAAGTCACCTTTTTTTTCCTCTTGTCAGCAGAGTTTAGCTGAGCTGATCCTAACAGGTCACCACTGTGCTGGCATTACCTGCACTTCTGATTATGGAACAACTAGAATAAGCAGGCAAATGAGACCCTAGATGCCCTGTCTTTGTGTGGGACATATTTATCAGCAACTTGCTGAATCCTACACACAAAGAAAGCCTCAGGGAATGTAGTATGTCTACAAGCCAATGCAGAAAGCACTGAGAAAAAAAAAAAAAAAAAAAAAAAAGAGGATAAATAAGCAGGCAGCTGAAAAGCCTGAAGTCTAACTCACCAGCACATCAATAATACAATAATGTCGTCAACCCACTGTGGCCTCTGAACAATGCTTTTTCTGTTCTTCAGCTAATTAGTAAAAGACGAGATTAAAGTCTTTAATCTCACTTGCTTTCTCTTTCTTCCCTCTTTTTACCTGGAGGGTGTGCGTGTATGTGTACATATGTATTTCCTAAATGAACAAAGAGGAAGTACATACACTAAGGTGTGGAAAACACAAGGTGGAGTGAGAGTTTGGCTTTATTTCCAACAAGAGGGTCATCTATATGATTTCACATTTCCATGTACTGCGCCTGCAAGGAGTCAGATGCACGTCTGTGTTATAGGGTGGGAGGGGAGGGGGGACGCTGAACTGAGGATATGAATTTTAATCAGTTTCCTGAATGAATACGACACTGTATTTCCCCCTACTCTCCTTAGGATGACAATTCAGAGGAGATAACCTTCTCCTTTGAAAAACCCTGAAGGGAAAGTTTGTTTTTACCATAACAAATGCAACAAAAGAAGAGGGAAGCTGGGAAAGGGGAGGGGGGCGGACAAATTAAATGTCAAACTTTCTCTCCTTACTTGGAGATAACAGCATACTAGGAAACCTTCTTAGAAGCTTAACATAAATGCAGTTAAGCTGTTGCCAGCTGCAGTAAACCTCTCTCTCACCTTTCTTTCTCTCTTTCAAGATATCTTTGAATGCCTTCGCCTTCATCATAAATCAGACCTTTGAGCAATTATCACTCCAGCCGGATGGCAACAGCCTGAGTGGCCACTGCTATTGCACTGCTGTAATCTGCACTTTGTCAGATTACACTACCCTTGATGAAATTTCACATTTCTTTGCCAATGAGCGTTACCTCTCCGTTTATGACTCATTGTCTTTGCAGCAGAGAGCTGTGAATCTCATTCCTCTCCTTGCAATTTGTTTAAGCAGCATGGACCATTCGGCAGGGCTGAGCACCTTCAGCACGCCACCGGGGAGTCTCAGAGCATCCCAGCAGGATGGGGCTGTGCTTACCTCGAGGGCATCCCTCAGCGCCTCTGAGAGAGACCAAACACAGACAACCTTCCTCTGGCCTCTGAAGAGGCCACCATCAGCACACGGTGCTGATAACACTGTCACAACTCTCAAGGGAACTCCGCGTTTTTGCCATTCCCTTTCCCATCCACGCAGCCCTTGGGTGACAGGTTCTTGACAGGTTCCCTCAGCCCCCGGGCTGCATCTTGCCGCCCTCACTGAGCAGGGGGGCTCTTTGGCGAGTCTTTCAGGCAGCAGTTAATAAAATAAAAAAGCCAAACAACCTCAAAATTCCACCCCAACAAAAGGGACCGGGGTCCAACCTTCAACTCCGGTAAAGTTTCCGAGCGCTGCCCAGGTACCACATGCGGTGGCGCGTCCCTCTTCCCAACACCCAGCGACACGCACAGCAGCCACCACGGACCTTCCCCCCCAAGTGATGCATTTTTCAACCTTTTCGATGCGATTTTCAGCCCCCCTCCCCAAATGATTTCTTTTTAAACAAAACTCCCCAAACCAACCAACCCAGAGAGCGCACACGCTCCCACAACCAACCTACATCCCCGCGCACGGCCGTCGAGACAGGCACGAAAAAGCAGGCAGAGAGAACGAGAGAGAGAGAGAGAGAGATTGAGAGAGAGTCACTCACCGTTGGCGGCGACACAGAGGTTTCCAGAGCCACTTTGAACTAAGAATGACTGAGGGACAAACTCTTCCTCAGAGTCCGAGCCCGCGGCCGCCCGGGCCGCGCCGTCGCCCAGCGACCGCCCCGGGCCCTCATTGGCGGGCGGCGAGGGGAGAGGGGAGGGGTACTGCGAGCGGGGGGTGGAGGAGGCGGACGAACAGGGCAGGGGGGGACCTGCGGGCCACAGACACAGACACACACACAGAGAAGGGGAGGGGGGGGGAAAAACACAGAAAGAAATCAAATGAACAAAAAAACACGGCAAAACACGGACAGAGAGACAATAAAAGTCGAGCTGGGGCACGAGGGAAGGCCGCCCCCACCACCACCCCACTCCAGCCCGCCGCCTGCCCCAGCGGGGCAGCCCTGCCTGAGGGGCGGCCGACTGCACGTACCTGACCGCGACACCTGCTGCCCCCCCGCTTTGAAAGTCGTATCCATCAAGGGGTGTTTTTTTGTTTGTTTGTTTCTTTTTGTTTGTTTGTTTAGGTTTTGTTTGTTTAGTTTTGGGGGATTGGTTTGTTTTGTTTGTTTGTTTTGTTGTTGTTATTGTTTTTGTTTGGCTTTTTTGTTGTGGTTTGTTTGTGGGGTTTTTTTCCCCTCAAGGTTTTGGAGTTGGACAGAGCCCCTGGTGTGTGAGACACTTTGTGCCGTGACATGGGCGATCACTGTCAGTGAGGCCAGGTGTCCAAGCCGGGCTGCGTCCTACTAAAAGGGAAACCCTTGCCCTCCCTTGTATTGTGAGGTAAATTATTTCAGATTCCACGTGAAAAGTGTAAGGTCTTTTTGGGGATTGGTTTAACCATTCCCTTATCGAGTTTATAAAGCAAACAGCCTAAGACCTTCATCATGCAGTCAGGAGGTGGAGGACAGGTCTGCATATTGCTGTGTAGCGTAGAAGCACATCAGCAAACCACCACACTGATACAGGGCAGAAGCATAGCTCAGAGCAGCATCATTTAATTGATTAAATGATGAAAAACACAGCAAATCAGGTTATAAGATTATACTTTACATAGAGCTGTGCCTGACTGAGGAAGAACTACTGACTGCAAGGAAATTTAATCAGGTACATGTAGGTTAAGTAGATCCAATTGGAAAAGCATACGGTAAGCAATTAATGGTTATCAGGGTCTTATTCCAATCAGATTTTTAAACAAAACTGGGATGTCAGAACACCCAAACTGGTGAAAAATCCATCAGGCAAATGTGGAGGTCAGATATGTGCAGTACATCAATAAAAACAAGGGGAATATGAACACAGACATATAATACAGGACAATGCATTTAAACATGAGCTTTTCCCCTTGCTATATTTGATCTGAAAGTCATACTGATTAATCTCCCACATTTTCCCAAATACTGAAATGTTATCGTGCAAAATCCATCAAAATAATAGTCAGCAGAAGAAAAACAGCAAACTTAAACAAAAAATCTGTTTCTAAGAAAAACATATTTTGAACATAACATAGCACACAACACAGTTGTACAATATCTCTTACTAAACATAACATGAACACTTTAGAGAAGGACACAAACCCAAAACACTGAAGTGGATTTAACATTTAAAACCCCCAAAGCTGGTTCTGCTATGTTTCCTTCCACCTCGGTCATCAGTTTTTCTCATCATAAGCCCTTGGATGTCACCTCCTTGACATATGCTGATCTTATAAATTGCTAATTATAATCAGAGAAGAAGTTTTGGCATCAGAGGCAAAGCCTGGGAACCAGAGAGAATATAGGACTATACCTGTGCTTAGAGAGACTTGTCACCCAAAGGAGAAAAGCCAGACTTGGTGGAGAGCCTGCACTGCCTCATGTGCAGAATGCAGACCAAGGGCTGAAATTGTGAGCCCTGTGTGTTTTGTTATGATCAGCAGTGGAGTTGTCTGGATCTCCTTCCTTCTGACAAGTCTCCAGACAGAGAAGTTCCTGCTTTAGGAATGCAGCTTTTAAGGAATCTGCAGCCCACTTCACACTCCCTGACCCTTTTTATGGTGCTGAGGCTGTAATCTTCCCATTGTGCTAACTCCTCCTAAGAACTGGAGAGAGACAGGGAAAAAAGGGAGCATGTGCAAGTGGATGAGCCCTGCTTTCCCTGTTACAGTCCCTGACATGCAAACTGAGATCCAGCTCTAACTCTGATCTGCTCTTGAAAGAGCAAAGTCTGCTCTGCGTCATCCTCTTTGTTGCAATAGAGATTTGATGAGCCCTGACATGTAACAAAGTTTAAATCAGGACTTTGATTTGCTGTGCTTTCATTACAAAACGGGATGACATGTATTTCTAATCCTGAGTAGTCAGAGGCTGAATTCTGGTGTGATGATGAGTGAAATAGAAAGAAAGTGTTAAATCAGTGCCTTCCTAAACACCCATACAGTTTTTCAGTGTACTTTGTGAGGTGAAGACACATTTTTCTAGCCATTAAGAAAGACAAGCTAGATTTTAAAAATTGTTTCAAGCCTCTGACTCATTTATGCAAAGACCAGTGAAAATGCATTAAAAGGAGGTTCATGACTATCTGACAAAAAAAAAAAAAAAAAAAAAAAAAAAAAGTGTGGTAAATTACAGCAGAGCCCCATTGCTCTCCCTGTGTTTTGTTCAGCACGCTTGGCATAACTATACATGAATTCTCTAGTCCAAACATAAAGAGCAGGAGCAGAATGAGCTGAATTTGGAATTGTAACCCTAAAAGCCAAATGTCAGCTTTTGTCAGTCCACCTCAGAAAGTTTCTGCCATTTCCACATGGTTGCAGGTTGTTGGGTTTTTTTTGATATGAGCTTTCCCCATCTTCCAGTATTACAGTTTTAGCAATGATAAAAGAAAATTAAATGTGAATAAAAACATAACCAAAACCCCTTCAATTACAGCTTTGGATTTTAATCAACTACACAATTGCAGAGTGCACACGAGAAGATCCTGTGGGTTTTCACGGTCGTTACATGCACTTCCATCAGTGAATGAGCTGACCTTTACAAGGGAAGGTTTCCTAGGAATTGTGCATACTAACCATGTTACTGAGGGCTGTGCTGCTCTGAAGAGCACTGGCACACACCACTGCTCTCCCTGGAAAATTTCCTTTTGCCACAAATGATGGGGTGGATACAACAGGAGATTTTACCAGCTGCCAGATGAAAGGTGGGCGCTAGTCAGTTCTGCTGACAACATCCAATGAAAATGGATGGGAAGCAAAGAGATACCTCCCTTTTTAACAGTTCAACAGCTCTGTTTGTAAGGCAGGCACGTGTTGAGTTGTGGATCTTTTAAGAGAATTGCCTCCTTTTTTTTCATGCTTGGGTGGAAAACCAAGAATTAAATCTGACCTTTTCACAAAAATTAAATGAGGGAGAGATGAAAGCTACAAGTTTGTATCCTTCTCAGACAAGTATTTCATTGGATTTACTGCAACTGCAGGCCCAAGTAAAACAAGCAGGATTTGGCCTGTAAACTTTCATTCCAGCTGCCAGAGCAAAATTTCTAATTGATTAGTACAAAATAAATTGGAAGCAACACTGGGTTGCTATGGAACCTGAGCAAGTAGAAAAAGTTTCTTTGCAGTATGTGCTGTTTCTCCTTCAAAAATACAAAACAGAAGGACTAGATAGCACATTCATTATGCAGAGTCTTGCAGTTTGGAAGCTAACTCAAAGAAAAACAGAACAGATTCCAAGTAAGGGCCCCTTGGCATCAATTTGTAACAATCTTATATATCTGCTTGCAGTGAACAGTCAAAACTATGTTCTTTGGACTTGAGGCAGGAATAATAGACGTTGTATGTCACTATATGAGTGATATGTTGCTTGCACGTATTCAGAGGAAAACAGAACAGAACTTTCTATTTTATCTATGTGCCAGTACTTCAGATTAAAATTTAAAAAAAAATCAGGGGAAGATATGTTACAGTCTCTGGTAGATTTATGAAAGTACTTAGGAAACACAAACTTTGGGTTGCTACAAAGAATCTGTTTCCCAACTTAACCAAGGAACTCTGTGATTTTCAGGTATCTGCTTTAAATTTAGGGATGAGACAACCAGAACAGACCCTAAATAGTTAGGGGAAAGTAAGACAAACAATAAACATGCCTTCATTTTATGCTGCACATTTGGCTGTAATATTTCAGAATTGCTAGAATTACTCTGCCCCTCACAGGATTTGGTCTTCAGAGATCAAGAGCTGATTTAAAACGGGTGTATTCATGCTAGTGTGAATAGAAGAGCTGCCAGAAATACAGAACATTCAAGGAGATACTTTTAAAGAAGGTCAGTAAATTGTTTCATGGACTATATTCAGTGGATTATACTCATATGTTTATAATTTGTCCAAAAAGAGGTGAAAAAGAGTAGATATACAAACGCTGGCTTTTCACAGAACCAAAACAACAAAGCAACAGGATTTAATAGCATTCAGTATACACAGAATGGTATTATCTGCAATCAATAAATCTGTAATATGAGCTTTTTTTCCCCTAATAACTTCTTCTATCAAGCTTCATTCAAGAACCTTTTAGGGCTTTACAAGCAATGGATATGTAAACTTTGAAATACTGTTTCAGATCTGTTGGGATCTGTTATCAGATTGGCTCATACAATGGTTAGAGGGCTGGAACACTTCTGTGAAGACAGGCTGAGAGAGTTTGGATTGTTAAGCAGGGAGAAGAGAAGGCTCTGGGGAGATCTTCTAGCAGCCTTCCAGTCCTTAAAGGAGACTTGTAGAAAAGAGGGATAGCAACTTTTTACACAAGCAGATAGTGATAGGACAGGAGGGAACAGTCTTAAACTAAAGGAGGAGCGATTTAGATTAGATACTGGGACAAAATTCTTTGCTGTGTGGGTGGTGAGGCACTGGCACCCGTTGCTCAGAGAAGCTGTGTCTGCCCCATCCCTAGACGTAGTCGAGGATGGGTTGGATGGGGCTTTGAGCAACCTGGTCTAGTGGAAGGTGATCCTGTGGGGCCTTGAAACTTTTGAAATCTTTAAGGTCCCTTCCAACCCAAATCTTTCTATGATTCTAAGAATTAGATTTCCTGGGACGCAGACTTACACTTTTGACAGATAAGGAAACTGAAACACCAAGATGTGTAATAATTTGACTCAAAATTCTGTCATTTCTTGCATACTATATTTCTAGCCACTGAAATGGTTTAAAAGGCTGTTTGTCACATTAAAAATTTTTTAAATTAGCGGAATTCCCACCACAAAGGAACGACTGGTGTGGGCAGAAGTACTGTCATTGTGATTTCCTCAGTACAACAACTGCATTGTCTTATCACTGACAATGCCTAGCCTTTGTACTTCCTCAAAATAGGAAAGTTTCTAAGATGGTACTGTGGCACCAATGTTGGAAAGCACCGTTACAAACAAAAGACATCACAATACAGCTCTGGCCTTTAAAACATGGCTATGCACTGTGGGTTCACGGGAAGGCTGTGTAAATGATAGCAGAGTATATTCTGTAGTGTGCTGGCCTGGGTGTATTATCATGTCAAAGGAAAGAGAGTGTAAACAGATGAAGTTCTTTTTATGTCATCCCCTCACTTCACACGGGAGTTTTGAGTGATTTTTATTGACACAGAAACAAAATCTTATTGATTGATATTAAAACTGTAGCAAGCCTTGTGTTGGAGAAAACCATGACCTGCCTAAACAATGCTTAAGTACCTCGATCTGAAAAAAGAAATAAATTAATAAATTAGCCTAAAACTCAGGCAGTTTCATCTCATACCATATCTGACTGCTTAAAACCCCACGAACATGAAGCAGTCCTGCAGGGCTGAGATCTTGTGTGAGAGCTATATTTGCAAAGTGGCAAGCAGGGTAGGCACCAGGACATCCATGGATTGCTGACACATGGGATGAGTTGGAAAGGGCAGTGCCCTGCTTGCACAGCAGTGTTCAGTTCCCTACAGAATATAAAATGCAGTAATTTGCTCCACCAGTATTTCAGGGCATCAGAGATCCTGCTGGATTGAGGAGGGGAGTGGGAGAATATCTTCCATTTTTCTTTTCAAGGTGAATGGGAATATGAAGATGAGCCCTGGTTGTCATATGCTAGAAGACTGGTTTAGCATCCTCTGAGGTGGAGAAAGAAGAAATTTTCCTAAGAGACAAAGAGCATTCATGCCTTTCTTATGGCAGCATATTGAGCCTTTCCAGTGGAGAGCAAAATGCACACCCCTGGAAAAAAAGCAAGCTGAACCAGTTGTCTGGAAAAAATGTGTCGGTGAATCATAGGAGTAAGGAATTGTTGCACACATTTATTGCTGCTCTTTAACAATAGGTGGTCACAACATTCTTAGTTCAACGGGGAATATATATCTTGTGTTTAAAATTGATTAAAAAAGCAGTCTTAGAAAACTACTCCTAGTTATTTATATTTCCTGAATTTCCACCTGCACTTATGTTTGTTTTATTTAATTTAATTTTGTGGTTTTGATTTATAGTTATAAAGCCAGAGGGAAAAATGAATGAAACAAAGGGCCAAATGAATATCATCTTAACAAGAAAAACCTGGGCAGCTGCCATGTCACCAAAATTAAGAAATGAGTAGTTGTGCTTTGAAAATGAGAAATAATCATATGCCCTGTATGAAGACTGGCATACTGGGGGAAAAAGGGCTGTGTGAGGTTAAGAAGGAATGAATAAATTCACCTGGGCTGAAGTGGACTATGAAGAACACATGTTACATGGACTTCACCTGCCTTGTGGGTGATTTATGTTACTCTTCTACAATGTGTTTTTTTCTTCCCCTATGCTGTGAAGTTAGGCATTGTTTTTCTTTATCCATTTACCAGGATAGTGCATTTCCTATCAAGGAAGCTTACAAAGTCACTGTTTGCAGGAACTTGGGAACATTCTTGTTTGTAAAGGGCAGACCTTGAGCAGGCCCTGCTTTGGGTGGAAAACATCTAGAATGGCAGCAGCTCTGTGAGGAATGATGCGATGCTGGGATATATAAAAGCACAGTGGCTGAATGCCTGTTATCTGCCACTGTCCCAGCACAGATCATGGGCCAAGGGTTTGGGCCTTATCCAGTTATTCCCACATGAAACAGAAGGTAGAAAGGGACAAGAAACAATGCAGACCTCAGATCTCCTTTCCCCTAGCTCCTGAGGTTACTAACCTGACCCAAAACAGCAGAAAACAATTATCCATTGAGCAAGATGGAGAGGAGCAGGGAGGAAATTGTTCCGTTCTGAAATGCAGTTCCTCCGGGGCTTGGGGTGCTCTGGAGCAGCACAGCCACACTTATAATTTTTTGCCAACAGAAGAAAATAATACGGCAGATTTTCAGAAAATTACACGGGCAATTGCCCGAGCTGGATACTCAGCTTGCTCATTTGTAGGCACAACAGTAGAAACAGATTGTGTAAGTTAGCTACACGATTTTCTACAACATCCATCTCCAAGACTGAAATCGTGCTGTTATTTAAAAGCACAAACAGGTAATGCAATTTCCAAGTGTGTGGGAGATTTCTTATATCTCTTTCAAAATCAAAGAAGTAGGGATCAAGAAAGAAAGACTTTCTCCTGATAGAAACAGTATAAACAATCCTAATCACCACAGAATATTTATATCATGCCTTGTCAAATATTTATGCAAGTAATTCACATCATCTAAAGTTTTAAGAAAAATGCAAGCCCCTAATTGTGGATCAGCATTACAAAAGCTTCTGCAGCTTCACTCAAATCCAACTTGTAAAAGAATAACGTAATTAGTAGGCAGTCTGATGAGCTGCCCATGAAGTGGCCTCTCTCAATCTGACATTAATGCTCTATCTGATCCAAAACACCCAACATAAGGTATGAGGTTATCTGCAAATGATTACATGCAAATCTCCTAAAAGGTCCATTTCCCTGTATTTGAACACCAAACTGCAGGATTTACAGAAATTGCTTCCTCTAAGATTAATGTTAACAAAAGGTTTACACTAGCCTTGCAAAACTTTTCCTGATAGGCTCGGTCGAGGCAAAGAACCTTGTCATGCTCCTGTTACTCCAGCAAGGAAGAATTATTAAACAGGGGCCACTGCAAGGTTTTTTCACCTCCTCCAGCAAATAAAATTTACACAAATACCTTGTATGGTGGTTGGCAGTGATTTTCTAAAATTAACTTTTAAGTAATGCCAGAGGAGACAAAACCATGGAGTGCTAGAAACCAACTAAAATTGCATGATGTTAGAGGCCACCTACCAGGGAGCAAAACTAATTCAACCTACAGCCAAAGCACCACAAAATCAACAAGTTCACCTCATGATCAGCAATACACTTTGTGACTGTCTGGGCCACTGGTGATGGGTTCTAACACACCTTGTATGTAAAACAGTACCTGATGAGTAACTATGCTGTTAAGGAATAAAAGGTGTATTTCCACCTGTTAACTAGATAACCACAAATGAGCATCTCTTGAAAGGAATGAAGGTTGCAGTTGCTAAGAGAAATCCACAAATTGTTCGGGGAAACAGAAGGGTAATGTGTCATTGTTCAGCATAGTCACTATAGGGTCTGCCTGCAGTCAGGGAAAATGTAGATTTATCTTCCAGAGGAAACTTTGTCTCCAGTTTGAGTTGGAGTGTCTCATTTCTCTTCACTGACTATACAGGGAGCCTTGGGTGATCCTTTCTTGTGCATAAGTGAAAGTGGCATGAACCCTGGGCTTCATGTCTGGAACCTGCCTGAAGGTAAGGCAATCTCACTGAGATGTTTTTGTCAGCGATATTTTGGTTTGCTCTGTAATAGCTAATCCATAGTTGCCCCATCATATATATATATACAGACTTAGCACTTCCCTTCTAAGCTCATAGAAAAAGGTGCTGTGTAGTAGCAATGGAAATGGAGACTAAACACACAAGCAGCTGGAGATAAAGGATTCCCAGAAGGAGAACTCTGAAGAAATGGTATTTTGTGCTTCTCTTGGGAAGAAACGTAGTCTGAGTAAGTCCAGTCCAAAGAAAACATATGGCTGCAGATCTCTGGAGTATGACAAAGGGGTAGGAAAGGTATACTACAGTGAGAACCCTACCTGCCTATCCACCATAAGTGCTCTTGTGAGGAAATTTGGGGTGCAAAGAATTTTGTCTCAATAAAAAGATTGCATCTGCTTCTATTATTATTAAAATTACTGTTGAGCTTTGTTAGCCTCTTACGCTTACTAAGGCAGTTTCCTCCTGATTTATCCTCATGAAGGTTGGATGCTTGCATACTTAAAATTGTACGGGACTTGTTTGCCAGTAACTGCTATTTCTTATATTCTAGTCAAGCTCCCTTAATTTTTGGAGGACCTTTTTTTCCAGTGCATGGTTTCAAACGAAGCAAACAGCCTCTGTGAAACTTCTGAGAGTCATGGTTCAGAAGATCATTTTCTTTCTTCAGCTGAGAAAAGAGATCAAGGCAATTTAGTACTAAAAGACTCTTCTTAGATCAGCTTCTAAAGAGATCTGATTAAGAAGAAAGGTTATTTCCCATCTCACTGTCTGTGAGCTAGCCCTGGGGCTCTGGACTTGAAGACAGTAGAAAGTGTGAGGCTCCTGCAGAAGGGGAAGCAGAATGGCTGAGACTCATTTCTCATGCTCTAGACACAAGCAGCAGAGCTAGAGGGGCCGCACAGCACTGTGCTGCCCTGTGCCAGCCTGCAGCACACCAGCGTCTGGATCTCTGCACCCACATAGATGGTGGGTGTAATTCCCTTCTGGCTTATTCTGAGAGAGACCCACTGTGTAACCTGGGGAAGAACTCTTCAGACCTGTCTGATATGATCCTTATGCACTGGACTCTCATTTGGCATCCCCCTCATGCCCCAGGTGCATTTGCATCTTGCAAATACACTATGACTGGCACAGCTCATTAAAAACAAGACCCATCCTGCATCTTCCAGTATTTTCAGTCAGTTTTGTATATTTATTCTGCAGGCTTTTCAAGACAGACTACTTTGCCTTGTGTGCATGTGAAGCAAGCAAAATTACAGAACTTGGATCTTTTGTTTAGCCATTAGGTGTTCTTGCAATGCAAAATGTAAGAGTAAGGAAGATTGCGCTCAAGTAGCTGTAATTATTGTGGAGGAGAGCTGTGCTTAATGTTCTGTAGGCAGTGAGAGGCTGAGAGTATCCCTTCGCTACAATCTGCAGGCAGGACAAGTGTTGCATTTCCAGGGAGGTCAGAGTAGAGAGCACACACTTACTGCAAAGACGATGTGCATCCCTCATTGCTCTGATACAAACTTTCCCCTTATAAACCTGCACTTCAGCTTTGTTTTCCCATAAAGCTTCCTAAATTCTTGCTGAGACAGCCAAAATACAGCTATGCGTCTGTAGGTGATGCTCTTCCCTCCTGGGAAAGACTGCTGTTTCATGGAATTGTCCAAGAAGGCAATGCAGGAATATGACAATACTGAGCCAGAAAAAAATGGTGTTGGACCAAAAATTGTGATTTGCTTTACATTTGTTTCAGGCTAAGAACAACATTAGAAAGTAAAGACCAACAGCCATGCACAAAAATAAAGAAATGGATAGAGACAATTTTTCAGGTTACTGAATGACACTTCTAGTCCCAAAAAAATGAGAATCATACTTTTTCCTCCAAAATTACTCTATGTCTCTTAGCAGACAGCAGAACAACTTGCGATGCAATAGCAAAAGTTTTTTTCTCCAAAGCCTTGATTAATAACTTTAAAGCTGCAATCTTAGTATCCTTATCATTGCTTTACTGGCTTCTACCTTGTAAGAAAAGAATCTTTACTTTGACTTTTGTTCAGTTCCCTGCTCAGTGAAAAATATGAATTTTTTCAAGATGCAATAGATTGATCCAAAATAAGACAGACTTTCTGGATAGAAGGAAGGTAATGATAATTCAAAACACATTGCAGGCCCATGAGAATTATTTATGAAAAGATGTTTAAAAATCCCAGTAGTTCAGAGAAGGGTGGGCTATAAGCAGCAGAGCTAAATATAGGGAAAAGTATACCTGGTGTCATTCACTGAACAGACTCTCATTTCCTCCAGCCTTTGTCTAGTTTTTTTGAGTGATGGTTAAAGGAATTGGTTATCTTCAGGAAAAAAAGCTCTTTTAAAAAGATGAGAGCAGTATAAGAAAATAATTCAGAGCATGGAAATACAGCACCTTAACCCATGTGAAAATGTGATACAGGTTTTGCCAGAAAAGAACACACTGCTGGTCCACCTGACTTACTATCCCTTCCCCACCACTGGCTCATTTCAGTAATGCAGTGCTCCCATAAAACAGTTAATTACACCCAGTGGTATAGGGGGAAACTCTTTCTAATATTACATAGTAACCAAAGCTATGCAAGGAAGCAAGATGGCTAATAGACCGTATTTTTTCCTGTTTGTTGAAACAGTATGTGCTATGTGCATTCCAACTCATTGGTAATTTTTTTTCTCAGGTGTTTGCCCCAAAGCTAACACATAACAGGTAGCTTTGCATGCTACTGATGAAATATCCCCTGCTTTTTTTTTTTTTTTTTTTTTTTAATGTATTGGTTTTAATCATGGTAAAACGCAAATGGGAGAAGAGAATCCTTATGTTTTGGGTGTCAAAGAGCCCTTATTGGTTATCTTGTCCATCTCTAAGGTAGTTATTCACTGTAGCATAGAAGTCCCTTCTATAACAAGTCTAATTTTATATTCCCGATCAATTAGTCTGGGCAGCCTGTTCCAGAGTTCTGGAGGTCCAACTACGCCCACTCTCAGATGTGCTTCTGTTATACTGCACTGAACACTCTTGAGTAGGCTGGTGAGCAGACTAAGTAACGTAGTGGTCTCTTTTATCTCTAAATTTGATGATTACCTGCCTGACCTCTTTGACAGGCTTGACCTTCTGTACACTATTCAATAGTTTATACAGCTATTTTCTTTCTTATGATTCTTTTTGAACTAAAGACCCTGATCTGCAAGCACCGTGCAGACCCAGCTGCCTTTCATCAGTACACATAGGTGTCGGCCAAATGCCTACAAGTGGAGAAGCTCTGACTAAACAGCCCTTGAAGCACTTCTGCAGACATTACAGCAGTTCCACCACACTTTAATGAGCAACTCTGGCTTCAGTTTTGTCTTAATTTTTACCTTTTCTCTATCTGCACACACTCACATGAGCTATGTTTTCCTCATACTCTTTTACATTTTGATTGAGCAGCCCTTACATGCACACAAAAAAAGAGGCTTTTTTTTTTCTCTTGAACAATTTTTCAAGTGATGCTTTTCCTTGAAAAAAACCCCCAAATACCCACATACAAAAACAAGCATGAAAAATAACCCTTGAAAAATCTAGAAGTGGAAAAAGCTGTTCAAAATGTATGACCTTTTCATTTTATGTATGATCAGTTGCCTTCAGTTCATAAAATGTTAAAAATCAAAGGAAAAAGCAAAATAAATGCAAGTGATTCTGGGGAGATTTCTGAAGTCCTGGATGGTCATCAAACTTGATCACTTCTAGGGGCTGCCCAGTTGTGTAGGTTTCCATGCTCATTAAGTGTTTTGCTACTTAACCTGCTGGTTTCCTGATTTTTTGGCATTAAAAAGAGTTATCTATATATAGAGAAAGAGAAACATGTCTGTTGCCCAACCTTGATGAGATAAAGAGCCCCCTTAAATCCTCAAAAGGCTTAAAAGTAGCTAATACCACCCACATTAAGTGGAGCCTGGAATCAAGTTTTCCCACTTCTTGAGGAAAGGTTCCAATTCCTAAATTATTTCAGAAGACACCAGTGTTACCATCACACACCCATCATCAGAAGATGGCCTGAAAGACTGGCATTCAAACATTTCCTGTTATTTCCACTGGAAGACTTCATGTGGAATCACGTAGGAATACACATATGAGACACCCAAACTTCCTGTGCCATCAGGGTGGGAAGGGATTCCATATGGCAGATTGACTCTTCCTATCTTCAAGACCATCTATGTCCTTCCACTTCCACCTCCACACACAATGTACAAAAAGCAGAATTTGGATAGCTTTTCCATATAGACTGGATTTCTCTCAAAGTATTTGGGACCAAATTTCCCAAATTTCTTCAGATTTCTTAGACTCCTAAATTTTGTGTGATGGAGTATGCATAAAAACTACAATTTGCAGACCTTAGTCCTCAGAGCAAAGAACCAAAATTCACCTTTCCTTCCCTAAAATGAAATGCTGAAATCATCAGGTGTTTTGGGCCTGACAGAGAACACATCAGGTTTTTTGGGTTATGTCAGAGCTTGATTTTTTCATAGGTGCAGAGAACCCAGATCTTGTGGTGAAGACAGTAAGTGGATTTTGGTGTGTTTCTCTATATAATCAAACAAAGTTATGTCCAAGAGGCAATGCTTGAAATTGTTAACAGACATAATAATAATCATGAGTTATTTCCAAATATATTTTAAACTATCAGGAGTCATCTGCAAACAGACTTTGTACAGAAAGAATGAGTTGTATTTTTAGTCTTCTTGCCTGAAAAAAAGCTACTGTCTATCCCTGTGCCTTTGGGCATAAACTAAACCACCACACACCCATGGAAAAACAACACACATTTGGAGATGCTTTAAGAAAAACAAAAGCTCATTGCTCCCTGTCATAGGCTCAGCATATACAGAAACTACAGAAAAACTCATTTACATTTGGGAATCTAGCCGTGGATAGGTAAAGGTGCTGCTGACAGTGCTGCATCTGAAGGTTCCTGAAGGCATTCCTTATCTAAGGCTATTTCAAAAGGAGTTCTGGTTGGATCTGTCTGCTGATCCACAATAACTGTGCTGCCTTACGTTTTTTCTTTCTTTCTTTTCTTTCCCCTTTACAATTTCTTATATGCTGAAGCTGATGCAAAGATAAATGTGAAACGGCATGACATTTCCTTTTTGTTAGATGCTTGTGATTTCATTATGCGTGTCCCCAAAGGTGGCTTAACCAGCACCTGGTGCTATTTGAGTATTCTGGCCTTCCAGTCAATGAAGGAGTCTCTGGAATTAGGGAGCAATAAAACTACTTCATAATCAAAGTGGTCATTCCAGTGTGAACATTAGAAGTTCTTTCACACACACACACACACACACACACACACACACACACACACACACACACACACACACACACACACACACAGAGAGAGAGAGAGAAAAGGATTTTGGTAGCCATTATTCTATGTCATTTACCTGCAAAAACATATACACTCATACAAGCTCTGTTATAAAGTCTCAGTAATTTCTTTAAACTTGCACTTAGCTGGGAAGTCTGCTCTTTCTGTTTCAGATTTGAAGAAAGCATGTCTCCTTTTTCCAAGTATATCACTTCTAATAAAAGATACTACCTGTGCCTATAAGTGTTTTCTTGACTAACTTGTCAGATTATCACACCTACAAAAATATGCCACTAGGCTGATACTTCAAGGTCTCAAATGACATACAGATGTTTGTTGGCTCATTTTGAGAAACAACTTTCTACTACAACATAGGTTTTATAACTGTTTTGGTGACACTTATAATCGTTTAAAGCTCTTCTGGTAGTAAAGCACCAAGCAGATTTCCCTGCATCATCCTACTTTTGGTGGGGAACACTCACATCCAGTAATAAAAAGATGTGAAAACTGATGTGAATGACATAGAATAAACCTATTATTTAAAATATAAGAAAATCTAACACAGTCTCAAGCAGCACAGATAAAAAGAGAAGGTCAGCAATCGGAATGTGTCCTTTTATGGACAGATATATACTTTTTACATAAATTTAATTTTTTAGCTTTGCTGTATCATATGACTGATACCATCCACGTGAGCACATAAACATCGGCAACAGAAGCAAAGGCCATTTGGACTACTTGAAACAAATGGTGAACTGACATCTGAAAACACAGAGAACAGACTAGAAGTTAAATCTGCTGTGAACAGAGTGGGGACAACCGCCAGGAGCTGTTAGGAAATCCTACAGGATATGGGGAAGAGACAAATAGATGGGAGAGTTTTGTATGAGACTGCAAAATAAGATATACAGAAAAGGAGTTGGTGAAATAATGGTGATGAACTTGGCCATTGGACCCACAATGGGAAAGCATAGCTGTGCAAATGATTTTCCACCTGGTTTACTCAATGAAACATATATATGTTCAGAAAATGTGCCATAGGGAAAAAACCTGTGAGCTAGGTCAGCTAGAAGAACAGAGATTGGACTGCGGTGCAAAATCTCCACAGCAACAGGCATATCTGCTGCTTTTGTTAATGCTAGGTGGAAAATGGAAGGGCTAACATTTTGTGTAGAGAAAGCAGTTGTATCTGATTGTACACAAATGCTACTTTAAAGCTCAAACAAGCATGGATTTTCCCTAACTGTGAAAACAATTCTTTAAGTCATTAACTTCTGTGGTTCCTCAAAAACAGGTATACTTAAAATAATTTCAAACTTGCTTGGTCTTTGTAAAAATTCTTCCTGATTTTTGTAAAATAATCAGAGTTCAAGATCTGGGTTTTTTTGTGTCCAAAGGTCAGTTGGAGGAACAGGAAAGGTTTTATGATGTTTTCCATTCTTCTTTCTTACTTGCTGTTGCTGTGATGCTGTGGAGCCAGCCAAGAGATGGATTAATGAATACCTCCTTTACACTTCCTATTTTACCCTTCCCATTGGTTACAAGGTGGCTATTAGACCATGTAATGCAAAACTGGACTGATGAAATTTGGATTATAGTTTTTTGAGCAATGCTTTTCAAACCATTACGTTTTCCCAATCTCATTTGTTCATTAACTCAGCAGTGTCTTTCACCATGGCCAGTGCTAAAATCTATTCAGCAATGATACATCTAGCAAATTGCAGGTTGCTGTGTAGGCAGGAATTGCTCCCTTCAGATCCCTAGCAAGTGATAAGCACATGCCCTTGAGCCTGAGTTTTTTTGCAAATCCCTGTTGCATTATACAAATCTCTACAACTGATTAGAACAGTTTCTGAATAACAGCATCTTCTGCTGCCACCTGTTCACCAAGGTCTTAGGAATCACTGGAAGAAACTCAAAATCCAAACTCAATTTCCAAATTTGTCCAGCAGAACAATTTATTTGACAAACTGATTGACAGAAGCAAGTTTGCTTCTTTAGAGGAGGAGAACAGATGAACAGTAAAGCTACCAGGCCAAAATCTTCCAGTGGATAAAATAAGGACACAACACTTCCCTTGATTACTACCACAGGGATCTATCCACTTGATCATCCCATTTGCTTAAGAAATGTTAGTATTATTAGAAAAAGTGGTATTGAGACTGAAAAGAAAGCAAATTAAACCAATCTACCCCTCACACCTTGATGTTTAATAGAAATCTGCAATGAATAGGTGTGTTTTGTGAAAGGTCTGTTTTAATAAAACCTGCATTCATCTCAAAAGGGACTAGAACCAGAGTGAAATGAACACTAATAGTACCAGCTTATCGGCTTCTCAGTAAAATCCTATTTGTGAGTCTATGGATGCTAATTAACTGTCTTGCAATGGCAAGCAGAATTGTGTGTTATTCCCAAATGAAAGCATAGAAAGCATTAAAGAAGACACCACATTGATTAATGCCTAGCAAGGTGTTTTGTATACCCAAACTCTTCCTTTCTGACAACTTTTTCCCATTATTTTCCCTTTTTATAAAAGGCTCATGAACTCTCTGAGTTATTTTTTTTTTAAAGACTGCAACTTGGCAATAGAATCATAGAATTATAGACTGGTTTGGGTTGAAAGGAACCTTAAAGATCATCTAATTCCAACCCTCCTGCCATGGGCAGGGAGACGTTTGACTAAACCAGGTTGCTCAGGGTCCCATCCAGCCTGGCCTTGAGCACTTCCAGGCATCCACAACTTCTCTGGACAACCTGTGCCAGTGCCTCACCACTCTCACAGTGAGGAATTTCCTCCTAATATCTTCTCTAAACCTGCCCTCTTTCAGGTTAAAGTCATTACCCCTTGTCCTGTCACTCCATGCCCTTGTCAGAAGTTCCTCTCCAGCTCCCTTGTAGTCCCTTTAGGTACTGGAAGGTACCCTAAGGCCTCCCTGGAGCCTTCTGTTCTCCAGGCTGAACAATGACAACTCTCTATTGACAACAAGCCTATTTCCACCGCAGAAGTGGTCCAGTCCTCTAAGCATCTTCCTGGCCTCCTCTGGACCAATTCCAAAGGTCCACATGCTTTTTATGTTGAGTGGCCCAGGGCAGGTAGAGTCTCAGGAGAGAATAATAATAGTACAGTGAGCATCTAAGGTTGTCTCAGAGTCTGAGCATACCAGAAATCAAGCAGAAGCCACTATGAATAATAAAGTGGAACAAGTGCATTTATGATTGACCTCTGAGGAGAGATATTATCTGATAATGGTGTTAAAAAAAACATATGGTCTTTATGAAAAGACTTGTAGGTAGAAAAATCTACTATAGGAAATCCATATGTATTTATAAGCCACATGACAGAAATGTGTAGTTACAATGTAAGATTGATGGAGTAGGTTTAGAAATTGTCTGTGAGACTCTCAGAAGGAGGTGGAAACACACAGCTGGCTTCAGACAGGTCAGCTCTGGAAATAAAAAAGCTGTAAGGATATGAATGTGACACTTCCCACCTTCCCACAGTGTGTCCCTGAGCTTAAAAGGCAGTCCTTGGCTCTCCAGGGTTGGACTGGACTTCGCAGTGCAGACTAGAGCCATCAGAAAAAACAGAGGTAGTCTGACGTGATGCATATAAGCTTAGGCTTGTCAGGCCTCTCAAGAAGTACAGGTCCTTCAACATGTCCCTACATGCTTTGCTGGATAAGGACTTGGGAGGGAGGTGGATTTCTGCAGTCCTCAGTTTGAAGTCCAGCACTGACAAGTGTGAGCATCTGAGCTCTGCTTGCCATGTGCAAAATATGTATCACACGTTGACAGAGCTGATTACCAAAAGTCATTTTCCACATGGACTATTCTTACTGATTTTACTCAAATTACTAATAGTATAAGGCACTATTTAATGAGACCCAGGGAAGAGGTGGTTTCCAACCATCCTGTTGGCTGTGTTCACGAAGAGGTACATTTATTCTGTGAACAACTCCACTGAAATCAATGTGCATGCCTGCAGAATACCTCGTTGATCAGCCTGATTTAGAGAAAAACAACCTGACTTCTTTGGATGAGAAAAGTTGCATAGAAGTATATTTTTATACCCTTTCTTATTAATATATTAAACTCCACATCATTCTTCAGGGGAGATGAAGCAGACCAGTGCTCAACACAACTATAGGTTACAATCACTCGTATCATTCTTTCAGATAGATGGCTTTTACATGGTGTCTCCTGGACAGCCAAAATATCAAGAGGGTAATTTTTCTCTACATTATGGCTGTTAGTAATTAATCCTCTTTTACTCTGGACTTGAGTGACCTTTATAAAGAAGCAGTTTAAGTTAAAAAAAAAAAAAAAAAGAGGGGGGGAAAGAAATGAGCCATCTCTCCACAAACATATATACTTTTGTCTTAAACTTGCAGCAAGAACTATGAAAACAGTAAAAAAATCTACAGCTGACTCAAAATATAGCCCAGAAGGTGTATCCTAACTTACTTCTGCTGTATTTGAGGATAAAAGACTTTCCTGTAGTGGCAGTGGGAAGCCTGTGACCTCTCCAAGGCTTGCCAAAATTAGGTCATCTCTATGATAAACTGCTCAGTCCTGCATTTCCCTCTTGAAAAGTTTCCTGATGAAGTGAGAAAGAAAATGTCCGGCCTCTGTAGATATGGTGTTTCTTAAAACCTTGATCAAAATCAAATGTCTCCCACTCTTTATTAGGGACGTTAAACAGAAGCAGCTGTGCGAGGGACATGTCGGCTGTCAGCATGACCTTCGCAACTGGTACCTGCTCACTGGTAATTACACAGCGTTGGCTGTTTATCATATGGAAAGTGAATCCAACACCTTGTAGGAAATACCTCTGAGGAAACAGAGTCAGGATGAAATGCTGCCCTGCTTTGTTTCTGTGGGTGAATTCTAGCATTTATAAAAATAAACTACTTCCATGGCAGATAAAAAACAGACATCATTTTTGTGCAGACTGTTTTGGGTGAGACATCTCTGCCTCTCTGTGTGATTGCTTTACTTGCAAATTTTTGGTTGAACCTTTAGTTTTGTTGAAAAAGAGAGGAAACAAACCACCATTCTGAAGCTGTCCCAAATGTGTGGAGAAGGACAACTTATTAACTTAGTTTTTTAAAGAAACACACATAGGAGAATACATAGAATGATTTGTGTGAAACTATCCTTGTGTTTGGGCTGCCTTGTTTTTTTTCATGGAAGGCAATTTGGGTCTGTCTGGGAAGGTTAAGTAGGGAAAACCCTTTTTCTGCAGTATTTATTTTTTCTCATCTGAAAATCTGGGAGCTTATCTAAAGAACAGTGGCGACTTCTCTTTCAGATATAGCAATCTCTTCCGTCTCAGATTCGTTATATGTGATTTTAAGCTCCATCTAATTGAGACTGCCTTATCTATGTTATTCTTAGAAACCAGAAGTTAATCCGTAAGAGCTACAAGTTTATCTTTCCCCTTTCTAGCCACATCTCAACTCGAAAAAGCCCATGCCATCACCCTGCCTTCCCTCATTTATCAAAATAATACAGCCCCTAATCCTTCTGGAAGAACACGATGTGAGATATGCATGGCAGGACACCCACATTCCCAGGGCTCTTTTGAGGAGTGGGGGGGCTGTGTGCCCATATTGTGTCCCTGTGGTTCCCAGGAGGTTTGGTTAGGTGGTTGAGACAATTGTATGGGAATGCAGCATAATGGGAGGCGCAACAGCACGGCTGAACTTGAACCCTGTATTGATCCCCATCTGAAAGCCTGTGCCTAGGGAGGGTGACCAAAAATTACCACCTCTCCATGGAATCCAGAAGGCTAAGATGGTGTCTGAGCACTAGTCCCCACACCTGCATTTGGTGCACAGAGAAAGCCCATCCAGCTTCTTCCCTGAAACCCAGCATATTCCAACCTGAAACAAATGTCCACAATGATTATATTAGGTGTAAAGGTTCCCTTAGAGAACTGAGACTTGTGCTTATTTGCAGAATAGGTGAGGTCTGCTATTAGGGTCAAGTGAGGGAATGGGACGTTTGGAGGAAAATGTTTAAATAGTTGTGGTTCAGTGAGTGCAGATTCCCAGTAAGCACTGTAACAGAGATGGATAAAAAGGGCTGAGAAGGTAACTGCTTGTGCAGATTTAGGCACAAGTTTAGGCACAAGTTTAACAATTGCTTTCCTAAACAATTCTTTGGCTTTTTGATTATAAATATGGAGTGAAAAAAGTTTCCCACTTGCTTGAAGAGAACGGTCACTTCTGAAGTTTCTCTTATAGACTTTTTTTGTCATATTTTCTTTTTGGTCATAGTTAAGCAATTAAACCAAACAGTTCACAGGGATTTGAACACATACACCTAATGCATCTAAAGCTTAGATCAAGTCTCCAAATATGAGAGGACCAATTTAAATATCTCAAACCAATTTATTCCCATCATTCAGGGTTTTGCAGTTCAGTTATGTCACAGAACACGATGTTTTAATCTTCAGGGAAACCTATCAGAACACATACTGGTGGCCCATTGAAGGAGTGGGTTCATCTAGAGAAATGGCTGTGTCAGGGACACTGCTCTACTGTCACAGTGGGGAATATGTGAACTTAAGCGTAAGCCAAGTCCTGAAGCACGAAAAGTGTTCTAAGATCAGTGAGTTGGACAATGTTGTTGATCCCTGCAGCAAAGAGGGAAGGTTTGAAAGAGCAACAACTGTATGAATGGCCCAAACATGAATACTTAGTTGATGGTTCATGGAGTCGGAGGCATTAGGAATGGAAAAGACCTACAGGGTGAACCGTGATTATTCTGCTTCAGTGCTCTGTCCTGTGTTTCAAACCAAACAGACTTCTCTGACCCAAATGTGTATTTTAATATGTGTATTGTACAATCAGCTTGATTTGGGGTCCTGAGTCAATTTCTTGTAGAAAGTATATTAAACTGCAAAGCATGAACAGGGATTTAAATAACGGTATGGTTTTCTTTGTTTGTTTGTTTGTTTCCCCTTCCCTCATATATTTTTTTTTCTTTTTAATAGGTTTTGAACACCAGCATGCATTAAACTATCTGCAAGGCCAAACAAATATTCCTTTCCAGAAGTGAAACATTTTATTTCCAAAGTGTTTGAAAAAGATATGTACAATGCAGGGATTCACATCAAACAAAAATCTGCTAAACAAAACTAGATGTTTCACCAGCTGAATGCAGAGTGCATTCCCCCAGGGCATCAATTTTGGTGGTAGAAATAGCGAGGTATGTAGGAAAAAGGTGAGATCTTACAAGAACAGGAAATTGCTCCAAGTCATCCTTATGGAATCAGGGACAGAGAGGTAGAAGGAAGTGCAGAGTATGTGAAGACAATTTCTGAGAAAGTTCAGCTTGTGGCCGTGTGAGGCACTCATAATCTCAATATGTGGCTATATATATGCTGACTTACACAACCTGCAAGAGAACTTAGGTCTGAAATACAGCAGGAGAACAATGCCTACCCCAACAGAGCCTTTATGGCATTTCAAGACAACATACTTGCACAACTAGAGTTAAATGCCAATAGAAGTCACAAGAGCCATTGCTATATGTGAAACAGTGCTAGCAGTTTATTCACAAGAGGTCCAGTGTTGTTTCTGTAGCTTTTCAGAAAGACCATGGAGCTTGCTGTCATTTTGATTATGGAGAACACCCTCTGATCAAAGTCTTCCTCAGCTTTTCTCCTTTTTGACAATACAACTTTCTTCCAACTCAATTGCTTTGTGTAAAGTTTGCAGGCAGCCTGAAGAAGGCAAGCCACAGTCTCCTTGCCTGGCAGCAGTTCAACGCTTTCAGAAGTGAAGGCGCAAGATAGGAACATAAATACAATGATGGAGAGTTATCCTAAAGGAATGGCCATCCCAGCTACACACTTGCAGCAGAAAAATAAATTAAATACAATCCAAAACCAGAACACAGACAGTTTTTACAATGAGGGTGGTGAAACACTGGCACAGGTTGCCTAGAGACATGGTAGAAACCCCATTCCTGGAAATGTTCAGCATCAGATTGGATGGTGCTCTGAGCAACCTGATTGAATTGAAGAGGTCCTGCACACTGCAAGGAAGTTTGGACTAGATGAGCTTTAAAGGTCCCTTCCAACACAGTCCATTCTATGATTCTGGTATTTTCATGTTTCTCCAGATCCTGACTGTGTTATAACAGCTGCATTCTTCCTGCTAACTCTATTCTCTTTCCCTCTTAGCCTGTCTTAAACCTTGTTTCCTAAACAGATTGGCTTTGCTAGTGAGTCCTAAAGCTGAGAACTCTCCTCCTTGTTCTGAGAGTCTCAGGATAAACATGTCAATAAGTAAAGTGATGTAGTCTTGGCAATAAGACCCGGGCTTGTCTGCCTGTGCACCAAGACCACCAGAAGGAGTTTAGTCATGGACTCTTTTACTGTGGTTTAAGTGGTTGGCCTCAGCGCTACCGTACATGGGTGCACAACTTTAAGATTTACAACAGACATGCATATCTGGCAAAGAACGGAGGTTACATGAGCTTATGCAACATCCCCGTGTAATGTATTTACTGTCTTTGAACCTCTTTAGAATTTCTTTGGATGGGAGCCCTTTGAGCGGGAAAGAAACTTGAAAAAGATACTAATTAGAAACTTGCTAAACAACCTAACAGATGACAAATGTCTCCAGCATTGAAAACTGGAGGCGAAAAGACCTTTTGCATCTTGTTTACATCTTCCTACCTAAGATCAGCTGTGACACTATCCTCATATATTACCATGTACTTTACTCTGATAGACTTTAAATTACTCAAGTGATAAGGTCTAGAGACCATGCAATATGTGGTATTTCTTAAATGTAGTTTTATATTCTAGATAGACTGATAAGAGGACTATTTAGTGATGTAGCTAAGGGGATAGAACACTATGCACTTTTTATCAAGCTGGCTTTTAGTTAGATGGATCTATTATACTCATTAGCAAAAGCAACATAGTGCTCTACACCAAATACTGAAATACTACCATAAAAGCAAGCATCTGTCCAAATGCTCCTGAAGTATAACAAAAGAATGTTTCTGTCACCACAGCTAACTTCTATCAAAGACCAGTCTGATTGCTGAAGAAGTTAATTTCACCTTAAAAATGTCTGCATAAAAAGTCAAGTTTAACATAATTTAGGCTTCAAACCCTTTCTGTGAACTTGCACTAATTATGGTGACCATGTGCTGCAGGCTGATGCCACCCCTGAAGTGGGTAGTTATATCTGAGGGGCAATCAACCCAAAAATAACAAATCCAAGTTACCCTGTGTCTTCAGGCAAGCTGCGTAACATTCAATCCATACCAAAGTGCTCTTCCAACTTTCTAATTTCAGGAATTTGACACTCAGGTTGAACTCATGCCAATGATTATTTGCATCACTTTCCAACCTGCAGCACTCTGTGTCTGTTATCTGAGTTACTGTCATTACCTCTTTGAACAGCACCAAGACCCATATGGCTTGATTTACTGCTTCATGGGGTCGAATAAACAGCACAACATCGACGAAATTTAGGATCTTTTTTTCAGAAGGATCCTAATGATGCTTGTGCAATCCATATCCAGCTCAAGCAATGCAGACTTCCCTCAGTGTTAAGCGGTTTTCCCATAACTGAATGTATTCTGCACATACTGAGAATTTTTCCTCATCAGATCTCTGAGCTGATCCCCATGCAGCCTAACCCTGAGAATACGTCCTATGTGCTTAGTGAATTTTTCATGAATCCCACATTAAATCTGCAGGCTTTGAGGTGCACTGAGAGAACTGACATATTTACCCTTCCAGATCTGCACCACCGCTATCTTTCCTCAGAAAGCACAGGAGCACCTTTGTTTTCCAAAATAGGTGTGGGCAAAGGAAAGACCTTGGTCCTCGCATGTCACTCAGCTCCCACATCATCATTCTTCCCAAGTGAATTTCTTAGGCCATTTATTAGCATTGCTAATACCAAACACCTCATTTTTATGCCGCTAGCAGCAATTGTGAAAGCCATACTGAACTTTCTAATCCATTTATCTGTTAATTTATTATCTAATTAAGGCTCACAACGACAGCACTATTTGTTTAAAAATGCCCTCAAACTAAACCAAGACAAAACACACATGCATTCAAATCAATTAAAATGGTACTTACTAATGTTTTCCTTAATCAGTTGGTAACTGTTCCATTACCATTGAAAGAAAGGCAAAATTCATTTTAACTTCGTCGTAATCGTGTGACCTACTTCCGTGGTGCCAAACTGATACAAATGAATGTTACTGTCATGTCATAAGGGCATGGAACAGTATCAGCCATGAATTTTGCAAGAGCTATCCTAGGAATAAGGCTTTTTTACATAAAAGGGCCCTAGAACATTAGTTTAAATGCAATCACTGAAAGGCAGGCAGGCAAAAATAGAGGTTTTTGAAGAGTTTATTAAAGTCTACATCATACCTCATGCTGCATCTTTGTGATTGTTTTCTTCCAAGGGCTGTGTCTTTTGCACAACAGCAGCAGAATCTACTGCCACATGCCTAGCACTTCATGTTCATTATAGGAAAAAAAAATGAACCCGTCTTCCTGTGTTGCTTAAACAAAGCCTGACCTCATTCCTTAGCTACTGAGCTGTGTCAGGGACCCTTTCCACCGTGTCATCCATGCACAGAGAAATCCTGCACAATACCTTAATGCCATTTGTTTTGGCCACTGACTTTGAAAGCAGTTGTCCCTCTTGTTTGGATGCAAAAAATGCATGCACTGCACATCCAAACCACGTGAAGATGTTACACTGTCATCTACCTTCCTAATACTGTGAAAGATCAAACCTGATGTTAATTGCTTACTGTGGCAAAGGATTTCTGGGGCACAGCTGGAAGAGAGCTCTTCTCCCTTCCCTCTTTCCCTGCTGCCAGAGTTGCAGTAGTAACAGCACAGATTATCACGCTGGAAAGGGTTGCTCCATTTGGTTATTTAGAAACATTTTAAGAGCATCTTTCAAAGCCCACAGTAATGCATACTGACACCAAGGTCTGAAACACAAATCCCCGCGGACTCAGTCTATCCTGTTCAAGCCTGGAAATGCATGGAGGAACATTCATTCGTTCTCCAGATTTGTGTTTGAACATGATTAAGGACAACCAGTGCTGCTTTTTGCTTTTCCCCTCCTGCATGAAGCATCACTTTCCCTTCTGCTCATTATTTATAGTACCACATAAGGTATTTTTAAGATGAGGAAAGGCAGAAAAAGCCAGATTGAAGATTCATATAGCTGTAGTTTCTTTAACTAGAAATCACTAAATAGCATTTATCAAGCTATTTACCTCTGGAAAGTTGTTTGGATTTTTTTCTCTTCTTTTTAATACCAAACAGGTAACCAAAAGAAAATGAAATGTAATAAATAGAATATTTGACTGCAAGTCAACACCTGTATTAGCACAGTTTTAAAACTCCTGCACTGCAGTGACTGAAATGGTACTGCCATACCTGGTATGGAAATCACTTGCTTTGCCTGGATTTTTTGCAACCCTTTTAAAAAGTGAGGAAATACACCTGAAGAGACTGCTTTTCCTTAGCAAGGGAAAACAAGGGAGTGGGAGAGAGCTCTCGTGATCTGATCTTGATCCATCTGAAATCCAGAGGATACTGTATCTGAGAGCTTCAAACCTGCACTGCCTTCCAGCGCTAGTGTCAGCCCACAGGCTTACAAACTGGTTTTCAAGCGACAATTAAGCCATGTGAAGAGTTGCTCTGCTTTATCAGTTCAGTGGGGATTCTTTTGATCAGGTTTACTGGATGATCTGATGTCTTGAGTGACAGCTATGGGTTGGAATAGCAGATGTGTGTTCAATAAAGCACATTCCACTCCCAGAGCTTATTTCTTTCCTTTTGTGCTTTATTTACCCTGGCTGACACTTAATTAGTCTTAATATTGGAAATGTTTTCTGGATTAGAGTTTTCTGTTTAATAAAGGCTGGAAGGAAGTGCTACGTCTGATCAGTGATGCCCGACCCAAAGGAAAACAAACTCCCACAACGGTTTACTGACAGCTAATCTCCAATCCTGAATAATGCTGGACTAGGAGAGGAAACCAGCACTGCAAAGGATTGGGACCTATCCCTGTCAAATATCCTTGGTGACCAGAATGACCAGTGGCCATGTAAGAAAACTCTTAGTCATGTGGTGACTGACAGCTCACATGAGCAGCTTGAAGGCAAAGCTGCACCGTTTTGGTAGCAAAAGAGGCTTTGCCAAACCATGGCTGAGCTCTCCCTGGGTCCTGTTTCTGCATCACAGAATGGTTTGGATTGTAAGGGACTTTAAAGGGACACCAAGTTGCTCAAAGCCCCCCATTCAGCCTGGCCTCGAACACTTCCAGGGATAGGGCATCCAGAGCTTCTCTGGGCAGCCTATGCCAGTGCCTCACCACCCTCATGGGAAAGAATTTCTGACTCACTGTTCTCTGCTTGCTGCAGCAGAGATGCTCTCTGTGCAGGAAATTCCCTGCACTACTGAATAGGTCAGCTCCAAGTCAGGAAAAAAAAACCCAACCATTTAGCTATTATCCTGTTGCTTAGGATCTTTTCTACTGAAGGGAACTCATAAGTAGCATTGGTGCTGTCAGAAGCTCTGCTAAAGCTCCTCATCAGAGGAAGAGGAGAAATTGCTGCTTGGCTGGGGCTGGCAGCACCACCAAGAGCAGAGGTGGCAGGACACAGTGCAAGGAGAGCAGTTTATTAGGAGAGTGGTGGCTGGAACTTTGACTGAGGGAGTGGCCAGAGAAATGCCTGGAGTAAATGATGCTTATGCTAGAAAGGGAAGGGTCTCTCATGTAAGGAAGAGAAGGTTTTCAGAAGGTCAAATACCAGGACCTCATCTTTTAGGGGAACTCAAAAGTGGACCTTGTGGGTGTTGTTACGACTCAGTTGTGCTATAGTACAGCCAACAGAACTGGCCTGTCTGGCTATCAGTCATAGCTAAACTCCACTAAAGGCAAGAGGGTGCAGACAGCCATTCTCTCCCCCACAAAGCCATGACATTCCCTTGGATCATGTCACTCTGATCCCATCATTACACTCCGTGGGGAGGTTCCTCATGTGTACCCAAGTCAAACGCATGTCTGTCCTGGACTTCACCATGGGCAGATGAAAGTCAGCACTCATGCCAGCATCCTGCACACCCAAAAGGAGGCTGTGGCTGGACCCCTGGCTGTGCTTGCAGATTTGCTGTCAGTATGGCACACAGGTTTACCCCTGAGGGCAGCCTCAGGGATCAGAAGTGTTTCATGTCCAGCTCTAAATACATTTTTGCAGAAACTTAGCAGTAGTGGAATGAAAACTGACTTGGAGTAGAGGAATATGGAAGGCCATGATCTGCTCTCCAAAGCAGGAAATTAAAACAAGTTTACAGTGGTGTTTCAATATAATAATAATATATTAATACTTCAATTAATTTAATAATATACTGGGGAAAGGATTGGTTGAAGATTTGTAAATAAATAATTGCAGTGGCACATCCTGCCTATATTATGATCATTCTGAATATTTATTGATACACAGTAATCACAGCTATATCAATATCTCCCTCTATTAATAATGGGGTGAGGGGAGTATGAGAGAACCCTAATATTGCTGTGGGGTAATTGCTGACAAAAAAATCACTGATATTGAAATGGAGTTTCCATACTGCAGATAATTTCAAGAATGTGCTGTAAGAAAAGCAAATATCAGTTGTTCGTTTTTCAATTTTCAATTAATTTTATTGTATAAATGATGCTGTGCTTTAGAGAAGCTGACATAAAAACAGGTTGTTATGGAAAGCTCCTAAAAATGTTCAGCTAGGACTGTTAATTCTGTTTTAAAACAACTATCTCCCTATGCAATTATATTTCAATAAGCAAAAGGTTATCTATGTTGTAAAGACAGATAATGGAGGAAGCACTCAAACTGTTGCAATGTCATCACTGGAATTTATCCTCCAGCATAACTATGTGCTCAATTACAGCAGAAAAAAAAGTATTAAATATCAGTCAGATAGGAACATCATCCTGTAGCTGTACATTTCTGAAAAGCTTTTAGATACCAAGAAAAGAAGATTTTTTTTTCATCTACATTATGCTCAGTTTAGGAAAATAAAACAGAAACCAAATGGAACCAGCAGAGAAAGAACAGGAGAAATCTCCATGCTATGGCCCAGAAGGGGAACCCAGGATTTCTATTTACTAGAATTATTATTGGTATTGTTACATTGTTATCCATAGCGTGCCAAACCCCCTTTAGCGTGAACTTGTGCAACTCATCCGTTACCCATGATTCACTGGCCTCATCTCTAAAGTGGAAATAAATGTCCTTCCCACAGCTGGGTCTTGTAAAGATGCATTTAGAGGATTGGAACACCAGTATAAACCGATTTCTTATTCAGGGCTTTATAAACTGTAATGAAAAAAGGCTGAGTAATCACTGACAATGTTGATATCTTATCTGAGATTCCCCCTGAGATCCTTCTAGTCACAGGAAAGTGACAAATTATTTTTCTTGTGTTTCTAATAGAGTCAAAATGAGCATGGTTCTTTGTAATAGTCAGTTCCTTAACAAGCTCTTAAACTTTCATTATGTCTTGCTCTGCTGAAGTATTTGTGCCATAGAACCAGACATCAAAGATATAATGTAGCTCTGGACACTGGGACTCCTTCACCAACTCTTGCTCATAGGTTATCCATAAGAGAGCAACATCTTGTTTTGTTTTTATGAGATCCTGTAAAAGGAAAGCTGGTACTTAAAAAAAAATGAAATGCTGCAAGCAATATATTGGTTGGATTAACTTCACTCCAGTACTTAGAATTTCCAGGAATCTCTACCAAGTTTCACTATAAACACATTGTGACTGTGCTTATGTGGAAAGTAAAAGAGGGTGCAAGCTTCAGTTCACATGAATTTCCTGTTTAATGTCACTGAGCTTACAGTGGTCATGGTTTGACCCCATCGTGTCAGCCTATCTTCCAAGACTGCGTCTGGGGCCAAATCCATCTTCCTTCATCCATGCAGCTTTCCAGGAGAAGTTCCCTTACTTATTGCTTGATGCCCACATGTTTAAAATTAAGTTGGATCTGACCCATCATAACTGCTGATAGGCAACATAGTTCTGAAAGTTGGTAGCCACTGCTTTGTTAACGAAAGGCAAGCATATACCATCGTTAAAGGAACTGCCCTTGTGCCAAAAATAGAGCACAGAACTCAGTTTTCAACCTGAGAAAAAATTAAAACCTGTTGACTATTGCCTTTAGTGAGGATGCATTCAAAAATGCAAATTTCTTTCAAAAGGAAGGAAGGAAAGGAAGGAAGGAAGGAAGGAAGGAAGGAAGGAAGGAAGGAAGGAAGGAAGGAAGGAAGGAAGGAAGGAAGAAAGGAAGGAAGGAAGAAAGGAAGGAAGGAAGAAAGAAAGGAAGAAAGGAAGAAAGAAAGGAAGAAAGAAAGGAAGAAAGGAAGAAAGAAAAAGAAAACCACAATTGGTATAATTCTGTGAGGATAGGCTGATTTTAAAAGTTTTGAGATATTAATAAACAGTAGGTCTGCACTTCAATAAATTTTCTCCATTATCAGTTTTAGTACATGCATTCAGTATTTATTTTTTGTTTTGATATATTTTGAAAGAGGGGAGGGAGGGAGAAGATTATGGGATCTTTAACACAGAATGAGACAAAGTATTAATGGGAAAGATTACTGCTGTATAATCCTTAGCAAATGGCATAAAAGTATTAAATACCTGCACTGCTACCATGCCTGCGTGCAGAAATATGTAATTGCCAGGAATTTAGTTGCTCTTTTTATGACCTCTGTAGTGGTAATAAAAATTCAAACTGAAGCTGTTACTCTGTAAGGTTTCCTTGCAAATCCACTGGATTTTGCTCACAAGACCATAAAAATTGCCATGCTGGGTCAGATCAATGGTCCACATAATCCAGTATTCTTTTTCCAACAGTGACTAATACTACAGGTTTTGGTACATCACAAGAAAATGTAAGAAACCTTTCACGACCAATTATGGAACAACCTTCCCCTGGAGGAAGGCTCATCCTAACCTCTGGCAGAAAATGAAGCTTTTTTGCTTTAAGTCTGAAATATTTCTATTAGCTCTTCTCTAACCTAAGCCTGGTTATATTTGCTATTCTTATAAATACCTGTTCCTTTTTTCAAATCTGATTACGTTTTAGCTTAACAGTACTGTGTTGCAGTGAATTTTACAGGTTAAATTGTCTTTAGAAGTATGCCTTTTATCACTTTGAAACTTACTACCCTTTAGTTGCACTGGATGGTTCTTGTTTTGATTTTATGAGTGGGAGTAAATAAGGCTGCCAGTTTACTGTCTCTGTAGTACTCAGGATGTAATATACTTCCATGAAACACCTTTTTATTCACCTTTTCTTTAAACTGACTGTTCCTGTCTCTTTCGCCTTTACATTCTTCCCAACATTTTCTGGCTGTGTGAGACTTTTTCCCCTCTGAAATATCCATTTCTTTAATAATAAAATGAGTTGTTTATTTAGATATGTTTTATTCTTCTGTATTATTCTTCTCTATTTTATTTAAAAACTACAGTGACTTTGGCACCAAAATCTAACTGCCACCATGGCCATGTGACATCAAGCCATTTGTGATATTATTCTTAAAATCCAGTTTTAATATTCTAGCGATTTTCATAAACACAGTTCTGCACTGAGTGCATGATTTCCCTGAACTGCTGTTCACAGGGATCGACCAACCAATTCTCCCCTAAAACCCTCCAGAATCTATCAGTGTGCTGGACCCTCCAACCTCTGTGTTCTCATCTCTGATTTTTCTCATCTGTGTTTTCCCAGACAATGGCTCAGTTGTTCCTCTGATTTGAGAGGTGGCTCTGGACTTCCTCCTTAGACTCTTAGGCTCCTTAGCCCTGTCACTGTTTATATCTGCCAATCTTGCTTCTTTGCTCTTCCCTGCTTTTTCAAATCAGTGAAGGGTATATTAAATATTGTCCAATGATACATCATTCCCTTAATCTCTTGTGTTAAATACCTTTATTTGAAGTACAAATCTCATATGCTGAAGACCTTTATTTTAAATATAATCAACTGTCTATTTATCCACTGTTGTAGGATGTTCAAAGTAGCATGGACCAGAAGAGCAGAGAGAACAAGTATGTTTACATCTGCTCCCTCCCGTACATACGGCTTCTTTGTAACCTAACACTGTTATACATTAGTTTCCATTTTAGCAAACTGTATAAGGTTCATTGGCCCATCATTCAGAGATCCCCGTTTCTTTTTTAAAGAAGCAAGCAGAAGTTGCTCAGCCCTCTAGTCCTCCAAGCTTGAGTTAGTACTTTCCCTTTCTGTGACCAATGTCAGCTCCATTTCCAATAGCAGTCAGAGAATGAGCCCCTCTGTGCTAAGAGAGGCATCCAGTGCTCTTGATTTTAGCAGTCTTGTGTCAGCAGCAAGGCACTGCCAGCAGGAAGGCACTGTCTGTAAAGATGAGAATAGAAATACTCTAGCACCTCTGAAGTGCAATTTGTTCCCTGAGGCACTTGTTTTGGTGGGGTTCCTCACCCTCTAGAGATACTGGTCTCTTTTTGCTGAGTACCAGGACTGCCTAGAGGACCAGCTTGGAACTAATGGCTTTGTTCTGCCTGACTAAAGTTGCCTGAGATGAATCCTTCTTTAAGTGACCTGAGCATCTTTAACATAATGCCTTTTTTTATGGTCTTCTCTGGCATTCAAATTCAACTATGTTGCTGTTTTTAAATGTATGAGGAGCTGCAGGGCTCAGAAGACTGACAATAGGCTGTGGGAGTTGCTAGGAAAGAATTTTTTTTTTACTGGGAGGTTGACCAAGTGCTGGCAACTGCTGTTGTCCAAAGAGTTTGTGGAATCTCCATCCTTGGAGATATTCAAAAGTCATCTGGTCAGATTCCTGGGCAACTGGCCCTAGGTGGTCCAGCTTGAGCAGGGGGCTTGCACCAGATGATCTGCAAAGGTCCCTTCCAACCTCAACCACTCTGTCATTCTATGGTTTTGAATTAAACTCAGTTTGGCATGGCCTACAGATATTGCATTGGTTTGTGGACAAGTTTGTCAATCCCAAAATAGGATGACAGAAATTAAGAACCTGCCAGCTCAACTCCAGATCCCAGAGCCTCTGGAAAAGTTCAAGTCCTGAGGTCTGCACTCATGCTCTCAGAAATGCTGACCAGTTTGCTGGACAAAGGACAAAGGTTTGAAAGGACAATGGTTTTAAAAGTAACATGCTCTACTGTGCGCAATATATAGTCAGTCAGAGAACTTCACTTTGGAAATCTCTGCTGGATGCTTTTCAGGAGAACATTTAAGACCCACTTTCTTTAAAGAACAATAATCGAAAAATGGTGGCATTTTCATTATCAATATACATACATAAATATATATATATGTGCATACATATAGATATGTGGTGACTACACGTCCTCATACCAGCTGTATCTATATCTATATAAATATTTTTAAAACATTTGTTTTCACTTCTCTTTAAATATTTTTTTAAACTTAGTAAGGTGTTTCATTGACTGTGAATATTGAGTCCCAGCAATTAGAAATGTAGTAAGGAAATTGTGTTATGTGATGGGATGACAAAAACCCTAAGCTGTATCTCTCAGGAGAAATCAATGCACTGTGTCTTTTAATGTCATAAAAAAAACCCCTCCCAACAAGATGTACTCACAGAATTATTAGCAGAAAAGTGAGCTTCTAATGGCCTTTATTGATTAAGTCAGAAACAGCAGACAACTCTGAGGGTACTGCTGTTGTACAAAACAATTGGAACTACCACTACCTTAGCGTACTCTTAAGTAGATTTAGTGAGGATGCCCCAAACTCACTGTCTGTGGAACTGCCATTGTAATAACTGCAGCCCTTTTCTCCAGTAAGTGATTTACTGAGCTTGAAAGAAGCTTTGCGATTGCCTTCTCTGAGATACTCCTCCATTTGCCCCCCCCCCCCAAATTTTGCTCTTCAGTAAGTGCAAACCCTCCTTTTTCCTTCTCAGAGACTTCTCTAACCATCCTGTTCCCCTTCTTAAGCATCCTTTAGAAGTTTTCAAGAGGGAATGAGGACAAGAATCCCTTTGAGAGAGAGCAGCCCTAATGACATAAAGAAAATATTACTGCTTTGGGGAATGAATCTGCAATGATTGTAGGACTCTCTAGGAAAGGATACATAGACAACTGCAGCTGAATTATGGAGGCCTAATAGCATGCCATCAGCTGTGCCATTGTTCCTCAAAAGGGTGGGTGTAGGTCCCACACGTCTGAAGGGGGCAATGTCGTAGGATGCAGAAGTGCATTACACAATGGCTGATGCTGAGAGGCACAGAAATGCACCAGTGATATCCGAATCCCTGGTAAATCTGCTCCTGTCCTGAGGCACATTCCTAATTGAGAGATGGAAAATACTGCTTTGCTATTCTTTCCGTATGCTAAATTCCTCTGTTTTGCAGACAGTGAGCTAAGTACACACTGCCCCAGCTGCACAGCCGTAACTCATCAAAGTATACCAATTCACTGAGGTTTGACTGTGTGCCCACGTCCTCCAAAAACCCTCACGATAGGCACAGACCGTGTCGGTGGCCTCTTAACTCGCTGCTCTGCTGCATTATTGAGATGAGAGCTGCTGAGAGCCATGGCCAACAGCATTAAGGGCCCTGCAGAGCATCTGATTGCCAGCCACACAATGCTGTAAATGGGCCAGGACAGATGTTTTGGATAGGGGCCAATTCACTATAAACGCCAGCCAAGGAAGCTGGTTTGTGACTCGCCCCTTGCTGAATGCACCTTTATTCAGTGAACAATTAATATACCTGAAGTAAACAGAGAGACAAACAGACAGACTCTAGTGGTGTGAAGAGGTGACGATACATAGGGATGATAAAGAGCAAAAAAAAAAATTCTGCAGTCAGCCATAAAAATTCCCTCTCCCCACTGGCTATTTTACAGAGGATTGTTTTCCTCTTGCAAACAGTAAATAATGAAGGTAGGCTTTGTACCTGGGTGAAAGGCACTGAAGCAGTGTCAGGATCTGATCAGAAAGAGTAAGGTGCTAAGCATCACACAGGGTATGCAGACCAGAAGCCAGGAGCATTCCTGCTCTTCTGCTGTTAAAAACACTGGAATCACCCCAAGCAATTGAGCCCTTGCCAAGTAATTCACCGCTCTGTGGACAGACTCTGCTTCTTGTTCGTGTTTGCTGATCTGATGCAATTCCTAGTGCTTAGTGGTTTAACAGAACTTCTTGTGAGACACTCGATTTATCACTGATAAATCACTGATGAAATCTAAAGTTCAGTTATAAAGAGAGGGCTCATCCACAGCCATATAAAAGGCTTTCCCCTGGCTTAGAAATACACCAGTGAAGATACCTAATACAATAAACTCCTGCACAACCCCTGCACCGCTCAGCCTTTGTTTCAGGCTTTTGCTTCTAAGGTTCCTGGTTAATAATGGAAAAGATCTGTGCATTGTTCCTACCATTCCCAATCAGTCTCATGCTATCCTCCACCAACTCGCAGCTCCTTTATGCACCAGAAAAGAAGTTAAACTCAGCAAAGAGGTTCTCCATTTTAATAGGAACATTTTCTGTTTTCAATGCTGCCAGTGCCATTGCCTTCTTTGCATAAAATAGATCAGTGGATGGATGCTGTACAGCTGCTGTCTTAAGATGTTTCAGGGGTCCTTTGTACTTGTTCTTTAAGCAATGCCCCAAAAGCGGTGAATTTTCACCCTTTTCTGTTCAAAACCTTGGCAAATCTCCTTGTCTCACTGAACAGTATGTTTTAGACATGGAGGTGGTGATGACTAGTGACAGGAGAAGGAGGAATGACTTTAAAGTGAAGGACTGTAAGTTTATATCAGATATTAGGGAGAAATTCTTTACTATGAGGGTCATGAGGCACTAGAACAGGTTGCTCAGAGAAGCTGTGGATGCCCCATCCCTGGAAGTTTTCAAAGCCAGCTTGGATGGAGCTTTGAGCAACTTGGTGTAGTGGACAGTGTTTCCACCCATGGCAGGGGGTTGGAACCAGGTGATCTTGAAGGTTCCTTCCAACCCAAACTACTTTGTGATCCTATGATTCTATGACTTCCTTTCCTTGCAGCTGTGGGCTGAGGACAAACCCTACAAAAAATTTTTAAGCATTCAAAATGATTACGGATCTGTGTTTGAGGCAGGATCTCCACCCATTTGCTTTTCAGCTGGTAAGTAACGGATGATGCAAACAACAACTCTGCAAGCAACTTTTTGATCTGCACTAGAATGTGTGGGACTACACTACAAATCTTTTTATTCCCCATGCCTGCAGTGCTCGTCATACAGGCTTTTGAAATCTGTCTTAGACATCTTAGTGCACATCAGTCCCAAATCTCTAACCCAATGCATTTCCCAGCACACCACTTGAAAAGGAGGTTTTGCCCTTTGATCCCAATATGCACAAGACGTAGTAAGAAATCTGTGGGGCAAAGCACTACCTGATTATTCTTTTGTGTGTATCTGTTATTTCCCAATAATAGATACAGTGCAGCTACTCTGGATCCTGACCCCCATTATACTGATACAATGCAGCAGCTCCACTGACTTTCTCATTTGTGCCATCCAAAAAGGTGCTGCAGTACGAACTCTGGCCCTGCTATGCATTCATCTTTCATTTCCATGCATTTCTTGCCTAATACCAGAGTGAGAGTAACACCAGCACAGTTCAGCCTTCACCTCTTCTTGGCATGATTTATGTGCATCATGCAGCAGCTCTAGGAGAGATTGCTCTCATTTATACTGTGATCCAGCAAATTTTCTCCCCAAACCAACTCAATACCTTTAAATAGAAGCAATACCTGAGCAGAGAAATGAAGAGACAAAACAGGGAGAAACAAAGTGCCTCGGCACCACAGCATTAAAAGTAAATCTCACTGTAACCCCATTTTCACTGTGATCTTTTTAAAGGATACAGACACTACTCCTGTTGGATCTCTTTGCTCTGACATTGTTATACATGGGTTTTGATTAAAAAATGGAAATGTATGGATGTTGTTTATGGCTTGTATAAAGGTGCTGGGTCAGATTGAAGGTTGGTTTGAAATGGGACATAAACCTCAGCATAACCTTTAGTCACCTTTGTGCTAAAAATTGAAGAGATGTGCCAGTTTGTCTTCCTCCCAAACTCATTTTTAACACTTAATAGGCTGCCTGTTGTTATGTGAAAGTGGTGTTCTAATTGCAATTAGTAGTTTAGGGGGATTTTAATTGCAATGCAGTGGGGAGCGCTACCTCTAGATAACACTTTTATCAGTGTGGCATTACTTGAATGACAAGCAGTGATGGGTGGCTTCTTCTGATTTAGGTAAATTTGCTCCTAAAGAAATAAAATTAAATTACAATAGAGCACTCTTAAACAAACAAAAAACCAAACAAACAAACAAAGGAAGGGAACTACCTGTTAAAGTGACTTGTCTTGCCTACTATAGGAAAACAAATGCAGACAGGAACATACAAAATATAATATTTCAAGCAGGTAAACACTGGCAAGTAAGAAAAGCAACTGAACTAGTATGAAATGGTAGAAATAATTTGAGACTGAAAACGAGATGAACCTTTCTAGGCATCTGAGGAATGAAGCAACTGTTTCCAGTAAAAGAGATGAGAGCAAGGCACCAATCTGGCTTCAAGACAGAATGTTTATCCCTGTCTGTAGTGAGAGTTGGGATTTCATGAGGCATTAGGATCTCGAGAATGACAGAGCATGGTTCTCAAAGACTTGGACAATTTCCTTCCTGCAGTGTTAGCATTAAGATAATTTTAAATGTAAAAAAAAAGGAACAGAATGATGAAAGGGAGGAAAGAAGAGAGGGAGAAGGAAGGAAAGGAGGAAGGAGGGAAGGAAGGAAGGGAGGGAGTAGGGAGGGATGGAGGAGGGAAAGAAGAAATAAAAGGAAACAAGAAATTAGGAGAAGACAGAAGAAAAAGAAAGAGAAAAATGAAAGTGAAATGTTAAAGAAAGAGCAGAGAAGAAAAAGAAAGAAAGAAAGAAAGAAAGAAAGAAAGAAAGAAAGAAAGAAAGAAAGAAAGAAAGAAAGAAAGAAAGAAAGAAAGAAAGAAAGAAAGAAAGAAAGAAAGAAAGAAAGAAAGAAAGAAAGAAAGAAAGAAAGAAAGAAAGAAAGAAGAAAGAAAGAGTAATAACCTCTTAAACCAAAACCAGCTACATGTAAAGCCCAGATGACTTCAGAGAAGCTGATTTACTAAGGCTTTCTAACGTTTCACATAATCAATTGCATCTCACCATTGCTTGACTATTGTTTAACATACAAGAGGAATATAGTTCCAGACCTTGCTTGGGGCAGGTAATGATGGTGTGTTTGTGTGGGATGGAGTAGTAATTCATTTCAGACACGGAGGTAATTCATTGCAGACACTCTTTAAGGGAGTTGGGGAAGAAAATAAAATGACAGATGACTTTACAATAGTTCAGGATTATTTTTTTTTTTTGCTGCTGACCCTGGAACTGCTAATAGCAGGAAATGGAAAGATTAGCATAAAGAATGGCCATTGATACTTGGGGTCTGATAGCCATTTTTGCTGAGCTCTATACTTACTTTGAAAGGAATGAGGCATTAAAAACAGCCAAAGTTTTCTTTCTTGCACATAAACTGTCTTACAGATCTCATGGAAAGTGTAAAATGGGTGAACAGGAATTATGCCAAAGGGTTTCACAGGAATAACTCTGAACTAACATAAAGCATGACAGAGAATTAGGCATTTTTCTGTTCTAAATTGAGTAAGATTTTTCAGAAACTTATAGAGAAGCCATCTTTTTCCATTAAATTCTTTATTTTTCCATATGAGAAGAAAGGATTGATTTTGTTTGCTGTCTGTCTAGTAATAAAATTTATTCTGCACATAAATGAAAAGAGTGGATATTCATACCCAGACAAATAGTCTAAATAATAAGAATAAAGAAAAGAAATTGTTCTAGGGAAGTCAGAGATGGAATTTATGGGAGGATAAAAGGAATCTACCTAAAAAAATGGTAAGAATCAAGATTACCCTTTAAAATGTGCCCTCAGAATTTGTTTACTGAATGGACAAGTGACCATTAAAGGATGTTGTGAGAATCATGATTTATTAAGTTATGTTCAACTGTGTGGTGCAAAACAGTCTGTCCAGGCAACACTAAGTCCTCCAGAACTATTCTGCATTGAAGAAGGACAGAAGTCATTTAGGGTCATTCACACCTGATCTGCTCAATTCAGCCAGCAGGTTTATGTCCCACTTCAACACACATTCCTGCAGCTTAACCTCGTCTGACAATCTAGATGGTCCTTTTGCCTATCACCATTCTGAAATTACTGGGCAACTTTAGTGATGCCACAGGTAATCTACAGCTCTTTTACAAAGCTCTGCAGGTTAAATACACAAAACAAGTGATGTGAATTGAAATATATACATATATAACCTTATATTCATCCCCTCTTTCTAACCATAGGAGCCTGGTATGAAAATCACTCAAAGAAGGATTGATGCACCTTATTTTGGAGGGAATATCATCCATGGATGACACAATATGACAAGCTGGATAAATGTTAACAGTGCACTGAACCAAGCAGTTAACAAAATTGATGTGATTAATAATAATAGACACCTACTTACATAACTCTGAGACTTTAGAGCTCTGAGTTCCTAAAGGAGTCAAGGTGAGGAGATTCAGGATAAGGAAATGGGAACTCCTGAAAATGGTCATTTTTCTAGTCCTGCTGTCGAGGAAACCCCTGCAGCATTCTCACCATAATGTGAAAAAAAAAGTGATCAGATCTTATGTGACTGTCTTAATTGTGGTAATTATGCATTTTTTTCCAGGCACAAAGAAGAAGGTTGCTGCTGCCTCTATATTAAAGGGAGAGTGAGTTTTATGAGTCATAAAAAAGAAGGAAACACAGGAACATTAGCTCACACTCTGTAAGAAAAAAAAAGAAAAAAAAAGAAAAAATTATTTAAAAAAAAAAATAAATAAAAAGTGAGGAGTTTCAGGGCTTATCCTGAAAAATATGGAAGCTGGACATGTTCAGTAGCTCACTGGACCAGGCTTTTTTTCCGGGGAGTAGCACTGATGACAAAACACTTTGAGCTGAGGATTCATTCCAGCATCCCTAGAAGTGAGGAACAGAGGTGTTCCTGTACCAGGGCTAACTAGGACATCACTTAGGAAGGGACCGTCCCCTTTGCAGCAGCCAAGGCATAACACATCTCCCAAGAAGTGTACAAAAACATGTGTCCCCAGGAAATTTCTTCCCTTTCTCGTGTGCTGTTCACTTTAAAGCCTGTTTCTACAAACACTTGCTGCTTGATTTCCTTCCTGACACCACAAGGAGTCCCATTTAATTAACCTGGCAGCCTACGGTGGTGAAAATAGATTGCAGCTTGTAAGTGTGGAGATTGACAGTCTCTGCAAGCTGCCTTGGTTTGCTTAGCTACAGAAGTTATTGTTTCTCAATTATTTTGATAGTATGATTCCAGGCTGTACATCCAGTGGCCTGGCTGTAGCTGCAACAGTCGTAGAGGACAGGGAGGGAATGGGCTTTGTGTGACATGGAGCATCAGCAGTTCACTCCCCCACTCTGTCTTATATTGGGTAGTGAATTGCCTCTGGCTAATGACAAGCCTTCTTAACATTTTCTTCTGAGAAAACAGATGATCAAATGCAAGACAGCCTACTCATTAAAACAAGTGTGCTGGGAAGGTTTTGTTCTTTTCAGACCATCCCTGTGTTTGAGTACCTAGAGAACCAAGTGCTATTGACTGAATATAGCATCTGTTTACCATCAGCTTTGTCTGAAACTACTCTTTTTTCCCCCAAGTTAATAAAAATGGAGTTGGAAAACTGGTTCTGATTAGGCAGGTCAAATAGTGAAAATACTCTCTAAGGCCAGAATATACCTCAGGATCCCGTTGCAGAGCAAAATAACACATAGAAATCACTGGAAGAGCAGCAGATCAAAGAAGATGGGAGTGGCCTACTGGGTGCTACTGGGTTTGGAGGTGCTGCCATGATGCTGCAAAGGGTGGTGCAAAATTGTGGATGAGATTCAGCCATGTGAATTTCTGTGTTAGATGGCCAGAGAATAGCATTAGAGCCTCGGCAAATATAAAGGAAGATAAAAAAGCCCCCCCTTTTAATTTTTAAGGAAATACTGTACAGTGCTCAAGAATGATGCTGGCCCCAGCAAAGGTTTCTTTTCAGCATTTCTTTCTGCCTGCTTCACAGTCAATTGCTACACACCACTTCCACTAGAGTATTTTCTTTCCCACTGCTATGAAGATAAATTGCCTATTACCAAAGTAGCTATAAGGAAGGGGGAAAAAAAAGTGGTTTTTTTCCGTCACAATGCAGTCAAGTTCTGTTGTAATTGGCAGCACAGCACGGTGGGTATGCCACTCCCACCAGGTCCCTTGCTCAGCTGATTGAGTCTTTTCTTTGTGTAAGATGCTGCTATTTGTGTTGGTTCATGTGACTTTCCTTTTCAGTCTCTTTTTAGGGGCTGCCTTTTCTTTCCCTCACAGGAGAGGGACAGCCAGGGGGAGGAAAGGCAGTTGTCGTCTCCATTTGCTGGAGTTAGTACTGCTGCAGTGAACGTGATTCCTTCTTATGTGTTTGTGCACTTTTGTGGGTGCTGCAGGGTGAAACTATAAATTCTAGTTATAAAAATAAAACATGATGTGCAGGATAAGCAGGTGAGACAAAGATGTTGAACTCTGGTATTTGGATGGCTGGGTGGGTGTCCATGTCGCATGAGCTTGGCAGAGATGTAGACAATGTGGAGCTCCTACTTTGGGGTTCAGGGGTAGCATCCAGAATTTGTGATGTCTGGACTTCTGAGCAAATCTATACCAAGAAAATCAAAGTCTGTAACAAGTAAGCCAGAAAGGGACTTTCATCAAGTGCATGTAGTGATTGGTCAAGGGGAAGTAGCTTTAAACTGACAGAGGGTAGGGTTAGATCAGATATTCATAAAAAATTCTTTACTATGCGACTGGTGAGGCACTGAAAGAGTTTACTCAGAGAAGCTGTGGCTGCCCCATCCCTGGAATCATTCAAGGCCAGGTTGGATGAGACTTTGAGCAACCTGGTCTAGCGGAAGGTGTCATGGCAGGGAGGTTGGAACTGAATCGTCTTTGAGGTCCCTTCCAACACAAACTATTCTATGATTCTATGATCTATTCCAGCTGATACCCCACTGTGACTGGCCTGTCTCTCTGTTACACTCCGAGGGGGTACCTGTGTCCTAGTCTATACTGATGTTGACTGGTCCACACCTGGGCTTCTTGTGCTCATCTGGCACAGTCGGCTTGGCCACCCCAGAGAAGACCTGAAGCCATGCATGCCTCACCAACAGCCTACCCACACTTTTGTACCTGCTTGCCATGCCTGCTACATTACCAGCTGAGTCTTGTCATCATTTTGTCTTTCTCCTGTTAGCAGCTTATAAAGGCTGAGCATCACTGCTAGGGATTTTGTTTGAATCCCTCACATAGGTGACCAGGAATATGAATGTCTCCTTGCTCCATACATCTGAGAGGTACAAGGTGGTCAAGCACTGGAACAGGCCATGTAAATGGGTAGAATCACCATCCCTGCATGTGTTTAAAAGACGTGTAGATGTGGCAGTTAGGGACATGGTGTAGTGGTGGGCTTGGTAGTGCTGGGTTAATGGTTCAACTTGATGATCTTAGAGGTCTTTTCCAACCTTAATGATTTTCTGATTCTAAAAGTGTTTTGTTCTCCTGTCTCCCACAGTCACATCAGATCCACATCAGGCCATCTCTTTTGCATTACTCAGCCTGGAATTGTTTTTCCCTCCAGCATGCAGGAAGTTGCTTTAGAAGAAATATTTGAAAGAAAAGCTCCTTTCTCAGTGTCTACTATAGTGCAAGTTTCTCCACTGAGTTTGTCTGCGAGGAGCCAAGGGTTGCGAATATTTTATTGATACCTGACTAGAGCTAGAATTTGGAAATGCCATGACTAGACCATGGTTTTGAGAAGTCATAAGATGTCTGTGCCAAGTTTTAATGAGAAAGCTAATCCTCAGCTTTAATATAAAAACTGGATTTAATCCATTATTGGCATTGACTTAAAAACTGTGTAACACTTTCTATATTGCTGTACCTCCAACATAGACACACAAGATTATTCCGCTTTATATGTGAAGAATATTTGAGACTTATTGGAAGTTACAGAAAAATCCAAGGTTTATCTGACACAAAAATGCAGTCAGCATGTACACACACCTTTGGGGATTTAAATGCATTTCTTTTTAACTAGTTTTCATTTGCATCCATAGAGGAATTGAGACTCACCAGAAAGGATTAGCTTCTTGTAATACACCAGGTGAGATGTAGGGTGGCTGTGAGATTGGATAATGTAATTTAAATTTTGTAGTGTAAGTGCAAACATGAGATGGGGATACATATGGGAAAATCAAGTCCAATAAAATTATATAATAGTAGCAGAGAAGAGAGGTGCAGGACTGATGAAATGCAAGGGTTTTCTTTGAAAATAATAATATTATTCAGTTCATTAGGTAAACAGAAGTGAATGAAGTGTTTGATGTAATATATTAAATAGTATTGGAAAGAGTAAAATAATCACAAGCTAAGAGCAAGGGTAGTTCAGTATACTGCATGCACAGATTTCTGTTTATCCATTTCTTGCTTGTGTCCAACATAAAGAAGGTTAAAAAAATTAACTCTCATTGCAAAGAATTGTTTCTATGTGGAGAAGTGTAGAATCTGGTGGCATTGTTCTGATCCATGTCTATATGCGTGACCAGGTGTATGTATGTCCTTCATTGTAACAGAGAAATGATTTTTTTTTAAATAAAAGCTGCCATTCACCAGAATAAAGAGCCAAATTCCCAAGGGAAAAAGAAAAATCTTTTTAACTTGTTACAAAACAGGAAAGTACATTTATTGTCACTCCAGAGAAGTGTCATGACCCCTTAGAAAAATTAAAGGGCTAATTTCAAGACCTATAGAAATCCATGGGAGAAAATAAGCCATCCCTGCAATAAGTATGAAATCTTACAGGGCCACAAACAGTACAAACTCTCCCTTCTCCAACCACTTCAAATCTATTCATCCTCTTTTTCTAATGTACTAACAAAAGTAATAAGCTTATCTCACTTGGAAAAATAAAAGGCATAAACACTGTTATATCCTTGAGTAAAAGTGCTCTCTCAATCCACTGTGGTCAATTGCCAGCCCCTGCACCCCATGCTGGCAAAAAAAGAGCTACAGGAGAGGAATGCCTTATGCACGGAGGGAGACTGTGCTGAAGGGTCTCCATCTCCCTCTCTGCAAAGTGAAATTCGTCGCAGGAGGCTCTAATTATCCTGTGGCAAATTAAATGGCAAAAGCAGCATGAGCCTCTAAGACTCTGCTGTAGAGTGGAGTTTCTAGTGGGTTTTTTGTTGTTTTGTTTTTATGTTCTGGCTTAATGCACAGCTCATCATTACCAGGCACTTGGGTTATGTCTGTGCTTTGCAGCCTGGGTGAAGAATCACATGGATGTGATCGATATTTCAGTACCAGAAGGGGTCCTACAAGAAAGATGGAGAGGGACTTTTTATAAAGGCATATAGTGGCAGGACAAGGGGACTGGTTTTAATGTGATAGAGGGTAGGTTTAGATTAGATATTAGGAAGAAATATTTTACTGTGAGGATAGTGAGGCACTGGCCAAGTTGCCCAGATAAGCTCTGGATGCCCCATCCCTGGAATTGTTTAAGGTCAGGTTGGATGGGGCTTTGAGCAACCTGGTCTAGTGAGTGGCACCCCTGCCCATAGCAGGAGGGCTGGAACTAGATGATTTTAAAGGTTCCCTCCAACCCCAAAAATTCTGTGAGTCTATGATTCTTTGATATATTTCACCTTGAAAGCATGGAAAAATCAGTGTCTTTTCCTAGGCAAAAACCCACAAATGAACAAGTAATAGAGAGAAAAGTTCCTGAAAACTATAAGAATTAAGCTGAATTATCCTCTATCCTCTCTCCACATGCTTGGTGTGATATTGGCCAAGGAGCAAAATGTCATGTAACAAACAGATAGACTAGTAGTGATTAAGCTGAGAATGTACCATACTAGCTAACCCACGCACACAATTTGCTTCTCTTCATTGTTCACAAAATGCTCACAAAGTCAGAGTCAAATAGAAAAGCAAGTTATCTGATCATAACAAACAAAGCATCAGCAGTTTGGATCTGTGCTTGGCGGTTGGCTTGTCTTCTCTTCAAGGTTTTGCAATCCCTTCAGCTACGAGCTACCTGCGGTGCCTGACACACTAATGCAAACTGTCAAAGATGGAGTAAATGCCTTGTCTGCAAGATTTACCTTTTTGTAATAATAGAACATGATCCAAACAGTGAGCTTCATAACTAACAGAAACAGAAAGGTTTGCATGTATATGTCAAGGCACAATTGCATATCTGTCTTTAGCTGTAAATATAAATATCATGTGATGCCCTGGCAGCAATAAGCTGCACAGCAGAAGCACAGTATCCCCAAACAGGATTCTGCTCCAAGTCTCCTGGCATCAGTGAAAAGCAGGACTGGGCCATGGTATGTAAGAACAAGATAACGATACTGGTCAGTTTGGCTTCAGTAATGCCGAGAAACCGGCAATTTCAAACATGAAATACCATTCAAAAAAAACCAATTGGGATTCAGAGGATCTGACATGGAACAGAGCTAGGCATGTGTGATCTGTGATCCTAGCTACAGAGCCAAACCTCCACCTGATGTAAATCAATATATACCTTTTCCAGTCAGACACTTTAAAAAAAGGCATGTACTTTCATATGTACATGCAAGTATGGGGGTTTTTTTCTATTAAGGGAATTAGAGCTTTTTGAACTTAATCAGTTCTTTGTATCCAACATTGGCTTTAGCTCATATATTCAGAGTAGACAGACAAAGTTTCTCCCCTCCTCTTCCATAATTTTCCTAATGGTGCAGTATTAAAGGAATCATTTCTCTGCTTTTGCTGAGTACCTTAGAACTAGCATCGTGTTGATATTTACCAGCTGTTACATACAAGAGTCATTTTTGGCAGCTAATGCATTTCTCCTATATGTCCCTGTCACTCTCTTCCTGCTCCAGGACAGCTCCCCATGCATGAGATGAGACAGCACTGTAAACTTCACAGTTCTGCTGAAAACCTTGGTCTAGGCAAAAATTTCTTAACACTTTGGCATTTTCCTCAGCTGCCTGACTTTTTAGGGTTTTTTTACTGGTTTACAGAAGAAAGTCAGAAAATACATGCTTGGCAAGCCCAAAAAATAAAATGTAAAGAGAAATAAGAAACTTTATTCTCATTATGTTCAAGTCTCTCTATTACAAAGAGACTTTCATGATTTTTTACAGGCTATTCAAGATCTCCGAATTGTGGTCTTTGGCAATGTAGACAACAGGTATTTTAACCACTTGTTTATGAAATGAAAGCAAGATTCTCACTGGAATTTTCAACCTGTGGGTGGCAAAATTTCCTCTCTTTGAGGAGTTATGAGCTTCTAAGTTATTTCCAATCCATACAATAGGCAATAAAGTAAATTCAATAATGCCTACTGCTGTCTTTAGTGTTCTGATCTTCTTCCTTTGCAGTGCATAATTTAACATAAAGCCCCATCTACTACACAATGTAATCTGGCCTGCCAGGAAAGTGCATTGTAGGATGACAGTTACATCATATAGTGAAGACTGAGAGAAGTATTTATGTTTTTCCTGCATGGTTTATGGGACTATTTTTATCTATTTTTCTATAATGCTTCAAGAAGTTTTCTTCTGTAGAATGAGCCTGCAGTTTTTCCTCCCCAGAGCCAAAAGCTGAGCTCCTTAAGATGCCACAAATGCTGTCTGGGGAGGAGGGAGACAAATGACCCCCGGAGTTCTTGTCACCTCCTTCCGGTCAGCTGGCAATGACGCTTGGAAACAGAGCATTGAACAAAAGTGATGCAATCTGCCTTTTCCTTAGAGTGGCCAAATTGTTTTGCAAAGACATTAAACCAGATTTTCCACACAGACCAGCATCACAGAAGGATGTGACCATCTTTCCTATGGTGCTTGGTATTCCCCCTGTACTTGGCATTGGTGAGACTGCACCTCAAATCCAGTATTTAGATTTGGGCCCCTCACTACAAGAAGGAGATTGAAGTGCTGGAACATTTTTGGAGAAGGGCAATGGAGTGGGGGAAGGGTCTGGAGCACAAGTCTTAGTGGCTGAGGAAGCTCAGGGAGGACTTCTCACTTTCTACAACTACCTGAAAGGAGGTTGTAGCCAGGTGGGGGTCAGTCTTTTCTCACAAGTAAAACATGATAGGACAAGAGGAATTGTCGTCAAGTTGTGGCAGGGGAGGTTTAGATTGGAGATTAGGAGAAATTTCTTAATGGAGAGTGTTGTAAAGCATCTGAAAAGGCTGCCCAGAGAAGTGGTGGAGTGACCACCCCTGGAGGTATTTAAAAGACATGTGGCACTTGGGGATATGATTTAGTGCTGGACTTGGCAATGCTGGGTTAGTGGTTGGACCTGATATCTCAGAGGTCACTTTTTTCCCTGTTTCCATCCTTAAACAGGAATTTCGCCAAGATTTCTCTATCTTAAGTTAAAATTCTCTCCTGCGTAGTGACTGCTCAGAGTATATTTTTCACAGAATTTGGGAAATACTACCTCTAACAGAAGGTTCAACTTCAGGATGGGTTGTTGGGTTAGGATAGAGTTATTAAATGCCCTAGCTACTAAGTGATGATTTCTGGCTTTTCACCCACTTTTCTCTTGGGCTGTTGCAACAATCAAACCTGAATGACAAACATCCGTTTAAAGCCTAATTTTGATGTTGACAGAGCAGATTTCCACTTAATTGGAAACCAGAATGAAGACATCCTCTTGATCGGGAATCTGTAGAAACAAAGACAAAGCCATGGGCTCAAAGCACTGGTATCCATCTCTGCACTCCCAAGCACTTGATTCCTTGTTCAGTGCACAGGTGGTGAACTCTGAATTTTGGATGGTAAGGATGCAAAGGCCAATAGGATGGGAGAGAGGAGGTGAAAGGCAACAAGGAACCCTCCATAAGAAGGTGGCTCAAAATACCAGCACAGAACAAAAATTGGTGGGAAATGCTCCTCGTTTTGATTTTCCTGGTCTAAAAAAGAGGTGGATGTATTTTATGTCACTGTCTGTTTGCATGTTTTTCACCCTCCCCTGCAATTGCTGCAACCTTTTAACTGTGAGTTATTCTCAATTGTGTCTATCTATCTATCTATCTATCTATCTATCTATCTATCTATCTATCTATCTATCTATCTATCTATTTATCTATCTATCATCTATCTATCTATCTATCTATCTATCTATCTATCTATCTATCTATCTATCTATCTCTATTCATGTGTATGTATGTATATATATATACATGAGCACTGATCTATAGATTCTAAGGTAATTTAGGAAGTGCAATAAATATTCCTAAGTGGAATATAAATTAATTCCCACTTAGAAAAGTTAGCAACATATGGTTTGTAAAAGACTGCATACTGTTAAGAAAAGTAAGTTCTATGTGCCAAACCTCCCCCATATTTTGCATGTGGAAATAGAGAAAAGATGTAGTGACCCAAAGACCCTAAACTGATTCTCCGAGGTTGGTGAAAAAACTTTTAATGTTCAAATAAATCTTCAAGATTTATTATATTTATATATTAAATCCATACATATTGTATTATACAATAATATATCATATATATATATACATTAATATAGAAATACATTAAACAGATAATAAATACTTTTATATTTAATATATATTTAAGCCAAGACCTATTTTTTATTTGTTTCTGCGCTTGTTGGCATCACCAGGATTACCTGGGCTCAGCTGGTCTGATGTTGGCACCTATTAAAATGCACCTTTTAAAGAAAAGTGATTGAATACCTTTATAAATAAAATGCTCGGCTGGCATCATTGAAATATGATATGTGAACAAGAAAAGTACACAAAGCCCCAGAGTAGGTAGGATCAAATCACAGACAGCATATTGTCTCTGTTTTCAAGTGTTTTGAAAGGGGCAAACCAACCAGGATGCTGGGATAAGACTTTGATCCTCTCTTTGTAACAGTGCTATGCTTTTAAGTCTTTTTTTTTTTGAGTGGCAAACCACTCATGAGTTAAGAAAACACCACGGTGCAGTCCAGCATGAAAAAAACCCACACCCCACAACAAGGTATAAATATTTCAGTGATGTAGAGAAAGGCTGTGGTGTTACAGGGTAAAGTTGACAAGAAAATTATATAGATACATAGAAAACCATATATATTATATAAATAAAACCCCAAAGATTTTATTCAGTAGTAACAGTGGTGCTAACAAGGGAGAGTGCCTCTGTGTGTGCTTCACAAGGCTACAAAAGACTAAAATGTTCTGCAGAGACCCACGTGTTTTAGTTAGAAATCCCAGAATACAGCCCAGGAAATCCGGCCTCTTGGAATAAAGATGCATTAGATGAGAAGAGCCCCTGAGCCACACGCACACCCCAGACAAAGCAGAGCACATTCCAGCAGTGTTTTTCAAAGACCTTGAAAGGCTGATGAGTAAACAAAGAAAATACAGGGAAGGACAGCGGTGGCTCTTTCACCCTCATGTTAGACTTGACTCAAAGGGAAGAAAAAGCTCTAGCACAGAAGGACCTCTAAGACCTCATCCCTATGGTATCTGATGAGTTTTGTCAGGATAATTGTGCTTGTGCAGCATCTCCTGCAGCAGGCAAGCGACCTCACACTGACCTTGCAAAGCAGACAGGGAACCAAGGTGCAGTGTTGCTAAAAGGCTTCAGCAAGGGACAACCATGGAGTTAATGGCAGAATAGCAGAATGGTTTGCAATGAAGAAACCTTCAAAACCCACCAAGTTCCAAGCCTCCTGCCATGGACAGGAACACCTTACACTAGGCAAGGTTGCTCCAAGCCCCATCCAAACTGGCCTTGAACACTTCCAGGGATGGGGCTTCCATAACTTCTCTGGGAAACCTTTGCCAGTGCCTCACTGCCCACAGAGTAAAGAACTTCATAAAATATAATGTAAATCTCTCCTCTTTTAGTTTAAAACCATTCCTCTTTTCCAATCACTATCTGTCTGTGTAAAAAGACAGGAATTATTGGAAGTACTGGAAGGTGTTCTAAGGTCTCTCTGGAGCCTTCTCTTCTCCAGCCTCAACAATCCCATCTCTTTCCAGAAGAATGAGGAAAAAAATTCACTTTTCCCAGGTTTTCATTTTAAGACAGTGTATTCTTTCCTCTTGCACAGATAAGTGTAGACACTACATTTTAACAAGATGCCTAATCAGATCAGTGGCTAAAGACAAACTAAAATGCCCACCCTAAAACCAGCAGCTAGGCTGAGGTGAACTTCATGGATCTTTAACACTATATGACCCAGACTGATCTTCCCTGTTCCCAGAAATACCGTGAGCTGGAGCATCAGGAAATGCAGCATCCTTGTTTGCCACAACATTTTTAATGATGTGGGAATTTTTAGAACTTTACCTTCGTGGTGCAAAGCATTAAGCATTTCTCTGTCAGCCCAGCAATGTACTGAATGCAAATCTTTTAACCAGCGGAAGTGGATCATGGCTAATTGATGTGATGAACAGGAATAAAAGAATCTCACTACTTTTTTGTTTGTTTAATAACACTTTCTCGGAAGCCTGGATTGTGCAACTAGAGACCAAACTCTCTGGGCTGTGGATTGCCCTTTCTAACTGAGTGTATCAGACTCAGCACAGCAGGATCCTGATAATTGCTTGGGGGCTTGAGGTGTTACTGAAGGAAAAGCCATCAATGAAGTGCAAAACACAACAATTAACATTTGAATTATTTACAGACTACAGGTGGGCTATCCATATGCATCCATCCATACACTTATAATCTGCTCAGTGTAACATTCTGAAACAAAGTTTTTTGTAAGTGAAAATGATGCATCCATGATAAAACTTACCGTGTAAGCTGAAATGGGAATTCAAGTTTGAAATGGAATTAATGTGCAAGGAAATTACCAACTGCTCTTTAGGGTTGCATCATTACAGTTAGGGCACAGAAATGATACACCCTTCCCTGCAATGAAAGTGGAGAGGATCCCTCTATCCCACAGGCTGAAAACCTTGATCCAGCATCTCTGCATCCAGCCTCTGATTTCTAACAAGAAAACAAAACTGCAAGCAAAAGAGCAAAGGCAAGAACATATAGAAGGTCCAACAAATTTGTAATCAAAGCAGTGTGTTGCCATTTCTGAACTCCTAACAAACAAAAAGCAGAGTGGAAAAAAAACCCAAGAGTGGTTCAGGGTAACTGTGCAATGAAAAACATTCAGCTATTTACATTTCAAGGGCTGTTAATCTGGGGAAGCAGAACAAGAGGTAATTTCACTCTAACTGATAGTCTTTTGATATAAAAATCTTTTGAATATTAAACGTATAGAGAGAAGCAAGGTCTATATGTCTGCATTTGCAACGCACATCCATCATCCATCTGTGGTTTCATCAGGCACCAATCACCATAGTAACCCCAGAAATCCCCTAACACTCCCTTGGAACCATCCAGACCTGAAAAAAAACTAAGAGCACAACCATAACTTCCCAGCCCAGCTCACAGAGCTCTGCATCATTAACCATCAGGTAATGACCAAGTCCTAACTGCTTCATCCCCCTTAAGTATATGAAGGTTGTTTCAAACAGCTAAATACAGTGCTTGGAAATAACAGCCCCACTGAAATGGTCTGTTAATGAATGATTTATTAGAGTGGCAGCAGCAGCTTTCCCTGGAATCATTTCTTAATTAACAACCACTAACTATCTGATGTCTGTGTAAAAAAGAAAAAGGAAAAAAGACCTAAATATGTTGACTTTTTTTTTTTTTTTGGTCAGATTTTAGAAGTCTGTTGATGTACCAGTTCTCCTTCCATACTGGAGCCATTCCAACACCGACTGGCCTGAACAATGTGAGACGTGTGTGTCGGCACAGAGAAAACTGTCTATTTATTTTCTCTGCTCTGAATTGCATTTTTCCCTTTTTTTCCTCTAAAAGTTTTTGATCAGAGAGTCATACAGGGAAATCTCCCTGTTCAGGGGCCACTAACAGCCACATCAATTTGCATGGAAAACATATTTTAAAGCATTTTGCTGTTGTTCAGATGTGGCATCTTATACCAACCCTGGAGAGATGCACAGTGAGAGATTTGCTGCAAAAGGAGAAGAGTTGCTTTTTCTTTGCTCCCCTCCTTTTTCTATTTTCACATTGGTCATGTCAGGTGGGAGCAGCTCTACAGCCCCTCATCCACAGTGTGCAGCTTTAGTGCATCTAGATCTGGATGCAAGTGATTTTTACAGGGTCATGCTGTAACTCAGGAGCAAAGCAAGGAAACAACTGAGAATTCCTGATATATCTTTCATGACCTTGCTAGAAATAAAACTCCTCACTGCCTGGGAAAGGGCAAAAGGGGAGCTAAATTCCTCCTAGTACCTAGGGAAAAGGAAAGATAGTGCTCAAAAAAGTATTGTTCAAGATATTGAAAAATGGGCTAATGAGGAATAACAGGGATAAAACTAGAAGCACTTTGCAGTCTTCTGGAAGGTCATGAAAGGATTTTGGAGTTGTGACAGCAATGTAGGATTTCCCTATCTGAAGGGCAGCAAGGTTTAATGTAGGCTAGGGAAATTGGAAATTGGAGGTGGAGCAAAGTGTATCTTGAGGCAAGGAGGGAGGTTTGGATATGTATGAGCATGGGTTTTCAGCTCTGCAACATCCGCAGAGGTCTGGGAATGGTATGCTTCTGCTCTTCTTCAGACACAAACCTAAATCTGCTCAGCAGAAAACACTGATTTTGCTGTAACTGACATTTTTTGCTTAAAATAATGCTTCTTTTCTTTTTTTGTCTTAGGGCATGAAGCCAGCTTCAGTTATTGACTGGACCTTGCTTCAGCACATCTGAAAAATGTCTAGCAAACTTATCAGTTTACATATGCTAATATGATGAATTCTCAATATGCTCTAGATGAGGCAAGATTTGTAGTAAAAAAAAAAATCCATTTTCAATGACATAGGAAAATCACTTTCACCTGTAATAATGAAAAAAGGCCATAAATAAATTCTACTTCATTGTTCTTATCTGTCATGTTGTATAGAGTTATGTAAATGCCAGGATATTTGATGCACAGCATTTCCTAATTCTGTGAAACCAGTACAAACCTGAAGTTTTTTTTGTTGTCTCTATTGCTTCATCATTCTCACAATGGCATTTGGATGAGGAGGGGTGTGAGTTTCTTGGCCTTGTCAAATAACTTAGAAAATGTAATTCTTAATAGTTTTGCAAGTGCCTTAAACTTTTCAAAGCCTCAGATGGGTCCAGTTCTGGGCCCCTCAGTTCAGGAAGGATATTGAGGTGCTGGAGCAGGTCCAGAGAAGAGCAACGAGGCTGGTGAAGGGACTTGAGCACAGCTCCTATAAGGAGAGGCTGAGGGAGCTGGGGTTGTTTAGCCTGGAGAAGAAGAGGCTCAGGGGAGACCTCATCACTCTCTACAACTACCTGAAAAGGGGTTGTAGCCAGATGGGGATTGGTCTCTTCTCCCAGGCAGCCAGCAGTAGGACAAGAAGACACAATTTTAAGCTGTGACAGGGGAGGTTTAAGTTAGATATTAGGAAGACATTTTTTACAGAGAGAGTAATCAGGCATTGGAATGGGCTGCCCAGGGAGGTGGGGGATTCACCATCCCTGGAAGTTTTTCAGATGATACTGGATGTGCCACTTAGTGCCACAGTCTGGTAACCACAGCAGTGTTGGATCAAGGGTTGGACTTGATGATCTCGGAGGTCTTTTCCAACCTGGTTGATTCTATCATTCTATGATTCCATGTTAGACAACTTCATAGTGAGTGCTTTCAACAAGCTTCAACTTACTCTGGCAATGACATAATGAACAATTTAAACAAAATGAATGAGAAAATTAAAATTAACAGCCCAGAAAACTCTAAATTATGAGGGAAGAGCCTCTGATGAGCTAGAAATATTCAAGGTTTTTGAAGGATTTTGAGTATTTGCCTAAGAGTATGTGTGTGTATAAAAAATTCATAACCTTGTCCATAATAACCATTATTGCTCTATAATCTTGAAAGTAGATAGACTCTAAGCCACATACTGGCAATAATCTCTCTTCTGTTTATGGTCGCTCACTAGAAAAGCATTCATGAAGACACAGGAAAATTATTTGCATTAACTGCATGAATCCAACAATCTTTTACATCTTTTGCAGAAGTAAATTTTTTTCATTCCTCATCATTTACTGACTCATGTTGGAGTCTGAGCAGGTTGAAGACAGAGTCATTAAATCCCTTCACATATGATTGAATGCTCTAAAAGAGCCTCTTTAAAGTGACATAGGAGTATCTAACAGACAAATTGTTACCTATGCAGCTACTTCTGAAGTTGGACAAAGTATCTAGAACACTCAGTACTCAAGATTAGAATAAAAAGTCAAGAACAATATGTGCTCAGTGGAAAAGAAATAGAGAAACACTGAAACAAAACAGAGAAATGTCATGTACATTCTCACTGAACTTATTTCAATTGTTGTCATCTGGACTTTACTGGCGAACACGAGAAATATCCAGCATTTTTTGTTCACGAGTTGTCTCTAGGAATGTCAGATGCAAAGGATCCCAGAATGTGGATATATAATAAGCCTAGTTTACAGCTCCCCTATCAACTTAATAACATTATGAACCGGGATGATGTCCAATACTCAAATTCTCCTTGCAGTTAAGCAATGAGAGATATCAGCTCCTATAGACAGTGCCATGGCTTGAATCCTATTGTTCTGAAGCTTTTAAAATAGATTTCTTACTCTAAAAACCTCATGCACACCAAAAAAAACTAAGAAAAGGTGATTATCAGGCAGACCTAGCAGATGTTTGTGAAAACATTTAGCTGCAATCCCAGCACTCGAGACGGGGCTTGCCAACAATTGCTCAGAGGTTTAAGAATGCAGACAGAATCTGGACTAGGTCACAGCGTCTATGACTATGGAGGCAAATAACTCAAATAGGATGTTTTCATCTTATTTCAAAAAAAGGTATTTTAACCTCATGGAAGCTGAGTGACTGGAAATCTGATACATGACTTTTCATTCCACCCCACCCCAGGTCTGCAAAACAAGTCTGAGTTTACAAATCCTTCCTTTTCTCTCCCTTGAATTGTGCTCCTGGGTCCATCCTCAGCTAATGTGGCAGGGCACAAGCTATCCCAAGAGCTGTTAAAATAAAAAAGGTTCACACTTGATTCTCTGCTTCTTTGCAACAGGAAAAATCATTTATATTGGTGCAGTGATCTAAAATTGTACAAGAATGCTCCCATATAAAACAGAACTTTTTATACCAACTCTGAACATGATTTTTAATATACAACTAGTTAAAGTAAGAGGTAATGAAAAGTTTGTTCCTACATGGTTTTCTTGGGTTTCAGCTGGTAGCACCAGAAGTATCCTTCAGAAACTAGAATGCTTCCTATTCAATATTAACTTTACACATGGGAAGCCTGACCATGTGCTATTAAAGTCAATAGGATTTTCATCATTGACTATGATAAGCAAACCATCAGACTATATGCTTTCTTCTCACCCCTCCACTCTGCTCCTAAGTTTCTCATAATCTTTATTCAAATTACTTTTCCCTGATTTTCTGTACTTCCTTTCCCTTCAAGTTTTCTGTCATCAATGCCCCTCAATAGGAATCGTTGTGATTCTGGCCTTTAAAAATGAAGCTGAAATACTATTTTTCCACATTTCCAGGCAGAACTGGGTAGGTTATGGAGCTCTCAGCAGAGTCCCTTTGCAGGCTTGGTTTTCATTCAAATCAAATTGAATGGGGCATGAACATGAGCAAACTAAAAGCAATCAAAACCAATATAACACAGCTGGAAAGGCCAGCTTGGCAAAATGCTGAATATCCTACGCTCTTGATGATTAAATGAACCATAAAGGTTTTTGGCATCTTTTAGAATTATGCTTTGAGGTCCTGATCTTCCAGAGGGCTTCAGCTATGCCTAATTTTAAGCTCTTGCCTATATCCCAATCAGAGCAACAGGGTTTAGTTCCAGATTCATGCCATCTAACTACAGGCACTTCACTGAAGCAGAGAAGAGGTGAACAGTGGTCCTTGGCTTCACTGGAGAAGGAGGGGCAGCTTCAGGATGTTTTCTGGGTTTAGCATAAAAACTGTTGAAGTCCTTTATGTGATGAGAATACACATAAAAAATGATGACAGTAAAAGGACAAACCCAGATGATCTCAAACAACATCTCAGGGTCCTTAAACAGATCTTTGCCCCCTCTCCTGTTGTACAAGTATTCAATCCCAAAGTACATACAGACACCAATAGCTGCACACAAAGAATTTGTATAATTCTGGCATAAACCTGGTCAAAATTCTTTGTGATTAGAGGAAAATGAATGTTTTGGCACAAAAGCAGAACAACCAGAAACTCAAGTATGCGTGCAATCTTATTTTCTGCCAGGTTGTTCATATCAGTGGAAGGAAATGATCTAATTAGTTCATGGACAATGTTTGTCCCTGAAGATCACAGCCTGGAACTTGGAGAAAAAAAGTCTATCTGAAGCAGCTCATGTTTTTCATGTGCTGAGTTCTGGTATCAGCGAAATGAGTTATGCAAAGTAAGAATAATGCTTACGAAGGCTGATATGCACCCAAAACCTGACTATGGTAGAGAAAATGAGGACAATCAGTTCCAAAGACTCTAAAAATAGCTTTGTTTCCATGTTTGCATAGGGACTTATATGGATGAAAAAGTAACCAGTGCCTTAGAGCCCTTTTTTTGTTTTTGTTTCCAGGGAATGATAAGACATACCTCATTTTGGATCTGTATTCTTGGTGAGACTCAGCAACTCAGTTCCGCACTTTTAAACAGCCTCCATGTGCTCATAAAGGGCAGCCAGAGGCCACATTTTTCTAGTTGTGTTGGCAAAAGCCGACATGAATTTTGTCAAGAACATGAGAACCCAACATAAGGAGTGGACTTGTCTCTGGCTGCTTCTACCTCTTGCTCTCTTGCAACGTTCTCAAGAGATTTATCTTTATCACTCAATTAACATGTGTAAATACTCATTTTCTTATCATTCTCATCAAGGCTTCCAACAGTGCTAGGAATAGAGATGACTGATGGAGTAAAAACCACTGTGTCCCATTGTCTCTTGGCCTTAAAGGATAAGGTAAACAGAATAATTTTGAAAGGAGTGGAAAAACATCAGAATTTTTTTTTTCTTTCATGAGTTTTTCTTTTTGATTGTTCTAACTGGAACCTGAAAACCATTGTGCTGCAATTTCTCCACTGCCATGAATCATGGATGCTTTTTTCTTCTGATTTCAGCTTTCTAGGATGCTTTGCAAGGGTGCTTTGTCTTAGGAACTTGTGCACATCCCTCTTTTGTGCTTTCTGCTCTCTAGTTCTGCCTGCACACTGACTGATCATTTTAGCTGAGAAGAAATTGGTATTTGTAGGGTATGGAAGGCATGGGATTGCATTAAACAGATTTAGGTTGTAGGGTCAAAGCTGGCACCATGGAAATCACTGAAAATTAGATGAGACTTCATTAAATTCTCCAAGAACTGAAATTAAAGATATTTGTGCTTTCCCTGATGAAAATAAACAACCGATCTCTGACCTATGTATGACAGGAGCTTCCTTTAGTCCATTTTCACTTGTGCTAGCATTTACAGAGTCAGACTTCAACAAAATATATACTTTGTTTTTCATCCACTCATACTTTGTATTTATAATGACTTCTTTCATTCTAACTTTCCAAGCCTTGACAAACACTTGTATATTTAGCTTCAGATTGAATCTCTGGATATTGTTAGACCAAATTTAACACTAAATAAATTGAAATGTTGAACTCTAGAGCATTTAGTAAGTCAGCCTCACAGCTTGGATGAGATGGCAGGAGTTCTGGCTGCTCGGCTGTTATTCTAACCACTAAACCACATTCCCTTCTTTTGCCTTATGTCTTCTGGGAATCATACATCAAATAACTTTCCTGCATTTCCTTTTATTGCTTCCCAGGTAATGTTTATTGCTTTGAAAGTAACTAATCATTGGTTGGGCTGTGCTTAGATGCAATTAAAAGAATATTCCACACCCACCTCTTAAAATGCAGAGCATCTCTGAGATTCCTAATCATCTGAGTTTTATAACTGTTTTATTACTTTCCAAATATACAATGCTCATAAAAAAGGTAATTGGGTCTTTACAATAATGCCATTTCCTAATCTTCACCAATGAAGGAAAATTATCATCATGTAGCAGAATATTATGTTTCAATTGTTTTGCTCTTTTATCCCATGTCAGAAGTTCTGAGGGCAAATGCGAGGCACAAATACTAAGCCATCAGTGCTGAGCAAAATGGTCGTCAAGGGTGATGATAATTCTGTTAAGCAGGGAGCATCAAGGCAGAAGGTACAAGGCAAAAATATGGAGACTGGAGAGCTTGAAATATTAGAGGAAAAGCATGGAATAGTAAGTATTCAGATTAAAGGCTTATTAGATAGGAAAACTGAGTGACATGTTTTTGCCTCAGTTCTTAAAGTACATAGAATCACAGAATCATGGAGGTTGGAATAGATGTCTAAGATCATTGAGTCCAACCATTAACCCAGCACTGCCAAGCCCACCACTAAACCACGTGTCTCTATGTCTTTTAAACACTTTCAGGGACAGTGACTCCACCACTTCCCTGGGCAGCCTGTTCCAATGCTTAACAACCCTTTTGGGGAAGCATTGTTTCCTAATATCCAGTCTAAACGTCCCCTGGCACAAGTTAATGCCATTTCCTCTTGTCCTATCGCTTGCTACCTGGGAGAAGAGACCAACACCCATCTGGCTACAGCCTCTTTTCAGGTAGTTCGCAGAATCACGGAATATCCTGAGTTAGAAGGGGCCCACAAGGATCACTGAGTCCAGCTCTTAAGAAAATGGCCCATATGGGGATCAAACCCATAAGCTTGGTATTACAGGCACCATTCTCTAACCAACTGGCCAGGCAGCTCTGCTTCATGGAGGCACATTGAAATCCTTTGCTTGCCTCAGTCATGTAGTAGGTTGAAAGTGGCTTTGACAGCCACCAAACAGAAGAAGAAACACACCACATCAGTGGTGGGAGTTTGCATGCAAGAGTCAGAAGGTGTAAGAGGCAGAACAGCAATGTGTTTACTGGAAAAAAAGAAACAGCATTTTTGGTGTCAGGCTGCATGCTCGATTGCTCTTATTTTGAGAGGAGATGAAAGTAAGATCAAGCCTGTAAGGTCCCAAGCTGAGGCCATTTGTAGAAATAAAAAGCCCTAATGAAGCCCCTGTTGCATTTTCCTATGTGAGAGGTGGGGACAATAACCTCTTTCTCTGGCAAGCCTTGCAATTCCTTTAGGACAAGGATTGTTCCTTAATGTGAAATGAGCAATGCTTTGCCCAGCAGGGCTCTGACTTTTCATTGAATGCCTTGAATTTGCAGTGAGGCAAAAATACACAAACCAAAAGGGTAACAGTAGTGGGTAGATTAATTTCAAGCTACTTTCAAATTTCCCTTATTCCTGTATTCCTGTGCTGAATGCAGAGATGTCCTTACTGTCTGGTATAGTTTGCAATTAAAAGAGCTCTCTGCTCTCCTGCATGGGAAGCAAACCTTCAAATATGGCTTGTCTTTGATCCACTACCACTGCTGTGGCTCTCAGCCTTGTGAACTGGCAGTATATTAAAACAGGGTCTGCTGGTGTGAAGAAATGACCTGTCTGACACAACTCTCCCTGGCATGTTTTTCAGGACACTGCAGGCATTGGATGACACAGAAATGAAAGAGGAACACGGGATTAAGAGGGATGTTTAAGGTCACCAAATCTATCTCTCAAATATGAGGTATCATCCCATGAAAGCATTCTCACCACTGCCTAAAAACTAGTTTTTTCTTGTCTAATTTGAAAGGGAAGGAATTCCAGAACTCATCCTCTAAAGAGTTAGAAAATTTCTAGTTTCCTGTCTAAATTTATTTTTGGCATAATTGTAGTCATCTGTTCTTGTGCCAGCATCATGTTTTAGCTTAAAGACCTCTGCTGCCTCCTTGGTGTTTACCTGGCTGACATATTTATAGTCTGCAATCGTATCCTTTCCCTGCCCTCCTCCTCCAACCCTCCCTGTAAGAGATGAAGCTCATATAGTAACTTCATAGTAACCCCATGCTTCCCTGTGCTGTAGCCATCTAAATTGCCAGTTTTCTTTCAATAGTTTCCGTATAAATGCTTCTTTCTTGAACATGTTCATCAGAATATGGAAGAAGAGGGGGGAGAAAAACAGTGTTAGAGTCAGTATTGCTGTGAAGAAAATGCAAGTCTGGAGAGAAAAAGAGATTTCAATAATTTGGAACAAGAAATGACAGAAGCAATAGGAGAATTTAAGTCTCCTGATGCAAAGTTTACTACCTTTAAACAGTTTTATTCATGGCATACCTCCATCATAGTAAAGGGTTATTAAAGTATGAGACACTTGGCTCTCAAAACCAGCATTTCACCCTGTGATCTTCTGAGTCTCACGCAATTTGCTCACGAAATGAAAATTTATCAGGAAGGGTTTGCTGTCTGTGCATATTAATATGAACTAAAACAAGAGCTTTCATTATCATTTTCAATGCTTGCTTTTCCTTTTTGCCATGGAGGCAGTGTGAAGGTTACACTTAAGGTCAGCCACTATTCATGTTTATTGGTTTATTCACAGATTTTGAGTTATTGATATTGAGCTTGTCCAGAAAATCAGTGGATTGCAAGGTAAGGCTCATTGATAGCCTGCTGCTCTTTGTGCATTTTGAAAAGATAACCTTATAGAGCAAAATAAATTTTAAAAGAGAACTTCAATGTCTCTCCACTACCAAGACAAAGCTTTGCAAACCCTTCGGAAGCTGTTTTAATTTATTTGTACACTGTCTTTCCCCTAAAGCTGTCTTTAATTTTTTTTTTTTTGTGTGTGTGTTTTTTTTTTTTTTTTTGTTATTGTTGCTGTTGTTGTTCCCCTTTTCTCTTGAAGATGAAACAAATGCTCACTGCACAGATATTCACATAGTTCATCCACTTGGATTTGTTCCATGCATGTTGCTAGACTGTCTTTTAGCTCACTGGGTCCCAAGAACAAAAACAGCATTGTGGGCTCGTGGTATCAGCAGGGATGTGACCTCTACCTGAATGCTGCTTCCCCCAACCATCTCACTGGTGGTCTCTGTTTCTTGCCCTTTGCTTAAAATTCACCTCAGGGACACAAGTCTGTCCCTGTACTTTGTTTTTCAGAACTCCCAGAAATTCCCCAAGACTTTGCTTTTTATGCTCCTGTTGTTTCGTTGCTGTGCAGCTCCCCTCCTTTTCCTGTCCTAATGTTGTTATAGGATATTGCTGTTTGCTAAGAAATGAAAGATGATATTTAAAAGGATGCTAGTACTAGGTTGACTGCTGTTGAATTTCAGAGTCACTGGTACAAATACTGAATTGTATTACTTTCATGGTAATGGTCTCCCCAAAGGATTCTCCTCTTGCCTCATATGCTCAGTCCCCGGTCAGTTCAGATCTGATTGCTCATCTGTTAGATGTAATAATAGTATCGTGCTGTAGCTCTACAGTGCCTTTCATCTGATGTGTTTTGCAGAGTCTGGGCAGCTGTCAAAGAGAAACAGGTGGGAAGCTGAGTGCTGAGGCTCTTTCTAAAGCAATTTCAGCTGACATATATTTAGTGAACCCATCCTGCTGATAAAGAGGTACAGTGTGTATTATACAAGTGTATATATATACACAGCTAATTAAAATGACAGCGCTGGCACCAGTGGCCAGCTGGGACAGATCTTTCTGCACAGCACCTTTCTTCATCAGCCCCCACTCGCCAAAGATGGTCACCAGTCCCCAAGATGCACCCACCATTGCTGCCATTTCAGAATGTGATTTTTTTTAGTCTTGCAATGACTGAGGACATCTGCCTGGACAGCAACTGGGGATTTGGCTGTGTTTTATGAAATTGACATTTCTCTGACTGCTCTGATGTACTGTCAGCAAACCAAGCCCAAGCCATGAGAGGGAGGACACTGTTTGCCCAGAAATGAGTCACAAATATGACAACTCCCATAGCCATGTAACTGAAAGTGTAAAAGAAGTCGATAACTGGAGCAAAGAGGGGTGATCTAATTTATCCTCAGAAGAGCTGTGATTTTTGGAGGGTAAAATGTTATCTCACAGAAATATCCAGAAACTCTGGATGTATCTATGTATCTGCTGTGCTTATAACAGCTGAAACTGGGACACCTCTGTGTACTTGGCCAAAACACACATACACACACACATACACACACACACACACACACACACTGTGGCACAATCTCATCTGCTCTTGTGACACCAGAGTAATTTCATGGGCATGGGGTGCAACAGGTCACCCCTCAAACAGATCTTTGGTTTTCACAAACCTTAAAAACCAAGTTGTTGTGCTCCTGAAGCCTGATGAGCAAGAAAGGGAATTCAGGTGAAACTGTGACAGTGGCGAGTAACTATATGAGGAAGGAGGTTGTTTTTTTTCCGTGCTGAGGTTGTGCCAGCACAGTCCCCAGTATAGACACAGTGGTCTCCATGGTCTGAAATTTCCTCTTCCTGTAGAGGAATTGGCTATATTGGACTGGTTTATGATCCATCAGTAGGAACTGAATCTTGGAGAGCCATTGCCTGTTATGATTCTGCAGTGATGTGAGTGCGAGTGTTTGAGATGTACAGGCCAGAGGGAAAGAGCAGGAGAAAGTAAGAATGGTTGGGACCTTGTCACAGGCTAAATGGCAAATCCACATTTTCTAAAAATAGTAACTTGTCTTTCCCACCACACTATCCTGCACTGCATCTTCAGAGTTGCTAGTAAATCTCCTCTCAGTCACATACCAAACCACTTGATTCAAACATGGCAATGCAATAAATTTGAAGCAACCTGCTCATAAGTGTATGTAGGATGAAACTCAGAGCAGCATTACAGACCAACTGCTGGCATTGACCATTTTGTGCCTCTCAAGTAATGCCTGTCATCTGGCACCTTCCCACAGTTCCCTCTGTATATCCAGAGAGGACAGACATTTCTTTTATCATTTCTTCAACACTTTAGGGTGAAGATCAGCTCTATGGAAATGCTAAAAACCAAAAGACTTTCCCCCAGTATTCCTAAAGCCATACACATGTGATGACCATGGCAGGATGGGTACGGGGATTTGAGTTATAGTGCTGCTCTTACTCTAGCTTGACTACTTCCAGTTGAAATACAGTTCTTCAGTGAAGACAGATGCTGAGAGTGAAAGTCCCTTCTGTTGTGTGTGGGGGGGTGACCAGCGTGACTATACATTCATGGAAACAGATGGAACAGTTTATACTACAGTATTCATGCATACTTGGTTTGTATTTGAATGAAGACTAACAGATGCAATGTGCTATTTTATTTTTTAGGAAATATATGATTAGATATGGTTAATTTGCAGAGGGTAATGAGTTACATGCCCTTATTAAAAAGTCATATATTTATGTACATTTGTACCAGAAACATCTTTCTGTTGAAAAAAGGAGTTCTCTCTTAAAAATGGAAAAGTTGATCTCTTTGGGTTGGTACCTCAGTTGTGTACCTGCTCCTTCTTTACAACTTCTTACAGATGTTCATTAAGAAATTGTGACAGGAGGATACTGAAGACTGAATCATACTTCTCCAGAAATTTGCTCTCTGAAGCTGGTTAGATATTTTTTTTCATATGTACATACATCACACACCACTCTATTCAACCTCAAAGGAGGTTGTAGAAAGGTGAAAGTCAATCTCTTCTCCCAGGTAACAAGAAACAAGACAAGAGGAAACAGCCTCAGGTGTCACCAAGGGAGATTTAGATTGGATATTAGGAAAAGTTTCTTGATCAACAGGTTTGTCAGGTATTGGAACAGGCTGGGCAGGGAAGCGGTGGAGTCACAGTCCCTGGAGTGATTTAAGAGACATGTAGATGTGGCACTTGGGCACGTGGTTTAGTGGTGGGCTTTAGTGCTGGATTAATGGTTGGAGTTGATGGTTTTAGAGAGCTTTTCCAACCAAAACTTTCTATGACTCTAAATCATTTTATTGTTTTTGAGCATATCTCCAGGAAAATTGCATTTCATTCTCACCGTGTTTACAAGGTCTTCTGCATCTTAAACTTGACTGATCTTGATACTTAAATCATCATATAATGAGACATTAGGTGAGATATTACTGGGTGAACACCTGCTTTAAGGCTGTCATTTGCTTGGCCCTTAAGCGATTAATAGCCACTTCAGAGTACATTTTCTTTTTGCCTTTGTGAAAAAAAACACAACTGATATATGGATACTTTCCCCCTGAATTTATTAAATAATACCATCTATTTAAGCCAGAAACTTATTCTTTAGTCCCATAAACTCACTGAACTGACCATGCTAGAGGTGTATACCCTCATATCTTGAGTGTTTCAGAGGGTTGGAGTCGGTAGCGCCACATCAATTCCTATTCCCTGATGATCTCAGTAGCATTTTGATCAGACTCTCAGAATGGATCATAGACTGGGACTGGGTGTTAGAGTCATGGGGTCTAGTCCTAGCCCTTCCAATGACACAGCATGCAATATCAAGCAGATATAATTAACAGGGATGAAAATTCATCCCAAGGAACCACCTGGCCTTGCAGCTTCCCATGCACACGCACACTTTGCAGACTTGTACATTGCCATTTTACAGCATTTTCATGACCTTTACTACTCCTAACTTTTAGCAACAGGAAGTTATTAGAATGTGGATGCCTATAGTGTTGAGGATGTTAGCCAGTTGGTTCAGTGCTAACTATACGTTGCTCATGAGAAAGACACCTCAGCACAAAAACCTAGGTCACCCTTTCCATTAAAGCACTGGGAGATTTTTAACATCCATGCAGAGCAGACGAAATCAAAGTCTCCTTCAAAGCAGCGACTCTCAGTGCCACATAGCTGTGTTTTCCTGTCCTGGTGTGATGAAAAGCCACGAGGACTCTGCTGACGAGTTCAGTCCAGTGGGAGTGTGAGTCCTGCAACATCTGGCCCAGACTTAACTGATGTTTCTCTGCCACAGGAGCAGCCCTCATGCCAATTTATTAAGCGGAAGCAATGTGGCGTTTTCCATGTCGTGTTTTATCAGACCAGGCCTATCTCAAATAAATCATATCATCCCACACTGTCGTCTCCTTCCACCCACTTTTTCTGTAAAACTTCCATCAGCCAAGCTTACATTCACTGAATTTGCACAATGAGTAGTTTGCCAGGAAAAAAAAAAAAAGGCACAAGACTTGGCCTTTATATGAGAGATAGCTTCCTTTGTAGTATTGGGAAAGGAGGAAGGATTGTGATAAACATCATTACTAGCAAGTAATTTTTCCCCTTCCGATGCAGCTCTGCAGTGAGTTTGTTATCTGCCTGCATGAAAGATCTTTTCAAGATGTTTCTAGTCCCCGAGGAAGCGAGAGACTAACAGAGTCTTCCCAATAATAATAAAAGAGGAATGTCAGGGGGGAGAAGATGTCTCTCTTGTTCCTCTAACACTTGACAAAGCACTTTGCTCCCCTTCC